>JAWDJE010000001.1:327030718-337030718 GCA_035047345.1 Bradypodion ventrale | reverse complement strand
TTTCTATTGTTATAGTTCTCCAAAGATGCTTAATTGTCTAATCTGCCACAATCCATAAACCAGAAAAAAATTGGTGAGCTCATTGTAATTGAATTACAGGGTACAGTACTCTGAATAAAATAGCGAATAATTAACACATACATTAAAATGGATTTCTTTGACTTGACCACTGCACTCTAATAATTTATATATAGACATAATTTAAAGATGTCCCCTGCTGTAAAACTGAAGAATCTATTTTTCTCCAACCATGAGTTCTGACATATTCCTGGGCAGGTTATACAGTGGATATTGGGTTTTTTCCCCATCTTCAGGATGTGTGTCTGTGTTTCCTTATTTTACCACGTGTGAGAACCTGAAGCTCACAATCATACTTTCTATGCACAAAAAATATACAAATTGTTCAACAATAATATGTTATTGTTTAAAATATTAGGTTTCTGGCTGTTATAAAAATATCCTTTAATATATTGCAGTGGCTAGTGAAACATCAGGTCAGAGGAGATGTTCAAGGAGACTGCTAGTGGTCAAGTGAACATTGTCATTGTCCCCTTGTGGGAAAAATGAAATTTTTCGGTTGCTATATATCAACTTGAATAAGGCATACCCCTTAATTTAAAACAGCTACAGAAACACCAATTAAAATAGTACCATACAGTACAATTTAAAAATTTAAAAACTTCAAAACTTTAAAATTTCAAAATTCTAAAATTCTAAAATCCTAAAAATTAAAAATCTAAATTTTTTAAAAAATAAGATAAGATGATTTCAGAGTCCAACATTTCCATTTAAGGCCAAAATTGCTCTGGAGAAGAAACTGTTCTTGAGACGGCTCGTTTTTACCTTCATTGTTCTATATCTCCGTCCCGATGGCAGAAGCTCAAAGAAGCAGTGGCCAGGATGTGATGTCTCCTACTATATCTAATACTTTTCTGTGACACCTGATGGTGTAAATCTATACCTATAAAATGGTGCGTTAACCATTGGAATGTGACAAAGGATGTTTAGCCAGGCCCTACTAGCCTGTAATGGGCCTCCATTCACTCACCCGAACCCGGTTTGCAGGTAACTGTCAGGTTGAAATTTGCGCCAGTGGGGCAGGAGCCCCCGGATGCAAACAAAAAAAGGGAACTTCAATTCCCAACGTTCCTTGCGCCGCACCAGAGCCAATCAGGCTGAGCGGCGCGAGCAAAAGGAACGTTCGGAAACGTGCCGCAGCCAATCAAAATCAAACCCGCAGAAAAAAACGCTGCATAAGCCAAAAACGCACACACCAAACTACAAGCCCCAGTGTCCTGTGCGCCATGAGCGCGCAGAACGCTGAGGCAGCCAGCGCAGGAAAAATAAAAATAAAAACCGCCACTGCGGTTCCTGTGGCCTGGCCAGCGAAGCCAGGCCGCAGGAAATAACACCCCCCCCCATGCTGCCAGAAGCAAGGCCAGGCTGCATGAATGAAACCCACCCCCTGGCGCTGGCCATCCCACGGCCCAGCCAGCGGGGCCAGGCCGCAGGAATGAAACCCACCCCCGGCGCTAGCCATCCCATGGCCCGGCCAGCAAGGCCAGGTCGTGGGAATGAAACCCACCCCATGGCACAGGCCATCCCGCGGCTGAGGCAGCCAGCGCAAAAAAAAAAAAGCCAGGCCACGAAACCCACATACACCCCACTGCCGCATCAAATGGCGATGGGATTCCCGTTGTCCGGCTACCAAGGCCAGCCCACGGAAAAAAACCCCACCCCAACGCCGCATGAAGCGGCAAGGCAATTTCCGTGGTCCGGCCACCCAGGCCGGACCATGGAAATACCACCACCCCAACGCCACATCAAGTGGCGATGGTATTTCCGCGGTCCAGCCTCTGAGACCGGCCCACTGAAATACTCCCACCCCCAACACAAAAAACACACTCCAACAACAGTCAAAAATAATCAAAACAAAAAAACAGAAAAAGTAAACACAAAAACATCCAAAAACAAAATCCAAAAACAGTCAAAAATAATCAAAACAAAAAAAGACAGAAAAAGGAAACACAAAACATCCAAAAACAAGCAATAATAAACATACAGAACCACCACCACCCCAAAAAAAACCCAATCTCCCCCCCCCCAAAAAAATTTAAACCAGAGAGCTTACCAGGAGACGTCTTCACTCCATGACGACCGGAACTAAAATGAGGGAAGAAAGAGACAACTTACCGGAAGAAGAAGCGACACCCAGAGGACAGTAGAGAAAAATTGTAAAGTAGAAGAAAAGCTCACCAGCCCCACCTAGAGGCCACAAGAGTAAAAACAGTCAAAAATATTCAAAATAATAAGATTAATTCCCAAATTACTAAAAAAAGTTATCAAAACATTCAAAAATAATCACACTAATCACAAATAATTCACAAAAAAGAAATAAGTTTTCACTCAAAAAAATAAAACATCTAAACACACTATAGAAACATTGATTTAAAAAAACATTCTTAAACATTTCAAAAATTATTATTCAAGGTACAACTATTTAAAAAAATTCACATAGTAACACATTATTTGGTTAAAAACAATAATTATAAAAAATTATATCATCCTTTCCTCTTATTAAAAACCAAAAAAACAAATACAAAAAATAAAACATCAGTTTATAAAAGCCCATGCGTAAAAATAAAAATTTAAAAAACCACAATTAAAAACTAACCTCATTTGCATAAACATAACACAAAAACCTTCAAAAACCATTTTAAAGAGCCCAGCACCGCCGGGCAAAATATGCTAGTTTGTTCTAAAGTGGAGAGTGGACAGCCGATGATACTCTCCGCTGTTTTAATATTTCTGTGCAACATTATCCCTCTATGTCAGCATGTGCACCGTCAACCCAGCACAGAATTTGCCCATCCCTCTGCCCAGCAGCTCAATGGGAGTGCTCCCTCCCTCCCCCAGCACAGAGTTCGCTCCACCGCTCCGTTTGGGCACTCAGTCTCTAAAAGGTTCACCATCACTGCACTAGAGTAACATAATGAAACCCACTTCCTACAGTGGTATTACATAACACAACCAGAGACCCAGATATGCAGTCACAGTAACTTTTTATGACAGCATTGTGTTTTGCCCTCCCCCAAAATTCAAGAATCTTCTGTGAATGGAGGAACTTTGCCTCAGGCTCATAAATTATATTTTGTTGTGAAACTGCAGGCACACTTTTTGTTGGCCTTAAAACCACTGAAAGTACAGATCTTGCTGAGTAAGGCTTATTATGTAAATCTTGACCTTTTGTGGAAGATTAATCTGTTAACGATGTAGTCTTATTTCATCCTCAGAGTAGCCTTTTAATGTCTTTCATGGCTGCTTAAAAATTGGCTTCAGTTTCCATAGTGATGCAAATAATGTTTTGGATCCCCAGTCTATTTCTTTGTGCTTCAAGGGAGATCTAATAATCTTTGTTGCCAAATATTTCTCTCCAACCAAAGAAATTATAAAGCCTAAAATATAGGGTTTTGTGTAGAAAAGGAGTAGCAATTTGCCAGGCTTGAAAGATGATACCCACCTTGTTTAGGCCTATTCAGCAGTCATTTATGTAGAGTTGAATCAGTGTTTGTGCTGAGTATAATCTGCTGAAAATTGTAATTAGGAAAATTAGGTAATGATTCTTGTCAAGAGTGACAAGCTCATGTATTTCAGTGTCAGCCTTGTCACTTACAAAGCAGGCATGTGAGGGAGACTTTTGTTTCCATTCAAGCACTATAATATAGCTTTACTTCTTCTTAATCATTAACTCCCCAAAACCTTCCTTTTTGATATGGAAGGTAAATTGTGATATAATTTTACTCATAAGCATTATTTACTGGCTAAATGAAATACAGTATATAAAGGACACTGTTCAAATCTTTTGTAGCTTTTGATGATGCAAAAGGTATCATTTGGATGCCAGGCTGTCTGCATGCAGTAGAAATGTCTGTTGGAAAATAAGAAATGTCTGTTGGAAAGCTCGGTTGGAAAATAAGCCTTGAAATTTCATTATCTTGTTACCTGTAGTATGAGGTGACTTCCCCGCACAGGAGAGTCATGCTCTCAGTCTTCCTACTCTCCTACATCTAGACCAGAGGTTTGAGATGATTTATATAACAAAGTTTATAACTGAAGAGTTTTAAATATTTTGGGCAGCTGGCAGCTATTGTACCCTTTTGTTAGCAATGGAAGAATGAGATTTGGGAAAGATGAAAAATAACATTCATGAGGCTTTGGGTGTGGGTGGGGGTCAGTCTCCACAGTGATACAAACCACTTTCTCTTTTTTTCATGCATGTTTCTCTTACAATTCCTAATGATCAGAGATATTTTTTTCAAAAGTCATCCTTCACAGCTCAGCCTTTCATTCATTTTTAAACTGTAGCAAAGTCAGAATCCTGAAACTTTGTAATTTTATTTTATTTGCTGCTTTTCTTATACGATTGAGACCCAAACTATTATAAATACAGTAATACCTCATACAAAGTCCGCTTCATACAACATCGAATTCATGAAAAATTTACCTCATAAGTTACCTCAAAAGTTACCTCGCTCGACTTTGTATGAGGCATTCAGTTTTTTCCAGGTTGCATTGTGCCTGGGCAGTATAAAAGACAGGACACATGCATGCATTGCTCTTGTGGGTTTTGCACAAGGCAGAGTGTTTAGGAGTGGTTTTGAGTGTGATTTTGGATTTTTTTGAATTTTTCATCAGAATTTTTAGAAGCATTCCTGGGATTTTTGCAGCATTCTTCAGGTTCTTGGACAATCAGAGTTGTTTGACATGTTTTTGTAATGTTTTTAGCCTTTAGACAATGATTTCTTAAAGTTCTGTCAATTTCCTGTCTGTTTCCTTGACTTTGCCCTGAAGTCTGTGCTGTTACAGTACAATGTATCTCTATGGAAACAACGTTGTATGAGGCATCGCGGCAAGGATTTGGACGTTGTATGAGGCATTGCGGCTAGGATTTTGCATGCCTCATACAAAGTCCAAATCCGTATAAAGTCCAAACTTGTGGAACCAAGTTTGGACGTTGTATGAGGTATCACTGTACAGTAAAACCTCACATAAAGAGCGCCTCACTTAGAGACTAACTCGCTTAAAGAGCAGAATTTTATCTGAATGGTCGCCTCGCTTAACAACTAAAACCAAAAGAAAACTCGCTTAAAAACTAAATCGGGGTTCACAATCCCTTCCGCCAAAAATCACAATTGGTTACTTACAATGGTGTTTTGCTTAAAGAGCAAACTCGCTTAAAGAGCAATCCTGTGGAATGCATTATGCTCTCTAAGCGAGGTACCACTGTACAGTATAGTACTTAAAAATAATAGAATATTAAAGTAAAAAAATCAGGAACATTAGAATAGAATTAATTCATTTACATTATTTAAATTCTATTAAAATTAAAACTCTTTTTAAAAAACCACTTGATAACATAGCGAAAGTAAGCACATCAGCTAAGGTCTTAACAATTTCAGACTCTTAATTGCTGAAGGCTTTCCTCAATAATAAAAAAAAATCTTGGCCTGCCATTGGGAAGACAGCTGGGAAAGGGTAGATCTAGCCTAGGGATTCTCAACCTGTGGCCCATAAGCCGGATGCAGCCCACGGCACCATTTCATGTGGCCCCCCACCACCTCCACCACACCAGGAAGGGCCATGCAGTGGAGGAAGGGCAAAATGGCTATCCGCCCCCAAAGCTGTCTGAGGGAGCATGACCCAGCCCCTGGCTTTAAAAGGTTGAGAACTCCTGATCTAGCCTGTCTGAAGAAGGAGTTCCAGAGCCTGGATGTGGCCACAGAGAGAGATCTCTGTTTTCTGTGTCTCCCACAGCAATAAGCATCAAGGATGTGTGTGAAGGCAGCATATTATGACTTCATATAAAAGGACCATTGTTTTAATTTCCCATGCAAGCAAAATGATGCTCAAGATGTTGCTACAAAGGGTTTTACCTTATATGGAGTGAGAGGTGTCAAATTTTTAAGCTGGATTCTGAAAAGATAGAGGCAGTGGTGGGATTCAGCAGGCTTGCCCCAGTTTGCCAGAACTGGTAGCAGAAATTCCGGCTGGCCCCACACCTAAGTTTTGAAATAAAGTAGTCCTAATTCAGGTGCAACCCTGGCCACGCCCACCACAGAGTAGGTAGTAAATTTTTTTGATACCCCACCACCGGATAGAAGCACCTGAGGTAATATTGCAAATATCCACAGGATACTGGAGCGTACCAAACAGTTTCAGAAGATTGTTTTGTACTTTATAAACAACAGCAAAGTCGTGTATCATGAGAGATGGATGTGCCTCCACACTTGATTTTCTTGATGAGCAACCTGTATTGTGGGCAGGAAGCTACCTTTAGAACAGACTAGCTGATTGCCCAGCCTTGCCGACGGGTGGGGTATTAATTTTTTTTAAAATGTGGGAAGGTATGTCCCTTCTTATGAAATATTTATCTGGTTATTCTCTCTGTGTGTGTGTGTGTGTGTGTATTTGGGATGCAGATGCAGACAGTTTTTTTGTCATAGATGGTTTGACGTGTGCTCCGGTGAGTAGTCATGCCTGCCACATGACAACGGAAACGTCTGCAGAAGCAGACTGATTCGTGTGTTGATGGAGGCTTACTGGAATGTGGAAGGTGAGCAGTTGATTCTTGAGTTTTGCAGGACGGAATGAGCTCCCGTCTTTCTCCCAGCTCCTGTCAACCTTTTTGTTCTAAAGCAAGGAATTGTAAGTTGATAAAGAGGCACCATGTTGTTGGGAAGGTAAAAAGCGTTACATGGGCTCCGGTGTCTAGTCATGCCTGGCACATGACCATGGAAACATTTGCAGAAGCAGACTGATTTGTGTGTTGATGGAGGCTTACTGGGATATGCCTATTACTTACAGTTTTTTTTTTTGGGGGGGTGTCAACCCATGGTGTGTGTGTGGCTTGGGGAGGGTTTTTTTCCTTTCTGCCTCCCCCCACACCGTTTGTGATGCCCCCTGGCTCTCAGTAAAGGAACCTGGGCAGACTCACCCTGGCATGATGATGAGGGAGGGATGGTAGGTATTGAGGGGGAAATTTAGGAGGAAAGGAAGATGGGAGGGTAAGAATGAGGGAAGGAAAGAAAGAAGGAAGAGGAGAAGAACGGCTGGAGGTAGGGAAGGAAGGATGAGAGCTAATTGTATGTTTAGGTTTTTCGGACCCTGAATATACCCCAACACACAGAGTCTCTCTATCTCTATCTCTATCTCAGTCTCTCTCTGTCTCCCCCCTCTCTCTCTCTCCCTCCCCTCTCTCTCATTCAGGCACACACACACACAAGTGACTGATCCGGAACCCACTGTTTTGTGCATTGTCTTGTGCGCGCACACACAGACACACACTCCCTGTCTCTCTCTGTCTCTCTCACACAGCATTGATATACATTGAAAGTATCTCGTTCCAGGGCTGTAGAGGCTTAAATGGAATGGGTTTGTTCTATCCGTATCAGGACCTTGCCCCATCAGTCATTTACTCTCAAGTTCAACCAATTGCAGTTCAACATGCAAATCAGCTCTCTGCAACATTCTGTTTCCAGGCCTGACTAGATTTTCTCCCAACCAATCACAGTCCAAAATGCAAATCAGCTCTCTCCAACATTCTGTTTCCAGGCCTGGCTGTTAAACTGCCATTTTTCTCCCATGGCACCATGGGAGTTGTAGTTTCTGTTCTTTTCCTCATTTTGTGGGTCTTAGGCACCACTCTCGGACCCCGGACCCTCGCGGCGATGGTCTCATTTGGGCAAGGTATGTGTGCATGGCGCATTATGGGATAGGCTGGATGGGTGTGGACATGCATTCCTTACACGCATGGCCCAACCCCTTCCTTATAGGTTAAGATTATGGAAAAACAAAATAGAAAAAAGAAAGTGTGAAAGTAGGACTGCAGTTGAACATAATGAAGATGAAAACCATGACTGCAGAACTACACAAGTGGATCCTAGAGCAAATTAATCCTAAATTATCTCTGGGGATGTCCTACTTTGAGCACATAATGAGGTGACAAGATTCTCTGGGAAAATAATACTGGGGATGGTTAAAAGGAACAGGAAAAGAGAAAGACTAAATAAGAGGTTGATTCTAAAGGAAGCCACAGGATTGAATTTCCAAGAGCTGAACTAGGCTGTTGAGGACAGGACATTTTGGAGACCTCATTCATCGGTTCACCATAAGTCAGAGCAACCCTGACAGCACATAACAACATAATAATAATTTAATGTCAGAAATTATTCTGGGTTGAAAGGATTTTTGCTGGAGAAACTCCACTCAGGGGATGCCTGAATGAGGCTCCTTTCATGTCCCCAAGAGCTGGAATAGAGACGGGCGCTCAATCCGTCATGCATTACCTGGGTCTCGAACTGCTGACTTGCTGGCTTTCCAGCTAACAAGGTAAACTTCTTAACCATTGAGCCACTGCAGCCCCTACAACCACAAAATTAGTGAAACTGTTTGGGGCATAGGAAATCGCTGTCTGCAAGCCCTGTAGGAGACTGCTTTTCTATCTTTCCATGCCACAAAACTAGATATAGGACATAATTGTAAATTTAAAATCAGAATTTTGTTACAACCACAATAAGAGAAAGGAATACAAATAAAGATATACACTATAAGTGAAAAGTGGCGTTGGAATATCCAGTGTGTAGCTTTTATTTATAGAGGGATTATCCTTCTGATAATACTGAGGAGAAAAAGTAGAGAGAGAAATGATGTTGCCTTCATGCCCTTACGAAAACTACTGCTGAATCTTGGCTGAGCACTATTCTGATGCAAAGTTCAATTAATTGATCTGTCTTTGAAGGCAGTTCTTAAGGCCTATTTGGTTCTGCATAAAAAACAGGACATATTTTCAAGAAGAAAGTGTTAAGAATATTTATAAGAAGAGGAGTTGTCTTTCAAAACAGATAGTAGAATACAAATTCTTTTCAGGCTTTAGTTCAGAAGTGCTAGAAACTGCTACCTCTGCAGTTTGCTCACTGTAAGCCAGAAAGCTTGTTTTTCTCCAAATAAGCCATGACATGCTGTTGAGTTCTGATTTTGTCTACAAGCCAGTATACCCTGACTGGATGTCACAGTAAATAAACTATAGTGGATCTGTGGGTTATTTATAAGAGGAACCCCACAGCAGTGGCTGAATTGTACATGAGCATGTTGCTCAATCCTAAAAGGTCAGAATTACCTTTTTGTTGTTGTTCAGTCGCACAGTCGATTCTGACCCTTTGCGACCCTATGGACCATTGCCCACCAGGCACCTCTGTCTTCCACCACCCTCCTCAGCCCGTACAGCTTTGTGCGCATTGCATCTACAATAGCATCTAACCATCACGCCCCTTCCTCTTTTGCCCTCCATCTTTCCCAGCATTAAGGCTTTCTCAAGTGAATCCTCTCTTCTCTTTAGACGTCCAAAATACTTTAGCGTCATCTTTACTATTTGACCTTTTAATGAGCAGTCAGGGTTGATTTCTTCTAAGATCGACCTATTTGTTCACCTCACTGTCCAGGGGACTCTCAAAACTCTCCTCCAACACCACATTTCAAAGGCATATATTCTTCTGCACTCAGCTTTCCTAATGGTCCAGCTCTCACAACCATACATTACCACCGGGAATACCATTGCTTTGACTATGCGAATTTTTGTTTGCAATGTGATGTCTCCACTTTTAACTATGTTCCCCAGGTTTCTCATAGCTTGCCTCCCAAGCATCAGATGCCTTTTTATTTCATGGCTGCAATCACCATCTGCAGTGATCTTGCATCCTAAGAAAGTAAAATCTATCACTGCTTCTACTTCTTCCCCAACTATTTTCCAGGGACTGATAGGGCCTGTTGCCATTATCTTGTTTTTCTTAATGTTGAGTCTCAAGCCAGCTTTTGTGCTCTCTTCTTTCAACCTGATCAGGAGCTTCTTTAGGTCTTTCCTTACTTTCTGCCATTAGGGTAGTATCATCTGTGTATCTCAAGTTGTTGATGTTTCTCCCAGAAATTTTGATCCAAACTTGTGATTCCTCCATCCCTGCATTGCAGGGTGACAAAATGCAGCCTTGTCTAAGTCCTTTTCCTATTCCAAACCACTCTGTCATTCCGTATTCTCTCCTAACTGTTGCTTCTTGACTCATGTACAGATTTCTCATGAGCCATATAAGGTGTTCTGGTATTCCCATCTCTTTAATTACTTGCCACATTTTGTTGTGGTCCACACAGTCAAAGGCCTTTGTGTAGTCAATGAAACAGAAGTAGACTTGTTTCTGATATTCCTTTGTTTTCTCCATGATCCAATGTATGTTGGCAATGTGGTCTCTAGTCCCCCTGCCTCTTCGTAGTTACCTTAGAACCCTGCTTTGTTATGACATGCAAGTTTGTTCCATTACATTTAGGAGAGATAAAATACCCACTAGTCTTATTACTTTTCTAGATTCTAGAAATGTCTAGCAAAGTAAGAAAAATAAGTTTCAAATCAATGAAGGTATTATTTTCCTGTACTAAAGCATTATAATGTAAGCTAGGCAAAAATAATATACTGTTTATTGAGCTGCAGACAGTTTTGATTCCATCTTCATGACAGTAGTGTATTTATTTTTTCACATTTATACCTCACCCTTTTTTTTCAAGCACCACTCAAAAGGTAGTTTTAAGTTCCTAATTGATTCACACCAGGAGACTCTTTTTCATCGAGATTAGAATGGGCAATATAAAACATAGATAATCTCTTTTTTATAAAACAAAACAATGTGAAGAGCATTATAAATATGTCCATCTTAGAAAGTCAGTGATATACTTGTGTTATGAGACATGTTTATTTCTGGTAGCAAATGTCCGTCCTTCCTTCCTTCCTTCCTACCTACCTTTAAATATCAAATGTCACATTAGAAATCACAGTTTCAAATTATTCCATCTTACAAATTTAACAGAAACATAACACTAATTCTTTATTTGTAGTATTATTTGTATAAAATGTGATTTCTTTGTAATTATATTTTATATTTTTTCCAGATTTGCCGATTTTATTAGAGGAATTCTGAGACCTATACTTCTCCTCTTATTATCAGGAGCAACTCTGTCATCCATCTGGTTCACTTTGACATTTTTAACAACTGTCATTCATCTTCCTTTAACTACAGGTATGCCAATATCCATTCCTGGAAAAGAGCTGTTTTGGTGATGATCATTTAGTATGTAGAGTGCAGGGGAGATTTATTATACAGATTAATTGCTATAAAAATGTTTTGAATTTCACAAAATAGTTTTTTTGTGTGTGCGTGCTTGTTTGTTTGTTTGTTTTGCAATTGCTTCTGATTCCCCAGTGCTGCAATTTTGTTCAAACCACTTTATCAATCCTCTATTCTGGTGTTTAAAAACCTTTGCTATATAGCACAAAACATCATTGTCAGAACTGACATCATCAAAGCCTGCTGCGTATGTGCAGGTCAATGCATGTAGTTGAAAAATCTCAGGGCTAAGTAAACTTTTATTTGCTGCCATATATATATTCATTAAATTAAATTTGACAACGGATTCAAATCTGTTGTAATTTGACTGCAATCCTTTCTTAAAGAAAGGAATTATTGATGACCCTTGATGCCTGTCTACTTAGATTTTCCGTGACTAGTTCTGTGTTGTCACTTTCTGGTCATACAATATATCCTGCTTATCTGGAAACACAATTAGGTTTGAAAATAATAAAATGTTACAAATTGCTTAAAATGTATTGAGATGATTATGTCGTAAACTGCCCAGAGAGTGCGCTAAATGCTACGGGGTGATATATAAGTGCAATTGCTATAATGCACTTGTCATTTTTCCTTTTTGTTTAATTACATCAGCTTTTTACATGAAACATACAGAATACAGTTCATTCAGAGTAATGATAAGTTCTGTATGTGTATTACTGGTTTAAGGCTAAGCATTTAAGATTAGCATTTCTAGACTTCTTTCTCTTTATGGCTTGATATCTCAGGTATCTTTCCTCTCTCTATCCTACAACTCTCAAATTTCTAGATTTTGTATTATTGTAGAGTTCATTTCTGATTTTATGCCCTCTTCTGTAGCAGATGTCTTGCTGGTCCTGATATAGTACTTGAATCAAGATCCAAAGTATAATTTTGATATATATGGTTAGTAACTAAACCTGTCACTTTCTATTTTTTTAAAAACCTTTATACCTTTTTCTTTTTATCTCATTTTTAAACCTTATCTTCCATTGTATGACTTGTCTACTGGTATCTTCAAGTTGCTTGTTTTACTTTGGCAATTCCACCCCTGCTGCTAGACTTCACATTTTCACATGTTCAATTTACTAAAGAGATCAGTATCTAAGTGTCTTAAATGGTTTATGGAGCTCCTTGATTGTACAGTACCTGTACTTGGAAGTCAGTGCCCTGGGAGATGGGCAGCAGGAAGTTTTTATGTCTTGATTGGGTGGTCTGAAGGTCTGTGCAAATGCAGCCAGCCTTTTAAATAATCTGTTTTAGTAATCCTTCCTTGGAGTATTTTCTTTTCATAATTAGGAGATATGCAAGCTTTTTAGTTATGTGGAGAGCTGTCAGTGTCTAACTGCATTTTACAAATTTCACACATAGGTAAATTAGGGCTGGAGAGAGTTGAAGCTCGTTTTTGTTTTCTTAACAAATTCGGTAGGCCGATCCTCAGCTAGGAACTGTACTTTATATTCCAGAAAGGAGCACTGCTGAAGGTGGTATCACTCTGAACAGTCTCAATTGATTTCAAAAGCTATATGAAGTTGAATCTTATTTGTTTGGCATGCTAGGAATCTCAAGATGGAGCAAGGAAGGAATCCTGCCTCTGAAACCCTTGAGAGCCATTGCCACTAAAGATTGACACTATTGGACTAGAACAGGGGTCAGCAAATCTGGCTCACCAGGTGTTGTTGGACTTTAGTTCCCAGAAGCCCAAGTCAGTACACCTGCTGATCAGGGCTTCTGGAAATTGAAATTCAAGAACATCTGGAGAGCCAAGTTTGCTCATCCCCTGGGCTAGAAGAATCAATGAGTTCAGTCAAAATAAGACAACACTGTCTTCTTGTAAAGTGTTTTGAAGTACAGTAAAACCCTGATTTACGTATGCCTCTACTTATATAAAAATCGACTTACGTAAGGATTTTTTGTGTAAACCGAGTCCTGATTTACGCAAAAAAAAATGACTTACATGAGGGGTTTCACTGGCATGTAATTCTAAGATGGTGGCGGCGCCATCTTAGAATTACAAATTCCACCCCGTGCCACCCGCCCCCATTGCCAGAAGTTGCAAGAAATCACTTACCTTGGCAGTGGTGATGGTGGTGGAGGCATTGTAATACCAGTTGCATTTTTCTTCTTTTAGGAGAATGTTTTAAGGATAGTGGATAATCTTGCAAATAGATTTGTCAATTTACATTCTTTAAAACATTTTTGATACCCTTATATGAAACTATAGTTTTGTGTGACTCAACGCCGAGTGTCAGGCGACAGTTAACTACCCTGACTCCCTAAAGGGGCCAACATCTACGGGCGGATGAGCCCCTTTAAGTGAGGTGATGGTCCCCCTCAGTAGAGGAAATGGCACTGGAAACCATTAAATTGGGCCCAACAGCAAAATGAGTGGAGGAGGAACTCTGATTCCCAATGGTCATGGAGGCGGAAGAGCCATGCCAGTTGCCTGGCTGTGAAGGTGCGCCTTGTCCATATCCTAAAGGCTGTGCAGTCCACTGCAGTCCCGGTGTAAAATCCTGCATGTCTCATTTCATGTGTGCCGCAGGAGATGGCTCCGTGATCATAGTGTGTGGGTCTCTTTATGGCAAGCTGGGATCCACCTTAAACAAATTCACGGCAATGACATTTTTTCCTGCTTCAAGGGAAAAAAATGCATTTTTGGATACGAGTTGAAGTTGCACTTTTGTGTACTTGTGTAAGAAATCAAACTTACATGTGAATACCACATAGAGTGGTGGAACACAATATTTTTTAATTTGCTCACAAGACTTACCTGCAACCAATTAACCAGAACACACAGTCAATAGTTATGATGAATTTTATGTGTGCAAATGTATCCTGCAGCACCTTTTCAAAGATTCTTTTGTTGTTGTTGTTGTTGTTGTTGTTGTTCAGTCACAGTCAATTCCGACCCTTTGTGACCCTGTGGACCATTGCCCGCCAGGCACCTCTGTCTTCCACCGTCCTCCTCAGCCTGCACAGCTTTGTCCCCATTGCATCTACAATACCATCTAGCCATCTCATTTTTGTCTGCCCACTTCTTCTTTTGCCCTCTGCCTTTTCCAGCATCAAGGCTTTCTCAAGTGAATCCTCTCTTCTCATTTGATGTCCAAAGTACTTTAGCGTACTTAAGTACTAAGTACTTAAGCTCCCGTCTTCATCCCAGCTCCTGCCAACTTAGCAGTTCGAAAGCAAGAAATTGCAAGTAGATAAATAGGGACCACTTCGGTGGGAAGGTAACAGCGTTCCGTGCGCTCCAGTGTCTAGTCATGCCTGCCACATGACCACGGAAATGTCTGCAGAAGCAGACAGCGCTGGCTGTTCGGCTTAGAAACAGATGAGCACTGCACCCTAGAGTCGGATACGACTGGCTTTCGAGCAAGGGAAACCTTTACCTTTACCTACTTTAGCGTCATCTTTACTATTTGACCTTCTCAGGAGCAGTCAGGGTTCATTTCTTCTAAGATAGACCTATTTGTTCTCCTTGCTGTCCAGGATACTCTCAAAATTCTCCTCCAACTCCATATTTCAAAAGCATCTGTTCTTCTGCGCTCAGCTTTCCTAATGGTCCAGCTCTCACAACCATACATTACCACTGGGAATACCATTGCTTTGACTATGTGGACTTTTGTTTGCAGTGAGATGTCTCCACTTTTAACTATGTTCCCCAGGTTTCTCATAGCTTGTCTCCCAAGCATCACTCGCCTTTTTATTTCATGGTTGCAATCACCATCTGCAGTGATCTTGCATCCTAAGAAAGTAAAATCTGTCATTGCTTCTACTTCTTCTCCAAATATTTTCCAGGGACTGATAGGGCCTGTTGCCATTATCTTGTTTTTCTTAATGTTGAGTCTCAAGCCAGCTTTGCACTCTCTTCTTTCAACCTAAGCAGCAGCTTCTTTAGGTCTTCCTCACTTTCTGCCATTAGGGTAGTATCATCTGTGTATCTCAAGTTGTTGATGTTTCTCCCAGAAATTTTGATCCAAACTTGTGATTCGTCCAACCCTGCATTGCGCATTATGTGCTCTGTGTATAAGTTGAATAAGCAGGGTGACAAAATGCAGCCTTGTCTTACTCCTTTTCCTATTCCAAACCACTCTGTTATTCCGTATTCTGTCCTTCTTGACTCATGTATAGATTTCTCATGAGGCATGTAAGATGTTCTGGTATTCCCATCTCTTTAATTACTTGCCACATTTTGTTGTGGTCCACACATCAAGATTCTTACCATACAATTTTTCTTACATTACTTAATTGGTTGATCCGTGCTTCACACATCTAGTTTGACGTGACGGATCAAAGCATTGTCTACCACAAGATTATAGTGGGCTCTCGCCATTGGGAGGTCCTACCACTACTGTAGCAGGGTCTGATGGTGCACGGGAGACTGAGACCCGTGTTTTTGATGCTCCTTTAGCCATTTTAAATATGACGACACAGCTGGCTGGGCTCATGTCGAAGTTGGTCATGCTAGAGCAATGCACTGACCAGGCGCATTGCCTGAATACCCAACCCCACTTAGCTGACCTGCGGTTCCAGAATGGAGAACGATTCTGGGCCAGTAACTGACACCTTTGTGGCATGATTGAACCTGACAGGGGGGGAATACACCCCTGCCACCATAGCTGTCGGACGGCCAGGGTCAGTTGAGACGTGAGGTGGGATTTGCAGCGGTTCATACATTAGATAGCTCAAAAAGCTATATTGCATGCATGTGGGACCAATCATCTGCTTATGTAGTAATAGTACATAATATTCCGGTTGTTAGAAGCCCTGTACTTTTTGTGAAAGGCACATAGAACTTTCCAATCTTGCTTCTTGATTTATCTTGTGAAAAAATATTTTGACCAGCACTCTCCCATTATGTAAAAACCAACTTGCTTGGTATTGTTCAGATATATACAAGATCTGTGTTAATCAAAATCATGAACATTTTCAGGCACTAGAATGAAGACCTCTTGTCTGATAAGATGGATAATTCTATTCATGTAAGCAAAAATCTTGCCTGTTGCTATAATCAATATCTTTTTATGCTCAGTTGACTTTGAGTATGTTAGTTATGGTTGATTTGGACCAAAATTCAATATTTTGCTAGTTTCTCTTCTTTCAAGTGAACTGTGACACTAGTTTTGTTTCTTACACTTTATATCAGTATGTTTAATAGTCTGTCTCTGACCCTAAGCTGTGAGGAAAGCAGATGAGGGAGCCCACCAATATGAAAGGGCAACCTCTTTTGACATAGCAAGCACCGTTTGCTTCTCTTATAAACCTTCCGCAGCTAACATGTAGTTTGCATCTAATACTTTTGTGACTTGCCACATCAGGGCATCTGTACTTTTAAAAAATCTATTCATCAAATGACAGTGCTATTTGCTAAATGTCCAGTGACATTTTCCCCACTGTGTTTTGTTTACATGTACCAGTTGGAAATATGTGTACGCTCTGAGACTGCTGATGAGAGATCATCAGTATTATCACTAAATCCAATTATCTTTTGCCAGAAGAGAAAACTACTGATGTTCACACAAAAAAATCAGCAGCTTGTCTCATAAGACACTGGCTCAAATCCTGAGTTGTGGGATTTGTGCAGTCTTCCTGCCTGCTCAGTGAGAGTTATGTTAACACCAATGGCAGATTGCCATTGATAGAATACTTGTTTCTGCAATTTTGGGGTCTACATGTCTTCACTGCATCGTATAAAAGGTATGTGCATCACAAAAGTTGACCCTTAATTTGTAGTCATCTGCCACTACCAGTGATGTCATTTCTTTACTAGGTAGGAGCTGTGCAAAAGTATTTCAATCAGTCATTTGTAAAATTACTTTTGTTATATTATTTTTAATTTGTCATCATGTTTTTTGTTGAATCTTCTTCATTTTCTTTGATGATCATCTTCATGTTCTTTGTTGAACAAAATTGCTTTAAAAAAGTGTACATCAGAAGATTCAATTCTCTACTTTATGGAGAAAAAACACAACTTGTGTCTTTGCAGGTAGCTCAGAGTTTCTTATGTTTTCTGTTCATTATTATCTACTGCCGTAGATTTCTTCATATTTCTACAGCTTCCGTGTACATTACCAAGCAGAGACTTGGATATTAGACATTTTAAAGCTTGTTTACCTATACAAATTGCTACATAGACATGATTCCTTTTCTTGATTTATAACTGTTTTTAAAATTGAAAATCAGTCCTTCAACAACATGAAAGTATTTCTTAAGGATGAAAAGGCATCAACATTTTAAATGCTGTTTATAAGGCTTTGCACGATCTTTTTTTCCTGAATGTAATGATGCAGTTTAACAGTGACCTCTGTGCTCTAGATTAATTTGGGGAAATGGCACATTTAATTTAATTGAACTTATTCTTTTTTGTGTTAATTAAAAGTTGCAGAATGTATTATGTATCTCAGTTACAGAATTTGGTGTTCAGAGGCACTTGTTTAATAACACTTTCGCTTTGGGTGAGATTGCTACTTAAGAAGCCGGTGCTGGCTAAGCATTAATGCCTTCATGGCTCAACACTGAAATTACAGGTCACAAGGAACATGTGCAGTTCCTTGAATTGCAGGGAGGCAACACACTGTGTACAACAAAAATAGTTTTTCAGTGTATCCAAATAGCTCCCCTGACATCCGAACAGCTAAAAGAAGAAGTAAAGAAGTGTATCTAAATAGCAGTTGTGAAAGAATATTATACATATTTAAGGTACTGTGGGTTCATTAAATGATCATGAATATTTGAGCATATGAATGCCTGTTGATGATGCTAGTTGCTTTCTGGAAATGAAGGATTGCAGCCATTTCTGAAGCAGCAAGATCTGAACTCCTGGTAGTTCCTAGATAACACTTTGACAGGATTGCTTACCAGGGGTCTTAGTTAAACTAAAAACTCCCCATTATAAAAGCTTGTAAACTGCTACATCTTCACAATGTTCATCCTTTGGCTCCTTTGTCACATCCCTTGTTTTTACAGTGCATCAGACACTTTCACCGGTGGAAGAATATTACACCAGTGAAACATTTTGCTAGCTGCACTGTTCTGCCAGTCCTACACTGCTACGCGTCCTAACTAGGGCAAACGCCCCCAGGCTAAATCTCATCTTTAAGAATCCAGGAGGAGCTTTCTATTAAAGAAAGTTATTGACTTTGCAAGATTTGTGATGAGAACCCATGTCACACTTCCAACCAGGCGTGTGTTATTTAGCCAAACTACCTTAAAATAAACATTATTTCTAGGACTGTATTGAATATTACTTCACCTCAACTTTTTGATCAAACCTGCTGCTTTCATGAGAAGCAGAATAGCCTCCTCATTTTGGGGAAAAACAACCCTTCGACCTAAAAACATTTATTTTACTTTTCGCTGCCATTTGTTTCCCTTATCTTTTGCTTTTTCTGCCTTCTCATCTTTCTCTTTTGAAGGATGATTCAGAAAATTGAGGCTCATCATATAAAGAGACGGAAGATACATTCTATCTCTGAGATGAGCAATCTAGGCTGGACCAAAGACCATAGCTGGGGTGGGGGTTGCACCCCAAGCTCCCTCAACACATAAGCAAGCCAGGAAGTGAAGAAGGTGGCAATGCAATAGAAGTTAGCAGCACTACTGCAATGGCTTAGTGGTTAAGATGCTGACCTTGATGACTGGAAGGTTAGCAGTTCGAGACACACGTGCTGCACAACGGAGTGAGCTCCCGTCTCTGCCCCAGCTCCTGCCAACCGAGCAGTTCGAAAGCAAGAATTTACAAGTAGATAAATAGGGACCACTTTAGTGGGAAGGTAAACCGCATTCCATGCACTCCGGTGTCTAGGCATGCCTGCCACATGTCCACGGAAACGTCTGCAGACGCAGACAGCACGGGCTTTTTGGCTATAAATGGAGATGAGCACCGAACCCTAGAGTCAGTTATGACTGATTTTTGAGCAACGGTGACCTTTTCCTTTACCTTACTCTAGCTGCCTTCCTGTCTCATTGGCAGTGAATTTAAATCTACCATCTCATTTAAACTTGCTTAGTTGTTCCCTGTTGTTATTTTAATAGCATTTTAAAATTCTACAACTGTACTGTATTCTTTAACTTTAGCTAACCAAGAAATTCCGTTTCTCCTGCAAGGGGACAATGACAATAAAGATTTATTCTTTTCTATTCTAACCTGATTAATTCAGGAAGTCTTCACTTGAACTAAGTACTTCCTGTTTTTTTCTATTAAACCAATTAGAAATGACAAATAACTTAGTCTGAGTAACAACTTCCTGAATCAATTCCGTCAAAATTTTTACTCTTATTGGTAAAGATTAATTCTATAAATAGCGGACCACTAAGCAAATTTAAACAAGGCGATTAAAGTTTAAAATCACTGCAGAATAAGATTGGAAGTGTTTAGGTGTTCCCAATTGTTTTCCGACAGCAGTTTTTCCCATTGCTTTTTAGGGTGGTGGGGCGGGGGGGAGTAGGAATGACACCAATTCTGATGTGGCCAATCAGTTTTAACTATGGACAAAAAACACTACTGAGCTGAAGCAAAGCCAATTCAGAGTATTGTACTGCTGTTTGGATTGATCATAGGGTGATTCTATCCAGTTGGGAATTGCATTGCAGTACAGTGGGACCTCAGATAAAGTCAGATTTGGATAAAGTCGCGGTTTTCATGCACACGTGATGCATTGCATAAAGTCCAAAACCGCTAAAAATGGGTGTTATCCGAGGTATTTGGTATAGGAATCTCAGATAAAGTCCATTTTTGGATGTTACGCGATGCATCATCGCCCATTTGATTCAGATAAAGTCCAAAATTGGATAAAGTCCAAACTTGTGGAACGGAGTTTGGACTTTATCCGAGGTTCTACTGTACTTTTCTTGCTGTGTGTCACTATGGGCAAAAATCCTTCAAGGGCTAGTAGCTCACACTAGGTCAGGCGAAAGAAACTAAAAAATGAACAGAGAAGAGGCTTTCCAGCACATATTTATTATGTACAAAGGATTAGCAATAGCAATTATAATTAAAACATTTTCTTGGCAGTTTGCAAGGTCTTTTGCATTTTGTCTCCAACAAGCTGGGGTATTCATCCTCCTCAAAGAGATGGAAGGCTGAGTCAACCTTGATTCCATCAGGATCAAACTCAGCTCATGAGCAGAACTTTGGCTGCAGTGCTGCATCTTACCCACTGTGCCATGGGGAATGTAGGATTAGATCTCTAGGATTAGGTATCGTATGGAAGGGGGAAGGGTATCTGAACAGGACTACTGAATGAAGATGCTATAGGTATAATTCAACAAATTAAGCCCATTTAACTGTCACACTGATTTTAATGGGACTTGTTTTAAACCCTTGCTTGCTTCTATTGTAAAAAAGAGGGAGAGAAGTATTGGACTTCACATTCTTTTACATGTATGTGTATTTGTGGTCTTACTAGGAGAAAATTACGTGGTTCTGAATGGACTGAATCCTATGAATGTAAAATATGGTACATTAATAACCTCAGCCCTTTTAAACTGCATCACCTGCAGGGCCATCCTTCAGGTTTCTTGGTGCAGTTTGCAATTTTAAAGGACCTTCCACTGTCCTTTACCTGCACTATCGTGGAGCACATTGACTCAATTGTGATGGAGACTGATCTCTTTCTTCAGTTCTATCTTATTTTTCCTTCCCCTGGTACTTGGGGAGAAGCAGTAATAAATTCAGTACCTGCTGGCAGCTTCCGGCAGCTGCTCGTGGACAGTGAGCTGACATGCACAGCAATTTCAAGTAGCAGCCACTGCCATGCTCCCAAAAGGCATTTGAACTTGTTTGTAGCCATAAATCATATCTTCACGATATCAGAAATAGCCAGTCTGAAATTGTACTGAATTCTCTAGGGGTACTCTTTGGCATAGCTGCTACAAGCTTCCTGCTGGTCCGCTGGCCCCCAGAAAGATCCACCTGTTTTCTCAGGCTTCTTAGATGACCCTTACTGAACAGTAGCAAATTAGCATTCAGATGTGAATATTTGATGATGGCATTGGTGAGTGGGTAAGCTGATAGAGAGGATGTTATAAAGCCCAGTAGATGTAAACTGAAAATGGACAAGGGAGTGTTGTTCTCGGAAATAATAAACTACTTACCTAAAATAAGTATATTTAAAACAAGAACTTAGGTTAAAAATGGCCTCATTTTAACTCTGGATAAAATGCCAAATTGCATTGAAGTGTGTGTGTGTGTGTGTGTGTATGTGCGAGTGCGTGCGTGTGTGTGTGTGTGTGTGTGTGTGTGTGTGTGTGTGTGTGTGTGTGTGATATTTTGTCTGCCATAACTGCAAAAATTCTCTCTTGAAGACAGAATTATGTTGTGCCATTGTTGTAGGTCTTTGAAATTGTTTGTAAGGAAAACATAATGTTAATGTTCTAACTAGAGAATGGTATGTTAGGTAGTCTTTACATTCCATAGGATCTTGGAGCAAAGGGTCTAATTTTACCTTCTCTCTCAGGGAGAGGAGTCCTTGCCATTTACAGGAGCTGACTAAGACCCAGTCTGGAGTTTTTCTGGTTCTTTGAAGAGCTGGCAGATTATTAACCAATCTCTCCTCTCACAGGAAAATGGAAGAATGAGCAGTCCTGTTGGTTGTGTATTGGATTTTCAAGGGCTCTAGGAAGTACCAGTTGAGAACCTTTTGCTCTGTTGCCCTTTCTTGCACTGGGAAGAGAGCAGATGATTGAAACCTATTTTCCTTCTGCAGTGGGTGGGAAGGCTCCATAACAACTCACAGAGGGCTTGAGTTGGGGGGAAGTGCCACCCTATTCCATCACACTCCTCCACCCCTGCTCTGGAAAGAGCAGCACTTGGCTTGGCAGCCATGCCCTGGTGCAGCTATTACAACAGATGCCTTTGAACTATATACAGTATGGGTCAGTGGTGGTGAACCTATGGCACGGGTGCCAGAGATGGCACGTAGAGCCCTCTCTGTGGGCACCTGTGCAGTCACCCCAGCACAGAGTTTGCCCCACCCCTCTGCCCAACAGCCCAGTGGGATCGCTTCCTCCCCTCCCCAGCACAGAGTTCACCCCACCCCTCTGCCTAGCAGCCCAATGGGAGCACTTGCTCCCTTCTTGCAGCACCGAGTTTGCCTCGCCCTTGTGCCCAGCAGCCCAATGGGAGCATTTCCTTCCTCTGCTGTTGCTGTGCTGACACTTTGAGATAAATAAACGGGTTCTGGGTTGCAGTTTGGGCATTCAGTCTCTAAAAGGTTCGCCATCAATGGTATAGGTATTGTGAGAAAGCCTTGGAAACAGGCTGTGCCTTTCAAAGCACTTCATCCTCCTTTTCCTCTCTGTGGCCTCCTCTTTCTTTGTTTACCTTAACCTTCTCTTCATTGTTATTTCTGCACCAGTGCTAGGGTGCTGATGTTCAAATAAAGGGAATGGGGAAAGGCATTCAGCTGGAGAGAGTCAGAGGAAGAAAGAAACTTGTGTGCCTTCCCAAGCCAGTCCAGTGAATTGCAAACAAAGGTTGGCTAAGAGCCAGCATTGCTAGAGTTTGCTATTCCGTGAGTGGCGTTGATAAAATTTTAATGAATCATGAGTTATTGCTGTGTTATGAAACTAGAAAATGACATGCAAATTAAAAAGATAATAACATTTACTATCCAATGTGCTATTACTGAATGAACATTTATGCTTCTAGGTTTCACAGAATGTCTGTTCTGAAAACAAAATTCCATTGGTTTTTCTTGAGTATTTTTGTCCAAGTCATAATTTGGTAGCAACTATAAAGTCAATGCTACTACTCAAGCCTAGATTTAGAAAATGATAGATGTTGCGTCCTTTTGAAATGTATATCCCATCTTCCTGCCAGGAAATGACATTCAAGACAGCTCATGACAATAAAGTTCAGGTGGAAAAGAAATACAATTTAAAAAATAATAAAACACGATTAAAACAGCATTAAAAATAGCCAACAAACTGCTCTCTCCAGTTAAAAATTGGCTACATGCTAAAGTGGAGTAGATGTGTCTCACTCTTCCCCTTTTCAACTTTTTATTTACTTCTGGCTCCAAAGTCCTGTCAGATGCCAAACTACAAAATAGAAAATTGAAACCATGATTGCTTTTTATTAAGAGGGATTAGCGGATGCTTCCATTTCAAAACTGTGTTGTTGGCAGCAGAAGCTTGCAGAACAGATTTACTAAGTTACAAACCTCAGAAAGGACTTTTTGTGAAATCTGTGGGAGCTGCGGCAAGGGATTGGCTCACTCTACTTCAGTAACAAGAGCTTCACATTAAATTTCTTTCCAGCTCCCCTTGAACACTGTGTTGAACTGAAGCTGGAACAGTTCCTCTGCTTTTTATCTTGAAGCAGTCACAGAACCCGCTGGGAATACAGGAAAAGATTGAGTGCTACCTTTTCACCCTGCAAGACATGAATGCAGAATCACAGCCTGTATAAATGCTAATCTGGTTTAGCCAATGTCTGTTGGCTAAAACCCTGTTGCCGTAAAATATGCCACGTAAGGCTGATGATGTAATAAGCAGTGGTGATTTTTATGCGTGGAAATTAAACATTTCTGACTTCCGTTCTGAAGCTGCCAGGGCTCACTTGTAATCTCCTTCATGGACCAGAGAGGGATGTACTATATTTATTTACTGGAAATTGCCACTTCTGTTAAAAGTCATCCTTGCAGCGGGATATATAAAAATCACCTTTTCTGCTAATATAAATCTGCCGTATGTAGCATGGCAACAGAATTTTAGCCGCTGTGTTTTTAACCATCTTTTCTGGGTTTCATCTCTAGGCGTTCTATAGAAGGAAGTCTGTCTCTCTGCCTGGAGAAAGCATTTTGTCACATAATGATTTGACGAATAGCTATTTGTGCCTTATCTTCTACACATTTTCTGTCTTTTTTTCCTATATTAGCAAATGGCTACTTTTTTCAGCCCTCTTCTTCCAAACATACTGTAGATATAGAAAAGAGGAGATTTTGTGGGAAGCTTTTGTGGGAAGACCTGAAAGAATGAAGCTGCCATTAATCTCCAGGCCAATTTTGACCATTATATTTGTGTTGTGGTAAAGAGGTAGAGAGTAACAAAAGATTCCAAACTGTTTCATTTCCCCCTTAATTCCTTTTTCTAGGACCAAAACTGCTCTGCCAGTTTTAACCATGGACAAGACTTATATGAGCCTTGAACTAAAACCAAGGTTAATGATCCCCAAAGAATGGTATTATCTATCATTTAAAATGAAGACACAGTATTGTTTGTGGTAGCAAGTGCACAGCTGTGCAGCAGTTTCCCACAAACTATGATTAAAGGGTTCAGAATAGTTAAATTTGCCCTAACCAATGGTGTATTTATCTATCTCTTCTTTACCTGGAATTGCAACAATGAGAAAATTAGAAAGAAACTACTGTATTTATGAGGGATTGGATTGTTTTCCCCATCTCTGATTTTGGGGCAATTTCAGAGGAAACATTTCCCAAATGAAAATAAGGTGAGGCATTAAAGTGACCATGTGCTGATTTACACTTTCCACCATAGAAGTCACGAATCAGTATTCAGAAAGAGTTCTCAAGAGAGTTCTTTATTTTATTTCATCTTTATATCTCTGAGCGTCTTGAGAGTCCTCTAGAGCAGCTATGCAATATTCAGTTGCCTCTGTGACTAGGATATTTCTCAGAAGCCAGAAAAATCATCATTTTCATTTTGCTTTCTACCCTTGCAGAAAACATGCAGGCTGTAGCAACCCAAAGATTCAAGAGTCAACCTGGGCTTAGGAAAGCAACAGGGAAGTTCTTTTGGCTTTCAGGTGCAACTTGATTGGCCCTCGGCATTCCAAAATGGTGTCTTTACACAGCTACACTCTGTTTTGCACCATGGCAGAAGTTCACCTCAGAGTTAAGTTTGGCTGAGCCTTGTGATTTTCAGGGATTACACGCTTTTAACTTTGTCAAGAATTGTGCATATTACTTTCTGAGTTCTCACTACAGGTCTCTTATGTTTCAGACCGTACCAATGGTCACCTGCAAGATGGAAATGTTGACAGAAAGTTAGCTACTACTTGTCTCATTTTTCTGCAGTTTCACCAAATGCTTCCTTAATAGTGATTTGCAGTCATAAAATCCTCCTTTTTTGTGTTTTGGCTTTCCATCTTAGAATAAACAAAGTTTTGTTCTTGTCCTAGGCAAGAAAGAAGCAATGTAGTATTTTAGAACATCAAATACAGTACCAGGCCTTGTAATCTTACAAAATAACTTCTAATAAAATGGAAACGTCACCTGCTGCATACCTTCAATGTTAAGATAAGAAATGTACAGATTTCGTGCCAACTCAAACCATGTACAAGAGAAACATAAGAACAGCCTTGCTGGAACAGGCCACAGAAGCCCATCCAGTCCAGCATTCTGTCTCACACAGTGGCTCACCATTTGCTTCAGGGTATTATTCCCAAGCAGATGCCTTCACCTGCTTAGGATTCACTGGAAATGGCGTTGAGAGATATCCTGCCTATCTCTCCAACCCAGAGGTTGTCCTTAGGTATCCATAATTATAGCCATTGATACCCTTGTCCTCCATGAACTTGTCTCATCCTTTCTTGAAGCTGTCAAGACTGACAGCTGTCGCCACTTCTTCTGGCAGGGAGTTCCATAGACCAGTAATCCTCTGGGTGAAAAAGTACTTTCTCTTATTTGTTTGAGAACTAGCACATAATAGCAATATCATCATAATAGCAATATCATCTAACTTGGGGTGTAAGGAAGGAACCTCTGTCCATTGTAAAAAAATTGTGCACTCTGAACAGTCAAATGTGAGTCCAGATAATTTAGCCTTTTCTTGCTGTTAAATAACCCTTTGCACTCCTTGTGATAGCATGAAAAGATTTTCAACTTGGTGGGGTATTCACAACTCGTTGGTCCCTCATTGTAAGATACAGTATCTGCCTTCTTTTGAAAGTTCATTATTAATTTAGCACAATCATTGGCTGGTTGTTGAACAGTTGCTCCTGTTTATTTGGGAGTTAAATAAATTTAACGAATGCTTGTCATTGGGGAAAAACATACTCTTGGGTGGATGCTACATCTAGAAGCTGCAATCTAAACATTCTGATGTAGTTTACTTAACATAGTATACATATTATAAATTTGAAGCAGATAGATACTTGGGGATGAACAGGGATTTTTACAATATATTCATTGAATGAAACCAGCCCATTTCTATATGTTCTCCTGCTTGGTAGAAGTTCAGTGACTGTGGCAAATGTTATGAATGTGAGGAGGATAAATTTCTTTTGCTTATTAATATTGTAATAAAACTCAAAGTTGTACCTGAGAAATGTCAGACTTAATGGGGAGACCATGCAGATCTCTATTCATCCCTGCGTAAGCACACGTATACATTCAAGAGAATAGTTTTTTTTTACTGTGATCTGCTTGCCAGGTAAAAATTCTAGAATATTCTCCACTACTGCAAGCAAGGATGTGCAAACCATATTATTACATATACATCAGATAATGGAAAAATTCCCTCTCAAGGGAAGTCAGCCCAGCATCATCTTTATTGAGCTTCTTTACAACTAAATTATGCTGTTATGTCTTTGGCTTTTAAAAGAGTTTTAATCTGTTTTTAAAGAATGATTTGTTCTTCCTGTGTTTCTGTGTTCTATCATGTATCACCTCAGAGCACATGGTTGGCGGCAAATCAGCCATTTATTTATGTACTTACCTAAACTAGCAATAAGAGGGGGAGTAAATAGGCACAATCAGTGTCTGAAGACCAATTCAGATAGTCCATATCTTGTCTCTGAGCATCCTAGGTCCTTACTACATACAGACTTGACAGATTTCCACTGAAATGTATGTTCTCTCCCCGCCCCCTTTTTTTTAATTCACAAGAATGGGGATCCAAGTTTAGGCCTGAAAAGTGAAATTTTAAAATTTATCCTCACAAAGCCCCAAATAAGAGATTCATCCTGTGAACGCAACCCTGGGTAGAAAATGCACATTTCATAGTTAAGGTTTTGAAAGTTCAAATTGGCATTGGGCTCATGATATCAAATCATTATCCTTTCCATTTGATTACAGCCTCTTTGTATACGTCCTGCATTTTGCTTGGTGTCTTCTTGAACAGCAGCGTACCTATTTTCTTCGAGCTTTTTGTGGAAACAGTCTACCCCGTCCCAGAAGGAATTACCTGTGGCGTGGTTACCTTCCTGAGCAACATGTTCATGGGTGTTCTACTATTTTTTCTTTTTTTCTATCACGAAGGTAAGTAGCATTCAGATGCTTGCTGCATATGAATTTGCTAGATTGATGCATTTCATCTGGAGTGTTATTTTGGCTTCCCCAGGAAGAGAAGCCACATGCAGATCTTCCATCAATGCTAATGATGTGTATAAAGCCCCACAGCAGCTTTTGACAAATAGGCTTCTTGAGTATTTGCCTTGATTGATTCTTGAATTGAAGAATGAAGTTCCTTTGTGGAAACTCTCCTTCAAAGTGCAGGAGGATATCTTTTAGATCAGTGTTTCCCAAACTGTGTTCCATGGAACACTGGTGGACTTCAATTGCCAGAAGCCTAAGTCAGTACATTGGCTGATCAGTGCTTTGGGGAACTGACTTAGGCTTCTGGGAATTGAAGCCCACCAGTGTTCCATGGAACACAGTTTGGGAAACACTGTTTTAGATCACATACTTCCAAATTTTTTACAAAGAGCAGTGTGATGTTATGGCCATGAATAATATTTACATATAGGTGCTCAAAAACTGACAAAATTGACCCAGTCTTCAGCTCCATGGTCTACTCTGTAGACATTTTAAAAAGATTGGCTTCTTGTGAAACATCTCTGTAACCACTTTCCTATTATACAGAGGGTGCCAACAATTTTATACACGTTTATAGAGATGTTGTCTAGGTCTTACTTTATAAAGTTGAATTGAATTGTGGTAGCAATTTGTATACTTTTTGGGAATTATCGATTTTACTTCCAACAAGATGGCGCCCATCACACTTCCATCAAGACGTGAGAACTTACCTTGATTGGAATTTGCAAGGACAGTGGATAGGATGAAGAAGTGCAGTTGAATTTCCCCCATGTTCTCATGCTTTAACACGTCTTGACTTCTATCTATGGGGGACCTTAAAGGGTGTGGTGTACCGTAGAAAACCGGTTATACTGGTGGTACTTTGGGAAGGAATCGAAATGGCCTGCACAGTGATACAATTTTACACTTTGGTCAGTGTTGCTCAAGAAGTAGTTTGCTGTAATCAGAAGTGTCTGGACCTGAATGCCTAGGGAGGTTGAAGTGAGGATGTTTAAGGTACTTGTATCTGTATGCAATTTTGATTATAAGTACCTTAGATGGAATGAACATCAAGGAAATGTTTTCAGTGGTGACATGTTCCCACTTAACAGTTCTAGTTAAAAGCTGTATTTTGAATTAATGAAAGTTTCAAAACCAGGCCCATGTATAATCAGTGCCAGCGTAAGAACTTTAAGGTGAGTGGCTCTTTATGGCACCTGTGTGGTGGGCGCCATCTTTATGTCGAGCAGGTTAAATATCATCCCTTTGAACAAATGAATTAGCTGTACACAAATTATCCATCATGCTAGGATTGAATGTGTTTATTTGCCTTTATTTATTTTATTTATTTATTACAACATTTCTATCCCACCTTCCTCTTCCTTTATCTAGCCACTTGCTGATTTCAAACACCAATTCAATATTTTAACTATAACCTTGAAGCAAATGATTCAGGTCCTCAAAGTTGTCAGTACACTGGTTATACCTTTCTGCAAATCTCAAAAGGTTTCATCCAGTGTAAAAACAAGAGCAATAAAGCTTAGCACTTATAATTAGCCCCGGTTTCGGCATTTAGCTATTAAAGTAAAAAGGGAACCAGCACAGCTGGATTCTTGTTAAATGCTGGTACAATAGAATGCTGTACCAGTATAATTCAACCATGACTTGTCCTTGCACAAGCAGAGACCACCCATTTGTGCAAGGAGACACCGGGTGCCTCATTGTGCAGGAAGACCAAAAGTCTTAAATTGCTTGTGCTACAAACTACTGAAAAAGCAGTTTGGACCAAACAGATCCTTGCTCCTCAAGCCAAACAAAATATCTGCAAAGATAATTTGGCTGATGCTGAAAAAAATCAATATGCCCTTCTTGTAGAATTGGTCATCCATCAGGGCAACCAAGCAATTTTTGGCATTGAAAAGAGTCTGGAAACCACATTAAAAAGAGGCTATGTTGTCTCATTCAAATACATTTGGAGTTGTGCAAATACTACTCACTTTATGGAAGAAGTATGCCTTTTCTTAGCAACCAGTTAATAATAGTTACAATTAGTGCTATTTAGGAGCAGCCTCACAGCTTTCAGATCAGGTAGGACTATGCAGGCCAGCCATTCTCTCAATCAGACATTCATCACCTCTTCAGCCTAGACAGTCTCTTGTGTCTGCGCTTAGTTGTCCTGAAGGAGCTGTGGAAAAAAATGGGTAGGCCCACTTCTTTCAGGCACTTGGTCCCACATAGGTAGACATTGCAATTGATATTTGGATGGATATATTTCTTTTCCTGTACTAATAAAAGAGAAGAAACTTAACTACAAGAGCACAATTTTCCCCTCCAGTGCACAGCTACATGAGTGGCCAGGGTATGTTTCCATGCTTTGTTTACTGTGTACGTGTGATGAGACTTAAGAAGTCCAGCTGGTGCTTCATGTGAACACATCCTAGATCAGTAATGGTGAACCTTTGCACTCCAGATGTTCTTGAACTTCAATTTCCAGAAGCCCTGATCAGCAGGAGTGCTGATTTGGCTTCTGGTAATTAAAGGCCAAGAACACCTGCAGTGCCGAGCTTCGCCATCACTGTCCTAGACCATGCACTGGTGGCCTCTGCACAAAATGCCATTCAATGTAGGAACATTGAAAAAGAAGGTGTTTCCTGAAGGGATGTGAAAAGCAGCACACAAATACGTCTGAAAGCCCAAGTTCACAATGTAGGATTACCATAATTCCCTCCCACAAAAATGGGACAGAAGTAAAGGTTGCCCTTGCTCAAAAAGCCAGTCGTATCCAACTCTAGGGTTCAGTGCTCATCTTTGTTTCAAAGCCGAAGAGCCAGCGCTGTCTGCTTTTGCAGACGGTTCTGTGGTCATGTGGCAAGCATGACTAGACACTGGAGTGCATGAACACTGTTTGCCTTCCCCCCAAAGTGGTTCCTATTTATTTACTTGCCATTTCTTGCTTTCGAACTGCTAGGTTTGCAGGAGCTCATTCCGTCCTGCAGTATTCGTGTGACTGCTGCTTCTGCTACAGATGCCACAAGAAAAAAGGCGCGATTCCTCCCCCTCTTTCTTCCTTGGCCACCAAGCTGCTGCCACCTGCTGGTGTTTCAATAGAAGTGCAAGAAAAGTGCTTTCCCCCCCAAATCAAGTGGTTTGAAAACCGTGAATTTACAATGTTCTTTATGGAACTGGGTGGGACAGTTACAACCCGCTAAATTCCTGGTTTTCCATGATATATGGCAACCCTAACTTAGTCGCTTTCCTGGCTGAGTGGAGACATGAGTCTGGATCTCCCAGGCTCCAGGCAGGCTTAGGATCATGACTGCCACAGCTGCTGTCAGACACCAAGGCTGGAGAACTGTTTTTGATGTAAGTCAGCAACATGTTTGCAGTCTGATGTACATTAAATATGCTACAAAGTGCAGCACTGTGGCACAAATGTTGTAGGTGTCTCCCTACAGGTCTATAGGAGTATCTCCATAACATCTCAGTGGGGTTGGTAACTCCTACAGAACAGAGGATTAAATCACTGCTAGTCAGCAACAACACTTTAGGTCACAAAAGAGCCTTGGCATTTATAAGCTGTGTAAATGTACTTTCGCTCTCTTTCTATTTTATTATGGGAGATGAGACCATTTGCATTTGGATGGGTCCCAAGCTCTGTTAATTTGCCAATCTGAGCAGCACAAGGATATGATAGGATAATAAAAAACTTCAGCAATTTTCCTGACATGAGTTAGGCTGTGCACAAACAGGTTTAACCCAATAAACAGCTTTTGATAGGAAGTTGATACCAAACAATAATAATAGTGAAGACATTCTAATAGTACCTATAGAGAGATAACTTTCATATAGCAGCAGTAGTTTGCTGTGAGCCCTCTCAATTTGATGTGGAGATTTTATTTTTTTACAAAAGAATGCTCTTTTTCCAGGGCTTATGAATTGTGGTATTACTAAATCAGTATTCCTGGATTGTTTATAGACCTGAAGGTATTATAATTGTATTTTTTTTAAAATAGAACAGGTAAGTATTTCTCTGGAGTCATGTACTGTTTATATAATGGGGAATGTACATTGATCTTTCTGATTCAGATGGTTAACAAAGAAAATAATTTCACCTTTTGTGGCTAAAGCTGGCTTCTTGGGGGATTCATGTAGTGTTTTTAAAATGGGTAGACTCTGATTTGGAGGTTTTGTTTGTCTGTTCACTAAAAATAATAATTTATGTATTAAGGAGACTGGATATTCTTCATCCTACAAATCTCCACAACTCACTACAGAATTATTTGTATTCTTTCTTTTCTTCTCTTTTTTTGCAATCAACTCTGGAGTAGTAGTTTTCTCGTGGCCAGTTTTCCCTGGAACAAGCTTTGTTTTAAAAGCTGGATTTTCTTCTGAGGATTTGAATTTGGCTTGAACACAGAAATGCTACCATCTTACAAGTCCCTCTTACAAGTTAAAAAACAATTTTGAATTAAAAATATAAATGAATGAATCAAACAAACAGTATAAAATCCTTCCACAATAAAATGGGGCTATTTCTCTCCGAAGAAATTGGAATCTTTATTGCCCCATCCAGTAAATATGACAGAAATATAATTAGCGCAATTTTTAGGAGGAAGCATCTCATCTGACACATTTAATCTTACCGCTTCTTAAATCAAACTCAATAATGTTTGTAGCTTTTCCTAAGGTGCTGAGTGTCAGGCGGTGGTTAACTAACCTGACAACTCTGAAGACTAATAGCTTGGGTGCCAAAATCCACAGGGAAGAGTGATGGTCCCCAAGTGGATTAAATCCCACTTGAATCCATCTTGATTTGGGGGGGGGGGGGGCAAGCAGCTTCATCAATACTGGTCTGGGGCTGAGGAGGACTTTGTGTACCAAAAGGGCTCAGGACCAGAAATTGACTCACGGAACTGGATTAGTGGTATGAGTGTCACACTGAAGTATGGAAGGCAGATAAAAGGCCACTGCATTATATTCTTCGGTCAGTCTTCATGGCTGATCACCATTTTTTGTTGTTCAGTTGCACAGTCGATTCTGACCCTTTGCGACCCTATGTACCATTGCCCGCCAGGCACCTCTGTCTTCCACCAAGCTGAGCGCTGAAGAATAGATGCCTTTGAAATGTGGTGTTGGAGGAGAGTTTTGAGAGTACCCTGGACAGCGAGGAGAACAAATAGGTCGGTCCTAGAAGAAATCAACCCTGACTGCTCCTTAGAAGGTCAAATAGTAAAGATGAACTTAAAGTACTTGGACGTCAAATGAGAAGAGAGGATTCACTTGCAAAAGCCTTGATGCTGGGAAAGGTGGAGGGCAAAAGAAGAAGGGGGCAGCCAAAAATGAGATCACCATGAGGATTACCAATATTTGGATTCGGATAAGGCAGAATAAAAAGAAGTAATATTTGTATTAGTTCTGACTAAAGACATAAAATAGGGAAGGATGTGCCATTTCATTCTGTTCTGCTTCCAGAGGTCAAGCAAGGTCCTGTCCCATAGAAGCTGTGTGACTGCTGTGCCCCTGTGTTTGGTGGAGCCAGTGTACAATCTACTGACAATGAATTGTATGCTTAAAGGGTGTTTGCATCTTGCCTGAAAAAATGATAATCTTAAAGATTAGACATTTGCTTTGTCTTTCTTCTAAGTGACTCCCTTCACCTAAATCAATGGTGCCCAACGTTTTTGGGCCATGGGCCGGTCAAGTGGTTCAGCAGGCTGGTCATGTGGTTCCTCCCACCAGAAGCGGAAGTAAAACGCGCCTTGCCATCTGTTTTGTAACAGATGTTTTGTAACAGTATAAGATAGATTTTAGGCTGCCATTTTCTCTGCTTAAACCAGCAGTGCCCAAACTATGGCCCGTGGGCCTGATCCAGCCCCTGATGCCAGTTCATCCAGCCTGCACCGCCCTTGTCACTCCCAGAAGCGGAAGTAAAACATGCCCATATGGGTGCGTTTTACTTCCACTTCCAGCAGCGATGAGGGCAGTGTGGGCTTGATGAACTGGCGTCAGGGGCCAGATCCGGCCCACAGACTGTTGTTTGGGTACCCCGACCTAAATCATGACTCCTTATTGCAGCGTTGTTACAGTGAATTAGGAGACATTACAGAAACATCTAACGACTTCTTTTTTTTTCTTTCTGTCTGACCACACTCTCCCTTCCAGAGTTCTCCTGGTTCAACTGGTGTGTCCCGGGATCCTGTTTACTAAGTCTTCTATTCATCCTCTGCTTCAGGGAATCCTACGACAGACTTTACCTTGATGTCATTGTCTCTGTTTGATAGCACAAAGCAGAACTGAGAGGAAGAAGCTGGCCATGTGGTTGGCCTATTCCCTGGGAACTTGCAGTAGCCAGAAGTTCACACTAGCAAGTCCAAACTTTTAACATGGACCATTTAAATGGATCTACAAAAGAGATTTTTTTAAGAATACATCCTAATTTGGTATTTTGTTATTTAGATTTTAACGAGCCTTGACTGGGAATTAGATTGTTTTTAAAGGAGAGTCTAATTTATGAAGTGTGATATTTTATTTTGTAAACTATTTAACTGGTTGTACAGATTTCGTGCCAACTCAAACCATTTACAAGAGAAACATAATAGCAATATCATCTAACTTCGGGTGCAAGGAAGGAACCTCTGTCCATTAAAAAAAATTGTGCATTCTGAATAGTCAAATATGAGTCCAGATAATTTAGCCTTTTCTTGCTGTTAAATAACCCTTTGTACTCCTTCTGATAGCACGAAAAGATTTTCAACTTGGTGGGCTATTGACAACTCGTTGGTCCCTCATTGTAAGATACAGTATCTGCCTTCTTTTGAAAATGAGAATAATGGATAAATATAAATTACTTTACCAAGACATTGCTTTTCCATATTCAGTATTTGGTGGCGTATAAGATGCACTTTCCCCCCTTAAAATACACTAGAAAAACGGAGTGCGTCTTATACTCTGGTGCATTTTATACATCAGCAAATATGGTGATCATGCTTACAATGTTTAATTCTATGGAAATGTTTACACAGTATGTCATTGCTATACTAGGATTATTAGTTTTAGCCATTTGTGAATGTTTCTAATCTGAGGCTACCCATTCTGGTCGAAAATTTTCTTCATCTTCTCCTGGCATAGGAAATTATATCTGTTATCAAGGAACAGTGACAGGAACTGTAGATTAGTATGGGATTCTTCTTTTATACCCTTTCTAGGGGATTTTGTGGTTTGTTTTTGCCCACTTAAACAATACAAGCCTCCCTCCTTTCTGAAAAAGCCTCACAAATACAATTAAATTTAGGTCATAGTTTCTATTAGCTTTAGCCCTCAGCTTGTGTTTTGTTTTTAAGGATTACCTGTTCTGTGTTTGACTTTGTTTTTGTTTTTCAATAGCTGTTGAACAGAGGTGCTTTCAGGTGCTGTAAGTGGGGAAAATTAAAGGGCAAATCAGATGGAAAGTTCAAAGCATCCAGCCTTAGAAATGCAATGGAAAGTGCAATGCCAGCTATACGATTCCCGTAATCTGCTATTTCAACACTTGCTCTCCACTTGGCTTCACTCTCCAAAGCTTTTCCATCGTCTCTCTTTGTTTTACAAAGACTCACATGCTTGTGTTAATGCAACAAACCAGAAGCAAATGGTACATTTTCACAAATAAAAGCTGTCTACAATAAGGCAACACATTTGCAGGGAGATTGCCAGCTCATGAACCAGGCAGCATGATTCTCTTTGAACACAATTTTTCAATTCATTTTAATTAATTTTCTTACAGTTCTGCTTAATATTGATTTATTTTAATTCAGTCTTTGTTCTTTGTGGTCCACCTCCATTCTCCGCTACCCCCGTGTGTGCGTGTGCGTGTGCGTGTGCGTGTGCGTGTGCGTGTGTGTGTGTGTGTGAGAGAGAGAGAGAGAGAAATTTATTTGCCCATACAGATGTTTCTTATTAATGCATTTCTTTCTCACTACTTCTGTTGCATTCCATACATAGAAAGAAACTTGTCATGACATGTCAGTCCCTTATCCATTTGGAAAGCAGCTAGCTCAGGAAACAAACTGTTTATACAACGTAGCTGAGCCATAATATTAACAAAGTGTTTTTCCCCTCTTTCTGCAAGAGAAAAGTAATGTAGCCATCTTGCCTGGAGGCTTTTGATGATGCCAGGATGTAATAATATTCTGCTTGAGTAAGAATTCTGAGTTGGATGTGTCTTAACTCCTTCAGGGAATTCCACTCTGTACCCTGTAATTGTGAAATTAAGTGAGACTCCTCAAACTTACCACTTTCCCCTCTGTGTCCAGTCATTCACTTTGTTCTGCAGATAGATGAAATATTTCTTCATAGGTGTATTCAAAGTCTGAAATGGTATTACTGGTGACATTTGACAGTCAATGTTTTTTGTAACAGCCGCCATTTTGTATATCATATAGGGTAGTAGAATGTGGTGACTTGACAGTTCGTGAAAGGTTGATTTACCTTTTCAATAGGAACATAAGAACAGCCTTGCTGGAACAGCCCATCCAGTCCAGCATTCTGTCTCACACAGTGGCTCACCATTTCCTTCAGGGTATTCCCAAGCAGATGCCTTCACCTGCTTAGGAGTCCCTGGAAATGGCATTGAGATATATCCTGCCTATCTCTCCAACCCGGAGGTTGTCCTTAGGTAGCCATAATTATAGCCATTGATACCATTGTCCTCCATGAACTTGTCTAATCCTTTCTTAAAGCTGTCAAGACTGACAGCTGTCACCACATCTTCTGGCAGGAAGTTCCATAGACCAGTGATCGTCTGGGTGAAAAAGTACTTTCTCTTATTTGTTTGAGAACTAGTACCCAAAAGTTTCATGGAGTGCCCCCTAGTTCTAGTGTTATGTGATAGGGAAAACAGTTTTTCCTTATCTGCTTTGTCCACGCCATGCATGATTTTATAAACTTCAATCAGGTCACCTCTTAGACGTCGTCGTTCAAGAGTGAAGAGGCCCAACCGTTGCAGCCTCAGATGGTAAGGAAGGTGTTCCAGTCCCCTAATCATTCTGGTTGCCCTCCTCTGCACTTTTTCCAGCTCCATAATATCCTTCTGGAGGTATGGCGACCAGAACTGTACACAGTATTCCAGATGGGGCCTCACCATAGATTTATAAAGAGACAAAATGACACTTGCTGACTTATTTTATATAAGGAAAAGAGTAACCATCTTTTGTGTGCCATTTAATTCTAATTATTCCTCATTTACAGAGTAGTTCCTGCTTCATAATCCTTTGTTCAGGCCGCAACAAATGAATATGGTTATGCTGCCGAGAAATAAGCTTCCTCATTTTACATGCTTTTAGATTTCAGGGCCTGCTTCATTAGGGAAAAATTTATGAAGCATGGCTAAACCTTTTTTAAGGGTTAAATATAGGGCCACTGTATTCACATTAAAGATTTACATGTACAAAATATGCTCACTGGAAGCAGGAAAACTTTTTCGCATTAATCACCAGTGCCATGTTATTTTGCCTGCATCACCTAAAGTTGATCCTTAGAGCAGTATTAAAATAATGTTCTCCTAGTAGCATTTTTTAATTATCTTTGTGCCACTTTTTACTGTTAAGAGTTGGTGGGAAATAAATTCTCTAACAGCAGTTGGAACAAAACAAAAAAATTGCTGTAGTATCTCGAAGACTGTCAGTTTTATTTCAGTGTGAGTTCTCATAGTTATGCCCCCCCCCCTCATCTTCAGATCCCAATTTCTGAACAATTGGATTATAAGACATGAAAGCTCACACTGGAATAAATTTGTAATATAACTACCTCTCTACAGTTCAGAATCTGTGTGGTTTGTCTGCTGATAAATAGGTCTAGAGCTCTGGGAAATTAAATACAAACATTTCATTTTATTAAATCAGCAGCTTGACAGTTTGTGGTTGCTTTATGCATGTGTTCCTAATTTTTGACAGGCTCCCCTGTAATTTTTATTGAATAACCTTGGCTCATCCATGCTTTCAAATTTAGCTGCAGTATATCATCAGTTATGGTCAATAAGCAATTGAAATTGAATAAGTTCAACTACAATTATAAATGGTTCTGGGAAAGGAAGCACTCTATCAGTGAAGCTTCTGTCTTGACTTTAAAGTTCATTTTATTAAAATGCTTCAGAATTAAGTAGAGTTAAACCTGGAGGCCTTGCCTCTTATCCCATATTTAAAGCATGAATCTAGGTGAGGGGATGGGGCATTATGAGAACAGGGGGAGATTTGGGGATTAACATTTTGCCCAGTGAGTTGCCATAGCCCCACTTGCAGGACTTCATCTGTTAATATTCCTATATCTACTTACTGGAAGAAGGAGTCACTGAATCTTTGTTGTATTGTGCCATACTTGTTGTGCTGGGCAATTCGAGAGCTGTTTTTGTCCTTGTATAAATAATGAATAAGTAAGTGTCCATAAATCAAAGGAGACAAATCTAGAGTCTCCCAGCTTTCGCTGGATGCCTTCACCCCATCTGACATGTCTAGCGTCCAAAAGTCTGCAGGCTCACAGCTTTCTCACCCTTTGATGGATATTGAGTTATGTGAGGATGTTAGCACTGATTAATGAAAGAGACATATTGGCCTGACAATTATTACCTGTAGGGCATTTTCAGATAACTAAGGAGTAGGTTCTTGTCATTTTCAGATTAATGAATGATTGTTTTTAAGATTCCTTGGGTTTGCTGTCGGAAGTTCATCAAACCATGGCCTTTAGAGTACAGTTTCCAAAAGCTTGAAAAGGTTATACAGACACCTGTGCCAGCAAAATGATTTTAATCCAACAGTTAGGAGATCAGTTGAAGATAATGCCTTACTTCTCTTGAGCACTTTAAAAATAAACTAGAAGATTAAATTTTGCCAGCTGTTAAGCATGCAAAACAGCAACACTATTTTAGCAATTTAATTATTTAGTTTTTTTAACAAGGGTCTGTTGTTTATCTTTTATTTATTACATAAAATTCATTTTTGGACAACCAGACCAGCTAGGCTCATCTTCCACAATGTATACTCCATATTGACATAAGTTGAAAGATATTTTATTGTGTGTGCTTTCAAATGTGTAGCTAATCTTTTGGATTTTCCAAAGCTTGAATGCATTAGCTAAAGTTTGCCATGCCCGTATATATTCCTAAAAAACAAAGTAGATAGAGATAATAATGTGAAGTTGATTAAAATAAAGGTTATTGTTCATCAAGTGATTCACACCAGCCTATAAAGGCTCTGAGAGCAATTACAGTTTGATCATTAACTTGTCTTGTAATTATATGGATTAGTATTTTAGGCTTCTCAAAATGACTGAGGCAGTTAATATGGTTTGAGGAAAGTTTTTTTGTATGTGATGAGGTTGTTTATGCTGCAGTATATACTGCAGTTGCATCCCAAAATGACTGTGGTTGGCTAGGTGAACAGGAAATATACATGAAAAGCTTCATATTAGGGTAACAGGTGACAGCAGAAGTAACGTGTCCTGTGGGGGAAAACCAGCACAAAAACCACATGATCCTGAGCTGCTCCCATTAATTTCAATTCCACTTGCACAGGAGATATTTTAATTGCACTCTGTCATCTTCCCTAATTTTTCTTACACTCTCCTGGTAAGTAAGATTTTATTGACTGTGTTGTACATTTACTTGGTCGTACCGGTAAGCTTGGGCTTGTCTTTATCTGTAGTGAGAGTGAAATACAGACTCACTGTAAATATGTCTGTGTTCTGTTCTTGTCTAGCACTAATATCTCACCAGTCAAGAGGAGAGTACAGTTCAAATTTATGTAGTGAACATGTACTATCCAATCTTTTGATCTCAGATCTTCTTTTACTCAAAAGACTGATTTTGTGGAAAGAACTTTGTCTTAATCCCAGGTAAATATGTTCAGGGTTCAGGTGCCAGAATGGTTTTTATTTTATTTTGTTATGCTCTCAGGAACAAATTTTTTTATCACATTTTGAGCTTTGAGGAAAAACAACACTATTTGATCAGTACTCTGATCAATCAGTAGTTTGGCCCCAGTGATACTAGAAATCCTCATTTTCTGGCTATGCTTTTGTCTAGTGATATGCGTTCTGCATGCTAAATTGTTTTATAGTTCTTCATGCCAGCTGGATGTTACTAGCCAAACTGGCTGTGTTGCACCTAAAATGAAGAGAGCATTGTGGTATTGTAGACACTTAATCACAAAGATTAACTGCTTAAAATATTTTGATCATTGAATGAAGGTGGCCTGAATAATTGGGAAGGAGCATAATTTTTAATCCAATATTTATAGATGCTACAAGTGGAAAACAGCATCTTAGAAGAATCATTCCCTCCTGAGAAGCGCCTCTTCTAGGTGGATGGAGAGTACCTCTTCTAAGATTACCTGGATGCCACACATCATTTATTGGGTGATGTACTGTAGTCATGGAGAGGCTAAAGGAGTTCTCAGGGCTATCTTCTGTAGCACTGGGAACAATGATGCGGTTTCAAACGTACAGTACATTTTGAGCATTCATCTTAAACTTCATACATTTCTTTTTCCTCTTTGATTATACATCCTCATGCTCTGAAATGTCATTGATTTAAATGATGGTAAATTTTATCATAAGTGATTATTCCTTTGAGTGATGGTGGATTTTTTTTAAAAGAAAAGTCACATCTACCTTCTACAGACTACTAGCATTTGCTCAGAGATTGCTTCTACTTGTTTGAATGACAAAACATCATTGATTTTGTATTTAAAGCAGTTAATTATCTAATTTCTGCAATGTTCTTTGAATATAACTTTTTATATGCAATTATTCACATGTCAAAATTGTGCATGTTCTCTGATGTGTGGTGCCCCTACCTCTGTTTTAGAGAAAGATGTGTTCTGTGTCAAAATGCTTAAGATTTCAGTCACATTGCAGGATTTGTTTTACCTAGATACAGTGGTGTGAACATGGAGAAAAACCCCATCCATTTTGTCTGCTGATATGACATTTTGTAAATAAAAATTGAAATTGTAAAAAGAAGGGTGAGGGTAGAATGCATTCACTATCAATAGAGTTTATAAAGATTTTAATTTTTTTGTAATTTTTGTAAAAATGATATTTTTATTTTATGGTAAGTTCTACTTTTATATGTAATATACAGATATGAGGCACAGTTCATCAGAAGCATATTCTGCTTTTGTCCTACTGGATTAAGTTAGACTTGTAACTGTATTCTATTTATCTCTTTCTTTTCTTTCAACTCAAGCAGGACAGGTTTCTCATGCATTGTGCCTGGAATGTCTTTTATTTTTTAATGAAAATTATTTAAACCTACTGTCTAATATACCTGGAAATGTAAAAGTCAGCTATCAATTTGGATTTCAGTTGAAACCAGAATCTTGGTGTTAAGTATTGCGTGTTAACTTGTGTAATACTTGATAACATTAAAAATGATAACTGTTGGTTGTGAGTTATATTTTATGACTAGCTACAAAGTCTTTATTTATTTATTTATTCGTGTCAGAGGCACCACCAACATATAACAACATACAAAGCTAAAATTAACACATCTAAAAACAAAATGAAATTAAAAAGGGCTAGATGACATCTGCCTAATATTGGGCCACATCAACAGCTACAAAGTAATAATCTAGATGTGGTAATAGTTGGTGACATTTTAGCTGTTGGCTTTACTTGGGGTGATTTCTCATCAGTGTAGCTGTCCCATTTGATATTGGTGTCCCCGTGGGAAAGATAAGCAAAATTTGTAAGCGGTCTAACAAAAAACATTAAGTCACCGTACAAATAATAACACCCAAAACTATTGGGGCCTATTTTCTGCTGGTCAGAATCCCAGAGTACATCAGTTTTCCCCAGAGTCTAGGTTTCATGAGGTAATTTTATGTCACCAGAGACAAAAAGAAATGCTTTGATTCCAATACACACATTTAATAAGGTAATCAAACAGGTCATTAAACATTTGGGTTTGCCATAAAACCCTCTGTCCTGTAGTCAGCCAGTTCAGTCAATATTTCCTTTCAAGTGTTGTTCTGTAACCGGTATGTTCTGCATCATTTTCTTTGGATACTGCAAGTTTCAGAATTGGTCTCTGATTCCAACAGGAACTGCATTAAAAAGCTAGAAATACCATTTTGTTAATATTTAGAGTTCAGCCATGATGGGCATAACTGGTTATTGTTAAGTGGTGGTAAGACTTTTTATTTTATTTTTAACAAGAGGAAGGTAGAATGAATGTTCCTTAGGAGAAATGTGCTAAGGTATCAAGGGTTGCCATGTTGATTCCAAGTTACAGCCACAATATGTTGTTATGAAAGAAGTAGGTGGTTAAAAGGAACTGAGAACTTTGAAGCTACAAAAAAAATCTGTTTGAGAGTAGAATCATTTTGGGATTCTTATATGTGAAATTTTGTTACAGTTGAAGAAATGGAATTTGTTTAAAGCGCTTTCTAAAGTTTGTAAAACTATACAGTATTTGGTATTCGAATTGACATTTTAGTATTTTAAAAATTAGCTTTACATATTTATGTACAGTATTTGGCTTTGAGTAAGTACTGTGTAGGTGGTAAATTTTACCCTGAAAATCCGAGAAACAAATACAAGTACAGTAAAACCCCAGCCTCGAGTTACATAAAATTCGACTTACATATAATGATATTGTGCTAAAACCATGTCCTGATTTTCACGATTTCCTATGGGTTTGCTTCAAGTTACATAAAGATTCTTTTTCCTATGGGTTTGCTTCAAGTTACATAAAGATTCTTTTTCCTATGGGTTTGCTTCGAGTTACGTAAAAATTCATTGTCCTATGGGTTTGCTTTGATTTACATAAACATTTCATTTTTTCTATGGGTTTGTTTCGAGTTACAAAAAAAAAATCAATTTAAGCAAAAGCCTACGGAACAGACTTTTTTTCGTAAGTAGGGTTTTTAAAGTATAGTCCAATATTTTCAGAACAAAGGGGAATGTATCAAGTATCTGAGATTTAGTTTTACTTTTATTCTGCAATTTTACAAATCGTGAGCATTTTAGACTGGGCATAGCTTTTACAGTAATTAGTTCAGTTCAGTTGCTAATGCTGAACTAGATCCTTACCTATGAAGACAATACAACTCTTGCAGCCTCAGACAAGATAACCCCATGTGTGCCTGCCAAACACACATAAGTGTATAGCTTAACAATTTTATTGGAAGATAAACCTCTCAGGCCTATGCTGGCCAACCAACGATAGATGACCATTAAGTGAATATATACATCCTGGGTGCAAGAGCACTGGGAGAAAGAACTGGCAGCTGTTATGGGGAACTGAGATTGGCCTCCCAAGCCAAACATGCCCCTGCCCAGGATTGGGCCATCCATGCATCTCCCTTATCAGCGACGCCCACTTCCCTCCCCCCAACAACATGTATTTCAGTTATAATCACACTCTGTAACTAAGAGAAGGCGGGTGAGCAAACACAAGCAACACACTGCCAAAGCTTTTTCTGGGTGCCTCCTTGGATGAGTGGGGCGAAAACATCCACAGACCGCAGCTCCTAGTTCACTTCTTTCATCTTATTAACCATGGGAATGTTGATGTCGTTTATACCATACAAGAGTTATTAGTGTTTCTGTCATTGAGCCAAAGTCATGAGTGCTTCTGATGTCAAAAAAGGATTCAGAACAATTATTCCATACCGTTGTGACTGAAGGCATCAGTAGGCAAGGGCACAAATGTGGTTTTATCATCCAAGAGATAGCTATTTTAATGAATTTGCAGTGGTTCCCAACCCTTTTTTTTGCCATGTCCCACCTAAGCATCTCTAAAATCCTGTTGCCACCCCCCTGTGACATAGAATTCTTATTCAAAAAGTGAAACTCCTAGTCACATGGAGGAAGCCTAAAAGGTCATTAACTTGGTCTAAACAAGCTCAAATCGCCCTCTTAAAATCAAATTGCCCCCCTGTGGGATGTGCCCCCCACATTGGGAACCAAAGAATCAATGGTTACATTAGTATTATGCTGCAAACCAGTTAGCAATAAATTGGTGCAGGATGCGCTAATAAAGTACAGATAATTTTAGTTCTAAAGAAACCCTTTTAGAAATGCTTTGTGAGTAAAGTGTTAAAGAATCTCGGTGGGGGAGTCTGTCTTGTTCACAGTAAGTTTGTTTTTACTGATCTGGTGCCTCTCAATTACTTTCTGATGGGCTGCATTTATAAAATAAATTCCCCAAGACACAAAATTATCGCTTACGATTGACTAGGAATGAGGCTTTTTGAATGCAGGTGTAGCTGGTTTTGGATTATTAGAAATCCAATCTATTTTTATGATATTATGGTGTAATTTTCAGCAGAAGACCATGACATAAATTTTAGGTTGCGTTGGAACATAAACTAAAGTGTCCCTGACTCTTGTCGCTTTCCATGGTCTTTTTCTTTGATTAATAAATGGGATAAGAGCTATAACATTTTCTCCATAAGAATCTATGATCATCTCTCAGTCAAAATGGGCCCATTTTATAGCAGTGTGTAGCAATGATGGAAGATGTTATTTCAGGACCACGGACTAATCTCTTCAGTCTATAAATATTGATCATATGGCTCTGGTTCTTAGAGCACGTAAATATCCTTTTTGTGTGCACTAATATCCAGCATTTTTGAAAATGTGGATCTTTGCACTTCCTAAGTACAGTAAAAGGCTATAAAACTGAAATGAATAACCCAACTAATGTGTCCTCTTTGCAGTCATACAATAGCAAAATGCAGGATAACCATCTTAACCAGAAGGTTCAAGGTCACAATTTGTTTTGTTTAACTGGTGCGTGAAAAACCATTTTTAAATGTTCTCTGCATGGGACACAAGTATATTAAGATGTTCTGGTAGTCAGCCCAAAAGTAATCTTCACTGAGATTAATGAAGATTTACTCTCATGTGTGCACATGAGATTGTACTTCAAATCTGCTGTCAGGATGAAATGACAAATCCAATAAGTTGAACAGGACAATTAAAAAAGACAATTAAAAAAAGATACAATCAATAAATATTGGCTAATAGATCGAAATATTTTATCGAAAAGTTTGGAGTATACATGATGAAATAAACATTGGTTTAGGCGTCTGGCTGTGGAGCCAGAGGTTGGGAGTTTGATTTCCCATTCTGCCTTCTAGAAGAGCAGACCGATCTAGACATTGACTAGAAAGCTGTACAGTTCCAGGGTATCCTGAGTAAAAGAGAAAGGTGAGCCGTTTCTGTGTGTTCTCCACCTGGAAAAGGTTGCCATATGTCAGAATTGACTTGACGGCATTCAATTATTATTAATACATCCAAATGTGTTTTCAAAATATAAATACATTCATTTTGTTTTGTCAAATTCTATTTTGTTTTTTGTTTTTAGGGTGAGGATTTCAGCTAATAAAGCTTGAAGTTTAAGTAGATCATAGTTTGATAACAAAGAATCCTAAACTTTAATTAATTTTATTTTAGTCTTAATGTTACTATTGGCAGCTCAAGTTGAAGAGGAGCAGAGATGCCTAGGATCACGATAAATTATCTTGTACTTGTGTGATAGACTTGCAACACGTGACTCAGTGATTTCATTAGCGCAAATAGATTTGTGGTTAAAATAAAATACACCTGCATATTGATGCTATTGTGCCTAAATATCATTAGAGTTGGGCAAGTGTATTTTGTCTTTGGTGAATAGTGGCACTTTAACGGGCCAGACCACGGCTTCGTCTGATTTGTGAGCCCTTTTCCTTTTCCCATTGTTGTGTTTTTGCAATCTCTGCACTTGAATAAACCAGATAGCATTTGTGAAGTTGAAGTTCCACGTAGGCCAGTGGTGACTATCCTATGGAACGGGTGCCAGAGGCGGCACTCAGAGCCTTCTCTGTGGGCACATGCGTGGTTGCCCCAGCACAGTTTGCCCCACCCCTCTACCCCTGTTACCCGGAGCACAATGGGAGCACTTCCTCCCTCCCCCAGCACAAAGTTTGCCCTGCTCCTCTGCCAAGAAGCCCAATGGGAAGCCTTCCTCCCCCCAACACAGAGTTCACCCCACCCCTCTGTGGCATGGACAGCAGCCTGTTGAGTTTGGGCATTCGGTCTTTACAAGGTTCGCCATTACTGCTCTAGACTGGCACAGATGAAACAGTGAAGCAACAGCACCCATTCCAATCATCTTGCAGTACTTCGAGAGGGCTTCACACGGGCACACCCATGTTTGGTGAGCTTGCTGTGGAAGCTGAAACAATAAGCATCTGCTTCATGTACTCCAAGTTTGTGTTCTTTGATGTAATCCTGTATATATTGAGTTGAATACATATTAAAAGATGCCATTACTGATGCTGAGTATTAATATTCTTTAATCGACAAATGAATTATTTATTAACCTGTGGATTAAACATGACAGTAGTAATAACACTGAGTGACAAAATAAGAAGTGGGCGTTTTGGGGTAATAATCAAGCATCACAATCAGATGAATATTCTCTTTTGACTGTATCATAAACATTAATCAGCATAATTAGATCCTCAGGCATCTAATTGACAAATGTATTACTGTTGGGGAAAGCAATTTAAATACTAGACCCATCAATGCATTAATTTGTTAATAATAAGTTTTGCTTAGCTGAGTACAGATTCATAGTTATGATTATTTAACAACTGATTATATAGCTAATGGATTGAGGTATATTTTCAGATCCTTTAATTGGATTATTTAATTGAGCAGGTTTTGATGGCATTAATAAATCACATCGGTAGACTGTGGATTAAAACATACCTGTACTAGTTTATCTTGTTATTAAAATAGTTCTCTTTAGCAAGATATAAATGTTATCAGTATAGACCACAAATCTGTGAGCAGGTTACGTGGGAATAACTTGCAGTCAAAGCCATTTAAGCTCATTGGGACTTACTAATGAGGAGACATGTATAAAACTGCACCAAGGGTATCTTTTTTATAGTTATACCAGCAGAGGTTGCCTGTCGTTGCTGGGATGTTATAAACTGTGATCAGCTTTTTTTTGTGGATTAAAAAAAAAGAACAAAGGATGATATAATTGTTTCAAATTGTTTTATTTAACCAAATAATGTTTTAATTTGTGGGGGTTTTTGTTAATAGTTGTACCGTAGGTAATCTTTTTAAAAATGGGAAAGTTCATGTTTTTTTACATTCCATGTTTTTAAACTGTGTTTAGATGTTTTGGGTTTTTATTTGAGTTAAAACTCAACACAGGATGTTATAAATCTTTTTATTTTATTTTTTTGACATATGTTTGTGATTTGTGTAAACTTTTGATTTATTGTTATGTTTTTGACTTGTTTTTACTCTTGGGGCCTCTAGGTGGGGATGTTGTGTCTTTTTGAGTTGTTTTTACTATTCTGCCCTGTAGGTGGGGCTGCTAGGGGTTTTGCTTTCATTTCATGTGTTTTTTCTCTCCTGGTCTCTTGGTGGGGCTTCTTCCGGTAAGTAGTCTCTTTGTTTCTTCATTTCTGTTCTGGTCGTTGTGGAGGGAGGACGTGCTGGTGAGTTGTCTGGTTTTCTTTCTTCTGGGGTTTTTCTTTGTTTTGTTTTTGTGGTGGTGGGCTGGGAGGTGTTTCTGTTTGTTCTTTTTTTGTCTTGGTTGGGTTTTAGGTTTGTGTAATTGGTTTGGTTATTTCTGGTTTTGTTTAATTTTTCTTATTTTGTTGTTGTTTATTTTTGTAATTAGTTGTTGTTTGTGTAATTTGTGGTTTTTTTGTGTTGTAGTTAGGTGTTTTGTATGTGGTTTTGTGGTATTGTGGAAGTTTTTGTTTGTGTATTTTGTGGTTTATTTTTTGTTTATTAATGTTTTTTTAAATTATTGAATTATTTTTGTTTTATTATTTTTTATTAATTTTGGTGTTTGTTTTTGGTGTTTACTTTAGTGTAAAGAACAGGCTGTCTGTTGGTTCCTCTTTTCCCCATTGCTGCTTCAAATTCTGGTTTCGATGCAGCAATGGGGGAAAGGAGGAGGAGGCAGTCAGCCCGTTCTTCTCTTGGGAAGATTCGTTAAGTAGGTCGGGGGAGAAGGAGGAGGCGGCAGAGAAGAGCTTTCTCTGCCTAACGATGGTTCTCTCCTCTCTGTCTCCTTTTTCTCCTGGCTTACCTAACCGGAGATCGGCAGGCAGTGATCCATAAGGGGTGGGGCTCTTCCTTGTGGATTGCTGGCTGCTGCTTTTGTATTCAGAAGTACAAAGGCATCAGCCAGTCATCCGCCAGGGAGGGTGCTTCCCCTGATGAACTGCTGCCTGTTTTTTGGGGGGTTTTTCCACCCCGGCTCAACTTTACTTGAGGCTGGTGGTGGTCTCGCCATGTCTTCGGTGGGGTAGCGTGGAGGAGAGGGAGTCCCTCTTCTCCCCATTGCTCCAGGAAAAAAGGACGGCGGGTGTTTCGCAGTGGCATTTTGTTTTGCATGGCTGTGAGGCACTGAGTCTGCCTGCTGGGGACTTGCGCTCCCATTGCGTTTTGTAAGTTTATTTTTCATGCACTGGCTTTCTCAGCGTTCTGTGCGCTCACGGTGTGCAGGACGCTGCGACTTGTAGTTTTGCATTTGTGGTTTGCTTTCGTGCGGCGGTTTTTCCCCCTGTGGCTCGATTTCAATTGGCCGCGCTGCATTTCCCAACATTCTTTTTGCTCGTGCCTCTCAGCCTGATTGCCCCACTGGCGCATTTCTCAACCCTACAGTTACCTCCGTACCAGGTTCGGGCGAGTGCAGGAGGCTCGGTATGGGGTAGTGTGGACAGGTGCGGGAGCCTTTGTCACATTCTAACGTTTAACGCTTGGATTTATAGGTATAGATAATGGAACAATGCAAAAAAAAAATAAGCTAAACATTATAGGGAAGATGAATCTGGCAATATATGATGCAAAAGAATTCTTCAGAAAATGAAAGGAAGGGGATATAAATAGATTTGCTCATCTAGACTGACTATAGGAAAAGTCTTTTTAAAGTAAAACAAAGTAAATAGTATATTAGAGGTGGAATAAAGTTGATTGAAATATTTAACTTTTATAGGAAAAATCAGCATTAATTAGTACATGTAGCTCTTCAGCCTATTAGTTTTTATTAGAACATACATTTAGTTTTTCCCATGACCAAATTTGGTCCTGACCCCTCTTCTTTAAATGTTGGCAGAGCCCACATGGCACAGTGGTTAGCTAAAATTCTGCTCGAAATCAGAGTTTGATCCCAATGGGCTCAAGGTTGAGGTCAGTACAATGAGGACCCAGCATGTTGGGAGCAGAATTCTAATTACCCTGTGAACCACCCAGAGTACCCTAAGCACTATGGTGCAGTATATAAGTGTAATTGCAATTGCTGTTGTCTGTAAGGAAATGGATTTGGAAGAGAGAAAAGAATGTGAGCATGTGCAGAGTGTGAATACGAATGGATAGAAAATAGCATGAGTAAAAGGGAATTTCCAGCAAAGCCGGGGGGAAATTAGCAGCAGTGGGTAGTGATAGAATGTTGTGAAGAGCTAATTTGCATGTTAGATTTTGATTGGTTGAGCGTGAATGATTGATGGGGAATGTGCTAGAGGCCTGAGGAGAATGGATATAAAAGGAGAGAGTTGAGGTAAATTGAGAGGATAGGAAAATGGAAGATAGATGAGATTGAAAAATGGGAGATAGATTAGAATGAGAGAGAGAGAAAACGAAAAGGGAAAAGAGAAACCGGTGAAATAAAATAGATGAAATTAGAAAGCTGGCAAGAAAGGGTAAATCTGAGGTAAAATAAGACACACAGGGTCTTGGATATACTGTAGTTGCTGACAAGGGATAATTTAGCAGATTAGGGGTAAGAAAATTCCCCTAGAGAAAAAAAACCCAGGGTGGGTTATTATTTTGTGAGGAAATTGATAATCTGTCTTACCTGTAGAACTTTGAAGTGTTCATTGAAACTGCCTTTTTGTTTGCCACAATTGTGAAACCTGACTGTTGACATTATAATTAGCTCAGTGTTATTTAAAAATAAACTATTTTTAAAAGAAATCTCAATCAATGTGTTTATGTACACCTGAAAAAGGGAGTTTGTTTATTTTTAGCTATGCCAAGATTTATTTGTTTTTTTATTTATTTATTTTTCACGCTTATATACCGCCCACTCAGGTACAACCCAACTCAGGGCGGTTTACATAGCGGACAGTAGCGGACAGTAAATACATAAGATTATACTGAAGCACTGGTCAGTAACTAACCCTAGGAAGATAACAGGACAGGATTGAGCGGGTGAATCTCCCAGGGCTTGTCTTGGGTTAGGAAAAATCCAGGCCAGACTTCGCAGTTTTAAAGCGATCTTTTCTGAGGAATTAGGGTCTGACCGTTCGTTACATTGTCATACTGAAATTCAACCTGTTTTTAGCTTCCTTTATTGTATATAATCAAACCCATTCTTAGATTTCTTTTGCCACTTTGTTTTTCCAGAGGTCAGATGGTCCTGTCCACTGATAATTAATTTGAAACACTCATTTCAGTCTTCCTTGATGGGAAAAAAATAATCCTTGTAATGACAAGTTCCTTTAGCAAGATATGTTATGGGTATATGAAAAGTTGCTAAGGGAATAGCAAAGCCTCCCCCCCACTTTATGGCATTTTATTCAATGAGAATGTTTATGTACATTCTGAGATCTTTAGTTTAGTTTGTATTTTGGATGCGCAAATATGCTAACCTTAGATCCCTCTGTTGGGAAAACCTTATAACAAGAAAAGTGAACCTTTAGTGCATAGACCTAAAGCAGTAGTGCTGGAACATTCAAAGCACAACAGAATCTGTATGTATAAAACAGAGGTGTGAGTTTGTATGTGCTACAAAGGAACCCACACCCCTGGACCAATCTTGCTGAAAGTTTGCACATACATACCTTGGGCTTGCGAGATCAGCGCTGTGGGGGTTTCAAAACCCATCTAGGGGTTTATGCCCCCCAAAGCGGGATGCAAAGGGGATGACCCCATGGGCCGGAGAAGCAGCAACGAAACAGCAGTACTGTATACGCGCAGCATAGCCAAGCCAGCAGCTTGAATTTTCCACCGGGAGATGCTGCTGCTAAAGAAAGCTGTGGCCGCAATTAGCAACGGGGCCTCTGGTCTGTAAACATACAGTTCTGTCAAGCCGCGTCCTCCTTTCGTTGACCAATGGAGGCTGCAGCTTGACAGAACTTAACGTTTACGGGCCGGGAACGCTGCTGGGCAGAAAAGTAAAACTGCAGTCAAACTGCATCATCCTTGCTTTAAAGAACAAAAACAACCCGGGCAAGGTCGGGTAATTAGCTAGCAATCATTAATCATGCTAGTTAAAAGCTGGGTCTGGGGACCCAAGTATCATAGATGGTTGTTGTTGTTTTTAATTAGCTTAAAGCATGATAATTAAAGAGAAGTCCATCTGAAGACATCTGGCTTCACCTGGTGGCAGGAATGAATGAGAAAGGCATTCTTCAGCATTCCTACTACAGAAAAGATATTAAAAACTAGTTTAGAGAATGCAGGGAGGGGGGCGATACCTTTATTGGATCATTAAAAAAATTGTTGCGTAAGCTTTCGAGATCAAGGTCTCTTCATCAGGCAGGCATAAAATTATTAATGAAAGTTCATGGCACAGTGTTAGAAGGGACTCTATCAGATCCTGAGGTGCAGACACTATGGAATCGGAAGAGGCCGTCTTCTGGAGGATGCTTTCACATATATTTTTGTTACAACTGAATCATACTCTCTTCACCTAGATAGACAACTCAAAAGTCTAGCAGGTTCTTCAGGTTTTATTTCTGAATTATTCTTTACATAGTACAATATATAAAAATACAGAGAATTCCAACCCAGCCCCAAAATTCACAGTGTCTAAAGGCAGTGGTTACAGTCTACATTTGCTTTATTCTAACAGTACCATTGCTTTCAGTTGCATAGGAAGAGTGAGATGCCTTCACAACAGAGGCGGAGAGTGTACTTCCCTGTTTTGCTTCATGAGACACATACACACTCTTGTTTTTCAGTGATCATAATTTTATCTCTCTATACTAAGACTCAACCAACCAGTCATCTCTTTGCTGCAATTACAAAACAGGGACGCACTAATTCCAATCTTCCTCTCCCATTTGGTTTGCCTTCTGCTTCTCGTTTGAAAAGGAGCTGAAATATATTTCAAATATACACACATAACATGGATACAGGCCAGCTGGCTGGCTTCAGTAATGTTTTGACATTTTTATATGCAAAGTACTTTTTTACTTCAGCTATTTATGACATTTTTGTTCTGACCTTTCTGTGACCATGATACATCATTCAAACTAGCAGCTCAACCCACTGAGCTATCATGGCTTGCCCTCGATGATGTCTACAATGACTTCCTAGCTAAATTTGAGATGAAGAAGCTGAATAACCTCTCTGGATTTTTCCAGGCAGGCAGATTCCTTCAGAGGCTGAAAGGGAAAGCATTTTGTATTGGCTCTTGGTACACCGAAAGAGCTTACTCAAATATTGTGGGGTTTTTTTGCATTACAGTCGAGCATACCCTGGTAAAGGCAACCTTGCGTTGCTGGCTAATCTTTCTCACACTAGGTCAGGTGAAAGGAACTGCAGAATGAACTCACCAAACCTTCATTTTGGCAGTTTCACGTCTGGCCTTGACATGGAAGAAGAAGGAATTGCTGGATGTGATTTTGTGATAGCATCCATAGCATGTTCACCAAATCTCTTAAAATGCACAATCAAAAGCTGATGAAACAAAACCAGATGGGGTTGCTGGGAATGATTGATCTGAAGCTTCGTATTCCTACCCCCACCCCTCCATTTCAGCTTTGGATGCTCCTTGGGGCTCTCTTTTGCCCTGGGATAACAGTCAACAAAACACCACAGGATTGCCACCAGTAGTCCCAATCCTGACAGCACTCCAGCAACAATTGTTAACTATTAACAGTTCCCCAGTATGTGTGCATTGGGGTACACAGAAAGAGCCTCCTTGAAGACTGTGGTATTTTTCAACCACAATCAGGCATACCCTGGTAACGGCAACCTTGAGTTGCCAGCTAACCTTTCTCCAAAGGAACTGCAGAATGAACTCATCAAAAGCTGTCTTCATTTTGCCAGTTTCATGTCTGGCCTAAACACAGAAGGAGGAGGAGGAGGGCTCTTGGACATGAAACTCTTTTTGCCTTGTCTGAAATGAAAGGAGCATGGGCATCTTCATGTGTTTGCTACACCACAAGGCCCTGCCATGATACTAGAGGAGCTGCGTTGAGGTTATCTGTGTATGTTTGAAAGCATTTGCTTTGGATATTTCAGGGCTGAGCTTTCAGAGATGTTAACCCCCGATGAATGCTGATTCAAATTAAATTTATATTTAACTAGCACCAGGGAGGGTGTTTCCCCTGACGAACTGCTGCCTGTTTTTGCGTTTTTTTCCACCCCGGCTCAACTTTACTTGAGGCTGGTAGTGGTCTCGCCGTGTCTTCGGCGGGGTAGCGTGGAGGAAAGGGAGTCCCTCTTCTCCCCACTGCTCCGGGAAAGAAGGATGGTGGGTGTTTCGCGGTAGCGTTTTGTGGCTTTTTGTTTTGCGTGGCTGTGAGGTGCTGAGTCTGCCTGCTGGGGACTTGCGCTCCCATTGAGTTTTGTAAGTTTATTTTTTGCGTGCCGGCTTTCCCAGCGTTCTGCGTGCTCACGGCGTGCAGGACGCTGGGACTTGTAGTTTTGCGTTTGTGGTTTGCTTTCGTGCAGCGGTTTTTCCCCCCTGCGGCTCGATTTCATTGGCCGTGCCGCGTTTCCCAACATTCTTTTTGCTCGTGCCTCTCAGCCTGATTGGCTGTGGCACAGCGCGACACAGAGAACGTTGGGAATTGAAGTTGTTTCTCTTTGTTCCCGTTCGTGGTGCTCTTACCCCACTGGCGCATTTCTCAAACATTTAGTGATCTCCGTACCAGGTTCGGGCGAGTGTAGGAGGCTCGGTACGGGATAGTGTGGATGGGTGCGGGAGCCTGTCACATTCCAACGGTTAACGCCTGGATTTATAGGTATAGATGGGTGGGAGAGGTTCTGCATGGTTCTGCATGATAGACATAGTCTGGCTATGACAGTAAATACTGACTGGCTATGCAATAGAAAACTATTCACAGAGTCAGTGTACAAAGAGAGCAGGTTAGCTAGGGAGGTAAAAGCTTGTAATACAACCTTGCGCAATATACAGGTACTGTGTGACTTTTTCAGTGAAATTGCATGGAATGTATCCTTGGTGGGTGAAGTTGTAATGGGTCTGATGATCAATGTTTACGACAGCTATAAATGTGCCCACTTCCGCATTTACGACAGCTGCGGGCGCATTTATGCATGCATGGGCGCATTTTACAGCTGACCTAAACACATCCGCTTCCACTTCCGGGTGTGGCAGCGACAGGCCACATGAAATGGCACCGCGGGCCTTATGCAGCCCGTGAGCCGTAGGTTGGGAATTCCTGCTATAATGCATAGTTCCTGTGCTAGATCTCTGATCCCACTGGTAAAGATGGGCTAGAATCTAAGTACAAACAAGTAGCCAATTTGAAACTTGTCAAAACGAATGTACTGTATCAGCACCTGTCACTGCTTATTTAACATACATTTTAGTTTTAAGTGGATTGTTGGAGGCTATATCTTTTTCATATCTTTGCCAGCTAACACCATGCATTACCATTTTCCCTTTATACTGCTGTGCATACTTTCCAACGACTTAATGCTGTTTTACATTAATTTGTCTTTAAAATGCCTTAAGACTGTTGTTTGCGCAGCCACCCTCTGGAAATGATTACAATTCTAAACATACTAGTCTATTAAAATTAATGGCATTTACCTTCTTGATCCAGAGCCTTCAAACTCTTGGGAGTATAATCTACACCACTGATTTTACTGGAGACAGTGTAATTGCTGCAGTGGGAAAAGCACTGACTCAGCTGAAAATAAACGGAGAGCCTTTGTAGAGCCTCCATCTATCCACTGTCACTTCCCGGCCAGGCAAAGGTGTTTAAGATACATCTCTTCTATTTAAAGATGTATTGGTTTCTACAGAAGATTAGAACTATTCAAAATCAGAGAAATTGCTAAACCTGCATAAACAAGCCATACTGTAATATGATCACCTCTCAGCAGGCCTGTAGAATATACAGCTCGTCAGTTCCTGTATATCCAGGTCAAAGAAGGGATAGATCACGTCTAACTTGGATCTTCCTCACTATTATAAAAAATATATAGAGGGGCTGTCAATCAGTTACCGTTAAGGTGAAAAAGAGCCATAGGGTATCGTGCAGACTAAGACTTGCACCCTCTTTGCTCTGAATTATATTGGGTGTGGCCCATTCCTATTTTTCCTGCCACATACCTGTGGAGCCATTTTGCTCTGTGACTAGCAATATACTGACCCCAGCCTTTTGTTTGTGGGGAGTGGATAGGCTTTTGTGGATTGTGATCCAGTGCTGTATAATCTCAGCATCTAGAAGATAATTGGCAAAATCCTGTTGGTGCAGGTCTGATGGCATAAACCAGACTGGGTGGGGTGCTGGGAATAATTTATCTGAAGCTTTATATATTCCTCCCCCCCTCCATTTAAGTGCCTCCTAGAAGAGGGTGGCATTTTTTAACCACAATCAAGTGTACCCGGGTAAGGGCAACCTTGTGCTGCCAGCTAATCTTTCTCACACTAGGTCAGGCCAAAGGAACTGCAGAATGAAAGTTCGGTTTCACTTACCAGTGATAACTTTCGTTCTTCGAGTATATAGTTTGTGAATACATACTCATGGGTTATGCGCCTGCGCAGAACGGCCGATCGGAGGCTTGAAAAGCTATTGGTCAAAAGTTTTGGCGGTAAGACCGCCCACCGTACCGCCCACCCTGAGGCGCCCGCGCGCCATTTTACCTCAGTGCCATACTTAAGCCAAGCACAGGATAAACCAATTGATCTCATCCGTGCAGCTCAAGAGGGGAGGCAGGGTGGGTAGTGTGTATTCACAAACTATATACTCGAAGAACGAAAGTTATCACTGGTAAGTGAAACCGAACTTTCTCCTTCGTATAGTTTGTGAATCCACACTCATGGGAAATTAGCAAACTCACACTTACTTGGTCGGTGGGCAGTCGGATGAGATGATCCCACGATGAGGATGATGACGGTCAGGCAGGGTGAACTGTCAAGGGCGATGGGCCCGGAGCCCCCGAGTGAGGACGACACGGCCAAGCCTGGCGTCTGCAGTGGCTCTGGTGTCCACCCTGTAATGCTGGACAAATGTAGAAGGTCTGGACCAAGTGGCAGCCTTACAGATGTCCTCAAGCGGTGTGCCCTCCAAAAAGGCCGTGGATGTTGCAACCGCTCTGGTAGAGTGCGCCCTGACATGCGGTGGAGGTGGCAGCAATGCCGACTCGTAGGCCAAGTAGATGGTAGAGGTGATCCATTTGGAGAACCGCTGCGCAGAGATGGGTTCACCTTTGGACTTGCCCCCATACGCCACGAAAAGGCGTTGCGACTTCCTGAACTCCCTTGTCCTGCTGGTGTAAAACAATAAAGCTCGTTTGACATCCAGCGTGTGCCAAGTCCTTTCTTGGGCGTTAGTGGGGTTCTGGAAGAATGTAGGCAAGGAGATAGTCTGTGCCATATGAAACTGGGAGACCACCTTGGGAAGAAAGGTGATGTCCGCTTGGAGTACCACATGATCATTGAAGAATTGAAGAAAGGGTGTGTCTGCCCGCAGAGCAACCAGCTCCCCAGCTCGTCGAGCAGACGTGATGGCCACAAGAAAAGCCGTCTTCCAAGTGAGGAGACGAGCATCCGCGGTGGCCATGGGGTCGAAGGGAGTCCTGGTGAGCGCGTTGAGGACGGTAGAGAGTGACCATTGGGCCGTCGGAGTCCTGACCGGAGGGAAGGCTTTCCGCAACCCCTTGAGGAAACGTTTCACCGTTTGGTCGCGGAAAGCGCCAGAAGCGGGCGAGCCAGCCGGAGAGTGAGCCACCACCGCTGCGAGGTGTACTCGGATGGAGGTGATGCTGAGGCCAGACTCCGCCAGATGGAGGAGGTAGGTCAAGACGTCCTGCAGTCCCACCTGTGAGAGGGACGTCTGCTGGGATGCCAGGAAAGCACAAAAGCGTCTGTATTTGGAAGCATAGGACTTCCTTGTGGAAGGGGGCCTGGCTAGTTCCAGGATCCTGGACAGTCTGGGGTTATCCTCCACTCGGTGAGGTGGAGGCTGGGCAGGTCCGAGTGGTGAAGCTGGCCCTGCTCCATCTGGAGAAGCGTCAGTGACTCCGGTAGCGTGCGATACTGAGATGACATGCGCAACAGCAGCGGAAACCATGGTTGGCGGGGCCATGCTGGGGCCACTAGGATGGCCCTGGTCCTGTGCTGAAGCATTCTGGTGAGAACCTTCTGGATCAGAGGAAACGGAGGAAAAGCGTAGAAATAGACATGATCCCACCGTTTCATGAAGGCATCGCCCTCGGAGTTCACACCGATGCCCGCCCTGGAGCAGTACCTGTGGCATTTCGTGTTGGACTCCGACGCGAAGAGGTCGATGTTCGGAGTCCCCCAGGCCTCGCAAAGCGACTGGAAAACCTCGTCGTTCAGTTCCCATTCGTGGGTCGTCGAGGTGAGGCGGCTGAGATGGTCGGCCAAGACATTCAGTTTGCCCTGAATGTGCACTCCAATCGGGAAAATGTGCCTCTCCAGGCACCATTCCCAGAGTTGCACAGCGAGGTAAAGAAGGGTGGTGGATCGTGTTCCTCCCTGCTTGTTCAGATACGCCACAGCCGTGGTGTTGTCCGAGGCCACTTGGACCGCCTTGCCCATGAGCAGGCTCTCGAAGGAACGGAGGGCCTTCCAAATGGCCAGCAGCTCCAAGTAGTTGATATGGTGCACCATCTCCTGAGGCGACCAAGGGTTGTTGACCGTGAGAGTCCCGCAGGCAGCCCCCCAGCCGAGGTTGCTTGCGTCGGTCAATATTTGCAACGAGGGTTGCGGGGGGTAAAAGCTCTTCCCCGTTGTCACGTTGAGTGGTGCCGTCCACCACAGCAGCTGGTCCCTCAGCTCCGGAGACGGAGTTAGCCGTTTGGACTGACTCTCCCGGAGCGCGTCGAATTCGTGCAGGAGCCACGACTGTAGGGACCGGAACTTTAACTTGGCGTGAGGAACCACAGCCGTCGTTGAGGCCATAAGGCCTAGCAGTCTTTGAGCCTTTTTTGCCCGGGTGCACGGTTTGGTGCGAAGGTCGTTCACTCCCTGCGCGATGTCCCGCAAGCGCTTCTGGGGTGCAAAGGCTCTGTACTCGACGCGTTGAGAGGGAATCAACTTCGATTTGGTGAAGTTGATCCTGAGGCCGAGACTCTCCATGAGGTGGACCATGAATTGCGTGTCCCGAATGGCCGACGAGCTGGTGGGGGATACAATCAGCCAGTCGTCGATGTATGGGAAGACCCTGATTCCCCGCTGGCGAAGGAAGGCAGCCACCGGAGCCATGCATTTGGTGAAGACTCGTGGTGCCGTGGCCAGACCGAACGGTAGACATCGGTACTGGTACACCGAATCGCCGATGCGGAATCGGAGGAACCTTCTGTGCTCCTCGAGGATGGAGACATGGAAGTAAGCGTCCTTGAGGTCTATGACTGTGAACCAGTCCCCTTTGTTGATGAGGGGAAGGACGGTCTGCAGGGTCACCATCCGGAACTTCCTGGTGTGGATGCACTTGTTGAGGTGGCGCAGGTCCAGAATCGGGCGGAGTCCTCCGTCCTTCTTCTGAACCACGAAGTACCTCGAGTAGAAGCCGTTGTCCCATTCGGGCGGCACCACCCGCTCGATGGCTCCCTTGGACAGAAGAGCTGATATTTCTTCCTCCAAATGGGGGGACGAGGTGGTGAGACGATGTCTTCCTAACCAAGGCGCCCGCACGAACTCGATGGCGTAGCCAGAGGACAAGATCTTTAAGACCCACCGTGATGCCTGACCATACCTGGAGGAAGTTCCGGAGGGGGAGGTACGGGATGTGGAGCGAGAGAGACTCGGCCGTCGCAGCTTCAAACGCGCGACTTGGACTTAGCGTCCGAACGCTTGCCGTGCCCGTAGGGCTGGTAGCGGGGCTTGTGCTGGCGCCGTTGCTTGTATGAGCCAGACCTGGGCTGTTCCACGGGGCCACCCTGTTGTTGCGGGTTCCCCTGGTACCGCCGCGTGAAGGGTTGGAATCTCGGTCTGGCAGCCGGAGCCGGCGTGGTGAGCCCCAGGAACTTGGCGGTGGAGTTAGTCTGCCGCATCTCATTGAGGACCTTGTCCGTGTCCTGTCCAAAGAGGCCTTGCCCGTTGAAGGGGAACTCCTCGATGAGCTTCTTCATAGCATCATCGAGGGAGGTGCCCCTAAGCCAGGCGTGACGACGGAGCAGGATAGCAGACGCCATGTCCTTCGCCGCATAGTCATTGATATGCCTGGCTGTTCGCATTTGTTGCTCCGCCAGGAAGTCCCCTTCGGATGCCAGCGCGTCGATCCGTTTCTGGGTGTCGGCGGGCAGCGTTGCCGTTTCGGCCTTCACTCGCTTCCAGAGGTGAGACTGGTAAAGGCCCATGGCAGCCGAGTAGTTGGCGGCGCGGAGGAAGAGGGAACCGGTGGCGTAGAATTTTCGGCCCACCGCGTCCAGCTTCTTCCCTTCCAGGGTCGAAGGCACCGGGAATCCGCTGGTGGCCGTCCTGTGCTGAAAAGCCTTGACCACCAGGGAGTTTGCCAAGGGGTGAGCCTGCAAAAACTCGACGTTCTCGTCCAGGACTCTATACATGCCGTCGAGCCTGGACGAAACGGAGTGTGCTGACACCGGCTTCCTCCATGTCGCCTTCGACGACGTTAACATGGACGGAAGCATGGTGATATTGACCGGCCGCACCGCACGTCTGTCCAGCTTTGCGGTCATTTAGTCCTCACCTTCCAGTGGCGGCTGATCCACCTTCAGGTTCAGGGCGGTCCCCAGGTGGGTCAGCATGGCCGTAAGCGAGCGTTGATCCTCACCACGCGGTGGGTCAACCGCGCCGATGGCTTGGTCTGGCGTCCTTTCAGCGTCGACGTCTCCCTCCTCCTCCTCCGAAGAGGCGCTGGAGTCATCGGAGGACGAGGGAGGAACTCTTACATCCAGTACGGCCTGGGCGGGCCGGCGGGATGGGAGTCCACCGCATCAATGTCTGGACCAACCCGCGACGATGTGGGTGGGCCAGCGGAGCGGATACTCGACCCTCGGGAGGTCGGAGGGGCCACAGCAGGGCCAAGATCCCTGGGGCTTGCGGTGGTCGGTACCGGAGCCGCAGAGGCCGCAGGCATGGAGGTCTTAAACTGGTTGGCAAAAGTCTGAGCCATGACCTCAAACATCCCCTTCAGGAGCTCCATCTGGGATGGATCCGGCATCGTCGGGAGCGACGAAACGGTGGCCGACGAAACTGTGGCTGGTAGAATCGGCGATGAAACGGTGGCCGGCATGGTGATTGCCGCGTCGTCGAGCGTTGGAGTCCTGGGCCTTGGGGAGACGGAGGCCTGTCTCATTGGCGAACGGGCCCTCCCACGAGGCGGCGACGGGAGAACCTGAAGTGGGCGAGCTGGAGCCCCAGCCCTGCGTCCTTTTTCAGGCGATCCCGAGGAGGACCGTCCTCCCCAGATGGAAGACCCAGGCGACGGACATCTCGCGACCGAGTATGGCGGCGAAGGTCCCGGAGAGACAGGGGTGCGCGGAGTAGGCGGGAGCGATCGCCTCTTCTCCGACCCGTGTTTCTTTTTCTTCTCTCCGTTCTTGTCCCTCTTCTTCTTCTTCTTGATGGGGAGAGCGGAAGAAGCCGAAGGCGGAGGAGGCTGAGAGACACTAGCCGAGGTAGAAGCGGGCGCAGCAGGAGCCAGAGAGAGTTCCATCAGATGGGCTTTGAGCCGGTAGCTCCGGTTCTGCACCGCCAGACGGGTGAATTTCTTGCAGTGAGGGCAAGACTGGCTCTGGTGAGACTCTCCGAGGCAGAAAAGGCAGAGGCTATGCCCGTCGGAGGCCGGAAACTTTTTCAGGCAAGCCGAACACTGTTTGAAGGCGGCCGCGGCCATCAAAGAAAAAATTCTTCCAACGGAAGTTTCTGGAACGCGGTTACCCCGAAGGGCTGGCCAGCCGCCACCCCCTTGAGGGGGGAAACGGTGACCGAAGCGAGTAGGTAACTGAGTCCACCAGAAGGAAGAAACAGCATCGGGGTGGCGATCCTGCCCGAAGGACAAGATCACCGAAAAAATTGCAAAGTTAGCCAAAAGACTTTCCCTCAGAAGGGCAAAAAAATTGAGGAAGCTCTCAACGATCGTCCTGCTGCTACGGCGGAAAGAAGAGAACTGAGGTAAAATGGCGCACGGGCGCCTCAGGGAGGGCGGTACGGTGGGCGGTCTTACCGCCAAAACTTTTGACCAATAGCTTTTCAAGCCTCCGATCGGCCGTTCTGCGCAGGCGCATAACCCATGAGTGTGGATTCACAAACTATACGAAGGAGAACTCAACAAAAGGTGCCTTCGTTTTGGCAGCTTCATGTCTCACCTAGACACAGAAGAAGTAGTGTGTATGTGTGTTGCAAAGTGAGTTTTAGCTCACAGCCCCTCCCCCACGTAGCTCCCACAACTCATTTTCAGCTATTAGAAAACGAGGTCCTATTTAAAAGAAAGAAAATCAACGGGAGCAGAAATGGCTCCGACTGAATGGATGCATTCAGGTGGTTCTGATAACAAAAATAAGTTGTGTGTTTGCAGATAATCTTAGGGTTACTACTCATTTTTTCTTAACCATTAAAAAAACCAAACCCTTATCCCCTTTTATCAACATCCAAACAGGTTTGATGGCTGTGACCACTAATATGAAAAAGGCTAATTTTGTGCTAAATTTTGACATTTGATTCAATATCAACTAACCCGAGTGGATAATTTAAAAATGATTTATAATATAATAGCTATACCAGATTCACGTAGCTAGTATCTTCTTTTATCCCTATTTACTGTTCTGTTTTTTGCTCACACGTTTTATCTACTGATAATTAAAAACAATAGAACCAACATACTAAGTCAATTTGGGCTGTTTATTCATAAAGTATGAGCAAATACAAACATTGTTTACTTTGCCATTCTTAACAGGAATGGATTTTTTTTTGGGTTGGGGAAGATGAACAATTCTAGCTACAAAAGTCAACTTCTCAATTTTCATTAAACAATGAAAAAAATCATTTATCTAGGAAAAAGCAAGTTGTGTTAAAATCTTCTGCTTTCTCTTTTCAGTTCTCCATTGACATCTATCCTCAAATCCCAGTGCTGCCTTTATTGTTCTAAATTTATCTTTAGACATTCAGCAGTACACATATACTGTTTGTATGTGTTATAAATACATACTGTATATACACATACACAGTGTTGTTCAGTATGAGGACTCTATGAACTTTACATTTATATTCTGCATGTATAAGAAACTCTCACACTTGGTAAGACTAACAATTACTTAATTCATCTCTGGATGAATGTTTTTACAACATTAGGTTTTGTAACGCTAGGAAAGGTTACAAGCCTAAATATTTACCTCCAAAGGGATTTAAATCATTCCCAGTTCCTATTCCAACTTTTGTCTATTTAATTCTATAACAAAAATAAGGCAGCAGGTATACATGTACAACTCACACGGTGCAAAGGAGACAAGCCACTACAATGAACGTTCAAACACAAGTCCCTCTTCAGAATGACATAACTTCCCTCTCCAAGAATTTGATCTGCAAAAGGAGATACAGTGGATCCTCGAATAACGACGTTACTTGGTTCCCCAAGTAGCGTCGCTATTCAAATAACGTCGTTATTTGAATGACAAAAAAGTTATTCGAATAACGATGGTATTTTTACCGTCATTATTTGAATAACAATGTTTTTGTCGTTATTTGAATAATTACATTGGGAATGTTGTAACGTCATTAATCGAAAATGACGCTATTTGAACGCGTCGTTAATCAAGGGTCCACTGTACAGTACTACTATCTTCCCTGTTAAAATGTGTATTTTTAAAGAGCTGTATGTGTTCAACAACCTTTCAGTAATAAATCCGTGTATTATTTCTGATGTACCGATTCTAAGCCAATTAGGCACCTAAGGTTCAGTTGTTGCAGTAACAATATTAATAGGGAATATTTGCCCCCTTTACTAAACAAACCACAGCATAGTGAAACAGCCCTGCTTTTTATGGAGAGCCTCAGCTTCCAGTTGCTGCTCTACCACTCTAAGCCTCCAAAACCACATTAAAAGTGATAACCTTGAAGAAAGCTGCATAGCGGAAGAATGACTCATCTCTATAGGGAATAGGAGTGGGGTATGTCAGTCCTGCCCTAGTCCAGACCATGGTGTGCTTTTCCAAAATATGCAGACAGAGCTGTCTTGTGAACAGCTGTGTCTGTTCATTTCAACAGTTTTAGCAGAAGAATGCCTACCTATTGAGGTATACACCAGGAATGGGGGTAGCGTGGCTGTTGTTGGACTATAAATCCCATCACTCATCACTCTTCTGAATAAAAAGGCTGATAGGAGATGCAGTCCAACAACATGTGGAGAACCTCTTCAGCTGCCATTGGAATGGATGGTTTAAATCAGTCAGGTATACTGAGGACTGTTCCGTATGTGCCTACAAGGAATTGATGAATCTGATTTTGTAATAGCATCCACAGCATGTTCACATCTCTTAATGTGCACAATCAAAAGCTGATGAAACAAGATAATGATTCGTAATTAAAATACACATCATTGTTCTGATAATGCAAACCAAAACCTATTAACAGGCAATATGACCCAAATGGTGAGCCTTTCAGTTTCTTGAAGAACAGGAAGGATTCAAAGCTGGTTATTAAAGTATGACCTCTAACAAAACTCCTATTCAGATATCAGCTGCAGAAGTTTTTGCTGTGTTTTTTCCTATTCATCACCAACATAAGGCTATCAAATAATAAAAAATAACAACCCTGGTTTCCACAAAGTTTTTCTGAGATGTTGCTGTAGGACATTCAAAATAAAGAAAGTACTGATATGTTTGTAAAGACAAAGGAGCCTCTGTCTTACAGGCCCCTGTCCTGTTTTTTAACTGAAGAAATTGCCTATTTATAATGGCTTTAACCACAGAGTTTGGCCACAGTCTTCACAACTACAGCAGGTTTGCATGAAGCTAGCAGACTTTCCTTAACAGTTATCCCTGGACTAAAGGAACAACCAGTCTATCATAGACAACAGCTGGCCAGTGCTGAGGACAAAAAACTGACTAATGTTGGTTGACAATTATGAGTAGAATAAATGTAACTCTATTAATCCAGTTGAAAAAACTACCTTGCTTATTTCATATCCCCCAAAATCAAAGAATGGGGGAAATAATGAAAGGTTTAATTCCTCTGAACACTTTTTAGTTACAGTTCTGGAGCACATAAACAATGTTTCATACTGGCTCCGATGCAACAGATTTTTAAAGGTCTGGGAGCTGTGCTGTTTTATTAGCCTAGTCCAGCGATTCTCCACCTTTGGTTTTTGGACTCCAATTCCCAGAAGCCTAAGCCAGTACTTAGGCTGATCAGTGTTTGGGGGAATTGACTTAGGCTTCTGGGAATTGAAGTCCAAAAACCAAAGGTGGAGAAGCACTGGCCTAGTCCTTTCGATGGAAGAGTAAATCTCCCTGTACAGCAGCTTCTTATCAATGGGTGAATGGTTTATGGACTCCCAATTCTGTCATATAGCAAGCAGAAATCTCATAAGGGCCTGTCTTGGGGAAATGAGCCTATACCAGTTGGACTGATCAAATTCTGAAAGATGGAACTAATGGAGGGAGGGAAGGGTATTAATACTTGAAGGCTGCATATGTAAGTACCCAAAATTTAGCTCACCCAAGCAGCCAGACTACTTTAGTCACTGAAATTATTCACTGTTCAGGCAACAACACTTAACTAATGTGTTCTATGGATTTTGGTTCCATCGTGTAGCATGGAATGTTCACAAAAGCAGTGGCTCCTAATCCCATTGGAACCACAGTGGACCCCCACTTTAAGGAATTAACCCATTCCGTAGGGTTTTCCTTATAGCGATTTTTCCTTATAGCGGTTTCCCATAGGAATACAGTGAAAACCATGGGGAAAACCTATTCTGTGAAGCGATTTTATTGTGATTTTTTCCCTTGAAGCAGACCATCATTTCCTATTTATTTATTTCCTTGAAGAGAGATTTTCTGTAGGCGGACGTTCCTTAAAGCGGGGCCCACTGTATTGCCCCTTATGGATGGAACTACTTGCCAGCTTCATACCTGTATTAATGACTTCACTGTGACAAGAGCTATGCTACCTTTGTCTGTGATGACAGGGGAGCAGCAATGGACGTAATTGTGACTACTAGACAATACACCTAAAACTGCAACTAGTGGCTTGGAGCATGGTCAAGCCAGCAGTTTGAAATATAGGTAGAAACCCAAGCTCATGCAAGGACTCACTCACATACACATGGACCTCATTGTGGCAGTCTTCAACTCTTAGCACCAAAGTTTGTTAAAGAAAACAGATACACCAAGGAACGCTGAAAAACAGTGGCAAACTCGCTTAAGTTGTCAGACAGACTGGATGGGAATATCCATTACAGCAAGGCTCACTGGTGTGCTTCCTGCTAGACATTAATATCAGACAATCATCCGGCCAGAGACACCATAGCCTTTGCACTGGTCTAATACAGTCAATACACATACACAAAACAACTCAAAGCAGAAGTGCATCGTTTGAAAATGCTACAGACTCCAATTTACCTTGGTTGTAGCAGACTAACTTTTCTTCTTTCTCAGATACTGAAGAACAATGGCAATTCATGATGCACGCTGAATTTTCAATGAATAGTACTGGCTGGAAGACACTAAGGAAATCTGTAGCAGGCTTTCTGGATTAGACTATACTATGGCAACATTCTTTAGAGATACTGAACTTTTCTTTGTTCAAGTGAATACAAAAATTATAAAAAATAAAATCAGCAATTAGCATAATGCTTGGTGGTATCAACAATGACAAGGGTCATCAATCTAGCATTTCCTTAAGAGACTACTGGAATCAAAGTCAGAAGAAAATTTCTTCCCATCATGATATTCCATGGCTCTTATTCCACTCGCATCTTATTTTTTCCAGTGTGATAAAACATTTCTCACGCACGCAAAGGCCATATTCCACATTTTGCAAACTTTTGCCTTAAGAGTCCCAACTGGAAATGTTTCATAATGCTTCTGATCATCTCATCTCTATTTTGTAAATCTCGCAGAATATTTTCCAATCAAGGTTGCATATATTTATCCATGACACAAAATGCAGGTGACACTGATTAACTCCGAAGCTTTAAAACCAATATTGTGAGCACTGTGTTCCATAAGGCTTGTTTTGTGAATGACATTCACAGTACTGTTAACATGTAGGCATATGAAGGATGTGTCTCAGCTGACATTTCTGGTCTATGTCCACTGAGCTTCTAAATAAGTGCTTGAAAATCGCATACCATTCCACACAAATATAGCACATTACATTTGCTTCCTGGACTATCTTGGCGTTAGTCTTGAAGAAGCATCTCCAGATGTAAATATCCATAGCAGTAAGTGCACTCTTTAGCTGAGGACTATGTAGAAATCCTAGCCAAGATACCTCCTTGTCCACATAAGCAGTCGGTCCACCTAAGGAGATGTGCTACTTGATAGTAAGACAACCGATGAAAAAAGAAAAAAAGAAAAAGCCCAACATATAATATTTACACCTAGAGACTGGGCCAATATTTGGTCCATAAACTCATTTTAAAAAATACAAATCATATAGGAAGTAATCCAGTTCTTGAAGGATCTGTCCGTCATCAGCTGTTAGTAAAGGTCCTTCCAGGGGAGGCCTCTGGCCTGTAGTCATATTTATTCAGTGTACTAGGGTAATAGGTTGTTGTGTACACGTTTGTTTGCTGTAAAGGATAGAAGTTGGTCCTGTCATCTGGTATTAAATTGTTCTTGTTAAGTGTCTGTGGAAGAAAAATAAACATTTGTAAAGAAGTTATCTTTTTATCCCTATCAGAATTCTAATCTGCTCAATTTTCTTAAGCCACTTTCTTATTCACACTTTCCATGTAAGATGCAGTTCTATAACAATTTTGTGGCTTTCTATGGAAATCTCTTGAGGCCACAAATATTGTTAGCTCTGCCAGTATTGGGGGGAATCTGAGCCAAGCTACTGTCACAAACCAAAACCCACAGACGTACATCCAGAATCAGGGAGTTTGCTTCTCCAAATAAGTGTTGTCCTAAACAATCTTCCATGTGTCATCAGTGTGCAAACCATGCTGGGCCTAAGAAGGAATACCTGGACAGACTGATACTGATTCCCTTCTAGCTTCCTCCCATTAGCAGTGAACAACAAAAAAAGTCATTTGTCTTTGCTTTGGAAGAGCAGGTGTGTATTTACCTGATCTCCATCTCCACTGGTAGATATCCAGGTTTGGACCCCCCGATATTAAGTGTGTCACTTCTGTAAGCTACAGCATAAGTAACAAGGCATGGTCACATTTGAGGGTAAAATGGGATTTGGAAGAAAATTAGCAACCTAGACACAAGTAGTTGTCAACAGACTGTTTCCTATGCTTCCTTTTATAGCACTCAAGAGTAACATCTTTGGTTATGAGTATGGAAATGATGATGTTTAAATCAATGCATATGTCATGAGAAAGAGTAAAGAATGCAACACAATTCAATGAGTTTAACAGAACTACTACAACAGCAGTAATAGTATCTGAACTAAGTCCCATGGAGAAAGTCTGACCAGGTTGTCCTGCTATGGTAATAGAGTAGGCCATACTGCCAGTGACTCAACACCGACCATCAGGCAGCGGTTAACTAACCTTAACAACCCGGAGAACTAACAGCCTTGGGCAGTGAAATCCACAGGGAAGGGAGATGGTTCCCAAATGGATTAAATCCCACTTGAATTCATCTTGATGGAGAGCAGCAGCTTCATCATTATTGGCCTGGGGCTGACGAGGACTTTGTGGTCCAGAAGGGCTCAGGACCAAAAAGTGACTCGTGGGACTGGATCAACAGTACGGGTGTCATGCTGCAATGCGGCAGACAAATGGAAGGCCATTGTGTTATGTTGTTCCCAGGACAATCTTCATGGCTGATCGCCATGATGATACAAATATTCAGAATCGGATACAGCACTTGAAGAAATCCCATGGAAAACAGCGGAATGATACTAATCTAAGTACCATTTGTTTCAGAAAGACAAATGGGACTTAGATTGGAAAAGTTAAGATAAAGCATTGAGGGATTGTAGCCAAAGTCTATGAGAAGTACTTTCAGTGTGAATGCCATTACATATAACTACATAAACAGGAGTTTACATTATCTCTGAAATCAACTTAGGGCCACTTTATGGGAGACTGGAGCCTCATGAATTAGTGTAATCATTTCAAAGGCTTTTACTGAGCCTTAAACAGACATAGTGTTTACATAGCCACAATACAGGTCTTCAGACCTTTCCTAAATGCTGGGAGATCTAATTGTAGGCGGATGTTCCAAAGGGCTGGAGAAGCCACCGAAAAGGCCCTCCATCTAGTGCTAGAAGAGGTGCGCCTCTCTAGCAGTTGGAACCCTTAGAGAGCCCCTTCGGGCTCAAATGGATGACTATAAGTCACTGTTAAGAACATCTTAAGTGTTTCTAGTTTTAGCAGTTGGCCTCCATGCTGCTACCCTAATATTAAATTAAAAAACACCTCTTTTTCATATCTGAAATGGGGATGGAAATATTTATGCATCTTTTAAAAAAGATATTGCAAAAACTAATACTCATGTTGAAACACACATATACTGTATTTACCTCTACCACTAAAACATTTTGTCACTTTCTATTTATCTATGTTAAATAAACTGAAAGATGTAACTAACTGAAGTACATAGAGCCCGAGACTTTCAGAACAGAATGCAAAACTGGTCCTTCAGGATGCACTGTGCCACAAAAAATACATATAACCTATGTTTTATCCCCAAATCCAACCAGAAATGTTAAAATCATAATAAAAAACACAATTTAGGAAGCAAATCCTGTTCATTGACCTTAGTGTGATTTGACTTGCAACATGCAGCTGATTTCATTAATGCCTTGTGTTGAAGGTTAGCATCACCGTGTTGAGAAGCAGGTGGAAGGAACTACAGTGTGTCAGAGAATAAACTGAATGAGTTACTCAAATTCTCTAAAATTAAAGAGTGACAAACTGGATCAGGGGTGCCCTTTTTGGACTGCGGGCTGATCATGTGGTTCAGGGGGCTGATCCGGCCCTTGGGCTGCAGTTTGGGTGACCCTGAATTAGCTAGAATAACTTTTGTTCCTGACATTAAAAAAAATCTGCTCCTGAGAGACTACTTGTCAAAATAAATGCTGGATAAATCAAGCTGGCCAACCTGAGAAGCTGCAAGTGATGACAAATTAGCACAAGATATGGATGGATTAAAGAAATGATAAAAAAATTCATTCTTAAAAGCTAACTCCTTTGTTATGTACATGAATAAAGCAACCCAATACTACCATCTGCTGAATGCACATTTCTATTTTCAGAATGATATACTGTACTTAATTAACTAATAAGAATAGCAGCTGAAGACTATGGTTGTAAAATGGGATGAAAAGTATAAAATGAGCATATTTCTGTTTTAAAAGACATATAAAATAGCCTGTATTATTTACAACTGTTGGTTTGTTTTACCTTAATGTTATTTTGTGTTTCAATAACAACAACAACAACAACAACAACTCCAAAATTATTCAGGTTTGAAATGATTTTTGCAGAAGAAACTCTGCTCAGAGAACACCCAAATGAGGCTTTTTTCACATCTCAAGAGTTGGGACAGAGATGTTCGCTCAATCCATCATGCAGTACCCGGGTCTTGAACTGCCAACTTGCCAGCCTTTAAATTACAGGATAAGTTAACCAAAGAAGCGTGTCTTTAGAATCTATCATATCGTTAGGTAGAGGTAGCTATTCTAGGTGGTCACAGAGCACATCTCAAACAGGACTGTAACAGGCCAGTCAATTGAAGACACAGGTAATATCGGCATCAGTGTTCACATTGTTACACCAATGAAATAAGAGCTGCCAGTAAAGATGCAATACCAGTTGAATGTAGAAACTTGCAATGCACTGAAAACAGAAACAAAAACCTTTCCCCTCTGAAGAACATTAGTAAACCAAGTTGACCTTATTTCTCAAATCTGTCAAATGTGTTTTGAGGGTATCAGATGACTTTAGAAAGTGGGTTGCAAGCAAGCCAAGGCTGTTTGACTCAATGGAATTACTCACTAAGGATATCCACACTCACATAGATGGTTTTCAACCTTCAGAAGACTTTTTTTTGAAAGCTGGGTGACATTTGATATGTTCATTTGTGCTGGGAAGAAGTCAGTCACATTTGGACATGTTCAAAATGATAAGCAATAAAGGAAAATGCTTTCCTTTAATGTCATTAGAACAGTCTTGGTTCATCATCACAAATGGACTTTTGATTTTAAAGCCAGACCTCTGCAGAACCTGTATTGGTTCATGAATAGCACGAGTGCCCGGCTTCACTCTGGTTTAAAACGCACCAGCCACCCCTCATCCCTGTGCTCTTTCCCCTCCAACCTCAACAACTCTTCTTGCATACTGGTCTCCCTCCACCCTACTATTAATTCAGTCAGTAATATGCTTAATAATCTCTCTTCTTGCCCTATACTTGGTTCTCTCCCCTCTTCTATCACAATTCTTCCTCTTCAAGTGCCGCATCCATTCTGAATATTGGCTGTTATGATGCTGATAGTCTTCCTGTTCTTCACTCCTTGGAAAGGTTCTTCCAAGGACATGCCACACCAGTCTCTCAGGTTCTTCAGCCATGAAGTCCATCTACGTCCAAGGCCTCTCTCCCCTTGCAGAGCAAGTCTGAGTATTCTATACTTCATGTTGTTCCTCATGATATGGCCAAGGCATTGGGGCTTTCTTTGTTTAATGGTCTTAAACAGTTCTTGTTCTTTATCCATCTGGCGCAACACTTCTACATTAGTCACATGATATTCTTAGCAGCTGTCTGTAGATCCAAATTTCAAAAGCTTCATTTTTCTTTTAAGATGCTTTAGTCAGCGTCCATAGCAACACTAGGAATACAAAAAAATCTCACTATTCGGATCTTTGTAGCAAGAGTTAGATCTCTCTCCTTTTTCTATTCCAGTACTTGCAGGAAAGATATAGAGCATCTTTAACCAGCATTCCCACAATTCCCCAGACATCACAGCCAGTTGAAGTAAAACCTTTCCAGTTACACTGGAACCTAGTATAACAAAAATAATTCATCCTACGAGGCTGTTCGCAATGTGATTTTTTTGTTATATGAATTTTTTTTGTATAATAAAAATTCCTATGTAAAAACTCTTAACGAAAATTTCTATGGAAATATTTTTATTATGCGAGTTTCCCATAAAAATTTGCATTATATGAGTTTTCCCATAAGAAGCACCATTTTCAAAAAGAGAAAATTTCCATTATGCAAGGTGCAATGGGTTTTTAATCTATTTTTGTTATACGAGTTTTTCATAATGAGGCATTCGTTATATGAGGTTCCACTGTATTTAAACTGAGAAAAAATAGTAACTAGCAAATTTCATGTTGGGGGTGGGGATTCTAGCCAGCACGGTCAATTGAGACAATCTGCTTAGTAACCTTTGCATTAAATGAAGACAACAACTTCCAAAATCTTCCAGACCAAATGTATATTCTGTCCATTTGTTGAAGCTGGGACATAAATAGCATCCAATTACAATTTCTGATCATTTTGGAGAACTTTTAATCTTAAAGAGATCTGCAACTGCCAGAAACCCTGCAGGTAAATTCTTTGGATTCCTCTAGCATGTTGTATTGTTGTTAAGTTGAGAAAACACTAGTATCTATAGAGAATTTGCTTTTTCTAGCTTTTAACAATTTCTGTTAAAGTCACCTAACCAGCACTTGAACTACTGCCCACTCAGCACTCAGTAATATAAATACAGAACTTTGCATTTCCAGCTCTTGCCATTTCTGAGATCTTTTTGAATAAACGAAAGCACTAACTTTCTGCTATATTTCTGAGATGCTTCTTTTACATTGGACTTTTGCTGATCTCCCATTCAGCATCAGGGTCAACAACTCTTAAACACCAGCAACTGTGGTATCATGGGCTCCTGGATCATGCAGTATGGTGCTATAACCTAGATGCCAGACATCTTTGCAGGCGCACCCCCCAACAAAGGACTCAGACACTGGTGAAAGTGGATAACGGCATTGGGCCACATTTATTGATTCATGCCCTAGTCCGAATTATAAATTTCTATTGGTATTTGACCAATTATAATTCTCAAGGCAAGCAGGCCGAAGTAACACTGGTAAGGTGCCACCCAAAATTGCCAACGGCAATTGTTACAATGTATCTATTTGTATCAATTTGTTTGTTGACAACAAACAAATTGTTGACCGTAGTCAATATCTAACTAATGACCCCACCCTCTGACGCGTATCCGTAAAATCACGGGGTGATGCATGCTGTCTAGCTGTAGCCATCACCCCGTCGCCTGGTTCGTCGTTGACCGGACAACGTTTAACCAACTTATGCCTGTCTAGTGTTGTCCAGTCAATTGCGAACCTGCTGGATACCTGTGGGTCATAAATGTTTACCTTACCAGTGCTACCCGCCACACGGGGAGGCTTCCCAAAAGGCTCACCGCCCCCCCAAGACCGTCAGCTCGGTCAACAGGCCTGCTCGCCAGTCTACTAACAAGAGGTCCATACCTCCCTGCGACAGATGGGCCCCATCCCCTGAGCAAAGCTCCTAATTTTGCAGACTGATGGTGGGGAGGCGAATGACGCGTCCCCCACCCTTGTCGAAAAGGAACCGGGCAATAGCCCTGTTCACGGAGCATCGAGCTCGGTCAAGAGCCCCGAGGCCGAACGCTCCCCCGTAAGCGTACCACGGTATCGTGTCCGACCAATTGAGGGTTGTGGCAGGCCACACATAATGGGAGTAGGCCAGGCCACTGCAAATCGCAAGCTTCCGCGATAGGCCAGTGACCTGTCCCAAGCCATTGCCCCCAAGGTACATAACCAGGACATCAGGCGAGTCAGCATCCCTGATGTAGAAAAGGAATGGCAACAGTTCCCGCCATAACATGCTGCGCTTACCATACCACTTGAGACGTGCGGATGCACCCAGTCCCAGTCGGGGTCCCCACTATGTCGCCGCAGCGTAACGCGCTGCCCTGTGCAGCGTAACGCGCTGCCCTATGCACGCGGCTATGGCCCACCAGCCATACTGTCACCGGTGTATTGCGACACCCAGGGTCTGTCAAGGAAAAAAAGGTGGGGAGAAACAGTGCAGTGACTAAACTGGTACTCACAGTTGAAGAGGGCGAACACAAAACTGAAAACATTGTGATCCCCACCCTCCCATACGGCGTATTTCAGCCCCGGAGTACCCAAAAACAGCTGCAGTAGAAGCCGCCCCTATCCTGAATGAACGGGTGCCGCAACGAGCCCCAAGGAGGCCAACACTGGCTATTGCCTTTCCGGTCACCCTCCAAAATCATAATTTAGTAAGGGGAGACCCATCGTGGTGACAGAAAAACGGGCCATGGTGCGTGCCACGCAGTGCAAGGAACTCCTGTAGGGCACCAACCGGACAGATGTCTGCCAAGGAACATCGTAGCAATCTCACACCACTACCTACGCCGTGCTGATCCGTTTTAGAGGAGCGTATCCTCAACTGAGCCCAATCATTGCAAACATAGACATCTTCGAGTTCCAGTGCCCTACGACTTGCATCCGCCTTAGACAGCATCACAAGCTCGCTGATGTGGAGCGCTCCAAAAAAGGCCACCGTAGTAGCCGCATGAAACAGGGCTGCCTCATACCTGTCAAAACAGAGGTCATGCCAGCCCCGTGCCAGGTGGGTAAGTACCCCAGGGGAAATTGGGTGGCGGTTGTCCTGGCTACGCCCACGCTCCCGCATCCACCCCTCCAAAACGTGTCTCACACGGAAGCCAGCGGTACTGTCCGCAGAAAGGCCTACTTTGGCCATAAATGCCAGCGCTGACAGCCTGGATGCTATGGTGCGAGGTGCAAGGCCCTGGGCATGGAGGTAAACCATGAATCGGAGGACGTGGGCCGCTGGGATAGGCCAGGTCTGGGGCCGCCGAAATTGTGCCCAGAAGGCCTGGAAGGAAATGAATGCGTGGTGATACGCCTTACGCGTGCGTGGCGCCAGCGACATGCCGATCGCCCGGTTCGCCTCTCCTTGCCAAGCGTCCATATTTCATCCGGGAGTGGCGAGGGAAATTCCTCATCATCCGGGGCCAAGGCGCGGAACCGGGAGATCTGCAGGCGGGACAAAGCGTCAGCAATATCGTTATTGACACCTGGGACATGTCTGGCCCTGAACAGCACATTGAGGCGCAGGCTGCGCAACACAAACTGGCGCACCAGGTCCATGACCCTGGGTGATTTAGACGTCTGTGAGTTGACAATGTGGACAACGGCCGCATTGCCACACCAGAAATAAACCACCGAGTTGGCCCACTCCTCACCCAATAGCATCAAAGCGCCCAGAATGGGAAAAAATTCCAGATACGTGAGATCACGCAGGCGACCTGTGCCCAACCAGGCTGGCGGCCACCCACCATAGGCCCACTTCCCATTGAAGTACATCCCATAACTCGGGGATCCGGAGGCATCGGACTGTATCTGGAAACGAGGTGAAGCCAGAAGGTCGGACCTCCAAAATGACACCCCATTGAACTCCCTCAGGAACTGGAGCCATATAAGCATATCCGCCCTGATGCTCCGGGTTAGTCTTACCCTATGGTGGGGCCTGGATAAGCGTGTCATGGCGTCGCACAAGCACGGAGCAAATGCCCTGCCAGGTGCGACCACCCTGCAAGCGAAGTTAAGGTGACCATGCAGCACCTGCAGTTCACGGAGGGATGCCTTGCGTTTAGCAAGCAAGTCCGAGATAAGGGCCACCATCCTTGACATCCTATCCCCCGGTAACCTAGAAGCCTGCGCTACCGTGTAAATCTCCACCCCCAGGAACACTGGCTTAGTAGATGGGCCCTCGGTCTTTTCGGGCGCTAAAGGGACACCCAGTTCCTCCGTTAGCATCTGAAATGTGTTGAGGAGACGTGTGCACGTGTCTCAGCCCCGTTCACACCCGAATAAAAAATCATCCAGGTAATGGGCTACAGACCGAGACCCTGACCGGCGTACAAAAGCCCACTGTAGGAAGGTACTGAAACGCTCAAAGGCCGAGCATGAGATGGAACAGCCAAAAGGCATGGCCTTATCAAAATAATATTCACCCCGGAACTTGAAACCCAGCAACTCAAAGTCACCCGGGCGCACCGGCAGGAGACGAAAGGCCGACTTAATGTCGCACTTAGCTAACAGCGCACCCGGGCCACATGAGCGCACCATGCGCAGCGCCTGGTCAAAAGATGTATACCCGACCGAGGAAAGGTCATCAGGGATAGCATCATTGACTGACCGGCCGGCAGGGTAGGACAAGTGATGTATCAGGCGGAACTCGCCCGGTGACTTCTTGGGCACTAAGCCCAAGGGGGACACTTTAAGGTTGGGAAACGGGGTGCAGGGAAAGGGCCAGCGACCCTGCCCGCATCAACCTCCTTAGTAATGCTGACGGCAGCCACCTCCTCCCTTCCCCTAAGTGACAAAAGGTTGGGTGCGTCTTGGGGGGACCTATCCCCCGTGAAAGGAATGCGAAAGCCCATTCGAAAACCTGGAAGCAGGTAAGCTGCGTCTGCCCTCCTCAGGTACAATGCGAGCCAACGCTCCAACATGTCCACATTAACTGGGGAGGGGGCCTTTCGCTGTACCAGCTCCCTCTGCGGCAGTCCTGCCGGCCCCTTGTCCACCCGTACCCCTGCCCCGCATCCCCCCCGGCCTGGGACAGGCAGAGGCAGCATGTGGGCCGGCACAAGAGGGACACTCATACCTGTACCGGCAGTTCTTCCTACTGCAGGAACCATTGGGCGAGAAGGTCCAGCACAGCAGGCGGGCCGGAACCCCCTGCCCCGCCACCTGGCGGGGTGTCTGTGCTGGAACCGCCCGCCGGACCGCATGTCCACAATGGTATCTCTCCCCAGGCGCAGGGCGCGTGGGGGTCATGTACAGAAGCCACAGCTTCTGGCAGGGCTCATCCCACCTCATTTCTGGGTGCAGGGGAATTCGCATAGGGAATTCTTCGTCGTAAGCCAACCACGACGGGCCCGGGAAGTCAACCATCGCCCGGTAGATGTCGTCCAAATACTGGACCATCGGAATGGCCAGATCCGGCCGGGCCCTGAGGTAAACCGCCATGTATATGAGGTACGCTGGCAACCAGTTGGCCCACGTGCGTGGCGGCTTACGACAACACGCCTGTTCCCTATCCTTCTCATCCTGCCCCTCCCTCTCCTCCTTGGTGGGCTCTCTGTTCAGAAGGGAGAAGATGTCCACATACTCCCCCCGCCAGATCTTCTCTTTGGTAGACTGGGCCAGATGATCCCCAAGGGGCAAGGAATACCCCGCTGTCGGCAATGCCGACACCGGCACGGTGGCAACTGTGTGCATTGTAAAAGGAGCCTGGACCAACCCCGCCACACCCAACAAGTTCCCGACGGAGTAGGAGGCACCACCCCAAATAGGGCCCTGGGTTGGAGGCGTAGTCGCCGGGTGGGCCGGCGGCGGCTGAACCGCCGCGCCACCCGTGCGAGGCCACGACCACTGAAATGCTCCCCCCAATGTAGTTAGTGGTGTGGGTGCACTAGATTGAACCGCATACTCACATGCTGCACCCCGATGGGCCGCCCCCACCGGGGGTTCCGGCCCACTGGGGGCGTCGGAGCTCACGATCGCGACCGAGCTCGTCGATGGGGCCTGGTCAGCACCATGCTGCGGCGCCTGTTGTGTGGGGAGCTGCGAGGCAGTGGCCGACGCCGGCCCGCGCGCCTCGGGCAGCTCGACCCGTCCTGCCGCCTGCCGCTGCCCGGCAGACGATGCATCGACCTGTGATCCAAAAGGCGCCCCTGGGAGGTGAACCCTCGCGAGAGATGCCTCAAGGGCCGCTACGCGGGCCAGAAGGGCATCAACATTGACATAGCCCCCAGTGCCAAGGGGGGGGGCAAAGGGCCGGCCGGCCCACTGGTGGCAGGCGCCGGTCCAGGTCCCTGGACCCCGGGGCCCGAATACGGCCACAAGCCCAGTCCCGGCCCCTGTGGGGCCGGGAGCATGCCCTGCCAGGGAAGGGAACCCAACCACCCCCCATGGCTGAAACCCACCGCGGGAGGCCGCGGACCAAGGGGAGAAGGCCCCGAAGAGTAAACCACGCCAGGGGCAGTGGCCATTGATTGCGGGCCGGGTGCCGCGGCCCCTACCGGGCCGGTATGCGGACGCCCCGCCTCGGGCCAAGGGGCTATCGACCCCATCTCACCGGTCCCGGTGGGCTCCGGCAAGGGAGGCTGCTGGGGAGGCGCAGTCGCGGTCCTCCGACCTGGCTGGTGCCTCCGCGCAGAGCGAACCGCGTTCGCAGTTGCCTTCTTCTTAGAGGGCATTGCTTCGATCTGCTGGGAAGCCAAATAAAGAGGGAAGAAAACCGCTGCGCCAAAAGAGGCTTCCCCGCAAAAGGCAAGAGTGACGGAGGTAAGAGGAAAAAGCTTATCCTCTCCGTCGCTTCGGAAAATGGCAGCTCGGCTGCCTCGTGGCCACCCCTTTTATAAGGGTGCTGGCCACGCCCCCTAACTACCCGGATGCCTTCGTCCGGTGGGGGGGGCCGCAAAGAGCGCGGCGGCCATTTTGGCACCACGCTTGCATTGTTTTTGTCACTCATTAAACACCTAATGTTAGCGGACCCTGTGTGCTTAGCCAGTAGAGTGAAGTACTACTTGTCAGGAGACCTGGGTGTGAATTCCTGCTTAGTGATGGAAGTTGACTGGAGAATTCCCTACATGTCTCACTTACCTTGAAAGCCCTATTTGGGTTGCTATAAGATAGTTTTGACTTCCAGATGCCCATCCGTACACCTAAGAGAGCCACCACTACTACTACAACCCCCAGCCCAATTTTTTTTGTTTCTTCTCTTTTAAAAAATCCAGAAATCTCCCTGGTGTTTTTCAGTAGCTATCCCACTCTTTGAAGTGTTTTAAAGCATGAAGGGGCGGGGGTCCAGAGACATGCCCCTCCCCCAGCCTCTAGAGTGCACATTTCCACCTAATTCTTCTTTAACTTTGGAATGCTTGGGGACAACCTATCACACAACTCTCACACAGGTAGTTATGTGAGGATTTGCATGTGCAAATGTTCCCATATCCAACCCAATCATTTTAAGGGTGATAGAACAGACCTCCACTACCTTCATTCCAGTGCCATCACTGCTTGCGCAAAACCCGTCTGATCAGATCCAAACATGGAATCAGGTGGCAGAGTGACTATTGGAGGATACATTCAAAAAAGTGGCAATCTAACTTTTTGAACTCTCGTGGGAGTGGGGGACCAAAGCCAACTTGAGAATGAAACAACACAAAGTCCTATGTCTAGTTGCCAGGGAAGGGAACCCAACCACCCCCCATGGCTGAAACCCACCGCGGGAGGCCGCGGACCAAGGGGAGAAGGCCCCGAAGAGTAAACCACGCCAGGGGCAGTGGCCATTGATTGCGGGCCGGGTGCCGCGGCCCCTACCGGGCCGGTATGCGGACGCCCCGCCTCGGGCCAAGGGGCTATCAACCCCATCCCACCGGTCCCGGTGGGCTCCGGCAAGGGAGGCTGCTGGGGAGGCGCAGTCGCGGTCCTCCGACCCGGCTGGCGCCTCCGCGCAGAGCGAACCGCGTTCGCAGTTGCCTTCTTCTTAGAGGGCATTGCTTCGATCTGCTGGGAAGCCAAATAAAGAGGGAAGAAAACCGCTGCGCCAAAAGAGGCTTCCCCGCAAAAGGCAAGAGTGACGGAGGTAAGAGGAAAAAGCTTATCCTCTCCGTCGCTTCGGAAAATGGCAGCTCGGCTGCCTCGTGGCCACCCCTTTTATAAGGGTGCTGGCCACGCCCCCTAACTACCCGGATGCCTTCGTCCGGTGGGGGGGGCCGCAAAGAGCGCGGCGGCCATTTTGGCACCACGCTTGCATTGTTTTTGTCACTCATTAAACACCTAATGTTAGCGGACCCTGTGTGCTTAGCCAGTAGAGTGAAGTACTACTTGTCAGGAGACCTGGGTGTGAATTCCTGCTTAGTGATGGAAGTTGACTGGAGAATTCCCTACATGTCTCACTTACCTTGAAAGCCCTATTTGGGTTGCTATAAGATAGTTTTGACTTCCAGATGCCCATCCGTACACCTAAGAGAGCCACCACTACTACTACAAACCCCAGCCCAATTTTTTTTGTTTCTTCTCTTTTAAAAAATCCAGAAATCTCCCTGGTGTTTTTCAGTAGCTATCCCACTCTTTGAAGTGTTTTAAAGCATGAAGGGGCGGGGGTCCAGAGACATGCCCCTCCCCCAGCCTCTAGAGTGCACATTTCCACCTAATTCTTCTTTAACTTTGGAATGCTTGGGGACAACCTATCACACAACTCTCACACAGGTAGTTATGTGAGGATTTGCATGTGCAAATGTTCCCATATCCAACCCAATCATTTTAAGGGTGATAGAACAGACCTCCACTACCTTCATTCCAGTGCCATCACTGCTTGCGCAAAACCCGTCTGATCAGATCCAAACATGGAATCAGGTGGCAGAGTGACTATTGGAGGATACATTCAAAAAAGTGGCAATCTAACTTTTTGAACTCTCGTGGGAGTGGGGGACCAAAGCCAACTTGAGAATGAAACAACACAAAGTCCTATGTCTAGTTGTGCCTAAATCCAAAGGCATCATCTGGCTGCATAGTTCAGTGGTTTAGGTATCTGGTTGCGGAACCAGAGGCTGTGAGTTCGGTTCCGCACTGTGTCTCTAGGAAGAGGAGCCAGCTCTGTGTAGTCATGGGAAACTCGCACAGTCCTAGGGTGCTCCCACAAAAAGAGAATGGTAAGATATTTCTTGACATAACTTGATCTTGAAAACTCTGAAAAGAGTTGTTGTAAGTCAGAACTGAATTGATGACATGCTATTATTATTATTATTATTATTATTATTATTATTATTATTATTATTAAAGCTAAAGGCACAGAAAGTCTTCACAGTGGAACATGTTCTGTGTTTTGCAGCACACCAGAGAAACTGCAAACATGCTGAGCATGTAAAGCAGCTGCTAATATACCACATCACGAGTGCTACTGTCTGCTGATCTTAAATAAGATGCAAGTGACAAGCCTGCCCAGGTCACCGCTGCTTTCTGTCACCACCGCCATAAGGTAATGACACCTCTGTAAGGTGCATCATTACCCTGCCAATGTAATCATCACTGCATGAGCCACACACCCTCAAGCATAGCTTGCTGCTCAATTTGACTTGGCCCAATGAATCAAAAAGGGGCAGGAGAAGGTGCTAATCGCTTTCAAGGAATCCAGGCTGCTAACTCCTTTTGTGTTCCTTTGTATTTCTGCTTACCTTTCAAATAACTCAAAATAAATCAAGATTCATTGAGAATCTTAAACCACAGGTAATCCAATAGAAATACTTCTTTGGTATACCCCCAACCCAAACCATGCCCTTTCCTCTCTGCCATTTTGTTGCAGGGGAAGGTGTTATACAATTCATCATGAACAAAAACTAGTATTTCAGCCTGTGTTTCAGGGTGCTGTGTGAGCAAGGAGGGGTGTGTGTGTGTGTGTGTGGGGGGGGATGCTTGAGCATGAGAACTGAGTGCAGTAATTGAAAGCCACAGGCTCTGGAAATGGTGTCCCAGAGAAATGGCTGTTTGTTTTCCAGACTGCTGCAATTTATCAGCTTTTGAGTGATGGCTAAACTGTAGCCAGGCGCTCTATTGCAGGTTTAAATGACGCACACAGCGGAAGGTTCATCCAGACAGAAGGGAAGCGCCTACAGCAGAGATAGGGCTGTCTGAGATGTACAACAAATGGGTATAAAAGTGGAAGAATGAAAAGGAAAAAAACAGGGGAAAATGGAAAGAGCAACCTATCAAATTAAAAGGATGTGAGATTGCCATCTTGTTTTTTTCAAGGGATAGAAGGGTGAAAAAACTGCAAGCGTATAGGCGGGGGAAGTATGCATCCAGGGGAGATGTTCTATTTCAGTTGTAGTTTTTTTAAAAAAGTCAATTTCCAAAGGAATAGTAGTTCAATAGGAGATGCTGGTTTTATTTACTCATTTGCTGCTTCAACTACAATTATTATTTTTTCAGAGTGCAAATAAAAAGCAACTATATTTGCCAGGTCTCTGAATTCATATATTGCTCTAAATAGGTGCTTCTTGATGGCTTGTGTGAACTGTTTGTCACATTATCCAATACTCGGTATCCTGTATGCCAAAAACATTGTACTGGACAGATATGACTGCGTTGCACACTACTGATATAGAAGCATTATATTGTTGCAAAGTCAGTGTCTCCCCAATGGCTAAAAACTACATGCCAACCCCCCCAAAAAAACAACAACAACAACAACAACCCAACAACACCCCAACCCATACCTAACTGTAGGCTACAAATGTTGTGTTTTGCCAGTCCGTATGCACATACACACATAAACACAGCAGACCTAATTTCTGCCTTTACCCCACCTGATCTGGAAGTCTAACCTTTGCTTCAGTTTTCACCGACTGGTATTTTTTTATGGCTCCAGCCATCTTCATTATCTTCCAAAGCATAACTTCTTCTTTTTCCTGCCAGGCTTTTAATGGGGCTGCGCTTGGCACCATCATCTTAATCAAGCTCTTGAAAGGAGCACATTCCCTCCCGTAGACCTGGAGCTGAGTCTGCCGCCTGTTTGGCATGGCTGGCCTTACCGTCAAGCAGGATGGGGCAGAGGCCTGGAACCACACATGGCCAAAGGGAGCAGACGGCACCAATCCTTCCCTGTCGCTGCTGACTTGTCTTCCTTTCCTTGCCCTTCTGCCCACCTTACCTCTTCATCTCTGTGACCGCAAGAAGTCCTGCCAGTGTTGCCCCCTCTTCCTCCCAACCCTGCATCTGCTCCTCTACCACTGCCCCTGCCACGCTCCCTCCATCAGCTCCACACCTCCATTCTCCGGCTCTGGCTTTTGATCTGACAGTCGCTCAAAGCAGGCCAGCTGGCCCTGGCACAAGCTGTTACTCTTCAGAATAATTCATTCTGCTTTTCTTTGTGCATGCACATGCTTTTAACTTACTGCAACAGCAATGTAAGGAAAGATTCAAACTGACACTTTGGATCAATTAATACTGACTCACAAATGAATTGCATGTACTGTATCCATAAAGGTAAAGGTCTCCCTTGCTCAAAAGCCAGTCATGTCCAACTCTAGGGAGCAGTGCTCATTTCCGTTTACAGCCAAAGAGCCAGTGCTGTCTGCGTCTACAGACGTCTCCATGGTCATGTGGAAGGTATGACTAGGCACCAGAGTGCACAGAAAGCTGTTACCTTTCCACTTAGGGTTGCCATACAGCACGGAAAACCAGGAATTGTAACTGTCCTGCCTGGTCCCATAAAAACATTGAAAATTCCTGCTTTTAAACCAAGCTTGGTTTGAAGGGAAAAAATCGTGCCTTTTTCTTGCCTTAGAGCAACGCTTCTATTGAAACACCAGCAGGTGGCATCTGTAGCAGCAGCCGCAGTCACATAAATACTGCAGGATGGAATGAGCTCCCGTTGGCACCTTACCTAAAATCAGAAGAAGCTGGTTTTTAAGGGGCCATTAAACTTTGGTGCTTGTTACACCTTCTTCCCCAGCACGGCTCCCTCTTTGCAAAAAGGGATTTTTCAAGGGCAAAAAGCGATTCCCTTTCCCTTCTTTTTGCATCCCAGTGGGTCCCCCACCTATGTCTCAGTCGCTCCCCTCGGGTGTGTGAACGCATCGGCCCTCCCCGCGCTCGCTCCCAATTTGATCCAAATTGTCCAATGGGGAAAGGGGTATGTGTACTTTGTTTTCTGCTTCCCGTCCTGTGATCAGGAAGAAAACAAGTTGTTTCAGACCAGCTTTGCATGCTGGGGGTGGAAGTTTTTGGCAGGGGGTGTCCCAGCTTCTGCAAACCTAGCAGTTCGAAAGCAAGAAACTGCAAGTAGATAAATAGGGAGCACTTCGGGGGGGAGGGTAAACAGTGCTCCGTGCACTCCGGTGTCTAGTCATGCCTGCCACATGACCACGGAAACATCTGCAGAAGCAGACAGCGCTAGCTCTATGGCTTTGAAACAGAGGTGAGCACTGAACCCTAGAGTCGGATAGAAGGGCAACCTTTACTTCTGTCCTGTTTTTGTGGGAGGGAATTATGGCATCCCTATTTCCACTGAAGTGGTACCTATTTATCTACAGTGGAACCTCATATAATGAATGCCTCATATAGCAAAAAACTCACATAACAAAAAGAGATTGAAGAACCCATGGCACCTCGCATAACAAAAATTTCCCTATGGGAAAACTCGTATAACGAAAATTTCTATTTTTCATTCTGTGAGTTTTTCCATAGGAATTTTCGTTATACGAAAAAAAATATAACAAAAAAATCACCTAGCGAACTGCCTTGTAGAATGAATTATTTTCATTATGTGAGGTTCCACTGTACTTGCAATTTCTTGATTTCAAAATTATTATTATTATTATTATTATTATTATTATTATTATTTAAATTTATATCCCGCTTCTCTCAATCCAATGGACGACTCTAAGCGGCTTACAAAAAATTCAAAAACACAATATCAAAGGCACAAAATTCAGAAAACACAGAATAACAATAATATGATCAAAAATACAATATTAAAGATACAATAACAAAAAATAACAAGAAATATCCAAGAGCACCCACGAAATCCCCTGCCTCCAAGTCCAAAGGCAAGGGGGGGGGGCGGGACTCAAAGCATGGGGCCAGGTGGAGAGGGCGGTGGAATGGCCCTCTTCTCCGCCTCCACCAGGGCAGGATGTGCGGCGGCGGCGGCAAGCTCACCCGGGCGCCCCTCGCCTTTTGAGACCAAGGGCGAGGGGAGGGCGGGGCCCAGAGAACGGGGCCAGGTGGAGAGGCCAGTGGAATGGCCCTCTTCTTTACCCCCACCGGGGCAGGACATGCGGTGGCGGCGGTTTTAAAAATTAAAAGTTTGTTATAAGATAAAAATTAAATCTAAATACAGTAAAACCCTGGGTTACAGAATATGCTAGTTTGGCAGGAACTGGAACAGACCACGGGAGCTCACTCCATCTTGCAACACTTGGGTCTCAAACTGATGACCTGTCGACCTTCCTGTTGTCAAACTCAGCATCTTAACCACTAAACTACTAGGGTCATGTGGCTAACTCTTTCATCTCCTTCCCTGGGGCATCCTGAGAAATGCTGATCTCTTATTCCAAACCATGTGACTGAGACTCTGTCAAGAGTGGAAGAGAAGCCAGTTTCTGGTCATCTACCTAATTTGTTGAGATGGAGTGTTAGGCGTTGCAAGTGCCATGCTCTGTCTAAGGAGTTGCTGGGCTAGTCACAGAGTGGGGCAGATCTTTTCCTTCTCATTGCTGCCGCTGTTGTGTAAGGTGGCATTGGAGCCTGAGTGGGCAGTCACATTTGTTAAGGGCATCTTCCCACCCTGTGGAAATACAATGTAGCCCAAACTCAGGCAAGGCGTGGGAGGAAACTAACTGTTATTGCTGGCCCTGCAGCCATTCTTGTGGGATTAACTGGGCAAGATTCTTTTGGTGTACAGTAATTAAGAAGAAGCAGCCAGCATAACGGGGCCAAACACAACTTTATTCTGGTAAACTGAACACGATTTTTAACTGCACCACAGTGCCTTATATACAACTTGGAAAGCATACATTTGAGTGGGAAACAATAGGATTGGTTGTTGGAATTTAAGAGAGAGTGGAGTGATTTTCGACTGGAGGCCATTCGCGTGTCTCGAGATAGAATGGTGCGAACCCTAGTCTCGCGATACTTTAACTCTGAGAGGAACCCAAAATGGAGGATCATTTTTCTAAGTACATTAACACAATATTTACATACACAACAATTCTAAACTGGGATTTACATTCAGCAGGTGAATCCATGAAACCAGCCTCTAGACCTGCTCAGCTTCCTTTGCTGCTTGTGCTCTCATCAGATACTGAGAGAGCTCCTTTGGGGATAGTAATGAGCAGTTCTTCTTCTAATCCAAAAGGAAAGAAAAAACTGGACTTTTCAAGCTTTGACACTCCTTGAAAACAAAATTGCTACCATTATTTGGTTCCTTTTCTATGCATATGCTGTGCCAATGGCTTCCTCATTCTGTTCACATCAAGCCTTCAAACTGACCCAAGAACTGCTAGATTTCATATTCTTATAAAATGGGAGGAAAAAACCTCACTTCCAATAATCATTCTCTTCCACTGTAAAACCTCCAGTGTTTCACAATCTCTCCTGCTGCTGCTGCTGCTGCTGCTGAAAGGTCATCCAATCCAGTCTGAAAAATCCTTCTTGCATTTCACCCGGAGAACTGCATTAAACTGTATGCTCTGCGGAACAAATGCCCTTTTCCCACTTCCTGCCTAAGAAAGCATTCCAAGGAATTCACATCCTTGATTGCAATTCTTAGCTGCCTGAGATAATGCTAGTAACAAAAAACTTAGGTACTGTACAGTATCCAGATTCTTATGTAGGAACAGAGCAAAGTTCAAAATCCATGGAAGCTTGATTCTTGTATTACAACTAACTGTAATCCACAATATATTGTCTGTATTTTATCTTGCCACCTCAGCTGATCTTCTTCCATGTCTAAGCCAGACTTTAAAATGTCAAAATGAAGGTACCTTTTGATGAGCTCATTCTGCAGTTCTTTTTGCCTGACCTAGTATGAGAAAGATTATCCAGCAGCACAAGGTTGCTGTTACCAGGGTACGCCTGATTGTGGTTCAAAAATACCTCAGCTGATTAAAGTTTTGGACAACTCAGAAGTTTATACGCTAGCCAAGGTATTGTCCCCTGTAAATGCTGGATTCTACCCACCCACTGATCAACACAGTTGTCTACAACATTGTTGCTGAGCTGAGATAAATTCCCTTTTTGGAGATCACAGCGGCCACACTGGGTAGGGAATTATAGTCCAGAAGAATTATCTCCTTTTTTTTGTGTTGCTGTCTTTTCCAGAGTTACAAAAGCTTTTACTATCAGCAGTGGTCTTCCAGGATCTACATAAACTAACCCATGGGCCTGTTCATAGACCCTCTCTAAATGGACAGCCTCTAAAGGCCAGCCCTACCACTAGTCAGAGTGAGGAAATTGTGTCAGGCAGCACATTTTAAGTGTCATGAAAGGAACAAATGGCTAATTTAGTGTAGGGTAATGGTGGTAGTGTTGGGCATAGCTATGCTTTCTACTTGTGAATCACAATTTCTTTTCTGATTTTAGATATTGTGCACATCGACTTGAGTGAGCCAAGAAAAATAGATTTTATTGCTTTACACCAGGCAGAAAAATGTCTTCGATAAAGCCTGCAAGATGGTCAATGCTGCGATAGTACTTTAGAATGACTAGCTTTTTGCTTATCAATCCTATGTCATTCCAAGAATGTTCTGTTTAACTGTAGTTTTATTCAAATACATTACACCAGAGATTTTTCTAGCATGCAGTCCCTTTAAAAGACACTCTATACACTACCAGTTGTCGTGATTCCATAAATAGGGATGCATTAAATTTAAAGTGATTTAAACGTGACACTTGAGATGTACTCACATTGCAATGCTTTGCTTAAATGGGGTTCATTTCTAGCAGCCAGCTAGGATCCATTTTGAATAGTCTGTTTCAAATCAGAAGACACTGCGTTTCTCTCTTCCAGAGAAAGCAGTCTCACTAGCAAGCAGAAAAACATCTTGCTGTGCAAGGAGAACAACAAGTTGGAATGCAAACAAGTGCATCCATGTTTGGTTTACGGGATTTGCAATCCAAGATATGGAGCCAGGTGCAGACCTGGGCCATCCATATTTCTGGGGTGCTTAGTCGTCAATCACCAGCATTGACGCACATTGAATTTCCATGGTTCCAATGAAAACCCTATAAGAAGTGTTGTTAATGTAAACAATTAAACTACATGAATTTGAATCATGAATTGCTTAGGATTCTGTTAGCCATGCTGTCTAACTGAACCCACACCCATAAATCTTTATGGGCGGCTGGACGCCGCAACAATATATTGGACTCTGATTCTATGCTTTGAAATATTCAATCTATCTTTCCATCTATATGCTCTAGCTAAACCAGAGGGCTAGGAAGCATTAACTATACTTTTATATATTTTGGATTCGTGCATTCACTATGCAATAAAACTACAAAAGAAGATTTTTTGTTAGTATTTTTTAAGAACTCCCAAAATTCTACCTAAGGGGTGGAATTGCACATATGCACGCACTGAGCAAATGTCTCAGCAACGCCGAGGAGGGAAACCTGCTCCAGGAATTCCAGCAGCTTTGCAACAAGGAAGGAGCCATTTCCCAGATGAGGAGTGAAGGTATGCCGATAACCACACACATCCTCCTTAGCAATTCAAGGCCACAACGCCTACCCTATCTTAGAAGGGATACAATGGGCCCTGTTCTCATGGGAAGAAATGTCCAGCAAGGAGTGGCCTGCCTTTATCTACACTGCGACATTAAATCGCCATCAGGGCTAGATGAGAACCAGCCTTTGTATTCTCAGCCGCTCGGGAGAGTACTTGCCCATCTCTCCTCTAGAGGAGAACTCTTCACCAGGCCACGCTCGGAAGAGCAAATTAATCGGGGCCGGGACTCTGGGCGCGTTCCGTGCGCTACCCACGGCAGAGTTCAGAGCGGCCATGCCTCTGACACCAGTTACCACTTATGTTCCCAAATTAATTACATATTGTGTGGAAAAATTATTTTATTTAATATTCCAAATGCTGCAAATATACATACAAATGGCAGTAAGGTGCCTAGAATTTATCTTCCATTGCATTCATATATAGTAAATCGTTAGTTATGATGTTGCCATTTCTGTTGCCACTGCACACAGAGTTCACATTTTCAAACAACTTTCTTCCATGGCTCTAAGACACTGTCAGTCATCCACTGATGTGTAAGTGGAATGAAGCTGTCTTTTCAAATCCAGCACACGCTACTTACATGCTCACTAAATCCCATCTGCCATTTTTCTACCTTTCACAAGAAAATGGCTGATAAATGTTTAAGAATGAAGAAGCAGAAGGCAGAAAGGAATGGGAAGTTTTCATAATAGGAAGATAAGTAACTGAAGGATCTGGTATTGCTGCTCCAGACATATGTTGAGAGATAAATAATGAACAAAATAAAGTGATATAACACCAAACCCATCTACTTCACAGACACCAACCCCTTAGACAATGGCTATAATCGAGGAATTTTTTTTCTAAACATCTCTCAAGCTCTAAATATTAAACTAGAATATGCTAGGCTAAATCTATGGAGAGCAAAAACAACACACATTGCTGAATGGATGCATGCAGAAGAATGTCACCCAGCAGGACAAGATTCTGGCAGGACCTGGAACTAATTTAATGGACTTCAAAATGAAATAGGACAATCAATAATAATCAAGTGATAGGGGCTACTTTATTTCATCTATGTTGATGCTTTTGCCTTGACAGTCCAAGGAGGACATTTTTTCTGTGAATGTGGAGAAATTAAATCAATGCAGCATTTATATACAGTGGAACCTCGTATAATGAAAATAATTCATTCTACAAGGCTGCCCGCTATGAGATTTTTTCATTACACAAAATTTTTTCATACAACAAAAATTTCTATGGAAAAACTCATATAACGAAAAACATTTCACTAAGAGAATATTCCCATAGAAACTTTCATTATATGAGTTTTCCCCATAGGAAGCGCTATTTTCTTTTGTTTCTTTTTTTTAGCATAGCGAAAATTTTCATTATGTTAGGCACCATAGTTTTTCAATTTCTTTTTGTTATGTGATCTTTTTTGCTATATCGGAGGCATTTGTTATACGAGGCTCCACTGTATATGCAATGTATGCCCCTCCCCTTAAGTACACAAGAAGATCTAGTAAAAGGCTCAGATAATGCTACGGAAATAGCCCACTTCTGGTAAAAAAAATAGTCTAATTATTATAAATGTTTTAATTTACTTTGGATTTTACCTATACAGTAATACCTCATACAAAGTCCGCTTCATACAACATCAAATTCATACAACATCACCTAATTTCTTGAAAAAAGTTGCCTCATACAAAGTCACTGCGACTTTGTATGAGGCATTGGAGTTTTTCCCAGGTTGCATTGTGCCTGGGCAGTATAAAAGGAAGGACACATGCGTGCATTGCTCTTGTGGGTTTTGCATGAAGCGAAGAGTGTTTAGGAGTGGTTTTGAGCACGATTTTGGAATTTGTTTTAAATTTTTTCATCAGCATTTTTAGAAGCATTCCTGGGATTTTTGCAGCTTTCTTCAGGTTCTTGGACAATCAGGGTTGTTTGACATGTTTTTGTAATGTATTTAGCCTTTAGACAATGATTTCTTAAAGTTCTGTCAGTTTCCTGTCTGTTTCCTTGACTTTGCCCTGAAATCTGTGCTGTTACAGTACAATGTATCTCTATGGAAACGACGTTGTACGAGGCATCATGACAAGGATTTGGACATTGTAGGACATTGCATGCCTCATACAAAGTCCAAATCCGTATAAAGTCCAAACTTGGGGAACCAAGTTTGGACGTTGTATGAGGTATCACTGTATTTCATATAGTCCATAATTTTAAATTATGCAACAACCTGATACTAATAAAGATGCTCATCCTAACTCTTATTACTACTATACAGAAGAGGGTCATAATAAACCATTTCTGAATGCCATGTACCTTGAAAAACCTTGCAATGAGACAATCCATAATTAAAGATGAGATAGTTGTGTTAGATGATATTCTCCAGTTTGACAGCACTTGCCAGGTACTGGGGAAGAGCTAAGAATTAGTATGAGTAGTGTTGTTCTTAACGAAGCAGCTAAAACCTAAAGAACATTCAGCTGCTGATAAGTAAAGATTATAATAATTTTGTGTCAGAAATTATTCTGGGTTGAAATGATTTTTGCGGAAGAAACTCAAGCAAAGATGAGAAATAAAAACCTGAAGCTTTACGATGCATATAATTAGAACCTGAAACGTTATAACGATCAATGAAACTAAACTCAAACTGCAACACAGGCAATGGAAAGTATAAACATAAAAATATTTGATGTGGCCAAGCCAAAGCGAATTGGAATAACACATTTTAAATCAAATAATTCTAAAGTGTTTCAGTCTAGAAAATGTTCAAACTCAGAAGTAATGATGTGCCTCTAATAGTTAGGTGAGCTATAGCTCAAGCAGTCATGGTTTGTAATGAAAAGCTGTTGGATTAATATAAGTCAGATTTCATGGAAAGTCTATCAATGTAGACTATCAACATATCCATCACTGAAGTCTATGTTTGAGCTAGAGATGCTGAAGAAAAATAAACTGGAATAACTTGTCCAGGAGATAGTGACCAGCAGGAGGCTGATCACCCATTGAATAGGAGATGCTGATAAAAGGTGACAAATTGTCCTCCTGTGGGGCATGTGCCCTACTACATTGGTAACCATGAGTCTAGAGTGAGAAAATCAGGAGAACAACAACTAGAAATCTGTGAAATTAACCACTCACTTCAGACACTATTCAATGGCAGATACAGGAACCAAATACGTGCATTACATAACTGGAAACAAATGACAGAGAAGAACGATGACGACAATGTGCCATCAAGTCGATTCTGACTTATGGCAACCATTCCCAGGGTTTTCTAGGTAGAGAATACTCAGAATGGGTTTATTGTTCCCTTCTTCTGGGGACATCCTGGAACTGTATACCTTGCCCAAGACCATGCAACCTGGCTTTTCTCCCAGAAGGCACAGTGGGGAACTGAATTCACAAACCTGGCTCCTCACTCAGATATCTAACCCAATGAACTATCCAGTCAGCCCAAGCCAATTAGGGATACTGAAATATTGACAGGGAAATGTATAGTATTATGTGATCAGGATGATATGAAGAAAAGATGGAAACTATATACAGAAGATATACAAGATGATGTATTCCTACAAGGAAAAAAACTGTTATGAAGAGCCTTCAGTTTTAGAAAAGGGAATAAAAGCTACCAACTAAATTGGAATAAATAAATCACCATGAGCAGACAGAAAACCAGAAGAGCTACTGTTGGGGCACAACAGAGGAAACAGAATGGTTTCCCATGAGCAATGTTGTAAGACAAATTCATTCTCTCTCTCTCTCTCTCTCTGACATATATGCAAAATATACAAAAGCTTAATTAGATTCACATAAAAGGTGCCTGAAAACTAGTAAAAGAAACATCTGGTTAAAAACATGCAGATGATGTCATATAACAGCAATGATTTGAAATTATTACTGATGAAGATAAAGAAAGTGCAAAAGCAGGATTGTAGCTGAGCATTAATAAGACAAAAATAATGAGTGCAGAAGAATTATACAGCCATAATATGTATAATGATGAAATCCATATTCTAAAAGATTTGAAATACAATACCTTGATTCAACTGTCAGTCCAAATGCAGACTTTAATGTAAAAATCAGAACAAAACTGCGAGTTGGAAAGGAAGCTACAAAGAAACTAGAGGAAATTTTTAAGAATAGGGCAGTTTTGCTTGAAAGTAAGGCCCAGATCATCCCATACCATTCTTTTCCTGACTACAGTGTATAAATGTAAAAATTCTACAATGAAAAAAGCTGTCAGGAGAAAATGAAATAAGCAGGTTCTAGATCAAATGAAGCCTAAACATTCACCTGAAATGAAACGGCTTAACTGAGCTATTCTACTGTGATCATATCACGAGAGAACTCATTGGCAAGACTCTAATGCTAGAAGAAGTAGAAGGCAGCAGGGGGAAAGGATGATCAAACGCAAGGTGCATTGCCCCAAAAGTTTAGCTTGCAAAACTTTAGCAACCTATTAGGGTTTTCTGGAAATTATTAATTCATCACAGTAAGTCAGAAGTAACTTGACAGCACATTGCCACAACAACTGGGAAAGAGATCCAGGGACTATGGTGGCCAAGTCTTCTCTATGTGTAGTGAAAAAAGGGGGAAATCTGGTATATATTATTAGAAACACAAACCTTTTTAAAAATCAGTATTTTAATGCTTTCATGCTTAGTTGGGTACATATTCATTTAAAACAGGGGTGCCCAAACTACGGCCCGTGGGCCGGATCTGGCCCCGAATGCCAATCCACCCGGCCCACAAAGCCCTTGTTGCCCCCAGAAGCGGAAGTAAAATGCGCCGATATTCCTGCAAGAAGAGTTGAAGACAATGAAAAGAAAGAACAAAAATATTTTCTGTTTCCCTAATTATCGATGTCCTAGCATGTGATAGCATCAGTGAAAAGATTGATGGATCACTGCCATCAAGAACATTTACATCTCATCTGCATTGATATTCCTATGAACTTGAATGTCCCTATCACCATCATGAAGGTACCACCTCTTTGGTATTAAATTTTAGTTCTCCTGAAACTTATCTGTAGTTAAAGCACAGGCAGTTCTATCAAATTTTCTGCTTCCTTGAACAGAGAAGATTAAGAGAGGGGCAATATTAACAGAGTTTTAGAAACACCTTATATCCTGACACATTATGACCAGCAAAGTGAACCTCATAAAAGTAATTTACTATCTTTACATGTTGCAGTGCTTTAAAGTAACTCAATTCATTAGGTAAAGGTTTCCCTTGCTCGAAAGCCAGTTGTATCCAACTCTAGGGTTCAATGCTCATCTCTGTTTCAAAGCTGAAGAGCCAGCACTGCCTGCTTCTGCAGACGTTTCCGTGGTCATGTGGCAGGCAATGCTGTTTACCTTCCCACTGAAGTGGTCCCTATTTATCTACTTGCAATTTCTTGCTTTCGAAGTGCTAGGTTGGCAGGAGCTGGGACAAAGACAGGAGCTCATTCCGTCCTGCAGTACTCGGGAATCGAACTGCTGACTTCCTGCCTTCCAGTCAGCATCTTAGCCACTTGAGCCACTGCAGTCCCTTACACAATTTATTATCCATTGCATTATATGTTGATTTTTCATAACTTTTTCATTATTTTTTTAAACTTTGCGATGATAAGAGAATGGCATAAAATCTGAAAAATCCCTTTTCAATTTTTTTAAAAAATCCTCCATTGAAAACAGTTACTTTAAAAATTACTTTTTAAAAAGTTACTCCTTGCACCAATAACATAACTTCATTCACACTTGTTAAATAGTAGTTTTGAAAAGTAACTCCAACACAGTCTCATTATCCCCCGCCCAATACCATGTTACTGGTAACTACAGGTGAAACTCGGACAATTAGAATATCGTGCAAACGTTCATCCATTTCACTTAAAAGGTGAAACAAATATATGAGATAGACTCACTACATGCAAAGCGAGAGATGTCGTGCCTTAGTTCGTTATAATTGTGATGATCATGGCGTACAGCATACGTGAGATCATGTGATGATTATGAGGTACATGAGATGGGTTTTTTTTTTGGGGGGGGGGTTCGTAAGCTGTAAGCCATAAACTTCCATATTATAACACAGTAAGGCTTGAACTATCTCGCTTTGCATGTAATGAGTCTATCTCATATATATGTTTCACCTTTTAAGTTGCATTACTGAAATGAATGAACATTTGCACGATATTCTAATTTTCCTAGTTTCACCTGTATGTTAGTTGTAACAATTTAATTCAAAACTGTCATCAATGTAATCCAGAAATATGGACATGAGGGTTGTTATCACTGCCCTGGAATGTTTGATATATACCCTTTATAAAGAGCCAGGGCATTTGAGCGATCGCTTGCTGAGTGATACAGCGGATTTTAAAATAATTTTAAAGCCCTTGCTCGATTAATACAGAGCTGAAGCTGCATTCATCTGTAATAAGGCATCAGTAAGCAGCCAGTAATCGGGCTGTTGCCTGTCTGCATTCTCAGCGACTTATATTTTTAAAAAAATCTTCAAAACACAAGGCAGAAAAGATAGAATTAAAGTATACTTTTAACAGACAACAGGGTAGAGGAAAGAGTTCAGATTCTTGAAAGCACTCAAGAATCAACATTTTAAATTAGCTAGCTGCAAAATAGGTGAAACTTCAATTCACCCCATAGTGTCTCTGGCACTGTGGTAAGGATTCATAAGCAGACAAATGAATATTAGTTTCACGTGTCAACAGAAAAACATATTAGCACAATACTCTCATGACCAGATTCCTTGTTGTGTTTATACAGTCAAACCTCGAGACAAGAATGGCTCAACTTAAGAAAAACTCGAGATACATCCGTGAATCTCAGAAAAAATCAGGTTCGAGATATGAATTTTTAATAGGATTTTTCTGATACAAAATTCAATGCATTTCTATGGGAAAGTCAATATAAGAAATTTTCAAGGTACACCAACCTCGAGGCATACTTGTCAAGTATCTCGGATTGGCCGGGATTTCCCGTATTTCTCCGTTCGTTCCTCCCCTTTCCCACTGCCGTCCTGTTACTGCGCACACGCGCTCATCGCAAATGGGCTCTGCACGTGCGCAGAGGGGTTCTACGCATGCACAGATGAGTTGTTGCGTGCACAAAGGAGTTCTGCGTGCATGCACAGATGAGTTGTGTATGCAGAGGAGTTCTGCGCATGCATAGATGAGTTGTTGTGGCACACGCGCACCAGGGCCTGCGCAATTCTCGTATTTCCAGGAGCTGCGCTTGACGGGTATGCCTCGAGGAATGAATTAAATTCATATGTAGAGGTTTGACTGTATTCTAAAATTGCCACTATTTCACCTTTCCCATTGTCTTTTTATTCTTTCTTACTTTTTTTTGGCATAAATTGTGTGTCACCAAAAATAACCTCATTTCATATACAGTGGTACCTTGCTTAAAGAGCATAATGCATTTCACGGGATTGCTCTTTAAGTTAGTTTGCTCTTTAAGCGGAATACCATTGTACGTGTCTAATTGTGACTTCTGGTGTGTGTTTGTGGGGGATTGCAAACCCCGATTTAGTTGTTAAGTGAGGTTTTAGTTGGTTTTAGTTGTTAACCGAGGCGACCATTCAGAGAAAATTCTGCTCTTTAAATGAGTTAGTTTCTAAGTGAGGTGCTCTTTATGCGAGGTTTTACTGTAGTTGCCATTTGTGTGTGTGTGTGTGGTTTTTTTAAATAGGTCTTGAATAATTCAGTCACATTCTTTTTCAATGTCCTTTAAATGATGACCAAATTGACCATGTCTCCCTAATGAAGTGAATGTGTCCTCTCCCTCCCTTATAGCCATAGATGTCCTACTCTGCAAAATCTCAAGTTCGTCTCTGCCTTTTTAAAGCTCAAGTGACCTAAACTGGACACACTAAATGTGGTGGAACTAATGCTTTAGCTGTACATGTAACATAGCTAATTACTTGAGAAACAGACTGTAATAAAGGTCTTTTCTATGCTTTTTACAACATTGAGCCTTGTGTCACTTGCTCATAAGCATCTGTTTAGCTCACCAACTCTACAATTGGAGGGTGAGCCAATCAAGACAGAATTGCCACTTTTTATAGCTTTCCCTCTTCTCCTGATTCCCTGTATTTAGCTAATTTGGAACATCTGAAGCTTTCTCCTTTACTGAGATCTTGCCACATGCAAATTCAGTGATGCACTCCAATTTTTTTTTACTACCACCTCTGTGGGTGGGGCCAAATCTGTGGGTGGGGCCAAATCTGTGGGCATGGCCAACGTAATGGAGTATGGAGGTGGACGTGGTTGGCCAGGTGGGTGTGGCCTGTGGGAATTTCCACTACCGGTCCTCCAGAACAGGACAGGATCTGCTTCAGTGCATCACTGTGTAAATTCTATTCTACATTTAAATGTCTCTGCCCCTGCAACTCGTAAGCATACCCATATTACAGATGTGAACAGTCCTTGGGAGTCATACTTCTGTTATATCAGGAAGGGAATAAAGATAGTTAATTTTAAAAATTCACAGCATACTGACTGAACTGTTATTCCCAAGATTCTCTGAGGGAAATTACAATATATACCGGTTAAAATAAATCTGTACTGTGGGGAGGGCTTAGGATACCTTTAGCTTCATTCCTATGGATTTACACACACACTCCCATCTATTAATGGCCTTCTGTGTCTCCAGCCTCAATGTAGCTTCTGCCCTGTTGATCTCCGTAACAGAAACAATATATTGTACTATCTATAAAGCTACTGCCCTCTCCACTTTTAAAGGATCCATTTCTTTAAAACCTCTGCTCCTGAGTCATCTTAGCAGCATTTCTACTGTTATCTGAATCTCTTTATTCTTTTCCTACAACCCATATATCAGACTCCAATCTGCGCACCATATTATCTGCCTAATGTCACAAATGAATGTTAAATGGAAGTTAAGCTTTCCTTCCAACTTGAAAGTCATTATATTAGATCAGTGATGGCGAACCTTTTGGAGACCGAGTGCCCAAACTGCAACCCAAAACCTACTTATTTATCACAAAGTGCCAACGTAGCAACAGGGGAGGAAGGAAACACTCCCATTGGGCTGCTGGGCAGAGGGGCAGGGTGAACTCTGTGCTGGGGGAGGGAGGAAGCACTCCCATTGGGCTGCTGGGCAGAGGGGCGGGACAAACTCTGTGCTGAGGGGACTGCACAGGTGCCCACAGAGAGGGTTCCAAGTGCCACCTCTGGCATGCGTGCCATAGGTTCGCCATCACTGTATTAGATGGATACAAAGGTGAATGGTTTAAGAAACATCTCAAATAAATGAAACTATATCTGAAAATTCCAGGATGGTCCTGATTGTGTTTTCCTTTCTACAGAAATCAATATTTATTGAGTTAGCCAAAAGAATGAAGAAGGCCATAGAAAAGGAAGGGGAAAGAATTTAATTCACATAAAATGACTTGCTTTGCACGAATTCATGCTGACTTGCACTTAAATAAAGTGCTTACTTCTTTCACTTGACTCCATCTTTCAGACATTGTAATCTTCAAGCATATAGAGGTGTATGCAATATAATCAAGAATCCTCCTTTGCCTTTTATAGCATACAGAAAAAATTTGCAAAGATCAACTACATTCCTTTGGCGAATTTAGGATGACCTAAATTCAATGCCCTTTATATGTAGCAATTTCTACTGTAGCTGAATCCACAAATATGTAACACGTTTTAAAAGGTGAAAATGCAGTGGATGAAAACAGACATAGATGTTCACAAAGTACAACCCTAAGGGTTATCTCATCAGGTGGCAGATTCTGAATAGAGAATTGAATAACATAAATTCAATATTTGACCTGAAAGAATTTCCTTAGCCTCTCCCTTCTTTCCACACTAAAACCACTGAAAATTCCTGCTTGCCAAATACCAGGCACTCAGTTTATAAGTTCAGCAGGACAATTTCACTTAAAAATATAGTTCAAAAGTTCTTTCATTTAAATTTAAAGGAGGAAAAAATTCCTGCACCTTGAAAGCAGTCTTCTAGCTGATATCAGTTTCACTCTTATATGCTTTTTTCTATCTATCAGGAGACTGTTTGCTTAAATGAGAGAACCTTTGAATAATTATGTTTTATTTATTTACTCAAAGACTTTTTCCTATTAAAACTAAGTTTTAATACAATCAAAATCAGTGTAGTAAAATTTTTAAAAACACCAAATTAACATAAGTGATAACAGCAAAATTGATAAAAATCCAATAAAGTTGGGTCAGATTGGAATTAAAGCAGCAGTATCACAAACTCATTAACGGAAGATGCTAATAATGAAAAGGTGTTCACTTTCTAGCATTTGTAGTTCAACTTCCAATAGTGAGAGGAATTACTTCATAAAACAACTAATTTCTGACATGACAATGTAACATGAACAGTGTTTCCCCAATAGGCAAGGGAGTCAAGTAGGGTTTGGTCAAAAGCTGTAGATCCTACTGTTGTCTTTTGTGATGCAACACACTCACCTGATACATTCACATGCCTCAAAAATCAACAAGCACATTTCTGAATAAGATCTGAAGAGATATATCTCAATTGTAGCCATGTACAGTGAACCCCCGCCTAACGACGCAGAAAACATTGTTATTCGAATAATGACATTTTTAATGACAGTGCCCACGTGATCATTTGAATAATGACAAAAAACGTCGTTATTCGAATAACGGCGGTATTTTTACCATCATTATTCAAATAACGACAAAAATGTCATTATTCGAATAACGACGGTTTTTGTTGTTATTCGAATAATGTTTTCTGCATAACAACGCTACTTGAGGAACCAAGTAACATTGTTATGCGAGGGTCTACTGTACTGTAGAATCTACAGTTATAAGTTACATAAATTGGAACTGAAGAATTCAGCAAAGAGACTTCAAGGCAAACAAACAAACAAATACATTTGATATTTTGAAGTGTTGCTACTGCATGCCAAACCTTAGTGTCCAATTATGAAAGGCATTTTTAAAGTGTTTCAGCACAGAGGAATTCTTCTGGAAATCCCCAGAAGTCTCCAGAAATATGCACAACTGTCCTTCCACACATAAATCTTCTGCTGCTATGTCTCTGAAACATACAGATGTGCAAACCATCGTATCCCAACAAGCAGTTTTCCCCCTTAAGGCAGCTATTCTTTAATTAAGTATTTATTATTTAGTCAGGCCTTGCACAATGCTATTTTGAAGTATTTACTTTGAAAGGTGGATCTACATTGGGAGTGGCCCCAACTGTATTGCACTCTAATTTCTGTACTTGCTCCAATTAATGTGAAGACTAATCTTTCCAAGTTAATTAATTGTTTTAAGAGGTATTTCCCCCTGCATATAGGTCATTTTGTAGATTACAGCTGCTGAGTAATTTATTATGTGTTAATTACTACTGGGATATTTGTTAACTCATCAAGTTCATTTCTTGATAACAGAAATTCCAGCTTTCTATTGAAACAGGTTGCTAAGACAACTAATACACAGTGGAGATGGATTTATTTTAGTACAACTTACTAAACGAGTAAGATACGGGGTTAACATAAAAATGGTGTTTCATGTGACTTTTCAAATCATCATTTTTTAAATAGACAGAAACTATATCTTCTACTTCTCTTTGTCTTTCTCTCACAAACATGCATTGCATACGTATAAGAAGCGGTAAGTTGACATCTTTCAAAAAGCAATGCTGCACAACGAGATGAGAAATGGTCCAAGGTAACCAGAGACAATGTACAGAATGAATTATATAATAAATAAAGCAACAGTGTGCATGTAAAATACTTGCAAATGTACGAGGGAGCACTGACCATTGGTTACAAACCTGAATAGTGAAACTTCATTAGGATACTGGGCTTATCTCCAAAAGTCAGACATTTATATGTATGGTTCCTTCCATCTCATTCTTACCAAAATGTTGGCCAACATGAGTGATGAGCAAACAAAACTCTTCTGATATGAGGAAATTAATTTATTACATTTTTATACCACCCATCGGGGATATATCCCACTCTGGGTGGTGTGTAGGCAAACTAAGACTTAAGCAAATCCCTGTTTATTAACACAGGAAAGCATCTGAAACACAGAAAGTAGAGTGTGAAACATCATGTGATTGTGTCATTGCTGGACAGTACCACTGCACCTTCAGATAGGAATGCTTAAAAAAATGTTCCGTCAGGAACATGGCTATGTTAAGGATTCCATCTGTGTTTGCTGATCGTGCAGCTCAACTCACATGTATATTGTGAAAACTCACTAAAGAAGACTGCAGACTGCTCACTAAAGAAGACTGGAACCAGACTGGCATGTTGGGTAACTGTGTGAGAGCATGCATGCATGTTGAACATACATACACAGGCATAACAGACCCACTGACAGATGGAGCCTCTTACCTTGAATTCCATAGGTGTGTATTTCTCATTCTTCGGAGTTGTATTGCCTTTGTAATGGAGATGGTTGGGAGTCGTGGGATGGATAACAGTTGACTCTTGAGACTGCCTCTGGCAGCGCTGGCAGTAAATGTAGATCACAAAGGTTAAGAGGCTAGAACCAAAGAAACAGGAAAGCCCTGTGGCGATAAGGTGGATAAGGCTAAAACCTGGAGGAATGAGAAAGAGCAGAAGGGAGAAAATCAAACCCCTATTTTCAACACCAGTACATTATTCAAAAGAAAAATTGCAGTCTTGTGCCATAGACAAAACACCAAAAGGTTTTGCACAGTATTACTACCATTCTGGCACAGTTTTAGAAATGCACACTGCAACATACCCATTTTTGTCTAATTATCCCCACGATATCCAACATGTGCATATATAACTAATCAATTATGCAGTTCACTTTCTTTTCGTAGTCTTCCCAGCTATCAGTACTATGTGGGTAAGAGGATCTAAAACAGTGCCTGTCTCTTCTCTATGACTCCAGAGGACAACTCTTGCATTTCATGTGAGAATCCCTGCATAATAAAACATGTCCTTCATACTGAAGCCACTCATAAATTATTGCTACAAGAAAAGGATATTTGGACAGCTAAGGGATGAATGACAGCACTGGACAACCAAAGGGCAATTTTCTGCTTCTTTGCCACAAAGAAAATGCAATTTTGAAAGCAGACAGTGTCTTGCATTGTGATGCCAACTGACATAAGCTTTCCTCCCTCACCATCATAGTTCTTCTTTAATGGAAACATATCTTGATCTTTTAAACATCTTGCTTTCTCCTTCTATTGATATTAAAACTAAATATTAAGCTAACAGCCAAGGAAACAAGGCATACAAACAAAATACGTGAATGGATTCAAAAGAATGTGATGGAAATGAAGCAGAGAAAACTCAGCATTTCTCTGAATTAAGTGGGGGGAAGCCTTCATAAAATAGTCGAGGAAGTAGCTGACAAAATTAAGCAATTATGTGGGTAGCTCCAGCTTGGATGTAAGACATGCAAAGTCTGCTTTAGTCAGCTTCTTCTTCTCTTAGTGAAATCCAGCCGTGTGACCCATCCATAAATTCAAATAAAAGCAGGAGTGATATTGCCCAAATAAATAACTATGAGTTACGAAAGCTTGCAGAGTAACCTAGAAGAGGTATCATCTCACTCCTGTGTTTGTTTGAATTTATGGATGGGTCACATGGCTGGATTTTGTTTATTGAACCTTTGAAGATACCCCAAAAGGCCGCGTCATACAACAGGGATTTTGAACATCAATGCAGCAACAGAAAAACCAATTTGATGAGCTTCCACTAGGTAATATTCCTAATTGACTTTAATTTGGACTGATCTGGACTAATTTGACATGCCTAGTGGTAAATTTGTTGACCAATTCGGGAGGACTGGGTTTGAATTGCACACACACACACCAAACCACCCTGAAAGCGACAGCTTTGAAGAGGGTCATCTTGGGGGAAGGGAATATACAAACTCGTTGCTGTCTGCCTTTTGATTTTAAAAGGATATAGCTGTTGTCTGTTTTCCCATTTACCATCTAAGAATAAAGCCTGGCTGGGACTACATAGTCCATGCCATGATATTGCCCGAAGAAGTAACTATGAGTTACGAAAGCTTGCAGAGTTTTGAATTTTTAAAGAGACCTAGAAGAGGTATCGTCTCACTACTGCATTTGTTTGAATTTCTCTTAGGGAGTTTTTCTGGCAATAACAGAAGTTGGTAAAAACAGCACACTTAAAACTGTCATTTAATTCCTAATAAATTAGTGACAATAACATCAGTGATTTGGGGGGTGGGAGGGGAGTGAAATGGTGGTTAGATGTCCAGCACTCAAGAGCATTCAAATGACAAAAATTGATAAGGAATGAGAAGGGGTGAGTCCTGCCCGGGCAGTGGATCCCTGAAAGCTACCAATGATTGCCAGGTGTTGCTACTAAACACCAGCAAGAAAAATTTACATTGCTTCCATTTCTAAGTCATGCTTTGATAGAGAAGAGCTCCCTAGCCTTACCAGTTGACCAGACAAGGGGCATGCATGGTGCTAAGCAAGCTATACTCCCTCTCTATGATGTCTCCAACACATGTCTCCCAGTAAAGATGCTGGACCCCACTCCGCTCTGGTCATTGTACAACTCCACTTTATAACACAGCACATCTTTGAAAAAGAAGTCACCACCTCTCCTCTACATAAGACTGTGTGTGCGTTTGATTATTGCAAATCAGAGAATGTAGGAAGTAAATCCCTCCCTTCAGGTGGGAGGTGGCAAGGACAAGAGAGAATGGTATGTATTGTTTGAATCATTTTTTTAATGAGCAGGGAAGGCAGAATCTGTGCTGGAAGCTGATACCAACAAGGCAAGTACCGTGTTATGGTGTGTTTACTTCAACCCCATTTATAGGAGGTATAAAACTTTTTCATATGGAAATCACTGCAGTGCTGGAAGATTTTTTTATTTTGCATCAATGTCAGATTTTGCCCTACATTGGAGTTTCTACAGAACAGCAGAGTACAAAGAATGTGTCTAAAGGCATCTTTGGACTCAACATATATTGGTTTAATATCCATGTATTTGTCAATGAGTACTGCAGTCCATGCTCCTGCTGAGATGTATTTATTAGAGAGGCCAAATCCACAGTTCCCAGGATTCCTCTGGGAAGAGAAACTGACAGCTAAACTGCTTTGGATGTACAGTACGATATTACACAACTATATTCTAACTATCTATGAAAACTTTCAGAGGTCCAAAATGAATCTCTTGTTTGAAGTTAAACTGGCTAAAGGTTTCTGGTATTTCTCCAGAGTTATAAGAAAGATAATTCAGGACACCATAAAGACTTGCAAATTTTATTGTTGTAAGTGTCCATATTTGGTACTAGTAACATCTTACACTCTAACATTTTACACTCTAAGTCAGTGATGATGAACCTTGGCACTCTAGGAGTTCTTGGACTTCAATTCCCAGAAGCCCAAGTCTCTGTAAATCCACATGATGGCTCTAAGTTGTTCACAATAACTTTTTTTTAGCCTACAATATGTTACATATTGGGGAAAGTAATTGGATGAAGATGCTAAAAAAATTCTAATTTTCTAGGAAACTACAAATGCAACTACAGTATAAGACTCTTTAATGAGAAAATGACAATCAATTGATATGTTGGGATATGTTGGGATAATCTGACTTTGACTACTCTGGGATTTAAACACAAATCTTTGTATTACCTTTGTCCACCATTGGCATGCGGTACCCACAATTGTCCCTAGGTGTAATAAACTATCTAGATACAGTACACATTGTTAATCTTATCATAATTCTTTTTTCGCTTCTCCTCCTTAAAGTATTGAAAAATCTTATCATAATTCTTTTTTTGCTTCTCCTTCTTAAAGTATTGAAAATCTTCCTTAAATAGGAGGCCCAAAAGTCACATCCACATTTTACTTATACTTAAACCCAATGACAACTCTACAGTTGTTACAACACTTGGGAACACAAAGGATCTTTCACCATTTCTTTTTCAGTTCATTTAAACCGGAGTTACAGTGGCAAGGGCTAAGATCTCTCCAGTATTTAATTATTCGGAGAACCTCTCTCCTTTAAATTAAACCAAAAAACTGATTTGAAAATACTTTTTCTACCCTCTCTGATTCAGACAATGAGACTCCAATGGAATTATGGCTATCAACAGGATGTGAATTACCCAGATTAATGGTTGGACTGATGCTTCCCATAAAAGAGCAGTCGTGTCAAGATAAAAATAAGATCTACAGTTAGCTATACTTTACCTCCACAGTTCGTGCTCTCGTCAATGCTTGACGCTGGCAGGATTACTAAACAGAAAGAAAAACAGTTGCGGGGAGGGGGAGAGAATGTCATTTTTGTCATCAGAGACAGTATGTGGGCAATTAAAACCCTTTGCTCAATGCACAGCAAGTTAACCTCTGCTGCCAATGAACACACACGCAAGCATGCACGCATGCACACTCTGACAAAAAACATACAATAAAATGTAGTAAAACTGCCCCCTTAAAAATACTTTCAATTGCACTAGAATAACTATTTAAATACAGCACAGAATTAGCATGTTTAGAAATATGTTTAATTCCAGCAAGAGCTGTACAACTTACAGATAAGAGACATACTGTACAAAGGAGGAACCTGTACAATTCAACCTGTTTTCATAAAATGCCCCTGCTTTCACACTAAGAAAGGGAATTATTCTATTTATTTATTATTTTGATTTATGTCCCATCCATCTAACTAAAACAAGGATGGTGCTTGTATAGCAGAGTTTATTTCAAACATATCTTCCAAACTTGTTTGAATTGCAGTTTCTTTGAAACTGACTTATTGTATCGTTGCCACCAGACCACAGAGATAGCTTCTAGTTTAGCTGACTTTTGAAAAGTATTAAGACAAAGCTGAAAGGGAAATTGTATCAGCAGCTATTAGCTACAGCAGAAAGACAGGTTGTACTTACCAGTAACTGTCGTTCTCTGAGTATGTTGTTTGTGAATCCACACTGATGGGTCTGTGCCTGCGCGGAGCCATTATTGGAGTTTCCAAGCTGATTGGATAAAGATTTGTGGTTAGGATCGCCCACCATCTCCACCTTTGGCGCCATTTCGCGCTTCTCCCTTAGTTAATACTTTAGCTGAACACAGGTTGAGAAGAGACATCTCGTCCTGGCAGCATGTGAGGGGAAGGTAGGGTGGGCTGTGTGGATTTACAAACAATATACTCGGAGAACGACAATTACAGATAAGTACAACCTGTCTTTCTCCATCGTGTTGTTTGTGAATGCACACTGATGGGAGACTAGCAAGCTCACTTACTTGGATGGTGAGGGACTTCATGGCATTCCAGATCACCAAGAGCTCCAGAAAATTTATGTGTTTGGACCTCCCCTGCCAGGTCCATAGGACGTTGACTCTGAGAGCATTGCAGTAGGCACCCCAGCCAAGGTTGCTCACAGCCGTAGTGACTTGCACCGATGGAGGCAGAAGAGTGAAGGGTCAGCTGACTGAGACGTTGCGGCAGGAAGTCCACCACGGCAGCCGAGATCTCAACTCCAGAGTGAGGTACAGCCACTTCTGAGGGTGGTCCTTGAGGAGGTTGAACTAGCAGAGGAACCACGCCTGAACCACGCCTGAAGTGATCTCATTTTCAACTTGGAGTGAGTTATCACTGCTGTAGTTGAGGCCATGAGGCCAAGAAGACATTGAGCATCTTTGGCCCTGATCTTGTCCCTGGAGCGGAAGCGCTGGACTAAGGAACAAATGTCTGAGAGGCGTCGAGTCGGGGTGTACACCCTCATTGTGGTGGAGTACAGAATGGCCCTATGTAATCTATCCGTTGTGTTGGGGTGAGTTTTGACTTCTTGTAGTTGATCCTGAGACCGAGACTCTCCATGAACCTGAGACAGAACACGACATCTTCCGATGCCTTGTGTCTTGTGGGTGAGCATACCAGCCTGTTGTCTAGGTAGGGAAATACTTGGATTCCCTGGAGACGTACTGTGGGTAAGCAGCGACCGGTGCCATACACTTGGTGAAAACTCTCGGTGCAGTGGAGAGGCCGAAGGGGAGACAAGTGTACTGGTAGGTTTGTCTGGACACATGGAACTGTAGGAACTTCCTGTGGCACTTCCTGATGAAGACGTGGAAATATGCGTCTTTCAGATCTATCACTGTAAACCATTCGTTCTGGTTGAGAAGGGGCAGAATAGTCTGAAGAGTGACCATACGGAACTTCCTCGCGCAAATGTGTTGATTGAGGAGGCAGAGATCCAGAATGGGTCTGAACCCCCTGTCCTTTTTGTCCACAATGAAATAGCGGGAGTAAAAGTTGAACGGTGACTTGGATGGCGGTACTGGCTCGATGGCTCCCTTCTCCAACAGGGCGGAGAGCTCGTCCTGAAAGTGAGATGATGGATCAGTGGTACGAATCCGACAAACCACGGGGCAGCTCTCGAATTCTAAGGCATAGCCATCTTTTAAGATCTTCAAAACCCACTTGTCCAAGGTGATGTGGGACCAAGCATCAAGAAAGTTCAGTAGGGGTTGATAGGGAAATTATGTCGGCGGAGAGTCGGCGGTCATAGGGGAGTCAAACATGCTGCTTGCCTCTTCAATCAGTTTTCTTGGGAGCAGATTGTTGCTGTTGGAAATGAGGGTGAGACTGCTGTTGCTGCTTGTAGTAGGACTGTCGTCCATAGTCTTGTTGGCGTTAAGATTGTTGGCGCTGATAAGGCAGGGGTCCTGCTGGTAAGGCGCTGGCACCTGTTAGGATTGGTAGGGTTGCTGGTAGGGTCTCCTCTGATAGGAGGTGGCCCCGAGGCAAAGCTTGCTGGTGGTCATCTTGTCCCTGTGCAGCTCATTGAGGGATGTACCAGTCTCAGCTGCAAAGAGGCCCTGGCCATCAAAGGGGAGCTCTTCAATGAGTTTCTTGACATCATCCTGGAGGTCAGCAGAGCACAGCCAGGAGTGTCGTCTGATCTGGATGGCTGAAGTGACATTCTTTGCCTCAGATTCAGACACATGGCGGGCAGTCCTGATTTGTTGGAGGGCCATGTGATTCCCCTCCTTACAGAGGGCGTCAAAATCCAACCGGAGGTCCTCAGGGAGCTTCACCAAAAAAAGTTTCTGCCTTAGACCGGAGCTTTCAGTTACAAGCGCCCATAGCAGCCACATAATTCGCCGCTCTGAAGGACAGGGAGGAGTTGGCATATACCTTCCTGCAGAACAAAGCCAGCTTCTTGCCCTCCTTGGATGAGGGGGTTGGGACACTACTAGTGGGGGTCCTATGCTGAGAAGCCTTGACCACACAAGAATTCGGGATAGGATGAGTGTGCAGAAACTGCCCCTCATCCCCCAAGAGCTTGTACATGCCATCAACCCTGGTAGAGACAGAGTGTGATGAGACCGGTTTCTTCCACACCAACTGCGCAGCATTACCTATGGCCGGGAGAAGGTCCAGGTGCACTGGCAAGATCTCTTTCTTGTCTGCCATGCCACAAACCTCATCGATGTATGGATCCGGCGGGTTCTCGGCCTTGATATTCAATGTGGAGCCAAGGCATGTGAGTAGAGCCGTAAAAGTACACTGGTCCTTGGGCTGAGACCTCTGGGCACTCCTATCTGGTCCTCTGGCGACTTCTCTGCATCAACCACAGGTAGGACCTCCTCATCCAAGGAATCATCGGAGCCTTCGGACCTTGCCGAGAAGGTAGGAGGTGGGAAGAAGGCCTCGGGGTCTGAGTCAGACCAGCAAGACCTGGCTGATCTCGGATCATCCCCTGGGAAAGATTGAGTTGGTGGTGGCTGAGCACTGGCCTCTGAGCGGACCGATTCAGTGCGGTGCCTCTTAGCAGGTGCTGGACCCTCACGTTGATGGTCGGAGTTGAGCTCTGGTGCACGAGTGGAGGGCACGGGCACAGTCAGTGGAAGGGCGGCTCATACCTGATTGGAGATTTTTTTTCGCCATGGCCTTGAAGAGGGGAGCAAGCAGTTCAACTTGGAAGGGGACCTGCGGCGGATTGGTGGACGGAGCCATAGGTGGATCGGTGGATGGAGTCGTGGCCATCCTTTTGTCTGGTCGTAGGGATGCACCACGGGGTGGTGGAGGTGGTGGGCTCTCCTGGTGTGTGGGAAGGCTGGAGAACTCCTCCGGAGAAATCACAATCGGTCCCGGGGATGCAGAGGATTATGAAAAAATAACTGTTGCGAAGATGGCCAAAACTGGTAAAGGCGGGGGAGATGGCCTGTGGGTCCTCAGAGACGGTGGCAGAGAGGAGGAGGAAGAATGGTACTTCTTATGTTTCTTTTTCTCCTTCTCCTTCTTTGCAAACAATTCTTAAGTTGTTAGGTGCCAAGTCGAGAAGGAGGCCATGGATGTAGAAGCGGCCAAGGTAGTATCTCGGCAGTGGGGCGCTCAAGAGGCTGAGGAGCTAAGGCGGCGGCCATGAGGTGGGCCTGCAGTCTGTTGCGCCGGTTCTTCAAAGCAGCTTTGGAGAACTTCTTGTACATGTTACAGGCGTGAACCTGGTGGTTTTCTCCAAGGCAAAGCAAGCAGGTCTCATGTCCGTCGGTGCTCATAAATTTCTTATTGCAAGACGGGCACTGTTTGAATGCCGCTGCGGAGGTCATTAACTGAGCCATGTGGCGTGAAGTCTTCAGGTGACTAACGCCTCAATCTGTAGTCTGGCCGCAAGAGAAAATGATCCCTCGTGGACAGGGAGCGACCAAGAGAGAGAAACCCTCCTGGTCGGAAAAATTAGTTTGGAAGAGAAAGGGCCTTCAAGAAATTCGAATACAGGGAAAAATAGAAGGAGAGCTCTCACTAAAACTCCTGCTGCAGCAGCGGAAAAAGGAGAACTGAGGGAGAAGTGCGAAATGGCACCGAAGGTGGGGGGAGATGGTGGGCAGTCCTAATCACAAATCATTATCCAATCAGCTTGGAAGCTCCAATAATGGCCCTGCGCAGGCGCAGGCCCATCAGTGTGCATTCACAAACAACACGATGGAGAACCTTGAGCTCTTCATATGGACTTCTTGCAAACAGCTATCCATCCTCTGCTAGAAACAGGATGTTGGATTTGATGTGGTCCAGCCAGATTTGGCATATGTTTTTATATGCTTCTGTTAGAGCAGCAGAACGCATAAATCTCTGATTATATTAAATGTAAGAATCATAGGTTTCTTCTCATCCTAGTAGTTTACAGAGGATAGCCAGAATTCTACCAGAGAACTCTATACACACACGTTATATCTACTGATAGCAAAACAAAGCAAATGAAAAACTATCAAAATTAATTCAATTTCTTCCTGCATTAGCCGTCCTGCATATCAACTGCTTAACCTCGGTATCTTTCAGACTGCAGAACACCTTCCTCCTGAATGAATGGAATAGACATCATTCAGTTTGCCCCACCACCACTTAAGAACACATTGCACTTTTACTATCAAAGTTTATAATATTAAAAATTCAGACAAACTGCAGGAAATTTCAAGAAACTCTCTCATCGTATCTATTAAGCCCTTTTGCTTTTCACTTAACATGAAAAATAGCACCTACCAGGGATCTCATTGTACAGGCAGTCTTGGTACTGTGTGCTGTTTCCAGCACATTCTGAAGACCCAAGACTGTGGATTTCACAGTAACGACTGCGATACTGGATTCCGTCTTCATTACACAAACTCCATTCAGACCATTCGGACCAGCCTCCTTATAAACAAGAATACTAAGGTTAAGATAATCTGTGCAGAATGACCATGCATTTCAAAACAAATGAATATGAGGAATAAACATAGTTCCCTGTGATGGAAATGAAGCAGAGAAAACTCAGCATTTCTCTGAATTAAGCAACCTGAGGACTTTTTACGTGCTGAGAAGTCGGGTGCTTTCCTCCTTCATAGAATAGTGAGGAAGTAGCTGACAAAATTAAGCAATTATATGGGTAGCTTCAGCTTGGATGCAGGACATGCAAAGTCTGCTTTAGTCAGCTTCTTCTGAACAGGGAAATCATGTGAACATTTATGATTCAAACCCCTTAATAGTGAATGTCCCTATTAGGCAACACAAAGTGGACACAGCCAATTGTTCCCTTTACAAAGACCATTTCCTGTGGTTCATAACGTATATAAATGCTCTGCAACAGAACCTTACAATGAGTTATTTCGGCCAAGCACTTTCTAAAACCATGCTGTGTCAAAAGAGTCACTTTTTTTAACGTTGCCTTTGAGGTCCATTAGTGGAATTACATCAGTCCTGGAATCTTGAATGAATTCTTGAAATGCAAATTTTCACATACATCCAAATAACATCATAAAACATTGTCCACTTGATTTGGTATAAAGCAGTTTGTGGGTCGGATGCGGCCCACGGTGCCATTTCATGTGCCCCCCATCTCTATCGCACTCGGAAGTGCCATGTGGTGGAGGAAGGGGAAAATGGCCATCCTACCCCCGAAGCTGTCTGAGGGAGTGTGTTCCGGCCCCCAGCTTAAAAATGTTGAGAACTCCTGGTATAAAGTGAAATGAATTTATGACATGCTAGGCCCTATTCAACTGAACAGCTGACAAAAAGCAACAGATGCCAGGATTTTAGCCTCTGCTGTTTCCACCAGAACAACCACTACTATCTCTTGGAGAGAATCACTAAGCTGTTAACAAGATTGCTCTTGGGAGGCATTACAATACCAGACTGAAAGATGTTGTAGCAAGGCATTGAATGTGAATATTTTTTGTTTGTTTGTGAGTTCAATACAAATTTAATACACTCATGGAAAATCATCTTAAATATTTGCAATCATGCCAAGATGTTACTTAAAGATGTCATTTGAATTGTTGACTTCTGATCTTAATCTCCTTTCCTTGTCATTGAAACTGGACAATTTTTTTGTAAAGAATAAAACTATGCTACCTTCACACATGTGCGTATTACACAGTGCCTCTTCTGTGTGCAATCCAATGCAGATATCTTCTCCATTAGATGGTGCTGGATTAGTGCACGTTCGAGTGCGCTGGTAGTGTCCACCTCCACAAGTTGCTGAGCACTGAGACCAGGGAGTCCAGCAGGACCATGAGCCTTTCACTGTGGTTTATTAAAAACAAAGGTGAATCTATCTCTTTATTTTGGTCTTTATTCTAGTTCAATAAAACAAACTGTGTTGCAAGAACAAGAAATAGAGAGCTATGGTGGAATCATTATAATTATCATTAGTAGAATCCTAACAATTTTTATTGTTTTCTTTGGATGTCACACAAAAATAAATACAAAGAGTATTTTAAGGGTGCAGTAACAAAAACACAAAATGTATTTAAAAAATAAAACACAAATGAAACATAAATAGGTCTACACTAGGAATATGTAACTTCCTCCCTTCCCAATCCATACCCTAGATATGTGTTGTAAAGATATGGAATGATCCAATCTGAGCTGTTTTAAAGGTGTCAAGAACTGGTTTGTTCTCTAGTTTGTGTTGGTATGTTTCCAGATAACTGGTTATTGTTGTTTTTAATTGCAACTGAGAAGCAAATAGCTAAAACCTAGGATGAAGGGGAGTACTTAGCACCCTCAATCTGGGGAATGTAACAGACCTTAAATAGAAGGTTCAGTGTACAATAAAACCCGACTTACATATGCCTCAAGTTACATAAAATTCGACTTACATAATGATTTTTGCACTAAAACCATGACCCGATTTACATAAATGTCCCGATTTACACAACACAATTTCCTATGGGTTTGCTTCAAGTTACGTAAAAAATTAATTTTTCCTATGGGTTTGCTTCGAGTTACGTAAAAAATGTTTTTCCAATGGGGTTGCTTTGATGTACATAAATATCATTTTCTTATGGGTTTGCTTCAAGTTAAGTAAAAAATTCATTTTTCCTATGGATTTGCTTCGAGTTATGTAAAAATTCATTTTTCCTATGGGTTTGCTTTGAGTTAAGTAAAAAAACGATGTACATAAAAGCCTATGGAACAGACTTTTTAATGCAAGTAGGGGTTTTGCTGTATTTACATTTTTGAGAGCCACCCACTTTTTCTCCAAGAGAATGTTTGCGGCAGAAAGAAATAATCTACCAGACCACTCAAAAGGGTAAATGGCAGTAATGCAAAGACTACAGGGATGGGCATGCTATGTAAGTGATTGTTCAGTATAGGCAACTGGTAACCTAGCTTCCAGAAATATGTCCAGGTAAGACAACAAATAGATTTTGATCCCATTGACGACAAAATGAACCAAAGTTCTAACATAATGAGAAAGACTGATATGAATGGAGAAACACTTGGTTCTTTTTCTTTTACTCCTGGCAAGATCAGCTAGCACTGAGAAGAAAGAAAGAAACAGAAAAGGGGAAAAGAGAGGAAGGTTTGGCCCAAATGATATTATGAGCTAACCAATCTAGGCAAACATAAGAAATAAGACTTCTTTTTTTCCCCGCCACCCGGAAATCTGTAATGCAAAAATGTAAACTGATTAATATATTTTAACAAAGAGAAAAATACAATAGCTAGCCTAAAAAGTGATGAAGCACCTTCCTTCCACCTTGCCTAAATGCAAAATGTCTGCCCAAGCAGCTGCACAGTGACATATGTACTCCAGTGACCTTACTCTCAAAATGTCCGCTGGGATCTCCATGGCTAGACTGCCCAGGTGAGCTCCTGGGGCTGCACTGACAATCTCCTCAAAGGGCTTTTCTTTCTTGTGCTAATGGTTAACTCCGATATGCCTGAATGAATGGAACACTGTATGATCCATTAGGGAAGCCGGTACACTTGAGGGGAAAATAGATGGTGTCTTGTTCTACTCTACCATTGGCCAGACAAGATATAAATACCCCTAATTCAATATATTTTGTAATTTTTTTTCTTCAAAGATGGTGCCAGGCAAAACTGTCATTCAAGACACTTCTACAATTGGGTTGCCACTATCATTAAACAACTTTCTCTAAGATTTACTCATTTCTGGGAGACTGAGTCAAAGCAGGACCTCTTAAGAAGGTTTTGGGTAAAAAAAGATGGGGGAGATAGTGGTCATTCAAACAACCTGTTTAAGACTTGAAAGTGGGAAGACAGGATTTTGGACTCAGAAACAGAGAAGGAATCTCTGCATCTGACTAAGCACAGGCAAAATATGGACAACATGTTAAACCAGCAGGCACTGTTATAAACTAACTGTGGTTCATCTACTGACAGCTCCAACATGACAGTCTAAGCAAGATGTTAACAGAGCATGAATGTTAACAAGAGGTTAATGAAACATGCATATTTACTACAGTGGACCACCAATAACTTTTGCTGCCTGTTCACAATTTCCTGTTGGCTTCTTCTCAAATGATTAAGAAGATGACCCTTAGTGCTTCTGGGCTCTCCAGATAATCCAGGTATGAAATAGGAGGGAGAGGAACGGGCACAACTAGAACACAAAAATCAGAAAGTGTTCTTCTTCTTGAAGGAAGGCTCTGACCTCAGTTTTCCTCTGTGCATCATGTATGATTTCTCCTCACAGCAAGGTAAGACAATTTTTAAAAATGCAAAGAGGGGCTAACTATTTGCACAACAAGCCACAGTAATAAAGTTGTTTACAGAGTGTTAACTTAATTAGTAAACAATCTAGGGCAGAGGCGCCTAAACTATGGCCCATGGGCCGGGTCTGGCCCACAATGCCAATTATTCTGGCCCTCACCACCTGTGCCACTCCCAGAAGCGGAAGTAAAATGTGTGTGTGCAGAACGCTGCTGTCAATGACTTGCGGCTGTTGTAAATGCGTTTACGACAGCTGCAGGTCATTTACAGCAGCGTCCTGCGCACACGCATGCATGTTTTACTTCCGCTTCTGGTTGGGAGGAACCATGTGACCGGCACTCTCAGCCACATGACTGGTCCATGGCCCGAACAGTTTGGGCACCCGGATCTAGGGTGTGGGACATCAGCAGGCATTGTTCTTGGGGTTTGGGAGGAAAAGAAGGGAGAATTTTTCTTTATTGTTTCATTCCATTCAACAAACAGACCATAAATGCAAGATCAGGGTTAACAAGGAAAGCATATTTCCTGTTTGGCAATCAAGAAAGGCTAAGTAAAACCATTTGCTGAAAACAAGCAAGTCAACCGCCAAAAACAGGAGTGAGAGTCAAATGTCATCCTTTTTAAAGCAAACATCTTTTGAAACTCAAGATATATTTCTTAATAGTCTCAACTGACAAAGAGGAGAGACTCAGACTTGTAAGTGCCTTTTCTACATGTGATTTTTCTTTTCTAGAGATAAATACAGGGCAATAATGTGTCATGGCTTCCATCTGCACATGCTGGCACCTTGTGTAAAATCTGCAGTAAAAAGTCAGGATCAACTCTGCCATGAGGCAGGACAAAGCAACCTGCTTCAGGTGTCACCGTGACATAGTAAAGTGATGGTGTTATGGAAGAGGTAAAGGCCAAAACTGAATGACACAGCAAAATGTTTGGAAGTATTGGCCTTTATGAGGAAGGTCACCTCAAGCAGCAAAAATGTCTGGCAATTACAAACATGTCCCAAATTCACAGCATGCTTTCGTACATTAGTGGCAGTGATTAAATGTTAATAACAGAAAAGAAGACAACAGTAGTTACCTGGGCAGGGATGCGGGTTACAATCCTGATACTCCATTGCAGAGCCTATACAAGGGAGGCCACCATTTTTTGGTTCTGGGTTAGTGCAGGTCCGCTTTCTGGTTCTGAAACCCAGCTCACAGTCTCGGGAACAGGATGACCAGCCTCCCCAAAAAGACCAGCCACCATTGATAATCCGAATTGAGGTTTTTCCACTTTTCAGTAGATCGTCAACTAGAGCTGAGCAAGGGAAAATTAATTTGAAAACTAAACATGGGCAAATTGTGAACATATAAGAAAAGCTCAGACGTGCCAGTTCTAGATATCCACATTTTTGCTTGCCATGGCACAAATAATATCCTCTCCCACTCAAACTTGGGCTTGCAGAAGCAAACAAAGATGCACAATGATTACAGAAACCTCCATAGAATACATTTGTGTGCAAGGGGGATGGTGGGTGTGCAGGTAGATGCAACACTGGCCAAAGTACAGGGCCACACTGGAAATATCCCCATTTCCCCCCTGGAGCACCTCAGCCACGCAACAAACACATTAACAAGTCGTTAAGTTCAGTGTCTTAACCACCTAGCCACCACAGTCCCCCTGCTTCTCAATATAGAGTTACAGAAATTATGGCACCCTCTTCCACGGGAAAGATCCTCACAGATCCAATACTAATGTTATACAGTGGTACCTCGGTTTACAAATTCAATGTGTTCTCCAGGACGTTTCATCTTTCAAAAAACTCATAAACCGGTTTCCCAAAGGAATGAAACGGGGTTTCCCATAGGAATGCATGGAAAGCCAATTAATCCGATCCGGGGGGAAATTCGTAAACCGAGGCATTATTTTCAATGAATTTTCATTCGTAAAGCAAAAATTGTTAACCAAGCCATTTGTAAACCGAGGTACCACTGTATTATGAATTGTTGCCATGAGCAATTTCATCAATCTGAATGGTTTCCATGCAAGTGTGTGAAGAAAACCTGAACAAGCCCAGAAATTAAGGTAAATCCCATAAGTAAATGACAAACTTTACTCAAAGTTCCCAATAGATTTCATGCTGTTCTTCCATTCTAGCCCTGTAGAATACACAGTCTCAATCTGCTGCTGGTTTTGATTTGCTCTGTTGCTATCAATGCAGCTTGGTGTTTATTCAATCCTACACTTCATCTGCTCACACTTCTGGTATGAATAACAATAAGCTTAGCTCAGCACTCAAGTTATCTGCAATTAGGCAGGACATACAATCTGTGTCGCAAACTGCTGAGCCATCATTGGGGCAGAATCGACTTTCAGTCTTCTTCCTGCCAAACTGGAGGTCATGGGGGTCAGATAGCTGTGCACGGCAGGTATAGCGGAAGCGCTGCTCTTGTCGAGCACCACTCTGGGTGATGTTGGTGGGCATCCATGGTGTCCACGGTGTGTTTCTCCGCACCTCTGGGCAGGCCTCTGGGTTGCAAGTTTTATATTCCTACATAAAAAGAAAAGAAAGAGAAGGAAAGATAGGATGAGAAAAATCTACCATCCTTAACATTTGCTTGAAGAATTGCAGTTATGCATGGGCATAAGAAGCAATAAAGTAAACTTCTGAAAATTTGGTTAAAGTGCAAAAAAAAAACCCCACCTGAAACAGAAACAAAGCTGTTAAGATATATATTTCCTATTGGAAAATGGTTAAATTCTTTGGATTCATACTGATAGCAGGAGAAAATACTGGCCAATGCCAAACCCTCCCCATACATTCTTGTAGTACCCCCCTCCCCCAGTTTAATATCTTGGTGTGGTGGTAGCACATGACAAAAACTTGAGTGCTTGCTTCAGATGTGTTGATTTATCAGGAATCAAAGTTTCTGATAATGATGAGAGATTAAAGGGTTGATCTCATTGAAGCAGAACTTTAGAGTTAGCACAAAGTTCTAAGTCAGGTAAAACCAAGCCTCTACATTTCTTGACATTGCTCATGCCTTCATAGCTATTTCCTTAATGGTGCAAACAAAAATGTCCATCAGGCACAGATGTACAGGGAATTGGCAAATTCATTGGAGCAAAGCTGAAGTTGCCTTTAGCATCTTTCTTTCTTTCCTTTTAAAGAAAAGATTATTGTAATGCACTCTACATGGGGCTGCCCTTGACGACCGTTTGGAGGCTGTAGTTGGTCCAGAATGTGGCTGCCCAGGTGGTGATGGGGTGTGGGCATTATGTTCACGCCTCACCTCTGGTTCGGGAGCTGCACTGGTTACCAATTTGCCTCTGGGTGCAATTTAAGGTGCTGGTGATGACATTTAATGCCCTACATGGTAGTGGGCCAGGATACCTAAGAGACCGCATCACCCCCGATATCAGCTAGAGGGGCTCGTCTCTCTAGCACACGTAGGAGAGCCTTTTCCGTGTCCACACCGGCCCTATGGAACCTCCTGCCAGTGAAATTGCGACTACAGACGGAATTGCTGCCCTTTAGGAAAGACCTGAAAACTTGGCAGGTGGGGCAAGTGCGGGGTGACCCCCGCCTGCTGGCTGGTTTAAAATAACAGCTGAGAAGTCTCTCTCTTTTTTATGTTTAGGTGGGTTTTTAATTGGGGTTTGGGATGTTTTATTGGGGTTTTATGTGTTTTTAGTGTTTGATATGTAATGCCGCCCAGAGTCGTTGCCAAGTTGGGCGGCGATAGAAATACGAAAACTAAATAAATGTCACTGGCTATGCCACTCCCAGGATACTGCCGGAAATTGTCAGAAAGAGCATGTGAGCACAGAGCAGGCATTTAACAAAACAAACAGACAAAAAGCAAAAATTTCATCAGCAATCTTCTAAATACAGACATACCACAGCACAGCCTGGACACGTGTTTCCATTTTCACAGGACCTCTGCCTCGAGTGCATCCCACCGCCACAATTTGCACTACATTTATTCCAAGGTCCCCACGAAGACCAAAAAATAGGTAATGGGCATGGACTGTTCTCATTGCAGAACCTGAAATAAAACAAAATTAGGGCAGGGGACACACAAACCTATGAGTCAATGCCCTGAGGTTTCAGAGTGAGGGGAAATGGAATATTAACACACAGAGACACACAGACACAGAATCCTAACTGCAGGCGGACAAGAAATCTGATTCCTGTCCTTCATTACTGCTTAGCTAAGTAATATGCTGGATTTAAAGAAAAGACTGATGTCTCTTATTTTGTTTTTTGAAAACTAATCACATTACTGGCACCTAGCCAGCTGCTATCTCCCCAAGCACAACAAAGAGGCAGCAAGCCTGATACTACACATCTAAGTTGTAACTTTACTTATTGGGATTAATTTCTGAGAAAATGTCCATCAAACCCTAGAGTTCAATGCCAGGATCTTTTGGGATTCTTGCACTGACAGGAAAAGCAAATCTCGGTAGACAGTGATTTGAAAATTCCTTTCTTCCCAGTCAGCCCCTGCAGTGGGATTGTAGCTTCTTCTCCCCTTACATTTCACTATGGTACTCAAAACTCATTGCCTCCAAAGCAGGGTTACAAAGGGATGGGAGACATGTCACCTCTAAGATTTCCAGATGGACTTTACTGACAGTGTAAGGATCCTGGCCAATCAAATTGCTTTTGAATGGGGATTAGCTCCTCCACGAAAATTGTGGTAGTCTTGAACCACAATTTGGCCTGCCCTGGTAACGGTAACTTTGTGTTGCCAGCTAATCTTTCTCACACTAGATCAGGCGAAGGGAACTATAGAATGAACTCATTAGTCCAATGATTCTAGGTAGAAAGTAACTTAGTGAGGTATCATGTGATTTGTCTCCATTCCCCACCCTAATCTCCTATTCTTCTATGTACTATGTTTTACTAATAGCATTTCTATACTGCCTATTAATGGGTTATTGAGGCAGTTATCTTTACAGCAGGAACTGCAATACAGATGCAGATGGCTTTCTGATGTCTCAAACAACCATTTCTAAAAATGTCTTGGATTAAATTTATTTTCTCTGTACAGTTTTGCCTGTTTCAAATTAAAAAGTTCTAGCTTCACTAGCACTATCGGTCAATCTTTAGTGGAAACACCAATACAAACATCAGAGAAAGTTTTGAAACAAACAAAACAATTTCCATTTCCTGTGGCCAGAGATCTACATCATGCAATGAAATGTCTTTTGCATTCCAAATTTCAGAGGAACCATCTGTCCTGAGTACAGGCTCTGCGTGTATACTTCAGATTTCAAGAAACGGCCACAAATTGTTTGCGAATCTTGAATCCAGTGGAGGGTCACAAAGAAAGTAGTTTTCTAATGATCTATCAAATAATGGGTGTGCTCGGGTTATTCATGGGTTTGAAAACCCATGTTTAATTTGGAAGACTTTAATGGAGAAACAAACTGGAAGGAAAAGGCTGATAGCACTTATCCAATGCTGGAGTTCTTCCAAGGACAAAAATATTAATGTAATTTCATATTGCCTGAAGGACACTGCCTGAAACTCACTGGGATGACTGTTCTTCAAGGATGCAAAGGGTTATATTATCCCTCCATGTGCAAAGCTTTTTATGCCAGAATTTTTTCTCAATCACTGACAGACCCAATTCACATAAATAAACAAGTAGAGTAGGATCCAAATGCTTTGAAGGTTAGTTATAAGTGAACTTAAGAATAAGTATTTGAATTGTATTATTTTAATACAAAATAAAGATGTCCCCAAGACGTCACCTCTGTATGTGCACAAGTGACTGCTTCCATCTCTGACTTACTGGTGAAAACTGGCAGACTTGCAGACCATGATGTTCACACAGTGGTTTTTAAAAGCAGTCGCTATGCAGCAAGTACAAAAATTCTGACAAATGCTGAATAACTGTGGAACAGTTTTTAAGTTTAAGCTGTTTTATAATTTATTTTTGCTGCAAGAATACACAAATGGGGCATACTGAAACAAGCTGGAACATTTTCATTTTCTGGAAGAAAGGATCCTGGTTCAGTTAAAAACCTACAGCGTATCCTCATTTGCTAGAAGGAAAGATGCTGCCCAATTAACCATATAGGAACCTCTTCAGCAGGATACCTGATTCCTACCACTAAGAAAGTGCTGTATCACATGCTTAGTGTCTATTGAACTGGTCTGTTTTGTGTGAGAGGTGGCAGATCAGGCATCCTTTTTTATACTATTTTTTTAAAAAATAATTCTGCAAACCTCCAGATTCCTCTAAGTATTGTGATGCTCTTCTTTTGCTTTTCAGTGGCCTTCTTTCAGGTGTTTCTGCTGACATTAATCATTAGAGGGAAACTGTTTTATCTTGCCTTTCAGCACAAAAAGCTATCAGGATGGATAAGTATTGAAAGGTAGCACTAAAGGGCAGTGCATACTGTCCTGCAGTATCCAGACACAGCAACCTTGATAGCTTCACGCTCAATCTTCAAATCATGCCCTAGTAAACTTGCTAGCTAAGCACTATAATCATCATTTATTTGAAATGCTTTTATCCTGCCTTTCTACCCCAAGGTCTGCAAAGCTGTACACAATTTACAATAAAGTAATTGAGAGATAAAGACACAATCTAACAGCAATTAACCTAAAACATACCCCGTGCAAATGAAAGAGCAAAATAGCAACTGCAGTAGCAGAATGCAATCAATCATAATATTATTTTTGGAAAGGCTCAGGAAAACAAAATCATTTCTGTGTAGAGCCTGAAAAATAAAAAATGGGTGCCAAGCAAAGGGTGTGTTCCATGATCAGGACAACACGAGAAATAGGGCCCTTATCTATTTGTGCCAGCTCTCCAACCTCCATGAACTAGAAGCAACTAGGAGAGAGGCCTCAGCTAGAGATAATACATGGGCTGGTTCATATGGGAGAAGACAGCAAAAAGGGATGCTCATCCATGTGGCATATGTATTCTTCAAAATAAATCACAAATCCGCTCCAAGCCAAGAAAGTCTGATAGACGTTTAGGGATGGGGAACGACTCTCACCGCTCCTCTCTGCTTTGTCCGACACAGACCCTGCCTCCGTATCGCGGAGCAGGGTTGCTGCATGACCTCTGACGGACCTGAAAGCCAATCCCACAGGACGTGCTGCAGGGGGCCCAGGACGACCATGGTGTCCAAGCTCCATTCCTGACAGAGGGGAGGGGGAAGGAAGAAAAATAAAACATGGCATCTGGGTTAATTTTGTTTTTTCAACTTTATGGCAATTTCAGCACCACTGGCTATGGAGTGCCAGCAAGTTGCAATGGCTCTACAAAGTACCTGTTAGTAAAGTTAAACCCATGAAGATTCAGTATTAGAACTCGACTGGGTTTGAGTCCCCATCAGCATCTTCTTCAAACAAACATAACTCATGGTAATTTCAAACTTGAAAGGATTCACAAGGTCTTTAAAAACTCAAATACTTTATACAATCTTCAATGATTCACTCTGTGTGTGATATTTTTAAAGAACTTTACCGAGGGCAAATACAATGGATATTGGAAGAACAATTGCATAGGGATCGGCATGGAAAATTAACACTTCCTGAAGTGTTGTTAAGATGTGTTTTATTCAGACCATTAAATGTTGCAAATAACAAAATACTTTATAAGCTGCAAATAAATTATCTATTCCATCTTCTATCTCACCAATTCTAATGGCTTGAAACAAGTTATAGTGGGTTATGATATTTTTAAGAAGCGAACCATGACAATAAGATGTTATTGCACTAAGTCAAAAACGCCAGGAATTCTAAATTGTAGCTAACATTCCTTAAGTGTGGAGACTACATGTTTAATGTCTAAAGGTACATTTAAAGTTTAGGCAGTTCCTGCATAACAAGTTGAGTCAGATACTGGCTGTATAACCAATGGTGGGCTCCAAGTAATTTTACTACCACACTGTTGGCGTAGTATGGTGGGCATGGCCAGGGGGAAAGCCCTGCGTTGCACCTGAATTAGGACTACTTTATTTCAAAACTTGGATGGGCGGGACCAGCCAGAATGTCTGCTACCGGTTCTGGCGAACTGGTGCGAACCTGCTGATGCCCACCACTGTGTATAACCTAAAAAAAATGAAACAGATAGTATAGTCCTGTATTTCAGTGTTGCTCTTTGTGGTGACATTTCTCAATAACATCCCCCCTCCCCTGCATGTTCCCTCCTCCTTGTCCAACCCCCTTTCCTCCCCACTTATGTTCAAAATTTTACTGGATATCAAAACTGGGTATTGATTTCAAGACCCATCAGTCAGAGAGAGCAATTCAAATCAAGTCTCCTGAAATAGATGTGCACATGCCACTTACTTCCTAAACTTCTTAGAAAAAAATGGACATAATTTCAACAGAGAATAAATCTCAGAGACAAAATTACTTTTTCATTCTGAGGATTTCATCTTACAAAAAGCCACTAGAAACAATTCCTGACTTCCTCTATCTTGCTCGTTCTCATCAAGAGAATTTAGTAATTTTCTAAAGTTCATTCCCAAGACCATATTGAAAACTATCCTGATACTTGTGTTCTTGGAGGTTATACCTGCAAAGAGATATGCCAATTTTTCTGAATGAACTAACCAGAAGTGCCTGGCAACTGCACCAGTTGTGGTAGGGAGATGAAAATAAAAATCTGAGTAGCCTTCACATGTTCAAGTACATTATCAAGTTCATTCTCTTGGCAGATTGACTACTACATAATTTAGCACTCTGTTTTTTCTTAAATAAAAAAATGAAGAAATTTTAAAATAACATTTACACAAACCACTATTTAACATACATACTATACATATATAGTATGTATGTTAAAACATACATCTAAAATTGTGACATCCCCCCTACATGTGACATATAATTCTTATTATTCAAAAAGTGAACTCCTATTCATGTGGAAGAAGCCTAAAAGGCCATTAACGAGAACTCATTTTTGAATTGGTTCCCCACCCCACCCCACCCGGGGGGCATGTGCCCCATGTTGGGAACCACAGGTTTAGATGATTAAGATTTTAAGAGAGGGACACTGGATTCATATTCATACCACAGACAATTCTCAAGAAGGTTTTAATCAGCTAAGTCTGAAATCTTGATTGTTGTTAAAAAAAATCTTCTTCAAGAATCCTAACTAATGCATTACAATGCCATATGAAGCGAGTTAAAATGGAATTTCTAGGCTTGCCATGAGTGCAATATGATTGATCATATGGCCACACACCTCAACAGTGATTACATTTTAATGGTAAACACACATTTCTTCTACTTCCTAGAAGCTAATCTTGTGGTATCTAACTCTTTGGAGATCCTATTGTTGGCAATGATTACATTATTACATCAGCTGCCTCATGTTTCTTTCAGCTAAAATGAGACTCCACATTGTGGAAGTGTACCAGTTGTTGAAAAAGCTGTCCAAAATAATGAAAAACATAGGAGAAGCTTTAATTAAACTTTTTTAATATACTCAGAGGGAACACAAAGATATTCACATCCGTACCTAGTCATGGGTTCATTCAGAGGTTTTGAAAAAGCCCCCTTCTCACTGCTCAAGTCCTCATCTGGAACATAGTAGTAGAGACCTACCGTACACTTTTGAATGAGCAAATATAATTCTAATGAACTGTGAACATTAAAAGGCTATTTAAAAGCATCCAATCATCCTGTGAGCTAACTCTTCCACAAATCCAACATACCTGTACTGTAAGAAAGGGGAGGATTTCCAATATTAAGCATCTAAGAGTCATTATAATTATGAGGAAACAAGGTCAAAAAGCTTCTGCAGGGCAGTTGCTTCTGACTCAGGCCAAAATGTGGAAAGACATTTTCTACAAGGATCAGTCCATGTTATAGGGGCTGCTGTGGTTCAGTGGTTAAGAAGCTCACCTTGTTAACTGGAAGGCCTGCAAGTCGGTAGTTCGAAACCTGGGTACTGTATGACGGATTGAGTGCCCGTCTCTGACTCTGTCCCAGCTCTTGGGGACATGTAAGGAGCCTCATTTGGGTGTTCCCTGAGCGCAGTTTCTCCCACAAAAATCCTTTCAACCCAGAATAATTTCTGACATGAAAATTATTAGTCCATGTTATCTTCCCTTCTTCTTGTGCCGTATCTGATTCTGAAAATTGGTAACCATCGTGGCGATCAGCCATGAAGAATGTCCTGAGAATATAATGATGTGGTCTTTCATCTGTCATCTGCATCGCAGAAAAAAAACCCGTACCACTGATCCAGCTCCGTGAGTCACTTTCTGGTCCTGAGCCCTTTTAGCACACAAAGTCCTCCTCAGCCCCAGGCCAGTATTGATGAAGCTGCTGCCCTCCATCAAGATAGATTCAAGTGGGATTTAATCCACTTGGGGACAATCACCCTTCCCTGTGGACTTTGCCAAGGCAGCTAGTCCTCTGGGTTGTCAGGTTAGTTAACTGCCGCCTGACGCTCAGTGGTGAGTTGCTGGCAGTATGGTGTACTCTATTACCATAGCAGGATAACCTGTCCAGACACCTTCCCTAGCTAGGCATTTATGGCAGTTCTGGAAAGTAGCTGCTACATATAGGTTGTGTCAAGCATCTCTCTCCAAATGAACCAAATTTCTGGAATGACACCAAAATAACAATACCAGACTTGCAGCTTGTTGCATGGAAGTTTAAATCTGACTAATGAAGAATTTGTCTCACCAAATGTAAAACAACAAGCAAAGCATCTAATAAAGGGCACGCGATGGGGATGATAATAGCAGGAAGGTAGCTTGCAAGCAGGGCAACAGTGATGATACAGATTCAGACTCTCAGTGACTTTGACAAATAAAAGAATGCTTTAGCTATCTTTTGAGGTTAGCAAGCTGCACAATAACCATCATATAATTTTAATGAGAAAAGCTTGATTCACTTTCATTTTCTATTATCACATCACAATTCATTTATATAATAACTATGCCTCAAATTTCCCTATGGGTGAACATCAATATATATTTTTTTAAAATTGTGATTCAAGCCAAAAAAAGCATTCAGTCCCACCAGCCCTTAGCCATCTATGTAAGTTTATTTTTCATTTCACTTTTGTTTAGTATTTGGACGATACTAAGACTTCCGTAGCTGGCTGGATAGCTTGTTGAGATGGAGCACCAGGCTGCAGAGCCAGAGGGCATCACTTTAATTCACCAATGTGCCTCCCAAGAGAGCAGGTATCCTGTGTGTCCAGGGGGGAAATTCATGGTCCCAGAACAACCACTGAAGAAGAGATTCGTAAACCACTTCTCAGTACTTGATATGCAGAAAAATCTTAAAAGGGTTGCCATAAGTGAGAATCAACCTGACAACCCACAGTAATAATAGGAGTCCTATGATTCCATTAAACTGGGACAAAGATATGCTTGTCAGGGTTTTTTAAAAAAAATCTGCAGGAAGTAATCAGGATGCAGGGGATGGCATACATACAGCATGCAAAGCAGTGCACTGTTTTAATGGGGTTAATGGAAGTTCTTGGTCAAACATTATGAAACTAGTTCTGCTTTTACAACTGCAAGAAGACACAAACAGGGAGAGTTAAATAAATCCTTTTAGAATTCCTTAAACACAAATCTATGGCCAGAATCCTGTTGGTATTTACATAAGGTTTGCAAAACCTGCTGGGGCTCTCTGTGGCTAGCTGATCAGATATTGAAGCACAGCAAGTTAAGCAAAGCTTATGTGATAGACAGCAGGATTATCAGAGAGTAAACAAAAAGACAAAAAATGTTGTGGCACCTTAAAGGCTAACTGCTGTAATTTAATGCTAGCTTTCGTGGACCAGGTCCACTTCATCAGACTTGGTCCACAAAAGCTAACATTAAAATACAGCAGGTAGTCTTTAAGGTGTCACAATGTTTTTTGTCTTTTTGTCTTGTTTACTCTCTGATATGCTTGCACAGACTAACATGGCGTGCGTGCATGCGCAGAGCTAAAGCAAGTTTTGAATTACTTTCTTACTTTCAAGTGATTTAGTTAACTGAATGGGGCCAGGCCAGGCATGACATGCGAGATCACTGAACAGAATATCCTATAATATTTCTTTTATACCTAAGCAGCTGAGTGTGATGTTGTGTGAGGATCTGATTTAAAGCAAAGCAAAACAATCTCACTTATATACTTCCCCATAGCACTAACTGCACTCTCTGGGAAGTTCACAAGTTAATTAGCATTTTGTCCTCAACATGCTGAGTACTCGTTTTACCGGAAGGATGGAAGGCTGAGTCAACCTTGAGTCCTGGTCAGGATCAAACTCACAACCTTTTGGTTGCAGTACAACAGTTTAACCACTGTGCCACCAGGACTCCTTGGAGCAGATACTTAAATCTCCTTGGAGTAGATACTTAAACCTCCTCACATCTTCCCCTCCCCTAGTATCGTATGGCCCACCTGCTGTGGCCTTTATGTTTCTTCCAAAAAGTAGGAGAGAAGATTGAAGGAACAGCAGGATTCTGGCTTCCTATTCTCACAATGCACAAAAAAACCAGTACTTGATTCCTGATATTTCCAGTCATAGACATGTGAACATGGATCTTGCATGGCAAATGCCAGTCAAGGCTAAGGAGTACTAAGTTACTCTATATTCACCAATGATATAAAGTTGCTCTGTATTTTTACATTTAGTTACTGAGCTGCCCAGAGCACTCACCAAAAAGCTGGGCAAATGTCCACAAGCCAGATGCATGTTGCACTAACCTCCATTCTCATAACTCAGTCACATCCTAGTGAACTGGAAGAACCTTTGAAATACAACGTGACAATTCTAATGCAGGTTAAGTACTTCGAAGGAATAGCTAATAATGGCCAGATTAATTACTGCAAGATGAAAATGTGATTTAGGAAATTATTTCTTTTCCAGCTGATCCATACATCCAGGTGCTATGATAAACTCACTTCACATTTCAAAAATCCTTTCAGTGACAGAATGTTTATTTGTTTCCCTAAAATTACATTTTCATTCAAGGATACCAATTTGGTATACGTGAATCTTCTGCTTCATCTTCATAACCAACCTGTAAGGTAGATTAGGTTGAGAGAGAGTGGCCCCTTAGAACCATGAGTAGGTCTCCTGACATTCATCAGTTACACCACAGTAAGATGCAATGGCCTTGCTAAAAAAATTTTTTTAAAAATTGCAGCCCCTCCCAACTTCTAAACTCTACGGCAGAGACAAGGCATTTTTTATCCAAAGTGGTTTGGACTTCAATTCCCAGCACACCAAACCAGCATGGTCAATAGTAAGAGACTGTGGGAGTTGTAGTTCAAATCATCTGAAATGACAAAGATTCCCCCCTCTGTTTTGTGGGTATGTTTGACCAAGAAGTAACGCAATGGCAAACAACACACAGATGAATGCCCCTCTTGCAGACAAAATACACAAGTATGTTTAAATATAAAATACAAAAGTGTCTACCTTGAGCAATTTGTAATCTCTATCCTGGCTCCGTCACAATCACGTCCTCCACAGCGAGGCAGAGGGTTGTTACAGGACCGTGACCTGCACATGCAGGAGCCTGTGTTGTCTCCATCTGAGTGCTCACAGGGTTGCCATGGGGACCAGGATCCTAATCGCCCATCAACCATTAGATTTTTCACCTGATTTGGATGAAAAGAAAGGGTCATGGTGAGTCTACACATCATATGCCTCCACTGTTCCCATAGGCAAAGATGCAGTACAGACAGGGAGATGCCAGAGAAGCTTCACTCTCCCTTTAGACAATATTACTATTCATTATTTGCCTCCAGATTCCATGCTAACCCATAACTCATGAAAAACAAGTGAGCCTATTTAAGTAAGCATAAATCAAGAATACCCAGGAATCCTCAGTAGATGTCTAACACAACCTGTTCCTACTGCATATCTGACAGGGATACACAGAAAGAGCCTCCTTGAAGATTATGGTATTGTTGAACCACAATCGAGTGTACCCTGGTAACTGCAACCTTGTTGCTGGTTAATCTTTCTCACATTAGGTCAGGCGGAAGGAACTACAGAATGAACTCCCCAAAAAGTTGCTTTCATTTTGGCAGTTTCACATCTGGCCTAGACACGGAAGAAGAAGGAATAGCAGATTGTGCAAAATGAATTGATGGTAGAGCTTGCTCCTGAACTCCCATTTCAATTGAAGTTTACAAAAAGTAGCGGCAACATTTCAGTTTATGGTGCCAATATTTTGGCTAAACTCAGTCAACATCACTGCATTATGTGTTTCTTGTACCTCTAAGTACACCTCCATATGCGATCTTTTTATCACAAAAGAAGATGACAAGAACACAAATGAAATCCTTTCCATCAGACAAGGATAATGTGGCTGTCCACATATCAGTGGACTGCAACTCTAGTTTTCCATTACTTTCTTCAACAGGGCCTGATGGGAGTTACAGCCCAGCAACATTTGGTTTGCCATATGTTCTGGAACTCTGCTTTACAGAGCCTTAATATTGCCTGTTCAAAAAGCCTTTCCTCTCATCTCCTCGTCACAGGTGTGCTAATGGATCAATACTATTTCTTTCCCAGAAAATGGAAAAAAGGTAATTTCCTGCCAATCAAGAGAGGAAAGAGGGGCAAACATGACTGAAGGCTAATAGCTCAATCCACCAGCTCCTACCACCCCAAGCCCCAAACATGCCAGTCTAGGGCAAGAAAAGACAGAGGAAAAGCCTCCCTGATGTGACACACACACACCAAAAAAGAAGAAGGCGGCGGCGAGGGAGCACCAAGAAAGAAGAAAAGAGAGAAAAAGCAGATTGGAATGGAAGCCTTTTTCAAATCAGAAAACCAATAAAGAGATCTTGTGCAATTACCTTGCCTTGCCCTTTTTTATTTTGCTAATAAGAAATGAACGGAAGAAGTAAAAGGGAAACATAGGATAATTCCAAAGAGAAAACAAAATCATCTGGACCACACAAACTCATAAAATTCCATAAGGAAGGCAGGATGATTACATGACAAAAGCCTTGCCTTGCAGCACCTAGTGTTTTCCAGTATTCTTTGGCAGAAGCCTTTAACGCTCAGTTGAAATAACAATATTCATGCTGGTAAACAAGGAGAGAAACACTACCATATATACTCGACTATAAGTCATCCCAAATATAACCCGAGGTACCTGATCTGGACCTCTAAAACTAGGAAAATAGATTGACCCAAGTATAAGGCAGGGTAGAAAATGCAGCAGCTGCTAGTGAGTTTCAATAATTAAAATACATGAAAATATGGTAAAATTAATTAATTTAGACATTTGTGTGGGCATGTTTTTGAATGTTCACATTGACCTGAGTATAAGTCAAGTCCCATTTTTGGACCGCATTTTGGGGGCTAAAAAACCCGACTTATACTTGAGTATATATGGTACTCCAAGAGATGTTCCTCAGGAAATAATGATGACTGGCTCTACTTTAACAGAGCACCAATACACTATGTATCCTAATGGAGGCAACTTTGAAAGCACATAACAGATTAGTATCAGAGGCAGGATTACAAATGTTCTTTTCCTAACTCTTGCTTCCTTGGTGCCCCTCCCCATACCCACCTCTCTCTGGCATAGTTAAGCATTTCCTTGACACTTCCTCTGAACAGTCACCCCTTATTTGGAGCTTATGAGAAACAGCATGGAAATAATTTAGGCCTGTCATTATGCTCATCACACTGTAGTCAGAGGACTTTAAACATCTGTTCCAAAGCTTTGTTTTTTACCACACTGTAATTCAGCAGTGTGCAAATAAGCATATAAAGGGGCACTGTATTGAGATCGCTCCAAATTGCATTCAGTTGGAGTGTTTCGCTTAGGTAAAAACATCACCCACTTAAGAAAAAGGAAGGCAACTTGGGTAAGACTAATAACTTTATTAACTAATAACATTAATAGTTATTGCTGAGGCGGAAAGAAGAGAACTGAGGTAAAATGGCGTACTGGCGCCTAAGGGTGGGCGGTATGGTGGGCGGTCTTACCGCCAAAACTTTTCACCAATCAGCTTTAAAGCCATGTTCTGCGCAGGCACATAACCCAATAGTGGGGATTCACAAACTATACGAAGGAGAACTGCAAATGACAAAGAACTAAGCAGTAATGTTGAAGGAACTGGGTGTGTTCACCAATATCTGTTTCTTCTTTTCTAGATCAGTGCTTCCCAATTTTTTGGTTTGGGGACTTCAATTCCCAGAAGCCTAAGCCAATTCCCTAAAGCACTGATCAGCCAATGAGGTGACTTAGGCTTCTGGGAATTGAAGTCCACCAGTGTTCTGTGAAACATAGTTTGGGAAACGCTGCTCTAGAGGTTAATCATAAAACATGAAAAGGTCACCATTTGGACAGGGGTTCAAAAGAAATAATTCTATGAAGCTTGTTAAAAGAGAAATCCTTTATAAAGTCATAATTCCCTCTTTCTTAACAACCTCCCACCTCCGCAATTCAAATACAGTTTTGCTGCAAGCTGAGGTTCCTTTAAGAAAAGACTAAACAAACTTTATGGGATACAAGCTTGTCTATAACTGCTAGCCATGTAGACTAGATGTGGCTTCATGTTCAGAGCAATATGATGCTGAGCCCTCTGAATAATAGTTGGTGGAATTTTTTGCAGAGGCCTCTATTTGGCTACTATACAAAATAGGAAAGATGCTGGAATAAATGCACCCTTAGTCTCATTTACCAGCAGAGATTTTTTTTGTTCTCAAAGCATAACAGGTTAATGAAATAAGAAGGGTACAGCAGGCTCAACCGTGGTGGCTTAGTGGTTAAGACACTGAACTTGACGACTGGAAGGTCAGCAGTTCGAGACCTGAGAGTTGCAAGATAGAGTGAGCTCTCACAATCTGCCCCAGCTTCTGCTAACCTAGCAGTTTCATAGCAAGAAATTGCAAATGGATAAACAGGTACCACTTTAGCAGGAAACGTAACAGCATTCCATGTGCTTCAGCATCTAGTCATGCTTGCCATAAGGTCAAAGAAACAGCACTGCCTCTTTGGCTGTAAAAGGAGATCTTTACCTTACAGCAGGTTCATTTGGTTAGGGAAACATGTTATGTGTAATCTAACTCTTCTGTAATACATATGAGCTTTTCATGAGTTGGAACATTTTTGTATATTCCATCTCTTCAGTTTCACACAGGCATAACAGATTTTAACAGTTCAAATTTACTTCACTCTGATTTTGAAGCAAAATCAGCTATTCCTCAAGACTGCAACATCCAGAATTTGTACAGATTGATGATTCACATATAAGCTTTTTAAAGCTTCTTATTTGTCCCTGAAATCACTTGAATCTTATGAAAACCTACAGAAGCAAACCCCCTGTATGGCTATATGCGCTCAAGAAAGAGACATGAAAAGTCTCACCAATGTTTGCAAATGTAATTTACCTTCAAATATAATAATAAAATGGAAGCATTACTGAAGCATTATAGGGGACACGAACATGTCCTTTTGAAAAGAAAACATACTTTAGTTATCAGGAAAGAAGGCAAGCAGCTGCTAGCTTCCTAGTTTTGGAGTTCTATTTAATGTATGCTCATGTATATTAGAAAGTATTCTGGGGAAAAATCAAAGCTTTGCAAAATGTGATTCAATTGCTAAAAAATAATTTTGGCATTGAACTAGGTAGATGTATCTAAAACAGACTGATGTTTTGCAATCAAAGTCTGTGGTGTGGAAATTAAATTATAGAATCTTAAAGTTGTAAGGGGGACATAAAATCTATAGTCTAACTTCCTGCTCAATGAAGGAAATCCAGAAGCAAAACGACAATAGATTACCATGCTGCCTTTACTTGAGGACATTCAAGCAATGAAGTGTTTACAGAGCAGAGTGTAGGTGCACAAGTACACTGGATTTTCTTCTCGTTTTGCCGTATCCGAATCTAAATATTGGGAATACTCATGGCGATCAGCCATGAAGACTGTCCTGAGAATATAATGCAGTGGCCTTTCATCTGCCTTCAGACTCGCAGCGTTACATCCGTACCACTGATCCAGTTCCATGAGTCACCTTCAGGTCCTGAGTCCTTTTGGCACGCAAAGTCCTCATCGGCCCCAGGCCAGTATTGATGAAACTGCTGCCCTCCATCAAAATGGATTCAAGTGGGATTTAATCCACCCTTCCCTGTGGACTTTGGCACCCAAACCACTAATCCTCAGGGTTGTCAGGTTAGTTAACCGCCGCCTAACACTTGGTGTTGAGTCGCTGGCAGTATGGTCTACTCTATTATCATAGCAGGATAACCTGCCCAGACTCTACACTGGGTTTTAGGAAAGCTAATTTTAATAAACTCAGAACAATGATAAGGTACCACAGTAGGAAATCATGATAGGAAAAGGAGTCCACTTTGGATGGGAGTTTCTTAAAAAGAAAATTCTAAAGGTATAACTACAAACAATTCCAACAAAAAAAACCATAGAAGACAGCAAAAAAAGACCAATGTGGCTTCACAAAAAGTTCAGAGATTACCTGTAAATAAATAAAGGATGCATATAGGACAGTGATGGGCAGTCTTGGCCCTCCAGCTGTTCTTGAACTTCAATTCCCAGAAGCCCAAATCAGCACTCCTGCTGATCAGGGCCTCTGGGAATTGAAGTTCAAGAACAGCTGGAGTGCCCATCACTGATATAGGAAGTGAAATGAAGAGTACAGACAAATAGCAAAAAATTGCATGGATGAGGTTAGAAAAACAAAAGCTGAGAATAAGCTGAGTTTAGCAAGCATTCTTCAGGTTATATGCGTAGCAAAAGCATAGAAGAAAGAGTAGCAAATCTACTCAAGGGGAATGGAAAAATGATAACAGATAAGAAAAGGCAAGTGTGCTCAGTTCCTACTTTAGCCCACTCTTTTCACAACTGACAATCTATTACCCTCCAGGCAAGTGTGAAGTACAATTGGAGGGACAAGGATTGGAGTTTGAGATTGATAAACAAATAGTCAAGGAATACCCTATTACAGTACTTTGAATGAGTTCAACTCTCTAAGACCCAATGAACTACAATCAAGAGTATTAAAGGAAACAGCTGAAGAACTCTTATAACTACCATCTATTATTTTCTGAAATTGTAGAAGACGGTGGGGTGAAATGCCAGATGATAGAAATTGTGAAATGCATTATTTGAATAGTTTATGTATGAAATGTACTATTGAATTGTGCTCGAGTTGTTATTGTATTATTGTGTAAATTTGTATCTTGTTTTTGTACCTATTCATTTCCTGTGTATTATATTTCATATCTTGTAAACCGTTTTGAGTTTCCTTAGGGGAAGTAAAGCGGTATAGAAATATAAGTATAATAATAATAATAATAATAATAATAATAATAATAATAATAATAATAATAATAATAATAATAATAATAATAATAATAATAGAAGCAGGACTAATGTTGTTCATATCTTCAAAAAACGAATAATGGAGGAAGCTGGAAACTACAGAACCATCAGCTTGACACCAATCCCAGAGCAGATTATAAAGCAAACATTCTGCAAGCACCTTCAAAACAATACAGTATAATGAGAAGCCAATATGGATTTATCAAGAACAAATCCTGCCAGACAACTCTCATCTCATATTTTTGATCAGGTAATCTCCCTGATAGATGATGGGAATACTATAGATGTACTGTAGATGTAGATGCCTGCCACATGACCATGGAAACATCTACAGAAGTAGACAGCGCTGGCTCTTCGGCTTTGAAACAGAGATGAGCACTGAACCCTAGAATCGCATACGATTGGCTTTCGAGCAAGGGAAACCTTTACTTTACTAATATATCTTGACTTCAGCAAACCTTTTGACGAAGTGCCCCAGGATACTCTGATTAATAAGTAACTAGGTGTTGGCTGATACAACAACTGTCAAGAAGATTGGTGACAGATTTATTCTCAGAGAATGTTTATAAATGGCTACTTCTCAAACTGGTAACAAGTAGAACACTAGAATGTTCCATCCTTGTCCCGGCACAATTCAATATGCATATTAATTACTTAAATTAGGGGGTATAAAATGCTAGTCAAATTTGTGGGTGACACAAAATTGGATGGAACAACTAATACCCACAAGCTAAAAATGAGCCAACAGTGTGATGTAGCTGCAAAAATGCAAATGCTATTTTAGACTGCATGCACTGCAAATTACTCAGGCATCCCCTTCCGCTCTATAAGCATTGCACCGTAAACATGCTGATGACCAAAATGACCCAGCAGTCCTTTTTAGTACCACAAATGACAATAATTTATATTAATATAGAGGATGTCTATCCATCCAAAGAAGAAATATTCACTTTGCTATAGTATGAGCAGAAATGTGACATCCTTTGTGTCCAAGAAACTCACAGAGGAACTGATCAATGTTGATCCACAGTTTCCTGCAATGCGTCTAGTTGCTGGGAGTACACATTTTTGAAAGACCAGGTATTATACTCCGTCTCAACAGACTATATGGAACCACTCAGTATACCATTCTGCTTCAAGAAGATGTCTAATATGGAAAACCAAAACATTCACTTTCTAGTTGAAGATTTCAACAATCATAGCAATACAGCTAAAAGTGCAAGAACAAGAACCTTGTATCTACCTTGACATCCAAAGTAGTAAAGGAAGAGACAGCAATATTTGGGGGTTGTGAACAGGATGACAAAAATTTCAAAACCATTATAAAATGGGGAAAATCCCACTCAATATACCTATCCACAATCTTAAAGTGCCCAGTTTATTTAATAGTGGCAGGTGTTAAGAGAGGTTACAATACAAACCTAATTTTCATTATAATCCTATAGCTCAATGGTTCCCAAACTGGGGCTCCAGATATTCTTGGACTATAACTCCCAGAAACCTTCACCACTAGCTGTGCTGGCCATGTTTTCAGGGAGCTGTAGTCCAATAACAGGTGGAGCCCAAAGGTTGGAAACTACTGCTATAGCTCTCAACAGTTCATTAAGAGCATAGGTGATTCAATTCCAAACATTCAGTACAAACCCATTCTATGTCAGATCTATGCATCCATCCAACCTCAATCTATACCAGTGTTTCCCAACCTTTGGCTTTTGGACTTCAATTCCCAGAAGCCTAAGTAACACACACACACCCCCGCCCCGAAGCACTGATCAACCAGGGTACTGACTTAGGATTCTGGACATTAAAGTCCCCCTGTGGGGCATGGGCCCCATGTTGGAAACCACTGATTTATATCATTCTGTAGGAGGTATAATTTTTTAAAAGCCAACTGGGAAAAGTTTACAATACTAGATGAATCTCTGCTTCAGACTGCCCATCAACCAGAGAACAGTGATCAATTTGTAACTTCCACTTTGGAATTTTCTCATTCCTCCATTCCAAGAGCATGCTGGATCAACCTCATTCCTGTTGTCACTCCAGAAACACATGTCCAATAGTTAGATTATATTTCACACTTCAGAGAATATCTTTTTAGTGAAGATACAATAAAAGCTGGGAGAAATTTGACCTCAACCCTTGCAGAAACAAACAAACAAACAAAAAACCTCACTGGTAGACATTATAGCAGAGCTTGACATGAGAAGAAGCAGCCAGAAATCTTGGAGACTACTGAAAAGATGGTGTTGGTTTGTTTGTTTTTTGCCTGATAAAGAATTCAAGAGTAATTGAAACTTCGATTTGTTTATAACCTCTTAGTGATCCAATAAAAATACTACCTAACCCAGAACTTCACTCCTATGACTAGATCCCATGGCTATTTGTAGTAATTTCAGTGTCCTTTACAAGTTTTCTATGCCAGTTTCAGAGTCTAAATTGAATGACAAGCTGAATATATCAGGAATTTTAAAGTATTGACGTGGAATGTGAAAGGTACTGGCTGTCAAGTGAAGAGGAGGAGGTTAGAATCAGCCTTGAGGAAAGATAGGCCGGATATAGTCTTTCTCCAGGAAACTCATCAAAAATCAGAAGACACTAATAAGATATTTCTGGGATGGATGCAGATATATGAAAAGTCATATGGAACTTCTAAAGCTAGGAGTGTGCCGGTCCTGGTTTCGAAGAGACTTGGCTTTGAGATGATAAAAAGTATTTCAGATCCAGAAGGCAGATATTTGATTGTAATAGGGAAAATAGATGATGAAGAGATAACGTTAGTAAACATATATGCTCCAAACGACCATCAGCAAGAATTTTTAAATAAAGTATACGGCATATTGGAAAAAGAGAGAACTTTGAAAATGATTGTTGCAGGAGACTTTAATTTAATAAGGGCATCAGAGGATTGTACTAATGTATTAAGAGCTGGGAGGGTTGTTAGAATGAAGATTTTAGATAAATGGATGACGAGCCTAGGTCTGAAAGATGGTTGGAGGGAGATTAAAGGATCAGAGAGGGCATATACTTATTTTTCACAAGTTCATAATACATATTCTAGGATAGATTACATTTTTGGTACAGAAAATTTGGTTAAAAATTTAGAGGATGCAGAGATTGGAATTTTCAAAGAATCGGACCATGCAAAATTTTGGCTGGAATTAAAAGTTGATAGAGAAAAGAAGTTCAGGAGAAATTGGAGATATGACAATAAATTGTTCTATGATCAAAAGTGTAAAGAACAAGTAATTGAAAAGTGGAATGAGTATTGGAAATGGAATGATACAGGTGAGGTTAGTTATAATATGGTTTGGGATGCCATGAAGTCGGTTTTTAGAGGGGAATGTATCAAGTTAGCTAGCGTTAAAAATAAGCAATTTAGAGATAAGCAACATGAAACTGAGAATGAGATTAAACAGCTATTAGAAGAACATGCAAAGACAAACAGAAAAGATGTTTTTGGAAAAATGCAAAGGTTAAAGACAGAATTGGTAGGGAAAGATATTCAAAAAGTGAAAAAAGATTTGGTGTATTTGAAGAGAGTATTTTGAATATAGTAATAGAAATTCGAAATTGTTGGCAAGAGCTGCTAAAGAAAAAAGGATTAAAAGAGAGATGGGAATTTTGGTGGATATAACTGGTAGGAGGTGTAATAAAACGAAGGACAAGGTTAGGATAGTGAAATTTTTTATCAGGAATTGTATACTAAAAGGGAAGTGAATATAGAAAAGTTGAGAGAACAATTGAAGAAGCAAACGCAAAAAAAAGATTAAAAAAAGATAAATTTAGAGCATAAAAATAGAATGGAAGAAAAAATTACTGAAAAAGAGGTAAAAGACACAATAGCCAACTTGAAGATAGGTAAATCACCAGGGGATGATGGCTTAACAGTGGAATTTTATAAGGAGTTCAAAGATTGTGTGGTTCCAAGATTGGTGAAGCTGTTCAATTTTATAATGGATGGGGGGAAGATACCGACATCATGGTATAGAACTATAATTGTTTTGCTGCCGAAACCTGGAAAGGATCTAGAAAAAGTGGAATCTTATAGGCCTATCTCCTTGATAAATCAGGACGCCAAGATATTTACAGCGATAGTTGCAAATAGATTGAATAGTTTTATGACCAATTATATAAATGGGGATCAAGCTGGTTTTTTGAAAGGAAGGCACATGATGGATTTGACTAGGAGGGTTTTGGACTTATTAGATATAGTAGGATCTACAAAAGAGAAAGTTGGTATATTATCATTAGACATATTCAAGGCTTTTGACTCATTGCAATGGGAGACAATTAAGGAGATTATTGGATCCTATGGGTTCGGTGATAGATTCTGTAATATGATTGGACAGCTATATCAATTTGGATTTGCTAAGGTTAAAGTAAATGATGAGTTTACAGAAGAAATAAAATTAGAAGCAGGGACAAGGCAGGGCTGTCCATTGTCTCCAATATTATTTACTATGGCAATGGAGTTGTTAGCGGATGCTATAAGAGGGGACAATGGAATTAAAGGGGTATTAGACAATAAGATAAGTCTTTATGCTGATGATACTTTGGTAGTTATGAAACATCCTGGGAAAGCATTAGAAAAGATGCAAGGTCATTTAAAGGATTTTGAGGAGATGACAGGATTGAGAATAAATTGGGATAAATCTGAAATGATATTTTGTAATGTAGATAAAGATGAACAAGAGAAAATAAGAGGTAAATTTAAATTACAGGTTAAAAATTGTTTGAGATATTTAGGTATAAATATTTCAAATAAACTTGAAGATCTTAAATGATTGAACTATGAGATACAAAAAAAGGAAATTAAAGAGAAAATAGAGCAATTTAAAAAGATTAAACTATCCTGGTTTGGTAGGATAGCGTTAAGTAAAATGATGTTGCTGCCCCAAACTAATTTTTTATTTGATGCATTACCAATTCAATTGAAAGATAAAGAAATTAAAGATTTTCAAAATATAATAAATAATTACTGTAATGGTGGGGGGGAAACTCGAATAGCAAAGATTTCTTGGTATTTACCGCAGAAAGAGGGAGGATTGGGGATACCAAATCTGAGAAACTATTATAAAGCTTTTCAAATTAAGAATATTATGAAGATTTTAGCAAGGGAAAGGGCAACATGGGAAGAATTTGAAATGAAGGAATTAGATCAAGTAGGTAGAGGAGTATTTTTGGGCAGCAGCAAAAGCAAAATAAATGTGAAAATAGGATGACGAAGACGATGTTGGGGGTATGGAAGAGGGTTAAAAAGGAATTAAGTCCGGATGTGTCTCTGATAGTAGAAACAGAGGATCTTAAAAGTTTCCCAATAAAATTAGAGAAAAGGGTGAAGGAAGTATTAGTAAGAAATTATGTTTGCCTGTTGAAAGACTGGATAAGAGAGTGTAAAGATGGAGGGGGAAAAGCGGAAATATATAAGCAGTTGAATTTGAACTGGTTTCAGATAGCGTTGATAGACAAATGGAATGGAGAATATATGGGACAATCAAGAGAGGTAAAACAGAATTTGAGGAATTGGTATTAAAGATAAGAAAAGGTGATATGGGATTAAAGGGCATGGTGAGTAGAGTATATAAAATATTAAATAAAGAAGGTAATCCGCAAGAAACATTGAAATCATATTGGAAAAATGATTTAAATATAAAAGTATCAGAAAGAATTTGGAAAAACAAATGGAGAAAGAGGTATGTGAGAACAATGTCAGTTAGAATAAAGGAACATAATTACAAGATGTTGTGGAAATGGTACTTGACGCCAGAGAGATTTTTTCAAGTGGACAACACCAAAAGCAAAAAGTGTTGGAGATGTAAAAGCACCCTGGGAACATATGAACATATGTGGTGGGAATGTAAAGTGGTAAATGATTTCTGGGGGGAAATTGAGAGAGAGATATGTGAAATTGTAGGGATGAAATGTAAGTTGGATCTAAGCATGGTGTTACTAACAGATGTTGAAAATGTAAATGTGAATGATGATAAAAATGAATTAATATCTTTAATGCTGATAATTGGAAGAATGTGTATTGCAAGAAATTGGAAATTTGAAGGAATATTAAAAATAGAAGAATGGTATAAAGAGATGTGGCATCTTGCATTGAACGAGAAACTAACATGGGAAATAAATAAATACAAAGGTAAAGTTAAAGAAAATAGATTTTGGAAAATTTGGCAACCATTTGTGGATTACTCAATGAAAGGAGAGCAGGGGGATAGTGGGGTACCTGAGCAGATACATTTCTGGAAATGGTAAAAATAAATGTGACATCTCACGGACTCTTTTAAAAGTGTTTACACATAGGGTGTTTAATGTAATTGTATAATGAATATTTTTGTAATTTGTTTTAAGTTTTTGTAAAATAATGGTATAGCAGAATATGAAGGTTTTGACCAACACAGTCTAACTGAGAAACCTGAAGGTAATGGGAGAGTTGGGAGCTGATTGGACTGTGAACATTTATGAAATAGTAACTCAATAAGAAGGTCCAGGCTATACACTAAAGCAAGTATTTTTATTGAAAACTAATGAGTTTGTATGTAATGTATTATTTTTGTAATTTGATATTTTTATGGTTAATTCAAAATGTAGTTGTGTCTATTAAGTTTTTTCTTTTGTATTGTTGTTATAAATAATTAAAAAAAACAAAAAAACAAGAAAAAACAAAAACAAATGGGAAGACTGTTTTATATATTCAAATGCTTTATGTTAAAAATCAACCTAGTTTCTACTATTCAGTCATTCCTAGAAGGCAAAGCAGGAACATTTTCCTACATGGTTTTTCCCCCTGAACAGGTTGTTAGATTCTGCATCAGTAAGCATAGAAGAGGGGTACACAGAAAGAGCCTCCTCAAAGATTGTGGCTTTTTTGAACCACAATCAAGCGTACCCAGGTAATGGCAACCTTGTGTTGCTGACTAATCTTTTTTACACTACGCTGAGTGAAAAGAACTCCAGAACGATCTCACCAAAAGGTGCCTTCATTTTGGCAGTTTCATGTCTGGCCTAGACATGGAAGAAGTACAGAATAAATCTGGATTAAAAAGATTATATTTTATACAAAGCTAATCTTTACCCCTCCAGCCAATTTGAATTTTTCTATTATGATCAGCAGAAGATACAAACAGAACCTGAGTCCAAATGTATTATTTTAATTAAAGCCATTTATTTTCACACTAGTTTTTAAAAGCCAAATCTCCTGCTGTTTTTGATGGGAAGCTTCACATGCCATGAGACATTACTGGAAATGGAATGCTATGGGACTGTGTACTGATCCCTCCTCCTATCCTGCACCACTGTTCTTATATACTGTACTTGTTCAGAAAATCAAGGATGTAATTTGGTTTAGCGCTTTCATTGACAAGCACAGAAAGGAAGACAAAATTACTAGGAAATCAAGGAACAATTATTGGTTCATGTTCAGCATTGGGAGAGCAATCATTTTTTAAATTAAATGAACATGGAAGATTTCAAAATGATCCGCAACTGGAGAAAAAAAATGTTTTATCTCTTTAATTATATGCAGATCACAATTCCACACTTCCATCTGTAGTGACTTTTTAAAGAATAAATTGTGGCTTAAAATAGACACTGTGAACTAATCATAGAGCAGCTCTCCTTTGTGCCTCTTCGTGTGAGAAGCAGTTTGAGGTGGGCAGAAAGAGATTTAAACATCATCTTCCGCAAAATGAATATTCAAAATCTTGATCTAAGTTACAGAATCCCCCATTAATCACTGCCAGCTGTACAGTGGACCCTCGATTAACTATGCGTTCGAATAGTGTCATTTCTGCATACCGACGCGTCGTCACTCACCACGTGACTATCCGCACAACGACAAAAAACCGTCATTGTGCAGATTAACGACTTTTTAAATGTTGTGCGGATAATGACCCTTTTTTGCCGCTAGATGGCGCAGCTGCCATTGAAAATCGCACAACGATGTTTCCCCTATAGCGAGGCTAGTTGGGGAACCAAACAATGTTGTTATGTGAGGGTCTAGTGTATCTTATATGCCAACGTAAGGGCCAAAACCCATGGGTTTTCCATCATAGATTTCTAATTGACTTCAGTGATTAGGGTTGGAGAAAAAGAAACAAAATGAGGCATGGAAGTGTCTTTCCCATCTGCCCCTTAAAATCCTTTGAAACTGTAATAAAACAGTCTCTCTTCAGATATGAACACTGTTGGTTTAGAGATTATGTTTAAAGAGGTCATACTTATTACTCTGGAAGCTCGCCACTGCAAATTCCCCAACCTTGGACACTCCTCATGGTTAACCTGTTCAACCAATGTTCAGTCATGAGTACCACCACCACCACTCCCAACACAGTCCTCTTGTAACCTTCCTTGTCTCTTACACTTGAAATGGAAGTTCCTGGGAACAGTAACATAAGCATTATGGAGTTTCGCTAATACATATTTTTTCTCTCACAGGCATACATTTTGCTTTGCTTTATCCCTATTTTAAATTTAATGAATAGTAGTGTAAAATTTTAAAAAGCCTAAAGGTAAATGTATGCCCATTTTCAAGGGAAAACCACTCTCTTCATTTATGATGAATTGGAGACTCTTCGGATGTTGTTTTTCACTAAAATTAGAAGGACTTAATCTCCATCAAGCCTAAAGCCTCCCCTGATCTCTTTCCTAGTAAAGGTAAACATAACATTTTGTGAGGAAATAACTCCTGTGCAGAAACATGAGTAAGATATTCCCTTCATTAGAAAAATAAGCTGTTGAGGTTTGTATTTGAAAAACACTTTAAGAGCATGACTGTGATTAATGCAGCTTCTGCAACATGGATCAGGATTTTGGGTATTTATTTTTATTAAATATGGTGCTTTAATGTCTTCCTTTACCTTTTTTCACAACCAAATTTGGCTTTCCTTCATTGCAAAGCACACTTTCACTCCAAGAACATTTTTGTATATTTTGGGCCTTAAAACAGATCAGCATCATCTCCCACGGGCATTTGAAGGCAGTTTGCAGAACAATCCAGGTCAACTCAGACGTAGACCTTGTTAAGTACAATGAAACTTACTTCAAGGATGTCTACAGCTTTGGCATGCGTACTGTATTATATGATCCTTACTAACCACCCTGAGGGACCTATTTAGGATGGAAAGGCCAAGCAGATACATTTTGAAATTGATTTATTACTGCAAAGTTTGCTTACCTCTGCTCTCCGTTTTTTAATTGATTTATGATTTTATAATGGTTGTGTAAACTGTATTTGACTATTTCATAGTAAGTTTATTTTAATTTCTGTAAGCAACTAAGGACATTTGGTATATCTTAGTCTACAAACCAGATAATCAAAGACATAAATAAATATTGTAATAATATAAATGTTAGCCTGTGGAAGTTAAAGGGAGTGAGAAACAACCAACCATACTATTCACTGTGTTTGTGATAAGACTGTACATTTCTTTGGGTAACAGCTGGCCTCAATCATCTGCTTACTTCACATGCTGTACAAATGCAGACACAGAGAACAAGCTGCAGAAAATAATCCAATCTCCACAAAAAATATTTTCAAAATGATCTGAAAACCCCCTTTGTAAAAGACTTTTTAAACTGCAGCAAGAAGACATTATTTATTTACATAAATTTTAGATTGTCCAAAAGCCGGAATACTCTGGATGATGTGCTGCACAATAAAACATCAATTATGAGCAATGAATAACAATTTAAAAAGTACATAACAAAACCAATATAAAGGCAACCACACACAATTAAAAAGCACATAAAACTAGAGTAAAAGCAGTAGCACAACAAAACCATGCTAAAAGCATACAAACATTTCTCAAAACACTTGAGAGAATAAAAAGATCTTCATCTAGCACTAAATAGACCATAATGTAGATGCCAAGCAAGCTTCTCTGTGGATGGCAATTCATAAATAAAGGTAAAGGTTGCCCTTGCTTGAAAGCCAGTTGTATCTGACTCTAGCGTCAAAAGCAAAAAAAATGCAAGTAGATAAATAGGTAATACTTTGGTGGGAAGGTAACAGTGTTCCAGTGTCTAGCCATGCCTGCCACATGACCACAAAAAGGTTTGCAAAGCGGAGATGAGCAGCGTTTACACATACCTGTCTTGTAGACACCTGCCTCATTTAACCTGGAGCTACGCTTCAGAGTCCAAGCTAGTTGATATGGAAGGAAATACTATTTCAGAAAAACTGGCTCCGATGTAATTAGAAGCTAATACTCTAAGCAGCATTACGTGACATGTCCTAACTGCTGCTACGAAAACCAATAAATAAGAATTTATCTCTACCTCTTTGGCTTTCAACACAGTATGATTCACTGAGGAATTGCTTCACATCTCCATATTATGTTACATTGGCTGATAAAATTGATTGAGTGATTGGATTAATGTTCTGCCCAATTTAGTGGAATCTTACTACTTTGGGTGGTTTAAAAACCTTTATAACCCCCACCCCACCCCCACTAAGTCTAAAAGACAAAAATAGAATTTGTTTTCATCAGGTTAAGATGATGGTAAAGGTCTCCCTTACTTGAAAACCAGTCGTGTCCGACTCTAGGGGGAGGTGGTCATCTCCATTTACAGCCAAAGAGCCAGCGCTGTCTCCATCTGTAGACATTTCTGTGGTCATGTGGCAGGCATGACTAAATGTTGGAGCAAATGAACACCTTTCCCTTTCCCGCCAAAGCAGCATCTATTTATCTACTTGCAATTTCTTGCTTTCAAATAGGTTGACAGAAGCTGGGACAGATGACGGGCACTCACTCCGTCAGGCAACACCCAAGTCTCGAACTGCTGATCTGTTGACCTTCCGGTAGTCAAGATCAGCAACTTAACCATTAAGCCACCATGGGGCCCCTTTCAGCAGGTTAGAGGATAGCAAAAGTTGCTTGGATTGAGAAGGAAGAAGATGTTTTGTGGAGAACTACTCAGGTCAGAATGAGCTGGGACCAACAGATTGGTAGCAATGGTAAGTTTGAGGCTTTCTCTATTGTCAATGTTGTCATGTACAGGGGAGGACTCCTATATGCTTGACTGTATAGACCAGTTTGTGGTCAAAATAAGGTTTCTTCTCAGTTTTGACACAAAATAGGCTCTGGACATTGAAGGCTACTTTCTCTCTATCACTTCGCGATAGAGCAATGGACTTGACTCAGAAATGACAGTACAGTGAACCCCCGGTTAAAGACATTTCTTGGTTTCGAAAGTCGCGTCACTAACCGGGAAACGTCATTAACCGGGAAGCAGAAACCTGCAGCAGACGAAGGGGTTTCTGCTTAGAGCAGCATCGGAAAAGGTCCGTGGGGGTTGGAAACAGCTTGGATCACCTCCCCAAGCCCCCCAGGGTGGCAGGGACCCAAAAATGGCCTGGGAGGCTGGGGGAGGCATTCTGCACCTCTGCCCACCACTACTACAAGATCTCCTACCTTTTGAAGCTGGAAAATCACCGTCAGTTGGGTCCCTGTTTCAGGCTCTCTGCCTCTCCAGCAGTGTGTGGGAGGCTTGGAGGACCAATTCTGCACTATTCCCGCCTTCCTAGGTGCTCCCTGTGCTGCTCAACAGCTGATTATAGTTGTGGCCGCCATTTTGAAAACAAACAAACAAACAAAATGGCAGCCACAACCATAATCAGCTGTTGGGCAGCACAGGGAGCACCTAGGAAGGCGGGAGTAGTGCAGAATAGGTCCTCCAAGCCTCCCACACAGTGCTGGAGAGGCAGAGAGCCTGAAACAGGGACCCCACTGATGGCGATTTTCCAGCTCCATAAGGTAGGAGATAAAACATAGTGCCCTCGGTTAACGATGCCAGATCGTTAACCGAGAGATGACTTTTCAGAAAAAGTCACGTCGTCAACTGAAAACGACGTTGTCCGAATGCCTCGTTAACCGGGGGTTTACTGTACAAGATCACTTCGCCCATGCTTTTGAGTCCAGCTTTCAGTCATACAATTTAGGAAGTTAATCGGTCATCATGTCACAACCTTTACCTCCATAAGAAAAGAGCTGTTGCTGTCTTTTTACCTTCCAGTAGCTATTCCATTATAATAAGCATCATGTCCCACAGGAATAATTGGTACCAATCCTTAGCTATTTGAGGTCTAATACATGCTAGATGAAGTTACACTCCCCCTAAAAAACTTGATTGCATGTATTTCTAGATGCATACTGAAAGTGTCCACATTTCATCATTTGGAAGGGGTGCATTTGCACAGGGAGCTGATGTGCCCATTCCTGGAAATGTCTGACATAGCTACAGTGTCACATGCCTTAGTTATATCCTGTTTGCATTACATTAAAGTGCTCTACATGGGGGTGCTTCTCAAGACTATTCAGAAATAGTCTGAATAGTCCCGATATAATCTTCCCAGATCGCTGATATCTTTGGGGGAGGATCTTCTCTTGGTCCAGCTGCCATCACAGGCATGTTTGATGATTACTGGAGAGAGCATATTTCACCCTCCCACACAAGGGCTATGTTATCCCCCTTCACAGTCCTTCTGTTGGCAGGTAAAAATCTTCCTGTTTAAATGAGCTTTAGAATTGTGAATGCCCTAGTACAATGATGGCGAACCTATGGCACATGTGCCAGAGGTGGCACTTGGAGCCCTCTCTGTAGGCACCTGTGTGGTCACCTCAGAACAGAGTTCACCCCGCCCCTCTGCTCAGCAGCCCAATGGGATTGTTTCCTCCTTCCCCTGTTGCTGTGTTGGCACTTTGCGTTAAATAAGTGGGTTTTGGGTTGCAGTTTGGACACTCCGTCTCTAAAAGATTCGCCATCACTGCCCTAGTAGGATTGAAGCTATTTCAGTGGAGGATGCAGTGTATTGTATTTTTATATTGTGTTTTTAATTTGTTGTAAGTTGTTTTAAACCTATATTGTTATAGGCTTAATTGTATTTTAATGTTAAAATTCTCTGTTATTGTGATCTTAACTGTATATGCACTTTTTTAGCTTCTGTATGCCATCCTGCCTGCCAACCTAGCAGTTCGAAAGCAAGAAATTGCAAGTAGATAAATAGGGACCACTTTGGTGGGAAGGTAACAGCGTTCCGTGTGCTCCGGTGTCTAGTCATGCCTGCCACATGACCACGGAAACGTTTACAGAAGCAGACAGCGCTGGCTCTTCAGCTTTGAAACAGAGATGAGCGCTGAACCCTAGAATCGGATACGGCTGGCCTTCGAGCAAGGGAAACCTTTACCTTTACTATGCCATCTTGAGTTCCTTCACTGGGAGAAGGATGCAGTATAGATAAAATATAAATATAAATATAAATAGATGAATAAATAAATAGTGCTGCACCAGCATATGCACTGCAGCTGGTTGGGTCTAGGTACCATTATTTATCTGGGAGAATGGATTATGCTTTCTCGCTGGTGAAAGAGGGCAGAATTATTTGAGCATATTTGTATTTTGAAATAAAATAAAACAACAAACTAACTAACTAACCACCACCATAAATAAAGACTACTTCTACTTCTATTAACAGAAAAGCACCCTAACAGTAGCACACTAATCTTAATGTACAGTAGTTACATCACTTTGAAAAAAATTGAGAGCAGTACCTAACACATAACCTTTTAACAGTACATTTTGAAGTTTCAGATAGAGGACAGTTGGGATACACGTCACCTGTTTTGCGGTGTCCAGAGAAAGAGTCAGACATTAGTTTAATTTGCCTCTTCCAGGGCCCGCACCATCGGCTTGGGGATGAGAGGCCAGTGCCTTCGCCCCTCTAGAGCCCCGCCTGCTGGGGGGGGGGGCTACAAGAGACGCTGACTTCGCTGCTGCTGCCGCTGCCGGAACCCGTTTGCCATCGGCTCGGGGTTGGGAGGCAGGAACTGTTCAGGACCTTTGATCCCGGGGCTCTGCCAGAGGTGTTGAGCCAGGCTCCGTTAGAAACGTTGAGCCTGGCTCCGTCATGTGAGAGACATTGTAAGTTATCTTTGTGAACTACTTCTGTGAGGTATTTTTGTTTGTTGGGATGACATTATGAATTGTATTATTGCTATACCTTATTGTGACTCTGATATTTTCTGTAAAGTATATTGTGAATCGCATTATTATTACTGTACCTTAATGTAATTTTGCTTTGTTGTATTTTCATGTATATTTCATGTATATTGTATATCTTATCTCTATATTGTATTTATTTTTTGCTGGAAACCGCCTTGAGTCGCACTTGTGCGAGTAAGGCGGGGTATAAATTTAATAAATAAAATAAATAAAATATGTTAGCACCAATTTCCAGTTGAAGATCTACTCATCACTTTTCTGAGCTTACAGGCTGCTTATAATACAAGGGTACCATCAAGCACATGCTGCAGCAGTAGCAGTTCTGTGTCTCATTTTATATAGTAGCTGGACATGTCATGTACTCTGCATATCGCCATTCACACTGCAGTAAAAACAATGATCAAACAGCAAACTTGAGCAATTAAATTGTTCAACCATCCAGTTTTTCCATTCTTCTGACCACAGTCTTTCTCTCAGCAGAGTCGAGTAATTCACTATCTGCTGATGGTTAAAGAGATAGCTATATAGGGTGCATATCAGTGCTGTTCAATTAAAATAAAATGCACTTTGAAGTAATCCATGAGGACTGCCAGTTGATGAACTGACGGGACCTTTACTGGTTGTTGCACAGGGAAACCAAGAAGGTCTTATCAACCTATGTCTTCATTTTACAATGACCTACATTCCTTGTTCTGTGGATTTTGTCCTGCTATCTTTATTTGTGTCAGTGTTGCACAATTAAAGTGCAACACTTCTGGATCAGGGTTAGTCAGCTCTATGCCATTACCCAAGGGTTGCCCAAGTGTCATAGCTCCATCTATGTCCTGCTATTTATTGCTGATTTAGCACAATTTTAGTATTAATGAATAAAAATATAAAAAGAAACAGAACAATCAATTTTCAGTGCCATACTGGTAGAAGCAGTAAACATGTCACATCATTCATGTTCCCATACTCTACCACATAGAAAATAGAAATTGACTACAAGGGACCTCCACATCACAAGCAAACGTATGAACTAAATTGTGTCACAGTCTAATAGGACAGGAGTTGAGAGTTTCTTTAATTTGTTAGTTAGTTAGTGAGGCTGTGTCGACTTTCTGACAGATTCCTATTTTTGAAAGTATGGTAAACAAGAAAAAGTAAAATGTCACTGCCCAAGTATTAAATTCCAAATCAAACACAAACCTCCCTAAATTCCTCCCATCATTTTTGAAACCAGATGAGTCACAGTGGACTATTTTTGGCTATTTTCAAAGTTCTTGAAATACCGATAGGGAGGGAGAAGTGTCCCACAAGACCAGAACAGACATGTTTCAAGTAAAGGATTAACACCTCACACACCTATCAACAGGCAGAGGCATTAAGCTGAACAAGATAACAGGATGTGCAGTCAAGAAGCACTATATTCCAAGAACAGCACAGGAAGTTTATAAACAGACAATCCTTTAAAACCAGCTTGGGAGGGGTGGGGGTGGGGGGTGGGAAATGGAAATATAAGTTTGCCAAGCAGAAGATGGATTGAATGAATGACTAATGTTCCCAATGAATTTTTTAAAAGTGCTTGGATATCAAGGATGCTAAACAGAGTAAATATCCTAGCACTACATCGTCAAAAACAAATTGCATGATGCAGATGTAACCCTAAGCAACCTCATTAAGCTGAGGGAAGAAAAAAGTACATTTGGGCAAGGCTACTCGAACCTTTTTATACTCTTGAAATCTAGCTGCATCTGCAGTGTGTACCTACCTACTTGGGTTGGACTTGTTAAGTTTTAGGAAACAGGCAAGTGACTAGAATCCTGTTCTGCAATTTAAATGTAATTATCCTATTCTGTAAAAAATGTTTATCTGTAATACCTACTTTTAAAAAACAAGGGATTCATCTACTAAAAAAGTGAAGAGAAATACTACTGTGTACTCTTCTATTTGTGTCAGGTTCTTTTAATTCCCTGGAAAATACAATTTATCCTCTGTTATAAAGGTGTAGCAAAAAGTCAAAAAATTTCTGCTTGTAGTTTTCCCAAAATATTTTCATCGTTCACATGAGCTATGCAAACACACCATCTTGCTGTGACTTTGCTATTCCAAAACTCTGTCTGAAAACATGTGACTTTTCCATATAAGTAAACTACTATGCAAAAAATACTACAACCCTATAAGCAACACACCTGTATCTATTTTCCTCCTCTATTTTGCATAACAACAATGGCAGTTTCAAGGAAAGTAGGGAGCCATGTTATGCTATTTGGATGACTAGCAATCAAAGGGGGGAATAAAGATAATATAAACCATAGTGGTATGATTGTTGTTATCCTGTGGTTGAATCCCCATACCATAGGCACAATTTTTCAAAGTGGGAATCGTGTAAATAGTAGGCATTCTCTCCCATGCTGCCACTCAAGATGGAGATGCTATGTTGGAAGACATATAATCACATCAGCTTACTTAAGTGACATTTTTGCTGCAATGTGTTAATTTGATGTATAACAGCTACACTTTAAGAGTTCATGTATACCAAGCCCTGAGGAATATTGGCCATACATTTCTCCATTACTGGTTGACATTTCTACTTACAGGACACTCAGTAATATTCTGGCTCCACAGACTCATATTGGAGCTGTCCTCAATGGTCGTGCATCGCTTCTGCTTCTTATCCCAGCCGCAATATGGGTCTTTTGCTCCCAGGCACTCACTGTATGCAGAAAGAGAAACAGATTAGTGTTTTTGCACAGATGGAAAGCTCTAAAACTGAAGTATACTTCTTCTGTGCAACAGCTGTCAATTAAGCTGAGCTACAGCACTTGAAACAACTCTTCTAAACAGAGATGCACTGCAGCAGGTTCTGTCAGGTTCTGCAGAACTGGTAGTGGAAATTCCCGCAGACCACGCCCACTTGGTTGGCTCCGCCTACCTCCATAGCCCATAATGCAGGATGTTTGGCCACACCCACAGATGGGCCCCGCCCATAGATTTGGACAGCCCACAGAGTAGGTAGTAAAAAATTTTTGCAGTGCATCACTGCTTCTAAAACAGAGTTCCACCTAAAAGGAAGGTTTCAAGATGACCAGAATAAGGTGATGACAGCTCCCCTCGAATGCAAAAACAAAAATACTAATTCGCTCTCTTCCAAAACCCAAGGATTACAAAGAACTGCTTCATAAGTGCAATCAAAGAGCATTTGACTTTATGAATAATCATGTGTAAGCCCCCTCACCTAAAATGCTTCCTGTGCAAATGCTTTCTGAAACAACTCTTAAGTGGTTGCACAAGCAAACAGAGTGAGAGGAACAATGTTAAGACCTTATTAGTCTTGGGGTTTGTTTTTTAAGCAATTGCAACATTTACAATATAAGGCTATTCTATTAGTCTGAAATTGCCACTGTACCACCACTGTTTGGAACCTGGAGGTTCCCTTTAAACAGTGCTCAACAATGAATGCTTTCTCCTTTTTTCTCCCACTTGTTATTGTCTGCACATAGATGGCTATTCTGTGACTTGTTGAACAAAAATATGCTAGGTAATTTCAAAATGTGGTCAAAATCCTACTGCTCAGTATAGTGAATCAATGGGGATCTTATGAGTCACCTCCTCCATACATTCCATTGATTCAAATGGACCTTCTCTAACTGTAATTTATTATGCTAAAGTAGACCACATTTAGAGTGGTCTCATTTGAATGAATTGAATTTACAGAAAAGTTGACGCACAACTAAATCATAATTGATTCCATGGGTTTATTCTAGTGTGATTTACTACACTGAACAACAGGTTTTAGCCACTAAATGTCACAGATCAAGCTGGATCATATTTAGCCAACCCAACCAATGCCAACAAACACTTTTGATCTATAATGTAACACTTTTGGGGGTGCAATGGTTAAACTGCTGCACTGCAGCAAAAATGTTGTGAGTTCAATCCTGATTGGAACCAAGACTGACTCAGCCTTCCATCCATCCGAGGTAGGTAAAATGAGTAGCCAGTTGTGTTGGGACAAAATGCTAATTAATTTGTGAACTGTCCAGAGAGTGTACTAAGTGCTATGGGGCCTTATATAAGTGTAATTGCTATTGCTAATTGCTTTTATGATTCTAGTTAATGCAATATAGATTGATTGAACTGGGTGCTTGTCAATATGATTTCCTATTGGACTTCCCTAGGAAAAACAATAAGTTATTTGAGAATAATCTGTAGAATGACACTGCTTTTCTCCTAACCTTTGTATGTTTTTATTGACAGAACAATAGGACCAAAGAATAGAAACAGAACTGTAAAGTAAAATTATCATGTGAAAAATAGCCTTGTCTCTTCTGTTCAGACCTGTTCAGGTAAGGGAAGTTGGAAGGGATTTAGACCATGCTTTTTACTAATTTCTCTCTCATTTATAATTCAGCTCTAGTTCTTCCTAAGGCAGGTAATCTCCTTCTCTCTTGTCCCTCCCCAAATGGTGGGGGATAAACAGACTTGGGGGAGTAGGAATTTAATTTAATGTAATTTAATATTTCTATAGCCACCCAACTCACGAAGACTTGTTTCTTAGGAAAACAACAGTCTGCAGGTATTTCTAACGTATGTACAGTATATGACTTAAATTTTATTCAGTTAGTTTTACCTATTGGAAGGGAAGATTCAAAGTTCTGAGCAGGCAGAAAGGTAGCCTGTTTTTCAAAGATATTACAGATAGGCCAGGAGATTGACAAATGCATACAGATCATTGAAGGGCCTGTAGCTATTTTTCCTTGGCTGACCTTTTACAATTGTACAATCAATTGTTTAACAATTCTTTACAAAAAGACTTTAAAAGATTTTAGAAATGTCAATTAGACCTGTTTTCAACTAAATTTTGGAAGTAAGGACCATTGTCCGAGACTGAATGAAGGCTAAAGATGGGAAATGGGATTCTTTCCCGCTCAAGCCAAGAATGTGTCAATTGAAACATCTCTACCTCAATCTCTGAAAAACCATATGCAATGAGATATCAGGTATTAATATACAAACAATCTTTGAAATCTAATTAGTTAGCAATGAACTACAAATGGGAAGTCCTGTCCAGTAAGCATTAGGATTTAGCATCGCCTCAGATTGTATTCCAAAGCACTCCTTAGACTTCCTTCAGCGGTCTATTGGACATATTTATTTATATTTACTAGCCTCCCATTATGCCATCCTTTGCAATTTGTGCCTTTTGGCTTAGGTTTTGGAATGCCATGCTACCATGTCTTGGCTTTTTAAAATATAAAATTAGGACTACATTGCAATGATGTTTTATATATTATGTTTCCCCAAGAAAGGCTTAGAACAAAAGACAGATATTCAGTTACAGCTCAAGCCAGTCAAATCTGCCAGGAACTAGCTAACACTATAGAAACAACCCAGAAATTATTACCACAAGGGCACTGAAGGGGATATGTGTAGTGTTTTTTTGGCTGCAGAGTGACATTGCATGCAGTGCCAACCCATAGTGTTCTAATCCATCAAGTGGAGTGGCTTTCCATTCCTAGAGGAAATGAAATGACAGCAGTTCTTCAAAGCAGGAAGAGGGGGATAGACAGATGGAAAATAGGGAGAAAGGACCACTGTACGGCCTTCAATCTTGAGGTAGCCCACACATTTCAGCATGGAATCATATGGAGATGAGAAGAAAACATCGACGAAGGGAAAATTAAAACTCCCTATTTTTCACTTGACCTTCTGAATTTTGAAATCAAATTTATTTAAAATCATTCCGGTTTAACTATCTTTTTCATGAGAGAAGAACAGTCTGTGAAGGGAACACAGGCCATGTGCTAAGAAAGTATCAATCTACAGTAGAACCCCGTATAGTGATCACCCAATACAGCGATGAAATTGCATAGTGATGAGGTTTGGAGGGGGGAAAGCCGTTCTGCATAGCAATCGTTTCTATGGGAAAATCCGTACAACGATTTTCCAATGGGAAAAACCGCTTAACACCAAACATCGTTGTATGGTTTTTCACATAGGGAAAATCATTGTACGGATTTTCCCATAGGGAAGATCGTACAACGATGAAAACCGCATAGCAATGAGCTCCGTGGAACGGATTAAAATCACTATACAGGGTTCTACTGTATTAACTTTCTCTTAAATTTCATTAAATCCAAAGGACAGCATATTACCTTTGAAAACTGGTTTCTAAATCTTTTCATGAGAATGAAGATGTATGGCAAGAGGTAGCAGCAGATTTCAACAGCTATAAATCCCAAACTGAAATGAGAGTTTCAATAAAAGTAACATTTGATGCTCACCATTTGCTAAAAGGAAATGTAGCACAGAGGAAGAATAAAGTGGCTTTTTATAGGTTAAGTATAAGTGGGCTGACAAACTCATAGCCCGAGTGTGGAGTATCTGACTAGAGCAGTGGTAGCAAACCTATGGCATGCGTGCCAGAAGTGGCACTTGAAGTCCTCTCTGTGGACACCCATGCAGTCACCCCAGCACAGAGTTTGCCCCAACCCTGTGCCCAGCAGCCCAATGGGTGGGCTTCCTCCCTTCCCTTAGCACAAAGTTCATTTCACCTGACCTAGTGTGAGAAAGATTAGCTTGCAACACAAGGTTGCCGTTAGTAGGATATGTCTGATTGTGGTTCAAAAATCCCACAATCTTCTAGGAGGCTCTTTCTGTCTACCCCTGTGTCTTAGCTGCCAACTGAATGAATGAAACAAGAATTAGGGGGGAAATTAAGAAGAGGAAGGTAAGGAAAAAATGTCAATGGACTGATAATCAGGATATTTAGATTGACAGCCTGCTTCAGGTGGTTACCTGTGAATTCACAAAATGGAGCTTGGAACCTGAGAAGAGTCTCTTCTAGACCCAAGCAGCTCTTGATGAGAACTTCTTCCTCACTGTCTACATCTAGACATGGTGAAAAGCTTTCCATCAGTCCCATACTACTGACAGAAAAAGGTAGAGCAGTATAATGGACTGTGGAGAGGAGAGTAGGTTGTAGGAATTAACAGATGACCACTTTAAGAGCTACATTTAGAAGCCACCAACCTGTCCTCCTTCTTCATGGCATCCACAATTCACTCAATTGGGTGACTAGCAACTTCATTTACTAAATAAAGGATCAGCACGTCGCCATCAAAGACAACCAAAGCAGGCACCCACTCTAGCATGAATGACCAATAGATAGTGAATCACAAAGGTAAAAGGACATTACCATATCATAAGATTGCAGATATATGGGAGAGGAATGCATCTAGAAAGAGTGCTGTAAGATGCCAAAACCTTAATGCAGCGATGCCCAAACTATGGCCCGTGGGGCCAATTAGGCCCACACATATCATTAATGCGGCCCTAGCTCAGTACCCGGGCTCTCCCAGGACCGCCCCCACTGCCTGACATCACTTACGGCAGTGATCACGCTTTGCCTCCACTGGTCCAAGCAGCTTCTGCTCGGTCACATCGCTTCAGCAGCCTTCGGCAACGTGTATCACTGCGTTGGGGAAATTTTTGGAGCCTTCCCCATTTCAAAATCCATGGCGCTAGGAGAGCTCCATGGCATGCTTGAGATGACATCATTCTGGGCGCGCCACTGGGCTCTCCTAGTGCCGCGGATTTTGAAATGGGGAAGACTCCAAAAATTTCCCTAATGCAGCGACACATATTGCCGAAGGCTGCTGAAGCGATGGGACCGAGCAGAGGCTGCTCGGACCAGCGGAGACAAAGCACAATCACTGCCGCTGCCACGGCTGAAGTCGGAATCGTCAGTGGAGAGAGCAGCTCGCCTATGGCCTCTGCACCTGTGTGTCAGGGGTGGGCCCGGCCCGGCGGAAAAAAAGTTTGGGCACCACTGCCTTAATGCATTGGCTACACACATTTTCTACAAGTGAGTCAAATCAGACAAGTCATTGCCATGGCAAAATGTTGACAGATGGCTAAAACACTTTTTCTGATCCCATGACAGTAAAGGAATAGTCTAGTGCAGTGATGGCCAAAACTTTATTGTTTCAATATATCAATGTTACTCCTCTCAAGTCTAAGACGGTTAGTAAACTTCATGTTTTGGGCAAAATGTGCTGGAAGGAACCAAAAATGTTGTTTACATCTTCTGGAAGGGTTCTCAGAAGACAACTTATACTTAGATTATTGGGAATACTGTTTTTGGCACTGTGTGGAAAGTGATCTAATGAATGGGAATGTCTGGAAGAGGATTTTGATTTGTGCACTAAGATATCTGCCACCAAACATACTTGGTTTCTATTTTGTTGTTGTTGGGTGTCAACCCCTCCCCCTTTTTGGTAGATGTACATTAAAATATGTTTGCCACTAAAAGATAAATGTTCTACTCTCTTCTTGTCATTAATCAGTCCTGCAGATCTTGGTCACATATTACATCACAAGGCTATGGCAGTTAATGCTGCCTTTGAGGCAAAATTCACAATATGCATATCAAAGTGAATGTATTAGGCTGCCAGGGAATGCATCTTATGTGTAACAAATATAGCCATAAATTTATGGTCCTGTGGGAGGCAGCAAGAAGAAGTTCCAACTTTTCCAAGAAAAACTTGATATTTTCCCTTCCCTTTAGTCTAGCTCACTTCAAATATGCTGGACTTGGGAAATGAATTGTGAAACTGAAACCCAGCATTGTCTTCTTATACCCTGTATAATTTCTCTGTTCTGGGTGAAGGTTTTTTTGTTTTTTGCATTATACTGTAGATAGTTTACGCCATGGATACTTTATGAGATATGAGAGCACTAGCAATAATTGCAGGTGAATTGGTGTCAAAAAGATTTTATGAGCCTACTAGAAATGGGCTATGGGATCAGACTTTTAACCTCAAGCTGAAGAGATTTAACCATTTATATCTTCTTGGTATAGGATCTGATATCTTGCCATGCAGATAAAGGTCTAGCTAGGATCCAGGAACATTAGAGGAGGGGAGGAACATGGTGCTGAAGAAGAGACTTTAGTATCAAGGGAAGAGTCTTTGGGAAAGAGTACTCTTTAATGGTGGTTAGGAGGTCAGCCAGGTGCAGTGGATATCCAGACTGGAAGCAAGGAATTAAGAACTGATACTGATGGGGCTGATGTCATACTTGTAGGCACAAGTTAAATCGGTGAATGAATGAATGAATATACATACAGTATAGATGTAACAATTTACAATGAAGAGGATGGTTGAGAAAGAAATGAACTCTGCTTGGTAAACCTGAGGATCAGAAGAGGTCTGGAAACAGATATAGCAGATGCTGAAACTTCCATCAGTCCCGGGGTTGGTGGCTCGGAGGCAGTGGGAATTAACAGGCATTGAAAGGTTTCATTAAACGATGAAGAATATTCATAACAATTTGATACTGGGAATCAATTCCGGTATGTAAGGCATTTATTGAGGCTGTGTGACAGTAATTCCACAGATCTCCCAGGGCTGACCTCAAAGACAGCCAATCATAACACTCCGCAGGGACTGTGCTGGCTCAGTGGTAAAGAAGCTTGCCTTGTTAGCTGGAAGGCTGGCAAGTCAGCAGTTCAAGATCCGAGTACTGCATGACAGAATGAGTGCCCATCTTCTGTCCCAGCTTCTGCCAACCTAGCAGTTCAAAAGCAAGAAATTGCAAGTAAATAAACAGGGACTACTTTGTTGGGAAAAGAACTTGGGGACACAAAAGGAGTCTCATTTAGGCGTCCCCTGAGCAGAGTTCCTCCAGAAAACATCCTTTCAACTCTGAAAACACCTTTGAGTGCTTCTGACATGAAAAAATAATAACACTCCACAGGTCAGTGATTATATAGTGAGAAGTGAAGTCAAGGGGAATATGAGGAGTATTTGTATATCTTGGATGACATCAAAAATTACACTGTGGTGACATATGGGGCCCCATGCTTGGGAGCCATTAGTCTAAAACAGTGATGGTGAACCTTGGCACTCCAGCTGTTCTTGAACTTCAATTCCCAGAAGCCCTGATCAGCAGGAGTGCTGTCTTGGGCTTCTGGTAATTGGAGTCCAAGAACAGCTGGAGTGCCAAGGTTTGCCATCACGGCTCTAGAGCAGTGTTTCCCAATCTTTAGTTTTTGGACTTCAAATCCCACAAGCCTGTCAATTCCCCAAAGCATTGATCAGCCAATGTACTGACTTAGGCTTAATGCTTTATGACAAGAGCAAACATTCTTGAGGGTACGCAAGCGCAAAATCAATTTAGAAGATGGAGGAAGGCGCTCACTGAACAAGGAAAAGCATTAAAGAAGGATGTGGCTGAGGAACTCGACCTCCCCTACATCACTTGGAGGACCCTGAATAGGCTGAGGGTCAGAGTGTCTAAATGTAAGACAAACATGCTCAAGTGGGAGCTGCTGGCAAACAACATGCTGTGTGAATGTGGAGAGATACAGAATCCAGATCATCTGCTGGTGTGCCAATTACTGTTGGAAACATGTACCAATGAGGATTTAAGTTTGGCCAACAACAAAGCCAAGAAGGTAGCTTCATTTTGACAGTTTAAAGTTTGACCCAGACATGAAAGAAGATGATCTATAATTATAAAGGCCAAGATTCAAGTAAATTTGGAAATCTCTTTCTCTGAATCAAATTTACCAAGTTCACATTTAAAATGGGCTACTTAGTAACTGCAAAGAAGTTCACCAAGGGAACACTGCCTTAAGAAGTTATAGAAACAAACTGGAATCTATTAGAGATCTATATACAGTGGAACCTCATACAACAATCGCCCTGTATAGTAATGAAATCGTATAACAATTAGGTGTTGTTGGGGTTTTTGTTTGGTTGGTTGGTTGGTTTTTTTGGGGGGAATGGCGTCCCGCATAACAATTTTCCCTATTGAAAAAATTGTACAACAATTTTTCAATGGGAAAAACCACTTAGCAAAATAATAATAATAATAAATTGCACGATGCATCCCATAGGGAAAATCGCTATACGATGCATGTATCATATAGCAATTGTTTTGTACAACAAGCACCGTGGAATGGATTAAAATCGTTGTATGAGGTACACTGTATTTTAATCTAAACCATGGCATAGGTGTTCAACCTGCTGTCCCATGGGAGTTATCTTAAATATCCATTGCTTATTTCATGAAATTCTCCTTCCAGAGAAGGTACCTTTCTGATCTCTGTAAGTCCAGGAAATTCATCAGATATTCAGTCCACAATCGAAGAGACAATAAAACATCTTGTTTTCAGAGTTCTTTTTGCTTTTGTGGATGTTTTGTACTACAACCCTATAATATCTTATTATTGATCTTGCTGCCTGGAGTGAAGGGGAGTTGTTGGCTAAAGCATTTCGATGGCCAACAACTATTATAACAAAACTGTAGAAGTTACAAACAGCTTAAATGCTTCCAGGGTAATGTCTAAGATTTTGTTGATACAGGAGGTCTTGCACTTGAGGCTATTAGCCGGGTTATACTCATTGGGGATTCAAGAAAATGCCTGCCTGAACAAATGGAACAGATGGGATTTGTTCTCGCAGGACATTAACATCAGTAGACACTCATTTACAAATTCATTGCTTGGCAATAAATGTTTTATCCAATGTGTAATAGAATACATCCAAAACAGTCAGATTATAAACAATTCAATTCATCTCTCTAATTGGAGAGTTATTTTGCCACTCACTCCTTATTCTTAGCTACCAAAAATATTTGCATAAGAACAACACACTGGCTCCTTAGGAGTTTCCCTGCCATCTGCTACTGTGACTCTGTTCTCAGTGATTACATTAGTTTCTGAAGTCATGAGTCAGAATGGAAGCAGAAGGTAAACCTCTGAGATTAGTGTGGAGAAAAACCAGAAACGATATGAGTGACAACTCAATGAAGTTACTGTAGCAGCAAAATGTTATGGATTAGGTCTATGTGCGACTTCCAAAAACATATCCAGATGGTTCTTCATTTTAGAAACTGGAAAATATTCTTAGCCACCGTCGAGAAATTTACCCCTGTATTGAAGCCATGTGTGAATGTGGCCACACTGACCAGTGTTCTCTTATAGTGTTTGCTCACCCAGAGTGGCATATACAAATGAATGTGTGAAATCCCCAGGCAATTGTACTAGGTTATGAAAAACATTTTATATGCAGAGCTGTACATGTGAAGGCTCCCCTGCTACAGATGTCCATCCTGATGTTATATGTGTGGATTTTAGAAGGTGAAGTTATTTGGTGCCATGTGCCACCCTACTCATTGCTCATGTATTGATATAATGTAATTACTGAAAGAGGATTAGGACTTGCCATATACAGGATGATGTGAGAGCTAATTCCAGTCCACAGTTTTATAAGGCAGTGACCAATAAGGAACCAATGTGGCCTTTGTGGCCTACAGGGCCAACTTTCTATATCCATCTCATGAATGTTTTTTGAATGGATGCAAAATCCACTTTTCCCTGGCAAGGTCTTAAGCTATGTCTCAGGGAATTGAATTGGGACCATGGGAAATATCCCTCTGTTTGAATCACAATGGAACCTTCTCTTTGATCAAGTATTTGGGCTCTTGAGAAATTCCGCTATCATTAAAAGGAGCATTTCCCACCTTAGTTTGGTTGCAAGGTAAAGCCTGGAAATGATAGTATAACCACTGGGAGAAATCAAACATCATATAACCAAAGTTTTAAGAGCAAACTACATGTTACTGCAACTACGCATTTCTTAAAAAGAAAAGTGTAATGCTGCCATAGTGATTTTGGAGGGCAAGATTCCTGATCAGAAAAACCAAACTGAATACCTCCTATCTGCTGCTTATGGTACCATATCATAGGAATGATAGCTTTAGGAATAAATTAGAGCTCAGGGCAGAGAATATTTCGCAGAAAACAGATACAGGGCTGTCATCTTGATTAGGAGACTACAGTTACTTTTCCTGTACTGTAGCATTGTTATCACTTACCAAAATTCTTAAAATGTATGATTAATGCAATGTGTAGTTTGAAATTTAGTTGGCAGCAAATGAAAATTGAATGCCATATCTATCTTTCTGCTCTCTGTATTATTCCATGTGACTATTATTCCCTGCTTCCTTGCCAAATTCCTTCATGTGTCATGCCTGGCCAAATTCTACTCCCTCACCACAAAAGGTTAAGCATGGGAAATCTTCTATATGATGGAATTATGCAATGCATTTAAATACACGCAAATGTTAAATAATGTGCATATTTCAGCAGGTATGGCATTTATACTTTCTTGATGCAGAATTGTCTCCCACCCACCCACCCACCCCGCAAATTTCAGAAGAGATTTGGAGGTTCTCCTACTCAAATAAGAGAAATGGTCTGTAAAATGTGCAGGATTCATTCCACAAACAATCTATTTTCAAATACAGTAAATGAATATTACACCTAACAGAAAACTGTTAGATCGTGCCTAGTAGCTGTGAGTATGAGACTGTGCTTCACAGGCTAGTAGTATTCAGCAAGATTAGCTTTTCGTCCCATTAACATCAACCTGCAAAAAGGGATGTGCTGAACAAATAATCATATTAACTTCTAGCCAACCAAATCCTAATTACTGACAGCCTGAATAACTTACATACAGGACAGACAACATCAGTTAGATATCAGTCCCAACAGCACAAAAAGAGCAAAAGATGAATCTAAGGATGTTTGACTGGTATAAAAATAAAGATATTAAATAGGGAAATCCTACATTTAGTTTTCTTTTCTTTTTTAAAGCAACCTCCTCCCACTAGCAAAAACTCACACAATACCAAACATAAACTGTAGAGACCAACTGGTGATCTGTAAAAATCCATTATCATTCTCACTGAAAAGACAAGTGAAGCAAAACTGAGCTACTTTATCTAGACACAAGTCAAGTGGAAACAAATTCATTTTCTTGCTGAAGAACACAATTCATTCAAGGTAATCTAGCCCCAACAGTCACTTCTTGTTAATGGCAATTGCTTCTATTTAAACAATGTTACTAGTAATGTAGTCAATAGCCACGCACTACGTAAAATTATAACAGGACCACTTTAGGCTTCAATCTATACCTATAAATCTGAGCGTTAACCGTTGTGATTTGACAAATGATCCCACACCCGGCCATACTATCCCATACCAAGCATTTGTGCACTCGCCTGAACTGGGTACGGAGGTAACTGGGGGGTTGAGAAATGTGCCAGTGGGGCAAAAGACCCACGAACGCAAACAAAAAGAAAAGACTTCACTTCTCAACTTTCCTTGCGCCGCATCACAGCCAATCAGGCTGAGAGGCGCGAACAAAAAGAACATTGGGAAACGCGACATGGCCAATCAAAATCAAGCCACAGGAAAAAACTGCCGCACAAACAGAAACCACAGACACAAAACTACAAGCCCCAGCGTCCTGCGCGCCATGAGTGCACACAACGCTGAGAAAGCCGGCGCGTGAAGAATGAAAATACAAAACGCAATGGGAATTCAAGTCCGCCGCAGGCGGACACAGCGCCTCACAGCCACGCAAAATAAAAAGCCGAAAAATGCCACCGCAAGACACCCGTCATCCTTCTTTCCCGGAGCAACGGGGGAAGGGACTCCCTCTCCTCCACGCTACCCTGCCAAAGACACAGCGAGACCACCATCGGACTCAAGAAAAGTTGAGCCAGGGTGGAAAAAAACACACCAAAAACAGGGGGGTCAAGGAGGGGGGAAGGTACTGATGCATTCGGGGGGGGGGGGGCTGAAAGCGAACCATGAAGCAAAGGTGGTGAACAAGGCTCCGGTCGTTGCATTTACTTCCCGAGGAAGTGTTTTGCTTTCAAGGGGGGGAATGCACCAGTACCTCCCCCCCCGAAAGCAAACCAATTCCCCGGGAAGCAAAGGCAGCGAACGGCCCTTCGGTTGTTGCCTTCGCCTCCCAGAGCTCCTCACCCGGGCACAGCACACACCTACTGGGCTGGACATTTAAAACCTGCCCAGTGTGTGTGCGCGCACACACCAAAACAACCCCGAAACAACAACATTACCAAAAAGAAAACAACAAAAACAAACACCAAAACTATTACAAAATAATAAAATTAAAATAAATCAATAATTTAAAAAACATTAATAAACAAAAATAAATAAACCACAAAATACACAAACAAAAACTTCCACAACACCACAAACAAAACACCTAACTACAACACGAAAAACACAAACAAACAACAACGAAATAAAACAAATTAAACACAACCAGAAATAATCAAACCAATTAAACCAAACTAAAAATAAACCAACACACAAAAGACCAAACAGAAACACCTCCCAGCCCACCAACACAAAACCAAAACAAAGAAAAACCCCAGAAGAAAGAAAACCAGACAACTTACCAGCGTGTCCTCCCTCCACGACATCCGGAACAGAAATGAAGAACCAAAGACGACTTAACGGAACAAGCACCACCCAGAGGACAGAAGAGAAAAAACACCTGAAATGAAACCAAAACCCCTAGCAGCCCCACCGGCAGGGCACAATAGTAAAAACAACTCAAAAACACTCAACAAGGTAAAAACAAGTCAAAAACATAACACAAAATCACAATTTTACACAAATCACAAATATATCTCAAAAAAATAACATAAAAGATTTCTAAAATCCTGTGTTTAGTTTTAACTCAAATAAAAACCCAAAACATCTAAACACAGTTTAAAAACATTTAATGTAAAAAAAACATGTACTTTCACATTTTTAAAATTATTACCTATGATAGAACCATTAAAAAAAGGTCACATACTAAAATAGTATTTGGTTAAATAGAAAATTTAAAAATATATATATAATCCTTTGTTCTTTTTTTAATCCACAAAAAAAAAAACAAAAAAAACTGATCACAGTTTATAAAAGCCCGGCATCGTAACAAAAATTAACGTATATGTTAAAGCAAATATTCAAAAACACATTAGAAAAATTTCAAAATACAAGTTGTTATTAGTGTAAAGTATCACAACAATACAATCTACTTAACAAATGAAAACATAAAGGCATTGTGCATAAATAATTTTTTTTTTAAAGAACAATTACAGACTAAGCTCTTCTTTACCAACATTAAGAAAAAACACCTTCCAACACGATTTAAAACAGCCCGGCACCGCTGGGCAAACTATGCTAGTCCTATATAAACCTACCTGGAGTAAAGCCCAATGAATGGGCCTTGTAGGAATAAACAGAGGAATGCACTTGTTAACTTGAAGCCTTAGAGCAGGGGTGCACAAACTTTTCAGGCTGCGGGCTGGTCACATGTGGTTCCTCTCACCCAGAAGCGGAAGTAAAATATGCATGCATAGAACACTGTCATAAATGCAATTTACAACAGCTGTGGGTCATTTATGGCAGCATTCTGCGCATGTACTGGTGCATTCTGCATATGCACATTTTACTTCCGCTTCCGGGAGTGGAGAGGGTGGTGAGAGCTGGTTTAATTGGCGCCATGGACTATAGTTTGGGCACCCCGAGTCTCCCCTCACTATACAGTGGTAATTCATTTTATGAATGTAATGTGTTCCACTGGACGTTTTGTATTATGAAAAATTTGTAATGCAAAATGTGGTTTTCCATAGGAATGCACTGAAAATCAATTAATCCGTTCTGGATGTCAGTAATTGTGTGTACTGAGCACAGCGCCACCTCCCTCCCCCACCCCATCTGACCCCCTTCTCCCCCTTCACTTCTGTCAAGCTCTGCAGCTTGGTTCTCTGCCCCCCCCCCCGCCTGCTGGCCACCCTGTAGCCTTTAAAGAAAAGGAAATCCACTAGAGCCCCCTGTCCACTTTTACGTAAAAGGGCTGCACAGTCAAACAGAATCTGCAGGCACCTATCAGCATTTCCAATCACTCACCCGCTCAGCGATGTCCCCCCTTCTCCTCCTCCATCTCATTTCTGGCTTTATTGGTCCAAAAAAGAAGGACAGGGAAGGAGAAAGCTAGGGAAGGAGAAAGTTAGGAAAGGAGAGAGGGCAGCTCTACTCCAGCTGGGCTACGTCCACCCTCCTCCGCAGTCCTGAGAACTACTCTCTGAGGCTCCAGAGCCTTCTGGCTACCATTCTTTCACCACACCTCCCACTGCCCCATACACTCCGTAGACTGATACAAACAATGCAAAACACACAGTAGACAGTGGGCATCAGCAGGTTTGCACCAGTATATGCGTACTGGTAGTAAAAATGGCTGGCCCCGCCCACCCCCTCCTCCTCCTAGAAGAGACTTCGGAGGGGGCTGGCTCCATTTCCCCCTTCATCAAAGGCTTTTCCTGGGCTCTGTTTCACCCCAAAGCGCATCCCCAGCCACTCCAGAGTGGTTGGGGAGGCACTTCGGGGTGAAACAGAGCCCAGGAAAAGCATTGGACAAGGGGGAAAACGGCTTCAGAGGTTCACTATAGAGTGATGAAAATAGAAGAGGCTTCTATTTTCATAGCTCTATAGTGAAGAGCAGTCACATGGCCAACAGGCCACACCCACCCAGTCACATGGCCACACCCACAGTGTGGTAGGATTTTTTTTTTATTCTCACCACTGACCGTAGACTGATGCAAACAATGTAAAACACACAATAAAAGGCATGCAAACAACAAAGCTCCCTACCTTTTTGACCGCTTGAGAAATGCACCAAAAATTTCCAAAAAGTCCCAAAACCACTGCAAAAACTTTCCAGAATGGCTCCAAAACATTATGCAAAAAACGCTCCAAAACCTCCACACTCAATACCATGTGCTACCCACAGACTCCAGCATGCATGGGGGCGGCGCTATAAACCCTCCTAGATGCAATGCACCCTAGGGGAACTTTTTCGTTATGCAAAAAAAAAAAAGGGGGATTGCATAGCGAAGTACTATTTTCCCTGGGTTTTCATTTGTAATGTGAAAATTACATTTTATAAGGCATTCGTAATGTGAGATACCACTTTATTATCAAATCAGTGTGTGTCATAATGCTTCCAAAAGTTTTCTTGGACTATAGCTCCCAGGGCTAAACAATTTTCATTGTTATAAACCAGGGATTCTTAACCTGCGGCCCGCAGGCTGCATCCAGCCAATGATACCTTTTCATGTCCCCCCCCCCCCCCCGCCTGTCCGGCCCCCAAAGCTGTCTGAGGGAGGGAGCATGACCTGGCCCCTGGCTTTAAAAGGTTGAGAACTCCAGTTATAAACTGTAAATAATACTATACTTATAAGTTTGTCTAAGCTGTGGACTAGAATGATGTGAGGAAAAAATGGGGATGAGCTAATTTCCTCTGACCCTTCCATTACATTTCTCCCCAACAAGCTTCTACACATTGGCAGGCAACTTCTAAAGGAGGCACTTTCTCTGTTTGTTTATTATTTAGGGTTTAACATAATCAGTTTGTGACAATACCCTGTCAGACATTTCTCAATAATTTTCTCTCATTGGCCCTCCTTGTGCTCTTGAACCAAATACACTCAAGGGAGGCAATGAAGGGGAAGATTATTAAACCTGAAGGATTATTTTGTTCTCTTTCTCTCAGTCTTTTCTAAATCTCTTATCTGGCGGAACCTTATGGGGGAGTCAGTTTCATGCTGCCATCATACATGTTTCCTTACTTCCCGAGAATATGTTGACTAAGACAATGAAATTAGTACCAGAATTCCCTTTTGATTCAAATCCAACCAAACACTTAGCTTGGATTTTTAAAGTTTAATTAAAAAAGAAACAAAATAAGAGAAAAAGCTAAACAAACAGATCATATCTCAACCGTTACTTCAGAGTACGCTTCCCTAAAATATCGTCAACAATTTCACAGCTAGTTTATGCAGAATTCATGCTTACGGTTACAATTATCCTATGCTAGTTTCCCTTACTTATAATGTGGTGGGACTGGATACAAAAAGGGACAAACAGTGGAAAGGCATCATCTTCCCCCTAAGAAAATTTGCAAGCATTTCACTTAGATTTTAAACTCTTTCTAGTAGCCATTAGTTCAGATGTTTATAAAAGTTCACAGAAGCTGTTAAGACCTTGCTCTACTGAAAACATCATTCCTCTGTTGGTCCTGGAAAACAGGCAACAAGGATGAGACAGTGTAGGTAGGGCTAAGATTTGTTTTTCTAACAGTACTAATAATGTTGGAGAGGCATGCCTTGAACAGAGCTCTTTAGTCAGGTACCCTTTACATTCCTGCGTGCACAGAAATCAAGACGAATATTGGCTATCCCACTTGAGTCAGATTTCTGATAGCAACTGTCTTGCTCAAGCCAAAGAGCTTTGAATTCATTAGAGCAGGGGACTCCAAACTTGGCTTTCCAGATGTTCTTGCACTTCAATTCCCAAAAAGCCCTGATCAATAGGAGTGCTGACTTGGGCTTCTGATAATTAAAGTCCAAGAACATCTGGAGAGCCAAGTTTGCAGACCACTGCATTACAGCATCATGCTTCTTTAGATTGTCAGCACTGAAATCTATGGGTGTTCTATGTAGTTGCCTGACCACGTATACCCTTAGAAATGGCTGGTTATTTCTCTGTGCCACTTCTAAGACAAAAATAATACAGAACTTGAAGCACTTTTCACAGTCCCATGTAAATCCATAAATTCACAGATTGTTTTGATAAAAGAAATGAGCAACAGCTGTTTGCCATTTCACATAACATAAAAAGTAGAGATTCATTTTATGAAATACTGCACATGTAAGGAAACAAATAAACAAACAGTACAGCAATAGCAACTTTCTGAATAAAAAGCAAGTTAAAACACAGGATAATCTGTAACAAAATCATTTGATTTGGGGAAAGGAAATACCTATATGATTTATTTCTTGTTTTTGTAAACGTGGTAACACTATACTGCATTTGCTGGATATACAGTATTTATATTTGTAAATTGCAGCTGATTGTCAATATATTTTTTAGAGAACATACTATGGCAGTGTGAAGATGAATGAGGTCTTGAATTAAAGCACAAACATAGATAAAGCAAAAAAATTAAGAGGAAAAAAGATGGTGGTCCTTTCCTTCATAAAAAAAAAAGTTAAGTGAGAAAAATCACATATTTGACAAAAAGACAACCACAGTCAGTGGAACCATATAAATATTGGCCCCAAGAGTGGCAGATTGTGTTTATATAAATAAAATTTTCCATAACTTTCAGAGATGCAGGTATAAAATTAGAGAACATTTCTGAAAAATTCCATCTGCTTAAACTTGTTGAACATTATTGACTACGTGCTATTGGTTAGAAGGGGTTCAACAAAGAAAGGAATAATCTATATTTCTGCTAAATCTGCATGTATGATTTCTAAATATGAATATTGTGTTTGATCAATACATTAAATGTAAATATTAATGGTTGTTCCCGAGTACTTAAATGTATGAACTGAAGATGCATGTATATCGAGAACATATTGGACAGCTCTATAAAAGAGGTCTCTGGGTTTTTGCAGTGTACTGAAAACTGAAGAGTTACCCTCTTGACCAAAATGTATATATGGACTTCAGTTTTCAGTATCTTAACGTCTTCAAAGCTTTCAGTATTTGGGGACATAAAACCCAATGTTTATATCAGATGTGTACTCTTTTACATAAAATAAAAATGCATACAGTGTTCAAACAAGTATATTATCAGTGTCTTTTGTGCACACGATACATAATTCTGACATTTCAGCACAAAGTCTGAAACTGAACAGATTTCCACCTTGCTAGACAATTGATAGGAACCGCAAAAAGACACATGGATTCTAAAGGACACTGTATTTCATTTTCCTGTCGAAGCCAGTGATTCTAGCTTGCCTTTAAATGATTGTTCCCTTCTTACTACAGCTTTAACATCTTCTGTATCTTTGTAATGGATGGCAGCTTCTTAGACTGTGGCCTCAAACAACACAGACTGCAAATTATACCATTTCTTATCCCATGACACACCTTTCCATCATTTTATACTGACAATGAATTCTTCAAGGAGTAATTTATTTTTTAAAGGAACACAATAAGATAAACACTATTTTTCTTGAATATGAAGATTAACACTACCCTGAGGAAATTCTGATTAAATCTGGATTTATGTCTACATCAATAAAAACAGAGTTATTAAAAATATACTTTATAAACACTAGAAAAAGCTTCTACTGCCTTTCCAAACAAAACTGACTCCTAATAAAAAATGGGGGAAAGGAGGGCTTTTGACAACCAACTATTAGAACAGTCAATCAAATAGAAACTAAGATGCCACAGAAACATTAATGAAAGATATGGACCACTTTTGATGAATATGGCACATGTCAATACAATAGCAAAAGCACAACCCCATTCCACATAATGAGTAAACATCTGAAAGCATAGAGACAAAGAAGGATAAGCTCTACCAAATTGGACAGTCTGGAACAGGGTTAAACAAAACTGCATGTCCGACAGATGCTGCTTGACTACAGCTTCCAGAATGCTTCCTTGCTGGCTATGCTAGTGATGGCTGATAGGAACTGTAGTTCAGTGACATCTTGAGAGCATAATTTTGCCTACCCTGGTCTAAAAGAAGGTGAACTTCATGTTCAACTAAGGAAACCACCACTATTTAATAATGATTTCGTCTGGAAATGAAAAGAGATGTAGAACTAAAATGGAAAGACGCTATTCTAGAACAGCTCAGACTATTGAATGTGATACTTTGTAACTGTAATTTGTGATACTCTTTCTCTTTGTTAGCCGCCCAGAGTCGCATTGCCCTTGGAGGGATGAGGGGCCTTAGGTTGGGAACCCCGGTCTATGGGATGCTGTAATGATGACTGACAGCAGACAAAGCATTATCTTGCTTGAAAACTTTAAGTGGTATGAGAATGTATCAATTTGTTCACACAAGGCTGTAGATTAATGTGGCTTTTTGGATAGCTTCCAAAGGACACATCACAAAGAAGTAGTGATTGTCTCAAAGGGCACCTTCAGAAGAGAGTGCTTATTATTAATCTCTTCTTTTGGCAGGTAGTTTTAATGTTTGTTGTAAAATAGGGGGGAAAGTTGGTAATTTAATATAACCTGCAAAAACGAAATTAAGTTACAGATACCCCTTTTTTTCTAATAATACAGCCATTTTTAAAAACGACGTCTGAGCAAGCAGCCAACTGTGAAGTGTCTTGGGTAAAGTCGGAGATCACCGAGCAGAAATAGACTCCAGTTTTAACATGTAACTCTTGCCACAGAAGAAGGGCTAGCAGGTTCTGGGGGTCCAGAGGCCAAGTTTCCTTCCTAGGGATCTCTTCTGCAGCTACTATCTGTCTCTAAAACCCCTTCTTCTTCTTCATTCTCTTTCAAATGGGTAGGCACTTTCATGTTTTCTGTACTGCCAATAATTCTTAAAGAAAGTTGCTGTGATGCTTCCAGAGAGTCACAATTCTTTGGGGAGTACCCTCATGGGAAATGAGACTGTGATTACCAGTGTCCTCTGCACCCAATAGATTCCCCAAAGCACTGATCAGCCAATGTACTGACTTAGGCTTCGGGGAATTGATGTCCAAAAACCAAAGGTTGGGAAACACTGAGTTAGGGTATTATTAATATTAACATCCTTCCAGGAAGATGCAAATGACATGCATTTGCAATGAAGGTTTCAGTGAAGGCCAGGTTTTGCTAAGAACTGGAACACAGTTTGGGAAATGTTGCCCTGTTTGCTACCTATAATAATAGTGCCTTTGTCATCTTCGGAGTTCATTACCAGCTATTAATATGTAATTTCACCTCACTTGATCCAGTTCCAATCTACATGCCACGTATATACTGCCATTTCAAACCTACATGCCATATATACTACCTATAAACCAAAAATCCAGTTTATTTTGTATTCTACATGTCAGAAGAATGAGAGGAAGGCAAACACCAAAATAAATCTGTTAGTCTAAAAGATGTCACAACTTTTTAAAATTTATGTTATTATTGAAACAGATTATCTCCCTGAAAATTCCAGGAATTGTCTGTCAATAGTAAGTAAAGCTAAAGCCAAATTGCCCTTCCTCCTTTACAGTCTTTCGTTTCTACTCCTGCTGCTTCTGGGTTGAAAGGATTAGCCAGTGAAAAATCTCCGTTGCCGGTGATAAATCTCTCTTTCCAGGGGATGCCTGATCGCTGAAGTAGCAATCTTCGGGGAAGCACACCTGCTACTTTGGGGAAACATACCTGCTATTTGATCACCAACCACCAAAGCAGAGACTGAAATCAAGGCACAGTTTCCTCATAACTTCTGCCCCCCCCCCCCCAACAAACATCCCCCACAGACCACCCTACAACTTTTGAAGGCAAGCAAGGAGCTACCAGATAACTGGGCAGAACCTCATGATTCTCTACTGCCTGGCCACAAACAGCCATGGCCTGTGTGGAAAGTTTTAAACAAACCGTGTGCTGTACAGATCTCGTAAATGACTCCCAAATTGTGTAAACTGACTTCAAAAGCAAGGATGATCAAACTGCATGGTTCACACAACAACATTTCTATCCTAGCAAATTATGTTTGCTGATAGTTTGGACTACAAGCATTGAACCCTCAACTACTGAGTGGTGAAACTACCTTCTGTTCATGCTTGCTCTGCAACGTATCCAGTAAAGGACAGATCAATAGGTACACATACCATGATCTTTAAAAGCTGGAAACAACCCTAAATCACTGGATCACAACAAGAGCCATGAACATCATGGCAGGCCTTTGGTAGAGCCCTCCAAGACAACAGAGGCAAAAATCCCTGAGGAGTAAATGCCAGAAATACTGACTTTTCACTCTGTGCAAGTTCCTGCTACGCCTCTGAGACCTTCCAATGTATTCTGGAGCCGTGAACCTGCTGAGAACATAAGAACACCTATGTTTATGTTAAGATCAAGCTAGTTCTCATGTCTGACTCTCCCACATTCTTTGGAGTTGGCCTGAAGGGATTTCAAAAATTCTGAATGGCCATGATTTCAAGTCAGCTTTTGGCCGGTAAAGCTCTCCCTGCTAATCTGAAAGTAAGACAGACTTAAAGCAAACAAACAAGGCTGAGGTAATTTTGCCCAGAGGGCATAACAATTTCAGCTGTAGGAAGGCTTCTCCCAAAATCCATGTTTGAACAAAGCATGCCTTAATTTACTGAAGATTTAATTTCTACCAAAAGCTAATTTTAAAAAACACAAAGAGCAAACGCACACAGAGAGATTCTGGAGCAGATTATAAAGCAGTCACTCTGAAAGCAACTTGAAAACAATGCAGTAATAACTAGAAGGCAACACGGGTTTGGCAAAAACAAAGCCTGCCAAAATAATCTGATTATCATGTTTCCGTCCATGGTGGACAGTGGGAATGCTGTTCATGTAATATATGTTGACTTCAGCAAAGCCTTTGACAAATTGCCCCATGTTATTCTGATTAGCAAAATCACTGGGTGTGGCTGGAATAGCACATGTGTCAGGTGGATATACAGTTGGTTACAGAGAGAGTACTCAGAGAGTTATGAATGGCTCCTTCACAAGATGGGAGGGGATAACAAGTGGAGTACTTCAAGGCTCAGTCCTGGGCTCTGAGCTCTTCAACATTTTGATATATGACTTGGATGAAGGAGGCAGGAAATACTTGTCAAATTTGCAGATGATACAAAACTGGGTGGAATAGCTCATACCTTGGGAGACAGGAGCAGAATTCAAAAATATATAGACAGGCTTGAACATTAGGCTGAAGACAACAAAATGATATTTTACAGGGATAAGTACAAAACTTTACACTTGACAGGAGAAAACAAATGCACAGTTACAAGATGGGGGATATTTGGCTCAGTAATACTATAAGTGAGAAGAATCTTGGAGTTGTTGTACAGGTAGATCACAGGATAAGTATGAGTCAACAGTGCAATATGGCTGAAAAAAAGGCCAACACTATTTTAGGCTGCATTAACAGAAGTAGTCTCCAGAACTAGTGAGGTACTAGTCCCCCTCTATTAAGCACTAATTAGACCACATTTAGAGTACTGTGTTCAATTCTGGGCACCACACTTTAAGAAAGATGCAAACAAACTAGAAAAAGTGCAGAGAAGGGTATCAAGGATGATCAGAGGACTGGAACTTAAGCAGTGTTGAGCTGCTACAGGTGCCCAGGCACCAGTAGCGGAAAATTCCCAGGCCACGCCCACTTGGCCAGCCACGCCCACCTCCCTACCCCAGGCCATGGTATAGAGAGGACAAGTGGGTGTGGCCCACAGAGTTAGCCATGCCCACAGAGTTAGCCACACCCATGGTGGGGGTAGTAACATTTTTTGCAGCACATCACTGAACCCAAGTCATATGAGGAAAGACTGAAGGAACTAGACATGTTTAGCCTTGAGAAAATGAAAGTGAGAGGGATACGATAGCACTCTTCAAATAGGTGAAATGTGATCATAAAGAGAAAGGGCAAGATCTGTTCTCAATCATCCCAGAGTGCATGAGGTATAATAACAGGATCAAACTAAAGGAAGGCAGGTACTGTATAGGCTAAATATCAGGGGAAAAACTTTTTAAAGGTTACAGCAGTACAGCAAACTACCTCAAGAGGTGGTAAGTGCTCCAGCACTGGAAGCATTCAAGAGAGAACTGGACAATCATCTGTCAGATCTGCTTTGATTTGGATTCCTGCCTTGAGTAGTGGGTTGGACTCAATGCCCTAAAAGGCCCCTTCCAACTCAGTTATTCTATGATCCTGTGTGAGGAGGCTATAACAGGAATCTCCTCCCCATGTTGATGGTACTAATCAGTTCATGTATTAAACACTACTGCATCAGATTCACTGCAACTTTACACACTGTAAAGTCATACAATTCATCAAATTATGACCAATGTGAACTATGGTTTGTCTGAAACAAACCATCTCAAATTTGGCTTGTTTCAAAGAAATCACAACTAACATTAACCACAGTTTGACATGTCAGTTTGTGGAGTCACCAGAGACACATCCACCAGCTGAGAAAATAACCTCCAAGAAAAATGTGTGCTCGGATACGAGTAGCAGCCACCGCTGCCAAACTGATTAATTAATTAATTTCATGGCAGAGATTACTCGAAAGGATTTTTGGGGACAACACTGAAAAATAAAAGTGAACACTTCTGAACTTTCCCTCCCAACTAGTTTGGAGGAGAGGAGAGAGAACACAAACGCCTGTGTTGGTGATTCTCACTCACATTGCAGTGAACTATGGTGCCGTGTGAACCAGGCCTTGTTCAATGAAATCAAAATGAGAGGAGATAATGAATCTAAGAATATCAGTGCCAAACATTTTGGACAGACTGTAAAATTTAAGAGAGGCAATAATATTGATATAACAATTTACAAGAAACACAGAGTGGCAGACATGGTTGAAACAAACTGCTATCTAAACAGAATTCATTTCCAGTCAGGGGTTAATGAGCAAACACTCAAAACATTTGCCCTCAAATCTCTCCCTTTGCATTTACAGCCTAACACTACAAGTTAGTGTCTCCTACCTCTCTTTGAAAGATGAAGAAATGTATTTTTAAACGAAAGAGACCGCAATATGTTTCCCTAGCATTTTCTTTTAAGCTGGCATGAAATATATCAGAGCTATAAAATTTCTTACCCTTCTGTTCTGTACATGGAACATCTCTCCAGAGGAATTTTTAGTACTCCATTACTCAAACCAACAAACAGTGATCTGTCACTGTGCAATATTTGGAGGCTCTGGATTGGCTCCTTTTGGCTGGTGGGAAGAATTTGCATTTCCTCTAAATAACAACTCCTCAGACTCTTATTAGTAGTAGAAAGTGCCTTCAAAATGGTGCCGTGCTCTAGCAGAACAAGAAACAAGAGGCAAGTAAATCTCTAAAATTTTGATTCAATTTATCATCTAGCATAAGATTAACTTCACCCTATTTACGTGACTGATTCCCTCCCCCTTCCCGGGCACAATTTCTTTCCTCCTCATACACTTACAAAAAACTTGCAAGAAAATGTACCCAATCTTTAGGTGCAAGTCTTTTTTCTGATGTCTTTATATATACAGGTGAAACTCGGAAAATTAGAATATCGTGCAAACGTTCATTCATTTCACTTAAAAGATGAAACAAATATATGAGATAGACTCATTACATGCAAAGCGAGAGATGTCATGCCTTAGTTCGTTATAATTGTGATGAGCATGGCGTACAGCATACATGAGATTATGTGATGATTATGAGGTACATGATATTGGGGGGGGGGTGTTGGGGTTTTCGTAAACTGTAAGCCATAAACATCAATATTATAACACAGTAAGGCTTGAACTATCTCGCTTTGCATGCAATGAGTCTGTCTCATATATTTGTTTCACCTTTTAAGTTGCATTACTGAACTGAATGAACATTGGCACGATATTCTAATTTTCCGAGTTTCACCTGTACTGCCTGACTTAGTGCAGGCACTGCTAAAGGTGGTGAACAAACATATGAACATGAATACAACAATAAACACCATCATAAACCAAAGCAAAATTAAAACCAAATGAAGACCAACAAGGCAGCAACCAATAATATACAACAATTAAATAATATTACAATGCAAACATTAATAGACACAATCCAGAAACAAAAAAACAACAACCCACAAATAAGACCCCTCCCACCGAGGGAGGATCTCTGAGAAGGCTTCCCTATAGAGGAAGGTGTTGAGCATTTCCCTGGAAGGCCAGAAGTGAGGAGGCCTGCCAGACCTGGACTGGGAGACTGTTCCAAAATTAGGGGGTCACCACCCAGAAAACTCTCTTTCTTTTAGCCTCTCTCAATGTCCTCTCAGCAAGACAGCCTGAGAGGACCTCATGTTAGTGTTTCTACAGGGATGTCATTCTGCCATGTTGCAAAATCCCAAACTGTGTAGAATTTCAAACTGTGTAGAATTTTGTAAACTAGTACGAGAAACTTGAAATTGGCGCAGACTGCAAAGGGCAACCAATGAAGGCACATCAGACCAGGGATATATGATCATAATTACGTGTTCTCCTAAGATAGGGACGGCCAACCTTGGCACTCCAGGTGTTCTTGAACTTCAAATCTCAGAAGCCCTAATCAGCAGGAGTGCTGGTTTGGGCTTCTGGTAAGTGGAGTCCAAGAACACCTGGAATGTCAAGGCTGGCCATCACTGCCCTAAGATGTCTGGCAGCTGCATTTTAGACCTGTTGGGGTGTCTATACCAGTCTCAAAGGCAGCCCTGTGTAGAGATTAAGCCCCAATAACCTGCCCAGGAGGATACCATTGTTGATGGTACCACTAGCTGCTGAGGGATACAAGAACACCAACAGGTTGGCACTGCTCCTGGCAGATTCTCTTAAGAAATCATCAAGCAGCGAGACCAATGCTGTCTCAGTGCCATGGCACAGCCTGAAGCCTGACTAGAAAGTATCAAGAGGATCGGTTTCTTCCAGGAACACCTGCAGCTGGTCCACACACCCCCAAAAAAACTATTGTCTAGCTCAGGGGTGCCCAAACTACGACCCATAGGCCAGATCTGGTCCCTGACGCCAATTTATCCTGCCTGCAAAGCCATCGTCGCTCCCAGAAGCGTAAATAAAACACACGCATTTTACTTCTGCTTCCTGGAGCAATGAGGGCTTCGTGGGCCGGATGAATTGACGCTGGGGCTGAATCTGGCCCATGGGCCATAGTGAACAGCTCCCTGAACCATGTGACCGGCCTGTGGCCAGAAAAGTTTGGGCACCCGTGAGCTAGCTGGCTGCTTTAACCAGCCAGAGTGGTCAAGTGAGGAAGTGGTTGCTTCACAGGCTGCAAGTCCCCTGGCAACAGTTATTCCAGAGAGGCTTTTAGGTGCCTGATAGTATACTCTGCTTAAAATAAAACTATATCACTTATTTACAAACAGCATGCTTTTATTCAGAACAGCATGGAATAAAATATATATATAGATATTTAAAGGAGCTTTAAGCAATCAAATACTGTACTCTAGAATGGTTCCTTATTTGAATAGGATAAGAATCTCGACAGAGGACACTTATAATTTTCAAGATTCTTTTGAAACTGGCTTAAGCACATTGCATCCATGTGTAAATTCAGAGAAAGCTGTATCTGTGTGTTTCTGTTATGCTAAGAGTTTGAAATAGGAAACTTGGCTAGGCAAAAAAGACACTTAGGGTGCCCGTCATATAGTGGTTTTATTCCTGCAGGCTGCATGCTTTTTGAATGAGCCTGTGGCGGCCATTAACCCGTGGTTTCTAATATGGGGCACACGCCCCACAGGCAGGCAATTTGATTTTTAAGAGGGGCAATTCAAGAATGAGTTATTAACAGTGAATGACTTTTTAGGCTACCTTCATGTGAACAGGAGCTCATTTTTTGAATAAGAACTATATGTCAACAGGGTGGGTGGATGGGATCAGGATTTTAGAGCTGCTTAGGTGGGGCATGGACAAAAAAAGATAGGGAACCACTGCCATAAACAGTCTGAATAAACAGTCTGGAGATAAGTCTGGGGTTTGGGAGGAATGGGAGGAGAAAGGGGAAAGAGATCGGGAGTACTTTTTTTAGGGGAAAGACAAAGAAAGGAAAAACAGTAGTTAGAAGGCTGAAGCGAGAAAAGGTTGAAGCAGGAAAGGCACAGTAAAGAAAATTGGTGCTCTGGAAAATATATGCAGACATGGTGGTGAAAAGAAGTCCTCCGCCGCCGCTGCTCTCGCCTCCAGATACCAGCCCTGGTCAGTCGGACTGGGGAATTGGAAGCAGCTGCTGAGGCAAGGCTGGTGGCTACAATAAGACCTCCTCTGCCGCCGTTTTTGCCTCCGGACGCCTTGCCCCAGGCTCCTTCCCCTAGCCCGGCCAGCTATGGGGAGGTGGGAGCAGCTGTGCTGCTGTTTCCCGGTTTCTGAGCCCTCTCCCCTGGTCTGGCATTTGGCGCAGGGGAGTGAGAACACCTGGGCTCCTGGCACAGTGAGGACTTAAGCCGGGCGCTGCCACCTACTTGCCTGAGCCCTCTCCCCCAGTCCGGCATTTGCGGTGAGGGAGTGAGAACACCTGGGCTCCCGGCGTGGCGACTCTCCCCCGGTCCGGCATTTGCCGCGGGGGAGTGAGAACACCTGGGCTCCCGGCATGGTGAGGACTTAAGCCAGCCGCCGCTGCCACCTCGCATGAGTCCTCTCCCCCAGTCCGGCATTTGCCGCAGGGGTCGATGCTGCTGATGACTTGGAGCTGGGCTCTGACGTAGTCATTGAGCCCGAACCTTGTTTAAGGCACGTTTAAGGTCGTTGAGCCTAGGCTCCGACCTCTCCCCCCACCCAGATCATTGTGCATTTTTTCTGATTGTAACTTGTTAACTGTTATTGTAATTGTATTGTACTTTCTTATTGCACTTATGCAATAAGTGCTCCTTGCTTATGGTCACCCATGCTCTGGTTACTTCCCGACTAGACTATTGTAATGCGCTCTACATGGGGCTGCCCTTGACAACCATTTGGAGGCTGCAGCTGGTCCAGAATGCGGCGGCCCGGGTGGTGATGGGGTGTGGGCGATATGCCCATGTCTCTCCCCTACTTCGGGAGCTGCACTGGTTACCAGTTTGTCTCCGGGTGCAATTTAAGGTGCTGGTTTTGACCTTTAAAGCCCTACATGGCAGGGGGCCGGGATACCTTAGAGACCGCATCGTCCCAAGAGTGTCTGCCCGTCCAACCAGAGCGGACAGGAGGGGTTCTCTAGTGGTGCCACCGACTAGGGATGCACATTTGTCTAGCACCCGAAGGAGGGCCTTCTCCGTGTCCGCACCAACTCTCTGGAACCTCCTGCCAATAGACCTAAGACTCCAAAGTGAACTGCTGCCCTTCAGGAAAGGAGTGAAGACCTGGCTGGCAGGGCAGGTGTGGGGCCCGAATGGGACTATGGTGCCCGCCTGCTGGCTTGTATAAGAACTTTCTCTTCCTCCTTTGTATAGTGGATGGGATGGGTGGGTGGGACATGGGGGTTTTTAAAGGGGGTGGGTTGGGGGTTTTTTTATAATTATTTTTTATAATTGTTTTTATGTCTTTTGTGAATTGTTGTGATGCCGCCCTGAGTCGGGTTCTGCCTGAGCGGGCGGCATATACAAATTTGACTAATAAATAAATAAATAATAAATAAATTGTATCCTGATATTGTATTTTTCCCCGATTGTATTTTTGTACTGGTTATATTGTATTTGTATTTAATATGTTGTTATGCCGCCCTGAGTTGGCCTTGCGCTGAATAGGGCGGGGTATAAATCCAACAAACATGAACAAAAGCTAAAAACCGAGGGAAAAGCCGTTTAGCACATGTGCAGTAGGGTGGGACACACTATTCGCTAATGACTTATTTTTCAAGCTCTAGAAGATTCCAAACCAGTTAGCATGCATGCACAAAACCCATTATGTGATTCACAAAGACCACGAAGAAGAACTAGTTCATGTCCTAATTCATACTCAAGTGTATATTGATTTTTCTCCCTATGCTGAGAGTAATTGTCACATAAAGATATTTGGAAACAGGTATTTTACTATAGAGCAAGGATAGTTAGGCTGCATTGCTGTTTAGTATATTGAGTATGGAGTTGCAAAATAAATTGACCAGGAGCAGGGGATTAGATGTAATTCATGCTTTTGCAGTGAAAGACTTGAAAAATCAAATATTTTACGTGAAACTATCTACATATTTATAAAATGTTTGCAACTAAACTGTTTCATTAGAATTCATTTTAAAAAATCAAGGACCAATCAAAATATTACTCAGTAGTCAGAAAGTTTTGTATGACTGGATGCTAGGCTACATGATACCAGCAAAAACTGTGTGTGGGTACAGGTTGGGACAGGCATTACAGAAATGTCTTCAAGTATACTATAGTGACATTTCAGAAATTTAGATGTTAGAGTTTCAGAATGAAGGAAATTGCATAATTTTAGTTTGTACAGGGCATCAAAAACAGAGATTCTGTTCCTGATTGAGGTCTCTAAGAAAGATCAGAAGCATTTTCAACTGCTTTACTTATTTTATGTATAGTGATACCTCATACAATGTCCAAACTTGGTTCCACAAGTTTGGACTTTATACGGATTTAGACTTTGTATGAGGCATGCAAAATCCTAGCCGTGATACAACGTCCAAATCCTTGCTCCGATGCCTCATACAACATCGTTTCCATAGAGATACATTGTACTGTAACAGCACAGACTTCAGGGCAAAGTTAAGGAAATAGACAGGAAACTGACAGAACTTTAAGAAATCATTGTCTAAAGGCTAAAAACATTACAAAAACATGTCAAACAACCCTGATTGTCCAAGAAGCTGAAGAATGCTGCAAAAATTCCAGGAATGCTTCTAAAAATTCTGACGAAAAAATTCAAAAAAATCCAAAATCGCCCTCAAAACCACTCCTAAACACTCTTTGCCTCATGCAAAACCCACAAGAGCAATGCACGCATGTGTCCTGCCTTTTATACTGCCCAGGCACAATGCAACCTGGGAAAAACCCCAATGCCTCATGCAAAGTCGCACGACTTTGTATGAAGCAACTTTTTTCAAGGAATTAGGCGATGTTGTATGAATCCGATGTTGTATGAAGCGGACTTTGTATGAGGTATTACTGTATCTATATCATAATGAAGGCACTTGCAGAGTTATTCTCAATAGCTGCCCAGAATATGAATGGTTTCTCAAATTGATTCAAGGTTTTTCCATTTGTTTGACTTTAAATAGATGGGATAAGTGTACATAGGTTAACAGTTGAATATGATAATTTAAATAAATATCTTATGTTTAGGTTTTATTGAATGTTAAGTTAAAGCACTTTTGCTTAAATTGGGCTTCCAATGGCAAGGCTGTTGGACATTAAAATAGGAGCTGAGGGGGAAAATGAGAGAGGGAGAGAGAGAGAGAGAGAGAGAGGTTGCAAGAGGGAGAATAACGAACAGGCCTGGTGCAAAATCGATGCTTCAAATGTCTAACAATACAGGTGAAACTCGGAAAATTTGAATATCGTGCAAATGTTCATTCAGATAAGTAATGTAACTTAAAAAGTGAAACAAATATAAGAGATAGACTCATTACATGCAAAACGAGATAGTTCAATCCTTACTTTGTTATAATATTGATGCTTATGGTTTACAGCTTATGAAAACCCCAACCCCCCAATCTCATGTACCCCATAATCATCACATAATCTCATGTACGCTGTACGCCATGATCATCACACTTATAACGAATTAAGACATGACATATCTCGCTTTGCATGTAGTGAGTCTATCTCATATATTTGTTTCACCTTTTAAGTGAAATGAATGGACATTTGCACAATATTCTAATTTTCCAAGTTTCACCTGTATGTCTACCAGTATTTCTGCAGTGGGAGAGCCCTGGCATGTTCAAGGAAGTAACTTCCCCCCTCCCCCGCCCAGCATGGCTTTTGTTATTGGAAATACATCAAAACTAATCATATTTAAAATAAGTGCTGCAGTAAAAGGTAGATAAAATTACTGCTCAATCTGGTTGATGATAACTTCCAAGTCAATAGAGAACTCTGCAGTCACAGGATAAATTATAGTACCGGTAATACTTGGGGAAGCCATATATCTTAACATAAAATCAGCTTGTTCTTAATATACAATAAATTTATTGAGTTCAGGCATAAATGCTGATTAATTAAAATATTTTGACTTCTGCCACAGAACTAAGATATTATTCATAACTGGACAATCCCATAATTTTTCTAATAAAGATTCCACTACTGAAGGCCAGTCCATTATTTGAATTCTCAGAACCTAGAAAGAGCTCTGCAGGCTTCAAGTATGCGTTGGAGTCCATTATGTTTATAAAAGCATGCCAACAGGATGCCTTTAGTTACAGGAATGGCTCATAAATAGTATCTGATTATTGAGAGCAGGGATTATACGTAGACTACATGCTTTGCATGCGGAAATGCCAGATTTAATTCCTGTTGTTTGTAGTTTTGAAAAGGAATCCAATAACGCAGGGACGGGAAGCCCCAGTCTTGCAGGTATTCCCAAAATATGTTATACCACTGTCCACTGTGGTTGTGGCCCAGGAGAGTTGCAAGCTGAAACACTTAGAGATGAGGTTACCTACCTGTAACTTTGGTTCTTCGAGGGAATGTCTGTGAATGCACACATATGGGTTATTGCACTTGCGCAAGACTCCATTCGGATTCTACCAAGCTTAAAAAGGAATTTTTGGAGGGAAGGTACGAAGTACTTGGTCCCACCCCCTCCAGTACCTATATATTCCTGGCTCTGGACCTCCCTCCTCAGTCCATACTAAAGCTAGAGCCAGGAACCTCTCCAAGCGGAGAGTGGTGAGGTGGGCGGGTATGTGTGCATTCACAGACATTCCCTCAAAGAACCAAAGTTACAGGTAGGTAACCTGCTCTTCTTCTTTGAGGAGTCTGTGAATGGCCACATATGGGTGAGTAGCAAGCTGCTTACCGGATGGAGGGTCCGCGTCAGGAATCCCATTGGCTGAAGTCATAGGGACGAAGACAGGACTACTCTGCCGAACTCTGTGTCGCGTGCTGCTCTCGTGTCAAGTCTGTAGTGATGGACGAACATGAGCAGCTGGGACCAGGTAGCAGACCTGCAAATCTCCTCAATGGGGACCCCACTGAGGAAGACTGTGGATGTGGCAACAGCCCTCATAGAGTGCAGTCGAGGCCATTCTGGCAGAGGAGCAGAAGACAGACGATAAGCAATGTCAATTGTCATGGCCAACCATTTTGACAGCCTTTGAGAGGATATGGCCAAACCCTTCTGGTGTCCGCCATATGCTATGAAAAGTTTAGTAGAGGTGCAAAAGGGCTTAGTTCTATCCAAATAGAACAGCAGCGCACGTCTGACATCCAGCATGTGGAAGGACCTCTCAACTGGAGTGGATGGAGATGGAAAAAATACCGGCAGGTGTACAGGTCGAGACACATGGAAGTCTGAGACTACCTTGGGAAGGAAGTCCATGTCTGGGTACAGGGTGACTTTATCCCGAAAAAATTGGAAAAAGTGAGGGTCACAGCCAAGCGCTGCCAGTTCTGATGCGCGCTTGGCTGATGTCACCGCCAGGAGGAAGACAGTCTTAAGAGTCACAAACTTGACATCCACGGACGCCATAGGTTCAAAAGGAGGGTACCTAAGGTATCTGAGAACGAGATGGAGCGACCACTGGGGCATCGGATGCTTGGGACGTACATACTTCTTGCGCAGACCCTTCAAGAACCTCTTGACCATCGGGTCTCTGTAGAGAAGTGAGTGGGTAGGATGATGTTGTTGGTGGGCAATGATGGCAGACAGGGCAACCTTTATAGAAGAATGGGCTTGGCCCGCTTGAGCAAGGTGAAGTAGGTATCGAAGAACATCCGAAACAGAGAACTGCGTAACATGAGGGCCTCCTTGAGAAACAAACTGGAGGAACAACTTGTACTTATAACTGTAAAGTCTATTAGTAGAGGGCTTTCTACTGGCAGACAGTATTTCGACGATTAGAGGATTATCCTCCAGGCGGTCAGGTGCAAGGTGGGTAGATCCAGGTGCAGCACTTGACCGTTGTCCTGATGGATCAGGACCGGAACCCTCAGAAGTCATAGGAAGTCCAAGGCCATGGACCTCAAGATGGGGAACCATGGTTGCCTGGGCCACCATGGGGTGATGAGGATGACGTTGGACCTGTCCCTCTTCATCTTGACCAGTGTCCGGGTTATCAGCAGGAACGGGGGGAATAGGTACATCAGTGACCCATTCCACGTGATCATGAAGGCGTCCCCGAGCGACCCGTGACCTGCACTTGTTCGTGAGCAGAATAGGGGGCATTTTCAGTTTGCTGGGGAGGTGAACATGTCCACCGTCGGGGAGCCCCAACAGTGGCAGAGGTTGACAAAGTGTTGCTGGTGAAGTTCCCACTTGTGCATGGTGTCCTTCTGGTGACTGAGGGCTTCTGCAAGAGAGTTGTCCTGACCCCGAATGTGAATCGCAATCGGGAAGATCCGATGGGCAACGCACCAATCCCAGAACTCAAGAGCCAACCGTGGGAGTCTTTGAGATCCGGTTCCCCCCTGCTTGTTTACATAGGCTGCAGCCATGGTGTTGTCCGTTGTCACCTGGACCACATTGTTGTAAAGAAGAGGTGCAAAGGCTCACAGGGACTTCCAAATGGCAAGAAGTTCGAGCACGATGATGTGTAGGCTTTTCTATGCAGCGGACCATTGGTCGTGAACGCAATGGTCCCCGCAGTGCGCACCCCAGCCCGCTGTGCTTGCATCTGAAATCACTTGCATAGTGGGTGCAGGTTGTAGGAAGGGGAGGCCTGCTGTAAGATACTGCGTGCGGTCCCACCATAGTAGTTGTAGTTTGAGGGGATGAGTGACCCTCAGCCACATAGACTGGCTGTGCTGATGAGGTTTGAAAGTCTTGAGTAGCCAATTCTGAAGAGGGCGCATGCGAAGGCAAGCATACTTCACAGTGGCAATGGTGGATGCCATGTAACCTAGTAATTTCTGGGCAATGAGGGCGGACACCATGAGACTCTGCTGGAACCTGTGCACCAGACCCTTGATTTTGGAGATGCGTGCGTCGGGCAGGTATGCTCTTGCAGTGCGAGAGTCTAGGGTAGCCCCTATGTAGGAAATCACCTGAGTAGGGGTGAGAGTGGATTTCTTGTAATTGATGATGAGGCCTAACCTGCACATCAGGTCCACGGTGCGGCAAATGGCCGCTGTAGCTTGTATGCGTGTTGGGGCAACCAGAAGCCAGTTGTCTATGTATGGGAAAATGACAACTCCTTCGGAACGAAGGAAGGCAGCGACTGGAGCGAGGCATTTTGTGAACACACGCGGGGCCGTGGAGTCCGAAAGGCAGCGCACGGAACTGGAAGACGTGAGAGTCCAAGGTGAACCGCAGAAACTGGCGGTGGGTGGGGTGGATGGAAATGTGGAAGTATGCGTCTTGTAGGTCTATAACTGCAAACCAGGCATCCTGGTCGATGAGGGGCAAGATGCCCTGAAGAGTTACCATCTGGAATCACTTTCTGGCAATGAATCTGTTCAGCTTTCTGAGGTCAAGAATGGGGCGCAGTCTGCCGTCCTTCTTTTCCACCGTGAAGTATAGGGAGAAGAAGCCTGCTGACTGGTAAGTGGTGACAGGCTCGATTGCATTCTTTTCCAACAGACTTCAAACCTCGTCCTCCAGGATCGGCGTGTATGCGGTCTTCCGTACAGCACCGATCGGAGGGGAACGAAAGAACTCTATGAGTAGCCCGACCGGATGATGGCAAGAACCCACTTGTCCGTTGTGATGGACTACCATTCAGGTAGGTATGGTTGAAGAGCGGGAAGGCCTGACTGCGCTGGATGGGGAAGGGGGGCAGGTGGGGGAGATAGGTCAATTATGAGGTTTTTGTTTCCTATCCCAGCCCTTTGAGCCCTGCTGCTGTCGAAAGGAATACTTGTTTGACTGACAGTGTGGCTGAAAAGCCTGCCTGGGCCTTTGGGCTGGAGTGGAGAAGTGAGACTGAGATGCCTGCGGTTGATAAGGCTGAAAGGGATGAGGCTGATATCCCTGTTGCCTTGGCTGAAAGGTTTGGTTGAGGCCAAGCCGTTTCACTGTGCTCTTTTTCTTTTGCAAGTTCTCCATAATATCATTAGTCCCAGAGTTGAAGAGGCCTTCCCCATCAAAGGGGAGGTCCTCAATGCGGCATCTGGCATCATCAGTGAGGCCAGCAGAGCGCAGCCAGGAGTATCTGCGGAGGACGACCACTGTTGCTAAGCCCCTGGAGGCTGTATCCATAGCATGGCTAGAAGACCTCATTTGTTGGGAAGAGAGGAGTGATCCCTCCTCCACAAGAGTCTTCATCTGAGATCTAGAGTCATCCGAGAGGAATTCCATGAAAGGTTCCATCTTGTCCCACAAGTGTGCTTGATAGGCCCCCATCATAGCCTGGTAACTGGCAATGCGTGCGTCCAGCGAGGTGAAAGAAAACAAACAGCTCCCTAAATGGTCAAGTTTCTTCCTCTCCTTTGATGCCAATGAGGCATTCTCCTTGGACCCAGACTTGCCCTGGGCCGTCTCCACAACAATAGAATTGGAAATAGGGGTTTTTAGGAGGAAACTGGATTCCTGATCAAAAACCTTGTAGAACCCTTCAAAGCGCTTGGAAATGTTCTGCGAGGTGGAAGGCTTGGCCCATATGTCCTTCCCAAGATCAATGAAGGAGGGGAGCATCCCCACTGCTGTGGGGCGGACCTCGTCTTTGTGGAGTCGCTGAAAAACCTTATCGGACCTGGGGGCTGGAGGCTGTAAGAATTCCAGATCCTGCGCCTGTGCCATACGAGAGACCAGACCAGAATAAGCCCTTGAATCCACAAATGGTTGTGCATTAGGCGTGGCGGAGGAACCAGACCCCGGAATCGTGGTAGTGGAAGACTCTGCGTCACTGTCAGGATCCGAGGTTGGGGGTCATTGGGAGCACGTTGGCGACAGCTCGCGCTCCGCAGCCCCAGTAGCACTGTGGGCTCCAGCGCTGCCTTCTGAAGGGAACGGGGAGGCAGCGCGGCTTGACTGCGACACGGTGTTCGATCCATAGGCCCTTTGCGCAGTTGATCTGAGAGCCGCCTCGCACGGCCTTGGGTGATCTCTCACCACTTGTTGCAGAGGGTTTCCAGGGGCACCCTCACTGGGCCTTGCCCTATCATGCTGGTCTCCGTAAGCCTCCGGGCCACAACACAAAAGGTGGTGTGGATCGGAGGAGGGATAGCCCATCAGTCTGGGGGAGAACCAAGGCCTCCCCTCATGGTAGTGACCGTGGCATCCTGTGCAAGCTCCATAGCAAGCCCATTCACTCGGGCGAGGTGGGCGATCGAAGTAGCGTGGCTGGTGCCGAGAACCCCCTGAGTGGCAGTCCGAGAATTCAGACCTCGGAGACATAGAGTGGCGGCTGGAAGCTTGCGCTATGCTAGGGTGGTCAGAGGCAGCGGGGCCCTCTACTACCTGAAGCGGTGGGGCCTCCCTCTCCATGCGCTCTACTTGGAAGGGCAAAATGGCGTCGCTGTCACTTGCCGAAATAACAGATGGCGGTTTAGCTACAGACGCTGCATTTTTGGGCTTTTTTGAACTAGTTTCAGAGCCCTCCTTATGCTTTCTCTTTTTATCTTTTTTGGCAGGTTGTGGAGCCGGTTGAGAACGCGGTGGCTCAAGGATTTCCTCAGGGAGAGTTTCAGACAGAGGATCCATGGCTGAGAGGGACTTCTCCCAGAGGTAGGAACAGAGTCGAGATTTTCTATTTTTTAGGGCCGACTTGGAGAACCTTTGGCAGTGAGAGCAGGAGGCGGGAAGGTGAGTTTCTCCAAGGCAATGGAGACACTCTGAGTGCCCGTCTGACACGGGGATCTTGGCTGAACAAGAATAGGATTTGAAAGGACCTGAAGAGGCCATAAAATAAAACGTGTTTAGGCAGGAAAAAACAATCAAGAGATGGTAGTCGAATAGAGCTACAATCGCAGCGGAGAAAAAAAGACCGAGGAGGGAGGTCCAGAGCCAGGAATATATAGGTACTGGAGGGGGAGGGGCCAAGTACTTCGTACTTTCCCTCCAAAAATTACTTTTTAAGCTTGGTAGAATCCAAATGGAGTCTTACGCAAGCGCAATAACCCATATGTGGGCATTCATAGAGTCCTCGAAGAAGAACCAAGGGTTTCCTTCTCCTGATATAGCAGATGATGAGTAAGATGCTTCCCAGAGACTCTGCAAAACTGCTCAGTCAGAGTAGCAGTATTAGGCTAGACCAGTGTTTCCCAACCTTTGGTTTTTGGTCTTCAATTCTCAAAAGCCTAAGTCAATTCCCCAAAACACTGATCAGCCAATGTATTGATTTAGGCTTCTGGGAATTAAAGTATCCCTGTGGGGCATGTGCCCCATGTGGGAACCACTGGGCTAGACAGACAATCTAGCTTGGTATTACTGTGCAACTTCCTATGTTTCTCACAGTGCAAAAAGAACTCTTTTGTGTATTAGGTTTGCATTTGTGTATTTAGCACTACCTGTGAAACCCTTCTCAGATCTGCAACTGAAGGTAAGTATGTACACATGAATGCTGTTACAAAAGGTACTTATACTTCTGGGGAAATATTTCCATCTTACCCATAAAGCCTAATGAGGTACAAAGACGCTTAATGGCCTAGCAAAGTCTTAGAGCACCATCCAGATACATCAGAAACAGTTAGTCTTTCTCAGAACCCTCATCATGTTTAACTTTATATAAAAATCCTCATGAGGAAGAAACAATTCCAGTCATTTGGCTAATTATATATTCTTAAAGTTTACACTGGATTGCTATTCCATCAGTTTTGACAGATGCTTTCTGGGAGACAACTCTATAAAAAAATAACAAAAGAAATCCTACAATGAAAGAATGGGAATACCCATGCTTGAGGAATACAGATAGGAAGTGCCTACACACTAAGGTTTCAAGTACAGTAGTGAGAAACTAGATTTACAGTTTCTGTCTTTCAGTCACCTAAGCATGCCATGAAATAGGCTGTGTGCAATGTCTTATTCTCAGATTTAACCTCTTCTTTTTATGAGATAAAAAGCTATAAACCAGGAAGTTTGAAGAAAAGATTAATACCTTCAGAGTAAATTTCTTCAGAGTACAATACAAGTCTTTCATTTTATTTAAAGCCATGTCTAAAACAAAGATTTCTTCTTCTTAAAACCATATCAGCTCTGACCTACCCTTTCAAACGTAAATTCAAGTTTCTTCATACAAATAATGTACGATCAATTTTCACAACACTATGTTTCTGAAAAGTTTTAGTACAGAATTGACCACTGCTGAATAAAACCAGAGATGATTTCCAGATCTAAAAAGTACTCACCAGTACCAATGTACATCACATGATAAAGAGTGTCCTTGCCCTGAACAATGTCAACCACCAACTTGGAAAACCGAATGTTGTCCTGAGTGACATATGGATCCACAGAAACTGGCTGCACCACATCATTCATCAAGAATAAGCGCTGAGCATCCTGTAAGATCCTCTCTGTCAAGTTTTCATTGGGGCTGTCATCATTCAATATTCCACACTGGAGACAGAGAGCAGAACATCTGTGTTTTTTTTTTTCCAGCTAGTTATTCTTGCCTGGTTTTAACTCTTGTTTAAGATTTTTTATACTTGTTTTGCCTCTTCCCTTCCTTTTTAGCACAGTTATATTTTTGGTACATATATCTTAGGACAGAATGAGTTTCCAGTACTGTATTAAACATGAATTACATTTAGCAAGTTTGTTATTTCTCTGGCTCTCAGAGATACAACCAAATATTAGACCGCTACTAGCGAAAACTTAATTTGCTCCACCGTAAATTAAATGACATTACACAGTACATTTTCACACATCATGAACCAATAGGGCTGCAGTGATTCAGTGATTAATAAGCTCGCCTTGTTAGCTGGAAGACTGGCAAGTTGGCAGTTCAAGACCCGGGTACTGCATGACGGATTGAGCACCCACCCAGCTCTTGGGGACATGAAAGGAGCCTCATCTGGGCATTCCCTGAGCAAAATTTCTTCTGCAATAATCCTTTCAACCCAGAATAATTTGGCGCAGAGTGTGATTATTTTGAAAACTGCTTTTATAAAGGAATATCAAACACACGTCATAAACCCGAAGATAAAGCCTAAGAAAGATCTAATGAATAGGATCAGGAGAATATGTTATGCCATATATCTTTGTAAATTTATGAAAGCTTATAACTAGGTTTTGAGGAATATTCAATTTATCATTTTCCTGTATCATATATAAACACTGCTTCCTCCTTAATGGTAAACCTATCTCCTATTCCTGTTATCTTTGCAGCCACAGATAATACCCATATTTTTCATGAGCATCCTTGACAGTCCTATAGAAAAGGGAGGTAAAGCTGAATATGAGATAAATGTCTCTTTCCCTTTGCTTACCATCACAAACAGAATCTTCAATGTTCCAATTACTTCAGTCAAAAACTGATGCAAGTTGGCAAGTGGGAATGACAAACATGGAAAATGTGTCTTACCTGCTTGTTATTTAGAATGAAATCGAATCAGAGCTTGAACAATTATGCTTGTCAAGTTGTTTCTCATACTAGAAAATCAGGATGCCTCTTATACTAGAAAATATGTTTATTAGTCTTTCCACATTTTTTCTTTGAGAACTTGTTTTTATATTACCTCGGAGGTTGATGGACTCTCCTTCATTTGAAGCTGCTAAACATAGGTAACCAAAAATCTGACTTTCTGTCAAGAATACTTTAACTGTGGTCTGCCTGCTTCACCAGAGAGCTGAATTCAATGGCACTGAAGTCTCTTCCAGCTCTACAATTCTATGATTTTAAGGCAAAGTTGCACAATTTCCATGATGTCTGCCATTTCTAATCATATTTCCAGATACTTCCCAGTGAATACCTAAAACTCTCTGTGACATTCACACACACACATCATGTAGGTTTTTGCTTTAACTTTTTTTCAGCTTTGCTTTAAGTTTCCTTTCAATGCATAAATTATCACTGAAGAAGCTATGCTGATAGAGATATCATTAAATGCAGATATACATTTTGAATTACTAATTGTTCATATAATGAAAGTATGTGGGCAAGACAAGTACTAGTCAAATAGCCTCATACTTTTTAATTGTTTTCTAATTTCCACCGTTCTTTATTTTCTTTCTCCTCTTGGAAAGAAGATTTCTGGCATTGTTTCTTAATTCTTCAAAGTGAGGATCCCCCTCCCCCAATGGTTTCTTTTGAGATTCTGAATTACCTTTGTCATTTCATTGACCTCTTGTTCTTTCTGCACTTGGAACTTTTTCTAATCTCCTTTTGCAATCTTTCTGTCCCTTACAACATAATTCTCTTTTCTTTATAAAATTCTCATCATGGTTTTGTAATCTTTTCACACCTCCTCTGCAGCAAAGGCTTTGCCCTACTGAAACTCAAAACTAATCCAAAATATTCTTCACTGCTGCATGAATTAGGAACAGGGAGCATAAAAATGCTGTGTTTTCACTTCCTGAAGCTCACTTTAGAAAAGGAAATGCATAAAGATATTGATGAACTACAACGCCCATCATTCCTGACCATTAGCAAGGTTGAACCTAAGACGAATTGGAGTTATGTGATGTAAATCCTTGCTTTTCTCTTACTCACAGGTGAGGAGGAATAACAAAAATCCCTTTGCTTTTCCAGAAAATGAGAAAATTTCTTGTGTAACAATACAATCACTGCTGCCTTGTCATCTGGACTTTTGAAAAGCAGGTGCACTGGATGCATTGTTTGTTTCTTTAGAAAAAATCAACTACTCCTTCTATGTTAGCTATAGGTAAATGTGGAGAGATAACAGAACCCGGATCATTTGCTAGTCTGCCAATTACTACCAGAAACATGCACAGATGAGGACTTACGTTTGGCCAGCAACAAAGCCAAGAAGGTGGCTTCATTGTGGCAGTCCAGAGTTTGATTGGAACACAGAAGAAGCTATATGTATATCTTTAGCTTTTTAAAGGGAAAGGATACTGGAGATATACAGATTGTTTCCCAGATATTGTATGGAGATTGGAGAAATTTGATGAAGAAATGAAGCCCTCCTTGTCTCACTCTTCCTCTAAAGGTGAGGAATCTCATGAGGCTTGGATGATTAGACAGAGTAAATTAGTGAGAACAATTAGTGAAGAAAGTTTGGTGAGCCAGTGTAGGAGATCCCTCCTGCAGCCCAAAAACACCTGAAGATTCCCCAGGTCTGCTTTAAAATTTGGAAGATAGAAGTCTCCAAAAGCAGCAGCAGCAGAAGAAATAGCAACAACAGTTCTTTTTGTACTTGAACCTTTTTCTAATCTCCTTTTCCAATCTTTCTGTCCCTCACAACATAATTCCATTTTTCTTTATAAAATTCTCATCTTGGTTTTGTAATCTGTTCACGCCTCCTCTGCAGCAAAGACTTTGCCCTACTGAAACTACTGATATGTGTTGAGAATCCACTTTGTGTGCCAAGCAATATTTTGATTCATTTTGATTCTAGAGGAGGAGAAATAGTGATGCTGACTGACTAGTCACTAGACCAATGTTACCCAACCTTTGGTTTTTGGACTTTTATTCCCAGAAGCCTAAGTCAATCCCCCAAAGCACCGATCAGCCAATGTATTGACTTAGGCTTCTGGGAATTGAAATCCCCTTGTGGGGCTTGTGCCCCATGTTGGGAACCAATGCTGTAGATGCTTATCATCTTACCAATTTATAAAGTTCCTACTTTTCTTATTTTTCGGGCTTGCATTTTCTGGTAGGTTTCTACATTTTCTGGTAGGTTTCTACACCCCAGGGGCTGCCACGTCTAGGACTTTTGTGGTCGTGATTTTTCATCGGTGGACTAGTCTGGAATGAGGATGTAAGTCGTGGGTTGTTACTATTATTGTTTTCATTGTATCTTGTATCTTTTGTAGTTTGTATTCACTTATTTTTGCACTGTGTTTGCTACATTGTACTTTTTGCTGTTGTTATTCCATGTTGTACGCCGCTTCGAGTCACACGTGGTGTTAAGTGAGGTGGGATAAAAATTTAATAATAAATAAATAAAAATAAATAAATGATAAACTACCCTTTGTACAATCGGCTTGGAAAACAATAGATAGGGCAGATTTTAGAATGATAAACAGAGAGGTTCCATAATACTATTAGCTAGTTTTAGGCAAGACATATATTAAACTCAGAGGACAGCATGTTAGTGATTATAATAATTAATGCAAACAAATATTAGAATGTTGTCCCTTTTCAAGCAGCTGTGGGATGTTTAGTACAACACTGGTTGGGGGGGGGGGGGATTTAAGGTCAATGTAAATATTGTAAACCCTAACTAACTTTTAAACATTTACATAATTTGGGTTTGCCTCAATTTTATGTCACATTTATCAACTATCTTATTTTCACACATGTAATATTATTTTTAAATATTTATCTGGTACATTTATTAAATATATATATTTATTAATTATGTCATTTTATACAGATTATAAACATGCAATATCCCTTAGGTAAAAGTAAAGGCTGCCATTACTCGAAAGCCAGTGGTATCCAACACTAGGGGGCGGTGCTCATTTCCATTTACAGCCAAAGAGCAAGTGCTGTCTGTGTCTGCAGACGTTTACATGGTCATGTGGCAGACATGATGAGACACTAGAATGCACAGAATGTTGTTACCTTCCCACCAAAGTGGTACCTCTTTATCTACTTGCATTTTTTTATTTTGAATTACTAAGTTGGCAAGAACTGGGACAGCGACAGGAGCTAACTCCGTCACACATCACTTGGGTCTCAAACTGCTGCATCTTAATATCACTTATTGAATACTTATTTGCTACATTCTGACCTTTCCTACAATATGGCTCTCCTTCATCCCACTTCGATCTCAGGCACGTCACTTAAGAAATAGCTCAACAGATACTAGCATCTACATCTCCCAAGCTCCAGTCTATACCTCTATAACTACTTCACCTCCTTGCTTTCCGACAATCAGGTAACTATATGGAAGCACACAACTTTGTATGATTACATTTGCAGTGTGGCAATCACTTCAACACAACTGATACCTCATGTCTCTTTGAACCACAGGTTTATGTGATTAAAAAGTGAAACCGGCTTGAAGTTTGGGGTATCCATCAAAACAGCCTTCTCCTCTTTCCTGCAATCACTTGGCTACTCATTAATTCACCCACCTGTACTTAATGCTTGCTGCCGCCCAAGGGAACTGCAAGAATCCCAGCAGGCAGTAGCTACTGTTGCTTTTCTTGCTTCCATCACTTCCTAGTATGGATGACACTTTTATTTATTTATTTTGTTCTTGGGGTTCAAAGGTTTTCTCCATTCTGGATCAGAGTTTTTGAGCTTTATCTTTTTCTTTCTTTCTGCACAAACAACTTGTGTTTTAAGTTTTTTTAAAAAAAACTTGCATAGTATGGGAAATGCAGGGCTTTTAAAAATAAACATTTCTTGTGTGTGCATAAAATATAAACTGTTGTGCAAAGAAAGTTGCATTTTGTTTTGCTTTGCCAATGCTACAGCTGGCAAGCAGAACTGCTGACATTTTTGCTCCCATGCAGAAATGAAAATCTCTTAGTGCTTGACAATTTTTGACAAGTTGTTTGGTGTGCTTGGCACAATCTTTTCCAACGAGGGCTGGAAAACTTGCAAGTGCAATAGAAACTCATACAACAACTGCCCTGTATAGCAACGAAATCGCATAACAGTTAGTTTTTTGGGGGAAATGGTGTCCCGCATAACAATTTTCCCTATGGAAAAAATCATACAACAATTTTCAATGGGAAAACCACTTAGCAAAAAAGAAAAATCATTGTACGATGCATCCCATAGGGAAAATCGTTATACGATGCATGTATCATATAGCAATTGTTTCGTACAACAACGAGCCCCATGGAACGGATCAAAATCCTTGTATCAGGTACCACTGTACTGTATTAATTACATTCTTAGTCACTTGCAATCTTTCTCTAGACCAAAAGGAGAAAGCAGACTGCAATGGTAACAGAAGCAGCAGTGACCTCACTGCTAAGGAGTTTGATATTAGAATGCCAACCCCCTGATGCCTCTCAACAAATTTTGCACTTCAGCCAAACCATAGATCTTCAGGGAGGACAGGGAAAATATGGAAAAAACATTTGTTACTGTAATATCTCCTGTAACTAAATCTTCTGTAATCCTCCCTCATCGCCACATTACCTCCTGAAGTGTCAACACTATTGAGACCTCATTGCCCCTTTTTATATATCTAGTCTCTGATTTTTTTCTCAGTCACTTTGAAAGTCACCCACTCAGCATATGGGAAGAAGGACCTTAAGCATAACGGCTGAATTAGGTTAGAATATAGAAGTTTAAAATAGGTGTCTAATGAAGTCAGAGTACAGAGCTGAATTAAAAGGCAAAAATGAGTTCAGGTTTTATACTAATACACTTCAGCTAAAAGAGTGTTGTTTTACTGTAACCTGTCTAACCTACTTCTGTTTTATCTGTTACATATGAGCTAAAGAGACTCTCCATTCTCTTGGCTGTTTCCTCTCGACCAATGACTAATGGGAAGAAGAAGAGATGTCTTACTTAGGAGTAGGTGAAAGGGAAGTGCCACAATTTTTTTTCAGAATCACTAGCCTTCGGGGAACTGTGGTAGTTTGTGGAAGCTCCCTTTCACCTATTTCCCGCACACATCCAGTATACACAATCAAAACAGTAGTCGCAGCCCCAAAGTAAACTAAAAAAGGGATCTCAGAAATGACAGCACATCATTTCTGGATAGATAAAAAAAAAACAAGTGAAAGCAACAAAAAGGGAATTGCAGTGGAGGTTACACTAAGCCTGTGATGCCCGTACGGGCGCGTTTTACTTCCGCTTCCGGGAGCGACGAGGGCAGTGCGGGCCGGATAAATCGCAGTAAACCCATTAATGTGGATTTAAAGGGTGCTTGGGCTTCTGGGAATTGAAGTCCAAGAACATCTGGAGTGCCAAGGTTCGCCATCACAGCACTAAGCTGTTTACCTTCCACCAAAGTTACTTGTAATTTCTTGCTTTTGAACTACTAGGTTGGCAGCATGCACTCCGGTGTCTAGGCATGCCTGCCACGTCCACAGAAACGTCTGCAGATGCAGACAGTACTGGCTTTTTGGCTGTAAACAGAGATGAGCACTGAACCCTAGAGTAGGATACGACTGGCTTTCGAGCAAGGGCAACCTTTACTCTTTACTTTTACCTAACACTAAGCTAAGAAAGGCCAAATTGCTGAGGTGACCAGGGTAGCCTTATAATTTCATGGAAGGTTAGAACTGTAGTTCCCTCTGTTCGAATCTAATGTATTAGTAATTGCACCATGCTGCTGATTTGTATACTGGTCAAAGGCTAATTTCAACTGTCCATCAAAATGGATCAGGAAATGAATCATCAAAAGATATATTAAAATACCTGAAAGTTAGTAATGGGGTTGATTGTTGGCAACCATGCAGATCTTGGATTTTCTTGGTATCGGAAAGGTCCATTAAAAGCTAGCATAATAGCACTCAGATTGAAGGCACACACTGCTGAGGCAGCAATACTGTTTCTGGAAACAAGGGCAGAGTGAAAGAGAAAAGGGAAAAATCAATTTAATCTTTAGAATATTGACAGTTTCATCATAACAGATATCAAATCTCACTAAAATAAATTACATGTAAATTGCCAAAAAAAAGAACTGCTCAGGGCTTCAGACCTCAGAAGGGAGGATAAAGCTCCACATGGATTAGATGACAATTAGGAAATACTGAAAGGACCCTCTTGAATACTGTACATGATTTAGAACCGAGGAAAGCAATTTTGACATGAAAAGTAACAGACAGTTTAATTCACAAGGAACATTAACAATGATATCCCATCAATCCTGACTGACTGTAAGTGAGCTAGTTTTTAAAACCTCTGGTTTATTTTTCAAGGTGAGATTTAATTTTAAGCTTCAAAGGTTCCATTGCAAAGTATTAACACTACCCCTGAAAAGTACAACCGTTTCTATTAAAATGGTCAAAACATCTTCACTATCTCTGGCTATTCAACATTTAATATCCATTCAATATTTTCATAAGGCTCCAACTATAGGCTGTAAGCAAGCAAACAAACAAACAAACAAACAAACAAACAAACAGTAAAAGAGGATTTGGATTAATGCGATGTCAAAGTACCTTCCATGTAATATTCATACAATACAATTTAAACAATTTGAACCCTTTTGGAATAAAGGTAGACATAATTTGAGGTACTAGGACTCAAAAGTATGTAATGCAGGAGATTCCTGAAGTAAATAAAGTCTATGTTCTAGGTCCGTGATGGCGAACCTTGGCATTCCAGCTGTTCTTGGACTTCAATTACCAGAAGCCTAAGTCAGCACTCCTGCTGATCACGGCTTCTGGGAACTGAAGTTCAATAACAGCTGGAGTGCCAAGAGTCGCCATCACTGTTCTAGGTATACTGCCTTTAATTTCACAGAACAAGGTCAGAAAGCAATAAGCAACATCTGTCACCACATTATTACTGTATTTTTCAGACCATAAGATGCACTTCGCCCCCCCAAAAAGTGGGGGGAAAATGAGGGTGCGTCTTAGTCCGAATGCTTTCCAGCAAGGCTGTTGTAAAATGATATTTTACAATAGACGCAGCTGGCCAAAGACCTCCGCCACCGCCACAGTTGTTCCGGGGCCGGCGAAAGAAAAACATATGTTCGGTGGGCCATTACCACAGGTGGCCACAAGACGGCACAAATTGCAATTTCCCATTTAAATGCATTGGAAATCAATTTCTTGTATAGTATTCTAAAGCTTTTCTGTTTGTATGTTCCCAATGCATTTCAGTGGGAAACCAAACCTGTGCATAAAAAGAAAGGGTTTCATTTACCTTTCTTACCTTTGTCCCTGCTCCATGTGGTCAAAATGGTGGGGGAAGCCATGTTTCCTGGTTGCAGGGAGAGCAAGAGGCTAGGCTAGAGCATCGCTTCCTGCCTCAGTGCAATTGGCTTGCCCGCCCATTTCCCCTGCAGCGCCACTACTGGTTGGTGGTGCAAATACAGTACTATTTGGTTCAGAATATTTTTTTCTTGTTTTCCTGCTTTAAAAACTGGGTGAGTCTTATGGTCAAGTGTGTCTTATGGTCCAAAAATATGGTATCTTTTTCCCTTACTCACTCTTGAAAACTTACTGAGAACACGATTGCTCATTACCAAAAAGAACTGCATAGGGTTGAAGTCCTCAGACCTCCTCCTACACACTGTACTTGAATACATGAGTGACATTTGAAGGAAAATCTCTTCAGTATTTCACTTCCTGTGAAGGCTTCACTAGTGTGGTAGAAATAATTACCCTTTAGAGTAGACATGGGAATTCAAGACAGCATGCTTATATCTCTAGGTGCACACATTCAAGATCTCTTACTGTGGATTGATTACCAGCAAAAACTGGAGCTGCATCATTTAATCAGTGTGACTTACTCAACACACACTCTCATCTTGAGGCAAATTGTTCAGCTAAAGGACCTTAGACATTTAAATATATAAGTAAAATGTGAATAAAGTTCTTTTCCTCTAGACCAGTGGTTCCCAACCTTTTTTTGACCATGCCACACCTAAACATCTCTAAAATCCTGATGCACCCCCTCCCCGTCACATATAATTCTTATGATTCAAAAAGTGAACTCCTATTCATGTGGAGGAAGTCTAAAAGGCTATTCACAGTTAATAACTCATTTTCAAATTGCCTCCCCCCAACAATCAAATTACCCTTCTGTGGGGCGTGTGCCCCACATTGGAAACCACATCTCTAGACTTTGTCCCGCAAAAGCGTTGCAATAACAGTACTTCCTTTCACAATCATGTCACTTCTCTGCGAACAATTATTTTAGGTAAGCTTTGATTATCCATGCTTAACATGAGGAAATAAAACTGGGGGTTTGTAATTTTTCAGGAGTCATTTCCTCCATCTCCAAATTAAGAGGCCTTGCTTCCAAAACCTAGTCAAGGATGCCAAACATTTCAGCATTGTTTTTAAAAGCGAAGAGAATAAGTAAAAAAGAGGAAATGAGAGATTGAAATTGTGAAGAAAAAACAGTATAGACATTTCTTTATTGCTTTCTTTTGTTCACAGAAATTTGAACTGCTATGAACAAGTCTTTACTAAACCAGTAACTGCTTAAGAATGCATACTGGAAATGGGCGCATTTTACTTCTGCTTCTGGGAGCGACGCGGGCGGTGTGAGCCGTATGAATTGGTGTCGGGGGCTGGATCTGGCCGCGGGACATAATTTGTGCACCCCTGTTGTAAGCAGAGAAAATGGCAGCCTTAAATCTATCTCATCTTGTTGCAAAACATCTGTTGCAAAACAGATTGCAAGGCATGTTTTACTTCTGCTTCCAATAGGAGGAACCAAATGGCCGGCCTAGTGAACCACATCACCGGCCCACTGAACCACGTGATCGGCCCGCAACCTGAAAAGTTCGGTCACCCCTGCTGTAAACTATGTGATTTTAGGCAAATAATGAATGAACAAGGCCTTCCCTCCACCAAAACTCCTACTACACAGAGAAGCATTAAGTGTGCTTCCATATTGCTCTTTCTTTTGTGATAAGAGAAGTCACCAGCAATCACTAACATGCTGCCATACTGTCGCTTGGACCTCAGAAACTATCTGTAGGTTCACTAACATTTAGTTCCACTAAAAGGTTTATACCACACTTCCCCTCTCTGTTGCTACAAACAAGCAAAGTTACCTTCTGATAAGCGCCCTGCATTTTAAAAATTGTGTTAAGGCTAAAATGCTGCCTTCTGATGTTGGAAAAGCAAGACATCATTTCGAAAGGTTATTTCAAATTATGTGTTCCTTCTCCTTCTTTCTTCTCACAATCATCCTTCCATTTCACTGAGCAATGCAGCAGTTGGTTTTGAACTTATCAAAGCACCACTTGCTGAACCTTTCTTCACTGGTGTTTGACTGTTCCTGACATGCTCTGTGTTCATTGAAGGCAGTTGCTCACACAAAGCTAATGACAAATGACAAATTAATGCCTCCAGGAACAAGAAAAATAAATAAATAATTGTCCTAAATAAAATGTATTCTTTGAGATTGCAGTCATATTTCCAGAAGAAGCTGCTAAACATTTCATGATCTAAGTTTCTAAATCAGAGCTGAAGAGGCCATGCGACGTAACTCTGCTTTCTGTTATTAGTTCTGCCATATTAGCTAAAATAATAAGCCTTGTCGGGATATACAACTCGTGTGTACTGACAGATGCACAAGCAGAAAGTGAAAGATGGATGAAGACACCCATAAAATTACTGATCTGGAAATAACCATAAGGTTGATTCAAGCACTGCAAATTTTCAAAGAGAAAAACACAAATACTACAGAAGACTGTAGTAAAACAGTAAGTACTACAGTAAGTCTTCCCTTTGCATGTTCCTATGTTTTTTTAAAAAAAGAGAATATGTTCTCCCCACCACCACCACCACCACCAATACTTAATCTGTGTCACTGTAATCAGCTAACTTTGGAGAACAAACAAATGTTGCTCAGCCACATCTGAATTACCAAAATTAGGAAGCTGCCCCTAAGAGTTTGGGGCTGCAGCTCACTCCAATTTCTCAGTGTCTGCATCAAATGACAGTACTTCGGACTCTAGTCTAGATGAAGCACTTTATATAGACAGTAGATTTCAACTGTGGAGTTATTTTATCTCCGCTCAATCCGACTACAACCTATTTCTCTAACTCTCTCCATGCTTTTTCTCAGTCACATTAAGAGAAACATGCACACTGAAAGTCAAGACTTTTACATATGTGCCAGCTGTTAAACCAAGCAGTGTCTATAATCGTACCCTGTGAATAATGGCTAAGATCATATCAATAGCAGAAATTCTCCCATCTTTCAAAATGTAACTAGAATCTACTGGAAATGTAATATGGATTTCAGAGAACACAAATGACCAAATCTAACATTGTAGAGTAAATTTACAAGATGCAGTGTATACACAAGCTCTCAAAAAAAGGGAGAAAAGTCTGCATGTGAACTTTATTCTCATCCTTAGCCTACAACTAGATATGTAGGAGGATACAGTTGGAGCAATGATTCACTTCTAACATGAGTTTGCTAAACTTTCTTCAATGTTCCTCTTGCACTGTAAATCCATGACTGCACCACATATGCTAAAGAGTGAGCAGGAAATATATTAAAAGGGTGAGATGTGTTAGAATAGCATAGATAAGACAGAGAAGAAATGTTATAATTAACACAGTCAGCCTTCTCCTACCCTTATTTTCTACTGAGATTTTGAAGCATTGCCGAATTTCAAGGGGCAAGCTTACCTTCCGTATTCAGGCCAACTTATGATTAAAATGAATCAAGTCCAGAGCTTTTAAATGGGGATTCAGTGACCCTTCTGGATAGTTTAATAACTGCTTAAATATTTGATAAGTTGCTTATTTAAATAGCCATGTTTCCTGCCACACAATGATTTACAATAATTCAGAAGATAACGTGTTCCCACAACAAAGTATGTCATGCTGGCTGATGCCCATTTTTTTACAAACATGCTCCTAACCTCATTAGTTGAGAAGCATCAAACTGTGGATACATACATATATTTTTCTAGTCTTTTCAAAACTGGTATGCTTCAAGATTAACAAAGAAGGTATCTTTTGTACATCAGCCATATTACTGGAGTAAACATAAGACTTACTTTCTACTCAAAGGGCATGAGGTGTGGCACAAGTGATGACAGAAGTTAGAATAATTACCACTATTTGTCTAGCTGCCTAACAAAATGGAACCTTTTTCCTCCTTTGAATACTTGAAATAACACTGTGCCATTGAACAAAGACCCTATTTGATCTAAGTTTAGGTATTAATAATAACTTGTCTATTCAATTCTGAAGGAAATGGAGTTGCATCATGCTTTTTCCTTGTGAAGCAGAAGGGAAAAGTGCCTTTGCTTCTCCCCACCTCCAAGCAATACAATTATGGGATATAAAAGGAAAATCTCTATTATACTCTGTGTAAATGACAAATAATAGAAATTTTTTTGAAGTCACATGGTTTAGATTAAACATTAATTCATAAAGCAAAGTTACCGGTTTTGAACCCCATGTTCAGACCATCATCTTAGTTTAATAAGCTAAAGTATGAATGAGTTTTCAACCTTGACACATAGTCTCCTCACTTCTCTCTGAGTTGACAAGTCAGAAGTCTTCAGTTAACTAACAGAAAGGACTGGTAAAACTATAGTTAAGAGCACTGAAACAATTTAAGATATGAAGTCATCTTTGAACAATGGTTTTAATACTGGCTTGTTCCAAAACTGTTAATCATGATTTCTCAGGGTTTTCACTCATTTTATGAAAAGTAGCTTTCATGTACAGGGACATAAGACTCATTAATATCTAAAGTTATTAAGCCACAATAAAATTGTATGAATGCAGCTACTGTGCACTTTTTACCATCCCTGAAAATATTCTACCAGCCACTTGTTCAAATTCAATCTCACCCACCCTCAGCTTCCTTGATGAATGATTTCCAGTAGTATAACTCTTAAATCCAGTAACATAAATCATGTTGCTGGTGGCAGGTTATGGAAGTTCAAGACTCTCCACCACCATCACATCCCATGGCTCCCAATGACAAAAAAGATCCCCTGTTCAGTCGCACAGTCGAGTCAGACCCTTTGTGAACCCATGAACCACTGCATACCAAGCACCCCTATCCTCCACCATCCTCCGTAGCCTGCTCAGCTCTATGCCCATTGCATCAACAATGCCATATATCAAACTCATCCTCTGCTGCCCCCTTCTTCTTTTACCCTCGATCTTTCCCAGCATCAAGGCCTTTATAGCCCAGTCAAGATGTACTTTAGACCTTGCAAAAATTCCCAAGTTAATAAAACTGTGGGATGTTGTGTATGGGTGCCCAGTGGAGCTACACTCAATTTGTCCAACAAAATTTCCTTGTGGAACGGGGGGGGGGGGGGGGGGAGCTGCAAAATTTTAGCACTTTTCTCAGTTTTTAGATTATATCTTCTAAACCATGCATTTTTTTGTGTACTACATGTAATTAGAAAGTTGTAGAGCATTAAAATTCCTTCATTTATCACTGGTCATACTTATTTTTTAACCCCACAGGTACTGAGATACAGGGCTTTGAAAAAGTGCTAAATTTCTCAAATTTGTAAAAAAAAACACTAACAAGGCTAGTTTTTGCTATGTATCTTCTATTTTGCAACATATTTAATGGAATTTTGGATTCTACTTCAATTTACAAAGTTCAACTACATCCTCCTCCCCCCTCTTCCCCCTCCCACTACCCCCTCCTCTGTAGGATGTATACTACAGAGGGGGGTGGGGTCAAAATTTCCAAACTGAAAGATGAACTCTGTTTTCATGCTCTTTGAACCTTAGATGTACACTATAAGTATGAACACTATAAGTATGAAGTGTGCTCAGGAGTCTTGGTGAAGTTGTTTTAGAAATAAATAGTCTTTCTTCCAGCCATGTGGCCTGGAAGATGGAGGAGCTCGAAAAGACATATTTCCTCTTTCAAAACAGAAAACAAGAGAGAGGAAGCCAGAACAAAACAAAGGCCTTAACACATGCAAATAGGGCCTGGTGATCTCTGAGGCAGAGATCTAATTGTAACTAATGGCAAACAATGAAAAACAACTTCCATTAGGTCAGGCTAGTCTTTCCTTTCTCTCTAATTACTGCATGCTGGGGTTGCACTAGAATACTCAGCAATTTTGAGGATCAACTCTCTCATGGCAACTTCCCACTTCTGCCAAAGACTGTTCATACGCTATGAAACTGAAAACAGCTCTTTCAGATAATTATACTTTTTAGACATCCTCTTCTCCATAAGTGGCTAATTTAGTTGATTACAGCAGGAAGATTCCATAATTTGATGTCTAGACAGCCTGGTCCTATCTACACACAAATTAGTTACATTTTCTCCTCTTAGTTAATAATAAATTCCTTTTAAAAACCTCTGATTTATGAATGTGGAATATTGTGCTTCTGTAGCCATGATTCGAAACACCAAAGCAATTACAGTAGAACCCCATATAACGAAAAAACGCCGTCCCAAGGAGCTCTTCACTATATGTTTTTTTTTTGTTCTACAGATCACTATGGGCGATGATGCACTGTATAATGGAAAAATGTTCCTTATACGGATCGCTATTGGTGATACCCTGTACAACAACAGCAACAAAAAATTTGTTGTACGGGGTATCACCAATAGCGATCCATAAAATGAACTTTTCCCCCGTTATACGGTGCATCGCAAATAGCGCACGAATACTTAGTTGTACGAATTTTTCATTATACGAAGCGTTCGTTATATGGGGTACCACTGTATAATAAAACCCTCAAAGAGAGTATCCAAAATTTATGGGACCTTGCTACAACCAAGAAGAATTTATTTATTTCATGCCATTTGTATACTGCTCATCCGGGTAGTCTACATAACTAAATGAAACTAATTACCTGTTCATATATATGGGTAGACTGGTTAGACAACTCAGTGGCCAAAATCCTGTTGCTTAGTTAGGTCAATCATACTAGAATAACCTGATTGAATCAATGGGGATTTTATGGAGAAGATGTCTCACTAAATCCTCACTGATACAATGGAACTACTTCAATGCAATTTACTACACTAAGCAACAGGATTTGGGCCATTGAGTTGGGTACCTGGTTACAGAGCCAGAGGTTGAGAGTCTGATTACATCAGGAGTTCTCAACCTTTTAAAGTCGGGGGCTGGGTCACGCTCCCTCAGACAGCTTTGGGGGCCAGACTGCCATTTTGCCCTTCCTTCACCACATGGCTTCCTGGTGTGGTGGAGACAGTTGGGGGCTACATGAAATGGCACCATGGGCCGCATCCAACCCACCAGACACAGGTTGAGAATCTCTGGATTACATACTGAACTTTCCTCAAAGAGAGTCAGGTTGCATAGCTTTGGGTAACCTATACACTCCAGGGCACCGCAAAAATAGGAAAAGATAAACCATTTTTAGTACACTATAATGTACTTCAAAAACCTTGAAAAAGGGTCATGATAACTTGAATTGATTTGATGACATGCAATTATTATTGTTGTGTAAAGAAAACCTGACAGTGTCTGTTTTTCCGAATAAAAGTAACCCATCCTTCCTTTCTTTCCCACATCCTGAGAAGAATTATCAATTTAGAAGACTTCCTCTAACCCCACTTCTATGTTGTAAGGGCAACTGCCATAGGCCATGCGAATTCTCCAACTCTAAGAGAGACCTTGAATGCTTGCAAAATAAATTTAGAAATATGGCTAGTATGGCAGGCTTAGTCCTACAAGGTTTCCCTACAAGGACCACAATGTAATGAGGCTGTGATAACCTCTATCACCAAAGCATTGAGCTTGGAGATGACAATGTAGAAACTTTCTTTTCACGTCTTTGCAAGTTAGAAATCTGGTGGCCATGCTTTCAGATAAATCACAAGCACCTCCACAACTAGTTGTTCTTAGAGGACCAGAGAACTTTTGTGTAATTGATGAACATGCACAACAATCATCACCTATGGAGCTACCAGTTTAAATGTAGCAATAGCAATTACACTTATATACTGCCCCATAGAACTTAGTGCGTGTTCTGGGCGGTTCACAAGTTAATTAGCATTGTATCCTCAACATGCTGGGTACTCATTTTACCAACTTTGGAAGGATGGAAGGCTGAGGCAACCTTGGTCCCCATCAGGATCGAACTCACAATATTTTGGCTGCAGTACAGCAATTTAACCACTGCGCCACCAGGGCTCTGATAGATTGTATAATGGGCAGCTGCCAGTCATTTTGCAAAATGCATGTTAGCTGCTGGACCTCATAAAAGCATTTGCTGACACCAGACAGGATGAGAAAGATTCATCTGTTTCTTCAACTGCAGTTTAGTACAGGTCCTTTGCCTACCCCTGAAGCAATCTTGCTTAAGACAGGCATTCCTAAACTTAATGTCCAAGCAGGCAACATAACTGAAGATGCTATTATTAGGAAAAAAAGGTCTAAAAGTTAGAGTGGAAAGAAAAGGATAGCAAGTCCCCTCTTTTTATCTGTCCTTTATTTACACTCGGATATGAGTTGCAGTCGACAATGATTTACACTCATTACAGATTAGCAAAGGTCTATATTACCCACTGCTCTGAAGGGTACCTCACTGCCACTATCCTGACTGAGATGACTCAAACATTCACTGCCAGACAGTCTTCTTTTCCCAAAACCCACACCTTTCCCCCCAATTAAAAACATGGATAGAATTCAACTTCTCTGCATATGTAGGGCTCCTGCATGTTGTCTTCACATGCCTCCGACTTGCTACACAGAAGGAAATTTCAGTACCATGACCATAAAAGAGCAGACAAGCATTGGAAGGAAGCAAAAGAAAGAACCAACTCACACATTGGTAGTGAAAACTCCGTAGATCAGATCTTGTTCAGGAAGGTAAAAAGTACTTTGCAGTTCATTGTAATAAAATGGGATTTCTCCAGATCGGGAGCAGTTCAATCGAGCTTTCATGAATGTTGTCCACGTGTCTTCCAACAAAAATCTTCCCCCAATGTCGTTTTTGCAAACCCTTGCCACCCGAGAATAGACAGTCTTCCCACAGTCGTGCTCTACCGCATTCTCGCGAAAAAAGAAGTAAGTGAACAAACCAATGTCATAGGCAGCAATGAAGTTGGGCTCTGGGGAAAAATTAAGCCATGAAACACAGTGAGATTTACATAGAAAGAGTTGGATTAAGGCATAAAATGGAGATAAAAACTAACAAGGGATCTGAGACGGTGGGAAGTAAGCACCATTTACAGTATCTTAAAAACAGGAGATTATGATCTGGCTACGACAGAAGCATTCCTCACTTCAAGACAACAACATCAGGAGATGAATTCTATGTACAAATAAGCCATCAGAGGTCAACATACTGAAGACACACCCTTCCATACTACCTCACCATTACTTTGAACACCAGGCTTTCCAGTGGAGCTAAATGAGACATTTTATTCTTTAAAATCTCATTATGTAAAGAAACTTAGTTATGTACATGCATAGATGAACTAGTTCACGATAAAATGCCACTACAAAAATGATGCCTCATTTTCAGACTCTGAATGTCTTAAAATCCACAGTCTTAATATTTATTTTATTTTATTTATTTATTTGACTTGTTTAGCTGCCCCCTTGCTGAGGCGACTACGGGCAGCTTACAAAATAAGAAACACCCCAACATAACCCATTAGAAAAACCCATACATAAAACATCATAAAAACACTAAAATCTTAAAATCACAAAAGCTCAAATCTAAAAACTCTAATATGCTTTGAGCTCTGGTAGAGGTGACTTCTTGCTCCAGATATACTGTTTTACTTATATGTGAATTTAGAATGAACTCACTAAAAGGTACAGTACCTCATACAAAGTCCGCTTCATACAACATTGAATTCATACAATATCGCCTAATTTCTTGAAAAAAGTTACCTCATACTAAGTCGCTCGACTTTGTATGAGGCATTCAGTTTTTTCCAGGTTGCATTGTGCCTGGGCAGTATAAAAGACAGGACACATGCATGCATTGCTCTTGTGGGTTTTGCACAAGGCAAAGAGTGTTTAGGAGTGGTTTTGAGCGTTATTTTGGATTTTTTTGAATTTTTCATCAGAATTTTTAGAAGCATTCCTGGGATTTTTGCAGCATTCTTCAGGTTCTTGGACAATCAGGGTTGTTTGACATGTTTTTGTAATGTATTTAGCCTTTAGACAATGTTTTCTTAAAGTTCTGTCAGTTTCCTGTCTGTTTCCTTGACTTTGCCCTGAAGTCTGTACTGTTACAGTACAATGTATCTCTATGGAAACGACGTTGTACGAGGCATCGCAGCAAGGATTTAGACGTTGTATGAGGCATCGCGGCTAGGATTTTGCATGCCTCATACAAAGTCCAAATCCGTATAAAGTCCAAACTTGTGGAACCAAGTTTGGACGTTGTATGAGGTATCACTGTACTTTCATTTGGCAGTTTCATGTCTGGCCTAGAGACAGAAGAAGAAGAACCAATAGATGAAACACATTTTAATGACTGACTGAGAGGGTCAGTAATTCATTAAAAACTACAGTCTGAAATGGTGGATTATCCTCAAAGAACATTACTACATCATTTACTGTTTATATAAATCAGACTTGACTTCTAGGAGCTAGGTTGGTGGTGACTAATATAAATGCATTCTGACACAAAAATGGGAGGAGTCCCACAGAGTAGGAACCAGTCACGATTCTTTCATTTAAAGTTAAGATGTCCCAAAGACTGAGGCTAATTGATATTGAACTGAAATTGCAAGAAACAGCACACACTGCCCTCTTCCTAGAATTCTGTCAATATCTTCCCTTGCATCCAATACAAGTCAGTGTCAAAGATAAAAAAACTTACCATTGATCTGTCTAAATACTGTATATCTTTTCTTATGCTTGTGATGGCGAACCTTGGCACTCCAGACTTAAATTCCCAGAAGCCCAAGTCCCCTGTGAATTCACACGAATGGTTTACTGAGATTCATCCTTACGGGCACGTTTTACTTCTGCTTCCGGGAGCAATGAGGGCAGCACGGGCTGTGAATTGCAGCAATCCCATTTGTGTGGATTCACAGGGGGCTTGGGTTTCTGGGAATTGAAGTCCAAGAACATCTGGAGTGCCAAGGTTCACCATCATGGTCTTATGCTGATGCATTTCACAGATTTTCCCCATGTTTCCACACACATAAAGCTCAATTTATCCAATCACAATCGAGTTGTGGCTTCTGCCAATGTTTACTGAAGTTCTGGTGAAGTGAACAGAAGTCAACTCTTTCATCCTGTTCTAGTCTCTGGAGAGCAAACTGTGGGACCAGCTCTTTCCTCATAATTTCAGATGTAAATATTAAATTGGCACACAACACTGATGAATATATGGACTGATAATTTCAGAGAAAGCTCTTCAAAGTTAATTCACATTGCCACAGTTGAGCTTGGACTGACTCTTGTCCCAGCCTGCTTCTTCATCTCCTTCATCTCTTTGCTAGAGGCTGCGGTGGCTCAGTGGTTAAGAAGCTCACCTTGTTAGCTGGAAGGCTGGCAAGTAAGCAGTTTGAGATCCGGGTACTACATGATGGATTGAGCGCCTGTCTATGTCCCAGCTCTTGGGGACATGAAAGAAGCCTCATTTGGCCATCCCCTGGGTGGAGTTTCTTCCGCAAAAATCCTTTCAACCCAGAATAATTTCTGGCACAAGATTATTATCATCTCTTTGCTGCCTAGGTATATGCTATGCATGTGTACTGAGCACACTGGGATGTCTGCTAACATTTGTTTTACATCCATAGAAGCAGCTGCATTAGAGCAGACATGCAGGCCAAGGGATGCAAAGAAATAGAATTAAAGCAGCTATTTCCCTGCCTGTTGGGCTTGTACCAAATTATGACACAAGGAAATACCCTGGAGGCAAGAAGAGCTGTTACTATGTAAGCAGCAGCATCTGCCAGGTTTTAAGAATTTCCTGTAGAGTAATCTCCCTGCAACAGGAAAAGGGACATCGTACAAAGAGATGCAATGTTGTTTTTCCACCAACTAATTGATTAATTGACCAGCTACTGAACGAAAACAGTTCCGTTAATCAAACCAAAAATGAAGTGGCCATCTTTCATTCTTGTTATGATTAATGGAGTCATTTTGTAGAATACCTGGACCTAACACAAGTCTGAGGTATACCCCTCCTTCACAAAGAAAGAGATTGATGGCATGGCAGCAGACTACACTTTTAGTAATCTCTGCACCCAATTGTATTCAACTGTCCGTAAGAACTCCCAGACATCTGGCTTTTGCTGTAAAACCTATTACTTAGATTATTGAATGAACTACTTGTCAATGTATTCCATAAGGCTATATATCGTGCTCTGAATGGATCTGTAATGAGAGCAGAAATATCTATATACTAGCAGATTTTGCCTGGCGGTGCCGGGCAGTTTTAAATTGAGTTGGATAGTAAAGGTATTTTTTTTCTTGAACAAATGGTGCCGGGCTGTCTTAAATGGTGTTGAAAGGTTTTGTGATTTTTAAAATGTTTATTTATATGCATGGGCTGTTATAAACTGTGATCAGCTTTTTTGGTTTCTTTTTTTGGATTAAAAAAAGTAGGAAAGGATGATATAATTTTTTACAATTATTATTTTTAACCAAATAATGTTTTACTATTTGATTTTTTTAAATAGTTGTACTTTGGATAAAAAAATTTAAAAATGTGTAAGTATATGTTTTTTCAAATTTAATATTTTTAAAATGTTTTAAAATGTTGTTTTTATTTCTGAGTGAAAACTGAACACAGGATTTTAGAAATGTGTGAATCATTTATGTGAAAAATTTTGACTGTTTTTTCTCCTGTGGCCTCTGGGTGGTGCTGTTCAGGTTTTCTTTTGCTTTGACTGTTTTTCTTTACTGGCCTCTCGTCGCTTCTTCCGGTAAGTAGTCTCTTTCTTTCTTCATTTAATTTCCGGACGTCGTGGAGTGAGGACGTGGGGGTGAGTTCTCTTGTTTAATTTCTCTGTTTGGTTGTGTTGTTGTTGTTTTTTGGGGGGGGTCTTGGTGTTCTGTCTTGTTCTTATTTTTGGGTTTGATTTTGATTATTTTTGAATGTTTTTGATTCTGATTTTTGTGTTTTATTTTTGGGGTAAATAAAGTCAGCGGGCAGAGCGCCGCTGGGTTTGCTTACCTGGGAATGGGTTCAATGTGTGTGTGTGTGTGTGGGGTGGGGTTGGGAGGGTTTAACGTGACCTTGCCTTGCTGGCCAGGCTGCGTTAAATCCTTGCGTTGGGGTGGGGATTCTTTTATTTATTTATGTTTTTTTAACAAGGGGGCTGGCCAGTGCCTTGCCGTAGCCTGGGTTTGGGGGGGAAGAGGGGGGTATCCCCTCCCCCCAAGCTACGGGCTGGCTTGGGCAGACCTCCGAGGCTGCGGGGGAAAACATAGTTTTTCCCCATTGCCTCGCAGAAGCATGGGTGGGGGGGAGAGAGGGGTATCCTCTTTCCCCACCGCCCCCCATGCTACAGAGGAGGAATTGTTTTGCTTTCAAGGGGGGAGGCAATGATGCCTTCGCCCTCCCTTGAAAGCGAAACTTACTCGGAAAGTAAAGGTACCGGGCAGAGCGCTGTCCGGTGCCTTTCCTTTCCAGAGGAATTGTTTTGCTTTCAAGGGGGGAGGGGGAGAAGGCATTAATACCTCCCCCTCACCCCCTCGAACTTCCTCTGTTGCGGTTTTTTTCCACCCCAGCTTAACTTTTGTTGAGGCCGGTGGTGGTCTCGCCGTGTCTTCGGCGGGGTAGCGTGGAGGAGATGGAGTCCCTCTCCTCCTCATTGCTCCGTGCAAGAAGGCCGGCGGGTGTTTGCGTTGCTTTGATGCGCTGCGTCCGCCTGTGGCGGACTTGCGCTCCCAGTGTGTTTTTTATTTTTATTTTTCGCGTGCTGGCTTCCTTAGCGTTCTGTGCGCTCATGGCGTGCTGGACGCTGGTGCTTGAAGTTTTGGGTTTGTGTTTACCATTGGTGCAGCGTTTTTTTTCCTGCAGCTTCATTTTGATTGGCCGTGGCGCATTTCCGAACGTTCCTTTTGCTCGCGCCTCTCAGCCTGATTGGCTGTGGCGCGGTGCGGCCCAAGGAATGTTGGGAAATCGAGTCCTTTCTTTTTGTTTGAGGCCGGGGGGCTCCTGCCCCACTGGCGCCAAATTCAACCCGACAGTTACCTGCGAACCCCGGTCGGGCGAGTGCACGGAGGCTTGGTCGGGGCTATTGGGTCCTGGTGCAACATCCTTTGTCACATTCCAATGGTTAACACACAGATTTATAGTATAGATATAAAACAGAGGTGTTTGTTTGTATGTGCTCGAAAGGCTGCCACACCCCTGGGCCGAACTCATTGAAACTTGCCACAGACCTACCTTGGCCTTGCACGATCAGGACTGTGGGGGTCCTGAAACCCATTTGGGGGGTTTAAGCCCCACAAATTGGGGGGAAAGTACTGCGCATGTGCACGGTTGAAGGAGGAGTGAGGGCACGGGATATGTGTGAGAGAACGCGCGTGCGCAACAGAGAGCGCATGAGCGTTCTCTCCCCCTTCTCCTCCCAACTGCTGACCCACCAAATCTTGAGGAAAGGGAGAAGGCTGGCAACGCCGCCACACTTTCACCCACCATTTTCCAAAAGCCCCCTGCCCTTCGGGCCTACCGGGAGGAGCAGGGAGGGAAGCGGTCGTTATCCTAGTGGCTGCCCTAACAGAGTAGGGCATAGATGGGAAGGAGAGGTGAGTTGTGGGTCATCCACCCAACAGCCCACTCACCCACCCTCACCTGGCCGCTCCCCTCCCTTCCCTTCGTACTTCCTTTTGGCGCGCCGGGAGGCCGCCGCGAAATGGGTGCTGGTGCTGAGACCAGGTGCCTGGCTCTGTGTGCTGCCTGAAAGAGAGAGAGATAATATTCTGATGCTAGTACTGTTCCTCTGGTAATTCTCTTTACAAAGTGAAAATATAAGCCAAAAGTGTACTTTCTCTGAGCTCGGTTTCTCACTAGAACTGTTTTTATTCATTTCAGAAACCACCTCTTTTTAAAATCAACAACAGCCATAACTCTTTATTTAGCTGGAACTCCTTTCATTAGGAAGGCTTGAGTACTGAGTGCATAAATCATTAATTCTAGGGAAATTTTACAGAATTTAAAGTAGGAAACTTAAAATGTCACTTTAACTTCAGCTACTAAAATGTAAAGTTGACTATTCTGAATAGTTCTATAGTAAAAGGAGAGATTTAGCCTATGAGCAATGTTTGACATAAGAAAATAAGATGCCTGTTGATGTATGTGGTTCAGCTGAGAACTGTTGTTTGTGGCCAAAAAGTGAGTAATGCCAGACAGTAATTCCAGAAGACTTTGGAATAATCACTGACCACAACAGAAGGGAAGAGTCAGAGTTCAGAATTCTCTATGCCACCAGGGAGGAGCATAGCATGTAAAACATCTGGCCAGAATATTCACAAGAAACCTTATATTTTATGAGATCTACAAATGTGTGCTTAGAAGTAAATTAAAATATCACTGCAGGACAAAGTGGGAATTGGGAGATTGCTTTTAAATGCTTCCCACATGTTCCAAGAGTTGTCACTCAGATCTACCATGTTTGTTGGTTCCACTGAGTCAATGGGATTTACTCAAGTATTGTAACTTACCAAGTCTTACTGATTTAGTACTAGTTTATAGCCCTGGTTCTTTGGCTATAAACAGAGATGAGCACTGAACCCTAGAGTCAGATAAGATTTAGGATTGGTTGCAACAATCTATATTGATATGAAGGATATGTCATCAATATAGTAGGGAGTGGTAAGAGTCTGACTTTCAGCTCACTCTGACTTATACGTATTTTACATGCTCAAAGTGGGGATGAGAAAATGAAGACTTATTTGTATCATTCTGCAACTTTATTGGTCTTAATCCTACTCCACTTTATCTGTGGAATAGTTCTCACATATTCTCACTCAGGAGTAAGTTTCTTTGCCTCATAGCCTGTTTGTATTTTTGAGAAATAACATAAGATAATGTGGTTTCCCAAAACCATTTTCATGGTTGTAATGATTTTAAGTTCACAGAGCAAGTGTTCTTACCATTAAGCCACTTAGAGTTGTATTGTGCTGTTCTAAGGGGTGGGACGTTTCCAAGGCTGCGGTAGATGGCTGGATCCCGTCCAGAGAAATCAATGACCGTTGCAGCATAGAGTTCTCCTTCTGATGTGATCACAGCTGTTGAGTTGTGCCGTGGGTCATAAGGGCAGCGAGCTACCCCATTTATTTTCTCAATTATTTTGCTAAGATTTCCTACCTGTATTTAAAAAGTGATGTCAGAGAGGATGATGAGAGGGCCTCACAGTTTTGTCTTTGTAACATTTCACACACAGATTTAACTAACAATCTTGGATAATGCTATATTTAATGAGGACAAAGCCTATGTTTAAAGAGCTTGTAGTGATCTAGCAAGTCTAAGAGCCTATATCCACACAAAACCCAACCCTATAGAACAATGGGGTTTCTCCCAGAAAATTTACAACCACTTACAGTAGTTGGCTGTGGTGGCTCAAGTGGTTAAGATGCTGAACTCGCTGAATGGAAGGTCAGAGTTCGATTCCCGGGTACTGCATGACAGAGTGAGCTCCCATCTCTGTCCCAGCTCCTGCCAACCTAGCAGTTCGAAAGCAAGAAATTGCAAGTAGATAAATAGGGACGACTTCGGTGGGATAGTAAACAGCGTTCCGTGCACTCTGGTGTTGAGGCATGCCTGCCACATGTCTGCAGATGCAGACAGCCCTGGTTCTTTGGCTATAAACAGAGATGAGCACTGAACCCTAGAGCCAGATATGACTGGCTTCTGAGCAAGGACGACCTTTACCTTTACCTAGTTGGCTCTTAATTGCTCATTCAAGATCTAAACACCAGCAAATATTCTGCATTACAACATGGTAGCTTACATACTACTGCTGGGAAAACAGTTTCTGTCCCACCAACATTATCCTTAGCAGAACACTAAGGATAATGGTGGTTGATGTCATAGTCCAAGCTAATTAGAAAGTCCTGGAGCTTTAGTCCTGCATATTTTGGTTCCATTATACCACTGTTCATATAGTTATGTTGTCTCTTTTATTCTACCAGCATGATGACCATAACTACTTTGGCTTGTTCATCTCAGGTTTAAGGAACATAAACTTTGGAATTTTACTTCCCTACAATTCATTTTCAAGTCATTTAGCACTCCAAAAAAGAGAGAAACACAATTTACCTGTCTACTAGTACACACTGGTGAAAAAGCATTGGTGCCGCAAGTGAACACCTTTTTGCCATAAACAATCAGAACACGAACATAGTTCTGGCATGCTTCCTGAAGCAAAGAGAAAAACAACATTTTAAAGTAAAGACAAACACCTTTGGCTTAACTCAATACTTGGAGAAATTTAATGATAGGAACTGTTTTCAATGTACTCTAAGTGCATGCCAAATGTCTCTCATTGGCAAACATAACTAAGCATGAAGAATATAATTTCCAGAGAAACTGAGACCATTAAAACTTTAGTTCAAGGTGGGGGGAACATGTAACCTTCTAAATGTTGTTAGTCTGCTGCTGCCATAATTTCTCACCATTGGCTCTGATGTTTATTGCTGATAGGAATCACAGTCCAACATCTTAAGAGTTACATACCACCCTGCTCATCTAATTTTTATAATAATTAGCACTGACATTTTAGATTATAAATTTGCCTTTACATACACTGGCTGAAATCCTATTGTTTAGTATAGTAAATCACAACTAGAGTAGATCCATTAAATCAATAGAACTTACAGAAGAGATGACTCACTAAATACCCATTGAGTCAATGGGCCTATTCAAGTTACATCTTACTACTCTAAGCAACAGGATTCAATAAATCAGATACTAATGTGATCAAGGAACATTTACATACCTTAACATACCAAAATTAATAATACAGCCATAATGTGGATCTCTCCAAATGAAGTTTCATTTTTATAGTGACAATGGGCTGAAACTATAAAAACAGAAAATACCTGGATGTTTGAACACTGCTTTCATGGGAAATGTAGATTTCATGGGAAACATCCTAAAATATCACAATTATATGGAGCACAAAGGATGAATGAAATAACTAACAAAAATGTTACAGTCCCCGCCCAGGCCTTGGGACCTACCAAATTAACTAGCCCATTTATCATATTCAGTCCTTGATATTTCTCAAGTTTTCAGGCAAGTTGTAAAAATAGCTTTATTAATCATCTTCTAAAACACTGTAATGCAACTGAAATGAATTCAACTTGCTATACCATAGGTTCCTCTGTTTATAACCTACCAAATGAGGAACAAGGACACAAGATACTACAACTCAAGCAACACAAACATTGGATTAAAATGTGGATTGCTACACAAAGGGATAACATTTGCTGCATGGAGAGTAACACACCTAAATCCCACATACTAGGTTTTCCATCCAGCCCATAAATTACACCATAAATTAGTTACCATATAGCAACTTTGATGTGGATATTGCTTCCCATAATCTGTAAAATAATGCCTTCACCTTCTGCCCCAGGGCCCTCTCACATAGAAATCTGATTATAGCCATTGTTTACAACTTTGGAAAAGAAAAATCATACCCAAATATTCTGTTGCTTGGAACAATTATTGATTGTGTATTTCATTTTATGCAGCCACTTTGGGAAGGAATAAGCTTTAAACATTGTTGAAAAAAATAACTTGCTCAAAACCCTCAAACACTTTAGTGCTTTCTACTCCCTTACTTTCTCATTCTTTGAAGATTATAACTGGCCACCAAAAAAGAGGCTGCAGTAGAAGACCTAGTTTATTCTTTCCAGAAAAATATTGTTTCCAAGTCCCGTCTCATTAAAAATTCCATTTATACAATTTAACAATGCAAAACCTCCTCCTATGACTGGTGTAAACAAATGTGTAATGAGGGAAAGGCACTTCCCTGTCTTATGATACCAATATTTCCTTCATTTGTGATACAAAAAAATCTCATTGATAGTCTGTCCATCACAACAGACTATCAATGACTATCAACCCTCCATCACAGCCGGCATTCTGGGCCCCACCCTGGGCCAGCACGGAAAGGCGGCTGGGGTGTGGGAAGGATAACAGAGAAAAACACTCCCAGAGAAAATCACGATAATAGCAATGTGTTTAATATACTAAAAATGTGCTAATAGAAACTCTACTGGCTGTTGGCTGAAATACTGCCTGAGAAGTGTACCAAATATCAATGCATGTACAACAGGCACACTGCGGTATACAATATAAGTACACATTAGGAATGCTCTCCCTCTCCCGTATAGCCCTGTGTGGGACAAAAATGTTTCCAAAAAAAATGTCTAAATTCGTGATGCCAGCACTTGAAAATTAAGTCAATCAGTCCGTTACTACGATTTTAACCAGACCTTCTCTAGTTTTGGTTAACGCGAGAACACAATAGGAATTTACCATGGAGGTTTCTGCGCACGAAATTCAGTCTTAATAGGTATGTGCTTGTCCGTTTCTCTGATGTTGTACTGTTATGGTTATATGCTTGATACAATATTACTTTGAATAACACATTCATGAGGGTTGAGTAGTGATGCTGCAGATATTAGCTTGTTGTGTTCTTCTCATTATTGTATGCTTTAGACTCTTGAGGAAGTCTCTCGAAATGTCTGCTTACTGGAGGGACATCATAGACTCTTGAGGAAGTCTCTCGAAATGTCTGCTTACCGGAGGGACATCGAAATTCTCTGAACACCGTTCCTCTCCTACTCCTGCGTTGGGACATCTTTGCACCGTCTCCAATTGATATACGTTGCAGCCCACTTGCAGCAGTACTTACCTTCTGAGGACCTGGTACTTACCACGTATGAATTACATCGTAGTCACGGACTGATTGACTTAATTTTCAAGTGGTGGCCTCACGAATTTAGACATTTTTTGGGGGAACATTTTTGTCCCACACAGGACTATACGGGAGAGGGAGAGCATTCCTAATGTGTACTTATATTGTATACCGCAGTGTGCCTGTTGTACATGCATTGATATTTGGTAGACTTCTCAGGCAGTATTTCAGCCAACAGTCAGTCGAGTTTCTATTAGCACATTTTTAGTATATTAAACACATTGCTATTATCGTGATTTTCTCTGGGAGTGTTTTTCTCTGTTATCCCACCCTTGGCCAGGGCATTAAAAAATGCAACGGCGGCAGGACTTTGCCGCTGCCCTCGGACTTCCTTCCGGCCAGGGTGGAGAGGCCGCTGTGGCGATGGGACCCTCCAACACTGCTGACATCTTGGGTCCCGCCCCGGGCCAGGGCACAAAAGGCTGCAATGGTGGCAGGACTCCGCCCCCACCCCCGGACTTCCTTGCGGCTGGGGCGGAGAGGTCCCGCTTTGAGGCTGAGGACGCTTGCCACCCAATCCCTGGACTTTGTTTTGGGAAATTTTTTATGTGGTTGTGACTCTATTATTATATTACAGTTTTGTACTATGCTGTTGCATATTATAATGCGCTGTTTTTTGTAGATTGAATGTTGTATATTGTATTATTGTGTATTTATTTTGTATATTGTTGATTTATGTTGTGATTCTTGTGAGCCGCCCTAAGTCGGCGTATGCTGAGTGGGCGAAACACAAATTGAATAAATCAAATCAATCAAATCAAATCACAACTATTCCCCATTCTGCGTACAAATGAGTTACCATAAGCCCTTGCTATTTGTTAATATATTTTATCAAGAATGCTGAGACTATATTGAGCAGATAGCAGGATGCAAACTGCCCTAGCCAGTCTCAGGAATATCCAGAATAAGCACGTCAAGACCATGGTGTTCTTCTGAGAGATTTCAAATGCTTTACTTTTCATTTCCATTATATCCAAATCAGATACATAAGGATCATATTTGAAATTTCTTCTAGCCTGAAGTAAGGCTTCAGCTCTTGCAATTCAGCACATAATCTTTCAGAAACAGATAAACCATTAGTTATTGTACATGAGTCTATCAGATGTAGCCTTGAAAAACAAAGCCAATGTCTCGGAGCTGAATTCTAGGACTTCATCTTTCTGACTCTCCTACAAACACATTGTTAAGAATAAACTCAACAGATCCAAGCAAAGTTTAGGACAGTCCTCTGACTGGTATGCTCAGATAGTGCCCACAAAATGCTTTCTTATAAAGGCTTGCAATAAATATGCATTCTATAAACCTGAGGTCCGTAAAGCAAAAAGCTCATACTTTTACCATCTCTGTATCTATAAGCATGGTTTAATAATGTTACTTGGAGTATGACAGATTGTTAGCACTGCCAGGTAGTGTCTCTCGTACACTTGCCACCGGGAATGTGCCACTAGTTTGTCCTGAGTACAAGCATCTGAACCAAAAGCACAGCCTTACATTAATGGTAAGAGTTCCCACTGCACTAGTAGCTAAGTCTCACATACAGAAGAGCTAGCACTGGCTTTTAATGCAATTCAATCATTTATATAGGTTGAATATATAGTTATATAGTTACTGTATATAGTTATATAGTTAAGATGGACAATGATTTGAAAGAAGAAATCTCTAGAAGACAGATTGCCGCATAGGGTAAATTCAGAGAATGCCAGCCATCTTGAAGTCAAAAGCTAAACCAGAAACAAAGGCAAATTTGTTCAATTCTATGGTCTTGAAAGCAATGACATACAGCAGCGAAACGTGGGCTTTAACAGCTGTGAAAGAAAAATGGCTGTAAGTAACACAACGAGCAATGGAGAGATCAATGCTTGGAATCTCACTTTGAATAAAGTAAAAACTGAGTATATCAGGTGAAGATCACTGCTAAAAGACTTACAGTAATTACAGAATACCAGGTGAATAAATTAAGGTGGGCTGGCCATGTTGCACGCACAAGTGACAATAGATGGAGCCCCAGAATAATGAATTGGTATCCAAGAGATCCCAAAAAACACAAGGGAAGACCATCTCACAGATGGGAAGATTTTCTTAAATAAAATAAAAAAAAGTTGGACTAACATGGAGAAAAACTGCCAGGGACAGATCATTATGGACAGAGGTTGTGCAGAATGTCCTCGGGGAGATGTCTACTCATGCAGGGACTCCTCACTGAATAACAACTCCAAGGTATCCAAGTTAATTTGATGCCCAGCATCAACTACTAAGTAGGTCTTGTTGAGTTGCTCTTAGTCTTCATGGGTTTCCTTCGGGTAAAAAATATGATGAAGAAGCATTTTTAGTTGTACTACATATGCAAATATGTCAATTAAGTTTATTTTTCCCAATGCAGCAGATAAAACATCCCAAATGTTAAGGAATAAGAACAACAGTTGGTACAGCCAACATTTAAGCTTACAAGTCTAACTAAAGTTTGGAGATTTTTAGAGCCTAAAATCCCATTTCTGTAGTAGAGGATGCACGTATTTAAATAAATAGAACAAAAATGAAAAAGAGAGGCTTATGATACCTTTTAAGTATGAGTTTTTGTGCAAACAACCATACCAAGGATTATATGCTGCCCAAAGTCACACTTCGCGAGTGGGGCGGCATATAAATCGAGAAATAAAATAAAATAAAACAAATAATCTACCTGTTCAAACACAACAGGTGTGAAGGAGTTGGTAATCCATGCATAATAATTGTATGCCATTGTGTCAATTCTGACTTATGCAAACCATTTCAGGGATTTCTAGGTAGAGGGTACTCAAAATTGGTTTACTGTTCCCTTCTTCTATGGCTGTTGTTCCCTGTGGGGGCCCACACGCCACAGGGGGACTTCAATTTCCAGAAGCCTAAATCAGTACACTGGCTGATCAGCGCTTTGGAGAATTGACTTAGGCTTTTGGGAATTGAAGTCCAAAAACCAAAGATTGGGAAACACTGTTCTAGGGGATACCCTGCAGCTGTGCAACTTGCCCAAGGCCTCACAGCATGGTTGTTCTGGAATGCACAATGGGAAACTGAACTCCCAACCTCTGGTTCTGCCTACCTAACTCACTGAGCTGTCTAGTCACCAGTAATCAATGAAAGCTCACACAAAAATAAATCTCAGTTTGAAAAATGCTGCAAGCATTTGTTTTGATTTGTTTTTGTTGCACACCTTTAAGCAGATTCACACAGCTACTGTTTTGAAAATGCTATATTCAAACGGACCACCATGGAGTGCCATAAGGTATCCATCACAATCTTTTCCCCCACCGTTCTTCTATTTGCTTCAATATTACTATGATTATTTTGACTTTTGCTGCAGTAGGTTTGAACAATTATTCTGCACTCTGGCTGGATGTACACTTGATCTGGTGTTTCTGTTGAGACAGAGAGATGATCTGAATATAGTGGATTTGCAGTCCACTCCTCTGTCATGGGCATATCAGTATATGCTAAAGTTTTCCCTAAAATGGCAGATCCCTCTTGCGGGGAGAAGGGACCCATTACAAAGGTCTACCCCTTAGTGCAGTTTGCAGCCAAATGGGTTGAGGATGTTGTTGGTGCTCTAAAACAGGGGGTTTGATGTGGGGTGAGGAGCAAGCGTTGTGGAGAGCACATGTCCTAACACTTCCCTTAGGCTCTGGAAGGTTTGCTCAAGCACAACAGGAAGCTATATGTGTGATTTGACAGAGACCGTGAAGAAGAACATTTGATAGTATACTGATACACACAGTAACATATGGTAAAATTTATCCTAGAACCCTCAACAAATCATGCTCCTTAATGTGAGAGAATCTGACTGGCACCTCAGCACTGGTAATATTCATGTTCAACTTTTATACTGGATCAGTGATACAGAAAATCTGAAATAAACAAGGGGTAGAATTGGGGAAGCCATCACACTCAATTTCCTCTGCCACCAAATATGTCACTTCACACAAGGAACATTTAAAATAGGGGTGAGGAAATTGGTGGCCCGTCAAATGTTACTCTAACTCCTATCAGTCCCAGCCAGCGCTGCCAATGTCAAGAGTGATGGAGTTTCATTGCAACAACATCTGAAATCCAATGGGTTCCCCATACAGTACTGTACTTATAAAACAGGTCAGATAGTTACTTTTTTCACCAGTCTTTTGTTACATCTCAGCTACAGTTAATGGTTTTTCAACAGCCTTCTAGGAATGAAACACAGGCTATAACTGAAAGTCTCTGACTGCTGAAAGGGAGTGACCTTCATTCTGCCTTGGGGGGAAAAATCCTTCAGGAGTCTAGAGAAATAATTTTAACATGTTTACTGTCATCTGTCCCAATTTTTCCTTGAACACCTTTGCAGGCTGCAAAACCCTTCTATTAACACACACTTGGATATTTATATTTATTTCTTTGGACCAACAATTTAATTAATCAGATTTGTCCAATGTCCCAGCCAAGCTGTCTTCTCTTGGCGTGCAGAAGATACCAAATAGGATTTACTAATGATTTTCTGTCACTTGTTTGTTTTTAATGTCTGAAAGACTCTTTAATGCTAAAGCTTACAGGCCATTTTTAGGGAAGAGAGAGAGAACTTGTACTGCATTCCACAGTGAATGAGCAAACAGAGGGAGCTGAGCCATTTGGAAAGGCTAACATTAAAGGTTTGAAATGCTGACCCACTGACTGTTCTGTCCTGGGCAAGTTTTTACAAGCTCTTTCCTCTGGAATTTTCCCAACTCAAAAATAGAAATTAAATCTCCAAGTACAGCGCAGACAAAGGAAATATTATTAGACATTTCACTTTTCTGGGCTCTGAGTCAATTGGAAAAGCACGTCAACCACATTGGAGGTGGGGGTGGGGAAAATGGTAGACTTATGACAGATAGAGTTGGATGGAATGGTGGACCAGAATTTCAAGAGAATAGGAAGAAGTCAAGTTATGGGAAGGTTCCATTGAGAAACATGTGGTTAAGCTAAAGAACCTGACAAAGTGGTCTACAATAAAGCAGCAGCAGCTAGTGGCCATTAAATGGGGATTAACAACAGTCGAAAACAGTACAAGAGTAACTTTTGATTTAACTAGTACTTTGGAGGAACAGAGGATGGAAAAATATGAGAGACAGTTAACCTGCTGCTCTCTTTTAAGGAATGTTTGGGACAATGAGGCAAGGTGTTTAAATTTTTGCCCAGGGATTGTAAAATAGGTATAATAGTGTTAGGTATGCATTCAGTTGAACTAATTTGTATATTAATCTATTTTGGCCTTCTCACTGACTTTATTAAGTGCTTAGGACATGAAGAGTTTATAGCCACTATTGTTGTATTGAAAGGCAGAGGGCATTATGTTGGTTAGGGGTAATACACTGTGCAGGAAGATATCCCTAGGATTTGGTTTTCTGAAAAATAAAATAATGAAGGAATAACAATCTGTGAATGAGGGAAAAACCAGCAATACTTCCACTGGCATGGAGAGCTCTGATCAAGCTTGAGCTTCAGGCTACATTTAACATCTGCAAGGGTGATGGTCCACCTACTGGACTGATGAATCCAGAAAGTGTTTAAATCTCTTCAAATAAAGCCATATTTGTTTGTTTTTTCTGGACTATGAAGGAAACATTTCTTCATATTCTCCTAATGATTTAGCCATTGCAGAATGACAGAATGTACCAGGCTCTGGACAGAAACATACCTCAGCTCAGTAATTGAGCTACACTAACAATATAATTAAGCAATTGAAGGGAAGGGAATTTCAGGGTTGTCCACTAAATAGAAGGTTTGAATATAATAAAGTAACTAAAGATGGCTAAAAATAATTCTTCAGCCAGCTCTTGCCAACCTAGCAGTTTGAAAGCAAGAAATTGCAAGTAGATAAATGGGGACCACTTTGGTGGGAAGGTAACAGTGTTCCGTGCGCTCCGGTGTCTAGTCATGCCTGCCACATGACCACGGAAACGTCTGCAGAAAGCAGACAGCGCTGGCTCTTCGGCTTTGAAACAGAGATGAGCACTGAACCCTAGAGTCGGATACGACTGGCTTTCCGGCAAGGGAAACCTTTAATGACTTCAAAGAGGCAATGAGAAAAACACTCTTAAAGAGGTCTAGTGTAAGAGTAAATAATTTCAGATCATAATTGCCCCATGTCAAATACAGTGTGTCATTCTTGGGCAAAGAGTTAGATCATGTAATGACTTCCCAAATCTAAACAGTATTGAATGAAATTCATTATTTGGATCCACTCCAATTCATTTTCAGGTCTAGTTGTGGGATGTAAGTAGTGGATGACTTGGTAGATAATCTAACCAGAAAATTAATGAAGATGTGCAATCCTGTTTATTTTCTTATTACCAGCCTATGGTATTCTTTTGGATCATTTATATAGCCTCCTCCTTGGACTCTTTTTTTTTAAAGGAATGACTGTAAGATCCAGCCAACTGTAGATAGGACATATAAGTCATCAAAGGCACCTCTGAGGTAGAAGACATTGACAAACCCAAAGGACTTTAAACAGGGAAGTGGCCAGAGAAGGTTACCAGTAAACTACTTCCTATTTACATACAAATATGTATACTTTCTTGGCACTATTAAAACAGTAACACACATCAGTAAGGTTTAGGACCTTGTTGATAAAACCTATAAGCAAACTGGCTTCAATTTTATTTATTCTGCAATTTTCAACACTATCCTGGTCTTATTTTTATCTCCAGTTGTACCTCTTTCGGCTTAATTCATATGCAAATCACACTAAATAATTATATAGAGAATCTTGGGAAAATACGAATTTTATGTTATTAAATCATCTCAAGCAGCTGACGTCAGACACTGTACTACAAACCATTTCAAAATGGTGTAAAATTTAGTAATTTTAACAATGGTATTCCTATACCTAGGAGGAGCCAGGTAAGAAACATACCTCAGTTTTTCCTTTACTCTGACAAGATTTCCTGGTATCTTCATCTGAGCTCCATTCTGTTGCCTAGGAAACCAAAATAGACAAGTCATAAAATAATATTGTACAGCCCTAACTTTGGAGAAATAAGGATAGCAGACTCTCTTGGTTGCATCACTCTTGCTATGTACAAAGAAAAGGCAATTGATAAAGAAATCAACCATCTAGTGGTAGAGGCAACAAACATCTGAAAACAGGAAAACAGTTATAAAATGTACATGCATGTGTAAGTCCACATTATAATTCAATTTTAATAAACTCTGATTACACTACTCCAAAAGACTTCATGTCTTCAAAAATTCCACATTAGCACAATGTAGCGTGTATTAAGAATTTGGTTCCTTTGCCCTAGTCAGGTTGTACATATCATAATACTGTGTGAGTGAGTTGCGGCTTTAACATGTCAGTGATTTCAGTGACCCAGGCCAAAGTAAATTTGATAAATCTGCAATCAAATAATTTTGTGGGATTTTGTAGCTGCAAGAGGCAAAATAAATCATTTACAAGCCAATTGAATCTGACTATAGAGTCTGGTACTCATCACATTTTATAGCCAACTAGCAGAGGTTGCCCAGCGTTGCGGGGATATTATAAACTATGATCAGCTTTTTGGGGTTTTTTTTTTGTGGATTTAAAAAAAGAACAAAGGATGATATAATTGTTTCTAATTGTTTTATTTAACCAAATAATGTTTTAGTTTGTGGGTTTGTTTGTTTTTTTGGTAATAGTTGTACCGTAGGTAGTATTTTTAAAAATGTGAAAGTACATGTTTTTTACATTCAATGTTTTTACACTGTGTTTAGATGTTTTGGGTTTTTATTTGAGTTAAAACTCAACACAGGATGTTATAAAGCTTTTTATTTTATTTTTTTGACATATGTTTGTGGTTTGTGTAAACCTTTGATTTATTGTTATGTTTTTGACTTGTTTTTAGTCTTGTGGCCTCTAGGTGGGGCTGTTGTGTCTTTTTGAGTTGTTTTTACTATTCTGCCCTGCAGTTGGGGCTGTTAGTGGTTTTGTTTTAGTTTCACTGTTTTTTCTCTCCTTGCCTCTGGGTGGGGTTTCTTCTGGTAAGTAGTCTCTTTGTTTCTTCATTTCTGTTCCGGTCGTCCTGGAGGGAGGACGTGCTGGTCAGTTGTCTGGTTTTCTTTCTTCTGGGGTTTTTATTTGTTTTGCTTTTGTGGTGGTGGGCTGGGAGGTGTTTCTGTTTGTTCTTTTTTGTCTTGGTTGGGTTTAGGTTTGTGTAATTGTTTGGTTATTTCTAGTTTTGTTTAATTTTTCTTATTTTGTTGTTGTTTATTTTTGTAATTAGTTGTTGTTTGTTTGTGTAATTTGTGGTTTTCTTCGTGTTGCAGTTAGGTGTTTTGTATGTGGTTTTGTGGTATTGTGGAAGTTTTTGTTTGTGTATTTTGTGGTTTACTTTTTTGTTTATTAATGGTTTTTTAAAATTATTTGATTTATTATTTTTATTAATTTTGGTGTTTGTTTTTGGTGTTTACTTTAGTGTAAAGAACAGGCTGTCTGTCGGTTCCTCTTTTCCCCATTGCTGCTTCGAATTTTGGTTACAATGCAGCAATGGGGGAAAGGAGAAGGAGGCAGTCAGCCTGTTCTTCTCTCGAGAAGGTTCGCTAGGTAGGTTGGGGGAGAAGGAGGAGACAGAGAAAAGCTTTCTCTGCCTAACGATGGTTCTCTTCTCTCTGTCTCCTTTTTCTCCCGGCTTACCTAACCGGAGATCGGCAGGCAGCGATCCGTAAGGGGTGGGGCTCTTCCTTGCGGATTGCTGGCTGCTGCTTTTGTATTCGGAAGTACAAAGGCATCAGCCAGTCATCCGCCAGGGAAGGTGCTTCCCCTGGTGAACTGCTGCCTGTTTTGGGTTTTTTTTCCACCCCGGCTCAACTTTACTTGAGGCTGGTGGTAGTCTCGCCGTGTCTTTGGCGAGATAGCGTGGAGGAGAGGGAGTCCCTCTTCACCCCGTTGCTCCAGGAGAGAAGGCCAGCGGGTGTCTCGCGGTGGAGTTTTGTGGCTTTTTGTTTTGCATGGCTGTGAGGCACTGAGTCTGCCTGCTGGGGACTTGCGCTCCCGTTGCGTTTTGTAAGTTTATTTTTCACGTGCCAGTTTTCTCAGCGTTCTGCACGCTCATGGCGCACAGGACGCTGGGACTTGTAGTTTTGCTTTTGTGGTTTGCTTTCGTGTGGCGGTTTTTTTCTGCGGCTCGATTTCAATTGGCCGCGCCATGGTTTCCAACGTTCTTTTTGCTCGCGCCTCTCAGCCTGATTGGCTGTGGTGCGGCGCGGTGCAGAGAACATTGGGAATTAAAGTTGTTTCCCTTTGTTCGCATTCGTGGGGCTCTTGCCCCACTGGTGCATTTCTCAATCCTACAGTTACCTCTGTACCGGGTTCGGGCGAGTGCAGGAGGCTCGGTACAGGATAGCGTGGATGGGTGCGGGAGCCTTTGCCACATTCCAACGGTTAACGCTTGGATTTATAGGTATAGAAGGGCCAGGGCTGTCTGCGTCTGCAAACGTTTCCATTGACATGTGGCAGGCATGACTAGACACCAGAGTGCATGGAATGCTGTTTACTTTCCCACCAAAGTGGCACCTATTTATCCACTTGCAATTTCTTGCTTTCAGACTGCTAGGTTGGCAAATGCTGGGACAGAAATGGGAGCTCACTCTGTCATGCAGCACTCGGGACTTGAACTACCGACCTGTTAACTTTCCATCCAGTCGTCAAGTTCAGCGTCTTAAACACTAAGCCACCACAATCCCTCAAGAGATACTAAGAGTCAATGGGGGTGGGTGGGATTTGAAACCTACACTTGTGTTTGCATTCTGCATTTTTTTACTCCATTTTTAAGAAACAGACCTGGAATGGACATCAGCCATTACTTTTAGAACTTCCATATGGGTTTTTTTTGTATCATCCACCACACAGAAATGGCCAGCTTGTCAAAGACTTGTATAGGTCCAAAGCTAGTATTTTTTATTTTTAGTGGTCTAATAAAGACATCACCTGCCTTTTAAAAGGATCACCTAGCTTTGTTTTTTTTAATCATCACACAAAGTTTATTACATAGCCAAAAGTGATATTCAGATGATGATGGCAATTCTCTCTTGATGATCTGAATATGTTATAGTGTATCATAGTTATACTTCAAAAACTGGACCAAAAACAAATAAAAGTATTTGTGACATTTGTATGGTGACTCATCACTATGTATTAATGCATGTTGCTTGAATAATCAATGATATAATGGTAAATTTAGAGGCATAGGTGCTCAGTTACTGTCTTACAGCCATACTCCTAGAAAAAAGAAAAATACAGGAAATGCACTGATAATCAATACATCCTGAAGTTATTAGGATCAGCTGATTAGAACTTTAAAATTAAGTGATAAATAGAAAGAGAGGGGGACACAGCAAACAGATTTTCCAGAAGTCTTTTCTCCTAACAACAGAATTTTTTTGTCTTAGACCAACCATTCAATTCTAGCCATTTTCAGCTCTAGCAGGAGTAAGTGTTTGTAAAACTAACCACCACAGTTGCGAAGCCAAGTCACCTCAACCTATTTTGCATTATACTGTAAAATCCCGAGTTACAACCTCCTCGGTTAAAGTTTGCTGAGGTTTACAATGGCAAATCCTATGGAAATGCTGTCCCGGTTTACAAATATTTAATGGGTTTTTTTCGGTTTACAATGATCAATTCAAGACCATTTTTTATTTTTCAATGCATCCCTATGGATGTTTAGGTTTACAATTTTTCAGGTTACAACGGAGGCTGTTTGAATGGAGCTCCATCGTAACCCAGGGTTTTACTGTAATTCTAACAACTCTCAACAATATATTGTAGCTGAAAAGGCCATTCCCTTTTTACTATAAGGGATAACAGGCAGATAAAAGGGAGCTCAGACATTACAGAAGGGGTTCCCAACCTATGCCCATGGGCTCTACCCGGCCCATAGCACAATTTCATGTGGCGTGCCGCCACCGCACCTGGAAGTGGAAGTGTTTACAACAGCTGTAAAACATGACCATGCATGCGGAAACGTGGTTACATCAGCAGTAAATGTGCCCACGCCTGTCATAAATGCGGAAGCAGGTGCATTTACTTCCGGCCCACTCAGCTATCCAGGGGGCATGGTCAGGCCCGTGGCATAAAAAGACTGGAAACCCTTGCATTACACGGAAAAGTGCCATTATCCCTACTAAAATACAGAGTCTCAGCGACTCAATCCGCAAATCCTGCCTCTAATTAATATAAAAAGGAACAGAAGCATCAATATCTAATAGAGAACAAAAGCTTCCTAGCACATCTTCCTCATATCACCCCCATACATATAACTGCAGAAACCAGGTAAAATGATAAGCTTTTCAGTCATTTTTGTGATCAGCAAGCTGTGATAGTTTCTAAACGCAAATCAATTTTGACAAGTTAAAAGGTAAAATAAAACCCATACTAACAACCTTCAAGACATGAGATGGTTTCTCTTCCTATTTCTAAAACACCCAGGAACTGCACTCTCCATTAGTATCCTATTTTAGCTTGACAACACTTGACAAGACAAAATGAAACAAGATTTATTTATTTATTGGGGGGGGGAGACTTCTTTGCTGTGACAAAAAACAACAACTGTTTTCTACATTCCTAAGCTAATGTCAGAGCAATATCCCCACAGCTGTATGTGAGCAACAGTGCCCTGAAGTTGTTCTAACCTAACCCAGTGAGCCTGGTTGATAACAGAAACCCTTGACAACAGAGAAAAGTATGGGAACATGTTGCTGGAGACGGCTCCATTAGTCAATTTAGCTTTAATTACAGCCAAGGGGACAATTATGTGGAAAAGGAAGGGCAAACTATGTTTTACCAGGCCTCTGAACATGTCTGGGATATGCTGTGAGGAGAAAAGTCACAGACTGAGAACCCCTGGTACTCAAGAGGAATATTAATGTTCTTGGCAAAACAAGACATGATAGATAAACTATGTCCCTATTAATGATCTAATAATGGCTGGAGCAATTTCCTATTTCTTTTTCTTGACCCAGTGCTTGAATGCTATGCTTCTCCCTTTCTTTCAAATTCATACCTTCTATCTGCTCTTCCCTCCTGAAAGTATTAATCTTCCTTCATTTAACTTCTCAATTTCTTTCCCAGTTTTAGTTATGTTTATGTTTCCCCAATAAGACATCTTGACACTGGAGGGCTTCTTTATGGTCTCCTGCAGATCTACTAAACCTTTACTTCTCATTATGTAATAAAAACTCTTGTCAGTCTCATTTCACCACCCTCTGAATAGACTAAAAGATCCTGTTAGGCCCCTGAGAATCTGAGCTTCAAAGACACATATATTTTCAAATCCTTATGTCAACAGAGATGCTTTTAAAGATGTGTTGATGATCTTATTACTAACACTTAATGTCTACTTATTTAACACCATCAATGTGACAGAATGTAAACCCTATGAACAAGGCTATGACATTTCTCATCGTTATATACAGAGCTAAATACAACAGATAGGACCCAAGGGGAAGAAAAAGATTTGATGAAGAGGTAATGATGTTCCGGAAAGGGATTACAGATATATTAAATGGCAAGTCAAGTTCAGAGTTAAAGGCATATGGTCTGAACAATTTCAAGAACAGAAGGCAACAAAATGCGAAACAGTGATCCCTGGCTTTTGTAGGTCAAAATGCAAGCCTTACCTTTACTATGACATGAGGCAGTGAAATAGATTAAGGCCTCTACAAAAATGCAAAAATTCAAAAAGAGACAGTCATGACACTAAGCAGCAAAGGAATTTACAACCTGTGTTGAGATGTTCCAATGTGTAATTCTTAGCTAAACTCTATTCAATTAATATTTCATATAAGATGGCATTGGCTGCTTTGCTAAGTGACCTGCTCTGTGAGAATGATTGGGCAGCATGTCTCCTTTGATTAAACTGGATCTCTCAGAGGCTTTTGATACCATCAACCGTCATGACATATTCCTGGACAGGCTGTCAGGATTGAGCACTGGGGCGGGGAGGGAGGCCTCAACCCTTGGCTGGCTCTGATCCTTCTTTGATGGCCATATCCAGAGGGTTCAACTTGGGGAAGGTGTCTGCCCCAAAAAATCAGTCAATCATCTCCCCTAAGTTGTTTAACATCTATATGAAGATGCTGAATGAGGACATACTGAGATTTGGAGTGCAATGTCATCAATATGCAGATGCTACACAACTCATTTTCATCTTCAGCAGAAGATGCTGTCCAGGTCCTGAACTGCTGCCTGGCCACGATACTAAACTGGATGAGGGTTAACAGATTGAGGTTGAATCCCAGACAAGATGGAGACTCTGTTGTTCTGATGGACTCCTGCTCAGTTAAGTAGTTTGTGGCCTCATCTAGTTTCTACATTTGAAAGATCAAAGTTGGGATCTGGACATGATTCCTGACCCAGTCTTTCTCTATTGAAAAACAAATATCTGATGTGACCAGGTCTTTTTTACACTACGGGCACATAATAATGATAATAATTTCTGTCAAAAATTATTCTGAGTTGAAAGGATTTAACCCATCTCCACCCATCTCTAGAGAGGAAATCCTTTCTTACTAGTTCACACATTGATAATTTTGAGATTGATTAGTGCAATGCACTCTACATTGGGCTACCTATGAAGATGGTATGGAAACTGCAGCAGTGCAGAATGTGGTGGCGAAATTGGAGGCAGGGTTACAGAGATTTAAACATGTCCCCCCTCTTGCATTGGCTATCTATAGGGTTCTGTGCTCAAATCAAGATCTTGGGTACTGGTACATCAAGTCATCAATAGTTTAAGCACTCAATAACTGTTGAAGTGCCTTTCCTTGATAAACCACGCTTTTTACTTTATTGTTTTATATATATCTGTGCTGTGATTTTATACCTGTAAGCCACCCGGAGTCATCTCAGCGAGGGGGCGGCAGCATGAATGTGACTATTAAATTAAATATTCTTTATGTAGAATACATAGCCACTATCAATGTAAAAGATACTTGTCATGTATGAATATGGGATATTGTGCTTCTGTACCCACAATTCAAAGCACCAAGAAATCACCCAATATTGTTTCAAAATATCACGTCCAGATGGCCAGCAGGGAAAAGGTTGCCAGGTTTTACAAAGCAAAGGCCAGCTTGAATATTGACCACAGCAGTCAAAACAGTTTACAAGACTTGTGCTCACTACCATTCACACTTGTTGAAAAAAAAATCGTGACAATTGCTTTGTATTTGGGTGAGGAGTGGTTAATTTTTGAAAAAAAGAGTTTCCTTGCTTGGTATATCTATGTGAATGGTACTATGTAAATGATATATTCTCTATGTGAACGTCAACCACTGAGCCATCCTCAGGGATGGCTGGTCAGATTTCTGTGCAACCAGCTTCGACAATTTCAAGGATTTATAGAACTGTTTTTATTGGGAGTATTTCTTCTTTTTAGGTGGATTTATGAAATCTGTTGGTGTCAGATTTCAAGACAGTGACTGATGTTGAGACAGATGCTGACAAAGAATGGGTTGACATCATGACTGAGATTGGTTGTGTCACTTTCAATACCAACGTTAGTGACTGATGGAATTTGAGAACTCTTCAAATTTGTTGTGTGGTGATGCATGGTTTTCCGCATCTTTGATATGACAGTATCCATAGGGTGGTTGGTTTGTTTTCATTGTCTATAGGGACACTGATGTAGTTGTGATTATTCCCGCAAATGGGATCTCAATTTGAATTAATGGTTTTAATGCCAGTTTAGTAAAGTTCTTATAATGTGCATAGGATTGGATCTGGTGCCCCTCTCTGAGGCAAACTAAGCAATTTGAGTGGCCCAAGTGGGGGTCTTATTGTCACAATCCACAAAAATGTTAAATGGACCGGCTGAAGCCATAAAAAGACTTGAAAATTAGCTGAAATAGTACTGAAGGTAGAAATCAAATTTCCATAGTTCGTTCATAATCCATAAATCAGTTTTTTTATTTAGGCAGTGTGTGTAATAAAGTAAAAAAATTAACTCTACCTCTCTCAATTTCTCCCCCACCCCTTCAGTGTTTCTCAACCTTTGGTTTTTGGACTTCAATTCCCAGAAGCCTAAGTCAGTACATAGGCTGATCAGTGCTTTGGGAAATTGACTTAGACTTCTGGAAATTGAAGTCCAAAAATCAAAGATTATGAAGAAAGTTTACAGCAAAGGAAGAAAAGGTAAAAGTTTCCCTTGCTCGAAAGCCAGTCGTATCCGACTCTAGGGTTCAGTGCTCACTCTGTTTCAAAGCTGAAGAGCCATCACTGTCTGCTTCTGCAGATGTTTCCTTGGTCATGTGGCAGGCATGACTAGACACCGGAGTGCACGGAACGCTGTTACCTTCCCACCAAAGTGGTCCCTAATTATCTACTTGCAATTTCTTGCTTTCAAACTGCTAGGTTGGCAGGAGCTGGGACAAAGACGGGAGCTCATTCCGTCCTGCAGTACTCGGTAATCAAACTGCTGACCTTCAGCCTCCCAGTCAGGGTTTTTTTAATTTAACGTCAAAAACAGGTTAAAAAATGAAAAGAATTAGATTCTCTAAGTAGAAAAAGCTTTGCTCAGGTTCCATGGCCTTACCAAAGTGGTGGTAAAAAAAAGAACTAAGGGAAGACTGCTGGACATGCATAGTGGTCTTTCTAGCCTAATGGTCAAAATCTTTTGTTGCTGTTCAGTTGCCCAGTTGATTCCGACCCTTCATGACCCCATGGACCACTGCCCAACTTTGCACCCATTGCGTCAACAACACCATCTAGTCTATATAACTAAAATCAAGGTCCAGTGCTGTATGTTACACAACACCGCCCCCGCCTACCTCACACTTCAGGTGTGTCTGGCACAGGGTACCGGCAGCGCACTCCAGGTGCCTTCACTCCAAAAAGGGGCCACGAAGAGGGTGCTCCCAGTGCCCGGGGGCGTGGCGCAGAGGCCCAGACTGCGCCTGCCCAGAATCCTGGCGTGCATTCACGTTGCTTGCCGACCCACAAGGCACAGGGGACAGCGCCGGGCTGGATATCCGACCTGGTGCCCACCCCCCGGAAGCCAGAGCTGCAGAGGCCCCGGACGCCAGAGGAAGAGAGCTGATGGGAGCCGATGATGACGAGAAGCCTCAGCCAAGGAAGACTCGGACCCGCCATGTGGATGGCCAGGGAAGGGAGACCTGGAGCAGCAGGAGGTAGGCCTTCCTAAGCAAGTCGGGGGAGGGGGCGGAGGGGGCTGTAGGGGGACCGTGCAGCAGGAACGGCAGGGGCGTGTGGGTGAGGGTCCCTCATGGGTTCCACACATGGGTCCCACATGGGGGCCAGGGTCTGGCATGGGGGGTGGGTAGGCCCACCACAGCACCGGTGCCTGAGCCGAAGCCGCTGCAGGTGGGGGAAGCTACAGCGGCAAGGCTGCCGAAGGTGCCCGCTGTACCCGCCACGACACCACCGGGCGAGGCAAGGCCGCCTCAGGCGGCCACCAGGTGAGGCGAGGCCGCCACAGAAGGCTGCCGCGCGGAGGGTAGGTAAGACTGCACTACCCAGCGAAGCAGGTACCTCTGCTAGTATATATTCTGAATGGCTCTCAACAGGCATGTAACACCTACATGTATATTTCACAGAAACCACAACAAAGACATGTTGGTTTGCTCCATTTGTGGTTAATTAATAAACTAGGACATCACCTCATTTTCTCATGTAAAAAGCAAAAAGGTGAAGAATAAAGTCACAAGTTTGAATGTCATTGTACACCATTTCCTTAATAAGAAATTAATACAACATTTGTGTCATATCTGAAGTGGAAATTTTCAGCTTCAGTCTTAGATATATACTCTACTTTATCTGACTGTTGTAATAGTCTCAACCACATAATTCATGTGGAATGTTGTACAGCACAGTATAGTTTATACTGCAAGGCTCTCTAAACAGTTATAGGAAGGCATTTATCAGAAAACTAAAGTAATCGTTGTTTACACCTTTAAAAAATTCTAACTGCTCCACAGCTCTGAAAACTGTGTGGTATAATTTAACAATAAATAAATTCAGTAGCTGGAACACATGGAGAGAGAGGAGGGTGTGATACATATATGGCAGACAAACACAGACTGCAATTCCCTAAATATTCTGTAGTATTAGCTGCTTTTGAAAGCCAGTGAGGTGGGAAGACCATGTTTTTTCAAATCCTTTTTGAGCCAATTTGAGTACATTATGTCGATACTATCCGAAGTATAAACGCCTTTCTTCACTGTTGTTCAAAATGTGTATTCCTTAATCCCTTTCCTCTGTAGGGAAGTAATAGCTCGCATTCATAACAGAACTTGCAGTGTTACTTTCAAACATGAATTAGTTACCATTACTGTTCAAAGTGCCCCTCTGACAAATTATTATTGAGACATACCTATACATTTTAAAAGTAAATCTTTAATGTTATGTGGTTTGCATTATGTTAAAAATAACACTGAAATGAGACTATGCTAATTTGTTGGCTTCTGATACAATATGTACTTAAGAAGTGATGACACTGTTAATTATATAAACAGCTGAAACCAGTTCTAATAAACTACAAGGAGCATTCTCATTTCCTGTTATGTTGTAGTCACAATGCTATTTGGTAATACCTTAGTTATTGGGAAAAGGAATTAATGATAAGTAACCTGTTGATTTATAATTGGTTAATTTCAAGTAGTGGTGAGAGGGCAAGTATTATATATTGACAAGAAATCCCCATTAACAAAATAAATGCCAACTCTGAAGTAAAAATAAGAACAGAAATAATGAAAAAGGAGCCTAAGGGAAAGTGAAAGAATGGAACATCAGAGATGCAACTGAGGGAATGAAGAAGCATATGGAAATACCCACCGCTAATATTCCAAAATAAGATAATGTGACTCTTCTGGAAGTGTTCCACATTTATAGATACTTCAGGATTTATATAGGAATCAAATTCAATTTAGAAGGAGCTATAAGAGTCCTGGTGGTGCAGTGGTTAAACTGCTCTACTGCAGCCAAAATGTTGTGAGTTTGATCCTGACAGGGTCAAAGTTGACTCAGCTTTCCATCCTTCCGAGTTTGGTAAAATGAATACCCATCGTGTTGGGGGAGGAGGATGCTAATTAACTTGTAAATCACCCAGCAAGTGCACTAAGCACTGTGGGATGAAATTTATTTATTTATTTTTCAAATTTCTATTGCCGCCCAAGTCAACACCACTCTGGCTAACAGCATTAAAACAAACAGGAGGGCTTTTGCCCAACTTCGGGTCATTCGCCAGTTGCGCACGCTCCTGGATCGGGACTCCTTGCTTATGGTCACTCACGCTCTGGTCACTTCCCGACTAGATTACTGTAATGCGCTCTACATGGAGCTGCCCTTGACAACCATTCGGAGGCTGCAGCTGGTCCAGAATGCGGCAGGTGGTGATGGGATGCGGACGATATGCCCATGCCTCACCGCTACTTCAGGACCTGCACTGGTTACCAGTTTGTCTCCGGGTGCAATTCAAGGTGCTGGTTTTGACCTTTAAAGCCCTATATGGCAGTGGGCCAGGATACCTTAGAGAGCGCATCGTCCCAAGAGTGTCTGCACGTCCAACCAGAGCGGACCGGAGGGGCTCTCTGATGGTGCCATCAACTAGGGGTGCACATCTATCCAGCACCCGTAGGAGAGCCTTCTCCGTGTCCGCACCAACCCTCTAGAACCTCCTGCCAACAGAACTAAGACTTGAAAGAGAATTGCTGCCCTTCAGGAAAGGATTGAAGACCTGGCTGGCGGGGCAGGTGTGGGGCCCTAATGGGAACACAGTTCCCACCTGCTGGCTTATGTAAACAACTAAGAACTCTCTCTTCTTTTTAAAGTGGGTGGGATATGGTTTTTTCTAAAGTGTTTTTATCTGTTTTAGAACTTGTTGTAATGCTGCTCTGAGTCGGGTTCTACCTGAGTGGGCAAGCATATATAAATATGACTAATAAATAAATAAATTAAAAACATTAAAACCATTTAAAAACCCATAAAAATACCCACAAAGTTACCCACCCCACACCATCAGTTAAAAGGGACAGGGAGTGATCTTGTTGTATGAGCCAGAAGGTAGGGGTCACCACTCCCCCGGTACCCAACACCTGCTTTGCCAGCCAGGTTTTTAGCTCTTTCCTGAAAGGCAGCAACTCTGTCTGGAGTCGCAGCTCAATTGGCAAGAGGTTCCATAGGGCCAGCGCAGACACAGAGAAGGCCCTCCTTCTTGTGCTAGAGAGATAAGCCTCTCTAGCAGATGGCACAATTAGAGAACCCCTCCGGTCTGCTCTGGACAGATGTTCTTGGGGTGACGCGGTCTTTTAAGTATCCTGGCCTACTAACATGTAGGGCTTTAAAGGTCATTACCAGCACCTTGAATTGCACCCAGAGGCATACCGGTAACCAGTGCAGCTCCCGAAGCAGTGGTGAGGCATGGACATAATGCCCACACCCCATCACCACCGGGGCAGCCGCGTTCTGGACCAGTTGCAGCCTCCGAATGGTCATCAAGGGCAGCCCCATGTAGAGCGCATGGGACGATATATAAGTATAATCGCTATTGCTACAGTATATTAAAAAGGGAACACTGTCAATGATACATAGTTCCCATTGGAACCAATGGTTCTGTTGAGATCAGCAATAATTCAAATTAATTTAACTCTGTTCAGTATATGCAACATCTACACAACTCTTGTTGCTCCCATTCTGATCACTTTTAAGGAACCCTTTTTTTAAGACAGAAGAGACTATAGGACTATAACATCATGGTGTTCATTGGGAAAATGAAAAATCAATCTCAATTCCTGAATTATCTCCAATTATGTATCTACTATAATTCTTGCTTTTGCTAAATATTTGTTTCAGACTAGCTATTTCTAGTTTTTAGCCACATTCAGTTTTCTGTTATAAACTGAGGAGAAGGGGGAATGTTTCACTCCTCTTATGAGATGTTGAGCCAACTGTAGTAATGGAAGGAATAAAACATGATTGTAAAGCTCTGTAACTATAAAACTCTACAAATGTAAGAACATATGGGGGATTCTTCAGATAATGCATTCTACTTTTTAGTGAATCTATAATAAATATACAAAAAATGCACCCCATATGTTTAGCAAGACATGTTAATTCTCTGCTTGTTCAACTTATAGGCTTCTAAATAGCGGTTACCAGGCTGAACTGAGTTATATGTGTGAGAGGGAGGGCAGGAGGTGGAGTAATATGACAGCTATTGTACACCAGAGACCTGGGCTGGGAGATTATCTTCTTTTCCTTACACCTCTTTCCCAACAAATTGCTTAGATCTCTATTAAAACATAATCAGGGCAAAAGGTAATCACTTTTGTCACCTAGCCAGAAGAAAACACCTATTTTCTTATTCCAAACCACAAGCTTATATCTTCAACTGATTTAGCTTTTTAGAGTTGTTTCCCTGTTGCTTCAGAAATACACCACTTGTCAGTTCTTACAAGCCCTATACCAGTGGTGGCAAACCTACGGCATGCGTGCCAGAGGTGGAACGCAGAGGCCTTTCTGTGGGCACATGCGCCATTGTGGGCAAGCTTTGCCAAGCCCTGGCTGGCTGGCGCCAATGGCAGTGCCGCTTCTCCACCTACCCCTCTCCCTCCACCAATGGGGAGGTGAGAGGGGAGACTTTTAACACTCTCTCTCTCTCTCTCTCTCTCTCTCTCTCTCTCTCTCTCTCTCTCTCACACACACACACACACACACACACACACACTAGACCAGTGATGGGCAGTCTTGGCCCTCCAGCTGCTCTTGAACTTCAATTCCCAGAAGCCCAAATCAGCACTCCTGCTGGGAATTGAAGTTCAAGAACAGCTGGAGGGCCAAGACTGCCCATCACTGCACTAGACCAATGTTGCTGTTTCCCTGTTGTATTAACTTTCTCTTCCAATGAACCGGACGAATACATGATGATGTGCCCATTTCAACAGGTTGTGTATAGCATGGCTTTTACATCACATTTTCTTTTTTTTTATTTAAAAAAAAGAACTTGTTGAGCTTTTCCAACTTCTAACTTCCATATGAAACATACTGTTATAATCAGAAGAACCTGTTTTTTTTGTACCCCTCAAGTGGTGAAAACTGAAAAGAAAAATAGGTTGCCTGGATAGCTCAATATGACAGCATTTTTCAGCACAAAAACACTGCGTTATAACACTTGACAGGACACCCTCTTTAAGCAGCACTGCCTGAATACCAAAGCCAAAGTTAGTACAAGGAACAACATCATCAGGAAACTGACAAACTATAAATGGGAAACTCAACCATCCATGCTGCGTACATCAACTTTGGTCCTGAGCATCTGCACAGCAGAGTATGCTGCTCCAGTATGAAGCGCTTCCACACACACAAAACAAGTTGATATCGCTGTTAATGAAGCCATGTGTATAGTGACAGGATGCCTCAAACCTACTCCAGTTGAGAAAATATACCTCTTGTTGGTATCACTCCACTTAAGAGAAGGAGGAAAGAAGTAGCAGTGAATGCCGAGAGAACTAAGCAAGAGAATGAACCTCAACATCCTCTGAATGGATATGAGCCTCAAGTCCACCAGCTCAGATCCAGGAAGAGCTTTATGGCAATAAAAACATTCTTGAGGATATGTAAGAGCAAAACCAAATTAGAAGATGGAGGAAGGAGCTCACTGGACAAGGAACAACATTAAAAGAGGATATAGCTAACTCAACCTCCCCTACATCACTTGGAGGACTCTGAATAGGCTGAGATTTGGAGTGCCTAAATGTAAGACCAACATGCTCAAGTGGGGGCTGCTGGCAGACAACAACACACTGTGTGAATGTGGAGAGATACAGAATCCGGCTCATTTATTGGTTTGCCAATTACAGCCAGAAACATGTACCAATGAGGACATATGTTTGGCCAACAACAAAGCCAAGAAAGTGGCTTTATTTTGGCAATCTATGGCTTGATAGGGACATGAAAGAAGAACTCGTAGTTCAAGCTGAGGCTCTTCCTTTGAGATAAGATCATCATCTGGAAGAAGATTCCATAAAAACCTAAGTAGCAAACAGAAAAACTATTTCTGACAAGCATATCGGAAAGTTAAAAAAAAGAACAGCAAAAAAAGACAAAAAATGTTATGGTACCTTAAAGACTAACTCCTGTATTTAAATGTGAGCTTTCGTGGACCAAGTATGTCAGGCTCTAAAACAGGGCTTCTAATGGTGAAAGAGATTATCTTTCCTAAGGAACTGCCTTCTTTTAACATTTAGGAGAAGGATTTGGCAATCTGTACTTTCTTCATCTCTGAAGTTACTAATGAACACTTCATCTGTTCTGTTTTATACTAATTTCCATTCTGTTCCTTTCTTATATTTGGGAGGGATCAAATTTACTCCAACCCTTTGACACAAACAGCAATACGTCCTCATTAAAATCACACCTGAGGCATAACATGGGCTACCTTTATTTTTTGCTGAATATAGGCAGAGGGGAACACAACTAGCAAGTAACATATACAAAGGAAGTCATCCTGATCAGTGACATTTTTCTAGTTCTTCATCCTGCAATTCATGTAGCAAAAGGAAAAGATGATAAATCCTCCTATGCTCAAAATCACTGTGGATAAGTACTACATTTCATCCTTAAATTTTAGTTAAAAACAATAACTGTATTTGTAGCCTTAAAAAAGTCTTATACACCTGAACTGCTGATTATCTGAATGCTCTAACACGCAAGCTTTTGTTGCTCTTCAAATTAAATACAATGCAGACCTAAGCAATATGGTGGGGATGGGGGTGAGCATTTACGTGAAGTGACAGATCCTTCACCACTCCATGGTCCCTCTGGCTCATGCTGGCCTAAGTGGGTGGTTTCTGGAGGTACACTTTTCCCTCCTTACAGCAATCAGTTGCAATAGGGTGTTCGATCTGCCACCCCAAAGCAAAGGGGGAAGGAAGAAACTATGATACTCTGGTAATGCTAAGAGGTCTCATCCTGGGACCTGATCCTGTTCTGCCATCAAAATGTCCCATTTGGGTGCCAGACATAAGTCCATCTTCTAAGGCAGACAAAGCCCTCCTCATAGTAAGTAAAATTTATTTGTTGGGAGATGGATACCTTTGCCTCATTCCTGTTCCATACTAGATGATATAATACAATGATAAAGACTGTTGTTGGGCACTAGAAAAGGATATCTATCACAGTCTTAGCAGAAAAGCAAATAATAATAATAATAATAATAATAATAATAATAATAATAATAATAATAATAATAATAATAATAATAATAATAATAATAATAATAATAATAATAATAATAATAATGATGATGATGATGTAAGGATTTACATACATTCTCACAGAACTTTATGTCAGTATTGATCAACCCAGGGAAAACTTTTTTAATTTCTCAAAAAGAAATCCAGATACTGTACTTGATCCACCTTTTCTGTAAACAGCAATCAGTTTACCACATTTTGAGATGACAAGGGACTATCAAAAATTATTAACAACACTATTACCTCATGCTCCAAAAAGATGATCCTTGCTTCTTCTTCTGCAAAGAAAGCTCTAGTGCCAGGTTGTGTGTGGTTGCTGTTGTTTCTTTTATCAAATTTTTGAGGGGTTTTTCTCTCTCCCTCTCTGCTCTTTCACTGTGATACTATTTTTTTATTTCCTTCATTCTGAGCTCTAGTCTTTATGTCTCTCTGTTACCTCTCTCTCTCCTTCAAAATATCTCATTATAACACAGCTGAAGGTCAGGCAATGGAGAAATAAATGCAGGGTATGAGGTTGGGGGTGAGAAACAGAGTCTAATTATCCATTGATTTTAGTGGTACTTTGTGCACCTCACTGTCTCCCCTAGGGCCTGGCTGGACCAATTCCTATTGGCTTATCTGGTTTTTTTATTTCTTCTCTTGTGATTTTTTAGAGGCAAAGGAAAACAAAGGAGAAAGAAGGCATTTTAAAAAGGTGGTAAAGGGGAGCAGCAAAAAACAACAACAGGCTGAGCAATGGAGGAGAACATTGAAGGGTGTCCTTAAAAAAGAAAAAAGAAAATAAAGGGATAAAAGCAAGAGGGATAAAAAAAAATTGATAAGAATTTGGTGAAAAAAGGAAGGGTGAGCTGGTCTTGAGATCAGATCTCTAAGTCATCCACAATGTTGCCAGTGTGGTAGTAAAAAAGAAACTCAGGTCAAACGGCTCGGGAAAGCACACATGCAGAGGAGGCGCTCCTAGGCTAACATATTTGTGCCCCCCCACCCCCACCCAAGAGCTGGAATATTCTGATGAATTCCATGCAGATGCAAAGCAACCTTTATGTGTGATTCAGAGACCATACAGAAAAAACATGTTTTTCAGTTCACCAATGTTGAGCCCCACCCCACTTACGGCAGCAATAATGTTTAATGTTTAATTCACCTAGCTCCGTGGTGGTGAACCTATGGCACACATGCCAGAAGTAGCACACAGAGGCCTTTCTGCTGGCAAATGCACTGTCAAGGGGAAGCCCCACTCCACCACACCCCGCTCCGTCCAGCCCCTTCCCCACCCAGCCCTCTCCCTCAGCCAAAGTGGAGACGAGAAGGGAGGCTGAACTCCCATCTGGGAGGTGGTGATCAGACACCTCCCACCTCTCCCAGGAGTCGGGTGCACCCATGGGGGGTGCTCCTGTGGGAGGGGGGTCAGATGCACCCATGGGGAGGTAGGGTGCACCCACGCTACCAGAGGTGCACTGGAGACGTCATAGGGGTGTATGGGCACACAGGGTGCCTACCCTCATGCCTCCTCCTCCTCCTTGGGCATTTGGTCTCTTAAAGGTTCACCATCACTGACCTAGCTGAAAAAGTCTATCTCACTGTAGAATAATGGGTATAAGCAAGAAAATAGTGTAACAATTGAAAATATTGTATATTAGTTCAGATTTGGTTTCATTTTTACAGAAAAAGAAGAGGACACAGTAATAAATTGAACCCCTACCTTCCCAAATCTTTAGTTCCTTGTTGGCCAAACTATCCTCACTAGTTTTTACAGAGATTTTTTTTTATTAAGCTAACACAATTTTAGCACATTTTCAAAAAGTTTCTAGCTGTTCCAAATGGCTTCTATACAGTGCCCCAAAATATTATTATTTCTTTGCTATTCTGCCAATTTCTTGTTTAAAGTTATCTAGCACTTCATAAATCAGTTTTCACTTTCCCATTAAATATACATGTACGGAATTGAAGCATTTGACTGGGGTTTGCTCTTTTTGAACCACTGCAAACACTAGTAGATTTGTGTACACTCTAGTTTATAACTTTGAACACTGCAAACGATTTCACCATTGCATAACATTTTGGGTTTTCAAAGGAGCAAAAATTTACTCCCAACTGTTGAACATTTCACATAAAGACTCAATGAAGAATAAAGAAAGCAGGCAGCACATGCTGTTAATCTAGGTCTGGGAAAACACAGTATAAATATCTACTCAAAGCTGAGCCAATAAATCACATTGCTTGGACCAATCTTAAGCTAGTTTGTGAGGACAGAATTGGGCATCAAGAGTCAAATATATTAGCTTTTAGCTCTTAACCCTAACTCAGTCCATAATATGCTGAGGGAGTACAGTATATCCCACAATATTCCATCAGCAATTCCACAATATTCTACACTATATGCATTACAAGTGTATTTTTTAAAAAACAACTTACATTCTAGCAGGTGTATTTTTTGGCATCTATTTATTTGACATCTGGCTTTTTGCTGCTTGACAAAAACAGCAGGTCACTTGAGAAATAGCTATACATATTCAGGTAGCTAGAGCTCTTTCCCCCTTCCCTGAATAACATCATACCAAGCAACACATTTTCTATGTAATTTATTAGCTATGCCAGTTTCGAATCCCACCCCTAATGGCTGTTGGCTAAATTTTCTCTCTAATAATTGAAGAAAATAATCGCTAGGTAATGTTATTAAGAGACTGCAATGTTTCAGGTGGTTAAGATGCTGAACTTGAAGATTGTAAGGTGGGAATTCGATACCCGAGTGCTGCACGATGGAGTGAGCTTCCGTCTCTGTCCCAGATCCTGCCAACCTAGCAGTTTGAAAGCAAGAAATTGCAAGTAAATATATAGGTACAACTTTGGTGGGAAGGGAAATAGTGTTCTATGTGCTACGGTGTCTAGTCATGCCTGCCACATGTCCATGGAAACATCTGCAAATGCAGACAGCGCTGGCTCTTTGGGTGTAAACATAAATAAGCACTGAACCAGATACGACTGACTTTCGAGCAAGGGAGACCTTTACCTTTAATGTTATTAATTTGGTTTCAAGTGGTGTCATCTAGTGCCTCCAGGCAGAGCTATTGACCTTTAGGAAAAGCCTAAAAACTTGGCTGGCACAGGTGTGAGGTGTTGCCAGCAGGACAGCCCGCTGGCTTATCTGAAAGGACGCTTGGGTTTCAGTTTTAAGTTATTGTGATTGTTTGGAGGGCATTTTAACAGCTTTTAAATGTTAAATGTTTTTATGATTTTAATTGCCGTGGAGATGTTTTTATATTTGAGTGTTTTTATGGTGCTTGTGAGCCGCCCGGAGTCACTTCGGCGAGGGGGGGATGATAGAAATCCAATAAAATAAATAAATAATAAAATCAGAAGGACTAATCTTTTTCTTAAAAGTGAATACCTTTACCTAACACTAACTGAAAAGAAAATAGCCTCAAAATGACTAAATGCTACTGTTGTGCTGTAGAAGTAAAACAGAATTTTAGCAGCAATTCCGTCCCTTTTAAAATAATAATTGTGTGCCATCAAGTCAATTCTGATTTATGCTGACCCTTTCCAAGGTTTTCTAGGTAAAGAATACAGCAAAGTGGTTCACCATTTCTTTCTTCTGGGCAGCACTCTGAAACTGTTAAACTTGCCCAAGCCCAAATAGGCTGGCTTTTCTCTCAGGAAGCTCAGTGGGGAATCAAACTCCTAACCTCTGGCTCTCCTAAACATCTAAGCTAGCCAGTCAGACTGCGATTGCTTAACCAAAATATATATATATATATATATATATATATATATATATATATATATATATATATATATATATATATATATATATATATATATATATATATATATATATATATATAATGTACATAAAATTTACAAAATTGCTGTAAGTTAAGATAACTTGTGGAAATTACTTTTTCCTTTTTGCAAATTTGGCCATGTCTCCCCCAGAGAGTGTGGCACTCAAGGTGGCAATAAGGGAATTTGTGGGTTGCCCGGGCCACTGATTGGACAGCTACCTTTCCCAATGGGTTTGTCGGGCTTTGCAAACAATCCCGAGACCATCCTGGCTCGACCGGAAAGGCGATTGGGTACAGGCAAATTAGTAATAGGGAGCAATAGTGACTCCATGTTTCCTTGGCTGAGGGCACTGAGAGAAGGAGGACAAGTGTCAGGAGGAAAGAGACCCAAGGTCTAGTAAACAGCATACAGTATCTGGCTCATGTCCACGGACTGAACTGAGCAAAAGCAAACCGCAGCTAGACAAAACAAGCTATGCATAGGTACACAGAGTCTTAAGATAAGGCAGGAACAGTGAGTCTTGCTACATCTGCTGATTATTCTGCCTATGGCAAACCTAGGAACACAATACTTTCCTAGGCTGGCAAATGTACCTTAGCCAGCAACATGCTACGTAAGCAAAGCCTTCTGTAATAGGGGTCATGTGCAGTCTGTGCGCAAGTGATCCAGAATGCAAGCTAATAAATATAGAGGACTATTACAACAGGAATTACTTAAAATTACCTAAAGCTAAGTGTTAAGAGGGAGAAGAACTCTATTTGTAATATTTACAACCATATAAGCTGTACTTTATGTGGGTTGGGGAGGTCCTCTTAATATCTAAGCCTTTTGATTTTCTTTCCAGTTGGGAAAAATAAGGAATGTCCACCAGGGTATGAAAGGATTTAAGGCTACCTGTGTCTTTCCAGCTTGTGGGGTTAAAATCAGTCTCTCAAAGGAGTGATTAACTACTAGGTTTCCTCTTCCTCTACCAGCTCTTAACTTTGGTAAAAGAACTATGAACGTATGTAGCCCATGTCAGTGACTTTGTCGTCTAGCTTCAGGCTGTGCTGCTGCAATAATCCCTCCCGTATTAGCCGTTCATCTGAAAGAAGCTGTAAAACACATGTCATCTTAAAAGGTTACTAGCAGAGAAAGCATGATTACATTGTCCAGGGAAAAACTGCAACAGCTGAGCTGGAACTAAAATGAAATGCTATGAAACCAGGGTGGAGAGAATCAGATAGGCAGAAGAAAGGATTGAGATCTAGGCTGCTATAAAATTCTACAACCTCAGCCCTATAAATGGTTTCCTGGGAGTAAACCCCACTGAAATCCACGCAATTGCTTTTATTAGGATGACACAAAGAGGATTTTGCTGCAAGAGTTTTAAGCAAAAATTTGCTCTAGCAAATATTATATTATTAGGTTTGGGTATTCTAACTGCTACACCCATAAAATATCCCCAAAATTATATTAGTAAAGGTTAGAGATGTGAAGACCCGAAGAAGAAAAAACCCAGAAAAATTCAGGGAAAACCCGGGTTTTTCTATTTTTTTTTCCCTGAAGCCTTTTTTGTTTTTTCCAAAAAAAATTGGAAAAATTGGAAAAATAAAAACAAATTTATGGAATGTTTTATTTTAACATGATGAATAAAATATTTTAAGATAAGACCGGGTTCAAATATTTTACAAATCATTTCTAAAAAAATATGTATGGTATCAGATTATTTTCACTTTTTCTGAAAATTTCTGTCCCCCCCCCCCCCCCCCCGAAAAAAACTGTTGTTTTTTTTCAAGCTTCAAAATTTCCGGAAATTTTACATCTCTAGAAGGTAAAGGTAAAGGTTTCCCTTGCTCAAAAGCCAGTCGTATCTGGCTCTAGGGTTCATTGCTAATCTCTGTTTCAAAGCCAAAGAGCCAGTGCTGTCTGTTTCTTCAGACATTTCTGTGGTCATGTGGTAGGCATGACTAAACACCGGAGCACACATAATGCTGTTTACCTTCTCACCGAAGTGGTCCATATTTATCTACTTTAAATTTCTTGCTTTCGAACTGCTAGGTTGACAGGATCTGGGACAAAGACGGGAGCTCATTCCGGCCTGCACTACTTGAATTTATTGAACTTATTATATTACACAACATTATATTATATTGCATAAATTATATTGCACAACATTATAGTACACATAGTTCACTACGAAGATTTAGATGTCAAATAAACAAGTATATTGTTATGCTTCCCATTACGAACCATTAACTTTAGCAAAGTTAAAAGTAGAGACATCATCTTGCAAACAAAAATTTGCATAGTTAAAAGCAATGGTATTCCCGGTGTAATGTATGGTTGAGAGAGCTGGACCTTAAGGAAAGATGAGTGCAGAAGAACAGATGCCTTTGAAATGTGGTGTTGGAGGAGAGTTTTGAGAAGAGATGATTCACTTGAGAAAGCCTTGATGCTGTGAAAGGTGGATGGCAAAAGAAGAAGGGGGCGGCCAAAAATGAGATGGCTAGATGGTATTGTAGACACAGTGGGCACAGAGCTGGGTGGGTTGAGGAGGATGGTGGAGGACAGAGGTGCCTAGAGGGCAATGGTCCATGGGGTCGCAAAGAGTCGGAATCGACTGTGCGACTGAACAACAAAATTGGGGGTTAATTTAAATTCTTTACAAGATTAATGCCTCACTTGCCAAATAACAATTATGTACTACTTATGATGCATGGGTGGAACTTTAATGTGCTCTTATTATTTCCTTTATATAGTTTGCTGTTTTGTTATATTTAAAAGTTAGGCTTCCTAGTCTTCGATCGTTTTCACTGCAAAACAACTTGTATTGGGTCTACAAAGCCTTTCTGACTTTCTGTGTAGAGAGGAAGAGCTCTTCTGGGGGCTGAAGAAAATGACCAGCTCCTCTTGGGCAGCTCGTCGTGGCGGTGAACACAGCTTCCACTTCCCTCCCCGGCTGGAGCCTATCTCGCCCGCCCGCTGGTCAGCAAGTTCATCTGCCTGTACCTACTGTTTTCAGTCTTTGGCTCCCTCCCGTGTCCCGGCTGGTCATGGGGGGTGGGAGCCCAGCTGAGGCTTGTCCTGTCGCGGCTGGGATTGATGGATTCTCTGGACCCCCGCCCTTGGTGAGAGCAGGGGTGGGGAGAGACTGCCCCAGTTGTGGGGTGGCTGGCATGCCTTCAAGATCACGCCGATGTCAGAGCTGCCGGACTCACCGTTTTTCCGCCCTTGGTGAGAGCAGGGGCAGGGAGACAGAGATATGGAGCTCCTCCTCCTGGTTTGAAAAACCAGGAGGAATGGGAGCACCTGTGCCGGCCCCTGCGGGGGATAAGAGCTCCTTCCCTGGCCTGGCTCTGGCCACGGGGAAGTTGAACTCACCTGGGCTCCCGGCAGCACGGACTTTAAAATCTGCCGCCGCCACCTCGTCCAACTCCTTCCCCAGCCCGGCATGGACCGCAGGGAAGTTGAGCTCATCTGTATATTGTATTTTGCTATTTTGTAATCTCCACTTTGGAACTGTATTGTATACTTTTATTGTACATGTTATGCTGTGTTTTTGGATACTGTATATAGATTGTTTATTATATATATATTTTAAAATTGTATATTGTATTTTTAATATGTTGTAATGCCACCCTGAGTCGGCCCTGCGCTGAGTAGGGCAGGGTATAAATTAAAATTGAAATTAGTAAGAATTTTCTTTTGTTACTTGACTAAGCAAATCAGAGAGAAAACAAAACAGCAAAAAGAGACAAAAAAGTATTGTGTCACTTTAAAGACTAACTCCTGTATTTAAACATCAGCTTTCGTCGATCAAATCCACTTGGTCAAACATAAGAGTGAGGTCTCATGGCATCAATTTATACATGACAGGTGCAGAGTTACACAAGGGTTGGTCAGCCTAACAGAAAAGTAACATTGTAGCTTTTTACAACAACGTTACTTTTCTGTTAGACATTATCAAATTTGATGCACCACAACCAACAAGTTGTTTGTTATATGCTACAATTTTGCATCACAGGATGTGATGCATCAGCTTGCAAAATAAGTTTGTTTTACAACCATTTGCAATAGGGGGCCAGACTTTGCAGCAGGTTTGAGTAACAATTCCATTATTACCAGTTGTAAAAAATTGTAGCAAATAACAAACAACCTGTTGGTTGCGGTGCATCAAATTTGATAATGTCCCAGAAACCCTTGACTGATATTCAAATCCCTGAGATGTGTGTCCAGCATATGTATGCATTTAATCTCTGTTGTCTCTTTCTGGATTCTAGTCTTGTAATTCTCTGTTATAGAAAAACTTTCAAGTCTGTCGCCAAGTGTCAAGGTAGATTAAAGTGGCTTCAAACAGGTTTCTGTGTATTGCCATTCTTGATGTCTGATTTATGTCCATTAACAAGTATATCTACATACAATATATACCTTGCATATTCCACCATGAAACTGATAGCTGTGTAACAATATGTCTTCCTTATCTCCTTTGTAAAGGAGAATAATCTAGTAGTTTATGTCAGGTTTGTGTGACTTGCTATGTATAATACTGTACATAGTTTCATATATCCCCTAGCATGTTCCCCCAGGTATAAAAGATCATGTTCTAACTCACCGTTACATTGATGTAATGTAGCAAATATGCAACAATGGTTCTACAGAATTGTACCGAGGGATTTTAGTTCATTTCTCAGCTCACATTTCTGGTTTACAGAAATAAACATTTCATCTATTAGCACAGAACATGCCATCAACGTGCACACACAAAGCGCTCTTATATGAAGCATAAGGTCAATTCTACCAGCAGTATAAACAACAGAACAGCTAAAGGTCAATTCTCTGCTTATGCTTTTTGATATACTGTACAGGTAATTTGAGTAGCTTTCCTGTTCTCTCTCAGTATCTGGTGATACTGAGTGTAGCCTCTGGTCAATTTGGTTTGATATTCCTGGCTTTATATAGCCCATTGTCTCCGTTCTTAATTGTCTACAGCTATATGAGCTTTTATTGCTAGTTGAGGCTGAATATGCATTTCCAAGCACCTTGCAAAAACTTAGCAACATAGACCCAGAGCACAGAAATGTTTTGTGGAAATTACTCTCCCTGTAGCCATCCATACGGGATTTGAAGCACTGTAGTTCAAAAAACTAGTTTCCCCCAAATCTACACAAGCCACATGAGGAGACAAGGCATTTATAATGTTCATGCTTCCAGAAAATGAGGAGGAGCTGCTATGTAATCTTTAATATTAAATAAATTGAAAGAAGAGTACCGGTAAATCAAAACAAAATGTAAAGTGCTGGCCATAATTCTGCTGGTGTTCATGTCAGGTTTGTGTGACTTGCTGAGGGGTAACTTCAGCTAACTGATGACATCTTTCAGTGTGCCAACTGAGATGGGCCTTGGTACCTTGTCAAATAATCACAATTAGTTGTGGTAAGTTGTGCACATTTTACATAAATGCCAATAAACACAAATTGTGTCTTCTTCCTCTGTTGTATCTGAATCCGAATCTAGGTGATCACCATGGTGATCAGCCTTGATGGCTGTCCTGAGAATATAATGCAGTGGCCTTTCATCTGCCTTCCGCATCGCAGCATGACACCTGTACCACCAATCCAGTTCCATGAGTCACTTTTTGATCCAGAGTCCTTTTGGCACTCATCAGCCTCAGGCCAATATTGATGAAGCTTCTGCCCTCCATCAAGATGGATTCAAGTGGGATTTAATCCCTTTGGGGACTATCACCCTTCCCTGTGTACTTCGGCAGCCAAATACATTACACAGGCCAACAGTTGCTTTGGTGCCGGGGTTTTATGAGCTGATTTCATATGAATTTGATTCCCTGAATTCAAATATGGCATTAGTTTTTGCCGAGGAGCTTAAATTTCTAAGATATAACATTTTAGTGAAATATATGTTACAATATCTTAAGTTAAATCCATGGAACAAATAAAAAAACTAAACACAGAATTTTTATTATTATAGTTGTTGTGTATGTAACTTTAATTATTGCTGTAACGTTGTGTAATTGTTGTTGGATCGGGGTGATCCTCCATTTTGTAGTCTTCTTGGTACTGAACTATCGCGGGACTTGCGTTCCCGCCCTTTCTAACAAAACACACAAAGTCTTCACTCAGGTCCGGTAGCCGCACAATCACCCCACTCCTCTACTAACCAATCATATTGTTTCCCACCCAAATGTATCCATTGAACAGTGTATATAAGGAGCTGTTGCACCATTGCTGTTCATGTTCAGTTTGCTTACAATAAAGCTGTGTTTGGCCCTTTCATGCTGGTTGCTTCTCTTCAATTCCCGAACATCAAAATAGTATACAAATATTATTATATGCAAAGATAGAGGGAAAAGTCATTGATGAAACCAACTAGTCACTTAACACTTCGGAAGCTTCTTTTCCATGACATTCTTGAATGTATTTTGGAACAGTCCTTTTTTAAACTCCAGCATTAATCTGCCATCATGTGTGTATCCCATCTTCCTTGGTGGCGGTCCTCCATAGTTTTAATATCCTGGTGAAATTGTTCACCTTGTTCTTCACTGGTGTCTCCTAAATTTTCAGGAAAACGGTCTTAATACTCATGTTAGACCCAAGGGATTTGAAACTGTTAAGCATCTCATTTACCAGTTCAACATAGTTGTTTTCAGCTTTGCGTTTGCCTAGAAAATTTCCGACAACTGCAACAAATGAATTCCAGGCTTTTAGCTCAGCCTCATTCATCAAATGACAATAGGGCAAATATACAGGAACCAATCCTTGTATATGTGATTTAGAACTGCACAAAATGGAGTTAGAACTGCACATTTCGCGTAGAACTGCATGTTAAAAAAAAACACTGATCTAAAAAAGTAGAGCAGATAGGAAAAAACTGCTTTCATATTTGGATTCAGCGACCCAAATATAGCTAAAATCAGTTCTAAAATCCTAGGCACCAACAAAAAATTTTTTTTCTTGTAGGCCAGGTTGTCAGGTTAGTTAACCACTGCCTAACACTTGGTATTGTCACTGGCAGTATGGTCTACTCTATTACCATAGCAGGATAAACTAGCCAGACTGGCATATTGGTACAGAACTAGAAAGCTGGATGTCCATTAATGGCAGCAGCAAGTCCACTTCCCATGGAAAAGAACTAAGAGGGGGAAAGTGCAACCATGATGGCAAGATCTTCACTAATACAGCTAAAACTGAACTAGAATCTATGCTTTTTCTTAAGACAAAGTCAGGCCTCTATTCTCACTGTGAAGCAGCAGCCATGGAGACACACAAGCAAGCTCAGGCCTGCAGCATTGAACTCAGTCCGGCTGAAGTAAAGGAGAGAGAATTCACCTGAGGGTAATACACCAGAAACTTCCCCCAAGGTTATGAATTCGTCTCCAAATCTCCTGAGAAACAAGCCTGCCAAAATAATTTAAGAAAATGACACTGTGGTGCATTCAAGACAGTGGACAGCAGCACCAATCAATTCAAATATTCTCCAAGAAATAGAGGCCATCCTGATGATACCAAATAAGTAGTAATTGCTTTCTTTCCTTATGCAAACCTATAAAGGTCTCTTAATGGCTGAATATATTATTTTAATATGAATTTTCAGATAATAATGATTTCCTGTCAGAAATTATTCTGGGTTGAAAGTATTTTTGCAGGAGAAACTCTACTCAGGGGACACCTGAAAGAGGCCCCTTTCATGTCCCCAAGAGCTGGGACAGAGATTGGCGTGCAATCCATCATGCAGTACCCGGGCCTTGAACTGCAGACTTGCCGGCCTTCCAGCTAACAAGGCAAGCTTCTTAACCACTGAGCCACCGCCTATGCACTTCCAAGCTTACATTTCTAGGCCTAAGTGTTATGCTCTTTTGGTAAATTATAGCTAAGTGTCTCTGTGAGCCGAATCCAAAACTCAGGGCTGACATGCTAGGCCAGTGGTTCCAAAGTGGAGCCCACACCCCACAGAGGGACTTCAATTCCCAGAAGCCTAAGTCAGTACATTGGCTGATCAGAGCTTTGGGAAATTGACTTAGGCTTCTGTGAATACAAGTCCAAAAACCAAAGGTTGGGAAACACTGTTAAGATGCACACACAGTTTTCCTTTACCGTGTTCCTAAGACCAAAAGTAGATAAAGATTGCAAAGCCAACACAATTGTTAATTGTTACATCAATACTACTACTGTACTTAAATGTCAACCATGGGAACTGTTTGTGGGAGGCAAATGTTAACCAAAACTCTCCTTTCCAAAAAAAAAAAAAAAAGGCAGTATTCCTACCCAGGAACATCCTTCAGATGTTTTCAACTACAGGTCTCCTCAGCATGACATCAATGGTGAGGGATAATAACAAAGGGCACCAGGTTAGGAAAGGATTGTTAAGCATATTAACTTTACATAATGAATATGTATGTGGTATATCTCAATAAGATTTTCAAACAGTCAAAGTAAAATATTCAGTGGAACGAGGGAATTAAACTTAATTAATGTAGTTCAAATATTTTATTCAAAATGGGTATCACATATATCAATGTATACTTAACTGAATTATTTTGAAATAAAGGCTTATAAAAAATGAATGCAGCAATCTTATACTCACTTACCAGGACGTGAGACTCATTTAATTCAATGGGAATCACAATTACAGTTGTCTTTCACACAAGATTTTATTAGGATGTGTCACTGGAGACCAAAACCAATCATCCACACTTTTGTATCTCCAATCACTATGTGCAGGTGTGAAAACTGGACTGTAAAATAAGCTGACAGGACAAACTATGAACTAGGGTGCTGGGGGATTGCTTTCCAGATATCCTGGACTGCCAGAAAGACAAACAAATGGATCCTAGAAGAAATCAAGCCTAAACTATCTCTGGAGGCAAAAAAGGTGAAACTGAGGCTGTCATACTTTGGGCACATAATTAGAAGACAAAAATCCCTGGAAAAGACAATAGTGCTGGGAGAGACTGAAGGCAGCATGAAAAGAGGAAGACCAAATGTGAGATGAATTCATCCCCAAAAGGAACCCACGGCCTTGAATTTAGAAAAATAGAGAAGAGTTATTGAAAAGAAAATATTCTGGAGAAAACTCATTCATAGGATCACGAAACGTGACCTAATGGCACGTAACAAAAACAATTTTAAAGACTAGCAATTTAAAAGATAAACCTGAATGTTTATTCATTTTATTTTATCTTGCTGTTATAAAATGGACCCTAGGGTTTATTATGGAGGCCACTGCATTGGACCTTTGGCATTAAAGAGCAATAGCAATTACACTTATACTGTATGCTGCACCATAGTGCTTAGTGCACTCTCTGGGAGATTCACAAGTTAATTAGAAACCCAACCCCTTTCCCCAACATCCTGGGTACTCATTTTACCAACCTTGGAAAGATGGAAGTATGAGTCAACCTGGACCGCTGATCAGGATCAAACTCACAACGGTCTATCTGCAGTTAACCACTATGCCACCAGGGGTTATTAAAGCTACCTACAACGCTCCAGGAACCAACCCATGTTACAGAACCCTCCCTAAATATTGGAGGGTGAGATACAATTATTCAACCTTGAACCCCACCAGAATCGAACTCACAAGGTCACCAGTTTTGGCTGCAGTACATCACTTTAACCACTGCGCCACCACGGCTCACAAGTAAATATGTGGTACAGTTATCCACATCAATATTGTACTGTACTTTACTTTTGCAACTACAAAAAGGAATCACTTCTGCAAATGGTAGAGGTTCTATTTTTTATTTCAATTTCTGTTTCAACCAAACAGACTGAATTCAAAGGAAACCTCTAGCAATAAGTTGTGTCTTTTTCAGCATACAGACACTTTTCGAGGACATACCATGCTAATTATCCCAGCTTCATCTTTTACAGAGATTGCTGGGTTTTTGTTTTGTTCAAAATGACATTATTTGTCAAATTTTGTCCACGGGGACTGAAACCAATATTTCCCTCTTATTGGACAGTGATGGTGAAATTAAGAATTGGTCACTATGTCTTTCAAAAGCCAACAGAGATTAGGTGGCTGTAAGGTAAATTCAAATGAGACTAGCATTTCAAGGTAAAGTGTCTTATAGCATTATGCCAAAAGAATGGAGGTAGAAACTCTTCCAGTCTTGAGAAGTAATTTAAGATGTTGCATACGAAAATGGCCTACATAATATAAACCCAGGTTTTAAAGGGAAATCAATATAGTTTTTTATTTTTATTTTTTTTATTTTTGGGGGGGAAGGGGGAGAGTGTTGATGTGATTTTTTTTAAAAAAAATTAAATTTTAAAACCCTTTTAAACTGCAAAAATTACTTATGTTGTGAGTTCAGTCCTGATGAGCCTCAGGTTGGTTCAGCCTTCCATCCTTCCAAGGTGGCTAATATGAGTACCCTGCATGTTGGGAGTAAAAATGCTAATTACCTTGAAAACTGCCCAAAGAATGTTCTAAGTGCTATGGGGAAGTATATAAGTGTATTTCCTATTGATATTTACTTGTGTTGGCTTGAAAAAGTAACAAATTTAATGTTAACATAGAAATTCTAGTACATTATTTCTAGGCTTTAACCTCAGCATACATCAAACAATTTGAGAGAACATATCCAGTTTCCCATGGAAAACCATTATACAATTTATTTAGAATACATTTTGAATCTAACATAATCCATTTATTACTGATGGTCTTAAAATTGTCTGGAAGAGTCTGGGTAAGCTCAGGTATATCTGAAGCAATGTGATTTATTAATAGGTTTAAGTACTAATCTGAATTAAGGCTGGATTTAGACATAATTGGAAACAATGGACTCTTATTATGATTATCCACTGTGGCAAAATTCAGGTTCACATGCTCTAATCTCTCCTTTTGAACTTTGAAAAAGATGGAACATTTTGAGCTTTCTTTTTATAAAAGCCTCCATTTCCATGAACTTTAAAAATGCTAGATCATTTAGTTACTGAAAAGACAGAATCAAACCACAGTCTTCAAAGTGCAGATGTCATAGGGAACCAAGGTTACTTTACAATCAAAAGTGGCAATTTTAAAGTTCCTAATGAGAAGAAGCTGGAATGGCTCGTTTTAATAGAGGGAAACTGCAATTTCATATTATATTTGAACTCAAGATACAGAAGACTAGTATCGCTTCCACTACACTGCAGTCTCAATGTTAAGATTAGTGGATTTCCTACAAAATGCAGGGTAGGGACAGACAGGAAGGCCTATGACAAAAAAGAAAGTACTGCCGGGGTAAAAAAGATAAATATATGTTTTCAATATATTTTTGTTTCATAATTCACAGTGGCCTATTTATTAAGCAGGGAAGTCACATTGAAGGTAACTGTTATTAATTTTGCCTTGAATATCACTTACTTCTGGATTTGTACATTTTTCATAAAACAGATCTCCACATGCCTCCACACAAGCAAATAAAAGAAAAATTATCTTCACCATTAATAACATTTTAAATATGCAAAAGATGCAAGAGGGAGGCGATACCTTTATTTGGACCACTAAAAGGAAAAAAAACGTTGCAAGCTTTCGAAATCAAAAGATCTCTTCACCAGGCAGGCATTAAAGTATCAATGCAAGTTTCATGGCACGGTCTTATTGTGCCAGACGCTCTTTGCTGCTATTTTAGATAATCTTGAATATGCAAGTAAAACATTCTGTTGGCTCTCATACACTACCAACTGAGTTCCCTCTCTCTTCTTACACAAACAAACTCTTCTCCTTTCTGTACTTTACAAAGGAAATCTCTGCTTTGCCTACACAAATTCAGAAGATTAGAGCAAACTTTGGTGGAAAACACTAAATGAGGTCAACAGACTGCCATAAGAATTACGTAGCACACCTGTTGGTATGATAGCAGCCCAACCAAAACTAAACTTGCCTACTCAATCAAATTCGGATCTAGTAAAAGAAAAAGAATCATAACCCATGTTGTCCCTGACTCTTGAACTGTATTTGTCACCTGTACATTGCTGAATTCCCACCACCCCCAATGTCTGATTACAAGACTTTCTTAACTAAAATGTAGGGAAATTTGAAGGCTGCCCCACAAGGCAAAGGCTACAATCCTAAAAACATTTACTACAAAGTTGATTTTTTTTTTTTTTGGAAAAGAAGCCATGTTAGTCTTTGTTTCAAGCATATCAGAAAGTAAACAAAACAAAAACATGTCACATTTTAAAGACCAACTGCTGTATTTTAATGTTAGCTTTTGTGGGTTAAGTCCATTCCGTTAGACATAAGAGTGAGATTTCAGGGTGAAAATGTACAACTAATCTGAATAACAACCAGAAATCATCTGCTTTTACCAGTTGTAAAAAACCAGACACTGTACCTGTGTACCTGATGTGTATAATTGATGCCACATGTCTGAGGAAGTGGACTTGATCCACAAAAGCTAACATTAAAATACAGCAGTCGGTCTTTAAAGTGCTGCAATGTTTTTGCTTTGTCTTACTACGAAGTGAGTCGCCTTTGTTTCAGTGAGGCATACTTTTGAATTATAATGTACTGTGTCTGGCTAAAAAAAATGTAAAATTTAAAAATCTACTATGCGGTTGTTGCGTTAGAAGAATAACACTATCCAGAGAAGGGATGCATCATTCATGATTGTCAGGTAAATGAAACTGAAGACCGCCATCTGCACACCAAACTGTTTTTCAATTACTATTGTTATTGAGATATGCAAATACATTTGCAAGGAGTAACCCCCAACAGGTTGAACAAAGGGGTTCACTTATTTTGCAATGTTAACTATAACTGTCTCAGGTACTTTTATAATTGTAGCGAATGTGTAGCTTTAGTGAAAAACTCTTACCATTATGATAACTTATTGCTTGTCTCAGAGTTGTAACTAATTGAGATTTAAAAGTAACTTTAGATTCTGAAAATACTGTCAGATTCATTTTTAGAAAAGGAAACATTTTCTCTTATCTACCTAGAACAGGGGTTCCCAACCTACAACCCACAAGCCGGTCCCAGCCCATGGCATGATTTCATGTGGCCCACTGCAGCAGTACCCAGAAGTGGAAGTGGGTGCATTTACGACAGCCATAAAATGCACCAGTGCATGCGTAAATGCAGTTACGTCGGCCCTAAATGCACCCGCAATTGTCGTAAGCACGGAAGCGGGCACATTAACTACTGCTTCTGGGGTGTGTGGTCTGGCCCACTCAGCTGTCCAGGGTCATGGTCAGGCCAGCGGCATAAAAAGGTTGGGAACACCTGGCCTAGAACCCAGGAGCAATGTATTTGGCTTGCAAGACAGCCCTTTAACTCTGAGATGGAGAGGAGGGGAGAGCATTTGTGGAGAACACAGGAGTTTGCACAGCCCTTTCAAAAATACTGTCCCTCCTTGCCAAATAGGACGTACATATTTATGAGTATGGTAGCAAAATAGAAAGTATAGGAATGGGACAAAACTTGGCTGTTTGAATGGAATGAATGGCCATCCATAATAGCAGATGCTAATCTTCTTGTTTACCAGCACCTCCATACTACTACACTCTCCTCTGCTTTACATGCGATGATAAAGAATGCGAGAATGAAAAGATCCAAAGCAACCTCAGTCCTGACTGTAGTGTGGAGGGAAACGGGAACATTATGGGTCAAACAACATTTGTCTCTAAGTACTACTCTGTACCACGCCACATGACTCTGCACCACCAACTGAGCTCCAGACAACCCCTTAATGTGCTTTGCTCAGTCAGTTCAGACATAATTTACTATGTAAAGCATGCCATGGGGATTTGGTTTTTTTCTTAAAGCAACATTTTCCCATTTAATCTCTTAATTGTGAATTCAACTGTAAAAAGACCCTTTCTAGGCCTCTGTGTGAATGCTGAGGATTAAGGTTTAACCCTTTCAAAATCCAGTTACAACACAGAAAGCTACGAGTGCCAGAACTATGCATCACTGTTTAGGTTTCACATCAGGTACATTATTGAGCTACATACCCCACCTCCCTTAAATAAAAGAAAAGGGGTAATTTAAAGGTAAAGGTCTGTTATGCTGAACAAACATCCTTTGATTGCATCAGGTACTGGATCAAATCTTCAGAGGAAGAAAAAGAAATACAGCACTCACTGGCCTTATGGAAAGAGAAATATCACAATGTTTTTCACAGGCATCTAACATAAAAAGTTAATATCCACACCATGAAATTTTAAATAGAGCTCTGAGAAAGTCCATAGCACCCTCAATCCCAACCAGTGATCAAAGGAAAATAAGAATATTCTATGTCAAACACCAGCATCCCATTTTTCATGGGAATGAGAATTTTTCCCTGAGGGAGGGGAAAGGTGAATAGTACAGTGCGTATGATCAATGACTGTCATATGCTAAATAGCAAAAAAGTGTTCCTATTCTGATTAAAGAAAAAAGTACAACTAAATAAAAATGGAATTACTCACACCTAGCTTCAACTCCATTTATGGTAGCTTACAGCTATATTTCAAAATAAAGCTTTGACAGGAGAATATTTAAAAACATTTTATTCCCCTTTAAAGCTCTTTTTTTTTAAAGAGAAAGAAAATATATCGACTCTTGGCAGACAGCAGAAGAACATCAAAAATATTATTGTTGTCACTGATACATGTCATCAAGTTGCTTCTGATTTAATGGCAACAGGATTTTCAAATACTATGCAAAATCTTCAAGGAGCGATTTTACAATGTCATCTGCCAGTCAGTTTCCTTGGCTGAGAGTGGATTTGAATCCAGATCTTTTAGGTTCTAGTTGGGCATGCTAACTACTTGTAGCACATTGGATTTCCACTTAAAATGGGGATCTTTGAAGTGTCAAAAGAAAGCAAAAACAAACCCTCACAGAGGAAGCCGTGCCATTCTTCTTGATGAAGCTATAATTTTAAGTCTTATTTATAGAAAATGTAATTCATTTTAATTGCAAACTTTAATAAAAGGCAGTTAGCAAATGCTGTATAGTATTCTCAGAGCTAAATCCAGATTCATTGATACAGAAATCTCTCTTATATTGCTAGGGGAAAACCACAACGACACCTTCCAAATCTCTAGAAAACTGGTCTACAGGCAGAATGTGATAATGTCTCTCTCCTCACTCTACATAAGCACCCTTGTTATATCACATCTCCTCACATAGCAATACACCTCTAAGTCATTCTGGTATTATGAAATGTAGTGGTGTAGACAGAGGTCTATATAACAAAAATGGCAACCCTTCTCAGGCTTTTCTAGGCGGAAGAGCACTTTGTATCCCCTTCTTCTGGGACACCCTGGGATTGTGCAGGTTCACCCCTGACCACACAGCCTGGCTCCTCTTCCAAGAGGCACAGTGTGGAACCAAACTCTCAACCTCTGGCTCCGCAGCCAGATACCTAAACCCTTGAACTATTCAGGTCTAGCACATCTGTCCAATCACTAACCAAACAGTAGAAATCTTTTCTCTTATTCAGAATATCCATTTCTGAATGTTTTGATGAAAGTGTTTACATAAACCAAAAACTGAACATCAAGGATGGCCCTAATAAGTGCAAAGTAACTTAATTCTTGAGCTGCTGTGGGGTCCCCCCCACACACACACACACAGAGTGCCCTGATCTGGGATTTGCTACTTTCATGACAGGGTCTGCCACATTTATATTAGCTTTAACAAAGCAAGCCTTTCTAGAAAAACTCACAGCAGCTGTCAACCAATATTACTGGAGAGAGAGCTATAGCTCAAACAAGAAAGACGCAAGAAAAATAATTTCAGCTTCTGCAATGGTAATCCACAAGGAAGAAAAATGCAGCAGTAGCATAGATTTCAGAAGAAAACAATAGCAAAGATCAAACTACATTTATTGAAGCAGTGTGAAGTATGAGGACAAAATGACATCCTGTTCTGGGTGGATTATTAGGAAATAACTCTCAAGTACTCTGGAGCCCAAATTCCACAACTAACTCTCTGAAATCTACTAGAAGCCCAAATCTAGGCAAGAACAGCTGCTGTGTGTGTGTGTGTGTGTGTGTGTGTGTGTGTGTGTGTGTGTGTGTGTGTGTGTGTGTGTGTGTGTGTCCAAAACTAACTCTCTGAAATCAACTAGAAGCGCAAATCTAGGCAAGAACAGCTGCAGTGTGTGAGTGAGTGTGTGTGAGTGTGTGTGTGTGTGTGAGAGAGAGAGAAAGAAAGAAAGAATCCCAGTTGTGATACTGAGGAAACAGCTACTCTGCCATTTTGATTGCAGCCAAGCTAACGGCCATCTTTTAAACTGTTTCTTCACCAGTAGTATGCCATAACAATGTTATTTTAACATTAAATATGATTCCGAATCAAGCATTATATTTACTTGCCTACAATACTTTTTTTTTAAACCAGCACCAAGTCAAACCTTAAAACCTGTTTCTGTCCTGCAGCCAGAAGCACTTTACTAATAACCGTATCTCTTGTTACAGTTTTGATTCTCAAGCAAGCCCACTGCCAATGAAAGACATTTTCAAACTGTACTCTCTCTTGACAGGGCTTCAGGTCTTATGTTGTTACTAAAGAATTCAATAAAATTCAGCTCCTCAGCATTTTCTGCTTACGTAAGGCCAACAAAAGCTTAGGAACAGTGACAGAAGAGAATGGCAAAAGGCTTTTCTGAAAGCTGCTGACATCTGCATTAGTGAATGCATAGGATTTCTTTACGTTGTTTTAGTTAAGCTTGCACAGGCTATCTGTCACAAGAGAGATTCTACCCCTAACATGATGCGCTTTCCTGGACCTTGTCCCTTCTGCCTTCATCCAATACACAAACAATAAAGAGCCAAATTAGGAAAATACAAGAACACTTCCCATAAAGCACTCCCAAATGCTTTAACGTCTTAGCAAGAAAAATGCACATAGCTTGGATGCTGAGGATTGCACTGAAAAAAGTAACATGAAGTGAAGCAGAAGGGCTAATTTTTTTGAAAAGACTCAGTGGAACAAATGACCTTGAAAGCTCAATTTAAAGCCACAGAACCAATCTATTTATTCTACTATCATAACATAGGGGCCATTCAATAATTATGTGATCCATTTTTTGGGGGAAATTTGACCCCCTCCTCCCCAATGTAATCCAACCGTAATTTTAGCTTCGACCCCCTCCCCCTTTTACAATTACATAATCCAGAGCTTTTGTATCGAAAATCTAATTTTTAGAGTTTTTCACTATTGGTGCCTAATGCACAACAGCTCCAAATGGATTACGTAATCTTTGACCTGAACCCACCCCACCCCCCACACAATTGTTGAATGGCCCCATAGCTGTTTACTGGTTGGTATATATTTTTAGGAAAGACTGTTTATTTAATTTGCAGTGAGAAGATATTTCTAATGAAAGGGATGAACATACCTGGATCAGTGAAATGTTGTGTAGACTAAGTCTGAAGAGGTAGTTCCTGCATGAAGAAGCAAAAGAAATGGGAGAAATGTTAGGATATAAAGAACTTCAAAATAAGCAATGAAATGAAATAACGACATGGCTCTACAGAATAGGAGCAACATTTAACATTTCACATTTCCTTAAGCAGTAAGCCAATCCTGGAAGATCATGCAACAAAATACTCCTTCTTTGCTTTCAACAAACTTTTACAATGAGAACAGAACTCTCCAAGCCCCTGGACTCTTCAGTTAGAAAGAGACCTAAATTCCTGGTCAAATGTTAAACTTGCTAACACCTGTGGTAAACACTGCATCTCACTTAAATTCTCTAAGCAGAGCATGACAGGAAGTTCTGAGCCAGGGGACAACTCCATCAGCATAACTTTATTTATTTAAGTAAGGAGATGTGAGACGAGGAATGTGTTTGCATTGGGCAGAGAACACACATGGCTATTTGAGGTCTGCTGAAATCACTGTTTCTCAGTAAGGAATCCACTTGCATGCTAACTATTATGTGGAGACAGCTGTTACTGGAAGTGATTTCAAATATCTGTATTCTGTGCTTTCATATCCAGAAAAATCTACAGATTATGTGCAACCCAAAGGATGTGTGATCGAATACTCCACCCAATTTTTCTTTGGCAAATGTATTATTTGTTAGCTTCTTTGTTATATTTATATCTGGCCTTTCCTGCAATAAGCTCAAAGTAGGACACACAGTTCATCTCTTCCCAACCCCCAACTTAATTTTTACAATGAATCTTGAGGGTAGGTCAGGCTGTGAGAGATTGGCAGGGAAGTTTCATGGCTAGGTGGGAACATGAGCCCAGATCTCCCAAAAAGCCCCCAGTCGATCATTCTAAGGCAGGGGTTCCCAACCTAAGGCCTGTGGGCTAGATCTGGCCCATGGCACTATTCCATGTGGCCCCCACCCCTCCAAGGGCATTCAAGAAACAAAATGGCCACCCGCTTTGAAGCTGTTGGGACAAAACAGCTGCCCCCATCATGCAGGCAGGGCAAAATGGCCATCTGGCCCTCAAGGCTGACTGAGAGAGCGTGACCTGGGCCCCCGTTTGAAAAGGTTGAGAACTTCTGCTCCAAGGACTAGCTCTTATTGGCTACAAAAAAAATTACTCACTGGAAGCAGGAGAGACAATTTGAACATGGTCTACAGTGCCTGGAAATGGATTAATTCTTTCTGCAACGTGAATTGTCATCTTCTGATAGCACTGGACTGAGATCACAGCAAGGGCAAAGAGTTAAAAACCTCTCTGGCCCCAGCAATGCAGCCCTGATCCTAATTGATCCTATGCTTATTCTTAAGCCACAGAAGAAAAGGGTGTTAGGAAACACAGTCATGGAATGCTTGGGTTGCATGATGTTTAACCCTGTGGTCCTAAACATATAGCCTTTTCAGTTCCCTCATTCTTCTCCCTGTTCTTTTTTCCATGTGTTTGTGAATTTTTTAAAAAAATGTTTACTCGAGCAAGTGGCTGGTATTGGTTTACAAGAGAACTTGGCTTTGATTTATGAGTCCAATCTTCCCCTCCCTGGATTGCAAGTTCGGAACATATAAACAGCATTTAAATCTTAATCAGGGCATACTGTTAGATCTATGGAAAGCGTGCCAACAACTGCAGTATTGCATAATCAGCAAACTAGTTCACCAAAGAGCATGTCTAAAAGTCACATCTCTACCTGTGCCTGTTCTAAAAGGCTGAAGGACAAATCACACCTATTCATCCCCCATCCCACCCCATGCCTCTGACCTTGCCCTCTTGCTCTGGTTCGTATAATGTTTATGGAATAGGTACCACTGAGATACGTAGGGCTCTTTCAGGCACCAGTTCCTTCCAGGTTTCTTAAGAAGTTTTGCACCAGGCGGGAGATGTTATGATTACAACAGCATCTCCATGCATTACCAAACCATGAATTTAATATTTCCATGATCTCTCTGTATATTTTTTCCTTTTTTCTCCCCCTTATGGCGTCATTTGATCCATGTTAACTTTCAACTGTAATTCATCAGTGCATTTTTCTGCAACTTTTAGGAAAACAACATCTTGCCACTGCAGAAATAATTCGGTGCTCCACCGGACATTTGACCAGCTATAAGTTTCGTGTCCCAGTTCACCCAAAGGAAGGCAACTCAATGTTTAATGGGTCTATATTACTTGGCTGTTGTTAAGAATGCTATTTAAATGCATTGCTTTTGGATGGATCACAAGAAAGATCCTGGGTTTATGCCAGAATTCTAGAAACACTGTATAATTTGACCCGTTTATATATTCAAGAAATATTAAAGAAATTTCTTCCATAGCTATTGAATGGGCATTTGGAGCAAACAGATGAAACGAAACCTATTGCCCCTGAGCATGTGAAATATAGGAAACAGTAAAGCCAGTTTTCTGGAGAGACACATACATCAATTCAAACCAACAAGTTTTACATAGCCATCAGTTCATTCACAGCTAAATTTGCTCAAGCTACTAAGATGGGACAAATGAACTACAACAAATCTTATATATGTTGTGGACTATAGTAGACTAAAGCAAGGCTACACATACAACGGATATGGAAATCATTTGGACTGCCTATTAATATTATGGATGGGCCTTTTGTTGCTAAACAAAAACCCAAAGCATGAAAACAGCAATTTCCAAGGTAGAACCTCTTAAACATGAATATAATAGTCTCAGGAAGGCTATCAACAGCAAATCAGAACACTGGGGGTGGAGAGGGCATTTTGAACCTGTAAAAGGGGATGGAAGCCAGTGATGAATATTCATTTGTTTGATTTGTTCCTTGTAGAATATTACTACATGCTGAGCTCCTGGTGCCTTGCTTCTTGGACTGCTGTTGACCCTGTCTTCCTGCTAGGAAAAGTAAGAGACAACTGGACATTTCCCCCTTACTTACGGAGAAAGCCAAGGCCCATCAGAGATCAAGAAAGGCTGGGCCACTTCCATTTCTTTCAGGCTCTTGGTATATTTAAAAATTATAGAAATGCCAAAACAGGGTTATGAAAATGGTGGTATGTAAGGCCCAGGCCAAAGGGTTCTGCTCCTCCTACCTTCATGACAGGCTCTAACAAAAGCACAGAGTTTCTAATAAATGTTTATACATATTTCATAAGCTGTTCAAAGCCAACCTGGATGTGTCAGTTCTGCAAAGCTATGTTTCCCAGCAGGGCCGCCATTAGGGCAGTACTACCAGTACTGCTAAATAGGGCTCGGAGCTGACAGGAGCCCTGCCACTGGCAGCCATAACTGTGACATTACTGTGAGACATTACTGTGGGGGTGAGGCAATAGGATTGCTCAGTATGGGCCCCAGAAATTTCTGATGGTGGCCCTGTTTCTCAGCACTGTGCCCATCAGTGAAAAGCCTAAGTAGTTTAACAGAAAGCACCTTCACAATTACAAAGAAATTATGAGCTCATAATTGCCGTGAAGAAGCATCTTGACCCAAGCTAGTTACAAAGTAGCACTTGATTTGGCAGGAGACATGTTCTAAACCCACGGTGGAAAGCCACAAGGGCATCTGCGCCGCCACGCCAGCACAGAGTTCACCCAACCCTTCTGCCGTGGAGCCCAATGGAAGCATCTCCTCCCTCCCCCAGCATAGAATTTGCCCTGCCCCTCTGCCCAGCAGCCCAATGGGAGCACTCCCTCCCTCCCCCCAGGACAGATTGGGGTTTGGGTTGTGGATTGGGCACTCGGTCTCTAAAAGGTTTGCCATCACTGTTCTAAACTAATTACTGAAAGGGACTGTAAATTCGCCTACTATGTTTTCCCACAGGGCCACATTTACTTTGTTCCCCAGGCATCTCCCACACATTCACATTACATCCACTATCTCATCATCCAAGCTCCAAAAAGACGTTGAATAATACAGCACAAAACTCCATCTAAGTTGCATCGTTCTGGGGGAAATTCCCAGAGGTACCAACCAAATCCCTTCTCTCTCACCTAAGCTCTATAAGTTAAGAAACATTTAGCTTTTAACTATTTAAACCACTGTGCATTTTTACCTGTCACTTGTTTATTTAATTTTTTGTGACTATTGTGCTATGCCTATGCATTTACTGGGGTACTCAGTGTGGATAAAGTGATGAACTAGGACTCTGGAGACCAGGCTTCAAACTCCCATTTGACCATGGCAATTCACTAGGGACTGGAACGGGTAAAACCACTTATTAAATATCCCATTTACTTTGAAAGCCCTATTAGGGATGCTATAACTCAGGTCCGACTTGACAGCACATAAGTAACTATTGATTCACTCTATTTTAAAAAATGCTTTCTTAGCCACACAGGAATTTTTGACTTAAAAGATTGTGGGCTCTAACTGTTAATAATAAATGAATGAATGAATGAATGAATAACATTTCAAAGCCAGCAGCTCTTGAGAATATATTCAGTAACAAAAGCTGATCAATCCTACAATGCTAAAGCCCTTTAGAGATGGTATTTTTAGACTTCTTAAACTACAAATCCCATAATTCTTCATTCAGGGAGCACCAATGGAGAGAGAAACACCTTACACACACTAAATGTGGTTCACCTGGGAGAATGCGAGCGCGGCGCCAAAATGGCCGCCGCGCCCTTTGCGCCCCCCCCCCATCGGACGAAGGCATCCGGGTAGCTAGGGGGCGTGGCCAACACCCTTATATAAGGGGCGGCCACGAGGCAGCCAAGCTGCCATTTTGCGAAGCGACGGAGCGGAGAAGTTTTTCCCTCTTACCTCCGTCGCTTTTACCCTCACCGGGAAGCCTCTTGGCGATTTTCTCCTTTTTTCGGCTTCCCATCGGCTGGCTGCAATGCCCTCAAAGAAGAAGGCGACTGCAAACGCGGCTCGTTCTGCGCGGAGGCGCAATCCGGGTCGGAGGACCGCAGCTGCGCCTCCCCAGCAGCCTCCTGTGCCCGAGCCCACCGGGACCGGTGGGAAGGGGTTAATTCCCCCTTGGCCGGAGGCTGGGGGTCCGCGTGCGGGCCCAGTAGGGGCCGCGGCCCTTGGCCCACAAGCGATGGCCACCGCTCCTGGCGTGGCCCATTCCGCTGGGCCTTCCTCCGTTGGGGCGCAGCTTACTGCGGGGGCTTCCAACCTTGGGGGGTGGTGTGGCCCCCTTCCATGGCAGGGTACTTCCCCGGCCCTACCGGGCCCGGGCTTAGGATCGTGGCCCTATTCAGGCCCCGGGGTACAGGGATCTGTACCGACGCCTGTAGTTAGTGGGCCGGCTGGCCCTTTGCCCCTCCTTGGTTTAGGTGGCTATGTCAGCGTAGAGGCCCTCCTGGCCCGCGTTGCGGCCCTTGAGGCATCCCTGGCCCGGGTTAGTCACCCTGGGGCCCCTTTTGGGGTGCAGGTCGATCCATCGTCTGCTGGGCAGCAGCAGGCGGCGAGACGGGTTGAGCTGCCTGAGGCGCGTGGCCCGGCTCTGGCCACTGCCTCGCAGCTCCCCAATCAACAGGCCGGTGCTGGTCAAGCCCCGTCGACAAGCTCTATGGCGGTCGTGAGCTCCGACGCCCCCAGTGGGCCGGAACCCCCAGTGGGGGCGGCCCATGGGGGTGCAGCATGTGAGTATGCGGTACAAACTAGTGCACCTACACACATGGCCACGTTGGGGGGGGGCTTTCCAATGGCCTTGGCCTCGCACGGGTGGTGCGGCGGTCCTGGCGCCGACTACCCACCCGGTGACTTCAACCATCACCCAGGGCCCCGTGGTGGGGGGTGCTTCTTACCCAGTCGGGAATCTTCTTGGGGTGACCGGGTTAGTACAGGCTCCTTTACAGATGCCCACAGTTTCCACCGTGCCTGTGTCGGCTTTGCCGACAGCAGGGTATTCCTTGCCACTGGGGGACCACTTGGCCCAGACCACCAAAGAGAAGATATGGCAGGGGGAGTATGTGGACATCTTCTCCCTCCTTAACAGAGAGGCCACCAAGGAGGAGAGGGAGGGGCAAGATGAGAAGGATAAGGAGCAGGCGCGTCGTCGCAAGCCACCACGTACTTGGGCCAACTGGTTACCGGCCTACCTCATATACATGGCGGTCTACCTCAGGGCCCGGCCGGATTTGGCAATTCCGATGGTCCAGTATTTGGACAACATTTACCGGGCGATGGTTGACTTCCCGGGCCCGTCGTGGTTGGCTTATGACGAGGAATTCCGTATGCGGATTCCCCTGCACCCCGAGATGAGGTGGGATGAGCCCTGCCAGAGGCTGTGGCTTCTGTACATGACTCCCACGCGCCCTGCGCCCGGGGAGAGATACCATTGTGGACATGCGGTCCAGCGAGCGGCCCCAGCACAGGCGCCCCGCCAGGTGGCGGGGCAGGGGGTTCCAGCCCGCCTGCTGTGCTGGACTTTCTCGTCCAATGGTTCCTGCAACAGGAAGAATTGCAAGTACAGGCATGAGTGCCCCTCCTGCGCTGGCCCCCATGCGGCCTCCGCCTGTCCCAGGCCGGGAGGGATGCGGGGCAGAGGAAGGGGCGGACAGGGGGCCGGCAAAACTGCTGCGGAGGGAGCTGGTTCACCGAAAAGCCCCCTCCCCAATTAATGTGGACATGTTGGAGCGTTGGCTTGCATTGTACCCGAGGGAGGAGGATGCGGTTTACCTACTTCAGGGTTTTAGACAGGGGTTCCGTATTCCTTTCGTGGGTGATAGGTCCCCCCAGGATGCCCCCAACCTTTTGTCCCTTAGGGGGAGGGAGGAGGTAGCTGCTTCCAGCATTACTAAGGAGGTCGATGCGGGCAGGGTCGCTGGCCCTTTCCCAACACCCCCGTTCCCCAATCTTAAGGTATCACCCTTGGGCTTAGTGCCCAAAAAGTCACCGGGCGAGTTTCGCCTGATTCATCACTTGTCCTACCCAGCCGGCCGATCGGTCAATGATGCTATCCCTGATGATCTTTGCTCAGTCAGGTATATATCTTTTGACCAAGCCCTGCGCATGGTGCGCTCATGTGGCCCGGGTGCGCTATTGGCTAAGTGCGACATCAAGTCGGCGTTTCGCCTCCTGCCTGTGCACCCGGGCGATTTTGAGTTGCTGGGTTTTAAGTTCCGGGGTGGATATTACTTTGATAAGGCCATGCCTTTTGGCTGTTCCATATCATGCTCGGCCTTCGAGCGTTTCAGTACATTCCTACAGTGGGCTTTCGTCCGCAGGTCAGGGTCCCGGTCTGTAGCCCATTACCTGGATGATTTTTTGTTCGGGGGTGAACGGGGCTGGGACACGTGCACACGTCTCCTCAACACATTTCAGACGCTAATGGAGGAACTCGGTGTCCCTTTAGCGCCCGAAAAGACCGAGGGCCCATCTACTAAGCTAGTATTCCTGGGGGTGGAGATTGACACGGTAGCGCAGGCTTCTAGGTTACCGGGGGATAAGGTGTCAAGGATAGTGGCCCTTATCTTGGACTTGCTTGATAAACGCAAGGCATCGCTGAGGGAACTGCAGGTGCTGCATGGTCACCTCAATTTTGCTTGCAGGGTCGTCGCACCGGGCAGGGCATTTGCTCGGCGCTTGTGCAACGCCATGACAGGCTTATCCAGGCCCCACCATAGGGTTAGACTCACTCGGGGTATCAGGGCAGATATGCTTATCTGGCTCCAGTTCCTGAGGGGGTTCAATGGAGTATCATTTTGGAGGTCTGACCTCCTGGCTTCCCCCCGCTTTCAGATACAGTCGGATGCTTCGGGATCCCTGGGTTATGGGATGTACTTCAATGGGAAGTGGGCCTATGGTGGGTGGCCACCAGCCTGGGCAGGCACGGGTCGCCTGCGTGATCTCACGTATCTGGAATTTTTCCCTATCCTGGGGGCTTTGATGCTATGGGGCGAGGGGTGGGCCAACTCGGTTGTCCATTTCTGGTGTGACAATGCGGCCATTGTGCACATTGTCAACTCCCAGACTTCCAAATCGCCCAGGGTTATGGACCTAGTGCGCCAGTTTGTGTTGCGCAGCCTGCGCCTCAATGTCCTTTTCAGGGCCAGGCATGTCCCAGGGGTCAATAATGATATTGCTGACGCTTTGTCCCGCCTGCAGATCTCCCGGTTCCGTGCCTTGGCCCCGGATGCGGAGGAATTTCCCTCGCCACTCCCGGACGAGATATGGACCATTGGCAAGGAGAGGTGAACCGGGCGATTGGCTTGTCCCTAGCGCCACGCACGCGTAAGGCGTATCACCACGCATTCAATTCTTTCACAGATTTCTGTACCCAATTCCGGCTGCCAGAAACCTGGCCGATCCCAGTGACCCATGTACTTCGGTTCATGGTTTACCTGCATGCCCAGGGCCTTGCACCTCGCACCATAGCATCTAGGCTGTCAGCATTGGCTTTTATGGCCAAGGTGGGCGGTCATGTGGATAGTACCGCTGACTTCCGTGTGAGACATGTTTTGGAGGGGTGGGTGCGGGAGCGTGGGCGTTGCCTGGACGACCGCCACCCAATTTCCCCAGGGGTTCTTACCCAATTGGCCCGGGGCTGGCCTGGCCTCTGTTTTGATAGATATGAGGCAGCCCTATTTCATGCAGCCACAACGGTGGCATTTTTTGGAGCGCTCCGCATCAGCGAGCTTGTGATGCTGTCTAAGGCGGATGCAAGTCATAGGGCACTGGAACTCGAAGATGTATATGTTGCCAAAGACTGGGCTCAGTTGAGGATACGCTCCTCTAAGACAGATCAGCATGGCGTAGGCAGTGGTGTAAGACTGCTACGGTGTTCTTTGGCAGACATCTGTCCGGTTGGTGCCCTACAGGAGTTTCTTGCACTGCGTGGCACGCACCATGGCCCGTTTTTCTGTCACCAAGATGGGTCTCCCCTTACTAAATTTCAATTTTGGAAGGTGACCGGCAAAGCGCTGGCCAGTGTGGGCCTCCCAGGGGCCCGTTACGGCACCCATTCCTTCAGGATAGGGGCGGCTTCCACGGCAGCTGCTTTTGGGTACTCCGGGGCTGACATACGCAGCATGGGAAGGTGGGGTTCGCAATGTTTTCAGTTTTATGTTCGCCCTCTTCCACCGTGAGTACCAATTTTTGTCACCGCACCTTTCTCTTCCTCGTTTTTTCCTTACAGACCCTGGGTGTCGTATTACACCGGTGACAGTATGGCTGGTGGGCCACAGCTACGTGCACAGGGCAGCGCGTTACGCTGCGGCGACAGAGTGGGGACCCCGACTGGGACTGGGTGCATACGCAAGTCTCACATGGCATGGTAAGCCCGGGATGTTATGGTGGGAGCTGTTGCCATTCCTTTTTTCAGGCCGGAATGCTGACCCGCCTGACATTCTGATCATACACCTAGGGGGCAATGATTTGGGCCAGGTCACCGGCTTATCGCTAAAGCATGCGATTTGCGGCGACCTTGCCTACCTGCATTACGTGTGGCCCGCTACGACCCTCGTTTGGTCGGACATGGTCCCACGGCGCACGTACAGGGGAGGTTTTGACCTCCAGGCCCTTGACCGCGCTAGACGCATGGTGAATAGGGCTGTGGCACGCTTCCTTGCCGACAAAGGTTGGGGACGGGTCAGTCGTCACCCCGCCATTAGCCTACAAAATTACGGCCTTTATGCAGGGGATGGGGCCCATCTGTCGCGAGGAGGTATGGACCTCCTGTTGGGTGATTGGCGAGCAGGCCTGTTGACCGAGCTGACGGTCTAGGGGGGGGCGTCGAGCCTTCTTTGAAGCCCCTCCGTGTGGCGGGTAGCACTGGTAAGGTAAACATTTATGACCCACAGGTATCCGGCAGGTTCGCAATTGACTGGACAACACTAGACAGGCATAAGTTGGTTTATAGGGTTATCCAATGCTGTAACCCAATGAGAATGGGAGAAAGTGCTCCCTACTCACCTTCTTTGCAGCTTCACAATTGTTTAGAGTTAGACCTATCTTGATATTCCTTGCTCACATTTCACATACACTAGAAAGCTCTCAAAGTTTTGTAAATGACAGTAATTCAGTAGAGTGTGTATACCTGGGTCTTAAAAAAAAACTTTGTCTTTCACCCAAGGCTCTTAATAGTTCTATTGTGTTTTTAATTCTGAAAGAGAACTACATATGAGACTACATTTAGCCATGGAACCACACATTCCAGCTAACCTCTATAATTTGTTCACATTCAAAGTGATACTCACATTTTATCCCACTGTGGGGCCACAGCTAAGGCTATGGAATAATGGAGTACTCAGCTAGCATCCTTTCTCTAGCCTAGGCCTCAAATTTCTATTCACAAGAAATCGATGCATGCCTGAAGAAGTAATCTTGAATTATGAAAGCTTACACAATGTTTGATTTTTTATTCAATGAATTTTCCTCCTGTATTTGTTTGTAACCTATAGAAGACTCTCATGCAATGTGTTTGGGGTGGGAGGGGGGGGGGGGGGAGAGACACATCCCAAACTAAAAATTCCTTTCCATTTCACCTTTACTTTCTGTCACTAAAGGCCTGATACATTTTAATTAAAGATTTAAATAGATGCAGCATATAACAGTAATTTACTTGCACTTGTCTATATTCCTCTGTTTGTTATACAAATAGTTTCCTAACTGACTTTAAGGGACCTTTGACTGTTTTTTAAAATGCATTTCAAAGGAAGGACCTTCCTTTCCCACAAGGTCACATTACCAGACATGAGTAGGCTGTGATCTGACTTTTAAATCAGAGTGTTTCTTTTGTCTCCCAGGAAACAGACAAATCATGTTCATTGAAAAGACAGTTGTTCACTGGTCACTATTTTCCTTATCAATCCACTACCCATCCGTCAATAAAGTAGATAACATATACATGTTTCCCTCCCCACCTTTATTTTCTTCCCCATCAAAGCTTCAAAGAGGCAAGATAATTCTCAACACAACCTGCTTCTGTGGGGGAAACCAATTGCAGGGTAGTGCGAATGCAGTTGGTTTGTATGATGTGGCACATCTTTAACTTTAATCCAGGGCTTCTCAACCTGCAACCTGTGGGTTGGATGTGGCCCGTGGTGCCATTTCATGTGGCCCCCCACTGCCTCCACCACACCAGGAAGTGTCATGTGGTGAAGGAAGGGCAAAATGGCCATCCGGCCCCTGAAGCTGTCTGAGGGAGCATGACCCGGTCCCAGCCCCCGGCTTAAAAAGGTTGATAACTCCTGCTTCAATCTGTTATGTTTTAATGAGTTTATTTTGTTGGCATTTTAATTGTCGCTATACAGTACATGTAAAAGTTAGTTTTAACCTGTATGTTCACTGTCTTGAGTGGCTTATATCTATTTTCAAATCAACCAACCATGCTGTTGAAATGGACTGGCTGGCTGGCTGGTTTGGAAAAATTGTCTAAAGTGTGTAAAATTCAGCACACTTATGATGCCAGGTATATCACAACATTCTCTGAGTATTTTCCATCTTTTAGAGAATGTAAATGTTTATGTATGTTTGAAGGTAAAGATAGACAATCCAAGAAAAGGCTGGGGATACTGCGTGCTAGATTATGCCTAAAGTTACTTGAATGTGGAATGTATGAGTACTTGGATGGGAGAATACTGAGGCCACCTTGTAAGGCAGTCTGAGCTTTCCAAGGAAGGCAAAAATGTAAACCTAAGATAAAATGGAAATGGAAACATAAGCCAATTACAACACTGAAAGACTCTGATATCCGTATGGACTGTTAATCTTTGTTAGTTGTGGTTTTGACCTTTAAAGCCCTACATAGTAGAGGGCCAGGATACCTAAGATACCGCATCATCCCAAGAGTGTCTGTCCGCTCAACCAGGGCGGACCGGAGGGGCTCTCTAATTGTTCCATCTGCCAGAGGGGCTCGCCTCTCTGGCACATGAAGAAGGGCATTTTCTGTGTCCGCACCGGCCTTGTGGAACCTCCTGCCAGTAGAGTTGTGGGAGCAGATGGAGCTCCTGCCTTTCAGAAAAGAATTAAAAACCTGGCTGGTGGGGCAGGTGTGGGGCCCGGATGGAAGAGTGGCCCCCGCCTGTTGGCTTATAAAATGAAGCCTCCCCATCTTTTTAATGTGGGCAGTTTTAATGTGGTTAGTTTTAATAAGTGGGTGGGTATGTTGGGGTTTTAATTGTTTTTAATATGTATGTTTTAATCCTGTTGTGAGCTGCCCTGAGTCGGGTTCACCTGATTGGGCGGCACAGAAATTTGAGCAATAAATAAATAAATAAAAGATGAAGAAATGCAAACAGAAAGATAAATGTTCAGCTTGTAAACACAAATTGCCTAACTACTACATCCTGGAATTATTCTGATGTGAATTGGAACCTGGTAGTTCAGATTCTGTAATCAAGGGCTAGGAATAATAATTTGAAAACAGGAAAGAAGAAGAAAGTGGAGGAAGAGCCAGCTGAACAGCAGCACCATTATGTTGGTGTACTAAGTACAGTAGAAACAAAGGAGGGAATTTGCTTCAGTAATGCTTAAAATTATATCTGCATCTGATTTTGACCCTTCTAGCTAATCTCTTTTTCTTCCTCTGTGTACAGTTAATGCATACAATTTATTCTGACTGCATAAATTATACAATTTAAAGACAGCAGCCCTCCCTGCCAAAGGCAGCACTTCTGCACATGCCTCTGTAAAGTGTGAAGTGCAGCACTAGGAGCATACTTAGCGTCTCACTTGGAGGTGTACACAAGTCTGAGGCCATGAAGATGCAAGTGTGGCGCTTCCTTCCAGCAGAACTCCAAGTGGACCTTTCTTCTAAACAGTCCCCCCACAACTGGACAGTTGGAAAATGATGGTGGCAGCAGCTACCAGACAGCAACAGTAGCTGAAGGTGACACTGTCAGAGAAGGCAATGGCAGTGACACTCAAACTAGCTTTTGTAAGTAATGTGCAGTAGGTGGCAATAGTAAGCCCCCGCTGAATTAACCAAGATAACCCTACGATGAGTCAGTTCAAAAGAGACAAGAGAAAATGCCAGAAACTTAAATTCCTAGGTCAGAAAGCACTCAACCAGCTACTAAAGAAGAGCAAAGGACAATCATAAATATCTCTGCTTCTAACAAGGCAACTAAATTGACACAGAAAGAATGTGTAGCGGCCAGAGATTGATGGAATGAAAAGAAAGTCCTATGCAGTACAACACATAAAACTGGAACATGGAAAGTGAGAGATATGACTATCAAGGTAAAATGGAAACCATAAAGCAAGAAACTGGGTTTATAAACACTGCAGTGCTTGGTTGTCTACGGTCTAAAATGGACTGGAATGGGATATTTTCAGTAGAACAATTACAGAGTGTTCTACTCTGGAAATGACAGACTCAGAAGAAATGGAGGGTCTCTAATACTGAGGGCAAAATGTAGCACAGGCAGGTAGGGGATTTACTGCAAAGTCTAACTGATCTATATCAATAACACTCTGGGGAAACCTATAAGCGCGCGCACACGCACACACATGTGTGTGTGCCCGCGCACACACATTGGTGAGACACAGCATGGATGTACAATCCTATATGCACACGCGCACACACACGCACAAGATGGAGAAACTGTATTCTCCTTGCAAAAATAACACCTGGAACAGATTGTGGCACAGATCAGGAAATGCTCATATCCAACATTAGAATAAAGCTGAAAAATAAATCTAAAAGAACAGTACCAAAATACAAATAACCACTGAATGCTGAAGTGTATCAAAGAATTTCAGAAGAAGAACTATCTGTGCTTAACAAACTACAGCAAAGTGTTTGACTGTGTGGATCATGACGAACTATGGATGGTTCTGAAAGAAATGGGGGTGACACAACACTTGATTGTCCAGAATATGGAGAGACAGAATGGTTTCCTAGGCAAAGATGCCAGATAAGGATGTATTTTATACCCATATATATTCAATTTGTACACGGAACATATAAAACAGAAAGCTGAACTAGATCTTCCTTGGAAAGCTCAGGCTGCCTTACAAGAAGGCCTCAGTATTCTTCCATCCAGGTACTTCAAGAAACTTTTTAAAAATAATGTAGCGTGTGATGTTCTCAGTGCTTTCCTTGGATTGTCTACCAGTATGTTTTACTCTGAAATATAAACATTTTTCTTCTCTGAAAAATGGAAAATACACAAAGAGAATGTTGAGACAAACCTGGTATCATATGTGTGCTGATATTTCACACATTAGACATTTTTTCCATGCCTCAAAAAACCTAAATATGCCGGGTGATTATCCATCCTACTAGAAGAAGCCTTTAAAAAGCATTTATAGGTATTAACAACTAAACAATGGAACAAAACACATCTAGGATGAAACATTTTACAACTCTTTTGGAACTGTGCAAGTGATATTAGTAGTCGGAATAGACTTTTTACTGTGATGTATTTTGGCCACTCTTGCTTCTGTTGCTGCAACATAAAAAAGGTGCTTAAAAGATTTTTTTCAATGTTTGTTGTTGTTATTCAGTCGCACAGTTGATTCCGAACATTTGCGACCTCATGGACTAAGTCCACACTTCTTGCTGCTGCTTCCAGAGAAATGATAAAAATGTTTTCTTGGGTCTTAAACCCACCTTTGTGATTCAGCCACTTATCACCATCCTAAACTGTGCTTAGTGTGCATATAGGATTGCACATCCATGCTGTGTCTCACCAATGTCCCTCTTTACTAAATATTTAAAGTTCCTGTGCAGCATTCCTTCCGGACAGGTTCACTGAAGCCATCATGTTTCTATCTGCTCCTTACACAGAAGATGTTCCAATGACTCATAAGCAGCTCAGATGATTTTGCAGGCAACTGCCTCTATAAAGCTTTGCAACTCTGCCATAAATTTCTTTGGGCTTTCTCCAGGGTATCCTTATCTGAACAAAATCTAGTCAACTCAGTACAATTTGTCAGCATTAGAAGCAAAAGGAAAAACAGGAGAAATATATGTTTCATGTTCTTCACAGAGAGACAACTATGTGGTTCATGTTTTCCACTAGGCATATCTCATGCCACTTGATGTGACTGAATATAATAGTAACATACTATATTTACCCTTTAGCTACGGTGCAATTGGTTTTTGTTTTTTTGGAAATGTCCTTTCGGGCAAAGAAGAGTTATAGATAGCTTTCAGAGTTGACAAAAAACTCCGTTTGGTCACTGTTGTAATGGTGACAAATGCTCTGGAAGAAATGTATACGAAGAAATACATATTTTTTTTTAAAAAGGTAGAATGCCAATTCCAGTTCAGAGAGATGTGTAGACAGGTAATCTCACCTGCCTTGATGGGAAAATGTCAATCTACACTTCTTTAAATTTACAGATCAAATTTGACAAGCAAACAGAGAATTGTCTGGCCAAATGCCACTTCTAAAGACTGCATATTTGAACATTCCTGTGGGATATTTTCCGAGAAAGACAATAGCCTACAGCATTGCCAAATCCAAAATCCTGTTCCCAGTTTTCTGGGTCAGAACCTGAGACCAGGAAGCATGCTAACACAGGGGTAGACCCTCATGTTTTTTCTTAATATTAACAATGGCAATACTAGCAATATTAATTAATATAGTAAAGGTAAAGGTCCCCCTTGCTCAAAAGCCAGTCATATCCGACTCTAGGGTTCAGTGCTCATCTCTGTTTATAGCCAAAGAGCCACTGCTGTCTGCAGCTGCAGACATTTCTGCAGACATGTGGCAGACATGCCTCAACATGGAATGCTGTTTGCTTTCCCACCGAAGTGGTCCCTATTTATCTACTTGCAATTTCTTGCTTTCGAACTGCTCAGTTAGTAGGAGCTGGGACAGAGACGAGTGCTCACTCCATCATGCAGTACCCAGGAATTGAACTACAACCTTCCTGTCAACAAGTTCAGCATCTTAAACACTTGAGCCACCATTTCTAGCAGAAGCTTATGATATCACAGGAGCTGGGCAGGCAAGGGTTGGCAACAAACAGAACTACTTCTGAGACTGCAGAATGTGGAAACAGGGAAGAGTACAATCAACTTAATGGCCCCCAAATCCAGACAATATTCAGCTAACCAGGAACATTTGTAATAATGAGCCAGAATAAGGAGTATAATCTTTTTCTGTCCTAGGGAGGTGGCAAAGCATGTTTAAATAGTTGTGCCACATACTAGGACAGTGGTGGCGAACCTAGAACCCTCTCTGTGGGCACGCATGCCATTGCCCCAGCAAGGTGAGGTGTCCAGACACCTCACACACATCCCTCATATACTGCACACATTACCCATGCAATGTTGCCAGCATGCCTCGAGCGGCGCACACGCAGTGCCTACCTGTGCGCCTCCTCCTCCTTGGGCACTGCATAGATACATCTTAAGTATACATGAGAACTTTCCCTAGGGCCCTACACCGCCTGCTGAGGTTTTTGAAAAGCACACAGGCAGCTCATATGGGTTTCTCACCAGTAACAGGCCCTGCGTTGCTACTGTCACAGCTTATGCCAGGGGTGCCCAAACTTTCCAGGCCGTGGAGCGGTCATGTGGTTCCTTCCACCGGAAGCAAAACACGCATACACATGCATAGAACATGCCTGCATATGTTCATAACACTGTCATAAATGACCCATGACTGTCATAAATGTGCTTACGACAGCTACGGGTCATTTATGGCAGCATTCTGAGCATGTGTGGGTGCATTCTGCGCATGCGCATTATACTTTCACTTCCGGGAGCGGCAAGGGCCATCCGTATCCAGGCCGTGGGCTGTAGTCTGGGCAGCCATGGCTTACACAATAAAAAAGCTAAGCAGTCATGATACTGACATTTCATTCCTTGCCTTGCTTCAAATGGTACAATGCCCCAACTATGCATCCACAGACTCTGTCCTCAAAGCTTTTGGTTTTCAATTCCCTAAACCAGGAGTTCTCAACCTTTTAAAGCTGGGGGCCGGGTAATGCTCCCTCAGACAGGTTCAGGGGCCGGACGGCCATTTTGCCTTTCCTCCACCACATGGCACTTCCTGGTGTGGTGGAGGTAGTGGGGGGGGCTACATGAAATGGTGCCACAGGCCACATCTGGCCTGTGGGCCGCAGGTTGAAAATCCCTGCCCTAAACATAGTACATGCACAAGATATATATTAGGATCTCTGTTAAGAATGCTGAGTCGACCTTGAACCCTGCCAAGGATCAAAATCACCATGTTTTGGCTACAGTACAGCAGTTTAAACACTGCACCATCAGGACAAAGGGAGACTAGAGTGTCACTCACCGAAGGTAGCAGGGAACGGGAAGAAAGAGACCAAGGATGAAAAGAGGGAATGAGTGTATGAGAGAGAAGGAGAGACACAGCTAGGGAGGAGTCTTCTGAAAGATACAAGTGGGAACTGCAACTCTATTTGGGGGTCATCCAGGCTTCAGAATCCCAATCCTGCCACCCTAGCCATGTCCCTGGAGCTTATTCCTAACACTGTAGCCGAGCTTCCCCAAGCTGTCATATGAAAAAATTCATTATTCTGACTGTCTGAGCATATTCTCCATCAGGGTGTTGAGTCATTTTTCTTAATTTAGTCAAAATTATACTAGTCCTGTTTTTACACACGTGAATCTTAACTGAAGGAAGTTTTCATAGCATCTGCAATCCTTAGGAGATGACAGGTTTCTGCACCGTTGCCTACTCTTTTTGTCACATTCCTTCCTGCCTCCCAAAAGAATGGCATTTCCCCCTTCTTTAGCATTACTACCATGTTTCTAAATTCCTTCTCCATAAATTATAGCTTTTCCTTAGGGCAAACACTTAGGACGCATGCAAACGGGGAAAGAATCTCTTTTGTAGATAGTAACCTACAGAGAATGAACAGGAGAAGCAATTGTACACCAATAAGACATGTCTAATTTACCTGGCTCCCACAATTAGTTGATTCCTATTGGGATCAAGAGCAAGCTGAGAGAAGTCCCGTACACCTGGATAAGTGAAATTTGATACCCAAGGCTTCAGATCTGCAAAGAATATGAGAAAAACAGAGAAATAAGGCCATTATTTGATGAGGAAGACTTTTTTCCAGACATTCAAACCAATACATTTTTGTATTGAGTATCTGCCAATTAAAGAATAATTAATAAATCTAATTAAAGGTAAAGGTCGCCCTTTGGCCCTTTACTTGCTGCCCTCTCCTCAAAATGTTGGCTACGTGTCATCAAGTCAGAAATGATTTTATATTGCCCTAATAGGGCTTCCAAGGTAAGTGAAGTATTAATGGCATATTTTTGTCAGTTGAACCCTCATCCCAAGAGCATCCATGGCTGAGGAAGAACTTGAACCCAGGTCTCCTGTATCCTGGCATGTCACTCTATCCACTACTCCACACCTGGTACGTCGCCACAAAATTACCCTCCAGTAAAACTAGTTGCTCACAAGATCAAACCGAGCAATTTGATGTATTTTAAAAGTAAGCTCTGCCCATTAATAGATCAGAGGCAAAGGAGGTATTATTTTTAAAAATTGTGCAGAAGAGAAATATTTGGAAGAGAAGTTTTATGATATACCTGTTGTGTATTAAGGCACAATTGCAAGTTGTGTGGGCAGCACCTTGCAAGAAGAAAATGGCGGTTTCCCGCCATCCAGTTAGGAGCTAAAGTTGGCACGAATCCCCCCATCCAGGGCGTGCTCATTATGCTAATCAGAGTCCTGTGATTGGTTACAGTTTTGGATCTTGTTCCTCATTGGTTAATACATATATATCCTGTTATGATTGGTTGGTCAGGCTTGCCTGGCGGGTCACTACTTTGTATCAAGGAGACACTATATAAGTACCATGGGTAAACAAGGGTGGGGCCGGACCGGATCTATACTACCCATTCCGCACAGGTAGCCAGCAACGTGCTAAGCCTGGGTCTCCTCCACATGCTACCGCTTCTAGTGTAGTTCAGGCATTGCCTTTCAACGACAGATTACGGAGGGATTGATTTCATGGGATCCGTATAGCCATCTCCGTGTCCGGAGCACCTTGTAAGCATAACCTGAAAGACTGTTAAATAAAGACCAGTTGTTGTTCTGTTCATCGTTGTCAGAACTATTGCTTATAAGGGCCGGACGCAACAATACCTGAAACCACAAGAAGTCTGGAGGGACGGGATAGGAGAGAAGGGCACGGACATAAGACCTGCTTCCCAACGTTCCCACCCAGTCATCATTTAGACTTGTGTGTGATTAGCACAAATGCCTGAAGTAGAGAACGTTTAAAAAGCTCCCATGATCAGGAATTCTGACAACCACATGTGTTCAGGTCAACATGCTTACCAGCTCTGCTTCTAATCTTTGCACCAATTATGTGATGCTCCAAATAACTTTCATATGAGGGGAATGGGGGTTACTTGTACTCTCATGTACCCACCAACCACATAAATCTTCTGTGATTCCATATGTAACTCATGAATGGGGCTGTAGCTGTTTGCACTGCAAGAACCAAAACAAAAAGGCCCCCTCCATGTGCACTCTTAAATGGACACGTATTGGTTGAATCTGCATCTCGGTATACTGTAAGCACTCTTCTAAAATCTGTTGTTTCCAGTGATGATCTGCATGTGGCTTCCCACTAATGCACCTTTGTACACATCATTATGAGTAATGCCTTCTAGAACAAAAAAAAGTCCTGAAATCTAATGGAAATGTTTATATTATTGTTATAGGGATGTGGAGACAGGAATGAGGCACTCAAACCCCTAAGTGGGGTCCTGCTAAATTAAGAGACACTGATGAACTCATTTGCCATCTGAATCTATATATTTACTGTAAACCTAGATGCACCTCCCCCACAGTCTCCTCTGGCCCATTCTACACACCCCAAATCTGCATAGCCAAGTGGGAATTTGAACTCAAGTCTCTGGAGTCCAAGTCTCTGGACTGAACAACAACTACAACTCTGGAGTCCAATGCCAAATCTCTCACTACTACATTACTCTGGTTCTCCCTACAACTACAAAGATTAAATGTATGTGCAGCGTGGGAGAAAGGATTTACAGCAGACCCTCACATAATGACGTTGCTTGGTTCCCCAAGTAGCGTCGTTATGCAGAAAACGTTGTTATGCAGTTTCCTATGGGAGATCTCCACAGAACATCAAAAAACCGTCGTTATTCACACAATGTGCTGTTGTGTGGGAGACCATGAGGGGGGCGTCGTTAGCGTTGTTAATTGAAAATGACGCTATTTGAACGCGTCGTTAGTCAGGGTTCACTGTAAAAGGTAAAGGTTTCCCTTGCTCGAAAGTCAGTCGTATCTGACTCTAGGGTGCAGTGCTCATCTCTGTTTCAAAGCTGAAGAGCCAGTGCTGTCTGCTTCTGCAGACGTTTCCGTAGTCATGTGGCAGGCATGACTAGACACGGGAGCGCACGGAATGCTGTTACCTTCCCACCGAAGTGGTCCCTATTTATCTCCTTGCAATGTCTTGCTTTCAAACTGCTAGATTGGCAGGAGCTGGAACAAAGACTCGGGAATCGAACTGCTGACCTTTAGCCTCCAGGTCAGCATCTTAGCCATTTGAGCCACTGCAGTATTCATTCACTGTAAATACTGGATATGGGGTATACAGAAAAAGCCTCCTCGAAGATTGTGGTATTTCTGAACCACACTCGGGCATACTTTGGTCAACTGTGTTGCCGGATAATCTTTCTCACGCTAGGTCGGATGAAAGGAACTGCAGAATGAACTCACCAAAAGGTGCCTTGGTTTTGGCAATTTCACGCCTGGCCTAGACATGGAAGAAAAAGAAGAAGAACAGTATATAATTTTTATTAATGGTATTGTCCACTTTTCTGTATTTCTTTGTAATCAAAAAAATGAAGCTCTAACAAAAGGAAGCAGACTTTGGAACGGAGTCAGAATTTGCAAGAAAGGTCTACACAAATCCTGCTTCGTCACACAGAGACATATTTACACACATCTCTGTGAACTAATTTTCCACTGTGATTTTTTTTAAAAGCAGGTATTCTTCCCTGAAAACATAACTGAACAAAAGCAGCCACACTGTGCCACAAAAGAAAATGAAAGCACTGCTTGCTTAATGGCTCACATCCACTGCACTCAGAGCCATTTTTCTTTTTTTACTATGAGTGCTGGAGTCTCATATAAGGTAGGAGATGGTGCAATCCAAAAAGTAACTTTTCTAACCACTGTGCAGTTATAGTAGGGCAGCCGAAATCAGTAGCTTCCCCTCTATGTTTCTTATGAATCCCTCTGTGAAGAATAATAATACAAATGTATACCACACAAGTTAAAGTTATACCATGAAGAAATGCAAAAGCAGTCACATGTCTTGTATGTGCGAGACAGAAGGCTGGTGACAGTTAAGCAAGTCCAGAACATGGTAAGATTTGACAAAAGCGAGATGCCAAGTAGCATCAACAACAGCATGGTGGGAATCCTCAGTTCCTCAGAATATAGCAAATTCCACACAGGACCTGAGAAGGAACGACAAGGAAATGAAAACAAACAAACGCTCTTGATCCTGATCAACCAGCAGTTCTTTCAACAGGCCATCCTGCAAATGGGGTGCTGAAAAATAGGATGTCTTCAGTGTCCCGTTCCATGAGTTCACTCCAGTGCCAACCCATGTGTTCCCCCATCCTCTTCCTATGTTAATGTGAAATCCTGTGTGTGTATGAATACAAGAACGTCGCAGCCATTCTTCACCTGACCAAGGGTCCATTTCATCTAGCATGCTGTTTCTAGAATGTCCCGTCAGATGCCCAAGGGAAGCCTATAAGCATAAGGGGAAAGCAACAGCACCCCTTCTGCTCACGTTCCACAGCAAACAGTATTCAGAGATGCCTTGACTCTGTTACAGGAAGAAATATAGCGACACTAAGAAAAACTGTCCTAATAAGGTAGCGGTAAAGGTCACCCTTGCTCGAAAGCCAGTCGTATCCGACTCTCCGTTTACAGCCGAAGAGCCAGTGGTGTCTGTGTCTGCAGACATTTCCGTGATCATTTGGCAGACATGACTAGACGCCAGAGCACACAGAATGCTGTTACCTTCCCATCGAAGCAGTACCTATTTATCTACTTACAATTTTCTTGCTTTCCAACTGCTAGGTTGCTGGGACAGATAGGAGCTCACAAGATTGTGCAGCACTTGGGTCTCAAACTACTGACCTGCCGACCTTCCAGACATCAAGTTCAACATCTTAGCCACTAGGCCAGCCCTATACTAAAGTCTCAGTTAGCTCTTTCCCCCTCACCTGAGCCATTCTCATGGCTCAGTATTTCCCATAAACCTACAACCTCTGAGACACAACCCCTAAAATCCAGATGTCACCTCACAGCAATTGTGTTAGGCTGAACTAGAGGTGTACTTCTCTCTTTTATGGATCTATAACCCCCTCTCCCCCCCCCCCATACAAACGCACACAAAGATTCAAGATAACTCAGGAGGCTGTGCTGAAAGCATCCTATTGCAACAAAAATTGTCAAAAGGGTCAATAACCCGCACACACAACAGGAGGTGCAATAATGTCAGCTGCCATTTTCTCCCTTGCTAATGTACCCCTGTCTTCTTTGACACAGCTCTTTGGCTGCAAGAAATAAGTCTGAACCTAATCTACAAAATAACATGCTTTGTGGCAGGTGAGCTGGATAATATGCACTCCTCTCGGATGCCTGGGCATTTATGTCCTCTGATAGGAGAGCCATTTTATACTAATGAACCTTTATACAAATGATGGTTTGATGCTCTCATTTTCTCTTGTCATTTCTTACCCACTTGAGTTTTTCCTTTCCTTGACTAAGCCATTACCGCACGTTGGCCAAAAACCAACAACAACCCCAACAACAACCAAGAACTCTTCCTCAACAACCCTACTATACAGAGTATCTGCCATCTACTCTCTTTTTAAATAGCAAACACAGAGAGAATTCTAGGTAAAGAATTATAGGATGAAAAAGAAATAGGCACTGTAGGTAGCTCAGTACTTCCCATGATCGTTTTACACGTCTGTCAAGCCCATGAAATAGCAGGCAACTGCCCCGAAATGTTATTTATGGCTGCAGGTGGCAGAGCTAATGAAGAAAGTCTTCCCCATTATTAAAAGCGGCAAGACATGCATCTTCGTAGCAAAATGCAATCCTATATAACTGAGAGAGGATTAAACACAGCATGGCTCTTCTCGGTAAAAAGATATAATTACTAGTCATCAGAATTAGCGCTGAAGACCACCCCTGACCTTTCTGTGCCCACACCTTTCTGGGCGGGGAATGGAAATAAAGAGGGAAAGCAAGCAGTGGAGGAAGGGCTCAAAGCTTTTTCATTCTCCACATTAAGTTTCATTACCTCAGGTCAGAGCAATCCCTGAGGTGCTGCCCAGCTTTTATCTGAAAGAACGGCCCTTAGAAACTACATGAAGCTAAGTGCCTTGCTCCATATTAGACTGAGTTGATCCATATGGAGCCAACGTAAGGGAGGGTTTGCCTACATCTGACCTTTCTTCGAGAAATGACTTTGTTCCCTTCCCTTTTCAAAGCCTTCTCTTTAATTTTGGCTAAACGCCCTCAGAAACCAGACTGTGTTTACATTTGCAAATGTATCTCTCTCTATAAACACCGTGGAAAACGAATTTTAAAAAAGGGTAGGGGTGGGGAGACTCCAACTTGGTTTAGCTGAAATCAAGGCAGGAAATCCAGAAATGAACAAACTCAGCACTGTTCATCAAGGCCCTTTTGCGCTTTGCCCGTCCAAACCATTTGGACAGGAAAGAAACATAGGTCCCACTTTTTCATTCTACGGTACTAAATGTTTTACAAGGTGCAAAAGTTTCAAGCAACCACATCACATAGGAGAGATCCAGAGCTACAAAAGCATACCATAGCCCACAGAGACTTTTCCCATAGGAAAATCTAAATGTTTTCAACTAATCTAAATGTAATTTAAGCAACAGAAAACAATATAAAGCAACCGAAGAGGTAAAATAAAGCCTACAGTCTGATACACTGAAAGCCAAACCATGATCTTATGAGGCATTCACATGCTTAGGGAACAAGGTTTCAAACTGAGGAAGAGGGCATTGGACAATCGGGGTTTACAAGCCCTCTTCCCACAAGGTATGCAACAGGGGAGAATCTCCCTTAACAGACTTGGTAGGAGCATAGGCAACTTCCCTTCACTATTAAGAACCAAAGCCATTTAGGGCTGGGATTCTCAACCCGCAGCACTATTTCATGTGCCCCCCCCCCTCACCGCCTCCACCACATCCATTTGTGCCATGTGGTGGAGGAAGGGCAAAATGGATATCTGGCCCCCAAAGGGTGGGAATGGATATCTGGTATGACCCGGCCCCCGGCTTTAAAAGGTTGAGAACTCCTGATTTAGGGTTTTAAGTCAGCTGCAGCAGTATCTTAGACCCACTCTGAAAATGTACTGGCAGCCAACATAATTCCTTCAAAACTGGTGTAAGATTGTTTTTCTTACGATCCTCGAGACAGTAACCTAGCTGCCACTTTGTGTAAGATGTGCATTATCTGAATTGTCCTCAAGGACATCTCTATGTAAAATGAATGGCAGTTATCTGAAAAGGAAGAAGGCAAAGCATGAACTGCTCCGGCAAATTATCCTTGTTCTAGAATAGTCAGGGCCGCCATCAGAAATTTCTGGGCCCCATACTGAGCAATCCTATTCCCACACACACACACACACACACACACTTTTCTCTCTCCTCGCATTGGGGTGACGGCGGCTGGAATACACAATTTCCACACATAAAAAAAGTAAAAATAAAATATTTTTTTTTTAAAAAATGAATTTTTTAATTAAAAAATTAACTTAGCGCCATCGGGCCCCTGCCAGCTCCGGGCCTGGGACAGCAGTCCCCCCTGTACCCCCCCCCCTGATGGCAGCCTTGAGAATAGTCACTGTTGATGGGCCAAAGGAAGCCCATTGTAAGTATTCTGAGTCACTCAGGCTGTTTGAACCATCAGGGGCAGAGATGAATCTAGAAGCACTTTTGAATAATTCACCTGCTCGTTGAGGGGGATTGCAACTCCATTCAGAACTGGTAACTTACATGGTTTTCACATATGGAAGCCACTGATCCACAGTCACCCTCTGAATGTAAGCTCTTTTTCTCTCTCTGTATGACACAAAGCTGGTGTGAAGAATAGTAGAAAGGTTACAACAAAAGGTGGAGTCAGTATTTAACCAACTGCCACCTGAGGTGAAGAACGTGGAGGATGAATGGAAGGGATATAAAACAATCCTGTTTAGCATTGCAGAAGAACTATGTGGAAAAGGGGAAAGCGGAAGATGGGCCAAGAATATTGTAGCAATAAAGCTAAAAAAAAGTGTTATATAAATGTTGGATAAAATCAAAGAGATAAGAAAACTATATAAACTATAGATTGCAATGTAGGATACCAACAGGATAATAATAATAAAAAAAACCTAGAATCCTAAAAATGCGTCAGAAAATCATTAGCAGATAACAAGAGAACAGCTCCATGAATGTTTTTCAAAGAATTTAAAAGTATACAGAAAAGAGAGAAGAATTATAAAATAGTTAATGATAAGAATGGAAGACCACTAATAGATCCCTTAGAACAGTGATTGTGAACCTTTGAGAGACCAAGTGCCCAAGGAGGCGGCGGCAATCAGGAAGGCACCACGAGTGCCCACACATCCATGTGATTTTGCAGGCACACCTCTGGTGAAGTCTTGTGGGTGTATGCACATGTGCACCGCTTGAGGCATCCGGCGACACCACGTGTGCGCCTGCCCACCTGCAGGTGCTCCCCCGCAGGGCCTCCCTACCCCCCCATGGGTGCTCCCCACCCCCTTGCAGAGCCACCCTACTTCCTATGGGTGATCCTCACCCTCCATGGGGCCTCCCCACCCCCTGCACATGCTTTCCCGCCCCATGGGGCTTTCCCCCCATTGCAGGTGTGCCCCAACCCCATGGTGTAGTAAGGCAAACCAAATATTGGGACAATTAGTTCCACCCTTATAACACAAGGCAATACTGAACAGCACAAAGAAACACCTCATACAATGCATATTCATTCGCACATTATGTTACCAGTGCCAAACATGGAAATGTAGGACAAAACATAAAAAGTACACGGTAAAAGGAGGATCTCCCTTTTCCCCATTGGCCAGAGAGTATAATCAGAAATTATTCATGGCTATTTGTAGGTACAAGAAACTGGAAAATATTTATTTAGCAGAATAATACATAGTCAAAATCAGTCCAATGGGTGATATAGGAAATGTCACCAAGTGAAATATGTATGATCAGCATATGGCACACAATTTTTTCATCACCAAGTGCTATATGAATGCACTTTGTCGTCCCACAGGACAGAAGATTAAATGGCTAAGAGTGGTACACATCAACCTGCACACTGACATCCTCAGCAGTCCTAAATTGAAGATGGAGCCCTTTAGGAATACTCCAGTGGTTTTGGGAAATGGCACTTAGAACCTCCTTTTGAGCCTTGGAAGATGCAAGTTTTCTTGAAACAGGAATTCAAATTTCAGCAATGGTTCTAAACTTCATCCAGTAATCTGGGAGATGATACAACCATGAAGAACCATTAACCAAATACAGAGTATTTTTTGCCACCCTGAACAGCAGGCAAAACCCATTTCTCCTCCTCCTCCTCCTCTCTCTCTCTCTCTCTCACACACACACACTTTGCTCTTCAAATTCCCCTCAAAAAGTCACTCCAGGAGATTTTTCAGGCTAAACATATGAGGTTCATGCTCATATCACACCTCTTCATTTGTACGCACATGCACACACAGACAGGCACTGCATACAGGTGGATACACAGAATGATCCCCAAATGTCTGTAGATGTTGATGATGAAAGTTTTGATGGGTGTCTGAAGTATAAAATGCAATATTTCGGTCTCAGTCTTCAATTAAATGACAGCACAGGGACCCACTCACACAGTACAATAAGCTACACTCATTGCCCTTATCTGAGATCAAATAAAAAGGGAAGTGTGAAAATGAGCATAAATGCAAATGTGGGTAGAAGACAGACATTGCAATTCCTATATACTGTATGTACATTTATAGAATCTGAAGCATTCATTCAATTAGGATATCAGAGAGTAAATAAAACAAAACAACAAAAAAGTTGTAGCACTTCAAAGACTAACTCCTGTATTTAAATGTGAGCTTTTGTGGATCAAGTCCACAGTGTCTTTTTTTGACTTGTTTTGTTTTATCGACTCTCTGATATGCTTGCACAGACTAACACGGCTACCACTTCATTAAATTAGGAGTGGAGTTTAACTTGGAAGGAAGGAGCACTCAGCTAATAGATGCTGCCTTGAAGATATCAGCTATAAGAAGAAGAATCCAAAGGATCTTTTTGGTGCTTCCAGATGAGGCTTTTATCATTCATGTTTTATTCCTGGATTATTACATGTGGATTATTTGTCCCTTCTACTTGTATATCCCCAGTTTTCACATCACTTCTTTCCTCTGTTTTCCTATTACCAAATAAATAAATAAATAAATAAAAATCCTGTTAAAGAGAGAAAGAGCAAGGACAACAGTATTGCCTTTTGACTTATCAGACCCAAATGTGCCTACCTGGAAGCACCCTAGGTTTCAGTTCTAAGAGAACACTTTTTCCCATATAAGACTGGAGCACCAACTGTACCTGTTCCTTGGGATGTCAAATCTCTCAATAATGCATGTCTTGGGCTACTGTAGAACACTTTTAAAGTTTTCTGTTGCGAAGGTGAAGTCAAAGAAAAAGAGTGGATGTAAAAGATTTCACAAACTTCTTTCAAATCTCTCTCAAATCTCAAATATGAGGTCCGTATATTTTCTCTAATAGGGTTTAGTCAGTAGGAAGGGTGCTTAGGATCACAGTCTAAAATGTTTCCCCCCTTTTTTTTACTTGTAAAAGCAAAACTAGTCTTCACTCAAGGGTTCATGTGACATGTCAGCAACACTGAACACATGCAATCTATGAGCTGTCATTAGATACTATAATTCTGCCCCCCCCCCCCCAATCTGAGATGTAGGGGCATAGCACTGAAAAGGGTAATGAAAACAGTAAGAACACCTTGAAAGACATGCTAGGAAAAGTCAAAAGTATCCCTGAGGATACAAATCCAAAGAACTGCCAGCACCTCCAGCAACCCCTTTAATTAGCCTTCAGGCTGGAGATTTATACCCAAGAACATTGTCATAAAATAAAGCTGATTCAACAATAAACACTTCAGTAATAAAGCAAAACATATTATCCTGCTGGGTGCCTGCCAGACCCAGTGGGTATAAATAAATCCTCACTCTTACAAATACCCCAACCATTATTGCAATTTTAGAGAAGTCACAGTGCCTATTCCATTTCTGGATATGTGTACATGTGTGTCCAAGGGAGCACGTAAAAGAGAATCTAGCCATTATAGAAAATTGCCTACATTCCATTTCTGAAGGCTTGTATCCTGATTATTTCCAGGACAATGAAAAAATTCCTTCTCATATGTGCCAAACAACCACTTCCAGATCTGGACCAAAATACCAATTTGTCTATTTGCTTTGATGTTGAAGGAAGAGCTTTCTGAAAATGTCACGTTAGAGTTTCATTGTTTGTTTGTGCACAATAAATTGCAAAACAAGACAAAGCAAATTTGTCACAATAACTGGAGCAGAAATAAAAGACAGAACTCACAAAGAACTGAAACTACATTTTAAAGGCCTTGGAGGATAGGACTGAAAAAGAAGCTGCCTGTTGCCTAATAGATAGCAATACGTCCTCCTTGGGATGAAATTCTGTAAGTAGGATGCCCCAGCCCCAAAATCCTTCTCCATAATCACCACTCACATTACCTCTGGCAGTGGGACACACTGAGTAGTATGCTAAGGGATGCAGCTGCAGACACAAGTATTACTTTAGATCAGGGATTCCCAACCTTTTCAAGCCGGGGGCTGGGTCACTTCTCTCAGTCAGCTTTGATGGCTGGATGGCCATTTTGCCCTGCCTGCATTATGGGGTTGGCTATTTTGCCCCAACAGCTTCAAAGCAGGACCACAGCCAGGGGGCTAGAGTGGGCTTGGCCCACTCTGAGTTAGCAGTTTGCCCACCCTGACAAAGTGTGGTTTCCCATAGGAATGCATTAAAAAGAGGCTTTGTTGCCCATCCTGAAAAAATATTCGCCCACCCACATCTAGAATCCCTGCTTCAAGGGGGTGGCCATTTTGTTTCTCGAATGCCCTTGGAGAGGGGCCACATGAAATGGCACAGTGGGCCTGATCCAGCCCACAGGCCTTAGGTTGGGAACCCCTGCTTTAGATAACTGGGTCCCAAGCCATGTAAAATTTTATCAAGAAGGCACCAGTGGGCTCAAAAATAGACAGGTAGCCACAGAAGTGATTTCTGCACTGACAACAATATCACTGAATGCCCACAGGTTCTAATGCAATAACTTCTTTTCTCATTTTATCTCACAGATATCCCAAACCACTCAATTTCTAGTCTACATCCAAGATTTCCGGAGAATGGAATAGTTAAAGATTTCCTACCTACTAGGAGAAGACTGTGAACTGGTATCCATAAATAATTATCCAATATTTTACTATACCCATGGTCTCATTAACTGTATTTCCTAATTGCAATTTATTTTATATTTTGTTACTACCTCTGACTTACAGAAGAAGCGGAAAGTATAAGAAATTATATTAATAATATTCAATAGGACACAATTTGGCCTTTGTTCTTTTCCTCAGGGTAACTTGTTACTTTTTATGTAGCAATATATCACATGCAAAGAATTCTTATATATATAAGAATTATATATATATATATATATATGAATTATATATATATATATATATATATATATATATATATATATATATATATATATATATATATATATATATATATATATATATATATATATATATATATATATATATATATATATATATATATATAAAAACATATTTATTTTTCAAATGCTTTGGTTGCCGCCATGTAGCCATTCTTACATTATCATTAATTGTTCACTTCAAGTTAAAGCTCATGAATAATTTTATGAAAGTTTGCTTATCTCCCTGTCACACTACATTAAGGATTTCTAAGTATTGAGAATGTGCAGACAACAGGAAGTAGTAATGCCTCTCTGTTCAACTGACAAATTCCACATACTGTACTTTCAATAAACACCTGAGTTTCTCCTTAGTTTTATTAATTATCTGCATAACCCTGATAAACAGATGCTACATCAAACAGCAAATTTTTGTGTAACTGCTAAAAACTCACTAGCATGAAACTGATGGGTCACAACCAAGATCTTCTGAAAAGCATTGCTAGCTGTTCAGTACATAAAATATTTTTAAAGGAAACATCATATTCTTTATTATACTGAGTCTTCAATAAAGTTTCACACTTGGCTTAGTTGTTAGGTGGACTTTGAAAAGTAAACACCTATCATCCAGCCATGATGAAAATGACACACAGGGGATCAAAGTAACCCTTCAGAGAAACTTAATCAGAAACTAGAGTACTGTACTTTTATAAGCACTGTATTTATTGCAGTACTCTCCAAGACAGAGGCCTGTTAAGATTGTAAAGTTTAAGACCCCACATACCAAGACTTCTGTGTGGCTGAATGCCACAATACACATACAGAGGATGTGGCTTAGTAGTTAATAAGCTTGCCTTGTTAGCTGGAAGGCCAGGAAGTTGGCAGTTCGAGACTCGGGTACTACATGACGGAACGAGCACCCATTTCTGTCTCAGCTCTTACCAACCTAGCAGTTTGAAAGCAAGAAATTACAAGTAGATAAATAGGGACTACTTTGGTGGGGAAAGATCTTGGGGACATGAAAGGAGCCTCATTCTGAGCCCCTGAGCAGTTTCTCCGGCAAAAATCCTTTCAACCCAGAATAATTTCTGACACAAATTTATTATTACAGTATTACCATTCCATCCTATACTATTGGCAGACACCTCCTCCATTATCCTCCTCCCAAGAGTTCTACCAAGACCACATCTAGCAAGTCTACTTTTACTATTTCATCCAATAAACCTCAAATTAGTACTGCTTCCTTTTTTAGTTATAGAAACTCCTATCCAAGGTTTCATTCAGTCTTAGATGCTAGAGGTAAACATTTATTTATTTATTTATTTATTTATTTATTTATTTATTTATTTATTTATTTATTTATTTATTTATTTATTTAAAGATTTATATTGCCGCCCAACTCCAAGGACTCTGGGCGGCTTACAAAAGATAAAAACCAACTATAATAAAAAAATCCCAATTAAAAAAAAATCATTAAAAACTCTTACTGGGCATTACTCCAACCCCTACCATGTAAAAAGAGGGAGAGAAAATTATTAATATTTAAATCAGCCAGCAGGCAGGGGCCATGCCATCATTGGGGCCCCACACCTTCTTTGCCAGCCAGGTTTTTAGACCATGAAATGTTACATGCATAAAACCATACACCTTGACTTGATTTATAAGCCTTTACAATTAACAACACAATGGGCAAAGGTACTTTGGCTGCCTTGTTTTTCTTGTAGTGATATTAAAATATAGCAGTTAGTCTTTAAAATGCTATGTTTTTGTTTTGTTTATTCTCTGATATGCTTGAAACACAGACTAACACAGCAACTATTTTAAAAAATCATTGTAGTATCCAAACACTTTCCAAGGGTAGTCATGCACAGCACAAGTCAAATGTCTTTCATGTTTTGCAGAACACAGAACCTTAATTAAGGGTCTCTCAAATGGCCCACATCAGACTCAGCATAAATATTACCATATTTTTCGGATCATAAGACGCACCTGACCATAAGAGCACTCACCCGCAGGCCCTCCTGGAAGGGAACCAGCCACGCGCTTGGACAGCATTCGGACTATAAGATGTACCCTCATCCCCCCCTCCCACTTTTTTGGGGAAAGTGCATCTTATGTTTCAAAAATACAGTACTGTAATGCAACTTACCCTACCACTAACAAACACAGGTCCATACCAGAACATGTATCTTGTACAAAGCATGCATGAAATTTGTAAAGCAGAATGATGGTATCAAGAAACAAAATATTCAAGATTACAACATCTAAGATCTTGTCCTAGTATAATCATGGTCTTTACCTTAACCCTACATTCTATTTATAATTTTCAGTTACTCACAGCCTGCTCCCTTACATGCACAATCTTCCTCAACATTAGCAGCCTTTATTCTCCAATTCTAGATGCTTTTCTATTTGGACCCCTGTGATTTTTCCTCAGTTGGAGATTGCCCTTATATAGCCTCAGCTCTTTGAAATGATCTCTTTCACTCTCTATGAGACATACTGAATCACTTCCTTTCCTTAATTCACACCATAAAATCTTCCTTTTCTTTCCCACTTGCGAATGATTCTCTGTAAGTGAAGAATTTTGTGAATGAAGGGCAGTTTTCCCAGATCAGCCTTTTATTTCAGAAGCCTTTCTGGCTCAGTACACATAATTATTTTTATCTGTTCTCATCATGCTTTGTGCTAACTCTCTTTAAAATAGTGAAGACAGGCAGCAAAGAAGCACACTTATTATCACTGCTAATAAATCTATTATATGAATTTGTATTCTAAAATAATTAAGGTTTTTCTCCTTTTCTGAGTATTGTTTAAAAATAACTTCAATTACTTTCTTCAAATGACATATATTTATGGCTTTATTTGTGGTAACTTCCCAACAATTGTTAAATCGGCCCTACAGTAGAAGGAATAATCAGCATCATTTTCTTGTATTTCATATTGACATTAAAAACCTCCCATGTGGTTTTTGTTAATGGATAGTAAATCCATAATAAAATGTCTTTGAATTTCTTTCAAATACTGCCAAGAATGTACTATGGCTGCTGATTAGCATAGTGGGCATACTCTTGACAGTATATTTGATAAAATCACTACTTTCCTTATGGAGTTTCCAAACTGGCAAAGTACAATGGAATCTGTAGGGCATTCCTCCCTATAGATTCCTCCGGAAGGCACCTGGAATACAAGCGCTCTGTTCGGACGCTGCCTTCCGAAGAAAGCAAGGCGGACCTCCGGAAGGCAGTGGCCGAACGGAGCACCCGTACACCGGGTGCCTTCTGGAGAAGGCAAGGAGCGCCCGTACACCGGCTGCCTTTCACCCTCCAGCCCTCCAGGAAGGGAAGTGACCAGGCGCTTGGCTGCTTCCCTTCCCAGAGGGCCAAACACGGATGCATTGGATAACGCTAAAATAATGTTATCCGATTTTAGCATTATCCGATGCATTCGTTATCCGAGGTATTACTGTATATAAATACCACAGAAAAATAAATAAAATAAAATAGAAATAAGATCAGATATCGCCTCCAGGACACTTGCAGTCTATAAAACAACCTCCTCTCCTCTTAACCCTTGCCCTTCCTAGCTGGTTAAATCAGTAATAATAATTTCATGCCAGAGATTACTCTCAGTTGAAAGGATTTTTAGGGGATGCCTGAATGATGTACCTTTCATATCCCCAAGTACAGCTCCTGGGTATTGAAACCCAACCTTTCAGTCTCCAGCTCAGTGTCTTACCAGTAAGCCACCAGGGAAAATATGACAGTGTGAGCTTTGTTGGAGGGCTATTTCCACTGGAAGATGATTGCTGGCCCATTAAAAAGAATCCAGGGTTGATGACTGAAATTTAGACTGATCACCAACTTTCCATTCATGGGCAAGGTAATCAAGAGGTTGTAGTGGATAAGCTGCAGGCATTCCAGAATGAAATGGGCTGTTAGTCATTTCTGCTTGGGGTTCAAGCTACACAATGGTACTGAGACAGCACTGGTCGCAGTGCTAGATGACCTTCTAGGGCAGGGGTGGCCAACCTTGGTGCCCTAGATGTTCTTGGACTTCAATTACCAGAAGCCCAAATAAGCACACCTGATGATCAGGGCTTTTGGGAATTGAAGTCCAAGAACACCTGGGACACCAAGGTTGGCCACCCCTGTTCTAAGGGAATCTGGCAGGTGTAATGCTATCTTGTTGGTTCACTTGGACCTCTCAGTTGCCTTTGATACCACCAACCTGGACAGTTTCTTTGAGGTTGTGTGTGTTATGTCATGTTTGCTTAATGTTGTAACAAACATCATATTTTGGTCATTAGCAACCCTCCTGATTAGCCAGCAGGTTTCAGCCATCAAAGAAGGTGAGAATTTGCCTTTTTTTAAAAAAAAAAATAGCTCCCCAACTCAGAGAGAGGGGTATGTGTGAGTGAGAGAGAGAGAAAAGAGAAATGGGGACAAAAACAGGTGGAAAAGTGTGTGTTTTCTTTTCTTTTTCTTATTTGCTCCCCAAGTCAGGGATGTATATGAGGGAGGAAGAGGGCAAAGGCTTCTCTCCTTACTAGGTCTGAAAGAAAGAGTGCGAATTTGCCTTTTTTTCTTCTTTTTCTCCCCAACTCAGGTATGTATGTATTCGAGGCAGTAGAGTCACGTGACAGCTGAAATCTTCAATATGCCTAACAGAAGATAGCCGCCCAGAGTGCGAGTGTATCCCAAATGGACAGGGTATAAGTCAAGTAAATCTTAACCTATAAATCCAGACGTTAACGGTTGGACCCTGGCATACGTTTCCGCACCCGTCCACACTATCCTGTACCGAGCCTCCTGCACTCACCCGAACCCGGCCCATGGAGCGCTGCATGGTTGCCGAAGCCGGCGGTGGGGCAACAGCCCTATGAATGCAAACAAAGGGAAACAACTTCAATTCCCAAGGTCCTCTGCACTGCGCCACGCCTCAGCCAATTAGGCTGACAGGCGCAAGCAAAAAGAACGTTGGGAAACGCGGTGCACCCAATTGAAATCGAGCCGTAGAAAAAAAATGCCACACGAATGCAAACAAAACAAACAATTTAATTTAATTTTTAATTTAATTTAATAGTCATATTTATATATGCCGCCCACTCAGGCAGAACCCGACTCAGGGTGGCATTACAACAAGTTCTAAAAACACATAAAAACACTTTAAAAGACCCATATCCCACCCACTTTAAAAGACCCATATCCCACCCACCCATCACACCCACTATAAAAAGAAGAAGAGAGAGTTCTTAATATAACGATGAAACAGAGCAGGGTACTTTTGGCGGCTATATTTGACAATCTGCATGTGGTTTTTTGAAGACCAGTTCTTGGCATTCAGGTTTTTGTTTTTCTCAGTGCTCTGTATGCACATCTTGAAACTGGTGGTGGAGTGAGTCGGCTGGGGTGTAGCCAAAGCAGTGGAGAAGAAAAAACACTCCCAAAGCAGAAGTCGGTTAAGACGTGTAGGTGGCTTTAATGCAGTATAATCTGCGTATGCAAATGCACTGTAATGCTGTCTGGGACTGAAAAAAGCAGTATAGTCACTTGGACCACTTAGAACTCTTATTATCAGTCATAAGTAAATTAATTAATATTCAAATTCGCTGCCTCCTAAACTGGAAAGAGCAGTATAATTACTTGGAAAGTATGGTCCAAAAAATAATAATGTCCAAGTTAACTGCCTGTATGGCTAAGTCCAAAACTATGCGATGACCCTCATATGTGGAAAGCCAGCTGGATGAGAACTCTAACAGTCGTGCTGAAAGCGTATAAGATGAACACAGCGTCAATGAATGCCTTGGACCACCGAGTACTTCTATTGGCAAAGTCACGTTGGCGTCTGCGGGGACTGCCGGCAGCAAAAGTACTGTAGCTGTATTATGCCCTTGTGAGTTATTGAGAAGATATGTCTTGGAAGGTTCTCATGCGGCTTGTGTCTTCAATATAAAGGTAGACGTCTGTGCGATGTCCTTCCGGTAATGGGACATTTCGTAATGCTTTCTCAAGCGTCTACAGATATTATATATATATATATATATATATATATATATATATATATATATATATATATATATATATATATATATATATATATATATATATATATATATATATATATATATATATATATATGTACACATGTGTATATCTCTATAAGCATGATCTTTCTTCTAGTGCACTATATGTAATATGTTGTAATCAATGCTAGAATCATACATCTGTCACTTATACAAAGACTGGATTAACATACAAATATCGAACAAAGTAGAGCAAGTCATATATGTTACGGGCGGCGTACATACCTCAATGTAAGTTTCTCGCGCGTCTCGCACCTCTTAAAGTCTTATATCGTGTGCCAGCGTTAACTACATGCAAAATGCTACTCCATATATAACCTTATTGCAAACAATCGCATGTGCAATTAATCGATGTCACAATGAGGCAACCCTCTGCTTACATGTGTGGTAGATTAAAAAGCAACTTAGCAAATGTCTGCCTCCGTGGACTGGTTCTCGGGAACTGTTAAAGGGGCCAGTGTGCTAATCTTAGTAAGTAACGAATTACAGTGGCAACTAGAATTATAAAAATGACGAGAGTTCCAATTCTGTATTTAAACCATGGGGCATTAAGGTATTAAACCGGTGAATATAAAAGGCTTCCCTTTGCAAAAGGGTACGTTCTGTGTCCTTGATCTGATATTTATTTGGAACGATGGTTTCTAATACGATTATCTTGAGATCACCCAATTTGTGTTGCTTGTCGAGGAAATGGTTAATGAGAGGAGCGGTGGTGATTCGATTTCTAATCCATGAGAGATGTTCGCCTAGGCGTATCTTAAGCGGGCGTCTCGATTGTCCTACATAACCCAACTGACATGGGTATATTATCATGTAAATAATGTCCTTGGAGTTGCAATTTGAGAACGAGGTGAGTTTTAAAGTATAATCACTAGACGGTATTTTAACAAACTTGGAACATATCATGTGGACGCAGTATTTGCAGTGTCCACACCGGTGATGGCCATGGGTGAGAGTAGAGCGCCTGTTATTCGGCGAAGAGATGTCGGCTCGAGAAAGGAGGCTGACGATCGTCTGTGTCTTCCTGAAGCCTATCGTCAGTTTCTGTTGACATCCTGGTATTGTATCCAATATATGCCAGTGCCTATGTATGATATGTTTAATTTAATTTGCCAATGGTGTATAGTCTAGTGACCAAAAGAGTCCTCGTTGTTCTTGTGTTTGAAACTGGAGCAAAAGAGAAAGCTTCAACATCACAGCCTTTTAAAACTGAACAGCTGTCTGATAATGGATTTTTCCTCACTTCCTTTTCTGGAACCAGAATCGGCGTCAACACTTATATCCTTCTGCGCTGACTCAACCCAGTCCGGCTTTTGTGAAATGATTCCAGTCTTGTAGCACTGGAATTCTTCTTGCGCCACCAGCACTTGAGCTTTCAGCTCAAAAACTCCAAGTCCCAGCGTCCTCCGCGCCATGACCACTTAAGCCAATCAGGCTGAAGGGCGTGAGCATGCAGAATGCTGAAAAAGCTGGCACGCAAAAAAAATATGGAAAAAAGCCGCCCCCCTGCAACGGGAGTGCAAGTCCGCCGCAGGCGGACAGTGTCTCACGGCCTCACAAACAAGCACCCACAAAAAAACACATCGAGACACCCACTGGCCTTCTTTCCCGGAGCAACGGGGAGAAGAGGGACTCCCTCTCCTCCACACTACCCCGCCGAAGACACGGTGAGACAACCGCCAGCCTCAAGGTAGGTTGAAGGGGGAAAAACCAGCAGCAGGCAGCAGTTCATCAGGGGAAGCACACTCCCTGGCGAATGACTGGCTGCTGCCTTTGTACTACCGACACCACTGTTTCAAGAACTAGCACGGAACAGCGGTGGAGGTAATACAAAAGCAGCAGCCATCATCAGGCAGATAGCTGTTCTCTGCCTCCTTTTCACCCGACCTACCTAACAAACCTTACCGGATGAAGAGCGAGCTGACTGCTGGCTACTACTTTTCCCCATTGCTGCATCGAAACCAAATTTTGAAGCAGCAATGGGGAAAAGAGGAACCAACAGACAGGCCATTCTTCACGCAAAAAAACACAACAACAACAAAACCAAACATTTACCCAAAACGCCAACCACCAAAATTAATAAAACACAAATAAATAAATAAACACATTAACCAACAAAACTATAAACAAGAAAATCCACAAAAAACACCCAAAATACCATAAAAGCACAGAAAAAACACCTAACTAAAACATGAAAATACCTAACTCAAACAACAAAAATACCACAAATTAAACAAATAAACATGAAATAAATCAGAAAAATAAAAAACAACCAGAAATAAACAAAACAATTAAACACATGTAAAACCCAAAAAATCACAAAAGAACAAACAGAAAAACCTCCCAGCCCAACAGCACAAAAACAAAACAGAGAATTCACCATCACGTCCTCCCTCCATGAGTCTGGAACAGAACTGAAGAAACAAAGACTACTTACCATAAAAAGCCCCACCTAGAGGCCAGGAGAGAAAAAACAAGTCAGACAAAAAAGAGTCCAACACTATTACTAACACCCCCACCTGCAGGCCGGAAGATTAAAAACAAGTCAAAAAATGCAAAGCACCCCTCTTGCTAACAGCCCCACCTAAAGGCTACAAGAGTAAAAACAAGTCAAAAAATAAGAAATAAATCAAAATCACAAATAAATCTAATAAAATAGTTCACAAAAACTCACAAACAACAAATACAAAACACCACCACCCAAACCACCCCTAACCAAAAAACACACACATAAAAACTGCCCGGCAATGCCGGGCAAAACTATGCTAGTAAATAAATAAAGTTCAGCAAGTGTGAAATTACAGCATCTTGTTCAAGAATTTGGTGAGCAGATTTCCAGTCACCTGATTCCAAATGAATCAACTAGAAGGAGAAAATGCATCTCTGACTGCTATGAAGATGCATTAGGAAAGATAAGATCTGTAGTTGACAATAACAATAGATGAAAAAAGTGATGTAAACAGAAGATATGTAGTCAATCTTATTGCTGATACTCTGAAATGTGACAAGTCTGGTGAAGTACTGGTATTTCTTCTAACATGTGAAACTCTACAATAAGTAAACAAGTCCACTATTGCTATGCTGGTAGTGTTGTATATCCCTAGTATTTTGGGATGTTCATTGTTCCATTAAGTTAAAAATTAAACATAATAACCAGAATCACATGTTATGACCACCTGTATAACACACTGTAAATGTAAATAAACACCCAACACCCAACGCTTGCAATGACTTCTTAGTTTACAGCTATTTTCCACCAAGATTTATCCTGATTATGTTACACTGGCGTAAAAATGAAACAGAATTCCAGCCAACAAATTCAATGTGAAAGATGCAAACCTTCCCGGGTGTTAGAATTAAGGTGTATGAAGTTGCATGAAAATAATCCAAAAGAATTACAGAACAATAGATAAAATATAAAACATATCAGCAGTTATAAAGCTCTAGTTTTGACACTTCTGCACTAAGCAACAAGATTGTATCCTATGAATATTTCCATTTGAATGTGCTAAAAAGATTCTATTCCTCATTCAACTATGCCTGTAAATGATAACAGTTTTGATACAAGTGTGCTCTGGAAAGATTTGTATACACTAGCACCATTAGCTGCTTATAACATGACTCATGATAATCATCTAGATTAGAATGTGAAAAAGTCACTTCCTGAAGACCAGCCAGAGAATATTACTGCAACCAGGCAGTCCTACACATCTCAGAAATGATGAATACTGTTCATTCCACAATAGATCCATACCAGCTTGCTGTCTATATCTACTATCACAAGAGTGAAAACCTTTTTGTGGAGTGGAAGTGGGAAGATGTCCACATTGCAGACCCCTCTTAAGGTTAAATGACAGAAAGATAAGATTGCACTCTTCAGTCTGCCATGGCTCTCTGGTCAAAAAGTGGTTTTCTGATAAAGCACATGGCTTTCATCCTCCTTTATCTTCTGAGTGGAAAGAAGGCATGAAGGAAACAAAATAACTGACATTTTGTGATTTCTGGCTACAGAGAAGGACAGGCCACCTGTGGAGCTCTGAAGGCCAGATTGAAGACCTTCTTTGTTTGTACCAGAAAGAATCAAATGATGCTTCTGGATTGGAAGGATCAGCTGATAAGGTCTTCACATTGCCTAGGGCAGTGATGTCCAACCCCTGTCACTACAGATGTTCTTGAACTTCAATTCCCAGAATCCCTGATCAGCAGGTGTGTTGACTTGGACTTCTGGGAATTGAAGTCCAAGAACACCTGAAGTGCCAAGGTTGGCCATCACTGTCCTAGGGGATGCCTAATGGGTTCATAGTGCTCCTATTTTGGGGACAGACTCTTTCCATGTTCCTTGACTGGACCAGATTTCAACTGCAGGTCAGAGATTCACCATGTATGCAAAGATCAGCATAGGAACATATGTGCTTATGATTCCTTCAATGGGCCCAAAACATCTCTGAAAGACTGTGACTAGTTCACTTTCATCCATCAGGTATCTCAGTTAGTAGCCCCTCCTTTGTAAAAAAAAAAAAAATCTTCCTTCATGGCATACATCAGTTACATCTTTGCTGTCTGTCTTAAATAGGAAACTTTCTGTCAAGTTGTTAAAAACAAAAGGGACTAAACAGGAAATTCCAAGAGGGAATTCAATTAACAAATTCCAAATAAAATTAACATACGCTCCAAGAAGATGACAACCGAACAAGTTAATTATTGCTGGTTGCAGTAATCAGCATATAGAAATGCCCACAGCACTTCAAAGCAATGAAGTAGTTTGCAGAGAAAGAGTAAGAAGTGTATTAAAAGCATCTGATTTACTTGAAGAGAGGCAGTTTAAAATTAAACTGTATTCCTTTAACCTTTTCTGAACAACTGATAGAACGTGGGACTTAGTAAGACAAACAAACATTTCTGGTAGACCACGGTGTTATGTGTGTATGATGTTAAAAGTGGAAGGATCACCTGATACACAAATATCTGTACTGTATAATAATTTCGTGTCAGAAATTATTCTGGGTTGAAAGGACAGTTTCATAGAAACTTGCTGTCTGTTTTTAGCTCTTGTGAATAAAATAAACAGGAGCTTCAGACCATCAGTATTTGACAGATCCTTCTGGAGGGGTAGAAAAGAAAAAATGCTGGTATGAGAAAAAGAAAGAGTTTTGTTTATAAGTATTTGTAATTCTAGATGTAATACTGATTCATTTTCTTCTCTGTTGCATTTTGCTGAATTTATTTGTTAAATAAATAACAATAATTTTAAAAGCATGCCATATGTCTGATGATGATGATGACAACTTCATGTCAGAAATTATTCTGGGCTGAAAGGATTTTTTGCAGAAGAAACTCCGCTCAGGGAACACCCAAATGAGCCTCCTTTCATGTCCCCAAGAGCTGGGACAGAGACGGGTGCTCAATCCATCATGCAGTACTCGGGTCTCAAACTGTATCTGTATAGACTCTAGAGAGGACCACTGCTCAGTGATAAAATACATGCTTTGTCTGCAAAAGATTCCAACCTAGAACTTTGGCACCTCCAGTTTGGGCAGAGAGATTTGTGTCAGAATGTCTAGAAAATGGCATTAGTCCATGCAGAAGAGAAGATCCTGAGTAAGATGGACCCAGGATCTGACCCATAAAGATATCTCTTTCAGTAACACTTGGATTCTATAGGAGACCTACCTATAATTCTTTTCTTTGAGGAGGGGGTGTCTCAATGCTCTAGTCCAACACCACTGGCACCAAAAAAGAAATAGCATTATCTGCCTGACCTACCCATCCCACCATGACCCCTGGTGCTATTCCATCACACCATCCACAGCACACATTTTTTTCTGCATTGGTTCAAATGACATACCTTCTCAATTAGGGACGCCATATGCCCCGGAAAACTGGGATTGTCATAGATAAAAGATCAAAAAATTTGTCCTGGGCGGTTCAACAAAAATAATGTTAAATCCTGGATTTTAAAAACTTACTGATTTATATATTACTAGCATAGTTTTGCCCGGCATTGCCGGGCAGTTTTTATGAGAGTTTTTTTTTTTTTTTTGGTTAGGGTGGTTTGGGTGGTGGTGTTTTGTATTTGTTGTTTGAGAGTTTTTGTGATCTATTTTATTAGATTTATTTGTGATTTTGATTTATTTCTTATTTTTTGACTTGTTTTTACTCTTGTGGCCTCTAGGTGGAGCTGTTAGCAAGAGGGGTGCTTTGCATTTTTTGACTTGTTTTTAATCTTCCGGCCTCTAGGTGGGACTTCTTCCGGTAAGTAGTCTTTGTTTCTTCAGTTCTGTTCTGGACTTGTGGAAGGAGGACGTGCTGGTGAGTTCTCTGTTTTGTTTTTGTGGTGTTCAGCTGGGAGGTGTTTCTGTTTGTTCTTTTGTGGGTTTTTGGGGGGGTTTAGATGTGTTTAATTGCTTTGTTTATTTCTGGTTGTTGTTTTTTCTGATTTCTTTCGTGTTTATTTGTTTGATTTGTGGTATTTTTGTTGTTTGAGTTAGGTATTTTCGTGTTGTAGTTAGGTGTTTTTTCTGTGCTTTTATTGTATTTTTGGTGTTTTTTGTGGATTTCCTTGTTTATATTTTTGTTGGTTAATATGATTTTTAAATTATTTATTTATTTGTGTTTTATTAATTTTGGTGGTTGGCATTTGGGTAAATGTTTGGTTTTGTTGTTGTGGTTTTTTGCGTGAAGAACAGCCTGCCTGTCGGTTCCTCTTTTCCCCATTGCTGCTTTGAAATTTGGTTTCGATGCAGCAATGGGGAAAAGGAGGAGCTGACAGTCAGCTTGCTCTTCCTCCGGTAAGGTTTGTTAGGTAGGTCGGGTGAAAAGGAGGCAGAGAAGAGCTATCTGCCTGACAATGGTTCTCTCTTCTCTGTCTCCTTTTTCTCCTGGCTTACCTAACTGGAGATCGGCAGGCAGCGATCCGTAGGGGGTGGTGTTCTTCCTTGAGGATTGCTGGCTGCTGCTTTTGTATTAATTCCACCGCTGTTTCGTGCTAGTTCTTGAAACAGTGGTGTCGGTAGTAAAAAGGCAGCAGCCAGTCATTCGCCAGGGAGTGTGCTTCCCCTGACGAACTGCTGCCTACTGCTGGTTTTTTTCCCACCCCGGCTCAACTTACCTTGGTGGTCTCGCCGTGTCTTTGGCGGGGTGGTGTGGAGGAGAGGGAGTCCCTTTTCTCCCGTTACTCTGGGAAAGAAGGCCGGCGGATGTCTCGCCATGGTTTTTTGTGGGTGTTTGTTTGTGAGGCTGTGAGGCGCTGCGTTTGCCTGCAGCGGACTAGCGCTCCCGTTGCAGGGGCCCGGCATTTTTTATTTTATTTTTTGCGCGCCGGCTTTTTTAGCATTCTGTGCGCTTGCACGCTTCAGCCTGATTGGCTTAAGTGGTCACTGAGCAGAGGACGCTGGGACTTGGAGTTTTGTTTGTTTTGTTTGCATTCGTGCTGCGTTTTTCCCCTGCAACTCGATTTCAATTGGGCGCAGCGCGGTTCCCAATGTTCTTTTTGCTCACGCCTGTCAGCCTGATTGGCTGAGGCGCAGCATGGCACAGAGGACGTTGGGAATTGAAGTTGTTTCCCTTTGTTTGCGTTCGCGGAGGTGTTGCCCAACCGCCGGCTTCTGCAACCATGTGGCACTCTGCTGGCCGGGTTCAGGCGAGTGCAGTAGGCTCGGTACAGGATAGTGTGGACGGGTGCGGAAATGTATGCCGGAGTCCAATGGTTAACATCTGGATTTATAGGTTAAGATAACACCCAGAGCCTTGCTGCAACGCACTGCACACGGAGGGAGAGAAGGTGGGAAGTGCCTCCCTTTTAGTCCCTCCCCATCTCGAGCTTTCACTCGCTCACTTGCACACACAGAGGGAGAGAGGGTGGGAAGTCCCTCCCTCTTAGTCCCTGCCTGTCTTGAGCTCTCATTCACTTGGCCATGGCTCTGCAGCTTGGGAGGGGAAAGCAGCACCTGCAGGCCTGAAGAGGAAGAGAAGGGAAAGAAACATGCCAGTCACCAAGCCAGAGAGAGCTACCTGCGCCTTGGTCTTGCTGCACCTTGCTTCCAGTAAGTGCGTGCCTAGAGGAGAGTGTGTGTATGTGTGATTAGACCGAGTTTGGCTCTCACCAGTGGCGCAGCAGCAGCTGGGATTATTAGGGCGAATGCTGTTTTGTAGATAACCCGCCTATTTTTATTTTTTTATTTTTATTCCACTTGTACCCTGCCCATCTGGGAAGTCTTCCCCACTCTGGGTGGTTAACAAACAACAAATTTAAAAAAGTATACTTCTGTCCCGGATTTGTGGGAGAGAATTATAGCAACTCTATTCTCAATGTTCCATAGCATTTCCCACATTTTTGTCAATGTAGCTGCAGCCTAAAACTACTCACAATATGAGTTCAATCCTGACAGGATTCAAAGTTGACTCAGCCTTCCATCCTTTTGGGATTGGTAACATGAGAACCTGCTGTGATAGGGCCAAAAAAATGCTAATTACCACCCAGCGACTGTTCTAAGTATTATGGGGTGGTATGCAAGTGTAATTGCTATTGCTAACAGATTTTCCTGACACTATCCAACAGGCATCTCAATCTTGCACCACAGAAAAAATATTTCAAGAGGGATGGAGAATCCTTGCCATGTCAGCCAGTTACAGTTAGAATCTCAGCAACAGCAGGAGTCTTTCATAAACCCAGCTAGAGATGAATGTCTTGTACCTGAGGTAAAGGTAAAGGTTTCCCTTGCTCAAAAGCCAGTTGTATCCGACTCTAGGGTGCAGTGCTCATCTCTGTTTCAAAGCAGAAGAGCCAGCGCTGTCTGCTTCCGCAAACTTTTCCGTAGTCATGTGGCAGGCATGACTAGACACGGAGCGCTGCTACCTTCCTACCAAAGTGGTCCCTATTTATCTACTTGCGATTTCTTGCTTTCGAACTGCTAGGTTGGCAGGAGCTGGGACAAAGACGGGAGCTCATTCCTTTTGGTGATCTATAAACATTAATCCCAAACCTATAATGGCAAGCCATCGAAAGAGCAATAGATTGGCCAGGGCCAAGTAGTGTTTATTGCTCTCCCTTCTCACAATACAGTACAGTATTAGGATCATGTAAAAGAAAAAGAGTATATGTAGATGGAGAAGCTGTGCCAAATAAAACTGTTTCCATATGTTTTAGATTTCAAATAGGAGCAGGTATCACATAGCTCCTTGCATAGTTGGCCTTTAAAAAAAAATAGGTCCAAATGAAGTTCATATTGCAAGTGTTTAACATAGGTTCAAATCAGCAATGACTGACAAGTTTATATTAGAAACAGTTATTCCAATGATAATGTTTAGAGCTATACAAATCTGATGTATCAGGACAGTTTCATATCTAAAACTGAGACTGAGAACCCTGGTGGTGCACTGGTTAAGCTGCTGTACTGTCGATCCTGACAGGGAACAAAGTTGGCTCAGTCTTCCATTGGAGTATAAGTGCTATTGTAATTGCTATTGCTATGGTTACAGACTTTATATGGACTTATTTGCTACTCAAGGTACTTCAAAAACAACCTAGAAATGACATCATCATCATCATCATCATCATCATCATCATAAGAAGAAGAATATTCTTCTCAGAGACAAAAATGCAAATACAGTAAAAACCCTGACATACAAATGCCCCAAGTTACATAAAATTCGACTTACATAATGATTTTGTGCTAAAACTATGTCCCAATTTACATAAATGTCCCGACTTACATAAATGTACGTAACACGGTTTCCTATGGGTTTCCTTCGAGTTACATACAACAATATTTTTTCCTATAGGTTTGCTTCGAGTTACGTAAAAAACCGATAATTCACAACTCACCTAGTTTTGCCTCCAAAATGTTATTGCTTTTCCTGTTGAAACAGTGAGTTGGTTGTTTAACAGAGTTTACCCTGGGAGTTTTGCCTCATACTTTTCCCTAATAAAGTACAATTCTGTCTGATCCAACTTTTTAAAAAAATAAATGAACCCTTTTTCCATTCATTGCTAGAATGAGCATTGTATTATCAGACCAAAAGATTTTACCACTTAAATTTAACTTAGCTGGGAATAGTTAATAAAATATACAGAAAGAGCACAAGAAAATAAAAGGTTTGTGAAATATAACAGCAACAGGGACTATTTGGCAGGAAAGACTTAGGCATGAGAAAACTATCTTTAAGGAGGCTCAAAAGGTCTGAAAGCCCTCAATTCCTCCTCCTTCTCATCCTTAAGAAGGTGATGGGGTGTGGACGTTATGCCCATGCCTCACCACTGCTTCGGGGGATGCACTGGTTACCAGTTTGTCTCCGGGTGCAATTCAAGGTGCTGGTTTTGACCTTTAAAGCCCTACATGGTAGTGGGCCAGGGTATCTTAGAGACCGCATCGCCCTAAGGACGTCTGTCCGTTCAACCAGAGCGGACCGGAGGGGCTCTCTAATTGTGCCATCAGCCAGGGGGGCTCGCCTCTCTGGCACAAGGAGGAGGGCCTTCTCCATGTCCACACCGGCCCTTTGGAACCTCCTGCCTGTGGAACTGCGTCTCCAGACGGAGTTGTTGCCCTTTAGGAAGGAACTAAAGACCTGGCTGGCGGGCCAAGTTTGGGGTGGGGATGGGGGTACCGTTGGGTGGTTGGTATAGAGAAGTGTGCCTTCCCCCAAGGTCCCTTCGGTTCTTGCACACCTTTTGGGGGTGGGTTTTTTTAAAAACTTTTTTAACTTTTAACTTTTTTATCATGTGTCTTTTATGTATCTACTGTCTGCTATGTAAACCGCCCTGAGTTGGGTTGTACCTGAGTGGGCGGTATATAAGCGTGAAAAATAAATAAATAAATAAATAATAAGGTCACAGGTAGTTTTGTTCATATTGGAAAAATTAATTACAACCACCCTCCCATACACTAAAGGGAAATAAAAACCAACACTTCACCATTTCAGAAATAATTAAAATTGGACTTGGAGGATATCCTAGCACGAGCATGCTGAACACTCAAACCATACAAAAATACAGCAACATCTAAAGGGCGACATGTTGCAATGTGAATTAGGACACTGAAGCTTCAAAAGGAACAAACAAAATGTAAGAGAAATGTTGATCTCTCACAATGAAAACTCACACAAAGGCTTCTTTGCAGCCTGATACAGCAATCACAGCTTGTACAAGCTATTCTGAGGACTATGAGCGACTTGTAGATTTTGGGAGCTCTAGTTCAGAAAGTTAACTATTCAAAGTCAACACAGAGTGAGTAAAGCCAGCAAGCATTAACTAACAGGATTCTGGTCATTGTTTTATTTATTACATCATTTCTATCCCGCCTTCCTCATCCTTGGATGACCCAAGGCGGCCTACAGCAAGAATTAAAACATACATGATCATAAAAACAACTAAGCCTACAAGTACCCTCCCTAACCCCTTAAGAAAGGTGTAAAAACACAGTTTAAAAAGACCACAAAGGGATAAAAGAGATAAAAGAATTAAAAAGATAAAAAGGGATTAGAAGGGAAGGAATAAAAAGACAAGCTAGTTGTGGACCAAGGCAATTATACCAGCCAGCGAGACTGGGCCGTTACGCCTGTCAGGCCTCACACCCGCTGGCACAGCCAGGTCTTTAGCTCCTTCCTAAAAGGGAGCAGCTCTGTCTGGAGGCACAATTCAGGTGGTAAGAAGTTCCACAGGGCAGACACCGAAAAGGCTCTTCTTCTGGTCCCAGTCAGATGTGTAGAAGGGACCAGCACTGAGCCTCTCCGGTCTGCCCTTGTAGGACTGGAAGAGTACCTTGGGGTGACGCGGTCCCTTAAGTATCCTGGACCACTGCCGTGTAGGGCTTTAAAGGTCAACACCAGCACCTTGAATTGCACCCAGAGGCACACTGGCAACAGCTGCAGCTCCCGGAGCAGCAGTGAAGCCTGCACATAGCGCCCACGCCGCATCACAAACCAGGCAGCCACGCTCTGGACCAGCTGCAGCCTCCGAATGGTTGTCAAGAGCAGCCTCATGTAGAGCGCATCCATAGAGCTCCTCTCCCCATTTTGATTCTTAGCTATTCTTACTCACAATATAGTGAACAAAAACAGATCTTCAAAATAAGGTGTTAATTTTAACACAGTAAATTAATTGCTTTTTTGGCTGAAAGGCTCAAAAAAGCACCCATCTATCTAATGGTTCCAGTGTAACATTTAAAAAGTAACAATAATGGTTGTGAAAATAATAGTAGTTGCCAAATAATAATAGTTGCCATTCATCTGTAAAGACACACATCTGTGCACATACACACACACACACACACACACACACACACACACACACACACACACACACACACACACACACACACACACACCAGAGTAAGAGGCATCCCTGCTAGGATTGGGATTTTTGTTTCTTTTGGATTGCAACTCCTTGGATTCACCAGGAACTCATACAAGAAAAATCCTGGGGAACTAGAGTCCCCAAATAACTGTTTAAAGGGAAGCTCTTTTCATTACATGTGTCACTTTGTCACCATTATACTTCTTCTTTCAAGAAAGAAGGAAACTGGGTATTCCTGGGATTGGCATAACAGCCTATGGGAGTCTTAAGGGAGCACGGAACAGGTATCTCCTTGAGAGAGTCCCTCTATAAACATCAGTGGCAGTGAGACTACTACAGTATTCTCTTAAGACTCCCATGAACACTTAAACCAGTATAAAGAACCACCAGGAACAGGTTTCTTCCTCTGGAAGAACCAATATCATGGACATGAGAAAAGTTCCCTTTTAAATCCCTGTTTTTTTTAAGTTATAGCAACCAGGATTCTGACCAGAGGAATTGCTGGCAAATTCTTGAGGCAGAAGCCCAAAGGAAATGAAAGTCCCATTCCTAATTCCTAAACTTACACAGAGCCAATAATCTTACAACACTCATTATTTTTATATATCATAAGTAAATAAAATAAATTTCAACACTTGGAAAGACCTGCCTCTTGATCCCTAAGCGCACCAATGTATTTATTAACACTATATTTTAAAGGTATTTAAAACCTTTCCATGGAAGTGAGGAAAGCCAAAAGCAAGGTGGATTGATTCCCTAAGGGACGGCACAAACTATAATTTACAAAAGTTGTACAGGGCTGTTGAGGACAGGACATTTTGGAGCTCTCTCATTCATAGGGTTGTCATACAGTAGGTCAGAGGTGACTTGTCGGCACATAACAACATTATAGAATAAACCTTTACTTAATTACAATTTAGAATTAACAAGTAATGTAACTTCAGTCAAATATTATCTTTTAGGATTAGCAATAAACACGTATGTTACTTACACATAACAAACAATACCTACTTATTTTCAAAAGTTCCTTTTTAAGAGAATCTTCGGGTATTTTTAGTTGTACTTCAGCAGGAATTCTTCAATTGTATGCCATTCTTGTTTCAATAGGTCGCCCTTGCTCGAAATCCAGTCATATCTGACTCTAGGGTTCAGTGCTCATCTGTTTATAGCCAAGGAGCCAGCACTGTCTGCATCTCATATGTTTCTGTGGACATGTGGCAGGCATGACTAGACACTGGAGTGCATGGAATGCTGCAATGTCTTGCTTTCAAACTGCTAGGTTGGCAGGAGCTGGGACAGAGATGGGAGCTCACTCCATTGTGCAGCACTCGGATCTCAAACTGCTGTCCTGCAGTCATCAAATTCAGCATCATAACCACTAAGTCACAGCAGTCCCTAACTGTTTTAATACTAGGTAGCAAAGGCGGGATTCTTTGGTTTTGTCTTTTTTATATTTTTTTTGTAATTTCCAGTGTGTAATGTCAGAACTGCCAAAAAAAAACCCACCTCCCGATAATGCAATGGCCAGAATCATGTTGATGATTCATATGTTCATAACTGTTTAACTCCTTAATGACTGAAGCACTGTATACATTACTTAGTGCATACCCATAATGCAACTAGTGCCTCATTAGTTAGCAGTTCACCACTGTAACTTAAACAATTTAACTTATGCACACCTAAATCACCAACAGGATTCTAACCAAGGAGTTCCTTTTAAAATATAAAGTTCCAAACTCTATTTGTAGCCATGGACAACATATATAGCTTGAAGAAAAAGATATCCATCTATCCCAGTGATGGTGAACCTTGGCACTCCAAGTGTTCTTGAACTTAAATTACCAGAAGCCCAAGTAAGCACTCCTGCTGACCAGGGCTTCTGGAAATTGAAGAACACATGGAGTACCAAGGTTTGCCATCACTGATCTAGCACAATGGCCAGAGTCTATTGTACCTTGCAGTATCTCTCTCTCTCTCTCTCTCTCACACACACACACACACACACCAAGTTTCCAGAGTCTATTGTACCTTGCAGTATCTCTCTCTCTCTCTCTCACACACACACACACACACACACACCAAGTTTCCAAAGCAGAAAACCGGTTTGAAATTTGGAAGGGAAACTTTAGGACAGGCTTTGTGCTCTTCAGAATGAAATAGAAAGTGAGCAGGCCAATTCCTACTCTGATGCACCATACTAGAGAACCGAATAGTAAGACAAAGTACCAGGACAATCTCCTGAAGGTCCAAAGTGACCCAAGTGACTTCTTCTCATAGCAGAACAGAGGTACTAAATGACAAGTTTTCTCTCACCTTCAAAAGAAATCACAGGGTGTTCCTTTCTTGAACACTGGTGCTCATCTTCAGGTTGGTCAAGAATAGTCTGTGATGCAGAAAGGTGAAAAGTGAGAAGGAAAATGCTCGGCAACGACAGTGGAACAGCCTTTAATCCTGGAACGACCATGATTGAAGACGTGGTGCAGAATTAACATCCAAGGTAAGCCCTCGGAGAATACCTGAAGTACAAAGAAATAAATCAGGAAATATTAGGAGCTCTAAGAAAAAATATCAACGTGACTATAATTGGCAACTTCCATGACCTATTAATATGGCCAGGAACAGGCTGCAATAAGATGGAAACAACTGGCATTGAAAATAATTCAGCATCCCATTACAGAGCTTCCAAAATGACCAACTTTTGTGGGGGTGAGGTAGAGAATAGTGTATGACATAAGCAAATGTTTCTTTCACATTCACTGAACTCAATCTGCAATTGGCCACCTGCATTGGTGGCAGGATATTATATCTAGAATTTCTGGAAAAGTGTAAGTCCTCACCCCTCTTCAGTGCATTTGTTCATTGCAATGCAATGTTTATTAAACAGAATGCACCTGGAAGGAACAATGGGTGTTGCTCATGATAATTTTAAAAAAAGTTCTTGTCCTCAATTATAAAGGATACCTCTATACTTTAACACAAGGGTGCCCAAACTACAGCCTGTGGGCCAGATCCAGCCCCAACACCAATTCATCTGGCCCAGACCACCCAGGGCCAGCATCAGAAATTTCTGGGCCCGGTACATGCCTCCCCCCCCAACATTTTGGCCATGTCCCTGTGGTTTTCTGCGTATGCGTACATCAGTGGTTTCCTGGCACCGCCATGCCCCTGTGGTTTTCTGCGCATGCGTAGTTTGTTTGCGCATGCGCACATCAGTGGTTTCCTGGCGCTGCCGGGTCCCCGTCATCTCTGGGCCCGGGACGGGAGTCCTGATGGTCCCCCACCCCCCCACCCCACGATGGTGGTCCTGACGCCACCCTTGCCACTCCTGGAAATGGAAGTAAAATGTGCCCGTATGGGCATGTTTTACTTCTGCTTCCAGGAGAGGCAAGGGCGCCATGGGCCGGATGAATTGGAATCCAGCCCATGGGCTGTAGTTTGGGCATCCCTGGTTTAAGCAGAAAATATGGCAGCCAAAAAAACCTATCTCATCCTGTTGCAAAACAGATTGCAAGGCACGTTTTACTTCTGCGTCCAGTGGAAGGAACCACGTGACCGGTCCATTGAACCACATGACCAGCCCACAGCCCAAAAAGTTTGTGCACCTGCTTTAACAAGTTCCATAAGCAACAAGACCAGCACTTTTTGTCAGCAAAAAATAATAAAATAAAATAAATCCCTGTACTTTTGCAACCTCAAAGTTTATGTATATAAACATTTCAGAACTTGGTTTATTGCTCTTGTTGTGGAAGTGAGATCTCTTGCACAGAGACTTGAGAATCCTTGACAGACTGTCTTCCTATGCCAAGAGAGCCTGTCTATGCCACGGCCAGGGCACTGCTGAAATGTCTTCACATTGCTACATCTCTGACATCTGCCAGTTCTCACCTCTACTTTTCAGCTCCTGGGTCACAGACTACTTATTTTCAGTGTACATCCAAACTACTTTTTCAGTGGACAGAAAGGGAAGGTACCTGGTAAGATGCTGGGGAAGCCCAGTCCATGAACTGAATTTTATTTGAGGTTCTTAGAAACTAGCCCTGTTAGGAGAGGAGCAGATGGTGCTATGGGCATTTGAAAGGGGCCAACAGTCCCCCCCCCCCCCCCCAAAAAAAAAAAAAAAACCTGACAGCCTTCAGGATGAGTTCTGCACAAGGGGCCTTCATGATCTCCACAGTAGCAACCAGTTTTCAAAAAAGTGATCCATAGAGACGTGCTGCAGGACAGCAGCCATGACACTGCCAACATTTATTTGTGAAATGAAGTTAGATAGGTGCCCTTTATCTGGCTCTACACAGGAGGGCAGTGCACAGTCAGCAAGGAGACTTAAATAATAGTAAAGAATTTCAAGTGAAGGTTCTTGAAATAGCAACACTGTGTAGGAGGGCAAAGAGATGTTTGCAGACTTTGAAAAAAAATTAATATATTATCTGTGGAAATGTTTTAAATATACATGTTTTTTGCCAACACTCAATGAGCACTCTTGAAATTCAATCTCACAGCAACCCAAACCATTAATGGTTGGAAGGAGTTGTGTTGTTTGTCACCAATAATGCCACAAACACTGTTCAGTGGGCATTGGTAAAATGTGTACAACCACTTTATGTCCCAAACTTGCCACAGCAAGGGGGGAAGCATGTGGCAGGGGAATGCTTATGAGTAATAAAAGGAAAATATTCCAACTATTGGGAGGAAATAAAATACCCTAACAGCAAATATGAATTTACTATGCACAAAATACTCTGGAACCAACAATAACTTTACACAATGGCAATTAGAATTGACCCACTGAATCAACAGGGTTTGTACAACTGCTGATTCACCATTCAACAACTGGTTCAAATTGGCCTTCCCTAATTCATATTACCAGTTGAATTTAAGCCATTGTCCATATTTCAGAGCTTGGAAACGTTATTTTTTCACAATTCTTCAAAATCTTCCAATTAATATTTTCACTAGATCTTGGAGATGTGGTCTAGAAAAAACTTTTCTAACCTCTGCAAAATTTGGAGTAAGTTCCTAGTTCTTTGGGATCCACAATATTAACTGCTGACTGAACACATGCCTTTGAAAGCTCTCAGTAAGACATCATTATTATTCAAGTGGTGCAACTACCAATAACAACAAACTCATTTAGGCTCTCCAAAAATAATTTAACCAGAGGTGCTTGAAAGCCACAATATTTTTGACGACGTATATTTTGCAGTTAACTGTATATGTGGCGGAGATGATGAGAATGTTGTCATAAAATTTTAGCTGCAACTCTTTACAATGCCATTACCGTCATTGTCATTATCACCCCATTTTAGAAGGAAGTAAACTATCATTTCAAAGTATCACTCAATGAAACCAGGAAGTGGCAGGAGGGATGAAACCGCTCACACCAATGAGAGGGAATACTATGAGAATGTCTCACGAACTCTGCTATCACTAAGTACCTGTATAATCGGACGCCACAGGAATTGAGCGAACACTAAGGGTTGCTAAATTTTAGGGAAGGACTTGCTGTGACTATAATGGGTGGCGAATAAAAGGGAAGTAAATGTAAAATGAAGACTATGTGCAATGATGCCCAAAGTTCAATTTCTGAATCCTTTACCTCTTGCTAAACTCCCTAAACTCTTCCAGTTTAAATTAATCTTTTAAAACTATCCTTTCTGGTTTCACTTGTGCAGAAAAAGAATATATGCCTGTATTTATTTTTAAGGACAGAAGCTATTCTGCTTCATGGAACGTTCAACTACAACAGAGGAGAGGGCTCTCTCCCACTGTGCAAGTTGAGAGCAGGATGATTAACAATTGAAAAGATAAAAACACATCCGTGCAGTTGAGTTGATCATTGCAATTATGAAATAGTTACTAGAAATAAAAAACATATTCACTGGAGGGGGGAAGTACATATATAGATTTCAAGCTCTATTGTATTGTTTTCTTCCATGTTTCCCAACCATTCCACCACGGTTTTCTGCTATTTATCAGTTTCCATTTCTCCACAGGATTCTCCGGACAAGCAGTCTATCTTGTAAATGCATTCAGTAATGGTTCCTCCTTCTTCTTCTGGCTTTTCAATATTTATTTTAACACGTTTACTGAAATTTTATCAGATAAAAAAATCTCACTGGTCTCTAATTTTATGTTTGCACCTCCATTTCTCTTCCTACCCCTTATCTATAGACAGAAAGAGTCTTCTTGAAGATAGTGGTATTTTTGGACCACAATCGGGTGTATCCTGGGCAACGACAACCATGTTGTGCAGGCTAATCTTTATCACAGAAACTGGGGAATAAATTCACCAAATGATGGCTTCATTTTGGAAGTTTAAAGTTTGACCCAAACATGAAAGAAGAAATTTTATAGCGGGGTGCCCAAACTTTTCTCACCACGTTTTCAGATTTTTTCACAGCATTTTTTGCTGCATTTTCGATGCATTCCAGCACTTCCAGCGGTGGTGGGGCACTTCCACAGGCCTGATGAATTGGTGACACAGGCCAGATCTGTCCCACAGGCCATAGTTTGGGCACCCCTGATCTATAGAATCTCTGACATCATAACTTTTGTTTTTAAAGAGGGTTTTTGATGATAAATTTCCTCCCCATAACTTCCACCTATCGTAAGAGTTCTTCTTCCCTTCAACCAAGATGTTTCTTGAATAGCCCCACAGTGAATGTCAGAGGCTGGAGTAATAGAAAATCTTCTTCTCCCTTTCCACCACAGCCAATACTATTAAGCAGAGTGAAATACAGTAGATATCTCAGAAGGGAGATGAAAGGTGATATGGAGAAGATAGGAATTGCAGCCTCTTGGCTGTTCCTCATGTTGGGGGGACACACCCAGATGTTGTATCTGGCCTAACCTTATGTCAGCCTGCCAACCTCAGATGAACTAAAATTCAACTGCTAATCTGGCTAGCCTTTGAAGATAAAATGAGGGGAAAGAAGTGTCATCTAGTCCTTCACCACAGGAAACAAAATATCTCAGATTGAACCTGATATGGCCTTACATGGGTAAAAACAAATGTACAGTAGAACCCCGTATAACGGAAATAATTGGTTCCATAAGGCACTTTGTTATAAATTTTTTGTTGTTGTATGATGCATGCATCGTACAATGAAAATCTCTATGGGGAAAAATCGTACAATGAAAATCCCTATGGGAAAAATCTTACAACAAAATCTCTATGGGAAAAATTGTACAAAGAAAAATTTTGTTGTACGATTTTTCCCATAGAAATTTTCATTGTACAATGCACCCATTGTACAATGTTCCAAAATTCTCTTTGTTGTACGAGTTTTTTGTTGTATGGTGCATTCGTTATGCGAGGTTCCACTGTACTGTAAAATCACAGGCACCAGTTATACATCACAATATGACCAGGTCACATGAGATATTTGTCCCCTAGGAAGACGGCAACCTCTTTAAATCTACTCTTCCAGCCTATTCATCAACACTGAAAACTGATCCTTATTTTCTAATATATCTGTATCAAGAAAAGAGCAGAAATGGTGAATCTATAAAGACATAATGCAAAATGCTCTGCTATTAATGCACCATCCCATCTCATTTGCTACTGCCATAGTGGCATGTCCCACTTGCTAGTTGGTTCTCTGCCAATGTTACTGCTAATTATATCAAAAGACTATGTTTCTTGTTCCTTTGTAAGAAATGCTCAGCCCACAAAAACCATCAAGTACAATGGGTGGCCAACAATGTTCTGTGGAATCAAGGGCAGTAAACAAGAGACCCCTCAAGCATCCACTTCACAAGAATCAGATATGATTCTATAAAAAGTAAGACACTGTTGCTCTTCACTGCCTCCTGCCAGGCTTCTGTTGCCCATGTGCTCATTAATAATATGAAAAGGCTAAATAAGTAATATGTTATTGCCAACTACAATGTTCTCTTTCGCCTAATGAGAAATGATTCTGTATTCAGAATTAGTTTGTGCTTCCATGATCAAAAAAGAGGGGATGAGAACATCTAATTGACTGGGTAGGCACAACAGAAATTTCTGAATAAAGTAGTAATTATTTTGGAGAAGCAATCAGGCCCACAAATAAATTCCGCTGTGTTGTACAAAAGAAAGTTGTGTAGCTAAAGGAGAACATACACTAGGAATGTCACTCCACTCTTGGCCAGCTTAGGTCCTCTAAACAGAAAGAGGTCACCTCACAAAGATTTGCATTGACAGCAGATTGTTAGCTAAATGTGATATTAAACCTTTAAAAAGTGGGAACATTAATAGAATGAAGTGGCCAGGGAAGGATTTTTTTAGAATACACAATGACCCAATAAACAGCAAGAAATATAAATGTTATAAAACCTGACAGCTATGCCACACTGCAATGACCGGTCCAGTGAACTGAACATGATTTTTAAAAACAATTTAAAAAAATCAGAATCCATTTTAACAAATATGAAACCCCCTTCACTTTGTCCATACTGGTCAATCATCAATCAAGATGCCTTTGAGTTTCTCCTGTCAAACCTTTTCAAAATGTTTTGCAAAACAGAAACAAAAGCAAAGAGAACATTTTCCTAAGAGCCCTGGCAAAGCCTGTGCATTTAACCACAGCTATATTTATTTCATGAATAGTAGCTGTGTCTTACAGCACAGAACAATACAATGCACTTACATTGCACAGTGTGTCAGGCCCATCAATCATGTGTATAATACTGCATTCTCTGCTAGAGCATGAAAGTATCTCTCCTCTCTTTTAAACCATTTACTAGGAATGCCTGACCTCTCTGATAAGATTAGAACCCAGTTGCCTTAAAAGCTCTATTGTGTGAATAAGGTAAGAGTTAATGCACAAGATCTGTAACATATGACTAGTCACTTCCTCAAGCCAACTGCAAGATTAACTGAACTCATGACGAAGAGGTTACATGAGCAGCACTCATGACAAAAAGGTTACATGAGAGGCACACTACGAGCCTACACCATGGCAGCTGTGTCATTGTAGGATCTGGCTTTGGACTCTTTCTTGAAAGAAGAAACAGGAGCACCAAGCCCCTGTTTTCAACAGTACAACACTCTCTGTGGCAGGGAGGGTGTGAGACTGGAATGCCGAGCCAGCCCTACCATTAGGCCATGAAGGTGACTGCTTCATGTAGGTGGCTTACGGTGTCAAAAAGGACAACAGATTTACTTTTTATTTTACTGCTATAGGTATTTAATTTTCTGTTTCAGGTGCCAAGATAATTTAAGTGAGTTTAGGTAAAACAGATTTTAAAAAATAAAACAAAACACCCTCACTCACTCTGACTTATTGAGAAGGGTTGCGTTAGTGAGAGTGTCACTTTTTAATTTTTTAAAAAAGAATTTATGCTCCATTTTAGGAAGCAATGTGACTTAAATAGGCTCTTCCTTCTCACTGATCAGGGAAACACTGATCAGGGAAATAAATTATCCCATTTGTAAATTGGAGCCAATCAATTTTAGTCCTGGTCTTAAGCTGTGCAGTGTGGAAACCACCAACTACAATTCCTTCAAGTGCTGGTAATGTAAAGAATGAATTAGCCACACTCTAGTGAAGTTCATGCTAGAGTCTCCTCCATTATCCATATGTGTCTTCTTCCCTCACAGCAATTCAAGATACTAATAATTACCTTTAAAGTTCTGTAGCCTAGGATGACAGCACTTTAAAGGACTCCCTCTCATTTGGTTCAGCTACTTTCTAAAATCCTCAAGCAAGGTCCTTGTGGGTGTCACTATATCTTCCATGAGTTGGTTAGAGGAGGAAAATTCTTTTCTGTCGAGGTACCCAATTGATTTGTTGTGTTTCACTGCTCAATATTATGTAGGTCACCTTGAGCACCTTTTAAAATTCATTCCAATTCATCTATGAGTCATGTTTATTTTCTGGTTTGTTTATTTATTTTTAATACACAACCTCTTCAAGGAAGTTGAAATAACTTGCTGTTATGTGCCAACAAATAAGACTTATAGTAACGTTAACAGGGCTGTTCGGGTACACAGAAAGAGCCTCCTTGAAGATTGTGGTATTTTTGAACTACAATCGGGCATACCGCAGGCAACGGCAACCTTGTGCCAGCTAATCTTTCTCACACTAGGTCAGGCAGAAAGAACTGTGGAATGAACTTGCCATAAGGTGGCTTCATTTTGGCAGTTTAGAGTTTGACCTAGAAGAAGAAAGAAAAAGAGAAAAAGAACAACAACAACAACGCTGCTAGACTTAAGTTAGATATTTAAGGAGTGTTATTTATAAGTTCTACTTTCCCCAGCAAGTTCCGATGACTGAGCATGGATGTGAACCCAGGTCTCCATGTCTGTCTCTATCTACTGCACCACACTAGGTACTCTGTTGAAATAACTAGTTACAGCTTAAAAGATTTTAACAGATAAACAGCTTTTAATTGATTAAAACAAAATATTCACTTAAAGCATAACGTAATTTATTTGAAGCATAGAAGCAAATAAATTAAAGGCGGAAGGGGAAAAGATCTAAGTCAAAGCCCAAGGACGCTAGAGTGACTCAGTCAATGGAAAAGATTCAAAAAATTCACTCCACTTGGGAGTAATGATTCAACCTCAGACATAGCCATCCCTCTACTAATTAAACAGTCTTCAACAACAAGTCATCCTATATTCCAAAGACCTTCCTGAATTAAAAAAAAGTATCTGCTTATCAGAAGAAGAGCATGAAAGAGGGAGTTGAGCTTCCTTCCTCATAGCAGTGAATTTCAGTGTGGGACCTGCCACCAAGTCTATTAAAAAAAAAACACGTGTAGATTCACTCAATTATTTTTCTAAATTACGACAGTATACTCATCCAGGAGCGTCAGAACAATATTGACCATTCTGAATCTAGAATATACAAACATTTATTTAGAGCAAAATAACTGCTTAGCCCTCATAGAGCAGTGGTTAAACTATTGTATTACAGCCAAAACTGTCCTCATAATCTGAGTTCAATCCTGACTGAGCCCAAGGTTGATTCAGCCTTCCATCCTTCTGAGGCTGGTAAAATGAGTACACAGCATGTTGGGGTCAAATTGCTAATTACCTTGTGAACCGCCCAGAGAGTGTACTAAGTGTAATTGCTAATTGTTATTGCTAATTCTTTGGGAGACAGGGAGGAGGAAGGGGAGAAGTGTCTAACTCACGTTTGAGATCATAGTAAAGTATTCATTTCTACATTGCTAAACAAGAGGACACAGATCACACACACATGCCCCACTCATAAAGAGAGTGTAAGAGCGAAGCAACACAAACCCAAATATAAGTCCTGTATTGAAATAGAAGATAAATCCAGTCTTCTTTCATATCCCGATCAAACTTTGGACTGCCAAAGTGAAGCCACTTTTTTTGCTTTATCATTGCCCAAACCCAAATCCTCTGATTCCAAGATGAATTTCAGACTGAGAATGTTATGCGGAAAGAGCAAGAAATAAAAGAAGAGACCAAGAAGTAAAACTAGCTACTTTTCCACCAACAATATGGAAAATTTACTCTTTTCTTAAAGTACAGTATTGTTGGAGGATGGTGGGGGCATGTGGGGATATGATAGGGATGAACCATAAGCCAAGTTCATGAGAGTGCAAACACTCCTGTTTGCCTTATGAGTTCCTCCCGAGAGATGTCCTGCATCCCTTTACTATGTTTCAATATTTCCCTGAAAGAATGTCAGTAATCAAGGTCTAAGCTTCTGCTTATAGAGAGACTGATCATGCAAGTTTCACAAGGCTAGCATGCTATTTTAGTTGTTCTAACCAATCAGGCACGTACTGTAGCTTGCATGATTCTCATGTATGCCGAATGTAACCTGCGGCTGAATACTCTCTATTGTTCACCATGCAACCAATTTTGCTCCCTTTCTATTGAATGCACTATTGTTCCTGTATTCTTATCTGCTGCTGAATTTTGGCAATAAATGATACTGGTTGGGGTTGTTCGAGAGAGCTCTCCCTAAGCAGCCGGCTGGACCGTATCTGCTTGGGCATTTCATGGTATCAGGATTTCCTCCCGCAACACAGTATAACCTTAGCCAACATGCCCAGTTGGCTTTGTACTTAATAGTTTAAAAAAACACCAACCTTTCTAAGCTCTGATTTCAGCTTATTGATGTAGCCTACACATGCTGAACCATCCTCAACTGGCCATGGTCCGAAGTCTGCATTATTTGCTCCCTGGCAGTAAAGCAGGAGAAGCAATGAATCTGCCAGGTACCTTCCAGCTGCTTCCCCTTTATAGATACTATGGGAATGGGTTTTCAACCAATACAGAATGCAAGAGCAATGTTCGTATTTCCTTTTGCTGTAGCTACTTTCAACAGGAGAGATAAATTCATGTTTAAAATGCATTTGTTCCATATAAAATAGACTTCCCCTAAAACAGGGGAGAGTCTTGCTGTTAATTAATTGAAAAAACAGATGATGATGTTTGACTGAAGTTTTATTTGAACCTCGGATGTATATTGCTAAATTTATGAGATTGCTCTAAACTATACAGTGATTTTCAGCTGAAAAGCATGATTTTCTGTTCTGCTGCTTAAAACTCCCAAGGGAGGTTCTTTTGCCATTCTGAGGATTTGAGAATATTTCCCAGCATAACCTTCTGAGCTATGCTTGCTGATTTAGTTTTACATGAATTTACAGATTTGGGAAAACTAGATGCTGGTGGAGTCAGAAAAGGGGGAATTAGCAACCAGATAGGGAAACCTGAATTTTTGATACCTCCCTCCTCCACCCATCCAAAAAAACCACCTCCGGTTTAATTTTCAAACCACAACTCTCCTTTGTTCTTGGGTAATTAAACCTCTTACCATAAAAACACAGTGATGTTATTTGAACAAGGCTGGAGATGCCCTGGAGAGATGCTGCTATAAAACATTCTATAAACCTACTGAACACAATGAAAAGGAGTTAGAAGCACTAGCAAACAGATCCTACCTCATTTCTTCTCAAACTGTGAACCAGATTCCGGATTTACTCCTAGCCAACGTTCTTGCAAGACTATACCAACATAAGGGGAAATGAATTACAGTAGATGTAAACCTAGAAGGTATCAATATATTTCAGCTACTATAATTTTATTCCTGGCGAGATGCCATCTAGAGGTAATTCAATACACTCACCTATTTTTATATGCATATAACTTCAAGTTTATTTTTAAACTCACATTTAATTCACATTATGGTGATATAACTACCAAGGTACCTTTCATTTCTATATGAAATTCAAAATGATACATGTGAGTGGAGTCACCAGCAAACACACAGGATATGATTGAATCAAAGGGAGAGAAAAGGAAATAAGAAAATAGGTGGAAAAAGATGTTATTGCATGGAAAACTTGTGATGCACAATGCATGTAATCATAAACAGGTCGAAATGTGTATTTTATGTTTTAACGAGCTTCCTCATGTATGTAAATCTCTACACTTGCCAAAATAAGTGTGCTCGTATCTCTGGACTGTGTGGCAAAAGACTCCCTTCACCATTCCTACTTTGAAGCAAAAAACAAACAAACAGCAAGGAATCCTGAATGTGGGGTAGTTTAGTGCATAGAAAAGGTGCTGGTTATCATTCCACACACAATGGATAAAATCGAGTAGTAAATAGTGAGTCAGCATCTATATGAGCTCCAGTGATTCAGTGGGCCTATACTAGTTGTACTTTACAATTGTTGTTGTTCAGTCACACAGTTGGCTCCAACCCTTCACGACACCATGGACCACCTCACTCCAGGCACCCCTATCCTCCACCATCCTCCTCAGCCCACCCAGCTTTATGCCCATTACATCAACAATGTCAACTAGCCGTTTCATTTGCATACCTGTCAAGTTTCGGGAAATTTCTGTCAAATAAGGGAAATTTCCCAGCCAAAACGGGAAACTGGACAGCTATGCTTATCCTGTGCTGGCCTCCAGTCTAACTCCAGTCTAACTGCAGTCTAACTAATATGATATGACGGCGGGAAAGAGTGTAAAATACGGGGGTTTGACAAGAAATTTCCCAAAACTTGACAGGTATGATTCTCTGCCACCCCTTCTTCTTTTGCCCTCAAACTTTCCCAGCAGCAAGGCTTTCTCAAGTGAATCCTCTCTTTTCATTTGACGTCTAATCTACTTTAACTTCATCTGCAGTATTTGACCTTCCAAGGAGCATTCGGGGTTGATTTCTTTGAAGATTGACCTATCTGTTCTCTTTGCTGTCCAGGGTACTCTCAAAATTCTCCTCCAGCACCACATCTCAAAGGCATCTATTCTTCTGTGCTCAGCTTTCCTTATGGTCCAGCAATCACAACCATACATTACTACCAGAAATACCATTGCTTTGACTATGCAGACTTTTGTTTGCAAGGTGGTGTCTTTACTTTTAACTATGTTCCCCAGGTTTCTCATAGCTTGTCTCCCAAGAATTAGTTGCCTTTTTATTTCATGGCTGCAATTCCTATCTGCAGTGATTTTTGATCCTAAGAAAGTAAAGTCTGTCACTGCTTCTACTTCTTCCCCCATCTATTTTCCCGGGACTGATAGGGCCTGTTGCCATTATATTGGTTTTCTTGATGTTGAATCTCAAGCTAGCCTTTGCACTCTCCTCTTTCAACCTAAGCAAGACCTTCTTTAGGTCTTCTTCACTTTCTGCCATTAGGGTAGTATCATCTGCATATCTCAAATTGTTGATGTTTCTCCCAGCAATTTTAATTCCAGCTTTTGATTCATCCAGCCCTGCATTTTGCATTATGTGCTCTGCATACAGTATAAGTTAAATAAGCAGGGTGACAAAATGCAGCCTTGTCTTACTCCTTTTCCTATTCGAAACCACCCCGTCATTCCATACCTGTCCTGACTGTTGCTTCTTGATTCATGTACAGATGTCTCATGAGACATGTAAGGTGTTCTGGTATTCCCATCTCTTTAATTACTTGCCACATTTTATTGTGGTCCACACAGTCAAAGGCCTTAGTGTAATCAATGAAACAGAAATAGACTTGCTTCTGGTATACCTTTGTTTTCTCCACCATCCAATGTATGTTGGCAATGTGGTCTCTAGTTCCCCTACCTCTTCTGAACCCAGCCTGCACTTCTGGCAGTTCTCTCCACGTGCTGCTGAGGTCTATCCTGTGTTATCTTGAGCATGAACCTGCTAGCATGTGGGATGAGCGCAATTGTTCAATAATTTGAGCATTCTTTGGCATTGCCTTTTTTGGGATTGGAACGTATACTGCTCTTTTCCAATCCTGTGGCCATTGTGTTTTCCAAATCTCCTGGCATATATAATGCAATACTTTAATTCCATCATATTTTAGGGCTTTGAATAATTCAACTGGAATACCATCATCTCCACTAGCTTTGTTACTGGCAGTACTTTTTAGGGCTCTCCTGACTTCGCTCTCCAGGAGGTCCGGCTCCAGTTCAAAGCTCTCATCTTTGTGATTGTCAGGAGTGTTGAGGCCCTTTTTGTAGAGCTCTTCTGTGTACTCTTGCCATCTTTTCTTAATCTCTTTTGCATTAGCTAAATACCTGCCATTTTTGTCCCTTATCATGGTCATTTTTGCTTTAAATGTTCCCTTGATTTCCCCATTTTTTTTTAAAAAAAGATCTCTAGTCCTGTCCCTTTTCTTCTATTGCTTTGCACTGTTCATTTAAGGTTTCCTTATCTCTCCTTGCTTTTCTTTGAAAATCTGTATTTAATTGATTGTTTTACTATTAGATTTCAGCTAGTATTTTTAGACATGGATATTTCTGATGGCTATAGCTGTAGCCTTGGAGGGCTAATCTAAACAAAATGTATAGATTGCTAATTCATCACACTTGACAACTTCTGTAATGAAGGCAGGCTATTACACGTACCGGTTTATTTAAATAAAATCTGTTTAAGAATGTTCATCACGTATGGAGCAATTCTGTGTAAATTTAAGAACTCCAGGAAAAGCTCTGGACTGCAATATTGTGGCAGGAATGGGGATTAACAGAAACCTATACATTAAAACTTGCAGCAAAAAGCTTCTAAATTGTGGCCATACCAAAAAAAACTGTCTATTTATGTGCAGACAAGAAAGAGCAGGCTTAAGGTTTTAAATTCTTCATCTCATTACTAGGGGTGAGGCATAAATGGCAGTGTAGCAAACACTCTATGTTCAGCAGGCCTTCAAAGCAGGAGTTCTGATAACATCACAGGAGCCTCTCAACATTTCTCAACATCACCTATTGCCAACAAGCTCCAAGCCACAAGGCGTCCAAAAGGCCCATAAATGTCTCAGTTTCAGAACAAAACAAACAGATTTTCTTCCCCTCCCACTGTTGTGCCCAACGCTCCAGCTTTATTGTATACATCCTTCAGCAGCAGGCAGCTGCTGCGCTACATTAACTTTCCCCATTGACAAGCCAATGGGGCTGCTTTCCACTGCACCAGCTACTGTGCTCTGGATGGATGTAATTTTAGAAGGAAGCTGGTTTCTTGGAAAAGCACGTCCCTGCACAATGTCAGCAAAGACAAATAAAAACCTAGCAAATATGCAAATCAAAATTGATTCTATTTTCCCAAAGCACAAGAAAAATTTGGGGAGTTGAAACAGAAACACACATGCAAAATTAATATTGAAATCTGTCTGTCGTCCCCCCCCCCCCCCGCTCTCTGTGTGTATGTGTCTCTGTGTTGCAAGAATTGTATATATCACATTACAATTGATATATTCCCGGTCGGCGGGAAGCGAAGACAGCTGTGGGCGATGCGCGCCCTCAAAAGCGCTGCCGCCAGTCCGGACGCCGAAGCTCCGCACCCTTCCCCCGGCCCGGCCGGTCGGCGGGAAGCAAAGACAGCTGTGGGCGATGCGTGCCCTCAAAAGCGCTGCCGCCAGCCCGGACACCGAAGCTCCGCACCCTTCCCTCGACCCGGCCGGTCGGCGGGAAGCGAAGACAGCTGTGGGCGATGCGCGCCCTCAAAAGCGCTGCCGCCAGCCCGGACGCCGAAGCTCCGCACCCTTTCCCCGGCCCGGCCGGTCGGCGGGAAGCGAAGACAGCTGTGGGCGATGCGCGCCTTCAAAAGCGCTGCCGCCAGTCCGGACGCCGAAGCTCCGCACCCTTCCCCCGGCCCGGCCGGTCGGTGGGAAGCGAAGACAGCTGTGGGCGATGCGCGCCCTCAAAAGCGCTGCCGCCAGCCCGGACGCCGAAGCTCCGCACCCTTCCCCCGGCCCGGCCGGTCGGCGGGAAGCGAAGACAGCTGTGGGCGATGCGCGCCTTCAAAAGCGCTGCCGCCAGTCCGGACGCCGAAGCTCCGCACCCTTCCCCCGGCCCGGCCGGTCGGTGGGAAGCGAAGACAGCTGTGGGCGATGCGCGCCCTCAAAAGCGCTGCCGCCAGTCCGGACGCCGAAGCTCCGCACCCTTCCCCCGGCCCGGCCGGTCGGTGGGAAGCGAAGACAGCTGTGGGCGATGCACGCCCTCAAAAGCGCTGCCGCCAGCCCGGATGCCGAAGCTCTGCGCTCTTCCCCCGGCGCTGCCAGTCGGCGAGGAATGAAAATAGCGGCTCGTTTGGCAGCCGTTCAGAGGAGGAGGTGGGGAGGAAAGAACTGGCCACACCTGGGGCTCGCTTTTCCGCGGCCCAAAACGACCTCCAGACGACACCGAACTTGAGCCTCTCCCAGGGCCTATTCTATTAGTCCCAGGATGGGAGGCTGCTGCGCCCGGCGCCCATTCCTCTGGTCCCCCACCGGGTGGGAAGCTCAAAAGAAGCTGGAACTGCCACTTCCTCATCTGCAGCTGGATTTTCCAAGCCTCTTTTTCTATTACTGGTTAGATTGTTTTGATATGTCCTGTGGCTTCACTGTATAGTTGATATGCTCATTGATATGTTTTTTTGGATATGTTCTTTTGATATACTGATTGTTGATATTTTTGACGTTGTACTGATATATTGTATTGTGGAATTTATTGTAATTGTATTGTAAGTGTATTGATTGTTTACTTTTGCATTACATTGTACTTATATTAACTTGCTGTTAGCCGCTCTGAGTTGGCCTGTGCCGAGTTGAGCGGGATATAAATCTAAATAATAAATAAATAAATAAATAAATAAATCCTTGAAAGAGGTTTAGAGAGACATGTCACTTTGCAAATCTGGCCATAAAGTCACAATGCAGTCAATGAATCAATCACAAGAATTGATCATCCTCAAAGGACATGGCTGGCACATGCCTCGGTAGGAAGCAAAGTGAGATTCCCACGCACAGGCAGTGGCCCACACACAGAACAAGAAAGACAAAGGTGGTGATGGAGCTCCCCATCCTCTCCCATACACTCACCTGGAGAAGGAAGTTGTTGCAGCTCTTTTAAGCCAGCTGTTTCCGCAGTGTGCTATTCTGAGGATGACAGAGTCAACCCCTGTGAGAAAAGTGTCTAGAAAAACTACCTGGGGTGCAGTTGCTTAAGGGCGAAATAGGCAAGGCATAGCAGTGGCTCTCCAAAGGAGCCGTGTATGTGGTAGGGTAGAACAGCAACAATTTTGCCACACCCAAGCAATGGCACCTGCCGTGACCACCTCATTGTGACTAATGGCAGTGCTGGCCCTAATGCAAAGCATTAATGCACAAAGATGAAATTCCTAGTGAAATCCCCGCAAGCCTAAAAAAAGCAAGATACTGTAACTAAATTAGAACAAATAGACAGCAAGGTATACTCTCCAGCCAGAAGGATTCGTTCCAATACCTATATTAGATCTTAGCGGCAAAGATTTCAATGTTTATGTCCCAATGGATAAAACTGAAGTTTATTCTCCATTTTATGATGGCACAGATGGACTAAATAGAACCTGAAAACGTCTTTGTAAGGTTCACTGTAAAGATTTAAGCCGCAGCCTATTGTCTTTCATTTTAACATGAGAGCTTACAGCCCTTGTGGTCAAACAGCTCTGCTTTTAAAATGTCTTAGTGAAATCTGTACTTAAGTCATAGAAACCAGAAAGCAAATTTCAGAAGTAGGAAGAGGGGAAATTGTTGATTTTAAATATTTCACTGTGTTTTGAAGGGATTAGTCAACTGCAGATTGTTAAACACGAAAACAAGAGTGATGATATTGAGGGCACCATTCTATTCCTTATGAAATTACCTGTCAAACTCTTCTGAGGTAATGATTTCCCAAGGCTGCCAAAAATTCCATTTGAGTCTCTCCAGTTACAGATTCATATGATACTTTCAAAAGGGCAGCAAATAGGATATGGCTCCCACATCCCTCATTCACAGCTACATTTCTTTCTCTCATGAGCCATGTTATTGTGTTTTCTACATCCCCGGGGCACCTAAAAATAAGTAAACACACTGGCTGCAACAGCACCAAAAAAATTAAACCAGAATTCTCAGAGAACCTGACTTGCTAATCACAAGCAGAAACACTTATGCATGCTGCCCAAACAGTCCTACCTGACCATTCACACTAGTAGGAGCAATTTCAAAACTAACTTCAATGTCACATGTGTAGATTTCCATTTGCTCAATAAAATTTCCTTTCTCTTCCCATTAAGATCCTTGACATATGCCTGAATACTTGCTTAGTCCTATTTTTCAGAAGCAATCACACTTTTAAGTAGTAGAACTCAGAATGTCAACTACAGAATCTTCTTAGCCTATTTAAGTCCAACTTTTGGTTTATTTGGTCTTCACAACCCTGTCCTCCTGGTCTGAGGTCTCTCACTAAGATCTCCCCACAACCCTCCACACAGCAAATCATCAATGACAATATTTCAACTTCAACCTCAGAAAAGCCTAAGGAAGATGTAGCTTCTGCCACTGGGAACTGTCTTCAGGAGGTTCTTTTTTTTCCCTACAGGGTAGCTTCACACTCTCCTCTCCTTTACACACTGCAGATAGGAAAACAGTTTTTCACTGCAACAAACTGCTGGCAAAAGTGTCTCTTCCTTGATCCAAGGAGTCTCCCAATCTGTGTTTTCCCCCCTCCTCACCCTTCTCTCAGTAGCTGCTAAACACAACCCCTAAATTTATCTAGCTCCAGGTGGTATCACTTTGTGGATCTAAAATCCAGCCCATAGAGCAGTGGTTCCTAACCCTGGGGCCCAGATGGTTTTAGACTACAGCTCCAGAGGCCGTCACCACTAGAGCATATCTAGCCCTTGTAAGCTTGGGCTGGATCTGAAGATCTTATTCTTTGCTTCCTTAACAAAGTTGCTTCTTTGAATTAACCTTTCCCCATTTTAAAACTACTTCAGCTTAGTCATCTTCCTGTTGTATTCATTTACTGTTTACTGTTTACTTTCTATAAATCTCTCTCATAACAGTTGGCATTCCCAACAGTTGGCATTCCCTAGAGCAGTCATTGTGTATATTTAGATGCTTGTGTATTCCAAAATCAAACAAACAATCCTTTAAAGTAACTCACTCTGAGTATGAAAGTATTAGAAATCCCATACAAGTGACCCATTACATATTCGGAACATGTATGAGCTCTTACTAGCCATCTAAGAGCATTCCTGGTAAAAGACAGAAGTGCCCATTCCATTGATGGGAGAACATCTTTTGATTTAATGCTCAGTAAACAGGAACTCATAAGAACATAAGAACAGCCTTGCTGGAACAGGCCACAGCCCATCCAGTCCAGCATTCTGTCTCACACAGTGGCTCACCATTTGTTTCAGGGTATTATTCCCAAACAGATGCCTTCACCTGCTTAGGATTCCCTGAAAATGGCATTGAGAGATATCCTGCCTATCTCTCCATCCCCGAGGTTGTCCTTAAGTATCCATAATTATAGCCATTGTCCTCCATGAACTTGTCTAATCCTTTCTTAAAGCTGTCAAGACTGACAGCTGTCACCACTTCTTCTGGCAGGGAGTTCCATAGACCAGTAATCCTCTGGGTGAAAAAGTACTTTCTCTTATTTGTTTGAGAACTAGTACCCAAAAGTTTCATGGAGTGTCCCCTAGTTCTAGTGTTATACGATAGGGAAAACAGTTTTTCCTTCTCTACTTTGTCCACACCGTGCATGATTTTATAAACTTCAATCAGGTCACCTCTTAGACGTCGTCGTTCAAGAGTGAAGAGGCCCAACCGTTGCAGCCTCAGATGGTAAGGAAGGTGTTCCAGTCCCCTAATCATTCTGGTTGCCCTCCTCTGCACTTTTTCCAGCTCCATAATATCCTTCTGGAGGTATGGCGACCAGAACTGTACACAGTATTCCAGATGGGGCCTCACCATAGATTTATATAGAGGCAAAATGACACTTGCTGACTTATTTTCTATACCCTTCCTAATGATCCCTAGCATTGAGTTTGCTTTTCTCACTGCTGAGGCACACTGGGTTGACACCTTCATTGGGTTGTCCACCAGGACACCAAGGTCCCTTTCCTGGTTTGTCGCAGATAGTTCAGACCCCATCAGTTTATAAATGTAATTGGGGTTCTTTGCCCCAACATGCATCACTCTGCACTTACTAATGTTGAAGCTCATTTGCCACTGTTTTGCCCACTCCCCTCTGGAGCGCCTCATAATCTCTCACAGTTTTCACTACCCTGTATAATTTAGTGTCGTCAGCAAATCTGGCTACCTTGCTATTTACTCCTACTTCTAGATCATTTATGAAGATTGAAAAGCAGGGGTCCCAGTACTGAACCTTGGGGGACTCCACTCCTTACTTCCCTCCACTTGGAGAAGTGTCCATTTAGTGCTACCCTCTGTTTCCTGTCCCTTAGGGCTCATTAATCTATTGGCCACTGTTTTCCCAAAAACCATGGATTCTGAAAGCCAGCTTCAAAACATAGTTTCAGACTCTGGATTTTTTGGGAAGGGAAAAGACAAGGAATCCCAGTGTGAATCTTAATGCTAAGATCAGTTCTTGTCTTCAGTTCCTGGTTACCAAAGCCACCCTCATTGGTGGAAGAAGTGAGGTGGGAACGATTACCTCCAGAATTCTGGCATATTTTCCTACCCTCCTCGTGGTTGTTAAACAGACTTTGTAGAATATAACACAGTGGTTCTTTCTGGATGCAGAGCCGTCAGTGAGTGTGCAATGCCACAGATATTCAGATTTTTTTTAAAAAAAAAAACCTCTACTTCCCCAGAATTCTGGGAGTTCCATCCACAAACATACACCCCATAATTATCCATATGTCATTCAGCTAGTGCAGGGCCTAGGCCTCTAAGGCTGTATAGCATTCTATACTTTCATTTCTTGATGCAATTCTTCCAGGGAGGAATGCTTTCTGGGCATCATAATATTTGGGAGGCATCTCTATAAAACCTAAATAGCATTATGATGCCCACTGTGGAAGCTACCTCCCAAAGAACTCACTAGAGAACCTATTCAGCAAAGGAACAAATCAATAATTTGTATATAAATTATAAGCGTGAAAAATAAATAAATAAATAAACCGCAGAATTCTCCATATACTCTCAACACAAATGTTGACAGAACATATACAGTTTGGGTGATATAAACAGAAAGAAAGAGCAAGCCAAGCCAACAGTTACTCTGAATGCAGTTGCTGCTACAGTGAACACTGAAGTTTCAATTCAGAAAGTTTTGTGACTTCAGCTCTTTCTGAAAATTCTTATTACCACATTCAAGTAAGTACCCATAGGGAATTATTTCTTTTAAGCAGCAATATGCAATCAAGAATCTAGCAATTTACCTTCACTGGGCTTTTTAAAGCACTCAGTACATCATGGCTAAATTACTGTATATAGCTGTTGTGAAGGATGAGCTCTCTAGCTCATCAAATGACTCCAAAATGGCAACTGGATGAATGCCAGCTCTCTTAGGACCTTTTCACACATGCATGTAAAGCACTTTGTTCTTTCACATACTGATTACTGAACATGCTAGTCTGGTACTCAAAAATACTCAAATGTTCCATGCATAAACAAGTGGATAAATAGGAGCCTAGGCAATCACGTTGAGCAAGGAACAGTGAGTGAGTTTGTCTATTATCCAGCCATCCGACTTTCACGAAATAGTACATGCTAACATAATTACAATGATTCATGTGTTGCTTTATCCATCTGCACAGCCACTCTACATTAAAGCAATTTAGATCATAAACTTCTGCCTGTGGTTTGTGTATGAATCAGCTCTACCAAAATGCTGGGCTAAATCCAACTACAGTATAGCTCAACCAGGGAAGTAATCATTCATTTAATTATTTATTTATATTGTGCTTTCCTACTAGTTATGCTCCATCACCATTATTACTATTATCAAATACGAAATATAGCAACTAAGACATATACAATTACAATATTTTGCAAATCCCATACCGTACTTTCATTAAGCTACTTTGTCTACTATTAGACTGGATTTAGCCCACAGATTTAGCCCTAATCTCACTGGCCAAAATCCTATTGTTTAGTGTAGAAAATTGCACTAGAGTACACCCATTGAATCAATGGAGATTTACTGAGTCAAGACTTTCATAAATTCCACTAATTCAAGTGGACCTACTCTAACTATGATTGACTATGCTAAAGTAAGTCGCAACTAGTATAGGCCAGTTTAAACTAATAGAACTGATAGAGGAGTTGACTCACCAAATTCCCACTGAGTCAATGGGTTTACTTTAGTGCAATTTGATATGTTAAGCTACTGGAATTTGGCCACTGTTAGCATGAACAGGTTTTCAATTCTCAGGCATGGAGACTTTATCTCTTTCACACATACTACTCATCCCAAATCTATTCCAATTGCACATGAAATCAAATTGGTTTAGAAGGCGTAAGCTATTCAGTAGCTTAGCTATGCAGAGCAGACTCAGAGGATTTGCTCTCATTACAACTTTTATGCAAATTCTGTCCTCTAAATCTCTTTTGAATCAATTATTACTAGACTAATTTATACATGTCCACCTAGGGTGCCTATATATCATGAGCCTCATGTTAAAAAGTACAAAAAAAGCTGATCACACATTCAGGAAATGACTGGAACAGATTTCTGCTTTTTGGAAATGTGACCTTTCTGCACAATATCACTAGGAAAATAAGAAATCCAACAGAGAGAGGTCAGAACTTAGAGTAGGCTTTCAATTACTCCCTGAAAATTAGACAAAACAAGTTCTTAATGTTATTTTTAAAATAACTTCAGTGCTTCAAACCAGACATATTTTCTGTATTCTGTACTTTCTGTAGTCTTATGAGGCCACTGGGTGCCAAGTGGCATAGTTCTTTAATAACAGGCAAAAGAAAATCATCCAGCAGTGATAAAGGCTTTACAATTATGGAGCATATCTGCTCAGCCAAAGAAGTATACCTGTATATGCTTACATATGTACTAGAGATGTAAAGAAATCTTACTAGATATTCCAATGAGACACACCATCTCCGTACATCAAGGCAACCTGTCTTGCAAGAGAATAAGATACTGGCTGAAGTCCACTGAACCAATGAAGTCTGCACTAGAGCTAACATAGCAAATTTTCAGTTGAGATTTATTACTGGATTCTAGGCATTGAGTGCTTTTTCCTCCCACTAAGGCATCCTCATTTTGTGCAAAAAACTAGTGTCTTTTCCTTTTGTGCAGTTAAGCACACACACATAGCAAGCACTGAAGGAATGACGCATTGATCTAAAAACATAAAGAACCCATCCAGTGCTACTACTTTGTGGAACAAGACAGCAGTAATCTTCATTTGCCTCCTAAAATATTGGAGGCAAATTTCTCAAATAAATAAATAATTCTTACACATATAAAATGTTTTCCTCCAGTTATGGAGAAATTTTGACATTTCTTGACAAGCAACAATTTGCATCCTTTATACATACACATATATATGTGCTGGAATAGCATCCCATCTCCCAAAAAACTTTATTACTAAAGAAACAATGAGGAGCCTTGTTGCCTGATATGCTGTAGTGATGGAGAAAGGTACCCTGTAGCATGAGAAGGAACTACTACTATTATACATCATATACAAAGTAGCTACCACATCAGGTTCAAGGTTTTGACCTCAATATAGAAAGGCCTCCAGTTCAGGACCTTGCTACATGATGGAGCACTTCCATCAAAGTATTACCATCACACCAGATCCTCTAAATCAGGGTGTGGGGTGTGGTGGCAAACTACAGCCCAAAGGCCGGACTTGGCTCACGGCACCATTTCATGTGGCCTGTCGCCGCCCTTGCCGCTAGCGGAACTGGGTGCATTTATAACAGCTGTAGAACGTGCCCATGCATGCGTAAACACACCCACTGTAAACGCTGCCCTAAATGCATCTGTGGCTGTCATAAATGCATTTATGACAGCCTTGGACACGTTTTACTGCAGCGTTTACGGCAAGAGGAATGTGATCGGCCTGCTCAGCTGTCCAGGGAGCATGCTTAGGTCCGCAGCGTGAAAAGTTTGGGAACCAATGCTCTAAATCTTTGCATTTGAGAGTACCTGTCCCAAAAGAGACTCATAAATCTGTAAGGAGAAATTAGGCATTTTCAGCTGTAGCATTCTCGCTATGGAACAAGCTCCCTAAATAAGTCCACAAAGCTCCATCCCTCCTTGCTTTCAGAAAGCAAATTTAAAAGTTGCTATTCAGAGAAGCCTTTGAGAACCATTCTAATGTTCTTTATGTTAAATATTACCACATTGCTATTATTTTGTAATGTTTATTTTTACTTTGATTGGATTAGCTTGACAGATGTTTTTGTTTTAACCATGTAAACTGCCCAGAGCAGTTATTGTGCTCGATGGGCAGGATAGAAGCTCCATCCATTCATCCAAAACAAGAGCTATATTAATGTGTGATATTTTATTCCATTTCTTACAACTTAAGAAACATTCTTAGTAGAGTCATCAAGAGTCAAAACTGCTTTAACGGAAAAAAACATCCTTCTACCGATACAAGTTGTCCATTCCTGTGCCAAACTATTAAAGTTACTTGTAGGCTGTTAATTGGAATATAATACTTAATTTGAAAATATTAATTTCTCTTTTTTATAGTGGGTTGGGTGGGTGGTTGGGATAATTGAGGGTTTTATGTGTTTTTATATGTTTTTAAAATAACTGTAATGCCGCCCTGAGTCGGGTTTACCTGAGTGGGCGGCATATAAATGTGACTATTAAATTAAATTAAATTAAAGAATTGCATTTTAGCAGTGGTAAAATGAATTATTATTATTAACCAACCTTAATATTTCAAATATCCTGAAGCATACCAAAGCAATTATATAATTCATCACATTTCAGAATTCACACACTGTTTCTGTCACAAAAGTGTTCTCAAGGGTCATTTTATACACTACTAGCATAGTTTGCCTGGCGTTGCTGGGCTGTTATAAAGTGTGATCAGCTTTTTTTGGGTTTTTTTGTTGATTAAAAAAGAACAAAGGATGATATAATTGTTTCAAATTGTTTTATTTAACCAAATAATGTTTTAGTATGTGACTTTTTTTTTGTTAATAGTTGTACCGTAGGTAATATTTTTTAAAATGTGAAAGTACATGTTTTTTACATTCAATGTTTTTAAACTGTGTTTAGATGTTTTGGGTTTTTATTTGATTTATAAATCTTTTTATTTTGTTTATTTAACATATGTTTGTTATTTGTGTAAACTTTTGAGTTATTGTTATGTTTTTGACTTGTTTTTACTCTTGTGGCTTCTAGGTGGGGCTGTTGTGTTTTTGAGTTGTTTTTACTATTCTGTCCTGCAGGTGGGGCTGTTAGTGGTTTTGTTTTCATTTCACGTGTTTTTCCTCTCCTGGCCTCTAGGTGGGGCTTCTTCCGGTAAGTAGTCTTTGTTTCTTCATTTCTGTTCGGATCTCATGGAGGGAGGGCGTGCTGGTGAGTTCTCTGCTTTTCTTTCTTCTGGGATTTTTTTTTTTGTGGCAGTGCGCTAGGAGGTGTTTCTGTTTGTTCTTTTTTGTTTTGGTTGGGCATTAGATGTGTGTAATTGGTTTGGTTATTTCTGGTGTTTATTTTTGTTATTTCGTTGTTTATTTGTGTAAATTGTGGTAGTTGTGTTGTTAGAGTTCGTTATTTTCGTGTTGTAGTTAGGTGTTTTGTATGTGGTATTGTGGATGTTTTTGTTTGTGGATTTTGTGGTTAACTTTTTTTGTTTATTAATGGTTTTTTTAAATTATTGATTTATTTTTGTTTTATTATTTATGAAGCTGGAAAAAGTGCAGAGGAGGGCAACCGGAATGATTAGAGGACTGGAACACCTTCATTACCATCTGAGGCTGCAACGGTTGGGCCTCTTCACTCTTGAACGACGTCGTCTAAGAGGTGACTTGATTTAAGTTTATAAAATCATGCACGGTGTGGACAAAGTAGATAAGGAAAAACTGTTTTTCCTATCGCACAACACTGGAACTAGGGGACACTCCATGAAACTTTTGGGTACTAGTTCTCAAACAAATAAGAGAAAGTACTTTTTCACCCAGAGGATCACTGGTCTATGGAACTCCCTGCCAGAAGAAGTGGTGACAGTCTTAGCAGCTTTAAGAAAGGATTGGACAAATTCATGGAGGACAAGGGTATCAATGGCTATAATTATGGATACCTAAGGACAACCTCCGGGTTGGAGAGATAGGCAGGATATCTCTCAATGCCATTTCCAGGGAATCCTAAGCAGGTGAAGGCATCTGCTTGGGAATACTGTACCCTGAAGCAAATGGTGAGCAAATGTGTGAGACAGAATGCTGGACTGGATGGGCTGTGGCCTGTTCCAGCAAGGCTGTTCTTATGTTCTTATAGTTTAAGGAAGGTTAGCTTAAAATTATCTAGTTGAGTGTGAGAATTTTAATATAAACACCACGTTGTGCTGATGAACTGCTTTGAGCAAAAGTCTCTGACCAGATCTTAACTGGTGACATGACTTGCATCTCAACAGATGTCTCTCCCCCTACCCAACAAGGTCAGAAGCAGGGAAATCTGAGGCTACGTATAGACACCTCTGAACTCTGGAAGACTGCACCTACTTCTATTAACCCATCTCAAAAAATATTTATTTTTACTGAAAAGGTTCTCTTTCACCTTCTAGTGGCAAAATAAAATAAAACAAACAAAATAAAACAGAAGTGTGGGGATCAGAAGTCCTTAGTGCTGCCAAAACATGGTAAAATTGCCTGTCTACAGTCAGCATATAGGTCCCTAGAGAACACATGCAGCGGATGGGCCACACTTTGCACTATATGAATCTCATTGTACACTCTGATCATCTGGTGGAAAGACAGCTTGCTCTTTATCTGCTCCCTGTTCTTATGAGAATTGATGTACAGAGGGTGGTTATGCAGAAGGGCGGGCCTTTTCCATGGGCCCAATGGTGGCGAGATCATGGAATTCCTTATTCTAACACTACCAGATGTCCCACTGTTAGAAGGCAACTAAATTATTATTCTACTGATCATCTCCCCAAAACACTTTATGAAATCTAATCCTTACCAGCTTTTATTATTGCAGCCAAATTTTACTTTTATTGCTACATTGTAGCCTTTTTAATTTGTTCTTGCAGGCTTTTACTTTTAGCTGTTTATTTTAGCCACCTTCGAGGTTCAATTTTTAGGGAACTTACTTTGGCAAAACCAAGTGTAAAAAGGAAAGGAAATCTCCTTAGAAGCTCCAGTGCAGAAATATAGCCCAGAATGTCACACCTTATTGATAGGACATAAGACGATAAATCAAACTGTTTACAAAAAACTATGCCCTCTTAGCCCAAATGTATAGCAGAAGAGTAAGGCCAACGGCACCAAATTACCTCAGAACATCAAGCAAGTGAAGGAATTGAGCTCCCAAGTTCCAGTCAATCAAGTGCATGAAATTCTGAAGCCATTATGAATCCTAATTTAAGAGTCCAAGGCACTGGGTGCAGATTTGATTCTGGCCATGAAATTTGGCCTTTTAGGCAAGTCATCCTTTCTGAGTTGTTTTTTTTAACCGCCAAATCTCAAAGGACATTTTTTTTAAAAAAAAAAGGAAAGGTACACTATGCATGTAGCAAATTAAATGAAAATAAATTAAAAGCCACAGTGAATAATTAATTCACTAGGGGGCACCAATATTAACGTGTTGCATGAAAAACAACAAAACAGCTTGTGTTACCTTAAAGATTAATCAAGTTTATTCTGCATAAGTTTCTGTGGACAACACAGCACTTCTCTGTCATATGAAATTACTGCCAAATAACACTGCTTAGACTGAAGCCCCACAAGGTTTCCCCCACTGAATAATGAAATGCCTCATCAAAATATGATCTATCAAAATAATTGCTGCAGTAGCAGGTAGAAGAAAAATGAGGTTTTCTACAAAATCTAACTCATTAGAGTACAAATGGGTTAATCTATTTATGACACAGTAATCTATTTATGTTGCTATGAAATGCAGCACAATTCCTCCTCCCCCCCGCCCCCCTTTCAGATTGCAATGCTACATGCCACTAAGGGCTTACTCAGCAAGACACCTAATTAAACATTTAATGTGTTGGCTCTGGCCAAGTATGAAAAGTGAGTGAACAACAAGTAATGAGGAAAATAAAAGCCAATATCTGCACATCTCTTATCCACTTTATATTTTTTGAGAGATACTGCCATCCAAGATGCATGGCCTTTAGGTTTTTTAATAGGACTGATTGCTCAAAACCTCTGCAGAATGCCATCAGGCACAAATCCACTTAGCTGGCTCACCACCTTTTGTCCATCAGGGGACTGGAAACCAAGTCCTATAAAGAAAGAGTAAAAGAAGTGGGCATGTTTGGCCTTGAGAAAAAAGACTGCACAAAGAAATAATAGCACTCTTCAAATACTTGAAAGGTTGTCATAAAAAGGAGGGACAGTATCTGTGCTCAATCATTCCACAGTGGAGGAAATATATTAAGTGGCTGTATTTACAGGAAGGGGCCGCAGTGGCTTAGTGGTTAAGATGCTAAGCTTGATGACCAGAAGGTCAGCATGTCAGCAGTTCATGACCCAAGTGGTGCACAACGGAGTGAGTGCCCATCGTCTGTCCCAGTTCCTGCCAACCTAGCAGTTCGAAAGCAAGAAATTGCAATTAGATAAATAGGTATCGCTTGGGGGGGGAGAAGGTAACAGTGTTCTGTGTGCTCATGTCTAGTCATGCCTGCCACACAACCATGGAAACATCTGCAGATGCAGACAACGTTGGCTCTTTGTCTGTAAACAGAGATGAGCACTGAACCCTAGAGTCAGACACGACTGGCTTTTGAGCAAGGGAGAAGTTGACCTTGAATTACAGGAAACTACATTTTGGCTGAATAGCAGGAAAGACCTCCTAACTGTTAGATGAGTATGAAAATAGGACCAATTGCCTGGGTTGGGTGAGTGCCGAATGCTGGAGACATTCAAAAGAAAGCTACACCCCCATCTGTCAGACATACTGTACAGTACCTTGATTTGTATTCCTGCAATGAGCAGAGTGATAAACTTTATGATTCCATGATTTGCTTCAGTCCCCAACTGGGGAGACTTTTGATTACAGAAAGTTCAAGCAAGAATAACTGAAAGTCAAATTCCTAAAATCAGTTTAAAACATCATACTGATAGCTTAGTATGGAGAAGGAGATCTTAGGAATTACAGTACCGTATAATAGATCACAACAGCAGCCAATAAGCCAGTGAGGGGTAGACTGAAAGTGGGAAGGGAAAAAAAAGAATGGGCCCTATCCTGGAAATTACTGATTAAAGTGCTTGATTAGGCAAGAGTCTCAGGCAGCACTTGTGTTCATAAATCCACGGCTCCCTTCACTATTAATGGATGTGTCATTGCCACCAGATCCAATGTTTTGTTGTTGCATGATTAACTGAAAGTCATACACAATGACGTATTACTGGCAGGGTAAAGCTGTCATGGGAAAGTCATTATTCACCACAAATCCTTCCATTCTGTGCTATCTGAAATGGTGTAAGCGCCATTATAGACAAACTCTCAAACACCAAATACATTACATATCTTTACATAAATAACAGTGACTCGCAGCATCTGTCTAGAATAAGCTCTGTGGGACAGGAAAGAAGACTGTAAGGATTGTAAGCATCACCCAAAATTAGCAGATCGGTGTATGTTAATCAGAATCAAAATTGCCATTCCCCCCCCCCCCCCCATATTTGATCCAAGACACACAAATTTTAAATAAATAGGCGCTGGGAGCCATAAACAACAGCAAAAAGTTGTTCTTTTTAAATCTGCTTTTGTTCTCAATCTCAGAAACTAAATGCAGATCAATACTAATTATGCTTAAACAGAGCAGCCCCATCAACAACTGGTCAAACTTACTTTCAAAGAATCCCAGATCAAAGAATCTCCCTCCCGCCCCTTATTTCACTCTCACCAAAAGCCTTGAGAAGATAAAGTCACCAATCCCCCCCCCCCCCCCCCTTCCATCTCAACCTCCAGCATTACAAGTTGGACTGAAGCTCAGGCTGGCTGGTCCCTAACACAAAGAATGCATTGTTCCAAAGAGTTGCAGGCATAAAAGATACAAGGTACCACAGAGGCAATGTCCACTGTGTTGACATCATGTGCAACAAACTCACATTCTCATTGCTTTTTCTGGATGCAGCTGTTTAAACTTTGTTTGGCTAGCCAGAGTGAGAAAATATCTCTCCATATGTCAGAAGAACTGCTTATTATTCTTTGCCTTACTTCACTTCTGTAATTTCGAATAACAACAACATAAATCAGGGTAGGCATACTAAAGCCGTCCAAGTGAACTTTGCAAGTAACTTACTTATTGCTAATTTTACTAAGCAAGTTTCTGCAATATAATAGATGGGGGGGGGGTTAACTCTTCATTCTATCTATCAATTAAGCAAGTCTGAACTGCTCAACAGAAAACTCAGTGACACTACTTACTGTTTGTTTGTAAAAAAACATGGAAAACAGCCAGATGGCATAAAAAAATCTTTTAAACCATAAGAGTATTCAAATTAAAACACAATCAGCAACCAGTACTGGGTAATATCAATTAAAGAGTCCGGGGTCAACATTGCATAATTCTAATAAACCTATAGGCCTTAAAAGGCACTCAATGTGTTTACTGCCCTCTCTCTCTCTGCCTCTCTAGGTGTAAACACTTGGACCTTACATGCTCGGGTGCTTTGGTATAACTCCTGAGTTTGCATTATACCTTTAGTCTCCTTTTATATACACACTGAGTGACTTAAACTTGAATATAGTTAAGCTCATAGAAGTCAAAATCTTGACCATCTTATCAATAAAACAGACACACATTTCTAATACTCTTTGAGAGGCGCCACTCTCTTGTAAATTTTCCACTTTTATGGAAGTGGGAGAGAAAAGAGAGGAATTTTTTTTACCTGGTTTGAAGATGGTCTCTATGTGTCTCAGGCTGTTGTAAATCTGCCAGGAGGGGGAAATAAAGAGGCAACAGAAGTTGGCTAAAACAGAAATACTGTGGCTGGATTGTCTTATGGCCTACAGGCAAAATACCTCCTTCTCCACCTAATCCAACCAGAACTCTGGAAGTGAGAGAATCTTGTGTCCGTCAGCCCTTTTTAATAGTCACTTAATGAGCGTTAACTTTTTTCAGCCAACCATTGATTCTAATGGCATGTGCATTCACAGACAAATAATACCTCAGACAGGCTTCATTAATTTACCATACGTAATTTCTCTGAAAGTTTAGCCAATAGCATCTCCCCCTCCAACTCACTAAGTAGCAAAGATAAAACACTTTCTGTTTGAGCCTATTTATGCAGATGGGAGGCTTTCTCTTAAAGTTAGTTTTAAAGTGGGCATTGTCCAGAGCCTGCCCCATCCACAGAAACAGCAAAATCTGCAAAGCTTGTGAGTTTTTCAACTGCCACATGAATATTCAGTAACACAATGAATATTTAGGATAGACTACTCCAGAGATGGGAGGGAGACCTTTAACATAAATACAGTTAAGACAACAGATAGGAATGAACCACTTATACATTCTCCAATGTTTCACCATTTGAAAATCCTAAAAAGAAAAGGAATTCTCTCTCTATCTTTCTCACACACACACACTCACTCTCTCTCTCTCTCTCACACACACACACGTTTTACTGGAACATTAACAGCCCTACACCACACTGAGATATACTGTGCATACTTACTTTGGAGTAAGTAAGAACTATTCCCCATCATAGGTTATGATCCTTGCAGCTTAGTTACCAAAAAAAGCAACAACAGAATTACAAGGCTTTGGCTGGTACATCTCTGGTACCTCTGCTCTACTGCAAAAACAATTGAGCTCACACTCTTTCTTGCATACTTGTCAAGTATACTGATTTTACTTTTCTTCCTCATATGTGCACATTCAATAAACAAAAGGGTGTAATTCTCTACCTAAGTCTGAAATGTTATAATCCAGCAAAAACTTTGCCACACAGCTTCAGCTCTGAAATATTATGGACAATACACCAAAACTTCAACTTTGATACATGCATAAAAGAAGTGCATGTCTCACCCTTCATTTCATACTGATGTTTGGGCAAGCCTCCATACACACATTTCTTCTAAAAGTCAGTCAGTTTAGAAACTGTACAGACACACCAAAGATGAAACTTTCCCAGGTTTGTTCAGAAGGGACCAGGCTTCAGCACCATTCTCTAAATTTACATCTCCTTCATGCACACAATAATAGAAGAGTGTCAACATTTCAATACCTGCTAGTCTTCCTTTCTACATTCCCAACCATTTTCACGAAACTTCATGCTTCATTCTAGTTTGAACTATCCTAAGAGGAACGTTAACAAAGGATACAGAATCTATGACGCTCCAAACTTTGTTGAGCTAGAATTTCCATACTCATGTAGATTGCAGTCCAACTACACTTGAAGGGTCCCAGGTCCCTTACTCTTGCATTAAAACGTATGTGCATTTAAAGAGAAAATTAAATTAAAAGTGGATATCTTTGAAATACTGGAAATAGCTTGGCAAATGTTATAGGCAAACAATTATTATAGGAAGTACACAACATATTGAGGAGGCAACCGTTTCTGCACCTCTCAGAATGAACCATGATTAAAACAGGGTTGCGACTCTGTCCAACTATCTCTTATTCAAATTATAATTTCCCTACTACTAAGGTTATTTCATTCCAGCTCCATATCATACTGAGAGCATTTTCTTCTGCATGGAAATTTGCATTTTCCAAATGATGTGCATTTTTCCATGCATTTTTCACTGACTAAAGTATGTGCCCAGTTTCCAAATGGACCTGTGCTTTTTAGCATGTATTTTTGTTTTGAACATATTTTTCAGCACCGTTTTCATGGTGGTGGGAGGGGTTGGTGTCTTTTTTGCAAAATGCACAAAAAACTAAAAAAATATATTAATTTCATTCTTCAAACAATATTTCAGATTCACATGCAGTTTCAGGAGCTGCAAATTATGTAAAGCTGCATTAAAATTCAAACAAAATGTATTTTTGCACCAACCCCTGGTTTAAAGGGCAAGATGCAGCCCATAGACAGTCAGTTTTAGGTTTATCTACTAATTGGCCATTACTCAAATAAAAATGTCATTCCAGATGGTATACTAATGGAAAGAAAAAATAATCCCCAGGCTCCACTTTAACAGAAGCCGCAAAGAACAAAGTCCTATCAGCATTTCCGATACTCCAACAATTCCCAATCAGAGACGCAGCAAAGGGTGTGATTAATGCTAACTGCATCTCAGCTAAGACAAAACTGCAAATAATAAACTGCAGTCTTGTCTAACTAACCACTTGGGGAAGCTTCCTAACCACTCAGGGAAACCAATTTCGGGAAACTGTCTACAATAAATCAAGTTTGGGACAGTACTTGACGGATTAAATTTCAGGCATCAACTCTTTATGCTCCTGTCTCCCCTGCTTAATTGCACATTAACTGAGGAAAAGAATCTAGAGTCGGAGGAGAGGAAAGCATTCAACTTTTTCAAAGGTTTCTCTTTGATTCTTCATTATTTTAGTGGTTTAATATTTCATTCCCTTTCTTCAGATCATTTTCTACCTGATTTAACATGATTGTGCTCAGAGGAGTGAAATTTGGAACACTTTTCCAAAATCCCTCAAAAAGCATCTCCCTGTACAACTTTTGAGATAGATTTCTTGGCTTGTACTCAAAATAATGGTTGCTCCCGTGATGGAAGACTTCTCTAGCCAGGAAACTCAGTGGAACACGGAGACTGGGCACTTCCAATATCCCCCTTCCCTCCTAAACGTTGTAATATGTGCCCCTGATCAGTTCTAATGGATCGGGAGACTCTTCCACAGTGTGGGAACTGGGAATGGGGCAGATATTAGATGGGTGTTTTGCACTGGCTTGAAGAGCTCTTCTCTTTTTAGTGCTGTATCAAATTCCAAATATTAGCTATCATCATGGCAATCAGCTATGCATACTGTCCTGGGAACGATATAATGCAGTGACTATCCATTTGCCTTCCACATTGCAGCATGAAACCCATACCACTGATCCAGCTCCATGAGTCACTTTCTGGTTCTGAGCCCTTTTGGCACACCAAGTCCTCATCAGCCCCAGGCCAGTATTGATGAAGTTGCTGCCCTCCATCAAGATGGATTCAAGTCGGATTTAATCCACTTGGGGACCATAACCCTTTTCAGTGGACTTGGCCACCCAAGGCCATTAGTCCTCAGGGTTGTTAGGTTAGTTAACCATCACATGATTATTAACAACATGTCACGGTTACCATAGCAGGATAGCCTGGCCAAATGTTACAGGCAAACCAATTATAACAGGAAGCATACAACATATTGAGGAGGTATATTGAAGAGCTCTGCCTCATCAGAATGAGAGCAACTAGAAGATGAACCTTGGTTATGCCATTTTCACTGAAAATTTTTGTTTTGTCTGACCTATCTGGGTCAGCAAAGAAAAATATCAGGAATACACCCCCACCCCCACCCCCCCAAAAAAGTCACTTTCAATCTATGGAAACATATTGGCAAAAACACCATCTGCCCCTTATTTGGGTTACTGGATTACCTGTCCACTGACCCTGCCTGCTCTGTTCATTATTTCTTTCAGCTGTTAATTGCACAATCCCAGACTGTCTGCTCTAAAACCATTAATCCTGACCTGGATCCTCAAAGTTAATAATATGTGTGACTCCATATTCTCTAAGGCCACCTATAAGGTGCACCATCTGCTTTCCTCTCTCTTAATTTAAACTGTTAAATAAAAATACACAAGATCATCTACCAAGTAGTCAGGGAAGAGGGGAGAGGGAAAGGGGGAAGAACACCTTTGTTACCGCTCTGCAAATGAATTAAGTATTATACCTAATTAACTGCAGACCTGCTCCTTGGTTTCCAATAAGGTCACTCCCACACTAATCAGAAGCCTTCCGAAGAGTCTGTGTATAAATAACCTTGCACTGAAGCCCAAGATATACTAACTTAGATCTTCCTATATCTACTAGTGCAAATACACAGGCACCATTTTTTGAAATTAAAATCCAGAGGACACCTCAAAGGGTAGATTTGGGATTGAAAAAAGTAAGACAGGCACATAGCCACAAATCTTTGCAGGTTAGTGACCATATCTACATTGCCTCTCTCCAATCCGCTTCAATTTAGCAATAAATAGGAGAGAAAAATAGGGACCTGACTGTGGTACCAGACACTAGGAGCTCAATTCACCACCTTGCCTACCAGGAGAAAGCCTTGCCTATGTAACCATGGGCCAGCTGCACAATCCATGGACACTCCCAGAAGAAGGGAATTGTAAACCACTACAGTGCATTCTCTAAATAGAAAACTCTGGAAAGTGGCACTATAAGACAGAACTGATTTGATGGCATGCAATTATTATATATTGGGTTTAGAAGAGTCTGGAAAGGAGGAGGAGGATGGGGACAAAGGTATAAAGTTGAGAAAGGAGGAATCAGGCAGGGAAGCAGGCATGGCAGAAGATTGCGAGAGACCTGGCTTGGGTAGAGGCCGCAGAGTTGCGCTACTCAGGACCATACCTGTCTACCCGCGGCTCCGGAAAAATGGGACCTGCGCACATCGCTGGTGCGCAGGTCACTTTCCACGCATGCGTGGAAGGGTTTTACCCCTTCCACGCATGCGCGGAAGCGCTATGCTGCTTGCGCAGCCCCTACGCAAGCAGCGTAGCGCTTCCGCGCATGCGTGGAAGGAGTGAAACCCTTCCACGCATGCGCGGAAGCACTACGCTGCTTGCGTAGGGGCTGTGCAAGTGGCGTAGCACTTCCACGCATGCGCGGAAAGCGTTTTTCCCCGCTGCCAAATTATGGGGTTTTGGCAGCGCGGGGCGGGTTATGTCAATGGACGTCAAATTATGGGGTTTTCCCGGCCAAATCAGGATGGTTGACAGGTATGCTCAGGACCACCCAAAGCAGTTCTCCAAGCTTAATATATTTTAGTTGGCCATGGGATGCATAATCTTGATCCAGTAAACTTCCTGGTGACCTTGAACTGAGGATCCTACTCAGAGGTGGAAAAGGCACTGACATTTCAAATGCCTCCAACAACCACTTGAGACTTGTTGACTGTACCACATGGTTGCAGATAGTGGCAGAGACATGAGTATGCCCAGACTTATTGAAGGACATAGGAGAGCGTGAAATAATCATTTCCCACCTAGGGCCCAAGGAACAGATTAGAATCTAACATAGCCTGGAGAATAAAGATTTTGTTACATTGCAGTGTTTTTCCATTTATAAAAACTACATAATATTCCAGACTCCTGCTCTAATGTCAGGATCTCTGGGACTTTTCGATGCCTCCTTACTATGAAGGGTTGGGTGGGTGGGGCAAATACAGTACATTCATATGTACAGTATATGAAATATTTACACATGGACAGTACTTATCTAGACAGGTAACTGGACTCATATCCATTGAGACCATAAACACGTATAAATATGTGAAACAATTCTTATACTACCACATACAAGAAACATAGACCAATTCAGACTATATGCAGCAAAGACCCTGTCATACTGTGCAGTTTAATCAGACATATGGTGTGGTTTTTAAATTATTTATATTTATTTAACAAATAAATTCAGCAATATACAACAGAGAAGAAAATAATCGGTATTACGTCTAGAATTACAAATACTGATAAACAAAAATCTCTCTTTTTCTCATACCAGCATTTCTTTTTCTTTTCTAACCCTCCAGAAGGATCTGTCAAATACTAATGGTCTGATGCTCCTGTTTATTTTATTCACAAAAGCTAAAAACAGACACCAAATTTCCATGAAACTGTCCTGTATAACAATGCATCTGACCCATTAGCTAGAAAGGGTCATTTTTTCTGACAATCCTCTCTGTCAGATTTATTTATTTATTTAAATTTATATGCCGCCCAATCAAGAGAACCTGACTCAGGGCGGCGTACAACAGTTAAAAATGTATAAAAACAGATTTTAAAATCCCAATTGCCCACTCACTTCCCCACCCTACTACCCCCCCCCACCCCAATTAAAAGAATAAAAAGAAATAAAAGGGAATTGGGGGGGGGGGAATACAACAACACAAAGGGAGGGATATTAACTAAGTACTAACTGGGGATGAGCCAACAGGCTTCAGCCGTATTCCCATTAAGGCCCCACACCTGCCCTGCCAGCCAGGTTTTCAGACCTTTCCTGAAGGGCAGCAGTTCTGTCTGTAGCCCCAATTCTGTTGGAAGGAGGTTCCAGAGGGCTGGTGCGGACACGGAGAAGGCCCTTCTTCGTGTGCCAGAGAGGCGGGCCCCTCTAGCTGAAGGCACAACTAGGGAGCCCCTCCAGTCCGCTCTGGTTGGATGGGCAGACACTCTCGGGACGATGCGGTCTCTCATGTATCCTGGCCCACTGCCATATAGGACTTTAAAGGTCAAAACCAGCACCTTGAATTGCACTGCACCCGGAGGCAAACTGGTAGCCAGTGCAGCTCCCGGAGTAGTGGGGAGGCACGGACATAACGTCCACATCCCATCACCACCCGTGCAGCTGCATTCTGAATCAGATGTAGCCTCCGAATGGTCGTCAAGGGCAGTCCCATGTAGAGCGCATTACAGTAATCTAGTCTGGAGGTGACCAGAACATGAGTGACCATGAGTAAGGAGTTCCGCTCCAGGAGCGGGAGCAACTGGTGAATTACTCGAAGTTGAGTAAAAGCCCTCCTGGCCATGGCCGCCACCTGCTTTTCTAGCAGCAGTCGCGAGTCCAGGAGGACCCCCAAATTGCGCACTGGGTCTGTCTGGGGCAAAACTGCCCCATCCAAGACTAGAGGTGGTAGATCCATCTAGGTCAGGTGCACACTGCACACAATGTACTTAGCTACCAGTGTTTTGGCATCTTCACACAGGCTGCTGCCAACAGTAAAACAAAGAAGCTCTTTATCATATACTGTACTATATTTGATTTGGGGAGGCCTGATCTACACAGACTTGGATAAGAACAAATATCTGGTGTCAATACTTGACAGGTCATTTATGACACCTCTGCAGAACTTTTTTTTACAGAGAATTCCTCAACAAACTTACATTTACCCACATATGTATAAATGTATCTTGTGGCTTAATCTTATACCTTCTCCAATATTTTATTTTATTAGTCAAATTTGTATATGCCGCCTGCTCAGGTAAACCCGACTCAGGGCGGCATCACAACAATGCAAAAATACATAAAAACATTATAAAAACCCCCAACCCACCCCCTTTAAAACCCCCCATATCCCACCCACCCATCCCATCCACTATAAAAAGGAAGAAGAGAGAGTTCTTATACAAGCCAGCAGGCGGGCACCATAGTCCCATTCGGGCCCCACACCTGCCCTGCCAGCCAGGTCTTTACTCCTTTCCTGAAGGGCAGCAATTCACTTTGGAGTCTTAGGTCTATTGGCAGGAGGTTCCAGAGAGTTGGTGCGGACACGGAGAAGGCCCTCCTTCGGGTGCTAGACAAATGTGCATCCCTCGTTGGTGGCACTATTAGAGAACCCCTCCGGTCCGCTCTAGTTGGACGGGCAGACACTCTTGGGACGATGCGGTCTCTAAGGTATCCTGGCCCCCTGCCATATAGGGCTTTAAAGGTCAAAACCAGCACCTTAAATTGCACCCGGAGACAAACTGGTAACCAGTGCAGCGCCCGGAGTAGCGGAGAGGCATGGGCATATCGCCCACACCCCATTACCACCCGGGCCGCCGCATTCTGGACCAGCTGCAGCCTCCGAATGGTCGTCAAGGGCAGCCCCATGTAGAGCGCATTACAGTAGTCTAGTCGGGAAGTAACCAGAGCATGGGTGACCATAAGCAAGGAGCCCCGGTCCAGGAGTATAAAGTGATAGTTCATCATCTGCACTTCATTGCAGTAAGGGGTGCCACTAATGAATATATTTTATCATGAATTGATCTAGTTTTTCAGGTATACCACCTAAGAGTGACTTTTAACATTTTTATCACAGCTAAAGAAGTTCTTAAGGGGTTTGCAATCCATCATTTCAATTGCCAGATCAATCTCTCATGCCCATTTCGTTTTGCCATACATGTTAAAGTTCAAAACTTTATAAATAATAATCAACTCCTTTCAATCATCTGACCTTTTTGATACAAAAACTCCAAAAATATTGATTCAGATATTTTCTGTTTGTGTATAGGCAAATATTATGGAAGCATAATTGTAGGCAGAGGGGTGAGTGCAAGAATTTTAGGCCTACGTAGTGATGTACAGAACTCATTTTGTAAAGATTCAACAAGAATGGGTGTTAAGTGGTTGGAACTCATCATTCTTTTTAAATGACTAACCTCATTAGTCAGTTAAAAGGTGTGAGAGATAGGAGGCTGTGTGAACAAAATGTATGAACTGGGGTGTTCTTAATTCATATCTTACCTCGATCATTAGGTAATTACTATCTAGGCAGTTAAAGGGAAATATGTGTGATATGCGATGCTGTACAATACTTTTTCAAACTATTGTTTATATTTCTTGTCATATAAGGAATACAAGGGGCAACTGGCTAACTAACAACAATTTGCCACTGTGACTTATGCAGGCATAAAGAATCAAGAGAATTTTGACCCATTTGAAATTCTGTAAGGAACATTGTAAAGAAAATATGCCTTTACAATGGTCCTTATCATAAGCATTATTGACACCTCAGGTATTTTAAAAGGAATAGGTGACACTTTCATACAAATTTAGCAAAGCCTGTAGTTATTTTTGTATTTACTTCTATTTGATGACAATTGTGTAAGGCTCTCTTTTTCCCTTCCAATAGTTGGCAGGCAAGCTTCCTAGAAAACAGAAAAGAATGAGCAGAAGTCCAAAATAAATAAAATCAATGCAGCCTGTGACCAAATATACATCATTTCCCATTTTCCAGGCAAGTATCAAAGCAGGCAGAGAAATCATTGGGGAATCTCTGGATTGAAGATGCTTTCTCTCCCCTGTGAATACTGTGCAGCTTTCTACACAGAACAGAGCAAAACAACACAGGTTTGTGTATTCTCTCCAGCACCATAGAGGCAATTCCACCAACCTCACTCCTCCATGCATTAATTACAACTTGTTGCAGCCATTTCACAAAGTTTAGTACAACTCCTTCAGATAAAAAGATAAATCTGAGATGCAAATCTTTGGGTGGCTTGTATATTAAGCAACCTGGAAGTAGATTTTCCTCTCTTTCTGCATGAATTCCTTTCTCTACCCATCTTGACAAAGGCTTTAGGCAGCAGAATGGTGGAAAGGACCAGAGTTAATGATGTAGGATGTCCTCTTTTTTCTTCTTCATCCAAGCCTCCAGAGACTATGTCCATCTCATAACACAAATGTAACAAGCAAATGGGATTTTCAAAGGCATGGCAGGCTTTGTCTTTGAAGATAGCAATTGGATGTTATTTTCTCCAATTTTTTAAAGCGTTAGAAACACTTCCTCAGTACCCACATTCCACAGTCTCATATGGGTGATCCAACAGAACACTTCCTGGTTTATTGAACCACAGCTGGCAACTATTTCCAAACAAATCAGATTTGGTTTGAACAATTTTTAAAAAATGAAGATTAAACCACAGTATGCAATCCTTGTTCAGGTGGATTACCCAAGTAAGTTTGCCATCTTAGACAACACAAAAAAATAAAGGTCTCATAGTGTCCTATCAAGCCAGCACATGAACAGAGGGAATGAATGGTGTGCTTTGCTACGATTCATTGCCATAGTCATACTATATCCTTGTTCAGAAAACAAATATGATACCATGTTCCACCAATGACTACAATTTTACACAAAGAATGCTGTCACTGAAGCTTTTCATTATCAAAACTTGGCAACATAAACTTTCCATTGTAAAAAGCACAGTACATATGTGTACTATATTTAGCTTTTATTTGGTCTATATGTCATTCTTCCATCTCAAGACTAGGATGCATTCAGACATCATCCAACCAACCCAGATCGGTTTTGAAACAGAGATGAGCAATGAACCCAAGAGTTGGATACGACTGGCTTTCGAGCAAGGAAATGTTTACCTTTTTTTACCAGGTCATGCTCCCTCAGACATCTTCGGAGGCTGGACAGCCATTTTGCCCTTCCTCCACCATATGGCACTTCCTGGTGTGGTGGAGACAGTGGTGGGCCACATGAAATGGTGTCACGCGCCGCATCCAGCCCATGGGCCACAGGTTGAGAATCCCTGACTTAATGTCTGAATGGCCTAGGAGGTGCACTAAGCACTATGGGGCGGTATATGTTATTGCAATTGCAGAAGGTAGCTGGTGAGAGAGATCTCTAGCCATATTACCTAGTTTGGTGTTGAAGAGCATCAGTAATGGCAAGGTAGATATTTTGACGTAACACTGAACGTGTATGGCTACAACCAGCAGGTAAAAATTGGCTATAAAAGAAGACAAACACCCATAAATAGCTTGCTAAGCTAAAGGCATATTTAAAAATCTGTGTATCACAAAGAGAATCTAAAATTAGTTGTAGCAGGACCAAGCTCTCCATCCTGATTTAGGTTACCATCCATATTTTTGGAAGATAGAGGCCCCATCCAGTCTTCACCATACAAAATGTATGTTTTAAGCAATTTATAGCTCTGTGTAAAATAAACAGGAAGAACAAACTTAGCAGCCTACATTATACTGGCCAAAGTTAAAGTATCTGTCTTTATTCAGTAGCATGTTTGTGAAGAGGTATTTTTCCAGACTTACTAACTCAGAGATGATATTTATAATTCTAAGACGGAATCTCAGATATGGCAAATCTGTGATTCTCCGTAGATTCCAGTGGTATAACAAACAAACCTCTACTGTTCTAAAGAGATAGAGTCCTTCTGTCTGTGTATTTAAATAAACACTCTCTGAAATGAGAGATGACGGTTCCAATCCAGTTTTTCCTATACTGTTTTGCATCCAGCATCAATTATTGCTGGCCAAACAGACAAAAGACTAGTTTTGCCCTGTAGTGGTCACTTAAAATTATTCCCACGATGAGGCTCAAAAGCACCTATCTTATTTTCCATGATCGTTTCCATGGAGCTATCAAGTGGCTGCTTATGCTTCTTCCTTGTGAGCTCAGGTTATAACTCAAGCACTTCCTTGTTTACATGGCCTTTTCATTTGCACAACACCTGCTCACACAGTAAGCAATATGGGAGAGCTATGTTATCCTGGTGGGACTTCAACCCTTCTTGCAGATATCCCATTGAATTTCTATTTACATTTTCCCTGAACGTAGCTACCTCTTTTCCTTTCCATGGTCCTGAATGTTTGCCTGTCAAAAGGATCGGTATCCTCAAGATTATTTCTATTGCAAGCTGATTTGAAGCCTTCTTTTCAGGTAATCCTAGTATGTGTCAAACACAAAGCTCACACATGCTCCACCAGGGATATGCATTCTAAAGCAGAGACAGGTAAGACCTGGAAAAATTACTCCGAGACTGCAGATCCCAAAATCCATGGGCTATCATTTTATTGGTATTTATCTCTTGATTTAATAGCTATCCAGTTGTATGCTGGCAAAAGCACAGATAGCATATTTTGCTTTGTGTGAAATTACAATATTCAAATTCTGTGAGCTGTAAGTAAAAAAAAGCAAATTTCTCATCTGTAATCCTGACTACAATGTGTCAAAGTTAGTTAAACAAAATAAAACTATGCATCTATTTCATATAATTATGCAGGTCAGAAATGCACGCCCACACACTGTTTCTCAATATTAAACACACATTACTACCCATCAGACACTTGTTTGAGTCCTGCAAGAACTGGAAACCTAAGATCTCAGTAGCCTAAACATATTTTCTGGGTTGCATTTGATTTGATAGGTGATGACTGGTTTGGACTACCTCTTTTACCATAGGAGAGCTGGGTGGCAATAGGCAGGTGTAAGAATGGTAAAGCAGCTGTCATGGGTGAGATTCGGGTTGAGCAGATCAAACATTTTGGACCAATAATGAAAAAACGGTTACTTACAGTAACTGCTTGAATGTAGTCCAGATACCAAAGATATGGAAGATGGCTCGAGTGATAGCTATACTTAAACCAGGCAAGCCACCAGAAAACCCAAAAAGCTACAGGCCCATATCTCTTCTTAGTCACCTATGTAAGATACTAGCAGGGGTGCCTGGCTTTGCACGGGTGGTCCCAATCCGGCTAGCTGAGTGCCAGTGTTGCCCAGGAAACCCACTGGCCAGGGGTGGGCCTGTGATGTGATCTTGGCAATGACATCACAATCTCCCCTGGTTGGCCTAGCACTGGGGCAGACACAAACCCTCCTGTCGAATATACCCCCTTTGCAGATCAATTTAGGGGGCAACACCTCCATGGGCTTTGGGACCCCGACATTGACCTGCTCACGTGCGCAAGGTAAGTGTGTGCCGAATCTCATGGGGTTTGGTGAAGGGGTGTGGCAGCCCATTCCGGACACTGAACCCACACCTTTGCTGTATAGGTATATAAGATAGATGTGAATGTTAAATCCTGAACCGACTTTCTGCAATAGTAGAACCCCAGCTTATACCACAACAAACTGGTTTCAGACCTGGCAAAGATTGTACAGCACAAAATCTTAATTTAACACAGTACACAGAAGATGGTTTTGAACTGAAGGAAATCACAGGCATAGTGTTTATAGATCTCACTGCAGCTTATGACACAGCCAACCATGCAGTCTTGCTGAAGAAAGTCTCCCACATCACAAAGGATTTTAAATTCACAAAAACCATACTGTTTATTGGGAAACCATAGATTTTTTGGTCAATTTCCAAGGACAATGCAAGTGATAGAGAATTAAAAGAAATGGCCTCTCGCAGTTTAACCTATATACTAATGATCAACCACTGCCGGAAGCCACTAGGAGCTTTCTTTACATGGACAACCCAACAATTGCTGCACAATGCACAATATTTGCGGCTATTGAGAGAAAAACTGGCTGAGGCTTTGAATTTAATGACTATATATTACAGAGTCAACCAACTAAAGCCAAACTGCCTAAAAACTCAATTCTGTGCCTATCATTTGAAAAACAGTGAGGCATCAAGAAGGTTGCAGGTGACTTGGAATGGCACCAGGCTCAAACATTGCTTCACCCCCAAATACTTGGGAATTACCCTTGATCGAACTCTCACTTTCAGGACCCACTGCTTAATACCAAACTGAAGGTTTTTACCAGGAACAATATTCTGAGGAAAATAACAAGCACAAGATGGGGTGCCCAACCACACACATTAAGAACTTTGGGGCTATCTTTATGTTACTCTGCAGAAGAGTATGCTAGTCCAGTGTGGTGCAGATCAAAACATGCAAAACAGTTGGATGTGGCCTTAAATGAAACAGCGAGACTGGTCACAGGGTGTTTAAAACCAACCCCAATACAAAAAGTGCATTACTTAGCTGACATCCCTCCACCAAAATTCTGCCAAGAAAGTGCTGCTCAGAAAGAGTGGGTCAAAGCAATTTCCTTGGAAATACACCTGCTATTTGATCACCAACCACTAAAGCAGAGACTCAAATCAAGGCATAGCTTCCTCAAAACCTCTGCCCCTCCAAACAACCAGCCCCCACAGACCACTCTAGAACCATGGAAGGTGAGCAAGGGGCTACCAGATAACTGAGCAGAACCACATGACTCTCTACCGCCTGGCCAAGAACAACTATGGCCTGTGTGGAAAGCTTTAAATAGACTGTGTGCAGGGGTAGGAAGATCAAGGGCTAATCTGAGAAAGTGACATTTCTCTGTAAATGACAGGCTGTGTGATTGCAAAGAAGTACAAACTATCTCCCATATGATACAATGCACATGATGCCCCTCAACGTGCACTGAGGAGGAAATGCTGTTGATGTGGACCGATATTGGGCAGATGTCATCTAGCCCTTTTTAATTTTATTTTGTTTTTATATGTGTTAATTTTAGCTTTGTATGTTATTATATGCTGGTGGTGCCTCTGACACGAATAAAGAAATGGTTTGGGCTGGGCTAAGCTGAAGACTCAAGATAAAGTCTCACTGCTGGAAGTCAGGTGAAATGACTTGTCAGTTCCAACACATGTACAGTGATACCTCATACAACGTCCAAACTTGGTTCCACAAGTTTGGACTTTATACGGATTTGGACTTTGTATGAGGCATGCAAAATTCTAGCCACGATGCCTCATACAACGTCCAAATCCTTGCCGCGATGCCTCATACAACGTTGTTTCCATAGAGATACATTGTACTGTAACAGCACAGACTTCAGGGCAAAGTCAAGGAAACAGACAGGAAACTGACAGAACTTTAAGAAAACATTGTCTAAAGGCTAAAAACATTACAAAAACATGTCAAACAACCCTGATTGTCCAAGAACCTGAAGAATGTTGCAAAAATCCCAGGAATGCTTCTAAAAATTCTGACAAAAAAATCCAAAATCATGCTCAAAACCACTCCTAAACACTCTTCTCCTCGTGCAAAACCCACAAGAGCAATGCACGCATGTGTCCTGCCTTTTATACTGCCCAGGCACAATGCAACCTGGGAAAAACCCCAATGCCTCATACAAAGTTGCCGCGACTTTGTATGAGGCAACTTTTTTCAAGGAATTAGGCGATGTTGTATGAATCCGATGTTGTATGAAGCAGACTTTGTATGAGGTATTACTGTATATCCACACTCTTCTCCCTACAGTTCTAGCATAAGGTAAAGGTCGACCTTGCTCGAAAGCCAGTTGTATCCGACTCTAGGGTTCAGTGTTCATCTCTATTTATAGCCAAGCGCCTGCGTCTGCAGACTTTTCCGCGGACATGTGGCATGCCTCAACACCGGAGTGCACGGAACGCTGTTTACTTTCCCACCAAAGTGTTCCCTATTTATCTACTTGCAATTTCTTGCTTTCAAACTGCTAGATTGGCAGGAGCTGGGACTGAGATGGGAGCTCACTCCGTCATGCAGTACCCTGGAATCAGACTCCGAACTTTCTAGTCAGCGAGTTCAGCAACTTAACCACTTGAGCCACCCCAGTCCCTTCATAAACACAGAGGGAAATCAGGAATGTCTACTGGCACTATTATTGGCTAGTATTGGCCTATGATATTCACATGACTGCATCCTAAACGGCACTGCAAACTGCAAACAGCCCTGTTTTGTAGGGAAAATGTTAGGCTTCTCAGCAAAAGCATATTGTGGGCTAAAAGACTTGTGGAAAGATAATAGTCCAGAAACAGGAGCAATTAATTCCTCTGCAAAAAAAGAAAAAAGAAAAAAACCATAAACTACACATTTGTTATATTGTTGCATATTTGCCTTTTTAAAAGGCCCTAAATTGCTCCCCATGGTGGCAGCCAACACACACCAAGCTGTCTGTTTTTATTAGTATTACATATATTTGGAGCAATTTTGAAGTGAAACAGCCATTGTTCACACAAAGTCATGTAAAAACTGGGTACAGTACGTGTCCCTACAGGAAGACATCCATAATGTCAACTTCCAAGGGTATCTTGTCTTCCTTCTCCCTCCTTCTCCTGATGACATTCTGAACAAATTGTGAACAGAGCAATTTTGCAGACTGCCACAATCTAAAAGCAGTGAACAGCTGTCAGGCACCTATGATCATCAAACTCCAACCCAAACAATCTGTTTCTCACTTGTGTAGGAGAAATGAGAAGCTAGTAACACCACCTCAGTGAATTATCTATCTGTAAGCCTCTGGCAGCAAATTGCCAAGGACCATTATAATTAGTAACAGTGGATGTGGCCAAGTCTTCTTGCAACAACTTCAGAGAATTTTATCCCTTAGTCCTATAAAACCCAAGCCATCTGTCTAGCTTGAGAACAGCACCCAAACATCTACTTGCTAAATATACCAGTTAAGTGCATTATTTGCCACCAGCCCAGTTGTAAAATTTGTCACACAGGTTTCAAAGTAGGGTATGCTACATTTTTACATAGCTGCTTTCTTTTCTTATTCATCTATCAGTGCTCCCTCCACTTAGATGTAATCACTGACAAACCAAATTTTGCACAAATGATATAGAGAGAGCATCATTAATAAAACAGGGCTATTTCCAATGACCTGTTCACATAATACTGATTCATTCTTATGTGAACATTCTTGCATGAACTCTTTATCCTAAACCAGGAGTTCTCAACCTTTTTAAGCCAGTTTCACTCTCTGTCAGACAGCTTCGGGAGCCGGATGGCCATTTGCACTTCCTGGTATAGTGAAGGCGGGGGGGGGGGGGGGGCAAATGAAATGGTGTCATGGGCCGCATCCAGCCCACAGGTTAAGAATCCCTGTCCTAAACAATATGAACTAATTTAACTCCTTTAGCAGCAAATGTGGGTCAACTAAACTTTTGAACAAGATATGATGTCAAATAGCTGTCCATCCTCTGCTCAGTTCCCTAATTCAGTGGTAGATTAACCAACAGAAGGACCCAGGTGCTGTTGCCAGTCTGGTACCACAAGCTAATGTGATACAACAACAACAGTCTTAAAACAAAGAGAGAGCTGAGAGACTGCTGGTCAATAAGGACATTACAAAACCCAGAGTAAGGCAGCTCCCTATATTCCTAGGGAAGGGAAAGAAAAAAATATCATTCAAAAAGCCAGGCTGAACAAAGAAAAAAGCCAATAAACATCACTCACATAGATTACAAATTGAATAAATAGATTAGAAATTGAATAAAATAAATAAATAAATATCCCAAAATTAATAATATGCATTTACAAGTCCACCAACTGTTTTTATTTTGCTGTTTTGAAACAACCCAATTGCATTCTTACTCTATTAGTACAGACAACAGTTTCTGAAAAGAGACACATTTCTAGGCTAACATCTCACAGAAACCAACCCTTGGAGAGCTACATATCTTTGGATAACACTGGTTTGGTTAGACATCCAGGTTGGCATCCATCACTGGAAATACTTGAACTAAGGTGAATTCAAAATGACTGAGAAGGTTTTGTAGGATTTTTCTCGCTTTCCTACAATCTAATTTATCTTTTTATTTTATTTTATAGGGGAATTAGGTGGGATTTCCCCCCTCAAATAAGATTATCAATTTCCTTACAAGTAAGTGCCATGGTTTTCCTTTGGGAAGCAGGTGTAATGCCTTGTCTCAATTGCTTCCCAAATCTCTTTTTTAGGACTGGGGCAGTGGGTTGGCAAGATCAGTGTAGAGGCACTGGCCTACAATTCCATATATGCCCTGTTACCCAAGTTGAGGGATAATCCCCAGTGTGTCCACCTACCGTATTTATCCGAGTATAACGCGCACTCGTGTATAACGCGCACCCCTAATTATCCATGAAATCTCGGTATTAAATTTTTTTTCACACCACGCATCTCAGCAGTGCCTACTGTACCCGGCGCCGGCTTCTTGAGTCGCGCGGCCCGGGTAGCGCGGAGCACGCCGCGGCCCTCCTCCCCCGGAGGGTTCCCTTCTCGACCCGGCGGGTGCGTGCAGGTGAGCGGCGGCGGCAGCGGGACCTGGGCGCCTGGGAGGAGGGCCGCGGCGTGCTCCGTGCCTACCCGGCGCCGGCTTCTTGAGTCGGCCCTCCTCCCAGGCGCCCAGGTCCCGCTGCCGCCGCCGCTCACCTGCACGCACCCGCCGGGTCGAGAAGGGAACCCTCCGGGGGAGGAGGGCCGCGGCGTGCTCCGCGCCTACCCGGGCCGCGCGACTCAAGAAGCCGGCGCCGGGTAGGCGCGGAGCACGCCGCGGCCCTCCTCCCCCGGAGGGTTCCCTTCTCGACCCGGCGGGTGCGTGCGTCCCGCTGCAGCCGCCGCTCACCTGCACGCACCTGCCGGGTCGAGAAGGGAACCCTCCGGGGGAGGAGGGCCGCGGCGTGCTCCGCGCCTACCCGGCGCCGGCTTCTTGAGTCGCGCGGCCCAGTCCTCGTGTATAACACGCACCCAAACTTTGAGCCTTTTTTTGGGTATAAAATTTTGCGCGTTATACTCGAATAAATACGGTAAATACCTCAAACTCTAAAAGCAGAATGGAACTAACAATTTTCTAATGAAGGTAGAAAACTGAAATCTGTCAGCATCCTTGGGCACTCTTTTAGTTTTCCTTCATGCAAATATTAAATCATTCTTAGAATTTTTTGAAGAAAATAAGTTTTCACATTATAGCAAATAACCAGTCTCTCTAGAGCAGCGTTTCCCAACCTTTGGTTTTTTGGACTTCAATTCCCAGAAGCCTAAGTCAATTCCCCAAAGCTAATGTACTGACTTAAGACTTCTGGGAATTGAAGTCCAAAAACCAAAGGTTGGAAAACACTGCTCTAGGGTAATGTACTTCTTACTTATTGATTACCAAAACAGCTTTGTTATAGTTTGTAATCATTTTTTAATGCAGATTTCTGAGGAAGGAAGGAGCCTTTGTCTGTTTGAACAAGAATCTTTGTGATTATTTGAAAGCTGACATACAGAAATAAAAGCAGTGTGTGCTAAAAAAGCTGTCATTTTTCCTATAAGTAAGCAAGCATGTCTCATAACCAACTGTTATTAATCCCACCTTTCCTATCAAGTAACCTCATTATGAATGCATCAGTGCAATGTCACAGCTGTGTCCCTCTGGGACACACATGCAATTGAAGCTTCAAAGTCATTTAAGAATGATAGTGCCTGAGATAAAGGCACTAAGCTGAGATTCTAAACATTTTAACAAATGTGACTGTGTTGCAGAATACCAGTAATGCAGTAAAATTATAAGACTGAATTGAAATTTTCCCCCATAAAGATTTGAGGTGGAAAATGCTTCCAATCCTAGTTTCCCCAGAAAACCCACATCACTAATCTCCTGGGCAAAAAGCAGTAATAGAGCTTCAATAGTTTCTGAGAAGATATTGGAAATACAGCAGTACAGTAAAAATATTTGTATACAAATAAATGACTTCAAAACTCTTCAGCTAATTTTAAAGCATGTTGGCCTGCTATACTAGGCTAGCTACCTTTTAAAAAGTATTCTTAGATGCTAAAATAGAAATAACCACTGGTCCAACTTTTCCATTTTGGCACACATTAAGACTGTAGTCCTATTCATACTTACCTGGGAGCAAGCCCTTTCTGAACACAGAAGACCTATCTACCTGTGCGAACTATAACAGCTTATGCCAAATAAATCTTGTGCATCTTCAACACACCCAACACTCTTTGCTGTTTTGGCTGCAACAGACTAACAGGGCTAATCCTGCTCCCACCATTCAAAACAACTGTAAGCTAAATCTAGGATGCAAATGACTAGTGAAAAATAGCTTAAAGCAAAGGAATTATTTGTTTACTTCTTCATGGTGGACAGATCTGGGATGGCTGGGGCCCTTTTGCACTTGATCAGAATGTCAGAATGTTTTTACTTATTTTTGAGTAATTTCTCCAAACCTCAATTAAAACAAAAATAAAAACAGGGAGGAGAGCTGTCTTGAAGTCAAACCTTCCTATACCTTAAAGCTCAAGTGGCTATGAGACATTAATATCAAGGTTTTCAGGCTAAACAGGGGCTTGTGGATTTAATCCTAAATAGCTGTCATTTCTGATAGACATGTTCTTGACATCTTTCCAAACTCTTACTGAGGATGTCTGAAACTTTTTATTATATTCTCTCAGAACAATCTGATTTTGCAGAGTAATGTGGATTAATCTAGAGGCTTGTACAACACCTGTCTTTTGCAATCCTGGTCATTGTGCACAGTCTCAGAGCCTGTGCGTGTATAAAATCCAAATGCAAGCAAACAGAACAAACCCTGATTTTATGTTAAGAGCGGTAGTCAGAGCTGAAGTATCCACTATATGTGTTGAATGGAGATGGAAACTCCAGCATGACACCATGGCTAGCATCTACCAGATGAAGCAAACAGTCTTTGGTTAGAAAAACTATTCATCTGTTTTGAATAAATGTCAGCGATCTACTGTGTGGATTAATGTCTGGAAGGATATCCTGCTATGGTAATGGAGTAGACCATCCAGCCAGCGACTCAATGCTAAGTATTTGGTGGTGGTAAATAACCTGACTCCCTAAAGGGGTCAATGGGCCCCTTTACGTGGGGTGATGGTCTCCTCTGTGGAGAAAATGCCACTGAAACCATCATATCAGGCCCAATGGCAAAATGAGCGAAGGAGGAACCACTTCATTCTGATTCCCAAAGGTCATGGAGGTGGAAGAGGCCATGCCAGATGGACTGGCTGTGAAGGCGCACCTTGATAATATCCTCATGGCTGTGGCACTACATTGCAGTCCCGGTGTTAAATCCTGCCTGTCTCATTTCATACGTGCCGCAGGAGATGGCTTCGTGATCATAGTGTTAGGGTCACTTCATGGCAAGCTGGGATTCACCTTAGACAAATTCACACCAGTGGCACTTTCCTTGTTTGTCATTCTGTGAAAATGACTTCCAGGAAAAAATGTATACCTGGATATGTGTAGCAGCTGCAGCCGCCACCAACTGTGTGGATATCTGCTAAGCTACAGAGACAAATCTGTCACATGTCAGTTTGAGTAGCTGTGATTCACTCTGGCATGTTATCATGTAGCTTCAGTTACACAACGAGCCATATATGAATACCAAGAGGATTGTCACCATATACTATATATACAGGTAATTTCATGCACTGAAGAGTGGAGTTAATGTGATAAGTGAAATTTAACCTAAATGTGAGATGATACTATCTATGACATCCTTCTGTACCCCTCTACTTCCTTCACCATATTCCATGTGCACTATCATCCAGTCCTTGACAAAAAATTAAAATTGAGCACATCAACTAGAAAGATGCAAGTTCAGTAAATCTATTCCAAGTTGCCTCAACTGAATACAGTACTCTACCCTGATTTCAGATGCAGTTTGCTGGCTGTTGTCTCTTGACTGCAGTAAGCAACTGAAATACTCAGAGAAGTAGTTTTCAATTGAGGAGGAAGGGGGTTATTAAAGGATTTTGCATTACTTCCAAGTCTACATACTGACTTCACTTGAACAGTTTACAACATGGAAAACACTGCATCTTTCATTAGAAAACAATAAAATGGTCAGATTAGTGTACTTAGCAGATAATGCTTAACTACTTTCTGGCTTCATTGCTCCCTGCTGTCACTACTGCACTTTCGTTTTTTAATATTCTACTTTTCCCTCCATTATTATCTTACATTCAAGAAATCAGGTTAAAAACAATGGCTTATAAACTGCAGAAGAAAAAAAACCATTAGACAGAAAGGATTATCAAGATTCTGTTATTCAAAAGAAGATCCAGTCCCAAGGTTAAAATCAGAAGAGATAATCAATCAACACAATTAGGAAGCACTGCACTTCTTTCTTTTAATCCCTTTTTCCTTGTATGTGTTTTTCTTTCCCCTTATTTTCAATTTGTCTGGGAACTGAAAAATAATATTTTCTCTTTTTTACAGCTAAGATTGTGAGATTCAACTTAGGTCATGTTCCAGTGACACTACACATCCACTGGTCTGGTCTGATGTTCCATTAATTTGGAAGCAATACAGTAACCAAGATTCTGGGATTGCAGCTACTATTTTATTTAAAAACTAGCAAGGTTTGCCCGGCGTTGCCGGGCTTTTTTGGGGTTTCTTTTTTTAAAAAAATTATGAAAAATGGTGTTGAATGATTTGTGTTGTATGTGTATTTAAATGAGTTATGTTTTTTTAAAAAAATATTGTTTTTTTTATACGTAGGTAGTGTTTTAAACTGTTATAAAAAATTTAGGATTTTAAAAATAGGAAAGGTTGATATATTTTTTCCCCAATAATTGCATTTTTAAAAAATAATGTGTTCCTATGTGGTATTTGGTGATAGGTGTACTTTGGATAAGAATTCATTGAGTGTCATTTTTCCTCTGGCCACTGGGTGGTGCTGTTGCGTAATGTATTATTTTTGAATTTGTCCTGGGCTGTGTATTCTTCCTGTTCCTTTTTCATTTCAATTCTGCAGCTCGGTGAGGCTGGACATGTAGTGGTAAGTTTTGATCTCTGTTCTTTTAGGGGTTGTGGTGTTGTGATTTGTGGTGGGTGGGGGATTGTTTTTGTTATTTTGTTTGTTTGTTTGTTTGTGGATGATTGTATTTCTAATGTTTATGTTTATTATTGTTTTTGCTGTTTGTTGAATGTTCTTGTTTGTGTTTCTGGTGTGGGTATTTCTGTGGTCCGGCCTCGGTGGCTGGGTGGGCCATTAAAATACCATGTGGTGGTAGGTTGGGTTTTTTTTCGCAGCCCGGATTCTTTGGAATATGTACGTCGCCGGCCCGTGGTGGGGAGGGGGGCATGGTTATTGGGGGTTAGGAAGGGTGGGCTAGGTGGTGGGGAGGGGAGCTGTAGTGTGTTATGGTGCTTTGTTTTTGTGGAGTCGTGCTTTGTTTTTGTGGAGTCGTGAAAGTAGATCGTTTTTCCCCTTTAATATCAGTGGGTGGGGGCTGCGATCCCCCTCCCCGCTGGCTACCCTAGTGTTGGGAGGTTTTTTGGGATAAAAGGTGGATATTGGCCCTACACTTCTGGACACAGAGGAGCAGGCAGAGAGGATCGATCCCCCACCCACCCCTCCTTAAAACAAATCTGTTTTTAAAGAGAAGAAAAGACGGAGTTTTTTTAAGGATGGGTGTTGGGGGATCGATCCTCTCTGCCTCATCTTTTGTTTCCAGATGGGTTGGGGCAATATAGTCCTTTTATCCCCACAAACCTCCCAACACTAGGGTAGGCAGCTGAGAGGGGGATCGCCACCCCCTCCCACTGATGTTAAAGGGGAAATTCCATTCGGGAGCTGCAGGCGCCGCGGGTGAGTAAAAGAAAGCCGGCTGGAGTTTGCTTGCCTGTGAGCTGTTTTTCTTTTTAATTTTCCGGTCGCCGTTTTCCTCAGCGTTCCGCGTGGGCGCGCAGGACGCTGGGGCTTGTAGTTATGGGTTGGTGCTTTGTGTTTTTGCTGGGTTTTTTTAAAATGCGTTTCTTTCGATTGGCTGCGGCGCATGTCCGAACGCTGCGCCGTGCGAGAGCCTCTCAGCGTGATTGGCTCTGGCGCGGCGCAGCGCAAGGAATGTTGGGAAGTGAAGTTATTTCCCTTTCTTGCCGTTTGTGGGGCTGAGACCCCCATGCCGGATTTTTAAATCCTTCGTTGACCTGCGTAGGCAATTCGGCCGTGCGCACGAAGGGTGGGTGCGGGTCAGTAGGGCGACGCATAGCAACCTATAGCCAGTTCCAACGGTGAACACTTGGTTTTATAGGTTAAGATTTATTATTTTTGTATTATTAGAGGATCCTTTTCCCATTATTTCAGATGCTAATCAGTTCTACCAAAACTGACTGGACAACTATGATGGAGAAATACTGAAAAGTAACAATGACTAAAAAGCGTCAAACCAGACACAGTTATTTTAGGTGGCGTACCTCTCTATCATTATCTAAGTTGATAAAGAATCTAAATTGTCAAGGATGAGAGTGCTCTCATATTATGCTTATTGGATTCTCATAAGCATCTAGTTGGCTTCTTATAGGCCTCTGTGGCCACTGCATGAGCAGCATAATGATCTGATATAGCATGATGGTTCTGCACATAATGCACATGTACATAAGACATCAATGAATATACACTTTTAATGAATGCAAAAAACAATCATAAGAATGCCTCAACAGCCTTATAGGACTGTTTGGGTATGTGAATTTACACTTCTATATTTCCACACTCTAGGCAATTTATTCCTTTTTTTTCTCCATTTCTTTTCCTGTTGATTGCAGTGGCTCAAGTAGCTAAGACGCTAACTGGGAGGTGGAAGATCAGCAGTTCAATTCCCGAGTACTGCAGGATGGAATGAGCTCCCGTCTTTGTCCCAGCTCCTGCCAATCTAGCAGTTCGAAAGCAAGAAATTTCAAGTAGATAAATAGGGACCACTTCAGTGGGAAGGTAACAGCGTTCCGTGCGCTCCGGTGTCTAGTCATGCCTGCCACATGGCCACGGAAACGTTTGCAGAAGCAGACAGCGCTGGCTCTTCGGCTTTGAAACAAAGATGAGCACTGCACCCTAGAGTCGGATATGACTGGCTTTCGAGCAAGGGAAACCTATACCTTTACCTTGCAGTCTTACAAAAACTGCTTTCCTAGAAGCATGGTGACAATGTGATTAACATGAAATGCAAATAGCAGCTTCTAAGAGGTAACTTTTGTTGGGAGGATGGCAGATAAATAAAGACTCCAACCATCTCTTCCAGCCACCTTGAGTAATGCCCTGAAGTGCTGATAAAACAAATCAGAGAATAAACAAAACAAAACCAACAAAGGCATACTAGGCATCACGTGTGTTTGGTGCAGAAAAGCTTGACAAAAACTAAATACTGTACCTATCTAAAAGTCTCAACAAATTATTGTGCCAGGGAAAAGAAGGAAGAAACTATTATTGAGTGATTGAGAGAAACAATTACTCAGCTATTTCTGAACAAAACAACCACCTTAAACTTAAAAATGATAAGCACTCTCTGATCTAATTCTCTTTCAGAATCAGCTGGTAAATAAAACAGCAGTATTTGGGGGAGCTTGTTCTTCCCTAGACAACATGTTTTGTTCCCCATTTTGTTTTTAGTAGCAAATGATACCCACACTTAAAACAACAGCATATCTTGATCTCAACTTCTGTTTGATCTTCATAAGCAGTTCTCCAACTTTCTAGCAGTGTTTTATCACATTTGTTGTTGTTCAGTCGCACAGTCGGTTCCGACTCTTTGCAACCCCATGGACCATCGCACGCCAGCCACCTCTATCCTCCACCATCCCTCTCAATCCACCCAACTCTACCAAAACCAAAAATCAATAGTCTAATCATAGACTACAGAGGTAATCATATCCAGCTCATTTTATTGTATGCCTTCCAAGCCTCTCACCACCTCTAGGATATTTGCAGTTCAGGAATAAGATATGCTGGGTACATCACAACCTACAGTTATGGTAACTACTTTTATATATGCTCTTAGCCCTCTGCCATGTGGTTGGTTGGTTGGTTGGTTTATAAAGAATTTAAAGAGCTTACCTTGGGTTGGGTCATTTTGTGTGAGCCAATTCATATGTTACCAAAGAGAAAGCTTATTTCATATAAGTACAATAACTGATAAACTTCCAGAACGTAGGGGGCAGGCCCTTCCCTCCTAACGTTCCTCAAACATAGAACAGCACAACAATCAAAAGAGAACAAACTAGTCCCATCTTTACAGAGAATAAGCCATGGAGGAGCATTTTTGAACTGCTTTAGTAATAAGTATCTCTGGAGGTTACATGTAATGTTCCACTTGTATGAACAGTCCTATCCATTGGTTTCTGGTGACATCAAACAGGCCACACAGAAGCATTTCTGAGCTGCTATAGACATTGCTGCTGGCTGGATAGCTCAGTGTTTTAGGTATCTGCCTCCAAAACCAGAGATTGGGATTTCAATTTCCCACTGTGCCTCCCGGGAGAAGAGCCAGACTGTGTATTCATGGGCAAACGTACAGTTCCAGTGGGCTCCCAAGAAGAAGGGAATGATAAATTACTACAGTATTCTCTATCTAGAAAACCCTGGAAAGAGTTGCCATAAGTCAGAACTGAGTTGATCGCATCCAATTATTATTATTATTATTATTATTATTATTATTATTATTATTATTATTATTATTATTATTATTATTATTATTATTATTATTATTATGTTGTTGTTGTTGTTGTTGTTGTTGTTGTTGTTGTTGTTGTTGTTGTTGTTGTTGTTCAGTCGCACAGTCGACTCCGACCCTTTGCGACCCCATGGACCATTTTCCTCCAGGCACCTCTGTCCTCTACCATCCCCCTCAGCCCTCCCAGCTCTGTGCCCATTGTGTCTACAATACCATCTAGCCATCTCATCCTTGGCCTCCCCCTTCTTCTTTTGCCCTCCACCTTTCCCAACATCAATGCCTTCTCAAGTGAATCCTCCCTTCTCATTTGATGTCCAATGTATTTTAGCTTCATCTTTACTATTTGACCTTCCAATGAGCAGTCAGGGTTAATTTCTTCTAAGAGTGACCTATTTGTTCTCCTCGCTGTCCAGGGGACTCTCAAAACCCTCCTCCAACACCACATTTCAAAGGCATTTATTCTTCTGCGTTCAGCCTTCCTAATTGTCCAGCTCTCACATCCGTACATTACTACTGGGAAAACCATTGCTTTGACTATTCTAATTTTTGTTTGCAATGTGATGTCTCTGCTTTTCACTATGTTCCCCAGGTTTCTCATCGCTTGTCTCCCAAGAATCAGTCGCCTTTTTATTTCATGGCTACAATCCCCATCTGCAGTGATCTTTGATCCTAAGAAAGTAAAATCTGTCACTGCTTCTACTTCTTCCCCATCTATTTTCCAGGAACTGATTGGGCCTGTTGCCATTATCTTGGTTTTCTTGATATTGAGTCTCAAGCCAGCTTTTGCACTCTCCTCCTTCAGCCCAATCAAGAGATTCTTTAGGTCTTCCTCACTTTCTGCCATTAGAGTGGTATCGTCTGCATATCTCAGATTGTTGATGTTTCTCCCAGCGATTTTAATCCCATATTGTGATTCCTCCATCCCTGCACTGCGCATTATGTGCTCTGTGTATAGGTTGAATAAGCATGGTGACAAAATGCAGCCTTGTCTTACTCCTTTTCCTATTCCAAACCACTCTGTTATTCCATGTTCTGTCCTAACTGTTGCTTCTTGGTTCATGTACAGATTTCTCAGGAGGCATATGAGGTGCTCTGGTATTCCCATCTCTTTAATTACTTGCCACATCTTGTTGTGGTCCACACAGTCAAATGCCTTAGTGTAGTCAATAAAACAAAAGTAAACTTGTTTCTGGTATTCCTTTGTTTTCTCCATGATCCAGCGTATGTTGGCGATGTGTTATTATTATACAAATAAATATATTTATTATTATATATTATAATTATAATTATAATATATGTTGTTGTTGTTCAGTCGCACAGTCGGTTCCGACCCTTTGCGACCCTATGGACCATTGCTCTCCAGGCGCCTCTGTCCTCCACCATCCCCCTCAGCCCTCCCAGCTCTGTGCCCATTGTGTCTACAATGCCATCTAGCCATCTCATCCTTGGCCTCCCCCTTCTTCTTTTGCCCTCCACCTTTCCCAACATCAATGCCTTCTCAAGTGAATTCTCCCTTCTCATTTGATGTCCAAAGTATTTTAGCTTCATCTTTACTATTTGACCTTCCAATGAGCAGTCCGGGTTAATTTCTTCTAAGATTGACCTATTTGTTCTCCTCGCTGTCCAGGGTACTCTCAAAACCCTCCTCCAACACCACATTTCAAAGGCATCTATTCTTCTGCGTTCAGCCTTCCTAATTGTCCAGCTCTCACATCCGTACATTACTACTGGGAAAACCATTGCTTTGACTATTCTAATTTTTGTTTTCAGTGTGATGTCTCTGCTTTTCACTATGTTCCCCAGGTTTCTCATTGCTTGTCTCCCAAGAATCAGTCGCCTTTTTATTTCATGGCTACAATCCCCATCTGCAGTGATCTTTGATCCTAAGAAAGTAAAATCTGTCACTGCTTCTACTTCTTCCCCATCTATCTTCCAGGAACTGATTGGGCCTGTTGCCATTATCTTGGTTTTCTTGATATTTAGTCTCAAGCCAGCTTTTGCACTCTCCTCCTTCAGCCCAATCAAGAGATTCTTTAGGTCTTCCTCACTTTCTGCCATTAGGGTGGTATCGTCTGCATATCTCAGATTGTTGATGTTTCTCCCAGCGATTTTAATCCCATATTGTGATTCCTCCATCCCTGCACTGCATGTGAATAGGCATGGTGACAAAATGCAGCCCTGTCTTACTCCTTTTCCTATTCCAAACCACTCTGTCATTCCATGTTCTGTCCTAACTGTTGCTTCTTGGTTCATGTACAGATTTCTCAGGAGGCATATGAGGTGCTCTGGTATTCCCATCTCTTTAATTACTTGCCACATCTTGTTGTGGTCCACACAGTAAAATGCCTTAGTGTAGTCAATAAATAATATAATAATATATTATATTATAATAATTATTATTATAATAATATATAATATAATATAATTATATATTATAATTATAATTATAATATTATATATTATTATTATATATTTATATACGTATTATTATTATACAAATAAACCATTTGGTTCACAGCCGAGGATTGGAATAAAATAAACAGCTCAAGTCCTAACCAAGGACCTAAGAGCTGTTAAGGTAACGTCTGAGTATATTTGCAGTCCCAAGTAGAGTTGTTTTTTGGAGGGTTAGGATGTTCAAATCAGATAAGTCCAAAATTTCCAAATATCTAGGGAGTCCTTTAGGTATTGTTCCAAGGGGTCCGATCACTATGGGAACAACAACAGATTTCTTCTGCCATAGATGCTCGACTTCAATTTACAAATCATGATAGTTGTTTGTCTTCAATTCGTGCATCTCCTTGTATAGCAATATCAATAAAACAGATGAATTATTATTATTATTATTATTATTATTATTATTATTATTATTATTATTATTATTATTATTATTATTATTATTATAGATGCTGCTAAACATTACATTTAATGTTTCCCTTATTACACAAAATTTCAGTAATACCTATTGTTGCCCCTTAATTAAGCTTGGCAAACACTATAACCCCCAATGTATGTTGCTGAATGTCCCTAGAACTGAAAAAGGGATAGGATGTTGCCAATGGTCAGATAGGAACAGAGGCCAGCAAGAGGACTTTTCAATTTGAAAGCTTAAAAACAGAGGTTGAATAATATGTGACACTTTCAAAGACATCCGTCAGAAAAGCAAAAGAAAAAATTAATTAAAATATAATAGAACCATCACTTTGAACCACTATCAGTGATGGGTTATTATGGCTTCAGTGATGATAATTTTGTAGTTCTGAAAGTCTTCATTCCTACAACAACATTACAAGTGGTAATGGATTTCTCCAGCTGAGTGCAGCATTAATCCCCTGATTCCTCCACATTTCTTTGGATTTTGAATAGGAAACGTCCAGTAAAAACTAAAATAACAAGGCACTGTTAGCCCTCTTCATATCTATTCATCATGTATATAAGAAATCACCTTATATCCTTCAATGTCCTTCCATTTACCAGCCAGATAACCTACCAGCCTAACCTGAGAATTCCCAGATAAAAAATATTTTTCCATGCTGTCCTCAGTTTTTTTAGGATACCAGAAGTCTTAGTAATTCACGGGCTAGCAGGTTCACTAGCTAACATGTTTTCAGATACAGTACAGTAGTTGGCAATGCTCACATATGTAAACTTTCCAAAATACCGTATTTTCCGGCGTATAAGACGACTGGGCGTATAAGACGACCCCCAACTTTTCCAGTTAAAATATAGAGTTTGGAATATACTTGCCGTATAAGACTACCTCTCTTCCAATGCACACCAAATAAAAATTAGCCCACACTCAACCCGAAGACGCGTAGCCCTCCGAGTCGAATGGGCAGGTTCTGGTGGAGAGCCAATCCACGCTCACGTTCTCCTCCTTGAGGTACAGGAAGATGTGTGCAGCTTGCTTCCCCTTGCTTCATACTCCCCGCACAGAGCAGGGACTCTGCCGCGGCACCCCCCACCATATGTGCCGGACATATGAAGCAAGGGGAAACAAGCTGCAGTTAAGTACCTGTCCTATAAGATGACCCCCGACTTTGGCACAGATTTTTCAGGGTTAAAAAGTAGTCTTATACGCCAGAAAATACAGTACTTAAAATACTCTGGATAAATCACTAATAGACAAACACACACATATGTGCATGCGCACACACATACAAACACATTTCTAAAGTTGAACTGTTGGGCAATAAATCATGTACCGAAGGCAGATCAACATGATTATTTTTTAGGCTGCTTCTGATCAAAACTTGGCAGAAAAGGAGAGACATATGCCCTGCATTTTTATCAAATCCAATCAAGTCTGTTCCAAAATATTTAGTTTTCAAGATTAAAACACACTCATTTCTGCAGACTGGTTTACACAACGAAGTGAAATGCCCAAGCTGTGACTCAGCTCAGAAAAAAAAGTTAAGAATGACCCATATACCTGTCTGCTTCCCCTTCTTCTTCCTCTCTCCCTACCTGAACCCAATTTCTGCAGATATGTTGGATTGTTTAACCTTTACTAACCATGCCATTCAAACTGAGCAGTTATTTCCAAAAAGATACTCACAAATTAGGCTGCATAATCAGGAGGTGATCCTACTTTCACCATATGGTTTGTTAACAGACCATTAAAAGCCACAGGGTTTTAGTTCAAACATAAAGGAAAACTGGAGATTCATGTAGTTTATCTCTGTTGATGCTGGGCACGTGAGCAGAGGCAATGCGTGAAAACTTTGGGTTGAAATAATTTTTTTCTGGAGAAACTCCGCTCAGGGGACGCCGGAATGAGGCTCCTTTCATGTCCCCAAGATCTGTTGTGCAGCACTTGGGTATCAAACCCCACCCTTCCTGTCTCCAAGCTCAGCGTCTTAACCACTAAGCCACCACAGTGTTGCTCTGGAGAACTAATCCAATATCTCCTATGGCAACAATTGAGTACAACAAGGCTTCTAAGTCAGTGTTGGAAAATGTGTGCCTCTCAAGATATTGCTAAACTTTAATTTCTATCCACTGGTTACCAGTGAGGGATAATGGGAGCAGGAGCTCAACATCTAGAGGGATGATGGCCCTGTTCTAAGGAACTATAGCATCCTTGCCTTTATTATGCTCACTTGATACAGTCAAGCTTGCCACTGAGATATTCATTCAAATCTCATTCTTTGGGTGTCCAAAGAAATGGTTTTAGAAGAAACTGAGATGAATTACTTGAAAACATTACTGATATACAACTTAACAGCAAAGAAGAAAGTCTCCAAAGGATTGTGTTGAAAATAAATGGTTGGGACTCACAGGATTAAACTAAGATTTAATTGACTTACATGGTGATAACATTGCATGGATAGAAGGACTATATTAGTTAATTAATTCAACAAAACAAAATGAAACATCCAATCCAAAGCAAATATTATATGTCACATAAAATAGATGATTTGTTGGATGACGGACTTGGATTTTAACGGATTGGTCAGCATCTATCACATACTGTAATTTGATTTGTCCTGGCTAGCTCCAAACAATGTAGTCTCTTCCAAAGGCAACAGCTGTCTTAACTAAATTCACAAAATTAAGGCAGAAAAACCCAAGCCTGCTTAATTGAAACATACAGTATATCCTCTGTGCTTGAGAACATGCAGCAGCCAGAAAAACCTATGAAGCTGAGAACACTCTTGCAACTTCACTCCTACCAGCATTTCTTATACCATCCTGTGAAATTGCTGATACTAAAAAGTGTCAAATCTACAGAGACCTACTGTTAACTATGTTTGTTTTTCTCAGGCCACACAGTTGTTCTAAAGGGATTTATTTATAATAAGGAAACACACGTTTATCTCTTCATTTGCCAACAAGACAGGGACAGTTCATGGAGATGCCATGCTGTCAACAATGCTTTTATTGTAAGCCAGATGTAACCTATGGCCCTTGGAGGGTGAAACTCCTCATCACCAGTTACAGATTGTGACCCCGAAAAAAGTAACATAGCCAATTTGTTATGATAGAAAACATTCCTGCTTCAAGCACTAAGAAAGCTTTATGTAAAATGGTTTTATTTTGCTAAGGTTAATGATCTGTTTTCAGACTGAATTCAATGAAATCGCACCACTACGGCCTCTCAGAGCTCATCGAGCTAGGTCATCTCCATGGTTCACAGATGAACTGCGGGAGCTCAAACGGGCAAAGAGACGCCAAGAGCGCCGCTGGGTGAAGACCCAGAGAGACTCCGATTGGACACTAGCTAGGGCCGCTATTAGGGCCTATCTAGTGGCGATGGAGGTGGTGAGGCGACAATACTTCACCACCCTTATTGCCTCCGCTGATAATCGCCCAGCCACCCTGTTCCGGGTTACCAGGTCTCTCCTTGGTAGGGGGACCCCGGTGCCCGGTTGGCAGGGGTCGGCTGAGGACTTTGCTGACCATCTAGTGGAGAAAATCGATCGGATTCGTTCTGGGTTTAATCCTGGCGTGGATGGGGAGAGTCCGGAGGGAGCCGGAGCACAGTCTTGCCATGCCATCTGGGACCGGTTTGATCCAGTTGCCCCTGATGAAGTGGACAGGCTCCTTGCAGCTGTGCGCGCCACTGCCTGCCCTTTGGACCCCTGTCCCACCTGGTTGGTGAAAACCTCCAAGGCAGTGACAGGTGGCTGGGTTGGGGCTGTGATCAATGCATCATTGCGGGAGGGGGTGTTTCCTGCACCTTTAAAACATGCTTTGGTGCGCCCCCTCCTGAAGAAATCTTCCCTCGACCCAGCTGTCCTAACTAACTATAGGCCTGTCTCAAACCTCCCCTTTTTAGGGAAGGTGTTGGAGAAGGCAGTGGCGTGTCGGCTGCAGGGGGTACTGGATGAAGCGGATTATCTGGACCCTTTTCAGTCAGGATTCAGGCCTGGATATGGTACCGAGACGGCATTGGTCGCACTGATGGATGATCTCTGGCGGGAGCGGGACGGTGGTCATCCATCCGTCCTTGCTCTTCTTGACCTCTCAGCGGCTTTCGATACCGTTGACCACGGTATCCTTCTGGAACGGCTCCGAGGTTTGGGAATCCAGGGTACTGTGTGGTCCTGGTTTTCCTCATTTCTGAGGGGTCGGTCCCAGTCGGTGTGGTTGGAGAGTGAGAGGTCCAGTCCTAGGCCCCTCAAATGGGGGGTTCCTCAGGGCTCGGTGCTCTCTCCTCTCCTATTTAACATCTACATGAAACCGCTGGGTGAGATCATTCGTTCCCATGGGGTGCGGTACCATCAGTACGCGGATGACACTCAGTTGTACATATCGGCCCATGGGGACCCCAGTGATGCCGTCAAAGTCCTTTCCAGATGCCTGGAAGCTGTGGGGGTCTGGATGGGGGCTAACGGGCTACAACTGAATCCCAGCAAGACTGAGTGGCTATGGATAAGGGGTCCTGCGTTAATCCGGGAGTTACCATCGTTGGTTCTGGATGGGGCTATTTTGCCCCAGACAGACCCGGTGCGCAACTTGGGGGTCCTCCTGGATTCACGGCTACTGCTAGAAGAACAGGTGGCGGCTGTGACCAGGAGGGCTTTCGCCCAACTTCGGGTGATTCGCCAGTTGCGCCCACTCCTGGACCGGGACTCCTTGCTCATGGTCACCCATGCTCTGGTTACCTCCAGACTAGACTATTGCAATGCGCTCTACATGGGGCTGCCCTTGACGACCATTCGGAGGCTACAGCTGGTCCAAAATGTGGCTGCCCGGGTGGTGATGGGGTGTGGGCGTTATGCTCATGCTTCGCCACTGCTCCGGGAGCTGCACTGGTTGCCAGTATGTCTCCGGGTGCAATTCAAGGTGCTGGTTTTGACCTTTAAAGCCCTATATGGTAGTGGGCCAGGTTACCTAAGAGACCGCATCTCCCTGAGGACGTCTGTCCATCCAACCAGAGCGGACCGGAGGGGCTCTCTAATTGTTCCATCAGCCAGAGGGGCTCGCCTCTCTGGCACAAGGAGGAGAGCCTTCTCCGTGTCTGCACCGGCCCTCTGGAACCTCCTGCCAACAGAATTACGTCTTCGGACGGAGTTGCTGCCTTTCAGAAGGGATCTTAAAACCTGGCTGGCAGGTCAAGTGTGGGGTGCAGGTGGAAGGGTAACCACCATGGGGTGGTTGGTGTAGAGGAACTCTTCCCCATGGTGCCTTTTCGATCCTGCAGCCCCTGCTTTTTAGGGGGTGGGTAGTCTTAACTTTTTTACTGTTTTAACTGTTTTTAGGATTATTAATATTGTCTGTAAACTCCTTGGGTTGCCCTGGGGTTACTTTTTATGTTGTTAGCCGCCCAGAGTCGGCCTTGTGTTGAGTGGGCGGGATATAAATTGAATAAATAAATAAATAAATAAATAAATGTTAGCTATCACCTTTAAAGCCATAAATAAAGTTAAGTTGTACTTACCAATAATAACTTTCGTTCTTCGAGTATGTATTCTGTGAATTCACACTTTTGGGTTCTGCGCCTGCACAGAGTTATTACCGGAGCTTTCAAGCTAATTGGATAAATGTTTGAATGTTAGGGCCACCCACCGTACCGCCCACCCTTTGGCGCCATTTCACGCTCTTTCCTCAGTTAATACTTAAGCCAAGCACAGGATAAAAATAAGTTATCTCATCCGTGCAGCTCAAGCGGGGAGGAAGGGTGGGAAAGTACAACTTATTACTGGTAAGAACAACTTAACTTTCTCCTTCATGTATTCTATAAATCATCACTTTTGGGAGATTAGCAAGCTCACACTTACATGGTAGACGAGCAGCCGGATGAGATGAATCCAGTCACACACACACGGTCACTTCAGGTAGGCAGGACGGATCCTCACAGGCATGGAGCCTGGAGTCCTCTGGCAAGAACGACACGACCAAGTCTGGCCTCTGCAGTAGCTCTGGTGTCCATCCAGTAATGTCTGACAAATGTAGAAGGTCTGGACCAGGTGGCAGCCTTACAAATCTCTTCAATTGGCATGCCCTCCAGAAAAGGAGTGGAGGTGGCAACAGCCCTGGTAGAATGTGCTCTGACGTGAGGAGGTGGAGACAGAGAAGCAATCTCGTAAGCAAGATGGATGACAGATGAGACCCGTTTGGAGAACCTCTGTGATGTGATGGGGTCTCCCTTGGACTTTCCTCCATATGCCACAAAAAGGCGTTGTGTCTATCTGAATTCCCTTGTCCTGCTGATGTAAAACAATAAAGTCCTTTTTACCTCAAGCGTGTGCCATGCTTTTTCTTGGTCCAAAGTTGGGTTTGGAAAGAAAGTTGGCATGGAAATAGACTGTCCCAAATGGAACTCAGAGATAACCTTGGGGAGAAAGGTGATATCTGGATGGAAAACCACCCGGTCGTTAAAGAATTTGGTGAATGGTGAATCCGCACGAAATGCGATAAGTTCACATGCTGTTCTGGCAGATGTGATGGCCACCAGAAAGGCGGCTTTCCATGTCAGAAGGCGAAGGTCGGCAGTAGCCAGAGGCTCAAACAGAGTTTTGATAAGCGCAATCAGAACAGTGGATAAGGACCACTGTACGGCTGGAGTCCTTAAAGGTGGAAAAGCGTTACGGAGGCCTTTTAGAAACATTTTCACTGTTTGGTTCCTGAACACCATGGAAGCTATGGAACCCATTGGAGAGTGTGCCACAATGGCTGCCAAATGGACTCTGATGGATGCAAGTCTTAAGCCAGTCTCTGCCAAATGGAGTAAATACTCCATAATGTCCTGGAGGCTGTCATGGTTCGGACTCACCAGTTTGGAGTCAAGGAAGGCATGAAGCCGTTTGTATTTAGATGCACAGGACCTCCATGTGTAGGGCCTCCTACTCATTTTGAGTATTCTTGCCAATCTGGGGTTATGCTCCATGCCATGAGATGCAGGCTGGGCAGGTTGGAGTGGAGGAGTTGACTGTTCTCCATTTGGAGCAGCGATGGAGAATCTGGTAGCGTGAGCAATTGTGAAGACAGCTGAAGTAGAAAAGAATACCACTGCCGACGCGATCAGAATCGCTTGAGCTCGATGATCGAGGATCCGGATTAGGACTTTCTGGATGAGTGCAAATGGAGGAAATGCGTAAAGATAGTCCAAGTTCCACAGTTTCATGAAGGCATCACCTTCGGAGGCTAGCCCAATTCCTCCTCTAGAGCAGTATCTTGGGCACTTGTGGTTTGTTTCCAAAGTGAGGAGGTCGAGATCCGGAACCCCCCACGGATGAAAAATGGACTGAGTTGGTCACCTATCTTCTTGACTACCATCTCAAGAAGTGGTTGCAAGAAGTCCAGCTGAACTGCCTGAGACGGAGCTGTCGAAGACAAAACAGCAGCTGGAGCTGGTCCAATTGGTGGCAAAATGGACACTGAAACGGTACCCAAGGCGCGTCGAGCTGATGGTGAGATGGACACCGGGCAGAGTAGAGACCTCCCTCGAGGCAGTGGTGAGGAGGTGAAAGAGAATGGTGTAGCGGATGAGGTGGAGGCAGAGGAGAACTAGCCGTACATTGTGTTTTGGACGGCGGCTCCGAAGGAGAACGTCCTTCGAAGTTTGAAGACTCCGGTGACATCATGGAAAAACCGCAGATGAGGAGGAGAAAGATGCCGACGGACAAGGAGAACAGGTCAGAGAATGGTGACCCGCCTTCTTAAGCTTTTTTTTTTCTCTCTCCCATCTTGTCCTTCTTCTTCTCCCTCAACTCGGCCAACTTTGATCCCTCTCCCTCTACGGTGGCCATCATGGGTGCCTGAGTTTTGGCAGGAAGCTGAGAGGCCTGAGAGGCCGCGGCTGGAGAAAGCGCCATCTCCATCAGATAAGCCTTGAGATGATTACTTCTATTTTGAACTGCAAGACGAGTGAATTTCTTGCAGTGAACACACCTCTGGCTTTGATGGGATTTTCCAAGACACAGCAAACACCTACTGTGGCCGTTTGACAAGGGAACCTTCTTATTGCAGACAGTGCAAAGCTTAAAGGTAGCTGATGCCATCAAAAATTTACCTCACGGTAAAAGAGAAACAGCCTAAATGCCCACCGCAAAGCAAGCAAATGGTTGGGGTGCCCGTCCTTCCCAAAGAAAAGACCAACAAGCAAGAAAAATTGTAAATAGACGCCACCCAAGGGATGAGTGACTGAGAAAAAATTTAGGTTGTTCCCAAAGGGAAATGGTTGCTTCCCCCACAAGGAAGAAGCAACCCTGAGGTAAAATTGAAGAAAAAGCCAGGGACTGCTCCCCCGCAAGGAATAACAGCACCAAGGTAGGTGATCCTGCCCTAAGGACAAGATCACCAAGCGAAAAATTGAAAATGAAGCAAGTCTTTTCCGAAGGATTGACAAAAAAATTGAAGAGAGCTCTCAACGTTCTCCTGTTGCTGAGGTGGAAAGAGAACTGAGGAAAGAGCACCAAATGGCGCCAAAGCGTGGGCGGCCCTAACATTCAAACATTTATCCAATTAGCTTGAAAGCTCCGGTAACGGCTATGCGCAGGCGCAGAACCCAAAAGTGGGGATTCACAGAATACAAAAAGGAGAACCTTATTTCGATACAATACTGCCCATCAAAGTAACAACTAGAGTTGGGTTTTGCCCCAAGGCACCAAATCGCACGTTCCCTGGCTGCTTACAGCAAAGGTAGCCTCAAACAGACTTCTGCAAATTGCTTGGCAATCTGGTCTATTACTACAGAAAACAGCAGTAGACCAGGCCTTCTGTCTTCTGTCAGACACTAGTCAAGCAGGGGATAGGTAATTGTTGAGAATTTGTTGAGGAAGCAGAGGACAGGTCTACCCAGGTCCCTGTAGACCAGTGTTTCCCAACCTTTGCTTTTCTTCAATTCCCCAAAACACTAATCAGCCAATGTACTGTCTTAACCTTCTGGGAATTGAAGTTCCCCTGTGGGGTGTATGCCCCACGTTGGAAACCACTGCTGTAGACCAAGCCTCTGGGAACATGGATTATAAGATAGTGTCCAAACGGAATGTTGATCTACATAGGCCATGGGTATATCACATTATAGGGCAGGGCTAATTATAAATTAATATATAATTTAATGTATAACCTTGAATAATTAACTACTGAAAGCCTGACGTTGAGCCCTTGCACAATTAACCATGTTTGTGTAGAATGATAAATCTTATTTTAAAAGAAATAAAATATGTAAATGAACATGAGCAGAAATCTTTAGTAAACCAGATGGGAGGAATACCACCTTGAAGTGGAAATGCCAAATGGTCAATTTTCATGATGCCTGAACTGGGAAATAGTTATTGGGGGCAAAGGATGATCTTGGCAGAAAGACATTGTTTTTCAAGACAGGAGATTGTGTTGTATTGTTGTTTAAGAAATCTGGACTGATGAAGAGACCTGGAGTCTCACCTTTGTTGCTGATTAAGTGATATAGCAACAACTTGTGTTATATTTTGGCTTTTCTTTATTTAATACTAGCTTAGTGCCCGGCTTTGCCCGGGGGTTGTTTGGGGACCCCTCCTCACCTCCCGGGCTGGCGGTGGAGCCGGCAGTTCTGGTCCCTGGAGGTGGCCACACTCGATGCTGTGGGCCTGCCGGGGGTGGTGTGCCTGGTGGTGAAGGCCCTTGATCGTACCCTCGCGGGGTGTTGGTGCACCACGGGTAGTGGTGGTTGGGTGTGCAGCCTACATGCGGCATGCAGAGGCAGCCCGGGGTGGCACAGTGCGACATTCCCTACCACTTTGCCCACCTTACCTGGCCAGGTACGGTCCTCCATTGTCGATGCCTCAGCCCCCGTGGCCTCAGCCGAGGCCTTCCGGGTCTTACGGTGTGATTTCCCAGCTCGGTATTTTCGCTGGGCGCATGGATGTGTTTGTCCATAGTACTGGGCCTCCTGCCCCGCTGCGGCCTTCTCGCCCAGGGGCATCATCCTGGGTGCCAGATTGGGGGTGGGTCTGGCGTCCATGGGCATGGCTGTCCCTCCGCCACAGGCGTAGGATTCCTTGGACGATGGCCCGTCTGCTGCAGCCCTGACCTCTCTGGCCAGGGGTGCAGGATCACCCTGCAGCAGTGTTCCTCATGCACATGGCCGTTGGTGTGGCGGCCACGTGGCCATCGGCCCTCCTCCTCCTTGCTTGTGCCATCCTCCCTGATTGGCTGCCCCATGCCATGGTGGCTGCTGGGACTTGTAGGTTTTTTTAGTCTTTCTCATTGGGGGGGGGCATATGCCCCCCCCCATCGGCTACGGTTCCCCGCCAAAAACCAACCAAGAGTGCCAAATTTCAGGGGGTTCGGTCCAGGGGTGTGGGAATGCATACGGGACGGACACGCATACACACACACACGCACACGCACACACACACCTCTTTTACATATATAGATTAATGGCATGCCATCATGTCAATTTTGATACTTTCCAGGGGTTTCAAGGGAAAGGGTACATAGTAGTGGTTAGAAGATGTATATACCCTACTTTCATATTCCAAACAAAAAGCAACCTATTTCCTCATATACAGAAAATTAGAACATGCATTCAGCAGTTACCTTCCATCTGAAGCCAGCAAGGTGCATCAGGGAAGCTGACAAGTATAGCATACAGACAACACTTTTTCAGTGTGCTCTGTGCTTGGTACTCAAATGTGCACTGATTCTGAATGTGTCTATTCCATTTAGCTAGGTTGGAAAGCATCCACTGAAATAAATATAATGCACAGAGAAATGTTATTGCGTTCCAGAAGTTGTAGAGCTGCTACTCCCATAACACATCACCCTTAGCTATGCTGGCTAGAGCTAATGAATAATATGAGAGCAGCTGCAAATGGCATATATCATTTTCCAAACAGCTTCTTGGACACCCAGGGACGATATTTAAACATTTTGATGGTTGATGCTATTTTGTAATCCTAATATATGTGCATTTACCAACACGTTCCTGGTACTGATGTCTTATCACACTAATGTAACTTTGACCAAACAGATTGTGTTTGACTGAGAATCAGAGCCAGCCACTATATATGGAACGTTGCCAGTTTGTTGCTGCTTCCAGAATCTTTGAAGAGACCAGGTGGAGTCTGCACTGCCTGAAGGCAAAGAAAAATAGATATACAGTACAGTAATTCCTGTTCTGACTTGAAAACCAACATGACATTAATGATATAAAATCTAAGGTGTCCAGAAATGCAAAGGAAATTGCTGTTTATTCAGTGAATTTACCCATTACTGACATTTGGGTTTATCGCCCTAAAAACTGATTAGCTGGACCTAACAGTGCTGAGGGATTCATGGTCCCTTACAGATTTGCCAAAACAAATGTCTTTAAAATGTTTTTAAAAATATTTGAGCATATTATGAGTGAGATCTTCCCACAAGCTGGAGATCAGAATAAAAGAAGTAGAATCCAATAAAGTTCTCAAATTGGCTTAGCCCTGGAAACTAGAACATTGGCTGTAAAACAAACGTATGTGTAGTCACTGCACACAAAATTGGTGAAAGCCATATCAAGGAGGTATGATGTGAAGGGCAACCTGTTAAATGGAAAAGGAGAACATCAAACAAAGAGGCAAGTGCTGTGATCTCAAAAATCATTCTGTCACTTTATTGGAAATCAATCTGTCTCCCCTTGAACAAAGAGAGTATAACGGGGGTGGGGGAGAGATTATATCCAGTAAAGGAGCCAAGCTTCAGAATTCAGTGCAACAGGCAAATATTAAAGGGCAGCTGTTGGCAAAGACATAAAAATGAAAGGTGTAACACAAAACAAAACCCTGAACATTGCAAACAGAATTTCTGATATAAGCTCTGAAAAACCTCTCAGAAGCACATATCATCAGTATTTACATAGTTCATGAAGTTCTCAACTACTTTTTTTGTTTCAACTGAAACCTTGGATCCGTCTCAGTCATGAAACCTTTGGGTGCTAGTTCTCAAACAAATAAGAGAAAGTACTTTTTCACCCAGAGGATCACTGGTCTATGGAACTCCCTGCCAGAAGAAGTGGTGACAGCTGTCAGTCTTGACAGCTTTAAGAAAGGATTAGACAAGTTCATGGAGGACAAGGGTATCAATGGCTATAATTATGGATACTTAAGGACAACCTCGGGGTTGGAGAGATAGGCAGGATATCTCTCAATGCCATTTCCAGGGAATCCTAAGCAGGTGAAGGCATCTCCTTGGGAATACCCTGAAGGAAATGGTGAGCCACTCACTGTGTGAGACAGAATGCTGGACTGGATGGGCTTCTGTGGCCTGTTCCAGCAAGGCTGTTCTTATGTTCTTATGTTCTTAATTGCTTTCACCAAACTAAATCTCATTGGGATCAAGAAGATTTATTCCCAAGTGAATGTTTTTGCTGCTGTAAAAGTACAGTAAAACCTTGCATAAAGAGCGCCTCACTTAGAGACTAACTCGCTTAAAGAGCTGAATTTTCTCTGAATGGTCGCCTTGCTTAACAACTAAAACCAACTTGCTTAACAACTAAATCGGAGTTCACAACCCACCCACCCCACTAGAAGTCACAAGTGGTCACTTACAATGGTGTTTCGCTTAAAGAGCAAACTCGCTTAAAGAGCAATCCCATGGAACCCATTATGCTCTTTAAGCAAGGTTACCACTGTATTCCAATATGTAGGCAAGAGGATTTAAAATTTTGTGAATGCTGTGTAACAGATGGAAATAAGGAGGGAGGGCAAAACAATACCTATCGAAGAGTGAAACCATAAGTCCCCCCCAAAAAATAATAATTATAATAATACCACAAACCAACAAAAATATAGCAGTAACAGAAAAAAGGGACATATAAGATTAGCATCAAGCAGACTTTTACAACTCTTGGTTAGAATAAACATTCACACATCGCAGTTATAAAAATCACTGTTTCATGTTATCATTTTGTATACCGTCTTAGGAATATTTTCTTTTCTTTAAGAAAAACCCACAGTTATAGAGGCAGTATATTTTAAACAAATTAATTGGATACGATATTAATGCTCTTACTCAAATCACATTCGAACCCCTTCTCAGAATACATCTGACAAAGGGAAACCACTAACAATTCCTAGAGTCATTTCATAGATTTGAGAGTATGTGGTGTCTTTCAGAAGCTCAGTGTGCCAAACAATGAGGTGCCAGCTCTTGGTGAATGAAAAGAGAACATTCAGCCAAAGAGGAGGGTCTCAGATGGAGACAAGATAGCCGTCACTGCGACAGCATAGCAGCTTAGGGGCATCTAACATGTGGCAAAATGTGATAATATGGAGCAGTCTTGTCTCCACTCTTGATTTTAAAAAAAGAGGGTGTGTGGAGGAGTTGCTACTTCATTTGCCTCAAAGCAGTTAAATATTCTATACTGAACTGAAAATAGTTATCACAGAGAAAAGCAACAAATAAATTAACTGCTTCCAGCCAGTATAGATTGGACATTCATTCTCCAGAATAATTTAAGAATTAGTACTATATAGGGACTGTGGTGGCTCAAGTGATTAAGATCTTGAACTTGACTGAAAGGTCAGAGTTCAATTCCCGAGTACTGCACGACAGATTGAGCTCCTGTCTCTGTCCCAGTTCCTGCCAAACCTAGCAGTTCGCAAGCAAGACATTGCAAGTAGATAAACAGGGACCAGTTCTATGTCTGCCATGTGTTCATGGAAACTTCTGCTGATGCAGAGCACGCTGGTTCTTTGGCTGTAAACATAGATGAACACTGAACCCTAGAGTTGGATACAACTGGCTTTCGAGCAAGGGCGACCTTTAATTTTACCATACAGTATTCAATATAGCAAGAGGCTTGTCCATCTGGAGAACCATGTTTGAGGACCTATGGCAGTGATGGCAAACCTTGGCACTCCAGATGTTCTGGAATTTCAATTCCCAGAAGCCCTGATCAGCAGGAGTGCTGACTTTGGCTTCTGGGAATTAAAATCCAAGAACACCTGGAGTGCTAAGGTTCACCATCATAGATATATGGGCTAGCCATATATTATTATAACCATTATGGTGAACCTTGGCACTCCTGGTGTTCTTAGACTTCAATTGCCAGAAGCTCAAGTCAGCACTCCTGCAGATCAGGGCTTCTGGGAATTGGAATTGAAGAACAGCTTGGAGTGCCAAGGTTCATCATCACTGGACTAGCACATTAGAATGGCAGTCTGGGAAACCACAAGTCAAATCTCACTTTGACCAAAAGCAGCCTAGGTGACCTTTCTGTCATCATTCTCCCCTGCCTCGTTTACTTTTATCACTAATAGAAGGATAATGAAACTGCTCTTCTTCCTTAACTCATATATGAAAACCTGGAGGAAAAAATTATAACAAGAGGATCAAAACGTCATATAAAACCTGTTTTCATCCTCATGACCAAAAAGCTTTTAAAAACAGTATTTTAAAATAATGCTTCAGCTTATTCCTGCTACAGCAAATCAACATTTCCTAAATGTGATGTTAGAAACAGATCCATTGCTACCATGTTTGACTAGATACCTAGGTGAGTAATATTTCTAACTCTTAGAAATCGAAGTACCACTATTAGCTGCTACTTCTCTGTTTCACGTTCCTCCATATTTTGCATGACATAAATAAATGAGTGTTTGAGGAAAATACACACACATATCCTTCCATTCCTGACAATCCCAAGACAGTTTGTCGTGCCAGTTACCTTAAACCAGGGGCTCCCAACTTACAACCTGTGGGCTGGCCCTGGTCCACAGCACCATTTCTTGTGGCCCACCACCCCCTCCGCTGCCACTGCACCCGGAAGTGGAAGCGTGTGAGTTTGCAACAGCTGTAAAACACACCCACACATGCGTAAATGCAGTTACATCAGCCGTAAATGCACCCGTAGCAGGTGCATTTATTTCCGCTTCCAGGAAGCGTGGTCTGACCCACTCAGCTGTCCAGGGGGCATGGTCAGGCCCGTGGGAACCCTTGCTTTAAACCAGTTAAGGTTGTGCATCCACTCAGCAAGACAAGAGTGGAAACATTAAAACCAAAGGGAGACGCTGAACCAAGAAAGCAGCAGCACAAAGACCCAGACAAAGCCAAAAGAGCTTATATAAAGGTGATGTACAAATAATAGTCAGGCAGCACACAGTTATTCAGGCGGCCTAACTACCTCTATCCATTCTGGAAAATGAGCATGTCCTTGATGCAAAACTTGTGTCAGCCTTTAAAAAGTAGGGAAAGATTCATCCTCTCAGCTCTGTGTTGTATATTCTAGTCTGTTTTGGAACCTGATCTCATTACTTGATCATGCTGCCTCCCCCCAACACACACACACACACATGAAAAGCATAAATACAGTAGACCCTCGCATAACGACGTTACTTGGTTCCCCAAGCAGCGTTACTAAGCGATTTTGGTTGTTATGCGGGTTTCAATGGAGTTCCCCGCATAACGACGTTTTTAACGTTGTTGTCCAGTTATTTTAGAGTTGTTGTCTGGACAATGACACTAAAAATGTTGTTATGCATGTTATGCAGGGGAACACGTGGTGCATAACGACACGTTGTTAAGCGAAAATGATGTTATCCAAATGCATTGTTATGTGAGGGTTGACTGTAACAGGATCTTTTGCTGTTGGTGGTTTTTATTTTTCCATACTGTTGATGGCTTTTATTTTCAATATTCATGTTTCCCTATTTTCCCAATCTGCAAAAACAATTTTTAAAATCTATTATTGATACCAGCTATGATATGTTTTTTTTGTTTGTTAAAGAACAGAATGCAAACAGGACTTTTGAATTTCATAAATAGAGCAAATATTTACTAACTGACATATGGACAAAAACACATTTTGACCTAAATTCAACATAAGCAGGGGCGATGTTCTGTAGCTGGAACGGCTGACACCATTGTGCAGCAGACCATAAAACCAGTTGTACTACTAAACCCACCCCAACTAAAAGATGTCCAACTACTAACAAAATGGGTTTTCTGCTACCACAATTACATCATTGGATAAAGGCCTCCCTCGATACCCAATGGGTAAAAGAGGAAGCAAATAAGATGAAGAAGGATAAAGGCCACTACGTTCTTCAAGGTTAGACTGGATGAGGAAAGTCTTGGAAATATTTGAAAAAGTTTTTCATCAGGAAAAGTAGATTTTGTATCTCTAACTGAATCTTACAGGACTAATTTAAGAATCACTAAGAGAATGCCTGTGAATATTGAATATCTGAAATGCACTGAACACAAATTAGCTGGGAGGAAATCTTTAATATACCTTAACACAGAAACTTAATGCACATATAGTAGTAAACCAATCACCCTTATTTTAAGCACATTCTAGTTATTGGACTACAATCCCCACAGTTCTATAATGCAAAACAGATGGAATTATGAGAGTTGTAGTCCAACTTATCTCTGGGAAACTAGACTAGAAAAAGCTGTGGTAAATGGTAGATCTTCCTCATTTATTACTGCCTGCTCAGGTTATGACATGGTGATTCTAGATTCTGTTAGCGAAACCAAGGGGATGCCATATTCCAAACTAGAGCATGTGGTCTTTCCCATGAAGCTTTCAAAAATGTTTACAGCCAGGGAGACTCTTGCTCCACTGGTTCAATCCTCCTCAGAAGAGACAAACAGAACTTCAGTTAAATGTTTTTGCTGAAATCCCTTTAATTTAGCAATGTGTGCCCACTTGGGAAGAGACAGGTTCACTGGATAGCATTTCTTTTTAATAATAGAAATCCTTCAAACATGTATTTGAAAGGAATGCACAAAAGTGAATACTAATAGGGAGAAAATTCCCCACTAAAGTGACATGGCATTTATCTACTGACTCTTACAACTCAATATGAACAGCTCCTGCTCTTGTCATCTGTTGCTATTTTCCAGGCAGAACCAGCCTGGATGTGTCCTGGGCAAGGTCTAGGCAAACAAAACAAAGGATACTGTGCTTAATTCACATGGAAGCAAGCCACAAGCAGAATGAAAGCTAGTCCAGAGCCTAAAGCCAAGAAGAGCCAACACAGCAGAACTGAAAAGGGCTAAAACAAGTACAGTAGAACCCCTACTTACGAAAAAAAAAAGTCTGTTCCATAGACTTTTGCTTAAATCGGTTTTTATGTAACTCGAAGCAAACCCATAGGAAAAATTCCTTTTTATGTAATTCGAAACAAACCCATAGGAAAAATGAAAATTTTATGTAAATCGAAGCAAACCCATAGAGAAATGAATTTTTACGTAACTCGAAGCAAACCCATAGGAAAAAGAATCTTTATGTAACTCGAAGCAAACCCATAGGAAATCGTGTAACTCAGGACAAGGTTTTAGCACAAAATCATTATGTAAGTCGAATTTTATGTAACTCAAGGCATTTGTAAGTCAGAGTTTTACTGTATACCAGGATTGCCAACTGGCAGACTTCTAGAATCCAACTCCCAGCTTCTGACATTATTAGCAATGTTGGCTAATGCCAATGACATCTAGATGGTCACAAGCTCCCCAACCTTTGTGGTATCTACACATTTTTCATCAGCCTTCTTTGTCCAAAACTGAAGCTCCTTGAATCTCACACAGCCCTCATCTAGCAGTATGTAGGCAAAAGTCCTCTTCAAGACGAGGGCCTTGATCACACAGAGAGCTACACTTTTAGGACTCTATTCACAGCCAAACATTCTTTCAAGACTCTTGCATGTGTTTCTATGCAAGAAAAAGTTTTTAGGCTGGGCCCATCTTTTTTTCTAATCAAATTAGGAAGTGACCACTTTTAGAGGATACAACAAACCATTCCCTTTCCCTTCTAAGAGCCCAGGATCAACTGACTTGTTCTGTTCTGGACCATCTGTCCCAGATTGTCTGATTAATCTCCAAGGAAGAGTCTCTCAAATGGAACCTTAACATCTGTTGGTTTTTGCGCATGATCTCATACCAGCCCGAGTATCTGGAGTACTGCCCAGCACTAAGGTGTTATTAATGAAATGCATCTTACAGCTGTGGCAGTTTATGGTATTTCTTTCAACTTTTAAAATCTGTTATTTTCTTTTCTAACAAAATAAATGTTTTCCCTACACCTGTTCTGAATCAGAGCTTAACTTGTAAAGGGACAGGTGCAATAATTCAATGTGTGGATGTCATTATACAGTAGCGGTCCTGCTGCCAAGACCTTAAAAATATGAGACCCACGGTCTTGTAACAGCCATCAATGAGGGGTTGCAATGCTTGATTATCTGTTCAGTCCAGATTTTAAGATGGGAGTGTTTATAATAGTATTCCTTCTCCAAGTTACTCTCTTTCAGAATTCTGGGGGGAAAATAATTTGTTCCAAAAAATAGAATGTAGAAATAATCTATAGGCAACATCTTGCCATTGGCATGTTCACCTCTTTGTATGATAAAGGATTTGGACCCCACTTGTTGAACTGCAACTTTTACTAGCCTCATACCAATGAGGAAATGTGGTGGGATTTGTGGCCCAAGAAAATCATGAGAAGCACAACTAACCATTTCAAATGCATGAAATATATGAACTCCTAAATCAGGTTTTGCTTTAAACCTTCTAATGCTAAGACTTGAAGGGAAGCCTTAGGAGCAGAACACCAATGCCATTCTTTAAGAACTCATGCAACCTATATAGCCCATTAACTTTCACTTCAACAATTTTAGAACAAATTCTCTCATGTCATGAAAACCCCAACAGAAAGAGCAAATGGGGCATTGGCAGTCTTTTGGGAAGCACCCGGAAACATTTACTAGGACAGAATAGGGTGCTTTGCAGGACACTGAAATGCTAGATTAATTCGGGTAAACAAAATTCTAGGACTCTGCATACTTGAGAGACAGATGAATTAGGCCATTTGAGAAGCTTAGAAGCAGAACTGAGCAGACTGAGCCAACAAGTACTGCAACCTGAAATGCCACATCAATCTGCATTTACTGCCAGAGCAAGAATGTTATAAAAGCACAGAAAACCTACAAAAGCAGAGTTAGTCCACATAAGGCAGGGGTGGCCAACCTACGGCCCACAGAAGTGGAAGTGGACATGTTTATGACGGCCGTAAAATGCACCTGCACATGTGTATATGCACCTGCGCCTGCCATAAATGCTGCCTTAAATGCATCCACAGCTGTCATAAATGCATTTACGATAGCCATGGGTGCGGATTATGGCAGTGTTTATGGCAGGAGGAACCATGTGACTGGTCCGCTCAGCTGTCCAGGGGCGTGGTCTGGCCATACCTGTCAACCGCGGCTCCAGCCAATCCGGGACCTGCGCAGAGCAGTTCTGCGCAGGTCGCCTTCTACGCATGTGTAGAAGGGTTTTACGCTTGTGTAGCCCCCTTCTACGCATGTGTAGCCGTCTACGCAAGCGTAGAAGGGTTCTATGCAAGCGTAAACCCCTTCTACGCATGCGTAGAAAGTGACCTGCGCAGAAGGGCTGCGCAGTACCTCCTTTCCCCCGCTGCCAAATTCCGGGGTTTCAGCAACGCAGGGCAGGAAATGGCACAAATTGGCGCCGAAAACTGGGAAATCCCAGCCAATCTGGGTAGGTTAACAGGTATGGGTCTGGCCCACCGCGCGAAATGGTTGGGAAATCCTGACATAATGTATTCTCTTTAATAATAAAATCTAAGAATAAGATTTCTACCCAAATCAGCAGAAACCTGTCGTCTCTCACCTTTAGAGTTTTATGGCAGAGAAAGATAATTTGGCTAAAAGCAACCCAAAATAGAGGTCTAAAAAGGAGGAATCATTTCAGTTTTCATTATAGTTTTGCCACTGCTACAGGATAGCAATTACAGATAAGATTAAAGGAAAGCAATTATATAAAGATGTAATGAGTCCCATCAATTACCAGAGACTTGGTGGAAAAATCCCTACTCTTTATTTTAAAAAATTAAGGCGGTCGAGTGGTTCAGGTGATTGCACAGAGTTCTTCTGTATCATTTGTCCCAATATTGTGAACAGTCACTTTCATTAAAACAGAGTTTCTGCCCTGGGATTTAAACTACTTAAGTCACGAAAGTAAGGAACTCAAAGCTCTTGTACATATGGGTCTGGGAAAGTGGATTACAGCACTTACAAGAAGCAGATTTTCGGATCGGAGGAAGAGGGCAAAAAAAAAAGTACATCAAGTGCTGAAAGATGGCTGGACTTTGGTACAGAAAAAATGGGAGTACAAAAAGATTACAATCTCCATTTCTTGTGCAAGTAAAATTTCTCCTTTCCAACTTAGAATGGGGTGATAATATACATATATGTGACACATTTGGGGCATCATTATATTAATTTTATATACTAAATACCAAATTCCTAAGTTTTGAATATAATTTTTGTCTGAACTTATTTTTCAGATATAATGCTACCAGGGTAAACTAAAACTCTGCTGAAAGTTGTAATCGAAAACAAATAAACTTCTGAAAGTTGGCCGCTCAAGGGAATGAAGGAATGTGGTCAACATGTGGAGGTGGTCAACTCAGGAAAATCATTCATACAGTACTGTATCATATAAAATCAATACATCTACATAGGTATTATTTTCTCATGGTTTGATCATTCTTTCCATTAAAAAGTCAATTTTAGTCTGTAAACTTTAAAACTGTCTTTCTTTCTTTCACAATGGTTAGATCCATTGTTAATTGCACACTGTTAATCACACAACTCGCACGTGTCTGTCTTATTGTATGTACAGTATTTGTTTTATTTTACCATTGACTATTTTTTATCAATCCTGGGGAGTGGGGGGGACATTTTTGAAGTAGAAACTTTTTATGTCTTTGTACAATTTGTATTATATGAATCCATAATTATCATTATTTATTTACAAAATATTGTACTGTATTCTTTGATATATATATTTTTAAAAGAAATTCATTGTTGCCAATTCTGCAATTCACTTTTCTTGCCCATGGTGCGTACTAGACTTGACTGGTCAAGTTATAGAGAGTAAATTAATACCGTATGTCAAGGTCCAGGTGGTCAAGATACAATTTACAGAGCTGGTCAATGTAGAGACGATGGCTTTCTATTGTGTACATATGGTGTATGTCCGGTCTATAAAAATTAGGCCAACTTAGGTAGGTGGTCAAGGGCTGCAGTGGCTCAAGTGGCTAAGATGCTGACTGGGAGGTGGAAGGTCAACAGTTCGATTCCCGAGTACTGCAGGATGGAATGAGTTCCCGTCTTTGTCCCAGCTCCTGCCAACCTAGCAGTTCGAGAGCAAGAAATTGCAAGTAGATAAATGGGAACCACTTCGGTGGGAAGGTAACACCGTTCCATGCACTCCAGTGTCTAGTCATGACTACCACATGACCACGGAAACGTCTGCAGAAGCAGACAGCGCTGGCTCTTTAAAACAGAGATGAGCACTGAAGCCTAGAGTCAAATATGACTGACTTTCGAGCAAGGGAAACCTTTAGCTTTAACCTAGGGAGGTGGTCAATGTAGAGAGGTGGTCAACTATGGAGGTTTTACTGTAACAGAATATCTTGACTAGCTTAGGAGATAAAAATCATAGGAGAATCCACTTGGCATGCAAGCATAATAACTTCAAACCTAACAATGATCATTCTTTCCTAAAATCCAAAACCTGATTTTAAATACTGCACATCCCTTGTAAAGCAAGACTACTATTTTATATAGGAAATTAAACTTTGTATTACATAAACATAGGACTTCAGAATTCTGCTGGAATGGATTCCAGTCAAGATGCTGAAAGCTGAAATCAATTCCAGGTTCTTGTATCTCTGGCTTCTACAGACGTATAGCTCAGAAATTCTCTTTCGCATCCGGATGAGTAAATTCACTAGACAGAAAGCCCATGACACCAGTAAGTCAGAGAAACGAGAGATCACTAGCATATTCTTTGAAGGGCTGAACCGCACATAACATAAAACAGTGAAGTATATTATATTTTACTCAGTCCACTCTCTAATGAGCACCTGCAGTCATCAATCAGGTATAATAAAGTTGGAGCAGAATAAATTATTTTTGCTATGTCTACAATTTAAATCAAAGCTACTGCAGGGCAATCCCTTCCCCCACACCCACATATCCACTCTTTTTCTCCCAATAACTTCAACAGTGTCATCCCAAAACCCTTAAAATGAAATACAGGTCCAAAAGAAAAGAGAAATGGCACTTAATCCCCCATTTGACTCCAACTCAGTGAGACAAAAAAAGCACAAGCAAATTGAAATTCAAAATAGGCTTGACCTCTGCACTGCTAGATTTAACATTTCCCCTCACAAAGTTGTTCTAGTAATTAGTGCAAACCGGGTAAACTAATGTTTTATACAGCTATCATTGGGGCCTTCCCTCTGCCTCTCCTCATTCATTCCCACCCATCTTATCCTTCATTGCACCTGCTGCAGAATTGGTTTGAAGCAGCTGCAGCTGATGATCAGTCCATATCTGTCAACTGCGGCTCCGGACAATCTGGGACCTGCGCAGAACGGTTCTGCGCAGGTCGCTTTTTGCGCATGTGTAAAAGCCTTCTATGCATGCGTAAAAGCGACTTGCGCAGAACCGGTCTACACAGCTTGCTTCTACGCATGCGTAGAAGGCTTTTACGCATGCGTAGAAGGCTTCTACGATCCCCTTCTGCACAGAAGCCTTCTACGCATGCGTAGAAGGGTTCTACGGAAGCGTAAAGGGTTTTACGCAAGCGTAGAAGGGTTCTACGCAAGTGTAGAAGGGTTCTATGCATGCGTAAAAGCCTTCTACTCATGTGTAGAAGCGAGCTGAGCAGAAGGGATGTGCAGTAATGCCTTTCCCCCCGCTGCCAAATTCTGGGGTTTCGGCAGCTCCGGGCGGGAAATGGCGAAAATCGGCACAAAAAAACGGGGAATCCCGGCCAATCCGGGAAGGTTGACAGGTATGGATCAGTCTCATATGTACTGTACTGTACTGTACTGTACTGCTCAAAATAGTGGGGGGGGGGGGAGGATCTGAGAATGAATAGTAGTAGTTTCCCCCCATGAACTGACAGCAGCTTTTCAGACGCAAAAGTGGAATTATCAAGCCATTGTCACCAGTACTTGTAAATCATACCCTGGCACTTCCTTGAAACACCAGAAGACCTAAACCAAGGTCAGAACATAGTTGTACAAGCAAGCCCTCATCTCAATGATCCTCTGCCTTGCCCACTTTTAGAGATCTTCATGCCTTTACTATTTAGCACAAAAACTTGTATTTGAGCAAACACTTTTACAAACCTATCTACATTCAGGAGCACTTCCTTATCTGAGGTATCAGACATGGCTGGTGTTGTACATATGTCCAATCAGACAGAGAAACCAACTGCCTCGAAAGGTGGTGAGTGCTTCAACACTGGAAGCATTCAAGAGAGAATTAGACAACCATCTGTCATATCTACTTTGTTTTGGATTCCTGCATTGAGCAGGGGGTTGGACTCCATGGCCTAAAATGCCCCTTCCAGCTCAGTGATTCTATGAAGTATCTGTTGTTGTTGTTGCTGCTGCTGCTGCTAGACTTGTATGCCATCCCACTCGCAAAGTGATTCTGGGCGACTAACAAAGATACAAAATACTGTATACAGTTACAATTACAAGGTACTATACCACATTGTCATAATACAAAAACATTTCAACATATCATCGTTACAAATCATCACTACTCACAGTATCAAAAAGTTATCAGTATCACAATATCAAAAAGCATTACAAAAAAGAATAAACTCATTTGAAAAGTCCAACAGCAACACATTTGCGAAGTCCCACAGCACTCATATGAGAAGTACCACAGAAAGTCCAACAGCCACACAAACAAAAGCCAAAAGTCACCGCTCGTCCTCCTCCTGGTCGATGGAGAGGGCCAAGGAGGGTGCAGTGGCACGGCGGCGTCTTTGGCCTCTCGTGGCCATGGGGGCTCTTATCATCCTGGCCGGTGTGAAGGGCCAGGAAGGCGGGGCGGTTTCTTCGGCCTCCCATGGCCATGGGGGCTCTTATCCTGGTAGTGTTGCATGTTATATCCAGTTAAACAAGGTACACAAACTCCAAACCATTTCTGAGCACAATTCAAAGGGCTAGCTTTAATATATAAAGTACTAAATGACTAGGATCTAGTGTAGATAAGAGACCATATCTCTCCATATCAGCTTCCTGGGGGCTTCATGAGAGACAGACATGCCTATATGGACAAGGGAGAGGGGCATTTTGGTGACTGCTTCTCACTGGAGACCAGGCTATCTTTCAGCAACCAGTCAAATACTTTCCTTTTCAGGCAGGTAATATATGAACTATTGTGGAGGAAGTGAATTTAAGAGAATAGTTGTCCTTTTATCTTTATAAACACTTTAAAACAGTTTTAATGGGCTCTTGCTTAGTATTTTATATTATAAGTAATAGATTTCATTATTTTCAAAATGACATTTTAATATTTCTGTTATTTTAAAATGTGTTTTTAATTCATTTGCAAGCTCCCTTCAGTCCTCCTGCATCAAGAAAGGCAGGGTAAAAATTAAATAAATAAAAACTTTCATATTTTTGTACTAAATTCACAAAGAATGCTTCAGTTAGTTTATTTTATTTATTTAAAATATTTCTATCCCGCTTCCCTCACTCGAGAGAGACCCGAAGCGGTTAACAACATGATTTAAAAAAACAATAAAAACAATTAACCCCCCAATTAACTAAACCCCCCATCTAAAACCCCCTTTTAAAACCATCTAAAAATATCCCTTCCCTCCCACCACAGTTAAAAAAATGTCAGGACAAAAACCCATATGGGCTAAATGAACCAGCGAGACTGGGCAGTTGATGCATCCATGCCCCATGCCCACTGGCATTGCCATATTTTCAGTTGTTTTCTAAAGGGGAGCAGCTCCATTTGGAGGCGTAGTTTGAGTGGCAAAAGGTTCCAAAGGGCCGGGGCTGACACGGAGAAGGCCCTCCTCCTGGTCCTTACAAGGTGGGCTTCTTTCGCTGATGGGACCACAACCGAGTCCCTCCGGTCTGTCCTCGTAGGACGGGTTTGACACCTTGGGGTGATCTGGTCCCTTAAGTATCCTGGACCACTGCCATGAAGGGTTTTAAAGATCAAAACAAGCACCTTGAATTGCACCCAGAGGCACACTGGCAACCAGTGCAGCTCCCGAAGCAGCGAAGAGGCATGAGCATAACGCCCACGCCTCATCACCACTCAGGTAGCCACGTTCTGGACCAGCTGGAGCCTCCGAATGGTCATCAAGGGCAGCCCCATGGAGAACGCATTACAATAATCCAATCTGGAGGTGACCAGAGCGTGAGTGACCGTGAGTAAGAAGTCCCGGTCCAGGAGCAGACATAACTGGTAGATGACACGAAGCTGTACAAAGGCCAGGACATTAGAAGCTGGGATTCTTTGCATGGCCATTTCCCCTTCTTTAATTTTGTTGTCTTGCACACAAATGCTTATATAAAACTAATATTTTTGCCTGGCCTTGCCGGGCAGGTATATGTTGTGTGTTGGTGGTTGGGGTGGTTTTGGGGGGATGTACACGTACACGTACACACACACACACACACACACACACACACACACACACACACACACACACACACACACACACACACACACACACACACACACAGGGGGTGGAGCTCCGCATTCAGCCCTTGCCTTTCAGAGAAGGGGGTAGATTTCTCTGGCACGCAAGGGCAAAATGGAGCTTTGCATTCGCCTCTTGCCTGTCGGAGAAAGCAAGCCCCTTCTCCGACAGGCAAGGGACGAATGCGGAGCTCCATTTTGCCCTTGCCTGCTAGAGAAATCCACCCCCTTCTCCGACAGGCAAGGGCGAAACGGAGGTCCGCATTTGGCCCATTGCCTGTCAGAGAAGGGGCTTGCTTTCTCCGACAGGCAAGAGGCGAATGCAGAGCTCCGTTTCGCACTTGCCTGCCAGAGAAATCTACCCCCTTCTCTGACAGGCAAGGGCCAAATGTGGAAGGGGTTCGCTTCCCTATCGGGAGGCGAAGGCAGAGAACGGAGTGTCGTTCTCTGCCTTTGCTTTCCGGGGAAGTGGCTTGCCATCTTTGTATTACCCCCTCCGTTGTTTCGTGTCAGCTCTCGAAACAGCAGAGGGGGTAATACAAAGGCGGCGGCCAGCGAACTGCCAGGGAGAGCTACTCCCCTGACGAATAATAATGATCATGATGATGATGATAATAATAATTGTTTATTCATACCCCGCTCTTCTAGTGCGTACACCACTCAGAGCGGCTTCCAACAATAAATAATAAATAATGTACAATGCAACATAATAAGAATACAGTGCAATACATAATAAACATAATACAATACATAAGATTATAATTCAAAAAATCACATCAACAAAATAACACATACATTATAAAAAATTACAAAAATTAACCTCAACCACCCAGCAGCCACAAAGGAGCCCCATGGTTCAAACGTCTGTGAGGGCAGCTGCGTTGGCAGCGATGGCTCTCCTCCCCTGATGGATTGCTGGCTGTCGCCTTTGCATTTCCCCTGCAACTGTTTTGAAGGTTGACACGTCGGCCATTTTTTTTACGTGCGCACCGGCTGTCCCGTATCCTCCGCGCTCGCGTCCTTTTGCCTGATTGGCTGAGGTATGCCACAGCGCAGAGGACACTGGGACATGTTGTTGTTGTTTTTTGTTCGTGTTCGTGGGGCGTTTGCCCCACTCTTGTCACCCGGACCCTTGCAGGGATGCTCGCAGGGACATAAAGTAAGTGAGGTCGGCTCATTACGGGATAGTAGGGATGGGTGTGGCCACGCATGCCAGACATGTATAGCCCAACCCCTTTCTTATAGGTATAGATAATAATCATGTGCCACCAAATCAGTTCTGGCTTATGGCAACTCTTTTCAGGGTTTTCTAGATATAAGATACACCAAAATCGTTTATCCTTCACTTCCTGTGGGGGTGCTCTAAAACTGTGCAGCTTGCCCATGATTACACACACTCCTGGAAGACACAGTGGGAAATTGAACTTCCAACCTCTGGCTCAGATAGCTAAACCACTGATTTATCCAGCTAGGATTAAATTTATTTGTGGAATTCATCCTTGTCAATCAAAATATGAGTTATGGTATATAGCTTATCATAAAGTGGGTCTTACAGACATTGGAACAATCAGAGAACCCTATGCAATCTACTGGAGCAGGGATTGCAGCAAGATATAAGGAATTAACAGTAGGTATTCTTCCTCATCCCCAACTATTTATTTATCATGCAAATTTAATTTTAAGCATCTTGGCAAAGCCGCCTGTCATTTTTGCCATATTAGGTCTGCCAACATCATTAGGGCATAAGCAATAACTAAAACAATACTGTAATGTAGTAACATTTCGCCGCAAATACAAGAGACAGTGGTCTACACTCCCACCAGCAGCTTTAAGCAACTGTTTGTTGAAAGTTCTCCATCATATTCACCAGAACTTCATTTACAGATAGCTAAGAAGGGCATCAGATCTGGGATTGGCATGAAATATAGTTTATGAAATCTATACCTATAAAGGAAAGGCAGGCATGGCCACACCCCTGTAGCCTATCCCGTAATACTTGGCACACTCCTACCTTGTGTCCCGGACATCAGGCTCGCAAGGGTCCGGAGGCCCGGGGTGGGGCCTAAGCCCCACAAAATCGCCCAAAACAGCTGTGTACGCGCGAGGCAGGGAGCATCCATGCGCGGCAGATGGGAAGCGCAGAGCACAGAACGTTTGCAGCGGGTAAAATGTCTGCCAACAGATCCATGGCTCCTCGCGCCCCAGACCAGTCTAAATTAAGAGCGTGCGCACGCACCAAAGGTAAGCCATCCCTCCCCAGGGATGCAAGGCCACCAGAGGTGGCAACCGCACACCTCCAGAAGCTGCCGCACACCTGCATGCCACCGCGTAAGCACTGCCGCCAGAGGCATCCTCCGCCTCACCCCACCTCACCCCACCCTCATGCCAATACGGCCTCCGCCTTGCCTAAGCCCCGCCGCCCGAGTAAGCCTCCGCCTTGCCATGACCAAGAACACAAGACCACTAGAGGCAGCCGCAGCACCCCTCACGCCAATGCGGCCCGCCCAGCAGGCTGCTTTCCACCCGAGGACACGCCTCCCCGCATGGACGATAGCCTGTCAGCTTCCCTCTGTGCCTGGCTGTTTCGAAGCCGGCTTCGAAACAGCCAGGCAGAGAGGGAAGCTGACAGGCAGGCTGCACGACCACCACACATCCCCGGGGCGAAGCCCGGGCAGAAATGCTAGTTAATAATAATCTTAGAACTGCAGAGCTGAGATCCTATAGAATCTATAGTATAGATCATCAAGTCCAGCCCCCTTCAAAGAGACACAGTGGGGAATTGAATTCCTAGCTTCTGACTATATCTAAACCGGCAGATTGATCTCAGTTGATCCCAAAAATCTCTTCACACTCCTTAACTATATCATTCATTAAAAATGGGCCAATTCATCCATGCTGATGAAGAAACCAGCAAAAACTTTGTTCAATCACCATATTAGCCTGCCTTCTATCCCCTATTTTAACTACTGAAGAGGCATACAAAGCTGCTTGGGTTTCAAGGGATGCAGACTGTGTCAAATTTAATAAAGATTCTCTCTATTTTCCACCATATTTTAATCTTCACTCATCATTTATTAAAGATCTCTCATTTATTAACAGCCTCTAAAGCCTACTTTAATAACCAGAAATCTTCATTTGAATCTCAAATTCCTCTTTTATTATTGTACTTTCTTTCCTCCTTTAAGTGAAGCATCACAGGACTTTAAATTAGTCTTTAGATCTTCTTCATACCCTAGATCTGAAGACAGTGTGACTATCTATGATTTCCAACAAGCAAAGGACATGCAACTGTTTGAGGCTTGCAGTTTACAAGCAAACAAACACACAGTTTGGCACCAGCTAACAATAAAATACAGATAAAACAACAATGTTTTGATGAAAACCTTATAACTCATTTAACAAAAAAAACAGATAAAGGAGGCAAGGAATTGAAGATTTCTCTATTTGTCCCCCACCCTCACCCCGACTACACCTCCACCATTGTTCGAATGTGGGACTTCTCTGAATCTTAGTGGATGGGTAGGTGGATATAGAATGAGGCAGTTCCAAATGGCACATGGTGTTTAGAACTCTAAAATTATCGTTAATATTTTGTATCGTTCCCAGAAATAATACAACCAGTACAAATATTACAAGATACTGTAGGTATAAAGTGATCCTCTAAGGCAGGATTCTCAACCTTTTAAAGCCATGGGCCGGACAACGCCCCCTCAGACAGCTGAGCGGGCTGGACTGGTGGTTCCCTCTGCTATCAAAAAACACATTCGCAGCTGTCGTAAATGCATTTACGACAGCCGCAGGCGCATTTATGGCTGTTGTAAATGTGTCCGCTTCTGGTGGTGGCAGCATGGGCCACATGAAAATGTGCTGCAGGCCAGGTCCGGCACATGGGCCGTAAGTTGAGAACCCCTACTCTAAGGAAATCCCCACAAGCGTCTTTGCTGCCGCATTCTGGACCAACTGCAGTCTTCAAAAACTCTACAGAGATAGCTCTACATAAAGCACACTGCTGTAATTTGCTGTAGATATAACTAAGGCATGTGCCACCAGGGCCAAATCTGGCTGCCTAAGCTAGACAAAAGCAATTCTTCAGCATTTAAAGCCAAGTCCAGAAGCATCTTCAAGATGCTGGACCTGATCCTTAGGGACGCATTTAAAAAATGTTCAATTCCTATGATGGAATCAATTTGTCTTCCAACCAGGCATACCTATGCTTTGTCTCCATTTATTATCCCTTAAAAATCCTGTAATTGCTTCCTGACAGTGATTCAGGACATCAGCTGCTTCCCTCATGACAAATGAAAATGAGAAAGCAAGTTAGTGTCACTTGTGTGTTGGTGACAATGCACCTGGTATCCCTAGATGATTTCTTCAAGCAATTTCATGAAGGTTTTAAACAACACAGAGCACAGGAAAACACAAAAATTAGCAAGAAGGAGGACTTCAGCTAAAACTGGGATTGCTGGAAGGAAAGACTTCAGAACAATTGAAAAAGTCTCTCCTATGCACCTTAGCAGTCCAGTGCAGAAGCACTGGGATGCGGTGAAGTTAAAACCTGCCCTCACAAAAAGCTCAATAACAATAATTTCATGTCAGAAATTATTCTGGGTTGAAAGGACTTTTGCTGGAGAAACTTGGCTCAGGGGGTGCTCAAATGAGGTTCCTTTCATGTACCCAAGATCTTTTTCCACCAAATTTATCTACTTGCAAATTCTTGCTTTCAAACTGCTAAGTTGGCAGGAGCTGGGACAGAGACAGGTGCTCAAACCATCATGCAGTACCCAGTTCTTGAACTGCCAACTTGCCAGCTTGCCAGCTAATAAGGCGAGCTTCTTAACCTCTAAAAGCTCAATGATCTTGAGTTTGTCTCACCTCAGCACTCTAAACAAGAAGATTCTTATGCATATATTACAAGGCTTTGGAGTGAAGACATTTGAGCACACCAAGTTACAACAACAACCAATGAAGTCTGTGCAAAGATGCTAGAGACTGGTTGCTTAGTTATGGCAGCCTCACTGAAAAATATAGATGCCTTGTACTGAAATTTTATCCAAGTTAAATTAGTCCATTGAATTGTAGTAAGAACTGGTATATTTGATCACTATTAATACACCAGATTCAACTTCCAAGCCTACTAATTTTGGGCTTAAGGGGAACCTCTAACAAGCACAAAGTAATAATAATAATAATAATAATAATAATAATAATAATAATAATAATAATAATAATAATAATAACAACAACAACAACAACAACAACAACAACAACGTTTTATTTATATCCCGCTTCCCTCTATCCAATGGACTCGAAGCGGCTTACAAAACATTTAAAGATACAATAATAAGATACAAAATTCAGAAATACAGTATGACAGTATAATCAAAACTATAATCTAAAGATACAAAATAACAAAACCAAAAATACATTATAGCAAAAACTAATAAAGCAATACTAAAATTTCCAAAATATCACATTAGCATAACATCCCAATAGACAAAGTCTTCAGGGTCAGTCTCTCCTCCCCGCCACTGCTCTCACCAGGTGTGGGGGTCCAGTGAGTCCAACACATCCAGCCGCAATGGGACAGTCCTCAGCCGCGTTCCCACATCCCCAGAGGCTAGCGTCCGGGGCTGCGGCGCGGCTTTCACAGCCCCGGCCATGATGGAAGACAGCTGTGCTTCACTCCCACCTCCCATGACCGGCAGAGCCATGGGAGGGAGCCGACGGCGCTGGCGTCAAGGGCTGTGGCGCAGCTTTTCACGGCCCCAGCCGTGATGGAAGACAGTTGTGCTTCGCCCCCACCTCCCGTGACCGGCAGAGCCACGGGAGGGAGCCGAAGGCACTAGTGTCCGGGGCAGCAGCGTGGCTTTTCACAGCCCCGGCCGTGATGGAAGACAGCTGTGCTTCGCTCCCAGCTCCTGTGACCGGCAGAGCCATGGGAGGGAGTCGAAGTATATCCCTACATGGTTCAGAAGATTTCCTTCCTCATACATACTAAAAAAAACAACAACATAGCAGTCTCTGCTATGAACCATTAGAAGCTTGTTATTGTTGAATCTGAATATGGTTGTTGTGAATATTAAATTTCTGGCAAGAGGTTTCAATGAGAAAATGACAATGTTCTTTACGAACTACTAATCCTACATATATTTATCTTGGGAATGTGGTCTGGCTCTTTGAACTCTTTACTCAAATATGTGTCTAATTAAATTGAATGGGTTGTACGCTTCAGGAAATGTACATTATTGGTATACTTGTACTTATTTAAGAAACAGAGATTGACAAAGCCACTTTTTTGGATTACAATTCCATAGCCATCGTGGCCACTGACTATTCTGGTTGAGGAGTTCTGGATGGTGTAGGCCAAAAAGTAAAATTGCAAATTTTGCCAAGAATCGCATTTCCCACTTTCGAAATACTGTATGGCCCACGGCAGCGAAACAAAGTGGCAGATTATAGAAGAAAGGTTTAGAAAGGAGATACCACATTGGATTTGCAATTGTGTGTGTGCGTGTGTGTATATAGTAACGGTCAAGGATACCCTTTGCTTGAAAGCCTATTGTATACTGTATATAGGTAAAGCCAAATATAGTCAATACTGTTAAGTTAGGATATTTCCTAGGAAATGACATTATGTGTTTTCCTTTTCAGCAATTAGCCTCACTATTCCCCTGTAGTTTTTTCTGCAAATTAGATGACAAAGTGTCACTTGTAGAGGGATTACTGTGATTTTTCATAGACCTATAGCAGGGGTGCCCAAATATTTCAAGCCACAGGCCGGTCATGTGGTTCAGAAAGCCAGTCACTATGGCCCAGGGGCCGCATCTGGCCCCAGATGCCAATTCATCTAGCCTGTGAAGGCCTCGTCGCTCCTGGAGTAAAACGCTTCCAGGAGTGATGAGGGCTTCACGAGCCAGATGAATTGGCATCAGGGGCCAGATACAGCCCCCAGGCTGTAGTTTGGGCACCTCTGATCTATAGGATTTGTTTGGTTTTGTTGCTATTAATAAAAAATGAAGGCAAAACCAACAATCATATCATGAAAATATCCCTAGAAGCCCATGCGTGTGGCAAAATGTCATTTTTTACTTATATGTACCAGCAGCATGCACAGGGAAAAGAAAACCATGCAAGGCAGCTATTTAATATCAAGAACAATCCCAATGATAGGTTAGCCAAAGGACATTAAGTACGTTTTATGATTAAACTTGAACTTGAACTCAGACCTCCATATTTCAAGTCTGACATCATTACAATATACTGGCTCTCTCAGATCAGTAGGTATTATATAATCAGTGCCAAGGCTGAAATTTATTGGTAGAAAAGCACTGCAACAATTTATGTGGCTAATTTGCATAATTTAGAAAATCATATTACCTTCCATAATCTGCATATTTGCATATTGTTTAAAAAAGATCAATAACTTGCATAATATATTAATAATTTGCATAATATGCAAATTCAGCTACCTAGATTTATAAGACTAGAATTTTGTGCTCCTAGATCTAGATCAGGAATTCTCAACCTGTGGCCCATGGGCCGAATGCGGCCCACAGCACCATTTCATGTAGCCCACCATCATCTCTACCACACCAGAAGTGCCATGTGGTGGAGGAAAGGCAAAATGGCCGTCTGCCCCCCCAAAGCTGTCTGAGGGAGCATGACGTGGCTAGAGATGTAAAATTTCCGGAAATTTTAAAGTTCAGGAAAAAACACTTTTTTCCCGGGGGGGGGGGAAGAAAATTTTCGGGGAAATTGAAAATAATCTGATACCATGCATATTTTTTTAGAAATGATTTATAAAATATTTGAACCCAGCCTTATCTTAAAATATTTTATTCATCACGTTAAAATAAAACATTCCATAATATATATTTTTTATTTTTTCAATTTTTCGGGGGAAAACCAAAAAAGGCTTCAGAAAAAGAAAAAAAAGGGTTTCTTCTGAATTTTTCCCGGGCCTTCACATCTTTAGACGTGGCCCCCGGGGCTTAAAAAGGTTGAGAATTCCTGCCATAGACAAACCAACAGCCTAAGTCAGTATAAATCAGCTTCCTGTGTAAGACAGCAAGTAGATATTTAGCTGACTGGTTAGTTTTGTATCTTTGAAATTTATGATATCTGTTTTCAATGAAACTTTGGGCTGGAATTCCTTCTGGTTCAGAATTTTGGCTACTATTTATTATATGATTTATCCTCAAGGTATCATGGGACTCACATATAAAGTATTTCCCCACTGAAACTGAGGGATATCATATGTTCTCTGAGGCCTAGAAACAACGATAGGTGAAGAGTAATGTTTGTTCTGTTATGCAACCAAGTTAGTATTTATAGTTAGCAGACCCTGAAGTGACAGCCCCATGCGCCTTACCATCCAGCAGAGGGCCATATGGTCTTCTCATTCTGGAGGCAGGAAAAGAACCCTTACAGCAGCCATCTGGTGCACTCACCTCACACGCCAGGTGGGCTTGGCCTTCAGTCAGAAGCAGATATCTTTCCGATTCCTAGATAGCTAGACCAGATGGCTTCACAGCACTGGAGCAGAAGACCTCTAATCAATCCAGACTTGAGGATTGTTTGAGCTCATAAAGAGTTGGAATGGAACATAAACTATGACACCATCATAAAGATAACAAAACCGTAATGTCTGGATAGGACTTTTAAAAATACCCTCAGAACACCTCTAAATAAGACAAATGATAAGTGTTTCTGATTCCTCAAAACACAAACAAAACTGCGAGTTACACTCATAACACAACTGAAATCCAACCACTACTACTAAGAATATAGTCCTGCCCTGCTGGTTTACCAGTGTCCAGTCCAGTATCCTTTATTACCTAAGGACTGCAGTGGCTCAAGTGGCTAAGACGCTGACTGGGAGGCGGAAGGTCAGCAGTTCAATTCCCGAGTCCTGCAGGACAGAATGAGCTCCCGTCTTTGTCCCAGCTCCTGCCAGCCTAGCAGTTTGAAAGAAGAAATTGCAAGTAGATAAACAGGGACCACTTCGGTGGGAAGGTAACAGCGTTCCGTGCACTCCGGTGTCTAGTCATGCCTGCCACATGTCCACGGAAATGTCTGCAGAAGCAGACAGCACTGGCTCTTCGGCTTTGAAACAGAGATGTGCACTGAACCCTAGAGTCAAATACGACTGGCTTTCGAGCAAGGGAAACCTAGTCATCTGACCATATCAGGTTGAAATGTGATAAAACACATTAGATAAAATATGATTACATAACAGAATAAAAACTGATTAAAAGTGGAATGTACAATCACAATAAAACAATATATAAAATTTACTCAATAAAAATTCATCACCTTTGCATCCAACCCGTCTGATCAATAAAACATCTTCTCTTTTGAATGGCCCCAAGTATAAACATGACAGTTCTAATATTTACATATCTATTTGTGCCCTGAAAGAAGTAAGTTTTTTTTTTTTTAATCTTTGAAACTTGGGGAATCAAACTCCCAATCTGACTTCACAGTCAGATACCAAAAGTATTTCATTCTGTCTAGTAATGTCTGTAAATACTGGGCTCTTATTGTGGCAGATAACTGACAACTAAACAGAACACGTGCAATATCTTCTATTTTCTGGTGTTTCACAGACACATGTTCTCTTGGGAGTATGGAACATGGTTAAAACACCCATATTTAACCATAGAGTCTAACTGCTCAAATCTTGCTCTTGTAAATGCTGTTCTATGATACTGAGTCAGACCCATTGTCAAGTATTTCTAGATCTGAAAATACTCTGTTTCCGGCCAACCACTTCAAGATTCTAATCTTTGTATAATTACTAAGGATGTATGGCATTTGTGTGGCATTTTTTCTAGTAACTTCTACCCTTATATGAGAAGTTTCAAAATCAGACATAGTAGTGACAGATACTTAATGATTAAAAGCTGGCAATAGCAGAGGATAGAGCTGACAGCTACCCCCTGACCCCTTGGACCTGATCTGCAGCTTTCTTTGCATCACTTCTGGAATGGCTCCAGCTTCAATGTGATATGATTACAACTCTGCAACAAGACTTCTCCCTCAAATGCCATAGTATGTATATTTCTACTGGAACTATACATGCATTTAATTTTGGGGAGACTATTGGAAGGGTTATGGCTACGAACCATGCCATAATGAAAATTTCCACTTCAAACTGTAATACTACTGCACTGTTGGAGGCTGGGACAGCTTTGTATAAGAACTCAGTGCATTCCTTCTTCCTAACAATCCTTCCTATTCTTATCTAATGTTCTGTTACCCTTTGGTTTTAACTAGATGGCACCAGAACGTCACAAAAATAAATACAATGTCATGAGAGCCAACCCATGTTACTTGTAAGGAGGGAGTAGAATAAGAATACAGTAAAAATTTAATTTATGAATGCCTCTACTTACAAAAAACTCGCAATATAAAAGTAAATATTGGGGGGAAACTGATTCAAGATACAAATTTTGTGCAAGATACAATTTTTTTAGTCTTCCAATGCTTCCCACAGTGGTGGGAGGGTGTTTGGAGCAATTATGCTCCTTTTAAATTTTTCGTTGCGTTGTCACCGCTTGAAACTTTCCCGCCAACTAGGAAGTGCTGAAAATTCCCCCCTCTCTGAAACGGCTGCTCAGTGGGTACTTTTCCTGCAATTACCAGAGGTGACCACTAGATGGCGGTGTCAAAAATGTGCTGAATATGCATTTAAAACCAAAATACACTTCCAGAGCTCAGAAAAAAAGCCAAATAAACATCGTTTATCTGTTCAAATCTCTTTATACAGTAGCCAAAACGCAGTGAAAAATTCCAAAGTGCACTTTATGAAGAATTTTGAACAGAAAAAAAGTTTTTTTTTTGCTTTTTTTGAGCTCCGGAACAGATTTTTTTACTTTTTAATGCATTCCTATGGAAAACCACATTTCAAGAAACAAATTTTAGATACAAAAAACCTCAAGGAACGAATTAATTTCTTATCTAGAGGTTTTACTGTATGAATAAGAATAGAGTGCTGTCAAGTCAACTATGACTTATGGAGATCCTTTCTAGAATTTTCAAGGTAGAGAATACACAGAAGTGGTTTACCATTTCCTTCTTTTAAGGAAATCGTAACAGAGAGCAGCTTGTTCAATACCACAAATGCTGGCTCTCCTCCCTGGGGCCACAGTGGGGAATCAAACTCCCAACCTGACTTCACAGTCAGATACCAAAATCACTGAGATGTCCAGCCAGCAACTCTTAATAGATCAGAATAAATTAACTCTTTCTCTACATAAATCTTGCTATGTACACCCATGGGTTTTTTGAAAAGACAAGTGCCTTCTGTGTAAATACTGGGCCAAGCTTACATTGATTTTCTGTGGCTTTTGAAAGGGTTAGGGAGGGGGGCTTCTGAATATAGGGCAGAAAAAGAAAAATTGACTCTTTCAGAACTGAAGAATAGTTGCACTGGGAAAAAAATAGGATATTTCTATAAAATTTAGTATCATCCTCCAAGTCTCAATAATGTTCTTACTTTTTTTTTTTTAGTAACTGCATGTTCAGATAAGGAATAGGCACATTAAATGTTTGGTAGTACTAATACTGTACTGTATACAAAAAGATAGGACACAGGCAGGAAAAAATAATAATAAATCAGCTCTTTGTCCCTGGTGAATATTACTAACTAGAGGGAAGAGACGAGCTTGGCATACTGGATTTTTTTAATTAAAAATAATCAGCATGATGATTCTCTTCATTTTTACCTGATAATGTTTTTATTTATTTATTTATTTATTTATTTTTCTAATTTGTATTGCCACCCAACTCCGTAGACTCTGGGCGGCTCACAGAAAATAAAACCATTGGCAGTTTTTTTAAAAGCAATTAAAACCCATTTACAAAACTACTTACAATTTTTTTAAAAAAGATAAAAAATTTAAAAGAGAGTGTGTTCTACTAAATTAGCCAGCAAACCGGGGTTACCATGTCGTTGGTGCCCCACACCTGCCCTGCCAGCCAGGGTAGCAACTCTGTCCTGAGATGCAGCTCATTTGGCAGGAGGTTCCATAGGGCCGGAGCAGACACTGAGAAGGCCTTCTTTCTGGTGCTAGAGAAAGCATCCTCTAGCAGATGGAACAATGAGAGAGTCTCTCTGGTCTTCTCTGGTGGGATGGACAGACGTTCTTGTAGTGATGCGGTCTCTTAAGTATCCTGGCCCACTTCCATGTAGGGCTTTAAATGTAATTACCAGCACCTTGAATTGCACCTGGAGGCACACTGGCAACCAGTGCAGGTCCCAGAGAAGTGGCGAGGCACGGGCATAACGCCCGCACACCATCAACACCCGAGCAGCTGCATTCTGGACCATACCTCCAAATGGTCATCAAGGGCAGCTCCATGTAGAGCGCATTACAATCGTCAAGTCTGAGGTGACCAGAGTGTGCTTTTACTCAAAACACACAAAGTCACTGAAAGAATGGATTCACAATTGAAATTCTAGTTTATTAAGACATTGCCTCGGATCAGTTCCAAAGAATAGAAAAGAAGCTTGGCAACCGGCTGACTCCTCAGTATATATGACACTTGACAACAGGGGGCAAGTAGTGAAGTTCTGGCTTAGGAACACACGTGCCGTCAAGTGGTTCTGAAGAGAATGTTAGTCAGCTAGCAGGACAGTATCTCTGTGCTGAATTTTCACATACCACATCACATCGTTTTTCTTGTTCTATGACAAGACAGGACCAAAAGATAGCAAATACAGTATCTTTTTTGATGTTGCTGTTCTGGCTTCAGCCTTAGGTACTATATAAAGATACTGAAACTGCAATAAAACAAACTGCAACCTCAGCTTTGAAATTACTGTTGTTTTTTAAACAAAGAAATGGAAGAGAAAGTTAGATATAAAATAAACTGAGGACTAATACTGACAGTCAATGTTTAGTACTGCCTAAAACACTGACCTATAAAAAAAGTGTCGTTTTACAATCATGCCACCACATGTAGATTGAATGACTTGACTGATGCATTGATGCATGCCCTGCCTTTCTTCATAAAAGGACTCAAAAGTGGTTTATATCATTGAAAATAGCTAAAAACAACAGATTGTTCAAATATTTAAAAATAATTAAATATACAAAAAAACCAGAACCACATAAAAACAGAATACAAACATCAAAATACTTATCCCAATTGTTAAAACTCCACTTAGACAGCCAGTCATGAAGGAAAAGCCTGCCTGAAGAATAGGACTTTAAAAACAACACGCACACCCAAAAAGGCCAGTCTCTTGTTGAATCTAGAAGTTTAACTTTCCCATATACAAACATTTTTCCTTATATAAGCATATGGTATGACAGGAAGCAAAGGAGAAGGAAAGAAAATCCATGATGGTGACTTGCCTATGAGGGTAAAATGAGTTAAAATAGCCTGAGAGGATAAATTCATGAAGTTAAAAATATAACCATGGTTATAACTGAAAATGGCAAGAGTCCTACTTACTTTGAACATGCAGACCATATTGTTCCTGGCCTGAAGTGATTCAGCAAGAATATTTGTATACTAAGTTGGTGCACAGTTTCCTTGGGGGAAAATATATGTGGTTAGCCTCTTGCTACAGAAATAACACAGGACAGACTGTGTTATTATATCTTCCTGAGGAAATGCCAAAATATCTTAGTGACATATAAAATACAGTAGGCACACACTCAAAAGGAGCAAACCTGAAGCAAATCCAAGCTGATGGGTAATTCTTTCTGAATCTTAAATACATTTATAAATCTAAGAACTAATTACAGGATCCAATCATAATCTCTCTAAACCATCAGCTGGTTTCTATTAGCAACTGATGCCTCTGGAAAATTACAAGTAGGACAATAGAAGGCATGGTCATTTTGACTTTCCCAGACAGCTGGTGCTAAGAGAGATACGGCATCTATATATATGGAAGATGCCATTTAGCAGGCATGGGAAACTGATAAACCCATCTTCCACAAAATAACTGATTTTTAAAGCAGTCTTTTGTACTCTGCAGTATATAAAGAAGATGGTTCACTAAAGCATCTTCCTCTCACCCACCCCATCTCTTAAGAAAACTTCATATACCTTTCTTACTACCCACAAAATCATCTATTTTGCATCTCCTCAATGCAGCAAGAGAAAACAGTAAGAACGGCTGACTTCCATGGACCTACAAAGGTTTCCTGTGCATCTTGAATGCAATAGATTAGGAACGATAAAAGTTAACTGAAATGCTACAGATCTGTATAAAAGCAAAGAATCAATATTCAGTACCATGGCTTTTCTCCCAAGTCCCTTTCCCCATTTTTTCAGCTATCTCTCCCACCTCCAGACAATCACTATTTTAAGTTTCAGGGCTTCTGGATAATCAACCCATTTGCCATACTTGAATGCCAACTCATCTTCAGTAACACAACATATCAAGTAGCTGTTTTCATTGTGTTACAGTTCCATTTACAATATCCTATTTTAGATACATAAGAGTATTTGAGGACTTATTTGGAAATATTTAATTTTTATTTGTTTGTTTGTTTCTTCCAGACCTGGAATCCAAGGCATCTTACAGAACAGTCAAAATACAATAGAAAATTAAATGCAATAATATTACAAATATTGGGCAGCCTCTGCCACTTCCCACAGCAGCAGGAGGGTATGTAGAGCATTTCTGCTCCATTTTTGGAATTTTTCGTCATGTTTTCAGTGTGTTTCGGCAGCTAAAAAATTGCAGTTTTGCATTTCCGGGTTCCACAGTTGGAACCAAGGCACCACCATAAGTTCCCCACTCCACTGGAAGTTGAAAAATGCTGCGTTTTAGCTGCCGAAATGCACCAAAAACACACCAAAAATTCAAAACATGGAGCGGAAATGCTCTGCATACCTTCCTGCCACCGTGAGAAGCAGCAGAGACTGCCAAAGCAGCCAAAAAGAACTGTGCGATTGTCTCCTCCTCTTTGCAAACCAGTATTTTGGCACAATGGGGACAATTGTGCCATTTTTCAGCTGCTTTGACAGCCTCCACCACTTCCCACGGAGGCATGAGGGTATGCAGAGCATTTCCGCTCAATTTCTGGAATTTTTCACCGACACGGAAGTGCCGAAAATGCATCGAAAACCAATTAATTCGTTCCGGTGGTCAGAAAAAAGCGTGGGGGGGGGAGTATTTTATCTTTTCTAAACTCCTTATAAAGTGTCAAAAATGCGGCAAAAGATTCCAAAGTGCACTTTATAAAGAGTTTTGAACAGATAAAAGTCTCTGGAACAGATAATTTGGTTTTCAATACATTTCTATGAGAAACCACATTTCGAGTTATGAATTTTTCATAATACAAAATGTCCCAAGGAACAGATTAATTTTGTAACTCGAGGTTCCACTGTACTATGTTTCTTTCAGTCATTCTAATATCTTGCTTTTATTATCACACAAATTTTTCTCAGCCGTCTCAAGATGTAGGCCAAAGAAAGAGTCCAAAATACACAAAATAAATATACAGCGGTACCTCACTTAAAGAGCATAATGCGTTCTACAGGATTGCTCTTTAAGTGAGTTTGCTCTTTAAGCAAAACACCATTGTAAGTGACCAATTGTGACATCTGGGGGGGGTGAACCCCAATTTAGTTGTTAAGTGAGTTTTTGGTTGGTTTTAGTTGTTAAGCTAGGTGACCATTCAGAGAAAATTCTGCTCTTTAAGTAAGTTATTCTCTAAGTGAGGCTCTCTTTATACGAGGTTTTACTGTATAAATAACTCAAAAATTTCTAATCTGTTTCTATGTGCCATATAAAGGATTTAAAGTCAGAGAGGTAAACTAGGCTGAGAGAAGACAAAACTGATTTGCTGCTTGTTTTTCTACAAATGTTTGTCCGATTCTAATAAGAATCGGAAAAACATTTGTAGAAAAACAAATAGCCATGCTCATTGAAATTTAACTGGTAAAGAAGTTGCACTTTCTCAAAACTAAACTTAACCCCAGCCTGTAACATAAATTAAGGCCACTAGGTGCAAACACGGTCCTTGAAAGAAAAGTGCTATTTCAGCACTACCTGTAAGCAACATGAGAGAACAGCCACTACTATTTACACAAAAGCAGAATACAGGTAACTGCTTTCTTCTTTTTTAATTAAAAAAAAATACATTTAAAAAGTGCTTTCTTCTCCTGTTAAGAAAGCATCTTTTTCTACAGGAGAAGAAGAAAAAACCTTCATTTGTTTTTTTATGAAATTATATTTCTGCTCTAATACTCTGATATAGACACAGGAAAGATTATATGCCTGTGCATCTGTTTTTAACGTTCTTTAAGGCCTAAATATGTGAAATTCACCCAATGCTCAAACATTTTGTTAGCAGTGCTGTAGTAAAGGATGCAGATGGACAAATGAACAGCATTGCCAGCTTCCAGGACTAAGTAAAATCAGTGAAGATCCCCAGTTCTGGACATCTCCTTATTCTGTACTAAAGGTGAGTAGTGTCATTGACTTTCACAGCCAACCATCTGTTCAGTGAGATCCTTGCAAAGACCAGCATCCACACAGCTCAGTATAACACATGAGAATCAAGTACAGTATGTGGATGGCTTGAGTCAACAATTTTTAAAAGTACAGAATGTTTCTTTCATCAAGAGAAGAAAGGTCTAACTCCATCAATAGCTGTTAAATAAAATTAAGATCATGAGATGAAAATACTATACCTACAAGGGAAACTGCTACTTGAGAAATATATGAGATTGCAGTTTTCCAATCTTTTATCCCACATTCCCCCACCCCCAAGACTCTTTCTACAGAAATGTCTACACTTTGAAAATTGCCAGGTTAAAAAGAACACCACTGAGCTAGAGTGAGAGAAAGGAACAATGCCAATGATAGAGAAAGGGAAGAGGCTGCAGTGATGGATCATAAGCTTTCTGTGTAGGGGAAGAAACAATGTAGTGATGATAATTAGTGTGTACCCAAGATCACCCCAAAATCATATATTGTATTATTTAATATAAAAGGATTCTGAGCCAGAGTGACAGAGAATTATTGCCTGGCCTGGCTTTTTCTCTGAGAAATTAATGGCACACTATTCGATCTCGCGACAGATTGCAACGTGGAAGAATCCTTAACTAATTAAGCAGGGTAAAAATACCTGTTTTCTTGTTTGGCCGAGGACCTCTGACTTGGGTTCAGACTAATCCCCATTGTTTCACATGTATGCTCTAAAGGTTAACCAACTGCTTCCGTGACGTTTCTGGGAACCTTTGGTCAGGATATCTTCCTGTCAACACTGGCTAGGCAATTAGTCTGTTAGTTATTAAGGCACGTAAACAACTAGTCCTATTTGCTTGTTTTCCTGGAACTTTGGCCAAGGAAATCCCTTCAGTCAACAACAGCCAAACTAATTTACTTCCGTTACCTATTAAGAATGTCCACAGGGTAATTCTGCTGTTATTCAGCAGTTACCTATTTTGTTAGTCTATGCTGGTTTTTTGCTCATAAATGCAGGTGAAAATTAAGTCTTTTTAGCCGTAACCCTCGACCCGATGGAAGTCTGTCTGCCAGTCATTTCTATCTGCTGAGAAGGCTTCATAACAAAACAAAAGAATGATGGGGAAAGATAACATATGGCCGAATGCTGCTGCCAGGTCATGACAAGCATCACTAACTAGTATTGCATGGCACAGCAGGGAAATATGCTTGGATCCCCAGGTTTTTTTCCAAACCAGGTTTATTTGGGTGACACTGCTGTAGCTGCCCAGTTTGCAGGAATCAGCAGGGGCAAGGGCAGAGAGATGTGATTGTACAGCAGAAGATGCCTCTGAAAAGGTGCTGATTAGAAAGGTGCTGATTAGACACTGGGTGTTTATTATTTACAGTTATTTTTTATTATTTTTTTATTTTTAGCTTTTTCTTAGCTTTTTTCTCCTATCCTCAATGGTTTTATATGACTTATTGGAAAATGAGTTCTGAGATGGCAGTTAAGACTAGAGAATAACTACTTAAGTAATAAGTCAAGAGATAGTATTTACAATGATGGTTTTAAGATATGATTAACAAAGATAAATATATAAATGTATTAGGATAGGTGTGTATATTTTTTCCTTATTTATTGTTTTTTGTATTTCAGTTTTTTGTTTTAAGTATTATCTTGTATAATCTGTTTTGTATTGTATTATATTTTTATATGCATATAAATTTAATAAAAAATATAATTTTTTAAAAAAAAGAAATTTCCACCTTTTTTTAGAATTTACTTTTCCTGAAGTGACCTAGCCATATGGTAGTCTAGTGCTGCCTTGAAAGCCTTCTAAAAATAACCCCTTTGCAGACTACGTTTGCTAGGTTGAGCGGACTCGCACACCCATACCTCCTCTTTGTTTTCAGAACAGCGCAATCACACCTGCCACAAAGTGGCCAAAAGTGATGTCAATCTGATTGGAGAATATTAAAACCACCCCTACCAACTGAATAACAAAAAGGAAGATTCCCCACTAAAGAGAGACAATTCTGCAACAAATTTCCTATATTAAGTTTTATGTTGTTGCTGCTAAGTTTTAATTCAAATTTACCTGTCTCTAATCCATTGCAAATTGCAAGACCAATGCCCATGCAGCTGCCTTGATTCAGGACATGCAGAGCAAAAGGACAATCACGGAAGCATTTATCATGCCAGCAGGCTCCCTTTTAGATGCATAGGCTGCCACACTGGGCATTCAACTGGTCATGCTACAGAGGACTTATCAAAATGGGGCCAATGCTTACATGATTGCCCCTTTAAATAGGATGCTGACCATTTTAATTAGGCTGAGTTCCCTACATGTTCCCTTGATTCAAAACTGGTGAAGACTGTGTTCTGCTACATGCCATGCAGAATCTCTGTTAATGCACTGAACAAGTAAAAGACATTCTGTTACAAAAGTGGATAGCCTGATTCCATCTTCTTCTTTTGTCTGTTTCTCAGCAGTGCCATGCCTTCTTAATGAAACAACCACAAACTGGGCTTCCTTCATTGTGTGAGCACTTCTTTTATACTCTTTTTCACTTGGAGACAACGCTTGATGTCATCTTTACCAGCAGAACTCAATGTCAGAAAACAGCTACACCCTTCTGCAAATACGCAAAACAGATTCTCATTTTATTTTTAAACTACCACCTACATTATACTACTTCTGTTTTTAGCTCTTGCTTTTTTAAGAGTTCTTTTCCCTCCCCTCAATACTTTTCTTTCCATCCTGCATCACAAAGAAAATCACCGGGTATGAGAGAAGCAGAGGAGATCTAGCCACTAAACATTTGAAACCTCCTAGGTTTTGATTGACTCCTGGCTATGAAAAATGCCTTCTCAAGTGCATGCAAGATTAATCTCAATTCCCATGTAAGCTATGGGCCAACCAATTTGGGTAAGCATGTCACATATAAATTTAGCCTATGCCTATAATGAAAACTGAATGCATATTTTTGCACTCATGTAGGGCATGCTTATCCATATTGGTTACTACAGAGATATATTCCACTGAGCAATTGTCCAAAAAATAATTGCTCACCTTTGTTTATCCAAGTTTAATTTCCACTTGGAAAACAAACTCATAGGTCTCCTTCTTGAAGATGCAGGGATGTGTGCACCTCTAATAACAATAATATAATTTCATGTCAGAAATTATTCTGGGTTGAAAGGATTTTTGCGGACGAAACTCTGCTCAGGGAATGCTCAAATGAGGCTCCTTTCATGTCCCCAAGAGCTGGGACAGAGACAGGCGCTCAATCCGTCATGCAGTACCTGGGTCTCAAACTGCCAACTTGCCAGTCTTCCAGCTAACAAGGCAAGCTTCTTAACCACTGAGCCACTGCAGCACCTTCTGTGCAGCTCTGTTCCTACACTATCAGGGCGAGGAGGAAATAGGCATTGGAGCGCATGACCAGGAAGGCACTGGACACAAAGGATTCCAAAGGATCTTATTCTCTCTTTACACAACTGGAAAGACCAGGTGCTACATTAGTGTCAGAGTTAGTGTTGTTCATTTCCCTCCAAAAGAAGGGCAGAGAGAGATCCTTAAAACTGCCAGAAAAGGCCAAAATGAAGAGAAAAGGCTACACACTTGAGCCAGTAAGTAGTTGTTTCTCATTGCCTTCCCATTCCTACCCAGCCCAAAGAATTACTCTGACCAAACTTAAGAAGTGAACGTGGTAGTGATGGTTAAATGTTATCATTTCAAATGAAAGTATCATTTTATATCACGAATGATCATCGCTTTTTCTGTCTTTGTCTTGTCAATGTTCTAGCAGTGTCCTTACTATCTTTAATACTGTCTTTAATGTTCAGACAAGGGCTACAATTTATGCTAGTGAGCTGCCAAGCTAATAATGCCTGTTGACAACAGACATACATCTCACCAAATGTTTAATGATTAATATCACAATTTGTTTTTTAAAAAACCTGCTTTATTGAAATTTGTTAATTTTGTTTATTTTGTTAGGGCTGCATTTTTTGTGTATTTACAAATTTTTATTATTTTACCATAAATTGCTCAGCACATTTACTGAGTAGAGAGGTGGTTACAATTGTGTTAAATAAAGACATAAATGTGGACTTCACCGAGACATTAGGAAATGATCCTGATGAAGAAGTAAGGAGAAGCAAACGTGCAGGAAAACCTGAATTCCCTCTTCTCACATAACTGTGAAAGACTTTACTAAAAATAAAGAGCGCTCACTTGCCCTGGATCAGGATGGGGACCTACAGTTTAAAGTCAGAGAAATGTAGCCACCTAACAATAAAAGGTGAGGACAGAAAGTCCACAATGAAATCAGAATCCACAGCTTGATCCTTGTATAGGATTTAAATGCAGTAGGTTGAATATACCCATTGAAACAACATGCTGTTTAGAATGAGATTCAGCCCTAGAAACACAGAGCTAATTAAAGAAAGTTGACCACATCTTAGAAAAGTAACCAATTCATGACCTTTTCATGACACAGTTTAATTTAAATCTTGGGTTGCTGTTGTTTCAATCCCCTATCTCCCATCTCCTCATCTGCAAACACATCCAAATGAATAGCTGATTTTCATAGTTTGCATGCCATATATATTGCTTCTATCATATTCAGACTGCCATGGACTGTATTAGTTTCAGCTAGACTGGACACAGATATGCTTAAGGTAGCAGTAATTGTACAAATGAAGCTAAAGCTATCTGGTTCACAACGTAATCAGTGTTTTGCCGACAAACAAGCTGGGTACTTATTTACTGAATTCAGAAGGTTAGATGGCTGAGTCAATCTGGATCTAGTTGGGATCAAATTCAGATAGTGTAGAGTTTTAGCTGCAGTACTGCAGCTTAACCAGTGCGCCATGGGAGCAATTTATGTACATGAAAACAAAAATAGGTAAAGGTAAAAGTCACTCTTGCTTGAAAGCCAGTCATAGCTCACTCTAGGATTCAGTGCTCATCTCTGTTTACAGCCAAAGAGCCAGCGCTGTCTGTATTTGCAGACGTTTCCGTGGTTATGTGGTAGGCATGACTAGACAAAAATAGTTACCAGCAAAATCAATTAATAACTGACACTACATCTCATCAATGTAGATCAGGCATACCAGGATTGGTGTTTCAGAACCAAAATGTTAGTGGCTAAATCTGAAGTTAACATATAAAGGGACTAGAGTCAATCTGCATTTAGCGAACAGGCAATGGCTTTCTTATTTTTCTGAATTTTAAGAAAACAGCGATTAGTGAAATGGAATTTTCTGGCTTCAACACTCGGGTCAACGTTTGCACTGTAGCCAAGCAGTGAGTTCAATTCTGGTTACCTCATGTTATGCTTTCCCACTAAAATCCTTCTTTCTTAGCTAATACCAAGTACTTTCCACTGCATAAAACAAAGGCCTTCTGCAATATTTCAAGTAATAATTGCTTCAAAATTATAATATCTCATCAGCCTACTGAGAATGGCCTTGTACTTTAACAAAACACTGGCCAGTAGGGTGATAAGATAATTGCATGTAGAAAAAGCAAGAAAAGCATGCAGTGCCATAAGATCATCACAACCATATGTTTCCACATTTTGAATTGATGTCAGTCAAGAAATGAAGTACAGTTCCTAGGAATGGCATGCATTAAGCTATCAGGTCAGAAGAAAAATATTCTTCCAAACCTATTGATGCAGCATTACTGAAATGAAATGCTTCTATTTTGTTTGGGGTATGTATTGCTTTTATTATTTATTGCAACAGGAAAGTAATAAGCAATGCAATAAGAAAAACCATTACTAAATAACTCTGTTATTAATGGTTGTAAAGTTGGAGGGTCTTTGCAATGAGTTACAATACAATCAAATAAGTAGTCAGTCAGTCAATCAATCAATAAATCATTCAATCAATCAATTAAATATACTAATGTTATTAATTAATTAATTAAATATACTACCCATCTGGGGATTGTTCCCACTCTGGGTAGTTTACAAAACCATGGAAAGAAAATAAAAATAGAAAGATTAAAATAAATGTTCCAGTTATAACTACTTTATGTATATTTATTTTAATGTTTGGAGGCCTGAAGAGAGCTTTACTGCTCTATTCCTCAAATACATTTCCTCTAGCGCAACAAGCACATGAAGATGGAGAGTGCAGCCATGAAATAAAAAGGCGACTGATTCTTGGGAGACAAGCTATGAAAAACCTGGGGAACAAAGTGAAAAGTAGAGACATCTCAATGCAAACAAAGGTCCGCATAGTCAAAGCAATGGTATTTCCGGTGGTAATGTATGACTGTGAGAGCTGGACCACTGGAAAGGCTGAGCGAAGAAAAATAGATGCCTTTGAGATGTGGTGCTGGAGGAGAGTTTTGAGAGTCCCCTGGATAGCGAGGAGAACAAATAGGTTAATATTAGAAGAGTTTAGCCCTGAGTGCTCCTTAGAAGGACAAATAACAAAGACGAACCTGAAGTATTTTGGACATCAAATGAGAAGAGACGATTCACTTGAGAAGACCTTGATGCTGGGGAAGGTGGAGGGCAAAAGAAGAAGGGGACGGCCAAAGATGAGATGGCTAGATGGTATTGTAGACACAATGGGCACGGGGCTGTGTGGACTAAGGAGGATGGTGGAGGACAGGGGTGCCTGGAGAGAAATGGTCCATGGGGTCGCAAAGAGTCGGAATCGACTGTGCGACTGAACAACAAGCACATAAGAGAAACAGTTTGTCACAACCAGAGCAAAGGTTTGGCATTCTCTTGCCTTAATGACCAAACAGATGTTCATGGCAAGCCAAACAGACGAAATGTGTGCAAAAGGAGCCACGCACTTGTGTTCCCAAAAACTGGCATTTAAAGGCATGTTACTGTTCACGCTGAAGGTAGTATACAGTCCCATAAGATCAGGTAGTAATGTTCTATGGAGTTGCTAATTATCTATTTTAAGCCACCCAAGTCTGCAGTCATCGCATGCTGTGTGGAAAAAAGACACACGTGTCAAAGGCTTCTGGAAATGGACACAAAGAAGATTGTTTCCAGTTTGAGACAATTCTTTCTATATCATTTTTCTTAACAAAATGGACACCCTAACAGTTTGAAATGTATTGCGCTTATGTGCCAAATTTGTTGCATGTTTTGCCCTCAGAGGAGGTACTAAGTACCTCACAATTCTGGAAGATCTGATTTATGAAGCAGATTCGTTTGTCACAGGGGCATCATATAATTCACAATGTTTTCCTCTCTAGTGATTTGTTATAATAAATCCTGCTAGAGGTAAAATTCAAGATTTATGCTAGGCAAGACCTGTAGTCAAACATCCACATGGGTTACTGACTTGAAAGCTGGAAGCTTATTATTATGCTGAATTGCAACTTATTTCCTTAGAAAGAAAATTCTAGGAACTAGGGTTCTGTTTATACGAGATGCCACCTCACCAGGAATAGATAATTGCAGGTCCCAACTTCCTTTCATACATTAAACTAGGGATTTTCAACCTGCGGCCTACAGGCCAGATGCGGCCTGTGGCACCATTTCATGTGGTCCACCACCACCTCCACCTCACCAGGAAGTGCCATATGGTGGAGGAAGGGCAAAATGGCTGTCCAGCCCCTGAAGCTGTTCTGAGGGAGTGTGACCCAGCCTCCAGCTTAAAAAGGTTGAGAACTGCATTAAACAGTAAAAATAATCTAAATCAATAGTTTGCCTGGCAGTGTGTTAAGGCGCTTGCAAAGAGCAAAGGGAAAGCTCTCTTCAGAAAGATGAAACAGGAAAAACGTATGAAGCTGACTATGACAGCACATGTTTCTCCAGCAAACTTATCAATCCGACAAAAAGTTGAACAGCAGCCACCTCCTTGTGCTACAGAGGGAAGGGGAAGGTCAGGTTGGGTTGTTTCTGCCTGGGTCTGATTCCATGCCTTCCCATTCTTCCAATTGCATTAATATTTTAATTCCCGTTCTCTGCTCATAGAAATCACCAGTAATAAATTCAAGCTCCCATTCAAGCTCAGTTTGGCAGAGCCAACATATTCGTTTAAGGCATGAAGGAGAATCCAGGCTTGCTGTACATTGCAGATCGACAAGTCTCTCAACAGGCAGGCTGCACATAAACCAAAAAGATACCCAGGATGCTTACTTCTCTTTCTTCTTTTATAATCAATTCTCTACATAAAAATCTCTCTTTGGCGGTGAGACTATCACTAAAGTGACTTCCAGAAGGGCTTCTGCTCATCAATCTAGCTGCAAAGCAGATCACCTTTGGACACCATTCTCTCTGTCTGCTTTCAAATGCTGAGTGAGTTCACCAGAGAAGCACCATCAGGAAGCTCAAGAGAAAAAGAATTAATTAGCATGGATTTGGTCTGCTTATGATCTTCCTTGTATGAGAAATGTCTTCAAATGCCTAAGAAAACCACATGACTATTATTTAGGCTTCAGTGGCTTTATATGCTTTACTTATTCAAAAAGGTTTCAAGCTGAAAAGGTAAAACCCTGCTTTGGGTGGTTTATAATAAAACTCAACTCAATAAATCTCAAAAATAATAGATATCTCGCTACCACCACCACCACCTCATAACCTAAAACATCAAGCCCAGAAAATTATACAATGTAGTATCTAAGCACAGATGGAAAGCCATAAATAATCTGATAAGAACAAATCTAAGACAAGACCAAAGGAAAGAAATGGGCCTTTAGGGTCCTCCTCAAAGCATGAAAGGACCCCAAGAAAACAATATATTAATTCACTCTGAAACCATCTGCAAACATGTTTGAAACTGGTGGAACAAGAGCAACCTTCATTACACCAATATTAGTCTTTTGGACACTGTGTTTACTCTACATGTGAGAAGAGGATGCATTAACTGACCCCTTCTATTGCTGCTTTGCTCCCATGAGAGCTACAGCCTGAAAAGTAGACAGCCTGAGCTTAACCACAAAAATGTTTGTCCTGGGCTGACACAAACTCTCTATACTGAATCTGGCTAAATGCCCTAGGTCACATGGAAATGTCAACTTATTCAAGGAAGGCACATTTCAACAATCCACGCTTCACACAGCCCCTTTTCTTCACCTTTCTCTAGCATTATCACCAGCTTCTCAATCTACCTTTCCACCAGCATCCAATTTTTTAAGTCCAAAAGGAATGATACAGGTCATCATACAAGTCAAAAGCAAAACAATATAACACCAACTGGAAATTCAACAACAACAACAACAAAACACAAGCAAAACACATAAGCCCTACTGGCTGAACAAACTATACCTCATGCTTAAAGACCATGTATACTTTTGATTAGTGCTAATGTTGTGTGGTTGATGGAATAAATACAGAAAAGAAGAGTGAGAAACACAGCAGAAAAAGTGGGGCACACACCTGCTTAGTTGCTCCTTCTGCCCAATGTTGAAGGTTTTCCGCACCAGTCAGAACAAAATGCAGGGGACCTGAGCCTAGGCTTATAAGAAGAACATTTTTAAAAAAACAGACAAATCTCCCCTCTTCAGACCTATTGCTTTCATATGAGCAAACTGGCAAAGGAGGGGCTTGGGCTCATGTTGAGTAAAACATTCATTCATTCATTTATTTTCATATTTATATAGCCGCCCAACTCACAAAGACTCTGGGCGGCATACAATCTTAAAACCCTTAAAACAAGAACAACCCCATTAAAACAGATTACCCCGCTAAAACCTCCACACATTAAAAAGTGGAAAATTACTTTGATATTAAACCAACCAGCAGGATGGGGGTCATATTAAAACTGCAGGAGCAAGGCAATACCTTTATTGGATCACAGAAAAATCACACATTACATGTGTTTGTATTGTGTAAGGATCACATGGCTCTCTTTGTTTTTGGAACTACTGAGGCTACCAATATTAAAAAGTTATATTATTTGAAACATCAACCAGAACTGACCATTAATAATGCATATTGGCGACGGGTGTTGCAGATGAGCCAAAAAAACAACAACTAAAGCAATCCTAATAGAGAAGAGGAGGATTGTTCCCTTTCCCAAATGCAAGTGATTTATGGTAGCCCCATAGAGTACAGTGGGAGGGGCTGGGACACAAGCACTACTGCAGTAGCACTAGACAAATTTGAAATGGTGTGTGTGTGTGTGTGTGTGTGTGTGTGTGTGTGTGTGTGTGTGTGTGTACTCGAGTAGGAAACATGTAGCCTACAGATAGCTGTCACCAAATAGATGTTTATGTTTCAGCTGGCAGAGAACTGGTTCATCATTATGCGCCACCTCTCCTAAGATCGTGCAAGAACACTTCAAGAAAAATACTGTATTTTCTGGCGTATAAGACTACTTTTTAACCCCGAAAAATCTGTGCCAAAGTTGGGGGTCGTCTTATAGGACAGGTACTTAACTGCAGCTTGTTTCCCCTTGCTTCATATGTCCGGTGCATATGGTGGGGGGTGCCGCGGTCGAGTCCCTGCTCTGTGCGGGGAGTATGAAGCAAGGGGAAAGCAAGCTGCACACATCTTCCTGTACCTCAAGGAGGAGAACGTGAGCGTGGATTGGCTCTCCACCAGAACCTGCCCATTCGACTCGGAGGGCTGCGCATCTTCGGGTTGAGTGTGGGTTAATTTTTATTTGGTGTGCATTGGAAGAGAGGTAGTCTTATACAGCAAGTATATTCCAAACTCTATATTTTAACTGGAAAAGTTGGGGGTCGTCTTATACGCCCAGTCGTCTTATACGCCGGAAAATACGGTAAGTATGTGAAGCTTCCCCCACCCCCACTTCTGCAAAAGTCTCCCAAGCCCCACAAACTCCAACTTCCTTTTCAGAGAAGTCAGTTTTCCCAAGAATTCTTCAAGCAATTGCTCATATCATCAAACTGTAAATATTTGACCATAGTGAGTCTTGATGTAATGCATTTTACAGACACAAATGAGGCTTACTAAGGATAAATGCCACTAGGACTGCTACTCAGATTGTCTCGTTGGCTCCTTAAAAACAGTCTTTTGGTGCCATTTATGTGGTAGCCTTAAAAGTATGCATCAAGTCACCCTGGATTCTGTGAAAGTTAATTAAACCTAGTTACTGCATGCTGCTATTTCCCTTTGCAACTGGTTAAAGGATAATTTCAGACAGAATGAACAGTTCTTGTACTAACAAAGTTCTTCTATCTATCATTTACATTCCCAGGATCCAAGGTGGTTTTCACCTCTCTCTTTTCTTTAACAAGCAGTCATGGCCATCATTGATTAGGCTGAAACAGAGGGTCCCAATCTAACACATACTTGCAGTCTTTTCTAACTCAGATTTCTATTTTTTTCCAACCAGTTCTGCTATGTAAAGAAGCTAGGTTCCAAAAAATGAATAGTAAAAGTGCTGAGCTGGTGCCTACTTATGCTAAACCAGTTAGCCTCCAATAAAGGGCTCATATACAATTCTAAAACTCAGCTTAGAAAGCATCTCAACACTCATTCTCAGCCAGTTGGGAAGGATTATTCTTTGACTAAAGGGCTTCTGCAGTAAAGGCTGTCACACACCATTAAAACCATTTGTAGATACTACAGATAATTACTCGAGGAACTTTAAATACATCCCACCATTTACAAGGGTCTCAGCATGTTTGGGGAAATGTGTATTTCATGCCAAGTAGGTTTATGGTGTACTAATATCCATCACCCCTTCTATGATGGGAAAGAATTTATTTTCCCCAATACCTGGACAAACAATTTCCTTGCTTGTTTCATGATGTCAAATATATAATATTTTATCTTGCTAATTCTTGAAACTGGCCTTAACCATCAAGCCTATACAACCTCTGAAAACTTTCTTTTGAGGGAATCTGGATCTAGATCCCCAAAAGACTCCTCACCCTGATAAAGGGGATCAGATAATCTAGTCAACTTCTGTCCTGATCTCAAGCACAGTTCTTATCCTCTCCTGTTACTAAAAATCTTTAAATGAAATTTATACCAGAAGAGGCAAGACAGCTTGCTGGTTTAATGAGGCTGGAAAGCTGCCCCCACTTCCTGTCTTCTGATCAGCACTATAAAACCACTCTGCTGAAAGCCAGTTGGAGCAGCACAAAAATTCTGCATTTTCTACCTTGCTTTCTGGAAAGAAGGGGATAGTCTATCCCACAAACTACTAGGGTTGTGTGAGACAGGAGGGTGTCTGTTCCAGAACTCTCTGACAGCCTGAAGAGTTCCCACAGTTGTAACCTATTATTGGCAACAATGGTGGGAACTCATTGTGGCACTGTGTCAAGCTAGTGGAGTGGGAGGTCAACTACAAATTCCTCCCTTCCTAGATAAGTACCTACTCTAATGTAAAGCACTGATTCTGATTGAGTGAAAGAACAGGAATGTAGAATAGGATTTATTTGTGTGAATCATTTGAACATACAAAAGAGTCAAAAGTTCGTAATATCAAACTAACATGCATGGCCAATTAGAAACCAAGGTTTCTCAAGTGATTTAGTCTATCTAGACCAGTGTTTTCCAACCTTTGGTTTTTGGACTTCAATTCCCAGAAGCCTAAGTCAATTTCCAAAAGCACTTATTGTCAGAGTATTGCCTGTACCCTGGCTCAGCCTTGCTCCAAGATGGAGGTTTCCAAGCGTGGGGGGGCCTGTGGCACATTCCTTAGAAGGACTGGTATTCAAAAACATGCTAGCCTTGTGAGCTGGAAGAACGAAACCTAATTTATGATAGACATGTGATACTGCGTGATCATTGGCTGGATTCCTTTAGGAGAATGGCAAGAGGGTGGACCATGTGTGAGGGAATAAAACCCAGTGGGAGGAGCCAAGACTCTTTCTTGATCCAATGCTTCACTCTGAGGGTGAGAAGTGAACTGAGACAACATAACATGTAGGTGCTTAAGCCAGAAAAGGGGGGGGCTGGGCTTCCCCAATTAGAGAAGCTTTCTTTGTTTTAATGTGCTTTCTGAACTTTTGAAAAACTTTGTTCTGCAACTTACTTTGATTACAATATACTTTTAAAATACCCAAAGATTAATGAAGTTTTTACTTGGCTATGTGCTACCTTATTTACATTAAGCTAATATCCTGGGTTGCTAAACTAGAGGGGCAGCAGCTCAGAAGCAGGAACCAACCACTTGTGGGCAGAAGTTCTACCCGTGAGTAAACTTATTTCCTGACACTGATCAGCCAATGTGCTGACTTTGGCTTCTGGGAATTGAATTCCAAAAACCAAAGGTTGTGAAACACTGGTCTAAACTATAGTTTTAAAATGCCTAGCTGCCTGTAATCTCAATTAAACCTTTGGTTTAAAAACTTACCTAAATAAATCAGCAAATCACAATACTACAACTTTTTAAAAAGAACAAAAGGTCAGGGGGAAAGCAACGAACTAGAGAAAGTGAATGAAATAAACAAATAATTCTTCTCAAAACTGATTTTGAGAAATAATTTTCTGGAAGACTATATCTTAGGCACCAAGATTTCTTTCAATGTCCCAGAACAATTAGTGACTGTTAATTTCCAGCACTTTACTGCAAATGAGATTGTGGAAATGTGGCCCATGTTATTTCAGTAAATCCCTGAAGCATGACAACAGATATGGTAAACTGCATAGCTGAGAGGATGATCAGGTCCACCATAGTTCAAAAGGGGACTACTGAAAATCTTGGTTTCCTCATTGTGTGAATATTTAGAGGATTTCCTCACTTGGATTTTTCATATTTATATCTTGAGTCTTTTCAAAGACTACAAGCCAACAGTCTTTTCATGATCTTATTTTTCTCTGAGTTCACAAATTAAATTTCGTGGGAATTCTCAAATTTTAAATTGTTATAGTTCATGATTAAATTAAGAACATATCCGTGCTGAACTGTAAACTGCCAAGCACTCACTGTATAGTATTTCTAATATGGTTCTTACAAGGTTCTCAGTCTTGGCTACAAACTCCTATGTAGCTCTTGACAATTTAAGAGTTCTCTGCCAAATGAACCCTTGATGACATATTAAAGAAGCAATACATTAGTAAGGAGGCAGCTGGGGTATGATACGGATATAAAGAATTTCTTCTTTTCCTGACGGAGCATATTCTGATCTTGTACTCTGCAGCCAGCCTGGCTTTTCTCTATAAAGAAAAACTTGTGTATGTATTTCATTCTTCCTTCAGAGATTAAAATGCTGTTACAAGAAAACCAAATCTGGCCTTTGTTTATTCTCCTTCATGTTGACACCACCAAAATTCTCTTCATGATTTCAAAAAAAATGGTTTCCATCAAGAGACACATGTCGTCTCATGCTGCCCATATGGTTTCACTCCAACTTTGGAGGTGACCTATACTTATAATTCCCTTCTCTGCCATATCTATGGAATTAGCTGTGTCTGGACAAAAATAAAGAACTGTGAGGAAGAAGAATAACTTATGTGACCCAGGATAAAATTTTGTATCTCTCCTTCTCTCTCATTCATGCATGCATGCATATACAGTACATGCATAAGGATCCCGCAGTTAAATGTATCTCTCGGCTAAGAAACTGAACAAGCTCTTTCTCAGTAACTAAACAAACAAAAAAATTCTCAACCTTTAAAGTTGAGAGAAGGCATCTGAGGAGAAATAAAGCTCAGCAGGGAATTTATTTTGTGTACATGAGAAGTGTGCCTCCTACTGAATAACAGTAGGGGAGAGCTTTCTGGTTGTTACCCTGTTTCTCTCCTTTTCTATTTATTCATTCCCCACAGGATTCCCTTTTGGCCACCACTACTCCCACCCCATTCAAAGCCTAACAATGCAAAGCAATGATCAGGTAAATCTACTCAGTGTCACACAAAATTACACACACCACCCCTTCCTCTATAGAAAATCAGTGTGTGGCCTTCATTTCATTTGCAATTGTAAATGAAACAGGAGTACAACTGTGTTTATAATCCCATTTAATTGAATTTCCTGACAAAAACCAGATACAGTGTTATTACCTTGAAGTTAGTGCTGGTCAGGGGCTCCTGGGCTTTCTTAAAAAAAACACACACACACACACACAAAATATATATGGGGGGCAGGCTTGATTCCAATGAAGTGTCATTTTGGTACTGGTAATAGAAAACACAAAGGGACAAAAAAGCAATGAGGAAAGGGTTGTCAAATTATGATATATGGAACTTCACTTAAGTACAGATTTTCAAGCTGATACCACAAGGTATCTGAGATGCCTGCAGGGCAATACACAATCAGATGATTTTTAGCCATAAGCCAACTACACTACTTCCATGGCATTATCTCAGCCATTTATTAGATCTACTTTTGTAAACACGGTAGGGCATAAATTGCATGTACACTAATGCTACATTGATTGGCTTTCTCCACATTCACAAAAAATCTGTCCTATGCCCAAGTAGTTTCATTTTGCTTAATTATTATTTGTTCTTTCTCCTTTGCTTAGAAGTCTATTAAGTGAATAGGACTAGACGCACTGCTGAAACAAAGTATTTAACACATGATCATTTAAAAGCCAGAGACCATCACCACAGGAAAGGATGTGTCGATTAAGTAGTTCCCTACAGTCAGAAAACTATTTTCTGCAGTTTAGAGTCACAACCCACAGAGGTTGAATGGTTTGTGGAATCTGGGTTGACTTCTGTGACTTAGATGGTCTCAGACAAGCCTTGGGAATAAATCCGGACACATTCTGTTGTAGGGGAAGAGAAAGCCAAGTATTTAGCAAAGGAACTGATTTCTCTTTTCCCATTTCTGTCCACAGTTCCAATTTAACAAAGGATATGTTGATCAACTTGGACTTTGCAATGCTACTGAAGGCCACAACATTTTGTTGCTTTTCATGAAAGTTTGAGCAGTAAGGCATGGTGTCCCAATTTCAGTATCTGTTGAGTGACTGTTTTGAAAATGCTTTGTTTATACAGTGCACCCACTTCTGTTTGCTGCTTTGAGGCTCCAGTAAATCAGAACATTGGCCAAAAAAACTGGTTCCCTAGCATAGTGCATGATCTTTGATTGCCTAGGATTACCTCTGCAACTTACCTAGACAGAAAACACAGTAACTAGGAGGTTAAAAATAGAACTCACATAACAGTACCAGATCTGTTGAGAATAGAGGTCAACAAGGGGAAAGGGAAGAGAAACAATAACATAATTGTGGATTTCTCTTCATCCTCCGCCCCACAAAATTCTTGCCAATTCTCCGTCAAAAAAAATTAAAGCAAAAAAAGTAGCAGGATAACATTCTGTGTAGTTTAGTGTATAATCCTTGGAAGCGAAAATCCCATAAATCAACTTTTTAGCAGTGAAATAGGATTGGCAACCACCCCTCCTGCCAGCAATCCCTTCCAGATAGCCAAATATCTAATTTGGAAAAAGAGTTACTCCTCTGCGCAGCCTCTTCTGTCACATCAGGTTACTGAAGCACACATACAGTAACCAGTCCTCCAAAGATTTAAACAGAAGCTTGCTTTTCACATACACATGACCTGTAAATGAATCACAGAGGACCTCTATTCCAGCTACAGTACAGATATTTCCCAAACCAGGCCCAGTTGTCTCTTAACTATTCAGATCTTTCTCCTCCTTTGATCTTTTTACAAGGAATACTTGCTCATACCTGTGTGTGACATTGTTGATTAGCTCAGAAAGCCTTTTCTTGCCAATTTCACCATGAAATCACTTAAGGCTCACAGGTGATGGGCTGAATCATCACTTTTTAATCAAAAATTCTTTAAAAGCTGAGCCATAGGAAAAAGGGTGGCTTGGAGGGAACATATATCATATTTTTCCGCATAGGTAACGGACACCTACATCCCAAGAAGAAGAATCACTAAGGATCAATCAGGTTCTTGAATTACGATAAAAAAGGGGAAAGGAAGAATTTCAGAAGAATGATTTAATCATTTATTTATCCAAATCCAAAGCACTAACATTTTAAACCAATACACACATACTTGCAAAATTCCACTGGCAGCAACTTGTCTGGTTACTTGGTTCACATTATTAAATTGAAACATTTATTTCTGAACCATTTTTCTCAGCTCTGGATCAGAAACTAAGTCCAACCCATTGTTACCCATTTGCAGGGCTAAGCAATATTATGTTTCTTTTAAAAAGCTTACTATAAAGAAAAACACAAATCTAGAAAACAAGGAATATCTGTTTTATATAATCCATTCTTTCATAACATTTTCAGAATGTTGATCCTATCAGCATAACACATACAACCCATATAAGCAGGTATACCCAAATGCACACAAATATGCATCTCTTTCCCACAAAAACACACTCTGTTACACACAGAGAGAGGTACATTCAATTTCAGTAGAATTACTAAACAGTTTAGTCACTGGTCCTCTGGAAAGTTTGTTATCACTTGTTGCATTTAATTTGTTTTCCCACATTAAGATGCTCTTCCTTTCATTAAGCAGTCACTCCAGCTAAATTGCCAAAGAACTGCCAATAGGCCTCTCATTTTACAAATCAATAGGCCAGTTTTACCAATGGGAAAAGGCTTTTTATTGCACCATGGAGAGATTACAAAGAAGTGTGGTAATTTGCCTGTGTTAAATGATGCTACAAGACACAGATCAGGGGAAACACAAAATCTTTAGTTGGTAAACAGGCATTCCACAGCTTGTTACATTAGGAATCAGTGCCCCAGGATGAAGGAACCATAAAACTAGCGAAATAGGTAATATATTAGTGCAGTTACCACGGATTTTATCAATAAAAGATGGGGTATATACATATCACTAAACATGTATCTCTAGTACAAACATCTTGTCATTGGAAATGAAAATTGCCTTTGATCTGCAATGTTTAATGAGCATACACAAGTCATCATTTCCTCTATCAGCCATCAAAGGGGAAAACACATGTGTGAACTTACCTTTACTCTAACCAACAAAACATCATGTTGTAGCAGACAAGAACATCATTTTAAAAATTTAGAATTCTTTGTTCAATAAGATACCAATTGTCATTTTTCAAAGCAAACATTTCCTTCCATTTGCAAGACTCACCCTGAGGCAAAGACTGCTAAAATGGGGGAATATACCCTTCTTCACAGAGAAATGTTTGACGAAAAATACTGAACAGCTGCATAGTTACAAAATGAGGAGGTAACTGGTGTTCTGGCATCTACTTCCAGCTTTAGTTAAAGACTCAATTATGTCCTTTTGTACATAACTACAACATCAGTGACAAGACCACAGCTATTACTTCTCTTCACCTTGTGTAATTCTGACTGTGAAAATCTCTACCTGATTGTTCCAGTACTTTTGCATCTTAAAAAGTCATGTTTGCACAGTTTTATGGTAATAGGAAAGTGGCTTATAAAGTGACAATGTGTCTTTGGCTTCTTAAGTTAAAAAAAAGAAGAAGAACCAACCTGAAAAAGACACTTAGGCTGAAATTCAATAGTAAGCTGCAGTTAAAGTAGGCCCACTGAATAAGTGGCATTTACGGAGGAGCTGACTAAGCAGATCTCCACTCATTCAGTTGAAATATTCTCATAGTAATTACTACTGGATTTCAACCAAAATGATTATATTATGTAAATTATTTAAATGTACATTGTAGCTGTACCTCATTCTCAACAAGTGAGGTTTCCACTGTGTCCAACATGGGTTTCATGTATTCAATGTCTATTCTTCGCACCCCAAAACTGCATTTAATGTAAATACATTAACATTATATCTATACCAATTCCTAGGTTCCCTCAATGCTTATAACATTGACAAAACTTGCATGCTAACTTATTATATGATCTTAATTGTTGTGAACACCTTGGGTCCCCTTATGGAGAGAAATGTTATGTTTACAAGTGTATGATATGCTTGCTCGCTTGCTATACCACCCATCTAGCATACTGCTACTTTGAGTAGTGTACAAATTACCCCCTAATTCTTGATTACAAGAACACCTTGAAAATTCCACCTAATCTCAGAGTCTAGTTAAAGAACAATCTTGCAGAACACTCTGCTAGTAAGCAGTATACTATTTATCTTTCAACTATACAGACCCTAAACATTCTTAATAGTGGAATAATTCCCCCTTTTACACACTGTTTGGAATAGGGCTGGGGCCATATTTATTTTTCCAAAAAAATTATATCCCATTATGTTGATTGTAAGCAGACCCTTGATGCGGCAGTTCCAGAGTTTCACATATGAAACTGAAGTTATTTCTATATCATTTTCCAGAAACTTTATGTCTATTTCATCAATGTTAATGCAGCTAAACCCAGTGTAGCACAGTGAACAGCGATGACCTAGGATAGTGGTGGTGAACCTTGGCACTCCAGCTGTTCTGGGACTTCAATTACCAGAAGGTGATCAGGCCTTCTGGGAATTGAAGTTCAAGAACAGTTGGAGTGCCAAGGTTCATCATCACAAACCTAGGACTGAAAAGTCCTGGGTTTGATCCCGTGGTTGCCCATGGAAATTCACTGGGTTGTTGGATGTGGAACAGGTAAAACACTCATTAAATACTCCACTTACCTTGAAAGCCCTATAAGTCAATTCCGACTTGATGGCACATATCACAGCTGGTGCCCCCTAAAATCGGATCTGTGGTTTAGCTATCTGGATGCTGAGCCAGAAACTGCGAGTATGAGTCCCCACTGTGCTTCCTTCATATGAGCTAGACTTGATGATCCATAAGATCCCTTCCAGCTCTGCAGTTCTAAGATTATATTATTTCCTGCAGTTCATGATATGTACTTCTCTAATGGGAAAACATTTTTCTTATGGGGGTGGGGGTGGGGTGGGGGTGGAATTGATCCTATTCTTACTGATTTTGCTTATTCTTCTGCAGTACAAAATTTTGAAGAGATATACTCCCCACACAGAGGAAGGCATAGGGTTTTCTGCAAATGAAATGAGGAACTTTTTTGGTAGAGTTAATGGCTTTGAAATGCTCATTTAAGCAAATTACCCTTAAATACTTTGCATCAGAACAGACATAGCTGGCAACCGTGGCTGAAATCTTGTTGCTTACTGTAGGAAGTCACAACTAGAGTAACCCCACTGAATTGAATTAGTGGGAATACAATATATTGAAGATATATAATTAGTCAATATATTGTTTCTGGGAAAAGCTAGTATCTCTCAGCTACTTAAGGGACTGTAGCGAGACTCAAAAGAAACAGGAAGTCAGAAGGGAATGATGCCATAACCTTTGCTGATTAGAAAATCCTAGGACTTCACAGCTCCATTACATCACTGCTCATCTGTCTAAATAAGTAGAAAGAAGTTCAGCCACTTTGACACAGGAGGCCAGAAATAATTTCCCACATGTGGAAAAAAAAGTCAAATCTTTACAGACGTTTGTATTTCACAGAGAAAAACCACAACACCCATCAGGAAAATGAGCAGTGTAGTGTACTTAATTGACAGTCATTAAGAAGCTGATGTTTTATTTAAGTAACCACATATAGTGCCTTAAGGACAGCTACTGTAGTAGCATCACAGATCAAACAATGCAACTACCAAATGTTAGAACTGATATAGTTACAAGCATTCCTGAATGAAGTGTGAGGAAGTTACCAAAAATGATTCTAGATGAAACGCTAAGCATGCACTCTATTTTTACCCTTTTTCACTAGTGCAATACACCATATATTTTTTACATCCATGATCTCAGTACTGTATATGGAACACTAAGAGCTTTCTCTATATTTTTGTTCATAAACAAGCCTAATGTTTTACACATATTTTGAACATGCAGGTACATGAGGAGAATATGGTAAACATGGTTAAGCAAATATAGGAAACCAGGATTTCTCCTGTGTTTTTAAAAATTCTCGAACAATTTAGGATAATTATATTTATAAAAGAAATAGTTGGGGGAATACCATAATTCTTTTTGAAAATGTCACATTAACTTCTCACTCTGTCTCCCACCCTTCCACTAAATCTGAATAGCACTGCAGATGTTCTGAAACTGTGCTTAGGTGCAATAATTGAGTTTGGGGAGTAAACTGTCTAGACCAGTGTTTCCTAAAATAGGGTGCACACCCCACAGGGGGGCAATTTGGTTTTTAATGGGAGCAATTTGAGAATGTGTAGACCAAGCTAATAGCCTTTTAGGTTTCACTTTTTGAATAATAAGAATTACAGTATACATAAGGGGGGGGGGGGCATCAGGACTCTAGAGATGCTTAGGTGGGGCATGGCTGAAAAAAGGTTGGGAACCACTGGTCTATACCAGGGGTGCCCAAAAAATGGCCCATTGGCCGGATCTGGCCCCCAATGCCAAATCATCCGGCCCAAGCCATCCTCACTATTCCCAGAAGTGGAAGTAAAATGTGCCCGTTCATGTGCAGAATGCTACAGTAAATGCATTCTGTGGATGCAGGGGCACATTTTACTTCTGTGTCTGGTGCAAGAAACCACATGATCAGTTCAATCCAGGGGGCATGGTCAGGCCCATGGCCAGAAATGTTTGGGCACCCCTGGTCTAAACAAAGTACTGTTAGGGAATAGTTTGTCTGTGCTGCTAAGCGAGGTTCAATCTATAATGCAAGAAGCTGCAGTCAAGCTAAAGCAGGGGTGAAGAATAGATGGTCCTTTAGGTATTAGAATGCTACTTCAATCATCCTCAAAAAATACAGACAGTTGTTAAAGGATTATGGAATCTGCAGTCACCACCACCCCACCCCACCCCCACCACCACCCAAAAAAACCTGGAGAACTACAAATTCCACATCCCTGTGCCAAAGGATTGGGCTCTATAACGTGATGCTAATCTTTAATTCAGTGCTGTTGGTAGAAGAAGAGACAGATCAGACTGGTGAAAGAGAGTGCCTTATACCAGTTTAAGGTATAATAGAGTGCTCTTCAATGTGCACTGAGGAGGACCTAATGTTGGCAAGAGGAAATGCTATTGAGGTGGTCCGATATTGGGCAGGTGTAATCTAGTCCTTTTAATTCCTTTTTGTTTTAGATATGTTAATTTTAGCTTTGTATGTTATTATATGTTGGTGGTGCCTCTGACATGAATAGAGAAAGACCAGATTAAGGGTAATATATCAATTATGAACACAAAGACAATGCCGTTTTTCAAGACTTTGCAGTTTTATTTATTAATTAAATTTATATACTGCCTGTATTTAATGCTGAACAAGAGATATACATCAATTACAGATAGCTACACAATAAGAAAATAAACACAACATTAAACAATAAAAGCAGTATCACACCCACTATTAACCTAGATAGTGACAGAGAGCAACATCCAGACAGTAAGCTAATAATAAACTATTAGGACTCAACAAAGTGCGGCCCTAAATTATAACCTTTTTTACTGGGGGAAAATTTCAGCAAAGGACTCTTTGTACAATAAAGATTCTAAGATTTTGAAGGGATATGTCCTAATGTATTTCATTTGGGAGATCATTCCAAGCAGAATGGGCCACCACCAAGAAGGCTATCCTCTGAATATCAACATCATGGTACCAACCCTACTTTTAGACTTTAGGAAATAACCTAAAACTGGGGTGCCCAAACTTTTTGGGCTGTGGGCCAGTCACATGGTTCAGGGGTGTCCAAACTATGGCCCAGGGGCAGGATCCGGTCTCAGATGCCAATTCATCTGGCCTGCACCACCCTCATCGCTCCCATCGTATAGCAATTGTTTCGTACAACAAGCCCCGTGGAACGGATTAAAATAGTTGTATGAGGTACCACTGTAATAATGATGATGATGATGATGATGATGATGATGATGATGATGATGATGAGTACACCCTCAAGGTGTACTACAGTGTTACAAAAAGGAACAGTTGGAATAGTAAGATGAAATATGTTTGCTGAGCGAGATGTAGCTAAATTATCAGTGTATCAAGGAGACTCTTGCCAAGTGTACAGCCCATGAAGTTGACTGGATCGGACAAATCAACCTTCTAGTATAAGCATCAGATGCCCCACAGATAGAACAGCTACCAGATCATGGATTCTGTTTCTATTTAATTACAGTAGCGATAGCCAGTTTAGCAGCAGCTATTGCTTTGGGGGAAATATGGAAAACTAACAGCAATTCCCAACAGATGACCAAATAAAACCTGCTTTTAAAAATTAAACTATAGTGTATACAGACTTCATTTCCTATCATAATCCTTGCAACTTTTCCCCAATGAAACTTTGCCCTTGAGTAGAGTGGCCCTGACTATTGACTGAAGAACATTTTTCAATGGCTGATGATTGAGTTATCTGACAGTATTTGATGAAAGGCATTTGGTGGGACTGGAATAAATGTTGAAATCAATGGGTTTTTCATTACACGATATTGACTGTTCTGAGTTTCTGACTGAACTAAATAGAGATCCAGTGAGTACATTAAGTAAGCAAGAAAGAACTAATACTTGGGGAATAAGCTGATTAAAATACATGATCAGGTACTTAATTCATGCATACAAATTACAGATGTTCTTATTCATTCACCGGAAGAACACACTTCCATTTCACAAACTTACTTGAGTATATAATGAGTATGTAAAATTCAACTGCCATCTATAAAAACAATGAAGAAACCAAATGTTGTCTATCCAAACTCAGTGCAAGGGCCAAGATCTTATAATTTGTAAAGTTTGTCAAGTTTTGGATTTGGTGAGGGACTTCAAGGATGGCCCATAACTATGGACAACCATTGGGATCTTTCAAATCTTGGGTGTGCCCTCCTGTTCTAATTAGATAATATCAAATTTAACATTAATGATTCTCAGTCAATGTATATATGGCAACATGCTACTACAGCTCTCATACCACAAAGAGCTGGGACAAGTAGACACAAAAGAGTCTAATACTGTGCTGCTGGATGCAAAGCTCAGGCGAAGCCAGTTTTATAACACAGAGACAGACAATCCAGCTGAAGATGATGATGACAATGACAACAACAATGGAAATGACAACGATAATGATGCATGTGTACATGGACCACCAGATGTTTGCACCAGAGATTTGGAACCCCACTGCTTGCATTCCAGCCCTGGACCTAATGAGGTATGACCTGATCATGTAACTGGTACCTAGTAATACTACTCTCTGCAACTTCGTTATTGTTGTTGTACCATTAAATTCCTAGTCAAAGACTAGTATAAAATTAACAGTTCAAGATCTAACCAAGGCCCTAAGAACTTTTAAGGTAAAGTCTAAGTATACAGGCAATTCCTAGTAAAGTTTTTTGTTAAGTCAGGATATTCCAAATATCTAGGGAGTCCTTTAGGTATTGCTCCAAGGGCTCTGATTACTATTGGTACAATAATAATAATAATAATTTGAAATTAGTGAAGCATAAAGCTCAAAACAGAAAGGACTGAAAATCCAGCTATAACCTGGGAAATTAAGCCTATGAATGGTCAATACTGTGTATACTCAAGTATAAGCCGACCCAAATATAAGCCGAGGTACCTAATTTTTACCTGAAAACCCAGGAAAATTGATTGACCTGAGTATAAGCCTCAGGGTGGGAAATGCAGCAGCTGCTAGGGAGTTTTAATAATCAAAATACATGAAAATAAGGTGAAATTAATTAAATTAATGGCGCGTCTCAATCCAGCATAGTCTTGGGCCCTCTTGGTCACTGACCTAAGTATAAGCCATGTCCCCTTTTTGGAACTCATTTTGGGACTTAAAAAACTCGGCTTATACTCCAATATATGCAATACTTAAAAAATATCGAAGGCTGAACAAAAGCTGAGATGGGATGGTTAAGAACAGGAATGTTTAAGAAGGAAAATGAAGGATTGATCTTGGTAGCTCAAGAACAGGTTTTGCCAACAAATTGTGTGAAGGCTAAAATACAGCATGTGTCCAACAATAGCAAATGCCGCCTTTGTAATGAAAAGGATTAAACAGTAGATCATCTGATCAACGAATGCAGCAAAATTACAGAGTGGTTATTTACAACACCATGACAGGGTTGCAAACATTGTTCATTGGCAACTTTGTCAAAAGTTTGAATCTGAATGCAATAAAAATTATTGGGAACATTAGGTTGAAAAAGTATTTTTAAAAATGAAAGAGTCAATATCCTGTGTGACTTTAAGATTCAAACAGATAAGCATGTGACTCATAATACACCTGATATGAGGCTTATGGGAAAGAAAAAAGCCTGGTTTATTGATACTGTATTGCTATACCAGGTGATGCACGAATTGAAGACAAACAGCTGCAAACTGAACTGTAGCAATTCTGGAAAAAGAAATCTGTTGTGCTGGTGGTGGTTGTTTAACAAGCTAGTAAAATTAAGTAAAGAATGAAAGGACATGGAAAACAGGAGCAGCAAATAGATTGAGAGGTAGTAAAGGGAGTGGAGAAAAAGGAAACAATAGTCAACAAAAAATTTTTTAGTTATATGGAAAATTGGAGAACAAATGAACAATAAGATGTGTAAGTCACAATCTGGAGAGATAAGCATATCTGAAGTTCAGCTACTATTCCCCTGTGTCATTAATTAGTGCTGAAAAGTCTAATTTTGATATTTGTGACAGAGGCTTGGGAGGATTTATTCCTTTGGATTCATGCAGCCACCAAAAAACTCCATTAGCTACAGCCAGTTGCAAACTGGGCTGGCAAATGCCATGCTTTCACCACCTCCATCTCCAAAAGGGCTTCCAGAGTTGTGGAAGGAGGCAGCAAGTATCAAACATAATGAAACAGCTTATGCCACATCCCTAACTTACACAGAAACTGTACAGATCTCTGTGCTAATCTTTCCTTTTTCATAAGGCAGACCAAGGTCAAGGTGGATGTGTACAAGTGTTGCAGTATGGAATACCAAGTAGCTCTACATACACAATGACAACTAATTCAGAACTGTTATTGGATGTATTTTGGCCTTGCTTTGTGTTTGGTTGAGCTTTGTGTATAGCTGTAAGCTGCCTGTGGGAGAAGCCTTCTCCTAGACATAGTCAAAGGAATTGTAAATGAAAGACAAATCTAGAAAACATGTTATCATTGCATTATAAATAAAATCCTAAAAAGTCAGTTTTCTGATACTCACTGTGTTTGCATCACCAATGTCTCATTCTGAGGCCCATCCTGTCATATAGTCCTACTATGGCCTGCAAGAAAACAAAAACACAGTGTAGTGAAAAGGATGGTTTATCATATAATCCAAAAACTAAGAAAATAAGATGGAATTTTAAAACTTTTTACTAAACCACAATACTGTATCTCTCCAACTATTTAGCAGATTAAAACATGATCTCATATCCTGATAATGTTCTATATATTTTTACACCAAGGGTCACTTTTTGAGAGTACACTGTGCATTGCACAGTACCTGTGTGCCTCAATGTTTGAACATATGATTGTACAACAGTCTACACTTCAAATGTATCGTTCTCTTGTGGTGTTCAGACCTAACATGATCTGGACTTACCCAGTAAAAGGGCAATTACCCTTAGTCTACAAGACCTGAGCAGGGCTAGTAAGGGTAAAGCTTCCTAGAAACCATTAATTTATAGCAGGAGTTCTCAACCTTTTAAAGCCATGGGCCGGACCACGCCACCTCAGACAACTGAGCAGGCCAAACTGGTGGTTCCCTCTGCCGTAAACGCTGCTGTTAAAATGCGTCCGTAGCTGCCATAAACGTGTTTATGACAGCCACGGGTGCATTTATGGCTGTCATAAACACTTCTACTTCCAGTGGCGGTGGCGCGAGCTACATGAAATGGTGACGCGGGTCGGGGCCGACCCATGGGCCATAGGTTGAGAACCCCTGATTTATAGGGTCACCATAAGTCAGAACTAATCTCACATCATGTAAGGCACATAAACATATTCCTCCTTTCCCTCTACAGTTCTAGTCCTGATATGGGCAGACAATCGCTTGCAGTGGTCTAATAGAATGATAACACCTCAGCATTTTTTAGAAAGCAACTCTTTCTCCAGTAAAATTATTCTTGATTTTAATTCATTAATTTGACTAGTATCTCACCCATAGACCAATCTGGGTGGCTCACAGACATTACATGAACAAACATAAAACACAATTAACACTAAAAACAACTATTTAATCCAGATTTTTAAAACACTTCTTTCATTTCACATACTAGGAAACTTCCCAGGATGGGAAATCTCTACAGAGCTTTCCCCATCACTTGTCCCATCTTTCTGTCTGCAGTCTAATAGCTTGTTATTTCCAAAAACGTAATTCACAGATGTTCATTGTGAGGGGAAAAAATCCTTGTCTATATGATCCCTGTCCACAAAATTGCTTAACATTTCCCCTAGGAGATAAGAGACTGCTGAATCACTGCTTCATAAATAAAGCAAATAAAAGACTGCCACAAATGTAGGAATAATTATCTAGGCTAAAGAGATAAAATTATTGTACAAAATTCGCTGTTATATGCCCACCACTTGTTTTCCACTTATTGGAAGTTTAACAGAGTTTTCAAGATATGTGAGGGGTTCAAAAAGTGGTCTGTTATTGCCCTCCCCATTGTAACTTACACATCATAGCTTGTTCTACAGATACTGTAAAACCCCGACTTACATATGCCTCGAGTTACATAAAATTCAACTTACATAATGATTTTTGCACTAAAACCATGTCCCAATTTACATAAATGTCCCGATTTACATAACACAATTTCATATGGGTTTGCTTCGAGTTACGTAAAAATTTCCTTTTTCCTATGGGTTTGCTTTGAGTTACATAAATATAATTTTCCTATGAGTTTGCTTCAAGTTAAGTAAAAAATTCATTTTTCCTATGGGTTTGCTTCAAGTTATGTAAAAATGCATTTTTCCTATGGGTTTGCTTCGAGTTAAGTAAAAAAAATCGATTTACATAAAAGCCTACGGAACAGACTTTTTACATAAGTAGGGTTTTTACTGTAGTTAATATTTACATTTATTCTCACTGTCTAATTCTCATAGAAATATCTTCCCCCACTCAGGAGGTAGAAACATATGTGACCTTTCTATTCAATCCAACTCAATTAAACACAGCTCATTTAGAATTTAATCACATTCTCAATAATAATTCAGAGCACTTGGCAAATAATCTTAAAGAACAAACAAACTTGAGAATAATTTGAATGTCTCCAATGACCATTCAAGAGGAAACACAGCTTGCACTGCAGCTCTATCCAGAAATTCCAATTTTTACAATAAACTTGGACTCAAAAAGATAGAACACTAGAAAAGAAAAAAGGAAGGGCATGATACATTCAATAGGTTCTTCTTGCCCACACTTCTCTGACCCAAAGAAGGTTACACAGAAGGGTTTTCTTCATACACTGAATTACATTTTATATCTGAAGAATAATTCCTACACCAAAATTTCCACATCTTTACTCCCGAGTAGAGCCTTAGCCTACAAGTGAATTGACACCCTGAGGCGGACAACCCAGGATTTTAGCTAGCCTTTTCACAGATCCTGACCTGAGTGTGAGTCAGTCTGTTAGGACGGTAGCGCAAAGGAAAATGCACTCCAGCCACTCCATTAAACATATGTTATATTATTATAGAAAAAGCAGGTTACAATTCAGAATAAGAGGATTCCAAAGATTTCTTAGGCAACATCTTCAGTTCAAAGAGCACATGAAAAAAACAATCAAACCCTTTCTAATTTTGGGAGCCATAAAGGACTTTCCCAATCTAAAAGGCTACATGATTTCTGAGAGCCCAAAGAGCCAAGAGGAAGGCACGTCTCAGTAATTTATTAACTTCTCCCTGACCCATGGAAACATGATGCTGGGCTGTGGATTGAAACCAATCTGGAGTACAATATGGAAATTAGGGGATCACCTTCTCAGATGTTGCACCAGCCCCTCCTGTGCTCAGGCCCCAGGAATGCACCACCACCTTGGGATTGCAGAGGGGTACCCAGGCCTCGGCTTGCTTTGGGGATTGCCACTGGCTAGATAACACTTGGGCCGCTTCTCACACAAACAATATGCTGCCCCTCTTCCCAAGCCTCAGTGAAAACCCAGATTGTTATGGAGACAGGCTTGCGGCTTAGCCGTGTTATGGGGAACCGGTACAGAGTTTGATAAGAATTTACAGAGCAGGCCAGGCCTTTCTCCAGGGGAAAGATGTGTTCTTCCTTGCAAAGACTTGGTGAAACCCAGGGTCCCACTCATTGACTTTCAGAACAAAGGTGTCTCCATTTCTGAACTCACTCTGTATCTTCTTACACCACATACATTTTAAAGTATACTGTGCCAACAGGATAGCATCACTGCATTCTGTTGAATGTGTAGTCTGGATCTCAAGTACCATATCTGAGTGGGCAAAAATTGCTCTGTGCACTGATGTAATGGGGTGTGGTGGGGGTGAGTTGACAATATGCCTTTGATTACTCTGACAGTTGATTACTCTTCCACAAAGTGCATAAAGCAATCCATATAAATGAAACCATACAATGGTTGAAATCCTGTTGCAAAACAGGAAAGACATAGTCATAGTTAAAGACTCCCCTTTTTAAATTTGATTGCACATGGCTTACACAAAATGAGATCCGGTTCACTGTGTCTTAAATGGGGGGGGGAGAGTCACGAATTCTTGTTGTGCAGGCAAAATCCATCCAACAGGATTTCAGCCAGGAGAAAAGAAAATCATACTTAAAATCAACTAGATGTATATAAAAGATGGCAGAAATAGCAGACAGCACAGATCAGAACTCATTGTCAGTTTCCAAAGGCCTATCAAAATTAAACAGTACAGAGAACTTGTTAGGTTTAGGCTTGGTTACAACCAGCTTGGGTTGGAAGTCAAAACCAGTTTGTATTTGATAGAGGCGAATCTCCATAAGAAGGCCATTCCAAAATCTAGGGCAAGTCTACCTCCTACAATCCTGATAGCACAGCTGCTTATTAACGAAGCACTGGAAGCAGTTGAGGTGAACAATTTGTAGCCCTCTGGATGTTGCTTGTATTAAAATTGCTGGGGAAAACATCAACAACCTGAGATATGCAGATGATACTATCTTAATGGCGGAAAGAGAAGAAGACCTAAAGAACCTCTTGATTAGATTGAAAGAAGAGAGTGCAAAAGCTGGCCTGAGACTCAATATCAAAAAAACCAAGATAATGGCAATCGGCCCATCACTCCCTGGCAAATAGAAGGGGAAGAAATTGAAGCAGTGACATACTTTACCTTCTTGGGATCCAAGATCACTGCAGAGGGTGACTGCAGCCATGAAATAAGAATACGATTAATCCTTGGGAGGCAAGCTATGAGAAACCTAGGGAGCATAATAAAAAGTAGAGACATCACCCTGTCAACAAAAGTCCGCATAGTCAAAGCAATGGAATTTCCAGTAGTAATGTATGGTTGTGAGAGCTGGACTGTAAGGAAGGCTGAGCGTAGAAGAATAGACGCCTTTGAAATGTGGTGCTGGAGGATAATTTTGAGAGTACCCTGGACAGCAAAGAGATCAAATAAGTCCATCCTGGAGAAAATCAACCCTGGCTGCACCTTGGAAGGACAAAAACTGAAGATGGATTTAAAGTACTTTGGCCACCAAATGGGAAGAGAGGACTCACTCGAGAAGGCCTTGACGTTGGGAAAGATAGAAGGCAAAAGGAGAAGGGGGCGGCAGAGGATGAGATGGCTAGATGCCATTGTTGACGCAATGGGTGCAGAGCTGAGCGGGCTGAGGAGGATGGTGGAGGATAGGGGTGCCTGGTGTGCGGTGGTCCCTGGGGTTGCAAAGGGTCAGACTTGACTATGCGACTGAACAACAACGATGGATGTTATTAGACTGCAACTCCCAAAAACCCTCACTGCTGGCTACTTCAATTAGATCCAATGGGAGCTGCATCACACCAGGACTGAAAGAGCCATGGCCACACTGCCCACCCATGATTTAAGGTTGGCATCTTAAAGCTTTAAAAGTAAACAGCTCAACATCTTGAATTATACCTTGAAGCAAGTGGAGAGTCAAAGAAAAGCAAATCCCACAAGTAGTGACTGAAGGTAGAACAATCTGAAGCAGGCAATAAGTCAAATTTCAGTTGTAGCAGTGAGCGAGAGCAGAACAGGAGCTTAGCTGGCATGATCTGAAGAGTTCGCATACAGGTTCTTATAGGATTAAACTGGTTCCTTACGGCCAGCTGATTTGAGTGCCCAGTCCAGGGGTAATGTTTTTACTGCAACCCAAGTGGTCCCCTTGAGAAAATAACTTCAGTTTGCAAAGGATCACTAAATATAACATAGCCCTGATGGTGAGAAGATTAAATGCCACAGCCAGGGGGTCAGAAGCCACAGATTAAGAAATGACTATGCAACAACTCTTTCATGAAAAAATCTGATGACAACAACACAAAATGAGAAGCAGATATGAGCTTTTGAAATTAGAACTGAACATTTTACAGTCTGGAAATTTGCAATCGTATTCCTACTAATACTGCTAGTATTATTCCAACTAAGTATTTTAAAATGATGGGTTTCCAGGTCAAAATTTTTTTTTAAAAAAAACACACACAAAATCTTCATCTCAACACATGGCTCTGGAAGATCTCATTATAAGAATCCCCTAAAGTTATTCTTCAAGTAATACTAAGAAAGCCTTAGAAGCAGGAAATGATTGTGGTTTCCCACCGAAAACTTAACTCAGAGCAGTTTCCAATGCTTTGTTTCAGTATTCACTAAAACAATTTTACTAACAAGATTCTTACATGGTGTGTTTTGCAACCCTTATTTTATAGGAAGTAAACTGCTAACTTGACTAGGACATAATCATGCACATACTATTACTGCAGAACTCAGTAGTGCTTGACTATTTCACTGTCCGTTTCAGAAAGCTGTCTTTAATTCCATCAAGATGGATTGTGCATTTTAACTAAAAATTAAACACTATTGAATGGAATGGCTGCAAAGGCATGTACGAGGCCAATCATAAATATCACTGAATCCCAAATAGATATATCAATAGAAAAGGACCTTTCATTGATTCTAGAAAGATATACCGTATGTGTCAGAGTAAGCATTTAGAAAACCTGTTGCATTTTCCAAAATGACGCTGGTGTGTTACTGATCCAACTTTGCTTTATTTTACTGTTTTCTTGTTACATTTTTGGATTAACTATATACTTTATTAGATCTTACTGAATAGTCTCTTTACCTTGCATTGCTGTATCTCTCCAGCTATGCAGTGCGATGAGAATTGCAATTACAAATAAATATGCAAAGTATTAATGTCCCATTTCATGCTGGGAGACATGTCATCTTCCTTATGAACTCTACAGCACTTTTCATGAATTGGAAGGGACATTGTTGCATAAAACATAAGTTGACACAAGGCCTTGCTTTCTAGTCTGCATATCTGAGCTGGTTCCTTAGATACCAGGTCTTGGCTCCCCAAACGCCTCTCTTTATAATGCTTTCCCACAAAGTAAAAAAAGACACTTTTGCAACAGAAGTGATGAGACATGGAAAGATACTGTTGTTAAACCGGGTAATATATCAAACTACCTGGAGACAAAATCATGTATTGGGGAGAGGGGCATGCCTTATTAGGAATCCTGATTAAAAGTGATGATATGTGTGTGAGAGCCAAGGGTATTTTCTTCACATAAATCACATTGATGTTATACTTGGCTAGAACAGAGGCAGCTAAGTTTGATGAGCGTCTCTTTCTCCAGCAAACTCAACTACTTGAAAAATTAAAATATGATTCAAACGTACATTTTGGAGTGAAAAGGAAATCTGTCAACAGCTCCCAAACAAATGAAACTTACAAAAACAGGAATTCAAGCAGACTTCAAATATGACACCATCATCTCTCTCTTTTCCTATGTTTCCTTACTTAAGTGCTAATTTGTTTTTCCTTGAGGCTGTTTCATGAGGTAAGAATTAGTCCTCCAAGTATGATAGTACGCAAATTAACCAGTCAAAGAAGCCAAAGATGATTAGCTGAGAAGGCAGGAGTATAATAGTGGTTGTCAAAGAGAACGTTTGTGTTTAGGTATGTAATGAGTATTAACAATAATAAACAAATTCCCTTGTCCAATAAAGCATAGTGTTAATAACAAGCCAACATATATGGCAGTAAAAACTATAATTTCCACAGCTATTAATGTAAATTGAACACTAGTAGCAGATACTCATAAAGGAATATAAACCACATTTCACTATATTTCAAAACATCAATGTCAGATACCTCCCTTACTCCCACGTTCATCTCTCATTAGGAACCTGCCCCTTGTAAAACAAATTCATTTTTTTACAAGACATTTCCTAAAAAAGTGATAACTGACAATTCTATACAAATAAATATGGCTATCTGCAAATAGCAATGAAGAAAAAAAATCATCAAAAAAGCTCTCCTGAAGTACAAACTGGATGATTTTTGGCAGAGCAGAGTCAGTTTCACAAAACTGTTTTTTTTTTTAGGCCATGTAATCAAGTTAGGCAACCTATCTACAGGATAATGCTGTGTGGTTTTACCACTTTTTTTTTTTGGGGGGGGGGACCTCAAACAAATAGATGATCAAGAATTGGGAGGCAATAAAACAATTGTGTGGGAAACAATAAATCTTGGGATTGAGCAAGTTTTTAACAGTCAGTAGAAAAAGCTTCTAGTAGGTTTATTTTACCTCATGCACAGAGCCAGCTTGTCTATTTATGACTAGGACTAAGCTCAAATGGGAAGCATTTTGGACTTTAAAAAGTTCCAGCATAGCAGTCCACTCAAACTAATGTCAACATGAGAGTTCTTTCTTCCTTGACTATATTCCCTACAAAGTTTATTGAAGCTGACCTCTCCCTACCAAAAATCATCCAGTTTGTACCTTGAATTCTATTGTCATTGCTTTCAATGATCACAAACCACAATTTTTGCAATTTGGTTGTTTCATTTCTTCCTTAAGAGATTAGTAAGCAGCCAGCTTGCTGGCCAATTTGTTAAAACATCACAACTAACTGCAAACACAATTTTAAAATGGCAAATTATCAACAGCTCCATTATCTTGCCAGATGCTAGGTTACTTTGGTGGTTTTCAATTTTCTCCAAGGAAACTCTCTCCTTTAGTTCAGATTTTCAGATAATTTCACAGCTGATACTATGGCTCTTCAAAAAAAAAAAACTGCCAGTCCAAAGACTTACTTAAATAAGACACTTTTGTTTTGCACACTTGGGTACTGCAACTGCAACAATACAGAACAGAGCTATAGAATTGTAGAGTTGGAAAGTATACTGAGGGTCAGCTGAAACACAGCTTGACCCAGGGCAGAAATTCTACAAGTAAACCACCTAACAGATGGGCATCCAACATGTTTCAAATCTCCAATAAAGGAAAATCTATCATCTTCTGAGGTAGTCTGTTCCACTGTCTAGAACAGTGTTTCCCAACTTTTGGTTTCTGGACTGCAATTCCCAGAAGCCTAAGTCAATTCCCCAAAACACTGATCAGCCAATGTACTGACTTAGGCTTCTGGAAATTGAATTCCCACATTGGGACCCACTAGTCTAGAAGGTCTTATTAGCCAGAATTATATCCCAAGGTTTAGATGAAATTTCCTTGTTTGCAATTTGAATTCATTGATTTAGGTACCACCCCTCTGGAGCTACAGAAAACCTTGCTCTAAGTAGTAATCCTTCAAATATATGAAGATGGTAATCATACCACCTTTCTTTTCTAAATTGAATAAGCCCAATTCTCTTCATACAGCCTCTCCTTGTGAGTGTTTCCTCATCCTGGTTACCCTCCAGCAGACATGTTCCTAGTAGCACAACTTAGAAATGCTTCATACATTTGTGTACAATCAAGGCTAATGTTACTAGAGAAGTTTCCTCTCCCCTTTCCTCAGTCAAAAATTTGAAGCATCTTATCTTCTTTATTCAAATCAGAATTCTGCATAATTAAAATTATGAATGTATATAAAATATAGATTAAATTCAAGCAAGTTAAAATGTTAAAACTATTAAACTATTTTAAACCAGAAGTGGTCTACCTTAATACTGTTATTTTATTTATTTATTTATTTATTATTTATTTATTTATTTATTTATTAGTCAAATTTGTATATGCCGCCCGCTCAGGCATGCCCGACTCAGGGCGGCATCACAACAATGCACAAAAATACATAAAACATTATAAAAAACCCCAACCCACCCCCTTTAAAAACCCCTATATCCCACCCACCCATCCCATCCACTATAAAAGGAAGAAAAAGGAAGAAGAGAGAGTTCTTATACAAGCCAGCAGGCGGGCACCATAGTCCCATTCGGGCCCCACACCTGCCCTGCCAGCCAGGTCTTCACTCCTTTCCTGAAGGGCAGCAATTCACTTTGGAGTCTTAGGTCTATTGGCAGGAGGTTCCAGAGAGTTGGAGCGGACACGGAGAAGGCCCTCCTTCGGGTGCTAGACAAATGTGCATCCCTCGTTGGTGGCACAATTAGAGAACCCCTCCGGTCCTCTCTAGTTGGACGGGCAGACACTCTTGGGACGATGCGGTCTCTAAGGTATCCTGGCCCCCTGCCATATAGGGCTTTAAAGGTCAAAACCAGCACCTTAAATTGCACCCGGAGACAAACTGGTAACCAGTGCAGCTCCCGGAGTAGCGGAGAGGCATGGGCATATCGCCCACACCCCATTACCACCCGGGCCGCCGCATTCTGGACCAGCTGCAGCCTCCGAATGGTCGTCAAGGGCAGCCCCATGTAGAGCGCATTACAGTAGTCTAGTCGGGAAGTAACCAGAGCATGGGTGACCATAAGCAAGGAGCCCCGGTCCAGGAGTGTGCGCAATTGGCGAATCACCCGAAGTTGGGCAAAAGCCCTCCTGGCCACAGCCGCCACTTGTTCTTCCAGCAGCAGCCGCGAGTCCAGAAGAACCCCCAAATTGCGCACTGGGTCTGTCTGGGGCAAAACAGCCCCATCCAGTACCAAAGGTGGTAACTCCCTGGATAACACGGGGCCCCTTATCCACAGCCACTCTGTCTTGCTGGGATTCAGCCGAAGCCCATTGGCCCCCATCCAGACCCCAATGGCCTCCAGGCATCCGGATAGGATTTCAACAGCATCACTGGGGTCCCCACGGGCCGAGATGTACAGCTGAGTATCATCCGCGTACTGATGGTACCGCACCCCGTGGGAACGAATGATCTCACCCAGTGGCTTCATATAGATGTTAAATAAGAGAGGAGAGAGCACAGAGCCCTGCGGCACCCCATACTTAAGGGGCCTAGGGCTGGACCTCTCACTCTCTAACCATACCGACTGGGTACGGCCCTCCAGAAATGAGGAAAACCAGGACAACACAGTGCCCTGGATCCCCAGTCCTTCGAGCCGTTCCAGAAGGATACCGTGGTCGACGGTATCGAAAGCCGCTGAGAGGTCAAGAAGAGCAAGGACGGATGGACAACCCCCGTCCCGCTCCCGCCAGAGATCATCCATCAGTGCGACCAATGCCGTCTCCGTTCCATATCCGGGCCTGAACCCTGATTGAAAGGGGTCTAGATAATCCGCTTCCTCCAGGACACTCTGCAGCTGGCGCGCCACCGCCTTCTCCAAAACCTTACCCAAAAAGGGCAGGTTGGAAACTGGCCTGTAGTTGTTAAGGACAGCTGGGTCGAGGGACATCTTCTTCAGGAGGGGGCGCACCAAAGCATGTTTTAGCTGTGCAGGAAATACCCCCTCCCGTAATGAGGCATTTATTATCCCCCCTATCCAGCCACCTGTTACCTCCTTGGAGGCTTTCACCAACCAAGTAGGACAGGGATCCAAAGGACATGTAGTGGCACGAACAGCTGCAAGGAGCCTGTCCACTTCATCAGGGACAACAGGATCGAACTGATCCCAGATCGTACAGCAAGACTGTGCTCCGGCACCCCCCCGACCCTCCCCATCCACGCCAGGATTCAACCCTGAACGAATCCGATCGATTTTCTCCACCAGATGGTCAGCAAAGTCCTCAGCCGAACCCTGCCAACCGGGCACCGATCCCCCCCTACCAAGGAGGGACCTGGTTACCCGGAACAGGGCGGCTGGGCGATTATCAGCGGAGGCAATAAGGGCGGTGAAGTATTGCCGCCTCACCACCCCTATCGCCACTAGGTAGGCCCTAATAGCAGCTCTAGCTAGTGTCCAATCGGAGTCATCCTGGGTCTTCACCCAGCGGCGCTCTAGGCGTCTCTTTGCCCGTTTGAGTTCACGCAGTTCATCTGTGAACCACGGAGATGACCTAGTCCCCCGGGCGTGGAGAGGCCGCAGTGGCGCGATTTCATCCAAGGCTACTGTTGTCGACCTATTCCACAGGTCGACAAGTGCCCCGGGTGAATCGCGTAGCCGATCCAGAGGAACATCCCCCAGTTCCCTCTGGAATCCATCTGGATCCATTAGTCGCCGAGGGCGGGCCATTTTAATCGGCCCAGCCTCCCTACGATGAAGTGTCGCCCCCAGAAAGTCAAGAGTCACCAGATAGTGATCCGACCATGGCACAGGTGAGATGACTAAATCCTGTAATCTTAGATCACTCTGCCACTGCTCCGACAAGAAAACTAAGTCTGGCATGTGACCACTGCCCCTGGTTGGACCCCGAACTACCTGAGTCAGGCCCATGGCTGCCATGGAAGCCATGAACTCCCTTGCCACCTCAGAAGCCGTCCCCAGCGATGGCAAATTGAAGTCCCCCAGAACCATAAGTCTCGGGAACTCCAACGCCAGCATCGAGGCGGCCTCGAGGAGCTCAGGCAGGGCATCCCTTACCCTGCAAGGGGGCAGGTACAGGAGTAAGATCCCCAACTGACCCTTGGGGCCCAACCGTAGAAGCAGGGCCTCACAACCAGACACTTGTGGAGCAGTGGCCCTAGCAACTCCCAAGGACTCCCTGGCAACAATGGCGACACCACCGCCCCTCACCTCACCTCTAGGCTGGTGCCAAGTACCGAACCCAGCTGGACACATGTCCGAGAGAGGTACTCCATCTTCAGGAGTCAGCCAGGTTTCAGTGATGCATGCCAGGTCGGCCAGCCCTTCCTGGATGGCATCTTGAATCAGGGGGGCCTTATTACAAACCGACCTGGCATTCACCAGCAGCAGCCTAAGGGTGGGGTCACTCCGGATCTGCCGCTCAGGGCCCAGAGATGTACCGGTAGGGCTGGAATGAGGGACCGCAATTAAACATCGGACCCGCATTCCCCGAGTGCGGCCCGCCCCACGATACCCACCATACCGCCCCATGCCCGTCACAACACCTATATGAATCTCCGGAACCTCCCTAGACGGAATGCTGCCCCTCCTTCCTGGCTGGCAAGGCCAACACTCTCTCTTCCCTCCCCCTCCGCCATCCCCCCCCAATTCCAGCACCGAACATTGGCTCCTAGAACGCACAAAAAGCGCTGGCGAGTCCTGTCGTCCACATCTCCTTTTTCTTCCCCCCAGATAGGGAGGGCGGAGGCAAGGAGCTGGAGGGGACGTCCGTGTGCGGAGACAACATCCACGGCAGCGTCTTCGGCTCCCCACTACCATGAGGAGCCCTCCTAAACTCCCCGCCCGATGGCAAGGGGCAGGGAGGGACGGCCTAGCGCGATGGTTACGGCGCCTCTGGCTCCCTTGGCCAGAAAGGCCCTCCAACCTCCCCGCCCAATGGTAGGGGGCGGGGAGGGACAATCCTGCGTGGCCGCGGCGGCGACGGCGGCGGCGGCTCCAGCGCTGTCTGCCTCTACCTCCCATTCCCATTCTCGGGCCAAATGGCGAAGGCCCCGGGAAGAGGCAACGCAATGGTTTCCAGGCCTCCGGCGGCGCCTCCCCTTTAAGCCCCCCCAACAGGCAGGGCCCAAAGGGAGGTGGGACACACCTGCCTCCCATTCCCGGGCCGAATGGCCTCTTTATCTCCCCGTCGGTGGTGGGGGCGGGGAGAGTGCGGCGGCGGCGGCGGCAGCGGCGGCGTCCCTCTTCGGAGCCTCCCGGGCCACGGGAGGCTCCCTTTATCTCCCCGCCGGTGGTGGGGGCGGGGAGAGCGCGGCTGTGGCTGCGGCAGCGGCGGCGTCCCTCCTCGGAGCCTCCCGGGCCACGGGAGGCTCCCTTTATCTCCCCGCCGGTGGTGGGGGCGGGGAGAGCGCGGCGGCGTCGGCGGCGTCGGCGGCGTCCCTCTTCGGAACCTCCCGGGCCACGGGAGGCTCCCTTTATCTCCCCGCCGGTGGTGGGGGCGGGGAGAGCGCGGCTGTGGCTGCGGCAGCGGCGGCATCCCTCTTCGGAGCCTCCCGGGCCACGGGAGGCTCCCTTTATCTCCCCGCCGGTGGTGGGGGCGGGGAGAGCGCGGCTGTGGCTGCGGCAGCGGCGGCGTCCCTCCTCGGAGCCTCCCGGGCCACGGGAGGCTCCCTTTATCTCCCCGCCAGTGGTGGGGGCGGGGAGAGCGCGGCGGCGGCGGCGGCGGCGGCCCTCTTCGGAGCCTCCCGGGCCACGGGAGGCTCCCTTTATCTCCCCGCCGGTGGTGGGGGCGGGGAGAGCGCGGCTGTGGCTGCGGCGGCGGCGGCTTCCCTCCTCGGAGCCTCCCGGGCCATGGGAGGCTCCCTTTATCTCCCCGCCGGTGGTGGGGGCGGGGAGAGCGCGGCCGCGGCAGCGGCGGCGGCGGCGTCCCTCTTCGGAGCCTCCCGGGCCACGGGAGGCTCCCTTTATCTCCCCGCCGGTGGTGGGGGCGGGGAGAGCGCGGCTGTGGCTGCGGCAGCGGCAGCGTCCCTCCTCAGCGTTCCAGCCATTTACTACATCTTCTTTTATGCATGTAGAAGGACCTAAATTGCATGCATATAAAGGACTGCATAGATTGTACTTCTTCACATTCACAGCAAATCTGCCCTGTGCTTAAGTAGCTCCATTTTACTGGAGTAATCTTTGACCATCCTACTTTGCTTTGAAACCTATTACGTGACTTTCAGAAGTTCCAGCCAGAATCTTGTCTTCAGGGGAAACACTTTCTGAAAATTAATCTATTTGGCAAGGTATATTATTTTCTCTCTCCATACATTTAGCCTAGTCTCTTCTGATATTATTATATTACAGTATAATAATACTGTAATATAATATAATACTTATCATATTTTGTTAGTTATTTGCCAGGAGTTCTCAACATACTTCCAGAGGGGCAACAACATCCAAATAATAGACTTTTTAGTGGGGTTAGGCTGCAGGAAACCAATCTTCTTCTTCTGTGTCTAGGCCAGATGTGAAACTGCCAAAATGAAGGTACATTTTGGCAGCCAGTAATAATTTTGTATAATTTATTAAGAACTTGCAACCACTTGTTTGCATGTACTGATTTATACAATACAAATGGGAACTATGAAGGGACTAATGTGTACTCCTTGTACACAGGTATATATGCAGAAGGCCTCTAATATACTGCAGCAAGGGTTGGATCAAGAAAGATACAATGTGCAGAAATTGCGTAATACTTGATGGAGAAAATAAGCACTGCTTCTCTTACTCACAGTCATAGATGTGAAGAATATTGCAAGCTCAAGCATTTGCTTTTTAAATATTTCAGAGATTTGAGACAGACTGAATCACTCAGGAAAAGAACTAAGAAATATACTTTATAGCCCAAGACACTCAAGAGTCTGAGGACCTAAACTGTAATTTATTTACCTTGTATGTAAATCCAGCACTGGCTCCAACTCTCTAACATATGTTCACTACAGCTATGCACCTATCTTCCAAGCTTGTTGCAGGGAACACAGGAAAATATGACCTCCAGAGGTGAAACAATTTTAAAATACATTTCATTCCAATAACAGAGATATGCAAAGCTGTGAACCATCAATATAAGTACTGTACAAGATGCATCCAATATAACTATCCTGAGATCTATTAGTATATAGGCGTTTAGACATTTCTCTACATAACTTCAGTTTTTAGGACAATTAATAAACATCTAGACACCATAAAAGCAAAAATATCATTATAGTGAGAAAAAGCAGACTTCTATATTAATCAGCACAGCTAGCCTTTCAAGCAATACAAAGCAGTATAACTTTCCAATGCAGAAGCAGCTCACCTGGCTTTTTAAATCAAGCTGTCTATCAGGAATCAAGTGGTAAGTAAACATTTGGAAAGTGTTCCTTAGAGAGCCGAGGTTTTTAGATTTGAGTCACAGTATCCATTGAAAAGAAAAATTGCTTCTGTGCATTGGGACAAAGCTTTCCCTTCCGAGAACTTTATAAAAAGAATGAAAGGAGATAATCTATTTACAAGATGTATCCATATGTAAATCCATTACTCAAAGATGTTTGTTTCTTAATACTTCAAGGTAATTCTGAAAGTGAGAATAGAGGTCACTACACAAGATTATTTTTGCTGTGGCATTTTAAGGTCCAAAAGTAAACAGAAAATATCACACACTGCACTTCTGTACCAATGAGGATTCAAAGCAACAATGCACAAACACGTACATCACACCACAACATTTGATCATTATGACGCCAGAATTGGCTACAAACTGGCTGTTAAGCTCAAGGTTTTTGCCACGTAGTGTGTACCTCGCCCCCCTCGGAAATGTCAGGTTACCTAAGAACACAGCAAGTTATGCAACACAAAATTAGACCACTGGTCCAACTACCGCAGCACTGACAGGAAGATAGTCTCTAGTGTTTTCAACAACAATCTCTCCCAGCTCGTTTTAGAGACATCATGGATTCAAGCTGGCACATTCTGCATGCAAAGCATCTGCTCTAACATTGGTCTGCAGTTCTTTGCCTTTTACAGAAACCATCCTAAAATCATATCACACCTCAAACAATTTATGTACAGCAGGTATATGTTGGCTTTTCAGGGACTAAGTTGGTGATTCTTCAGTTTTTATCTGGAGGTCTCAGAAATTGCTCCCTGGATCATCCACATGCAAAACATTCATTTTACCACTGAATGAGTATAAGACTGAAACAGTCAGACCTATAGATTCACTAACAATGTTTAATTTTCAAACATGCACAATTATGGAGCAACCTCTCCCTAACCATTAACTCTTATGGATGATTTAGGTAATCCTGATCACTTTCACGTTTACACAGCATTCTGCATCTGCAAATACTTTTAAAGATCCTAATTGCACTTGATTTCACAATAATTTGTTAAGATAAGTCATTCTTATTTTCATAAGATATTAGCAGCTAAGGTTAAGAATCAAATTCCAAGGTCTCAAGCCTATAATGGAAGATTCTGGTACAGACATAGATGTATATTATTTCTGTCCACCACTAACAAATAGTAGCATATCATTGTCGTCATCGTCGAAAATGTGCTCCATTTTGAAATCAACTTTTTTCCTCAAAGGGGTAAAATGGCTCAGCTGTTAGAAGTTTTAGAGAACTGACTATACTTTGAGACATAAACCAAAGAATAACAAAACCTATAGAAATTTTCCCCCCGAATCAAAACATGATTGTTACTTGGATAAAAACTGGGAGGGTATCTTAATGTTGAGCAAAGCTGAAGCTTGATCTTCAAAGAAAATTGGAAAAGCAAGCAGCTAACTTCCATTCACAAAATTCACAGGATGGAAAATTTAAATATTCGGGAATGTTTAAGAATGCAAGGGAATTATTTGATAATTTCAGTGTTACTACTTAGAGAAGAATGAGAATTTTCAGCGGACAATAATTTTGCTCTTTACATTATTTTTCATTTCTTTTCCCAGAACATTCCAAGTTATAAAATAAAGTTTGTTCAATAATGCTAAAGAACTCTGGAAAGTGAAACAATATATTGGCTAATATCTCGTTTAATATTTGTGTGCCTGTAAAACATTACAGCATTCCGTGTGCTCCTGTGGCTAGTCATGTGGCCACATGACCACGGAAAAATCTGCAGAAGCAGTCAGCGCTGGCTCTTCGGCTTTGAAACAGGGATGAGCACTGCACCCTAGCGTTGGATACGACTGACTTTCGAGCAAGGGAAACCTTTACCTTTAAAACATTAAGAACAGAAGCTTCATGAGATAGTCTGATGAAGTCTTGGTTACATGTGACCAAGCATGTGACTGGCACATCATCAGACAACTGAAGAAGCTACTGCAATTGGATTTCTCCATGGGTGACCAGCCCATGGCCCAAAAAGTTTAGGCACCCCTGAGCTAGACTCTGTAGTCATGGGCAAGCTGCACAGACTCTGAGTGCCCTTAGAAGGAGGGGATGGTAAACAGCAATAGCAATTATACTCATATAGTGCCCCATAGTGTTTAGTTCACAAGGTAATTAGTATTTTTGTTCTCAATATTCTGGGTACTGTATTCATTTTACCGCCTTTGGAAGGGTGGAAGGCTAAGTTAACTTGGAGCCCATCAGGATTGAATTTAGAACCTGGGCAGTGGGCTGCAATACTATAGTTTTTAACTACTACTACTACTACTACTACTACTACTACTACTACTACTACTACTACTTATTATTATTATTATTATTATTATTATTATTATTATTATTATTATTATTATTATTATTATTATTATTATTTCATGTCAGAAATTATTTGGGATTGAAAGGATTTTTGCTGTAGAAACTCTGTTCAGGGTACGCCCGAATGAGGCACCTTTCATGTCCCCAAGATCTTTTCCCACCAAAGTGGTCCCTATTTATCTCCTTGCAATGTCTTTCTTTCAAACTGCTAGGTTGGCAAGAGCTGAGACAGAGACGGGTGCTCATACCGTCATGCAGTACCTGGGTCTGAAACTGCCAATTTGCCAGCTCTTACAAGGCGAGCTTCTTAACCACTGTCACCACAGTCCCACTGTGCCCTAAGGATTCCTTTGTATCCACTTAATCTATCTGGAAAAACTTGGAAAGGGAATTGACTAGATCAAGGGTCCTCAACCCTTTTAAGCTGAAAGCCAGATCATCCACTTTAAACATCCACCAAAGCATGTTTTAGAAGTGCAGGAACCACCCCCTCCTGAAATGATGCATTAATTATTGCTCCGACCCAGCTACCTGTCACCTCCTTAGAGGCTTTCACTAGCCAAGAGGGACAGGTTGCAGGCTGGATGAGTTGCATACCTGTCAAATATCCCGGATTGGCCGAGATTTCCAATAATTTAGCACCGCAAACTTTACTTTCCCGCCACCATCCCATAATTTGACTGCAAAGGAAAGTAGTTACTGTGCATCCCATTCTGCGCATCCCCTTCTACGCATGAGTAGAAGCTTTCTATGCATGCGTAGAAGGGTTCTGCGCAGAAGGCTATTGCGCATGTCACGTATTTTCCGGAGCCGCACTTGACAGGTATGATAAGTTAATGCCACGTGCCAAATTTAGCCCGTAGGCAGTAGGTTGAGAACCTCTGGGCTAGATGGTATGCAATTATTATTAAATATTCAACAGGATACGGATCATTATCTCTGAAACAGACTTTCTTTTGCAGCCTCTTGTAATAATCTGTGCCTTTTGACACAATCCCTTACTGGATTTCCCCATGCTTCTTCTTCCTGATCACAATACACTGACTTCTGAATATTGACAAAGACTAAACAGCAAAAGGAAGAGAATGTGAGTGGGTTTGCAGCAAAACTAGAAGCCTCCTGAAGCAGCTGTGCAAAATGGTGGCTTATCCCTGTAAGTACTGGTAAAAGAAAAGAGAAAAATGAAAACAGAATCTTCTTCTAAAGTATATTTTCAACCATTAGGAGCACCTGAAGTTTTCCTGCTCTTGCAACAAAATATCAGCAGTGGGTCAGTTACTATGAGAGGGACATTTATAAACACTAGCTAAACAATCCATAAATAGCAGCCTTTATCCCAGCAAATTTCACTTCCCTTGAGCTGTTATTTGGAATTCCACTCTTTTGTAAAAAGCACTGAATCATACAGAGAACTCCATTGTGGAGTAAAGTGTGTTTTCAGTGGCTGAGAGGCATTTTCAATTTGGCTCATGGAAGACTAACATTTTTAATGCTAATGAGGGACATAGATGTGCCCTGGGAGATGAACATACTGTACGTATCCCACAAAGAGTTCTGCATCTAAGTAGCCTGAAAATAAAGTCAATTCTATACATTATGGATGTCTTCAGCCTTACTAATGTATTGAGTCAGTGTCCAGTCAACGTAGTAAATTGAAGACAACTGATTTATGGTTTGGAGAAAAGAGTCCATTCTGAGCAACCACCAGGCTGCCAAATGTGTACAAGTTCACATTCTTCTTTCCTTTCTTGTTTCTTTTCTGGTTACCATCAGAAACATTATGCCACTTTCTCAGATGTCTGAATAAAATGTAATCAAGATGAGGAGAAAACAATTTCCAAACAACTGCAGAAGTGGTTTAAAAGTTTAGGATGAAAATTCTGATCCCTGAAGTTAAAATGGAGAAGACAGAATTACAGTAATACCTTGGATAACGCTAAAACTTGGTTCCACAAGTCCTAGAGTTATCCGGTTTTTAACGTTGTGTGTGACATTGATTGCACAATGTTAAAAAAAGGCCTGGTTCTCTTTCCAAATAGGAAAGGGAACAGGGGGTTGATCCGCCTGACTCTTTGGAAAGGGCAGCAGGGATTCCATGTGTGGAATCCCCACTGCCCTTTCCAAAGAGGCAGGCAGATCGAGCCAAGCCCCAAAGTCGGCAGGACTGGTCTCCGACTTTGGGTCTTGGCTTTCTGGCGGTCTGAGCGCCACTTTCCTTGGGGTGAGGGCGAGCAAACGTGGTCTCCACTCAAGGAGATCGACACTGTGAGCGTCCAAGTGCCGGTTTTCTTGGGGTGAGGGAGCACACGCAGGGTCTCCCCCCAAGGAGACCGGTGCTGAGCATCCGAGCGCTGGTTTCCTGGGGTAAGGGTGCGCGTGCACTCTTACCCAGAGGAAACCAGCAATCCGATGCTTGGGTCTACAGAGGCCCCTTTGCCCCACCGCACACGTTAACCGCAGTATTACTGTACTTTGCTTTGACATTCGTGGAGCAGTTCACAAAGTAATTAGCATTACTAGTTTCATGTTATTTCAGGTCAAATCATTTCATTTCGTCAGCTTATTGATATCTCTACATCAGGAGTGCAAATCCACAATCACAGCCTTAGAACTGACCTTTCATCAAATCTATGACCAGAAGAGAGGCAGCTACTACTTTCAGGTTTGTTCCTGGTTTCGCCACTGAACTTCTCATTGTTTCACATTTGCTCTCGAAATCACATAATCAGAGAATATTGTGGCAGTATTGCTTGTCTTCATCTGGAAACTATATTTCTGTTCATGCTGTATATATACTGCATCAACTTTTCATAATTACTACACTCATCCTGTAGTAACCAACCTATTTTTTCCTGTCTGAACCCTGTTTTTTTTTTTTTTGCCCAGTTCTCCAATCTACTAAGGCCACCTTGATTGATGATTTTATCTTCTGAAGTATTAGTAGCATTTCTGATATAGTGTCAATCACAGATACAATGACTATTCCTTCATACAAGGCATTTATAAAGAATATTGAACAACACTAGGCACAGTAGAAAACACTTGTCAGTTCTCTCCAAGATAAGAATCAAATATGAGCATTGTTTGAGAATGGCCCATCAACAAGCTATTAACTGATCTAACAGTAACACTGCCAAACCCACATATTGATTAAGCCTGAGAATATCTTGAGAATACTTGTTAAAGACTTGCTGAAATCAAGACACACCACATTTGCAGCATTCTTCTATCTGCTAAGCTTGCAACTCTTACAATTAGTCTGACATATTTGGCTTTCTACATTTATAAAATGGATTTAACAGTGTACATAAATAGGCAGGACTGGGATTTAAACAGCCAGGAGCCAGGGCCCAAGGAACTCACCGAAAATTGGAATCATTAATAGTTTCTTGTACAGTTCTGAGCCCAAACTTTCAATAACCCTCTTTGTTCCAGAGGACCCAACAGCTAACTTGGGTAAATAGGACCAGTCCAGAGTCTATTTTACTATGAGAAGCTCTAAACTGACAGTAGCTCTCCTCATGGTAAGCCAGAAGTCAGCCAAATGTTGACTTATAACTGAATGTGGCACAAAGGTAAAACTGCAGCCAAAACTGCTGCTGGTACTCTGAGTTTGATCTAGAAGGGGCTCAAGGTTGATTAAGCCTTCCATCTTTCTGAGGTAGGCAAAATGAGTACACAGCATGTTGGGGGCAAAATGCTAATTACCTTGTGAACTGCCCAGAGAGTGCACTAAGTGCTATGGGGTGGTATATAAGTGCAATTGATACTGCTATTGCTATAGATATATCAACTTTCCCTCTCGTATTTTCATTAATTTACATTTTCTTGGTTTTCTAATTCTATGCAATTATGTTTCAACAATGACATTATGCAATATTTCAGTAATTAAATCCAACAAGATTATTTTAAATGTTTTATTCCTTATAATATTTTTTCACCTGAAAGATAAAAATACATTAAGCCCTTCAATAACAAAGCATTCTATCTGGCAGCCACTTAGTTTAATTTGCACCCTTATGTAACCTAGCTAATTAGCTTTTTGGAGACAATTTTTATGTTTAATAAAAATGACATAACATAAACAAGATAATTATACCATAAAGGGATGGATCTATTTTCTACTGACTATAGTTTTTGTTATGCTGGTAAAAATCATTGACCCTTATTTCTCCATTGCATATCAGTGGCATTGATATTTACACACTGAAATTGCTAAATTTACATTTAGGATCAAGTTCAGCTCAGGAAGTAAACTTAGTCCAAATGTCAAATACATATCACATCAGTAAAAAGGAAAATGACCAATTGACTATAGAGAGGTTTTAATAGAAAGTATGGCTTGCTTAAAACAAAAGTAGCCAGGCAATATAGAGAAGGCTGTGCAGATCAATGCAAGTTTGCCCACTTTATATTACAGTATCTCACAAATCTAGTCCCTTGCACATTTATTTATTGATTTTCTCCAATTTATATAGCCGCCCAACTCGAAACGACTCTGGGCAGCTTACAAAGTTAAAATCAACAACAGTCTAAAAAAACCATAAAATCCTATTTAAAATATTTCAGAAATTACCCAACAACTAAAAGAACAAGGGAGTGATGTTGCTATATCAGCCAGCAAGCGAGGGTCTGAGTCGGGTTCTGCCTGAGTGGGCGGCATATATAAATATGACTATTAAATTAAATTAAATTAAATATCACCAGTGCCCCACACCTGCTTTTCCAGCTTGTGAATGCAAAACATTCACAGAACAAGTTCTGTTGACAATGTTGCATTTGCGTAATTTGGGTACATGAATTTGCAAATGCTGAACTTGATATGAAATGAACATCATTAACCTCAACATTGCTCTATGGCTCATAAAACAATACAATACCCAAACTCCTGTTTTTCAGCATAGTAAATCACATTAAAGTAGGCCCACTGAAACAATCAGGATTTGGTATGTCGACTCTTTTATATGTTCCATTGAGTCAAACAGGCCTACTCTAACTGCAACTTACTTTACAATACATCACACTTCGAATTCATTCATTTAAATCAATGGAACTTAAGGAGTTGGTTCACAAACTTCTCACTGATTCAATGAACTCATGATTTAGTACACCCAACAATAGAACTTTGGTCACTGTTCTGCACATGCAAAAGGAAGTGATTTTCATTTATTTTGTCTTCATTTGAATTATGGGCATCAATCCTTAATTGCACAGCTCAAAGGAAATGCTCCTCAAGATTGATTTGTTCAAGATTTCTCAGAATGAAGTACAGGGGTTTTTTTAACTTATTTTATGGATTTTCAACTGTTATGATTCTGTGACTTTAGAAAAAGAAAATTTTCAGAAAATGTTTTTTTCTACAGTGCAATTTAAATGTGTTTACACAAAAGGAAAGTAAGCCTTGCCTTCCTAATAAAGCATGACATATTTCTTAAAACAAAACAAATCAGAGACAAAAAGTGTGTAACTGTGTACAGATATATCAGAAAATTGAATAAATAAATCCTTTAAAATGATTCAACTGTTATATTGTTCACCACACAATGCCACCAGGTTTTCATAAAAGCACCCCGTGGAGAGTATCAAGGCTTTCAAACCTCAGGATGAAAAAACTATGAAATGTTTTTACTCTCCAACTTCATAAACCACATCACAGTTGTAATTAAAGGAGTCTGCTTACAATCCTTTCTTGCTTTCAATTGTTGGAGAAAGACACAAGATGCTTAATTTTTCACAGTGCCCGTAGCAAATTACAGAAAGATGTCCTACTAACTAGCAGAAGAAGACAACTTGAGAATGCCATTTTCCATCATTTTATCAAAGCATTTCATTTAAGTTAATTATTTTATTTTGGTTTATCTACTTTTATAAACCTTTTTTTTAGTTTAAAAAACATTTAAAAAGACCAATTAAAACTAAGACTCTGTGCTCAAAATTGTAATACTAAATTGTATTTATCAAAACTTTCAATGCTTTGTCAAAAAGCAGGTTGCATATTCTAAAAATTAATGAATAAATACTCTCCATATACAGAGTGCATCCAGAGTGCATTTAGAATGGACTTACTAAGCAAAGGTCAGGTCTTCTTTATTTTGGCTTAATAGAAACTTCTGTCCAACTGTCATTTGTTCTTTGTTTATAAACCCATTTTTCATATGGGGGTCACATACTCTCATTTCACTTATATAACTATTACTCACCACTAGATTATCCTTAACAACTATTATGATCAGGGACCGTCAACAAAATGTTCTAATGTGTCTTGAGGCTCTATACCATTCTCAACCTGCGGCCTGTGGGCCAGATGTGGCCCACGGTGCCATTTCATGTGGCCCACCACCACCTCCACCACACCTGGAAGTGCCATGTGGTGGAAGGGCAAAATGGCTGTCTGGCCCCCGAAGCAGTCTGAGGGAGTGTGACCCGGCCCCCGGCTTAAAACAGTAGAGAACTCCTGCTCTATACATTTGTCTGGATGAGGAAGACTAAGAAAAGGCATTTCCCAACTAGGCAAGATTAACAGTATCCATAATATCCAAAATCTGGTCAATGGTGCTGGCAAGAAATTTCACAAACAGTTATAGCCAGGAAAAGCAGAAGGTCAACAAATTGGTTGCCTTTTTAAATTCACCTCTATTCTGTTGCCTGAAGTGACCATCTCACTCTACCTCGTGTTAGGGCTCAGACCCATTAGCCTGGAACAAATAAGCTCAAAGGCTATGAGATCAGGTTTCCGTGCCTGCACAGACCATCAGTGTGGATTCATAGAGATCATGAAGATTTGGGGGGGGGGGGGGGGAGACGTTGATCTTTGAAAGGGTGAGCCCTGCTAAACCAGTGGTTGGCTGGTGGCCCTTTTTCCACTCCCTTACCCATGGATTCAATACCCAGTGGGTAAAACAAAAAAGTGTTTCTTAAACACTGGGCATGTGTTTCAACCGTAGAACCATGGGACCAGTCCACTACAGACCTAAGGGTGTCACTAGCCCCATCTCAGAACTGCTTTTCTCAACACCCTGAGTTGGTTGCTTTACGGCATGTGAAAGTTTTTGTGCTCTCTCTCATTGGCTTGAGACACTAAATGCTGAAGCTAGGACCCAAAGAAGCAAGAGTCTATATGGCCACAGTGAAGGAAGCAGATGATGCTCACTTGGGCCCCTGTTTAGGTTTGGGTCTGGGCCTGCTGTCCTAGGAGAAATCTCTGGTGTTCTTTCTGCCGCTTTCTCCTCCAGCGAGTATTGCAGCTGCATTGAGGCTGGTTCACCCTTATTCAGCCCAGGTGGGAAACACTGGCCCATCCCTTTTCTGTAACCTGACCATTGAGGAGGTGTTGGGCACTAATGCCTCCCCGCTTTTTGCCTTTTGGTTTCCTCAGCAGGACCAAGACTTCAAACCAAGGGTCTTTTTAAAGATACAGTCCCATTTACCCTCCAGCTCAGAGTCCTTCTGCACACTTTAAGCCTTCCTTGGTTCCTCCTGGATGTCACTCCAGGACCCTTCCTCTTCTCAGTCTCTGGGATCCTCCTTCAGATTGGCCTTCTCCTGTGTTGACTGTCCCTCTACCTCCTCTAGGACTCCTTCTATATCCCCAATGTCAAACCTGGACATCCTTTCTCTTCTAGGGTTCCTTCTTCTGTCACCCTGCTCAAGGTAAAAGTTTTAAGGTTTCCCTAACTTTCCCTGGTACCTCATCTTCCACTTGGGTCCTTTCCTCAGGTATCAAATGAGATCTCAAGCTCCAGTGGCACGGTGGTTAAACTGCTGTACTGCAGCCAAAACGTTGTGAGTTCAATCTTGATGGGACTCAAGATTGACTCAGCCTTCCATCCTTCCAAGGTTGGTAAAATAAGTAGCCAGCATGTTGGGACAAAATGGTAATTACCTGTAAACTGCCCAGAAGTGCACTAACTGCTATGTGGTGGTATATAAGTGTAATTACTATTGTTATTGTGCTAGGCTCCTCAGGCTCTGAGCTAAGCTCCCCAGACTCTGAGCTGGGGCTACGTGGTCTTCTAGTTGTGCCGGGGGCTGCATCCAGATCTGGGGGGGGGGGGAGAGGAGACTTTCTGAAGGTCGAAATGAACCCCGCTGAGAATTATTTTATTTATTTATTTATGGTTCAAATTTCAATGCCACCCAATCAGGCGAACCCGACTCAGGGCGGCTCACAACAAAATTAAAACATACATATTAAAAACAATTAAACCCCCAACATACCCACCCACCTATTAAAACTAACCACGTTAAAACTGCCCGCATTAAAAAGATGGGGGCTTCATTTTATATGCCAGCAGGCGGGGGCCACTCTTCCATCTGAGCCCCACACCTACCCCGCCAACCAGGTTTTTAATTCTCTTCTGAAAGGCAGCAGCTCCATCTGCTCCCGCAACTCTACTGGCAGGAGGTTCCACAAGGCTGGTGCGGACACAGAAAAGGCCCTCCTTCGTGTGCCAGAGAGGTGAGCCCCTCTGACAGATGAAACAATTAGAGAGCCCCTCCGGTCCGCTCTGGTTGGACAGACAGACACTCTTGGGACGATGCGGTCCTGTCTGTTTCATGCATCTGGAGCTTGTAGGAGGTGAGATGAAGTGCCGGGTGAAAAGCTGAAGAAATGTTGTTGTCATTTGGGGTGGTTGTTTGCTGAACAGCCACCCTATTGTAAGCAAACCACTCAAGTTAAGAAATAACATTTCCCTGTCTGAGATTTTTCTTAATTTGATAGATCAGTGAGTTAGGTATCCAGTTGCGGAGCCAGAGATTGGGGATTCAGTTCTGCATTGTGCATCCCAGAGTGCCAGCCTGTGTGGCCTTAAGCAAACTGCACAGACCCAAAGCACCCCCAGAAGAAAGGAATCGTAAACCACTTTTGAGTATTCTCTAGAAAACCCTGTAAAGGGTCACCATAAGTCAGAATTGACTTTATGATACACAATTATTAATTCTTATCTTAGATTTTAAGAAAATGATTTCTTAAATGTGCAAACCGAAAGCTTTTTAAAGAGTCACTTTGGCAGCTTATCTCGGAGGGCATTATTAGTCTGGCTCTCTTCAGTGAGTACACTTACAAATCATTGATTCTTCATTAATTCTGCAACGGTCTGCAGTAACCTACTGCATGCTCTGCTAAAAAGCACATTTTAAAATGCTGCACCCAAAGAAGAAGGAATTTACATTACAGCTGCAATATTGTTCACAATAAACACAAAATGCTGGTGTCTTCACAAGCAGCACTGCAGCCTAATTGTAAATCAGGGCCAAATGAGTATTACATTATGGTTTCAAACATCCATTCCAAGAAATCATGCAGAGAAACACTTTTTACCCTATATAAAAGTTTTTACACTGTCCATCTGCTATCCCTCACTGCATTACAAGATATATTTCCTGTTAAGTTCAGGAAAAATTAACAGGAAATATATCTCATGATGCAGTGCAGAAAGCTAAAGAAACACGGGCATAAGGTTGTGTGAATAAAATAAAAGCTAACTTGTTCAGAGAATAGGGATTTCCTTTCTTGCCAGCATGGATATGAAGGATACTAGGTACTGAAAAGACTAGTAAAAATTTTTTTGAAACTTGGAACTTGTACAAGCATATTTACAAGACTGAACTTAAATTATTTTGAATCTCTTTCCTGCTAATTACACTGTCATATCTTTGTGCAACAAACAGAAAGCTGAGAGGAGGCATTCCTCCTGTGACAGAATCCTGGCCAGTACACTTTTGACACTTTTATTACAGACTGAACAAAAGCAATAACCACTTTCAACCTTGCCAGAATGCTGTTTTCTATTTCTAAAAAAATATTCTGGAAGTAATACCAGACCTTTTTCCCCCAGTAGAATTTTTAAAGAGGCTTTAAATCTGTAGGTAAGCATGTGCTTGGGAGGATATTAAAATGCAGATCATTGGACTGATAAACTCTAACATCATCTTCAGAGTTATTAAGATCCTTGGCTGGATGAATTCTCAGTCCCTACAGCTCCAGATGTACTAAATGCCTGGATAAAACAGTTCTGGATACTGAAGAAAAATGCCTAATTAGGATGCATGATCTAGTTGATCTATACCGTCCTTGAACTAAGAGGTGAACAGCAGGTTGATGACTATTTGAAGCCAATCTGCATCAGTTGTGCTTGAACTAAAGAATATTTTAAGCTATGAATGTACACTCAGCAAATAGGACTAGAGATTGGAACAGTTACTTTTTCATACCACAGCTCATTACATACCACAGGCAGTTTGGCTAATAGCCAATGTGGCTGTGAGATTCTAGGAACTGGAACTCAATAAATTATTTTTCCCCAAACTTCAAACAAAACTGGATCTGTTTACCAGCCCCTACCACTAGGAGACAACTTTCCTCTTCCCGTGAAAAAACCTAATGGGAAACAGAAGAGAAACTTTGCTCCACTCATTGTCCAGAAAGGAAACTGCTCCTTCAATATTTGATCTCCTCTTCCTTCCCTGTTCGTTTTTCTTTCTGTGTCATATCTGTATGATTGGCAGCCTGTAGGGTAGAACTCAATTATCTTTCAGTTATCTGTACAGTGCTTAGAAATTGTACCTTTTTTGTAAGTGTTTTTAAAATAGCAAAGTCCATGAATCTTTGTCTGGGCTGAACCACTTCAGAGTGCTAACTAGAGGCTTACAGAACTGAATGGTCTTTCAGTCAAATAATTTCCTTTGTGTAGAAAGTTCTAGCCTAACTTTTTCCCCTGACATGCTTATTTCTCACATGCATGGAACTTTTTGGAGTACACCAGTGGTTCCCAACATGGGGCCCACACCTCACAGGGGGACTTCAATTTCCAGAAGCCTAAGTCAGTACACTGGCTGTTCAGTGCTTTGCGGACTTAGGCTTCTAGGAATTGAAATCCAAAAACCAGGTTAGGAAACATTGGGATACACAGAATCTTTTAGGCATATCACTCAATACCTTAACTATCAAGCAACACGCATAGGCATAGGTTTGGCAGCTCTGCAACGAAGAGAGTCATTCCTTCTTTGCCAGGTGCTCTTACCTGCATAGCAATCCTCATTACCTATATTAACTGAGTGGTTGAATGCAAGTAGTATGAACACACACTGAGGAAAGAAGTTACAGACACCTCAGAAAGGAGATCAATCCCAAAACAGAATTAAATATTTTGTATTAGGTAGACTGTCAAGAATAGAAGTACAGATCAAGGTCAACACATCTCACCAAAGCAATTTTCAAAGCTGTCACTTACTAACAGAGGATACTGATGGTGTTGCAATAACGCTAGGTCTCATTGATTAAATGCTTCCATTTCTTGAAGGGTGGGTCTTGATTAGCAAAAGTCCTAGATTTGCGTCGGTTTTGCCAGGTTCTGAATCCATTCAAATACTAAGAAATACACAATGCACATCTGGGGGCACATTCTCTTGCCAAAACATTGTTTAGTTTAAGCTACCTGACAGGGATTGTTTATTTCATACTGATTCCTAAACCACAGTATTCTTCCATGTGCATGCATATGTCTGTGCATATTGTGCCTCTTGCCCCACAAAGGTTGAAGGTTTCCTGTAGTCTGAAAATGAGTCTCACCACCAATCCTTACTGTTGTATCGCTATGACAGTGGACAGCAGTTATGGCAAAGAACTGTTATAGTGCTATAATAGTAAAATAAAATAAATGTTACCATGTGTTGGGCACAGAGTAGCAGCAACAGGGACTGCGCCCAAACAGATTTGCAGGTGACTATGGGGGCAGCAGATTCCCCTTCCCGCTTCAGAATTGAGTCTAGCGAGGGGGTGGAGAGAAGAGAGAGTTAAAATAAGAAAAGAAAAAAGAAAAACCATACAGAAGACCAGAGGGGAGATGGGGAAATCAGGAAGGTGTTTCACATGGGTGGCTAAGAGTTAAAAAAAAAAAAACCTCTTTCAGGCAAGGTTTTTTCAAAGGACATGAAAGCTGGGGAAAGACCATGCAACACTCACCCAATTTGCTAATCTTGTGGAGGAGGGAATTTCATCAATGTGCCCCTGCTGGATGGAAATGATAGGAGTTGCAGTCTTACACACCTAGAAGAAGGGTTTGGTTCTGAAAAGGCTACAACTACACCTGCTAAACTTTTCCCTACTATGGAATCAGTGAAGATGTGCCAAAGACATGAGCTTATAAAGACACAGTTTATGGGTGTGGGTTCTTCTCTCAAGAGCACATTACAATCGTTCATACATAGTTTTGACTACAAGTCACTAATTGCTTTAACATTCAAACACCTTCCAATAGTGAGCTAGATTGTATCACCCAACTGTATCTCTCTGGCTGGACTCTAACTCTTCTCTAACCCTACACATTTCATTCATCTTGCTCAGCTTGGAGAGACAGAGGGCAGACATAAACAATGGGGATCACTGTTTTCTTCTATTTCGTTTAACCTCCCATCTTAAATTAGATCAACATGATCAAATGTGGATCAGGCTGGTAACCTCTGCCATACTGCTGATTGAAACAGTTGCCCTCTTTTAAACTGAATTTGTAGACTAAAATCATCATTTTGGAATTGTCTCTGAACAACATTGCCCATTTAATTAAGGGAAACTTTTAACTAGAGGATATGCTGTACTGTTTTATTGTCTTTTCTCATTGTTAACAAAGTGTGAAACCGTTTTCTATTGTAAAGGCTGGCCTAAGACCGTGATAACAATAAAGTAAGTAAGATATGTGAAAAAGGATGCTACATGTGACTTGTTTCCACACACCCCTGGCCAGTGATGCTCTATACCTTTGCCGGCTATTTGCCCTCTTGTAGGGAACACAGTCCTCCATTTAAAGAGCTGCCAGAGGGCAGCCCTTCGTCTGACGACACCTTCAACCTGAACATCTACAGAAGTCCAATGTAATGGAACTTATGGAGGAAGACCAGAGACCTTGATACTGCCCACCCACAGACATAGGGGTGGGCAGTATCAACACATTACTTGATCACAATTTTCTCCATTTGGCAGAAAGTGCAGGCCAAAAACAAGTTACCGAAATTCAAGGCAAAAGTTGGGTAACAGGGCAAGATACTTTTAAAAAAACAACAAGAGTTGTCTGTGCTATGCAACCCACCCTGGTTCCCCTTAATTAAGCTATGTTAGTTCTATAACCTGCACTTTTATGTTTCATGGCTGGCTGCTGTTCCATCACCAGTGCAGAAGTTAGATTCAACTGCGAATCTCACTGGTTTCTGCCTGCAAAATGTGAGCAGAATCTTGGGCTTGTCCTCCATGTGATTGCTCATCTATGCTTTCAATGACATCACTTTCTAAGCCAATCCAGGAGGTCTGGGTGAATGCCTGCCACACTTCATGCAGTGAAGTCCATCTCCCAAAGAAGCAGGATTCAGGATCTTGCACTACTCTGAGAGGCATTGGACCCTGTTTTAAAAAAACACTCGCCCTAACTACCCTTTATAAGCACTAATCACTAAAAAGCATTACTGTCACTTGTGTGAAGAGGCTAACATCATTCCCTCTCATGAAATTAGCCTATAAAAAATAATGCCATTGGCATGGCTATTGGAATATTAAATAAGTCCTATGTAAGAGTATAATTTTAATGGCTTACTTCCAAACTTTGATCACTAACTGTGCCATCCTTTACACTTCCTCCCATTAGATTGACTTTATTATTCCTTGGGCTAGATCAGTGGTTCCCAACGTGGGGCAAATGCCCCACAAGGGGACTTCAATTCCTAGAAGCCTAAATCAGTACATTGGCTGATCAGTGCTTTGGGAAATTGACTTAGGCTTCTGGGAATTGGGACTCCAAAAACCAAAGGTTGGGAAACACTGGTTAGACTGTATAGAATTGTAGCCTAATCTGTGTTGTTCTAGCCAGTCCCGGTTCTACCTTGTACAGTCTTTTCCAACCAAGTATTGGCTGATGCAAAACAGGAGCTGGCAAACTGAGTTGTGAACCAATATACAGTACACCAGGCAGGATTTTATAACGATTGCTCAGTCTAACCTATTTCTGCACTGTACTCTGTCAAATTAAGGCCTCACATTCTGGCTAATAAACATAATGTGGGACATATCTTCAAGGTTAATGGGAATAAATGTTGTTGTTAGAGAACTTGACATATTATTCAGCTCACCTGCTAAAGTCAAATGGAAAAAAATGAGGTTAATAGGTATAAGGTGGCTAGAGCAGTGTAGGAGTTCTATGGACTGCACAAATCCTATATAATTTGGGGATTAATCTCTTAAAATAAATTATCTCTCCAGCAAAGCTTGAAAAATCATTTTATGGGCTGCAAAGCACAGATTCCTCCAAATATTATACTGGTCAGTCCACAAAGTAGCAGAGTTAGAATTATGACAATAGTTTCTTCTTTTTCTTCTGCCATATTCGAATCCGAATAGACACGATCATCATGGCGATCGCCATGAGAATGTAATTCAGTGGCCATTCATCTGCCTTCCGCATCGCAGCATGACACCCATACCACTGATCCAGTTCTGGGAGTCACTTTCTGGTCCTGAGCCCTTTTGGCATGCAAAGTCCTCATCAGTCCCAGGCCAGTATTGATGAAGCTGCTGCCCTCCATCAAGATGGATTAAAGTAGGATTTAATCCACTTGGGGACCATCACCCCTCCCTGTGGACTTCAGCACCCAAGGCCGTTAGTCCTCAGAGTTGTCATGTTAGTTAACTGCCACCTGACACTAGGCATTGAGTCGCTGGCAGTAGTGTCTATTACCATAGCAGGATAATCTGGCCAGACTACACTATAGTTTCTTGGTGCAATAAAAGTCAGGTTTCACTTTCCATGTTGTATTTCTCCCATTCAATTTGGCCCAAATGTTGTCTCTGGCCAAACAAGCTCTGAAGCTTATTGAAGTGACACAAAAGCCAACTTGGCTAAAAAGACAAGTGTAATTTTTTTCCCCAGGCCACTTGTAGTTTCTTGGAAAACCTCTGACTGTGGCCATATGCTAGCTCCGACCTGGCAAGGTTGAAATCCACAAGACTTACAGCTAAAACTGTGCTTCAGTCCTCTAGCACATGGAGACGAAAAACCAGCATCAATCCAAATATTCAAATAAACCCAGCTCTGGCACACTGCAGCAAGACATTGAAAAAGAAGTGCAAAGTAATTCAGGATGTCAGTCCACTACGTTGCAATGGCTTTCTAATGGCAGAAAGTGAGGAAGATCTAAGGAGCCTCTTGATTGGATTGAAGGAGGAGAGTGAAAAAGCTGGCCTGAGACTCAATATCAAGAAAACCAAGATAATGGCAACAGGCCCCATCAGTTCCTGGAAAATAGATGGGGAAGAAGTAGAAGCAGTGACAGATTTTACATTCCTTGGATCAAAGATCACTGCAGATGGGGATTGCAGCCATGAAATAAAAAGGCGACTGATTCTTGGGAGACAAGCCATGAGAAACCTGGGGAACATAGTGAAAAGCAGAGATATCACATTGCAAACAAAAATTAGAATAGTCAAAGCAATGGTATTCCCAGTGGTAATGTATGGGTGTGAGAGCTGGACCATTAGGAAGGCTGAGCGCAGAAGAATAGATGCCTTTGAAATGTGGTGTTGGAGGAGAGTTTTGAGGGTACCCTGGACAGCGAGGAGAACAAATAGGTCAATCTTAGAAGAAATCAACCCTGACTGCTCATTGGAAGGTCTAATAGTAAAGACGAAGCTGAAGTACTTTGGACATCAAATGAGAAGGGAGGATTCGCTTGAGAAGGCCTTGATGTTGGGAAAGGTGGAGGGCAAAAGAAGAAGGGGGAGGCCAAAGATGAGATGGCTAGATGGGATTGTAGACACAATGGGTACAGAACTGGGAGTGCTGAGGGGGATGGTGGAGGACAGAGGCGCCTGGAGAAAAATGGTCTATAGGGTCGCAAAGGGTCGGAATCGACTGTGCGACTGAACAACAACAACAATAATAAAAAATAGATATCAACTCGGTCTAGGTAGAATGAGTTTATTTATATTGGTCTGATGCACTAAAGAACATTTAATCATCACATACCCCCATCTGTTTCTAAGATTACAGGGGGGTGGAACCCTTCATAAATATAGAAAATTGGAGGAAATATTAAAGTACACAGCATATGATCCAAACCTGTCAGAATGTTCTCATATGGGTAAGTAAAGCTGCATAAATGCATTCCTCATTCAGGCACAAACCCAATCCCACTCCCAATTACAGCACTTGCAGAAAAAATACACAAGGCCTCTCCCTCCAAACACAATTGTGACAGGTGCCATATAAATAACAGCAAAGTTGAATAGAAGCAGCATCAACTGCAAGTAAGAAGCCTAAATGACCAACACATTTTCAGTGGGCACGCCAGCTTAATGAAAGCCATCAGCCAAACTATTTTGCTTCATCATTAACATGATGGGACAGGAAGTGTTGTGCAGCTGCTTATGATGAAGTGGGCAGAAATAGATGGTTTTTCAGTCACATGAAACACAGCACTGTAAGCACAAGGCTTTTACCAGTGCCAACATTTTTACATCTTGTCAGCTTAACAGCTTCTTCTGGGTAATTAGTATACTTATCCTCAAGTGGTTAAGACACTGAACTCGCTGACTGGAAGGTCGGAGTTCGATGCTCAGGTACTGCATGACAGAGTGAGATCCCGTCTGCCCCATTTCCTGCCAACCTAGCAGTTCGGAAGACATTCATTCATGCATTCATGCATTTATTATTTAATCATGTTTCTAACGCTGCCCCCTTGCCGAGGCGACTCCAGGCGGCTCACATATACGGTAAAAGCACCGAAACATTTTAAAAAATAAAAACATAAAATTATTTAAAGTTAAAAGTTTTTAAAGTTTTCTTTAAAAGTACTCTCCAGTACCACATCCTAATCTTCAAGAACTAACCACTCAAACAAGCCAGCCCATGGTGGCTATGATCCCCAGTCGCCCAACACACCCACTGCGCAAGCCAGGTCATAAGACCCCTGCGAAAGGGTAAAACCTCTGCCTGGAGACAAAGTTCAATTGGCAGGAGGTTCCACAGGGCCAGAGCAGACACAGAGAAGGCCCTCCTTCTTGTGCTAGAGAGGGACCACTTTAGTGGGAAGGTAAACAGCATTCCATGCACTCTGGTGTTGACGCATGCCTGCCACGTATCCACGGAAACGTCTGCAGATGCAGACAGCGCTGGCTCTTTGGCTATAAACAGAGATGAGCCCTAGAGTCGGATACAACTGGTTTTTACGCAAGGGTGACCTTTCCCTTTCCCTTACCTCTTTCTTTTAATTATAACATTTTAATTCTGAATTTTCTCCAAGGAGCTGAGGTTAATATATATGATTTACCTTCATCTTTTACCCTTAAACTAAGAGTAGGTTAGGCAAAAAACAGGGGGCTGGAGCCAAAGTTACCAATATGCTTTCTAACTGAACAAGGAACTGAATGCTGCCTTCATACCTGTCAATCACGGCTCCAGACAATCCTGGACCTGCGCAGAACGGTTCTGCGCAAGTCGCCTTCTACGCATACGTAGAAGGCTTTTACGCTTGCGTAGAACCCTTTTATGCTTGCGTAGCCATCTACGCAAGCGTTGAAGGGTTCTACACAAGTATAAAAGGGTTCTACGCAAACGTAAAAGCCTTCTATGCATGCATAGAAGGTGACTTGCGCAGAAGGGATGCGCAGTACCTCTTTTCCCCCGCTGCCAAATTCCGGGGTTTTTGCAGCTCCGGGCGGGAAATGGCGCAAATCGGTGCCGAAAAACAGGAAATCCCAGCCAATCCGGGAAGGTTGACAGGTATGGCTGCCCTCCCTAATTTAAAGTCAGTGGATTAGGATACAGAGACCTGAATCCAAATCCTCACTCAGTCATGGGTAACCTTGAACTAATTATACTCTTTTGGCCTAATCTATCTCATAGGATTCTTGTGAACATAATGTGGAGAGGAAGAAAGCCATGTACACTGCCTTGAGTACACTGAAGAAAAAGCAGGATATAAATATAACAAATAAATAATATTATTGAGGTTCTTGGGAGGTCCATAATGCTAGGGCTAGACATTAAGGGCAGCTGGCACTCTCATGAAAATGGATGGCTGCGTAAATTAAATATCCCTAGGAAACTGCCCTAAAACAATCTAAATTATACTGTGGCAATCACAGAGAAAAAGCATGATGATCAATGCTAAGGATACATCAAGACACATACATCATAAAAAATGACTCATATGATCAAATTCAATGTCAAAGCCTGCAATGAAAAGAGGGTTGGGATGACATATACATACAGAAGAATATTATTCCTTGTCTCATATAGGATTATAGGGAAATGAATAGTGCCAAACATAGTGACAAGCAATGTGATTTTTCAACTCAATAATCCTAACTCTACTTGTCTTGTGATCTCTCCTATGGTCCTAAATAGGATCCCATAAAGAAGGGGTGCCCAAACCTTTTGGGCAGGGGGCCTGACCATGTCCCTGGAAGCTGAGCAGGCCAGACCATGCCCCCAGGACAGGGTGTGTTTGTGCATGTGTGGCCATTTCACTTCCTGGTTTGGCATGGACGCTTCTACGCATGCGCAAGAAGCAGCCATTTTACTTCCCAGTTTGGCGCGGATGCTTCTGTGCATGTGTGAAACCAGGAAGTAAAATGACTGCTTTTTGCACATGCACAGAAGCGTCCATATTTACTTCCTAGTTTGGCAAGGGTGTTGTGGGCCTGATGGAATGCCTTTAGGGGCCGTATCTGACCCACGGGCTGTAGTTTGGGCATGCCTGCCATAAAGGAAACAATCAGACAGCAGAAACTTTACTGAATATATTTGCATTGAAATATGCGAACTTATGTTAGACTCCCAGAAAAGACTCCTTTCTAGATGTCTTAGAGCACATTGTGGTCCAATACTTCTGGAAACGAGTTACCTCATAAAAACTAGCTTAGGCCATGAATATCGAACTACAGAGCTGCATTTTGCAAAATCTGAACAAGTCTCAGGAAACATTCCTTAGAGTCAGAAATAAGCCTATTTCTGTACTGGCTCTTTTACCAAAACGTGACCGAATAAGACCAGGTCTTACTTTAAAAACCACGGTTCAACATAATGTTTGCATCATTTAACATTAAAACCACAGAGATTATACCCTGTGCTACTATGAGATATAGAGCATGTCTGTGCTACCCAAGAACCACTAAAGTAGTTGTCTTATACACAATCACCCAGCTTTGCCTACTTTGACTGGCAGTGGCTTTCCGCGATCCCAGGATAACTGCTACCCCTCCCCAAGCATCTGCTTCTTCATTTTGTAGCTAGATAATTATACCCTACCACTTTATTCACTCTTTTGATTTCTTGTTTTTCTGCCATTAACTTGCCGTGAGATCCAAACCATATTCTGCACTTGAAACTCTATCTTGATCCAGCATCAACTGAAGATCTGCAGGGTTTGTGCCAGCAAAAATCAAAGCTTTTGGAACGTGGATCTACGGACAGGTGCTAAGGATATAATGAGTTGATCATGTGACTAATGTAGAAGCATTGTGCCAGATGGATAAAGAACAAGAACTGTTTAAGACCATTAAACGAAGAAACTCCAATACTTGGGCATATCACGAGGAACGACATAAAGTATAAGGTTGCCCTTGCTTGAAAGCCAGCCGTATCCGACTCTAGGGTGCAGTGCTCATCTCTGTTTACAGCCAAAGAGCCAGAACTGTCTGCATTTGCAGATGTTTCCATTGACATGTGGCAGGCATGACAAGACACCTAAGTGCATGGAATGCTGTTTACCTTCCCACAAAAGTGGTACCTATTTATCTACTTGCAATTTCTTGCTTTCGAACTGCTAGGTTGGCAGGAGCTGGGGCATCACCCTTCTCTGTGGACTTTGCCAACCAAGGCCATTAATTCTCAAGCTTGTCAGGTTAGTTAACCGCTGCCTATAGTGTTGAGTCTTCTCTATTACCATAGCAGGGTAACCTAGCCATCCTGTTGCTCAAAGGTGCAAGCTTCGGTCAAGCCAATTAATCATTTAGAAACAAGAGTGTGCAAAATGCAGCTCTTGAAATGTTATGGAATTGCAACTCCCATCGTCCTCTACCCAGCATATACCAGGATGCTGTGAGCTGCAGTTCCACAAAAACTGGAGGGCCAGATTTTTGTCCACTATTGCCTGAAAATGAAAACATTTTTTAAAAAAACTAGCACCTTTGACTCCGAACAGAGATTGAAAGATGACAAGTTAAAAATCAATGAACTGTGGCAGTCGGTATTGCCTAGAGGACGTCAGTCTAAAATCAGGCATCTCTAATATCCTCCCAAACACAACAGAAGAATATCTTATGTTATAATAAGCATGGCAGTGTTTGGGCAGGAGCACAAGGAAAACAATATCTGCAGTGAAAGACAGAGGTTGCTATTTGCACATACACCCTGTTAATGTGTTGCACTACAAGAAATTAAATGAGTATCCCAAGGAACTAGCAGGAAAAGGACCAAACATCACCATGCCAAATGGTCAAAATTTCCCTTTAAGGCCATACAAAAGCCGCATTTTACAAGGACCATAAAGGGTCACTTATTTCATACTACATTCCCTGCCAAACTCACACACAGTTTATCAAAAGCACTCTAGCTATTCTCATTTGCATGCAGAGTATAAAGCAAGACAAAAAAAAAGCTGTGCGAGGAAATTTGTTTAATCAGCATTCATGGCAATTTAATAAACTCAAATTTAAAATAAATAAATCTGAGCCGACTGTGGTAATTCTCGCCTCAACTTAATGAACATTATTTTTAAAAACAGACGCACAAAGGGAACTGAGAGTTGCACAAAAACATGTATGAAAAGCAGCAAAGCAACAAGGAAATACTGTAAGAGCAAACCCTCAAAGTTTATTGTGGGGGAAGTACTCCTGTTTGAACTGCAATGCCTCAAGTAATTAAGATGCTGACTGGAAGGTGGCAGGTCAGCAGTTCAAGATGCGAGTACTGCACCACAGTGAGCTCCTGTCTCTGTCCCAGCTCCTGCCAATCTAGCAGTTCGAAAGCAAAAAATTGCAAGAAAATAGGTACCACTTCGGTGGGAAGGTAAACAGCGTTCCGTGTACTCCGGTATTGGAGCATGCCTGCCATATGTCCACGGACTTCTGTAAGCACAGACAGCGCTGACTCTTCGGCAATAAACAGAGATGAGCATTGAACCCTAGACTCGAATACGACTGGCTTTCAACCAATGGCGACCTTTATTCCTGTACATCACGTTGAGAAACACTGCTCTAGAGTTTATGATCTCAGCTTTTCTAATGATGCCTGATCAAAAAAAAAATACTTACTATATTTTGGTCTCTTTCAAACAGATTCAAGGGAAAACTGCAGCATTTTGTAATGCTTGTGTTTTTGTGTAACCCCCACCCCCACCCCCCGAGTTCCTCCATCATTAGGTCTCTAGTGGCTTAGACTAGAGATAGAGCTCCATAAACCCCAACTCTTTCTGATCTGTTGTCTCAAAGGAGCCTCTGCTTCACAAACAGAGTAGATGACATGAGCCACAGAATTGTGGGAGAGAGAGAATGGAGTAAATTCATGCACCCTTTTTAGAAAAATGTCTGGCCACTGAAATAGGTAGCTAATCTGAAAAAAAAGTATGTCATCTCTGTCACTGACAACAGGAATTGAGCTGGTTTCACCAATCTCTCTGATACCTAAATTCCAATCATACAATCAAGGACCAGGAACCCAAGATATCAACCAAACCCAACACAATCTCAGTTTGTTTGTTTTTTTGTACTTGGAAATGCAGCCACCAGATACATGGAAATGACATTATTTGGATTCGTAAATGGGTGCACCACTACCTAGAAAAGTAACACAGAACCTACAGCTGAAATTCTATATGTAATTTTGCATACATGGAAACAAGCCCTACTGAACATGTTTCTAGTTTTTGTGGACTATCAGCCAGGGATTTCTTAAACCACCACCACCATCCTGCTTTCCACTTTGACAGAGCAACCAAAAATAAAAGGAAAAAAGAAATTACAGTAGATGAAAGCAGTAAGATTTGGGATAAAAACAAGAACAGAAAGCATCTCAGGAATCTCATCTCTTCTGCCCAACAGTAAGACAGTTACGTCGTTGTTGTTCTTTCTTTACTTGCGTACATGCAGTATCCTTCCAAAAGATTTAAAAGAACTGTGGTGATGTTGTGATGCTAAGAATAGCTGTTGTCAGTGGTGCCATGCTGGAGGTGCACATGACACATCCCTCTCAACAACTTCAAATCTGCCGTGGATGTGCAGCTTAACAAAAAACGGACAGTGATGTTCTTTGACTCAAGAATGTTCTGATCTCTGCCTTTATTTCAGAGAGTTAGTTGGTTCCTGGCTTCTCTCAGCTAGGTGCAATTGTTAGATAACGGAGTTTCTATGTTTCAGAGCCAGCCAGCAAATTATTTGCAGAATGGCCACACATTACATGTATTCTTTCTGCAATTAAGTTATAGGCTTAACTAGTGGTCTTCACTTAACTAGGGGTCTTCAAAATGCTGCTGAATGCCACCATCCATCAGCCTCAGGTATCACTGCCAATAGTCAAGGATGCACGGAGTTGGAGTTTAATAAAAACAACTGGAAGGGCAACAGGTTTCACACCTCTGTTTATTTTTGAGTTACACTGATATCTCAACTTTCTTCCAATGAATTCTAAGCAGTATTATCTTGCTCTCTTCCTCCTGATTTTCTCTTCACACCTGAGCTTGCAAAATGGTTCAGCCAAAGAAATACTGAAAGGTCACCCAGTGAGTTTTACAATACAGTGGGAGCTTTTTGCTGCATCTCCCAAATCCTAGTCCAGCATACTGTACCAGTGTATTAAATTAGCTCTCAACAATGTATTTTTAAAATATCTTTGCCAATGCTACAAAAAACATGCTTTTACCCGGGGACAACCATAATTAACTTCCTAATTAAACTCTGTCCCCAGTTTGCTAACATTACTTCAAAGAAGGAATGCAAATTTGTTACATAAACAGCTGATTTCCATTGTCTACTTCACTGCCAGCCTGGTTACTGGAGCCCATTGGAAGGGCATGATGTACATTACCAGTTCCCACTAAGCTACTTGGTTGTTTGTTTGATCCGTACTTCACATGTCGAGTTTGATGGGGCGGATCAAAGCATCATCACCCATGATATTTTAGTGGGCTATCGCCATCAGGAGGCCCTACAGTTACCGTAGCAGGGTCCGATAGCACATGAGGGACTGAGGCCCGTGTTTTCAATGCTCCTTTAGCCATTTTAAATACTTTAGCCACTGGTTTGCCAAAATCTGGTATCAAGGATTGCCAGAAAAACTAACTGCTCGAGTCCAGACTCAAGTCAAGTGCTGATGGCACACAGCTTTTACGAAACCACAACACCCAATTATGTTCTTAGTAAACTCAAATAAAAGTATCAGTCCTTCTGCATCATAAGCTGATATATGAGAAGACTTAATCAATCACAATGAATCAACATACTTTGTCATTCTTTGAAGGTTTGTTATTTTATGAACTGATCCATTTAGTCCAACATATGTGTTTTAATAGCAACAATAAAAACACTCTAATATACACTGAATTCATATTTAAGTCTAAAAAAACCACTCAACATTCATGGAATCCTAAGAAAAGGCTCCATTTTCAGTATCAACAACAACCTGTCAAGGTTTTATACCACCTGATGAAAGCTGAGATCCAAACAGACTCTTTAGGTGAAAGAAAAACATATGTGCATACAAACAAGCCAGGCTTTTGACACTTGCCCACCCACTCCATAGTAACTCTCCCAATGCTTCTTGGCAAAACTAGCTCTGAGATGATTTCATATCCAAAGCAGTCTGTCAATCAGTGTGGGTGTTTAAGGGAAGAGACCAAAGTCCCAAGAGTCTGTTCTTTGCATCACTGCTGGAAGGTTTAAAAATAGGCACTCTTTAAACGATTCGAAATGGGAATACATGACAGCACAAGAGATTTCTTGCAACAGAGACGGGAGGTCGACTTCTGGAATGCTAAAGAAGAATGGCAGGAGGCCATCTGCTGTCTGGTCCTCTGCCCCCAGGAATATAAACATTGTCAAAGTTCCATTTAGTCCAACATTATTTCTAAGTTATATGACCACAGCCCTTTGAAACAGTTGGGGACATTTTTACTGACCTCCAACAACCCCAGCTGCCAACAGATCAGGGGCAAAGAACTCCTTGATCTTGGAGAACAAAAGTTCTCAGGAAGGAGGATTACATTAGAGTAAATACGATTTTTAAAAGCATGGAAAACCTATATTTAAAAATCTGCAGAATTTCAAGACTTTTACAAGATAGGCAAGAGGGAAGTGTCTGATCTGATAAATAACATAGTAGAACAACACCTGTGCCAATAAAAACCTGTGCCCCTTTCCTAGCTATGTGAAAGGTTAGGAAATAATAGAGACCTCCTCTTCTCCCATCTTCCAAAACATACTGTAACAGTGATTTAGGTCCAATTTAACACAACATGTAAGCATGTAAGAATTGCCAGCTATAGCCATTAAGACTAGTGTTCCATCTTTAACACACCTAAAATTATGAAGCAGCAGAGTGGGTAACTGAGGACCTATCCAAGATATGTATTATGTCCATTCTCGAGTTCTCATGTAAAAAAATCATCCATATACTATACTACAAAATTGACACTAGTGCTCATTAATTCTTTAATAAATTGCAAACACACAATGGATGAAAGCTATTATACAGTTGAGATCATGCAAAACCCAATTACTAAAATATATATGTACGCTGTTGAAATAAAAAGGATAAAATGAGTTTTTAGTCCCCTATGGGGGGAAATTAATAATTGTGTGCCACCAAATCAATTCTGACTTATCGATATCCTTTCCAGGGTGTTCTAGGTAAAGAATACACAGATGTGGTCTACAATTCTCCTCTTATGGGAGTGCCTGGGGACTGTGTAGCTTGCCCATGACTACATAGGCTGGCTCTTCTCCCCGGAGGCACAGGAGGGAATTGAAATCCCAGCCTCCATCTCTGCAATCAGATACTTAAAGCACTGAGCTGTCCAGCTAGCTATGGAGGGAAAGGTAGTATATAAATAATATAAATAAACAAATAAAAATTCAATCTAAAATTTTCTTCTATATATATCTGAGAAGTTTAAAAGAACTCAGCTGCTGTTTCTACTAATTCAAAGATTTATAACTGGTGGAAACAGTATATTAACATGTAGAAACATGACGACAAATTCTGGGAAACTGATAATTCCTTTTATATAACTGAAGAAATTGTTACATATAGAGGAAGATATTTGATTACTTAATGGTATCATCTGACAACAGTGGACAAAACTGGATGTTACTGCATGCATTTAGTTTTTTCCAACTATATTTTGTTTTCTCTAGTTGCTTTATGTTCTTCTTAATCACCACATCTTCAAAAATATATTTAACTATTTAAGAGTTTAATACTATTTGTTCCAAAAAACAAATTGGCTTTCAATTTGACCTTTCTCTAAATGTGTTATGCTTATATATTTGATAGCTTAGAGTGTTGTAATTGTTATGGTCAAGGGGAAAGATAAAGGTTGCTTCTTGTCAGCAAAAGCTGTCTCAATGCAGGAAAACCTTGTGGCCCCTATGAGAATTCTTGCTTTAGGGCAAATAAAAAGGTAGCAACTTTTTTCATTGAGGCTTTCGTAGTCTGTGCAAAATGCCTTTCGTTTCTTTCTCCTTTTTAAGGAATTGAACACACATGTTTGTGTGTGTTAAGTGCAGTCGAGCTGGAACTGGTTTATAGTGGCATTATGTGTACCATGCTAGGGAGATGCATTGCTGCTTCACTATATTGCATTTAAAAAGGGAGTAAGTCACTATGGTCCACTAAATGATGGCTATAGGAAAATGTGGGAGTAGGGACAGGTAGTTCAATAATTGAACAGGGTACATATTGGAGCAATCCAAAGACCTAATACATAACTATACTACATAACTAGATAAAGGTAAAGGTCTCTTTTGCTCGAAAGTCAGTCGTATCCGACTCTAGGGTTCAGTGCTCATCTCTGTTTATAGCCAAAGAGCCAGCACTATCTGCATTTGCAGACATTTCCGTGGACATGTGGCAGGCATGCCTCAACACCTGAGTGCATGGAATGCTGTTTGCCTTCCTACCGAAGTAGTCCCTATTTATCTACTTGCAATTTCTTGCTTTTGAACTGCTAGGTTGGCAGGAGCTGGGGACAGAGACGGGAGCTCACTACAGTACTCAGGAATCGAACTCCGACCTTCCAGTCAGCGAGTTCAGCCTCTTAACCACTTGAGCCACCACAGTCCTACCTTACCAGAATTTTCCTGCCTGGATTACTCATCTTACGCCACCCTATCAAGAATTCTGAACACACCTAACTTCTTGAGCACATTTTGTAATTAAAACATTCTCTTTTACCTGAAGTTTTAGCGTGAGTAATTATTGTAGCTTGGCTTAGTTTGGGAGGAATTATATAAAAGGGGAACTTGCTTTAAACCTAAACCCAACTCTTCCCCACCTTTTCTTGCTATTTATCTACTTGCAATGTCTTGCTTTCAAACTGCTAGGTTGGCAGGAGCTGGGACAGAGATGGGAACGCACTCCACCGCAAAAGAGAGTATTAATTGCTTTGGTTATTGTGCTATGTCATTGGAGGATTCTACTCCCTTCCCTTCTGCATCATCCAAAGGGCAAAAACAGGAACTCTAAGCAATCGGGGCCTCTGCTTAGTCCAATATTGCTTGTACTGTATGTGTTTATTTTCTTGAATTTGATGAGGTTAATTATCCAATAGCCTTCAGGCATTCTGAAGCTGTTTATGCAAGACAAGGATTTCCATTTTTAAAGAAATGTATACACTTTTTCTACACAGCAGTAGATTATATTAGTGTGATTATATTAGTTCTATGCTCTCTTGGGATTTGGGGGTTACCACTGCAATTACAAAATACTATGACAAAAAGTCATGAACATTTTAGTTTTTATATTTTAATATACATATTCAAATTTAATGACTGTCAGGAAATCAGAAATTATGGCACCCAAGATTCAGAACATAGGTATTAGACAGATTTTTTGTAAGTAAGCAGAAGGCAGGAATGCATTCTAATAATCCAAAACTCATTTCAACATTATATGTAATGGGATATTTTAGTGTCCCATTACATAAGTGGAGAATTTGATCAAGGTAATGCTACACCTAGAATTGTAATTTACAAGGAATGCTGTGTAAGGGATAAAATACTACGGTAGGTGTGGCATAACTTTACTTTTTGGGGGAGTTGCAGTTTTGCAGTACATCAAGGACATATTTGATTCAAATGGCTCAATATTTTCCGCTGATATTTCTGGCAAAGCTTTAATATAATCTGATTAATTTTTACCCCAGAGTATATATAAGTAGTCAGCTGTCTGAACAGCTCAGTGGTTTAGGTATCCTGACTGCAGAGACAGCTGTTGAGAGTTCGATTCCCAACTGTGCATCCAGGGAGAACGAGGCAGCCTGTGTGGTCTTTGACAAGCTGCACAGTCCCAGGGTGACCCCAGAAGAAGAGAATGGTAAACTACTTCTGTGTATTCTCTACCTAGAAAGCCTTGTAAAGTTTTCTTCATAAGTCAGAATTGACTTAACAGCACTCAACTATTTATTAACATGAGCAGTATAAGGAGAGTTTTAAAGATGTTTATGGAATTAGAAATAGTCCAAGACGCTGTGTAGCATATACCTGCTGAACAAAATTCCCCTGAACCAGGGAGTACCTCCTGTGCCTAGTACTGAGTGGAGCAGATTCACTGAATCAGTAGAAATGACAATGCAGTTGGACTTACAATTCACCCATTTTTTAATTGGCTCTAGTCTAATGGGGACTAGATTAAAGTGTTGTTTTGCAGTATTAAGACTACAGTATATATAAATATACAATATTATATTATGTTCCAACAAGTAAGAAACAACTTATAATGAGCTTAGTAAGGCTTTCAAGATCAGTGAGATGCTGTATTTTAAGAGTGGTTTTATAATGTGTGTGTGTGTGTGTGTGTGTGTGTGTGTGTGTGTGTGTGTGTGTGTGTGTGTGTGTGGGTGGGTGGGTGGGTGGGTGGGTGAGTGGGTGGGGTTGTGTAGGTACACAGAGAGAGAGATTCTGCCACATCACCTTGTCTATCATTCTACCTGCTGAAATAGCAAGAGCTTGTTTCCTACTTAAATAACTTGCTAGCAAAGGATTCTGATAGCTTCAGGGCCAAAGAAGTTACACATCTATCCCAGGAGTGTTAAGTAGGAGTAAATAGACCAGTATGTGGGGTGGGGTGGGGTGCAAGAAGATGTTAGGGTATGGGGAGAAGAAAGTGAGTGAGAATTTCATTCCAGATGTTTTGTCAAGAATTTACTTAAATGTGCAAAAAAATTGGGTCTCGGATGTAAGATTATTATTTTTAAAAATGCAACTGAAGGAGACAGAAAAACTGACAGCTTCACAATTTCTAGCTTCCATATACAACTGGATAGGCCAGTGGAGGCAAACCTATGGCTTGGGTGCCAGAGGGGGCACTCAGAGCCCTCTCTATGGTCACCCCAGCACAGAATTCGTCCCATCTCTCCGCCTAGCAGCCCAATGGGAGCCATCCTCCTTTCCCCCAGCACAGAGTTCTTCCCACCCCACTGTGGCATGGACAGCAACCTGTTGAGTTTGGGCACTCAGTCTCTAAAAGGTTCACCATCAGTGGGCTAGGCTGTGCTGGTATGGTAACAGAGTAGACCAGGAGGTCTCAACCTTTTAAGCCAGGGGCCTGGTCACACTCCCTCAAACAGCTTCAGGGGCCAAATAGCCATTTTGCCCTTCCTGCACCACATGGCACTTCCTGGTGTGGTGAAGGGCCACATGAAATGGTGCCATAGGCTGCATCCGGCCCTTGGGCTGCAGGTTGAGAATCCCTGAAGTAGACCATACTGCCAATGACAACACTGGGAAAACAAAGTTCCCTTTCAGTAAACAAAGGCACAGCAAGCACAGAATTAATGACAGATTGTCCTCAAAGTCACAAACATCCACTTTTACAAGAAATTTTTAAAGTAGTTTTGCTAATTTTATAATTTTTAACTTTAAAAAGCTTATTTTTAATGTTTTTATTGTTTTCAGTTATGTTTTATTGTTAATGTGTAAGCCGCCCGGAGTCGCCTCGGCGAGGGGGCGGTGGTAGAAATGTGATTAAATAAGTAGTTTAATAAATAAATAAGCTTTTAGTTCGGAATGGGTCACGCAACAAAGTGAAAGCCATCATAGTTTCCCCCATCATTCGCATAAAAATCTTGCCAATTCAAGGACTATCACTGATAGCACCAAAACAAACCTCATTATCTTAAAGGTCAGAATTTTGGCAGTTCACAAGCCTGCCCCAATCTGAGTAAGATGTCATCTCAAAATATTTTCTGATGTAAAAGAAAAGTTGATGAAAGGGATGAAGATGCATTTTGTCCCATGGGTAAAATAAGCTTCTCCTGCCAAGGCATTTCAGTTATTAACTACCACCCTTGGCTAGGAACCAAAATATAGCTGGATTGGGGTGGGGGGAGGTCTAAAGGGTCAGAATGTTTATTTTCTGTGTTTCCCTTGTACATTTTTCCCATGAACTTTTTGGGTCCTAAATGGCTTGTAATTTGCAGGCTTCTTCCCAAAAGGTCAAGGGGTGATCGGTATAAATCAAGTTTTCATTTTAAATAAGAAATCTTTCCATCAACCTTTCCACTTAAGGTCTTAAAGAGATTTAAAGGTTAATTATTCACTGTAGCAAAAGAAAAAAAGCAGTGGGATAGCTACCCTTTACAATACCATGGGATAGATGTTATATTTTAAATTATCTACCAATTCTAAGTATGGATTAATTAAGCTACACATAAAATATACAAATCTATACCTATAAAATGGTGTGTTAACCGTTGGAATGTGACAAAGGATGTTTAGCCAGGCCCCACTAGCCCCGTCCGAGCCTCCGTGCACTCGCCCGAACGGGGTTCGCAGGTAACTATCGAGTTGAAATTTGCGCCAGTGGGGCAGGAGCCCCCCGGACGCAAACAAAAAAAGGGAACTTCAATTCCCAACGTTCCTTGCGCCACGCCGCACCAGAGCCAATCAGGCTGAGCGGCGCGAGCAAAAGGAACGTTCGGAAACGCGCCACAGCCAATAACAAATAAGCCGCAGGAAACAAACCGCTGCACTAACTAAAATTGTGCATGCCAAACTACAAGCCCCAGGGTCCTGCGCGCCATGAGCGCAAAGAACGCTGAGGCAGCCGGCGCGAAAAAAAAAACCCTGACGCCACTGCCCTTCCTTTCCACGGGCCTGGCATCAAGCCTGGCCTGCGAAACCACCACCACCACCCCACCCTTTACTTTCCATGGGCCAGACATCGAGCCTGGCCCTCGGAAAAGAAAGACCCCCCTGCCCCTAAAAACGTAAAGACAAAAACATCCAAAAACACAATCCAAAAACAGTCAAAAACACTCAAAACCAAATATAAAAAATACAAAAAGAAAACACAAAACATCCAAAAACAAACAAGAAAAAACACACAGACACCCCCCAAAATCCAAAACAAACTCCCCCAAAAAATAAAACCAGAGAGCTTACCATGAGACGTCTTCACTCCATGACGACCGGAACTAAACTGAGAAAAGAAAGAGAATACTTATCAGAAGAAGAAGCGATACCCAGAGGACAGTAGAGAAAAATTGTAGAGTACAAGAAAAGCTCAGCAGCCCCACCCAGAGGCCACAAGAGTAAAAACATCCAAAAATATTCAAAATAATAAGATTAATTTCCAAATTACTGAAATAAGTTATCAAATCATTCAAAAATATTCACACTAATCACAAAAAATTTGGAAAAAATAAGTTTTCACTCAAAAAAACAAAAAAAACATCTAAACACAGTATAGAAACATTGATTTAAAAAAAACATATTCTTACACATTTTAAAAATAATTATCCAAGGTACAACTATTTTAAAAAAATCACATAGTAACACATTAGTTGGTTAAATACAATAATTATAAAAAATATATCATCCTTTCCTCTTTTTAAAAACCAAAAATAAAAAATCACAGTTTATAACAGCCCATGCGTAAAAATAAAAATTTATAAAACCACAATTAAAAACTAACCTCATTTGCATAAAAATAAAACAAAACCCTTCCAAAACCATTTTAAAGAGCCCAGCACTGAGGAAGCCAGCGCGCAAAAATTAAAAAGAAACAGCACACTGGGAGCGCAAGTCCGCCGCAGGTGGACGCAGCGCCTCAAAGCCACAAATTCACAAAACTTTTCAACACCATGTTCAAGAAAAGAAAAAAAACCTTTACTATCCAACACAATTTTAAAAATCCCGGTGGTGCCGGGCAAAATATGCTAGTATTAGAATAAGGATGTTGTATTATAATATGATCAACATACAGAACTGATTAATTCTTTGACTATTTGTTATACCTAAACACTGATACTTCAGGGGCCCAAATTATCAATATGTTCTATAACACCGGAGAAAATAAGCACATTTACTTTGCATTAAGTAAGCAGGTATTTCATGATAGAATAGCCCACAGATTCAACATAATCCCTTTTTATCTGTATTTCCAAAAAAACTTGTTTTCCACTTTGGATGCTCTACCATTACTGAGAGGCAACATCCAAAAGTCATCTTCATAATTTCAATGTTCAGTAAAAGGTCTCCTCAAAAGGTCTGCTCAAAAGCGAGTTATATCACAGTCTAATGGGCAGCAGTATCTATTTATCTACTTGAAATTTCTTGCTTTCAAACGGCTAGGTCAGAAGGAGCAGGGACGGACAACAGGTGCTCACTCCTTTGTGCAGCTCTTTGGTCTCAAACTGCTGACCTTCCAGTCATCAAACTCAGCATCTTAAACACTAAGCTATCATGGTCCTCTCAACGTTCCGTTCAATGTGTTAAAGCAGCCAGAAAATGTCAGGAAAGAGTCTGTCATTTCAGATAGGCACAGCTGGCACAAAATTTCCAGAGCCAGGTACAAATCCAATACAAACTAGGAAATATGCACACACAATGATAAAAGCATATATTAAAAAGGCACAGTTGGACCAGCCTACAGATGATGTGCTTTATTGTTTATAATGATGCTACCTACAGCAAAAGCCTCTTTGCATGATACAGCTTTGAGTAAAATCCAATTAAAATTCCACCTGGGGGGAATAAGATGTAGTTACTTAACAGTCACTTAATATTTTAATTTTCATATTGTTTATGTGCAATGCACCATGGAATGTTTCTTATTTTCAGTTTGCTGCAACAATTATTTGAGATTGCTTCTATAAAATTAAAAGGAAATTAACTAGCACATTAAATTGAATAATAATGCAATCAACTCAGTCACATCATGCAGTCAATAATGCCCTTAAAGTACAGACCCTCCTGCCACCTTAATACTGATATCGTCTTGGATAATTCAGAAAGCTTGTTCTCAGACTGACTAGCTGAAAAGAACTGATTGATGGGAAGGGGTAGAAATATCAAAAATAGATAAATAAATATTTTATTTCAAATTTTCTCCCTTATCCTGATCACTGTATTCAACTAAACAGTGCCACCAGTCTCAAATGTAAGGGCAAAAATATTATTAATGGTTAGTGGACAAAATGGGAAGGACAAGAATCCTCACTTTTTATGTTATCCTTAAGACTGTGAGAGATTAAAATGAGCAAATATTCCCACTGAGCGAACTTGTAAATGCTACATCAAAACATGCTCACAGTACACACCAATGATGGGAAAAGTATACTAAATGCTCTGATGTTGAAAGATGCTCTCTCACTTTGAAATAAGCCCAGTTTGGTGAGATCAACCCTAAATGTAAACAGAGACAGTGGTAAAATGTCAAATTCCAGCCAATCTATGCCTCTTTCACTGTTCAGTTGAGACAGCTGCATGCTCTGAAAATAAATGGGTACATTTCCAGTGGGAAAGCATGCTATCCCTGCTTCCTGGGGGCTGGCAGGAAAAGTCAGCTTAGCAAAAGATTGGAGTAGAGCTGGGCTAGCCAAATGATGCTATTCAGCAACTATGCTTCCCACAGAAACAATGTGAAATCTGTGATAAGGTCAACAACATCAGCATAACTGGAAACAAAAATAATAATAAAAGCAATTAGCCCACACTGTACATAAGGTTTCACTTAGCATAATGCAGAGACATCAACTCACTAAACATCTATAGCAAGACATTGTACTTGATTGCTCATTTAGCAACAACAGAAAGTGTTCCCTCCAAAGGGTGCAGTGAGGGGAAAAGTTTGCAAGTGTCATTCTTGGGAAGTTTGCTCAGCAATAAGACTTTTGCATTTATTATGAAGTTACAATTGGGTGTTGGGACCATATGCCAATTCTGGGCATTTTATGTCTATAAACTACTCAATGTGCACTGTAGCAAATTCTACAAGAAAATTCTATTCTACACTATTCCAGAGCATGGATATTATGCCCAATTGACTAAGCACTTTCAGGTCCCATTGAGTTCAACAGATGTCCAAACATCTCCCATTGATATAACTTGCACTAAGAGTGTTTAAATCTGGCTAGCTGACTCTTTTGCTTAATTTGCAGAATTCCATCTGTGTTTGGGATTTTTGTTTGGATTGAACTGTGCACAGATACTGTATTATGTAGGTAGCAAAACAAAACAAAATGAGGGAGAACCTTATTTGGTTTACTCACAACATTTAAAGAAGAGAACCTCTTGGGATTTGCATATCAAAAAAATATTTCCTTGATTACTGTACAATCAGCAGAGAAGCAAACATATATACACAAATGCAGATGTCATTTTGCATTCATTTGAACTTATCTATACAGAACCGTACACTGATGACACTACATAAACATGACGACGACAAGAACAACAATTACAACAAGTAGAAATATATGCTTATCATCCCACCGACACTCAGATCAGTGACAAAAAGATTTGTCAGAAGATAAAATCCATGCTGGGTCAGATAAGAACTATCTAACCTAGCCGTCATTTGAATAAGTCAGGGGTGCCCAAACTACGGCCCGTGGACCAGATCTGGCCCACAGCACCAAATCATTTGGATTGACTTTCTATACTGCTCATCTGGGTGTTATCCCACTCTGGGCGGTGAACAAACAGAAAAGCAATCTTATATTCATAGTACAGCATTATCTTTAACAAAACACAAAACAAAAGTGTGACAATGCAGCAAACACTCCTGAATATATGTTGACATATGTTAAATTCACTTAAACCCTCCACCTGTTTTTCAAGGTAAAATGCCACATCATAGTAGGTATCAGGAAGCACACTCCATTTTGCAGTGCATGAACCAACCTGTAATTCTCACTCAGCTCATTCACAGAAACTGAAACTCAGCTCATTCAAAACTTCTGAGTATTTGTTTAAAACAAGATTGCATTCCAATCATGTCTCCCCTTTTCAGAAGACAAGGGCACCACAGGCCAAAGGACCAGAACAGACAAAGCTCTAGCATGAAGATGCTGCAAGAGTTGACATTTTTCATGTAACAGTAAGTCAGAATGACACTTTCAAGTGACAGTGTAATTAAGTAAATCTTTGAATCCACTGATAACAGGCAAAGGGTGGCAATTACAGGCAGAAGGGAAGAAATGAGACACACACATTTAGCAGTTTAGCCTTCACTCTGGTGCTTCAGTTCTCCCAGATCAGCTCTAAGTAAACCCTGATAGGACCTATAATGATAGATTGCAGAAATCTAATGACCACCCTGAAACCTCCCATAGTTTTATAGGAATTTATTATATATTTTTAAAGAAATTAACACTTTTGTCATTGCTTACTTATAGAAAACTGAAATTAAATACAGTAAAACCCCAACTTACAAATGCCTCGAGTTACATAAAATTTGACTTACATAATGATTTTGTGCCAAAACCATGTCCCAATTTACAAGATTTCATAAGGGTTTGCTTCGAGTTACATAAAGATTCTTTTTTCTATGGGTTTGTTTCGAGTTACGTACAAATTCATTTCCCTATGGGTTTGCTTCGATTTACATAAAAAATTCATTTTTCCTATGAGTTTGCTTTGAGTTACGTAAAAAATAATTTTTCCTATGGGTTTTTTTCAAGTTACAAAAAAACTTAATTTAAGCAAAAGCCTATGGGATGGACTTTTTTTGTAAGTAGGGTTTAGTGTTCCTGAAATAATGGGCAGTAGCCAGCAGTATGGGCCAAACACATAACGTTTATTAAGGAATCAGAACTCATTTACAATTGCGCCGCAGTGACTTATATACATTCAGGGAAAGATACATTTAGGCGGGAATGAACAGGATTGGTGGATTGAACTCAGGAGATAGTGGGGTGATCCTTGACCGGTTAGAACTTGCGCTTCTCGTAGTAAAATGGCCCGAACCTCAATCTCACGTTACTTGTAAACTGAGGAGAACCCAAAATGGCAAATACATTTTCTGAATACATTAAACACAATATTTACATACACAACATACTGTAGTCTGCTCTTCCAGCATTCCTTATGAGAGATCAGCATTCGTAAGAAGTGCAGTTGTCTCTTGAGTACAATTGCGGCCCTTTTTATAGCATTACCTTATCCAACCTTCAGTTAAAGTCTGTGAATCTCATACAGCCTTTGCATTTTTTAACATTTGTTTTTATAACAATTACACAGAACCCATGTTACATGAAATGACTCAAAGAGGCTCAAAGTCAATACAACTATCACCACCACTAGCTGAACATTTTGCTAGTGCCTCTGGGCAAAAATTCAAGATTGGATACCCTTCTGAAGGTTTAATTTTGTCCAGCAGAGGGCAGCAATACAAATGTGGAAAATAAGAGCCAATACAGTATATCAAATATTCTACAACAGAAGTAGTAGTAAACAAATGTATTATTTATTTGTTTTAACCTCTTAGTCCATCTCTCAATCTAATACAGTACATCACACAGGCTAAATATTCTCTTCAGCAGCTATGCAAGTAATTTAACTTCTGAAGGCAAACTGCCCCAATTTAAGAAATCACCATATTCGTTATTTCTATGCAATTGATAATTTTGATGGTAACCTACAAATTCTGGGCGATTTTTTTTGTTAAGTTATACTGTCTGTGCTCCCCCAGCAAGAGGATTTGGGCTAATGGGTCTCACTTTTCATACCGCCGTCTGTTCAGCTCCACCTGTTTTAAAATGGTGTTATACAGGATTTATCTTAAATACTCACAAGCTACTAACTTACACACGCATATAAAGGAAAAAGTCCTAATTAACCCTGTGAGTCATATTTCTGTACTCATACATGGTCAAAGACAGATCAAGAAAATAACTTCCCAGACCATGATAACACCCAAAACCTAAGAATTCTCCATATGCTATGAGTTTGCTATCCAAACTGAATAAATTCAAAATACTGTATCACCCAATTCAAAAGCAACATATAAAGTCACCTCTGACTTCACAACACATATATGAGAGAAATTTACACAAGACATTTACTAAAATGGTTGACTAACGAACAATCAACCAACCTAGCAAAACAAATTAACCTAATTAAGCAGCCACATTTTTCAACTGAGCACATGACAAAGTTCATTGTTTATTATGACATAAATTACAAGGATTAGGGGTTTTTTTAGTAGAAAGCAGAGTAAGTATAAAGCTCTGGTGCACAATTATTGAAAGGAACAACCATTATTTTGTTGTTTGGCAAGGAGGCGGCAGTAGAAATGTGATTTAAATAAATAAATAAATATTTGTTTTCTTCCCTGTATGTCTAGAACGCTTTGTTTTTGGTTAACTATACTTCCAGCCTTTTATCTTTATTGAAAACCACAAGGCAAAACAGCATCAATAGGTTAACTGACCTATTATTTTACATCTCAGTTCAGCAATTTTAAAAAATAAATTAACTTCTTATGCATTTATAACATGATACAGGAAATATTACTGTAATTAATAAGAAATAGATACACAAATACATTGAACATATATCAGTTTTGATGACTACAAACATCTTGGGAAATCCTAGAGGAAGGTATATTTCCAGGGTATCCAGAACTGGGGAAAATCATACATTCGTTTTACATGCCTAATTTTTCCCACCTGAGTTGAAACGCCATTTAGTGTCTATTACTTTATTATTACTCTGCATATACTCAAGACAGAATTTTTGAAGAAGCAGCCAATGAACTGAGATGGGAAAATGGAATTGGTTCACCATCATGAAACACTCTCTACACAAGATAATCCAGATTCCACTCAGACTTAACTCCTGGAATCTAAAACAATGTGCAATATTTTCTAGCTTTCATGTATGTTCTTTATTTTCAATTACGGTAGGTTTTTTTAATGATATCTTTGTATTTATACTTTGCTGTGCCCCTAAGCTGCTTTGTGTACCTCTGTTCAAAAAACAATTATGAAACCAGTGATCAGTTATGCCATTACAGCTAGCAGTATTCTTCCAAACACAGTGAACACATCTGAAACAAGTCCACAGAATGGTAAAGAGAGAAACCTGTTTTTCACAGCCAGATCACTATAGAAACTCATAATATAATGGTCAAGATCCTATTCACATTTTACATGTGCATAAAGGAAATTGTGTGTCCCCCTCTCCCCTGCACACTCCTTTTTACACAATTGGTTTCACGACTGATTTTATCATCACTGCTTGTTTGCTCACACGAAGAAAAGTCAGCCAGCGAAGAGAGGGAAACATGCAATTGCCCTTATGCCATCCTATAAACATACTAGACTATACCCAGGTATTAAACCTGATCCATCTGAAAACAGGTTGAACCATTGTCATCAGGTTAGGACTGAGCTTCAGCTTACTGATTTTGTATATATATATATATATATATATATTTTACTGTTTTCTCAGTATTGATTCACTGCTGAAATCCAGCAATAAGTCTCAACTAAAGAAGGACCCCTGAATCAATAGAACTTACAGAGGAATTGGCTCAACAAATCCCCACTCATTCTATGCGCAGACTCCAGTTGACAACTTGATACTGAAGTTCAGCCCCTGTTGCCTAAATTAAGGGAAAAGAATAAATACAGAGCCTGTGTCCTCAGCAAACTGATGGTGTTTAACTCCATGTTTTCAACTGATATCACTCAGTAGTTTCATGGAGATGTTTATGATGTTGTCATAGAGAGGTGTAAATTTTTGCATTAATTATGGAGGAAAATCCAAAAAACTGCCATCCTAATCCTGACTTGATGAGAATTCAGAATTGCTTAATTACTTTCAGAAATCTCTGAAGAAAGAATCAGTTCCTGAAGAACGTGTCACCATTCCCACAAAGATAAAAAGCATAAATAAAGATATTTCCCTAGATATAACTAGAATGTTACTCTACGTTTGGCCACAACTTGATTTTGCTGCATACAATAACATTCATGAACAGCTTCAGGCTCAAAACTCTATCTTTGCTGCCAACATAACCAAGTGCACTGCTGATAAACATGGACATTGCAAGCAAAATTGTTTCACTCCAAAACAGCACTGTAACTAAGGAACCTAGAAAAAGAGTTCTGTGCCAAAGAATGCCTGCAAATTTAGAAGTTGCTTAACTGATCTTCTACAGGCCTCTTCATCCAACAGTCTCTCTTTGCTGGCACATATTTCTATTAGGTCTAGCACTTCTGTGGCTGTGTTGAACAACAGAAACCAGCAGCCCCAGCAACACAACCCAGGGAACAGAAGATGGAGACAGTATTCTAACAGATGGCAACAGATTAGAGAAGGCTGTGTCAGGGATTAATTTGCACAAAGAAATATACAATACAGTATCTGTTACCTGAAATATAATCTACACCAACACAGAAAGAAAATGTCTGCAGTCGTAACGCAGAAGAACAATCTGAACATGCAGAAGAACAATCTTCTTCATCACCAATCTGTCCACAGAATGCGAAAAAGCTACTCTTTCGAACAGGGGTTCCCAACCTTTTCAAGCCGGAGCCGGGTCACACTCTCTCAGACAGCATGGAGGGCTGGACAGCCATTTTGCCTTGCCTGCATGATGGGGTGGCCATTTTGTCCCAACAGCTTCAAAGGGATGGTCACTTTGTTTCTCAAATGCCCTTGGAGGGGTGGGGCACATGAAATGGTGCTGTGGGCCAGATCCGACCCACGGACCTTAGGTTGGGAACCTCTGCTTTAGAACTACAATGCCTAGAATTCTCCTGTCAACATGGCCACTGGCTGAGGGTTTGGTGAGCTATAGGACCCACAAGTAATTTTCCACTCTGTTTCTAAAGGCCTGAAAAAACTGATGTATTTGTTTCCACACACACCATACAACACATTAGAATGCCCTTCTGTAACTTGCTTTTCAAAAGGCATCAAAGAAGTCCAAATCTCAATGCCTGTTTTTTTTTCCAGAAGAAACAAACTGTACTCCCAAATAAGCAGATGTCTGTGATGTCACTCATCATGCTTGCCATGCCAAATGCCTTTCATCCTCTGGAACCTAAACAATTGAATTTTCCCTAAGTAAAAACAATACCACAAGATACCATAAGTCAGAATTTATTTATTTATTTATTTATTTAGTTAGTTAGTTAGTTAGTATATTTTTATACCGCTTTACTTACCTATTGGTGACCCAAAGCGGTTTACGGACAAAGATGGTCAATTACATAAAACTTAAGGCCCATGTCATGGGTAACAGCCGCTTCCACTCCCCTGCAACCAGCTGAGGAGAGGAGCTTAGGGGGCTCTGTGGCAGGGACGAAGGTGGGAAATGTCCTCCAGCCACGGAGGAACAGTCACTCCCACTCCCCTCCAACCGGCTGAGAGGAGGAACTAAGGGGGCTTTGTGGCAGGGACAAAGGTGGAAAATGTCCTCCTGCCATGGAGCAACGGTCACTCCCGCTCACCTGCAACCAGCTGTGGGAAGGAGCTAAGGGGGCTCTGTGGCAGGGACGAAGATGGAAAATGTCCTCCAGCCACGGAGGAACGGTCACTCCCACTCCCCTCCAACCGGCTGAGGGGAGGAGCTTAGGGGGCTCTGTGGCAGGGACGAAGGTGGAAAATGTCCTCCAGCCACGGAGGAACAGTCACTCCCACTCCAACCGGCTGAGGGGAGGAGCTAAGGGGGCTTTGTGGCAGGGACGAAGGTGGAAAATGTCCTCCTGCCATGGAGCAATGGTCACTCCCGCTCACCTCCAACCAGCTGAGGGAAGGAGCTAAGGGGGCTCTGTGGCAGGGATGAAGGTGGAAAACGTCCTCCTGCCATAGAGCAATGGTCACTCCCACTCCCCTCCAACCGGCTGAGGGGAGGAGCTAAGGGGGCTCTGTGGCAGGGACGAAGGTGGAAAATGTCCTCCTGCCATGGAGCAACGGTCACTCCCACTCCCCTCCAACCGGCTGAGGGGAGGAGCTAAGGGGGCTCTGTGGCAGGGACGAAGATGGAAAATGTCCTCCTGCATGTTGGATGGCATCAGAGCTTTTTCTCATACACAGCCACTATTCGCTGTTTCCCAGTATCTCCTATCTGAAGCATCTGTCTTGCTCTACCAAACAGTCAGGTCCTTCAGCATAAAACAGGGATGCCCAAACTTTTTGGGCCGTGGGCTGGTCACATGGTTCAGTGGGCCGGGCCGGTCACATGGTTCCTCCCACCAGGAGTGGAAGTAAAATGTGCCTTGCAATCTGTTTTTCAACAGGATGAGATAGATTTTTAGGCTGCCATTTTCTCTACTTAAACCAGGGATGCCCAAACTATGGCCTGCAGGCCGTATCCGGCCCCCGATACCAATTCATCCAGCACACGCCACCCTTGCCGCTCCTGGAAGCGGAAGTAAAATGCGCCCATACGGGCCATAGTTTGGGCACCCCTGGCATAAAGGCAACAGCATTCGTTTTTCAGTGAGGGAAATATTAGTAAAGGTTTATTACTATGATACCTTTTAAATAAAATATATTTATAGGCAGATTTTATGATTGCCACTTATTTGCTTAATAAGTAGCATTCAGCACACACACAGATATTTTTCTAGATGCTTGCTGGAAGTGCCTCCTCACCAACGTATAGATATTTAAAATAAATAATACTTCTGGGAAGAGAGGGTTGTTTAACTGTTTCAATCTTAATATTTCCTTAATGAGGAAAGGGTCCCAATTATGTTCGGGGGGGGGGGGATGAAATCTGCATTTGTGTGGTTTTCTTGGGCCTTAGTGCTCCACTGAGAATTGTGATCCCACTGGAAGCGCTTTCACCCTCTTTACTATTTCTTAAAAGGAACATGTAAAATAATTCTCTGTTTTGGTTTCTTCTGCACTGCAGGTTCCTAATACACTCATTTGGTTCAGGAAATAGCAATCTTGCATGCACTAACAGTAGGTATCAGTGGGAGAGGCTTTACAAGCAAATGTGGTTGTTTTATTTGCCACTAACATGCCTGGTAGAGGGGTTCTCCCCATCTCTGGCATTTGAGACAAACTCCTGCCCCCTCTTCCTGTTTGCCCCCCCCCCAATTGTTATTGTTGACTGCTTCCTCATTCTCTGACCTCTGGAGACTCCATTTCCATCCTATTTTTCTGACTTTAACTACAAATGGTAAGATAAAGCCAAGGTTACCCTTGTTCAAAAGCCAGTCATATCCGACTAGGGTTTCAGTGCTGATCTCCGTTTACAGCCAAAGATTCAGGGCTGTCTATGTCCGCAGACGTTTCCATGGTCATGTAGCAGGCATGACTAGACACCGAAGCACAAGGAACACTATTTATCTACCTGCAATTTCTTGCTTTCGAACAGCTATGTTGGCAGAAGCTGAGACAGAGACTAGAGCTCACTCCATCATGTAGCACTCAGCTCTTGAACTGCTGAACTGCCACCCTTCCAGCCATCAAGTTCAGCGTCTTAACTACTAAGCCACCACAGCCCTAGAATGGTAATCATGAATAAATTAACTTTTTCTACTTAAAATACTTAAAATACTTTTCTACTTAAAATGTGATAAGTAATTGCCCCTTTTCAGGTTTTTTTTTTACTTACACCTTCCTGTACTCACCAATTGCCAGCTCACTACCAGCGTCCACCTCTGCGGGGCAACCGCCCTCTTTTAGGTTCCCCTTCGGGCTCCGCTTAGCTTGGTTTAGCTTAGCAAAGGCACATGGAACAGAATCTGGTAGCTTTTATGTGGTCCCTCAGCACGTGGTCCAGTCACTCCCCTATCCCAATTCAATAGACACAAAGGGTCCAAGAATAATTATATTTATTTATTCAAAGTGTTAGTTTGTGTGCGGGGTGGTGGGTGGTGGTGGGTGGGGGAAAGGTGCAAGACTGAGCTGATCTCTTCATGTTTTCTGTGTTGTTATTTTTTTCTCTCTCATACTCTGCTAACTAGGGTTAACCAAAGTTTCCCCAATAATAATATTTGAGGAAAAGACTGCTTTCCAACTCAAAACATTTAACAGAGAAATTATTTCCTTATTCTACATGGCAGTCTGCCACAAACCTGTTGCCAGAAGGTTCTCTGAAATCTTATTAGGAACATTTTTGTGCATGTTCAGATAAACAGACATATACCCTCCCTCCCTCCGTCTCTTTGCCCTAAAACCTTGCCATTAAACAAGCAGATTTTTTTCTAACCAGGCAAGTCTGGACTAGACCCCCTTCAGAGAGTCCATCAAAAGGTTACTGAAGTATTCAGGCAGTCACAAAAAAAAACAGGCCTTGATGAGAAAACTCATCAGGGAACCACAAAAAATATAACACTGGGGAGTAGATACACTGCAGGGTCCTCCATCAGGCAACAAATTCAATTCAGCTCATACTAATAGACCTTGCATAGCAAACATTTCACTTACAGGGCCTAAAAACCAACCTATGCAAACAACAATATTAACCAAATTACATTTGCAACACTTATACACTATATCTATATGTGCCACTGCCCAAAAGACAACTACTCCACATCCATTCACAAAGCTTGGGGTTGCCATTTAAATTTGTCAACAGGGAGGGGCTCCTCTTGAATTAGCCCTATCACTAACTCATAAAAACAGCCAGTGTTTCTTCTTACACCACTGGTATATTCTACCAAGCCTAAGGGCTTATTTCATTTGAAAAGTGAGAAGGATTTTTTGGGAAAACACAGTTTTATTGTTTGGATGACACTATACAACCCCATAGGGCTGCAGTGGCTTAGTGGTTAAGATGCTGAGCTTGACAACTGGAAAGTCGGCAGGTCAGCAATCTGAGACCTGAGTGCTGCATGACAGAGTGAGCGTCCATTTTCTGTCCCAGCCTCCTACCAACCTAGCAGTTTGAAAGCAAGAAATTGCAAGTAGATAAATAGGTACTACTTTAGCAGGAAAGGTAACAGTATTCCATGCGCTTTAGCATCGAGTCATGTCTGCCAAGTCTGTCATATGACCATGAAAACACAGTACTGGCTCTTTGGCTGTAAGCAGAGATGCGCACTGCCCACTTGAGTTGGACACAACTGGCTTTCGAGCAATGGAGACATTTACCTTTACACAATCTGTGTGTGTCATAGCAATAGATGCTCCTATAAATTGAAGGGGAGAGCACCGTTTTATCCTTTGTCTTAGGAAGCAAAATGTTCTGGGCCAGTCCTGCCAATGCCAAACCTCAGCAATGGATCATAAATACAAAAAAAAAAAACATACACCAAATAAGCCCCTTAGGACAGAGTACACCTCTGCCATTAGTGAACCCATGGAGCAGAATCACCCAACACAACAACTAGAAGAAACTCTTTCCATATCAGAAGAGGTGCCTTTAAACAAAGGTGTTTCCTCTCATAAATTAAGCCCTGGCGCTATCAGTATCCTCAAGCAACTGTCTAACCCACTACCACTGAAGTCTGCTCTAAAACTCGTCTCCCTGCCTTGGATCTCAGACTTATTTAGTCATGATGGTAGGCTCTGCAAACCACTTCCAACATTTCCTTTAATCCTCCACAGTGCTGATACACTAGGTTACGGCTTCCTAAGTCCTTGGGCCAAGCAGATAAATACCAGGGCAAATGTTGCTAGCAGAGGAGAAAGTTCAATGCCCCTGTGTGCCTTGACACCCATTTCCTTCTTCCCATCCAAACTAGGCAGACCTATGGGAGACTGACACTGTTTGTTTTGCAGGTGGTATAGGAAAGCTACATTATCTGTTCTTCTATTTCCCCCTCTCCTCCCTCTCTCATTCACACACATGTGCATAATATCTCAAAATGTTTACAAGGGCCTGTTTCCTGTGAGATCATAATGTACACTGTCCTGAATGGAAAACTGCTGACTTGGCAACATGAGACACTGCTGTAACTGTGTGTAGAATTACTGATAGCATAACAACACAGCACTGTTGGGGAGAAGGACAGGTTCTCAGTCCAGCTTTATAGCATTCAACACACAGCCTGGGGAAAAGTAAATGAAGGGGTAGTGAATTGAGAACAGTTTGACAAAATGTTTCAGATCGTGTGGTAACAACTATAAGTTACCGTCATTCTTTTTCAAACTCTATGGGAAGTGTGTACCTCAGTAACTTTAATTTTTAAGCCCGTGGAATTTTACTCTCCACAGCCAAAATCACAGGGGATGGAAAAACGAGCCACAGGTACCTTTTCTTTTCAGTGGACCATTTATTGTGAAGAGAATATGTAAGCGTTTGGCTCCTACTAAATCCTGTCTTATGCATAGTCCAGAGGGAGTATAAACCCAAGGAGTTCAGCCGTCAACTTAAATCCATCCAAACCCTGCAAAAAAGTTGGACAGCAAACTTTGGCTTGGTCAAGACTAGTCTAGGTTTAGGGAAAGCAATAATTAAATTTCAGCAATATGCCTAAATTCACATAGATTTAAATTCCACAGGGTTTTCCAAAATATATGCAGTTAAATTATTCTCCCATTAAAAAATTACAAAGGTTTGTAAGAAGTAAGGCAGTTCTATAGAGTTTATGCTCCAGAGACATAATTTTATGTATTGTGGAAACGCTAACAAAACCACAAATTTGTATTTTTCAAGAATTTATGATTTCACTACATTGTAATCAAGGGGTCATTGAACATTGCTATTACACACAATCCAGTCTTGGATTTCAGGGACATGAAAAAAGCAATGCCCGCTTGAGACCAGGCAAGCAAACCTCTTTAAGAGTGCTAGGCTATAACTAAATGACATTTAGGTTTCCCCATTTGGTAGTACTTGAAAATTATTCCACCTGTATGTTAAGAAGTTTTTTATGTTGTTCAGTCGTACAGTTGATTTCGACCCTTTGCGACCCTCTGGACCAATGAACTCCAGGCACCTCTGTCCTCCACCATCCTCCTCAGCCCACCCAGCCCTGTGCCCATTGTGTCTACAATACCATCTAGCCATCTCATCTTTGGTCACCCCCTTCTTCTTTGGCCCTCCACCTTTCCCAGCATCAAAGCTTTCTCAAGGGTCCTACAATAAAAAGTGTCACAGGGAGAGAGTATAAGGACAAGACAAAAATATTCAACAATGTGATATGATTTGAGTAAAAGGAAAACATATTAGAGAAAGACAGAGTCCAGATCAAGGAAAACAGAGGTACCACTCTATTCTCCTTTGGTTACACCTCACCTGGACCATTGGCTCTAGTTCTGGGCACTACAGTTTAGGAACAATACTGACAAGCAGGAATGGGGTTGGGGTGGGTGGAGGTAATCACAATGGTAAAAGTGAAGAAGCTAAGCCCTTGGGAGACCAGTTGAGAGAAGTAGTCATGCTTAGCCCACATAGCAGGAAACTGAGAGGCACTGAAAGACTATCATATGGAGCAAGTTTGTTTTCTATAGCTCCAGAAGAAAGAACCAGAAGAGTTCAAATTGCAAAGAAGATTGTGCCTTAACATCAGCAAGACCCTTCGTGACAGTAAGAGTTGTTTGACGCTAGAATGGACTGCCTCAAAAGGTGATGGATTCTGCTTTATTATAAGCAGAGTACAGATGGCCCCCTGGTCAGGAATGCTTTAGCTATGGATTTTCTGCTTTGGCAGGGGAATGGATTCAATTATCCTTTCTTTCCAACTCTACAGTCCTACTATTCTATGAAAAGGATGATATATCACCTTCATTTGCCTTTCCTTTACAACACTTTCACCCACTGTCAATGCTTCCCAGAACAAATGAGCTGGTTTTTAAAGATACTAGTATGCTAAGCATGCACACACACTAAATGGTGCCAGGAAGTTGTTGGTGCAGAAAGAATGGCTTCCATGATACTTTGAGAATTTAGTGATAGAGGATGGCTTGGATATGCAACTCTTCGGAGTTGGGCGGCAATATAAATCAGAATGAATGAATGAATGAATGAATGAAATGAAATGAAATGAATGAATGAATGAATGAATGAATGAAATGAGTGTGTCTGAAGTCCCCAATATTTGAGCCACTGCTTCAGTTTGCCTCCAGCTCAGGGAATGCAACAAAACTAAAGTTCTCAGGGCTTAGGGCACTGGTTGAAAAAACAGGGAATTCATATTTCTCCAGGTAACTAGGCAAGGAGATGACTTTCCAGGCAAGTGAATCAGGAGGAGGGAAACGTTTGGTAGTTATATGTCCAGCTTCAAAGGTTGTGAACTTGTTTCCACTCATTCCCAGATGGGAGCAGGCTTCACTGGTTCAGTTTGAAAGCATCTGAAAGACTGTAAATTTTGATCATTTGTACTACTCAGAAATTAATTCCTGTTCTCAGAAAACTTCAGTTCTTAACCAGATATTATAAGGAATCCAAATTTACTTCAATTAATTTGTTTCCCTTTCTGTAATGTAAAATCTTTAAAGATACATAATCAGATGTGCAAATTAAGCCAATGTTTATCTTCCAATGAGTAATCACAAAACAAGAAACAATGAATGTAAGCTGTACAATTCAGGATAATCAAATATTATGACAGACGAACTTCTTCCATGACCTGAGGGAACTCCCCTTATAGAGAACATTCTAAAATTCTCTAGTTTCACCCTGGTATCTCTTTTGCACCATGGCTTGGGGCGGTGGCTCAGTGTTTAAGAATCTCGCCTTGTTAGCTGAAAGGCTGGCAAGTCGGCAGTTCGAGACCCAGGTACTGTATGACGGACTGAGCGCCCGTCTCTGTCCCAGCTCTTGGGGACATGAAAGGAGCCTCATTACAGCGTTCCTTGAGAGGAGTTTCTTTCGCAAAAATCCATTCAACCCAGAATAATTTCTGACACAAAATTATTGTTGTTGTTGTTGTTATATCAATTAATGAGGCTGAATTCTGCTCACCTCTGTGTCTGGTGCCTGGATTCAAGCCTTGTGCCTTTCAACCTATAAAGCTCTCTAGGTTCCTGGAGGCTCAAAAAAACAATTGTACTTAATTCTCCATTAGTAAAAGCCATTTTCCTTTGCAATATATGTTAGATGTTAAAACCCTAACTAATAGATACAAGCAAAATAGTTTGCATAATCATTTTCCTTTCCTATTTGCCTTTGCCCTCATCAGCGAACATTAAAACTTTCAGTCCTTCCATAATGTTATGAATTAATAATAACTGATCATCAGCTTTTGCCATGAATATCCATGCTGAGCTTGTTTTACAAACACAAAATTATCTAATTAGAGTTCTCCTCCACATATGCACATTTAATTGCTATGTACCCTGCCCTATTTTTCCTTCCATGTGTGTGGCAGGAAGGGAAGCAACATCTTTCATTTGAAGAGCCTTCATTTAAATTCAACAGCTTAGTTGCACAGATTTAACTATTAAACTGATTTATGTTGCATAAAAGATCAAAACGGATCACACCTTGTGGCCAAATAACCATTAAAGGGTTTCTATGAAGATCATTAATTTCCTTCCCTGGACAGTTAGCTTAGCAGTAAATATGACAGAGATGACTTTATCCAGTTAGCCTTAATCAATTTGTTATTATGATTGGTCACCTTATCCTAAATACAATTTAATAACACTACATTTTAAAATGCATTTAATAGGCATGTGAGCTGCCATATGACCTTGTCTGACCCCTACATATCTCAAGGTCACTGGACAGATTACAGGCTCTTGGCTCACACACCTGGTGCATTACCTGAAAATGGCTTACTGTCACACCACAGTGATCCTCGAAGTTTGGTGTGAAACAGATTACAGTAGAACCAGATGAAATCAACTAAGGAAGAACACAGAGCCTGGTTGTGCCAAGGACAGAATACAATTTCCAATGAAAGACAACACAGGTTATAATCCAATACTCACTTATCTAGGACTTCTAAATGGACATATATAGGTAAGCAACATCAAAGCACCCTGGAATCTGCTCTGTCCACTCATCCCCAGTCTTACAAAAGAGTATCTTAGATTTCTGTTCAAGATAATAATAACTTCTTGTCAGAAATTACTTTGGGTTGAAAGGATTTTTGCTGTAGAAACTCCACTCAGGGGACTCCCGAATGAGGCTACTTTCATGTCCCCAAGAGCTGGGACAGAGACAGGCACTCAAATACCGTACCTGGGTCTCAAACTGCCGACTTGCCAGCCGTCCAGCTAACAAGGTGAGATTCTTAACCACTGAGCCACCGCAGCCCCTTTTTTTGGTTCAAGATAGAATAAGGAATAACTCAGCATTAAATCTTCAGTTTAATAACTGGCTTGTAATTAAGCTGAATTGGTGGCTAGTCCATCATACCACCAAGTCCACCTCATCTCTGCAACATGAAAATGCTTATGCAATCAGCCTGCTCTTGCAATGAAATATACAAGGACTGTAAAATGCTCTGCCATGATGGCGAACCTTGGCACTCCAGGTGTTCTCAGACTTCCAACTACCAGAAGCCCAAGTCAGCACATCTGCTGATCAGAGCTTCTGGAATTGAAGTTCAAGAAAAGCTGGAGTGCCAAGGTTCACCATATAGGCTAAAATGATATTTATATGACAACCGACATCAACTATTATTAACATTAAGAACATAAGAACAGCCTTGCTGGAACAGGCCACAGAAGCCCATCCAGTCCAGCATTCTGTCTCACACAGTGGCTCACCATTTGCTTCAGGGTATTCCCAAGCAGATGCCTTCACCTGCTTAGGATTCCCTGGAAATGGCATTGAGAGATATCCTGCCTATCTCTCCAACCCGGAGGTTGTCCTTAGGTATCCATAATTATAGCCATTGATACCCTTGTCCTCCATGAACTTGTCTAATCCTTTCTTAAAGCTGTCAAGACTGACAGCTGTCACCACTTCTTCTGGCAGGGAGTTCCATAGACTAGTAATCCTCTGGGTGAAAAAGTACTTTCTCTTATTTGTTTGAGAACTAGCACCCAAAAGTTTCATGGAGTGTCCCCTAGTTCTAGTGTTGTGCGATAGGGAAAACAGTTTTCCCTTATCTACTTTGTCCACACCATGCATGATTTTATAAACTTCAATCAGGTCACCTCTTAGACACCGTCGATCAAGAGTGATTGAATATTGTATATCATCCCTACATGAAGCTGGCAGAGCTTTTTACCTAGTCAGACCTTTGTCATTTAAACTAAGCAAAGTGGAAAGGACTTTTGATCAGATGGGTGCTGCTCTTTTTTACTAATGATTGTTTTAACTGTGTTTTTAATCTGTTCGTTTTTTTAAAAATCTGTGTTCTCTGGGATGTAGATTGGACATACTGTAAATGCAAAAAATATCTTCTTCTTTGCTTCCTCTTTTACCCCTTCGGGTTTCAAAGGGCAAAATATATATGTTTTGGATTGTCTGGCTACTGGTTACTCCTTAGAACCTTACAAACAATGAGAGATGTCTTATACCAAATCAGATCACTGCTCTATCCACTACTCTAGTACTGTCAGGTCTGACTGGATCTCTTTCCTAAATCTACCCAGAGATGCTGAGGATTGAACTTGGGACTCTTCTGCAAGCAAACTATGTGCTTTACAATCAAGCCATAGTTTCTCTGTCATCAGCTAGGATAGTAATCTTAGAGAAAAGGTGGTAAATTCACCTGGTGCTGATAATCCTCTTCCCTATTATGAACATGTGATGTGTGTCAAGATATAACTGTATTTCTTTTGCAGCAAAATGTCAATTTGTCTCATGATATGGTGGTTATGTTGCAGCCAAAGTTTTGTTTATGATCTGAGCTCAATCTGCATGGGCTCAAGGTTGAATAAACTTTTCACCCTTCCAAGTGCAGTAAAATGAGTACCCAGCTTATTGAGGACAAAATGCTAATTATTTTCTGAGCTGCCTAGAGCTGAGCTGCCTCTAAGGACTTTGTTGTTGTTGTTCAGTCGCACAGTTGATGCCGACCCTTTGTGACCCTATGGACCATTGTCCTCCAGGCACCTCTGTCCCCCACCATCCTCCTCAGCCTGCCCAGGTCTGTGCCCACTGCGTCTACAATACCATCTAGCTATCTCATCTTTGGCCACACCCTTCTTCTTTTGCCCTCCACCTTTCCCAGCATCAAGGACTTCTCAAGTGAATCCTCCCTTCTCATTTGATGTCCAAAGTACTTCAGCTTCAGTTTTACTATTTGACCTTCCAATGAGCAGTCAGGGTTGATTTCTTCTAAGATTGACCTATTTGTTCTCCTCACAGTATATAAGTGTAATTCCTATTGCTAATTCTAGCAGGTCCAGTTTTAAACTCTCCTACATTTTTTAAAAAATTGCCAACTCTTTCAGTGTATATTACATTCCCCCCACTACACTCTTCACTCTCATTTGATACTACTGGAGTCAATATTGAATGCCAGTGGAGTATTACTTCCCTGGTGCAAATGAGACTTGGTCCCAAAAGGTCTAAATTACTGTTTCTTTACCAGATCAGTTGCACTATCTTACCCAATATAACAAAGCCTCCCTGCTATCAGTCTCCTCTATTCGGTATTCAGGCAGAGAACAATAAATCACTACTTTGTGCATCAAAGGGTTCCTTCTGTCTGGGTACAATTTGCTGTCTTGTTTTCTTTATTTTGTCCTGCAAGAGGGAGGGGGACCAGCCCTTTATCCGTCATTTTTATGGTCAGCCATAGGTTGCCCCCACCTTTCCACAATGAGCATGTGACCAGTGGGGTGGAGAATAGAGCATCTCCCCTGCTATGGAAATTTACTCTCCTAAGCTGCAAAGCACAGTTCATAGGTACTTCTTGTACTTTGAAATATACATGAAACTTTATTGGGAGGCCTAAAAGAACAAGAAAGCATATGATTAGTTATGTCAGAGGACACTCTTATTTTGTTCTTGATGACCATATAATGACAATGTCTGAATCCTATGGCCTTATTGAATTCTGAAAGATGGAAGACCGATATGTAATAATAAAAAAGAAGGCACAAGCTAGGACATGTCATCTATTTTCTGCATACAGATCAGAAAGACCTTACATTGTTTCAAACACTTTCTGACCTTCCCTTTTCTCTTCTTTGATCAACTCCAAACTTTTCAACTTTCCTTCCAAAGCACGCTTTGTCTCCTGCCTTTCCTTCAAACTACGTGAACAGAAGACTATTTTCAATGTTATAAAACACTACATGGAGGGGGGGGAATGCTGGAGAACACATCAAGGTGTTTCAAAGTGATAAAATCAGGGGTTATCCCATTCACGATCTGATTTTCAGGCTCTTATGTAATGGACAATGGGAACGCTATTTTAAATAGAAGTGTTGTGAAATAAAATTAAAAGAGCAGCCAGCTTAGCACATATGGAAGTACTGCATGAATATATATAGACAAGCCTGGAAAAGCAACGCTAGAAAGCAAGTTCCTTAAAGGTGATTAATAGCTCATTGTGTTGTTACCACAAAATAATTAGAATGCCTCAAGTTTATAGGAAAGTTCAAGCCCCACTGGACATAGGACTGCATCAAAGAAGAATGCTGATTGTTTTATGTTAACCCCTGAGACATGCAATATGCCATTTACTTTTTGCAAGTCAGACCCTCAAGGACATGACAATTAAGGGACAAGAAAGTATATGAAATCAATCACTACAAAGTCAAATTGACAGTGTCTTTTTTTTTTACATTCTGTTCTCCAAACAGAGGTGAATAGCTACTGTGGCATTATTATAAAACGTATCACAGAAAAGGTCTGTCTACATTAAAAGATATTTTGCAATGGAAATAGTTTAATACAATTTTTATCTTTCCTATAAAATGAGAATGAAGTTGTTATCAGTGTCTGATATGGACCCAGCTTCTGGCTTAAAGTTACCCCCCAAAAAGTAACTGTTCTGATCATGCCACACATACTCTTATTTTTGTGTATGTGGTCATATGAAATTTTAAGTCTTTTAAAGACTATCCAAAAATGATGTTCTAGAAAAGAATCCTTCTATGCTGGCCATCAACAGCAATAATCAATATCCAATTTTTTTGGTTAACGAAGGGAAAAACCACCACCTTAGAATAGCAGAGCTGAAAGAGGCCTTATGAATGCTTGAGTCCAGCCCCTGTCAAGGAGACACAGTGGGGAGTCATACTTCCAACCTCTGGCTCAAAACCACTGAGCTAGCCAGAGGCTTTCTCATAAAAGGTAACAGTTTAATCACTTATTTTTTACCGACTGAATAAATGCCAAGGACATTTGAAGTTTAACTTTCTATGGTTGTTAGACGCAAGGAAAGTTATCTCCATGGGTTCCTTTTGTGTATACCACAGATAAAGTTTCTGCATTGGTCTCCCATTTTTCCAAGGCTATCTTGAGCTACCAAGTTTAGATGAAATTTAGGAAATCACCATGTGGTGTTTTATCTATACAGATTTCAATGTCTTAATTGTATTTATCATGGCAGAAATCTATAGCAATTTATTTATTTACTCATATTAATTTCTTGCCCAAAGTAGTATCCTATGGTATATAGCCGCGCTAGCGAACCCTTTAGAGACCGAGTGCCCAAGGAGGCAGGGGAAGTGAGCGGCAGGTATCACACATGCCAGTGATGTCACGTGGGTGCATGTGCACCCATGTGATGTCACCTACATGCTTCAAGCTACGCACGGGCATGCACATGTGCACCACTCCCACACCACCAAGCTTTGCGCCACTCCTTGCAAGCCCCCACTGCTGCGCCAGGCCCCTCTGCCGCTGCTCCCTGACAAGCCAGTGCAGTCACGCTGGGTGCCAGAAAGGCCTTCCAAGTTCCGGTAAATCCCCATGTGGCCACCTGAAAGGCCTCCCAGGCTCCAATAAAGCCCCACATGTCCACCGGAAAGGCCTCCTGGGATCCGGAAAAGCCCCATGTGGACTTCCCACCCCCACTGGGCCTTCCGGGCCTTCTGTTGGGCTTTCCCACCCCTCTGCGGGGCCTTCCCACCCCTGCCGGGCATGAATACCAGGCCTTCCTACCCTGCTGGGCCTTCCTACCCCTCCACCGGGTCTTCCTACCCCTCCTTCTGGCCTCCTCCCACAACAAGTGCTCCCCACCTTACCTCTCTCAGCCACGGCCTCCCAGCTGAGATTTCAGCCTCCCCTCTCACCTCTCCTTTGGCGGAGAGAGAGGGGGTGATGGGGAAGTGGTGTTGGCTGGGCTGTGTGAGGCAGGACTTCCCCTTGATGACACACGTGCCAGGAGAAATGCTTCTGCATGCCACTTCTGGCAGAAGTGCCATAGGTTCACCACCACTGGCATATAGCAATACCAAATACAGTACAAATATATACCGCCCCATAGCATGTGTGGTTCTATGTGTGGTTCACAAGGTAATTAGCATTTTACACCAACATGCTTGGTATTCATTTTACTGATCACAGAAGAATAGAAGGCTGAGTCAACCTTGATACCCATCAGGATCTAACTTAGCCCTTGTTACCGGCTGGAGTTGAAGGGCATAAAACGCCGACAGAGCGGCCGAGTCTGCTGTGGGTCGAAGACTTCCATCTCCTCACCGCAGCTGTGTCTGGGCCACCCTCCCTGGACACCCTCCTCCAAGCCCTCATTACCAGCCAGAGTCGGAGGGCTTGAAAAGTCATTGAAGCTGCAAGGACGTTGAGCCCCGGGCTCTGTCGGGGACGTTGAGCCCAGGGCCACATGAAATGGCACCATGGGCCACATCTGGCTGGCCCACGGGCAACAGGTTGAGAATCTGTTTTACCCCATGAATGACAAATGAATTGGATGTCCAGAAAAATCTCTGCTTTCTTCTTTTTATTAAACAAACACATGCAAGCAAATATAAACTATTTATTCTACTGAATGTCAAAACATCTTAACTATAAGAACTTAATACAGTGTTATAGTATCAGAACTAAGAAAATATAATGAAATAAATGTAAAATATAAGTTAACTACGCTACCAAAACTTTAAAATATTTTAATGAAAATTAATATGGTGCTTAAGCATGAGATACTTAATAATAAAAACTATTACAAAGGAATACTGTTAAGTTATACAATTAACACTCAATTAAGTCCCATCTACAAAAATATCTTAACAGACTATTTAATTGGCTAGACTAGAACATAAAATCACATCAGCATATTGGAAGGGGGGGAATCTTACGCCGCTCCTCAATCACAGTTTTCTCCCATCTAATGATGCTCTTCTGGTATCATTTGCTAGCTTTCCTTTCTGACCATTACACAGACCCTTATCAACTATCATTTCTACAGATTCAAGGTATAAAGCAGCATTAGGGGGGAATTAATAGGAATTTCTATTGCCTTGCACTTTCTGTAACTCCAATGACCTAAAAACTCGGAATCTGGCAGGCTGCCACTATGATGATAAATATGCTCATCCTTCAATTCTAATATAAAGTATCTGGTCCATGAAAGTCCTGGAAAACAAGAGTACCAGAGAACCAGAATCCTAGAAAGACAGAAGCAGGGGGGGATTGTGCAGTTTCTAACTCTCATGAAGCAGCTGGACTATAATAATAAATAACTATGTGTGCCCTCGTATTTTGAAAACTTCACATAATTCACATGGGCTCCTTCGTTCATTATGTTTAATAAAGGTGAGTACATGTGTCCACATATATGTCTGTTTCTGTCATAACCTGAAAACGGTGAAGAACTATGAATCCTAGCAAGCTAAACCATGGCATAGCTATTAAGAAGAACACACAGAAAGAACCTTCTCAAAGATTGTGGCATTTTTGAACCACAAACAGGCGTACACTGTAACGGCAACTTTGCATTGCCACCTAATCTTTCTCACACTAGGGAACTGCAGAATGAACTCGCCAAAAGGTGCCTTCATTTTGGCAGTTTCATGTCTGGCCTAGACACGGGAGAAGTTATTAAGAGAACCTTAGCAGTGTCCTGCTTGATTTTCTTTTCTTTCTTTTTCTTTTTTTTTTGCTGGATTAATTAACTTTATTTAATTAAAATATGTCTGTAGCCTCCTACTGATAATTTTATCACTTGATGGCAAACTTCATTCTATAACCCTTCTAAACCATGAGAGACAAAACTGCATGCACACCTTCAGACATTTGTTTCTACAAAGGCAGCCACATATTATCCAGTGAGTTACCACCTCTGGTCTTGGAAGGGGCATCTTTACCCCAGACAGACACGGTGCGCAACTTGGGGGTCCTCCTGGACTCGCGGCTGCTGCTGGAAGAACAGGTAGCAGCCATGGCCAGGAGGGCTTTTGCTCAACTTAGAGTAATCCGCCAGTTGCGCCCACTTCTGGACTGGGACTCCTTACTCTGGGTCACTCATGCTCTGGTCACCTCCAGACTAGATTACTGCAATGCACTCTACATGGGTCTGCCCTTGACGACCATTCGGAGGCTGCAGTTGGTTCAGAATGTGGCTGCCCGGGTGGTGATGTGGTGTAGGCATTATGCTCGCACCTCCCCACTACTCCTGGAGCTGCACTAGTTACCAGTTTGCCTCCGGGTGCAATTCAAGGTGCTGGTTTTGACCATTAAAGCCCTATATGGCAGTTGGCAAGGATACCTGATAGACCGCATCATCCCAAGAGTGTCTGCCCATCAAACCAGAGCGGACCGGAGGGGCTCTCTAGTGGTGCCTTCAGCTACAGGGGCTCGCATCTCTGGCACGCGAAGAAGGGCCTTCTCTGTGTCCACTCCAGCCCTATGGAACCTCCTGCCAACAGAACTGAGGCTACAGACAGAATTGCTGCCTTTCAGGAAAGGTTTGAAGAACTAGCTGGCACAGCAGGTATGGGGCCTTGATGGGAATACGACCCTAGCCTGTTTGCTCATTTCCAGCTAGAGTCCAATTAGTATCCCTCCTCTGTATTCCCGCATTCCTCCTATTCCCCTTCTAGCTTTTTATTAATGGGGTGGTGGTAGAAGGGTGGGTAGGTAGGTGGGGTTTGTTTTTGTTTTGATTTTTTTTTTGGGGGGGGGGGGTGTTAAACTTGTTTCTTTATATGTTTTTAATTTTGTACGCCGGCCTGAGTCGGATTTGTCCGAGTGGGCGGGATAAAAATTGAAGAACTAATTAAATTAAATTAAATTAATTGTTTCTGCAATCCCCCTGAAGAGTTAAAATAAAGAGGAAGAAAGGTAGAAAGAGAGAGAGACAGTCTTGCTACTTGGTAAATGGAGAAGTGGAGAAGAAAAAGATCCAGAAAGAAAATGAGTAAATGGAAGAGGGGAGAAAAAGCACTGAAATTGGGATTGAGGAGTAAAGGGTTTCTAATACAGTACTTGTACAGCTGAATAGTTCTACTGGTTAAATCAGGGATTCTCAACCTGCAGCCCATGGGCCGGATGCGGCCCATGGCACCATTTTATATGTCCTCCCTGCCTCCACCACACCAAGAAGTGCCATGTGGTGGAGGAAGGGCAAAATGGCTGTCCAGCCCCCAAAGCTGTCTGAGGAAACATGACCCGGCCCCCAGATTTCAAAGGTTGAGAACTCCTAGGTTAAGTAATAAAACAGGGGAACTCATGTGTATTATTTATTATATGCAACTGCATGAAAATGAAAGATTTGAGTCTTGTTCCCAATATACCAAGTAAACATTTATGCTACGCATAGTAAAATATGTTTGAACCGAGATCACCAACTTTTCAGTCTGTAGCTCCCGATTCTATCCACACTCGTCTCATTTTTCTTTTTATACATGCAATGAGCAATTTCCAATATACATGCTCATTACGCTCCAGTGGAGCACACCATGATAAAGCAAAAGGTAAGCAACACACATTTGGCATGATTATATAGGAGCTACCACTGGCAGAGAAACATATTCTACTCAGGCACCTTCACTATAATTCACATCAGATACTTGATTTTACAGAATGGATAATGTAAATATGTCTCGCCCAATAATCCAACTATAATCTGCATTCCAGCTACCAAATCAAGCAATATAGACCACTGATGTAATTTTAATAACCTGGCTTGAGAAAAAGCAAACAAAGCACAATAACTACAGCATATAAGGGATGTTCTCCCATTTATACATTACACCTTCCTATCAGACATTTGATCTAGAATTGTAAGAAGACCTGAGTCGAGAATGAAAAGCTCACAGTAAAAGTTTTAAGGAAGGTAAGCCAAACCGTGTTATATTATTTTTCTTGTCTGTTTGAATAAAACATGCAACTATGAGTTAAAACCCCTTCTTGAGCTAAATGCCAGTTTCTGAGAATCAATACTTTCTTTAAGCAAAGATGTACTAACGGCAGGCGGGAGAGCTCACAGGTAATTGATACAGCTCTGTGATATGTAGCTACTAGTTCAAAACACTTCAGCCAGATGGTTTTTACTGGGGATGGTTACAAAGATCATATAAATCCCTTGTTGTTATATTTTCACTGGATATTGATCTGTTCCTAGGCTCAATTCAAAGTGCTGGTTATAAGCTACAAAGTCCTATACAGTGTGTGTCTAAGCCAAGGGTTCCCAACCTTTTTCAGCCAGGGGCCTGACCACGTCCCCTCAGTCAGCTGAGGGGGCTGGTCATGTGGTTCTTCCTGTCCGCAGCGGCAGCACATGCACTTGTGCCACATTTCCAGGTGTTTTCCCCACCTCCACTACTTCCCTTGGAGGAGGGAGCTAAGGAGGAACATTTTCACGCCATTTCTGAATTTTTATGTCATGTTTCCGCGGCATTTCAGTGCGAAAACGCAGTGATTTCAGCACCTCTAGTCAGCAGCAATTTAGCCCGGGGGGCCGGATCCAGCTCATGAGCAGTAGGTTTGGAACCCCGGTATAGGCCTATGATTTCCCTTACGTGGAACACATGCCCCACAGGGGAGCAAATTGATTTTAAGGGGGCAATTCGAGAATGAGTTAGACAAAGTTAATGGCCTTTTAGGCTTTCCCCACCTCATTAGGAGTTCACTTTTTGAATAGTAAGCATTATATGTCGGGGGGGGGGGGGGGAGAGAGGCAATTAGGTTTTTAGAGATGCTTAGGTAGGGCATGGCCAAAAAAAAGTTTAGGAACCACTGGTCTATGCTATTGGATGTACTGAAACTTTCCACATAATTCTTCCTGACTTTTGGAGAGGGTGTGTTCTCATGACTGCTGTCCTTACAGACATGTTTGATGAGGACACAAGAGAGGAAATTTTTGGTGGCTGATCCTTGATGATGGTAGCTCGTCTCAAGCAAAACTAGGGAGACTGCCATTAACTAAATGCCCAATTGATAAAGAAGTTGGGGTCAGGTAGAGTACACTTTACTCTTTTATTATGCATTTTAACTCTTTTTTAACTGTTTCTAATAAGTGACCTTATTCATATTGGTATGTGTTAATCATATATTGCTGATGTCAAATTTATTCCCACTCACAGTGAGCTTTGCCATGGTTTTCTAGCTAGAGAATACACAAAAGTGGTTCACCATTCCCTTCTTCTTGAGAAACCTCAGGGCTGTGCAGCATGTCCAACATCAGGCAGGATGGTACTTTTCCCAGGAGGCTTATTGGAGAACCAAACTCCCAACTATACTGAAACTACTGAGCTGTACAGCCAGGCAAACAAAATGAAACATACTTTTTAATACATGAGGCACATAGATGTCAAGTTGCTCAACATATTCTATCTTGTGTCTCATCCAATTCACCTCATATTTTGTAGAGGAAAAATGGCAAAAAATATGGTGTAAAACCTTTTTAAGCCCTAATTTTAACCATGTTTTCAAACGACAATGTAGCCATATAAACTAAAATATTAAAGATATATTAATAGATATATGACAACTGTGGTGGCTTAGTGGTTAAGACACTGAACTTAATGACTGGAATGTAGGCAGGTCAGCAGTTTGAGACATAAGTGTTGCATGACGGAGGGAGCTCTGGTCTCTGTCATAACTGCTGCCAACCTAGCAGTTCGAAAGTAAGAAATTATAGGTAGATAAAGAGGTACCACTTTGGTGGGAAAGGTAAATGTGTTCTGTATGTCTAGCCATGCCTGCCACATGTCCATGGAAATGTCTGCAGACGGAGACAGCGTTGGTTCTTTGGCTGTAGAAAGATATGAACACCGCAATCCTAGAGCTGGATACGACTTTTGAGCAAGGATGATCTTTTAGTTTACCTTTACTAGATATATGGCAGAGCCAATTTACAAGAACCGCAGTGGTTCCTATCTGAAAGAAGAGCTGGTATCCTGGTTGGACTAGTGTAGAAGCGCAAGGTCAAATTTTTAAATCCCACTAGAACCTCCCCCCCCCCCTTGCCTTATTCAAAAATTTAGATTCATCTCAACATTACAGTATGCAGTTACAAACTTTTTATAAGTAATTTCAATTGACTTTTTCACATGTGGGCCTTCTCTTAACCTAGCACAGCTAGGTTCTTTCTGCTATTACAGCAAATGCCACAGCATCTATACCTATAAGAAGGTGGATGCGTGGTACGTGTCCGGCATATCTGGCCACACCCAACCCAACCATCCTGTACCGAGCCGGCCACACTTACCTTAAGACCTTGTGAGCATCGCCGCAAGCGTCCGAACATTGAGAGTGGGGCACCCACCCCACAAACACGAACAAAAAAAACCTACGCATCCCAGCGTCTTCCGCGCCACGCAACCCATCAGCCAATCAGACTGAAGGACGCAAATGCGGAGGAGGCCGGGAAAGTGGTGTGCGCATTAAAAAAACCGCCAACACCTCCAGATGACAAAAGCCAAGAACGGTGCTCTGTTCTCGGCCATCATCTCCCGGAGGTAAGCCATCGCCTTCCATGAAGGGCAGGGCCCGAAAACTTCGGCCCTCGCCCACCGAGGAAAATGAACCGCTTCCCTCCGGGAGACAGAGGCCAAGAACAGAGCGCCGTTCTCGGCCTCCATATCCCGGAGGGAAACCATCGCCTTCCGGCTTCAGTGGAGTTACAAGGAGGAGGGGGCGCCCCTCTTCTCACCGCAGCCCCAGGTGCGAAGGCCAGCGGTGCCCTCACCGCAGCTTTGCCCATGCCTGTTGGAGAATCCATCCCCTTCTCCGACAGGCAAGGGCCAAATGCGGAGCTTCCCCCCCTCTCTCTCTCGTGTGTGTGTGTGTGTGTGTGTGCGTGTGCGCATCCCCCAAAACCACCCCTACCACCAACACACTTATAGTTGCAGCCCAAGGTATTCTGTGCACAACATTGCCTTAATAAAGTACAGTAAAACCCCGACTTATATACACCTTGAGTTACATAAAATCTGACTTACATAATGATTTTGTGCTAAAACATATCCTGATTTACACGATTTCCTATGGGTTTGCTTCGTTACATAAAGATTATTTTTTCTATGGGTTTGCTTCGTATTAAGTAAAAATTTATTTCCCTATGGGTTTGCTTTGATTTACATAAAAATTCATTTTTCCTATGGGTTTACTTCAAGTTATGTACAAAAATAATTTTTCCTATGGGTTTGCTTCAAGTTACATAAAAAACTGATTAAAGCAAAAGCCTACGGAACGGACTTTTTTTTCGTAAGTAGGGGTTTTACTGTAATACAGTTAACAGAAATGCAGGAGTCTGCTATATGCATTTTCTGTTTCAATGTATTTGACTTAATTTATTAAATAAACAAGTAAATATTAAATTTGAATAAATCTTTGTCAATTGGGGACTAATTATCTATATTTAGGAGACATATTTTACTAAAATGAAAAAAACACATACAAAATAATAAAATATTATAAAATAAAGTCCAAAACCTAGAACGTCATAAGCCTTTCCACTCTGACCATCACTTAAGGCTATATGGCTGCTGAACAGTTGCCAAACTAGGAAGATGCTCCCAATTCTCTGGTACGTAGCCAACCTAGGCCATAACTAAAAGGTTTTTGGCTTGTGGATGTTTTCACCACCAATTCTGTGGGAGCTGGTTCCATTAAAATTGTGAAAAGTGACCCATATGAGCATAGGTAAATGTAAAGGTCACCCTTACTCAAAAGCCAGTAGTATTCGACTTTAGGGTTCAGTGTTCATCTCTGTTTATAGCTGTCTGCATTTGCAGACATTCCGGTGGACATGTGGCAGGCATGACTAGATACTGGAGTGCATGGAACGCCATTTCCCTTTCCTGCCAAAGTGGTATCTATTTATCTACTTGCAATTTCTTGCTTTCAAACTGCTAGGTTGGCAAGAGCTGGGACAGAGATGGGAGCGCACTCCGTTGTGCAGTACTCAGGTCTCGAACTGCTGACCTATCAACCTTCCAGTTGCCAAATTCAGTGTCTTAACCACCAGACCGCATACTTTCAGATTAATTGTTCTCTGGATTACAATTACATAAGCAGGATATTTGAGTCTATACCAACAATTTACATAACAAAGTTTTTTAAAGCCTTATCTTTTCATAATCAGTCAGTAGAATTCATCACATTAATCTCAAAGCTTGCTTACATTATCACGTGTGCTATAATTATAAATTCTTATTTTTTTATTTTTTATTTATTCTCAAACTAGAGGAGTAAACTGAGCCAAAGTAAGAATACATCAAATATGGGTCTTTGTGCTTCATGTGTAACCCTGTAGGAGGTTTTCAGTGCAGAAACCTTTATGTGGATTATCAAATATATTATACAATTGACATCCATTTAGTTTCGTGTTTGATATCAATTTTTAGATACAAAACAGAAGGGGGCATACCTGAATATCTTGCTCTTTCAATGCCTGAAAAATTCAGCACTTGTTTTCTTTGTTCAATCTAAATGATCCTACGAAACCAAAAGACCAGAATTTAAATTAAATGCTGGTGACCCTGGGTGATTCCTTCATAAAACACAAAAGAAAACATGACACAGTTTTGTGTTCCCAGACTACTGACAATGAGCTCGACAATGACCATTCTCAGCCATTTTAAACACAGACATGCGTGTATTTATTCTACAGAGCATTTCCCTTCTATAACTCTTGTATGCCTTTTCAGTTTCATTCTCCCAGCCTTCAATAGGGATATTGTTTAATCTCAGGGAAGGGGGGAACCAACCCAACAAATCACTTGCAGGCACATGCATTTTCATTTAAAAAGAAATATGATGTACACCCACAGAGCAGGAGAAATGAGGTGGGATGAGGGACGAAAAGTGTGTGTGTGTGTGTGGGGGGGGGAGTAGACAAAGAGTTCTTCACAAATACAATGGTTCTAAAAACCAGTGAATTTTTGAGACTTCTGAATGGTTAGTTTGGTGAGAAAGCATCATTACTCCAATCAAGGAGCAAGAGAGGGCAGAACAGCTACAGCATATTCCTTCTCTGATCCCTGTACAACATATAAAAAGTCAAAACCTCTCCAAGACCAGCTGGGAGACAGATGAGCGTAGTCTGCTTTTTGTCAAAAGTTCCACTGATTTCTGAGTGCCTCTGTGTAAACCCATCCCCTCCTGCCCAAGATAATGGCTTGCTCTTGCCAAAACGTTTTCTTGAGTAAGTGTCTGGCAGGCAAGCAATGTTACATTTCTTGTCACTCTATCAGAGAGAACAATTCCCCATCAAAGGAAAAAGTTTAGAACAAAAAAATAACAGCAAAAATATCTCTCTCTCTAAAAAGTATGGAAGGTGAGGAAAGCTCGATGTAAAAAGGTTATACCTCTAAACACACAAACTGATAAACATTGCAGTGTGTTGAACTACAGTGGATGTATAGCACTAATAAACTTTCCTGTACTAGGATAAATTCACGTGTAACGATAGCTACATTCACATGGGTAAAAATCCTTACATTTCCATCAAATTTGCCAGGTTTTAAATCAGTTTTAAAATTGGTGACTATATGGCACACAGATAAGTGAGCAGTATTTTGGCTGCCAAGCAATGTATTTTAAAACACTTTCTGAGGGTTGTCTATTTTGCACTAAAATTTGAATCAATTTGATTAGGGATTTGTGAACACATGTATCAGTATATACTGTAATTGTGGGATTTCCTCTGTCAAACAGCTAGGCAGTAGAAATGCAGAAACTCCAGGAGGCCATCTCTGCCAACCAACTGGGCCCTTTCGCCAACGCCACCACAAATCATCACTGCTGATCAGTTGAGATTGGCAGAGACAGGGTCCATCTTTTTTAAAAATAAATATTTAAGTGGCATAGCGACATGCCATTTCAAGTAAGCATTTTTTTAATGATCTGTGGGATTAATGGAGAAGAGATCTAGCTAGACTTCTTCTTCACTGCCACTGTAGATCGCTGCCTACCAATAAGTAGAGAAGGAGTCCAAGCCAATTGGCAAAGAAAAGGATGGGATCCAGGTGGCAGCCACAGATTCTGGCTTCAGAGGTGGCAACAACGGCAAATCCAGACAGTGGAAGTGGCACTCCAGCATTGGCGGCAGTGAATGGCAGCAGGAGTTCTTCCCTGGCTCCGATGATGGTAAAGGGGGAAGTTGAGTCCACAAAAAACCCACCCCAAAATTAATAAAAGACGTGGTGGGCACACGTAGAGTTAATATCTTGAATTACTACCTATTTGATTTTTTCATATAATTAGTAAAGGTATTCTTTGCTTGAAATCCAGTTATATCAGACTCTAGGGTACGGTGTTCATCTCCGTTTACAGCCAAAGAGATTGCGCTGTCTGCGCCTGCAGATGTTTCTGTGGTCATATGACAGTTTCTACACCCACCTACAGCTTCTATTTGTTTTTAACACAGGAAGAAAAGTATGAATAAAATTTTGGTGGAAAATATCTTCTTTGATTCATCCCCTAAATAAATTCTCAACAATATAATTTGCTCACCTCTTCTATCATATTTTTTCCTAAGTAAACAATTCATCTACAATTTTGCAAGGGGCAAGGTCTGTACAACACACTAAAATAAATGACATTTGGATAACATGGAATCTGTGGGTACATAAAACATCATTTTTCACATACAACAGAGAGCAATACACTTTAAATGAAGATATATAGGTGAAACGAACCACATCTTTAATCAAATCTAGACTACTGAGATGTAGAAGTTGCAAGGTCTCTTAAAACACTCTAAAAGCAACTCAACAAAACAGAAAATATTGTCCCCCAGTCCCATTCTAAAACGATAGAGGACCCAAACTAACAAATAGCACGAGAAGTCTATCATCTTCCCCTGCCAAGGGCTTCCCCAAACATGAGACTAATCTATGAAATATATATAGATCTAATGGGGAGGGGGTAGTTTCATAATGTACAGTAGATAAGGAAAGGGCAACTAATTTAGAGATAGGCTTTATAATTAGATAAGGAAAACAGCTACTGTACTAGGGTGTTACCAATTACATATGGATGTGAATGCAAGCGCGGCGCCAAAATGGCCGCCGCGCTCTTTGCGGGCCCCCCCACCGGACTTGGACATCCGGGTAGTTAGGGGGCGTGGCCAGCACCCTTTAAAAGGGGTGGCCACGAGGCAGCCGCGCTGCCATTTTGCGAAGCGACGGAGAGGAGAAGTTTTTCCCCAATTGCTCCGTCGCTCATCCCTTTAGCCGGGAAGCCTCTTTTGGGCAGCGGTTTCTTCTTTGCTCCGTTTTCTTCGGCTTCCCAACGATTCGCGCAATGCCTTCCAAAAAGAAGGCGATGGCGAACGCGTTCCGCCCTTCAAGGAGGCGCCAGCCGGGTCGGAGGACCGCGACTGCGCCTCCTCTGCAGGCCCCCTTTCCGGGGGCTCCCACCGGGACCGGTGGGATGGGGTCGATTCCTCCTTGGCCTGAGGCTGGGCAGCCTCAGACCGGCCCGGCAGGGGCTGCGGCCCTCGGCCCACAATTTGCGGCCACCGGCCCGGGCCTGGCGCATAACCAGGCTGGGCCTCCGGACCTTGGCACGCAGCTTCCAGCAGTGGGCTTTCACCAGGGGGGTTGGCTGGGTTCCCTTCCCTGGCAGGGCATGCCCCCGGCCCCTCCGGGGCTGGTGGTTGGAGCATGGCCATATTCGGGCCCCGGGGTCCAGGGACCTGGCCCGGCGCCAGCGACCAGTGGGCCGGCCGGCCCTTTGCCCCCCATCAGCGTTGGGGGCTATGTAAACGTTGATGCACTACTGGCCCGCGTAGCGGCCCTGGAGGCATCGTTAGGGATAGTTAATCCATCCGGGGCACCTTTTGGTTTACAGGTCAACGCAACGTCTGCCAGTCCTCGGCAGGCGGCCGAACGGGTTGAGCTGCCTGAGGCACGTAGGTCGGCGCCAGCCACGGCCTCGCAGCTCCCCACGCAGCAGATGCCGCCAGCAGGTAGTGGTCAGGCCCCGTCTACGAGCTCGGTTGTGGTCGCGAGCTCCGACGCCCGCAGTGGGCCGGAACCCCCGGTGGGGGCGGCCCATGGGGGTGCAACTTGTGAGTATACGGTTCAAGCTAGTGCACCCACACCACAACCCACTACGGGGGGAGGTTTACAGTGGCCGTGGCCTCGCCTGGCTGGGGCAGCGGGTCAGCCGCCGCCGGCCCATCCTGGAACGGCTCCAACACTCCAAGGCCCCACTTGGGGCGGGACACCCTGTCCTGCGGGGAACTTACTGGGGGTGGCGGGGCTGGTCCAGGTTCCTTTCATGGTGCCCAGCACTGTCAATGTGCCGGTGTCGGCGTTGCCGATAGCAGGTTATTCGTTACCCCTGGGGATCATCTGGCCCAGGCCACCAAGGAAAAGATCTGGCGGGGGGAGTATGTGGACATTTTCTCCCTCTTGAATAGGGAACCCACCAAAGAGGAGAGGGAGGGGCAGGACGAGAAGGACAAGGAGCAGTCACGTCGACGTAAGCCGCCACGCACGTGGGCCAACTGGTTACCCGCATACTTCATATACATGGCGGTGTACCTAAGGGCCCGGCCTGACCTGGCCATTCCGATGGTCCAGTATTTGGACAACATATACCGGGCGATGGTTGATTTCCCTGGCCTGTCGTGGTTGGCTTACGACGAAGAATTCCGTATGAGAGTGCCCCTACACCCAGAGATGAGGTGGGATGAGCCCTGCCAGAAGCTGTGGCTTCTGTACATGACCCCCACGCGCCCTGCGCCAGGGGAGAGGTACCATTGTGGACATGCGGTCCAGCGAGCTGCTCCAGCCCAGGCACCCCGCCAGGTGGCGGGGCAGGGGGTTCCAGCCTGCCTGCTGTGTTGGAGCTTCTCGGCCAATGGTGCGTGCAACAGGAAGCAGTGGCGATGCAGGCACGAGTGTCCCTCTTGTGCTGGCCCCCATGCCGCCTCCGCGTGTCCTAGGGTAGGCGGGCTGCGGGGCAGAGGTAGAGGTGGACAGGGAGCGGGCAGAACTGCCGCGGAGGGAGCTAGTCAAGCAAAAGGCCCCCTCCCCAATTAATGTGGACATGTTGGAGCGTTGGCTCATGATGTACCCGAGGAGGGAGGATGCAGCTTACCTGCTTGAGGGTTTCCAGCAGGGGTTTCACATTCCTTTCACAGGGGACGGGTCCCCCCAAGATGCCCCCAACCTGTTGTCACTCAGGGGAAGGGAGCAGGTGGCTGCCATGAGCATTGCTAAGGAGGTCAATGCTGGCAGGGTCGCTGGCCCTTTCCCTGTCCCGCCATTTCCCTATCTCAAGGTTTCCCCGTTGAGGTTAGTGCCCAAGAAGTCACCGGGGGAGTTCCGTTTGATACACCACTTGTCTTACCCGGCCGGCCGTTCGGTCAACGATGCTATCCCTGATGACCTTTGTTCAGTCAGGTATACATCTTTTGACCAGGCCCTGCGCATGGTGCGCTCCTGTGGCCTGGGTGCACTGCTGGCTAAGTGCGACATTAAGTCCGCGTTCCGTCTCCTGCCAGTGCACCCGGCTGACTTTGAGTTGCTGGGTTTCAAGTTCCGGGGTGAATTTTATTTTGACAAGGCCATGCCTTTTGGCTGCTCCATTTCATGCTCGGCATTTGAGCGCTTCAGCACCTTCCTGCAATGGGCCTTTGTTCGCAGGTCAGGGTCTCGGTCTGTAGCCCACTACCTCGATGATTTCTTATTCGGGGGTGAACGGGGCTGGGACACGTGCACGCGTCTCCTAAATACATTTCAGACGCTAATGAAGGAACTCGGTGTCCCTTTAGCGCCCGAAAAGACCGAGGGCCCTTCAACCAAGCTCACATTCCTGGGGGCGGAGATTGACACGGTTGTGCAAGCATCCAGGTTACCTGTTGATAAGGTTTCACGGATCGTTGCACTCATTTTGGACTTGCTGGCAAAACGCAAGGTGTCCCTTCGGGAGCTCCAGGTGTTACATGGTCACCTCAATTTCGCTTGCAGGGTGGTCGCACCTGGCAGAGCCTTTGCTCGACGCTTGTGCGACGCCATGACTGGCTTGACCAGGCCCCACCACAGGGTCCGACTGAACAAGGGCATGAGGGCTGATATCCTCATCTGGCTTCAGTTCCTGAGGGAATTCAACAGGGTGTCATTTTGGAGGTCCGACCTTTTGGTTTCCCCTCGTTTTCAGGTTCAGTCGGATGCATCAGGGTCCCTGGGTTATGGGATTTACTTCGAAGGGAAGTGGGCCTACGGCAGATGGCCGCCAGCCTGGTGGGGCACGGATCGCTTGCGCGATCTCACGTACCTGGAATTTTTCCCCATTCTGGGAGCTTTGATGCTATGGGGCAGGGAGTGGGCCAATCCGGTCGTCCATTTCTGGTGTGACAATGCGGCAGTGTTGCGCAGCCTACGCCTCAATGTGCTTTTTAGGGCCAGACATGTTCCAGGTATTAATAATGATATTGCTGACGCTTTGTCCCGCCTGCAGATCCCACGGTTCCGTGCCTTGGCCCCGGACGCAGAGGAATTTCCCTCGCCGCTCCAGGACGAGATATGGACGCTTGGCAAGGAGAGGTGAACCGGGCGATCGGCATGTCACTCGCCCCCCGCACGCGTAAGGCGTATAACCATGCATTCAGTTCATTCAGGGCCTTTTGTGCCCGATCACGGCTGCCTGAAAGTTGGCCCATCCCAGTGGCTCACATCCTCCAATTTATGGTTTACTTACATGCCCAGAGCTTAGCTCCCCGCACCATAGCATCCAGGCTGTCAGCGCTGGCTTTCATGGCCAAGGTGGGTGGCTTTGCTGACAGCACAAATGATTTTCGCATAAGACATGTTTTGGAAGGGTGGGTGCGGGAACGTGGGCGCAGCCCGGACGACCGCCACCCGATTTCCCCAGGGGTACTTACCCACCTTGCACGGGGTTGGCATGACCTGTGTTTCGACAGGTATGAGGCAACCCTGTTTCACGCGGCTACTACGGTGGCCTTTTTTGGGGCGCTCCGCATCAGTGAGCTGGTGCTACTGTCTAAGGCGGATGCGAGTCGTAGGGCACTGGAACTCGAAGATGTCTATGTTTCCAATGATTGGGCTCAGCTGAGGATACGCTCCTCTAAGGTTGATCAGCATGGTGTAGGCAGTGGTGTAAGACTGCTACGATGTTCCATGGCAGACATCTGTCCGGTTGGTGCCCTACAGGAGTTCCTGGCACTACGTGGTACGCACCCTGGCCCGTTTTTCTGTCACCAAGATGGGTCTCCCCTTACTAAATTTCAATTTTGGAAGGTGACCGGTAAGGCACTAGCCAGTGTTGGCCTCCCTGGGGCTCGTTACGGCACCCATTCATTCAGGATAGGGGCGGCTTCCACCGCAGCGGCGTTTGGGTACTCTGGGGCTGAAATACGCAACATGGGAAGGTGGGGATCACGATGTTTTCAGTTGTATGTTCGCCCTCTTCAACAGTGAGTACCAGTTAGGTCACTGCCCTGTTTCCTTTTTTCCTTGACAGACCCTGGGTGTCGTTTTACCCCGGTGACAGTATGGCTGGTGGGCCACAGCTATGTGCACAGGGCAGCACAATTTGCTGCGGTGACAGAGTGGGGACCCCGACTGGGACTGGGTGCATCCGCAAGTCTCAGGTGGTACGGTAAGCGCGGAATGTTATGGGGGGAACTGTTGCCATTCCTTTTCTCCATCAGGGATGCTGACCCGCCTGATGTCCTGATTATACACCTTGGGGGTAATGATTTAGGACAGGTCACGGGCCTATCGCTGAAGCATGCGATTTGCGGTGACCTGGCCTACTTGCATTATGTGTGGCCTGCCACAACCCTACTTTGGTCGGACACGATACCGCGGCACGCTTACAGGGGAGGGTTTACCCTCAAGGCCCTTGATCGGGCTCGGCGCGCGGTGAACAGGGCTATTGCCCGGTTCTTTCTGGACAAGGTTGGGGGCGAGTCATACGACACCCCACCATCAGTCTCCAAAATTATGAGCTTTACACAGGGGATGGGGTCCATCTGTCGCCGGGAGGTATGGACCTCTTGTTGGGAGATTGGCGAGCAGGCCTGTTGACCGAGCTGACGGTCTGGGGGGGGGGGCGGTGAGCCTTTGTTGAAGCCTCCCCGTGTGGCGGGTACCACTGGTAAGGTAAACATTTATGACCCACAGGTATCCGGCAGGTTCGCAATTGACTGGACAACACTAGACAGGCACAAGTTGGTTAACGTTGTCCGGTCAACGATGAACCAGGCAATGGGGTGATGGCACGAGCTAGGCAGCATGCATCACCCCGTTATTTTACGGATACGCGTCAGAGGGTGGGGTCAGTAGTTAGATTATTGACTACGGTCAACAATTTGTTTGTTGTCAACAAACAAATTGATACAAATGGATACATTGTAACCAATTGCCGTTGGCAATTTTGGGTGGAACCTTACCAGTGTTACTTCGGCCTGCTTGCCTTAAGAATTATAATTGGTTGAATACCAATAGAAATTTATAATTCGGACTAGGGCATGAATCAATAAATGTGGCCCAATGCCGTTATCCACTTTTACCAGTGTCTGAGTCCTTTATTGGGGGGTGCGCCTGCAAAGATGAACAGTGAAGAAAACCAACAGGGAGGAGGAAAGATTCATTGAAAATATGTTGTTGAAAAAGAACCTCACTGACATCATAATAAGCTGCTAGAAAAACAAATAATTGGGTACTAGACCAAATCAAACCTGAACTCTCCTTAGAAGCCAAAATTACTAAACTGAGACTACTGTACTTTGGGCACATCATGAGAAGACAAGGAATGAAAAGGGAATAATACCGGGTGGTGGTGGTGGTGTACAGGCAGCATAGAAAAGGGAAGACGGAATATGAGATGTATTGATTCGATAAATAAAGCCACAGCCTAGAGTCAGTAAGAGATAAGCAGGACTGTGAATTATAGGACCTTTTGGAGGTCAATGCCATGAATGAAAAGCAACATGACGACACATAAAAACTAGGAAAATCACTTCTAAAAATTCTAAGCATCCGATGATCACTGAACAGTATAAGATGAAACTGGTAAGTGGATGAACCAATTGCCTCCCAGTTATAGATCAGAAACGGGCAGCCTGTTACTCTCTAGATATTGCTGAACATCAGTCTTGGACAGTACAGCCAATAATGAGATTTTCTGTGAGCTTCCGTCTTCGTCCCAGCTCCTGCCAACCTAGCAGTTCGAAAGCAAGAAATAGCAAATAGATAAATAGGGACCACTTCGGTGGGAAGGTAACAGCGTTCCGTGCGCTCCGGTGTCTAGTCATGCCTGCCACATAACCACGGAAACGTCTGCAGAAGCAGACAGCGCTGGCTCTTCGGCTTAGAAACAGAGATGAGCACTGCACCCTAGAGTCGGATACGACTGGCTTTTGAGCAAGGGAAACCTTTACCTTTACCTTTACTGCCCAATAATATCTGGAGGACTACATGTTGCCCAGCTGTTGATCTACCAGATAGCAACCAATATATGTACGTATTCTGAAAATATGGAATTTGGGCAAAAGAAATATCTGGACAAACAAAGCAGGATGACTCATGTCCATAATCTGAAAACTACAGCAGTAGTTTAGTGGGAATAGTGTTAGACTGGGAAATAAGGAAGTTTGTTCCAAGTTTAGTTCAAAGAGAAACTTATTCAAGGGCATGTCCGAGCTATCGGGGAAACTCCCGTCTGGTGCAAGCCTTGGCTCCCTCCGATTCGGAGGCCCACACGTGCAACACAGGCGAGAGACCCCGTTTATTTGGCTAACGCGGCCGAGAAGAGTGCCCATTCTCGAAGTTGAGTCGAGAAAGACTAGTCCAGTGAGGCTGGTTTACAGGTTCTCAGGGAAATGGCGATCTGTGACTGATGTCGCAGAAGAAACTAAAACTGCTAAGCCTCTTGGGATGGGACTCAAGATTCCCATGTGAAAAACACCCTCATCTCTTTTTGAGGACTATAACAGCCTTGGTGCTGTATAAGGTGTGTGGGAATAACGCTGTTCTGTAGCTGGATTCCAGGCTGTGAAACAAAGTTTCTCTTTCAGAAACGGCTCCCATAAAGCAACCAAAAAGTTACAGTCCTTCTCTTTGGAATAAGGCCTTATTGTTAAATATCCCCGTTCAGTCCGCTCCGCTTCAGGTGGAGCAGAATGAGCACTCTTGACCAAGGAAAGTCCTTTTATAATTTATTGAAGAAAATAAGAGTCCAATAAATGCGAAATATAAGAAAAGTAGCATAGTCTAAGTGCGGATATCTCTGCACAATCTAAGTCCAGCGGTCCAAAGCCGCCCCATACGAGATGGTACAACAGGAGCCCCTCTCAGATGGCTGGAGAGCTAGAGCTCCCGCAGGACTTGAAAAGTGACTCTCAAACTAAGAAAAAGGTCTGGTTTTTATGCCACTTTGCCTGGGAAAGTGTCCTGGGAAAGCGCTAATTACCTTCTCAAAGAGACAAGTTTCGTGCGTAGTTCAAAAGGATACCAGGTGGCTATCTTATCTATGTTCTATCTCAGACCGTGAGATAGAACATCTTCCCAGACAGTGACCTTGGGAATAGGAACCAAAATGTACTTTCCCAGAGAAAAGGGATGACACCACTTAATGGCAGGTGCCAACTAAAGATGGCTCCGGTTAGGATAAGCAGAGAATATTGCAGAAACAAAAGAAAAGCAGATTTAAAATCCTTACTTAATAACCTACATAAGTATGATGTAATAATTATAAAAAACTAGTAGAGGTGTCCGCCCTTCGTCTGGGATGGACCCAACCCGGGTCGGGGATATAGCAGAGGACCCCTCTCCTGCGGCAACCATACCATCTGAGGAGGCCATTGAGCCATGTCGGTCGTGCCTCCCCATGGCCGGTCGCAATCGGCGCTGGGCACAATGCCCCCTCCCCTATGCAAGGCAGGAAGCCGTGCTAAGAAGCACTCAACCCCGAGCGCCTCCCTTTTGAGGGGGAGGGGAGGACATGCAATCACATCACCCCCTCTGATTCTCAACCTGTGAGGGGTGATGCGTTCGCGTTTCCCCCTCCCCCTTGCAAGGCAAGCACCCGGGTTTGGGGGCTTCTCAGCCCAGCTCCCTGTCTTGCTAAGGGGAGGGGGCGATGTGGATGAGTTTTTCCCCTTCCCCTTTACAAGGAAGGCGCCCGAGTTTGGGGGCTTTTTAGACCAGCTCCCTGCCTTAAAGGGAGGAGGCAATGCGATGGTGTCCGCCCCCTCCCCATCGCAAGGCAGACGCCCGGGTTTGGGGGCTTCTCAGCACGGCTCCCTGCCTTGCTAAGAGGAGGGGGCAATGTGATGGTGTTTTCCCCCTCCCCCTCATAAGGAAGGCACCCGGGTTTGGGGGCTTCTCAGCCTGGCTCCCTGCCTTGCTAAGGGGAGGGGGTGATGTGAGCGTGTTCCCACCCTCCCCTGCGCAAGGCAGGCGCCCGGGTTTGGGGGCTTCTCAGCCCAGCTCCCTGACTTGTTTAGGGGAGGGGTGATGCGATGGTGTTCTCCCCTCCTCCTCAAAAGGAAGGCACCCAGGTTTGGGGGCTTCTCAGCCCGGCTCCCTGCCTTGCTGAGGGGAGGGGCGATGTGAGCATGTTTCCCCCCTCCCCCTCGCAAGGAAGGCACCCAGGTTTGGGGGCTTCTCAGCCCAGCTCCCTGCCTTGCTATGGGGAGGGGGCGATGTGAGCATGTTCCCCCCCCCTCGCAAGGAAGGTGCCCGGATTTGTCGCGTCTACTGCTGCCCTTACGCCGGTGCGCCGGTCATTGCCTATGGTTCTGATCGGCCTTTGCTGCTCTGCGTGTACACGCGCCGTCGGCCCGAACGTTCCAACAGGTTGTTTTTTTGCCAGCTCCAACTTTCCTACTGTTTTTTCTTCGCGCACGAGCGTTCTGTCCTCCTTGATTGGCCGCATCACAATGGCTGCCGGGGGTTGTAGTTTTTTGTTTACACTGTTTTGTGGGGCGCAGGGCCCCCCACGGTGGTCCGGACCCCAATGTTGACGTCTCTCCCACGCCAGGTAAGTGTGTGCACAATATGGACGGGGACAGTTAAGGGGCGTGGATTCGTATTCCGAACCCATATGGGGACATTTCTCTTTTATAGGTATAGATATGATGTCATCCCAGATGGAATCACGACACGAGCTACCATAATTCAGTTTCCAGTTTGCAATTTGTTCACCCACATAACAAACTAGAGCCTTGTCTACTGAATATTATATTGCAACCAAACCCTTCACCTCTCCTTGAACTCAAGAGTCCAGCTAACAATGTGACAAACAGAGATGTAATACGTGACCACAAACTCAAAGAGCCATCACTTTCAAATGATGCCTTGTTAGGAAGATTGTCCAGAGGCCCAACAATCTCATAAATATGTACTGAAATAGCAAATAATTGAGATGGTCCAATTTTCTTGCCATTGTATCCGCATGCCCACTTGCAAGAAAGACTACATCAGCCTTCCCTAATCTGGCATCCTTCCAGAAGCAATGGAATATTATTCAGCAGCTGAAGACAGCTAAACCAATGTCAAACTCACCCAGAAGGAACTGGAGCATGGTTGACTTTTTAAAATCTAAATAATTTTTTCCATCGCTAAAAAAATAATCACTGCTGTATGCAATAAATTAGCAACACTGGATACCAATACAATATTAGGAATGCACTTTGTCTGAGCCAGCAATGTTGTCTTTTTATATTCAAAGTTAAGGTCTTACACAAAGATTAAGTCAGACCCCGATTAGGTGTACTATAAACAGTATGACTCACAAAGAATGCATTAAGGATGCAGTATATTTAGATTTCATTCATTTGTAAATGGTGTCAAATAAACCCACAGACATCCATAATGACCAATAGCAAGTTACAAATTGACTTTTTTAGCTGTGCAAATCAAAGCAAAACCTAGACTGAATTGTGATTTATGTATGTCAAAATTTCAGAAAATAGCTGTCTATCATTTCATAATATCTAAGTTTCTATCCAGACTCTTGGGGGTAGGGAGCAAAGGGAACAATTTCCTGGATCTTCATCAAAAATAAATTCTGACTTATGGAGACCTTTTCCAAGATTTTAAGGAACAGAATAGACAGAAGTGGCTTGCCCATCCCTTCGGGAGAGGGGCACTGGGACAATGCAGCTTGGCAAAGGCCACACATGGCTAGTTCCTCCCCCTTGTAGGAGGGACAAACTCCCAGCTTCTGTCTCTGCAGCCAAGCTACCTAAGCTATACAGCCACCTCTTAACTTATATAAGAGGCCTCAAACACAGAGAGGCTGTCAATACTGTTAAAGAACTACCACTTGTTGGTTGTGACCAACTTGATTTTCTTTCAGATTTGCACTGAGATGAAAAGCATAAACATAACAGGGAGAGGTGTTGGATTCACCATCTAACACAGGGGTTCCCAAACTTTTTAGGCCACATGCCAGATTCGGCCCCCAATGCCAATTCATCTGGCCCATGAAGCCCTCATTGCTCCTGGAAGTAACAAGGCCCACGAAGCTCTCATTGCTCCCATATGGGCGTGTTTTACTTCCGCTTCCAGGAGCAACAAGGGCTTTGCGGGCTGGATGAATTGATGTCAGGGGCCAAATCCAGTGGGCCACAGTTTGGGCACCCCTGATCAAACAGAAAGAAAACTGTAAAACAAATTTTGCTGTTGGTGATAGCATCTTTTTGTCATGACCAAATAATTACAGTTGCAGTTAATGCTAATAATAGCACCCTAGTACAACCATAATCATTTTTAAATTACTGTATTACATTTACATCCCACTTTTTTCTTCTTCTTCTAGAAACCCCCATTTCAACTATTCTTTCCAAAATATCATACAATAAAGTGGAAATGGATACAAAAGCTGTAGGGAGATCTTAATCAAATGATGAGCATACTATTTCCCCCTTGACCTCTAAACTAAAACATTTATCTTTATCTCCTAAGACATTGCAAAGTAATAGTTCCCAGACTGGAGGTGCACTGCCCTAGAGGGCATGAACACATTCCAAAAGGGATGGCACCTGGACATGGTAAAATAGGAAAGGGCAGTCCAGAGGGCAAGAGCGCTGGCCAGGGACATCGTGTAGGTCATGAGCGCAAGGTGAAGGAGGAGTGCTGCATCCTCTCCTTTGAGTGGTGAAGCTGGTAGCATGCAGTTTTCCCCATCCTGCTTCTGCTGCTTTCTTCAGTGGAGAGGGAGAAAGAAGTACAATACAATACATGGCGACAAAGATGGGGAATGCAAAGGAAAGCAGTGGTTGCTCTAGCCAGCCCACTACTTAGGCACATGTGCATACACTTGGTGGTAGAGAAGTCTTTCTGGCTACCCCTTCCCTTAGTGCTATAACTGCAAGAACCTCCCTTGCATATCAAAAAAGAATAACCGGCCCTGCAGGAAACTGAGCTGTGACGCTCTTCTCGTGGCAGGCATGCAGTATGTGCAGTCTCTCTTGCAGTGATGGGGAGTTGAGGTGTTTTTTCCTGTTCCTTCTGTCACTATCATGCAAGGCAGGTTAGGAATCCAAGCAACTGGTTGTGTCCCATAGATTCTGTCTCTCTCCCACAGAAATAAAGTGCAACAAAAAGCAGGGATAAGAGGAAACTGACAGAGTTAAGGTGGCTTTCCTATGTACACTTATCTAGGACTAAGCCACTCTGTCTGCTTATCCTTCCTCATCTGCTCCACCCCCAATTTGAAAAACTTCCTTGAATATTACTGATTGTAACAGGTGACACAGTATGTGAAGGAAAACAGGATTTTGATGCAACAGATGAGGGGAAACAAAAAGAGATGATCTTTAACTAGGTAAAGTCCTCCCTTGCTCGAGTTGAAAGCCAGTCATATTCAACTCTGGGGCTCAGTGCTCATGAATGAGTCAGCATTGTCTGCGTCTGCAGATGTTTCCGTGGTCAGATGGCAGGCATGAGTAGATGCTGTAACGCATGTAATACCGCTGTTACCTTTCCCACGAAAGCGGTACCTATTTATCTACTTGCAATCTCTTACTTTCAAACAGCTAGGTTGGCAGGAGCTAGGACAGAGATGGGAGCTCACTCCATTCATGCAACACTCGGATCTTAAACTGCTGACCTACCAGTTGTCAAGTTCAGCCTCCTAATCACTAAGCCACCTCAGTGCCTAACCTTCCCATATTATTAGTTGTGACTGTTTCATTCTTGTTTTGTATTTTTTGTTTGTTATCTTCCCAGGGGTCTGTAATGTTCAAATTAGTCCTTGATACAGATTCATTAACTGCTAGATTTCATAGCAGAGTAATAACAATAACCATATGTCTTCAAGTCAGATCTGATTTATGCAAACCCTTTTCAGGATTTTCTAGGTTAAAAAGTACTCAGAAGAGTTTCACCATTCCCTTCTTCTGGGGACACCCTGACAAGGTTTAACGTGCCCAATCCAATGCTACACAGGCTGATTCTTCCTGGAGGCACAATGGGGAATCGAACTGCCAACCTCTGGTTCCACAGACAGATACCTAAACTACCTGAACTATCCAGCCAGCTTTCATAGAACATCTTTAAAAATTTTAACCTTCCCAAACTAAGTCTGAAAACTCTTGTGCATTCACAACCTTCTGTAATTTTGTCTGGAAAAAACCTTCCTGTATTTCACCTTAGGAACTGCTGTGAACTAAAGGCAAGAAAAAATACTTATGCCTATTTTATTTTAATTTTCAAATTAAAAGGATCGAACTTACAATGTTTTCATTGCAGCATAGCAGTTTAACCACTGTGTCACCAGGGCTTGAAAATAATTTAAAGAACTGGCTGGAACTTTTCCAAATTTTACCACAAGTCCTCACTTTAACTTTGCCTATCCTGAATTGTGAAGAAAAAAGAACAATCGCCGGATCAGTCTTTAAATTTACAACCCACAACAGTACACATGTAACTGCATTCCTTATCTGTTCTATACATAAAATATGACTTTTTGAAAAATATCTTTTGATAATCTCATCTGTCAATTTGCTGACAGAAAAGTAGGACAAAAGATGAGATAAGTTTTAAAGTATTCTAAGTGTAGTTTCTACAGTGTATAAATATTTTCTTTAACTTGTTATAAAGTCTGAACATTCTGATGTGAAGTGTCGCTATGTTTTGGAAACATTATATGCATACTTTGAGTTTTTCCACAGCTCAAAGCAAATATATGACATTGACACAAGACACTGTGAGAAAGAGACAACAGAAAAGGGCTTCAAACAATCATTCAGTCCTGAGCCTATCAACATATTAAAGGATCCTGTTTTTTGCTCACCAACACCAAGTATTTTGTGGTATCAGAAACTTAATTATAAAATGTAACTTTTGTGGTAAAGTTGGCTTCTAATATTCAGCATAAGATGTGCCTACATGACAGATAGAAAGAATAGGTGCCATTTACAAAGAGTTACTTATAGAGCATGGATTCTGTTTTCAATAAATTTGCACCCAGGTAGGGCTGTCATCTTCTTCCTACAGTTTCATTAGTTTTCTTTTTCTAGTGCATTCATTTTTTGAGTCCAGATAGGACAAAAATCAATTGGTAAAAAACTAACACGAAAAACCTCTCCTAAAATGTCACTTAATGGATGTTGGGCAAGATTTATTCTATTGGAGTGTTTTCAGTAAAAATGCTATACTTGAATCCCAGAAACTATCATCTGTCTTTTCATTTTCACTATATATTTAAGGGATCATTGCAGGCTGCAGCTTTGCAATAAGTATCCAATTTTCTATTTGCTATTGGAACAAGGTAAGTTTCTCTAACCAGTCGTGCCCTTTACATCTATTGGAACAGAACTCCTATCAGCTTGGGTGTCATTTGTTATGTCTCCAGATAAAATACCTGAAGGGCATTACATGAAAAAGGCAAGCCTAAGGCACTTCAGTCGACACTTATCTAGAAAGCCTCTTGCAGAAGTCAAGGGCACATACCTGTCAACCGTGGCTCTGGCGAATCCGGGACCTGCGCAGACCGGGTCTGAGCAGGTCGCGTTGTACGCATGCGCGTGGAGGGCTAAGCCACTTGCGTAGCCTTCTACGCAGGGGGCGTAGCTTTCTGCACATGCGTGGAAGGGAGCTACGGAAGTGTAGAGCCCTTCCACGCATGCGTGCAATGCGACCTGTGCAGATGGGCTGTGCAGTGCCTCCTTTCCCCCGCTGCAAAATTACGGGGTTTTGGCAGTGCGGGTCGGGACATGGTGCAAATCGGCGCCAAATTACAGGGTAATCCAGGGCAAATTGGGATGGTTGACAGGTATGCAAGGGCATGTCTCCATGGTCAAGATGCTCCCCGGCTTACTACATATTTCCTCTTCCTGCTTCAGCTCCAAACACCTGTAATGGCATTTCAGATAAATGCAGTGAGAATGGGGAGATGGAAAATCTACCTCTGCAGCCCTAGATCTAAGACTTCTATTCTCTGGCCCAAAAGTGTCTGACCAATGCATATTCTTATTCCCCCTGTTCCCATGATCTCCAACCCTAACATTTTTGTCTTTCAGGAGAGAACTTCATAAACTATGAATTACATTCAAAGGTAAATAAAGGATGCTCAGGGAGGAAAGTTTTTCATTCCTTCCTGTGTCCTGGGGACACCTACGTGCACAAAAAGGCTCTGTAGAATGCTGGGAATCCTACTGAACAATGTGGAACCAATAGGGAGGAGAATAAGGCAAAAATAAGACTCACTCTTGGCTTAAAGTAAGGATATTAACGAAAGGAATTTTTCCTATTGTGCCATCTTCTAAACAGGCACTATGCCCCATCCAACACTGTTGAGGAGGGCTCCTCCCACTCTTTTAAAGATTTTTTTTTCCTGGTCACCTCTGAGTTTGGTACTAACAAACTAATCTGAAAAAATTACAGAACCTGCAAACACAGACTCTCCCATACAATGCCTCAGACTTCTAGGAAGACTAAAAGTTCCAAAGATACCTTAAACTTTCAGTCTCCCGCTGTTCGCTCCACCTCTCATGGAGCAATGCAGACCAACTTTACACCAACTTGCAGGGAATGGTAGGGGAAGATGAAAAAACCTGAAAGGGGGCAGAGATACATCCAGTTGAACTTTCTCCTCTATTACTTACAAAATTAGACACACAAGCTCCTAATGTGGTAAATGTCTGCCTATCTTGCTGTGGCTTTCTTCCTTCTGCCCCATTCATAGTGTAATGTTTATACTTCCCATGCCATTTTGTGCCCTATTTCTCTCATTATGCAACTTTTCAAACCATTCTCAGTTGTGTATTTATTTATGAGTGAGTAGCTGTTGTCACATTCCTTTAGAGTTTCCCTCCTTGTTCCAAAAAGGGTTAGACATGTACATGTGATCCATTTTCAACATCAATATGCCTTTTTCTTACATGGAGTGCAGAAGCAAAACAAAGCAAAAGCAATCATACATATGTGCTTAGTGCACTCTGGACGGTTCACAAGTTAATTAGCATTTTGCCCCCAACATGCTGGGTACTCGTTTTACTGACCTCAGAAGGATGGAAGGCTGAGTCAACCTTGAGCCCCGGTCAGGATCAAACTCACAACCTTTTTGGGTTGCAGGACAGCAGTTTGTTTATTTATTTATTTTTGATATTTCTATCCCGCCTTATTCATCACAAGATGAATCAAGGCGGCCTCCAACAAGTTATAAAATCAACAAATTTAATCAACAATATAAGCATCAATAAAAACATTAATTAAAAACATTGTTAAAAACACAAGAAAAAACATGTAAAAGCACAAGATTAAAAATTTCCTAACATCTAACATTTAAAATCCTCCCTAAAACATTAAAAAGGACGAGGTAGAACGGGCTAGGGTTTGGGGGGGAGGACAAAAATACAATCCCTTAAGGCAACTACATAAGATACACAGGCTACACTAGCCAGCGAGATTGGGCCAAAGTGCCCGACATGCCCCGCACCCGCTGGCATAGCCATGTCTTAAGTGCCTTCCTGAAGGGGAGGAGCTCAGTTTGTAGGCGAAGATCGGATGGAAGGAGGTTCCACAGGCCCGGGGCAGACACCGAGAAGGCTCTCATTCTGGTCACGGCCAGCTGAGCTTCACTTGGAGATGGGACCACTACAGAGCCTCTCCTGTCTGCCCTCATAGGACGGGCTGAATACCTACGGGTGATGCGGTCTCTTAAGTATCCTGGTCCAATGCCATGAAGGGCTTTAAAGGTGAAAACCAGTACCTTGAATTGCACCCAGAGGCACACTGGCAACCAGTGCAGCTCCCGAAGCAGCAATGAGGCATGGGCATAACGCCCACACCCCATCACAACCCGGGCAGCGACTTTCTGTACCAGCTGAAGCCTCCGAATGGTCATCAAGGGCAGCCACTGTGCCACCAGGGCTCTTTCTCCTGTGAGAAAAGCATAAAAGAGACCTGATATGGAAAAGTGGAGTACAGTACATCACTTCAAAATGTAGAAAGGAGGCTAGTTTTTCTGTTGTTGAAAAAGAAATTTCTATGTAAACTAGTACTGTAAGGAGAAGACTTGGACTGAATCACTTATATCCAATGTATTTTCTTTAGTTAGAAGAAGGAGTATAAAACATCCACACCCTGTATTTTATAAAAGCCATCTCCCATCTACAGCTTTGGAATAGAAGACCTAACTCCCTCGGGCAAGCAGACCAGGCCTGAGACCCCAGCCAGAAGGAATCCATGTAAGCATAGCTGTTCCCGGCTAAGAATTCTCCAGTTCATTTCCTCCCTTGTTCTGTTCATCAAGACAGCATCTAACAAATCCAGCTCCATTGTTAGCATGAATCATGCACCAGCGGCAATACAGCATGACTCCCAAGTTCTTGTATGCCGAACTGCATTAGCTGCAGGCAAATCCTTTTTATTAGGTACAACCAGGACATCCGTCTGATGTGGAGCATATGTAGGAAGTGACTGATATCAGACTAGCAGGAGGTTGGGACACGGAAAAAAACCTGAAATAAAATAGTTCTCTTTTTTAAAATCCTGGATACTTTAAAATGAATTGTCATGAACGAGCATTAGTTTGAAAAAAACAAAGGCACACAAACCAGGAGGGAAACTTTTCCCCCTTGTGAGATATTTTATCGGTTGCTTTATGACAAGTGTCAACATGAAAATTCCACAGGTCATCTCAGCATGGAAATAACTTTTACAGGCAACTTTGAAACATCTGAATAATAAAAGGAGGAGGTTTAGCTGAAATACTTTCACAACCTTAAACCAGCCTATGAATATAGCCAAATTGACAAAGCAGCAGAATCAGGGAAAGCCACACTTGCTGGCCAAAATATAGGTAAGCCAAAGGCAGAAACAGTGTAAGTAGCCAGTTCTCTTGGGGTTACGTGTTCTCTACTCTGGCATCTGTTTCAAGACAATAGAAGGAACTGTGAAACTCATGATTAAGCAACAGCCATTTTGCATGTGAATTGGCTCAAGAGGAATCTCATGGGAGTTTGCCATGGTATCGTAATTCAGCATCACCCTTCCACTAATAATGCATAACAAACCTCCGACAAGAAAAAATGAAATGAAAGAAATTACTTTGTTGGCAAATAGTTCTAACCAGCAGGCTTCAATGTGGATGAAGCAATGTTGGTTTCTTGTCAGGATTTTAAAGAAAAAGAAGGCCTCGCAAGTTTCCATTGTCTTATCTCTCTCTCTCTCTCTCTCTCTCTCTATGTTGTGTTCTAAGGGTTTTACCTTCCACATGGATTACAATGTATCTGAACCAATGTAACCTTGCCTATAGCAACAATGTAACCTTCAGCTGTATCATATGAACCCTGCATGAGGACGCGAGCTGATGACCACCAGCTGGCAGCAGCGAGCGTCCAAGCTCTCTTGGTCAGAATCATCAAAGGCAACAGCGCGGGAAGCTTTCCCGCCACCACCTACACCTGGACAAGAAGGGCGTGACTAGCAATGACGTCACGCAGGCAGTAGCCAATGGGCTACTATGGCACCACGTTCAAATGTATTACTACTGTATATAAAGAGCTATCGATCCGCCATTACCTCATGTTCCCTCTGTCCACGATGCAATAAACCTGAGTTAACCCAGCCCGAGGCTGTGTCCTGTGTCTTGGTTTACATACACCAAATTGGCGACGAGGATGGGATGATGGATTCCCAAAGCGCCAGGACACAGAGCGGGTTCAATATTATCAAGCCGCAAGACTGGACCATCTTTAACATGGATTTCAAGGCGGCCTTGGTGGAACTCAAAGTCAAAGACGACGAGGAAAGGAAGAGGGCCATCCTCACCCGAATGCTGGGTGTAGAGACCAAGCGGACGCTGGTGGGCATGATCGAACCGAAGACGTTGGACGACTTCAAAACCGACGACATACTGAAGTTGCTGCGTGAGCGTTTCCAACCCTCGAAGGCAATGTTTCCCGCTAGGAGTGCGTTTTGGAGGCGAGTCCAAGCGCCGGATGAGTCGGTAGAGGCTTTCGTGGAGGCCCTGAGGGTAGCCGCCGTTCCCTGCAAGTGGGACAACCTGGAGATGACCATGAGGGACGTCGTGCTGTGTGGCCTGAAGGACAAGGAAGTGCAGCGCCGCCTGATGAACAGGGAGCCGCCACCCACGCTGGCCGAGGTCGTAGAGACCGCGGAATCCGCGGAGTCCACGAATGCGGGAGTGGACGAAATACACGAGTGGCGTGAGTGGCGTCCTAGGGCCAGCAAAGCGGAAAGCTCGGTGCGCGGCAAGTCAGGACAGCCGGTGCACGCGACCCGGCGAACCTCGAGATCCTCCACAGATGGCAGCGACGGCGAAGAGGTACAGAAGGTCCGGAAAGGGGGGCGCCGCTGCGATGGTTGTGGGGCGGCCCACGAGCGTGCGAAGTGCCCTTTCAGGAAAGCCGAATGTTACAGCTGTGGCCGGCGCGGGCACATCGCCAGGGCATGCAGAAATCGGAAAGAGGGCCGGAGGCAGTCGAAAGACCGTTCGGCCAGACCGGACCATCCAGCGAGACCCCAAGATGGCGCCCGAACCACGAGGAAGCAGGACGGCGTGGGTCGCGTCTCGGACGGCAGTGAGGACGACGCCCCCGTGTTCAGCGTGTCCGCGGGACAAAACCATTACTTCATTGAGGTAATAGTACAAGGGGCCCCTGTTAGGATGGAGATTGACTCGGGGTCCTATTATTCCATAATTCCCCAGAAAGAGTTCTTGAAGATCGACCCCCAAGCGCGGCCCAAACTTAAGACTCTGAGGTCCACGCTACGGGACGTACAAGGGAACAGCATTCCAGTGCTGGGGGTCGGAAAATTTCGGGTTCGTTATAAAAGACATTCCGCAGAACTCCCTTTAGTCGTTCTCAAAGGGGGGAATTGTAGCCTCCTAGGGACGCAGTGGTTTCAGCCCTTGGGTTTGTTCATAGGGGGGGTGCATGCCGTGGGCGCGGATCCGATACAAGCGGTGTGTGACGCGCACCCCGCCGTTTTTGAAAAAGGACTGGGAAAATTCAAGGGACCCCCTGTAGCCTTCGACCTGGACCCGGAGGTCCGCCCGATAAGACTCAAACCGCGCAGGGTGCCTTTCGCACTAAAGGACAAGATAGAGGCGGAACTGGACAAATTGGTGGGCCAGGGGATTCTTATTCCTGTTGATTCCGCGGAGTGGGAAACTCCAATCGTAACAGCCCTGAAGGCTAACGGGGAGGTGCGCATTTGCGCTGATTATAAGTGTACAATTAACAAGGCGATTCGCCCTAATGCATATCCGGTGCCAGTGGTCAGCCACCTTTTGGCCAGGCTAAATGGGGGAAAGTGTTTCGCTAAGCTCGATTTGGCACAAGCCTATCAACAACTCCCCGTAACTCCCGCCACGGCCGCGGCACAAACGATAGTCACACATAAAGGAGCGTTCCAGGTGTCGCGTTTACAGTTCGGCGTGAACTCGGCACCCGGTCTTTTTCAGTCGCTTGTGGAACGCCTCCTGAAGGGGCTGGAGGGGGTGTTGCCTTATTTTGATGACGTATTGATAACAGGGGGGAGTGAGGCCGAACTAGCCAGGAGATTGGATAAAGTGCTAACTGTGTTCGAGAAAGCGGGGCTGAGACTGAGGAAGGACAAATGTGTTTTTTTCGAAACCGAGGTCGAGTTTTTAGGATTTCGGATCACACCCGAGGGGATTAAGCCGTCCAAGTCCAAAGTAGCAGCCATTAAGAAGGCCCCTCGCCCCACATCCAAAACCGAACTACAGTCATTCCTGGGGCTCCTCAATTTTTACCATACTTTCCTCCCGCGGAAAGCCTCCGTGGCCGAACCGCTTCATCGGTTACTGAAAAAGGAGGAGACATGGATGTGGGGTGACGAGCACGAGAAGGCGTTCAACGAACTAAAGCAACTGTTAACATCGGATGCAATCCTTACGCACTTCGACCCCAAACGGCCGGTGGTCTTAGTCTGTGATGCATCACCGGTGGGAGTGGGGGCGGTGCTGTGCCACGTGTTGGATGACGGGCGGGAGGCCCCAGTTGCGTTTTATTCAAGGTCCCTGTCCCAAGCAGAGCGAAATTACGCACAAACCGACAGGGAGGCATTAGCAATAGTAGCGGGGACCAAAAAGTGTCACGATTTTCTGTATGGCCGCCCGTTCACAATCGTGACGGATCACAAGCCCCTGTTAGGGATCTTCACGGCAGGCAAGCCAACGCCACAGATACTATCTCCGAGGATGTTGCGATGGGCCATTTTTCTTAACGCATACCAACACGAGTTGGAGTACCGGCCCGGAAAGGAGATCAGCCATGCTGATGCGCTTTCGAGATCTCCTTTGCCTTTGTCGGACGACCAAAAAGCCAGAATAGGAAGAGACCGCCAGGTGTTGCTAATCGAGGTTTTAGACGAACCCCCAATAGTACCGGCTGATATAGCTAGGGCGACAAGCAAGGACAGGACGCTGGAGAAAGTCAGCTCATGGGTGCAGAAAGGGTGGCCAACATCGTCCCCAAGCAAGGAATTCGACCCATTCTTTCGGAAGAAGCTAGAGTTGTCCATAGAAAGGGGGTGCCTGTTGTGGGGCCAACGGGTGGTGGTCCCGACACCCATGCGGCCGAGGGTTCTCAAACTGCTGCACGTCAGCCACCCGGGCATCGTTCGCTCAAAAGCGCTGGCCCGCAGTTACTTTTGGTGGCCACAGCTGGACGAGGACATTGAGCACATGGTAGGCACTTGTGAGGCGTGCCAGGGGTCCCGACCAGAGGCGGCCCGCCTCCCGCATAGGGAATGGGACACAGCGAGGGGGCCATGGTCCAGAGTGCACGTAGATTTCGCTGGCCCTTTCCGAGGAACCATGTTTCTCCTGGTGGTGGATGCATTCTCAAAGTGGCTGGAGGTCATTCCTGTAAAGAGCACGTCCTCCACCACTACAATTAACCAACTACGGAGAGTTTTTTCAACGTTCGGTTTACCCGACACTTTAGTCAGCGATAACGCGAGTTGCTTCACCTCCTCAGAGTTCGGGGCATTCATGGAGGCGAATGCCATTCGGCATGTCACGTCCGCGCCGTTTCACCCGGCCACGAATGGCCAAGTGGAACGGTTGGTGCGTACAACAAAGGAAGCGCTTCGGCGCATGGGCCCTGGGGACCTGAACCACCAAGTATGTCAGTTCTTATTAGCGTATAGGGTGAACCCCTTAGCGTCAGGTTACTCGCCGGCAGAACTATTGATGCGGCGGAAACTGACTACATTCCTGTCCAGGCTGGACCCCACAAGAATTGAGGACAAGGGAAAAAACGTGGGGCTGGCAGTCTCGAAAGGTTTCGCCGCCGGCGACCCTGTGCATTGCAGGAACTATGCCAGCGCGGGGCCAGCCTGGGTGCCGGGGACGGTTGTAGAACAGACGGGGCCAGTGTCGTACCGGGTCGAAACCCACACCGGTCTCCTCTGGAGGAGGCACGCAGACCAACTGAGGCACCGAGTCAGTGGGCCAGTCAGTGAGGATTTCCAACAAGATTCAGCGTTAGGGTTCTCCCCCACCCGCGTAACCCAAGGGGGAGACAGCAGCGGACAACAGTCCCAAGCAAGGGGGGAAGGAAGAAGCAGCGGCCCCGACTCATATCCTTTTGATAAGCCAGTTCCGTCAGAGGCCGGGGAAGGGGGAGAGGAGTTCGCGACCGCTGCCCCCGAATGGAATTTTGGTTTTGATTTAGCAAACCGGGGGGGTTTTCAGGAGTGTTCCCCCACCCATCCAAGCGAGAAGAGGGGTTTTTCGTTAGTCCCCAGTGCCCCCGGTTCCTCCCTAAGTAAGAGCACACCTCCCAACAACGCCGCGGAGCCGCGGCAGATCACTAACGAGTCTCCCTCTCAAATTACAGGACAGGAAACCAGGGGACAAAGAGAAGGTAGCAAACCCGGGGAGAGGCAGCCCGCATCGAGACCCCAGCGTGTTCGAAACAAGCCATCTTGGCTGAAAGATTTTGTCTCCTAGGGGGGGAGTGTCTAGAAGCATGGGCTCGAGACATTGTCTCGTCCTAGGGGGGAGGGATGTTGTGTTCTAAGGGTTTTACCTTCCACATGGATTACAATGTATCTGAACCAATGTAACCTTGCCTATAGCAACAATGTAACCTTCAGCTGTATCATATGAACCCTGCATGAGGACGCGAGCTGATGACCACCAGCTGGCAGCAGCGAGCGTCCAAGCTCTCTTGGTCAGAATCATCAAAGGCAACAGCGCGGGAAGCTTTCCCGCCACCACCTACACCTGGACAAGAAGGGCGTGACTAGCAATGACGTCACGCAGGCAGTAGCCAATGGGCTACTATGGCACCACGTTCAAATGTATTACTACTGTATATAAAGAGCTATCGATCCGCCATTACCTCATGTTCCCTCTGTCCACGATGCAATAAACCTGAGTTAACCCAGCCCGAGGCTGTGTCCTGTGTCTTGGTTTACATACACCAAACTCTCTCTCTTTGAAATCAATCCTTCTAGCTCAGGAGTTCCCAACCTTTTTCTGCCGCAGGCCTGACCACGCCCCCTGGACAGCTGAGCAGGCTGGACCACGCCCCAAAAGCAGAAGCATGTGCATTTATGGCTGTTGTAAATGCGGCCACTTCCGCATTTATGAGTTGTGGGCGCATTTATGCATGCACGGGCATGTTTTATAGCTGACGTAAGCTGCTCCTGTGCATGCATAAATGTGTCTGCTTCCACTTCCAGGTGCAGCGGAGGTGGCAACAAGCCAGATGAAATGGTGCCGCAGCCTGGCTCCGGCCCACAGGCCATAGGTTGGGAACCCCTGTTCGAGCTGGTTGCTAACAAAGCCAGTCTAATGATGATGCTTTCTTCTGTTAAGACTATGAATAAACCAGTATAATAAAATATTATGCATGCAAGGTACAAATCCAAGGCCATTAAAACTAAACTCAGGATGTTCTGAAACAGATCTTAGCTTGGAGGTAGATTTTGCCTTTTATTTTCAAACCAATTTCACATAAATGATAAAATTAAGCTATTCTTTTTCTTCAAAAAGCACAGGAATCTTTCTTCCTCTACATGTAGATGCAACTACTGAATTGGAAATATCTACATGAGTCATGAAAGTTTTGGAAAGGCCTACAAATTGCACATTCTAAAAGACTGCTTCTGTTCAAATTCTAGATTTACTAAATCAGAACAGGCAGACAAATCCTCAAGAACTGCCTTTCTAACAGCCCGTGAAAACCTTGACAATATCTGTTTTAGGATACCTACCTATTCCTTAAATTGTAGTCTTATTATTATTATTTTAAAATACAGACTAACACAAATAAGCTTTACTGGCCACAGCTGCTATGGTACAAACTATGATCTAGCATCAGTAATTTAAATTGCTCAAAAGTAATGGAGAAGAAAGAGTGTTGATGCAGAGCAAAATCCCATTTGTAACATATTGCTAAACTGCTGCTCTATTTCCCATGAGTCAATGAACTGGGAGAAACTAAGTAGACAAGACAGCTTCTACTGCTATCTTCTTTTTTCCTATGATGAAGTCTTTTAAAGAGCTACACATGTGCTCTTAGTGAGATAGCTAAACATGACGATGGCATCATGATGCTATATCCAGTTATATAATTGGTCCCTAATGGCTGATAAATCTCTTGTTCAATATTTCCCAATTAATTTCCTCTTGCCGCACCTTCTCCTCTTCCATCCCCGGTGGTGTGGACCCTTCAGAGTCTATTAATTCCTGCCTGAGCTCTAACCAATCTTTGGATTCATTCTCCAACAAATTTGCTTGCACCATAACATCCATGACATATGTATCTTCCTTGATCACATAACGATGACCCGCATACGAAAAACTTAACTGTTTTGGAAATTTCCAATTAAACATTACCCCCTTTCCAATCAATCTCTTTGTTAGTGGCTTCATTTTTATTCTCCAAATTCAAGACAACGGCAGGCGTAACTCAAAATTCAATAAATCTAGGAGCTTTTTTTCATAGCAACATAAATTTATATTAAGTGAATGATAATAACATAAATTTTGAGGGACAAGCAAGAAACATCCATTACTGGATAGACAGGACACATATGGTGATTTCTTGCATTGTTGATGACCTTGTGTCTGATGACTGATGACAATGTTGTCGACTTCTATGTGGACAAAGACGATAACTCAAACCTTTATCCACATGTCCAGGATTAAAAATCCTCACAAAAACTAAATCTCAGATGAAGAGTTATTTATTATTTTTTTATTAAATTTGTATAGTGCACATCTGGGAGATCTTCCCTCTCCTGGTGGTATACAACAGTTAAAAACAAAAGACTCACATTAGAGCAAATTGTTGGCACGGATCATTAACTGTTAATATCCACATTTAGAATAAAGCTGGAAAAGAACACTAATAGAATCATAATGTTAAAATATAATTTAAACAATGTATCTAATGAATTTGAAATCCACATAAAATATAAATTTGCATTATGAACCGATCATGAACCAGAAGAACTGTGGATTGAAACCAAAGATATTATTAGGAAAGACTGCTAAATTTATTCCATAAATAAAAAGAAAAGAATACTTAGATGAATGATAGAAGAAAATATCAAAATTGTAAAGTACAGATGAGAAGCAGGTGACAAAAATAGTCAGAAGCCCAAATGAAGCTTCTCAGCAACAGTCAAGTAGAGACAAAAAGAACTACAGTATTTCAATAACTAATGCAACAAAACAGAGAAAAACAAAAGGGGGGGAGAGAAAGTATGCTTGCATTAACAATGCTGAAAGAACAGGGAAGCACACTATATGACAAGGAGAAAATAAAGAGAAGGTGGAAACAATATACCCAAGACCTATGCAAAAAATAAAATAAAAGGATGATAGATTCCCTTGAAGAGGAGTCCTATGATAAAGAACCTGCAGTTCTAGAAAGTGACATGAAAGCTGTTCTGAAGGCACAGTAACTATAGGACCATGGCTTTAATTTCTCATGCAAATAAAGTGATACTCAACATGTTTAAACAAAGGTGTTTACTTTATATAGAGCAAGAAATTTTTGATGTTCAAGCTGGATTTCAAAAAGGAAGAAGCACTCGACCTTTTACAGCAAATGTCCACTGAGAACTGGAGTGCAGTTCTTGCCATTGGCAGAGGGAGAGGTCTGGGTGGGGAAGTGGTGCTGCCACTGGTGCTGGCTGGGTGAGGTGGGGCTTGCCCGGGAAAGTGTTATGCTGAAAGGCTGCTGCGTGACACCTCTGGCACACATGCCACAGGTTCGCCACCACTGTCCTATGTTATACACAGCAGGCTTCATTAAATTAAACGTAGCTTAACCACAAAGAAATGTGAATGGGATCACTGACTATACAGTAGTTGCAATCCTGTAGTTAATTAGGTTTGTCCCATTCATCGGAATTGCTACTCAAAGAACAAGGTGAAGGACTGCAGCCTTTGTCAATACCTTAACCTGATCTGAGAGCTTTGCATTTTGGCAAGACTGCTTTTTAATAAAAAGATTTATAAAATGTAAATCATTTAAACCAGCAAGCTCTTTTGGGAAACAGCAAATATACAATGAACGATACATAAGATCTCTAAGGGTGCATATTGAGTACAGCATTAAGACAGAATGGACAGTACTTTTCAGTTATAGTGCCAGTTTAATCTCCCTCTCAAATTACTGGTGTACGACCTTCAGCACGGACTTTCAAACATAATTCGTTCTAGATTGTTTTCTCTTACTGTGCTGCTTAGCAGTATCTTTTTAATTGTTTTAACTTGCTAATGGGTTGTTGCTGGCCTATGTGTTGGTTTTATGTTTTTTTTTAAAACCATTCTAACTGAAATGTGCCACCAGTTCTACTATACATATTATGCTTATTTTATGTATACCATTTTGAGAACACTTTCCCCTAATAGACTAGAAATATATAAATGAATAACATCTTTAAAAAGGAGAAGCTGAAGTTGATTTCTCCCCTGGAGTAAGTCCACCTTTGCAGTGTAAATAATAACTGTATATACTTGTGAGAGCAGATGTTATTTGGTGTGGATAGGGTGTTAGACTTAAGATATAGAAGGCCTAACCTCAGATTCCCATTCAGCCCTTGAAACTCACTCCTGAGGTAGGAATGACAAGCTATTCCTTGAACATCTCAGATAAGTTGAAAACCCTATTCGGCCAGAAGCAATTTGATGGCATGCAACACCAAATATACTAAAGCAGCACTTCCCAAACTATGTTCCACGGAACACTAGTACAGTGGAACCTCATATACCAATCACCCCATATAGCAATGAAATTGCATAACAATTAGGTTTTTTTGGAGGAAATGGCATCTCGAATAACAAATTTCCCTATGGAAAAAAAACATACAATTTTTCTATGGGAAAAACCACTTAGCAAAAAAAAACACACGTTGTACGATGCATCCCATAGGAAAAATTGCTATACGATGCATGTTCCGTATAGCAATTGTTGAGTGCAACAACGAGCCCCGTGGAACGGATTAAAATTGTTGTATGAAGTACTTCAATTCCCATAAGCCTAAGTCTGTACATTGACTGATCCATGCTTTGGGGAATTGACTTAGGCTTCTGGGAATTGAAATTCAAAAACCAAAAGTTGGGAAACACTGCACTAAAGAATCATTATCAGCTCTGACCCCATTCTGAAATTTTAGGTAAATGGTCGTATTTTTCCTTTTTATTCCTTTCCATTTTTAACAAAAGTGGAGTCAGTTTTAAAAGCTTTGCACAAAAACTATCCTATGAAAGGGGAGCAGACAAGATGGCTTTTGTGTCATCACATACATTAGTACAGTACCAGCTAAATGTGCATTCTGCTGAAAAGACAAATACCTGGTTTGCTAACCTTGACCTCAGCCAGAAAAAAAAAACCTGAAGCAGGACAGAAGTGAGTGGACTTCTAGGGAGACCCTCATGGCTCAACAATTACATTTGTACACACTATATCCTAATAGTCTTCTCAGCTATGCTCAGTAATCTCTGTGCTTGCACAGACTGAGTTCTAATAACAACAACAATTTCCTTTGTTAATTTAGGGGGGGGGGAGGATAGGTTTAGGAATGACTGCTTTGTATCTGCGCAGATAGCCATTCAGGCCAACTATATACTAATACAGAGAAAAGGGGAAACAGTTGAAAACAAAGCTATTTCAGGAAGCTGTGTTAAAATCTGTGGAAATTAGAAATAGAAAACAGGCTGCTTAAAATAATAATAAAACAGCTGTTTTCCAGAAAGGCTTCAACTGTATTACTATTATTATACCACCAATATGCTTTTGATGCTACTCTCATCAAGGTTCCTTGCATGCATTCAGTCAACAACACCCACATCTTGACTGGATTACAACAACAGTTAACAGTGCAATGCTATCCTCAAATCATCACTAAATTCTTCCTGCCATTGAAAGAAACATTGCCAGTTATTACATTGCAACAGTGTTATTCAATGCTTGCATAACTACTTTGTTAATGATGTATGACCAGCACAATGAGAGGAATGGGTTCCGTGGGTAGCTTACATGGAATCACATACCAAAAGTGGCACTATGCAACTGAGATGAAGCCTCTCCGACTCCACCCCAATTGAGTAAAGTCAATTTTAATCCTAAATAGTATATACCCATTGAAACAAATATGAAATTCCACTTATTTCAATTCATTTATTCTATCTGGGACAGGAATTAAATATAGCCCCAGGCAGGTAATGAGGACAAATCCCCAAATGCAGCAAAATCTACATCAGAGGAACAGCATGCTCCTGTCACTATCTACCTCTACACATGGAGGCTTTCTATGAGATCCTTAGATCAAAAAATCACACATAGCCTCTTCACTAAAGATAGAGAGCCCTCTGAACATGGAAAAAGACAATGACACATATTGGTGGTGGGAGGGACTGGAGCCAGGGTGTTCATCTTTGCTCTGTCCCCTCATGCATAGAAACTATATGATTTTTAGTATACCCGAAGAGGACGTTTCTGTTTTTCAAAATCTTGTTTTCCAAATGTACTTGGTTTTTAACATCAACAATTTAAAATAACAATTGCATCATGGGATGTGAACAGAAATACATATCAACTTCAGTATTAACTTCCCAATTACTGTTAATGTTTCCAGCACTTTGCAAATCACAAAAAAATTATCTGTGTAGCCTTTAATTTAAGATGTTCAAATATACAAGAAAATGAAAGCTTCTTCAGGGGCTATGAAACTTAGTACTGTACCCAAAAAAAACAACAACCATGGATCAGAGGATATTATCCATCTCTATTTTTCACTGATTTTTGAATTAGGGAGATGATAATTATTTATCACTGTTACTGAGTTCTTTCCCCACAGACTAATTTCCTTTACTCCCATCTCAGTTGACAGTACAGTATCATACTAATACACAAAAAACAAGTAATAACCAAACAAAACATACAGCCTTAAATATCTCTGCATACCATCCATCAAGGGGGACAGAACAGAATTATCTACATAGATAATTGCAACTATTAATACTGTACATCATGAAGTTGAAATATTTAAATAAAATGTGAAAATAGTGAATAATTCTTGATCACATTGCACTGACGAAAGACAGTCTCTTCCTAAGCATCTAAATCAGGGGTAGCCAACCTTGGTGCTCCAGCTGTTCTTGGACTTCAATTCCCAGAAGCCCTGGTCAGCAGGTGTGCTGACCGGAGCACCAGGATTGACCACCCCTGATTAGATGTTGAAATTTCTCAATACAGCAAAAGCTGAGATCAATGATTTCTAGACCTGAATTTCATACATACAAATATTGCAGTTACAGTAGAACCCCGTATAACGAATGCCTCTTACAGCAATTAAATTGTACAATGACAAGGATTTGAAAAAACATTGTGCCTCGTATAACAATTAAAATTCTTATACTATGCAATGCATCTCTATGGGGAAAATCATACAATTTTTTGTCACTGTACGATTTTTCCCATTGAGATAATCGTTGTACAACACACCCCCATAGGGATAATCTCTATACGATACATGTATAGTATAGCAATTAAATCATACAAGAACTAGCCCCGTGGAATGAATAAAAGTCGTTATACGGAGTTTTACTGTATTTTCATAATTCAGGGTGCATGTTGTCTCCATATCCTATTTAGAGGATCTACAACCTGCAGTCAAGTGGAAGAGAGCTGCACAGCTTAAATGCGTTCAGCTATAATGTGCCATATGATTCTATGCCAAAATGATTATCAGCCATGAACACAATATGTGGGTTAAGAATTCTACTGATTTCAGAACATCTCCACCTATTATGATGAGCAAAGATATGATTACAAAACCTGTTCAGGGTCCAATATAATTTTCAGCTGAATGAGTTGCAGTCCAAAGCCTAGGAAGGAATGCTTAATTCCTGTAATGTCAGTATTTCCACTGCAAGTTAGAAATACCATTAAATATGGTATGTAATTCATTTAGGCTTAAGTTCATCCAGAAAAAGATCTAGAGTGCTGCAAAAAGAAGACAGAAACCAAATAGACACAAAGCAATGATTCTACCAAAAACAGGAATGATAATCCTTTTGGAATCTCTTATCCTACAAGGACACTGACACATCAGATGTAGGATAAATAAAGTGATGTACAGCACGCATGCACAAACATTGCTTCACGTCATAAAAAACATGAATACAAGATGAGAAGCCACCATTGTTCTTGTTAAACTGAGAGAGTATCATGAACCATGTGATTAAAGCAAAGCAAAACAATCACACTTATATACCTCCCCCCCATAGCGCTTAGTGCACTCTCTGAGCAGTTCACAAGACGTGTTTTGATGACAACCTCTCAATATGAATGTATAGAATTTGAATCCAAAGTCCAGCAGATGATGGTTCAGTGCCATTGGAACAGAATAGCAAGTGGGATCAAGGAAATATCCTTCTGGAAGCCTCCTGGAATGGTGGCAATCCAGTTGCTATTTTGACTATTAAAGGCACCCCCTTGCTCTGACAATTTCAAAAGGCTTCTCCTGGGGGAAAGGAAGCCCTACGGCAGTGATAGCAAACCTTATAGAGACCAAGTGTCCAAGGAGGAGGAAGCATGCGGGCGGGCACCGCACATGTCCACGCACCCATGTGACTTTGCCAGCACACCTCTGGTGAAGTCATGTGGATGTGTGTGCATGTGCAGCACTTGAGGCATAACGGCGGCATCAGACACATGTGCCCGCCCACCCCGGCGTGTGCACCCCCATGCATGTGCGCTCCCATGTATGTGCCTCCTCTACCACCTAGGAGGAATGTGTTGGGGTGTCTGGTTGTCTCACCTCCCCATTGGTGGAGGGAGAGGTGGGTGGGTGGGGAAGTGGCACTGTCATTGGCGCTGACTGGGCGGGGATGCCCGCAACGATGCACATGCCCATAGAAAGCCCTCTGCATGCCACCTTTGGTGTGTGTGCCATAGGTTTGCCACCACTACCCTATGGAGTCTCAAACCAGGGGGTAGGAAAATTTGTTTAAATTAACTGTTTCCAGTGCCACGTGCAGTTTACACTCTGCAGAAATTATACGGAATTTCTAAAAGCATGTAGAATGTAGTTTCTTGTCTTCAAAAGCTGACCTTATCTGACCCACTAAGCTTAAGTCAAAGTGACAAATGTTCTAGATGTTACTAGCTAATAGCGCAGAGAAAAAGCAACATCTTCAGGACATTAGTTAGACCAGTACTGCTACTGGACAATAAGCAACATTCTAGTTATGTAAATGCTTTGCAAAACCTCTGGATTTTATTTTCACTGATAGTTGCAGAAGTAGCTGAAGTGGAGTACTTTAAACTTTGCACAAAGAACATGATAAAATCTTCCATCCATCCATCTCATTGTGATTATGAGACATTAAAAAAGAGAGAGAAAGAAATGGAAAGGGGTTTGAATAAAGCTCCACTGACAACCTTTGGAACTGACATTAATGGTAATACGTTAATACAAGTAGAGTAGTCAATTTCTTCAGCAGACACTTGTTTGATAAGAAATGGTTGTGTTAGTGATCTTATTTTATAGAGAGAAAGATGGGCTCCATTTTCATCTGGACTGAAACTTTATGGCCTCAAGAAACTTAAACCCAGATAAACGATTTCTCATTTCTTTGTAGATTCTATAAAAGTGGCTCTTGTCTCACTGGCAATGTAATTTTTATTCAGCCAGCTTAAGGCCAGTAAAATAGTGAACCATTGTTCTTTCTTTTATTGCATACAGCCTTCCTTTCATACTGAACACATTGGTTTAAACTGTGTTTAAACTTTTCTAAGAGCTCTGCTGTCTTAACTAAATAAACAGTAGCCCTAGGGTTGCTTCTGATACTCACATTTTTACCAAAACTGCTTCGCCAATAAAACTGTAATTTTGGAAAGATTTATGCACATATTATATTTATTCATGAGTTAGCACCTGTTCCAATCTTACACCTTTTCAAAATTGTTTTAATCTCCAAAAACCATCAGGAAAGTGTTACACATCTGTTTCAGAGCTGAAGTGGGCATTCAGCAAAAAAGCTTCTGGAAATATTCCAAATGTAAAATGTTACATTAAATGGATAAGCATACAGTGATACTAAAACATGGATGTAACAATACATGTGTGGTGGGGGGAATTAGTTAAACCTAGTCTTAAAAAACAAAAGGATGGAAAATTAGATTCTTGATATGGTGGAACTAGACTCTACCAGATCAAACTTCTAACAGTGGGACACAAGTTTTGACTAGAGCTTCATATTTAAAAATTCTTTCTTTGCAAATAAGAAATAGGAAAATACACATTAGAGAAAGCTCTATGTCAACCTCATCACCATGAGATAGTTTTTTACAATCTCAAATAGCACAACCTATTGTTCTCTAAAGAAATAAAAGCTAAAGGAATAAAATAATTTTAAAAAAACAAGAGAACAGAAGACAATTCAATAAAGCGTACCCCTGGCTCCTTAGATATATGGCAAAGAGGGCTTTTTTACTTAATCACATGCAAAGTAAGCAAGATAGCAATTGTAATAATTCTTATATACTGTGCCACCAGGGATCTACACAAGTCTACATTTGCATCAAACAGTAAATAATTTGAAATCAAATTCAAAGTCCACTATTGTAATTAATTGAATTGGAGGCTTTGCTTTTGGAAGTTTAAAATGGATGCTGTGGTTGTTTTCCTTCCTAAGGGGTGTGAGGGGAGGCTTGGAATTTGACATTGGGCCCAGATGCAGATTTCTTTCCTCTTGGAAGTTATAACAATCTCACACTGTGACGAACACTGAATGTGAAGTCTTATTGCATGACAAAAAGGAAAAGGAAGGATAATGGCTGAAAGATGGGTTTGGTTCTCTTAGAACAAGAGTTCTCAACCTTTTTAAGCCGGGGACCAGGTCATGCTCCCTCAGATAGCTTCGGGGGCCGGATGGCCATTTCCCCCTTCCTCCACCACATGACATTTCTGAGTGTGGTGGAAGGGCACATGAAATGGTGCCACGGGCCACAGGTTGAGAATCCCTGTCTTAGAATGTAGAAGAAACACCATTATCATATTGTTCCAAAGCAGAAGGAACGAAGAGTTTGCCTATGCTTGCTTGTGAGTAAAACAGCAGAAAATGTAATCTTGATTTTGCTAACTGGCTAGGCCAGGAAATAGATATAGATGCCTTTCTTATTTTATCCAGGGAAAGGGGGGGGAAGTAAAAACATTCCTTTTAAATTTTGTATCTTCTTTTTTGTGGTCCTGAACTTTGATCCATTTTTCCTTCAAATAGAAGCTGATTTGTTACAGAAGACGTAGTTTGATATAGAGCATAAACTGGTGCGAGTATTCCAGTTCCTGTATTCTTTTATTGGCAACACTACATATTGCTACCTAATTTACATTGCTATTTCCTACCTGATATGGCTGGTTTGTAAGCATAAACAGCCAGTGATTTAAACATATCATAGATTTCTTTAGCTTGGAGCAGAAACTCATGTACTCTGAAACAGCAAAAGGTTTTATACTGGCTTACTGAATGGGTGCAGGTCAGTGTCAGGTGGAATGAGACCTATGATAGTGAGATAATGGGCTTTGTTATCCTTAATTTCCTTCCTAATACTGTTCTGATTAGTCTCACTGTTCAGCATTTAGATCCTTAAACATGCACAGTTAAACCTGTAAATATCAGATAATCCTTTATCCTTGTACAGGTAAGGCCATACCTCTTTATTACAGCACAGGTGGGTAGCCTCCAGAGATTAAGGGTTCACATACACCCATCTTTGTACTTCTAAGAGCTACACCAACTCCTCTGATTTCTACATTCCAAAATTTTGTTTACATAAATGAGATTTGTCATATTCTGGCAGTTCTCCCAGTGGCTTAGTGGTTAAGATGCTGAGCTGGAGACTGAAATGTCGGGTTTCTATACCAGAGGACTTCACTTGGGGACATGAAAGGAGCCTCATTCGGTCATCCCCTGAGCAGAGCTTCTCCAGCAAAAAAAAAAAAAAATTCAACCCAAAGTAATCTATAAAGAGGCCAAAGAAAAAGAAATGTAAACATTGGAAACAGGCAGCCTAGGGGTGAAGTGAGGCCCTCAAAATGTGGCAAAATTGCCTCCCCACACCTCTGGGGACTTTCTGAGCCACAAACCAGTTTGTAATTTGGGGTGGGGATTCTAGCAGCTTCTTTGGGGCCCCTAGGTGCAGCTTCTCGACAACAGTCCCTACACTGCCCATCTCTGCAGTAGAGAGTGACAGGAAAGGAGAAACAGGCAGATGGGGCAGAGGAACAGTCTTCAATCATAAATCATCACTGGTCTGGCTCTATCATGCGAAAGAGTATAGCAGCTGCCTCAGTTAGTGGAAATTTGAAAGGGAGCTTCCAAGCTATTCTCCTTCATTTGGGGCCAGAGCTGTTTATGCCATGAAGCCTGTCCTGTGCTCCATGAGCCAATCTCCTACTCTTATGCATGGCAGAAGACCCTCTTTCCTTGGCCACTGATGAACTTAGTCTTCAAGTCTAGCCAGCTTCTCTACATGACATGGGGAAGAAGAGACATTTTGTTTTCCTCTGGCTAGAAAATGTCATGATTCTGGATTCAATTTTTATTGACTAAACTTGAGAATAAAGCATTATAAAATCCTTGCTTGTTGAGGGGGAACAGATTGTAATGGGCTTAAAGGCCTGATCACGTACAAACTATTGCTTTCAGCTAAAATAGCTCCTGCAATCCTGTCTCGTGAAAATGGGTCATATTAATAAACCTACTATACTCTTTAATTCATTAAGAGATTAATCGACAATATGACATAGAGGGCATATCTATACAATGGATCTACACTGAGCTAATGGTCACTAATATACTGCAAAATAATTGTTCCCCAGGGGACGATCATTCTGTGAGTGGGACATCTTACAGAAAATTACCAGAAGAGGTTATATTACCTTAAGAGTTCTGAGAGTTGTCCAACTAACAGATCCCCATACCTCTATTACTCAGCATGCTTATCCTGACACTGCAGCTTGTAGTGTGAAGATTCGTCTGCCCTATTCCTTGACACATCTCCAGCCTATTCAATGCACAGTGCAGAAAATATGTTTTGAAGTTTCCTTTCTATTATTTTGTTACATGGTTTCACTACAAGACTTGTAATACAAATTTACATCAAAGCAACAGATAGCCTGCACCTGACCAGCGGTGGGAGATAGCAGGGAACAAAACTAAAGAGGACAAAGTCACAGCTATCTGGATTTCAGAAAATAAGAAAGGAGCAAAGAACTAAGGTGCTACTGCCAAAAGATGAGGAAAATTAATGAGCCTTTCAAATGCCCAACTGGTAGTTGTCAGCATGCTGGAGGAATGCAAAAGAGACCATCTGCCTGACAATGTGGAGAGTTGTGGAGCTGATACTAGCCCATCACTAGGTTGATGGCTTGAGAATGCAGGAATCTGACTTCTAATCAGAGCTATCAGGGGTTGCATTAAATGTGTACTAATTACACCCAAACAGTGTTTGATAGTTCTTTATTTGTTCATGAGCTCTCAATTTCACAACCCCTCGCCAAAAAGAAAAGGGCATATTTCTCACCAACTGTAGAAAATATAAATTTCCTGGCTGAAATTAACCATATGTCCATGATAACTTTATGCAGATTTGATTTTGTGTTATATTACACACACAAGCACAGTAAACGTTGCACTCAGGCTGCAATCCTACACCCATGTTCCTGAGATGGAGCATGTCCACAATGAACTTGAGGTGAAGTCCAGACCACCCTGGTTCAGACTGCTTGTGGACAGTAGGAGCCCGCTTCCTACATCCAAATAGCATCAATTTCCTATTTGCCAGGATGGTGAAGTGGCCACATTCTGGAACAGTTGCAGCCTCCGAATGGTCATCAAGGGCAGCTCCATGTAGAGCGCATTGCAGTAGTCAAGTCTGGAAGTGAATAGTGTGTGTGATCATAAGCAAGGAGTCCCAATCTAGGAGCGGGCATAACTGCCATATGACACGAATTTGTGCAAAAGCCCTCCTGGCCACGGCTGCCACCTGCTCTTTGAGTAGTAGACGTGAGTCCAGGAGGACCCCCAGATTACACACCGGATCTGTTTGGGACAAAGTAGCCCCAACCAGAACCAAAGATGGTAGCTACCGAGATAATATGGGACCCCCAAACCATAGCCACTCAGTCTAGCCAGGATTCAGTTGTAGCCTGTTGTCCCCCATTCAGACCCCAACAGCCTCCAAGCACAGGGAAAGGACTCTGAGTGCATCACTGGGATCACCACAGGGGCTGAGATGTATATCTCACCCCATGGGAACGGATGATCTCCCCCAGCGGCTTCTGGAAATGTTAAATATAAGAGGGGAGAGAACCGAGCCCTGAGGCACCCCATACTAGAGAGGCCTAGGGTTGGACATCTCATCCTCTAAACACACCGACTAGGTCCGGCCCCTCAGAAATGAGGCAAACCAGGACAAAACAGTGCCTTGGATCCCCTTTCTTTGGAGCCATCCCAGAAGGATACCGTGGTCGACAGTATCGAAGGCCACTGAGAGGTCAAGAAGAGCAAGGACATACAGATCATCCAGCAGCGCGACCAATGCAGACTCGGTACCATATCCAGGGCTGAATCCTGACTGAAAGAGGTCCAGATAATCCACTTCATCCAGAACACCCTGCAAAATAAGCTAAGCAAGCCCCCTCCCAACAATCTCTGGTTGTGACCACACTGGCCCTTTTGTTGTGGGCTGATGTGGTTTAAAAAGGGTTGCTAATGGGCTAGAAGAGATTGCATATTGACCTCAAGTGACCCTGTTTCCAAAATTGTGAAGAGCAAAACAAGTCACTTTAGGATATTGGCAAATTGAAAACTTCTCCTGCTCATTTACGAAGATGCAGGGAAAGTGAAATTAACGTTTTTGAGTCTGCTTGACCATCGCTGATGTGCTAAATCACTCAGATTAAATTTTAAAATATTTTATATGCCTTGTGTGTAGCACAAATTAAGAAACTGCTCACAGCTACCATTTCAATTGATACTTCACTCAAAGAAAAAATAAAATGTCAGTGATTCAGTGCATTAGCAGTAATCTAGCACAGATAAAATGTAATAATTTCACTTCATCCGGGATAGGGGAAGTGTTCAAATTACTGATATTCTGAAGTGGCTTGCTTATCAATCAGCTTTGCAATATCAGAAATTGACACTGGAAGGAGCCTTGATACCTGCAAACCTTGATTGTCCATTCTCAGTGATCATACATGCTAGGAATGGATAATGAGCACTTACATATACCAAGAAAGTAGAAGCCCCTGTCAGGGGCTCAAAGGGGTGCAGGTAGGGGCTCTCTGGGGGCAGATTATCTGATCTTGCAATTATATTATGTTCTTGTCAGAAAAAAAATGGACTAACCACCCCAGCAGTGAACCAAACAGTGCTACTGTCACCGCCGCTGCCACCACCACCACCGCCCCACTGCCAACTGCACCCCAAACTGGGCTCCCTTCACTTCCTTTATTCGGGACAGCAACAGGGCGACCCAGTGAAGAGGCCAAGGAACCAAGATCCAACCAATTTTGTGTTGTTGGAACAGCTGGTATCTCAAGGCCCTCCTTTCAGACTGCCAGGCTACAGAATTTTACTCCCACGGTAGGCCTGTGAAAATATCTGCAGTCGGAGCCGCTTTCCTTTTATCTCCTTTTTTGTCTGGGCGACTTTCAAGGTCTTGCAATGGGAGTCCTGCAAGATCTCACGCTTCTAGTAGCAAAATTATCTCAACGCTTGAACCAATAATCCAGTTCACAAAACAAACGTCTTTTTTGTATTTTGTAGGAAAGGAAACCAATCCTAGCTTCGTCTTCCCTTTTTATTTTTGAAGCGATGAGAAGCCAAGCATAATCCAATAAAATATCCAAATGAAAAGCATAGCTAAACTAAAGCTAATAAACTCATAACACATTCTAGAAATAAAATTTCCCATTCCTGGGTTTCTAATCTAAATTTAACCTAACACGCAACTTATACTTCAAAATAAGAAAATGTGCAGATTCTCAGTGTCATCCTGGACTCAACTCTTCCCAGAGTTAAAGTCCAGCCTTGCTGTAAATCCAGCTAAGTGTCAGTCTGGCGAGATTTCGTCTATCTCCCAGCCAGTGGCCTCACTTGGCCCCATAGATCAAAGTTACATCTTCCCGATGTTCTCCCGATCTTATCTTCAGAAGCATGAGGATTCACCCTCCTTGAAGAAGCACTCTTTAACTTAACAAATTCCAGGGGTTTTATACACAATTTCCCCCTCTTACTCCCTCCTTAGGAATTTTCAGGTGGCCTTGGTCTCAGATCTTGAGATAACACTTATCTCCTCAAAATCTTTCAAGGTCAAGGCATGTTGGCAAAGTGCCAAGCTCTCATTTTGTCCCCCTCCCATCTCGTTGGAAGGGTCATTGACCGTTGGTTTGAAAGGGCAATGAACTTGAGTTGGAAAGTTCACTCCCGTTCACTGAACTTTGAGAACCCCTCAGGTGTTTCTCTGTCCACTAGAGGCACTAATCCCAATGATGTGATGCTTCCAGGAATCTCTTTGAATCGCTGCGCTTTTAAATCTTGAGACATGGTGACAAGTAACTTAAAACAAAGTAACTTTTCCAAGTTCATGACAACTACAAATGGCAACTGACCCAGCCCTCACTGCCAGCACCCAAAGACTTTTTTTAGGTAAAGGTAAAGGTCGTCCTTGCTCGAAAGCCAATCATATCTGACTCTAAGGTTCAGTGTTCATTTCTGTTTATAGCCAAAGAGCCAGTGTTGTCTGTGTCTGCAGACATTTCTGTGGATGTATGGCAGGCATGGCTAGACATGTGAGTGCACAGAACGCTGTTAACCTTCCTACCAAAGGGTTTCCTATTTATCTACTTGCAATTTCTTGCTTTCAAACTGCTAGGTTGGCAGGAGCTGGGACAGAGATGGGGGCTCACTTTGTCATGCAGCACTCAGGTCTCGAACTGGTGACCTGCCGAACTTACAGCCGTCAAGTTCAGCATCTTAGCCACTTGACAGCTAAATTGGGTTGTTGTAGAAAAGCTTTTCAACTAGGTGGATATTGCTTTAAAAATGCATTTAAATTTTTTCATTGTAAAAATATTTTTAAAATACTGATGGTATTTTATTGCTAGCAGCCATGAATCCTGTGGGGAAAATTTTGGTGGGGAGGGGAAGAGAAGAAATATAAATATAGTAAACAGATACAAAATTATTTCAAGGGATGCGAATAAACTAGTGCACAGATATTCTCACAATGGCCAGAAGGCCAGAACACGAAGCAGAGTCCCCTGGCATGTCAGTAATGTTGTTCAGGTGAGTTATTTAGAAGTACTTTTTAACAGATTTGTTCATCAGCAATTCCTTTCACCCATCAACTGTCAAAAACCACTTTGTGTAATTCCTAGAATAGCTAAAGAACATTTTTCTTAAGCAGCTTTACTTTTTGCCAAGTCTAGCTAATGCACTACTTTAGGAAGAAAAGAAATGAGAACAAAAACATTCAAATTAAAACCCTTAATTAATCACTTACTGAATAGGTGTTTTGGTTATATTAATCTGATTGTAAATCAAAGTTGTCTGCTCATGTAAATTTTTCAGAATTAACTGAACTGCTATAAATAATTCTCTGCCTTAAAGGGCAAAAATCCAAGACTGTTTCCAGAGCCATTTGTTTTTATCAAGTTCAGAGAAGCAAATGGGAGAAAGAACCCAGAGCATGTGATGCCAATGTTATTCCTTGTCTAGTGTTTAGATTCTGAAAGAACAAACACATGCAAGTCACTTGCAATCCATATTATTCATTTATGGCCGAATCCAACTGTAAGCCCCGACTGTGGTAGATCCACTAAGTCAAGAGGACCTTGGTAAATCAAGATTTACATAGGTTTCATTGATTCAATTGGTACATCATATGTAGGACTGACTACAGGATGTAGCCCTCAAGGGTGACTAAATAAGAATGTATTAAACCCTGCAAATAATTTCAAAAGTGCATATGAATCTCAACATTTACCAAACGTCAGCGAAATCTATGAACTACTAGACTCTCATAAACGCGGCTGCCCGGCTGGCGATAGGTTGCGGGCGTTATGCCCGTGCCTCGCCACTGCTACGGGAGCTGCACTGGTTGCCAGTATGACTCCAGATGCAATTCAAGGTACTGGTTTTGACCTTTAAAGCCCTTCATGGTAATGGACCAGGATACTTAAGAGACCACGTCACCACAAGGTTTTTGACCCGTCCTACGAGAGCAGACCGTAGGGGCTCCATAGTGGTCCTGTCAGCTAGAGAAGCACATCTTACTGGGACCAGGAGAACCTTCTCGGTATCTGCTCTGGCCCTCTGGAACCTTCTGCCGCCTGAATTGCGCCTCCAGGCAGAGTTGCTCCCCTTGAGGAAGGCCTTTAAAACATGGCTATACCATCAGGTGTGGGGCATAAATGGCACTAGAGCCCAGCCCCACTGGCTTATTTAGACCTGCCCAGAGTTTTTTTTAATTACCCCTCCCTGGGTGTGCCCCCCCCCCCCCCCGTGAAGTGGATCAGGGAGGTTTTATGAATGTTTTTAGATGGTTGTATTTGGTTTTAAATAGTTTTTAGGGATGGTTTTAATTAATGTTGTGAGCCACCTTGGGTCACTTAGGCGAGGAAGGTGACTATATAAATCTAATAATAAATAAATAAATAAACAAAAACAAAAATGTTGTAACACCTTGTAGACTAACTGTTAAATTTTAATGTGAGCTTTCGTGTATCAAGTTCACTTTGTCAGACATGGGAGTGGGACTTCATGGCATCAATTTATATACATCAGGTACAGAGGCACAGAGTGACTGGTCGGCATGGCAGATAAGTATACAAACCAATATGGCTTTTTACAACTGGCAGTAATAGATGATCTCTAGCTCTTATTCAGATTAGTTGTAAATGTCCCCTTTTCAATTTCAAATACAGTAGTGGGAAGATACAAAACAAACACCTGGCTTTGAACATTTGCTAATGAGTTTAACCTTTGTGTTACTGTTTGAGCACATCCTTAGTTCTGTAAGACAGAACTAAAAATGAGAATTTTACAGGAATGTTTGTGAAGGTGATATAATATAACAAAATGTAATATACAACATATATAGCAGCATATAACAATCTGTGTATCAAATTTGATAATGTCCCAGAAACCCTTGGCTAATATTCATACCTTTGTGATATTGTTTTCTTTCAGTTATTTTGTTAATCTTTTGTTATAAACAATGAAGCAAATTAATGTTTAAACAACATTAAGAGACCACGTCACCCCAAGGCCCTTGATGACCATTCAGAGGCTTCAACTGGTCCAGAATGGTTATCAAGGCCCTTGATGACCATTCAGAGGCTTCAGCTGGTCCAGAATGCGGCTGCCCATGTGGTAATGGGGCGGGGGTGTTATGCTCGTGCCTCTCCACTGCTCCGGGAGCTGCACTGGTTGCCAGTTTGCCTCTGGGTGCAATTCAAGGTGCTGGTTTTGACCTTTAAAGCCCTTCATGGCAGTGGACCGGGTTACGTACGGGACCGCGTCTCCCCAAGATATTCTACCCGTCCTACGAGGGCAAATCAGAGAGGCTCTGTGGTGGTCCCCTCGATGAGAGAAGCACACCTGATGGGGACTGGGAGGAGGGCCTTCTCTGTGTCTGCCCTGGCCCCGCGGAACCTCTTACCTCCAGATGTGCGCCTTCAGACCGAGCTCCTCCCCTTTAGAAGAACTCTTAAAACCTGGTTATACCAGTGGGTACCTATTGTTCCTGTTCTGTTATATATTGTTTATTGTTCTAGATTGCCCTTTCCTTTGTAAAAGAGCTTTCTTTTTGTTGTTTAGCCGCTGTGGGTGGCATTCACGCCAGTAAGGCGGGATATAAATAACCCAATAAATAAATAAAATAAACGGAAATTTTGCAATTCAATTTAAATAATTAAATATATTTAACATTATTGCATAAACAGAGCTGATACTTGAACAAGACAAAGTGAAGAGGGTTCTAGACAGAGATGAAAGAAAAAAGCGGGTGGGGTTGCCACCCCACACTGTTGCCATAGCTTTGCTTTGAACAAAAAGCATTAGCTGCAACTCAAGCATCCCAAACATCACTGTACCAATCAGATCTCAACACTCACCGATAATGGGTACAATAACATTGCCAGAGCATTTAAGTCATCTGACTATTGAAAGAAAGATAGGAACAATCAGAATTTTCAGAGTAGATTCACATTTGAGGGGATGCAAGGATATAATGGCTTTCTACTGTGTCTGGTTCACCCCGAGTGTTTATATATAGAAATGCAAAACTGATGTTTTAATTGCTGAGACTCAGGGTGGATAAAAATCAATGATTTTTTTTAAAAAAAAATCAAAAAAATTCAGATTTTTTAAATTTAAATTGGATTTTTTTATTTAAATGATTTTGAGGAAAATTATCTCTAAAGATCGTGTTCTATTTTTTTAATAAATTTTATTAATTTTCAAACAAAATTACAACATGTAATACAACACACATACATAAAAGAGGAAAAATACATAATGCCAATACATACACATTATATAAGTTTACCTTCTAACACCAATATCCTTTTAGTCTAATGCATTACTCCACTGATACCATATTAACCAGTCTTTATAGATGGTGATTAAAACTTTCTATTTCGACTAATATGCATAATATACCATTTAATTCATGAATTTATTATTTGTAATAAAACAATACTAAATACATATATATATATGTATATGCATACATACATACACATACACACATATACATATATATATATACACACACATACATACCTATATGCACATAAAGAGGGGGGGGGGAAGAAAAAGAAAAAAGAAAAGAAAAATAATAATACCCCCTGTGATATTTACAGTGTCCTGGAGGAGTCAGGTTGTCTTAATACTTTCCCTCCAAAAACATATTTGATCTGGTACAGGTTTATTTATTTCTTCCTCTCTAAGCGAATGATCCACAAAAGCACGCCAAATATTCCAAAATCTATTCTCTTTGATGATACCCTTCTTCTTATTTATTTCCCAAGTTAATTTGTCATTCAATGCTAAATTCCACATCTCTTTATACCATTCCTCTATCTTTATATTTATATCATTTTTCCAATTTCTAGCAATACATTGTCTACCCGTTGTAAGCATTATTTCTAGCAATTCTTTTTCATCCTTATTTAAATTAAAGCATTCCACATCTGTTAACATGGTGGAACCCGACCCCAGGTTGATTCTCTTACCCATTATTTCCCTGATCTCCTTCTCAACTTTTTTCCAAAATTCTTTAACCACAGTACAACTCCACCACATATGCTCGTATGTTCCAATTTCCTTTTTACATCCCCAACACATTTTATCCTTTTTATTATCAATCTGATGCAACCTCACTGGGGTCAGGTACCACCTCCACAACATTTTAAAATTATGTTCCTTTATTCTAACTGATAATGTTTTCATTATCCTCTTTTTCCATTTATACTTCCATGTATCTTTTTCAATCTTTATATTCAACTCCTGCTCCCAACTAGACATTAGAACCTCCTGTGGATCACCCTCCTTGTTCAACATTTTATACAGTTTACTAACTACCCCCTTAATAGTTCCGTCTCCTTTTCTTAATTTTGAAATCAGCTCCTCGAATTCAGCCTTCTCTCTAACCAACTCTGGTTTTCTCCAATATTTACCATTCCATTTATTTAACGCCACGATCTGAAACCAATTCAAATTCAATTGTCCAAACAAATCCTTTCTTTTATCAATGTCTGTACAGGTCTGTAACCAGTCTTTAAGCAGGAAAACTCCATTTTTAACCAAAACCTCTTTTATCCTTTTATCTATTTTTAGTGGGAAGTCTGCCACATCCTCCAGTTCTGTGATTGGTGAAATATACGGGGCCAAAACCTTCTTTACCTTTTTCCAAATATTCACCAGCCCCTTCATCATGATATTTTTAGTTATCACTTTTCCCAAATTAGCGCCTAAAAAAATCATTTTGCCTATGTGGTTATAATCTTTCATTTCAATATCTTCCCATAAAGCTTTTTCCCCAACCAAAATCTTCACCACATTCTTAATTTGAAACGCTCGATAGTATAGCGACAGGTTCGGCATCCCTAATACTCCTTCTTTCTGAGGGAAATACCATAATTTTTTTTATAATCTTGATCTCTTTCCTCCATTACAAAAATCATTAAACAATTTTTGGAATTCCTTAATGTCCTTCTCTTTCATTTGAATTGCCAAAGCATCGAATAAAAAATGTAACCTCGGCAAAAGCATCATTTTACTAATTGCTATTCTTCCAAACCATGACAATTTTAGCTTTTGAAGATTCTTGATTCTGGCTTTAATTTCTACCTTCAGACTATCATAATTCAATCTCTTAAACTCTTCAAAGCTACATAAGATATTTATCCCTAAATATTTCAATTTATCCTTAATTTGAATATTACCCATCCCTTTTATCTTCTTCTGATCTTCCTTTCTTATATTACATAGCAACATTTCCGATTTATCCCAATTTATCCTCAAACCTGTAATATCTTCAAAAATCTTTAATTGTGCTTGAATCCTGTCTAACACCCTCTCTGGATGCTTAGCAATTATCAAAGTGTCATCGGCATATAAGCTTATCTTGGTTCCCATAACCCCTTCTATTCCTTTATCATCCCTAATAGCCTTTGCTAACATCTCCATGGCCAAGATGAACAAAATTGGAGATAGTGGGCAACCCTGTCTCGTTCCTGCTTCTAATTTTATCTCATCAGTAACCTCGTCATTCACTCTAACAATAGCTGTATATTGTTGATATAAATTGGTCAATTATTCTTCTAAATTTATCACCGAATCCATATTTCCTTTATTGACACCCATTGCAATTAATCAAATGCTTTAAATTTATCTAAAGATATCAAACCCACTTTTTCCTTGGTTTGCCTCACTGTATCCAATAAATCTATCACTCTTCTTGTCAGATCTGCCATATGTCTCCCTTTCAAAAAACCAACTTGGTCTACTTTTATATAATTGCCCATAAAATTGTTTAGCCTATTTGCTAATATTGCTGTAAAAATCTTGGCATCTTGGTTGATCAATGAAATAGGTCTATAAGATTCCACTTTTTCTAAATCCTTTCCAGATTTTGGTAGCAATACAATCGTGGTCCTATACCATGAAGTCGGAATTTGTCCCCCATCTAAAATATAATTATACAATTTTACCAGCTTCGGGACCACTATATCTTTAAATTCCTTGTAAAAATCAGCAGGTAACCCATCTTCCCCTGGTGCTTTACCCACTTTCAAGCTAGCTATTACCTCTTTTACCTCTTTTTCTGTTATTCGTTCTTCCATTTTTTCCTTATATTCCTGTTTTAGATTGTGTTCTAGTTAAGATACATTATATTCCAAAGTTAATCATCGTGAAATTTAAATCGAGCCTTACTGACTAGTGATTTAAATCATGATTTAAATCGTGATTTAAATCATAGTGATTTAAATCAAATCCACCCTGCTGAGACTTGAAAATGTGTGGGTTATCTTGCCATTTAAAAAGAGAGAATACGCTCTGGATTTCTCAAGATGGACAACTGCATATTTCATAAACAAAAGTGTATACATTATTTCCCTTATTATTAGATTATGTGTGTACAAAGTGCCATTTGTGAAGAAGTTCTTTTCAAGAGGAAATCAGGCTGTGACTATAAATTAAGTGTGAAAGCAATAAAGGAGGAAAGGAAATTGATTCCAGACTCCAATGTATCCATACTTTGCTTACATTTCACATTTGGCTCTCTTTCCTGCAATTTTTTAAAAAGAGATCCAACAATAATTTAAACTGAATGAAGGCACTATGAACCTTTGCATTCTACAGATGTTATTAAACTTTTATGCAGCCTTTGTACTCCAAAGACATATTTTGTGGTGTTTTGCAATACATGTGCCAAAAATCTGGGGCTGAAAACAGTTCCCTGTTATTTGCATATGAAATAGGAACTGCTGTTGTATAATGTAAAGTAAGCCTATAAAAGCTTAGCCCTTCTCCAGTGTAAAAGCTATTAAATACAGCTTTGATGTTCATGGAGATACTATCTCCCATCCACAATACCATCTATACCACAACTATTATTCTTCCATGAGCAATTCCCTTATTATAACCAGCAACATATACCTTATCACCAGAATCTTGCCCAAACAAAAACATGTTGTGTATCAAAGAAGCCCTGTTCAATATACTCCAGTATATTTCAGAGCCTTATTCTAGATCAGAGTACATCCTGAATGTGATCCCACAACTGTTTTTGTGGGTCTGTCCTCTTTTCTCCAAGATCTTGGAGGATTCCATTATAATGGTGGTAGCAAGTGATCAGAAAAGTCTGTACACTGAATATGGGAATTCTAATGTATTTGAGGCACTCATGATTAGGTACAAAGGTATCACTTGTCCACAAAGATGGATCTCTTTTTCTCATTTTTGCAATCTGGATGCAATTTACCAGCTTTCATAAGGTTTATTCTTCTTCTTTTACCTTTTAACACTCTATTGTGGAGTGATCGTTTTGTTTCTTATATAGATGATCATAGTTTTAATCTGACACAACTATTCTAATCAGTCGCCTACTTGGTAAGTGAATCCCTATCACTTAATGCAGTAATTTTTGAAAAGCATTTCAGGGTACTATACAAATAAAAAGGACAACAACAATAGAGAAGATAGTATACATATGTGTGATAAATGGCATGCACTTTGTATCTCACAAGTCAGCACAAACTGCAAAACAGTGGCCAAAATCCTGTTGCTGACTATAGTAATGGGCTCACTGAATCAATTGGGATTTGGTTAAGTCAACACTTCCATAAGTGTCACTGATTCAAAAACCTACTCAAGTTGCAACTTAATTTAGCATAGTAAACTAGGCCCATTTGAATCAATAGAACTTATGGAGGAGTTGTTTGGGACCTTTCTTACCCTCAGGACAACAGCCCGCATCACTCACTCCTCCATGATGATGCAGCTCCAGGTGCCGACACTAAGATTAGCTAGAAAGGCCGTGACTAGGAAGAGGGCCTTCTTAGTGGTGGCACCAATGCTGTGGAATTCCCTCCCAGTGGAGCTGCCCCTGGTATCATTTTTCAATGTTTTAAAAAGCAATTGAAAACTTCCCTTTTTAAAGAGGCCTCTGGCAATAGTTTACCATCGGCCGATAGTTAGGCATTTTATTCTGCCCCACTGCTTCCAACATAGGCTTTTTTATTAGGGTGTTTGGGTTTTGAGGGGTTTTAAGTGGCTCAAGTGGCTAAGACACTTACTGGGAGGCAGAAGGTCAGCAGTTCGATTCCCGAGTACTGCAGGACGAAATGAGCTCCTGTCTTTGTCCCAGCTCCTGCCAACCTAGCAGCTTGAAAGCAAGAAGTTGCAAGTACCTGTAGATAAATAGGGACCACTTCAGTGGGAAGGCAAACAGCGTTCTGTGCACTCCGGTGTCTAGTCATGCCTGCCGCATGACCACAGAAACATCTGCAGAAGCAGACAGAGCTGGCTCTTCAGCTTTGAAACACAGATGAGCACTGCACCCTATAGTCGGATACGACTGGAATTCAAGCAAGGGAAACCTTTACCTTTACGTTTATATGAAAATTTTAATATTTGTGTCAGTCTGTATTTTTGAATTTTATGCTGTAAGCTGCCCTGAGTAGGAAGGTTTTTCCTAAAAGGATGGGATATAAGTTTAATAAATAAATAAATAAGTTGTCTCACTAACTCTTCATTGGTTCGATTGTCCCACATTAGCGCACTTTTACTACACTAAGTAACAGGATTTTGACCAGTCTGCTTTTACCTTCCAATTCATGGTTCTGATAACTCATATACCTTAGAGTACATTGCCTGATCAGTGCATTGGGGAATTGGTTTCGGCTTTTGGGAACTGAAGTCAAAAAACCAAAGGTTGGGAAACACTGTCTTAGATACTCAAGAATCCAGGATTGTACACTTATGACAAAAGACTAGACCTTATAAACATTTTTCCAAGCCAAATACACACACACAAAAGTCAATCTTGAAGCCACCAGAAGTTTACATCTAGATTTAAGCCCTTTTAAGATGTGGGGGCGACACAATGGATAGTTGACAGTGCCTTTAAAAAAAAAGCAGAATGGCCCTCATGTACTCTTATGGATGTCAGATTCCCATTTTTGTACCCAAAAATGGGGGTGGGCTACTGCAGAATCTTGGGGTGGGGGAGATGGGCGATAAAAACTGGATTCAGGCTGCATCTCAACCTAGAATATACTTTCAGAAAGCTCTGAAACACATAAAGCTTCCGTAACTGACACTCAGAAACTTCACAGGAAATGCAAACTGAAATATTTCAACTTACCAAACCTAGATGTTACTTATTTTTAAAAGGGCCCCTTTGAAAGTGCAAAAAAATTTTTGCCTTTCGAAAGAAGGAGGCACATTGTACACATCGCACAGGAGCAGGTTAAACACCAAAATGGAAAATTCTATAACATCTGAAGGTGTGGGAAAGGGTTGCTGTTATTCTTAATTAATTCTAGACTGGCATGACAGAACAGATGGTCTATCACACAGGCTGTATGATACTAACAAATTCTACAATTCCCACAAGGTGTTAAGTCACAGTCTGCAAATATTAGCTGGCCTTGGTAACCAGCCATTCTGCTTAGTCACCTCTAGTTCTGCACTCCACCATGCCATTTAGCTAGCATTATGTATCTGGGCCTGCAAACCATCCAGGCTCAAGGCTAGAAGACAGGGCAAGCATCTTGTGTTTTAAAGGTTCTAATACCTTCTGCAGCACAGTGTGAAATCAGAGATAAGGGAGTGTACAATTAATAGAGGGAGAGAAATAAGTCACTATGGTGACCAAGGCTGTGGTCCCTTTATGACAACCCAATACACATCTTTCCAGCTGTAAGTGAAGTTTAGGGCAAGCAGCCAAAACATGCATCTGCAGTTAGGGAAGACCACCAGCAACACACCCACTCGTAGAATGACAGGGGGAAAACATCCCCACCCTTAGCAGAGTGTGGTCCAGCTGCACCGCAGCGGATGTACCAATCCCAGTCCACTTAGAACAGAATCACATTGTTGAAGCTGCACATTTAACACGACAGTTCACGATCAGCTCCAGATTTAAATTAAGTAATCTGTAAAATACAGACCACCTGTGGTTGCAAAACAACCTCAAGAGCTAAAGATCCCAACCAGCATGATGAATAACAACATGCAGTTTACTTGTCACAAACTATCTTTGAAAATAAAGTGCAATTAAAGCCTATCATGCTAGAAGCCAAAAGCAACTAATAACACAAAAGAAGGCAGCAAACCAAGAACAAAACAGAAGACAACATGTCAAGGGAGTAGTTTGTCTCTTTTAAAGCAGTTAAAATAATACAGTAAAACACCGACTTACAAATGCCTCGAGTTACATAAAATTCAACTTACATAATGATTTTGTGCTAAAACCATGTCCTGATTTACACAATTTCCTATGGGTTTGCTTCGAGTTACATAAAGATTTCATTTTTCCTGTGGGTTTGGTTCGAGTTACGTAAAAAAAGAATTTTCCCTATGGATTTACTTCCGAGTTACATAAAAAAACGATTTAAGCAAAAGCATACAGAACGGACTTTTTCATTAGTAGGGGTTTTACTATATAGCCAAATTCGTGGAATCCGCTCAAATATTATGGAATGATATTATGGAATTTCACTGCTGAAGAAATATTAATCCTTTTACCTTCCTTCTTCCATTTATAATTTCCTATATTAGTAAAAAAATATGTCCACATGCATGTACCCAAGTATCCCTCTCCGCCATAACTCCCAGAATGTGAAATACAGACCCTAAAATGTGCATACCTCTGGGTTATCTCAGTACTTTATAAAGAGATTAATTAATTTTGGTTAACTTTAAATGTATCTGTAGCCTGCAGCACCATTTTTAGAATTCTCTAAGGAGCAAAAAGGAAGCTGCAGTCAGATCTAGCATATTTATTTCTCCAGGGGACCCAAGTTAGCTCCATGTGGGCAACAGTTGCAACTCAGAGAACAGTATGCAGACCACCACTGGTGCTTCCTTCTACAGATCTCCCAAACTCTCAAGAGCTACTAGAAAGTGAGGGAGGGGAATGAAAGCGCGGCGCCAAAATGGCCGCTGCGCTCTTTGCTGGCGCCCCCCCACCCGGACTCAGACATCCGGGTGAGTTAGGGGGCGTGGCCACCCCTCTATAAAAGGGGTGGCCATGAGGCAGCCGAGCTGCCATTTTAGAAATAGCGACAGAGAGGAGAAGTTTTCTCCGTCGCTGTTTGTTTCCTTTCCCGTAGCGCCGCTGGCTCTTGGCGCGGTGGTGATCCCCGTGTAGGGATCCTGCTTTTTCCCTGGATGCCTCCCAAGCGGAGGGCTGCGGCGACTGAGCTGCGGCCAAGGGGGAGGAATTTGCCTGCGATGGGCAGGGGACAGCCGTTGGGTCGGAGGACCGTGGCTGCGCCCCTGCAATGGAGCAGGACAACACCTTTACCACCGTTACCGGTGGGATGGGGCAGATTGGGATATTGCCATCGGCTCTCCAGCCTCAGGCCGGCCCTTCAGGGGTTTCGGCCCTCGGCCCGCAGTTGCCGGCCATGGGCCGGAACGATTGGGGGAGGGTCTGGTGCTGGCACACAGTATGTTTTACCCCCTCAGGGGCTGGAGTTTTGGGCATTGCCCTATTCTGGCCCAGAATCTCAAATTGGGGGCCCTGGCCCAATACCTGGCAGGCCGTACGGCCCACCTGGCCCACCTTATACTGGGGGTTTCCGTGGCAGGGGATGCTTGGTTAGCACGTTTAGCTGTGCTGGAGGCATCCTTGGCAATTCAGGGGGGGGGGGTTCCTTCCCTATCTACCGGGGCCCTTCGTGTCTGCCGGCTACTTCGACTGCTGCCACACTGCGACAGGCGGCCAGCCGGGTTGAGCTGCTTGAGACACTCCGGCCTGTGCCTGCCGCCGTCTCGCAGCTCCCTGTTTGTCCAGGACTGCAACTGGGGAGTGGTAGGGTGTGGCCCCAGAGCTCGATTTCAGTCGCAGGCTCCGACTCCCGCCATGCGCCGGAACCCCCAGTGGGGGCGGCTCATGGGGGTGCAACTGGTGAGTATTAGGTTCAAGTTGAACGCACCCACATCACAGTCCACTTCCAGCGGTGGGGTTCAGTGGTCATGGCCTCGCCAATTTGAGGCTAGTGGGCATCAGTTGCCAGCCTATCCCAGTGCCCCTTGGTTGCATTCTGGCACAACGTTGGGGGTGGGGGTTTCCGCCCCCGGGGCAGTACGTGGCATCGCAGGGGCTGTACAGGTCCCGCTGCGTATGCCCCGTGTACATCATGTGCCGGTGACGGCCTTGCCGACGACTGGTTATTCATTGCCCCCTGGTGATCATGTGTCCCAGGTCACGAGGGAAAAGATTTGGTGGGGGGAGTACGTGGATATATTCTCCCTATGAACCGAGAGCCCAATAAGGATTGGAGGTACGGACAGGAGGACAGAGACATTGTGCGGTCCCGCCGTAGTAAGCCACCACGCACTGGGGTGTCCGCCCCCGGGACAGTGCTGAGCATCGCAGGGGCTGTCCGGGTCCTGCTGCGCATGCCCTTTATACAGAATGTGCCGTCGAGGGCTTTGCCGACGGCCGGCTATTGCTTGCTCCTGGGTGATTATTGGCCATAGGCCATGAGGGGTAAGGGCTGGAGGGGGACATGTGGATATTCTCCCTATTGAACTGCGAGCCCACTAGGATGAGAGAGGGGGACAGGGTGACTGAGACGAAGAGATGTCCCATTGTCGTGAGCCACCGCGCACCTTGGGCCAACTGGTTGTCGGCATACCTTGTACGTATGGTGGTGTGCCGCAGGACTTGACCTGTTTGGGCCATCCTGATGCTTCCGTCCATCGCTAATATTTGCAGGGCGATGGTTGATTAGATGGGCCCGTGGCAGTTGGCTTAAGGTGAGGAATGTGGATGAGGGTGGCCCTATACCCTGAAGGGAGGTGGGATGAGCCCTGTCAGCAAGTGTGCTCGTGTACATCACTCCCATGTGACTGGTGCCTGGTGATCGGTACCATGGTGGTCATGCTGAGCAGTGGGCTGCTCAGACTCAGGCTCCACGCTAACTGGTCGGGCAGGGGGTTCCTGCTCGCCTGCTGTGTGCGGCCTGCTCAGCTGACGATGTGTGTACTAAGCGCCACGGTCGTTACCGACTTCGTGTCCCCTTTTGCGCTGGCCCTCACGCTGCCTCCGCGTGCCCGCGGGTTGGTGGGTTTCAGGGCAGAGGTAGGGGTGCACAGGGGCGATCAGAGCTCCATCGGAAGCGACTAACCTTGTCATAAGCCCCCCCGCCGCCCCAATTAGTATAGTCAGCCTGGAGAGATGGCACTCAGTTCAACCAAGAAGGGATGGGGCGGGATACCTGCTGGAGGGTTGTCAATGGGGGCTTTTGTATCCGTTCGGGGGTGTTGGGGGGTCCCAGGATGCTACTAATCTGGTTCCCTTGCAGGGTAACGAAGAGGGGGCTCCACTGTGCACAGCTAAGGGAGTTGGGGCTATGAGAGTAGCGGGGGGCCTTCTTTGAACCACCTTTCCTAAGTCGAATGTCTCCCCCATGAAGCTCGTCCTGAGCTAGAGCTAGGGTGAATGTCATTTCATACTCCATTCAGCTTACCCTGTGGGTTCCCTATTCAGGGATGCCATTCCTGATGACCTTGTTCGGTCAGGTACTCGTAGTTGGTTCGGCTACTATGGGTGGCACGCTCACGCAATCCTGGTGCTGTTCTGGCACAGTGTGATATGCACTCGGCTTTCAGATTATTGCCAGTGCACCCAATGATTTAGACCTAGTGGGTTTCTTTAGGTTCCAAGGGGAATTTTACTTAGGTAAGGCCAACCCCCTTCTGACTGAGTTAATTCATGTTCAGCACTCGACCGATTGGGGACTTTCATTCAGTGGCCATTTGCTCACAGGTCGGGGTCTCGGTCTCTAGCCCATTACCTCGACGACTTTTGGTTCGGGGGTGAACGGGGCTTGGACACGTGCACGCGTCTCCTCATTACAATTCAGACACTCAGGTGGGAACTGGGTTCTCCTTGGCGCCTGAATAGACGACCGAGGTCCCATCTACTAAGCTCACATTTCTGAATCGACTCTGTCGCGCGGGCATCCGGGTTAACCTTGAATACGGTGGCTTGGATCTCCGCGGCGATTTTGGCATTGATTGCCAAACATAAAGTGTGCCCTCGTGAGCTGCAGTTAATTCATGGCCACCTTAATTTTGTCTGGTCTCGCTCAAATTACTCCTGGGTTTAACGGGGTCTCTTCCTGGAGATCAGACCTGATGGTCTGCCCTAGATTTCAAGTACGGTCGGATACCTCCGGCTCCTGGACTTATGGGGGTTTACTCTGAGGGTGGGTGCACGGATTGCCTCCGCAATCTTACCTTCCTTGCGTTTTTCCCCATTTTGGAGAGCACTGATGCTATGGTGCAATGAGTGGGCCTACTCAGTGGTCCAATTTCGGTGTGACAATGCGGCAGTGGTGCACATTGTCAACACCCAGACATGCAAATCCCCCAGGGTCATGACATTAGTTTGTCTATTCTTTTGAGAAGCCTACGCCTAAATGTGCTGTTCTAGGCCAGACATGTTCTAGGTATTAATAATGACATTACTGCTCCTTTCCTCCACCTGCAGATCCCCCGGTTCCGTGCCTTACTCCGGAAGCAGAGGAATTCCACTCGCCACTTTTGGCCGATAGCTGGGCATTTGGCGAGGAGAGGTGAACCGGGCATGTCATTGGCATCTCGCACGCGTAAGGCGTATCACCTTGCGTTCATGCGTCGTGTTCGGGAGGAGCGGACACGGGAACGTGTCCGCCGCCCATACACGCGTCACCCCTGTTCCCAGAGTTTCTGACCCACCTTCCACGAGGCTGGCATTACTTATGTACAGATAGGTGTGAGGTGGCTCTTGGCCACGCAGCTACCACGGTAGCCTTTTTGGAGCGCTCCTCATCAGTGAGTGGCTGCCAGAGTGGCTGCCACCTGTGTAAGGCGGATGTGTCTCGTAGGGCACTGGAACTCGAAGATGTCTCTGTCACACATGAGTGGGCTCGAGTGGGGATACGGTCCTCACGGGTTATTCAGCACTGTGTAGGCAGTGGTGTATACTGCTACGAAGTTTTTGAGACATCTGTCCAGTTGGTGCCCTACATAATTTTTGACAGTGCCTGCCGCGCGCCCCAGCCTGTTTTCTGCCACCGGGATGGGTCTACCCTTACCATAGTAAAGTCCCTGAAGGTGACCGGTGCCGCGTTTCGCGGTGTGGGGCCCGTTTTGGCACCCATTTACTTAAGGTAGGCGTCGCGTTGATCGCGGCTACGTTTAGGGTACTCGGAGGTGGATATGCGTGTACGCGCAATTTCAGATATGTACGTCCCCTCTCTGTACGAGTACCTAGTTATGTCCTTAACCTTTTTTCTCCTCTTTTACAGATCCTAGGGGTCTCAACACACCGGTGGCAGGGGGCTAGTGGGCTGCAGCTATGTACACTGGGCAGCAGTATATGCTGCAGCGACAGAGAGTGGACCCTGACTGGGCTGTGTGCATCCGCACGTATGCGATGATATGGTATGCGCGGCACATGGGGGCGGGAACTGTGGCCATTCCTGCTGTCTGTCGGGGATGCTGGACCGCCCAATGTTTTACAGGCACCTCGGCGGCATTGATCTTATACGGATCACTGCTGTTACTAAACCGTCGAGGGGCTGTGACCTGGCATTTTATGTCACATATGGCTTACATACGGTCGCTATGGTCTAACATCGTGCCGAGACACCAATTTAGGGGAGATGCGGATCTCCCTAGTTCGGACTGTTCCGGCAGTCAGTGGACGGGGCTGTGGCTCCGTCCCGTCCTGAGCATGGCTGTGAGACGGCCATTGGATACCGGATGATAGGCATACACAAAAATTTTGCTGGTAGGCAGAAGAGGTCCACCTGTCGGCTGGAGGTATGTACCTCGTTCTGGTGTGATGCAAGCAGGCCTGGCGACCGAGCTGACGGTCTTGGGGGGGGGGGGCGGTGAGTCATCATGGATGCCTCCCCGTGTGGCGGGTAGCACTGGTAAGGTAAATATTTATGACCCACAGGTATCCGGCAGGTTCGCAATTGACTGGCCAACACTTAGACAGGTACAGGTGTAATAACGTTGACCGGTCAACGACGAACCAGGCAAGGGGGTGATGGCAGGAGCTCTTCAGCATGCATCACCCCGTGATTTGACGGATACAAGTCAGAGGGTGGGGTCAGTAGATAGTTTATTGACTACGGTCAACAATTTGTTTGTCTCAACAAACAAATTGATACAAATGGATACATTGTAGCCAATTGCCATTGGCAATTTTGGGAGGAACCTTACCAGTGTTACTGCGGCCTGCTTGCCTTAAGAATTATAATTGGCTGAGTACCAATTGAAAGTTATAATTCGGACTAGGGCATTATTCAATAAATGTGGCCCAATGCCTTTATCCATATACCGGTGTCTGAGTCTTTCTTTGGGGGGGTGCGCCTGCAAAGGCCCTGATGCCTGGAAAAAGACAAAACAATGAACAAATAGAAAGGGGAAAGAACACAGCAGTGGAAGGTGAGAAAGGTGAGTGTGAGAGAGGAAGAGCATGGAGGAGGCAAGTCATTGAGTAAGAGAAGAGGAAGAAATAAGAGTGGCAAATGAAGGCATTTCTAACCCATTTCAATTGCTAAGTATTAGGATTGTAGGGTGCAAGGGCATCATGTCTGGAGATGCCTAATTTTTTGACCACCAAATGAAATGGGATGTTGTAGCCTATCCCCTACACATTTTTTTCATGTGGCCAAACTTTTTGGGCTGCGGGCCGGTCATGTGGTTGAGAAGGTCGCTCACGTGGTTCCTCCAACTGGAAGCGGAATGCACCTACACATGCGTAAAATGCTGCTGTAAATGCACCCGGAGTTATCATAAACATGCTTATTACACCTGAGGGTGTATTTACGGCAGTGTTTTGCGCATGCACGGGCGCGTTTAACTTCTGCTTCCAGGAGCATCGTGGATGTTGTGGGGTAGATTATTAGGCACTATGGGCCAGATTATTAGGCACTGCGGGCCGTAGTTTGGGAACCACTGCTCTATATCAAACCTAAAACTATACATATATAGAATGGATGAAAAATCCCTGGCCTTTTAAAAAAAAAAATCATGTCAGAAGAACACAAAGGTGCTTTCTGGGTTGTTGTAGAAACTCTGCTCAGTGGACTCCCGAATGAGGCTCCTTTCGTGTCACCAAGATATTTTCCCACCAATATCATCCCTATTTATTTACTTGCAATATCTTGCTAGGTTGGCAGGAGCTGGGACAGAGGCGGGTGCTCATTCCATCATGCAATACTTGGGTCTTGAACCGCTGACTTGCTGACCTTCCAGCTAACAAGGCGAGCTTCTTAACCACTGAGCCACCTGTCTCGATGACATCTGGTTTTTAGCTAGTTGCCGGGGGAGGGGGGGTTCACCACAGACTTAGAAATTTCAATAGCTGAAACCAAAGAGAAGCAAGGAGAATACAAAGACAATCACCTTTTATTCTAATTTTCATGTTTAGAGTAGCAGACTAAAAAGGCAATACACTGAAGTTCACAGCTTCTTATCCGTTCTCATGCTTCTAGTCCATTTAAGAAAGTACAGATTTTGCCATTATTACAGTGTCCCTTTATACATAGATATGTCCAACAATTATATGTATTAATAAGACACCCATTATCAGACGTGTGCTGGTATATCGGGCAATTGGGCTTTGTCCCAATTCGCCCTCGCCTCTGGCGGTCTGGGGCACCAATAGCAATGTATGGGACTCCCCCCCCCCAACTCCCTCCAAATAGGCGCCGCCACCACTCCCTGTACAGCACCTTCCCATGGTGCTCTGCACACCCCTACCCATTATCATTACCACTTCAGTAATTAAAGTGAGACAACTGTACATAAATTATTCTTATCACACACTTGGGATGGCAAAGATAGTACACAAAATTTTACACCTTTAGGCCACAGCTTGCTTCCTTTTTATGATTATGACAGCGTTTCAATGTCCACATCAAAGCAAAGACAAAGCTAGCAACCTTCAGAGAATAATTCCAGCTAAGCATCTCACAGTCAGCACTTGTAAAGAAGTGAATGGAATACATCACTATGGCAAGGAACTTCAAAGCCAAGTGAGATCAGAGTATCATGGTAACATGGAGCTGTTGAAGAGAGTAAATTTGGCAAGACTGTTATAAACTCTCATGTCTGGAAAGGAGTGTTGCAATGAAGAAGGGACTTAGTGCTTTAGAAAGCACATACACTACCATTTCAATAAGCAACAGCTTGAGGAAAGTGGCCAAGACCAGCTACAGAATTCAGCAGCTAATTTCTCATTTTTCAAAGATACACGTGCAAATCAGATTTCCATTCCTGAGAGAGGCACTATTCACATTAACCTGGCTGCAGATTTGCACTGTTTTCTTTTCATCCCTTTTCTGATTCTCCTATTCTTTGTGTCCCCATTCTCCAAAGAACTTGAGACTGACTTTAAAAAGTAGTCCCTCTCAATCAGGTGGCTCAGATCCCCTAACTTTAAAATAGCTGCTATACTAGCCTTTGAATAAAGCTAGGAATTTAAAACTGGATGTATTTGATTTGGTCTGAAGATACAGAGAAGCTTTTAGCCACTTGATTCACATTGTTATCTGTGACTCTGGTAAGACCAAATGGCTTTTCAGACATTTTAGCCTACAATGCTCAACAGCATGATTAGTGCCAAAAATTTCATTGAAAATAAACTCCAAAGTATCTGGAGAGCCAAATGTTTCCCACCACTACCAACAATATGCATTTAAAGGCAATTAATCTTTGGATACTGGATATCCTTCAACAATTATCAAGAAGAAGCCTCTATCAGGGAATAGAATGCCATAGCAACCTTGACTAAAAGTCTTTAAAAGTAATTGATGCTTTCTGCCAGTAAAATCTGTATATCTTAAATTATTGATGTTTCTTCCACCAATTTTAACTTTCTCTTCATCTGAATCTAGTTTGTCTTTGTACATGATATGTTTTACATACACACTGAATTGATGAGGAGATAAAATCCATCCTTGTCTGACACCTTTGCCTATAGGAAACCATTCTGTCTCTCCATATTCTATTCTTATAGCAACTTGATCATATTACCGGTTATGGACCAGGACAATTAAGTGCTGAGAAACGCCCATTTCTTTCTGGAACCTTTCATTTTTCAAGATCCACAATCAATGGCTTTGTTGGCATGTATAAAAGAATAGACTGGTCTTCTTCTGAAGTTTTGTTTGTGCACTCCTGTAGCTAGCAGACATTTGCAGTATGAGCTCAAGTGCTTCTTCCCTATTGGAATCCAGATGGAACATCAAGCATTTCTCACAACATATAAGGTAAAAAGCTTTTGTTGCAACACCTTGAGCATTACTTTGCTTACATGGCACATACCTCTCAAGTTTTGGGAAATTTCTGTCAAATAAGCAAAATTTCCTGGCCAAAACAGGAAACTGGACAGCTATGTTTATCCTGTGCTGGCCTCCAGTCTAACTCCAGTCTAATTGCACTCTATCTAATACGGGATGACGGTGGGAAAGAGTGTAAAATACAGGGGTTTGACAGAAATTTCCCGAAACTTGACAGGTATGACATGGCAATTTCAGGCAATGGTTCTAATAGTTACTGCATGCCTTGGCATCTCTTTTCTTAGGTTTTGGAATGCATATTGAAAATTTCCAGTCAGTGGACCATTGTTTTGTTTTCCATATCTGTTGGCATATTCCTGGTAGGATTTTAACTGATGCATTTTATGTGACTTGAAAATAGCTCTATCAATATTCCATCTAACCCATTGATTCCTAATGTTTCAGAGCAACTTTCTAGAACTGTAGGTTCATTATAGTCTGTCATTCTTTTATTGCTTCTATATAAGACTTCAATATACTGTTTCGACCCTATCTTTATTTTCTACTGGACAGATAGTATGCTTCCCTATGGGTCATTGAGCATTCTTAATCTAGGAATATATTTCCCTTTGACTTCTTGGATCTTCTGTAACAGATCTCCTGTTGTTATATTTTGTTTGTCCTCTATTTCTTTGCACTGATTATTATAACAGTGCTTGTTGTCTCTACATCAGGAGTTTCCAACCTTCTCACACCATGGGCCTGACCAGGCCCCCATCAGCTGAGGAGGCTGGACCACGCCCACGGAAGCAGGTATATTTATGGCTGTCAAAAATGCACCCACTACCTTATTTATGACAGCTGCAGGTGCATTTACACATGTGTGGGTACATTTTGTGGCTGATGTAAACACGTCCACTTCCACTTCAGGGTACAGCGGAGGTTGCAATGGGCCGGATGGAATGGTGCCACTGGCCGGGGCCAGCCTGCAGGCCATAGGTTGGGAACCCCTGCTCTACATGACAGTTAGGGTGGATAAAAATCAATGATTTTTTTTAAAAAAATCAAAACAATCTGATTTTTTAAATCAAATCAAATTTGATTTAAATCAAATCCACCCTGAGTCAGTCATTAAAAAACAGCATTCAGGGTCCTGACCCTATTTCTGTCACTTTTTACTTTTGCTTCTCACTTAACTTTTACAATTTAAAGTGTTTATTGCAATATCTATCCTTTTTACAACTCTCTTTACTACAGGAATTGTATTTTCCCATCTTTCTTTTAAAAATGTCTTTGGTCTCAACCCACAATTTTTCTGGTTCATGGTCAATTGAGTTTAGTAATGCAAAGTTGTGAAAAAGCAATAATCTCTGCCCACATGCACACACAGGCTATAAATAATTTCATATGTAACCATAATGGCTTCAAACCAAAACAAATAGGAAGATTAGAATGACTGCATAAATTTGACTTCGGTAACACCTAGCAGGAGCAGTTTTCAGCAGCAATACCAATCTGGCCATTTTAGTTACACATAATAGTCCAGAATGGCAATCAAATCTGATCTGGACAAATTTTCTAAAAGACAAGTAGGATACTTAAAGTAGGATGGGAGGATCAAATGAGATAAGTATTCAGCACCATACCATTAAATCCCCTGTTGAAGCTGAATCTTAATTAATTTCTGGTTGCCTCTTATTCATCTGGGAGATAGAGGCATAGAAGGGAAAATAGGGCACACTGTAAAATACACATAGAGCTCTGTTTTCCATCCTACCACTACTCTTCATCCCTATGCCTCACTTTGCCTAATGGAAGGGCCAACCCTGACTATTCCTGACCATACACTCCAGTCTAATCATTCTCTACCCTCCTTTACCTGCAATCAAAGTTTGGGAGACTATTTTAAAAGCTAATTAGAGTTATAATTCCAAGCCATCACACCAAGTATCTTTAGAGATACATTTTGAGGCAACTGTTACTCATTTTGTTTCTCAAAAGCAATTCAAATAGGTAATTTTTTTTCTCACTCCAAATGCTACAGACCGTTTGCCTTTGGTGCAATATGTACTCTCCTCATAAGCCAAAGTTGTCATTTCAACATCCACAACAGAACATGAGGCAAAAAACAAACAAACCAAGACACAACAGAAAGCAGTTCTTGAACCATGCAATATTCTTTATCTCTAAAAAAAATGGTAAGGGCACAACACTATAACTAGAAAAATAACTAAAATGTTTGGGTTAGGGAGGGCGGTATCCCGAATAAAGTTACAATTTCACTGCAGGCCCATTTCACTGCAGGAAGAACGGCTAGCAAAGAATGAAAATGAGCCTTCTAGACTATTTTACAACACCATGAACTCACTCAAAAAAGGTTGTGATGTGGATGTAAATAAATAATAAATTAATTTTAGTCTGACTTATGTTGAACATGAATAAAGTATAAAAGAATGAAGCATAAACATTGGTCAAGATCACTAATAAACCCCATTGGAACCGTTTTTTTTTTTTTTTAAGCTGAAATATTTGGGGATAACCATTTCAAATAAATTGGAAGAACTTAAAAGACTGAATTATGACAGTTTAAAAGTAGAATTTAAAAACAAATTACAAGGGTTTCAGAAGTTGAACCTGTCATGGTTTGGGAGGATTGCAATTTGCAAAATGATGCTGCTGCCGAAGATTAACTTCTTATTTGATGCACTTGCAATCCATTTGAAGAAGGAAATCAATGAGTTTCAAAAGATGTTCAATAATTTTTGTAATGGAGGTAAAAAGTCTAGACTTCCAAAGAAGCTTTGGTACCTGCCTCAGAAAGAAGGGGGTTTGGGTATGCCAAATTTGTTAGCATACTATCAAGCGTTCCAAATTAAGAATGTTGTGAAGATCTTGGCAAGAGAAAAGGTAATTTGGGAGGAATTGGAAATGAAAGAATATAGGAATATTGGCAAAATGATCTTTTTGGGAATTAAGGATAAAACGATAAAGACAAGCAATACTATGATGAGAGGCCTCATGAAGGTGTGGAAAAGAGTAAAGAAAGACTTGGTTCCATATCTCTCTCCAATTTTGGAATTGACTGATATGGTGTTTTTTCCGATAAAAATAGATAAGGGAAAAAAGGAAATATTGGATAAAAATGAAGTGTCTTTACTGAAGGACTGGTTAAAAGTTTGTGAAGATGAAACCAAGAGGAAAAAAATATTTAAAAAGTTAAAATTGTACTGGTTTCAGAAACTGAAGGTTGATAATTGGAACAAAAAATATAGAAGAGAAGTAGGTATAGATAGAACAATGACCGAATTTGAAGAATTGGTATTAAAGATCAGAAAAGGGGAAAAGAACATTAAGGGTCTAGTAAGCAAACTCTATACTATATTGAATAAGGGTAATGATCCACAGGAAGATTTGAAACGGAAGTGGGAACAAAATTTGAATATAAAAATAGGAGATACTGAATGGAGAAATAAGTGGAAAAAGAGGATAATGAGAACAATGTCAGTAAGAATCAAGGAACATAATTTTAAAATGTTGTGGCAATGGTACTTGACACCACTGAGGCTGCATCAGATGGATAATAAAAGGGATAATTTATGTTGGAGATGCAAAGAAACGGTTGGAACATATGAACATATGTGGTGGAGTTGCAAAAAAATAAATGAATTTTGGAGAAGAATAGAAGGAGAGATTGGGGAAATATTGGGTAAAAGAATTAAGTTGGTGTCAGGTACCATTCTCTTAACAGATGTGGAAGGTATGGGTTTGAACAAGGGGAAAAAAGAATTATTGGAAATTATGTTAACCACAGGTAGACAATGTATCGCCAGAAATTGGAAATATGATGTATTTATACAGACCGGAGAGTGGTATAAGGAAATGTGGAGTTTAGCATTGAATGACAAACTGACATGGGAGATAAAAGTAAAAAGGGATAATTTGAAAGAAAATAGGTTTTGGAATATTTGGAAGCCGTTCGTGGATCACTCTCTTATGGCTAGGGACAGTTCTGGACCTGTACCATCTCAAAGTGGGTTTTGGAGATGATATAGATACTAAACTCTCCGGGCATTGTAAATATTCACTGGGTGTTGTGTAACCAGTAAAGAAATAATAAACAGTTGTAATACTCAAAGCTCGTATGAATGCTATGAATATAGTGATAATCTATAATGTGGGTATTTAATACTGTGGGTTATACTGCAAACAACTAGTTTAATTATTATGTATGTGTTAATGAGCTTGTTGTAATATTGCATTGTACTGTTATTGTTTTTTCTGTATGTTTGTTATTTTTATTTTGTTTCTTTGAAAATAAATAAAAATTTAAAAAAAACAAAGCCTATGTAGTATAGTGCCAAGACTGGGCATTGTGAAAGAGCATTATATTCCAAAGAGGTCTCCAATAGGCTCTTCAAACAGTTAAAACTTCCTTGGCAGGCTTCCTTGGCAGGGAAAGGAATACTCCCTGAGTTATCATTTGTTATATATTGTAATGAAGAAATTTACTCCCCAAAACACTTGGACAGCACATAACTTCATGGAGAGTCCTTAACCAAGATAAGAGAGTAGGATTTCCACCAATAACATACAGCAAGAATTGTGGTGCCATCTTCACCTGCCAAGATGTATGTGATGTTTATGCCAACCTGTTGGCACCAGGGCCATTCATTAAACTTAGTAACAGTACTGAACTCAAAGTGAGCAGCTCAGAGTCAAGGAAAAGGAGACAGCACCTTTACCCATAGGATAAAAGAGGGCAAGTCTGGGCAACCCAGACAGGAGCTCTCCACAGACCTGCCACCGGGTGTTGTGTTGCTGTTGGCTTGGGGGCTTCTTCTGCTACCCATTCTGGGCTCCTGGTAGCTGAAGGGAAGGAAACCCTGCTTAGCATGCATAAATTTCTTACTCTGCAAACTGTAAACTTGTAGAATAAGACTTGTCTAATGAAGCATTGTTTCTTGTAATCCACTGAGTGTTTATTGCCTCCAGCTGGCCTAACCTGCTTTGTTACTACATGGAGGTCCTTTTTTCTTCCAATATGCCCTAAGGGAAATATTACAGGCAGGACTTTTTAAAATTTGACTCTCATCTTCTCCCATTTGTTGGCCATGCCCAGTTTCTACAAGCAAAGCATTTAACCTTTTTTTTAACATTGCTAGTTACAGGTGCCAATGAGCTCAATAAAGCCACACTAGACTCAGTCTTATCTAACTGCAAAATCAATGCCACCTGTCACAAAGTAGTAATGCTTGGTTTTGCAAATATACAATAGCACACTATGCTACTCTGGTTTGTTTTTTATTTGTGTCAGATGCACCACCAGCATATAATAACATACAAAGCTAAAATTAACACATCTAAGAAAAATAGAATTTAAAAGGGCTAGATGACATCTGCCCAATATGGGCCACATCAACAGCATTTCCTCTTGTCAACATAAGGCCCTCCTCAGTTCACATTGAGGGGCATTGTGTGCATTGTATTATATGAAAGATAGTTTGCACTTCTCCACATTCACACAAGCTGTCATCTACAGGGAAACCCCTTTCTCAGATTACCCTTGATCTTCCTACCCCTGGTCACAGCCTATTTAAAGCGTTCTACACAGGCCACGGTTGTTCTTGGTCAGGCGCTAGAGAGTCATGTGGTTCTGCCCAGTTATCTGGTAGCTTCTTGCTCACCTTCCATAGTTCTAAGGTGGTCTGTACTACCTTATATACATACATATACAGAAACACAGGAAGTTTCTTGAGATATTGCCATTGTAAAGAAAACACCCCCTAAAATCCAAATCACAACTTTTTTCACATGTTCATGTTTATTTTTTCCCATATATACAAGGCTATTGATCATGCTGTACTCTTTGGAAAACCCTCTGTGGAAAATATAGTGGATAGATTTCCACCCCCTTTTGACCTAGTCAGAAGTTCCCAATGTTGACTGGGAAGTGGACGGTTCAGAAGAGGCTTGAGCATTCATTATCATAGAGGAGGAACAGAAAGAGGAGGAGGTACCAAAGATATAACTGAAGGGACAGGGAGAGATGGAGTTAAAAGAGACAGATGAAAAATTGGGGCAACTAGAATTGAATGAGAAAGAGCAACAGAAGATAAAAGGAAAGGGGTGGAGGAAGTTAGGGAGATCAAAGAACAGCACCCTGAAAAACAGCAGAAGGATTTGTCTGCAGGGTGGACTTGTGTATTTAAAAAAGACCTCTGGATTAGGGGTCCATTCTAAGGTACCACTACCCAAGAGTAAACATTAAGCATGGCACAAAGGCCTTCTTACTGGAAAGGGAATGGAAGAAGGCATAAAGAGGCAAGGGGTGAAACGAGATGACAACGGGGGAAACTCTCCAGCGAAGGGTGTGTGTGTATGTGTGATACTTGTCCAAGAGCTTGTCCTCACAGCCACCGGCATATAACATGGTTCTGAAACAGACAGAAACAAACGTAAAGAACATGTTGCGGTGAAGGGAACTAGCAACCAAACAATGTAAATAGTTAAGGTTATAATGTAATGTTTAAAAGAGCACCTTTTGGTATTACAAAGTTAACACTGCACTGCAAAGGAAGCATTTTCAACCATTGTTTCCATTAGGGAAGAAGGCTGGCCCACAAGAAGTAATCATTGACTTACTTCAGTAGTCCAAGGTGGCCTGTGGTCAAATCTTTAAAGGGGAGGAACCTATTGTTCAAAGATGTCTTCCTGATATATGAATTTCTCTACCGAGTCAAACCCAGCAACCCTTGGAAGATGAATCACACAGAAACTTCAGATACAGGAAAGGATCTAATGTAAGCCATATTAGGGGAGAGGGTGGTGAGAGAGAGTGCATTAATGCAATTTGGAATGGGATGGAACATAAGCAGAACCCAAAAACAATGAGCTAAAAAAACTGGAAGGGAGCAGGTTGTCCCACTCGGAAATCCAACCTAAGTGCCAATTTGTACTGGCATAGATTTAAACAGACCAAACACTGCACAACACCTGAAAGTCTCTAAGGCTAGCAATCTCTACTCCAAGAGGAAGCCATCTCCAAGCAACACTTTCCTGGAGCTTCTTGACAATTTGGGGAGACAATAATAATACAGTCAAAGTCTTGGTTTATGGCAACCCACTGTCAGCCAAAGTCAAATGAAACCAACAAGTAACTTGTGGGCAAGCAAATAGGATAAAGCAGTCGAGAAGGCTTTTATCTGAAGAACGAGATGGGTTGGGAGCTTCCAGTTGGATGGCTCCTATGGATACCAACCAAAACATGTTCTGCAGCTATTTTATCTTTCCCTCAACCCAAGGCAAAGGTTGCTGAAGCAACCCAAGAACAACATATTTAAAGTGGCCACATTTCAGTATTTGTTGTTCAGTTGCACAGTCGAGTCCGACCCTTTGAGACCCCATGGACCACGGCATGCCAGGCACCCATATCCTCCACCATCCTCCTCAACCTGCCCAGCTTTGTGTGCATTGTGTCAACAATACCATCTAGCCATCTCATTCTCTACCACCCCTTTTTTTGCCCTCGACCTTTCCCAGCATCAAGGCTTTCTCAAACGAATCCTCTCTTCTCATTTGATTTCCAAAGTACTTTAGCTTCATCTTCAATATTTGACCTTCCAAGGAGCAGTCCGGGTTGATTTCTTTTAAGATCGACCTATTTGTTCTCTTTGCTGTCCAGGGTACTCTCAAAATTCTCCTCCAAAAACACATTTCAAAGGTGTCTATTCTTCTGTATTGCCACCAAGGGAGACACTGAGGTCACTCCCAGAGATGACTCCTGTTCTGTCACAACTCCTAAACTAGGAAGTTCCCAGGAGGCAGAAATTATAATTAAACTAGTTTAAGACTGTTACAGAGAACATAATACCTCAAGAATTTGAAAGCAGCAATGGTACAATTAGCTGCAACAAAAATTAACAAACCACTTGCAGGGTCTCTGTTGGATAGAACACAGCTAAGCAGAAAATAGGTATTATTAAATATACAAACCCAGAGGATACTGGGACTCCAGCTGCGTTGAAGCATTCAAAGTAAGAATTAAATAATGAACTTTATAAAAAAACAAACTCTTCTGTTTAAACACCTATTGTTGCAGTTTGCTTTTTTATAGCGAATTAAAGATCAGGTATTTTCCCGACTGACAGCAATGTGATAAAAACTGTAACTTATAAAAAGGACAATCAAACTCCTTATCAGTGTAAGAGTTCCTTGCCATTAAAATAGAAGAATGCTCATTAATCCGGTATCCAGGAACATTATCACTATCCTTTATATCAGGGATCCCCAACCTTTGGTTTTTGAACTTCAATTCCCAGGAGCCTAAGTCAATTCAACAAAGCACTGTGCTGACTTAGGCTTATGGGAATTGAAGTCCAAAAACCAAAAGGCTGGGGACCCCGGCTCTATATGCATACAGTTCCATGCTATAGTCTTCCAATAAAAGACAAACAAACATGGAAGCATCAAAACAATTATTGAAACAGACAGCTATTCTAAAATGTAGATTTACCCCACCAGGATTTTCACCCAGCCAATAGGACTTGATTGCTTTCCACAGTTGACTGAAAACAGGTCTCTGCTAAATGCTAATCCTCTGCCACTGATCCATGGGCGGCCTTAAGCAAATCACTTAAGCTGTTATTACTTCCACTATTTTCCGTGTCTGTAAACATTAGTCCTGAGAGATTTAGCTAATGTCAGCAAACAGCTTGAGCAAAACAACTGAAGCATATTTCATTTAAGCAAGAGGGTTCAGACATGGCACTGCAGGAAATTGGTAGATGGAAGTTTCTGTCATCCTTCCCACTTTGAACATGGCAATACTGTATAAACGTGGGGGCTGAGGAAGTCGGGGGTGTGGGGGGAGAGACCTATCATCTTTGAAAATGCTCATATATTTCATCTTTTTCATTTGCCTCCATTTCCTGGCAAAGGTTGTAGCAGCCAACTCAAACATTCCTCATCAGCCATTTATCAGCACAAGCCAGCACATTTCACAAGCTTGGACTGGCTGGCTTCGCATCAACCACAAAGTCACATTTCCTTTTCAAGCTGAGATGCAATTATATAGGTTTACAGATATGTGCAACACAGATTTAATTTCACCTTTTGGCTGACATGCCCTTTTTCAAATAGCGTAGTAGCACCAATATCAGAGAAAAGATGGCTTTCTCTCACATAGTTGGGAATTCACTCAGGTGGATTCCAACTTCATTCTAAAACAACATGATCTTAATGCAAGATAAATGCCCATCTTTCAACCCAAATTGTGCTGCTATGTTTCTCAATCTTGTTCTCTCCAGATGTTGAAGACTTCAACTCCCAGAAGCTCCAGACAACTTGACTAACAGCCTGAGATTCTAGGAGATGAACTCCAAAGCATTTGGAGAAGTAAGCACTGAGACTTAGTAAAGCTTTGAAACCAGGGCTTGGAAGGTGTATAAGATTTTTTTTTTAATTACCATATTTGCTGGCATATAAGACCCACTTTCCCCCTTAAAATACACTGGAAAAATGGAGTGCACCTTGTACTGTACTGTATATAGTGGCCTATAGTGGACTATTTTGGTAATAATGGGGTGTGTCTTATATTCCAATGCATTTTATATGCCAGCAAATATGGTAATAAAGATCATGACTTCATCTGATCTCATGTTTAGATTTCCCTGGCATTTCTGAACTTAGCTGTTATCCTCACAGTGGGTATGAGATGGATTTTCCAAGCTACAACAATGTGGTTGTACATAATTTCTCTAAAATTCAAAGCAACTAGGGATGCCTTTGTCTTATCCAACAGTCTAGACCAGGGATTCTCAAGGTTTTCACGCCACAGACCAGACAACTCCTCCTCAGACAGGTGAGCAGGCCGGACATATGGTTTTCCCCCGCCGCAAACACTGCCTTAAACAACGGCAGGTGCGTTTGTGCAAGCACGGGTGCATCCGCTTTGCTACCGGGGCATCGCCATGGCCGGATGGGAATGGTGTCAGGGGCCGGGTCCAGCCCATGGGCCATAGGTTACGAACATCTGGTCTAGACTTATTAGCTTTGCCAAAGACTTGCCATTGGCAGAGATCATTTGGTTTGTTAATATGGATCAGCAGAGCTGCCTGTATTTGTTTGTACTTCTTGTGGGTGTGGGTAAGTTGTGATTGGCTCCTCACCTTTACAATGTACCATGACATCGCTGGTAGCAAGTAAGACTATGAAGAACACTAGAAGATTCTCATGTTCCCTCTTGAGCTTAGCATTTCATGAAGAACAGTCAGTGGTGCAAGGCAGGGCCGACATCAAACATTTCTGGGCCCGGTATGTGCCCCCCCCCATTTTGGCCATGCCCCCATGGTTTCTGCGCATGCGTGGTCTGTTTGTGCATGCGTACATTGGTGGTTTCCCAGCACCAGCACATCCCTGTAGTTTTCTGCGCATGTATGGTCTATCTGTGCATGCACACATTGTTTGTTTCCCGGGGCCAATGGGCCCCCATCATCTCCAGGCCCGGGACGGGAGTCCTACTTGCCCCCCCCCCCCCCCCGATTGCGGCACTGGTGCAAGGAACTGCAATAGTTCAGTGGAGGACTATTTAATGTATGTACAGAACATCCCAAATGAATCCCTAAACTTTCCCAATAAAAATCTTCAAACCGCATGTGATATTAAAGAACTCTGTTTGAGGCCCAAGGGAGCTACTGCTGGACTAGATGGACTCAGTTGAATGCAATGGTTCCCAACGTGGCCCTACACGCCACAGGGGGACATCAATTCTCAGAAGCCTAAGCCAGTACATTGGCTGATCAGTGCTTTGGGGAATTGCTTCAGGCATCTGGGAATTGAAGTCCAAAAACCAGAGATTGAGAAACACTGCTCTAATGCCATGAGGCAGATTGCTCAATCCTTAAATGGGAAGCCTAAGATTGTATTACATTACAATACAAACCAGCAATGCACCTCCTTCCTCTTAACCAATGATGCTATTGAATCCATACACATTACAAAGACATCCACAGTTTCTGTATAATGGAAGTAGCTGCTAACGTTTTTGAGAAAATACATTACGACATTGATCTGCTTTGAAGTGCTTCCTACAATCATGAAAATCTGTTCCAGAAATTGGTCATGAGAAAAAGCACCATTTCAAAGAAGCATATTATGTGTACTTCAAAATGTACTTCCTGTTACACCTCAAAGGCAAATACACCATGGCGTCACTCACTTTTCATCTGACTAGGCTGGCTCTGATAAACATGCAATTTTTCGTGATCTAATGTGTTTTAATTATGTTTATCAATTCAGCAGAACCAAGAGGTAGATGTCGTAGCTTCACTTTTGGAAATACACAGAAGTGGTCTACATTACCTCATTGCATTTTAAAAGAGATGCTGTCAAAGCAAAGAATCTTCCCTAAATCATACTAGCTAGCTCAAATAAATCACAAGATTTGAAGATTTCTATTTATTTTATTTCTAAAGGTAGTTCATCTTTAATTGCATACTAGCCCACTAGAACACCAAATATGAACCCAAAATAGCTCAAATTATTCTGGAGCCACAATCTAGTTCAGATAACTTTTGTTGTCCAGTAAAGGGTTGTTTTGGAAGAATGGGCACCACTTGTGCATTTAGTAAACAGGATTCACAAGTTCTCCTTTTTCAAAAACATGCAAAACCAGTTGTATCAGATGCAGTGGCTCAGTGGTTAAGAAGCTCACCTTGTTAGCTGGAAGGCTGGCAAATTGGCAGTTCGAGACCCATGGCAGTTCGATTGCGTGCCCGACTGACTATCTTGGGGACATGAAAGGAGCCTCATTTGGGTGTTCCCTGAGCAGAGTTTCTTCCTCAAAAATCCTTTCAACCCAGAATAATTTCTGACACAAAATTATTATAACAGCAGGACCAAAAAATGACTATATCAGGGTAAGGAAATTGTTGCTCTTCAAAGATTATTCACAGTAAGCAAATCCCCAATGGTTTAGGCATCTGGCTCCAGAGCCAGAGGTCGAGAGTTCACTAGGCCTCCTGGAGAAGAACCAGCCCAAGAAGCCGTGGGCAAGCTGCAAAGTCCCAGGGCATAATTAATAAATAAGCAACTTCGGAAGCAAGAAATTGCAAGTAGATAAATATGGAACACTTCAGTAGGAAGGTAACAGCGTTCCATGCGCTCTGGTGTCTAGTCATGCCTGCCACATGACCATGGAAACGTCTGCAGAAGCAGACAGTGCTAGCTCTTCGGCTAAGAAACAGAGATGAGCACTGCACCCTAGAGTTGGATACGACTGGCTTTCGAGCAAGGAAAACCTTTACCTTTACTTTATCAGTCTTCAATTATTGGCTAAACTGACTACAGTTGATGGGTGCTGTAGTCTAGTCTGACCAGGCTTTGTCTAGCCCAGGAGTTCTCAACCTTTTTAAGCCAGGGGCTGCGTCATGTTCCCTCAGACAGCTTCAGGAGCCAGACAGCCATTTTGCCCTTCCTCTACCACATGGCACTTCATGGTGTGTTGGAGGGCCACATGAAATGGTGCCATGGGCTGCAGGTTGAGAATCCCTGGTCTAGCCAGTATATTGACAAGATAAGTACTTATAAGTAATACTTTGTTCAAACCACTTTTTTGTCTCTTTGAAAACTTACTTTCTCCCTCTAGGCTTCCAACACCAACTTCACAGTGAGCTTAAAAATTGTATAGAACTCTTTTTCACATGATAAGCCTCCAATATTAGTGGGAAATTGCAGCTGCTTTTATAAAATCTCCATTTTTATCCACCCATCTGTTCACATAAAAAGATGTCCTTTCAACAACAGTCTTGAACACAAATGGGTGAATAAAGCTTTCACACATCACAAAACTAGGTTCAGAATTATGCACTTCTTAATCTGGACCTCATAGCTTCCATTAACAACCATATTAAATGAAATAGTGGGGAATTATGATCGGATGGCTGGATGTAGGTCTTTCCTTTTCTATTCACTACTTAACTATTATTGAGAGCAGCACCCACTTTGCTCTGAAGCACAGACACAATTAGTGGTACCTCGCTTTACGAACGCTTTGGTTAACAATTTTTGCTTTACGAATGAAAATTGATTGAAATAATGCCTCGCTTTACGTTATTTTCCAGAATGGATTAATTGGTTTTCCAATGCATTCATATGGGAAACTGCGTTTCACTTTATGAATTTTTTCAGAATAATTTCCAATGTATTCCTATGGGAAACCGCATTTTGCTTTACGAATTTTTCGTAATACGAAACATCTTGTGGAACGCATTACATTCGTAAAGCGAGATACCACTGAAGTGGAATATATTTTGCTCTGCAGAAGTCTAACTCTGGAAAAGGTAGTATTAAGCTGGCAATGGTGCAGGAAACATGAGATGAACAAGTTTTACTACACCAAGATGCCTGATAATACATTGCATATCTATTAAGATTAGGTGTATTAAGCCCAGCTTCTTTCTTTTTTCACCTCCAAGAACAAAGCCAGTAAATATAATGCCAGACTGAAAAATTTAGAGAGAGAAGTATAGTCTGTAGAAGACACTGGGATAAACCCAACAGTCCTCTGGCACTCACAGCAGAACTATCTTCAGCCTATTACAGTGCTCTGCATTACCTGCCCAAAAGGTTTCCCAGCCCTCCAGAGCTGTTTTGGGGGTGTGCTGGCAAACTGAAGCACCAGCACTGTCCATTTCCCTCTTCTTCTATACCCTACTATTCCATGAGCACAATCCTTCTGCTGTCTTATATTGCCAATTTAATAGGATGCTAGATTATGCATTATGGTTTAGTGATCATACTGTCTTAGTGTAAATAGTATACTCTGTTTTCAACAATTGTTTTCAGTGTTTTAGTGCTGCCTCTGTACTGCCTTGAGATCCCTAGATAAGAGTGCAAAATATTCATTTTCTAAGCAAATTAACATCTCCTGTTGGTCCAAGAGTATATCTAAAACTGTTCTAATGAACTGCATCGCAAAATAATGTACAAATTGTGTAGATGTGGGGGGGGGGAGAGAGACTGGACAGTATACACATGCCACACTTGATTTCTTAACACTGTTAATTCTCTGTGGGGTTCTAATACACCAGATCTTGACAGGGATCAGTGAGTAGTCAAAGGACAGTTAACATATCACTACTCAAGTAGGAGCAGGATTGTATTTCTGAAATAACTAATCTAGCACACTAACCAAATTGAGAGATAATCTGTATACTAGGGGTAGTGGGAAGACAACTCTCTCAAAACAGTGTTAAATCAGAATGTAAGGCAAAATTCACCACCACATAATTCTATCATCTGTATCAAGAAGTGTAAAAAGCAAACAAATAAGAGACAGGTTCTGTGTTGTCCTTTTCTCTAGCTCACTACTTCCTGTGTAGAATTTGTTTCTTGGGAACAAAGGTAAGTTTTACAATTTTTTCATCCTGCAGTCTTGAAGCAGAACAATCCATTATCCGTATACTTGCAACAAATGGCAAATTTCCTTGTCTAAAGAAAATGGATTATGGGCACAACCATAAACCTCTATATGGGCACAATTATACATTTCTATATGGGCACAATCATACACTTTCATCTTCTGCTGTTCTGTGGAACAACTTCAGAATACTTCTCAGTACAAAGTAGCATTGTGTGTGCAGGTAAGTTGCAAAAAAGTATAGGTGTCTCAGTAATAAGACTGAAAATAAGGCTATGTGGCTTGGCCATGAGCCATATAACATAATGTTCCCATGCACACAGTGTCTTTCATTACTAATAAACTACTCACAGCAAACCTGTGAACTTAACATGCAAAAAGCAAGGGTTGGAATGTTGATTACAGAAAGCTTAGCACTGTGATTTAACTGCTCTTTTTTTTCTGCAGAAAGGGCTTCTAAGGCATTTAGCTATGTTTGACATTATTATGCAGCAGTTCAAGTACCTGTATGATGGCAGGCAAGTGAAGAGCCACCAACAGGCTGGACAAGAAAATGCAATAATGGGAAACCTTTTTTTAACAATCTGTAAACAATCTACAAGAGCACTGGATCACTGCCCCAGAAACTAACAAAAATATTTGCCAAACTGGTTGCTACTGACAAAATATTAGTGATGCACAGTATACAGTGATTTGAAAGTGTAGATTCATAATTAAGCCACTAGTTATATAGAAAAGGTTAGAAGTTAGCTCATAAGCTAGGAGGAAAAAGCAGAAAACTGTGACCCATCATGTTGAATGGCTCTATAAAATTGTCCTCCTCATCAGACAAGCAGTTCTTATACCAAGCATACTTATGGGTTGCTAGATCCAGAGGCAAAAATTTATGAAATTATTATATACTTTGTACGATAGCCAAAAAAGTTCCAGGTCACACAGATGATTGACAACACATCAGGCCACCAGAATCCAGTTATTCTATCCAAGAGCATTAGATTTCACACTCTTTCACTGACCAGTTTAGAGACAGGAATTAACGCCGAAGGCTTCCTCTCCAACTGATAGTGGTTCATAAAGGGGGGGGGGGGTACTCTTTGCCTTGATCATACCCTAAGTGGTAACAATTCTTCATTTTGTTTCAGAGATTACTCTGGGTTGAAAGGATTTTTAGGGGATGCCCAAATAACAAGTTGTGGAGATCTCAACATATAATTTCCAAAACCAGCTCATAACTCAGATGATGACAACAACACGGATTCAACCAGACTCTCTATAATGATGATGATTCTGACTGGAGCTTAGAACCCCAACTCAATCGGGATGGGGAAAGCTTAAGCAAGAAATGCTTCCTAGGATCAGACTTATCAGTATTCATCAGCCACCTTGCACAGCTACAAAAAGCAAACACTCAGATGCAAGACATGACACTTACCATGCAGAGCAGCAAACACTAAACAATTGGCCACCCCACCAAAAAATTGCCCTTCCCCATCCACCTCCCCACTCTTCACCTCATGCAAAACCCACAAGAGCAATGCACGCATGCGTCCTGCCTTTTATACTGCCCAGGCACAATGCAACCTAGGGGGGGGAAATGCCTCATACTAAGTTGCAGCAACTTTGTATGAGGCAACTTTTTCCAAGGAATTAGGTGATGTTGTATTAATTTGATGTTGTACGAAGCGGACTTTGTATGAGGTATTACTGTATCTTGATATGTCAAGACATTTTTCATCAAGAATGAAAAGATCTATGAATATTTCTTAAAACAGATACTGTAATAGTTTTCTTACTGGAAAACAAGTACAAACAAGTCTTAAAGCAAGAACATTATGAATTACTAGCTAAATTTTAAAGTGCATAATAATTTGCAATCAATAATGAAAATCCCCCTCCCAACTATCAAAATAAACATAGCAGATCAACAGTTTACAGTGTTGGGTGATAACAGTTTACAGTGAGGGTGATAACTGTGGTCCTCCAGATTTTACTAGATTGTAGTTCCCACAATCATTTACTGCTGCTTATGCTGGCCGGAATATACAAGAATTCCACTTCAAAAATAGCTGGAGAACCACATATTGCTTCCTCCTGGTTTACAATAAGGTTTTTTTATATGCATCTTGCAAATAAAAAAATCCATGGTACATCCAATTTGCAGACTCATAGGGGAGGTCTATGATTGCCAACTGTATTCAAACAATTACCCATTGTGCTTTAGAATGATAACAGGGGCAGATTTTCTTCATCCACTAAAGGTCAACTGATACAGCTTTTGGACTAGCAACAGGACTGATAATGATATGAGAAGCCAATCTTGGTCTCACCACCTTAACAGAGAAACCAGTGGGATCAGATATGTGCTACCTAAGCCCAATATAAAGAGGATATACTCGAGATACTCCACTTACAATGCCATATACGTACCAAACTTTGAAAGCCCAAGAAAAATTTGATGGCCACAGAAAGGAGAGGGTTAACACAAGAAATATTAAAAAAGGCATGGGAACAAGATCTGAATATAAGTATAACTGAAAAGGAATGGAAAAATAAATGGAAAAAAAGATTTATGAGATCTATGTCCGTCAGGGTTAAAGAACATAATTTTAAAATGTTGTGGAAGTGGTACTTGACCCCATTGAAATTATATCAGATAGACCAAAAAAAAAACAATAAAATGTGTTGGAGATGTAAAAACACATTGGGTTCATATATACATATGTGGTATGAATGAAAGATGCTTGAGAAGTTTTGGGGGGAAATTGAGGAAGAGATGGTCAAGATTATGAGAATACGTTTTAAATTGGGGCCAAGTAACATTTTGTTGACGGATGTGGATAACATAAACTTGGATGATGATAGGAAAGAACTATTGTCTATAATGCTTACAATGGGAAGAATGTGTATTGCGAAAAATTGGAAGAATGACATGACAATGAAAGTAGAAGAGTGGTACAAGGAGATGTGGGATCTCGCATTGAATGAAAAATTAACATGGGCAATGAACTTCAAAAAAGGGATATTTAAAGAGAATAGATTTTGGAATATATGGCGATATCTCGTGGATTACGCTTTGACAGGAGATGGTAGGAATAAACCGACACCAGACCAAATGAAGTTTTGGGTACAGTAGAAATTAATGGGAAATACCACATCCTCCAGGGCAATGTAAATACACAGGGTGAGTGATGTATATAATGTATCATGGAATATAATTGGCAAGGGTAATAATAGAATTATTATAATTTTAAATAATTGTGATTTGAATAGAAATTAGATAAAGCAGGAAGAGAATGGATATTAATGGTAAAAAGTAAAACTGCAATATAGATTATTGTGATGATAAATTACTAAAGGGATAATTAAGTTGGATGTAAAGGTTTTTAGTTATATATATATATACATCTACATTTTTTATTGTTTGCTTGAGTTGTAATTTTTTTCTCTTCTTTTTTATTGCAATAATGTCAAATGTATTATTTGTATGTCTTTCTTTTTTCTTTGTTGTTTTTTCTTGAAAATCAATTAAAAAGTATATATATAAAAAAGAAAGAAGAGGGTTAAAAAGACATAATTGTCTGATCTACACATGTCTCTGGTTCTGCGAACAGGCATTTCAGATTATATGCCAAATAACTTGAAGGAAACATTCTTCTCTGCCCTACCTTAGCGATATGGAATGTTTATTTAAAACAGGGGAACTCAAACTTTTAAAGCCAGGGCCCAGTTCATCATCCTTCAGAATGTTGAGGGGTCAGACTGGTGATCCTACCACCCCTGAGCCCCACCCACCCACCCCCACTCCCCTGCTTACCGGCCTGGACGAGCTGCATGGTGTGGGTGAAGGAAATGCACCACCGGCCACCGGAAATGCACTCGCAGCCACCGAGAAAGCCACGCTCAGCCAGAATGGCTGCCGGAAATGTGCCCGTGGCCACCAGGAAAGCCATGTGCCGCCCCTTCCACCACTGTCTCAATCCTTGTCCCCTCTGCTTGGCTTGGCGTGTCCCTAACGGCACTCAGTAGCATGGTGTATGTTGTAAGCCTTAGGGACACACCAAGACAAGTGGAGGGGCCAAGGATTGCGGCAGAGGCAGCAGCTGGAATGAAGGTGTGGGCCGGAGAATTTAATGCAATGGGCCGGATTCATCCCACGGATCCATCCCACAGGGTTGAGGATCCCTAATTTAAAACTTAAGACCTAACCATAAATGCTACTGGCAGCGAGCAACTAGATTCATGAACACTGTTGGGAAAGCTTTCAGGTGGGCAATCAAGAGACAGGGTTTCTTCTCTCAACTTGATTTTTTTTTAGTGAACATGGAAACAGGACACACTGGTTGACATTTTATATTTCCTTACTATTTGCAACCATACATAGTAATCTGAATGAGCAACTTAATAAAAATTTAATATATCCCACAGGCTTACCTATAGCTAAATCCCAGCAAGGTGTCCTATGTCTCACTCTCCTCCATGGCTTTTACTTTGTTATGTAATCCTAATACATCTGGAGGGCACCAGTTTAAGAAAGGCTGCTCCATGCGATAAACACAGCTGCCACCAAGAAACCCATAATCACCATGCCATACACATTCTCAAATGCTTTCTGTGAAAGATGGAAAATTGAATACCTCCTCATAGGCTACAAGAACCAAGGTTACAACAGGAGAATTTCTGTCCCATTCTCATTACTCTTGCAACTGGATTGAGTTTATTTTTCTGTCTTTCTTCTTCTTTTGGATATCTGTGCATATCCACTCACTTAAACTCAATCACTAACATTATTCTAAAGCAGCACATTATTTCTATCTAAGCCTCTGTAAAACAGCTTGCTCTATCTGTTTTCAGCAGCATTATTACTATCTGGGAACCTAAGTCCAAAAGAAAAATTAATAAATAAATACGAAGAAAATAAAAACCACAAAAACAAAGTGACATTAACATTGTGGTAGGGTAATTCACTCATAATTCTTAAAGGTAGTGCAGCCAAGCCAGGCATCACAAGACAATTTCAACCCAAGCTGGTGTTTAGAGCTTATTCCAAAAATACGCTTCACTTATTTCAAAGGTACGAAGGGGACAAAAACTGCCATGCCGTGTGTGTGTCCCCCCCCCCCCCCCCCGGCCCGGTGCTGAATCACAGGCAAACTACAGCAAAGAGCTAGTCAGTTGCTCTCCAAGGAAAAATATTGTATACGTTACAAGCCAAAATGCTTAAACATAATAACATATCACTCAATTTTACAGACATTAAGAACCACCACAACTATTTGTAAAGCTATTTGGCAAGTTCTGCAAAGAGTTTTGCTGCTTTAGAGGAAAAAATACATATATATCACACAATAAAACTGTACCACATCCATATGTTCAGCAGAAAGCAGAATTTAATAATTCTCACCTTGAACTCAGGAATGTAGCCAAAAGTCACACTCCACTATATACCTAAATCATCTTGAAGATAAGAGCCTGGCAGAGGATGTACAGTATATGCTATATACCATATTTGGAAATATATAATCATAAGAATGCAAGAGGCACAGCAGAAGCAGAACTCACTCTCACAGATTTAAAAAATTACTTTTCTGCACCACAATTCCCAGAAACATCCAGTCAGCATAGGAAAACTGTCATGTCAACACATCATACTGAATGGATGAATGAGGAAGTGTCTCCCTCTCCCACCAGGAAAGAATTCTGGCTGGACCATCCGTAAATCACTTAATAGACTTAAAAGTTAAGTAAGAAGATCAAAGAATAATCAAGTAAAATGGGATTCCCTGGATACAGGACAAAATTTGTATGAATGTGGAAAAAATTGATCAATGCATCATTTACATGATTCCAATGTATGCCCTATCTCATGTGCAAAAGTAGTTCAAATAAATGTCCAAGATAAAACTATTAAAGTAGACCACTCCATTAGTGACCTTTCATTCACCTTTCATTCACCAGCAGCCATCAAGCAGTGAACATGAGTGCCTAATACAAGACTATGGTAAACATCTAACTGCATAACCTGGCATAGCTACAGACTTGCAGATGTATGAATTCTCCTTTCTCTAAACAAACTACAACAACCTTCTCCAATGTGCTTCCCTCCAGATGTTTTGGATTACAACTCCCATGGTCATTTGAGTCCAGCACATATGGAGAGAATCACACTATAGAAAGCAGAGTTATAGGCACAAGGGGGGGGGGGGGGGAATGGAAATCAGAAGAGCAGCTCCAAGCCAAGGGTAGGAAACTCTTTAGACATTTAACTTCAACTCACACTACCAATTGGGGCCAATTAGATGTGAAGAACAATACAGTATCCTTTAGATCACAATATCTCCAAAACAACACAACAAAGGAAATGCAGAAAACCTGCCATTCATGTAACTGCTTATAAATACTCACCCAAATGTAGATGCAATACTGATATACAATGAATATCAAGCTTGTGCTCCAACTATCTTTGCAGCATAATAACTGAACAGTCAGTTACAGATAAACACACACACACACACACACACACACACACAAAGGAGAGGGAAGGAGCGGCAGCAGGGAACCAAACTGTAATATATTTGTAGGCTATTATTGTCTACCTTGGAGTGAGAGATGCTTGTGACATTCCAGCATAAAGGCTACATCAACTCAACAGGATCAAGATTTGTTTTCTGGAGTTGAGCAATCCCCCTCCCTTCTCTCTCATATGACTGACTGGAATGAAATTAACAACAGGTTCAGTACTTGAAAATCCACTTGGATGTCATGGACCAGCATGAAATCTTTGTAGGAATGATAAAATCGTAACTGCAAGGGCTGCTGTACCACACTGCAATATCTTTGAGTGGCACTCAGGTAGTAAATCAGATTACGGAAAATTAACACACAAGGCCCTGGCAGTTTATGGTCCATATATGGGGTTGCCAGGGTCTTACATGCTGCTAAAATCACTCCTCCCTCTCTCCCACACACACCAAAACAAGCTGACACTTGGTATGAACTAACATTATTGATTCAAAATACTGTACATACCTAAAGCACCTAGCAACAATTATTTCTATCACCATTCCTTAGCAGGAAGACTAGCAAGAGGTAGCATAATATAATCTCAGGTATTTTGGTGCCTTTAGATGTTTTGAATGATGGATCTCATTATCCTGAAAACTGGTTGGCTTGGGTTCATGGAAGTTATTGTCCTGGTGGACACCATGTTGGCCACCCACACCAGTCTATTTGATATGAAGAGTGGACAAAACATGTTAAGGCTCAATCCAGTCTTCAGTCACACTAAGAGCAGACTGACTGAAATAAGTGATCCTAATTATTACTAAAATCCATTGATTTCAGTTATTTTACTCAAAATTTAATCCTTAATCCCAAACCTAACGTAACTCACTTTGTTGCTATGGGCAAGCAGAGCTAAGGCTATTTGCTAAGCAAGATTATTGGGGGAGGGGAGGTGGGAAAGCAAGCAAAGTAGTCATAAATAATTTTGCTCAGTAAAAGATGCATTTACAAAATCATAAATTAGCAAGAAAGCAGCACTAACAGTTGCTTAAATACTATGGGAACAAGAGAAATTCACACATCTCCATGGAAGTACAAGTTGTATCCAACACTGAGTGAAGACTGAATGAAAAAATACTATCAATGTATCATTGTGATGCAATCCATAGGATATGGAGAGAAAATAATTGCTGTTAACACCCATAGGAATACAGACTATTGTGAGAACTGTTGTTTGATTTCCTGAATATCGCCTTGGGTTTACAAGGTCACACATATATTTCATGTGAAAAATAAACACTTGGATTAATAATTGCATACCAGCTCAGAGCAACTTCAGATGTTCAGTTTTGCATCAGAAATGGAAAGCACAAGCCCCAAATAATGCCTGTTCCTTTGCACGAGAGCCTTACTGCTTCCACGCCCTCTTCATGGGCTCTCAGAGACATCTGGCTGGGAAACAGGATGTGATACTATAACAGTATTACTGTATTCTTGTTTGCATTAGCATCCCACATTTCCTCAAAGGACCTCAAGTCAGTATATGGGACTTTCTACTTTATCAACAGTCACCACTATGGAAGATAGCTTCAGATGTGGCAGACTTTCCAAAGCCACCCAATGGCTTTCACAATGCAGATTTCAATTTTGATTACAAATAATGTATACATTTGTTTTCAAACTGACAAGACAGTGGTTCTTAGCATGTGTTCCTCCAAATGATTTGGAATTTCATTTACCAGGTCCCCTTGTCATTGGCTGTATTAGCGTTGACTTTGGGGAGCGGAGGTCCAAAGCATCTAAAGACCATTTCAGTTTGGGATTTATAGCTGTTGAAATCTGCTGCTATCTCTTACCATACACCTTCATTCCTATGAAAAGATTTAGAAACCAGTTTTCAAAGGTAATATGCTGTCCTTTGGATTCAACGAAATTTAACAGAAAGTTAATACAGTACAACCTATAGGTCAGTGATGATGAACCTTTTAGAGATCGAATGCCAAAGGAGGAGGAGACACACAAGCAGGCACCGCGCGTGCCCACACACCCATGTGATGTTGCTGGTGTGCCATCCCGTGGGTTCCCCTACCCCCCGTGGGTTCCCCCGACCCCTGTGGGTCCCCCCCGTACATGCACCACCAGAGGTGTGGGTGGGTGGTGGGTGGGTGGTGCCTGCTTACCTCACCTCTTCCTCACTGCCACCTCCCGAGTGGGATTTCATACTCCCCTCTTGCCTCCCCATTGGCAGAGGGAGCAGGCTGGGTAGGGTAGATGTACTATCATTGGCACCAGCCGGTCAGGGCTTGCCCGTGATGGCATATGTGCTCACAGAAAGGCCTCTGTACGTCACCTCTGCCATGCGTGCCATAGGTTCATCACCACTGCTATAGGTGATCACCTTTTGCAGTTTGTTTAAAGATATTTCAGCAGTTATAATTACAGCAAACAATTATAGTCACTATTGTCGAGTATCCTCAAGGAATAGAACTACATTATTATGTAACAAATATTAATATCACAGGCCAATACATTATTGTTGTCATACTCTGCAACATATTCAAGGGTTCTGCCAAATGGAATCTGCCAAAGGATGATTGGACATTGGACTCTGCATCGAGTTTTGTCTAAAACCCCAAATAGTTTCATTCTAATTTTGTTCTCCTCTGATAATCAGGAGGTAAATGGAATACACAAGGACACCTTTTAGTTGAAATGAAGGTGCCTGTATTTGAATAGGGCAAAGCATCTTTTTAAATTTTTGAAAAAAGTTAAAAGCACTCTTTTACTAATGTGTCAACAATGTTTGGCCCTCTGTTTTAACAAGGCCCACATTTACAATGTGCAATGTAAAACTAATCTTTTAGCCTCCGTGGCACAGTGGTAGAACTGCAGCCAAAACTTTGCTTAGAGCAAGTGTTTCCCAACCTTTGGTGTTTTTTTACTTCACTTCCCAGAAGCTTAAGTCAATTTCCCAAAGCACTGATCAGCCAATGTACTGACTTAGGCTTCTAGGAATTGAGTTCCTCCTGTGGGGCATGGGCCCCATATTGGGAAACACTGGCTTACAGTCTATGTTTGATACCAATGGGTTCTAGGTTGAACCAGCCTTCTATCCTTCCAAAGCTGTGAAATTTTATTTATTTATTTATTTATTTATTTATTTATTTATTTATTTATTTATTTATTTATTTATGCACATTTATATCCCGCCCTCCTGGTGGGTACACCACTCAGGGCGGCTAACAATAAAATAAAAATTACAATAAAAACAATTCAATGATAATAACTAAAAACAAACCTAACACCCCAATTAAAACCAGCATTAAAACACAAACAAATCGTCATTAAAAAACAACCCACCCCCACCCTAGCCCTGTTAAAACAGAATAACCAAGCCTGGGGGGCAGCAGGCTAAATCAGCCACCGGGCCTGACTGGTAGAGTCAAGCGTGCCCCAAACTTGCTGAAAGAGCCATGTCTTCAGCCTCTTTCTAAAGGGGAGTAGATCCGTCTGGAGACGCAAATCAGGTGGTAAGAGGTTCCACAGGGCTGGGGCAGACACGGAAAAGGCTCTTTTCCTAGTCCCAATAAGATGTACTTCTTTCACTGATGGGACCACCAGTGAACCCCTCCTGTCTGCCCTAGTAGGACGGGCTGAATATCTTGTGGCGACGTGGTCTCTTAAGTAACCTGGTCCAATGCCATGAAGGGCTTTAAAGGTCAAAACCAGCACCTTGAATTGCACCCGGAGGCACACCGGCAACCAGTGCAGCTCCCAGAGAAGTGGGGAGGCGCAAGCATAACGCCCGCACCCCATCACGACCCGGGCAGCCGCATTCTGGACCAGTTGAAGCCTCCGAATGGTCACCAAGGGCAGACCCATGTAGAGCGCATTACAATAATCCAATCTGGAGGTGACCAGAGCATGAGTGACCATGAGCAAGGAGTCCCGGTCCAGGAACGGGTGCAGTTGGCAAATGACACGAAGCTGTGCAAAGGCCCTCCTAGCCACGGCTGCAACCTGCTCTTCGAGCAGTAGCCGCGAGTCCAGGAGGACCCCCAAATTGCGCACCGGATCTGACTGTGGCAAAGATGTCCCAGCCAAGACCAAAGATGGTAACTCCCGGGATAACACGGGACCCCGCACCCAAAGCCACTCAGTCTTGCCAGGATTCAGCTGAAGCCCATTGTCCCCCATCCAGACCCGAACAGCCTTCAGACACCTGGTCAGGACTTCAACTGCATCACTCAGGTCCCCACGAGCTGAGATGTACAGCTGGGTATCATCTGCATACTGATGATACCTCACCCCATGGGAACGAATGATCTCACCCAGTGGTTTCATGTAGATATTAAACAATAGAGGTGAGAGTACCGAGCCCTGAGGCACCCCACATGGGAGCAACCTAGGGCTGGAAAACCCACTCTCTAAAGACACCGACTGAGTCCGGCCCACCAGAAATGAGGAAAACCAAGACAACACCATGCCTTGGGCCCCCAATCCTCGGAGCCGGCCCAGAAGGATACCGTGGTCGGTATACATAGCTTGTTGGGGGCAAAATGTGATATGGTTCTGTGGCCTTTCTCATGCTAAGTATACACATTGAGATATCTTCAGTTTGTCAAGCTTTTTGGATTACAGATTTAAGCCATGTGCTGCTTCTATAATAAGAATGTGTTTTTTATCTCATCTTAACTAGTAAAGAGGCAGTTAATTTAATTTAATTTTTGTTCGTCGCCTACTCAGACAAGCCCAACTCAGGGCGGCTTACATAATCTAAAACCTCCACACGATAAAAAAGGTTAAATATTATAATATGCTTTAAGAGGAGAATCTATGTAGCTAATCAATAGCACTCTTCCAGGGTGAAATTAAAAATGTTGTTGAAAAGTAGCTAAAGGCCATTAAAAAAAACAGTGTGAAAATGACCTATGAAAATTATGTGGAAGATATTTTATGAACAGGATAAAGTTGAAGGCTTAATGTTATGAATTTTCACAGTAATCTACAAGCATCTTAAATCATTAACAAAACAATCAGAACACTGGTTATTCTGAGGTACCGTATTTCCCAGTTCATAAAACGCACTTTTTATCCTTTAAATATGGCCAAAAAACAGAGTGTGTCTTATGAACCAGTGTCAGCCTTCCCCTGACCTCCATTGTTGTAGTTCGGCAGCCATGGGCACTGCTGCAAAGCCTGATCCCTGCCTTTGCCACTACGTGACCGCGAGTGACATCAGTTGGGGACTGGGACGTTTGAAAGAGTTTCTCTCATAGCTCAACCCCTGCCCGGTGTGCATGCATATGGCAGGGATTAGGCCATGAGAGAAGCTCTCTCAAACTTCCCGGCCCCCAACCAGTGTGTGTCTGCTTTGGCTCCTAACGCTGGGCGCCTGAGCCAAGGAAGGGCTGTCCTCCCCCTCACCTTACTTGCGGGGTCTCTGTTTGTTATGTATGCATGCTCATTGTACTGTAAGATAAGAATGTAACCACTCCAATTACAATGTATCTCAGCTGTAAAGGAACGCGAGCAAGCAGCCCATAGAGGGCAGCTGCGAGCGTTCAGTCTCACATGGTTCACATTGCTCAATCACGGACAGCCGCGGGAAAACCTTCCCCGCATTCAGCAGCAGGAGAAAGAACTACTGAAGAGAGGCGTGCCTAGGCGAGGCCACGCCGGTAGCAGCCAATGAGCTACCGTGCTACAAGATTCAAATGTATAATGCTACTGTATATATAGAGATGTATCACCGCCATTACCTCATGCTCCACCGGATCATCATGCAATAAACCTGTGTTAAGCCAACCCTTCGGCTGTTCTGTTGTCTTTGGTCCCATACAGTAAACTGGCGACGAAGGTGGGATTATGGCTGCCCACGGGACCAAGACATGCGCCGGCTACGAGATCAAGAAGCCGGGAGACTTGGAGCTGTTTGAGATAGACTTCAATGGAGCGCTGGTGGAGCTCGAAGTCTCAGATGAGGACAAGAAGAGGGCCATCTTCGTCCGCATGCTCGGACACGAGACCAAGAGGACCTTGGTGGACCTGATCGCGCCGAGGCGGGTGAGCGACTTCAAAGCCAAAGAGCTCCTGGCCGTGCTGCGCACCCACCTCCGGCCCGCGATAGCCATGTTCCCCGCTCGGAGCGCGTTCTGGAGGCGAGTCCAAGCGCCCGGGGAATCGGTCGCCGAGTTCGCAGCGGCCCTGCGACTGGCCGCCGGCCCATGCAAGTGGGAGACCCCAGAAGTCACCCTCCGAGACTGCCTGCTCTGCGGCCTGAGGGACACCGAGACTCAGCGCGCGCTGATGAGACAGGAGCCGCCTCCCACGTGGCGGCAAGTCCTCGACACGGCACAGGCCGCGGAAGCCACGACGGCCGGGGTGCAAGAGCTCCAGGACTGGCGCCCGAAACCCGCCAAGGCAGAGAGCTCGGTGCGCGCGGCCCGGCGAGTTTCGAACTCGTCCGCGGAGAGCGGCGACGACGAGGACGTCCGGAAGGTCCAGAAGGAAGGCCGGCGCTGCGACGGCTGCGGCGCCGCCCACGCCCGCGCCAAATGCCCGTTCCGCAAGGCCGAGTGCCACAACTGCGGCCGGCGCGGGCACATCGCCAAGGTCTGCCGAAAACGGCGCGAGGCCAAGAGGAGTTCCCCAGACCGCTCGGCGAGGCAGGACCGCACCACGAGGCCCAAGGACGGCACCCGGACCACGAAGAAGCGGGACGGAGTAGGGCGCATCTCCGACGACAGTGAGGACGACGCTCCGGTTTTCAGCGTATCCACGGAGCACCCCCGATACTTCGTTGAGGTAGTAATACAAGGGGCCCCTGTTAGGATGGAGGTGGACTCGGGTTCCTCATACTCTATAATTTCCCAGGGAGAGTTCCTGAAAATCGCCCCTCACGTGCGGCCCAAACTCAAAGCGTTGAGGTCCACGCTGAAGGACGTGCAAGGGAACCGCATCCCGGTGTTGGGGGTTGGGAAGTTCCAGGTCCAGTTTAAAAAGCACGCCGCAACGCTTCCCCTAGTCGTCCTCAAGGGAGGTAAATGCAGCCTCCTCGGGACTCAATGGTTCCAGCCCCTGGGGTTGTTCATTGGGGGGGGTGCACGCCGTGGGAGTACACGCCGCCGGGACTGATCCAATACAGAGCGTGTGCGATGCGCACCCCGAGGTTTTCAAAAAGGGACTCGGAAAATTCAAGGGCCCCCCAGTGACTTTCGACCTGGACCCTGGAGTACGTCCAATCAGACTTAAACCGCGCAGAGTGCCTTTCGCACTCAAGGACAAAATAGAGGCGGAGTTGGACAAATTGGTGGGCCAGGGGATTCTTGTTCCTGTTGATTCTGCGGAGTGGGAAACTCCAATTGTAACAGCGCTCAAGGCCAACGGGGAGGTCCGCATATGCGCTGACTACAAGTGCATCATCAATAAGGCGATCCGCCCTAATGCGTATCCGGTGCCGGTAGTCAGCCACTTGTTGGCCAGGTTACACGGGGGGAGGTGTTTCGCTAAACTCGACCTGGCCCAAGCCTACCAGCAACTCCCGGTGACCCCCGCCGCAGCTGCTGCGCAGACCATAGTCACCCACAAAGGGGCGTTCCAGGTAACGCGCCTCCAATTCGGCGTGAATTCGGCGCCCGGGATCTTCCAGTCACTCGTGGAACGCCTCCTGAAGGGGTTAGAGGGGGTGTTACCCTACTTTGATGACGTATTGATTACAGGGGGGAGCCGGGCCGAATTAGCAGAAAGATTGGGAAAGGTCCTGGCAAAATTCGAAAAGGCGGGGTTGCGGTTGCGGAAAGACAAATGCGTTTTCTTCGCAACTGAGGTTGAGTTCCTAGGGTTCCGTGTTACTCCCGAGGGAATAAGGCCATCCCAATCCAAGGTGGCCGCCATCAAGAAGGCCCCTCGCCCCACCTCCAAGCCCGAGCTGCAGTCGTTCCTTGGGCTGCTCAACTTCTACCACTCCTTCCTTCCTCGGAAGGCAGCCGTGGCGGAACCGCTACACAAATTGTTAAAAAAGGGCGAGGCATGGAAGTGGGGCGACGACCATGAGAAGGCTTTCAATGACCTGAAGCGACTCCTGGCATCAGATGCTGTACTGACCCACTTCAATCCCAAACGCCCAGTGGTCCTGATATGCGATGCATCCCCGGCGGGGGTGGGGGCGGTGTTATGCCACGTGCTGGAGAACGGGAGGGAGGCCCCGATAGCGTTCTACTCTAGGTCCTTGTCCCAAGCGGAGAGAAACTACGCCCAGACAGACAGGGAAGCACTAGCGATAATTGCGGGGACCAAGAAATTTCATGATTTTGTGTATGGCCGCCCCTTCACCATAGTGACCGACCATAAGCCCTTGCTAGGCATTTTCACCGCAGATAAGCCCACACCCCAAATCCTGTCCCCGAGAATGCTCAGGTGGGCCATTTTTCTCAACGCGTATCAGCACGCGTTGGTGTACCGGCCCGGGAAGGAGATCAGCCATGCGGATGCCCTGTCGAGGTCCCCCATTCCCCGGGATTGCTGCCACGTGGGCGAGGAAGAGAGGGACCACCAAGTCTTAATGATAGAGGTCCTAGACTCCCCCCCAGTAGTACCGGCCGACATCGCCAAAGCGACCGGTAAGGACAAAACGTTAGCGACAGTTTGCTCCTGGGTACAGAAAGGGTGGCCCGTGTCTTCCCCAGCAGCGGAATTCGACACATTTTTCAAAAAGAAATTAGAATTGTCCCTAGAGAGGGGTTGCCTTTTGTGGGGACAGCGGGTAGTGATCCCCACGTCCCTCCGGCCGAGGGTGCTTAAACTGCTGCACGTCAGCCACCCCGGGATCGTCCGCTCTAAGGCACTTGCCCGCAGTTACTTTTGGTGGCCCCAGCTAGACGCCGACATCGAGCACATGGTCGGCACTTGCGAAGCGTGCCAAAGCTCCAGGCCAGAAGAGGCTCGCTTGCCACATAGGGAGTGGGACGCAGCAAGGGGCCCCTGGTCCCGGGTTCACGTAGACTTTGCTGGCCCGTTCAGGGGAACACTTTTCCTCCTTGTGGTGGACGCGTTCTCCAAGTGGTTGGAGGTCATTCCAGTCTTGAGCACCTCCTCGGCCACAACAATTAAACAGTTACGGAGGGTCTTTTCCATGTTCGGTTTACCCGACACCCTCGTCAGCAATAACGCTAGCTGTTTCACGTCCGCCGAGTTCAGGGCATTCATGGATCTCAACGCCATTCGGCACATCACCTCCGCCCCTTTCCACCCGGCCACCAACGGCCAAGTAGAGCGCCTCGTGCGCACCACTACGGACGCGCTGCGGCGCATGGGCCCCGGAGATCTTAACTTACAACTGTGCCAATTCCTGCTAAGGTACAGGGTCACCCCATTGGCGTCAGGGTACTCCCCCGCGGAGCTGTTAATGCGCAGGAAGCTGGCCACGGTAATCTCCAAGCTAGACCCCACGAGAGTAGAGGACAAAGGGCGGAACGTAGGGGTGGAACCCGCAAAGAGTTTCAGCGTAGGCGCCCCGGTACATTGCAGGAACTACGCCAACGCGGGGCCAGCCTGGGTGCCGGGCACTGTAATAGAACAAACCGGCCCCGTTTCATACCGCGTGGAGACCAATACAGGCCTCCTGTGGAGGCGGCACGCGGATCAACTCAGGCGCAGGATCCCCGGAGAGCAGGACGAAGACGAAAATAGCCACGAATCAGCGTTAGGGTACTCCCCCACCCGCTTAGCCCAAGGGGGAGAAAAAGGGGGACATGGGTCCCCACCAAGGGGGGAGGAAAGGGAATCGATCCTCAGAGATCTTTTGCGGGAGTTCGCGGCGGAAAGGAAGAGCCCCGATCTCACACACAGCCCCCGGAAGCGTCCCCAAAACACAGATTCCCCAAGAAGTTTAGACCTTGATTTACAGTACCAGGGGGAGTTAGCGGAGTGGTCCCCCACCCGTCCTAGCGAAAAGAGGGGTTTCAGTTCAGCCCCTGGTACTTCCAGTCCCAGTAGCCCCTGTGAGTTAGAATGCAACATAGCACCAATTTCCCGGAGACCGACACCCCCAAGACAGGAGGCGACGGCGAGTCCGCCCACCACAGTCTCAAGGTCCCCCGAGCGGGGAACAGAAGGTAGCAGAACCACAAGGGCATCCTCATCGGTCCCGCGGTTCACAATAGGAGGGTCCCCGGGGTCCGAGAGCAACAGGCAGGGGTTCACGTCCCAGCTGTTCATTCCATTCCCATCATCCAGTGCAAGGCAGGCACGGACGCCCCACAGAGCCACTAACGAATCCCCGTTTTCCGTTGTAGGACAAGCACCCACGGAGTCAGGGATCACAGGCTCTCCGGTACTAGGTCAGGCGCAAGCACACCCCAAGCGCACGTGCGGCAAGCCACAATGGTTGCGGGACTTCGTCCCATCCTAGGGGGGAGGGATGTTATGTATGCATGCTCATTGTACTGTAAGATAAGAATGTAACCACTCCAATTACAATGTATCTCAGCTGTAAAGGAACGCGAGCAAGCAGCCCATAGAGGGCAGCTGCGAGCGTTCAGTCTCACATGGTTCACATTGCTCAATCACGGACAGCCGCGGGAAAACCTTCCCCGCATTCAACAGCAGGAGAAAGAACTACTGAAGAGAGGCGTGCCTAGGCGAGGCCACGCCGGTAGCAGCCAATGATCTACCGTGCTACAAGATTCAAATGTATAATGCTACTGAATATATAGAGATGTATCACCGCCATTACCTCATGCTCCACCGGATCATCATGCAATAAACCTGTGTTAAGCCAACCCTTCGGCTGTTCTGTTGTCTTTGGTCCCATACAGTAAACTGTTGCTGTGGTTTTGCCCGAGCTCGGCCAGGGATGATGAAGACGATGGGAGGCCTGGTCAAGGGACGGAGGAGTTGAAGAAAATTGGTCACTCTTGGGTGCCTGCTGAGGCTCCTGCCTTTGGCCTGAAGGAAGTGGAGGCCATGTGCCAACCGCGCATGTGCCTTCCTGGCAAGGCCAGGAACTGAGAAAGCTCCCCTTTATGGGGATGTGGCAGCGGGGGGGCATTTTCTCCCTCCTCCTCCGCAGCTTCATTGCCAGGTGGGGAGGGGAGGCACAAAGGTCCATAACTAAAAAGGCTATTTCTGCCTCGGCCCCTCTTGCTCTGAAGTGCTTTGGCAGCGAGCACAGGGCAGAGCCCTGCCGAAGCGCTTCAGAGTGAGAAGGGAGCTTTCTCAACACCTAGCCTTGCCAGAGAGGCACACAGGCGGCAGGCACATGGCCTCCGCTTCCATCAGGCCAAAGACAGGAGCCCCAGCAGGTGCCCAGGAGTGACCAACTTCCTTCTTCTCCTCCTCCTCCATCATCCCTCAGCCAGGCTTCCCGGCATCTTCGTTACCCCCGGCTGAGCAACCGAGACTACACAGGTAAGGCAAGGGGGAGGACAGCCCATCCCTGGCTCAGGCATCCAGCATTGGGAGTCAAAGCGGACACGCACCAGTGAGTTCTAAGTAGAGGTGCACTAACTGGCGCACCAGCTTAGGCCTGCGCTGAGGGGTCGGGATTTGTGAGAGATTATCTCATAGCCTGATCCTTGCTGTGCGGGTGCACACCAGGCGGGAGTTGAGGTACTTTTCATCACTGCCTCCTGATGACCAAGAGGCTGGGCAAGAGGCTTCCAAAGGAGCTCTCTCTTGACGATCCAATTCTGCCCTTCCCACCTCCTGGAGTTAAAATGTAGAAAATTATTTTTTCCTTCAAAATTTGTCTTAAAAATGTGGTGCATGTTATCATCCAGTGCATCTTATGAGCCGGCAAATAAAGAAAATCCAACTTTTTTCTAAATAAGAGGATATAGGATTGTAGCCACAGACCACTACTGTGGTTTATCTGGTTCGTAGCTCAGGCCATTATAAATCAAGATGAATTAAGTTGATGTCACACCAAATCTTTTCCAGTTTAATATTCAAAATTATTTGACTCTTATTTCTAATCTGAATGTGATTTGAAATCACACAGTAATTATATTTAATTCTAATTTAATTCTAAATTTGTCACAAAATAATTTAGCCCAAGAAAGCTGGGCAGGAATCAAGAGCATTCTTTCTCTTCCAGAACCAAGTGAAGTCTTTCTCTTGCTGAGAAAAGTGAAGCCACTTTAATAAGGAAAAACTACTTTTAAAAATAAAATTACTCAAAGTGGATTGTCTTAAAATCCCATATTAGTGGTTGGAACAGCATGTGTCAGTCGACCTGTAAAACAAAACACATATACTGTACATACAAAAAAAAAATTCAAGACACTGCTTGATGCTGCCCCCTTTTGCCAAGCAGGTCCAATAGCCTAAACACTATTAAAACTTCTCATATCTTGTACAGTATATCTTTTGTATATCTTTTGAGCAGTGGCTCAAGTGGCTAAGACGCTGACTGGGAAGCGGAAGGTCAGCAGTTCGATTCCCGAATACTGCAGGACGGAAATGAGCTCCCGTCTTAGTCCCAGCTCCTGCCAATCTAGCAGTTCGAAAGCAAGAAATTGCAAGTAGATAAATAGGGACCACTTCGGTGGGAAGGTAACAGCTTTCCGTGCGCTCTGGTGTCTAGTCATGCCTGCCACATGACCACGGAAACGTCTGCAGAAGCAGACTGGGCTGGCTCTTCGCCTTAGAAACAGAGATGAGCACTGCACCCTAGAGTCGGATACGACTGGCTTTCGAGCAAGGGAAACCTTTACCTTTACCTATATCTTTTCAACAAAACACAAAACCATCATGAATTGGTGATACACCTAGACGAGAAAAATATTATAAACCATTTTTATTTGGCTTAAGGAGAGTTAACTATGATTTGTCAGTCTTTCATTATGACTTCCCTTTTCACACCTTCTAAAAGATCCCACTGTAGTTTCACTACCAAGCACAGAAAACCATACCCATATAAGTGAAGAATTAATACTTATCATATAATGGCACCTATTTCTGAGTAAACATACATACATGGCATTATGAATCTTAGACATTTGTAAATCCAGTGCTTTGAACAAGGTAAAGATTCACTGGATCTAAACCAATTTCTCCATGCTTGTGTCTGACTGTGTATATTAAGTCCAATGAAATTGTCCACTGAAGGAATATTGTTGATACCAGACAATGCTCCCCACTGCCCAAACAAACAAGTTTCTGTAACTCCACTGCAGAATAGCAACCAGAACCAACTCAAGACATGTTGCAGTCCAAAGCAAAGTAGGAAACAACACACACTCTGCCTATTACGTAAAACCAGATAATTTATCAATGTCCCACTTTCGTGGAAGAGTTTATAATTTTAGGTTCAACAATTTCCACTCCTACAGAACTTCCCATACGGCATATGCCTAGCCTTCTGGCTATAGGAGCTATAAAGCAGAGCCTCCAATAACAGCTACCCTGTCTATACTTATAAAACTCAGCTCATCTCCTCCCACAACAGGTGTTTGAGCATCCTGGTGAGTGGGTGACTTAAGATCTTCTAGGATAGGCTAGACCTTCCTGCATCCACACTTTTGTCACTTCAAAATACAGTAATAACCAAACTAAACCCTCATATGCACAGGCTGGAGGGTTCCTTAAAATTAGAAGCTAAGTGCACCACAGTGCCAAAGGCAAAACTTCCTCTCAACCCAAAGAAAAACTATAAATATAAAAAGAATCCGATGATACTGTCCAGAAATAGAATTACCTACAGGAACATACTGCTGTAAATACACACTGCGGTGGGGAGGTAACTGCTATGGATTACACAGAGCGATGATGGATGGCAGTGTCACTCCCAACTTGTATTTAAAGTAAATTCCAGAATATTGTAAGCATAGCATCAAAAAAGAAGACTCCTTTTAGTCTTAGTGACAGTCAGAACAAAAAAAATTAATAAGTGTAGGAGGATTGATGACTAAGAAAATGTTATGACTCTACAGAAAGCTTAAGTAGAAAGTATTATCCTTTATTCATTTAAAGCAATTCACGTTTGCTATACATCGATCAAGGTTCTTACATGAGTAAACTGATGATGAGGTCATCATATATACACATGTACATACATACACGTTCATTCACATAAAAGATAGAGGACCAGAAGCAAACACCCAAAGATACAGAACCAAGATGAACTGGAGTGCTCATTGTCCCTGAGTGTCAAACAGAGCAGGAGTAACTCTGAAATGAGTGATATGCTTCATGTTTTAATATCAGCTTATTAAGCTCTAGGGGGGAAAGGACACAACTTTTACCAAAATATATACTCTTCAAATTATGGACGATCCGGCAACTTAAGGTATATAGCAACAGCTGAAGAAACAACTGTTCCAACCAGTTCCACTGTCTTCCTGAATCTTATTCAAAACCTTGAAGGTCTTCCAACCCAAAAGTTAAGGACCTCAGACAGCAAAGATAGCTGGAATGCTCTTAACTTTCTCTCTGCTCACCTGTACCTAAACACACTTCAAGACTAAACATATACCCTCCACACTCCAGCTACATAATTTTACTCTGCAAAATCTATTCATCATGCAAACTCATTCAAAAGAGGAAGCACGACTTTCAGAGAGAGAAGGCAAGAAACACTCCTTTCAAGTCCACATTATTTTAAAAAGCAGCTATTTTAAACCTCTGAGTAATCTGCTTAGATATCAGCTGATTTATCCAACTCCCACCTTATTCCCACTCAGCTTTTCTGCAACCAAGATATTTATTTCCTGTTGTTGTTTATCTAATAGACAGAAAAAGGCAGTGGCGTTTTTAATGAACAATGCTGAGAGCCACATTTCAGATCAATGGTATACATGTCCTACCCTCTTTCACCAGAGGAATTCTAATTCTTTTCTCCCACCAATCCCCTGACCAGTCTATAACCAAATGTTTAGAAAGGCAGACTAGTAAGAAAAAAGAGCTCTTGTTCAAAACTTCAGGCTCATTCAAATAGATTCACTACCCCACCCCAAATCCACCGCCGCCACCGCAGTTCAATCAATTTTATACCATGAAAATCATGTGTGGGCTTTTCCTCTCCAGTCAGAACTATAACTGGGGAGGGAAATGTTTAAATTAATTAATTAATATGCCTAAGGATTTAGAACAGATTTTTCATTTCACCATTCTGACCTGGAAGAAAGTAAGGAGAAACTGACTGGCCGTGAATCTCACATGAAGCAAAAGAGAAGTCAGAAAGATGTTCGCTTTCAATCACATTTCACTTGAGTTACCTACACAACAGGCTTTGAAGAGCAAGAGTGAACTTCAAAAGTCAGGAGTTGTGTGCTTATTTGTGCATTGTGTCTCAGTTTCTCCCTTCCACCCCATCTCTCCAGCAAGCCTCAAAGAAGCAAGTTTGGAGATGAAAACAGATTATTTTTTTCTGTCACACTAGACCCCCACAGGGCCATCAGGCTTCAAAATGTTCCCCTTACCACCACGGATCCCCTTCACACACACACACACCCCCCTCATCTTCTGAGTAACAGCATTCTGAATGAAGTCACACAAGGCAGCAAGGGGGACACTTTTTAAAAATTCGACATCCCCCCAACTTTTGTGGCAATGACGTGTGTTACAGGGTGGAGAAAGTCAGATCATGGACACAGGGTGTCTTCCAAGTAGGATGTCTCGCCCACCTTTGTCCTCCCCTTCTTCCCTGAATCCCCTTCCTCTTATTTCCAACACTGCAGCGTGCAACCAGCGCGCGGTGCAAGCCTCTCTCTGCTTCCTTCTCCTTCTCCCTCTCCCGCTTTTGATTTTCATCAGGACGTGAGCAGAAAGTTAATTCGGCCACCCCTAAACCACAAAGGCGAATTACCATTTTATGTGTCTTAATGTTGTTTTCAGTAGGTTGCGTTGGCATTTCTAATGGTTATTGTTTTATCTGTGGTTATATTGTATTTTATATATGTTGTTGGCCGCCCTGAGTGGTGTTTCTCATCAGGAGGGCGGGATACAAATAAATAAATAAATAAATAAATAAAATCTTAACCACAAAAAAAAAAGCGAAGAGAGGAGGAGGAGGAGAATATTAGTATCTTTGTTGCTCCCAAGCTTATCCCACCCTTCTCGATTCCCCCTCCCCTTCCCAAAAGCTACCTACCAACCCCCACAAACCAGAACAGGGGCAGGCAGAGAAGGAAGGGGGGAAGAAAGAAAGGGAAGGAAGGAAGGAAATGGAAAGAGGCACCCACTAACCCAGTGCTCGGTTCCACGCGCCTCCGGAGTCCGGGACCACCGTGGAGTCCCAAAACTGAAGGCAAAGGGACCCCCGTACAGGGGGGCCCCATGACCCACCCCTCTCCCCCACGAGACGCTTCAACGACGAAGCACCCCAGAAACCACCAGCAGCCTCAGGGGGACGCCGTCAGAGCCCCCACGCGGGCTGCGTCCTCCTCCTCCTCTTCCTCCTCCTTCTAGGCGCGAGCCAGGAAAGCCGGAGGAAGAAAGAGGAGTAAAAAGCCACCACACCACCACACAATAGCCCGGCTGCCCGGGCGACGGCGAGCTGGGGGGCAGAGGCACCCCCTTCCTTCCTTCCCACCCCAACTCTCTCTCACACAAGAGAAGAGCAAGACACTCACACATTCGGCCATCTCTCCGTCCACCGTCCGCACGGACTTCCCTACCGCCCCACACACACACACACACACACCCGTGTACAAGTTCCTAAACTTTGCAACTCCCTCCGCTCAGCGACGGGGGGGGGGCAGTTGGTGGGGGGCGCTGAGAAAGAAATGTAAGGCTTCCCCCCCCCCAAGAGACGCGATGTGACCTACTCCTCCTGAGCAAGGTGGCACTTGTAAAAAAAACAAAAAACACCGTTCACACGTTACGTACCTTTTCGCGCCGGAGGAGGCTCTGCCCGTGGGTCCGAGAGAGAAAGAAGAAGGGGCCCAGGCGGCCCTTGAAAAAAGGAAAATACTGGCTGGGGAAGAAGCCCAGGAAGATCCTCTAAGAGCCCCCCCCCCTTTCTCAGGAGGGCGACCCAGCTGCTCCGTGCGCGCCCGAATCCCCCCCCCCCTGCACACACTGCAGTCGCCTTGGAGTTTCGGCTGAAAAGTCCTCCTCCTCCTCCTCTTCCCGCCTCCCTTGTTCCCGGAGCCTCTCTGTTTCCCCCTCCTCCTCCTTTTCCAGCCCGGAGCCGTGCAGCCTCCTATCAGGAAGGCTTCAGCCTCCTCCTCCTTCTTTCCAGCAAAGGGGGGGGGGAGGGAGGGAGGGAAGCGAGGCGGCCGACCCACAGAGCCCCCCGAGCCGAGGGAGGCGGGAGCGAGCGAAGAAAGGGACTCTCGGCGCCAAAAGGCCACTCACCTCTTCGGAAGCCCCGGGGGGCGCTGGTGGTGGGCGCCCCCCCCCCGGGGCCCCCTCTCGCCCGCGAAGCCGGAGCGAGCGACCCACCGAGAGGCGCGGAGCCAGCAGTCGGGGAACTACTAGGCGCCTTGAGACCCCCCTCCGTCACGAAGCCCCACACAGGCGCCTGCGTGCGTGGAAGGAAGGGAGCCTTCGCCCTTCGGAGCGTCTTCTTTCAACTCTCTGTCGCGTTCCTCTTGCGCGCTCTCCTTTCTTTCCTAAGCGGCTCCCCTCATTTATCCATCTCTTCTTCTTCTTCTTCTGGCTCCTGCCAACCTAGCAGTTCGAAAGCAAGAAATTGCAAGTAGAGCAATAAAGGACCACTATGGTGCGAAGGTAAGCAGCAGCGTTCCGGCGCGCCTAGTAGTCATGCCTGCCACATGACCACACGCGGAAACGTCTGCAGAAAGCAGACAGCGCTGCTGCTGGCTCTTCGGCTTTTGAAACGGAGATGAGCACTGTACCCTAGAGTCGGATACGGCTGCCTTTCAAGCAAGGGAAACCTTTACCTTTGGTGGGAAGGTAAGCAGCGTTGGCGTGCGCTCCGGTGCGCCTAGTAATCATGCCTGCCACATGACCACACACACGGAAACGTCTGCAGAAAGCAGACAGCGCTGCTGGCTCTTCGGCTTTTGAAACGGAGATGAGGACTGCACCCTAGAGTCGGATACGACTGGCTTTTCGAGCAAGGGAAACCTTTTCTTCTCCTGGACTTCTCCCACCACCCGACCACCCCCAACGCGGCTGGCTTGGCGATTGTATTTGATTTTATCCACGCCGCGCGCGGGTTGTTCGCTTTCTCCCTACTCCCCCCCCCCGCCTCTTTCTCGCCGTCCACGCGAGTTTACCTTCTCCACGTAGCGCGCGTGGGAGGGGGCGTGCAAGGTGGGTCGATTCCTCTCCCTGGGCGCGGGGCCCGGACAGCGCTCCCCGGAACCCGAGGAGGTGGTTTGCAGAGAAAGCTGGAGACTGTTGGATCCAAGGCGAAGTTCCAGCGGTTGAACACTTGGGACTCTGCTTTTCTGGCCCCCTCCTCCTCCTCCCCAGAAAATGTTTTAATTACTCTTGATTTGCTTAAGAGAGAGGCGAACGGGGAAGGTAAAGGTTTCCCTTGCTCGAAAGCCAGTCGTATCCGACTCTAGGGTTCAGTGCTCATCTCTGTTTCAAAGCCGAAGAGCCAGCGCTCTCTGCTTCTTCTGCAGACGTTTCCATGGTCATGTGGCAGGCATGACTAGACACCGGAGTGCACGGAACTGTGCCCAGATGCTATTTCCGCACTTCCAGCCTTGCAAATGCAACCTCCTGCCAGTTGCAGACTTGGGCTTGCAGCAAGCCAAACCTGAACCGTAGAGGGCAGTAAAGGATTAATTAAACAGTAAGAGCCGCTTTCTCGGGTCAGGTTAGACCAAGGGTCAGAAAACTTGGCTCTCCAGGTGTTCTTGGCCGGTCCCGAGAGAGATCGATTCTTATAATGAAGCAGGTCCAAAATCGAAGAGGAAATCCCTGGGAAGGCAGATCTTTAAAGTATTACTGTGTAGGGAAAGCACATTTGCAGCAAAAAAGGAAACCTGCCTAAGATTTGCAGTGTCTGGCAAGTCGTGGGGAGATGTGCCCTAAGCGGGTTTCTGTTAGGTTTCCTCTGAAGTAAATCCCATTGGCGGGCCATACCCAGGTAAGCAGATGTTGGGTTGCAACGTAAATAATTGCAACTGGTTTGCATGGAAATGCTTCCTTCTCTTAAAGGGTACTGAGGCTGCAAATTGCAAGCTTATACACACTGAGATGGGAGTAAGCCCTGTTGAGCTCAGCGGGGATTCCTTCTGAGTCAGACGTGCCTAGAGTTGTTGTGTTAGAGCTCAATGCCAGTGGTGGAGCAACCAAGAATTCACCTCAATCGAGACTAGTGAAGTGCTATAAGAATAAACAGTAAATAGAAATAGTATCCAAAGCCAATAATAGAATGACAGAATACAAATATTTTAATTAAAGCAACATTTAAAAAATAAATGTTGAATTTCTAAATATTGACAGTGGACTGTTAAAAACAATAAAAGTCCGGTAACACCTCTAGATGATGAACATTTGGCCTAAGCGGCTGCAGATTCTCAACAATCTTCAGATGTATGGAGTGTGCTTTTCTAGTGTTAAATGAAATTGGCTTGCAGTCCTTGAAAGTTTTATGTGCCAAGTAAAACTTGTTTAAGGTACTGTAAAAATCTCTTTTTTAAAAAAGACCACCAGAAAACAGTGCTACATCACCTCTCCCGGCTACTGTATTGTTTTCAGTTAACCTGACATGGGTGGCTATCCTTTATCATGGGTTTCCAACCTACGACTCGCGGTGCCAAATCACCCGGCCCATGCTGGAAGTAAAATGTGCATGCACAAAACTGCCGTAAATGACCCACTGCTATCATAAATGTGTTCATGACAGCCACGGGTGCATTTACAGCAGTGTTTTGCATAGGCACATTTTGCTTCTGTGTGGGAGGAACCATGGGACCGGCCAGCTCAACCATGTGACCAGCCCACAGCCGGAAAAGGTTGGGAACCCCTCCTTTATCACATGCAATTGTACTTGACTTATTCCAGTTGCAACACAATTCTTGTGCCATATCTGAATCCGAATATTGGCTATCTTCATGGCAATCAGCCATAAAAGTTTGTCCTAAGAATATAATGCAGTGGCTTTCCATTTGCCTTCTGCATCACAGCATAATGCTTGCACCACTGATCCAGTTCCACAAGTCACTTTTTGGCCATGAGCCCTTTTGGCATGCAAAATCCTCTTCAGCCCCAGGCCAGTATTGATAAATCTGCTGCCCTCCATCAAGATGGATTCAAATGGGGTTTAATCCACTTGGGGACCATCACCCTTCCCTGTGAACATTGCCACCCTTGGTTGTTAGTCATCAGGGTTGTCAGGTTAGTTAAACACAGCCTGATGATTGGCATTGAGCTGCTGGCTGTATGGACTTACTCTATTACCATAGCAGGATAACCTGGCTAGACTGGCTGTAAAACTTTGCAAACTGTTAATCCCATGGTTTCTTTTCCAGGAACTCAATGGTTGGATAGGAAGAAAGGAAAAAAGAATGGGCTTGCCTATTTTCATTTCTGGCCCTGTCTACTGCCAGTATTTAAGAATGTAGCCCATGCTGACATAGCTCAAGTCAAAGGTCAAATATTGAAACACAACCCCTGATAATTTTTATTAGGTACACCTGTGTTATATCTCACCAGACATTTTACAGTAATTTCAGCAGGGTTTTACTAAAGGAACATTGCACCATATAATTTTAAAGCTGTGCAAGTTAAAATACAGTAGAACCTCGGATAAAGTCCAAACTCCGTTCCACAAGTTTTGGACTTTATCCGATTTTGGACTTTAGCTGAATCAAATGGGTGATGCATCGGATAACATCCAAAAATCGACTTTATCCGAGGTTCCTATACAAAATATCTCGGATAACATCCATTTTTTAAAAGCAGTTTTAGACTTTATGCAATGCATCAGGTGTGCATGAAAACCGCGACTTTATCCAAATCGGACTTTATCCGAGGTACCACTGTATGTCCATTATTGGCTCAATAGAGGCCATGATTACATGGATTGAGTCTACATCAGATTTGAGTTATTTTAGTGCCATGCAAATGGTTCACAACGGGCCATTGAATGGTTTACACTGTTCTGCCATGGACAAAATGTAAGAGGCTCTTGACCGCCTGATATAGCTCCCCTGCATGACTCTGAGCTGATGCAGCCAAAAAAAATTTCTTCACTGTTACTACTATCACAGAGTAGGCCTCCCTAGTGAGCTTTAGCCTACGTTCCAATGAGCCTACTGTGGGTTTTCTGCCATAGTTGCTACAGGTTTGTTCCCATGAATTTCATCACTGCCAGCTCTCTACTAAACCAGAAGACCAATCTGCCTCCACTCTATGAGAATAGACACTTAGAAGCAACTGTGTTCAATGCCCTCATCCCAGAGGTTGACCAGGGCATTGCTTCTCTATCCTGGGAAAGAGGGCGTTGAAGGGAAGAGACAATGAGCCAATTGGCTTCAAGTATATTTGCATACAACATAAAGAGGATATTTCCGTGGTTTTGTCCTAAACAAAGAGTTTTTAAAAATGAAATTGAGGTACACAAGGCTAAGACAGTAGACAATTAACTGATATAAGTGTAAAAAAACAGTTCCATGAAAAATCACCATAATATGAAATGCTATCGCAGCAGAGAATGTGGAAAGAGATTTAAAATAGAATTATCACAGTAAGGCTGGCCTGCTAACTTCTTCCCCATGAGGGGTAGCCGTGGTGCTAAGGGGAATACCTAGGGTGCAGTTCTTCCTCCACCTGGGGGAGCCCACCACTCCTCCCTGGTTCTGATGGCTCCTCCTCTTCTAGACTCTTGGATGTGCCTGGATTTTGGAGAGGAGGGGGTTTGGCCTGGTGGAGAGGGGGTGGGGGCGTTGCCCAAAATTTCCCTTATTTTCATGTCCAAAACTTAACAGGTATGCTTCTGCAGCCTGCATGGAGTGGCCAAGTTCTATCAGTTGCCCCTAGAGACTTTTAAAGACCCAGAAAAATTAGAGACATTCAAGGGATATAATCCTGTACCTCAGGATTGACAAACGGGGTTCTCCAGATGTTGAACTATGATTCCCATCTTTACCTATAAAGAGGGATGTTAACTGGCATACACGCCCGCACCCGTCCCTACTATCCCGTACTGAGCCGCCCACACTTACCTTCACCCCGACCGACCATCGCCTCAAGGGTCCGGCAGTCGCCAGTGGGGCAACCGCCCCATGAACGTGGCCAACAAAAAAACTACCAGGCCCAGTATCCTCCGTGCTGTGCCACCCCTTAGCCAATGAGGTTGAAGGGCATGAGCATGGAGTAGGCGGGGCAGCCAGCGCGGCGGCTTAAAAAAACTGCGATGGGGGAAAAACACCCAGCCAGCTAAAGGTAGGTGGGGTGGGGGGGATGCACGGCCCCCGTAAGTACACCGCCCTACCACCTTTCCCCCCCCCACTCCCTAACCCCCACCACACTCACCTTTAGCCGGCTGGGTTTCCCCCTCCCCAGCGCGGCCTTCTGTGTTGGGAGGCGCACCAGCCTTTTCTTTCGCCCCTGTGGGCGTCGAGGCCTCCATGCTCACAGGGATGAAAGAAAAGGCCGGTACACCTCCCAACGCAGAAGGCCGCACCGGAGGGGAAACACCCAGCCTGCAAAAGGTAAGTGCAGTGGGGGTTAGGGAGTGAGGGGGGGAGGCACGGCCCCGGTAAGTACGCCGCCCAACCGCCCCACCACCTTGCCTCCGCCACTCCCTTACCCCCACCGCACTTACCTTTTGCCAGCTGGGTGTTCCTCTCCCCCCACCCCACCCCCGGTGCGGCCTTCTGCGTTGGGAGGCGCACCAGCCTTTTCTTTCATCCTTGCTGGCATGGAGGCCTCGATGCCTGCAGGGACAAAAAGAAAAGGCCAGTGTGCCTCCCAATGCAGAAGGCCATGCCAGGGGGAAACACCCAGCTGGCAAAAGGTATGTGGGGGGGGGGTGTTAGGGAGTGGGGGGAGGCATGGCCCCGGTAAGTACACACACCACCTTGCCCCACCACTCCTTAACACACACACACACACACTTACCTTTTGCCGGCTGGCCCTTTCCCCCCAGCACGGCCTTCTGGAAGTCATCGCGGAGGATTGGGGGGAGGAGGGAGATTTCCCCCCCCCCCACTTCGGCAAGATTGTGTGTGTGTGTGTGTGTTTGCTCACTGAGGCTTCCTGGGGGGGGGAGGGGGAGCCCCTCCTCTCCCCGCGGAGCTACGGCATGTGTGTGTGCATTGTGTGTATGATTGTGTTGTGTGTGTGTATTGAGTGTGTGTGCACTTGTGTTGTGTGTGTGTAACCCCTACCACCAAAAACACACACACACACTAAATATGCTAGTCATTATATACTATAAACTAATGGTGGTGAGCCTTTTAGAAACCGAGTGCCCAAACAGAGGGACGGTGCAAACTCTGCTGAGAGGAGGGAGGAAACGCTCCGTTTTGGCTGCTGGGTGAATTCTGCTGCGGTGATGGCACGTATGCCAGCAGAGGGCTGGCACGTGTACCATAGGTTCGCCACCACTGGTCTAGTTATATAGGCAGTTCCTAGTAGAGTTTTTTGTAAAGTTAAGATATTCAAGCCCAATAAATCCAGCATTTCCAAATATCTAGGGAGTCCTTTAGGTATTGCTCCAAGGGCTCCGATCACAGATTTCTTCCTCCATAAATGCTCATCTTCAATTTGCAAATCATGATATTTTGTTATTTTCTCCAATTGTTTATCCTCAATTCTTGCATCTCCTGGTATAGCAATGTCAGTAAACTAGGCCTTCTTCTTTTCCATAACAGTTATATCAGGTGTGTTGTGAGTCAGATGTTTATCTGCTTGAATTTTAAAGTCCCACAGAATGTTGACTCTTATCATTTTCCAAAACTTTCTCTACCTGATGCTCCCAATAACTTTACTCCATATTTAAAAAATAATGTTTTTTGCATATTGAGGACTTTCTGGTGCTGGTTGTGCTCAGACACATGCTGGTATATTGGGCAATCGGGCTTTGTCCCACTCTGCCCTCGCCTCTGGCATCCTGGGGTGCCAATAACAATGTATAGGATTTTCCCCAACCCTCCCCAACAGGTACCCCCACCACTCCCTGTCCAGCGCCTTCCCAAGGTGCCCTGCACACTTCTGGTTGTGCTTGCTGTCTTTCCTTCAATGGGGAGGGGAAGAGATAAAATCTTTAGTCCATGTCTAATCCGAAGTGTGTTTGTTTATGCCTCCTAAAATAACCAAACATATCTATGGCTCTACCTTACTTTGTTCTTGATGCTGCTTCTTGCATGCTGCATGCAGGTAAACAGCACCAATGCAGATATGAAAGACATTCCAATCCTAAATTGGGCTTCCTGGGTTGGCTTTCTCTGTGCATAAGCAGCATGTGGGCAGCTTGTAGAAGTAGTCTGCCAGCTTTCTATTTTGCAAGCACTGTTGTTTGTCCTTCCTTCCAAAGCTGAGTACATGTAAGAAACCAGTAGAGTGGCACTGATATCCTGAAATAGCTGAACCTGGGGCATAGGATTGATCCATACCTGTCAAGTACCCGGGATTGGTCGGAATTTCCCGTATTTCTCCGCTTGTTCCTCCCCTTTCCTGCCACCATCCCGTATTTGAACGGCAGGGAAAGGGGTCACTGCGCAGCGCGCTCATCACAAATGGGTTCTGTGCATGCACAGAGGGATTCTGCGCATGCGCAGATGAGTTGTTGTGGCACATGCACACCCGGGGCGGAGCAGTTCCCGTATTTCCAGGAGCCGCGCTTAACGGGTATGGATTGATCCGTCCACATTTTTTGTTTTATTTTTATTTATTTATTTATTTATTCATTTATTTATTTAAAAGTAGTACCTTTCATTTCTCATATGCTACCCAGAAAACGTTTTGAAAAGCTAGGCATCAGGATATATCTTTTCTTGCTGAGCAAACCTTTCTATCCTCTCCATTTTGTGCTGTGAACTAATCAGTTTTACTATAGTTTTGTGTATCTCTTTCGTCTAGAGAGGAATCACATGCAATTACATGATCTCCACCTCAGATTATAGCCTAAGATTTAACAATAATAATATATTTCTTTCTCTTTGTTATAAGCAGGAGTTCTCAACTTTTTTAAGCCAAGGGCCAGGTTATGCTCCCTCAGGCAACTTCGGGGGCCGGATGGCCATTTTGCCCTTCTTCCACCACATGGCACTTCCAGGTATGATGGAGACGGTGGGGGGGCACATGAAATGGTGCTATGGGCCGCATCTGGCCCATTGGCTACAGGTTGGGAATCCCTGGATTTAAACATAGAAGCCAGTCTAGAGGTCATACTTGCTGGAGGGTTGGTACAAGAATGGCAGATTCCTCTTCCATCTGTATTCTTTGAAATAGCTCATCAAATAAATCAGTTTGGGTTATTCCATTTTGATGTACCCTTCCCCAAGACCGAGGGTACTGCAGTGGCTCAAGTCGCTAAGACGCTGACTGGGAAGCAGAAGGTCAGCAGTTCGATTCCCGAGTACTGCAGGACGGAAATGAGCTCCCGTCTTCATCCCAGCTCCTGCCAACCTAGCAGTTCGAAAGCAAGAAATTGCAAGTAGATAAATAGGAACCACTTCGGTGGGAAGGTAACAGCATTCCGTGCACTCCGGTGTCTAGTCATGCCTGCCACATGACCACGGAAACGTCTGCAGAAGCAGACAGCGCTGGCTCTTCGGCTTAGAAACAGAGATGAGCACTGCACCCTAGAGTCGGATACGACTGGCCTTCAAGCAAGGGAAACCTTTACCTCCCCAAGACCCATGCAGTGACATTCACTTGGTGGGATTCGCAAAAAATAATCCCAAAATATGAAATTATGTATGGTCAGTTATTAAACATCTAGATGTGATGCATTTTGATTATTATTGAGAAGCAATGTATCACTGAATTGATTATTCTCAGAATTTGATCAAAAATCATTTGTTTTAGTGCTTTCACCTACAATTGTGAAATAAACTTTATGCCTGATCACTGAAAGAAAAAAGCTTTACCAAATGAACTTTGTGCCCTCATGTAACCAGGAAACAAATAGAAAAGTATCCTAGGCCCATACTTGTACCCTTTAAATGGTAACATTTGTGGAATCTGTTAATTTTTTTGTACAAGACAAATTGATTATAGCAAAATGCATTCATTTTATTTTATTGTTTCTTTTTGTTACTTAGGTTTTTATTGGCTGTTGACAGCATTGCTAGAAAGCTACAGATAACAGCTTATAAGCACATTAAAAATGTAATTTGTCATTGTACCCAATGGTTAATTATTTTATTGTTCAGAATTAACTGGAGAAAAAATGATCAATAAGCAAAGCTGAAGAGTGGGAGGATGGCTTAATGCACCATATTAAAAATGCATGGTTATTAAAGATAAGAATTTTTTAAAGTTTTTTAATTGCTAGGAACATAAATACATGTGAATAAAACAGATTTAATGTACAAACATTAAAAACATGCAATAGTAATCAATTCTTATTAGGTGTTCTGTGATGCAACAAGCATAGTGTAAGACAAAGGACATTAAAATTAGTATTTTAGTTCTTAGAAGCATTTTTGTGTGTTGGTCTTTGGGGTGGTTTTGGGGGGTACATACACACACACACACACAACACACACAACACAACCACACACAATACACACACACAACACAACCGCACACACAACACAACCACAACCACACACACACACACACAATACACACAACCACACACACAACACAACCACACACACACAATACACACAACCACACACACACAATACACACAACCACACAACACAAACGCACACATGCTGAAGCTGCGTGGGGAGAGGAGGGGCTCCCCTTCCCCCCCCCCCCCGAAGCCTCGGCAAGGTCACACACACACGCCGAAGCTGCGTGGGGAGAGGAGGGGCTCCCCTTCCTCCTCCCCCGAAGCCTTGGTGAGGACACACACATACACACACACACACCGAAGCTGCGCAGGGAGAAGAGGGGCTCCCCTTCCCCCCCCCCCAATGCCTTTGGTGAGGCCACACACACCTTGGCCTTCATTTCCCGGACGCGTAGGCCGTTTTTTTAAAAGCACGCACCACTTGCCCCGCCTCCTCCGCACTCGCATTCTTCAGCCTGATTGGCTGAGGGGTGGCGCAGCACGGAGGACACTGGGACGCGTAGTTTTTTTGTTGTTTGTGCTCGTGGGGCGGTTGCCCCACTCTTGGTGTCCGGACCCTTGTGGTGACGCTCGCAGGGATATAAGGTAAGTGTGGCCGGCTCGGTACAAGATGGTTGGGCCGGGTGTGGCAACGTATGCCAGACACGCACAGCCCAACCCCCTTTTGATAGGTAAAGATATAAACTTGTTTGAAGGAAGTTCATGTTGGGATACAGTACTAGCAATCTTGAATGCCCTAACTTTGAGTATCAGGAATAAGGAGGCTTTAGAGTTTAATGTGATTGTCCTTTCCCACTAAGTTGAGTGGTAAAGTCCCTTTCCTATCCTGTACCGTTTTCCTCCTTTTTTTTCCTTCCTTTATATTGTCTTCTTCCTCTGACCTCCAACCAAGTAATAAGCATTGAGGTTCTCGTTACATGCAGGAGACTTCACTTTCTTCTCCTTGTTGTTTCTCTCTGTAATTATAAATTACAAAATGTTTCCAATCATTTCTTTCTACCTGGACACTCTGCATTGGACTTGAAAGTTGCCCTTCTGGAACAGAAAAATTACAAGAAAATGAGAAAGACAAAGCACGATAAATTATATACAAATGTTTGATAGCCATCTGAATAGTTTGGCTATAAGTCAAGGGTTTGTAGGCCATTACCAGGTTTGAAATGTCACAATAATTATGTTATCTGCTGTGATTTTCCATAATTAAGATTCCTTCATAGCCACCTTTACAGAACAAACATTAGAGGTATATCCAGTGGTTTTTATTCATTACCAGTTACCCTTGGTGTGAGGTTATTTTAGCCATTACCATTGTCCTGTTTACATAACAAATCATCAAGTTAAATTATGATATCATTACCTACTGTGATTTCCCATAGCCTAGGTCAGTGGTGGCGAACCTATGGCACGCGTGCCAGATGTGATATGATATATACTCCCAGGCCTTTCTGTTGGGACATGCAGTGTCACCCCAGCACAGAGTTCGCCCACCCCTCTGTCCAACAGCCCAATTGGAGCGCTTTGTCCCTACCCAAGCACAGAGTTCACTCTCCCCCTCTGCCCAGGAGCCCAATGGGAGCACTTCCTCCCTCCCCAGCACAGAGTTCACCCTACCCCTCTGCCCAGCAGCCAAATTGGAGCACTTCCTCCCTTCCCAAGCACAGAGTTCACCCGCCCCTCTGCCCAGCAGCCCAATGGGAGCACTTCCTCCCCAACACAGAGTTCATCCCACTCCTCTGTTTGGGCACTCGGTCTCTAAAAGATTCGCCATCACTGCACTAGACATTACCTTAACAGTTTTGGCTCTTCTCCTGTGGCGTACAGTGGAGAATTGAACTCCTAGCTTCTGCCACTGCATCCATTTACCCAACTCACTGAGTTATTCAACCAGTTAGCTGTAGTAAAAATAGCATCCCATAGATAGCAGCAGTGCAGCAGTGAGTGGGTTGTTGTGGACACACCTCCAAGACATACCCACAGTTGATGATGTCCTTGCTGCAGGGGACTCCAATCCAAAGCTTAGAGAAATTGGGTTTTTCTGGACTACAACTTTCGGAAATCCCCAGCTATGACAACCAGTGGCCATGTTGGCTGGGGGATTTTAGAGGTTCTAGTTTGGAAAAGCATCATTTCTGACATATGCCCCGAATGCTTCTGGCAGTGTGAGGAGCAAGAGTCCCTTGCTTCCTGGGTGGCTGAGAGATTAAGGGGGAAACACATGGCCCTCATCTGCAGAGCACAGGAAGAAGCCCACACCAGAGTACCCTAGAGGAAAGCCAGCATTTTCCAAAGACATCCTTTCCATGTGAGTAGGACTGCCATATGTCCTGGTTTTCTATGATTTTCCCAGATTCAAGCTGTCCCGACCGGTTCAAGAAAAAACATGTAAAAGTCCTGGATTTTTAAATTTGAACAAAGGAAGCAAGATCACCCCTCATTTTTGTAAAGCATTAATTCACTGCCTCCCTTTCTTTCAATTATCCTGCTTGAAAGCGGTGAAGGCAAAACAGCACCCTAAGAATCCTACTGGGGAGGGGAGAGACTTGTAAGCAAGATAATTGAAAGAAAGGCACGGAAGCAGTGAAATAACTCTTTGCAAAAATCCCTTGGTGAGGGGTGATCTTGATTCCTTTGTTCACCTTGACGTTTGGGGGACAAGGAGTCATCCTCAGCCCTTTTCCTCAAAAGCCAGGAGAGAGCAAGAAATACCCATATTTAAGAAGCCAAACCTCCACCATACACTGGGATGGAGGATTCCTTCTTCACATGACCGCAAAGGGTTTATTTCATAGGGTCTGTATTCCTAGAGAGGAAGAGAACAGGGTGGTCAGAAAGTGAGGAGTCCTCTATTGCAAAGGTCCTCCTCCAAAATAAGTCGCTTCCTGTCTCCTGCTTTTCTCCTTCCGGAGGGAAACAGAGGTGCCATGGACTGCATTGCCATTCCAGGTCCCTCTTTAGAACTTTCTTCCAAGGGATCCTTGTGTTTGAGGGTGAGTCTATTTCAGTGTGTGTGAAGGGGAGGGTGGGGTGACCTCAGGGGTAGGAAGGGTGGTTTCAAGAGTGGCCCAAGAAATTTTATTCAAAAAAATAAAAATAGAATCATCAAGCATAGTCTTTTTCAAAAAGAATCACATGGGAAAAAACCTCTTGACTACAGTTTATTTTAAACTGATGAAAGCTGTCCTCCCTGGATGGGGATTCCGCAGGTTCTTAGAGCCGTGGTCTCCCTGACAGCCCCGTCCGATGCATGCACAGTTTGTAGAATGCAATGACATGTGGCTGTCCTGGTTTGGCGGGAGAGAATTATGGCAACCCTACATGGGAGAGTGAATATGCCCCTTGTCATGTAATGCCCATCTAATGATGTCCCTGCTTTTTTCAGCTACTGCTTCAGGTCTGGGAGCATTTGAGGTAGCCAATCAAGCAACTCTTTTCCCACATGGAACCAGCATCTTAGTGATTAGCAGATCCATTCAAAGCCAGATAAACACATTTTGCTCTTTAAGGGTAGAATGGCACTCTTCCCCTTCCATGATTGACATCTGACTCTTACCTCAGTGCCCCAATGAAATGCTATCTATCACCACACTGGAGGCTAACAGGCTAGTTTAAGGGGTATATAGCACGGCGCCCACCCCACTATCCTCACAACATGTAGCTGCAACTGGCTGCAATCCATTATGTGATGGCTGAGGCAGCTGCCTAAAGGTAGAGCAGGTCCTTTCTAGGTTGTTCAGTTCTAGGCCCAGGTACCGCTAACTGGAACGATAATATGGATGTCAGTAACAAATACATACATTTTGCACATTACTGCTATGAAGGTAATTTTCTAAATTTAGTTTCAGAACAACAGGTTTTGATTAAGGTCTCTGTTCTTCATTTTCCTGATTTTATTTCATGGCTTAGTAATTATGCATTGTATAATTTGACCAACTCACAGCAGCGTGTCTGTGTTTCTAGCTACTCAGACAAGAAATACAATACAGGGCAAACACTCGCTGAGAAAGCCAAATTTTTACAGTGTAAATAAATTCGCAAACATGCCTTTTTACCCACTAGGTGGAGATAATGTGCCCCTCATGCTGCATTTTAATCTAAGTAAGAAAGCCAGGCTTTAAGGATGTTACTACTTTGTCATTTACAATGAGCCTATGGGAATACCATATGTAATGAGTGTATAAACAAGATATATTTGAAAGCTTTATTTGTCTAATGTGCTTATATTCTGCAAAGTAGGGCTTTCTACAAGTAACAGATGAGTATATTGCCATAAAGTTGTGAGGTTTTCCTCATCTATCATACAAAGGCAACACTACTGCTCAGCATTTCAAAATAAAAGCTTTAATTGCAGGGAGACTGAGTTTTATTGGAAGATGCTGTTACATATGCAACATGGCTGAATTTTTAAATTTCACAGGTGGACACTAAATGTGTGAAGTTGGTATTCTGATGTGTTGTTTACAGGTTGACATTATTATGCCAAATTCTTGGAACTCCTTAGGATTCTCCCAACGATTCTGGTGCTATAAATTAAATGATGAACCAAGATGAAATGAATATTGCTTGGAATCTGAACTTCCATCCTAATCAGAGGTTAAAAAGTGAACAACATACAGTAGCTAATGAGGGAGAGATCTCTCATGTGTGAGGATTTTGTACTGCTACACAAGAATGGGATTGTCAACAGTTGGGCCAGCAGTTCAAATGAAGTAATAAAACCTGCCAGAGGTGATTTGATGACGCAGAAGAAGTAGTAGGGAGAAGGCAAAGCATTATAGAAAAATTGTACTTGGGATAATACAATTTCTGTTCATAAATTCCAATTCAAAATTATATGTATGTGCGTACAGTATAAATGTTTGTTGAGACTTTGTTGTGATGAACCTCCACAATTTTGTATTGACTCTGTTAGCTTACATGTAGAGTTGCCATAATTCTCTCCCACAAAACCGGGACAGAAGTATACTTGACAAAAATGGGCAGGTTATCTACAAAATAGCCTTTTTTTAATACAAACATAATATAATGACAGCTATAAAACACTTTCACATTAAATATATCATACATAAATGAATTTATTCACAACAGTTAATTCTTACTGTAAGATGATCTGTTGTACTTCTGAGCAGTCACGTCGCAGTCAACTCTTAACGTCCTCAGTTCCAGGAAACACATTGGTCACACTTATCGGGGGGGGGGGGGTGAGGTGACGACGTTAAGATTTGTCTCCAGGTATACTCCAACAAGAGTTCTAATTTATTTTAATGGTGTGTAGATAATACACAACCAGTAAGTTTTAAAAATCCAGGACTTTAACATGATTTTATTGAACTGGCCAGGACAATTTTTCTGACCTTGAATCCAGGACAATCCCGGTTTTCCAGAACATATGGCAACCCTACTTAAATGGCAAATAATGGATAGAGGGGAAGCATTATTTCTTTTAACTCATTCAGCATTATAGGGAAATCAAAGAATCAGAATGACGAACTACCCCTTCCAATGCACACTGTCTTCTTATCAAGATGGTACTAAAGCATTTTGTCTAGATCTTGGAATCTTAAATGTTTGTGCTAATCACATAAGGTAAAGGTCTCCCATGCTTGAAAGCCGACTCTAGGGTTTAGTGCTCATCTCTGTTTATAGCCAAAGAGCCAGCACTGTCTGCGTTTGCAGAGTTTCTGTGCATGGAACAACCTAATTAGGGGAGGGGGTGACCCTGATTGTGTGTGCATCAATGCCGTTAGACTCACAAAGAGCATGCTAAAACAACAGGCAGAAATCGTCTAGTGAAGTTTTCTCTGGGCAGAGAGAAAGAGTGACTAGGAAAGTTGACGCACACACATACCCCGTTACAAGCAAGACCTCCCTTTGACAAAATGAAAATTTTAGTTCAGCACATAAAGCATTGAACCACGATCACAAAGGAATGTCTGTTGTTTGCTTTTCCAAGGATGACAACAGTCATGTCTGCTCTTTCAACTCTTCTTGACTGCCCAATATGGGACTGTGATACTATAATACAGCATGCATTTTCGAGACTTGACGAAATATATATGTACCATCAAAAAGTAAGGATAACATTAAGAAGCATTCAGATATACTTATCTAAAGTCATGTTTATTTCATAGGGAAAAAATATTCCTGAGTTGGTAGAGCCCCATGAGCAGCAAAGATTTTTGTATGGAATCAGTTAGTTCATTTCCATCTACACATAAACCATAGTTCAGGTTGACCTAGGAAAAAGTCACTACAATCAATCTTGCTATTTCAGGCTGAAGAGTTTGGAAGGCATTGTGCTCCTTCAACATTTTAGATAAGTTTGTTGACATGCAAGGTTGTTTTTGCCATATAGAAAAGCTTCCTGGGTAGGAGCATGCAAATAAATGCTTCCATAGTTTGAAAAGGAAGGGGAATCTTTGTAAGTGTAGCTTTCTCCCTTTTATGAAAATCTGCCTTTGTCAACAGTTGGTTGTCTATCTTCTTCAGGTGCCGTATCCATTCCAGATATTGGCTATCATGGCATTAGTCTTCATGTTCTTAACTCCTCAGAACGATTCTTCTGAGGACATGCCACACCAGCCTCACTCTCAGGTTATTTAGCCATGAAGTCTGTCTACGTCCAAGGCCTCTCTTCCCAGGGATCTTTCCTTGCAGAGCGAGTTGGAGTATTCTATATTTTATATTGTTCCTCATGATTGTCTATATATCTATGAAAAATGGAGGATATGTCAACACACCTTCAGACAGAAGGAGGAAAGCAAATTGTATATGAAATACTGCTCTGAGTTAATTGAAACCATTCAAGTTTCATGAGACCCAGTGGGTCACCTATAATTGATAAAAATGGTGCTCTCTCTCCTGAAACTTTAATTCACTCCCAACAGTGCTAAATGTTCATGTCATTTCCAAGTGCTGAATCTACACAGCAACTGTAAAAAGAGAACTGCTTTGTTCTCTAACCAACTGTAGCATTATGCACAGGTTTGATGAATGAAGAGGATAAGAAAGCATTGTTCCTTAATGGGTGCCTCTATATTTAGATCCTTACAAATTTACAGAGACTTGCAATCAGTGCCATGTTTAGCTATGCCACCCACCTCTCCAGTTGTAGTATTCATAGTTGGAACTAGTGCTCCAGTTGTTCTCATGGTTTTGCAGTGTTAAAAACTGATTTGCAACCATGAAACCTAATTCAGCAAGAATAAATGTCAACGGAGCAAGAATTGCCTACTACTTGATATCCCTACCACTGCAAGGTCAGGCTTGAAATTAGGCAGAGCCCTTATGATGCAATGGTTAAGCTGCTATACTACAAACAAAGTTCTGCTCACAATTTGAGTTTAATCCCCTTAAAATCAAGGTTGACCCAGCCTTCTTTCCTTCTAAGGTTGGTAAAAAAAATACCCAACATATTGGGGGCAAAGTGCTAATTATCTGTGAGAGTGCTCTAAGTGTTATTGCTATTGCTGGTGACTGTACTCGTAAACCTTTTCCTGTAACACCTTCAAACATGGAAGAATGTAGTAGTGTAGACCTGTTGACACTACTGAAATACGTTGTACAGACTGGACTCTGATAAAATCTATAGCAGAAAAGCATTCAAAAGCTCAGAGTAATAGAAAGTGCTAAAGGACAGAAGACAAAAATAATAGGTGGAAAAGAGCAAGCAATATCATTGAAACGGGTGGGTCATTGGTGATCTTGGGTCAGAAGAAATGAGTAGGAAGACCACAAGAGATGGATGGATGATTTTGAATGATCAGCAGGGCTGGCATGGATTAGAATAGTGCAAAACAGAAATGTGTAGAAGGAGTAAGGGGAGGCCTATATCTAATATTAGATGTCAATGGACTGAGAAAACTAGCAGAAGATAAGCCTGGAGAAACTGAGAGTGGGCATCACATGACATGGTCTTGCTTCTGACTCTGCAGCAGTGATGGGCATTAGCAGGTTCATACCAGTTCACCATAACCGGTAGCAGAAATTCTGGCTGGCCCTGACCACCCAAGTTTTGAAATAAAGTAGTCCTAATTCGGGTGCAATGAAGGGCTTTCCCCCTGGCCACGTCCACCATACCACACCCACAGAGTAGGTAGTAAAAAAAATTAGAGCCCACCACTGCTCTGCAGTTACTGTAAACATCATTCCATAACGCATGTGGGGTTGCCATAATTTTCTCCCACCAAACCAGGACAGCCACGTGACATTGCATTCTTCAAACTTCAGATGGGGCTGTCAGGGAGACCAGGGAGACCCCCACGAAATCCCCATCCAGGGTTGGCAGCCTTTGTCAGTTTAAAATAAACTGTAGTCAAGAGGTTTTTCTCCATGTGATTCTTCTTGCAAAAGGCTATTCTTCATGGTTCTATTTTTATTTATTTATTTTTAAATGAAATTTCTTGGGCCACTCTTGAAACCACCCTTCCTCCCCCTGAGGTCACCCCACCCTCCCCTTCACACACACACACACTGAAATAGACTCACCCTCAAACCCCACACGAGGATCTCTTGGAAGAAAGTTCTAAAGAGGGCCATGGAACGGCAATGCAGTCCATGGCGCCTCAGTTTCCTTCCAGAAGGAGAAAAGCAGGAGATAGGGAGGGACCTATTTTGGAGGAGGACCTTTGCGATGGAGGACTCTTCACTTTCTGTCCACCCTGTTCCCTTCCTCTCTAGAAATACCAACCCTGTGCAATTAACCCTTTGTGGTCATGTGAAGAAGGAATCCTCTGTCCTAGTCTATGGTGGAGGTTTGGCTTCTTAGATAGGGGTATTTCTTGCTCCAAGCTTTCGAGGGAAAGGGCTGAGGATGACTCCTTGTCCCCCAAACTTCAAGGTGAGCCAACTGAAAGAAAGGCAGGGAGGCAGTGAATTAACTTCTTGCAAAAATCGCTTGGTGAGGGGTGATCTTGCTTCCTTTGTTTGAATTTTAAAATCTGGGACTTTACATGTTTTTTCATGAACCAGCCAGGACAGCTTGAATCTGGGAAAATCCTGGAAAACCGGGACATATGGCAACCCTAGATGCATGCACTATGTGAGATTGTAACATCAGAGTAAGGGAAACAGGATTCGGCAGGATGAAGGCTCTGGAATGTCTAGCTGCTAAACATGCAGCTTTCTGTTCTCTCTCAAGCCACAAAGCAGCATCTTCTCCTTTCTGCCCTAAGCTTTCCAGGCCCCGCAAGTCATCTAGAGACCAAGTGCAGACTAGAATCCTCTTCTGGTCAGAATGTGGAGACGGTTGCCTGTAGCGCTTGTCTAATTCCAACAATAGCAGAAGTAGGAATACTGTATAGACTGCAAAATTACTTTTAATTGCTTTGTTATATGTTGCTCATTCCACTTAATACTCCAGTGCTCACCCTGCATGTATGAGATGAGGCACTCATTCTATATTTGGTAAGACTTATCTGGAGTTCATGCTGGTTCAGCCATCATCTTGTAGGTTTGTTTTAAACATTAAGTATTCCATTTTGTTTGTTTACTTCCCTACCCTTTCCCCAATAGTAGGACCCAACTGTAATGCTGACTGGCTGTATAAAAATGAGTCCTTAAGGCACTGTTCTATAAAACAACCATTAGTATGCATGGAATTGTTTTTAAACAACCGTAACACTAGAGTAATCATGTTTAATTATAATTTTGCAAAAGAGGAAGATAGCTGGTGCTTGAAAATGAGAACTATCTAATTTTCTTGAGAGAGGAACAATTAAGGTCTTTAATAAAGACGTCCAAAGACAAGTGATGTAGGCTTTTGTTTCTTTGCTTGTTTGTTTATTTATTTGTTTGTCAGTTGGTTGGCTGGTTTTTGTTTTGGGCTGTTCATCTTGAGGCTAGTAACTATTCAGACCTAAAACTCTTAACTTTACCAGGAGATACTAAAAGAACGTGATGGTGAACCTTGACACTCCAGATGTTCTGGAACCTCAATTCCCAGAAGCCCTGATCAGCACGAGTGCTGACTTGGGCTTCTGGTAATTGAAGTCCAAGAACACCTGGAGTGCCAAGGTTCGCCATCACTGCTATAGGACATGGATTCCCATCCTGTGGCTTCTGATCACCAAGTGGGTCACAAAGTGTTTTCTAGGAAGTTGCTGTGGTTATGCTGCACTACAATATTCAAAAGTATTCTGTTTGGGAATTTTCATAGAGGGAAATGAGGACAACCATTGCATTAATGTTAGATTAGAATTACAGAATTATATTCTGAAAAATATATTTTAATGTATCGGTATTTGCTTTACCTCTTGAGTAGTGCCTGCACTAAGTCAAATAGTCTATAAATGCCAAAACAAACAAATAAAAATGATTTTTAATGTAAATGTGGCAGAGGGTCACAGGTGACTTGGTAATTATAAGAGAAGGTCACAACTCAAATAAAGGTTGGGAAACACTGCTATGGGACATATGTAACTTCCAGGTAGATGTTTGGATAGTAGGCTACCACTGGAGTTTTATGACAGTGAAGTGGAGAGCCTGTTTAGTTACTTATTTTATTGAGTTAATCCATCTTATGTTCAGTCTTCCTCTTTTCCTAACTGGCTGCATAAGCCTTTGGAGTTGGTCCTTAGGCTTCCTGTGCCACTTCTGCATTGGGATTGAGTGCCCTGGCTCAAGGGTAGTGGGGCATCCTCTCTGCCATCTGTCCAGTCCAGAAACAGTGGGGCAGATTGTCTAGTTTGCAAAGTACTGGCCCTGGATGAAGATGTTTCACAGGTCCTGAGGATGAAGGGATTCTCCTGTTCCCCCAAGGCACAGAAGATGGGTGATTGTTCCTCCAGAACCTCCAACCAGCCTTCCCCTTCATCGTCTTTCTCCTCCTCCTCCTTCTCCTCAAGCCCGTAATAATCCTCTGCCTAGGTCTTTCTCCTAAGGCTATTGCTTCCCCATCTCTTCCTGCCTGCCCAGACACCACAGCTTGATGTTCTTATCTACAACTGCCCTGAAACCTGGACCCCTTGATAGTTCACCAGAGGGTTAACAGACAATGCAGACAGCATGGCCAGGGATAGCAGAGGTGTTTCTTTTACAACATATAAAAACAAAACATTAAATGACTAACCAATTGCCGTTCTCACATGGCACCCGTATTTCTGCTTTACTATGCCTAGTAGTAACTCAGCCACTTCCAGTCCTATGTCTGGATAAGGAAGGAGGAGGGTTGGGCATTGGGTTAGCACCCCGCCCCCCCCGTAAAACCTTATTGCTGAAGAAACAATGAGGAGACTCATTGCCCAATATACTGCAGAGGTGGAGACAGGCACCACACAGCATGAGAAAGAACTACTACTACGACATGTCTAGTGGCATAACTACACCTGCTTTCTTTGCTGCATTTATGTCATTAGGGCTGATCTTAGGGATGGGCATGCAGTGAAGGAATCACCTGGGTTGCCAAGCTTAGGGTCCAATAAATTGAGCTGAGGGAATACCAGACTGAGCTGGAACCGAACTGAGCTGAGGTGAGCAAAATGCCATGTTTTTATGTACTGTCTGCAGTAAGCTCTCAAAAGCTAGGAACTGTTATAAACCCAACAGAAACATGTGATATTTCTGTTTTGTTCTATAGTGCACATCCACAGCTCAGGATCTGCATTTTTGAGGTTTGTCTCGTGTGAACCATGGTTGTTGTTCAGTCGCACAGTCGATTCCGACCCTTTGCGACCTTATGGACCATTGTCCTCCAGGCACCTCTATCCTCCACCATCCTCCTCAACCTGCCCAGCTCTGTACCCATTGTGTCTACAATCCATCTAGCCATCTCATCTTTGGCTGCCCCCTTCTTCTTTTGCCTTCCACCTTTTCCAGCATCAAAACTTTCTCAAGTGAATCCTCTCAATGCAATCTCATTCTCATTGAATAGTCACATTTTGACAGCTGTGCATACTAAATGAATAACTGGATCCTAAGAAACAGTTCAATCTGAACTGTCTTTATAAATATTGGTTGGAGGGCAACAGAGGATTAGCTGGGGCTGTTGTACTTCTGTGTTTCCTCTCACCCCTTCCACATTATTCATCAGCATTTTTGGTTGTGTTGTTTGAGGCTTTCATAAAATATATTATGGGGTAAGAGGCTCTGAAGATGCCATTGTGACATGAAGGGGACCCTCCAACTCTCAGGTGGTTGTTTAAACAGCATTGTTGTGGGCTTAGTGTGATAAAGTACCAGCTCAATTCATTATTTTTGCTCTTTTGGTCAAACTTAAGATGGCTGTAAAATGTATTTTTTTTGGGGGGGGGGGGAGTGTGAGTGGTGGCATATTAACTAGGCCTGCAGCCCAAATGTTATGGTGCATAAGAGGCAGATTAAATAATTATTTACATTGGGGCACCAATGCACTTAGGTTTAGTCAGCCTGGTTTACTATGTGCCCAGACTCAATCATCTCAGTTAGGAGAGGTCTTGATTAGGTTTTTTTTTTTTAAAGTCCTACATTTAAATCAGTTGTGGCAGGTTCCGTATCGATTTGAAGACTAACGAATCCATGATGAACATCTGAAGTTCTCATTATCGTGCCAAAATGCAGGTTATTTTAATCCAGCCAGCAGTAGTTTATTTTGAAGCAATTCCTGAATAGCTGTGTTCAGGTGTGCACACACACATATCATGGTACACATTGTGTTGTGGCAGGGGCCAGCTGTTGGGAGAAGAGCCTGCAAGCAGTAGCACAGAATGAAAGGAAGAGGTGCCAACATAAGAGAGGAGGAGATGGTTGGTGAGACCACACTCTCCCCTCCTATCTCACTTGGTGCTGTTAGCAACAGGAGGAAGAGAAGGATGGAAGGATGCTCAGTTGTTCTGGGCACAGCTCAGTTCCACTGGTGCATTCTTTCCCTTCTCTTGGCTGGCTAGAAAGACCCGGCTTCCTTTCATTTCCTGTCACAGTATGCACAGCACACCATCTCAACAGCATGTGATCTGAAATTGTGATTTCAGCACAATATTTTCAGCTGGTTAAAAAAACCAAACTCCTTACATAGTATGTTGTGAGGAGAGAAGGAGCAGGGAAGGTTTTAAAGGGGAATTATCTGGCCAGGAAGATGGCCTGTTCTTTTCTGTTCTCTTACACACGTGTTGGGGTACATAGAAAGAGCCTCCTCGAAGATTGTGGCATTTTTGAACCACAATCACGCATACCCTGGTAATGGAAACCTTGTGTTGTTGGGTAATCTTTCTCACACTAGGTCAGGTGAAAGGAACTGCAGAAAGAACTCACCAAAGGGTGCCTTCATTTTGACAGTTTCACATCTGGCCTAGACATAGAAGAAGAAGAAGAAGACTACCTATGTTCTTCTTCTTTCGTGTATAGGTCAGACTTTGAACTGCCACAATGAAGCCACCTTCTTGGCTTTGTCATCGGCCAAACTTAAATCCTCAGTAATGCATGTTTCTGGCAGTAATCAGCAGACTAGGAAATGATCCAGATTCTATATCTCTCCACATTCACACAGCGTGTTGTTTTCCACCACCAGCTCCCACTTGAGCATGTTGGTCTTACATTTAGGGACTCCAACCCTCAGCCTATTCAGAGTCCTCCAAGTGACATAGGAGAGGTAAAGTTCCTCAGCCGTATCCTCCTTTAATGTTATTCCTTGTCCAGTGAACTCCTTCAATGAACTACTATCCCCATGTAAGAAAGCATGAAGTATATGTATGCTTCTTGATTCTAGGGCAAGAAGGAGAGACAGGTGACAATTATTACATATGGTTCCTAGCTTTACATACACAATAGATGCTGATGGGCTTCAAACATAAGGCTACCATGTCATGCATTTAGCCAAGTTTGCCATCCTAGATTTTAGAGGTGCCACTTGGTGCCCATTTTGGCCAATTGTTCTTTTTGCATACATCTGAACTCTGTTAATAGAAATCTATTTGCAAATGGACCTCCACTGTTTCTATGCAAACAATGCTTCACCTACAAAGCAATTAACGCACAGCAGTGAGTACTGGCTGGGGGTTATGGGACCTATAGTCCAAAAAGAAACTTTCCAAAGCTTACATTATGTAGTTTACTAGCCATCTCTATAAATGAATCTGTGCTATGAGTCTATATATAAAAGATTAGCTCAGTTTTTCAGAAACATTATGTTCCATTTATATCCCACAGACTGCTGGGGGGTTAGTTAGGTGGTGCCCTGAGAAAAGGCACAGTTGGCAAAAAAAAGTATAAATTATTAAAAGATTCTGCTTGTTGTCACTTGTAGCTGTTGTTATTGAGCTCATGGTGAAGAAAAAAAGAGTTCAGAACATGAGAATAGAATAATTTTACATTTGTTTTGGGATGGCTCTTTGAACTGTTTACTCAAATATGTCTTATGAAACTAAGTTAGTCTTCCACAGGGGCCGTTCAACAATTACATGATCCTCAAGGGGGGATGGGGTCTGCCATCTGAGTTATGGAAAATTACGTGGGGGCGCGGGGATCAGGTCAAAGATGACATAATCCATTTGGAGCTGTTGTGGTTTTGAAACATGGCACTTTTTAAGGTTTAAAAATGATCTCTGGGAATTGTGATCAAAATTGAGATTATTGAATTGCTTGTGCAGTCTATTTCTAACCGACATAAATTTATAATCCTTATAAAGAAGATAGTAGAAGAACACTATCGGAATTTACCTGACATCCTCATTCCTCCCTGAAAAAAAAATATCTCTAGACAAAGGGTGTGATGCATCGAGAATCCTCACCGATACGTTCTGCATTAGGAACCAGTAGTGAAAAACTCTAAAAATTAGAGTTTCAATATAAAAGCTCTGGATTATGTAATTTAAAAAAAGGGGGGGGGGGGTGTTTGAAGTGAAAATTACGGTCGGATTACATGGGGGGAGGGGGTCAATTTCCCCCAAAAAATGGATCATGTAATTGTTAAATGGCCTCAAATCATGAAATATGTGTATGAAATTGATACATGAAGTAGAGATAGGTGAAGTTACTTTCTTGGACTACAATTCCCAGTGTTTCCTAACTCCCATAACCTCTTTGCCAATTTGGCTACTGACTTATTTGTCTAAGACAGTGATGGCAAAACGTTTAGAGATCGAGTGCCCAAACAGCAACCCCAAACCCACTTATTTATCGCAAAGTGCTAAAATGGTAATTTAACCTGAATACTGAGGCTGCTGTCTGTGCAGCCCCCTCACACCACGTGAGCTACCTGTGTTACCCTAGACAGGGGAGGAAGGAAGCGCTCCCATTGGGCTGCTGGGCAGAGGGGCAGGTGATGTGAGAAATGTCCTCAGGCGCTCATGGAGAGGGGGAAGGGGAGCAGCCCAGCCCGCATTCCTCTGGCTTTCTAGTAACAAACTCTGGTGAAATCTGTGCTGGAGTGACAGCACACACACACCCCTCCGAGAGGTCTTTGAGTGCCCTCTCTGGCATGGGGGGCATAGGTTCATCACCACTGGTCTAAGGGATTTTGGATGGTGTGATTTATTCATTGAAAATGTATATAAACTCTGCTATGAATCTCATTCCTAATACACTATAGCAATGAAACCAGACCATGGCATTTTCTAGTTACAAAAAATATTCAGTTTGCATCTCTGAAAGAGGTAACAGCTTACAGTATTTCCCTAAGCATCCCCCCCTTAAGATTCTGCAGCTTGCGCTCACTTTCCCCTACATTCCCATCCCCACAAATGACACCCCTGTGTGCCATTTGTGGACAATTTATATGGTATTCTTATGGATTTATTGAGGGATTATTTTTTGCCAACTGTGAAAACTGATAGCAAAAGGAAATAGCCATCTCATGTGAATATCACCAGAAACCCAACTTGTATCGCAAAAGGTAATTATTTATTCATATGTACTTGGCACATGTGTTGCTTTTCAGCGTTTCCCTCTCTTCATTTTATTCTGAAAACAACTCTGTCAAGTAGATTTGACTGACCAAAAGATAACAAGTAACCTGTGTGACTGAGCATTACACTCTTTATTGGCTCCCTTAGATCCATAATTATAGTGTAAATAATTCTAAGACTAAATTATATTGGCCAGTGTCTTGTTGCATAGCTATGCTGGCATAGCAGAAATTATATCTATGACAACAGCATTTTGCTGTTAATTTAAGAGTCCCTGCTTTGATTTCATGGGGTTCACAATTTCATCTCATTGCATGCAAGTTGCATGCACCCTAAAATCAAATCAGAGTCTCTTTAATTAGGGCAATCTGCCACTGAAATCATTCCTGTTATGCTTGCATAGCTACATAACAAGACACTGGCCAGTAGTAGAAATATAATGCAAAAAATAATGTGCTTAATTTCCATAATATGGGAAAGTTATATTAATTGTCATATTATGCAAATTTGTAGAGTATGCAAATTGGACTACCTAAATTGTAAAGGTGTCCAGATTTGAAGAAGTAGAATATGGCAACCCTATTCCAAGGTCATATTTACAGTATACAAGATTGGGTGGGTGCGTGGGTGGCCCTGAAAAGCAGATTGTGTGTGTGTGTGTGTGTGTGTGTGTGTGTGTGTGTGTGTGTGTGTGTGTGTGCGGAAGTCATTATTCAGCTATGGTGCTATTTATCCTAAGATAAATGTGTTATTTTAGAAGGTGAGAGAGACTGGAGATGGGCAATTAGCTTAATGCATAGGCAGGCATATGAAGGAAAATATGGTTCTATTAAACCTGTGGGTTGTCTCTGATTTGTCATTTGTGATGGCTGTTTCACAGAGACAGGACGTCACTTTATGTTTCAGTCGTGCATTTATCAAATGAGATGGAAATATTATATAAACCACAACCCAGCCAACACTAGGTATTTTGAAGAACTAAAGTGGTCCATCCCATGGCATTCACCCTCCGCTTTTGTCAGCAAAGATGCGTAGGAAGGCAATTATGGGAAAGGCCATATGGAAAACTGACCTTTAAAACTGTAGGAGACAGTAAGTATGGTTCAGTCACTCACATATTTTTCCTCATTCCTTCATTGCTCTCTCTGTCTCTCTGTCTCTCTCTCTCTCTCTCTCACACACACACACACACACACACACAGGGGGGAGAAAGCAAGAAGGTTTTCTGAGAATGGAACAACAAGAACTCGTGTGTGTGTGTGTGTGTGTGTGTGTGTGTGTGTGTGTGTGTGTGTGTGTGTGTGTGTGTGTTGTGACACAACTATTTAGTGAAGACATCTCAGTCAAACTCTTTGTGGGTCACATTTTAAAGAAATGGTAAGAATTATTATTCCTATTACATTACTTAAGTATGTGTGTGTGTGTGTGTGTGTGTGTGTGTTGGGGAGGGGATGGTAGACACTACAAATAATCTTAACAAAAGTGCCGGGCTTCCTCTTCACAGGCGGAATCCTGTGATCCAAGCAACGGATAAAGAAAAATGATTGCAGCAAAGAGTGGAAATCATGCAGGAGCAGAGAGGTTTCCTGCTGTAACATTCACTGATTAATAACATGCCAGCCTTGTCCTCTGTTCATTATAGTCATTGCAGCACATATTTTAAAGAGAGACTCCCCACTAAATTCTATCTGTTGGACATCTATTAAAAGTAGGAAGTAAGCAGATTTCTAATGCAACCCATCTTCCCCTTTTTAAATATGTGCAAATCAGAAATGCCACTATTCTTTAATATGTCACTGCATAATGTCAAATAAAAATCAAACCATCTGAGTGAATTACAAGAACTTTGAGGAGAGAGGGCTTTGAACACAATGCAATGAAGATTGCTACTTTACCAAACTCAATGAAGTTGAGAGATATTAATTTGTAGTGCAAGATCGGTGGAATTTGTCTTTATTGGTCTTGACACTAAGTTTGGGATAGGTAACTCACAGATGATCCTTGCTGCTTTTTTCAAAGTGCCTCACAAAAATAACTATTGAGACCATCCAGATGGCCAACATTGTCCTGCATTGGCTCAGGAAGGTTAAGGAAGTTACGCTTTGCTCTGTGGTGTGGCAAAGCTCACTGGTGCATGCAGATGTCCCAGCATCCTCCTGCTTTATATAGAGCTGCTGCACAATATCAGTGATCTAATACAGGAACAACCTTTTCAAGCAGGTCACACCCTCTCAGTCAGCTTCGAGGGCTGGACAGCCATTTTGCACTGCCTGCATGATGGCAGTGGCCATTTTGTCCCAACAGCTTCAAAGTGGTGGCCATTTTGTTTATTGAATGCCCTTGGAGTGGTGGGGGTAGCGATGCCATACGTCCCGTTTTTCTGTGATTTTCATGGATTCATGCTGTCCTGTCCGGTTCAAGGAAAAACATGTAAAATTCACAGTTCAAGGGAAATGTATGTAAAAAGGGAACACTATGGATAGGAAGTGAGAAAGACAACTCTTCACTTCACTTCCTTTCTAGGAATGCTGACTCTATGCATTTAACCCTTTGTAGTCTTAAGGAATCCTTCATAGCTTTTTACATATTTTTCCGTTCCAGACTTTTTAGAGCTTTCTTCCAAGGGATCCTTGTGTGGGGTTTGAAGGTGAGTCCAACTCAATTGGGGTGGGTGGGGGTTGAAGGGTAGGGTAGGGGTGACCTCAGGGAGAGGAAGGATCTTAGAGTTTGTGGTGTCTAGTCATGCCTGCCATATGACCACGGAAACGTCTGCAGAAGCAGACAACACTGGCTCTTCGGTTTTGAAACAGAGATGAGTGCTGAACCCTAGAGTCGGATATGACTGGCTTTCGAGCAAGGGAGTCCCAGTGTAGGGGATAAAATTATGGCAACCCTAGGTGGGGGGCACATGAAATGGTGCTATGGGCCAGATCCAACCCACAGGACTTAGGTTGGGAACCCCTGATCTAATACTTGTACAATGCAAGTCACTCAGTATGTGGTATCATTGGGATAACCCAATATTTCAGAAGATTCAATGTACCTGTTTTTATTATTAAAAGAAGAAACCATTCTAGTGTTTTAGTCACACCCTCTCCTAGCATCAGCCTGTGTGAACAATCTCAAGTGTAGACTAACCCAATATTTATCTCCTCATGACCAGTCACAGGATAAAACAAGTTTGCATGCTCAGATCAAAAAAAAATTGTGGGATTATAACCTGATGGCTTCCAATGCTTAATGAAATTGGCAAGTGTGCTGTTGCTTATAATGAATTTTCTGTAACACTTAGTTCACCCCTCTACTATATTCCCAAAGTACCCTGTGATCATTGTGACATAACCAAAGCACAACCAAAATGTCCTTAAAGGATATATGTACAGTACAGTGAAACCTCATAAGAACATAAGAACATAAGAACAGCCTTGCTGGAACAGGCCACAGCCCATCCAGTCCAGCATTCTGTCTCACACAGTGGCTCACCATTTCCTTCAGGGTATTCCCAAGCAGATCCCTTCACCTGCTTAGGATTCCCTGGAAATGATATTGAGAGATATCCTGCCTATCTCTCCAACCCGCAGGTTGTCCTTAAGTATCCATAATTATAGCCATTGATACTCTTGTCCTCCATGAACTTGTCTAATCATTTCTTAAAGCTGTCAAGACTGACAGCTGTCACCACTTCTTCTGGCAGGGAGTTCCATAGACCAGTAATCCTCTGGGTGAAAAAGTACTTTCTCTTATTTGTTTGAGAACTAGTACCCAAAAGTTTCATGGAGTGTCCCCTAGTTCTAGTGTTATGCGATAGGGAAAACAGTTTTTCCTTATCTACTTTGTCCACACCGTGCATGATTTTATAAACTTCAATCAGGTCACCTCTTAGACGTCGTCGTTCAAGAGTGAAGAGGCCCAACCGTTGCAGCCTCAGATGGTAAGGAAGGTGTTCCAGTCCCCTAATCATTCTGGTTGCCCTCCTCTGCACTTTTTCCAGCTCCATAATATCCTTCTGGAGGTATGGCGACCAGAACTGTACACAGTATTCCAGATGGGGCCTCACCATAGATTTATAAAGAGGCAAAATGACACTTGCTGACTTATTTTCTATACCCTTCCTAATGATCCCTAGCATTGAGTTTGCTTTTTTCACTGCTGAGGCACACTGGGTTGACACCTTCATTGAGCTGTCCACCAGGACACCAAGGTCCCTTTCCTGGTTTGTCGCAAAGAGTTCAGACCCCATCAGTTTATAAATGTAATTGGGGTTCTTTGCCCCAACATGCATCACTCTGCACTTACTAATGTTGAAACTCATTTGCCACTGTTTTGCCCACTCCCCCAGTGTCGAGAGATCCCTCTGGAGCTCCTCACAATCTCTCACAGTTTTCACTACCCTGTATAATTTAGTGTCGTCAGCAAATTTGGCTACCTTGCTTTTTACTCCTACCTCTAGATCATTTATGAAGAGGTTGAAAAGCAGGGGTCCCAGTACTGAACCTTGGGGGACCCCACTCTTTACTTCCCTCCACTTGGAGAAGTGTCCATTTAGTGCTACCCTCTGTTTCCTGTCCCTTAGCCAGTTGCTGATCCAGGACAAGACCTGTCCCTTTATTCCATGACTGGTAAGTTTATTCAAGAGCCTTTGGTGTGGGACCTTGTCAAAAGCCTTCTGAAAGTCCAGATAAACAATGTCAACTGGATCCCCCTTATCCACATGCTTGTTGACACTCTCAAAAAATTCCAACAGATTAGTGAGGCATGATTTGCCCTTGCAAAAGCCATGTTGGCTGTCCTTTAGCAGCGCCTTCTCTTCTATGTGCCTATTAATTCTATCTTTTAGGATGGTTTCCATCACTTTACCTGGGACACATGTCAAACTGACAGGTCGGTAATTTCCTGGATCACCCCTGGATCCTTTTTTGAAAATTGGTGTTACATTCGCTACCTTCCAGTCATCAGGCACAAAGCCTGATTTGAGGGAAAGATTATATATTTTGGCTAGGAGTGCATTTTTTCAATGGGAAAAACCACTTAGCAAAAAAATCATTGTACAATGCATCTCATAGGGAAAATCGCTATACAATGCATGTATCGTATAACAATTGTTTCATACAAAACGAGCCCCATGGAATGGATTAAAATCGTTGTATGAGGTATCACTGTATATGTAATCAAAGCAAGGTATTCCTTACTGTTTTAATATTAAAGAAGTAATTCTAGGGCCAGTTCAAATTGTCCGATGTCCATAAAGCAAAGTATGTAACAGTTCATGAACTGGGACATTTCCAAAATCAGAAATGTAGAATAAGCAACATCTAATAGCCCCTCGGCCATAAATAAATAGCAATCTACCTACAAATCTCACATTACATTGGTATTTCAGACCTACAGCTGTTATAAGTTACCTGTGATTACATTAAAATGCAATGGTTATGTCATTAGTTAGAGAACTGTTTATTAATACCCAAAGGCAGAAAACATTCGCAATTAAATTATCCCTTGAAGTTTCATTCCTAACCGTGTATGAAGAGTTGTTGTTGTTCAGTCGCACAGTCGATTCCGACCCTTTGCGACCCTATGGACCATCGTTCTCCAGGCGCCTCTGTCCTCCACCATCCCCCTCAGTCCTCCCAGTTCTGTGCCCATTGTGTCTACAATACCATCTATCCATCTCATCCTTGGCCTCCCCCTTCTTCTTTTGCCCTCCACCTTTCCCAACATCACGGCCTTCTCAAGTGAATCCTCCCTTCTCATTTGATGCCCAAAGTACTTTAGCCTCAGCATACCTTTAATTGTAAAAATGGAGGCTCTGAATTAGAGCTTACTCCTTTATCTGTATTGATTTATTCCCAGGAAACTAAACATAAATGGGACTAATCATTTCTATTTTACAACAATGTAGCAATAGCAATTACGTAATGCTTAGTGCAGTCTCTGGGTGGTTTACAGATAATTAGCATTTTGCCCACCAGCATGCATTTTACTGACCTCAGAAGGATGAAAAGCTGAGTCAGCCTTGAACCCAGTCAGGATTCCTTAATCCTTAATAACCCAGTCACAGTGTTTTGGCTGCAGTACAGCAATTTAACCACTGCAGCACCAGGACTCCAACAACGTAGGCTTAGAACAGGGGTAGCCAAATTATGGCCTGTGGGCCAGACCTGGTCCATGGTACCAAATCATCCAGCCCACACCGCCCTCACTGCTACCAGAAGTGAAGGTAAAATGCACCCACACATGCGCAAACACTGCCGTAAATGCACCCATGGCTGTCGGAAATGCATTTATGGCAGCTGCAGATGCATTTTACGGCGGGGGGAACCATGTGACCGGCCCGCTCAGCCACCGGCCCATGGCATGAAAAGTTTGGGAACCCCTGGCTTAGAATGTAGTCTGGACTGAGTAGTAGATGTGACCCATGGTCACCAAGAGAACTGCATGATTTAACATGTCTCCTTGATTCAAATCTTGCCTCTTTACTATACTGGATCTTGTAAGTGAGGTAAAGAAATACAGATACAGTAAAACTCCGACTAACATATGCCTCGAGTTACATAAAATTCGACTTACATAATGAGTTTTGCACTGAAACCATGTCCCGATTTACATAAATGTCCCAGTTTATGTAACACAATTTCCTATGGGTTTGCTTTGAGTACGTAAAAAAATTGTTTTTCCTATGGCTTTGCTTCGAGTTATGTAAAAAAAATCATTTTTCCTATAGGGTTGCTTTGATTTACATAAATATCATTTTCCTATGGGGTTGCTTTGAGTTAAGTAAAGCATTCATTTTTCCTATGGGTTTGCTTTGAGTTATGTAAAAATTCATTTTTCCTATGGGTTTGCTTTAAGTTAAGTATAAAAGCGATTTACATAAAAGCCTACGGAACAGATTTTTTTATGTAAGTAGGGGTTTTACTGTATATCCTTATGAGACATGAAGGAAGGATAGCTTTGAAGGAGGGACTAGTTTTGAAGCATCATGAGCCAACAGCTATGTGAGGAATGGAAATGAAGAAAGTGATCTTACAGAGAGTCATCCAGGAGGGTCATGGGGGAAAAAACCCCAATATTCAACCTCCTGTGGGGTGGCATGGCCACATCATTGATTATAACTCCCACAATTCCCTAAGTGCCTGGAGATGTCTGGGAACTGTAATTCATTAACAGAAATTGATCAACTCTGGAGCACAGTATGTACAGAAATTACTGTGCCCCTTTTGAAGTCACACAACTATCTGTAATTTCTCCAGAGCTTGGAAAAATGGCTTTTTTGGGGAATAGATGCCAGATTTCCACACTGGCTGGAAAATTCTAGGATTTAGTAAAAAAAAAAATAGTGTTTTCAAACTACCTGCAAGAGATACAGTCCCTTCTTATTTTTGGATCTACTGACATGAAGTCTAACATGGATTGCATTTTGGGAATGAGTTGGAAAATTCTCATGATGTATTAGTCAGAGATGGAAATTTTTATTTTTTGCAATACAGCTACAAGGGTGAGCTTTCTAAAGGTACTTCCTTAGCCATTGTGAAAAGCATGATACAGTACATATAAACTGGGAAGGAGATCATGTGATCTGACTCATAAGATTTTATTTTATACATTATTCTTTCAATCCTGTCTGCCAGGGTCCAAGAGGGAAAATTAAGAGAAATGGACAAAAGGGCAAGAAACAGAGCATGAAACAGGAAACCAGCATTAATTTGTGGAAGCAAGCACTAACATTTTTGCCAATCATCCATATTTCCTGAAAGGCATAGCTGGAATGGTTCAAAGTCATTAAGGTTATATTTTCTTTTGCCATCAGTTAAGCTTGCTCAGCCTTTATAAAAGCTTCAAAATTACCTGATCTTTGCAGTCATCCACCACTTCTGTACAGAAGAGTGCTTAGCTCTCTGATGGTGAACCTTGGCACTCCAGCTGTTCTTGGACTTCAATTCCCAGAAGTCCAAGTCAGTACTCCTGCTGATCAGGGTTTCTGGGAATTGACGCTCAAGAACAGCTGGAGTGCCAAGGTTTGCCATCACTGGTAGCCTAAGAAATTCTCCACTATATGTTCAAATACATAGAGTTATATAACAATGTCTAAATATTTTCTATACAACTTAACTCCTTCTCATAATTGCTTATCTGGAACTAAGCAACTCATCATTTTCATTCCATGTTACTCATACAGAAACAACTGTGTTTGCAGGCGCACCCCCCCAATAACGGACACAGACAACATTGAAAGTGGATAACAGCAAAGGGCCACATTTATTGATTCAATGCCCTAGTCCGAATTATAAATTTGTATTGGTAAAACGACCAATCATAATTCCTAAGGCAAGCAGGCCGAAGTAACACTGGTAAGGTACCACCCCAAAATTGCCAACGGCAATTGGTTACAATGTATCAATTTGTATCAATTTGTTTGTTAACAACAAACAAATTGTTGACCGTAGTCAATAACTAACTCATGACCCCACCCTCTGACGCGTATCCGTGAAATCACAGGGGTGATGCATGCTGGTTAGCAATCGTCATCACCCCATCGCCTGATTCGTCGTTGACCGGACAACGTTTAACTAATTTATTCCTGTCTAGTGTTGTCCAGTCAATTGCGAACCTGCCGGATACTTGTGGGTCATACTGTTTACCTTACCAGTGCTACCCGCCACACGGAGGGGCTTCACAGAAGACCTGACGCCCCCCCCCAGACCGTCAGCTCGGTCAACAGGCCTGCTCGCCAGTCACCCAACAGGAGGTCCATACCTCCTCGCGACAGATGGACCCCATCCCCTGCATACAGGTCATAATTTTGTAGACTAATATCGGGGTGATGACTAACCCGTCCCCAAGCCCTGGTGGCAAGAAACCGCGCCACTGCCTTATTGACCGCGCGCCTAGCGCGGTCAAGAGCCAGGAGGTTAACGCCCCCTCTGTAAGAATGGCGCGGAACAATGTCCGACCAAACCAGGGTTGTGGCAGGCCAGACATAATGCAAATAGGCGAGTTCCTCGCAAATCGCATGCTTGAGCGATAAGCCGGTGACCTGGCCCAATTCATTGCCCCCCAGGTGGATGATTAGAATGTCAGGCGGGTCAGCCCCCAGGCCAGAAAAAAGGAAAGGCCGCAGCTCCCGCCATAACATCCCTGGCTTACCATGCCATGCGAGACTGGCGTGGTCACCCAGTCCCAGTCGGGGTCCCCACTCTGTCGCCGCAGCGTAACGCGCTGCCCTGTGCACATAGCTGTGGCCCACCAGCCATACTGTCACCGGTGTAATACGACACCCAGGGTCTGAAAGAAAAATTGAGAAAAAGGGAGGTAAGGTGACTGGATTGGTACTCATGGCGGGAGTGGGCGCACATAAAACTGAAAACATTGTGAGCCCCACCTCCCCATGCTGCGTATGTCAGCCCCAGAGTACCCAAAAGCAGCTGCTGTAGAGGCTGCACCAATGCGGGACGAATGTGTGCCATAACGGGCACCTGGTAGGCCCACCCTGGTGAGGGCTCTGGCTGTCACCTTCCAAAGCTGAAATTTAGTAAGGGGAGACCCATCTTGGTGACAGAAAAACGGGCCGTGGTGCAAGCCACGCAGTGCCAGGTACTCCTGTAGGGCACCAACCGGACAGATGTCTGCCAAAGAACACCGTAGCAGTCTTACTCCACTGCCTACGCCATGCTGATCTGTTTTAGAGGAGCGGATCCTCAACTGGGCCCAGTCTTTGGCAACATAGACATCTTCGAGTTCCAGTGCCCTACCACTTGCATCCGCCTTAGACAGCATCACGAGTTCGCTGACGCGGAGCGCTCCAAAAAATGCCACCGTTGTGGCTGCATGAAAGAGGGCTGCCTCATAATGATCAAAACAGAGGCCTGGCCAGCCCCGGGCCAACTGGGTAAGAACCCCTGGGGAAATAGGGTGCCGGTCGTCCGGGCAACGCCCGCGCTCGCGCACCCACCCCTCCAAAACGTGTCTCACGCGGAAGTCAGAGGTGGTATCCACATGACCCCCTACTTTGGCCATAAAAGCCAACGCCGAGAGCTTGGATGCTATGGTGCGAGGTGCGAGGCCCTGTGCATGCAGGTGAACCATGAACCGCAGAACATGGTCCACCGGGATAGGCCAGGTCTCTGGCAAGTGAAATTGAGTAGCAAAAACCCTGTACGAATTGAATGCTTGTTGATACGCCTTACGCGTGCGTGGCGCTAGTGACAGGCCAATCGCCCGGTTCACCTCTCCTTGCCAATAGTCCACATCTCGTCCGGGAATGGCGAGGGAAATTCCTCCGCATCCGGGGCCAAGGCGCGGAACCGGGAGATCTGCAGGCGGGACAAAGCGTCGGCAATATCGTTATTTACCCCTGGGACATGCCTGGCCCTGAACAAGACGTTGAGGCGCAGGCAGCGCAGTACAAAATGGCGCACTAGATCCATAACCCTGGGCGATTTAGAAGTCTGTGCATTGACAATGTGTACAACGGCAGCATTGTCGCACCAGAAATGCACCACCGAATTAGCCCACTGTTCGCCCCATAGCATCAAAGCCCCCAGAATGGGAAAAAATTCCAGGTATGTGAGATCCCGCAGGCGACCTGTGCCTGCCCATGCCGGTGGCCACCCACCATAGGCCCACTTCCCGTTGAAGTACATCCCATAACCCAGGGATCCTGAGGCATCAGACTGGATCTGGAAATTAGGGGATGCCAGGAGGTCAGACCTCCAAAATGAGACCCCATTAAACTCCCTCAGGAATTGCAACCAGACGAACATGTCTGCCCTGATACCCCGGGTAAGCCTGACTCTGTGGTGGGGCCTGGATAACCCTGCCATGGCGTCGCATAAGCGCCGGGCAAAAGCCCTGCCCGGTGCGACCACCCTGCACGCAAAATTAAGGTGCCCATGGAGCACCTGCAGTTCCCTCAGGGATGCCTTACGCTTGGCCAGCAATTCCGAGATAAGGGTCACTATCCTGGACACCTTATCACCCGGCAACCTAGAAGCCTGCTCTACTGTGTCAATCTCAACCCCCAGGAATACTAACTTGGTCGATGGGCCCTCGGTCTTTTCGGGCGCTAAAGGGACACCAAGTTCCTGCATTAGCGTCTGAAATGTATTGAGGAGACGTGCGCACGTGTCCCAGCCCCGTTCACCCCCGAATAGAAAATCATCCAGGTAATGGGCTACAGACCGGGACCCTGACCTGCGGACGAAAGCCCACTCTAGGAAGGTACTAAAACGCTCGAAAGCCGAGCATGATATGGAGCAGCCAAAAGGCATGGCCTTATCAAAATAATATTCCCCTTTAAATTTAAAACCCAGCAATTCAAAGTCGCCCGGGTGTACCGGCAAGAGGCGAAAAGCCGACTTAATGTCGCACTTGGCCAGCAGGGCACCCGGGCCACACGAGCGCACCATGCGCAGCGCATGATCAAACGATGTATACCTGACCGAACAAAGGTCATCAGGTATAGCATCGTTGACCGATCGGCCTGCTGGGTAGGACAAATGATGAATAAGGCGAAACTCCCCTAGGGACTTTTTGGGAACCAACCCCAATGGCGAGACCTTAAGATTGGGAAACGGGGGTGCGGGGAAAGGTCCAGCGACCCTGCCCGCGTCTAACTCCTTTTTAATGCTGGCCGCAGCCACCTCCTCCCTTCCTCTGAGGGATAAAAGGTTGGGGGCATCCTGAGGGGACCTATCACCCATAAAAGGGATACGAAATCCCTGCTTAAAACCTTGAAGGAGATAGTCCCCGTCCTCCCCCTTCGGATACGATGCGAGCCAGCGCTCCAGCATGTCCACCTTAATTGGGGAGGGGGCCTTTTGGAGAACTAGCTCCATCCGTGGCAGCCTTGCCAGCCCACTGCCCACCCCTCCCTCTGCCTCGCGCCCCCCCAGGCTTGGGACAAGCAGAGGCTGCATGGGGACCAGAACATGTGGGACACTCATGCTTATACCTGCAGTTCTTTCGATTGCAGGAACCATTTGACGAGAAAGTCCAGCACAGCAGGCGGGCTGGAACCCCCTGCCCCGCCGGTTGGCGGGTAACCTGCGCTGGAGCCGCTCGCTGGACCGCATGTCCACAATGGTATCTCTCCCCCGGGGCAGGGCGTGTGGGTGTCATATACAAGAGCCACAGTCTCTGGCACGGCTCGTCCCATCTCATCTCGGGGTGGAGGGGAATCCTCATACGGAATTCCTCATCATATGCTAGCCATGAGGGGCCCGGAAAATCGACCATCGCCCTATATATGTTGTCCAAATATTGGACCATGGGAATAGCTAAATCCGGCCGCGCCCTCAAATATACCGCCATGTATATTAAATACGCGGGGAGCCAGTTGGCCCAAGTACGTGGCGGCTTACGGCGGCGTGCCTGCTCCTTATCCTTCTCATCCTGACCCTCCCTTTCCTCCTTGGTGGGCTCTCTGTTCAGGAGTGAGAAGATATCTACGTACTCCCCTCGCCATATCTTTTCTCTGGTAGCCTGTGCCAAGTGATCACCCAATGGCAAGGAATACCCTGCCGTTGGTAAAGCTAAAAAGGGGACAGCCGGCCTACTAAAAGGGGCCTGAGCTAACCCTGCCACCCCCAGGATATTCCCAGCAGTGTAAGGACCGGGGCCCACCCCAGTGGGCATGGTGGCAGTCGTTGTCGCCGGGTGGGTCGCCAGCAGTGTGGCCCCCGCACCACCCGCGCGAGGCCAAGGCCACTGAACGGCCCCCCCTATATTGGGAATGTGTGTAGATGTACTTGCTTGCACCGTATACTCACATGCTGCACCCCCGCGGGCCGCCCCCACCGGGGGTTCCGGCCCACTGGGGGCGTCGGAGCTCACGACCGATGTAGAGCTCATCACCGGGGCTTGACCCGCACCAGGTTGCTGGCTGGGGAGCTGCGAGGCAGTGGCCGGAGCCGCGCCACCCGCCTGCAGCAGCTCAACCCTCCCCGCCGGCTGTCGTCCTGCTGCCGACGGCACCTCAAAAGGTACCCCGAAGGGGGCACCTGCCTGGCTGGCCCGGGCCAAAGACGCCTCCAGGGCCGCAATGCGGGCCAGTAAGGTGTCCACGTTGACCATGGGCAAAGGGCCGGCCGGCCCGCCCGATCCTGGCATGGGGACAGGCCCCTGCGCCCCAGGGCCCATATACGGCCATTGGCCAGCGCCAAAGCCCGGCAGGGCTGGTGAAGAAACCTGCCAAGGCAGGGAGCCGGGCCACCCCCCAAGGCTAGAGGGCCCCGGGAGAGGCTGCGGCCCAAAAGAAATAGGCCCGACGGAGTGGGCAGGAGGAGGAGCGGTGTCCACCGCTCGCGGGCCGCGGGCCGGAGCGCCCTCCGCGCCCGCACTCTGATCGGGCCAAGGGGCGATAGACCCCATTCCACCAGCCCCGGCCGGGGGTGGCAAAGGAGGCTGCTGAGGAGGCGGCACCACGGTCCTCCGACCTGGGTTGCGCCTCCTAACAGCCCGAGCTGAACTCGAAGCTGCCTTCTTTTTCGAAGGCATCTCTCCTGAGGCGAAAAAAGGGAAGCCAGCCAAACAGAAACGCTACCAAAAGGCTTCCCGGTAAGCTAACGAGCGACGGAGACGCAGGGGAAAAAACTTCTCCGCTCCGTCGCTGAGGGAAAATGGCAGCTCGGCTGCCTCGTGGCCACCCCTTTTATAAGGGAGCTGGCCACGCCCCTAACTACCCGGATTCTCTGTCCTGTGGGGGGGGGCCCCGCAAAGGGCGCGGCGGCCATTTTGGCGCCGCGCTTGCATTAGCCAAGGTACTTTGGGTAATTGGCAACAGAGTAAGAATTTATTCAGTTTTTCCTCACCTAGGATCCTTGCATTATCATTTCTCAAGACCCTTTCTTTATCTTGTTGCAATTATCTTACCATACAAAATTATCCTAGCTCATATGTAAGTCTTCAGTCCTTACAGTTCTTTCCAACTACTAATGGTCTCAATTTCCTGTACACTTCAGCCTCCTCAAGTCTGCTAGAAATTATTATAAGACTTTTCAAAATCCATCCTCTCTCCACCATCTCATACCTATCATACCTTTCTGTTTCTCTTTTCCTTGACTGTGACCTTACTCTGTAACTGGATTATTGCATTAAACACTGGCATTCATTGATATGAAATATAGGATTAGATTTCACTCTACAATAGTTTCCCTTTCAAAATGTTTATTTACCTAGATTGTTTTCAGATGTCATTTCTCTGAGTAAATACCTGGGGGCTGCGCTAGGCCTTCCTTGACCCTAAAAGAAAAATAATATAAATACACATACGATGCCAGTCACTCAGATTATAAACATATGAACATTCTTGGAGTCTTCTATACACTACAGTGTTTGATAGATGGAATAGCAATACTTGAAGTATATTAAAGACACGTGAGCCCTTGATGTGGTGGCAAGCAAGTCAAATTCATATCAGAATTACCTCAGGATACTAGGCCCCATGTGTTACTTGAAAGTAAGCCCCTTTGAACTCTGTGGGACTTAAGCCATGATGAGCAAGCACAGGATTGCACTGCTGGTCTTTGTTACAGCACTCATTGGCTCAGTGCCTCTCACCAGATATAGACTAGTTTGGATTTTTTAAAACATTAGGATTTGGATTTTTTTAAACATTAGGTTTCATGGAATCATAGAATAATTGAGATGGAAGGGACCTATGATGCCATGAGTCCAACCTACTCAGGAATCCACATCAAAGCAGATCTGATAGAGGGTTGTCCAATTTTCTCTTAAATGCCTGTAGCGTTGTTGCTCATTATCTCTCGAGACATTTGGTTCCATTGTTGTACTGCTCTGAGAGTTAAGATGTTTTTCTTGATATTCAGACTGTTTCTGGTTTCCTGTAGTTTGAGTGCATTATTATGTATCCTGCACGGTGAGATATTCAGGAACTGATCCTGCCCTCCTCTTTTGGGAAGGGAGTGAAACGTAGAAAACAGCAAAAATTCTAGCTTGTGTGCTACACAGTGTTTTTACGTTAGCTCAGCTTGTTCATGTTTGTCTTTCTGGTCCTCCACAGTCAGTTTCTCTCTCTCTCTCTGTTGCTCACACAATGATAGCAGTTGTTGTTTTCTTCTTCCATATTATTCCTTGTGCCTTTCTGTTCATCTTCACTCAACTATTTTATGCTCTTCCTTCATAGAGTAAGACTTCAGCAGACTTAAACACTGCTTCTTCTCAGGGCTGACTCAAAACATTTTCCTACCTAAGATAGAAGGACAAACGGTATTCCCCCTCTCCTCTGCTTCCTCTTCTGCGTCCATGTCTAGGCCAGATGTGAAACTGCCAAAATGAAGGCACCTTTTGGTGAGTTCATTGTGCAGTTCCTTTCGCCTGACTTAGTGTGAGAAAGATTAGCCGGCAACACAAGATTTCCATTACCAGGGCATGCCCGATCATGGTTCAAAAATACCACAATCTTTGAGGAGGTTTTTTCGGGGTACCCTGAAGAGTATGGTTCCAAAGACTGAGCAAATTATTTCAGCAACTTAGACAGAAAACTCCCACAATATCCCCTCAGTTAGAAAACAGTAACACTCACAAACAGCCACCAGAGGTGGCTGCCTCAGTCTGCTGGATCACAGGGTTGATGCTAATGCAGTCTCATTGCATATCTTAATTCCACATTTCTACCATGCTTGTTCTGTCCACTTACTTTTGTTCTGTCAAACTGGTTTTAATGGCACATGACATGGTAACTTCTTGCTTTTCTGCTTCGTATGACCAGCTGCATAGTGGATCCAGGGCTTGCAGAGTCAAGATGATGGGATTTTCTGGGATTGTGAGATAATCTACTATTCTGCCCCACCCCCTACCCCCAGTTTCTTTATTATATCTGAGTTTCCCAACAATCTTCACAATTGCTGGGAGAGAACTTGATATATATTTTTAGGAATGGTATTCTGCTACAAGTTGTTCCGGTTGTAATGAATTTGAGGTGGTCTGACCAGGAAAGAACAATTAAGAGACATTAACTTTATAATACCTGCTCCTAAATTGTAGATAAGGACCTATCCAATTGTATACTTTGTAAGACCCCCTTTACAGCAAGAGGGCTGGCTATGAACTATTGTGATAAGTACAGTACCTGCACTTCCAAATTTCTGCTGCATACAACCCCTGGTTAAAAATATGGCCTTGATCAAGCCTTTGTAACAAAGACTGCCGATTTAACACTTCCAGAATCTATCACACCTGCCTGCTTGAAAGGATCATGGTGTGCAGTGTGCATTTTGAATTTGTCCAGAGAAAGAAAAAAGCAGTTCTTACAGGCATTTTTAAAAAATGGGCTGGCAGATGTACTGAACCTCCAGGGAACTCTCCACTGCTCAGGGAAGCTGAAACAACGTGAAGTCAGAAAAACAAGAGAAGTGATCATTCTCTTAGGCCATTTGTGGCCTTGAGACTTCTCCACAAAGCCATGATGCAACCAGTGTGTACGACTCTTCCCTATTCATCTGGGATGAATAGCTTACATGTGACTTGTTTTCAGATGTGTTCTGTGCAGACCTCCTATTAATTATCACTGTGTGTTAATTATATGTTTAATTCAGCTTCATCAACCCAGGGGTAATAGTTCTCATTGTTGTGGCACTATGCAGCCGGTTCCTCACAAAAGATGAATTCCCCTCACATTAAACAGATCTCAGTGCGCACACTTGGAGGGGCATATGCTTAGCCATCATAGCATTTTTCACTATCATCCTCTTTTATTAAAATCACATTTGCTGCACATTCATGTATTTTTAAGCTCTGTCAATTACCCTTCTTCCATAGAACACATCAAGTACATTTTCAGGTGTTTTTCTCTCTGTATTTTTCATGTACAACTTTCCACCTTGGGGGTGGGGGTGGGGGGTGGGGGGACAGAGCAGATTTATCTGTGTCACTCATGAAGCAATTGAATTTATTCCCAAGATTTGCTTGAATACACATGGACTCCATTCTATTGTTCTGGAGGATTTTTGCTGGCTTGTATTTTATTAGTGTTTCAGGATTATTCCCAGTTTATATTTCATAGGTTGTGATACTTGTAAATAGCTGGCTTCGTCATTTGTCTTTATCACAGCGGTCCTTCTTCCTCTTTTTAAATTGTCTGGGAGGGGCTGCACACTCATTGGGAGACATGGCACATATCCTAAGCTTGCAGTGAGGCCTCGTGGCTCAGCAGGAACATCGTGACACGTACACCACCGCAAAGGTGTTGTATTGTGTTGTTAAATAAGTACAGTGAGACATGTGGCGAAGAAATACTTAGCTTCCTCACATTTATACTTGAAGAAATAGAACTAGAAACTTCTGTGATACATTATTATAAGTTGGAAAAATACTATTGAGCATTTTCCAGCTCTGTGGATTTGGTTGCTAGAGGGCACATGCAGAGGCCACAACACTTTCTTCCCCATCCTCAGCACACAGACTTCAGTTTTTAAAGCAAACAAATGGCCTTTCCCAGGAGCAAACTAGGTAATTTCCCTTCTCATGCTGAGCTTGGAAAGTTAAATCTTCACAAACGATTCTTCGTGTAAAAAACACCTTCTTGCCGTGGTCATTTACCCAGTTTAAAACAATGATTCTCTGTGTTGTTTGTTGTTCTTATGCTGTCTTTTAGTTCCTGTAGGTGGTGGGTGCTAAGAAAGCATGAAAATGGCCTGAGATGTTAGTGGGAGAAATCCAAAATCCTCCCCTCTGGCATTTTATTTTTATTTTTCATACACAATCATCTCACAATCTCCTTTTAGGGGTTGTTTTAGGGGTTGCCTAAGTGGTTAAGATCCTGAACTTGCTGACTGGAAGGTTGGAGTTCAATTACCAGGTACTGCATGATGGAGTGAGCTCCTGTCTCTGTCACAGCTCCTGCCAACCTAGCAATTCGAAAGCAAGAAATTGCAAGTAGATAAATAGGATATGACTGGCTTTCGAGCAAGGGTGACCTTTACCTTAATGTATAATATTTGATTTTCAAGCAGGAATCCTCAAATTTTCCTATTTGTTAGATATTAATTCAGACAATTTGGGTTTGTCTATACTGACCATTTTTAAGAGTGTAGGAAAGGAGCAGAATCCCACTTGGTGCAATCCCTACATCCCAACATGTACCTCCAAGTAAATGGTGCAACCTTGTCCTAGTGGCATTTTGACAGGGTCAACAGCATCTGCATTTCCAGTGACAGTGGCTGTCAAAGTGATCAATTGCCCCAGTAGCAGACTGACAGTGTCTAATCTGGCAAAGCAGATTACAAAGCAGACCAACTCCCTGCAAAAATGCCCAAAAGAGTGGAATAAAGGGAAGTATAACCTAGAAAACCAAATTCTGATGTCTTCAGTCCTATATATAATTTGATGGATTAAAAAAGACCTCAGAGTCTTTTGAAATAGTTGTGTTTTTTATTTATTTGTTTGTTTGTTTGTACCCTGCCCTACTGGTGCAAGCACCACTCAGGGCGGCTAAACTACAAGGAAAAATACAATACAGAAAAACAATTAAAACATTTACAGCTAAAAACAATTACCTAAAAAAACCCAACTAAAATCCAAGTTAAAACATATACAATTACTATTTTATCACTTAAAACTACCCTCACCCTCCACCCACATTAAAACAGGATTACCAGAACAATAAGAATCGCCCACATGGGCTAAAACAGCCAGCGTGGTTGAGTAGAGGAGCCACACATGCCCCACACCAGTTGGCATATCCAAGTCTTTAGCATTCTTCCGAAGGGGAATAATTCAGATTGGAGATGTAGATCTGGTAGTAAGAGGTTCCACAGGGCTGGGGCAGACATGGAGAAGGCTCTCTTCATGGTCCCAGTGAGATGTACTTCTTTCGCTGATGGGAACAGCACTGAGCCTCTCCGGTCTGCCTTCGTAGGACGGGCTGAGTACCTTGGAGTGATGCAGTCTCTTAAGTACCCTGGTCCAATGCCATGAAGGGCTTTAAAGGTCAAAACCAGCACCTTGAATTGCACCTGGAGGCACACTGGCAGCCAGTGCAGCTCCCAAAGCAGTGGTGAGGCATGGGCATAACGCCTGCATCCCAACACCACCTGGGCAGCCGCATTCGATACCAGCTGCAGCCTCCGAATGGTTATCAAGGGCAGCCCCATATAGAGCGTGTTACAATAATCCAATCTGGATGTGACCAGAGCATGAATGACCATGAGCAAGGAGTCCCTGTCCAGGAGCATTTATTTATTTATTTACTTACTTATTTTTCTACTGCACACTTTAAGTGCCTATATCTTTCACTGTTTAATTATGTATAGAGTTCAGTGTTGCAAAAGTGTTGTTCACTTGTATTTAAGTAGCTGGTCATTAAAAAGACATTTATTGCTTTAGAATTTTCAAGTTTACATGATTTTTATAGTTCATGAACGAACATATTGAAACCTAGATGAATAAAAAATGGAATAATAATTAAGTGTTGGGTTCTTTTATGTGAAGGAGACCTAATGCATGAAATGTAACAAAACTAAAAGAAAGTGCTAATGAAAATTTCAAAGAAATTACAGGAAGGGGATCTCAAATCTTTAACTTTACTATTGAGATACTCTCACCTGTTGTTTTAATCAGACTTGTATATGATTTGAAATTACATTTCAAATGGAAAGATGCTGATGAAAATGGCATTATTATATGAGACAAACATCCAGCATCACTATGTGAAAATAAAAGCAATAATAAAAACAGCTGGACACCAAGATGGAAAACCAGTTTGAATTCACTGCCCTCTCCTGTCATGTGAACATACTATATCTAGATTACAGAATCTTAGATCATGGAATAATAGAGCTGAAGAAGCCATCAGAGGTCATCTAGTCTAATAGCTATTGATATGGAAATTCACAATGAAAACATTCCTGACTGGTGGCCATCTCCTCTCTGTCTAAAAAAATAAAATGAAGGAGAATCCAGCACCTCCCAAGGTATGCCACATGGCTGTTACTCTCAATAAGTTCCTCTTCATGTTTAGTTATAAGGGATGCTAACGAGTCAGTGTAAAAATAATGGTTCTTCATTGCCCATTCAGTTATCAGCCACCATCTAAATACTATTGGGGAATTTTAGTTATTCCTCTTAGTTAGCAGAGTATGAGGTAGACAAAACAACAGCACAGAAAACAATGGCGATATTAACCCACTCTTACAATTGTCAACCCCTTTCTTGGTCCCCTCCCTATAAACTAGCAGTTTGTATGATAAATTCACTCTAGAAGAATTTAAAGTAGGAAAACAGCATATTTACTTATAGTTACAATTTGTAACTACAGCCAGAAGAAGTTGGGAAGCAGGTCCTGTGATGTGAAAATAGAGTCTACAGTACACGGAGAGAACCTCCATGCTTGTTGCTTGGTTAGGGAAAGAAGAGAGGCTATCAAAACAATAGAATCACAAACAAACAGCAAACAGGGGTCAGAGGCTTGTCTCAAATACCAGAGGCAGCAAAAGAAATTTACCAATCAAGTTAGTGGGAAAGGGCAATTATATTAGGCTATAAAGCTCTCTCCCGCTGATAGTGTTAGTGCATGCATGATTGCTATTATACCAACAAATACTTGGTATTACAACAGGGGATTCACAAAAATACTGCTGTGGTGAAAATTTATCCCACTGCTCTAAAAACTGCAACTAAATTCAAGGGAACAGGGGCTCTGAGGGAACAGGAAATTACACCTTCTTATTAAATTATCTGGTGCAATATAATTTTAAATTTGGTAAACCAAAGAACAGCTTATAAAACTGGAAAGGTATGTCACGCAATGAGAAGTCATACATCAGACATTCCTGAGTCTTCCTTGGCATTTCTAATTACAGTAATACCTCATACAAAGTCTGCTTCATACAACATCGAATTCATACAACATCGCCTAATTCATTGAAAAAAGTTGCCTCATACAAAGTCGTACGACTTTTTATGAGGCATTGGGGTTTTCCCAGGTTGCATTGTGCCTGGGCAGTATAAAAGGCAGGACACATGCGTGCATTGCTCTTGTGGGTTTTGCATGAGGCAAAGAGTGTTTAGGAGTGGTTTTGAGCACGATTTTGGGTTTTTTTGAATTTTTTCGTCAGAATTTTTAGAAGCATTCCTGGGATTTTTGCAGCATTCTTCAGGTTCTTGGACAATCAGGGTTGTTTGACATGTTTTTGTAATGTATTTAGCCTTTAGACAATGATTTCTTAAAGTTCTGTCAGTTTCCTGTCTGTTTCCTTGACTTTGCCCTCAAGTCTGTGCAGTTACAGTACAATGTATCTCTATGGAAATGACGTTGTATGCATCGCGGCAAGGATTTGGACGTTGTATGAGGCTCCGTGGCTAGGATTTTGCATGCCTCATACAAAGTCCAAATCCGTATAAAGTCCAAACTTGTGGAACCAAGTTTGGACGTTGTATGATGTATCACTGTACAATGGTTTCTGGCTATATATATATATATATATATATATATATATATATATATATATATATATATATATATATATATATATATATATATATATATATATATATATATATATATATATATATATATATATATATATATATATATATATATATATATATATTAACCTTTAGAAATCATTACTGCTGTTTAAATAAAAATACAAGCCTAGCAGCATCAGCAGCATTTTCATCATCATCATCATCATCTTTGTTTAGTCATTGAAATCCAAAACCTGCCATGTAATTTCTTAAATCTTTGTAACTCAACCTAACTAAACAGGACTCTCACTAAAGCACTCTTAAGGGCATTAGCTATGAACATTCAGTGCACTCCCCTGTTTAAAACTACTTGATTAAGTATTTAAGAGCCAGTGTAGTGTAGCAGTTTGGATGTTGGGCTGAGATGTAGAAAGTTCACATTCCCACTGAGCCATGACAATGAGGGAGTGAACGCTGGTTCAGCCTGACCCACCTCACATGTCTGATCAGGTAAGATCCATGTGTTCCCTCTTTAGGTGAGAGAGGAAAGGCTCTCTAGCTTAGTTGCTTCTAATAACTGAAAAGATACCACTATAATGTACTGCAAGGGAGTTGCCACTGATTCTCTGGCCCTGTTGCTCTGGGAAGTGCCTGGGAGAGACCTTTGGGAGAGAACAAGAGCTTTCTGTGGAAAAAACCAAGGGAGGAGAAGCAGACAATGGCCAAAATAAAGGAGGAGAAATGGGAGGAACCGGAGGCCTTTTTTGAGGAGTTCAGAAGGACCTATGGTGACCTCAGAGGAGGAAGATACCTGGAGGAAGGCTAGTTCCTTGGGAGAAGTGGAAAAGCAGGTGGAAGAATGAACTCTGAACAGATATGACCAGCTTGGCAGAGGAAGCAGTTGCAGACAAAGAGGTCTCTCTGCCAGAACTGGTGGAACCTTCGGCACTGCCTTCACAACAGTGGTGCCCATGCCATTCGGTGGGAGCTGTGGCACCCACTCCTGCTCACTTGTGGCACTGATGACAAGAGTGGCAGTGCAAGAGACAGAAGAGACTCTACAGCAGGCTTCCTCAACCTTGGCCCACCAGCTGTTCTTGGACTTCAATTCCCAGAAGCCCAAGTCAGCACTTCTGCTAATCAGGGCTTCTGGGAATTGAAGTCCAAGAACAGCTGGAGGGCCACAGTTCAGGATGCCTGCTCTAGATTATAGAACAAATAAAACCACAATCGGGCATACCCTGGTCAGCAACCTTGTGTTGCCAGCTAATCTTTCTCACACTAGGTCAGGCGAAAGGAACTACAGAATGAACTCACCAAAAGGTGTCTTCATTTTGGTAGTTTCACATCTGGCCTAGACATGGAAGAAGAACTGATTACAAATACACATTCTGGTGTCAGCCACTGAAAGCTACTGTCCCTGGCAATGCTATCCTAGAGGCAGCAATTAAATTTGTAATTAAAGACTTTCTCCTCCTGTCCTGTGGGCCCCACATCTTCCTTACAATGAAAAGATGTGGGAGTTGCAGGAAAGAACTCTTGGCATTCACTCAATGAAAGGGATTTCTTGAGAGCCATGGGAAAGAAATAGGAAGTTTTTCATTGCCAAAAATTACCTCCTCCCATTTATGATTTTAGTCTCCCTAAGCCCCTGATTACCCAGCCTACTGCAGCAAACTTCTAAATGCTTTAATTTTGAAATTCAATGCATTGTCTAACCAGACATGGTGAAAAATGTGGCTCTGACTTCTGCAGCCACCTACTTGCTCCAAAAGTTTAATGTGATGCAGTCAGTTCTATTGGTTATTCTATGCAGGTGCATAATACTAAAAAAGACTGTTCTGTTTACTTAGGGGTGCACAGCATAAGTTCTCATCCTGAGGATAGAAATCTAGGCCCTACATGCACAAACAAGAAAGCATGCCTCTGAGTGAAACGGGACATTCTTCATGGACCTCATTGTCTGTTTTCATCTATCTGAAAGACAGACAAGTTGTTTTAGATGAATATGCCCCATCAGTGCTCTTGATTATATCCAGTGCTGAGGAGTAATAGACATTTAACAAGATGGGGATGGCACAAATTGCTTACTTCTAATTTTAGCTACTGTGTTTGTGAGAGTGTACTCTTTTCTGAAAGTGGAGTGACACAGGCATATGTCCTGTGTTCTCCTGACTGATGGGACACTGTATTTATTAGGCTAGGTGATGAGTCCACTTCTGCAACAGTGGCTTTTTTTGTGTGTGTGAATAGCTGTATGCTATCCCAAAGGTTCTGTTTTGGTGATGGAGATGTCAGATGCCTGTTTGCCTTGGAGTTTGGTATTCTGTCCCCACCTTGGCCATGGAGTTGTATGGTGGTTAATTAATCTATCATATCCCATAAGGCTCTAATTTTGGCATTCCTTTCAGGCCTGTTCTTAGGCTGATAGGGTTTTGAATACTTGACAGGGTGTTCCTGCCCCATTGCGATATCTCAACGCAACTAACCTTTTGCCTCTCTGCATTCATAACCTAACAGCTGGATGTTTTTATAGCATCTCTAAAATTGGTGGTGAGCAAGAATTCTAAGCATAGATTTCAATTTCAATTTTAATTTATACCCCGCCCTACTCAGCACAGGGCCGACTCAGGGAGGTATTACAACATATTAAATATACAATTAAAAAAAGAAAAATATATAATAAACAATCTATATATCCAAAAACACAGCATAAAATGTACAATAAAAGTATACAATACAGTTTCAAAGTGCAGGTTACGATATAGCAAAATACAATATACAGATGAGCTCAACTTCCCCACGGCACATGCCGGGCCAGGGAAGGAGCTGGACGAGGTGGTGGCGGCAGATTTCAAAGTCAATGGCACCAGGAGCCCAGGTGAGCTCAACTTCCCTGTGGCCAGAGCCGGGCTGGGGAAGGAGCTCTTTTATCCCTCGCAGGGGCCGGCGCAGGTGCTCCCACTCCTCCCAGTTTGCCAAATTGGGGGGGGGGGGAAGAGCTCCATGTCTCTGTCTCTCTCCCTCCCTGCCCCTGCTCTCACCAAGGGTGGAAAAATGGCAAGTCCGGTGCCTCCGACATTGGCGTGATCTTGAAGGCACCCCAGTTGCCCCACAACTGGGGCAATCTCTTTCTCCCCACCCCTGCTCTCACCAAGGGCGGGGGGTGGCAAATCCGTCAACTACGGCCACGACAGGACAAGCCTCAGCTGAGCTCCCACCCCCCATGACCAGCTGGGCCATGGGAGGGAGCTGGAGATGCTGGCATTGGGCTCAGCAACGGCAGCTTTTGAGGGCTCCACCGTGATGGTCCTCAGCTGGGCTCCTATCCCCCGTGACCGGCCGGGCTACTGGAGGGAGCCGGAGATGCTGGCACTGGGCACAGTGGCAGCAGCTTTTGAGGGCTCGGCCGTGATGGTCCTCAGCTGGGCTCCCACCCCCCATGAACAGCCGGGCCACAGGAGGGAGCTGGAGATGCTCATCTAGGGTTCATAGTGATCCTGCTTTGTTAGATGGGCGTTTTTCAATGTTCCACTGCAGTCCTTTCTGACCTAGATAACTGTATCTCAGGTTACTGAGAAAAGTAACTGAGCAAAACCATAAGGGGGAAGAGAAAAGTTATGCATCAATGTGAATTTAGTTTGAGCTCTGATTCAACAAACTGGCCTTTTTTCATTTATCTGGTGAATTGTCTGGGATGAGTTGTTGTTATATCCATCTGCAAAAGGATTATAATAACTATTATATAATATCTGAATCTTTTTTAAAATATCTGGGTGAAAATTGCTGTGTAACAGCTAGGTAGTGTAGAGCAGTAAAGAAATTGTTAAACTGTGATACAGTATTATTTCTGTTACAGAATGCAATCTTAAATTTCAACACAGAGTAAGCTACTTGTGTGTTGAACGGTGTTTCCCAGGTTATCCTTTTACTATTTCTGGGAGAATTTCTTTTTCCATTTGGATAAAAGCTTTTCTGCCAACATAGCTTGGCAAAATTTTCATATTGAAGTTGCTTTTGCATTCTTGACACAAAGGGTTGTCATAGTAATTCAAAGTTAAGAAATCCAACTTCTTCTACTTCCATGTCTAGACCATACGTGAAATTGCCAAAATGAAGGTGTTCATTCTGCAGTTCCTCTTGTCTGACCTAGTATGAGAGAGATTAGCTGTCATAAGGTGGCCGTTGTCCGGGGTGCATCTGGTTGTGATTCAAAAATACCACTATCTTCGAGGAAGCTTTTTCTCCAGAAATCCAACTGAAATGAGAAGAGTGAATACAACTGGAATAATTATGTCTAGACAATGTAAAGGAAAGCCCATTTAAAATGACAAGGAGTTACAAGGAGGTTCCATTGGCTGGATTGTGTAAAAGGACCCATTTTTGCACACAATGGGGGATTTTTGTTTCTGATATTGTATTTAAGACAATGGCTAGAGGACTGTGCAATATTTTACGCTCGTGTGTGTGTGTGTGTGTGTCTGCACGTGCGCGTGTGTGTGTGTGTGTGAGAGAGAAAAATTGAGCAGCAATTATTGTAGTCTACTGGCTGGCTCCACTATCCAACGAAATATGATATTGAACTATCTTCTATTAGCATGACTGAAGATGGATATTGGCTTTTTTTAAATGCTGTAGCAGCTATTATTTATAAGTATTACACTGTGAATTGTATATAAAAAAGCAAAAGTAACCATGTTCTCTGTTAAAAATTCTAAATCCACATTCAAGCAATATATTTTTACTGGGTGACTTCAAGGTCACAAATATAGTAGTGTTCTTTTTCAGGTTCTCCAGCTATTACCAATTAGACAATGAACAAAGCAAAAATAAACTAAGCAAAAACCTACGATGGGAGTGATTGATATGCAAGCCATGGAATTAACATTTAGTTACAAGCTAAAGATGCAATGTGTGAGGATGCTTCAGACATTTAAATTAAGCTCTGTCAGGTTGTTTCAGGTTACACCAAGGCTCTCTGAAGGACTACTAGAGTGAAAAATCAACACAATAGTTAATAGTTAATTCTAGGAGTGGGTGTAAAAGTTCCAGTTGTTACTTGAAATTGTCTCCATCTTAGACAGGTTCCTTTGTAGGTAGAAAACAGAAGAAAAGGTAAATATCTATTTTTTTTGTTACATTCAGTGCTGAATTGGATATTTTTGGGGTCCATTCCTTGTACTTACTGAAATAAAGACCAGCCAATGTCACTGAGTAGTTGCATGAATAATATAAAATGTCAGCTAGAAATTTATGGCCCTCACCACTATGATTTTCAAATATTTTAAGATCTGTGACCTTTCTCAGATCATATGTTATCACAGAGTTTTTATTAATATTAAATAAATATACTGTGGGTTTGCATAAATAAAAAGCTTCCCAACTTTAACATTGGCAGTGGTCTCTGGGATACCTTATAAACTCAATTACTTCCCTAAGCAATAGCATTCCTAGCTTTCCTTATTGGCCAAGCCAGACAGGAGGACTTACTCTCAGCATGCATAACCTATTAGTTATCAGCAGTGTGATAATCATTCAAATATAGTTATCAAAAGGAAGATTACAAAATTTAATTTAATTTATTATATTATATTCCATCTTCTTGGCCAATAGGCCACTCAGGGTAGTGAACATACTAGTTTAAACTAGCATATAAATGTATGAAGATGATTAGAATGCAAACAATTAAAACACAGACAACACGAGCAAGTTAAAACACAACAGATCAGAGAATATGACAGGCTACATACAAACCTACCCAAAACATCATGAGTGTCAGACATGGGCAAAATATCGGAAAATGTGTCTCTGAATACTTTGATCTTTCTAGCTTTCTGAAACTCTTGGAGATATGCAATGGAAGGACATTCCAGATCACTGAAGCCACCACTGAGAAGTCTTGGTTTCATGTAGAAGCCTTCTGGAACTCCCTTGTGGTGGGCACCAGAATCCCAATGTCTAGGAAGACCAGGTGGTTTGGACTTAATTTAATCGGAATCTGAATTTAGCGGTGTAGGTTTTTGTATGTTTATATGCAATCTTAGTACAGTTTATTGCAGGCCCTATAGTTGTTTATTGCTAAGTCCAATTTAAATATTTCTTTAATATTCTCAAAGTAGTATAAAATGAATAGCAATCACTATCATCATGAGCATGGTCATCTATTATTATTATTATTATTATTATTATTATTATTATTATTATTATTATTATTATTATTATTATTATTATTATTATTATTATTATTATTATTATTATTATTGGATTTGTATGCCACCCACTTGACAATGCGACTCTGGGCGGCTCACAACAATACCACATCTAATACACTATACATATGTTGCAATTAGATTAGATTAGATTAGATTTTTAATTTGTACCCCGCCCATCTCAACCTATAGGCCGACTCAGGGCGGCTTCCAACATAATCAAATATACAATATAATAAAATGAAAGTATAACAAACATATCATATAGTTAAATGCAAATAAATATAGTTCAAATAGAAAGCAGAAAATACCAAAAAAAACCTAACAATAACAAATCACAGTCACTATTAATATAAATGCAATATTACACAGTAGCATTATCAGAATATCCCACCCACAAAATTCAAATAACATATACAAGTACATATCAAGTACAATTAAAGTAACAAATGAGCATAATAGCACTATAACACGCACCCCCGCACCACAACAAGTCCAGTAGGAGTAAGGAGAGGGGAAAACCACAACCCTCTAACCTTACACCGCATTACCGACCTTAGGATCAGGAAAGGAGGGATACTCAGAATACTAAATGAAAATAAACTCAGTCATAGGTGATATCAGTCATCTGTGCCTCCAATTCCCACGGCCGGCCTAGTATGCAATACAATGAAATAAGATACAAATAGCATACAATAATAGAAATAAATCATAGTATCAAATAAATCACGACATCACATAAGTCACAGCATCACAAATCAATTAACATCATAAAACATTTAAAAAGTCATTCATCTAAAAAAATCCAAAAAATTGACCGCAAAAGAGTCCAAGGCCTAGGCTGGCCAGGGGGCGCAATGTCATCAACATCAAAGGTAAAGACATAAAATTACATTTATATATACAGTACTTATATTTCTTGAACCAATGTAGTACAATGGTTAGAGTGACAGTCTAAGATCCATGAGACCTGGATTTGAACATGCACTTCTTTGCAGAAATGGGATGTTTGTGTGTATGTGTGACAATGGTGAAATCACCCCTTAAATTACTCACATACCTTGAAAACTGTATTGCAATCACTATAGGTTGGGTGTGACTTGACAGAACATAATGTAACTGCTTGAACTACATAAAATAATGTCACTCTCTCTGCTTCATCAATATGTGTAAGATTGATTTTCTAAGCATACAAATTTAGGAATGGAAATGTCAGACTATTTCTTGAACAGAAATATGGAGAGATCTCACAAAGAAATGTGGTAGTTTGAGAAAAACTCAGACTTGGAAGAATGTTCTTTCAGGCAGCCTAAAACATTTTTGTTGCAGTTACCTTGCCCACAATCTCTGATAATTTCTCTAAAACCTGCTACAACTTCCCTTTCTCTCCCTTTGTTCCTCTAAAGCAGGTGTCCTCAAACCTTTTAAGCCGGGGACCAGTTCACGCTCCCCCAAACTGTTGAGGGGCTGCCGCCACCACTTCCTCAGCCGCCGCTTCCTCCTCCTCCGCTTCCCGCTTCCGTCGCCTCTTCTGCCACCTTCGCCTCCGCTTCTTCTACCGCTTCTGTTGTCACCACCATGAGGGCGAAGGCCGGATTATTTGATGCGGGCAGTAGTTTGAGGACCCCTGCTCTAAAGTATATGAAGCTAACGCTAGTGGAAGACCACTTGTTTGACTACCAGGCGAGAAAGATCTAATCAGGAGGAGATATAATCTAGCAGGAAGGAGTGGGAAGAGCTGGCAGTGTGAATACAAGCCTCCTTTAGCTTTTGGTGGGTATTTCTTGAGGATATTTGTTCTACCTCAGCAAGTGACCTTGATTAAAGACAGGGAATAAAGTTCTTTAGAACTTACTTGCACATTTAAATAAGATGATGGAGCAACTATTTCTGAATAAACATGGTTAAGATCACATAAATGATTGCACACACACTAACAGTAATCGATTAGTAATCAGTTAAAATGAAAGGGATGAAACCTAACTCCAAATAGAGGCTCTTGGCGTTTGAACAATACAAGAGTCCCTAGTTGATGCTGCATGTGACTCAGCCATATTGTTGTTGTTCAGTCACACAGTCGACTCCGACCCTTTGCGACCCCATGGACCATTTTCCTCCAGGCGCCTCTGTCCTCTACAATCCCCCTCAGCCCTCCCAGCTCTGTGCCCATTGTGTCTATAATACCATCTAGCCATCTCATCCTTGGCCTCCCCCTTCTTCTTTTGCCCTCCACCTTTCCCAACATCAGTGCCTTCTCAAGTGAATCCTCCCTTCTCATTTGATGTCCAAAGTATTTTAGCTTCATCTTTACTATTTGACCTTCCAATGAGCAGTCAGGGTTAATTTCTTCTAAGATTGACCTATTTGTTCTCCTCACTGTCCAGGGGACTCTCAAAACCCTCCTCCAACACCACATTTCAAAGGCATCTATTCTTCTGCGTTCAGCCTTCCTAATTGTCCAGCTCTCACATCCATACATTACTACTGGGAAAACCATTGCTTTGACTATTCTAATTTTTGTTTGCAATGTAATGTCTCTGCTTTTCACTATGTTCCCCAGGTTTCTCATCGCTTGTCTCCCAAGAATCAGTCGCCTTTTTATTTCATGGCTGCAATCCCCATCTGCAGTGATCTTTGATCCTAAGAAAGTAAAATCTGTCACTGCTTCTACTTCTTCCCCGTCTATTTTCCAGGAACTGATGGGGCCTGTTGCCATTATCTTGGTTTTCTTGATATTGAGTCTCAAGCCAGCTTTTGCACTCTCCTCCTTCAGCCCAATCAAGAGATTCTTTAGGTCTTCCTCACTTTCTGCCATTAGGGTGGTATCGTCTGCATATCTCAGATTATTGATGTTTCTCCCAGCTATTTTAATCCCATATTGTGATTCCTCCATCCCTGCACTGCGCATTATGTGCTCTGTGTATAGGTTGAATAAGCATGGTGACAAAATGCAGCCTTGTCTTACTCCTTTTCCTATTCCAAACCACTCTGTTATTCCATGTTCTGTCCTAACTGTTGCTTCTTGGTTCATGTACAGATTTCTCAGGAGGCATATGAGGTGCTCTGGTATTCCCATCTCTTTAATTACTTGCCACATCTTGTTGTGGTCCACACAGTCAAATGCCTTAGTGTAGTCAATAAAACAAAAGTAAACTTGTTTCTGGTATTCCTTTGTTTTCTCCATGATCCAGCGTATGTTGGCGATGTGGTCTCTAGTCCCCCTGCCTCTTCTGAAACCAGCCTGCACCTCTGGTAATTCTCTCTCCACATGCTGCTGAAGTCTGTCCTGTATTATCTTGAGCATCACCTTGCTGGCATGTGGGATGAGCGCGATTGTTCGATAATTTGAACATTCTTTGGCATTGCCCTTTTTTGGGATTGGGACGTATACTGATCTTTTCCAATCCTGTGGCCACTGTTTTGTTTTCCAAATCTGCTGGCATATTGAATGCAGTAATTTGACGCCATCATCTTTTAGCGCTTTGAAAAATTCAACTGGGATACCATCATCTCCACTAGCTTTGTTGTTTGCAGTGCTCTTTAGGGCCTTTATGACTTCACTCTCCACTCTGGCTCAAGTTCAATTTCTTCATCATTGTGATTATCAGGAGTGTTGAGGTCCTTTTTGTAAAGTTCCTCTGTGTACTCTTTCCATCTTTTCCTAATTTCTTCTGCATCAGCTAGCTCCTTTCCGTCTTTGTCCCTTATCATGGTCATTTTTGCTTTAAATGTTCCCTTGATTTCCCCAATTTTTTTGAAAAGATCTCTGGTTCTGCCTCTTTTGTTGTTTTCCTCCATTTCTCTGCACTGTTCTTTTAGGTAGTTTTCCTTATCTCTCCTTGCTTTTCTTTGAAATTCTGTGTTCAAATGGTTGTATTTTTTCCTTTCTCCTTTGACTTTTGCGTTCCTTCTTTCCTCTGCTATTTTAAGAGCCTCATCAGACAACCACTTTGCTTTCTTACTCTTCTTTTCTTTTGGTATGGTTTTCTTTGCTGCTTCCTGCATGATGTCCCTCATCTCCGTCCATAATTCTTCCGGTACTCTGTCTACCGAGTCTAAGCCATTAAATCTGTTCATCACCTCCACCGTGTATTCTTTAGGGATGCTGACTAGGTGATATCTTTCTGGTCTCCGTGTTTTCCCTATTTTCTTTAGTCTAAGCCTGAATTTTGCGATCAGTAGGTTATGATCTGAGCCACAGTCTGCTCCAGGTCTTGTTTTTGCTGACTGTATGGAGGTTCTCCATCTTTGGCTGCAGAGTATGTAGTCAATCTGGTTTCGGTGTTGGCCATCTGGTGATGTCCATGTGTAAAGTCGCCTCTTGTGTTGCTGGAAGAGAGTGTTTGCTATGACCAGTGCGTTCTCTTGGCAGAACTCTATCAATCTTTGCCCTGCTTCATTCTGTGTTCCAAGACCAAATTTGCCTGTTATTCCCTCCACTTTTTGATTTCCTACTTTGGCATTCCAGTCTCCTAATATAATTTGGACATCATTTCTTGGTGTCTGTTCTATGAGGTGTTGTAAGTCCTCATAGAACTGGTCCATTGTGGTTTCATCTGCACCAGTGGTTGGTGCGTATATTTGGATCACAGTGACATTGAAAGGTTTGCCTTGAAATCTGACTGACATCATTCTGTCATTTTTGAGATTGTATCCCATTACTGCTTTTCTCACTCTTTTATTGACAATTATAGCTACTCCATTTCTTCTAAGGTTTTCTTGCCCGCAGTAGTAGATATGATGGTTTCCAGAGCTGAATTCGCCCATCCCTGTCCATTTTAACTCACTGATGCCCAGGATGTCAATGCTTATTCTTTCCATCTCGTTTTTTACCACTTCCAGTTTTCCTTGATTCATAGACCTCACATTCCATGTCCCTATGCAGTATTGTTCCCTGCAACACTGTATTTCTCCCCCTCCTTTTGTATCCCTCCCCCTTTTCAGATCTGCTGTGCTGAGCATCCCCTTGTTTTGCCTTTTGTTTTGGTCCATAGGGTTCTCTTGGCAAACTTTGTGGCGTGCCTTGCCGGTCTCTACTAATACAGCCATATTAGTCATACACAGTTACCTACTTGATGATTGTTAAATTCCTGTAGAAATCAGCCCTCCTGGAAACTTAACACACATGAGTATTATTTAAACAAAATATTATGCTTCACACTTTTTAGGAAAGTTTAGGGTGCTATTCTATCATGTTTCTGTTATAGTAAGCACCAATGAACTCAAATGGACTTACTTTTGAGTAGCCACATAGCAGAATGCACTGCCTTCTATTTAAATCTATCACCAGTGTATTATACTCTGTGGTCTGCTTGTGTTACAGATAAGAAAAGTTTCACAATGATTCAAAAATTGAAGTAATAGTTTGGAAAGTGGGAGGTTTTTGTAGTAATGTCTCCCACAGTGGAGATATTTATTAGATATTTTGTTTTTGGTAGCTGCACAGTAAGAAAGTAGAGCAGCTAGGCTTAGCGTTAAAGCAAGTTCCCCTAATTCCTCCAGCCAAATAGCTAAGCTGCAATGACTAACAGAGAAAATGGTTAAGTTAAAAAGAAAAAATAATGATTACTTGCTGTGTGTGCTCAGAACTTACATGTGCTCAGAAGCATTGATAGGGTGCCATCAGGTTAATAGTGCTGGTAAGGAAATTCAGGTGAAGTAGTTAAAAAGTAGGTTAAAAAATTGCTTCTTTTTCTTCGCCATGTGGAATAAGAGACACCAATGAAAGTGCTTGTCCTCTTTGAAGGCAAACAAAAAACTGACCAATCAGAATAGACAAAACTTGGCTTAATGGTCTGGTATCTGACACACTATAAACAAGCTGCTTAAATAACTTTCAACAATTTGGCACAGCTTGGACTGTTACCTTTAAATATGATTCCAATTTCCCATAGGTGGAGCCTGTCTACACAGTCCAATTTTAGGGTGGTATGGTAGGGACAAAGAAGTGTGTGGGAAGAGCATGCATTTTGTTTCTACACACAGAGAGAGAGAGAGAGAGAGAGAGAGAGAGAGAGAGAGAGAGAGAGAGAGATAGATACAGTGGAACCTCATGCAACAATTGCCCCATATAGCAATGAAAACGAATAACAATTAGGTTTTGGGGGAAAATGGTATCCCACGTACAAAAAAAATTAAATGGGAAAAACCACTTAGCAAAAAAAATCGTTGTATGATGCATCCCATAGGGAAAATTGCTATACAATGCATATATTATATAGTAACTGTTTCGTACAACAACAAATAGCCCAGTGGAATAACCGTTGTATGAGGTACCACTGTGTGTGTGTGTACACACACACACACACACACACACACACACACACACACACACACGTACAGTATACTGTATAGTCTTTTATTGGTAATTAAGTTAGCTAGCTTCCATTACTTTTGGAGGGGAGGGTCTTCAGGATACCAAAATTTCTTGGCAGGAAATTCCTGATGTCTACCTCTTCAATACTTTCAGCAGAGTACCAAGCAAATAATAATATTTCTCCTCAATGTCCAATGAAGAGACAGTCACATAACTAAGCAGCTAATCCTTAACATGTTACAGCCATAACATAACTTAGTTGAGCCTTTGTTGTTGGAAAAGGGGATTAATTGCAAATTAAGTAGTATTATTTAGCTGGTTTCTTCCAACCTTTGGTTTTATTGGTATCTGCATAAAGAGGTATATGGAACGATGATTAAAAATAAAAAGTAATAGAACTGTTGGTCTATAGAACAGTAGGATGTTTGTCCTAAAATACACTGTGTGTTGTTTTCTGGCTTTTGGGGGCTTTGTCCTTTTTGGCTTCAGTGGAGTGGTGGGGGTGTTCGTTTTGAAGGACCAGTAATGGTCAGAACGGTTGTTAACTGATCTGTAAGAAGCACAAATAGTATTTGCATTTTAAAAACAAGGCTGTAGAATGTTTCTTTGATAGAGGATCTGGAAACCGTAAGGTGCCCATCAAACAGGTGCGCGCGTCATCGTATGCAAGTTTGGTATATGTAACTATGACACCATAAAACAAATACATATATATTTTTTAAATCATCCGAGGGAATATTTTGTTTGGGAATGCTTAAGAAATTTTACAGACTTCAAACCCCACCCTCCTGATGAGAAACTACGATAAATAATCAGTAAAGGTAAAGATTTCCCTTGCTCGAAAGCCAGTCGTATCCAACTCTAAGGCGCAGTGCTCATCTCTGTTTCAAAGCCGAAGAGCCAGTGCTGTCTGCTTCTGCAGACGTTTCCGTGGTCTTGTGGCAGGAATGACTAGACACCGGAGTGCAGGGAACACTGTTTACCTTTCCACCAAAGTGGTCCCTAGGGCACAGTGCTCATCTCTGTTTCAAAGCCGAAGAGCCTGCGCTGTCTGCTTCTGCAGATGTTTCCGTGGTCACGTGGCAGGCATGACTAGATATGGAACTCTGTCTACCTTCCATCCCTATTTAGTGGTCCATCCCTATTTAGTAAAGGTAAAGGTTTCCCTTGCTCGAAAGCCAGTCGTATCCGACTCTAGGGTGCAGTGCTCATCTCTGTTTCAAAGCCGAAGAGCCAGTGCTGTCTGCTTCTGCAGATGTTTCCATGGTCATGTGGCAGGAATGACTAGACACCGGAGTGCATGGAACACTGTTTACCTTTCCACCAAAGTGGTCCCTATTTATCTACTTGCAATTTCTTTATCTACTCGCAATTTCTTGCTTTTGAACTGCTAGGTTGGCAGGAGCTGGGGTAAAGACGGGGGAGCTCATTCCGTCCTGCAGCTGTACTCGGGAACCGAACTGCTGACCTGCCGCCTTCCAGTCAGCCTCTTCTTAGGCAAAATGAAACTGCTAACAAGCAGTTCGCATGGCGGTCCGGTATTTGTAATTTGCAAAACACTGGAAGAGCAAATTAGCTCAATGACATTAGGGACAAAAACCGTGCCTCAGTACCGTCCCACTGGGTTATGGGGGGGAGAGGGGGAGATTGGCTCTGATCCCAGCAACTGCGGGGCTGGCCATCTGCTCGGCCAAACTGAGGGGGTGCTTGGCTACCGCCCTAACCCTTTCCCCTGCTTAGAGCAGAGACGGCTTTCATGTTCAGTGATACCTCATGCAATGTCCAAATTTGGTTCCACAAGTTTGGACTTTATACGGATTTGGACTTTGTAAGAGGCATGCAAAATCCTAGCCGCGATGCCTCATACAACTTCCAAATCCTTGCTGCGATGCCACAATGCCCCGTACAACGTCGTCGTTTCCATAGAGATACATTGTACTGTAACATCACAGACTTCAGGGCAAAGTCAAGGAAACAGACAGGAAACTGACAGAACTTTGAGAAATCATTGTCTAAAGGCTAAATACATTACAAAAACATGTCAAACAACCCTGATTGTCCAAGAACCTGAAGAATGCTGCAAAAATCCAAGGAATGCTTCTAAAAATTCTGACGAAAAAATCCAAAAAAATCCAAAATTGCGCTCAAAACCACTCCTAAACACTCTTCGCCTCGTGCAAAACCCACAAGAGCAATGCATGCATGCATCCTGTCTTTTATACTTCCCAGGCACAATGCAGCCTGGGAAAACCCCCAATGCCTCATACAAAGTCGCAGCAACTTTGTATGAGGCAACATGATTTTTCAAGGAATTAGGCGATGTTGTATGAATCCGATGTTGAATGAAGCGGACTTTGTATGAGGCAACATGATTTTTCAAGGAATTAGGAGATGTATGAATCTGACGTTGTATGAAGCGGACTTTGTATGAGGCAACGTGATTTTTCAAGGAATTAGGCGATGTTGTATGAATCTGACGCTGTATGAAGCGGACTTTGTATGAGGCAACATGATTTTTCAAGGAATTAGGCGATGTTGTATGAATCTGACGCTGTATGAAGCGGACTTTGTATGAGGCAACATGATTTTTCAAGGAATTAGGCGATGTTGTATGAATCTGACGCTGTATGAAGCGGACTTTGTATGAGGCAACGTGATTTTTCAAGGAATTAGGCGATGTTGTATGAATCTGACGCTGTATGAAGCGGACTTTGTATGAGGCAACGTGATTTTTCAAGGAATTAGGCGATGTTGTATGAATCCAATGTGGTATGAAGCGGACTTTGTATGAGGTATTGCTGTACTCCCCGCCCAGTCCCATGGTAAAAGCAGCGAACAGCGTTAGAAGGCGCTCGCGCTCCCGTGTTATCCTATAGCCACCTGTTTCTTCCCGCCGCCGCTTCCTCCCCCACACACCCACCGTGCCGGAGAGACTACAACCCCCAGCATGCACCTCGCCGCGGGCTACTGGGCTTCGGCAGGCTTTCTCTCTCTCTCCTCCCCCTCCCTCCACCCTTATATGGATTGCGCATGCTTAGCCAGACGTGGCAGCAGAGCAGCAGCGCGGGAGGAGCGGCTGGTTCGTTCACGCCAGCAGGCAGGCAGCGGGGACGGCGGACGCCGGCTTGGAGAGGGACGCGGGGGGCGCTGCTTTTGGCGGGAGAATGCGGCTGCTTGCCCTCTTGGTGAGTGGCAGCGAAATAGACAGAGAGGGAGGCGGGGAGGAGGGTGTGTGTGTGCGTGCGTGTGCTCCGGTGGGCGTTTCCTGAAGGACGCGGGTGGGGAAAATGGGTGGGTGGGGGGTAACGACCGGTGGTCCTGGGGGGCCACCTTTGCCTTGGCACGGGGGGGCGGCGGGAGGGGGGCTCGGTAGGGGAGCCAGGTCTGGAGACGGAGCTTGGCTGCCCAAAAGAAAAGCGCAAGTTTCGGAGGCGCCCCAGGAGCAAAACTTAAAAAAAAACTTCTGAGTCCAGCCTTTGGAAGGGTTTGGCTTTGGGGTGGGGCGCGAAGGCTACCTGGTCGGGGGCTGCAGCTCGCCACAGCTGGCACAGTTTTTGGGGGGGCTTGTTCCGCTTGCCACCACCGACACCCCCCACCCCCCATTTGCCCGGTGGGCGCTGAGTTGGAGAAAGCGTCCCCGCCTCCGACAAAACGCCGTCAGGTTTCCTACCTGCGTCTTTTTATACACTATACCCGTGATGGCGAACCTTGGCACTCCAGATGTTCTTGGGCTTCAATTCCCAGGAGCCCAAGCCCTCACCCCTGTGAATCCACACGAAGGGGTTTACTGCGATTCATCCGCGCCGCCCTCGTCGCTCCCGGAAGCGGAAGTAAAACGCGCCCGTACGGGCGCGTTTTACTTCCGCTTCCGGGAGCGACGAGGGCGGCGCGGATGAATCGCAATAAACCCCTCCGTGTGGATTCACGGGGGCTTCTGGGAATTGAAGCCCAAGAACATCTGGAGTGACTGTTCGCCATCACGGCACTATACTATTTTAACTATATTGTATACCCTCCCTTTTTTATTTTTACTTTTGTGGTCCCCTTTCCCCTCTCCTAAGATTGGTATCAGCGCCCCCCTCCAGTTCTCTGTGAAGTCTGACGGTGAGGGTAGTTCCAACTGGTTCATTCTCTGCGGAATTTAGTGCAAAGTGTAAATGCATTTATTCTGCTTTTCCTTTTATTTCATTTTACAGAAACACGTTTTTGGTACGTGCATGTGTAAGGGGAGGAATTAGCGCCACAGGAATGGAAGCGGTGGTCCGCCTGCAGGATGGCAAAAGACGGTTGCCTTCTTGCACAGGCGTGAATGTTTGACAGAACCGAGCTCTGTAGGGCGATGCCGAAAGGGGTCCCGTTGAGTTCAGTGGGATTTAGTTCCCGATAAGGGAGTTTGGCAAGCTAAGTGCGGCTGCCGGAGCTTAGTGCATCCAACCAACTCCCTCCCCCAGTAAGCTTGGGTCTTAGTGCCGCCTGTGCTTACTCAGACGTAAGCTCCCCTGGGATCGGTGGGACTTAATCTCTAGTAAATGCAAAAATGATTGCTTCCTTATGGTGGAGTCCTCAATAAACTTTCTCAGAAGTAAATTTTGCTAGGCAAAATGGGATTTCCTTCTTTGGAAGGAAGTTTAAGTTTTTTAAAAAAATCTTTGTATTGCCAGGAGAGATGTATCAATAACTTACCTTGTATACAACAGTGTGGAAATATTGTCTCTTCAGAAATGGGGTGGTGTAAGGAACTGTGGTGGCTTAGTTGTTAAGACGCTGAACTTGATGATCGGAAGGTCAGCAGGTCATCAGTTCGAGATTTGAGTGCTGCATGATGGAGTGAGCTCCATTCTCTGTCCCAGCTCCTGCCAACCTAGTGGTTCGAAAGCAAGAAATTGCAAGTAGATAAATAGGGACCGCTTTGGCTGGAAAGGTAACAGCGTTCCTTGCTCACCGGCACCTAGTCATGCCTGCCACATGACCATAGAAATGTCTGCAGATGCAGACAGCGCTGGCTCTTTGACTGTAAACAGATGAGCACCGCATCCTAGAGTCGGATACAACTGGCTTTTGAGCAAGGACCTTTACCTATGGATGGAAAACTGACATTTGAAGAGCACATTTTGTGGTTATGACCTTGCCTCCAATGCCATGCATTTATTGTTGTTTGCTTTTCACTTCCTTTGATTCCATTGTCCTTTTCCTCCCTCCAGATTTGAAACAGAAGTACAGTATGTGTTTTTGTATGTGTGTTGTTTGCACTGCAGCTTTGCAGACTTCTTTTTTTTTACCATCTCTTCCTATTCTAAACTGCCTACTGTTATCTCAGTGTAAAGCCTAAATGGTTTTCCAACTCTAAGGAAAGCTTTTTAATCATTGGAGTACATTATTGAGTTTAACTGCAGCAGTTTACAGTAGCAAATTCATTACTGGCTTTATTCTTGCTGGGATTTAGTTTACAATGTTATATAGGGGATATGATTGAGCTTAAAGATGAGAATAAAATTGTTTCCCACCCCCATCCCTATGGCACTGCAAGTTTTGTGTGTGCATAACTACACTTTGCTCAAAAGAATTCACGTATGAACACTTGCTGAAAACCAAAGAATCAATGAAGTTGGATGTGTTAATGTAATAGCTTTTTGATACCACATCTAGAAACATAGAGGTACATTATAATTCAAATGCAAAGAATAACACAAACTATTTAATAACACTAGCTGTTGAAGGGAAGGATTTCCCCCCTGTGATACTCAAAAAGCCTTTAAAAGTCTCCTAATTGATTCTTTAAAGAGCTTAACATGAATAAGTCAGAAGGCTGTTTAACATGAATGCTTGCATGAATTCTATTTAATGTACTATGTTAAATGAGAGTTCCTTCTGTCCCTTGATTAATAAACATAACCTGAATAACCTCTTAATTTTCATATGCCTGCTCGCTCAAGCAGAAGTGTACTTCTGAAATAATCCAATACAGTGACAGTAAGATACATTGACAAAGCAAACACAATTTGTCTTGGTTGCAGTGTTGCTATTTTCCTTGCCTCCTTCCTCTTGTCCATCCAATTTAGAAGCCCCACCTATTTGGTGCCCTAGCCGCAAACACAGCGCATGACTTGCTGTCCCTGGAAGAAGAAAGTTGACTACCTAACATACACAAATCTCATGTCTCTAGTGCAGTTCCAAGCCAAAAATATATTTCTAATGTGTGCAGCCAGCTGTCGAGTGCTAACAAGATGTGTCCCTGAAGCTAAAAGACAACCAGTGTTTGCATTAATTTTGTAACTGTGATAACACAGCCTCATCCTCAGTGCCACTAGGTGGATGCATCAGCCTCCTTCCAGTCAGTACAGCCAGCTTGTGTGGTTGCAAACCTTGTGTCTCTAGAGACCATGCCCCTGGAGGTGGGGTGATTGAGTGATGAAAAAGGATCTGCTGTATGTTAGATGTAGATATGATCTAGCGAAGGCTTAGATTTGAACCTTTCTCCTGACGTATGGTTTCTTGTGTATATAAACTTAAAAAAAAAACATTGTCTGAATGTTGACACATGGCTTTACTGACTCATCTCTTTGTGGAAGTTGGATGTGACCACTTGTATATTAAGTATTAGGGCATCTTGAGATATTGTATTAAGAGGGAAAAAACACATGAATGCATAGATCCTAATAAAAGCACACATCCAATCTGGTGCAAAATCCAGGAGTTTGATCAAAACTCTTCATTGAGAAAAGGATTTTACTGGAAGAAGATCCGTATTGGTGATGTTATTGTAAGGCTAGAATATTATGGATGTATACATAGGAAAGGAGAGCTGGGAATTTCTCTAGATGTATGGGGTTAATTATTGATGAGACAGCATCTGGGATAGCCTGCAAGGAGTAGCAAATGGATATGATTCGTTTAAATTAGGTGATTTTAACACATAACATGTAGTTAGTTGGTGGTGCATAGAATTCTGATTCATTGGGCAAAATCACATTGTTAACTTTGTATGACATAAGCCTGATCATGAGTGAATAATTTAAATTAATTTACTGCTTCCTGTCCACACATCGCTGTTAATGAAGCCATGCGTATAGTGACAGGATGCTTCAAACCTACACCAGTAGAGAAAATATATCCTCTTGTTGGTATCGCTCCACCTAAGATCAGGAGAGAAGTAGTAGCGAACACTAAGAGAACTAAGCAGAAATAATAATCCTCTGAACAGATATGAGCCTCAAGTTCACCGGCTCAGATCCAGGAAGAGAACAAACATTCTTGAGGGTACACAAGAACAAGACCAAATTAGAAAATAGAGGAAGAAGCTCACTGGGCAAGGAACAACATTAAAGGAGGATATAGCTGAGGAACTCAGTCTCCCCTACATCACTTGGAGGACACTGAATAGGCTGAGGGCCGGAGTCCCTAAGTGCAAGACCAATATATGGTCAAGTGGGGGCTAATGGCAGACAACAACATGCTGTGTGAATGTGGAGAGATACAAGATCTGGCTCATTTACTGGTCTGCTGTAACATGCACTGATGAGAACTTAAGTTTGGACAACAACAAAGCCAAGCAAGTGGCTTCATTTTGGCAGTCCAGGGTTTGATCGGGACATGAAAAAAGAAGTAGTCCGCACATTTGGGCTTCTGAGGATCCCTTAGTACCTCTTTTGCTCTTCAGAAGCTTTGGGAATTTGAGAACTGGGGGCGGGGACTTTAAATTAAAAAGTTGCCACTGGAGCACCATCAGTGAGACTGCTGGCAGTGATTTTTTCCCAACTTTTAAACCCATCCACCCCAGTTCCAAAGCACCCAAAGCCTTTCCCGGGGCACAAGGGAGCCCTAAGGAACCTCAGAAACTCAAAACTCAACCAACGTTTCTCTGTCTTCACAGTGTTGAGTTTCAATCACCTAGCTTCTGAATATAATCCCTTCAGTTGGGGTCGTAATTAACTACAATAGGGTTCCTGAAGCCCCAGTTCTGGGAAGTGAGTAGGATGTATAAGTGCAGCTTCTTAATGTAACCCTTGTAGAGAGGACTTATAAAGGTAGATGAGGGGGACTGGCCTCTGCACTGCTACTTGTCTCAAGGAAGCACCTTGGTTGCCTGTTCCTGTTGGCATTTCCAGCATTGAAGTTTACGATGGGGGCAAGTTCAATCACTGTTGAGTGGTCTAAAGGATGAAGTTGGGCCAGAACTGAATCCGCAGGTGGTGTGAACGCTGAAGCTGCAGGTTTCCCCTACCTTCTGTTGTTTTCTGAGCTGTGTATGGGGAGTTGTCTTCAATTCAAAGCCTTTTCTGCTGTCTCTGCTATGGAGGGAAGCAAAAGGCAGAAGCCAATACCCAAAATATAATGAGCAATAGGTTTAATAAACGGGACGAGTCAAGTGCCGGTGGCACCACAAACATTAGGAAAAAAGGGTAATAAAGGCTGAATGGCCAAGGTAAGCGTTTAAAAGACAATCAAAGGATCATATCGGACAGGACAGTCATAAATTGAACAATGTAATCAAGGTATATCATAAGGTACAAAATCAAGTACAGTGAGAATCAAAGACAAAAGTATCTACGCAGACAATAATGAGGACTGTGGTTCGTACACATAAAGAACAAACAGTATCAACAACTGGAGTAGGCAACTACAATAAACAATAAACAAGTTTACACGTGTGTAGGAATCAAATCCATCAAATATCAGTACAGTCCATCATGCGGAAGAATCCTGCAGCAAAACCCAACACCATTCATTATTGTCTGCGTAGATACTTTTGTCTTTGATTCTCCACTAGCTATAAGCTCAGAATTCCCTTCCTGGTTCCCTTGGGCTTGTGGGGCAGAGCCATTGCACAGGGCAACCCCCCTCACAAAATTTCTTTTGTAATTATGTACATAATTTGACTGTTGCCCCATTCCTCGTGGTAATAAAGTGTGTAAGTCTCATGTGGATGGCTGAACATAATAAGGTGTCAGGAATCAAAGAATTGGATGTCTCAAAATGAGGGTTACAATGTCTGGATTTATGTAGATTATAATGTCTAAATTTCTATCACTCCTGAGCATGTATGAAATTGATGGAAGAAGCAAGGAAGTAGACTTTCATAAATACAGTGGTACCTCGCTTAAAGAGCATAATGCGTTCCATGGGATTGCTCTTTAAGCCAAACATCATTGTAAGTGACCAGTTGTGACTTCTGATGGGGGAGATTGTGAACCCCAATTTAGTTGTTAAGTGAGTTTTTGGTTGTTGCTTTTAGTTGTTAAACAAGGCGACCATTCAGAGAAAATTCTGCTCTTTAAGCAAGTTAGTCTCTTAAGCGAGGCGCTCTTTATGTGAGGTTTTACTGTATGATATCCTCTGCCTTTGACCAAAATGTTTATGCCCTCATGTTTCATTTTTGCAAAAGACACTTCAAAAGATCCTTGGAAATGTGCATAATATTATTCTCCCCAAATGAAATAATAATAATAATAATAATAATAATAATAATAATAATAATAATAATAATAATAATAATAATAATAATAATAATAATAATAATAATAATAATAATAATAATAATAATAATAATAATAATAATAATAATAATAATAAATTATTATTATTATTATTATTATTATTATTATTATTATTATTATTATTATTATTATTATTATTATTTCAGGTCAGAAATTATTCTGGGTTGAAAGGATTTTTGCTAGACTCGATATGCTAATCCAGCAGGCTTTCTAGTAGCCAGCCATGTAGAGGTGTTTGTCAAAGTAGAATGGCCCATCACAGGTGCTTAACCTGTATAAAGGGAATTAGTTAGAACCAGTTCAGAGAGGAAGCTAACCTCGATGGCTTAATCTTGCTCAAGAGCAGACCAGGGTGCATGTAATTCTGTATTGGACAACCATCTGTCAGGTCTGCTTTCATTTGGATTCCTGTATTGGGGTGGGGGTGGGGTTGGACTTGATGGTATAAAAAGCCCCTTCCAACCCAGTTATTCTATGATTTTAATTATTCTGTTAGGGCAAGACTCATAGGTAAGGAATAGATTAGACTTTGTTGTTTTTCAGTGTCGTTCTTTGCAATGCCTAAATATTAGGAAATTTTTACTCTTCTAAATGGTCTTTTCCCTTCTTTTTCTTTCCTTTCCTTTTTAAATAAATTTATCTATATCCTTTTATGGGGAAGAGGTTTCTGTGTCTTTAATCCAATCAATGTCATTCGGCCACATACTAAGGACATTTTTAAATATCTTTTTCTTTGAAATTTTCCTTTTCTGTGAGCCAGTGGGTTGGTGGCAACAAAGAATTCCACTTCCAGCTAGGTAGGTTGAAGTGTCGGGAAGAAAAGCAATCACTGGTCTGTTCCTGTTAGCCTCTTGCTCTGTCCTGGTGTTCCCACGTTGGATGAGCAAAAAGGTGATGATGGCTAAGAGAAACCAGAGAAGGGGGTCAGGACCCAAGATCATGACAGTTGCACTGTAGCAAAAGAGAATGAATATTTTAAGTCAAAAATACAAAAGCATATATATATATATATATATATATATATATATATATATATATATATATATATATATATATATATATATATATATATATATATATATATATATATATATTTTCCTAAAGTTCACATTGTGCATTGTATATAATGCTGAATGATGCAGCTTCAGTTCAGAAATCAGATTGGAAAGAGTGTTCCTTCATCTTTACTCCTGGTAACATTTGGGAGAGTTCATCGCATATTGCTGGCTGCTTTGGGGGCCACCTATAACCAGATGAGCACTAAGTGACTTAAGCGGCAGTCCATTGTATGTCCCCTCAATCTTCCTGTTCTTTGTGACTTACAGCTTTTAAAAAGGTAAAGGTTGCCCTTGCTTGAAAGCCAGTCGTTTCTGACTCTAGGGTTTAGTGCTCATCTCTGTTTCAAAGCTGAAGAGCCAGCGCTGTCTGCTTCTGCAGACGTTTCTGTGGTCATATGGATGGCATGACTAGACACGGGAGCACACAGAACACTGTTTACCTTCCCACCAAAGTGGTCCCTATTTATCTACTTGCAATTTCTTGCTTTTGAACTGCTAGGTTGGCAGGAGCGGGGACAAAGATTGGAGCTCATTCCGTTTTGCAATACTTGGGAATCAAACTGCTGACCTACCGCCTTCCAACCGTGTTAATAAGTTTTACATTCATTCTTGGGAATTTGATGGTGTTGGTTTTGTAGACATACTTTTTGAAAGTCTGGAAGTGGATAATTCAAAATGATATAGTTGATCTAATTGTCATGCCATTAGCTTGTGGTAAGATTAATAGGAGTAGTTAATTGAATATTGACTTAACATACCTGGCTGTATTTACCCTTGAACCCAGGGTGTTCAGAATATGACTTTTAAGAGGCTTAGCTCACCATGATTCTTATTATTACAATACATTCCTAAAACTCCTTGGAGTCAGACTGTGAGGTTGTGTCATGCTGGACATGCAGAACTGGGAACTGCCTTCTGCCATTTACGCTGTTGGGCACTTGCCCAATGTAGCAGAGAAAATGAAGAGTTTTTATTGTTGTTTTTGAAGGACAAAAAATTTCCACTTTTCAGATTTTGGGCTTTGTTCAGAAACAAAATGTACTGAAGTAGAACTTGATTTAAGCAGTTTTCAGGAAAGGAGCTTTCTTTTTTAAAATGCTTATTGAAAAGGTTAGTTTCCTCTCGTGAGAATAACAAAGCACGATAGGCCTCAGTTTATATGACAGTAGAGATTTGAAGTTGAAATTCTGGGAAAACATCTTAATAGAAAATAAATTGACTTGAGGAATGTTTCCAACTAAAGTAAAATCTTTTAAGGCATTGGTGTTGACATATAAGGCACTTCACAACTTGGGACCTAATGGAGCATCTCTTCTGATAAAAAATGGCCCGACCACCTGATTTCCCTGGCGTTAGGGCTTTGGGTCTCCACTTTGAGGGACGCTGGCCCTTATTGGCAGTGGAACCAATGTTCTGGAACACCCTACAAAATTATATACACTATGCTCCTCCCTTAAGGTATTTCACAAATTAGTAAAGCCCAAACTGTATATAGGGAGGTGTACAACAATAGCGTACCTCTCCCTTAATTTGATGTGCTTGGTTATTTGTTCTTTTGATTATTATTTCGTATTTTATATGGCCTATTTGTAATGCTGGTTGTTTGCTAAGATCAGATTATTTTATGATTTATTACTTCACAATCTTACTTTTTAATGTATTTTAATCATGTAGGTTGATTGCCAAGAGTAGATTCAGCAAGAGGGGCAATATATAAGTATAATAGATAGAATCTGAATATCTGGAGACTCAGTAACTGTTTGCTAGAAACAGTTTATGCTTAGGGACAATATTCCAGTAAATAAGAGTTGGCCCAAATGGACTTAAGCATAGTTTTCACCTTGGCTTCAGTCACTCCCCTTCATGGCATGCTCGTTTATATATCCCAGTTGACCCCATGTAAAATGTATATCCTAACTGCCAATCTTAGCTCTGCTTCACAAGGAGGTCCTGACCCGGCAATGAAACAATGAAGGAATTGAGATGTTTTCTTCATTTTCTTAAATTTAAGGTTCTACTTTGCTCTTATTCCCTTGCTTTGGAATAGTTGTCTTCTCTTCAAGATGAAAAAAGAGGGGAAGGCTTTTCCTTCAACCTATGGTCCATTAACCTCTGATGAACAAAAACTCCATATATAAAAGCTGCTAAGACAAAAGTGGTGGGGCATAGTCTCAAGGAAATAAAAAGTCAATCTTCATTTCTGGTTCAAGTGATATGGTTCAGGATTGACTTAATTTTACAAATTGTCTTCAGATAAGTGGATATAACTAAAAAAGCATATACAGTGGAACCTCATACAACAATTGCCCCGTGTAGCAACGAAGTCACATAACAATTAGGTTTTGAGGGGAAACGGTGTCCCACATAACAATTTTCCCTATGGGAAAAATCGTACAACAATTTTTCAATGGGAAAAAACACTTAGCAAAAAAAAAATCGTTGTACGATGCATTCTTTAGGGAAAATCGCTATACGATGCATGTATTGTATAGCAATTGTTTCATACAACAATGAGCCCCATGGAACGGATTAAAATCGTTGTATGAGGTGGTACTGTATTTGAAAAAGCTCACTAACATTTTTAGTCAGGGGAAAAGATGTGCAAAAAATGTATACTGAAAGAGTGCACAGTAAAACCTCACATAAAGAGCACCTCGCTTAGAGACTAACTTGCTTAAAGAGCAGAATTTTATCTGAATGGTCGCCTCGCTTAACAACTAAAAATAACCAAAAACTCACTTAACAACTAAATCGAGGTTCACAATCCCCCTCTCCCTGCCAGAAGTAACAATTGGTCACTTACAATGGTAGTGAATTCGCTTAAAGAGCAACTCGCTTAAAGAGCAGTCCAGTGGAACACATTATGCTCTTTAAGCGAGGTGAGGTACCACTTGTATACTAAAATATGGACACATTTATTTATTTATTTTTATTAAATGTCTCCAACAACATTACAACTAATAAAAGAAAACAAATCTTAATACATATCAAAAATACAAATACAGTACAAAAATAAAGACATAAAAATTCAAGCAAATTAGAAACTTAGCAGTATAACTGTAACACTCTTATTGATTAATTACATTGCTATACTTCTACTAAGTTAAAACAAAAATAGATAACTAATATAAACAATTTTCACAATACACATCCAGTGTATTATACAGTGCCCTGGAGGATGCGGGATGTCACAGTTACGGACACATTTATGTACAGGAATTTCAACATATATTTCAGAGATTCCAAATGCAGCAAAATGGTGTCTAAAGGCACATATGGTGAGAAAGATGGACACAATTTTGAAATAATCAGATCGAAGTTGGGAAAATCTGGACCAACGGGAGGTGGATGGGTTATTGCAAATAGGAACTTCAGTTCCTCTGTTACTAAAGTCGTGTTGTGACCCCGAGCATTTTCTCATGCTCAAAGTCTCATTGACCTTAATCTTGATTCTGAGTAGAATGTCAGTCTTGATTGACTGTTTAGTTTTAATATATATGTTATGTATTGTTACGGTTTTCTCATGCAGAGCTGCTTTGAAAATATTTAATAACCGATTTCTTGTTGAATGTGTCTACTCAAATCAATCCAAGCTGAGATTAAAAACTTCTTAAAACACAGTAAGTCAGTACGTGAACACAATTTGCAATGAATGCCACCAGTTTTTAGTAATCTTCTACAAGAATGGTAAGATTAACATTTTGGTTAAACACTATATTATTAATCAATGTACCTGTCAAGCACATCAAACAATTAGTGCTTTCAGTTGTAACAACTATTAGCTTAAAATACAATTGACAGTTCATGACAAATGCTATTCTTTATTATGTTCTCTTGTAGACTTAAAATCCTCTTCTGTAGACTTCTAAGGAAATCTGTGCAGGTTTAAGCTCTGGTGCAAACCAAGATTTATATAATACAGAGATGTCTCTGTTTTGGTGAACTGAATTGTTTCTATAGATTATATTTTTAAAAGGTACATTGCTTGTATGTGACCGCATGCTGGGAAACACTTCTCACACAAAAAGAATGCAAATATATGATCCAACTGTATATGAGCAACAGTTCTATTAATAAAAAAATTCATAGTAGTGACTGTCTGATGATGACTTATGCCAACATTTTGTTTTAGTCACCAAGTTCCCATTTCTTGGTTTAAATTATAATGGTCAGACTGGAGCTGGGGCAGGCTATATTGCCTGCCTCAGGTAAGAGGCTATAGAACCAGCCAGGAAAAGAGAATTCCATTAATAAATCTAGTGAGATTAAAAAACACAGGGATATGTATATGGTTGCCATAGTTATTCTTAGTAATTTGAAGAGTGGTGTGCATAAGAAATAGGTCACTCCTATAGAGCAATCCTATGTGTGACTGCTCAGAAGTAAACTGAAATATGGTAGTTTTTCCCCTAGTGATATGTGTACCCAGGATTAAAGTTTTCTTTATTGCATTTGATGAAATTGACTTTAAGCTGAGTGTAGAATTACATATTCAAAGGTATACAGTTGCCCTCTGGTCCACAACTCTCATTACCATGAATTTCTGTAAACAAAATAGTGAGCTTTTTCAGTTTTGTTAATAATGGGGTCACAAAGAACTGGGTTCTATACCTTACACATTTTAACTGGCCATTTTTTTTGTTAAGATTCGTAAATTACCTGCCCAATATACGGTGAGTAAGCTTTATACTGGTTTGTATTTGAATTCATTCACTCTACAGAAAATAGTTAATATCCAACTACCCCACTATAAGTGAATTGAACATGGGACTGCTTTGAATGTGTTTAGTTATTAATTAGTGTTAGAAAGCATTGCCGTACCAACACAGTAATAACTGCTGGTTTCTAGCTTGCTTCAAAGTTGTTCATCAAAGTTCATCTTATAACTTTTAAAAATCTTCACATCTAAAGAGCAACTCTTCAAAACTAAACCAGCTTGTCATCTGTGGTCATTATTGGAAGTCCTATCTGTGAAAGAGAGCACTTTGGAAGATAGGTTATTTGTTGCGTGAAGCATGGTCTTTTCTGAGATGCATCTAGGTGAACTCAAACTATCTGCTTAAGAAACCAGAGGTGACTCCCCTCTCATGAGGTTTTGCATTTTGTAAATGAATACAAATTGAATAGATCTGTCCATCAGTGAAATGTCAAGTGGGTGAGCAACAATTTCCCCCTCTGTCAGGTGACAGTCTTTATCATACTTTTGACACGTGAAATTGTGCAGAATGATTGGTTTCCATTTGTATAGTAATAGGCCTCTGTAGTAGTCAATGTTACTGACAGTGTAATGTTAGTTCTTCAGGTGTTTGCCACTTGGTCTGTTGTTTCACTACATGGTGTTAGTGCAAATGCTACTGGTACTTTGACATTTCCCCCTATATTATTACAATTGCTATTTTTCTTATAAAGATGAAGACGATTTGAAAAAAGAGACACTAATAGCAATATTAGACGTCAAAGGTGTTTTTGTTTTTGTGCAGTTTTAAAGAATAAAGTACAGATACACAACATAAAGTGCATTTCCTGTGCTTATAGAATTTCCCGTTGTTGCTGAAAGCTGGATTAGAGTCAAGGGATATTTTTTTCTATTTCTAAGTGTACCTTTATTCAGTCACCCTAGTCTATTTTGCAGAGAAGCAGGCTATAGATTAGTAGAGATGGTTGCTGCCCAAAAAGCAGAGTATGTTATTAAAATCTGTGTAATAAAGTAGGAAAATCATGCATGAAATGCATCCCAGCAGAACAAACCAAAGATTGCAATGTTAATCCCCAAGATGCTAACATCTATTTATTTATTTATTTTACTTCTGGTTTCTAATCTTCAATTGGATGTTATTTTCTTCATTTATATTGGTAGAAAAACAGTCTGTTTCTAAAAAGACACTGTTTACTGAATGTTAACTAAAGCATTTTAGGAAACTTTAGAGTGAAATAATTGATCTAGAATGTATCACTAATTCCATTAAGGCAAGAGTGAAACTATGTGGACTTCAGAAGTGACATAATCTTGCACCATTGTCTGTGCTGGCAAGGGCTGTTGGGATGTGTAGAACAATGCTGTTTGGAGGGCCACTAACTGATTACCCTGATTTAGTCTCAGTTAATATAATCATTTTCTCCTGATACATTACGATAGTTTAAGAGATTACATTGTCACTAATTATCATTTCTGGGTCTAGCCATTTTTTTAATCTTGTATACATTTCCACTTTGCATAGGGATGAAACGGATGGCATCTCTTTCTTTAGCTTTCAACCTCAAATATTTGCATATTTCCTCTCTACACTTTTATGTATTGTAAACACAGATAACCTCTGCCAACTAAGATCACCACTTTATGGCTGCTGGAGAATGGTGGACCTGAGTCCAGACAAAAAACTGCAGGGCGTAATAAATAGTTAGGTTTAAAGATGCCAAAATATTTCTATTATTTTGACTTAAAGGCTCTGCAAATATGAACACCATAGTGTTCACAGTCATGGCTGCCTTCCAAAACATGTCACCGTTTACACGAGTTTTTCTTACACCAAGTTGTTTTTCAGGCATGGTAACTCTAATACAAAGTATGTGAGAAGAAGTATAAGGAGATGTTTAAAACCTCTCTTCCCCCAGTGAATTTCAATGGCAAGCAAGAACTTGACTGCAGGTCTGGGTCCAAGTCCATCATTCTATTCGCAACACCTCTCACTCTATTCACAACACCTCTTTTAACACTAGTAGTATTGCATTAATATTGCCTTGTTTAATAAACTTGACCCTTTAATATGAAATCTTTGAGAGAAATATATAAACATAATTTGTTATCTTTCAGGCTGAGGTGGACAATTTACAGAGTTCTGGGAGCTGCATAAAGCCAATTCCTAAACCTCATTCCACACCCATTTTAAATTTTAGTGAAGAAAAAAAAACCTTGCACACTCTATTTAAAAAAAAAGGATGGTCTTGTCTAGTGTTTCCCAACGTTGGGACCATGTCCCATAGGGGGACTTCAGTACATTGGCTGATCAATTATTTGGGGAATTGATTAATGCTTCTGGGAATTGAAGTCCGAAAACCAAAGTTTGGGAAACACTGGTCTAGTCCTTGGGGTTGAATGCAGCCTGTGTGTAGCCCATTGGGAGCATGTTGTCCAACCAATCGAAATGGTTGTATACAGGCATTACATTGGCCAGACAAGTAGCAGAGTGTCCAATCTATTTGGAGTACATCTGTTTTGGTGCTTCTGTGCTGCATTTCTTCATACACCTTCTTTTTTTGTTTTGATATCCCTAGCTGTTTCTTGGGCAAAGAAAATTTCTCCTTTCAGAATTATGAGTTGTTCTTTGCCCTTAAAGGCAGGCGCAGTGGTACCTCATATAACGATTTTAATCCGTTCCATGGGGCTTGCTGTTGTATGAAACAATTGATATACATTCCTATGGGATGTATCGTACAACAATTTTTTTCGTTAAGTGGTTTTTTCCATTGAAAAATTGTTAAATTTTTTCCATAGGGAAAATTGTTAAGCGGGACACCTTTCCCCCAAAAACTTAATTGTTATGTGATTTCGTTTCTATACAGGGTTATTGTTGTATGAGGTTCCACTGTATTCCCAACAACTGATGGGACTGCCTTCAGAAAAGCATTAGTTGCCTAGGGAGAGGTTCTTCAAAGAAGTGCAGTTTTTATTGTTACAAGAATTGGAAATATATAAGTAGTGTCATATGTCCAAGGGTTAATACCATTTTATTTGTAAATTTATTCTATGCCTCAGTTGCAGATAGCTGTTGATTTAATGACATCTTTTTTTGAAACAGACAGACAAAAAAAAATCTCATACAGAAGGGGTTAGCTAGGGTATCAATATAATTAAAACCTGAACCAGAGCAATCGTCAGTTAAAACTGTAGTCTTTCAAGACATGAGGTTGTCAACATTTTTGTTATGCATGCATTTTATCTTGCCATTGTATATAGCTCTTGATTAAACACCATTTATTTAAAACAAGCCAAGGTGTAGGGCTGGAGTAGTTTAGCACTATATCCTTAATAGAGTAAAACCTTTTTAAGTTATGAGGGAAACAATCATTCCTTGAAACTACAGTCTTGGATGACATGGTTTCCCCAAATTTTATGTTCTACAGTAGAAACCCATATAACGAAAAAACTCCATTCTGTAGAGCTCTTTGCTATACGTTTCCCCCCGTTATGCGGATCCCTATGGGTGATGCACCATATAACGAAAAGAAAATGTTTGTTATATGAATCACTATTCGTGATACCCCGTACAACAATCCCCCCCGTTGTACGTGGCATTGCCAATGGTGATTCATATAACAAACATTTTTCGTTATATGGTGCATTGACAATAGCACAAAAACGCTTTGTTGTACAGATTTTTTGTTATACGAAGGGTTCGTTATATGGGGTTCCACTATACCTGTATATCACATGTCTATTGCATTTGGCTGTTGATTCAAATTCCCTATTTTAAAATAAAAGTAACATTGAATGGGTTTATCATTGTATCAGTACAGAACTTGTTAGCTTGTGTATTGCTAGAATACTTGTAGATTAAAAAAACCCTGTAAATAAAAGTTGTTGTAGTGGCAGTGCAAACCAGTAGGGAGAAGAAGCAAAAGTATTTACTCCTACATCATACCTAACAGTAGGGATTCTCAACCTGTGGCCCACAGGCTGGATGTGGCCTGTGGCACCATTTCATGTAGCCACCCCCACCGCCTCCACCACACCAGGAAGTTCCATGTGGTGGCGAAAGGGCAAAATAGCCCCTGAAGCTGTCTGAGGGAACGTGACCCAGCCCCTGGCTTAAATAGGTTGAGAATTCCTGCCTCACAGGATGCTTCCTGATCTGTGTTCTGAAGACATGCTGAGCCATACTTTGGAAGGATTGGGGACAAATCACTCATACAAGAAAGTTCTAAGAGGGAGGTGGGTGGGTGTTGAGGAAATGGGGAGTGGAGGATTGGCACAAAAGGCACCAGAAATATTGCACCTGCTCAGGAGTAGCAAGTACAATGTCTGATCATGAGATTTTTTTTTTACTGGAATGATTGTCATGATGGTCTGACCCATGCCGTGGGTTCAAGAGGCTGGTTGCAATCAATAGGCTGTTCCATTTTCCATCACTCCGCACACTCCCTCAACAGCCTTTTGTCACCTCTCCTTCTGGAACCCGGGTCACCATGCGCTCTACCTGCCCATCACAGGGAGCATGCGGTTATTTGGTTGGTTTGGTAGCGTGCTTAAGCAGGAAGCAATATTGCTTGGATGTGCCTGATAAATGGACTCCAGCTGAGTAGATAGTAAAACTCACAAAGAGCTTTATTTTTCAGTATGCAGGTTCATAAAAGCAAAACATAGCATTGTACCTGTACGAAAGACAAGAAAAGAGAGAATACATAGAATTAGTTAGCTGGGGGACAATCTCCAATCTGGTGATTGTCTTGGTAAAGCCCAGGTGGGCTTATTCCAGAGATGGGTGTTTTGTTCCCCCCAGGGAATATGAGTTCAGCTAACGGAGCTAGGTGCCCCAGGTTAGAGAACCGATTTGGGGTCTGTAAAGGTGCTTCTCTTATAGAGAGAAGAGTGACATCTCCCTCCCTTAGGAATGCATAGGAATCCATTACTTCATGGAAAATCCCTTGGTTGATGGAATCTCTAGAAGTCTCTGGAAATTTCCTAGCTTGAAGAGTGTCTTCCCCAACCCAAAGAATCTGAAATATGTGTAAACAAATGAATTGTAGCTGCGTAGTAAGGCCTGTCAACCTGAGATCATGACAATGATCAGTGAGGAACATGGGACAATCAGCAGGACAAATGCTACTGTGGTTGCACTGTAAGTAGACACTGCTATTATTGACCATATACCATCTTCTCATTTTGCAGATCAGAATTTACAAATAAATTATGATTATTCTTAGAATGAATAAAGATTGTAATCTGCAATGCTTTAATTTCCTTTTTTACATAATAATTGAAATAGATACATTTTTGTTGTCCTCTGGTATAAATCCAGTCATCTTCTGTTTGCTTTGTCTTTACCTCAATTCCACAATCCAGCTTGAAACAGAGGCAACAGGAACCTACATTTGTTAACCTCTCCACCATTTACCACAGTAATACAGCAGTGAAGTAAAGCTCAAAAGTAAATAATTATGGTGGGTGCAAAATGAGTGAAGTTATTGCTTCCCATGTTACAGTCATAATGAAACATAGCTCTACTCTTATTATTGGAAAAAGAAGTTAGTTGCAAGTAACTAGCTACTTGTAAGTTATGTTTTGGCTGTGTGGAATGATGATTTCTGCAGTAAACAACCAAAGGCCCCTGGCAGCTTCCTTCAGGTGTTTGTCTAGACTGGTATGTTCAACCTATGGCCTTTCAGACGGTACCAGATTACAACTCTTTGTTATGCCTTTCATTTAGCTGGGAGTTTAAACTTAATAAACTCTGAAGGGCTGTCTCTGTCTTTGCCCTAGTTTAGTCATTGTGCAGTGGGAGCCCAAAATTTAACTGTCCTGCTGGGAAATTTGACTGAAAGCAGGACCCCAATAAGGATGCAATGTGTGCTGAACTGCCTGTTCAAATCTGCCACTTGTAGCTGAAATGGAAACTTTCTTGAAAAGATATATGGCTGGATTGTCTACCCCATAACACTCATTATGAATCTGCCTGAAATCATTAGCATTTTAAAAGAATACCTTAGTTCCCCATTATCTTGGTTGTTAAATATAGGTAATTCTCATCAACCTAGAAGGGGAGTTATATGGGTTAATTGGTTAATATTTGGTGCTGCATTTGAAGGTGTTGTGTTTCCTATATAGACTAAGTATTATTAGAGGCAATTTGTTTTCCCATCCCTGACTTTCATTAGTGTATTAATACTCATTGAGTAGCTTTAGGCTTTCCTGGAAACTAATTTCTAGCAAGTATACCATGGCATGCATTTTTTACTCTCCTTAATTGTTAGAATTATACAAATGTGTTCTTTTTACAAATGGTGTCTGGAACAAATATTAACTAGAGTATTAATGAAATAGTATGGCACCAAGCTTGATGAGGAATTTAATTCTGCATTCATAGTGAGAAGGAAGAAGCCTTGTCAGCGCTGGTAATTGACCATATTGCAATCATTTGTTAATTAGTAAATAGTTGTGCAGGGTTTTCTTCACTAAGCATTTAAAATTGGCAATCTGCAGCATAATTAATTGGCTACACAGAGCTCTGAAAGAATTTGTAGCAGAAGAGATTATGGCTAGACTCATGTTTCTGAATACTCAATATTCGTGACTACTGCAGTTTGCTGGAAATGCCATTCACTGGCAGATTGGTAAATACATTATTATTACTTAGACTGAACGTGGTAAGGACTGGATATGCCACTTTAATGGGGTGTCTTCACTGTTTGTTGTGCACATTGCTTGGATTACTCAATATGGTCATGTGTGAATGGTTACTGTGTGGCTGCAGAGATAAAAGTGGAAATGCTGAATATTTGAGCCCTTGATGGGCTTAATTTATTTTATTTTTTGAAGTCTAAAAACTATTTCTTGGTCTCCCCGCCCCCACCCAATGAACCAGACTACCCAACTTATCATAAGATACTAGCTTAGTTGAAACATGAAGACAATATATGATTTTGTACTAATTATAGCTAAGAACCATGTCATAGTTTTAGTTTCCAAATGTGTAACATGTAAGACATAATTTAGAGCTATTTATCTGATTTTGTTCTCCATCAACATGGCACTCAGATTTCATAAGTTAGATGTTGTCTTCCTTGATACAGAAGCTTCTTGAGGCTGAGCAACCACTATAACTGGGTGGTCAATGACTGATGTGAATATAACAGCAAACAAGATGGTAACACAGTTATGGATTGCAAGCACATTTTAGACTATATTTTGCAGTTTTACCACCAATCATAAGGTTTGAAGGGGTCCCAGAGGGTTGAGCTGACCCTGATGTGTTCTGTATCAGTCATTCCCAGGGTGATCTTTCCTGCCCAGAGGTCAGCAAACTTGGCTCTCTAGGTGTTCTTGGACTTCAATAACCAGAAGCTCAAGCTAGTGCACCTGCTGATGAGGTCTTCTGGGAATTGAAGTCTAAGAACATCTGGATAGCCAGGTTTGCTGACCTCTGCTCCAGGCCACTCTATCCTGGAGTAAAGTCAACAGTTCCTCCAGAACCACCTATGGATACTGAACATAAGGAAATGATGAGGAGGAGTTTCAAAGTCTGAGAAACCTAGAAAAGAAGAGGCTTTGGGAGAAACACGGGCTTTGGAAGGATCTGGAGGGAGGAGGGAGATGTCGAAGAGGAGGTAAGCAGAAGACAGGAAGATTGGCAGTAATGGAAAATTAAAGAGGAGGAGGCAGCAGCAGCAGTGAGAAATGACAGCAAAGAAGAGAGTTGAGAGGATGTACCAGAATGGCCCAAACCTGAAGTGCCTAAAGAGCTTCTGCAAGCCTTTTTATTTCAGCTGGCCAAAGGATGCAATAGTACAGTGCTGGTCAACCTTGGCACCCCAAATGTTCTTGAACTACAATTTCCAGAAGCCCTGATCAGCAGGTTTGTTGACTTAGGCTTCTGGGAATTGGAAGTCCAAGAACACCTGGAGTGCCAAGGTTGACCATGCCATAGTACAAAGGAGACACCATCAACCTCCTGTTGTTCCTTCCCCCTGATGATGGAGGAGGTGCAAATAATTTGTTTTTGACAACTTGAGCCTGAGACACAAGGCCATCCACCATCCTTCTTTCCTCTTGAAGCAGAAGGTACAGTTGGAGACAGTTTTGTACTCTAGAGACTTGTAAGGGAGAATAAAGTAACCATTCCCTATCTTAGGACATCAAGGCTACCCAGAACTGAGGTGATTGAGGTTGATCAAAGGAGAGTTTAAGTGATTAAAATAGTTAGGAATTTCTTCATTGGTTTAGTTGATAAAGGTTCTTCCTGAAATCCAGTTTTGAAAAATGAAAAATAAAGAGAAATCAAACTACATCTTGATATTAGCTATAATAATAATTTCATGTGAGACATTCATACCTGTCAAGTTTTAGATTTGGAAATAAGGGAAATTTCCCAGCAAATACAGGATACTTGACAGCTATGCTTATCCTGTGCTGCCCTCCAATGGTGGCAATAGGGCATTGCAGTCTAATTAATAAGGGATGACGGCGGGAAAGAGGGTAAAATAAAGGGTTTTCCCGGCCAATAAGGGATACTTGACAGCTATGGACATTCTGGGTTGAAAGGATTTTTGTGGAAGAAATTCTGCTCAGGGAATGCCCAGATGAGGCTCCTCAAGGGCTGGGACAGAGACAGGCGCTCAATCCGTCATGCAGTTACCTGGGTCTCAAACTGCTGACTTGCCAGCCTTCCAGCTAATAAAGCGAGCTTCTTAACCACTGAGCCACCACAGCCCCTTTGACATCAGCTAATATTGTGGTGATATGTGAAGGGTGTTGGGCTGGGGAAGTCAGACTTCACCTTTCATTTGGCCATGAAGCTCACTGAGAGACCTTGGGTATGCTGCCTCAATTCAGACAGTTCTCCAAATTATACTTTGGAGATAGTAATGGAACCCTGTGGAGGAATATTCTTTCCTATTATTTAGGCTTGTCACACAGTTTCCTTTTCAATCATTAACCATAATTTCTCATAACATCCAGATCAGCATATTATGGCTAATTCTTGCCCAAACCAAAACCAGAAACCCTGTTAAAAAGTGTGTAATATATGAGAGGGAGCGTGTGTGGATTTGTGAGTAATTTTCAATCCTTTCCTCATAGTTTGGATTTCTGCCTGAATATCCCTCCATTTAATCTACTTTATGGAATAGTGTTAACACAGGAGGAAAACCCTAGGTCCCTTTCAGCTGAGAATACAAATGAAGTTGGTAGAGATAGCTAACATTCATAATTGTGCCTTTGTTACATTCCTGCTGCTGTAACCAGGAGTTTTTGGGTAAAATGTAAATTCTCTTTGTTAGGGTTTGCACCCTTGGTGTGTCATGGTAGTCATCCCTTTTCTCTATTCTGTAGAACTTTTAAGATAGTGCTGGATATTAATCATGAACAAAAACTGAGGATTGTTCTTCTAATCACTTCATGTCTCTGGAGAGATTTGCTACTAATGGTTGAGTGATCAAGGTGATTGCAGCTCAGAATGTAAATAGCAATGGAAAAAAGGAATTCATAATGGGAAGGAAGCCAATTATTGCACAAGGTCAGCAGAAGTTTGCATGATGAGCAAAAAGCAACGGGGGAATATGTCATTCCAATCCTTGTATTCTATGACTTTCCATATTTTCATTTTGGGAAGCAGCCCTAGCCAGGATAGTGGACCTGGCAGTGCTGCTTGTAAGTCCCTGGTTATACATTTAAATAAAACACATTTGAATCTGAGTGTTCTCTGTTGTTGTTGTTGTTGTCGTTGTCGTCACTGCCTCCTCCACTGCTGCCACTGCTTGTTGTTCACTCCTGAAATTACTGCTGACTGTATCCTAAGTTGCATATGACATGATCTATGTAACCTAGGAATTTATAAGTTTCCACACTTCACCGTACTTTTTATTGTACTGTCCATTAGTAATGTTTTTATTTGCTATTAACAAGTTTGTTTGCTATTAATAAGATATTTTGAGTTACTAAAAAAAGTAGGCAGTACGTCTGCACACAGTGTTGCCTGGTGACTGTGATTCACACATTGTGACATGAGATGCAGTTGATTGAGAATTATTTTTCCAAGAGAAGTGAATAATGCTGCTATGTTGACAAGGTCAGGTGCTTCCTCCTGTTATAAATGATTGATAACAGTTTTCACGTGCTAGAGATAAAGCAAACTTCCATATTCTATTTCTGTGGCCCTCTAGATCAGTGGTTCCCAACGTGTGCGCACCCCAGGATAACTAACCAGGACATTTAGGGGTTTGTGGAAGGGGATGGGGAGAAATTTGAATAATGGTAGAGAAAGGCACATACCTCAACACCATTGTTGGGCATAAAAAAATATATCCTACCACACTGTGGCTGTGGCCATGTAACTGGGTGGGTGTGGCCTGTTGGCCATGTGACTGCTCTTCGCTATAGAGCCATGAAAAAAGAAGGCTCTTCTATTTTCATCACTCTATAGTGAACCTCTGAAGACATTTCCCCCTTGTCCAAGGCTTTTCCAGGGCTCTGTTTCACCCTGAAGTACCTCCCCAGCCATTTGGGGAGATTACTATGTCTCTGCAAAGAAGAGAGATCAGCCTGTAGCAATGGAAAGCCCTGAGGAAGCAGAAGGAGATGGAATGGAAGAATACATTACAGATTGGCATTTGGACAGAACGTGTGCAAGAACTTTCTGACAAGGCTCCAAAATCTCCAACAGCCTTACACAGCCATCTCCAGAAGAGGGGCTGGCAGGGCAAGGCTGCAGCTTTTGTGGGTTGTGCCATGGCAGTTACTTTGAGAAAGGAAAGACGGTGGGACTTTGGGTTTGTGAGAAGGAGCCAGGCCGAGAGATGCCCAGGACCTAATGGAAGCCTAGAGGCTGAGCCAACATAGAAAATGGATATGTGCCTGCTGTATTCAAGACAGAGTCACTTGTTTCACATGAGAAACAAATTGCTGATGTGTGGTGTGGGAAGGCACATGAGAGTGGTTTGATGAGGTTCATTGACTGCTTTTGGAGGGTTTGTATTGGTTCTGTGGCCTATCGCTTTTTGGTGACAACCGCTTTCACATAAATGAAAGAAGGAAGACTTAATTACATTTAGATATAGTCAATAACAACTAAGAAAACAAAACAAAACACTACACAGGACAAAAGGGGGCATGGATTTGTTTCCTTCCTCGGTTCTTTTGTATGTGATGAATAGACCCACCTTTTCTTTATATAGAATACCCATGGCTGCTTTTCTAATTACAAGAATAGCTGTCAATCTCACAAGCTTCAGCTAAAACATTCTTGTACACTTGGTTACTCAGGTGGATAGCATGCAAGATTGTTTTCACTGATCATTAGGGACCCTGTGTACAGCTGCCCCATTGCATTTGAAGAAGAACACATGACTCAAAATAAATAGTGCAGTTTTATGCTGGTACCAGTAAATATATAAGTGGGCACCTTAGTCAGTCCTCTGAGCAGTGTTCAATGAGTGAGTTCTTTCAGATCTTCTCTATGTCTCTTCGTGTTATTATCGTTCTAAGTTTTACATTTATTGCTAGGTGTGGTAGGAATCATACTATAGCTGAACATTAAAATTTTCCATGTGTAAAAGATGCTGTTCTGTGTAAGCTTGGAGAACATGTGAGGAAAATAAACATTGTCCCTCTTTCGGACAATAAAGAATTTAGGGTATACAGTATATTGTGATGTTGAGACAAAAATAATAGGTAGAATTAAAAATAGTAAATTCTTTACTTTCCAGTTGGTGAAAGCATAGATCAGGGATGCCCAAACTTTGGCCTGCGGCACCAAATAATCTGTCCCATTCCGCCCTTACTGCTCCCAGAAGCGGAAGTAAAATGCACCTGTGCATGCGCAAAATGCTACCGTAAGTGCAACGTGGCTGTTGTAAACACGTTTACGGCAGCTGTAGGTGAATTTATGGCAGCATTATGCTGTACGCTGAGATGGATCATGCCATGAAGGTGCCTCCCAATATACAGGTAACTTGAAGTCAATGCTTTATGCATAGAAAAACCCATTATCTGAGCACCTCTTTGGTGAATTCCAAGCTGTTCTTCATGAAGCTGTTAAACTGGTTAATTTTATGAAGTCAAAGCCCACAAATTGAAGATTTTCAAAGCATAGTGTGAAGAGTTAATGAGTCTTCATTCTGTTCTGCTCCATCATACATAAAGTAAGTTGGCTCTCTAGTGGTTAAGTCCATATTCACCTATTCACAGTTAGACAGGAGGTCAAGATTTTCTCTGGAAGACCATTCTTTCCAACTTAGTTCCAGGCTCTTACATGGTATCAGATATTTTTCTACAAATGAACAATAAAAATTTGGAACTTCACAATAGCTCAATAAGAATCTTCAAAATTTCAGATAAAATTGATTCTTTGATTAAACAATTACATTTTCAGAGGTCATATATTGAAAGAGGCCAATCTGAGATATTGAAAACGTTTTACACAATTTTCTATATGAGAACTACTGCTTGAGATTGAACAAGAAAAACACCAATACAGTATCTGACTTTTTATGCTGTCAGAAGGAAATTGTCACTCTAATAAGGAGCTATCAATTGAAAATCCCTCCATTCAATGTATCTTTCCAATTGTGTACGTTAAACAAGCTAAAAGGACAGGGCTGCCTTTCTCTTCATCAAAAAATACCCCTAATTTTTACAATTTGTTTTGTTACATCTTATATAGATGATACAAAATGATTGTGTCTGATATGCTAAGCTTAGTACCTGTATATGTAAGACAAATTACTTTGGCTAAAAATAGGATTTTGGTATTCCAGTCATTTGCAAATATTTGTTTATGTATTATGTATTGCCATTTTTATTGTATTGCTATTTTTTGTCGCATTGTATTGCTGTATTTTTATTGTATTGCAATGTTTTATTTGTTGTGAGCCGCCCTGAGTCGGCGTATGCTGAGTGGGTGGCATACAAATCGAATAAATGAAATGAATAAATGAAATTTTAATTTGTATCCTAGCTTTTGTGCACTAGAATAATAATTTCGTTTGCTACTGTATTGAGCTTTGAGCTTCAAATACATTGCCAAGATTCCATTGCTTTCTTTGAGTACATGTAAAATTCATGGCGTGCGAATTTTCCCATTTGTGAACAATTGGATTTTAAAAGTGTGTATGCTGAAATGAAAAACTTGTGTGGGAGGTGGAAATAGAAGTCTAATTACAAAGACCATTTGGTCAACAAGAATCTTGTATGATGTACACTTGAATTAGTTGAGCTTATATGAAACTGGAAATACTGTAGGAGTGAAACAGCAATTCAGTGACAACACTTTCTTTATACTGTATGCAGAAGAGTCTCTAGTGTCTCTGATTGGAAGGATTTGAGGTAACAGATGATGTGGGCAGAGTATAAAATATTGGGTGTAAGGGGATAAATAGGCTGATCTGATATAAATCAATTACCTTTATTTTACCTCTATAAATAACAGAGAATGTATATGTGTGACATTACAAAACAGGTATCTGTATAACCATGCATTGTCATGGATTAGGAATTTGCTGCTGTACTTTCCCAGATTGCCCCTACCACTTGGAGTGGAAGTGGTTAAGCACACCATAAAGCTGTACAATCAGCTTACTTTTGCATCCTGGAATGATCAGCTTCCTTTCTTTGGTTTCTTCCCATCAGAACCCAGAGAAAATTCACTTGGATTCCAGCAAGTGGTGGGAGAGTCTCCAATTTTGCACCTGTGCAATTTATGCTAATGGAGTTGTCAGTTTGTATTTCATCGCACATGGTAATCATCAGCTACATCATGGCAATGGAGCACCATCAACATAATTCACTATCAACACTGCTGGAAAGGGAAGATGCCCAGTAACATCTGGAGGGCCCAACTGTGTGAAAGTAGTTGTGTTGGGTGTGGATATAGAACCTTGTCCGCTCCCAAGCTTTGGGCATTCATTCAATATCACATTTGAAGTGGAAACTTGTATACTTTTGTAACTTATACTGAGCATGCCAAGATGTTGAAATGCATCAGAGGGGTATCCTGGATATCCACTTTGTTCTTCATGTTTTTTGAACACATGGGAATCTGAATAGCGTTTATTTCCTTCTTGCATTTGAGTTAGGAAAGACTGTGCAGATACAGTACTAACCAATATATCTCAGACAGTAAATAAAACAAAACAGACAAAAAGTATGTTGTGGCACCTTAAACACTGATTGAAGAAATCGACTTGATCTATGAAAGCTCTCATTAAAATATAACAGTTAGTTTTTAAGGTGCCACATTGTTTTTGGCCCTCCCCCACACCCTTTGTTTTATTTATTGTCTTACATGTTTGCACAGACTAACATGGCTGCCATTTTAACCAATACATCGTGAGTGGAAGCCAATTAAACTGAAGCTGGAACATACCTGTCATGCGCAGCATGTTTTTGCGCAGGTCCATTCTACCCATGCGTAAAAACCTTCTACGCATGCGTAGAGAAAATGCTGGTACCTGTCCCATGTTAATTCTTGTACAACCTTAAAACACTTATATAGTGAAGTGATGACTAGGAAATCTAGTTAAATGCATAGCCCTGGTGGTGCAGTGGTTAAACTGCTGTACTGCAGCCAAAAGGTTTTAGTTCGATCCTTACTGGGATCAAAGTTGACTCAGCCTTCCATCCTTCTGAGGTTTTTAAAATGAGTACCCAGCATGTTGTGGCAAAATGCTAATTAACTTGTGAACCTCCCAAAGAGTGCACTAAGTGCTATGGGGCAGTATATAAGTGTAATTACTATTGCTATAGGCAACTCCTGATTTTGTTGTTTAGTTCACTTTAATTCTTTACTTGTCCTATACTTCAAGCTTTGTAGATTTGTATTAGTTGCTGTGATTGTCATAAAATTAATTATGGAATGTCATAATATTAATTATTAGTTTTCCAAATTAGTTTTCTAAATTTACTCTTAAACATGGTTATTTCCTCCTGTAAATTTCTTTAGCCAGAAGGTACTATCTTAATCCAGGCTTGAGAAAATCACTTGGTTTTTAGATTGTATTTCTTAAAACTGTTTGCTTCAGGGTTGAAGAGGTTAGTGTTCTTTGCTTACTGTGGCTGTGAATAAGCTTTCAGAGTAGTTTTCCTAAATAACCCTGAGTTCTTTAATTGGTAGTGAAATCTCCTTTTACATTCTAGATTGTTATAGACAGTTGCATTTGCTTCCATTCTACAACCTCTTACTAAAGTTGAACTCACTCTGAAACTGAATTTGCAGTAATGATTTTGCCATGCCTGGATGAATATTCACAGTGTTTTGCAACATCTACCTAGTTCTAATAATGAAAATCCTGAGTTTTGGAAGATAGAAGACACTTTTCAAAGGTGACAAAGTGCAGCTGAAGAAAATTGAACTAAGGACTTATGTATCCTGGGTTTCCTGACCATCATGGGCAAAAAGTGATAAATGAATACTCAAACAAAGACCTTTGGCACAGGTACCATATAGGCCTTCTCATTCTGTTTATCGCAGTCTGCCTTTCTTCTAAGACCCAATGGTAAGATCTTTCTCTGTGTGCCAGCTACGGTTGAGTCAATTGATAAAGTCAAAGCAGAGGGCAGTCTAAAGAGTCATAGCAAAACTCTGAAGTTCCTTGTCTGGAGAGGCTAGATTGGCACCTCGCGGTTGACATTTTCTTGTATCTAAAGACTTGCTTATCCAGGCAGGCTTTGCTAATTGAAATTTATGTAATGTTTTATTTGTGTCTCTAGCTCTTATTATATTTTGCAGTGTTATTGAATTAATTGTACTGGGTAGTTTGTATACACTATTTTTTTATTATTATTAAATTTCTATACTGCCCACTAAAAGGTGTGTGTGTGTTCTGTTAATAAATACTTGTCCTGAGTTCTTGTGTGATGTTCTGTGGCATTCAATGCAAGTAATAGCTGGAAACAGGAGGATGCTATGTAAGACAGCCCACTGATCTGAACATATAATGCTATTAAGTAGTTGTAGAGATGCACAGTTTACCCATGCATTCATTCCTGAGGGCACATTTAGAGTCAAGTCTGCTGCACAGCCAAAATATAACACTTCTTATATGTACTTAAACGTTCATTGAGTTTGGTGCTGCCTTGTTGACCGGTAGTGGCATCACAGGATTTTGTTTAAAGGTCCCTGGTTGTGATACCAAAATTAACTCAACAAAGAATCATATGCTATCTTAAAGGCTAAGAATTGTATTTGCTCAGTCTTTTGTGCTTATAAGCAGTGTCATCAGATGTATGGTTTTGCCCAGAGTTTCAAGTGTATTTACTGTTACACATGTGTGTTTTTAAGACTGTATTGTCAGCCTCAAAAGAAATTACTTACACAAAATGCTGCAAGTAGCAGTCTTATTAGTGGATAGTACAGTAATACCTCATACAAAGTCCACTTCGTACAACATTGAATTCATACAACATCACCTAATTCCTTGAAAAAAGTTGCCTCATACAAAGTCGCTGTGACTTTGTATGAGGCATTGGGGTTTTTCCCAGGTTGCATTGTGCCTGGGCAGTATAAAAGGCAGAACGCATGTGTGCATTGCTCTTGTGGGTTTTGTACGAGGTGAAGAGTGTTTAGGAGTGGTTTTGAGTGTGATTTTTTTTATTTTTTTTATTTTTTGACATGTTGTTTGACATGTTTTTGTAATGTATTTAGCCTTTATTTAGACAATGATTTCCTAAGGTTCTGTCAGTTTCCTGTCTGTTTCCTTGACTTTGCCCTGAAGTCTGTGCTGTTACAGTACAATGTATCTCTATGGAAACGACGTTGTATGAGGCGATCGCAGCAAGGATTTGAACGTTGTATGAGGAATCGCGGCTAGGATTTTGCATGCCTCATACAAAGTCCAAATCCGTATAAAGTCCAAACTTGTGGAACCAAGTTTGGACGTTGTATGAGGTATCACTGTATAAGATCTATCAGTGAATCCCTCCCTACAGTTGTTGTTGTGGTGGTGCTTGTGTATTGTGCAAAAAAACAAACAAAAAATAAGTAAGTTGCTTCTTCCTTGTGAGAATGTGCCTGTGTGATGAACACCATCATCTCATTGGCTCAGCTCAGAATGCTGTTGGAGAGGTTTGAATGGTCTTTCAAGAAAGGACAGAAATGGCTGTTGTTTAGGATTACAAGGAGGAGAGAATGGAGAGACAAACGGTAAGGTACAGTTTAGGAAAATGAGAGAAGAGGCACTGTTCCAATGAGAATGAAATGCCAGCCTGCTAGCCAGTCTTCATGGCTCATGTTATGTTCAAGCCTTTAAAATGGACTTTGATGGTTTTGTGTATGAATTATGGCCTGATTCTGTTGGGCCAGGGAAACTACAGTAAAACCCTGGGTTACGGAAATAGCCCATTCTGGAAAGATTTATGTAAAGCGGTTTTCCATAACTCATAGCACAATTTCCCATAGGAATGCATTGAAAATTTAAAAACCATTGTGGAGGTTAGAAAAGAACAAAACAAACAAACAAAAAACCAATCAAAACCATAATTTTTCTGTTGGAAACTCTTCCTAAAGTGGCGAAAACAAAGTGAAAAATTCCAAAGTGCCCTTTAGAAAGAGTTTGGAACAGAAAAAATATGTGTTTTTTTTAACATTTTAGTGAGTTCCGGAGCTGATTTTTTTATTTTCAATGAATATTCATCACATTTTTGACATCACCGTCTAGTGGCCAGCCCTGGTATTTGCAGGAAAAGTGCTGCCTAACAGCTGATGAGTGGTGGGGGGAAATTCCTGGTATTTCCTGGTTGCGTTGAAAGCTTCTGCTGGAGCCAAAATGCGATGAAAAATTCCAAAGCCAGAGTGGAAATGCCTCAAACATCCTCCCACTGCTGTGCGAAGTGTCAAAACACCCCAAAAATTGTCTGTAACACTTTTTCTAACGTAATTCGAGACATGATTTCCTCAGAATGTCCTTCTGTAAGTTGAGTTTTCTGTTACCCACGGCATCCATATTGGATTCTAGCCATATGCTAGTTATTTATTTAGTATATGGCCTTTGATACTGTCGACCATGGTATACTCCTTAGTTGACTTTCTGAGTTGGGGGTTCGGGGCACTGTTCTACAGTGGTTCTGCTCCTTTCTGGGAGGTTGTTCCCAGAGAATTCAACTTGGGGAGTCTTTATCAGCTTCCTGGACCCTGCAATGGGGTGTCCCCCAGGGTTTCATTATCTCCCCACTGCTATTTAATATCTAGGTTAAGACACTGGGAGGGTTCATCTGGGGATTTGGATTGCAGTGTCAGCAATATGCGGATGACACCCAACTCTATCTCTCCTTTACATCTCCTGCAGTGAAGGTGGTCCGGTGCTTGGAAGATTGCCTGGCTGCCATAATGGCGTGCACCAGAGCTAACAAGTTGAGGCTGAACCTGGACAAGACGGAAATTCTGGTGTTGGTGGGCTTGTCTGCTCGACTGGGAGATCTGGTCCCTGTGATGGGCAGGATGGCTCTCTCCCCAAGGGATTTGGTTATATTAGATCAGCATCTGAGCCTTGAGGCACAGATTGCAGTGGTATGTAAAGCTGCTTTTTTCCAGCTACACTGAATTGTTCAGTTGAGTCCCTTCTTGGACAGGCGGTCCCTCACGACAGTAGTTGTCTCACTGGTAGTCTCTCGTATTGACTACTGTAATGCTCTCTACATGGGGCTTCCTTTGTCCCTGATGCGGTGACTTCAGCGAGTCCAGAATGCAGCAGCCAGGCTGATTATGGGAGTGAGAAAATTTGAGCATTTCTCCCCAGCCTTGGCAAGTCTGCACTGGCTACCCATCTCTTTCTGTATCAGGTACAAGGTGTTAGTGCTAACTTTTAAAGCCCTAAATGGTTTGGGACCTTCTTACCTTGTGGAATGTCTTTCCCTAAGGACAGTAGCCCACATCACTCGCTCCTCAATGTCAGCACAGCTTCAGGTGCCAACCCTGAGACTGGCTAGAAAGGCCATGATGAGGAGAAGGGCCTTCTTGGTGGCAGCACCAATGCTGTGGAACGCCATTCCAGCTGAGCTATGCCAGGCTACATCCCTGCAGTCTCAACTAAAAACACTGCTCTTTGAGGAGGCCTTTGGGAATGTGCTGCCTATTTCTGGTTGTTAGACTATTTTATTGGGAGTTTTATTGTGTACAATTTTTAACTTTATGACTGGTTTTATGATGTTAAGTGCCTGAGTAGGGATGATTTCATTTATAAACAAACATATAAACAATTTATATATTTGATTGCTCCAGGAGTCGCCCTTAAAAATCATCTCTAAGGCAGTGGTGCCCAAACTATGGCCTGAGGGCCAGATACGGCCCCCAAAGCCATTTCATCTGGCCCACAATGCCCTCGCCAAACCAAGAAGTGAATACAGATGCTTCGCACATGTGTGGACGTGTCCGTATTCACTTCTTGGTGTGGCGCTGATATACTCGCAGATGTGCAGAAGCATCTGCATCGAACCAGGAAGTGAATACAGATGCTTCTGTGGATGCACGAGCACTTCCGTGCCAAACCAGGAAGTGAATATGGACGCATTCGTGCATGCGCAGAAGCATCTGCGTCGAACCAGGAAGTGAATACAGATGCACATGCGCAAACACGCCCTGTTCTGGGGGCGTGGTCAGGTCCCCGGCCCAAAAGGTTTGGGCACCCCTGCTCTAAGGTTACATTGTTATATAATAAGTTGCACAGTCTGTCATGGTGCCCCGTCCTCACATGCTGGTGATGGTAGTTTCTGCCATTTATGCAAAAGTCCGCACATCTACAGTGCCCTGTACGTATTATATTAAGGCTAGTCCTCTTCATGCGAGGTTGATAAAAATTTCAGTTATGCATTGAAAATTCTGGTACTGTACTGGTATGGTGCTTTCCCCAACCAATCTCTTCTCTAGTTGCCCTGCAGGTTGAACTCTTCATTGCCTGCAATAGTGGTGCTGGATAAAGGTGGATATCTTGAGAAGAGTCTGTTAATATTCAGGTCTAATATGTCAGAATTTACTGGTAGTTCTGGATTCTGAACTATTTTGCGGTACTCTCTTAAAAGAGCATCTTTCCTGCAAGGTTCTGGCGGAGGAATGTTACTTAACGCTGGAAGCCAGTAAGTAGGCTTGGACCTAATTGTTCCAGATATAATGTGCATGGTGTTATTTATCTACGCATCAACCTTGCTTACATGGGCACTGCTTAACCAAACAGGGGTGCAGTATTCTGTAAACTAGACTTAATGCAGAATTTCCTAAGGTAGTGGCTGAGGATCCCCAAGTTGTGCTGCATAATTTCTGTATGATACTGTTCCTTGTTCTAATTTTTAGGAGCATTGCCTGTAAACAGTTTTTAGGAGATGTGATCTAAATGCCAAAGTACGATCTAGGGCAGGGGTTCCCAATCTATGGCCCGTGGGCAGTATCAGGCCCCCGGCACCAATTCATCCTGCCCACACTGCCCTCGCCACTCCCCGAAGCAGAGATAAAATGTGCCCACACATGCACAGAACGCTGCCATAAATGACCTGCAGCTGTCGTAAATGCGTTTATGATAGCTGCGGGTCATTTACAACAGTGTTCTGCGCATGCTCAGGCATGTTTTGCTTCCAATTCTGGAGGGGAGGAACCACATGACCAGCCCATTCAGCTGTCCAGGGAGGCGTGGTCCAGCCCATGGCACAAAATGGTTGGGAACTGCTGATCTAGGGTGATGTCCAGGCACTTAGCCTCTTTATTATGACCAAGGCATTTCCTATCCATGTGTACATTTATTATTCAGATGAAAGCAAGCAACTTTTCTTTGGGTGTCACTTGGTTTTAGTTGCCATCTGTGGAAGTAATTAGTCATTATGGAGATATCAGTTGTAAGGATCTCTTCTGAGGCCTCAAATGTCCTATTCTGGTAGCTATCACCCAGTCATCAGCATACCCGGACTTCCTGCTTTGTGTATGGAAGTGCAATCCTGTCCTTTGGAGAAGTTCTCTCGTTTCTTTTAGAAGCTCTGGGGTGGTTTCTGGAAAAGAGGAATAAATTGGGGCATAAGAACATCAGATCGGAAATGACTGTCATTGGGAAATGTGGTCACAACAGGATGTTACAGGTCAATATTTAAAAGCAAAATCCAGCTGAGAATATTCTTGGGCAGTGTAACATTTACTTGAGTTGAATCCTCCTGTCAGTGTGTGAAGTTTACCAATGCTGTATTTCTGGTGCTTGTTTGGCTAGGAAGACTGCCCTTGGGCCCAAGTTAGATCAAGGTGATTCATCCCCATGTTAGCAGTGAGTAACTCATAAAGGACAAACATACGAACTGAGAGAGCTACATCAGCACTCGGTAACTGTGGGCAGCAGATCACTTGAAACCCCTGTTGTTCCTGCGTGATTGGAAGCTGGCAGAGTTAAGTGGGTTATAGCAATTGAGAGCAGCATATGGAAAACAGAGAAAAGGCTCTTAAGACAACAACACTCCTGCATGTGAAACCAACTGTAGATAATACACCGTAAGCCTTCAGCTAAATCTTGGTTAATACATGCTCCAAATTTAAATCTCTGATGCAAATACAGTTTCCATGATATTTTCATGTGGTGACATGCTTCAGTCATGTGCACTTCCATAATGTAAAGGTTAGCCATATATTTGTACTTGTATTCTCATTTTCCACATTCTTGACTTGTTCAAATAGTTGCTCATGTTAAGCAATTGCATTGCATGAGATGGAACTTAATGAAAAATCATATCAGTGGCTTCTGTATTCAGAGGTGGTCCAAAAGTAGACAAGTGTTTAAGTGTATATACAGGGTATATAAGCTGATTTCCTGGTGGTCCTTTCATTGCAATGTTCCCAATTCTCACTTCTTACTGTTTTCATCTTGAGAAGAATGTATTGCATGACAGAAGAGATTTTAAAGGTGCCCTCCCAATTATTTTTAACAGAAACCTTCCTTTTAAAAAAGGAACATGACAATTAGGTTTTGAAAAGATGCAAAGAAGGTTGTTCAAGATTTTCAGTCTGCTTGAAGAACAAAAATGCCCTCCATGGTTCCTTGAAATAAATCTTTGTTAGTTGAGCCTGTGCCAATGCTACAGCTGTGTTAGTCATAGGCATTTTTCTTTTGCAACTTGGAAGTATAATAAATTAAGCAAAGAATGTATCCCTCCTAACTCTTTGTTCCATCTGTACAATGGTTGCTCTTCAAAGAGCTGAGGATATCACACATATGATTATTTCATGTTTAGCTGATAACAACTTTGTGAGATTTGCTGCCAGAGATGGTGTGTGTTGAATAGTCAGAGGAGCTGTTTTCTAAGGCATCATAACCGCCTGGAATCCCTGAATGAATTTGTGAATGATTGAGGACCAAGCTAAATTGGAAGCCTAAGGAAAACTAGCCTTCAGGTCTTTCAAATGTTGTTGTAGGGAGAAAACCTGAATAATGGCACACCATCTATCCCTTGGTCAAAAACCATGTCTTCTTCAAACTACATTTGATGTCCTGATAACTGGTCATAAATAGTTTTCATGTTTATTTGAGGAGGAATTGCTCAAAAATCTAATGGTGGAACTCAAGGGGATTTCATACTAATAACTTTTGCCCTGAAGGTTAAAACAGAAGAAAGTCTTAACACACACACACACACACCCACCCAGCAAGATTAGGGGAAAGCAGAAGTGGGGCGGGGTCACTGGCAGGGGATCCTTTATGTAGAAATGACAATTTCTTATACACTGGTTTTAACATCCCAGACGTATTCATTCTGAATATGGTACAGTAGATGAATCCCTGAGTTTCTGTTCCCTCAGGCTTCTTTTAAAGTAAATAATTTGTAACTTTGGACATAAAACGAGTTGTGATCCAAGAGTAAGAGATTAGAGATGGTACACAGGTCAAAGGTTCTCTGAGATCCCATTGACCCTGCTTAGCTAAGTTCCAAATCTGATGTTGTAGCAGTCCAGGCATTATGTATGGTTAGGGAATTGCACAGATTCTTAATATACTGGAGGCAGACAAGCCTACCTGTTCCCCCACATCCACCAAGCCACTCTACTGCCAGGCTACAGCAGCCCTTTGAGATGAAGCAACATACATGATTACACTTATCCACATGGTTTGTGAATTTGAACGTAACTTCAAACCATTGCTAGAACAAACTGTTTGTGATCCAACCTTGCACCGCCATGTGATGCTCCAGTTTGGCAAACTGCTGCAAATGCTGGAGTTTCACTTGGCCAGTTTTGATAGGGCCCCAAGGTGTGGTAGGATAGAAATGCAGTTATGCATAGTTTGCTAGTGTTGGTGATATGCTGACAAATTGGCCAAATTTCCCTTGTAAATTGTGTAGTAAATTGTACTAGAAAAGGCCTATTGAATTATTGGGTATTTGATAAGTCAACACCTCTCTAAATTGCTTAGATTCAAATGGGCCTACTCTAGCTGTGATTTATTTTAGCATAGTAAGTTGCAGTTAATGTTGGCCCATTTGACTCAATGGAACCTATAGAGAAGATGACTTAGCAGATCCCCTTCGATTCAGTGGGGTATTTTAGTGCAATTTACTATGTTGAGTCACAGGGGGTTTGCCATTAATTTGTTTTGCCACTCCTCTGATCAGAAGAAGATGTGTCTTTATCCACTTGGTAGAGTTCTCCTGAAAGGACAGACTAGCCTGTCAGTTACTCCTGCTCAACAACATAGATCTCAAAATAAATGACCAAATATCTTGGGATGATTCAATAAATTTATTTTATATACAGTGGAACCTCATACAACAATTGCCCCGTATAGCAATGGAATTATATAGCAATTAGGGTTTTTTTGGGGGGGAAATGGTGTCCCGCATAACAATTTTCCCTATGGGAAAAATCGTACAACAAATTTTCAATGGGAAAAACAACTTAGCGGGGGAAAATCGTTATACGATGTATCCCATAGGGGAAATCGTTATACGATGCATGCATCGTATAGCTATTGTTTCGTACAACAACAAGCCCCGTGGAACGGATTAAAATCGTTGTATGAGGTACCACTTGTACTTATCTTTTTGCTCTATTCAACCTAGACAGGGCTCTGGAAGCTGCTAATATTAATATAACATTTCAGTAAAACAAAATTTAAAATTCCATTTAAAATTACATTAACGATTTATATTAAAAGCAGGTAGTCCACTAGCACATGTCTAGGCTCCTACTCGTATATGGCCCACACTTCTCTCCAAATAGTTTGCAACATTGAAAGCCATTGAAAGGTCTAGGCAAGATTAGGAAAGTACTGTATTGGATTTCTAATCAAATCAGCGCTAGACCCAAAGCTGGGCACTAAGATTGACCAAGGGAACTGGTGCTTCATTCAAAAGCCACAGGACATAAGTTGACAAAGAAAATTCCCCATGCCTAAATGGTGTGATTATGATTTCCTTTAGAGATAAGAACAGTGTTTCCCTTTCCTTTCATATCCCCCCCATCTCTTTCATTCAACAACATACAGCTCTTGACTAGAAAAGACTATAGTTGTTCCCTTCAGCTACTCTTCCCCCAAGTGCTCTATTCCAATTGAGAAGGAAACAGACTGAAATATGTCCATGTAAACACAACAAGGTAATGGTCAGTGACATTTCTGGCTTCTGCTTTCTTCCGGGAATAACAACAGGAATTGCACAGGATGTGAGCAATATCATGCACAGTGTCCAGCAATTGTTTCACAACTGGATTAGAGAAATGAGTTGCGTGAGTGAGACTGCAGAGGCAGAAAATTTATTATCACTTATTTAGAGTATCTTCTCTTTCAGCAGCTTAGGATTTACAAGGGTGGGAAGGGAGTCATTACTGAAAAGGAGGTCCTTGATTTGCCCAAGTGGGTGTCACCAGAGACCATCTGAGGCTATTCACAGGTGCAATGAATTTGAGGATTTATTTGAATCACAGCAGCGAAACGGAATGGAATCAGATTTATGGAATGAAGGCATGGTATAAAAGACATCACAGAAAAATCACCAAATTTGTAACAGTAATATGCAGTGATAAAATGAAAAGGAAGTATCAGAGGAAATGATTGTTGTGCAAAAGTAGCCACAATTAGCTTTTAAAAAATAAAACAAAACACTGTTTTTCACCAGCCCTCTAGCTGAAGCTCACTTTGTTTAGCAATCTATGGCTAAAGAATTGAGAAAGAGAAATTTAGAGCTCCCTATTCTAATCTAAGGAATAGGTTCCTGAAGACTCAGAGGAATGTTCAGGAAAATTGATCCAGGAGAATCCAGAGGGAGAAAGTCAGAAGGAAAAAGTAAAATGAAGTAATGAAATCACTGTGGCGTCACACGTGTGTGTGTAAGAGAGAGAGAGAGAGAGATGGTGTAAGTGCAAGTAATAAATGACAGTAAGATAGGTGTAGGATTTCCCAAAAGAAATAAGCTAACCCATTGCAAAAACATACTTCTTTCCAAATCAGGGGACCATAGTAGTCAAAATCTACAAAAGTAACATTTCATGAGAAAAAAAATGAACTGAAAAGCCTGTGAGTATGAATGAGTGTGACTCTTGAGTCCAAGTCTTTTCTCCCAAGCAGAAATTGCTGCCTCTTCCATTGACTTCTGATTTTCCCATATTCAGGTTGACTTCTTTACCTGCACCCCTAACTTTCAGGTCTCTATTGGTAGATGGCAAGTTGAGAGAGACCCTGCAAATGTACCATTTTTTTTATTCCCAGAGACTAAATCATCCTTTCATCCTGGGGCACATGATGTGATAGCATCTTATCAGGGTATTCTCTGGGCCTGGAGTCACTGAAAGTTTATGGTTTTATGATACAAATATTTCTTCAATGCCCTTCCATAGACAGGCCATTCCACAGGATGGTAATCCAGTCCACAGGGCGTATATCTATACAACATTCTAGGCAACATGTCCACAGGCCTTCTGTCCTTTGTATCCCTGTGCCCTAAAAGTAGGACTGAATTAACAGTTACATACCATGGCAGTTTGTTTACTGGGTTGTTTTTCAGGGTCTACTTCTTAATAGATGGCTTCTTCAGTTAAAAAAAAAAACACCTGCTTGACATGCCACCACTTCTCTGAGACAGCAATAGCTATATCAGTGCATTTAAAACACTTGTTTTCAAAGATTCCAAAACTGGAACCTAAGACTGACAATTGTGCTGATTTCTTAGAAGGGCCAATTTATGAATTTACATGCCGTAGAGATGTGTATGGATAAATTTGTCACAAGTTAAGCTTCCAGGAGTTGTTGTCTAATTCATGTTGTCCGATACAGTCACGATGGCATATGAAGTCTGAAGGCACATACATTCTTTCCACATTAGAGAAACATAAATCCCTTTCTGAGAACTGTGTCAATATTTTTGGCCCTTAACTTGTGATTATCTGTTTATGTTATCTTGGGTGTAAAACAGATGATATGTTTTACCATGACATAGACTGGTTAATATCACTTTCTGTAAAGCTTTTTACAAAAATGCTAGTTTGCTTTATCCCTTGAGTTGTAGCCCAGTGTTCACTGTCTAGGCAAAGTTTCTGAATATATTTGACTAGATTTTTTTCCCTTATGCTGCTGCTTACTGTTTCTGGCTGAATTTGTGAAAAAACACTACATGTTTGAAATGTTCATTTTAACACTAAAATTGTATCTCACTCCTTGAAAATCCCTTAGTTCAGGATAAACCTTTATAAACAGTTAGTTGTTTACTTTCTTTACTAAAGAAAAATCCTATGTAAAGCTCACAGCATTTGATACACCACAACTAACATGTTGTTATGTTGCTATATATGTTGTATGTACCACCTTCACAGAAACTACTTCAGTAGAATTCTCATCTGCAGCATAGGCTACCTCACAGAACAAAGGATGAACTCACACATTGTCAATAGATGCTGAAGGTTAAATTCATTAGCAAATGTTTAATGCCAGGTGTTTGTCTTGCATCCTTCTACTAACCATTTGCAATTCAACAGGGTGAAATTTCATAACTAATTCAAATAACAACCTGAGATCTTCTGCTATTACCAGCTGTAAAAAGCCATATTGATTTTTATAATTCTCTTTTACCTCTGTACCTGATGTGTATAAATGAATGCCGTGAAGTCTCACTCCTATGTCTGATGAAGTGGGCTTAATCCACGAAAGCTAATATTAAAATACAGTAGTTAGTCTTTAAAGTGCCACAACAATTTTGCTTTTTTGTTTTGTTTACTCTCTGATATTACAGACATAGATAGCGTTAGCCCTTTGAGCACAGTGTTATCGTTGTTCCACATTGTAACAACCTGTTACTAATTGCTCTGCTTGGGTAGTGTCATTGGCCAGTTGGGGTACACAGAGAGAGCATCCTCGAAGATTGCGGTACTTTTGAACCACAATCGGGCATACTCTGGGCAACGTCCACCTTGTGCTGGCTAATCTTTCTGTGCTGACATACCCCAATGGGCACAGTCGCCACACAGCGGTGCTACACAGAGAGTCTATTCAAGGAGAGTCCAAAGAGCAAGCCGAGGTCTGGTTACCGGTAGTTCAAGCAGCGTCTAGTCCAAAGATGTCCAGGGGCGTTGTCAGGGTTGGCAGAGAAATCAGGGTCATGGCAGGTAGGTCAGGGTCTAGGCAGGCAATCTCAAAAGGTATCTGAAGTCAAGCAGGGAGTTGGTCTTTGCACTGAAGAATTGTACCAATGCTGGAATGCTGCAACAAGCTTCTTTAAAAGCCTCCCAGCTAATCACTATCAGCTGGGAGCCTTCTCTGGTAACTAATTCTAGCTTGCTTGCATCGCAGGTGTAGCTCCTTTCTGAATCTTTCCCTGACTGAGGGATGATCACTGTCAGACTTCTGATCTAACAGGTCATCTGCCTGGGGAAACAGAGTCGAGCCAGAAGCAGGCTGAGATTCCTGGTTCAGGACATTCTCAGGTTCTGGTGCAGGCAGAACTAGGCTGGGCATAGGAAGAGCCTCCTGATCGAGGTCATCTTCAGAGTCTGACAAGGGCTGGATCACAACACTTTCTCACACTAAGTCAGGCGAAAGGAACTACAGAATGAACTCCCCAAAGCTGGCTTCATTTTGGCAGTTTCACATCTGGCCTAGACTCAGAAAAAGAAGAAGTGGTCAGTTGTCCTTTGAAGAAACTGATATTTCCTTATCTTGTAAGTTGAGAGTTAACTAGAGTTTGATCTTTTAAAGTTTTTGATCCACATTAAGGTACAGTACATGTAGATACACAGACATATACACGCACACTTGAAAATCCCAGGTACCTGCCCATTTTGTGTACATGCCTGTTCATTTGATTTTCCTGATTCTTTGAATTGTACTAATTTCTAAAAGTGTAACATATTTACCCAGTTGTTGCACACTCTTGCTCATTCCATTGTGTATCTTATATGAATCTAAAACAGTTGTAGAATTAATTATATTAATGCAAAGCTATTGCAGTTTTCTATGTGGGGCTGCCCTTGAGGCTGGTATGGAGACTCCAGCGGATATAAAACGCAGCAGCCAGATTGATTGTGGGTATTGAGCTCTATTATCATATTATCCAGACCTGACAAGCCTGCATTGGCTACCCATTGAATACTGTACCAGGTTCAAGATTTAACATACAAAGCCCTATATGGTTTAGGATCATGCTACCTTTGTGAGCTCATTTTCTTGCAAAATAATACCAAGAGCATCTAAATGATGAAACTGAGGGTGGCCAGATGGAAAAGATAAAGAAAATTTTCACTAGAAATTTTGCATTTTCAGCTGCCCCCGCCCTAAATGAGTTCCCAACTGAAAGCAGAGCCAGCCTCACTTTTTTGGCTTCTCGTAAATCCCTGAAAACAGTTTTATTCCCACAAGCTTTTTTTGGGGTAAAGGAACATCAAAGTTTAGTACCTTTATGGTAGAATTGTCTATGCTAAGGGGCAGCAAACCTGCCTCTCCAGATGTTCTTGGACTTCAGTTCCCAGAAGCTCTGATCAGCAGGTGTACTGACTTGGGCTTCTGGTAATTGAAGTGCAAGAACACCTGGAGAGCCAGGTTTGGTGACCCCTGGTCTAGGCGATTAAATGGCCGTCAGTACTTTAGCCTCTTATTTTACTGTTCATGTGTAGTTATTTATTTTTTGTAGTGTATGTAACTCTGATTTTTTTATTTGCCATACTTGGACTGTTATCCTGTTGTCAGCTGCCCAGAGTAGTGATTTCAATAATTGGGTGGGAATCCAATCAATCGATCGATCGATCAATCAATCATACAGGAAACTCCTGAATCGAGGGATGCTAAGATTTGTTTTCAGGGGTTGTTGGTTTGATGGAATTGCTGAGAAGACTTCTAAGAAATTGTTCATTTGATTCTCTTGAAACAGTGTATGACATTTTATTGTAGAATGCTGCAGGGATGAGCAGCTGAAATTTTTCTGAATCTAATCTAGTTTGTATGATACAAATGTACAAATTCAACTGATAAATCTTGTTATGGAGTTATACTGATAGAAGGGCAATGGTGTAACTTAGTTGCAAATTGTTGCTAATAAACAAATCATCACTTGGATTCCCCATTTGTTTCATTCATGTGCAGTTAATTGCAACAAGCTTTTGGCTAGGGAGAGAAAATATACTTCAGTTTGATATCTTTTCAAACTGGAAACCATTTTGTTTCTCTGTATTTTGTCCTAAATGTAGTCTCTTGTTCAGAATATAGGTTACATATTAAGACAGTTGAGGATGATTTTGTTTTCGGTCACCTTCAAAGACTGTGGATATGTTAGGAAGGAGTTTAAATTTCCTTTCCTCTTCTTCTTGATCACCTTCACACATTTACAGGAACATTGACAAGTCCAGTCTACATAGTCCAAGTCTTTGATATCTTGACACATGGTCGTTAAATTCTTCAGAAATGTTCTTTGAATTATATTTTAGCACTATGATTGTTCTAATGTTTTTTTAAAAAATCTTTACTGTAATTTGATGCTAACAGTTTTATGGGTTGTCCTGCAGTCTACTTCTGTTTGTATATTTTTGCAAATAGAATAGAGCTTCTCCATTCCCCCTCCTCCATTGATACAGTCTATTTGATTTCTGTATTGGCCCTCCAGTGACAACCACTCTAGATAGTCATCTGTTTGGTTGCTTGATGCATGTATTTTCAATAAACAAATTGATGCCACACAACTGCTTGCTTAGTTTCTTACTTTTAGGTTACATTCTCCAATAAAGTAATCCAATAATCTGCTGCCTCCCCCCACCTTTTTAGGGTTAAGTGATTCTACTAACAGTCTAGATTCTTGAAAAGAGTCAAGCTTTCTGATGACACTGGAAAACCTGTACCATATTATTGTGAGTATCTAAAAGGGGAATATATGAGTCTCAATTGGTTGGAGGTGCGGGAGTTGGGCCAGTATCAGATCAATTGAGTTTTTGGAAATAGTGAAAACCACTGTGATATCCTGCATCCTCCAGGGCATTGTATAATACACTGGGTGTGTAGTGTGATTTTGTGTATATTATATTTTTATTATATTGTGTTTTGCTTAGGGAGAATTATGGTAATGCTGTGATAGTTAATACGTTTTGGGTAGATTAAAAAAGGTAAATATAAACATTTATAGGTGTATATATAAAAGAGGGCGATTTGGAGATTCAATGTTACAAGAAATAGAAAATATTGCAAGCGTAAGTTTTATGTTGCATATAACGAATTGGAGTATAATAACCGAGAATTAGAAGGACGGGGTGGTATTACATTGATAAAGTAGAGTTTTTGTTATTAGTGTTATTATTATTTATTGTTTTATGAATCTTTTGTATTGTATATTGTTTTTATGATTTTTTCGTACAGTATTTATATTGTGATTTTTTTCTTTTTCCCCAGACTTTGTTATAATCTTTTGAAAACTTAATAAAAAATTAATTACAAAAGGGGAAAATATATTTAATAGCCATTTCTTTCTTAGAATGTAAGTTCTAATTTATTGCACTGTAGATAGTATCAGCTATATATGTTGTGAACCACCCAGAGAGTGTTCTAAATGCTATGGGGATAGTACAAGTGCTATTGCTATCACTACCTGTATTTACAGAAGAAAGTATGAGGAATAAACGGAAGTACATTGCCATCTGTAGCTGGATGCTTAATGGCCTTTGCTAGCTAGCTAGCTAGCTGCTTAATAGACTTTTCTGAGTTGTGTGAGATCATGATTTGCTGTTGTTTAAATTAGAACTTTCCTTTTAGACTGGGATTGGAATGAGGACTGGGGGTAATTATAACCTGCTGCTCCCACTGATCCTCACTGTTAACCAGACTGTTGCAGGCTTATGGTAACTAGAGTCCAATAGGTTTTCTACTATTTAGAAGTCTTTGGTAATAAAAAATTGTGGAAAATCAAGATTAAACTCTGTTAAGCTGTTGAAATATTATATTTTCAAAGCAGTTCTCTTTTATGATGATTTTTTACATTACACATTGGTGTGTTGTAAGAATTTCTTTATGAAATAGAAGAATGAATAAAAGTTATTGGTTTTTTCCATTCTTGTTACTATAATGCAAAGAATGAACTTTCTCTAAAATAATTTATATTGTATCTTTTGCTTAAAGTGGTTTAATCACCTAACAGTAGTTAAATAGTAGATAAAGCTTCCTAAGGATAGGGAATTTTGTTTTGATAATTATCAGAAAAAGCCAGATCTATAACACTGTTTCTCATGTAGCACTGATTCTTCCAATCCTTTCTTAGATTAATGTATAAGCTTTGTGCCCGTGTAATATAAAAATTGTTTGGATTGTTCTGTTTGTTCCCCTCCCAACAAATAATAATAATTACAGCTTGATCTGAGATGGGTGTTGTTTGAACACTGATACCTGTGTAAACACCTACAAGGTTACACTGAATGCAAAGGGAATCAAAGGTTCATAGCAAACTTGTCTGACTCATAACATTTGTGTATATTTTTTTCTGTAGCTTTTATGTACAATCACTTAGAGAAGATGTGTAAATAGAATTCTAACAGGAACTTTTTGAAATGTACGAGAGGTGGAATATAACTAAAGAAATATTTCTAAGAGCCTGGCGGATAAGAGGATGAGCATATGAGCTCATATTTTTCAAGCCCCTCAGGAAGGGAGACGAGAGAAGAAAGAATAGTAATATCTATTGCTTTCTATATATTCAAGTATATTACCTTTCTCAGTTTCCTCTACAGAATGAGTACAACTGCATGGAGTTGCAGGCAAATTTATGAAAAATCCTAGCAGCTGTTATTATAGGAAGCTCACTGACTTCCTTTGAGGACCACATACCGCTAGAAGGCATCACTAAAATTAACACATGCAACTGTATCTTGGAGAGGATTTCATTATCCAGTTCTTTAAACATTTATCAGCTTGTATATATCATGCGAGCTTGTCTTAATGTGAGCTTATTGGGATGTTCTAGAACAGGAGTTCCCAATCTAAAGCCTCCTGGCCCTTCCCACCAGCCAGGAGGATATGAGCCCCCGCGGCCACTGGAGGCCAAAGACGCCACTGTGCCGCCGCGCCCTCCTGGCCCTTCCCACCGGCCAGGAGGATAAGAGCCCCCGTGGCCATGGGTGGCTGAAGACGCCGCCGCACCCACCTGGACCTTCCCACCTGCCAGGAGGATAAGAGCCCCCATGGCTACGGGAGGCTGAAGACGGCAACGTGTCGCTGCGCCCTCCCCACCAGTGGTTTTGGTTGGGGTGCCGTGGCGTATTCACGTGGTGACTTTTGTCTTTGTTGCTGTTAAACTTTCTGTGGGACTTATTCATGTGAGTGCTGTGGGACTTTGCAAACATGTTCTTGTGGGACTTCTCAAATGAGTTTTTTTCCTTTTTGTAATGCTTTTTGATATTGTGATACTGATACTTTTTGATACTGTGATTGTAATGATTTGTGATGGTGATATGATATTATTTGTGATCTGTGATGATAATATGTATTGTGATTATTGTTAGCTGCCCTGAGTCACATAGCCAAGTGGGCGGCATACAAATCAAATAAATGAAATTAAATTAAATGAAGGCCTGTGGGCCAGATCCAGTCCCTTTTGCCATTTCATTTCATGTGGCTCCCCATCCCTCCAAGGGCATTCAAAAAACAAAATGGCCACCCCTTTGAAGCTGTTGGGACAAAATGGCCACCCCCATCGTGCAGGCGGGGCAAAATTGCTGTACGGCCCTCCAAGCTGACAGAGAGTATGACTCGGCCCCTGACTTGAAAAGGTTGGGAACCCTAGCTCTAGAACATTTATTCAACATCTGACACTCATTTTAAAGCAAGGGGTGCCCTAACTTTTTGGACCGCGGTGTAGAGATGGATACACACACACACACCAGGATGTGGGTACAAGAAGGCAGAACAATCCAACAAAGGACCCACTGCTCATATTTATTCCTAAAATCCTAAACCCCCATGTGCATAAGGCAATCACGTGGTTTGTACAAAACTACAGAGCATGCTATAGCAAAAGACATAACAATCAATCTTTCTGGGGTAAAGGTAAAAGCATAAGAAGGCATACACTTTGTTATCTGGCGCCAGAGCGGCTGAGCTGGCTTGACCTAACCTTTCACATAGAACACGTCACCCAGTCTCCTAGTGGCATCTGGTTTACACAAGCATGTACTCTTTCAGGAAGCCAGGAGATTAGAGAGCTTCAAAGAGGCAAAGAAATGCTTGTACCATCTTCCACCAGGAAACCATCAAGAAAAAGAATCTTAATGTTATACTGGACCATGTGGGTCCAGCAGCTCCCTTTCAGAAGGGTATAGAAAACTTAAAAGCAGTTACCACCAAACTAATATAAGGTTATTTTCCAACACCGCGGGCTGGTCATGTGGTTCAGGGGCCCGGTCCATACCTGTCAAGTTTTGGGAAATTTCTGTCAAACCCCCATATTTTACACTCTTTCCCGCCATCATCCCGTATTAGTTAGACTGCAATTAGACTGGAGTTAGACTGGAGGCCAGCACAGGATAAGCATAGCTATCCAGTTTCCTGTTTTGGCCAGGAAATTTCCCTTATTTGACAGAAATTTCCTGAAACTTGACAGGTATGGCCCAGTCACTATGGCCCAGGGGCTAGATGCAGCCCCAACGGCAATTCATCTGGCCCACGGAACCCTCGTCGCTCCTGTAAGCGGAAGTAAAATGCACCCATATGGGCACATTTTACTTCCCCTTCCAGGAGTTCGCATCCGGCCCCCGGGCCGTAGTAAGTCTGAATTTGTGGCTTTCCATGTCTTAACTGCCAGCTTAACACCCTTGCAGCAGATGTTTAAGTTCTAGTAGCTTCAGTAGTGGTGGTGGTGGTGGGGAGGGGCAATTTTTATCTTTTTAAAGATATAGTGATTGTTTCAGAAAGTGCCAGAGCTTTAGGGACTGGTTGTTCATACAATTGATAAATAATTGCCTTGAATGGGGCAATTAAGAGACAGTAAGAGGAGCAGGTGAGGCTGATATGCTGCTTGTTCCCGAGTAGATACCCACATATTCATAGTGAAGGCAAGGCATGTGGAAAAAATACAATATTTTGTATTTTCTTGAAGAGTAATGTTGATTCTTGCCACCCCTTCTGCTGCAAATAAGGTGGGACTTCTGAGTTTGTTATCATCATTTGCTCTTTTCTGAGACCTTCTTGCTCTTCCCAAAGGACACAACACTTTTATTTTGGTGCAGGGAAGGAGTATGTATTTGCATGTATGTACTGTATACATATATGTACATACATATAGCTGTAGGATAACTGCAGGTTTGCTGCACACAGGGCATGATAAGGTATCTATGTCTATAGATATAGAGGACAAGCTACAGAACATTTTATGTCTTTGGGGAATTGGTATGGAGTAGAAGTAATTGGTTACAACTAATACAGTCACTTGGAACTATTTGTCTTTGAGCATTAAGAGTATCCAGATTTAATGTCAAAACAATATAATGTATAGTTAATAATGGTAATTTTTAATATAAGGATTAGTTACTTTAAAATGCTTTTAAATAGCATTTAACGCAGGGATGGAGGAAGCACAATATGGGATCAAAATTGCTGGGAGAAACATCAACAATTTGAGATATGCAGATGATACCACCCTAATGGCAGAAAGTGAGCTCCTGATTAGGTTGAAGGAAGAGAGTGCAAAAGCTGGATTGAGACTCAATATCAAGAAAACCAAGGTAATGGCAACAGGCCCTATCAGTCCCTGGAAAATAGATGGGAAGAAGTAGAAGCAGTGACAGATTTTGCCTTCCTAGGATCAAAGTTCACTGCAGATGGTGACTGCAGCCATGAAATAAAAAGGCGACTGATTCTTGGCAGACAAGCTATGAGAAACCTGAGGAACATAGTGAAAAGTAGAAACATTACATTGCAAACAAAAATTTGCATAGTAAAAACAATGGTATTCCCAGTGGTAATGTATGGTTGTGAGAGCTGGACCATTAGGAAAGCTGAATGCAGAATAGATGCCTTTGAAATATGGTGTTGGAGGAGAGTTTTGAGAATCCCCTGGACATCGAGGAGAACAAATAGGTCTATCTTAGAAGAAATCAAGCCTGACTGCTCCTTAGAAGGTCAAATAGTAAAGATGAAGCTAAACTACTTTATTTGCTTCTTAGATGTTGAAGTATATATTACAGACTCTAGGAGGATAGCAGTCAGACTATATAAAAAACCAACTGATAGGAATCCGTATTTGAAATACACCTCCCATCATCCACCCTACGTCAAAAATAACATTCCGTTTGGCTTGTTCGCAAGAGCGAAGAGAAATTCTACTTCGCCAGTTGACTTTATCCGGTCTGCTCATACCATTTAATGTAGACTTACTCAAAGAGGATATCCAGAACACTTTACAGATGCAGCCCTCCAGAAAATTAATGACATTCTCAGAACTAATCTTTTTGATCGAAAAACACAAGGGGGTGATTTTTATTTATTTATTTATTTATTGTTAGATTTTTATACCGCCCACTCAGCCAAAGCCGACTCCGGGCGGTTCACAACAGTGGGTAAAAACAGATAAAAACAAATAAAACAGATAAAAACCAGCAATAAGAACCCACCCCTAAAAAGAGAGGGGTGCAGGAACTGAAGAAACCATGGGGCAGGCATCCTCCCCTATATTAACCACCCAATGGAAGCCACCCCTCCACCTGCACCCCAAACTTGGCCCGCCAGCCAGTTTTTAGTTCTTTTCTAAAGGGCAACAACTCCGTCTGGAGACGCAGTTCCACAGGCAGGAGGGCCGGTGGGACACAGAGAAGGCTCTCCTCCTTGTGCCAGAGAGGTGAGACCCCCTGGCCGATGGCACTATTAGAGAGCCCCTCCGGTCCGCTCTGGTTGGACGGACAGACGTCCTTAGGGTGATGCGGTCTCTAAGGTAACCTGGCCCACTACCATATAGGGCTTTAAAGGTCAAAACCAGCACCTTGAATTGCACCCGGAGGCAAACGGGTAACCAGTGCAGCTCCCGCAGCAGTGGTGAGGCATGGGCATAACGTCCACACCCCATCACCACCCGTGCCGCCGCATTCTGGACCAGCTGCAGCCTCCGAATGGTCATCAAGGGCAGCCCCATGTATAGCGCATTACAATAATCTAGTCTGGAGGTCACCAGAGCATGAGTGACCATGAGCAAAGAGTCCCGGTCCAGGAGCGTGCGCAACTGGCGAATCACCCGAAGTTGGGCGAAGGCCCTCCTGGCCACAGCCGCCACCTGTTCTTCTAGCAGCAGCCGTGAATCCAGGAGGACCCCCAAGTTGCGCACCGGGTCGGTCTGGGGCAAAATAGCCCCATCCAAAACTAAAGATGGTAGCTCCCGGGATAGCACAGGACCCCCCATCCACAGCCACTCAGTCTTACTAGGATTCAGCTGTAACCCATTTGCCCCCATCCAGACCCCAACCGCCTCCAGACAACTGGAAAGGACTTTGACTGCATCACTGGGGTCCCCACGGGCTGAGATGTACAGCTGTGTATCATCCACGTACTGATGGTACCGCACCCCGTTGGAATGGATGATCTCACCCAGCGACTTCATGTAGATGTTAAATAGGAGAGGAGAGAGTACCGAGCCCTGAGGCACCCCATATTTTAGGGACCTAGGACTGGACTTCTCACTCTCCAACCACACCGACTGGGTCCGGCCCCTTAGAAATGAGGAAAACCAGGACCACACAGTGCCCTGGATCCCCAATCCTTGGAGCCGTTCCAGAAGGATACCATGGTCAACGGTATCGAAAGCCGCTGAGAGGTCAAGAAGAGCAAGGACGGACGGATGACCGCCATCCCGCTCTCACCAGAGATCATCCATCAGCGCGACCAATGCAGTCTCAGTACCATATCCAGGTCTGAATCCTGACTGGAAGGGGTGCAGATATTCCGCTTCATCCAGTACCCCCTGTAACTGACGCACCACTGCCTTTTCCAATACTTTCCCCAAAAAGGGGAGGTTGGAAACAGGTCTGTAGTTGGTTATGACTGCTGGTGATAACATCATTCGATGTTCCTTTGAATTTTCACCAGCCGCTACACAAATAAAAAGAATTATTAACAAGCATTGGCATTTGGGCAACGAGTTACCAGGTTGTAGTGCCAGGCCAGTTTTGGGTTTCAGAAAAACCAAGTCCATTAATAAACTATTGGTACGCTCGGACCATACAACTAGGGCTCTTACGGTCTTAGACAAGAAGTTTCCTACAGGTCACTACAGATGCCATACTTGCGTTGCATGCCAATTTTGTTGGGAGACCAGAGAGGTCCCCATCCCTGAAAGGAACTACTCTTTTACACTTAATTTGCTTACAAATTGTGCCAGCAAACACGTGATCTATTTATGGGAATGTCCATGTCCCAAACGCTATATCGGGCTCACCAATCAAGCTTTGAAAGTTTGAATATTGGAGCACCGCAGCAAAATCCGGGGGCAGGTGAGTGATGCCCCGTTAGTTAGCCATTTTATCAAGCAGGCTCATACCAAGAACGACTTTAGGCTCTTAGCGCTAGAGGCAGTCAGACCAAAGCTGTATGAGAAAATTGACGTTAATGCAATGAGAGGCATTCTACATCCATTTATTCGATACAATGTACCCCAAGGGCTTAAATCAAGAATTCGAACTATCATCTTTCTTATAAATTTGGAAGGTCATATTTCAGTTGGTACTAAGTATTGACTAGCCCATTCAGGAGAGTCAGGATTTACGCCACAACCATTGCACCTGTGTAGCGCAGAATTACTATATAGAGTTTACTTCCAGCTTAAATAGTTAACATCCATATGCACCTCATACACAGTGAATGGAGGCGAGGACGCGAAATAAACTGCCAACACACAAGAATTAACTTGTTTCTATAACTGAAGATGTAAGCTACTGGTTATGGTTGTTATAAATAAGGAACAGGAGTTTCCTTTTCTAGCATTTAAATATGTAAATATGTTAACAGCAGGGTGTGCATTTATAAAGTAAATACAAGTTTGCACTTCCTACGTGCAGCAATATAATGTATTATTTAGATAATTTACTACTTGTCAAGATGCTAGCCCCACTGCTTGAATTGTCATTATGATAAATGCTTTCTAAGCTCCTATCATGGTATCTTATATATTGTTTTGTAACCTTTTTATGTAGATTTGCTGAAGAAGGAATAAAAGTTCAGAAAAGTCAAATTAACTAGTACTGTATTGACTTTGAAACCTTTCACATGCTGTCTTATTGAAAAGCCTGATTTGGAAGAGTTTTAGTTACACCCGTAGTGGAATTATTTTTGTTTATTTACATGACGTGAAAATGCAATTGAAACCTTATCCTGAAGAGTCTTATCACATCCGTAGTGGAATTATCTTTGTTTATTCTTATGACGTACAAGTATAAGTAAAGAATAGATATTTTAAAAAATCGGGACTCTATAGCATTATTTTATATTCTTCGTCTCAAACGGTTTACTACTTTCCATTGGATATACACCGTTTTGCCTACTTTGCGTTTTGCTGGGTGAAGACCCAAAGTGATTCCGACTGGACACTGGCTAGGGCTGCTATTAAGACCTACCTGGTGGCGATGGGGGTGGTGAAGCAACAATACTTCACCACCCTCATTGCTTCTGCGGATAATCGCCTAGCTGCTCTGTTCCGGGTTACCAGGTCTCTCCTTGGCGAGGAGGGGCCGGTGCCCAGTTGGCAGGGTTCGGCTGAGGTTTTTGCAGACTATCTGGTGGAGAAAATTGCTCGGATTCTCTCGGGGTTTAATCCCGGCATGGATGGGGAGGGTCCGGAGGGGATCAGAGTTTAGTCTGGCAGTGTTATCTAGGATCGGTTTGATCCAGTTGTCCCTAAGGAAGTGGACAGGCTTCTTGCAGCTGTTCGCACCACCTCCTGCCCTTTGGATCCCTGTCCCACTTGGTTGGTGAAAGCCTCCAAGGGGGTGACGGGAGGCTGGGTCGAGGCTATAATAAATGCTTCACTGCGGGAGGGGGTGTTTCCTGCACCTTTAAAACATGCTCTGGTGCGCCCCCTCCTGAAGAAACAATCTCTCGACTCAGCGGTTCCAGATAATTATAGGCCGGTCTCCAACCTCCCTTTCTTAGGGAAGGTACTGGAGAAGGTGGTGATGCGGCAGTTGTAGGGGGTCCTGGATGAAGCGGATTATCTGGACCCCTATCAATCAGGTTTCAGGCCTGGATATGGTACTGAGACTGCATTGGTCGCACTGGTTGACGACCTCTTGCGGGAGCGGGACGGGGGTCATCCATCCGTCCTGGCTCTTCTGGATCTCTCAGTGGCCTTTGATACCGTTGACCACGGTATCCTTCTGGAATGGCTCAAAGGTTTGGGGATCCAGGGCACTGTGCTGTCCTGGTTTTCCTCATTTCTGGAGGGTCGTACCCAGTCGGTGTGGTTGGAGAGTGAGAGGTCCAGCGCTAGGCCCCTACAGTATGGGGGGCCTCAGGGCTCGGTGCTCTCTCCTTTCCTATTTAACATATACATGAAGCCGTTGGGTGAGGTTATCCGTTCCCATGGGGTAAGGTATCATCAGTATGCTGATGATACCCAGTTATATATCTCGGCCCATGGGGACCCCAGTGATACAGTCAATGTCCTATCCAGATGTCTGGAAGCGGTTGGAGTCTAGATGGGGGACAACGGGCTACAATTGAATCCCTCCAAGACTGAGTGGCTTTGGATAGGGGGTCCCGCGTTATCCAGGGAGCTGCCAACTTTGGTCTTGGATGGGGCTGTTTTGCCCCAGACAGACCCGGTACGCAACTTAGGGGTCCTCCTGGATTCGGGGCTGCTACTAGCAAGTCAGGTGGTGGCTGTGGCCAGGAGGGCTTTCTCACAGCTTCGCGTCATCTGTCAGTTGCGTTCGCTCCTGGACTGGGACTCCCTGCTCAGGGTCACACATACTCTGGTCACCTCCAGGCTAGATTATTGCAATGCGCTCTACATGGGGCTGCCCTTGTCAACTATTCGGAGGCTGCAGTTGGTCCAGAATGTGGCAGCCCGGGTGGTGATGGGACGCGGGCATTATGCTCGTGCCTCACCATTACTTCGGGAGCTGCACTGGCTACCAGTTTGCCTCCGGGTGCAGTTCAAGGTGCTGGTTTTGACCTTTAAAACCCTTCATGGTAGTGGGCCAGGATACCTTAGAGACCGCATCGTCCCAAGAGTGTCTGCCCGTCCAACCAGAGCGGATTGGAGGGGCTCCCTAATTGTTCCATCTGCCAGAGGGGCCCGTCTCTCTGGTACACGAAGGAGGGCCTTTTCCGAGTCCGCACCGGCCTTGTGGAACCTCCTGCCTGTAGAGTTGCGGGAGCAGATGGAGCTGCTACCTTTCAGAAAAGACCTAAAAACCTGTTTGGCGGGGCAGGTGTGGGGCCCAGATGGAAGAGTGGCTCCTGCCTGTTGGCTTATAAATTAAGCCCCCATTTCTTTTAATTGTCAATGAAGGCAGTTTTTTAATGTGGGTTTTTAAGAGGAATGGGGTTGGTGGGTGGGTATGTTGGGTTTTAATTGGTTGTATTGTTTTATGTGTGTTTTAACTTGTTGTGAGCCGCCCAGAGTCAGGTTTACCTGATTGTGCGGCATATAAATTTGAATATAAATAAATAGATAAATAAATAAATAAATACTTCTTCTACACTAAAGTACTTTGGACATCAAATGAGAAGAGAGGATTCATTTGAGAAGGCCTTGATGCTGGGAAAGGTGGAGGGCAAAAGAGGAAGGGGGAGGCCAAAGCTGAGATGGTTAGATGGCATTGTAGACGCAGTGGGCACAGAGCTGGGCGGGCTGAGGAAGATGATGGAGGACAGGGGTGCCTGGAGGTCAATGGTCCATAGGGTCGCAAAGGGTCGGAATCGACTGTGCGACTAAACAACAACAACAAAAGATATTGGGAAAGTAATTTGGAACATAATTTTTCAGTAGATGCCGAGCAACTCAAGAACCATTCTCATAAGTGCTCATTAACTAATGTGTGCAGCATACCTGCAGTTATCCTGTTCAGCTGTTGTACTTTCTATATTTTGAGAGTGCAGTGTCAGGATTAGCCATCAGGGGATGCATAAAGACTTTCCCTTTATTTCTGTTAGCGATAATAACTTGTGGAACATATTAACAATGGATAATGCAGCTGATTGCATTTGCTAGCAGGGTAATGACACCACGAACTAGTTATTTCAAAGTACTGAGTAATGTATGAGCTCCTGCTAATAAAGTAAATTTCCAGGTTTTGGGTATTACAATAAACGTGATCCGTAATTTGATTCATTCTTCTCCAAAGGATATTCTTTCACATGGGAACGGACATTCGCTTTCTGTCTTACACAGGAAAGGTGACGCTACAAACAAAGTCTGTTAAATATTTGGAAACTTGTAATGCTATCAGTTCTAAGGACACATTTTCCCACAAAGCTGCAGTAAAACTCTCCTGAAGCTGTCCTTGCATCATCCTCCATTTGCCAAAGAAACATTTCAAACAACCTCTATCAATGTATGCATTTGTTCCCCCCCCCCACTGCTAAATTGAATTTGTTTAAATTGACTTTGTTATAGAATATAATAATTAGGAGGCCAGAATCTAACATTATATATAGTTTGTAATTGGAGCTGAATTAAAGCATCTAATGTTGTGGAGAGGTAATTGACACAGTCTTTTTATGTTCAAAGAAATCTTATGCTTACGTACTGAATACCAATCATCAAACAAAGCAAGCAAATTCTGAAGATGCTCCTGCAAGGACCTTTGAGAGGTTACATTCATTCATTCATTCATTCATTCATTCATTCATTTATTTAAATTTATATAGCCGCCCCCTTGCCGGAGCGACTCTGGGCAGCATTACATCCACTAAAAATCCAAATAAAACACTAAAAACCTTTAAAAACCCATAAAAACTAGCTGTAGATTTTATATTTGTGGTCACAGACCAACTCTCAGATCTGATTCTTCACTGAAATAGTTTGGATGTGATTGTATTAAACTCTTTAATGTGTAATGGATCTGTTATTCTTTAAAGGTATGGTCTGATGCAATGAATGGAAGAGTTCAAACAGGACATGATATTGAAAAGTATATGGTGATGCTGTCTACACCTGTTTAGACACTCACCATTCAGAGATATTTAGGATTGTCAATGATCTAAGTTGCTTGATTGGGGTTTTAGCCTTGATAGGCAAAAGGCTATATAAGACATACTCTTTTCAACTGGAAGAGGAAAAGAGTACAGTAAAACCCCTACTTACGAAAAAGTCCATTCCGTAGGCTTTTGCTGAATTTTTTTTGTAACTTGAAACAAACCCATAGGAAAAATTATTTTTGTACGTAACGCAAAGCAAACCCATAGGAAAAATGAAATTTTTATCTAAATCAAAGCAAACCCATAGGAAAAAGAAATTTTATGTAACTGGAAGCAAACCCATAGGAAATCGTGTAAATCGGGACATGGTTTTAGCATAAAATCATTATGTAAGTCAAATTTTATGTAACTCGAGGCATTTGTAAGTCAGGTTTTTGCTGTAGTTCAATGCCAGCATAGCATCTCAGCTCTCCAGATTGGCTCTGTAATTGCCTTCTAAAGAAGAGAGCGTATTGACCTATAATCCTTCTTTTGACAAAACTAATTCGTGTAACTTGAGAATGGTCACTTTTTCAAGGAAGGCATGTGAAAAGCAGAAAACTAGCCTGCCATATACAGTTTTGATTTGCTGATCAAATTAGTCACGAGTACAATCAATATTTATTTATTTTAAAATGGGAAAAGTTGCTCAGATAAGCATTAATCTATCTTGGAGCAGATTTTTGTGTATTGCTAATATTCCTGTTCCTTGTATTACATTCTCATTTTTCACAGCTTGAACACAGGCTGCAACCGTGCTATTAAAAACATGTTTAGTTGGACATTTAGTAGATAAATAATAGCTTTGAATGTGGCAGTGGAGAGGCCGTAGGAGGAGCAGGATACATTGTTATATGATGCTAAAATGCCTCTTAGAGAGAAAATAAATAGCCCCGTGCTCATCTTCTTGCTCTTTCCAAAGGACACAAAACTTTTATGTAGGAGAGGGGAGGGAGAACATGTTGGTGCCTGTTGCGTAGGAATATGAAGGTGACAAACCTGCCAATAGTTGCATCCCCAGTTGCATTTCTGAATATTTAATAGGCACACTTTTAGGCGTGGAAATTGGTTTCTCACTGTAAGCCTTTTACCATGTAAAATGCATTTTACCAGGTGCTCTCTTTGAAAATGGCTGCTACTTCAGGTAGCTTCTTCTAGTATCACTGTAACCAGGCATGTTTGCTTACTTGTTTTTATATGCTGCCTTCCCCTTGGTCAAGGAATCCAAATTGTCTCACAATTAAATAAAACAATATAACGAAGCACCATGAAAAACACACACCAGATAACAATATTAAAGCCTACTATTAAAAAACTCACCAAAGTGTCCTCTGTCGGATCGCTTGGGCAAGGTGAAAGCGAAGTGCACACGTCATGGTCCGCCTAGCCAGCAGGTGACGTAATATCCAAATGGCTAAAAAACCGCATGCAGATGTACTTGAATTCTCAAGTCTATTTGCATGTGTGGAATGTCATTGTGAAGACGTCTACCAATGCACACAGACTCCTCACTGAATAACGATTCCAAGGTATCAATGATATTTAAAAACACTTTATAGGTAAAGGTAAAGGTTTCCCTTGCTCGAAAGCCAGTCGTGTCCGACTCTAGGGTGCAGTGCTCATCTCTGTTTCTAAGCCGAAGAGCCAGCGCTGTCTGCTTCTGCAGACGTTTCCGTGGTCATGTGGCAGGCATGACTAGACACCGGAGCGCACGGAACGCTGTTACCTTCCCACCGAAGTGGTACCTATTTATCTACTTGCAATTTCTTGCTTTCGAACTGCTAGGTTGGCAGGAGCTAGGATGAAGATGGGAGCTCATTTCCGTCCTGCAGTACTCGGGAATCGAACTGCTGACCTTCCGCTTCCCAGTCAGCGTCTTAGCGACTTGAGCCACTGCAGTACACTTTAAAATGTACAAATTTTGGATCTGTAGGGGAAAATGTACAACTTTTGGATCTGTAGGGAACTGCAGTGGCTCAAGTCGCTAAGACGCTGACTGGGAAGCGGAAGGTCAGCAGTTCGATTCCCGAGTACTGCAGGACGGATATGAGCTCCCGTCTTCATCCCAGCTCCTGCCAACCTAGCAGTTCGAAAGCAAGAAATTGCAAGTAGATAAATAGGGACCACTTCGGTGGGAAGGTAACAGCGTTCCGTGTGCTCCGGTGTCTAGTCATGCCTGCCACATGACCACGGAAACGTCTGCAGAAACAGACAGTGCTGGCTCTTCGGCTTAGAAACAGAGATGAGCACTGCACCCTAGAGTCGGATACGACTGGCTTTCGAGCAAGGGAAACCTTTACCTTTACTAGGGGAAAATGTGACATGCATGCATGTTTCATAGATTATGCAAAAGCCTTTGACAGATGGCAGCATGAGAAGATGATCGAGGTTTAGATGAGAAAGATATCAGAATCATCACCAACCTTTATTGGAATCAGGCAGCTCGCTAAGTCAGAGTTGAAGAGGAGCTTGCAGAGCAGGTTCAAATTCATAGAGATGTATGACAAGGCTGTGTGTTGTCCCCTTATGAGGAATACTGTCCTGAATAACATCTGATATGCTGATGACACAGTATTGTTGGCCACAAATCTTGCAGATCATCAGTTGATGCTGGATCGAGTTAGAACTTCCAAGTGTAGAATATGGTTTGGATCTCAACACCTTGAAGATTAAATATCTTGTTATAAGCCGAGCTCCAATTGCATGGCAAGCTAATGGCAGGAACATGAAACTGAAAGAGTGGATAAAATTATCTATTTGGGGAGTATGTTAAATGAAAATTGGGATCTTGAGGTAGAGATTAAAATATGAATAGAAAAGCAAGATCCATCTTCATAAAAATGTGACATTTGTTATGCAGTAGAGATATAACTCTCACTATAAAGATCTGAATAATATGTTATGTATTCCCAGTATTGCTATATAGAGTTGAAGCTTGGACATTGACTAAAGCATTTGAAAAGAAATTCAAAGTTTTTGAAATGGTGATCTACAGACAGCTGCTAAGGATATCGCGGGTTGGCCATGTGACTAATGTATAAATATTGTGCCAGATGGATAAAAAAACAAGAACTCTTTAAGACCATTAAACAAAGAAAGCTCCAATATCTTGGCCATATCATGAGGAACAACATAAAGTATAAAACACTCCCAACTCGTTATGCAAGGGAAAATCCTTGGTAAGAGAGGCCCTAGACATAGACAGATTTTGTGGTGACTATCGCCATGATGACAGCCAATATTCGGAATGGATATGGCACTTGAAGAAGAAGGGGAAAAAGTTTATATCACATTCCATTATAACACTGACTTGTCCAGATCAATTAAAAGCTTGTCTAGGTAGAAGGATCTTGCCTGCTGGCAGAAAGGCAAGAAAGAGGGACCAGATGTGGCCTCTTGGGGTTGCGTGAGGGCTGGGGAACTGAGAGAAGGCCCTGTGCAGAAGATCTCAGAAACTAGAGAGGCTTGTATGCAGTAATAGGATCCTTCAGATAGCCCTACACTCAAGCTGTATTGGGTGGGCTCTGACCCACCACCATGACTAGCACTTTGAACTGGGTCATCAACAGCATGGGTCTGTTCATATTCCTGGGGTTCTCGTTGTGAGAGGAAGGGAAACAGCAAAATTTCAGTAGTAGCATGCATTTTTTCATTAAAAAACTAGTGGGGTGCAGATTTGATGTTGGATGACAATTCCCAGAATCTCCTAGGCCACAGGGCCAGCATGAATTCTGGAAAATGTTGTCCAAAACAACACTCCTACAAAACATAGAGCTATTTCTTTTAAAAAACATTTCCCCATGTTGGTTGTTTTGTTTTCCCCTGTTTTTATTCAAATGCAGTTCATTGTGTGTGTGTGTGTGTGTGTGTGTGTGTGTGTGTGTGTGTGTGTGTGTGTGTGTGTGTGTGTAAGACAAAATTATCCCAAACCCCTGCAAATCCCCAGTAATGTTTTAGAAATGAACCTATGGCACGCAGAGGGCTTTCTTCTGGCATGCAGGCCATTGAGGGGCAGCCCAGCTTGGCTGGTGCCACTTCCCCACTACCCCTCTCCCCCCGCTAAAGGGGAGGCGAGAGAGGAGGTTGAAATCCCAGCTGGGAGACTACGTCTGGGTGAGGTAAGGTAGGGAGCACTTGTGAGGTGTGGGAAGGCCCACGGGGTGGTGGCGGGAAGTGGGGAGGCCCGGCATGGGTGGGAAAGCCCATGGGGTGGGTTGTGGGTGCGGAGCGCTCATGGGGAGTGGGGAGCACTCATGGGGTGGGGAGGCCCCATGGGGTGTGGGGAGCACCTGCAGAGTGGTGGGGAGCACCTGTGGGGGGTAGATGAACCTGTGGTGTGGCCAGCATGGCTCAAGTGGTGCATGTGCACACACACCCATGTGACTTAGCCAAAGGCACACCAGCGACATCACATGGGTGTGTGAGCACTCGTGGTGCTTGCCCATGTGCCTCCTCCTCCTCCTTGGGCATTCGGTCTCTAAAAGGTTCACCATCACTGATACAGTATAAGCGTTGCTCATTAATTCAGCATTTTAAAAACTGGTTGTTAATTTTTAAAAGTTAAGGACTTTGCCATTTGTTGTCCAGAAAACACATTAAAAGTAATACCCCTCTTCATTAAGTGTCCCTTTTCCTGTTCCTTTGTCATGTGTTGACCAACCATTTTTTGCTATAATGTTTTAAGGGTTCCAGTAGATTGTGTGTTGTAGAATTTTCTTTGCCCTGGAAACAATGACCATTACATGGATAATTGCTTCAATCAGAGCAAAGAATTTTTTGGGTAGTTCCCCTGTTGTATTTACAGATTCCATAGACATTTTGATTCTGGTTGCCTTAGAAGCTTGCTTTTGAAGATTGCAGTTTTTTGTGTGCAGAAACCACATTGGATCATAGATTCCTTTCCATTCTACTTTTTTGCTCAAGTGGACTTGTGGCTGCATTGAAATAAATTGTGGGGAGAATCTCTTTGTGACTTTAGAATTGTTTTAATAATAATTCATCCGCAAAGCTTCATTTTCTAAAGCAAGGAGTTCATGTAGATGGAAAGACACCCTTTTCTATACGTGGGAAAATTAAGTGGGGTAATCCAGTGATTAGGAGCTAAATGCCATGCACTGTGTTGACTACCTCATGCTGTGTTAATGTTCATTTTAATCACAGATGGCCCATTGAATTTGCCAATCAGGTGTCTTTAGTTAGTAAACTTTACAACCTGATGCTCAGTCCAAGCAGAAGGGAGACCTTTGGGAGCAGTTAATCTGATTTGGAAATTGGAGTATGACCTGTTTTAGACAGGAATTTACACTCATTCAAAATATCCACTTTCTGGTTATGTTAGAATTACATTTTTCCAACTGGTTTTTCACAAGATCCTTGAGAAAACTTCAGTTAATATAAAATGTCTATTAGCTGGAGATCAAGAGAAAATACAAAATATTTTACTAACTCGCAGAAGTCTAAAACCTCCTATTGGGATTTTATTCTAAAGTAAGTGAAATTGTGCAAATCATGGTGACAAATTACAGTTTATTAAGAAGATGCTGGTCATTTGTTTGGTTTTATGTCAGCAATCTTGTTAACTAGCTGCAGTTGCCAGGAATACATGCACTTTCACTTGCTTGGGAGTAAAATACCAATAGGGATCTGGCCACTGTTATATAAAACTTGCTTAAAAGCAACAGTATGAATATGTATAAGATGTGAATAGATAAAATCAACAGAATTTAGCACAATTATCTCCTGAGTATATTTTGGGAAAACAATTCAACTGATAGCCCTTGGTTGTATGTAGTTTATATAATGAGTAAAAATGGTGAACAGTAAGTCTGCTTTCTACTCTGCACTATTATCTGGAATCCCCAAGGTGCCTATACTGTAGTTTGAGAATCTTTGCTTGGTATCTACTTGATACCAAAAATAGTTAAAAATTCAATCAGTATACTGTTTTTATGCTACAGAAAGAACTAGAAAATGTTACATATATTCTTCCATTTAAAAAATCTGGATTGCTGGGTCCTTTATGGTACGTTTCACTGCTCCTGGATCTGTGGGAGTTGTTTGATTCCATGGCAATCTTAATCTGAAGATGAAACTGATGTAAAGTGAAAGGTGTTGGTGACAAGACTGGAAAGTAAATATTCAAGCCTGCTATGTTGGTTTTTTATAGTTCTCTGAGAAATTTAAGAGAATAATTTTCTCCACTCTTTTAAACTCCTTGCTGACTTATGGGCAAAATGTGAATACTATGAGCAACTGTATTTTTTGCTATAGAATATCTTTTAGGTGTTATGTTTCCACAGAAATTTCCAGCATGTATATGTATCCCCCAGAACAGGGATTCTCAACCTGTATCCCGTGGGCCTGCAACACTAATTTGGCCTGCAACACTAATTCACGTCCCCCTCTCACTGCCTCCAACACACCAGGGAGTGCCATGTGGTGGAGGAATGGCAAAATGGCCGCCCGGCACCCTAAGCTGTCTGAGGGAGTGTGACCCAGCCCCCAGCTTTAAAAGGTTGAGAACTCCTACCCTAGAATCTAGAAGTGGGGGTTCCCTTTTTCAGCCGAAATAAATAAATAAATAGGTAAAGGTAAAGGTTTCCCTTGCTCGAAAGGCAGTCGTATCCAACTCTAGGGTTCAGTGCTCATCTCTGTTTCAAAGCTGGAGAGCCAGCACTGTCTGCTTCAGCAGACATTTCCGTGGTCATGCGGCAGGCATGACTAGACACCGGAACGCACGGAACTGTTCCGTGCGCTCCGGTGTCTAGTCATACCTGCCACAAATAAATAAATGTGGCACTGCATAATTGTTGGGGTTAGGTAGATGAATAAGGCCAAAGCCATGTAAACAGACCCATGCAATTTTTTAAATAAATGTTGAGATTTGCTCATGCAAAGTACAGCTTTTTCTGCAAATGTCTGCTCATGATTAAGTACAAGTGTAACATATTCCTGATCCAGAAGGCATAGCCCAGTGTATAGGGAAAAAAACGGGTGAACTGTAGACCAGGGATTTTCAGCCTGTGGGCCTAATGTGGCCCACCACCATACTAGGAAGTGCCATGTGGTGTTGGAAGGGCAAAATGGCTGTCCTGCCCCTGAAGCTGTCTGAGGGAGCGTGACCCGCCCCCCCCATCTTAAAAAGGTTGAGAACTGCTATAGACGGACTGCTACTGGTGTTTGTGTAACTTGCTGTGGCTAACTATGGCTAATTGACATGGAACCAATGGACATTTTGGTTGCAAGTCAGTCATGTGACAAAGACAGGTCCGGGTAACTCTTCAATTGATGTTAATTAGTTACTTAAACTAACACAAACGCCAAAATGATTCTGACCAAAACTTTATAGATACTTTGAGGTAAAAGAATGTCATTAGAGTGAAAATGAGGTTAGCATTCAGAGACGTATTTTGGGCAGATGTTTGTGTTTGAGAAATGGGACCTGAAAACGAAGTCCGTGTTTAGCTCCTGAATACCAGTTACAAAATGAAGCAAATTAATTAGCAAATTGGGGGAAGTGTGACATGTACCTGCTGTGTCAAGTCCATGTTTTCAGCAGTTGAGGAATTCTCTCTTCTAATGATAAATTATCTTTAAGGTATTATTCAGCCCTCAATTCCATTCAAGATTTTTTCTGCCTTTCATTATCCCTTTTATTTCAAATCACTAGTCAAAAATAACAGCAGAAACTTGCTTCCAGATAAGAAACTACACGAACCTCCAGTACAGTACTTCATCAGTGCTCCAAATAAGAAATAGTTTTGTTACATAGGAAGCAGCAAGTACTGCCTGAGTGCTGAGAGCAGTATTGCTGAATAATGGTGTAGTGATAAGCTTTAAAAACTAACATTTGCATTGGAGTTGACACTGGTGAAATTGATTCAAATTTACACTTTTATACAATGCATATGTAATCTCGCATTACATGCCTCTAATGTGAGTTATCTGAAACACTATTGAGGGGATTGTTATGTTAAACTGATGTTTGTGTCACATTAGGTAAAGGTTGCCCTTGCTCGAAAGTCAGTTGTATACTAGTCTAGGGTTCAGTGCTCATCTCTATTTATAGCTAAAGATCCAGCGCCGTCTGCGTCTGCAGACGTTTCCATGGACATGTGGCAGGCATGATTAAACACCAAAGTGGTACCTATTTATCTACTTGCAATTTCTTGTTTTTGAACTGCTAGGTTGTCAGGAGCTGGGAGATATAGTAACATTTTTGGGACTTTTGTTATTCAGTCGCACAGTCGACTCCGATCCTTTGTGACCCCATGGACAATTGCCTGCCAGGCACCTCTGTCCTCCACCATTTCAGGACTGCGGTGGCTCAAATGGTTAAGCTGCTGAACTTGCTGACTGGAAGGTCGGAGTTTGATTCCCTGGTACTGCATGATGGAGTGAGCTCCCGTCTCTGTCCCAGCTCTTGCCAACCTAGCAGTTTGAAAGCAAGAAATTGCAAGTAGATAAATAGGGATCACATTGGTGGGAAGGTAAACAGTGTCCACGAAAACATCTGCAGACTCCTTGGCTAGAAACAAAGATGAGCACTGAACCCTAGAGTCGGACATGACTGGCTTTTGAGTAAGGGTGACCTTTACCCTTTTCCGAGTAACCTTTTCAGAGTGCCGATGCCCCTTCAGTCCCCTTCCTTTTGGTTTCTTTTTGGAACCAGAGTGAAAAATCTTCTATCATTGGGATTTGCAGTTGACATTTAATGATACTGCTAGGGGAGAATAATTGGTATTTTTGTGCAAACTTGAGTCGGTGAGAATGACGATCGATCTGGTAGAGGGAAAGACAAGACAGCTTCCTCCTTACTTCTCTAGAATTGCCTGAACACCCAAGCCACCAAATCTTATTTATGCCTGTTCTAGAGAAGTTGCTTAAAATAGGTGTGTACTTGCTAGGTTTTCCCTTCTGTTTTTAGCCTGCAGATTTTTTGCTTCTTTCCATAGTGGGTGAGTGGGTAGTATTTGTCCTGGCTCCAAGCCACTAACAGATCATTTGGGATGGACTTTTGTGGTTTATTCTGTAGCTGGTGAGTTTTCTTTCATGTCTAGGTCAGACTTTAAACTGTCAAAATCAAGGCACTTTCTTGGCTTTGATGTTGGCCAAACTTAAATCCTCATTGGTGCATGGTTCCGCCAGTAATTGGCAGACATGCAGGTGTTCTGGATTCTGTACCTTTCTACGTTTACATAGTGTGTTGTTGTCCACTAACAACCCCCACTTGAGCATATTGGTCTTGCATTTATGGAAAGAGTACACAGAGGAACTCTACAAAAAGGAACTCAACACTCCTGATAGTCACAATGATGAAGAAATTGAACCTGAGCCAGACATCCTGGAGAGTGAAGTCAGAAAGGCCCTAAAGAGCACTGCAAACAACAAAGCTAGTGGAGATGATGGTATCCCAGTTGAATTTTTCAAAGCTCTAAAAGATGATGGCATCAAATTACTGCATTCAATATGCCAGCAGATTTGGAAAACAAAACAGTGGCCACAGGACTGGAAAAGATCAGTATATGTTCCAATCCCAAAAAAGGGCAATGCCAAAGAATGTTCAAATTATCGAACAATTGCGCTCATCCCACACGCCAGCAAGGTGATGCTCAAGATAATACAGGATAGACTTCAGCAGCATGTGGAAAGAGAATTACCAGAGGTGCAGGCTGGTTTCAGAAGAGGCAGGGGGACTAGAGACCACATTGCCAACATACGCTGGATCATGGAGAAAACAAAGGAATACCAGAAACAAGTTTATTTTTGCTTTATTGACTACACTAAGGCATTTGATTGTGTGGATCACAACAAGATGTGGCAAGTGATTAAAGAGATGGGAATACCAGAGCACCTCATATGCCTCCTGAGAAATCTGTACATGAACCAAGAAGCAACAGTTAGGACAGAACACGGAATGACAGAGTGGTTTGGAATAGGAAAAGGAGTAAGGCAAGGCTGCATTCTGTCACCCTGCTTATTCAACTTATACACAGAGCACATAATGCGCAATGCAGGGATGGAGGAATCACAATATGGGATCAAAATTGCTGGGAGAAACATCAACAATCTGAGATATGCAGACGACACCACCCTAATGGCAGAAAGTGAGGAAGACCTAAAGAATCTCCTGATCGGTTTGAAGGAAGAGAGTGCAAAAGCTGGCTTGAGACTCAATATCAAGAAAACCAAGATAATGGCAACAGGCCCGATCAGTTCCTGGAAAATAGACGGGGAAGAAGTAGAAGCAGTGACAGATTTTACGTTCTTAGGATCTAAGATCACTGCAGATGGAGATTGCAGCCATGAAATAAAGAGGCGGCTGATTCTAGGGAGACAAGCCATGAGAAACCTGGGGAACATAGTGAAAAGCAGAGACATCACCTTGAAAACAAAAATTAGAATAGTCGAAGCAATGGTATTCCCAGTGGTAATGTACGGATGTGAGAGCTGGACAATTAGGAAAGCTGAACGCAGAAGAATAGATGCCTTTGAAATGTGGTGTTGGAGGAGAGTTTTGAGGGTACCTTGGACAGCGAGGAGAACAAATAGGTCAATCTTAGAAGAAATCAACACTGACTGCTCATTGGAAGGTCAAATAGTAAAGATGAGGCTAAAGTACTTTGGGCATCAAATGAGAAGGGAGGATTCACTTGAGAAGGCCGTGATGTTGGGAAAGGTGGAGGGCAAAAGAAGAAGGGGGAGGCCAAGGATGAGATGGATAGATGGTATTGTAGACACAATGGGCACAGAGCTGGGAGGACTGAGGGGGATGGTGGAGGACAGAGGCGCCTGGAGAACGATGGTCCATAGGGTCGCAAAGGGTCGGAATCGACTGTGCGACTGAACATTTAGGGACTCCGACCCTCAGCCTGCTCAGTGTCCTCCAAGTGACATAGGGGAACTGTAGCTGGTGATGAGGGCATACCTGTCAAGTATCCCGTTTTCCCCAGGAAAATCTTATTTTTACCCCTCTTCCCGCCCCTCCCGTTTTATTAATTTCCCCATAATATCCCTTATTTTTTTTAAAAAAAATCCTGACCGGAGTCCTCACAGGCGAAGCTGCAGTATGTTTTTCCGGCCACCAGAGGTTGCTGTGTGGTTTTTCGCTTGTGGAAGGGGAGAGAGAGAGGTGGTGGGGGCGTTCTGTAGTTTCTCTTTCATTTCCCTTCCCTGCCACATGGTCATGGAGGCTTCGTTTTTGCTGCTGCTGTTCGGAGCCACCATGGGATGGGAGGGAGTCTACTCTAGAGGTGAGCGATATTTCATATATGCAGGGGCAAATCAGTGAGAGACTTTTCTCTCACTCTCATGCTTTATTGAGCTGTTTCTGCCCTCCCTTCTGGCTGGAGGATTTTGTTTCTGTTCTAGCTTTAACTTGGGAGGAGGGGATCTTGCTTGATCACTATATGAGAGAGAGAGAGAGCACCCCACCTTCTAACAAACCATCTGGAGGGAGATTAACTCCTCAGCTGCTGGGAGGCTTGGAAACTACAGAGGTTGCTTTTTACTTTACTAATTCCCTTCCTTAAACTGGATCCGACATTCTCAGGTGTTGGTGCTTCAGTTGGTTGCAGTGAGGAACAAATATATTGGTTAATTTGGGGAAATTAATCCCTTGCTCCTCAACCCTAATGGGGGGTGGGTGTCTAGCCATGTGCAGGGCTAGTTCATTAAAGCCAAGCTGCTTACAAGCAGTTGGTAACCCTAGGGGGTTGGTTTACTATTTTGCGCTTTCTTTGCTTCCCAAAAATGAGTAAGGTAAAGGTAAAGGTTTCACTTGCTCGAAAGCCAGTCGTATCCGACTCTAGGGTTCAGTGCTCATCTCTGTTTCAAAGCCGAAGAGCCAGAGTTGTCTGCGTCTGCAGACATTTCCGTGGTCATGTGGCAGGCATGACTAGACACCAGAGCACACGGAACGCTGTTATCTTCCCACCAAAGTGGTCCCTATCTATCTACTTGCAATTTCTTGCTTTCAAACTGCTAGGATGGCAGGAGCTGGGACAAAGATGGGAGCTCATTCTGTCCTGCAGTACTTGGGAATCGAACTGCTGACCTTCTGCCTTCCAGGCAGCATCTCAGTCACTTAAGCCACTGAATAAACAAGAAAGAAAACAAAGCAAAAGTCCCCCAAGAAGATGGGTAAAAGGTTCTTTGGCCCACACAGCTTTGTGCCCATTGCATCTACAATACCATCTAGCCATCTTATTTTTGGCCACCCCCTTCTTTTGTCCTCCACCTTTCCCAGCATTAAGGTCTTCTCAAGTGAATCATCTCTTCTCATTTGATGTCCAAAGTACTTTAGTGTCATCTTTACTATTTGACCTTTAATGAGCAGTCAGGGTTGATTTCTTCTAGGATCGACCTATTTCTAACACCACATTTCAAAGGCATCTATTTTTCTGCGCTCAGCTTTCCTAATGATCCAGCTCTCACACCCATACATGACCACCGGGAATACCATTGTTTTGACTATGCAATTTTTTGTTTGCAAGGTGATGCCTCTACTTTTAACTACGTTCCCCAGGTTTCTCATAGCTTGTTTCCCAAGCATCAGTCGCCTTTTTATTTCACGGCTGCAATCACCATCTGCAGAGATCTTTGATCCTAAGAAAGTAAAATCTGCCAGTTGTATCCAACTCTAGGGTGCAGTGCTCATCTCCATTTACAGGCAAAGAGCCAGTGCTGTCTGCGTTTGCAGACATTTTAATGGCCATGTGGCAGGCATGACTAGAGCCCAGCAAGTCACATGGCTATATTTGGCCACGCCCACAGATTTGGTCACACCCACAGAGGGGTGTGGCCAAAATTTCCCTTATTTTCAAATCCAAAACTTGACAGGTATGGGTGAGGGGGTTCTGAGGATCAGATTGACGGATGAGCAAGTGATGGGGAAAGGGAGGGAAAGACACCCCCACCCCTCCCATTTTTCTCAGCTAAGTCCATTAGGAAAGTGAAGAGAAGGAAAGTGAAAAGATGGCAGCCGAGGTCTGCTTTGTAACATGCATGAATAGATGGGAGATTTGAGCTGCAGCAGTAGTGGAGGGGAGAAGGAAGATACATTTACCAGTCTTTATTCATGAACACAAACATCAAATTATGTTCCATGTGACTAAATAGATTTTTTTGGGAGGGAATATACAGGTTTCAAAAATTGGCTTTTAAAATCATCTGATTCTAAGCTCACTCTAAGTTGGTCTCAGTAAGAATGATTTTATTGAAAATGAAAATCCAAAATATCTGGGTATCTATGGATTGTACTCTTTTCTATAAACAAAAGCTCATCAACATCATGGACAAAGTTAGAGTGAGAAACAAGTGTGACAGCAGCTACACTTTGGTGTATGGCATGCGGTGGTCCATGGGGTTGCAAAAGGTCGGACTCGACTGTGCGACTGAACAATAACAACATAGTACTGCAGCGTGTGTAGCTCCAGTGTGGCTAAATAGCAGACATGTTCAACTGAACAAAACAATGCACATCATAATGGGATTAATTAAGCCTATTTTGGCTCCTAACACTCAGCCACATCACCCACCCCCATATCTTAGAAGACAGGAGGCACTGGTGTGTCAATATAGAAAAATAGTTGAAATTCCTAACTTACCTATACACGAAGATGCTGCCAGCACATTTATCTGCAGATTGAAATCTTGACAATCAACACTTAGAATGGCTGAAGACTTCTCTACTAATAGTTTTGACATGCAGCAAGAATGGATAGAGATACTGTATGGCTGTTGTCCATGCCATCTGTTATTCATATGAATATGTTGACCAATCAGGAGCCCAATGGTTTATATTATATATATATTAATTTTAGATATACGTAACACATAATTGTGGCACATGTAATAGTGTTATTTGCCATGTGTTTATAAAGCCATGCGATAGATAGATATTGAAAATTGTTTTCCTTTGTGTCTTATCATTGCAGACGATCTTCCCAGCATGTCTACTATCAGCAAAGATGTCTCCATTAATTGAGAAAATTAGTGATCAGAAGGACTTCAAGAAACTCTTGAGAACACGGAATAATGTATTGGTTCTATATTCCAAGTCTTGTGAGTATCCTTGTTTAAAACATGCATGCCTAATTTGCATAATGATTAGTGGTTGTATAGGTGAGAAGGTGTAAAAACATAGTATTTTTGTCTTATTGTATCACCATGTTGTTTTCTTCTGCTATATGACACAATACACAGTATTTTTGTTTTATTGTATCACCATTAAATGTGTATAATAACTGAAGGTTTAGATGCATAAAAAGCAAGAAGTCATGCATCTGGAGAGAGAGCTGGAGAGTTTTTATCTTAACTCCACATAAGTCATACTCATAACTATTTCGCCTTGAGGCACTCTTCCTATCATTCTTTTCCCTTTATTCTCTAATATGCTAAAGATATTCTCTATAATAGTAACTGGCTACTAAATTTTCCGTTATCTCCTTCAGACTTTATATAAACACTACATTAGCCACATGGGTGCACAAGAAAATGTTTCTGTCTCTCTAGTTGCCTAAGATCTGCCTAGTAGTTGATTGTTATCCTTTTCTGTATTTGCTTGTGGTTCCCCTCTACTACCACCATTTGTGCTTTTGTGTTTTCTTATGCTTCACTTACTTTTGGAATATCCATTTTAACTTCTTATCTTCTAGCCCCCAGTTGCTGTCTCTTTCAGTTACAGTCAACTTCAGTTTCCCAGATGATTTTGCCTCCTTCCTCCACATGCCCCCCTCCTTTTATGGCACAGCTTCCCTTCTGTATTTTGATTGTCTGTAGTGGGTTGTGAGTTGCTTTTGGCAAGATTATTTGCAAGAGCCTGGCCCATTTAGGACACTGTGCGTGGGAAGGCTAATTATGCCTAATGCATTGTTGCTGTGATATTTACTTGGCCAGAAAATGTATGATCTGAACATTAGCTCAGAAATTAGATCTGATTGGTGTCCTTATTGCTTCCTTACTCTCTTTTCTCCTTTCTCAGTCCTCAGAGGAAGAAGGAACCAGCCAAGTGATGTTTGCTTTTTAAAAATTTATTATGCACTTACATTTCTTCAGTCCTAAAATTCTTCATTCTTAAAGGCCCCCCTTCAAGTCCACATAGCTTCTGCTAAGTATGTGAACTGGTCATGAGTAGTGGATGTCAGGATGTTTTCCTTTGATAGTTTGCATAAAATAAGCTTAAAATAAGCTTGGCTGCAAGAGAATTAGATCAAAGGGCAGAATTTCATGGAATCCTAAGTAAGCTATCCCTTTATTTTTGCTTATTTTATTTATTTATTAAATAATAAACAACAGGTCCTTGATTCCAAACTAAGGTTATGGAAATTTAACTACTGTTATACCAATAAAACTATTTCATGGTACAGAAATTGAAACTGAAAATCCTAACAAGAATATGCCAACTAATTTGGGAAAAAACTCAGTGGCCCACAGATTGGACGTATTCAGTATAAATTTGAATCTTGAAGAAAGAAGATGCCAAGGAGTGCAGTAACTGTAAAACCATTGCTTTAATTTCCCATGCAAGCAAAGTGATACTTAAAGCGTTGTAATACAGGCTTTTACTTTACATGGAGGTGCGAAATGCCTTATATTTAAGCTGCATTCTGAAAGGGAAGAGGCACTTGAGAGCATATACAAATATTTGCTGGCTGCTGGAGTGTGCTAAAGAATTTCAGAAGGCCAGTCTATGCTTTATTGACTACAGCAACTTCTCTGACTGTGTGAATCGTGAGAAACTATGGGATCTTCTGAACGAAATGCGTATTCCTCAGCACTTGATTTTCCTGATGCATAACCTATATTGTGGATAAGAAAATACTGTTAGGACAGAATATGGAGACACAGAATGGTTTTCTATTGGCAAATATATTAGACAAGGTTACCTTTTTATCCCCTTATCTGTCTGTTCAACACCTGTCCATATGGAAATCCAGACTAGGTTCAGATGAAGGAGGACTAAAAGTTGGTAGAAGAAACATCAGTAATTTAGGATATGCAGTCTATTACTAGTAGAAAGCATCATTGACTTGAAAGGACTTTCAGTCAGAGGCAGGGTGGATAAAAACCAATGATTATTAAAAAATATATAAATAAAATTGGATTTTTAAAATTTAAATTGGATTTTTTTTTATTTAAATGCTTTTTGAGGAAAACCTCTCTAAAGATCATGTTCTAATTAAGATACATTATAGTACAAAGGTTATTCATCATGAAATTAGTTTTTAATTATGTGGAATAAAGCTGTATTAATTCATTCACAATGTCATGCTCTCCCAGAGGTTTCTGATTATTTGGGGCAATTTTTCTATCTAGATGATTTTATCAAATCAAATGCTCGGTTTTGCTGTTTTCAAGACTGTGCATTTGGATCTGCAACGATAACATGCCTCCTTCATAGCAAAAAATGCTATAAAATAAACATCAGAATTGAGAAAAACTCAATTGTTCCTCTGCAAATCTATGTACACAGAATCAACCCCCTTATTTCTTAAGTGCTGCTACATTTCAAGCAGTTCAATAAATAGAAGGTTGTTTGGAATGGAATAGCACAAGGAGCAAAGTTTGAGGAGGGAGGGGCAGGCAGTAAAATACAAGTGAAACCTTTTGAGGATGGAACTCTGCATCTTGAGATCTTTATTTGTATAGCAGCCTGAAGTTTATCATATTATTCTCACTCTCTCTCTTGAGGAGAAAAACCTGTAATGGTAGCAGGCTGTAAAAGAGGGGGGCGGGGGACTTTGCCCCCCATCCTCCATTGAAAGCAAGTAGGTGGCTGCGCTGGGGAAAGGGGCAGCCACCAAAAGGTAAGGGTGTGGACAGGGACTGGAGGGGCAAGGCGGGGGGCGGGGGGTTCCTGGGCTGGTTAAGTTCCCTTAACTTTTGGTGGCTGGTCCGTTCCCCCAGGCGTGGCATTCTGTGTTGGTACGCAGACCGGCCTGGCCATTCGTTCATTCATCCATCCATCCATCTATATATTGACTGATTATCCTTTTGGCCTATAGAACACTCAGTTTTCCCCTGCAGTTAGAAAGCAAGGGAAACAATGAGGTTTATGTTTTGGGCCTTCTGATTCTGATCCCAGGCTCCTGAGGGCTCCTGGCAGTTATTAACTTTCCTCTCCTGAAAAAAAAAGCTTGCTTATTGGTGATGAAACTTTCCAATGACAAATCATTTGAAGGGAGAAGCAGATGGAAGTATGTTCATATTTTGCATGGTGGGAAGCAATAGTGCATGAAATTAATCCATGAAATTTACTTTTGTATTATGTGGTTGAAGGCACCAGCTTCAACAAGGTTTTTGGTATGTAATGAAGTATTATTATTTTTTACGATCTGCTAGAGATCCCAATGAGTACGTCATACTTATTGTCTTCTCATATGCAGGTGACTGCTGTGAAAATCTTAATGTTGGACGTCAGTTTTCCCCAATCTTTGGTTTTTGGACTTCATCAGCCAATGTACAGCGAACGGGGCTCTGGTTGCTGTCTTTGCTTCCTGGGGAATTGGTTTGCTTTCGCCTGAGGTGCTTCTCAACCTGTGGAACAGGATGACGACAGCGGCCTTGGATGAAATCACGCCACTGCGGCCTCTCCGAGCCCGGGGGGTTAAGCTATCCCCGTGGTTCACTGATGAACTGCAGGAGCTCAAACAGGCCAAGAGACGCCTAGAGCGCTGCTGGGTGAAAACTCAGAGCAGTTCCGATTGGATACTAGCTAGAGCCACTATTAGGGCCTGCCTAGTGGCAATGGGGGTGGTGAGGTGGCAATACTTCACCACCCTTATTGCCTCTGTCGATAATCGCCCAGCCACCCTGTTTCGGGTGACCATGTCCTTCCTGGGCAGGGAGGGGCCGGTGCTCGATTGGCAGGGTTTGGCTGAGGACTTTGCCGACCATCTGGTGGAGAAAATTGATTGGATGCACTCAGGGCTTAACCCCAGCGTGGGTAGTGAAGGTCCGGGGCGGGGGGCGGGGGGGGGGGCTAGAGCACAGTCTTGTTGTGTGATCTGGGACTGGTTTTACCCAGTTGCCCCTGATGAAGTGGACAGGCTCCTTGCAGCAGTGCGGGCCACTACATGTCCTTTGGACCCCTGTCCCTCCTGGTTAGTGAAAGTGACTAAGGTGGTGACAGGAGGCTGGGTCGGGGCTATAATAAATGCATCTTTCCAGGAGGGGGTGTTTCCTACACTGTTAAAACATGCTTTGGTGCATCCCCTCCTGAAGAAACTGACCCTTGACCCAGCTGTCCTAACCAACTACAGGCCAGCCTCCAGTCTCCCCTTTTTGGGGAAGGTAATGGAGAAGGCGGTGGTGCGCCAGCTGCAGGGGGCTCTGGAGGAAGCGGATTATCTGGACTCCTTTCAATCAGGAGTCAGGCCCGGACATGGTACAGAGACGGCATTGGTCATGCTGGTGGATGATCTCAGGCAAGAGCAGGATGGTGGTCATCCAAACATCCTTGCTCTCCTTGTCCTCTCAGCGGCCTTTGATACCGTCGACCATGGTATCCTTGTGGAATGGCTCAAAGGATTGGGGATCCAGGGCATAGTATTGTCCTGGTTTTCCTCATTTCTGGAGGGCCATACCCAGTCGGTGTGGTTGGAGAGGGATAAATTCAGTCCTAGGCCCCTTAAATATGGGGTGCCGCAGGGCTCAGTGCTCTCTCCTCTCCTATTTAACATCTACATGAAGCCACTGGGCGAGATCATCAGTTCCTATGGAGCGCGGTACCATCAGTACGCAGATGACACCCAGGTGTACATCTCGGCCCGTGGGGACCTCAGTGATGCGGTCAAAGTCCTGACCGAATGCCTGGAGGCCGTTGGGGTCTGGATGGGGGGCAACGGGCTTCAGCTGAACCCCAGCAAGACTGAGTGGCTATGGGTTGGGGGTCTGGGTTTATCCAGAGAGTTACCACCTCTGATCTTGGATGGGGCAGTTCTGCCCCAGACAGACCCGGTGCGCAACTTGGGGGTCCTCTTGGACTCACAGCTGCTGCTGGAAGAGCAGGTGGCGGCCATGGCCAGGAGGGCTTTTGCTCAATTTAGAGTAATTCGCCAGTTGTGCCCCCTCTTGGAGCGGGACTCCTTGCTCATGGTCACTCATGCTCTGGTCACCTCCAGACTAGATTGCTGCAATGCACTCTACATGGGGCTGCCCTTGACGAACATTCAGAGGCTACAGCTGGTGCAGAATGTGGCTGCCCAGGTGGTGATGGGGTGTGGGCGTTATGCCCGTGCCTCCCCACTACTCCGGGAGCTGCACTGGTTGCCAGTTTGCCTCCGGGTGCATTTCAAGGTGCTGGTTTTGACGTTTAAAGCCCTATATGGCAGTGGGCCAGGTTACCTGAGAGACCGCATCATCCCAAGAGTGTCTGCCCATCCAACCAGAGCGGACCGGAGGGGCTCCCTAGTTGTGCCTTCAGCTACAGGGGCCCGCCTCTCTGGCACACGGAGGAGGGCCTTCTCCGTGTCTGCTCCAGCCCTCTGAAACCTCCTGCCAACAGAATTGAGGCTACAGACAGAATTGCTGCCTTTTAGGAAAGGTTTGAAGACCTGGCTGGTGGGGCAGGTGTGGGGTCCTAATGGGAATACGGCCCCAGCCTGTTGGATCATCTCTAGCTAGAATCCAGCTTGTGCCCTCCTTCTGTGTTTTTGTATTTTCCCCCTCCTTTTTACCTTTTAGTTTTTAGTTTTAAATGAGGTGGGAGTAAGAGGGTGGATGGATGGGTGGATGACAGGGTTTTAATCTGTTTTTTATATGTTTTTAATTGTTGCACGCCGCCCTGAGTCGGGTTTTTACCTGAGTGGGTGGCATAAAAATTGAAAAAATATTTTTAAAAAATTATATTATTATTATTATTATTATTATTATTATTATTATTATTATTATTATTATTATTATTATTATTATTATTATTATTATTATTATTATTATTATTATTATTATTATTATTAATAATAATAATAATAATAATAATAATAATAATAATAATAATAATAATAATAATAATAATATGATTCATCAGGCCTTTTCAAAATGTTCTGGAAAACAAAAAGCCAGGGAATTTTTTTTTCAGGGTTCAGAATGAACATGAGAGGTGAGCAAACACTCTTATCTTTATTGTACAAATTGAGAGGAAGTGGATGATGTGTGAGAGGACTTAAAGTTGAGAAACACACACACACACACACACACACACACACACACACACACACACACACACACACACACACACACACACACACAAATAGGCCAGGTTCCAAAGGCCCATTTATTTTTTGTGTCACTCATGGCGCCCAAGGGAGCTTTTGGGCTTGTGGTCATTTGTCAAATGGTGAGCCACCTTTGAAACAGATTTTTTTTAAAAAGTGAAGAAAATACATGCCACTGAGAGAGCTCAAAATCTTAAGCAGGCGTAAACGGGCTGTTTGGATCCCTGCCATAGTAAAATGTTGGAGGAAACACTGGCATTATCTCTGGCAACTGTTTGTTCCTTTGTAGAGTGAACTTGTAGATTAAAGTGCTTTAAGGAAGAATTGTGCCAGGATATTGCTGATTGTTCCATTTATTTTCATAATATTTAAAAAGGTATAATATATTTCACTCTCTCTTTTTCAGCGGCAGCTGCTGACAGTTCACTCAGGTTGTTATCTGATGTAGCCCAAGCAGTGAAAGGCCGTGCTACTGTATCATGGATAGACTGTGGGTATGTAATGTTCCTCTCTTCCTTCTCTTGCCTGCTGACTCTTTTTTCAGAATGACACATTTTGCTCCTGTTGTTTGGCGTGTGAAAAGAAGAGAAGGTGCTGTGCTTTTATAGTTTTCATAAACTATTTTTGAAGTAGTAATGGCATAGCAAATGCCTTACTCTGCGTGTGTTAGCACTAGTTTTATTATATAGACAAAGTTTAGTGTTCAAATGTTCCACTATTTCTAGCAACAGTACATAGTGTTGCTTTCCACTCTGCATATTTTCCACTTCAAATCCATAAAAAAAGCATAATTTATTGCAGTCAACAGGCTGGAACAAATACAAACAATCATGTATGATTACATGAATTGTAAAATGCCGCCTTTGTCCCTTATCATGGTCATTTTTGCTTTAAACGTTCCCTTGATTTCCTCAACCTTTTTGAAAAAATCTCTTATCCTTCTCCTTCTGTTGTTTTCCTCTATTGCTTTGCATTTAAGAAGGTTTCCTTATCTCTTCTTGCCTTTCTTTGAAAATCTTTATTCAACTGATTGAATTTTTCTCTTTCACCTTTGCCTTTTGTGTTCCTTCTTTCCTCTGCTGTTTTAAGAGCCTCATCAAATAACCACTTTGCTTTCTTGCACTTCTTTTCTTTTGGAATGGATTTACTTGCTGCCTCCTGTATGATGTCCTGAACCTCTGTTTATAGTTCTTCTGGTACTGTGTCTATCAAGTCTAAACCATTAAATCTGTTCCACACCTCCATCTTGTATTCCTTAGGGATGTTGTCCAGGTCATACTTGTGTGGCCTTATTGTTTTCCCTATTTTCTTTAAGACTAAATCTGGCAATCTGATTATGATCTGAGCCACAGTCTGCTCCAGGTCTCGTCTTTGCTGATATGGAGCTTCTCCATCTTTGGCTGCAGGGTATGTAATCAATCTGGTTTCAGTGTTGGCCATCTGGTGATGTCCATGTGTAAAGTCACCTCTTGTGTTGTTTGAATAGGGTGTTTGCTATGACAAGTGTGTTCTCTTGGCAAAACTCTATTAGTCTTTGTCCTGCTTCATTCTGTGTTCCAAGACCAAACTTGCCTGTTGTTCCATTTACTTTATAACTTCCTACTTTGGCATTCCAGTCTCCCAAAATAACACAGACATCATTTTTGGTGTTACTTTAATGAGATGCTTTAATTCCTCATAGAACTGGTAAATTGTGGCCTCACCAGTGGTTGGTGCATAGACTTAAAATACAGTGATATTGAATGGTTTGCCTTGGATCCATACTGAGATTATTCTGTCCTTTTTTAGATTATATCCCATTACTGCTTTTCTCACTCTTTTATTAACCACTCCATTTGGCCACTCCATTTCTTCTAAGGGTTTCTTGGCCACAGTAGTAAATATGATGGTCTCCCAAGCTGAATTCGCCCATCCCTGTCCATTTTAGTTCATTGATTCCCAAGATGTCAATGCTTATTCTTTCCATCTCATTTTTATCACTTCCAGATTGCCTTGATTCATAGATCTTACATTCCATGTTCCTGTACAATATTGTTCCTTGCAGCATCGTATTTCCCTTCCCACTATCTTATCCACCCCCATTTTCCGACCTGAGGGCCTTGACATCTATTTTGCCTTTTTGTTTGCCTTTTTTGTGTGTGCTGTCCATGGGGTTTTCTTGGCAAAACTGCTGGCATGGCTTCCCTACACCAGTATCCCACTACCATACATAGTATCACAATTTAACACAATGTAGCAAACTAAAGAAAGTTAATATATTATTCAATTCTACTTAATATTGTTCTAGCTTTGGTTTTGTTAGTACTAGATATTTGTACTCAGAAGTTAAAGAAATCTCAGTAGTTAATTCAAAACATTTCATACTTGTTATTTAGTAACTAACAGGTTATCTATTTTCTAATTACTGTACTTATCATATAATTACATGAATTTTGAAACTAAGCAAGAAGTCATCTAAATAGCAAGAAGTCAACTAAATAGTGATAACTCAAATACTTATCAAATGCATGCATCAAGGAGTCTGTGATAAGAGCAACAAGAAGCCTGTTGTTTTATTCCGCTCAGCGACGTTGTGGCTGGTCTCTTGGAGAATGGGTGGGTGGCGTGGCCCTCCTCACCTCGCTCAACCCGGCACCTCTGGGGTGCCTCCATTGGTCTCTTCCTCCGTGGGTTGGGGCATGGGGGCGGGTGGTGTGGCCCTCCTTCCCTGTTAGTCAATGGTTAAACATAAATCAGTTTTTTATTCCTTTCCCTTAAATGTGGACCTAAACCTCTAATTTTTATTTAACATGATGGATTGATTCTGATTTTCATAATCTTCTTTCTGTTTTTCTTCCCAAAAGTTTATCATTAAAAACTAACTCTTCATTACATGATTAAAATTTATTTAGGAAATCTTCCCTGGCTGATACTTGAAGATAATTAGTAATATACTTGGCACATCTGGTGCCTTTAATTGAGGCACTGCAAGATACTTTGCAAATATTGCTTTAAATACTGTTCCTACATACTTCAAGCAATTGTACAAGTATTCTTCGTGGGGGTGGGGAATCAAATGACCTGGTCCAGAGTTGTTTGATATATCAACAGGTTTGAGAAGATCTGTTGACTTTGGCATCTGGTATTAATGATAAATTATGAGTATAGTATTGCATTTTAAAAAATAAGATACATAGTCTTCACATATTTTATTTCTAAAATTTCTATATTGTCACTTCATCCAGACAATTAAAAATGATTTCAAGGCAATGTACATAAAATTTCAGTTGACAATGTTATGTTTAAATTGCAATATTAAAAATTGCTGCTGTACACAAATAGTAGTGAGAAAATAGGCAAGTGTCAGGCTCCTTTGGGAAGGTATTCCAGAGGCATTCTGTCATGGGAGAAAGATTCTCTCTTTCATAAATGCATAATTTGTCTGTGTGCTTATTAATAATGCACCTTCCCTAAGAGTAGTTTCAGTGACTGGCACCATCATGAATTGATTGGCCTTGGGAAGAGGAGCTTGTTCAGATATTTGTGGCCCAGTGATGAGATCAACTAGCAACTTGAGTTGCCCTCAAAAACAAATAGACAGCCATTGTACCCACTTCAGGACTGGTATATCATTGTTCCACCTACACATATAAGTTTGAATGTTTGCAGTTGAAGCTTATGAACATTCTTCAAGGTTGAAAAATTATATCGGCTAATTAGTCCTGTATGTTATCCTCATTGATCACTATAACAAAAGTAATACTAGGGATGCGAATAGGGGGAAAACCCTGTTTATTTTGCTTTTCTTTTGTTTCAAGGAATATTTTTATCTTTTCATTTTTTATGTGAATTGGTCCTTTTGTTTAACATGAAAGGGCAATTTCATCCCCCCCCCAATTCATTGTACTACCATTAAATCCCTAAAAGAATGCTTTTGGAATGGGGAGGAGGAAGAAGTTCCTCCAAGACATTTGAATGGACAAGGGGACCATTTCTCCCCACCCTTTAAGTACCTTTCTGTTTAATGTCCTAGGTGCTCATTCACTCAGTGAAGGCCAGCTGTATGGTGCACTCTTCTTTTCATGGCCATGTCACTTTTCCAGCACTTGCTGGTAGCCAAGCAGTGTAATATGGGTCCTCACACCAGTAGTGTTCAAGAACTGATATAAAATAGTTATTGTGATAATAAGCATTAGTTCTCCTTCGTATAGTTTGTGAATCCCCACTCATGGGTTATGCGCCTGTGCAGAACGGCCAATCGGAGGCTTGAAAAGCTATTGGTCAAAAAGTTTTGGCGGTAAGACCGCCCACCGCACCACCCACCCTGAGGCGCCCGCGCGCCATTTTACCTCAGTTCTCTTCTTTCCGCCGTAGCAGCAGGACGATCGTTGAGAGCTTCCTCAATTTTTCTCGCTCGCCCTTCTCAGGGAAAGCCTTACCGACTTTAAACAATTTTTTCCGGCGATCTTGTCCCTCGGGCAGGATCGCCACCCCGGTGCTGTTTCTTCCTTCTGGTGGACTCAGTTGCCTGTTCGCTCCGGTCACCGTTTCCCCCCTCAAGGGGGTGGCGGCTGGCCCGCCCTTCGGGGTGCCCGTCTTCTGGATCCTTCCACTGGAAGAATTTTTTCGTTGATGGCTGCAGCTTTCAAGCAGTGCTCGGCCTGCCACAAGAAGTTTCCCGCTTCCGACGGCCATAGCCTTTGCCTTTTCTGCCTGGGTGAGTCTCACCAGGGCCAGTCCTGTCCTCACTGCAGGAAGTTCACCCGTCTTGCAGTGCAGAATCGGAGCAACCGGCTCAAGGCCCACCTGATGGAGCTCGCTTTGGCTCCCGCCGCGGCGGCCTCTACCTCTGCTGGTGCCTCCCAGCCTCCTCCAGCTTCTTCTTCCACGCTCTCTATCAAGAAGAAGAAGAAGAGGGACAAGGACGGGGATAAGAAAAAGAAACGCTCGGAGAAGAGGCGATCGCTCCCGCCTACTCCTCGCCCGCCCGTCTCGCCGGGACCTTCGCCTCCGTTCTCGGTCGCGAGATGTCCGTCGCCCGGGTCCTCCATCTGGGGAGGTCGGTCCTCCTCGGGATCGCCTGAAAAAGGACGCAGGGCTGGGGCTCCAGCTCGCCCACTTCAGGTTCTCCCGTCTCCCCCTCGTGGGAGGGCCCGTTCGCCTACGAGGCAGGCTTCCGTCTCCCCAAGACCCAGAACTCCAACGCTCGACGACGCGGTAATCACCGTGCTGGCTACCGTTTCGTCGCCGATTCTACCAGCCACCATTTCGTCGGCCACCGTTTCGTCGCTCCCGCCGGTGCCGGATCCATCCCAGATGGAGTTCCTGAAGGTGATGTTTGAGGTCATGGCTCAGACATTTGCCAACCAGTTCAAGACCTCCATGCCTGCGGCCTCTGCGGCTCCGGAACCGACCACTGCAAGCCCCAGGGATGTTGGCCCTGCTGTGGCCCCTCCGACCTCCCGAGGGTCGAGTGTCCGCTCCGCTGGCCCACCCGTATCGTCTCGGTGTGGTCCAGACGTTGATGCGGTGGACTCCCATCCCGCCGGCCCGCCCAGGCCGTACTGGCACGGTCCCGGCGTGGATGTAAGAGTTCCTCCCTCGTCCTCCGATGACTCCAGCGCGTCCTCGGAGGAGGACGAGGGAGACGTCGACGCCGAAAGGACACCGGACCAAGCCATCGGCGCGGTTGACCCACCGCGTGGTGAGGATCAATGCTCGCTTACGGCCATGCTGACCCGCCTGGGGACCGCCCTGAACCTGAAGGTGGACCAGCCCCCACTGGAAGGCGAGGACCAAATGACCGCCAAACTGGACAGACGAGCAGTTCGGCCGGTCCATATCACCATGCTTCCGTCCATGTTGACGTCGGCGAAGGCGACATGGAGGAAACCGGTGTCAGCGCACTCCGTTTCGTCCAGGCTCGACGGCATGTACAGAGTCCTGGACGAGAACATCGAGTTCCTGCAAGCTCACCCCTTGCCAAATTCGCTGGTGGTCAAGGCTTTTCAACACAGGACGGCCACCAGCGGCTTCCCGGTGCCTTCGACCCCGGAAGGGAAGAAGCTGGACGCGGTGGGCCGTAAGTTCTATGCCACCGGTTCCCTCTTCCTCCGCGCCGCCAACTACTCGGCTGCCATGGGCCTTTACCAGTCCCACCTCTGGGAGCGGGTGAAAGCCGAGACGGCGACATTACCCGCCGACGCCCAGAAGCGGATCGACGCGCTGGCATCTGAAGGAGACTTCCTATCGGAGCAGCAAATGAGAACGGCCAGGCACATCAATGACTATGCGGCGAAGGACATGGCGTCCGCTATCCTGCTCCGTCGTCACGCCTGGCTTAGGGGCACCTCCCTCGATGATGCTATGAAGAAGCTCATCGAGGAGTTTCCCTTCGACGGACAGGGCCTGTTCGGACAGGACACGGACAAGGTCCTGAACGAAATGCGGCAAACGAACTCCACGGCCAAGTTCCTGGGGCTCACCACGCCGGCTCCGCCTGCCAGGCCGAGGTTCCAACCTTTCACGCGGCGGTATCAGGGGAACCCGCAGCAACAAGGTGGCCCTTCGGAACAGCCCAGGCCTGGCTCCTACAAGCAACGGCGCCAGCACAAGCCCCGTTACCAGCCCTACGGGCAGGGCAAGCGTTCCGACGCGAAGTCCAAGTCCCGTGTTTGAAGCTGCGACGGCCGAGTCTCTCTCGCTCCACATCCCATACCTCCCCCTCCGGAACTTCCTCCAGGTATGGTCAGGCATCACGGACGACCGGTGGGTCTTAAAGATCTTGTCCTCTGGCTACGCCATCGAGTTCGTGTGGGCGCCTCGGGTAGGAAGACATCGTTTCACCACCTCGTCCCCCCATCTGGAGGAAGAAATATCAACTCTTCTGTCCAAGGGAGCCATCGAGCGGGTGACGCCGCCCGACTGGGACAACGGCTTCTACTCGAGGTACTTTGTGGTTCAGAAGAAGGACAGAGGACTTCGCCCAATTCTGGACCTACGTCGTCTCAACAAGTGCATCCATACCAGGAAGTTCCGGATGGTGACCCTGCAGACCGTCCTTCCCCTCATCAACGAAGGGGACTGGTTCACAGTCATAGACCTCAAGGACGCTTACTTCCATGTCTCCATCCTCGAGGAGCACCGAAGGTTCCTTCGATTCCGCATCGACGATTCCGTGTACCAGTACCGGTGTCTACCGTTCGGTCTGGCCACGGCACCACGAGTCTTCACCAAGTGCATGGCTCCAGTGGCTGCCTTCCTTCGTCAGCGGGGAATCAGGGTCTTCCCGTACATCGACGACTGGCTGATTGTATCCCCCACCAGCTCGTCGGCCATTCGGGACACGCAATTCATGGTCCACCTCATGGAGAGTCTTGGCCTCAGGATCAACTTCACCAAATCGAAGTTCATTCCCTTTCAACGCGTCGAGTACATTGGAGCGGTACTTGACTCGCTTGCCACCAGAGCCTTCGCACCCCAGAAACGCTTGCAGGTCATCGCGCAAGGGGTCAGCGACCTTCGCAGCAAACCGTGCATCCGGGCGAAAAAGGCTCAGAGACTTCTAGGCCTCATGGCCTCAACGACGGCGGTGATCCCCCACACCAAATTGAAGTTCCGGTCCCTGCAGTTGTGGCTCCTCCACGAATTCGACGCGCTCCGGGAGAGCCAGTCCAAACGGTTAACTCCGTCCCCGGAGCTGAGGGACCAACTGCTGTGGTGGACAACACCACTCAACGTGGCAACGGGGAAGAGCTTTTACCCCCCGCAACCCTCGCTGCAGATATTGACCGACACAAGCAACCTCGGCTGGGAGGCTGCCTGCGGGACTCTCACGGTCAACAACCCTTGGTCACCTCAGGAGATGGTGCACCATATCAACTACTTGGAACTTCTGGCCATTTGGAAGGCCCTACGTTCCTTCGAGATCCTACTCACAGGCAAGGCGGTCCAAGTAGCCTCGGACAATACCACGGCGGTGGCGTATCTGAACAAGCAGGGAGGAACGCGATCCACCACCCTTCTTTACCTCGCTGTGCAGCTCTGGGAATGGTGCCTGGAGAGGCACATTTTCCCGATTGGAGTGCACATTCAGGGCAAGCTGAATGTCCTGGCCGACCATCTCAGCCGCCTCACCTCGACGACCCACGAATGGGAACTGGACGACAAGGTACTTCAGTCGCTTTGCGAGGCCTGGGGGACGCCGAGCATCGACCTCTTTGCATCGGAGTCCAACAAGAAATGCCACAGGTACTGTTCCAGGGCAGGCATCGGAATGAACTCCGAGGGCGATGCCTTCATGAAACGGTGGGATCAGGACTATTGCTACGCTTTTCCTCTGGTCCAGAAGGTTCTCACCAGAATGTACCAGCACAGGACCAGCGCAATCCTTGTGGCCCCAGCATGGCCTCGCCAACCCTGGTTTCCGCTGCTGTTACGCATGTCGTCACAGTATCGCACACTGCCGGAGTCACCGACACTTCTCCAAATGGAGCACGGCCAGCTTCACCATTCGGACCTACCCAGCCTCCACCTCACCGCGTGGAGGATAACCCCAGACTGTCCAGGATCCTGGAACTAGCGAGGCGCCCTTCCACAAGGAAGTCCTACGCTTCCAAATACAGACGTTTTTGTGCCTTCCTGGCATCCCAACAGTCGTCCCCTTCACAGGTGGGACTACAGGATGTCTTGACCTACCTCCTCCACCTGGCGGAGTCTGGCCTCAGCATCACCTCCATCCGAGTACACCTCGCAGCGGTGGTGGCTCACTCTCCGACTGGTTCGCCCGCTTCTGGTGCCTTCCGAGACCAAACGGTGAAGCGCTTCCTCAAAGGACTACGAAATGCCTTCCCTCCGGAAAGAACTCCGACGGCACAATGGTCACTGTCTGCCGTTCTCAACGCGCTCACGAGGACTCCTTTCGAGCCCATGGCTACCGCGGATATCCGCCTCCTCACATGGAAGACGGCGTTCCTAGTGGCTATCACGTCTGCTCGACGAGCTGGTGAACTGGTTGCTCTGCGGGCGGACGCACCTTTTCTTCAGTTTGTCAATGACCGTGTGGTTCTCCAAGCGGATATCACCTTCCTGCCCAAGGTGGTTTCCCAGTTTCATATGGCACAGACTATCTCCTTGCCAACCTTCTTCCAGAACCCCTCCAACACCCAAGAAAGGACTTGGCACACGCTGGATGTGAAACGAGCTTTATTGTTTTACACCAGCAGGACAAGGGAGTTCAGGAAGTCGCAACTCCTTTTTGTGGCTTATGGAGGAAAGTCCAAGGGCGAACCCATTTCTGCCCAGAGGTTCTCCAAATGGATCACGTCTACCATCTACCTGGCCTACGAGTCAGCTTCGCTGCCACCTCCACCGCATGTCAGGGCGCATTCCACCAGGGCGGTTGCAACATCCACTGCTTTCCTGGAGGGCACACCGCTGGAGGACATATGTAAGGCGGCCACCTGGTCCAGACCTTCTACATTTGTCCAGCATTACAGAGTGGACACCAGAGCCACTGCGGACGCCAGGCTTGGCCGTGTCGTCCTCACCAGGGGTCTCCGGACCCATCGCCCTTGACAGCTCAACCTGAACCATCATACTCATCGTGGGATCATCTCATCCGACTGCCCACCGACCAAGTGAGTGTGAGCTTGCTAATCTCCCATGAGTGGGGATTCACAAACTATACGAAGGAGAAAGTTCGGTTTCACTTACCAGTGGTAACTTTCGTTCTTCGAGTATATAGTTTGTGAATACACACTACCCACCCTGCCTCCCCTCTTGAGCTGCACGGATGAGATCAATTGGTTTATCCTGTGCTTGGCTTAAGTATGGAACTGAGGTAAAATGGCGCGCGGGCGCCTCAGGGTGGGCGGTGCGGTGGGCCAAAACTTTTTGACCAATAGATTTTCAAGCCTCCGATCGGCCGTTCTGCACAGGCGCATAACCCATGAGTGTGTATTCACAAACTATATACTCGAAGAACGAAAGTTACCACTGGTAAGTGAAACCGAACTTTCTTTAGCACTAGAGACATGTCCTTTCCTGTTATGAATAAAAATGTTTTTGTGGAAAACTGCCATGCTTCTTCCAGCATAATTTTTTAAATCATGAACAAAGGAACTGAATAGAATACCATGGGCTGAGTAGCTGGTTTGCCACAAAGTGAGCTTCATTCGAAGAACGTTATTGATAAACGGAAAGCATTCTAAACCTGTCCATGTACAGCTGAACTTGGTACTGTTTTTCTGTTCTTGCAGACAACATTAGCTTGCCATAAACTGGGAGCTACTCTTTTTAGGAGATGTTCCTGGTCTCCTAGGGATGAGAGTGCTGCGTTCTTTGTAGAAGTACAATACTGTGCTTCACTCTTGATGTTCTTCAATAATTCACTAATCTTTTTAGTACTCTATAGTTCAAATGCACTTGTTTATCACATTTTAAAGATGATATTGTAGAGCTGGAAAAGCTGCAAGGAGAAACCCAAATAATCAGTGAAAACAACAGAGCTCTTATGTCACTAAGCTTCATTTGGCATAAGCTTTCATGGATTGTAGTCCGCTTCTTCAGATGCCAGTAGCAATCCATGAAAGTGTCAGCCGTATAAAATGTATTGGCTTTTAAGATGTCACAAAACGGTTTTGCAACAGATTAATCTAAATACAGTACTATCCTTCCCATAAAAGGTGCAGCCAAAAGGAGCAATTTCTGTTTAGGGAAATATTAAACATTTTTGTATTTAAAAAGTCTGTTTAAATTTTAACATGCAGGGGTACAATAGTGGTTTACAGAGCTATGTGTGGCATGGAGAAAGCTAATTCAAGGCTGTAATCTTTTCATAGCGAGACTTGGGACAGTGAGAGATGAAGAGAAAGAAATCACATGGTTAAATGATAGAATTAACTATTATGAAATGTATTGTTGGTAATCAGCCTTGATGGATTTGAACAAGGATTAGATAAATGTGCAGAAGATAAGATTATCAATTTCTATTAGCTATAATGGAAGTACAGTACTGTACATAACCTTCAGTGGAAGAGACAGCATGTCTCTGTATGCCACCTGTTGAGAATGGGTGATTTTGTTTTGACATACTTGTGGGGTTTATGTAAGCTAGGGACGGACAACATACAGCCTACATGTGGCAGCACAAGGCATTGTGAAAAACTGCTGCCAAATTTTACACTTACAGACAAGCCAGGAGACCTTGATTTAAAACTGCTTATAGCAGTTTGCTGCCAAATTTTTGTGGCAAACAAGGAGCACATCTTTTAAAATAGTCCAAATGCTTGTTTAAATTGGACAGCAAGGTGTATTGTTTATTTATTTTATTTACTTGATACATTTATGGTGCTTTCACCAAAATGACATGGTATAATTATCTAGTCGATCCATTTATCCATCCATCCATCATCTAGAGAGAGATTCACCACTATGGGTGATTTACATACTGTAGATAAACTGAACATATAACCAAACAAATACACCTTCTCAACTGGTGGCAACATAACATTAATAAAAATCTCAACTTTAAAACGTTGGGTCCAAGAACAAAGACGAAAGCTCAAAGAAACTGGCCCTTCGTGCCACCAGTTCTGCCCACCTTTGCTGTCAGTATATCGTTGGCCGAAGGAAACAGGGTGCCAGACTGGATAATCTTACTCTTTTTATGCTCACCTGTATAATTGTAGGTAGTATAAAGCAAGCAGTTTCCAGTTGTATAAATAAATTTCTTTGAAGCAGAATAAGGTCAGTTTAGGGAAAAACCCAAGTGCACTTCCGAACTAACAATCCCCGATTTTTTTCTATTTGGAGAAACATTTGGAGTATCATAAAAAGGAGACAGTTCGATTTTTTTTTTATCACTATGCCTTCTAGGCTGTTTAATACCTTAGTTGTCTCAGAGCACATACAGTGGAACCTCACTTAACAAACGGCTTGTCTAACACAAAAATCACACAACAAAAGGAAATCCATAAAAAATAGTGGCATGGTTTACAGATTTTTTTGGAACGAATTAATTGGTTTTCAATGCATTTCTATGGGAAACTGCATTTCAGTTAACATATTTTGGTTTTCAATACATTCCTATAGGAAATTTGGTTCAAGTAATTTTCGCTTTAAGAAACGTCTCAGGGAACACATTAATTATGTTAACTGAGGTTCTCCTTCGTATAGTTTGTGAATCCACACTCATGGGTTATGCGCCTGCGCAGAACGGCCGATCGGAGGCTTGAAAAGCTATTGGTCAAAAGTTTTGGCGGTAAGACCGCCCACCGTACCGCCCACCCTGAGGCGCCCGCGCGCCATTTTACCTCAGTTCTCTTCTTTCCGCCGTAGCAGCAGGACGATCGTTGAGAGCTTCCTCAATTTTTTCGCCCTTCTGAGGGAAAGTCTTTTGGCAAACTGTTCAATTTTGCGGTGATCTTGTCCTTTGGGCAGGATCGCCACCCCGGTGCTGTTTCTTCCTTCTGGTGGACTCAGTTACCTACTCGCTTCGGTCACCGTTTCTCCCCTCAAGGGGGTGGCGGCTGGCCAGCCCTTCGGGGTATCCGCGTTCCAGAAACTTCCGTTGGAAGAATTTTTTCTTTGATGGCCACAGCCTTCAAACAGTGTTCGGCTTGCCTGAAAAGCCTGTCAGGTTTCTGCCTTGCCCCTGGAGCTTGTTGCTTTCTGTAGCTTTGGCCATCTGTTCTTAATTTCAAGCAGCTTATTCTGGCTAATAACATACTACCCGTGTTTCTGTTTATAAAAAGTATTTCATTATTTCAGATTCCCTTCCCCTTACTTTCTTCATTTTACATGAGTGTAAGCAAAATTTATATGGATGATAAATGAAAACACAGGACTCATACAGTGCAGTTGAAGTAAACTGGATCGTGGTCTGCCTCCATCACCTCCTCTTTGCGAGAACTGAAAATTTTAGTGGGTGACAAGAAGAACGTGATGTTACTTACGTGTCCTTGAGGAATAACAAATATTTCTGGTGGGCCTTCTGAAAACCGATTGGAAGCCAATGATTGTACTGTGCTTAATATGCCCTGGAGCAAAGCAATGTGATTTAATGCCAAAGTGCTCTGTAAATATGAACATATGTCCCACCCACCATCTCACTTTGGCAAAATTTCTCTTAGTTAATCAGGAGGGGAGGGGGACCTAGCTTTACATTCATTAAAAATGACCACTCCAACCCCCTCAATCTCTTTTCTGTGCTATCACATGGGACTGTCTGAGTTATTAACACAAAGCAAGTTCAATTTAAAATGGAGGGCTCACAAATGATGTGACAGAAATACTTTTTTCTTGCAGCTTTCCAGTGTTTTAATTAGTGAGTGTCTTGCCAAGGCTTCTGATGTTTGAATGATTTGCAGAGTGGGAGATGTTAGGATATTGAATTAATAATGTCTGGTGCAATTCAGAGCATACATATGATACCTACTGTTTTTTTTTGCCTTGTCAGTGTTAAACAGAATGTTCCTATTATGCTGTGCAAGATCCGGTGTGTCAGGTCTAGATTAAAAACGAAAGGCTAACTACTGGATATGACAATGCAATTTATCATTGCTGTTCCATAAATTTTAATGCATTGCAGCTGGTGTGCCAAGAGAAACGCATGTAAATACAGTAATATAGGTTCTTCCTTAGTCTAAACCTGTGGTTCCCAACATGAGGCAGTTTGAGTTTTAAGCTGGGCAATTTGAGAATGAGTTATTAACCAAAGTTGCCCTGAGCATTTTGTAGATCTGGTCCAGGCACTTCATGTTGGCATGTCTGGGAGGGTCTCCATCAAAACAGCATATCAGATGCCTTCCCAATCACCCACGGATTGAAGCAGGGTTGCGTGCTTGCTCCAACTCTTTTTGCCCTTTACTTGTCTGCCATGCAATATAAAACTTCTAATAATACAGGTGTAGAGATTAAATACCACTTCGATGGAAGACTCTTTAATTTGGCTAGATGACACTTCCAAAAACTAACCAGTGCTAACAGGATAATGGAAATGCAATATGCCGATGAAACTGCATCACCTGCTCTCACACCTGAGGAGCTGCAACAGTCAGTCAAATGTTCCAAGAATGCATGTGAGCGTTTTGGCATCAGCATAAATGCTCAGAAAACTAAGGTACTTGCACAACCTGGCCCAAGGGCAGCCCTTCCAGAGTTCAGTATCATCGTCTCAGATTTGACACTGGAACAGATAGAGCAGTTTTCTTATCTTTGTAACATCCTGTCTAAAAACTGCACTTGTGAACAGGATGTGGTGAAGAGAATTGGTGCTGCCCATTCTGCCTTTGGACGTCTATCACATCGGGTCTTCATGAACAAAGATTTAACAATCCAGACTACGATCATGGTATACCAAGCTGTTGTTATCTCAATGTTACTGTATGGCTGTGAAACATGGACTCTCTATTGCCAAGACATCAAAAAAAGCTTGAGCGCTTTCACCAACAGAAGCTAAGATCCATCTTGAACATCAAGTGGGATGACTATGTCACCAACATCAAAGTCTTCGAGAAGGCAAATCTAAATAGCATTGAAGCTTCTATCATAGGTCATTGTCTTAGATGGATAGGTCACGTCTGCTGTATGGATGGTTCCAGGCTTCCTCACCAAAATCTTTATGAGGAACTTAGCTCTGGTACAAGACCTTGCAGAGCTCCTGTGAAGCATTATAAGGACCAGATGAAACAAATCATGAAGGTGTCAGGTATAAACCCACAAACTTGGGAGGCAGCGGCTGAAGATCGGCCACTTTGGCACCAAACCACCTCTGTTGCTACCGATCATTTTGAAGGGGAATGCTGCAGACATGAAGAGGCTAAGCGACAAGCACGGAAGCTTCGTCATACTCAAACACACCCTCCACCATCTATTCAGTGTAAGGTGTGTGGTCGCATGTTTCATGCCAGGATCGGCTTATTGAGTTACCTGAGACACATCCCTCAATGGAGAAAAGAATGACTTTCAGGGAAAAATGTATGCTCGGACATAAGTAGCTGCTGACGACAGGAATAGGAGTTCACTTTTTGAATAATAAGAATTATATGTCATGGAGGGGAAGGGTGGAATTAGGATTTTAGAGATGCTTAGGTGAGGCATGGCCAAAAAAGGTTGGGAACCATTGGTCTAAACGTAAGCATGTGAATGGAGCATATTGCATGTGCTCAAACGTTTTCTACACCACTTGTGTCTTGGACCATTTTAAAAAGCTTCCAAATACCAATTGGATAATGTGGGTCTTTTCTAAATGGAGACAGGCCTGTATCTTTTTTTGAATTGCAAAATCTTTCACTGTAAGACTTTATATTAGCCATGATTTCTCTCTCTGTGATTTCTTCTGTCTGCTTAGAACAGGGATTCCCAACTTTTTTGCATCATGGGCCAGATCACGCCCCCCGGACAGCTGAGCGGGCAGGTAATGTGATTCCTCCCACTGTAAACGCTGCTGTAAAACACACCTGTGGTTGTTTTAAACACATTTACAACAGTCGTGGGTGCATTTATGGCAGCGTTTACAGCAGGCGCATGTTTTATGGCTGTTATAAACGCATCCGCTTCCGGTAGCGACGAGGGCGGCGGCGGGCCACATAAAATGGTGCTGCGTGCTGGGTCTGGCCCACAGGCTATAGGTTGGCCACCCCTGGCTTAGAACAACTAGATAATAGTGCAAGTAGTCTACCGTTTGTGACTTATATTTCATAAATAGCTAAAAACAGTCTGAATGCCTAGATGGAATACATTGATTAAGGCTTATTATTATCTACTAACACAAGTCCCACCTGAGAGAAAAATTCAAATGGTCTCCAAAACTGATGAAACTGTTGATTGAACAGACTATTATCTCTCTTTGAATATGTCTATTTCTGTCTGCCCACATATTATTTCATTCTATGAAAATATCTGTGACTAAATAGTTTCTCCTTTTTTAGACTTGACTACATAGGCCTACTCCTTCAGAATGAGGTATATCACCTATAATACAAATCCTAATACACATCAAGTTCTGACCAAAGGCAGAACTTCTGATATGTAACCATGTGCTGTCATAATAATAATCTCTGATGTCTTGCTGTTGAAGATGAGAAAGGACATCTGGCCTAGATAGATATCCTAATTCTTATTGGTTTAAATGTTTATTTCATATTACCTCACCAAGCATTTCTCAGTGCTTCTTTCTGTCTTACATGTTCAGTATCATGCAGCTACTAAGCAGATTTCTAAGTTCTTGCTTAAACTGAAGCATGATTATAGGATCATAGACTAATTGAGGGACCTGTGAGGCCTTAAAGACCAACCCCTTGTTCAATGATTTCAAATCAAAGCACATCTGACAGATGGTTGTCCATTTTTCTCTTGAATGCTTCCAGTGTTGGAGTGCTCACCATCTCCTGAGGTAATTGGTACCATTGTTGTACTGTTCTAACAGTTAAGCCTGTATCTGGCTGCCTGTAACTTGAGCCCGTTATTAGGTGTCCTGGACTCTGGGATGATCATGAAAAGAACCTGTCCCTCTTCTTTATGACAATTTTTAAAGTATTTGAACAGTGCTGTCATATCCCTTCTCATTCTCCTTTTCTAAAGGCTAAACATGCCCAGATCCTTCAGTCTTTCTTCATGGGGCTCGATTTCCATCCATCCTTGTTGCCTTCCTCTGAATTTGTTCTAGTTTGTTGGCATTCTTCTTAAAGTACAGTGCCCGAAATCGGACACAGTATTCTTGATATGGTCTAACTAATGCCAAATAAAGGGGGGCTAGTACCTCACAGGGACTACAGTGGCTCAAGTGGCTAAGACACTGACTGGGAGGCGGAAGATCAGCAGTTCAATTCCCGAGTACTACAGGACCGTCTTTGTCCCAGCTTCTGCCACCCTAGCAGTTCGAAAGCAAGAAATTGCAAGTAGGGACCACTTTGGTGGGAATGTAATAGCATTCTGTCTGCTCCGGTGTCTAGTCATGCCTGCCACATGACCACGGAAACATCTGCAGAAGCAGACAGTGCTGGCTCTTCAGCTTTGAAACAGAGATGAGCACTGAACCCTAGAGTCGGATACGACTGGCTTTCGAGCAAGGGAAACCTTTACTTTTACCTTTAGTACCTCACAGGTTTTGGAGACTGTGTTTATGTTGTTGCAATCTAAAATAGCATTCACATTTTTTGCAGCCCTATTACACTGTTGATCCATGTTCACCTCTTCCCATACGAGGAAACAACTGCAATCCAGCGGTGTAGTTTTTATGATGGTGCTGGTGGTGGCTTTTAGTGCATCATATTTCTGGATTAGGGGGATATAAGTGAGTGGAGGAACTGGAATATCACTTTTTCTCTTGTTCTCCATCATAGTGGGCCATTAATGGAGTCATATTTACCAAATGTTTGGACCTATCCCAGTAAATTATATAAACCTGGAATGCAACAAGGCAACGATAATTTTGTGTTTATGCAAAAGTTTTAAATCTATGGGTCTTCCTTCTCATGCTAGCAAAATATACAATCAAAGCTGTTGAGGAACAGAGCCATTCCCTTGGCAGGACTGACCCTGATTGTATTTTGTGAAGCAGGGGCCTCATTGAAGTCAGTAGAGCTTCTGCTGTCAAGGTGTTTTGAGAATCTAAAGCAGGGGTTCACAACCTTTTAAACCCGGGTGCCGGGTCAAGCTTCGACAGACTTTTCCGAGGGGGGGGGGAGGATTATTTTTTGAGTATAATTTTCATTTATTTATTTATTATTTATAAATTTCCCACTCTGGGAGGTGTACACACAATATCAGATAATATAAAAAAAACACACACACCAAATCAAAAACAGAACAACCAAACAAATACATCCCAATTAAAATAAAATAAAATGTCTTTTAATGTGAAGTCTTATCTTAGACATAGCCATAGGGCACTTCCAGCTGCTACCTTGTGGAAGAAGAAGAAAAAAGGAGGCTTTTAAGAAAAAACTTTTGCAAAATTCCAGACCTGCTGAACTCCCTCAGGATTCATGCAGAAGGCAATACAGTACTTCCCAGGAGACCCAAGAAGCACATATTCAAGATTTTGTAATGGCTCCTCTTAAAGGCCAGTTCAACTGTAGATGTGTTTACCAAGCATTTTAGTTCAAAGAAGGCACAGTTTGGGAAATGCTAGTATGGAGAATAAGACAGAGAGGGTTGATGGGGAAACTCTTATTTAAAAAAAATACTACCCCAGGTAAACAAAAGGAACCTTCCTACCTCGCCTGCCTCAGCTGCCTGTGCAAGGTTTTTATTTTTGCTTTTTAAAATAGATGAAATTGGTTTTCAGTGCATTCCTATGGAAAACCATGCGTTGCGCCCTTTAGTGGCCATCTCTGATAATGTCCCAAAAGTCATATGTTCTCCCCCCCCCCCCCCCCCCCCCGGGAAATTCAGTAGGCTGCTTTTAAGCTGCGGAAAACATGGCAAATCACACATGGAGGGCTGGGTGGAATGGCATCAAGGGCCGGGACTGGACCATGGGCCGTAGGTTGCAAATGCCTGATCTAAAGTATGCTGTCTTAAAAGCCTATCTACAATTAAAGAGGGTTTTTTTTTAAGAAAAGAAAAAAGCTCTTTTTTCCCCACCTGCAGTTCCTATGCTGCCTTTGGGGTGTTCACTTATTCCTTCTTTCTGTGAACTGTCAGAATTGAGCAAAATTCTCATAGTTATGAGATTTCTGTTGAAAAAATAATATTCAGTATAACATATTTATGCAGCATAGCTGGAATCTGATACTGTAAAGTCATTCTCTCTGTTCTTAAGTGCTGATATTCAAAGGCATCTGCTTTGTATCTGGCTTGTGAATTTGTCATCTTTTGGGTGAATTAGATTTCTAATTTTTGGTATGACTGATGTTGTGTGAAGATTTTTGTCCAGTTTTGACATCATTAGTTGTCATGACGAATTGATTGGCCACAGATTCCCAGTGTAGAATTTAAAATGATATTCATGTAAACAGTTTTCAATGGGGAAAAAAGTGTTGTTTCTGGCATAAGTATAAACTCTGTTGAGCAATGCATATGAAATGATCTTTCTCAACAGGAGATAATTTTTCTTGAATTCAGTGATGCCAGCATAGCTGCTAACTAATGTAGAAACTAGTCTGGCTCACATTTATGCCCAGGTAAATCCGCTTTGTTTTGCTACAGTCTTTGCTTATCTGAATATTTCACTTAAAATCACTTCTATGTGTTGGTTCCATCTCTTGATACCTGCCTTCCAAAAAAACACCAAAAAAAAACACATATGTCCTGTGAGGTATTAATCCCCCTCTATTCAACACTAGTTAGACCCACATCTAGAGTATTGTGTCCAATTCCGGGTGCCACATTTTAAGAAAGATGCAAATAAATTAGAGCAGGTACTGAGAAGGGCAACAAGGATGATCAGAGGACTGGAAACCAAGCCATATGAGGAAAGACTGAGAAAAGGAGACGGAGAGGGGATACGATGATAGCACTCTTCAAATACCTGAAAGATAATAATAAAGAGGAAGGGAAGGATTTGTTCTCCTTCATCCCAGAGTACAGGACACGTAATAGTGGGCTGAAACTACAGGAAGCCAGATATAGGTTGAATATAAGGAAAAAACTTCTTAACAGTTAGAGCAGTACGGCAGTGGAACCATCTGTCATGCTCCAATACTGGAAGCATCCAAGAGACAATTGGACAACCATCTGTCATATCTGCTTTGATTTGGATTCCTGCATTGAGCATGGGGTTGGATTTGATGGCCTAAACTTCCCCTTCCAACTCAGATATTCTATGATTCTATGATATCTCATTAAAAAGAATGGTATTCCTCAAAGATACTTCAATTTCAATGATTTGATTTCATTGATATTTAAATGTCCCCATTCTTCTCTGGATTACAAGCTGCTGTTGTTTTTATTACTCCAATTACTTCTACTAATTCTGTTTCTAGTGATCATGGTGATTTCTAGGGCACACAGAAATAGCCTTATTGAAGATTGTGGTAATTTTGAACCACACTCAGGTGAGTCCCAGGCAATGGCAACCTTGTGCTGGCTAATTTTTCTCACACTAGTCAGGCGAAAGGAACTGCATAATGAACTCACCAAAGGTGGCTTCACTTTGGCTTAACATGAACAGGAGCCCTTCCTCTATCCAGTTTGTGGTCTATTTTGATACATTTTGCTTATACTATACTGTAGCTATATTACAAATTTCCAGTTGTTGGGTTTTGTAGCTTGGGAGCATAGAGATGAACCCCAAGTTCTCCTTCGTATAGTTTGTGAATCCCCACTCATGGGTTATGCGCCTGCGCAGAACGGAGATCGGAGGCTTGAAAAGCTATTGGTCTAAAGTTTTGGCGGTAAGACCGCCCACCGTACCGCCCACCCTGAGGCGCCCGCGCACCATTTTACCTCAGTTCTCTTCTTTCCGCCGTAGCAGCAGGACGATCGTCGAGAGCTTCTCAATTTTTTCTCGCCCTTCTGAGGGAAAGCGTTAGCGAATTCTACAATTTTTGCCGGCAATCTTGTCCTTTGGGCAGGATTGCCACCCCGGTGCTGTTTCTTCTTTCGAGTGGACTCAGTAGCCCGTTTTTCGCTCCGATCACCGTCTCCCCCCTCAAGGGGGTGGCGGCTGGTCCGCCCTTCGGGGTACCCGCTTCTAGAAACTTCCACGGGAAGAATTTTTCACCGGTTGATGGCTGCAGCTTTTAAGCAGTGCACGGCTTGCCATAAGAAGTTCCCGGCTTCCGACGGCCACAGCCTGTGCCTCTTTTGCCTGGGAGAGTCGCATCAGAGCCAGTCCTGCCCGCATTGCAAAAAGTTTACGCGCCTTGCGGTGCAGAACCGAAGCAATCGACTCAAGGCTCATCTGATGGAGCTCGCTTTGGCTCCCGCCGCGTCCGCCTCCACGTCTGCCGATGCCTCCCAGCCTCCTCCCGCTTCTTCTTCCACGCTCCCAGTTAGGAAGAAGAAAAAGAAGGACAAGAACGGGGTGAAGAAGCGCAAGCATGGGTCGGAGAAGAGACGGTCGCTTCCCCCCACCCCGCGCACGCACGCCTCTCCCGGGCCTTCGCCTCCGTTCTCGACTGCCCGATGTCCTTCTCCAGGTTCCTCCATCTGGGGAGGACGGTCGTCTTCCGGGTCACCTGAAAAAGGACGCAGGGCTGGGGCTCCAGCTCGCCCACTTCAGGTGCTCCCCTCTCCCCCTCGGGGAAGGAACCGTTCGCCCACGAGGCAGGCCTCCGTCTCCCCAAGGCCCAGGACGCCGACAGACGACGCGGTGGCCACCGTTCCGGGGACCGTTTCGCCGCCGTCTCAGCCAGCCACCGTTTCGTCGGCCACCGTTCCGTCGGCTACCAACCCGCCAGCGACCTCAGACGCACCTCAGATGGCGCTCTTCCGGGAGATGTTTGAGTTCATGGCGTCGTTTACGAACAAGCTCCAGTCCTCCATGCCTGCGGCCTCTGCGGCTCCGGTCCCGACCACCGCAAGCCCCGGGCATGCCGGCCCTGCTGTGGCCCCACCGACCTCCCGTGGGTCGAGTGTCCGCTCCGTCGGCCCACCCAAACCGTTGTGGCGTGGTCCGGACGTTGATGCGGTGGACTCCCATCCCGCCGGCCCGCCCAGGCCATACTGGCGCGGTCCCGACGTGGATGAAAGAGTTCCTCCCTCGTCCTCCGATGAGTCCAGCTCGTCGTCAGAGGAGGACGAGGGAGACGTCGACGCCGAGCGCACGCCGGAACAGAACATCGGCGCGGTGGGCCCACCGCGTGGTGAGGACCAATGTTCGCTGACCGCCATGCTCACGAGGCTGGGCACCGCACTCAACCTCAAAGTGGATCAACCACCGTTGGAGGGCGAGGATCAAATGACCGCCAAGCTAGACAGACGAGCTGTACGGCCGGTCCATATCACCATGCTCCCCTCCATGATGACGTCGGCGAGGGCAACATGGAGAAAACCACTGGCGGCGCACTCCGTTTCGTCCAGGCTCGACAGCATGTACCGAGTCCTGGACGAGAACGCCGAGTTCCTGCAGGCGCACCCCCTGCCGAATTCCCTGGTGGTCAAGGCCTTCCAGCATAGGACGGCCACCAGCGGGTTCCCGGTTCCCTCGACGCCGGAAGGAAAGAAGCTGGACGCGGTGGGCCGCAAGTTCTACGCCACCGGCTCCCTATTCTTCCGTGCCGCCAACTACTCGGCCGCCATGGGCCTATATCAATCCCACCTCTGGGAGCAGGTGAAGATTGAGACGGCGAAACTGCCCGCCGACGCCCAGAAGCGGATCGACGCGCTGGCCACCGAAGGGGACTTCGTCGCCGAGCAACTGATGCGGACGGCCAGGCATATCAACGATTATGCGGCGAAGGACATGGCCTCCACAATCTTTCTCCGTCGCCATGCCTGGCTCCGGGACACCTCCCTCGATGACGCTATGAAGAAGCTCATCGAGGAGTTTCCCTTCGACGGGCAGGGCCTCTTCGGACAGGATACCGACAAGGTCCTGAATGAGATGCGCCAGACCAATTCCACGGCCAAGTTCCTGGGGCTCACCACGCCGGCTCCGCCTGCCAGGCCGAGGTTCCAGCCCTTCACACGGCGATTCCAGGGCAACCCGCAGCAGCAAGGGCCGACGGAGCAGCCTAGATCCAGCTCCTACAAACAGCGGCGTCAACACAAACCCCGCTACCGACCCTACGGACAGGACAAGCGTTCTAGCGCAAAGTCCAAGTCTCGCGTTTGAAGCTGCGACGGCCGAGTCTCTTTCGCGCCACATCCCGGAGCTCCCCCTCCGGAACTTCCTCCAGGTATGGTCGGGCATCACGGACGACCAGTGGGTCTTAAAGATCTTGTCCTCTGGCTATGCCATCGAGTTCGTGCGGGTACCTCGGGTAGGAAGACATCGTCTCACCACCTCGTCCCACCATTTGGAGGAAGAAATATCAACCCTTCTCTCCAAGGGAGCCATCGAGCGGGTAACACCGTCCGACTGGGACAACGGGTTCTACTCGAGGTACTTCGTGGTCCAGAAGAAGGACGGAGGCCTTCGCCCGATTCTGGACCTGCGCCGCCTGAACAAATGCATCCACACCAGGAAGTTCCGGATGGTGACCCTGCAAACCGTCCTCCCCCTCATCAACGAAGGGAACTGGTTCACAGTCATAGACCTCAAGGATGCTTACTTCCAAGTCTCCATCCTCGAGGAGCACAGACGGTTCCTCCGTTTCCGCATCGGAAATTCTGTGTACCAGTACCGGTGTCTACCGTTCGGTCTGGCCACGGCACCACGAGTCTTCACCAAGTGCATGGCTCCAGTAGCCGCGTTCCTCCGCCAGCGGGGCATCAGGGTCTTCCCATACATCGACGACTGGTTGATTGTCTCCCCCACCAAATCGTCAGCCGTTCAGGACACACAATACACGGTCCACCTCATGGAGAGTCTCGGCCTCAGGATCAACTTCACCAAATCGAAGTTGGCTCCTTCTCAACGCGTCGAGTACATTGGAGCGGTACTCGACTCGCTTGCCACCAGAGCCTTCGCACCCCAGAAGCGCTTGCAGGACATTGCACAAGGGGTGAGCGATCTTCGCACCAAACCGTACGTCCGGGCGAAGAAGGCTCAGAGACTTCTAGGCCTGATGGCCTCAACAACGGCAGTGATTCCCCACGCCAAGTTGAAATTCCGGTCCCTGCAGTCGTGGCTTCTTCACGAATTCGACGCACTCCGGGAGAGCCAGTCCAAACGGTTGACTCCGTCTCCGGAACTGAAGGACCAACTACTGTGGTGGACGACCACACCCAACGTGGCCACGGGGAAGAGCTTCTACCCCCGCAACCAACCATACAAATACTGACCGATGCAAGCAACCTCGGCTGGGGGGCTGCCTGCGGGACCCTCACGGTCAACGACACTTGGTCACCCCACGACATGGTGCACCACATCAACTACTTGGAGCTGTTGGCCGTCTGGAAGGCTCTGCGGTCCTTCGAAACCCTTCTCACCGGCAAGGCGGTCCAAGTGGCCTCGGACAATACCACAGCGGTGGCTTACCTGAACAAAGAAGGAGGGACCCGGTCCACCACCCTCCTTTACCTTGCTGTACAGCTCTGGGAATGGTGCCTAGAGAGACACATCTTCCCGATTGGAGTACACATTCAGGGCACGCTGAATGTCTTGGCAGATCACCTGAGCCGGCTCACCTCGACGACACACGAATGGGAGCTGGACGACGGGGTGTTCCAGTCGCTTTGCGAGGCCTGGGGAACGCCGAGCATCAACCTCTTTGCGTCGGCATCCAACAGGAAACTCGACAGGTACTGCTCCAGAGCAGGCATCGGACCGAACTCCGAGGGCGATGCCTTCATGAAACGGTGGGATCAGGACTATCTCTATGCCTTTCCTCCGTTTCCTCTGGTCCAGAAGGTACTCACCAGGATGTACCAACACAAAACCAATGCAATTCTGGTGGCACCGGCATGGCCACGCCAACCCTGGTTTCCGCTGCTGTTGCGCATGTCGTCACAGTATCGCACACTGCCGGAGTCGCCGACGCTTCTCCAAATGGAGCACGGCCAGCTTCACCATTCGGACCTGCCCAGCCTCCACCTCACCGCGTGGAGGATAACCCCAGACTATCCAGGATCCTGGAACTAGCACGGCGCCCCTCCACGAGGAAGTCTTATGCTTCAAAATACAGGCGTTTTTGTGCTTTTCTGGCTTCCCAACAAATGTCCCCCCCCCAGGTGGGACTGCAGGATGTCTTAACTTATCTACTCCATCTGGCGGAGTCTGGCCTCAGCATCACCTCCATCCGAGTCCACCTCGCAGCGGTGGTGGCTCACTCTCCGGCTGGCTCGCCCGCTTCTGGTGCTTTTCGCGACCAAACGGTGAAGCGTTTCCTCAAGGGACTACGGAACGCCTTCCCTCCGGTCAGGACTCCAACGGCTCAATGGTCACTGTCTACCGTCCTCAACGCGCTCACCAGGACCCCTTTCGAGCCCATGGCTACTAGCGATATTCGCCTCCTCACGTGGAAGACGGCATTCCTGGTGGCTATCACGTCTGCACGACGAGCTGGAGAACTGGTTGCCCTGCGAGCAGATGCACCATTCCTCCAATTCTTCAACGACCGCGTCGTCCTACAAGCGGACATCACCTTCCTGCCCAAGATGGTCTCCACGTTTCACATGGCACAGACTATCTACTTGCCGACCTTTTTCCAGAATCCCTCTAACCCCCAAGAAAGGACTTGGCACACGCTGGATGTAAAACGAGCTTTATTGTTTTACACCAGCAGGACAAGGGAGTTCAGGAAGTCGCAACGCCTCTTTGTGGCTTATGGGGGAAAGTCCAAGGGTGAACCCATCTCTGCTCAAAGGTTCTCCAAATGGATCACCTCCACTATCTACCTGGCCTACGAGTCAGCCTCGCTGCCACCTCCACCGCATGTCAGGGCGCATTCCACCAGGGCGGTTGCCACATCCACGGCCTTTCTGGAGGGCACACCGCTTGAGGACATATGTAAGGCTGCCACATGGTCCAGACCTTCCACATTTGTCCAGCACTACAGGGTGGACACCAGAGCCACTGCGGACGCCAGGCTTGGCCGTGTCGTCCTCACCAGAGGGCTCCGGACTCAACGCCCCTGACGGGTCAACCTACTGGATCTTCATCTCATCGTGGGATCATCTCATCCGACTGCCCACCGACCAAGTAAGTGTGAGCTTGCTAATCTCCCATGAGTGGGGATTCACAAACTATACGAAGGAGAAAGTTCGGTTTCACTTACCAGTGATAACTTTCGTTCTTCGAGTATATAGTTTGTGAATACACACTACCCACCCTGCCTCCCCTCTTGAGCTGCACGGATGAGATCGATTGGTTTATCCTGTGCTTAGCTTAAGTATGGAACTGAGGTAAAATGGCGCGCGGGCGCCTCAGGGTGGGCGGTACGGTGGGCGGTCTTACCGCCAAAACTTTAGACCAATAGCTTTTCAAGCCTCCGATCTCCGTTCTGCGCAGGCGCATAACCCATGAGTGTGTATTCACAAACTATATACTCGAAGAACGAAAGTTATCACTGGTAAGTGAAACCGAACTTTTTGGGCTGGCTGGACTTTATCATTCTGGTTGAGCCTTCCTATTTCTGCTTGCATGGGACAGAATTATGTCCAGGTTTTGTGCTTGTGAAATCAAGATACCACACTCGTGTGGGGGATATATATTGCACAGTTCTCAGGTAAGGTTTTACAGCTTGTTCTTAACAGTTCATTGCTGTTGCTCCCTGTCTCCAGCCCATCTTTTATTTTAGGATGTCTCTGGAGATTGAAACAGGTCTGTAGTCATTAGTCTAGGAGGATCTATATAAATATGACTTCCTATTACTAGTGCTATTAGTTGGCAGCTGCCTCTACAGAATTAGAAAGGAATAATAATGACAGTAAGTGAATCCCTGCAGCTAGAGCAGAACCTGATATATTTTTCATTTTGCTGGCACTATTCTCTAGGTACAGGTTTATAAAATGTACGCTTTAGGAATGTGATGAAAAATAATAATGTGATGGATGAAACATCCTTAAAAAGAACCTCTTTTGGCAAAAGATGTTAGACTGTAAGTCAGAGGCAAAAGTATAGCAACCTCTCATTTAAGGGAATGTTATCTAAATGTGCTTTTAGACATCACAGTAGTAGCCCAGGCTGGTCTGTTAAATTAACATGGAACTGCAGAGTTTTGTTGAGGAGACTGTTGTGCTTGTAAGAGCCTATCCAAACATTTTGGGTGGATAGCTCAGCAATTGCAGAACCAGAGGTTTGGGAGTTCAGTTCTCCACTGTGCATCCCAGAAGAGCACCCTGTGTAGTCATGGACAATCTGCACACTCCCAGGGCATATCCAGAAGAAGGGAATGGTATGTCACTTCTCAGTAAAGGTCAAGGTCTCCTTTGCTTGAAAGACAGTCATGTCCAACTCTAGGGTGTTGTGCTCATCGTCACTTACAGCCAAAGTGCCAGCATTGTCTGTATCTGCAGACATTTCTGTTGTCATGTGGCAGGCATGACTAGATGCTGGAGCATACGGAATGACGTTATCTTTCCTGCTGAAGCAGCACCTTTTTATCTACTTGCAATTTCTTGTTTTCGAATTGCTAAGTTGCCAGGAGCTGGAACAGATGATAGGCACTTACTCCATCACACAATGCTCAGGTCTTAAACAGCTGACTTCGCGACCTTCTGGTCATCAAGCTCACTGTCTTAACCACTAAACCACCACAGTACTATCTTCCTAAAAGATGCTGGAAAAAAGCTCACCATAAATCAAGGTTGACCACACATGATGACGATGATGAAGAAGAAGACGACAACGATGAAGATGAAAAAGAAGAAGATGGCAGCAGTGACTAAACCTAGAGAGAGAGAGAGAGCTTTTGATCCATGCCTTTTATTCCAAAGCTTTCAGATCTTAGTTCTATCAGCCCTCCACTTGACTGGAAGAACAGATGATGCAGTGCCCCATGGGTTCCCAGACATTCTTGGACTATAGTTCCCAGAAATATTGGCCAGCACAGCCAATGGTGAAGGCTTCTGGTAATTTTAGTCCAAAAACATCTGAGTATCCAAGGTATCCAGAACCACTGACCTGTCTAGGCAACCAGTACAATGAGGGATGTGGCTAGAATATTAATATGCCATGTGATTTCAGTCTAGGCACCAGAGGTTCTGAGATGTGTGGTTCCCAGAATTTGTGACGCACAGTAATAGGGTGCTAAGCAGCTGAGGAAAACCATGTAGTTCATGCTCCCTTGCGTATAGAGTATGGAATTCATAAAGTATTGATTGGATAAATACCATAGCTGTAAATAATTAGCTAATAAAAAATATGTGTAAGCTACCGGTAATTCACAGTCGTCAGCCTTTTTTCTTTGAAGTATTGAAGTCAGTCTGGCTGGAACCCCTCTATGGTAATGGAGTAGACCAGGGGTGCCCAAACTATGGCCTATGGACCAGATCCAGCCCCTGATGCCAATTCATCCGGCTCACACCACCCTCATCACTCTCGTATGGGCACAATTTACTTCCTCTTCCAGGAGCGATGAGGATGGTGCAGGCTGGATGAATTAGCATCAGGGGGCAGGTCTGGTCCACGGGTCATAGTTTGGGAACCCCTGGAGTAGACTGTACAGCCAGTGACTCAACGCTGAGTGTTGGGCGGCAGTAAATAACCTGACTCCCTAAAGGGGCCAATGGCTACCGGTAGATGAGCCCCTTTAGGTGGGGTGATGTTCCCCCTCAGTGGAGGAAATGCCACTGGAAACCATCACATTGGGCCCAACAACAAAATGAGCGGATGCGGAACCACTTCACTATTCTGATTCCCAAGAGTCATGGAGGCGGAAGAGGCCAGGCCAGATGGACTGGCTGTGAAGACGCACCTTGTCAATATCCTCAAGGCTGTGGCAGTCCATTGCAGTCCTGGTGTCAAATTCTGCATGTCTCATTTCATACCTGCCGCAGGAGATGGTTCAGTGATCATAGTGTGTGGGTCACTTCATGGTGAGCTGGGATCCACCTTAAACAAATTTATGCCAATGGCATTTTTCCTAACACATCCATTATCTATGAAAATGATTTTCTTTTCTTTTTTTTAATATAAATTTTTATTTATTTTCAAAAATAAAAAATAAAAATAACAAACATACAGAAAAAAACAATAGCAATACAATGCAATATTACATCAAGCTCGTAAAAAATAACACATACATAATGATTGAACTAACTGTTTACAATATAACCCACAGTGTTAAATACCCACATTATAGGTTATCACTATAACCATAGCATTCATAAGAGCTTTCAGTATTACAACTGTTTATTATTTCTTAACTAGTTACACAACACCCAATGAATATTTACAATGCCCGGAGAGTTTAGTATCTATATCATCTCCAAAACCCACTTTGAGATGGTACAGGTCCAGAACTGTCCCTAGCCATAAGAGAGTGATCCACGAACAGCTTCCAAATATTCCAAAACCTATTTTCTTTCAATTTATCCCTTTTTACTTTTATCTCCCATGTCAGTTTGTCATTCAATGCTAAACTCCACATTTCCTTATACCACTCTCCGGTCTGTATAAATACATCATTTTTCCAATTTCTGGCGATACATTGTCTACCTGTGGTTAACATAATTTCCAGTAATTCTTTTTCCATCTTATTCAAACCCATACCTTCCACATCTGTTAATAGAATGGTACCTGACACCAACTTAATTCTTTTACCCAATATTTCCCCAATCCCTCCTTCTATTCTTCTCCAAAATTCATTTATTTTTTTGCAACTCCACCACATATGTTCATAGGTTCCAACCGTTTCTTTGCATCTCCAGCATAAATTATCCCTTTTATTATCCATCTGATGCAACTTCAGTGGTGTCAAGTACCATTGCCACAACATTTTAAAATTATGCTCCTTGATTCTTACTGACATTGTTCTCATTATCCTCTTTTTCCACTTATTTCTCCATTCAACATCTCCTATTTTTATATTCAAATTTTGTTCCCACTTCCGTTTCAAATCTTCCTGTGGATCATTACCCTTATTCAATATAGTATAGAGTTTGCTTACTAGACTCTTAATGTTCTTTTCCCCTTTTCTAATCTTTAATATCAATTCTTCAAATTCGGTCTTTGTTCTATCTATACCTAATTCTCTTGTATATTTTTTGTTCCAATTATCAACCTTCAATTTCTGAAACCAGTCCAATTTTAACTTTTCGAATATTTTTCCCGAAAATGATTTTCAGGAAGAAATGTATACTCGGACATGAATAGCCGCCGCCAAATGAAACAATGAGTTCTCCTCTCAGGATAAATAGTTATTATTGTCTTGAGCAGGTGTAGCTATGATGACAACTAAAGATATTCTATATTTTTTCCATTGAGGTTTGCCTTATAGTAGCTTATTCTTTGGTAATAGCTTCGCTGTGATAAATGGGCTTCTTTGCCTTATTGAATGACTATTAAGTTTAAGAAGTCATTGTTGTAAATCTGTGGTCTGATGGATCTGTTCAGTTGTGATGGTATCTGAGAGTTTGACTGAAGGACATTAGATTTTGTCGTGCATTTTGAATGAAAGTGAGAAGCATGTAAGGATTTCTAATAATCAACAGATTTTTCATGTACTGTAGCATTTACCTGTTCATTAGGCAGCTGCACACTGTTATTCAGTGCACTTATTTTGTAGACTGGCTTCAGCTCAGGTTTGTGGCTGGAAATTATTGAAGGTCTATGAGAATTTCTCTAGTCATTCATTCTCATGTGTCCAGATTTCATTGATGTCATTTGTGTGTTTCATATAGAGGAGAGGGCTTAAGGTACAGGAGCTGAAAAAGAGTTCTTCCAAGTCAGTCATGAATATGTTTGTGTACTGTGGTGCTTTATACATGCCCGTACCTGTGCAATTCATCTGAAAATGCAAGTTATTACTTAAAGCATTTTAAATGTGGATTTATTGGAGGATGCTAAGAATTTCTTAGATTAGGCCTATAAAGAAGTATTAAGGGAAATGAATGAAGACCAAGATATTGCATAAATACATGAAATGCAGAAGATTAGAATACATAGAAGTACAGATTGGTACTGATCTTTAAGGTAAAATAAATTCAGAAATAGTGCAAGGAGCAGCAGGAGCTGCTAGCTGAAAAAAACCTTTGAAACTAGTTTGGATGCATCACGGCTTTATTGCTGTGTCTAAAGCAGTGGTTCACTATGTGGGGAACACGCCCCACAGGGGGACTTCAAATCCCAGAAGCCTAAGTCAGTACATTGGCTGATCATTGCTTTGGGGAATTGACTTAGGCTTCTGGGAATTAAAGTTCAAAAACCAAAGGTTGGGAAACTGTTTTAATGATCCGTGGGAGTAAAGGTGCTGAATTCAAGGAAGGCGAGGAGAGGCGAGTGTATGGTGGAAAAAGCCAGTCCCGAATCCTCGGGTGGTCTGTATTTGTTCTATTCTTGGATCTCATCCGCACAGCCTGTGTGAGACCCCATGACAGAAGGCTTGTTTTCCTAGCATATTATTGGCTAAGTACATTTACCAGTCTAAGAAGTTACTGCGTGCCTAGGTTAGTCATGGGTATGCTAATCAACAGGAACAGTGGAACTGACTGTTCTTGCCTATCTGGAGTTCTTGTAAACATTAGGCATCTTAGCTCTAGTTGTTTGGTCTAACTGTGGTTTGGTGTCTCCTAGGATATGAGTAATCTTCTATGTGCTGTTTACTAGTCACTGCGACATTTGGGTGACACTTAACCTACATCCACTCAGTGCTCCCAGCCAAGGAAATATGGAGTTACTTCTGCTAATGCACTATTAGCCCATACCAATTTCCTCTCCTGTAAAGGCCGGTTGGTTTTCTGCTCGTGTGCGAGCTAGACGACCCAATCGGGAAAGATAGCTGACCAATCAGTGACCTGGGCTACCCACAGGAAACAATGGTCTAAAGGCAAAGTAACTACGGTGGCATAGGAATGGCATGAGAAGAAGAATAGCATATAGTATATCTAAAAATGTGGCCACTTTTTCTTGAGACTTGGCTCATGGTGCTGAATTACTGCTGTAGAAAAGCATATCTTAAAAAGCGAAGAAGGTGTGAATGAAAACAAATTGAACCAATGCTAATTTCATTCATTTCGCCTCATATTTTAGGTCTCTACTACTTTGATAAGTATGGTATTTTTTGAACCATAAGACACACTCTCCCCCCCCCCCAAGTGGTGGTGGGGGAATGAGGGTGCGTCTTATAGTCTAAATGCTTTCCAGCAAGGCTGTTGTAAAAGGATATTTTACAACAGCCACCGTGGCCACACAGGTGTTCTGCATCAGGAGAGGGGAAATAAAATCATATGTTAGGCAGGCCATTACCACAGGTGGCCACAAGAGGGCGCAAATCGCCATTTTCTATTTAAATGTATTGGGAATCAATTTCTTGTATTTTAAAGCTTTTCTGTTTGTATGTTTCCAATGCATTTAAGTGTGAAACCAAACCTGTGCATAAAAAGAAAGGGTTTCATTTACCTTTCTTGTTCCTGCTCCATGTTTTCCTGCTCCTTTGTCCCTGCTACACACGGTCAAAATGGAGGGGGAAAGCAATGCTTCCTGGTTGCAGGGAGAGCAATTGGCCTGCCCGCCCATTTCTCCTCCACTTGTTTTCCTGCTCTAAAATCTGGGTGCGCCTTATGGTCAGGTGCGTTGTATGGTCTGTAAATACGGTAGTTCTCGGGAGGCACATAAATTTTTCAAGCATACTAACTTATAGGTTAAACATAGGTTGGCTGGTTTTGACATGGAGAATTTCACTGACTGTATGAAGGACTTCCTTTCCCCCTTTATCTTTCCATTTCCCCCATCACAAAATATGTTGTGCTAATTATCTTTTTTCCACACCAGAGGAAGAAGATGTTGTTAAGAGGATGTTGGCTGAAGTGCAAAGGTGATGTTTTTAAAGCTAAAAACTGAATACAGCATGTGTCTTTATTTCATATTATTGAGAATAAAGGAGCACATTAACCAAATGCTGTCAGAAAGGCTTTGTGAAAAAGAACCTTGATAAACATTTTACTTTCTAGGCATCTGCAAAAATGGGGAGAGGCAAAATGTAGTTCATGGTGCCCTCCTTCCTTCTTTTTCATCTTTCTGCTACAAGCCACACTTCTTAGGGCATGCTTAGACATATATTTGCTCTACTTGAAACTGAGCTTTCTATTTTGTTTTATCAAAGATAAAAGGTAACAGAAAATGGTCTGAAAATAGGGGTTCTCAGATCTTTTTGTATAGAATCTGATAGAAAGATTTTGTGAAGAAACACTGAATGTCTGATTTATTCATATTGTGTATTATGAATGTCAGACAGGGATGATAAACAGATAATTTTCATTTCCCACTCATAGTAAGGCAGTGAGATAAGTTTCAGGCTTCAGGAAGAGCAAGAGGTGCATTTCAAAGACAGACCATTTACAAACTGTTTAGAAAAGATTCACTTTCCAAAGGAAAACCTGGTTCTTGTCTATCTCTTTTGTAAGATGTACATCAGCAAGGACACCTTTTGTCCTCAGGCATTTTGAAGGGAGGTTAAAAGTAATTGAAGGCTGAGATTAATGGGCTGTTGAAAAGGTTAAAAAGCCTAGACAACAATATAGCAAGTTGAATTGTTTCCAGTTTCTCTTAGGAATAAGATGGTGCATTTCCACTAATCATCTCTTATTATTCTGGGTTGAAAGGATTTTTGCTGGAGAAACTCTGCTCAGGGGATGCCCAAATGCTGCTCCTTTAATGCCCCCAAGATCTTTTCCCACTGAAGTGGTCCTTGTTTATTTACTTGCAGTTTCTTGCTTTCGAACTGCTAGGTTGGCAGGAGCTGGGACAGATTCGGGCGCTCGTTCTGTCATGCAGTACTCAGGCCTTTCAGCTAACAAGGCAAGCTTCTTAACTGCTGAGCCATTGCAGTCCCTTATCAGTAGCTGTATAAATAAGAAGAATTAGTAGAGGATGATAGTGACTTTAAGAATGAATTCTGCATAAACAGGCTGCATACTTGTATTTTGGGGAAGTTTACTCTGAAGCAACTGTTAAGCTATGATCTCTTTGTTTAGCGTTTCTCTTTTTCTCTTTTATTTCTTTTTAATAAAACATACAAAATTCAGTCCATGAGTTTGTTGGATTTGTGAGAAGGGAAATTTTGTACCTGCAACCTTGGTTAAGCTTGCTACTTGGAAGTAAAGCTATGGGAGTGGTGGCTGTGAAGTCAAGTTCGCAGGAAGGCTCTGCCAAACTTGGCATCTGGTGGGTTGGGAGGACAAAGGGAATCCTATCAAACTTAATGATTTCTGCCCTGAATGCCTCCTCTAGGTGTTCCTGTCCTAAAATTTCAAGAAGGGCTTGGGAAGAGAAATTTTTTGTTTCATTGACAGATCTGAACTAGAAGTTGGGATGTTAGATGAGAGATGCCCCCCCCCCCCCCAATTTTGGATAGAACAAATCCATACTGCATCCCTTTCTGGAGAGGTCTGATCTGGCCAGGGTGACACATACCCTTAGTTACATCCCAGCTTGAGTAATGCATTGTGGTCAATGTGAGGCTGCCTTTGGAAAGTGTTTGTGAACTCTAGCTTGTCTGAAATGATGCAGCCAGATTTTTAATTGGGGCTGGTTGTAGAGTCCACTTAACCCTCCCTGTTACAGCAGCTCCACTGGCTGTTGTTCTGTTTCTGGGCACAATTCAAAGTGCTAGTCTTAACCTATCCCTTGACAACCAAAGGGGTAAAAGAGGCAGTGAAAGAGTCATCTCTGCCGCAGCCACTGCTACCTAGGTCCATGATGACAAACCTTGGCACTTCATATGTTCTTGGACTTCAATTCCCAGAAGCCCAAGCACCCTGTGAATCCACACGAATGGGTTTACTGCTATTCATCCGGCCCGCGCTGCCCTCGTCACTCCCGGAAGCGGAAGTAAAACACACTCGTACGGAGGAAGGGTTAACCCGGAAGAGTATTAACCGTACAGGTGTGTTTTACTTCCACTTCCGGGAGCGACGAGGGTAGCGCGGGCTGAATGAATTGCAGTAAACCCATTCGTGTGGATTCACAGGGTGCTAGGGGTACTGGGAATTAAAGTCCAAGAACATCTGGAGTGCAAAGGTTCACCATCACAGACCTAGGTCCAAGCTAAGCAATAGACCTCATCTCCTTTTATGAGCCTGTCTGGATTTTAAGACCTGAAAGATTTTAATTAATCTATTGATATCAGTATGTCTTGCATTTTAATATCTGTCTGGGTTTATTGATTTTCCCCATAAATTGCTTTGAGATTTCTTTCTACTTATATTAAGTCATCTATAATCAAATGCCTTAAAGCTATGTCAAAGACCACATCTCCCTTTATGAGCCTGCCCAGGTACTCTGATCATCAAGGCAGGCCTTTCTCTCAGTCCCTTCACCCTCACAGATGTGTTTGATGGGGACATGGGAGAAGGCCTTCTCTGTTGCTGCTCCCAGACTCTGGATTCCCACAGACCCCATCTTTGCTGCCCTTCCACAATCAAGTGAACACCCTTCTCTTCAGGCAGGCTTTTTGTGTGCACTATTTTTAATATGTATGTTTAATTATCTTTTAATACTGTCATATTAGTTTTTTTATTCTTTATGTTGTATTTTTAATAATGTTGGCCACCTTGGGTTTTTTATCAGACAAAAGTAGGGTAAAATATTTTAAATAAAAGAAATACAGACTGGAGTAAGGCTAGGCATCTCATAAATAATGAAATTATCTTGCCTGTGATGGATTTCATCTCACATTAGTCTTAGGTAATATAGTTCCTGATGAGTAATTACAGCAGTTGAAGCAAAGCATGGCCTCAAGTTGCCTACTCTTGTGATACACAATATAACACCTTATATCTTGATCAGAGAATACTGCTTTCCCAATTTCTTATTGTTTTTTTGGGGTTAAGCTTATAAATGTGAAGGCTGTGTCCATGAACAAAGTTATGCCTTATAAGTGTGTTCTGCAAGGATTTCATGACATTCAAACTACTTATTGTGATAAATTATTCTGCATTTCTAAATTGTATTGGTGAATTTTATGTATTTTTCAATTGTGTTTCATGCTTTGTAAGCTGTTTCAAGGACATTGTTGGGAACCTGGGTAGAATTCAAATATTAATAATAATAAATATGAGTTATGACACTTTTGAGTACCAGTCAAAATGCTCTGAAAGGGCATGGTTCAATAGATTTGAATAACAGCCAGTAAGTTGCTTTCTTTCACTGTATAATCTTTTTCAAGGATCACCAGTGAGACATAGTAGTTGAAATGCAGGTGAAAGGTTGGGAAAGAAACAAGGCATTGATTTGCACGTGAACACATCTTGCAGGCTCCTAATCTCTGTATATTTATTAATTCAGGGATGCCCAAAATTTTCGGCTTGTGGGCCGGTCACGTGGTTGAATGTGCCGGTCACTGGTTCCTCCCACCATGTGTGTATGCATAATGCACCTGCACATGTGCATAATGCTCTCATAAATTACCCATAGCTGTCGTAAATGTGCTTACCCAAAAATGAAGGGACCAAACGTAGATATCCTCAAGAAGAAAAAAATCGTTTGACTCGGCTCATACAACTATGATCAGTTTAATTCACTGGAATCATAAAAGAACAGATCCAAATTCCATCCGATATAGGAATTTTCAACTTTTTCATCACGGATCTAAATCAAACGTAATAAACAATTACTAATGTTCATCTCCTTATAACATATATACATATACACATATGTACACTATATACAACAGATCTTGGATTTGCCACAGGATAATATAACTCAGTAATGTAAACTCATAGATAGTTAAACATTCATTACCTGTGTATTCTTGTTCCGAGATAGTGATTTTTTTAATATTAAATATTTATATCGCCTCCCAGACCTCTTATTCTATTTATTCAGTGTCGATGGACGTTAACCTTGTGCGGAACTAACTCTAATTTAAAGCCTCACTGAAATCGGACAGCTGCAGCTCTGACAGAGATTACAAGAAACATGTGTAATCAATTTCCATGTTAAGTCCTGAAGGGTACAAGGTGTTAGAACGATAGATAAAGTAACATTCTCTTTGCCTCAGAATGGTCTCCATATTTACTCGCGAGAAGGGCTTTTGCTTATGAGTTTCCAGCACAACAAACTTAAAGTCATGGTCACTGTGATTCATCTCCAAAAAATGATTAACTGGGGGTGGGGGGGGGGTGGGCTGATAAATTACCCGTACGTATCTTGGATCTATGTTCCCCTACCCTAGTTATAACCTGACGAACATTAACCCCCACATAGCCTAGATCACAAGTGCATACCAAAAGATAAATGCACCCCGAACTTTTGCAGTTAGAAAATTGTTCCAATCTTAAAGAATAATTACTGCTGGCTATGGATACTACTTTAGTTTGCCAAGCTAGAGAACAGTGGGTGCAGTCACCACATCTGAAATGACCTACTGTAGTCGGGCGGACTGGTGGAATACGGGATTCATGATCCGAGCAACTTACAATTTGTTTGATGGACCTAAATTTTCTCAACCCTATCGTAGGGGGGATGGTGCATCCCGGTAAGCGATTTACAATGTGCCAGTGTTTCTTGATTATAGAGCACACTCTACCTGAAAGCGAGGAGAACTGAAAGGAGCAAAAAAGCTTGCTTTCAAGTTTTCTCACTTTAGGTAGAAACAGCTGGCTCCTAGGAATGATCTTAGCCTTGTGGAAATTCTGCATGGTTAATTGCTCAGGAAGCCCTTATTGCGTAAAAATGTACTGATGGTGGAGGAAGCTGAAACAAAATCTTCATTAGTGGAGGAGTTGCGTTTTGCTCGATGGAAAAGCCCAAACGGAAGATTGTTTTTTAAATGATGTGGATGAAAAGAGTCAAAATTCAAGTAAGCATTTCGATCTGTAGCTTTTCGAAAGAGCCTTACCTGGACTGTATGTTGGGCCGAGAGGTAAGTGCTCACATCCAAGAACGGAATTGAGAATTTATTGTGGTTGTGAGTGAACTTCAAATGTTCATTTAAACTGTTGATCCATGTTGCAATTAAAGGGTCTACAGTCAAGTCATCGACTATAAAATAAAGATCGTCTATGAATCGTTTATAACAAATAATATGTGAGAAATACGGATTGGAGTCAGCATTTAAAATAAACTGTTTCTCAAACCAAATCATAAAAATATTGGCCAGATTGGGAGCCACAGAGGACCCCATAGTCACTCCTTTGATTTGTAAAAAAAATGTTTTACCAAAACTAAAAAAATTATTATCAAACACCAAATCAAGTAATTCCATCAAAAAGTGTGTGGGTGGGTGTAGATTGGAACAATTTTCTAACTGCAAAGGTTCGGGGTGCATTTATCTTTTGGTATGCACTTGTGATCTAGGCTATGTGGGGGTTACTGTTCGTCAGGTTATAACTAGGGTAGGGGAACATAGATCCAAGATACGTACGGGTAATTTATCAGCCCCGCTAGTTAATCATTTTTTGGAGATGAATCACAGTGACCATGACTTTAAGTTTGTTGTGCTGGAAACTCATAAGCAAGAGCCCTTCTCGCGAGTAAATATGGAGACCATTCTGAGGCAAAGGGAATGTTACTTTATCTATCGTTTTAACACCTTGTACCCTTCAGGACTTAACATGGAAATTGATTACACATGTTTCTTGTAATCTCTGTAAGAGCTGCAGCTGTCTGATTTCAGTGAGGCTTTAAATTAGAGTTAGTTCCCCACAAGGTTAACGTCCATCGACACTGAATAAATAGAATAAGAGGTCTGGGAGGCGATATAAATACTTAATATCAAAAAACCACTATCTCGGAACAAGAATACACAGGTAATGAATGTTTAACTATCTATGAGTTTACATTACTGAGTTATATTATCCTGTGGCAAATCCAAGATCTGTTGTATATAGTGTACATATGTGTATATGTATATATGTTATAAGGAGATGAACATTAGTAATTGTTTATTACGTTTGATTTAGATCCGTGATGAAAAAGTTGAAAATTCCTATATCGGATGGAATTTGGATCTGTTCTTTTATGATTCCAGTGAATTAAACTGATCATAGTTGTATGAGCCGAGTCAAACGATTTTCTTCTTCTTGTAAATGCGTTTACAACAGCTGTGTGTCATTTATGGCAGTGTTATGCACTTACATGTTTTATTTCCGCTTCTGGGAGTGACAAGGGCAGCGTGGGCTGGATTAATTGGCACAGTGGGCCGGATCCAGCAAATGGGGTGCTTGGGCTTCAGTTGAGATTCAAGGTATAGGATCTAGAGCAGGGGTTCACAACCTATGGCCTGCAGGCCGGCCCTGGCCTCTGGTGCCATTTCATGTGGCTCACTGCTACCGCTGGAAGTGGTGGAAGCAGCAAAAACAGCAAAAAACGTGCCGCACTCGCTCCCACCACCGCCACCAGAAGCAGCAAAAACAGCCCGAAATGCACTGTAAATGCATCCGTGGCTGTGTTTATGACAGCTGTGGATGTGGTTTACGGCACTGTTCATATTGGGGGAACCATGTGTCCAGCCTGCTCAGCTGTCTGAGGGTGTGTGGTCCGGCCTGCGGTGGGAAAACGTTGAGAACACCTGATCTAGAGTACTGCAATTGGATGGAAATCACAATAGTTGTTAGTCTGCTTCATAAAACAACTGTGCAAGTGTTTAACAAAATGATTGAGGAGTTATATAACAAAGTTTTCCTGCTTCTCCTGTATCAGTAAATGCACAACTTTTAGATATTGTCGTCCCCCCCCCCCCCCAGAAGCAGTTCTTCAGTGTAAGGTGTAGAATTACTCTTCTGTGGGGGTACACAGAAAGAACCTCCTTGAAGATTGTGGTATTTTTTTAACCACAATTAGGCATACCCTGGTAATGTCAACCTTGTTTTTGTTTGTTTATTTATTTTTCTGATTTATATTGCCGCCCAACTCCGAAGACTCTGGGCAGCTCACAGAAAATAAAACCAATACTGTATCGCATTTAAAAACTAATAAAAAACCCATTAAAACTGCTACCAAAAATTACCCCAACCCCTACAGATTAAAAGAGATTAAAAGAGGGAGAGAGTGTTCTTACTAAATCAGCCAGCAGGCAGGGGTCACCACATTATTGGTGCCCCACACCTGCTTTGCCAGCCAGGTTTTTAGCCCTTTCCTGAAGGGCAGCAACTCTGTCCGGAAACGCAGATCAATTGGCAGGAGGTTCCATAGGGCCGGAGCAGACACTGAGAAGGCCCTCCTTCTGGTGCTAGAGAGATGAGCCTCCCAGTCTGCTCTGGAACAACGAGAGAGCCTCTCTGGTCTGCTCTGGTGGGACGGACAGATGTTCTCAGGGTGATGCGGTCTCTTAAGTGTTGCTGGCTAATCTTTCTCACACTGGGTCAGGGGAAAGGAACCGCAGAATGAACTCACCAAAAGATGGCTTCATTTTAGCAGCTTCACGTCTGGCCTAGACATGGAAGAAGAGGACTCTTCTGTGAATAAAATATATATTCCATATACCTGAATCTGACCAATTAGTTGAAAATGTTGAAGCATTTGCTCTCATTCCTGGAATAAATAAGAAAATGATAAAATGTAAGGTTGGTTGCTCAGTAATTATGCACTACTTTTTATGGCAAATGTACAAAGATGGTATGCGCACAGTAATGAGCCTGTGGTCATTAGTGGAGAGAGAGGGTAAAACAGCTTCTACTATTCTCCACTTTCTCCTTCAGCATACAGAAGAAGTACTTCTTCACTAGGTTTGCACAATTAAATATAGACTGAAAGAGATGATAGGTGCAGCTATGTGTAAGGTTTTCCCTCTTTTAAATAAAACAAATGCCTCAGGCCAAGGGCAAATGTAAGAAGAACTCTGGAGAGGAATGAAATCCTGACTGCTGTCCATTCCAGGTTTTAGTCCAAATGTTATAAGAGCTTTGCTTTGCCTGTACAGTGGTACCTCATACAATGATTTTAATCCATTCCACAGGGCTCGTTGTTGTACAAAACAATTGTTATACAATGAATGCATCGTATAGTGATTTTCCCTATGGGATGCATCGTACTACGATTTTTTTTCACCAAGTGATTTTTCCCCACTGAAAAATTGTTGTATGATTTTTTTTCCATAGGGAAAATTGTTATGCGGGACACCATTCCCCCAAAAAACCTAATTGTTATAATTTTGAACGATTGTTGTATGAGGTCCCACTGTATTTTTATTCACAACTAGCATATTTTGCCCGGCGGTGCCGGGCTTTTTAAAATTGTGTTGGATAGTAAAGGCTTTCTTTTTTTTTCTTGAACCAATGGTGCTGTGTTGTTTTAAATGGTGTTGTATGTTTTTGTGATTTTGTGGCTTTGAGGCGCTGTGTCCGCCTGTGGCGGACTTGCGTCCCAGTGTTTTTTTGGGTTTTTTTGCGTGCCGGCTTCCTCAGTGCTGGGCTCTTTAAATTGGTTTTTGAAGGTTTTTGTTTTATGTTTATGCAAATTTTATTTTATTTTATTTAGTTTAAAATTTAATTTTGGTTTTTTAAATCTTTATTTTTACGCATTTTTTATTTTTGGTTTGGTTTTTTGAGTAAAAATGATTTCTGTTTGGTTTTTTTGGTATTTTTTGAGATTAGTGTGATTATTTTTGAATGTTTTTATAACTTATTTGATTAATTTTGGAATTAATCTTATTAGTTTCAATATTTTTGAATGTTTTTTCTCTTTTGGCCTCTGGGTGGGGGTGGTGAGCTTTTCTTCCTCTCTACAATTTTTCTCTTCTGTCCTCTAGGTGTCGCTTCCGGTAAGTTTTTTCTTTATTTTCTCATTTGAGTTCCGGTCCTCAGGGATAGAAGATGTCTTTTGGTAAGCTCTCTGGGGTTTTTTTTGGGTGGTGGTGGTGGTGGTGGCTGGGATTTTTTTTGCGTTTTTTTAACTTTTATTTTTTGCGCGCCAGCCGCCTCAGCGTTCTGTGCGCTAAACACGCACAGGATGCTGGGGTTTGTAGTTTTCCCTGCGCGTGTTTGCTTACTTTAGCGGTTTGTTTCCTGCGGCTTTTTTTTGATTGGCCGCAGCGTGTTTCTAAACGTTCCTTTTGCCGTGCCGCTCAGCCTGATTGGCTCTGGCGCGGCGCAAGGAACGTTGGGAATTGAAGTTCCCTTTTTTTGTTTGCGTCCGGGGGGCTTCTGTCCCCCTGTCAAAAATTTCAACCCGACAGTTACCAGCGAACCGGGTTTGGGCGAGTGAACGGAGGCCTATTACAGGCTAGTGGGGCCTGGTGCAACATCCTTTGTCACATTCCAACGGTTAACGCACCATTTTATAGGTATAGATTTCCCCCACTCCCCCCCCAGTACTACCTGCTATTCATAACCACAGAACAAAAGGCATTCCTGTTGTCTTCACCGCTGTTAAAAAGAGGAGAATGAAGATTTTGCGGTGGTGGTGGTGGTGGAGATAGTCAACGGGAAGAAGATTAAGCTGTTGCTTTCACCCAGTGTTCTGCCATGCATTCATAGCCTTTCAGGTTCTTGCTGGGAGAAGCCTCTCTGTTAATTTTACAATACTTGTGATAGAAAATTAACGCTCAAGTAATGAATGGCCTAATATTCTTACCAGCATTTGGGAAAGTTAATGTTTTAGGCTTTGGTTTCCTAAATCTCCTATCCAGCACAGCCGTGCTGACTTGAGGTTGCTGAAAACAGAATTCCCAAGCTCTGGTTTTGGCAGACATGGGTTGGGTAGTTTGTATCAGTCACCGATTGTTGAGCCACATCATGGTGTTTTTGTGCTCTCCTGATATGCTCTGGAAACTACAATTATCTGTGAAGCCAGCTTTACTAGGTTTTTTTTGGGTTGTACATTACATTCACAAAATGAAAAGAAAATCATAGATGGAGAAATGAAACTTTAAAGAAACAACAGGTTTTGTGACACATCATATGTAAAGCGCTGCCAGAACATGGCAGCCTGCCTATGTTTGTCAGACTTTGTTTTAGTTCTGGTATATGTTTTCTTTTCTGATGACAGTATGACTATATGGAAGAAGCTGTTACCTTGGCAGGTTTGAAAGCTTTGCTTTAATGGGCAAAAGCTTGAAATTTAAGTGAGAAAGTTGAATCTTAGAGTTTAATCCTAGACAGATTGTGTTGATGAATGGTTTTAGTGTTGGACTTTGATTCATGAGATCTGGCTTCGAATTCTGGCCTGGCAGTGAAACTCAACAGGTGATTGTAGGCCGGCCATTCACACTCCCTTAGCTTCCTCTCAGGAAGGGTGGAACATAAAGATAAAAAATAAACAAAATAGAATTTGCTGTTTAAGTGGTTTAATAATGCTGATATAAAAACATGCTATGTTCTGGATATGGAACAACTGATTGGTTTAGAATAGGAAAAGGAGTACGACAAGGCTGTATATTGTCACCCTGCCTATTTAATTTATATGTAGAGAACATCATGTGTAATGCAGGGTTGGAAGAAGCCCATGTTGAAATTAAGATTGCTAGGAGAAATATCAACAATCTGAGATATATAGATGACACTACTCTAATGGCAGAAAGTGAAGAAGACCTAAAGAACCTCTTGATGAGGGTGAAAGAGGAGAATGCAAAAGCTGACCTGAAACTTAACATTAAAAAAAAACCACACACACACACAAAACAAGATCATGGCATCTGGCCCCATCACTCCCTGCCAAATAGAAGGGGAAGAAATTGAAGCAGTGACAGACTTTACCTTCTTGGGGGTCTAGGATCACTGCAGATGGTGACTACAGCTATGAAATAAAAAGACGCTTACTTCTTGGGAGGCAAGCTATGAGAAACCTAGGCAGCATAATAAAAAAGTAGAGACATCACCTTTCCAAAAGTCTGCATTGTTAAAGCAATGGTCTTCCCAGTAGTAATGTATGGCTGTGAGAGCTGGACCATAAGGAAGGCTGAGCGCAGAAAAATAGACGCCTTTGAACTGTGCTGTTGGAGAAGACTCTTGAGAGTCCCCAGAACTGCAAGGAGATCAAATCAGTCAATCCTAAAGGAAATCAATCCTGACTGCTCCTTGGAAGGACAAATACTGAAGCTGAAGCTGTAGTACTTTGGTCACCAAATGAAAAGAGAGAACTCACTGGAGAAGGTCTTGATGCTTGGAAAGATCAAAGGCAAAAGGAGAAGGGGGCGGCAGAGGATGAGATGGCTAGGTAGCATTGTTGACGCAGTGTGCGTAGATCTGGGTGGACTCCGGAGGATGGCAGAGGACAGAGGAGCCTGGTGTGCGGTGGTCCATGGGGTCACAAAAGACCGGACTCAACTGTGTGATTGAAAAGCAACAAATGTTCTGGATGGTTATACATGTTTAGATATGCTACATTGTCTGAAGTTAAGCTAAATTCATCTGCAGGGCATGTGTGAAACTTTTCTTCTCACCCAATTTTCCCCAAGTTGTAATCTGTAAAAGAGTGTGGATTTATTGTTGTTTCATTTGCAAGAAGATAGCCTGGAAATGTTGAAAGAATTAACAGATGTGTGCCAATGGCAGTGGAAACAGCATCTCAATTTCAAGAAAAGAGTCCTTTGTTGTCATCCTGCTTTTCTAAAGATCACTTCAGCACTTCCTTTTGTGCAGATATGTGCTCAGCACTTTCAGTCCCGTCAGGCTGCCTGTTTGGTCCAGAGATACAGTACATACAGCCTTGTGCTTTTCTTGTTTGGCTCAATCTGAGAATGGTTGGAGATGCAATGCCATGTTGACCTTGCTGTTAATCCTCTTCATTTTGCCTAATTTGTATTAGTGCAAAGATAATGTTTCCAGGCCGTGCTCCAGGATTACACCTGTCCTCTGGCATGAACTGTCCTATTTGTTCCCTGCTGGCCTTGTGTCACTACCATCCGTTAACAGGGATTTGGCATTAACCAAGATTTATCCATAATCAGTTGTTATCCATAAGGCCAGTCCAGATGCCAGCAGTTGCTGGTTATTTACTCATCCAGTGTTAGAGCACAGGTAACCTTTTTTTAGCTATTAGAAGTATTTAAAAATCATTTTTCTTCCTCAAAAAAATTAAATAATGTCATGAAAACAATAAAAAAGTTCTTCACACACGCGCACACACACGAAAAATAAAGACGCAATTTGAAAGCAAATTGTCTGATAAAATAATAGTTTTAACAGCCTCCCAGAAGCACAGTAAAGATGATACTGGCCAAAAACCATTTTTTGTGCATTCCTGAGGTCGCCACTCATCCAACAGAGCTTCTACTGAAGATCTCAGTCTTTTTTTAGGGGGAAGCAGCAAGCAGTTTTTCAGATACAGTACTGTACTTTGGTTTCAAGCTGTTCCACTTATTTTATTCTAGTATTGTTTGTGGTAAGTTATATTTTTTGCCATCTCATTATTAGTTCAGCCTGTATTAATTTCCTGGCCTCTCTTAAATTATTAATGTTTGTGTGAATATAATTGCATGTTTAATTTGTTTCCAAAAAGTTACAGAGTCCTTAATGGCATATATGTTATCCCAGATGGGCATGTATAAGTCGAATAAATAAAAAATAAAAATAAATAAATTCCAATATAGTCTTCTATGACCTTTCTGTTGCAACATGTTTCTTGAGGCTGACGTATACCATATCGACATCTCTTTGTAAGACCTCTGATGATACTTTATTACTTGGATGAGATCTTATTAGTTTTCTGACATTCTTCTGCTGTGGCAACAGCCGCAAGATTGCTACCAAGCATGCTTCTTCCAATTCTTTCTTTATTCATGCCAGATGCACCACCAGCATATAATAACATACAAAGCTAAAATTAACACATCTAAAAACAAACTAGAATTTAAAAGGGCTAGATTTAATTTAATTTAATATTTCAATTTGTTCGCCGCCCATTCAGGGGGAACCCGACTCAGGGCGGCTCACATCCTTAAACCCCCCCCCCCCCCACATAAAAACAGATTAAAACCCCTAACCCACATTAAAAAATCCTACCCACCCCAAGAGGCAGAAAGAAGATACATTTCATGATAAGAGCCAACGAGCAGGAGCCACATTGCCTTCAGGGCTCCATACCTGCCCCGCCAGCCAGGTCTTAAGTCCTTTCCTGAAGGGCTGACATCTGCCCAATATTGGGTAACTTCAACAGCATTTCCTCTGCCAACATAAGGTCCTCCTCAGTGCACTTTGAGTGGCATCATGTGCATTGTATCATATGGGAGATAGTTTGCACTTCTCTGCATTCACACAGGCAGTCATCTACAGGGAAAACCCTTTCTCAGATTAGCCCTTGATCTTCCTACCCCTGGTCACAGCCTACTTAAAGCTTTTCACATAGGCAATGGTTGTTCTTGGTCAGGCAGTAGAGAGTCATGTGGTTCTGCCCAGTTATCTGGTAGCTCCTTGCTCGCCTTCCATAGTTCTAAGGTGGTCTGTGGGGGCTGGTTGTTTTGAGGGGCAGAAGCCGTGAAGAAGCTATGCCTTGATTTCAGTCTCTGCTTTGGTGGTTGGTGATCAAATAAGCAGGTGTGTTTCCGAGGAACTTGCCTTGACCCACTCTTTCTGAGCAGCACATTCTCAACAGAATTTTGATGGAGGGATGTCAGGTAAGTAATACACTTCTTGTATCAGGGTTGGTTTTAGGCATCCTGTGACCAATCTTGCTGTTTCATTTAGGACCACATCAACCTGCTCTACATGCTTTGATCTGCACCACATTGGACTAGCATACTGTCCTGCAGAGTAACATAAGGTTAGCGCAGAAGTTCTTAATGTGTGCGGTTCAAGTGGGTCTTGAAAGTGAGAGTGCGATCCAGGGTAACTCCCAGGTATTTGGGGGTGATGCAATGTTTGAGCCTGATGCCATTCCAAGTCACCTGCAGGCTTCTTGATGCCTCATGGTTTTTACAAATGAAAAGCACAGAGTTGAGTTTTTAGGCAGTTTAGCTTCATTTGGTTATCCCTATAATATATAGCCATTGCTTCTTCCAATATCAGAAATTGATGCATATTTTAGGCCAGATATTTCTTGTAGATGTATAGCTCCTATTAGACATAACTTTCATCGGGAGGAATTAGGAATGCCAGAAATAATAGTCCACAACATCTGGCTAGATGAGATAGTTTTAGGCTGTTCCTTGGTCCCTCTGTGGAATGGCTAAAAGTGGCTGTGTTTTTGTACATCATCTTTACCTGCAGAATTTTTTTAGAGAAGAAGGAACAAAGTACCCATGAACTGTGATGCAACCAATTGTTTTCATGAGATGAAAGGAAGCATGACACAATAATGAGACAGGCTCTTCAATTAATATAGTTTTTTTGTTGTTATTCTCTTTTGGCTCCTTTATCTTCCACTTCTCAGTGTCATAGCTTTTACTGGTGCAATTAACTGGGATTTCATTCATCACATCCTTCCCATTTTGCTTTGTCTTTTAAGTTGTTAATTTTACCTTTTTTCTCTCATTTATTAGAGATATCAATTTTAGCTGTTAAGGTGTTTTCTCTGAGCAGTGCACTGTACTGATTTGGAGTGGTGAATGTAATTCTGAAGAAGCATATCACATTCTTCTTCTTTTGCAGTCAACATTGGAAGGAAAAGATGACTATTTGTTTATTTATTTATTTATTTAGTTTATTTATACCCCACCCTCTTGGTGAGAACACCATTCAGGGTGGCATTCAGGGTGGCTTATAACACAAAGAAAAAAAACCCAATACAATTGAAGAAAAACAATAAAAGACAATTATGGCTAAAACATTACATAAAACCCCTGTCTTAAAAACGAGTAAACCCTACAATACCCTCCCTAATCCCTTAAGAGATAAAAAATCAAATTAAGAGGGGGGAAAGCAAAAAATAAAATAAAATAAGGAAGAAGTAAAAAGGGAGATAAATAGGGGATGAAGGGGGAAGAATAAAAACAGACAAGTAAATTGTGAAACAAGGCTGCTATACAAGCCAGTGGGACTGGGCCGTCACACCTGACAAACCCCACACCCGCTGGCAAAGCCAGTTCTTCAACGCCTTCCTAAAGGGAAGCAGCTCTGTCTGGAGGCCCAATTCAGGTGGTAAGAGGTTCCACAGGGATGGGGCAGACACTGAAAAGGCTCTTCTTCTGGTCCCGGTCAGATGTGCTTCACTCGTGGATGGGACCACCACTGAGCTCTGATCTGCCCTCGTAGGATGGGTAGAATACCTTGGGGTGACATGGTCCCTTAAGTATCCTGGTCCACTGCCATGTAGGGCTTTAAAGGTCAAAACCAGTGCAGCTCCCGAAGCAGCGAAGAGGCCCATGCCCCATCACCACCCGGGCAGCCGCATTCTGGACCAGCTGAAGCCTCCGGATGGTCGTCAAGGGCAGCCCCATGTAGAGCGCATTATAATAATCCAATCTGGAGGTGACCAAAGCGTGAGTGACCGTGAGCAAGGAGTTCCGGTCCAGGAGCGGGCGTAATTGGTTGATGACATGAAGCTATGCAAATGCCCTCCTGGCCAGGAGGACCCTCAAGTTATGCACCGGATCGGTCTGGGGCAGCGATGCCTCATCCAGCACCAAAGATGGTAGCTCCCGGATAACACGGGGCCCTGAGCCAACAGCCACTATGGGCTTGGCGTTAGCAAATCAGTGGTTTAGTGGTGCTTAGCAAAGGACGAAGAGCAAGAAACCCCATTCCACATCTCTTGTTTGATTCTGGGGGAATGAAGGATTGTCTTTGCCTGTACTCTTAGCAACTGAATCAGTAAAGATATAGGCTGTCATATAGGCGGTGCGCAACTTGGGGGTCCTCCTGGCTTCGCGGCTACTGCTAGAAGAACAGGTGGCGGCTGTGACCAGGAGGGCTTTCGCCCAGCTTCGGATGATTCGCCAGTTGCGCCCGCTCCTGGACCGGGACTCCTTGCTCATGGTCACTCAGGCTCTGGTCACCTCCAGACTAGATTATTGCAATGCGCTCTACATGGGGCTGCCCTTGACGACCATTTGGAGGCTACAGATGGTCCAGAAGCGGCAGCCCGGTTGGTGATGGGGTGTGGGCATTATGCCCATGCTTCGCCACTGCTCCGGGAGCTGCACTGGTTGCCAGTTTGTCTCCGGGTGCAATTCAAGGTGCTGGTTTTGACCTTTAAAGCCCTATATGGTAGTGGGCCGGGTTACCTAAGAGACCGCATCGCCCTGAGGACATGTGTCCGTCCAACCAGAGAGGACTGGAGGGGCTCTCTAATCATTGGCACAAGGAGGAGAGCCTTCTCCGTGTCTGCGCCGGCCCTCTGGAACCTCCTGCCAACAGAGCTACGTCTCCGGACAGAATTGCTGCCTTTCAGAAAAGAACTTAAAACCTGGCTGGCGGGTCAAGTATGGGGGTGCAGGTGGAAGGGTAACCTCCATTGGGTGGCTGGTGTAGAAGAACTCCTCCCCATGGTGCCTTTGGATCTTGCACCCCTTGTTTTAGGGGGTGGGTAGTTTTAACTGTTTTTAACATGTTTTTTAAATTGTCTTTGTGAACCACCCTGAGTCGGCTTTGGCTGAGTGGACGGTATATAAATTTGACAATTAAATTAAATTAAAAATTAAATTAAAAATTAAATTAAAATTAAATTAAAAATTAAATTGAGCAGTGATACTAAGCCTGAATCAGTTATTTAGAATATCAGACTAAATGTAAATGTGTAGTGACTAGCATGCAATGATCTCTGAACCTATTTTTATTCAAAAGTAAGACTGGATCCTTGTTTGGACCATAGAGAAGGGTTGGGGAATTTTTTTAAACCCCTTTGACTTTCTATAACCCCAGTTTGGATCATGATTCTTGCCCTTGCAGTTTGGATCGACTCCCCTGCTTTTTCTATGCAGATTACAAATGTACCTTTTCACAAATGAACAGGAAGATGGGACTATATAAAATGGTTAAGGAAGTAAAAAAAGATGGATGTAGCTGAATACTGCATAATAAAGGTAAAGGTCTCCCTTGCTTGAAAGCCAGTTGTATCTGACTCTAGGATTTGGTGCTCATCTCCGTTTATAGCCAAAGAGCCAGTGCTGTCTATGTCTGCAGACGTTTCTGTGGTCATGCGTTACCTTCCCACCAAAGTGGTACCTACTTATCTGCGTGTAATTTCTTGCTTTCAAATTGCTAGGTTGGCAGGAGCTGGGACAGAGATGGAAACTCACTCCGTCATGTAGCACTCAGGTCTCAAACTGCTGCCTTGCCAACCTTCCAGTCCATCAAGTTCAGTGTCTTAACCACTAAGCCACCACAGACTGCATAGTTAAAGTATTTTGTATATTAGTTCTAACAGTGCCATCTGATGAGTTTTTGTTGAAAGTAAATTAACTCTTGGTAATTGTGCAGCCTAAAACAGATGCAGACCTCTTTGGAATTGGTAAAATGAAAGGAGATTAAAAATAGGTCTGTTGTATTTGATTGCTTAGGGCAGTGGTGGTGAACCTATGGCAGCATGCCAGATGGGGCACTCCCAGCCCTCTCTGTTGGCATGCACGCTGTCACCCCAGCACAGAGTTCACCCCGCCCCTCTCATTGGGCACTCGGTCTCCAAAAGGTTCACCATCATTGGCTTAGGGGGACAGTGTTGGCTGTGTGCACTCCTAGCCCTCTCTGTTGGCACAGCGCAGTCACCCAGCACAGAGTTGGGTTGAGTGCCAGTGTCCGCAGATGCCAATTAATTTAGTCTAGTCTAGTCTAGTATAGTATAGTATGTGTTTGTTGGTTGTGGGTTTTGATTTGCTGTGGGCATTGTTGTTATTTATTTTCTGTTTTTTCACCATCCAGAGTGGGATAACACCTAGATGGGCGGTGTAGAAAATAAATAAATAAATAAATTTGCCCCGCCCCTCTGCACAGCAGCCTAATGTGATTGCTTCCTCTCTTCCCCAGCACAGAGTTTGCCCTGCCCCTCTGCCCAGCAGCCCAATGGGAGCGCTTCCTCCCTCCCCCAGCACAGAGTTTGCACCTCCCCTCTGTTTTGGGCACTCAGTCTCTAAAAGGTTCACCATCACTGGCTTAGGAGGACAGGGTTGGCTGTGTGGCAGAGGATTGAATAATAGGTGATGGGAAAAGCTTCTGCTTAATGATCTGGAAGGCTGCTAGTTCATACCCGTCAAGCGCAGCTCCGAAAAATATGGGAACTGCTCTGGCACGGGTGCGCATGCGCAGAATCCCTTTGCTCATGCGCAGAACCCCTTTGCGCATGCACACATGCGCAGTAACCCCTTTTCTGGCTGGCCAAAATACGGAATGGCCATGGGAACGATCATTGAAGAGGGGTGAAATAAGGGATTTCCCGGCCAATTCGGGATACTTGACAGGTATGTCCTAGTTATCAAAGTAGACAAGACTAGGTTAAATGGACAAATAGCTCATTTGGTATAAGACATCTCTCTGTTTCCTTCTATTAAGTGAGATCTGTGAGAGAGCATTCTAAATAGTTGGGATCCTGATTCCAGACCTCTTTCTTGGGAATTTTATTTGGCAGTGAATCTGACACTTTCTGCAGTATTTATTAAGTATCTCATTTGTGGTGTACCCGTGTAAATACACTTCTTCTTGTTGTTTTGTTGCTGTTGTGGCAAATAACTCACGTTTGCATCTTTACAAAAGTTTATAGATTTCCCTCCTTAACTTAGAATGTTACTTCCTGTGGAGACTTTTGTCTGGCAAAGCTATAGTTTTAAAAGCATTCTCTAAAAATATCGCAGAATGCTCAGAATGTCCTTTATAATCTGGCTTGGTTTTCTGCCTGTAGCACTACATTAATTTTTATACTACATTAAATGAAATTTAATCTTACTTCTATTCAGAAAAGTTGCCTAGTAGCCAGAATTGTTTTCCAGAACTGTGGGAGCATTAACTACTTTATATTGCTACTTTATCATTTCATTAAATTTGTTTAATTGTTAGATTTTGTTTGTTCGTTCTGAGTTTTCTAGAGAACAAGTACCAACAAGAACCAAATTGGGAATATTTGTAGTTTTCAAGGGTTGAACTGAAGATCACAAAGGTGTTAATGCAGTGGCACGCCCAGTGATCTCGTATGGTTATATCCAACCTTTATGTACATAATTAGAAGTGGAGAAAAGGGAGAGAGAAGAGAATTAAGAAGAGAATGTTCTTTACTTTAGAACCTTGTTTGCCTTTTTGGTGCAATCTCTTTGATTAAATCATGAAAGCCTGCAGTTTCACTAGTTTCAGATCTGGGGAACAGGAAGGATGGAGGTGGATGGAAAAGAGCTATATCCTTGCTTTGCCCTTTTAAGATGGAATCAAAGGAGAGCATGCTCACTTCCCTTTTAAAGCCCCTCATATTTTTCCTCCAGAAAACCACTGGTGTCTTCCTCTTGTTAGCTGAAAGAAAGGGGGAAAATAAAAATAAGACTGAGTGTCCAGCTCTGCCACTGCCTTGACCTGAAATCCTTATTGTCATGCCTGCATTATTCAGTTTTATGACCTTATCTTCTTGTTTATATTTCTACTAGCATGGGTTGCCCGGCGATGCCGGGCTTTTTTTTGGGTTTTTTTTTTAATAAAAAAATGCCGTGCATTTCTTAAATGTTTTGGACAGGTAAGGGGTTTTTTTTTTGTTTTCCTGTACAAATGGTGCTGGGCTGTGTTTAATGGTTTTTAAAGTTTTTATGAATTTGTGGCTTATTTGCGCTGGGTCCGCCTGTGGCGGAGTTTTTATTTTATTTTTGTTCATACTAATTTAAATTTTTTTAAATTTTTTTTTTAAATTTTAAATTTAATTTGGAGTTAAAGTGATTTATGTAATTTTTTATTTTTTGAGAGTAGTGTGTATATTTTGGATTGTTTTGCAAACTTATTTTCTGCATTTTTGAATTTTGAATTTATCTTTATCTATCATGTGCCCCACACTCCTGCACCACACGTGGAAGTGCCATGTGGTGGAGGAAGGGCAAAATGGCCATCCGGCCCCCAAAGCTGTCTGAGGGAGTGTGTCCTGGCTCTCAACTTGAAAAGGTTGAGAACTCCTCATTTAGCACATCATGAATGCATCCTCTACTCGTTTTTCTTTTGGCCTCTGGGTGGCGGTGGTGAACTTTGTTTATTTTGGTCATTCGAGTTCCTGTCGCCATGAAGTGAAGACGTCTTCATGGTAAGCACTCTGATTTATTTATTTATTTGTTTGGGGGGAGTTGAGTTTTTGTTGGGGGGGGCCTGTTGTTTTTTGTTGTATGTTTTTCCTGTCTTTGTTTGTGTTTTTTTTTAAAGGTTTGATTTCTGTTTTTGAATGGTTTTGATTTGTTTTTTGGTGCGTCCTTTTTTTAGGGGGAGGGGGTGCCTTTTGATCCCATGGGCCATGCTGGATGGCCCTTGGGAAGTGTGCGTTGTTGCGGGGAGGGTGCCTTTCTTTCCCACGGGCCATACTTGCTGGCCCATGGGAAGGAAGGGAGAGGCAGTGGGGTGTTTATTCTTTTTCCCCGCGGGCCATACTGGCTGGCCCGGTGGGAAAGAAGGGCAGTTGCGGGGGGTGGGCGGGGTGGTTTTTTTGCTGTAGTTTTTGGTGCTCTGGCTGGCCCTTCGAAGAGAAGGGCAGCGGCGGCCGGGGGTGTTTGTTTTTTTCTCTCGTCTGCTTGGTGGGAAAGAAGGGCAGTTGCGGGGGGTGGGGGGGGTGGGTTGTTTGCTTTAATTTTTGGTGCTCTGGCTGGCCCTTCGAAGAGAAGGGCAGCGGCGGCCGGGGGTGTTTTGTTTTTTGTTTGTTTCTCGTCTTTTTGGGCCGCCGGCTGGCCCTTCGATCGGAAGGGCCATGGTGGCGTTGGGGGGCGTGTTTCCCCACGGGCCATGCTGGCTCGTTCATGGGGAAGAATGGCTGTGGAGGTGGGCTTATTTTTAACTTTTATTTTTCGTGCGCCGGCCCTTCGAACGGAAGAGTAGCGGCGGCGGTTTCTTTTTTATTTTTTCCCCCACGGGCCATGCTGGCTCGCCCGTGGGGTTGAATGGTTGCGGAGGCGGCTTTTTTTAGTTTTGTTTTTGCGCGCCGGCTGCCTCATCGTTCTGCTCGCACATTGCGCACAGGACCCTGGGGCTTGTAGTAATGTGTTGGTGCTTTGTGTTTGTGCTGCGTTTTTTAAAATTCCTTTTCTTTTGATTGGCTGCGGCGCGTGTTCGAACGCTGCGGCGTGCGTGAGCCTCTCAGCCTGATTGGCTCTGGCGCGCCGCGGCGCAATGACTTTTGGGAAGTCATTGAGGCCCCCGTGCCGGATTTTTAAATCCTTCGTTGACCTGCGTAGGGAATTCGCCCGTGCTCTCAAAGGGAGGGTGCGGGTCAGTAGGGCGACGCATAGCAACGTATAGCCAATTCCAACGGTGAACACTTGGTTTTATAGGTTAAGATATTCTCAAGAGTGAGGTCTTCATGAAGAAATACTATCATGGATTTGAACAAGGTTTAGGTTAGAGAGTTTCCAAAAGGATACAGGGCAGGTCCAGTTTGACACAGAAGAGGCTCTTGCACATCCTGAATTAAAACCCTGAATTCAAACACAGAACAACACAATTTTAATTTCTTCAAGAAAACATATGGAAGAGTCATCTCACTAAGAGTTGAGTTTCATCATTGGCCTGCTGCTACAAGAAAAGCGCTGCAGTTTGAGTAGTTAGTGCCACCCTAGATCAGGGGTGCCCAAACTATGGCCTGTGGGCCAGATCCGGCCCAGGTACCAATTAATCCAGCCCACGCTGCCTGCGCCGCTCCAGGAAACGTAAGTAAAACGCACATGCGTGGGCGGCAAATGTGACCACACATGTGCAGAACACTGCCATGGGTCATTTACGGCAGTGTTCTGCACATCCGTGGCCATGTTATACTTCCGCTTCCGGGTGGGAGGAAACACATGAGCAGCATGCTTGACCACATGACCTGCCCGTGGCCCGAAAAGTTTGGGCACTCCTGCCCTAAATGAATGAGATATATGCCAAGACCTTCAGTGGAAATTCAAATTATGATTTAAACTAAATTATAAATAATTGCTATTAAGCTGCTAAGCTACAATCACTTAGATATAGTAAATGTAAAATGATGCTAAGATGTTTGCAGGGAAAATTAGATGTTTCTTCTTTTCTTTCAGAGATCCAGAGAGCCGAAAACTATGCAAGAAGATGAAAGTTGACCCTAGTTCAAAGGAAAAAGGAGTAGAGCTATTACATTACAAGTAAGTGCAGGAATGAGCTGAAAATCTTCCTTTTCATTTAAATGTTCTGCGTGTTAGGTAAAAGGTTTCCCTTGCTTGAAAGCCAGTCGTATCTGACTCTAGGGTTCAGTGCTCATCTCTGTTTCAAAGCCGAATAGCCAGCGTTGTCTGCTTCTGCAGACATTTCCGTGGCCATGTGGAAGGCATGACTAGACACCGGAGCACACGGAACGCTGTTACCTTCCCACCGAAATGGTCCCTATTTATCTACTTGCAATTTCTTGCTTTCAAACTGCTAGGTTGGCAGGAGCTGGGACAAAGACGGGAGCTCGTTCCATCCTGCAGTACTCATAATCAAACTACTGACCTTCTGCCTCCCAGTCAACGTCTTAGCCACTTGATGCTGTGATAAAAATGGTGAAACTGTATCGTCCTGTAGAGGTTTGCATGTCAAGATTACACCAGTGAATGACATTTTTTAAAAAAGTTGCAAGTATGAAGCTTACTGTTATTTATAGAAAGCAGTACTATTCAAACATTTTAAACCTATTTTCTCAACACACAAAAGGAAAAGGATACTAATTCTCCCCTTCTCCCCTTCTGGTTGCTCTGTGGTATATGACATCCTTTAAGGCCTCCCATAGATAGAAATCAAGGGGGTTTAAGTCAGGAGAATGTGGGGGAAACTCAACCACACCTCTTCAAAATGCTCTTGAGCTCCTCGAATGACAATCGTGCTTCCGCCATTTTCTTTGACTGTCCTGCCTGTCGTGTGCGTTCATTCTTTTGAGTGGACGTCATACTGCACCTTGCAACTGCAATTCAGTTAAGCATCGAAAAGCAAGACATAGATAACATCTCTTAAAACGTATATACATTTTTTAGCACCCTTTGTATGTAGTTTTAAGGTGGTCAGATCACTAACCAAAGTGTAGCTGAAAATAAGCTCTACCCATCCACCTGGTCTGAAAGAAAAGGTAAAGACAATCATATTATTTCAGAACTTGGAAGTGTGTTAGCATTTTTGAAGTGCAATTGCCAGAACTATCTGGGAGATAAAGTCATTATTATGATTATGAATAATAAATTTTTTCCAGCTGATGTGTTATGAGATAAAAAATGACACCCTTTCAAAAACAAAAAAAATGAAACAACAGCTACCCCCAATAAAAAAGTAAAGGTAAAGGTTTCCCTTGCTCGAAAGCCAGTCGTATCCGACTCTAGGGTGCAGTGCTCATCTCTGTTTCAAAGCCGAAGAGCCAGCGCTGTCTGCTTCTGCAGACATTTCCGTGGTCATGTGCCAGGCATGACTAGACACCGGAGCGCACGGAACGCTGTTCCCTTCCCACCGAAGTGGTCCCTATTTATCTACTTGCAATTTCTTGCTTTCGAACTGCTAGGTTGGCAGGAGCTGGGACAAAGACGGGAGCTCATACCATCCTGCAGTACTCGGGAATCGAACTGCTGACCTTCCGCTTCCCAGTCAGCGTCTTAGCTACTTGAGCCACTGCAAGGCACCTGCATTTTGAAATAGTTTGCATACCCTTTATTCCTTTTTGAATTCTTCCATTCAGACGGTTTCAGCTTGTACCAATCAGCTGACAGTTCGTTCACAAGCTCACTGTTTTCATGAGAATTCAGCGAGCAAATGTTTTAGTTCTTTAGGGACCAATATGCGTAAATATATTGGTCCATTGTTGGAAATAGAAATTCCCCTGTGCCTTTGCCAGTCCCCAAATCTGGCCTGTGGTAAATGCTCTCATTAAAGCTTATGGACATGATTGCCCATTAGAGACCTGTTTGCTTCAAGAACTTGTTTTTCATCGTAGTATTTTGCATAGCCTGGCAAGTTGAGGAGAATCTTGTTTATTCTGACTGAAAGAAATAGCTGCCTATCTTTCCTAACAGCATTTCTAAAATTAATTGCTGCTTTCTCCCATGCTCTGTTTCTTGACAGGGATGGTACATTTCACACTGAATATAACAGAGCGCTCACACTGAAGGTAAATTTACTGTAGTTTGTGATTTTATGGATTAGGATATGCGTGTCTGGATATAGAACAGATGTCAATGCTTGCAGCTTTATATTTGGCTGGGAGGGTGGGAATGATATGTTTCATAAACATCTGTTTAGGTGACCTAGAGGTTTTGTCTCTGTTCTCGTGTCTCCTTCACATCTGTCAGCCAAACATTTTGCAAAGCTGTGTGTGATTAACTAGATTGAGTCAATGTTAAATTGCAATGTAAATCGTGAGCTTAGTTGGACTCTGTAACAAATAGAGGAGTTTTTAAAAATTGATTATTTAAAATAAGGCATTTATTTCAGTTATTTATTTCATTAATGTGATGCTGTAAGATCTTTCTTGATGTTAGCCTATATCTGTAGCATTAGCTTGACAGTACACTCCCCTTTTACTTCATCTACCATGAGATAACTTTAAAAGAGAAATGAAATGAACTTTTCTCAGTTTTGTTTACAATCACAGACCAAACTATTAGAGGAGTTGCTGGGCATGTAGCATAGACAAAATGGCACTTTCCCCCTTTTCTGTCTCTTACAGACTTTATATAGTATAACAGAGAAATACCCTTGAGAAAAAACTTCGTAGAAAAATGGTTGGAATCCCATAGTAAGTTGCAACTAGAGTACAGTGGAACCTTGACATACAAATGGTTCGACTTATGAAAAACTCGTGATACGAATGGAAATCTTGGAGAGAGAAATTCAAGATACAGTACAAATTTTTAACAGGTTTTTTTGAAGTGCGAAAAAGTATTCGGTGACCTTTAGTGGGCACTTCTGGTAATGCAATATGTTTTCATTGCGTTTCAAGATATGAATTTTTCAAGATAAGAACAACCTCGACGAACAAATTGAATTAATATCTCAAGTTTGACTGTATGCTGGTTGAAATAGAGGCGATTTGGTGAATCTGTCTCTCTGCAAGTTCCATTTCCTTGAGGAGAAGCTCCATACGATTTGTTGAGTACTTTAGGGTAGATAAGGGCAAGTTCTTTGGTCTCTGCTTCTATAAGACAACAGTAACAACTGGCACTTGCTCTTTACTTAGATCAGGGGTTCCCAGCCTATGGCCTGCAGGTGCCCCCTGACAGCATTCCATCTAGCCCATTGCCGCCACCGCTGTTTCCAGAAGAGGAAGTGGGCTCATTTACATCAGCCGTAAAACATGTCTGCACATGCCCAAATGCGCCCGTGGCTGTCATAAACGTGGAAGTGGGCACATTTACGACAGCTGTAAATACTTCCACTTCCGGGGGGCTCTCCTGTCCTGGGGTGTGGTTAGTCCTGTGGTGGAAAAAGGTTGGCCACCCTTGAACCTGAAAGGATAAATATCTTTAAAATTGCAGCTTCTCAAAGTCCACAGATTGCATAGCCACTGCCTTGCTGTCCATGGGTTTCTGGGAATCGTGGTTGATAAACAAAAGCCCTAACCTTTTCTCATGTTTGGAACGGCCAACACATTGCCTGTGAGCAAGCTAGGTTCTGTACTGCTTAATTTTACATTTAAGAGGGCAAGAATCTCTAAATTCAGCAAAACTTCATAATTCATCATGCTTGAATGATGTTATGACTGCAGAACTTTCTTTGCTGGTAATCGTTCTAATAGCAAATAATGTATGTTTCAGACTCTGAAAAAGAGATATTTAAAACTTAGCTTAAATACAAAGAAAACCCTGCAGTTATGAATTCTGGATTTGTTTTGTGTTTAACTTTTAAAACATGTATCTTATTTATTTGTTTGTTTGTTTGCATTTATAGCCTAGTACCAATCTTGGATATTTTCCCACCCTGGGTGGTTTACAACATACAGTATTTAAAAAACCTTTACAAGAAAAATTGAACAAATTGAATAAATCAACAAGAACAAAAATGATAACCCCCCAAAAAAACAACAACAACCCAGCAACAAAGACTATATATTGGCGATGGAAAAAGTTAAAAGAAATGTCTTTTGTGACATAAAGGATAATGCCTTGAACACATTTTACACTCTGTTATTATTATTTACAAAATTAGTTCTTGCAGCTGTTTGAACTATTCATTATAAACACCATGCCCCTGCATATGAAATTGTCTGATCAGATTTTCTTATTTTGCTGCCACTTTGTGGGTGCTTTTTTAGAACTCTTCAAAGATTTAGCATTGAGCATACAATAGCAAACAAAGCTCTCTAGTTAGGGATGCAAAAGTTTGAGTCAATATGGAATTGTAGTTGGCATTAAATGGGGGTGTTCAGATCTAATATGCCTGTCATGCTGTTTCCATCATTTTGTTTTTCCTGGGCTGCAATCGAGAGAGTCATGTCAGGTACACTCAAGACTTTAGTACAGTAATTTTATTGAAACAGACAGAAATGTGTACAAGGTTTGCTTGGATAGCAACCCACAATGGCAAATGTGTGTGTATGTGGTATCCTAAAGAGGAACCTCCATGCTTGTAGTGCTTTCTACACACTCATAATCAGTTAGAGAGCATGGTCAGGGTCTTAGGGTGAAGTTGTCTGTGTTTAAAGCAGGTTTATTGAAATGACTGGAGTTTAATCACAATCATTCTTGACCTGATTAGCAAAAAAGAAGAGGAAGAAGCGAAAGTACAACTAGTTGAACAAATGGCGTTTTGGGATAACCTCCTTCATTCCAGTGCCAGCTACAGATTTGGCTTTCCACAAAAAAGAACATAACTAAATTTTAGGCTGTCTTGGGATTTGAAGAAAAATGTTAGAATGATACATGCTTCTGTTCCTAAATGACTCTAATGTTGCACTCCCTTTTGACTCTCTGAACTGAGCAATTTTTTGAAAAAAATAAGTGACAGCTGTTAAACAGTACTACGTAGTTAATTTCTAGGCACTATTCAATCTATTGCTTTTGACCTTTAAATTCCTAAACAATTTGAGCCAAGGCTGTCTGAGGGACTGTATTTTCCCATATGAGCCTCTTTGGGTGTTAAGATATTTGAAGCAAGCCTTTCTCTTGGTTGCTTATAGGCATGCTTAGTGTGCACCTGTTGAGAGGGCCTTTTGGTGTTTGCTTCTACACATTATGGAATACCTTCCCCTAGGAAACCATATTGGTCTCCTCCCTCTTTCTCTTCCACTGGCAACAAAATACAGTACCTTTCTTTTTAGGTAGGCTTTTAGTAAGCGAGATGCTGCTAAAGAAGAGGTTTTCATGGAGGCATTATCTATTTTGTAATTTCAAGTGTATTTTTAAATTGTTTTCAAGAGGTTTTATTTAGTACTCGTAAATGAGCATTACAATATTTTTATGTACTGTAATTTATTGCATATTTTAATTGTTTTAATCCTTATTTTTTTAAGATGCTTTGGATTCCTCTGCTTGGATTAAGACAGAATGAATGAATATCTTAAGAACAGTGGGAGCAAATAGAGACAAATGGCAGTGTTTTTTCAATTAATTACAGCTTGGTACAAATAGGTATTAGCCATGGAGTTGTGCCCCATCTCACCAAGTTCTAGTGAGACCAAATGCTTAATGTGGAAGATCAAGAGTTGTTTTGATGGGTGATGTCCAACCTCTCAGTTCTCTACTTTGCTTTGAAACTTTGACTCCAGTTGGTTCATTGTCTTGGCTTTAGGCATCTCCTGCGTGTTTTTTAAAAAAAAAGATTTCTAAAGTTTCAGAGAACAGAGGATTGAACAAAAGTTAACAAGCTACCTCTTCTGCCAGAAAACATTAAGTATTCTGTTTTGTTCAGGTGTGAATTAAATGATCTAATTCTATTTTGTGGTTGGACTGAGCACAGCAGTGGCATATAAGCTTTCTTGAAACCAGGAAATCCTGTTATAATTTTTAGTCTTTGAAAAGTTGGCCTTCTTCACCTTTCGGTAGTCCAGAAAGATCTAATGCTGATTATCAAAGCTCTGCTGTAATAGAGGAGGTAGAATATTGTATGCCTTATTTTAAATAGGTAGATTAGTTTCTCCACACTCAAGGGGATATTCACTCTTACTTGTAACTTATTTCCTTGCTAGAACATAAAAATGTTCAAACTACATGATATATGAAATACCTACATCAGTAGCTATGGCTGCAAGCCAATATCACAATGAATGTTTTTTCCTCTTCCCTTCAGACCTTGCCACTCCAAAAAAACCTGGTTCTTGGAGGGTCTCTCAGGGTTTCCCCCATTTAACTGAGCTAACAGATGTTGTCCTCTCAAAAGATATACTGGGATACACACAAAGAGCCTCCTCGAAAATTGTGGTATTTTGAACCACAAGTGGATGTACCCAAGGCAACAGCAACCTCATGCCAGCTAATCTTTCTCACACTAGGTCAGGCAAAAGGAACTATGGAATGAATTCACCAAAAGGTGGCATCATTTTGGCAGTTTCCTAGACACAGAAGAAGTAGATGAATTCAAAAGGTTTTAGGCCTGCATATTAATGTCCTACAACTGGGGACAACACAGAGAGAGATTTGGAGAACAAGAGCGGTTTCCCCCTCCTCAGGCACAGTTTTCTCAGTCATGCCCCCCTTGTAAGTGCAGCTGTGGGGCTTTGAAATAAAATTTCTATTAGTGCCAGTGGGGGGACCTATTTCTCTAAGCTGTGTTGACACACTAAAGCAAAATAATTGGCAAAATCACTGCTGAGAAGGGAAATGATTCATCTACCCAGCATAGGGTGATCCGAAATGTTAAAAGAAAAAGAAAAAATTATAGCTCCGAGCTAAGTCTTTAACATAATATGTCGTTTAACTAAAGCCTACTGAAATGTTAAGACTTGCATGATGTTCGGTTAGCTGTGGAAGATTCTCTTTTCAGTCTTGGTGCACAAGAGATGCTGTCACTTAAAAATGGAGCACATGCCTGTCATGTAACTCTTTCCTCCCTTATTATCCTCTCCCTTTTCTTCTGAGCTAAGAGGAGTCCAGATGGTTTTTCTTTGCTTCTATTTGTGCAAGAAAATGGACATATACAGTTGGTTCAGTTAACAGATGGGAACTGGCCTGACTTATGCACAGACAACTTTGTCCCTAACTGAGAATTTCAACCTGAAGTGTCCTTGACTCTAGTCTAATGTTCTAAATACTGCACCAACACCACAGGTTCAATACCAAGTGTCTCTTGGGCTTTCAATGATGCTTTGAAAGAAGTGAATCTTAAATAGGTCAGCAGTCTTAGAGTAGAGGAGTGGAACAAACAGCACAGGTCACAGAAGTAAAAGGGTCACCATGAACTGATTATATTTTCTCTTGCACTTGCAAGTAACAACTTTTGTCTTTCTTTCAACTTCATTGCAGTCAATGGTGGCCTTTCTGAAAGACCCAGAAGGAGCTCCATTATGGGAGGAGGATCCTGAAGCCAAAGATGTTGTCCATATTGACAGTGAAAAGGTAATGAACCAAAATGGTCAACTGTGGTATGAAATAATGGACACTGATAAAACAACCAGTACATATCAGAGATAGGATAATTGCTTTGTCAGACTTACTATTTATGGGTTATCGTTAATGGTTTTTAAAAATTGCATTCATTTTATTTGTATGGTATGGGGTTCTTATCCTATTCATAAATTATACTGCAGATCCTCAACATACCTGACAAGGGATCCAATCAGTGACAGAACCCGTTTTGTGCAGCTGCCCACTGTTTTTAATGTTTTTATTTTTATTATAATGGCTTGTGATTTTTCTCTTTCCTCTTCTGTCAGATTTCTGGGAAGCTGGTTTGGGCTTAGAGTAATGTCTGATGCCAGTAATGCAGTGGATGAGAGCTAACCATCTGACACTTAATCTATGTAAGACAGAGGTGCTCCTGGCCAGTCAAAAGGCAGATCAGGAAATAGGGATTTAGCGTGTTCTAGAAGGGATTATACTCCCCCTGAAATTCATGTCTGCAGATTTCCTGGAAACAGCTCTGATTCAGAGGCTCTTAATCATTTTAAAAATTTATTTATTTATTTATTTATTGTTGCATTTATATAGCCGCCCTTCTCGCCTAGCCAATTCAGGGCGGCTCACAACATCAAGTTTCAAACATATCAACAACCCTAATACAAAGATTAAAACTATTAAAACTATCTAAAATCCTTTATTAAAAAAGGCTTCCCAATCCCCTTAAAACCTGGACGGCCCTAGATAAACCAACGGCGGGGTGGGGGTGGGGTTGCAACACCGTCAGTACCCTACATCTGCTGCCATAACCACGTTTTTAGGGTCTTCCTGAAGGGTAGCAACTCTGACTGGAGGCATAATTCAACTCCTGGGAAAATCATGGGTGAATTCTATTTTGAAAACTAGTAAAGAGCCCACAGGCACAAAAACATCTCAAAGTGATTTCACTACTTTGTCATCTTTATAAAAATCTTGAAAACAATTATTATTAACTGTTTAACAGAAATTGTGGGACCACACCTCATCCCACAATAAGATGGTTTTAGACCTGGGAAGAATTGTACAGTACAAAACCCAGCATTTGTCACAAAAGATTGTGGACTGCTCTGAAACTAGGAAGATCATGAAGTAGCTTTTGTTGACTTTTTGGCAGCCAATTACACTGCTCATCTTCATATAATACTGCAAAAACTATATAATATAACAAAGGATTGTAAACTAAAGTAATAGTCCTTTTGCAAAACCACAGATTTATCTTTACTTTTAAAGAACAACATAGTCACGGGAGAACTCCAAAGAATGGTCTACTCCAGACTGGTAGACTAGTTCCTGTTTTTTTTTAAACATCTACACTAATCAGAGCGTTAAATGTGTAATTTATGTTGATGATCTTACATTTGATGCTCAGTCTGCCAGCCTTCAGATAATAGAATATCACTTGATACATTAGAAGAATTTGGTGCATACTATGATAGAAAACAACTTAAAACCAACCCTACTAAGACTCAGATATATGCCTTTTATCTGAGAAACAAGCAAGTATCTCAGAAACTTCAGGTTACCTGGAAGAGTGTTCAACTAGATCATTGTTTTGTTTCTAAATACCTAGATTTTGTTTTGGTTTACTTACTTGGTTACTTGATTGATCCGTACTTCACACGTCTAGTTTTATGTGGCGGCACTTTAACCAATAAGAAACACTGTCTAAATATAAAGCAAAAAGTCTCTACATGGAACAGAATTCTTCAAAAATAGTGGGGAATGAGTTGGATACACAACCAGAAATACTGAGAATTGCAGCCTTGGTCCTTTGCTTCTCTGCATGCAAATACACTAGCCCAATATAGTATACTGTAGTTCAGTTCATGTAAAACAGGTAGATGCACCACTCAGTGAAAGCTATAGAATCATTATGGGAAGCCTGAAGTCAACCCTTATTAACAAAATCAGCTACCTGACAGGCATTGCGCCGAGTAACATATCAAGAGAGATAGCAGCTAATAACCCTCAAAGCATTTGTTTTACATTTACATCCTTTCTCTGGCTTTTCTCTGGCTTTTCTCTGGTTTTTTCAGAACATTTATGAATCTTGAAGCAACAACAGAGATTGCCAGGACTATAATTTCTTAAAATGGATTGAACCGCAGGAAACTCTAGCCCAGGAGTTCCAATCTTTTCATGCCAGTGCCCGGCTCACGCTCTCTCAGTCAGCTTTGGGGGCTGGATGGCCATTTTGTTTCATGAATGCTCTTGGAAGGATAGGGGGCTGCATGAAATGGCGCCAGGGCCCGGATCCGGCCTGAAAGCCTTAGGTTGGGAACCCCTGCTCTAGCTGCTGGATACATGGAGAAATGAGTTACAGTAATACCTCATACAAAGTCCATTTCATACAACATTGAGTTCATACAACATCGCCTAATTCCTTGGAAAAAGTTGCCTCATACAAAGTCGCTGCAACTTTGTATGAGGCATTGGGGGTTTTCCCAGGTTGCATTGTGCCTGGGCAGTATAAAAGGCAGGACACATGCATGCATTGCTCTTTTGGGTTTTGCACGAGGCAAAGAGTATTTAGGAGTGGTTTTGAGCGTGATTTTGGATTTTTTAATTTTTTTTGTCAGAATTTTTAGAAGCATTCCTGGGATTATTGCAGCATTCTTCAGGTTCTTGGACAATCAGGGTTGTTTGACATGTTTTTGTAATGTATTTACCCTTTAGACAATGATTTCTTAAAGTACTGTCAGTTTCCTGTCTGTTTCCTTGACTTTGCCCTGAAGTCTGTGCTGTTACAGTACAATGTATCTCTATGGAAATGACGTTGTACGAGGCATCGCGGCAAGGATTTGGATGTTGTATGAGGCATTGCATTTAGGATTTTTCCATGCCTCATACAAAGTCTAAATCTGTATAAAGTACAAACTTGTGGAACTAAGTTTGGACGTTGTATGAGGTATCACTGTACTTGGAAGTCACATAACAGGCTACATACTAGAGTTGACAGGACTAAAGTGAACCTAAGAAAATGTATTTGCACCAACACAATACTTTGTGAGTGTGGAGAAGAACAGAGAACTTCACATTTGTAACCATTAACATACTTATATGGTGTCTCTCAACATGTACTATGGAAGATTTGATGGTAGCTTCCCCATGTGTTGTTGATGCTGCCTGTTATAGTGAAAAAATTATAAGATCTTTTTTAGTAATTGTATGGTGATTCTTCTACATGACCAGCAAAGTAGTAGTTTGGGTCTAGGCTATCTGAAGGATTGTGTCAGCCTGTATGAATCTCTTCAGCTTTTAAAATCTTCAGGGGAGGACTTTCTGTCAGTTCTCCTGCCCATCTGGGCTTATTTGTTGAAAACTTTTCAGTGACTACTCTTAAATTGTAGATGGCCCCCTTCCCTCTTGTCCTTCAGTGGCAGGTAGACAAAGACCTTCTTTTAAAGCAGGCTTTCAGTTGATTTTTGCAAGTGTTACTATGGGAAGCTATATAGCAGGGATTCTCAACCTGTGGCCCATAGCTGTCAAGTATCCCTTATTAGCCGGGAAAACCCCTTATTTTACCCTCTTTCCCGCCATAATCCCTTATTAATTAGACTGCAATGCCCTATTGCCACCATTGGAGGGCAGCACAGGATAAGCACAGCTGTCAAGTATCCCTTATTTGCCAGGAAATCTCCCTTATTTCCAAATCCAAAACTTGACAGGTATGCTGTAGCCCATGGGCTGCATCCAGCCCACAGTACCATTTCATGTGACCCCCACCATCTCCACCACACCAGGAAGTGCCATGTGGTGGAGGAAGGGCAAATTGTCCATCCAGCCCCCGAAGCTGTCTGAGGGAGTGTGACCCAGCCCCTGGCTTAAAAAGATTGAGAACTCCTGCTATACAGGTTGTCTGTCCCAAAAGTTGCTATATATAGGAAAAAATGCATAACAACAGATATCTTGGAACGTGTCCACCATGAGTGGGGGAGTAGCTAATACATAGGGAATATTTTGTAAATACAGTAATTTGCAAAATATTACAATGAATATTTTGTACCTTAAGCTACATTTAGCTACAATTTCCCATTTTCCCTATGTTGATTTTCAGGACACCCTGTTTATACATGTTTTCCTACTTAGCTGAAGTATTTGTGTTTTTACGTGTTTTTAAATGTCAATTTTTGTATTATTTGTTTAATTCTTTTACGTAATATATTCCATTGTGTTTGATCATATTGTTTTAAATGATTTGAGCCATCTTACCTCACTCTGTTGGGATAAATACATGCATTTTAATACCATCTTGGTTGTTTTTTATGTAAAGGTAATGTAAAAATGTATATACAAACACAGCCAAATTATAAAAACAGGCGAATATTGGTTGTATATTAAGAGGTCTGAAACTTTGAGATGACTGAGACGTGTAATTTAAGTTGTAAGAAAGGTAAAATGATTATCAGGGATGCATTTATTCACAATCAAAAAAGCCAAATTACTTGGCAAAGATTAAGAAGTACTGTACTTTGCAATTTCCTGATCAGCCAAGAGAAACTTGGTAAGGCCTACTCAAAATTCTTTTGATTTAACAGTTCTTGTTTCAGGAAAGATGAAAACAGTCTTAAACCATAATGCTAGTTTTCTTTATCTTGAAGCTTTTACTCATTATTCTACGTACTGCTCATTCTCTGGTAACTATCTGAGCAGAATATTATATTTTTTCCACCTTATTGATTTTAAATTTAAATTGTTTGGTCTCTGGCTGGCATTTCACAGAGTCATTTCAGGGCCCCCCCTCCCCACACACACTTTCATTCTAGTATTAAGAACTGTTATTTTGGCATCCACTTTTTCTAAGAAGATTATTTTTTAATGTCCAACTTCTCTATTAAAGCTCTCTTGGGGTCATTTTCAATTTAAAAATTTTCATCTTGCTTTTCCAATCATACAAATTCTGAAGAAAAAAAACATTTTCATCACCCCTCAGTGCCCTGGATTGATTTCTGTTTAAAGCAGGGGTTCTGAGCCTTACTGTGCCACGGGCCAGACAACTCCCCCTCAGACCGCGCACCATGGGCCAGATGCAATGATGACAGGCATGTTTGCGCATTTGCTTCTGTGGTTGTTGCCGCAGGCCACATGGAATGGCACCGGGGCTGACCCATGGGCCGTAGGTTGCGAACCTCTGATTTAAAGGAAACAAGCTATTTCTTTTCCTGTTGAATGTAAAGGAGCAGAGCTCAAGTTTAATTGAAGAAAATAGTCCTAAACACATGATCACCAACCCATGGCCTCAAGTGGTGTGCACCTTATAATATATGTTTCCAGATGGCTGCCTGGGTAGTAAACATTCTATAGATTCTGTCACGTTTGTTGTTGTTCAGTTGCACAGTCGATTCCGACCCTTTGTGACATTTCAAAGGCATCTATTCTTTTGTGTTCAGCTTTCCTTATTGTCCAGCTCTCACAACCATACATTACCACCGGGAATACCATTGCTTTGACTATGCAAATCTTAGTTTGCAAGATGATGTCTCTACTTTTAACTATGTTCCCCAGGTTTCTCATAGCTTGCCTCCCAAGAATCAGTCTCCTTTTTATTTCATGGCTGCAGTCACCATTTGCAGTTGTCTTTGATCCTAGAAACGTAAAGTCTGTCACTGCTTCTACTTCTTCACCTTCTATTTTCCAGGGACTGATAGGGCCTGTTGCCATTAACTTGGTTTTCTTGATGTTGAGTCTCAAACCAGCTTTTGCACTGTCTTCTTTCAACCTAAGCAGGAGCTTCTTTAGGTCTTCCTCACTTTCTGACATTAGGGTAGTATCATCTGTATATCTCAAATTGTTGATGTTTCTCTATTGAATTTTAGGCACATCTTTCTGTAATGAGAATGAGTGAGATATTTCTTAGACTCACAGGACCCCACTTTCTGGTTTCAGTATTAAACAAGTTATTGTTCCTGAAAAAATTCTGTGCATATGAAACTATACTTTGTTTGAATGGTCCTGGTGAAAATGAACCAGGTTTTACTGGGGTTAGACTTCCTGAATTGTATTTTAAACCAGCCTGATGGATGGATGGATGTTCCCAGAATTCAGGTGTTGTGGAAACTATAGAACGATATTAAAGAAGGAGAAAGGGAGGGAAGGGGAGAGGCTGCCCTGTCAGCCATTTAGTGGGGGCAGCATTCTGTCTGGGGTGGGTGAGGAGGTTCCAGGGGCCCACATAGGAACTGTGACGGGCATGGAATGAGACGGCGTGCACCGAGGGGTGGGCCACTCTCAGTGAACGCGGGACTGATGTTTAATATCTGTCCCCCGTTCCAGCCCCTTGGTTACAACTCCAGGCCCTGAGCAACAGATCCAGAGTGACCCCTCTCTTAGGCTGCTGCTGCTGAACGCTAGGTCGGTTTGTAACAAGGTCCCCCTGATTGTAGATTCCATCTTAGGGGGGCGAGCTGACCTGGCGAGCATCACCGAAACCTGGCTGAGACCAGAGGATGGTGTACCTCTATCAGAAATGTGTCCGGCTGGGTTCGGTGTTTGGCACCAGCCTAGGATTGAGGGGAAGGGCGATGGCGCTGCCATTCTAGTCAGAGAGTCCTTGGGAGTCGCCAGGCCTGCTGCTCCACAAGTTCAGGGCTGTGAAGCTCTGCTCCTGCGATTGGGCCCTACGGGTCAGTTGGGTGTCTTACTCCTGTACCTGCCCCCTTGCAGGGTAAGGGACTCCCTGCCTGAGCTTCTTGAGGCCGTCTTGGCGTTGGCATTGGAGTTCCCTAGGCTAATGGTTCTGGGGGACTTCAATTTGTCTTTGCTGGGCACTGGCACCAAGGTAGCAAAGGAGTTCATGGCTTCCATGGCAGCCATGGGCCTGACTCAGGTAATTCATGGTCTAGCCGGGTGCAGTGGCCACACATCGGACTTAGTCTTCTTGTTGGAGCGGTGGCAGAGTGATCTGAGATTACAGAAATTAGACATAGTACCTGTGCCATGGTCAGATTACTACCTGGTGACTGGATTTTCTGGGGGTGACGCTTCACCGTAGGGAGGCAGGGTCTATTAAATTTGCCCGCCGCCGGCAACTAATGGATCCGGTCGGATTCCAGTGGGAACTGGGGGATTTTCCTCTGGATCTGTCAGACGATTCATCTGAGGCGCTTGTCGACCTGTGACACAGGATGACGACAGCAGCCTTGGATGAAATTGTGCCATTGCGGCCTCTCCGAGCCTGAGGGGCCAGGTCATCCCTGTGGTTCACGGCTGAACTGCGGGAGCTCAAATGGGCTAAGAGACGCCTAGAGCCCCGCTGGGTGGAAACCCAGAGCGATTCCGATTGGACACTAGCTAGAGCCACTATTAGGGCCTACCTAGTGGTGATGGGGGTGGTGAGACGACAATATTTCACCACCCTTATTGCCTCCACTGATAATCGTCCAGCCACCCTGTTTCGGGTAACCAGGTCCCTCCTTGGCAAGGGGGGGGGGGCGGTGCCCGGTTGTCAGGGTTTGGCTGAGGACTTTGTTGATGGGCAGTGAGGGTTCGTGGGGCCCTGGAGCACAGTCTTGCTGTGTGATCTGGGATTGGTTTGATCCAGTTGTCCCTGATGAAGTGGACAGGCTTCTTGTAGCAGTGCAGGCCACCACATGTCCCTTGGACCCCTGTCCCACGTGGCTGGTGAAAGCCGCCAAGGTGGTGACAGGAGGCTGGGTCGGGGCTATAATAAATGTATTTTTGCGGGAGGGGGTGTTTCCTGCACCGCTTAAACATGCCTTGGTGCGCTCCTTCCTGAAGAAACCGTCCCTTGACCCAGCTGTCCTAAACAACTACAGGCCGGTCTCCCACCTCCCCTTTTTTGGGAAGGTTTTGAAGAAGGCGGTGGCACGTCAGCTGCAGGGGGCTCTGGAGAAAGTGGATTATCTGGACCCCTTTCAATCAGGATTCAGGCCCGGACATGGTACAGAGACGGCATTGGTCGCACTGCTGGATGATCTCTGGTGGGAGCGGGATGGTGGTCATCCGACCATCCTTGCTCTCTTTGACCCTCAGCGGCCTTCGATACCATCAACCATGGTATCCTTCTGGAACGACTCAAAGGATTGGGGTTCCAGGGCACTGTGTTGTCCTGGTTTTCCTCTTTTCTTGAGGGCCGTACCCAGTCGGTGTGGTTGGAGAGTGAGAGATCCAGCCCTAGGCCCCTTAAATATGGGGTGCCACAGGGCTTGGTGCTCTCTCCCCTCTTTAACACCTACATGAAGCTGCTGGGTGAGATCATCCGTTCCCACAGGATGCGGTACCATCAGTACACGGATGATACTCAGTTGTACGTCTCGGCCTGTGGGGACCCCAGTGATGCGGTCAAAGTCCTGTCTGGATGTCTGGAGGCCGTTGGGGTCTGGATGGGGGACAATGGGCTTCAGCTGAACCCTGGCAAGACTGAGTGGCTTTGGGTTGGGGGTTCGGGGTTATCCAGTGAGTTACCACCTCTAGTCTTGGATGGGGCAGTTTTGCCCCAGACACACCCAGTGCACAACTTGGGGGTCCTCCTGGACTTACGACTGCTGCTAGAAAAGCAGGTGGTCGCCGTGGCCAGGAGGGCTTTTACTCAACTTTGAGTAATTCACCAGTTGCGCCTTACTCATGGTCACTCATGCTCTGGTCACCAGATTACTGTAATGCGCTCTACATGGGGCTGCCCTTGACGACCATTCGGACGCTACAGCTGGTTCAGAATGCAGCTGCATGGGTGGTGATGGAATGTGGATGTTATGCCCGTGCCTCCCCACTACTCCGGGAGCTGTACTGGCTACCAGTTTGCCTCCAGGTGCAATTCAAGGTGCTGTTTTTGACCTTTAAAACCCTATATGGCAGTGGGCCAGGTTACTTGAGAGACCGCATCGTCCCGAGAGTGTCTGCCTGTCCAACCAGAGTGGACCGGAGGGGCTCCCTAGTTGTTCCTTCAGCTAGAGGGACCCGCCTCTCTGGCACACAAAGAAGGGCCTTCCCCGTGTCCGCACCAGCCCTCTGGAACCTCCTTCCAACAGAATTGAGGCTAGAGACAAAACTGCTTCCCTTCAGGAAAAGTCTGAAAATGTGGCTGGCGGGGCAGGTGTGGGGCCTTAATGGGAATACGGCTCCAGCCTGTTGGCTCATCCCCAGTTAGTGCTTAGTTAATATCCCTCCCTCTGTGTTGTTGTATCCCCCCCCCCAAATTCCCTTTTATTTCTTTTTATTCTTTTAATTGGGGTGGGGAGTAGTAGGGTGGGGAAGTGAGTGGGCGATTTGGGATTTTAAAATCTGTTTTTATACAATTTTAACTGTTGTACGCCGCCCTGAGTCGGGTTCTCCTGATTGGGCGGCATATACATTTAAAAATTAAATTAAATTAAATTAAATAGTTAGTTTAACAAGAAGCAGATTTTTTATGTCAGCATCCTGTTGAATATAAGGAGAACAGGGATTGCAGGAAATAAATGGTTGCTTATCCGTACAGCAAGTAACCATGTTTTTTAATTACATTTTAACTGGGCCTTTGAATTTTTAGTTAATTTATGTGACTTTTTTGATTGTGAAAACTGGAAGTAGAGGCAATTAAACATACTACCATTCCAGTCTGTCATGTCTTTTAAATTAAGCAAAGGCTAACATGAACCACAACCAGTATGAATCATCATAATTATAAATCTTTTTTAAGGGTAGATTTTTTTTGTCCCTCCATCTTGTTATCTTCCTAAAGAACACATTAAGAACATTTTGTTTTGTTCCTAAAGAATACAGTAGGAGGCTTCTAACTGGTGCTAAAGAGAAGACAATATAATTGAGGAAAGAAATTGTAATAATGATAATACACCGTACAAAACAGTGTGAAAATGCAAAAAAGAAAACAAAATATTTATCTGCAGCAAACTTGAATAAGAAAATGCTTAGATAATCCATGCAATGTATAACAAGAACAATCGAAATTGACAGTCTATCATGGATGTAACATTTCTCTTTCAATAATTACAGATTAGATGTTTCTTAATAATCTAAATAAATAATTTCTCAGTAAATCCTATTACAAGATTGGCATGCTAATCTATTTTAGATTACTCTTAATCATGCAAACATATTAGGTGAAAAATGCACCTATTTCTAAATGAACAACAATATTCCACATATACAGGAGCTATAAAGCGGCGAAAATTTAGATACCAGATTGCTACACTAATCTCTTACAGTACTTGAAAGTAGTTCCCTAAAAACTAGAGGATTTTATTTATAGCAAGAATTTTTTTGCATTTTCTCATAATTTAAACTGGAATCCATATGTGCTATATTTTAGTAAAAAAAATAACATTGTTCTTATAAATGCCTATGATATAGTAGCTGTATATGGGCAGTTGTCCAGAGCTTCATGAACCATGGTTAATAAAGCATTGGACAATTATATGAGTGCAACCAGGGATGCTTCTCTTCTTAGCTATAAATCAAGCACCATAAATTTTGTAGTCTAAGACCAGTTCTATTTAACCCCCATGGACCAGGATCTGTAATCCAAACTACATATGCCACATACAGAGTACAGGTACAGTTCAGGGAGCTCATTAGAAGTCGTGTGCATATTTTTTTTCGGGCTCCAAATTTGAAATGAAGCTGCCCCTTGCATGTACTAGGGCAACTTTATTTTCCATCAGGCAGATAGGTCCCTGTTTCATCTATTCCAGGCCTTGGAGCCTTTCAACTCCGCTTTTCTTCAGGTGAACACAATGTATGTGGAAATTCTAGAAAGCAGAGTAATGGGATTCAGTGTTTAGAAAACAGAAAGTCAAAAGAATGTACATGTCAGCCCATAAGAAGTGTGCCCTCCCCTGGGAACATTTTTGCAGACCGTGGCTGTCCCACAATCCTTCAAATCATTCCATTTTTTTAATATACAAAAAAGGCATTTTACCCATTTTCTGAGGACTCCAGGATTGGACATTTTCAATTTTAGGGCCTTAGGGACTCCGTCAAGACATCTGTCAGCACCTATCCACATACTTCTTGTTTGCTTGTTTTTTTAAAAATCCTGGTTTCTGGACTCTGGTGGAGTCTTGGTGTAAGAATGCAGTGATACTGCCCACTCCTGCATATAACTTTATGTTCATGGTATATTGTTCAAGTTCCTTATCAGTAATAGAAAAGCTATTTTCAACAGATTTAGGGATGTTACATTAACATACAGGGTTATGCAGTCTTGCCTATGCTCATAGTTCTCATGATGACACGCTTTCCTTTTTGTTTTTAAAGGAACTTAGGAAGCTTTTGAAGAAGGAAGATAAACCTGTGCTATTGATGTTCTATGCCCCCTGTAAGTAACCCAATTATTTTAATTTGGTGGGATTTCTTTTAGATAGAATTACAGTAGAACCTCGGATAAAGTCCAAACTCCGTTCCACAAGTTTGGACTTTATTCGATTTTGGACTTTATCTGACTCAAATGGGCTATGCATCGGATAATGTCCAAAATGGTCTTAATCTGAGATTCCTGTACCAAATACCTCGGATAACGTCCATTTTTTTTAGCGGTTTTGGACTTTATGTGATGCATCATGTGTGCATGAAAACTGCTACTTTATCCGAATCGGACTTTATCCGAATCAGACTTTATCTGAGGTACCACTGTATAATGATGGACTCACTGTTAAATTATACCTTTCATGCATTGTGGGCTAATATGATGTGTGTTGCAGTCTGATAGGGTTTTCTTTTCATGATATTTCTTCGTGCTAGCTTTTTCTTCCAAATTTCAGAGCATCAGTGGCAATGTAGCATGATAAACTTTCAAATGGCTATCTCTTTTCTCTAGAGGCACTCTGCTTAAATTATTGAGAAGGAGGAACACTCAGACAAGCTTGTGGTTTTAATGCATGTTTGCACTGGATCAGCTGTTTTTAAACTGTTGTAGTGGCCTGCAGTAACAAGTTGAAAGCTTTATTTTTGTTCATCTCCATTTGGTCTAGCTTCAGTCTTCAAGAGAAACCAAGTAACTCTGGATTCACGCTGCCCCACATAATACCAAGTGGTTTGACTGTGTAAGCCAAATGAGATACTGTTCCAGCTGGACAGAAGATCAAACTAGATGAGATACTTAGCAATATTTGTTTGTTTTAAGGGAGAGTGTTCATCCAGTAAGAGACATGTGATGGTCTTCAAGTGCATCTCTTGTATTTTGATGTCTTGTTTTGTGACTGTCATTTGGAAAACAAGGACAGCCTTAATCTGCATCTCTTTTGAGGAACTCCTGTAGCTGTGGCACAAGTTAATTGCAGGGAAGAAGCTTCTGATTTAATGTCTAGTTTTTACTGTTACTAGCCTTTTAATGTCAGGGGAACTGGTTTTTGAGCCAGTCAGAATGAAGTTCTGCAGAACCTTGGAGAGCTCCCAGTAACAGCAGAAGATCTTCCAAGAGATAGATTTCAAGTTCTCTCTCTCTCAATTCATTAAAGAATACGAAATCAGTGCTCTGGATAGAGTTGCACACACATGCCTCTGCTCTGAGCCAGTTGCTTTTTTAATAGGCACTTCTGGAAGAATAAGCCATTTTGGGTAGCATTTGGGTTATAGGTCCATTCACTGAAAGATCTGAGCTGCTGGTTAAAGATTCATAGTGTAATACTAATTCCTCCATCTCGTCCTCAGGGAAATTAAAAATGGATCTCCCTTTCACTCTGCAAGACCTCTTTTTGGTGGGTTAAAATGTTCTTCATTGATATTGCCAATTTAGAAGTCATCTACTTAAAACAGAGGATAGACACTTAATATACTCTCAAGAGAGGTCCTCTCAGGAGTCTTAAGTCTTCAGAGCTTTTATTTTTATTGCCAAGGGAGCAGATGGGTTCTGGCCAAGGGAACTCATGCTCGCCTGTTTGATAGGAAACTGGTGTTGGTGTGCATGGTTTGTCCTTTCTAATCTGCTACAAAATCTGCTGTGTCTTCCTTGAGGCATTGATTTTTGTAACATCAGCTCCAGCAAAATAATCCCCTTTGACTACTGAGAAGGCCATTACTGTACCTATGAATTTTCTTTCCAAAAATTCTCAGAGACAGCTTGATTGTCCTGCATGCAGATATACACATACTACTGTTCTTTTACATGCCTCTAGGCTCTTGTTTGCAGCATGTGCTGCAGCCGCCTGCAGTTTTCATGCAATTTGAAGCTGCAATGTCTGTTTTAGGCCTGTAAATCATGATTTCAGCAAAAGTACATGGCATCTGAATGCTTTTATATTTTGCTCTCTCTAGCAAGTAGCATTTTTTTTAAACAACAGAGTTATTTCTTGCAGTGCACATTGGACTATGTAGGAACTATGCCTAGAGGTCAGCTTTTCCTAATCCAGTAATCTCCAGATGTGATGGACTGCAGTTCCCATTCTCTCCAGTCCATGTGGCCATTGGCCAAAATATCTGGAGGGCCCCAGGATAGGGAAAGTTACCTTATGCTCTCCACCATTCATCTGCATTCCTGACAGCTTTCCTTTAAAGCAGAAAAACACCTGCTAGTATTCAAGGCTTTTGTTGTTATTGATAAATATTTATGAAGGAGATAGTTCTTTATTTCTTCTCATCTTTTGATTTTGATTTTGTTGTTGCTCTTTTGCAGTTTTCATTTCATCTGTAATAGTTATTGTAGGTTACTTGTTACGGCATTCTTTGTTTTTACCCAAGACTATGTTAAAAACAACAACCCCGCTAGTTGTTTACAAAAATCTTTCCTTCCTAATAACTTTATATTTATCTGGTTTTCTAATCTACCTTGACTAGTTAGTGAAATGTTACAAGTGGGTTGAATCTGCAGTTTTATTAAACTGCTCTGCAACCTGGAGGCACCCCTGCATTGGGGAGAACAGAGGGAATATCTCCTTTACCCTTGCAAATTGCTGGGCATCCCACAATGTGCTCTTTTGGCTTGAAGGCTCTTCTCTATCATTGAGGGAAGCAGCACTGTGAGCACTAGGATTGAGGAGAAAGAATTAATGAAAATTGACTTCCCCTTCTACCTACAGTAGTGTTCACTTAGCAGAATGGGATCTTCTGTTAGATCTAACTTATTTTTGTGAACAGAAGAAGCTTTTCTCTTTTCCTTGGCTGAGCAAATCTGGCTCCAACCTGATGAGTTGGCTAATTACTCTGTGAATTGCTATGGGGCAGTATATATAAGTGAACAGTAATTGCTTTTGCTATGATTTGCCAGTTTCCATGAGTACTAGACTAAATCTCTTCCATTCATCCTATACCATTCAAGATTATCCAAGTACTGTACAATGATACATTACTTTAGATTGCCAGCATAAGTTGAGCATAAACAATGCAGCATTTTTGAGGGATGAGCACATAAATCATTGTCCAGTACTTCAGTATGTAATAAGATATAAGGCAGATATTAGGTTTTTTGAAATTCATCTGATGTCCTCCCCTCTTTTATTATTGTGAATGCAATGGGGTGGGGGGAGGAGAAATCTTATTATTGCAGAAATTAAAAATCTGCTATAAAATAAGATCTATGAAAAAGAAAGGTCAAAGGACAGTCATTAAAAGTTCTGGAAGGCAGACTACTATATGGTCTCCTTGGCAAGGAGCTATTTTCAGTATATCCAATGTGTGTGTGTGTGTGTGGGGATTGCATTAGACTGAAACGAAGAAGTGACATGGTGGATCTTCTTTTGCTTTCTTCGTACTGATAAAACTTTATTAAATTGGCAGTGATTGGTTCAAGTTATTCAGATTACAAAGGGTGAACTTTTGGCTCTCATATTTCTCAGCAGATGTTGAGTTCTATCTTGTATGGTCCTAGGAGTCATTTTTATCTTGTGTAGAAAAACATACGTCTAATCCCGAGGAATGGGGAACAACCATTGATAAGACTGCTTTTGAAATCAGATTTGGGGAGGGAATCTCTCTCTCTTATTTTTTTACACACTGGAGCTCCTTTATGCCTCCCTCCAAATTTTGTATCAGGGAGGTGGTTCCTGGGTTCCCCTGAGAGTTACAGCACTGAGAAGAGAAAAAGAAATTTTTAGATTCCTAGTGTATGGGCACAGAGCTGGGTGGTCTGAGGAGGATGGTGGAGGACAGAGGTGCCTGGAGGACAATGGTCCATAGGGTCGCAAAGGTTTGGAATCGACTGTGCGACTGAACAACAAGAAGCTTCCTAGTGTATACTCAACACATTGTTGGATCTAGTCCCTGATCTTTTGCTTTTATCCATGCTCATAGCTTTCTGCTTAATATTGGAAGAAAGTGCTTCTTTATAAGGTGATTAATTCCCCCTCTACAGTGCTTAACAATGAATGCATGGCTTTTCTAGCACACTGAAGCCAGATGACTTGGCTGTGTCCCCTCTTTTACTTCCAAGCCTATCTTCAAAGCCAGACATCAGAAGGTTCTGGGTCCTAATGGAGGCTCTTCTTTGAATGATTGCTGTTTCTTAGTAATCAAGCCAACACCAACACTGCTGGTCTCTTGATGTTTAGGTGCAGAATATGATGAAAGGTACCTCAGTTAAATTCTTAAGACTTTTTAAATCTAAATGTAAGCCTGCAGACTGCGAGTGGACCCTGGCTTGCCATGAAGTAGGAAGGAACGCATGCACAAAAGCCAAAGCAATTATACAACTATATAAAACAAACTTTGTTAAACAAGAAGAGTAAACCAGGACAAACAGATCAATACTAAATTTGAAAACTGGATAAAAATACGACTATTGAAAATAACAGTTATGAAAATGTAGGTTTGTGCATCTTTAGCTCTATGTGCTTTGGTTACAGTTTGAAGGCCCTTTAGTGCTACAGTAGTTTCATCAGTTCTAGTTGGTGTATATGTATCATTCTTGTGGTCCTGTGGTGGTCTTTCTCAGTTTGTCCTGAGAAGCACAGATTTAGTTAATAAGCTCTTTCGTCAGATCCTGCTATCATTAAGCAAGCTCCAGAGAGTGTTCTTCTGGTGTATACAAGAGCTGGATTTGGGTTCATACGAGATTAAAAATCTTATTGAGGCTCTCTTCTCTGACTTGCATTTGCTGAATTTTTAAAAATATGTTGCCCTATACCAGGAGTTCTCAACCTTTTTAAGCCAGGGACCGGGTCATGCTATCTCAGACAGTTTCAGGGGCCGGATGGCCATTTTGCCCTTCTTCCACCACATGTCACTTCCTGGTATGGTGGAGGCGGTGGGGGGGGGGGGGGTCACATGAAATGGCGCTGTGGGCTGCATCTGGCCCATGGGCCGCAGGTTGACAATCCCTGCTCTATACATTGTATGTTTCACGCCAAATTTATTGGTAGTTGACTGTTATATAGTCCTTATGTAAGTTGCTGTTATGGTAGTACATAATCAAGGTGGCTAGATCTAGACTTTCCTGAACCAGTCTACTTATGAGCTGTCTCTTTTCCAGCACTAGACATTATTGCAACCCCAAACATCTTGAATAGTTCAATTGAAAGGACATGGTGTATGGAGGAACACTGTTCATTCAATTTTGTAATTGGAAAAAAGGTTTAACAAGATGGCCATTGATTTTCTTTCCATCTCTAATAGGGTGCGGTGTTTGTAAAAGAATGATGCCATCTTTCCAGCAAGCATCTACAGAACTGAAGGGCATGTATGTAAGTGAGAATGATTATAAGACTGGTGAATATTTTTTTTAATTGTGGTTTTACATTCTGTATATACATATAAAGCATTTGTGTTTTTGTATATTTTGTATTTTTATGTCTATAATATCATATTTTTGCATTTGCATTTTTGTGTTGTAATCATAACAAACATAGTTAAATACACAAATTAGCACAAACCTCACCATCTTTACATTAACTGAGTCTCCACTAAAATTTATTTTAATGGTACTAGTCTGCTGTAGGAACCCCACAGATCCCTTTAAAGGCCTAGTCAGAAATAAGAATATGATTAGCTCTCAGAACAACTTTAGTTTAATGTTCCATGATCGTGTGGCAGGCATGCCTCGACACCAGAGTGCACGGAACACTGTTTACCTTTCCACTGAAGTGGTACCTATTTATCTACTTGCAATTTCTTGCTTTCGAACTGCTAGGTTGGCAGGAGTTGGAACAGAGACAGGAGCTCATTCCGTCCTGCAGTACAGTAGTACCCCAGATAATGCTAAAACTTGGTTCCACGAGTCTTAGTGTTATCTGATTTTTATGTATCGCATAACTTTAAAATCTTATGGGATGAATCATATAATGTTAAAACTCCATAGAGATACATTGTAACTGGCACAGACTTGAGTGAACATTATGTGATACATCCCATAGGATTTTAATGTTGTGCGATGCAATTCCCTCCCCCCCCCAATTTGTTAACGTTATGTGGTTTTAGCGTTATGTGGTTCAAACGTTATCCGAGGTATTACAGTACTTGGGCCTCGAACTGCTGACCTGCCAACCTTTCAGTCGTCAAGTTCAGCGTCTTAACCACTAAGCTACAACTAATCTTAGTAATTTACAATAAATAAAGAAAAGCTTGTAACCCAACAATGTAAGAGGTTCTCTCTCTTTACCTAATGAAAACAGCAAATAGGAAATTAGTGTTACAGATTTGTGCTATGTAGCATTAGCTCCTGTGTTGTGTTAAAGCTACGTTGGAACAGAATCAGCTTCCCGAAATTAAAGGTATTCTTGAGACCAGTGGATCATTCTACTACTTTCTTTGGGCTATAATTGCATTCACGGTTAATTTTCCTATTAACCAAAAATGTGAGAAGGGTTATTCCAATGTCCTTGAAAGGGGTATGAACATGTTCTTCCTCTCCTCACCACACATTTTTTCTTCCTCTTTTACTAGGGATAGAATGAACTTCGCTTAGCTTAAACATTTAGTAGTTTAACTTATCCATTCATTTGTATAGGGATCATTTCGACTCCTGAAAACTTTGTTACCTCATAGATATGTTTTCAAAAGTGAGGGAGATACCAATAGGACCATTGGCACCCTAAATGATGAGGATTAATGGAGTGTGAAGTGCTTCACACTTGCCAATGAAGGCTTACAATTACTGTGATTGACAGTGACAGAAGAGTTAAAGAATTCCACCTTGTCCTGGTAAGAACCAAAGAGACAATGCAATTAAAAAACTAATAGAAGACAATAAAAGCTTTGAAAATCTATAATAAATACACACAAAATGGCAGATAATGAGGCAAAAATGAGTACTGTATAGCCCCATTGCATCAAGAGAGAAAGGCAACAACAGCAAAAATAACAAGCTTAATTTCCAATGCAGGCAAAACCAATAAATATTTTGGCCATGTGGCCTTTACCTCTTGATGATGCAGTCCTACCGTCTTCCTTAGGGAATGAGGTTCTTTCAAAGAGTTAGTGCCAAAATTGAAAAAGAACCCTGCCCCTCATGAGCACAATGTCTTATAGGAAGCATATATGGTAGAAAATAATTGAGGATGTATGGCTTGATAGATTGTTTCAGCAGTGATCACTTTCTTCAATTAAAAATAGTTAATATCTTTATATCATTCTAGTGTGTGTCTAATGAGTTAGCTTTTTCAGCTCTGGAATATATGGACTGTTATAATCCAATCTTTTTATCAGATGTTATTGTAAGACACAGTTTTCAGTCCAGGTGATATAGCTTGCATAGGGATTTGCATTGGGATTTTGGAGATTCATTAAGAGATTTTTCTTAGAGTTTTTTAAAATGGTGATAAGGGGAAGGATTGAGGCTGCAAAGCAGGAGAACGGAAATAAGTAAAGGAATAAAAGTGCCTTAGATTCATACATGGGATTTTTTATTTCAAGATAGTATTTGAAAATAAGGTTTTTCCAGTTGCAGCCCTACACTACTGCCTGCATAGCTCATTCACTCATCTTACTTATGTATCATTTTTATGACTTAATTTTAAGATTTTTTATTCTTTGTTCTAGTAGAAAATATTTTTGCTTATTTCTGGATAATTAAAGAGACCATACTGTTTGTATATTCAGTTGAAGTACTGCAATGTACAGTACTTACAGATTATTTTTCACTATAATTCAAATAGTTCCTTTTAGAATTTTGTATAATTATGTTGCAGAGGAACTGTTGATTTTTCCTTAGATTCTATAGATTCCTTAGGTTTTTAGGAAGGAGCTGGAGACGTGGTTGGCACAGATTTTAACAATGTGTTTTGTGTAAGGTTTTTAATGATATGTTGGGTCTCTTTATGCAGGGTTGTGTGCAATGGGATTGTGAGCCGTCCGGAGTCGCTTTGGTTGATTGGGCAGTCATACAAATCTAAACAAACAAACGAACGAATGAATGAATGAATACAATTCAGATGTTTTTAATGCCATTTTGTCATGTTATCATATCATGTGTTCCACGTGTGTTATGGACCAGGATCCTGTTGGTTAGTCACACTAGCCTTAAGTGTAGTGGCATTTACTGCAGTAGTGTATTTCTACTAGTAATCAAGTTGCTACTTGCATCTCTTGTTAGTTGCATAACAAGGGGGTCAAATAGTAACTTGCTAACTAACAGCAGTTTATCACTGCACTTATGCAATATATTTAATCAGTAAGATTATATACCTGATGGCCATTGTCTATTGCTGATGGAGAATCAGTGCACATATTGGATGACTAAACTTAATAGGGTAAGACAACTTTCATACCAATCTGCCATATTTAGGAGCAAATCCATATGTTTACTCTAGTTATACCCTAATATCTATAGTCCAGATTATTATTATTATTATTATTATTATTATTATTATTATTATTATTATTATTATTATTATTATTATTATTATTATTATTATTATTATTATGCCGCCCAATCAACAAACATGACTCCGGACTTCTAAGGACTTTCTTTAGCTTCATATTGCCTTCATACCTTACAGCTCTGGGTCAAGGGCAAACTGTGGAGTATGTCATGTTTTGGTTCAGGTATCACTGGGAAACTTCAGTGGGGAAAAGTCATTGCATTGCCTGTTTTATGTTCAGACATGGAATAGAAAGCTCCAGACGTCACCCTGCAGTTATTATCTTACTTTGTGCATATGTGTGTTTGTGTGTGAGAGAAAGAGAGAGCAGTTTTTCTCACCTGATTGTCTGACACTCTTGTCCAATTAGAATCTCTGTAGGGAAGATTTTTAAAAGGTGCAGAGTTTGTCTGACTATTTTCAGGAGAAGTTAGAGGGTTGCTTAGTTGACGAAAGCAACTTCATAAATTAGTCATTTAGAGATTGCTGATGTAAGGGATTTCTTGTTTAATCCTTTGGAGCAGGCGTTTATTTTCCAAAACAGTAGATAATGGAAAGTCCATACTATGTGTATTTAAAAGACCTATAACCTCCAATAGTTCCTAAGAAACAGTTGACCTTCATATGTGGATGTTCTGGTTTAAGATTTATTTCATGCCAGCTCTGAACTCTTTTTGGTCTGAGCAGTTGCTTAATTTGGGAAACCAGCATTAAAGTCTAATGTTGCATTTTATGTGAGAAGAGGAAATTCTGTTTTGGAGTATGTGTTTGTAAGGTAATACCATGCTGAAAAAGTGATTTATGCCTTCGGTGTTATTAACCAGGAGTTAATCTTCCAGTTGTACCCTTAGCAACTGGCTATTGAGATATGTGGCTATAAAACAACCTGTTTCTAAATCCCAGAGAGCAGAGAAGGGCTGTTCTATCTTATGCCTAGTTTCATTTTATAAGTGCTCTGGACTTCACAGGAGCAGAAAGATAGTTGATTGTTTTAAATGGAGTGATGTCAGGTTACAGATTCGGCCTCCTTGTCCCCTTTTCTCTTCTTATTCAAGCTGTGGTATGATGGGGTACTGTTCCCTTTTTGGTAATATATGGCACTGGCATCAGGGTCACTGCTGTTAATATAAATTAAAGAGCTGGGGCCATATGCAAGGTGCTAAAGAATGTCCAAGAAGTAATGTTTCTAGCAGGTAGGGAGTTTGAAAAGGTCTGCTAATTCCCCTTGTTGAAGAATTTAAGTAATTTATAGCGAGCTTCCTGTCTAAAAATCAAACACTCAGTGTATGAACTCTCTGCCACAGGGGCCTCATCTATGTGTTCTGAGCATTTTTTTAGCTGCATGTCTCCAGGTTAAAATATCTGTGCGAATAGCATTCCTGTATGTCTGGATTCAGTATGAGTTTTTCCCCTTCTAATTTTGGTTATAAGAAGAAAATTCTCTCCGTAGTCTTTTTGGTCATTTATCTAGCTCATCCTTGGAAGTTGCTCAGCTTTAAGCTAGCTTGCCTGTCTGCCCTGAAGTGCTATGTTAAGTTATTTTTGTCTTTTGTGGAAAAGAACCATGAGAATCCCTATGGCGCAGTGGTTAAGCTGCAGTACGTCATCCAAAAACTCTTCTCACAATCAAAGTTTGATCCCAACAGCTTCAAGGTTGACTCAGCCTTCCGTGGTTGGCAAAATGAGTACTGAGCTTGTTGGGGGCAAAATGTGAATTCCCCTGTGAACTGTCCAGAGAGTGCTCTAAGCACTATAGGGTGGTATATAAGTGTAATTGCTATGTCTATTTTCCCTACCTGCAATCCTTAGTTGCTGTAGGAGGTACAACCAACAAGTGGCTGTCAAGAAGCTAGATGAAATGAAGGCATTAGAGAAGTACGATTTGAATTCAAAATTTATTATTTCTTTATGTTTAGCATAGTGCAGAGCTATTTTTTTAGGCTGGTGATTGAACTGTACATTGCACTAGGTGAAGGTGGGGAAATTAGGACCCACAGGAGCCATTTATTTGTGAGAGATTAGCATGGTCCCTTATGATGGTGACACTGCAATGCACCCTTCTGTCAGAAGCACTGAAGATGTATTAACAATGGTTATGGTCATTGCCATCCAACAAGGACTGCAATTAGTCCATTGAGCCTTGGGGACAGCATATTGGGAAGGGCTAGTCTAATAGCTACTGTCCTTTGCTTACAAAATCGTCATTGCATGAAGTCTGTTTGACACTGATCTCTATGGCCCAGATATCATTTGTGCAGGGGTCATTTTCATAGGGAATCATCTTCAGGATAGCAACTGTGATGCCTTTTTTCCTTCTGCGAGATCCCTGTGAAACCCCATGAAAACACAATGCATTTTTCTTTACAAGTTTTTAACTAAACTCTTCAACAACTGGGAACACTTACCAGTCTGGAGGGGCAAGGTCATACCTGAATAGTGGCAAAAACTGTAGAAGATATGCAAGATTCTGGCTACATTTGGCAAACCAGTATAGCTGTAAGGTCTCACAGGCTAGGAAGTTTTCTTTGGTTTTATAGCAGACAGGTTTTTTTTCGATATACAGTAATACCTCGGATAACGCTAAAACATGGTTCCACAAGTCTTAATGTTATCCGATTTTTAGTGTTAACGGATAATGTCAAAACTCCATAGAGATGCATTGTAACCAGCACAGGCTTTAGCGAACATTATCCGATGCATCCCATAGGATTTTAGCATTATGCGATACAATTCCCCCAAAAAATATCAGGTCGTTATCCGATTGTAGTGTTATGCGATGTGGTTGTTATCCGAGGTTTTACTGTAATGCATTTGAAAATGGTGACTACTGTTACATAGTAAGAATCTTTTTGTTATGTTTTTGCAGGTACTTGCAGGAATGAATGTTTACTCGGCTGAATTTGAAAAAATAAAAGAAGAATATAATGTTCGAGGATACCCAACTATCTGCTACTTTGAGTAAGCCTCTACCTACTCTACATGTAGATGTTGTCAAAACCAAATTATATATTTTATATGTTTTTGTTTACCTCATATCTTTCTCTCTCTTGTGTTGACAGAAAGGGGAAATTCCTGTTCAACTTTGAAAACTACAGTGTTACAGCAAAGGACATAGCAGAATGGTTGCAAAAGTAAGTATCTGAATTTTATCTACCACATGGGGAAGATGGAGGGATCCTTTCCAAAGAAAGTGAGGGCTGGGAACACACTCGGGCATCCCCTGGGCAATGAGAGTACCTTGTTGACTGATCCACTTTGAAAGCACCCCTGGATTGCTTCCGATATGAATGAAAAAGGTCCACAACGTCTGTAAGAACTATATTTTTGGTAAACCCAACTATACTTTGAAAACATTATAATCATCCTCACTTTTCAGAGGGTGTCTGAGCCATCTGAAGTCTTTAGATGGCTTTTGAGTTCTGCCTGTGCTCATTGTGCCCGTGACTTGAATATATTCACATAATTTGATCTCCTGACAGATTTGAAACATTTTGCTCTGCAAGAATTTGGAGATAGCAAATTGTATTCTGGACCACGTAGATTGATCTGACATGTCGAGAAGGGCATGTGGGAAGCGACAGAGGTGCTCTTAGGGAAAGAGTTATGTAATTGGCAAATGCTCAAAGCCCTCCACATGCATTATGTGAGATGTAGCAATCTGCCACAGTGAACAGGGATAGGGGTGGGGGGAAAGAATGGTACAAATGCCTTAGGCAAGTCTCTACATTCATGGCCAAATTGATATTTATATGTATGTACCCAGCTTGTGTTCTTAACTGTTATGCTGTGATAAATTCATAGCCTTGAATGCCTTTGATCCCTTGCAAATTTCTGATTTCATAATTGAATAGGCAACTACAGATCTTTTTTCCTTATATCATCCCCTCCCCTAACCTCCTCCCTCCCGCATTACTTAAAAGTGTATGTTTCTGCCTCTTTCTTTGTTCACCTTAAGGTAAAGGACATAATTGTACAGAAAAACCTCACCAGTAGGTTTATAGTTTTTAAGTGGAAGCAGAGATTGCACATCTGGACATTCCTTTAATCTCAATTTGTGGGAGATGGGAGGGAGTGTGCAGTGATTCTTCAGTTGCCCTAAGTGCTTTAGATGTGTGTCCATACAGTAATGCTAAGAGCGGTCATAATTGAAAGGTACTACAGTGCATCCATTTTGCTGGGTCTTAGAATGCTATATTGGATACTTTCTGCATAGATCAAAGGAGGGAATGTTGTTGTTAGCATTGAGGCCTTTTTTGGTCTATTAAGAAAGCAGAGTCAAGTTCTGAGACAGAGTTCCACCCCTCCCTTTTCCTACTCCCGAGCAATGATGTGTGCCTTTATCACCTGTACCTTTTTCTTGGCCTTTCAGCTCCTCAAGGATGCCCTTATCTCTTGGCTACCACATGTGGAACATTAGAAGTGTGCAGAGTTCTTTTTCTTTTTCTTTGCTTCAATCTTCCTGTGTAATAGTTTGATAATCCCCATAATATGCAATGCTTTTATATCAGTGCTGTAACAGCCTGTGAATGCAACGACCGAAGGCAAAGCAGAACAGCTGCCGACTCTTCCCAACGATAATCTCTGTTAACAAGCCACTCTGGGCTTTGGTTGATATTTCAGCCGTCCAGAGCAGAAGACAGCTGTTTGTCCTCAATTAATTTCCAATGCATGCTTAATAGTTTCCCAGAAGGCATAGCAATGCAGCAGTTTTTCTCCCCCCTTAAAAGAAATCATTATGGGTGGGGGTGGAAGAGAAAATTCATATTCAGAAATTGTGGTTTACTTGGAAGCTGCCCATAATTAAGGTTGTAGTGTATAATTTGTATACAGTGTAAGCCTGGCACATGAACACAATAATAGTAATGAATAACTCAAAGGAATCTATAGTTTGAGTAGGCCAATATGTATGGCAGTGATTCAAGAAAAATGTAATTGAAGAATAGTAGGACATATGTTGGCACTATATGGAATATAATGAACCTAATTAAAAGGAATAACAAGAACAAATAACTTTGCCAATCAATTAAACCCCATGCCTCCTGTTACAGGCTGATAGTGGGTTCACTACCCCCACCCAATCTTTTTCCACTCTGGTAAAGGACTTGTAGAAGCAGGATATCCATTTATTTCACTAGGATGTTTGCCTGTTACTGTAAAACAGTGAAGAATCTCCATGGTGTCTTGACTTCTTTTTCTTATTCGGTGTCTAGGCCAGATGTGAAACTGCCAAAACGAAGGCACCTTTTGGTGAGTTCATTCTGCAATTCCTTTCGCCTGACCTAGTGTGAGAAAGATTAGCTGGCAACACAAGGTTGCCGTTACCAAGGTACGTCTGATTGTGGTTCAAAGATATCGCAATCTTTAAGGAGGCTCTTTTTTAGAGGACAGGTTCCAGATTCACCTTATGCAATAAAAAAAGACGAGGAAAAGAAGTACATGAATAAAAATTCAGAGGAGAAACCATGGTGAAGTAGAGTTGCAAAAAGATGCTGCTGTTTGAACCTCTGTAAAACTTCATCCGTGAGACAAAGCAACTGTAGAATAAAAGCCTTGTCTGATTTGTTTATCTTCTACTTGCCATCTGGTAGACAGAGCTTAAAATATGAAAGAACCAGACCTCAAGATGCTTTTGCATGTCTTTAAGTAAAGTCTGTATATAGCTAGTGGGATGTAGTAGTAAATTTGTAAGTGCTGTCCCTACAGCCTACAAATAAGGAGAGTCAGTTTTAATTGCCTATTTAAGACCAGGCCAATCCCAAACTCTTTGCATTACAGCCAGTAAGGATTGCTTCCAATGGTGTATTGTCCCCCCCCCCCCAATAAAATAAAATAAAATAAAATAAAATAAATTGTTCTGTCGCTACTATGAGGATTTAGGCAAAAGATGGATGAAACAGGAAGCCTGAGAAAGGTTTACAGAGACAGTTGAAACTCAGAAAATTTGAATATCATGCAAATGTTCATTCATTTCATTTAAAAGGTGAATCAAATATGCAGTATGAGATAGACTCAAAACATGCAAAGCGAGAGATGTCATGCCTGATTTCTTTATAATTGTGATAATCATGGCGTACAGCATACATGAGATTATGGGGTACATGAGATTGGGGGGTTGGGGTTTTCATAAACTGTAAGCCATAAGCATCAATATTATAACAAAGTAAGGCTTGAACTATCTTACTTTGCATGTAATGAGTCTATCTCATATATTTGTTTCACCTTTTGAGTTGCATTAATGAACTGAATTAACATTTGCACGATTTTTCAAGTTTCACCTGTAATGTCATATTCCCTCTGCACACCGTATTGTAATACTACTGCCCAAGCATCCTGAGATCCTGGAGGGCTGCTTCCAGTCACTATGGACAATCTATACCTATAAGAAGGGGGTCGGGCCGGGCCGTGCATGTCCGGCATGCGTGGCCACACCCAGCCCAACCATCCTGTACCGAGCCGGCCATACTTACCTTAAGACCCTGCGAGCATCGCCTCAAGGTTCCGACAGCCAAGAGTGGAGCAACCGCCCCACAAACCAGAACAAAAAACCCCTATGCCTCTCAGCATCCTCCGCGCCGTGCCACCCCTCAGCCAATAATGCTGAAGGATGCGAGCGCGGAGGAGGCAAGGCAATCGGCGTGCGCTTTAAAAAACAATGGCCGACGCGCCCGGAAGACAAAGGCCAATAAAGGCGCTCTGTTCTCAGCCTTCGACTTCCAGAGGTAAGCCATCGCTTTCCACGGAGGGCGGGGGGCAAAAGCTTCGGCACACGCCCACTGAGGAAAGCAAACCGCTTCCCTCCAGGAGACGAAGGCCAAGAACAGAGCTTTGTTCTCCACCGTCTCCTGGAGGGAAGCCATCCCCGTGGCTTCGGCGGGGTTGCGGAGAGGAAGGGGAGGCCCTCTTCTCTCTGCGGCCCTGGTGATGAAAGCGGTTGTCCTCACCGCGGCTTCAGCGAGGTTGAGGAGAGGAGGGGGAGCTCCTCTTCTCTCTGCGGCCCTGGTGATGAAAGCCGCCACGGCTTCGGCGGTGTTGCAGAAAGGAGGGGGAGCCTCTCTTCTGTCCGTGGCCTCAGAACAAAGGCTTGGTGGGGTTGCGGAGAGGAGGGAGAGCCCCTCTTCTCTCCGCGGCCCTGGTGACGAAAGCCGTCGTCGTCCTTGCCGCGGCTTCGGCGGGGTTTAGGAGAGGAGGGGGAACCACTTTTCTCTCCACGGCTACGGTGACGAAGGCCGCCGCTGCTTCGGCGGAGTTGCGGAGAGGAGGGGGAGCCTCTCTTCTCTCCTTGGCCTCAGCAACAAAGGCTGCCACCAGCCTCTCCACAGCTTTGGTGGGGTTGCAGAGAGTAGGGGGAGCTCCTCTTCTCTCCATAGCCCTGGCGATGAAGGCCGCCGCCGGCCTTGTCGTGGCTTCAGCGGGGCTGCGGAGAGTAGGGGGATCCCCTCTTCTCTCTGTGGCCCCGGCGACGAAGGCCGCAGCTGGCCTGGCCACGGCTTTGGCGGGGTTGCGGAGAAGAGCCTGATGGGGAAAGTGCACGCCTTCCCCGCCAGGCAATTGCCAAAGCCTGCATGCCCCGTTCAGGCCTTGCCTGACAGAGGAAGGGAACCCCCTTCCCCACCAGGCGAGGGCCATACGCGCATGTGTGTGGTTGTGTCGTGTGTGTGGTTGTGTGTGTGTGGTTATATTGTGTGGGTGTGTGCAGTGTGGGTTTGCTGTGTCGTGTGCGATGTGTGTGGCTGTGGTGGGTGTGGGTTGTGTGTCTAGCATGTGTTATGTGTGGGAGTATGTGTATTGTGTGTGTTGTGTGTGTGTGTGGTATATTGTGTGGGTGGGTGTTGTGTCATTGTGTATCGTGTGGGTTTGCTGTGTAGGTTTGCTGTGTCATGTGTGATGTGTGTGACTGTGGTGTGTGTGTGTTGTGTAAGCATGTTGTGTTTGTGTGTATTGTGTGTGGGGGGGGAGCACCTTCCCTGACGGATCCCTGCCACCAACAAAAAAATCCATACCTGCCTGGCAAGGCCAGGCAAAAACTACTAGTAATCTATAAACCCAATGAGCAGTCTTCTGTATTTCTTCTTTGAGCACCATCATTTTTAGCTTTCTAAAGGATTTCTGTACAGTTTAACAGCAGTGTCCTTTCTTGCCATCCATCTCTTATTCAGGGAAATGCTTCCTGCAATGGGGGGGGGTCCCTCACCTTTCCAAATCTCTTCTCAGAACTCATCTTTTCTTAGAAACACTTGGCAATAATTCCTCCTGTATGGGATGAATGGCAAGGAATATGCAGCTCAACTGAATGCCTGTTATTTATCTGTGCAGCACAAGTAGTCTTGTGTTTTTTCCCACCTTCTAAGATCTTTCTGTCCAGGGCTTCCATTCTCTAGAGGGCTTTCTCTGATTCCAAATGATAAGCTTCTTAAGGTAGGGACCTTTCTGTTCTGTAATGGACTGTGTAGATTGAGCTTGGTGATGCTGTTAGGAATAGAATTTGGAGCAGTTAGATAAGATCTTTCACATCAGAATGATCAGGATGTCTCCCACAAATGTAGTGAGGCTCCCTTATAAAGTCTTGAGCTAAATGAAATGGTACATTTTGCCATCTAAAGAGCACCCAACACATATTTCTGCAGTCCCCATAGTCTACCTAAGTACATTGCCATTGGTGATGCCATATAAATAGTATGAGATGTCTCTTGTTACCTTTCATATATTTTTCTCTCAAACTATACTTAATTATTAACTATTAATTTGCTGAATTCATACAAATGAAAGTTATTCCTGTGTAAAAATTAAATATTTGCTGAACATTATTATCATATTCTGAAGAGAGTATAGAATAAGGTTTGAAGAGAAGTGTATTTACAACAAGTAATTAGATTGATAACTCACCTGCAGGTTGTTATAGAATAATCTAAAATTATTCAAATTTGGCTGATTCCTCAACTAGCCGTCCTTATTTTCTCAAGTGACTTTGCTCAGTTCAACATCACACCCTAAATATACTAGGGAACGCCTCCACCTTGTCCTCCATTCAGGTTTCTGTACTCATTGTCTTCACCGCTTCATAAAACTTTTAGCCATTCTGGTTTCTGAGGTAGATACATACATTTTGTTTGGCATTGCCTTGTGTCACTTCTGTCAATGATGATTCACATTGTTCATGATAGTATGTTTGGTGATTTATAACATTTTTTTCTCTTGGCTTCATTACAAGACAAATTTTGTTGATTTACTTATTGCTAAGTGTCCTGCAAATGAGGCTGTGTAAAAGAAAGGTACATCTACAAAATGCTACAGCCCTGCTTTTTATTGCTATTATTCTTACCAAGATCTTTATATATGAAATGCATAAAACATCTAGCTATTGTATGATATATTTTTTTTGAAAAATGGTTTTTTAGTATAAATCTGCCAGCTTAGTAGAAAAAGGAAATAAATGAGTGTGGGAGAATGGATTCTGAAGCTTAATGGATTCTGAAGCATACTGAGTTTTTTAAGTCTCTAAAAGTGTTTCAAGGAGCAAAGCAGATGTTATAGGTGTCCCTTTGTTCTGAACAGAGTTCTAGAATCCTGGGACACGAATCTGTTTCTCAGTACAGGCTAGAGGATAGGCCTTTTGAAGTCAGTAGTTTTTGCCTGCTGTACAGACCAAGGAGTAGGCCAGACAAGCTGTGGTGTAGTTGAGCCAGTATAATATTATGTATTTTATTATGAACTAGCAGAGTTGCACGGCTTCGCCGGGGGTTGAGGGGTTGGAAAGGGTTGCACACCTCTCTCGGTAGGTGTCCCTGGATCCCCCTCTCCATCCACCCGTTTTGCACCCGTGTCTCTTCTCCCCTTACCCCCTCCCCCCAAAAAGGGCATCACTTCCTCACCTCCCAAAGAACACAGTGGGCAAGCTCCGGCCGAAGGAGAAGGAAGAGAAGGGAGGGAAGGAAGGAAGGAAGGAATGATGCAGGCAGGAGAACACACACACACACACACACACTGGAGGGGGGGCAGCCTGGTGTGCGCCCGCCCGGCAACTGCCTTCCCTTGCTGTCCGAGCATGTGATCTCTGCCCCATCCCTCTTGTGCTCATTCAGACCTTTATGATAGGCTGGGGTGTGACGCAGGGAATGCTGGGGCCTGTAGTTGTTTTTTTTTTTGCTTTTTGTGGGGTTTACGACCCACCCGTGGCCCCCAGATTCCGGCTATGCAATCTGTGAGGCAAAAAGTAGGCGTGTGCAAGATTTCAGGGGGCTCTGTCCAGATGCATGGGAATGCATTCGGGACACACGGACAGACTTCTCCGTTTTCTTTATATAGATTGTGAATTAGAAGGCCTGTGTTTCATATCTCAACAAACATGTGATTACACTGATTTCTTAGCTTCTCCTTTGATGATGATGATGATGATGATGATGATGATGATGATAAAAGTCACCATATAATACTTACTAGTTTATGGTCATTGGTAAAATACTCAAGAGCTTTCAATGTTTTGAGTGCACATGAATGGCTGAATACAAATACTTCAACATCCCATTATGATTTCTTTTTTATTGTTTTTATTTTTTCTGTGTAATATATTGAACCATTTAACAATAATTTCCTTAATGAACAGTATTATTTAGATTTAAGTAACTGGAAAATATTTCTGTGTTTTTGGAGTCTAAACTGAAATATAAGATTATCTCAATGTGTTTTCCTAGCTTTTTTGGCCCTCATGAAAGGATCTTGGTACAAAGACCTATGTTAAATCCTTAATTTCATTTTTAAATTTTAACTTAATCTTTTTATCAATGATTAGCATTTTTTGCCCGGTAAGCCGGGCAGATTTTTTGTATGTTTTGGTGGTTTGGGGTGGTTTTGGGGGGTACACAAACACAACACATACACACATACAACACAAACATACAATACACACACACATACACACACACAATACACACAGAGAGGGGGGAGAGAAGAGAGGGGGGGAGAGAGGGGGAAGAGAGAGAGAGGACAGGCATAGTGTGTGTGTGTGTGTGAGAGAGAGAGAAGCAGCCTGGGTGAGGAGGGAAGGAAGGGGGGGAGACGGAATTGTTTTTTCCCCTTTCCCTTCCTGGGGTGGGGAAACAGGGAAGGTTGTTTTTCCCCATTAACTGTTTCGAAGGCTGCTTCACATCAGCCTTTGAAACAGTTAATGGGGAAAAAACAAAGGCAGTAGACAGCACTTGTCAGGGTAGGCGCTCTCCCCTGATGAAGCGCTGCCTGCTGCTTCTCCCCCAACTTATCTTGAGGCCGGCGGGGCTGGGGGAGTGACACACACACACTGAAGTAATGCGGGAAGAGGAGGGGCTGCCTCGGTGAGGCCACACACACACACACACACACACACACACACACACACACAGGGGAGGGGCTGTCTCGGTGAGGCCACACACACACACACACACACACACACACACACACACACACACACACACACACACACACACACACAGGGGAAAGCTCCAGATGGTTTTCCCTCCGGGAGATGGAGGCCGACAATGGTGCTCCGTTCTAGGCCTCTGTCTCCTGTAGGGAAGCGGTTTGTTTTCGGCCCTCGCCCTCCATGGAAGGCAATGTCTTCCGTAGGGCTCCATCTTCTGTAGGGAAGCTTTTTGCCTCTCTGGCACAAGGAGAAGGGCCTTCTCCGAGTCCGCACCAGCACTCTGGAAACTCCTTCCAACAGAATTGAGGCTACAGATAGAATTGCTGCCCTTCAGGAAAAGTCTGAAAACCTGGCTGGCAGGGCAGGTGTGTGGCCTTAATGGGAATACGGCTCCAGCCTGTTGGCTCATCCCCAGTTAGTGCTCAGTTAATATCCCTCCCTCTGTGTTGTTGTATCCCCCCCCACCAAATTCCCTTTTATTCCCTTTTATTCTTTTAATTGGGATGGGGGGTAGTAGGGTGGGGAAGTGGGTGGGCGATTTGGGATTTTAAAATCTGTTTTTATACGTTTTTAACTGTTGTACGCCGCCCTGAGTTGGGTTCCCCTGATTGGGCAGCATAAATTTTTTAAAATTAAATTAAATTAAATCTCCTGGTAGCATCTCCTTAACTTTGTTGGTTGTTGTTGTTTCTTTACAGTCCTCAGCCACCTAAACCACAGACTCCTGAGATTCCTTGGCCGGAAGAGGATAATGCTGTCTATCATCTAACTGATGATGATTTTGACAAATTTATCAAGGAACATCCTTCTGTGCTTGTAATGTTCTATGCACCATGTGAGTATCGTGTTTTTATTGTTCATGTCTTTGTTTGCACTATCCAATGGATGCATGGAGACCGAAACAGAAAGTGGATCTGAATGTCAGAGGACAAATACAATTACTGTATTCAAAAATATATGAAAGATAATTACCTCATGGCAGCTAACACAGGCTAGTGATAGTCAGAGAAGGATCTATGGCAGTGTTTCCCAACCTTTGGATTTTGGACTTCAACTCCCAGAAGCCTGACACAATTCCCCAAAGGACTGATCAGCCAATGTACTGACTTAGGCTTCTGGGAATTGAAGTCCCCCTGTGGGGCGTGTGCCCCACATTGGGAACCAGTGATCTAAGGCTAATTAGAGATGTGTAATTCAATTGAATTCAGTGCTGAATTATCAAAGATGTTGCTAACTTTAATGTAGAGCAGGGATCCTCAGTGGCCTATGGCATCATTTCTTTCTGTGCAGCCATCCAACCTGCTTGTTTACTGCTATAGCCCTCAAGTCATTTCCCCTCAGACCCACACTATTCTTGTCTCAAGTGGCACCATCTACTGCTCTTCTTCCTGCCCCTTTCTTACAAAAACATCATAGCAATATTGCTTTTCCTGACCTCCATGGTTTCTTCTGTGGAGGTCTTCCCCACACTTTTTATTTATTTATGTATATTCATATTTATATAGCCGCCCAACTCACAAAGACTCTGGGTACCATACAACCTTAAAACCCTTAAAATAAGAACAACCCCATTAAAACAAATTACCCCGCTAAAACCCCCACACATTAAAAAGTGAAAGATTACTTTGATATTAAACCATCCAACAGGTGGGGGTCATGACATCTTCAGGACCCCACACCTGAAGAGCCAGCCATGTTTTCATATCTTTCCTGAAGGGCAGCAATTCCGAGAAGAGTAGGGCCCTCCTTCTTGTGCTAGAGAGACAGGTCCCTCTAGCAGATGGTACAAACAGAGAGCCCCTCCGGTCCGCTCTGGTTGGACGGACAGATGTTCTTGGGGCGATGCGGTCTCTTAGGTATCCTGGCCCACTACCATATAGGGGTAGTACAGTATTTTAGCCATACTATGTGTTTTGCCATCCATCAGAGCTCAGATATACATAACATTAACATTTCTTCATTGACCTCTGAATGTTTGCTTTTGATCTAAATTGGTATGTCAATAATTGTGTTGCATTTTGATTTAAAATGTGCCCCCCTTTAGATATTGAGCACTGTTAACATGGTCTGCACATCCCAGAAGGTTGGGGACCACTGGCGTAGAAGACAGTGAGGCCTCTAATTGTTTGTCTGTTCTGGTTTATTAAGATAAACAAATAAAATATTGTTCTCTCCATTAAAACTCACTGAGATTCTATAACCTAATTTCCTCTTTCAAAGTGCTTCCTTTGACCAAACACATAATGATGTAAATGCAGAAAATGTATTCACTGCCTTCAGATGGTAAAAATGTCTTTATCCAAAGAAAAGTAGAATTAATGGCTTAAATCCTGTTGTTCAACTGACACCGCACAGCTTGTATAGCATCATCAGCCACAGCTATGTTGTCGATTTTTTTTGTAGCAATTAAAAACTTCTTATTCCTTTGTCTCAGGTTCATGGAATCTTTACTGACTGTCAGAGGCAATTTTCAAGTTTTAAATAATTCTTTATTCTGTTTTATGGCTAAGAAGGCGTTCTTAGGACAAAGGGAATAGAAGGGGATCCCTGGAAAATAGAGGGGATGTAGGAATTTTTAAATTGCCCCAGTATTTTAAATTGCCTCATGATTATAGCTGATTATGTCATCAGAGTTGTATGGCATATTGTAGCTCCATTAACATGATTTCAGCTGGTGAGCTGTTATAGTCTGAAAATGAAATACATAATGAGTCTATCTCTAGATTTATTTAGAATTGAACATAGACCCCTTCAAGGTCTGGACTGACACACACATACAGTATACAAAGGCCTAAAAATCGGAAGGCAAACTTTACTGGTCCTGCTGCTAGACTCAGAATTTCTGCTGTCGAGATATCCCTGTGGGATGATGTCTTTTTATGTTAATTACCTGTTAGCTTAATAGGATATTGCCTAGTGATGTTAGAAATGCTTTTATTTTCTGTCTTTTATGTATTCCACTTAGCATAACTGAAGCCATTTTGGAAATGTTAATCCACCATTTTACCCTGTAACTGGAAAAGGACCTCTTGTTGGCCCCTGGGAACAGTACCCAGGTCGGCCCCTGGGAACAGTACCAAAAGATGCTCCTATCTCGCATTCCGAGATGGAGACATTGATATCTAGCTCCCTGCTATTACGAAGTGTGCAATAACTTGTCACTTTGAGTAGTCAATTAAGACATTTCTGAGACATGTTTCTCATAGAAAGGGTATAAAAACCCATCCCCAAAAGAGGGGGGAAAGTTTGGAAACAGTCTTTTTTAAATGTAACGAGAGCTCTTGTCGAATGCCATCTCAAAGAAGTCTTGCTTTGCACTAACTTGGATGAGGCAGCTAGACCGCCGCTTCACGATCTAGGCAAGTGGTAGTGTAGAGCTTTTTTTAAAGTTTTCTCATAAGAACAGGCTGGCCGTCTCAAGGGACATTGCAACTTAATTTCATCTGCGACACTAGTCACAGATCGCCATTCCTATTTGAGCCTATGAGCTGGAATTCTCCGGATCAAGCCTCTCTCTGCCAAGCCTCGAGAAAGCCACCCTTACGGCCAGCTAGCCATAGCACCTTCCCGGCCTGTGTCGCGCACCCGCAGCTCTAAGCTGGAGCCTAAGTCAGGTGCCGCTGGACGGTAGTGGTTGCCGATCCGCCAGATAACCCAAAAGTGTTAGAGCCTTGTCGTGGTGCAGGAGCTTGTGCAGTCTAACTAGGCAGTGTTACCCATTTGTTGTCAATGATGTTAGGCCAGGACTAAAACTCACTAAAGCGTCCTCTGATGGATCCCTTGGGCAAGGCGAAAGCAGAGGACACACGTCATGATCCGCCTAGCTAGCAGGTGACATTATTTCAAAATGGCTAAAACAACTGCCTGCAAATGGACTTGATTTCTCAAGTCCATTTGCATGCACAGAATGTCACAGAGACATCCACCAATGTGTGGACTCCTCGCTGAATAACGACTCCAAGGTATAATCTTGACTTTCACATGTTATGTTTTTATCAGCAGGATCTACATATCATGTTTACATTTGTGTGTGTGTGTGTGTGTGTGTGTGTGTGTGTGTGTGTGTGTGTGTGTGTGTGAGAGAGAGATATCTTTTTATAACATGAAGAAGTGTTCAAATGTGTAGTTCCCTTCCTGATGTCTGTACTGGTAAAGTCAAATAAAGGACTGTCACTACTAATTTGTACACAAGGGCTCAGAACCATCAATTTTATCTCTGCCCTACAGTCAAAGAAATTATCTACCTCCTTGTGTCATTTTGTAGAACCATGTTTGGAATAAAAAAATATGTTTACTGAAAATAGATTTTGAAGAGTATTTTGTAATGTCAGAGTATATCAAGCCTTCTAATTCATTTTCATGAAAATCCTGTAGAGGTGATCGGATTTAGTATTGATCACATTTTATAGATGAGAATTAAAACTTAGCTAATAATGACTTATCTAAAACCATCCCAAGTGGTACTGGATGAATAGGACTTTCAGCTCATGCTGTTGGTTTCCAAATCCAACCTTTTAAGTAGCACAGCACACCATAATCAGCTCTATCGTTTGGAAGATAGAAGTAGTTAAGAAATATATTTAGAACTTTTTTCTCTCCTAATATTGATGGTGAGGATAATGTCTAGTGATTTACTCAAACAAGAAGATTTTACTGCTGTCAAGAAATGACTACTTCTCTACTAGGAATCCCTGCAGACAACATTAAGTAAAGGTGAATGTGCAAGATAATAAAGGAAGACAGCTATCATAAACAGTTATCACCATGATTAAGAGATCTTCTCCAGACAATTTTTTATTTGCTAATGGAGTCACCTTTCAAATATTAGAAAATAAGATTATTGTTTCAGAGCAGCAAAGGAGAGACATCAGATTCTTATTTGCTTCAACCTTGGGTTAACTTAAAGGTTACAATTGCATTAGCTCAAAAAGAACAAGTATCAAACAAAGGCCAAGAATGATGCATATTGAAATATGAACCTAATTTCTTTTTATAAATTGGAATTTTGTTGTGTGATTTACAGCACTGATTCATGGTAAATAATAAGCATTTCATTGTGGTTAATGTCCTACAAATCTTATGTTCATGAAATATGTTTCTGGAGAGGAGGCAGAACTGTGGTGATCTTTTGATTAAAAGGTCATAGACGGATGGGCGGAATATTGAATAGGCTATGAACACTGCAGTATAATTCAGCACAGACACTTATCAAGGCCAATGGTGCTTAGAGCCAGCCCAACCAACCGCATGTAGAAATTTCAAAACTATTCCCCTGCTGGCAAAAAAATAATTAAAAATGCCTTAATAAATTAAATCATTGACTCTTTGCTGTGCTCCCTGGGCCAGGTCAACTCACTTTTCCTAATGTTAGGGCAGGGCTGTTTTTCTGAAAGGAAAAGCTCTTTGTGGCTCATGGGGGGGAAATTCCAGCAGTAAAAAAATAGCACATGCTTTCAGTGGATGATACCTCACTGGTTTCATCTGATGTATTATTACCCCACAATTAGTTTTCAAATCATATCCTAAAATGTTCCTAAGACCAAGGAAAAGAAAAGAGAAAGAAATATAAAAGAAAACAGCTTCCATCCAGAAGTTCCTTTGTGCATTTCTTAGCCAGGATCCCATGATACCAGGCCCAATATAAATAAGTAGTTGTGGTTATTTCCATACCATATTTCAGCGGTGGCGAACCTATGGCACACGTGCCAGAGGGGGCACTCACAGCCCTCTCTGTGGGCACGTACACCCTTGCCCCAGCACAGAGTTAGCCCCACCCCTCTGCCCAGCAACCCAATGGGAGCACTTCCTCCCTCCTTCCAGCACAGAGTTCATCCCAGCCCTCTACCCAGCAGCTCAATGGGAGCGTTTCCTCTCTCCCCCCCAGCACAGAGTTTGCCCTGCCCCTCCGTTTGGGCACTCAGTTTCTAAAAGGTTTGCCATCACTGCCATATTTGAATGCCACTTCTTTTATCCAAGGAGTTCAGGGGGTTGTACCTGGAGTTTATGCACCCATAAGTATCATGGTGAATTACAAAGTGAAGTGTGGGTTTTTGCGCAGATGAAAGTGACTGAAATCCAATATTTTAGCCATGACATCAGTCTCTGATCTACAGAGCTGAGTTGGGAGGTCAGGTGCATAGACTTGTTTCTGAAAAGTACTATGATTCATTTGGGGATTACCTGAGCCCCAGTTTATCAGGAATCCTTGAACCCCCTGAAAAGGCCTCTCAGCTGACTCTTGGATAAAGAAGGGGATTGGAGACTCAGCTTTATCCAGCAGTCCCCCCCCCCCCTTTTCATCCTTCTGGTCCCACACAGACAAATGAGTTTCTGCTACTAAAGTACAATAGGGAGTGTGTTGCACATTGTTGTGTAAATTGCAAACAGTGATGATTTTCTGTCAGGTCTAAGTAAACAGTAAACCAGGTGGTGATTCTTGCTAAGCATATCACATCACTTAAAGGAGGGTTCTGATTACTCCACAAGACAGAGTGGGCTGGCTGTGCCTGAGGCAAGTAGCCAGAATAGTATATGCTTTGAAACACTTCTTGTTGCCCCTATTGCCACTGCTTATTATCTGATAAAGTGGACTTGATCCACGAAAGCTAACGTTAAAATACGGCATTTAATCTTTAATGTGCTACAACATTTTTTGTCTTTTTGTTTTGTTTACTCTCTGATATGCTTATTGCCAGTGATTTTTTTAAAAAAGAAAATTAGATGAACCAGTAAGAGCTAGGTAAATAATACTACATAAACTGGTGTGTGTATTTGATAAACGAGGTTGAGGTCTCTCAGAAACAAAGACAAGTTTCTTTAGAGAACCATGGCCTGTGAAGTAATGAATTTATCTGGCTCTTATGTGAGAGGTATTGGGAATATGGCAGTTCTGTATATAAAACATTAACATACAATCCTTGAGAGGAGGGAGTTTCTATTACCAGGATTAACTTGCCTGCATGCTTATTTTTCTAACCAGTCAGGAAAAAGAACTGCCTTTCTCCCCTGAAATTTAATTTCCTGACCCCAGTCTCTTACTTTTCTATTTGATGTTTGTTGTTAGCAGTTTGTTCATGAGAAAGGATGCAGCTATTTTGTGTGCTCTCTATACTGCTACTGTTTTTCCAGCCACATGGTTGTAATGAAGAAGAAGCCTCTATATGTCTTTTTGTAACTAATCTGAATAATCATCTTATTTTAACAAACCTGATGCTAAATCCTGTTAAAATTTTTCTTAGCATATTGTAAGTAGATATATTTTCTCTTTTTGCCTGAGGTCATTGATCTGAATTTTTGGCTGGGAAGTATACTGAGTGTGACGAGAGCTTCGGGCATGGGTGGTATTTGCAAACAATTCAACCCTTAATTGCCTCACTCTTCTTTGTGCAACCACATACCATGGCAAGAAGGACTAAGTACTGGAGCATATGCTTTCCACACAGGTCCCAGGCTCTGTCTCTTACTTTTGCTGGATGAAAGGATATTGGTAGTTTTTGAGGGAAGGATGTTTTTTTCCTGTTTCTTTACATTTTGCCCTTTTGCCCCATAGCAAATCGATGGGGAGGAGGTAAAATCATGCCCAGATATCTCTTGGATATTTAGTATTTGTTTCCTAACTAAGAGTATCTATTGCAGGAAATTAGATAGAATAAGAGGCAGCAGTTGAAAAGATGTGATGTAATAACCCTCCTGTTTCCCCTGCAATCTCTTGTCTGAAGGAAGAATTAATCTATTCTTCCTTTCCAGAGAAATGATTGTAGAGAAGCTTTAACAACAGAAGGTGCAAAAGCTACAAACATGAATCTTTGGGGAGCCATGAGGCTCCTTGCTTCAAAACAGCCAGATGTAAAGAGAAAAGAGAGGTGGAAACATTAGCAGGAAAGGATCATTATTAAGTTACTCTTTAAGGGCTCTACATTACATCTATACCTATAAATCCAAGGATTAACCGTTGGAATTTGCTATATGTTTCTGCACCCATCCATCCTATCCCGTACCGAGCCTTCTGTACTTGCCCGAACCCGGTCCGCAGGTTACTGCAGGGTTGCTGAAGGCGCCAGTGGGACAAGAGCCCCACAAACGCGAAAAAAGGAAAATAACTTCAATTCCCAATATCCTGTGTGACGCGCCTCAGCCAATCAGGCTGAGAGGCGCGAACAAAAAGAACGTTGGGAAACGCAACACGGCCAATTAAAACCGAGCCGCAAAAAAAACAACCCGCTGCACGAACGCAAACAAAAAACGCAAAATTCAAAGTCCCAGCATCCTATGCGCAGTGAGCGTGCAGAACGCTGAGAAAGCCGGCGCGCAAAAAATAAAATTAAAAACGCAACGGGAGCGCAAGTCTGCAGCAGGCGGATGCAGCGCCTCACAGCCTCACAAAACAAACACCCACAAAAAAACACGGCAAGACACCCGCCAACCTTCTTTCATGGAGCAACGGGGAGAAGAGGGACTCCCTCTCCTCCACGCTACCCCGCCGAAGACATGGCAAGACCACCGCAGGCCTCATGCTACCTTAAGCCGGGGTGGGGAAAAAAACCAACAGCAGGCAGCAGTTCGTCAGGGAAAGCACCCTCCTTGGTGAATGATTGGCTGCTGCCTTTGTACTTCCGACACCACTATTTCGAGAACTAACACGAAACAGCGGTGGAGGTAATACAAAAGCAGCAGCCAGCAATCCACAAGGAAGAGCACCACCCCTTACGGATCGCTGCCTGCCAATCTCTAGTTAGGTAAGCCAGGAGAAAAAGGAGACAGAGAGGAGAGAACCATTGTCTGGCAGATAGTTATTCTCTGCCTCCTTCTCCCCCGACCTACCTAACAAACCTTACCAGGGGAAGAGCGGGCTGACTGCCGGCTCCTCCTTTTCCCCATTGCTACATTGAAACCAAAATTCGAAGCAGCAATGGGAAAAAGAGGAACCGACAGGCAGCCCGTTCTTCACGCAAAAGTACACACCAACAACAAACACCAAAATTAATAAAACAAAATAAAACAAAATAAATAAATAATTAAAACCCCATTAATAAACAAAAAAGTAAACCACAAAATCCACAAACAAAAACATCCACAATACCACAAAAGCACAGACAAAACACCTAACTACAACACGAAAATACCTAACTCTAACAACACAACAACCACAAATTACACAAATAAACACCAATGAAATAAACAACACCAGAAATAAACAGACCAATTACACACATCTAAAGCCAAAACAAAACAAAACAAAAAAGAACAAACAGAAACACTTCCCAGCCCACCACCACAAAATCAAAACAAAGAAAAATCCCAGAATAAATAAAACCAGAGAACTCACCAGCATGTCCTCCCTCCATGAGATCGGAACGGAAATGAAGAAACAAAGACTACTTACCGGAAGATGCCCCACCTAGAGGCCTGGAGAGAAAAAACACGTGAAACGAAATCAAAACCAACAGCCCCGCCTGCAGGCCAGAATATTAAAAACAAGTCAAAAACACAACAGCCCCACCTAGAGGCCACAAGAGTAAAAACAAGTCAGAAAAATAACCATAAATTAAAAGTTTACAGAAATAACAAACATATGTTAAATAAATAAAATAAAAAGATTTATAGCATCCTCTGTTGATTTTAAGCTCAACACCCCCCACCCCCACAAAGCAAGACACAATTTATAACAGCCCGGCAACACCGGGCAACCTATGCTAGTTTATGCTATAAGAAGGATGTTTTAATGTTTGCGATTTTAAATTACCATGTAAATGATAGTTCAGTGAGTTAACTATCTGATTGTGAAGTCAGAGATTGGAAGTTTGATTCCTCACTTTGCCCCCAGAAAAGCTAGCCTATGGATCCGTGGGAAAGCTGCATAGTCCCAGGTCACCCCCAGAAAAGGGAATGATAAACCACTTCTGAATACTCTGCCTAGAGGACCTTGAAATGGGTTGCCATAAGTGACTTGAGGGCACACAAATAGTACGCTATCAAAAATGTTGAAGAATCTTTCTTGCTAAATGTTGAAACTGCAGGATCTATAGTTAAAATAAAGTTCCTTCAGGGACTCCCAGGACTGAAGATCTACTTGGGCTATAATGCCAGGTTTCACCTCAAGAATGTAAGCCCAACTGTTTGTCTTTTTCTGTCTCTATTAACAAAGGTCTCCTGGAAACAGAAGCATCACTATATTGGAAAAGCTACAGTGCCAGTCCTCATATCAGGACAGCTGTGGATTAAATGCATTTTAAGTTTATCAGATTGTGTAGCTTCAGCAACTAACCAAAAAGATTTGGGGACTTGTATGATACATTTCCTTCCCACTCCAAGCTCTACAGTGCTTAGCCAAATTCTTGAAAGAACAAAACGTTATATTTTAAAATATTTCAGCTTTCCAGTAAAGATATTGTCTAATGCCATACCTTGTTTTGAATTTTCCTCATGTATCATACATCAATGTCTATTTATTTTTATTCTGAGTAAGGTCAGACTAAGAGAGAAGAACTGAATCAAAGTCATTCAGTAAGTTTCAAGTCTCTATTGGGAACTGAACCTTCCAAACCCCCATCGAACACCCTAACCTATTTATATATGAACTCTCAGATGAAACCTAAGATTTTAAATATGCATCTACATCTTTGTTATTGAACTGGAACTTGGAAAGATTGAGCTAAGTAATTAATTACTGCAGTGCCCAGTTCAGTTTTATTAGTTACATTTATACACACCTTTCCCCTCCATGACAGTGTATGTGAATCTCCTCCATCATTCTGAATCCTAATAATAACACTGAGAAGGGGGTCATGTTGAGAGGGAGGAAGTGCCTTAGCATGACCCAGTGAGTTGCCTAGCTCTTTGGAAATTTGAACTCTGATCTCCCAGGTTCCAATCTATATTAGATAAAACAAATTTCAAAAATCATGTTATGATACATTTCAGTTTTGTTTAGTTCTTAACTACAGTGGTACCTCATAGAATGATTTTAATCCGTTCCATGGGGCTCATTGTTGTACGAAACAAATACTATACGATGCATGCATCGTTTAGCGTTTTTCCCTATGGGATGCATCGTACAACGATTGTTTTCGTTAAGCAGTTTTTCCCATTGAAAAATTGTTGTACGATTTTTTTCCATAGAGAAAATTGTTATGCGGGACACCATTTTTTCTCAAAACCTAATTGTTATGCAATTTCGTTGCTATACAGGGCGATTGTTGTATGAGGTTCCGCAGTATCTGTCTTATGGTGTCATATGTCAGCTTTGACTTCAGTATGTTCAAACAAACCATATCTCAATCACTTTCATATTCTTGTCCTTGTAGCATTGAATTTTAGTGTCTTGGAGTGTTTAGATACGTGTATTGATGAGACAAAAGATGTGTCATAAAGCAGAAAAAAGTAAATGGAAATTATGATCTACAGGTATTTCTTTTCTTTTTCTAGTCCTTACTTCAAATGGATTTCAGTTATTTCTAAAACTTTTCAAAGATCCAACAGAATTTTTAGAAAAAGAAATGTCTTCCTTTCCCTAAAGTTACTAACAAACAATGAGCTTATCAGTGGTCTATGTCAGGGGTGGCCAAACTTTTTGGGCCATGGGCCGGCCACATGGTTGAGCGGGCCGGTCATGTGGTTGAGTGGGCCAGTCACTGGAAGCGGGCACTTTTTACCTCTGCTTCCCAGAGCGGTGCAGGCAGTGCGGGCCGGATTATTAGGCTGGATTATTATCAGTTGAGTGAATCTTTCTCTGTCACCTTTGCTTTTTGCCTTCTTTCTTAAGCTATTTAAAGAGCCTCATCAGACAACCACTTCGCTTTCTTGCATTTCTTTTTCTTTGGAATGGTTCTACTTGCTGCCTTGGAGAGCCATACACAACCCCATACTGATTAATAGAATACTCAGAAGAGTCCCTGCATATTCTCTTGTGGGAATAGGGGGCTGTTTAGCTATGAATTTTCATCCATTTGGGCTTATTTTAGGCCCTAGATAAGTGATGGCCAATTTTGGCACTCTAGGTGTTCTTGGACTTCAGTTACCAGAAGCCCAAGTCAGCACTGCTGCTGATCAGGGTTCCTGGGAATAGAAGTCTAAGAACATCTAGAGTGCTAAATTTGACCAACAACAAAAGCATTGTGAACGCCATCTTCGAATATATGAAGACCTGTCAACTGGAAGATGGAGCAAGCATTGTCTTCACTAGTTTCAGAGGGCAGGGCCCAAAGTATTAGATTCAAATTATAACAGAGATTTTGCCCAAACATTAGGAAGATCATCTGGACAGTAAGAGCTGCTTGACAATGGAATGGACTGCTGTGGAAAGACTTTCCTTTGCTGGAGGTGTTTGAAGAGAGGTTTATGCTGGTGATGCTGAATCCTGGCAAGACTGAGTGGCTTTGGGTGCGGGGCCCCGTGTTATCCCAGGAGCTACCATCTTTGGTCCTGGCTCAGGCATCTTTGCCCCAGTCAGATCCAGTGCGTAATTTGGGGGTCCTCCTGGACTCGCGGCTTCTGCTCGAAGAGCAGGTGGCAGCCGTGGCTAGGAAGGCCTTTTCACAGCTCCGTGTAATCTACCAATTGCACCCATTCCTGGACTCCTTGCTCATGGTTACTCACGCTCTGGTCACCTCCAGATTGGATTATTGTAACACGCTCTACATGGGGCTGCCCTTGGTGACCATTCGGAGACTTCAGCTGGTCCAGAATGCGGCTGCCCGTGTAGTGATAGGGCACGGGCATTTTGCTTGTGCCTCACCACTGCTCCGGGAGCTGCACTGGTTGGCAATGTGCCTCCGGGTGCAATTCAAGGTGCTGGTTTTGACCTTTAAAGCCCTTCATGGTATTGGACCAGGCTACCTAAGAGACCGCATCGTCACAAGAAATTCAGCCCATCCTACCAGGGCAGACAGGAGGGGCTTAGTGGTGGTCCCATCAGTGAAAGAGGTATATCTGATTGGGGCCAGGAAGAGAGCCTTCTCCGTGTCTGCCCCAGCCCTGTGGAACCTCCTTTCACCTGAGGTGCGTCTCCAGACGGAACTACTCCTCTTTGGGAACATGCTGAAGACATGGTTGTTTCAGCATGGGTGGGGCATGAGTGCCCCCACCTCTCAGGCCCGCTGGCTTGTCTAGCCGGGGAGATGGACCTGTCCTGTCTTGGATCTCAGTTTTAATGTGGGTGGTGAGTGGAGAGGGCTGTTTTCTGAATGATTATACAGGCTTTATGTGTTTTAATGTGGATTTTAGCTGGGTTTTTTAGCTGTGGATGTTTTTAGTTGTTTTATATTGTATTGTATTTTTATTTCCGTTTTCCCCTCTCCCTTTTTCCTCCTTTGTTGTTAGCTGCCCTGAGTGGTGTTTCCCACCAGGAGGGCGGAATATGAATGAATGAATAAATAAATAAATAAATAAATTAAATCTGTGGATTTTCTGTTTTGTCAGGGGGTTAGACACATTGACCCTTGGCGTTTCTTCCAGCTCTAGATTTCCATGATTACATAAGGAGTGAAAAGACATTTCTCAGGTTTTTGTTTTTTTTAAAAAAAAATAGTGTGTGGAGGTGGTAGATTGCTCAGAAACTGAGGCCACAGTTGGATATCTGGGGGTGGGGGGCACTTGTAACTCACAAGGTGTACTTCGCTCATGTCTGGTCTAGATGTTTGTTGGAGACCATTTTCTAACTTTAGCTAGAAACACAAGGTATGCTTCACATCTACTGTACAGACCCAGAAATAACAGATGAGTCCTTTGATCTTTTAAAATACCCTGAAAATGTTTCTCTTTTAGTAGAAAAATCCTAAAATGTGCCAGTTTTTATCTGGTAAAGGGGGAAAAGTGATAAAATGTCATACCCTGAAGTAAACCATAGAGGCATATCCAGATCTATTAGCTGCTTGTCAGCAGGCCTTCCCTGAGGTATGTTTCCTTTAACACTAAGCATTTCTTGCTTAGATCCAGTTACACAAACTATACTTTCACAGCTCTCAAGCATGCAGTAGGATGCCTAGGCTTTTACAAGCTTCCTGATTTGAAGTGTTTGGGTAAGAAAATGAAACAAAAGCCAGAATCCTATTGATGTTTGCATACTTTTTGTATAACTTGACATGGTTAATTGCAGTTAGTTGGTGAGCTGCTAGGGCACATTTCAGTTGTTCAATCAGATATTTGATCAGACATGCAATTAAAATGTGCTCTGGCTCCACATGCCTTGTATACAGTTAGCTGCAATAGCTTACAGAAACTATACACAAGCACTAAAAGGATACCTGCCAATGCCTAGTGTTTTATGCAGCTGTGGACAAAATAGTTTTTTTCATCACTTCAAGTTAAAAATGTATTTCCCTTTGGTTGGGAATGCCTCCTTAATAATATGCATCTTTAGCCTTGTGGACTTCATCGACTTAGTCATCTAATGTATAGATTAGAAAAATATGGTCACATCTAAACATTAGGCAATTTTATTTTTTATTTTCATTTTATTGTTGGACTTCTATACTGCCCACTCGACCAAGGTCGACTCAGGGCGGTTCACAATCACAACATAAAACAGATAAAAACCAATAAAAACAATTAAAATCCACCCCCTAAAAAGGGGTGCAGGTACCGAAGGAACCGAGGGGGAAGTCATAATCCTCTTAACTAGCCACCCAACGGAAACCACCCCTCCACCTGCACCCCAAACTTGGCCCGCCAGCCAGGTTTTTAGTTCTTTCCTAAAGGGCAGCAACTCCGTCTGGAGACGCAATTCCACTGGCAGGAGGTTCCAAAGGGCTGGTGCGGACACGGAAAAGGCCCTCCTCCTTGTGCCAGAGAGGCGAGCCCCCCGGCTGATGGCACAATTAGGGAGCCCCTCCGGTCCGCTCTGGTTGGACGGACAGAAGTCCTTAGGGCGATGCGGTCTCTTAGGTAACCTGGCCCACTACCATATAGGGCTTTAAAGGTCAAAACCAGCACCTTGAATTGCACCCGGAGGCAGACTGGTAACCAGTGCAACTCCCGAAGCAGTGGTGAGGCATGGGCATAACGTCCACACCCCATCACCACCCAGCCCGCAGCATTCTGGACCAGCTGCAGCCTTCGAATGGTCATCAAGGGCAGCCCCATGTAGAGCGCATTACAGTAGTCTAGTCTGGAGGTCACCAGAGCATGAGAGACCATAGCAAAGAGTCCCGGTCCAGGAGCGGGCGCAACTGGCGAATCACCCGAAGTTGGGCGAAAGCCCTCCTGGCTACAGCCGCCACCTGTTCTTCTAGCAGCAGCCGTGAATCCAGGAGGACCCCCAAGTTGTGCACCGGGTCAGTCTGGGGCAGAATAGTCCCATCTGAAACCAAAGATGGTAGCTCCCGGGATAACGCAGGACCCCTTATCCATAGCCACTCAGTCTTGCTAGGATTCAGTTGTAGCCCGTTAGCCCCCATCCAGACCCCAACAGCCTCCAGACATCTGGAAAGGGCTTTGACTGCATCACTGGGGTCCCCACGGGCTGAGATGTACAGCTGTCATCCGTGCACTGATGGTACCGCACCCTGTGGGAACGGATTATCTCACCCAGCAGCTTCACGTAGATGTTAAATAGGAGAGAGAGTATGGAGCCCTGAGGCACCTCGTATTTTAGGGGCCTAGGACTGGACCTCTCACTCTCCAACCACACTGACTGGGTCCGGCCCCTCAGGAATGAAGAAAACCAGGACCACACAGTGCCCTGGATCCCCAATCCTCGGAGCCGTTCCAGAAGGATACCGTGGTCAACGGTATCGAAGGCCGCTGAGAGGTCAAGAAGAGCAAGGACGGATGGATGACCGTTGTCCCGCTCTCGCCAGAGATCATCCACCAGTGCGACCAATGCAGTCTCAGTACCATATCCAGGGCTGAATCCTGACTGGAAGGGGTCCAGATATTCCGCTTCATCCAGTGGCAGCTGACGCGCCACTGCCTTCTCCAGTACCTTCCCCGAAAAGGGGAGGTTGGAAACAGGTCTGTAGTTGTTTAAGACTGCTGGATCGAGGGATGGCTAATATAAATTGATTTCTCTCTCTCTCTCTCCCCCCCCCCCCCCAGAGGTCTGCAAGAATGCCACCAGCCAGAATTCTAAGAGCTTTACCCAAAAATACAAAGTTATTTAATATGTTTGTGTTCACTTAAAACTGAAAAATAAAGGGTCATGAATAAAGCAGAGGAAGTTGTTGGGGAAATTAAAAATATATAGAAAATCCCATATGTTGTAAGGAGCAGGTCGCTCTGAGCAAAGCAATTACAGGATTTCCACAAAGTGAAAATCTACTCCAGTGTTTTTTAAGGGAAGTTTTTAAAGGGGATTTTATAGTTCTTACGTGTAAGTGCGCCGCCCTGAGTTGCCCTAGGGCAAGAGGGTGGGATATAAATCCAAATAAATAAATAACAGACTGTTGCTGCTTTATTTCTGTCAAGGGTTCAATAGGTACCAAAGCATCTAGTTGCAAGACAGTTTCCAAGTGTTAGCTCAGGTTCAGGTGAAGTTTCTTCCAAATAACACTTGTTCTGTGGGCAAGTGGTACATGAGAGAATCTTCATTTGCATAGTCAAGTTGTGTTAAGCAATGACAAAGTTATCTTGTTTTATCAGTCCTTTTGCCAGTCTCAGTTTGTGTGTTAGCTTCTCTGAAAGTGCGGTTTCTGGCATTCTGTCTAGCTGCTGGTGAAAAGAAAGTCCACATTGGATGACTTCTAGAGCTTCACCACATCAAGACTAGGCCAGTATCTGTGAGGACACAAGTACATAATCTGCACTGTCCTTGTGGCCTGCCTCCCGGCTTTGAATTAACTAATAAAGAAATGCTTCCTAAATTAGGGAAATCAAGTGTGTCTTTCTCACCATCTAGTGGCTGGTCCAGAAGAGGTTTGTGAAGTGAGTTGTTCATTCTGGTTAATCTGTGGGGAACTTGACCCACAAATATTTTTTTATAACAGCATGATTGAAGCTGCCAAGTCTCCCTTCAGCATGCAGAGGAGATTTTAAACTATGTTTTTAATGGGTGACACTGACTGAATTGTAATTTTCACTGACTTCATGTCTTGTGTCTCCTAAGTGTACTCAGTACTGTATTATAACCACCATACTTACATAGTCACAGTAATGAAGATAAGTTGAATAGCTTTTGGACATGCTTTAGAACTTATATCAGAAATTAGCTACAGTTACAGTTCTATACAACAGACGTCTGGAAAGATCTCTCTGTATTTAATAATTTTTATTTAATCATTTAATTATTCTCTAATAGTTAAAGTGGCTGAATGGAAGTAAAACTGACCTATCAAAAGGTAGAAGGAAAAGGAGATAGCAGTTCCTGTATTCTGGAAACTTGTTTACATGAAGAAAAATATAAATGGGTTGGTTTTAATTTTTACATTTAAAAAGAAAGACCTCAAAATGGCTGAGCACGGAACTGTGAGTTTTAGTGATTTCCATAGTATTGCAGTTTAGTAGTAAAAAAGAAATTGTACAGTAACTCTCCCCATTGTTAGGACAGCCAGTTTCTGGGCTCACACAGAATGCTAAGATAGGAAGTCTGATCTTTGCTGTATATATATTGGTGTTCAGTACTCTTATCATAGCTGTCTTCTTCTTCTGCCGTATCCGAATATAGGAGATCATCATGGCAATCAGCCATGAAGACTGTCCTGAGAATATAATACAGTGGCCTTTTGTCTGCCTTCGGCATGGCAGTGTAACACCCTTACCACCGATCCAGTTCCATGAGTCACTTTCTGGCCCTGATCCCTTTTGACACACAAAGTCTTCATCAGCCATCCAACACTCAACATTGAGTCACTGGCAGTATGGTCTACTCTATTACCATAGCAGGATAACTTGGCCAGACTGGATATCATAGCTATGCTGTAATTAATTTCTAAATTGTTTCTGGGACATAAGAAGCTAGCTGAGAGTAAGTCAGATAGGTCAGCAGTTTCATTGATAGTGATTGGCAGGAATTCTCTCTAGGGCTTGGCAAAACATTTCTCCAATCCTATCTAGAAATGCCAAAGGTTGAATGTGGGGCCTTCCATATTCATAATGTGATGTATGTATTTTCTGTGAACACCTCTTGCTTTTTCTGCAAGTTTGAGTTAGAGGGAAGGTCTGAAGGAAGCAGAACTTTGGTCGATGATGAGAGTCAGAAATTAAGTATTTTATTGACACATGAATGTTACAATCACAGTTGTGACTTGGAGAAAGAAAAATGAAGGCAGGGAGAATGACAGAGCTGGCCTATTAATGCTACTAAAAACACACAGTAAGTATCTTGGGGAGGGACACTGCAACTGAGGAATGCGTACTGTGAAGTTACAGAACCCACCCAGTCTCTCAGCTCTAAACATTATTGCAGACATATTTCAAACAACAGGAAAGGTAAAGATTTGCTTTATTAATGTTCATAGTTTCTAGAACAGGCTTTCTCAACCTTTTGGGGGCCGGGCCCAGATCACTCCCCTCAGAATGGCTGTGCAGGCCGGTCACGTGTTTCTGCAAGATCTCGCAAGATTTCGGCGAGATTTCTTTCCGAAAACGCACATTTTGCCAGTTTTCAGTGCTTCCAGGTGGCGTGAATGAGAAGGACGTCAGGGGCGGATGCAAAGTCTTTTGGGACTGGATTTGGCCCACTGGCCATAAGTTGAGAATGCCTGTTCTAAAAGTACCCATTCCCCAGTTAAAGCATTAAAATACTCAGATTTTGAAAGGCAGTCAGCGATAAAAGTGAGTCCCCTATAAGTTCATTGCAGTGAGGAGAATAATTATTGTTGATCCTGTCTCCCTCTATGTGAATTGGGTGGCACTGAAAGCCTGGCTTGATCAAAAGTGTCCCTCTGATGTGGGGAAGATACTGCCACATCATATTTCAGGCTTGACTCCTTATAGTTTTTTTTAATACAGACTTAGCTTTACAGAATAAGCATTCCTGTTTAGAAGCTAGAAGCCTCATCCCAGTTGCTTGATGTCTTAAAGTGCTCTCATTTCTGTAGCAGCCACCTCATTATGTTGCATGTCAGCACCAGCAGTCTAAAATTAAAACGAGTCCACGTGCCCTCTTCAGATACAGGAAAGTAATTTAAGTGAATCAGAATTTTATATACGATGTGTGAAATACATAGGCTGCAGCATGTGATACATATATGAAAGGATTTAGCTCCATCTTGACAGAAGCTGGAACAGCTCTTGGCATCCATTGCGGAAGAATCTGTCAGTGTTGGCCTTTCTCATGCACAAATTGTCTGGTCTAATCAGATAATGACAAGGTTCATACTGTCATGAAGGGTAAGTATTCTCACTGTCAAGTGCAAATTAGAACATGACCCGAAATGGCTAGTCTTCTAATGCATTGTGGATCTTCATTTGAACTCTGTCATTCCTGGTTCCATAATAATACAAGTCTCCCACTTTTTAATGCATAGGAAAGATAGCTCCAATAGTCAGTGTTTTTTTTATAAAAAAGGAGACATTTCATTTGTAAGGTCTTTTTGAGAGCGACAGCACTATGGTTGCTAGGTGAAATATGCAAAAGCAGAGAAATGCTAAAAGCCTAAGTAAGGACTAAATCATACAAGAAATGCACAAAAACATTCTTCTACCACAGTAACAGTTGTAAGGAGCAAACACTTCATATGGTGAATTGTTAACATGAGCGGCAGTGGGTGAGTGGATTGTAATATCATTTTTACCAATGACTTACCCTTTGTCTATCTTAATATGTCCTCAGATTTTAAAAGAACATAAAGGGCCTTGCCCATAACAAATAATTTAGCCTGTCAGAGTTTAGCACATGTTATCCATATTTTCAGTAGAGTTCTAACTTTTCTAACAAAGTGTTTTAAGAGATGTATGAAGCAGAAATATTTACACTTGTTTTGCAGTTTAAATTGTCAATCTGTTTGTGCTGCACTTGCAGTTATTTATAGTGTTACTAGCATAGTTTGCCCGGCGATGCCGGGCTTTTATAAACTGTGGTCAGCTTTTTTTTTTGTGTGGATTTAAAAAAGAACAAAGGATGATATAATTGTTTCAAATTGTTTTATTTAACCAAATAATGTTTTAGTTTGTGGGGTTGTTTTGTTAATAGTTGTACCGTAGGTAATATTTTTAAAAATGTGAAAGTACATGTTTTTTACATTCAATTTTTTTAAACTGTGTTTAGATGTTTTGGGTTTTTATGTGAGTGAAAACTCAACACAGGATGTTATAAATCTTTTTATTTTATTTTTTTGACATATGTTTGTGATTTGTGTAAACTTTTGATTTATTGTTATGTTTTTGACTTGTTTTTACTCTTGTGGCCTCTAGGTGGGGCTGTTGTGTCTTTTTGAGTTGTTTTTACTATTCTGCCCTGCAGGTGGGACTGTTAGTGGTTTTGTTTTCATTTCATGTGTTTTTTCTCTCCTGGCCTGTGGGTGCTGGTGAGTTGTCTGGTTTTCTTCTGGGGTTTTTCTTTGTTTTGTTTTTGTGGTGGTGGGATGGGAGGTGTTTCTGTTTGTTCTTTTTTGTTTTGGTTGAGTTTTAGGTTTGTTTAATTGGTTTGGTTATTTCTGATTTTGTTTATTTTTTCTTATTTTGTTGTTGTTTATTTTTGTAATTAGTTGTTGTTTGTGTAATTTGTGGGTTTTTTGTGTTGTAGTTAGGTGTTTTGTATGTGGTTTTGTGGTATCGTGGAAGTTTTTGTTTGTGTATTTTGTGGTTTATTTTTTGTTTATTAATGGTTTTTTTAATTATTGATTTATTTTTCTTTTATTATTTTTTAATAATTTTGGTGTTTGTTTTTGGTGGTTACTTTAGCTTGAAGAACGGGCTGCCTGTGGGTTTCTCTTTTCCCCATTGCTGCTTTGAATTTTGGTTTAGATGCAGCAATAGGGGAAAGAAGGAGGAGGCAGTCAGCCTGTTCTTCTCCCGGGAAGGTTCGTTAGGTAGGTCAGGGGAGAAGGAGGCGGCAGAAAAAAGCTTTCTCTGCCTAACGATGGTTCTCCCATCTCTGTCTCCTTTTTCTCCCGGCTTACCTAACCGGAGATCGGCAGGCAGCGATCCATAAGGGGTGGTGCTCTTCCTTGTGGATTGCTGGCTGCTGCTTTTGTATTTGGAAGTACAAAGGCATCAGCCAGTCATCCACCAGGGAAGGTGCTTCCACTGACGAACTGCTGCCTGTTTTGGGGTTTTTTTCCCACCCCGGCTCAACTTTACTTGAGGTTGGTGGTGGTCTCGCCGTGTCTTTGGCGGGGTAACATGGAGGAGAGGGAGTCCCTCTTCTCCCCGTTGTTCTGGGAAAGTAGGATGGCAGGTGTTTTGCGGTGGCGTTTTGTGGCTTTTTGTTTTGCGTGGCTGTGAGGTGCTGAGTCTGCCTGCTGAAGACTTGCGTTCCTGTTGCGTTTTGTAAATTTATTTTTTGCACACCGGCTTTCTCAGCGTTCTGTGCGCTCACGGCGCGCAGGATGCTGGGACTTGTAGTTTTGCATTTGGTTTGCTTTCATACGGCATTTTTTTTCTGTTGCTCGATTTCAATTGGCCGTGCCGCATATCCCAACGTTCTTTTTGCTCGCGCCTCTCAGCCTGATTGGCTGTGGTGTGGCGCAGTGCAGAGAACGTTGGGAATTGAAGTTGTTTCCCTTTGTTCGCGTTCGTGGGGCTCTTGCCCCACTGGTGCATTTCTCAAACATTTAGTGAACTCCGTACCGGGTTCGGGCAAGTGCAGGAGGCTTGGTACAAGATAGTATGGACGGGTGCGGGAGCCTTTGTCACATTCCAACGGTTAACCCTTGGATTTATAGGTATAGATACATCCAAAATGTAAGAATTTCATTGTGAACATTTGCTGATGGAGAAAGTCCTTCCTGCAGATTCAGGAGAAACCAATTTCTTATTCTTGGGTACCTTCAGCCCTTACTCCAGTGAGTTATAGCCTTTTGAGTAGTGCAAGCAGTTGGATGTAGAAAAGCGAGAAGGAATGAAAATGTTGAGGATTGGCATGTAGGGATCACGCTGGAAGGAGAGCTGTCTCCTCCTGGATTGAGACTATCTTCTGCACATGTACAGGAATTTTCTCTTACTTCTCTAATGCCAGCAATTTATCACCCTCCATTGGACTTGTACAACACAGGCTGAATATAGATACAGAGCAAACCACTTGATTAATCTGTAATACCTGTTAGAGTATTTAAGAAAATTTCAGGCCTGAGAACACAAGGCCGTATGAGCACCCTGATGCATGTGGGCCATATGTATGGCAAATGAAGTCTAAAGATGGACCTGCCCTTTCCTCTGCAGCTTGACTAATCATAAGTTAGCCAGGCTACCATTCCAGCTTTGCTACAAGTAGCATAGAGATAATAGTCACACATGGTATTGATGGAGGATGTAAGAGGCTTTAACCTCCTTACCTTGTTTCAGGTGATCCTGAGGTTGCTAAATTCTCTGTTACATCATCATTGATAGTTGCTGGCAACAGTGGTCTTGGTGTGGATAGCTGTGCTCCTCATTAATCTCAACAGTATTTGAAAGCCTCTCCAACATATCCCTAGCAGTTCCACTACTAGATATCAGTAAATAGGGAGATAGGTTTATTTAGCAATAGCAATTAGACTTATATACTGCACCATAGTGCTTAGTGCACTCACTGGGCAGTTCACAAGGTAATTAAAAATTTTGCTCACAACATACTGGGTACTCATTTTACCGACCTGGGAAGGATGGAAGGCTGAGTCAACCTTGATCGTCATCAGGGTAGAACTCATAATGTCGGTAGGTTTAGCTGCTGTATAGTGGCTTAAACACTGCCCCATCAGTGTCTTTCCTTTATGATGCAGGTGTTTGTGAGGAAACTATGTGTACATGTCTTGTGTATGCACATACACATGCAGGCATATCTAACTTGATATTTGTGGCCTTTGGGACACATTCTTGGTTTAACAGTTCTGAATCTGATGAAATTTGATAAGTGCAGTCAAATAGCTGGAAATATTAGGACTGTTACATTTTCATAAGGAAAATGCATCACGAGTCTAGGATACAATTTACAGATCAGTCTTGAAATCTGAGTAACTTTATCGTCAGTGTTTCAGTCTTCAGCATTAAATGTAGCAGAAATTGTACAATGCTATTCCTATCAGTTTTTCAACTTATAGAGTTCCCCCCTCCCCCGTAAATCCCCAGGGTAGAAGCAGTAACTTGAAAAATGAAAGTTAAGGCATGAAACCTAAGGAAGGATTGTCGTGCAGAGACATTATATATGATTATAGCAAAAGATTGTGTAAATAAGATGAGTGTGTAATAAAAGATCAGGAGAATTGAGTAGTGTGGTAAAATGTGATGATTTACCCAATAAAATGTTTGAGGGCAATAAAAATGGTTTATTATCACACTCAATCCATAATTTACAAGACTCATATCATTTAAATGTATAGAAATAGTTAGTTCTGCATAGAAGTGGAGATTCTCAAGGGCTCAGTAACAATGATGATGCAGAATGAGAATCGTGGAGCTGCTGGTTTTTATTAGAGTTGAGCAAAACATTTAAATCTGTGAGTAGGAAAAACTATAGGATCTTCTTTTGTACATCTGTGCTAATCTCTGCATTATTGTTGTGTGCAGTTGTAGTCTTAGTCCTTGGGGAAAGTCCACAACATCTCTTTAGGATTCAATGGAGTAAATTTTTCTAGTGGTGATTTAGTTAACTGTGATTTACCTATTGGATCTCTCTTTAACTACAAATGCACAAGTAAAATAAAAGAGGGGGAGGGGAGTTTCCTAGTCTTGGTTCTTTAGGAGGCACCCCCAGTAAAGGCCAATGAGAGTGAGATTGCAACTCCCAAGAAGCAATGGGAGTAAAGGTAATGGCACAGGTAAAGACCTTCAAAGACCTTCTGTAGAGGGATGAAACCTACAGGTGTGCTGATCTGGGGGTGTGGATGGCAGTTCCTCGGATTCTTAGAGAATTCTGGGAATTTTGCTCCAGAAGAGCAAAACAGTACATTCCTACAGTTGATGTTCCATAAAATAACAGCTCTGTGTTCCTGGCGTACACTAAAGCAAGATTTCACAACCTTGGGCCTCCAGATGTTCTTGGACTTAAATTACCAGAAGCCCAAATCAACATACCTCCTGATGAGAGCTTCTGTGAATTTAAGTCCAAGAACATTTTGTGGGGGCAAGGTTGAGAAATCCTGCACTACAGAACTTTTGTTTATTGGGTGGCATGGTTCTTAATTGTTTTTCCTGTGGAAAAGGTGTATGGTTTTGGTATGCAGTGTTGTTATGTTGTCTAATTGCTTCTGCCGCAGAGCAGTTTTAATGAAAATTTTGAAATATATGCGCTGTTTAAGGAATGGCTTACCATTGCCATTCTCCCAGTGAATTTATATGGCCAAACTGGGATTTTAATCCAGGTCTCCTGAGTCTTTACTCCTGTATTCTATCCACTATACTACAGCATCTCTGCCAGTAGTGGTGATATTTTATGGTTACTGTCAATTTCTGCAACTGTTGTCTAATACTTTTGCAGAAAATGTGTGTTTCTGACAACTGTCAAAATGTGCAAAATATATTCTGTTACATGAATGTATGGAGTACCTGAACAGGATCCTGTTGGGCACCAGGGGACCATAAACCCCCACTGGAGCTGTGATGTGAGATGACAAATACAGGCCTTACTGGAATGCACCCTAAGATTTGTGTTGCAAATATTCAGCAGATTTGCCTTTGGATGCCTCTTTATGCAAGTAGCAGCAAATTCCAAGCGCTCATGCTAGTCTATTCTACAAGTGGTTTGCTCAAACAGGATTCTGGCTCATAGGTCTAATTCATGTCTATATAAACAGGATAGTATGGTATATGTTGTTTAGGCTTTGAGTTCATTTGTCTCTTTCACATGCCTGTTTCTCTTTTTGGAGGGGAAGCATTACTTAACCAGAAAGGCTGTCTGAAGTGTACCTTTTGGTGTGGGGTGCTTTATATTATATTAGGGAGATAAACTGTGTTTATTTGGATTCTCCTTTCTCTGCCATTGTCTCTGTATTTTCCATGAATCAAATACTGTGTTGACTCTGCAGGCAAGAAATCCTGATAGATGTCCTTTCTTAGTTAATACTAGCAGAGGTTGCCCGGCGTTGCTGGGCTGTTTTAAATTGTGTTGGAAGGTTAAATTGTGTTAATGTTTTTTTTTTTAAAAATTGCTTAGTCTGTAATTTTAATTTTTAAAATGTTTATTTATGTAAAAAAATTTTTTGGCTTGCCTGTGTTATTAACTGATCTGCTTTTTTTTGGGTTTTTTGAGGATTAATAAAAGAACAAAGTATGATATAATTTTTTCAAATTGTTTTATGTAAGCGAATAATGTTTTAGTTTTTTGAATTTTTTTAATTAGTTGTACCGTAGGTAATAATTTTAATAATGTAAAAGTAAATGTTTTTTACATTCAATGTTTTTAAAATGGAGACCAGGGAGAGTGGATCGATTCCACCCCCTCCAAATAAAAAAACCTCCATTTTTAAAGAGAAGAAACCGCTTGGTTTCTTCTCTTTAAAGACGGATTTTTTAGGAGGGGGGGAATTGATCCACTCTCCCTAGTCTCCTGGGTCCAGAAGGGTTGGGGGGACAGATCTCTTTTGTCCCCACAAACCTCCCAACCCCAGGTGAGCCAGCGGAGAGGGAGATCGCCACCCCCCACTTACTGATATTAAAGGGGAAACTCCAATCGGATTTTCCCTTTTAATATCAGGGTGTTGGGTTGGAATCGATCTCCTCTCTCGGTTCCCATGGGTCCGTGAGGGTTGGGGGGGAACAAAAGGGGAAAGTCCCCCCCCCCCAACCCTTGTGGGCCCAGGAGACCAGGGAGAGTGGATCGATTCCCCCCTCCTTAAAACAACTCCATTTTTAAAGAGAAGAAACCGCTTAGTTTCTTCTCTTTAAAGACGGATGTTTATTTTAGGGGGGGGAATCCATCCACTCTCCCTGGTCTCCTGGGTCCAGAAGGGTTGGGGGGACATACCACTTTTGTCCCCCCAAATCTCCCTGTCCTAGGGGAACCAGCGGAGAGGGGGATCGCAACCCCCCACCTACTGATATTAAAGGGGAAACTCCAGTCGGGACCTTCAGGCACCGTTGGTGAGGGAAAGAAGGGCGGTTCGTGTTTGCGTGGCTGTGAGGCAGTGAGTTGGTTTTTTTTAAAAAAAATCGGGCGCTGGCTTCCTCAGCGTTCTGCGCGCTCATGTTGTGCAGGACTCTGGGGCTTGTAGTTATGGGTTTGTGGTTGTGGTGCATTTTTTTTCCTGCGGCTTGATTTTGATTGGCCGCGGTGCATTTCTCAATGTTCTTTGTGGTCGCGGTTCTCAGCCTGATTGGCTGTGGTGCGGCGCGGCGCAAAGAACGTTGGGAAATGAAGTTGTTTTCCTTTTTCGCATTTGTGGGGCTCTTGCCCCACTGGCACATTTCTCAATCTTGCGTTTACCTGCGTACCCAGTTCGGGCGTGTGCACGAATGGTGAGTGCGGGCTAGTAGGGCCTGGCTAAGGAGCCTATGCAAAGTTCCAACGGTTAAACCTCGATTTTATAGGTTAAGATTACATCTAGATAAGCTGAAGAAAAGGCTGCTACATAATTTTAGTCATGTTTTAAAATTTCTTGGCCTCTTCTGACATAATAGCACAGAGCCCTTTTTCTATTTTATCAATTGTGAGTCATTTACTTCTGTTTTAGGTTTGTTCATTTTTTGTGTTAATTTAGCTCTGCATGACCAGAAGAGGCAGTTGCTCAATACCAAAAATGGTTAGTGAACTGTGTCATCACGTTCCCTGTTTCTGTAAATGTATTGCCTATTTGGAATTTTAAAGTACTCGATTTTTCTTCTACAAATCTCTGCTGAATTTAATGTGGCACTAAGGTCTTGTAACATCTGGTGTATAGTGACACATTTTGTGTCTGCATTTGGCTTCTGTAGCCTCTTAGTTCATCAGTCCCAGACTAGATCACTGCAAGATTTCTTTGAGCCTGATTTTGTGCCATGTATGTTTGGTAAACATGTGCCTAGATGTTTATGGACAGTTGAGTCAGCTTAATCTGCCCTTCCCTTATTTATCACATTGGCAATTCTCTTTTTTATTGTTCAGATCAACTAAAAGTACTTGGCCAGAAGAAAATTGCTTCCTATTGGTTATCAAATTGGTAGAAATTCTTGGTTTCTTTGTCCATGTTTTGTCACCTATCAGTTGTCCTCAGACCTTTCTTGAATGTAGAAAACATCAGTTTATCCTGTTCTTAATTGGGTAATATATGTGATTTTTGGCACTTTGCCTTGTACATTCTGCAGACTATTTTTTCCAGGGAAAAAAGGTCAAGGGATCTTAAATTTGGAGGGAAGAGGCTTCCAGAACATCTCCAGAAGTGCGATCTCTTATTTTCTAGGGCTCACATATATATAATATATTACAAGTCTAGAGAAGTTTTATAGCTATTATCTTGGTGCTTCTAGTGACTGATCAATAGGTGTTTTGTGTAATTAAATCAACTATGTATTTTTGCTGTTTGAAGATGAATTTATTTCTTCACCTGATGTTTAATATCAATTAATTTGACTTATGATTATACTTATTTCCATTCATAACGTTCTATATACTCCTTTACGACAAAGTGTACAATCTCTTTTATTCGGCAGAATCTTTTGAGAACATCCTGGGCTACATGTTGACACATCATGGGCTCTGCAAAATGATTTGTTTGCAAGGAATATCCTTAAAGGATTCACATATTTAAGCAAGGGAGGAAGGCTGCTTCTCCCCCCCCCTCCGCCCCCCTGCGTTTTGGCTGTGTTACCTGTGCATCCCAATGTTTAATGCTTCTGGCATTTCAATATACGTTTTAATCCCAGTGGGGTACATTGCAAAATTTCTAGGCAGTTTTTCTGCATTAGAGAAATGGCTGGTGTGTTATATGAAGTTTTGCAAGAATGAAACAATTGTACTTTTTTGTTCTGTTCTGTTCAGGCTTTACTAGCATTCATTACAGTATAGAATTGTGTCTTAGCCAGTGTTATTTATAGAGACTAATAAGCAAAGTGTGAGGCAGAGAGGGTGGGAATGCCTTTTGACATAGGCATAAGAAATGGTCAACCACTTCTGTTTATCTTTATTTAGGAAACCCTGGAAAGGGATACCATAAGTCAGTATTTTTTTGGAATAAGTCAGTATTGGAATAAGTATTTGGAATAAGTCAGTACACGATTGATTGACAGTACACGATTGATTGGTAAGGGAATGCAGCAGCAAACAGCAAGTGTCTGTATAAAAGATTTGTAGAAGTAAACTCAGATGGAATTGGCTGATGAGTAGGAGATATTCTATCATTTATAATCTGGTCATTAAATTAAAATAATTTGGGTTACAAAACAAGACAACAACTGGGCAGGAACGATGTTCAGCAAACTGCATGCTCACTTTCTCCCTTCTGTTCATCTGTGGCCAAACATTTTGGGCTGTGGACTGGTCATGTGGTTGAGCAGGCTGATCACATGGTTCCTCCCACCAGAAGCAGAAGTAAATTGTGTCCACGTTTTACTTCTGCTTCATTGGCCAGATTATTAGGCAGCGCAGGCTGGATCTGGCCCACGGGCGGTAGTTTGGGAACCCCTCTTCTAGAATCCAGGTACAGTAATTAATAAATTGGTGCTAAAGTATAGAAAGCATAGTATAATTTAAGAGTTTATTACAGATTATGACATTCAGAAGACATTGTGCTGTTCTTCCATCTTTTTCTCCTTAATGAATGTTCTGTTCAAGGGGAAAACACTGAAGAAACAGTGGGATAAACACAGGAGGTTCACAAATAAAAGACAAATCTGGTTATGTTTCAAACAAAGCCCAACAGTAGCAGTAAAATAGCCTCATCTACTAGTGCCTCAAGAGGTTCTATCAACAACCTGTGGTCTCCTTTATTTGTGTAAGTAATGTCCAGACAAATACTGTACATCTAACCAGTGATCTGCAGACATTCCTCAATATACAAATGGTTTTCTGTATTTTTAAATGTTTAGGACATTGACACAACATTTTTAATTCTTGAACCTGGAAGGTTTTTTCTCTGACCTATTTTCTTATTAGTTCCATTGTGTTGCTTCCAACTAAAGGCAACCCTTGTAGAGTTTCATGTTTTGTGAAAAGTTCAAGAAGTGGTTTACCTTTGATGAGTTTCTATAGCCAGAAGGGAAGTTGAGTCTGGTCTCCTGAATCTTAGTCCACTCTATCCACTATGCCAGTGATGGCGAACCTTTTAGAGACTGAGTGCCCAAACTCAACAGGCTGCCGTCTGCGCTGCAGAGGGGCGGAGCGAACTCTGTGCTTTGGGTAGGGAGGAACTGCTCCCATTGGGCTACTGGGTAAAAGGGGCAGGGCAAACTCTGTGCTGGGGGAGGGAGGAAGCACTCCCATTGGGCTGTTGGGCAAAGGGGCAGGGTGAACTCTGTGTTGGGGTGATGTTACGTATGCCCACAGAGAGGGCCCTGAGTGCCCCCTCTGGCACACATGCCATAGGTTTGCCACCACTGCACTATGCTATGCTGGTTTTCTTTTTCTGGGATGCTACCCTGATTGATATGGTATTGATTCTAAATAAATAAATAAATAAATTCTCAGCTTAAGTAGTTGTGAATTTGTAAGCCTCTCATCTTTTCATCTCTTCCCTGTCTAAATAGGGCAACTTTACATGGTCTGCTGCAGGCAGGGATCTATGTTTACTCCTTGCTCTTCTCTTTTCCTGCTAACATCTAGATTTCATTTTTTCCCTTTTATTAAAAAATATTTAATTGTCACATTATTTCTTATCATGGGTTTTTGCCTATGCATTATCTGATCTTGTTATGTATTTGAAAATATTTGTCCTTCTGTTTATTATCTGGGCCTACCGTTCTTTTTGCATTTGACTACCACTTCAATACCGGTGCGCAAGCTTGCTTGATCTGAAAAAAGGCTAACCTTCAGTTCATTGTCATACTCAGAAAACTACTTCTTCTTACCTATGTTTCTGCAGCTTTTTTCCCCTGATGCACATGTGTTAGTGTAAGCATGCCTTAATGATAAAACTAGGTAGAAAACCATAATGTTTCTGCATCTTTTCTTTCAATATTCATGTGTGTGCATGCATACACGCAAGCACATGCACAGACCTGTTCTCTCTTTCCTTGTGTGTCTTTCCAGTTCAACAGTCTAACCCAGGGGTGCCCAAACTATAGCCCACGGGCCAGATCCAGCCCATGGCACCAATTAAACCAGCCATGCCGCCCTCACCACTCCCGGAAGCGTAAGTAAAGAGTGTGTGTGTGTGTGTGCAGAATGCTGCTGTAAATGACCCATGGCTGTCATAAATGCATTTACAACAGCTGCGGGTCTTTTATAGCAGCGTGCTGCGCATGCATGGGCACATTCTGTGTTTTACTTCTGCTTCCAGGTGGGAGGAACCACTTGACCGGCACACTTGGCGACATGACCAGCCTGTGACCTGAAAAGTTTGAGCATCCCTGGTCTAACCATTATACCCGATAACGTGTTTGCAGGACCTCTCTTGTGGACTTTTTAAGAGCGTGGTCCTGTGGGGGACCCAAGCACAATGTGACCCTTGTTCTTTACCAAGGAAATTTAACCCACCTGTGCTCCTTGTTCATATAAGACAAATGTTTATCACATACAGTACTTCTAAATTTGTTCTCATTACATTAACACAAATACTTGTGACATGTAGCCATGGAAGAATGTAGAAGGAAGCAGATAAATACAAATGTTACCCAAGAAGTTTGTAGATAGAAGGGATTTAATAACCAGTACATAGAGATTATGCTTTCACAAATCACTGTGTCACTTGGAGTATCAGGACTTAGAAATTTCATATTTTTCTGCCTGCCTTGAGACTGTTGGCAATCTGTATTTCTTCCTTGTGTCTTATCTCTAACTTCAGGTTACAGTAGTGGATAAGACAGTACCAAAAACTACATGAAGGGCTTGTGAATATATTTATTCATAATCCATTTTCATTCAATAAAAGTAAAAAGTAATCAAGTGACTGAGTGACATTTGTATTGAAGAGATAGAGGATACAGATACTGCATATGGAGTAGAAGAGATGTTGGATAGATAAATAAAACCAGATGTCAGGCTTCTACAGTACATAAAGGATCAGAATGGTGACTAGAATCATTAATCATTGTGAATGTAATTTGTTCATTGATTCAGTGACTGTAGAATTTCATTATGAATATTTAAATATGGATCTTTGTACATTTTGAAGAGAAGACAAAGGAGCAAGTCCCATGTCAGTGAGAAGAAACATCTTTTCAATGTGGTAAAGATTCAGAGCATAGGATGCTTATATGTAGCAGCTGATACAATTGGTCCATCTAGCTTAGCATTATCAGTTCAGAGTGACATCTCTTTTCTCCATGGTCTCAGGTAGCAGCTTTCGCCAATACCTGTTACTTGGGCATTTTTGCTGCAAAGGGCAAGAACAGATCCTGTGACCTGTGTGAACTATAATACCTTCCCCACACTGCAGAACTGTACCACAGGGGTAAACTGTGTGTATTTTAACTGCATATATTTATTGAAATGGTATAGTGTTGTCCTGTATTAACCACAGTTCAACACTACTGTAAATACTTGCTAAAAATTAGTAATTCTTGACAAAATACTTAGTTAAATGTAAAATAATGTGCACTGAGTGAATTCACACAAGCTATGTGAGCAAAGTGCTTTGCTTCATAATTTATTATGGTGTGGGGGATAGACATGGACAGCTACCCTTTTCTGGTTTGCTTCTCTAATCTCTTGGGAAGAATATAAACCAAGTTGAGTCTACAAGAGCTGAGAAGGGCTGTTGAGTACAGGACATTTTAGAGATCTCTCATTCATAGGGTTGCCATACGTCAGAGGTGACTTGATGGCACCTAACAAAGTATAGAGAGTGTAATATATCTAGTCTAGTATTTTGTTCCCACAGTAACCAGCTAGATACCTCTGAAAAGCCCCTGATGTGATAGCCTCCACTTGTTCTTGTTCTCAAGCAACTGAGAGGTGTACTTCCTCTGATACTGAAAGTAATATACAGTATAGCATCCTGAGGAGCAGCCATTGTTCATATCCTCTGTTTCATGTGTATGCACAGCCTGAGTTACCAGAAGAGATGGACCTTTTTCCACAGGCCAAAGAGAAAATACATTAGTGTTTAAAGAAGAATACAATGATAAGTGTGAAAATGTGTAACCCTTTAATGGTATCTCCCAAATCTGTTGTGTGAGCCTGCTAATGGTATAAAAAACTTAAACAAAGGAATTACTGTGGTATTAACACTTTGAGAGCAGATCAATCTCTCAGATACTTTTACTGTGTCATCATACTCTAGGTATTTAGAAGGAAGCAAATATATGTATCTGCTGTCAGCTCCAACTAGAAATTTTAGTCTGATAATGTTCTCGAAGTCCTAGTCCCCGATATCCCACAGTTGTATATATTTTGAGCTATTTTAGACAAGAACTCAGAGGAATTGCTTTTAGTGTGTTACAGCTGATGTAAGGGTATCACTGCACTTGAATTCTGACCTTTCTGTTCCCCTCCTGGGACCAGATATCTCACTTCACTTCTCTACACTTGTGTTTTAATGTAGTCATGTCAATATATACACAAAGGGCATCTCTTTGAAGAATTCACATCAAATGTATTTTGCTATAAAGACATGAACATTCCAAACAACCTTTATGCAAAATGTTATGCAGCACAGAGTATAAGAACATTTCAGACAGCTTTCATAGAAAATCAAGAGGAGCTTAGCATCAAAGAACCGAAAACTGAATGTGAGCCATAATGCAGCATTTCAGAGGGCCATAGACAGCCAGCCGACAGATTAGTTTTTTGTGGCTTTCAAATAGGTTGGAAGGATGTGGTGGTTAACCTTGCAAGACCAATGAAAAGTGGGTGGTGGATTGATATTTGATGGTGTTTCTGGGGATTTAATTTCCATGCAGTAACAAGGCAGTGAACAGTTCCAGTAAATATGCATAGAATAGCAGATGATGAGCTGGGAACAGCGTTGCCTAAGGCTTTTTACTAATAAGAAAATACCAGTTCTCACTACCATTTATGTTGACCTGCCTATTACACCCAGAATGATGAAAGCAGAAAATTATAGTGGAAAAGGAGGTATGGAAAGATTATCAAGTCAATACACTCACACTGTATTTTGCAGCTGGGACCGATTATGCTCATCCCTGATGCCAAACCCCGCCAAAACCTCGTGCATTTTATGACATAATAACTTAAAGCCGGAACTGTGTGGTTGTGTTTCTTAAAGTGTATACATGGGATAATAAATTGATTGGTGTCTGCTGAGTAAATGAAATATTGCATAATCAAGTGAAATTAAAGGCTAGTATCTAATTAAATATGGAAGAGTTCTGTCATTATATTTGGTTTTTTTAAAAAGTTGAATATTGTAACTTATTCTGCCATTTTCTACATTGGCATGGATCTCTTCCCAATGGTGCATTTTGCACCACTTTAAATCCATTATTGAACACTGCTCTTAATATGATTCCTCCACCTGAAGTCCTGATGTGGCTTTTCTTGTCTTGATACATACTGGGTCCCATCCCCCGTCCCCCCCGTCTTCCCAGACTAAATTGTCCCTACTAAACTCCTTTATAAATTTTGTTTCATTTTATCCAGGGCAGAATTTATTGTTTTACTGTACCTTCTAGATCCTTCCATTTGAGCAGTGCCCACGAGCATGGAGAGGCAGTAGTGGAGTGATTACATCCAAGGCCGCTGTCGCCCCATAATACTCTTACCTGGGGGGGGGGGGCACACTCTTTCATATGCCCTGCACACCTCCCCTACAGTCTTTTCCATAAAACACATTCTCTTGTCTTTCTTGTTCCTCTCCCAATCCTTTCCCCTCCCTCTCTTCATTTCCCCCTTATTTGTTTGTTTACATTTACACCCTGCCCCTTTGATCCAAGCACCACTCAGGGAAGTATACAATATATATATATATATACACATACAACACACATACAACACATATCATAAAATACATATAAGAGATCAGAATAAAATCATCTAATCATAACCAATAATAACCCAAAGAGACAAAACCAGAGGGTACCAGAAAAACCTTGAAACCATAACAGTATTCATAGTAAGCACTATCAACAGCAGTAAAAGGTTTTTTTAAAAAATCAGAGCCGACACTACGCAGTTCTCATGATCTTATAAATAAGCCTTGAAAGACACAGGTAAGTCTTTAGTGACTTATGGAATGCTAATAATGTAGGGAGCAGTTTTAATCTCGGGATTACAAAGAAAATTGTGGTGTTTCTGAACCATGATCTGGCATACCCTGAGCAAATGCAACCTTGTTGTGTCAGCTAATCCTTAGGCCAGGTGAAGGAACTACAGAATGGATTCCCCAAAAGGTGGCTTCATTTTGGCAATTTAAAGTCTGACCTAGACATGGAAGAAGAAAAAGATGCTATTATGGTTTGGGAGTGGAGGAGAATTACATAGAGGACGGCAGGATTCCACTGCATTTTAAGAGACAAAATGGCCCTTATCAAATCTCAATATAAACAGTTAATAAAACGGAAAAAATGCGAGGAAACTAAAAGGGCCTGGGAACAACTTAGGTTGGCCATTGATCAAAAAAACCCCACTCCCAATTCTGGAATTTAGTCTCCTGTCATTCAAGAACTAATAGCACCACGGCTGCGATTTTACCAGAAATCTGGGGAAATCATTTTCAAGAACTCTATCGGGCCCTTGACATTTTGGACTCCACACCAGGCTATTCAGCCTGTAGTGACAATCTTCCCATTTGGCCCCCAGTTTCAAATGCTGAAATAAAAATATTTAATAAGCAAACTGAAATCAGGGAAAACTGCCGGCTTTGATATTCCACTGCATTCTGATTTTCCAGCACAGCCAGCCAGCAGTGGATCTTGGAATTGGTAGTGGTGGATTCTCTTTTGCTATAGGTATACAGCTGTTACATTAGCATCTGAAATGGATGCTATTGCTCCATCATATATTTATTCCACTGCTAAACAATGATGACATGAAGCTCTCACTCTTCTGTCTGACAAAGTCGACTCGATCCACGAAAGCTAACATTAAAATATAACCGTTAATCTTTAAAGTGCCACAATTTTATTTGTCTTTTTGTTTTATTTTGTTTACCCTTTGATATGCTTTGCTTTACCACGAACCTTTCAGTAAATCTTAGAGTCTTTCTTTTCTTTTTCATATTCTTAAGTCATCTGACAGAATCTTACAATATGTGTTTGTCTGCTGTAGCTTGGAAGGTAGAGGAGAAAAGGAGCTGTTTCTTACTGTTTTATCTAATATGTTTATATAATCATGTATTAGGGCTACACCCTAGCATTTCTGTGTGTTCACTGGCCTTATGGCTGCAATTCTCATTATATCAGTCCAAAACCTAGAATGCCTGTTGAAATATGGGGTGGAATGGATGAAGCTTAATGGAAATGGCATACATATAAAATTCAAGTCATCTGTCTACTCCCTGATGGTGGCATTTAAGCCATTTTTCCACACATGCATCTTTCATGGTTTTTAAAACTAAGAGGCCAACAGCACTTTCCTCAGTTTATGTTAGAGGAGAGCAATTTTAAAAAACCATACCAAACTCAGTTACAGATAGATGTTTACAATGACGCACAGTTGACAGTAGTGTGAACAGATGCCAGAAGCATAACCTAGGGTGTGTCTCAGTGCATGTTGTGAAGCAGATGTGCTAAGCAAGCCTATCCTAGAAATACTACTGACACCACTAAAGTGGATTAAGAGAAGGACTTGGGATAATGTTGCTTCCTTTATATTTCTGTTCAGTCCAACATGGACCTGTTTGGTCAGTCAGATCCCTCAAAATGTATGTTTTAGTGAGATACATCTAGTGCAGTGTTTCCCAACCTTTGGTTTTTGGACTTCAATTCCCAGAAGCCTAATTCAATTCCCCTAAATCATTGATCAGCCAATGTACTGATCTAGGCTTCTGGGAATTGATGTCCCCCTGTGGGGCATGGGAATCACTTAGTGGTGGGCATCAGCAGGTTCGCACCAGTTCGCCAGAACGGGTAGCAGAAATTCTGGCTGGCCCTGCCCATCCAAGTTTTGAAATAAAGTAGTCCAAATTCAGGTGCAACGCTGGGCTTTTCCCCTGGCCACTTTCACCATACCATGCCCACAGTGTGGTGGCAAATTTTTTTGGAGCCCACCACTGCGATCACTGGTCTAGTAGATATTTGGTAGTATCTGTCTGATACTCAGATTCCCTATCTGTCATGTTGGCTATAGGATTCTGAGAACTGCAGTCCAAAAATTTAACTTTCCCAAAAAACTGCATGAGGATGATTTTTAGGATACATGAGTAGTCTTTTGCATTCTTACAGTCCTTACAGCAGGCCAGTTCTTACCTAAGTTAATAACATGGGCAAGGCAAAGTAGAGTTGAGACATCAGACTGTGTATAAGAGGTACCATTATATTTGAAAGAGCAATATCCAACAGCCAGTAGTTTCCCACACTTCAGTGAGTCACAATGGTGATATATGGTTTCCCAGATTGAAAGGTAGTCAGTCATCTAGAGTGCATCCAAGCGAGGTTCAAAGCAATAACTTCAAACCAAGCTGAGACATACCTTAATCACATTCACTGTACCTGTGCTAACATAAGTCTCTGGCTTCAGAATCTTGGGTCTAGCAAAGTGCAATGTTTAACAAAAGCAGACATGAGCCAGAGAAACCCCTGTTTCAAATTTCACAAAAGCTACTAAGGCATAAAAGGTACTGTAATTTGGTCTTCCCAGTTCAGCTCCCACCTGTCATACCCAAATAACAACACTTCTGTTATTTTGATGGCCATATAGAGAATACTAAAGTACTGTAGATAGAGTGTGTTGTATGATTAGTAAAAATCTCCCCCACTTGAAAGCCAGTCGTATCCACGTTGGCGCCCATCTCTGTTTACAGCCAAAGAACCAATGATCTCTGCATCTGCAGACTTTTCTTTGATCATATGGCAGACATGACTAGAGTACGCGGAATGTTGTTCCCTTTGCTACCAAAGTGGTACCTACTTGCAATTTCTTGTTTTTGAGCTGCTAGGTTGGGAGGAGCTGGGGCAGACGATGGGAGCTCATTCCATTATGTAGTACTTGGGTCTTGAACTGCTGATCTGCCGACCTTCTGGTTGTTAAGCTGAGTGTCTTAACCACTAAGCCATTGGAAAGTGCCTAAATTTACAATATATATCTTTCAGATATTTGTTATCATTGAAAGATGACACCGCTGCCACTCAAGCATTGGTTTCTTGTGTCCCTCATCTTTTAAAAAAAAGTAAAGTGCAATTTTAAGTGTTAATTGGGGAAAGTTGTTGTATAGCATTAAAAGTTAATCTAAAAGTTCAGAAGGAAAAACCAGAGTATAAGTTGTCATGTTTCACACTGGATACAATATACTGTATATTGGTTTTCTTTTTTAAAAAAGGCCACCTACCCCAATCCCCTAGAAGAGCAGAGATGATTTTGACAACCCTAGTACAGCCAGCACTCTAGTTTTGGTGAAGGAGATAGTGAACCAGTGCTTGTAGAAATATATTTCTAAAGGTAAAGGTTTCCTTTGCTCGAAAGCTAGTCGTATCCAACTCTAGAGTTCAGTGCTCATCTATGTTTCAAAGCCAAAAAGCCAGCGCTGTCTGGTTCTGCAGACGTTTCTGTGGTCATGTGGCGGGAATGACTAGACACTGGAGCGCATGGAACGCTGTTTACCTTCCCACCGAAGTGGTCCTTTTTGATCTACTTGCAATTTCTTGCTTTCGAACTGCTAGGTTGGCAGGAGTTGGGACAAAGGCGGGAGCTCACTCCGTCGTGCAGTACTCAGGAATCGAACTGCTGACCTCCAGCCTTCCAGTCAGTATCTTAGCCACTTGAGCCACTGCAGTCTATATCTGTATTAATCTTGAATTATTACTATTATTATTCTGACAGGGTGTGGGCACTGCAAGAAAATGAAACCAGAATACGAGGAGGCTGCTGAGATGCTCCATACAGACAGTGATGTAAGCAAATTCCCTTGCCTAGGCCTGTTTCCAAATTATCCTTAATAAATAACTAAAATAATAAAAATTGTTCTACTTTCTTGCTGCAGCTATTTCAGCTGTCTTCAGCTCCCCAAGGGGCAGGGAACGCAGCGGTTCCAAAGTATAATCTCATCGGTAATGCATGAGTTCTGCCAAAATTGCTAGCAAGAACATTTTGTCTTTAAACACAAACAGAAAATTGCAAGGTGCTTATGGATTCAGTTGTAGGGCCTTGGATTCTACATGACAGGATTGAGCCCAAATGCTGTGAATAAATGTTTTGTTCTTTCCATTAATTACTCATTTCATGTTTAATGCAAGAAACGTGAGGAAAATATTGGCTTGCTGTAAGCTAATAAGAGTGTTCTCTTCTGTACAACTGTTTAAGCAGGTGTCAAAAAGCTTTGACTTAATTTTATGCCTACCTAATCTGCCTTCCAGTAACGCAGAGCATTATGTGTAGTTGTTATTATTGGTGCAATTAAAACTACTCTCTAATAGGGTCATGCAATAAGAGCTTATCTTTCTGCGCCATCAGGGCACTTGAGTCCTTGTACTTTTGCACCTGAAGCACCAGTGGGGAATACCTCACCTGCTGTCTAATGGTTGGAAGGATTTGAGAACAGAGGTGGGTATCAGAGAGGATAGGTCTGCAGATGAAAGCTTCATGCAGAATCTTTTTTTGGTGAAGCCCAGGACTGAATTATCCCATCATCACATGTACATGCAGCAAGCAAGCTTTAATGATGACTGTTAACCAGGAAAAAGCTTTACAGCTTAATCATCTCCATACTTTCTATTTCTGCCTTTGTATCAAAATGTCTAGTTGACTGGCAGGGCATTTTTCATGGGGATTATTCTTGAAATAAATGGTGTGGTCTTTCGTAACAAAGCTTATTAAATTTTCAAGTATGAGTTGGTGATTGAAGGTTCAGGCAGACCTCTCTATGTATGCTTTGCACATCCTTTGTAAGCCCGCTTTGGAGCTCTCAGAGACTGGTGCGTAAATGCTTAGTTTGTCATCTGAACTAACTATTTATAGATGGTGATTTATGATTATCAGATATTGCTATATATTGCAGAGACCAGGTGTCCTAGCAGCTGTAGATGCTACTATCAACAAAGCTGTAGCAGAAAGATTTCACATATCAGGATTTCCAACTCTTAAGTACTTCCAAGATGGAGAGGAAAAATATACTTTGCCGCATCTTCGAACAAAGAGTAAAATTATTGAATGGCTTCTCAAGTAAGTAATATGCACCGAGGATTCATCACCCACTGTCTACTACTTTAAAAAAATCTTCCATGGCCCCATCTTCTGTTTTAATCTTTTACAAACATAGTGAAAATGTGGTGTTCTATGAAAAACTAAATAAACATAGGGCATTTAAATTTTTAAAAACCAATAAAGCATTTCTATCTGTAGGGCATTTTTACCTATTACATATCCTTTTTAATTCTTTCCAAAATTAAATGGCTTGTGTTTTTGTTTGTGCTTTCAAATACCTTAAGCCTCTTTTCAGTTAAAATAAATAAACAACAAATCATTTTCGGAGTAAACTGTAAGTGGGAAGGAAGAGAGCAGGATTTTCTCTTGTGCTACTGGCTGGCTGTGTCTGCAGTAGACAGGTAGCCCATCTGCTCTTTTCACAAATATTTCAACATTGCTTGTAAGTCTGAGGAAGATGTTTCAGGACAAAATAGATACTGCCTTGTTCCTGCTTTAACACTGAAGAGAGCACTGTGCTTCTTTCATCTTCTTTGACTCCAGTCCCCCAGGATTCAGGGAGTTTCAACCCAGAAATAGAAATATACAGCCCATTAGATTTCATCCTACTTTAGCCATCTTTAATATCTCGAGGCAAAGTGTGTTTTGTGCAAAGAAGGCAGTGAGAAGACTGATCTTATGCTTCCGCAGCACAGTTCTGATATTGCAGATGATGGCCTGAAATATTGTTAGTGGTATATCTGAATGGACCCGTATGTTACCATATGTCCTCATTTATACTTGTACAATCTTTTGTATATTTCTGAAAGATATATAAAGTGGTACCTCATACAACTATTTCAATCCATTCCATGGGGCTCGTTGTTGTACGAAACAATTGCTATACAATTTTTATTTATTTATTTATTTATTTATTTTTCACGCTTATATACCGCCCACTCAGGTACAACCGAACTCAGGGCGGTTTACATAGCGGACAGTAAATACATAAAAGACACATAATAAAACAAAGTTAAAAGTTAAAAAACCCACCCCTAAAAGGTGCGCAAGAACCGAAGGGACCTTGGGGGAAGGCACACTTCTCTATACCAGCCACCCAACGGTACCCCCATCCCCACCCACAGCCCAAACTTGGCCCGCCAGCCAGGTCTTTAGTTCCTTCCTAAAGGGCAACAACTCCGTCTGGAGACGCAGTTCGACAGGCAGGAGGTTCCAAAGGGCCGGTGCAGACACAGAGAAGGCCCTCCTCCTTGTTCCAGAGAGGCGAGCCCCCCTGGCTGATGGCACAATTAGAGAGCCCCTCCGGTCCGCTCTGGTTGGACAGACAGATGTCCTTAGGGCGATGCGGTTTCTAAGATACCCTGGCCCACTACCATGTAGGGCTTTAAAGGTCAAAACCAGCACCTTGAATTGCACCCGGAGACAAACTGGTAACCAGTGCAGCCCCCGAAGCAGTGGTGAGGCATGGGCATAACGTCCACACCCCATCACCACCCGGGCCGCGGCATTCTGGACCAGCTGCAGCCTCCGAATGGTCATCAAGGGCAGCCCCATGTAGAGCGCATTACAGTAGTCTAGTCTGGAGGTCACCAGAGCGTGAGTGACCATGAGCAAAGAGTCCCGGTCCAGGAGCGGGCACAACTGGCGAATCACCCGAAGTTGGGCGAAGGCCCTCCTGGCCACAGCCGCCACCTGTTCTTCTAGCAGCAGCCGCGAATCCAGGAGGACCCCCAAGTTGCGCACCGGGTTGGTCTGGGGCAAAACAGCCCCATCCAAAACCAAAGATGGTAGCTCCCGGGATAACGCAGGACCCCCTACCCATAGCCACTCAGTCTTGCTAGGATTCAGCTGTAGCCCATTTGCCCCCATCCAGACCCCAACAGCCTCCAGACAGCTGGAAAGGACTTTGACTGCATCACTGGGGTCCCCACGGGCCGAGATGTACAACTGTGTGTCATCCGCATACTGGTGGTACCGCACCCCGTGGGAACGGATGATCTCACCCAGCAGCTTCATGTAGATGTTAAATAGGAGAGGAGAGAGTACGGAGCCCTGAGGCACCCCATATTTTAGGGGCCTAGGACTCGACCTCCCACTCTCCAACCACACCGACTGGGTCCGGCCCCTCAGAAATGAGGAAAACCAGGACCACACCGTGCCCTGGATCCCCAATCCTCGGAGCCGTTCCAGAAGGATACCGTGGTCAACGGTATCGAAGGCCGCTGAGAGGTCAAGAAGAGCAAGGACGGACGGATGACCGCCATCCCGCTCTCGCCAGAGATCATCCATCAGCGCGACCAATGCAGTCTCAGTACCATATCCAGGTCTGAATCCTAACTGGAATGGGTCCAGATATTCCGCTTCATCCAGTACCCCCTGCAGCTGACGTGCCACTGCCTTCTCCAGAACCTTCCCCAAAAAAGGAAGGTTGGAGACAGGTCTGTAGTTGGTTAGGATTGCTGGATCGAGGGAAGGCTTCTTTAGGAGGGGGCGCACAAGAGCATGTTTCAGCAGTGCAGGAATCATCCCCTCTCGAAAAGACGCGTTAATTATAGCCCCGACCCAGCCACCTGTCACCGTCTTAGAGGCTTTTACCAGCCAGGTGGGACAGGGATCCAATGGGCAATTAGTGGCACGGACCGCCGCAAGGAGCCTGTCCACTTCATCCGGGGCAACTGGATCAAACCGATCCCAGGTAACACCGCAAGACTGCGCACTGGCTCCCCCCGGACCCTCCCCGTCCACGCCAAGTTTGAACGAATCCGATCGATTTTCTCCTCAGCCGATCCCTGCCAACCAGGCACAGGCCCCGCCCTACCCAGGAGGGACCTGGTCACCCGAAACAGGGTGGCTGGGCGATTATCAGCGGAGGCAATAAGGGAGGTGAAGTACTGCTTCCTCACCACCCCCATCGCCACTAGGTAGGCCCTAATAGCGGCTCTAGCTAGTGTCCAATCGGAATCGCTCTGGGTCTTCACCTAGCGGCGCTCAAGGCGTCTCTTTGCCCGTTTGAGCTCCCGTAGTTCTTCAGTGAACCACGGGGATGACCTAGCTCCACGGGCTCTGAGAGGCCGTAGTGGAGCAATTACATCCAAGGCAGATGTCGTCGACCCGTACCACAGGTCAACAAGTGCCTCAGGTGAATCGTGTCGCCGATCCAGAGGAAATTCCCCCAGTTCCCTCTGGAATCCATCCGGATCCATCAGTTGCCGGGGGCGGGCCACTTTAATCGACCCTGCATCCTTACGATGAAGTGTCGCCCCCAGAAAGTCTAGAGCCACCAGATAGTGATCTGACCATGGGACAGGTGTTATGTCTATAACACTCTGGTGTGTGGCCACTGCCCCTGGTTGGGCCCTGAATTACCTGAGCCAGGTCCATAGCTGCCATGGAAGCCATGAACTCCTGTGCCACCTCGGAACCAGACCCCAGCGAAGGCAAATTGAAGTCCCCCAAAACCATCAGTCTAGGGAACTCCAAAGCCAACGCCGAGATGGCTTCAAGGAGCCCAGGCAGGGAGTCCCTTACCCTGCAAGGAGGCAGGTACAGGAGTAGGACCCCCAACTGACCGTTAGGGCCCAACCGTAGGAGCAGGGCCTCACAACCTGAAATTTGTGGAACGGTGGCCCTGGCGACTCCCAATGACTCCCTGGCTATAATGGCAACACCACCGCCCTTACCCACATCCCTAGGCTGGTGCCAAACACCGAACCCGGCTGGACACACCTCTGATAGAGGCACCCCAACCTCAGGTCTCAGCCAGGTCTCAGTGATGCATGCCAGGTCGGCCCGCTCCCCCAAAATAGAGTCTTGTATTAGGGGAGCCTTATTACAGACCGACCTAGCATTCATCAGCAGCAGCCTAAGGGTGGGGTCACCCTGGATCAGCTGCTCAGGACCTGGAGGTGAAACCGGGGGGCCAGAACGTGGGACAGATACTAAGCATCGGTCCCGCGTTCCCCGAGTGCGGCCCGCCCCACGGTTCCTGCTATAATGCCCCATACCCGTCACAACCTCTAAATGAGCCCGTGGAACCTCCACCATTAACCCAGATGGAGTGTCGCCCTCTCTTCCCGGCTGGCAAGGCCATCTCCCCCTCCCTCCCTCCCTAACCCACTTAAAACATACCCTCTCACTCCCTCCACCCCCCAACAGAACTCCAATGATGGGAGTCTCCTCTTCCTGGCCCTGGTCCAAGTGCTGTAAGACCGCGGGGGCGGCGCCTCCCCTAAGGCCGCCAAGCAAACCCAGGTGCGGCTATAGTTCTCCCCACCCCGGTCCAGGTGGCACGAGGCGCGATGCTGCAGGGATGGCGAGGGATGCCACTTTTGAGGCCGCAAGCAACCCCAGGTATGGCCAATGTTCTTCTCCCCGCCCCAGTTCTGGCAGCGCAAGACTCGTGGCTGCCAGGATGGCAGAGTGCGCTGCTTTTGTGGCCGCAAGCGACCCCAGGTACAATCAACGCTCTCCTCCCCACCCCAGTCCTGGCAGTGCAAGGCTAGTGGCTGCATAGATGGCAGGGGTGCCATCTCTGGGGCCACAAGCGACCCCAGGTGCAGCCGCTGTTCTCCCCACCCCCGGTCCTGGTGGCACAAGCTCCTCCTTGTAGCTGCTGCACCGGACCCGCACAGCCGGGAAAAATATCCCCTCTCCAAAACCAGCCATGGGACGGAAGACAAACGTCCAATGTTCTCAACGGCCTCCACTCCCAAAGATGAAACCGGCTAAGCGGCGGTGGAGGTGGTGGAGGTGGCCTTGGAGACCAACCAGGAGTCCAGAAGCCGCCCTGCCTCAGGTGTTCTTGCCAGTCTCCCTCCCGAAGGCAGTGTTCTCGGCAGGCCAGGGGCTGGTCGCTTTTACCTTCCCTCAGGCTGGGAGAGGCAGCCCAGAATCAGCTGTGGCCTTGGTGTTCTCGGCAGCCCAGGGGCTGGTCGCTTTTACCTTCCCTCAGGCTGGGAGAGGCAGCCCAGGATCAGCTGTGGCCTTGGTGCATGCATCGTATAGTGATTTTCCCTATGGGGATGCATCATACAACTTTTTTTTTTTTGCTAAGCGGTTTTTCCCACTGAAAAATTGTTGTACGATTTTTTCCATAGGGAGAATTATTATGCGGGACACCATTTCCCCCAAAAACCTATGTTATGTGATTTAATTGCTATACAGGGCGAATGTTGTATGAGGTTCCACTGTACAGTATTAGGATTTTGTAACCTACAGTCATTGGATGCTGTGATAGCAAATAGGGCACACAGATAGGAAAAAGGCAATAGACAATTACCAAAAATTTGAAGTAAAATATACAGCTTATTATGGGAATACACAATTTATAAGTGTGTCAGTTTATTCTATAGAGAAGCTGGGAATGTAGGAAAAGGACGGAAAGAAATGGAACGACGTGTCAGTGTTTGCAAAGAGTAGCGAAGGAAAGCCAATCTATACCTATAAAATGGTGTGTTAACTGTTGGAATGTGACAAAGGATGTTGCACCAGGCCCCACTAGCCCCATCCGAGCCTCCGTGCACTCGCCAGAACGGGGTTCTCAGGTAACTGTCAGGTTGAAATTTTCGCCCAGGGGGCAGGAGCCCCCCGGACACAAACAAAAAAAGGGAACTTCAATTCCCAACATTCCTTGCGCCGTGCCGCACCAGAGCTAATCAGGCTGAGCGGCGCGGCAAAAGGAACATTCGGAAACGCGCCGCGGCCAATCAAAAAAAGCCGCAGGGAAAAAACCGTTGCAGTAATCAAACACGCGCAGGCAAAACTACAAGCCCCTGCGCGCCATTAGCGCGCAGAACGCTGAGGCAGCTGGCACGTGAAAAATAAAAGTTAAAAAACCACCCGCCGCCGCTACCCTTCCTCCCCACGGGCCAGCCAGCATGGCCCATGGGAAAGAAAGGCCCCCCGCCGCTGCTGCCCTTCCTTCCCACGGGCCAGCCAGCATGGCCCGTGGAAAAGAAAGCCCCCCGCCATTGCCCTTCCCACGGGCCAGCCAGCATGGCCCGCGGGAAATAAAGCCCTCCTCCCCCGCCATTGCCCTTCCTTCCCACGGGCCAGCCAGCATGGCCCGTGGAAAAGAAAGCCCCCCCGCCATTGCCCTTCCTTCCCATGGGCCAGCCAGCATGGCCTGCGGAAAAGAAAGGCCCCCCCGCCGCCACTGCCCTTCCTTCCCATGGGCCAGCCAGCATGGCCCATGGAAAATAAAGCCCCCCCCCTAAAAATGTAAACACAAAAACAAACCAAAAACAATCAAAAACACTCAAAAACAAAAATCCAAAATCCAAAAAGGAAACACAAAAACAGCCAAAAAACAAACAAGAAAAACACACAGATCCCCCCCAAAAAAACAAACAAACCAGAGAGCTTACCATAAGACGTCTTCTCTCCATGAGAACCGGAACTCAAATGAGAAAATAAAGAAAATACTTACTGGAAGCGACACCCAGAGGACAGAAGAGAAAAATTGTAGAGAGGAAGAAAAGCTCACCACCCCCACCCAGAGGCCACAAGAGAAAAATCATTCAAAAAAATTGAAACTAATAAGATTAATTCCCAAACTATAAAAACATTCAAAAATAATCACACTAATCTCAAAAAATACCCAAAAAAACCAGAAATCACTTTTCACTCAAAAAACAAACAAAAAATGCGTAAAAATAAAGATTAAAAAAAACAAAATTAAATTTAAACTAATTTTTTTTTAATGTACATTAAATAAATTAAATTAAAATAAAATTTGCATAAACATAAAACAAAAACCTTCAAAAACCAATTTAAAGAGCCCGGCACTAAGGAAGCCGGCGCGCAAAAAATAAAAATAAAACACACACTGGGAGTGCAAGTCCACCGCAGGCGGATGCAGCGCCTCGAAGCCACAAAATCACAAAACCTTACAACACCATTTAAAACAGCCCAGCACCAATGGTTCAAGAAAAAAAACCCCGAAACCCTTTACTATCCAACTCAATTTTTAAAAGCCCAGCACCGCCGGGCAAAATATGCTAGTAAGCTAATAAATAAATGATAGGATAGTTGAGGCAAGAGAAGGGGCCTAACTGGGCTCTTGATAGTGATCAAAGTGTTAAAAGTTTGGATATGTAGGTAGATGTTGTAAAGTCAGAGAGTGTGGAAAGCAAATCCAGAATGAGGCCTGGAAATAAGATACTGTATAGTTAAGCTGTTACCCAGTCTACAGCCAAAGAGGTAGGGGTTGGAGTACTGTCTCAGAGGTCAGCGATCGGAGAGTTTGTCTTTTGATTGGGAGCAGCAAGATTGCAGAGGTGGTTCTTTAGGAGACGAAAATGCTAGGCATGCTGCCTAGAAGACAGCAGATCTGTCTTACACCAGATCTGCAGATCTGTCTTACACCAGATCTGCAGTGAGCAGTGAGAGGCAGGCTGATCCCTTGAGGAGCTCTTCGGTTCTACATGGTATAGAACTGTGATGGTGAACCTTGGCACTCCAGATGTTCTTGGACTTCAGTTCCCAGAAGCCCAAGCACCCTGTGAATCCACACGAATGGGTGGAAGTAAAACGCTTCCGGGAGCGACGAGGGCAGTGCGGGCCGGATGAATTGCAGTAAACCCCTTTGTGTGGATTCACAGGGTGCTTAGGGTTCTGGGAATTGAAGTCCAAGAACATCTGGAGTGCCAAGGTCCGCCATCATGAGTATAGAATTTAGGATTAGAACAAAAGTTTCTTGCTGAACGATGTGAACATTCTTCGCCTATTTTCTGATGAGCAATTAATTGTATAGGGAAAACAACATAATTCTGAATGCATGAAAATTTTGTTTTTAAACATTGATTTCGTAACAGAGGACATTTTTCATTAAAAGTCAAGATTGTCGGGAGGAGTATCTAGATTAGTAGTGGTATGGAATTTTCCACACCATAAGTACCATATTTCCCCGAAAACAGGACCAGGTCTTATATTAATTTCTGCTCCAAAAAACACATTAGGGCTTATTTTCAGGGGGTGCAGTGCATTAATAGTAATTTTGTGTCAGAAATTATTATAGGTCGAAATGATTTTTGCAGAAGAAACTCCACTCAGGGAATGCCCAAATGAGGCTCCTTTCATGTCCCCAAGAGATGGGACAGAGATAGGCACTCAATCAGTCATGCAGTACCCGGGTCTCAAACTGCTGACTTGCCAGCCTTCCAGCTAACAAAGCAAGCTTCTTAACCACTGAGCCACCGCAGCCCCTATATTATCATTTATTTTAGGTATTAATGTCAATAATATTATTTACTTATATTTGATTATATATTAATATTATTTTATAATTCTATAATCTGTTGTGTGCTACAACTAACATACAGTACTTAATGTGTTTGTCTGGCTGACGATCTTAACTGGGGTTTATTTTGTGTGGTAGGTCTTATATTACGAGTATCCTGAAAAATCATGCTAGGGCTTATTTTCCAGTTAGGTCTTCTTTTCAGGGAACTAAGGTACAGTCGACCCTTGCATAACGACATTACTTGGTTCCCCAAGTAGCGTTGCTAACTGATTTTTGTTGTTATGTGGGTTTCTATGGAGTTTCCCCCATAACGACATTTTTAGCTTCGTCGTCTGGATAATGACGGTTATTTTAGCATTGTTGTCCGGACAATGACACTAAAAACATTGTAATGCGGGGGAACACATGGTGCATAACGATGCGTTGTTAAGCGAAAATGATGCTATTCGAACACGTTTAATTTTAATTTAATTTAATAGTCATATTTATATATGCCGCCCACTCAGATAGAACCCGACTCAGGGTGGCATTACAACAAGTTCTAAAAACACATAAAAACACTTTAAAAGACCCATATCTCGTTATGTGAGGGTTGACTGTAGTAAGTGTAAAAGTGCAGGATGCAAACAGAAGGTCTCAAATACACATTCTGTGTGTGGGTTTCTCACAAGTAAGAATGTGATCGCTTGATTGCATTAGAAATCTAGTACAGTAAGGGGTTTGAATATTTTAGAGGTTGCATGTCTCCCAACCAGGGAGTGAGTGGGGCTTACTTCCCTACTGAGTGTTAATGGAAGATGATTACGATATGCTGATTTGACCTGGATGACTACGTTTTTATTTTGCATAACTTCCAGAGACTATATGTTGATGATTGAATCAAGGTGCTGATGAGATACTAAAATGGTGATGAGGCCGACTCTCTTAATAGCACATGGCATGGGGGTGACTGTGCTGCTGCAGAAAAAAAGATATAGGAATGATACAGTCCCATTGTCTTCCCTTTTTATGTGGGACCAAGTGAATATGGGTAGCAGAACCTGGTAATAGCAGGCTTAACCACTGATGTCAGTCAAAAGGACAGCATAAAGTCCAGAAGCAAAGAGAACAACTGTGCAGGTATTTATCAAAGACTGAAGTCTGCACCTGCTCCTTAATCAGAGGATGCATATAGTTTAAAATAGGATCCCCAACCTTTGATTTTTGAACTTCAATTCCCCAAAGCACTGATCAGCCAATGTACTGACTTAGGATTCTGGGAATTGAAGTCCAAAAACCGAAAGTTAGGGAACCCGGGTTTAGACCACTGGGCTTTTGGTGAGCTTTGTGTTTAAAAGCAGATGACATGCCATAACAACCCACAAGCTATCATCTTAACCTGAAATTTAGAAGATACCCAACAGTTCAATTGGCATGCCAAAATGTAATGCACATAGAAAATTATGCAGTACTAAGAGGCAGGACTTCCAGGTGTTGGCATTTCTGTCAGTGGTGATGGGCTCATTCACTGTGAAAGTTGCCAGTTAGCCCAGGGCAAATTGTAAACATTTTGAGTCAGATCACATATTTAGGAGTTAAAATGGCATGTGCTCTTTTAGGTTTGTGTGTGAGTGTGTGAGAGGGAGTGTCCTGCAGACAGGAAAAGAATTCAAAAATGTCCTTTTTGGAGAGGGCATGTGAATTCTTAATGCTTTGTTGAAAAAGTTTTAAATTTGCCAGGTTAGCAGGAGCAAATTTTAAAAAGACCTTTGTTTTGTTTTGTTCTGTGTTTTGGAAACTACTTGGCAGTGCTGCATTTTAACCATATAATTGGGACACTTGTGCCCTAAAGACATATACCCTCTGTATTTGAGCATCTGAGTTTTAATTAACAGTGTTGTGCTGTTTTATTAGCTGTGGCTCTTGAAGGATTGCTATAGCTAGTTTAATTAATTTGGCTTCACAATCATCTTGTGAAAAAGCTCAAAGTGCCGTATATTGCACATACTTTAAATACTAATATACTGAATGGTAAGAGGCTCTTCAGCTAGACCTGGTTCCCACAGGAAGTCTGTTTGTCACTGAACAAACAATACATGATTTGCCATTGGATTCATTCCAGAAGCTAAGTCACTGAACTGTTGTTTTGGTAGGAAGTATATTACACTTGGTCTTTGAACCTCACATTTTAGACTTAGCTCACTAATGACTTGATCTCAGTAAGTCATATCTCAGCCTCTTAATGTGTGAATGACATTTACTTTGGGAGATAAATCCTACATGCTAGAAGCAGATTTGTTATAAGTGCACCAGTTTGTGTATTTTGGGTGACCACTCCTAGCATACTTCATGCAGCTGTGTAATCCAAAAAGATAAGCCTGCACACTTGTAAGACTGGCTCCCCAAATGCCAGTCCCCATATAAACAAAGCACAGCTTTCACCATAAGATGTAGATAGTTGTAGATCCAGAAGTACAGAAAATTCTTAGCAGAAGGAGCTAAAGGAGCAAAATAATTCCAAAGAGCCCAATGAATACTTGACCTGTTCATTGGGTATAGAATTCAAATGGTCTCTTAAGATTTCTTTCTTTCTTAGGAAAAGGAAAAGTAGGAGATGTAGGGGCGGGGAAAAGAAGTGCTACACAGTTTCATGAAAGAAGCTATGGCGGCAGAGAGGCTACACTATAATATTTTTTTGCCAAGACCCATTTTAAGAACTATAAAGCACAGCAGGAATTGCAGATGTACAACTTTATAGACCCATTTTTGCTCTTCGAGACCCAAATCCTGTTGTGGTTTTTTATGCAGTCAGCAGACTCATTGCATGTCTGTTCATCTTGTTATGCCAGTTTTGCAGGGAGGCATTCACTACTCCCATGTCTGTGTGTAACCCCTGTTCTTTTTAGCAGGGTAATCTGTATGATTGCTGGATTAATCACAGAGTTCTCCTCCCAGAGGAGCAGTTCCACCTCATGACTGCAAATTGGATTCTGTACCTAATCAAGATAGTTATTGAAAAACACAAAAATGCTTAGATTGTTGAGAGTTTCGTCCAGACAGAAGTACGGCTGTATGATGTACCCATGAATCTCAACTAGTACATTGTATAATTACTTTGAGTAAACTTTCTCTGTTTCCCTGTTTATATATGAGTTGACCCTTGAATTGACTAGTGATTGATGTATCTATTGATCAAAGTTGCCGTGTAAAATTTCCTTTGAATTTTACATATCTGACATATACAAGCTAACATAAACAAAACCTATTATTTGAAGTTTGCAGCTTGGTTTTTTTTTAATTATGTCAGTTCTCATATTGGAACAAGGTATCCCAGTCAATGTTTGCGCCAGGGGTGTCCAAACTTTTTGGACTGTGGGCTAGTCATGTGGTTCCTCCCACTGGAAGCGGAAGTAAAACACACTCACGCATGCACAAAATGCTGCTGTAAGTGCACCCGTGACTATCATAAACCTGTTTATGACAGCTGTGGGTGCTTTACAGCAGCATTTTGCGCATGCCAATCAGGCTGAGCGGCACGGCAAAAGGAACGTTCAATAACGCACCGCGGCCAATCAAAAAAAAGCCGCAGAAAACAAACCGCTAAAGTATGCAAACACGCGCAGGCAAAACTACAAGCCCCAGCATCCTGTGCACCATTAGCGCACAGAACGCTGAGGCGGCTGACGCGCGAAAAATAAAAGTTTTTAAAAAAGCCCGCCACCACTGCCCTTCTTCCCCACTGGCCAGCCAGCATGGCCCGCGGGAAAGAAAGCCACCGAAAAAGTTAAACCCAAAAAAACAAACCAAAAACAATCAAAAACACTCAAAAATCCAAAAAGAAAACACAAACACAGCCAAAAAAAAAACAAAAACAACACACAGACACCCCCCCAAAAAAAATCCAAACCACCCCCCCCCCAAAAAAAAACAACAACCAGAGAGCTTACCAACAGACGTCTTGACTTCAGGCCCACCGGATATCAAATGAGCTAAGAAAGGAAACACTAACCGGAAGCACCCAGAGGACAGAAGAGAAGAATTGAAGAGAGGAAACAAAGCTCACCACCCCCACCCAGAGTACACAAGAGAAAAACCATTCAAAAATATTTCAAAATAAAAGATTAATTCCCAAACAAATCAAAAAAATTAGCCAAAAAATCTAAAATATTCACACTAATCTCAAAAAATTCCCAAAAAAACCAGAAATCAAATAAATTAAAATAAAATTTGCATAAACAAAAAAAAACCCCATCAAAAACAAATTTAAAGAGCCCGGCACTAAGAAAGCCAGCGCACAAAAAAATAAAATAAAACACACACTGGGAGCGCAAGTCCGCCACAGGCGGACGCAGCGCTCAAAACCACAAAAACCTTCAAAAACAAATTTAAAGAGCCCAGCACCATTTGGAAAAAAAAAGAAACCCTTTACTATCCAACACAATTTTAAAAAGCCCGGCACCGCCGGGCAAAATATGCTAGTATTATATAAAATTAGATTATCTGTAAGGAATTTTTATGATATACTTACACTATGGATGCTTTCATTATACACCTCTGCTCTGCAGAACAAGTAGGTTACTTGTAGTAATGAAGCTTACCAAATAATTTGACTATGGCAAAAATTGAGTGCTTCTCTGTACAAGTTTAAAATAGTTCATTCTCTTAACTTTCAGTATCAGATCATGAAAGTACAATTGACTGTCTAGCTGTGTTTCCCAATCTTTGGTTTTTGGACTTCAATTCCCAGAAGCCTAAGTCAATCCCCCAAAGCACTGATCAGCCAATGTACTGACTTAGGCTTCTGGGAATTGAAGTCCACCAGTGTTCCATGGAACATGGTTTGAGAAACTCAGTTCGTTGTCAGTGAAATGAAAAAAGACAACACTGTTTTAAAAATAACCAGGCTTCTCTTTTGTCTTCATCATTTAGACCAGGGGTTCCCAACTTTTTCATGCCTCGTGCTGGACCACACCCCTGGACAGCTGAGCGGGCCACTTACGTGGTTCCTCCTGCTGTAAATACTGCTGTGAAATGCATCCTTGGCTGTCATAAATGCATTTATGACAGCCGCGGGTGCATTTACGTCGGCATTTAGGCAGGGTGGGTATGTTTATGCATGCGTGGACGTGTTTTACAGCTGTCGTAAAAGTGTCCGCTTCCGTTAGCGGTGAGGGTGGCAGCAGACCACATTAAATGGTGCCGTGGGCCGTAGGTTGGCCACCCTTGCTTTAGACCCTCATCAGCTGTGACCTTATGATAAATCATAGTTTGAATGGGGACCGTGACCCTCAGCATACCATAGTTTGATGCAATAATAAACTAACTGTGCTTAGTCTTTATTATGGCTTCTTTTTCTCAGTTTGTAGGTAATATTAAGGAAAGTTTATCAGGTCAGCTGTGGTTAATAAAAAGAGAGAAGAAATGTTTCTAATCATTCTGCCCCCAAGGAAGAAAGGCACATATGGACCTAACGTGCATGTGCAGCTCATTCCAAAGTCTCTGTGCTGCTCTCTGTTGTGAGACGGGCAGAATTTTACAAAACATTTGCTTTAGCAACATCTCTGCCATAGAGTGCTTTGGGATTTTGTGTGTATTCTTATCTAGCATTTCCAATGGTGTTTTCTTCACTCTTCAGTCCTCAGGCACCACCTCCACCTGAGCCATCTTGGGAAGAAAGGCAAACAAGCGTTATTCATCTGGCAGGTGAAGACTTCAGGGAGTCTTTGAAGAAAAAGAGGCACGCCCTTGTGATGTTCTATGCCCCATGTGAGTGTATGCTTGACTCTTTCCGTGGCGAGAGACCCCCTGTCTGTCAGAGACTGGCAGAATGTGAAATTGCAGCAAACTAAGCATGAGTACGTTCTGTTCAGTAAGCGGCTCTAGCTCGCTGGCAGAAGACATGCCTCTCACCAGGTCTTAGATTCAGTCTCTTCTGCTTTAGATAGCAAGACTAGAAAAGTCATCTCTCTGCGAGCCTGGTTAGCTAGTGCCTGTCACAGCATTACATTCCAGGTCAAATAGCCCAGTGGCATTACCCAGAGTGAGGTAGTTTCTTTGAATGATGAGTGTTGTGATTTTTGTAGTGTTGTTCAAATGGCTTTTTACTCATATTCCATGTTTCTTTTTAATGTCATTATTTCTTTAATAGTGTTTTGATAGTGTGATTTATTGTTTCTTTTTAACTGCAGTAAAACCCCGATTTACGTAAAAAGTCCATTCCTTAGGTTTTTACGTAATATGGTTTTTATGTAAACCGAAGCAAACCTATAGGAAAATGAATTTTTACGTAATACTAAGCAAACATATAGGAAAAATTTATTTTTTATGTAAAATGAAGTAAAACCACAGGAACTCTGAGGAAATCGCGTTATGTAAATCGGGACATTTATGTAAATCGGAACATTTACACAAATCGGGATGTGTTTTTTGCAGAATTATACGTGAGTCGGGGTTTTACTGTATATCTGATTTTTCAAAGATTTATATTTCAACAGCCTTGGGTCTTCCAAGGGCGAAAGGTGCCATATATATTAATTAAACAAATGCTAATAAATAATTATTGATTCTGAGCATGTCTGTACTACAGACATAGCATTTTTTCTAAATGTACAATTAAAGGAAAAACTTTTAAGTGTTTATATTTTAAAGAAAATTGTCATGAACCATTTTTTAAAAAATAGCAGCTGTCTGTGTTTCAAGCATATCAGAGAATAACCAAAACAAAAACAAAATTGTAGCACTTTGAAGACTAACTGTTAAATTTTAATGTTAGCTTTTATGAATCAAGTTATGAATCCACTTCACCAGACATGGGAGTTACTTCATGACATCAATTTATATACTCTGTACCTGATGTATATAAATTAGAATAGAATAGAATCCTTTATTGGCCAGGTGTGCTAACACACCAGGAATTTGTCTTTGGTACATATGCTCTCTATTTACATGAAAAATTAAATTACATTTACTAGATCATCTAGTACGCTTAATAATAGGTGCTAATCATAATACTAACAACAATCTCACATATCCTTAGAGAAACAATAACAATACAATAAAAGCACACAATTATTCAGCAGATTGATGGCATTTGGAAAGAAACTATCCTTGTATCTGGTTGTTTTAGTATGTAATACTCTAAAGCGTCGTTTCAACAGTAGAAGCTGGAGCAAGTTATTGCCAGGATGTGTGGTGTCTGTATATTTTCTCCGCTCTCTTTTTAGCTCGTGTAGTATATAGATCTTCAATGGAAGGTAGATTAACAGCAATAATTTTTTTCTGCAGTCCTAATTACTCGTTGGAGTCTATGTTTATCTTGTTGAGATGCAGAACCAAACCAGACAATTATAGAGGTTCAGATGATGGATTCTATGATTCCTCTGTAGAACTGGATCAACAACTCTTTAGGCAACTTGAGCTTTCTGAGTTGGCGCAGAAAGACTAGTCTCTGTTGTACTTTCTTAATGATGTTCCTAATATTAGATGACTACTTTAAATCTTGAGATATGGCAATACCTAAGAACTTGAAGTACTCCACTATTAATACTGGATTATTTAGTATTGTAAACAATGAATATGGGGATCAAATCCTCCTAAAGTCCACTATCATTTCTACTTTTTTGCCTGCATTCAATTCAAGATTATTTCGACTACACCACAAGACTAGTTGTTCAATCTCTTCTATATGCAGACTCATCATTGTCTCGGATAAGTCCAATCACTGTGATGTCATCTGCAAACTTAACTATTTTAAGAGAAGAATCTTTTGAGATGCAATCGTTGGTATACAGGGAGAAGAGAAGTAGAGAAAGCACACAGCCCCGAGGAGGTCCTGTACTGATTATTCTGGTTTCTGATCTAATTTTACTCAGCTTCACCTGCTGCCTCCTGTCCGTTAGGAAACTTATAATCCATTTACAAGTGTGGTCCGGTGCAGCCAGCTGTCTTAATTTAGTTATAAGAATGTCGGAAGGATGGTGTTAAATGCTGAACTGAAATCAACAAAAAGGACCATTGCAGAGGATTTTGGAGATTCAAGATGGTTTAATATATAGTATAAAGTCATATTTACAGCATCTTCCGTTAATCTATTTGCACAATAAGCGAATTGCAGCGGATCCAATAGTGGATCTATGATGGTTTTCAGGTATGCCAGCACAGGCCTCTCCAAAGTTTTCATGACCACAGATGTTAAAGCCATGAAGTCCCACTCCCATGTCTGATGAAGTGGACTTGATCCACAAAAGCTAACAGTAAAATTTAATAATTAGTCTTCAAAATGCTACAATGTTTTTTGTTTTGTTTTGTTTATTCTCTGATAAATATGAAACAGACGTTTGGAACAGAAGTCGTTTGAGTGGTGAGAATTGAAGGTGCATGAATTTCTAAAGGCACCTTGTTAATCTGTTAAAATAAAAAGAGCAGAATCCTGTGGTAGCTTAAAGACTGAAAAATTTATTACAGCATGTACTTCTATCACCATTGCTGAGTGTATTGACCTTGCATGTTTTTTTCAAGGCTAGTTCACTACACTTGATCAGCTTAACATCTATTGTCAAGAGAAATGAAAACAACAACTAGAAGGCAGAAGAAAGTTCATCTTTGTACTATTGACAAATACTGTTTTTTAGCAGTCTAAGAAAGTATGGTGTGGAGATGATGAGAAGAAAAGAATGGGTTTTGATGAAAGCTTTTAAAGAACTATAAAGCTGTGGCAATGCTATTAACAGAAGTATAGTCTCCAGAACTAGGTACGAGGTACTAATTCCCCTCTATTTGGCACTAGCCAGACCACATCTAGAGTACGGTGTCTAATTCTGGGCACTACACTTTAATAAGAATGCCAACAAATCAGAACAAGTTCAGATGAAGGCAACAAAGATGGTCAGGGAACTAGAAGCCATACCCTATGGGGAAAGACTGATGGAACTGGGCATGTTTAGCCCTGAGAAAAAGGAAATTGAATAGGGATATGATAGCACTTTTCAAGTACTTGAAAGATAGTCATAAAGAGGAGGGTCAGGATCTGTTCCTGATCATCCCAGAGTATAGTACACATAATAACAGGCTTTTGTTATACGAAAAGAAAGCAAGGGCCAAACGGTGTGGGTATTAGCAAGAGAAAGGAACCATTTGAGGCAAAGTTGTCTTTAGAGCAATAGTTGTATAAGGGTATTAATTTCCATATGTCTTTCTTGAAAATAACACAGTCTTTATTGAAAAAAAGTGTTTCTGTTTATGAATATTTATTTTTATCCATTCTGTTCTGTTCATTTAATTTTATTCATTCAAAAACTGATCCGGTAGCAGCTTTTTCAAAACAAAGTTTTCTTCATCAGGAATTGATTTAGAAATTCGTAACTGACAAATTCTGTAAAACAGTAAAAACAATTTTTTACATAACAGAAACATTTAGTAAGTAGAAAGTATTTACATTTATCTGTAAGACTATAAACAAAACATTTTTTACATACCACACTTTGTTAATCTCTTTCTTTGGCGTCCCCAGAAAAAAGCCTCAGAACAGGAATTCTTCCTAGCAGTTGGGCTCAGAGACGTTAGGCAACACAGTTGAAAATACTAATTATATACACTGTATTTCACATGAGGTGAAATCAGGACAAAGTTTATTGATTTTTATCTTAAAGGTGTATACCAGGAGGAAAGGGTTGAAGTTTTTTTTATGGCAAAGGAACTAATTTTTCTTGTGAAAACATAGAACTGACTATAAGAAACAGGAAAAATCCTGTTCTTGACTTAAACCATTTGGTACCAAAGTATCAAGTCTATGAATATAAACAGTTTATCTCTGGAGCAATATCTTATCAATATCAGATTTTTCAAATGGAATGGATAAAAATAAATATTCATAAACAGAAACACTTTTTTTCAAGAAAGACTGTTGTTTTCAAGAAAGACTGTGTGTTTAAGTTATACGTAGCCTGCTATAGGCTGAATATCTGCAAAAATTTCTTAACTGTGAGAGCAGTATGACAATGCAACCAATTACTTCAGAAGAAGATGAGTGCTTCAATGCTAGAGGCATTCAAGAGAAAATTGGGCAGCAATCTATCAGATCTGCTTTGATTTGGATTCCTGCATTGAGCTGGGGTTAGACTCGATGGCCTCATAAGCTCCTTCCAATCCAGTTGTTCTATGATTCTGTGTTTCTCCATACCATTGAAGTAAAGAACTTGACTGCTGATCAACATTTACTAATAGGCATACTTTTAATTAAGGGTCAGGAGGAACCCTATGATTAATATATTTAGTCTAGTTCTTGTAATAATTATGATTTCCTGTGTAGAAGAGACCCTGCATCTTCAATCTTATTTTTTTATAACTGTGAGGGACCGTGGAGTAGCTTTGATATATAGCACACTCACATGCACCAGCCTCTTCTTTAATCAAGCACAGTAGGAAGCAACTACTGAATATTTTAAATCTTGGTTTGCATTGAGATAATAATTAGGGAAACAGAACAAGTACAAATCATTGTGTATTGAAAGTGTTCCCTTTCAGTACTAGTAATGTGCCTTCTGTTAAATCTGATTGATTATCTTTGTTTATCACTTTCTCAATCATGGGACCTCTCAGGGTTTTTATGCCTACCAATTACCACTAACTTGCTTATTTTAGTGCAGGAGGAGAACCACTAAGATTGGCAAGCTGCTGTAGTTCAAATAATTTTCTTCCCCTATTCAAAGCCACATCCCAGGTCAGGAAAGCTCCTCAGTGAAAGCCATCTTGCTGTGCTTAGTAGAGAGCTCAAACATCCTGCATGATTAGAGTTTGTCTGTTATGAATCTGAGCAAGTTTGGTTCTGATCCTTAATGCTTTCTAAAGCCTTAAGTTTAGTTAAGCTAAGAAGCTACACGGACATTGCTGCAGCTGGTAAGGTAAAGGTCGCCCTTGCTCGAAAGCCAATCATATCCGGTTCAGTGCTCATCTCTGTTTATAGCCAAAGAGCCAGTGCTGTCTACTTCTGCAGACATTTCCGTGGACAAGTGACAGGCATGCCTCAACACCAGAGTGCACGGAATGCTGTTTACCTTCCCACTGAAGTGGTCCCTATTTATCTACTTGCAATTTCTTGCTCTCGAACTGCTAAGTTGGCAGGAGCTAGGACAGAGTCAGGAGCTCACTCCATCCTGCAGTACCTGGGAATCGAACTGCTGACCTTCCAGTCAGCAAGTTCAGAGTCTTAACCACTTGAACCACCACAGTCCCACTGCAGCTGGTATATTGTTGTAAATACATGCTGAGAAGTTGAGGACAATGTGTGCTTTGGTTTTGTCACAAGTGGAAATCTGCAATAGTGGTTGAAACTGAATAGGGCCAGGATACCTAAGAGATCGCGTCTCCTCAAGAACGTCTGTCCATCCAACCAGAGCAGACCGGAGGGGCTCTAATTGTACCATTTGCTAGAGGGACTTGTCTCTCCAGCACAAGAAGGAGGGCCTTCTCTGTGTCTGCAGCGGCCCTTTGGAACCTTCTGCCAACAGAGTTACGGCTGCAGACGGCATTGCTACCCTTCAGGAAAGAACTGAAAACCTGGCTGGCTGGGAAGGAGTGGGGCACTGGTGGAAGAGTGACCCCCGCCTGCTGGCTTATATAGACAATCAGAATCTTCCCTCTCTTGCTCTCTAGTTCTTTTATGGGGTGGGTGGCTTTTAATGTTCTAACATTTTAATCATGAGAGTGTTTTAATGTTTTATAATGGTTTTGTATGTTGATTTATACTGTGACTGTTGTAAGCCACCCTGAGTCGGCGTAAACTGAGTGGGCGGCATACAAGTTGAAAAAATCAAATCTAATCTAGTTAGCCACAGCTAGAGTAGACCCATTCAGTCACTTATACAAGTTCCATTGATTCAGTTCAGTAGTTGTGACTTACTACTACTGAATTCCAGACAGAATGTTACATTGTGGGATACTTCTGTTCAGATTTTCAACCAGTCCATTCTAGCTCTCCTGCTCTGCATTCTGCACACACACACCCTCTTTGCATTTACTATGTCCAGACATTACTGGGCTATTTGGAGTACAGAGAAAAAGCCTCCTCGAAGATTTTGGTAGTTTTGAACCACAATCAGGCGTACCCTGGTAACGGCAACCTCTTGTTACTGGCTACTCTTTCTCACACTGAGTCAGGTGAAAGGAACTATATAATGAACTCACCAAAAGGTGCCTTCATATTGGCAGCTTCATGTCTGGCCTAGACATGGAAGAAGAAGAATTGGGCTATTTGAGTGTTTGGTTTCTTTTATTTATTTTTTCATTGAATTTATATTGCCGCCTTTCTCGCCTCAGCGACCCAAGGCGGCTCACATCAGTTTAAAACCATCCCCATACAATAAAACCGAATATTAAGATTATAAAAACGTTAAAATGTTCACAAAACAAGCTAACCCCTCATTAAAATTGAGGCCAGGGCTAGATGAGCCAGCAGGGCTGGGATGTGCTTTTTTAAAAGCATTGGGTGTGGGATGGCTTGGATATGTTTGTGCTCAACCCAGCTACTTTGAAATAAAGAGTTTTTCCCATTGAATTGATGCATCGATTTGTAGGAACATTTTTTTAAAAAAAAAAATAGCTTCTTGGTTTAAGCCTGAAAATCTCATTTTTCTAAGGAGCAGTGGAGAATGCCGGGAGACATGAGAGGCTGTAAAAAAGGGGATTGGAGTTGCACGCAGCCCATAGCCATTATTTTGCCCTCTTATGTGTGGGTGTTGCCATTGTGGCTGTGCAAGCATGAGAACTTAGAGAATAGAGGGAATGGAGTGGAGCAACAGTACAGAAATATGTTTGAGATGTAACATCAGTACAAGACTCAGTAGACTCTTCAGGCAAAACCTACTGCCATCGTTCTTTCTTTACGCTTCATGCCTTCAGCATAATGGGAAACTTCTCAATAGCATCTCAGCAATTCTGTGAACCTAATCCCCTTCTCTCCCTCCTTCCCTCTACTTCTCCTTCAGTTGATGCCCTAACATCAGAATTTAAACTAATGAAACTTAGATGTCTCTTTGCTCACAACTTGTGATTGATTGTCTCAGATTGGAAAGCTATCCACATTTATTTGCATGCTCATTGATTCAGTTTGCTTGTATCCCTGCCTTCCTCCCAATAAAGGGGCCAAGACAGCATACAACATATTTAACAGGCAAGTGCAGCTAGATGTGCAACAAATTAAAATGTTAAAAAAATATTGTTGTTGTTGTTGTTCAGTCGCACAGTCGATTCCGACCCTTTGCGACCCTATGGACCATTGTTCTCCAGGCGCCTCTGTCCTCCACCATCCCCCTCAGCACTCCCAGTTCTGCCTGAGTGGGCGGCATATATAAATACGACTAAACAAATAAATAAAAATAAATAATTGTGTCTATAATACCATCTAGCCATCTCATCTTTGGCCTCCCCTTCTTCTTTTGCCCTCCACCTTTCCCAACATCAAGGCCTTCTCAAGTGAATCCTCCCTTCTCATTTGATGTCCAAAGTACATTAGCTTCGTCTTTACTATTAGTCCTTCCAATGAGCAGTCAGGGTTGATTTCTTCTAAGATTGACCTATTTGTTCTCCTCGCTGTCCAGGGTACTCTCAAAATTCTCCTCCAACACCACATTTCAAAGGCATCTATTCTTCTGCGTTCAGCTTTCCTTATTGTCCAGCTCTCGCATCCGTACATTACCACTGGGAATACCATTGCTTTGACTATTCTAATTTTTGTTTGCAATGTGATGTCTCTGCTTTTCACTATGTTCCCCAGGTTTCTCATGGCTTGTCTCCCAAGAATCAGTCGCCTTTTTATTTCATGGCTGCAATCCCCATCTGCAGTGATCTTTGATCCCAGGAAAGTAAAATCTGTCACTGCTTCTACTTCTACTACTACTACTACTACTCCCAGAGAACTGGGAACGAGCCAGTTCTCATGGTACATGTTGGTACCAATGATGTTGCGAAGTCCAAGCAGTCTGTCCTGGAAGCCAAATTCAGGTTGTTAGGAAGAAGATTGAAGTCCCGGACTTCCAAGGTAGCATTTTCAGAAGTGCTGCCTGTCCCTCGCGCAGGACCTACCAGGCAGGCAGAGCTCAGAAGCCTCAATGCGTGGATGAGGCGGTGGTGTCGAGAGGAGGGTTTCAGATTTGTCAGGAACTGGAGAACATTTTGGGACAAGCCAAATCTGTTCAGGAGGGATGGGTTGCATTTGAACCATGATGGGACCAGATTGCTGGCACTCAACATCAAAAAGGCTGCAGAGCAGCTTTTAAACTGATAACTGGGGGAAAGCCGACAGGAGCTGGGCAGCACCCGGTTCGGAAAAGTGTGTACTTGAGTAGTGAGGAGGATGCAAAATTTACTGAGCAGAGCGAGGAGCTAGTCACTAGCATTCTAGCAGAAGGATGCAAGAGGCAGTCTAACAATGCAACTGGACACAAAAGACTGTGTCAGAAAAGCATATATAAATGCTTGTATACAAATGCCAGAAGCCTCCGGAACAAAATAGGGGAGCTGGAATACTTAGCAATAGATAAGAATATTGATATTATTGGTATCACTGAAACCTGGTGGACAGATGATAACCAATGGGATACAGTTATCCCAGGCTACAAACTGTACAGGAAGGATAGGAAGGGGCAAATGGGAGGTGGTGTGGCCTTGTATGTCAAAGAAGTGATAAAATCGTATGAATTGGAATATCTAGGTGATTTGGAGTCACCATTAGAAGCTCTGTGGGTAAGAGTACCAGGCCACAAGGATGGTCTAACAGTAGGCATATACTATCGGCCTCCGACCCAAACTCTTGAGGGAGACTGGCAGTTGGAGAATGTTGTAAAGGAGGCATCCAAGAAGGGAAGCCTGGTTATAATGGGGGACTTCAATTACCCTCACATAGACTGGGTGAACTGTTGTTCAGCACATGATAAAGAGATAAAGTTCCTAGATATGCTAAATGATTGTTCCCTGGGACAGATGGTTGAAGACCCAACTAGAGGTACAAGAATCCTTGACTTGATCCTGAGTAATACTCAGGATCTGGCGCAAGATGTTAATGTGACTGATCCAATAGGGAACAGTGACCACAACTCAATTATGTTTAACTTGATCATAGACCGCAAGTCACTGATAAAATCTAACACAGAGACCTTAAATTTTCAAAAAGGAAATTTCCCAAAGTTGAGGAAACTAGTAAAAAAGAAGCTGAAAGGGAAAATTGAGAGAGTCCAAACACTCCAAGAGGCATGGAGGCTGTTTACAAAAACAATAACAGAGGCTCAATTGGAATGGATACCCAAAAGGAAAAAGGGCACTGCCAGGTCCAAGAGGACTCCAATGTGGCTTACAGGAGCTGTTCGGGAAGTGATCAAGAGCAAGAGAAGCTCATTTAGAAGATGGAAGGCTTGTCCGAATGAGGACAGCAGGCAAAAACATAAATTCTGGCAGAACAAATGCAAGGCAACAATCAGGAAAGCAAAGCAAGACTTTGAGGAGCGTATAGCTAAAAATACTCAGAGAAATAACAAAGATTTCTTTAAGTACATTAGAAGTAAGAACCCAACTAGGAAGGCCATTGGACCATTAGATGACAATGGAAGGCAAGGGGTTATTAAAGAGGAAACAGAGATTGCAGAGAGACTCAATGAATTCTTTGCTTCAGTATTCACTGAAGAAGACAGAGGCCACATACCCAAAACAGAGCCTATCTTCGTAGGGAGGGAAACCGAAGAATTAAGCCAGATAGAAATAACCAGGGAGGAGGTCCTTGCATGTCTTGTTAAACTAAACACTAACAAATCACCAGGACCAGATGGCATCCATCCACGAGTTCTCAGGGAACTTAAAGATGAAATTGCTGATCTCCTAGCCAAAATATATAATCTTTCCCTCAAATCAGGCTTTGTGCCTGATGACTGGAAGGTAGCGAATGTAACACCAATTTTCAAAAAAGGATCCAGGGGTGATCCAGGGAATTACCGACCTGTCAGTTTGACATGTGTCCCAGGTAAAGTGATGGAAATCATCCTAAAAGATAGAATTAATAGGCACATAGAAGAGAAGGCGCTGCTAAAGGAGAGCCAACATGGCTTTTGCAAAGGCAAATCATGTCTCACTAATCTGTTGGAATTTTTTGAGCGTGTCAACAAGCATGTGGATAAGGGGGATCCAGTTGACATTGTTTATCTGGACTTTCAGAAGGCTTTTGACAAGGTCCCACACCAAAGGCTCTTGAATAAACTTACCAGTCATGGAATAAAAGGACAGGTCTTGTCCTGGATCAGCAACTGGCTAAGGGACAGGAAACAGAGGGTAGCACTAAATGGACACTTCTCCAAGTGGAGGGAAGTAAAGAGTGGGGTCCCCCAAGGTTCAGTACTGGGACCCCTGCTTTTCAACCTCTTCATAAATGATCTAGAGGTAGGAGTAAAAAGCAAGGTAGCCAAATTTGCTGACGACACTAAATTATACAGGATAGTGAAAACTGTGAGAGATTTTGAGGAGCTCCAGAGGGATCTCTCGACACTGGGGGAGTGGGCAAAACAGTGGCAAATGAGTTTCAACATTAGTAAGTGCAGAGTGATGCATGTTGGGGCAAAGAACCCCAATTACATTTATAAACTGATAGGGTCTGAACTCTCTGCGACAAATCAGGAAAGGGACCTTGGTGTCTTGGTGGACAACTCAATGAAGGTGTCAACCCAGTGTGCCTCAGCAGTGAAAAAAGCAAACTCAATGCTAGGGATCATTAGGAAGGGTATAGAAAATAAGTCAGCAAGTGTCATTTTGCCTCTCTATAAATCTATGGTGAGGCCCCACCTGGAATACTGTGTACAGTTCTGGTCGCCATACCTCCAGAAGGATATTATGGAGCTGGAAAAAGTGCAGAGGAGGGCAAGCAGAATGATTAGGGGATTGGAACACCTTCCTTACCATCTGAGGCTGCAACGGTTGGGCCTCTTCACTCTTGAACGACGACGTCTAAGAGGTGACCTGATTGAAGTTTATAAAATCATGCACGGTGTGGACAAAGTAGATAAGGAAAAACTGTTTTCCCTATTGCATAACACTAGAACTAGGGGACACTCCATGAAACTTTTGGGTACTAGTTCTCAAACAAATAAGAGAAAGTACTTTTTCACCCAGAGGATTACTGGTCTATGGAACTCCCTGCCAGAAGAAGTGGTGACAGCTGTCAGTCTTGACAGCTTTAAGAAAGGATTAGACAAGTTCATGGAGGACAAGCGTATCAATGGCTATAATTATGGATACTTAAGGACAACCTCCGGGTTGGAGAGATAGGCAGGATATCTCTCAATATCATTTCCAGGGAATCCTAAGCAGGCATCTGCTTGGGAATACCCTGAAGGAAATGGTGAGCCACTGTGTGAGACAGAATGCTGGACTGGATGGGCTGTGGCCTGTTCCAGCAAGGCTGTTCTTATGTTCTTATGTTCTTCCCCATCTATTTTCCAGGAACTGATCGGACCTGTTGCCATTATCTTGGTTTTCTTGATATTGAGTCTCAAACCAGCTTTTGCACTCTCCTCCTTCAATCCAATCAAGAGGTTCTTTAGGTCTTCCTCACTTTCTGCCATTAGGGTGGTATCATCTGCATATCTCAGATTGTTTATGTTTCTCCCAACAATTTTAATCCCATATTATGATTCCTCCATCCCTGCATTGCGCATTATGTGCTCTGTGTATAAGTTGAATAAGCAGGGTGACAGAATGCAGCCTTGTCTTACTCCTTTTCCTATTCCAAACCACTCCGTCATTCCATACTCTGTCCTAACTGTTGCTTCTTGACTCATGTACAGATTTCTCATGAGACATATGAGGTGCTCTGGTATTCCCATCTCTTTAATTACTTGCCACATCTTGTTGTGGTCCACACAGTCAAATGCCTTAGTGTAATCAATGAAACAAAAGTAAACTTGTTTCTGGTATTCCTTTGTTTTCTCCATGATCCAACGTATGTTGGCAATGTGGTCTCTAGTCCCCCTGCCTCTTCTGAAACCGGCCTGCACCTCTGGTAGTTCTCTCTCCACATGCTGCTGTAGTCTGTCCTGTATTATCTTGAGCATCACCTTGCTTGCGTGTGGGATGAGTGCAATTGTTCGGTAATTTGAGCATTCTTTGGCATTGCCCTTTTTTGGGATTGGGACATATACTGATCTTTTCCAATCCTGTGGCCACTGTTTTGTTTTCCAGATTTGCTGGCATATTGAATGCAGTAATTTGACGCCATCATCTTTTAGAGCTTTGAAAAATTCAACTGGGATACCATCATCTCCACTAGCTTTGTTATTTGCAGTGCTCTTTAGGGCCTTTATAACTTCGCTCTCCAGGATGTCTGGCTCGAGTTCAATTTTTTCATCATTGTGGTTATCAGGAGTGTTGAGGTCCTTTTTGTAGAGTTCCTCTGTGTACTCTTTCCATCTTTTCTTAATCTCTTCTGCATCAGCTAGCTCTTTTCCGTCTTTGTCCCTTATCATGGTCATTTTTGCTTTAAATGTTCCCTTTATTTCCCCGATTTTTCTGAAGAGATCTCTAGTCCTGCCTCTTTTGTTGTTTTCCTCCATTTCTTTGCACTGTTCTTTTAGGTAGTTTTCCTTATCTCTCCTTGCTCTTCTTTGAAATTCTGTGTTCAGAAGATTGTATTTTTTCCTTTCTCTTTTGACTTTTGCATTCCTTCTTTCCTCTGCTATTTTAAGAGCCTCATCAGACAACCATTTTGCTTTCTTATGCTTCTTTTCTTTTGATATGGTTTTCTTTGCTGCTTTCTGCATGATGTCCTTTATCTCTGTCCATAATTCTTCTGGCACTCTGTCTATTGTGTCTAGGCCATTATATCTGTTCATCACCTCCACCGTGTATTCTTTAGGGATGCTGTCTAGGTGATATCTGTCTGGTCTCCTTGTTTTCCCTATTTTCTTTAGTCTTAACCTGAATTTTGTGATCAGTAGGTTGTGATCTGAGCCACAGTCTGCTCCAGGTCTTGTTTTTGCTGATTGTATGGAGGTTCTCCATCTTTGGCTGCAGAGTATGTAGTCAATTTGGTTTCGGTGTTGGCATTCTGGTGATGTCCATCTGGTGATGTCCATGTGTAAAGTCGCCTCTTGTGTTGCTGGAAGAGAGTGTTTGCTATGACCAGTGCGTTCTCTTGGCAGAACTCTATCAATCTTTGCCCTGCTTCATTCTGCGTTCCAAGACCGAACTTGCCTGTTATTCCCTCCACTTTTTGATTGCCTACTTTGGCATTCCAATCTCCTAATATAATTTGGACATCACTTCTTGGTGTCTGTTCTATGAGGTGTTCTAGGTCCTCATTGAACTGGTCCACTGTGGCTTCATCTGCACCAGTGGTTGGTGCGTATATTTGGATCACAGTGACATTGAAAGGTTTGCCTTGAATTCTGACTGACATCATTCTGTCATTTTTGAGGTTGTATCCCATTACTGCTTTTCTCACTCTCTTATTGACAATTATGGCTACTCCATTTCTTCTAAGGTTTTCTTGTCCACAATAGTAGATATGATGGTTTCCAGAGCTGAATTCACCCATCCCTGTCCATTTTAGCTCACTGATGCCCAAGATGTCAATGCTTATTCTTTCCATCTCATTTTTAACCACTTCCAGTTTACCTTGGTTCATTGATCTCACATTCCATGTCCCTATGCAGTATTGTTCCTTGCAACATTGCATTTCTCTCCCCCCTTTCCTGTCCCTCCCCTTCCTCCACTCTGTGGTGTTAAGCATTCTGTATCACCTAGCCTGATCCTTTGTTTTGCCTTTTGTTTTGGTCAATAGAGTTCTCTTGGCAAGCTTTGTGGCGTGGTTTGCCGGTTTCTACGCCATTTTTTTCCTCGCATCATACATCATATCACAGTTTTAAAAGTGTAGAACATTTTAAACAACATATTATCATGCGTATTATCACACTTTAAACACAGTCTCTATGTCAGTTGCTACATTAAGTCATTATAAAGTCTTTATGTGAGTTACTATATTAAGTCATCAACATTTCTGCATATTTAACTACTTATCCTTTGCATGGGGCTCTGAGTCTCGCCCCCTGGTTTAGCTCCTCTGCCTTCTTCCCTTCTGCCAATTGGTCCTCTCCTTCGGCGCTCGGTTGGTGCCAGGAGGCTGGAGATGGTGGAGTCCGGGCTCGGATGGGCTCGTGTCGGGGCGAATGGCTGGCCTCTCCCCACCCGGCTGGTCTTCCTCCCCCCTCACCGGCCCGGCTGGAGATGGTGGAGTCCGGCTCGAAGGGCTCGCGTCGGGGCGAATGGCTGGCCTCTCCCCGCCCGGCTGGTCTTCCTCCTCCCTCGCCGGCCCGGCTGGAGATGGTGGAGTCCGGCTCAGAAGGGCTCGCGTCGGGGCGAATGGCTGGCCTTCCCCCGCCCGGCTGGTCTTTCTCCTCCCTCACCGGCCCGGCTGGAGATGGTGGAGTCCGGCTCGAAGGGCTCGCGTCGGGGCGAATGGCTGGCCTCTCCCGCCCGGCTGGTCTTCCTCCTCCCTCGCCGGCCCGGCTGGAGATGGTGGAGTCCGGCTCGAAGGGCTCGCGTCGGGGCGAATGGCTGGCCTCTCCCCGCCCGGCTGGTCTTCCTCCTCCCTCGCCGGCCCGGCTGGAGATGGTGGAGTCCGGCTCGGAAGGGCTCGCGTCGGGGCGAATGGCTGGCCTCCCCCCGCCCGGCTGGTCTTCCTCCTCCCTCGCCGGCCCGGCTGGAGATGGTGGAGTCCGGCTCGGAAGGGCTCGCGTCGGGGCGAATGGCTGGCCTCTCCCCGCCTGGCTGGTCTTCCTCCTCCCTCGCCGGCCCGGCTGGAGATGGTGGAGTCCGGCTCGGAAGGGCTCGCATCGCGGCGAATGGCTGGCCTCTCCCCGCCCAGCTGGTCTTCCTCCTCCCTCGCTGGCCCGGCTGGAGATGGTGGAGTCCGGCTCGGAAGGGCTCGCGTCGGGGCGAATGGCTAGCCTCCCCCCGCCCGGCTGGTCTTCCTCCTCCCTCGCCGGCCCGGCTGGAGATGGTGGAGTCCGGCTCGGAAGGGCTCGCGTCGGGGCGAATGGCTGGCCTCCCCCCGCCCGGCTGGTCTTCCTCCTCCCTCGCTGGCCCGGCTGGAGATGGTGGAGTCCGGCTCGGAAGGGCTTATTGTAATATTTAAAAACAACTTAATTAGGTAAACAATTTTAAAAATTTAAAAGCATATTAAAAGAGGATTAAAAAGTGCATCCTCCACTAAAACCTCTCCTCTAGCAACCAGTCATTTGTTAAATGCATTAGAACTAAAATTGATTGTATGCATTAGCTTTTAGTTTGCTTTCTTACATGCCAATTTCCACATTCTTAAACTCCACAATTATATGTCACTGTTGTTGCAGAAAATTGCAAGGCGTTGTGCAAGTGTTGAGTAAGACCAGCCTTTCCCACATATTTCCCATGTACTAGCTTATTTTCTAAAAATGGTTGATGATTTTGTACTCCAAATCCCATGTAGAGCTACTGTTCCTTTCCCACTTCTTTGGGGAAGTAGATTTCTCTCAAAGCCCAGAGAAATAGATTACAGCTTCTTGGGTTGCTTAGCCTCCATGACTATTGGCTGTGCAGGTTTGGGGATTTGGAGAACTGTAGTGCAAAAAGATAGTTTTTAAAGCTCAGAACTCTATTTAAAAGAGGGATTTTATTTCATTGTCTGAAAAATACTTTGCATTAAATGCTAAGTTAAAACCAGAACTTAAAGCTTTTAGTGTTTTTAGCTATAGTAAAGGGACTGCAGTGGCTCAAGTGGCTAAGATGCTGACTGGAAGGCGGCAGGTCAGCAGTTCGATACCTGAATACTGCAGGATGGAATGAGCTCCCGTCTTTGTCCCAGCTCCTACCAGCCTAGCAGTTTGAAAGCAAGAAATTTCAAGTAGATAAATATTGTATTGCAGTATTTTGGAGTTATTCTTTCAGTTTTGTTCCAGCCAGAGCATTCTTGCCCCCAATTATCTTTGATTATTCAGGTGTTTAGTGAAAGTGTTTTTAAATTAACCATTTTGCTCCTATTGGTAGAATATAGCTTTGCGTGATGTTGAGAGTGTTATTGTCTGTATCTGTTTCCTTCTTAGGTACATATGATTTTTTTTAATGAGTAGTATTCAATTCAAACACGCAAACAAGCTTTTTATTCAGGAACCACAGGTAACAACTATGCAGGGAAAGATAGTTATTATGATATATGTGTTAAAGTTTTGAACAACAATAAAATGTACATTTATTTCTTGTGCATTTAAAGATGAAGATACATTCTTTACAGATTCTCAGTCTTTCTGTTGCACACGTTCTAAGCTCTGTAGACAAACTTATTTTAATAAACTACAGCATAGACTATGTCTCTTAACGAATTCTCAAGCATAAGAACATAAGAACAGCCTTGCTGGAACAGGCCACAGCCCATCCAGTCCAGCATTCTGTCTCACACAGTGGCTCACCATTTCCTTCAGGGTATTCCCAAGCAGATGCCTGCTTAGGATTCCCTGGAAATGATATTGAGAGATATCCTGCCTATCTCTCCAACCCCGAGGTTGTCCTTAAGTATCCATAATTATAGCAAACTTCCTTCTCTGTCACACTCTGAGATCTGCCTTCCTAACTTATTTTCAACTAACCTGTCACATAGACCAGTGTCCTCTTAACAGTCACACTTACCAGTCACCACTCTGCACTTCAACTGCCAGTCATATTAGCTCACTGCCCATACATATCCACTCTATATGCATACAAACTTGGTATAGTTAATTATTATAGATACAATGGTGGAGAGGTGTTTTTTTAAATAAAAAAGTGGGTTTATCACTCTCATGCCTCCCCACTCTATACTGTATGTCTTCATCCAAAACACTTGAAATAATCTGAGACAAATCTATCTATATTGATTGAAATATTTTCAGTAATATCAATAAAACAAACAGAAACTGTAACACACTTCATAGGTCACACTTGTTGATTACCTATTAAATAGAGTAGAAACTTTGTTAACATTTTAAAGTGCCATCCATTGCATATTGATTTACTCAAAACTAAATCTCACTGTATTCAGTTGGGCTTACTTATGAGCAGGCATATTGCTTAAGTTTGCTCGGCATTACAATGCTGTGAGCTATTGACATGGAACTAAATCCTAGAATAGATTTAGATTGAGCAGAAGAAATAATGAAATTTGGTAGAAGAAATACCATATTAGCAAAAACAACAACCCAGCAATGACTTGAAACTACTGCTGATGAGGGTGAAAGAAGTGCAAAAGCAGGATTGATTTTGAACATTAAGAGAAAAATCATAACTAGGAGATTTATATTATTCTAATGTAGACAGTTAGGAAAATTAAACTGCTAAATTTTCTAACATCAATCCAAATGGAGAAAGTGGTCAATATGTCAGAAGAAGACTGAAATTCAGAAGGAACTAGCAAAGATCCTCGCAGAGGTATGTATCACTGGAGATCAAGGCCAAAATCATCTATAATGTAGGATTCTAATTACTGTATATAGGTGTGAAAGATGAACTGTGGATAAATCCAATAGAAGAAAAATCAGATTCATTTGAACTGTAGTTCCAGGTGAGACCTTTATGGACATCCAGAAAGACAGTAGGTCAGGGGTTTTCAACATTTTTCAGCTGTGGGCCGGACCACGACCCTTCACACAGCTGAGTAGGCAGGACTGGTGCCGTAAAACACATCCGTGGCTGTCGTAAATGCATTTACATGGTCGCAAATGAATGCAGCCAATTCCAATGGTGGCGGCAGAGGCTGTAAGGGGTGGCTGGAGTCAGGGATGTGCAGGGCACCATGGGAAGGCACTGGACAGAGAGTGGTGGCAGCACTTACTGGGGGTTTGGGGGAATCTCATACATTGCTATTGGCACCCCAAGACGCCAGAGGCAAGGTTGGGGTGGGACAAAGCCCGTTTACCCGATATACCCACACATGCCTGGCTGGAGTGAGGTCAGGGGCCGGATTATTTGGTGCTGTGGGCTGGATTCGTTAAAGGAAGTACTGTATGGCCTTATGTTAGAGAGGTTGAAACAGGACTGCCAAGGATAGGACTTTTTGGAGATCACTCATTCACAGGGTTATAAGTTACAGGTGAAACTTGGAAAATTAGAATATCGTGGAAATGTCCATTCATTTCACTTAAAAGGCAAAACAAATATATGAGATAGACTCACTACATGCAAAGTGAGAGATATCATGCCTTAATTTGTTATAATTGTGATGATCGTGGTGTACAGTGTACATGAGATTATATGATGATTATGGGGTACATGAGATTGGGGGGGTTGGGGTTTTCATAAGCTGTAAGCCATAAGTATCGATATTATAACAAAGTAAGGCTTGAACTATCTTGCTTTGCATGTAATGAGTCTATCTCATACATTTGTTTCACCTTTTAAGTTGCATTACTAAACTGAATGATCATTCGCACGATATTCTAATTTTCCGAGTTTCACCTGTAGACGCTTATAATAGCAATAAGTCTTACTGGAGTCAAAGGAAATCCATTTACAGTGGAACCTCGGTTAATGTAATTAATGCGTTCTCCGGGACGTGTCTTACAGTGAAAATTACTTTAACTGAATTTCCCATAGGAATATATTCAAAATAGAGTTGCCATAATTCTCTCCCACAAAACCGGGACAGAAGTATGTTTGACAAAAAAGGGCAGGTTATCTACAAAATAGCCTTTTTAAAAACAAACATAATATAATGACAGCTATAAAACACTTTCACATTAAATATATCAATACATAAATGAATTTATTTACAACAGTTAATTCTTACTGTAAGATGATCTGTTGTACTTCTGAGAAGTCATGTTGTGTTCAACTCTTAACGTCCTCAGTTCCAGGAAAAACAGGATCTGAGTTTCTTTTGGCAGTTTCTGTACATTGGAATATCTTTAATAATTATAATTAATGCTGATAGCAGTGGTATCACTGTTATGTTCTCCACCCCTCATATTCTTTAAACATGAATCTGTACAATGATTTCTTGCTAGTAGAGTCAGTGTTTGATTCTTGCTTTTCTTATCCTTGGTATTAATCAGCAATGAGGGAGCTGCCTTTAGAAGTAATCATTTCAATATTACTATTGTTCCAAAAAGTTACAATTCAGCTCAATCAACTTGCACATTATCAAGGCAAGAATTGTTTGTTAAGAGAACATGGCTTTCTGACCATGTCACTAAAACCTAAATATAAATTTGTCAAGTTTTGCTCTTGTAAAGCTTCCAGTTCTTGTATAACCGGATTTCTGCTTAAATCTTTAATAGCCTTTAAAAGTTGCATATGATTTAATTACTAGAAAGGGGATTACCTTTAGCAGGCGGCAGTGTCAGCTTTTAAAGATATGAATGTCTCTCTTTAGCAGACAATTTAGCATTAGTAATGGAAGGACACCATTTTACACTAGATAATATACTTCTCTCTCTATTAACATATCCCTACTGTAAGCTAATTATGAGGCCACCAAATTTCTGACAGTGTAGGGAATTTGTAGAACCTATTGCTCTAAATTTTGAATCATGGGTAACTTTGTAGTATATCCTAGTATATTGTCTTCATTTCTGAATTATGTGAAGGCTGAGTCTCCACGCCAAAAACCCTGCTTTTGTAGCAACCATTGTGTTTTTTTTACATCACCAGAGTTTAATTTTACAAAGAACCTCAGAGTATAGATGTTTGTTGGCACTTCATGAAATCCAAAATAAAAGCTGTATTCTGGGGGAAAGTGTGTGGGAAGAACAGTTACTATAGTTCCTTCTTTGCCTTTCCAACATGATGTGTGTGTTGTGCTTTGAAGATGCAGGCTTCAAAGATTGATGAAATTCTGCAACAGATATTGTGTTGGTTCCAAACAAACCAAGAAGGTTAAAGTAGATATCTTGGCATATAATGCTCTCTATTCCTTTCTTCCTTTGAAGATGGTAATAAATAAGATCACAGCTTCACTTCCATGGTACATGCTGGACAATGGGATTTGAGCAAGGGAGGTGAATTTTCAGTCCATCTTGAATTAATAGATTAATCAGATGGAAATTACCTTTCGTTATGACTTGCAAAGAAAGATATTTTAATACATTGTAAAGGTCTTCCTCCTATGATTATTTCAGCTGTTCTGATGTCTTCCCTAACCTTGCTTAAAAACATTTATTGTGGAATATGTTAAAAACTGGGATTCTCCCACTTTTGTGAAGGTAGAGATAAAATGAGCATGTTTTTGTATGAAACTTGTACTTTTTTCCCTCTCCCTACAACTTTTTGGTTTCTTGATTACAATTCATTCCACACAGAAGGATTATCTTCTAAAGTCTTTGTTTTCAGCTTTTGAAACATCTTATACACATACACTCTTAAATTGTGTTGGCATGAGAAAGCTTGCATATGTGTTACTTGCTTGTCATATAATTTCCTGCAGTGGAAGACATCTATATTCCTTGTAGATGCTACTAACTATATAATATTTTGTGTGCCTCCCAAATCTATATATGTATGCCACATATATAAATTGCAAAGTCAATAAAAAGAATATTCCTTGGCACATACATCTGCTGTTTCTAGTAAATGCTTGGAGTGGAAGATAGATATTCAATGATTTATTGTCTCTAAATTACTCAGAATTTTCTTTGATGCCTGTTCTTGTTCTGCTCTTTTCCAGGAAGCAACTTTCAAATGAAAATTTCTGTAACCTTTTAAGTATCAAGTACAACCTCATTTGTGAAAGTTGTCAGAAAGGCCTGTACAAATGGCTGGATAGCAATGGGCTACCATTGGCCAGAATTTCCTGGCATCTATGTGCTGGAGGAATATATGTAGCAATCTTACTCTTCTGTGAGATCTGGATGCAGTGCTTGTCAGCACTGCTCCGCCGCCATCCCACGTGGTTACCACGTGCTGGCACTCTAACCCGATTTACCCTTGATTAATTTTCTGCTAGCCACCCTGGGTCTCATCAGTTAGGGGAACGATAGTGCTTTCAAAATGGCAAGTGCATTGGCCTTGCTTTGGTAGCTTCTGCCCTGGCCTGTAGTAGATTACCTTGGTGAGAGAAGGGGCTCCCGTGCTTCTCTTTATTAGCTGGGTAAAGGGTGGCTCTATAAATGAAGTCAGTTTCCGTTGACTCCTATAAGTAAGTGCCTCTTCCCTATCACCTTGCTGCACTAGGAAGAATAGAAGGTGAATGAGTATGTCCTTCTGAGATACTTGGGTGCCAAGCCGTGGCCCCGAGCCTTCTTCACTGAAGTTCCCCCTTCACTTTGTCCCCTTTCTCTTAAAGGGTGAAGGCTGGCCCGCTACCCTTCTCAGGATTTCTGGTTTCCAAGTCTTTAGAAATTAAAGGAATAGTCTCTTTGTTTAGAGCTTGTTAAATTTCTTATCTCACCTTCCACTCTCAATTTCCTATTTGCTTTGAAAAAACACACTGTTCCATCAGCATAGGATCTCTTTATTAGCAAAGGAGCTATTTTCTATAAAATAGGCATTTGAACAACATTTAAAAACTTGCTTCTTAAAATCCTGTCTCACTCCTCTGAGTATTCAATGAGTGCAAGAAAGAAACATAATAAATTCAACTTTCATAGCTACCTGTTTTCTCTGGCTAATTGGCTTCTTGTTTTGTGCAGGACTTGCCCCCATGAAGTTTCATTTGGCATCAAGTCAAATAAGGCATCTTGATGAGGCTTCCCCCCTCATCAGAGCTGTGCGCTTCTCCTCAGCTTCCCCCCCCCCCCCAGCTGGGGGTTGTCAGCTGCTTTTGTATTTTATAAGATTCTCTACTAGACTATGTGCGTCATTATCTTATAGTTAGTGATATAGATTATTGGCATTTGTGTGCCGGACTGGGCCAAATATGATACATCTCAATGTATGGATGTCCTAGGGCAAGTGTACATTGAAGTCCCCCTCCCATCTAGTGGATGAAGTCACATATACATTGCTTCTCTCTTCCCCCTCCTAACTGTGAGTCTGAGGTGAAAAGTTCGACTAATTAATTTCTTTGAGGTTTCTTGCCAACTACAGTGTATATGATTGTGCCGACTGTTAGAAAATGCTGGATTCTCAACCTTTAAGCAAAATGCTTTCTATAAACTACAACTAGGCACCTAATATATGTTGCTTAGGCCTTAACATAAAGGTTTATATATGACAGTGCTTACTTATGGCTAGAACTTATGTTGCTTCATCAATGTAGCTGATTCCTCTGTGGCCCTTCTGACATTCTGACATGTGAAGTGTCTGTCATATGCCATGAAGTGATATTGAGATCCTAGCAAAGTTTTCAAGCCAGACACTTGCCCATTGAGCAATATGAGCCATAATTGCACAGTCAGATTACTACTAGAACAATTTATAGGATAAAGTTTATGTTTGACCCAAAGTACTTGGGTGTTCAACCAGGTTAGAAGCGGCTGTCTTTTAACTCTTAGAGTTGGGAGGTACCTTGAATACTTCACAGAGCTATTTTGCCTTGATATAGCTAGTCTCTTGACACAAGTCTCAGCTATTCCATGGATATCCACTGTAGCCAATTTGTCAGGCATGGTGGCCATCCTTCTGGTAAGAGGAGTCTTTGTAGTTAGGCAGTTTGTTGGAAGACAGACATATAGTTCACAATAAGGTGGTAGAGTAGGATTTCGTAGAAGAGTGTTTGGAAATAACTAGCCATAAAAAGTAACTAATTAACAATGACAAAGCTGCAATTATATTATTTGGGGAGGATAAAATCTGTTTGGGAAAATGTCATTTGTAAGGGCAGTCAACCAATCATTTTCCCAATGTCTAGGGCTATAGTTGTGTGCCTGCATACACAACTAATTGCATGAGCATTTATGCAGCCTGGGGGCGGCTGGGATATGATGAAACCATGGTTCCATCATGTAGTGCTTTTACAGAAACCCTTAGGAAAGCATCTCACTTTACCCAGGCTACACAAGGAAAACTAGGTCTGTGTGAAGGTGAAAGAGGAAGAGACAATCTGCCTTTAGGCACCTAAAATGTTCTTTTGCATAGAGATCATGACAGTTTCAGCTCTAAGCCTCATCTGTGTTGAATAAAGAGAAGACATCCCAACCTTTTTGGGACAGACTAGCTACTCTGGAAGAATGTGCACCTGTGTCTTCAGCGTTCTGAGTTTGTATGATACAATTGCATTTTTGGTGTTGTAAATATTATAGCAGGATGCAGTAGACCTTATAACGCCTCACTTTATGAGCCCCCCCCCCTCCACTATTACCCGGTGCTTTCCATTAGTACCAAAACCTCCATTTAATGGCCTCTGAAACCAGCACACAGACGTCAAGAAGCATAACAACACTGAGTGATGAAGGTAATGAAATGGGACTGAAGGAGCAAGTAAAATAGCATAGAATAAAGAGAGAAAGGGAGAAGACAGATGAAGGAGGCAGAAGGAGTGAGCGAGACAGCAGAAGATGGTTGGGAGAAGAGACCAAATGGCACAGGGGGTCAGAAAGATCAAGTAAAGTGGTGGAGGATGAGAGGAAGAAAAGGCTGGAATCGAGGCTCTGAAATTGTCTGGGAACCAAACTCATTTTTATAGTATTGACAGTGGGAATGTAGGGTTTTTAAATTCCAATACGACCATCATTGGGGGGGAAATTAAATGATAAGTGCGGGTGTCTGCTGTCATACCTTAGCCGCAGAATGTCATCCCATCACAATGAATCTTATAGGCTGACAGGTGATTCCTCTCCCCACCTTCTCCCTCCCCCTCTCAGGGTTCATACAACATAGAAATATTTACTCCCGTCTGTTTCCTGTTCTTTGAATCAACTTAGAGTCAAAACTCCCTTCCCTTGCCTCCCACTAAATTATTGTACTTTTCCTTTAAATATTCTATGCATGGCCTATTTAAAATAAGAAAACCATTTGTGCTTTTATATACAGTATTGGTCTTAAATATTTCCACATCCAGATCTGTCATTCTTAAAATTTGTCTTTCACCATATAACTAATACCTTCTCTGTAAATGTAATATCTGTCATTTTAATGTGGATGCCTCTCTTGGAAATATGACCCTGGTTGCCCAGTACTTACTAAAAACCAGCCATAGAGGGTCTTCTGTATTGATCTGGACTATGTCCTTGAAACTATGGAGGAAATCCTTATAAAGTTTTCCATCCTCCCTCATACCAGTATCTACCTCAGAAATAATTACTGCTTTTGCTATAACTCTCTGCCATTGAAATACTGTGTAAAGCAAAGCGAGTACTCCATATGTGTTCCTGCTGATAGTCAGGAGTATACTGCCTCAATGTTTATTTTATTGAGCCATAAATTCCCTGAAACAAAGTTGTGGAAACCTTTGAACACTTGGCTTGGGAAATGTAAGAAAGAGATTTAAATGCTTTGCAAATACCTCTGGTTTTCCTCCTGCAAAGGTTTTGCATGGAACAGATGCACAGGTTTGCCTAGTCAGAAGGGATTCCATGCCTGAAAATTGCTACACTGGGGCATCTTTACCTATAAGGAAGGACGTTAACCGTTGGACTCCGGCATATACACCCATACCCGTCCATACGTACCGAGCTGCCTGCACTTGACTTTACCCGGCCGGACCATCGCCACAAGGGTCCGGCAGTCGCCAGTGGGGCAACTGCCCCACGAATGCAAACAAAACAACTTCAAGCCCCAACGTCCTCTGCGCCATGCCTCCCATCAGCCAATAAGGCTGACAGGCGAGTGCAAGGAGAACATTGGGAAAGCCGGTGCACCCAATAGAAAATGAGCCACAGAAAAAAAGCTGCCGCACAAACGCAAACAAAAGAAACAAAACTTCAAGTCCCAGCGTCCTCCATGCCGTGACCACTTCAGCCAATCAGGCTGAAGGACGCAAGCACGTAGAATGCTGAAAAAGCCAGCGCGTGTAAAATAAAATGATGCCTCCTGCAACAGGAATGCAAGGCCGTCGCAGGCGGATGCAGCACTTCCCGCAACGGGAGTGCAAGGCCGCCGCAGGCGGACGCAGCACCTCACGGCCTTGCTAACCCAAACCCACAAAAAAAACACGGCGAGACAACTGCCGGCCTTCTTTCCCGGAGCAACAGGGAGAAGAGGGACTCCTTCTTCCCCGCTACCCCGCCAAAGACACGGCGAGACCACTGCCGGCCTCAAGATAAGTTGAGCCGGGGAAGAAACAAGCAGCAGGCAGCACTTCGTCAGGGGAAACACACTCCCTGACGAATGACTGGATGCTACCCACACCACTGTTTCAAGAACTAGCACGAAACAAATGGTGGAGGTAATAGAAAAGCAGCAGCGAGCAATCCGCAAGGAAGAGAACCACCTCTTACGGATCGTTGCCTGCCAATCCCCCGTTAGATAAGCCAGGGGGAAAGTAGGTGGAGAGGAGAGAACCTTTGTGAAGCAGATAGCTTTTCTCTGCCTCCTTCTCCTCAAACCGACCTAACGAACCTTACCAGACGAAGAGCGAGCTAATTGCCGGCTCTTCCTTTTCCCCATCGGTGCATCAAAACTAAATTTCGAAACAGCAATGGGGAAAAGAGGAAACGACAAACAGGCCGTTCTTCACCCCACAAAACACTAAAAACAACAAAACCAAATAGTTAACCAGAATGCCAAGCATCGAAAATAATAAAACACAAATAAATAAACAAATAATTCAAATAAACCCAGTAAACAACAAAACAATAAACTCAACAAAAAACACCCGAAATGCCAAAGGCTAATGAAAAACCATGAAAACTCACTAAAAACACCTATCTACAACACGAAAATACCTAACTCAACAAACAATATCACAAATTAAACAAATAAATATGGAAAAAATTAAAAAAAATAACAACCAGAAATACCCAAAACAATAAAACACATCTAAAATCCAAAATTAAAACAAAAGAACAAGCAGAAACCCTTTTTTTTGGGGGGGGGGGGTTAAGTAGAAACTCTCTACTTAAACCCCCTAGCCCAGCACCCCAAAATCAAAACAAAATAAAAACAATAAAAAATCAAGAGCACTTACCAAACACGTCCTACCTCCATGCCTCCAGAACAGAACTGAACAAAGAAAGATAATCACAGTACTCTTAATCACAGCCCCACCTAGAGGCCGGAAGAGTATAAAACAGTCAAAAAATATTACAAAAATAAAAATTAAATAATATAAACAAAATCAAATAAATTTAAAAACCACAAATTCAAATCACCACCACCCAAACCACCCCTAGCCAAAAAACACACACACAAAAACTGCCCGGCAAGGCCGGGCAAAATATGCTAGTCTCTTATATTACCAAGACCCCTTTGTTTTGGCACTGTCCAATGCCCCTAGTCTTGTCTGCTACTGGAAGGTTGCCATTGAAACAGAGCTGTAGCTGGTAATTTTGGCACCCTGGCAGGTTAGACCATCTAACACCAGGGAAATGGAAGAGGAGAAGGTGGTGCCCACCCAAGAAAAAATATGAAGTTTATACCTTCAAAAGAAAGGAAAGTGAATAGGGCAAGCAGATGCTGCTGTAAATTTCCAAATAGTTGAGTCACCAGTGCATTCACATCTAGATTTTGATGCCCTATAATTTTTGGCAAAAGGAGAAGGGGGCGGCAGAAGATGAGATAGCTAGATGGCATCTTTGATGCAGTGGGCATAGGTCTGAGCTGGTTATGGAGGATGGCAGATGACAGGAACCTGGTGTGTGGTGGTCCATGGGGTCGCAAAGGGTCAAACTCGACTGTGCGACTGAACAACAACTTTTGGTGGCTTGTGGCAAAGTTCCAGTTGCACCACCCTAGTTATATGCTTGCCTTGAGGTGCTTCCTAATCTCCCTGTGTAAATTATGCCTATTTTTTAAAAGAAGAAAACAAATACGAGTACATAACAAATGTAATACTGAGTGTGAGACAAATATAGTAAAAATGATTCCTGCTTATTTCATTGTTTTATGATCTTGCCTGTGCTTCACATAGGATAAATTATTGAGTTGTGTTTCCTTCCATTTCTTGTGCTTGGCATCTTTTGTAAGTTGTAACAGTTGAATTTCTACTGTTTCGTATGAAATGCTTCTTTCCACATCTCCTTTTGATGACTTCTTTACTCCTTGAAATTTCAGTATAGGATTTATATCTATTCTGTTTAGAGCAAGAGTTCTCAACCTTTTTAAGCCGGGGGCTAGGTCATGCTCCCTCAGACAGCTTTGGGGGCCAGATGGCCATTTTGCACTTTCTCCACCATATGGCACTTCCTGGTGTGGTGGAGGCAGTAGGGGCTGTAATAGAATGGTTACAAGTCATGCCACATGGCTTCTCTCTGTTTCTTAACATGCCTTGGAAAAGCTGTTTTGCCCCTTTGCTTTGCAAGGGCCCCCCAAATTTCTCCTTAAATCTTATCAGGCTGATGAGTCAGCAAAAGCCTGTTCTTTGTTGTTTATATCTTAGGCTGGATTGCATTTCCTGTTTCTTCCTCACCTCACCTGGCATCTACAGTTTAGTGTTTGGGAATCAAGACAATGGAAACGGCTGTAGACTAGCCTAGCACATCTTTATTGCATGGAGTACAGTACGAACATGTGGTAATGGCGGACAAACAGCTCCTTTTATGCGGTGGCTATACAATTGAATATGGCTCTTCGACAGGGCATTGGCTACTGTCCATGTGACGTCATCCTTAGTCACGCCTTTCTTGTCCAGGTGAGGTGAGCGCGGGAATCTTTCCCACACAGCTGAAGGCATTTGAGGAATGTGTACCATGTGAGCTGGGCGCTCGCTACTGCCCTCGGTGGCCACTAGCTCGCATCCTCATACAGAAGGTTACAGTGTTACTATTAGAGATTGTTACATCCACTCATTCGTGTGGTTACAAATACATTCAATACACAACATACAGCCAATTAAATTGAGAGCCTGGTCAGTTTGAATAACTCTTGACCCAGGTTGGCCTTAGACCAAGAAGAGGAGGTGGGTTTATTTTTCCTTTGTCTCACAGATTCACCCCACATGGGCTGGCAGTTGATCTGGGAAGCTCGAAGGGGAAGGGACACATCTACCCCTTGGAACTGCTTCCAAAATGTTTACTTAGGGTTAGATAGATTCTTTTGTTTTGTGGGGGAATCCTGTATGTGAATACCCTGATTGATGTTTTTTATTAGCCGTATCCTGATCTATTTTTGTATCCTGAAACTTTGTGTGGAACTACTTTTTGTTCTTCAATGCTACCAGAGAAATAAAGAGACTTTACTTCATCGATCTGCCTGGTCTTTGGAAAAGGGTAAGATAAGAGTAAGCCTACTTTCATGCTACCACATTTTCCTAAGAACTCTCCATAATATTTTGCCGGGCATTGTCTAGGCAAATAAGGTCCAGGTTGTTTGCATCCAGAAGGCTGGACCGGCTCTGAGACCTTTCAGGTCAGAGTCTCTGGGTAGGAGAGTCCCAGGAGGCAAGGCCTAGAAGGTCTGAAGCTGATAGGGGCCCACATGAAATGGTGCCATGGGCCGCATCCAGCCCGTGGGCCACTGGTTGAGAATCCCTGGTTTAGAGGTACAATTTAAAAAAACAGGTTACGGAATTAATCTGTTCTGCGGGGTTTTCCTTATAGTGAAAATTCCTTATTGTGAAGTGCCCATTGGAATGCATTGTGCACTTTCCCATAGGAATGCATTGAAAACAAAAAAAACTTCTGAAAAAATTCCATAAGCCAAGGCATTATTTTCAATGAATTTCTTTCTGTAAGTCCAGTTTTCCTTTACCCGAAGCATCCATAACCCAGGGTTCCACTGTACATCCAAAGCTAAGTCAGTGCCCATTGGCTATACATGGTTTTCTTAGCACTTAAACTTATATTTTAGTATTTTGGCTTCTCTGTCTCATGGAAATACAGTAAAGTGAAAGAAGTCTCAGCCAAATGCAAAGGTCTGGTGTAAAGATGCACATTGTTGCACTTGAATAAATCAGGAGCATTTAATTAAGGGACAGGAATGAAAGGTGCAGTAGGAAAGCCATGCTATTATATATACAGCACGGGCTGGATATGAGTATTGCCCTTCCCTCAGAGTTGAAAATGGTACTACAGAAACATGTATAGTCAACCTTTATCAGTGATACATGTGTGATATTATTTGACCTATGGAATAAAAGAAATCTGTTTACTTCCCAAGTGCAGCAATGCCTCCAAGATTCAATAAGTAGCTCTTTTAAAATCTGTCTGTCGTGGATATCTATTCTGCATTGTAGAGATAACCTTTACAAATCATTGGAAGGCAGAGGGAAATTGTTGTCTGAATTTTGCCATATTTATGTCTATGACAAGCTCTTTGGAAAATCTGAGTACAAATATTGATTAAGAATGGAAAATACTAATTAAAAATTTAATAAGGAAACAAGATCCAGTCACTTTTTAAATATGTAAGAACAGATTTATTAATAAAATCTTATTGATGTTTGTGTAACATTTGCCTAAGTTTCTGCACTAATTTCAGCTAATTGACAAGGTGCTAGGGCACATCTTGGTTGCATGCTTTGCCACTCTCTCGATTGCACAAGCAAGATGCAACCTAGCACTTCATCAAAAAAGCACAATTAGCCATGGTAAATTAGCCAAATGTATAATCAATAAGATTCCAGCTCTATGGGACAGTATATAAGTGTAATTGCTATTGCTATTACTGTGTGTTACAGTGCAATTTCACGAATTGCTTAGCAGCAAATGAAATTGGATAGGCACAGTTCATCCCGAAGGACACTGAGATTTATTGATATTGGTATCAGCTGTGCACCACGGAAACTACTTTGTTTCTTTAGATTTTTCCACTACAGCATAATATGTTGGAAGCCTCAAAATAATACCAGCCTCCCAGGAAGATCAAAACCATGGAAGACATCATAGGAAGCAGAAGTCTAGTTGAATTCGGTCTTACATAGCCTATGCAGCCTTCTGTACAGCAGGAAAAACAACTAAAAGGAACAAGTATGTTTGCCTATATGTGGACATACTTTAAGATTATTTCTAAATTAATATTTTAGAGTATTATTAACTTATCTGAATGATTATAGAATACGTGATGAAGCCATTCTATACTGTACATTACGTAGATGAACTGGTAAAATACTATAGACCTATTATTGATTCTTCTTTTTTATTCCTCCTGAAGTTGTTTAATGTGGAAACATCTGCTTTGGACTGTGAATGTTACACTCTCAAAATGAACTAACTCCATAGAAGTCATAGAAAAAATGTGTGTCTTAGACATCTTCTTTGCTATTATAATTTAATGTGCAAAAGAGCATTTCTTTTTCCTTGAATTGTTTGTAGGATAATTTGCTGCCCAAGAATTCATGGATACTGCTGTTTAGTTTCCATTGTGTAAACACAGATTTTCACCTTTTTAAAATGAAATGTTATGTGCCAATTTTATTTGTACTTCATCTTCTCCGAGAGCTGTCCATTCACACTTGTCTCATCTACCTTTGTGTGTCACTGTCCCAGCAGAACCAATGAGGAAGGTGTGAGGAGATGGAAGAAATGAAGTGGCTGGAGTAATGTTGTCTGTTGTTGGGTGCACAAACAGTGATCAAAATGTAGGAACTGGCTCCTCGCATTCTTTCTGATCACTTACTGTTGCATCAAAGTGGACTCTTGTGCTTCTCTTCTTACAAGCTTGAATAGGCAGAACTAGCCATCATATAGGTTGCATAGGCTATGATAAAGCAACCAGCTTTAGCAGCTACATAATTCTGTTTTATACTGAAGAAAAGAAGAGGGCTGCTATTTTGTAAATATTGCACCATTACCAGGTTATATGAGTAAAACTGTTTCACTCTGCAGTCTTGGTAAGCTTGCAAGCCCTTGATTGGATGCTAAGCTCTCTTATTTTATGGCTGATCAAAGGCAGCTCTTATGTTGCCTCCTGAGTAGTCGAAGAGAAATGTGTAGGAACAGAATGAAACAGCAGTGGGCAAATGTGCTAGACGGGGTGTTTGCGACCTATAACACCAAATAATCTGGCCGTCAACCCCGCTCCAGCCGTCACCACCAGAATCAGATGTGGACTCATTTACAGCCATCGTAAACATTTACTAAGGCTGTAGTAAACATGTGTATGATGGCTGTAAATGAGTCCACAGCTGATTCTGGCAGTGGCAGCTGGAGCGAGGTTGGAGGCCAGATTATTTGGCGCCATAGGTCGCAAACCCCCGGTCTATCACATTTGCCCACTGCTGTTTCATTCTGTCCCTACTCATTCTGTCGACTACTCAGGAGGCAACATAAGAGCTGCCTTTGATCTCCCATAACATGTTTACGACAGCCATGGATGCAGTTTTTGGCAGTGTTTACGGTAGGAGAATCACAGTCCGGCCCGCTCAGCTGTCTGATGGAGTGTGGTCCGGCCAGTGACTTAAAAAAAGGTTGAGAACCCGTGTTAGACCGACTTTTTCCTCTCTCTCTCCCCGCCCCCCCAAATCCCTGAAGTCAAGGGTGGTCAGATGAAGGGAACATTGAGAGAGCTGACAAAGTAAAGAAGCTGACATAGGTCCCCTAGCTGATAAAAACATGAAAAGGGGAATATTTAGATAAGGGAAGCTGGAGAAGTTGTATCCGTGAAGCCTACAGGGAGCCTTGTTTCAGTAGTGGGAGCAGTGGAGATAGAGAAATGTTTATTATATTTATTGGCCATATAACAATTTTGGCACATGGCTGTTAGGTTAAGAATGTCTCAATCTTGTCATAAAATTGTAGACAGCTGGCAAATGTTTAAGGAACCGTGTCTCTTCTTAGTTAGGGCATATCTCCCTCTGAGAAACACAGCTGCTTTTTCAAACAGAGAATCTAAGCAGGAAGCACCAACACTTTATTCACACAAGTAACACTGCTTAACCAGTAGTAACTATAGTACAATCTGTGCTGAAAATATGTAGAATCCAAAGAGCAAGTTGCTCTTCCTCTTTTCGAAACACTTTGGTGATGGCTGGATTTCAAGGGGGTGGGCCAGTTGGTTATAGTAACTAGTGGCAAGCTTTACAAACTGAGAACATGAAATATTTTATGCCATGTGTAATTTATGTATGGAATACATTCCTACTGGTTATTATTGTGACCAGGAACAGAGGATGATGTGTTCTTAGTCCTGTTTGTTTGTTTGAAAAAAAAATCAAAATAAAATAAAATTTGATAACTTGTGCAACTGGTTCCATGGTAGAGTTACCAACATGTGACTGTCTAAATTGTATGTGATAAAACTGAAGACCAATTATTGTGTTGAAGAACTACAGAGAATATTGTCACAAATTCCAGCACATTAGGAAAACAAGGAAGGGCGGCCCAGTCACCTCAAGCCCAAGGGCTGTAAGTCATTAGGTCTCCTTATTCTTATTATTTTATTTATTTACTTATTTATTAGTTAGATTTCTTCACCACCCACTCGACCGAGGCCGTCTCAGGGCGGTTTCCAATCATATATAAAAATGACATGGTTACAACTAATTAAAACCATCCACCCCCTTAAAAAGGGTGCAGGGACCGAAGGTACCAACGGGGGAGGTTTTCCACTAAACCAACCACCCCACGGAGGCAACCCTTCCACCTGCACCCCATACGTGGCCCACCAGCCAGGTTTTGAGTTCTTTCCTGAAGGGCAGCAGTTCTGTCTGGAGACGTAGCTCTGTTGGCAGGAGGTTCCAGAGGGCAGGTGCGGACATGGAGAAGGCCCTCCTCCTTGTGCTAGAGAGGCAAGCCCCTCTAGCAGATGGTACAATCAGAGAGCCTCTCCGGTCTGCTCTCGTTGGATGGACAGACATCCTTAGGGTATCCCGGCCCACAACCATATAGGGCTTTAAAGGTCAAAACCAGCACCTTGAATTGCACCTGGAGGCACACTGGTAACCAGTGCAGCTCCCGGAGTAGTGGGGAGACCCTGTTTTCTTAAGATGAAAATTGTAAAACATCTTTGAACTTCAGGCTTTACCTCTTTTTGTGTGTATGATATAAGCTTATGCAAAGGTGTTGCAAGATAGTATTGTTAAAATAACTTGACCATTTCATTAAATTAATGTGGTATGTGAAATTACTCACATTTTGGTTTTGAGAGCAAGCCAGACTTTCATATGTTGTATACTAGGATCATGTGAGAGATGTCATATTCTACCTGGATATTTTCTGGAGATGTTAGCTGTCTGTAAATCCTTCTACCCTTTCCAGATAATTGTTGGTTGTGGCTGCTCTTTCACTGAGATTCACAAAGCTGAGCTGAATATTGAAACAGTCTTCAAGCTAGTTTAATAATTGGTGATTCTCTTTTTTTCACTCCACAGGGTGTCCTCACTGTAAAAACTCCATCCCACACTTCACAACAGCTGCAGAATTATTTAAAGAACACCGAAAAGTAAGTCCAGTTGAATGATTTCTCAGATACTATACACAGCATCACATTGTTCTTTACCTGTGCATCTGCCTAGATTTTATCTGCCTAGATTATTCAACAGTGACAAAGTTGAGCTTACATTTTAAATAAATTATTTTATGTTTCATTTGTCTGCTTTGAAAAGTAAGGAAACCATTTTTCATATTTCTGTTCCTTTCCCTATAATGTAGCATGGTTCTTAAAATTTTCTGTAAATCTCTTTTCAGTCTCAAATTAAAGGAAATGTAATACTTAAAACCCAGTGGCTAGGATTCAAAGAAGAGAAATATGATGCATATGAGAATTCTTAAAGCAGCTATCATTTCATTTGATGTTATAGCATATCCTTTTGCTAAAAGAGAAAAAATTGCTGTTCAGTTCTAAAATCGCCCTATTGTTCATAACGAGTGAATGTTCTTTAGCTTTATTCAGGATCAGTTCAGTACGTGCAAGCTTTCTCAGAACATACACTTTTCTACAAGTTTTTCAGAGATTTTGTCAAGTTAAAAACACTGAAATCTCTCCTGAAGCACATAATGTACTTAATGGAGGTGGGGGGGGGGGGAGAGCCTTACTGCTTTCATGATTGTAGATTAATGTTGATGGCTCATAACAGTAGGACTGTGTATTGTGAGCATTTGGCAACTGTTTTGAGAGCTCATGGCTCCTCCACCAAAATAATAAGATACCAGATGTTTCCACCCATCATGGTAAATATCTCTCCCGTTAGTGAAGTTAAACACATGTGTACACATACACACATCAAGCACAACAAAAACATAAATCTACTTTTACTATTTAATGCAGCAACAGTTACAGCATTTTCCAGGACCTCACGTTTTATAGAAATGGGCACAACTCTTAGGAAAATGTACAGATTTTGCTTTAGATCAAGGCTATTTCACAGTAGCCTGTACTGAGAATTTTTCCCCACTTGCCATTTAAGAGGAGATTAAGTCAGAATTTACATTTCTTTTATTTATCTTTCATTTATATTGCTTTATAGTTTTCTAGAAAATATCTATTTTTTCCGTGACAATACTGATTGTAGTTTGGATAAAAGTCTCCAAAGGGTGACTTTGAGACTTAGTAGGCTGTAGTGCCCTCAGGACTAGCCTACAAGAGGAGAGTTTAAGGCAGGGGTCAGCAAACTTGGCTCTCCAGCTGTTCTTGGACTTCAATTCCCAGAAGCCCTGATCAGCAGGTGTACTGACTTGGGCTTCTGGTAATTGAAGTCCAAGAACATCTTGAGAGCCATGTTTGCTGATCCCTTGTTTAAGGGCAGCTCCCAAGTCTTGCAAAATATAGAATCAATGCAATTTTTTGACAAGTGAGGGCACATATATGTATACAGAGGGTGCCAAAATGTACACACATTTTAAGAACCGTTATCTATGTCTTTAGGAAGTTGAATTGAATAATATAGCATTGTGTAGTATGATGTTTGCTCAAAAGAAATAATGCAAGTGCCACCATGCAACAGGCAGGACAGTTAAAAAAAATGGCAGAAGCATGGTTGTCTTTTGAGGAGTGCAAGGCCATTTTGAAGTGGTATTTGAAATTCGAGAACATTGTGGAAGTACAAAAATGGAGTATGCAACAGAACGTCCAACACACCTAACAATTGCATGCATTTATGATAATTTTGAGTCACATGGTACAGTGTGTGATATGCACAAGGGAGGATCTGGGAGGCCTCACACAGCAACAAGTCCTGCTTCTTCTGCTATGGTGTTGGAACAATTTACATGCTTGTCACAGAAGTCTACCAAACAATGAGCACATAAGACAGGAGTTAGCAGAACAAGCATACGACACATTCTTAAAACAGCAACATGGAATGTTTTCATACCAAGATTTTACATACACTGAATGAAGACAGCTCTGATGGTTGCAGTATTGTGAGTGGTTCCAAAACATGGTACAAGAGGATGAGGAGTTTGTGAGGGAAATTGTTCATTCTGATAAAGCATAGTTTAAATTGAGCAGAACAGTGAACCAACATAATTGTGTGTATTGGCCTCTAAGAAATCTTCACATTCATATGGAAAAAGAAGTCAATCTACCAGGCCTCAACGTCTGGTGTAGGGTGGTATTAAGAGGACTAATTGGACCATTCTTTTTTGAAACTATAATTACTGGTCAGTTGTACCTAGACCTGCTACACACATCCATTTTGCCTGCAATTTGTACACTTTTTGGGAATGATTGATGACGCCCCACCACACTTCCACTAAGACGTGAGGGCTTACTTTGATGAGAATTTGCCAGGACAATGGATAGGCTGAAGAAGTGTGGTTGCATTTCTCCCCATGTTCTCCTTACTTAACACTCCTTTACTTCTACCTATGGGGGACCTTAAATGATGTGATGCACAGTACCTACTTTCTCCGCTGGTCAAATTACGGGATGGCGGCGGGAAAGTAGAGGAAGCGGCGCAGAAATAGGGGAAATCCCGGCCAATCCGGGATACTTGACAGGTATGCTGTATGGTCTACTCCATTACCATAGCAGGATGTCCGACCAGACATAGTGTGAGAGTACACCGCAACCTTCATCTGCATCAAATTTCATATATGTATATATCATGTCTTTATAACAAATTTCAATTTTCATTTATTCTAAATTCTATTTATTTTTATCAATCTACTAATTAACCGATGCAATTTTCTACTATATTTTTCACAAATATAATATAACCACCGTAGTGTTATTTACAAAGTCCATAGGTTCACTACATGACTATTGCTTTGTCAATTTATTTTTCCCAAAAGCTCATTACCACAGTCTCTTCTGTGGATCTTTTCCAATTAATTAAATTCAGATTTCTATGCCGCCCAATCAGATAAACCCAACTCAGGGCGGCTCACAACAAGTTAAAACATACATAAAAACAATTAAACCATTAAAACCCCAACATACCCACCCACCTACCTCGTTCATATTAAAAAACTACCCACATTAAAACTGCCTGCATTGAACGATTAATAGAGATGGGCTTATTTTATAAGCCAACAGACGGGGACCATCCTTCCATCTGGGCCCCACACCCATCAAGCCCCTGCCAAGATTATCTTTGTATAGTTTTTTTAAAGTTCTTAAATGAAAATTCAACATAAACAATGCTTCCGTTGGACAAAAATATTTGATGGCAAAAGGTTGAGATGACCTTTTAGCACTCAAGATACTGACTGATGGATGGAACCCTTATTTCAGTTTGAAGAGATATAAAATTTAACTAGGTGGAATCTAGTTTTCCAGGCATGCTAGAAAAGCAGTACTGTTCTATATTTGCCCCTTTTCCTGTTGCTGCCTTTTGTTGACTTTTCAAGGTGGTAGAGATTGATAAAATTATACACTTCCTTCAGTCAAACATAATCCAATTTTGCTGAAGTGTTTCTTCTGATCTGCTAATGCCTTTAATGGATATTTACAGAGACAGTAGTGTAGCACAGACATGCAAATACTAGAGCACTACCTCGCATAAAGAGCGCCTTGCTTAGAGACTAACTCGCTAAAAGAGCAGAATTTTCTCTGAATGGTTGCCTCGCTTAACAACTAAAACCAACCAAAAACTCACTTAACAACTAAATTGGGGTTCGGAATCCATCCCACCACCACCCCGCCACCGCTGCCAGAAGTCACAATTGGTCACTTACAATGGTGTTTCGTTTAAAGAGCAAACTCGTTTAAAGAGCAATCCTGTGGAACGCATTATGCTCTTTAAGGAAGGTACCACTCTCTCTCTGTGTGTGTGTATGTGTGTGTGCGTGTGTGTGTGTGTTGATTTTTAAAAGGTTTGAATTTTGAGTTAGTCACTAAGCGAGGAGCTCTTTATGCGAGGTTTTACTGCAGTAGAAAATTCAAATTAGTTAAAAGTCTAACCCAATATAAAGTCTTAAAGGTTTCCCTTGCTCGAAAGCCAGTCGTATCCGACTCTAGGGTGCAGTGCTCATCTCTGTTTCTAAGCCGAAGAGCCAGCGCTGTCTGCTTCTGCAGACGTTTCCGTGGTCATGTGGCAGGCATGACTAGACACCGGAGCGCACGTAACGCTGTTACCTTCCCACCGAAGTGGTCCCTATTTATCTACTTGCAATTTCTTGCTTTCGAACTGCTAGGTTGGCAGGAGCTGGGATGAAGACGGGAGCACAACACATGAGATTAAAAAAACAAAGGTCAGAGACAAAACAATGTTATTCTTGTGTTGATTTAATTAATTCCATCCTCACTAGCTTGACTGGTGTGACATAAATTCAGAGTTGTGCCCCTTCTAAATAAGCAGGTTTATCACTTGGAGTTCTTCTGAACCCATTAGGATCAATTGAGGCATAGTGTAAGATCAGTAGTGAGTACTGCCTCCTGCCTGGGAAGGAGAAGGAGGAGGCCTTTCCCATGGAGGCCCAGGTGGTGACGAAAAGGGGGAGGAAAGTAGGAAGTGCAAGGGAGTCTTCTGGTCTGAACCAGTTTATCGGGAAGAGATTCTGTTGAGAGGGGGATACTAGTTTGGAGTGGGAAAGATGGGCGGAGATGTGACAGGATGAGTGAGACCGCTAATTACCTCTCAAGGGCCCAGGATTGGGTAACAACTGCAAGGGACAGAGGGAGGTGGAGAATGTGGGTTTTGGAGTGATGCAATTTTATACACACACACACACACACACACGTACACGAGTCATCCCCCCGTAGAAAAGAAAAGAAGAAATCAAATTCAGCAAAAAAACAGCAAACATTGTGGTACTGTGTGTGTGTGTGTATAATAATTAAATAATTTTAAATAAATATATAATAATTTAATTATTACAGAGAGAGAGAGAGAGTGTGTGTGTACCACAATGTTTGCTGGGTTGTTTTTTTGTTTTTTGCTGAATTTGATTTTTTCTTTTCTTTTCTATGCGGGGGATGACTCGTGTCTCACCATGCCTGGTGGATGCAGGTGGTTATTGGGGGTAGGGCAGAAGCCCTGCTGGCTTTAAGCTAGTTTTTCTTATTTTGGCACTATTTGCTCATGAGTGCTCTGTGTGTTTTACATCTAAAATAAAAATCAGGCTACTGAAGAGCCTGTTCCCTGGCTGTGTTTATTCCTGAGGGAACTCATAGACAGAGGTGAGGGCAAACTGCCCCCCCAAAATGCTACCACCCTGGAACCTCAGTCTTACACATAGGCTGGATGGTACAAGATGCCTTCCACCATCCTCAGCTAGTGGTCCAGTGACATTCCTACCTGCAGTAAATTCTATATAGTGCTGCTTTGAAGATGCCTCAGAAACACAGCTAACACAGGGTTCACAATGACCACTGTGAGCCGAGGGTGTCATTATGTAGCATCCATTCTGGCCCAGCTGCACTGACTGCTGATATGTTTCCAGACCCTGTTCAAAGTGTTGCCTTTACTCTATTAAGTCTTATATGGCTTTGAGGACCATTCTTTAGCCCAGTGCCATTCATGAACTTGCCTGTACATTGACATCAAAATCCAAAGCCGCCTTCCACAAACCTCCTCAGAGAGAAACTCCTAAGATGATGAAAGTAGCTGCCATTCTTGAGTTGGTGCTAGTGCTAGTTCACCACTAAGTGGGGCAGTATGAAAATTTCATTCATTCATATTTTTAATAGCTGACTTATACGTGAATTCTCCCCCCACCCTGCAGTTCCTAGATCTGTGTTTGGGTTTTGGACTTCAATTCCCAGAAGCCTAAGTCAATCCCCCAAAGCACTGATCAGCCAATGTACTGACTTAGGTTTCTGAGAATTGAAGTCCACCAGTGTTGCATGGAACATAGTTTGGGAAATGCTGTCCTAGATGGTCAGCACCATGGTTGCTGATGAGTGGCTCTGAAAGCCACAGTAGGAGCAGGTGTTGGAGCAGTTGGTCTCCCATAGTGCAACTATGATGGTGGCAGCAGGCAGAAAGGCAAGAGTGCCAGCACTGGGAAGGGTCAGATGCATCATGCCAGCTGTTCAGCTGCAAGGGAGATGGACCACATGACAGCCCACATAGGCGACCAGTACCTGGCCTACAGTTGCCCCTGAATAAGGTGGATTTTCAAATGCACAGGAAGTTGACACTCCTAACCCCTGCATTGTTCAAGGGTTGACTGTTCTTACTTACACTGTATACTTGACTTATATGGTGTTTTTATTTTTTTGTTTTCAAGTTTTGTCTGTTCAAAAAATGCTTTGGGTTTTTCTTAAGGAAAATAAAATTTGAGGAATCTGATTAATTTACTCTGTTCAGGAGTGCACTAAGCGCTATGGGGTTGAATATAAGTGAAATTACTATTTATTTATTTATTTGGATTTGTATTGCCGCCCCCTCGCCTGGGGCGACTCAGGGTGGCTCACAACCAGATTGCACAACTATTGCACAACTGTCCTCATTTGCTATTCCACCTTTTACGGCACGCTCACATTTGAGACTTTTAAAGTGCCCCGTAATATATTTTCTATTAATACAGGCAGAGAGAGTCTAGTATAGTGATGGCAAACTTTGGCACTCCAGCTGTTCTTGAACCTCAATTCCCAGAAGCCTTAATCAGCAGGAGTGCTGACTTGGACTTCAGGTAATTAAAGTCCAAGAACACCTGGAGTGCCAAGGTTGGCCATCACTGGTCTAGTAGAAATGCAAATATGTGTTTTGCAAAAGCACAAACTTTATTTTCCAATGACCTGGAGTTGACTCTACAACCTGATGGCATGCGCACCAGAAATGGCGAATCTGTGGCCCTCAAGATGTTGGATTGCAAATCTTATAAATGTCAACCAATAATTAATAGTGTAAATTCTAATCCAGCAATGTTTGGAGGTCTGTGGGTTCCCCTCGCCAGATGGACGCACCTATTAGTGGCAGCTGTAGGTTTGCTTTCACGACATCATATATTAAACAGACCTCATTCTCAGCCTGTGGGTGCACAGGACAGGACAGTGATCTTTCCAGAAACAATTTTTGCCTTTTCTCGGACCTGCATTAATAGGGTTTCTCTGGGTTTGATAGTGGTTTGTCAACAGGAAAGCATGATGTTTATTATACATAATAGTTATTAGAAATAAAGCACCAGCACAGTCAGAGTTTGGGAGCAGAAGATTTGTAATACATCAAGTGCAGATTCCAGACATTTAAGTCACTTGGCAACAGCATCTTTTTCTGTGTAACCAGTGATTTGTCATCTTTAGTTGACTACTTTTCTGAACTGTTCTTCTCCAGACTGAAATGTTGTCCTTTCTAAAAGAACACTGGGAGGGGTGGGATTAAAAACCTTCCCTTTTTCATTCTTTTCAAAAATCAATGTTCAGTTAGTTATTCACTTCCACTTTCATAACAAAAGTCAATATTTGCTCCTGCAGAGATTTATTTCTTTGAATCAATAACCTGATGTGTGGTGGTACATATTTTAGTAGGAGAAAAGCCAGCTACTTCTGCAGAAGACATTTATTATTACAGCCTTGTGTCAAATCTGGAACAGCAGCCTGTAAAAAGAGAAAGAGGGGAGACTCGACATATAAAATGGCAATCTTTTGTGTGTTTTTTAAAAAGCAAAGCAGGATTGAATATGTGATTAATTCTTTCCTATTTACTTATATGGGCTTGAGGAAATCATTGTAACAACTAGACTTTGGCTGGAGAGGGATTGGACTCTAGTTTAGGACTCAGACAATGCCAGATGCATATTAGATTCCAGATAATATTTCTTGACAGATGCAATACTGGCGATGTCCTGCACATTCTCTGTGCTTTGCTTTCTTTAGAGAGCAGAAAGTGAGCACTCTTTTTCAGTTGGTGAGCAAATCTTATTAAGTAACAGTAAAGATGTAAAATTTCCGGAAATTTAGAAGCACGAAAATAAACAAACCATCTGATACCATACATATTTTTTTAGAAATGATTTATAAAATATTTGAACCCGGTCTTATCTTAAAATATTTTATTCATCATGTTAAAATAAAACATTCTATAATATTTTTTTTTCAATTTTTCAGGGGAAAAACAAAAAAGGCTTCAGAAAAAACGGGGGGAAACCGTTTTTTTCTTCTTCGAATTTTCCCAGTTTCCCCCCAGTCCTTCACATCTCTAAGTAACAGTTTGACTTGTTTGTAAAATTGGATTGTGTCACATTGGATTCTCAGTTATCATTTAGTTCAGGTTTCATAGTAGAATTTGCTTGTGAATATGCACCCAGTGCTTGTGAACTGGGAGTCTTAGTTAATGTTAGGTGACAGATTTTCTAGTTTCTTCTCTCACTCTTGGGCCTCTTGTTGTTGAACCTCCTTTCCCATTGGTCAGAGATTCTGTAGGAGACAATTGTAGCAACTGCTGCACTCCTTCTGTTCTACGATCACCCCCAAAAGTGAGTTGTTTTGTGTAAAGGTGGTTTGAACCTTGTATTCACGATGAAATTGTCTATTTAAGGCAAGCTGAATTAAGACATACTTTGGATTAACTTGTAGCCATCACCACATCTTGCAATACTGCATTCCGCACATTCGGTTTTTGTAATGTGTGAAACAGAAGTTTATTTCTCCTTATCTGGCTTGGCTGCTGTTGATGTAAATGGTTAGCAGAGTGGTTTGCAATGGCCATCAAGAGGTTAAGAACATAAGAACAGCCTTGCTGGAACAGGCCACAGCCCAGCCAGTCCAGGATTCTGTCTCACACAGTGGCTCACCATTTCCTTCAGGGTATTCCCAAGGAGATGCCTTCACCTGCTTAGGATTCCCTGGAAATGGCATTGAGAGATATCCTGCCTATCTCTCCAACCCAGAGGTGGTCCTTAAGTATCCATAATTATAGCCATTGATACCCTTGTCCTCCATGAACTTGTCTAATCCTTTCTTAAAGCTGTCAAGACTGACAGCAGTCACCACTTCTTCTGGCAGGGAGTTCCATAGACCAGTGATCCTCTGGGTGAAAAAGTACTTTCTCTTATTTGTTTGAGAACTAGTACCCAAAAGTTTCGAGTGTCCCCTAGTTCTAGTGTTGTGCGATAGGGAAAACAGTTTTTCCTTATCTACTTTGTCCACACCGTGCATGATTTTATAAACTTCAATCAGGTCACCTCTTAGACACCGCTGCTCAAGAGTGAAAAGGCCCAACCGTTGCAGCCTCAGATGGTAAGGAAGGTGTTCCAGTCCCCTAATCATTCTGGTTGCCCTCCTCTGCACTTTCTCCAACTCCATAATATCCTTCTGGAGGTATGGCGACCAGAACTGTACACAGTATTCCAGATGGGGCCTCACCATAGATTTATAAAGAGGCAAAATGACACTTGCTGACTTATTTTCTATACCCTTCCTAATGATCCCTAGCATTGAGTTTGCTTTTTTCACTGCTGAGGCATACTGGGTTGACACCTTCATTGAGTTGTCCACCAGGACACCAAGGTCCCTGGTTTGTCGCAGAGAGTTCAGACCCCATCAGTTTATAAATGTAATTGGTTTTTTTTGCCCCAACATGCATCACTTTGCACTTACTAGTGTTGAAGCTCATTTGCCACTGTTTTGCCCACTCCCCCATTGTCAAGAGATCCCTCTGGAGCTCCTCACAATCTCTCACAGTTTTCACTACCCTGTATAATTTAGTGTTGTCAGCAAATTTGGCTACCTTGCTATTTACTCCTACCTCTAGATCATTTATGAAGAGGTTGAAAAGCAGCGGTCCCAGTACTGAACCTTGGGGGACCCCACTCTTTACTTCCCTCCACTTGGAGAAGTGTCCATTTAGTGCTACCCTCTGTTTCCTGTCCCTTAGCCAGTTGCTGATCCAGGACAAGACCTGTCTCTTTATTCCATGACTGGAAAGTTTATTCAAGAGCCTTTGGTGTGGGACCTTGTCAAAAGCCTTCTGAAAGTCCAGATAAACAATGTCAACTGGATCCCCCTTATCCACATGCTTGTTGACACTCTCAAAAAATTCCAAAAGATTAGTGAGGCATGATTTGCCCTTGCAAAAGCCATGTTGGCTCTCCTTTAGCAGCGCCTTCTCTTCTATGTGCCTATTAATTTTATCTTTTAGGATGGTTTCCATCACTTTACCTGGGACACATGTCAAACTGACAGGTCAGTAATTTCCTGGATCACCCCTGGATCCTTTTTTGAAAATTGGTGTTACATTCGCTACCTTCCAGTCATCAGGCACAAAGCCTGATTTGAGGGAAAGATTATATATTTTGGCTAGGAGATCAGCAATTTCATCTTTAAGTTCCCTGAGAACTCGTGGATGGATGCCATCTGGTCCTGGTGATTTGTTAGTGTTTAGGTTAACAAGACTTGCAAGGACCTCCTCCCTGGTTATTTCTATCTTGCTTAATTCTTCGGTTTCCCTCCCTATGAAGATAGGCTCTGTTTTGGGCATGTGGTCTCTGTCTTCTTCAGTGAATACTGAAGCAAAGAATTCATTGAGTCTCTCTGCAATCTCTGTTTCCTCTTCAATAACCCCTTGCCTTCCATTGTCATCTAATGGTCCAATGGCCTTCCTATTTGGGTTCTTACTTCTAATGTACTTAAAGAAGTCTTTGTTATTTCTCTGAGTATTTTTAGCTATATGCTCCTCAAAGTCTTGCTTTCCTTTCCTGATTGTTGCCTTGCATTTGTTCTGCCAGAATTTATGTTTCTGCCTGCTGTCCTCATTCGGACAAGCCTTCCATCTTCTAAATGAGCTTTTCTTGCTTTTGATCACTTCCCGAACAGCTCCTGTAAGACACATCGGAGTCCTCTTGGACCTGGCAGTGCCCTTTTTCCTTTTGGGTATGCATTCCAATTGGGCCTCTGTTATTGTTTTTGTAAACAGCCTCCATGCCTCTTGGAGTGTTTGGACTCTCTCAATTTTCTCTTTCAGCTTCTTTTTTACTAGTTTCCTCATCTTTGGAAAATTTCCCTTTTGAAAATTTAAGGTCTCTGTGTTAGATTTTATCAGTGACTTGCGGTCTATGATCAAGTTAAACATAATTGAGTTGTGGTCACTGTTTTGTATAGTTGTATTTTGTTTAGGTTTTGTTGGGTTGTTAAGTGTTTTTCCCCCCAATCTCGTTGTTCTGTGCAGGACAATGACAATAAAGATTTATCGATTTATCTATCTATCTATCTATCTATCTATCTATCTATCTATCTATCTATCTATCTATCTATTGGATCAGTCACATTAACATCTTGCACCAGATCCTGAGTATTACTCAGGATCAAGTCAAGGATTCTTGTACCTCTAGTTGGGTCTTCAACCATCTGTCCCAGGGAACAATCATTTAGCATATCTAGGAACTTTATCTCTTTATCATGTGCTGAACAACAGTTCACCCAGTCTATGTGAGGGTAATTGAAGTCCCCCATTATAACCAGGCTTCCCTTCTTGGATGCCTCCTTTACATCATTCTCCAACTGCCAGTCTCCCTCAAGAGTTTGGGTCGGAGGCCGATAGTATATGCCTACTGTTAGACCATCCTTGTGGCCTGGTACTCTTACCCACAGAGCTTCTAATGGTGACTTCAAATCACCTAGATATTCCAATTCATACGATTTTATCACTTCTTTGACATACAAGGCTACACCACCTCCTGTTTGCCCCTTCCTATCCTTCCTGTACAGTTTGTAGCCTGGGATAACTGTATCCCATTGGTTATCATCCATCCACCAGGTTTCAGTGATACCAATAATATCAATATTCTTATCTATTGCTAAGTATTCCAGCTCCCCTATTTTGTTCCGGAGGCTTCTGGCATTTGTATACAAGCATTTATATATGCTTTCCTGATACAGTCTTTTGAGTCCAGTTGCATTGTTAGACTGCCTCTTGCATCCTTCTGCTAGAGTGCTGGTGACTAGCTCCTTGCTCTGCTCAGTAATTTTTGCATTCTCCTCACTACTCAAGTACACACTTTCCCGAACCGGATGCTGCCCAGCTCCTGTCGGCTTTCCCCCAGTTACCAGTTTAAAAGCTGCTCTGCAGCCTTTTTGATGTTGAGTGCCAGCAATCTGGTCCCATCATGGTTCAAATGCAACCCATCCCTCCTGAACAGATTTGGCTTGTCCCAAAATGTTCTCCAGTTCCTGACAAATCTGAAGCCCTCCTCTCGACACCACCACCTCATCCACGCATTGAGGCTTCTGAGCTCTGCGTGCCTGGTAGGTCCTGCGCAAGGGACAGGCAGCACTTCTGAAAATGCTACCTTGGAAGTCCGGGACTTCAATCTTCTTCCTAACAACCTGAATTTGGCTTCCAGGAGAGACCGCTTGGCCTTCCCAACATCATTGGTACCAACGTGTACCATGACAACTGGCTCGTTCCCAGTTCTCTCTAACAATCTATCTAGATTTCTTGTGATGTCTGCAACTTTTGCACCTGGCAGGCAAGTCCACATACGGTTATCATGTGCATCACAAATCCATTTCTCTGTATTTCTAATTATTGAATCGCCTAGTACAAGGAGCCTCTCTCCTACAATCTGTTCATCTACAGATTCGCACCTGGCAAGGTGGTCCCTTGTGAGAAAAACAAGCAGACAGATCTTGGTGCAGAAGAAAAACTCAAAGTAGGCTTACTCAGGAAGTAAAAAGGTGCAAGTATATACAGTGCAACAGCTGTAACACAAAACAGATATATTCTTTTGGGCTGCTTAGTTGACCTCACTGAGACAGTTCAGTTGTGCTATATACAAGTCCATACAGTTCAGTACCAGTCCAGTCTAGCAGGGTAAATGCAAGCTGTAATTGCAGACAAAGCCAAAGAGTACTACAGCTTCTGTCCTCCTGGTGGAGGCTTACCCCAAGTAGTCCTTCTTTGTCCAGCAAGCACAGATGGCATATCAGGCAAAAGCTGTCATCAAGATCAGTGCAAAGTTTCAGTCCTTGTAGCAGGTTCTGGAAGATGCAGGAATCTTCGTCCAGACTGTCAGCAGAAGAAGGTGAGCATTAAAGCTCAGGCAAGTTGAGCATTGTAGCTGGAAGTCTGCAATCCTGCTCTGACTAAATACACTGGCCCATGGAGCACATCAGGCAAAAGTCCTAGCACCAGTATGCCCCTGCAGTAGGGTCTTAAAGGCATCACAGACACAATATGCTTTGCAACCAGTTAGGCAAAGACTTACATCCCCTAACAGCTGCCATTCCCATCTTAAAAATTACTGTTTCCTTGTAAGATATCCCTTATAAGATATCCCACACCCCAATTTTTTCTCTTCTGTATTTTTCTTATATCTGTGGTATCCTTTTTGAGGCACCACAGCCATGAATGCTGCATTAAATTAAATAGATAGTCCAACTACATATATTTGTTCCCTTGCTGGAATGGCTAGTTTCATTCCCACTGGAACAGCCAGTTCAGATATGTTAACTTTTAAGAATACCGACATGATACAATCCATACACACTTACTGACAGCAAGTCTTATTGCAGTGGTGGCAAACCTATGGCACATGTGCCCAGAGAAGTGGCAATTGGAGGTCTCTCTGTGGGTACCCGGGCAGTCACCCCAGCACAAAGTTTGCCTCGCCCCTCTGCTTAGCAGCCCAATGGAAGCACTTCCTCCCTCCCCCAGCACAGAGTTCACTCCGGCTCTCTGCCCAGCAGCCCAATGGGAGCATTTCTTTCCTCCCCTGTTGCTGTGTTGACATTTTGCGATACATAAGTGGGTTTGGGGTTGCAGTTTGGGCACTCGTTCTCTAAAAGGTTCACCATCTCTGTCTTATTGCATTGAGGGTAAATTATTTCTGAGCAGACATGTGTACTGGTCCACTAATATGATAGCTTCCCTCACTCCCCCTCCTCATATAGTTATGACAACTATAAAACCACCTCTGGGTAATCTCCCAACCCTATGAAGCATGCTTTGAGTATACATGGACCAGGGAATCACCTCCTCCCATCTGCTTCCTTTAACAAAACAGCTCTATTGTACTGGCTTTACTTAACCACCAGTCACATCAGGTATCTATGAAGTAACAGATCACACAAAGACAAGCACATTAAAATAACATGAGGTACTCAGACACTATAACAACATGGGCCAAAGTTGTCTCTCAGTTATATGTATAAATCACTCTGGAGCAGAATGCTGTATTTCACTGCAGTCCTGGAATAAGTTTCATTTGAAGTCATAATATGAATAGTGCTTAAAATGGTTCTCCAACTCATTCTGGCAAATCCCACTGAGGCAGGGATGTGCTAGCTGCAATTTTCAGATAAGGTGCTGGGGAAGTGACAGATTAATGTTCACATTTCAAGAAACTCAACATCTCCTTTTGAATCTTAAAAAACCATGAATAACTGTGCTCTTTTAAAAGCTATAATAAAACATCCTTCACTTTAAACAAAAAAGGTGCAATCTTTTCCCAATAAATTATGCACTAAGGGTCTATTTTAAATTTTACCATGCAAGTTGTTTTGTGCTCATGATATTAAAGCCAGTAGTTCCGATCCAGGCCAAGTGACATACAATGCCTGCAAGGACCTATGCACAAGTAAGGCATTCATCCTTCATCATGGTATCAGGGCACATCAAAGCATTCCTAGTGTTGGAAGAGAATAAAGAAGTCCTTGTTCACACAAAGGAAGCACAAGCTGTACATCAGAGTAGTTAGCACTGGGGGGAAATGTATGTCCCTGTACAGTCTGTTGCACAGAAAGCAATGGTGTACTAATTGGGGGCAAAATTAAAACAAAGGTTTGGATTCAGAGAATTACATGAGGAGATGCTGGCTCACATTCACAGGCTTTTCTCACCCTCTCCTTCCCTTTCCAGAACCCCTGAAAAGAGTTAGATGCCCTCAGGAGATAGGGATGATGGGATTGCAGTGTAAAAGCAGTGATTTTTTTAAAGCAAGGATCTCCCCTCACAAGGTTTGTCTAGTTTACTTTCTTCTTGTTTTTATCCTGCCAACCACTGCAGCCCATATACAATACCTCATGTTTTTCCTGAGGCCCTTACTCTGCAAGAAAAATATTTCAGGGAGGCAAGAGAGCTGCAAAAGGAGGGATAAAGGAGTTATTGAACAAGCCATTCTGAAGAAGAAATCCAGAGAGGAGTAACAGAAGCTAATAGTCACTTCACCTTAGAAAGACCAAGTGTATACTTGCTCTGACAAAGACATTTATGCTTCCAGGGCCAAATTGTCCCTCCTAGACTTTTAGTCGGAAAGGGTTTCTAAAGTGGCAGATGGGACTGAGAGCATGAGGCACAAAGAGTTTCCTCTAGTTTGGTTATTTGCATTATGGGACTGACAGTACAATACTAACCTCCTGACACAGAGAGTATATGTTCCTCAGGCTGTGTGTACATGTATCAATGATGCTCCAATGACAACCGTTCTAGAGGTCTCAGTTAAGGAATTCTGGGCTTGAGTTCCTCATCTAGTAGACTTGAGCTTTTCTGGCTGAGACCTTGTTTGCTTTCCTTGTTCTGCCTCTGATGTCACTGGTCCATTAGATCTGTATGGCCTTTGTGTGAGTCAATCCAGGCTGCTTCTCAAGATGGAGGTCCTAACAATTTGATGAAAGTGGTTTTAGTATGAGAAATTATAATTGAAACAGGGATGTTGTGTACCCTCTTGAAATTTTACCTTTTTGTGTGTGTGTAGCTGTGGGCTTCAATCTCTAGAATCTCACTCAATTCGCAGAAGCCTAAGTCTATTCCCCAAAGCACTGATCAGCCAATGTACTGATTTAGGCTTCTGGAAATTGAAATACTTCTGTGGGGCTATTTCCTATGTTGGGAACCATTGCTCTAGAACAGGAGTGCCCAAACGTTTCATGCCGCGGGCCGGTCATGTGGTTCAGGGAGCTGGTCACTATGGCCAGGGGGCGTGTTTTACTTCTGCTTCCAGGAGCAACAAGGGCTTTGCGGGCCAGATGAATTGGCATCGGGGGCCCGCATCCGGCCATACCTGTCAAGTATCCCGGATTGGCCGGGATTTCCCATATTTCTGCGCTGGTTCCGCCCCTTTCCTGCCACCGACCCATATTTGAATGGCGGGGAAAGGTTACTGCGCATTCGCGCCCATCGTAAATGGGCTCTGTGCATGCACAGAGGAGTTCTGTGCATGTGCAGATAAGTTCTGGCGGTGCACCTGGACCGGAGCAGATCCCGTATTTCCAGGAGCTGCGCTTGCCGGTATGCATCCGGCCCCCGGGCCGTCGTTTGGGCACCCCTGCTCTAGAACAGTGGTGTGTGTTTTCCATGTGCATCCTCAGTCTATTTACTATCCATTTGATCTTTTATGCTTCATCAGGCCCATATGAATTTGTCTCCATGACATCACTGAAACAGTAACCCAATGCAAACCTTGTTGGGGGGGGGGGGACAATGCTGACATTTGGCTGCCTTGCAGGCAATAAAGTCCATGTTTATGCCTCACTAGTCCCCTTCTTCCACTAGCATGTATCTCAGTGGGTTACAGCTGAATTTTAATATGTATTCCACATGGATCCCTTGAGTTAAATAAGCATGGAAATATAAGCTATTGATGTAGTATTAGAACCATCTGCTCATGCCACCCAAGAAATTTTAACCCAATTATTACCAGAGAACCTTGTTCTTGTTGAGTAGTACCTGTTAATTACCTGAAGGGAGGCAGACAAACAGTTGCAAATCAGAACATTTGTTGCTTTCCTTTATGTACAGGGTCAGGAGAATTTTAACATTGCTCATATGTAGATCTTGTGTTTCTTAGTGTTGTGTTCTAATGGTTTTACCTTCCACATGGATTACAATGTATCTGAGCCAATGTAACCTTGCCTATAGCAACAATGTAACCTTCAGCTGTATCATATAAACCCTGTAATAGGACGCGAGCTAATGACCACCAGCTGGCAGCAGCGAGCGTCCAAGCTCTCTTGGTCCGAACTCATCAAAGGCAACAGCGCGGGAAGCTTTCCCGCCACTACCTACACCTGGACAAGAAGGGCGTGACTCGCAATGACGTCACGCAGGCAGTAGCCAATGGGCTACCATGGCACCACGTTCAAATGTATTGCTGCTGTATAAAAAGAGCTATCCATCCGCCATTACCCCATGTTCCCTCTGTCCACGATGCAATAAACCTGAGTTAACCCAGCCCGAGGCTGTGTCCTGTGTCTTGGTTTTCATACACCAAATTGGCGACGAAGGTGGGATAATGGATCCCCAAGGAGCAGCCAGGGCACAGAGCGGGTTCAACATCACCAAACCGCAAGACTGGGAGCTGTTGGAGATGGACTTCCAGGCGGCGCTGGTGGAACTCAAAGTCAAGGAAGACGATGAGGAGCGGAAGAGGGCCATCCTCACCAGAATGCTCGGGGTGGAAACCAAGCGGACGCTGGTGGGCATCATCGCTCCGAAGAAGGTGAGCCAATTTAAGGCGGACGACATCATGAAGCTGCTACGGGAGCGCTTCCAACCCTCGAGGGCGATGTTTCCCGCTCGGAGCGCGTTTTGGAGGCGAGTCCAAGCGCCGGACGAGTCGGTTGAGGCATTCGTGGCCGCCATGAGGGTAGCCGCCGTCCCCTGCAAATGGGGCGACATCCTAGACATGGCCCTCAGGGACGGCGTGCTGTGTGGCCTGAAAGACAAGGAGGTGCAGCGCAGCTTGATGAACAAGGAGCCGCCACCCACGCTGGCAGAGGTCGTCGAGGCCGCAGAAGCCGCAGAGTCCACGAATGCTGGAGTAGACGAGATGCATCAGTGGCGTGAGTGGCGTCCCAGGGCCGGCAAAGCAGAAAATTCGGTGCACGGGAAGTCCGGACAATCGGTGCACGCAACTCGACGGGCCTCAAAATCGTCCTCGGAAGGCAGCGACGGCGAGGAGGTCCAGAAGGTCCGAAAAGGGGGGCGCCGCTGCGATGGTTGCGGGGCGGCCCACGAACGCGCGAGATGCCCATTTAGAAAGGCTGAATGTTACACCTGCGGCCGTCGGGGGCACATTGCCAAGGCATGCAGAAAACGAAAGGAGGGCCGGAGGCAGTCACCAGACCGTTCGACCAGACCGGACCGTCCCGCGAGGCCCAAAGATGGCGCCCAGACCACGAGGAAGAAGGACGGCGTGGGCCGCGTCTCGGACGGCAGCGAAGATGACGCCCCGGTGTTCAGCGTGTCCACGGGACAGTCCCATTACTTCGTTGAGGTACTAATACAAGGGGCCCCTATCAGGATGGAAATTGACTCAGGGTCCTCCTATTCCATAATCCCCCAGAAAGAATTCTTGAAAATCGACCCCCACGCGCGGCCCAAACTTAAAACATTGAGGTCCACGCTACGAGATGTACAGGGAAACAGCATTCCGGTATTGGGGGTCGGGAAATTTCGGGTTAATTTTAAGAGACATTCTGCGGAACTGCCCCTAGTTGTCCTCAAGGGGGGAAGTTGTAGCCTCCTAGGGACACAGTGGTTTCAGCCTTTAGGCCTGTTCATAGGGGGAGTACATTCGGTGGGGGTGGATCCAATACAAGCGGTGTGCGACGCGCATCCCGACGTTTTTAAAAAAGGACTGGGAAAATTCAAGGGACCCCCTGTAGCCTTCGACCTAGACCCGGAGGTCCGCCCGATAAGACTCAAACCGCGCAGGGTGCCCTTCGCACTAAAGGACAAAATAGAGGCGGAACTGGACAAATTGGTGGGCCAGGGGATTCTTATTCCTGTTGATTCCGCGGAGTGGGAAACTCCAATTGTAACAGCTCTGAAGGCTAACGGGGAGGTGCGCATTTGCGCTGATTATAAGTGTACAATTAACAAGGCGATCCGCCCTAATGCATACCCGGTGCCGGTGGTCAGCCACCTTTTGGCCAGGCTAAATGGGGGAAAGTGTTTCGCTAAGCTCGATCTAGCACAAGCCTATCAGCAACTCCCCGTAACTCCCGCCACGGCCGCGGCCCAAACGATAGTCACACATAAAGGAGCGTTCCAGGTGTCGCGTTTACAGTTCGGCGTGAACTCGGCACCCGGCCTTTTTCAGTCGCTTGTGGAACGCCTCCTGAAGGGGCTGGAGGGGGTGTTGCCTTATTTTGATGACGTGTTGATAACAGGGGGGAGTGAGGCCGAACTGGCAAAAAGATTGGACAAAGTACTAACTGTGTTCGAGAAAGCGGGGCTGAGACTGAGGAAGGACAAATGTGTCTTTTTCGAAACCGAGGTCGAGTTTTTAGGGTTCCGAATCACACCCGAGGGTATTAAGCCATCCAAATCCAAAGTGGCAGCCATCAAGAAGGCCCCTCGCCCCACATCCAAAACCGAGCTACAGTCATTCCTGGGGCTCCTCAATTTTTACCATACATTCCTTCCGCGGAAAGCGTCCGTAGCCGAACCGCTGCATCGGTTGCTTAAAAAGGAGGAGACATGGATGTGGGGTGACGTGCACGAGAGGGCGTTCAAAGAACTAAAGCAACTCTTGACTTCTGACGCAATTCTAACGCATTTCGACCCCAAACGGCCGGTGGTATTAGTCTGCGATGCATCACCGGTGGGGGTGGGGGCGGTGCTTTGCCACGTGTTGGAAGACGGAAGGGAGGCCCCGGTTGCGTTTTATTCAAGGTCCCTGTCCCAAGCAGAGCGAAATTACGCACAAACCGACAGGGAGGCATTAGCAATAGTAGCGGGGACCAAAAAGTTCCACGATTTTCTGTATGGCCGCCCGTTCAAAATCGTGACGGATCACAAGCCCCTGTTAGGGATTTTCACGGCAAACAAGCCCACGCCGCAGATCCTATCCCCGAGAATGCTGCGTTGGGCTATCTTTCTCAACGCATACCAACACGAGTTGGAGTACCGGCCCGGAAAGGAGATCAGCCATGCTGATGCACTTTCGAGATCCCCTTTGCCCCTGTCGGACGACCAAAAGACTAGAGTAGAAAGAGACCGCCAGGTGTTGCTAATCGAGGTCTTAGACGCACCCCCATTAGTACCAGCCGATATTGCTAGGGCGACAGGCAAGGACAAAACGCTGGAGAAAGTTAGCTCATGGGTACAGAAGGGGTGGCCGGCATCGTCCCCGAGCACGGAATTCGACCCATTCTTTCGGAAAAAACTAGAGCTGTCCCTAGAAAGGGGGTGCCTGTTGTGGGGCCAACGGGTGGTGGTCCCTACACCCATGCGGCCGAGGGTGCTCAAACTGCTGCACGTCAGCCACCCGGGCATCGTTCGTTCGAAAGCGCTGGCCCGCAGTTACTTTTGGTGGCCACAACTGGACGCGGACATTGAGCACATGGTCGGCACTTGTGAGGCATGTCAGGGATCCCGTCCAGAGGAGGCCCGCCTCCCGCATAGGGAATGGGACGCAGCAAGGGGGCCGTGGTCCAGAGTACACATAGATTTCGCTGGCCCATTCCGAGGAACCATGTTTCTCCTGGTGGTGGATGCGTTCTCCAAGTGGCTGGAGGTTATCCCAGTAAAGAGCACGTCCTCCGCCACGACAATTAGCCAGCTACGGAGAGTCTTTTCCACGTTCGGTTTACCCGACACGTTAGTCAGCGATAACGCAAGTTGCTTCACCTCCTCGGAGTTCGGAGCATTCATGGCAGCAAACGCAATTCGGCATGTCACATCCGCACCGTTTCACCCGGCCACGAATGGCCAAGTGGAACGGTTGGTGCGTACAACAAAGGATGCGCTTCGGCGCATGGGCCCGGGGGACCTAAATCACCAAGTATGTCAGTTCTTATTAGCGTATAGGGTGACCCCCTTAGCGTCAGGTTACTCGCCGGCAGAGCTCTTGATGCGGCGAAAACTGACCACGATTCTGTCCAGGCTAGACCCGACGAGAGTCGAGGAGAAGGGAAAAAACATAGGGCTGGCAGTCTCGAAAGGATTCGCCGCCGGCGACCCTGTTCACTGTAGAAACTATGCCAGCGCAGGGCCAGCCTGGGTGCCGGGGACGGTAGTAGAACAGACGGGGCCAGTGTCGTACCGGGTCGAGACCAGCACAGGTCTCCTCTGGAGGAGGCACGCGGACCAGCTGAGGCACCGAGTGAGCATACCAGACAGTGGGGCTCAACAACAGGATTCAGCGTTAGGGTTCTCCCCCACCCGTTTAGCCCAAGGGGGAGACATCAGCGGACAACAGTCCCAAGCAAGGGGGGAAGGAAGAAGCAGCGGCCCCGACTCATATCCTTTTGATAAACCAGTTCCATCAGAGGCCGGGGAAGGGGGAGAGGAATTCGCGACCGCTGCCCCCGAATGTAATTTTGATTTTGGTTTTGCGAGCCGGGGGGGTTTTCAGGAGTGTTCCCCCACCCATCCAAGCGAGAAGAGGGGTTTTTCGTTAGTCCCCAGTGCCCCCGGTTCTTCCCTAAGAGAGAGCACACCTCCCAACAACGCCGCGGAGCCGCGGCAAGTCACTAACGAGTCTCCCTCTCCAATTACAGGGCAGGAAACCAGGGGACAAAGAGAAGGTAGCAAACCCGGGCAAAGGCAGCCCGCATCGAGACCCCAGCGTGTTCGAAATAAGCCATCTTGGCTGAGAGACTTTGTCTCCTGGGGGGGGAGTGTGTTTGAGTGTGGGCTCGAGACTTTGTCTCATCCTAGGGGGGAGGGGTGTTGTGTTCTAATGGTTTTACCTTCCACATGGATTACAATGTATCTGAGCCAATGTAACCTTGCCTATAGCAACAATGTAACCTTCAGCTGTATCATATAAACCCTGTAATAGGACGCGAGCTAATGACCACCAGCTGGCAGCAGCGAGCGTCCAAGCTCTCTTGGTCCGAACTCATCAAAGGCAACAGCGCGGGAAGCTTTCCCGCCACTACCTACACCTGGACAAGAAGGGCGTGACTCGCAATGACGTCACGCAGGCAGTAGCCAATGGGCTACCATGGCACCACGTTCAAATGTATTGCTGCTGTATAAAAAGAGCTATCCATCCGCCATTACCCCATGTTCCCTCTGTCCACGATGCAATAAACCTGAGTTAACCCAGCCCGAGGCTGTGTCCTGTGTCTTGGTTTTCATACACCAAACTTAGTCAATAGCTTTCTGCCAGAGTTCGCAAGCTAGGAGCGGTATGTTCTCAATCTCATTTCCATCCCATGGCTAACTCTTATTTAAAAATTAGCTAAACTCCTAGGGAGGGGATACATTATTTTTCCTATGGTGGACAAAATCAGTGCATTTCAGAAAAACCTCTTATTTAGAGAGCAAGAGCAGAGCTCATAAGAATTTAATTATTTCAATAAATGTAACAAAATTCTTATTTAAAACCTCAGTATGTTTCATATTCAGATTCTTTCCCGTGAAGCCAGATTAAATTTGCCACAAAAATATGTTTATAAGCAATAGCATGTGCCTATAAAGCTTCAAACCACCATACGATAAATGTTTTGTTTGGATTCATGGATGGGTGTGAATGAAATGTTACCCCTATATTGTAAGCAGCTCCTAATTTCCTCTCCATTGTTATCAGTATTATAAGTAACAAGTAACACAAAAGAGTTTGGGTGCCTAAGGGGGGGGGGGACAAAACTCAGCCCCTTATGGTTGTGATAGCAACAAAAATTTATTTTAAATTGGAATACCAACAGTATGGGGAACGTAATGCTTCTGACAATACTAATAACAAATCAGGAAATTTTTACCTATAAGGAGGGACGTTGACCGTTGGACTCCAGCATTCACGCCCGCACCCATCTATACTATCCCATACTGAGCCGCCCGCACTTGCCTTTACCCGGCCTGACCATCGCCGCAAGGGTCCAGCGGTCGCCAGTGGGGCAACCGCCCCACGAAGGCAAACAAAATAAAGCAACTTCAAGTCCCAGCGTCCTCCGCGCCACGCCTCAGCCAATCAGGCTGACAGGCAAGAGCAAGGAGAACGTTGGGAAAGCCGGCGTGCCCAATACAAAATGAGCTGCAGAAAAAAAGCTGCTGCACGAACACAAACAAAAGAAACAAAACTTCAAGTCCCTGCGTCCTCCACGCTGTGACCACTTCAGCCGGCACGCGAAAAATAAAATAAAATAACGCCTCTTGCAATGGGAGCACAAGGCCGCCGCAGGCAGACGCAGGACCCCACGGCCTCGCTAACCCAAACACACAAAAAAAAAACATGGCGAGACAACTACCGGCCTTCTTTCCCGGAGCAACAGGGAGAAGAGGGACTCCCTCTCCTCCCCGCTACCCCGCCAAAGACATGGCGAGACCACCGCTGGCCTCAAGGTAAGTTGAGCCAGGGTGGGGGGAAAATCAAGCAGCAGGCAGCACTTCATTGGGGGAAGCACACTCCCTGGCGAATGACTGGATGCTGCCTTTGTACTACCCACACTGCAATTTTGAGAACTAGCACGAAACAGCGGTGGAGGTAATAGAAAAGCAGCAGCCAGCAATCCACAAGGAAGAGCACCACCCCTTATGGATTGTTGCCATAAAAAATAAATAACAACCAGAAATATCCAAAACAATAAAGCAAATCTAAAATCCAGAACAAATACGAATTAACAAGAAAAAACACTGAGGGGGGGGAGTAGAAACTCTCTACTTAAACCCCCCAACCCAGCACCCCAAAATCAAAACAAAAATAAAATAAAATAATAAATCAAGAGCACTTACGAAAGATGTCCTCCCTCCATGCCTCCGGAACAGAACTGAAGAAATAAAAACAAACACAGTACTCTGAATCACAGCCCCACCTAGAGGCCGGAAGAGTATAAAACAGTCAAAAAAAATTAAAAAATCCAAATAAAAATAAATAAAATAAACAAAATCAAATAAATTTAAAAACCACACATTCAAAAAAACCACCACCCAAACCACCCCTAACAAAAAAACACCAAAAAACCACAAAAAAACCTGGATACGCTAAAGTTCTGTAAATGTTGACAGACTTGCAAAGCAAGGGCACCTTTTTTTCTGGTGCACTGTCTTTTGGGTGAAAACCATGACTTGTTAAGTTCCTGAAGTGGCTGAGTAAGAGTGGATCACTAATTTTTCTCCTTTTCTGTAGAACTATCCTGTCATGCTTCTGCTGCTAAGAGTCTCCTGGCAGAGCTACTAGCTGTAGATTGCTTACTTCTCCTTCTCTTTCCCCATGTAGCAGAATATCCTGTTGATGATGAGACAGCATCTTCAAGAACTTAATAACCTTTTATTCCTCATCCTCAGCTGCTATAAGGGCCAAAGTGGGACCCTGTTGCAGTAAGGAGTTTGTCGTCTTGACCACCTCAACTGAGAAAGGCCAATCCTTCACCATCCAAGCATCTTGTGGAAGTGACATGCAGAGCAGTGCTCTTATTGGTATGGGAAAGCCTACCATTGAAATTATCCTACACCTAACATATTTAGTAATTTCAAGGTCATATCTAGTACATTTTATTCTTTGTGAAAACAAAATGGAAGCCAGAAAAGTAGAGTAATATCAGAGTGACACACGTGGAAGAATTTTTTGGAATAGTAGCCGTGTTAGTCTGTGTTGCAAGCATATCAGAATAAACAAAACAAAATCAAAAATTCTGTAGCACTTTGAAGACTGTTATATTTTAATATTAGTTTCCGTGGATCAAGTCCACTTTGTCTCACATGGGAGTGAGGTTTTATAGCATAAATTTATACTCATCAGGTACAGAGTGATTGGTTAGCATAACACTTGAAAGAACAATCCTTGGCCAAAAGCCAGATTCCCACATTCTCTACAATGCAAAACCTCCAAAGCGTTTCTGCCCTGGGTAGTCTGTTGCAGTAGATGTGACTATGGATGTACAGGAGGGAAACTTTTTAGTTGCATTTGTTTTGGAATCTTTTCAGGGCTCCTCATTTGTTAATGGTGCTGGACTTTCAATAAACTTGAAAGTACTTGATTTTTTTTTTTGGGGGGGGGGGGGGGTTGTTCCATTTTCATACATTTGGTTTTCTGATTCTGAGTCCTACAGAACCCTCAAAAACATTCTAATATGTCAAGTTCAAGGCAGCAGAGAGTCACCTACTTCAAATAGCAAGCACATCAACAGTGCTCCTGAAACAAAAGTCATCATGAACTTTTTTGAATAGTAGCCATGTTAGTCTGTGTTTCAGGCATATCAGAGAATAAACAAAACAAAAATGCTGTAGCACTAACTGTTGTCACAGAACGAAGCATACTCTGTTCTTTATTCTCAAAATGGCAATTTCAAGAGGTGACCTGATTGAAGTTTAAGAGGTGACCTGATTGAAGTTTATAAAATCATGCACGGTGTGGACAAAGTAGATAAGGAAAAACTGTTTTCCCTATCGCACAACACTAGAACTAGGGGACACTCCATGAAACTTTTGAGTACTAGTTCTCAAACAAATAAGAGAAAGTACTTTTTCACCCAGAGGATTACTGGTCTATGGAACTCCCTGCCAGAAGAAGTGGTGACAGCTGTCAGTCTTGACAGCTTCAAGAAAGGATTAGACAAGTTCATGGAGGACAAGGGTATCAATGGATATAATTATGGATACTTAAGGACAACCTCGGGGTTGGAGAGATAGGCAGGATATCTCTCAATGCCATTTCCAGGGAATCCTAAGCAGGTGAAGGCATCTCCTTGGGAATACCCTGAAGGAAATGGTGAGCCACTGTGTGAGACAGAATGCTGGACTGGATGGGCTGTGGCCTGTTCCAGCAAGGCTGTTCTTATGTTCTTAAGTCAAAAGGAGAGAGAAAATATGTAAAAATCCTTGCCTCATGGTTTAGAAGAAATGAAACCTAATGTATGATTGACATGTCTTGCTGTTAGATCATTGGTTGGGATCCCTAAGGAGGCGGGCCAAAGATGGACCCTGTGGGAGGAGATATTACCCAGAGAGGCATGCACACACACACATAAGAACATAAGAACAGCCTTGCTGGAACAGGTCAAAGCCCATCCAGTCCAGCATTCTGTCACGCACAGTGGCTCACCATTTGCTTCAGGATATTCCCAAGCAGATGCCTTCACCTGCTTAGGATTCCCTGGAAATGGCATTGAGAGATATCCTGCCTATCTCTCCAACCCAGAGGTTGTTCTTAGGTATCCATAATTATAGCCATTGATACCCTTGTCCTCCTTTCTTAAAGCTGTCAAAACTGACAGCTGTCACCACTTCCTCTGGCAGGGAGACCAGTTATCCTCTGAGTGAAAAAGGACTTTCTCTTATTTGTTTGAGAACTAGTACCCAAAAGTTTCATGAAAAGCAGGGGTCCCAGTACTGAACTTAGGGTGACCCCACTCTTTACTTCCCTCCACTTGGAGAAGTGTCCACACAAGCCGACACAGAGACACTCTCTGGAATGCTGTGTTTTTAAGCTTGCCAAAATGTAGAAGCTTAGGAGAAAGGGAGGCCTATGGCTTATGGTCTATCCCTGGAACATGCAGCTTGCTTTGAAATGTTTTCTTAGCTATTGCTGGACAGTATCCTGAATCTTGCTATGCTTTCAATACACTTCTAAAATGCCTGAAGAGACTCTGGAGTGATTACTTGGCACACGTTACCTGAATCAACACTAGTTTCATGTGCACCCTTTGCTCACTACCTAGATTTCGGTCAGGAGTGACTGAGCATACCGATAGGAAAAGCTCTAAACTGCTGGGTCCGATCTGGGCCAGGGAAGCAGAATCAGGCACAATCCCATTGCCAGGAGGCTGGAGGACTACTAAATCCTACCTGGGAGAAAGTGGATTGTTACAACTGTTATATTTCAATGTGAGCTTTTGTGGATCAAGTCGACTTCATCAGTCATGGACTGACATGGACATGTCTGATGAAGTGGACTTGACACTTGACATGGACATGTCTGGTTAAGTAGACTTTATCCACAAAAGCTCACATTGAAATATAACAGTTAGTCTTTAAAGTGGTTTTGTTTGGTTTTGTTTAATCTCTGATATGCCTAAAAGTCATCATGTGACCTATGCAGCAGGCGACATTTTATATCACACTAGCAGATTTTGCCCGGCGGTGACGGGCTGTTTTAAATTGTTTTGGAAGTTTTTTTTATGTGTATTGTTATATAAAAAGACGTTAAATTGTGTTGGATAGTAAAGGTTTTTTTTTTCTTGAACAAATGGTGCCAGGCTGTTTTAAATGGTGTTGAAAGGTTTTGTGATTTTTAAAATGTTTATTTATACGCACGGGTTATAAACTGTGGTCAGCTTTTTTTGGTTTGTTTTTTTGGATTAACAAAAGGAGGAAAGGATGATATAATTTGTTACATTTTTTTTTACCAAATAATGTTTTACTATGTGATTTTTTTAATAGTTGTACCTTGGATAATAATTTTAAAAATGTGTAAGTATGTTTTTTAAAATTCAATGTTTTAAAACTGTGTTTAGATGTATTTTTTTGAGTGAAAACTGTACACAGGATTTTAGAAATGTTTTAGAAATTTTAGATTTTTGGGGGGAATATTTTTAAATGTTTTTTCTCCTGTGGCCTCTGGGTGGCTGTTGAGGTTTTCTTTTGCTTTGACTTTTTCTCTACTGGCCTCTCGTTGTCACTTCTTCCGGTAAGTAGTCTCTTTCTTTCCTCATTTCATTTCCGGACTTTGTGGAGGAAGGTCGTTTGGGTGAGTTCTCTGATTTAATTACTTTTGGGGGTTTGTAGTGTTGTTGTTGTTGTTTTTTGGGGGGGTTCTGTGTGTTTCTTCTTGGTGTTATTTTTGGGTTTGATTTTGGATGATTTGGATGTTTTTATTTGTGATTTTTATGTATTTTTAGGGTAAGTAAAGTCAGCGGGCATAGCGCCATCCGCTGGCTTTGCTTACCTGGGAATGGGTTCACTTTCAAGGGCGGGCCAAGGCACCATTGCCTTTGCCCCCGCTTGAAAGCAAAAAACTTTTGGGGTAAGTAAAGTCAGCAGGCGGAGCGCTGTCCGTTGGCTTTTCTTACCTGGGAATGGGTTCACTTTCAAGGGGGGGCCAAGGCACCATTGCCTTTGCCCCTGCTTGAAAGCAAAAAACTTTTGGGGTAAGTAAAGTCAGCGGGCGGAGCGCCGTCCGCTGGCTTTTCTTACCTGGGAGTGCGTTCACTTTCAAGGGTTGGCGAAGGCAATGATGCCTTCGCCCTCCCTTGAAAGCGAAACACTTACTCGGAAAGTAAAGGTACCGGGCGGAGCGCCCGTCCGGTGCCTTTGCTTTCCGGAGGAATTGCTTTGCTTTCAAGGGGGGGGGGCAAGGCATCAATACCTCCCCCCCTTGAACTCCCTCTGTTGTTGTGGGTTTTTTCCACCCTGGCTCAACTTTTGTTGAGGCCGGTAGTGGTCTCGGCATGTCTTCGGCATGGTAGCGTGGTGGAGAGGGAGTCCCTCTCCTCCCTGTTGCTCCATGCAAGAAGGCGGGTGTTTGCGTGGCTTTGAGGCACTACGTCCGCCTGCAGTGGACTTGCGCTCCCAGTGATTTTTATTTTTTGCGCACCGGATTCCTCAGTGTTTTGCGAGCTCATGGCGTGCAGGACGCTGGGGCTTGTAGTTTTGGGTTTGTTTTTACCATTTGTGCAGCGGTTTTTTTTCTGCGGCTTCATTTTGATTGGCTGCGGCGTGTTTCCGAACGTTCCTTTTGCTCGCACCTCTCAGCCTGATTGGCTGTGGCGCGGCACGGCCCAAGGAACGTTGGGAAATGGAGTCCTTTTTGTTTGCGATCAGGGGGCTCCTGCCCCACTAGCGAAAAATTCAACCCGACAGTTACCTGCGAACACCGGTCGGGCGAGTGCACGGACGCTCGGACGGGGCTAGTGGGGCTTGGCTAAACATCCTTTGTCACATTCCAACTGTTAACGCACAGATTTATAGGTATGAATCCTTCTCAATATTATATACATTTATTATCTTCAGGAAACTGCAAAGATGTGAAAGACAGGCATCAGCAGATCCACCATACAATCATCATCACTTTCACCAGTCCAATGCAGTACAGCCCATAGGATTGGTTAAAAATTATAGTCATCTGATGTGTTAGTCTTATCAGTTCTTCATCATCATCACCAAAATTGGAATATTAATAAGGCAATTTTGCATGCAAAAATCAGAGAGAGAATACAATTGAGAAAATATGCATAAAATGTTATAGAATCATTCATATTTCAGAGACTGTCTATTGTAAAGGCAAGAAAGGCTTTGCAAGTGAAAGAAAGCACCTCTTTCCTGTCTCCCCCCCCCCCCAATCCACCCAATTCAGATTAACCTGAAAGGTCCATCTCCAGATGTGACTAAAGTGGCTATGATAATACTCAGATGTGTCTTTACTGGGAAACAGTTCCAATGTTAACCATGCCAACATTGCATTAAACCATTTCTGGGCACATACCCAGCAAGAAAGAATACGAAGAAGCACCTCAAAAACATTCTACACATGGTCAATTTCCATTTTAATTGCTAACTCGTTGATAGCCACATACCTTATCCCTTTTTCTCTCTTTTGTATCAGTGTACAATTCAAGACCAAGGGAGAGCACATTCTTGAGGCATCACTCATATGCTGCTTGAGGAGCAAGGGTGTGCAGGGAACTCCTTTTGCTTGGAAGAGAGTCAAAAGTCCAACTCCTGAACTCTTTCCAGAAGAGTTGAAAAACATTATATATCCATTGATCAGAGTTGGAAAGGCATCCAGAAACAAGTAGTCATCTGTTTTTACTTCCCTTGTCTGCCTACAGTCCTTAGAAAGGAACAGAACAGGAATTGAACTAAATTAATAGTCTCCCCCCTTCCAGTAAAATGGGAGAGAAGATCTTGAGGATTTATTTTCAGCAAAATTAGGCAAATATCCATTTTGAAGAAATGATGTAGTTCCTTTAAATGGCTTGGGATTCTTGGGTATTTTTAATGAAAAATCCACTTACGGATTTAAGATTTTAATATGTCTGCAGTATATCATGACTGTACCACTTAGCGCTTTTGCCTTGATTAACTATTCTTGCTCACAAATCTTAGCCACCATGCCTTATATATGCCCAAGGAGGGATTTCAGGTGATAGTTAACTAAGCAATAGTCATTTAAAACATTATGTGTGCTGGCTCTAATTGCTTGATGATTCCCACTGAGACTCAGCATTATTGATTTCCTATTGTAAAAGCAGAGTGAGATTGGCCACGAAGCTTGAGTGTACTGGTGGCTTCCTCTCCAGTAGTTAAGCAATCCCTGAGATTCACCCAGAGGTGCTGCACTGACATAATACATAAAAGGTAAAGCTAAACATTTCTCTTCCCCCACTCCCCATGAATTAGACTTTTGCAAGTGACTTAAGTGCATGAGAAGCACACGATTACAGACAGTCTAATCTGGGGTTGCTTTTCTGAAATGAATCTTACAATATGAATGAATTACGGATACCTTGAGCATTATAAAAGGGCTTCTTGACTCCAAGAGGTAAAAAAGAACCACCACAAACAAGAGCCAAAGCAGGGCCTCACTATGCACCTACCTGACTTATCATGTTCCTCCTATTGAAAGTTACAGTGTTAAGATAAGCATCTGTCTTCCTTTTGGTGTTCTTATAAGTAAAGTAACTATTTAAGAATGATGGCAGTTTCTAGTTGCATTTTTAAGGTTTGCGGATCTTTTTAAACAAACCTGAGATGAGTGGTAACAGCTTACCTTTCAGATGTAAATGATTTTGCTTAAAAGTTAGAACCCATTGACACAACATAAATCTCCAATTGTAAAGGTAAAAGTCACCCTTGCTCAAAAGCCAGTCGTATCCGACTCTAAGGTTCAGTGCTCATCTCTGTTTATAGCCAAAGAGCCAGCACTGTCTGCGTTTGCAGACGTTTCTGTAGATATGTGGCAGGCATGCCTAGACACCGAACTGCACGGAACGCTGATTACCTTCCCACTGAAGTGGTCCCTATTTATCTACTTGCAATTTCTTGCTTTTGAACTGCTAGCTTGGCAGGAGCTAGGACAGAGACGGGCGCTCATTCTGTCATGCAGGACTCAGGTTTTGAACTGCTGACCTTCCGCCTCCCAGTAAGCGGCTTAACCACTTGAGCCACTGCAGTCTCCAACTGTACTGAGATACAGTACTTAAAACAGCTCTTGTGAAAGGTATTTGGTTCAATGTTCTGCTGTTTGCATTTTGTTCTGCTTGCAGTTGGAGACGGGCGAGCCTCTCTGGGGTTGGTTGGAAGCCACCAAAGCTGACACCACCAGCGACATGCAAAAATGGGGAAAATACTGTTGTTGAGGGGGTGGGGGTGTAGTTACATAAATCTAAAATGTTCTTAAAGAAGATACAAGGGGTTTAATGCAGAATATTAATGTTCCCCTCTTAAGGCTGCAGCTAATGAAAAAGGCACTAGTTTTTCTGTGCTCATGTAAGAGTGAAATATCTCATGGTGACTGAGAATTGTTTAATGGGATGGCTTGAAGTCAAGATATTATTCTTGCCGAGGATGAGGAGAAGTGTGACTCCTTGTTACTTTCTTACAACTGACACAGGTGTGGAAACATGGAGCCATGCACACTGGAACAGCCACTCCTGCTCATCCCTCGCTATTGGGATGCCGGCAAAAGCCAGATAGAAGCCTGTAGTCCCATGATGGCAAACCTTGGCACTCCAGATGTTCTTGGACTTCAATTTCCAGAAGCCCAAGCCCCCGTGAATCCACTCGAATGGGGTTTGCTGCGATTCATCCAGCCCGTGCCGCCCTCGTTGCTCCTGGAAACGGAAGTAAAACGCGCCCCTACGGTTAAGACTCTTCTGGGTTAACCCTTCCTCCGTACGGGCGCATTTTACTTCTGCTTCCAGGAGTGACAAGGGCGGCGCGGGCCGGATGAATCACATCAAACCCATTCATGTGGATTCACGGGGGCTTGGGCTTCTGGGAATTGAAGTCCAAGAACATCTGGAGTGCCAAGGTTCGCCATCACGGCTGTAGTCCATCAACATGTTTGCCATCCTGGCGTTCCAAGAGATCATGCCAATGTGAGATATGCAAAGAGAGTCTGGATGAGGTGTTGCTTACCTGATTGGCCTATAGAGCTTTGCTGTGTTCTGTGCTTTTACAATAACTCCTGACGCCAGGTGGTCAGTTAAGAATGGCGGGTTCCAATGGATCAATCAGCTATTTGGGGGAGGGTTGCACACTCCCTTTGGAAATCTACACTTTAAGCAGACATTTGTATTGTGTGGATTTTTTTCCAGCACCTCCAAGTGCAGTAATGTTATATTTGTGCTATTGAAAGTGAACATATTGTTTGAGCAGCAAATGACCAAAATTAAGCATGTTGTTTAAGTAGCAAAGGATTACAGTCAGTGGAAGTGAGAGTATAAATCTGATGGAAGAGTTTGCATTGTCAGGTTGAACGACACAGGCTCCTTCCCAAACTCTCAAATGAGAATGCAGTTTATTCTACACGGTCACTTGTGAGAAGCAGAAGTGGCTCAAGCCAGGGGATTATTAGAGGAAGAGTAGAATGAACCAACAAGCTTGGAAGAAAATAACTTCTCTGTCCCTATTAATAGTTGCCAAGAGTACTGCTGGAGGTGTATATGTGTAACATGTACTATATGTCACCAGGAAGTTAGAGGTCATAATGGAATATTAAATGATATTTAATTATAGGGATGTGGCTCAGTGTCAGCCTGTAAACCAAGAAGGGAGTTATTACGAGCAGATTGTTTAAAAGAGGTGGTGTAATGCAGTCCTAAATTTTAAATGACATTACATTTCCATTCAATAGATTCTAACCAGCAATAACAATAAAGCTGAAATAGAAGGTGCCCATCACCATATTTAACCAGGATTATTACAATACAGATTACTTTTCTCCAGAAGTAAGTCCAGTGGGTGTATTTGAGGGAGTGTATATTACTGTAATAGCATTATATTCTTGGAAGGAACAGCTGCAGTGAGATTTCAAAGGTGCATTAAGGGGGGAAAGGCTTATTAAAGAGATCCTGGTTGTGTTACCTGGGGATTCTGAGAGCTATAGTTGACAAAAGGATTATTTCCAAGTTCTGATCAGACTTAATGTTTTTTCATGTTGCTTTGATGTTAAAAGATTTCTTCATCTTAACTGTAGTATTTGTTTGTCAGTCTGTCTGTCTTTCTCTTTGAAAACTGGAAATCACACTCTTCCCTTATCGAGCTAGTTTGTTGTTATTAGATTTTGTTGTAACAAGGCCTGCAAGAAATTAATTAATGTTGCAATGAAATCAAGCCTTTAGACTGTTTCCTCCAAAGACAATGTCACTGTTCATGAACGAAAACTAAGTCCAAAGATTGTGATGGAGATAAAACAGGAGTGTCCTATATACTATCTTGAACTCATTGGAAGAAAATTGGGATTCCAATGTAGAAAATAAATAAGGAACTTGGTGTATTACTGTGTGTCCTTTTTATACGTATGTACCCACAAACATGAGTGGCATGGGACATAATAGATCTTTGACCTAGCTTTGGCCATAGAGATATTAAACTGCACACATATGTCAAAGGGAAAATATGGAACAGTACACAAACCAAGACACAGATAAATAGAATATATACCTCATTTGCTAATTAATACACACTATTGGAACACTGGAGAACTATTGATCAGACAAGCAGCATTTCAGTTTGGACATCAGCTTATTTGGATAATATTATAGGAATAAGACAGGAAGATTAAGTGGGGAAAAACTGAAGGTTATGTATACAGCGGAGCATGGCAGCAAAATTGAGTGGTACCCAGGAAGTCTAGTGATAAGAACACAATTTGTAATACAGTGGTGCCTCACATTAGAAATTTAATTCATTCCACGGGACATTTTGTATAACGAAAAATTCATAAAGTGAATTTCCCATAGGAATGCATTGAAAATCATTTAATCCACTCTGAAACAAATTCGTAGTGCAAAGCATTATTTTCTATGGATTTCCTTTAGTAATGTGAAAATTCTGTTGTATAAGGCATTCGTAATGCGAGGTACCACTGTATATAGGTGACACAAGGTTTAGAATCAGTGCAGATAAGGAGAAGACAGGAATCAACCTTCAAGGAGGAGGATATTTCTTGATTCTAGAAGCCTTCCTCAGCATCAGCCCACTGGAATTGGATACTTTCTGATGGGAAGTTGGGGCTGGTGGAGCCCAGCAGGTCAATCATGCTCTAGATGTCAAGGGTCATCCGAAGCTAAACAGAGACCAGGCAGTCATAGCTTAGTGTAGCAAGTTTATTTAAACCCCTAATTACACTCAGATTAGAACAAAAAAAAAACTAATATAAGGGGCTAGAATGGGAGGAGGAAAGTCAGGAAGGGAAGGGAATTTGAAATAGGTTCAGTACTGGGTTCACTACAAACCCCATTCCCATCAAGAGTGGCTTCCAAAAATATGGGAAATTTCTGCGCTGGCGCACAGAACCCGTTTGCGCACTCGCAGAACCCATTTGCGCATGCGCAGAACCCATTTGGCATGCACAAATGGGTTCTGTGCGTATGTGCTCAGTAACCCCTTTCCCCGCCAAGCGAGTGCCAAAATACGGAAAATCCCGGCCAATACGGGATACTTGACAGGTATGCAAACCCTGAAATTTGGTACCCCCTCTATATTAATGTATAGCTTATGTTAAACTTTTGCATTAGTTTGATAGGATCACAACACGTAAAGAATGAACATTTCTAATCTGGATCTAATCTAATTAGTCCTAGTTCATAACCGTGCCATAAATTCATTATTTATATGTTTACCCCAAATCTATGCTAAGGTTTGTAGAAAAGTTTTCTCTGAGCCAGTGCCCAGTGGCACAGCTGTGGCCATATCACAAAACTCAAGGGTTTCACTGCAAAACATTGCCATACATTTGGAGTAACAAAAGACAAAGTTATATTATTATTATTATTATTATTATTATTATTATTATTATTATTATTATTATTATTATTATTATTATTATTATTATTATTATTATTATTATTATTATTATTATTATTATTATTTTGGGGGGGTGTTAACTAGAAACCACAAATTGACCTGTCAGCTGTACAAATGAGCTGGTGATATTAAACTATAACCCCAACAAAAGTACTATAAAACTTTATCATTGTATTTGAAGGCATGCTGTTGCCATCAGAGGGACATTTTGCCACTTCTAAGTGCCGGAATAAAAAGATTTCTGCAATAGAAGTCCAGTGCATCATGGGATGGGCACAAGTATTTTGCTCAGGAAATTCTCACCTGTGCTCAGCCCTGTAAGAAACCAGAAGTCCAAAATCCGGATGCTGGCTGGTGTTTAGCTACTGGAACTATTTTTCTGGACTGTAGTTTATGTGACGCTGCAGTTATTCAGGTTTTAAGCCACCTGAGCTCCATTTAGCTGATGTAATGGATCATGCTTGGTAACAACTGATGCATTTCCTCTCACTCTGCTAGATTGCCTATGCTGCAGTGGACTGTGCCAAAGAACAGAACCATGACCTCTGTAAGCAAGAAGGTGTGGATGGTTACCCGACCTTTAACTACTACAACTATGGGAAATTTATCGAAAAATATAATGGAGATAGAGGGGTAAGTACACGGTAGGTTTTTTAAATACCAGCAGACACTGGAAGAGAATTTTCATCATCTGCGACCAGTACAAGCAAACGCATGCACACTGTTGTTTAATTCTTCCATTCCACAGTTCACAAGACTGTATCATCTCGCTCTATACTTGTCAGCCATAGTTCACCAGGTCTAACCCAGTTAGTGAAACATTTGGGATCTTATTATTTTGAGTTGTGTTATTTACAAAATTACTTTCTCTAATGAAAATAATTAATATGGTTAACTAACCTGACCACCCTGAGGACTAATGGCCTTGAGTGGCAAAGTCCACACGGAAGGGTGATATCCCCCAAGTGGATTAAATCCCACTTGAATCCATCTTGAAGGAAGGCAGCAGCTTCATCAATACTGGCCCAGGGCTGAGGAGGACTTTGTGTGCCAAAAGGGCTCAGGACCAGAACATGACTCATGGAATAGGTCAGTGGTCACACTTCAATGCGGAAGACAAATGCATTATATTTGCAGGACAGTCTTCATGGCTATTCGGAATTGGGTGTGACACAAGAAGAAGAATGAAAATGAGAAAATGGTGTGCCTAGCAGTTGTCTGTGTGGTCCTAGGCAATGTAATATAAAACATCTTCTCTGGTGGGCTCTGTAGATGTGTTGGGAGTCTGTGGCTTCAGCTGTTCTTTGCACATTAGTGAGATCAAGAAAGAATATATCCTAAGATCCTGAACATCTTTATTCAACCTTACTGCAGAGACATCGTATGAGAATTCTGCAGGATCTGCACTGAACAGTGAATTTTGCCATGAATGCATGGTGTTCCATTTTGATTTTATAATGAACTAGCATATTTGCCCGGTGGTGCCGGGCTTTTTAAAATTGTGTTGTATAGTAAAGGGTTTTTTTTTTGAACCAATGGTGCTGGGCTGTTTTAAATGGTGTTGAAAGGTTTTGTGATTTTGTGGCTTTGAGGCGCTGCGTCCGCCTGTGGTGGACTTGCGCTCCCAGTGTGTGTGTTTTCATTTTTATTTTTTGTGCGCCGGCTTCCTCAGTGCCGGGCTCTTTAAATTGGTTTTGAAAGGTTTTTGTTTTATGTTTATGCAAATTTTATTTTAATTTAATTTATTTAACGTTAATTATTATTTTTTTACTTTAAAATTTAATTTTGGTTTTTAAAATGTTTATTTTTATGCATTTTTTGTTTTTTGGTTTTTTTGAGTGAAAATGATTTCTGGTTTTCATTCATTCATTCATTCATTTATTCGATTTATACTTGGCCAGGACCAACTCAGGGCGGCTTACAATAGGAAAATTAAATACAATATAACAAATGAACACACCAAATACAATAGTATACAATAAAGATTACAAGTTACAACTTTACAAATTAGTGCAAAATAAATATACCGTAACATCATAACATTACAGAGCAGAGCTCAATGTACTTAACATCAGCAAAGGGAGATGGCGAAAGAACTATGGCTCCGGTGGTGTTGGCGGCGCGGCTTCCAAAAGTCCCGCTGCGCAACGCCAGGCAGGGCAGGGGAGGGAGCCGGCGAAAGGAACCGTGGCTCCGGTGGTGTTGGCGGCGCGGCCTTCAAAAGTCCTGCCACGTAACGCCGGTCAGCTGTGCTCCCACCTCCCCCGCCAGGCAGGGCAGGAGAGGGAGCCGGCGAGAGGAACTGTGGCTCCGGTGGTGTTGGCGGTGCGTCTTTCAAAAGTCCTGCCACGTAACGCCGGTCAGCTGTGCTCCCACCTCCCCCGCCAGGCAGGGCAGGGGAGGGAGCCGGCGAAAGGAACCGTGGCTCCGGGGGTGTTGGCAGCGCGGCCTTTGAAAGTCCCGCCGCGCAACGCCGGTCAGCTGTGCTCCCACCTCCCTTGCCAGGCAGGGCAGGGGAGGGAGCCGGCGAAAAGAACCGTGGCTCCGTTGGTGTTGGCGGCGCAACCTTTGAAAGTCCCGCCGCGCAACGCCGGTCAGCTGTGCTCCCACCTCCCCCGCCAGGCAGGGCAGGGGAGGGAGCCGGCGAAAGGAACCGTGGCTCCGGTGGTGTTGGCGGCGCGGCTTTTGAAAGTCCCGCCGCGCAACGCCGGTCAGATGTGCTCCCACCTCCCCCGCCAGGCAGGGCAGGGGAGGGAGCCGGCGAGAGGAACCGTGGCTCCGGTGGTGTTGGCGGTGCGGCTTTCAAAAGTCCTGCCACGTAACGTATTTTTGGTATTTTTTGAGATCGTTGTGAATATTTTTGAATTTTTTGATAACTTATTTGATTAATTTGGGAATTAATCTTATAAATTTCAATATTTTTGAAAAAATTCTCTTGTGGCCTCTGGGTGGGGGTGGTGAACTTTTCTTCCTCTCTAATTTTTCTCTTCTGTCCTCTGGGTGTCACTTCCGGTAAGTATTTTCATTATTTTCTCATTTGAGTTCCGGCCGTCATGGAGTGAAGTCGTCTCCATGTAAGCTCTCTGGTTTGTTTGGTGTTTTTTTTGGGGGGGGGTTGTGTTGGGTTTTGGGGGCAGTGTCTTTGTGATGTTTTTGTTGTTACTGTTTGAATGTTTTTGTGTTTCTTTTTGACTGTTTTTGTGGCTGGTTTTGCATGTTTTTGTGACTATTTTTGAATGTTTTTTGTGTACTTTTTTTTTGGGGGGGGGGGGTGTCGTTTTTCTTTGCGGGCCAGGCTGGATCCCTGGCCCGTTGAAAGAAAAGGGCGGGTGGGTGGTCTTTTTTTGGGGGGGTTCGCAGGCCAGGCTCGATCCCTGGCCGATGGGCAGAAAAGGGCGGGGGGGGTGGTCTTTTTTTGGGGGGGGTTTCATGGGCCAGGCTCGATCCCTGGCCCGTGGGCAGAAAAGGGTGGGGTGGTCTTTTTGGGGGGGAGTTTGTGGGCCAGGCTCGATCTCTGGCCCATGGGCAGAAAAGGGTGAGGGTGGTCTTTTTTTGGGGGGTTCGCGGGCCAGGTTCGCTCCCTGGCCCGTGGGCAGAAAAGGGCGGGGGGTGTCTTTTCTTTTCACGGGCCAGGCTCGATGGCTGGCCCGTCGACAGTAAGGGCTGCAGTGGCGGGGTTTTTTCTCTTTTTTTCGCGCGCCGGCTGGCCCATCAAAAAGAAGGGCAGCGGCGGCGGGGGGGATTTCTTTTTTTTTTCCCGCAGGCCATGTTGGCTGGCCCGTGGGGAAGAAGGGCAGCGGTGGCGGGGGTTTTTTTACTTTTATTTTTCGCGCGCTGGCTGCCTCAGCGTTCTGCGTGCTAATGGCGCACAGGATGCTGGGGCTTGTAGTTTTGCCTGCGCGTGTTTGCTTACTGCAGCGTTTTTTTTCCTGCGGCTTTTTTTATTGGTTGGCCATGGCGCGTTTCCGAATGTTTCTTTTGCGGCGCCACTCAGCCTGATTGACTCTTGCGCGGCGCAAGGAACATTGGGAATTGAAGTTCCCTTTTTTTGTTTGTGTCTGGGGGGCTCCTGTCCCCCGGCCGAAAATTTCAACCCGACAGTTACCTGCGAACCGGGTTCGGGCGAGTGAACAGAGGCCCATTACGGGCTAGTGGGGCTTGGTGCAACATCCTTTGTCACATTCCAATGGTTAACGCACCATTTTATAGGTATAGATTTTATATCAGCATAAATATAAATAGCAGCAATTTGAGTTTAAGACACAATTTAACTTTTTAAATGCATTTATTAAACTAAAAGGATTTATGAAAGTGGCATATCTCATTTGTTTGGCTGAGGAAGATAAGCAAGTATGTGCATACTATTTCAAAACTGCACCGGGGGCGGGGAGGATCTGTACGGCTTGTCCTTGTGTACAATTGTCCCTTTTCATTTCTTAACATCTGAATTAGCACACAGTGCTTTTCCATCTTGGTTCTTAAAGACTGTCTTCTTCCATTCAGCTGGAACATATCAGCTCACGGGAGAATACGACTGCCAATCACTCACTGGGAAATTGGAGATACTGTAAATCCTTTCATCAGTTTCAAAATATTCCCATTTATGATGAGCAACCTGCACTCCCACCTTCCTCCTCCTCCTATGACAGCTTCTCAGTTTATACCAAATGGTGTTAGTGCTGTTGACAGTAACTCTGGGAGTATATCTTCCATATAGAGACATATTGCAATTTTTCTGTTGTTGTGCTCATAGATCATAAGGCTGTATTTATTCTGTTGCAAAAAAAGATACCATCTTCTACTAGCTTTGTTACATGCTAGGTTTCCTATATACAATGAAAGAAAGGTCTCTGGGATATGTTAGCCTTTTGGAATGATCTTTTGGTTGTGGAACCAAAGATTCAACCTCCTTAAGGAATGTTTACTGATGCATTTACATTTTGATCTTGCTTCTTTGAAAGTCCCCATAGCTTCAAAGGTTGTTCACAATGGGGCAATGGCAGTTGTTCAAGAGGACCAAACCCAGTAGGTTCATAATTCCCAAGTGCTGTGCATCTACATTTCTTTTCATCCCAGGCTCTTTGCCTACAGCAGCTTTCCATAACCTGGTGCCCTCAAGATGTTCTTAAACTTCACTTAGTATCAGCCTAAGCCATTATGGTTAATGATCAGGAATTTGAGGAATTGGGAGCCCAAAACATTGAGACAGAGCACTGTAAAAGAAGCAGCACCCGCAATTTGATTATAGGAGCATCCTTCTCGTGGGTGGATTGCGTGTTAGATTTTTGTTTGTTGGTTTGTTAAAGTGCAGAAGCAACATCATACACAGCTTCACTGGGCAGGATAATACATTTTGGATAACACTTGTAATAGCAGGTGCATTGCTAATCAAAAGCTAGTTCTTCGGGGTGTTTACCAGAATCTCAAATTTCACAAGTAGTGATGTGTAACATTCTAAATGAAAATTGACAGATGCAGTAGACAAAATAACAGTGGCTCCATTCCCACTACATTATGTGTCCAAATAGATCGGATGAGTTGTCAGGTCTAATCTAAAGCCTTTTGAAAATAATGGAAAAGCTCGCAGACTTCTTAGGCACGTTGGCTGCAACTCTTACAGTTGGGGGGCAAGACCACATGATTTTGATCACTTTGAAAGTGGCAGTATGGTGCTGATTAAGGGCATGGTTGTCTGCTGCAGACAAAATAATGGTGATGTACCATGTCCTGGAAATTTAACCTGCTCCTTTCAAGGGGCTGTATTTTATATGTGGTAGGCTGCACTGTCACCCCATGGGAGATGAGAGAGCTTTCAAATGATATGTTTGTAACCAATTATTGAGATGGGTAAAAAGGGTAAAAGTCGCCCTTGAAAGCCAGTCATATCTCACTCTTAGGGTTCAGTGCTCATCTTTGTTTATAGCCAAAAAGCTAATGCTGTCTGCGTCTGGAGACATTTCCATGGACATGTGGCAGTTATGACTAGACACCAGAGTGCATGAAACGCTGTTTACTTTCCTACCAAAGTGGTATCTATTATTTCTTCTACTTCTTTTCCTTCTTCTTCTTCTACTTCTACTTCTTCTTCTGTGTCTAGGTCAGACATGAAACTGCCAAAATGAAGGCACCCTTTGGTGATTTCATTCTGCAGTTCCTTTTGCTTGACCTAGTATGAGAAAGATTAGCTGGCAACAGAAGTTGCCAGTACCAGACTACGCCCAATTGTGGTTCAAAAATACCACAATCTTCAAGGAGGTTCTTTCTGTGTACCTCTTTATCTACTTGCACTTCCTTACTTTCAGATTGCTAGGTTGGCAGGAGCTGGAACAGAGATGGGAGCTCACACAGTTGTGTAGCACTCGGGTCTCAAACTGCTGACCTGCTAACCTGCTAACCTTCCAGTCATCAAATTCAGTGTCTTAACCACTAAGCCACCACAGTCCCTTTTATGAGATGGGATGTCTTCCTAATAGTGATTCCTGTAATTTAGAATTGTTTTTTGAATGAACATTGGAGGATAATTCCTTCTAGCTGTGATTCTCCTGATTATTTGATGGATGTAGAAATGAGGGAACAAAATCAGGATCAGAATGAGTATCAAGAAGGGAATGAGGCCAGTTGTGAGCAGGAAGGAGTGCACCATTTTGAGGTGATAGCAGACAGACGGCAGGTTGTTGGGTTCATATGAGCCAGAGAAGAGAAAAGCAACTGCTGCAGGGTGTGTCCTGGTTCCTTCTCACACACATATTATTTTGAGATTCAGAAATGATAAGATGTTTACCTTTCAGTCAGCCCCCTAGGAGTGAAGAACATGTGTCCCCTCGGGTTGTGGGGTGGGGTGAGGTACTCAGAAAGAGCCTCCTTGAAGATTGTGATATTTTTGAACCACAATTGAGTGTACCTGAGCAATGGCAACTTTGTGCTGGCTAATCTTTCTCACAGTAGGTCAAGGTGAAAGGAACTACAAAATGACTTCACCAAAGGTGACTTCATTCTGGCGGGTTAATGTCTGACCTAGACATGGGAGGAGGAGGAGGAGTCATTACCAGCATAGATATATAATGATGGGAATTGTAATTGAGAAACACCCATTACCACCTCTGGTCTTGGGCAACCAGAGTTCCAAAAAGTGTGGCCTTGGAAAGGTTCAGATTGTGACCACCCACCCACCATCTATTTATTTCCAAACTGTTTGGAACTGCAGCTTTCAGAAACTAGGACCACAAGCTGTGCCAGTTAGGGATTTGGAGGGGTTGTAGTCCAAGTTTGGGAATTTCTTATCTGAAACAAGGGCGTTCCCTTCCTGTTCTTTTGGCATCGTGCTGTTCCTGTGCACCTTGACTTCTGTTTCACTATGCAACTAACTCCTCCCCCCCCTGCTTTCTTCTTTTTTTGTCCTGCAAAATTATAGGAATCTGGATTTTCAACCTTCATGCGAACCCTCAGAGACCGAGACCATGAAAAGATAGGAAAGAGGAAAGATGAGTTGTAATTTCTGCCTCAAAAGACGATACCCGCTGCACTGTGAATGGTCTCAGGACCGCTGGTACAAGGCCTGAGATGACACATCTTTTGAAAACAAAGACTTTGGTGTTTTTCTTTATAAACAGCCATCTCCATTTTTGTACAATTTCAAAATATAAGTGGAATCATTTGATTTTTTGAAGGAAAGTGATTGCCATAATTGTGTCCATATTTTGTTATGGAGGAGGAGGTGAAAGCATTTTCTCATCATTCGATGCATCTATGCCCATCAATACGTCCTATGCAATCTTTTTGTAATCTGTAGGTTTGATAGTGATTTCCTCTGACAAGGTAATTTCTGTATTTTTAATTTTTGGAGAATATTAAAATGTAAAATGGATTTTTTTAAAAAATGGGAGGGGGATTAAGGAGAAGATGCAAAGGATCCATTAGGAAGGAGCCAGTTCCATGGAAACTACTGAGAAGTAAATGCAGTCAGTGTCAGTGGACTCTACCCAGAGTGTCTTCAAGTGCATTATACAGGGCACGAGTGCACGGCACTTATTTCAGGAACTAGATGAGATTAAGTGCACTTTTGAACCTTGTAGTCCGAGTTGTGGATAAATATCAAGCTGCATGACCTCCCGCTCTGTGAAGGAAAGTCTGTAAGAACGAGGCATGGAGTGTACAGTCTGAATGGCACATTTGCCACAGGTATCTTGCCAACAGGGAGAGGTTTCTCCCCTCCCCCTGAAACATTGCATGCACTTCTGTTTGCATTTGACAGTGACAACCTGGCAAAATGGTGAGTTGCAGCTAGGGCATGCTCTTAGAGACTTGCAAAAAGTTACACCATTTCCGCCCCCCTAAAGAGATGTGGGGAATAATTCTTAAGGTGCTCAGGGATAATAGGGAAATAATGAAGAAGCATTGGCTATATCAGATCTTAATTGACTAGTGGTGTTTCTTTCTATCCTTTTTTTAAAAATCTGCCATACCTGAACTGTTTACATATCTTTATAGAATGTATGGGTTATTATCAACAAATGTCTCTGTAGCTGACACAAATGAAGCACTGAAATGACTCAGTGCACATGTTTGCACCCATGTTGTCATATGCTCCTGTAGGCATAGGAGAGATGTAGTACAAGTGTAAATTTCTGCTTAATTTATGATCTGATCATATTAATTCTGTATTTGCTAAGCATTGCATTTGACTGTATGTTCAAACAGAGGCATTGTTATTTTTGATATGAAGAAACATCATGCAGAAATATTTGTTTACGTTCCAAAGGCTTGTCTTTGTGTGTGTTAAATACAAAAGTTTATTTGTTTAAATAATTCTGTAGAAACAGGCCGTGCTTGTCAGAATATTTGTTTAGCCCTGTCTAAGAAACTAGAAAATACAACCGTTACTAGAAGTAGCTTTTACAAGTCCTTAATCGTGTCCTGGTTCTGTGAAGTGAGGGTGATCTGGACCATTGTGTCTTCATGGGGATGGTTATATTTTTGTGATTTCCAATTTGATCAAAGGAATAAAAAAATGGAAATACGCTTTAACTCCTCACTTTATTCAGCAGATGGTAGTGCCTGTTGCTTTTGAAGTTCTGCTTGTATTCAGAAAGTCTTCCCGTTCGGAATGTCTACTTGTGCCTTTTTGGAAAGGTCGAGCACCTCCTTTCTCTGCCCCCAACGTTGTCGGAGCCCTGTGAGAAAGAACAAAGGGTGGCTTTCCTTTTGTAGTATCTCTGTTGGCTTGCCTGTTTCTCAGCGGGAAGGAGGGAATGGTACTTGGTTTTTTTTCCTGACTCCTCAGCACCATCTGGTGGAAGATCTGCAATCGTGCAACTCTACAGTGAGATGAAAGGAAACTGACCCACAGCTTCTCTACTTGTTGTTGTTCAGTCGCACAGTCGATTCTGACCCTTTGCGACCCCATGGACCATTGCCCGCCAGGCACCGCTGCCCTCCACCATCCTCCTCAACCTGCCCAGAACTGTGCCCACTGCGCCCACAACACCATCTAGCCATCTCATTTGTTGTTGTTCAGTTGCACAGTCGATTCCGACCCTTTGTGATTCCATGGACCATTGCCTGCCAGGCACCTCTGTCCTCCACCATCTTCCTTAACCCACCCTGGTCTGTGCCCATTGTGTCTACTACAATACCATCTAGCCATCTCATTTTTGCCCGCCCCCTTCTTCTTTTGCCCTCCACCTTTCCCAGCATCGAGGCTTTCTCAAGTGAATCCTCCCTTCTCATTTGATGACCAAAGTACTTCAGCTTCATCTTTACTATTTGACCTTCCAATGAGCAGTCAAGGTTGATTTCTTCTAAGATCGACCTATTTGTTCTCCTCGCTGTCCAGGGGACTCTCAAAACTCTTCTCCAACACCACAGTTCAAAGGCATCTATTCTGCGCTCAGCTTTCCTAATGGTCCAGCTCTCACACCCATACATTACCACTGGGAATACCATTGCTTTGACTATGCAAATTGCTTTTACCTGGCAAAGGGAAGATGATGGCACAGTTGTAGAACTTCCTTATTATTATTATAGAGCAGCTGGAGAACGGAAGGTCTTTCTCACAGCCACAGTTAAGGATGACTCTAGTGTCACTGGCTTCAAGACATTTACTCATCCCATCTATTAAGGCAAGTGCTATATTTTAACTATATACTGTACTTTCCCCAGTGGCAGCCCTTTAGACTGCATTCTGACAGAACGGTAACCAGCGTTTTCAAGACATACCAAGAATCAGTTGCAGGTAGATGTATCTGGCCCATCTGTTCCCATGTGGCTCCTCCTGCCACTAGGCATGGCTAAAGTAAAGTACTGTACTATGTTAGCTGAACTAGGATGCTTGGTGTCTTACAACTCTTGCAAGCCAGAATTACAAATCAAGGGGTTTTTTTTTTAGTTTTATGCCTAACTTCCTTATGAACAACCAAAGCAAAAACACCTTTGTTTTGGGAGCAACCCAGGAAGCTTTGAATATTTGGTCAATCTAGTAATTCCAAGTGGTTCAAGGAGCCAAGCAGAAGTAAATTGGCTCTGTGTATGAGTACACAGCTCATCATCACCCAAGGCTTGCACAGTGGTAGAATTTTCATTGTTTGTAAAATATAAATGGTGGTGGGTTTTTCCCCTCCTTGTGGCTCCATCAATGAAAGACTAGCTCTCCAAACAGTGCGCTTCTATACTTCTGAGTGGACGGTGGGAGGAGATCTGACAGGTCTTCCCATCCCACTTTTCATTCTCAATGCACTTTCTACTTTTCTTTGGCCCAATTACTGCTTCTATGTATTTGGCACTTATTAATCTGCTGAAGCCCCTATGATGCATTCACTGAATGATGATATGCTGATTTGCCTATTGTGATAGCAAGCTTGTTAACCATAACATAACTCTAAGCTGTGGTGCCATGCCAAACAGAGTCTTTCATTTGGCTCTGCATGAATTTCCTATTAAACAATTAGCGGCCTGAGAAATTAACCATTTTCTTTCCCAGTCTCTAGAGCCATTCCTTGCTGTTTATTACTGTATCCCCCACCCCCACTAATCTGTTACTCCAATTTGGCAGGAACAACTTTCCTGTCTTTCCCTACCTGTTTGCTGCTGTGACATGATCTCTTAGCTAAAATTGCTAGTTAGAGAACTGTGTAAATATGAGGAAAGTGAAGATGGCTACAGGGGGCCTGTAGTAGAATGGAGCCGAGCACACAGCATCAGAGTTCTGGGAGTTTCTCAACAGAAGGGAAGGGGCCATAACATCATCCTGTTGTCCACACCCTTCAGAGTTTGTGGTCTAGTTCCTTTTGGGATTAGCTTGCACCTCCATCTAGTAGATGGGAGAGAAAAAGTTTACCCTAGGAAAAATATACATTAAAACCTCGCATAAAGAGTGCCTTGCTTAGAGACTAACTCACTTAAAGAGCAGAATTTTCTCTGAATGGCCGCCTTGCTTAAGAACTAAAACCAACCAAAAACCTGCTTAACTACTAAATCAGGGTTTGCAATGCCCCCCCTCCCGCCAGAAGTCACAATTGGTCACTTACAATCATGTTTTGCTTAAAGAGCAAGCTCACTTAAAGAGCATTCCCGTGGAATGCATTATGCTTTTTAAGCGAGGTACCACTGTATTTTTGTATGCTATTCTTTTTGTAATATATTTGAGGGTTTTTTGCTCTTCAATGGGCAATTAAGGAGCATTAACATTATAGATCCCTTGACACACAATGGAGTAAAGAAGAAACAAGAATATTACAGAGATTCGCTTCTCACAACTGAGCTTTCTAAATTTCTAGACTTTCATTGGTACTATGTGTATGAGAGAGCGAGAGAGATGGCCATCCAATCTGTCATAATAAGCACCTGTATTTTGAAATTGATGAGTATAGAACGGCTGAGGACAGAGAGGAGATAGATTTTTGTGTGTCTTTTCCCTAAATGCAGCCACTTTGACAAGGCCTGTCATAGTCAAAGGACTAGATCAGGGGTGCCCAAACTGGCCCATGGCACCCTCGCCACTCCTGGAGGCAGAGGTTAAGTGCATCTGCACTTGCACAAAATGCTGCCGTAAAGCACCCGCAACTGTCATAAACGCATGTACAGGTGTGTTTTACTTCTGGTGGGAGGAACCACGTGACCAGTCCACTCAGCCACATGACCAGCCCGTGGCCTGAAAAGTTTAGGTACCGCTGGACTAGATCCATCTACAAAGAGTTTCTTATTTATTCAGTATCACTAATGTTATACGTTATGAAACATTATTAATATTTCTCGATTTCAGTAATTTTTTCAACACGATCTCCAATTATAATCATCTTGACAAGATTATACAATTTAGGCTGGAGAACAGCTAGGTTATCTAAACCTGCTGATTGTCTGCTAATATTTTTACTTCAAAATGGAAGATCATGAAGGACTGTTTTCTAAGCCTTGAGTTGTTCTGTCTTTCCTAATTATTGGAGCAGGAGGAGGTGGAAAATGCTGTCATGTTGGCAGGTGACACTCAGCAAAGAGAAATAACACCACATTTTAAGACACAATGACAAACAGCATTGTGTTCAGTTGAAGGTGCAGGTTTGGAACCCAAATCTTCTGAGAGGCAAGCAAAAACGTCAGTCTATTCAACCTTGAGAAGAGAGGATCAAATGGAAACATGGTAGCCATTTTCTTTTTTAAATTAATTTTTATTGAATTTTACTAACATAAAACAAAAAAATGAATAAACACATAACATAACATTACATTACATCAAAATCTATACCTATAAATCTGTGCGTTAACCGTTGGAATGTGACAAAGGATGTTGCACCAGGCCCCACTAGCCCCGACCGAGCCTCCGTGCACTCGCCTGACCGGGGTTCGCAGGTAACTGTCGGGTTGAATTTGGCGCCATTGGGGCAGGAGTCCCCCCAACACAAAAAAAAAAAAAGGACTCCATTTCCCAATGTTCCTTGGGCCGTGCCACGCCACAGCCAATCAGGCTGAGAGGCGCGAGCAAAAGGAACGTTTGGAAATGCGCCGCGGCCAATCAAAATGAAGCCACAGGAAAAAAACTGCTGCACAAGCGGTAAACACAAACCCAAAACTACAAGCCCCAGCGTCCTGCACGCCATGAGCGCGCAGAACGCTGAGGAAGCCAGTGCGTAAAAAATAAAAATAAAAAACACCGGGAGCGCAAGTCCGCCGCAGGCGGCCGCAGCGCCTCAAAGTGACGCAAACACCCGCCAGCCTTTTTGCACAGAGCAACGGGGAGGAGAGGGACTCCCTCTCCTCCATGCTACACCGCCGAAGACATGGCGAGACCACCACCGGCCTCAACAAAAGTTGAGCCGGGTTGGGAAAAAACCACAAGAGGAAGTTCAAGGGGGGGGAGGTATTGATTCCTTCGGGGGGGGGGGGCTTGAAAGCAAAACAATTCCTCTGGAAAGGCACCGGACGGCGCTCTGCCCGGTACCTTTACTTTCCGAGTAAGTGTTTCGCTTTCAAGGGAGGGCGAAGGCATCATTGCCTCCCCCCCTTGAAAGCGAAACAATTCCTCCTCTGTAGCATGGGGGTGGGGAAAGAGGATATCCCTCTCTTCCACCACCCATGCTTCAGCGAGGCAACGGGGAAAAACTGTTTTCCTCTGCAGCCTCGGAGGCCTGCCCAAGCAAGCTCGTAACTTGGGGGGAGGGGGTATCAAACTCAGGCTACGGCAAGGCACTGGCCAGCCCCGCTGTAAAAAAAACATACATATAAATAAATAAAAGAATCCTCACCCCAACGCAAGGATTTAACGCGGCCTGGCCAGCAAGGCAAGGTCACGTTAAACCCTCCCCCCACCCCCCACCCACACACACATTGAACCCATTCCCAGGTAAGGAAAGCCAGCGGACGGCGCTCCGCCCACTGACTTTACTTACCCCAAAAATAAAACACAAAAAAGAGAATCAAAAATAATCAAAATCAAACCCAAAAATAAGAACAAGACAGAACACACAGAACCCCCCCCAAAAAAAAAACAACAGAGAAATTAAACAAGAGAACTCACCCCCACGTCCTCACTCCACGACATTTGGAAATGAAATGAGGAAAGAAAGAGACTACTTACCAGAAGAAGCGACAACGAGAGGCCAGTAGAGAAAAACAAAAGAACAAAACAGTAGAGTCAAAGCAAAAGAAAACCTGAAGAGCACCACCCAGAGGCCACAGGAGAAAAAACAGTCAAAAATATTCACATAAATGATTCACACATTTCTAAAATCCCGTGTTTAGTTTTCACTAAAAAAAACCCCACAACATTTCAAAACATTTTTAAAATATTAAATTTGAAAAAAACATATACTTACACATTTTTAAAAATTTTATCCAAATTACAACTATTAAAAAAATTGAAATAGTAAAACATTATTTGGTTAACAAAAATAATAGTAAATTTTTTATCATCCTTTCCTACTTTTTTAAATCCAAAAAAAACAAACCAAAAAAAGCTGATCACAGTTTATAACAGCCCATGCATATAAATAAACATTTTAAAAATCACAAAACCTTTCAACACTATTTAAAACAGCCTGGCACCATTTGTTCAAGAAAAGAAAACCAAACCCTTTACTATCCAACACAATTTTACGTCTTTTTATATAACAATACACATTAAAAAAAACTTCCAAAACAATTTAAAACAGCCTGGCACCGCCGGGCAATCTCTGCTAGTACAATATATAAATGAAGCAAACAAAAATACATGAAAACTAATAAAAATAATCACATAAAAAGAAATGGGTACTACTTTCTTAGTCATATTATATTTCTCCCATTCTAATACATATTTAAATCTACTTATAGTTGTATATTACTAACTATTATTACCCATATATTGAAAACAAAATTAATACCACCCCGTGATATTACAGTATAGCCATTTTCAAACATTTAAAAAATGACCACATTGGAGATATATTCTCCTGCTGTTCCAGAACAAATGACTAAGATAAACAGGTAAAAATTTCAGGGAAGCAGTTTTCAACTAAATTTCCTGGCCAAAATGCACAAGCATATCTCTAGTCAAAGTGAAGTGGGACTAATTAGTGCACCCTGCACCTTGTTAATTAGCCTTAGCTAGCTGTCATGTCTTCTGTAATTGCACTAGCTTGCTCAAGGGAAAGAAAATGGACTTTAGCCCTAATGCGAAGGGTTATTCAGCAGTGGAACAGGCTAGAGAGATTCCCTGTAGTTCTTTAAGCAAAACTCATTGATGAGAGGCAGTTATGGGGCAGTTATGCTATAATTACAGTCTGTATTTCCTGTCTTGGAATGAGTAAAGGCTCAGATCAGATTTCTGATTTGGTGCCCCATACAACATCTTAACCTATAAAATCGAGAGTTAACCATTGGAACTTTGCATAGGCTCCTTAGCCAGACCCTACTAGCCCGCACTCACCATTCGTGCACACGCCCGAACTGGGTACGCAGGTAAATGCAAGATTGAGAAATGTGCCAGTGGGGCAAGAGCCCCACAAACGTGAAAAAAGGGAAACAACTTCATTTCCAACCTTCTTTGCGCCGTGCCGCGCCACAGCCAATCAGGCTAAGAGGCGCGACCACAAATAACATTGAGAAACGTGCCGCGGCCAATCAAAATCGAGCTGCAGGGAAAAAACGCGCCACAACCACAAATCACAAACCCATAACTACAAGCCCCAGAGTCCTGCGCGACATGAGTGCGCAAAACGCTGAGGAAGCCGGCGCCCGAAAAACTCACCGCCTGACAGCCAGGCAAACACCAACCGCCCTTCTTTCCCTCACCAACGGCGCCTGAAGGTCACGACTGGAGATTCCCCTTTAATATCAGTAGGTGGGAGGTTGCGATCCCCCTCTCCGCTGGCTCCCCTAGGGTTGGGAGGTTTGTGGGGATGAAAGGGGTATGTCCCCCCAACCCTTCTGGACCCAAGAGATCAGGGAAAGGGGTTCGAATCCCCCCCCAAAAAACCCTCCATCTTTAAAGAGAAGAAACCAAACGGTTTCTTCTCTTTAAAAATGGAGTTGTTTTAAGGAGGGGGGGAAATCGATCCACTCTCCCTGGTCTCCTGGGTCCAGAAGGGTTGGGGAAGACATACCCCTTTTGTTCCCCCCCCCCAACGCTCACAGACCCCAGGGACCCGAGAGAGAAGATCGATTCCAACCCAACCCCCTGATATTAAAAGGGAAAATCCGATTGGAGTTTCCCCTTTAATATCAGTAAGGGGGGGGCATCCCCCTCTCCGCTGGCTCACCTGGGGTTGGGAGGTTTGTGGGGACAAAAGGGATCTGTCCCCCCAACCCTTCTGGACCCAGTAGACCAGGGAGGGGATCGCATACACCCCCCAAAAAAACCTCCGTCTTTAAAGAGAAGAAACCAAGTGGTTTCTTCTCTTTAAAAATGGAGTTTGTTTTTATTTGGAGGGGCGTGGAATCGATCCCCTCTCCCTGGTCGCCTGGATCCAGAAGGGTTGGGGGGACATACCCCTTGTGTCCCCCCAAACCTCCCAACCCCAGGGGAGCCAGCGGAGAAGGGGGTCGCAACCCCCACCCACTGATATTAAATGGGAAACCCCGATCTACTTTCATGACCACACAATCAAAGCACCATAACACAATAAAGCCCCCTCCCCACCACCTAGCCCACCCTTCCTAACCCCCACTGACCACGCCCCCTCCCCACCACCTAGCTCACCCTTCCCAACCCCCAATGACCACGCCCCCTCCACACCACCAAATAAATAATTTTTTAAAAAATTACTAAAAACACAGTCGAAAACATCCAAAAACACACAAAAACAACACCAAAAATACAAAGTAAACAAAAACACAATCAAAAACAAAACAAACAGATAAAAATAAAAATTCCAACTCTCACACACACACACACAAAAGAAAGAAAACAAGCAAACTTACCAAAAGATGTCCTACCTCCATGAGGACCGGAAAAGAAATGAATAAAGTAAGAGACTATTTACCAGAAGAAGCTCCACCCAGAGGCCAGGAGAGAAAAAACTGTCAAAATACAATAACCCCTACCAGCACCACCTGCTGGCCACAATAGTAAAAACAATTCAAAAACACACAACAGCCCCAAACAAAAGGCCACAAGAGTAAAAACAAATCAAAAACATAACACAAATTCACAATTTTACACAAAAGGTCACACTAATAAAAACAAGTCAAAAAAATTACACTAAAACACACTTTAACACAAATCACAAACATGTGTCAATAAAATACAATAGAAACTTTTAAAAATCCTGTGCTGAGTTTTAACTCAAATTAAAACCCAAAACATCTAAACACATTTTAAAAAACATTGAATGTAAAAAACATTTACTTTTACATTATTAAAATTATTACCTACGGTACAACTAATTAAAAAAAATCAAAAAACTAAATCATTATTCGCTTACATAAAACAATTTGAAAAAATTATATCATACTTTGTTCTTTTATTAATCCTCAAAAAAAGCAGATCACAGTTAATAACAGCCAAGCCAAAAAATTTTTTACATAAATAAACATTTTAAAAATTAAAATTACAGACTAAGCAATTTTTAAAAAAACATTAACACAATTTAACTTTCCAACACAATTTAAAACAGCCTGGCAATGCCGGGCAACCTCTGCTAGTCTAAAACTAAAGGAAACTTTGTAAACCTAATTAGCAATTAGCTTAACATACTCTAAGAATATGGGGTGGAGGAATGTGTGTGCATGTTTCTTTCAACATGGGTATCATGTTTCTGGCATATGAGGTTATTGGAGCAAAATAAATTTTCCAGAATTCAGCGTCAAAAACTTGAAAATCTGCTAAATCAAATTGAGTGAAAGCTATGACAGCAATAGAAAATGAATACATAAGAACAGTCCCACTGTATTTCCTCTAAGCATCTAATATGTTTTCATTCAAATACAACTCAAATAATGCCACTTTAGGCCTACTAGAGGATGTGTCATTCTCACCCTGTAATGTCAACATGATGTTCTACTATGCCTTAAAATCTTTTGTGTTGATTTCTGACATCAAGTAAGTCTTATAACCATATGGAAATACAATATTCACCATCCTAAAAATCACAATGTATCATATCTGGACTCTAGATAGTTGGTTTTGAAGATCATCTCATTCAGTTCTGATAACATTAATCTATTGAATGGATTATTTGCAGCACAGACCTTTAAAATATTTGAATCAGTAAGGGAGTCCCATCTTTCTTAGGTGTAGTCACAAAAATTGTCTTCATGCCATGATGGTATTTCAGGCGCTGCTTTAGAGTTTCTTTTAAGCAGGAAGTAGCACGTGCATATTTTAAAATATTTTTTTAAAAATAGTAGCCATGTTTAAAATAAACAAGTTCGGTTTCACTTACCAGTGATAACTTTCGTTCTTCGAGTATATAGTTTGTGAATACACACTCATGGGTTATGCGCCTGCGCAGAACGGAGATCGGAGGCTTGAAAAGCTATTGGTCTAAAGTTTTGGCGGTAAGACCGCCCACCGTACCGCCCACCCTGAGGCGCCCGCGCGCCATTTTACCTCAGTTCCATACTTAAGCCAAGCACAGGATAAACCAATTGATCTCATCCGTGCAGCTCAAGAGGGGAGGCAGGGTGGGTAGTGTGTATTCACAAACTATATACTCGAAGAACGAAAGTTATCACTGGTAAGTGAAACCGAACTTTCTCCTTCGTATAGTTTGTGAATCCCCACTCATGGGAGATTAGCAAGCTCACACTCACTTGGTCGGTGGGCAGTCGGATGAGATGTTCCCACGATGAGATGAAGGTGCTGTAGGTTGACCCGTCAGGGGCGATGAGTCCGGAGCCCTCTGGCGAGGACGACACGGCCAAGCCTGGCGTCCGCAGTGGCTCTGGTGTCCACCCTGTAGTGCTGGACAAATGTAGAAGGTCTGGACCATGTGGCAGCCTTACATATGTCCTCAAGCGGTGTGCCCTCCAGAAAAGCAGTGGATGTGGCAACCGCCCTGGTGGAATGCGCCCTGACATGCGGTGGAGGTGGCAGTGATGCTGACTCGTAGGCTAGGTAAATGGTAGAGGTGATCCATTTGGAGAACCTTTGAGCAGAAATGGGTTCACCCTTGGACTTTCCCCCATAAGCCACAAAGAGGCGTTGTGACTTCCTGAACTCTCTTGTCCTGCTGGTGTAAAACAATAAGGCTCGTTTCACATCCAGCGTGTGCCAAGTCCTTTCTTGGGCGTTAGAGGGGTTCTGGAAGAAGACTGGCAAGGAGATAGTCTGTGCCATGTGAAACTGGGAGACCACCTTGGGCAGGAAGGTGATGTCCGCTTGTAGGACGACGCGGTCGTTGAAGAATTGGAGAAATGGTGCGTCTGCTCGCAGGGCAACCAGTTCCCCAGCTCGTCGTGCAGACGTGATAGCCACAAGAAATGCCGTTTTCCATGTGAGGAGGCGAACATCGCTGGTGGCCATGGGCTCGAAAGGGGTCCTGGTGAGCGCGTTGAGCACGGTAGACAGTGACCATTGAGCCGTAGGAGTCTTGACCGGAGGGAAAGCGTTCCGTAGTCCCTTGAGAAAACGCTTCACCGTTTGGTCACGGAAAGCCCCAGAAGTGGGCGAACCAGCGGGAGAGTGCGCCACCACTGCTGCGAGGTGCACTCGGATGGAGGTGATGCTAAGGCCAGACTCCGCCAGATGGAGGAGGTAGGTCAGAACGTCCTGAAGTCCCACCTGCGGGAGGGCCGTGTGTTGGGCAGCCAGGAAAGCACAGAAACGCCTGTATTTGGAAGCGTAGGACTTCCTTGTGGAAGGGCGCCGCGCTAGTTCCAAGATCCTGGACAGTCTGGGGTTATCCTCCACGCGGTGAGGTGGAGGCTGGGCAGGTCCGAATGGTGGAGCTGGCCGTGCTCCATTTGGAGAAGCGTCGGTGATTCCGGCAGCGTGCGATACTGTGACGACATGCGTAACAGCAGCGGAAACCAGGGCTGGCAAGGCCATGCTGGCGCCACCAGAATTGCATTGGTTCTGTGTTGGTACATCCTGGTGAGCACCTTCTGGACCAGAGGAAACGGAGGAAAGGCATAGAGATAGTCCTGATCCCACCGTTTCATGAAGGCATCGCCCTCGGAGTTCAGTCCGATGCCTGCTCTGGAGCAGTACCTGCTGAGCTTCCTGTTGGACTCCGACGCAAAGAGGTCGATGCTCGGCGTCCCCCAGGCCTCGCAAAGCGATTGGAACACCCCGTCGTCCAGCTCCCATTCGTGGGTCGTCGAGGTGAGGCGGCTCAGGTGGTCTGCCAAGACATTCAGTGAGCCCTAAATGTGTACTCCAACTGGGAAAATGTGCCTCTCCAGGCACCATTCCCACAACTGCACTGCAAGGTACAGGATGGTGGTGGACCGTGTCCCTCCCTGCTTGTTGAGGTATGCCACCGCCGTGGTATTGTCCGAGGCCACTTGCACAGCTTTGCCAGTGAGCAGAGTCTCGAAGGAACGCAGGGCCTTCCAAATGGCCAGCAGTTCCAAGTAATTTATATGGTGCACCGTTTCGTGTGGTGCCCAGGTGTCGTTGACCGTGAGAGTCCCGCAAGTAGCGCCCCAGCCGAGGTTGCTTGCGTCGGTCAGTATCTGCAACGAGGGTTGCGGGGGGTAGAAGCACTTCCCCGCGGCCACGTTGAATGGTGTCGACCACCATAGCAGTTGGTCCCTCAGCTCCGGAGACGGGGTCAACCGTTTGGACTGGCTGTCCCGGAGTGCGTCGAACTCGTGAAGGAGCCACGATTGTAGGGACCTGAATTTCAAGTTGGCGTGGGGAATCACTGCCGTTGTTGAGGCCATCAGGCCTAGAAGTCTCTGAGCCTTCTTCGCCCGGATGCACGGTTTGGTGCGAAGTTCGCTCACCCCTTGCGCAATGTCCTGTAAGCGTTTCTGGGGGGCGTAGGCTCTGGTAGCAATCGAGTCGAGTACCGCTCCAATGTACTCGACGCGTTGAGAAGGAGTCAACTTCGATTTGGTGAAGTTGATCCTGAGGCCGAGACTCTCCATGATGTGGACCGTGTATTGCGTGTCCCGAATGGCTGACGATTTGGTGGGGGAGACGATCAACCAGTCGTCGATGTATGGGAAGACCCTGATGCCCCGTTGGCGGAGGAACGCAGCCACCGGAGCCATGCATTTGGTGAAGACCCGCGGTGCCGTGGCCAGACCGAACGGTAGGCACCGGTACTGGTACACGGAATTGTCGATGCGGAAGCGGAGGAACCGCCTGTGTTCCTCGAGGATGGAGACGTGGAAGTAAGCATCCTTGAGGTCTATGACTGTGAACCAGTCCCCTTTGTTGATGAGAGGGAGGACGGTTTGGAGGGTCACCATCCGGAACTTCCTGGTGTGGATGCATTTGTTGAGGCGGCGCAGGTCCAGGATCGGGCGAAGTCCTCCGTCCTTCTTCTGGACCACGAAGTACCTCGAATAGAAACCGTTGTCCCAGTCGGACGGTGTTACCCGCTCGATGGCTCCCTTGGAGAGAAGGGTTGATATTTCTTCCTCCAAATGGGGGGACGAGGTGGTGAGACGATGTCTTCCTACCCGAGGTATCCGCACGAACTCGATGGCGTAGCCAGAGGACAAGATCTTTAAGACCCACTGGTCGTCCGTGATGCCCGACCATACCTGGAGGAAGTTCCGGAGGGGGAGGTAGGGGATGTGGAGCGAGAGAGACTCGGCCGTCGCAGCTTCAAACGCGAGACTTGGACCTCGCGCCAGAACGCTTGTCCTGTCCATAGGGCCGGTAGCGGGGTTTGTGCTGACGCCGCTGTTTGTAGGAGCTGGATCTGGGCTGCTCCGTTGGCCCTTGCTGCTGTGGGTTGCCCTGGAAGCGCCGTGTGAAAGGCTGGAACCTCGGCCTGGCAGTCGGGGCCGGCGTGGTGAGCCCCAGGAACTTGGCCATGGAATTGGTCTGGCGCATCTCATTCAGGACCTTGTCAGTATCCTGACCGAAAAGGCCCTGCCCGTCGAAGGGAAACTCCTCGATGAGCTTTTTCATAGCGTCATCGAGGGAGGTGTCCCTGAGCCAAGCATGGCGACGGAGATAGATTGCGGAGGCCATGTCCTTCGCCGCATAATCATTGATATGCCGGGCAGTGCGCATCAGCTGCTCGGCGACGAAGTCCCCCTCGGTGGCCAGCGCGTCGATCCGCTTCTGGGCGTCGGCGGGCAGTTTCGCCGTCTCAATCTTCACCTGCTCCCATAGGTGAGATTGATACAGGCCCATGGCGGCCGAGTAGTTGGCGGCACGGAAGAATAGGGAGCCGGTGGCGTAGAACTTACGTCCCACCGCGTCCAGTTTCTTCCCCTCCGGCGTCGATGGGACCGGGAATCCGCTGGTGGCCGTCCGATGCTGGAAGCCTTGACCACCAGGGAATTCGGCAGGGGGTGTGCCTGTAGGAACTCGACGTTCTCGTCCAGGACTCGGTACATGCTGTCGAGCCTGGACGAAACGGAGTGCGCCGCCAATGGTTTTCTCCACGTCGCCCTCGCCGAAGTCATCATGGAGGGGAGCATGGTTATGTGGACTGGCCGTACAGCACGCCTGTCGAGCTTCGCAGTCATCTGATCCTCACCCTCCAGCGGCGGTTGATCCACCTTGAGGTTGAGTGCGGTGCCCAGCCTTGTGAGCATGGCGGTCAGCGAGCGTTGGTCCTCACCACGCGGTGGGCCTACCGCGCCGATGTTCTGCTCCGGCGTGCGCTCGGCGTCGACGTCTCCCTCGTCCTCCTCCGACGACGAGCTGGACTCATCGGAGGACGAGGGAGGAACTCTTTCATCCACGTCGGGACCGCGCCAGTACGGCCTGGGCGGGCCGGCGGGATGGGAGTCCACCGCATCAACGTCCGGACCACACCATGACGGTTTGGGTGGGCCGGCGGAGCGGACACTCGACCCACAGGAGGTCGGTGGGGCCACGGCAGGGCCGGCATGCCCGGGGCTTGCGGTGGTCAGAACCGGAACCGCAGAGGCCGCAGGCAGGGAGGTCTGGAACTTGGTCGCAAAGGACGCCATGACCTGGAACATCTCTCGGACGAGCGCCATCTGGGATACGTCCGAGTCTGCTGATAGTGGAGCCACGGTAGCCGACGAAACGGTGGCCGTCGAAACGGTGGCTGGTAGCGGCGTCGGCGAAACGGTCGTCGGAACGGTGATGACCGCGTCGTCTGTCGGCGTCCTGGGCCTTGGGGAGACGGAGGCCTGCCTCATGGGCGAACGGTTTCTTCCCCGAGGAGGAGAGGGGAGCACCTGGAGTGGGCGAGCTGGAGCCCCAGCCCTGCGTCCTTTATCAGGTGATCCGGAAGACGACCGTCCTCCCCAGATGGAGGACCCAGGAGAAGGACATCGGGCAGTCGAGAACGGAGGCGAAGGCCCGGGAGAGGCGTGCGTGCGTGGGGTTGGAGGAAGCGACCGTCTCTTCTCCAACCCATGTTTGCGCCTCTTCTCACCGTTCTTGTCCTTCTTCTTCTTCTTCCTAATCGGAAGCGTGGAGGAAGAAGCCGGCGGCGGCTGGGAAGCAGCGGCAGACGTGGAGGCGGACGCGGCGGGAGCCAGAGCGAGCTCCATCAGATGAGCCTTGAGCCGATTGCTACGGTTCTGCACCGCGAGGCGCGTAAACTTTTTGCAATGCGGGCAGGACTGGCTCTGATGCGACTCTCCCAAACAAAAAAGGCACAGGCTGTGGCCGTCGGAAGCCGGGAACTTCTTAAGGCACGCCGTGCACTGCTTAAAAGCTGCGGCCATCAACCGCGGAAAAAATTCTTCCAGTGGAAGCTTCTGGAAGCGGATACCCCGAAGGGCAGACCAGCCGCCACCCCCTTGAGGGGGGAGACGGTGATCGCAGCGAAAAAAAAAACTGGCTACTGAGTCCACTCGAGAGAAGAAACAGCGCCGGGGTGGCAATCCTGCCCGTGGGACAAGATTGCCGACAAAAATTGTAGAAACTAGCTCAGAAGGGCGATAAAAATTGAGAAGCTCTCGACGATCGTCCTGCTGCTACAGCGGAAAGAAGAGAACTGGGGTAAAATGGCGCGCGGGCGCCTCAGGGTGGGCGGTACGGTGGGCGGTCTTACCGCCAAAACTTTAGACCAATAGCTTTTCAAGCCTCCGATCTCCGTTCTGCGCAGGCGCATAACCCATGAGTGGGGATTCACAAACTATACGAAGGAGAAATAAAGGTTCACCCTTGCTCGAAAGCCAGTCGTATCTGACTCTGGGGTTCAGTGCTCATCTCTGTTTATAGCCAAAGAGCCAGCACTGTCTGCATTTGCAGACGTTTCTGTGGACATTTGGCAGGCATGTCTAGACACTGAAGTGCACGGAATGCTGTTTACCTTCCCACCGAAGTGATACCTATTTACTTGCAATGTCTTGCTTTCGAACTGCTAGGTTGGCAGAAGCTGGGACAGACGGGCACACATTCTGTCATGCAGTACTCGGGTTTTGAACTGCTGACCTTCCGCCTCTCAGTCAGCGTCTTTACCACTTGAGCCACTGCAGTCCCTTAAAAGAAACAGTAGGGTTTGTAAATTTGCCATATTATACTGAGTCAATTATTATCTTCATCCTTGCTAGAATAGTAGGATGTTCTGTATGTTTCTAATAATAAGCAACAACACAAATTCAACTTCATAAGCCAGACTTTCCACTTAGATTCTACACACATTCATTTGCACACACCACTCTTGGACTTCACATCAGATCATGGCCCAGCCTTCCCTAATTAAACAACTAGGGAGTTCAAGTTGATATAAACTGGTTGGTAGCATCCAATGCTTTTGTAGGCAATTCAAATTTAATTGTTCATCTCATTCAAAATCATTTCACTCAAAAGACATCTTGGCTGAAAATGAAATGGGTCATGAAACTATAAATAGGAGGTAAATTATATTTGCACATTAAGTGAAGCACAGAAAGAGATCTCCCAAGGCCAATAGACTACATGGCAATATCTCAATGGAAAGCCCGCATTCCTTCATTTTCATGTAATTGTGGAGTAACCAATTGAAAAGAATTGCTTATATAAAAGCGCAGTGAGCAATTGTCCTCAACATGCACTGAAGCCTGTAGTTCGGATCAGTCCCAAGAAATGAAGTCAATATTGGCAAGTTCGAACTGATTTTCTAAATAAGAGTTTGCAATTCTCTACAATTAATAGAGATATGGACAGAGCCAATGATGCTGTCAGTCTGATTATGCAAGACAAAATGAGACTTTGTTAGAGGTGGGGAAAACTACAATCAGTGCTTTGAGTCTCTAGTATAATTGTACTTTTGTCCTTTCTGCATAGACCAAGGCAAAAGGGCCTTCCTATGTCAAAGATAAACACTTTGGTAAACTGATTTCTTAGAAGCTTAAATTAACTGGGTAACTACTGTGTTCCCAAAACTAGCTAGGGGGAAAACTGAACTGTGAGTGAGATTGCATTTTTTTTCTACAAAAGAAAAAAATGTGATTGAGTGTGTGATTGGTGATTTTGCTTATTTTACATATATCCATGCTTCTAGGTAATTAATGTTGTTCCATTCTGCATCAATAGACTTGCTTGGTGATAATAAAACTTGAGAATCATTATTATTATTTATTTATTTATTTAAACTTATATACCGCCTTTCTCAGGCCGATGGCCGACTCAAGGCGATTTACATAAGATACGAATGACAGAGCAAAAATACCATACAGTACAAAGTTCCACAGTCCACATATACTCAGTCATAAACAGTAAAAATTCAATAACAATAGGATACAATATAGCCCCATAAAACAAAAGGCAGCAGCAATACAAGATATCAACAATACAATATAATTTGAAAACATTTCAAAAAGCTGAAGGGAAAACCAAAACCTCCTCCAAAGAGTCCCACCAAGTCCTGTAAACAGGGCCGGGAGGGGTGCGGAAACGCAGTGGTGGCAGCGGCCTTTCGTAGCTTCCCGTGGCTTCGAGGTCTCCCCTCATCTACCTCCCGCCGATGGAAAGGGCGGGAGGGATGCGGCATCACGGCGTCGGCTTCCCTTTTGAGCCCTCCGGGGATTGGAGGGCGGAGATGCGGCAGCGGCCCTTGGCCTTCCCTCCCTAGGACCACGTGGAGGGAATCAATGAAATTGGCTTTAGTTTACAAGCCAATGAAATTGGCTTTAGTTTACAAGTATAAAATGCAGTCTTTCCCAACCTTTGGTTTTTGGACTTCAATTCCCAGAAGCCTAAGTCAATTCCTCAAAGCACTGATCAGCCAATTTGATGACGTAGGCTACTGGGAATTGAATTCCCTCTGTGGGGCATGGGCCCCCACCACATTGGGATCCACTGATCTAATGTAACTAGTTTTTAAGTCTGAAAGATTCTGCAAGACCTTTTGTTCCTTTTATGATGAGTGGCTCATTTTGAGAGAGTGTCTTCTCCATCTTTTCGGTTTCCCCGTGCTTCACTAAAGCACATCAGAACCCCTTATAAACCTGGTCAGCAGAAGAAAGATGGTTTTCATAAAGCCAATCCGGTATTTCACTAACAACCCTTTAATGTTAATGTTCTTGGTCATCTATAGATATTCAGTATTCATATAAACACAATAGCTTTACATCTTGATCTACCTTTCATTCCTAAAGTCAGAACATCCTTCCCTAAGGCACAAGAAATGATTTGTCCTTATTCATTTGTCTTGCCCAGTCCAGACCTCTAAAATAATCTGGTACATCCTGAGTGTACAGAGGGTCAAAAATCTACATTAAGTGGTCAAAGACATTTAGAAAATCAGATTCCATCCTTGTTTCTTTCCACCCACCCGTGATGGATAGGAAAGTTATAAAATCTGCAAATTTGGATGGCTAAACACATGCATTGCTGAAAGTTACCAAGTATCTGGTTGGAACATAGCTGCACATTGCATTAGGACTACAGCCATCTCTGGGGCATTCAGGGTATCCTTTGAAGAGATTTGTAGGACTGCCACATGGAAGCCTAAATCTACAGTGTGGCCCGTAAATCCCTACCCGTCTTCTCTGTGGGCACATACACCATCTCCCCAGGGTTCGAGCCATCCCTCTGCCCAGCAGTCCAATGGGAGTGCTTCCTCCCTTCTCCCATCACAGAGTTTGCCCCACTCCTCCGCCCAGCAGCCCAATGGGAGTGCTTCCTCCCTCCCCCAGCAGAGCCCTATTCTCTTTGTCCTGGGTAGGGACTTATGGGCCACCCTGTACTTTTGGCTTAGACTATTGTTTGGATCTTTTTGCCTTGGTGGAGATTGTGGGTGCAGAATTGGCCACAGGCTTTAAACTTTTCCTAGTGGACACTAGCAATTTTAGTGGGATAGGCTTTGCATTTAATCCTTCCCTGAAATTTTGGATTTGGTAAATCCTGTCTGTGTCCTCCTCCTCTACTACATGGAAAAGAAACATGGAACTTAGCATGGTATATTTTTTCCTGTAGTAAAAGGAGTATACAGTAATACCTTGGATAACGCTAAAACTTGGTTTCACAAGTCTTAGCGTTATCCAGTTTTTAACATTGTGCGATACATTGATTGCACATCGTTAGAACAAAGCCCGGTTCCCTTTCCGAAGAGGAAAGGGAACAGGCGGCTGATCTGCCTGCCTCTTTGAAAAGGGCAGCATGGATTCCATGCGTGGAATCCACACTGCCCTTTCCAAAGAGGCAGGCGGATCAAGCCAAGCCCCAAAGTCGGCAGGACTGGTCTCCAATTTTGGTGCTTGGCTCTCTGGCGGTCTGAGCGCCGGTTTCTTTGGGGTGAGGGCGCGAGCACCCGGTCTTCCCCCAAGGAAACCAGTGGTCTAAGCGTCTGAGCGCCAGTTTCCTTGGGGTGAGGGTGCGCACGCCCGGCGTTCCCCCCCCCCAAGGAAACCGGCACTCTGAGAATCTGAGCGCTGGTTTCTTTGGGGTGAGGGTGTGCGTGCACGATCTCCCTCCAAGGAAACCAGCACTCTGAGCGTCCAATCGCTGGTTTCCTTGGGATGAGAGCGTGCACGCTCTCTCAAACAGAGGAAACCGGTGATCCGACGCTTGGGTCTATGGAGGCCCCCTTGCTGAGGGGGGGTCTCCAGCCCTGCGGGCTTTGGGGCAGAGATCAACGTTGGGGAATTTGAGGAAAACCAACGTTGTGCGGTGCAAAAGTTTTCCTCAAATTCCCCAATGTTATCTGGTTTTAACGCTATACAGTGCAAACGTTAACCGGGGTATTACTGTATCTTGTTCCGTCCTTTTTATTATTTAGGTTGTGGTCCATTTTTAACTTAGGGAGACTTCTCTCTTTCTGCATTCCTTATCTACCTCTAAATTTACAAGGTGGATGGATGAGAAAGTGTCTCTTTGAGGCTGCCTTGTCCTCCTGAGGAAGCCCTGGAGTGCTCTAATTGTTATTCAGTTCCTGCAGCAAGGAAGAGGGAGACTCTATGTTATAAATTCCATCCATGCATGCATACATGTATGCATAAATAATCTTTCTCTCTTTTCTTGCATTCCTTAATAGCAGTGAATCAACAAGATATAAGGAGATACCATTATATGTACAGGTTGTTCAAATAATATAATCAATATAGCAGTATGATTTTATTACTCTGCAACATACAGGCTAACAATTTAGCATTGTAAGTAATAATGTATGGAATAAAATACATTATATACAACAATGTGTCTCTACCTCCTTATATCCCCATGCAAAAATGCTGGAAGATCTTCTTCAAGGTAGTATCTCTAAGCCAAGCAAGTATTTTTACCTGCTTATAAATGGGAATTTCAAAGCTAGAGGTCTACTGTAACATCTATGACAACCTACCCAGAGGGAGAATTCTTAAATGAAATATTCCTGGTAAGCAAGCTCACACTGTTGCACAAAATCTGTGATAATCTGTTGTGCTACAAGCAAAGAGCCAGAGTGTGAAAGCCTGTTGCTTTAGCACAGGGGTGCCCAAACTACGGCCCACGGGCCCAATTAGGTCCTTGCATATCATTAATACGGCCCATGGTGAGCACCCGGGCTCACCACGGACTGCCACCCCACCTGCCCACCCCCACCTCACCTCAGCGGCGGCGGTGGTGATCGCACTTTGTCCTGGCTGCGCTGAGCAGCTTCTTGCTCGGTCCATTCCCCTCTGCAGCCTTTGCCAAAGCCAATCGCTGCGTTGGGGAAATCTTCGGAGCCTCCTCTATTTCAAAATTTGTGGCGCTTGGAGAGCCCTGGGACTGCAGTCAGTGGCTCAAGTGGCTAAAATGCTGACTAGGAGGCAGAAGGTCAGCAGTTTGATTCCCAAGTACTGCAGGATGGAATGAGCTCCCGTCTTTGTCCCAGCTCCTGCCAACCTAGCAGTTCGAAAGCGACATTGCAAGTAGATGAATAGGGACTACTTCGGTGGGAAGGTAACAGCATTCCATGTGCTCCGGTGTCTAGTCATGCCTGCCACATGACCATGGAAACATCTGCAGAATCAGACAGCACTGGCTCTTCGGCTTTGAAACAGAGATGAGCACTGAACCCTAGAGTTGGATACGACTGACTTTCAAGCAAGGGAAACCAGGAGAGCCCCCTGGTGTGCCTGTGATGATGTCACTGCAGCGCACCAGGTTTACCCTTCCAGTGCCACAGATTTTGAAATAGAGGAGGCTCTGAAGTTTTCCCCAATGCGGCGATCGGCTTTTGCAAAGGCTGCAGAGGGGATGGGACCGACCCAGAGGCTGCTCAGAGCAGCCCGGACAAAGCGCAATCACCACCACCACTGCTGACATCATAAGAACATAAGAACAGCCTTGCTGGAACAGGCCACAGCCCATCCAGTCCAGCATTCTGTCTCACACAGTGGCTCACCATTTCCTTCAGGGTATTCCCAAGGAGATGCCTTCACCTGCTTAGGATTCCCTGGAAATGGCATTGAGAGATATCCTGCCTATCTCTCCAACCCAGAGGTTGTCCTTAGGTAGCCATAATTATAGCCATTGATACACTTGTCCTCCATGAACTTGTCTAATCCTTTCTTAAAGCTGTGAAGACTGACAGCTGTCACCACTTCTTCTGGCAGGGAGTTCCATAGACCAGTAATCCTCTGGGTGAAAAAGTACTTTCTCTTATTTGTTTGAGAACTAGTACCCAAAAGTTTCATGGAGTGTCCCCTAGTTCTAGTGTTGTGTGATAGGGAAAACAGTTTTTCCTTATCTACCTTGTCCACACCGTGCATGATTTTATAAACTTCAATCAGGTCACCTCTTAGACGCCGTCGTTCAAGAGTGAAAAGGCCCAACCGTTGCAGCCTCAGATGGTAAGGAAGGTGTTCCAGTCCCCTAATCATTCTGGTTGCCCTCCTCTGTACTTTCTCCAACTCCATAATATCCTTCTGGAGGTATGGCGACCAGAACTGTACACAATATTCCAGATGGGGCCTCACCATAGATTTATAAAGAGGCAAAATGACACTTGCTGACTTATTTTCTATACCCTTCCTAATGATCCCTAACATTGAGTTTGCTTTTTTCACTGCTGAGGCACACTGGGTTGACACCTTCATTGAGCTGTCCACCAGGACACCAAAGTCCCTTTCCTGGTTTGTCGCAGAGAGTTCAGACCCCATCAGTTTATAAATGTAATTGGGGTTTTTTGCCCCAACATGCATCACTCTGCACTTACTGATGTTGAAGCTCATTTGCCACTGTTTTGCCCACTCCCCCAGTGTCAAGAGATCCCTCTGGAGCTCTTCACAATCTCTCACAGTTTTCACTACCCTGTATAATTTAGTGTCGTCAGCAAATTTGGCTACCTTGCTTTTTACTCCTACCTCTAGATCATTTATGAAGAGGTTGAAAAGCAGGGGTCCCAGTACAGAACCTTGGGGGACCCCACTCTTTACTTCCCTCCACTTGGAGAAGTGTCCATTTAGTGCTACCCTCTGTTTCCTGTCCCTTAGCCAGTTGCTGATCCAGGACAAGACCTGTCCCTTTATTCCATGACTGGTAAGTTTATTCAAGAGCCTTTGGTGTGGGACCTTGTCAAAAGCCTTCTGAAAGTCCAGATAAACAATGTCAACTGAATCCCCCTTATCCACATGCTTGTTGACACTCTCAAAAAATTCCAACAGATTAGTGAGGCATGATTTGCCCTTGCAAAAGCCATGTTGGCTCTCCTTTAGCAGCGCCTTCTCTTCTATGTAACTATTAATTCTATCTTTTAGGATGGTTTCCATCACTTTACCTGGGACACATGTCAAACTGACAGGCCGGTAATTTCCTGGATCACCCCTGGATCCTTTTTTGAAAATTGGTGTTACATTCGCTACCTTCCAGTCATCAGGCACAAAGCCTGATTTGAGGGAAAGATTATATATTTTGGCTAGGATATCAGCAATTTCATCTTTAAGTTCCCTGAGAACTCGTGGATGGATGCCATCTGGTCCTGGGGATTTGTTAGTGTTTAGCTTAACAAGACATGCAAGGACCTCCTCCCTGGTTATTTCTATCTTGCTTAATTCTTCGGTTTCCCTCCCTACGAAGATAGGCTCTGTTTTGGGCATGTGGTCTCTGTCTTCTTCAGTGAATACTGAAGCAAAGAATTCATTGAGTCTCTCTGCAATCTCTGTTTCCTCTTTAATAACCCCTTGCCTTCCATTGTCATCTAATGGTCCAATGGCCTTCCTAGTTGGGTTCTTACTTCTAATGTACTTAAAGAAGTCTTTGTTATTTCTCTGAGTATTTTTAGCTATACGCGCCTCAAAGTCTTGCTTTGCTTTCCTGATTGTTGCCTTGCATTTGTTCTGCCAGAATTTATGTTTCTGCCTGCTGTCCTCATTTGGACAAGCCTTCCATCTTCTAAATGAGCTTTTCTTGCTCTTGATCACTTCCCGAACATCTCCTGTAAGCCACATCGGAGTCCTCTTGGACCTGGCAGTGCCCTTTTTCCTTTTGGGTATGCATTCCAATTGAGCCTCTGTTATTGTTTTTGTAAACAGCCTCCATGCCTCTTGGAGTGTTTGGACTCTCTCAATTTTCCCTTTCAGTTTCTTTTTTACTAGTTTCCTCATCTTTGGGAAATTTCCTTTTTGAAAATTTAAGGTCTCTGTGTTAGATTTTATCAGTGACTTGCGGTCTATGATCAAGTTAAACATAATTGAGTTGTGGTCACTGTTCCCTATTGGATCAGTCACATTAACATCTTGCACCAGATCCTGAGTATTACTCAGAATCAAGTCAAGGATTCTTGTACCTCTAGTTGGGTCTTCAACCATCTGTCCCAGGGAACAATCATTGAGCATATCTAGGAACTTTATCTCTTTATCATGTGCTGAACAACAGTTCACCCAGTCTATGTGAGGGTAATTGAAGTCCCCCATTATAACCAGGCTTCCCTTCCTGGATGCCTCCTTTACAACATTCTCCAACTGCCAGTCTCCCTCAAGAGTTTGGGTCGGAGGCCGATAGTATATGCCTACTGTTAGACCATCCTTGTGGCCTGGTACTCTTACCCACAGAGCTTCTAATGGTGACTCCAAATCACCTAGATATTCCAATTCATACGATTTTATCACTTCTTTGACATACAAGGCTACACCACCTCCTGTTTGCCCCTTCCTATCCTTCCTGTACAGTTTGTAGCCTGGGATAACTGTATCCCATTGGTTATCATCCGTCCACCAGGTTTCAGTGATACCAATAATATCAATATTTTTATCTATTGCTAAGTATTCCAGCTCCCCTATTTTGTTCCGGAGGCTTCTGGCATTTGTATACAAGCATTTATATATGCTTTCCTGATACAGTCTTTTGAGTCTAGTTGCATTGTTAGACTGCCTCTTGCATCCTTCTGCTAGAGTGCTGGTGACTAGCTCCTTGCTCTGCTCAGTAATTTTTGCATCCTCCTCACTACTCAAGTACACACTTTCCCGAACCGGATGCTGCCCAGCTCCTGTCGGCTTTCCCCCAGTTATCAGTTTAAAAGCTGCTCTGCAGCCTTTTTGATGTTGAGTGCCAGCAATCTGGTCCCATCATGGTTTAAATGCAACCCATCCCTCCTGAACAGATTTGGCTTGTCCCAAAATGTTCTCCAGTTCCTGACAAATCTGAAGCCCTCCTCTCGACACCACCGCCTCATCCACGCATTGAGGCTTCTGAGCTCTGCCTGCCTGGTAGGTCCTGCGCGAGGGACAGGCAGCACTTCTGAAAATGCTACCTTGGAAGTCCGGGACTTCAATCTTCTTCCTAACAACCTAAATTTGGCTTCCAGGACAGACCACTTGGCCTTCCCAACATCATTAGTACCAACGTGTACCATGACAACTGGCTCGTTCCCAGTTCTCTCTAACAATCTATCTAGATTTCGAAACTGTCCGCCTCCAGCCCCTGCAGCTGTGTGTCAGAGGCGGGACCGGCCCATGAAATTTTTTTTGGCACCGCTGCTTTAGCAGGTAAGGCTAGTTATGAACCTATACAATTGCTCAATACTGGGCATTCATGTGTATTAATTCCTCAACTGCAGCACAAAGCACATATTCCTGTTGCATCTTTCCAGTATTGTTTTTTCCCACATTGCAAATCTGTTGAGCATGAATACTTCTGGGTGTTACCAGAAATAAAAATGCAACTTCTCCCCAGACTTTTTGCAATTTCCCCCTTATTTTGCAAAACCTGCTCATTCGTTTGAAACATTTATCTCATATCCTTGTAGAGGAAGGGTTGGTTCCAGAGCTGCTCCTTTCAGTCACAGATGAAACTGGAGGAAGGAGGTGGTGTAACAGTATTCACATAAGCCTTCCTGTCCCTGCAGCTCCCCAGTGGAATCAGTGAAAATTGCCTGCCCATATCACAGTTCCAGGCATGGAATCATCTAATTTGTAGAGTTCCACTTTCCACCGGTCTCAATAAAAATTAATGAGAAAGTTCTTCTGTTTCTTCGCTATACCTCTGGGCGTCAAATATTATGACTTGTATTAAATGCTGTGATAGCATTGCAGTTAAGCATGATAGAACTTTGTTCTTCTCTTCTCTTTGCTTTCCTACTAAATCTCTCTATGCTTCAAGAATAGAGAGGCTCCAGAGAGTTTTTGTGGAATCAGCTTTGCAGCGTGCATAGGAGGTTGGTGTGGAGAAGGTCCCTCCGTTCCACTGGGTTCTGATGTTTTGTTAAAGGTAAAGGTCACCCTTGCTCGAAAGCCAGTTGTATCTGACTCTAGGGTTCAGTGCTCATCTCTGTTTCAAAGCTGAAGAGCCAGCGCTGTCTGCTTCTGCAGACGTTTCCGTGGTCATGTGGCAGGCATGACTAGACACCGGAGCACACAGAACACTGTTTACCTTCCCACCAAAGTGGTTCCTATTTATCTACTTGCAATTTCTTGCTTTCGAACTGCTAGCTTGGCAGGAGCTGGGACAAAGACGGGAGTTCATTCCGTCCTGCAGTACTCGGGAATCGAACTGCTGACCTGCCGCCTTCCAGTCAGTGTCTTAGCCACTTAAGAGGTCCAATTTCCCCTAAAATATTATTCCTAGTATATCAACTAATTATTCACCTGTTTGTCAACACAGATAATTTAACAAAATCTCAATTAATTTTTAAAATAAATGTTCCTTATACTTTAAAATATACATAAGATGAAATCCTGCTGCTTAATGCAGTAAATTGCACTAGAGTAATCCCACAGAATCAGCAGGGAAGTGGTGGGTCAGCTCCACCAATTCCATTGATTCAAATGGGCCTAGGAGAGACATCACTTTGCAAACTAAAATTCGCATAGTCAAAGCAATGGTATTACCGGTGGTAATGTGTGGTTTCCCCGTGCCCCAATGGGCACGGAACGGCCCGGCAGAGGCCACTTCGGTGAGAAACGCTCCTTGAGCCGTGGGCTCTGCGGGCAGCTAAATTAAGGGGGGTGAATAAAATATAGGGTTTGATTCACCCAATTACCGTGACCTGACCTACGGCTCTGCCAAGTAAGCAGATAGCTGACTCCTGTAAAACATTAAGTGTATAACTCATCTCCCGGCTCGGGGGAAATCCCTGGCGCAAATAAGCCATGTTTACCCATGCCTAATCCCTGAACAATGGGACTCCTAAGTCCATGTTTGCCCCAGTTAATTAGCTTCCCCAAAGAGGTTCCCAATTAACTTGAGTGCACAGGTGATGTCATTCCTGTCAGTTGACAGTCTTGCCAGCGTTGCGCTTTTCCTTCTATATATGTTGCAGCCTTTTCTCAATAAACTACTGGTCTTCACTCCATCTTGCCTCGTGTCGCTCCTTTGACCAGTCTCCTCCGGGATCCTAAGGGCCTCCTCACGGCCCAGTTCCTACATCTGGTGACCCCGACGTGATTTACTCGTGAGTAAGGGACCCTGGAGAGGTCTACTCGCGAGTAACGATCCACGCGGTCCGGTTCTGCGCTTGAACCGCGACCAAAACCAGCCCGGAGGACAGCGCGGCACTCTGGTTGGCAGCCAGCCGGACAGAAAGACGGCCAGCGGCGAGGCATTCCTGAGAGGCATTCCTACAGCTTGCTCCCAGCTTTCGGGGAGGCTTGCGCAAAGGGAAAAACGCGTTCCGCTCAGGGCAGGCTGTGAGCCCCTGACAGCGCAGAGGCCGCCGAGGGCCCGTGGCAGAAGGTCCACGCTCCGAGGTCTACCCCAGACACCCGACGCCCGAACCTGTTGCCTGCAAAGATGCGTCGACTTTCGTCCCGAGGAGGAAACTTCAGAGGACCATCGCAGGTAATATGGGGACTTGTTCTCATAGACCAAGTCCGTCTGCTAGCCAAAGAACTCGTGAGGAAGAGTTCAAAATCCTGGCCAGGGTTTTTCAGTTACGATTTCACAGCAGGGAGCTCGCGAGACTTTTGGCGTATCTCGGGGAACACTGCCTACTTTACCCAGAAGTAGGTACGTTAACCCTGAAGCTCTGGGATCAGATAGGAGACTGCATTCAGCAACCCCCGAAAGCTCCAGAGGGCATAACCCGCACATGGAGCAAATGTAGGAAACTCTCAGCAGAGGTAGACCCAGTCCGGATAGAGACCCAGAAAACCCCAGCGCAGTCAGAACCATCAGCCCCAAGAAGTCTCTATTCGTCATTTCAGCTTAAGCAGGGCAGTATAGGGAGCATTCCCTCAGTGACAGCTGCAGACGTCACTGAAGGAATTCATGGCATGAGAGGCCTTGGCGCTTCTCGGACAGTTAAAAGTTCCCTGCAAAGAAAGAACTCCATTCAGCGCATGGGTGGGAAAGATCCATTCACGGGGAAATTGCCAGTGGCACAAATAGCAAGCGCCCAACTGCTGTGTTCAGCCTATCTGAAGGCAGACACACGTTCAGGCAGGGATGCTCAGCGCCCACTGCTCACGGAAATCTGCATGGCCCCTGGCCACGCAGGGCTCCAAAGCAGACCCATTACCACACTCAGGCGCAGAGCAGTGCCAAAACCCCAAGGCGCCTGCTTTCAGTGTGGAAAATTGAGACACCTTAGAAGAGAAAGCCAATCTAGACCAGGCAGATCTTCAAAAGACTGTCTTAATGCCAAATGGCCACCCTGGCATGCATCTGGCCCAGGCTAGAAAGGAGGCAGCCATCGCCCTGGCTATGCCAGAAGAACCATCCCAGCAATAGTACCCCGAGTTCCCCCAGGGCACAGGCAGAACCTACTTGTCTCACCTTGGGAGTAGCACAGAGAAACTTGCCCCTAAGTAAAAGCACCCAGATGGTTGTAAAATAGCCAGCTGTGTATTAGCCATCTCCTCATGTGTAGTATTGAACACTGCAGATCAGGGGAGGAATGTGCGAATGCGTAAATAGATGTGTGTATGTGTGGTGCACCACTGAATGTATGTCTGCAAGAACTGCGTATGATTGCAAAAGCCTTGTCTCTATGACCACAGTATGACTGAAAAAGTGTTCCTTGTGTGTAACTGCGTGGTAATGTCACTGTGAAATATGTGTTAAAACAGTTTGCACTCTGTTCATGGGCAGGAGCTATTTAAAGCTTGAGGAAGCATGATGAGCAAAACCCCTTGCCTTGCCTGCTTGGCAGTTTGGGCAGGAGAGGGGGGGGGATCCTAGGGGAATCCTAACCTACAATAGGCCTCCTTCCCTTGAGACTTTTCTCTTTCTCAAAGGATTAAGCCTCTCTTGGAAACCGGTTTTGCAATCAGGAAAACAGATTTTTCTTTTCAGAAGCGCGATCTGAAAACAAAAAATCACTTCTATGAGTTTTCCTCACTGTATCATAAGCTATGGGGCCCCTCCCTACGTCTGCGTTCCTCAAACCCCATCTCTGTGTTTTAAGGTTTTTTGAATGTCTCTTAGCGTCTTGGAATCTCACTAGGAGTGAGAGAATTGCATTGTCTTTATGTGTGTACCGTGTTATCATCTTGTAACCTCGGTTCTCAACCTTTTAAAGTCAGGGGCCAAATTCCGGGGCCTCAGGCAGCTCTGGGGGTCCGGACAGTCATCCTGCCCTTCCTTCACCACACAGCCCTTCTTGGCTTGGCGGGGGGAGTGGCAGAGCAACATGGGCCACATCTGGCCCACTCGCCCACATCTGGCCGCAGGTTGAGAATCGTTCTAACTCTCCTTCATTCTCTTAGGAAAGATACTGTTCTGGTATTTTGACTGTAATCAGTAACTCACGCATTGTACCCCTTTCACAGGAAAAAGCACGCAAACATTTTTGCGCTCTGTATCTTCAGAAAATGCTTACCTTTTTACAGGAATAAAATTCCTCTCCAGGCCTTAATGGTAACCAATTCATTTCTTCCTACAGCCTTAACTTGCTTCCTTTCACAGGCTCCAAAGTTAATTACTGATAGGGATTTTCTTGACAGGAGGACCTGGTTGCCTTGGTTACCTGACCTAATCTGATTTCGTTATGATAAGAGTTGTTGCATTCTCATTGTGCTAACTTCTGACTTGTCTTTCCTCCTTTTCTCCTTTCACCAGTGGAACTCCCTGCTGGAAATGCTTAACCTGTGTGTCTTTTCATTTTTTGTGTATTACAGCTGGCACGTCATAGTTGGCTTGTCCTTAATAAGTCTTAGTCAGTCATTTTAAGTATGGCACCTGGTCCACAGCACCCTCTCTAGTGAGCAGACACATTTTGCAAACTCCAGAGCACAGAGGAAGGATTAGTCCCTGAGCTCCCGAGCATATGCAGAGTGCCACCCATTAGTCAGGACAGCCTAGGACCATTTTAAGAGTGCAGTCAGGTCACACCCTCAGTCGGATACAGGCATTTTTAGGCCACCCCTTCCCTTTTTGCTGCTAGTCTAAGCACAGGCAAAAGGCTAAGCCAGCATCTGGCACCCTTCTCACAGGAGCACCAAAATCGCTCCAGTGAAAGTGTGCATGCACACCATGAATGGATGTGCGCAGGGGGGCCTTCTTGAGAAATGTACCCAAGGGAAGCCTGGCGCTTCATGCGCCAAGGTTTGCCATAAGACCCCAGACTCGTCTCAAACGCAGACAGTCACCTTGTGTGGATGAATGTCACTGGTTCCCCTTGGGGGGGGGCTAGGACAGTTTTCACTTATGGGGGTCGCACATATTAGGTTCTTACTTGGCAAGAGGACCAAGCTTGGCGCGCGCTCCTGACTCTTCCGCAAGCGGGCAGAGCTGGCAGCCGTGCGCCTTGCTTTGCGCACCTTTGCCAAAGAACGCTCCAACATAATTGCTGACAGCCAGTTCCCTAGGAATTTGCCTCACAGTCTACCGGGAGCACACATCACTCCCGTGATAGACACGAATTTGCTAAGTTTGTTCCTCGCAACTCCAATTCAGAGTCATGCATTCCTTCTTCAGAATGCCAAGCACTTGCAAGGCAGTTCAACCTGCCACTTTCCCAAGCCCGAGGCATAGTCCGTCCCTGCCTGCATCGTGCAGGGGCACGGGGGGGGGGGGGGGCCTCGCGGGGGGGTCAACCCACGAGGGACAGAGGCCATCCAGGTGTGGCAAATGGACGTCACACATCCCCACATTTTGGCAAATGGCAGTACATGGACGTTTGCATTAAAACCTTCCCACAGTTTGTTTGGGTAACAGCACAGAAGGGAGTAACGGCTCCCCATGTGGAGCAGCATCTCCTTTCCCACGGCCAAGGGCGAACGTCGGCGCACGAAGTCCGATGACGCCCCAGCTTATAGCTCCAGGCAGCTGGCCACCTTCAGGGCCACCTGGGATATTAAGCTCACTTTTGGCGTTCCTTACGATCCACAGGGGCAAGCGATTGTGGAACGGGTCTATCGGACGCTTATGTCCTACGTTGACAAACAAACAGAAAGGGGGGGGAAACCACGTCCCATAGTTGCACAGCAATTGCTATCCTATAAGTGCAAAAACCAACTAACTCTTTCAGAATTTTTATCTCCCAAACAAGTCTCTTCCCCATGCAGGTCCCAGAGGCCAGAATCAGACCCGGATGATTGCAAAAAGCAGCACCAGTCACTGTCTTGGATGTCATCAGCTGTCCGTCTTCCTTTATGACTTACATCTCCAAAGACATTTCTATGGCATACTCAGTGCTACTTCTGAGGACCATGCTTTTCCCCAAAACAAGACTTCTCCAAACTCAAGTTACACAGGAAACCCCACCAAGAAGGGAAGCTTCATCTCCGGAAAAGCTGCTGAATGTCTTTTTATTATCTGTAGTTGCTATTATTTATTCATGCCTTGTACAATGCTCCAGTTGGGATTTGCAAGGGACACTTGAATTTCTGCATATTGTTAATAACGGCCAGCTTCCACCAAAGGAAGTCAGACCGGCCCATGTTTTGCATCGGCCCATTGCTTGGAAAGATTGAGTACCCGGTAGCTGGTAATCCCCAGTTAGTTTCACACCTCCCCATAGGTGCTAGAAAGACATTTGCACAATGCCAGAAGCTGCAGAGATAGCTTAGAATCTCCCCAGGTCACAGTAAGAGATCAATGACACATCTCGTTATCTTGCCTTGCTATATTCAGTGTGCCAGGCTTAGCCATAAGCAACGCTCGGAGAATGAATTGGTCAATTGGCTTGCCTTTTGCAAAAGCCACTAACCACACCTCCTCAGCAATAGCGCTGCTCAGCCAGGAGCAGACAGAGCTTCGCCATGCCATACTGGATAATCAAGCAGCTATCGATTATCCCCTGTGGTTACATCATTTGGGCTGCAAGTCTGTCCATGGCATGTGTTGCCTTAACCTCACAGACAATACCCACAAGATACAGAGCCAGCTCACGGACCTCCACACCCCAGTTAGGGACATCAAGGAGGATTCTTCATAGGGATGGCAGGACTCCCTGTGGTTGTGGATTCCATGGGGGTGGCTTCAGACGGTGCTTAAAGTGGTGGTGGGGGTAGTCATACTAGGCATTGCAGTCTGCTGTTTTGCGCAATGTATTCCCTCACTGCTATCGAGATATTCCCCATGGAGGGAACCCCGAAGCGTCATTCCCGCTCATCAGCTGGCACCTCTCTAACGCAGAGCCGCCGGTCAGGCTCTTAAATAAAACAGAAAGGGGAAATGTGGTTTCCCCGTGCCCCAATGGGCACGGAACGGCCCGGCAGAGGCCACTTCGGTGAGAAACGCTCCTTGAGCCGTGGGCTCTGCGGGCAGCTAAATTAAGGGGGGTGAATAAAATATAGGGTTTGATTCACCCAATTACCGTGACCTGACCTACGGCTCTGCCAAGTAAGCAGATAGCTGACTCCTGTAAAACATTAAGTGTATAACTCATCTCCCGGCTCAGGGGAAATCCCTGGCGCAAATAAGCCATGTTTACCCATGCCTAATCCCTGAACAATGGGACTCCTAAATCCATGTTTGCCCCAGTTAATTAACTTTCCCAAAGAGGTTCCCAATTAACTTGAGTGCACAGGTGATGTCATTCCTGTCAGTTGACAGTCTTGCCAGCGTTGCGCTTTTCCTTCTATATATGTTGCAGCCTTTTCTCAATAAACTACTGGTCTTCACTCCATCTTGCCTCGTGTCGCTCCTTTGACCAGTCTCCTCCGGGATCCTAAGGGCCTCCTCATGGCCCAGTTCCTACAGTAATGTATAGTTGTGAGAGCTGGACCACAAGGAAAGCTGAGTGCAGAAGAATAGATGGAGGAGAGTTTTGAGTGTCCTCTTGGCAGCAAGGAGAACAAATAGGTCGATCCTAGAAGAAATCAACCCTGATTGCTCATTAGAAGGTGAAATAGTAAAGATGAAGCTAAAGTACTTTGGATATCAAATGAGAAGAGAGCTTTGATGCTGGGAAAGGTGGAGGGCAAAAGAAGAAGGGGGTGGCCGAAAATGAGATGGCTAGATGGTATTGTAGATGCAATGGGCACAAAGCTGGGCGGGCAGAGGAGGATGGTGGAGGACAGAGGCGCCTGGAGGACAATGGTCCATAAGGTCGCAAAGGGTCGGAATCGACTGTGCGACTGAACAACAACAACAACAACTCTAGTAACAACATAGTATGCTAAGCAATTGGATTTCAGCCCCATTTTCATGTGTAACAAAAATAAAAACAAGTGGAATCTTAAAAACACTAGACTAATTTCTGTGTGAACTTTTAAAGATTACAGACCACTTCTTCCAACACAGGACCATTCTTCCACATACGTATTTTTGAAATATTTTAACATACTTTTAATAAATAACTTTTTCCTTCCATTTTTTTGTAACTGAAAGCACTCAAACCATGGGAATAAGATAATCTTTTGCAGTTCCGTCTTTATAATTAGAACTGGATCTCCTTATATAAATCTGTACCAGTGATGGTGAACCTTGGCACTCCAGATGTTCTTAGACTTCAATTACCAGAAGCCCAAGTCAGCACTCATGATGATCAGGGCTTCTATGAATTGAAGTTTAAGAACATCTGGAGCATCAAGGTCCACCATCATTGATCTATACATGTCCTTATATTTCCGTGTTTTAAATATCCTACTTCTATACGAAAATCTAAACCAGACACAACTGCCACAAGAGGAACCCATATAGGACTAAAACTCTTTTTAAGCATGTTGTTTCCTAAATAAAAAAAATAGAAAAGCTGGTAAGATTGCTGAGTTTTTATTTATTTTACCATAGGTATTGCAGACGTTTTTCCAAAATGGCATATATCAGCCTAAATGGTTTTCTTTATCATATTTCAATGTAGGCACAAAGGGCAACCCTACCGATAAGTACACCTCAGGCAACTAATTTGGGATATCAAACAATAGTGCCAAATTCTTAGTTATTTGATGGCCCAAATATTCTTACCTACTTATGATGACCTAGGACAAAATAGCTTAACATTTGGAGATTAATGTCCCAAGTTAAGAAATCACAGACTATATTACTGGTTGCATATTGAGTTGTGTGACTTGGCATGCATCTGATAATATCTATGGTGATTTCTTAACCTGTATCAATTTGTCTCCAAAATTCATGCTGTTTGCACTGTTACACAAGAAGATTTTGGCCAATAGTATCCCTACATTTTTAGGAACTGTGGTGGTTTAGTGGTTAAGATGCTGAACTTGATGACTGGAAGGTTGGCAGGTAGGTAGTTTGAGACCCAAGTGCTGCATGATGGAGTGAGTTCCTGTCTGTTCCAGCTCCTGCCAACCTAGCAGTTTGAAAGCAAGAAATTGCAAGTAGATAAATAGGTACCACTTCAGTGGGAATGTAAACAGTGTTCCGTGCATTCCGGTGTCTAATCATGCCTGCCACATGTCCACGGAAACATCTGCAGATGCAGACAGCGCTGTCTCTTTGGCTATAAATAGAGATGAGTATTGAACCCTAGAGTTGGATACGTCTGGCTTTCGACCAAAGGTGACCTTTACCTTTACTATCCCTACATTTTGGGTGGTAGATGTTTGTCAGCTTAATAAGACATGCCCCATCACCAACTTTTCAATGCATCTTCAAATGATTAGCATTGCTAGGGGGGGAAATGAACACCATGCAAGGATGTTCCATGCAGAAATGTCTGTAGAATTTATGCAAGATGAAAGACAGCAGATTGTAGTCATGGGAATTATTCTGGCAGTTTCCTAACAACATTAATGTTGACAGTGATCTAATATTGCTCAGACAATATGCATATACATTCACCAAGTGCTAAATGTATCCGTTGGGAGGTTATTTGCAGTATCTATCAAGCACTTTCTTCCCTAATTTTAGATCTCAGGTGATGTAAAGCTTCCTTCAACATTTGTTAATACAAAACAGATAACTACATTGTCAGGTAGTTATCTGCACCTTGTGGTAACATATCACTTAATAAATAGTTATCAGCTTCCCTTTAATTATCTTTTTGTTTTAGACTCCTGTTTAGTATGATCTGATATACAGAGCTGGAAGTAGATGTATTCTTGCATCCTCTCTCACTGGAGATTATTGTACTCATTAAACCAGGGCTAATCAAAGGCTTTTGGTTGACTGAGGTGGATCAGCAAATGGCACCAATAACACCAGTTAGAATACCTAGTACTCAAAGCCACCAAAGTTATTTTGACATCTAATCCCACAAACCACCTTATTCTTCTTGTGAGAAGCATGTGGCTCCTTTGATTAGCATACAGTATTTGATCACCTGAAGCTGACAGGGCTTAACCGAGACAGTCAGTAAAACCTGGGATTCTTTGTGGAAGCACTAAGAAAGAAATTGGATGCTTTTGTCTATGTCTTGGATGAGAAGGGGAGAGATAGGTTTGATCACTGTATTACATGTTTTAACAGAGGAATGTATCGAACAAAGAAGTCTATCTATGAAAAAATCCAGATCCATGTGACTGAATTGTCTTCATGAATGTAAGGGGCTCAAAAAAGAAAATCTCCCAAAGTCAATCACACTGCTGCTAGTGCTGCGGCCAGAAGAAATATCTAGCTACAGTTTGTCTATCTCCAACCAGGGCCTGCTTAGCCAATGGGAAGACGACACGCGGTACACTCGGAAAAAAATATTTATTTTCATGTTTATGATGATGTCTTTCTTGAGATATTGTTTAATATTTATAGAAAGAGAAGAGCAAGAAGCATTAGATGCTCAAGAAGTATGTGGCTGTGGTGGCCAGCAAGTTTGAAAAGAAAATCCACAACTCTTCAAAGTGACAACAGTAGCAAGTGCTTCTTTCACCACACAGAAGCATTTTTGAAGAAAAATTATTTTTTCATAGGACGAATTATTGGATTTTAGAGGCAGAAGGGACTCGAAGGGTAGCTAGGTCTACTACTGCCAATGCAAGAAATCTAAAGTTCCTTTATATCTATCGTTTCCAGGAACATAGGCAATCAAAACAGTCAATTCTGTTCTAGAGTCAAGTCTATCCCTTTTCTGCTTTGGCATATACCAGGGGTGACCAAACTATGGCTTGTGGGCCGTATCCAGCCCCTGATGCCAATTCATCTGACCTGCACTCATCGTTCCTGAAAGCAGAAGTAAAACGTGTCCTGGTTTAAGCAGAGAAAATGGCACCTTAAAATCTATCTCATCCCATTGCAAGGTGTGTTTTCTGCTTCCAGAGGGAGGAACCACATGGCTGGCCCGTGGCCCAAAAGGTTTGGACACCCCTGGCATATACATTCCAAACATATTGGCATGAGATTTCAGTTGCTTTATGAACTGATGAGAAGGGTCATCCACATGAAGTACTATCCTGCTGCAAAGGTAATTGCAGATATCCTGACTTAGCTGATGATGATGATGATGATGATGATGATGATGATGATGATGATGATGATGATAATAATAATAATAATAATAATAATAATAATAATAATAATAATAATAATAATAATAATAATAATAATAATAATAATAATAATAATAATAATAATAATAATATACTTGAGCAACAAGAGAATTGCAGTTATAATTGAAGAGTTGAAACAGAATTGTAGCCATTGCAGCGATATGACAGACGAGTACTGCAGTTTCAGCAAAATTCACTGCCAACATTATTTCTGCAAGACCCTTGAAAACAGGTGTGAAGTCAGTGCAAGCAAAAAGCCTAAAAGAGAAAGCACTCTGAAATTTTGGGAAAGCTTGTGGGAGAATAATGAGCATGATAAAAATTCAATATAGATCAAGCAGGATGAAAATCTAGCAAAAGCATCCAAAATGGAAGATTTTCAGATAACGAAAGAAGGCATACAAGAACAGGCAAAGAAGATCAAAAACTGGAGTGCTCCTGGTTTAGATGAACGCCATGGAAATCACTAACAAACCTTCATGAAAGATTGGGAAACCAAATGAATAAGGTTTTGGAAACACCAGCAGATGAAAAATGGTTAACAAATGGAAGGACACTATTATTTCAGAAAGATAAAGAAAAGGGAAATGAGCCTGGAAACTATAGACCAATAACTTGTCTACCAATAACTTACAAATTACTCACAGGCATAATTGCAAATCAAATATATGGACATTTGAAAAACAACAGTTTGTTGCCTGTACAGCAGAAAGGATGCTACAAAAACTCCAAAGGAACCAAAGATCAGCTATTAATTGACAAATTGGTTTTGAAGAATTCAAAGAAAAGGCAAACAAATTTGTTTATGGCTTGGATTGACTATAAAAAGGCATATGATTCCATCCCACGCAACTGGATTGAGAAATGCCTTGACATTTTTGGAATTAGCAACAATTTTCAAAGTTTCATGAAGGCTTCAATGAAGCTATGGTGAGTAAAGTTAATGGCCTGTGGAGAAGAATTTGGTGAAGTTGAAATTAAGTGTGGAATTTTTCAAGGGGACTCACTATCACCTTTGGTGCTATCAATGGCACCACTAACAGCTATTCTAAATAGAACAAACTGTGGATATGAATTGGCTAAGAAAGGACTGAAGGTTTCACATTTGCTTTATATGGATGTGAAACTTCCAAAATGAAGGCATCTTTTGATGAGTTCATTCTGCAGTTCCTTTCACCTGACCTAGTGTGAGAAAGATTAGAAAGGAAGTACAGTGGTACTTCAGATAAAGACCGATTCGGATAAAATCCGATTCAGATAAAGTCGCAGTTTTCATGCACACATGATGCATTGCATAAAATCCAAAACTGCTTTAAAAATGGACTTTATCCGAGATATTTGGTATAGGAACCTTGGATAAAGTCCATTTTTGGATGTTATCTGATGCATTGCCCATTTGATTCGGATAAAGTCCAAAATCGGATAAAGTCCAAACTTGTGGAATGGAGTTTGGACTTTATCCAAGGATCTACTGTAACTAAATTCAAATCCTTCTAACAGTGCATTCATAGAAGAGACGGCGTGCTGATGATGATTAGTACAAAAACACACGCACACACCAGATACTGTTCCTCTGCCCCCAGAGAGAAAAGAAGGTCTGTGTCCCATTGTTGTGTATTGAATGTAATTGTAACCACACAAATGAGCGAATGTAACAATCTGTAACCACATGAATGAGCGAATGTAACAATCTGTATCTTGCAATAGAAACAATGTAACAAACCACAATAGAACGCGAGCTAGTGACCACTGGGGGAAATAGCGAGCGTTCAGCTCACATGGTACACATTCCTCAAATACTTTCAGCTGCGCGGGAAAGATTCCTGCCCTCACTTCACCTGGACAAGAAGGGCGTGACTAAGGTTGATGTCACATGGACAGTAGCCAATGCGCTATCGAGGAGCCACATTCAAATGTATAGCCACTGCATAAAAGGAGTTGTTTGTCTGCCATTATCTCATGCTCGTGCTGTACTCCATGCAATAAAGATGTGTTAGGCTAGTTTACAGCTGCTTCCATTGTCTTGATTCCCAAACACTAAATTGGCGACGAGGATGGGATATGGCTTCCCACGGGGACAAGACACTTCCACAGCAACCGGTTTTCGACGTAAACCAGCCCGAACGATGGGACTGGTTCAAGATGCATTTCAGGAGTATGGTAGCGGTTGCTGGCATCACAGATGCTGGGAAGAAGAGGGGCCTTCTTATCACGATGCTCGGCTATCACGCAGTGCAAACGCTGATGGACCTGGTGGCACCAAGAGAGGTGGAACAGATTGCCGTAGCCGACCTGCTGGTTGCGCTGAGAAACCACTTCAAGCCCATGGTGTCCTTCTTCTCGGCCAGAGCCGCGTTCGTGAGGAGGGCCCAAAAGCCGGGTGAGTCTGTGACCGAATACGCGGCGGCCCTCCGTTTGGCGGCAACCCCGTGCGAATGGCAGGAGAACTTAGATATGGCCCTTAGAGACCGGCTGCTTTGCGGAATGCGAGATGGGGACACCCAAAAGAAGCTCATGACCCATGGCCATGACCTAACCTTCAAAGAGGTTCTGCAAGAGGCGCAGACAGCTGAGTCCACAAGGGCCGGGTTCAAGCTCCTCAAAGCGAAGCCGCCACCATTTGAGGCGGCTGCATCAGCAGTCCAGGCGACCTGGAGGGTGCCCCCTGCCCCACGCTCGCCCACATCTTCAGAGGCCTCCGCCAACACAGGCTCCAGTAAGGATGAGGGTGTCCGGAAAATCGGAAAGGGCCAGGGTGAGAAGAAAGGAAAGGGCGGCCGGCATTGCGATGGCTGCGGAGCATCCCACGATCGGAGCAAATGCCCATTCCGAAAGGCTGAGTGCCATAACTGTGGACAAAGGGGCCACATCGCCAGGGCGTGCAGACAACTGCGAGACGAGAGCAAGGGCCCAGCAGAGCACTCCACGCGGAGACGGGATGGCATCGGCAGAGTGTACGATGGTGATGACGGCCCAGAGGGGTACCACGTGTACCGAAGGGCATACGAGGGAGATGACCTGGCCGTTCACAGCGTGCCCTTAGGGCACCCACATTTTTTTGTTGAGGTACTGTTGCAGGGGATCCCAGTTAGGATGGAAATAGACTCGGGGTCTGCCTACTCCATTATTTCCCATAGAGAGTTTTTGCGCATTCCCCCAAGGTGCGGCCCAGGCTCAAGGAACTGAGGTCGAACTTAAGGGATGTACAGGGAAATGGAATCCCAGTGTTGGGAGTGGGGGAGTTTGAGATACAGTACAAGGGACTCAGAAGGAAACTTCCCCTAGTGGTTTTAAAGGAGGGGGTTTGCAACCTCCTGGGAACACAGTGGTTCAAACCCCTGGAGATTTTCATAGGAGGCGTCCATGCCATCGGGGGGGGTGTGTGAAATTCGGGCAGTGTGCAACGCACACCCCGAGGTATTCAAGAAGGGACTCAGGAAGTACAAGGGCCCCCCAGTTTCATTCGACCTAGACCCGGAGGTCCGCCCAATTAGGCTCAAGCCACGACTGGTTCCATTCGCCCTGAAGGACAAAATAGAGGCAGAACTTGACAAACTGGTGGGTCAGGGGATTTTAGTGCCTGTGGACTCTGGAGAGTGGGAGACTCCTATTGTTACAGCGCTAAAAGCAAATACAGAGGTGCAGATTTCCGCCGACTACAAGTGTACAATCAACAAGGCAATCCGCCCTAATGCTTATCCGGTGCCAGAAGTTAGCCATCTGCTAGCTACTTTACATGGGGGAAAGTGTTTCGCCAAATTGGATCTGGCGCAGGCGTATCAGCAGCTATCAGTAACCCCAGCTACAGCTGCTGTGCAAGCCATTGTAACTCACAAGGGGGCATTTAAGGTGACGCGCCTACAGTTCGGCGTGAACTCGGCACCGGGGATATTTCAGTCGCTTGTGGAACGTCTGTTAAAGGGGCTACCGGGTGTTTTACCATATTTTGACGATATTTTGATATCTGGGGAGAGCGAAGCAGAACTGGCCCAGAGATCAGATAAGGTCCTTACAATGTTCGAATCCGTGGGGTTGAGACTGCAGAGAGACAAATGTGTGTTCCTTGCCAAAGAAGTAGAGTTCCTGGGGTTTCACATAACCCCTGAGGGAGTGAAACCCGCTGAGTCCAAAGTCTCGGCTATCCAAAACGCCCCTCGCCCCACCGTGAAACCTGAGCTGCAATCCTTCCTGGGGCTGCTGAATTTTTACCATTCCTTCCTGCCCAGGAAAGCATCGATTGCAGAGCCCCTGCATAGGCTGCTGAAGAAGGATGCGGTTTGGCAGTGGGGGGAGAGCCAAGAGCGGGCTTTCAGGGAACTCAAGCAGCTCCTCTCCTCAGAGGCCACCCTGACCCATTTCGACCCAAAGAAGCCGGTAGTCTTAGTCTGCGATGCCTCACCAGTGGGGGTCGGGGCGGTCCTTTGCCACATGCTAGAGAGTGGGCGAGAAGCCCCAGTTGCCTTCTATTCGAGATCATTGTCCAAGGCAGAACGCAACTACGCCCAAACAGATAGGGAGGCCCTTGCTATTGTGGCGGGCACAAAGAAGTTCCATGATTTTTTGTATGCTCGTCCATTCACCATTGTAACTGACCACAAGCCACTATTGGGTATTTTCACCTCAGACAAGCCCACTCCTCAGATCCTCTCCCCTGCTTCGGTGGGCTATTTTCCTCAATGCGTACAGGGGTTCATTAGTGTACCGCCCTGGAAAAGACATAAGCCATGCTGACGCACTTTCAAGGTCTCCTCTTCCCCAGCTTGGAGACCCGAAATGCGAAGTAGAGCAGGACAGCCAAGTCCTCCTTATAGAAGCCCTAGATGCACCCCCCATACTGCCCGTGGAAATCGCTGCAGCCACAGCAAAGGATAAAACACTAGCTCTTGTCAGGTCTTGGGTACAGAAGGGGTGGCCCACGGTTCCTCCCGCAGATGAATTTGCTGCGTTTTTCAGGAAGAGGGTTGAGTTGTCCACAGAAAAGGGGTGCTTCCTGTGGTGGGAGAGGGTGATCATCCCAGAATCCTTAAGAGCAAGGGTACTACAGCTTCTACACGTCAGCCACCCTGGGATCGTGCGCTCTAAAGCGCTGGCCCGAAGCTACTTCTGGTGGCCACAGTTAGATGCAGACATTGAGCACATGGTGAACACCTGCGAAAGTTGCCAGAGCTCTTGCCCTGAGGAGTCCCGACTTCCACACAGAGAATGGGACACAGCCAGGGGACCGTGGTCTCACCTTCACATAGACTTTGCAGGTCCATTCAGCGGCTCCCTTTTTCTACTGGTAGTAGACGCATACTCCAAGTGGTTGGAGGTGATTCCGATGCACAGCACCTCATCAGCCGCTACCATAAAACAGCTGCGCAAGCTGATAAGTACCTTCGGGATACCTGACGTCATTGTGAGTGATAACGCTAGTACTTTCACGTCCGCAGAATTCCAAGCGTTCTTGGAATCAAATGCCATTCAGCACATAACCTCAGCCCCTTTTCACCCCGCAACAAACGGCCAGGTGGAACGCCTGGTGTGAACCATGAAAGAGAGGTTGCGGCGCATGGGCCCGGGGGATCTGGACCTACAGCTCTGCCAGTTTTTGTTGGCATACAGGGTGACGCCATTGGCGTCGGGGTTTTCCCCCGCAGAACTCCTCATGAAAATTGAAATTGCATTCGTTGTTAACCAAGTTGGATCCCACCAGGGTGGAAGATAGGGGAAGAAACATTGAGCTCAGGTCCACAAAAAACTTTGAGATAGGTGAACCTGTACACTGTAGGAACTATGCAGCTACAGGGCCAGCCTGGGTGCCGGGAGTAGTCATTAACCAAACGGAACCAGTTTCATACTGTGTCGAGACCAACACGGGTCTCCTCTGGAAAAGGCACGCTGACCAACTAAGGCACTGAGTGATTGGGGGGCAAGACAGGGGTGCCCAGCAGCAGAGCTCAACGTTAGGGTCCTCCCCCACCCGCTTATCCCAAGGGGGAGAAAACGAGGGGCAACAGTCCCAAACGGGGGGAAAGAGCAGACTCAAATCTGTATCCTTTTGATACACCAGTTCTCCCCAGCGCCATGGAAGATAGGAATGAGTTTGTTCCTGTTGCCCCTGAGTTAGATTTTGAGTTACCAAACCGGGGGGGGGGTGTTCTGGAGTGTTCCCCCACCCATCCAAGAGAGGAGTGGGGTTTTTCTTTAGTCCCTAGTGCCCCCGGTTTGGCCGCATCCGCATCAGAATACAACCCTTCTCCTCCTGCCCAGCCCATAGCTGCAAATCTGCAGCAAGTTGCTAATGAGTCATCCTCTCCAATTGCAGGACAAGAGCCAGGAGGACACAGACGAGGGGGTACAGCTGAGTCAACCATAACGGCCACACGCCCAAAACGCACATGCGGAAAACCACTTTGGTTAAGGGACTTTGTCCCATCTTAGAGGGGAGGGATGTTGTGTATTGAATGTAATTGTAACCACACGAATGAGCGAATGTAACAATCTGTAACCACATGAATGAGCGATTGTAACAATCTGTATCTTGCAATAGAAACAATGTAACACACCACAATAGAATGCGAGCTAGTGACCACTAGGGGGAAATAGCGAGTGTTCAGCTCACATGGTACACATTCCTCAAATACCTTCAGCTGCGCGGGAAAGATTCCCGCCCTCACTTCACCTGGACAAGAAGGGCGTGACTAAGGATGACGTCACATGGACAGTAGCCAATGCGCTATCGAGGAGCCACATTCAAATGTATAGCCACTGCATAAAAGGAGCTGTTTGTCCGCCTTTACCTCATGCTCGTGCTGTACTCCATGCAATAAAGATGTGTTAGGCTAGTTTACAGCTGCTTCCATTGTCTTGATTCCCAAACACTAAACCCATTGAGAGCTGCAAAGTGGAGGAGCATTTACCGGGTGGGGTGGGATGTCGTAGACAAGAAAGGGCCTGTCTGGACCTTCTCTGTATATCCCTTACGTGTAAAATATAGCATCAGGACATTTATATTTTCTTTGTCATTTCTAATCCTCCCTGTAAATATATTATGGTTTCCCCTATGTAAAAAATATAGCATCAGGACATTTATATTTTCTTTGTCATTTCTAATCCTCCCTGTAAATATATTATGGTTTCCCCTATGTCTGTGATGTGCAAAGTTGTTTGAAGCCATAAGGATAGCAACCTTGTTCCACCTCTAAAAGAACTCAGCTTTTTGCATTCTACTCTGCTCAAGGGTGTCTCCATTGGAAATACAGTACATTGTTCTTTGTTGCTTCGGATTATAAGCCTTTGCTTGCACAGAAATCAGGCTATAATTATGCTTTTCTCCGCTCCTCTTTAATTTAGCTGTGTATATATTGGGCATGTGGAATATGGTGCCTTTGTACATTTACTGCTAAATGATCTGTAAAAGCTAATCAGATCATCATGCAGAATTACACATGTTAATGAAGTTGGGGCTTTTACTTAATTGCCTATTACAGGGGTGCCCAAACTTTTCAGGCCGTGGGCTGGTCATGTGGTTCAGGGAGCTGGTCACTATGGCCCGGGAACTGGATCCAGGCCCCAACACCAATTCATCTGGCCCACAAAGCCCTCATCGCTCCTGGAAGCGAAAGTAAAACGTGCCCGTATGGGCGCATTTTACTTCCGCTTCTAGGAGTGATCAGGGCTTCGTGGGCCAGATGAATTGGCATTGGGGGCTGGATCTGGCCCCTGGGCTGTAGTTTGGGCACTCCTGGCCTATTACAATAAAGCTTAACTTGTCCAAACCTCTAGTTCTGTATAATCTACTTTATGGCTGCACCTCCAGTTTTCAGCACGCCCACTTCTGCTTCCTTCTATCTTGGGAAGTTTCATGAAGTCCTAGTAAAATGGAACTCATTGAGCCTGCACCATTTCTCCTTTTTCTAACTCCCCCCTCAAAACCCATATTTTCATATTGCACATTGGTTTATCCTCTCATTGCTTATTCCAAGATCAGCCAAGCCTTACGAACACATAACACATTTATCCCATCTTCTTCCCTTCTTATCTCTGTTGCTTCCTTATTATTTACTATAATTTTGGAAGCAGCCCCTAGGACACTCTAAGGAAGTGACATCCGAGGGGTTGAAATAAATCACCATAATCTCTTGAAATGGAGGCCTCACACTAGGCAGCTGCTTGCTATTACAACTCATGTATTCTATTAGGTGGAAAATTATTTTGCTGTTTTCCTTATTGTCACACTTCATTGTCTTCAACTAATGATTATGATTGAAGGATACAGAAATTTTTCTGCCAACCAAAGGGACTACTTAGGTGATATTACAGTGGTAGAGTTTCTTCTCATTCTGGGACAATGTAATATGGAGCTTTGAAGGTTATTTTTAAAAGTAACTGTGAAGGCCCGTTCCCCTCTAGGGTATTGAGGAGACCCTCTCTGGCCCACTTAGCGCCACTTATGAAATCCCAGTATTACTTCAGACAGCCCTAGCATTCCAGCCAAGGGGAAAACACACTTCTCACCGTTCCCACTTTTCCTATTCTGTAGAAAACTACATGGGATTCTGACCAGCAGAATGATGTCATGAGATATCTGTGTGTGCATGCATGCAGGGTGCTTGGAAGAGAGCATGTGTGTGTGTCTCTCTCTTTCTCTCAGCAAGCAGCTTTTATTAGCAGTTTACACAAAGCATACAAAGACATCAAAAGGATGTCATAGTCCATTTGAACAGAAACATACAGTTTTTCCATTACTCAGACCTATGTTGTCGGTCACACATGATTGTCTCCCACAAACAGCCTGACTCAATCACATGGTTACAAAACTGCTCTTTGAGGTGGAAACGCTGCAGAGAGGGGCAAAAACTTGACAAGTTTGAATTGCCTATCCTCCTTACTCTCCTGTAGCTGTTCCAAGTGATGGCTCCCTATTTATTCAGACTGACAGGGAGCATAAGGCCACTGGATAGAGTGCCCCAGAATAGCCAGTAAACATTTCGGGAATCAGCTTTGGCTTGCAAATGAGAAGCTTATTAAAGAACAAAAACAGGACAGTAAAACAAGACTTGACCAGTGACAGACACATGCACATGCATGCACACAAATAAATTGGACCCATACCCAAACAAGGACTCCAGGGTGGGAAACAAAATGGCCTGATTTGGCAAGCCAAAATGAAAGATGGAACAACCCTAAGGTTCACAAAAATGTCTGCCCTTTCGGTAAGGACCAAAGAGCAGGACCAGGCAAAAAGTATCATGGCTACTTGGCAAGACTAGCACACCAATCTCTTCCTCAACCTACGTGTAACTAATACTCCTGATGCTCCATGAGAGTAGTGACTCCCTGTGGCTCAGGACAGGTGGCTGTCTTGCCCACCAACAATTCACCATCAGGCGTCTAAGTCCTAACCAAACGTGTGTGGTTCGAGTGGGGCAGTTATACTTCTGGTCTCACTTCCTAATGATCCAGAGACAATTAGAATTTGGGGTGTAGGATCACATGGCATTCCTTCTGCCCAGATAGGCCACTCTTTTAACAACAACTTTTAAATATTTGCTCCTATTCTTTGGGACAGTTTCTTCACACTAATTGCAGTTATAATGGTGATTAATTAGCGTAAAATATATTTTTTCTTCTAAAAATATATCTTCGCTGTCACCTTTATCAGAAGTAACCAAAATAGAAGCTTCATACTTCATTGTAAAGTGTTGAGGAAATAATGATATGAATGAGAGGGTGTGTGTGTGCAATTTGTACTACAGGCCAATGGCGTGCAGTATATAGATACAGTGGTACCTTGAATTTCGAACGCCTCGTGTTATAAAATTTTTGAGATACGAATGAAAATCCATTGAAAATAATGCCTTAAGTTATGAAATTTTTTTACATATACGAAGCAAGTTTCCCTATAAATTACATGGTATACAGTGGCCTCTAGTGACCACTTCTGGTAATGCATTGTGTTCTGCAGGGGACGTCCCAGGGAGCACATTAAATTCATGAGGTACCACTGTACTTTTTTAGAAATAAAAAACTGTATGACTGTAACAATAACTAACTGATATTTCTGAAAATGTAGAATTATAACTGTAACTGATTCCCTTTTTTTACTGTGATTTTCCAAGCCTTGCTTCGAAAAATGAGGCCTTTCAGTTTCCAGTGAAACAACTCTCCATGTCAACATTTACTAGCAATCCATCCCATGTTGTTCTTGTTCTGTGCTGTCACACCAGAAACCACTTATAGTGATCCTAACAGGACATTCAAGGTGATTTATTTAAGGAGCAGTTTTAACCAGTTTCACACCCCTAGTGAGCTTCCATGGCTGAACATGGGGCGGCGGCAGTCCTGGGCCTGGCCCGGCGGCCCACGGCCCTTTATCTCCCCGCCCTCCTCCCCCGTCCCTTGTGCGGGGAGATAAAGGGCCGTGGGCCGCCGGGCCAGGCCCAGGACTGCCGCCGCCCCAGGACCATCGGCGCAGCTGCGGGGGGGGGCCGCCCTCCTCCCCCGTCCCTTGTGCAGGGAGATAAAGGGCCGTGGGCCGCCGGGCCAGGCCCAGGACTGCCGCCGCCCCAGGACCATCGGCGCAGCTGCGGGTGGGCCCCGCCCTCCTCTCCCGTCCCTTGCCCGGGGAGATAAAGGGCCGTGGGCCGCCGGGCCAGGCCCAGGACTGCCGCCACCCCAGGACCATCGGCGCAGCTGCGGGGGGCCCCCGCCCTCCTCCCCCGTCCCTTGTGCGGGGAGATAAAGGGCCGTGGGCCGCCGGGCCAGGCCCAGGACTGCCGCCGCCCCAGGACCATCGGCGCAGCTGCGGGGGGGCCCCGCCCTCCTCCCCCTCCCCCGTCCCTTGTGCGGGGAGATAAAGGGCCGTGGGCCGTCGGGCCAGGCCCAGGACTGCCGCCGCCCCAGGACCATCGGCGCAGCTGCAGGGGGGCCCCGCCCTCCTCCCCCGTCCCTTGCGCGGGGAGATAAAGGGCCGTGGGCCGCCGGGCCAGGCCCAGGACTGCCGCCGCCCCAGGACCATCGGCGCAGCTGCGTGGGGGCCCCGCCCTCCTCCCCCGTCCCTTGTGCGGGGAGATAAAGGGCCGTGGGCCGCCGGGCCAGGCCCAGGACTGCCGCCGCCCAGGAGCATCGGCGCAGCTGCGGGGGGCCCCCGCCCTCCTCCCCCGTCCCTTGTGCGGGGAGATAAAGGGCCGTGGGCCGCCGGGCCAGGCCCAGGACTGCCGCCGCCCCAGGACCATCGGCGCAGCTGCGGGGGGGGCCCCACCCTCCTCCCCCGTCCCTTGCGCGGGGAGATAAAGGGCCGTGGGCCGCCGGGCCAGGCCCAGGACTGCCGCCGCCCCAGGACCATCGGCGCAGCTGCGGGGGGGCCCCGCCCTCCTCCCCCATCCCTTGTGCGGGGAGATAAAGGGCCGTGGGCCGCCGGGCCAGGCCCAGGACTGCCGCCGCCCAGGAGCATCGCTGTTGTGTATGCAAGAACACTGTTGCTTTAAGTAAATGAATGTAACCAGCCCATATCACAATGTATCACAGCTGCTAAAGGAACGCGAGCGAGCCGCCCATCAAGGGCGGGTGCGAGCGTTCATACTCACATGGTTCAATCCCCAAATCACGGACAGCCGCGGGAAACTTCTCCGCATGAAGAACTACAGAAGAGGGGGGCGTGCCTCAAGACGACGCCCCCAACGGTGGCAGCCAATGAGCCACCGTGCAACCAGATTCAAATGTGTTTCATTGTTTCATTACTGTATATAATGTGATGTATCTCCGCCATTACCACATGTTCGTTCTGATCATCAACCAATAAACCTGTGTTAGTCCTTATTGCGACTCCTTCATTGTCTTCCGTGCAAGACACCAAATTGGCGACGAAGGTGGGATTATGGCGAATCCCAGAGTCAAGACGTACCATTTCGACGTCAGCGAGCCTGACCAGTGGGAGCTCTACGAGTGCCAGTTTCGGCACGCGATGGAAGCAGCCGGCGTCGACGACGACGCGCTGATACGCTCCCATTTCCTGGCCCAGGTGGGACCGGCCACGCTGCGCATTCTCATGAACTTGGTGGCGCCAAAGAAGGTTGAAGCCGTGCCGATCGACCAACTCCTGGAGCTGCTGAGGGCACACTTCCAGCCCCCAGTCTCGATTTTTCCGGCCCGGGTCGCGTTCCACCGGCGAGACCAGCGTCCAGGCGAGTCCGTGTCCGACTACGCAGCGGCCCTCAGGCTGGCGGCTGTGCACTGCAAGTGGGACGATTTGAACCAGGCCCTACGAGACCGCCTGCTGTGCGGCCTGCGGGACGAGGAGCTGCAACGGAAGCTCATGACCCGCGACGAGCACCTTTCGTTCAATGAGGTGTTGCGAGAGGCGCAAGCGGCTGAGGCGGCCAGGAGCGGGGTCAAGGTGTTCAAGGCCCGCAGCACAGCGTCCGAGCGGGCCAAGTCCCCCGTTCAAGCGGCACGGCGGACCCCAGCAAAGGCAGCCTGGCGGGCACCTAGGTCGCCCGCCGGCACTCCAGAGACCTCCGACGACTCGTCCGTAACGGCGGACTCCTACACCAGCGAGGACGACGGCGTCCAGAGAGTAAGGAAGCGCGGGGAGCGGCGGCAAGACCGAGAGCGGCAGGACCGCCGCTGCGACGGCTGTGGCGCGGCCCACGACCGCACGAGGTGTCCCTTCCGCAAGGCCGAGTGCCACAATTGCGGTCGAAAGGGGCACATCGCCCGAGTTTGCAGGCGCGGGCGACCCGAGAGCAAAGGCAGTTCCAGCCACCCCCAGCACCACCAGCGGAAGGCGGCCGGTTCCAGGAAGGTGTCCACCATTCGCGGCGAGGACGGCGTGCACCGCGTGGCCCTGAAGCACCGGCGATTCTACGTGGAGGTACAGTTGCAGGGGCGCCCCGTGAAAATGGAGATAGACTCAGGGTCGTCATACTCCATACTGTCCCAGAGGGAGTACTTGCGCATCCCCCCAGAGGCGCGGCCCAAGTTGCGGGCCATGCGGTCCCATCTGCGGGACGTACAGGGAAACGGGATCCCAGTGTTGGGGGTGGGGAAATTCAAGGTGAAGTTCAAGAATTTCTCCGAAAGGCTGCCCCTAGTGGTCCTCAAGGGGGGGAAGTGTTGCCTCCTAGGGACGCAGTGGTTTGCTCCCCTGGGGATAGAACTGTCCGGCATCCATGCCATAGAGACTGACCCAATGCAGGACGTTTGCAATGCGCACCCGGACGTTTTTAAAAAGGGGCTCGGGACTTACAGGGGGCCCCCAGTTTCATTCGAGTTGGACCCAGAAATCCGGCCCATCCGCCTTAAGCCGAGGAGGGTGCCCTTCGCACTCAAGGACAAGATCGAGGCGGAACTGGACAAATTGGTGGGGCAGGGGATTTTGGTTCCAGTTGATTCGGCAGAGTGGGAGACGCCGATTGTTACGGCCCTTAAATCAAACGGGGAGGTCAGGATTTGTGCGGACTATAAATGTACGATCAACAAGGCCATTCGGCCAAATGCATACCCAGTGCCCGTGGTCAGCCACCTGCTGGCCACACTCCATGGGGGGAGGTGTTTCGCCAAGTTAGACCTAGCCCAGGCCTATCAGCAACTTTCAGTGACCCCAGCCGCTGCCGCTGCGCAGACCATAGTAACGCATAAGGGGGCATTTAAGGTAACGCGCCTTCAGTTCGGCGTGAACTCGGCCCCCGGGATCTTCCAATCCCTCGTGGAACGCCTGTTAAAGGGGCTTCCAGGAGTTCTACCATACTTCGACGATGTGCTGATAACAGCGGGGAGCGAGGTAGAACTAGCCAAAAGACTAGATGGGGTCCTCTCAGTTTTCGAGAAAGCGGGGCTTCGACTAAGGAAGGACAAGTGTGTGTTTTTTGCGAGGGAGGTTGAGTTCCTAGGTTTTAAAGTAACCCCAGAGGGGATCAGGCCCTCAGAGTCCAAGGTTGCAGCCGTACAGAATGCCCCTCGCCCCACCGCAAAACCGGAGCTGCAGTCGTTTCTGGGGCTCCTTAACTTCTATCACTCGTTCCTGCCTAGGAAGGCATCGGTTGCGGAGCCACTGCACGCCTTGTTAAAAAAGGACGCGGTTTGGCGGTGGGGGAACAAACAAGAGAGAGCCTTCCGAGAACTAAAATCACTCCTCTCCTCAGATGCGGTCCTGACACATTTTGACCCTAGGAAGCCAGTGGTTCTGGTATGTGATGCGTCCCCGGTGGGGGTGGGGGCGGTCCTGTGCCACGTGTTAGAGAGCGGGCGGGAGGCCCCGGTGGCTTACTACTCCAGGTCCCTTTCGAAGGCTGAGCGCAATTACGCGCAGACAGACAGGGAGGCACTGGCCATAATCGCAGGGACCAAAAAGTTTCATGATTTTCTATACGGCCGCGAGTTTACGGTAGTGACTGATCACAAGCCGCTTCTGGGGATCTTCACTACCGGCAAACCTACCCCCCAAATTCTCTCCCCCAGGATGTTGCGTTGGGCCATATTCCTCAACGCCTACCAATACGAGTTAGTCTACCGCCCAGGGAAGGAGATCTCCCACGCAGACGCCCTGTCCCGATCTCCCCTCCCTACCTTGGGGGATTCCGCTTGCGAGGTAGAGCAGGACCACCAGGTCATGCTAATCGAGTCCCTCGACTCACCCCCAATTGTCCCGGCCGACCTCGCCAAAGCCACGGCGGCCGACAAGATCCTAGCCCAGGTTAGCTCATGGGTGAAAAAGGGGTGGCCCACTACTCCCCCAGAGGAACCGTTCAAACCGTTCTGTAGGCGCAGGGTGGAACTTTCCCTGGAAAGGGGCTGTCTACTCTGGGGCCAGCGGGTGATCATCCCAGAGAAATTAAGGGCAAGGGTACTGAAGTTACTACACACCAGTCACCCGGGGATCGTGCGGTCCAAAGCCCTAGCCAGAAGTTTCTTTTGGTGGCCACAGATAGACGCTGACATAGAGCGTCTAGTGGGCACGTGCGAGAGCTGCCAGAGCTCCCGGCCCGAGGAGTCCCGACTACCCCATAGAGAGTGGGACACAGCCCGCGGGCCGTGGTCTCGTATCCATGTCGACTTCGCGGGGCCCTTCCGCGGGGCCACGTTCCTACTGGTTGTCGACTCCTACTCCAAGTGGTTGGAGGTAATCCCCGTGAGCAGCACCTCCTCCGCGACAACCATAAAGCAGTTGCGCAAACTCTTTGCTTGTTTCGGCCTGCCAGACGTCCTCGTGAGCGACAACGCAAGTTGCTTCACGTCGACCGAGTTCCAAACCTTCATGGAGAGGAACGCAATCAGACACATTACTGCTGCCCCATTCCACCCCGCCACAAACGGTCAGGTAGAGCGCCAAGTGCGCACTACGAAAGACGCACTGCGGCGCATGGGTCCCGGCGACCTGAACCTACACCTGTGCCAGTTCCTAATCACCTACAGGACCACCCCCCTAGCTTCAGGGTTCTCCCCGGCCGAGCTGCTTATGAAGAGGCGCCCGGCAACGCTGTTTGACCGGATGGATCCGTCCAGGGTGGAGGATGAGGGGAGAAATATTAATTTAGGGGGGGGGGAGCTCCAAGAACTTTTCCACAGGGGACCCGGTTCATTGCAGGAACTACGCGGCCTCGGGGCCAGCGTGGGTGCCGGGGACAATCATCGAGCAAACGGGGCCAGTCTCCTACAGGGTCGAGACGAACTCAGGGCTAACATGGAGACGGCACGCCGATCAGCTCCGAAGGCGAGTCACTAGTGAGGGAGAATCAGCGTTAGGGTCCTCCCCCACCCGCATTACCCAAGGGGGAGACACGGAGGCGCACGAGGGCGAAGTTAAAGAGAGGAATCAGTTTGCCCCCGACTATGACCAGGATCAAGAGTTTGACTATAATTTTCCGTACCAGGGGGAGTTAGCGGAGTGGTCCCCCACCCGTCCTAGCGAGAAGAGGGGCTTCAGTTCAGCCCCTGGTACCTCCAGTCCTCGCAGCACGAGCTTGCTAGAGTACACCATAGCCCCGGCCCCCAAGAGACAAGCGCCACAGAGACAGGCAGCCAGCGGAATCTCGCCAGCCGCAAATCCCCAGACCCCCAAACAGGCAGCGGGAGACAGCGGGGCCACAAGGGTCTCATCGTCAGTCCCGAGTTTCGTACTAGGGGGGTCCCCGGGTCCTACAGGCGGTAGGCAAGGGTTCACTTCCCAACTGTTCATCCCGTTCCCGTCCCCACAGGCAAGGTCACCGCAGCCTCATCACAGAACCACTAACGAGTCCCCACCTTACATTGCAGGACAAGACCGCGCGGGACCAGGAGCCACGGGCTCCCCTGTGTTAGGGCAAGCTGACACGCGCCCCAGACGCACGTGCGGGAAGCCACAATGGTTAAGGGACTTCGTCCCATCCTAGGGGGGAGGGATGTTGTGTATGCAAGAACACTGTTGCTTTAAGTAAATGAATGTAACCAGCCCATATCACAATGTATCACAGCTGCTAAAGGAACGCGAGCGAGCCGCCCATCAAGGGCGGGTGCGAGCGTTCATACTCACATGGTTCAATCCCCAAATCACGGACAGCCGCGGGAAACTTCTCCGCATGAAGAACTACAGAAGAGGGGGGCGTGCCTCAAGACGACGCCCCCAACGGTGGCAGCCAATGAGCCACCGTGCAACCAGATTCAAATGTGTTTCATTGTTTCATTACTGTATATAATGTGATGTATCTCCGCCATTACCACATGTTCGTTCTGATCATCAACCAATAAACCTGTGTTAGTCCTTATTGCGACTCCTTCATTGTCTTCCGTGCAAGACACCAAAATCGCTGTCTTTGGCTCCTTGCTGTGGCTGCCTTGGCTCATGTTGAGACGGAGACGTGGACCTCCTTCCTCAAGCTGTTGGGGGAGTGGTAGCTCCTACGACTGTTCTCCAGTGGACATGGGGGTCTTGCTATGTTGGGTTTGCTGTAGTATAATTATATTTATTGCATTTTTATGACCTAATTATGTAGTGTAGTTTCTGTATTATGATATTATGTTTATCTGGATTGTTTTCCATTTTGAACTTGTTGTTTCTCTGTATTATCCTTTTATTGTTACTTTGTTGGATTATGTTGTTAGCCGCCTCGAGTTGGTCTCGGCTGAGGAAGGCGGGATATAAATTAAACTGATTGATTGATTGATTGATTGATGGGCTTGAACCCAGGCCTAGTCCATCATTCTATCCACTACAACACACTGGATTTCCAATCTCTTCCATAGTTCCGAATTGTTAATTATAGGCAGCCCTTAAGATACAAGTTTTTAAATAGGCTATCAACTCAGATTTTTCTTTGCAAATGGTCGAACTTCAGGCCACTTTGGTTGCCCTTTAATCTTCTGAGCAGGGGAAAAGGGTAAAGATATCAGTAAAATCCAAAAATATAGGGCAATATGCACATAATAGAATGTCTGGATAATGCACTTTTATCTGGGCTCCAATGAAGAATTAATTAAGGTGTTTAAGGTGTTTATCTTTTTCCCTATATAGTTAGCAATTGCTTTTTATCTGTAAAAAGGTGAGATGAGAATTAGAGTCTTTTCTATTTTGTAAACCTACAAACAAACAGGTAATACTAGGAAAGGTAGCCAATGTACATACCATTGTAAATTGGAGGTAAAAGTCTAGAATTCATGGATGGGCAATATTTCAAAGGAAAGTCCATATCCAGCAATCAAACCTAAAGGTTCCCCTTGCTCGAAAGCCACTCATATCCAATTCTAGGGTTCAGTGCTCATCTCTGTTTCATAAATTCTACTAAACTGACATAAGGGTTAGACATATTTTTGAAGCTGGAATGTGCAGACAACATTTTCCACATTTCTAAGCTATTTTCCCCATCCTAATTGTGCAATGCTTGCCATAGATTTGTGTTGGCTAGTTTCATTTTGATTGTGAAGCTGTTTGTATATAAAGTGCTTATGGGGCAATGCTATTTACAAAGAATGCTTTTCTCATTTCCTTTAATTGTTTAAATGACATTTAATTAAAGTGTGGCAGGCGCTGTATGAAAGAACAATCTTGGAATTAGTTTTTCTCTCTTCAGAAATACCTAAATGTAAACAAAATCTGACAATATTATCCATTATAGCAACCAGAAACCTAAAGGGACTATTGGCACTTGGAAAGTATTATTGGGGCTTTTTATTCCAATTTTTTTCTTAGACCTAGAAGAAAGCAAGTGGTGGAGCACAGTTTTAAAGGCAGACCACTGAAACTGAAATAACCCTTTTTTTACGTGATCATCAAAACAGACCTGCTTAATTTGCGAGGGGGGTTGTAACCCTGAAATGAAGCTATTACTCATCATGTATCACCCAGAGTGAAACTTGTTGCTTTGCAAGCTAATTTAGATGCAGTGTGAAGACAGATTATTGCTCAGCACTAAAACACACGTTCTTCTATGCACAAAGATGCAGAGCCACATTGCAGTCAAAGTTTGTGGACACATTGTAGATACTGCTTGTACCAACAGGGATGGAGCCATACCCGTCAAGCGCGGCTCCCATAAATACGGGAAATTACTGTGCATGAACCCATTTGTGCACGCGCAGAGCCATTTTGCGCATACGCAGAACACGTTTGCACATGCACAGAACCCATTTGCGATGGTGCGCATACGCAGTAACCCTTCTCCGCCATTCAAAATATGGGATGGCGGCGGGAAAGTGAAGGAATGAGCGCCAGAATACGGGAAATCCCGGCCAATACGGGATACTTGACAGGTATGGACGGAGCTTTGTCTCGAGATTTGGATTGATTCCTGTTTCTAATCATACTTGGTTCATAAATAATGTCTTCAACTTATCAATAGATGGCTCAAGACCAGAGCAAGAAAGTCACCACCACTCACTGAAATTTTGGGGATGAGGCATCCTTCTCAGTCCATTATCTACTCTATATGTCTCATGTTTTGACATTCCCAGCCATACATTTTTCAAGCTTACTCCTGTATTCAGGAGGACGACGTGTAACTAGAAGCTAATGGTTTCTTTAGGCTCTCCACAGATTACCCTCACAAAGAGGATTAGGTGAAGTTCTTCCTTCTCTGTTCACCTTCTCAGACAAACCTTCATGCCCAGGGCCAGGGTGCAGTAGAGGTGATCAGACATGGCAAACAGAATTGGTCCCAAGGCAAACAAAGCAGGTGCCTTGCCAAAGTTTTATGCAAGTTTGGGTCAGATTGGCTAGAAGTAAAGAAAAGTGCAACCACGCTGGTGTATTTAATTGTGTGCATACATAGGCAGGGACAGACATTTAGGGGGACCTGGTGCGTCCTACCTTTGTCAGACTGAGGCCACATCCTCCCACCCCCTCCTTCCCCAGTTAGTCATGACACCATGTAATCTTCTAAAAACGAAAGCTTCTTTGCTTCACTGAAGATGCGCCTTGGCTCATGCCTTTACACTGTAGACTCTATTCATGGTAACATGACCAATACTAGTACAAAAGAAACTCTCATGCCTAGAAATCATGAATTCTAGCACTGAGGACAAGAGGGTTAGAAATGTAGCAAAAGCTACATTTCAGGTTTATGTGATGTGAAGGAGACCCCAGAGGACAAAGCAGCCGGTTGTGCCCACCCTCCCCAGATGAAGGTTTTGAGATTAAAAGTTTTTGCTGTCCCCTGGATTGGGATCAAAATGACTCAGAAAGGGATGGGGATTTTCTGGTAGTCAAGGAGGGATGGGAAGAGGAGAGTGAATCGAGATGGTGGTTACAGAAGAAGAGATGAAAGAGTTAACAGCTGTGGAGTGAAAAACACCCAGAACAGAAAGAGTTGATGCTGCCTCTAGGGTGGACATTTATATTTAAATAGGATCAAGGGCGTGGGAAGGGAAGCCATGGCTAAAATAACCTTGTAAATCCTCATACTGGAAGGAAAGGGAGCACTGGGAGTGACAGCAAGCCAAAGCTCAGAAAGCACAGTGGTCAAACCGTGAGGTGAGCATTGCAGGAGCACACCTGGCTAGGTGCCCCCATTGCCAACAACATGTCACGTGGCACTAACAGAGCTGTTAAAGACTGAGAACAAGAGTGACAGTGAAGTAACTGTCACGTGATATAGTCTGTTAAACCTGTTCTGCGCTCCTGGCTATAATTTTTTTAAAATTAAAATTAGTTTGTTGCACTATAAAGGACATCTATAACTTCATCTCCAGTATGGGTGAAGGCAGATGGACCACATGTGGGTATTAGCTTCCATCTTTTCTGTCAGTCCCCACCACAGTCCTCACTAGTGTCTAGCTGAATGAACCAACTATTCAACATTCATACTGTACTTCCTTCCCCACATTAGTATTTTGATCCCCAGACTAGAATACTATACTCAACCATATGCAGGTTTTTCCAGATATTTTGTGCACTTGTATTCTGCTCCTTGATTAGCTCGATGGACAATCTGGCCACCAGCTCTTTCCCTCCCCACTCTGGGGTGATTTATAAATTGACTGATTGGTTTGTTGTTCACAAGATAATATCCCCCCCACCCCACCCCCAACAGGCAGGGCATGTGATTTGCCAACTTCTGACCAATTAAAAGCGGCAGGTCAGCATGACCTCCATTCACAGACAGCAAAGCTGAGAAAATGTCTGTTCTCAGGCTAATTACCTGGGAAGAGCGCTGTTCTCAGACGAGCCACCTGTTGGAAGACGTGAGCCTCATGTCTAGAGATGGGAACTTAGATTAAATGTTCTGGTCTCAGACCGTACTTCAAAAAGAGTTGTCTGTCACTCAAGATAACACTGCATGCGTTCTCATTGAGAAGCGTATAAATACCGAGGCTCTGAGCCCCGGAAAAAATATAGCAGAACAGCTATCTTGATTTCATCTAGAGATGCTGCCTGTTTGCCTAAAGCCTGGATCCGAACCGTAAACCCAGATGGCCGGCTTCAGCCGCACTCTTTTAGAAATGTATTCTTTTAGAAATTAGGTTTTCTTTCTTAGAAAAATGTATTTTAAGTAGATTAGTTTAGAGAGGATTTTATTCAATATTTTGGAACTGCCTTTTTTCTTCATTAAATCTTCAAAACGGACTTATTTTGTCAAGAGTGGTTTTCTAACTCCTTTCAGACAGAAGGGAGCTGAAAGGGAATTTTTAAGATAAGGCCTTGTTACTTCACAAAGAAGGACTTTTTGTTATTTCAGCTTGGAAGTGCAGCTGGGCCGAGTAAACATCAAAGGTAATAGGGAAGAGAGATTTCTGTGTCTCGCTTTCTCAGGACTGAGTTAGACTCCGACACACACCTGACCGAAACATCAAAGGCCAAATTCCCATAGAAAGCCGTGATAAGGGTGGAGAAGTTCTAATGGGAAAAACAGCTACCCGCCCCAGAGGGCTTTGCAGAAATAGTTTATCTGCGACATTTTATAAATCACCGCCATTGCCCATTGGAACCCCATTTTCTTCGCTGGTTTTCCCTGTTTGGGTAAACTACATGAAGGCACCCTTTTGCTATGCTACTAAAAATCCGCTTTGCTTCCTCTTGCTGAGTCGGGAAACCATCCTAGGGGACGAGGTGACCAGTTCCAGCCGATCAGTGTGGGCAGGCCCTCAGATTGACCAACAAGTCCCTCCTATTGCTGGGTTCTTCAGGGCTGGCCTCCCTAATAAGTGTGAAGGTGCTCTCCCAGCCCCAGGGCCTGATAAATTGTTTAGTAACCTAATTAGGTTCAAGACATTTTTATTCACACTTTGGGAGATGACACAAGGTCAGGTGCTAATTGCTTGCATTAGAATGCAATTGATTAGTTTATAGTGTTATGCTTTGAATTAAATTTGTCGGTTGCAGCTTTTTTATTGACCAACAAAAGTAATGTATTTTTAAAAAAAGGAATATGTTTACACAAGTTGATCTGCAACTGCTTGCTTTTGAATGCTTGCTTTTGTTTGCTTGTGAGTGAAATGCAGCGGCAGTGTTCTCATTAGTTGTAATTTTCCGAACAGACTATGTTCTCTTTCCCTGAACAGCTTGCTTTAAGTGAAGTACAACTTGTAAAATTATATTCCTATCATTTTCTAGCTTTCGTTTTCATGTGACTTTTGTATGTGCATGTTGTATTAATGGTTCCACGTAGTTGTAGTTTTGGTGATAGTGTGGTTGGTGGGACTCACCTGATGGCAAACCTTTTAGAGACCGAGTGCCCAAACTGCAACCCAAAACCCACTTATTTATCTCAAAGTGCCAACACAGCAAGAGGAAGGAAAGGCTCCCATTGGGCTGTTGGGCAGAGGGGCTGGATGAACTCTGTGCTGGGGGGGAGGGAAGGAGCGCTCCCATTGGGCTGCTGGGCAGAGGGGCGGAGTGAACTCTTTGCTGGGGTGACTGCATGGGTGCCCACAGAGAGGGCTCCGAGTACCACCTCTGGCATGCGTGCCATAGGCTCGCCACCACTGAACTAGGTGGTCTTTCTCTTAAAGACATTTCTTAACCTAACAGCCCTCTTTAGGGCCACAATGGGGATGAAGTCTGTTCCTCCAAGTGGTGACCCTGAACCTATAAATAAAAATATATGGTGACTGAACACAGGCAAACAAAGAGTTGAGAAAAAAGACCGTTTATGAGAAAACTGAAATATTTGCTGCAGTCTAGTGCTTTAAATCTTGAATTAAGTTTTGGTGGTTGCAGCCACAAAAGGTATTTAAAGGGGGTCTGCGGTGAAGGAAAGTTTGAGAACTCCTTGTCTAGAGTACAGTATTGTTAGATGGGTGGTATATAAATGAAATTAAGTAAATAAATACATTCTGCTTACTACTTTCCAAGTGGCAAAATGATTTGTATTCAGTTTACAACACTCTAAGGAGGAAAAGTGAACCCCCAAGACTTGAAAGGTGCGCATCCATAATAAGAACACGACTATACACCTGTGTGTGTGCCTGTTCTAGCTTCATACCTAGGTATCCAACAATATGAATCCTCATCTGTTCAAAAATGAAGCAAACTTTCCTAACTGCCAACACAACTGGTGCCATGATTTGATAGAAACTCGGAAAATTAGAATAGCGTGCAAAAGTTCATTCAGTTCAGTAATGCAACTTAAAAGGTGAAACAACATTATTGTTTATGAGATAGACTCATTACATGCAAAGCGAGATAGTTCATGCCTTACTGTGTTATAATATTGATGTTTATGGCTTACAGTTTATGAAAACCCCATAATCTCATGTACCCCATAATCTCATGTACGCTGTATGCCATGATCATCACAATTATAACGAATTAAGGCATGACATCTCTCGCTTTTCATGTAGTGAGCCTATCTCATATATTTGTTTCACCTTTTAAGTGAAACGAATGAACATTTGCACAATATTCTAATTTTCCGAGTTTCACCTGTACATTTCCCCTCAAGAGGTAAGTCGCGCTGAGCCCTGGTGGCGCACTGGTTTAAACTGCTGCACTGCAGCCAAAAAATTGTGAGTTCGATCCTGACAAAGAAAAAGGTTGACTCAGCTTTCCATCCTTCCTTACGTGCGCTCCGATGTCTAGTCATGCCTGCCACATGACCACGGAAACGTCTGCAGCAGCAGACAACGCTGGCTCTTCGGCTTTGAAACAGAGATGAGCACTGCACCCTAGAGTCGGATACGTCTGGCTTTCGAGCAAGGGAAACCTTTACCTTTACTAAGATCAGTCAAAATGAGTTCCCAACGTCTTCGGGGTAAAAATGCTAATTAATTGGTTAACCGCCGCGCTATGGAGCGGTTTATAAGCACAATTGCTATTTGTTATTACTCCCAGGTAATAATAATTCCATGTCAGAGATTTTTCTGGGTTGAAAGATTGTTTTTTGCTGGAGAAACTCTGCTCAGGGGGTGCCCGAATGAGGCTCCTTTCATGTCCCCCAAAAGTGCAGCTCTCGGGTATCGAACCCCGACCTTGCAGTCTCCAAATCCAGTGTTTTAACCACTAAGCCACCGGGGGAACTGCACTCCAAGATAACGAGGCACTAGATTATGACACTCAGAGGTAGCCCAATATGGGCAGTCTTGGCCCTCCAGCTGTTCTTGAACTTCAATTCCCAGAAGCCCAAGTCAACACACTAGCTGGTTAGGGTTTCTGGGAATTGAAGTTCAACAACAGCTGGAGGGCCAAGACTGCCCATCATTGGATCACTATCCCCCACCTCCCTCCCGCACAGGGACAGCGTAGGAGCGGCAAAATACCAACGCAGCCCTCTACCCGTCCACGCAGCAACGGCGTGACGTCACGCGTCGCCACGTGACACGCGAGGGCTAGGGGCATGATTGACGTATCAGGCACCCCCAGAACGCCACGCGGGAGCCGCGGGCCGACGTCGTCGTCGTCTCAGAAACACGGTTAGTTCCGGCTGTCCCTTGCTTCTCCCCCCTCCCTCCCTCATCGGTTGCCTAGCGACCCAGCTGGCGACGCGCAGAAGCGCCGGCCCTGGCTTGAGGGGCCTGGGCGAAGGTGACTGCGGGCAGGGCAAGGAAGGGAGGCGGCGGGGACGTGGCTTCGTTTTCACGTTACGGAGGAGGCCTTGGCGAGCCTAAACTTTCCCTGGCTTTTCAGTAGCAGTGGTGGTGGTGGGGAATGTGGGCCGCGTGTATAGAAGGCGCCCCATCCCCCCGCCTTTGTGTGTGATTCAGGGCACGTGGACAGGTGGAAGTTGTGCAAGGAAAGGTATTCCTTGGGGCGTATTTATGGTTGGAGAAACAGTGCTAGCCCTCTATGAGGTCCTTCTCTCTCCCGCCCTCCCTTCCAGCAATTCAGGGCACAGTATTTGCGGTGAAAGGGACTGCAGTGGTTTAGTGGTTAAGATGCCGAACTTGGAAGGTTTGACTGATCAGCAGTTCAAGACCCGAGTGCTGCGCGATGGAGTGAGCGCCCGTCATCTGTCCCAGCTCCTTCCAGGCTAGAAGTTTGAAAAGCATGGGAACTTGTTCAGTTGCACAGTCGATTCCGACCCTTTGCGACCCTATGGACCATTGTCCTCCAGGCACCTCTGTCCTCCACCATCCTCCTCAAACCACCCAGCTCTGTGCCCATCGTGTCTACGATACCATCTAGCCATCTCATCTTTGGTCGCCCCTTCTTCTTCTGCCCTCCACCTTTCCCAGCATCAAGGCTTTCTCAAGTGAATCCTCTCTTCTCATTTGATGACCAAAGTACTTCAGCTTCATCTTTACTATTTGACCTTCCAATGAGCAGTCTGGTTTGATTTCTTCTAATGTTCTCCTCGCTGTCCAGGGTACTCTCAAAACTCTCCTCCAACACCACATCTCAAAGGCATCTATTCTTCTGTGCTCAGCTTTCCTTATGGTCCAGCTCTCACACCCATACATTACCACAGGGAATGCCATTGCTTTGACTATGCGGACTTTTGTTTGCAAGGTGATGTCTCTACTTCTAACTATGTTTCCCAAGTTTCTCATAGCTTGTCTGCCAAGAATCAGTCGCCTTTTCATTTCATGGCTGCAATCTCCATCTGCAGTGATCTTGGATCTTAAGAAAGTAAAATCTGTCATTGCTTCTACTTCTTCCTCGTCTATTTTCCAGGGACTGACAGGGCCTGTTGCCATTAATTTGGTTTTCTTGATATTGGGAGTCTCAGGCCAGCATTTGCACTCTCTTCTCTCAAACTAATCAGGAGTTTCTTTAAGTCTTCCCCTCTTTCTGCCATTTGGGTGGTATCATCTGCATATCTCAAATTGTTGATGTTTCTCCCAGCAATTTTGATCCCATGTTGTCTACTGCAAGTAGGTAAATAGTTACCACTTTGGCGTGAAAGGTAACAGTGTTCTGTGCACTCTGGCGCTTAGTCATGCCTGCCACATGACCACAGAAACGTCTGCTTCAAACTGAGATGAGCACCGCACCCTAGAGTCGGAGACGACTGACTTTCGAGCAAGGGAGACCTTTGCCTTTGCTATTTATGGCAAAGCAGAGGTGGGCAACAGCCTAATCTGTTTCTAAAAGCCTCAGGGCATTTAAGTTTGTGTCCACATGTGGCTCGTCTTGTCTCCAAGGTTTTGGCAAACACCTCTGGGAAGAGTTTGGAAAAAGAAGTACTGTACTGTATTCTGCTATAACAAGTACTGTAATAGATTCTGAATAACTGTTTCAAGTCCTCCTCCTTGTTTGACAGGTCACTGCCGGCCAAAGATCTACTAAAGTTAAGTAGATCTTTGGCCGGCAGTGACCTGTCAGACAAGGAGGAGGACTCCTCTCCTTTGTGTCCTTTCAGGAAAGATCACAGGGGTTGCTGTGTGAATTTATTGAGTAATGTGTGTGTGAGTAATGCAAAGCAAAAAAGGATGAAAGAATCTTGTCATTTGATTTCTGTCTTTGACATTTTGGGGCACTTGCTGCACATTTGCTTTTGTCACATGCCATCAGGTTGTCACTGATTTATGGTGACCCTGTGAATTAAAAATGCCTAAAATGTCCTCAATGATCCCACTCAGCTCTTGCAAACCCAAGCCTGTGCCTTCCCTCAGGGAGTTAATCCGATTTTTCTAATTCCTGGATCCGGCCCGCAGGCCTTAGGTTAGGAACCCCTGCTCTAGAGTGTTCACAAAATTCTCATCCAATGCCATGTTTCAAACAAATAAAAATGTTACAGTTAACTTCCTTTACAGTCCAGCTTTTACACTTATGTACATGGTGATAGATAATGTAGTGTGAATGATCTTGATCTTGGTTCTCAGTGAAATGTAGCGGCTGCGGTGGCTCAGTGGTCAAGAAGCTCACCTTGTTAGCTGGAAGGCTGGCAAGTCAGCAGTTTGAGACCCGGGTGCTGCATGACGGGTTGAGTGCCCATGTCTGTCCCAGCTCTTGAGGACATGAAAGGAGCCTCATTTGGGCATTCCCTGAGCAGAGTTTCTTCCACAAAAATCTTTCAACTCAGAATAAGTTCTGACACGAAATTATTACAGTACTGTATAGTGAAATGCTGTTAACATTTTATGACCTTTTCTGTTTACTTCATTGCTGCCCTCCTGAGTCTTAGTTTTCTTTTGATTACTTGCTGCAGTCTCCATCTGCATTGATGATTAAACCAAGGTATACAAAATCTTTAACAATTTCAGTTTCTTCGATATTTATTTATTTGTTTATTTATTTGTTTCTTTGTTTAATACCCTGCTCCAATTGAGCAGAGAGGGAGACAAAATACATCCTTGCCTTTTGTCTTTGCCTATAGAAAACATTTTTGTCTCTCCATATTTTGTCCTAATAATAGATATTTGTCCACAGTGCAGGTTACATATCAGGACAGTCAAATACTGAGGTACACCCATTTCTTTCAGAGTAATTTGTAGCTTCTAATCCATGCAGTCAATGGTTTTGGTGTAGTCTATAAAGCATGGACTGATCTGAGATTCATTGGTACACTCCTGTGGCCAGTGTGCACTTGCAATGTGATTTTATCAGAAGCTAGTTTGAACATCAGGCACTTCTTGCTCGATTTACTGTAAAAGCCTTTGTTGCAACACCTTGAGCATCACCTTGTTTGCATGGGAAATTAGTACAATGATCCTTATTTGCACTCCTTTACATTTCCTTTTTTGTAGATTGGAATGTATATTGAAAGTTTCTAGTGTGTTGGCCATTGTTTTGTTTTTCATTACCTCACATTAAGGGACTGCGGTGGTTCAAGTGGTTAAGATGCTGAACTTGATGACTGGAAGGTCGGAGTTCAAGACCTGAGCACAACGGAATGAGCTCCCGTCTCTGTCCCAGCTCCTGCCAACCTAGCAGTTCGAAAGCAAGAAATTGCAAGCAGATTAATAGGTACCACTTTGGTGGGAAGGTAAACGGTGTTCCGTGCACTCCAGTGTGGAGGCATGCCAGCCACATTTCCATGGAAACGTCTGCAGATGCAGACAGCACTGGTTCTTTGGCTATAAACAGAGATGAGCACTGAACCTTAGAGTCGGATACGACTGGGTTTGGAGCAAGGACAACCTTTACTATACCTTGCTAACTAACTTGTGAACTGCCTAGAGAGTGCACTAAGCACTATGGGGTGGTATATAAGTGTGATTGCTTTAAAGGTAAAGGTCACCTTTGCTTGAAAGCCAGTCGTATCTGACTAGGGTTCAGTGCTCATCTCTGTTTCATAGCCAGAGCCAGCACTGTGATTGCTTCACCTTGCATTAAAACAACTGTGCATAACTGATAACCTTTTTCCTATTAAAAGAGCTATAGGCATGTAGTAGAGCAGGGGTTTACAGTCTACAGCCTGTGGGCCATTCCGTCGAGCCTGCAGTGACAACCCCGGAAGTGGATGTGTTTATGACAGCCATAAACACCTCCGCACATTTGCAAATGCATCCACTGCAGTTTATGGCAGCGTTTGTGGTGGGGTAAACTACATGTCTGGCCCCGCTCAGCTGTCTGACGGGGAGTTGTCCAGCCTGTGGTACAGTAAGGTTGAGAGTCCATGTAGTAGAGGAAACTAATTCATAGAGACAAGGCCAATCTACTTATACGGTCTACCACATAAATCATGTTAAGCTACTATTAAACCAATGTATTTTTCAGAGATGGGGTGTTTCATGGAATGCACTGTAATCCTTCCTCACAGAATTATTTTTATCCGACACTTCAGAAATTTGTGTTGAATGGGAAGGTTGTGGACTTTTACTGCAATCATACACACATTTTGTCACAATTAAGCCTAGCTGAGTTCAGAGAAACCGAGTGCCACAAAAATGTGTATGGAGTTTCAACCTTGGTGTTGGATCACATTACCAGCTATTGTTTGGTGTTCTTACTCTTTTATAGTGTATTAGTTTCAGTACCTTTTTCTTTCGTAGGAATGTGTACTCCTGCCTAGAAATTTTGTTACCCATTTTGAATAACTAGATTAAGAGGAAGCATGTTAGCCTTTGCCCTCTGACTGATCACCAGTCTGAGATTTTCCACCTGAAGAGGGAAATCTCCACTACACATATGGGAACACAATCCAGAACCTTAATTTTCTCAGGGTTACTGATCTTGTGATGAACTTCCATGGATGAGGATCTCTGTTTGAGCAGCTGTTTTCCCCATATGGGAGTGATGATGTGGCTCCTGCTCGCGGTTTTTACCATACAATGCTCCTCTCTCTGCTTCTTGGAGTGGGTGGGATCTTAATGTGGGTGGGGTTTTTAACCATTTTTATTGTACAGGGTTTTAGATTATATAAGCCGCCCTGAGTGGGCGGTGAACAAGTTGAAAAATTAAATTAAATTAAATTAAATTAAAATGATTGAAGACGCGTGCTTAGTGCGCTTTATTCCTCACAGGTAAAGCAACTTAGTGAAGAATACCTGTTTTAAAGTATGAAGAACATGAAACTGATTCCATTTGATTCTCAGTCCTTGGCTCTGTTACACTATAATTTTTAAGAAAGGATTTGGCATATAAATATTTCTCTCTGTGTATATATATTTAGCCACCATGTTCTGAAGTGAAGGGTATTTGGTTTTTATTTTGTTTATAGGCAGGGCTTTGTTTTTAGCAGTTTTATATAATTAGACCACTTAGTTTTTATGTAGCCATAGTGTTCTGTAATGTTACCTTATGATGCTTAATAGCGGGTCTCAGTTCATTATATTAACTCCACCCCTATTTTAAAGATAGTATGAGTCCTTCTTTAATTTAGGCCTTTGTCACATAGAGCATTTTAATTAAAATTATTGCAGTTTGGCAGTTGATTGGTGAACCTAATAATCAGGGCATGCTCCACAGTTTTTCAACATCGCTTATTTCCCCACTCCAAACAAATGCAATAACATCTGTAGATAGACGTCATATGAACACACAGTAATCATCCAGGATTAATGGATTACTGTGAACAAGTAGTGTGGTGATGCATTCAGCCTGTTTACTCCTGCTTTTCTTCCCTCTTCATGTTAATGTATAAACAAATGAAAAATAGGTAACTAATCACAATGTTTTAACCTGGCTTGTTCATTAAACATATCGGGATTACAAGCTAGGTAGTGATGGCAAACCTTGACTCTCCAGGTGTTCTTGGACTTCAATGATCAGAAGCCCAAATCAGCACTCCTGCTGATCAGGGCTTATGGGAATTGAAGTTCAAGAACAGCCGGAGTGCCAAGGTTCGCCATCACAGAGCGAGGGTTTGTTATTCATTTCTGAAACTGAAATGAAATTTAATGAGTCCAGTACATATTTTTGCTCTACACCTTAATATAAATTTGGAACAAAACTGGGGCAACTCCCCAGAGCATCAGGTATCCCAGATGTAATTGTTACTCATTGTTGACAACCCAGTGACTGAATGCCCATTGTAATATTAAGAATGTTCAAGCTGTTTGCAAGTTTTTGTTTTTGAAAAGAGCTATGAAACATACTGCTGAAGTACAAATTTTATCAGTTCTTACTTGAGCAATACAGTATAAGTTAGCTAGATGATTGTAATAGCATTTTCCCCTGACATTTTGTCCATGACTTTTTTTCACCTTATGTCTTTATAATAACTCGCATCATAATAGATGTAGTGATATTGGAATCATTAGAACAGTGCTTCTGTATAAACATTCAAAATTGTGCTGTTAAAATATAATTTTGGTTTTAAAGACATTTTGATTGTAAGCATTATCACATACTGTACATGTATAGTCAAAAAAATTCTTTTACATATGTCCACTAACCTGACTACCCTGAGAACTAAAGGGCATGGGTGCCGAAGCCCACAGGGAAAGGTGATGGTCCCCACGTAGATTAAATCCCACTTGAATCCATCTTGATGGAGGGCAGCAGCTTCATCAATACTGACCTGGGGTTGATGAGGACTTTGCGTGCCAAAAGGGCTCAGGTCCAGAAAGTGATTCGTGGAACTGGATCAGTGGTATGGATGTCATGCTGCAATGTGGAAGGCAGATGAAAGGCCACTGCATTATATTTTCAGGACAGTCTTCATGGCTCATTGCCATGATGATTGCCCATACTGTATTTGGATTTGGATATGGCAGAACTGTATTAAGACTGGCTGTTGAGCATTTTATTCTAGGACAATCAAAATATAGTATATAATATCTAAGAGATAAATGGTTGGAACAAATTTCATCTGTAGGCCACTGCCACTTAAATTAACACGTGTATGGTTAACATTTTCCATTCCCATGGAGATCAGTCAGTCTGGTCGCAGTATTTTATAGCGTGTAGTACTGTATTACATTTCCTTTTTGCATCATTTTCCCTTGGTTCTGTGGAATTTCTCAGCTTAAATTCTAGGCTTGTGAAATAATTTAGCGTTGAAGATATGTCTCAATCTTTTCAACCTCTTTATTATTCTACTGTGTTGGACTATAATTCCCATGATCCCCAGGCAGCATGTAAGCTAATGTATCTGTAGAGCATCAAGTTGTAGAAAGCATTTTTCTTTTTGGTGGTGCTGTATAGCAGAGAACTGCAATATGTTTCTGAGAGGTGCTGAACATATTCTGCAGTGTATAAAATTTTGGCACAAAAACATATTTGTTATGTGGATTAATTTCTAAGTACAGTAGACTTCTTCCCTCTCCATCAATCCCCTAAACCAGAGGTGGGCAGCCTGTGGTCCTTGATCTTGCTTTTGTAGCACTGTGAAATATTATTTTGGGCTTCTGCAAATGGAGTTTGATACTTCTTTAGCTGCCTGCTGGTGGTGAAAAGTGGGTGAGAGGAAAAGAAAAGAACCAAGTTTGCCTAGTTTTGGCTTCAGTTTTGGCCGTCACTGGCTTCACCTTCGATCACTAGCCATGCAGTCCCCAGCAGGTTGCCACTTAAGGAATGTTGCCCTTCATTTAAAAAAGGTTTTCATCACCATTTAAAAATATCTATACCTATAGGAAGGTGGATGGGTGGTGAGTGCCCGGCATTAGCGGCCACACCCGGCCCAACCATCCTGTACTGAGCTGCCCACACTTACCTTTAGACCTAACTAACATCACCGCAAGGGTCCGGAAACAGAGAGTGGGGCAAACGCCCCACACACATGAACAACAAAAAACTACGGTTCTCAGCGTCCTCCGCACCGCGCAACCCCTTAGCCAATCAGGTTGAAAGGCGCAAGCGCAGAGGAGACAAAGCAGCCGCCGCATGCTTAAAAAAATGCCGACAAAAGCCATCCTCACCCCGGCGACGAAGGCCAGCCCCGGCCTTGCAGTGGCTTTGGTGGGGTTGTGGGGAGGAGGGGGAGCCCTTCACCCTGCACTCCTGTCGCTTCCCTCAGGGTGACAAAGGCCGAGAATGGCGCTCTGTCCTCTGCCTTCATCTCCCGGAGGGAAGCGAGCCCCTTCCACGGGGGGCAGGGGCTGAAGGCACTGGTGCCTTCGTCCCCCACCCACCGAGGGAAGCGGGCCACTTCCCCAGGAAGCAAAGGCAGAGAACAGCACTCCGTTCTCTGCCTTCGCCTTCCGAAGGGAAGCAAGCCCCTTCCACATTTGGCCCTTGCCTGTTGGAGAAGGGGCTTGCTTTCTCTGACAGACAAGGGTTGAATGCGGAGCTCCAACCCCTCCCCCCTGTGTGTGTGTGTGTGCGCGCGCGTGCGCGCGCACACCCCCAAACCACCCCAACCACCAACATAGAAAAAAACTGCCCGGCAAGGCCGGGCAAAAAATCCTAATTATCAATTTACTTCAGTGTAAATTTAAAGCAACATATGCTACTCTACAAGATTTTTTAATATATGTGTCAGATTATTGTGATATAAAATATAATTGCCATAAAATCTTGTAAACAATTTTCAGTTTAATGGGGGGAGGGTTTTTAAAGGGAGGAAAACCAGATAAGAGATGTGGGACAAAATGTACTATCTTGTGTAGAGTAACAGATTTGTCTGTATGAGAGTTTCTAGATCAAGATTCATTTTCTTAGGCAGTGGATTTTGAGTCAGAAAAATTCACTCTGAAACCCAAGTTTTTAAGCTGTAACATTTTCCTCTTTTTTGTTTCCCTTTTGGTTTTGTCAACATACTGAGACAAATTAACACAGTATCTTTTTGGAAACTGTTATGATTTCATGATTTTATGTTTTAGTTTAGTTTAATATGAAGGTATTTTAAATTGAAAAAGGGCTGTATGATCCATTCATACTAACAGTGTCGGAGATTGGATGAGATCTCTATTGATCACTAAAAAACTACTAGCAGAATGGGCATTTGAGTTATCCAGAACTGTTTATCATGCAAAAATAGTTTAAAATGTGAAGCTAGAGCAGCTAGTTCTAAAATTGGGTTACATGCCAAATTATGGACAAAGTAAGATGGTGTTCAGATTCTACGTGAAAGTGGTTAAGACAAAATTTAACAATTGATACCTTTGTTACTTCTGTCTTAATCTCAGGTTTTATGCCATGTGATCCTGGTGAGGAGCTAATGAAGAACTTGAAAACTTGTCTTTGTAATGTTTAAGTGCCCAAACGTGGACTTCATTGTTTTAAATTCATGACAAAAAAAGAGGAACAAATACAGTTGCATGTTTTAAACACTTTGCATAAATTGTAGTATGCTCATCCTCATCACGCCTAATAAGTAGGAGTACCTGGGGAGGGTTCATTTTTCATTTTGGGAAACTTTTCCTCCTGATTTTCCAGCAAGTCTAACCTCAGCAGGAAGAGCTCCCAGACCAGCCCTGTCAATATTGCAGGCAGCAGGCTTTTGGCGTGGCTCTGAGCTGCCCTGCCACTGTGTGAATTTTACATAAGCTGCTTATTTCATTTGTGAGAGAGAGACTGCAATAGGCGACCATCTATTCCAGGGATTCTCAACCTGCAGCCCTTGGGCTGGATGCAGCCCGCAGCACCATTTCATGTGCCCCCCCCCACGTCTCCATCACACCAGGAAGTGCCATGTGGTGGAGGAAGGGCAAAATGGCCATCTGACCCCCGAAGCTGTCTGAGGGATCCTGACCTGTCCCTTGGCTTAAAAAGGTTGAGAGCTTCTGACCTACTCTAAAAGCTGACAACAGCAACAGTACATGAGAAGTCAGACATATACAGGCTCTAACAGTACTGTACAGTGAACAGTGAACTAACAACGCGTTTGAATAGCGTCATTTTCGATTAATGATGCTACTGATGCCCCCCCACGTGATCTCCCGCACAACGACAAAAACTGTCATTATTAGAATAATGACTTTTTTTACCGTCGGCGTGCGAATAACAGTTTTTTGACGTTCTGTGGGAGATCTCCCATAGGAAACCGCATAACGATGTTTTCTGCATAACAACGCTGCTTGGGGAACCAAGCAACGTCGTTATGTGAGGGTCTACTGTACTTGAAAGCTCACATTGATGTTCACTGCCTCCTCAAGTCATTAGCAGGAAACTATAGATCAGAAAGAGAAATCATTAAGAAGAGCAATTCATCATCATCAGTGGTCATACTGGCAGTCCTTTCCCCCAACATTTGCTGCACTTCACACTACATTGACAGTGCCTGGGTCCACCCAGCCAACAACTTCTTATCAGACTACATGAGCAACTCTAGAGGTGCAAGACAGGATGCTTTCTGGGCTCAAAAATGAGTGAGGAGGCATGGGGGGGGGGGGGGGCTGGCAGGCTGGCATTATGGACAGCCATCTCTTTCTTTTCTCATCCCTCAGATTTGCTGCTCCTGGCATGCCCAGCCTGGCCATGTTCAATTCCTATCACAGGCCATTTCCTTGTACCCACACTGGTTACACAGACAAAGTCCACAACACTACAAGAAGGCCCAGTGTCGGACCCTACCACACAGACATTTGCCAAACACTAGTCTTTTGTGGCATCAGGCAGGCAAGAGTTACATAACAGCAGCAAATTCCTTCCTAGCTCCTCGCACTATTTCAGGTTCCCGTCCTAGCAGTTTTCAGTAGTCCTCCTTTAACATTTTCCATTAATTCACACAGTTCCATCCTGCCAAGGCCATGCTATTATCTGTCAGCAGTATTCTGTCTGCATCTCAGCCCACAGGCATGCCACTCTACATTATGTGCTTCCTCACTCTGCAGTGTCACAATCAGAGGTCAAGGAGGGGGACAGACTCTACGCATTTTCCCTTACCATGGTGTGTCTTTGTGTCACCAATCTGCATGGAGGGTCTGGGAAATTTTCTCTTATTTCTGAGACAGGGAAAGAGCAATGGAATCTGGGTTACTCCTTCAATGGGAACTTTTACTATTTCCTGTTTAAACACAGGAGGAAGACTAACCATTTTTTCCTACTTACAGTTGGATAAATCTATTTCACTATTTCTACCTACGCACAGTGGAACCTCGGTTAACAAACAACTCAGTTAACATAAAAATTGCATAGCAAAAGGAAATCCATAGAAAATAGTGGCTCAGTTTACAAAAAGTTTTCCAGAATGGATTAATTGGTTTTCAATGCCTTCCTATGGGAAACCGTGTTTTGGTTAAAATATTTTGGTTTTCAATGCGTTCCTATTGGAAATTGCATTCAATGCATTCCTATGGGAAATTTGGTTAAAGTAAGAAATGTCCCGAAGAACACATTAATTATGTTAACCGAGGTTCCACTGTGTTATTTTGACAGGGGCAAAGAGAGAACAGTGGTTGAACCTAGGTCAGTGATGGTGAACCTTTTAGAAATTGGGTGCCCAAACTGCAACCCAAAATTCACTTATTTATCGCAAAGTGCCCACATGGCAATTTAACCTGAATACTGAGGTTTAAGTTTAGAATAACCTAACTCATACATTAACATCTTTTATCTTAAAAGAAAAACACAATAACAGAGCTTTCAATGATACAAACAGCTTTTTATTGAAAGGTAAAAGTTTGTAATCCCCATTGCCACAGACTCAAGAAGCTGCTGTCCGCGCCGCACCCTCATGCCGCATGTGAGCCGTCTACCTTGCCTCAGACAGGAGGGGGGAGGAAGCGTTCCCATTGGGCTGCTGGGCAGCGGGGTGGGTGACATGATAAATGTCTTCAGGTGTATGTGGAGAGGAGAATGGAAGCAGCCTGGCCCCGCGTCCCTCTGGCGACAGCGTGTGTGCCCAAAGAGAGGGCTCTGAGTGCCCCCTCTGGCACGTGTGCAATAGGTTCATAGGTTTGCCTCTACAGTACTGGCCTGGTTATTCCTGCAGTGGGAAGAGAAACTATTCTGTTTTGTTTTTGAGTGTAAAGGCGGGGGGAGACTAATCTAACTTTTATTTTATTTTGCAGTTAGGCAAATCTTTTCTTTTATTTCCTTTTTCTCCTAAAAATGTGACACTCTGAGAGAGACCTTGTCAGCGACTCCTGGACACGTGCCTGTCGTGGATCCTGCTGAACCAGACAGGAGTCGTTTTGAATCTTTCATGCATGTTAGAGGTACTTTCTCACAGGAGGGGGCCAGAGACACTCATGCTGAGTCATTTAGGGGAAGTCCCTTGGAAAGTCCCTAACCTGACCACACCTCTAACCAATCAGGAGAGTCTCCACCAATACCCTAAAGGAGGGTTAAGAGCGATTCATCCTAATAGGATACTGTTATCAATGGTTTAATTGGGTTGGCTTTTCTTATCATAGCCAAACTCATCCTGGGAAGGAGATCTGTGGATCCAAAGAGTATAACGGGTCGCATTTCACTCCTAAGATGGGGACTGTTAGCTAGAGACCCAGGTTTCACGAATACAATTCCCCCAACTCTGAGAAGAACCTTGCAAATCGCATATTCCCTGGAGATGAGGAGATCGGCCCCGTGGGTCGGGTACAGGTTCTGTGAGCTTCCGGTAATTGCTGCATAAGGGAGTGTGCATGGAAATATATCCAAAGAGCAGCTTACTGAGAAACACCTGCCTCTCTTTACCAGGGTACCGATCCGCGAGGGTGGCGACAGTGCCAACGTTACTTTAATGTTACCTGGCACTATAAAGTTCGGTTTCACTTACCAGTGATAACTTTCGTTCTTCGAGTATATAGTTTGTGAATACACACTCATGGGTTATGCGCCTGCGCAGAACAGCCGATCGGAGGCTTGAAAAGCTATTGGTCAAAAGTTTTGGCGGTAGGACCGCCCACCGTACCGCCCACCCTGAGGCGCCCGCGCGCCATTTTACCTCAGTTCCATACTTAAGCCAAGCACAGGATAAACCAACTGATCTCATCCGTGCAGCTCAAGAGGGGAGGTAGGGTGGGTAGTGTGTATTCACAAACTATATACTCGAAGAACGAAAGTTATCACTGGTAAGTGAAACCGAACTTTCTCCTTCGTATAGTTTGTGAATCCACACTCATGGGAGATTAGCAAGCTCACACTTACTTGGTCGGTGGGCAGTCGGATGAGATGATCCCACGATGAGCTGAAGATCCCCTAGGTGGACCCGTCAGGGGCGTTGAGTCCGGAGCCCTCTGGTGAGGACGACGCGGCCAAGCCTGGCGTCCGCAGTGGCTCTGGTGTCCACCCTGTAATGCTGGACAAATGTGGAAGGTCTGGACCAGGTGGCAGCCTTACATATGTCCTCAAGCGGTGTGCCCTCCAGAAAGGCAGTGGATGTGGCAACCGCCCTGGTGGAATGCGCCCTGACATGCGGTGGAGGTGGCAGTGAGGCTGACTCGTAGGCCAGGTAGATGGTAGAGGTGATCCATTTGGAGAACCTTTGAGCAGAGATGGGTTCACCCTTGGACTTTCCCCCATAAGCCACAAAGAGGCGTTGCGACTTCCTGAACTCTCTAGTCCTGCTGGTGTAAAACAATAAAGCTCGTTTCACATCCAGCGTGTGCCAAGTCCTTTCTTGGGCGTTAGTGGGGTTCTGAAAGAAGGTTGGCAAGGAGATAGTTTGTGCCATGTGAAACTTGGAGACCACCTTGGGCAGGAAGGTGATGTCCGCTTGGAGGACGACGCGGTCGTTGAAGAACTGGAGAAAAGGTGCGTCTGCTCGCAGGGCAACCAGCTCACCAGCTCGTCGTGCGGACGTGATAGCTACTAGGAATGCCGCCTTCCATGTGAGGAGGCGAACATCGGCGGTAGCCATGGGCTCGAATGGGGTCCTGGTGAGCGCGTTTAGCACGGTAGACAGTGACCATTGAGCCGTAGGAGTCCTGACCGGAGGGAAAGCGTTCCGTAGTCCCTTGAGGAAGCGCTTCACCGTTTGGTCACGGAAAGCCCCAGCAGCGGGCGAACCAGCCGGGGAGTGTGCCACCACTGCTGCGAGGTGCACTCGGATGGAGGTGATGCTAAGGCCAGACTCCGCCAAATGGAGGAGGTAGGTTAAAACGTCCTGCAGTCCCGCCTGCGGGGGGGGGCATGTGCTGGGAAGCCAGGAAAGCACAAAAACGCCTGTATTTGGAGGCGTAGGACCTCCTTGTGGAAGGGCGCCGCGCTAGCTCGAGGATCCTGGACAGTCTGGGGTTATCCTCCACGCGGTGAGGTGGAGGCTGGGCAGGTCCGAATGGTGCAGCTGGCCGTGCTCCATTTGGAGAAGCGTCGGTGACTCCGGCAGTGTGCGATACTGTGACGACATGCGCAACAGTAGCGGAAACCAGGGTTGGCGCGGCCATGCCGGCGCCACCAGGATTGCATTGGTTCTGTGTTGGTACATCCTGGTGAGTACTTTCTGGACCAGAGGAAACGGGGGAAAGGCATAGAGATAGTCCTGATCCCACCGTTTCATGAAGGCATCGCCTTCGGAGTTCAGTCCGATGCCTGCTCTGGAGCAGTACCTGCTGAGTTTCCTGTTGGACTCCGATGCAAAGAGGTCGATGCTCGGCGTCCCCCAGGCCTCGCAAAGCGATCGGAACACCCCGTCGTCCAGCTCCCATTCGTGGGTCGTCGAGGTGAGACGGCTCAGGTGGTCTGCCAAAACATTCAGTGTGCCCTGAATGTGCACTCCAATTGGGAAAATGTGCCTCTCCAGGCACCATTCCCACAACTGCACTGCGAGGTACAGGAGGGTGGTGGACCGTGTACCTCCCTGCTTGTTGAGGTACGCCACCGCCGTGGTATTGTCCGAGGCCACTTGAACCGCCTTGCCGGTGAGCAGCGTCTCGAAGGAACGCAGGGCCTTCCAGATGGCCAGCAGTTCCAAGTAATTTATGTGGTGCACCGTTTCGTGTGGTGTCCAGGTGTCGTTGACCGTGAGAGTCCCGCAAGCAGCGCCCCAGCCGAGGTTGCTCGCGTCGGTCAGTATCTGCAACGAGGGTTGCGGGGGGTAGAAACTCTTTCCCGTGGCCACGTTGAGTGGTGTAGACCACCACAGCAGTTGGTCCCTCAGTTCTGGAGATGGGGTCAACCGTTTGGATTGGCTCTCCCGAAGTGCGTCGAACTCGTGAAGGAGCCACGATTGCAGGGACCTGAATTTCAACTTGGCATGGGGAATCACTGCCGTCGTTGAGGCCATCAGGCCTAGAAGTCTCTGAGCCTTCTTCGCCCGGATGCACGGTTTGGTGCGAAGTTCGCTGACCCCTTGCGCAATGTCCTGTAAGCGTTTCTGGGGGGCGTAGGCTCTCGTAGCAAGCGAGTCGAGTACCGCTCCGATGTACTCGACGCATTGAGTGGGAGTCAACTTCGATTTGGTGAAGTTGATCCTGAGGCCGAGACTCTCCATGAGGTGGACCGTGTATTGTGTGTCCCGAATGGCTGACGATTTGGTGGGGGAGACGATCAACCAATCGTCGATGTACGGGAAGACCCTGATGCTCCGTTGACGGAGGAATGCAGCCACCGGAGCCATGCATTTGGTGAAGACCCGCGGCGCCGTGGCCAGACCGAACGGTAAGCACCGGTACTGGTACACGGAATTGTCGATACGGAAGCGGAGAAATCGTCTGTGTTCCTCGAGGATGGAGACGTGGAAGTAGGCATCCTTGAGGTCTATGACTGTGAACCAGTCCCCTTTGTTGATGAGGGGGAGGACGGTCTGCAAGGTCACCATCCGGAACTTCCTGGTGTGGATGCATTTGTTCAGGCGGCGCAGATCCAGGATAGGGCGAAGGCCTCCGTCCTTCTTCTGGACCACGAAGTACCTCGAGTAGAAGCCGTTGTCCCAGTCGGACGGTGTTACCCGCTCGATGGCTCCCTTGGAGAGAAGGGTTGATATTTCTTCCTCCAAATGGGGGGACGAGGTGGTGAGACGATGTCTTCCTACCCGAGGCACCCGCACGAACTCGATGGCGTAGCCAGAGGACAAGATCTTTAAGACCCACTGGTCGTCCGTGATGCCCGACCATACCTGGAGGAAGTTCCGGAGGGGGAGGTACGGGATGTGGAGCGAGAGAGACTCGGCCGTCGCAGCTTCAAACGCGGGGCTTGGGCCTCGCGCCCGAACGTTTGTCCTGTCCGTAGGGTCGGTAACGGGGTTTGTGCTGCCGCCGTTGTTTGTAGGAGCTGGATCTAGGCTGCTCCGTCGGTCCCTGTTGCTGCGGGTTGCCCTGGAATCGCCGCGTGAAGGGCTGGAACCTCGGCCTGGCAGAAGTAGTCGGCGTGGTGAGCCCCAGGAACTTCGCCGTGGAATTGGTCTGGCGCATCTCGTTCAGGACTTTGTCGGTGTCCTGACCGAAGAGGCCCTGCCCGTCGAAGGGAAACTCCTCGATGAGCTTTTTCATAGCGTCATCGAGGGAGGTGTCCCTGAGCCAAGCATGGCGACGGAGGTAGATTGCGGAGGCCATGTCTTTTGCCGCATAATCGTTGATATGCCGGGCAGTGCGCATCAGTTGCTCGGCGACGAAATCCCCCTCGGTGGCCAGTGCGTCAATCCGCTTTTGGGCATCCGCGGGCAGTCTCGCTGTCTCAACCTTCACCTGCTCCCAGAGGTGAGATTGATACAGGCCCATGGCGGCCGAGTAGTTGGCGGCACGGAAGAACAGGGAACCGGTGGCGTAGAACTTACGCCCCACCGCGTCCAGTTTCTTTCCCTCCGGCGTCGATGGGACCGGAAACCCGCTGGTGGCCGTCCTATGCTGGAAGGCCTTGACCACCAGGGAATTCGGCAGGGGGTGAGCCTGCAAGAACTCGACGTTCTCGTCCAGGACCCGGTACATGCTGTCGAGCCTGGACGAAACGGAGTGGGCCGCCAAAGGTTTCTTCCACGTCGCCCTCGCCGAAGTCATCATGGAGGGGAGCATGGTTATGTGGACTGGCCGCACAGCACGTCTGTCGAGCTTCGCGGTCATCTGATCCTCACCCTCCAACGGCGGTTGATCGACCTTGAGGTTGAGTGCGGTGCCCAGCCTCGTGAGCATGGCAGTCAGTGAGCGTTGGTCCTCACCACGCGGTGGGTCCACTGAGCCGATAGCCTGCTCCGGCGTGCGCTCGGCGTCGACGTCTCCCTCGTCCTCCTCCGACGACGAGCTGGACTCATCGGAAGACGAGGGAGGCAGTCTTTCATCCACGTCGGGACCGCGCCAGTACGGCCTGGGCGGGCCGGCGGGATGGGATTCCTCCGCATCGACGTCCGGACCACACCATGACGGGTTGGGTGGGCCGGCGGAGCGGGCACTCGACCCACGAGAGGTCAGTGGGGCCACGGCAAGGCCGGGATGCCCGGGGCTTGCGGTGGTCGGAACCGGAGCCGCAGAGGCCGCAGGCATGGGGGCTTGGAGCTTGGCCGCAAACGACGCCATCACCTGGAACATCTCTCGGACGAGGGCCATCTGAGATCCGTCCGAGTCCGCTGGAGGCAGAGCCCCGGTAGCCGGCGGGTTGGTGTTCCACGAAACGGTGGGTGTCGAAACGGTGGCCGGCGTCGGTGTCGGCGAAACGGTCGTCGGAACGGTGACGACCGCGTCGTCCGTCGGCGTTCTGGGCCTTGGAGAGACGGAGGCCTGCCTCGGCGAGCGGTTTCTTCCTCGGGGAGGAGAGGGGAGCACCTGAAGTGGGCGAGCTGGAGCCCCAGCCCTGCGTCCTTTATCAGGTGACCCGGAAGACGACCGTCCTCCCCAGATGGAGGATCCCGGAGAAGGACATCGGGCAGTCGAGAACGGCGGCGAAGGCCCGGGAGAGGCGGGTGTGCGCGGGGTGGGAGGAAGCGACCGTCTCTTCTCTGACCCATGCTTGCGCTTCTTCTCGCCGTTCTTGTCCTTCTTTTTCTTCTTCCTAATCGGAAGCACGGAGGAAGAAGCCGGTGGCGGCTGGACGGCAGCGGCGGATGTGGACGCGGAAGCGGCGGGAGCCAGAGCGAGCTCCATCATATGCGCCTTGAGGCGATTGCTTCGGTTCTGCACCGCGAGGCGCGTAAACTTTTTGCAGTGCGGGCAAGACTGGCTCTGATGCGACTCTCCCAAGCAGAAGAGGCACAGGCTGTGTCCGTCGGAAGCTGGGAACTTCTTAAGGCACGCCCTGCACTGTTTAAACGCTGCAGCCATGAACCGCGGAAAAATTCTTCCAGTGGAGGCTTCTGGAGGCGAGTACCCCGAAGGGCGGACCAGCCGCCACCCCCTTGAGGGGGGAGACGGTGATCGATGCGAAGAAAAATTGGCTACTGAATCCACTCGAAAGAAGAGACAGAGCCGGGGTGGCGATCCTGCCCGGAGGACAGAATCACCGAGAAAAATTGTTGAAATTTGCCAAAAAGACTTTCCCTCAGAAGGGCGAAAAAATTGAGGAAGCTCTCAACGATCGTCCTGCTGCTACGGCGGAAAGAAGAGAACTGGGGTAAAATGGCGCGCGGGCGCCTCAGGGTGGGCGGTACGGTGGGCGGTCCTACCGCCAAAACTTTTGACCAATAGCTTTTCAAGCCTCCGATCGGCTGTTCTGCGCAGGCGCATAACCCATGAGTGTGGATTCACAAACTATACGAAGGAGAACTTTAACTATAGTTAAAGTGGTTTTTGTGATTTGGATCTACAATCATTTCATTCCATTCCTGAGTTTTAAAAGCAGATAGCAGTTGCTCCTATGGAAGTATTTTATTATAGTTTCTATGCACATATTTTATTATTAAAATATCTTTCAACCACACCTCTTGTTTGTGGCATGCCAGGGCAAGAGCATTAATGTATTAATAAAGATTTATTTATCTATTAGTCACACAAAATAGAGTAATGTACAACATAATTATGAAAGAGCTGACAGACAAGAAAAAAAAACTAAAGACTTGGGCATTAAAGTGCCCGAAAAAGTAAAAAGGTTTTACTCTGACATCAGAAGGATTGCAGTCTCGGTGCCAGTGATGGTTATGTGAGGACAACTCGGGAGGCTGCCGCATTGCTTTTGTTATAAAAGGAATTTCTCCTGGGTATCTACAGAAAAGAATCACCTTTGAGGATTGGACCCCAAAGTTAGTGTCCTTGAAAACTGTAACATGATTCTGCCTGGCTCAAGAATTCTGGCAACTGTAGTCTGTACTAGAAGTTTGTTCACTTTGAGTTTAATGTGAGAGGAGGTTATTTTCACTGAAAATTTTCAGCAAAACGGTAGCAACTGAAACAGAGACATGAAAATGGAAAACATTATTGGAATATAACATTGCTCATTGATCAGTCTGTCTCCTGAGGTGGCTTGATTCACAAAATATTCAGAAAAGACCACAAAATGAGCACTTTGACTAAAATGTGTATGGGAATGTTTTGTGCTTCTCATTAAGAAATTAGGCAGGCTGAAATTCTGAAGAATGTGGGATTCATTGAATAAGCCCAATGGATGGCCAATGACTGTGGCAGGGTATGTCCTCTACCCAGGGGTGCTTACATGCAGTAAACCCATTCATGTGGATTCACAGGGACTTGGCCTTCTGAGAATTGCAGTCCAAGTGCACCTGGAGTGCCAAGGTTTGCCATTGTGGACCTAGGGCACTGATGGCGAACCTATGGCACACGTGAGCCCTCTCTGTGGGCACCCATATAGTCACTCAAGCACAGAGTTTTCCCCGCCCCTCTGTCCAGCAGCCCAATGGGAATGCTTCCTCCCTTCCCCAGCACAGAGTTCACCCCACCCCTCTGCCTAGCAGCCCAATGGGAGCATTTCCTTCCTTCCCTGTTGCTGTGTTGGCACTTTGCAATAAATAAGTGGGGTTTGGGTTGCAGTTTGGGCACTCGGTCTCTAAAAGGTTCACCATCACTGACCTAGTGTGTGAATATAGAGGAAAAAATAAAAATGTACTAGGGCGCAATAAATATCTCTCTTTGATTATTCCATTTGTTTTGGAAAATCAAGATTTCCATGAAAAGCAAGACCTTTGTATGCTATTATTTTTTGCTGAAGTTTGAACATCAGTATGTGCATACTGTATCTAGTAACCGGGCTTCAGCTTTTTCTTTTTTAGTTTGTTGGATCTCAGTCTCCTCAATGCAAATGAGACCCTTTATTTGTTCCAGTGGGCAAAGGTGTAACTAGAAATGATCTGAGGCTACGCATGGGTGCAATTAATTTTATGGTTTATTTAAATCAGAGCAAATAAGCAAGGAATAAGAGCTTTGAAATTAAGGCAGAGTATAAAAGAAATCAAAGAAAAAACAATAAATTTCTAACACTGCAATGCAGATTAAAAGTATAAAGCAGAACAAACAGGTTAAACTCATTAGCATATGCTCTGTTTAGCAACCTCACACTTTTAAGAGTGAAAAGGGGATATTTAAAACTAATCTGAATAACAAACCATGGATCATTTGTTACTGCTAGCTGTAGGAAGCTGTATTGATATGCATGCTTTTCTGTCATTCTGCTTGATTACTCTTTACCTCATTACCTTGTAACCCATTTACCTTGTAACATCTTGACCTCTGCAACTGGTGTATATAAACCATACCTGGAAGTTGAATTCCTTTGTCTGAAGAAGGGGGACTTGATCCATGAAAGCTCACAGTAAAAATATAGCAGTTAGTCTCTAAAGTGCTGCAGTGTTTTTATTTTATCTTTTTTTGTTTTCTGATAAGTCTGGATTTAAGTATCAGAGGAAATTACAGTTATGCAAAAGTAGCCAAAATGAGCTATTTTAGTTTGCCCCTAATTATCTACCAGCCCTCTCGTTCAAACTCACTATGTTTAGTATTGCATCATCTTTCTTTATTCCTAGAGACCAAATCATCCTTTTCTGTGGCACATGATGTGGTCATAGTATTTTATCAGGGCACACTCTGTCCCTGGAGCCACAGAAAGTACTGTATCCAACTTCATAGCCTGTCCACACTATTGTCTTATGATACAGGTAATATTGTTTTACTTAAGGCTAAGCATTTTCTCCCACTTCCACTAGACACTGACCTGTGGGAAATAACTGGAGAGCATGTGCTTTTTGTGATTTAATCTGGATTTGTAAAACTGGTCATCTGGGATAGGTAAGAATTGATTTTAACTGGCCAAATAGAAAATGTTTTCAGAAACTGGAGGAGGATATCTTCTTTTAGTGACAGTATGCTGCAAATTAAGATTACCGTACTTTGATGTAGGTGAATGAATGATTTGATTGGTAATTTTAAAGGATGGCTGAATGCCCCCCCCCCCCAAAAAAAAAAAATCTAATTGTGACTCCAGGCTAGATGTGAAGAATGAAAGCAAGTATAAATAAGACTATATTCGTATGTTCTGTTTCAGATTTTCCTTGTGTCTGCTGGCGATGTCTATGATCTTGTCTGCCTCAGTGGTCCGTGCTAGAGATGGACTCCCTCTATCTGCCTCTACTGATTATGAACAAAACAGTGGTGTGCAAGAGTGCAGAAAATACTTCAAAATTCTTGCAAAGAAACTTTCTCAGCTTCCAGACAGATGCACTTTGCAAGCCGGACAGTATAACATAAAGTAAGTTTTCAGTAAGATTTGGCATTTGTGGTCAAGATTGCACGACATTGTTCTTTGTAAAATTGTCTTCCTCCTCTAATGGTGGCAAGGAAGCAATACATTGTTTTGCTTTTGAAAAGCTGACGTCAGCTTTTAAGTTCTGATGTGATTTTAAAACTTCTAACAAGATATTTGATTGGGTAGCTCCTCCTCTTTGAACTAGCTTGTCAGTTGCAGTCATCTTTAGAGGTGGAGTTTAGAGCGGATTTTCTCCAGCAAAAAATCCTTTCAACCCAGAATCATCATCATCATCATCATCTTCTTCTTTTTCTTCTTCTTCTTCTTCTTCTTATTATTATTATTTAGAGGCCTTTCCGTTGTATGCAGATGCCAAAATAGGGTTGCTGAAGTCATATGACAGGCCATTTTCAGTGTTAGTGCCCTAGTTTGGGGAACTCCCAACCTATGGATGGTTACAGTGTCCATTCTTTGATATGTTTTATGTAGACAATCTTGTTAGTTGGGATGTGTTTCTTTTGTATTTATGTTTTTGCATATTTAAAACAATGCCTTTAAAATGCTATAATTTAGTTGTAATACAATTTTGATGGTTGTATACTGCCCTGTAAACCATTTATAAGGTTTAAAAAAAATATTTAAAATGTTTAAAGATTTTTCCAAGCTATTTCAGTATTGTTCAGATGAGAAAATATTCAAAAGATGAATAATTTTCCCTGACTGTATGTCTGATGTGAATATACTGTATGTCTGATGTGAACATCAGTGCTGCTTGGGTTGCCCAGCAGCATTAAAAGTGTAATTTTAAGTCGTATGTTACATACTGTACCTCAAATCATCTTAGTGCTGCTGTTTGTTTTGCATTACAAGACAGGAGGCTAATGCATTATTTTTCTGGATGATTATTGAACATAGAGTTGTAAGTATATGTCAGAGGTACAGTTCAAAGAAGTGAAAATTTCCATCCTCTGATGTCTTCCCTTAATGCTATTTATTTGTACTGATAAAAGAGCATCCTTGCTAGGGAAGCACTTCATTCTCTGCCCTGTAAAGATAATTCTCCAGACGGAGTTGTTGCCCTTTAGAAAAGAACTAAAAACCTGGCTGGCGGGCCAAGTTTGGGGTGCAGGTGGAGGGGTTGCTTCCGTTGGGTGGTTAATATAGGGGAGGATGCCTGCCACATGGTTTCTTCAGTTCCTGCACCCCTCTCTTTTTAGGGGTGGGTTCTTATTGCTGGTTTTTATCTGTTTTATTTGTTTTTATTTGTTTTTACCCACTGTTGTGAACCGCCCGGAGTCAGCTTTGGCTGAGTAGGCGGTATAAAAATTTAACAACAAACAAACAAACAAACAAACAAACAAACAAACAAACAAACAAACAAACAAACAAACAAATAAATAAATAAATATTCTTCTGCTTTTTGAATGAGGCAGATTTCTTGTTAGGTAGAACCAATATATTAAAAGCTCTGAGGAAAGAGAAGGTTGTGTGTCTTTTCTATTCCCTCCTTCCCACTTTAAAAGGGAAATTCCCCTCTCTCACACACATGCACACGTGCTATGTTGCCATTTGTAGTTAGAAAGACATATTTTGCAAAAAAATACTCTTTATCTGCTGAAACTAATACAGTATTAGATTTTTCTAATGAATTATCATGCCTTCCTTTCAATTCAAAGCCATTTTTATTTTTGGTACAACATATATAGCCACTTGAACTCAAACTATGATGCATTAACATCATTTTGAAATCTTGAAATTTTGAAATGTTAACCATGTTTTTGAAAATTATAGTTTTATTAGTTCCCTGGGAGTGAGCTACATGATGCTCTGCACTGCAAATTACCCCGGCGTCCTGGCCTTCTGCTTCCTGGATGAGCTTCAGAAAGAGTTCATTACCACATACAACATGATGAAGACAAATACAGCTGTTAGACCTTACTGTTTCATTGAGTTTGGTAAAGGATTTACTTTTTTCTTCAATAGCTTGTTTTATTGTATATTTTAAATATATAACATACTCTTCTAGTTTAATATGGATAAAATAGTAACATTATTGCATTTTATAAACCTTTGAATTTTTAAATTAAAATTGTTTTGCATTTAAAATCTAGATACAACCCCTGCTTCATCCATCACTAGTACTGTAACATTGAAGCCAGTCTCTAGTACCTTGCAATGTCAGAAGTCTTTTGCATTTTCCTTGAAAATTTAGAAAGGTTCATTTAGATAGGTCTTGATGGGGACCTTGAGCTGTTGAGTGCTACAGCCCAGCAGGGCCAATTCTGCAGAACTGCAGAGGAACCTCCTGTAATGACAGATTGTAGAGATGTGAACTTTTGCACTAAAAAGCGGGATCATGTGGGAAGAGGTCCTTGTCCTTTGATGGGTCTAGATCAGTGGTTCACAACATAGGGGGCACACCCCACAGGGGGACTTCAATTCCCAGAAGCCTAAGTCAGTACATTGGCCAATCAGTGCTTTGGGGAATTGACTTAGGCTGCTGGGAATCGAAGTCCAAAAACCAAAGGTTGGGAAACATTGCTCTAGAAGTTTTACATTTTAATGCCACTAATAATTGATTTTGTTGTGGACTATATGCTAATGGTTGTGGTGAGATGTGTAAAAATGTTCATGATTTAACAGGGAAAGTTACATTCTAATCACTTATTTGTACATTAACCCTCTGGCACAGCCAGTCTGTCTGTCCTCTCTCTGGGAACAATATATATTGGGGAATTTGTTGCTTTTCATTATTACCTTTAAGAAGTTAATTATATATCAGCATGATTTTGTTTAAACCTGGAATATGTGAATGATTATAAAATATTAGTTTGACTTTCTTCCTAATCTTACAGCATGTCTTGTTTTTGGTTAGGATAGTAGTAGAGATGTGAAGGCCCGGAAAAAACCCGAAAAAATTCGGGGGAAACCGGTTTTCCCCATTTTTTCCCTGAAGACTTTTTTGCTTTTTTCCGAAAAAATAGAAAAAATAAAAATAATTATTATGGAATGTTTTATTTTAACATGATGAATAAAATATTTTAAGATAAGGCCGGGTTCAAATATTTTATAAATCATTTCTAAAAAAAAAATGTATGGTATCAGATTATTCTAATTTCTGTGAGGAGCAAGTCCTATGTTACAAACTGAACTCTCCAGTGCAGAATGACTTTCAATCTGGAAAAGAAAAAAGAAGTGCTAATGTAGCATTTTTTCAATTTTTCCGAAAATTTTAGCTTTCCCTGGGGAAAAACGTTTTTTTTCCCCCCAAGCTTCAAAGTTTCCGAAAATTTTACATCTCTAGATAGTAGTTTTCTTTTATATTAGTTTCTTGTATTTGTCACTTTTTTTGGCTAACAAGCCATTAGAGGCAGTTTAATGAATTTGAACAGTGGTATGTTAGAAACAAAAAAGTTATGATATAAATCATTCAATAACAACTGCAACAAAAGGGATAAACTAAAGCAATGTATCTTTGTCACTGAGAAGTAAATAAGAAGTGGGGGAAAGTTGTGGAAGGTTGCATGGTTTTATTCCAAACCTTTTCTGTTCGGTGTACAGTAAAACCCCGGGTTACAACGTAGGTCCGTTCCAACAGCATCCATTGTAACCCAAAAAAATTGTAAACCGAAACATCCATAGGGATGCATTGAAAAATAAAAATAATGGTCCTAAATTGATTGTTGTAAACAAACAAACAAACAAAAAATTAAAAAAATTTAAACCAGGACGGCATTTCCATAGGATTTGCCGTTGTTAACCGCAGCAAACTTAAACTAAGTGGTTGTAACCCGGGGTTTTACTGTATGTTTTAAAGCAGAATAGCATGTCCTTTCTTAAACTGGTGCACAGTAACAAAGTCATACATACCAGTGTCCAGATGTTATCATTTTGATGTGCATATTAAGTTATTTAGTAGTTACAGCATATAATGGGCCTACCTTTAGCCAGCACTGTTTGGAACAACTGGCTGAGGAGCCAGGAGTAAAAAGATTGAATCACTGTTAAGCCTCCGAGGAGAAAAAATATATGGTCCCAGAGTGCCCCCCAAAAGTACTCTCTACCTTAAAAAAAACCCCTGCTCCTTTTTTGGCCATTTCATTAAACACTTGGTATTTGTGGGGAGAGGAGTGGATTGGTGTTCTCTGTCTCTGAGTTCAACAGTTACTTTCATAATCATTCACCTTCCCCTACATTTTTGTAATAACAAAACAAAGACCGCAGTGCTGCCTGCAGTTAAAACTGCAGTTTAACCGAACTCAGTGGGACTGACGTCTGAGTAGATAGGTTTTTATCCAGTATATTTATACTACAATACCATATGTCTCATATATCTCACTGATTCTTGATTGTGAATGAGGAAGAAATTAATTATCCAGCACACTGTAACATGATGTCCCAGTGACCTGAAGTTACTGGTAAATAAAAATGAAGAAGGCTTTGGTGTCTTCCTCTTCCCTTTCAATAGCATGTCTTCCTAATTGTTAGGAGATAATGGTGGTGGTAAGAAATATGTGGTAATCTTGTTTCCTTACTGCTTCCCAAAACATAAGGCCCTAGGATTTTTGTTATGGGTCTTTCTATGCTTAATATTATATGTGCCACAAGATATTTGAGAAAACAGGCTAGTTTTCAGAAGCATTCTTTTCTCTAAGAGCAAGAATTTGTGTGTTACGATTTTTATAACAACTCATTCGTTATATTACCCATACTTCCCTGTTAGCCAATGCATGAGACATTAGTTTGTAATTAGATTTTCAGCGCTTAAGTTTTCAGAGCCGCAGAATTAATTGTCCCATGATATATTTGTTATTAAATAGCAACAGTATTAATATCTTCTATAATGGATTTAAGAATTTGGAATAATGCATATAATTGTGTGTATCTGAGCAGTACATTGGGGTCTCAAATTATTTTATTAACAAAAATATTGTTTTGATTTTACACAGATAATTTCATTCAGAGGACCAAGCAAAGATACAATAATCCACGCTCTCTGTCAACAAAAGTAAACCTTGCTGACATGCAGACAGAGGTCCGGCTGAGACCACCATACCAAATTTCTTTATCTGCATTAGATTTAGCCAATGGCTATCCACATAGCTCTCTTCCAGAATACAGAGGTACTGGGAAAATATCTACAGGTGAGTTTATTATCTTTTAAAATATAGTTGGCTTTTCTGAAGTCCAGAATGGAGCTCTACATTTAAATTTTCTTACAAGTACAGTATAAAGGGCAAAATATATATCTCATCATTCACATCGTTTCTCTTTAAGTGGCTATTTATTTAGTTCAATTCATAAGCTGCCTTTCTCCTTGTGACAGGACGCAAGGTGGCTCACAAAATTAAAACAAGTACAATTAGAAACACAATAACACAGTAAAAACAATTAAACTATCATATTCATCCATTCATTTATACCCTGCCTATCTAGGAGTATAAAATATATCAAATGATAAAAAAGTAACTTTAAAAACAAACTAAAAAGGATAAAAACCAGAATCTAGGGAGTTAGTCAAAACACTTGGGTGTTTAAAATAATAAAATAACTTTGATTGTGGCTTGAGTAGATATGGAGATTCAACTTTTTGTCATCACTGGACACAGTCCTAATACCTGCTGTATACAGTGGGAGAAAGGCTTCTTCCTTTTGGAGATAGAAGGAGCCATGTAGAACAGTGGCTAAAAGTTTAAGTCATGCCATATTCCTGGTCCTGCTTACCTGTTGTGAAAAAACAACTATGCAAAGCCAAACAATATTAATTATATACCGTATATACTCAAATATAAACCGAGTTTTTTTAACCCCAAAAATGAGGTCCAAAAAGGGGACTCCATCTATACACGGGCCAACAACCACAAGGTCTAAAAATATGGGGTTTTAAAAGTTATTCGGCACTTTAAAAGTAAGTTTCGGGACCTCTGTGGCAAAAGAATCTGAGGTGCAATTACACAACTGGCCATTTCCCAGTAGAATACATTGAAAATCAAGTTCTATTCTTGTTTGTTTTCAATTCATTCCTATTTTTGCCTTTGTCCCTGCTCCATGTGTCCAAGATGGAGGGAGGAAGCCATTCTCCTTCCTTGCAGGGGAAGCAAAAGGCTAGGCTAGAGCAACACCTCCTGCCTCAGTGCAATTAACCTGCCCACCCACTTTACCTGCAGCGCTACCACTGGTGGGTAGTGCAAATACAGTTTTTAAAAATCACTAAAAAATTTAATTTTACTGTATTTTACTGTATTTTAATTACTGAAACTCACTAGCAGCTGCTGCATTTCCCACTCTCGGCTTATACTCAGGTCAATCCATTTTCCTGGGTTTCAAGGTCAAAATTAGGTACCTCGGCTTATATTTGGGACAGCTTATATTCACGTATATACGGTAATGTATCACTTATCATAATATCTTGATCCATCTAATATCTTAAAAGATCCCTTGATGAAGTAATAGTTTTTCACTTTTAGTCCGGTCTGCAAGATTCAGTAAACTGATAAGAGACTGGAAACCCCAATAGTTGTGTGTATGAAGGATCCTGAGCTGATGGAGGAAAAAGACGAATGCACCTAGTAGTGACTTTAGTCCCAGTGATCTGCTGTGAGATATGTAGAGCCAGCAGAGAAATTATGACACTCACTTTGGGTGTGCGTCCCAGAAGCAACTAGGCAAACAGTTGTACAGGGATGTATTAGATCCTTTTCTGTACAAATGTTTAAAAGGTACAGCCAGTGTACAATCCAGTAGGGTGTGATTAACTTGGGGGTGTGTGAACATAGGGAGAAATGTTACAGAATTTTCTGCTCTCCAACAGATCTAGTGCTGGGTTAAACTGTTCAGCATGAACGTTGAGAAAGAAATTGTGCCATTTCCGTAATGAAAATTGGGGTCCATTTCTTAAACTCTCAAACCTGTTAATTTAATATGTTATGTTTAGAATAGAGAAATACACATCCAAAATAAATAGAAACTATATTTTAAAATGTTTTTCTCCTCCTTAGTAGCTAATTCCTAATTACATGTTAAGCAATACACAAATTAGGTCTGGGAGAAGCATGAAGTGTGTTCCTTACAAAGTTTGGAAACAGGTTTGCTCACACTGTATGATACTTTTCTCCTAGAGCAGGGGTGCCCAAACTACGGCCCATGGGCCAGATCCAGCCCCTGTTGCCAATTCATCTGGCCTGTGCCACCCTCATCACTCCTGGAAGCAAAAGTAAAATGCATCCTTATGTGCGCGCTTTACTTCTGCTTCCAGGAGCAACGAAGGTGGCATGGGCCAGATGAATTGGGCACCCCTGGTTTAAGCAGAAAAAAATGGCAGCATAAAATCTATCTCATCCTGTTGCATAACAGATTGTAAGGTCATTTTACTTATGCTTCCGGTGGGGAGGAACCACGTGACCCGCCTGCTGAACCACATATCTGGCCCACGGCCTGAAAAGTTTGGGCACCCCTGTCCTAGAGACATTCCCTTTGTCACTCCTGGGCTTTCTCTGGCTTTATGAACTCTTTTGGAGAGCCTTTTTCTGTTGCAGCTGTTCAGCACAAACAAAGCAGAATGACACCCCTCTCCATATTAAGGTTCCAGCTCATTAACCTCATTGTTGGCACCTTTACACTTCACTGATTTAAACAGAATGATTTAAATATGGTTCAGTAACCTTATTGTCACTCTCCCTATGTTGCCTAGACTACTGTGGATTTTTCCTTGGTCTCCCCCATCCACATATTCAGTTTCTGCCACTTGTGGAATAGCAGTAACGGTTTGTACACTCATCCATTAAGAATCAGCAGTCATTTGCCAGTACGGTTGGGTCTTCAGTAGTGCAGATGAATGTCTGCAAAAATGCTTAGCTTCACTGTCCCCGTTTGCCTATTATTGATTGTCACTATGTTTGAGTTTGGTGAGAGAATGGCACATTAGTAGCCTTTGTGGATGAGAGCATAAAAGAGTTGCTACCTGTGGTTCTAGATGTTCTTATATGTCTGGTTACATCTCTATGCCCTATTTAACAAATGGAGCAAGAGTTGGAAGCCTGTGTGTGTGTTTGATGGGGAGAAAGCTCATAAGGATCAGTTGGCCTTACTAGCGAGCAGTCTGCATATGATCAACAACAGAACATTGATGAAAGGGCTAGAAATACTGGATATTAATATACTGACGTTCAATAGTAATAGCAATTACACTTGCCTCACCCTTGTTGCGGGAGCTGCATTGGCTGCCACTGTGCCTCCAGTTGCAATTCAAGGTGTTGGTTATTACCTTTAAAGCCCTACATGGTAGTGGACCAGGTTACCTAAGAGACCGCGTCACTCCAAGGATATCAGCCAGTGGTGGGCATCAGCAGGTTCACCGGAACCAGTAGCAAAAATTCTGGCTGGCCTCGTCCATCCAAGTTTTGAAATAAAGTAGTCCTAATTCGGGTGCAACACAGGGTTTTCCCCCTGGCCATGCCCACCAGACCACGGCCACAGTTTGGTAGTAAATTTATTTTGGAGCCCACTACTGATATCGGCCCTTCCCGCCAGAGCGGACCAGAGGGGCTCCCTAATAGTACCAATGGCTAGAGAGGCTCACCTCTCTAGCACTAGAAGGAGGGCCTTTTCGGTATCCGCTCTGGCCCTGTGGAATCTCCTGCTGAATGAATTACGCCTTCAGTCAGAGTTATTAGCCTTTAGAAAAGGCCTCAAAACTTGGCTGGCCCAGTGGGTGTGGGGTGCTGCCTGTGGAATAGCGCCCCCACCCCCCTGGCTGGTTCATATGAATGGCCATCTGGGTTTTAGTCTTTAACTGTTGCGAATGTGGAGGGGTATTTTAATGGTTTTTAACGCTTTTATGGTTTTAATTGTTATTGTAGGGATGCTTTTATATTTTGGTATTCTCACAGGTTAGACTGTAAACCACCCAGAGTTGCCTTGGCAAGGGGGCGGCAATAAAAGTCTAAATAAATAAATAAATAAATAAATAAATAAATAAATAAATAAATAAATAAATAAATAAATAAATAAATAAATAAATAAATAAATAAATAAATAAATAAATAAATAAATAAATAAATAAATAAATAAATAAATAAATAAATAAATAAATAAATAAATAAATAAATAAATAAATAAATAAATACCGTCACATAGTGCTTAGTACACTCTCTGGACGGTTTGCAGGTAATTAGCATTTTGTCCACAAGATGCTGTGTACTCATTTTACCAACCTTGGAAGGATGGAAGGCTGAGTCAACCTTGAGCAGGATTGAACTCCACATTTTGGCTGCAATAAAGCAGTTTAACCACTGTCCCACCAGGGCTCAAAGTTCACTCACCAGTTTTAGATGCTGTTCAGTGTTATTAAGCACCACCTAAAACAATTAAAGCAAGCATGGTTGCCCTTGCCTTTAATTCCTTTTAAAGCAGTAGCTTATGCTTTGATTGAGAAAAAGAAGGAACATTGAGAGCATTGATATCAAAATGCAATTGACTAGCCAGATGCTAATTATGGGTTTATTTCAAAGGCTAGTTTTACATGTTGCTTGTTTAGTGCTAAGTTCTGTCCTAGCACTGAACAGCTTGAATGTATTATCACCAATTTCATCTTTATTTAAACCTCGTGGAACTTTAAGCAACATTTGTTTGTCCATATTTTACATATTCTGAAAAAGTACCTTATTTTTCGGACCATAAGATGCACCTGACCATAAGACGCACCCAGTTTTTAAAGCAGGAAAACAAGAAAAAATATTCTGAACCAAATGGCGCTGTATTTGCACGACCAACCAGTGGTGGTGCTGCAGGAAAAATGGGCGGGCAAGCCAATTGCACTGAATCAGGAAGCAATGCTTTAGCCTAGCCTCTTGCCCTCCCTGCAACCAGGAAGCATGGCTTCTCCCTCCATTTTGACCACATAGAGCAGGGACAAAGGCATACCTGTCAAGTTTCGGGAAATTTCTGTCAAACTCCTGTATTTTACACTCTTTCTCGCAATCAAAATGGCACCAGCTGTGGTGGTCGGGCGATAGAGCTCAGCTCCTGCCCTCCCTCCTCCAGGTTCTGCTTCGCCCGGGGAGGGATAAAAGACCACCGTAGCCCCGAAGATGCCAGGACGCCTGCCGTTAGCCTCTAGCCCTGTCATCGCCAAGGCTCCGAAACAGCACCAGCTGCAGTGATCGGGCGGTGGAGCTCGGCTCCTGCCCTCCCCCCTCCGGGTTCTGCTTCACCCGGGTAGGGATAAAAGACCACCGTAGCCCCGAAGACACCGGGACACCTGCCGCCAGCCTCTGGCCCCGTCATTGCCGAGGCTCCGAAACGGTACCAGTTGTGGTGATCGGGTGGTGGAGCTTGGCTCTCACCCTCCCTCCTCCGGGTTCTGCTTTGCCCGGGGAGGGATAAAATACCACCGTAGCCCCAAAGGCGCCAGGACGCCTGCCACCATCCTCTGGCCCTGATATCGCCGAGGCTCTGAAACGACACCAGCTGAGGTGGTCGGGCAGTGGAGCTCGGCTCCCGCCCTCCCTCCTCTGGGTTCTGCTTTGCCCGGGGAGGGATAAAAGACCGCCATAGCCCCGAAGTCGCTGGGACTCCTGCCGCCAACCTCGCCCCCTCATCGCCGAGGCTCCGAAATGGCACCAGCTGCAGTGGTCGGGCGGTGGAGCTCAACTCCCGCCCTCCTCCCCGGGTTCTGTTTCGCCCAGGGAGGGATAAAAGACCGCCGTAGCCCCAAAGACACCAGGACACATGCCGCTAGCCTCTGGCCCTGACATCGCCAAGGCTCCAAAACGGCACCAGCGGTGGTTGGGCGGTGGAGCTCGGGTCCCACCCACCCCCTCCGGGTTTTGTCCCCCCCAGAACTCTGGAGGTTGCTGGGCTCCTAGCATTCCTGCCTCTTGTGTGTGGACTACCCTGGGATTGTGGGAAGAGTGTGGGATGTTGCCGTTTGGTAGTGCCCTAATTTTGTTGTATTTTGTAATGTTTTTAGTGCTCTTGATGTTCTTATCTTTTATTGTCATTCTAAACCTTTTACCCCGAAGGCTGTACCTTCAACTTTGTATGGGCCACTTTGGGTCGCCCTTTGGGCTGAGGAAAGTGGGGTACAAAAATAAATTTATTATTATTATTATTATTATTATTATTATTATTATTATTATTATTATTATTATTATTATTATTATTATTATCATCATCATCATCATCATCATCATCATCATCATCATCATCATCATCATCCTGTATTAGTTAGACTGCAATTAGACTGGAGTTAGACTGGAGGCCAGCACAGGATAAGCATAGCTGTTCAGTTTCCTGTTTTGGCCGGGAAATTTCCCTTATTTGACAGAAATTTCCCGAAACTTGATAGGTACGGTCAAAGGCAAGAAAGGTAAATGAAACCCTTTCTTTTTATGCACAGGTTTGGTTTCCCACTGAAATGCATTGGGAACATACTGTACAAACAGAAAAGCTTTAGAATACTGTACAGGAAATTGATTTCCAATGCATTTAAATGGGAAATTGCGATTTGCCCCCCTCTTGTGGCCACCTGTGGTAATGGCCCACTGAATATATGTTTTATTTCCCCTGCCCTTCTTTCCCCGACCCTGGAACAGCTGTGGTGGCAGCGGTGGAGGTCTTCAGCCAGCTGCGGCTGTTGTAAAATATCCTTTTACAACAGCCTTGCTGGGCAGCATTTGGACTATAAGACGCACCCTCATCCCCCCCACCTTTGGAGGAAAAAGTGCGTCTTATGTTCCAAAAAATACGGTAAGCTTTTTCACATTTCAAAAATACATGCAGCTGTATAGGCAATAGTTGCTAAGCCAGGTGCTGGTATTCATTTCAGAAGAAAAGAAAAGGAAGCTATGTAGTGATAAGTGTTTGGTGGACTTTGTTGAGTTTGCATGTCTTTTTTATTTAAGTTACCAGTTCTTGAACAGAAGGAACACATTGAAAACTATTATTAATGGATTTTTTTTGCCCAACGATTAAAGAAAAGCATCTTTAAATATTTAAACTGTGTTCTTCTTTCTGCCTTCCAGCTCCTCATCAACGACTGGAACCTGTGACCCTCTCTGGGATTGTTTCCTTTGTACTGAGTCTGTTATGTGGAGCTTTGAATTTAATCCGTGGTTTTCATGCCATAGAGAGTCTTCTGCAGGTATTGAGTCATCTTGATGATTGTGTAGTAGAAAAATTCCTATAATCAGTTTTTGTAGAATTATCTGTAATGTACATTTTTTTCAGTACTCTTGTGTAAACTAGCCAAATTTGAACACTATTTTGACAAGGAGACCATTGTCTCTTTCCACAGTGTGAAGCTTGATAACTGTGTCCTGCAGGCTGAGTTTAGCTTTCTGAGTTAGCTATTTATTATCTAAGCTTCTAAGCATAATTGAACAGCATGAATTGGCACAAACCAACTTTCTTTTCCTGATGTGTTCCAGACCTCCTCCTCTTTCTCTCCCTCTCTGTGAATGTTATTACAGCCTACATAATTGATAGGAATGTAGTTTTGACAAAAGAGATGGCCTTGTTGCTTCAATGTACTACTTTGTAATTCCATTTAGCACAGGGGTAGGCAACCTATGGCCCATGGGCTGGATACGGCCCATAGCACAAAATAATCTACCCCTACCCTCGCTCCAGCCGTCACCGGAATCGGACATGTACACGTTTACGGCTGTCAAATGCATTTACGACAACTGTAAATGTGAGGGGAGGGGGGGAGACAAGTCCGGCCCCCTCAATTGTCTGAGGGAACATGACCTGGCCCCCAACTAAAAAAGGTTGACAACCCTTGATTTAGCACATAATAATAATAATAAAGTTGAAATGACTTTTAATCAATGGATTGTAGTCAAAATTTACATCTTCCCCATGATCGTTAAAAGACTGTTTGCTTTGCATATAATTCTCCTTTTCCCCACTAAGAGAAGATTGCCAGATCATATTTACTTATTTAATTTCTACTCCTATTTAGGTATCTATTGAAAGTATCCCATAGAGAAGCTGAGAAGGCCTTATAACTTTCTCTCCGTTTATCTTTGAAATTATACTTTATAAGACCTTTAGCACCACCTAGTGGATAAACTTACAATTTTCTTAGTGAAAAATATTTGTATGTAAGGACTGAATTAAATGTGCAGTAGGTCAGTCTTCTTAAAGTAGGAGCTGGATGTGTATTCAGTTTTAACAGTTAAGGAGTGTGTTCCGGAAATATGTTAATCATGCTTCCCCACTGCCTGACTGAGATGTAACTTTTCTGAGCAACTAGATGTTGCAGACCCCTATCTATGAACAATGGTATCCAATATCCAATCTAATATTGATTTGTTGTTGCTTTTAGCGCAAATCAACTGAACTCCAAAATGTTCTATACTGTGCCTTCTGTTTCCATCTTTGGCCAAACAGCTTTACCATCAGCTCATACCATCATTTGTGGGGTTCTGCCTAGTGGTCTTTTGTGGTCCCTTGGTATCCAGCCTGTTAGCCGACAGGTCCAACTGTTATCCTGTAGCTGAGTGATATGGCCTGCCTATAGTCTTTTTGCCACATATAGTTCATCAATCACATCACACATAATTCCTTTGGCATAATTCCTTATTGCTGACCTTATCCCTGATTGTTTCTCTGCACATCCATTTTTCTATTGCTCTTTGGGTTAAGTTTGCAGATGACACAACGGTGGTTGGTCTGATTACTGCTGGGGGTGGGGAGTCAGCTTACAGGAAGGAGGTTGAGATGCTTACAGAGTGGTGTAGGGAAAATAGTTTATTCCTCAATGTAAAAAAGGCAAAAGAGATCATTGTGGACTTCAGGAAATGCAAATTGAACATTCAGCCACTTATTATTGAAGGGAATTGTGTGGAACAGGTCTCGGTGTTTCGATTTCTGGGAATGCAGCTGAGAGATGATCTGACATGGGGAGCAAACACCAAAGCTCTGATGAAGAGAGCACAGCAGAGGTTATACTTCTTGAGAATCCTTAGGAAGAACAATCTTTCAAAGGACCTGCTGTTGGCATTCTACCACTGTACCATAGAGAGTGTGTTAACCTATGGTCTGTGTATATGGTTTAGGAGTTGTACAGCTAGGGAAAGAACAATGCTGTCCAGGGTCATAAAGACTGCGGAGGGGATAATCGGGCGTACTCTTCCCACTCTAGAACAAATCTATGCCACCAGGTGTTGTAAGAAAGATGTAGAGATTGCGCAGGATAGTACGCACCCCGGAAATGATCTCTTTCAGCTTCTGCCTTCTAGAAGAAGGTATAGGGTCATAAAGACCGGGACCAGCCGCTTGAGAAATAGTTTCTACCCAAAAGCGGTTCTGGCTTTGAATGCAGCGAAATGCAGTTTGTGAGGGAGCTTCTGTATTTAGTTTTTAGAGTTTTAGAGCTTTTCAGGCGTTAAATATGTATATGTGGGGTGGGAGTATGTTGATAATTTTTACAGTTGTATTTTGTTAGGTTTTGTTAAGTCGATAAGTAGATTTTCAATCTCGTTGTTTGTACAGGACAATGACAAAGATTTATCGTATCGTACCACCAGTTTTTCTTCCTCTTATTTTGTTGTTGCCTACGTTTTGGATGCATACAACATTGCTGGTATCACTGTGGTATTGAATACGTTTGCCCTGATATTCATTGGCAGAGTGTCATCTGTTAGTATATATTAAAGGCAATCCAAGCTGCTTTGCGTCTTCTTACATGGTATGTTATCTGGTTGGATTTGCTGACTGAGGTAGACATAATCAGCTACTTCTTCAATCTCAGTTCCATTTATGATGATGGAACCCTGAGTACATTGCACAATGGTATGTGCAATAATGCTCAGTTCCACAGGAATCTGTCAATCTTTAATTCTTCTCCCTTTCAGTTGTCTGTATTGAGATGGACACTTAGAAAATCAAGGTTGAGAAAATGCACTGCAGAGAGTAAGCTGTGACAAAGGGGAGGGCTTAGTCCCTGGTGGCTATCCTTGGCACTCCAGCTGTTCTTGGACTTCAATTCCCAGAAGCCCAAGTAGGCACTCCTGCTGATCAGGGCTTCTGGGAATTGAAGTTCCAGAACAGCTGGAGTGCAAAGGTTAGCCATTAGGTCCTCTTATTCAGACACACCTTTTACCCTGTAAAAGGATGCCTACGGATCTGACTATTATTGCACATATCATTGTTCACAGGGAGGGGTCTGCTACTTTTAGTTTGTTTCAAAAGTATCCCATCCACAATGTGAAACTCATCTGAACTGAACATTTCAGGAACCATTGCAATAAATATATTCGATAAGCAAAGTCAGCTGTGTGATCCATGTATAAAACATGTAGAAGTAGAAGGTGATAACTTTTCTGGATCACTAAATAAAAAAATCATTGTGAGCTTTCATAATTACTGATCACTTCTTCAGGCATGCATGTTCATGGCATGATGGTCTGAACATTTGAATGCATGCCTGAAGAAATGATCATGACTCATGAAAGCTCTCAATGATGTTTTTATTTAGTGATCCAGAAAAGGTATCACCTACTTCTAAATAAACATATTGTTTCACTTGTTTTTGCTAAAACAGCCCTTCATTATTTATTTGTTACTTCTCAAACAATGTCATTATCTTTGTTTTATTAGTTTTTTTAACGGTATTCTGTAAAGCTCTGGCAGTTTACCTATTGTTAGGTCCAGTGCTTATCTTCAATAACTAAACATGGCTGTCTTAGCTTTATTTGTTCCAAAAGTGAGGTGATACATACCCTGATTCAGATATCATGGGAAGCAGAATTATACAGATAGGTGTCCTCCAATCTTTGCCTCCTCCTCCCCCCCATCCTGTGGAGGAAATCAATGTATGGAAGATGCCTTTGCAATTGCACATCCATCTCTGGGTTCAGAAATGTACAAAATTCAGTGGCTGTTGAAACAGTTGGATTTATATTAATATTAATTTCCATTCATCAATTGATTCAATGGGTATGGTTTAGCTGAGACTAGCAGTTGGGTTTAGCCTGAAACGTTTGATACTGTAGTATAAGATAATTTAAGATGCAAACTGTGACAGAAAAGATTATTGAAATGAGGTCCATAAATCTGTTGACATAGATTTTTGTTAAAATCTATTTGAATAATGCGGAAGACATTGATTTGAGAATGCATATTTTGTTTTTTGTTTTTGCAGGATGATGGAGAAGACTTCAGTTACATTATTGCCTTTTTCCTTGGCACAGAAGCTTGTTTATATCAGGTAGGTTATGTTTCCCGTATATTTGGATGTTCTTCATTCATTGCTAAGGTTTGTCTTAGTGAGTCTGGTATCAAATGAAAATAAATACATTTACTTCATTGTTTTCTTTTAAATTGTGATAACAGTGGATCGGTGAATGTTAGCCTTCAGCCTGGTTTGTTTTGGATTGCAACAGAAGAGACAGAGTGGCCGTTTGATTCCGCTGTAGCACCGCAGTAGTTAGATATTATTTGAAGTATTTTTAACATTGAAGGTGGCTGGGCTTAGTGTTGGTAATTTTTTCTTTATAGTTTATTTATATTTCAAATTTATATAGCCGCCCACTCACCACGTTGTGGCGACTCAGGGCAGCTTACAAAATTACTACAAAGAAATAACAAATATAGTGAAAGTTCGGATAGGCGGTGATGTATCGCCTGGCTAGGTGGATAGTGTCCTGGGGGGTGGGGGTGGGGAGATGTCCTTGGCCGCCCACACAGCTGGGGTGGCAGTAGCAGCCAACCCGCACAGCCAGGACAGCGTCTTTGGCCGTGGCTCTGTCCGGTGGCCCTTTTATCCCTCGGGACAGGTGGAGAGAGTCCGGGTGGATATGTTCTTGGCTGCCCACACAGGCCAGGTGGTGGTAGCAGCTGCCAGCACGGCCGGGGTAGTGTCTTTGGCCGTGGCTTGGGCCGGCAGCCCTTTTATCTCTCTGGACAGGTGGAGAGAGTCGGGGGCGGGGGCGGAGACGTCCTTGGCCGCCCACACAGCTGGGGCGGCAGTACCAACCGCCCACACGGCCGGGGCATTATATGAAGGTGCCTTTTACCAAACTATTCCTTCTAGTTTGGTATTCTCTACACCAGGCATTCTCAACCTATGGCCCACGGGCCAAACCTAGCCCCCACTTGTGAGATGTAATGGCATTCAATAAGCTGCACATAGAAATACATAGGAGCACAATGAAGACATGAATTGATTTGACTTATTAATAAACAGACAGTTTTAACAGTTTATGGGTTTCTAGCATGCACAGGAATGTGGAATTTTTTAAAATTATATTTGTTTTGAATGTTCTCTTGTTTTCTATATAACTGAGTCAAGAAATTCCTGAAATACTCATGAGGTTCCCTGTTTCACTGGGCAACTCCCTTAGGAAGTAGATTAGGAAGTCTGAGAGGTCAACTGGCCTGTAGCCGCTTAGCATACTATGTTTTCCATTTGCTGATGCTATAGTGCGCTAGTCGCTTTCACACAACCTAATCAACTTTGGAGGGGGGCAGTCTAGTGCAGGATTTGCGCAAAATCGGCAGGACCACTGCATGCTCAAGTCTGCTTTGGATTAGGGACATTATCCCTAAACAGCTAATGAGAGTTACATCTTTTGTGTTATCATCCCAAACCCCATCCCAGTAATACTGGGCCAGCAACCTTGTGAGCACATCTGAACACTACCACACATTGGCAGGAGAATTAGGAATCAGAAGAATGCTGCAAACACCCTCACCTGTGCATATAGATTAAATGCTTTCTAGGGTGTGTTTATGTGTACTTGGGACGGCAGTGGCTCAAATGGTTAAGACACTGATTGGAAGGTCGGCAGTTTGAGAACCAAGTACTGCACGGCAGAGTAAGCTCCCATCTCTGTCCCAGCTCCTGCTAACTTAGCAGTTTGAAAGCAAGAAATGGCAAGTAGATAAATAGGAACCACTTCGGTTGGAAGGTAAACAGTGTTCTGTGCACTCTGGTGTTGAGGCATGCCTGCCATGTGTCCATGGAAATGTGTACAGATGCAGACAGCGCTGGCTCTTTGGCTATAAACAAAGATGAGCACTGAACCCTAGAGTCGGATACAACTGGCTTTCGAGCAAGGGCGACCTTTACCTATGTGTACTTGGCTCTTAAGAACATAAGAACAGCCTTGCTGGAACAGGCCACAGCCCATCCAGTCCAGCATTCTGTCTCACACAGTGGCTCACCATTTCCTTCAGGGTATTCGCAAGGAGATGCCTTCACCCACTTAGGATTCCCTGGAAATGGCATTGAGAGATATCCTGCCTATCTCTCCTATCTCTTCTTTTCTATTGTTCCTTCTCAGGCTCTTTTGCTTTCTGTGTCACTATTTTCTTTGTCTCTCTTTTTCACTCCCTGGCTTTTGTTCCTTTCACTCTGGTCTTTTTTCTCTGTCTTGTTTTCTGTCCTTTGCCCTACACAAAGGGAATTTTTTTCATTAATTTAAATGGGCAAAAACAATAGAGATGGGGATAAGCCCTCCCTCATCAAGGTTTTGCAAGAGGCTTGGGAGGTAGTAGCCCTCTTCCTTTTTGGAATTTGGTGGGGGCACGCATGCAGTGCCACTTGCAGTCAATGGAAATATTGCTCTATTCACTTCATTTGAAAGTGGAAGTGGGCCACTGAAATAGGGGTGAAGCTTATTTGCTGCCAAAGAATTAGTTGCCTCTGAGATCTTTGATGGCCAGTGGGGCTTCCTCCCCTCTCCCACCAGGCATCTCACCCCACTTTACTTGAAGCATCAAGACAAGTTGCCAGAGGCCTCAGTATATAACTTTGTGGGTGTTGTAACACTTGAGGACCTTAGCATCAGTGCATCTGTTACGTGTAGCATATTAACTTTGAAAGAACATATTGTACGTATTTCAGTAGCCACATGTGTTTTGTTCATTATCAGTCCTTTGTCTTGTTACTTGGGGCAAAACCACCATATATACTCGACTATAAGTCGTCCCAAATATAAGTCGAGGTACCTAATTTGGACCTCTAAAACAGGGAAAATAGTTTGACCCGAGGATAAGTCGGGGGTGGAAAATGCAGCATCGGCTAGTGAGTTTCAATAATTAAAATACATGAAAAAACGGTAAAATTAATTAATTGAGACATTTGTGTGGGTATGTTTTTGAGTGTTTACGGTAGTGTTGTTCCCTTGTGTTGTTGAAATAAAGAATTTTCTCTGCACTGGTTTGAGATGCACCCAGGTCCCCAATCTTGTTGTCGGTTGCCATGTCTCAATCCAGCACGGTTTTGGGACCCTTGGGGTTGATGACCCAAGTATAAGTCGAGTCTCCTTTTTGGACCTCATTCAGGGGGCTAAAAGCTAGACTTATACTCAAGTATATATGGTAAACTGAATAGTTGTTGCAGTATGTAAGTAAAGATTATAATATTGTAGGCTATTTTGCCTTAGCTTAACTGTGCTGATACTTAAGCTAGGATATGAAAACGAATGATGATCTTAAAGCTTTCCGTGCACACCAATAAACTTCTGTAAACTCCACATCTCATTGGCTAAAAGATTCTAAGGCACTACAAGCAAAGAGCATCTAAACAGATCTCTATGGTTTCATGACACGAATAACAGATTTATGGTCAAAACTATCTCAGGCATTTTCAAAAAAATTGTTTAGAATCACAGGAAAATAAAACATTTTGAAAAATGTATCAACAGTTTCTAGCCTGGTGGGAATTATTTACTTATGGAATGCATGAATCTATCCCATTGGTTTCTGTTTCTTCTCAGTACAGGAATCTGATATGGTCCCACAAGTTATTTCTAACCCTAATAATCTTTTTTTTTTCCCTTTGCAGTGCTATCTGTTTTTATACTGCACAGGCTGGCGGAACGTCAAATCCTTCCTAACGTTTGGCTTAATCTGTCTTTGCAATATGTATCTTTATGAACTGCGCAACCTCTGGCAGATCTTTTTTCATGTGACTGTGGGTGCTTTTTCAACGTTACAAATCTGGCTAAGGCAACCACAAGGGAAGTCTCCTGATTACAACGTGTGATGGTCGTCCTCTGATGGTCTCAAAGCAAGCTTTCTCCAGGCAGCATTCCTGTCAGGAATGAATAGCTTTTCTGAAAGAGAGAAGCTCTCCATACTTCAAGACATTAATGAATGCAGTGCAATTTTGCCTAAAACTAATTGCTTGAAAACAGTTTGGGAACTAAATGGGGCATAGTTAAAGCCTTTGTAATAGAAAATGTACCCTACAGACAAATGAGAAGTATGGAAGACAGTATGAATATCTCCGTCGTATTCAGGACTATGAAAATGACAGAGGATTTGCATTGGACATGTTCTGCCTATCAAGCGATTCCTCTAGTCCCAGACCAGTTAGTTTTGCCTTTGTGAGGTAGTGAAAAAGATGAAATAAAGGGATGGCATTACATATTAACTGTTCAGTCTGAACGGATTTCTAAATGCCAGATTATTGGGTTGCTCATAAATTTAATGGTGTGTGTCTGTTCCCTTTAATTAAAATCTAACCCAGATACCATCTGTTCATGGGGCTTAGCTCTTGGACCCCAAAAGCCTGCCATCTAGTGCTAAGTTAATTATGAACTCTTACCTTTTTTGTCTCTTTTTTTCCTGTGTAATTTGCCTTAGAACAATTTTGAACTAACTTTTTGTCCCTACATAAAGATAAAAATCTTCACATTTAGTTTTCAGTAATTTTATTGGACACCTGAAGGGTTAAAAATTGGTTTGCTGGTGAGAAGGATGGGGACAATAAACATATGAGGCTTTTTTTGTTTCTTTCCAGAATATAATCTAATGGTATAAACCTGACCCAGTGTACACCACCAACTATACAAATTTAGGAAAATACTTTATTTCTTAGACATTTTATTTGCATTGTTATAAGTCGGTGTACTGGTTAGCGCAGGATAGCTCTTGAGCAGAAAATGTGAGGTCTTAGAGGTCTTGATAGTTTTCATTCACTGTATTAGAATACACCTCCTGCATAAATCAAGATAAAACAAGCGTGCATCAAGATAGCCAATGTGCTTAGCATGTTTTTAGGAGAAATGCTCCTTCAAAATGTAAAAGATTTCTTTTTGTTGTAGCACATGGTTTTTCTCATTTAAGTACAGTACTGCATTTAGCTTTCTTTATTTCAGCTGTAAGATCTGATTAGTCATTGGAAGAGGTAAGTGTGGGCTTAATTCCCATCTTGGAACACTTATGCACTGATAGCCAAAACCTGTTGCAGAAGAGGAATAGGTAAGGAAGACATATTTCCTTTTCATGTCTGGTTGGACTCTGGGTCTCAAAAAACAGCCATAGGCTACATCTATTCCGCCCCCCCCCTTTTTATGAAGTAATAAACAGACCATTTTTGAATCTACAGTTTGAACGTGTTTGTTATCCAAAATGTGGTATAAACATTTTGAAATTATGAATGTTGTCTGGATCCAGGCAAAGTCATACTGACTAAGCCAGGTCCCATTAATTTTATTGTGACTGGCTTAATCTAGATTAGAATTGGTATCTAAAACGCTGAAGAATTCTACTGTTGCCAAATGTTTTTTCCACCCATGCTGTATGTTGAGAAGATTTGAAGCAAATGCTGTTCCAGCAAAGGTTATTGGAAAAACTTTTTGGTATGTGAAAAATGTTCTGGCTGTGAGAGGATTGTATCAGTTGTGGGTCAAATAAACCAGTGCTCTTGCAAACTGCAGACATTCTAAACCACAAGTCAGTCACGAGAGGAGGTGCCAAGTCGTATCGTTAACTGCAATTATCAAGTTATGATCTGGATAAGCTGAATTGTGGAATAAGATGCCATTAGCTGCAGGGTAAAGACAGGAAAAATTAATGACCAAGAAGCAGCTATTATGTTCATCCTTACAGTAGAGTATTTTTTCCAGTCCACAACCAATAGGACATAAAGCTTGGCTTCCAAAAGGGGATTATCTCCAAAGATATATTTTAAAAGTGGGTTGAACACTTTATGTGGGCTTTTCTTTAAAAGGAAAAGATACTGGACTTGTCTCATTCCTATAACTTTAATGATTTTACTATTCTGTTGGCTTGAATTAGAAGCCTTTTATTGTGCAGTTGATTTGGCGTCTATTTCTCTATCATGCTTTCTGGTGGTTTTTCCTTCCCCTTGGGCTATGCTAATAAGTTGGTGCCTGGCACACATGCAGTAAGAATTCTTGTACTCTGCCCTACTTGAATTGTATAATGTACACCTTATGTTCTGCATCGATAACAATGTTGTATAGTAAATGTTTGAAATGGTGCCAAGACATTTATTATACAACCAAATGATAGAACTAACACAAAAATCTACCTGTCCAAAAAAATCAAATGAAAGACAACCCAAACATCCTTTAAAACCAAACAAAAAGGCAGCCCTGGGCCTGTCAGTCATCAGGAAGACAGTATAAACAGGTAGAACGTATAAACAGATGAAAACCATAAGCTTTTTTAGTTGTTCAGAAAAGTGTTAATCTGAAAGATGGACAGGGAGAGAGTGAGTTCTAATCCTGTCTCCAAGCAAAGGAGGAGAGTCTAATGGGCAGATAGTCCTAGCTACACACCCTCCCCCTCCCCACACTGGGAGCGCCCCTCCCCATTTTGGCACATTACCAGAAGCACAGAGGGTCTTCATGTGTTCCTCTTTAGTCTCTAGTCCTGCGAAAACAGCAAATGGGTGATTTGGCTTGCAGTGCCAGTCAGTACTATAAAATTCATCAGAAGTGCATCAAATTACCTGGCCATCTCACTTAGTGACAGTTGAAGTGATCTTGAATACAATTAGGCTGGCTAGTTCTAGTATACAATTAATGGAGTGTGATTGGGACAAAGTCTCCTGCTTTCAGCCTCTGTCTTCATCCAGCTTTCTATTTAAAAGCTTGACTAAACTTAGTCACTAACTTCACATCAAAGAATGCATACAGGAGATAAACCATATAAATGCACTGAATGTGGAAAGAGCTTCAATCAAAGCAGTCACCTTTATAGACATGGAAAAACTGACATTGGGGAGAAGCCATACAAATGCATGGAATGTGGAAAGAGCCTCAGTGAGAATAGTGCACTAACTTCACATCAAAGAATGCATACAGGAGATAAACCATATAAATGCATTGAATGTGGAAAGCTTCAATCAAAGCAGTCACCTTTATAAACCTGGAAAAACTGTGGAGAAGCCATACAAATGCATGGAATGTGGAAAGAGCTTCAGTGAGAATAGTGCACTAACTTCACATCAAAGAATGCATACAGGAGATAAACCGTATAAATGCATTGAATGTGGAAAGAGCTTCAATCAAAGCAGTCACCTTTATAGACATGGAAAAACTGACAGTGGGGAGAAGCCATACAAATGCATGGAATGTGGAAAGAGTTTCAGTGAAAGTGATACACTTATTTCACATCAAAGAATCCACACAGGAGATAAACCATATAAACACATGGAATGTGGAGAGAGATTCAGATTCAACAGTTGCCTTAGTAGACATAGAAAATCTCACACACATGAGAAGCCATATGAGAAGCCACGTGAGAAGCCTGGAGGGAAGTGGTTGGGTCTGAGTTTAATTTAATGCAATGTTTTTGGCTTCTTTGAAAGGATTATTTCAAATGTTAAACATGTATATGATATTTTTGGATATAGTAATATGATTTTGTATTGATATGCTGTTGTGTTTTTGTTTTTTCGAATTTTGCTAATGTATTTAGGTAGTGCTTTTTGCTTTGTTTTGTTATTTTTATATTGTAATGCTTTTATGACTATGTTGTTAACTGCTTTGAGTTTGTCGCTGACAAAGGAAAGCGGTATATAAGTTTAAATATAATAATAATAGAAAAGTATGAATCTCTTTCCTGTTGACTTCTTTATTTTCCAATTATTTTTATGTCATTGAGGTGCAATTGCTGAGATTAATAGCCACCTTCATCTGCACATTTTGTACTTCTCTAGCAAGAGTCTTCTGTGCCATCAGAAAGTAGACAGATTTGTTCTATAAGGAATTTGTTTCTCTCATCTTTGTGCAATAGAATGTGCTCAGACAGCACCCAGCAGTAGATCTAAGAACAATTATAATTATTGAGACAAATTTATAGAAGTCTGAAGAACCACTGTTACTGAATTTATGATCCTGAAATATATTTGGGAGGTCACTCCAACCACTGGATATTAAATAATATTTTATTCTGAAAAATAATTTCTGAACTTTTATGAGCCATATTTTAATTGGGGTGGGGGAAAATTGGACAAATTCACAATTGAAACAGTGTTTAATATAGTTGTTAAATTACTTAAACAGATTGAAATTTCCATGGGAAATCATAACTATTCATTTTTGCAAGAGCCGGAATAAAGAGTGCATACCCCTTGAAATGGTCATGACACAGTCAACAATCACAGTCAGATACAGGTGACTGAAAATTGCATTGACAACACAATCGTGCAAGGCGGTTTGCTCAAATGTTAAGAATACACTTCAAAGCAGGAGGCAAAATTGAAACAAAATGATCCTATGTTATTGTGCTATTAACTAAAATTTGGACGTGGTACATGGCAGCAAAAACAAAGGCTGGAAGGGGATGGAAACAAGCTGCAGTACTGCATAAATAAAAACAGTTGCAACTAGATGGGAATTTTTCTTTAGAGGTTTGAAATATAGTACAAGGACAGACTTGGCAGTTTTCTAAAAGTCAGGCTACTATACTGTTCCAGGATGCGCCCTAGCTGAAAGGAAGGTGGTGATAAGGCCTTGGCAAGATGGTTCAGAAGCTCTAGTTCAAAACAGCTTAATGCTAGTCCTGTATTTAGCAATATGACAAATTCACTAGCAGCATGGGTTTTTTAATTTTCTGGTTGAAGAGAAGACTCATGTCCACTGCCAGCCATAGTTAAGAAGCTCGCCTTGTTAGCTGGAAGGCTGACAAGTTGACAGTTCAAGACAGGGGTACTACATGATGGATTGAGTGCCTATCTCTGTCCCAGCTCTTGGGGACACAAAAGGAGCCTCATTTGAGCATTCCCTGAGCGGAGTTTCTTCCGCAAAAATCCTTTCAACCCAGAATAATTTCTGACACAAAATTATTATGGACAATCATTAGATTAAGAAAATTAAAAAAGTTTTGCCCTGAGAAGAGTGAAAAATGATTAAAATGTTGGGATTCATTTTTGAGATAGCCAAATTCAATATCAAAAGTTATTCCCCTAGTGAAATATAAAAATATAGGTATTTTATGCTTTTGCATTTTCTAATAAAATATGGAAAGGACTTTGTCTTTAAAAGTTCAAAATGTATTCCATTTATTTATCTATTAACAGTTTGTGTCTTCTTTTGCAATCTTAGTATCTCTACTTTTTAAAAAATTGGCATGATATGCCAACTCAGCTGCAGCAGAGGAAATCAATACCACTTGGTTGCAGAATCTTCAAACTGCAACCTATAATAATGAGACTAAATAATGGAATTCACCTCTTACCACAACAATCCAAGAGACCAAAATTTCAAGATAATATTCTGTGGCACTTACCCATACAAACAGTTATTATATAAATTGTAAACATTCACATACTTTAGAAAAGAAATGTTTGATTTCAATTTTTCCTCTTCTACGGTAATCCAGATACACACTGCAACTGGTTGTTGTTATAATACCAAATAAAACTTTCAGAATTGTGAACATACATTTATATTTTGCATTTATCTCCTTCCATCAATCACAAATAAATGTAGCTGGGCTAACTCTGGAGACTCCTTGTCTGTTTAGTGCAGTTTCACACACTTTATTCTTCTAAACATTTCAACCTGGTGTCCCTTTCGCTTACTTTATTTATTTATTTTACCTGGACTGTACAGTGTTTGTCTGAAAACTGCCAAGTCTGCAACCCAGAAAATAATGAAAAGAACATCACACAAGTCTATAGCTTATGTACACCCCCCACCACAGTTTTGTGAGCACGGCCCCAGTCCAAAGAATCGAGGGCACAGCAGATAGCTTTACACACCCAATGCTGGATTACAAGAGACCTGATAGCTGAAGGGCAACAAATGTCTTGCAGCCCTGGAAAAACTCTCAAGCAGGGAACCCAAAAAGGGAGAGGCTTTGGTGCAGCCTGCGTGCCCTTTCCTCCTCTTCTGAACCACACACATGTGCATCAAATGCTAGGGTACAGGCTAGAGTCCAATTGTCTCTGCTTCTGCCCTGCGTAACAGCTGACAGATGTGCTATGTGCTCAGGTTGCTGGGTATGTCCTCGCTTCCACCCAAGCCTGGCACCTTTGGTACACCTACACTACAACTGATCCACATGTGGATCATTGTTGCCCGGGTAGGGTGAGCATTTACTCAATAGTTTCCAAAATATAGAGTTTTGCTATCTTTGTTAGACCTCAGTATCTTCCATATTACAAAATACAAAATCCCAAAACAATCCCCCAAAGCAACAATCCCACACATCAGAGGACTTTCTGGGCCTCATGTTGACATCTAGTCATTCATATGTGTAAACAGATATGCACCAAACAGGAGCGGGAAGGCCTTTTCATATAATAAATATGTTTTAAAAGTCTTTTTTTCTTGTCTCAAGCAATGCTTCTCTTTCTTTTCAAAGTATTAGTCCTGGTAAACCTCAGATCTGTATAAAGACAGGGGTGGTAAGAGTACATAAGAAGGCATTTTCCCCCCATCTAAAAACTTCACTGATGGTATCATTAGAAAAAGGCCATTTGTACAGAGCAATAGTGGGTTGTATTTTTAACTTCGACAGCCCACTCACACAGCTAATAAAAGAGCAGTGGCACTTATCAAGTTGCTGACGGCACAGGACCAAAAATAGTATGGGAGTGCACAAACTTTCCAAAGTAAAGTTGCTCTATTTCCTTGTGTTTCCTGTAATGAATTATACTTTCCGCCAATAAAAAACAACATTGTGTTATCTGAAATAAATAGTTAAATATCTGAAGTTTTGCGTAGCAGCTTTCTTGAAGATCTCAAAACCATGTCTTCATCTCCAAACTCCATTAAGCAAAATTCTTTGGTCAATTCAGTGACACCCAGGAGGGGAAAAAAATCCACAGCAGTGCCAGGTAGGTTCTGAATTACAGTATGTGCTATGTAGCCCGAACTGTGTTTCCTTCCTTTCTTGCACACAATCCTGCTAGAAAGACATCACATGAAATACTTAGCCATGCCTTGATATTAGATTTGCTGCCAAAAAGGCAGGTTTTTCTCCAATTTACTACTGTGTTTGAATCAAACTGAGCCATCCTTGAGTCTTTCTTGCCCAATGCTGCTAACTTGCTGGTGGGCCTTCATTTAGGAAGTAGGTAGTCATTTCTCCTTTGCCTTTGACTTTAACAACCCCTCGGAATTCTAGTTTATAGCTGTAGGCACTCAAAACCTGATACATGTCTGTGGTCACCTGTGAAAATGTCAAAGAAAGCATCAGAAAAGAGGAATAAATGGCATCAAGCTACACAGCTGTTTAGGTAACAGGCAAACTGCACAACTAGAGCTAAAGGAATTCAGGATTATCCCATACCAGAGGTCTGAAAGCCAGAATGGCTGTAACTGTGATTTGTGCCAGAAGCGGCACAGTGCAATTAACAAATATGTAACCATAGAGAGGATGCACACAGGTCCAACCCACCTATGTCTACCCTGCCTAATGTCAATTAGACTGTTCACAGTCCAGTCTGTATATGGGTGCTTGCAAACACCCTCAGGTGTCATATCCCTACAGTTCTTCTGTGATGGGAGATCAGAGTGCTGTAAGCGTGTTCAGCCAAATGAACTTTCTTCAGACTTCCACTATGCTGAATATGCAAAGGCCTATTTGGGCAGGGGAAGTTTGGACACACTGTGTGCAGATAACTCCTGGCTTTCCTAGGGCTACAATCCTCCTTGCTTTCAGGATCTATTCTAATGTCTGAACAGAGTTAATATCTAACACCCCCATAACATTCACATGTCCTGGCAGCTAGGTAGTCAAATAAAAGGCAACACATTCATATTGTATGGAAGCAGGTTAGTATCTATGCTTGGATCCGATTTACAGCTATTTCTTGTTCTTTCTTTAACAGCTTTTGTGTGCATGTGTGTGTGTGTGGAAAGAAAGTGGACAAAACAGTAGGAAAACACAGGAGAGTCACAAATTGAAGAAGTTGATGTCTATTGTCCCACCATACACAAGGCCCAAGAAAAGCCCCAACAATTCTATTTTATGATTAAACTAGCTTTTTTTGACTGGCCCTGCTGGGCAGGTATTATCTGTGAGTGGGTGGTTGGGGTGGTTTTGGGTAGTGTGTGCACTCCCCCCCAAAAAAAACAACAACACAAAAAAGAAACCAAACCCTCAACAACCAACACACAGATAATAACTGCCCGGCAAGGCAGGGTTGTCCGGTGTGTATGAGAGAGACACAGAGAGAGGGTGGGACACACACGGCCCTTGCCTGGAGGGGAAGGGGAGCTCCCTCTGTCAGGCAAGGACCGAACGGGGTACCCCTTCTCTCTCTCTTCCCCCCTCTCTTCCCCCCTTATGTACAAAACAATTTATGCAAGTTCTGGAAGGATTTGAATCATGAACATCTTAAGATTCCATTAGTGATACTTGCTAACTGAACCAAAAACCCATATGCTTATGGGTGGCGGCAAGCCGCAAAATACTAGACTCTGATTCTTATTCAGAATCCTGTCTCTAGCTGAATTTTCTATGAAAACCTATTTTTCAATATTCTGGAATTTTGTGTTTGTCTAATAAATTTACAAAAAGACCATCTTTTTGTAACTGATTTCTAAGACTCCCATATTCTACCTGGGAAGTCTGAACGGGGTGAATTGCTAACATGCAAGCTCTGAGCAAATGCCTCAGCAATGCAAAGGGAGGAGCAGAGCCAGCTGAAAGGAATTCAGGCTGCAAACTTGCAAAGCTTCATGGAGCCATTTCTAAGAGGAGAGAAGGTATGCTCTTGCACCCCCACACAACAGCCTTAGCAATTCAAGGCCATTTTGGCAACCCCTAGCTAGAAGGGAAAACAAAGGACCCTGTTCTCATGAGAACTATGTTGGACAAGGAGTGGCCATCCTTTATCTTAGCATGGACATTAAACTGCCACCAAGGCAGCTTGAGAACAAACCCTTGCGCTCTCATCCGCTCAGGAGAGTGCAACCTTTGTCTCCGTATCAGAGGACCCTTCCATGGCCACGCTCGGAAGAGCAAAATAAATTGTGGAGTGCCGGGACCTTGAGTGTTACGTGTGGTACCCACGGCAGTTTTGAAGGACCCAGGCCGCCCGGCCCCACGACAGCCATCACTCTCTAGAGTGAAAGAAGATGCCGAGAAAGTGTTCTGTTCTAGATGTCCTATTATGTTCTCTATGGGATCTTTAAGCCAATAAAGTCCTGTCTAATTCACCTAAGCTCTACTCAGCATTCCATACTTTTTTTCACTAGAGCAGGCAGAGGGAGCTACAGGACTCATTCTACAGCTGCTGGATGGAGCATTTCCTTTGTTCTATGCTTGGATCACAGGGCAGCAGTACAGAAAGAAATGGGGGAAGCTATGAAATTTGTAATGCACAAAAGGAATGCAAATTTATTTTTATCTACAGCTACCTGGAGCAGAAACAGACTACACAGTGTTCGTGCTTGGTTACGTTTTTCTCTTGCATATGGGCAGGAAAGTCTGAATCCCATAATGGACATATGGAGTCACACCTCTTTTACTAGTAGGATCTCTGTATACGAATTTTAGAAGTTGGGATGAGACGAATTTGGAAAACTCACCTGAATCCTGTCGGGTACTCCTGTGCTATCCATTCGGCTGGCTACATTCACAGTGTTCCCCCAAATATCATACTGGGGCTTACGTGCCCCTATGACCCCAGCTACCACTGGACCAGTATTGAGCCCTAGAAGAGAAACAGTATGAAGTGAATGGCAATACACAGAAACCTGTTTCAAACTATTTCAATCTACTTGGACACTGTGCACAGGACTTGAAAGTTGCCATCCTGGAACAGAAAAATTAAGGATCCAGAGAGAGACAGCAGAGATAAAGTATATACATATGCTGGACACCCATCTCAAGGGTTGAATATTAGTCAAGGGTTTCTGGGACATTATCAAATTTGATACACCACAACTAAAAGGTTGTTACATGCTACAGTGGCACCTCGAGTTAATGCATTTCCCAGGATGTTTTGTGTTACAAAAAATTAGTAACTCAAATTTCCCATAGAAATGCATTGAATTCAAACCTCCATAGGAATGCATTGAATTAAAACTTCCATAGGAATGCATTGACAACCAATTAATCTGTTCTGGAAAAAAATTCATAATTTGACTGATTATTTTCTATGGCTTTTCATTTGTAACTCGAAATTTTCAAAACTTGAACCGTTCATAACTCAAGGTTCCACTGTACTATATATGCTGTATGTTATATATTGTTATATTATGCCACCTTTATAGAGACTACTTCAGTAGAATTGTCATCCACAGCCTCAGGTTACCTCTCAGAACAAAGAAAGATCTTTTTGCTTGGCATGGGCCACTCACACAATAGAGGCTAGGCCTGAAGGGTAAACTTATTAGCAAATGTGCAATACCACGATGTTTGTCTTGCATCTATCTACTAACCATTTGCAATTCAAAAGGGTGAAGCTTCACAACTGATCTGAAGAACAGGTATTACCAGTTGTAAAAAATAACCACATTGAATTGTATACTTATATTATGCCAGGGATTCTCAACCTGCACCCCTTGGGCTGGATGCGGCCCATGGCACCATTTCATGTGCCCCCCCGCCATTGCCTCCACCACACCAGGAAATGCCATGTAGTGGAGGAAGGGCAAAATGGCTGTCCAGCCCCTGCAGCTGTCTGAGGGAGCGTGTACTGGCCCCCGGCTTTAAGAGGCTGAGAACTCCTGTGTTATGCTAAACATTTTGTACCTCTGTACCTGATGTGTATAAACTGATGCCATGAACATAAGAACATAAGAACAGCCTTGCTGGAACAGGCCACAGCCCATCCAGTCCAGCATTCTGTCTCACACAGTGGCTCACCATTTGCTTCAGGGTATTCCCAAGCAGATGCCTTCACCTGCTTAGGATTCCCTGGAAATGGCATTGAGAGATATCCTGCCTATCTCTCCAACCTGGAGATTGTCCTTAGGTATCCATAATTATAGCCATTGACACCCTTGACCTCCATGAACTTGTCTAATCCTTTCTTAAAGCTGTCAAGACTAACAGCTGTCACCACTTCTTCTGGCAGGGAGTTCCATAGACCAGTGATTTCTCTGGGTGAAAAAGTACTTTTTCTTATTTGTTTGAGAACTAATACCCAAAAGTTTCATGGAGTGCCCCCTAGTTCTAGTGTTATGCGATAGGGAAAACAGTTTTTCCTTATCTACTTTGTCCACACTGTGCATGATTTTAGAAACTTCAATCAGGTCACCTCTTAGAGTGAAGAGGCCCAACCGTTGCAGCCTCAGATGGTAAGGAAGGTATTCCAGACCCTTAATCATTCTGGTTGCCCTCCTCTGAACTTTTTCCAGCTCCATAATATCCTTCTGGAGGTATGGCGACCAGAACTGTACACAGTATTCCAGATGGGGCCTCACCATAGATTTATAAAGAGGCAAAATGACACTTGCTGACTTATTTTCTATACCCTTCCTAATGATCCCTAGCATTGAGTTTGCTTTTTTCACTGCTGAGGCACACTGGGTTGACACCATCATTGAGCTGTCCACCAGGACTCCAAGGTCCCTTTCCTGGTTTGTCGCAGAGAGTTCAGACCCCATCAGTTTATAAATGTAATTGGGTTTTTTGCCCCAACGTTCATTACTCTGCACTTACTAGAGTTGAAGCTCATTTGCCACTGTTTTGCCCACTCCCCCAGTGTCAAGAGATCCCTCTGGAGCTCCTCACAATCTCTTACAGTTTTCACTACCCTGTATAATTTAGTGTCGTCAGCCAATTTGGCTACCTTGCTATTTACTCCTACTTCTAGATCATTTATGAAGAGGTTGAAAAGCAGGGGTCCCAGTACTGAACCTTGGGGGACTCCACTCCTTACTTCCCTCCACTTGGAGAAGTCTCTCTCACTCTTATGTCTGACAAAGTGGACTTGATCCACAAAAGCTAACATTAAAATAGAGCAGTTAGTCTTTAAAGTGACACAACTTTTTTTGTCTTTTTGTTTTGTTTACTTTCTGATATGCCTGAAACACGGACTAACATGGCTACCATTTATAACAATCGCCTTCCTGTTTTTCTGAGAAAATCTTGGGCTGGGATCATACCAAACCAGGATGCTCTTTAACTGTGAAGTCTGGCCTGGATTTTTCTTAACACCAGTCAAGTCTGGCCTGGATTTTTCTTAACATCAGCCCCTTCCATAAGAGCCTCAAGATCTGGCTTGCACAGCGAGTGTGCGTGTGTGTGGGGGCGGCGGCTGGGTTGGCTTGTCTAGGGTTGGCTTGTCTAGGTTGTCTGGGCTGCCAGCTTTGCTGTTTGATACCGGAGGGCCTTTTTTGAAGGGAAAGATATATATATTTTAAAAAATAGTCTTAAATAGTCTACTTTTTAATGTTTTTAAATGTTTTATGTTTTTAATGCTCTGGTTATTGTTTTATCGTTTTTGTATGTAAGCCACCCGGAGTCGCCTCGGCGAGGGGGAGGCCATAGAAATATGTTTTATAAATAAATAAATAAATAAATAAATAAAGTCCTGGGATCTTCACTAGCTCAATCCCGGCCTGCCTGGACAGCTAATAACCAGTGTTCCGGCCTATTCTTGGTAGCATATAACTAAAAAGAAACAAATTCCCTTTACAGATGTGAGGAAATGCAAGGGCTTGAGATTTTAAAAAAGTTTATTCAACAACACTGAGGTATTTACAAAAATTAACAGTCAGATTTCAAAAAATGGGGAAAACAAAAGGCAGCTTCATTAAAATGCTAATAAAACACTTCAGGCAACAGATAAGCACTTGGCCCATTCCTAGGCCAAAATAATAAACCTCACTTACTACTCTAAGGTAGCCTTCTTACCCCTCTTCAGCTGGATGATTCTATCACAGCAACTATCTCAAAACCCTTCCATTTTTTCTCTTCTTATTTCTCCTCAACTGGACGAATCTAGGACAGCAGCTATTTCAAAACCTCCATTTTTCTTGTCTTCTTATTTCTCCTCAGGTTTCTCCAGAACCTTCTCTATCAATCATTCACTCTCAACCAACCCCAGTCCGTTATGTAAATTAGCTCTCCTCAACATTCTGTTTCTACCCACAGCTGGCAGTCTTCCCTGTCTTTGCCTGCCATATTTTTTTTACCAAGGCTACTTTCTATCCATTCTTACACAACACTCTGCACATGCTCTTATACATCCACTTACTTTAAATACATTCATTTCTTACACCATTTCAAAAATTTCAAATATGGAGTGAAACTCATGTGGGTAACCTGCCCCTGATTTTGCCCCCTTTATACAGTCACATCAGGACAAAGGACAGCAGCCATGGAATGTGATCTGGCTAAGGCTGCACTTGGAGTAGCTCCCTCACAAAACCTTTGAAGTTACAGGAGAAACATGGAGTCATGTGCTAGGAGGCCTTGTATAAACAAGCATAGGTGGCTCAAAGTAATTCATGTGGTATATGAATATAATATATAACATGCAGGTTGGCAGACTGTTGTTACCTATTTTCATCTGGAAGTTGTTGAACGAGTGCTCATTAATGTACTTCATCTGATCCATCAATCTCATCGCAAAGTCAGCCAGAGCCTTGATGTGAGTTTTGCCTGCTTTATCGTAGGTGGAATCATTAAGGCCAGAAGCAGCCATGTAGGTGCTACCTATAGTCTTGATCTTCTCTAGCTGCCGGAACTGATCCTCACTGATAATCTGAAGAACCAAGAAAGAAATAAAGTTAGCCAAATACACATTTATCAGTCAATGCAAGCTATGTGACTGACCGATGGGGAGGAATGCTGGGGGCATTGTTCTTATTCATGTGCCAGAACAACTTTTTTGAAATCTGGCATTTTGTATGAATGATGGACACCATTTGCTATTTTACCTCGAGCTGGCCTTGCTCACTGTAATATGTAAGCTGATAGGTTTAGCCCAATTATACTGTACTGAACTTTGTGTTGGATGGGAAGTTTCTTCCTTTATGTGTCTCACCATAGCACCTGATATTTCAAGACATAAAAGCAACATAAACTAGCACAGACATGTTTTACCAACAATTGGCAACAATGGAGGAACTGAAAATCCTTCAAGCAAGTAACCAAGAAAGGCTTCCTTCCACTCTGCAAGCACAGAACATGTTAATACTCTTGTGCCTTAATTCCGATTTGCATCAATGTGCTTCTTCTGACACAAGGTGTTTTAACTGGCTGCATTTGGACAAAGCAATGCAGGCAACAGGTCAGTCTCAAAAATACCAGGAAACTAGTTCCTATCTGCCAAGCCAACAGCTATATATTAATTAAGAGACTCTTTATGATTCTAACACATTGGTTGAGAGATCAATCACACAGACTGGCCCACAGTCACCAAGTGAGGCCTGTAACTGAGTCCTTGTCCAGCACACTTGTGACTGCACCTCCTCCTATTTGGCATCAACTGATTACCTCATCAAAGTCGGCAATGATTTCGTTAAGAAGCCTCAAGCATTCCACCCCTTCGTTGTTGGCCTCTAGCTCCACGTAGAATTCTGAGAAGTTGCTGATGGAAGCAAACATGACAGCCACACACTCGCAGGACTGGTAATATAGTTCGTCATTCCTTCGCTCCTGGGCAAGAAAGTGGGCTGCTACATCCTTTGGCAAGATGTTATGGAGTAGACGCCTGTTGTAGGCCTGAAGTTCCTCCATCTCCTCCTTTTCTTCAGTAGCCTGGAGACAGGGAGGGGGAGAGGGAGGCAGAGATGGAATTGGAGGTCAGATTCATTTGGGTGGGAAATTAGCTAGAAACAGATACAAGACAAGATGCCAGCAGAATCACGTACCAAAAATCAATGAAGCCTGATGTTAAATGTGGGCTGCCTTTTCAGCACACACTCTCCCCTCTTGGTGCCTTTTTGGAAACATTTGCAAAACCACTGGCAAGTTTTCTAAAGTTATCATTCACCCACCCACAGTAACATCAAAACTACTTTGTTCTGATCTTATACATGGATGTTCAGTGACATCATCACAAGATCCATCTTGTGATAGAATCAGCTTCTATAAAAACAGAAAAGAATCTTGCCAAAGACTAACATATTATATCTGCCAGAAGCTTTCATGGAACTGTTAGTCCCTAAGGGAGTGGTTGTCCTCAGTTCTAAAGTAGAGCAAAATAGCCTTTTGTACCTTGTTGTACCCATAAGCCTTCAGGGCTGGGCAGTTTGCAATTTTTTTTTACCATAAAAGCACAATTTTGAAGGGTGTGTGATTCAGCCTGAATCTGCGGTCAAGTGAAAATGCCTTCTAGAATCTCATAAATTGTTTTTCCTGTTTTAAGACTACACTGAAAATTCTAAAATCTATTCCTGCCATCATTTCTACTTCTAATTTATGAACACAGAACGGTAGCGAGTACCAACTGGAACAGTAGCCAATGACTGAGTTCAACTCCACCGCAAAATCCATGAGTGCACACCTGAAGCTTCCAAAGGAAATCAAGCCTTGCTGTGGATTCCACCTGCTGAGCATGTATATAGACTGCCAAGACAAACACTGTGATGACCACGGGAGTCACAATCTTCAGGGCCACCCGAGACACAGTTGGAGGACTACATAAGAAAAGAAAACACATCCATCTGTGAACATTCTAGGATGCCAGTCACTCAGCTGAAATGGCACATTCTACACAACACGGCTTCTCAACAGGTTGAACTACAACAAGGCATAGCAAAGGGGACAATTCACAAAACTTAATTCTATTCAATGTTAATTGAATTTCCCCATTCAAATATTGTCCAGTTTTCCATCTGTTCCATCAGAATCTTAAGAGTGCAGATTCAGATTCAGCTTTATTTAGAAAAACAATGTGCCTTTATTTTGTGCGCTTCAGGTAGAAGCAAGATGCACTGAATCAGAAATACTACTGGAGAGCAGAATCAAGAAAAAGGGCCAGTGTAGAATTAGTGCATTTCATTTCTTTTCCATGGTGAATGAGATGTGACATGAAATTTTGTTCTACTTTGTACTTTCTCCCCTTGTCTTAACCAGGGACACATTCCTTCTACCCAATTCCTTATTAATTGTTGGAGCATGACTACTATTAACCACATCTAGCACAATTATGTGATCAATTTTTTGGGGGGGAAATGACCTGCTCCCTCCCATGTAATCTGAACATAATTTTCACTTCAACACCCCCCCCCCCCGGGTCCCTTTAAAATTATGTAATCCGGAGCTTTTGTATCAAAACTCTAATTTTTAGAGCTTTTCACTATTGGTGCCTAATGCAGAATGTATCAGTGAGGATTCAATAATCTCAAATTGGATCAAAATTCCCAGAGATCATTTTTCAACCAAAAAAAGCACCATGTTTTGAAACCACAACAGTTCCAAATGGATTATGTAATTTTTGCCATGACCCCCCCTGCCCCACGTAATTTTCCGTAATTCATAATGGCAGACCCCCTCCCCCCCTCGAGGATCACGTAATTGTTGAATGGCCCCTAACCGTGATTTGAAGCAAGTTTCCAAATCTATCTCAATACTGTACTTATAAGCCTTAGATGCGATTCACATTCTGCTGACAGGAGTTGAAGTGCAAGAAGAGAGGAATGAAGGAACCACGACCAATTCATCGAAACCCCTTAACCATAGTTAATAACATAGTTATTAATAAGCAATATTGTATCTACTGAAATCACAGTCATCAATAGCTCAATCTAATTTATATTTCAAAAGACACCTTCAGAGTCTTCCCTCCAACCCCATTCCCTATAACTTACCATATTTCATTTCCAGTCTCATTGGAAAATACACTGAAATAATAAAGACAGACAGATTTTAGGTATTGTACATAGTTTCCTTTGCTATCTTTATACATCATTGGCCTTTGCTTTGTTTTCCTATGAGTCTTGCCTTTAATCTTTTGTTATATTATTTATTTTTCACGCTTATATACCGCCCACTCAGGTACAACCCAACTCAGGGCGGTTTACATAGCGGACAGTAAATACATAAAAGACACATGATAAAAAAGTTAAAAGTTAAAAAAGTTAAAAAAAATTATGGGATGTAATTATGAATGTAAGCTGTGAGCCAGTTCTCGTTCATCAGATTCCCTGAGAAAATTACTATCTGTCAACCTCAGACCACCCTCAGCAACATCAAAGGAATAGCTTTGAGAGTGAAAGGGTAATTGAGAGGGTGACCAATAAAGAAGAAACAAGGCAAAATAATAAAACCCAAGAAGTTATAAAAAGCAGAATGCTAGAATACTTCTCATAACGAGAAGTGAAAAGCACAGATTGTTACAGTTGATTATGCAAAGAAAATAAATGGAAAAAGAATGTAGGGAGGAGAACTATGTTTTCAATGATGAATTTTGGGAACTAAATTGGGTGCAAGACAATGTTCAGAGCTGCTGCATCCAAAGGTGGAGTTGGCCAGGATGGCTTCTAACTTTGAGCAGGAAAGGAATACTGACTTACCAGTTGCAAGAAGTACTGAGAATATATACATGCTGGAGTCTGAGCAATTTAGAAGTACATGAGTATGGCATAGCCAAGGGGACCACATTGATACCCCTCCTTTCCTGATTGCTAATGGTCATCACACAACCACTTCCACTGACCTTTGGAAGTGGGTGCTTCACAGCTCCATTTCAGAACACAGGGATATACAGGTGAAATTCAGAAAATTAGAATATCGTGCTAGTGTTCATTCAGTCCAGTAATGCAACTTAAAAGGTGAAACAAATATATGAGATAGACTAATGACATGCAAAGCGAGATAGTTCAAACCTTACTTTGTTATAATATTGATGCTTATGTCTTACAGTTTATGAAAACCCCAACCCCCCAATCTCATGTACCCCATAATCATCACATAATCTCATGTACGCTGTACGCCATGATCATCACAATTATAATGACATATGGCATGACTTATTTCGCTTTGCATGTAGTGAGTCTATCTCATATATTTGTTTCACCTTTTAAATGAAATGAATGGACATTTGCACGATATTCTAATTTTCCGAGTTTCACCTGTATGTAGGTAGGAGCAGATTGACTGTGACCTTAATTCCACAGAAACTAGATTGTACACCTGGGCATTAAATACAGTATGACAACTTCTGGTCAAATTCACAGCCAGGTTCTGAATTTGGCTACTTGCTCCTTACAGTCACTTTCCAATTCTCCCCTTCTGATCAGTTTCACTCCCCAAATATTTGAAGGCCCTCCAATTAATTGCTTCCAAATGCTGCTTCTTCAAAAGGAGAAGGGAATATGGCAGTTGCAATTAATAAGATTGGCACATCCCTTTCTTCCTTTGATGGAACATTTCATGTTGTTTTTTTGCTGCTGCTGCTGCTAACTGACAAGATGTGTTGATTTCACAATCTGTGCACAATTCTACAGTGCTGTTATTCTTGCAGTTACATCCTGAAATGTAGGAAAAGTCTAAATATCAATAAGAGGACTACACTATTGTAATACTCTCTACATGTGCTTAGAAATAAGCACTGGTGCTTCCCTTGCTGCTTTGTAAGCAAAGAGAGAAGCGGTGGTGGGTAGGATTGTGGGGGGACAGGACTTTAACATTTCGCAATAAAAAATGCAGAGAAAGCAAGAGGGAAGAGTTGAATTTTTTGGAATAGTAGCCGTGTTAGTCTGTGTTTCAGGCATATCAGAGAATAAACAAAACAAAAACGCTGTAGCACTTTAAAGACTAACTGTTATATTTCAGTGTGAGCTTTCGTGGATCAAGTCCACTTCATCAGACATGGGAGTGAGACTTCATGGCATCAATTTATACACATCAGGTACAGAGGTCAGGTACAGAGTGATTGGTTAGCATACAAATCAATGTGGCTTCATACAATTGGTAATGGCAGATGGGAAGAGGTATTCCTGACACACCATTCAACTTTCTAGCGAATTCCTTACATCCAGCTATGATTCTATTAAGAAGGCACAGCGTTTGTGGAGTAAAAGCCTCATGTGGAAGCCTCTACTTTCCCACAGAATGCAACATTCCCTCCGTTTGAATTATTAAGGCATTGGAAGACTGAAGTGTAAGGTGGCATGGCTCCACCATATCACTCCTTCCAGTTCTTCAGTTTCAACACTATGTGGCAGCATAGCTACTTCCAACAAATCCATGCCATTGTCAAGAGGATCAATTGTTGTATTTCTTTATATAATCTTCATTTGAAGCAACTGCTTGGAAGACTTATCTAGAGTGCCCTCAAGAGCCCTTGTTGTCACCTCCCTTTATCAAGTTATCATGCCATTTAGTAACACTTGGCATGGCAGAATAAATCCCAATTTAGTCTCTTTGTATTAACTTCCAGGAGATTTTTCTTGCATTTTATCAAACTTTTCAGGTGCTTTCTTATGGCTGATCTGTGTAACAAGATAATTCTGAGCAGGGGCAGACACTTTGTAATCCAGTTAATGTAACTCCAGTTCAATTCCCTCCCGTCTCCTGCTTTCTTTTAAACGTATTCTCCATGTTAATTTTGTCTAACATCTGCTTCTGTCTCTTTTATTCATCTGCTTACATACCTTATGAGGCAGTCAGTAAACAGAATCTCCCACCAGAGTAGGGCTTTCTTCCAGCCTTTGATTTGGGTTTGTCTGGTTGTAACTGTTGTAAACTTAGTTAACTCCCTTTCCTTTGCTAATGCATCTGAACCTGGTTACTTTTTAAAAAACAATTCATCCCCATTATTTTTTTCCAGTTTTTGCCATCCTGTGACTCATTCAAATGCTTGAAGGTGCCCCACTGCATTTCTTATTACTTTAACTTCTTCTTGTGCCGTATCAAATTCCAAATATTGGCGATCATCATGGCAATCAGCCATGAAGACTGTTCTGAAAATATAATGCTGTGGTTACATTAATTGCTGCATCTTTTTCTCGTTTATTTTAATGCTGTGCTGCTGAGGTACCTCAAAATAGTTACAAACAAGTATAACTAAAATTACTTTTTTTAAAAAAACCAATAAACCCTTAGGGCTGGTATGATAATGGCTATTTAAAAATTGCAAAATTCCACTCAAAGAGTTTTAAAATTCCATTCATTTGTTCATGTTATTTATACCCTGACTTTCTTCAAACAAAGGGATTCAAGTCAGATTGAAATGTTTAAATGTCTTAACAAGGTAAGATTAAAAAAAAACCCTAGAAAATATCATTGCTCTCACTTGTCACATTATTTCTGAAATTTAATTCCACTACAAGGTACATGTAATGGTATTGCTTGGAACACATGTGACAGACAACTGTGTAACTTCCTAATTAGTGTGCATGCCTCATACAAAGTAATTAGGTGGATCAGGGAGCTTCTCAATTAAATTAACATGCCACAGCATTCTCTGCACTTGGAAGTGGGTTGACAGTGATTGGCTGGTTGGATTAAATGATTCACACAAGTAATAAACTGTCCAGCACACACTGAGGCTAAACCTATAAATGGTCTTTTTAGAACAAACAAAAATAATTTAAAGAGTGGCAAGATTACAGCTCCAAAATTTATTTCTGGGAAATCCTGCTTATTTACTCCACCTTATTGCTGATATTTTGATTGCAAGGTGATGCAGAGAGAGAGAGAGAGGAGGGCATGACTTTAGTTGAACCAAAGAAAAGTGTTCCTTTCTTGTACTGCTTTATTTAATAAAGACAAAGATATTACTTTAATGGCTGCTCATTATACTTTATGGCAGGAGTTCTCAACTTTTTAAAGCTGGGGGCCGGGTCATGATAGCTTTGGCGGCCAGACTGCCATTCTGCTCTTCCTCCATCACATGGCACTTCCTGGTGTGATGGAGGCAGTGGTGGGTGGGGCCACATGAAATGGTGTTGTGGGCCACATCCGGCCTATGGGCCACAGGTTGAGAATCCCTGCTTTATGGTAAGGTTGCAAAGAAGGTAGAGCAGAATCTACTATTAATTGCCTTGGTGATTTGTAGCAGAATGAAGGTTCAGGGTATCAACTGACTTAGAACAACTAAAAAAATATTTTATTTGTACTGAATGTTAGGTTGTTGGTAATGGACTGTTAGTAGTCCTTGCACTGACATTTAAGCAAGGGCCATCATCTACCATCTGCCCCTCAACAGTGGAATGAAATCTGCCCTTGCTTGGACCACAAGTGGAGCCTACTGTATCTAGAAGGGAAGCAGGAATGGAATTCTGTGCAAAAAGTTTAGACTATCTCTGCTCACCATAGCTACTCTTTTGCTCTTGGGTCTGGTAACTGGACCAAAGGTTGGGGTCTGTTGGTTTTTTAAAAAAGGTTTCCCTAGTCTAATTTATGGGAATTATGAAAAACCTAAATCAATGAAGGGCACCCACTACTAATAAGAAAAGAAGGATGGCTTATTAGTTGAAAAAACTGAATTTTTGCAATCTAATTTTTACTATCAATTCAATGATAAATTGAGGTTCATCATTAGCTAAATTACTGTTCCTTGGCTCTGTAGCCCAAACTTGCAAATACATGAAAGAAAGTACCACTGGCTAATTTATGGGAATTATGAAAAACCTAAATCAATGAAGGGCACCCACTACTAATAAGAAAAGAAGGATGGCTTATTAGTTGAAAAAACTGAATTTTTGCAATCTAATTTTTACTATCAATTCAATGATAAATTGAGGTTCATCATTAGCTAAATTACTGTTCCTTGGCTCTGTAGCCCAAACTTGCAAATACATGAAAGAAAGTACCACTGGCTCCGGGGAGGGGAGGCAGGTAGGAGCCGCCACAGACCATCTTCGCCGGTGCCCCAGGACCCCCATGCTGCTGGCCAGGACCTATGACCATAGTGGCAGTAGGACTAGCATTTCCCATTTTGGGACTTTTGGGGGGGGGGGCATGGTGAGTTTACTGTGTATGCTGTATTTTGTATTAGTGGGCTGACTATTGCATATTTTATCTTGCATCTTGATTTGTAACTGTAACTGCATCATATTTGTATTTTTGTATTGTTGCTGATTGATATTTATATGTAATTTTGTTGTGAACCGCTTTGGATTGTCTTAGGACAAACAAAGCGGTATGTAAATATTGAATAATAGAAATAATAGAAATAATAGAAATAATAATAATAATAATAATAATAATAATAATAATAATAATAATAATAATAATTATTATTATTATTATTATTATTATTATTATTATTATTATTATTATTATTATTATTATTATTATTATTATTATTATTATTTCCAAAGGTGAAGAAATCATAGCCATAGAACTCAGCCTCTCCTTCTCACCATTTGCCTTTGTTTTTTTTAAATATTTGCCTTTGTTTTTTTAAAATATATCTCACTCATATTAGTTTGCAGCTGTGACTGGCAGAGGGAAATTCTTAACTAATGAAAACATTTGAATGTCACACCATGAGCTTCTTTCTCCCCCAGCAGTGTTCAAATTTGCTTTCTTTGTTAGGTTATCGATTTTCAGGACTTAAGTTCAGGGTTCCTTCAAAGTGAGACATCACAAACTCACAAACCTGGAAGGGTCTGCCTCAATCACTTCTCTGTGATATTGATGAACTTTCAGTTTGAATTATGCCCTATCTCTAATATGTGTTCATGCCTTATGGGACATGTTCACTTGAATATGGATGGGCTAAACTGCCAAAAGTACTTTAATTAGAGTAGGAAATTCTGTGACAAAACTCCTAGGTGTTTTGTAGAAATTCACCTGAGCAACATTCATCAAGCAAAGAAACTGACTTGAAAGGAGAGGAAGAGATGTTTAGTAAGCTGTCAGCATGACTAAGCCACAAACAACCTGTCTGACGCAAAAGACATACATATGATTTTCATCTGAGAGCCCAAACAGTTGTACAAATTAGAACACTCACATTATAACATTTAAGAGACTAAGGATAGAAGTCTTCATAACTTACAGATGGGGTTCTCAGCCTATGGCCCGGGGGCCGTATGCAGCCCACACCACCATATCATGTGACCCCCACTGCCTCTGCGCCACACCCGGAAGTGCCATGTGTGGCAGGCAAAGCAAAATGGCCATCCGGCCCCCAAAGATGTCTGAGGGACTGTGACCCAGCCCTCGGCTTGAAAAGGTTGAGAACCCCTGACTTGCAGTGATGACTCACTTGTTGATACTCCATAATCCTTCTCTTTACATCAGATGTTCGCATAAAGCCTCAGGCTTTGTTCTCTTAATTGTTAGATAAGGTAGGAACCTATTTCTAGACTATCCACTTCAAATTGTGAATGAGGACTCACCAGGCTGAATCCTCCTCCATGTAACAAAACCTCCTCTGCCTTTAAAAAGGATGGCTTGAATAATATAAAGTTGCTTTCTACTTTCATCTACAGTCATTCATCTTTGATGAAGAAAAGTATCCAGTCTTGTGAGTTTCCATGTAAATCTGAAGTGGTTTAACTGAGACTCAAATTTACTACAGTAATACCTCATACAAAGTCTGCTTCATACAACATCGGATTCATACAACATCACCTAATTCCTTGAAAAAAGTTGCCTCATACAAAGTCGTGCGACTTTGTATGAGGCATTGGGGTTTTCCCAGGTTGCATTATGCCTGGGCAGTATAAAAGGCAGGACACATGCATGCATTGCTCTTGTGGGTTTTACATGAGGCAAAGAGTGTTTAGGAGTGGTTTTGAGCACGATTTTGGATTTTTTGAATTTTTTCGTCAGGATTTTTAGAAGCATTCCTAGGATTTTTGCAGCATTCTTCAGGTTCTTGGACAATCAGGGTTGTTTGACATGTTTTTGTAATGTTTTTAGCCTTTAGACAATGATTTCTTAAAGTTCTGACAGTTTCCTGCCTGTTTCCTTGACTTTGCCCTGAAGTCTGTGCTGTTACAGTACAATGTATCCCTATGGAAACGACATTGTACGAGGTATCGTGGCAAAGATTTGGATGTTGTATGAGGCATCGTGGTTAGGATTTTGCATGCCTCATGAAAAGTCCAAATCCATATAAAGTCCAAACTTGTGAAACCAAGTTTGGACGTTGTATGAGGTATCACTGTATTACATTTCTGCTGTTTGAGTCTAGCCTGGATTTCTTGCCCCCCTAATTAATCAAAGGAATTTATTAAGGTTAAGGATGACACTTACATAGAGTTGGCTGTAACCAGAAGATCTGCATTATCAAAGAGGGTAAGGCCCGGTACTTCAACAATGAGGACATATATAAATTCAATAATCAACATCAAAATGAGTTTCCCAATGCAGCTGATCTGAAGAAACACAGAGCAGGCTAGGAGGCTCAGTAAGACACTGTAGGTGAAATACTGTAGAAGACATGTTTGGGACAAGGAAAAGAAGACAACAAAAGAGATATGAGATTCTGAAAAATACAGCAAATGCCAAGAAAACACAGCTTGCAGAGATTTGTAATGAAGGAATAATCTTAGTTACAAATTAACACCCATCAGTGACCACAGATATTTATACAGAAGTCATAACAATAGATTTCACTAGTTCTCAAGTGGGCTATATAACATCTGACCCACCAAGCCAAATGGAGTCGAACAGGAATAATATGGAAAAGTTACTTTCGAGTTCTTAATTTCCTAGAATTCCCAGTTCACAAGGCCACTATTCATATAGCCCTCTCTGTCCCAGCTCCTGCCAAACAATCAGTTCGAAAGCAAGAAATTGCAAGTAGATAAACAGGGACCACTTTGGTGGGGAAAAATCTTGAGGACATGAAAGGAGCCTCCCTTGAGCGGTTTTCCTCCAGCAAAAATCATTTCGACCCAGAAAGCATTTTTGTGTGCTTCTGACACAACAAAAAAGGTGATGGACAACCTTTGTACTCCATGTGTTCTTGGACTTCAATTCCCAGAAGCCCAAGTCAACACACCTGCTGATCAGGGCTTCTGGGAATTGAAGTTCAAGAACATCTTGAGTGCCAAGGTTGGCCACCACTGGCCTAGGGGATTCTGGGAAACTGTAGTCCAAAAGAAGAAATGTTTTTTGGCTCTGCAATAACCTAGCAGCTGATTTCATTGACTGTTTAGGATTGCAAACACAAAAGGGTGAAGCATTAAGTGGCAGGCTATATTTAACTTGACAGGGTAAGTACCTTTAGTAAACAAATCTACTGTGGGAGGATGTTACAGGGACCATAAATTATTGCAGCTTGTTCTCTTCACAGAAAGAGAAAGTTTGCCCTCCAAGCTCATTGGCAGTAGTTCCATTGCAGGGTACCCAATTCCATTGCAGGGGATATACCCAGAGACTGGAAAATTTATTTCAGGCAATAGTGCCTGGAACCACCCCCAGCCAACATGGTCAGTGGTGCCAGTTCCAGACTCTGTACTCTAAAAGGTAATGATTCTAACATCTGGACTTGCCAAAAGAGGCTGAACATCTACATGATCCTAAGCCGTCCCAACAGCATTACTGAACCAAGCCAGAAGTCACCTCAATCCTTGAAATAATATTAACAGATGAAAAAATCGTGTGTGTGTGTGTGTGTGTGTGTGTGTGTGTGTGTGTGTGTGTGTGTGTATGATGCAGTGAGTGAAGGCAAAAAGCCACACTTTATCCAGGCTGCAATTAGTCAGCAGAACATAGAAAGCATCTGATTCTCTGCTCTTCCTTCCATAAAGCTGCTTTGTAAATTGCTTTCATTAATTTAGAAGTTTTCATCAGTTGCTGTAAGATCCATTAATATGGTGGTATTCTGAAGTGACATCATTTGGATTGTGTCATGTCAGAATTCAAATGGCAAATTGTATTTTCGAATGCTACTCCCCAATCTTCTTTCAAAAGTTAGTGTCTATTTAATATATTTACTTTTACTGAAAATACTGGCAAGCTGCTTTGTTTACTATGGATATTGTTATGGTTTTAAGATTTTCTGATGTCATCTAGTTTTGTTTCTTGTGCTTTTATTGCTCATCACGGGATGATTTTATGCTGATATATATATGCTAACACATCAGATCACAACAGACCTACAATAAATGTTTGCCTGGATGTGCTATCTTGTTAAATGAAGGAGGTTTATATCTAGGGCAACAGGCAAGAGTATGAATCTTGTAGCAAGAATGTGGTGTGCGTGCTATAAAGGAGATAATTATACTATATCATTCTGTGTCATGTAATAGAATATGTTGTTTATCTTATTATTATTATTTTAAAGTAGGAGGGTTCATAACTCCATGGCAATGAGTGCTGAACACAAGTTCATTCAATGACCTTAGCAAGTTGTGGTGTGACAGATCTGTCACTGAAAATAAAAACTGCTTCATATTCAGGCTGCACTTATGCCTAAATAAATATTTATTTTATTTAAATACATGCACATGTGGCTTCAAGCAAATACCTCTGGGAAGTTGCAGCTTGGCTGGGAACTAGCACAGAAACCTTGTGTTGTTCCCAGGCTGTAATTGAAGGCAGAGTAGCTAATCTGGCACATGTCCACCTCATGGGGGGTGATGTTATACTCTGCGGCTACACACTTGAGAAGATCCACGGTGCTGCATGTGAACTGGAAGAAAGCAAGAGACAAACATGAAAAAAGGCAAAGAGAAGGGGAATAAACACAAGTAATCTCAAATATCAGGGCACAAATATATTAAAACACGGATAGGGAGGTATAGCACTGCAGATGCTCCTGGATCCCCCCTCTTTCACTTTATCTGTCAATATTAGAAATTGCTATCAAAAACCATTAGTGACCCATGCATCCAAAAGGGGGTTCTATACGTGTGAACACCAACCTAATACAGGTAACTATTGGGTTTATGAAGTGAAATATTACTACAATAAATAGAAGTCACATAATGATTAGTAAGTGTGCCTATCACCTGTCTGTATCATTCTGCAACCAGGTCACAACTAGTCTCAGAGAGGGCCTTCTCTGTGGCTGCTCCCAAGCTTTGGAATATGCTGGTCTAAAAGCTACACACACCTCATTTTTATTCTTTTGTTTTCAGCCAAAGACTTCCCTTTTCATTAAAGCATTTCAGCAATAAAGGTGTGTGTCTGTCTCAGGAAGGTTTCTTTTATGAAGTTTAGAGATTTTAAAATATTTTTATATTTAGGTTTTAATAATTTTAAATTGCCTTGGGTCATGTAAGGAGAGAAAGGTGGCACGCAAACCAGCAAACCAAGCCAGCCAGCCAGCCAGCCAGCCAGCCAGCCAGCCAACCAACCAACCAACCAACCAATCAGGCTCTAAAGCTGCCCCTGAAACCTCAATCTAAATCTTCCAGGTTGCAGAATCTGGCTGAAAGATTAGCATTGTTTTTGAAGTGGTAAATTTCACGGACCTATATTAGATTGACTCAATGTACAAGACAGAGGTTTGCAGAGTATGTGTTTTGGAGAGAGCTCCCATCACCCACAGACATCATGGTCAACACAGGGCATCAGATGGGATGCTTAATATGTTGACAAACCATGCTGAACAACCAAATACAAACCACATACCATGTTGACAAAGCCTGAAAGGAAAACTAATACAATGGTGATGACCCCGACAATGGTGTTATGGGTCCGGGATTGAACAATTTTCCTTGAAAGAGTCTGCAGTGGATCTGGAAAAAGCTGGAGACAGAAAGGAAAAAAGAAAGTTTTGAACCATGACTGTATAAATATTTTGCGCACAGAAGAGCAAGAAGCACTACCAAGTAGAGCTCAGATTTTTCCAAGGACAGTTTTAATGCACATCTAGTTTTCTCTAGGTAAGGCAGAAAAACTCAATACATAAAATAAAATAAATAAATAAAATAATTATTGGGTTACCCTGATAATATTGACTTGAGGCCATAACTGACTAGAACAGACTGCAAAACAAAGTGGATTAAAAGGCCAAGGTTTTTCATCTCTTGCATCTACAAATATCTACATTTTGCAAGAGGAAACATCAAATTATGATCTCAGAATAGATGGTTCCAAGGTATGGTTGCAGAATATCACAACCGTTTGCTTTTTCAGTTGGAACAGCCAATACAGTACCACCTTCTCTTCCCCAATCCCAGCTATTCATGCAATTTAAGAGACATAGTACTGAGCCAGGCAAATTATTCTGGCAAAGGAGACTGGAAATTATACCAAGTTTTCTCCCTTTCCTTAGCAGTTTAATTATAAAAACAATACATTAAATTATTAATTAATTATTAATTTAAAAAAGACACTTGAAAACTGCAGCTTGAATTGGTTGCCTCATTTTACCTATTGTCTGAACTGGGCCTGAATGGCTGCCCCTGAATGGATATATAGACCTACATGTTCCTAAGTACAGTATAAAGATTTGTTCTGCTTCTAGCATTTCAGATTTCAAACAACTGGGAGGCCTGGATTCGAATGAAACAAAAGAAGGATGATAAAAAGTTATTTGTCAAAGTGCCATGAAACCTCAGAATGATCAAAGGCACACGAGATTTGGCTGATATTGCATCTGGCCTTTGAATGGCATTTACTAACATCTATCAAGTCTACAGTACTTTCTCAGGAATCACCAACATCATCTTGATTAAGTAAATGGATTGCAATCAATAGATGCCTGGATTTCACCATCTTTCTGGTGTTAATTTAGAACAGCATTCAATTCTTGTTATTTTTTATTGGCCTTCCCCCTGCTTTGGTTCCTACCCTGCCAATTTCTCAATCTCATTTTTTATTTCACATAAAACCAAGGAGAGACACTGTTGAGATAACCTTTAATTGAGAATTCTGATGCTAAAATTCTTTAGGTCTAAAAAGTGCGTTCATTTCACTTCACTAGATTATTCCCCATCCCCGTCCCTAGAGACAAATCTGTGACATGGAGATCACTCCAAAATCCATAATTATTACTATAGGTAAAGGTAAAGGTCACCCTTGCTCAAAAGCCAGTCATATCTGACTCTAGGGTTCAGTGCTCATCTCTGTTTATAGCCAAAGAGCCAGCACTGTCTGCGTATGCAGATGTTTCCATGGACATGTGGCAGGCATGACTAGACACCGGAGTGCACAGAACGCCTTTTACCTTCCCACTGAAGTGGTAGCTATTTATCTACTTGCAATGTCTTGCTTTTGAACTGCTAGGTTACCAGGAGCTGGGACAGAGATGGAAGCTCACTCTGTCATGCAGCACTCAGGTCTCGAACTGCCAAGCTACCGAACTTCTGGTTGTGAAGTTCAGCATCTTAACCACTAACGCACCGCAGTCCTAAATTATTACTATAACAATTCGTTTTCTAAGTAATTTATGTTTTTTAAGGACAGTGACAAATGGGTTATATATAGCTTTCCAATGATGACTAACCACTCTACACCCTCCTCCTTTGCTCGCCTTTCATATGGCACAGTTAAAGGGACCACATTTGCTTCCTACACAAGCATAATTATGAAACTGTTTGTTGAAGGGAGAACAGATTTGCTGATGTCCATTACAAAAGGAGATAAAAACAGCCCGCAGGAATGTAAAGCATCTTCACCAGTATCCACCCTCCTCCCTCCAAACACAGAACAAACAAAACAAAAAACAAATATACAAACAAACATTGGTTTATTTCCTAGCAAAAGGTAGGAGAGAAGTGAAGGACCAAATCTCGGAATTGACTAGAGTGGCAAGCTGTAGGACAGGTATTCTCAACTTGTGGCCTGTGGGCTAGATGCAGCCCATGGTACCATTTCATGTGCCCCCCCAACTGCCTCCACCACACCAGGAAGTGCCATGTGGTGGAAGAAGGGCAAAACGGCCATCCGGCCCCCAAAGCTGTCTAAGGGAGCGTGACCCGGCACTCAGCTTAAAAAGGGTTGAGAACTCCTGCTGTAGGATAAAAGACTGCAAGTAGCTACAAGAACGTTTTGAAAAAGTGGTAACATTTTAGCAAGGTTACATATATATTAATAAGACAGCTTTTATTGCTATTACAGATGAGTCACAGTAAAATGTTACCCTATGCTATACTGGCATGAAGAAAAGTTATCTATACTACTGTGACCAGGGCTCTCTTACTACCCATGTCTCCCCAAGAGAACTCTGTAATGAATGTTTGCCTAATCAGGCTCTCATCAAACCATAAAGCAAGTTCAAGGACAGAATAAATATATATTTAGGATTCTCAGTGATTGATGTCACTTAGATATTTGTCATATCCCAGAATTTGGAAAAGTGTTGTTTGGAAAGCCAGTCCAAGAGATTACCCTGACTGAGTCACAGCAGCAAATGATGGTTTCTTCCAAAATAAAGTGCATCATACCTAAAGTCACCCAAGTTGTTCTGGCACAGGAGGAAGAAAAATACCACAACCGTCTCTCCTTATCACTCCCAGTAAAATACCTACAGCAACAAATTAAGCAACTAACAATTTAGACCAGAGGTTCTCAACGTACGGCCAACAGGCTGGATTCGGCCCATAGCACCATTCCATCCAACCCGTGCCCTTGCTCCTGCCTCCTCCTCAATCCTTGCCCCCTCTGCTTGGCTTGGTGTGTCCCCAATGGTGCTCCACAGCAGAGCGGATGTTGTAAAAAGGCTTAAAACATCTGCCTGTTATGGAGCGCCATTAGGGACACGCCTAGCCAAGCGGAGGGGACAGGGATTGAGGTGGTGGAAGCCATCTGTGGCCACCTGTGATTTTCCTAGGGACTGTTCTGGCTGGCTGCAGCTTTTCCAGCAGATGTCCATGGCCGGCCATGTCTTTCTCCGGGGCTGTTCGGGCCGAGCATGGGCAAAGACAGCCAGGATCCCTCCTTTACTCACGCCAAGCCATTAAGCAGGGACGTGGTATGTGTGGGAATGTTTTGGGCTCTGAGTGGTCCTGCTGCCGGGGGAGGGAGTGTTGGTGCTGGGACCACCCCAAGCTCCCACTACTCCCCCACCGCTAAAGGTGGCAGTGGCGGTGGGACCACCAGTCCGGCATGCTAACAGTCTGAGGGGAGTAATCCGGGCTCTGGCTTAAAAAGGTTGAGAACCCCTGATTTAGAGAAACTGAACTACACAAAGGAAGTTGTGAGACAATTGACTAATTCTACGTTTTACCTTTACCCAACTGCCTAATATCAAATGGAATTACAAAAATTTATGTAAAACATCCATGAATATATACTGTAAATAAACAAATCCTGAACAACACACCATAAGACTCTCAAACAAGCACTTTCTACCTGCTACCAAAAATAGACAAACCAGGGAACCACTGTACCAAGCATCAATATCAACATTGTTAGGGTATCTGGATACATGGACTCCATCCTCAAAACATAGGCCACCAATACACCTAAGTAAGAGAGGATTCTTATAATACTGCAGTGATTATGCTGCACCCATCTACTAACTATTTACCACTTTTTACAGAATAAAACTTCAAAGGAATCAATCTGGATATCAACTAGGGGCATACCTGTCAACTGCGGCTCCAGAAAATATGGGACCTGCGCAAATGGTTCTGTGCAGGTCGCCTTCTACGCATGCATAGAACGGGGCTACACAAGCGTAAAACCCTTCTACGTATGCGTAGAAGGTGACCTACGCAGAAGGGCTGCGCAGTACCTCCTTTCCCCCGCTGCCAAATTCCGGGGTTTCAGCAGCGTGGGGCGGGAAATGGCGCAAATCGGTGCCAAAAATGAAAATCCCAGCCAATCCGGGAAGGTTGACAGGTATGACCAGGGGTCTTCAATCATTACCAAATGAAATGGCACACATGATTCACAATTTATTTATCTATACCTATAAAATGGTGCATTAACCGTTGGAATGTGACAAAGGATGTTGCACCAGGCACCACTAGCCCCGTCCGAGCCTCCGTTCACTCGCCCGAACGGGGTTCGCAGGTAACTGTCGGGTTGAAATTTTCGACCCGGGGGCAGGAGCCCCCCAGTCGCAAACAAAAAAAGGGAACTTCAATTCCCGGCAAAAGGAACGTTCGGAAACGCGGGCAAGACAGCATGGCCCATGGGGGAAAAAAATAACCCCCCCGCTGTCGCTGCCCTTCCGTTCGAAGGGCCAGCCGGTGCGCGAAAAACACAAGTAAAAACAAAAACACCCCGCAACTGCCCTTCTTCACCACGGGCCAGCAAGTATGGCCCGTGGGGGGGAAAAAAAACCCCGGCCGCCGCTGCCCTTCCGTTCGAAGGCCCAGCCGGCGAGCCAAAAATAAAAGCAACCCCCCCCCGCAACTGCCCTTCTTCCCAACGGGCCACCCAGCATGGCCCGTAGGAACGAAAGGCACCCTCCCCGCAACAACGCTCCCTTCCCAAGGGCCATCCAGCATGGCCCATGGGAACAAAAGGCACCCCCGCCGCAAGTGCCCTTCCTACCCACGGGCCACCCAGCATGGCCCATGGGAAGAAAAGGCACCCCCCCTAAAAAAAGGACGCACCAAAAAACAAACCAAAAACAGTCAAAAACAGTCAAAAACAAAAATCTAACCTTTAAACAATAAACACAAACACAAACACATACACAAAAAACCCACAACAAAAAACAACAGCCCCCCCAACAAAAACTCAACCCCCCAATAAATAAATAAATAAATAAATAAATAAATAAATAAATAAATAAATAAATAAATAAATAAATAAACCAGAGAGCTTACCATGAAGACGTCTTGACTTCATGGCAACAGGAACTCGAATGACATACAAAAAGGAAGTAACACTTACCGGAAGCGACACCCAGAGGACAGAAGAGGAGAATGGTAGAGAGGAAGCAAAGCTCACCACCCCCACCCAGAGGCCAAAAGAAAAAAGACATCCAAAAACATTGCCACTGCAAAGATAAATTCAAAATGCAAAAAATGCAAAAAATAAGTTAGCACAACATTCAATAATATACACACTACTCTCAAAAAATACAAAAAAACACATACATCACTTTTCACTCAAAAAAACCAAAACACCAAACCAAAAAATAAAACAACAAAATTAAATTTACAATTAAAAAATTTTAAATTAAATAAATCAAAATAAAATTTGCATGAACAAAAATAAAATAAAATAAAAAAACAAACAAACACTGGGAGCGCAAGTCCGCCACAGGCGGACGCAGCGCCACTAAGCCACAAAATCAAAAAACCTTTAAAATCCATTAAAAACAGCCCAGCACCATTTGTTCAAGAACACAAATGAAACCCTTCACTCTCCAAAACCAAATTTAAAGAGCCCGGCACTGAGGAAGCCGGCGCACAAAAACTAAAAAATAAACACACACTGAGAGCGCAAGTCCGCCACAGGCGGACGCAGCGCCTCAAAGTAACAAAATCACAAAACCTTTAAAAACCTTTAAACACAGCCCAGCACCATTTGTTCAGGAAAACAAAAAAAAAACCCTTAACTATTCAACACATTTTTAAAATGCCCGGCACTGCCGGGCAAAATCTGCTAGTGTCTACTAAAATAATCAACTATTGTGTACTTTTGAATCCCCCACCTGGTCCTGAGGCCAGGTATAAATTATTGCCATAAAATCTAACTCTTATGTCTGAGGAAGTAGACTTGTCTTAAGCCATGAAAGCTCACATAAAAATAAAGTCATTAGTCCTTAAGTAAGGTGCCACAATGTTTTGTCTTTACTGTTTATTTTCTTGTCTGACATGCTGGCATGGGCTGATATGGCTACTGCTTCAAAAAACTTTCTTTTGAGAGTACCCTAAATCTTCTGCTTCCATTGAGAAAGGAAGTCATGTCATGTAGTAATCAAACTGCCTGCTGTTTGATTATTTCTCAGAACTGTATAACAGTGTTTCCCAACCTTTGGCTTTTGAACTTCAATTCCCAGAAGCCCAAGTCAATTCCTCAAAGCACTGATCAGCAAATGTACTGGCTTAGGCTGCTGGGAATTGTAGTCCGCCTCTTGGGAACCACTGGTATAACTGAAATTGAAACACTGATAGAAAGCCTATCAATCAGAACATGAAAAGAGTTTTGTCATAACATTTTTCATTTTCTTTTTTTTTTTGGAATTCAAAAGCAGGCGAAGTCCTAGATCACAAAGCACCAGAACAAGCAGAAGGAGCCCATTTCAAATGGGAAGGTTTTCTGTAATAGGCTGGGTCTAAAGGCTGACATTTTTGTATGCCAAGAATATCTTACTGGAATAATCCCAACACAGTTATGAAATCCCCCCTGCCAATTGCTTAACTTTTATAAATAAACATGGAGCTTTCACATACATTTTATATAACAAAGATGGAGAAAAACCCCTAAAATTTATTCATTTGTTGACAGAAGGATTGTAATTCTGGTTGTTAAAATTTGTCAACATAACCTAATTAATAGGCTGATATGCCATTCAGTTGAAATTTATAATGGGCCAAAAAAACCGAGGGGGTTTAAGTAAGCTTAACTCTATGTTGGACTGTGACCAACTACTGCTTTGCTTTTTTGTTTTTGCTTCTGGAACAAATGTTAGTTTACTAATTGAGTTGGGCAGGGGCAGATTACTCTAATTTAAGTACAGCTCTACTAGACATGCAGTCTGTTCCTCACAAACAAAAAGCTGTAAGTTACAGAAAGTTAAAGAGCAATTAGAAAAGACAAGGAAGTGGGGAAAGGAAAGACTAGACGAGGATTTAAGCAGGCTCTTACTCACTGTGTGAGCCATATGCAAATGAGCAACAACCCAAAAGAATATCTTCTGGGAATCTAACAGTGCTGAGAATGGAAGGCCCAATAGTTTCTTCATTTGCCTTGTCGACAACTTCATCTTTCAAAAGATGGAGGGGATGAAGGAGAGCTGCTATTCTGAACTTAAGCCATGGCTAACTGGCAAGCTGAACCAGAGCAATTCAGTTTTCCTGTGGCAAGCATGATTCCCAGCCTATTTTATGATTCTGGTCATTTATGGTGATGCCATAGCCTCCTTCCATTGACACTACCTTCTACCAATTCCTGGCTCTCCTTTTATGGTTTATTATAAAATTGGTGGGCTCTAAAGTGTTGCACAGTGCTAGGGAAAAGGGACACTTTCCCAAAGTTATAAATAATAACTTCAGAAAAAAGATAATTTTTCCAAAGTTATATCATAGAAAGATAGTAGCATGCTGTCATTTGTTGGAGTTGCTTCTATTTCATGTGGTGTGTGTGTGTGTTTGATCCACACAGAGGTGATTTAGAGCTGAACTGGTATAGCAAAGTACTGAAATTGAATTGAATTGAAATGGCATGGCCAACATTGCTCAAGTAGTAGTTCGCTGTAACAAGAAGTGTCTGGATACTGATGATAACCACTTTGAGCACCTCTTGTAATTACAGAAGTCAAACGTGACTTGAATTCATATTTATTATCAATATATATTATTACAATTTTAATACAGATTTGTCCTTTCTTAAAATGTGCATACAGTTTTGCACCCTCTGTATTTGATCTTGCAGTTGCAGCCTTAATCCTAAGAAACAGGAAAGAACTGGATGATGAAGGGAAAGTGGCTGGACACTAGGGGGAAATGACAAGATCATTTTGGAATTTGTTAATCCAAGGGATGTGAAAACTAAGAATAGTTGAGTAAGTTCCCTAAACTGTTAAAAAATATATGATTTCAATGAACCAGAGGAAACGTTTGTTAGGGAAATCTGAAAAAGTAAAACAATGAAGAAATAATCATAACGCTTAAAGAAATAGGTTTCCTTGCAAAGGGAGCTCTCTGATAACCTGATAATTGACTCCTGCATTGCAAAGAAGAGACTAAACCCGTGATAGCGAACCTTAACACTCCAGATGTTCTTGGACTTCAATTCCCAGAAGCCCAAGCACCTTGTGAATCCACACAAATGGATTTACAGTGATTCATCCGGCCCACGCTGCTCTCATTGCTCTTGGAAGCGGAAGTAAAATGCGCCTGTACGGGTGCGTTTTACTTCTGCTTCCGGGAGCAACCAGGGCAGCGTGGGCCAGATGAATCACAGTAAATCCATTCATGTGGATTCACAGGGTGCTTGGGCGTCTGGGAATTGAAGTCCAAGAACATCTGGAGTGCCAAGGTTCGCCATCATGGGACTAAGCAATGAGTTGATCCAAAACCATTCCCAGTGAGTCCATGGCTGAGAAGAATTGCTAGGCTTGGAGATACCTTTTTTGTCTAGCTCCCAATCAGTTTCTGTCTTGATTCTGTCCAATTTATTAGGGTTTCACTGATCTCATAGTACCCCACACTCCCTTGAGTGGAGTTTCTCTAGCAAAAATACTTTCAACCCAGAGTAATTTCATGGACCACTTCCGGAAAAATGTGCCTTTGTGACCCCAAAAGGTTCCTTATCCCTCATCAACGAGAGCACAAACCTATTGGTTAACTCTCTTGGGTACAGAAAGTGTAAATAGACTCAAACTTAAAAAATAGCTTTATTCCCACAGAACAGTTTTGTTTAAAAATAGTACTGTATTTAACCAGCCAAAAAGATCTTGTTTGAAATGGAAGCAAAGTTCTTAGTAATAGCAGCTCATCTCAGAAATGCAGGAGCTGAGTCACAGTTTGGGATCAGGACATTTCAGACACATAACAGCCTGCAATAAAGTATTTTTGGATACTCAGGCAACAGTTCAAAGTTCAAGTGTTAAAGTCAGTATGCTAAATAAGGCAATGTAAAAACCCACCATTTTAGTTGTATGATTTGTCAGTAGATGCTTTATTAGTCACTGTTGGCCTAAGGAAAACTCATTCCAAGCTCTGGCTATGCTACATATAATACAGAAGGGTGGAAAGTTGATATTCAGACAGGTTTCTTATATACAGTATGTAACAGAACGAGGTATATGCTATTCTGTTTTCTCATTCTCAAAATGGCAATTTCAAGTCAGGGGGATAGAGAAAATATGTAAACATCCTTGCCTCATGGTTTAGAAGAAATGAAACCTAAGGTGTGATTGACATGTCTTGCTGTAAGATCATTGGTTGGAATCCCTAATGGGGAGGGTCAAAGGTGGACCCTGTGAGAGGAGATATTACCCAGAGAGGCACACACACATACACAAGCCAACACAGAGACATTCTCTGGAATGCTGTGCTTTTAAGCTTGCCAAAATGTAGAAGCTTAGGAGAAAGGGAGGACTATGGCTTATGGTCTATCCCTGGAACATGCAGCTTGCTTTATTTCTACTTTGAAATGTTTTCTAAGCTATTGCTGTATCCTGAATCTTGCTATGCTTTCAATACACTTCTAAAATGCCTGAAGAGACTCTGGAGTGATTACTTGGCACATGTTACTTGAATCTACACTAGTTTCATGGGCACCCTTTGCTCACTACCTAGATTTCAGTCGGGAGTGACTGGGCATACTGATAGGAAAAGCTCTGAATTGTTGGGTCTGATCTGGGTCATGGAAGCAGAATCAGGCGCAATCCCATCGCCAGGAGGCTGGAGGACTACCGAGTCCTACCTGGGAGTAAACAGATTGTTACACAGTACTTTCTTCTTTTTCACCAAAAGTTTTATACAGTATTAACTGGAGTCTTCAATTGGAGGCCTCCCCTTTGCTTTTTCTATAACATGTGGTAGGTCACTCATGACTAGTGGCTCTTCAAAGCCTTTGGAGATATTAGAAGATATGACAGGTTAAAACAACAACAGATACCCCACCCTAACCAGGTTATCTAAGAAGAAGACTTTGTTGTTGTTGTTCAGTTGCACAGTCGATTCCGACCCTTTGCAACCCTATAGACCATCGTCCTCCAGGCACCTCTGTCCTCCACCATCCTCATCAGCCCGACCAGCTCTGTGCCCACTGCGCCCACGATGCCATCTAGCCATCTCATCTTTGGTCGCCCTCTTTTTATTTTGCCTTCCACCTTTCCCAGCATCAAAGCCTCCTCAAGTGAATCCTCTCTTCTCATTTGATGTCCAAAGTACTTTAGCTTCATCTTTACTATTTGACTTTCTAAGGAGCAGTCAAGGTTGATTTCTTCTAAGATTGACCTATTTGTTCTCCTTGCTGTCCAGGGGACTCTCAAAACTCTCCTCCAACACCACATTTCAAAGGCAGCTATTCTTCCGCGCTCAGCTTTCCTAGTGGTCCAGCTCTCACACCCATACATTACCACCGGGAAAACCATTGCTTTGACTATGCGATTCTTTGTTTTCAAGGTGATGTCTCTACTTTTCACTATGTTCCCCAGGTTTTTCATAGCTTGCCTCCCAATAATCAGTTGTCTTTTTATTTCATGGCTGCAGTCACCATCTGCAGTGATCTTAGAAAGTAAAGAAAGTAAAATCTGTCACTGCTTCTACTTCTTCCCCATCTATTTTCCAGGAACTGATTGGGCCTGTTGCCATTATCTTGGTTTTCTTGATATTGAGTCTCAAGCCAGCTTTTGCACTTTCCTCCTTCAATCCAATCAAGAGTTTCTTTAGGTCTTCCTCACTTTCTGCCATTAAAGTGGTATCATCTGCATATCTCAAATTGTTGATGTTTCTCCCAGCAATTTTGATCACATATTGTGTTTATCAATTATCTCATCAAGACTGAGATTTTGATTACAAGACACAGTGAAGTCCATTTATATTTGCACCATGGTAAGTTTCAGTGAGTGCAGTGGGACTTACTTTCAGTGAAATATGTATGGGATTGGAACTTACTATTTTTAGCTGTGTTGTCTGGCCAGACAGCCCGCTACGGTAATGGAGTAGATCATACAGCTAGTGACTCAATGCCGAGTGTTGGACAGTGGTAAATAACCTGACTCCCAAAAGGGGCCAATGGCTACGGGCGGATGAGCCCCTTTGGGTGGGGTGATGGTTCCCCTCAGTGGAGGAAATGCTACTGGAAATCATCACATTGGGCCCAACGGAACCACTTTACTACTCTGATTCCCAACAGTCATGGCGGCAGAAGAGGCCATGCCAGATGGACTGGCTGTGAAGGCGCACCTTGTTAATATCCTCAAGGCTGCGGCATTCCATTGCAGTCCCGGTATTAAATCCTTCATATGTGCCGAGATCATAGTGTGTGGGTCACTTCATGGCAAGCTGGGATCCACCTTAAAGCAGCTCTCGGATGAAGTGCTCATCTGTAGAAGACATCTTTGGAGAAGAGACTTCCACAGAAGTAGAAGTTCTCACTGAGGGAAAGCTCTTCCTCCCAAGGAAACAAGCTGACCAAATGTCTGCAATGTAACTCAGCATGGGGGGTCCAGCAGCCCAGCTCTGTAAACCTCAGGTTGTGATTATACATTTTGATGGAAATCATGCTCTCTCTCATTTGAGCTCATCCTGTATACTGTCTGTCCTGACCCTTGTTGTAGACTCTCTGGTTGTATATGACTTTCTGGCCTGGCTTGACTACACTTTTTGTACTCTCCTTTGTTTGTAGTGAATGTTGCCTTGGTTTGAATTTTGGACTACTCTTGGGCTTTGGACCATGTCTGTCTTACCTTACTCTCCAGTAATACTGTTACACTTCTGCCTATGCCACCTGTGCCCCAGCAAAATATATGTGCCAAGAATTTGCCCCTTGGCTCACGACATCTGGGAGTATATCATCCACAAGATATGGGGATCTTCCAGAGCAAATCTGGTATGTACACAAGGGAGGGGGCAGTTTCCACAAAAGCATTCTGTTGTATGAATGGATCCTACAGTGAGAATGGTAACCCACTCACATAAACATGGATGGAAAGTTTATGTCTGACATGGGAAATAAGCCATCAGTACTAATGGAATTTTCTCCCTCATGCCTAACATGAGGAAGCAGGCAGGGCATTTTCACTGGCATCACGTCATGAATGTAAAAGTTTCAACCTGATTTTCTGCCTAAGTTTTAAATCAGATGCATGAGAGGGGGAATGGAAGAAAAACTGTGTGGCATCTGTTTAAAGTTTTTTTTTAAAAAAATAGAATAATTTAAGTTAGAATAATACAATGCCAAATTGTCTGTGAAATATAACATTATGTTTAGCCCTGGTGCACAGTGGTTAACCGGCTGTACTGCAGCAAAAAGTTGTGAGTTCAATCCAGATGGGGATCAAGGTTGACTCAGCTTCCATCCTTCCAAGGTCAGTAAAATGAGTACCCAGTGTGTTGAAGGCAAAATGGTAATTACCTTGTGAACTGTCCAGAGAGTGCACTAAGCGCTATCCAGTAGGTGTTATTGCTATTGTTATTACTTTTAGCCCTAAGAACTATAGAATAAAACTTATGGCAGAACTTCTCTTTATTTCACACTTTATTTGTGGCAGTAGGAAGGGGTATTTAAGTGCCCTTCTTGTGTATTCTGAGATGAAAACCTTAAACTGCACAAGAAATCATTCAAACTTTTGGTTCCTTAGGAGTTTATTTTTTTCTTGGTTCTTACTGCGTGTGAAGTATTTGGCAGAACTGATATTGCTGGCTTTGTAATCCTTCAAAATACAACTGCCATTAAAATTAGTTGTTGACCAGAAATCTATTCCATGAGTGAGCCAGTGAGTCTATCAAACTAAAGTAAAAACGTGTAGTGTATGTTCCCCAACTCTCAGAGAAAAACATAATAGAAATTGTCAAAGTTCTAAAGGCAGCCCAGTTGGAGATTTTATGAGATGACGGTGCCTGCATTATTTGCTAGCATTAAAATACATTCAAGCTAACATTAAAATACAGCAGTTAGTCTTTAAAGTGCCACAGAGCCTCCTCGAATATTGTGGTATTTTTGAGCCACAACCTGGCGTACTCTGGGTAACCGCAACCTTGTGTTGCCTGCTACTCTTTCTCAAACTAGGTCAGGCAAAAGGAACTGCAGAATGAACTAACAAAAAGGTGCCTTCATTTTTCCAGTTTCATGTCTGGCCTAGACATAGAAGAAGAAGAGTGTTTTTGTCTTTTTGTTGTTTACTCTCTGATATGCATTCTTTGTGTTTCATTGTAAAAGCTACCAGACTAATCTACACTGTGTTTAAAGCAAATGCCTTTAAATTACCATACTCACCTTGACACAGGAATAAATGACAGAAACAAACACAACTGTAGTCAGGATCACGAAACAGGTCAAGTAGAATGCCAGCATAAACACAGATCTGAAACAAGAAAACACAGCAACGTGGTTTGCATATAACAAATGAGGAACAATACTATAGAGACGTTTTAGATGCAGGTAGGAATAATGTAGAACAATAAAAAAACCACTGCTGTTCCATTTAAATTGTCAACAGAGGTAATAAAGAAACAGAGAAGGTAGATCTTCTAGATGCTAAAACACTCTGCTGCAATAACAAAAGAAAAATATGTTATGATTCAAGCATGCCAACCCTGAAGTTAGCAGTAAGGAAAGCAATAAACTAGTATGGTAGCTTAGAGAATATGGATATTGGAATCATTTGCAACTAAGTACAGTATTCAATTCACACCACTGTTTATCTGTATACCGTTTCATTTCCCAAAATCTAGAAACAATGATTCTGCTTAAAATGAACTAAAGTTTTAAGTCTTTCAATAAGAATGATAAGTACTTTTGGTATTTCGAAACACTGAGTGTAGAGAAGAACAAACCAATTGTGGCAAATTTCTTTGCGCCACTGCATTCAAATTACTCACAAACATCCCATCATTCTAAAAATGATTATTTTTAGTAGTGTTACAAGTATGCAGAGATTCTTTCATAAAGGCAGGTTATGAAAGACCAAAATATTTTGTGCTTAATTTTTTAAAATTATTACAACAGAGAAGAAAAAGGATAAAATGCCAATACAACATCTTCTTAGTCATATGACCCATATCTATTTGAGTAGAACGTGCAATGCAAAATCCTGCAGAGCACATGTTTCCGTTCACTGTTCCAGCCAGCTAAGTATGCTCTGATTTACAGAACCTGATTGCATTTCTCCTCTCTAACTTTACTTTCTATTACAAAAACCCAACTGAGCAATCTGAAGCCAACCAGATGCACTTAGTGAGCTGCTGGAGGAGAGGGAAATTGCCACCTAGAGTTCTTTCCCCCTAAAGGTTTCTCCTCCTCTATCATTTTGTGTCTTTAATTTGCCCAAATCATAGAATCATAGAATAATTGAGTTGGAAGTCTATAGCAAGGGGAAAAAGATGCTTTGTATTTTTTTTGAGAAGGAAAACCTAAGGAACTGTTATTTCCTAACTGATAGTCAGTGTGGTTTAGAGTGCTGGACTAAGGCCAGAATCCTATTGATAGATTCAGCCACAATAGACTCATTAGGTTTCCCTTGCTCGAAAGCAAGTCGTATCCGACTCTAGGGTTCAGTGCTCATCTCTGTTTCAAAGCTGAAGAGCCAGCGCTGTCTGCTTCTGCAGACGTTTCCGTGGTCATGTGGCAGGCATGACTAGACACCGGAGTGCACAGAACGCTGTTACCTTCCCACCAAAGTGGTCCCTATTTATCTACTTGCAATTTCTTACTTTCGAACTGCTATGTTGGCAGGAGCTGGAACAAAGACGAGAGGTCATTCCATCCTGCAGTCCTTGAGAATCGAACTGCTGATCTTCCACCTCCCAGTCAGTGTCTTAGCCACTTGAGCCACTGCAGTCCCTTTAAATGCATTTTACTAACCTCGGAAGGAAGGAAGAGGTATGAATCCCTGGTCAGGATCAAACTGACAACCTTTTGGTTACAGTACAGCAGTTTAACCACTGCGCCACCAGGGAAACCAACTCATCACTTCAGTGGAATTTATATAACTGTTAGCTCACAATGCAATAACAGATTCAACAGACCTGTTTGAGTTGGGACTAGCAACAGTATTCTGGTCTATGACTCAGGAAATGTCAAACTCACACTCAGCCATGAAACTCACTGAGGTACCTCAAACCAGTCACAGAGTCTCAATTTGACCTTCCTTCCAGGGATGTTCTGATGGTCAATGTTGGTGGGGGGAGCCCATGGCACCATATAATCCAGCCCCCAACCTCGCTCCAGGTATCACCACTGCAATTGGCTGCAGACTCATTTATGGCCACCGTAAAGCCACATTAGACACACATGCCATTTTGGAATCCTCAAATTGCTGGAGCTTGCATTGATGCATATGATTATTGTAGTTTGGAAATACTGTAGTGTGAAACCCAGGGACGATGACACATTCATTTTTCAAATATGCACTCTAAAGTTGCATGTTTGAAATGACTGCGAACCCGCAGCACAAACGTGCTTCAAATAACAGGAAGAATGTGTGCAAGCAATGGATGTGTGCATTAAAAAAAGTTTCAAAATCAAAAGGGTTCTGGCTCATAAAACACACACCAACAACTGATGCGCTGACTAGACATGGAGGTAGGAAAAAGAAGAGGTTTGTGGATGAGTACATGATAGAAATTCACATTCTGATTTTGAAAAAAAAGTAAATTGGTTGGCATGGCTGCTGTGGAGAGCTTATTTTCAGTGATAAGTGTGACAATGACAGTGACAATGATGTCTACCAACCCAACACAGAAGGTTGGGGACAGGTCACTGTGATGCTAGAGAAACAGAACAAGATGCTGCCTTCACTCAGTAGCAATGCTGAGACCTCTGCACTGGATCTGATTTCTGGATCTGCACTGAATCAGATTTCTCATTACTACCCTGCAACAGGATATACTAAATCAGAGGTTCACAACCTATGGCCCATGGGCCAGATCTGACCCATGGCACCAAATAATCCAGCCCATGGCACCAAATAATCCGGCCCCCAACCTGAAGCAGATCCAGATTAAATATGGCCAGAGTTAAAAATGCTGGCTAGGTTTCATAGATCACTGTCACACTTGATTGTAAAATGTATTAGTGACAAATTTTCAGGCTGGGTCATTATTTTAAAAAACAAAGAAATAATGCAGATACATACACACCACACACACACAACACCATCCTGTATCCCTCCTGTTGCTCAACTTCATCCATAATTCAACAGCAATGATTACCAAACTCAGTAACATTAAGGCAAACCACATGAAAGCCAGCTGGGTCTCCTACTCTTTCCAGACTACAAAAAACACTTCTACTTATACTGATTTTTGTGGCAATCCTGCTGATTATAATAAAACAATCAAAGATATTTTGCTGAGAATTCTGACTCCAGCTTTTTGCTGACAGCTGCTGAACATGCATAATACTGAAACACACATTTTCCTATGCATGGGAATATGCAACAGCCTGGTTCAAACACACACAATTTTGGTCGGAGGAACCATGAGATTTTTATTTTTATTAATTTGTTTGTTTGTTTTGGAAAAGCAAACTTGGTGCTTACATTCTACTCTTTCATCAATATTTCAGCATGACTTTATTTTAAAAATATATTGCATTCTTTAAATACACAACATTTTGAGATCACTTGACTGGAAAAGTATACAGTAGTTCAAAAATCATGTACAGACTAAGACAGGGATTCTCAACCTGCAGCCCATGGGCCGGATGCAGCACACGGCACCATTTCATGTGCCTCCCCCCCTGCCTCCACCATACCAGGAAGTGCCATGTGGTGAAGGAAGGGCAAAATGGCCATCCAGCCTCTGAAGGGAGCGTGACCTGGCCTCCAGCTTTAAAAAGTTGAGAACTCCTGTTCTAAGATATAAAATCTCCCCTATTTTCTTTGAAGGCGCAGATGCAAGGAAGGGAGAGGGAGAGGGAGACCCACCATTGGGACACAAGACTTGATTGGATCAATTGTCAGAATGAGATCATTAGGTCTTAACAAAACCATCACATTCTTGACTTGGTTTTGAGTTAACACTTTCCTTTATCCTGAAGCTCTTAGATAGCATTTTCACTTGAGATAAGTTGATTCATAAGAAGTTTCCTCATCCCAGGCTTGGAAACTGTAGTTCTGGGAGAGCAGACTAGGGATTTCTATCTAACAATTATCAGTTCCCTTAACAGACCACAATTCCTAGAACTGTCTAGTGGAAGTCATAACAACATCATTGGCATAAAGCCAAAGTAAATTTGTATGGTAGGAATTAGCTGGGAAAAACATAACTTTTGCCTAAGCATTTACTCTGAAGTCACATACTTGATCACATCTATCCTAAAGCAATTATATAAAAAACAAAAACAAAAGTAAGCTGTTAATAGTAATTGTGGTGTGTGGGTTTTGCATGAAACTCATGATGTTTAAGGACTCTGTCACATTGAGTCCTGAACCCAGCTGAGCCTCTAATGCAAGGATTCTCAACCAGTGGCCCACGGGTTGGATAAGGCCCATGGCACCATTTCATGTGCCCTCCCCCAACTGCTTCCACCACACCAGGAAGTGCCATGTGGTAGAGAAAGGACAAAATGGCCATTGCCCCTGAAGCTATCTGAGGGAGCGTGACCTGGCCCCCAACTTAAAAAGGTTGAGAACTCCTGCTCTAATGTATTTATGTTTCTCTTAGCAATCAAGAGACTAACCTGAGAGCAATGTAACCAGATACTTTTGGTGGGAGATGAGCTTACTGCCTCCAGTCTAGCATTTTCCAGTGGTCTGAGAAAAAGCTCCTTTCCTTGAGAAGCTGTATTGATCACATTATCTACGTTCCAGCATATATCCTTGATATACCTTATCAGGGACGTAGGGGGATGAACATGCCTCACAAAGGCTCTGTTGGGCACCTAGTATTTTTTTGGGGACACCCGGCAGGGCGGATCCTGCGACCTGCTTGCCCCTGGGCTACGCTATTCTCCTGACCTGCAGAAGGTTCCATTAGAGGACCACCCATTGCTTTTTTTGTCACTACTTCAAACAAGGGGAGGGAGCGTGAAGTTTGGATTGGAGAGCCAATTGCTTTCACAAGGCTGCCCTTCTTTGAAAGAAGACACCACAGACTTGATGAAGAAATGTTCGAAGATTTTGGCATGAGCCATCTCTAGAAATAGGACAGCCCCCAATGTAGCCAGGAGACCCCAGAATTCTGAGAGGGCTTGTGTGGAAAGCTTTTGAGCAATCTGACAGGCGGAGCCTCTGCTTGAAACCACAGGTCGCATGTGGAAACCATGACATACCTTACCAGACGTTCTTCTGATACTTAGAAAGCAAGCAATGATATGGGTTTCATTTCACAAGTAGAAAGAGTTGCTGGCACTATTTGGAGGGAGAAGACCTCTTGTTTAGGTCTGAGATGCTGAAGATTTCCCCCCCTGAACCCCATTCCCTTCAAAAGGTGAGAGAAAGCATGATAAAGGTAGTCTAAGAAGCCAGCTTCACTTGTTCTACTCATACTGGTTACGTCCATGTGCCATTCCACCAGGGGCAAAAAGCACTGAAATATCTTGTTGTCTTTTTTCCATCCCCCTACACCCGTGTTTTCCAAACTTTGGTTTTTGGACTTCAATTGCCAGAGGCCTAAGTCAGTACATTGGTTGATCAGTGCTTTTGGGAACTGACTTAGGTTTCTGGGAATTGAAGTCCAAAAACCAAAGGTTGGGAAACACTCCCTACACACTTCCAATTGTTACCTGCATTTTTAAACAGTGGGTAAAATCCAGTAATAAGTCATAGCTAGAGTAGGACCCCCAAAACAATGGAGGAGTTATGAAAACTCCACTGGTTCAATGGACCTGCACACAGTTGTAACTTACTCCTGGATTTCCTATCTTATGTTTTCTTATTGTTAAAACAAGGATCAGAAGGTGTTTCCAACTAACTGACTGATCTTGCCAAAGCCATACCAGGCCATGGGCCTGAGTAAAGCGGGATATAAACAAACAAACAAAAATAATAATAATAATAATAATAATAATAATAATAATAATAATAATAATAATAATAATAATAATAATAATAATAATAATAATAATAATAATAATAATTTTGCCATAGTTATCATGTTATCATTAAAGTTATAGAAGAGTAGCTGAATACTTTATAAATTGTGTGGTTGCTCAGTCGCACAGTCGAGTCTGACCCTTTGTGACCCCATGTACCACTGCACGCCAGGCACTCCTATCCTCCACCATCCTCCACAGCCCAATTAGCTCTACAGCCATTGTGTCAACAATGCCATCTAGCCACCTCATCCTCTTCTGTCCCCTTCTCTTTTTGCATTCATCTTTCCCAGCATCAAGGCCTTCTCAAGTGAGTCTTCTCTTCTCATTTGGTGTCCAAAGTACTTTAACTTCAACTTCAATATTTGTCCTTCCAAGGAGCAGCCAGGGTTGATTTCTTTCAGGGTCAACTTTTTTGATCTCTTTGGTGTCCATTGGACTCTCAAAATTCTCCTCCGACACCACATTTCAAAGGTGTCTATTCTTCTGAGCTCAGCCTTCCTTATGGTCCTGCTAAATGCCTGCTAAACTGAGAATTATCTTGCATTATAGGTTTAGAAATTAAAGATGGTGCAACAGAACTAAGACTAAAGTTAGTTTTTCATAGATAGTTGTGATGATAATAGTTAGACAGTTGTCTGCATTTGTGTTTATTTACCTATCAGATAAAATTTCAATCTAATTTCTTAAATAAATTGTTTAATGGAAGCTTTGCCCAAGTCAAAGCCAACTAAGAATTTCTAACAGCAGGCTATTTGCTAATATGCAAAATTTGTAACAAATATTTTTAATCTTCTGCTCCTGAATTTCTTTTTTTAAATAATATTTTTATTGGTTTTCATATGATAAACAATACACAAAACAAATAAAAGGTGCATTAAATAATAATGGTAATAAAACGATATATAACAAATAAAAATAATATATAACATATGAAAATAAAATTGTTGGAATTGTCTGCGTAGACTTCTTAACCAATTAACTACAATTCTCTTTCCAAAATTGGATTGTATCAGGGCTTGGTTTAAATTCATTGTCTTCTGACAGTGCAAATTCAACAAAAAGACCCCAAATATCACAAAATGGGATTTTTGCTACCATTCCCTTTTCCTGATGGATTTGCATAGTCAGTTTCTCGTTAAGTGCCAATTGTCAAACATCTGAATACCATCTAGCCTTTCTAATATTTGTTCCACCTTTCCATTCCTTGGCAATTAGCTGTCTTGCTACCATCAATAAAGATAACAATTCTTTTTTATTATCTTCCAAGTGCAGACCATCGACTTCACCCAAAATTGACCTGATGAAAACAGATCGAAATATAACATCAAACACAATCCTCCTCCCTCCCATCGAAAACCAGCCAAAGGTGGGCAGGCAAGGGACCAAGGTCCACATAATGAGGAGGAAAAAAAATCCGTGGCCAGCTAAACCCAAGAAAGGCACCGAAAAATCTCAGTCCACTCCTCTAGGTGCCCCCACTTCACCCGGCCGGTGGGACCAGGGGAAGGAGCTTGCGACGGCACCTGCCTCCCACCCTCAGGGCCGGTGGCGTGAGCCCTGAGGGGAGGTAACGCGGCGGTGGAACTCCAGGCAGCGTCTCCCTTTTGAAGCCCTCTGTATTGGGGTAAGAGGCAATGCCATGAAAGGTGATGCAGAACAGGGGTTCTAAACCTATGGCCCATGGGCCGGATCTGCCCCGTGGTGCCAAATAATCTGGCACTCGCCCTCACTCCAGCCGCCTCAACTAGAATCAGCTGTGGACTCATTTACAGCCATTATAACCATGTTTATGATAGCAGCAGATTCATTTATGGCAGCCTTCAATGGCGGGTGGTGGTGTGGTGGTGGAAGACAACCAGTCAGGCCCCCTCAACTGTTTGAGGGAGTGTGACCCAGCCCCCAATTTGAGAAGGTTGAGAACCCCTGATGTAGAGGGTTGCCAGAGTGATGCCAACCCCTGCAGGAGGATCAGTCAGAATCTGTTGACTCCCTAAGTTTCCCGATGGTTTTAACATAGCCAGGCAAGGTCTTGAGAACTGGACTGCCACCCATTAGTGCTGGAACTAGCTGCTGAGGGGACTGAGCTATACAGACTGTCAGGGAGGATTCTCACCTTCCCACCTGCAGGGTTTCATTCTTGGGAATAAAATTTAATTGTATTGTTCTGGAGTAAGCTGCCACAGTGTCTGTTCTTAGGCCAAAGAGGATGCCAGACAGCCCACACTGCCATTTTACCTACCACTTATTCATATGCTTATGGGGTGGAGACAGTAAGGAAGTTGGGCCCATGCCTTCTTGAATGGCACAAGTGCTGGTGTCCCACCTGTTGAGGTTTCATAGCCAGGGAAGAATAAATTTTAATTCTTTATTCTGTTCACTTAAAACCTAGTGTGCCTATATTATTAATCTGTTTTAATTCTGTTAAATTGTTTAACTTTGCTTAGCTTAAACGGATCCATTTTGGAGGGCTACAGTATGCAGAAGCCAACCTCTGTCCAATTAAAAGCGGCAGGTTGAGCTGACCTCCGTTCACAGACAGTGAAGCTGAGAAAGTGTCTGTTCTCAGAATAATTACCTGGGAGAAGCGTGGTTTTCAGACAAGCCACCTGTTGGTAGATGTGAAACGCAGTCCTTCTGATGGGAATGCTGAATAAATGTCCTGTCCCAGACTGGATTTCAAAAGAGGGCGTCTGTCACTCAGAACACCTCCGCACACTTTCTCACCAGAAATGGTATAAATATTGTGGCGATCAAGCCAGATTAGAGGAGAGGAACAGGGCAGTTATTTCAGATCATCTCGAGATGCTGCTCTTCGTCTTCCACACTGGATCCGACCCATAATCCGCATGGGCGGTCGACTAGCTGCACTCTTTTTAGATAAGTATTTCTTTTTTGAACTTTGATTTACTTTCTTAGAAACATGTATTTTTCTTAGCGTAGTTTAGAGAGGATTTTTATATTATATGTTGGAATATGCTTTCTTTTATTCCAATAAACCTTTGAAAGGATTCCTTTCATCAAGAATGGTTATTCTACTTCTTTCCAGCTGGGAAGGAATTGAAAGGGAATTTTTCTGATAAGACCTTGTTGCTTTAAAACATGGACTCTTTGTTATTTTGAACAGTGCAATTGTGCCCGATAACGAAGGGAGCTAGAGAGGGGAGAGATTTAGGGAGTCTTGGCTTCCCAGGACAGTGCTCACCTCCCCCTCACCTAGCTGCAACATCAAAGGCCAAATTCCCATAAGAAAGCCATGATAAGGGTGAATAGGATCTAATGGAAGAAGCCGCTACCAGTCCCAGAGGACATTGTAGAGCTTTTCAATCTGCGACACTTTTTAAGGCACTGTCATTACCCATTAGATCCCCATTTTCCTTGCTGGGTTTCCCTGCCGGGGTAAACTTAATAAAGGCACCCTTTCTCAACGCTATGAAAAGCCTGCTTTACTTTTTCTCTCTGGGTCGGCAAACCATTCCATGAGTCCGGGAATGAGGTGACCTGCCAGTGCTGATCAGAGAGAGCAGGTGGAGTGGAGGGTGCCTTGAGGCCGGGTTGGCGGCATTGGGACAAGCCGGGGCCTAGTCGGCAAGTGCGATACCACCCACCCCCTGTGCTCACATGTCCATAATGGTCTTAAAGCAGGGGTGGGGAATGTGTGTCTCTCTATATGTGATTGTAGTTAACTTTCAACAGTTTTGGCCAATGCAATCAACCATGAGGCATGACAAGAATTGTATTTCAACAAGTTCTGAAAAACAACACATTTCCTATTCCTGAACTACAGCAAGGCGTTCAAACCACAGCCTATGACATGGCACCAAGCCAGGAAGATTTACGGTTTGATGCTCCTGCATTTGCATTCAAAGTCAAGTTGCTTGCTACTAACATTTTGTGTACATCTTCAAGAAATGTACAAATCCTTAGAATTTATGTAGACTACCTACAGTATGCACGTAGAGTTTCTAATTCTTGTTAAACAATCAAGGGAAGCCATGCAAACACAAGAGGTGTGAAGAGCTAATGAATCAGGATGACTGTGTTGATAGTTTTGTAGGTGCTGTTCTGATGGTTGTTATGAAACACTGCACTTTAATCATAGCCTCCAGTCAGTTTTCTCCCAACTATCTCCCCACTCTATGCTACTTTTCCTGCCACCTCTCTGTGGCTCTGAAATAAAAATCCCTTTCTTATTATTATTTTTCAAAAGATAAATGTCAAAGCAGCATCCATTTTCAGTGTAAATAATAAGTACCATATGCACAACATGACGGAAGACTTATTTCACTTTAGGCAGATAGTCATATAAAGAAAGACTCAAAGATCAACTTACCGGGGCACAATTGTGATCTGAACAAAGCAGATGAAGAGGAAGACTATGCAGGAACATGCCACATATGCACCAAACCGATCATCCACTTGTTTGGAGTACTACAAGGAAAGAAACCATTGTGATTAGACAGAAATCTCTCAAATTCAAATTGTTTTCTGAAGGTGAACAGCCTGTAGACTTTCAGATGTTGTTGGTTTTTAACTTTCATCAGCCCAGGCCAGCAGGCCAAAAGGGATGATTCAATAACAGTAACAGTAACGGTACATAAGAACATAAGAACATAAGAACAGCCTTGCTGGAACAGGCCACAGCCCATCCAGTCCAGCATTCTGTCTCACACAGTGGCTCACCATTTCCTTCAGGGTATTCCCAAGCAGATGCCTTCACCTGCTTAGGATTCCCTGGAAATGATATTGAGAGATATCCTGCCTATCTCTCCAACCCGGAGGTTGTCCTTAAGTATCCATAATTATAGCCATTGATACTCTTGTACTTCAACAACATCTGGAGAATCACAAATTGCTTAGCCTTCATATAAATTGCACTTCTTTACAAGTTTAGCCTAGCCATAAGCATTAAAATTCTAACTCTTGATGAGTTAAGGGTTGGTAACAAGAGGTCCATGGAATAGAAATAATCTGAGATTTCTTTCATAAATATCGCTGTGAAATCTTAGCTCAGATTACCTGGAAATGATACAAATCTTACACGAGGCTAAGTGCATCCAATGCCAAGATCTCCTGTTCTAAAGACCTTCTGAAAATTTCCTTCACTAGAACCTTCGTCATAAAATAATCACTACAGGATATTTGTTCACATGTAATAAAATCCACAAGTGCTTTTTAAAAGGAAGAATAACATTTTTGTTTTAGCTACAAAGATGTAGTGGGGGGAAGTGGTTGTGAAGGCCCACACCAGAACATTCTTGTTAGGAAGAATTTTGGGACAACTTTTAATGATACAGGAGAGAGTAAAGCTTGAAGAATAGCAGTTCACTGGATGTCCCCTATCAGCTCAAATGTGTTGATGATCTCTAGGGCTAGTTCAATCAAGACATTTGAAGGGGAAAAAACCATCAACAACTCCACAATTAACTTTCATGTACTCATGCTTTCCCCAGCACTCTCTTTCTCTGAGCTTATCAGAGAGTATAAAACAAAACAAAATGACAAAGAATGTTATGGTATTTTAAAGACTAACTGGATCAATTCCACTTCGCCAGACATAAGAGCTAAGCTGTTGTTGTGGGAGAGCCATGTGAGATGTTCTAACACACCAAATGTGTCCCAGGGTTGTTCTTTATCTCATTTAGACTTCCTGAATATGAGATAGAACTGCCATGCATAATATGTGCCTCAATGCATAGGAAATAAACATAAGCATCTTTGCTAAGACTGGAGAATATAGAAACCAAGAGCTGGAATGCACATGATGGCAGCGGGGTTGGTGCTTTGAACACAGGATTACCACATGTGAAAACTGAAGATGAAGAAGTGGGTGGGTGGCATACCTGTCAAGTATCCCGTTCTCCCATATTTTTTAAAAAAACCCAGGGGCATGTAGATCTCCCATATTTTATTGTTCTGTAGCTTTATTCATGAGGTGTATGCCTTATACCAGAGCAGAGGAGTGTTGGGTTCCCTTAGCATGACTACTTTCCCCTCACGGGAAAAAAAGCAGTTAGCAAGGCAGGCTTACTTACCTATTCTCTCCCTATTCAACTCCATTTCATTTTATGGTAATTTTTCATGGAACTGTTTTTTACACTTTAATCAGTTAATTGTCTACCTGGCTTGCTGATTGCTTTTTTTCCCTGTGAGGGGAAGCAGTCCTGCCTTTGGGAGTGGTTCTTCCTCTACCAGGGTAGCCCAACACTCCCTTGCAGCTCCTTCCTCTAGGCTCTTGGGTGTGCCTGGGTTTTGGAGAGGAGGGGGTATGGCCTGCCAGAGAGGGCTGTGGTCTAAAATTTCCCTTATTTTAATGTCCAAAACTTGACAGGTATGGTGGGTGGGGACAAGAGTTAGGATTTAGAGACTAGTACAAGAAGGATATGCAGCTAAGGATGCGGGATCTTCCCAAATTCTACCTCTTAAATAGTCTAATGGCTAAGATCAACTCTTATGTACTCTCTTCCCTAAACTCTAATACTGGAGATGAGCTGAACTGAGAAATAAGCAACTGTAGGAAAGGGATTATGAGTTGAAAAGGCAGCATGTGAATGTTGCCCCTCTGCCCTTTGCCGTAAAAGTTTCAGAATATTTGAGCTTTAAAAATGATTAATATAGACTTTTCTACCATTGCATGTAATCTGCTCTTTACACACCTAACTGAGAAATGTTTACCTTCTTCTCCAAGTCAAGCTCCCTGAATGTTAACAGAAATTTACGGACATGTTCCGAACGTAAGCGGTCAATACTTCTGGCATCAATAGCGCGACCTAGAAACTCATCCACCTCATCTTCTGGATTCATGTTCTCCTGGATGTTCCTGAGAGAACAGCATAAAGGAGAACCAAGTCAGCCATGGCATTTACACTAAAGAGCCTTCTCCAAAGAGTCATCTAAAGATGAATCATTACTTTTATTTTCTCCGGCTGCTCAACACTTTTATTGACATTTAGAGGAGGAACTCCACAGTTCTTTCAGAACCTTCCACACCTTTTCCTTCTTCCACCACTTTTTTTTTTGTCTGCAGGCAAAGTAGGCTGGCTTTGGAATCCTGAGTAAAGCTGTCTTCCAAACTTCATCTCTTTTGCATAATCTTTTACGTAACTCAGGCACTAAACTGAGAAGCAAGTGTCTCCTGAAACTTTTACAATCCTTTCAGGCTTCATGTGTCACATTGTAAACCATGAACATTGCTTGTTATTCACCAATCTGCAAGTAGCAGCTGCAATAATGCAATGCCCATTGTCTGTCCCAGCTCCTGCCAAACTAGCAGTTTGAAAGCAAGAAATTGCAAGTAGATAAACAGATACCCCTTCGGTGGGAAGATAAACAGTGTTCCATGTAAAACCACTCCTTAAACACAACACTTACCTTGAAAGCCCTATTAAGAACACTACACAGTAACTCAGTTTTGACTTATCGGCACATAATAACAACATGTCATTTAGAGCGATCCTAGACTTCATATGCAAGGAACAACCACAGCACAATCTAGAGTCTAAATCCTTGGTGGCAAACGTATGGCACATGTGTCAGAAGTGGTAAGCAGAGGCTTCTCTTCTTGCACATGCACCATCAAGGGGAAGCCCCGCCCCACCCAGCTGGTGCTGATTCCCCACCACCCCTCTCCCTCCACCAAAGGGGAGGTGAGAGGGGAGGCTGAAATCCTGGGCAGGAGGCTGCAGCTGGGTGAGGGAAGGTGGGGATCATTCTTGAGAGGAGGCCCCATGGGGGGGGGAAAGCACTGTGGGAGGGTGGGGAGCAATGTGGGGGAGCACCTGCAGGGGGATGGGGAGGCCCCATGGAGGGTATCCACGGGGTGGGGAGATCCCATTGGGGGAGCACCCACAGAGGGGCAGGTGCACACATTGTGTTGCCAGCACCCCTCGAGCAGCACATGTGTGCATGTACCCACATGACTTCACTGGAGGTGTGCAAGCAACATCATATGGGTGTGTGGTCACTTGTGGGGCCTGCCCACATGCCGCCTCCTCCTCCTCCTTGGGCACCCAGTCTCTAAAAGGTTTGCCATCACTAGTCTAGACCAATCATTTTTCCCTTTAAAGAGAAAGCAACAATAACTAAAAAACAATCTCCCTCCTGTCTCTTCTGTGAGAAACAGAAAGCTTCCTTATTACTTGTGCAAGGAGAAGAAGAGGACTTTTCCCATTTCTTTTAAATTGTTGTTAACCGACACCATGCATCGGTAATGCTTTAAAAAGGCTTTTAAAAAGCCTTTTCAAAGCATTGTTGAAACAGTGTCAACAATTAAAAAGAAATGGAAAACTTCCTATCCCTTCCCTTCCACATGTGAGCAAAAAAGAAACTTTCTGTTTCTCTACAGAAAATAGCCAACCAGCCACTTGGATTCAATCCCAAGAAATCTCATATACTGGAACCAAATCAAAATGAAACAATCCTACATAGACAAAAAAGAACCGCTACATAACCCCCCAACACACACACATTTGTCATCCCTTGACAGAGATCAAAAAAGGTGCAGACAGGCACTGTTGTGGGTGGGCTGGTTCATGATGGCACATAAGAGTACCCAGTGAACCAGCCTATCTTCAACCCAGATCAAATTGTAGGAAAATTTCCTCCCTGATTGCACTCTAAGAAAAATGACAACTTTTTAAAATCTATTGATAGCTCTGATACTTTTGAAAGCAGTCGTTCTTTAAATGGAATTCATGTTCAACAACTTTTATTTTATTGTTAGGTGCATTAAATGCTTCACATTTCCCTATCTTTCATACACCCTGGAAGTAAGAGGTGTGCTATCTTTGTAGTCTATTTGATGTTGTGAGCCGCCTTGGGTCGCTTAGGCGAAAAAGGTGGTTATATAAACCAAATAAGTAAGTAAATAAATAAGTAAATAAATAAATAATACTCTATGGTTTTTTTATGGGGTAAATCAGCCATGGTTGTTCTTCATCTCTACAAGAAGAGATAACACAAGCTAGCATCTTCTGATTTTTCAGTTTTTAGTCTCACTACAGACCTATATTGGTTTTCTGTCACAGGTTCCTTGAACACATCCTGCAAATTTTAGCTTACCAAGGATGCTCAGAGTTCTCCTGTTAGCATGTTTGTGTAGCTCCCTCCCCTCCTGCTGAGAACTAGTTTCTAGAGAGAGGAAAGAAATGTTCAAGCCATTCATTAACCGGCTGCTCTTCCTCCTCCTCAGTAAGCACCGCAGTAATATAAATAGCAAGAGCAGCTCTTATGCTTCGCTTATGTTGTGATCATTCAATCACACCTCAGAGCTCCCTTCTGGCAAATATAAGAAGCAACTACAGTACTGTCCATTATTTGCAACTAGAGACCTCCAAGGGCTTGCTCCTTCAAAATGGGAGTAGGCTTACAAAACCTCAGAGGAAAGGGTGTCTATACTCTCTAGTAAGATATGCTTAGCAGTTAATCCATGAATTGTGTGTATAATCAGGAAACTATAGACATCGAATTCCCCCCACCCCCTTCCATGATCCTCTTTCTTCATTGTAGTCTCTTGGGTTGCTCTTCTTGATATTCTAGAGAGGCCAGAGAAAATGGACAGGCATGAAAACAAATACTTCTTGGTTTTCATCTCAGAACATAGTCCTTTATGAGGAATATAGCCTTATTTTTATTTGATCTTGAGATATCTGAGAGTTAAGGGCCAGCTGAAAAAGAACAGGGCCATAGTTTCATGGCACTATGAAGGTTTCAGGTCAATCATTGGTATTCTCTGTGTAGAGCTACTGTAGATTAGAATCCTGCCAAAAAATCTGGAGCCCTATTGTCAGTCCAGGTTGACAATAGTGAATTAGGTGGACCAAGGGTCTGACCCAGTGTAACACAGCTTCCTAAGATAACTTGACCAAGGCAAAACGTCCATTTCAACACATATTTTCCCTCTTTCTTTTTGTTTCACAAATGCAGCCAATTCTTAGTCTGTTCATATTGGCACCCAACTTGAGACACTTTTTACCTTAACATCTTTTAAAAGCATAGCTCATTAAATCAAACTTAAATAACAAGGGACAAAGGCAGTGGGAAGTTGGTGGGATGTAAGACCACTATGTTGTTAGATGCACTTTTTGAGCCTGACATTTAATAAGCATACCAGCCAAGAAAAACTCCTAAGGAGGAGTGTAAAAATGAGAATGGATTCTCCACACAGGGCAGATGGGCAAATTTTATACATCTCACACTTGAACAACAACAACAAAAGAACATATTTTTCCCTTACTTGTCTTTTGGATCTTCAAAACCCTGAAAAACAAAATAATACTAATTAGACAGCTGAATGACTAAAAGTACAATAAAAATATAATAAAGAACACATAACATTGAATATAGAAACACAACAAAATGAAAAGTGGTATAAAATGTATGTAAACAACTAAATAAATAAAATTTAAGTGTCATTCATTTGGCATCCTCTTCCTTCAGGAACAAGTATTTGTCATTCAGATCATAGAATTGCTTTGGAAACTATGAAAGAAAAGGAATAAAGCTGATCTCTAAGACTGTCCCTGTCAGTTATCATACTCATTGATTATATATATTTTAAAAAATGGAATTGATTAGAAAGATTTTTTTAAAAACCAGAAATTCCTCAAAGGAAGATCACTGTTTGAGTTTTGGTTCTGTTATCTCTATGTACTTGATGGACCCAGAATAACCTTATTTATGAATTTGAGGGAGTGAGAAAATAGGCATGAATGTAGGCAAAGCAGACTAATAAAAATGATGCAACTGTGAAATCCACTTTCAAACAAAGCCAGTGGCTAACAGGTGCATACTGGTATATCGGGCAATCAGACTTTGACCCATCCCGCCCTCGTGCCCTGGGGCATCAATAGCAATGTATAGGATTCCAACCCCAACCCCCAAATAGGCGCCCCCACCACTCCCTGTCTAGCACCTTCTCATGGTGCCCTGCACACCCCTGGTAGCTAATCATATTTCAAGAAAAGCAAGCCTGGTTACTGAAATATGATTTTAACCTGCCCTTCATGGAACTGCACTCGTCTGGAAGAAGAAGTAGTTAATAGGCTCCAGTTAAGTAGCCATTTCAGACAGCTGACACAAAAACAGAAGTAACAATCCCTCAAGCTCTTCCTTCTGAGCTCCTTTACCCATTCCACTCTTGGTTCAGGACAGAACAATGTATTACACTCAGTCTGCTCTGCACCAGTAAAGTACCCCACAATGGCAGAAGATTCCACCTCTGCCGGTCCTGTTCAAGGTGTTTGCTTCCCAACAGCATTTTTTGCACATGGCAAAAGATATCCTGAGTAAACTGTTTCTACAGATTTTATTCACAGCTGCAATGTTCCATTTCTCCTTTGTTCCATTCCTCCTTGGTAATCAAAGCATCCCTGCTGTGATTCTCAAGGATAATGTGCACATGTTGGCTTGGTGCTTATGCATGCACCCCTGACAATAGTGGCAGGAATGCTCTGTTTACTAGAAAAAAACAGACTGAAAGTTACTACTCAGCTTATGCTATGAACAATTTCAGACAACGAATGGCAAAGGAAGTATGATAATAATGTTGATTAAAATTTACACAACCAGTTAATCAGAATGCACAGAATGACACAAGTGCTTTGGCATGAAGTATGGGCAAGCATACTTTTGTGAGACTTATTGGGTTGCTTTACAACATACTTAAAAAATAATGCACTTTTGTTTTGTAGTTTATTTAGAGCTGCCATTAAAATGATCATTCATACTATTATGTTCTCAAACACCATGTATGAGTACACAAGCTGGGCAGTAAAGAAATCTGACAGAGGAAAAATTGTTTCGTTTGAAATCTGGTTCTGGAGGAGATCTCTGCAGATACCCTTGACTGCCAGAAAGATAAACAAATTGTTCCTAGAGCAAATCAAGCCTGAACTTTCTCTGGGGGCAAAAATGATGAAATTGAGACTGTTCTATTTAGGGCACATCAGGAGATGTAATGCCCTGGTCCTTACAGCTGAATTATGTGCTGGGAGTGAACTTTTTCTTGAAAGCTCTAATAAAATGAAAGTAATTATTACAGAGATCTCTGAATTTGAACAATGCCCTCTGTAACGGGCAGGCAATATCCAAATCTTATTAGTCTAAGGAAGCCCTCAACTGTGCAGCACGTTGAGTGACATATTTATTTATTACATATACATTCCATGCCTCTTCAGAAACGGAGGCATTTTATCAGTTAAATTCATACATTACAAAGATGATAAAATGTCAAAAAGAACAAAACAATTACCATTGAATTAGTGAACTTAAGTTGGTAATTGCTAACAAGCAGACTTTTCTGTTAAGATAAACTAAATAAACAACGCACAAACTATAATCTAATATACTGGTTCCAAATCTTTGACAGCCAGATGTTCATAGACTAATATTCCCAGAAGCGTTCACTATTGGCTGTGTTGGTCAAGTTTTCTTGGCGCAGTATTCCAAGAATATCTGGGGACCCACAGTTGAGAACCACTGATCCAGTTGAACAATATAGGCTCACGGCCCACTCTCTTCTATAGGGCTTAATCACAGAACTGTGTACTGGGTTTGCAGCCATTTCGCACAGCTTTGGTAAACTATTTTTTTTTTAGTGTCTGAATTTAGGTATGCCATTTTTACATGATGAGACATTAACTCCTTGTAATAAACATGCAGTGACACACTTCTTTATGTATGACAACAAACTAAAATGAACAACCACAGCACACAACTCCCCACAGTTCAGAACTAATCAGAAATCTCAGCTCCAAAAAGCTGAATTTAATAACCAAGCTTCCAAGTAATCTGCACAACACTATCATCTCCAAAAAGCATACGGTCAGGATGTTGTATTAATAAATGAAAATGCTAAGGTGGTCTGCGTTTTAAAAAGCTGATTTTATAGGATCATTCTTTTACCCCATTCTCTCAGAGAAGAGGGAGGGAATGAGAATGGCATTTATGGTCTCATGCCTGAAAAGGTAGAAAGAATAAATGCTGAAAGAAAAGAAAGCGTAAGGAAAAGGTTGGGGAATAAATCATTTTGACAACATCAAAATTAGATGGTGAGTTGTGAACAGCTGGGGCAAGAGAGATCTTGCACCTGATCTTATTTCAACAGGAGTTTAACTAAGCCTATCCCATCAATGCAAACACGGCACTACCTCTCCCTCAAGCGACCCCCAACAAACTCACTGTGTTTGTCTTTTCAAAAGGGAAGGACACTAAATGTGGAGAAATTACAGAGCCCCTGATGGGAAAAAAGATTAAGTTCCTTGTTTTGCTCTTGCCTGGCAGCAGTGAATTTCATAGCCTAGAACAGGGGTCAGCCAATTTGGCTCTCCAGATGTTCTTGGACTTCAATTACCAGAAGCCCAAGTCAGTACACCTGCTGATCAGGGCTTCTGGAAATTGAAGTCCAAGAACATCTGGAGAGCCACGTTTGCTGACCCCTGGCCTAGACATTCCTTGTTGTGGTGTCTCATTCTGTCGAGTCAGACTACATACCTGTACCTAGATAAACACGCTCAAGAACCATACTGAAATTGTAGGCATTAATTACTCTTCATTCCTAGAATCTGAAATGAGTGATGCAAAATAAAAAAAATCACTGCAATTGTATGTGTATCATATAGTAACTGCTTCTAAACTGGGGTAGCTAGCTTTTGAAAGCAAATGTTACACCACCTGCCCAGGAAGCCTGAAGGAATGAACTTGCCTCACCTCTTCTGACCCCACAAACTCTCTCCCCCACTCAACCTAAAAAGATTACGTTTTAGCCTGAGATGGCGAACTGTATCCTCTAGCAGACACAGCTGGATATTTAGGAACATACATTATAAAGGCCTGTACAGACTTTCTTTCAAAAAACAAAAGTGACTGGAAGACTGAGATTGCCTACATAAAACACACAACATCTTGAGAAGGCTTCACTGGCTGCTATTCTGTTTTCTGGGTACATACCATATATACTCGACTATAAGTCATCCCAAATATGTCGAGGTACATAATTTGGACCGCTAAAACTAGGAAAATAGATTGACCTGAGTATAAGTTGGGGGTCGAAAATGCAGCTGCTGCTAGTGAGTTTCAATAATTAAAATACATGAAAATATGGTAAAAATAATTAATTTAGACATTTGTATGGATATGTTTTTGAGTATTTATGTTGACCTGAGTATAAGTCGAGTCCCATTTTTGGACCTCATTTTGGGAGCTAAAAACTCAACTTATACTCGAGTATATGCAGTATTATTCTAAAAAGGCTTTTGAAAAGTCTCAAGTTGTAGAGTCCCAGCCACATGTGTGTGTGTGTGTGTGTGTGTGTGCGCGTGCGTGCATGTGTGTGTGTGTGTGCATGTGCATGTGTGTGTATGCACACACACACATTAGGTTAAGCACATTAGTGCTTCTGCTGCAGCAATGCACATTCTTGCCCCCACCTTAGCTACAGCCCCAGACTTATAGAAGAATATTCAAAGTTGCCAACAGTTTGTGAGTTACCTTGGGAACAGTAATTGCTCACTACTGCAAAATATTACTGAAAAAGATCACCATGATTATATTCAAAAGCACAACACTGGTGGGGGAGAAGGGGGGAGGAGGAGGAATGGGAACAAGGCTTCTCTGTATATCTCATAGACATGTGCCAAAAATATGATTCTTTGTGACTTAATAAACATTACTTGGTCCTGGGTCTACTTTATTTTATTTGGACTAGAAACTTAGATCCTAAATACAACAAACATTGAATTGCAGATGAGAGCAAAGATTTTATAAAGCTGCTGGCAGACTGTGCCCGTACTGATGCTTGATACACAATCTCTATGTAAATCTCATCTGTCTCTCCTCTGCTTTGGCTAATTAAAAGAAATGTGGCCCTTTATTCAGTCAGTAAGGGACTGCAGTGGCTTAGTGGTTAAGACACTGAACTTAGCGACTGGAAAGTCAGCAGTTCAAGACCTGAGTGATGGATGACAGAGTGAGCTCTCATCTCTGTCCCAGCTCCTGCCAACCTAGCAGTTCAAAAGCAAGAAATTACAAGCAGATAAATAGTTACCACTTTGGTGAGAAGATAAACAGCGTTCTGTGCACTCTAGTCATACCTGCTACATATCCATGGAAATGTCTGGAGATGCAGATAGAACTGGTTCTTTGACTATAAACAGAGATGAGGACTGAACCCTAGAGTTGGATACAACTGGCTTTCGAGCAAGGGCAACCTTTACCTTTACCTTATCCAGTCAGCATTAAGATCCAGGAAAAGTCACACGAAGAACACAACACCACGTACCATAGGAAAGAAGGGAATGGATACAAGACAGGAGACCCTCTTACCACTTATAGCTAGCTATCAAAAAACACACTTTCATCACCGTCACCAAGCATTACTTTGGGGGGGGGGGCAGATTGGCTGTTAAAAATCCTCCTCCAATTTGGCTACTTGCCCTCCTCCTCTGGCTGCCCTCTTCTCAGTCTCTCCACATGTCTAAGTTCCAAGATGACCCCGGTCGCATAATTGGACATCGCGACCCAGGTAGTCTCCTTGCTCAACATCTCGCCAATGATGTCTTCCGGGGACAACTGTTGTCGAAGATGCATGTGTAAAATTTCCCATTCTGCATCAAAACATGGACAGTGAAAAAACATGTACTCCGCGTCTTCCTGCACGAGCTGGCAGATGGGGCATGAAGCATCATCATCCAGCCTAAAGTGACGTTGGTAGGCTCTGAAGCAGCCATGTCCCATCAACAGCTGTGTGAGGTAGTAATCCATCTCTCTGTCTGGGATGAGGCGATGAGTCCACCGTCCCTTGGTCTATGTATCCCAGATCTGCTGCCATCGCTACAGGCATAGGCAACCGAAGCACCCCATCATACATAATATTCCACAATAAGGGACCAAGCACTGAACCTTGTGGAACACCTCCTGTGATGTTATAGGTTCAAAGTCCAGCATCGGTGTTATATATCAAGGTTCGATCTGTGAAATAACTCATGATTATGCATCTGGATAATCTGGGATACGATCCCAGTCCACTGAATTGAACGCATTCCTCACATCCAAGTTGACGATAGTGCAGTACTTCTTGGCACCTCTCTTCCAACGTTTACCTTCTATGGTCTTGCGGGCAATATCTACTACTACATTGATGGCATCCATGGTAGATCTTGCCTTCTGGAATCCGTGTTGGCTTTCGGACAATCCACAAGCTCCTTTGCTGAACTTCTCCATCCGGTTATAGATGATCCTCTCGAGTACCTTACCTGCCGTATCCAGCAGGCATATTGTTCGATAAGATGATGGATCGTCCAGTGGCATTTTCCCTTTCTGGAGAAGAACTAGTTTCTGCAGTTTCCACCGGCTTGGGAAGATTCCCTGAGCGAGACACAAGTTATATATCTCTAGGAAGATTTCTAGTTGGGACCTGATGGCAATTTTAAGAGCAACATTGGGGATACCATCCGGGCCAGGGGCCTTCACATCCCAAGTCTTACTACAGGCCCTGATCAGCTCCTCCTCCAAAATAGTTGGCACGTTGAAGCGGTGATCAGCAGGCACATCCTCGGTATAGGGGTGTGTGTGTGTTTGGTGTATGAGAACCAAGACACAGGAAACAGCCACGGGCTGGTTTAACACAGGTTTATTGCATGGTGGTCAGAGGGAACATGAGGTAATGGCGGATGCATAGCTCTATATATACAGTAGTAAACATTCGAATGTGGCTCCGCTATAGCCTATTGGCTACTATCCGCGTGACGTCATTGCTGGTCACGCCCTTCTTGTCCAGGTGTAGGTAGTGGCGGGAAACTCCGCGCTGTGGCCTTTGATGAGTATGGACCAAGAGAGCTTGGACGCTCGCCGCTGCCCACTGGTGGTCATTAGCTCGCGTCCTCATACAGGGTTTATAGTGATACAGCTGAAGGCTATATTGTTACTGGTAGGAACTGTTACATTGTTAAGATACATTGTTATCACATGAAGATGGTTACCCTATTAGAACACAACACTCCTCCCCCCTAGGATGAGACGAAGTCTCTCAGCCAAGATGGCTTATTTCGAACACGCTGGGGTCTCGGTGCGGGCTGCCCTGTCCCGGGTTTGCTACCTTCTCGTTGTCCCCTGGCTTCCTGTCCTGTAATTGGAGAGGGAGACTTGTTAGTGACTTGCCGCGGTTCTGCGGCTTTGTTGGGAGGTGTGTGCTTTATTTGGGAAGAACCGGGGGCACTGGGGGCTAACGAAAAACCCCTCTTCTCGCTTGGATGGGTGGGGGAACACTCCCAAAAAACCCCCCGGCTCGCAAAATCAAATTCGGAATCAAATTCGGGGGCAGCAGTCGCAAACTCCTCTCCCTCTTCCCCGGGCTCGGATAGAGCTGGCGTATCAAAAGGATATGAGTCGGGACCGCTGCTTCCCCCCTTGTTCGGGACTGTTGCCCTTCGTTGTCTCCCCCTTGAGATAAACGGGTGGAGGAGAACCCTAACGCTGAGGCATTCTCCGTGCCGTCCGTGGATTGCTTCCTGAGAACCCGGCTCCGGAGCTGATCCGCATGCCGCCTCCACAATAGACCGGTGCTCGTTTCCACCCGATATGACACTGGCCCCGTCTGTTCTACAACTCTCCCTGGTACCCAGGCTGGCCCTGCGCTGGCGTAGTTCCTGCAATGCACAGGATCGCCGGCGGCGAAACCTTTCAACACCGCCACCCCTACGTTCTTCCCTTTGTCCTCGACCCTCGTCGGGTCTAACCTGGACAGAATCGTGGTCAGTTTTCTCCGCATCAGCAGCTCTGCCGGCGAGTATCCGGATGCTAAGGGGGTCACCCTATACGCTAATAGAAACTGACATACTTGGTGATTCAGGTCCCCCGAGCCCATGCGCCGCAGCGCATCCTTTGTTGTACGCACCAGCCGCTCTACTTGGCCATTCGTGGCCGGGTGGAACGGCGCGGATGTGACGTGCCGAATGGCGTTTGCCTCCGTGAATGCCCTGAACTCGGCGGACGTGAAACAACTAGCGTTATCGCTGACCAGAGTGTCGGGTAAACCGAACATGGAAAAGACCCTCCTTAGATGGCTAATTGTAGTGGCGGAGGACGTGCTCTTTACCGGAATCACCTCCAGCCACTTGGAGTACGCATCCACTACCAGGAGAAAAATTGTTCCTCGGAACGGGCCAGCGAAATCTACGTGCACTCTGGACCACGGCCCCCTTGCTGCGTCCCATTCCCTATGCGGGAGACGAGCCGCCTCCGGTCGGGAGCCCTGGCATGCCTCACAGGTGCCGATCATGTGCTCTATGTCTGCGTCCAGCTGGGGCCACCAGAAGTAACTCCGGGCCAGCGCCTTGGAACGGACGATCCCCGGGTGGCTGACATGCAGCAGTCTGAGCACCCTCGGTCGCAGGGATGTAGGGACCACCACCCGTTGGCCCCACAAAAGGCACCCCCTCTCTAGGGACAATTCTATTCTTTTCCGAAAAAATGGGTCGAATTCCGTACCTGGGGAGGGCGCCGGCCACCCCTTCTGCACCCATGAGCTTACTTTCTCCAGCGTTCTATCCTTGCCTGTCGCCCTGGCAATGTCGGCTGGTACTATTGGGGGTGAATCTAAGACCTCTATTAACAATACCTGGTGGTCTCTCTCTGCCCCTGCCTTTTGGTCGCCCGACAAGGGCAAAGGAGACCTTGAGAGTGCGTCTGCATGGCTGATCTCCTTCCCGGGCCGGTATTCCAACTCATGTTGGTATGCGTTGAGAAAGATAGCCCACCGCAGCATCCTCGGGGACAGGATCTGTGGCGTGGGCTTATTCGCAGTGAAAATTCCTAACAGGGGCTTGTGATCGGTCACGATCGTGAACGGGCGACCATACAGAAAATCGTGAAATTTTTTGGTTCCCGCTACTATCGCTAATGCGTCCCTGTCGGTCTGTGCGTAATTCCGCTCTGCTTGGGACAGGGACCTTGAATAAAACGCTATCGGGGCCTCCCTTCCGTCGTCTAACATGTGGCAAAGCACCGCCCCCACCCCCACCGGGGATGCGTCACAGACTAAGACCACTGGCCGTTTGGGATCGAAATGAGTCAGGATTGCCTCGGATGTTAGGAGTTGCTTTAACTCCTTAAACGCCCTCTCTTGCTCGTCATCCCACAGCCACGTTTCCTCCTTTTTAAGCAACCGATGGAGCGGTTCGGCCACCGACGCCTTCCGTGGAAGGAAGGTGTGGTAAAAATTGAGGAGCCCCAGAAATGACTGTAGCTCGGATTTGGATGTGGGGCGAGGAGCCTTCTTGATGGCGGCTACTTTGGATTTGGATGGCATAATTCCCTCGGGTGTAACCCGGAACCCTAAAAACTCAACCTCCGTTTCGAAAAAAACGCATTTGTCTTTTCTCAGTCGCAGCCCCGCTCTCTCGAACACAGACAGTACTTTATCCAATCTCTTTGCCAGTTCGGCCTCACTCCCCCCTGTTATCAATACGTCATCAAAATAAGGCAACACCCCCTCCAGCCCCTTCAGGAGGCGTTCCACAAGCGACTGAAAAAGACCGGGTGCCGAGTTCACGCCGAACTGTAATCGCGACACCTGGAACGCCCCTTTATGTGTAACTATTGTTTGTGCCGCTGCCGTGGCGGGAGTTACAGGGAGTTGCTGGTAGGCTTGTGCTAAATCGAGCTTAGCGAAACACTTTCCCCCATTCAGCCTGGCCAGAAGGTGGCTGACCACCGGCACCGGGTATGCATTAGGGCGGATCGCCTTGTTAATTGTACACTTATAATCAGCGCAAATGCGCACCTCCCCGTTAGCCTTTAGTGCTGTTACAATTGGAGTTTCCCACTCCGCGGAATCAACAGGAACAAGAATCCCCTGGCCCACCAGTTTGTCCAGTTCCGCCTCTATTTTGTCCTTTAGTGCGAACGGCACCCTGCGCGGTTTGAGTCTTATCGGGCGGACCTCCGGGTCTAGGTCGAAGGCTACAGGGGGTCCCTTGAACTTTCACAGTCCTTTTTTAAAAACGTCGGGGTGCGCGTCACACACCGCTTGTATTGGATCCGCACCCACGGCATGCACCCCCCCTATGAACAAACCCAAAGGCTGAAACCACTGCGTCCCGAGGAGGCTACAACTTCCCCCTTTAAGAACAACTAGGGGGAGTTCCGCAGAATGTCTCTTAAAACGGACTCGAAATTTCCCGACCCCCAACACTGGAATGCTGTTCCCCTGTACGTCTCGTAGCGTGGACCTCAACGTTTTAAGTTTGGGCCGCGCGTGGGGGTCGATTTTCAAGAACTCTCTCTGGGGAATTATAGAATAGGAGGACCCCGAGTCAATTTCCATCCTAATAGGGGCCCCTTGTACTAGTACCTCAACGAAGTAATGGGGTTGTCCCGCGGACACGCTGAACACGGGAGCGTCGTCCTCGCTGTCGTCCGAGATGCGGCCCACGCCGTCCTGCTTCCTCGTGGTCCGGGCGCCATCTTTGGACCTCGCTGGACAGTCCGGTCTGGCCGAACGGTCTTGTGAATGCCTCCGGCCCTCTTTCCGCTTCCTGCACGCCTTGGCGATGTGCCCCCGACGGCCGCAGTTGTAGCACTCGGTTTTTCTGAATGGGCACTTCGCGCGCTCATGGGCCGCTCCGCAACCATCGCAGCGGCGTCCTCCTTTTCGGACCTTCTGGACCTCCTCGCCGTCGCTGCCTTCCGTAGACGACTTCGAGGTTCGTCGGGTTGCGTGCACCGACTGTCCGGACTTTCCGTGCACCGAACTCTCCGCTTTGCCGGCCCTAGGACGCCACTCACGCCATTGGTGCATTTCGTCTACCCCAGCATTCGTGGATTCCGCGGATTCCGCGGCCTCCACAACCTCTGCCAGCGTGGGTGGTGGCTCCTTGTTCATCAGGCTGCGCTGCACTTCCTTGTCCTTCAGGCCACACAGAACTCCGTCCCTGAGGGCCATCTCTAGGTTGTCCCATCTGCAGGGGGCGGCGGCTATTCTCATGGCTGTTACGAAGGTCTCAACCGACTCGTCCGGCGCTTGGACTCGCCTCCAAAACGCGCTCCGAGCGGGAAACATTGCCCTCGAGGGTCGGAACCGCTCACGCAGCAGTTTCATGATGTCCTCGGCTTTGAAATCACTCATCTTCTTCGGTGCAATAATGCCCACCAGCGTTCGCTTGGTTTCTATCCCAAGCATTCGGGTGAGGATGGCCCTCTTCCTTTCCTCGTCGTCTTTGACTTTGAGTTCCACCAGTGCCGCCTGGAAGTCCATCTCAAAGAGCTCCCAGTCTTGCGGTTTGGTAATGTTGAACCCACTCTGTGCCCTGGCTCCTTGGGGATCCATAATCCCACCTTCGTCGCCAGTTTGGTGTATGAGAACCAAGACACAGGAAACAGCCACGGGCTGGTTTAACACAGGTTTATTGCATGGTGGTCAGAGGGAACATGAGGTAATGGCGGATGCATAGCTCTATATATACAGTAGTAAACATTCGAATGTGGCTCCGCTATAGCCTATTGGCTACTATCCGCGTGACGTCATTGCTGGTCACGCCCTTCTTGTCCAGGTGTAGGTAGTGGCGGGAAACTCCGCGCTGTGGCCTTTGATGAGTATGGACCAAGAGAGCTTGGACGCTCGCCGCTGCCCACTGGTGGTCATTAGCTCGCGTCCTCATACAGGGTTTATAGTGATACAGCTGAAGGCTATATTGTTACTGGTAGGAACTGTTACATTGTTAAGATACATTGTTATCACATGAAGATGGTTACCCTATTAGAACACAACAGTGTGTATGTATTTTAATCTCAGTTTGATATTTCAATAAATAATCATGTTTTCATTCTGAATCATCAGCTAGACATAGTGAACGCTAATTAACAACATGATGTGTAATACATTTTGGCATGAACTACCTTTTGTCTATGAATAGGATGATGCAAGCACCCTTCTAATACACATTCAAAGAAATGCCTAATTATAATTACATGCTAGCTCGATTATAATCTTTTTATCACATTATGCTTTGTAAAGTTGCACGACTAAAAAGCCAAGACAGGCTTCTACACCAACAAAAGTTACAGCTGGACTGATACTACAGTATGCTTGCTTGATAAAACTGCATCTGGCAATGATGCATTATTTAAAAAAAAACAGAACAAAACACCAGCATTGATTTTATAGTTATATTACTGGGGACACTCAAGCTATATGATTGTGAACATGAAGAACTCACAGCGATATGTTTGCAAAAACATAAATGACTGGTGTAATTAGCTTAAGAACTTCCCACAGAAATCTTCACTTTTGACATTTTATTTTACATAGAATGAGTACTACAATAATATAGGCTTCAGTTCTAAACATATTTTGCAGGAAATAAATCCTACTGAATCGGCTGTATTTTATTTCTAAGTCGATGAGTATGACTGCAGTACAAATCTTACATAATGAATTGAAAAAGCTGCAGTTTCAAAATACATTTTATCTTGAATACAGATACTTTGCTTGCTTGGAAGAAGTTAATTACACTGTGCATTTTTCTATTAGATATGTAATTGCTTTTAATATGAGATAATATGCAACAAAGATATAAAAAGTGAAATATTTCTCTCACTGAGGTTTTGTTAACACAGTTAATTTTTCAAACTATTGAGGTGTTCAAATGGACTTTAAGTTAAATGACTGAATCTGATCATTAAAAGATAGTTTAAGCATTTTAAAATAAACTGTCACTGCCTTTTCAATATTTTGTTAGATGGGTGTTGTTGTAAGGCAAATAAATTGATGATTTATCACTTTATAAATAATTACAAAATATACACTCTCCTAAGCAAAGTGTTGGAAGATATGCTATTATTAATTGCTGCAGTTCTTAATCCTCATGTTATGCTGTTAAACCATGGTTACCTATAATTCCATTAAAAACCCTTTGGATTATTAGAGCAAAAAATTATGGGTGAAACTATACAGATCACAGGTTAATCTTATCCCTTTCCTACTCAAAAAAGGAGCTCATTAACACACATAACCTCCACTTATGTAAGACTCAACTCTTTAAATTCAATTTGACTACATTCCACCCAACAGATCAATCAGATTAGACTGGTGAAGATTATATAACGATAGGCACAGTGCCTGAGCACCTTGAGAAGAAGGGAATGGTAAACCACTTCTGATAGTCTATATCTAAAAATCCCCGGAGAGCCTTGCCCTCATAACTGACTTAATAGTACACCACCATCATCATTAGATTCACAGTTAAAGACTGGTATAAAATTAACAGTACAAGATCCAACAAAGGACCTGAGAACTGTTACGGTAATGTCTAAGTATATAGGCAGTTCCTAATAAATTTGTGTTGTTGCTGTTGTTGTTATGCAACACGCTGTACATCTGTTTATAACAGATATTGTCACTGTTTTCATCCTGTGTTTCATTCAAAATGTGGAAGCAACTCATTATAAGTTACATGCTACCCATGACTCGATACTTTTTTTAGGTAACAAGAATTATAACTATTGCAAAGTTAGTTTTTAGGCGTAAAAAAGTAACCTCTAGTTATTTTCAAAGATTGCTTTTAAGATGCATTTTAAAGCATTTTCCAGAGACATTTCTACAGAAAGTTGTCAAATCTGGGAAATTCCCTTATTCTCTAAAAGGTAGAAATACATTAAAAAAACATTCTGGAAAAAAGTCTATCTGTACTGAACAACTTAAGATATAAAACATATGAGAGAGAGATGCATGTACACACACACGTGTGTGTGCCTCTCTCTGTAGTGTTTGTGTGTGTGTTTGTGCATAGTCAACAGCAACACAGATCAATTTCTTCTAAACACTTCTAGTGCATTCTTAAGAAAATCATACCAATTCAAAAAAGGAGTTTCTATTTAAGCTTGTCAAGACCTCTCCATTATAAGATATCACTAATAAATCTGACCTCTCCCCTCATGCTGGTATGCTGATTAGCTGCTCATAGTTTCCATCAGGAAAGCACAATCCATGATCTTCAAAAGCCGGTTTCTGGTGGAGAAAGGGCAAAATGGCCATCCGACCCTGAAAGCTGTCTGAGGGAGCGTGACCCGGCCTCCAGCTTAAACAGGTTGAGAAATCCTGGTTTAGATTATAGCTGCTTGATTGTAAATCACTGGTCTATGGAATTCCCTGCCAGAAGAAGTGGTGACAGCTGTCAGTCTTGACAGCTTTAAGAAAGGATTAGACAAGTTCATGGAGGACAAGGGTATCAATGGCTATAATTATGGATACCTAAGGACAACCTCCGAGTTGGAGAGATAGGCAGGATATCTCTCAATGCCATTTCCAGGGAAACCTAAGCAGGTGAAGGCATCTGCTTGGGAATAATACCCTGAAGGAAATGGTGAGCCACTGTGTGTGACAGAATGCTGGACTGGATGGGCTGTGGCCTGTTCCAGCAAGGCTGTTCTTTATGTATATGTTCTTATGAGGTGTGGTTGATCCTTGCACGTGGAGGCACAGATTGTCCTAAAAGACATGCTGTTGTTATGTGCTGTCAAGTCCTAATAGGGCTTTCAAGGTAAGTCATGTATGTAAGGAGTGGATTTACCAGTCACACCCCTCCTGCAGTACATTTAGTGACTGGACTACTGAGAGAGCTGTATTTCATGTTTTCCACCGAGGGTTGATTTATATCTTAATAATGGATTTCAACAGTTACCATTACATTGCAAGGCTATTTAAGATAAGTCTTGGTGATGATTAGGCTGCTTTCCTCTTCAGTGATTTTGGCAATAGCAATTACACTTATATACCACCACATAGTACTTGTACACTCTCAGTCTAAGGGAAGAAATTCACTTCCACTACTGAGGCAAGCTGCACTGATGTGATCATTCCATTCATGCACCATTTGCCCAATTCAAATCTTATTTCACTGGCAAGCTATCCTTTCTACCACAGGTTATGATGGAGGTCTGTTCCAACAGCTCCTGTTGTAATCTGAAAAAATTGTAAACCGAAACATCCATAGGGATGCATTGAAAAATAAAAAACCGGTCCTGAATTGATCATGGTAAACTGAAAAAATACAATGAAAATTTGTAAACCAGGATGGCGTTTCCATAGGATTTGCTGTTCTAAACCGCAGCAAACTTAAACCGAGGCAGTTGTAACCTGGGTTTGACTGTATAACCTTTCTTTCCTGAAGCCACTCCAAGGGATTGTTATCATGAGGGCAAATACTAGGGGTAGAGAGGCAGAAGAACTGTGAATCCCGTCTGAAGTTTCTCGTTTTGTGGCATAAATATATACTGTATTTGCCGGCGTATGAGACACACTCCCCACCACCCCTAAAAAACACCAGCCACATGGAAAGCTACCAGCTTCAAGAGGGCCATTTTGGGGGAAGGGAATATACAAATTCCTTGCTTCCTGCCTTTAGATTACAAAAGGAGGTAAGCTGATGTTTGTTTTCCCACTTAACATCTAAGAATAAATCCTGGCTGGGACTACATACTCCATGTCATGATAAAGCCTGAAGAAGTAACCATGAGTTATGAAAGCTTGCAAATTTTGGAATTTTTAAAGTGACCTACAAAAGGTATTGTCTCCCCCCTGTATTTGTTTGATTTTATGGATGGGTCACATGGCTGTATTTTGTTTACAGAAAAATTGAGTATGTCTTCAAAATTATCATGTAGAAAATTCAGTCAGCCTACCTGTCTCAGGTTTAAAAGTCCCCCATCCCCGTCGCCCAGCTCCAGTTGCCACCAATTGCCACAAGCCAGGGGAGGGCAGCTTTTTAAAAAAAATCCTTTCCCTGCCTCATGGTGATGGGGGGGGGGGGAGAAGAGCGGTCTTTTTGAACCACCCTTCCCCTGGCTCCAGCTGCCGGCAATCACCCCCCCCCCCCATTTTTCATTCCCTCTCTCAGTCTCAATCTCCTCAGCCCGTTTGTCTCACATCTGTAGGGCTGGCAGCCATACATCTGCAAAAGCACGCAGATGTTTGCATGCAGAGGAAGGGGCTGGAGAGAAAGAGAAGGATGGGCTCCCCTCCCCTCTAGGTCATCTCCTGCAGGCTATCACGAAGGGTCCTGAGACTGGGAGGGCAGGTAGAGCTCTGAAGATGAATTTCTGAGTTTTGAGGATGAAGATTAAAAGATACCTAACTGCAGTGTTTCCTAGTTACATTTTTTGTAGTTATAAATAACTATAAAATTAGTACAATAAATCATTTTGGAAATTCATTAAAAAAGTAGAAAATTATTTTTCCCTTTAAAATGTGTATAAAAAACAATGTGCATCTTATATTCCAATACGTCTTATACGCCGGGAAAAACTGTAGTTACTAGCCTTACATGGATATTACAGGTACTATCAAGGTAATTTATGCTTTAAACCCAACAAAAGTCTAATGTAAGTATTAAATATGTTTATATAATAGTTTTGAGCTGCTTGGTGAACAAAAACCTCCATGAGATATGCAAGGTGCAACTTCCTGGATCAGTACAGAATCAGGTCTTCACTGCACCAACATTTTGATGAGATGCCATTATACATTACAAAGCTAGAAAAGAACATCCCTAAGCAGGACAGCTAGAACATTAGGGGCAGAGATAAAAGCAGTCACATCTGATGCTGTTCTGACTGAGACCAGAAGCAGTTTACAGCATTTTTTATTGTGTCAATTTTTGGCCTTTGATGGAAGCAGAGCCACCTATATTGTAATCTATTAAAAGAAAACCTTGTTGCTACCTTGACTGCAGAAACTACTTGATGGCCATCCAAACACTAGCCCTTCCTCACCTCTCTTAAGAGTATCTTCTTTGTTATCAACTGCTGCAGAATGTTAGTCAAGGACTTTTCTATTACTGAACTTGAAGTTGAGATTGACTAGGCTCTATGCCCATCACCTTCAGAAGAAAACCTTTCACAAGCCGCAATATTCTAAAGGCAATTTTTAAAAAAGGTTAAAAAAGCTACCCACTTATCTTTCAAACTGCTATGGAATAAACTGTGCATAAAGTGCTAATTGAGTAGCCTATGACACACACACACACACACACTCTCTCTCCTCCTCCTCCATTCTCTTTCTCTCTTTAGGCTTTGCTACCAACTCTCAACCCACACCAGTCAGAGTAGGTAGCATTTCCTACCCAGTGCTGATACACAAGATAATACACAAAGAGCCTCAAATAAAAAGAAAATTGTCACATACTTGTCTTTTATTTGTAACTCATTTCACTGAATCTTGATTTCTGCACCATTCCTTGTGTAAGCAAATTTCCCCTACTCTAACTACAGTGAGAAGTATTAGGGGAGCTGCTTTCAAACAGTCCTTTGCCAAGCCCCAGATGCTTAGGGTGTGTATGTGTTTTCGTGTCAGAGATTAGGGTGTAGCCCTAATATAGATGTGTGTGTGACTTTATTTAAATAGACACATGCATGCTTATATACATTTATCAACAAAGATTAGCATATAGGCATCATAAAATGGAACATATTTACCATTCTTTTCATCTCTTTGGAAACTTGGTTGCCACCAAGATGGTTGTAAAAGGATCGATCCACTCCCCAGTTATGGCCAATAGAATTAGTGCGCTGACGGTTCATCTTGGCTATCGCTGCTTTCTCATCTTTCTAAAAAAATAAATAAAAGAACACAGTATAAAAAAGAGATTACATTCTAAAAGATTGCATCACCCATGTTTTGCTTTAAATATTACTTCTTTATTCCTTCCCAAGTCAATTAACCGAGGTCTTTAAACAGCAGAAAGCTGTGATGAATATTTTGCTAGTCATCTTATTGACCATCTTTCTAGGAGAATACTATCACAAGTCTGCATATTTTTACTTTTAGAACTTGGTTTTTGCTTTTACAGCAATACTTCAGATAATGTTAGCATCAGATAATGTTAAAACTGCATAACGTTAAGCAATCTGGGGAAAAAACTTCATCACATAACGTTAAAATCCTATGGGATGCATCGGATAACATTTGCTAAAGCCTGTGCCGGTTACAATGTATCTCTCTGGAGTTTTAATGTTATCCGATGAATCCCATAGGATTTTAATGTTATCCGATGCATGCATCTGCATGCATAGGAAACAATACACAAAACAATATTGAGTGGGAGATTATAGGAGAAAAAAGCTGAAGAGATATTTCTCCCCAGCTGATACAATCTAATCATCTTCTTAATACAAAAGACCTTTATAGGGTTAACGTTAACCCTATAACATTAAAATAAGATAACACTTATCGGATAACGTTAAAATAAGATAACACTAAGACTTGTGGAACCAAGTTTTAGAGTTATCCGAGGTTTTACTATATTTGCATTTCACAAATTGCAGGAATGAGTAGATTTGCATACCCACAAATGGATAGAGATGGACAAGACAGATTTCATTTCAATTGGATTTGTTTTTCTTGTTTGGTATCATGCCTATGAAACCAGACTACTTTTAGGAAGAGATTTGAGCAGAGGGGTGGCAGAGAAATGAAGAGGTATTAGAAGAGGTTAAAAAAACCTATAAAGGTGTTTTGTATTGAGAAGATTAGATTGTATCAGCTGGGGAGGAATATCTCTTGAGCTTTTTTCTCCTATAGTCTCTTTCCCACTCAATATTGTTTTGTGTATTGTTTCCTATTTATGGAAGATCAGCATCTCCCCAAAGGCAAAAAAGTACTCGCATGGAGAGATATGGAGTAGAGAAAGAGATTGGGATTGTGGGGAGAGGGCATGCAGAGCTTTTCTTTAGTTCTCCAATCTAAACCAACATTTCTTGCAGCTGCTTTTGATTTAAAATAAATCAGTAAGCATAGATTTAAAATTGCATGTCACACATTCTGTTCTCCTTCCTATGTTTTTAGTGTAGCTCTTTTTTACCCTCCCAGAACAAAAGTGTTGTCTGTTCCAGCTATTATCTCTTAAAGGTGTAGCTAGACATTTTGTTTGCTGTGGGCCAGCCATGTGTTGAATTGTCCCTTTTCTTTCCCAAACTTTAGACATTTTCTCAACTCAACAACATTGGTTGTTGCTTGGGAAGTTAGAGAAACATGGAGTGCTGTACCTAAACATTAGAAGAACTAACCATGGGGTTATTTCTATTCTTTGGGTAATTTAGTTTTGAATTGTTTGCTTGAGCGACCATTTGCAGTCAAAAAAGGTCAGTCAAATTGACAATCCAATTAATCTACTAATAGTAGTTTTGTTGCACCACTACCACCAACATCACCATCCCAAATTATGGTAATTATTTCTAGGTTCTTCTAGGTGTAGAGTGCTTAGAAGTGCTTCTGAGGGCACTCTGGGTTGACAGGAAAATACGATGAATTATAATTCATTTATTAGCATTCACTACTGTGGTTGGTGCCTCTCTCTGGTAGAAATTTGATAACAGAATTATAAAAGCAGGTACCATGCTATTTCAAGTTGCAAAGTATACGTATTTAACTTGGGGATTAGCCTCACTGTGCAACGTATGCCTGAGCTGGGAGTATACATGCATACATAGGATTATTTATATTTGGTGACTGAAATATTAATAAAATGCTTTACATCAACACATCCCAGGGTAGGATACAATCTGCAAAGTTGCATTAAAAGAAATGCATGCAGTTTAAGTGCTTTCAAATAGTTGAAGCATATTAAAAAGATTTAAAACGGCTTAACAATTAAAAGAGATTGAAATGGATTGATTACAAAGCTGAGCATTATCAATTGCTTGGGAAAAGAATCAGATTTTACCTTGGCATGAAGATAGTGTCTGTGTCAGTGCCAGACAGACATTTTGTAACTGGGGCACTTTAGCCAAGAAAATTCTCTCCTATGTTGCTACATACTATACCGTTCTCAATGGGTTGCAAAATATCTTAATGACAGGTGTGTATATAATAAGGACCTGACTTATTAAATATATACAGGGTTTCTGTACAGGGTTTTTAAGGATATTCTCAAAAACTTAAATTTCAACCAGAAGCATACTAGCAGTCCCTGCAACTCTTTCACAATGGTATATATAGCTCCCTGAAGGCATCTGCACCCAAGTTGGCTGCTACATATTATACTTGCTGCAGCATTTGTACTGTTTTACAAGGTAGTACCGTCCAGACTGCAATCTGAAAATCTAAATGGGATGTTGTCAATGCATGGACTACTACTGGAGTCAGATTATCCCTATCTAAATACAGTGATAGATGTTGGGCCAAACAAAATTGGCTGAAAACTAAATGGTGGTCACAAAAGAGTCACTGAGTCAATCTGAGCCTATAATGACAAGGAGGGATCCAGGAGGAAATACCTAATTTACACACATCTGCTCAAAAAGAACAGGGGACCTACTATCTAACTAGACATGGGAATCACCAGACCACAAAGTATCTGTTTTGTCATGATTCATTGTCAGTTTATTGTCAGCCTTTAGCTAAACTATTACAGTGGTCAGACACAGACACTTAGCACATTTGTACAATCTCAACATGACTCTGAAAATAAGACACAATAGAGCTAGGTGTCATCAGCGTTCTGATGGCACACCAAATTCAAAACTCCTGATGACTTCCACCAGTAACATAACAAAAAGCATGGAGGACAGAATAGATGCCTGTAGTATCCCATAGCTATTTGACCATGAGACCGAACAGAAATCCTCAGAAGTTACCCTTTGTTATCACTTCTGCAAGTAGCAATGGAACCACTGTAACACAGTACTTCCAAATCTCATCCTTCAAAACCACTCAAGTGAGCTAAGCCATTGAATAAACCAGAAGAATCAATAGAGTAACTTTCTTCTTGTTTCTCTACTGATGCATGTCATCCAACAGAGCAACTATTTCAGTTGCCAAACTGGCTTGAAACCACACTGAATCAGTTTCTTCCAAGAACATCCACAGTCGTCCAACCACTGCACTAATACTCTTGATGTAAATAGAAATATTTGCAATGGGATGGTAGTTTACACATATCTGCAGATCCAGGGTGGTGCTCCAGGCATCATTCCCTGGTCTAATGATGCCTTCATCACCTGATAAGATTCAGCCAGCCAGTCCCCATCTCCTAACTCTACTGTATCACTGGTCATCAATTTATCTTAGACCTTGCACATGCAGAGGTATTTTATCTGAAGGAATGGGAGGGCAGCAAGCCTATTTCCTGGGCGTAGTTTCCCATGCTTCATTTTAGGTAGGGATAGGTTGTCCAGACTGTATCTTTCCCCCTGCCAAAATTCATTCTAGAAGAATCAAACATTGGATTGTTGTGTCTTCTTAATAAACAAAAGAGCTTTCTTGTATGTTTGAAAATATCAGGAATACTTTCAAAAATGGCACCACAAGTTTGGATGCAGACGTGTAAGAGTAGACTGGTTCATGTGGAGTTTAAAATATGCAAATTTGGTAAGAAATGCAAATAAAATAAAAATTTCACTCTGCAGGTATTGTAGAAGAATTTAGGAGAAACTTTTGGGTGAGTATATAACCTTCCAGGGATTTGTTGACTCTCTGTATGAGAGTAGAAGTTCTACTTGATCCATGCCCTTGTCCACACATGGAAAGCAATAAAAAAAGTGAAGGATGGATTACTTTTGTTCTATTTCACACCTGAATAAGCTTCAGGACAATGTAAATTGTTTACTTTGCTTTCCATATGATGAACAGAAGGTCCCTGGTTGCCCAGAAGCTATTACAGTCAACCCTAATATAACAATGCATTCGTATAGCATCATTTTTGCTTAACAACGCGTCGTTATGCAGAACGTGTTCCCCCGCATAACAACGTTTTTAGTGTCATTGGCCGGACAACAATGCTAAAAAACCGGACGACGATGCTAAAAACGTTGTTATGCGGGAAACTCCATAGAAACCCGCATAACAACAAAATTCGTTTAGCAACACTACTTGGGGAACCAAGTAATGTCGTTATGCGAGGGTCTACTGTAAAAGGGTCTGAATGTTACTTATAATCCCTCTGAAGTAGTGTTACCTGTACATCAATGTATTTGCTTTCTAAGTGGCAAAAATGATGGAAAAGGCATCACCCACATGATTAATTTAGTAAAACAATTTGAACATAACCACAATAAAATATAATCTCTATGGGAAAATCACAGAAGGATCTGCAAAGAAGGACTGGATGCCACGAATAACATATCATCTCTCTTTTTACATCCAAGAAATACTGTTTATTCTACAACAAACCTAAAGACAAACTTATTATGTTTATTAAGAAAACACTGGATAACCACCCAAAAGGGAGGTTCTAGTTATTTTAAAAACACAATAATTTAAGTCACTTGGTTATGCATTCTTCTGGGCTTACTTATTTACTGACTATCTGCATATATGTATGCATTTAATTTTTTGGTGTGTGTGTGTGTGTGTGTGTGTGTCTGTTTATATCTGCAGTGTAGTTAAACTTATTCCACCACAGCACATGCACCTTGTTAGGTGCCAAAAAAAGGAAGCAAGAACAAATCCACAGCCAAGATGTATTTCCACCTGAGAGTGAGAAGTTATTTGAGTGCTTGAGGTGGAAACTTCCAAAAGCAACTCGCCTCCCACATCAAAAATAAGAAAGCAAAGAGCTAAATTTCCTGCCCTTTTCTGTTGCTAGAAGTGGTTGCCTCCCCTTGCAAAAGGACAGAGCTTGCACTGGTGGAAGTCCTGTATAAATCCTATTTATTATATGTTGCTGCTATGTTTCAGGCCAGTTATCACCAAGCTTAATTTGAAATGCTGAAGGACATAACACGAAACCAACAGAGATGCTCATTTACTTAGGCTGCTATGGTATGCACACACAGACTCAATCAATTCAGTGGAAGATACTCTTGAATAAATAAACATAGGAGTGCACTGTTAACTTATACCTCCATTTGGGGGGAGCATTTTACCCCCATTATTTTAATATTATTCACCTGAAAATATTTTAATTAAAAGCATGTAAATCCCGTCTTCATCCCAGCTCCTGCCAACCTAGCAGTTCGAAAGCAAGAAATTGCAAGTAGATAAATAGGGACCACTTCGGTGGGAAGGTAACAGCGTTCTGTGCGCTCCGGTGTCTAGTCATGCCTGCCACATGACCACAGAAACGTCTGCAGAAGCAGACAGCGCTGGCTCTTCGGCTTAGAAACAGAGATGAGCACTGAACCCTAGAGTCGGATACGACTGGCTTTCGAGCAAGGGAAACCTTTACCTTTACTAAAACAAAAACACAAGTATCTATATCCTGAAGGAGCTGTGAATCAAAATGAATGGGACTTTAATCACGATTAACTTGGGTCCAATCAGTTTAAGCCAGGGTATTCTAAGTAGGAATTTCTGGACCCAACTCAATATCCTTCTAAAGGCATAACAAAATAGCTCTCATCTCCTCTTCTAGAGCTGTAATGGGGGTGGGGGAGGAGGGAGGGATACAACACTAAGCCTCATTAAGAATGTGGTTCCAAAGACTGCACTATTCTGGCAGAGGCTCTGCTTCTAACAGAAAATCTTCCTTCCAACTTTCTAAAAATAAACATTTTATATCTGGACAAAGCTCATACAAAGACAAATGCTTCATAACAGAGCTTACCATGCCTGTCTTTCTGGTGATCAGGACATAATGATGGCCTTTTTGCAAAACCGCAGAATGACTGTGATAACACCATTACTTTCTTCAGGATATTGTTTACTCACTATTTTTTTGTCAATGCTTAGTGAAGGCATTTTAAAGGTATTTTTTCACATATCAGCCACTTCCTTTGTTTATTTATACCCTTCAAGAGGCATGAAAGCAGCTTAAAATATAAAAAATATTAAAAGCTAAAAAAATTCCCAATAATTATAATAAGAAAATAATAATTAAACAGATATAATAAAACTAATAGATAAGACCTATTTAAAAGCTTCTAAAAACTATTAATAAATATCACAATCACAGCAATCACATTTTAAAAACCTTCTTAAACTGCCAGTTACAGAAAAAAGAAAGCTTGGCTGAAGATTGCCTACTTGCACTAGGTGCCTTCATTCTGGCAGTTTCATGTCTGGCCTAGACATGGAGGAAGATGAAGTAGTAGTAGTAGTAGTAGTAGTAGTAGTAGTAGTAGTAGTACCCTTACTCTCACCAAACTTAAATTTAGAGCAGAGAGTGAGTGTCTTGGCTGTCCAACACATACTGGTAATACCAACCCCAAAACTCTTGAGAACTTTCCCCAGCAGTTTTATGTATAAACTAGCAGGGGTGCTTGGCTTCGCCTGGGTGGTCCCAACCTGGCTAGGTGAGTGCCAGTGTTGCCCAGGAAACCCACTGGTCAGGGGTGGGCCTCTGATGTGAGCTTGGCGATGACATCACAATCCCCCAGTTGGCCTAGCACTGGGGCAAACACAAACCCTCCTGTCAAATATATCCCCCTTTGCAGATCAATTTACGGGGGAACCCCCCCCCCCCCGGGCTTCGGGACCCTAACAGTGACCTGCTCACGTGTGAAAAGGTACATGTATGCCGAATCTCATGGGGTTTGGTCAAGGGTTGTGGCAGCCCATTCCAGACACCGAACCCACACCTTTGCTTTATAGGTACAGATTAAATAACTAGCAGAGGGGATAAAATCAGAACTTCAAGGAACACTACAAGCCAATGGCCAAGGCAATTAATCAGGAGCTCACCAATATCACATTCTGAGTTTTCCCTCTAGGAAAAATAGGAGCTTACTGGGAAACAGTGCCTCCATATATCTCCTCTCAGAGAGATAGCCCAGAAGGATATCATCGATGATGGTATCAAAAGATGCTGAGAAATCCAACAGACACACCCACACACCCCATTTAGTTTTCAGAAAACATCATCCATCAAGACAAACAAAGCAGTCTCTCTCCCTTAACCTGACCTGAAGTCAAATTATAGTGGATCTAGACAATTTATCTCATTCAGGAATGCCTTTAATACCTTGCCCAGGAATGAGGATTTCAGACTGCCCAGTAACAATGGGATTTTAAAAAAATGGGATTTAAAAGAATTTTTAAAAAGAAATTAAAAAGTAACAAACAGCAATAAGAAACACAGCAAGTAACTGTAATAAATTCAATTTACGTTTAAAGTGTCCCAGATTAGTAACAGTAATAAATTACTATGGATGGGACATGCAGCAGATTAGGGAGCAGAAGAAAGTAAATTTCCAAGCTATACTCACAGAAGAGCTGATTTCAGACTACATTGCTCAATTAATACTGGTATGTCTTAAGCCTTCCACTGCTTAACAATCTTGATTGTGTAATCTATTTAATGAGAGTTGGCTATCAATCATAATGAGTAAAAAATTCCCCAATCTAAGTAGACATTTATTGATTGTTCTGGTGTGGAGTATATCTGAGAAAAGACAAAGAAAACCCCACTCACAGCTGTATCAAACTAAGTCTGAAACTACCCAAGTTAATAAGAAAATGCAATGGGGCATATTCTAGGCCTCTGGTGGCGAACCTATGGCACATGTGCCAGAAGTGGCACACAGAGGCCTTTCTTCTGACATGCACGCCATCGAGGGGAAGCCCCGTCCCACCCAGCTGGTGCTGCTTCCCCACCACCCCTCTCCCTCCACCAAAGGGGAGGCAAGAGGAAAGGTTGAAATCCTTGCCGGGAGGATGTGGCTGGGTGAGGTAAGATGGGAAGTATGCATGGGGGAAGGCCCCAGGGGACACACCCATGAAAGGGTGGGGAGGCCCTGTGGGGGTGGGGAGCACCCATGGGGGTGGGGAGCACCCATGGGGGCAGACACACCCATGGGGGCAGGCGCACCAGCACCCCTCGAGCAGTGTGCATACGCACGCACCGGACTTTGCCAGAGGCACGCTGGTGACATCACATGGGTGTGTGGTCAACTTGTAGCACCTACCTGCATGCTGCCTCCTCCTCTTTGGGCACTCAGTCTCTAAAATGTTCGCCATCACTGTTCTAAACCATGCAACAACATCTGGAGTTCCTTAGCAATCTCCCTCCCCCCCCCTCTCTCTCTCTCACACACATTGTAGCAGTTTAAAGACTAACTGCTGTGTTTTAATGTTAGCTTTCGTAGCTCAAGTGCACTTCATCTTAATCCACGAAAGCTAACATTAAAACACAGCAGTTAGTCTTTAAAGTGCTACAACATTTTTGTTTTGTTTATTCTCCGATATGCTTGACACACAGACTAACATGGTTACTATTCCAAGAAATTCAACTAAATAAAGCAGTTTGCAAACTTGCCAACATTGCCATCAGTTGTAAAACTTGTTTGGTAAACACATTTCAGCTTCAACTTCTGAAGAATACAGGTATAAATTCTCTTGTGAAATGCAGTATAAAATGGTATGTACTTTAGGAACCTTCTTAGATCAAACCCAGAACTTTCATAATTTAACACTGAAATATTTACAAGGTCACTTTGTTCCATGTGTTTTCCCCATTAAAAAAAGGGAAAGATTGTTCTGAAAACTATAAATGACTATACAAGGCCAAGTTGTCAAACCACTTAGGGAAAGGAAAGATAGGGTACATCTCAGCATTTTGTTCACGGTCATCACATTTTAACGTGAAAGCTTTTTCAAGGTCCAGGGTTAGGCTTTTTTGAAAGATAAAAACTATATGGCAGGCAAGTACAACATATCCCCCATACTCTCTGGGGATAACTATATGGCTTTGGAATTTGGGCAGTGCAAATGGAGTTGTGGGTGGGGGACAGTTGATCCTGTAGATTTGCAGAGCATTCTCTGTTTGAACTGTGACAAAAGCTAAAATTAAAACAATTTAAAAATTGCTTCTTTTCATTTGCACCAAAGTTTTCTTTTCTGATGTGTACATTGGAAAAAGGCCATTTAGTGCTAGTACACATGATGGCCCCTGAGTTGCTTTCTACAGTTTGGGGAAAAACAACGTGAAATTCATCTTTCTAACTCATCTAGACAGATTTGTTTTCCCAATGGCGACACTGTTAAAGTAAACACATATGAGCTTGGCTCTCTTAAACTGGTCTGAATCTCATTAAATTAAAGATATCATCACACTAAATTTGCCGTACATTATTAGGATCACATGCAAGTGTTTTCAGCACTTGCTCTAGGACATTGATGGTGAACCTTGGCACTCCAGGTATTCTTGAACATCAATTCCCAGAAGCCCTGATCAGCAGGAGTGCTGACTTGGGCTTCTGGGAATTGAAGTCCAAGAACAGCTGGAGTGCCAAGGTTTGCTATCACTGTTCTAGGACATCCATTTGGTCTTTTAATCCCTCGGAGATATAGGAACAACTTCTGTCTTAAATGCCACCATCAAGTTCCAATACATTGTTCTAATACATTGTGACTGCTGTGACAGGATGGACATCTCAAATCCCTTCTAACCAAGACAGAGTTCTTGCCTAACCTGAAGCCTTTAGAACATGTATGTGCATGTGTGTCTATGTCTTATTAGCCCATAATAAGAATTATATGGCAAGTTTTGGTCACCAATACCATGGAGTGTTAATTACAAGTTATGGCCTTAAAAGTTTGCGGAAATTACAAGTACCCATTCATGACTTAGAAGAACTGTTATATGATTACTTTATGGACACTTTTGGAATAAGTTCAAATTGGTGTTAAATAATTAATGTAGCAGGAGCTGCTGAATGACTGAGTCCAAAACTGAAAGCGCAGAAAAGCTGAAACAAAGCAAACCTTGCTCAGCTATGAAGACACAAAACACAGAAATGGTTGCATACACCCTAGTGAACAGAAGTGAATTCTTATTTATGCACAAGGATGAAGCTACAAAGAAATCTGTTCTCCACATTTCAGGTATCCTGTTATGTGGTTCAAACAAATATGAAGGCCGAAATTCCTATTGGGAAGAATCATGTATGTAAGTGGCAATCTTGCAGTGTTTTCCTCGTTTTTTTTCTTTTCTTTTGGCTCTCATTGCTGCACCAGATGTAAGACTATACAGTACCTCTGACCCAAAGAAAGAGAAAAGCGTGATGAGTTAATAATAGTTTAGGTACATCTGCTTGTACAAATTACCAGATCAACATTAGGCAAAATCAACAGAATTCTGATCGTAACAAAGGGAGACTGCTATCAGTCTCCATACAGGATGAATGGCACTCTGGAGAAGAGAACTTCTGCTATGTGGGAGGTGCTTCATGTGATTAGGAAATTAGATGCTTCAGGTCACAAAGAGTGCCTTAGCAGGCAAATAAAGTTGTTCTCTTTAAAACATCAAGATCCACATGAAGACAGCAGCAGAAAGGGAAAGAGGGCTAGGATAGAGAGAAAGTCCAAGGGTCTCTGAGTCCAACTGATGACAGTTCCTAATAATCAGCCATCCAGTCTGTCTGAACCATCCATTGAAGGAATGTCCACCATATTCCAAGGTAATTCATTCCATTGCCAAAATGCTCTTACTGTCTAGGAGTTTTATTTTTATTTTTATTTATTTTTTTCCAAATTTATATAGCCGCCCAACTCACGAAGACTCTGGGCGGCATACAATCTTAAAAGCCCTTTAAAAAGAACCACCCCATTAAAACAAATTACCCCGCTAAAACCCCCACACATATTAAAAAGAGGAAAATTACTTTGATATTAAACCAACCAGCAGGTGGGGGGTCACGACATCTTCAGGACCCCACACCTGCCCCGCCAGCCATGTTTTCAGATCTTTCCTGAAGTGCAGCAATTCCGTCTGCAGCCTTAATTCCACTGGCAGGAGGTTCCATAGGGCCGGAGCGGATACAGAGAAGACCCTCCTTCTTGTGCTAGAGAGATGGGCCCCTCTAGCAGATGGTACAAGCAGAGAGCCCCTCCGGTCCGCTCTGGTTGGACAGACAGATATTCTTGGGGCGATGCGGTCTCTTAGGTATCCTGGCCCACTACCATGTAGGGCTTTAAAGGCAATGACCAGCACCTTGAATAGCACCCGGAGGCAAATTGGAAGCCTGTGCAGCTCCCGAAGTAGTGGTGAGGCATGAGCATAACACCCACACCCCATCACCACCTGAGCAGCCGCATTCTGGACCAACTGCAGCCTCCGAATGGTCGTCAGGGGCAGCCCCATGTAGAGTGCATTGCAATAATCTAGTCTAGAGGTGACCAGAGCATGAGTGACCATGAGTAAGGAGTCCTGGTCTAGGAGCGGGCGCAACTGGCGAATCACCCGAAGTTGGGTGAAAGCCCTCCTGGCTTTCTTCCTAATGTTTACCCAAAAATCTCCCTTTGTACAATTTCAAGCCTTTGCCATCGTCTATGACTGGTGCAATAAAACAGCATTTCATATTTCCAATCCAAATCAATTACTTCAACTTCTATTTTTCTAGGGGCTACAGAAAAACAAGCTGATTCCATCTTTTCATGTAACATCTCTAAAAATGTTCAATGACACCACTTAATTTTCTCTCTTCTGGTCTAAACAACTCCAGCTTCCTTAACCATAGGCTATACTTTATTAATACTGTAATAGGTTTTCTATCCCTCCACACTCCAGGTTGCTAGGGTCTCTTAGGATCTCTTTGGTTCTGGGGAAACCTTTGGGGACAGCAGGATGGGGAGGGCTTAAATGTCAAACTTACACCAGTGACTTTCAGACATTTAAAACTACAATAAAATCCCGACTTACAAATGACTCGAATTACATAAAATTCAACTTACATAAGGATTTTATGCTAAAACCATGTCCCAATTTACATGATTTCCTGTGGGTTTGCTTCGAGTTACATAAAGATTCTTTTTCCTATGGATTTGCTTTGAGTTACGTAAAAATTCATTTCCCTATGGGTTTGCTTCGATTTACATAAAATTTTCATTTTTCCTATGGGTTTGCTTCAAGTTACGTAAAAAATTTGATTTAAGCAAAAGCATAAGGAAAGGACTTTTTTTCGTAAGTAGGGGTTTTACTGTATTTCCCCTGTCCCATTGTTTTACTAAAATACAGCCATGAATGACATATAGCATCAGCCAGGTTTTGTAGCATATCTCTATTACTACATTTCAGCTAGTATTAAATAAAATATAAACATGAAAACTAAGAAAACAGAAAGATATAAGACATGGAATTCACATGTTCTAACTTTTATTTGATCTTCATAACTGGTGATTTTCATCACAGAGAAAATTATGTCATTCAACAAAAGTTAAAGGCTGTACAAATGTACATTCACATGTTGAAACCATCCATGGCATTTTTAGAGTCAGAAACCATATTTGAAGCCAAAATCCTATTCTGTAAATAAAGGTTATGTAAGAATGATAATGTCACTGATCTGACAGCTTTTCAGTAATTAAAAACTTGCTGCTGCTCTCACACAGCTTATCCAACTCACCTGTAATCATGCTTATTGTGCACAACTCAATCAAGTCCTGGGATATATAAAGAACTCTTTAATTATCAGCAATACTCCCATGCCAGTGATGTCATAATCCTTATGAAAATATAACATATGCAATAGGATTCCAGCCAAAGTTAGTTTTTGAGAAATCATCCTTAAGATCAAGCTGGAAAAATATGTGATTTCACTGTAAGAAGACATATCTGAAAACTTGGAGAACGAACAGCAATGCTTTCCAAATGTAATAAGAAAGTTTTAAAGTGATGCTAGTGGTGAAACATGTAGCCTACTCCATAATCCTCTTAGGAAAGAAAACCATTTAAGAAAAAAGAGCAATATAGATATACACCAGCTCACTGTACAAGAACAGCCTAGCAACAAGCAGACTGCTGTTGTATTTATCAATTAGGAATACCAACCTATTAAACTCTTGATTGTCTCTTACCCGTTTTTGGCTGCATTGTACAATAAGAAAGGTTTCTATATTATGCTCCTTGAGGTAAGCATTTCGTTCTCCTCCAAAACCCAGCTCCACTTCATAATCACCATTCAAATAGTTCAGTGTAGCTTTCGTTATGTGGATTCGCCTTGAGTGGAAACAAAAGACAATCAATTTCTAAATCCACTGATTACTTAAGGAAATAAAATATGAAACAAACAGTTTGAAACAGTGCAACTTGATTTTTCTCATGAGATCCTTCTAGTTCATTGGGTAACACATATGGACATTGGCTATTCTAAAGAAAACATAGCCAAACTATTTAGTTGTGTTAGCAAGTACTCTTTGACTATAAGAACAATGAGATAAACATCATCTTTTAACCCTTGGTCCCAGTTAAAATAAATCTACTGAATCAATGGGACTTACATAATTGTTGATTTGCAGAGTCTCATGTAGCTGGGCATACTCCAGTTAGAACTAACAACTGGATTTAGTCCACTGAACTTTTGCCTGACAAATGCAACAAACAGCAGGCTAGATCTGTTTATTGATCCCAAGTAGAGTATACTCATTACAATGGAACACCATATAATGAATGCCCCCTATAGTGAAAAACTTGTACAACGAAAAAAACCTGAAAAACATGGCACCCTGCATTACTAAATTTTTTGTTATACAATACACAGTGTCCCTATGGGGAAAACCATACAACGAAAATCTCTATTAAGAAAAATAGTACAATGAAATTTTTTTGTTGTGCGATTTTTCCCATAGAGATTTTCATTAGTATAGGAAAAATCGTATAACAAAAAAATCATATAACAAATTACCTCATAGAACGAATTATTTTCATTATGTGAGGTTCCACTGTAATTGGATTTAGTCCACTATACTTATCATCAATCTTGCAAAACTGTTCATTACCCCTATTAATTTGATATTGTATAATGACCTGTTTACTTTCTAGCTGTGAAATGATATCTGTGATTGTGGGGGGAGAAACTTTGTTGGTTCAATTCTGGAATTATTTCCCAGGGAGCCTAACTTTAGCTGGCTTTTCAAAAGGGCAGTATATTTTGAGTTTTCTATAATTATTTGCAACAGTTGTTCCTGGAGGATTTTTTTAAAAAAAAATCTTTTGATGCTGAGCCAATTTTTAGTGTTTATTGTTCATGTGATATATGAATGTAGAATAGAGAGGATAAATGCTGGCAGTTAGGGTAATTATTAAAACATTAACATGATTTATAATTTCTCTAGAGCAGAACAGAAATAGTATACAGTAATACCTCGGATAACGCTAAAACTTGGTTCCACAAGTCTTAGTGTTATCTGAATTTTAGTGTTATCCAATGCATGGATCGGATAACACTAAAATCCTATGGGATGCATCGGATAATGACAAAATTCCATAGAGAGTTTAGCAAACGTTATCCGATGCATCCCATAGGATTTTAATGTTATGCGATGCATCCCCCCCCCCCAATATCAGGTCATTATCTGATTTTAGTGTTATGCGATGCGGTTGTTATCTGAGGTTTTACTGTATGGGGTGTTCAGGATTTGTTCACAATTAGGATTGAAATCATGGTCTCTCTTGGAATGAGTTTTGTAAGATCCTTATGATGCTAAATCTGATGGTGATATGATTCTTCACTGACTGGAATCACTTTACAAGGAAGCCAAAGGGAATGGCACAGGAGCAGTAGATCCATGGAACAAGCTGCTGTGAGGAAGTTTACATTTCCTAGATAATCTACAATACCGAAATCATTGGAATTTGTAGGATTTGAGTTTCACTGTTTCTGACTGAGGAATAGTTCTGGAAATGGGAACGATGTTGTATGGAATCCCAGTGCAACTTGTCTAAACTCCCCCATCCATGGACTACAGAACCTCTATACAGGCCAGTATTCCCCTCTTATCAGAAATCTTACCAAGTTCAGAGGCTGATCCACCCCAGCCCAGATTACATTCTCTAGTCAAGACTACAAATCCAAAATCCCATTGTTTCCTATTTTAAAAAAATGTGGACTGGGATCGTACACTGTGCTTTAAAGGTGAATCATCTTTCCTGGAGGCTTCTTTGAGCAGGATAATTTCCCCCCACACATGGAAATATCTCCAGAGGCCACAAAACCAGAAAAGGTCCACATGTCACCGATGAGCAACTTGTTACAAGGATAGATCAGACAAAGGAAAAAATAGGTCCTTTGTGCTGGCTCTGTTAGATCATTTACATAAGCCACATAATTATTTTTAATAGAGTTCCTTTTGTAATAGGAAGAAGAAAGGAAGAGAGGTCATCTCCTGATGAATGTGGGGCATAACCTTTCTTCTGTCCTCCCTCCTTTACCCGGCAGAGGAAGTAGCATTATATACCATACAGGCAGAACAGCCTACTCATGCTTCTTATTTTATGGAACATTACTAAAGAGCTGGCTTACTGATCTGTGAATGTAGAGAGGTATCCAAATAAAAGTGAAAGAAAACAGATAGGTGCACTCTGTATGGTGAACCCTCTTACCCTGCTTTGCCACCTGCTTCCATGTGATTGGCTAACGTGACATCATTGGACCAGACGTCAAACTGCCATTTCCTGAGGCCCAAGACTCCACAGTGAACTCTCCCACTGTGGATCCCAACTCGCATATTCACATTGACTCCTGTCACCTCCCGCACTAATCTGAAGAAAGATATAGATGGGGGAGGGGAGATAAAAACACTGAAAATGGTGCAGAATTGAACCCAAGAAACATAACCCCTCTTCAGTTGTTCTTTAAGGCTCACTTGGAAAGTCTGCTAAAGCAACAGCAGCTTTACCTTCTTCAGACAGATGTGTTACTTCAATGCATGGGGTGTCCACACACTTTAAAGCATAATGAAAAAAAGTTTTGGAAACCCCTCCCCCCCCAAATTCCTAAATATATTATAACCAAGCAAATACAGTGGTGCTTAAATGTTCTACAGCGACTGCAGCTGCTACTCATGTCAAAGTATACATTTCCCCCTCTTACAATCATTTTCATAGTTGATGAATGTGTGAAAGAATAGTGACAAACAGGAAAAATGCCATTGGCGTGAATTTGTTTAAGGTGGATCCCAGCTTGCCATGAAGTGACCCACACTCTATGATCACAGAGCCATCTCCTGCAGTACGTGTGAAATGAGACATGCAGGATTTGACACTGGGACTGCAATGGACTGCCACAACCTTTAGGATATTGACAAAGTGCGCCTACACAGCCAGTCCATCTGGCATGGCTTCTTCCGCCTCCATGACTGCTGGGAATCAGAATAGTGAAGTCGTTCCTTCTCCGCTCATTTTGCCTTTTGACCCAATATGGTTTCCAGTGGCATTTTCTCCACTGAAGGGGCCATCAACCCACCTAAAGGGGCTCATCTACATGTAGCCATTGGCCCCTTTAGGGAGACAGGTTATTTACCATCGCCCAACACTCAGTGTTGCTTAAATGTTACATATTGGCTAAGCAAACAATGAAACATTGGCTGGAACTGTCCTCAAATGAAGTCAATTTGCTTTCAGTTCAGAGCTCCTGGTAGGGGAAAAAGGAATTAGCCCCATCCCCTGGCTTCTATGCCAAAACAGAGCAAAATTTGCCAGCGCTCATTAAATATAATAGCCATGCTGCAAAGGATGAAAAGGAAATTATTACAGAACACTCAGTTTGTCCACATATCATCAGGCATCAAATGTTCCACAGATGAAACATAATACATATGTGAAACATTCAGTGCGGCAGGAAATCTCGAGCTGCTGCTGTAGCAGACCAGACAATTCTGTCTTCACTTGTTAAGCACAACAGGCTGCAATGTTAATGAGCATTCCGATGGCCCAAGCTTGCTTCTGAAATTGTCACTGGAATCCTTTGTGGAACTTTGCCTTTTAGGGCAAAAGTTTACTTGGAAGAACACAGTGCAGTTCACACAGAAATGATATCTAGAGTTCAGGAGGAAGCCAGAGAGGCAACTCTTGGCCTTGAAAGACTTCATATGCTTGGCCACAACTGCTGTCATAAGGCCGCCGTCAGGGGGGGGGACAAGGGGGACTGGCGTCCTGGGCTCGGAGCTGGCAGGGGCCCAACGGCACTATGTTATTTTTCTTTTTTACAAATTAATTTTTAGTTTTTTAATTTTTACTTTTTTATGTGTGGCGCACGGTGCCACTGCACATGCCCCGCCACCGCCAGAAGGCTCGCCTCTGCCTCCACCTTGACCCATAGTGGCATGGGTGTGGCTAGGGGGAACTTGCCGAGGCACACGCTTCTTTAGGCTCATCTGTCTGTACTTCCTTTCTGCACGTGGCCTTCGGCAATTGATCCCACACGTGCCTTGCTCGCCCAGGGCTGAAGACATAAGGTGCGCAGGAGAAAGCAGCCCCGGTGCATGGTCTCTTCCGGAACGGGACTGGCGTGCCTCATGGGCTGAAGCCTTGACCACGAGGCGCACTGCGCCAGTCCCGATCTGGAAGAGACCGTGCACCGGGGCTGCTTCCTCCTGCGCACCTTCAGGCTTCGCCTTCGGCCCTGGGCGAGCAAGGCACGTGGGAGCATTGCTGAAGGACACACGCAGAAAGGAAGTACAGCTGAGCCTAAAGAAGCATGCGCCCCGGCAAGTTCCCCCTAGCCACGCTGCTCTGGGCAAGCGGCGGTGGCAGGGCAGTGGGTGGGCGAAGCGACGACTCCCCCTCCCCGGTGCAGGAAGGATGGAGCCCACCCGGCAGCGGCTTCAGCTCCAGAGCAGCAGAGCATAAAGAGCTATAACCTATAGGTAAAAAGTCCAAACTATATCCATAAAGTAACTGAAGATTAATGAAATAAGTATCTCTGATATAGTTTGGACTTTTTACCTATAGGATAGGGCTCTTTATGTTACAATACTATTTCATCTTGAAAGGATTTGAGAGACTCTCTCTCACTTTTTTGGTTTATTCTATTTTTGAAGAATTCATGGAAAGAGAAACCTTTTGGTGTTAAAAACTGTTTAATAGATTTCACATTTGCATATTAAAAGATTGGATATTGTGACATTTTCTGAAGAAATTGCATTTTCATTATATTGACCATTTATTGATTTTGCCTCAGACAGCTTTCCCTATTTCCTCTGCATTTTCCATCTGGCCAGATTTCCCTTCTGTAATCAGAGATGAGCACTGAACTCTAAAGTTGGATACAACTGCCCATCGATTTCTTTTGGGAAATTGTGTATTCCACCCGCCGCTGCCACCCCAATGTGAGGAGAGAGAAAAGTGTGTGTGTGTGTGTGTGTGTTGGGGGGGGGGGGCAATAGGATTGCTCAGTACGGGGCCCAGAAATTTCTAATGCGGCCCTGGCTGTCATTGGTTATGTTACGGCTGCTGTGTTCAACAGCTGCAGACCAGCAACTTCCAGGATAACTCTGTTGCACAGAGAGCCATGTTTTTCTTCACTGGAGTGAGCTGATTCCCTTAATGAATCAATGGTTCCCTTAATGAATCAATGGTTACTATTTTGTGAACAAAAACAGCATCCAACCCAACTTCTCCATTATTCCTATCCCTTGGGTGAAGAACTCAGCATCACTGACTAAAAAAAACAACACACAGGAAGTTGATTTGTTTAGCTTTTTAACTATCTTCTGATGGAGCTAGTTCTAGAGAAAGGTTATAGCCTTATTGTGGCATTGTGCCTGAACCTGTAGACCAAATGAATGTTAGAGACTAAGGGTGTAATAAATACCGATAAATGTTGATATTCTTAGGAAAAATGAGAATGTCAGAAATACAATCAACTCCTTTGTTCTTGCACCAGGGGAAAGATGATTACAGGTATTTACCTTTAAAAATAAACATTGTCTCTTTTAAGTCTGCTCAACCACCATTGAAGTTTTATTAGTGTAACAAACACCAAGTTAACATTTCAAAATATTTAAGAGGTCATCCAATGATACATTTTTAGACCCCTTAAAAAGCTTGTGCAGTCTCAGAAACTGGTGTGCGTTTCAGTTCACAATTATCTTGTGCTCCTCAATCTGCATATTAGGTATCGGATAGAATATACAGTACAGTAATATTAAAAATCAGCCTCATAATGGCAGGCCCTCCGTCTACATCATAACCCTTAGCTATGTAAACTGAATGACAGAAATACACGCGAGTGCAAGTACATTTGCTAAGTGTGTGCGACACTTTCTCCATACTAAACATTACATATATTAGTTTACCTGCTAATTCACTGCCTTAATAACAATATAATAACATATTTTAAGTGCAAAATTGTTTGGGTGGGGTTAGGGGAGAAAAGGAATGATTCCTATTGTTTGCCAGTACAGCACGTGGTTGTATATTCATTTTTTCTGTAAGTGTGCAACACTCCTGTTTTTTAGTTTGGACCTGGAAAGAAATTTGTATCAGTGGAATCAACAGAAGACAGTTATGTCTCTATGCCGCTTGCAGCAGCATGAAAACATATCTCTTACCCCCACCCCCACCCCAAAAAAAAGCTGTCCGTGGAATTTAAGTGTCCAAGCCTCTCTGGTCATACTTGAAAATGGATTGCTTAAAAAAATAGTTTGAATGTGGACAGACGGATGTAGATTACTACATCAATGCCCAGCATTGTTTCATCCCCCCCCCCAATTATTATTTTTTACATTTATACTTCTTTTTCCCCTCAGTAAGTGTATGGCAGTACATGTGATTCACTTTACTCTCACAATCACAAACAGATGAGTTAGGTCAGGCTGAGAGAGACAGATTACCTCAGGGCAATCCTATGAGCTTCATGTGGGAGTTTCAACTACCATCTCCAATGTCCCAATCCAACATTGTAAATCTTTTTTTAAAAAAATTACATCACATTTCAAAATAATGCCTATGATACATTTCAGTTTTTCATGTTATAACTATCTGCCTTATAGTTTATTACGCAGGCTTTTGTGGGGTTTCTTGCTTTTCAACGAAATTTTGCTAAGTAATTGAAGTTAAACAGACTTTCACATGATTATAGAAAACGTGATTCATTTAATACTTGCTTCAGCTTGAGAAAAAACTGAAATATTTTTGTCTTTAAATTTTTTTTGTGATAAATGAGTATTTGAGACAAAAAGTATTCTGTCGCCCCTGCCGTTGTTCTTTTTGGATACCCAGTGGCTCAAATGATAGATGAGGATTCAGAAGACATGAATTCAATTCTCTGCATGGCCATGGAAATCCCTGGTGCGAAGTGGACTTCATAAAACCACTCCTCAAATTTCTAATTTACTTTGAAAGCCTTAACATGGTCATTGTAAGTCCACTTAACAGTGCATATTTGTTTATTTATTTAGCTTATGATACTTGTACACATTGAGTCAACATAGAACAAGAAATAAAAAAATATATAAACTGTATAAAAACTAAACATTAGTTTATAAACAAACACCTAAACAATTTATATGTTCTATAACATGTTGCACAGTCTGTCGCGGTGCACCGCACTCACATGCTGGTGCTGGTAATTTCCCCTATTTATGCAAAAACTCCACACATCAGTGTATAAAATGCACACAAATCAAAGAATCAAGTTTTTTGAAATTATGTTCTTAATGTGTTTCATTATTTTTTAAAAAAATATTTTTAGTTCATATGAATTCCAAGTATATCTACAACACTGTGAAACCCTCCAGATTTTATAGCTAAAAGTCTGACTTCAGCAACATAGGTCATTTATTATATTGGGGGCAAGAATGAAGGAGGGCCAGGTACTGAGATAATTCACTTTATTAGTCCTTGAACCTGATTAACCCCACTAAAACTGCAGGAACTAATCTAGTAGCATTCCAGAAGGGCTGGGTTCTTCAGACTTCCCTTTCTCTTTTCAAGCAAACACAGTACTTCCAATTCAATCACTCTTTTATTATTCAAAATACACACTCTCTTCCCTTATTGTTATTACACACCCTCTTTTCCTTGAGTCATTTTAATACTAACATATTTTTCATTTTCGAGTGCTGTATCAGATTCCGAATACTGGCTATCACCATTGTCCTGTGAACAATACTGTATAATGCAGTGGTCTCCATTTGTCTTATGAATTGCAGCACGACACCTGTACCACTGATCCAGTTCTGCCAGTCACTTTCTGGTCCTGAGCCCTTTTGGCACACAAAGTCCTCACCAGCTCCAGGCCAGTACTGATGAAGCTCTGCCCTCCATCAAGATGGATTCAAGTGGGATTTAATCCACTTTGGGACCATCACCCTTCCCTGCAGAATTCACCACTTTGATGTTCGGGAATTGAAGAGAAGCAGCCAGCATAACAGGGCCAAACACAACTTTATTGTAAGCAAACCGAACATGAACAGCAATGGTACAACAGCTCTTTATATACTGTACAATGGATACATTTGGGCGGGAAGCAATATGATTGGTTAGGAGAGGAGTGGGGTGACTGTGGGGTTACCGGACCTGAGTGAAGACTTTTTGTGTCTTGTTAGAAAGGGCGGGAACTCAAGTCCCGTGATAGTTCAGTACCAAGAAGAAAACAAAATGGAGGATCACCCCGCCCCACAATAACAATTACACAATGTTACAATAATTAAAGTTACATGCACAACAACCATCCAAGGCCATTAGACCTCAAAGTTGTCACGTTACTTAACTGCCTCCTGCCAGATCAGCATTGAGTTGCTGGCAGTAGGGCCTACTCTATTACCATAGCAGAATTCCCTAGTACTGCAGGATGGAATACGCTCCCGTCTTTGTCCCAGCTCCTGCCAACCTACCAGTTCGAAAGCAAGAAACTGCAAGTAGATAAACAGGGACCACTTCAGTGGTAAGGTAACAGTGTTCTGTGCGCTCCGGTGTCTAGTCATGCCTGCCACATGACCACGGAAACGTCTGCAGAAGCAGACAGCGCTGGCTCTTCAGCTTTGAAACAGAGATGAGCACTGAACTCTAGAGTCAGATACAACTGGCTTTCGAGCAAGGGAAACTTTTACCTTTAGTTTCATTATAAAACAATCATTTGGTTTAAAAATATCTATTGATTTAGCAAATGTCCCACCTCGCTGACAACTACATTACTTTTGGTACTTTGCAGGGATCCACCTTAAACAATTCCCACCAATGGCATTTTCCTGTTTCAGGAGGAAAAAAAAAACATTCTCAGATTCGAGTTGCAGACACCGGTGGCGGCAGCAGCAATATTGGCCCTGTTTTGGCACAAATATAAATATCTTTAAAGTTTAAAGATCTGGTTTGAGTAGGTTGTGAAGTTCAATTATAAAAACACAATTCTAAATTGTCTTAAATGTTTTAATTGCTTTGTATGTTTTTAGTAGTTAAATGGTTTAGAATGTTTTAATTAAAACATTTTGAGATAGGGCAAGATATAAATATATACCTCTTTTGAGATAGGGCAAGATATAAATATTAGTAAAGGTTTCCCTTGCTCGAAAGTCAGTCATATCCGACTCTAGGGTTCAGTGCTCATCTCTGTTTCAAAGCCGAAGAGCCAGTGTTGTCTGCTTCTGCAGATGTTTCCATGGTGATGTGGCAGGCATGATTAGACACCAGAGCACATGGAACACTGTTACCTTCTCACCAAAGTGGTTCCTATTTATCTACTTGCAATTTCTTGCTTTCAAACTGCTAGGTTATACAAATAAATGAAACCAATCAGTTTGCCCTATACTCTTCTGCTTGGCATGCTTTTCTGGACCAGATGGAAATTATATGATGACGATCTTGCCATTGCTCTACCTCAACTGGGTAGCATGTAAGCTGATCTGACAGTATCCAGTATCACTCTTACAGTATATTTGTGGTTGTTGTAACAAAAAGTACATGTGGCCTCATGGGAACAAACATTTTTGAACCTAGAATGACAAAGACAAGCAGGCATTCTTGAATCTAGGCTGTCTTTGTTGTTGTTGTTGTCCAGTCACATAGTCGAGTCTGACTCTTTACGACCCCATGGACCATTGCATGCCCGGCACCCCCATCCTCCCCCATCCTCCTCAACCCACCCAGTATGGGAAGCAATTTACCTGTAGCTTTCAAGAGTTACTGTATATACATACTTTAGACAGCTAAGAAAGACTCTTCAAATCTCCAGTAGCTTTTCACTTCCTCTTAAAGCCAAAAGCCATTTGCTACACATAGCATAGAATTCTTGAAATGATTTCAAATAATAAATATATTCGCTCACCCCTTGACTTGTCCATTTTAAAACTGCTGTCAGTTTTTGAAAGCACATACTGTAGGCTACCTTTGCATATAACTGTAAACTAGTTTGTAGTTTGTTGAATTCTGGCTTGAGCCCATACTTGCAAACCATAATTTTCCAGCAAAAAAACATAATTGGGTTGTTAGTAAGTTACATATTTTATCTTGTTTTATCACACTTGGTTATGCCTAGTTCCCCTCAGGAACTGGCTTATTTTTCTAGCTCCCCTCAGGAACTGACAAAAAGGAACTGAAGATAAATTCAATAGGAATAAGGAGAACAAGCTATAATTTGTTTGGCTATCTAAGAGATAATTCATAACTAAAGCAATAAATTGTGATACCAAAAAAACAAAACAATGAGGGCTTAGATGACATGTGAATGTGGACATTCTGAAAAATAGCCTTTGGCTGTGAATTTAAAAATGCAGTTAAAGGTTTTGCACAAAATGTTGTTTGCTCACTGCCCAGAGTGGGATACAACCCAAATGAGTGGTATAGAAATACAATAAATAAAGAAATAAAATGTCAATAAATTTAGGGATACATTGAGATAATCAGAATGAAAGAATGTGTTAATTGATTTAAATCACACTGATTTCAGTAGGAAGTACTAGTGCCCAAATTATGGCCTGGGGGCCGGATCTGGCCCCCGATGCCAATTCATCCGGCCCATGAAGATGGGCGCATTTTACTTCTGCTTCCGTACAGATGCATTTTACTTCTGCTTCCGGGAGCGACGAGGGCTTCACGGGTCGGATGAATTGGTATTTGGGGCTGGATCCGGCCCCTGGGCCATAGTGATCACCCCCTGAACCATGTGACTGGCCCACGGCCTGAAAAGTTTGGGCACCCCTGATTTAAATTCTACTTTTACCTTGTTGATCCTCTTCTTTTTTATCATTGCACAGGAGAAAGAAAGACCTCTATCTTGAAAACAACATTAGTCAGAAAAGTTACTTCTTTGAAAATCAGCTAGTTAGATATGTGCAACTTTCTGAGGGGAAAGATGCCCACTCTTCACCACAGCAGAGTTAGCTTCTTGATAATTATATTTCGGGCCTTGGTCAAAAAGGGAGTACAGTACTGTATTTTCATCTTCCAATTCTTCTTTCATGTCTAGGCCAGATGTGAAACTGACAAAATGAAGGCACCTTTTGGTGAGTTCATTCTGCAGTTCCTTTCACCTGACCTAGTGTGTTAATGAAAAACTTCTTTTAATGTCCACAATGCTACAAAAAAGCAACAGGCCTACAACCTTCACTGACAAAGACAATGGTCAATTGTTACTTTAGGGCATAGGCTTAGGAAGTGTGCATCCCCTTTCTACTACCTTTAGGGCCCATCCAGATGAGACACAATCCATGTAATTAGCAAATGTGTGGGTGGCACCTTGTTTGGTTTGGTCCTGAGACAACGCAACGCGTGCATTCGAGCTCAATGAGTGCTGTAAGTGCAGCCCTATGGCATTTCCAAAGAGCTGCAGTGCGTTTTATAATGAGGCACAGAAGAGCACTTCAAATTTTTTTTGTTTACAAATTGTTCCCTGTCAGCTTTCAAAAACCTGGCTCCCACTTTGTGTGGGATGAAAAGGATTAACAATCTTATATCTCTGCTAAATCTGGAGTGAGAGACTTTCTGTTCTCACTGCCTCCTCCGTCTTTCTGTGATGGGAAGAGAATGCTGCTCAGACAAATGAAGGTAATAAAAATCAGAATGCTGAAACGACAATCATTATAATTGTTGGATATTTTAGGAAACACTTTATTCTTTTACTGTCTGCTTGGTGTTAATGTAAGGCCCTGAAAACTTCACAAGAACCAAATTGTTTATCTTGGAATAGAGATACTGTACTTTGTATCCCACTCTGGGCAGTGCTGTTGTTGTTGCTGTTGTTGTTGTTGTTCAGTCGCACAGTTGATTCCGACCCTTTGCGACCCTATGGACCATTGCCCGCCAGGCACCTCTGTCCTTCACCATCCTCCTCAACCTGTCCAGCTCTGTGCCCACTGCATCTACAATACCATCCAGCCATCTCATTCTCTGCCGCCCCCTTCTTCTTTTGCCCTCCACCTTTCCCAGAAACAAGGCTTTCTCAAGTGAATCCTCTCTTCTCATTTGATGTCCAAAATACTTTAGCTTCATCTTTACTATTTGACCTTCCAAGGAGCAGTCAGGGTTGATTTCTTCTAGGATTGACCTATTTGTTCTCCTCGCTGTCCAGGGGATTCTCAACAAATAACGACACACAGCAAATCAAAACAAACAACCGACAAATACATCACAAACTAAAATAAAATAAAGTAACTGCCATCTGAGGGCACAAGGACTCAACCTGACTGAGTAATTTAACACTAAGGGGACAATACCTGGAAAGTCTCCTTGAAGAAGAGAGTTTTTAATTGCTTTTTAAAGATACCCAGTGATGGGGCCTGGCACAGCTCTACTGGTAAAGTGTTCCACAGTGTTGGTGCCGCCACCGAGAGGGCTCTATTTCTAGTTAAAGACTTTTGAGCCATCCTCGGGGTCGGCACCTGGAGCTGCGCTGACTGTGATGAATGGGTGATGTGGGTAGTTGTTCTGAGGGAGAGACGCTCTGACAGATAGCAAGGTCCCAAACTGTATAGGGCCTTTTATGATAACATTAACACCTTGTATTTGACATAGTAGGCAACAGGTAACCAGTACAGGCTTGACAAGGCTGGGGAAATATGATCAAATTTCTTTAAGCCTGTCACCAATCTGGCTGCTGCATTCTGGACCTGCTGTAATCTCCGTATCAAACACAAGGGCAGCCCCACATAGAAAGCATTACAGTAGTCAATCCGTGAGATTACCAGTGATTGGGTCAGGGTTATGAGAGACTGTATGTCCAAGTAGGAGTGTAGCTGTACAATCTTCCAGAGCTGGAAGAAAAGCAAACTTGGACACTGCCACGATTTGTTGTTCAAGTGAGAGCAGTGGGTCCATAATGACCTCCAGATTGCGGACCTGGTCCCTAGGGGTAAGAGTAGTTCCATCCAGGGTAGGGACCAGGCCTCCCAGTTGGGCAGACGGCCTCTCAAACACCAAAGCCTCCATGTTGTCAGGATTCAGTTTCAGCCCGTTAGCTTTTGTCCATACCATTTTCGAGTTCAGGCACTTGTCAAGACGTCAGACCACATCAACTGCAAAAAATGAAAAGGAGATAGAGTTGGGTGTCATCTGCATATTGGAGACACCAAACCCTGAATCTCCTAATAACTTCTCCCAGTGGCTTCATGTTGTCCAACAATTTTATGCTTGTAAACCTTCTGAATCTTCATCTGCCAAATGTGTTCAGAACAATATAAATTAAAATAACATGTAATGTCATTACCTATTCCAGTTTGATGACTCATTTAGAGATTGAAAAAGTTGCTTTTACAATCTTAGCTCCCAGAAATGCCTGGCCACTCACTGACAGACTGCACCCATCACCTTTGCAAGCTGAAACAAATTGCCACCTTAATGTATATTTCAGTCTTGGCTATGACTTTTGTATCTGGGATTTTAGAGTCTTTTGTCTCAACCAAACACCGACCTGAAAAGGTGGAATGTGAATTATGCGATGTAGATTTAGTTGGACACAAGCTCACATAACCAGAAACACTTGCCAATTATTTACTGTCCTTCAATTTTAATATGTGGTACTTACGAAATAGCTTCTATCATATCCACTCCCATTTCAACACAACAATGTGCATGGTCGGCTCTTGCCTCCGGTAACCCAGACACGCAGTAATAGCAATCACCCAGGATTTTTATACGTAAACAGTGATTCTCCTGCAAAATAGGGAGAAACCATGCTTGTTTATCTCACATATGCTGCCTCTAAAGCAGGGATTCTCAACCTGCGGATTACGGGCCGAATGCAGCCCGTGGTGCCATTTCATGTGGCCCCACCAATGCCTCCACCACACCAGGAAGTGCCATGTGGTGGAGGAAGGGGAAAATGGCCATCCGGCCCCTGAAGCTGTCTGAGGGAATGTGACATGGCCCCCAGCTTAAAAAGGTTGAGAATTCCTACTCTAAAGGCAATGGGTCTTTTATAAAAACTTAAAGCATGAAAGCAAAATGTGAAAGTCACCATTGTGGCATAATAAAAATGGGGACAGAACCCCTACTTACTGCTGCAAGTTTATCAAATCGAGCAAAGAGTTCATTTAGTGTCATCACCAGTTCCTGAGCAGTGCACTGGGAGGCAAGACTGGTGAAACCTTCAATGTCTGCAAAGAGAATGCTGCAAGGAAGGGCAGGCGAGAGGAAAGAAAAGAGAAGAAAAACAGGTGTTGATAAATAAATGCTTCTCACTCCAGTCTTCCATTCATTTTGGGAGATGCTCTCCCACTCCCAACAGCATGTTCACACAAAATTTCTTTAAACCATCTCTGGCCCTCTTTTGCACTAGACTTATTGTAGCTCACAAAAGTTGGGGGGGGGGGAGGAGGAAGTAGACAAGAACAAGAGGTATTTGTAATACTTGTGAAAGTTCTGGCCAATGTACGTTTGATATCAAGATTACGCCCCCACTCCCAATCCCTGAAATAAAAAAAACTCACATGTGAAAATAATATATAAAAATTCTTGACAGGTAACAAAACACAGTCAGGTATTATTATTTATTACTCATATTTTACAGATAGGGAACAGAACATGTTTGGAGAAGTTCAGTTGTTAAGAGTAATAAATGTGTGGTTGTAAATCATTTGCTGTGCAGTTTCAACAGATAGAGCTTTCAACAGCAAGATTCTTTTCTATTCCACAAAGCTCAGAATGTTATGTTTCAAAAATAACTTGTTCTTCTAATAGTTACATGTTGAAAGATGCACACTGTCCATGTCACCATTATCTGGCTTCTAAAGGCAACATGCTCTACTATCTTCCTTGCCATTCACTGTACTGTATCTGGTGGAAGGGATGGGACTGTTCTATTTTTGAAAACATGGCTCCTATACTGCTGTGCCCTAAGAGTCCCATTAATAGTGTCAGCAGTGACTTCTCACACTTCTTGGTGAAGGAAGAGACAGGGTCTTACGTTGCTCTAAGAAACCCTTATTTTTAAGTTAAAAGCAGACCCATTATGCAATTTAAAGTAAGCACCAAAGGATAATAGGAACAAACCAGTATTTATTTTGCTGAAACAAATGTGTTATGAGCAGAACATTCTGCCAGTGGTAAAAAGCAACTTGACTGCCTCTTTTGTCGCTTAAGAAGCAAGCTGCAACAATAAGAGTTCTGGCTTCTAATATCATCTATGGCAGAGATGGCGAACCTTGGCATTCCAGGTGTTCTTGGAAATCAATTACCAGAAGCCCAAGTTAGCACTCCTGCTGTTCAGGGATTCTGCAAATTGAGGTTCCAGAATAGCTGGAGTGCCAAAGTTTGCCACCACCGATCTATGGCCTTCTAGTTCATATGAGGCATAGCTGAATCAGGCAGCTGCTGCGTCAGTCTACGGTAGAACTTTACAGCTTCAATGCATTAGAAAAGGAGTCATTACGATACATCTTACACCCACGCTCATTTCTTTTTTTCACCAAAAGGTCATAACAATTAATTTTTATATAAAAGAGGATACTAATAAGTTGAAAAATCATAAACAGCTAACATGACCTTATATACACACACACACACACACACACACACACACACACACACACACACACACACACACACACACACACACACACACACACACACACACAGTGGCTGGTTATATAACATATCTAATTTAACTAGAATAATTCTAAGTTATTTCAGCAGCAATAAAAATTGGGGCAGCTTTAAATATTACAAAGTTGCTCTTGAATTTCTCTATACAGTACTTTTCATGAAAGAGACTTGCTTAGCTAAACATTACCAGATGCTCTCCTTCCTTTTTCAAGTACAGTAAAACCCCTACTTACGTAAACAGTTGGTTCCGCAGGCTTTTGCTTAAATCAGTTTTTTATGTAACTCGAAGCAAACCCATAGGAAAATTATTTTTTTACATCACTCGAAGCAAACCCATAGGAAAAATGAATTTTTTATGTAAATCGAAGCAAACCCATAGGGAAGAATTTTTACGTAACTCGAAGCATACCCATAGGAAAAATAATCTTTATGTAATTCGAAGCAAACCCATAGGAAATCGTGTAAATCGGGACATGGTTTTAGCACAAAATCATTATGTAAGTTGAATTGTATGTAACTCAAGGCATTTGTAAGTCGGGGTTTTACTGTATCACTGAGTCAGAATGTGAAGTTGACACATAAGCCTGCACAAGTGAAAGGGTAAAAGAATTCCTCTCAAAGACATCAAAATATCAAGGTACTTCACACGTTAACAACAATAAGTTAATGTTTCCCATGATTTATGGAAGTCATTTGCAAGTAGCTTTCAGACGGATTAAAGCTGCCCAACTTTTAGAGTTGTTCTGACCAAAAAACAGAAAGAACAAAATCACCTCATTGCCACGAACTCCATGAGTAATTTGGGCCATCTCTCAAACAGTCCGACCTCTCACAGGACTGATATTAGAATAAAATGAATAAGGAAATCACGTACAATGGCTTGAGTTTCTTCAAGACAAGACAAAGACAACAATAACATCTGATCTATAAAATAATGATAGTCACACAAACTACTTCAAAGTTTATGCTATTTTAAATGTATCACCTTGTGAACTGGAAAAAGAAATGGACCCATAGAAGTATGAAATCACTTTCAATAAAGGAAAAAGAACATAATTGTAAAGTACTTTGGAGGTGGTATCTCACTCCAGCCAAATTACATTTAATAAATAATAAAAACTCTGATTTATGCTGGAGATGTAATAAAGGAAAAGGGACTTACATTCATATGTGGTGGCTGTGTGATAAAAAGAGGGATTTCTGGGATGTTATAGAAGAAGAATTGAATAAAATATTAAAAATAACAAGTCCAAAGATAGTATTACTAGGTGAAGTGGATGATTTACATCTGGAAAATAATAAAAAAGAATTATTGTTATCTTTATTGATGGTAGCCAGACATCTAATTGCCAAGGAATGGAAGAGTGGAAATAATATTAATAAAGTTAGATGGTACGCAGATGTTTGGCAATTGGCTGTCAATGAGAAATTAACTATCCAAGTTCACCAGAAAAAGGGGTTACCAATAAAGACACCATTTTGGGAGATTTGGGGTTCCTTTGTCAACTTTGCTTTATTAGGTGATAACAAGTTTAACCCAAGCCCTGACATGATCCAATTTTGGAAACAGAATTGAAGGTAAATGGTCAAGAAACCCCTGCCGACATCACCCGACAGAGCACAGGTGGTCGGGTTATATTGTTTTATTGCTTTAGGTATTTTTTATAATGTATAGATTTGTTACTGTATTATTTTTTGTATTATTTTCATTATTTGTTTTTGTATTATTTCAGTTCTTAATAAAAGCTTAATAAAATTAAAAAATAAAAATAAAATAAAATAATTTGGATTATTTAGACAAAGAAGATAATCCTATACTGCAGTCTATTAACAGTCTGTATATTAAGCCAAGGGACTGTAGTGACTTAGTGGTTAAGATGCTAAACTTGATGACTGGAAGGTCAGCAGTTCAAGACCCGAGCACTGCATGACGGAGTAAGCCCCTGTCTCTGTCCCAGCTCCTGTCAACCTAGCAGTTCAAAAGCAAGAAATTGCAAGCAGATAAATAGGTGCCACTTCAGATGGAAGGTAGCAGCATTCCATGTGTCCAGCCATGCCTGCCACATGACCATGGAAATATCTTTAGATGCAGACAGCCCTGGATCTTTGGCTGTAAACAGAACTCAGCACTGCACCCTAGAGTCAGATACAACAGGCTTTCGAGCAAGTGCGACCTCTACCTTTATATTAAGCCAGTCTGATATCTATCACAAAACCAGTGGTGAACATCCAAAGTCTCTCTAGAAGTCATTCCCAACGTGGGGCCCATGCCCCACAGGGGGACTTCAATCCCCAGAAGCCTAAGTCAGTACATTGGCTTCTGGAAACAAGTCCAAAAACCGAAGGTTGGGAAACACTGCTCTAGAGTCATGTGGCGCTCAAAGGTTAGCAACAGAAGACTCAGCCAGATAGGAGGCAAGATCAGCTGTAGAGCAAAGGCCTCTTGGTCTCCTGGACAGAAATAAGTTTTCTTTTTAAAAGAGCACTTGCTCCCAAAAATGCTCTTTTTCCTGAGGAGCCCTTCTGTGCAATTGTGCACTTCCTCTGGAACCTCTGAGCTCGTCCTTCAGCCTCTGTTGCTCCTGTGGACTGGGTTCGAGGTCCAACTTTCTCTTTTGATTTGACATCAGTTATCACTAGCTGCAGGCCCAGCCTCCAGGTTTTCCAAAGGTCTGAGATACATAAGACCTGGCAGTTTTTATCTACTGTTGTGTTTGGGGGTTCTGGTTCATCCTCACTGCAGGGCTCTTCTAGTAGGACCAAGACACTGGGCAGAGTTAGAAACAGCCCTTCAGCTGTTGCTGCACTGTGGCTTTCAGTGTTGTTCAGAACCAGCTGTGCTGGTTAGGGTTGATGGGAGCTGCAACTCAACAACATCAGTAGAGCCTTGAGCCCAAAATCCACTCTTCTATATTACATTCCAGTAGGTTAAGGCATGTTCTAGAGCAGGGATTGTCAACCTGTGGCCCGTGGGCTGAATGTGGCCTGCAGTGCCATTTCATGTGGTCCTCCATCGCCTCGACCACACCTAGGAAGTGCCATATGGTGGAGGAAGGGCAAAATGGCCGTCCGGCCCCCGAAGCTGTCTGAGGGAGCGTGACCTGCCCCCGGCTTAAAATGGTTGAGAACTCCTGTACTAGAGAGTGATATTTGGACTCTGAATTCAAACAACATAATATAACCCGACAATTGGCACTTCAACACATATGGGCTACCTCTATATATTGTTAGAAACTGAAATACCGGTAATAGAAATAATTAAATCATCATTATCAGCTTTCAACCATCTACAATATTTCAGTGACCCAGAAACACTGAAATACAGTTGAGACAGCAAAACCAGTTGCAGCATAAATGTTCCTGGACTAGACTATATTTAAACAGATGCATCTTGAAAAGTAGGTCATTACTTTTCATCCCTTGTTGCTAAGTCTGAGAAACTGCAGTTTACTATTAAATCACTAAATATATGATATTTCCTTCTTTGTATTTTTCCCATTGTGCATGTTGGGGTACACAGAAAAAGCCTCCCCAAATATTGTGGTATTTTTCAATCACAATCAGGTGTACCCTATAATGGCAACCTTGTGTTGCCACCAGGGCCGTAGTATTCTTGATGGAGCAGCAGATATCTGTCATGGCCACAACTGCTTTCTTCTAACTCCAATACATGACTGTTGTAATGGCTGGCTAGAAGGAAGACGCGTGGAGGCAACCGTGTGGTGAAGTCCAGCCCTGACCAGAGTCGGGGTATGTATTTATTACCCTGCCTGGGGGTTGTGAAACGTGCCTAGGGCACTTCTGCTACCCCTGAACAGAAGGCTTGCGTACATGGCGTTTTCCGCTGGTCCAGCTATAATGCTAGCTCTTGGAAGTTGCTCTGTGGTTAATGGACAACCCACACTTAATTGCCTTGGGCTGGCGAAACCCATTGTTCCTGCCCTAATCTTGGAGTCTATGTGTATTCACCCTAGGCATCTAACTTTGTCCCCTGTCTGCCCCGACTTGTTTGCCCTGCTCTATTTGCCCTTAGCCTGGGTTATGGTTCATCTCTAACTAGCCCGCTTATCTTTCCTAATTTCCTCTCCAGCAGAGCCCCGTTGGTCCCCGGGTCTGTTGCTGACAAGTGAACCCCTGGGGAGAGGTTTAATTGCCAATTATTCCTATGGGCAACCCACACATGACACAGAGAGAGTTAAGGAATTTGTGTGCATAATTCTTTCTAGCTTATGACTTTGCCATCATATCAATTGCTAGAGGCTTCTATGTGATGATTATAAATTTGCAACTCATCTGATATGGCTAAACAAAGTATCGGAAGGTCGAATAAGAAAAAAAAAATCAACTGGACCATGTGCTTAAAATGATATCACTGGAATGCATGTTTGCAGATAAATATTACATTTAAGAGAAACAAAATCCTTTTCTATATGAATGGTACATATTATCTCAAGAGCAATCAAAAGGGGTAGGGGAAAGGAAACTGTTTGAGATTCAGGCTGTGTCACATATATCTTTTTCTTACACTAGAATTTTGGCAACTTAGTCATATGTAACATAAAAGCATTAATATAAGGATCTGAAATATTTCAATAGTTATGCAATAAGTTTGGAAGAGACACAAGCTAAACATATTCCCTCTTCCTCCTACTTCGTGGCTCTTCTATTTAGGCAGACAAGCTATGCAAAACAGTCAAAAGAAAGATTTCTGCAAAGCAAGTCCATATATGTTTACTTGGAAGTAAATCCTACTTGAGTCATTGAAAGAAAAGTGTAAAGTAGACTTAAGTTTGAAGGGCAAATAGATATTCAAGTTTGGAATAGTGGTCATGTAAAGGACTTCAGGGGCTCAAGTGGCTAGGACGCTGACTGGGAGGCGGAAGGTCAGCAGTTCAATTCCCGAGTACTGCAGGACGGAATGAGCTCCCTCCTCTGTCCCAGCTCCTGCCAACCTTGCAGTTCAAAAGCAAGAAATTGAAAGTAGATATATAGGGACCACTTCAGTGGGAAGGTAACAGCGCTCCGTGTGCTCCATTGTCTAGTCATGCCTGCCACATGACCACGGAAACGTCTGCAGAAGCAGACAGCGCTTGCTCTTTGGCTTTGAAACAGAGATGAGCACTGAACCGTAGAGTTGGATATGCCTGGCTTTCGAGCAAGGGAATCCTTTACCTTTACTTAAAGTTTTTACTTTCCCTCCCCAATATTCTCAACAAAACCATACATATGACACCACAGAACCCACATGCTGCTGCTGTTCAGACAAGGAGGAAGCTGTCCTTGTTGCCAAAAGCACCTCCTTATTTGTGAGAAACAGCAGTTTAGAAATTTACCAGGCTTAAGGCAGGAGGGTGCGGACAGAATTATCTCTGCCTGCACCACAGCAGCTTCAGTGTTGATTGTACTCCCCTCCCAGTTGGTTTTTAAGTTGGAATCTGACATTATCTTTATCATAAAACAGTGTGTTGTTTCGTGCAATGTATTCCCTCACTGCTATCGAGATGTCCCCCATGGAGGGAACCCCGAAGCGTCATCCCCCCACACCAGCTGATGTCCCTCCTGCGCAGGGCCGTCTGTCAGGTCCAAATTAACAAGTAAAGGGGGAGTGTGGTGTCCGCGGGCGCAATCGGCATTAACTGTCCCTGACAGAAGTTACACCGGTTGAGGAAGGCTCCTGGTCACTGGCCTCTGCGGGTACAGAAATTGGGGTGCGGATTAATAGTCATAAGATTGATTCACCCATATCTGACCTGGCAGGCAGTTCGGCAGGAGGAAGTTGAATATCTAACTCAAGTTAGGAATTAGGTAATTCCACACTTGCAGATTAGCCCAAGCCCTAGCGCAAATAGTGGCCATGTTTACTCTTGTGCAAGCCATGGACAATGGGTTTCCCCTGTCAGTATTTGCCTTAGTTAATTAACTTCCCCAAGAGAAGTTCCCAATTAACCCGGGTAAATGGGTGATGTGATTTTCTGTCAGATGACGATTCTATCACACGCTGCCTTGAATGATGATTTTCCCTCAATAAACCACTGGTCTTCGCTCCATCTTGTCTCGTGTCGTTCCTTGACCAGTCTCCTCCGGGACCCTAAGGGCCGCTCCACGGCCCCGATCCAACAATTATGTTACTTCTAAACTCTGATTTATACAACCAAAGCAGAACACTTTAAACATGTACACATGCCTAACATTCTGCCTATTTTATCCCTGAGACATTTCAAATGCCTCATCAGAAAGGAAAGAGGAATAGATAGATATTGTACCTTGTATTAATTTCTGACTCACAGTAAACTCCTTTTTGTCTGGATGAGAAAGATTATGCAAACTATGTTGGAGAGAACTTGCACGCTATGCGCTAGGCTACCATTATTTGACCAGTTATCTGAAAGCCATGCATATTGATACAGTAAAGGTAAAGGTTTCCCTTGCTCGAAAGCCAATCGTATCTGACTCTAGGGTTCAGTGCTCATCTCTGTTTCAAAGCCGAAGAGCCAGGGCTGTCTGCTTCTGTAGACATTTCTGTGGTCATGTGGCAGGCATGACTAGACACCAGAGCGCACAGAATGCTGTTTACCTTCCTACCAAAGTGGTCCCTATTTATCTACTTGCAATTTCTTGCTTTCAAACTGTTAGGTTGGCAGGAACTAGGACAAAGGCGGGAGCTCATTCCATCCTGCAGTACTCAGGAATCGAACTGCTGACCTCCCACCTTCCAATCAGGGTCTTAGCCACTTGAGCCACTGCAGTCTCCTGCTTATTGATAGGCATCAGATTTTTGAACAACAAATCTCATCTTTATTCATTCTGGAAGATCCATCTGACAGTCACACACCTAAGTGTGATTTACCTGGAAGAAACGCCTAAAGTGAAATGGTTTGTTATCTGTGTAGAAAGAAAAGTTCCAGTTGGGAGTGAGACAGCTTCCTTTCTGCACAGGTGAGCCACATTTAGGTGTCTGTTTATCATATGGAACTTTCGTATGGAGAATTATGAGATTTATAGTCCAAATAATCCACAAACAAGTCTGATTTCTATAATTCATTCTGACTGGTAATAATCTTAATGGAGCCCCCTCCCAATAACCAATGGGTATATCATGTGACACATTTTTCTCATCACAATTACAGGTACTGTATTGATTACTTTCCTTTGCTATAGCATTTAATCAGGTATGGATACAACTCTTGCAAACTTCTTCTAATCTTTAATTTAACAGTACATAAAATGGATTTCAATTTGCAAAATCAAATCAAAATCAAATTTTAAAAAGTCTTCATGAGACATTTAGATAAGTTCAAATACAAGTTAGAATAGTTTTGACAAAGACACCTCATCCATCACAGTGGGAATTGAGGATGGAAAAGATCATTTAAGGCAACTCTGTCTGCAAACCTGCATGCAGAAAGCAACCTGCTGATGCTGAATTAGCACACGTTAAGAAGAGAATTAAAAGATGTACTAAGGAATAAAGAGGAAATGCTAGCTCATTTCTTTATGAAATAAAACAATCATTTAGGAAGGCATAAAGCTTAATGAACATAGACTATGTAAAGGTACACTTGGAAATAGAGCTTTGAACACAAGTGAAAAGATGGTCAGTTATATAAATGTAGAAGATACACAAACATTATTTTCATCACTATGGTCCATAGTGCTCCTATCACAATAAAACAGCTAGCTGCCAATCAAACAATTTAGTTCAGCACAATATTAGAAAATGAGAGAAACACTAGCTTTATATAAGGCCCTTCCTAGTTTTGATTTCCCATTGTGCTTACAGGGTGATAATGTATGTAGTCAATATAGACACAAAGCATCCATACATTTCAGATCGGTGATTTGGGCAAAAGGTTTTGTGTGTTTTTTGTAATCAATAACTGATAGGAAGTAGTTAATCTTTATCAGACTGCACTCTAAATGACAGTATGTCTAGCTACATCAGCACATATCTGCTGGACAATTTACACAATCTGCTGGAATACAGACTTGGTTTAGTTAGGGTCTAGCAAGAATACTTTCGAAAACCATAAGATGCATCATGATGGGCTGGACTACTGAAACTAATTAAAACCCACTTAATGTGAGTTTAAGATTATAATCCTGCTTCATTAAAGTTATACCTAATTCTTTTAAAAACTCTTGTGGTGGTTGTGCTGAAAAGCAATGAATAGCAGATCATTGGGCACCATCCTGGCCAAAGAATGATGGACTAGACACAATCTTCTTACATGTTAGGAATTGCTGCTGTTCAACAAGTTATCTAGTTTTCTTGTTACTCTTCACAAAACCCTATCAATGAGATCTTTGCTATTTGTGTTTTACAGACGGGGATCAAAAGTAAGAGATTGCTCATGGCATTTGAGTCTACAAGGTTATCTATGGTTTAGGAGGTAGCACCAGGTCTGAGACAAACACAATGCCTAAACCAGTTCTCTGTTTTAAAGGACCATCAAAGCCTTTGGACATCTGGATATGCTTACCACAACCAGTCTCTATATAGATAAGGCACAATAGGTATCTTGCAAAAGAGCAAAAAACCTGACAAGAACTGTGTATGGTTCTGTGCTAAACAGCAAATTGTTTCTTCAGAATGACTGGCCTAGTTTACCCAAACAATGTGCTGAACAAAAATAGAAGCCTATTTACATACTGATGCTAAGAGTTTTATTTATAGTGCCACAGAACAACAAACCCCTGCAGATTTGGCCTTGGCTAAGAAATTGAGTCCTCCAGAAGCTTCTTGCAGCTTCTTAATTCCCAATCCTGACTTGTCAGCAATGTAGTCGTACTCTGGTAACGGCAACCTTGAGTTGCCAGCTAATTTTTCTCACACTAGGTCAGGTGAAAGGAACTGCAGAATTAACTCACCAAGAGGTGGTTTCAATTTAATGTGGTTTGTTTTTCCTAAAGACTTACCCTTTTGTCAGAGAAGACCTTCCTTTGGGTCTTCAAAGCAAGCTGCCTGAGATTTGTATTCATCAGTAGTTACAGAAAAGGTACCAAAAAACCCAACCCCAACAACACCCCAGGGCACAAGCTATTCAAGGTCAAAGAAAGTTGGATTGAGATAGTCTTGCAAAGATAAGGCTCCAAATGAACTGCCTAGGGATAGAAAACAAACAAATTATGGCAAGTTGTTTCTAAAGGTTATGCCATTTGTGTAATTGTGCAATAGGATTTCAGATAATGTATCACAGGCTTAAAATTCAGCACAAGAATTCAAGGCACTTGTTACAGTGAAATCATGAGAGGAAAATAAAATGCCTGGCAGCTGGTATCCAAAGCATACTGCGTCTCTACAGAAGTTCTTATGTAGCCATTATCACTAACGTCCATTAACAACCCTTCTCCTCTATGAAGTAGGCTTCTTTGTTTTGCTGGAGAAGTTCATTTGGATGGTTCACATCTACTAATTCTGTGGCTTTCCATCAAGTGAAAATTGTGTCCATAGTTAGTACCAATCTGGGCTTCCTTGTGTACCATATATACTCAAGTATAAGCCGACCTAAATATAAGATGAAGTTCCTAATTTTGACCTGAAAACCCAGGAAAATAGATTGACCCGAGTATAAGCCGAGGGTGGGAAATCCAGCAGCTGCTAGTGAGTTTCAATAAGCAAAATACCTGGAAATATGGTAAAATTAATTAAATTGTTTGCACGTCTCAATCAGGTGCTGTCTTGGGGCCCTCGTGGTCATTGACCCGAGTATAAGCCGGGCCCACTTTTGGGGGCTCATTTTTGGGGCTAAAACCTTGGTTTATACTCTAGTATATATGGTATTTATTTATTTTGAAGCTCCAGCTGAGAACACCTCAAAAGGTTACCCACCCACCCACCCCCACACAAATTCTCTTCAGCTGATTCATCCCATTTCAGCCAGAAATCAGCATAGCTGCTATAATATCTTCAAAACTATAGAAGTCTGTGAATGGGGGAATCTGACCCTCCATAAAATTTCTGTTCCCCATCTTCTGTGCTGATATTCATTCTCTGAATATAAGAATTGCCTGAGATCATTCAAACTCAAAGATCTTATTAGTGAAAAAATGTGGATATTATCCCTGCTGAAAATGCCATGATGAGCTAGCCTTTATTCAAAATTCAAGTAGGTTTCTTTGCATTTTCTGTTTAAAAATAATTCACACTGAAATTTAAGTTCTTCAAAGCAATAGGTTCATATTCAACTTGGTTTGTCTTGGTAATTCTATTATTTAGAAGAGACATTTGACACTTAAAGGCCTTTACATTATATGTTAACAGTTTTGCTGTCTTTTGCAACATCTAAAATGAAAACATCCACCAATACATTTAACAAAAGGCATGTTTTGAAACACCCAATTTGATGCACACAGACATCACTAATATTTGATATGTTTCCTTTTTTGACTGAGGCCTCAGTGACTAGAATCTGGGGAGCCTTGTTAAGCTCTGGTCTCTTCTGCCATTAACAGCAAACTGATATGCAGGAATTAAACAGATGAAGTTTTTCAAAACATTTTATCAGCTCTTACATTTGTGTGTGTTAGGCCAACATTAATAGTTCTGGAATGTGGACTGTGGCAGTTGAAGTGTGGCAACTCTATGAGTAGCCATCTAGAAACATTTTGATATTATGAGTGCAATAATGATCAGGTCTTTCATACAAGACCTTTCGCCTAGTCATAGTTGGCCACATCAATTCCTTCTCCTGAGTTACCTCAGTATTTCCACAGTATCCTGATCTGTACATAAAAAGAATGTAAGCGCGGTGCCAAAATGGCCGCCGCGCTCTTTGCAGGCCCCCCACCCGGACACAGACATCCGGGTGAGTTAGGGGGCATAGCCACCCCTCCATAAAAGGGGTGGCCACGAGGCAGCCTGGCTGCCATTCTCTCTTTGTCTCGCCTCTTTTTGAAGAGGCTCGCTCTTACTACTCAGGATCGGAGGTTTTTCTCTTCCTCCGAACGGCATTGCGGGGCCATGGCGCCCAAGCGCAAGGCTCAGGCGGCCCCTCGGTCACGTCAAAGGGGGGGCTCGCCCCACCCCCTCTACTTCTTTGGGGGTGCCACCGGGCCGGAGGGCTCGGATGGCACCCCCGCAGGGTGGTGGTGGTGTTTTCATACCCACTGCCACCAATGCGCGCAAGTCTGAGGACTCGGGCCGGGGCGGCACAGGCCTGCTCCCCTGGGGTTATTACCCCCGCTGATTCTGTACCCGGCTTGGGGCATAGCGGCCCACTCGGGCACGGTGCGGGTTTCCGCCCCACCGTCCTTCCGGCCCCTCATGGGCCGGATTACTGGGCTTGGCCCTATTCTGGCCAGGGATTCCCACAGGGGTTTATCCCTCAGCAATTGCCCTGTGGGCCATCTGGCCCATCCAGCCCACCTTATTCTGGTGGGTCGGAGACTGTGGACGCTCTCCTTGCCCGCATTTCGGTGCTGGAGGCTTCAATGGGCATAGCTCCACCACCTTCGGATGGTGGGCTTGCCAATTCTCCAGTCCCGGCCCACACGCCGGCCACGGCCGCACAGCGGGCCGCCTATAGGGTCGAGCTGCTAGAGGCCATCAGGCCAGCCCAAGCTGGCACCTCGCAGCTCCCCATCGGGCCAGCACAACACGGCTTTCCATCGGCTACCGGCCCTACCTGGCAGGGGTGAATCGGGAGCCAGAGCTCGATACCTGTCGCGAGCTCCGACGCCCACCATGGGCCGGAACCCCCAGTGGGGGCGGCCCAAGGGGGTGCGCCAAGTGAGTATCCTGGTCAAGTTAGTACACCAGTGACACTAGCCAATACTACTGGGGGGGGTACAGTGGCCATGGCCGCAACAAGTGACTGTGGGAGGACAGTTTAACTCTCACTGTCCGGTTAATTTCTGGTTGCCCAACTATCCCCCGGGTATTGCAGGGGTGACCGCCCCTACGGGTACGCCTACTTTCCTGGGGGTCCTACAGGGCCCACTGCGGGCGCCCACAATTCAATCCGTGCTGACGGCGGCCGTGCTGGTTACTCCTTGCCCCTGGGTGACCATTTGTCCCAGGCTACGAGGGAAAAGATTTGGCGTGGGGAATACGTGGACATTTTCACTCTCCTGAACCGTGAACCTACGAAGGAGGAGAGGGAGGGGCAGGACGACAGGGACAAGGAGTTGGCCCGTCGTCGTAAGCCACCTCGCACTTGGGCTAATTGGTTGCCGGCCTATCTGATTTATATGGCAGTATACCTTAGGGCCCATCCTGATCTGGCCATTCCAATGGTCCAGTACCTGGACAATATTTACCGGGCTATGGTTGATTTCCCTGGACCATCATGGTTGGACTATGACGAAGAATTTAGGATGAGGGTGGCCCTTCATCCTGAGATGAGGTGGGACGAGCCCTGCCAGCAGTTGTGGCTGCTGTATATGACCCCCACGCGACCGGCGCCTGGTGACCGGTACCATTGTGGCCATGCCGTACAGCGGGCTGCTACGACACAGACTCCCCACCAGCCGGCAGGGCAGGTGGTTCCCGCCCGCCTGCTGTGTTGGAGTTTCTCCGCTAACGGAGTGTGCAGCAAGCACCAGTGTCGATATAGGCACGAGTGCCCTTCTTGTTCCGGCCCTCATGCCGCACCCGCGTGCCCGCGTGCCGGGCAAGGGGCAGAGGAAGGGGTGGACAGGGGGCGGCCAGAGTTCCCTCTGACGTCGTTACCCATTCAAAGGGCCCCCTCCCCAATTAATGTCCCGGTGCTTGAACGATGGCTGCGCACTTATCCTAGACAGGATGATGTGAGATACCTACTTGAGGGCTTTCAGTTTGGCTTCCGCATACCCTTTAAAGGGGTTCGTGGGCCTCAGGACGCCCCGAACCTACTGTCGCTCAGGGGTAATGAGGACATTGCTGCGGAGCAGATAGCCTAGGAGATGAAGGCACAGAGGGTGGCGGGGCCGTTTGATGACCCCCCATATCCTAACTTGAAGATATCCCCTCTAGGTTTAGTCCCGAAGAAGTCCCCGGGTGAATTCCGTCTAATTCACCACCTTTCTTACCCTGCGGGCTCTTCAGTCAATGATGCTATACTGGATGACCTTTGCTCTGTCAGGTATACGTCCTTTGACCAGGTCTTACAGATGGTACGCTCTTGTGGTCCCAGGGCGCAATTGGCAAAGTGTGATATCAAATCGGCATTCTGATTATTGCCAGTGCACCCCGATGATTTTGAGCTGTTAGGTTTTTGTTTTCGGGGCAAGTTTTATGTGGACAAGGCCATGCCTTTCGGCTGTTCAATATCATGTTCAGCTTTTGAACGGTTTAGCACCTTCCTCCACTGGGCCTTTGTTTATAGGTCAGGGTCCAGATCGGTAGCCCACTACCTCGATGATTTTTTGTTCGGGGGTGGACATGCTACGGGCACGTGTGCCCGTCTGCTCACCACATTTCAGGCCCTTATGCGTCAACTGGGCGTCCCCCTAGCACCTGAAAAGACTGAGGGCCCAGCCACCACTCTTACCTTTTTAGGTATTGAAATTGACACTGTGGCACAGACATCCAGGTTGCCTATAGAAAAGGTGACTTGGATCTCTGCCGCGATTTTGGCAATGCTTGTCAAGCGTAAGGTGTCCCTCCGAGAGTTGCAGGTGCTTCACGATCACCTCAACTTCGCCTGTAGGGTAGTGACGCCAGGCAGAGCATTTGCCAGGCGTCTGTGCGACGCCATGGTGGGCCTTTCAAAACGACACCATAGGGTACGGCTGACCAAGGGTTTATGAGCAGACCTGGCGGTTTGGATCACATTCCTGCAGGACTTTAATGGCGTCTCCTTTTGGAGATCGGAGCTTATGGTTAGCCCTCAATTTCAAGTACAGTCGGATGCCTCCGGCTCCCTGGGTTACGGAATTTACTTTGAGGGATGGTGGACCTATGGTCAATGGCCTCAGACATGGCAAGGCACGGATCGCTTACGCGATCTTACGTTTCTGGAGTTCTTTCCCATTTTAGGGGCCCTAATGCTCTGGGGGGATAGGTGGGCTAATTCTGTAGTTCACTTTTGGTGTGACAATGCTGCAGTGGTGCACATTGTCAACGCCCAAACATCCAAATCCCCCAGAGTCATGACCTTAGTTCGCCAATTTGTTTTGAGGTCCTTACGCCTTAATGTGCTCTTCAGGGCCAGACATGTGCCAGGCATTAATAATGATATTGCTGACGCTTTATCCCGCCTGCAGATCTCCCGGTTCCGTGCCTTGGCTCCAGATGCAGAGGAACTTCCCTCTCCACTCCTGGCCGAGATTTGGACATTTGGTGAGGAGAGGTGAACTGGGCGATCGGCATGTCTTTGGCACCTCGCACGCGTAAGGCGTATCTGCATGCACTTCTCCAATTTAGGACTTTTTGTGTGCAAAGGCATTTGCTCGAAATGTGGCTGATACCGGTCGACCAGATTTTACAGTATATGGTGCACCTTCATAATCAGGGGTTAGCCCCACGCACCATTCATGGCCAAGGCACGGGGCTTCACTGACTGCGTGAATGACTTCCGCATACGCCACGTATTGGAAGGGTGGACACGTGAGCGTGGCTGCCACCCGGACACACGTCACCCTGTTTCCCCAGGCGTTCTTACCCACTTTGCCCGAGGTTGGCATAGACTGTGTTACGATAGGTATGAGGAGGCTCTTTTTCATGCAGCTACCACCGTAGATTTCTTTGGAGCTCTCCGAATCAGCGAGCTGGTCCCATTGTCAAAGGGGGATGTGTCTCGTAGGGCACTGGAACTCAACGATGTCTTTATCAACCAGGAATGGGCTCAGTTGAAGATTCGCTCCTCAAAGGCCGATCAGCACGGAGTAGGCAGTAGTGTTAGACTGCTACGTTGCACATTTGCTGACATCTGTCCGGTTGGTGCCCTACATGCATTTTTCTCAGTGCGTGGCACGTTAAGGCACCCATTCATTCAGGATAGGCGCCGCTTCAACTGCGTCTGCATTTGGGTACTCTGAGGCTGATATATGTAGGATGGGTAGGTGGGAGTCCACGCGTTTTTCATTATATGTACGTCCCCTCACTGTATGAGTACCATTTATGTCCTTACTTCCCTTTTCTTCTTTTACAGACCCTGTGTGTATGGCTGCTGGGCCACAGTTACATTCACTGGGCGGCAGAATATGCTGCGGCGACGGAGTGGGGACCCCATCTCAGGCTGCGTGCAGCCGCACGTATGCGTTGGTATGGTATGCGCGGCATGAGATGGCGGGAACTGTTGCCATTTCTGATGTCCATCAGGGATGCTGGACCGCCTGATGTCCTGATTCTGCACCTTGGCGGCAATGATCTTGCACAGATCACTGGCCTTTCCTTAAAAATGTCGGTGTGCAGTGACCTGGCATTTTTACATCATTTATGGCCGTACACACGGTTGCTATGGTCTGACATCGTGCCGAGACAGTGTTATAGGGGAGGCATGGACCTCCGTGGTTTGGACGGTGCCCGGCGGTCAGTGAACAGGGCTGTTGCCCGGTTCCTTGTTGAGAATGGCTTGGGGACAGCCATTCGACATCCGGGGATAGGCTTGCAAAATTTTGACCTATATGCAGGAGATGGGGTCCACCTGTCGGCCAGAGGTATGGACCTCTTTCTGGAGGATGTGCAAGCAGGCCTGGTGACCGAGCTGACAGTCTTGGGGGGGGGGGGTGAGTCATCACCGACGCCTCCCCATGTGGCGGGTAGCACTGGGTAAGGTAAAGATTTATGACCCATAGGTATCCGGCAGGTTCGCAATTGATTGGCCAACATGTAGATAGGTACAGGGGAAACAGGATTGGCCGGTCAAGGGCGAACCATGAAAGGGGTGATGTCAGGAGCTTCACAGCCTGCATCACCTTGATATTTGAATGGATACACGTCATAGGGTGGGGTCAGTAGATAGTATATTGACTCCGGTCAACAATTTGTTTGTGTAAACAAACAAATTGATACATCTAGCCAATTTCCATTGGCATTTAGGGTGGAACCTAACCAGTGCTACTGCGGCCTGCTTGCCTTAAAGAATTACAATTGGATGATACACCAATTGAAAGTGATAATTGCCGCCCTGAGTCGGGTTCTGCCTGAGTGGGCGGCATATATAAATATGACTATTAAATTAAATTAAATTAAATAATTCGGACTAGGGCATTATTCAATAAAAGTGGCCCGATGCCTTTAATCCAATACCAGTGTCCGAGTCTTTATTTGGGTGGGTGCGCCTGCAATGCAAGTGTGGCGCCAAAATGGCAGCCACGCTCTTTGCAGGCCCCCCCACCCGGACGCAGACATCCGGGTGAGTTTGGGGGCCGTGGCCACCCCTCCATAAAAGGGATGGCCACGAGGCAGCCTGGCTGCCATTTTGCGAAGCAATGGAGCGGAGAAGTTTTTCCCCTCCACCTCCTCCCTAGTGGACAGTGTGATTTTCTGGTTGCTTCGGGGCCGGGTGGGAATTTTTGCTTGAACCTACATTGGCCCTTTGGTTCTTGGCTTTTTCGCCCATCCCACACTGTCGCTAGTGTTTGAGATACGGGGTAAGTTGACCTTGGTCACTTTTGGCGGGTAGCACTGGGTAAGGTAAAGATTTATGACCCATAGGTATCCGGCAGGTTCGCAATTGATTGGCCAACACGTAGATAGGTACAGGGGAAACAGGATTGGCCGGTCAAGGGCGAACCATGAAAGGGGGGGTGATGTCAGGAGCTTCACAGCCTGCATCACCTTGATATTTGAACGGATACACGTACTAGGGTGGGGTCAGTAGATAGTATATTGACTCCGGTCAACAATTTGTTTGTGTAAACAAACAAACTGATACAAATTGATACATGTAGCCAATTTCCATTGGCATTTAGAGTGGAACCTTACCAGTGCTACTGCGGACTGCTTGCCTTAAAGAATTACAATTGGATGATACACCAATTGAAAGTGATAATTCGGACTAGGGCATTATTCAATAAAAGTGGCCCGATGCCTTTAATCCAATACCGGTGTCTGAGTCTTTATTTGGGTGGGTGCGCCTGCAATGGTAATACACTAAAGGGAATCAAAGAGACAGCATATTTAGATAAACACATTTTTGCCCTATGCACACCTTGCATTCTTCTTCTGTAAAGGGGTAAAGAATCAACACATCTGAAGCTCATACTAGGTAGAAACAAGCAATGCATTTGCACTTATCACCCTGTCCATTCTCCAGACAACATTGTTAGGAGGGGAAATTGAGTTGAAGTGAAATGTGTTGCCTCTTAGTTTTGGAAGAGTTCCAGTGTTCAGAAAAGGTGGCAGCATTCCAAACCCATCACAGGAATGTTCATTTCATAAGAACAAAAGACCTAGTGAAAAGGTGATATGGTATTATAGTGTTATTTTCATATATTGCATTTTTTTTTAAAAAGGAGGATGATCGGAACAGAGAAAACACTTCAGGGACATATTACCAGTCCTGAACTGGTAATCATTCCCAAGAGCTAATATTACCAAAACACTGCCTACAAACACTCCCTTCCCTTACATATACTGCATTTAACATATCTGCATGGGGGGGGGGGGGAACCCCTATCAAAATGCACCAATATCAAAAAAAGTAGAAGCCCTCCAGTGACACAGAAAAGACAGATGAATTTGATTCTATCTTGGTGTCATGCAGGCAGAATCCTACAAACCATCCATGATATATCAGGAGCAAATCCCAAATTATTATTATTTTTTGATAGTGTAGTTGCCTACAAAGATATGTGCCTGAATTCAGTAACAGTTTGCATAAAGCAGGAATGGAAAGATGGCCAGAATCCTATTGTTTACAATAATGTAAACCACAGCATGGAATTGCCAATAGATAATGATTTGTTGCTTGTATCCCAATTAGCACAACTGGTGTGTGAAGAGGAGTACAAGTGATAACTCATTAACTAACGGAAATTACCAATCATGATTTATGACATTGTACTTACACTAGCATAAATAAATAAAATCCTATTCTGACCAGTGTATCTGTTCTGATTTCTCCAGCCCTATGAACACTTGGAAGCATAAGTTCTACATTGACTTCTGATTTTTATGTTAACACATACAAATGATATATATTTTTGATATATTTATTTTAAAATATAAACGTCATACACATTTCCTCTAATGAATGCATTCTTATATGCATTCTTTAATGCATTAATTTAATATGCATTTCTCTTAATATATGCATTGTTGTATGAATTTCTGTCAATATATTTATTATTAGGAAAGCATAGGAAACTTTATACATTAGATATAACACATCAAAAATACAGACATTTAAAATCATGTATCTTCTGTCACATGCATTTTTCATTATTTTTTCTAATATATTACTTCTCTGCATATATCACTTGAAGTGACATTTGTTTCTGAAATTCTAGAGAAGTACAAAAACTACAAAGTAGTTTGGTTGATAGCAACCTAATGAATTTCTTTAAAATATATCTTCAAAGTCATATATGTGTAGGTTTCAGCTGACCCTAGTCTGTGTTGCCAATACTGAGTCTACACTAGATTCAACATGACTGTTTGGATCTTTCAGTGTGGTTGATGTTCAGAATGTTAACATGTTTCTGCATGTTATGATGGTTATTACCACTCCTTAGAATTAGATGCTTATTCACTGTGACAGATGAAGACTGGTCAAGATCTTACTAGCTACTGGCCAGCAACTGAGAAACTTTTATGTATTTTGATTTGATGCAGCCTTTTTTATTTTTTTTAAAAAAACAATCTCTCATCAGACCTGGTTTTAAAACAGAGATTACATTAACAATTCTGTTGGACTCCTCTGCAACTTTGCTGGTCTTTGCAACAGCTTCTGACACTGTGGAATGTCCTTGAAATGTATAGTATCCACATCAATCTATCCTTCAGTTCAGTTATTTACTTATCTTTTTGACATTTATTTTTACGTCAGTTTTAATCTCTCTCTCCTACATAAACTGCTTTCAACATATGTACTTCCTTAGGAAAGAAAGCACAATCAAGTATAAACATTTCTGTGCAGCCCACGCACTGAGTCAGTAGCTGACATCGAGCTGTGATCTTAGGTGGCCACACAAGTGTTCAGATAGGTCACCCATAAATGTTGTTCAGATAAAGGTTGGGTGTGGCAGTCTACATGCACAACTACAGTGCTCTGATGGTATTGGATGCTACCATTCTCCCATTCACTCTCAACTGTACCCCCATGTTTCTTGTTCCTTTGCCTTCAAGAGAAGTAGCACAGAACTCTTGTTCCTTTTTGGGATCCTTGATATTTCTGCATTTGAGACAAAATATCAGGCAAGAAATGTGCTAAAAGGAAAACTGCCCCAAGTATCAGTGATGGACATGGAAAAGTTGTCACATTGTCTTTCTATTGTAAAGCAACCAGTCATATGTATTTATGGATTACTAAAGACATCCAATGACTTTTAATGTACAGTATTTTCTCTTAGCAATTCCTTTCTATAATGTCATGTCTCTCAAGGAGAATGTAATCTGGCAAAAACACCATTCTGAATGTGCTTCCTTTGATATTCAGTGGCTTCTCCTTTTCCTATAGTATACCTCTGATCTGTCATAATGACTGCTGTTAGCTGTCAGTCTCTTTTGGAATTAAATTCTTTCAAAATTGTTCTGCATTTTTCTCCATCCCTTTAAATAAATGATGAAGCCAATGAATCAAGCAAATGGGTAACAAGGAAGTTGGAGGCTGAATGTGTTAGATTCTGTTTCTGTTTGCTGACTCCTAACAGAGCACAGCAGAGGAATAAAATTGATACAGACTTCAAGCAAACAAAGCAAGCAAGCAGAGAGAGTTAACAGGAGTTTGACAGGGGAGAGGAGACAAAAGAAAAGGGGAGACCAAGAATACAAAGGCAGTGAGGTGAATGGTTTAGATCAGGGGTTCCCAACCTACGGCCCGCAGGCTGGACCCAGCCTGCAGCACCATTTCATGTGGCTTGCACTACCCCTGCTGCACCCGGAAGTGGAAGTGTTTACTTCAACCGTAAAATGCAGGCGTGCATGCATAAATGCGCCCTTGACTGTTGTAAATGCGGAAGTGGCTGTAAATGCGCCCACTTACACTTCTGGGGTGCATGGTCAGACCCACAGCATAAAAAGGTTGGGGACCCCTGGTTTAGATTAACATCAAGAAGTGACCTGGAGCATACCTGTCAACCGCGGCTCCGGAAAATCCAGGACCTGCGCAGAACGGTTCTGTGCAGGTAGCTTTTTACACATGCATAAAAGCCTCCTACGCATGCGTAAAAACAACTTGTGCAGAACCGTTCTGCGCAGCTCGCTTCTACGCATGCATAGAAGGCTTTTACGCATGCGTAGAAGGCTTCTATGATTCCCTTCTGCACAGAAGCCTTCTACGCATGCGTAGAAAAGTTCTACGCAAGCGTATTAGGGTTCTACGCATGCATAAAAGCCTTCTACGCATGCGTAGAAGCGTGCTGCACAGAAGGGATGCACAGTAACACCTTTCCCCCTGCTGCTAAATTCCGGGGTTTCGGCAGCTCCGGGAGGGAAATGGAAAAAATCGGTGCCGAAAAACAGGAAATCCCGGCCAATCCAGGAAGGTTGACAGGTATGACCTTCCCCATTCAGAAGCACTGTGTGTTCATCTTAAGAGGAAGGTGTGTGTAACTGCTCAGAGCAATAAGCAGCAGCTGTGAGTTCTGGGAGGGCTGTTCTGCTTGCTGATTCCTAACAGAACACAGCAGAGGAATAAAACTGAGACAGACCCTAGGGAGCAAACCAACAGATGGAAGGAACAGACAGAACTAACAGAAGTTTGAGATGGGAGTTTGGCAGGGAAGGTCAGGAGAGATGCTGCTGACCAATAAAATAAAATAAAAAATGGTTTTTCGGCTACTGCATTTCTCAGCATCCTTCAAGGTAGACAAGACAAAGGAAAGAGCACTCAGAGACAAACATAAGAAGGTAAAAAAGAATAGGGGTAGTGTAGGGAAAAGATGCTTCAGTGGTGACCTGCAAAATAAGTGCAATGTTTGCTTTTTGTGCCTGAGAACCACACAGCATACACATGGCAGCAAATGCATATTGGTAGCACTTTTGTAAGAAAAAGTGAAAGAATTAGAGTAGCAAGTGATCATGCATATGACTGTAAAAGAAGACGAGGAATACATAGACAGGACCCTGGAGCAGCCGCCGCCAAGAAAGATACTTTGCAAAACAGAGGAGAAGAAAACAAGCATAATTGAGGAAGCACCACAGAAAAGAGCCGTGGTCAGGAGCAAAACAAGAAGGTACCTTTCATCAGGGGAACCTCAAAACTGCTTTCAGATTCTTGAATAAAAGTGCAGCAGGGAACATGTGGAGGAAGACATACATGAACTATGCAGGAGGACATGAGAGAGGCTGAAGCCCAGCCAAGAAGAATCACTGAATCCATATTCCACAAAAAGAAGAAGAGTACAGTAATTATAGTAGCAGACTTGTTTTCTAACCAAACTGAAGCTGTGTTTTAGAAAACACCAAAGTGTTGGGTCTTATGATAGCTGTACAATATTTTGTAAAAACTTCATGCTACTGCTGATTCCACCCCCCCACCCCCCATGGGGAAAATCAGAGGCTATGTTTGAAACTTTTAGACATGTACAGGGAGAGCCTTGTATACATATTAAACAATTCACAGAGATTTATTTGAATCAACAGAGTGGTAAAAAAAACAACATTAATTTCTGCTTCCCTAAAAAGTAAGAGCATGGGGGGGGGGGGGGCGGAATGAAAAAGTCTAGATGAAGTGAAAACAACTTCTTGCATCTCCACTCTTGAACAAAGGAGCCAATGTAGTGTGCACTGACTATTAGGTCTTGCTGTACTTTGAAAAGGACACACTATTCATCTCCATAGGGATGGACAATCACATAAATTTAGGTGTTGATAGATTGTACATTTTAGCCAACTGCTAAAAGAGCAGGCAGGTTAACTTACTGTTGCATGCAGAAAACAACAATGACTGTTTTGGAATTTAGTCTATGTCTGAACAAAAAAATGAAACACAGGACAATGAGTGTCTTGAACAACAATAGGTCAAACGAGAGCACACAAAAGCTTTATATAAAGAAAAGCCTTCTATAAAAGGTTGGTGATTAGGATGTCTTTCTGCTCTGAATAAAAGGAGGTATTCATCACTATTGCCACTCTTGCTGCTACTGTCATGGTGCGGATGACCCTGGCCTTGGTTTTCAGTGACACCTATTTATAATTAATAATCTTTCCACTTGAGGATTTTAAAGCATGGATTACTACCTTATGTCACTTTTAGGACTCTGCTCATATGAGATTTGGCAAGAGGTGGATCCTACAAGGACAAGTCAAATATATGAAAAATAGATTTATTCTCCCCACTCTCTGGCATCTCTCAGATTGGAGGTGTGTGTGTGTGTGTGTGTGTGTGTGTGTGTGTGTGTGTGTGTGTGTGTGTGTGTGTGTGTGCATTTCCAGGTAAGTGCAACAAACACCAAGGTTATTACCATTGTTGGAAGCCAGAAACAGGGGCTCTCAGGCAGATTATGCTATTGTATTCACTGTTAAAATGATTTAAACATGGACAAATGAAACACTTTGGTGCACATTAATAAAACCCACATACTTTGTTTACAGTGTTGACAAGTATACTGTTCTAATTTGTACAAATGTTTGTAAGACTTCATGCTTTAAAACTAAGTAATCAATAACTGATAGGAAGTTCATCTTTATCAGACTGCATTCTTCAACTATGTTTTAAAGGTAGGTAAAGGTAAAGGTTTCCCTTGCTCGAAAGCCAGTCATATCCGACTCTAGGGTGCAGTGCTCATCTCTGTTTCTAAGCCTAAGAGCCAGCGCTGTCTGCTTCTGCAGACATTTCCGTGGTCATGTGGCAGGCATGACTAGACACCAGAGCACACGGAACACTGTTACCTTCCCACCGAAGTGGTCCCTATTTATCTACTTGCAATGTCTTGCTTTCGAACTGCTAGGTTGGCAGGAACTGGGACGAAGACGGGAGCTCATTTCCGTCCTGCAGTACTCGGGAATCGAACTGCTGACCTTCCGCTTCCCAGTCAGCGTCTTAGCCACTTGAGCCACTGCAGTCCCTGTTTTAAAGGTAGAATACATAAAAGAATTGTCATCTCACTGTGCCTGGATATTATTTCAGTATTCAGAGATACAGAGTTAATGCTACCTCTGTATCTAGAGATATACCAGTGGTCCCCAACCTTCTGAGATATGGGGGCTGCATTAGAGTGTCCAATATCTAAAGAGGACCACAAATTAAATTAATTGTAACAAAATTAGTAACTGACCAAATTTAAATCAAGAGTAAACATCCAGAGGTCAATGAAGAAATGTTAACTTGAATGCAATCCATTTTGGAACAATATTTTACTGTGGAATCTTTTTCTCTAGTTACACATGCTTACCTAGTCAGTGTGATTTTTGTGGCTGTTTTCTGTTAGCCAAGGCATTGATAACCAAATCAAGGTTTGTGACAGACAATTTCATGTAAATATCATGTAAATCTGAAAGTCTAGGCCTACACTTGAATTTCACAATTTTCATCTTGGAAAATGTTTGTTCACAGATGTATGAAGTGCCAAAGATTTTAAACATGCCTGTAGGAAATTTCTTTTGGTTGATAAACATATAGAGGAAACCAGAATAGAAATCTAACAGATTATTTAACAGACTCTAACAGTGAATCTGTTCTGGAATTCTACTTGTTCAATGCTTTGATGTGTTGTTCAACATTGAATTGCAAATCCCCTTCCTTTTCAAACTTTAATTCACTGCAGCATGAGAAGTTTGAAGTTACTTTTACTAACTTGCTATGTAAAAATGTTTTATTTTTCACCTGAAGCTTTCAATTCAGAATAAATGTCACACACAAGTTTTCCTTTCCCCTATAATCTTAGAGTCAATGTGGCCAGATGTTTGATATTAGTTAAGAATACCAAATAAAAAATCCATCCAATATCTAAGTACTTCTTGATCTTTTCCTATCTCCTTGAGAAAGACATCAACTTTGTGAGGAACACTGAAACTGGATTTTTTTTTTGAGGACTTTGCCTCTGGTAGGCCGCCTGACGTCTGCATAGTACAACATATCTCCATATTCTGTATCTATCTCTGAGAGAAAATTTTGAAACTGACAATGAGTAAGGCCATGATGCCTGATGTAATTAATGCTGGAAATAAAATCTTTCCCACAGAATAATCTTATTACACAAGGTTTGCTGATGGGTGATGCAGTGAAATTACATGGGAAGTGTACCAATTAATCTCAATATCAATTCAATGATTTTTTGCAAATATACCAGTTTTAATTACCACTATATTTCACACATCATTAGTAGTTCTGCATTAAGGCTAATACTTTTTTTATAGTGGGGTATGCAGCCCACAGGCCACAAGTTGCAAAACTATAATTTAAAGAAATGCAAATGATACCCAACCTTTGTTTGTCATCACATTACTATTTTTGGCCAATTCCAGTTAATATTATGAGATGATTGTGGCAATGGGTTACCATAAGTAGAAACACAGGGCATTTCTATTTGCACACTGTTATGTATGTTAACTGTGTTTTCTGACAGGAGCGGAATGTATCTTTTCTCATGTATCTATTCTTATGCAAATAAGTGGATCAAAAATGTGCACACTCTGTTAGTCAATGGGCTTGTTGTATTATTGTTACTGTTACTGTTTATAGGAGCAGAATGTATCTTTTCTCATGTATCTATTGTTATGCAAATAAGTGGATCAAAAATGTGCACATTCTGTTAGCCAATGGCCTTGTTGTATTATTGTTACTGTTACTGTTTATAGTGTATATAAGTCCAAGTTTTGCCCCATCCAAACTATGTTCAAACCCCACTAATAGAGCTGAATTTCACTATTTCACTCATCTGCTTCTTCATTCCCTGAACACGAAACACACAGAACACATTAGTTAAACCTTGTGAAAAATGGATAGTAAAGGTAAAGGTTTCCCTTGCTCGAAAGCCAGTCGTATCCGATTCTAGGGTGCAGTGCTCATCTCAGTTTCAAAGCCGAAGAGCTAGCGCTATCTGCTTCTACATACGTTTCTGTGGTGATGTGGCAGGCATGACTAGACACCAGAGCGCATGGAATGCTGTTACCATCCCACCGAAGTGGTCCCTATTTATCTACTTGCAATTTCTTGCTTTCGAACTGCTAGGCTGGCAGGAGCTGGGACAAAGGGGAGCTCATTCCGTCCTGTAGTACTTGGGAATCAAACTGCTAACCTTCTGCCTCTGTGCTTTTATATTCACTGCAATGTGGAACAGAATGAGGGTCAGGTCAAAATAGATTTAACTATGTAATTTGTGTAATTTACCTTGAAATGTAAAATGTGACATATGGGGAACTCAATTTTTTATTTTGACAATGGGTAAAATCCTGTTGATATAGATTTCTAGCTCTAATCCAATTTGGCAAGAGACTGTGGTGGCTTAGTGTTTAAGATGCAGTTTGAGACACGAGTGCTTCATGATGAAGTGAGCTCCCGTCTTTGTCCCATCTCCTGCCAACCAAGCAGTTTGAAATAATAATAATAATAATAATAATAATAATAATAATAATAATAATAATAATAATAATAATAATAATAATAATAATAATAATAATAATAATAATAATATTTAATTTATACCTCACCCTACTCAGCACAAAGGCCGACTCAGGGCAGCATTACAACATATTAAAGAAACAAATATACAATTAAGTAAAGAAAATAATAATAATAAACAATCTAAATATGTAGAAATACACAGCATAGGGGAGCCGGAGGCACTGGCGCTGGCGTCAGGCGCAGCGGCGGGAGCTTTTGAGGGCTCCGCCGAGATGGTCATCAGCTGGGCTCCCACCCCCCACGGCCGGAAAAGCCACAGAGGGGAGCTGGAGGTGCTGGCATCGGGCGCAGCGTTGGGAGCTTTTGAGGGCTCCGTCAATATGGTCATCAGCTGAGCTCAGCTGGGATCCCACCCCACCCCCGCAGCCGGCAAAGCCACAGAGGGGAGCCAGAGGCGCTGGCCGCAGTGGCAGGAGCTTTTGAGGGCTCTGTCGAGATGGTCATCAGCTGGGCTCAGCTGGGCTCCCACCCCCCGCGGCTGGCAAAGCCACAGAGGGGAGTCGGAGGCACTGGCGTCGGGCCCAGCGTCAGGAGCTTTTGAGGGCTCCATTAAGATGGTCATCAGCTGGGCTCAGCTGCGATCCCACCCCCCGCAGCCGGCAAAGCCACAGAGGGGAGCCGGAGGCGCTGGTGCTGACGTTGGCCGCAGTGGCAGGAGCTTTTGAGGGCTCCGTCGAGATGGTCATCAGCTGAGCTCAGCTGGGCTCCCACCCCCCGCGGCCGGCAAAGCCACGGAGGGGAGCCGGAGGTACTGGCATCGGGCCCAGTGTCGGGAGCTTTTGAGGGATCCGTCAAGATGGTCATCAGCTGGGCTCAGCTGGGATCCCACCCCCCGCTGCCGGCAAAGCCACAGAGGGGAGCCGGAGCCGCTGGCGTCGGCTGCAGTGGCAGGAGCTTTTGAGGGCTCCGTAGAGATGGTCATCAGCTGGGCTCCCACCCCTCGTGGCCGGCAAAGCCACGGAGGGGAGCCAGAGGCGCTGGCGTCGGGCGCAGCATCGGGAGCTTTTGAGGGCTCCATCGAGATGGTCATCAGCTGGGCTCCCACCCCCTGTGGCTGGCAAAGCCACGGAAGGGAGCCGGAGGCGCTGGTGTCGGGCGCAGCATCGGGAGCTTTTGAGGGCTCCGTCGAGATGGTCATCAGCTGGGCTCAGCTGGGCTCCTACCCCCTGTGGCCGGCAAAGCCACGGAGGGGAGCCGGAGGTGCTGGCGGTGGCATCGGGCGCAGCGTCGGGAGCTTTTGAGGGCTCCATCAAGATGGTCATCAGCTGGGCTCACCTGGGCTCCCACCTCCCGTGGCCGGCAAAGCACCAAACCCTAGAGTCAGATATGACTGGCTTTCAAGCAAGGGTGACCTTTACTATTGCCTAACCTGATTTGGACACTGGAAACATTTAATTGAAACTCATGGAAAGTTTCTTACTCCTATTTTTAGGTTCTGAGACTCACCACAGCTCTCTTTTGCCTTTGGGAGCATTGGGATATTGAGGGGCGGGAAGAGATTTTAATAGTAAAAAATTGGCACCAGGTCATTGATGGCAGTCCAATCCCATTATTGATGATCTGGTGGCAATTATTTTTTACTATCACATCCTGAGGCCCCCAAAGGCTTCCCCAGGGCAAGAGGAAGCCCAAAGGAACCTAAGAACCTGAAAGAAAGGGGGATAGGAAACACTCTATGAGTTCAAATTAAAAATTTCCAGCATCTGATCAGGGTTATGGCAGGATACATTTACACAACATGACTTTGTCCACTGAATACTATCTCTCACACATGTAAAGCACATGAAATATAAATTCAAACTGCATTTGTCCCAACAAGATTTCTTTCTGTGAGTAGTTTTTGCTTCCCTGTCAATACATCAACATACAGTGAAACGTCACGTCACAAGACTATACATGAGCCTTGAAATATACTGTGTTCCCTGTTACTAACCTCTCAATTCATCATGTGACAACAGCATCTAGACCTGTGATTCCCAATGTAGGGCACATGCCCCACAGGGGGGCAATTTGAGAATGAGTAATTAACAATGAATGGCCTTTTAGGCTTCCTCCTCATGAATAGAAGTTTAGTTTTTGAATAAGAAGAATTATATGTCACAGGGGGATGAGCATCAGGATTTTAGGGATACTTTGGTGAGGCCAAAAAAAAAAGGGGGGGGGTTGGGAACCACTGATCTAGACTAACACATCTTGTGGTCCAATTATGTCAGGAAATCATGATTGGTCCAAAAATTATTTATTCTCACTGCTACAATCTAGAAATCATTACCAACATTTATTGCCAAAGTTCTTTCTTGTCTCTTTATAAAATTATATTCTAGTATGCAAACAAAGACAGCAACATTAAAAACAATGAATCCAAAATGATAAAAATTTACAATGAAAACTTACTTTGCTCATTTTAAAAAATATTATATCCCCCGGTTCATTTTTCAAAATCTCATTTCTTTCCATTGTCTTGCCTTGGTCACTACTCCCAGATTTTCTCCAATACATCCAAGAACTGCTTTTTTCCTGATACAGACAGCAATCCCTTTTTCTTTCTTAAAGGCTAATAAATCATATCTCTTCATTTTATTACAACTAAGCCAGAAGGATGTGCCAGTCCATTCTCCATATACCCTCCTTTTCCACTTTTGCTTCACTATGGCTAGTTTATACTGCAAGCATACTAAGGGAGGGTCCAGGTACAGATAGTTTACTATACAGTATATGTACATAATAACGAAATACACTTGTGACATTGGCCTCTGGTAGCTAGCTCTGGTAATGTGCCGGACCAATCCCCAACAAACAGCTGTAAGGTCCCCTGCCACCCAAAAGTGCCCAAATCTCCACATTTTAGCTGCCAAACTGCACCAAAAACGCGATGAAAAATTCCAGAAACGGAGTGGAAATGCTCTTCATACCCTCCCACAGCTGTGGGAAGCAGCAGAGGGTGCTAAAGCAGCTGGAAAAAATGGTGCAATTGCGCCCACTGTGCCAAAAAACCTGTTTGTAATGCAAAAAACAAAAACCCGTAAGTCAAGGCATCATTTTCAATGGAGTTCCTTTTGTATCGCAAGAATCATGTTAGTCGAGGCATTCATAATCCGGGGTTCCACTATGAAATGGATGACTATGCCATGAACAACCTTGGAATTTGCTCCACCTATAAAATGGGTGATTTCAAATTATTTTCTCTTGTCTGTGTGACACAAAGGCTGAAACAAATCCAGTCACTTTTTTCTCCCAAAGTGGCTTTTTGTTATCCTGAAGGAAGGCTTCTACTTTTTTCCATTCTTGAACTAATCAAAATGACTTATTCTTGTGCGGATGTGTTAAAGACATGCATAAATGTGACTGAAAGCATGCTATAAAAATCAGAATTAAGAAGCAGAGAGACACAGAAACTCCAGTGATGTTCAACACAACTACAACTGTAGTAAAAATCAACTTATACCACATACTGGGATCTGGTAAGCAAAGCTTTTGTTTGGAGACAGAGCCTTCCTCTGGCTTTCACTGAGGAGGCCTTCAACTGTAGCTACTGAGGGAACTACAGATGTGCACTTCATCATTGCTGTTCCTTCTCCTAATCATTCCCATCTGATCAGCAAAGTGTGAAAGGGGAGTGTAAGCATCTTCAGCAAAACACATTGATACTGCTACGTATGTTCCAGCTTATGAAGAAAACTGTTCTGCATAACTGTCCCACCAGACTGTCTAAATAATGGACGGACAGAGCATAGGTCCCCATTTTTATTATGTTTTAGTGAAAATGACTTAGACAAACTGTAGTGAAGACAACAAAGGACCCAAACAAATTTCCCTGTGAGAAGTACATTCATATGTAGGGTTTGCTGATGCTGTTATTATTACCTGCTATTAACTCACCTCCAACTTATGGCAGCCCTATGTATAAGAGATCTCCAAAACGTACTGTCCTCAATAACCCCACTCAGATTTTGTAAACTCAAGCCTGTCAGTCCATCTCATATTTGGCCTTCCCTTTACCCTGATGTCTCCCATCTTTCCTAGCATTATTGTCTTTTCCAGGAAATTCTGCCTTCTCATGATAGGACAGCTTCAGCGTCATCAGTTTTGCCTCTATAGTTCAAGCTTGATTTTATTTAGGACCCACTTGTTTGTCTTTCTGGCACTCCAGGGCATCTCCAAAGCTCTTCCTCAGCATCATATTTCAAACGAATTATTTGTTTTCTTGCCAGCTTTCTTTACTGTTCAGTTTTGACACTCGTACATGTTGATTGGGAATAGAAGAGTGTGGATGACACCTCATGTGTAATCCAGAGAAGCTCACACCAGAATGAATTTGTCATTCTTAAAGATGCCACAATACTTTTGTTTTTGCTTGTTTCCATTCCTGCTGAAAGAATAACCCAGCTACCTCTCTGAAAACTGCTACTATTTCTCCCATTCTCTTTCAAGCATTTAAAAATGCTGTTCTTAAAACAACAACAAACAACGAACGAACGAACGAACGAACGAACGAACGAACGAACGAACGAACGAACAAACAAACAAACAAACAAACAAACATTTGATGAGGCCCCAAAAGCCAAAACTAGTTCTTCTTATAGCCTTAGACATTCAGCTAGAACAGTAATAAAACCATTGGGGTGGGAAGAACCCTATGTATGTCTGGAGGATTGCATTTTCTTGGTGGTCACTAGTTGGGCAGTCTAGCTTAAAGCAAGCTTTCTTATCACTAAGCAACCCAAGACAGATTGAATATATTTGCATCAGAGTGAACGCCAAGGTACAGACATTTTATTTTCCAGGAGTGGAAAGCTAATAGTAATTCAGTCTTCAATATCTTGTTTGTTGTTGCTGCCTTCTTGGCTGCTTTTCTCCTCCTCTCCCACTCATTTCTTTTTCCCACAGGTACTGTGAACAGGATTTCAGTTACACAAGGTCTAGAGCACTGTACAGTATTAGTAACACAGTTAGGGAAGACCACCAAAAATAGTATCCATTTCACGGATGTTTTCTATGTAGTCTGTAACTTGAAAAAAACACAGTATTTTAGTTCTGACTGCAACTCTCCACCAAAAGTATAGAGTGGAAGCTCAAGACATGGCATCTCGTTTCTGTCCATTAAGTGCTTCTAGACATTGTGGACTAGAGCCAGGAAGTCTGTCTGTTGGGATATGGAAACTCAGCATGCAGAAGGTTAGAAAAAAGCCTCTGCTTTCCAGCCTGAAATGTGACTGCCATTTGTTCTTGAGGGAGATGAAGCCATTTTGAATTTTCTCTGTATTTTTTCAGCCACACTGCTGGATGAAAACCTTCTTATTTTTTCCCCCTTGTTAACTAATTTCAACTTTCATTCTCTTGTAATGAAACTAAAACAAACCTGCTAAGGCTTCTGAGCATAGAATGAGTAAATATCTTTTCCCCTCTTTTACCTCAAATTTTTGGTATAAGTAATTCTTTTTGACTGGGAAGCATGCTGAGAATGAGGGGAGCTTCAGGGGGAACTTGCAAACAATTCAAACCTAATAATTGCCCTACCTTCATTGTGCAATTACATGCTCCAACACAGTGGCCATGCCTATGGTGACTATAATTAATGCATTTCCTTAGCTTCTGACATTTATTCTGCTGTCAAGATTGAGAATTTCAAACCAAATGAGAAATGAGAACAACTGAAGAGTAGAGAGAAACTGGGATTAAATAACCTTGGTTTCAAAACATCTGGCCAAACCTGAATTTACTTTCCAAATGACCACGTGTCACTATTTAAATAGATCTACACCAGGGGTGCCCAAACTACGCCCAGGGGGTTGGATCTGGCCCCTAATGCCATTTCATCTGGCCCACAAAGCCCTTGTCACTCCCAGAAGTGGAAGTAAAAGGTGCCCATACGGGGGTGCTTTACTTACGCTTCCACTTCCAGGAGTGACAAGGGCTTCGTGGGCTGGATGAATTGGCATTGGGGCCTGGATCCGGCCCTCAGGCCATAGTGACCAGTTCCTTGAACCATGTGACCAGCCTGATGCCTAAAAAGTTTGTGCACCCTTGATCTACACTCTTCTTTGCTCTGCTATTACGAATCCCTTGGGCAGCAAGGGGTAAGTAACAAGTCGCACAACTCTCTGAGTTGTAGTTTGAAGTTTAACTTTTTGAAGCTCTGCACCATAGACATCAAAGGATGAATGATTCTGATTCATGTCAGCCATTGTCATTCTATACTTGCACCATGAACCCAGAGGTATGTGTGGTTTGAGTAATCCTCTGTAAATATCAGAAAAGGACCAGAAATTGTTTTTTTTTAAAAAAGAAATGGGTTCATATACTTATCTTTAGAATCTAGTGCAGGGATGCCCAAACTACATCCCATGGGCCAGATCCGACACCTGATGCCAATTCATCTGGCTCACGAAGCCCTCGTCGCGCCCGGAAGAGGAAGTAAAACGTGCCCATACAGACATTTTACTTCCGCTTTCGGGAGCGAAGAGAGCTTCGTGGGCTGTATGAATTGGCGCCGGGGCTGGATCTGGCCTACAGGCCATAGTGACCAGCCCCCTGAAACACGTGACTGGCCCACAGCCCAAAAAGTTTGGGCACTCCTGGTCTAGTGGGCAAACTGAGTTTTTAAGTAATCTCCAATTTTTACATATTCTTGCAATTAACTTTTGGAACCTTTGAATAGCTTACATTAGTCATTTGCAATACACTGATGTTCAGAAATTGGAGTGGGAAGTGGCTCATCAGCAATACATTGCTGATTTGCCACAGAAATGCTTTTAGCCGTCAGGAGAGAATAGGCAATTTAGAAATTTATAAATCAGCATACAATCAGACAAAGGGCCAATGTGAAAGGTTACATTCTCTGGCTAATTTTTACCCCTTCAAGTTTCAAAGACTAGTTAGGGCCCAAGCATTCCATAATTTCATTAATGTTATTGTTGGAACAAATTCTCTAAATATATTTACACATAGTTTGCTCAGTTTATATTAAGGCAAAGATACTGGATTAAGTGACCTCTCCCCAATTCCCTGTCTACATGTTTTCATGTTTAATTGCTCTTCTTTCCTCTCAGAAACTTGGCCTCCTTTAAAGACCAGGGTTTTTTTTAACATGAAAGTCACACACATTTAAATCCAGTGAGGCTGCTGTCTGGGGACTCTGAATTTGAAATGTCAAACAGGTCTAGAGTCAATGAGGCCAAGAGAGACAGGTTACTTCTAATTAAAAAGCGCAGGCTGTGATGCATAGATAAGATATGGCGTCCAGTACTATGATTTCAGTAGATTAATTTTTCTCCTTAATTAGATGACTCTAAAATTGTCTGTGCAAGATTTTGCCATGAACAGTTTGTAAACTTGTTTCGTTTTGTGTCATTTACCTCACTGGAAATCAATCCACTGAAAGGCAGACATGCTACTTTTAAGGCTTTGTGTAGTATGTATACTCAGATACTCAGACTGACAATGCATGCAGTCACTATGAGAAAATAAAACGTGAGAAAGCTCTACTCAGAATATGACTGAAATAATCAGTGATGCACTGCAGCAGGTTCTGTCAGGTTCTGCAGAACCGGTAGCGGAAATTCCCCAGGCCATGCCCACTTGGTTGGCCATGCCCACCTCCACAGCCCATAATGCAGGAGGTTTGGCCCCGCCCACAGATTTGGTCAGCCAACAGAGTAAGTAGTAATTTTTTTTTGCAGTGCATCACTGGAAGTAATGTATCAGTTGTAGCGCCCAAAGAGATTTTATAAGCTGCAGACACAGAGTCAAGTTATTGGTTTCTATTTTCTTGAAAATTTTCTTTATACAAGACATATTTCAGAGAAGAACCTCTAAACATTTCTGTTATTTAAATAGTAGGATACAACCCAATCACAAATGCAATTAAATTAAACACACGTTTCAAGCCTTTGGTTCTAAAACTGACAGTACCAAAAAAATTCTCCACCCTGCTCCCCACCCCCAACTATCCACAATAAGGAAACAGAGAGACAATAAAACTTAGAAGTCATTGTATTCATAATTTATGTCATTAAATTTCTATTTTTGGTACAGCTTTGGTTTTCACTGTGTGTTTTTTTGCCCTTTAAAATATAGCAGGTTATTTTTAATTAGTTTATGAAAACCTTCTGCCTGAAATTGGACATTACGGTAAGTAGGAATGCACGAAGCTCCAGTGTTTTCTATTTTGAAGTAGAAAAAGGCATAAGGAAACACGAAAGAACTATAGAAATTACAAATGGATTACTCTTTGTTCCATTGCTTTTTATGTACCGGTATGTATGCTGTGTTTGAATTTTGCAGATAAAGTTCACTCTTCCCCTCCTCACATTTATTTCTGCACTTACCTGACATTGTCATGCTTCTGGATGTAAATTTTATGAAACATCATATCTTCTTTTTTGGCATTTATATCAGCTTTCATCTCCATGGCAACATGGCGAGGAAGTACAGAAAGCAGGAGACGCTCCTGTAGTGTTAGACAGAGGAAGCGATCAGAATACCTGCTCTCTGTTTAACAACAGAAACACACATCACTTTGCATCTCATACCCTGGGTGGCCCAAGACATTGATCATTTATGGAAAATCAAAAAACAAACACTTCTTTCCAATCTCTAATAGCAAAAGAAACCAACAATAGTAAGGAATTAAATATTGGGGGATTTGTAATCAGGTTCCTCACTCTGCCTAATGATGGGGTCCGTTCTGCCGATGTCAACAAAATGAAGCTGCTAGTTTTATGGATAGTCAAAATCAAGGTGTGCATTATTAATTTTTGATAAACCCATAAGTTTATATTCCATTAATCCAGCCTCTAGGACCGTGATGGTGAACCTTGGCACTCCATCTGTTCTTGAACTTCAATTCCCAGAAGCTCTGACCAGCAGATATACTGACTTGGGCTTCTGGTAATTGAAGTTCAAGAACAGCTGGAGTGCCAAGGTATGCCATCCCTGCTCTAGGATCTCATGCCACTTCTGTATTAAAGCAACATTAAATGATATCACAAAGAATCAGACTTCTCCTGTTCCTGTTTAATCACCATTCACAGGAGTTAACTTCTCCAATGATGGTATTGTCCATAGGCAGCTGTTCTTGTAGGACAGGGGTTTTCAATTATTTTCAGCCATGGGCTGGACCACACACCCCTCAGCTGAGTGGGCCAGACTGGTGCCATAAAATGTGTCTGCAGCCGTCGTAAATGTGTTTACGATGGCTGTGGACTAATTTACGGCTGTAGTAAATGCATTTAAATGGCTACGAACTCATTTAAGTTGTAGTAAACACGTTTACACGGCCGTAAATGAGTCCGCAGCCAATTCCAGTGGCAGCGGCAGGGGGGTGGGTGGGTGGGAGGGTGGAGAAAGGTCAGGGTCCAGACTATCTGGAACAGCAGGCCGGATCTAGCTCATGGGCCATAGGTTGTGAACCCCTGATGTAGGAATGCACTGAATGCATGCTGATTGTTGGACATTGTCTCTGATCACCCCATGAGACTACATAATGGTACCAGATCCAAGGCTAGAATATCATGTGTGAAATCTGGCTTCATCCTATTGTCACAAGGCTGCAAGCTCAAGCTCCCAATAAGTATCAGTCCACATGTACATTATATGAGCACAGGCTGGCTTCAGGTTTTACGAGCAAATGGCAAAAGTGGATGATTTGCACCCATGCTGTTTTGGTTGAATAAGGTATCAATATACGGTAGAAAGTGAGATAAAGTGGTGCTGCAAAAGGAAAAGAACTTTTTTTCTTTGGGTTACTTATTTTACTATGCCTGTAATTACCTGTCTGCCCATCATCTGGGAAGCCTTATAGTCCCAAATTATAAAGTCATTTAAAGATGAGTCTTCAAAAGTCATTCTTCACCATTTATATTAGATCCCAAGTAATCATAAACAGGATAGTTAACATAATTTTGGCCAGTAAGACACAGACTTGGCTGGCTCTTTGTAATCAGCTTTGCCATTTATATGTTCCCAAAAAATATCTAAATTCTGTTTCAGCTTCCATTTAGAGAAAACCATTTTATGATTGCCAAAAGTATCTTAAATGTGCATGCCAGTGCTCATGCTGGCTAAAGGATTACAGGATTTGTAGTGCAATCTTCCAGACTTTGTAATAATCACCTATTCAAGCCATGCTAGTTGAAGGATTTTGGGAGTGCTGGTCCAAAAGAGAAACTTTCCCAGCTCTTGAGCTTCAAGGTAGTTGCCCATTCAGACAATCTATCAATATCCCCAAAAGTGGTAAGAGATAACTCAACTTTTCCATACTAGGCTTAGATTTTGTCCAAACAAATGGCCACCATGAGACTAGGATGACCTGTACTGTATTCTGTATTCTCTGTATTCTCAGTGACCTCTACAATGGGCAGCAAAATAAAGGTTTCTATTAAACCAATGCATGTCTTAGTACTGCAGCTCGTTGCATATAAAACCCCATCTTGACATGTGGAAATTCGACCACTTGTCCACAGATATTTTTTAAAGTTAAAATACACAACAATCTGATTGATATTTATTAACATTTTTTTTACCTGCTGCTGGTTTTCCCTCTGAGAATGCAGACGAGCTTGAATGCATTCCCTGGTCTCTTGAAATGCCTGTCTTTGGGACACCTCTGCTGGATAGTGTGTGCACACACCTACAATGTTTGTGCAGATAAAGATGAGGATGTTGGCCGCTAGCTGCAAGGGAGAAGGGAAAAGAAGGTAAATGGATTCAGATGAAGATTCTTCTGAGTCTTTAATATGATTATAGCCATTATTTCTCTGCTCCAAGCAAATTATCTTTTGGACGGTTATTATGACTGTGCTGGACTTTCAACAACTGACAGTGCTTACACAAGGTGACATAGCCTTCCTGTTGCCCTGTTAACCACATCTTATAGCATAGCCATATTCATGGATTCATGTTTTTGATAATAATAATTTCGTGCTGGTTTTGACCTTTAAAGCCCTTCATGGCATTGGGCCAGGGTACTTAAGAGACCGCCTCACCCCAAGGTATTCAGCCCATCCTACAAGGGCAGACAAGAGGGGCTCAGTGGTGGTCCCCTCTGTAAAAGACATTCATCTTACTGGGGCCAGGAAGAGAGCTTTCTCCGTGTCTGCCCCAGCCCTGTGGAACCTCTTACCACCAGAACTGTGAGTCCAGTCGGATCTTCTCCCCTTCGGAAAAATGTTGAAGACCTGGCTATGCCAGCGGGCGTGGGGCATGCTTGATTCTACCACACAAGCCCGCTGGCTCGTCTAGCCTGTCTGAGGAATCCTGCTTGTTTCTGATGTTTCTATTTTATTGTGGGTTGCGGGGAGGGGAAGGGTAGTTTTTTTAATGATAAACTGACTAGTTCTATATGTTTTAATCTTGTTTTTAGTGTGTGTGTGGGGTGTTAGCTACTGTTTTACCTCTTGTTGTTTTAACTGTTGTTGTATTGTGTTTTTTTTTTGCCTTTTTATGCTGTTAGCCTCCCTGAGTGATGTTCCTCATCAGGAGGGCGGGATATAAATTCATCAAATAATTAAATAAATAAATTAAAATAAAATAAAATAAAATAATTCTGAGTTGAAAGGATTTTTAGGGGATGCCCGAATAAGGCTCCTTTCATGTTCCCAAGTGCATTTCTCAGGTACTGAAACCCGACCTTCCAGTCTCCAGCTCAGTGCCTTAACCAGGTCTGAAATCATTATTTGAAATATATACCTTGAAATGTCAGCCTCTCTGTGTTATGCATTACTCAGGAATTCCTCAGTCTGTCTGATTGGGATACACTGCCACATTGAAGAGACTCAGGACTATGTAACACGCATGCACAATCCATGCTCCAAATCCTCAATATCCTTCCTACAGAGGTATAAGGCAGATTCTACTAAATGTACAGGGCATATTTTGCACAGCCATATTCCCAGATAAAGCAGGGGATTCCACAGGGAAGACTGAAATGGCTTTTACCCCAGCACAGGGATAGTTTCAGAAAGGTCAGCACATTGGTAAACGAGGAGGACTCTTTTTGCACTCCCTGGTTCAAGAGGAAAAAACTTCCAATGAGAACAAAAATGAAGCAATATTAGACGATGATGGAGATGAGTATAGACTGCAATATCTTCTATGATTATGAAGAGATAATGAAAAACAAAACATTTCTTTAAGGAACTGATTTAACGAAAATGATTAAGTAATTTATTGAATTACAGTATTCTAAATGTAACTAAACATCACAGCCTTTGTTTATATCTTTTATATGCCATTAATTTATCCCCTGGAGCCCACCTGCATAAGCAATCAGGGACCAATTCTGAAATGCGTCAAAGCATTGGCAAACCATTTCATTGACACAGCAACAGTTAATTATGAATTCCTCAAGGCTTACTCCATCACTAAAAGCTACCATTCATATACACAGTGCCTTTTGCCCACCAACAAAAACAGTGATTATACAAATTGCTCCTGTAGTGAATGTCAGGAAAAAAAATCAAACTCCAGAGCACCCAAACAACTGCAGCCAGTACTCTGAAGCATGCATTCCTGAATCAATTTCTCTTTATTGCTTTGTGTTTCATGCAACATTTTATTAAAATGAAACAAGATCTGAAGTCTACATAGGACCCTGAGAAAGAAAGAAAACGTGCTCATTATCATAAACACACAAAATAGATCTCTTGAGTCATAGGTATCCTATGGCTGAACATGATCAGACTGCTTATGAATGTAATATAGGAATTGCACATTAATTAGAGAGCCAGGATTACAATGGACATGGATCTTAATATTTCAAGCACTTCCACATTAAAACTACAGATTCATACTCTCTCATGCAGATGGCAAGCAAATCATTACTGATGTGATTGGAGCACAAAAATATCTATGACCTTTGTTTATTTAATTCCACTTTCTTCTGCTCTCCAAAAATCTGCTCACTGCCACAAATCTTCAAGTTCTTTCTCGGTAACTTCCTAGAATCAGTGAATAAGAAGGCCTCAGTTCCTTCAGATATTTTCTCTAAACTCGCTTTTTCCAAAGCACTTTTGGAACAATCTCCTAGACCAGTGTAGATGAACCTACAGCACATGTGCCAGAGGTGGCACACAGAGCCCTTTCTGTGGCAAGCTCCACCCCGTGCCACCGGTACCAATGGCAGCGCTGCTTCCTCATCCACATCTCTCCCTCCACCAATGGGGAGGCAAGAGGGAAGGCTGAAATCCCGTCCGCGGCAGCGGGCACAAGATGAGGTGACCAGACACCCCCACCCACCCCTCTGAAGAGGCATGGCGGCACTGCCGCACATGTGGGGGTCACGCATAGAGAAGTGTGCGCATGCGCCCACATGACATTGCCAGAGGCGCACCGACAACATCACATGGGTGTGTGGGCATGCACAGTGCCTGCCCAATGCCACCTCCTCCTTCTTGGGCACTTGGCCTCTAAAAGGTTTGCAATCATACTGCCATAGACCAATTTTCTTCAACTTTATACACTTTCAGATATTGTATTTAACTATTCATATACTTGCCTTATTTTCCGAATCACTGGGATAATGGGCACCTAGCTGGAGAAGGCTACTCTCATCCATTGCTTCATAAACCTGAGGTGTGATTTACAGGTGTGCTCCCCAACAAGTTGCACAGTGATGGCTTCTTCATCCCACTTCCAGGGGTTTGTTTAATTTAATTTTAATTTTACGGGGCATACACTTTGGTGGAGGGAGAGAGGTGGGTGGGCTGCAGTGGCTCAAGTGGCTAAGACACTGTCTGGGAGGCGGAAGGTGAGCAGTTCGATTCCCGAGTACTGCAGGACGGAGTGAGTTCCCGTCTTTGTCCCAGCTCCTGCCAACCTAGCAGTTTGAAAGCAAGAAATTGCAAGTAGATAAATAGGGACCACTTTGGTGGGAAGGTAACAGCGTTCCGTGTCTAGTCAAGCCTGCCACATGAGCACGGAAACGTCTGTGGAGGCAGACAGCGCTGGCTCTTCAGCTTTGAAACAGAGATGAGCACTGAACCCTAGAGTCAGATACGACTGGCTTTCGAGCAAGGGAAACCTTTACCTTTACCTTACACTGCTACCGCTGTATAATATTTCAAGAAGCATACTTCTTGTTTACATGTCACTCTTAAAATCTTTTCAAACACACATTTTAAAAATTACTATGCGTTAGGGATGAAAAACAAAATACTGTAGAAACATGTTCAGTGCTAAAGATCGATGTGATATTTCTATGTTTCCTGTCACAGAGGGAGAAAAACATCTTGAAAAGTGGAGCTAGTAGGTTCTGAAATAGCAAGTGAGTTCACGAGGGCATCAAACTTCAAACAGGTTGAGAAGAACTGCTCTAGACACAATAGATTATGGCAGTGATGGCAAACCTAGGCAATCCAGGTGTTCTTGGACTTCAATTACCAGAAGCCCAAGTCAGCACTCTGGGAATTGAAGTTCAAAAATACCTGGAGTGCCAAGGTTCCCCATCACTGGGTTATGGTAATTATGCCTGAAGTAGAGTTTTCTTTCTTGTCTGCTTTCCTTTCTTCTATTGTCTCCCTTGTCTCTAACAAGGATTAAGGGAAATGACAATAAATACCTGTCACTTCATTCTTTCTAAGATAACATAGAGATGGTTAGTACTGTATTAGGAGTACCAACAACAGCAGCAGTTTTATTACAGCAAGGCCTCTCTCATCCCTTCTGACCCATTCATCATAGCTGCAGGACGCAGTCCACTGTGACTACGGCACAAAAGGCACAGTCACATTCATTGCTCTAAAAAAGGTTCACTGTATAAGCCATACCTGTCAAGTATCCCGTTTTCCCCAGGAAAAACCCTTATTTTACCCCTCTCCCCGCCCCTCCCATTTTTATTAATTTCCCCATAATATCCCTTATTTTTTTAAAACAAATCCTGACCGGAGCCCTCACAGGTGAAGCTGCATTATGTTTTTCCTGCCACCAGAGGTCGCTGTGGCTTTTCACTTGTGGAAGGAGAAAGAGAAGGTGGTGGTATGGGGCCTTCTGTAGTTTCTCTTTCATTTCCCTGCCACATGGTCATGGAGGCTTCGTTTTTGCTGCTGCTGGTCGGAGCCACCATGGGACGGGAGTCTACTCTAGGTGAGCGATATTTCATATATGGAGATTAACTCCTCAGCTGCTGGGAGGCTTGGAAACTACAGAGGTTGCTTTTTTTTACTTTACTAATTCCCTTCCTTAAGCTGGATCTGACATTCTCAGGTGTTGGTGCTTCAACTAGTTGCAGTGAGGAACAAATAGATTGGTTAATTTGGGGGAACTGATCCCTTGCTCCTCCACCCTAATTTGGGGTGGGTGGGTGTCTAGCCATGTGCAGGGCTAGTTCACCCTAGGGGGCTGGTTTACTATTCTGCTCTTTGCTTCCCAGAATTTTTTTAAAATTAAAAATGAGTAAACAAGAAAGAAAACGAAACAAAAGTTCCCCAAGAAGATGGGGAAAAGGGTTCTTTGGCCCACACAGCTTTGTGTCCATTGCATTTACAATAACATCTAGCCATCTTATTTTTGGCCACCCCCTTCTTTTTTCCTCCACCTTTCCCAGCATCAAGGGAATCCTCTCTTTTCTCAAGGGAATCCTCTCTTCTCATTTGATGTCTAAAGTACTTTAGCGTCATCTTTACTATTTGACCTTTAATGAGCAGTCGTGGTTGATTTCTTCTAGGATTGACCTATTTCTAACACCACATTTCAAAGGCATCTATTTTTCTGCGCTCAGCTTTCCTAATGGTCCAGCTCTCACACCCATACATTACCACCAGGAATACCATTGCTTTGACTATGCAATTTTTTGTTTGCAAGGTGATGCCTCTACTTTTAACTATGTTCCCCAGGTTTCTCATAGCTTGTTTCCCAAGCATCAGTGGCCTTTTTATTTCACGGCTGTAATCACCATCTGCAGTGATCTTTGATCCTAAGAAAGTAATATCTGCCAGTCGTATCCAACTCTAGGGTGCAGTGCTCATCTCCATTTACAGCCAAAGAGCCAGTGCAGTCTGTGTTTGCAGACATTTTCATGGCCATGTGGCAGGCATGACTAGAGCCCAGCAAGTCACATGGCTATATTTGGCCATGCCCACAGATTTGGCCACACCCACAGAGGGGTTGCCCAAAATTTCCCTTATTTTCAAATCCAAAACTTGACAGGTATGGTATAAGCACTTAACTCAGTTTCAAATCAGATTTAAATTTATTATTTCTTTAGACGCAGCCTAAGGCCTTGTGCCATCAAAATGCTTTCCACACCATGTTTTGCTTATCATTCTGTGTGTAAAGAGTTGTACTATACTTATGAACACTGTCCGGGAGGGCAATTAAAGCACAGTCTCCACATCTGCATCTGAGGAGATGTGCTTAACACTGTCTCTTTGAAACAAGGAGTTTTTGTAATTCCTAGAAACACAAGAAAAGCACATAGAACAAGTGACCACCCAGTCAATCAGGATAATAAAAAACTTATCCACTTTCCCTTAATTGAGCTTACAAAATCTATCAGTGTTCAGTCTCCATTAACTGTTCAGGGAGAAGAATAGAATCTACTCCAAATATACAGGAAAATACACTTTATATAAGTCCTCTTTATATAAGGTTGCGTGCTGCTCCCACCCTCTTTCTGTGTGGCCCTCCAATCTGCTTGTTTACTGCTATTACCCTCAAGGCAATTCACCTCAGACTCAGACTGTGCTTCCTGCCTCAGGTAGCACCATCTACTGTTCTTTTTCTTGTTCCTTTCTTACTCAAAGCACAATTGGGCGAGCGTCGGCGGCAATTGACATGGATGTGCGTTTTGCCTGGCAGGGAGGGAGAGGCAGGCAGGGAGACAGGCAGGGAGCGTATGAGCGCCCCCTTTAAAAGGAGCATCCGCGCGCCTGGCCCTCGCCTTTCTCAATTTGGCTGGGCCTGGGCGTGTTTGCTTCCCTGGCACTGCCAAACTTTAAAACTGTGACACAGCGGTGGGCTCCGGTTAAGGCCCTCGCGGCTTCTTGATTGCCCGGTGCTTCTTCTTTGCTTTTTCTTCTCTGTGCGCACATGGCGCCGAAGAAGAGGACGAGGTTGCCCCGGCCTTCAAGCCTTCAGCCACGCGGCCTCCCCAACGGCCCTTTAGGTCTGGTGGAAGCTCTTCTAGTGAGGCCCTCCCACTCGGCCCACGAGCGCTGGTGGCCCGGGTCTCCATGCTCGAGTGCGCGGCTGGGCTCGATGCCTCCCCGGCAACGCGCAGGTCCGCCCGACAATCTGCCAGGCAGGTGGCTGATTCTTTCACCACCGACTGGCCAGTCCTTGTTGCTTCCCTCAGACAGAGGGTCGAGCAACTGGAGGCTGCCTGCCAAACTGCGCCGCCTGAGGCTGACACCCCATCTGCTCCTGGGGTTCCAGAACCCCCTGCCCCTGGATGCCTCAGGGCCCCCTGGGCAGGGCTTTCGACCGGTAGCCAGCTGGTGGAACGAGCGGCACCTGAGGACTTTCCATCACCCTCAAAAGCCGCCCCAGCCTCCACCAAGCCCGGCGGGGCTTTCGACCGGCAGCCGGCCGGTGGAACGAGCGGCACCTGAGGGCTTTCCATCGCCCTCAAAAGCCGCCCCAGCCTCCACCAAGCCCGGCGGGGCTTTTGACTGGTAGCCGGCCGGTGGAACGAGCGGCACCTGAGGGGTTTCCATCGCCCTCAAAAGCCGCCCCAGCCTCCACCAAGCCCGACGGGGCTTTCAACTGGTAGCCAGCCGGTGGAACGAGCGGCACCTGAGGGCTTTCCATCGCCCTCAAAAGCCGCCCCAGCCTCCACCAAGCCCGGCAGGGCTTTTGACCAACAGCCAGCTGGTGGAACGAGTGGCACCTGCCAGCATCAAGATCTCGCCACGGGGCCTCTTCCAATGCCGGTTGCCTCCCCCCTCCCTGGACTGCCTACGGGCGAAATGGGGGTCAGCTGCATCAGACCCCTGCAGCTACAAAGATCTCGCCGCGGGGCTGCTCCTGACGCTGGTGCCTTCCTCCACCCTGGACTGCCTGCCTGGAATTGAGCCCAGCTCACCTGCACTTGCAGCCGCTGCCACCCTCTACGAGGCACGCTTGGCCAGAAGGGTGAAAAGCCGCCGCCACCACCGCAAAGGTCCTGTGCTTCCCCGGAGCCACACCATCGCCCCAGGGGGGAGGGGGTTTGAAGCCACTTGGGGACCTTTTGACATAACTGAGGAACGTTTACCTTTTATCCTGGCTGGGCTTTATTGTTTGTATCTTGTCTTTGTTTCTATTTCATCACTGCTTTCTTTTAACTGTAACCTTTTTTATGTTTTGACACTTTTTGTATATTTTATATTGTATTTTCTTGTTTATGTTTGCTGCTATCTGCTGTGCAGACAGCATGCGCCAATGTAAACCGCTCTGAGTTGCCTTTGGGCGAGTGGAGCGGTATATAAATTAAAGTTTATTATTATTATTATTATTATTATTATTATTATTATTATTATTATTATTATTATTATTATTATTATTATTATTGTACAGTACTGAGGTCGAGGTGGGCTCTACTTCATTCCAGAGCCCCAACGCTCAGGTGCAGCAGGAACCCCCAGTGGGGGCGGTTGTTGCGAGTGCTCCCGGTGAGTATGGTGGTCAAGTTAGTGCACCTCACATGTCTTCACCAAATACTGCAGGGTTTCCACAACGGCCGTGGCCCCAGCAATCCGGGTATGTCTCAGCCGTGACCCTGGTGCCACCTGCTCCTTTGCAGCCTGCAGCGTGGAGGGCACTGTACTCTCCGATCCCACCTGGCGTTCTGCCGGTTGCATCATCCATGCCATACCCAGTTTGGCCATACGGCCTGCCAGTCAATCCAGCCTACCACTCCATGTCGCGGTCGGCTCTCCCATCTGGTGGTCTAGTCCTGCCATTGGGAGACCACTTGATTCCTGCGACCAGGGATAAGATCTGGCACCAGGAATACATAGATATTTTTTGTCTACTGAAGAAGGAGGATGACCGCGACAAGGAGTTGGCCCGTCACCGGAAACCACCCTGCACATGGGCTAATAGGTTGCCAGCCTATTTGATTTATATGGCAGTTTCCATTAGGGCCTGCCCGGATTTGGCGTTGCCAATGATCCAATATCTTGACATTATATACCAGGTGTACATCGACTTCCCCGGGTCATCGTGGCTCGCGTACGATGAGGAATTTTGTATGCGTGCGGCCCTTCACCCGGAGATGCCTTGGGACGAGCCCCAGCAGTGACTGCAATACATGACCCCTTCTCGCCCGGTCTCAGGTGACCCTTATAATTGTGGACATTTGGTTCAATGCCCCGGCCCAGCACAGGTTCCCTGCCAGCTGGCGGGGCAGAGGGTTCCAGCCCACCTGCTGTGCTGGGATTTTTCATCCACGGGACATTGTAACCATAAGCCTTGCAGGTACCGACACAAGTGCTCTATATGTGCCGGCCCCCACTCTACCAGTACCTGTTTCAAAGCAGGGGGAGCTCGCGAGCGAGGCCGTGACCAGGTACGGTCTAAGCATGCCCCACCAGACCCCTCCCTTCCTCCAAAAGGGCCCGTCCCCAATTTGGCTTGAGGTGTTGAAGCGCTGGCTCCGCGTTTACCCCAAGCGCGTCAATGCTGCTTATCTTGATGCCGGTTTTTCGTTTGGCTTTTGTATACCTTTTGTGCGTGTACGTGCTCCCCAGGATTCACAGAACCTTAGGTCCCTTCATGGTAGGGCCCTTTCGACCAGCCACCCTACCCAAACCTGAAGGTATCGCCCCTTGCTCTCGTCCCCAAGAAGTCGTCTGGTGATTTTCATTTGATACATCACCTTTCTTACCCGTCCAGTAATTCCATCAATGACGCTATACCAGCTGAGCTATGTTCGGTCCGCTATACATTGTTTGGCGAGGCATTGTGGATGGTTCATTCCTGTGGTCTGGGTGCTCTTCTGGCTAAATGCGACATTAAGTCCGCGTTCCGGCTGTTCCCCGTACACCTGGACGACTTCGAGTTGCTGGGTTTTCGTTTTGAAAACCAGTACTTCGTGGACAGGGTGATGCCTTTTGGCTGCTTGATTTCCTGCTCTGCCTTTGAGCGTTTTTGTTCCTTTTTGCACTGGGCGCTTGTTTCCAGGACCATTGTCCACAAGGTGGCCCATTACCTGGACGATTTTTTGTTCGAGGGCTGAGGGACTCTGCGGCCTGCGGACAACTGCTCGGTTCCTTCCAGACCCTGATGGTGAATTGTCTGTACCCTTGGCCCCAGAAAAGACAGAGGGGTCCGTGACTTCCCTTACATTTTTAGGGATCGAAATCGATACAGTCGCTCAGGCCTCCCGCTTGCCCCAAGAGAAGGTTGACCATATCTCTTTTGCCACCAGGATGGCCTACCCCTTACACGCTACCAGTTTTGGAAGGTTACTGCCTCTGCCCTTTCCTTGGTGGGCCTGCCCGGGGCTAGGTATGGCACTCCTTCATTCCGAATTGGCGCCGCTTCCATGGCTGCAGCCTGCGGCTATAGTGAAGAGGATATTAAGTGCATGGGACGGTGGGGTTCTGCTTGTTTTTGTTTGTATGTGCGTCCTTTGCTGCAATGAGCACCTCACTGGCCCACTTTCTCTTTTCTATTTTTTCCAGGTCCGGCTGTTCGTTCCATCCCCGCCAACATTTGGATTGTGGGGCATAGTTTTGTCGTCTGGGCAGCCCGTTATGCCACCTTCTCCCCAATGGACACTCACCTGGGGCTCCAGGATGTGGTTTTCCTGACCTGGCAGGGATTTCGTGGAATGCGTTGGTGCCAGCTCCTTTCCTTTGTCCTGGATGTCTGGAACTGTGAGCCTCCTAATGTGTTGGTGCTTCATTTGGGTGGCAATGATCTTGGACACACCAACTGCCTGGATCTGTCTGTTTCTATCCACCATGATCTGTCCCTGGTGCGTCAGCGGTGGCCGTCTGTCCATTTTGTGTGGTCCTCTATTACGCCCCACGCTGTATTCCGGGGGTGCGGTGGCCCCAGGTGCATCGACTGGGCTAGGCGTGCTGTTAATTGGTCTGTTGCCTGGTATTTCCAGCAGGAGGGCATCAACACCTTTGTGGAGCACCCCAGTATCCACCTGCAGGACCACCACGTTTCGTAGAGATGGGGTGCACCTCTCTGACGCAGGCTTACGTTTTTTTCCTTGCCTCCATCCAAACGGGCCTGCTGACTGAGTTGTCGGTTGGGGGCTGGGTCGGAGAGTAGTAAAAGGCTACTCCCTGTGTGGCAGTTAGCACTGTTAGGGACATTGTTCGACCCCCAACTACCCAGTAGGTACGTATTTGGTTCACCAGTATATGTGACAGGAACAGACAGAACAGTAATGGTGAATCAAATATGGACCAGGGACAAGGGACTCACAAGCTGGACGGTTTGCAGACTCTTAGGTAGTCCACCGGTGCTAGAGTCAGAAATGGAAGTACACAAGGATTAATTCTGACTGGGGTCAAATAATTGGTTAACAAATAAACACAAATTAAAGTTAATAATCTGATCAATTACATTTATCAGAAATCTAACAAGTCCCTACCAGTGCTACTTCGGCCCATTGCTGTTTGTGTTGCTGTTTATGTTTACATTGTTTATAAAAACTAAAGCGGCCCAATTTTTCAAAACCAAATAATGTGTCTGTCTCCTTACTCCGGGGGTGGGCCTGGCAATGGGCGAGTGTTGGCAGCAATTGCCATGTACCTGCGCTTTGCCTGCCCCCCGGGAGGGAGACGGGCAGGGAGAGTGCGAGCACAAGGGGCGGAGCCAAGGACCCCCTTAAAAGGGGGATCCGTGCGTCCGGCCCTTGCCTTTCTCAATTTGGCTGGGCCGGGGCGCGTTGGCCCACCCTCCCTCCCTTAGATCGCAGTGTGATCCTTTTTTTGTCGCCTCAGGTCCGGACGGGAATTTTTGCTTGAGTCCTGATTGACCCTTGGATTCTTGTCGTTTTCACCCATCCCACACTGCTGAGATGTGAGGTTTTTTTTTGTTTATGGTCGCTTGGCAGTTAATACTGGTAGGGACATTCTTCGACCCCCAACTACCTGGTAGGTACATATTTGGTTCACCAGTATACGTGACAGGAACAGACAGAACAGTAATGGTGAATCAAATACGGACCAGGGACCAGTGTCTGTCTCCTTACTCTGGGGGTGGGCCTGGCAAAGCAATATAGTTTCTTCTGGTCCTCAATTTCCTTATGTCAGCCCTCCCTCTTCGCTCTTATGATCCATACTAGCATTTTGGCCATCCTAGGCGCTTTGCTAGCTAGCAGAGCTCAGATACCCATAACATTAATATTTCTCCATTGATCTTTGATTTTGATCTAAATTGGTAGGTTAATAATTTTGTTACATTTTGATTTAGGATATGTACCTCTTTAGGTATTGAGCAATCTAATGCAGCCCCCATGTTTCAGAAGGTTGTGGGCCACTGGTATAGTGTATCCAAGCACACTCCATCTGAAGAAATGTGAGTGGATACACAAATGGTTATGAAAAATAAAAACTATTCTTAAAGGTGCTACAAGACCTCTGGTTTCTGTGATTAAGTTGCAGTAATATAGTCAAAACTCAGCTCTCAATCTGATTTCAGTCCCAGCAGGCTCATAGAATCATAGAATCACTGAGTTTGAAGGGGCCTTTTAGGCCATCGAGTCCAACCCCCCTGCTTAATGCAGGAATCTGGATCAAAGCAGATATACGACAGATGGTTGTCCAATTCTCTCTTGAATGCTTCCAGTTTTGGAGCGCTCACCACCGTTTGAGACAGTTGATTCCATTGTCTTACTGCTCTAACTTAAGACATTTCCCCTAATATTCAGCCTATATATGGCTACCTGTAGTTTCAACCCATTATTACACGTCCTGGACTCTAGGATGATGGAGAACAGATCCTGCTCTTCCTCTTTATGGTTATCTTTCAGTTATTTGAAGAGTGCTATCATATCCTCTCAATCTTCTTTTCTCAAGGCTCAACATGCCCAGTCCCTTCAGTCTTTCCTCACATGGCTTGGTTTCCAGTCCTCTGATCATCCTTGTTGCTCTTCTCTCTACCTGCTCTAATTTATTTGTATCTTTCTTAAATTGTGGTGCCCAGTATTGGACACAGTACTCTAGATATGGTCTAACTAGTACTGAATAGAGGAGGACTAGTACCTCACAGATTTTGGAGACTATACTTTTGTTAACCTATACCTATAAAATGGTGCATTAACCGTTGGAATGTGACAAAGGATGTTGCACCAGGCCCCACTAGCCCGTAATGGGCCTCCGTTCACACGCCTGAACCCGGTTCGCAGGTAACTGTTGGGTTGAAATTTTCGACCCGGGGGCAGGAGCCCCCCAGTCGCAAACAAAAAAGGGAACTTAAATTCCCAACGTTCCTTGCGCCGCGCTGCGCCAGAGCCAATCAGGCTGAGCGGCGCGGCAAAAGGAAGTTCAGAAACACGCCGCGGCCAATCAAAAAAAAAAGCCGCAGGAAACAAACCGCTAAAGTAAGCAAACACGCGCAGGAAAAACTACAAGCCCCAGCATCCTGCGCGCCATTAGCGCACAGAACGCTGAGGCGGCCGGCGCGCGAAAAATAAAAGTAAAAAAAAATGCCCGCCGCCACTGCCCTTCTTCCCCACGGGCCAGCCAGCAAAAATAAAAACCCCCGCCGCTGCTGCCCTTCCTTTTGATGGGCCAGCCGGCGCAAGAAAAATAAAAGTAAAACAAAAATGCCTGCCGCAACTGCCCTTCTTCCACACAGGCCAGCCAGCATGGCCCGCGGGGAAAAAAAGGAACCCCCCCCGCCGCCGGTGCCCTTCTTCCCCACGGGCTAGCCAGCATGGCCCGTGGAGAAGAAAGCAAACCCCCCCGCCAATGCCCTTCCTTCCAATGGGCCAGCCAGCATGGCCCACGGGAAAGAAAGCCACCCCCCCTGAAAAAGTTAACCCCAAAAAACAAACCAAAAACAATCAAAAACACTCAAAAATCCAAAAAGGAAACACAAACACAGCCAAAAACAAACAATAAAAAACACACAGACAACCCCCCCAAAAAATCCAAACCACCCCCGCCCCCCCCCCCAAAAAAAACACCAAAAAAAAAAAAAGCCAGAGAGCCTACCAAGAGACGTCTTGACTTCATGACCTCCGGAACTCAAATGAGCAAAGAAAGGGAACACTTACCGGAAGCACCCAGAGGACAGAAGAGAAGAATTGTAGAGAGGAAGCACAGCTCACCACCCCCACCCAGAGGCCACAAGAGAAAAAACATTCAAAAATATTTCAAAATAAAAGATTAATTCCCAAACAAATCAAATAAGTTAGCCAAAAATTCAAAAATATTCACACTAATCTCAAAAAATACCAAAAAAACCCAGAAATCACTTTTCACTCAAAAAACCCAAAACACCAAAACAAAAAATAAAAAATGTGTAAAAATAAAGATTTAAAAAAACAAAAATAAATTTTAAATTAAAAAATATAATTTAAATCAAATAAATTAAAATAAAATTTGCATGAACCAAAATTAAATATTAAATTAAAAAAATAATTTAAAAAAAATTAAAATAAAATTTGCATAAACAAAAAACAAAAACCTTCAAAAACCAATTTAAAGAGCCCAGCAGTAAGGAAGCCAGCGCACGAAAAATAAAAATAAAACACACACTGGGAGCGCAAGTCCGCTGCAGGCGGACGCAGCGCCTCAAAGCCACAAAACCTTTCAACACCATTTAAAACAGCCCAGCACCATTTGTACAAGAAAAAAACGAAACCCTTTACTATCCAACACAATTTTAAAAAGCCTGGCACAGCCGGGCAAAATATGCTAGTACAGCCTAAAACAGCATTGGCCTTTTTTGCAGCCACATCTTACTGTTGACTCATACGGTATTTAGCCTGTGATCTACAACAATTCCAAGACCCTTCTCGATTGTAGTACAGTATTACTAAGCCAAGTATCCCCCATTTTGTAACTGTGGATCAAGTTTTTGTTTCCTAGGTGTAAAACTTTGCACTTGTCCCTGTTAAATTTCATTCTGTCTGTTTCAGCCCAGTGTTCTAGCCTATCTGGCTCTTGCTGTACCCAACTTGTTACCTCCTCTCAGTTGGAGAAGTGAGCTATTGATAAGCACTTTCTGAGTAACCATGTATCCATTTGATGATTGTTCTACCCAGTCCACATCTAGTTGGCTTGTTAATTAGAATCATACCTGTCAAGTATCCCATTTTGGCCGGGATTTCCCATAATTCACTGCTCCGTCATGCTCCTTCCCGTCGCCATCCCTCATTTGAACAACCAGGAAAAGGGTTACTGAGCATGTGTGCCGCTGCCTCTGATGGGCATGCATGCGCAGTAACCCTTTTCCTGGGTGAAGGGGTTTCTGCACATGCACGCAGGGGTTACTGCGCATGCATGTCGCTGCCTCTGACGGCCACCCTGACAGGTATGATTAGAACGCCATTTGACATTTTGTCAAAAGCTTTACTGAAGTCATGATATAGTATGTCTACAGTTTCCCCACTGTCTACCAGGGAGTATACCTGATCAGAAAATGAGATATGGCAATTCACCCATCCTCCATGAGTTTTGATCTAGTGTGCTTCGTTTTTGCCCAGAGTATAATTTTAAGAAAATGGTAGACAGTGGTTCTGAGAGTTCTTTGACCAGTTCCCTCAATACGCTTGGATGCATTTCAATCTGAAATCATTCAAAGTAATAATGCATTCTTTGAATTTTTTTTATCAAACTCATTCTGCAATCATCTCCCTTCCAGTTGTACTTTATATTTGCCTGAAGGGTCATATAGGAAGTGGAACAAAGGCCAGGCCACAATGGAAGAGTACAGACAATTAGCAGAGAATGCTGGGATGGCATTAGGAAGACAAAAGCTGAAAATAAACCAAGGTTCACAAGAGATACTAAAAGCAATAAAAAGCATACTTTTGAAGGAAAATTGAAGTCGGAATTGAGCACTTCTGTCTTTTCTTATCATCTGTTATAACTTGCCCATCCCCACTGAGTAGTAGAGCCAGTATTTTCTCTCTGCCTTTTCCTACAAGCATACATGAAAAATGTCTGCCTTTTCCTACACACATACCTGAAGTATGAACTCCCCCCTCAAACTCCTGTCAGATCTCCCTGTTCTTTCCCTTTGGGTGCTTGTGCTTGGGGTTTGTCTCAGTTCAATTCCTTCTGTGTGTTCTGTTAGGAGTCAGCAAACAGAAAGGCACTCACAGCTGTTACTTATTGTTCTCAGCAGTTATCAGTGAAATTTTTGTAGCGGTAGCCTTGTTAGTCTGTGCCAGCATATCAGAGAGTAAAGCATATCAGGTAGCAGTTATCAGGACACACCCCTTCCTCTTAAACTGAACATACAGTGCTTCTGAATGGGAAATTCTCAGGAGTTACTCCAGGTCACTTCTTTGTTTTATTTATTTATTTATATATGTATTTATTTGTTGTCCCCTCTATTACCATAGCAGGATAACCTGGCCAGACTGGAGGCTGGTATTTATAGTGCATTAAATATATTGTTTTGTTTATATCATACCTGTCAACCCGCAGCTCCGGAAAAATGGGACTTGCGCACAAGCGATGTGCGCAGGTCGCTTTCCACGCATGCCCGGAAGGGTTTTACCCCTTCCACGCATGCATGGAAAGCTTTTCCCCCGCTGCCAAATTACGGGGTTTTGGCAACGGGGGGCAGGTAATCGACGTCGAATTACGGGGTTTTCCTGGCCAAATTGGGATGGTTGACAGGTATGGTTTATATGTGTGCAGTTATTCTTTGGTTTCATTTTCTCAATGTGTATTTTCTTAATTTCAAAAGATTGAGCCTCTTGAGCATCATTACTGTCATTTTAAAAAAACTGGGTAGTAGGCCCATATTTTAATAATAATTCAGAGACAAGTCTGGTAAAAACACCACAAACTGAGTGAAACACCAGCTTGAGTCAATATGCTGCTCCACTGTTAAATTTGTCTGATTATTGAAACACCAGATGCCATTCAACAGGCTATTATAGGCAGAAAATATGCTTAAAGAGAGAGGTGTCAGGATAATCTCTGATATTTCCTTACCTGTAACACAAATTGAAAAACACTGGACTAGAGGAAAGGAAGAGTAATTTGTTTAGATTAGCACAATATTTTGAGTTTCAGTACTGGAGGGAGATGGTCTCTCTGCTGTACACTCTGTGTGTTGTGCTGCATTTCCAGAAACATAGATACGCTGAGAAGCATGACAAAATTTTTGCCAACTACATGGCATGACTTGATTGTTCTAAATCCAAGTTTAACCATGAGCTATGCAGTAGCTGCTCACAAGCTGAATGTATTTCATAGGGCTTATTTTATTTTTAATTTTTAGAGGACCACCTACAGCAGTGGTGGTGAACCTAAGGAATGTGTGCCAGGGAGGGCACTCAGAGCCCTTTCTATGGGCACTCAAGGAATGCTGGGTAAATCCTGTGTTGTGCAGCCCTGCCCCGCCCCTCACTCCTGGCACCAATGACAATGATGCTTCTTCACCCACCCCTTTCCCTCCATATGCAATAATGTTATCAGGGCAAAGTTTCCAACTTCTTTCATATTACAAAGCATAAATTAGCCTTCAACTAATCTTCCAAATGCCAAGATACCTCCATGCACATGAGAAATATGAGAAAACTTTAAAACAATTACTGAGCAGGGAGTTTGGGGAATCCATGATTATTTTAATTTTTCTACTGTACAATGGACAGGACATGAAGGGTCAAAATTTGGGCTGCTGTGGTTTGCACCAAGCCCAGATATGGCCCAAACTGTCAAAAATATGATAAATCAATCAAAACTATAAATGCCTGGGTGGCCCCTTTGATGCTTGTTTGTTTGTTGAAGAGCTTATGGTTTAAAAAATAACTTTTCTGAACCCATGGCATCTTATTACCAGGGCAGAGAGAAGCAACCCAAAATTTGTGGGGAGAAATACTGTACTCCCATCCTTACCTATGAAAATATCATTTGTATTCAATTTTTTCATACTCTGGAATAAAAAAGAGAGGGAAAGAAAAAACAACAAGAAAAAAAGAAAATGACTTGATTGCGAAATGTAGCTGGAAATCTATATTTAAAGCATAGCAGGCAGCCAAAGAGCATGTGGCATTATTCCAAGCCTCTGTCATTACGGGATTACAGTTCTTGATCACTGTTCCGTATGCATACATATTAAGTGGTCAGGTCTTTAGGAAAGCACAATTCATGAATTAAGGGACCATGATGTCAAATACATATCGGAAGATCACACAACTAATTTATCTATTCAACTGCAAACTAAAACTGCTCTTTGACCCTGGTAGGAGGACATGTGGACTCTCAACTCCAGCCAATGGAGCTAATGGTGAGGGATTATGGGAATTGCAACACAGTTTTTGGAGGGCCACATGTTCATCACTCCTGGCCTACAAAGAATTTCACAGCACTGCATAAGATGGAAGGCTATTCTTTAGTACAGTGGAACCTCAAGATGTGAGATTAATTCATCCCTCAAGGTTTTCATATCTTGAAAAATTCATATCTTGAAATGTGATTTCCCATATGAATGCACTGAAAATCAAATAGTGCATTCCAGAGCTCAGAAAAAAGCAAAAAACAACAACACATATTTTTTTCTATTCAAAACTTTTTCTAAAGTGGTGAAAACATGGTGAAAAATTCCAAAGTTCACTTTAGGAGTTTTGAACAGATAAAAGACATGTCCCCCTCCCCACTGTTTTCTGAGCTCTGGAAGGTTTTCATGCATTTCAAGGCATATTCAGCACATTTCTGACAGCACTTTCTCTATCAGCTGTTGAGGGGAAGGGTGAATTTTTGGCACTTCCTGGTAGCAGGGTGCCAAAATGCAACGAAAAATTCCAAAAACAGAGTGGAAATGCTCCAAACACCCTCCCACCACTGTGGGAAGCGTCGGAAGACACACACACACCAAAAAATTCCATATCTCGGAAAAACTTCATAACTTGAAGCATTATTTTTCTGGGATTTCCTTTCGTACCTCGAGTTTTTCATAAGTAGAGGCATTTGTAACTCAAGGTTTTACTGTATAAGGATAAACACTTTCTGATTTTATGCTTGAAAATTATGGCAAACTCCCTATGAAAATAATTTTAAGCATTTGATTTTTTGTGATTCTTGACAGTTTTATCAATCCAGCTCCTAGCCCCTATCTTATTTTATTTATTTATTATATTTATACCCCACCCATCTAGGAGATTTTCTTACTCTGGGTGGCTAACAACAGAAAACTTACTCATTTAAAAAAAATACATTTTAAAAACAGTTACACATTTTTAAAAAATACATATAAATATACCAGGAAGAAAAAATCTATTGGCAATGGAGACAAATAAAATACCTAATGCTCAGCCATTGGCAATATATTCTTAAAAGCTTCTTTAAAAAGAAATTATTTAAATTGTTTTTTAAATATAGACAGGGATGGAACCTGGCACAGCTCAACTTGCAGAGAGTTCCACAAAATTGTTGCTGCCACCGAGAAGGCTCTTCTCTGAGTCACGTCCTTTCTTGCCAATCTCAGGGTCAGCACCAGGAGCTGCGCTGCCTGGGAGGAACAAGTGATGCGGGCTGATGTCCTGAGGGGAAGATGTTCCACCAGGTAGGAAGGTCCCAAACCATTTAGGGCCTTAAAAGTTAGAACTAACACCTTGAACCTGATACAGAAAGGAAAGGGTAGCCAGTGCAGCCTTGCTGGGGAGATATGATCAAATTTTCTCACTCCAGTAATCAGTCTGGCTGCTGTATTTTGCACCTGTTGAAGCCTCCGTATCAGGAACAAGGGAAGCCCCATGTAGAGAGCATTACAGTAATCAATACATGAGACTACCAGTGAGATAAGTAATGTTGTGAGGGACCACCTGTCCAAGTAGGGATGAAAATGGGCAATTTGGTACAGTTGGAAAAAAGTGGCTTTGCTCACGGCTTGTGCTGACCTAATCCAGCAGGCACGGCTGCCGCACAGCAGCGCTACACAGAGAGTCTGTTCAAGAAGAGTCCAAATAACAAAGTCCAAAGAGCAAGCTGAGGTCTGGTTAGCAGTAGTTCAAGCAGCGTCTAGTCCAAAGGATGTCCAGGGGCATTGTCAGAGTTGGCAGAGAAGTCAGGGTTACAGCAGGCAGGTCAGAGTCTAGGCAGGTAATCTGAAGAGGTATCCGAAGTCAAGCAGGGCATCAGTATTTGCAATGAAGAATTGTCCCAATGCTGGAATGCTGCAACAAGCTTGCTTAAAAGCTACCCAACTAATCACTATCAGCTTGGAGCCTTCTCTGGTAACCAGTTCTAGCTTGCTTGCTTCGCAGGTGTAGCTCCTTTCTGAACCTTTTCCTGACTGAGGCTGATCACTGTCAGAGTCAGACCTGATCTGAAAGGTCATCTGCCTGGGGAAACAGAGTTGAGCCAGAAGCAGGCTGAGATTCCTGTTTCAGAACATTCTCAGGTTTGGGTGCAGGTAGAACTGGGCTGGGCATAGGAATTGCCTCCTGATCCAGGTCATCTTTGGAGTCTGATGAGGACTGGATCATAACACCACTGCAATTTGCACTTTGAGGGTCAAATGAGGATCTAATATTACCCCTAAATTGCATACCTGGTCCCTAGGGGAGAGAGCAATCCCATCCATCCTTGGGGCCAGATCACCTAGTCGGACTGACAGACCCTCCAACACCAGAACCCCCATCTTGTCAGGGTTCAGTCTCAGCTTGTTATCTTTGGCCCATTCAATTATTGCGGCCAGACAATCATTAAGAACTGGACCGCATCCACTGCAGAAGATGAAAAGGATAGAGTTGGGTGTCATCTGCATATTGGTGACATTACACTCCACATCTTTGGATGAGCCCTCCCAGTGGCTTAACGTAAATATTGAATAATAATGGGGAAATAATTTACCCTTGAGGAACTCCCCATTGTAGGGTTCATGGAGCTTACATAAACTCCCCAAGCTGGAGTCTCTGGGTGCGAATGCCAAGGAAAGAGAGAAACCACTGTAAAACAGTGCCTTGAACCCCTATCCCCGACAGTCGTCTTAGTAAGATACCACTGAGAGATCCAGGAACACCAGGAGAGACGAAGCCCCCCTGTCAGCTTCCCGGAGAAGGTCATCATGCAGTGTGACCAGAGTGGTTTGGTGACATGGCGAGGCCTAAAGCCTGACTGAAATGGATCCAAGCAGTTGGTTTCATCCACCACTACCCTTTCAATGACCTTGCCCAAGAAAGGAATATTAGCTACAGGTCTATAGTTATCAAAGACATCTGTAGCTGAATTTGATTTTTTTTCCAGGAGACGGCGTATAACAGTCTCTTTTAGACCAGAGGGCATAACAACTTCAGTCAGAGATGCATTAATAATATTCCTCAACTACTCCCCACCTCCTTTACAGATTTCAAAAGCCATGATGGGCAAAGGTCAAAGCAAGAAGTCATGGGTTTACAACGTACACATGCCTTGTCCACCTCCTCAGATGACACAAGCTGGAACTGATCCCACAAAACCTGAGAGGCAGTTTCACTAGACATCTCAGCCTGATTTACTGTATCAACTGTGGAGTCAAGGTCCTGATGGATGGTCTCAACCTTTGTTCTAAAATGAGTTGTGAATTCCTCACAAGTACTGTATGTTGGTTTTGGTGAGGGCCCAAAGAATGTCCATCTGTGGTGAGGCTGCGGATGATTTTATAAAGTTCCACCTGTTGGTTAGCTGCCTCTTTAATACATTATAGACCTTCCTTGCCCTCCTTACATGGCACAGATAGATGGCAGTGGCCTGTCTCACAACCTAAGGTTTCCAGCCAATGGGACCCATCTCCACCTGCTTTCTAGCCTTCTCCTTCATTGCTTCATCACTCAGAGTTCCTCTGTGAACCACGTGGTCAGACAAGTTCTGCAGAACAGAGCAGAGGGCGCTTAGGGGTGATCATGTCCACTGCCCAGGGTGCCTGAACTTCAACCTGAACTTCAACAGGAGCGCCAACCGTGTCAGTCGGAAATCCACCCAAGGCAGATTGGAAACCTACTGGATTCAGCAGCCTCCGTTGGCAGACCATCTTAATTGGTTAGTGTCACAACGTTAAAGTTCAGCAAGTGGTGATATACCCATGATAGGGTGTAGGCAACAATACCCTCCACCCAGTGGTGGATTAAAAAAAATTTTTAGTACCTACTCTGTGGTAGTATGATACCTGAATAGGTTTCCTTTTAATGGTGGGCGTGGCTAGGGGGAAAGCCCTGCGTTATATCAAAACAGATGTGTGGGGCCAGCCAGAATTTCTGCTACTGGTTCTGGTAAACTGGGGCAAACCTGCCGAATCTCACTACTGCCTCCACCCTCAGATCACTGTCTCCACGTGTCCCAGAAAAGATCAAATCCAGGGTATGCCCTGCCACATGTGTGAGGCCAGTGACACACTGGGAGAGACCCATGGATTTCATGGTATCCATGAATTCCGAGGTTGCCCCACCAAGCATCCTCTCTGCATGAATGTTGAAGTCACCCAACACCAATGTCTTGGGGGATGACAACACCATTGAGGAGACCAAGTTGGAAAACTCTGGGAGGGCAGAGGCCAGATCATGAGGATCATTCATCTCATAGATGATTCCTGCTTTTCATTTCTAGCATGTTTGTAATTTTGTTGAACTTTTAAAATGTGATCCTGAGAAATCCAACAATCTACAGCTTGAGTAATGTCCAATAAGACCAAAATATTCTTGTCCCCAAATGTTTGAAATACATAAACTGATCTACAAAAATAAAAAATAAAAAAAGAAAGAAAGAAAACCTATTCAGGTATCATTCTGGAAAGTTACCGATCACCTGGTTTTCATTGGACTGCAACCAAATTTTTTGAAGTCACATTTGCAGTTAATAACTCTCATGATAAGGTTTTCTTTACTTTCCCAGTAAACCCCCACCTCTTTCAGGCAGGTTTCTTTACTCTTAATGTAGAGAGTGTGAGGCTAAAGGGGAGAGGAAAACCATTCCTCCACCTAATTCTTATTTATTTATTTATTTAGTCACATTTATGCTGCTGCCCTCTCACCTAGGTGGCTTACATGTATAAAAATCACAACACAGCTGTACAAAACAATGAAATAAAAACGTTAAAAATATAAAATTGTTTAAAATTTAGCAGAAGCAGCTCCATTAGTAGCACAACCACACTGTATCCTTGCCTTTCAAAAATCTCCAAAGCTCACTGAGGTTTCCCCGTGCCCGGTTGGGCATCGGCTGCCCCTGGCAGAGGTTAAACCAGTAGAGCAAACTCCTGGCCTCTGGCCCTTGCCAGAGAGGAAGGGGGGTGAATTAATAATAGGGATTAATTCGGCCGCTTCTAGCCTGACCAGCGACTCTGCCGAGAGAGCACCCTGCTGATCCCGGTTATCTATTAGAGTAAATCACTCATCTCCGAGACAGAGAAATCCCCGGCACAAATAGTGGCCATGTTGACCCAGCTCCTAATCCCGACACAATGGTGTTGTCCCTGTCAATGTTTACCCTCACTAATTAACTTCCCCTGGAGAGTTTTCCAATTAACCTGAGCAAATAGGTGATGTGATTGACTGTGGGGTGGTGGTTTTTTCTACCTGCCTTCTGATCTATAAAAGGTGTATGTATTTCCCCAATAAAGGACTGATCTGATCTCGCTCCTGTTGCCTCGTGTTGTCATTGATCAGTCTCCTCCGGGACCTAGCGCCGCCCTAGCGGCCAATCATCGCTACATCTGGTGACCCCGTCGTGATTCTACTCGTGAGTAAGAGACCCCGGAGAGGTCTACTCGTGAGTAGCGATCCACGCGGTCCGGTTCTGCACTTGAACCGCGACCCGTCATCCCGGAGGACAGCGCGGCACTCCGGCCGGCAGCCAGCCGATCGGAGAAGTGGCCTGCGGCGAGGCATTCCAGAGAGACATTCCTACAGCTTGCTCCCCGCTTTCGAGGAGGTTTGACACAGAGGGAAACGCGTTCCGCTCAGGGCAGCTGTGAGCCCCTGACATCGCAGAGGCCGTCGAAGGGCCCGTGGCAGAAGGTCCACGCTCCGAGGTCTACCCCAGACACCCGACGCCCGAACCTGTTGCCTGCAAAGACGCGTCGACTCGTCCCGAGGAGGAATCTTCCGAGGACCCAATCGCAGGTAATATGGGGACTTGTTCTCATAGACCAAGTCCGTCCGCTAGCCAAAGAACTCGTGAGGAAGAGTTCAAAATCCTGGCCAGGGTATTTAAGTTACGCTTTCACAGCAGGGAATTAGCGAGACTTTTGCCGTATCTCAGGGAACACTGCCTACTTTACCCAGAAGTAGGTACGTTAACCCTGCAGCTCTGGGATCAGATAGGAGACTGCATTCAGCAACCCCCGAAAGCTCCGGGAGGGATAGTTCGTACTTGGAGAAAGTGTAGGAAGCTCTTAGCGGAGATCGAGCCAGTCCGGGTAGAGGCCAAAGAACCCCCGTTAGTCGAGCCATCAGGCAAGCCAGTCGAACCGACTGCGCCCACGGCACTCTATCCGTCAATTAGCTATCAGCAGAGTAGCGTAGGGAGCCTTCCCGCGGTGACAGCTGCAGACGTCACCAAAGGAACGCAAGGAATGGGAAGCGCTGGCGCTTCTCTGACAGCTCCTGGTTCCCTAGTCGTGAAGAGTGCCCTTCAGCGCACAGCTGAGATAGAACTTAAAAAGGGGGAATTATCAGTTGAACAACTAGCTGAACTTAGACAGATTTGTCCGATCCGCATGGAGATGGACGCGCTCACGGGCGCACAGCAGATAGTACACTCCCCAGTCCCGTACAAGCTTCTCATGGCTTTACGGAAAGCAATTTCAGAGACAGGGCTCCAAAGTCATTTTACTAGGGGCACGCTTCAGCAAGTGTGCGAAACCACCATGTGGATTCCTCATGACTGGAAAGCCGTCATGAGGATGATGTTAACCCCTAGCCAGTACATGATCTGGGACAGCGAGTTTCGGCTCGAAGCTCAGACCCGAGCTGCCAGGATGGGAGGCGCGGTAATTCCTGACCAGCTGTATGGTTCAGGTGCCTTTGAGCCCATCAACACTCAAATCAACTTGCCTCTCGCCACTCTAGAAATGTCAGCCGAAGCTGCCTATAGGGCATACTTCAAGGTCCCAGCGTCTGGCAAAACGGCCAAAAATTACACCGCTATTAAGCAGGGAGCCCAGGAGCCCTACATGGACTTCATCAATCGCCTGGAGGAAGCAATTAGCAGGCAGATTGATAATGAGCAGGCCCAACAAGAGCTCATGATTAAGCTAGCAAAGGACAACGCCAACCTGGACTGCCGTAAAATCTTGCAGTCCCTGGGCAATCGCCCTGACTTGACCTTAACGGACATGATCCGAGCATGCTCCGACGTTGGCACAGACTCCTACAAGATGGGTCTGCTAGCGGCAGCGGTGCAGGGGGGAGAAGACCTCAGGGCAATGGCAAGATCAAGGGGGCATGCCACACTTGTGGCAAGGTCGGACACTTCGCTAGGGAGTGCCGATCCAAGGGAGGCGGACAAAAGTCCGGCCGTCCCAAGGCTCCGAACACCCCCTGCCCGAAGTGCAAGAAAGGCTATCATTGGGCCAGGTACTGTCCGAGTTCGGGAAACCGGAATCCGGGCACGTCTCTGGCCCCAGTCCAAACAGAGGCTTCCTTCACCCAGATCCAGAACTCCCCAGAACTAGACTAGGCTCCAGGCACATTCCAGGCACTGCGAGGGCACAGGCCAGCCCCAAGGGTAGCACAGGGCTAGAATTGGCTTGCCAGGCGGACGTTACATGCGATCTGCCGGGCACAGTCTATCTAGTCGACTCTCAGTATATGGGACCCCTACCCAAAGGCTTTATAGGTTTAGTTTTGCCCCGTAGTGTAGCTGGAGCACGTGGAATTTTTATAATTCCAGGAGTCATTGACTCGAATTTTTCAGGCGTTCTCCAGGTCCAGCTTTGGACACACCTGCCCCAAACAATCCACAAGGGAGACACCCTAGCGCAACTGATCATGGTTCCTTGTCACTCGCCAGCAGGCAGCCAGAGAAGGCTCAGTGACAGCTCAGAGTCCGGTTCAGCAGACCGCTCGAGCGCGAGTGAGGCAGTGCAGGGATACCAGGTCTTGGCGACAGTGGAGACCAACATTGAGTGGAAGCAGCGCCCCGTTATCGAGGTATTTTTGAACAAAAGAGCATTCTCAGGGTTACTCGATACCGGAGCGGATGTGACCGTGATAAGCAGAAGCCAGTGGCCGAGGGAGTGGGCCATTGAGCCGGTCTCCGATGTGTGGGGGGTAGGCGGAGTTCAGGAAGCGTTTAGAAGCCGAGAGTGGGTAGAAGTCACAATCCCAAGGGCTGACGGCACGGCGGTGATTTGGCCGCACATTCTTGACGTGCACGTCAATCTTTGGGGGCGAGACATTCTACAGCAGTACGGTGCCACCCTTACCTTCGGGTAATGGCGTTGCCACTTAAATGGCTCACCGATACTCCGGTCTGGGTGGAACAATGGCCGGTAGTGGGAGAGAAGTTAGTTGCCCTCAAGCAGCTAGTTAAGGAACAGCTAGACGCAGGACATATAGAACAGTCCACGAGTCCTTGGAATTCGCCAATTTTTGTTATTAAGAAGAAGTCGGGGAAGTGGCGACTCCTCCACGATCTCAGAGAGATCAATAAATGCATTCAGCCGATGGGTCCGCTTCAATGCGGCATCCCAAATCCTAACATGATTCCCGAGGGGTGGGAGATTCTAGTCGTAGATCTCAAGGATTGCTTTTATACAATCCCCTTAGACCCCAGGGACCGGGAAAGGTTAGCCTTTACAGTGCCGGTTGTGAACCACAGTGAGCCCACGCAGCGTTACGCGTGGAAATATTTGCCACAGGGCATGCTCAATTCGCCCACCCTGTGCCAAATTTATGTTCACGACGCACTGGCAAAGTTCCGAAGCCTTTACCCTAAAGCTATTGTTTGTCACTTTATGGATGATATCTTAGTAGCGTTGCCGCAACTTGGCAGCGAAATGTTTTCAGACCTCCAGGCCAGCCTGGGGGACAAAGGCTTACTCATTGCCCCGGAAAAGGTGCAGAGAACCGAGCCCTTCTCATACTTGGGTCATCGGCTTCTCCGTTCCTTTGCAGCACCGGTTTTGCCTCAGATAAATTTACAGGATTCAGTCACCCTGGTAGAATTACAGCAGGTTTTAGGGAATATCAATTGGGCCAGACCATACTTCCGATTGGATACAGATCTTCTAAAACCGCTCTTCTCGCTGCTAACCTTAGGTAAGCAGCCGGCAGACCGGATAAAAATTTCTCGAGACGCGCGCTTGGTGCTCGAGAAAGTGAACCAAGTTCTCAGCCAGAGGTGGGTGGATAGGATCGCCCAGGGGCCATATGCCCCGATCCTGAATTTGTACATCGTACGGTCGGGATCCATGTTCACTGGGGCGCTAGGAGTAGACTCAGAGAAGGGAGCGAAAATTGTGGAGTGGGTGTACTTGCCTAACACTTCTTCACGGAACATCGTTCCGCCCCAGGAGCTAGTCTCCGCGGTGGTTTACCGCGGCAGGCTGAGAGCTAGGGACATTTCAGGGAATGATCTGGCCAAAATTATAGTCCTGTTCCCCAAGGAACAAATTCATCAGTTGATGCAGCTAGGCGACTCGCTTCCGATAGCTTTGGAAGGTTTCACTGGAAGTTTAGCGTACCACTTGCCCAAGGACCCCAGACTTGTCTCACTTCAAACAGGGACAGTCAGCTTGTTCGAATTGCTTTCGCTGGTCCCACTTCAGGGGGCCAAGACAGTTTTTACTGATGGAGGTCGCACATATGGTGTTCTGACCTGGCAGGAGGGCGAAGCTTGGCGCACGCTGTTAACTCTTCCACAGAAGTCCGCGCAGCGGGCAGAGTTGGCAGCCGTGAACCTTGCCTTGCGCACCTTCACCCAGGAATGTTTAAATATCATAACTGACAGCCTGTATGTTAGGAATTTACTCCACAGTCTGCCGGGAGCTTACATCACTCCCGCGATAGACAAAAACTTGCTCAGTCTGTTTCTCACTGCTCAATTTCATTTGCGAAACCGCACGGAGCCGCTCTATATTGCCCATATCCGAAGTCACCAAGACCTACCGGGTCCGATTTCCGCGGGTAATAGCAGAGCGGCCGCGGCCGCAAAGGAGATTCAGCAACATTCAGTTTTGGGAGTTTTTACTACTCCAATCCAAAGTCATGCCTTCTTTCACCAAAATGCCAAAGCTCTCGCAAGACAGTTCAATCTGCCACTTTCTCAAGCCCAAGGCATAGTCCGCTCTTGCCAGCATTGTGCAGGGGCACCGGGGGGGGGGCCTCGTGGGGGGTTAACCCACGGGGGACAGAAGCTAATCAGGTGTGGCAGATGGATGTCACGCATGTGCCGCAGTTTGGTAGATGGCAGTACATGCATGTATGCATTGACACTTTTTCCCAGTTCGTTTGGGCCACGGCGCAGAAAGGGGAAACTGCCTCCCACGTGGAGCAGCACCTCCTCTCCTGCATCGCGGCGATGGGCAAGCCGCGGCACGTGAAAACGGATAACGCCCCGTCCTACTGCTCTAGGCAGTTGGCCGCCTTCATGGCTACTTGGGACATCAAGCATACCTTTGGAATTCCCTACAATCCGCAAGGGCAAGCGATTGTAGAACGGGTCAATCGGACGCTAAAGTCCTACATTGACAAACAAACAGAAAGGGGGGAGCCACCAGCCCTCCCCAAATCACAGGGACAGGCACAGTTTTGTCTGAATAAGGTATTGTTCACATACAATCACCTTAATGTTTTTTCGGATTGTACGCCGCAGGAGAGGCATTTCCGCTGTTCGGAAGCTCTCCCGCGACCTATGGTCCGGTACCGGGTGCCACCAGACCCTTCTTGGAGGGGCCCGGTGCCGCTCATAACCTGGGGAAGAGGGTATGCTGCAGTTATGTCTCCTACAGGTGTCGTTTGGATTCCAGCTCGGTGTGTCAAGCCTCACTTGGAGCCACATGGCGTGGAATCAGACCGGCCCGAGTCCGATCCCGGAGATAGAGGACCTCACCCTGACCGAGGGGACCCACCGGGAGACGCGGCGGCGGGCCCCAGTGCAGAGGATCACCTGGGGGATGGTCAAGACCCTTTGCAGTGAGGCCCAGGACGCCCTCCAACGCGAGGAGAAGCCGCCGACACCGGAGAACCTTGTTGCAGCAGTCTTTGCCCAGATTGATGCCAACTCCATGATCTTCACCATCATCCTGACCCTCACCCTGCTTTTGGGGGGAGGCGTTCAGGCCGCCTCACTGGAGGCCAGCGATTTAATGCCGGGCGGAGACCTTTCTGCCCGCATGCAGTACAACATTTGGGAAAGGTTGGCAAACCTTGTCAACCAGTCCGATTTTTGCCTCAGGCAGGACGTTGGTTCTGCTTCAATCCTCAGCACCTGCCTTATCCCGGTGTGCCATTCTCCAGGCGCACACCCCCGGGACGGGGACTGGCTAGTGAAGCGATTCTTCAGCCCGTACATCCCAACAGCTTCCTCGGAATATGCTCGTTGGGAGATGCGGCTAACCATGACTTTACCGGCTGATGCGGCCACTCTCCACACTCCTCGAGTGGCGGTCAGCCCGAACTCTACCTGCGGCCGAATACATGGTTGCTCCGGACTCGGCCGAACCCGGCGCCGATGCCTCGATGTAGGCAGTGGCAATTGGACTTGCAGTAACCCGGTGCCACGTGGCACAACGTATGCACATATCACCCTACCATCTGGATGGTTTTTCACTTGTAACCAGTATACGTTTAACTACATTCCTGCTAATATCACAGACGCTATATGTTGTATCAGTCGGTTGACACTGTTGCTCCCCACTAAGGATATGATTGCCCCAAGCACTAATGTTCCCAATGTTTCCAATGTCTCTAATGTTCCCTCACTCATACGGCACACTCGCACCACTCTGTTAGACAGCTCATGTGAAAGCAGCTTTAGGGTAATGAGACCTGCCGAGTATCTCTCCTTGGCAGTCAGCATCTTTGGCGTGCCAGGCTTAGCCGTCGGCAACGCAAAAAGGATTGGTCGCTTGGCTTGCGGTCTAGCAAAGGCCATCAACCATACCTCCTCAGCGATAGCGCTCCTCAATCAGGAGCAGGCGGAACTCCGCCATGCCATTCTCGATAATCGAGCGGCTATCGACTACCTCCTATTGTTGCACCACTTGGGCTGCGAGTCTTTTCACGGTATGTGCTGCTTCAATCTTACGGACAACTCTCGTAAGATTCAAAGCCAGCTCACGGATCTTCACGCCATAGTGGCTGGCATCACAGAAGGCTCTGCATGGGGGGCTTGGTGGAGCTCACTATGGAAATGGATGTGGTCGTGGATTCCATGGGAGTGGCTTCAAACGGTAATCAAGGTGGTGGTGGGGGTAGTCATACTAGGCATTGCAGTCTGCTGTTTTGCTCAATGTGTCCCCTCACTGATTTTGAGATGCCGCAGAAGAAGAAAACCCCGTGACGTCATTCCCGACCAGCAGCTGGTGCCGCTCCTGCGTAGGGTCGCCGGTCAGGCTCTTAATATAAAAAAGTAAGGGGAGATGAGGTTTCCCCGTGCCCGGTTGGGCATCGGCTGCCCCTGGCAGAGGTTAAACCAGTAGAGCAAACTCCTGGCCTCTGGCCCTTGCCAGAGAGGAAGGGGGGTGAATTAATAATAGGGATTAATTCGGCCGCTTCTAGCCTGACCAGCGACTCTGCCGAGAGAGCACCCTGCTGATCCCGGTTATCTATTAGAGTAAATCACTCATCTCCGAGACAGAGAAATCCCCGGCACAAATAGTGGCCATGTTGACCCAGCTCCTAATCCCGACACAATGGTGTTGTCCCTGTCAATGTTTACCCTCACTAATTAACTTCCCCTGGAGAGTTTTCCAATTAACCTGAGCAAATAGGTGATGTGATTGACTGTGGGGTGGTGGTTTTTTCTACCTGCCTTCTGATCTATAAAAGGTGTATGTATTTCCCCAATAAAGGACTGATCTGATCTCGCTCCTGTTGCCTCGTGTTGTCATTGATCAGTCTCCTCCAGGACCTAGCGCCGCCCTAGCGGCCAATCATCGCTACAGCTCACAAAACACATAGGAGATGTTGAGGACATTCTAAAGTCATTAGACAGTAATGACACAACATGTCTCAAAACACTCTTCTTCCAGAGAGCTGTATATGCAGAGATTATTCAAAACAATCATCTTGGATGACATTACCAACAATTTCATATCTTGGTGTAGTTTTGTGGTTTGTACAAATTTAATGTCCTTGAGGAGTTTTATTAGCTAGCTGCCTGCTACAGTCATGGACCCAGCATGTTCTCTCTGTCTGCTTTTGGGAAACAGCTGTCTACCACCAAGAGATATTTTCACTGACTCATGCACTATAGAGAAGCTCAAAGCTCCTCAGCTGTAATCAGCCCTTTCTAATTAATAAACAGCAAGATTCAGAATAAGCCAGAGAATGTAAATAAATCTACTACTATAGAAAATTACTAAGTAGATATCATTTTTTCCATACACAAGCAGTTTCATACATGTTGCTCTGTCTGAATTTCCTTTACACTGTAAATTTGTAAGAACACAAGACTGATAGTCTAATAGATAATACAGTAGGGCAATGGGAAACAAGAGGAAAATAAGCAAACTGAAGTATCTAGCAGAATATTTTTGTATTCATATGGTTATACTTTCCAAACTGTGAATAATTAAGTAATTTGCATAATCTCTGCTAAAAGTTCTGATGTTTTCCCCCTGAAATAGAAGAGATGGAGTCATTATATGGAAAACTGCCAAGACACACTTCACCACTCTATCTCTCCATTCAGGTGCGAGTATTAATAAGTTCCCCCGCTAGGTGAGAGCCTTGTCGAGGCACAGGGGCCTGAGATGTCTAATAAGGTAGTGTTGCCTATCACTTGTCAATTATGTTAGTCTGGGACAAAGAGTCACCAAAGCGCCCTCTGTTAGATCCCTTGGGCAAGTTGAAAGAGGAGGGCACACGTCATGGTCTACCTATCCAGCGGGTGACATGATATCCAAATGGCTAAAAAACCACATGCAGATGCAGAAGGACTTGATTTCCCAGGTTCATTTGCATGTGTGGAATGTCATTGCACAGATGTCTGTCATGAAAATCCTAGCTTTGAGCTTTGTTTTTTCGTGATCTTTTTGCTCATTATACAACTCTCTACTTTTGCTCATCCAAAGATGGGACCCAGTATGTTTAGACTGGTTTGCTAGAAACTTGCTGGAAACCCATTTGGAGAGACAGATAAACAGACAGCTGTGTGATAAGGTTGAATGTGGATTCTTTGCCCATGTGAGAAGGGGAGCCTGCCACTTTCTCACCAGCCTATTATAAACTAACTCCAATTGGATGAGGTTCCTCACTTGTGGGGATTGATATCAAAAGAATAAAAACCAAAGCAGGAGGCTTTTTACTTCCTCTTTCTTCGGGGAAGCCATGGGGGAGCCTCACAGATAGACCTGTGAGAAGGAAAGCCAGAAGGGCCAATCTAAGTTGTTTTCTTTATTTTGTGTGTATTTTGAATGATTATATTGCAAGTTTGATTTCCTAAGCTATATTCATTTCTTTAACTTACTTAAATAAACTTCATAAAATATAGATCCTTTGTGTCTATTGAATTGGAATAAAAGGGGCTGACTGGACCACACTAAGCTAAGGCCATGTTTTGCTACCTAATTTGAGTAATTTAAACCTTGCATACTCATCAGCCGAGGCCACATGTGATCATAAGGGAGCTCAATAGGGCTGAGCTGCCCCAAAAGGAGGTGACACACAGATGGTAAGGAGGCAGAGGGTGAAGTGTGGCAGGAAGGAATGATAATATCTCTAAGCAAAGATAGCATTACAATGTCTACCATTGCATGGACTCCTCACTGAATAATGACTCCAAGGTAAGTCAGTTCATTGGCTGATCAGTGCTTTGGGGAATTGACTAGGTTTCTGGGTGTAAGGGTAAACCCCTACTCCTTTGTAGGGTTAAACCCTCTACCCCCTAACACACCACATTGTCTTCCCCTTTGCCAGCAGTCTGTACCCACACTCTGGGCCGATGCCCCCTCGGTACGGCCCTAGTACTCTCTGCCGGGCTTTGGGCTAGTGTGAATATGAAAAGTTACCAACTGGCTGTTCTAGCACCAACCAGTCCAGGTAGGACATAAGTAAAAATGCATCATTAGGGTATGGCAGCTCTGCCAAAACACCAGATCTTTCTCCAGCACAGCTTAGCTCTCAACTCACCAGAGACAACAGTTCTGGGTTCCAAACATTCTTTCATTAATGCACAGTTAGTAAGTTTCAAAAGCTTGTGGCAGAGGAACATTATTTGCAAACTAGCCATCCCATACACATGAAAATAAAAACCTTTCTATCTTCCAGGCTTTAGTCTGGTTTTATCTAATTATAGAACTACAGTTTTGGCAGTTTCTTTCTACTCACATTTCCATCCAGTGTAAAGCGATCCTAAGCTCCCCTTCCCACAGCATGTCTAAAACAAACATCGCAAAAACCTCCCCGATCTCTCTCATATCAGAACCACATTTTTCACCTTTGGCCCTCCCTCTGAAGGATTCCAGCCAATTACCACATAGTATCAAATGTCTATTAAACTAGGTTTTGTTCCCAAAGGACACAGCATATTTGGACTAGGCTTTTATCTCCCAGTTACCAGTGGTGTGAACAAAATTCAGAAATCTACTTTACTGTTTTAAAAAGCAAGCACCCCATTTTATTGGGGACTGAAGTCCAAAAACCAAAGGTTGGGAATCACTGGTTAGGTGTGATTTAATTGTCATGGAATGATATCATCCTGTTAATTTTTGATTGACAGCTGGTATGAACCCATGTAGAATGGTGAGCCAATTAAGTTGGTTAAGTTGTCACAGCTGTCTGATGGATCTGAGTGGTTTTCCTGACTGTAGGCCAGGAGCTTTGTTCAGAATTTTGTCAGGGACTGTCTGACTGACTAACAGGGACAAGCTGATCTGTGGGACAAACAAAGAGCTAGAGCAGTTAACAACATCACCCCTTAGCATCCGTTTCCATTTGGACAGTCAGATCCCTAGGAGTTCAGAGGAATACAACAAGAGGGATGGGAGCTACAGTGTTATTAGAGGGCAACTCAGGATGAATCAAATAAGCTATAAACCACAGGTAAAGGGATACTGCTAATGTCAGCTAATGCCTCTGCTATCATACTGTTTTTACATTGCAGACAAGGCTTTTTGGAATTTTGCAGCGCCTTCTTCCCCAGGGTATTGGAAAGGAAGTACCAGAGGAATAGCTTGCCTCATGGCGAGCAGTTTCTGTATGTTCTGAGGATGAAGTCCACTGAATTCACCTTGACTAGGACTCTGAAATTGGGGCAAATTCAATTCATACATTTTTAGCAACTGATTGTTCTGTTACTGGCAATCCTTTTCTGTTTGTCAGTCTCAAGGATATGGACAAGGTGTTTGTTGTGGTGAAAGTTATTACCTGCTTACTCAATCATTGACCCTTATGGTTAATCAAATCTGCCAAGGTGGGAGTAATGCTATAGTTAAAGATGGTGATAAATCCTGTATTGCTTTACAAGATGGGCTTGTTCCTTCCTGTTTAAGAAACTTGCTAAAACACACACACATTAAACAAACTTGCTCTTGACCCAGAAATCGTCACGAGTTACAGCCATTCTCAAACTTACTGGTTTTGGCCATGGTAATTAAGATATTTGTGGCACCATAGCTCCAAAAACTCTTGAGTGGCAGTGATCTGGATCCATTTCAGCTGTGTTTTGGTCAAAAGATGAGACTAAGGTTTCAGTCACACATACTCCCATTATATTCATAGCTGCTGCAGACAATGTTTCACCCAACAATAATCTTCTCAATACGTGCATACAGGTAAGATGGTTCTCAAATAGCAAAAAAGCAGTTGGCCACTAAGGCCACTCTCAAAGCTTTACCACTATAGTAAATTCTTCCAAAGATTACATACATAGTCATTGAAGGCCCATGTTCATCTCCATACTGCAAGTGGACTGCACAACAGAACTTTGTGGATAACCTGTTTATTACTTGAAGAAAATGAATACCCTGGCCTCCATTGTGATTTCAGTGCTCAGGGCAGTTAAATACATGGAGGTGCCTTATGCAAAGTCAGACTATTGATAACTCTAGATCGGGACCATCTGTGTTGACATCCAGCACCTCTCCAACACTGCTGGGGTCTCCCCATGCCCTCTGAAAGTCTCAAGAATGAACCTGGAACATCTTGCACAGAAAACATGTACTTCACTCTAACGTTCCTTCTCTTTAACTAGCCCACAAATCTCCAGTTTTCCACAAAGTACATATCCCCCCCCCCATTCTGCTCATTTTTTCTTTGTAGTGGCCATGTAATAATAATTTTGTGTCAGAAATTATTAGAATTGAAAGGATTTTTGCGGAAGAAACTCCGCTCAGGGAACGGCCAAGTGAGGCTTCTTTCATGTCCCAATGATACATATACAGTAAAGCTAGAATTCATTGGTACTCAACAAATAAAATCCTACCAATAATCCATGCCCACACCACTCATTTTTAAAATAGGTAAAATTGTGGAAGATAGTTCTGCACATGGAAAAACTGTCCACAAATTAAAATATATTTATATTTATAAATAGGAGGTTAATATTTACTGAGACTGGCTTGAGACTCAACATAAAAAAAACCAAAATCATGGCATTAGGCCCCATCATTCCCTGGCAAACAGAAGGGAAAGAATGGAATCAGTGTCAGACTTTACATTCCTGGGAAGTAACCATGAAATAAAAAGACACTTACACCTTGGGAGGCATGTTATGGCAAACCTAGACAGCATAATAAAAAGTAGAGACACCATCCTGCTAACAATAGTCTGCATAGTTAAAGCAAAGGTCTTTGAGTAGTAATGTATGGCTGTGAGTGGTGGACCATAAAGAAGGCTGAGTGCAGAAGAATATATGCTTTTGAACTGTGGTATTGGAAAAGACTTTCGAGAGACTCCTGGACTGCAAGGAGATTTCATTTTCATTTCATTTAATATTTCTATACTGCCTTTCTCAGACCGATGGCCGACTCAAGGCAGTTTACAAAAACATGAAATGACAAAGCACAAATTGCACATACAAAGTTACATAATTCAGTTAATCAATTATACACAATAGAAATTCAGTTACAATAGAAAACAAAATAACCCCATAAAACAGAGGCAACAGCAATACAAAATGTCAGTAATACAGTACATTTTACAAAATATTTCAAAAACATTTCAAAAAAGAGAGAAACCTCATCCTGGTGTCCCAAACAAAGTTCGGTAAACAAAGCCAGGAGGGACGAACGCAACGTCGGCAGCGTCGGCATCTTCGGAGCTCCCCGAGGCCACGGGGCTCCCTTTATCCTCCTCCCGCTGGTGGAGGGGGTGGGGGGCGGCAGCGTGGCATCGGCAGCGTCGTTGTCTTCAGAGCTCCCCAAGGCTACGGGGCTCCCTTTATCCTCTCCCCACCGGTGGAGGGGGTGGGGAGCGTGGAAGCGTGGCATCAGTGGCGTCTTCGGAGATCAAATCAGTCAATCCTAAAGGGAATCAACCCTAACTGCTCCTTGGAAGGACAAATACTGAAGCTAAAGCCCAAGTACTTTGGCCACCAAATGTGAAGAGAGGACTGAGAAGGTCCTGATGCTAAGAAAGATCCATCAACTGTGAAAATGATTTCGGGGGGGGGGGGATGTATACTCGGATACGAGTAGCAGACGGCAACGAATATATATGGACAATGACCAGCGCTGGCTCTTTGGCTATAAACAAAGATGAGCACTGAACCCTAGAGTCAGATATGACTGGCTTTTGAGCAAGAACAACCTTTACCTTTACAGTTGATTTTTAAAAATAGTAGCTGTGTTATTCTGTGGTTCAGGTATATCAGAAAACAAAAACAAAAGAAAAAGAAAAACACTGCAGCACTTTAAAGACTAAGTGCTATATTTTTAATCTGAGCTTTCATGGATCAAGTCCACTTCATCAGACATAGGAGTGAAATTTCAAGGCATCAGCTTATATACACCAGATAAAGTGGTAAAGAGTAATCAATCAGAATGACAGATAAGCTTCCCAGTGCTAGCAGTAGCAGATGATCTCTGGTTTGCTATTCTGATTAGCTCTAAATGTCCCCTTTTCAATTTTAAAAGTGGGGAGTTGCAAAACAAACACCTGGTATTGAGCATATGCTAATTAGTATAACCTCTTACTGTGTGAGCACATCCTGTTTTGTGGGGCATATTTGAAAGAGAATATTACAAGGAAGTTAGTGAAGGTAGGACAATACACCAAAATATAATATAAAAAATATATTGCTGCATATAGCAATCTATGTATCAAATTTGATGAGGTCCCAGAATATTAGCCAAGGGTTTCTGGGACATGATCAAATTTGATACATAGATTGCTATATCATTACTGGCCAAGCCATTCTTTTCCACCCTCATTTAATTTCTCTGTTCAACAGACCTGGCAGGTGTTAAATTAAATAATGGTACACTAACAACTTCCAAATTCTTTATGAGGCAGTGATTTCGCAGCTAAATCTGGATCAATTTGGCAAGGATTTCCAACTCTATTTAGAAATGAGAAAATCTTAGCCTCAACAATTTTGTGTTCCTCTAAATCTTGCCTACAATTTCTCTTTGTCCTCAATTCATATCAGTTTGTGAGACTTGGTTTCAGCTTTTTACATTGAAATAGATTCAACTTTTTGAACTAATATGTCATTATATAAATAAATTATTTACCTAGTGTATGATTCATTTTACATTTTGCCTGATTCATGTATTCCTCCCTACCAACTAAATCACTATGAGCAATGTTTCAATTGTAAGTATTTTAGTCATTTGCACTTTAAATCATGCACATACTATATGCTCCATTGGTTTCCGCAAAATGTTCTAAACCCTGCAAACATGGAAATTCTTGATGCTTGGTGCATTCCAACCTCTACTTCCAAAAATTTAACAACAACAACAACAACAACAATTGTTTGCCTCCAATTATAAATTATACTGGTGAAATGAAGAGTGTGTGAAGTAACCAGAAATAGAATAGTTTGTGGGCAATGTGTGAATGTCTGATACAGTGGTACCTCGCTTAAAGAGAATAATGCATTCCATGGGATTGCTATTTAAGTGAGTTGCTCTTTAAGTGAAACACTTGGAAAAAGTGCTGCTGCTGCCATGATAAGTGACTGATGGTGACTTTTGGTGGGTGGTTTGTGACCCCCGATTTAGTTGTTAAGTGAGTTTTTAATTGTTCTACGAGGCGACCATTTGGAGAAAATACTGCTCTTTAAGTGAGTTAGTCTATAAGTGAGGTGCTCTTTATGTGAGGTTTTACTGTACTTAAAGCTAATACCTGGGTTCACTTATACATTTTATGTCTGGTTTCTGTGGGTGAATCTTAGGGTTCTATTGAAGAAATCTGGCCAGGCTTGCTTTACTCCATTCTCGGCAGATTTATGATGATTGACTAGTTTAGCTATTGAATTGAATTGGTTTTATCTTAGTTACATTTATTCATATTTTATATTGTTTGCCACCTTAGGTACTTTCAGTAAAAAGCTACTTTTAATTATTAATGTTAGGCTAGATCCAAGAATGTTCTTTTATATACTCATTGAAAATGAGGAGGAAGTGATGTTTTGTTGATTCTTTATTTTGTAATGTACCATAATATCTCCAGTGGTGGGATTCAGCAGGTTTGCCCCAGTTTGCCAGAACCAGTAGCAGAAATTCCGGCTGGCCCCACCCATCCAAGTTTTGAAATAAAGTAATCCTAATTCAGGTGCAACACAGGACTTTCCCCCTGGCCACGCTCACTATACCACGTCCACAGAGTAGGTAGTAAAAAAACTGAATCCTACCACTGAATATCTCTCAGCATTTGCCATGATATTCCTGTGTGTCCCCCAACTATCTGGAGCATATGGAGTAGTGGGGAGCTTGTAGATATAACAGAATATCAATAAAAATTACCTCATTCTCTTTGTTCCTCTGCATCAACCATGCCCACTTAAAGGATTTTAGGATTTAACCACTCGGGCATTTGATGAAGCCTAGCTTATTATTACTCAAACCTCAAGTGACCTGCTGATTATCAGGTTTTTGTGTTCAGGGAATGAAGAAGCAGACGAATGAAGTAGTGAAATTCAGCTCTTTATTAGTGGGGTTTGAACACAGTTTGGATGGGGCAAAACTCGGACTTATATACAGTATAAACAGTAACAGTAACAATAATACAACAAGCCCATTGGCTAACAGAGTGTGCACATTTTTCGATCCACTTATTTGCATAAGAATAGATACTTGAGAAAAGATACATTCTGCTCCTATAAACAGTAACAGTAACAATAATACAACAAGCCCATTGGCTAACAGAGTGTGCACATTTTCGATCCACTTATTTGCATAAGAATAGATACATGAGAAAAGATACATTCTGCTCCTGTCAGAAAACACAGTTAACATACATAACATTCTTCCCCCCTAGGTAAAAACAAAATCCTTTAACCAGGCTGGTGGTCTAGTTTCCCTTCTGGGTTGGACGCTTGGCTGAGCCGGCTCAGGGGCTCGTAGGATGGATGACCCAACTGGAGTTAGGGATTGACTAGAGGGGGAGAATTGTAAACCCAAATTAAAGCCCCGTTTGTCAGATGGAGGAGCAGGGGATCGCTCAAAACCAAAATTTAATTCTGTGGATGAATAAGACAACTCAGGGTCCCTCCTGTGTGTACTAAGAGTGGAGGGCGACTCCAAACAAAATTGGTCATCATCAATAAAGGAATCAAGAGTGCTAGGCTGGGACAGTGTAGGGGTACACTTCAGCAGGGCACAGCCCTGAGGCAAGGGTGTGTGTGAGCCTATATGTGAAAAGAAACTGGCATAACTGGAGCTCCAAATCCCCTTCACCCATATGCCGAAGCGCGTCTTTAGTTGTGCACACCTGCCACTCTACCTGGCCATTGGTGGCTGGGTGGAATGGGGTGGCAGTGATGTGCCTAATTGCATTCCTTTCCATGAAGGATTGGAATTCTGCAGATGTGAACGTGGACTCGTTGTCAGACACCAGCACATCTGGAAGTCCAAATGCTGCAAATAGCCTTCTTAGGTGCATTATCGTGGTGGCTGAAATGATATTAGGCACTCTAATCACTTCCAGCCACTTAGAGAATGAATCCACAACCAACAAAAATAAGGCACCCCTAAATGGACCTGCAAAATCTATGTGCAGCCTGGACCACGGCCCCCGAGCAGAATCCCATTCATGAGAGGGAAGGTGGGATTGCTCTGAGTGAGAGGATTGACAGCTGGCACAAGTGATGACCATTTGTTCTATGTCTTGGTCCAGTTGAAGCCACCAAAAGTAGCTATGGGTAAGGGCTTTGGAACGGACAATTCCCGGGTGACTTGTGTGAAGTAGATGTACACTAATACCTCATACAACGTCCAAACTTGGTTCCACAAGTTAGGACGTTGTATGAATTCCAACTTTGTATGAGGCATGCAAAATCCTATCCGCGATGCCTCATACAACGTCCAAATTATTGCCACTGATGCTTTGTATAACGTTGTTCCCCTGGTGAGAGCGGGGAGGTGGGGGCTAAAGGCTGGCCCCAGCTGTGAGGTGGCCAGAGAAGCGACCGTGGGGAAATCCCCCAAAATATCCAAGCGGCCCCGAGCACCCTTGCCCGAGGACAGGAGGAATGGGGCGAGGAGGAGGTATGGCGCTTTCGGGGCGGCAGCGGGAGACCCGACAAGTCTCCTCCTCTTTGGGCACTGGTCGCTTCTCTTGCTCCCACCGGCGAGTCTCGCTCCTACCTACCCGCTCTCAACCAAGAGTCGCTTCCCTGGCGAGAGCGGGGAAGGGAAGCGAGACTGGCTTCAGCTCCCGAAGCAGTGGTGAGGCATGGGCATAACGTCCACACCCCATCACCACCCGGGCCGCGGCATTCTGGACCAGCTGCAGCCTCCGAATGGTCATCAAGGGCAGCCCCATGTAGAGCACATTACAGTAGTCTAGTCTGGAGGTCACCAGAGCGTGAGTGACCATGAGCAAAGAGTCCCGGTCCAGGAGCGGGCGCAACTGGCGGATCACCTGAAGTTGGGCGAAGGCCCTCCTGGCCACAGCCGCCACCTGTTCTTCTAGCAGCAGCTGTAAATCCAGGAGGACCCCCAAGTTGCACACCGGGTTGGTCTGGGGCAAAACAGCCCCATCCAAAACCAAAGATGGTAGCTCCCGGGATAACCCAGGACCACCTATCCATAGCCACTCAGTCCTGCTAGGATTCAGCTGTAGCCCATTTGCCCCCATCCAGACCCCAACAGCCTCCAGACAGCTGGAAAGGACTTTGACTGCATCACTGGGGTCCCCACGTGCCGAGATGTACAACTATGTGTCATCCGCGTACTGGTGGTACCGCACCCCGTGGGAACGGATGATCTCACCCAGCGGCTTCATGTAGATGTTAAATAGGAGAGGAGAGAGTACCGAGCCCTGAGGCACCCCATATTTTAATGCACATGATGCCCCTCAATGTGCACTGAGGAGGACCTTATGTTGGCAAAAGGAAATGCTGTTAATGTGGCCTGATATTAGGCGAATGTCATCTAGCCCTTTTAATTCTATTTTGTTTTAGATATGTTAATTTTAGTTTTTTATGTTATTATATGCTGGTAGTGTGCTTGACACACAAAAAAAAGAATTTAATTAATTAAAGTATACCCTGTTTTCCTGCCAAAACAGGTAATTAAATTGATTACAAAACTAACATTTGGAATTTTAAAAAATAACCAAAATCTTGGCTAACGATAGCAGTGTAACAACTAAAGATACGCTATGAAAGATTTTATTTTTTGTATTTATCGTATGATGAACTCAGTTGTCTACATTAATGTTGATATATGCAGAAAGCACAAATTGTCCATCTCAAGTTCCTAGCTAGAGTTGCATGTCCAGGTTTGAAAGCCATTGAAGATAAAGCTAGCAGTTTTCAAGAGGACACCAGGGTAACATGCAAAATGCTTCCCTCAATAATTTTTATTTTATTTTATTTTTGCTTTCTGGAGGAATCTGATCAGGTATCTGAATGCTATAAAGGGAGTTACATACAGCACGTTTACATTTTCTCTCTTTCTATGTACAGTGAAAGGAAAAAGCGAGTCTGTGTGTAAGGGGATATTGGAGGGGTTAGCCATTACCAAGCAAAAGAAAAGTTGGTGCTCTAAGCACGAAACTTTGTACTTCATTTGTGTTACTTTTTCCAAAGCCCCACTGTCCCTTAATTCCAAATTTTACATGGTATGGAAGTTAAGACCCAAACCCTGCCTACTCATTCCAAGTACTCTGCTGGTTCTCTTCATTCTTTGGTTGTCCTTGTTCTCTCTTGTGCTCCTCCTTAGCACAAAGATCTCTTTTAAACTGTCACAATCTGTCACCGGTACAGCCAGTGATCAAGTTCATTAAGCACTGGAGCCCAAAAGATTCAGAGGGCACTGGCTATGGGAATGCTCTGCTAAAATATTATTGTCCCCCTCCAAAACCAGTTGCCAGCTTATAAACTTCCGTGTTTCTCTTCTACATCAAAGCAGCTGTGCCAAGGGCAGCCAAAGAGGTCTTGAGATCATAATTTTTTTTGTCAGAAAGAGTATCTAAAATAAATCACATACAGTTTATGCACTGCGAACACAATCTGGAAGTATATGCTAGGCTCACTGTGGTATTAAATTAAACTAGGTAATCCCAATAAAAATGGCAGAGCAAATAAAGAATGAGCCACGTGAACCAGTTTGGATTACAACTCTGAGAATCCCAGGGGATTCTATTTGTTGTCATTCAAAAAATCAACTTCTCCACATTCTGATGATATCATTGTGTGAATAAAAGGCATGAAGGGGGGGAATGCAGAACTATTCATAGAAAGATTGAATGACCCATTATACAGAGGCCTTTAGAAGTTACAGTTTCCTGTCCATTTCAATATAATACCATCATTCGTGAGCCTTACACATTATTTAAAACCCTGAATAATGTTTAAAAACTAATGAATTTATTCTTGTGGTTTTAAAAAAAAGTCACAGAGCTACTAATTCAATTTTTAGAGAATCAAGAACAATACTAATAGTCATGTCATTTCCTACTTGGTCATTAATCTGTCAAATTCTGCATGATAAATCTTCTAGCAATTTAACAAAATACAAAAGAGTTGTCAAAGGAGGCTTCAAAGCACACATCAATCATTGTCACCTTCACATGCTTGAATTGGATATGACATGTTACCTTTTATGTTCTAAAGAGAGTAATCTCTAGCTGGAGATGTTCATAAATGATGAGTATTTTACTATCCGTTTTTATTTCATGATTTAAATAAAAACTCAAAGTCAGTTCTGAATCTGACTGTGTCACTAAATTCAAGGTATCACATGCTACTTGGGTTGCAGCAAGTAGTGTATACTGATGTCAATTCTACAATAACAACCCAAACATCCCAGATCCTCAACTCTGCAATCCGAAGTTTTGCATTCTGGCCCTCAAAGAGTTTGATGTTGGAATCTTGCTATTTCTGTACATTTTAAATGCATGACATTTGATACGTTGAGTTTTCCAATCTTCTATTTCCGAGCTTTCAAAGTACTACCTCCTTGACAATGGTTCATCCTAAATATTATTTTTACCCATGGGACAACATGATACAATTTCACAAGAACTTCTAGGTCTCCCAGCATTTATATTGTTTATATATCACATCAACTTATAATGCTAAGATTTCCAGACATTTTCCAGCATCTTACAGGTACAGTATTACTAAAGCTCTTACTTATGGCTGAAAGTTTCAAATATTTTGCACAAATAATACTTCTGTTTCTTCAAACAAGAAGTCTAAAAATAAACTGGTCAGAAGTTTTCAGTCCAGCTACAATAGAAACACTGTATTCATATAAATGGGGCATGCACATGCGAAGCTCCTGATATCCTGATTAACTAGATTATGAGAAAAACTTAGATGCAATCGCCTGAATTCTCTTTCTTAAAGATAACTGGTGTTTAAACTCACATACAAGTCCTGTTTTGCTTTTTAAAAAAAGAACTTTTCTTCAGCAACTAATGGGGATTTTCCTATCCCAGTATAAATTTTGAAGAGACGAGAGTAAGGGATTAGCGTTGTTGTAAGGGCTTAGTGGTGTAAGACGCTGAACTTCACGACTGGAAGGCCAGAAGGTTGAGACTTGAGTGCTGCACGACGGAGTGAGCTTCCGTCTCTGTCCCAGCTCCTGCCAACCTAGCAGTTCGAAAGCAAGAAATTGCAAGTAGATAAATAGATACCACTTCGGTGAGAAGATAAACAGCATTCCGTGCACTCCGGTGTTTAGTCATGCCTGCCACATGTCCGCAGAAATGTCTGGAAATGCAGACAGCACTAGCTCTTTGGCTATAAACAGAGATGAGCACTAGAGTTGAATAAGACTGGCTTTCGAGCAAGGGTGACCTAACGGCTTATGTGATCCTTTTGTATTTTTTTTACCCCAATGAGAATTCCCCTTGCTCTGCAACTGACATCCAGAGTAGGTATTCTGTTTCTCTGCATTACTATTTGACTAAAAACAGCATGTTATTTTAAAAATTCCAGCATGTCAGCTAGCAAAAATCAATAGATTTGCTGGGACATTCTTTTGCCGATATTCTTTTCTTTTAATTAAATAAAAGGAATTTAATTGCAAATGCCTGAACTGTAGAGACGTTATTTGTTACTATGTAAGGTAAAAATATCATACAATATCATACAATATCTGCATTGTAAGTTTAGTGCTCTGTCAATGCTACAAAAACGAAAACGCATAGTTCTGGGGAAATGAAATATCTTGTCCAGGTGTCTGAGAATTAATTCTCTCCTACACTCGCATTGTTTAGACAAGAATTCAGTTTCTTAAAGGAAGTCATCTTGCCTTTTAAACTCTATTGTATAATCAAGATACTGGCACTGTTTAGAACTATCTTTTTTAATTTTTAAATCTGTGACATACATTTTATTTAATATTTGGCTGATCTGGTGCTTATAATTTTTTCAGATTGCAATTAATGAATTCTGTCATTTTCAAGACACAGCCATTTTATACTGTTCATAATCAATGAATGAATCAATATTACTGGGGAATTCTGATTTTATTAAGTTCTTATTGAAAAGAATGGCAAAATCTACAAGTTTTACATGAGATGGTTAGTTAAGTAATAATATAAACAAAATCTGGTTACCTAAAAATCGTTATCCCCCTTTTCTTTGTCACAGGAAGACCTGCGAGCACCAGAGATGCGTTTCCGAAATTAAAAGTTCTTCTACTGGCAGAGTCCCCCGAGAACCACGGAGATGTTAATTTCAGGCAAAAATAAAAAGGTTTAGTGAATATGCATTTAATCAACAGTGACCTGCTGCTGGTCAAAGACAGTTCGCAACCTTTGCCTGCTACAAAAATCTAAATGTGAGCTTCCCTAACTACATTTTGAAAGTGAGCTAGAGAGCTGGAGTACTGACATTGTGATGTCCTTTTATACAGTTCTACAAATACAGACTAATCCTATTTTATCTAAAGTTACAATAAAGCTTTTACAAAGAAAACAATAATCTAGCAGCAGGCTGTTATTTCATAGACAAGTAAGTCAATTTTGAGTTACAACAGTAAGTTTTTATGTAAATTGTGATATTTTGTAAAAGATTACAAATTCCAGGAAAGGATAGAGGGAGGAGGTTGGGGGATTAGGTGGAGACAAGTCATTACAGTAACCAATAGCAGAGTGAAGTTGTTGAGCGTGGCCCCAATGAATACACTTAGCTTGAAGATAGGAACCAATCAGAAATGCTGCACGTCTGAAGCGGGAGGCTGACTGAACAGTCAGCATCAATGGAACTCACTTGATGAGGACTTCACTTAATGAATTTCTTGGCAGTTCCCACCCAAATAATCCCAACCTGTCTCCAGGCATAAACTAACCAGCATTATGTACATATGATAACTACAGACCCCAGAAACAAAGACGTGAGAAACACATGCAAAAGAATAATCCTTAAAGCAATCAAGACTGTAGTTTTTGCTGCAGACTTTCAGGAAATTTAGAGAAGGATGTGTAGCCCTCTGGGCATCAGGTGTTAATTGAATGTTTCCTGTGGAATGCAGTAAGCCTCTTGCATCTAACGAGGCAAGATCAAGTTTAAAGAAAACAAAAATAGAAAACAAAACAGAACATGTTAGCACCATTTTACAATATTTCTAATGATTTTTGGAACATTTAATTGCAACTGCTAATTAAACTTCAATCAGGGATCAAAGGGTTAAGTTTGCCTTGCCTATGATCAAGTATGGCTCCAAAGATGGGAAAACTGCATTTTAATTCAAACCACAATTACTTTTAAATAATTTTAAAACCTTATTTTTACGCTGCCATTGCAGCCGCACTCTAATCCGACATGAATCCCCTGAGAGAGGTTACTACCGAGCGTGTTTCTTATCTTACTACCAGAATCATGATAAAGACTCCGAAATATCCCATTTCAACCGGACGGATATTGACTTTGCTATTCTGCTCCATTCACTCTGCATTGTATTCTTCTTGCATGAATGATAAACAACCAGAACTTTTTCACTTGCTCGTCTGATTTTTCTCCGGACACTGATCAAGAATTGGTGGTTGTAGCTCGAGTATTTGGCTATTTGTGACTGCAGCTTACCGCATGGTGTTTTCGATGCATGGTTTTCCGGCTATTGAAATTGCAGGTTGTTCGGACCTTTTTGCTTAGAGATATTTCAGAACGCATATTATTCTATTAATATTGGATTTTCGCCGTACCACATATATATCTAACTGTTACTGAATGTAATTGCCATTCATTATTGTATCATATTTTTATGTATTGTATATCTTTACACAGTGGCCTTATTATAGTTGTTATATTGTGTTACGGTCTCGTATGAGCCCCCTGATTTGGTTACTCCTCCTACTTGTTTCGCTTTCATGTCGTATTTTTGATATTAAAGTAGCATTCACTTTTTCTTTGTTGCCCTACATTTTCTGGGTGATACCTCTCCTTCCTTCCTTCCTAGTATGCACTTGCCGTTTAGACAGGAGAAGAGGCTGAGTGAAATTCAATTTCAAAAAGCTCGTACTTTTTAAATTGGAGCCAATTGGAAATAAATGAACTTTTACTGTCTTACTCCCGAGGAGACCTTTCCCCGATTCGTTCTGTCACCGGCCCTTGGGGTCAGCCAGGCTCCGGGAGTGAAGGCATGATTTTTAATAATTTAATTCAGCATTTAAAGTGTTAACTTTTGACCTGAAATCTCTTCCGCTGTCTTCCCCTATCACTCTGAATTTTTGCTAATATTTTTTGTTTGCAGTGCTGTCGAAGAATCCTTAGAATCCTCTCACCTGGACCTGCTGGAGGAAGGAGAGCTGCCGTACCATCGTCGCTGCCACCTGCTAACGAGTTCCACCTGTGGCAGGGGGCTCTCACCTACAAAGACTGGAGCCCTTGAAACGGTGACTGCCAGTTTCTCTTACCCGGTCCCGCTGGAGGAGGGAGAGTTGTCATACCGCCACTGCCGCTGCCTGCCAACGAGTTCCACCTGGGGCAGAGGGCTCTCGCCTACAAAGATTTGAACCCTCGCAGTGGCGGCTGCCGGTTCCTCTTGCCAGGACCCACTGGAGGGAGAGTTGCCATACCGCCGCTGTTGCCCGCCAACAAGTTCCACCTGTGGCAGGGGGTTCTCACCTACAAAGATTGGAGCACTCGCAATGGCGGCTGCCAGTTCCTCTCACCCAGACTCCACTGAAGGAGAGAGTGCTGCCGTGCTGCCGCCACCGCTGCCACTGCCAACGCCACTGCCTGCCAATGAGCCTCACCTGTGGCAGGGGGCCTTTGTCACGGAGGGGGTACAGTTGGTGACCATGTGCGCGGCTGGGGCATCAAGAACTACTGCCGGAGCTGTTCCAGCCAACACCATCTCGATTCCTCATCTGGCCCAGTTGGCCATGGGAGGTGGGAGCGTGGATGGCGGCAGCTCCAGTGGTGGTGGGGGACGGGGACTGCCATTGCCAACACTGTCGATGCTGTGCCAGCTGACGGTTGTCAGGTCTTTTGTGAGGGGTTACTGGTGGGAACTGTATTGATGTATCTACTATTGTATTTGATGTATTGAATTTGGTTTTGATTGATATACTGTAATTTCCCCCTTATGTTGTAAATGCTGATATTTGTTTGCTTATATATTGTCTTGTTTATTTTGATATTTTTTGATAATTGTTATCTGTACTTATGTACTTATTGTATTGCTTTGTCATTGTTGTTTTGCCGCTTTGAGTCGCCTTCGGGCTGAGGGAAGCGGGGTATAAATGAACCGATGATGATGACCTATTTCTTTGAAGCCCTGATAAAATTAGTCAGAATGGATACATTGTTGCAAACACCCAGCCTTTGATGTCTTTGAAGTGTCATATTTGGATTCCCATTCATGTAAGCTTGTAGGTCATTTGAGGACATTGTGGTGGTCTACCGGCCATTTTCAATTGGACACGATTGTCCAAGAGAATTTCTCAGTCTACCATCCTTAACTTTTAAAAATTTTACATTCTTGAATTTGGGGCAGTCTACTCTGCTTGTCCCTTCTCTTTTAAAAAATTTCGTTCTCGAAGTCAGGGCGGTCTACCTGCCTTTGAAATACCAGCCCTCATCCTCTAAACATCCCCAGTCTACTCAGCTTTGTTTTTTTTTAAAAAAAACGTTCGCTATCAAGGCCCAGACTATCATGGCTTCTTTTAACCAGGGCCGTCTACTTTCCTCAGGCGCATTATCCCCGGCCTCGCTTCACAAGTGATGCCCAGTCTACCGCCAATGCAATTGCATTTGCTCTTTGACCAAAGCTCCCCTTCCAGAGCGGAGCCCCAGTTTACTTCTATTCAAGTGAATGGTATTTGCAGAGCTTAAAAGATCGCAATTGCGACCCTTTGAAAAATGGTTAAAAATAGATCTTTGCAATTATTTATCTGCAAAGTGCTGTGAATGAGTGTGTGTTAGTGTGGTGCTTGGTGCGTACGGAAGCCTAACCTTAAAGTGGATGGCAAATGAAAAAAGAGAGAAGTATCTTTATAAAAAAATAATACAAAGGGTAATTTCAGATCTGGGGTAACAATCTTATATTACATAGCACTATTGGAGTGCTATATAATAAGGTGCTCAGAGCACTAGAAAATAAAACATGTAAACAAGTTAATAACCAGAAGCCCACATTCTATTACACAATTTTGAACAAACATATTTTAATGTTTAATAAACATCACTCAACCAGCACCTTACATTTTTCAAAAGGCACACATATCTTCATTTTTATTGTAGCACAATGTTCCAGTTTTGAAATATTTTTGGGACACACATAACTCATATATAATGCAGTGAAGATGCATGCACCCTGAACTTGCCAATGGAAGTCTTTGATTAGTGATCTGCTCCTGCTACTACCGTTGATACAACCAGTGTTGTGCATTTGGAGTTGCATAACAGGATTCCAGCCATTAATTCTGAATTGCATGCTTCTCCATATAACAGCGACATTATCAGTAGCAACGCTGGTACTTAAGAGTTCCAACAAAACACACAGAGATGTATTACTGCATAAGCCAGGTTTTGTATACGTTTGCAACTTATAAAAATAGCAAGGAGGCAGAATACTGTGGCTGCTAACAATAGATATGGCAGGAGGATATTTTCAAGTCAGATCCCACATGACAAAGCCTAACATTTTTGGAGCATGCTTAGGATAGATTCTTAAGGATACTAATGCATGTTTACTTTTCAAACTAATAAATGAGCTTAAGACAATTTTGAAAGCAACATGGGCTGACAAAGGGATGCTTCTGCCAAATCATGCCTAGTAAACCCAGCTATCAATTGAGCAGGCAGTGCTCTCAGTGGCCTTCATGAATACCAATGGATAAACATGCCCTTTCCTCTCTGCTCAGCTAGCTTCTCATAGCTTTTAGCTCTTGCTCAATTTATTTGTAGCAATGATGTGCTAATGTTATCTGACAGATACTATTAGCGTATCACATGACATGTAGAGCTTAGTTGAGGCACCCAGGAACTCAACTGTTGGCTATTATCTTCTTAGCTGCACAGGTGGTAAAAGGATACCCTATTTCCCAATAGCAAACTGAGGGACAAATTATACATTGCCTATAATCCCTTATTAGACTTGAAATCATGCTTCTTCTTCTTCCGTGTCTAGGTCAGACATGAAACTGCCAAAATGAAGCTAACTTTTGTTGAGTTCATAGAGACACAATTCAGGCAGGCTATTGTATCTGAGAAATTCAACATGCAAACAGATCTCACTCTGAACTCCCAAAGGTAAATCACACAACAAAGCAATAGATTATATACTCTGACACTGTACAAGTGGACTTCTGTTTAGGCACCAAGACTTTATCTCTTCCTTCCCATTCCTTGCAGCCCTGCCCCAAACTGATTCCCCAGTTGGACAGTCCCCAAGGGAAACTGAGGATCTCCACTTTCTCATTCGACTGGTAGAAGCTTTCCATGTGAATGGGACATAAATTGGATCCTGCACATACCTGTCAACCCGCGGCTCCGGAAAAACGGGACCTGCGCACATCGCTTGTGCGCAGGTCGCTTGTGCGCAGGTCGCATTCCACGCATGCGTGGAAAGGTTTTACCCCTTCCACGCATGCACGGAAAGCGCTACGCCATTTGCGCAGCCCTTACGCAAGCGGCATAGCGCTTCCGCGCATGCGTGGAAGGGGTAAAACCCTTCCGCGCATGCGCAGAAAGCGTTTCCCCCGCTGCCAAATTACGGGGTTTTGGCAGCGGGGGCTGGGTTATGACATCAATCGACGTCAATTTACGGGGTAATCCCGGCCAAATAGGGAAGGTTGACAGGTATGATCCTGCATTTTGTTTAAACCATCACCAAATTGCATGCTATATGTATTACTGCTGCAGTTTTCATATAATCATTACATAATATAGTACTGCTTATATCCAAGGTGCCTGGGGAGGCATGCAATCTCCTTCTTTTATGTATGGATAGTATTATTTTGGGCACATTAGAGACACATTTAGAGAATGGTGATAGTACAGTACTGCATGTTACAGATAATAAGAGGGAATTTCCTAAATGTTGAAAACATCACAGCAGCAACTTTTCTCAACTCTTAAAGTTTGCACACTTAAATCAATACATGTTTTATGCAATAGCTAAAATCTATCCTATTGAATCCTGGTATAGTTTAGTAGTAGATTGGGGTGATTGGCTGTGTTTTAGGGATTCAAATCCCCACTGAATCTCAAAGAACAGGAGTCAGCTAATATAATCTGGAGTGGGAATGGCTGATAGGGTACATGCCCTGCTACCTATCTGGCCTTAGTACAGTTATGTGAGGAAAGAAAGAAGGAAAGGAAATTCACTAAATATGTTGACAAAAACATGTTCACTTTAGTTTGATAACAGCTTAGAAAAATCTGCTAAATTGCATGTTTTTGTAAATAAACAGGCATTATTTTTCTATCACTATTAGACATATGGTCTACAGCAGTTCTGTGATAGAGCAATACCACAGTAAGCAATTTTGAAATAATAAAATATATATTGCTATTTAAACAAACACACAGCCAAGAATAGCAATGTAAACACAAATACTTAAAATGGCAATTTTTTTATATTATTTTAATAGCTTTTCTGTTGGTTTCTTATTGTACATTTTAATTTAACAAAATAACCAAAACTAATAAAAAGAGAAGATCAAATATCACCTTCCATTATAATCATTTACAAAAATAATAAGACTACTTTACATTTATATCAAGTTGGCTAATTAGAGATCAACTCTGATTTTCTTGGCCAGTGTACTGGAATTATTTATTTTAGAAAATGAGTGATATGTGTAATGTTAGTGAGTTAAACTGATTAAATAATTTCCACTTCATTAATATTTCCCCTCAAACAGACAATTTACTATAAATATATTTATGTATTACCAACAATGTTCTCTCAAAATTCCAAAGAACATGTAGGATAATATATAACTGAAAGAAGCGTTACTAAGAAGTAAGGTCCATCTTTAACATTTGGCTTTAAAAAAAATTATAATACATGGGTACTAAAAATAGCCTCTAAAATAAATAAACATATCCTAAAGACAGTGCTGAGGAAACACTGTCTTTGTAATTAAAATTGGTCTCCACCAATTAAGGAGCTAAATCTCCCTAAGAGAAAAAAAAATCAAAGACAATTGTTGAAAAAGAATATTTAGTCGGTAAATTTGAAATTTAATCTTTTTAGACTGAAAGATTTCATTTGCTCTTTGTGGAATGTAGTAGCTTTGAAGTTTCTATGCATTAATTTGAACCTCACAGAAAACAAAAAAAAAACAAGGCAACCATCTTTAGAAACAAGAACAAAAACAAGATGTATGAGCGAAAGCAGTATATTTATTTGAGAAGAAAGTTACATTCCTTCCTTGAAATTCTAGGGAGAACTCTGGACAGTACAAAGTTCTGGCCAAGCTAAATGTTTTAAATCTAAGATAGGGCTTTCTAAATTTTGGCCTTAATCCAGTTACCATGTATGCATACAGTCACACTGAATTCAACATTTGATACATGCTAAATGTCAGCAGGATTAGAACTCCCACTTTTGTACTTGAAACGTCTAGTATGTGAATCCAAAGACATAATCTTATAATAAAGCAAGAGAACAGCATGGCCCAGGCAAACAATGGTGCAAGTGAAATGTTTTCCCTTTGCTAATTTCTTTGAGCTATTCAGATGCCAGACCCTAAAACAGTGGTGGCGAACCTTTTAGAGACTAAGTGCCCAAACAGAGGAGCGGGGCCGCAGGGTGAACTCTGTGTTGGGGGAGGGAGGAAGAACTCCCATTGGGCTGCTGGGCAGAGGGGGGTGAACTCTGTGCTTGGGTGATAGTATTCGTGCTGAAATGGTCAAGGACGAGATCAGACTACAGCATAGGTGAAAACAACACAAGTTTATTCTGCAAAATCTCAGCAGGACAACTCCAAAAGGGTGAGCCCTTATTGCACTGTGCAGTACACTTTTATGCCTTTTTGCACGCTTAGAAATGTACATTCTCTTTGGTTACAGAAGCAGATAAGCACCAATCAGATTATTCATGCCCTTATATGGTGATCAGACCATACATTACATAATAGGCTCATGCTTGATGCTGATTGGTTAACTTTTATCACATCACAAGTTTCTTTATTGTGCATATTTCCAACAGACAGCTATTTTCTGCCATTTTACTTCCTTATGGCTACCTCAGTGCCACCAGAGACGCCTGGGAGTGCCCCGTCTGGCACACATGCGATAGGTTCGCCACTACTGCCCTAAGACTCATGCTCCATTTGCACAGTTCATCTCCATGGAATAAATTCTTTCCCCAAAGTGCAGCAAGACACACTACACCTGTGTTGACTACAGTTTCTTCTTCCATGTTTAAGCTAGACATGAAACTGCCAAAATGAAGCTACCTTTTTGTGAGTTCATTCTGTAATACCATTTGCCTGACCTAGTGTGAGAAAGATTAGCTGGCAACACTAGGTTGCTGTTACCAGGATACAGTCAATTGTACTTCAAAAATAACATAATCTTCAAGGAGGCACTTTCTGTGTATCCCTTGACTATAGCTAAGGCTAACCAAGGTTTATTTCATTTAGGCCCTCAGATTCAGTTTAAACTATGTAAAATCTTGATTAGCTTTCACAGCACTTGACATGGGCATTAACAAACCACTTTGCCCTGATTCCGGAAAAGACTGATGCAAGGATGGGAATGGTTTGAGAATATGTAACACATTCACGTAAGAGGCTGAATTAATTTACGATATTTAGTAAAAGTGATAATTTTCATCCCAGGCAAACTCACTACCTAGCTGGAAAACTAATGAACTCTCCTTTGCAGTAGATATTCAAGAAGAGAATAAGCACCTGCCTTTCAGAATCCCTAGATTTGTGTCCTAAGCATTATCTAGACCAGGGGTGGCCAAACTACAGAATGTGGGTCGGATACGGTCCATGGTTCCAAATTATCCAGTCCGCAGAGCCCACGCCACTCCCGAAAGTGGAAGTAAAATGTTCCTGTGCACACACAAAACACTGACATAAATGCACCAGTGGCTGTCATAAATTCATTTACAATAGTCGTGGGTGCATTTACGGCAGGTGTTTTGCACATGTGTGGGCTGTTTTACTTTCGCTTCCAGTGGGAGGAACCACATGACTGGCCCGTTCAACCACTTGACCTGCCCATGGTGCAAAACGTTTTGGAACCCCTGATCTAGACTAAATTGACTAAACCAGGGGTGCCCAAACTTTTCAGGCTGCAGGCTGGTCCCACGGTTCAGGGGGCTGGTCACTATGGCCCAGGGGCTGAATGTTGCCTGGATGATTTGGCAAGTTTGGACACCCCTGGACTAAACCAAGCGTATGATTATACCAGCAAGGCAATTATACATGGTAGACTGTGCATGGGGATTGAATAGGTTTGTACCGTGTTTATCTGAAACTGAACCATGGCATGGCTTTCCTCTAGACCAGTGGTTCTTAACCTTGTTGGAGGTACTGAACCCCACGTTTCATACGTGCATTCACCGAACCCTTCGTAGAATTTGCCATAAATACCCTGGTAAACAGAACCGACACACACACCTCTGAGACTGACTCACCGAACCCCTGGGGATCGATCGAATCCAGACTGACTCACTTGAACCCCTGGGGTTCGATTGAACCCAGGTTAAGAACCACTGTTCTAGACAAAGTGAAGCAGACAACCAGACAAACAGATAATAGAAATTATACTTATATACCACTCCATATCACTTAGAGCACTCTCTGTGTGGTTAACAAGGTCATTAACATTTTGCCCCCAACATGCTGGGTACTCATTTTACCAGCATTGGAAGGCTGGAAGGCTGAATCAACCTTGATCCCTATCAGGATTAAACTCATAACAAAGCAGTTGTGGTTGCAATACTACAATTTTTAACCACTGTACCAACTTAATTTACCAATTCCGCTTCTCTAAGCAATCTCTGCTATCCTTTCCCAAACCATTACTCATACACTCCTGAGAGTTGTTGTTGCTTTACTTAGCTCTCTAGGGTCAGCAGTTGTTGAAGTGCCTGGCTTGGAAGATTCTTCAAAACCAGACAGTGTGTTAGACTGGCCAGGAACTCCATGGGCTGAAACACAGGCACTTTCCCCAGACAGTCCATCAACTATGTCTTGTCCTTAGGGATCATTGAAGCTTATCAGCCTGGCATTTGGAAAGTAGCCAGTTCTGTGGAGTTTAGTAGGCTTTGTGTGGGTCTCCACAGAACTCTGCTGTCTGTCCTGAGCTTGGAGTGGTGGAGATGATAGTGAAGTGAAGATACTCTGGGCATCACTAGTCTTCTTTTCCTTCCTTAGAGCCACCCCTCAATTGAAGCACTCGCAACCTGATTGGCACACACATTAATCGATGTTGATCTGGTCATTCATACAGCCACTTTTGCAGCTTATGTTGCAGAATGCATACAGGGTTTGAATAATAAAACAAAGCAATGGCAAAATCACTTCAGCAGGTACTGATATTTTGAGATGCTGATGTATATACAGTAGTTCAACATTCACAAACACATTTTCTGTGTGAAGTTGCACTGGAAGCACTCGTTGCCTAACATACATCACACACTGTTCTGGAATGTTGGAATAAAAGCATTCACTAATGAAATCAGATGACATTCTTATTAATGCACTAGCAGTCAAAGTTGAAAGTAAATGGCCGATGCCCAAATATCAGTTTGTTTCAGATAAGAACTTTATTACTGGGGGCAGATTCCATAACAGAATCTGGACAGAACAAGGCATTCCAGGATGTTTCATTTGTTGTGTTGCTCCTGCAAAGCATAAACATTTGAAATGACTTTCAGGGCTCACCCTGGGTGTTCTGAACCCCATAGCTGTAGTGGGCCTCATCTGGTGCCTGTGGAGAACAGAAACAATCCCACTGCCAGGTGTTGTGGAAGAAAAGGAATAATTCAGCATGCATGGGAGGGGACAAAACAAAAATACTGGATCTAAATGTTAGAACATGGATGTAGTTCGTGTCTAGACTTAGCTTTGTAAACATACACATTTAAAATGCACTTTCTTTGCTTTTTAAATCCTCCCTATTCTCATTCAGTTTAATATTTCAACTATACCATCTAGAAAGGTGCATAGACACAGGAAAAGGTCAAACATGAAATGGATCAACTCTCTGAAGCTGTGGTTCCCACCGTGGGGCACATGCCCCACAGGGGGGGAATTTTATTTTTAGGGGAGGGGATTTGAAGCATGTTTAGAACAAGTTAATGGCCCTTTAGGCTTTCTCCACATGAATAGGAGTTCACTTTTTGAATAATAAGAATTATATGTCACAAGGGAGTGGGCATCAGGATTTTAGAGAAGCTTAGGTGGGGCATGGCCAAAAGGTTGGGAACCACTGTTCTAAAACAGGGGTTGAGAAACAACACTCCCAAAGTCTCAAATTAGAAAAAGCAAAGTGTATCTCTTTAATGTAAGAAAGTGTTCACATGCTTATCCTATGGTGAGGTATCTTGATTATGAATAATCAATGAATAAAACGTGTTGTGGTATATTCATTGATTATTCATAATCAAGATACCTCACCATAGGATAAGCATGTGAACACTTTCTTACATTAAAGAGATACACTTTGTTTTTTCTAATTTGAGACTTTGGGAGTGTTGTTTCTCTGCGCTTTTATTGTTACACCCCAGCTGCCTTGCTGCATTCTAAAACAGGGGTTCCCAACCTAGGTCCCATGGACTCGATCCTGCCCACAGTCCCATTTCATGCGTGCCTCCACCCCTTTCAGGGCATTCGAGAAACAAAATGACTGCCCCTTTGAAGCCGTTGGGACAAAATGGACACCCCATTGTGCAGGCAGGGCAAAATGACCATCCAGCCCTTGAAGCTGACTGAGAGAGCGTGACCCGGCCTCTGGCTTGAAAAGGTTGGGAACCTCTGCTCTAAAGGAACCCATTGGCTTGGGTTTAGAAGAGAGACGAGCAGGGTTACTGAGGACAAGACATTTTGGCAATCTCTCATTCATAGGGTCACCCTTGTCATGATCTTGATGAACCAAACTGCATCCATTTTACTTTCTGCCTCCATCTTAGGCTGCTTAAAGTCAAGGACAGAGCAAAGGTGGGGAACCAGGAGTACTTGGAAAGTCCCTAAATCCCTAGCCAATCATGAAATACTCCAGCTCTATCTGAGGTGGAGGGATAGGAGCAGATCTCTCTGATTGGAGCCTCTTTCTTATCATCAGACAGATTTCATTGGGTATCCTTATCTAGTGGGAGGATAAATTTGATTGGAAACTGTTATCTGATATAGAAGTGGCTCACTTTCATAGGTTTCACTTATCTAGACCAAACCTCCAAGGAGGAGCAGCTTCCCTATTTAAGGAGCTGCATCAAGACACCCAAATCAGGCTCTTCAGCTCGAGACTGCCTGGTTTTGCTGATAGGTCACCCCAATCTCTGAGAGGAGACTAAATATCTAAAGAGCTAGCCCTGCCAGAGCAACACTCTGATTAACTCTGTATTCCTGTGTTTTCTGTACTTTTCAGATACTTTGCTAAATAAAACTTTGCTGCTATATGGAAGGAGTGGAACTCAGTCTATCGTGCAATACATTTACTATCCAGCTCTCTGCCTTCATGCTACCAAACTGAAATCGCATATTCCCAGGTTAAGAGAATCCACCCCGGGGCTTGAGGACAGGTAGTGATAGGCTTCAGTAAATGCTTCAGGAGGGAATGTGCATGGCAACTCAAATTGAAGCAGCTTACTGAACCTACCCAGCCTCCTTACCAAGGTCCCAGGTCATCGGTGAGTGCGATAACCCTAAGTTAGAGATGACTTGACAGCATATAGGAAAACAAAGAGACTACATTATATGTTAAAGACAATCTTTCATCAGAATGGAAATCAGAATAGTGGCTCCTGTATTCCTCTTCATTACAGTATACAACAAGGTTGCACAATACATACACAGCATTTGTTAATGGCTCTGTTATTTTGTTATTTTATTTAGTGGTGTGCATAAATGGCAATACAATCAAAAATTACTGAAATGATCTAAACCAGGAGTCACTCAGCTGACAGTATTTTTCATAAAATACCACTACAGTCCCTTTTGGTAATGAAACATTGGGGATGATAGAATGTGCCCCCCTAAAGAATGAAAAGCTTTGCAAGACCACTCAGACATCGCCTGGGCAATGACATAGAAGCAGTCAATCCTTCCGATCCAGAAGTGTTGTACTGTAAGCTTGCTGATGAGCAAAATGAGAATATAGGTTTGCTATTGTATATTATTTCCTGTTTTGCCAGTAGACATTTATATCATTATCATGTTATTTGTTATTATTTGCTTTTTATTGAGGGTAGAAATGAATGTTCTAGAGTCCTGTTCGGTATAGCTAGAAATATGTCAATGTTTGGGAGACGCAGAAAATGTTTGTGCTTGAAAAATCAATTTTAATAATGAACTTTGTGCTTACATCCTGAAGCTCTATCACAAAACAAAACAAAACTATTTTGAAAACTCTATCAGAAGTACCTGCTGTGATACTCATATACAATCAAATTCTAAGGAGTTTCCTCTTCTAATGACAATCTATCTATAATGTATGCTCAGACTTTGGGAGCCAAAGTATCATTTGATGAATGAGTTGGCTAATTAAATCAAGTGAAATGGCTGAATTTGTCACAGCTGAATTAACTTTAAGATCGTTATTCATGAGCCAAAACAATGCAGTTCACCTGAGCTTCAAAATTTACCAATTGTATTTCCTTAAAGGGTATAATTTTGGGTCTTGTCAGATGGTTTATTAGTCTCTAAAATATTTTTACATTTATGTAACTCAGATGTGGGCACAAGATCAATTCAAAGATGCCAGCTGACCACCAACTAATATGCAATGGGGGAAAAATATGGGTGGGGGCACACAAATCTAATAAACCCCTATTCATTTCATAGAGACGTGTAACATACTTGAGGAACAATACAGTAGAATTTACTATAAAGTACGTACTGTAAATTTCAGTAAACTTTTTTGCCTGTCTCTGGTATTTCAAGTCCTTTTAAGTCTCATTTTAAGCTTGGCTTCTTCTAGGCTCACTTTTGTCTAATGGTCAGACTTCCTACTTTCCCATTCTGTGTCTTCAATCAAACATCATAAAAATTGAAAGGGACACATGGATTGCAGGAAAGAAAGGGCAGAACTGAGAAGTTGTTGCTGGCCATAGTTCCCAATTGCCAGCCTGCCGTGAATGTACAGCAAATAAGAAACACAGCAGAGACATGAACATTAAATGAAGATTTGGATAACCTTATTATTAAAACCACTGAACATTACTAAAAAGATGCAGAAGTGGCACAAGCTTTCACATTCTTCAAAAACCTTTGCCAGGTATGATGGTAGAAAAAGTAGGGGTCAGAAGATCAAACTCTGTCAGACAACAGGAGAGTACATCTTTTTGCTAAAATTCTGGTTAACTTCTACTCTAGCATCTACCAACAACTATTTATTTACCATTTATGGGAAGGGGGAAAATAGGGGTTATATAATGCTCCCAGTTGTTGTACTGAAATGGAAGAAGTTGCTGAACATTGTGCAGTCCAAATGACACACACTTTGTACATGATCAATATTGATTTGAGATCAAACTGGTTGTTTCGGTAAAAGTGGCAGAAAAATTGCAGCAGGGCTATCCTGTGTCTATACTTCCAACCCAGAATATAGTGGAAGAGTGGTGGGTGCATTTTTGTAATTGATGATTAATATGCAGTGGGCACTTCCCTCCAATGGAAGACCACTCTTCTTTTATTTCAATATTGTCATGTCTGGCCCAGTTTGATTTCCCACTCTGTCGGAGTGCTGCGTTTTCTCCTTTGTGTCTGGATCAGTAGAGGTACTTTTCCAGCAGCAGGGAGTAACATGCATTTGTTCCATTATCAAAACAATTTTGAAAATATAAAGCAAGAGTTTCCTTCATCTAGTAACATTCCTCAAGATATATTCTTCCCAACTTGTTTCCCCCTCCCTCACCTTTTTTACTACCCTAGTCCCCCCTCTGCCTGAAGACTTCTCAGAATTCCAACCCATCCTTCTCCTGCCCACAATAATGTCCACGATTATGAAGCTAATACGATATTGTGTGTACCTTGCCTTTTTTTTTTTTTTGTAATTCAAAGCCTGTTTTCGATCCCAAACAAGAGCTCCACTTCAGGATAAGGAATCATTTTCAGCACTGTCTAAATTATGCTTGCAGCACGACGAGTAATCTTAAACTGGATCAACAACCAAACTTGTGAAGTAGAACAGAATATAAGTGACTACTAAAAGAAACTTGATAACCAGACTGAACCAAGTTAGGTGAGAAAGATAACTAAAGGATAGAAACCTTTCAAAGCTATGGGTTAAAGGAACTAACTATTGTATTTTTAAACACTGCAAGTAGGCTCCTCAATAGACAACATAAAGTACTACCTAATATATATCTCAGTATCTTCTTCTGGTTGAAAAGTGATCTGTTCATACCACAGGAAATCAAAACATCTCTTAATAAAAAAACTCAAATAGAGTGTGTTAATATAATTCACACTTCTCTTAATGGTCATGTTTTGAAACCAGTGCAAAAATGTTGGCATGAGGGAGAAAATCCAAATGATTTCTTAAAATTATTGACAGCTGTTGAGAAACAGAGCTATAACCAGTGGAATATCTAACATGTGATTGATTTGAGCAGGGTAAATGTCTTGCAAAAGCTTGCATATTTAATTTTAAAGAGTATACTGTATTTGTGTACAGAGCTGAAACAGAGAGCAAGAGAGACTGAAGATATCAACTAGAACGGAAACAGTAGCTTATTGCAAATGGATTATTGTGGACTATTTCTTTGCACTAAGGAATAAAGAATCATTAGCTAGATATTTTTAACACAGGCAATAATTTACTCATAGATGTATGATCTCAGGAGTTGCATAATCCAGCTCAGCTGATGCTCATCAGATCTAGCTGTCAGAGGCGCATCATTAATTAAAATCCATCAACCATTTGGGCAAAGCATCTCTTTCACCTTGAATTTTAAAAATACTGTAACAGGATTAAGAAAGGCAAGATCTACACACACACACACATACACACACACACACACACACACACTAAACAGCATCCTACACATTACCTCTGGTGGTGCTATCTGCATATCATCCTACTTCAACTTCATAAATCTATTCTATTTTTTGTCTTAATCCCACTGAAATACTACAGATTATTTTTAAAAAATATCTACAAAATGGAAAGCATACAGAAATGTAGTCAAGGTCATAGCCTTGTTTCTGGAATACAATAGAAATCTCTGCCAGAAACCACCATTGTATGCACAGTCTTCTTTAACTCATGGTAATACCTACACTTGAGGCAAAATATTCAGAGTGACTATGATGCCCTCCGTTATCTTAGAAGTTTCTTAAAGGAGACTGTTGGCTATGATACAAGGTTCTTGTTCTGATACTTCTAGCGGCCTCCACACTATTTGGTGTTCTTGTAATATGTCGTGAATGTTATCCCTCCTCTGGGCCTGGCTCATGCACTTTGTCTTTCTTCTCTTTTATCTTATACCTTGTATGGTATGGAATTCCAAGACATTCTTTCCAAATGGACAAACTACTTTATTTGTTGTCTCTCTCTATAGTTTTAAAAATGGTTCTATTCTAATTCTTTCCCTTATAAACTCATTCCTTATTTTATCCCTTCTAGTGACACAAGCAGTCTTCCTCAGATATCTTATTTTCATGGTGACCAACCTTCATTTATGTTTTGTTGTGTCCATGTTTGGCACTGGTAACATAAGGTGGGAATGAATATGCTTTGTATGAGGTGTTTCTTTGTGTTGATTGGTACTGCCTTGTGTTGTAAGATACTGTCCCAATATTTGGTTTGTCTTACTATAAAAATCCATATGCTGGAAAAACTGGCTTGATCTGGGTCAATTTATTCATCCTAGCTGGGAATTATTCTGCCTTTCAAGCAGACTTTTTAAATACTTTTGGATTGCAGATGTAAAGAGGTCACTACAAGCCTGAGTGGATAACTTGCTTGTAATGAATATGTTAGATTACTTGCTAAAATGCTGGTGTACTTTTTTAATTATTTGCTCTGAAAGGCAATATTGACTACTCTTCTGGAATCTCCAGTACTGCAGGGTCCCCCCAGGTTGGAATGATTTACTGAAGCATATCTATCCTTATTTGCATAATGCAAAGAGCTTTCTATTTTTTGATCAGGGTGAACCTCCATCTGGGATTAATTTGCTGCAATTCTACCTATATTGTGCCATCCTCTTGTGCAATTAAAATTTGAAGGAGAAACATTTCATCTGTCCCATTGAGAGAACTAGGAGACATTTTTCCTATATGAAAAAGTCCAATGTACCTGTACATGGAAAACTAGATTTTTTTCTGTAGTGATACTTTTTCACATAAGGGATTATCGAAATATCCTAGTAGCTAATAAAGTGAAACATCCTAGAATAATTTTATCATATGAAATTTATGAACATTTGCTCCAGTCTGTACATTTTCACTCTTTACTCTTCTTCCAGAGGTGTCATGGATATGCTGTGAAACAACACTCATTAAATATATGCGACTAAGTTCAATGTAACACAAGGCTGTATAGCCATAAGTCTTCATTCTGTTGTTTTTGAGATTGTATCCTGTTACAGCTTTCCTCACTCTTTTATCCATACCTCTAAGAAGGGAGTTGGGCCGTGCGTGTCCAGAATGCGTGGCCGTACACGTCCAGCCTATCCTGTAATGCACCGGCCACACTTACCTTACCTCCCGGACAACATCACCGTGAGGGTCCAAGAACCAAGAGTGGGGCCAATGCCCCATGAGTGGAAAAAATAAAAAACTACTAAAAAAACTACGCTACCCAGCATCCTCTGCGCAGCGGCACGCCTTAGGCATGAGGACGCGAACGCAGAAGAGGCGGGACAGCTGCCTTTTCCCCTCAGCAGCTGCTCTCCGACAGCGGTACTAAAAAGCCGCCTCCCCGCCACTGCCATCCCCACCGCCGCCATCCCAGCGGAGTTTGCCCAGCAGGTCAGCCAGGGGAGGAGGCGGGGAGGAAAGATGGCCGCAACACAAAGGGTCTCTCTGGAGGCCCTAAAAAGCCACCTCCCCATCTCCTTCTTCCCTGGCTTACCTGCTGGGCGAACTCCGCTGGGACAGCAGTGGGGGGAACGGTGGTGGTGGCGAGGCTGTTTTTTTAGGGCCGCTGGTGAGTCCCTTCGTGTTGTGGCTGTCTCTCTTCCCCACCTCCTTCTCCACCAGCCAACCTGCAACTCGAAGAGTCTCTCCGCCGGTCCTAAAAAGCTGCCTCCCCACCGCCACCATTCCCGCCACCACCGGCCCAGCAGAGTTCACCCAGCAGGTCGGCCGGGGAAGAAGGAGGCGGGGATGAGAGACAGCCGCAACATGAAGGGTCTCTCTGGAGGCCCTAAAAAGCCACCTCCCCACCTCCTCCCCCGGCTGACCTGCTGGGCGAACTCCACTGGGACGGCGGTGGGGGGAATGGCGGCAGTGGTGAGGTGGCTTTTTAGGGCCGCTGGTGAGACCCTTCATGTTGCGACCGTCACTCCTCCCCACCTCCTTCTCCCCCAGCTGACCTGCAATGCGAAGGGTCTCTCCGGCGGCCCTAAAAAGCCGTCTCCCCGCCTCCTTCTCCCCCGGCCGACCTAACAGGCGAACTGTGCTGGGCCAGCGGTGGCAGGAACGGCGACAGCAGCAAGACGGCTTTTTAGGGCCGCCAGAGAAACCAAAAGCAGGTGGGGTTGTTGCGTGAGTGTGTTGTGTTGGGTGTGGTGTGTCAGGTGTGGTGTGTCGGGTGTGGTGTGTGTGGTTGTGTTGTGTGTGTATTGTGTGCGTGTGTGGATGTATTGTGTGGGTGTGTCCTGTGTCAGTGTGTGTTTGCTGTGTCGTGTGCTATGTGTCTGGGTGTGGTGTGTGTGTGTTGTGTGTCGGGTGTGTGTGTGTTGTGCGTGTGTGTTGTGATGTGTGTGGCTGTGGTGGCTGTGGGTTGAGTGTCGAGTGTGTGTTATGTGTGGGAGTGTGTGTATTGTGTGGGGCTGTTGTGTGTGTTGTGTTGTGTGTGATGTGTGTGGCTGTGGTGGGTGTGGGTTGTGAGTCATGTGTGCATGTTGTGTTTGTGTGTATTGTGTGTGGGGGAGAGCGCCTTCTCTGACAGATCCCTGTCACCAACACACAATCCATACCTGCCCAGCAAGGCCGGGCAAAATAGCTAGTTAACTATAAGGGTCACTGCATTTCTTCTAAGGTATTCTTGCCCAGAGTAGTAGATATAATGGTCCCCTGACTTAAATTTGTCCATTCCTGTCCACTTTAATTCACTGATTCCCAAGATTCCCAAGATGTTGATGTTCAGTCTTTCCAGCTCATGTTTGACCTTTATTCATAGATCTTACATTCCAGGTTCCTATGCACTACTGTCCATGGGGTTTTCTTGGCAAGGATACTGGAGTGGGTTTCCAGTTCCTTCTCCAGTGGATCATGTTTGGTCTGAGTAGTAATTGTGTGATATTGTTCAGATTATACTGGAAAGTCTGTTAAGTTTTTGTCCTTATTTCCTTAGACACAAAGGGTCTTCTAATTTGATTGTGTAAATCTGGAATATATAATGTCGAATGATGGCCCGTAATTAATTAATGAATTTATTTATAATGAGTAAAATAAAGCTATTATCACTATCACACTCAAACAGATTACATCCTCAAAAATCTAACTTTGGCTAGCCCAACACATTATACCAACTCTTAACAGAACAAACTACAGTATTTCCTTACATTTGCAACTGCTTGGAGTGGTACAAAACTATCAAGTAGACAAGGACAGCTCATATTTTTGGGTCCAGAAACAAACTGATACAATGGCATTTGCTGAAAAAGCCAGTACTGTATATTCAATCAGCTGGGTTTTTTTCACTTTTCTACCAAGGCACTGCTTTGTGTGACAATTCTGTGGTTGCTCCTGAAACTAGCATGAATTTAGCATGTTCTCACCCTTGACAGCCACTATTTAGATCACTCCTAGAGTTACAGTAAGGGCTACAAACTCTGAATGTTTGCTTATTCATCTTTTAGATTAATACTTTCATAAACAAAGAATATATCTTATAACTTTTTGATCCACCTAATATACACTGGCTCTGTAAAGTACACATTTTATGTACACTTTATTGTGAGAAGACTTTATTTACATTTGGTATGTGTCACATCTCTGGTTTTGGTTTTTTCTTCCTAATCATTGCATTTAGTGATTTGGATACATGGTACTGTATTCTGATTTTTCCCTTTCAACATTGATTTCAAGTCTAATATCAGTGCTAAGACCAATATCCTGCCATTACAAAATACAATGCACATATAGTACAAAACAAAACCCACATTTCTAGTTCTCAGAAAATGTTTTTATTGAGTATATATAATAAGCTTTGTACTGCAGTTCATTTCTCTGGAGTTCTAGAACTATTTGGAGAAATAACTAGTGTGCCTAGACCTCTTATGGCTAACCTTGGCACTCCAGGTGTTCTTGGATTTCAATTACCAGAAGCCCAACTCAACACTCTTGCTGCTCAGGGCTTCTAGGAATTGAAGTCCAAGAACACATGGAATGCCAAGATTAGCCATCACTGGCCTAGACCATCACTGGCTTTTGGAAAAGTCATTTAATTCCCATCGTGACAGACAAGCTTTCCAATAGAGAAATGCCAGATGGAAAATTTGTATGTGCTTATTAAATATTTTAGGGAAAATAAAACAATGTCTTCAGTTTTAAAACACGCTCTTTAATGTTTCCGCACATGAATCATACTTTTTTTTAATAACAATCCCAATTTTCAACTGGAAGTAAAAGAATTTATTAAAGCAAACCTTAATATACTTCTGAAGATGCTACAAGAAAACCACAGGTGCTATTCAGGATCCCAAATTCAGTTATTCACTTGTGCTGTGATGATATATGTCGGGTGCAGCAGTGTGGGCCACATGAAATGGTGCCATAGGCCGTGTCCGGCCCACAAGCCATAGGTTGGGAACCCCTGAGAGACGGATGCAATATTTTAGAGATTCATTTCTGTATCAATAGCAAATCAGGATGGAACTATAATACCTGTATAAGGGGAGGAAAAACTTCCATGACTCAGGGATTTCTGCTCAGCTAACATAAAGCCAATATGATAAAGCCACATTGACTTTTTGGATGTTCCCCATGTAGGTGAATGTACCAATGCGTTGGCTAGGTTGTGAGTAGTGAACTGAAATCTAACCATTTGTCTGATTTCACAATAAATAAATGATAATGCCACCAAACTGCCATGGAAGCTATGTCAACCATTTAAATTAGTTAAATATATCTATTGTGAAGTCCAACTAGATACAGATCAAATGAATGCAAAAGGACTAAAAGGGACTGACACATATAACCGAAGGGAACTGACTAACAGCAGACAAGTCTGAGAAGCTGAGACTATCATAACTGCAATAAAGCATTTCAGACAGAGACCAGTCGTTGAGTTCTTTAGCTAAAATACTACGGATGAGAAAGCTGAATCAGGTCCAATTACTATGCCAGGAAATTTGCCAGATAACACTGGACTTTTGTTTGAAAAAAATCATTTCCACCCAATCTCATGCAACTGTTGTGGGGTGGGGGTGAGATGGAGAACAAGATTGCTTGTTTTGTCACAACAATTAAAGCTAGAGAAATGATTAAACAACAAAGTATCAAACAACACATAACATACATTTAGTGAAAAATATGCTTATTGGTACTACCGTATATATAGCTGGCTAGAGAGCTCAATGAATTAAGTATCTGGCTGTGTAGCCAAAGATTGGGCGTTCAATTCTCTAGTGTGCCTTCTAGTAGAAGAGCCACCGTGTGTGGATTGGGCAAGGTGTACATTCCCAGGATGCTCCTGGAAAAGGGGCATGGTAAACTACTTCTGCGTTACTCTACCTAGAAAACCCTGGAATGGGTCATCATAGGTCTGGATTGAATTGAGGGCACACAATTATTAATAATATTGGTAACACCACCACCACCACAACCACTACTTCTTCTTCTTCCTGTGTTGTATCTGATTCTGAATATTGGTGATCAGCCATGAAGATTGACCAAGGGAGAACATAATGCAGTGTTCTTCCATTTGCCTTCTGCATTGCAGCATGACACCCATACCACTGATCCAGTTCCGCAAGTCACTTTCTGGTCCTGAGCCCTTTTGGCACACAAAGTCCCCACTGGCCCCAGGTCAGTATTGATCAAGCTGCTGCTCTTTGTCAAGATGGATTCATGTGGGATTTAGTCTACTTTGGGACCATCACCCTTCCCTGTGGAGTTTACCCCCCAAGGCCACTAGTCCTCAAGATGGTAAGGTTAGTTAACCACTATGTTGAGTCACTGACAGTATGGTCTACTCTATTACCATAGCAGGATAACTTTGCCAGACTTTTGATAACATTAATGTATGTTAAACAAGTTAAATTACCAGCACAGTAGCAGGATCAAGTCAGTGATGTACTCTAAAAATTTTTACTACCACCTCTGTGGGTGGGGCCAAATCTGTGGGCATGGCCAAAACAATGGGGTATGGAGGTGGGCGTGGCCAGCCAGGTGGGCGTGGCTTGGGAAAATTTCCACTACAGGTTCTCCCAAACAAGACAGAACCTGCTTCAATGCATCACTGGATCGTGGGCAATAAGAATTTCCTCATCTTGTGCGCTGTATTTGTATATGACTATACCTTCCATTACCCTTAGCCAACTTATCAGAGTCTTGAATAACTTTGCATCTAGGAGAGCCTTTCCAACCAGATGTCCAATGTTTTGGACTGAATTTGAGAGTTCTAGCCCAAAACTAGAGGGCCTCAACTTAGGAGTTGGTAGACATAGAGTTATTCAGGGTACAGAAACTGCAAAACATATGATGGAAGACCTATAAAGATCAATTCTGACACTTTATGGACACTAGCTAATTAAATATTTTCCCTATGGATTTATGCACAACAGGTACTATATTAAACCATTTCTTCATATCTCATTGTCCTCTGTTTTTAAAGCCCCCCTTCAGGAAGGCTTTAAAAAATGGCTTTTCCAGCAGGTGTGGGGTGCATCAAGCACCACAACCCAGCCCTGCTGGCTTATCTAGCCCATCTGTGGTTTTCCCTGCCCAGGTGCACCTCTTTTAAAGGGATAAGGGATGTTATATGGATTTTAAATGTTTCAGATAGTTTTAGCATTTGGTTTTAATTGTATGGGGGATAGGTTTTTTAACCAATGATGTGGGCCGCCTTGGGTCACCGAGGTGAAAAAGGCAGCCATACAAATCTGAAAAATAAATAAATACTGTAAATAAATAAATACAGATGGATAGTTTTTCATATACTCAGCACACATTTTAGTATTCATCTGCACCTTATATTACAAAATTACCTTTCCCAAATAGCATTCTTCTGAAAATGCTACAAGAAAACCACAGGTGACTTTTTTTAAAAAAAGATGAGTTTTTTTAAAAAAATAGTAGCCCTGTTAGTAAAGGCCCTGTTAGTAAATAGTAGCCCTGTTCTAAAGGAGGCATCCAAGAAGGGAAGCCTGGTTATAATTGGGGACTTCAATTACCCTCACATAGACTGGGTGAACTGTTGTTCAGCACATGATAAAGAGATAAAGTTCCTAGATATGCTAAATGATTGTTCCCTGGGACAGATGGTTGAAGACCCAACTAGAGGTACAAGAATCCTTGACTTGATCCTGAGTAATACTCAGGATCTGGTGCAAGATGTTAATGTGACTGATCCAATAGGGAACAGTGACCACAACTCAATTATGTTTAACTTGATCATAGACTGCAAGTCACTGATAAAATCAAACACAGAGACCTTAAATTTTCAAAAAGGAAATTTCCCAAAGATGAGGAAACTAGTAAAAAAAGAAGCTGAAAGGGAAAATTGAGAGAGTCCAAACACTCCAAGAGGCATGGAGGCTGTTTACAAAAACAATAAGAGGCTCAATTGGAATGCATACCCAAAAGGAAAAAGGGCACTGCCAGGTCCAAGAGGACTCCGATGTGGCTTACAGGAGCTGTTCGGGAAGTGATCAAGAGCAAGAAAAGCTCATTTAGAAGGCTTGTCCGAATGAGGACAACAGGCAGAAACATGAATTCTGGCAGAACAAATGCAAGGCAACAATCAGGAAAGCAAAGCAAGACTTTGAGGAACGTATAGCTAAAAATACTCGGAGAAATAACAAAGACTTCTTTAAGTACATTAGGAACTAGGAAGGCCATTGGACCATTAGGTGACAATGGAAGGCAAGGGGTTATTAAAGAAGAAACAGAGATTGCAGAGAGACTCAATGAATTCTTTGCTTCAGTATTCACTGAAGAAGACAGAGACCACATGCCCAAAACAGAGCCTATCTTCAAGTTCATGGAGGACAAGGATATCAATGGCTATAATTATGGATACCTAAGGGCAACCTCCGGGTTGGAGAGATAGGCAGGATATCTCTCAATGCCATTTCCAGGGAATCCTAAGCAGGTGAAGGCATCTGCTTGGGAATACCCTGAAGCAAATGGTGAGCCACTGTGTGTGACAGAATGCTGGACTGGATGGGCTCCTGTGGCCTGTTCCAGCAAGGCTGTTCTTATGTTATGTGTTTCAGGCATATAGATGACAAAGGTTATACTGATTTATATAATTGACCATTGTGTTTATACAGATATTGTGCCTTAGAACAGGGGTCAGCAAACTTGGCTCTCCAGATCTTTTTGGACTTCAATACTCAGAAGCCCTGATTAGCAGGTGGACTGACTGGGGCTTCTGGTAATTGAAGTCCAAGAGCACCTGGAGAGCCAAGTTTTCTGACCCCTGTTCTAAGGCATGATATCTGTATAAACACAATGTCAATTGTATAAATCAGTATAAACTTTGTCATCTGTATGCCTGAAACACAGACTAACATGGCTAATTTTTTTTTAAAAAGTCATCTTTATAAACTCAGTGATAAATGACTCAGTGTGGCATATCAAACTCTATTAGTCATATTATTTGAGAATTAAATACAAAATATTGTCCAATATTTGATTTTCAAATTTCACTAGAATGCTCATCTTCAGCATTAGGATAAATAGTTTAAGAGAAATCAGAAGCATCTTAAAGGTTAACTAGTTTTTATTTTCCATAAGCTTTCACTATTCCTCACTGTTTTTATGCCCTTACTATTATAATCCTTAAAATTCAATCTGAATATTGGAAATTGGGAGCCAATTTAGATGTTTGTTGGAAAGAAAGCTGGATCCTGTTGCAAGCCTACTGGTATAATCAAAATGTGATTTGGTGGAAAGGTTATTTCCTGTTTTTGTACAGGAGTGTTTCACCCATTTCTCAATTTCTATGCCGTTTAGCATAATGTCAGCAGAGAATCAACATTTTCTGTCAAATAAACTGTGGTATGTCAAATTCCTGGGTGGAAGTTGAAGTCAGTACGGCTTGTTCAGCCAATCGAGCAAAGAAGGTTTTCTGTTCAAATGCACTAAACTTCCTTATAGGGGCAAAAAATGTCTAGAGCTGTCAAATTAAATCAATTTTATTTCTGGAAGAGAGTGTGTGTGTGTGTGTGTGAGAGAGAGAGAGAGGGGGGGAGGGGGGAGAGAGAGAAAGAAAGAAAGAGAGAGAATGTAGACTAGAACATAGATGAGGGGTGGATAGTGGTGGTGTTGCAGAAATATCAATAGAAGTGCTTATTATTACAGTAAACTTCAGCTAAATAAAGCTTTTGTACTTATATAAGTTTATCTTCCCTCACAGCGGGAAGCTCCATGGAATGTGCTGAAATAAAGCACTGTGAAATTATTGTTTTTGCTGGAATGAATATCTCATGCTAACACATCTCAGTTGCTGATTCAGAAAGCACTGATATTAGACAGAAAATGGAAGCATTAGAGTCAAGAGAGGTAAACTATACCATTTGTTTCTGCAAAACTCAGCTCTTCAGCAATGCACTGGGAATGTAGTTTCCTCCATCTCCTTGAACAGTCAGCAGGCACCACAGCTATAGAAGCTTGAGATGTTGCTTAGCATAGTAGGATACAACCTGAGTGGGCCATCTGAACCATTTGGGGTTTGACGAATTAACCCATCTGTAAATTCAACTGCTTCAGTGGGTTTACTTTAGTTGCAACTCACTATGCTAAGCAACAGGATTTCAGCCTAAATGCTAGTTTATCTAAACTGTTTCAGCTGCCTTACTCTATGAGATTAAGGTAAAGCTCACCCTTGCTCGAAAGCCAGCCATATCCAACTCTAGGGTTCAGTGCTCATCTCTGCTTATAGCCCAAGAGCTGCCTGCATCTGCGGATGTTTCCGTGGACATGTGGCAGACTTTCCTCGACACCAGAGTGCATGGAACACTGTTTACCTTCCCATGGAAGTGGTCCCTATTTATCTACTTGCAATTTCTTGCTTTCAAACTGCTAGGCTCGCAGGAGCTGGGACAGAGACGGGAGGTCACTCTGTCATGCAGTACCCAGGAATTGAACTCTGACCTTCCAGTCAACAAGGTCAGCATCTTAGCCACTAGGACCTCATGGGTTTTGAAGACTAAACTACTGTTAATGCAAGTCTAAAATAGCATTTGCCTTTTTTGTAATATCACACTGTTGACTCATATTCAACTTGTGATCTAATTTTGCACTTATCCTTGTTAATGAAGTTTTATGATCCTGGAATGACATCACTGGCAATGGCAGAAGTACTTTATAATTAATATAATTCTTACTGGGATTTCATGTTGTGCACAACTTTTTCTCATTGTGCACAAATTGTGTGTAACTTGTAATCAAAACAGGAACTCTTTCGGTAATTGTAATCTGTGGGAATGCATCTGGATTCTGTCGGGCTGTCTCTGACACATTTTGTAAACAAAAGCCTCTTTGCTTGCTATTCTCCTTATCTCTCTTTCTTTGGGTTCTGACACTTCTGATTGGCTGTTTGCCCTGAGTTTTGTTTCTGTTAAGTTTCGTTTCTGGTATACAATGCTAGCCTAAGTTTCGTTTCTGAGTCTCTCTGCCTGAATAAAGAGGAGGCATCAGTATCGTTTGTCAGCCAAGGACTGGAGTCGTTTTTCTGTCTCTACCTCAAAAGATCTGAGGATATAAACTGCTGCTAATGAGGCTGGCTGATTGAGAAGAGATCTTTACATGAATCAAATCCCAACAAGTGGCGCCCCGTGTGACGCTTTGAACTACAATGAGAACTCTCTGTGAAAGCTGCTTCAGCATTTAGCATCTAATTAACACCTCATAATTGGCGACCGGGGGCAAGGTCCACTCACCTACGACCAGGCAAAAGGTCAGACCGGAGGAAAGGTCATTCGAGCGCTTGAGATTCATCCAAAGTCAACTTTGGGTCCCACATTACGTGAGTGATTTTTTTTTAATTATGGGGTGTGTGCTTTCTTCGCAAACGCAGGAACTTTATAAAGATATCTCAGATCTTTTGCATGACAATGGGCGAAAGGTTGATGAGCAGGAGATACAAAAGCTAGTTAAAGCTATAGGGAAAATCTGTCCTTGGTTTAAATATGAAGGTCTGGACTTAAAACAGTGGAAACAGATCGGGAGAGAAATGCAGAAGCATAATGGAATTTCTAGATCAATATTATTTACATGGGAGGAAATTGAAGACTGCCTTCAGAGACTTACTCCAAAAAATATTTTATTGTCTCAAAGACTTGATGGCCGCCCCCTCCCACAGCTTTTGCCTCCAGATAAAGGGGGGGCCATGGCAACTGCTCCTCCATCATATGAGAAACAACAGCCCCCTGATGGGGGTGGAGGTGGAAATGGAGATGGGACATTATATCCTGCCTTGCAATTAGGTCCTGACTTGCAACAATCAAGTCCTTTTAGCCCTACAAAAGACCTGTTCTCTGCTGCGTTAACTACAGCTGTGCTGGATATGGAACCTGTTGATGTATATCCAGTGAACAGAGAGCCGCTGGCAAATGATACTGCTGCAATACTAGTGCCGGCTGATGGGGAACAAATGGTGGGGACCTCATCACAGATTGAAGTTGTTCATGCATGCAGAGTGGCAGAAAGCAAGGACTGTGTTTCAAAGAGCAGCTTAGGGGATCTCAGCCCCCCCGTGAATCAACCCTCATCACAAAAGCAGGAGAAGCTGAGTAGTAAATTTGATACCTCACGTTTGGGCAGGAAGATCCTGCAGAAATGGAAGGATGGCCCAAAGGAGGAACGCACAAAACCCAAGACAAAAAAGGGGTGCAAGTACAAACTAACAGATGCAGGTTGTCATAAGGTTGAGAATCATATGCTGGAGATGAAAGAAATACAGAGAAAGAGGGGGGTTAATCTTGCCTGTATGGACAGCAGGCTGTGGCAAAAATACAAGGAGGAAGAAGACATACAGTTTTTGGCTGATTTTGAACTGCCCAACCCTCAAACAAAGAGATCCAGAGTGAGCTGTCCCAAGTTTCAAGCATCAGGATTGCAGGGAAAGCAACTTGGACTTCCCTGTGATTTTCTTCTGTGTGAAATTACTTGCAACTTCTGGAGAATTTGTTCTTTGTGCCTTCATACCTTCTCGGCCTGCCTTAATGCAGATGGGTGTGGCTGGAGCATGAAGGAATGTGTGTTTGCCTGAAAAGCTGAAAAGGGGGGTTGTGTGGGATTGTCTTGTGAAGTCAGTGAGACTTAATTTATGGCTTAATTTCAACTTGCCATGCCAAGAAATGTGGGGAGAGAAGATAGTGTTTATTACATTGTAATCTGAGAAGAAGAAATCTTCAATCAACGTTTGGACTTTTAATTTGGACATTTTAATTGGACTAAAAAGAACAAAAGTTTGTGTGGACTTTAAAGAAGAATTATAAAACCTGACAGCCTTTTTAAGAAATTGTCTACCTGCTCATGCTAATGATATTTGTACTGTATTTGGTTTACCATGCTATGCTGGTTTAAGTTATTGAATGCCTCTTTCACTTTACATCTAGTGGGAGAAGAAGAAATTTAATGCCTTACTCATGTAATTGGGTAGTAAGAATTGCTTTCTAGAATGCTATAGAGACCTCCTTCATGTAAGGAAGAAAAGAAATGTTCATGTTTTGTTTATGCTTAAATGTTTGCTTATTCTTTTGCAGGAGAAAGACCTGTCTTTGCTTATGTTATGTATTGTCTTATGAAACTGCATATCTCAAGGTACCTTCAGAAGTACATGGAAGAGTTTTCAATACCCTACACATGTAAATGGGTTTGTGATATTGCATTTGTGTTATATGTCACTCATGTTTCATGTTTAGTTACATGGTACTAGTAATAACAGGGCATGCTCCTGTTTCTTAGGGGAATGTCTTCCTAAGCCATTGGTCATTTATTGGCAACAAGGGGATCCTGAGTGGAAGGATTCCTGCTGGAGCAATCCGCCCATGGAGAAAGGTTACTCAGCTCCAGGATGGTGGTTCACCAGTAAACTAAATGTGCTGACATTTGTTCTTTTCTTTCTTACTGTGCTTCCAGCTGTAAGAACAATGCCTCATGGGGGCAACCCCAACTTTTGGATTCGTCATGCTAACTATATGTTTGAAGTTCATGGTAAGAATGCAACGTTATACTATGAGCATCCACTGGCAGTGTCTCAAATGGCTTTTCTTCCGGCATTGTTCAACACGCCAGAGTTGGTTATTGGACATTTGCAACATCTTGATAGGTCTACACTCTTCTCTAATCCTCCAGAACAATTTAACAACACCCGCTGGCGAAGCATGACATTCAAGAAATATACTAAAGGACTTTGTTTCTGCTGTCATAGTTCTGGAGTCTGGAATAGTAAATGGAAGTACTGGACTCAAGCAAAAAGGGTTTTGCAGAATGTAGGCAATTATACGGGTTGTGATGATTATTTTTGGTTATGGGGTAGTTATAACAGTTCTTATAAGCTTAATTATACCTTGTTTAACACTACTATTGAAGATATATATGATGTATTTCCTATGTTTACTCCTGATTATTCTGCTATAGATAGTGGTTCAATTTGCAATGGATGGCAAATCAAGGATCCTAACATGTGGTTCTTTTTTAATGGAGTTGCCACGAATTTACATCCAGGACAATATCAATGTGCAGCATTGGGTTATTTTACCTTACCCGTACAAGTGCAAATGCCGCCTCAGGCACATGCACGGCGCCGGAGAGCTGCTGCCGGCCCGATGGGTTCTGGTTGCAATGATGAAGTGATAATCGATGTTCAGCTGTCTGATGGTAGCTCCTGGGGGAGAGCTATAGGGAGTGCTATCACTGGAGCACTCACATTGGGATCATACCCAGGTGTCATTTCCCAGGAGAATAGAAGGTCCATTTTGGGACTCACCTGTAGGCTGGAGAAATCAATCAATGCCACAGGGAGGGTCATACGGGATCTTCAAATGGAAATCACTGAGCTTCATCAAGACCAAATGCAGGACAGACTAGCCATAGATTACCTGTTAGCAAAATCCGGAGGATTTTGTAAACTGGTCAGGAACCAGGGATGTCGGGTAAAATTCCAGGATCTGAATAATACTATTGAGAAAGAACTTCAGAATTTACAGGAGAGCATTACTAACAATGTACGCACTGATGTTAATCTCTTTGATTGGGTGACTTCTTGGTTGCCTGATTTATCTGTCCTTAGACAAGTTTTCTTTTATGGGTTTATTATTATTATCTGCTTTATACCTTTGTATTTTTGCATTACTTGTATTCCTAATCTTATTTCTATGTGTAACACATGTCCATTGCGTAGAAGGGAGACATCGAGTTTTGCACGACGGCAATTGTACTCAATGAGGTATCACCCTCCGGAACAAAGTACCAGGAGTCAGGAGGGGTACGATGTCCAGGAGGACAGTGATGATGTATATGATGACATGCAGGGGTATGATTAGCCGTCCCTCTCTCAAATTTAAATGAAAAAGGAGGACATGTGGGAATGCATCTGGATTCTGTCGGGCTGTCTCTGACACATTTTGTAAACAAAAGCCTCTTTGCTTGCTATTCTCCTTATCTCTCTTTCTTTGGGTTCTGACACTTCTGATTGGCTGTTTGCCCTGAGTTTTGTTTCTGTTAAGTTTCGTTTCTGGTATACAATGCTAGCCCAAGTTTCGTTTCTGAGTCTCTCTGCCTGAATAAAGAGGAGGCATCAGTATCGTTTGTCAGCCAAGGACTGGAGTTGTTTTTCTGTCTCTACCTCAAAAGATCTGAGGATATAAACTGCTGCTAATGAGGCTGGCTGATTGAGAAGAGATCTTTACATGAATCAAATCCCAACAGTAATCTGCCCCTGCTAGTGATTGTCATTTCTATCAGCAAAGCTACACAACAGGATACTGGCCAGTTTCACATACAACCTCAAGACTAATCTGAAAGTTTTTCAAAATAAACAACTGTCTTTAAAATGTATGGGCCTCCTAAAGATAAAATCTGTTATTCCCTAGAGTTATTAAAATATTACAGTTACAGCAAGCAAGAGTGCATGGGCTGTATTGTATGATTAAATACAAATTAATCTGAATTTTATTTAAACCAAATCCACTCTGTTTTGAATTCTACTAACTAAATATTAAACAAGAATATACTCTGCAATACAATTCCCTTTATTGCTGAACCAGAAGAAATGGTAAAATTGTATTGTTTCCAAACATATTCATCCACTATTGTATTATTTCCAACAATATTAAATACTAATTTTTCCCTGGCTCAAGACCCAATACAGTACTTGAAGTTGGAGGACGGCAGAATTATATATATATTTCTATGATCAATCATTCTATGTTGAATATTCTTGCCCTGGCTTTACTCATTTCCCTTTTACTAAAGCATATTCAATAAATTCATCCCATATCTCTCTAAAATTGGACTTTTAAAAATAACCAGATAAAAATAATGTGCTATGAGAAAGACAGATCTCTTCTCCTTGATGGTGTGCTTCTGCTTACATATTTACATTTTTGGTCAGCTGGTTCTGATGTAACATAAATGTGACTCATGTTTCTCCCTGCCCATATTTTCATCTTGCATTTCCCTCTGTAAACTACATATCAGGGGAAAGTGAACAGCAAATCCTGTAATTTCTTACTACAGGGTATACTGGTTGGAGCTCATGGAAGCTTTGGTGCAGCATGCATCCTCCTCCTTTGCCTCCTGGTGTGTGTGTGTGTGTGTGTGTGTGTGTGTGTGTGTGTGTGTGTGTGTGTGTGTGTGTGTGTGTGTGTGTGTGTGTGTGTGTGTCTGGTCGCCTCACTTTGTCCCTGCCCCCACCTCCTGGGTGGGATTTCAGCTTACCCTTTCACTGCCATTGGAGCGGATGGTACGGGGCGAGGCTTGCCTGTGATAGCACATGTGCCCACAGAAAGGGCTCTGCATGCCACCTCTGGCATGTGTGCCATAGTTTTGCCACCAATGGTCTAGGGAGTAAGCTTGGACACGTACACATTATATGGTTGCTCAGTCTAAGCTAATGATGACTTTCAAAAGTAGAAATTTGCAGCAAAGGTATTTACTGCAAGATAATCACAAATGTCTTCTTTTAATGTATCCCCTCCAACATGCTTTTGTAGGGCTGTAATGCCAAATAGTTTCTAGATGGCTTTCCACATCAGTGTAACATGTTCCAAACTCTTCTCCTCTTACACCCTACAGGGGACAGTCCCTTTTGTTCCCTCACTCACTCTGGCTTTTGGTTTTGGGCAATGGAGAGAAGCAAACAAAAAAGCAAGTGGTTGTGTAAGACAGCGTGTTTGTAGCTGCTGTTTGTAGCTACTTATAATATCAAAGTTAGTGTTTAAGCTCTTCAACACATCTACTGATGAGCTATATTAGTGAGTTTTTGCTCTAGTGTTTAAGTGAGGTGGAAATACAGGCAATAAGAAGCTAAATCAGGATTTCTCAACCTTTTAAAGCCGGAGTCAGGTCATGTTCCCTCAGACAGCTTCAGGGGCTGGATGGCCATTTTGCCCTTACTCCATCACATGGCACATCCTGGTGTGGTAGAGGCGGTGGGAGGCCACATAAAATTGTGCCGTGGGCCGCATCCAGCCCATGGGCTACAAGTTGAGAATCCCTGAGCTAAATCAAGGTGCCCAGATTTTGTGTGAGGAGGAGGTATATGATTAACCATTTTCTGAATTTATTTATTTTCATTTGGGTAGAGTTTCAACCATCAGTTTTTGTTTTGAACTGAAGATTCATTTTCTTTGTGGAATTAAGACTATATTCTGTCAATCCCTGTCAAACGCTTGCACTGTATATGCATTCTGTACTGAATTCAAAATGCTTCAGAGCCAATACCTGGAACAAATAGTAAAAGCAGCATGACTCAAAATCAGGGATTTGACAATTAAGATGATTGATTGTGTAACTGTTAAAGGGTTCCTTTTTAAAAATATCAAAACTTCAACTCATTTGAATCTGCAAATCTTTGTTTCCCTATTACCAAAGACTGCGGACAAGAGATAACACTCAGAAAAATATTTTCCATCTGAAAAGAGAGCATGCTGACATTTGACAAAAACAAACTCTCTTAGTATATTAATTCTTGAAACTTGCATTGATGATCAATGGGAACAAATCAAGCATGATTCCTACAGCAAGTCTTCAACACTCACTAGTACCACCGTCTAGTCACCTGGAACTCACTCTTCTATTCAAAATATTATTTATAATTTGACCACTTGCATTTGAATCCAACAACAAAACTTGAAAATAACTAGTCACATTCCCTCTAAACAGTGGTTCCCAATGTGGGGCGCATGCCCCACAGGGGAACTTCAATTCCCAGAAGCCTAAATCAGCACTTTGGCTGATCAGTTCTTTGGGGAATAGACTTAGGCTTCTGGGAATTGAAGTCCAAAAACCAAAGGTTGGGAAACACTGATCTAAAGACTAAGATTGGCAGTTAGGGTGTATTCCTGGATTTAACCCTAAACCGAAGCACCCAGGTTTTGGTGATAGCCAGGATATATGAGCCCATCTAAGCCTGAAGCACCAACAATATGTATTACTGGAGATCTCTGACCTCATCATGGCAGCACATCTCTTAGTTACATCCCACTTGGATTAGCATAAAATGCTCTACATGTGGCTACCATTGACAATATCAATTGGCACAAAATTCTATATAGGAATGCAAAAGTCCAAGGAGAAAGGAAAAAATACAACCACTTGAATACAGAATTTCAAAGAAAAGCAAGGAGAGATAAGGAAAAATACCTGAACGAACAGTGCAAAGAAATGGAGGAAAACAATAAAAGAGGCAGGACTAGAGATCTTTTCAAAAAAATTGGGGAAATCAAGGGAACATTTAAAGCAAAAATGAACATGATAAGGGACAAAGATGGAAAAGAGTTAGCTGAAGCAGAAGAGATCAAAAAAAGATGGCAAGAGTACACAGAGGAACTCTACAAAAAGGACCTCAACACTCCTGATAATAACAAAAATGAGAAATTTGAACTTGAACCAGACATTCTGGAAAGTGAAGTCAGAAAGGCCCTAAAAAGCACTGCAAACAATAAAGCTAGTGGAAATGATGGTATCCCAATTGAATTTTTCAAAGCCCTAAAAGATGATGGAATCAAACTACTGCATTCAATATGCCAGCAAATTTGGAAAACAAAACAGTGGCCACAGGATTGGAAAAGATCAGTGTACGTTCCAATCCCCAAAAAAGGCAATGCCAAAGAATACTCAAATTCCCGAACAATTACGCTCATCCCACATGCCAGCAAGGTGATGTTCAAGATAATACAGGATAGACTTCAACAACATGTGGAGAGAGAACTACCAGAGGTGCAGGCCGGTTTCAGAAGAGGCAGGGGGACTAGAGACCACATTGCCAACATACGTTGGATCATGGAGAAAACAAAAGAATACCAGAAACAACTCTACTTTTGTTTTATTGACTACACCAAGGCTTTTGACTGTGTGGGCCACAACAAAATGTGGCAAGTAATTAAAGAGATGGGAATACCAGAACACCTCATATGCCTCATGAGAAATCTGTACACGAACCAAGAAGCAACAGTTAGGACAGAACACGGAATGACAGAGTGGTTTGGAATAGGAAAAGGAGTAAGACAAGGTTGCATTTTATCACCCTGCTTATTCAATCTATACACAGAGCACATAATGCGCAATGCAGGTATGGAGGAATCACAACATGGGATCAAAATTGCTGGGAGAAACATCAACAATTTGAGATATGCCTAATGGCAGAAAGTGAGGAAGACCTAAAGAACCTCTTGATTGGATTGAAGGAGGAGAGTGCAAAAGCTGGCTTGAGACTCAATATCAAGAAAACCAAGATAATGGCAACAGGTCCCATCAGTCCCTGGAAAATAGATGGGGAAGAAGTAGAAGCAGTGACAGATTTTACTTTCCTGGGATCTAAGATCACTGCAGATGGCGACTGTAGCCATGAAATAAAAAGACGATTGATTATGGGGAGACAAGCAATGAGAAACCTGGGGAATATAGTGAAAAGCAGAGACATCAACTTGAAAACAAAAATGCGCATAGTCAAAGCAATGTTATTCCCAGTGATAATGTATGGGTGTGAGAGCTGGACCATTAGGAAGGCTGAGCGCAGAAGAATAGATGCCTTTGAGATGTGGTGTTGGAGGAGAGTCCTGAGAGTCCCCTGGACAGCAAAGAGAACAAATAGGTCAATACTGGAAGAAATCAACCCTGACTGTTCATTGGAGGGACAAATAGTGAAGATGAAGCTAAAGTACTTTGGACATCAAATGAGAAGGGAGGACTCACTTGAGAAGGCCTTGATGCTGGTGGAGGGAAAGAGAAGAAGGGGGCGTCCAAAGATGAGATGGATAGATGGTATTGTGGACACAATGGGCACAGAGCTTGGTGGGCTGAGGAGAATGGTGGAGGATAGAGGTGCCTGGAGGAAAATGGTCCATGGGGTCGCAAAGGGTTGGAATCGACTGTGCGACTGAACAACAACAACAACAACTATATAGCCAGACCTTTGCCTATGGCCAGCTACAAGATACACATGACTCCATTATCATGTTATCTTCAACAACTAACAGTCTCTTTCAGTCTCTTACCAATTCAAGGTAATGGTTATGACCCATAAAGCCTGATAGTCCTGGGGTACAGGCATAGTGAAGGACAATGTATATGAACTTGTCTGCTGGAAGGGAGAATATCAATCTAATAATAAATTAACATTTTGAAAAGTTAGGGGAAAGGGAATAATGATGAGCTGTGTGATTTAGCTGAAAACATATCTGAAAGTGTCATTTATGCAGTTTCAGGATAACTGTACAGCATTGTTGTAAAATCCAAAAATATGCAGAGTTTTGAAAAGCTATATTTTTGGATAACATAACCCCCTAGCTAGCTATTATGGCTAATGTAGATGTGGGATTTGTAGCCCTCAGAAGCAAGCTCTAGCTCACAGGCTTCTAATTGTATATGCAAAGTTATAGACTTTATACACTATCATAGTATCTGTTGTTGTTCAGTCGCAATTCCGACTCTTTGTGACCCCATGGACCATTGCCCGTCAGGCATTTCTGTCCTCCACCATCCTCCTTAACCCGCCCAGCTCTCTGCCCATTGCATCTGCCCATCCAGCCATCTCATTTTCTGCCACCCCCTTCTTCTTTTGCCCTCAACCTTTCCCAGCATCAAGTCATTCTCAAGTGAATCCTCTCTTCTCATGTAAATGATTGCAACTTCTGAGTACGTGCTTTGTGTCAGATGATAATGTGCATCTCATGTGCAAAACAAAACTATGAAATATGAATTTGGGTATACACAAACATGCACAGGGTTATACTAATCCTGCATTGAACTGAATTGGTGGATATTATGAAGACAACCAAAGGTTCCATATTTTAAACCTGTTCAGAGACAAGTTTCCTTAGCAAAGTTCTTTCAAGTTACATTTGAAGAAGAATATTTTTTTTAAAAAAGCATGAGCACAACCTGTTTAGAATCAAGAGCTTAGAGATAAGTATTTCCTCAACACTGTTCAATCAACAAACCTTTCTTGACAAGTGTTGTTATATTTGCTACACCTGTTCCATCTTTCTTAGTTTCCTATATAATTCTCTGCAAGCAAAACTATTTACAGTGCTATTTTTTAAACAGCATTCTACCCATGGCAGAAAATGTGAGGGGATATACTGCTATTCTTACATTAAATATCATATACAGTAAAACCTTGCATAAAGAGCGCCTCGCTTAGAGACTAACTTGCTTAAAGAGCAGGATTTTCTCTGAATGGTTGTCTCGTTTAACAACTAAAACCAACCAAAAAGTTGCTTAACAACTAAATCGGGGTTCGCAATCCCCCCCGCCAGAAGTCACAATTGGCCATTTACAATGGTGTTCACTTAAAGAGCAAACTCATTTAAAGAGCAATCCCGTTGAATGCATTATGCTCTTTAAGCGAGGTACCACTGTACAGTATAATGGACAGATGGAACAGGTATGACACATCAATACAGGAATTTCCACTGCTTGTCATTATGGAGCTCAAACCTGCCCAACCAGGGTGGATAAAAATAAATGATGTTTTTTAAAAAATAAAAAAATGGATTTTTTTATTTAAATCGGATTTTTTTTATTTAAATCAATTTATTTAAATGCTTTTTGAGGAGAAATCTTTCTAAAGATCGTGTTCTAATTAAGATACATTATAGTCAAAAGGTTATTCATCATGAAATTAGTTTTTTAATTATGTGGCATAAGGCTGTATTAATCCATTCACAATGTCATGTTCTCCCAGAAGTTTCTGATTATTTGGGGCAATTTTTCTATCTAGAAGATATTATCAAATCAAATGCTTGGCGTAGCCTTCTGCACATGCATGGAAGGCCCCTTCCACACATGCGTAGAAGGCGACTTGCGCAGAAGGGCTGCACAGTACCTCCTTTCCCCCACTGCCAAATTACGGGGTTTTGGCAGTGTGGGTCGGGAAATGGCGCAAATTGGCGCCGAATTACGGGGTAATCCTGGCCAAATCGGGTTGGTTGACAGGTATGTCCGAGACTATGCTATTTTTCTATCACTTCACATTTACTGGACTTTGTTATTTTCTTCAATAAATCATAAAAGGACATTGATTGTCAAGAGTGCTCATTCCACTCCACCCGGAGTGGAGTGGACTGAAAGGGGATTTAACAATAAGGCCTTTTTCCTAAAAGAAGGATTGCAACTTTTGTGTTACTTTGTGGGAGCTGTTGCCGAATGAGAAACTTTGTTTCGAGGCTTGGAATCCAGCTACAGAAGAGCGAGCTGCTGCTGAGTTAAGAGAATTACTCCCACACACCTTACCCAGCTCCAAGGACGTTATATTCCCCAAAAAGAGATAAGGGTGTTTTTTGCATGGGAATACAGAGTCCCATCCCAAGGGGCTTTGCAAGTTTTAATTTAATCTGTGACATCAGTCGCAGATCACCATTTCCCTGCGAACCTGTTGCCCAGCTCTGCTGGACCAGCCTTTCTCAACCCAACACTGAGAAAGGATACACTTCTCGGCCATGTTAGCCAAATCACCTTGCCTGTGTGGCACCTGTGGACCTCTGAATCAGAGGGAGCCAAGGCGCGCGCCGGGTGAGAGCCGGCCCGATAATATAATGTTACAGCAAAGTGTTACTCCAGAGGCCAGGTTTCTGCATCTTCTTAGTTCAACATACATCCCTCTGGAAAGATATAACAGTCTCATTGCAACAATATATTTATGTTAATAACTGAAATGCTCTGATATTTGTAATAGTTGGTGTTAAGTGTTCTCAGCAGTCTGTTATTTTTAATTTTTTTCATCAGAGCTTGTATTGATACATTTAATAAGAAAAATATATACTAAAGTTGTTTTTTTTTTAATGGGGTGGAGGAAAAGAATAGATGAAGGTCAACACTCTATAAAGCCTTTGTCCTGGTCAGTGACTGGTACAATAAACTATATTCTGATTCACTTTATAAATCAACAAAGGCAAGGTTGAGAATTTCACGATTGTGAAATATATAACTACAGTATCAAACTCTTAAAGTGCCACAATTTTTTTGGAGCCTATTTACCCCACAATGAATGAAATTCCAAGTTCTATCTGAGCAAGATTTTTTTTAAAAAAAAAACTGCTGAGTACTGAACCCTAGAGTCGGATACGACTGGCTTTCAAGCAAAGGAAACCTCCCAGCCCGGGAGGGATAAAGAACTGCTGGCCCAACTCACCGGCCCACCAAGGACTCCACTGCCGGCACAGCTGTCTTTGGGGCCAGCCCCTCCCTGCCTGGGAAGGATAAAGAACTGTCACAGGCTGCAGACATCTCTTTCCCTCCCAGCCTTGTTAGGGGGGGTCAAAAGGCTGCCCGCAACCATGGGCTGAAGGACTTCTTCCATGTTTTTGGACTCAGTCAGTGGGTTTAGGTTGTGTTGCTTTATAATGATGTGATTTTTGTATTTGTAAGTCGAACAATTAATTGTATTATTGACTTGACTTGATTTTTTGTAAAGTTTATTGTGACTTGTATTATTTATGGTATTTTGCACTGTTATTTCTGTATGTTGTTGTATTTCCCCTCCCCCTCCCCCTCCCCCGTACTTATGATTTGCTTTGTATTTATTTGATTGTTTTGTAAACCGCTTTGAGTGGTCAATAGACTAGTAAAGCGGTATATAAGCATACTAAATAATTAATTAAATAAAAAGACCTTTACCTTTACTAAAATGTACCTCATTAAAACTTTTTGTAATATATTTCATGTAGGATTTACTGGTCAGAAACTCTGCAGAGGGTTTTATTCCCCCTTTGTTAAGGCACCCAGCAAGTAATCAAGCAGGTATAACTGAAGAACAAAAGAGAAGTATGGCTTCCTTTCTGCTGGAAGATTTAATTTTTTAAAGTATCTCAAAAGCACGTTTTAGCTGCCAGGCATTTGAACATGTTGTGAAATGTCTAAACATTTAAGCTCTTATGAAGAAAGCTGTCAGTATACCAAATGCATGCTAGAAGAGAAAAATGTTAATGGAGACTAATCTTAACACTCTGTTTTGGATGATAAGACATGCCTTACACCAATAAGCTGTTCTTATACTGTACATGTAAAAAGCTTTCTGTGATTTACAGATTCTATGCACAGAGAAAATGAGAGTTTCTGTTCTTAGACCAGAGTGAGTGTTGAAAGTTCAAAGCACTTCATCTTTTCTTGCATGTTTGAAGCTTTCAAAACCACACAGTGAAGTTCTAAAAAGGAAATTCTATCTCTATATCAGTATTTGCATTATATGAGCATGACTTTCCTTCATTAACCCCACTCCACGCAAAAGGAAGATAAAAGGTTCTTAATCTACATCACAAGAGCCAAAGAATAAGAATCCAAAAAAGATCTTCTTACTTGCATCAATTTCTAGCCCAGCAATCTGCTCCAACACTGATCAACGACTGTGTTTCTGGGACGTCAACAAACAGGATATAAGTCCAACAGTACGTGCTGTTGTTCCCCAGCAACCTCCAGATCTCTTTACTATCTCCTTTTGGATTAACCACTATAAATAATTTAGAGGTGTTTTTTTTTTGAGGAATGGAATGTACAAGCCATTCCCTGAGTGTATAGGGATCGCTTCAGTGGTGGGCTATAGCAGGTTCACATCAGTTCACCAAAACCGGTAACAGAAATTCCAGCTGGCCACGCCCATCCAAGTTTTGAAATAAAGTAGTCCTAACAACAACAACAGGGCTTTTCCCCTGGCCACGTCCACCACACCATGCCCAGTGTGGTAGCAAATTTTTTTGAAGCCCACCACTGGGTAGCTTACATGGTGCCCTAATCATGAACTGTCTGTGCCAGTGGTGGTGAATCTATGGCATGTGTGCCAGATGTGGCACTCCCACCCCTCTGTTAGCATGTGCATTGTCACCCCAGCACAGTTTGCTCCAAATGGGAGTGTTTCCTCCCTCCCCCAGCATAGAGTTCACCCCACCCCTCTGTTAACTTTGGGCACTCGGTCTCTAAAAGCTTTGCCATCACTGGTCTATGCCTTGCATTCTCATTTGTCCTTTACAGTTCTTGCATGTACATACATGCATCATAAAATTAGAGCCTAATCATTTCCTTACAGGTTTCCTGTATGGAGACCATTCTGGACTCAGAAATTCACATCCAGAAATGTGTGCAGAAGGGAGCAGAAGCTGCAGCAGAATCAACAAAAAATCTTGAGTCATCTTCAGCTCTTACCCATTAATTGTTGCATATGTTTTTCTTCATCAATCTCAGGCAAAGAACAATGGAAGTGAAGGCCTGTAGGCCCATTTGAAGAAAGATATGAGAGCAAGGGCTTACAACCCCAAGGATCTTTCCCTGGGAAAGGAATGGGGATTTTCTTTTGGAGTGTGTGTGTGTCTCACTGGACCTTTATGTTCAATACTCCTTGGCTACCTTGGGCATACTGCTTCTCTATACATTTCCCCACCATACTGGATTGTGATATTTGGAAGAAAGTTGCCTACCTCTGTTACAGTCAGTAAGATAAATAGGCAAGGTACCAGGCCAATGTTGATTTTATCACCTTCTTTATCTCATTTAGAGGATATACGTTGTGAATACATATATGCAAAAAATAACCTCATTTGGCACCCACTGGGAACTCCACTGGGTTGCTCTGCAACAGCTGTTTTCTGCATTTGGTGTGCGGAAATTCATATGCTTGATATAAAGTGTTTAATGAAGGAGAATTATTCCCATGCATCCTGAAAGCTTTATAAAACATATCACTTTCTGCAATGTTTACTGAAGAATATATCAGTGTCTTTCTCACACCAGAATGAAAATTAATACATTATGTGCTGCACTACTAATATTCTTTGACACAGATTCATTTTCTAAAACTGTAATAATGAGCTGAGAGTAATTCTTATACAAACGGCATTGTCTATATTAAAAGCACTATGGAACAATAGTAGGAATGTACTTCAAGCATTGTCAAATAGAATGTGTCCTCACCACTTAGGAACATATACTGTACCACATGACGTCTGTATATTTATCTTTTCCACTGCCTATCCATATTCTATGAAACCACAGCTCATTTTTTTTCCTGTGACATGTACACACAATTAAACAGAGGCTCATGCAAGCAACATATATGCATTTTTATGTGAAGTATTACCTGCTGCAGAGGAATCTAATTACTGTAATCTAAGGAGACACATACATACTGTATTATCAAAAAGGAGAAGCAACAGCTAAACCAGGAATTCTCAACCTTTTTAAGCCGGGGGCCAGGTCACGCTCCCTCAGACAGCTTCGGGGACCAGATGGCCATTTTGCCCTTCCTCCACCACATGCCACTTCCTGGTGTGATGGAGGAGGTGGAGAGCCACATGAAATGGTGCGGTGGGCTGCAGGTTGAGAAAGCAGCTGGGTTCTCAGAATAATGCCCTCTAAATGTCCTTGGAAAAGATATTTGTTACCTGTATGAGGAACACAGTTTGTTCCATTAGCTGTGGATTGATTCTTATTTTTCCCAATTAGCTAATGGTAAGTATTTCACTCTCCTTACAGAACCTTATCTAGGACATTTTTCTAACAGAAAATTCAAACAGTATTACAAAACAGATGGTACTGAGTAATAGAGGCAAAAAATTCAATTGATGCTCCCGATATAGTGGTGGTGGTGGTGTATGTGCCTAAGTATTAAGGTCACAATGCTTGCCTAAGTGTCAGCTTAGACAGACCTACACAAAAGCCCTGGCAAGGTGATTTTTATGTTTTTAGGAATTCAGCCACAGGGCATGCACTAAGGAAAGTCCCAAACCAGCCACCACCAACAACAACAACACTTTATAATTCTTAAGCAAGACTGACCAAGCTATTTTCTTTTCAACTAAACTAAGAAGCCTTCTGAGGAGTGTATTTGTACAGCAGAGGTACTTAACATAGGAACATTCTTAATAAAAATAATAATGACAAAATAGTTTCTAGGCAACCCATGACCAAGTGCCAACAAGCACTACATTAAATAAATAAATAAACAGAAATAGCCGAAACCACATGATTTTGGATAATAGCGGTTCATATTACACAGAAAGAAGCAGAGAAGAAATGATAAGCAATCAACAGACAAATAGATTTGAAAAAGTTTCCAAGATGGCAATAACATAATTATTTCACATCTCCTCAGGTTTAAGGACCACAGAAACATATTTCCTGTGGAACAGTCAAATATACACCATCAGGATTGACCAATATTGTCCACAGCATAGAATGTAGTAGGGGCTTAAACATCAAAGACACCTTTCCTTTGGGTCTGAAATAGTGTTTCTACCTCTGGTTGCCTAACCTAAAGAAAAAATTAAAAATTAGAACTTAGATTTCTAGTCTGCATTCTGCATAGTGAGCATGGCAGCATTACCTGAAAGGTTAAAGAACATATCTGTTTCTCTATTATATCTGTTGCACTTATACATGAGCCTTGCAAACTATATCCTCCAAAGAAAACTAAAAGTGTATGCATCAAGCTTGAGGAATAGAGAATTCTTCAATGGAAATTGAGTTCAAAAGCTGAATAATCAACATTTCTCTTAGTTCTTCTGAAAACTCTTGAAACAAAGTAGATTTTTGAAGAATCAAGAAAATGCAAATATGAATTGAAAAAAGAGGCATGGTTTGCTTCTAATCTAGGACAAAAGCAACAAAACATATCCTTCTGTCCCTTCTGGAAGAAATTAGTGGAGGAAATCAAAATAAATCCAGTAAGTCTAACAGTGAAGAAGAAACACACCCCTACATTTTGGGTGTCTTCTTATTTAGCCCCTGAATCACTCAAAGATCTTCCACAATCCCGTTGGTTATGTCTTACTGATTGTGTTAGGTCGGAATTTCTCTGAATTAAACATTGGTTCTGTGTTGCACTGAGAAATGCTAGAGGCAGAACAAATGGAGAGTGCCAAAAAAAAAAAAACAACAAACAGAAAAAACATGTCACATAGCTGCTCCTCACTCTGATAATTCTGAGCCCTAATGCTGTATACCTTTGCTCTTTGGGAGGGTACAGCACACACACACACACACACACACACACACACACACACACACAGAACACGAATGCTGGTGCCACCCCACCTCCCCACAGTTCTCACATTTCCAGGAGGCAGATCCTCCCTTGGCTCACAGAAACTATTTTTATTTTTGAAATGTAGCCATGTTAGTCTGTGTTTCAAGAATATCAGAGAGTAAATAAAAGAAAACAAAACGACAAAAAACATTGTGGCACTTTAAAGACTAACTGCTGTGTTTTGATGTTAGCTTTCATGGATCAAGTCCATTTCGTCAGACATAGGAATGAGACTTCATGGCATCAATTTATACACATCATCATCATCATCATCATCATCATCATCATCATCATCATCATCATCATCATCATCATCATCATCATCATCATCATGATGATGATGATGATGATGATGATGATGATGATTATTATTATTATTATTATTATTATTATTATTATTATTATTATTATTATTATTATTATTATTATTATTATTATTAATTGGATTTATACCTTGCTCTACTCAGACACAAGGCCGACTCAGAGCGGCTACAACAAATTTATATACATACAAATTAAAACAATATAATGATACACATAATCACAGATACCAAATTAATAATCAGAAGAATCCACAATGGTGCAAAGTCTCAACACAACATCAAAGTATCAGCAACCAATAATTACAATTCAAATTACAATGGGTGTAATGGGTGCCATAGTTTGAGAAATGCATTTTGTAGGTCCTTGAACTTGGCATCTTTGTCTTGTGGGTCTGAGCAGATGTGGTTGTACCCAAGGGCTTGGCTGAAGAGGGTTTGGTTGTATGTTATATGCTGTTATATTATGCCACCTTCACAGAAACTAATTCAGTAGAATTCTCATCCACAGTACAGGCTACCTAACAGAACAAAGGATGAACTCACAGAATTGTCAATAGTTGCCAAAGGTTAAACTCATTAGCAAATGTTTAATGCCAGGTGTTTGCTATTTGCAATTCAACAGGGTGAAACATCACAAGTAATCTGAATAACAACTAGATATCTTCTGCTATTACCAGGTGTAAAAAGACATATGGATTTGTATATTTATCTTTTATGCTAACCAACCATTCTGTACCTCTGTAGCTGATGTATATACACTGATGCCATGCATTCTCACTCCTATGTCTGACAAAGTGGACATGACCCACGGAAGCTAACATTAAACCACAGCAGTTAGTCTTTAAAGTGCCATAATGGTTTTTGTCTTTCTGTTCTGTTTTATTTACTCTCTGGTATATTTTTTTAAATGCAGACATTTCCTGGAGCCACTGAGGCTTTTTTTTTTTGTATTTTGCTGTTTTTTGCCTAGATCAGGAGTAGGTTGTCATTTCTTCCAAAACCATTCTTCTGCATAAATTATTTTCTATACTCTTGATTTTTCTCAAGTTCTATTTTGTTTTGGGCATATCAGAGAGTAAACAAACCAAAACAAAAAACCAAAATGTTGTGGCACTTTAAAGACTAACTGCTGTATTTTAATGTTAGCTTTCATGGATCAGGTCCATTTCATCAGACATGGGAGTGAGACTTCATGGCATAAATTTATAAACATCAGGTACAGGGGTACAGAATGATTAGTATAACAGATAGGTAAGGCAAGTGTTTTTTTTTAACAACTGGTAATACCTGTTATTTAGATTAATGGTGAAGCTTTGCCCTGTTGAATTGTAAATAGATGCAAGACACCCCTTACATATTTGCTAATGAGTTTACCCTTCAGACCTTGCATTTATTGTTTGAGTGGGCCAGGCCAAACACTGCTGAGGACCCGAGAGGAAGCCCAAGGCTGTGGATGAGGATTCCACTGAAGTAGTTTGTTTTGATTATACTAATTTTCTTAATTCTTCAATCTCTGGACTGAATCGAGAACATAAGAGCAGTCATACTGAATCAAATCAAGACCTATGTTATTCAGTTTGAACCAAATATTCTGTTTACTCATTGGGCAACCAGTTATCAGTGGGAAGCCCAACAGCAGAACATGAATACAACTGCACCTTCTGTTTTGCATATCTTAGCATCTGATACACAGATGTGGTAATTTCTTTTTAGTGGCATCCAAGATGGCAATCATCATTACATATTGAGTCAGTGAATTCTACAAATTAATTAGGTGTTGTATGAAGAATCATTTCCTGCTATCTGTCATGAAGCCCTACAGTTTTGTTTCCATGCATAACTTTATTGGGTTCATGTATTGCGGTGGTTGGGGAGAGCTTCTTTATACTGTACTAGCAAAGGTTGCCCGGCGTTGCCGGGCTGTTTTAAATGGTGTTGGAAAGTTTTTGTTGTTGTTGTTGTTGTTAATGTTTGTAAAGAAGATGTTAGTCTATAATTGAAATTTTTAAATTTTTTAATTATACAATTTTTTTTTGATGGCCTGTTATAAACTGTGATGAGTTTTGTTTGGTGTTTTGGTTTTGTGGATGAAAAAAAGAATAAAGGATGATATACTTTTTTGAAAAACTCTTGGGGCCTTTTGTGTGGGACTATTATGTATTTTTGATTTTTTTTTATTATTGTGGGCAGCAAGTGCTGCTGGTAGGGGTTATCTTGTATTTTGATTGTTTTTTCTCTCGTGGCCTCTGGGTGGAGCTTCTTCCAGTAAGTAGTCTCTTTCTTTATTCATTTCTTTTCCAGTCGTTGTGGTATGAGGTCGTGTGGTGGTGAGTTGGCTGTTTTTCTTTATTTGGGGTGGTGGTGGTGTTTGGATTTTGTGGTGTTTGGCTGGGTGCTGGGTGTGTTTGGAAATGTTTGTTGTTGTTTACTTTTTTGGTGTTATTTTTATTTGTTTTTGTGTATTTTTGAATGTTTTTGATTGTTTTTGTGTTTTTTGGTGTCCTACTGGGGGGGATCCCCTCTCTGCCGTCTCCCCTGGCTCTGGAAGGCTTGGGGGGACAGGCTCCTTTTGTCCCCCCAAACCTTCCAGACTCATGGGACCCAGGAGAGGGGATCGAATCCAGGCTACCCTCTGATATTAAAAGGGAAATCTCAATTGGGGATTTCCCCTTAATATCAGTGGGGGTGGTGGTTGTGATCCCCCTCTCCGCTGGCTTCCTTGGGTTTGGGAGGGTTGGGTTGAGAAAAGGGGTCTGTCTCCCCAACCCTTCCGGACCCAGGAGAGCCATCGAGAGGGGGATTCCCCCCCTCCATTTTTAAAGAGAAGTAACCGCTTGGTTTCTTCTCTTTAATATGGGGCGTGTGTGTGTGTGGGGACCTCTGCCAGGTCCCCTGGGGTCAGGAGGGTTGGGGAGACAGGCTCCTTTGGTCCCCCCAACCCTCTCAACCCCAGGGGAGCCAGTAGAGAGGGGAAGCACAACACCCCCCCACCCAGTGATATTAAAGGGGAAACTCCGATTAGGAGCTTCAGGCGCTGTTGGGGAGGGGGGCTTTGGTTTCCACGGCTTGGCGGACTTGCTCTCCCGGTGTTCTTGTTTCTGTTTTATTTTTTGGGTGCCGGCTTCCTCAGCGTTCTGCGCACTCAAGGCGCGCAGGACGCTGGGGCTTGTAGTTATGGGTTTGTGCTTTGTGTTTGTGCTGTGTTTTTTTAAACGGTTTTCTTTTGATTGGCTGCGGCGCGTTTCCGAACATTCCTTGCGCCGCGCCGTGCGAGAGCCTCTCAGCCTGATTGGCTCTGGCGCGGTGCGGCGCAAGGAATGTTGGGAAAGGAAGTTGTTTCCCTTTTTTCGCGTTTGTGGGGCTGTTGCCCCACTGCCTGTTTTCTCAATCCTTTGTTGACCTGCGGACCCAGATCGGCCGTGTGCATGAAGGGTGAGTGCAGGCAAGTAGGGCGAGGCATAGCAACCTATAGCAAGTTCCAACGGTTAACCTTTGGTTTTATAGGTTAAGATCTACATCTTCATTATATCTCTCCTTGTCTGTTTTTTAAGCTAACCTCCCCCCCCCAAATATTGTGAGCTTTCCTTCTAGGGGTGTTACTACAGCCCCTTGAGCCTTTTAGTTGCTTTTTCCAACTCTATAGTACACTATTTTAGATGGGAAACTGTATATGTTATTTCAGATATGTATGTTCCACTACATATTTAGATAAGGGCAATGTGTAATACTGGCAGTTTTATTTCTGTTTTCTTCCACAATCATTCTATAATATTTACTTTCATCAATGGCCAGTTAGGATCCTTCCCCCCCCCCAGCCAAATTCAGCTGTACTTAGAACTATAACACTCATTTAAACAACACTGAACTGAATATGACAGATTATTTATTTAGTCCATTAAATAAGCAGGTGTAAAAGCACACCTGCAAGCAAGCAGAATTCATAATGCCTGCCTGCCAATCTTCATCTCCCTCCTACCTTGAAAAAAGCTCCAAGGTGCCCTATCACCAGGCTGCCTGATCCCTCAATTGAACGGCTTGAATGAAAAAGTACTATACAGTGGTACCTCACTTTATGAACGCTACGGTTAACACAATTTTCACTTTATGAATGACAATCTATTTAAAATAATGCCTTGTTTTATGATTTTTCAGAACAGATTAATTAGTTTTCAATGCATTCCTATGAGAAACCATGTTTCGGTTTACAAATTTTCTGTAACACAAAACGTTCCATGGAATGTATTAAATTCATAAAGCATGGTACCACTGTATCTCAGGAAAAGTGAGGTGACATAATACAAAAGTACAGTATTTACTATTCCCTTTGAGCTTAAAAAATACATATTTTGCTTTATGAATATACAGAGAATAATGCAACCACTACTAGGGTCAAAGAGATACCAGTTATTTTCATTTCATTCCATCTGAACATTTATCTTTCTGAAGTGTTTTACACAAACTTATTGCACTGTTCCCTCTGCAAATCACTTAGGCTTAAATGCTTGTTATTAGCTTTTATATCATTAGGAAATGAAGAAACAAATTGGATGCCCAAATTGGATTCTTGAAGCTTGATAGACAGCATGTCCAGACTGTCCCTTATGGCGGGTTCTGAGCTCACTAATTTTCAGGTTGCTTTTAGACACATACTGGGTGTTTATCCTGGAAACAGTCTTCAATGGTTGCAAGATTCCCTTATAACCTGTTCCCTGCATCCACAGGTGCTGGGAACAAAATATAGAGGACTGCTGTAAAAAAGTATAAGACTCTGAAGGAGCTTGAAAAAGAAGAACTAAGGGGTATGTTGTGGCACTCCAGCATCTACTAAATTTTGATGCATGGAACCAATAGCTCAATTCCAAAGTGTTTAGAACAAGAAGAGCCAATATCTCCTAACTTATCATCTCTTTCTAGTTGTTGTTAAGGTTTGAAAAGGCTCAGCATCCAAAGTCAAGTATTCCTTGAGGATCACTTTTTCAAGTGTCATATTTATAATGCAACTTGGCAACTAACTTAAGAAAAATACAACGGACATGGATTGAGAGGGAAACTCTTACTTACCATTTTGCCATCAGTAATGAGGAAGTAAGAATCTTTTCTCCCAGTTTAGACATATTAGATGGCCCTGTAAGTATCTAGTGTAGGAATAAGATATAGATATAAGGAATACACGGTGGAGGTCATGAACAGATTTAATGTCCTGTACCTGATAGATAAAGTACCAGAAGAATTATGGACAGAGACGTGGGACATCATACAGGAGGCAGCAAGGAAAACAATACCAAAAGAAAAGAAGCATAAGAAAGCAAAGTGGTTGTCTAATGAGGCTCTTAAAATAGCAGAGGAAAGAAGGAATGCAAAAGGCAAAGGAGAAAGGAAAAATTCAACCAATTGAATACAGAATTTCAAAGAAAAGCAAGGAGAAATAAGGAAACCTACCTAAATGAACAGTACAAAGAAATAGAGGAAAACAACTTAAAGGGTAGGACTAGAGATCTCTTTTTAAAAAACTGGGGAAATCAAGGGAACGTTTAAAGCAAAAATGACCATGATAAGGGACAAAAATGGCAAGGAGTTAGCTGATGCAGAAGAGATTAAGAAAAGATGGCAAGAGTATACAGAGGAACTATACAAAAAGGACCACAACACACCAGATAATCACAATGATGAGAACATTGAACTTGAGCCAGACATCCTAGAGAGTGAAGTCAGAAAGTCCCTAAAAAGCACTGCAAACAACAAAGCTAGTGGAGATGATGGTATCCTAGTTGAATTTTTCAAAGCCCTAAAAGATGATGGAATCAAATTATTGCATTCTATATGCCAGCAGATCTGGAAAACAAAATAATGGCCACAGGATTGGAAATGATCAGTATACATTCCAATCCCAAAAAAAGGGTAATGCCAAAGAATGTTCAAATTATAGAACAATTGCACTCATCCCACATGCTAGCAAGGTTATTCTCAGGATAATACAGGATAGACTTCAGCAGCACATGGAGAGAGAGAATTACCAGAAGTGCAGGCTGTGTTCCGAAGAGGCAGGGGAACTAGAGACCACATTGCCAACATACGTTGGATCATGGAGAAAACAAGGGAATATCAGAAACAAGTCTACTTCTGTTTCATTCACTACACCAAGGCCTTTGACTGTGTGAACCACAACAAAATATGGCAAGTAATTAAAGAGATGGGAATACCAGAATACCTTATATGGTTCATGAGAAATCTGTACGAGTCAAGAAGCAACAGTTAGGACAGAATACGGAATGATGGAGTGGTTTGGAATAGGAAAAGGAGTAAGACAAGGCTGCATTTTGTCACCCTGCTTATTTAACTTATATACAGAGCACATAATGTGCAATGCAGGGATGGAGGAATCACAATTTTGGGATCAAAATTGCCGGAAGAAACATCAACAATTTGAGAATCACAGATGGTACTACCTAATGTCGGAAAGTAAGGAAGACCTAAAGAAGCTCCTGCATAGGCTGAAAGAAGAGAGTGCAAAAGCTGGCTTGAGACTCAACATCAAGAAAACCAAGATAATGCAAGCGCGGCGCCAAAATGGCCGCCGCGCCCTTTGCGCCCCCCCCACAGGACAGAGAATCCGGGTAGTTAGGGGCGTGGCCAGCTCCCTTATAAAAGGGGTGGCCACGAGGCAGCCGAGCTGCCATTTTACCTCAGCGACGGAGCGGAGAAGTCTTTTCCCTGTGTCTCCGTCGCTCTTTAACTTACCGGGAAGCCTTTTGGCGGCGATTTTCCTTTTTGGCTTCCCTTCACTCCGGTGGAGATGCCTTCGAAGAAGAAGGCAGCTTCGAGTGCGGCTCGCGCTGTTAGGAGGCGCAACCCAGGTCGGAGGACCGCGGTGCCGCCTCCCCAGCAGCCGCCGTTGCAGGCCCCTGCTGGGACCGGCGGAATGGGGTCTATTGCCCCTTGGCCCGGAGCGGGCGAACAGAGTGCGGGCGCGGTAGGGGCTCCGGCCCGCGGCCCGCGAGCGGTGGACACCGCTCCTGCATCTGCCCACCAGGTTGGGCCTGCTGCTCTTGGGTCGCAGCCTCCCCCTGGGCCCTCTAGCCTTGGGGGGTGGTGCGGCCCCCTGCCTTGGCAGGTTTCTCCACCGACCCTGCCGGGCTTCGGTGTTGGCCAATGGCCATATTCGGGTCCTGGGGTACAGGGACCTGTACCCACGCCTGGACCGTGCGGGCCGGCCGGCCCTTGGCCCCAGGTCAACGTGGAAGCCTTACTGGCCCGCCTTGTGGCCCTTGAAGCGTCGTTGGCTCGGGCCAGTCAGGCGGGCCCCCCCTCCTTTGGGGGTTCCTTTTGAGGCGCTGTCGGCAGGAGGACAACAGCCGACAGGGAGGGTTGAGCTGCTGCAGGCGCGTGGCGCGGTTTCGGCCACTGCCTCGCAGCTCCCCAGCCAGCAGCCAGGTGCAGGTCCCCCGGTGATGAGCTCTACGTCGGTCGTGAGCTCTGACGCCCCCAGTGGGCCGGAACCCCCGGTGGGGGCGGCCCGCGGGGGTGCAGCATGTGAGTATACGGTGTAAGCGAGTACATCCACACACATGCCCAATATGGGGGGGGGGGCTTCCCAATGGCCTTGGCCTCGCGCGGGTGGTGTGGCGGTGCACCCGCTGACGCCTCACCCGGCTATGACAGCTAACACCCAGGGCCCCGTGGTGGGGGGTGTTCCCTACCTTAGGGGAATGTTTTGGGTGGTCGGGTTGGTCCAAGCCCCTATTCCTTACCGATGAGTGACCATTTGGCACAGGCCGCCAGAGAGTAAATTTGGCGGGGGGAGTGCGTGGATATCTTCTCACTCCTAAACAGTGTGCCCACCAAGGAGAGAGGGAGGGGCAGAATGAGAAGGATAGTGGCAGGCACGTTGTCGCAAGCCACCAAGTATGTGGGCCAAATGGTTGCCGGCCTGCATCATATGCATGGCGGTGTACCTTAGGGCCCGGCCGGATCTGGCAATTCCAATGGCCCAGTATTTGGACAACGCCTAACGGGCGATGGTTTACTTTCCGGGCCCAGCGTGGTTGGCTGGTGACGAGGAATGCCGTAGGCGGATTTCCCCGCACCCCAAGATTAGGCGAGATGAGCCAGGCCAGAGGCTGCGGCTTTTGTACGTTACGCCCACGCGCCCTGCACCCGGGGAGATATACCATTGGGGGCATGCGGTTCAGCGGGCGGCCCCAGCACAGGTCACCTGCCAGGGGGCGGGGCGGGGGGGTTCCAGCCCGCCTTGCTGTGCTGGACTTTCTTGTCCAATGGCTCCTCTAATGGGAAGACTTGCAAATACAGACAGGAGTGTCCCACCTGTGTTGGCCCCCATGCGGCCTCCGCCTGTCCCAGGCCTGGAAGGATGTGGGGCAGAGGGTGGGGCGGACAGGGGGCTGGCAAGACTGCCGCAGATGGATCTAGTTCACCTAAGGGCTCCCTCCCCATTTAAGGTGGACATGTTGGAGCGTTGGCTCACACGGTATCCGAAGGGAGAGGATGCAGGTTATCTCCTTCAGGGTTCTAGGCAGGGGTTCCGGATCCCTTTCATGGGTAATAGGTTCCCTCAGGATGCCCCCAATCTTTTATCCCTTAAGGGGAGGGAGGAGGTGGCTGCTGTCAGCTTTGACATAGGGTCCATGCGGGCAGGGTCGTTGGCCCTGTCCCTGCACCCCCGTTCCGGGGAGCATATTATTTCAATGTTGCCATGCCTTTTGGCTATTCCATTGGGGCTCGGTATTCGAGCGTTTCACCACTTTCCTAGATTGCGCTTTTATCCGCAGGTCAGGGTCCCGGTCTGTAGCCCATTCCCTGGATGGTTTTATTCGGGGCTGAACGGGGCTGGGACACGTACACACGTCTCCTCAACACATTTCAGACGCTAATGGAGGAACTGGTGTCCCTTTAGCGACCGAAAAGACCGAGGGCCCATCTCCACAGCTAGTATTCCTGGGGTGGAGAGTAATACGGTAGCGCAGAATTCTAGGTTGCAGCGGGATAAGGTGTCAAGGCTAGTGGCCCTTGTCTCGGTCTTGCTGGCCGAGCGCATGGCATCACTGAGGGAACTCCTGGTGCTACATGGTCACCCCAGTTTCGCTGGCAGGGTCGTCGCACCAGGGCATGGCGGGATTATTCAGGCCCCACCACAGGCTCAGATTTACCCGGGATATCGGGGCAGACGTGCTTGTCTGGCCATAGATCCAGAGGTAGTTCAACTGGGTGTCATTTTGGGGTCTGATCTCCTGGCTCCCCCTTGCTTTCAGATGCAGTGCGATGCCTCAGGATTCCTGGGTTTATGGGATGTACTTCAATGGGAAGTGGGCCTATGGTGGGTGGCCACTATCCTGGGCAGGCAAGGGTTGCCTGCATGGTCTCACGGAGCTGGAATGTTTCCCTATCCTGGGTGCTTTGATGCTATGGGGCAAAGAGTGGGCCAACTCGGTTGTGCAATTTTGGCATGGCTACGCGGCTGTGGTCCGCATCGTCACTGCACAGATTCCCAAATTGCCCGGGGTTATGGAGCTAGTGCGTTGGTTTGTGTTATACAACCTGTGCCTCAACGTGCCCTTCAGGGCCAGGCATGTCCCAAGGGTTGATAATGATATTGCTGCTGCTTTGTCCCGCCTGCAGATCTCCCGGTTCCGTGCCTCGGCCCCCGGATGCGGAGGAATTTCCCTTGCCACTCCCGGACGAGAGATGGAACGTTGGCAAGGAGAAGGTGAACCGGGCGATTGGCCTGTCACTAGTGCCATGCATAAGTAAGGCGTACCACCACGCATTTAGTTCCTTCAGAGTATTACTGTACCTGATTCTGACTGCCAGGAACCTGGCCGATCCCAGTAGCCCGTGTTCTGCGGTTCATGGTTTACCTGTATGCCCAGGGCCTTGCACCACGCACCATAGCATCTCAGCTGTCGGGTTGGCTTTTATGGCCAAAGTGGGAGGTCGTGTGGACAGCACCAATGACTTCCGGGTGAGACATGTTTGGGAGGGGTGGGTGCGCGTGCGCGGGCGTTTCCCGGGCGACCGCCACCCCATTTACCCAGGGGTTTTTTACCCAGTTGGCCCGGGGCTGGCCTGGCCTCTGTTTTGATAGATGAGGCAGCCCACTTCATGCGGCTACAATGGTGGCCTTTTTTGGAGCCCTCCGCATCGGCGAGCTTGAGATGCTGAGTAAGGCGGATGCAAGATTTTCCCAGGGTTTTTTACCCAATTGGCCCGGGGCTGGCCTGGCCTCAGTTTTGATAAATGAGGCAGCCCATTTCATGCGGCTACAACGGTGGCCTTTTTGGAGCCCTCCGCATCGGCGAGCTTGAGATGCTGAGTAAGGCGGATGCAAGATTTTCCCAGGGTTTTTACCCAATTGGCCCGGGGCTGGCCTGGCCTCTGTTTTGGAAATGAGGCAGCCCACTTCATGCGGCTACAACGGTGGCCTTTTTTGGAGCGCTCCGCACCGGCGAGCTTGAGATGCTGTATAAGGCGGATGCAAGTTGTAGGGCACTGGAACTCGAGGATGTCTATGTTGCCAAAGACTGGGCCCAGTTGAGGATATGCTCCTCTAAGACAGATCAGCATGGCGTAGGCAGTGGTGTAAGACTGCTACGGTGTTCTTTGGCAGACATCTGTCCGGTTGGTGCCCTACAGGAGTTCCTGGCACTGCGTGGCATGCACCACGGCCCGTTTTTCTGTCACCAAGATGGGTCTCCCCTTACTAAATTTCAGTTTTGGAAGGTGACAGGCAGAGCCCTCACCAGGGTGGGCCTACCAGGTGCCCGTTATGGCACACATTCATTCCGTACTGGTGCAGCCTCTACAGCAGCTGCTTTTGGGTACTCTGGGGCTGACATACGCAGCATGGGGAGGTGGGGCTCGCAATGTTTTCAGTTTTATGTGCGCCCACTTCCGCCATGAGTACCAATCCAGTCACCTTACCGTCTTTTTCTCAATTTTTCTCAATTTTCTTACAGACCCTGGGTGTCGTATTACACCGGTGACAGTATGGCTGGTGGGCCACAGCTATGTGCACAGGGCAGCGCGTTACGCTACGGCGACAGAGTGGGGACCCCGACGGGGACTGGGTGAACACTCCAGTCTCACATGGCATGGTAAGCCTGGGATGTTATGGCGGGAGCTGCGGCCTTCCCTTTTTTCTGGCCTGAGTGCTGACCCGCCTGACATTCTCATCATCCACCTTGGGGGCAATGATTTGTGCCAGGTCACCGGCTTATCGCTCAAGCATGCGATTTGCGAGGACCTCGCCTACTTGCATTATGTCTGGCCTGCCACAACCCTAGTTTGGTCGGACATTATTACGCGCCTTTCTTATAGAGGGGGCGTTCACCTCCTGGCCCTTGACCGCGCTAGGCGCACGGTCAATAGGGCGATGGCGCGGTTTCTTGCCGACAGGGCTTGGGGACGGGTCAGTCATCACCCCGATATTAGTCTACAAAATTATGACTTGTACGTAGGGGATGGGGTCCATCTGTCGCGAGGAGGTATGGACCTCCTGTTAGGTGATTGGCGAGCAGGCCTGTCGACCGAGCTGACGGTCTGGGTGGGGGCGTCAGGTCTTCTTTGAAGCCCCTCCGTGTGGCGGGTAGCACTGGTAAGGTAAACAGTATGACCCACAGGTATCCGGCAGGTTCGCAATTGACTGGACAACACTAGACAGGAATAAATTAGTTAAACGTTGTCCGGTCAACGACGAACCAGGCGACGGGGTGATGACGATTGCTAACCAGCATGCATCACCCCTGTGATTTCACGGATACGCGTCAGAGGGTGGGGTCATGAGTTAGATATTGACTACGGTCAATAATTTGTTTGTTGTCAACAAACAAATTGATACAAATTGATACATTGTAACCAATTGCCGTTGGCAATTTTGGGTGGTACCTTACCAGTGTTACTTCGGCCTGCTTGCCTTAAGAATTATGATTGGTCGTTTTACCAATACAAATTTATAATTCGGACTAGGGCATTGAATCAATAAATGTGGCCCGATGCTGTTATCCACTTTCAATGTTGTCTGTGTCCGTTATTGGGGGGGTGCGCCTGCAATGCAAGCGCGGCGCCAAAATGGCCGCCGCGCCCTTTGCGGCCCCCCCCCACAGGACAGAGAATCCGGGTAGTTAGGGGCGTGGCCAGCTCCCTTATAAAAGGGGTGGCCACGAGGCAGCCGAGCTGCCATTTTACCTCAGCGACGGAGCGGAGAAGTCTTTTCCCCTCCACCCCCTCCCTAGTTAACAGTGTGATATTTTGGTCGCTTCGGGGCTGGGTGGGAATTTTTGGCTGGGACCGATATTGGCTTTCGGGTCCTGGCTTTTTTGCCCATCCCACACTGTTGCTATGGTTTGATATAGGGGTCTTTCTACGTTCCTAATGTTGACTTTGGTCACATTGGCGGGTAGCACTGGTAAGGTAAACAGTATGACCCACAGGTATCCGGCAGGTTCGCAATTGACTGGACAACACTAGACAGGAATAAATTAGTTAAACGTTGTCCGGTCAACGACGAACCAGGCGACGGGGTGATGACGATTGCTAACCAGCATGCATCACCACTGTGATTTCACGGATACGCGTCAGAGGGTGGGGTCATGAGTTAGATATTGACTACGGTCAATAATTTGTTTGTTGTCAACAAACAAATTGATACAATTTGATACATTGTAACCAATTGCCGTTGGCAATTTTGGGTGGTACCTTACCAGTGTTACTTCGGCCTGCTTGCCTTAAGAATTATGATTGGTCGTTTTACCAATACAAATTTATAATTCGGACTAGGGCATTGAATCAATAAATGTGGCCCGATGCTGTTATCCACTTTCAATGTTGTCTGTGTCCGTTATTGGGGGGGTGCGCCTGCAATGGCAACAGGCTCTATCAGTCCCTGGAAAATATATGGGGAAGAAGTTGAAGCAATGACAGATTTTACTTTCTTAGGATCCAAGATCACTGCGGATGGTGATTGTAGCCATGAAATAAAAAGGTGACTAATGTTTGGGAGACAAGTGATGAGAAACCTGGGGAACATAGTTAAAAATAGAGCCATTACATTGCAAACAAAAATTCACATAGTCAAAGCAATGGTATTCCCGGTATGAGAGCTGGACCATTAAGAAAGCTGCGCGCAGAAGAATAGTTGCCTTTGAAATGTGGTGTTGGAGGAGAGTTTTGAGAGTCCACTGGACAGCGAGGAGAACAAATAGGTTGATCTTAGAAGAAATCAACCCTGACTGCTCCTTAGAAGGTCAAATAGTAAAGATGAAGCTAAACTACTTTGGACATCAAATGAGAAGAAAGGATTCACTTGAGAAAGCCTTGATGCTGGGAAGGGTAGAGGGCAAAATAAGAAGGGGGCGGCCAAAAATGAGATAGCTAGATGGTATTGTAGACTCAGTGGGCACAGAGCTGGGTGGGTTGAGGAGGATGGTGGAGGACAGGGGTGCCTGGCAAGCAATGGTCCATGGGGTTGCAAAGGGTCGGAATCGACTGTGCAACTGAACAACAAAAAATTCTATTGCTTGTAGGTTGAAGTTGAATCACAACTCATAATGATCCCCCAAATAATCTGGGAGTAGACTATGCAGTTCAGAACAGTCCACATCTTGACTTTACATTCATGATTCATTAGTCTTCTACAATGTTCATGCCGCAATGTAACATCAGGCATGTACAGTAGGATGCAGGAAGAGGATGAATTGGCGTCAGGGGCCTGATACGGTCTTCGGGCTGTAGTTTGGGCACCAGTGCCCTACAGTGTCTTCTGCATGCTAATATGAGTCCAATACATTCCTAGGGCCATAAAAAGAATTTCAGGGCTTCTCTATCTGTGCCAATTTTTGTACAGAAATATTCTTCTTCTAAATTAAAATGTCATATATCTAGAGAAAACAGCTTAGAAATATTTATCCCTTCTGATAAGGAAGGCTGAGTTTGATACTCATTAGTAGACTTTGAATCCATTAGGAAATGCATTATTAGAAATTATCTACTCTTTATTTGGAGTCAATTTTTCTTGAGCTTGAATTTACATGCACAAATTGGAGGATTTGTGCACAAGGATTTGCGGACGTAACAACTAAGCAAATCACACAAATAATTGCTTTTCATCAAAGTCTCATATCTTAAATTAAGACAAACAGAATATGCAAAGACCTAAATCCTGTTTTTAAGCCCTGAAATCCTTTTTATGGCCCTAGGAATGTGTATTGGACTCATATTAGCATACAGAAGACAGTGTAGGGCACTGGTGCCCAAACTACAGCCTGCAGGCCGTATCAGGCCCCTGACGCCAATTCATCCAGCCCCTGATGCCCTCGCCACTCCTGGAAGTGAGTGGCCACTTCCGGGTGTGGCGAGGAGGCATTTTCACATGTGCAGATACATCCAGAACAACTTCTGGGAGTGGAGAAACCACTTCTGGGAGTGGTGGGGATGTATTTGCGCATGTGCAGAGATGTCTGGAACCACTTCCAGGAGTGGAGAAACCACTTCCGGGAGTGGTACGGATGCATTGGTGCATGCACAAATGCATCCAGAACCACTCCCAGAAGTGGTTCCTGATGTGCATACACAAACGTGCCCATTTCCGTGGGCACTGTCAGGCCCACTCAGCTGTTCTGGGGGTGTGGTCAGGCCCCGGCGCAAAAAGTTTGGGCACCCCTGGTGTAGGGAAACTCCCACGTGCTGGAGTGAACTGAACTGCTAATTCCTCAATCTGTCTAATCAAGATCTGGCCAAAGGTCAGATTATAAATTTAGAGGATTCTATTTTCCCTCTTGCAACAGGATTTCCTTAAATATATATATACCATCATACCAAGCAATCTTGCAAATTAAGGCCAAAGACCTCTCACAAGATAAAGTGCACTAAATGCAAGTTCTGAAGATGGGGTGAGAAAAATCCTTTACTATGTCAAACAGATGTATTTTATCACTTCTAAACATAGGATGCTGGCTGGATAGCTCAGAAACTAGAGTTGGGAGTTCAATTCTTCACTGTGAGTCCTGGGGGAAGAGCCAGTGTGTGTAGTCACGGGCAAGTTGCACAGTCCCAGGAGGAGGCAAGGTAAACCATATGAACACTCTCTCTATAACACTCTGGAAAGAGTCACCACAAATCAGAATCAACTTAACAGCATGCAATTATTATAATAAAACATGCTAAACATTTAATCTATTTTAACCCTAATTTAATCTTGAGCCAACGTCAGATTAGGTTGAGTCTCCTTATATCCTCTTTGTAAATTCTCCCTCACCTGATGTTTCTCTATGCAGGATTGGAGAACATGGAGCTTTTATGAATTACCTGGATGGTGGGGAAGGTTTACAAAGAGCCATACCTGTCAACCATCCCATTTTACCCGGGAAACCCCTTATTTTTACCCCTCTTCCCGCCCCCTCCCGCTTTATTAATTTCCCCGTATGTTTTTTAAAAAAATTGAAGCTGCTGTACTTTTTTTCTGGCCACTAGAGGTCGCTGGGCGGCTTTTCGCTTCTGGAAGGGAAACCTTAACTTTTACTAGGAAGGAGGGAGGACTGTGGTGTCGGCTGGTCATGGGGGCCGCCCGGAGACCACCACCCCCAGCTGGGGGTGAGGAGGAGGAGGCTGAGCGGCGGGAAGGGCAGGTACTGCCGCCGCCGCAAGGCCTCCGTCTGGTGCCTGACGGGGGCTGCCCGGAGACCACCACCCCCAGCCGGGGGTGAGGAGGAGCAGCTGAGCGGCAGGAAGGCCAGCTACAGCCGCTGCTGCAGGGCCTCTGGAGCCGGGGGCTGCTCAGCTGGTACTCTTCCTCCTCGTCACCCCCGGCTGGGGGTGGTGGTCTCCGGGCACCCCAGCACGGCTTCGGATGGAGGCCTCGTGGCAGCGGCGCGAGGCCTCTTTCCCGCTGCTCAGCCTCCTCCTCCTCCTCCCCCCCAGCTGGGGGTGGTGGTCTCTGGGCGGCCCCCACCTGGCTCGGGACGGAGGCCTCGTGGCGGCAGCAGTAGCTGGCCTTCCTGCCGCTCAGCCTCCTCCTCCTCCTCCTCCTCACCCCCGTCTTTCAGCCTCGCAGGGTTGTGGGGAATGCAAGGCACCCCCGCCTCACCCGGCCAGCATTCAAGTGGTGGCAGCGGCGGCGCGTCCATGCAATTGGGCGTGCACAGATGGCATTACCGTAGCTCCCTCTCCCGGGCATGCTAAGGTGACATCACGTGGCTGGCTGGAGTGGAACGTAAACTTCGAATCGCATAGATTTCCAGCCTCTTCTCCACCCCGCACCCCGCTCACTCGGCTCTCTCTCTCACCCACCTGCGTGGCCGGCCTGCATCACCTGGACAAGATGGAGACTGCCGAGGAAGGTAACAGCCTTGAAACCTACTGCTGGCAGCCAGGGGACAGTCGGGGTTAGGGAAGGAATAATGCAGCCTCCTCACCCACCCACACCGCCACCGCGGCCGTCTTTGTGACGCTTCCTTCCCCCACTGCCACATGTGCTTCGCCTCCTCCACCTGGAGGTTATACAAAAAGGGCAAGGCCGGTGTGTGTAGAGCCCTGGTAGTGCAGTGGTGAAACTGCTGTCAAAACATTGTGAGTTCGATCCTGATGGGGAATCAGGGAGGTTGACTCAGCCTGCCACAGCTTTACCCAGGCTGGTCAAATGAGTCCCCAGCATGTTGTGGGCAATAAATAATAATAATAATGCTAATTAGCTTGTGAACCGCCCAGAGAGTGCACTTAAGTGTGGTTGTTATTGTGCAACCTAGCTGTTCGAAAGCAAGAAATTGCAAGTAGTAATTGCAACTGCAGGGGCTCAAGTGGCTAAGATGCTGAGTGGGAACGTCAGCAGTTCGATTCCCGAGGACTGCAGGACAGAATTAGAGCTCCCTGTCTTTGTCCCAGCTCCTGCCAACCTAGCAGTTCGAAAGCAAGACATTGCAAGTAGATAAATAGGGACCACTTCGGTGGGAAAGGTGTCTAGGCATGAATGCCACACAGCCAGTGCTGTTTGTAGATTTTTTTCATGGCCATGTGGCATGACTAGATAGCGGCTAGCCTACTCAGTCACATGGTCACCCCCAGCAAGCCACAAATGGCCACCAATTTGGCCACGCCCACCTATTTGGTCACGCCCACCTATTTGGCCACGCCCACAAAATTCCCCTTGTTTTCAAAGCCAAAAGTTGACAGGTATGCAAAGAGCCCCCAACTATTTACAAAAAAAGAGGTTTCTCTAGGGCTCAATGTTGCTTAACTTCTTTATTACCAACTTTCAGGTTTCGGGACCTTCCAAGGAGGCTGCACAGATGAATTAAAAAACTATTTTTCCTTCTAATATTTACAGTATAACGAAGCAACAGATGAAATGTTATGTTGTGAAAAATAACAGCAGATCAATCATGAGTTTCTCACTTTAAAATCAAGCATTTGGCCTGGAGAGACCAAAAGATACACTATACTGGTTTCATAGTCTTCATCCTAACTTTAATGTACTGTGCTCTATACTAAGGATAATTAGGCACAAAATTAATTTGTGGAATCCATGGCTTCCTGCAAATGCATTTTAACATCACTATTTTAAATCAACATTTAAGAAGATAATACAAATATATATATATATATATATATATATGGAGGCAAGACTATGATAGAACTTCTGTGGGTAATCTGTGTGGCTCAAAAATGATGTCTGAAATCTCTTGTCAAGTTCTAACATTCTCCATACTAAATGTACAAACCTAAAAATGTTTAGTCAACCTCGAGCTGCCCATGGGATTCAACAAACTAAACTAGAAGTTTTCACCCTAGGGAAACATTTCCTACTTTGCTGAGAACAAATTTGGCTATCTGGTGATCAAATTGAACAGTACCGTTAATTACCTCATTTAACAGCAGAGCACCCATAAAATGTAAAATGCATCTGTTTATCCGAGCATAATTTTTCTTCCCCTCTGCATACTGTAAATTAACTAGAGGTTTTTTTTTTATTTTGTTTAGCCTTCAAGAGTATGTACAGGCTTCATTAGTGAGTCCAACTGCTCAGAAAAACTTTTTTAAAAAGTGTTTTCCTGGACAGAAAATATTTCAGTTACAATAATTGGATGCTTCCTTTAATGTGTACTGTAATTTGATGCTTAATTTTTCCCCAGTACAATACAAAAAATGTGCTGTGAAGGACAGAATCAGATAGTTTAAATTTTTGAAGTGGTAGCCATGTTAGTCTTTGCTAGCATATCAGGGAGTAAACAAAAGACAAAAAATGTTGTGGCACCTTAAAGACTAACTTCTCTATTTAGAATCAAATAGGAATCACTAAGGAATAACATATGAAGCTGCAGTAGCCTTCTCCAGGGGTGTGCTGGCTCCACTAAAAGGGCGCAGGACAGGAAATGATGACGGCGTTTAACCCTAACAAAATATATACGTTTCCCACTCACCTTCTAATTTCAACTCCCCTCTGGGGATTTGAACCAACAACCTCTTGCTTACAAGGCAAAATTGCAACCTTCAAACCACAGTAGATACATTGTTAATGGGGCTAGTTTTATAACCTTATCTTTGGCAGCAAAGGAGGAGAAGGCAGGCAGAGGAAAACAGAGCCCTGCTCATATGCTTGATTGATCTGGGCATCGCAGCTCAGTTCGGCTCTTTGGATTGGCACCCAAGGAGGGCGCCATGGTACTGGAGGGCACCCTGGGCTGAGTTACAGTAGCCTGATGGGCCAACCCACCACTGGCCTTCACATCAATGAACATTTACCAAGGTATAAGCCCATTTTTAGCATAACATGAGGTGTTCACGAACAAGCCCATTTTTCTGCACTGCATGAAAAAATTATTGAAGTGATTAGTAAAGGTAAAGGTCTCCCTTGCTCGAAGGCCAGTCATGTCCAAAGAGCCACAGAGCCAGCGCTGTCTGCATCTGCAGACGTTTCTATGGTTATGTGGCAGGCATGACTTGATACCAAAACACACGGCTCGCTGTTACCTTTTCCACCAAGGTGGTACCTATTTATCTACTTGCAATTTCTTGCTTTTGAACTGCTAGGTTGGCAGGAGCTGGAACAATAGATGGGCGCTCACTCTGTCATGTAGCACTCGGATCTTGAACTGCTGACCTGCTGACCCTCCAGTCATCAAGCTCAGTGTCTTAACCACTAAGGCACCATGATCTCCACATTGAAGAGATTACATCAAAAGATTATGTGCCACAGTCACTTCTTCATTATGGCAATTGATTTTACATTTCTTCACTAATATGACAACTTTGATGGATAAAAAACATAAAATCTTACAATAGAACTCAGGTCTTTTTAAATCAATGTATCCCTATTTTGGATCCAGTGGTGGGCTCCAGCAGGTTCGGGAGAACCGGTAGTAAAACTGGCTGGCTCTGCCCACTGTCCCACCCTGCCCCGCCCACCTCCTCCTCTTCCTCCTCTCACCCCACTCCGGACACGACTCCGACATCCTTGTTGCTGGGTCCGGGCACCCCCAGAGGGGAGTGAAGCTGAGCCAGCAGTTACTCTGCTGCAGTTACTCTTTAAAGGAAAATTAGAGCACCGAAGTCTAATTGCTAACTAATGGTCTGATGAAGTGGACTCGATCCACATAAGAACATAAGAACATAAGAACAGCCTTGCTGGAACAGGCCACAGCCCATCCAGTCCAGCATTCTGTCTCACACAGTGGCTCACCATTTCCTTCAGGGTATTCCCAAGCAGATGCCTGCTTAGGATTCCCTGGAAATGATATTGAGAGATATCCTGCCTATCTCTCCAACCCGGAGGTTGTCCTTAAGTATCCATAATTATAGCCATTGATACTCTTGTCCTCCATGAACTTGTCTAATCCTTTCTTAAAGCTGTCAAGACTGACAGCTGTCACCACTTCTTCTGGCAGGGAGTTCCATAGACCAGTAATCCTCTGGGTGAAAAAGTACTTTCTCTTATTTGTTTGAGAACTAGTACCCAAAAGTTTCATGGAGTGTCCCCTAGTTCTAGTGTTATGCGATAGGGAAAACAGTTTTTCCTTATCTACTTTGTCCACACCGTGCATGATTTTATAAACTTCAATCAGGTCACCTCTTAGACGTCGTCGTTCAAGAGTGAAGAGGCCCAACCGTTGCAGCCTCAGATGGTAAGGAAGGTGTTCCAGTCCCCTAATCATTTTGGTTGCCCTCCTCTGCACTTTTTCCAGCTCCATAATATCCTTCTGGAGGTATGGCGACCAGAACTGTACACAGTATTCCAGGTGGGGCCTCACCATAGATTTATAAAGAGGCAAAATGACACTTGCTGACTTATTTTCTATACCCTTCCTAATGATCCCTAGCATTGAGTTTGCTTTTTTCACTGCTGAGGCACACTGGGTTGACACCTTCATTGAGTTGTCCACCAGGACACCAAGGTCCCTTTCCTGGTTTGTCGCAGAGAGTTCCGACCCCATCAGTTTATAAATGTAATTGGGGTTCTTTGCCCCAACATGCATCACTCTGCACTTACTAATGTTGAAACTCATTTGCCACTGTTTTGCCCACTCCCCCAGTGTCGAGAGATCCCTCTGGAGCTCCTCACAATCTCTCACAGTTTTCACTACCCTGTATAATTTAGTGTCGTCAGCAAATTTGGCTACCTTGCTTTTTACTCCTACCTCTAGATCATTTATGAAGAGGTTGAAAAGCAGGGGTCCCAGTACTGAACCTTGGGGGACCCCACTCTTTACTTCCCTCCACTTGGAGAAGTGTCCATTTATTGCTACCCTCTGTTTCCTGTCCCTTAGCCAGTTGCTGATCCAGGACAAGACCTGTCCCTTTATTCCATGACTGGTAAGTTTATTCAAGAGCCTTTGGTGTGGGACCTTGTCAAAAGCCTTCTGAAAGTCCAGATAAACAATGTCAACTGGATCCCCCTTATCCACATGCTTGTTGACACTCTCAAAAAATTCCAACAGATTAGTGAGGCATGATTTGCCCTTGCAAAAGCCATGTTGGCTCTCCTTTAGCAGCGCCTTCTCTTCTATGTGCCTATTAATTCTATCTTTTAGGATGGTTTCCATCACTTTACCTGGGACACATGTCAAACTGACAGGTCGGTAATTCCCTGGATCACCCCTGGATCCTTTTTTGAAAATTGGTGTTACATTCGCTACCTTCCAGTCATCAGGCACAAAGCCTGATTTGAGGGAAAGATTATATATTTTGGCTAGGAGATCAGCAATTTCATCTTTAAGTTCCCTGAGAACTCGTGGATGGATGCCATCTGGTCCTGGTGATTTGTTAGTGTTTAGTTTAACAAGACATGCAAGGACCTCCTCCCTGGTTATTTCTATCTGGCTTAATTCTTCGGTTTCCCTCCCTACGAAGATAGGCTCTGTTTTGGGCATGTGGCCTCTGTCTTCTTCAGTGAATACTGAAGCAAAGAATTCATTGAGTCTCTCTGCAATCTCTGTTTCCTCTTTAATAACCCCTTGCCTTCCATTGTCATCTAATGGTCCAATGGCCTTCCTAGTTGGGTTCTTACTTCTAATGTACTTAAAGAAGTCTTTGTTATTTCTCTGAGTATTTTTAGCTATACGCTCCTCAAAGACTTGCTTTGCTTTCCTGATTGTTGCCTTGCATTTGTTCTGCCAGAATTTATGTTTTTGCCTGCTGTCCTCATTCGGACAAGCCTTCCATCTTCTAAATGAGCTTCTCTTGCTCTTGATCACTTCCCGAACAGCTCCTGTAAGCCACATTGGAGTCCTCTTGGACCTGGCAGTGCCCTTTTTCCTTTTGGGTATGCATTCCAATTGGGCCTCTGTTATTGTTTTTGTAAACAGCCTCCATGCCTCTTGGAGTGTTTGGACTCTCTCAATTTTCCCTTTCAGCTTCTTTTTTACTAGTTTCCTCAACTTTGGGAAATTTCCTTTTTGAAAATTTAAGGTCTCTGTGTTAGATTTTATCAGTGACTTGCGGTCTATGATCAAGTTAAACATAATTGAGTTGTGGTCACTGTTCCCTATTGGATCAGTCACATTAACATCTTGCACCAGATCCTGAGTATTACTCAGGATCAAGTCAAGGATTCTTGTACCTCTAGTTGGGTCTTCAACCATCTGTCCCAGGGAACAATCATTTAGCATATCTAGGAACTTTATCTCTTTATCATGTGCTGAACAACAGTTCACCCAGTCTATGTGAGGGTAATTGAAGTCCCCCATTATAACCAGGCTTCCCTTCTTGGATGCCTCCTTTACAACATTCTCCAACTGCCAGTCTCCCTCAAGAGTTTGGGTCGGAGGCCGATAGTATATGCCTACTGTTAGACCATCCTTGTGGCCTGGTACTCTTACCCACAGAGCTTCTAATGGTGACTCCAAATCACCTAGATATTCCAATTCATACGATTTTATCACTTCTTTGACATACAAGGCCACACCACCTCCCATTTGCCCCTTCCTATCCTTCCTGTACAGTTTGTAGCCTGGGATAACTGTATCCCATTGGTTATCATCCGTCCACCAGGTTTCAGTGATACCAATAATATCAATATTCTTATCTATTGCTAAGTATTCCAGCTCCCCTATTTTGTTCCGGAGGCTTCTGGCATTTGTATACAAGCATTTATATATGCTTTTCTGACACAGTCTTTTGTGTCCAGCTGCATTGTTAGACTGCCTCTTGCATCCTTCTGCTAGAATGCTAGTGACTAGCTCCTCGCTCTGCTCAGTAAATTTTGCATCCTCCTCACTACTCAAGTACACACTTTTCCGAACCGGATGCTGCCCAGCTCCTGTCGGCTTTCCCCCAGTTATCAGTTTAAAAGCTGCTCTGCAGCCTTTTTGATGTTGAGTGCCAGCAATCTGGTCCCATCATGGTTCAAATGCAACCCATCCCTCCTGAACAGATTTGGCTTGTCCCAAAATGTTCTCCAGTTCCTGACAAATCTGAAACCCTCCTCTCGACACCACCGCCTCATCCACGCATTGAGGCTTCTGAGCTCTGCCTGCCTGGTAGGTCCTGCGCGAGGGACAGGCAGCACTTCTGAAAATGCTACCTTGGAAGTCCGGGACTTCAATCTTCTTCCACAAAAGCTCACATTAAAATACAGCAGTTTAACCACGCTCACACAGTCACCTGGCCACGCCCACAGCGTGGGCTAAACCCACAGAGTTGGCCACACCTACATAGTTGGCCACGCCCACAGTATGGTAGTAATTTTTTTTGAAGCCCACTACTGCTTGAATCCCCAGATGTTCTCAGGTCAGGTCCCAAGTGCCTTTATCATTGGCTGTGCCAGACAAGATTTCTGGAAGCTGTAGTCTAAGAACATCTGGGGACTCAAGATTGAGAACTAGTTCTTTAAAATGTCTGTATGTTTACATTAACATCATTCAGCATACCACTAATTTATGAATGGAGAGTCAGTGGAACCACACGATTAGCCAAATTTTCATTAGTCTTCCTGGGGAACTCAAGCTGCCTAAAGGAAAGCAGTACCACAGAAGCAACAGAAACACATACTGTAGGGAGTGTGGTATGGTTGGGAAGAAAAATGAGGCCACTAGGAAAGATCAAATAACATAACTCAGGATCTTTGCCCTCACAGTACTCAGATTTCTGGGACTGGATGTGAGGAACAATCTGCAGCACAAGTTGTGCTAACAATAAAATTGGATTTGTTGCTGAATCCTTTTAAGGTTAACCACAATTTTCTGCATACATATGATACTTATACCTAGCTGTCATAAGTAATAACACTTTCCAACAAGCAGCTTGTTCTGACCACATGATGAAACTCATTTCTACAATGTTTTTTTGCCTGCAACTATGGGCCAACAAATTCCTTACTATGCCAAAATCATTGCTAAATTGTAAATTTGAGCCTAAGTATTAAATTGAAAGAAAATCATATGCACCCTATTGTCAAGCCATTCAAAGAAAATACAATCTCTTAGATTGCAAACCTTCTTTGTATTGGTTCCTTTGGTCCAAACTGAAAACAAGATATTTTTACAACTCTGCATAAAACTAATGTTCAGGAAGACTAGCTTGGACTAATGTCAGCATAAATACTTGTTAGCTTGTCCTATGATGAATCCTGATGACTATCTATGAAGAACTATGTGGATTCTAGTAAAATCATATTTTGTGATGATTTTCTTTGACATAAAAGCCTGGAGATAATGCTGGTTCTTTGGTGAAAATGAATAATCACATTTGATCCAATAATGTTTTCCCATTTTATTTTATTTTGTAAAGTTATTTTACCAATTTTAATCACTGTGACAAAAGTGCTGAGATGTAACTGATGCATATTAAAGGATCTTCAGTATGACTATCCTGTTATTTATTGGGATATCTATTCACGGTTGGTTGTCTAAAAGAGGGAAATAAAGAGGGAAAGAATTAAGAAAATAACTTTTCATGAACTCTATTCTTGGCCACAGTATGTAAAGAATAATGAAAAGATTATTTCCTCATCTGGTTTGGACTGATAGTAGCAGTCCCACTTTGTAGGGGTGAGGAAGCAAGTAAGATAATCCATCCACCACAGAATTATGGAATCTGAAAGATTCCTGAATGTTCTGAGGAACCTTCTAGCCAACAGGAATGATTCTCAAGTTAAGGCCACATTGTCATTATGAAACAGGTATTAACACAGTCACCATAAATGCCCATGCCAATACTGAATAGCATACCTGTCAAGTTTTGGATTTGGAAATAAGGGAAATTTCCTGGCAAACAAGGGATACTTGACAGCTATGCTTGTCCTGTGCTGCCCTCCAATGGCGGCAGTAGGGCATTGCAGTCTAATTAGTAAGGGATGACAGTGGGAAAGAGGGTAAAATAAGGGGTTTTCCCGGCCAATAAGGGATACTTGACAGCTATACTGAATAGTCCATAATACTCCCTGACTTACAGAGGATCTACAGCTAGTGAAACAGGCCATATGATGGCTTGAGTACAGGTAGCGCTTAATGGAATACGTATAACCAAACCAAAGTGAAAAGACTTCATTGCAGTTAGAAACCATTGTTCATTGTATTCCCCCCCCCCCAATTTAGTCAATAATCAATCAATCAGTTTAATTTATATCCCGCCGTTCTCGGCCAAAGGCCAACTCAAGGCGGCTAACAGCATATACAAATAGCAACAAAATAATAATATAGAGATACAATAAATTTACAATAGCGAGCAATACAAGTAAGCATGGTATCAAAATACAAAAACTACATACTTACATTTTTAAAAAAAACAGTATAATACAACAACAAACCCAGCATGGGAAAACCCCATGCCCCATAGATGCTCAAACAGTCTTGGTGGTTTGGAATCCTTCTGGACAACCTAACTGACAAACTGACTACAGTATAGAGTTTGTAAACTGGGAGCTATGCACTAAATTTCCTGCAAGGTGTTCTAAGTGAGGTCATCCCTATGAATGGCAAAGAACCTGCAGCTAATGATTACAGGATTGGTTATCATACACAAATAATATACCGGCTTGAAAGGGACTGCTCAGACTACCAATATGCTTCTGGTCTGTGTGATGTTTATGAAATTCAAAACCAGAAATGGCCTGGAATCTTGTTAAGTGAAAAACCTTCTCTCTTTCTATAGATATCTCAGCATTATGATTGGTGAAAAAGCTTTCTCCTGTGTGTCTGATGCTGCAAGCAATAATTTAGGTTAAGTGTAGGAAGAATTTTAGGATCTTTGCTGCTCCAGTGATGCACCTGTGGAATGTTCTCTTTGAAAGTCGATTTTGTACCAACATCAAACTCAGTGCTCTTCCAGGCTCAAATGTAGCTGTGTTTAGCTGTCAGTGATACTAGATTGTTCTTGGTCCACTGTATTGTGAGTAGCATTCTGACTATGCTGAACAATTTTAAATGGTTTGCATTATTGGAAATTGTTTTTAGGCATTTCATTGTCTAGACCAGGGGTTCCCCAACTTTTTATGCCATGGGCCTGACCACACATCCCGGATATCTGAGTGGGCCGGACCACGCCCCCAAAAGTGGAAGTAAATGAGCCCACTTCCGCATTTATGACAGCCGCGGGTGCATTTACGGCTGACATAACAGCATTTAGGCATGTGTGAGCACATTTTACGGCTGTTGTAAAGGCACCCGCTTCCACTTCCGGGTATGGCGGAGGCAGCACATGAAATGGTGCTGCCGGCTGGGTCCGGCCCACAGGCTGTAGGTTGGGAACCCCTGGTCTAGACCAGGGGTTCACATCCTATGGCCCACAGGCTGGGTCCAGCCTGTGGTGCCAAATAATCTGCCCCCAAACCTTGCTCCAGCCACCAGAATTGGCCGCAGACTCATTTACAGCCCTCATAAACGTGTTTACGACAACTGTAAATGGCGGCGGGGGGGGGGGGAACCAGTCTGGCCCCCTCAACTATTTGAGGGAGTGTGACTTGGCCCCTAACTTGAAAAGGTTGAGAACCCCTGGACTAGACATTAGCCTAATATCATAAGACAATGGAATGACACTGAGTCACTGACTTCTGGAAAATAACTTCACTGAGAAACTTGCCAGGATTGAAAGGCAGCCATAGTAGCACTGCGTATAGCAGTGGGCAGACAAAAGGGGCTCTTTGATGGTCCCATCAGCGAAAGAAGTACATCTTACCGGGACCATGAAGGGAGCCTTCTCCATGTCTGCCCCAGCCCTGTGGAACTTCTTACCACCAGAACTGCGTCTCCAGTCGGAATTACTCCCTTTTAGGAAAATGCTTAAGACCTGGCTATAATCACGTAGTATGCAAGAGGCCAAATGGAAAAATAATGTGACAAGATCAAAAATCCGTTTGTGGCAAAGTCTATCTTGACCCAATCCAATGAAATAATAAATTCAAACGAGCAACCAATGGCTTCAATAATCAGTCTTTGTATTCTAGTATTATACACACTCCAAACAAGGTAAGTTTCATTCACTTCAGACACGGAAAAATTCAAATAAACTTCCAGGTGTTGTATAATTCACACTATTCGATCTACAAAATGAAATTCCGAGGTCCTAACGAGGCTCCTCCCTTCGCTTTTATTCTTAGGCGGGAAAAGCTATCCCGCTCATTCAAACAACTCCCAAAGTCCGCCCGATTAACAGACCTTTCAACGACTCTTCTTCAGGGGAGTGTTATTAATTAATATCTGTGAAACTATACAATTAACATACATTATTCCCTGTTGCATGAATATTACAAGATAGCGTGCTGCACAACTCTCTAGCTAATCCCCAGTTCAAACCTTAAATCATGTCACACGAGCCTCCTTCCATCTTCTTTCTCAGGTGCTCCGACGTTACTCACTCTCGACTGAGAACTCCTTAAATAACAATCTCGAACACCTGAGACCCACTACATCCTTACCTCTGATTATTCACCTGTGCCCCGATAGATTGATTTACCCCAACTCATAAAAAACAGGAGAGATCATTTTCACAATTCAGACCATTGGGAGATAAGGTATCCAAACGATGTATATAGAAAGCTTCCTTTCTCAGAAGAAGTTTCTCTATGTCAACCCCACACCCACTGCTAACATTAATTTTGTCTAATACTACGAATTTAAATTCGTCATCCTGGTGTTCTTTCTCCATATAGTGTGATACAAGGGGGGTTTGCAAGACCTGACCACTAATCCTGGATCAATGTTCGCCCAAACGGGTCTTTAATTTACCCAGTTTTAATGTTGGTTGAGGGAGGGTGAGGGTAGTTTTCAATGATAATTGTTAGTTTTATGTATTTTTAACTTTGTTTTTAGCTGGGAATTTTTAGGTATTTTTTTTACTATTGATGTTTTTAATTGTTTTGTGCACTGTATTTTGTTCTGTTGTTGGCCACCCTGGGTGGTGTTCACACCAGGAGGGCGGGGTACAAATCAACTAACAATAAATAAATAAATAAATTTCAGTGCCATGTAAGAAATAGACTCAGGCTTTCTATTTTAAAAAGGGTCAAACAAACAAAACTCTTACACATGGCAGCCCAATATCCAGAAAACATGTTTTGCCCTTTCAACAGATGTTCACAAACATCATATGAACATATGAAGAAACAATGGCATTCCATCAATGCATGGCAGAAATTGTCAGGGAAATTGGTTTATCTACTCAGATTATTGTGTTGCATTCAGATTTTTGCTCCTGGATGAGAAAGCATCCGGGCAACCAAAACATCTCCTGCATGTGACAGGATATTTTATCTCACCAGCAGAAGGAAAATATAATTAGGAGGGATTTGCGTTCCTGGGTTCAGAGAGAGAGAGAATGAGAGAATGATAAATACAGATTTTCAGAGTTCAACTCGCTAAGAAGAGGGGATACAGCTGACCACTAGTTAAATGTGTGCTATGATGATTATATCCTTTGCCACAACTACTAAGAGGTTTGACGGGGGGGGGGGGGGCAAAGAAATCCCCCTTGCTCTTACAATTAAAATCCATTGTCAACCAACAGAACACTTTTGAATGGTCTTGGACTTTCAAATCCTGGCCAGATGGAAACTAAAGATAAATGGAGCCCTCAATTTCATGTCTGTACAAAGTTTTATGAGTAACATTTCTCATATCCGGCAAAGGCTGTGCCTTACAGTTGGAATAGTTCTATCCATGAACAGAGCTCCAGTTTTCCCTGCACAACTGGATGACTTTCAATGGCTGGAGCAGGGTACACAGAAAAGATGATGATATTTTTGAACCACAAGTGGGCGTACCCTGGTAATGACAACCTTGTGTTGCTGGCTAATTGGGAGTAAGGAACTGCAGAATGAATTCACCAAAAGGTGCCTTCATTTTGGCAGTTTCACATCTGGCCTAGATATGGAAGAAGAAGAAGTGGCTGGGGCCTGAGAATATGGGCAAAAGAACTGATGCTAGTAGAGCTGACATCTCAGCCAAATGCCTGTCTATTAATTTTTTTTAGCACAAACAAATCATCTATTGATACTTAGGTTGAGAAAAAACATAGGTCACCTTAGGAAATAGAAGAAACACCAATGTTGCCTCTGTCTCTTATAACAATCCACTTACTCCCAGGTAGGACTCGGTAGTCCTCCGGCCTCCTGGTGATGGGATTGTGCCTGATCCTGCTTCCCCAGTCCAGATCAGACCCAGCAGTTCAGGCTTTTCCTATCAGTGTGCCCAGTCACTCCCAACCAAAGTCTAGGTAGTGCAAAGGGTGCAAGTGAAACTAGTGTAGATTCCATTCCATTCCATTACATATTTATATGCCGCCCACTCAGGGGAACCCGACTCAGGGCGGCTTACACAATAGTTATACAATATAACAATGCAAATATACAATATACTCAATACACAATGCATAGTAAATAGTAATTATACAGTATTCAATCCACCAGTAGCCTCTCTGTCGCCAACTGCAAGTAAGTTCGGGGGTAGGGTGGGGGTAGTGGCAAAAGTCCTACCACCCTTTTGAGCTCCATTCCAGGGTGGGGCCCAAGGCGCCGATGGTGGAAAGGTCCTGCCGCCCGTCGCCATGGCGGCCTCTCTGCCCTGGTTGCAAAAGTCCAAGGGCGGCAGTGAAGTCCTGTCACCACTGCATTCTTTTGAGCTCAGGCCCAGGGCAGGGCCCAGGGTGCCGGTGGTGGAAGGGTCCTGGCACCCATCGCCATGGCGGCCAACCGCCCCACGCAGCTGCTCCTTCCTCCCCTCAAGGCCGGACTTGTCGAGGGGAGAAGTCCTGGTGAAGGTGTTGGCAGTGGCAGCGTTCTTATAGCCACCCAGCAGCCCTGCACAGCTGTTTCTCCCTCCCCTCAAGGCAGGACTGGCCGAGGGGAGAAGTCCCAGTGAAGGCGGCAGCAGCGGCAGCGTTCTAATGGGTGGGCAACCGTCCTGTGCATCTGTTTCTTCCTCCCCTCAAGGCCGGACTGGCCAAAGGGAGAAGTCCCAGATTCTCCCCAGATTCAGGTAACATGTGCCAAGTAATCACTCCAAGTCTCTTCAGGTATTTTAGAAGTACTGTATATTGAAAGCATAGCAAGATACAGGATACAGTCCATCAAAAGATCAGGAAGCATTTCAAAGCAAGGAAATGAAGCATGGGCCACTCTTTCTCTCAAGTTTCTACATTTTGGCAGCTTAAAAGCACAGCATTCCAGAGAGTGTCTCTGTGTCTGCATGTGTGCACGCGTGAGTCTCTGGTTTATATCTCCTCCCACAGGGTTCACCTTTGGCCATCCCCTTTAGGGATTCCAACCAATGATCTTACAGCAAGACATGTCCATCACACGTTAGGTTTCATTTCACTAAAGCCATGAGGCAACTCATGAGGCAAGAATGTTTACATATTTTCTCTCTCCCCCTGATTTGAAATTGCCATTTTGAAAGAGGCTAAAGCACAGGGTATACTTCATTCTGTTACACTCTCCTAATGAGTTACACTTGAAAATGATTTTTTGGGAATAGTAGCCATGTTAGTCTGTGGTTCAGGCATATCAGAAAACAAAACAAAACAAAAACACTGCAGCACTTTAAAGACTAGCTGCTATATTTTTACTGTGAGCTTTTGTGGATCAAGTCAATTTCTTCAGACATAGGAATGAAATTTCCAAGCATGGCTTATATACACCAGATATAGAGGTAATGAGGTAAAGGTAAAGATGTAGAGAGGTAGAGAGTAATCAAGCAAGAATGACAGATAAGCATGCATATCAATACAGCTTCCTACAGCTAGCATTCTGTTTTTTTTATTCAGATTAGCTTTAAATGTCCCCTTTTCAATCTTAAAAGTGGGGAGTTGCAAAACAGAGTTTATGCTAATGAATTTAATCTCTTGCTGTGTGAGTGCATTCTGTTCAGTTAGGCATGTTGTGAAAGAGAGATAATGCACTGGTCATAGCAAACACCCTCTTCCAACAACATAAGAGGTGACTCCACACATGGACATCACCAGATGGCCAACATTGAAAACAGGTTGATTACATACTCTGTAACCAAAGATGGAGAAGCTCTTTACAGTCAGCAAAGACGAGACCTGGAGCAGACTGTGGCTCAGATCATGAGCTACTGATTGCTAAATTCAGGCTTAGATTGAAGAAAATAGGGGAAGCAATTAGACCACACAGATATGACCTAGATAACATCCCTAAGGAATATGCGGTGGAGGTGAGGAATAGATTTAAGGCAGGATTTCCCAACCTTTTAAAGCCAGGGGCCGGGTCACATTCCCTCAGACAGCTTTGGGGGCCATATGGCCATTTTGCCCTTCCTCCACCACATGGCACTTCCTGGTGTGGTGGAGGCGGTGGGGGGGGGGCACATGAAATTGCGTTGCAGGTGGCATCCAGCCCATGGGTCGCAGGTTGAGAATCCTTGATTTAATGGATTAGATTTGATAGACAGAGTACCTGAAGAATTATGGATGGAGGTTCATAATATCATACAGGAGGCAGCAATTAGAACAATACCAAAGGAAAAGAAATGAAAGAAAGCACGGTGGTTATCTAATGAGGCCCTTCAAATAGCTGAAGAAAGAAAAGAAGCAAAAAGCAAAGGTGAAAGAGAAAGATACACTCAACTGAATACAGAATTCCAAAGAAAAACAAGGAAAGATAAGGAAACCTTCCTAAATGAACAGCCCAAAGTAATAATGGAAAACAACAGAAGGGGAAGGACTAGAGATCGCTTCAAAAAAAACTGGGGAAATCAAGGGAAAGTTTAAAGCAAAAATGGCCATGATAAGGTACAAAAATGGTAAGCACATAGCAGATGCAGAAGAGATTAGGAAAAGATGGCAAGAATACACAGAAGAACTCTACAAAAAGGACCTCAATGTCCCTGACGACCACAGTGATGAGAGCATTGACCTTGAGCCGGATATTCTGGAGTGTGAAGTCAAGAGGGCCCTAGAAAGCATTGCCAACAACAAAGCTAGTAGAGAAGATGGTATTCCAGTTGAATTATTTAAAGCCCTAAAAGATGACACAATTAAAGTGTTGCATGCAATATGTCAACATATTTGAAAAACACAGCAGTGGCCACAGGATTGGAAAAGGTCAGTCTACGTTCCAATTCCAAAAAAGGGCAATGTCAAGAATACTCAAATTATCGCACAGTCGCGCTCATCTCACACACTAGCAAAGTCATGCTCAAGGCCCTACAAGCCAGGCTCCAGCAGTATGTGGATTGAGAACTTCCAGAGGTACAGGCTGGGTTCCAAAGAGGTAGGGGAACTAGAGACCAAATTCCAAATACTCGCTGGGTCATGGAAAAAGCAGGGGAGCACCAGAAAAAAGTCTACTTCTGCTTCATTGACTATACCAAGGCCTTTGACTGTGTTGACCACAATAAAATGTGGCAAACACTTTAAAAGATGGGAGTGCCAGACCACTTCATCTGTCTTCTGAGAAATCTGTATGTGAGTCAATAAGCAACAGTTAGGACAGGATATGGAAATACTGATTGGTTTGAAATAGGAAAAAGAATACAACAAGGCTGCATATTGTCACCCTGCTTATTTAACTTATATGCAGAACACATCATGCGTAATGCAGGGCTGGATGAAGCACAAGCTGAAATTAAGATTGCTGGGAGAAACAACAACAATCTGAGATATGCAGATGGTACCATCCTAATGGTGGAAAGTGAAGATGGCCTAAATTGACCTAAAGAGTCTCTTGATTACGGTGAAAGAGGATAGTTCAAAAGCTGGCCTGAAGCTCAACATAAAAAAATACTATTGAGAGTCCCCTAGACTGCAAGGAAAACAAACCATTCAATCCTGAAGGAAATCAACCCTGACTGTTCATTGGAGGGACAAATACTGAAGCTGAAGCTCAAGTACTTTGGCCACCAAATGAGAAGACAGGACTCACTTGAGAAGGCCTTGATGTTGGGAAAGTTGGAGGGCAAAAGGAGAAGGGGGCATCAGAAGATGAAGTGGTTGGATGGCATCATCGACACAATGAGTGTAGACCTGAGTGGGCTGTGGAGAATGGCAGAGGACAGAGGAGCCTGGTGTGCAGTGGTCCATGGGGTCACTAGGGGTTGGACTCGACTGTGTGACTGAACAACAACAAATATAGCAATCTGTGTATCAAATTTGATAATGTCTCAGAAAATGAGAAAACCCATTTCAAACCATTTCAATCTACCTGGACATGCTGTCCAAGACTTGAAAGTTGCCATTCTGAAACAGAGAAATTAGAAGACAAGGATCCAGAGAGAGACAGCAGAAATAAAATACATTCATTTGCTGGACACCCATCGCAAAGGTTTGAATATTAGTCAAAGGTTTCTGGGACATTATCAAATTTGATACACAGGTTGTTGTATGCTATTATGTTGTTATATCACAGAACATTTTCAATAAAACTCTCATTCACAACATACAGGTAGCTGTCTGACAGAACAAAGAATGAACTCACACAATTGTCAATAGATGCCGAAGGTTAAACTCATTAGCAAATGTTCAATGTCAGGTGTTTGTTTTGTATCCTCCTACTATTTGCAATGGGGGAGGGAGGGGGGGATTTACAACTACTGTAATCTGAAAAACAGTCAGAGACCATCTGCCATTAGCAGTTGTATAAAGCCATATTGATTTGTATACTTATCAGTTATGCTAAACAACCACTCTGTATCTCTGTACCTGGTGTGTGTAGATTAATGCCATGAAGTCTCACTTCCATGTCTGATGAAGTGGACTTGATCCATGAAAGCTAACATTAAAATATAACAGACTTCAAAGTGCTATAGCGTTTTTGTTTTGTTTATTCTCTGATATACTTGAAAATGAAATGATATCCAAAATGATGGATTATGCAGGCTACTATTGTATCAGCTATTAGCTGAAGTAATCTTAACAGTTTCTGTCATAGCCACTGCAGTTTTTCTAAAGAATGGATATTGGTTATTTTTGTGTTGAAGCAAACACAAGCAAATGTTTCCAATATAGTCTAGCATATTAAACTTGCCTTTTGAAGGTTCAACACAGGTTAGACTGTGACATCTTAAAAGTGCTGCCAAAAGTTAATTAAATCAGCTTAGTCATTATCCATCCTGAAACTCCCAAGAGTTGGAAGTACTCTTAATAATAAGGCAAAACTTAACAAAGAAGCCATCTGATGCTCCTTTCAACTCTGAAACACGATAACGTGGTCCAGAGACTTCCTAATTACAAATTTGCCTGTTTCATACAAACTGGTCTTTCTTCTGTTCACCAATGGAAGTATTTTCAGTCAAGCAATCTTTAAGATTTTCAACCTGAACAGCGATGAAAATTAAACCATATGCTTCAGAAGGTGAATATAGTATGGGACTGAATAAAGGAAGCTAAATAAAGTGAAATATAAAGGCATTGGATTGTCTGGAATGAATAGGGAGGAGAATTCATATTATTATTATTTTTTGAAAGCTGGTCAGCTTGTGTGTATACACAAAACAGTGTCCAGCACTGCACCTGCTGTGATTTCTGGAACTAAAAGAAAAATAATTCCTGGAGACCATGGTTGATGGTATCAAAAACTGCTGTGATCCAAAGACTAACCCTTCTGTTAATGCCCTCAGAGGCCAGTAATATTGCCACTCTATTCTGTCTGCTTATCTACTTTTACTTCACTATTGCTTTAAACAAATATGAAAATCTTCACTAACTGGTCTAAGTGCTCACTTGATATTAAAACAGACTGTCAGATTGCTGCCATGTTCTGCAGAAGAGGTGGGCGAAATGAATCATGTTTTATATATAGACCTGTTGTTCAAAGGCAAAATTATTCCCTTTTCTTTAGTTTCTCTGAAAATCATCTTAAATCCTGAATCAATGCTTATGCACTTATACGTTAATTTTAAATGTTGGCTTTAGAACATTTTAGTGGAACGTTCCCCCATTATATGTCTTGCTTTGTGTAGGCTATGAAAGGTCTAGTTTATCATCTTTATATTCAGTCAGTGCATGGTACATGACCTACAAGAAGAGAAGCACAATTGTTACAAAGCTTTCACACTTCTCGTTCTGACAAGACCACAAATTAACTTTATGTTATCCATCTGTTAGGAGAAAAAAGTCTATGATTTCAATAGCTATTATGAGTTTTTAAAAAGGTATAATAAAAAATATCAAGGAAAATGTTATAATTACATTCTAAAATTAGAGCACTTATAGCCTTATAGGTATAATTTTTAAAAAGCAGATATAGCTCTTAAAACGGTCAATATTTGTAAAAGTAAAATATATTATCTATTATGTGAAAAAAATCTATGCAATTTGAATTTATTTGTTTGTTTGTTTGTTTGTTAGAGACTGCAGTGGCTCAAGTGGCTAAGATGCTGACTGGAAGGCAGCAGGTCAGCAGTTCGATACCCAAATACTGCAAGACGGAATGAGCTCCCATCTTTGTCCCAGCTCCTGCCAACCTAGCAGTTCAAAAGCAAGAAATTACAAGCAGATAAATAGGGACCACTTCGGTGGGAAGGTATACAGCATTCCGTCTAGTCATGCCTGCCACATGAACAGACCCATATCTGTAGAGGACATATCAATTAAAAGAAAAAGTACAGTAAATTGCTTCCTTAAAAAGCTTTTTTTCAAAAGTCTGTGAAATTTATTTATTTATTTATTGTTTATTTGTTTAAATTTATATATCCGCCCCCTTGCCGAAGCGACTCTGGGTGGCATCACTCCCACTAAAAATCCAAATAAAACACTAAAAACCATTAAAAACCCATAAAACACTCATAAAACACTTACCCACCCACCCACCCCAACTGAAGAGAGGGACACTATTTCACTAGCCACTGGGCGGGGGCCACCTCCCCATCCATGCCCCACACCCGCCCCACCAGCCAGGTTTTAAGTCCTTTTCTAAAAGGCTAGTGCAGCAGCTCTGTCTGCAGCCACAGTTCTACCGGCAGGAGGTTCCATAGGGCCGGAGCGGACATGGAGAAGGCCCTCCTCCTCGTGCTAGAGAGGTTGGCCTCTCTAGCTGTTGGTACCACCAGAGAGCCCCTCCGGTCCGCTCTGGTTAGGTGGGCAGATATTTTTGGGGCGATGAGGTCTCTTAGGTAACCTGGCCCACTACCAGGTTGAAGTATTGGACCCCACTAAAATGGGGGTAGGTAGACAATTCCACCACAAACAAGAATGACCATGCTCTAGTGGAGGTCTTCCGTACTTCCCTCAGTCCACCAGTCAGGGAAAGGAGAGAGCCAGGTTTGGAATCACACCCAGATCCCAAACTTTATCCTTCAGAGGTAAAATCATCCAGACAATACTGGAATCCACCCATCTAGGCCAATGCCCTACACTTGCTGTCATTATATCCTTTTTAATGTGTGTGTTTTAATGCTTTTAAAAATAGTATTACATTTTAAAATATATATTTAGATGGTGATTTTAAAATGTTTATGTTAATAACTTGTTAATAATTTTTGTATTTTGTTTTAATTTTTAAATTTGTTTTAATGATCTGTGAACAACCTTGATTCATACAAAATCGAAATAAATAAATAAATAAATAAATAAATAAATAAATAGAAAGAATAAAATTAATAAATCAGAATTTTCAAAACATGATAAATAAATGACATTTTGATGTGTGGGGGGCACATGAAATGGTGCCATGGACCGGCCCATGAGCCGTAGGTTGGGAACTCCTGCTCTAAGTACCCAGAAGAAGATATTGACTCCCCCACTGTGGAAGATATACTACATGTTGAATTTGTTGAAAAACATGAGTTTTCTAATAATATCTCAGTTCCAAGACTGGACATATGCACTGTTTTGAAATAATTCCTTGACAGTAACTTTCAATGAAACAGGTATGTCATTACATCTCTGCATGTTGGCAAAAGTAAAGAGGGGATACGGATGGGCGGGGGGAATGATAGTATTTTAAAGACTAACTAATATTTCTGCGTGAGCTTTAACAGATCAGAATCCACTTATTTAGATCTATGGAGTCCACATGCATGTACTGGGGACATGGTATTTGTACCCACACACACTCTGAGGAAATGGATTTTGATTCAAGAAAGCTCACAGTGAGCTTCTGTGATGGCTGTACTGGACTCTGGCTGTAATAAAATATTATTATCTCTTTAAAATGCTGCAATATTTTGCTACCCCGTCCTTCTTTTTCATCTTTACTTTTGCCAGCATCCTATGTTAGTTCAAGCCATCTTGCTCCAGCAGCTTTAGGTGAGAGTCCCACATAAACCTTTAGGTGAGAATCCCACATTTGTGCACAATGACGGAACAAGGCTAAATGGAAGCAAACTTGCAGCAGATATTTGTATGTGCTGTTCACTTAATCTGTTTTGTGTACCATGCTTTTCTGGTAGAGTTTACCTTTAAAATAGTCCTCCTTCTGGAAATACACTGATAACAGTCAGAAAGTTTACTATGAATATGATTAGTGAGAGCCATGGACAAAGCTTAACATCTACAGTAAGGAGTCACAATCCAATATGCTATCCTTAAAACCTCTGAGTTCAGTCAATGCTTGGCATGTGTAACTATGCTCAAGCCTGCCCCAAACTTCATCCTTTTGCAATCCAAACAAATTCCCATTTCACCCAAATCCTACTTTTAAAAAAAGTACAATATGTGGTTTTCATTTTTTCCATAAGGTTTACTGTTCTTGAGAATTTATGGCAAGGTAGAAGGGAAGGCTGCCTGCCAGCAACATCCTCTGCTGTACTGTACTTCCTAATTGACTTTTCTCCTACTCTCTATTGTGGCAAAATTAAAAGGCATGTCTAAGCTTTAGTCATGCATTCATCAATTTCACTTTCATCTACTGAGTGCACACAAGCTGAATAACCATCACCTCCTATAAAGAGCTAAATTCTTCCTATAACGATGGCTTACTAACATGTCATGCTACTAAACAGGAATGAACAAGTCATTTTGTTTTTGCTAATAATTACTCAATGACTGGAAACTCATGTATTAGTCCAGCTAAAGTCAAGGCAGACTTCCTCAGAGCAAGCCAGATGGCAGAATTTCCATCTTTTAACTTGTCTACTAATATAAAAGATGAACTCGCCCCAGGATCGTTGACTTGTCATGGCTACTTAAGCCTTTCCTTTTATTTACATTTAACTTGCCATAGATTGCCTACTGTTCCTGCAATTAGAGTTGTGTCTCTGAAATAAAAAAGAAATAATGTGACAATAGCAACATGGGGGATCAAAGCCTTTGAGGGAACATGGACATTGATGCCAACAGAACACCAATGACTGCACTAACTTCCAATGCTCTGTTTAGATGGTTACATAATGTTCATTCAATCTGTGTTGCACAGGTAGCTTAAAAATCATTCGATCATTTGTAATCTCTGACTTATCCATGCATTTTGCTGATACAGACAACAGATAGACAAACATAGTACAGCAACCTTAAGAACACATTGGTTATTTCCTGACAATAACACTGATATTTCATACAATCTGCCAAGATCATATAAACCATGATCTTCTCTACTAGGAAAACATGTTTGAAGAAAGCTTGATCCTTTAGTCCAGGTGTAGCTGGACTAAAATTTTCATCAGATCCAATCACAATGGTCAATGACAAAGGATGCTGAAAGCTAGAGAACCATAAGCTCTCTATCTAATTCATAATATTTCTGAGTCTCTTCTCCAACCAAAGCCTTTCAAGGCAGCTTGAAAGGGTTACCTCTCTACTACAGTTTGGGTGAGGTCTAATGGTGGGCTCCAAAAAAAATTATTACCACACTGTGGGCGTGATATGGTGGGCATGGCTAGGGGGAAAGCCCTGCGTTGCACCTGAATTAGGACTACTTTATTTCAATACTTGGATGGGCGGGGCCAGCCAAAATTTCTGTTACCGGTTCTGGCGAACTGGGGCGAACCTGCTGGTGCCCACCAATGGTGAGGTCTGTCCCCAGTTTCCATCCAAGACATCTCTGGCTAACACTTTGAAAAATGTTTAAAAATAAGATACAGCTATTTGAGAGAAAGGTAAGGCAGAAAAAATAGCAGGCCAGTACAGATGAGCCTGCCAAATATATAGTATGAGACAGAAACCGTATACTGTATATCAATCAACTTTATAAGCTGGAATTTTAACTCCTTTATAGCCAACTCTCATCTGCAGTTTGTCATCCTACTAGTTCATAGTTCAGAAATCCTTCAACTGATTAGCCTGCTAATTAAGTGTTTTTGGATGTATATCACATCTCATACTATAAGCTGATTTTTTCAGTTAACCATAAGCATATAGTACCCACCGATTTTAAAATAACACATTTTAAAAGTGTTTTTTTTCCTGCTTTGCTCTTAAATTTGCTGCTATCATCTTTCTGGCAACACAATGTTCTTGTATTGTATAATATTTTCCACCACTCAAAGGAGATACAGTGAGTGGGATTTTTTTTTTTACAATTTTGCAAGTTTGGTATTTGATGACATAACTCTAAGGCTGCTATATGACAGCATTAATTAGAGATATGCCTTGAAAATAAAGTATTCAAAATAACACTTTATAAAAGTGAAGGAACAAATGACATTTTAAAAAGAGGAATGCGGTAGGTGGGTGGGTATGTTGGGTTTTAATTGGTTGTATTGTTTTATGTGTGTTTTAACTTGTTGTGAGCCGCCCAGAGTCGGGTTTACCTGATTGGGCGGCATATAAATTTGATTATAAATAAATAAAAGACATTCACTAAGCCTCCAAGAATATGTGAAGAAATAAAAAGCAATAAGTCAAAATTCATCTGAGCAACCTTCTATCTTTTTTACACTGTAGTGGAAATAAATGTAAAAATGAACATTTGTGCACATGGGTTTAGTAGCTAAACTGAAACAGAAAAGGTAGACATAACTTCTGCTCTAAGGTTTGCAAGCTGGCTAAAGAATGTTGTTTACAAGCAAAAAGTAAAACCAAAAATCCCCTTCTTTGGCACTGAAATTATTTTATAATGCTTTGAATCCAAATCTTGGGAAGTTACTTTTTTAAGTCTAAAGCTCCTAGATCCTCATCTTGGCTAGGGATATATTTGAAGCTGCAATCCAAAAAAGGCAAATTTTTAGAGTCTTGTTTTAATCTTGCAATATTCATACTGCATTCATACCACTCCTTGTTAAGCAGCAAATGCTGCTTGGCATTGCCCATCAACAGCATGGCCAAGGAACCCTCACTATTTTTAAGCTTCTCTCTTTTTCTAGTGAGAACTTGTTAGGGTACCCTTTTATAAGATAGCAAGCAAAATGCTGGTGTGCAGTTACACCTGCAGAAGGCAAAAGGTATAACTTGCAGCAGCTTGTTACTGCTAACTTATGAGTCTCTGCTTTTATTTTTATTTTTTGAGTGTGCAGTGGACCATCATCTGTCCAAACAACAAAGTAGAGACTTTGTCCATTGGCAGCTGCTGTGAGTTACACAACTTGCTTCCATAGGTTTTCACAACAACAGTTGTGAAAACCTTCCACAAAGATCAGGATTTGAATGCATAATATATACTTAACTTTAAGGGGATCTGCTCTTGACTTTCAGTGTGGAACTCAACAGATTGTTATTTACTTAAATAAATGGTCTTGTTGATCTTGATAAATTTGGATGATCTGGTATTACCGACCATGGTGTGAAATCTAGCATAAACAGTAACGATAAAAGTAAATCAGGGGGCAAAACATGTAACGATAGTTTTAGTGTTTTTGTGAAAAGGTATCCCCTTTAAAACAAACAAACAAATAAACAAGCCCTCTAAACAAAGACCAAGAAAGTTTGCAAATTTTAATTTTCACATTTTTTTGGGTAAAAATATCCCCATTCTATTTCTCAGACCAATGTATCAACTAGAATTTGGGTAACAGATTTCACACTTCTCTGCTTACAGTTCTTAGCAATCATGTTAAAATAGGACTTAATTCTAAAGACAGAACTAGTTCTATGCACCATAAGGTCAGAACAACGTTAACACCACAAGCAGCAAATGCTGGAGTGTGCCCTTAATTCTCTGCAGACAGAATTTGTGTGTGTGTGTGTGTGTGTGTGTGTGTGTGTGTGTGTGTGTGTGTGTGTGATACCTGTCAACCCGCGGCTCCGGAAAAACGGGACCTGCGCACATCGCTTGTGCGCAGGCCGCTTTCCACGCATGCATGGAAGGGTTTTACCCCTTCCACGCATGCGCGGAAGCGCTACGCCGCTTGCATAGGGGCTGCGCAAGTGGCGTAGCGCTTTCGCGCATGTACGGAAAGCGTTCCCCCCCGCTGCCAAATTATGGGGTTTTGGCAGCGCGGGGTGGGTTTTGACGTCAATGGATGTCAAATTACAGGGTTTTCCCTGCCAAATTGGGATGGTTGACAGGTATGGTGTGTCTGTTACACAAACAAACAAACAAACGTCAAGTTACATTAATGAGAGACTTATAAATAATTTCTGTTTAAACCAAAGGCATACCTCTACTTAATGTTCTTACAGGGTGTTTTGCATGATTGCATCTCAAGTCATTTACAAAGCAGGAGGGCACAAAATGCTGCAATGGAGAAAGAGTGATTCCCAGAGGAAACATTTTGGAGTTGCTCTAGTAATGAATTAGCAGCCAGAGAAACACCTGCCTCCAAAGGCAAACATAAATATCTGTACAAATGTACAGCATGTCAAGTGAGAAGAATTGATTATATGTACGCAGGGAGAGAAGAGAAATTATTACATCCAAACAGAAATCCAACGGCAAGCAGAATGTTAGAAAAGTAGCAAAAAGGCACAGGAAGTAGTTTACCCCTTTCCACTATAGTCTTATGATGATAAAATAAAGCTTATAGGTGAGGAATCTTAGAATTGGTTTAACACAAGGAAGAATCCATAAATTGTATCCTTTCTAGTCATAAAAAAGATAGGAAACCCCTCCTTACTGCAATGTTTCATCTCTGCTACTTAAGCCACTGTTTCCCAGAACTTAGGGGCCAGGTGGATGTGAACATGTTCTAAATAGTGAGCAAAACTGAGATTTTTGTGAAGAAAACGTGATTTTATGAGCTTTAAAAATGCTGTAGCAGATGCTGTTACTAAAATTTAGAATTTCTCAAGAAAACCCCCCACTTATTTTTAATTCAAATACTTTTTATTAACTTTTGGCCAGAATCCAACGGCTGTTACTGCGGATAACAAAGGTAACTCTCAAAATACAGGAGTTAGTCCTGTATGAACCAAGGTAAACTGGAAGTGGTAAAAAATGAGATGGAAAGAATAAGCATTGACATCTTGGGCATCAGTGAGCTCAAATGGACAGGGATGGGCAAATTCAGCTCTGGAAACCATCACATCTACTACTGTGGACAAGAAAACCTTAGAAGACATGGAGTAGCCATAATTGTCAATAAAAGAGTGAGAAGAGCAGTAATGGGATACAACCTCAAAAATGACAGAATGATGTCAGTAAGAATTCAGGGCAAACCCTTCAATGTTACTGTGATCCAAATATACGCACCAACCACGGGCGCAGATGAAGCCACAGTGGACCAGTTCTATGAGGACTTACAACACCTCATAGAACAAACACCAAAAAATGATGTTCAAATTATTCTAGGAGACTGGAATGCCAAAGTAGGCAATCAAAAAGTGGAGGGAATAACAGGCAGGTTCGGTCTTGGAACACAGAATGAAGCAGGGCAAAGATTGATAGAGTTCTGCCAAGAGAACGTACTGGTCATAGCAAACACCCTCTTCCAGCAACACAAGAGGCGACTTTACACATGGACATCACCAGATGGCCAACACCGAAACCAGATTGACTACATACTCTGCAGCCAAAGATGGAGAACCTCCATACAGTCAGCAAAAACAAGACCTGGAGCAGATTGTGGCTCAGATCACAACCTACTGATTGCAAAATTCAGGCTTAGACTAAAGAAAATAGGGAAAACAAAGAGACCAGACAGATATCACCTAGACAGCATCCCTAAAGAATACACGGTGGAGGTGATGAACAGATTCAATGGCTTAGACTCAATAGATAGAGTGCCAGAAGAATTATGGACAGAGATGAGGGACATCATGCAGGAAGCAGCAAAGAAAACCATACCAAAAGAAAAGAAGAGTAAGAAAGCAAAGTGGTTGTCTGATGAGGCTCTTAAAATAGCAGAGGAAAGAAGGAACGCAAAAGTCAAAGGAGAAAGGAAAAAATACAATCATTTGAACACAGAATTTCAAAGAAAAGCAAGGAGAGATAAGGAAAACTATCTAAAAGAACAGTGCAAAGAAATGGAAGAAAACAACAAAAGAGGCAGAACCAGAGATCTTTTCAAAAAAATCCGGGAAATCAAGGGAACATTTAAAGCAAAAATGAACATGATAAGGGACAAAGACGGAAAGGAGCTAGCTGATGCAGAAGAGATTAAGAAAAGATGGAAAGAGTACACAGAGGAACTCTACAAAAAGGAACTCAACACTCCTGATAGTCACAATGATGAAGAAATTGAACCTGAGCCAGACATCCTGGAGAGTGAAGTCAGAAAGGCCCTAAAGAGCACTGCAAACAACAAAGCTAGTGGAGATGATGGTATCCCAGTTGAATTTTTCAAAGCTCTAAAAGATGATGGCATCAAATTACTGCATTCAATATGCCAGCAGATTTGGAAAACAAAACAGTGGCCACAGGACTGGAAAAGATCAGTATATGTTCCAATCCCAAAAAAGGGCAATGCCAAAGAATGTTCAAATTATCGAACAATTGCGCTCATCCCACACGCCAGCAAGGTGATGCTCAAGATAATACAGGATAGACTTCAGCAGCATGTGGAAAGAGAATTACCAGAGGTGCAGGCTGGTTTCAGAAGAGGCAGGGGGACTAGAGACCACATTGCCAACATACGTTGGATCATGGAGAAAACAAAGGAATACCAGAAACAAGTTTATTTTTGCTTTATTGACTACACTAAGGCATTTGATTGTGTGGATCACAACAAGATGTGGCAAGTGATTAAAGAGATGGGAATACCAGAGCACCTCATATGCCTCCTGAGAAATCTGTACATGAACCAAGAAGCAACAGTTAGGACAGAACACGGAATGACAGAGTGGTTTGGAATAGGAAAAGGAGTAAGGCAAGGCTGCATTCTGTCACCCTGCTTATTCAACTTATACACAGAGCACATAATGCGCAATGCAGGGATGGAGGAATCACAATATGGGATCAAAATTGCTGGGAGAAACATCAACAATCTGAGATATGCAGACGACACCACCCTAATGGCAGAAAGTGAGGAAGACCTAAAGAATCTCCTGATCGGTTTGAAGGAAGAGAGTGCAAAAGCTGGCTTGAGACTCAATATCAAGAAAACCAAGATAATGGCAACAGGCCCGATCAGTTCCTGGAAAATAGACGGGGAAGAAGTAGAAGCAGTGACAGATTTTACGTTCTTAGGATCTAAGATCACTGCAGATGGAGATTGCAGCCATGAAATAAAGAGGCGGCTGATTCTAGGGAGACAAGCCATGAGAAACCTGGGGAACATAGTGAAAAGCAGAGACATCACCTTGAAAACAAAAATTAGAATAGTCGAAGCAATGGTATTCCCAGTGGTAATGTACGGATGTGAGAGCTGGACAATTAGGAAAGCTGAACGCAGAAGAATAGATGCCTTTGAAATGTGGTGTTGGAGGAGAGTTTTGAGGGTACCTTGGACAGCGAGGAGAACAAATAGGTCAATCTTAGAAGAAATCAACACTGACTGCTCATTGGAAGGTCAAATAGTAAAGATGAGGCTAAAGTACTTTGGGCATCAAATGAGAAGGGAGGATTCACTTGAGAAGGCCGTGATGTTGGGAAAGGTGGAGGGCAAAAGAAGAAGGGGGAGGCCAAGGATGAGATGGATAGATGGTATTGTAGACACAATGGGCACAGAGCTGGGAGGACTGAGGGGGATGGTGGAGGACAGAGGCGCCTGGAGAACGATGGTCCATAGGGTCGCAAAGGGTCGGAATCGACTGTGCGACTGAACAACAACAAGTCTTTAAGTGCCATAACATTTTTTGTCTTTTTTTGCTGTTCTGTTTTATTTACTCTCAAATATCTCAAAATAAAGTGCCACTCCATGCCAAATTATACATTGAACTCTGCATTTATTACCACAGAACAGTACAGCATATACACAAGCTCCAAGATGGATTTAATACATCAAATGAGTCTTCAAATGAGAATATTTTCAGTTAGTCAAAATGACACACCAATGTAGAAGGGAGAGGTATCCACAGTTGCAGGGGAATATGAAGATTTGTAAAGCAGCAGCAGCAGCAGCAGCAGCAGCGACAGCGACAGTGATAGCGACAGCAACAACAGCAACAGCAACAACAGGTTTCTTCCTCCATAGACACAAAATATTGTCAGTTTCAAATTGAAATCGAGCGTCTATGGAGGAAGAAATCTGTTGTTGTTCCCATAGTGATCGGAGCCTTGGAGCAATACTTAAAGGACTCCCTAGATATTTGGAAATTTTGGACTTATTGGACCTGACAGCCTAACTATCCAAAAAACAACTCTACTAGGGACTGCATATATACTCAGACGCTACCTTAACAGGTTTTAGGTCCTTGGTTAGGGCTTGAACTGTTAATTTTATTCCAGTCCTGAACTGTGACTCAAATGGTTGATTTGTATCTAATAATAATAATAATACTCTCCAGGGTACGCCCGATTGTTGTTCAAAAATACCACAATCTTCGAGGAGGCTCTTTCTGTGTACCATGGCATGAAGACAAAAATACAGCACGTATCTAACAATAGCAAATGCCGGCTCTGTAATGAAAAGGATGAAACAGTAGGTCATCTGATCAGCAGATGCAGCAAAATTTCAGAGACCGATTATTTGCAATGCCATGATAGGGTTACAAAAATTATTCATGGAAACTTTGCCAGAAGTTTGGACTTGAATGCAGTAAAAATCAATGGGAACATCAGGTAGAGAAAGTTTTAGAAAATGAGAGAGTCAAGATCCTGTGGGACTTTAAAATTCAAATACAGATATCTGACTCACAACACACCTGATATAACTGTTGTGGAATAGAAGAAGGTCTGGTTTCTCAACATTGCTATACCAGGAGATGCACGAACTGAGGACAAAAACCTGGAGAAACTCACAAAATATTGTGATTTGAAAATTGAAGTTGAGCATTTATGGAGGAAGACATCTGTTGTTGTTCCCATAGTGATCAGAGTCCTTAGAGCAATACCTAAAGGACTCCCTAGATATTAGGAAATTTTGGATTTATTGGACTTCAACATCCTAATTCTACAAAACTAGAAACTGCCCACATGCGTAAATATAACTTTAATAGTTCTTAGGTCTGTGAATCTAATGATAGATTTTTATTTGATGATGATGATGATACCACTACCCCAATCTGGAATTACTACAAACTGTGTCTCCATCATTCTGTAATATGTAACCTGTTTCCTGTAATGTGTATTTGACTATAACTACCATTCTGTAAAATAAGTGCATTGCTCATAAACTTTCTAGGTAACAATATTCCAATACTGTAGAGAAAAAACTAAATCCTAAATTACTTTGTGTCACGAGGGGGTAAAAGGCCAAAACCCAGCAGCAGCCTCGAACCAGCCTCACCGTGAGGGGGGAGAGCTGAGAAAGGGGCTCTGAACTTCAAGCCTCAAATCTCTTCCGTCAGGCTTCAGGGCTTGTAGACTCCCACCACTCCTTAGAATTCTGCCCTGGTACATTGTGCGTTCCACCTGAGCAGTGCTCCTTATCACCCTCCTGGCCTCTTTTACTGTATGGGACCAAAGACAACAGAACAGCCGAAGGGTTGGCTTAACACAGGTTTATTGCATGATGTTCCGGTGGAGCATGATGTAATGGCGGTGATACATCTCTATATATACAGTAGCATTATACATTTGAATCTTGTAGCACGGTAGCTCATTGGCCGCTACCGGCGTGGCCTCGCCCAGGCACGCCTCTCTTCAGTAGTTCTTTTCTCCTGCTGCTGAATGCGGGGAAGGTTTTCCCGCGGCTGTCCGTGATTGAGCAATGTGAACCATGTGAGACTGAACGCTCGCAGCTGCCCTCTATGGGCTGCTTGCTCGCGTTCCTTTACAGCTGAGATACATTGTAATTGGAGTGGTTACATTCTTATCTTACAGTACAATGAGCATGCATACATAACATCCCTCCCCCCTAGGATGGGACGAAGTCCCGCAACCATTGTGGCTTGCCGCACGTGCGCTTGGGGCGTGCTTGCGCCTGACCTAGTACCGGAGAGCCTGTGATCCCTGACTCCATGGGTGCTTGTCCTGCAACGGGAAACGGGGATTCGTTAGTGGCTCTGTGGGGCGTCCGTGCCTGCCTTGCGCTGGGGGATGGGAATGGAATGAACAGCTGGGACGTGAACCCCTGCCTGTTGCTCTCGGACCCCGGGGACCCTCCTATTGTGAACCGCGGGACCGATGAGGATGCCCTTGTGGTTCTGCTACCTTCTGTTCCCCGCTCGGGGGACCTTGAGACTGTGGTGGGCGGACTTGCCGTCGCCTCCTGTCTTGGGGGTGTCGGTCTCCGGGAAATTGGTGCTATGTTGCATTCTAACTCACAGGGGCTACTGGGACTGGAAGTACCAGGGGCTGAACTGAAACCCCTCTTTTCGCTAGGACGGGTGGGGGACCACTCCGCTAACTCCCCCTGGTACTGTAAATCAAGGTCTAAACTTCTTGGGGAATCTGTGTTTTGGGGACGCTTCCGGGGGCTGTGTGTGAGATCGGGGCTCTTCCTTTCCACCGCAAACTCCCGCAAAAGATCTCTGAGGATCGATTCCCTTTCCTCCCCCCTTGGTGGGGACCCATGTCACCCTTTTTCTCCCCCTTGGGCTAAGCGGGTGGGGGAGTACCCTAACGCTGATTCGTGGCTATTTTCGTCTTCGTCCTGCTCTCCGGGGATCCTGCGCCTGAGTTGATCCGCGTGCCGCCTCCACAGGAGGCCTGTATTGGTCTCCACGCGGTATGAAACGGGGCCGGTTTGTTCTATTACAGTGCCCGGCACCCAGGCTGGCCCCGCGTTGGCGTAGTTCCTGCAATGCACCGGGGCGCCTACGCTGAAACTCTTTGCGGGTTCCACCCCTACGTTCCGCCCTTTGTCCTCTACTCTCGTGGGGTCTAGCTTGGAGATTACCGTGGCCAGCTTCCTGCGCATTAACAGCTCCGCGGGGGAGTACCCTGACGCCAATGGGGTGACCCTGTACCTTAGCAGGAATTGGCACAGTTGTAAGTTAAGATCTCCGGGGCCCATGCGCCGCAGCGCGTCCTTAGTGGTGCGCACGAGGCGCTCTACTTGGCCGTTGGTGGCCGGGTGGAAAGGGGCGGAGGTGATGTGCCGAATGGCGTTGAGATCCATGAATGCCCTGAACTCGGCGGACGTGAAACAGCTAGCGTTATCGCTGACGAGGGTGTCGGGTAAACCGAACGTGGAAAAGACCTTCCGTAACTGTTTAATTGTTGTGGCCGAGGAGGTGCTCGAGACTGGAATGACCTCCAACCACTTGGAGAACGCGTCCACCACAAGGAGGAAAAGTGTTCCCCTGAACGGGCCAGCAAAGTCTACGTGAACCCGGGACCAGGGGCCCCTTGCTGCGTCCCACTCCCTATGTGGCAAGCGAGCCTCTTCTGGCCTGGAGCTTTGGCACGCTTCGCAAGTGCCGACCATGTGCTCGATGTCGGCGTCTAGCTGGGGCCACCAAAAGTAACTGCGGGCTAGTGCCTTAGAGCGGACGATCCCGGGGTGGCTGACGTGCAGCAGTTTAAGCACCCTCGGCCGGAGGGACGTGGGGATCACTACCCGCTGTCCCCACAAAAGGCAACCCCTCTCTAGGGACAATTCTAATTTCTTTTTGAAAAATGTGTCGAATTCCGCTGCTGGGGAAGACACGGGCCACCCTTTCTGTACCCAGGAGCAAACTGTAGCTAACGTTTTGTCCTTACCGGTCGCTTTGGCGATGTCGGCCGGTACTACTGGGGGGGAGTCTAGGACCTCTATCATTAAGACCTGGTGGTCCCTCTCTTCCTCGCCCACGTGGCAGCAATCCCGGGGAATGGGGGACCTCGACAGGGCATCCGCATGGCTGATCTCCTTCCCAGGCCGGTACACCAACGCGTGCTGATACGCGTTGAGAAAAATGGCCCACCTGAGCATTCTCGGGGACAGGATTTGGGGTGTGGGCTTATCTGCGGTGAAAATGCCTAGCAAGGGCTTATGGTCGGTCACTATGGTGAAGGGGCGGCCATACACAAAATCATGAAATTTCTTGGTCCCCGCAATTATCGCTAGTGCTTCCCTGTCTGTCTGAGCGTAGTTTCTCTCCGCTTGGGACAAGGACCTAGAGTAGAGCGCTATCGGGGCCTCCCTCCCATTCTCCAGCACGTGGCATAACACCACCCCCACCCCCACCAGGGATGCATCGCATATCAGGACCGCTGGGCATTTGGGATTGAAGTGGGTCAGTACAGCATCTGATGCCAGGAGTCGCTTCAGGTCATTGAAAGCCTTCTCATGGTCGTCGCCCCACTTCCATGCCTCGTCCTTTTTAAACAATTTGTGTAGCGGTTCCGCCACGGCTGCCTTCCGAGGAAGGAAGGAGTGGTAGAAGTTGAGCAGCCCAAGGAACGACTGCAGCTCGGGCTTGGAGGTGGGGCGAGGGGCCTTCTTGATGGCGGCCACCTTGGATTGGGATGGCCTTATTCCCTCGGGAGTAACACGGAACCCTAGGAACTCAACCTCAGTTGCGAAGAAAACGCATTTGTCTTTCCGCAACCGCAACCCCGCCTTTTCGAATTTTGCCAGGACCTTTCCCAACCTTTCTGCTAATTCAGCCCGGCTCCCCCCTGTAATCAATACGTCATCAAAGTAGGGTAACACCCCCTCTAACCCCTTCAGGAGGCGTTCCACGAGTGACTGGAAGATCCCGGGCGCCGAATTCACGCCGAATTGGAGGCGCGTTACCTGGAACGCCCCTTTGTGGGTGACTATGGTCTGCGCAGCAGCTGCGGCGGGGGTCACCGGGAGTTGCTGGTAGGCTTGGGCCAGGTCGAGTTTAGCGAAACACCTCCCCCCGTGTAACCTGGCCAACAAGTGGCTGACTACCGGCACCGGATACGCATTAGGGCGGATCGCCTTATTGATGGTGCACTTGTAGTCAGCGCATATGCGGACCTCCCCGTTGGCCTTGAGCGCTGTTACAATTGGAGTTTCCCACTCCGCAGAATCAACAGGAACAAGAATCCCCTGGCCCACCAATTTGTCCAACTCCGCCTCTATTTTGTCCTTTAGTGCGAAAGGCACTCTGCGCGGTTTAAGTCTGATTGGACGTACTCCAGTGTCCAGGTCGAAAGTCACTGGGGAGCCCTTGAATTTTCCGAGTCCCTTTTTGAAAACCTCGGGGTGCGCATCGCACACGCTCTGTATTGGATCAGTCCCGGCGGCGTGTACTCCCACGGTGTGCACCCCCCCAATGAACAACCCCAGGGGCTGGAACCATTGAGTCCCGAGGAGGCTGCATTTACCTCCCTTGAGGACGACTAGGGGAAGCGTTGCGGCGCGCTTTTTGAACTGGACCTGGAACTTCCCAACCCCCAACACCGGGATGCGGTTCCCTTGCACGTCCTTCAGCGTGGACCTCAGCGCTTTGAGCTTGGGCCGCACGTGGGGGGCTATTTTTAGGAACTCTCCCTGGGAAATGATAGAGTAAGAAGAACCCGAGTCCACCTCCATCCTAACAGGGGCCCCTTGTATTACTACCTCAACGAAGTATCGGGGGTGCTCTGTGGATACGCTGAAAACCGGAGCGTCGTCCTCACTGTCGTCGGAGATGCGCCCTACTCCGTCCCGCTTCCTCGTGGTCCGGGTGCCGTCCTTGGGCCTCGTGGTGCGGTCCTGCCTCGCCGAGCGGTCTGGGGAACTCCTCTTGGCCTCGCGCCGTTTTCGGCAGACCTTGGCGATGTGCCCGCGCCGGCCGCAGTTGTGGCACTCGGCCTTGCGGAACGGGCATCTGGCGCGGGCGTGGGCGGCGCCGCAGCCGTCGCAGCGCCGGCCTTCCTTCTGGACCTTCCGGACGTCCTCGTCGTCGCCGCTCTCCGCGGACGAGTTCGAAACTCGCCGGGCCGCGCGCACTGAGCTCTCTGCCTTGGCGGGTTTCGGGCGCCAGTCCTGGAGCTCTTGCACCCCGGCCGTCGTGGCTTCCGCGGCCTGTGCCGTGTCGAGGACTTGCTGCCACGTGGGAGGCGGCTCCTGTCTCATCAGCGCGCGCTGAGTCTCGGTGTCCCTCAGGCCGCAGAGCAGGCAGTCTCGGAGGGTGACTTCTGGGGTCTCCCACTTGCATGGGCCAGCGGCCAGCCGCAGGGCCGCGGCGAACTCAGCGACCGATTCCCCGGGCGCCTGGACTCGCCTCCAGAACGCGCTCCGAGCGGGGAACATCGCTATCGCGGGCCGGAGGTGGGTGCACAACACCGCCAGGAGCTCTTTGGCTTTGAAGTCGCTCACCCTCCTCGGCGCGATCAGGTCCACCAAGGTCCTCTTGGTCTCGTGTCCGAGCATGCGGACGAAGATGGCCCTCTTCTTGTCCTCATCTGAGACTTCGAGCTCCACCAGCGCTCCATTGAAGTCTATCTCAAACAGCTCCAAGTCTCCCGGCTTCCTGATCTCGTAGCTGGCGCATGTCTTGGTCCCGTGGGCAGCCATCATCCCACTTTCGTCGCCAGTTTACTGTATGGGACCAAAGACAACAGAACAGCCGAAGGGTTGGCTTAACACAGGTTTATTGCATGATGTTCCGGTGGAGCATGATGTAATGGTGGTGATACATCTCTATATATACAGTAGCATTATACATTTGAATCTTGTAGCACGGTAGCTCATTGGCCGCTACCGGCGTGGCCTCGCCCAGGCACGCCTCTCTTCAGTAGTTCTTTTCTCCTGCTGCTGAATGCGGGGAAGGTTTTCCCGCGGCTGTCCGTGATTGAGCAATGTGAACCATGTGAGACTGAACGCTCGCAGCTGCCCTCTATGGGCTGCTTGCTCGCGTTCCTTTACAGCTGAGATACATTGTAATTGGAGTGGTTACATTCTTATCTTACAGTACAATGAGCATGCATACATAACACCTCTCCTCCTGACGTCTCTGCTCTCAAGGACGAGCCATGGGAGATTTTCCAAGTAGCGTGGGAAACAGGTGCAAGCACAAACAGGTGTTGTTAAATTCCACACAATTTGGTCTCAATGCTTTCAATTGTCTTTTCTGAAGAGACCTTGTGCGGACCCTCCATTTTATTGGAATAAAATAGAAAATGTAGTCCAGAAAGCAAATCGCTGCTTCAGGCAAAGCATAGCAAAAGTCAAAAGCAAAACTTGACTTACCCATAGTAGGGTAAAACCTAATCTAAAAGCAAACTAGTCCTAACAAACAAATCTCCTAAATGCAAAGCCTATCACACTTTGTGTAACAAAACAACAAACTGTGTTGTCTCTAAGTAAAGCTAAGCAAGCTTCCAATATCTTCAAAGAAGATGTTGCAATTTTGCCTAAGTCTAATATTTCAAAGTATTCAGCTCTCCTCACATCTCAGGCTAAGTCAAACGACTGCCTCTTCAATAAAGTTTCAAAAAGTCAGGCTGTTCCCGGCCTCATGTTCTTTAGATGTCCATTCGAATCCTCGAAGATCAAAGGCTCTTGCTGAATCCCTTGATGAGCTCCCTAACTGGGTGAAAATTACTCCTTTTATTTACAAAATTGGCTCACTCCCCACCTAAGGAATGTTGGAGTGTCCTTGACTTAGATCAAAAGATAAGATAACTGTTGTGTCTAAGATCTTTCAAGGTCGTGTTACCAGGATCCAAGCCTGTATCCTGGCAAGGTGCCAAAGATCTCCCCCCCTTTTCTCTGGATGACTAACCTCTGCAGTTCAAAGGACATGAACCTGCCCTGAGGCGTGTGGGTAAGCTTTCCTTGATGTCTACGGAAACCTCTAGAGGCGCTCTTCCCGGCGATGTAATGTTCTCACAGGGAAATCCCCAAGCCATGCTGCACGGAAAAGTTTTATTTTTCTGGACAGCAAACTGCTGCGATCTAATTAATCAGGGTAAAGTTTTCCGAATTCATTACACTTTGAACCGTTGGAGTTCTTTACTGTTAAACATGAACATTCTACAATTTATGAAATTCACTGTTTAGATGAGAAAGAAGGAACCCAATTGATATGCAGATTGTCTCTCCTGTGTGTTTTTCAAGAGACAGTCAAGAAAAATTTGGATTCAGGTGGGCGGACAGCTTTTCAAAAGAAATGGCTGTACTTGATTTTTAACTGTTTTTTGAACTAGCAAGTTTGATTTTCCCCCTTAAGACAGAAAGTTCTCTGTTGCCCATTAATTTTCCATCATAATCTCCCCAAAGCAGATTGCTAAATGTTGCATTACAAATAACTACAGAAAGGTAACCTGAAAGCAGAGCTTTCTTATCTGAACTGAAACTAGTTAATGTCAGGCAAATTTCAAAGAAAGAAATATTTTTATTTCTCTCACATCTAAGAAACACTTTTTAACATTCAACAACACATTAGATGCCATGCTTGGCTTGTAGTTTTGTAATCAATAACTGAACAAAATTGTTACTTATTGTTTGTTTCAACGTGCAAAAAGTGTCTTAGATAAGTGCAAAACACACCAGGACATCTCCCTGTTCCTGAAATTCTGACTCTTTTAGAGGATTTTTAAAAAGATTATTCTTAATACTCCCTTGAGTTCGGAGAACTGTTCATCAGATGAAGATGGAGAAGACAACATATGATCAATAAAAATAACTACTTGTATCTCTGGTTTCTAGCATTTTGCGAATGAAGACATGTCATTCTTAGATCTGATGTGAATTAAACAAACAAAACTTATTCTTCTTCAACTCATTTATATAGTTAGGAAGCAATGTAGAATAACCATAGCAATAAGAAATTACACTTATATACTGCCCCATAATGCTTAGTGCACTCTTTGTAAAGTTCACAAGGTAATTAGCATCCCTCCCCAAACATGCTGGGTACTCATTTTACTGACCTCAGAAGCAGCGACGTCAGAAGTGGGGGGCAGAGAGGGCCGAAGAGCCTCCACCCCTGAATTTGCTCCGGGCCCTTTTGGAAGGCGACAATACTAGATGTGACCCCCCCTTTCCCCCTTCCCTGTTTCTGTGGCGGAGAATAGCCTTGCCAGCGCCTCATCCCTCCCGCTTCCCTTCTCCACCTCTCTTAGCTCACAAGCGAACTGACTGAGCCGCTGGCGTTGCTCTTTCTCCTCCCCTCCAGGCCTCCAGGAGGGAGGAGGGGTGGCTGCAAGACTGGGCAGGCGCAATCTGGACTGGTGCAGCGCCTTGGCGGACGCGGACAGAGCAAAGCACTTTCATACATGGTTGGTTGGTTCTTTGATTTTTGTGAGAGAAAGCCAAGTGGGTTTTCCCCCTTGCCCTTAGTTGGAAAGAAGGAAGGAGCTTGAGAGTTGGGCTGAAATTGACACCAATCATTCTGAAATAGTCTTAGGCTGGAACAGGTTGTCTAGATTTATTATTTTGCTAGTGAGCTGGAAAAATAAAGTATTGCAATAAAATGTGCAAATCATCTACCCAACCACCAAGTCATGTAGATTCAAAAACAGGTCCTTTTCAAGCTGGGTCACACTCTCTCAGTCAGCTTTGAGGGCCAGATGGCCATTTTGCCCTGCCTGCATGATGGGGGTGGCCATTTTCTACCAACAGCTTCAAAGGGGCAGCCATTTTGTTTCTTGTATGCCCTTGTAGGGGCATTGTGTAATTTCATGCTTTTATTTTATTTATATCCCACCTTTCTCCCAAAGCAGCTCAGAAGAACAACATTAAAACAGATGAAAAGGTGCAAAGATGGGTAATGACTTATCGCAATGGCGAGTTGCAATCGGCTCTTACATTATTGCCATTGGCCGTGGTCGTCGTGATGTGTATTCAGTGGTAAGAAGAGACGAGACTGCTTATTGCCGATATCCTTACAACTGTGGGTCTTGAGTTCCAGCCGACATTCTGAAGGCCATTAATAAGGTAAGAACTTTTTTGATGGATCATGGATGTGTGCAGAAAAAATGTCAAGAGCAAGATGCATGGCGTACGTAAACGTAATGCGTGACATTTTTCTGCCTGTGTCTTATGATTCCTCCCCCTTAACGATTTGCGTTTTCTGGAATCTGTCACGTCCTTGCTATCAGCACAGCTAAACAAGTCCGAGAAAGATGCTCACACTGCATACAAAATTGTGTTGAGCTCTTTGAGATATTTGGTGCGTAGTGGCCAAGCTATTCGAGGCGCCACCAACGATAGTGGAAATCTGATAGAACTTTTAGAGGAGAGGGCACTTGAATGTCCTGCATTGGAGGAATGGCTAAAAAGAAGGGCTTAGTGGTGACATCCAAAATGAGATCCTGGAAATTATGTTGCACAAGGTCCTTCGCACTCTGGTCCGGGACATAAAGAAAAGTTTATTCTTTTTGCTGATGGCTGATGGTACCACCGACGTCTCAGGTGATGAACAGCTATCCATTTGCTTCCGCTATGTCAACAAGACGACTTTAGAACTGCACAAAGTCTTCATTGGCCTCTATTGCATATCAAGTGGTACTGCGTCATCTGTGAAGATGACAATTTTTGATGTACTTCTGCAGCTAGGCCTGAGCAAGAAATTTCTTCATGGACATGGCGCAGCTGCCATGTCTGGAAGACTTAATGGTGTGCAAAAATTGATTATGGATGAGCAACCAAAATCAATATTTGTACACTGCTCGAATCATGCGCTGGACTTAGTCATTCAAGAATTAGCCAAACAATGTGACATATTTTCTGATAGCCTATGTCTCGTAAAAGAAGTTTCAAAAGCTATCACGGAGTCTGCTAAAGGAAAGCAGATTTACAACAACAGCATTATTGAACCATGCTCAACTGATTCTAGATCTGATGAAATTCAAGCCCCTATGCCCCTGCGACTATGCATAGTGTGTCCGACTCGTTGGTGCATACACGCCACTGCATTGCAAAGATTCCTGGAGAACTATTCACAAGAGAGGCAAACCTTAAAAATTATGCTCAATTATGCTCAAGCAAGCTCCATTAATATGAGTGACTAGCAAAGGTTGCCCGGCGTTGCCGGGCTGTTTTAAATAGTGTTGGAAAGTTTTTTTGTTGTTGTTGTTAATGTTTGTAAAGAAGAGGTTAGTCTATAATTGAAATTTTAAAAAATTTTATTTATACAAATTTTTTTTGATGGCCTGTTATAAACTGTGATGAGTTTTGTTTGGTGTTTTGGTTTTGTGGATGAAAAAAAGAATAAAGGATGATATACTTTTTCGAAAAACTCCTGGGGCCTTTTGTGTGGGGCTATTGTGTCTTTTTGAATTTTTTTATTATTGTGGGCAGCAAGTGCTGCTGGTAGGGGTTATCTTGTATTTTGACTGTTTTTTCTCTCGTGGCCTCTGGGTGGAGCTTCTTCCAGTAAGTAGTCTCTTTCTTTATTCATTTCTTTTCCAGTCGTTGTGGTATGAGGTCGTGTGGTGGTGAGTTGGCTGTTTTTCTTTATTTGGGGTGGTGGTGGTGTTTGGATTTTGTGGTGTTTGGCTGGGTGCTGGGTGTGTTTGGAAATGTTTGTTGTTGTTTACTTTTTTGGTGTTATTTTTATTTGTTTTTGTGTATTTTTGAATGTTTTTGATTGTTTGTTTTTGTGTGTTTTGGTGTCCTATGGGGGGGATCCCCTCTCGGCTGTCTCCCCTGGCTCTGGAAGGCTTGGGGGGGGGCAGACCCCTTTTGTCTCCCCAAACCTTCCAGACTCATGGGACCCAGGAGAGGGGATCAAATCCAGGCTACCCTCTGATATTAAAAGGGAAATCTCAATTGGGGATTTCCCTTTAATATCAGTGGGGGTGTGTGTGATCCCCCTCTCCGCTGGCTTCCTTGGGTTTGGGAGGGTTGGGTTGAGAAAATGGATCTGTCTCCCCCACCCTTCCGGACCCAGGAGAGCCATCGAGAGGGGGATTCCCCCCCCCCCAAACTCCATTTTTAAAGAGAAGTAACCGCTTGGTTTCTTCTCTTTAATATGGGGCGTGTGTGGGGGGGGGAGGGGAATCCCCTCTCTGCCAGGTCCCCTGGGGTCAGGAGGGTTGGGGAGACAGGCTCCTTTGGTTCCCCCAACCCTCTCAACCCCAGGGGAACCAGTAGAGAGGGGGAGCACAACACCCCCACCCAGTGATATTAAAGGGGAAACTCCGATTAGGAGCTTCAGGCGCAGCTTCAGGCGCTGCCTGTTTTCTCAATCCTTTGTTGACCTGCGGACCCAGATCGGCCGTGTGCATGAAGGGTGAGTGCAGGCAAGTAGGGTGAGGCATAGCAACCTATAGTAAGTTCCAATGGTTAACCCTTGGTTTTATAGGTTAAGATGAGTGTAAGGCCTCTCTTCGGGGTTCTGTGGGGAAAATGTTCAAAATTTCAACGGTCATGGCTTTGAAAATTTCACTTCTGATTTGTGAAGCCTCCAAGCAGCTTGTGAAGGCATTGCAGAAAGAAAATTACACCGCAACTGAAGTAAAGCAGTCCGCTCAGAGTCTGCATGACACATCCAGTGCAATGAGTGAGTTGGACTTTGATCATTTGTGGGCAGAAATTGAGACGCTAAACAATGAACATGATCTTGGGCTTACAATTCCCAACCCCCCAAGGATCCGGGCCCCTCCGAGGAGGTTGGAACAGCTTGGCAGAAGAGCACCACCCGTACCCGTTCGGCTAACCGCAAAGGACCAGCTTCGGAAAGACTATATATCTCTGTTGGAGTGGGTAAAGTCAGAGCTAACATGTTGATTTGATCAGCCCGATATGAATCAGCTGATCAAACTTGAGCAAATTTTGTTTCCGGGTGGTCCCAGAGGTGTCACGGAACTCAAGGAGGTGCTTGGGGTTCATGAGAGTGATTCACTGAAACTGGTGTCACCTATGATTAGGGAGGATCTCCTCGAGCAAGTGACTTGCCTCTTTATTTTACTGTTGACTGTACCTGGTACATCTACTTCATGCGAGAGATCCTTCAGTGGTCTGACAAGGTTAAAGACCTATATGCGATCCACTATGCGACAAAAAGATTAACACATCTGCTCTTACTCCATACACATAAAGACATTACTTTTAAGCTGACACTGGAGGAAATTATGAATGAATTTGTAAGTAGGATCACTGAACGAAGTAAAGTTTTTGAAATTGTTTGAATGATTTGGAATCTTAATCTAATAACGTGAACAATATAGTTCCTATGAAAACTTAGAAGGAATTAGTAGTCTTCATTAATAAAAATTAAATTTCACTTGTTTCCAGCTTGCTTTTCCCCTTCTGACGCAATTCTCACACCTTCATATGTTCTTTTAGAAAAATTCTAGTCTCTACACCCCACCTCCCCCTCCGCAAAAAAAGTGGGCCCTTTTTTTAGGAGCCAGGCCCTTTTCAAGGTTGCCCCTCCCCGCAAAAATAGTTCTTACGCCCCTGCTCAGAAGGATGGAAGGCTGAGTCAACCTTCACCTCTGTCAGGATTAAACTCACAATATCAATAGTTTGAGCTGCAATACAGTAGTTTAATCACTGTGCCACAAATAAGGCTTAACATGACAAAATCTACTGAGAAAGTCAGTTTGTTCATCATGAGTCTGTTATGTGCTATCAAGTCAGAACTGACTCTAATAGGGCTTTCATATTAAATTAGATATTTAAGGAGTACTGCAGGACGGAATGATTTCCCGTCTTTGTCCCAGCTCCTGTCAACCTAGCAGTTCGAAAGCAAGAAATTGCAAGCAGATTAATAGGTGCCACTTCGGTGGGAAGGTAAACAGTAATCTGTGCACTCCGGTGTCTAGTCATGCCTGCCACATGACCACGGAAACGTCTGCAGAAGCAGACAGCTTTGGCTCTTCGGCTTTGAAACAGAGATGAGCACTGAACCCTAGAGTCGGATACAATGGGCTTTCAAGCAAGAGAAACCTTTACCTTTTACTAGTTCCACCCACCTAGTGAGTTTCTATGGACTTGGGGATTCAAACATGGGTCTACTGAATTGTAGTCCTTCACTCTATCCACCACATCACAGTGGATAGTACCCCTCGCATCCATGGACACAGTATCGGTGGTTTCAGTTATCCACACGTCTATAAATATTCAATTAAAAATCCCTCAAATACAAAATATATAGTATATGAATGGGGTAAATAGAAAGAGCCTTCTTGAAAATTGTGTTATGTTTGAAACACAGTTGGGTGTACCCTAGTAATGGAAATCTTGAGTTGCTGGCTAATCTCTCTCACACTAGGAACTGTATAATGAACTCACCAAATGAAAGTTTCACACCTGGGCAGGACATGGAAGAAGTACTGTACAGTATATGAATGTCAATTGTGCAGTACTAGAGCTGGCCACTAGAGGTGACTGTCTGCAACATACTGTTTACAACAGGGGTGCCCAAACTTTTTGGGCTGTGGGCCGGTCATGTGGTTCAGGGGTGTCCAAACTACAGTCCATAGGCCAGATCCAGCCCCCAAGACCAATTCATCCAGCCCATGCTGCCCTTGTCACTCCCAGAAGCGGAAGTAATATGCCCTTGTCACTCCCAGAAGCAGAAGTAAAATGTGGAAGTAAAACGTGCCCATATGGCCTGATGAATAGGTGTTGGGGTAGGGGTCCTGCCCACTGGCTGTAGTTTGGGCACCCCTGGTTTACAAGGAATGGAGGAAGACATTTTGGTAGCTCTCGTGCAGAAAGAAATAAGTTTTTTTGAAATTTCTCCCCTTCTTGCTCTTCTCTTTCTTTCTGGCTCCCGAAGCTCCATCAAAGTTGCTCTTTGCTGTTGCGGTTGTTGTAACTGTTGTCGGTGCAATACCCACTCATTCTCATCACCGGGGGATTCCTCCTCTTGTTCTTCTTGCTCCTGAAGGTTGCCTCTTCTTTATTATTCTTGTGCCTTCGCTCCAAAGTCCTCCCTCTAGGAATGTAAATCTTCTTTAATAACTAATCCTAATTATTATCTCCCATCTTAATAATCAACGCCTCCTCCAACTGATGTATGGCATCCTGTGAATTGTCAATTCTCCATATCCTTTTAAATAAACTGGAAAACCCCATTGGTATCTTATGTTTCTTCATTGAAGAAGTTCCATGACTGACTTCATTTCTCCTCTCCATTCAATGGTATACCTTCAGAGCCACTTCTTCTTGTTCTCTTACATATGTCATCAGCGGAGCTCCTCTGAAATGCTATAAGGACCAGCTGAAACAAACCATGAAGGTGTCAGGTATAAACTCACAAACTTGGAAGACAACGGCTGAAGATCGCCTACTTTAGCGCCATACCATCTCTGCTGCTACCGATCACTTCGAAGGGGAACACCTCAGACATTAAGAGGCTAAGATACAATCATGGAAACCTTGTCAAACCCAACCAAGCCCTCCACCATTCAGTGTACTGTGTGTGGTCACATGTTCCATGCCAGGATCGGTTTGTGGAGTCATCAGAGACACATCCACCAGCTGAGAAAATGACCTCCAGGAAAAATGTTATCCATGGTTTCATGTAATATGTAGAAGGTCTTGGAACATATACCCCATGAATATGGGGGGCAGACCTATATCCTAAATCAGGGGTGCCCAAACTTTTTGGGCCATGGATGGTCATGTGGTTCAGGGGGCCAATCACTTTGGCCCATGGGCTGGATCTGGCCCTCGACGCCAATTCATCCGGCCTGTGAATCCCTCGTCGCTCCCGGAAATGGAAGTAAAATGCACCTGCATGGTGTCAGGGGCCGGATCCAGCCCATGGGCCAAAGTGACCAGTTCCCTGAACCACATGACTGGCCACGGCCCAAAAATTTTGGGCACCCCATCCTTTTGTTGTTCAGTCGCACAGTTGATTCCGACCCTTTGCGACCCCATGGACCATTGTCCTCCAGGCACCTCTGTCCTCCACCATCCTCCTCAACCCATCCAGCTCTGTGCCCATCTAGCCATCTAATCTTTGGTTGCCCCCTTCTTTTGCCCTCCACCTTTCCCAGCATCAAGGCTTTTTCAAGTGAATCCTCTCTTCTTATTTGATGACCAAAGTACTTCATCTTCATCTTTACTATTTGACCTTCCAAGGAGCAGTCTGGTTTGATTTCTTCTAAGATTGACTTGTTTGTTCTCTTCGCTGTCCAGGGTGCTCTCAAAACACGCCTCCAACACCACATTTCAAAGGCATATTTTCTTTTGCGCTCAGTTTTCCTTATGGTCCAGCTCTCACAACCATATATTACCACCGGGAATACCATTGCTTTGACTACGCAGACCTTTATTTGTAGGGTGATGTCTCTACTTTTCACTATGTTCCCCAGGTTTCTCATAGCTTGTCTGCCAAGCACCAGTTGCCTTTTTATTTCATGGCTGCAATCCCCATCTGCAGTGATCTTTGATCCTAAGAAAGTAAAATCTGTCATTGCTTCTACTTCTTCCCCATCTATTTTCTAGGGACTGATTGGGCCTGTTGCCATTATCTTGGTTTTCTTGATGTTGAGTCTCAAGCCAGTTTTTGTGCTCTCTTCTTTCAACCTGATCAGGAGCTTCTTTATGTCTTCCTTACTTTCTGCCATTAGGGTAGTATCATCTGTGTATCTCAAGTTGTTGATGTTTCTCCCTGCAATTTTGATCCCATGTTGTGATTCCTCCCTGCATTGGGCATAATGTGCTCTGTGTATAGGTTGAATAAACAGGGTGATACGATACAGCCTTGTCTTACTCCTTTTCCTATTCCAAACCACTACGTCATTCCATGTTCTGTCCTAACTGTTGCTTCTTGGCTCATGTACACTCTTTCAGAGGACACAGCAATTTGAAATAAAAATACACAATAGACAGAAAGAAGGTTGCTGTTATAAAACCACAGTAGGAGTGTTACAAAGAAATTGCTTTGGTTACTACACATGAGATTTGTCATCTGTTAGGTTATTATAAGAATTTTTCAAAGTGTTATTTGGAATATAAGAAATCTTCTGTTGTTAACCTTTCTAGCACAAATGCCTTAAGGACTGTTACCCTTCTGATGAGGCAAAATAAACAAGCATGTGCTCAAATTCTGACTGCTCTTAGGCTCAGATTTTCTCCAAAGGCATCAAATGCTTTGATAGTTTATTTTTGCTTAGAGCTGACACTTCAAACACTACTACTGTATTCAGCTTATCCCCTTAACTGAAAAGAGTCATTACATTCTGTAATTAAGAAGCTATTTTGAATAATCATTCCATTCTTTCCAACTTTTTAAAAAGTAGTTTAAATGCATTAAAAATGACACAGCAAACTACCAAGGTCAGTTTGTTCTCTTCATGAAAGTATTAAGTGGCAACAGCCACTAATAGTCATCATCCAGTCGGCTGTAACTTGTATCCGAGAATGCATTTTTTTCCTGAAGACAGAATTTCTGCTACTGGTTCTGGCGAACTGATGCGAACTTACTGATGCCCACCACTGCCCACACACTATGATCATGGAGCCATCTCTGCGGCACATATGAAATGAGACATGCAGGATTTAGCACTGGGACTGCAATGGACTGCCACAGCCTTGAGGATATTATCAAAGTGCACCTTCACAGCCAGTCCATCTGGCATGGCCTCATCTGCCTTCATGACCGTTGGGAATCAGAATTCCTCCTTTGCTCATCTTGCCATTGGGCCCAATATGATGGTTTCCATTGGCATTTCCTCCACTGAGGGGGACCATCACCCCGCCTAAATGGGCTCATCCACCCATAGCCACTGGCCTTTTTAGGGTGTCAGGTTATTTACTGCCACCCAACACTCGGTGTTGAGTTGCTGGCTGCACGGTCTACTCCATTACTGTAGCGAGATGTCCAGCCAGACATGATAGTAATAGTCGTTGTCATTGGCTGCTACTCGTATCCAAACATACATTGTGATAGTAATAGTAAGAGGTCACATTATGCATTTTCCAACTCACATTAGAAATTCTATCACACACAGATGAAAAAGAAGAAAAACATTGACACTGATGCACTGTTCTTATGAAGGCACAAAGTGTATGAATGAAAATAAGTAATTTGAACGAACTGCAAAAACATGTGGTTTACATTATTATTTTATGGAGCTACATCGAATGTTACTTTTACCTTCAGTACACTTGCAAAATCAATGAAGAGTATGTTAATGAAACTAAACAGTCCCATTCATTTCAATAGATTTACTCTGTGTAGAGACTGGTGTGGCATGTCCTTGGAAGAACTGTTTCGAGGAGTTAAGAACAGAAAGACTATCACCAAGATGATAGCCAATATCTGGAATGGATACGGCACTTGAAGAAGAAATACCTTGGAAGTAGCAAGCCTTAAAAGCTCCCAAATAAATAAACACACTTGTTAAAAGAGGGAGAAAATATATAAATATTGCATGTCATTGCTTCTTGGCCATTTGAATAAGACCAAGTGCAGTACAGTATCTGTTTTTAGCAGTTTAATAAATTTTGCATGCCAGTTGGATGTCAACTTATAGGGGAAAATACACATGTACACACACACACATCTGTTATTATCCTGTCACACTACAGGTGAAACTCAGAAAATTAGACTATCATGCAACTGTTCATTCAGTTCAGTAATGCAACTTAAAAGGTGAAACAAATATATGAGATAGACTCATTACATGCAAAGCGAGAAAGTTCAAGCCTTACTTTGTTATAATATTGATGCTTATGGCTTACAGTTTATGAAAACCCCAACCCCTCAATCTCATGTACCCCATAATCATCACATAATCTCATGTACGCTGTATGCTATGATCATCACAATTATAACAAATTAAGGCATGACATATCTCGCTTTGCATGTAGTGAGTCTATCTCATACATTTGTTTTACCTTTTAAGTGAAATGAATGGACATTTGCACGATATTCTAATTTTATGAGTTTTACTTAGTACAAAAGAAGTTCTCACTTTAAAATAACAACTATTATTCCTCTTCTGTGTCCCATATCTTTGGAAAAGATTACACTACCATCCAGCTGTTTATAAACAACAAAACTGTCCACGTTCTCCTGGTCTCCTATTATTCCAATTTACAAGATGATTTTGATATATTTATCTGAAATCCTCTGTGTTCAGAAGGTTGGGGGAGGCAAGTGGAAGAGACAAAACTAAACATGGCCACAGTGGTTCATTTCCCTATCATCTGAACAAACTCAGGGACAACTAATTAGCTCTCCTTGTAGGCAAATATACTGATCTGAAAGTCCAGGTCAATTTCACTCCTTAGTGGGCCAGATGTTACTGACTGGGCATAACCTGATTTTAAAAAGAATGGCCAACATGAGGTCATTAGATATTTTGAGATATTTTTGGCCAGCATCCACCACCACAGGCCATGCTGGCTGATGTAGTCTAATAACATCTGGAAACAATACTGCTTTTAACTAACTTTCTCTAGAATTCCTTTATAACTTAAATTAATTAGAAGCATGGAATATGATGGAGTGGCTTCCCTAATGGCCAGGAGTGTTCTGCGAAATTAGATTCTTATATCCTGGACTATGTATTTTTGAAATAAACATTTTGATAACTGGGCTTGTAAAAACTATTTTTCATATTTATATTAGGCCTATAAATTTTGTGTCTCCACAAAATGTATAGCTTTATAGGGATAACTTTATTTCCTACAACTAGCTCTTTGTAGGCAGAGGGTAAGATAGTTTTACTTATGAGAAGACCTGACATCCAAATTACTTGCTTTTGCTTGTTGACTTGGTGATGTTATACTGAGCTGAAATAACTACAGTGGTACCTCGCATAACAAACGCATCGTATAGCGAAAAATCCACACAATGAAGTGTTCGTTATGCAATGGTGATACCCTGCATAATGACATTTTTTCGTTATGCGGGGTTTTTTTTGTAACCAGGGTATACCCGCTTAATGGGAACCCCAGTTAATGAACTTTTCCCCCGGGGCATCTCCCATAGGGAACCGCATAACGGTGAAGAGCTCCGTGGAACGGAGTTTTTTCGTTATGCGGGGTTCTACTGTAAAGTGTTCCTGAATAATAAGTTATAATGGGTTTCTAAAAATGCTCTTTTTTCTTTCTTCTTTCGCTTTTGTACTGAAGATTTCTAAGTGCTAAATATAATGGAAAACTATATAAATTCATTCACACATAGCTGTAATCCCCAAAACATCATCTTCTTAACAATTTCTTGATATATTTACTTCAGTGCACACAACTATTCCTTAACAAACATAAAAGGATCATGTTGTGCATAAGGCAGACTTTCAGAATGATCATTTTTCTGGCTTACAAGCACTGTATCTAGTTTGGAAGGTTTTCTATTACAGCAGATAAATCCAAATAAGTTCCACACATTATTACCAGAGATCGTAAAAGAAATTATTGAGAAATGTTCACAGTTTAAGTTATCCATTAATAGGCCAAATCACCTAATTATATTATGTTTCTATTGAAAAGAGGGTGTTTAACTTGTGTTTTAAAGGTATGCTACAGAATGAAAGAGGGGGGGGGGGGAAATCTCATCCATAGTTTTATTCTACCCCTTGGCTTTGCCCCGATTTGATTTTTGCAGAGCTATGAAGATAATGAAATGGACACAAAATGTGTTGAAAATCCACACAATTTTTTTAACCACTCAAACCAAAACTCTTCTTCTGCTTTCTTTCTCCCTCTGTTACAATCTCACTTTAACTCTTTCTTTAAGAATCTTCATCAAGCTGGAAGTGGGATCATGGAGTGGGAGAAGAAACAAGGATTTTATTATTGTAATTTACTAATGATCCTGTTGCCTGGCAACAACTTTCTCTCCCAGTACATTTGCATGCCTAAGTAACTTATCATTGGGGAAACATTAATAAGAAACCTGAACTAAGTTAAACACTAATTAAAATTGCCCAATTAAATTAGAAAAGGTCCAACTGAATTAATAATGTATTGTAATAGGTTAGTGCCAACCTCTAACTATTACCCATTTATGACTTTTAACCTTGCAGAGGCTAGTGGAAAATTTGTCTTCTTAGACAAGCTTGGTGACTGAACATTTGCTGATCTCTCTTAGCCTCTACACCAGGGGCAGGCAACCTACGGCCCATGGGTCGAATCTGACCCATAGCAGCAAATAATCTGGTCCCCGCCTGTGCTCCAGCCACTGCGAGAATCGGCCACGGATGTGTTTACAGCAGCCATAAATGCATACTTGTCAACTATCCCGGATTGGTCAGGATTTCCCATATTTCCGCACCGATTTTCTCCATTTCCCGCCCGGAGCTGCCGCTACCCCATAATTTGGTAGCGGGGGGAAAGGAGTTACTGTGCATCCCTTCTGCGCAGGTCCTTTCTACGTATGCGTAGAACCCTTCTACGCATGCATAGAACCCTTCTACGCATGCGTAGAAGGCTTCTGTGCAGAAGGGGATGCGTAGAAGTCTTCTACGCATGCGTAGAAGTGACCTGCGCTGGGCAGGTCCATTCTACTCATGCATAAAAGCCTTTTACGCATGCGTAGAATGGACCTGCGCAGAAACGTTCTGCGCAGGTCCCGTAATCTCCGGAGCTGCACTTGACAGGTATGCATAAATGGCAAGGGGACCACCAGTCCAGCCCCCCAACTTTCTGAGGGAGTGTGACCCAGCCCCTGACTTTAAAAGGTTGCCGACCCCTGCTCTACACACACCAATGGCTCATGTACCTTAGCTCCTGAAAGTGAGGGGACTTCTGGAGCAACATAGGATATATAGAGAAGCTGCTGCAGACTACGAGAATGCAGAATTCTCCCCCTATTGTAAAGGCACCACAGACTAGGTAAAGGTCAAGCTCGAAAGCCAGTCTAGGGTTCGGTGCTCATCTCTGCTTATAGCCAAAGAGTCTACGTGTCTGCAGGTGTCTCCATGGTCACATGGCAGGTATGACTAGACACCGGAGTGCGTGGAACACTACATAAGAACATAAGAACAGCCTTGCTGGAACAGGCCACAGCCCATCCAGTCCAGCATTCTGTCTCACACAGTGGCTTACCATTTCCTTCAGGGTATTCCCAAGGAGATGCCTTCACCTGTTTAGGATTCCCTGGAAATGGCATTGAGAGATATCTTGCCTATCTCTCCAACCCGGAGGTTGTCCTTAAGTATCCATAATTATAGCCATTGATACCCTTGTCCTCCATTAACTTGTCTAATCCTTTCAAAGCTGTCAAGACTGACAGCTGTCACCACTTCTTCTGGCAGGGAGTTCCATAGACCAGTAATCCTCTGGGTGAAAAAGTACTTTCTCTTATTTGTTTGAGAACTAGTACCCAAAAGTTTCATGGAGTGTCCCCTAGTTCTAGTGTTATGTGATAGGGAAAACAGTTTTTCCTTATCTACTTTGTCCACACCATGCATGATTTTATAAACTTCAATCAGGTCACCTCTTAGACGTCGTCGTTCAAGAGTGAAGAGGCCCAACCGTTGCAGCTTCAGATGGTAAGGAAGGTGTTCCAGTCCCCTAATCATTCTGGTTGCCCTCCTCTGCACTTTTTCCAGCTCCATAATATCCTTCTGGAGGTATGGCGACCAGAACTGTACACAGTATTCCAGATGGGGCCTCACCATAGATTTATAAAGAGGCAAAATGACACTTGCTGACTTATTTTCTATACCCTTCCTAATGATCCCTAGCATTGAGTTTGGTTTTCTCACTGCTGAGGCACACTGGGTTGACACCTTCATTGGGTTGTCCACCAGGACACCAAGGTCCCTTTCCTGGTTTGTCGCAGAGAGTTCAGACCCCATCAGTTTATAAATGTAATTGGGGTTCTTTGCCCCAACATGCATCACTCTGCACTTACTAATGTTGAAGCTCATTTGCCACTGTTTTGCCCACTCCCCCAGTGTCAAGAGATCCCTCTGGAGCTCCTCACAATCTCTCACAGTTTTCACTACCCTGTATAATTTAGTGTCATCAGCAAATTTGGCTACCTTGCTTTTTACTCCTACCTCTAGATCATTTATGAAGAGGTTGAAAAGCAGGGGTCCCAGTACTGAACCTTGGGGGACCCCACTCTTTACTTCCCTCCACTTGGAGAAGTGTCCATTTAGTGCTACCCTCTGTTTCCTGTCCCTTAGCCAGTTGCTGATCCAGGACAAGACCTGTCCCTTTATTCCATGACTGGTAAGTTTATTCAAGAGCCTTTGGTGTGGGACCTTGTCAAAAGCCTTCCAGATAAACAATGTCAACTGGATCCCCCTTATCCACATGCTTGTTGACACTCTCAAAAAATTCCAACAGATTAGTGAGGCATGATTTGCCCTTGTAAAAGCCATGTTGGCTCTCCTTTAGCAGCACCTTCTCTTCTATGTGCCTATTAATTCTATCTTTTAGGATGGTTTCCATCACTTTACCTGGGACACATGTCAAACTGACAGGTCGGTAATTTCCTGGATCACCCCTGGATCCTTTTTTGAAAATTGGTGTTACATTCGCTACCTTCCAGTCATCAGGCACAAAGCCTGATTTGAGGGAAATATTATATATTTTGGCTAGGAGATCAGCAATTTCATCTTTAAGTTCCCTGAGAACTCGTGGATGGATGCCATCTGGTCCTAGTGATTTGTTAGTGTTTAGTTTAACACGCCATGCAAGGACCTCCTCCCTGGTTATTTCTATCTGGCTTAATTCTTCGGTTTCCATCCCTACGAAGATAGGCTCTGTTTTGGGCATGTGGTCTCTGTCTTCTTCAGTGAATACTGAAGCAAAGAATTCATTGAGTCTCTCTGCAATCTCTGTTTCCTCTTTAATAACCCCTTGCCTTCCATTGTCATCTAATGGTTCAATGGCCTTCCTAGTTGGGTTCTTACTTCTAATGTACTTAAAGAAGTCTTTGTTATTTCTCTGAGTATTTTTAGCTATACGCTCCTCAAAGTCTTGCTTTGCTTTCCTGATTGTTGCCTTGCATTTGTTCTGCCAGAATTTATGTTTTTGCCTGCTGTCCTCATTCAGACAAGCCTTCCATCTTCTAAATGAGCTTCTCTTGCTCTTGATCACTTCCCGAACAGCTCCTGTAAGCCACATTGGAGTCCTCTTGGACCTGGCAGTGCCCTTTTTCCTTTTGGGTATGCATTCCAATTGAACCTCTGTTATTGTTTTTGTAAACAGCCTCCATGCCTCTTGGAGTGTTTGGACTCTCTCAATTTTCCCTTTCAGCTTCTTTTTTACTAGTTTCCTCATCTTTGGGAAATTTCCTTTTTGAAAATTTAAGGTCTCTGTGTTAGATTTTATCAGTGACTTGCAGTCTATGATCAAGTTAAACATAATTGAGTTGTGGTCACTGTTCCCTATTGGATCAGTCACATTAACATCTTGCACCAGATCCTGAGTATTACTCAGGATCAAGTCAAGGATTCTTGTACCTCTAGTTGGGTCTTCAACCATCTGTCCCAGGGAACAATCATTTAGCATATCTAGGAACTTTATCTCTTTATCATGTGCTGAACAACAGTTCACCCAGTCTATGTGAGGGTAATTGAAGTCCCCCATTATAACCAGGCTTCCCTTCTTGGATGCCTCCTTTACAACATTCTCCAACTGCCAGTCTCCCTCAAGAGTTTGGGTCGGAGGCCGATAGTATATGCCTACTGTTAGACCATCCTTGTGGCCTGGTACTCTTACCCACAGAGCTTCTAATGGTGACTCCAAATCACCTAGATATTCCAATTCATACGATTTTATCACTTCTTTGACATACAAGGCTACACCACCTCCTGTTTGCCCCTTCCTATCCTTCCTGTACAGTTTGTAGCCTGGGATAACTGTATCCCATTGGTTATCATCCGTCCACCAGGTTTCAGTGATACCAATAATATCAATATTCCTATCTATTGCTAAGTATTCCAGCTCCCCTATTTTGTTCCAGAGGCTTCTGGCATTTGTATACAAGCATTTATATATGCTTTCCTGATACAGTCTTTTGAGTCCAGTTGCATTGTTAGACTGCCTTTTGCATCCTTCTGCTAGAGTGCTGGTGACTAGCTCCTTGCTCTGCTCAGTAATTTTTGCATCCTCCTCACTACTCAAGTACACACTTTCCCGAACCGGATGCTGCCCAGCTCCTGTCGGCTTTCCCCCAGTTATCAGTTTAAAAGCTGCTCTGCAGCCTTTTTGATGTTGAGTGCCAGCAATCTGGTCCCATCATGGTTCAAATGCAACCCATCCCTCCTGAACAGATTTGGCTTGTCCCAAAATGTTCTCCCGTTCCTAACAAATCTGAAACCCTCCTCTCGACACCACCGCCTCATCCACGCATTGAGGCTTCTGAGCTCTGCCTGCCTGGTAGGTCCTGCGCGAGGGACAGGCAGCACATCTGAAAATGCTACCTTGGAAGTCCGGGACTTCAATCTTCTTCCTAACAATCTGAATTTGGCTTCCAGGACAGACCGCTACAACTCTATTATTTATTTCATGTGTGGATAAGCCATTTGTTCATCTATGAAACCTAGAGAATAGTCCAATGTGGATCATGGATGACTGTTAAGATGGGGAAAGGAAAGAGTCCTCCAAAGTAATAAAGAATCCATCCATGAATACATAGGAAATGACTGACAATTTAAAACTAAAAAAGACAGGGAAAATGACTGGACTTTCAGAACCTTCTCTAGAAACTGTGTCCTTGATTAGAGTCTCCTGAACTCACATCAGTGCTTACTGATCATAGCCACTGCCCTTAGACACTCCCATTTGGTACTTGTCTGGGAAACTCCATAAGTATTTATACTTTTACTGCTGAGGCAAGAATGACACTTGAATAATTAAAACTGGAGTCACAGTCAGGTACAGCCATCTGAGAAAAGTTGCTATAGATCTCTGCTGTAAACACCTGTTCTATAACAAGTTTAACTCAAATTATGAAACAAACATTTTAGAAATGTAAGGGGCTCATTTTTGATACTACGAAGAGAAGTAAAACCCACAATAGGTACACAAACATTTAGTCCACCACACAAAGGTATCCTTACTTATTAATTTCTAATAGGCACACGGGCCAGATGATTTACAGCAGGAGTTTTCAACCTTTTAAAGACGGGGGCCAGGTCACGCTCCCTCAGACAGCTTCGGGGGCCGGATGGCCATTTTGCCCTTCCTACACCACATGGCATTTCCTCGTGTGGTGTAGGCAGTGGGGGGGGGGGGATATGAAATGGTGCCACGGGCCGCATCCAGCCCACAGGCTGCAGGTTGAAAATCCCTGATTTACAGTATTGTGTGACTTTGTCAAAGCAATTATTTAGGGGTTGATAAACTCTGAAGATGGTAATGGTCTTCAGTCATCTGGAAGACACTATTAATAATACCCCAGCAAATGCAAGCGCGGTGCCAAAATGGCCGCCGCGCTCTTTGCGGGCCCCCCCCCACAGGACAGAGAATCCGGGTAGTTAGGGGCGTGGCCAGCTCCCTTATAAAAGGGGTGGCCACGAGGCAGCCGAGCTGCCATTTTACCTCAGCGACGGAGCGGAGAAGTCTTTTCCCCTGTGTCTCCGTCGCTCTTTAGCTTACCGGGAAGCCTTTGGTAGCGATTCTTCCTTTTCGGCTTCCCTTTGCTTCAGTAGAGATGCCTTCGAAGAAGAAGGCAGCTTCGAGTGCGGCTCGCGCTGTTAGGAGGCGCAACCCAGGTCGGAGGACCGCGGTGCCGCCTCCTCAGCAGCCGCCTTCGCAGGCCCCGGCCGGGGCTGGCGGAATGGGGTCTATTGCCCCTTGGCCCGGAGTAGGCGAACAGAATACGGGCGCAGAAGGGGTTCCGGCCCGCGGCCCGCGAGCAGCGGACACCGCTCCTGCACCTCCCCACCCTGTTGGGCCTGCTGCTCTTGGGTCGCAGTCTCCCCCTGGGCCCTCTAGCCTTGGGGGGTGGTGCGGCCCCCCACCTTGGCAGGTTTCTCCACCGACCCTGCCGGGCTTCGGTGCTGGCAATGGCCATATTCGGGTCCTGGGGTACAGGGACCTGTACCCACGCCTGGACCGGGCGGGCCGGCCGGCCCTTGGCCCCAGGTCGACGTGGCAGCCTTACTGGCCCGTATTGCGGCCCTGGAAGCGTCGTTGGCTCGGGCCAGTCAGGCGGGGGCCCCCTTTGGGGTCCCTTTTGCGGCGCTGTCGGCAGGAGGACAACAGCCGACAGGGAGGGTTGAGCTGCTGCAGGCGCGTGGCGCGGTTTCGGCCACTGCCTCGCAGCTCCCCAGTCAGCAGCCAGGTGCGGGTCAGGCCCCGGTGATGAGCTCTACGTCGGTCGTGAGCTCCGACGCCCCCAGTGGGCCGGAACCCCCGGTGGGGGCGGCCCGCGGGGGTGCAGCATGTGAGTATACGGTGCAAGCGAGTACATCCACACACATTCCCAATATGGGGGGGCCTTTTCAATGGCCTTGGCCTCGCGCGGGTGGTGCGGGGGCCACGCTGTCGGCACCCCACCCGGCGACGACGACTGCCACCCTGGGCACTGGGGTGGGTACTTGTTCTTACACTGCGGGGAATGTCCTGGGGGTGGCTGGGCTAGCTCAGGCCCCTTTTCCTATGGCTGCGGTGCCTTTTTCGGCTTTGCCAACGGCGGGGTATTCCTTGCCACTGGGTGATCACTTGGCACAAACTACCAGAGAAAAGATATGGCGGGGGGAGCATGTAGATATCTTCTCACTCCTGAACAGAGAGCCCACCAAGGAGGAAAGGGAGGGACAGGATGAGAAGGACAAGGAGCAGGCACGTCGCCGTAAGCCGCCACGTACCTGGGCCAACTGGCTCCCTGCTTATTTAATATACATGGCGGTGTACTTGAGGGCGCGGCCGGATTTGGCTATTCCCATGGTCCAATATTTGGACAACATATATAGGGCGATGGTGGATTTCCCAGGCCCCTCGTGGTTAGCCTATGACGAGGAATTCCGTATGAGGATTCCCCTTCACCCCGAGATGAGATGGGACGAGCCGTGCCAGAGGCTTTGGCTTTTGTACATGACGCCCACACGCCCCGCCCCGGGGGACAGATACCATTGTGGACATGCGGTCCAGCGAGCAGCTCCGGCCCAGGTTACCCGCCAAGCGGCGGGGCAGGGGGTTCCAGCCCGCCTGCTGTGCTGGACTTTCTCGTCCAATGGTTCCTGTAATAGGAAGAATTGCAAGTACAGGCATGAGTGTCCCACATGTTCGGGCCCCCACGCAGCCTCCGCCTGTCCCAGGCCTGGAGGGACACGGGGCAGAGGGAGGGGCGGACAGTGGGCTGGCAAGACTGCCACGGATGGAGCTGGTTCTCCAAAAGGCCCCCTCCCCAATTAATGTGGACATGCTGGAGCGTTGGCTCGCATCGTACCCGAAGGGGGAGGATGGGGAGTATCTCCTTCAGGGTTTTAGGCAGGGATTCCGTATCCCTTTCATGGGTGACAGGTCCCCTCAGGATGCCCCCAACCTTTTATCCCTCAGAGGGAGGGAGGACGTGGCTGCGGCCAGCATTAAAAAGGAGTTAGATGCGGGCAGGGTCGCTGGACCTTTCCCTGCACCCCCGTTTCCCAATCTTAAGGTGTCGCCACTGGGCTTGGTCCCCAAAAAGTCCCTAGGCGAGTTTCGCCTTATTCATCATTTGTCCTACCCAGCAGGCCGATCGGTCAATGATGCTATCCCTGATGACCTTTGTTCAGTCAGGTATACATCGTTTGACCAGGCGCTGCGCATGGTGCGCTCTTGTGGCCCGGGTGCCCTGCTTGCCAAGTGCGACATTAAGTCGGCTTTTCGCCTTTTGCCAGTGCATCCGGGCGACTTTGAGTTGCTGGGTTTCAAATTTAAGGGTGATTATTATTTTGATAAGGCCATGCCTTTTGGCTGTTCCATATCATGTTCGGCCTTCGAGCGTTTTAGTACCTTCCTAGAGTGGGCTTTCGTCCGCAGGTCAGGGTCCCGGTCTGTAGCCCATTACCTGGATGACTTTTTATTCGGGGGTGAACGGGGCTGGGACACGTGCACACATCTCCTCAACACATTTCAGACGCTAATGCAGGAACTCGGTGTCCCTTTAGCGCCCGAAAAGACCGAGGGCCCATCTACCAAGCTAGTATTCCTGGGGGTGGAGATTGACACAGTAGCGCAGGCTTCTAGGTTGCCGGGCGATAAGGTGTCCAGGATAGTGGCCCTTATCTCGGATTTGCTGGCCAAGCGCAAGGCATCACTGAGGGAACTGCAGGTGCTACATGGTCACCTCAATTTCGCTTGCAGGGTGGTCGCACCGGGCAGGGCTTTTGCCCGGCGCTTATGCGACGCCATGGCAGGGTTATCCAGGCCCCACCATAGAGTTAGGCTTACCCGGGGTATCAGGGCAGACATGTTTGTCTGGTTGCAATTCCTGAGGGAGTTCAATGGGGTCTCATTTTGGAGGTCTGACCTCCTGGCATCCCCCAATTTTCAGATCCAGTCTGATGCCTCAGGATCCCTGGGTTATGGGATGTACTTCAATGGGAAGTGGGCCTATGGTGGGTGGCCACCGGCCTGGGCAGGCACGGGTCGCCTGCGGGATCTCACATACCTGGAATTTTTCCCTATTCTGGGGGCTTTGATGCTATGGGGCGAGCAGTGGGCTAATTCGGTTGTGCATTTCTGGTGTGACAATGCTGCTGTTCTCCACATTGTCAATGCACAGACTTCCAAATCGCCCAGGGTCATGGAACTAGTGCGCCATTTTGTGTTGCGCTGCCTGCGCCTCAATGTCTTGTTCAGGGCCAGGCATGTTCCAGGGATTAATAATGATATTGCTGACGCTTTGTCCCGCCTGCAGATCTCCCGGTTCCGCGCCTTGGCCCCGGATGCGGAGGAATTTCCCTCGCCACTCCCGGACGAGATGTGGACTATTGGCAAGGAGAGGTGAACCGGGCGATTGGCCTGTCACTAGCGCCACGCACGCGTAAGGGGTATCAACAAGCATTCAATTCTTACAGAGCATTTTCTGCTCAATTTCACCTGCCAGAGACCTGGCCTATCCCGGTGGACCATGTTCTGCGGTTCATGGTTCACCTGCATGCACAGGGCCTCGCACCTCGCACCATAGCATCCAAGCTCTCGGCGTTGGCTTTTATGGCCAAAGTGGGAGGTCATGTGGACAGCACCTCTGACTTCCGTGTGAGACATGTTTTGGAGGGGTGGGTGCGCGAGCGCGGGCGTTGCCCGGACGACCGGCACCCTATTTCCCCAGGGGTTCTTACCCAGTTGGCCCGGGGCTGGCCAGGCCTCTGTTTTGATCATTATGAGGCAGCCCTTTTCCATGCAGCCACAACGGTGGCATTTTTTGGAGCGCTCCGCATCAGCGAACTTGTGATGCTGTCTAAGGCGGATGCAAGTTGTAGGGCACTGGAACTCGAAGATGTCTATGTCGCCAAAGACTGGGCTCAGTTGAGGATACGCTCCTCTAAAACAGATCAGCATGGCGTAGGCAGTGGTGTAAGACTGCTACGGTGTTCTTTGGCAGACATCTGTCCGGTTGGTGCCCTACAGGAGTACCTGGCACTGCGTGGCATGCACCACGGCCCGTTTTTCTGTCACCAAGATGGGTCTCCCCTTACAAAATTTCAGTTTTGGCAGGTGACAGGCAGAGCCCTCACCAGGGTGGGCCTACCAGGTGCCCGTTATGGCACACATTCATTCCGTATTGGTGCAGCCTCTACAGCAGCTGCTTTTGGGTACTCTGGGGCTGACATACGTAGCATGGGGAGGTGGGGCTCGCAATGTTTTCAGTTTTATGTGCGCCCACTCCCGCCATGAGTACCAACCCAGTCACCTTACCGCCTTTTTTCTCAATTTTCTTACAGACCCTGGGTGTCGTATTACACCGGTGACAGTATGGCTGGTGGGCCACAGCTATGTGCACAGGGCAGCGCGTTACGCTGCGGCGACAGAGTGGGGACCCCGACTGGGACTGGGTGAACACGCCAGTCTCACATGGCATGGTAAGCCTGGGATGTTATGGCGGGAGCTGCGGCCTTTCCTTTTTTCTGGCCTGGGTGCTGACCCGCCTGACATTCTCATCATCCACATGGGGGGCAATGATTTGGGCCAGGTTACCGGCTTATCGCTCAAGCATGCGATTTGCGAGGACCTCGCCTACTTGCATTATGTCTGGCCTGCCACAACCCTGGTTTGGTCGGACATTGTCCCGCGACATTCTTATAGAGGAGGCGTTAACCTCCTGGCCCTTGACCGCGCTAGGCGCACGGTCAATAGGGCGGTGGCGCGGTTTCTTGCCGACAGGGCTTGGGGACGGGTCAGTCATCACCCCGCTATTAGCCTACAAAATTATGACTTGTACGCAGGGGATGGGGTCCATCTGTCGCGAGGAGGTATGGACCTCCTGTTGGGTGATTGGCGAGCAGGCCTGTTGACCGAGCTGACGGTCTGGGGGGGGGGCGTCAGGCCTTCTTTGAAGCCCCTCCGTGTGGCGGGTAGCACTGGTAAGGTAAACAGTATGACCCACAGGTATCCGGCAGGTTTGCAATTGACTGGACAACACTAGACAGGAATAAATTAGTTAAACGTTGTCCGGTCAACGATGAACCAGGCGACGGGGTGATGACGATAGCTAACCAGCATGCATCACCCCGTGATTTCACGGATACGCGTCAGAGGGTGGGGTCATGAGTTAGATATTGACTACGGTCAACAATTTGTTTGTTGTCAACAAACAAATTGATACAAATTGATATATTGTAACCAACTGCGTTGGCAATTTTGGGTGGTACCTTACCAGTGTTACTTCGGCCTGCTTGCCTTAAGAATTATGATTGGTCGTTTTACCAATACAAATTTATAATTCGGACTAGGGCATTGAATCAATAAATGTGGCCCGATGCTGTTATCCACTTTCAATGTTGTCTGTGTCCGTTATTGGGGGGTGCGCCTGCAATGCAAGCGCGGCGCCAAAATGGCCGCCGCGCTCTTTGCGGGGCCCCCCCACAGGACAGAGAATCCGGGTAGTTAGGGGCGTGGCCAGCTCCCTTATAAAAGGGGTGGCCACGAGGCAGCCGAGCTGCCATTTTACCTCAGCGACGGAGCGGAGAAGTCTTTTCCCCTCCACCCCCTCCCTAGTTAACAGTGTGATATTTTGGTCGCTTCGGGGCCGGGTGGGAATTTTTGGCTGGGACCCATATTGGCTTCCGGGTCCTGGCTTTTTTGCCCATCCCACACTGTTGCTATGGTTTGATATAGGGGTCTTTTTATGTTCCTACTGTTGACTTTGGTCACATTGGCGGGTAGCACTGGTAAGGTAAACAGTATGACCCACAGGTATCCGGCAGGTTCGCAATTGACTGGACAACACTAGACAGGAATAAATTAGTTAAACGTTGTCCGGTCAACGATGAACCAGGCGACGGGGTGATGACGATAGCTAACCAGCATGCATCACCCCGTGATTTCACGGATACGCGTCAGAGGGTGGGGTCATGAGTTAGATATTGACTACGGTCAACAATTTGTTTGTTGTCAACAAACAAATTGATACAAATTGATATATTGTAACCAACTGCCGTTGGCAATTTTGGGTGGTACCTTACCAGTGTTACTTCGGCCTGCTTGCCTTAAGAATTATGATTGGTCGTTTTACCAATACAAATTTATAATTCGGACTAGGGCATTGAATCAATAAATGTGGCCCGATGCTGTTATCCACTTTCAATGTTGTCTGTGTCCGTTATTGGGGGGTGCGCCTGCAATACAGGGTGTCCCAAAAGTTGCCATACATAGGGGAATGGGAAATCATAGCTAAATGTACCTTTATGTACAAAATATTTGTTGCATAATTTTATAAAATATTTACAACATATTATCTACATTTTGGCCACCTTTTTCTATATACACACGAATTCTCAACATGTTCCAAGATGACTGTGTTATACAATTTTGCATATGTATGGAGACTTTTGGGACACCCGGTACTATGTATCATGATTTAGGGTGGCTGCATATAGCAGCAGTTCTGTTATATCCTAACAAATTTTGGCACACAGCTCCTGTTTGTCTGTATGCAGTTGCATAGTCCATCCTAAACAAATCTACATTAAATGATAATTAGTTTGTATGACAAATAGATTTTAAATGCTAATCAAATAAATATGCAAAAAATTAACACAAATGAAATTATATTAAAGTTAACATACTGTGTTTTTTAACTAGTATATTAACTTTAACCCGGTCTGAAATAGTACTGCTTAGAGAATCACAAATTTAAACATAGTCCCTTGTTTAGAAAAATGCTGTGCCTTCAACCAAGAAAACTATCACATCATTAAAATTGCAAGGGTGAAATGCTTCCTCCAATCAAGCTGGCTTTCCTCGAGAAGAGACTTTTTAACACATGGAGTAGGAGTTATTGAAAACAATATCCCCCAGATGCATCTTGAATTTTGTTAGACCTCTACTTTTTCATATTTCTTATAGAATATGATATGTTCCTATTATAAATTGCAGGTTGTATTTATGTGATACTACTGTATATTTCTTTTTTGCAGGGACTGCAGTGGCTTAGTGGTTAAGATGATGAGCTTCAAACTGGAAGGTCTGCAGTTCAAGACCCAAGTACTGCATGATGGAATGAGCACCTGTCTCTGTCCCAGCTCCTGCCAACATAGCAGTTTGAAAGCAAGAAATTGCAAGTAGATAAATAGGGACCACTTTGGTGGGAAGGTAACAGTGTTCCATGCACTCCGGTGTCTAGTCGTGCCTGCTACATGTCCACAGAAACATCTGCAGATGCAGACAGTGCAGGCTCTTTGGCTATAAACAGAGATGAGCACTGAACCCTAAAGTAAGATACGAGTGACTTTCGAGCAAGGGCAACCTTTACCTTTACTATATTTCTTTTAAGACATGTTTGCCAAATTCCACTTGTCTTGTAATGGGAATCTGAATGCATTTACCATTTAATCAGGTACATGAATGTGCCAAAGTGATTTACTTAGTCTGGTGAATCATGCTAAGAAGAAACAAAACTATTTCTAGCTGTTATTGTTTAGAATTTCTGAAGAGGAGGGCTTTGTGCCAAGTTTAAACAAAGCCTCTAGCGGTTCACTTTATTATTAAAAGGAGAATTTACCCATAAGGACATTCTCAGGTTCACACAATTTGATCTCAAGGGTTCACCTACTCAAGAGTGGGGGAAGGGCAACCTTCAAGTGACCATGATGTTGGGGATGGGTAATCCCTGATAACGATCTAATCTCAAGGGCATAATTTTCCCGTGAGAAAGCAGGTGCAAAACACCTTGTAAAACCCTATAAAAAGGGCTGTCAGAGCTTTTTAGGGGTTTTGGAGGGCTGTCAGAGCTTTTTAGAGTATTTGGAGTTGCAGCGGAAGCCTTTGAACCTGGAAGAAACGCATTCCTAGGGGACCGAGAATGGACATCTGAAGCGAGATGCGGCCTTGGAAGGCCGTCCCTTAGAAGATAATGGCAAGAAGTCTTCGGACTTAGTCTATTTTCCAGAGACTGGACTTAGATAAAATTCCAGTATTGATACTTTGCCATTTTTCTCACATCTTCGGACTTTGAAGATTTTTTGATAGCTGGACTAGCTATACTTAAGAGAATAATCGCACTTTGTTATTTTCTAGGGACTAAGTATTTGAGTACTGCGCCTAGGAGATCAGTTTGCTATTGAGAGCAACTTAGAAGCTTGATAGATTAGATTTTACCCAGGAATGGGATATTTTATTTTGATTTTGCTGAACCAGATTTTACTCTTAGCCAGTGCTATGCTTTGCTTTTTGGAGCAGTATTTCCCCTTATGGATAATGCTTTGCTTTTTATTCAAATAAACACAGAGGCCTCACTGGTCTCTTTTTAAAGGACTTTGGGAAGTGTCATTTCCAGTTAACCGGGATCTGGAGCAGCGGTATTTTAAACTCCTTACACCATGCTACTTGAAAGTCTTCCACGGCTCGTGGTAAATAAGTGCACCGGCAGGGTTATGAGGAAGGCCGACTCAGGTGTAACGCACTAGTTACGGGGCAGAAATAGAGTGGTGGAAGCATAAACTGCCCTTAGCCTGAGAAATATGAATTTCAGCAGGTATGTTTTACCGCCACAGTCCAGACCTTAATCCATAAAGGAATGTGGGAGTGCAAAGACACAGGAAAGGGCCGGTAGCGACAGTCTGGGCCAAATCAGGCATTAGAGACTGCAAACAACAACAACAACCCACTTGGTTCTAAATGTATTTATCTTTATAATACTAATACAAATCTGGAGGGGCATTTTCAGAGAAGATATGGAGGGAATGAAGGTTCTATGCCTTGAAACCTATAAGGTGACTTCAGGAGCAGAGGACATTTGGCAAGCAGAGGCTGAGTTGAACACTCAGTCTCATTCATAAATTAATCATACATCCAACTCACTCATACACGAGTCCTTCCCTCCAGATGAAAAGACTGAAAGCAGAGCACATGATTAGATGGTCCAGGGTCCAATTTGCCAAATCTCTACTTAACAGGAGCTCAAGTAGTAGATTGGAAAGACTTCAGTCAAAAAAATCTCCATCAGACTAAGAAGACACTAGAGGAGTAGATGAGCCGAAGACTTATTTCACTATTAAACTGTCATGTATATTTAAATGCTCTTCACTCTTGCACTGGCCAATATGTCTAGTTTAGCCTACAATAAGAATGTTAGGTGAATACCAAGGGCAACCGAAGCGAAGAGAGTCAAACAATCCATAAGTAGCAACAACAAGAATTTAGTTAGATTTGATGTGTTTGTTCCCACAAAAGCAGGATCTTATAAGTAGCTCGTATTGTATCCAAAATAATGATAGGTCTTGAATCTCCCAAAGGAAACTTAAAATACACTCCCCAAAGATGTGAACAGGGCCACATGCTTTCCTTCTATTTTTAGTTAAATTCTTTTCTGCTACACAGACAAACGCTTCTGATTTTTCTGGGCTTGAAAAAGAGAAAAAAGTGCGAAGAAGAGTTAAAATCCTCTTGTTTCTCATGCAAAGAGCAAAACGGAAAGTAGAAAATGCTATAGATAGTTGCACATTTGGAATAAAAACCTCTGCTTTCTACTAATATAATCTGGGGAAATGACAGAAGAAGAAGGTAAATCAAAAAAGTTGACATAATGATCCCAGTCACAATCAACAATATTGCTTTACCTGGATTTTATTTCATAGAGTTAGCCTCACCCTTTATCTGTGTCCGCACCGGCCCTTTGGAATCTCCTGCCTGTGGAACTGCGTCTCCAGACGGAGTTGTTGCCCTTTAGAAAAGAACTAAAAACCTGGCTGGCGGGCCAAGTTTGGGGTGCAGGTGGAGGGGTGGCTTCCATTGGGTGGTTAATATAGGGGAGGATGCCTGCCCCATGGTTTCTTCAGTTCCTGCACCCCTCTCTTTTTAGGGGTGGGTTCTTATTGCTGGTTTTTATCTGTTTTATTTGTTTTTATCTGTTTTTACCCACTGTTGTGAACCGCCCGGAGTCTCTCTCTCTCTCTCTCTCTCTCTCTCTCTCTCTCTCTCTATATATATATATATATATATATATATATATATATATATATATATAGATATAGATATATAGATATATATATATATATATATATATATATATATATATATATATATATATATATATAGATAGATAGATAGATAGATAGATAGATATATAGATATATAGATAGATAGATAGATAGATAGAGAGAGAGAGAGAGAGAGAGAGAGAGAGAGAGAGAGCAGACCTAACTTGAATGTAGACTCAAGGGAACAAAAGATAACTCGGTAAGGGGGAGTGAGGTAACTTTTGCAGACAAATTCACATTGTAACTCACTGCCATTCTAATCTATACTAATCTATACTCTTACTTCCAATTTATCACTAGAACTAAAGAGAGAGAGAGAGAGAGAGAAGTCTCCTTCTCTTCCAGGTTACTCTTAAGTACAGATGATCCACCAGGCAGAAACTGTTTTGGCTTCTAAGCAAGTTCCAATGATCTTAATGAAGTCTGGCCAGCAGAAGACCTTTCTTCTTCTTCCATATATGAATCTGAATACTGGCGATCCTCATGCCGATCAGCCATGAAGACTGTCCTGAGAATATAATACAGTGGCCTTTCATCTGCCTTCCACATCACAGCGTGACACCCGTACCACCGATTCAGCTCCACAAGTCACTTTCTGGTCCTGAGCCCTTTTGGCACACAAAGTCCTCATCGGCCCCAGGCTAGTATTGATGAAGCTTCTGTCCTCCACCAAGATGGATTCAAGTGGGATTTAATCCACTTGGGGACCATCATCCTTCCCTGTGGACTTCGGCAACTAAATCCGTTAGTCCTCAGGGTGGTCAGGTTAGCTAACCACTGCGTGACACTCAGCGCTGAGTTGCTGGTGGTATGGTCTACTCTATTACCATAGCAGGATCACCTGGCCAGACTGGTAGAAGACCTCTGAAGGAGATAATTCATTTTAACTAATTAGCATGACTCTATTTTAATTTCATTCATGGGGCAGGCTTTTAAAAATATAATTCAATAACTATTTCAAAATTTCCAACTTGCTCAGACAGCACCTGCAGTCTACTTGGGTAACTCATCGCCCATTCACTTATTCCATAAATAACAGATTTGGAATTCTACAATGCCACTATGCAAGAATGTGACAAGCTTCCCATCTCTTCAACAGTTCTTCTTCACATCCTACTAATGTCCACTTGTAGTAATTTATGCCTGTAACCCAGGCCAGGTACTCTCCAACAACTTGACTCCCTTCAGAAGGTTGTTGTGGAAATAAAGTGAGGATAAATACAGTGGTATAGGTTACTTTGAGTTTATTACAGGAAATATAGGCTGTAAATTTAATCAGAAAATTATTAAACCTTGTCCAAATATGCATTAGATTAAGGATCTGGCATATGTGAACAAATAATATAAACTTGCATCCCTGGATTCTGTTGACATAATTTCAAGCAGTGGCTTCTCCTCAAGACAGATAGAGAATAAAGCAATTATTATTGTTTCTTCCTGCACTGCCTTCCCGGGGCCCTCACCACCTTGCCCGGGAATGGGAGGCAGGTGCATCGCCTCCGCCCTCCGAGCCTTGCCCACTGGGAGGGCTCAGAAGAGATGACGCTGGAGCCCTGCCACTGCTGCCGCCACACTGCCTCTTCCTGGCGCCCTCACCACCGGGCCCGGAAATGGGAGGCAGGCGCTCATTTGGAGGACCTCAAAAGGGTTGACACTGCTGCCTCCTGAGGACTCTTTGGACATTGAGCCCTTTCCCACAGTCCAGCATTTGCTGCGGGGGAGCAAGAACAATTGGGCTCCCAACACGGTGAGGAATTAAAGCCAGTCGCCGCCACCTTGCCTAAGCCTTGTTGCTTCATTCTGTCGATGTGGCTGAGGACTTGGAGCTGGGCTCTGATGTGGCCATTGAGACCGGACCTTGTTAAGGCCCAATTAAGGTAGTTGAGCCTTGGGCTCTGTGCACCCCCCGGATCATTGTACTTTTTCCAATCTGTAATTTGTAAATTGTTCTTATTGCATTTATGTTATTGTATCCTGATACTGTATTTTTGCTCTCCTATTGTATTTTTGTACTGGTTATATTGTACTGTATTTGCATTTAATATGTTGTAATGCCGTCTGAGTCAGCCTTGTGCTGAATAGGGCGTGGTATAAATCCAATAAACTAAACTAAACTCCTGTTATCTGCAACAATAAAGCAAGTAGACTGGGGGTGAATGCCGGGGTAAATCAGCACAAATTTCCTCTACCTTTCCACATTTATGGGAGACTCCTGATGGTCAAAGGCACTTTACGTACGGGAAGGGGAATATTCATTTGCAGAAGCTAACATACAATTCAAACCAAAGCACTTCACAACAAAACAGAGCGAAAACCTCAGTACCATCCATTTTCATATCAAGAACAGGGGAAAAGATCTAATATATTGTAGTAGCATTGTTAATGGAATGAGAGCTGTAATAATAGCACTACCAGTGGAAGAGGTTCTGATGCATCAACTCAGAGACTGCTATTGCACAATAAAGGCATACGTTCAGGGACATATATCAGAGCGTAAACAAAGCAAAACAAAAAGAGAGAGAAAATGTTGTGGCATCTTAAAGATGTTATGTATGTACAATGTCACTTTAAGAAATGTATGAATGTAACCTGACCACAATCACAATGTAGCCCAGCTGTTAAAGGAACGCGAGTTAGCTGCCCATAGAGGGCAGCTGCGAGCGTTCAACTCACATGGTTCTCATTCCTCAAATCACTGACAGCCGCGGGAACTCTCCCGCATTATCAAACAACTACAGAAGAGGGGCGTGACTTGGGACGACGTCACGCCGGTAGCAGCCAATGAGGTACCGTGCAGCAAGATTCAAATGCATTGTGCTACTGTATATAATGTGATGTATCTCCGCCATTACCACATGTTCATCCTGATCATCAATGAATAAACCTGTGTTAGTCCTTACTGCGACTCCTTCTTTGTCTTCCGTGCAAGACACTAAAAAGACTAACTGCTGTATTTAATGTTAGCTTTTGTGGATCAAGTCCAATTCGTCATACATAGGAGTGAGACTTCATGGCATCAATTTATACACATCGGGTACAGAGGTACACAATTGTTAGCTACCATAACAGATAAATACAAATCCATGTGGCTTTTTACAACTGATAATAGCAGAAGATCCCTGGTTGTTATTCAGTTTGTGAAGTTTGGGCCTCTTAGTAGATGGATGCAGGACAAACCTTGTGACATTACACTTTGCTAACAAGTTTATCTTTCAGATCTAGTATCTATTGACAATAGTGTGAGTGAACCAGGCAAAGCACCTTTGGTCCATGAGGTGGCCTGAGGCTGTGGATGCCAGATTTTCATAACCAGTGGCCATACTGGCCAGAAAATTCTGGATGCTGCCTTAAATGACCCATGGCTGTCATAAACGTGTTTATGACAGCCACAGGTCATTTACAGCAGCCTTCTGCTCATGCATAGGTGTGTCATGCAACCTCACACGCCCATTTTACATCCGCTTCCAGGAGCGCCAAGGGCATCAAGGGCCAGATGAAATGTCTCTGGAGGCTGAATCCGGCCCATGGGATGTAATTTGGGCACCCCTGGCCTAAATCCTTGACCATGAACAACAGCCCTCTAGTCTGAGGAAATCTGAGAACTGTGGTTTTAAAAGGAGACATTTTTGAAATCTTTGGTTCTGCCTGAGATTTGGTATACTGGGTAGGTTTACTGTAGAAGAAAGTGAAATGCTCTTTCATCACTGCTAGACTATGAAACATTGGTGACTATCTGTAGGCAAAGCCACTATAGGAGAAGCAAGGTCTGTAGAACGAGAAAGCAATAAAAAGGCAAGAGACAGCAGGAGAAGACAAGATCTTATTGAACCAAGTGTAGTCAATGAGTTACATCAAACATGTGTGTCTTCCTTCCATTAGTTGAAGACTAATGTATTTTTTAAAAATTATAATTAGATCCTGAGCATACAGTACAGTAAAACCCCTACTTGCATAAAAAGTCCATTCCGTATGCTTTTGCTTAAATCTTTTTTATGTACTGTAACTTGAAGCAACCCATAGGGAAAAAAAATTTTTTTTATGTAGCTCAAAGCAAACCCATAATAAAAATGAAATTTTTATGTAAATCAAAGCAAACCCATAGGAAATTGTGTTTCATAAATTTATGTAACTCGGGGCATATGTAAGTCGGGGTTTTACTACTGCTGGAGATTTAGTTGATGCTTCCCTATATCAGAGGCTGACTGGCCACTACGGTTGTCATGGATACAGCTTAGGCCAAACAGGACCACAACTCTGTGATGTCAAATTGAGGTAGGAATTTGCATAGGTTCTCTGTCTTGGCAAACTTGTTGTTGTTCAGTTGCACAGTCGATTCCGACCCTTTGCGACCCCATGGATCATTGTCCCTCGGGCACCTCTGTCCTCCACCATCCTCCTCAACCTACCCAGCTCTGTGCCCACTGCGTCTACAATACCATCTAGCCATCTCATCTTTGGCCTCCCCCTTCTTCTTTTGCCCTCTACCTTTCCCAGCATCAAGGCTTTCTCAAGTGAATCCTCGCTTCTCATTTGATGTCCAAAGTACTTCAGCTTCATCTTTACTATTTGACCGTCTAAGGAGCAGTCAGGGTTGATTTCTTCTACAATCGACCTGTTTGTTCTCTTCGCTGTCCCGGGGACTCTCAAAACTCTCCTCCAACTCCACATTTCAAAGGTGTCTATTCTTCTGCATTCAGCTTTCCTAATTGTCCAATGGGAATACCATTGCTTTGACTATACAAATTTTTGTTTGTAATGTGATGTCTCTACTTTTCACTATGTTCCCCAGGTTTCTCACAGCTTGTCTCCCAAGAATCAGTCACCTTTTCATTTAATGAAAATCACCATCTGCAATGATCTTAGATCCTAAGAAAGTAAAATCTGTCACTGCTTCTACTTCTTCCCCATCTATTTTCCAGGGACTGATAGGGCCTGTTGCCATTACTGTATCTTGGGTTTCTTGATACTGAGTCATACCTGTCGACCGTGGTTCCAGAAAATACGGTTCTGCACAGGTCGCCTTCTATGCATGCGTAGAACGGGGCTATGCAAGCGTAAAACCCTTCTACGCATGCGTAGAATTGGGATACTCCGCTTGCATAGAAGGCAACCTGCGCAGAAGAGCTGCGCAGTACCTCCTTTCCCCCGCTGCCAAATTCTGGGGTTTTGGCAGTGCGGGGCGGGAAATGGCGCAAATTGGCGCCAAAAACCATGAAATCCCGGCCAATCCAGGATGGTTGACAGGTATGAGTCAAACTAAGAGGCGATAACAGTAATCTTGAGTCTTAACTGTCAAGAGATTTCTTTGTGAAGGCACAAGGTTATTTGAAGGCTATATTAACCTCTACTACAAGAGGAGGGATTTTGAAGGATATTTAAAGGGCATTTCATGTTACTTTTGTAAAGGAGTGGCAGCCATTCCAGTATACAGGTGTGCCTCTCATATATATTTCAGAACTTCCTCAGCCCCTTCCCCAACAGCCTAAATCCTTGACCATGGCCAGCAGCCCTATAGTCTGGGGAAATCTGAGAACTGTGGTTTAAAAAGGAAGAATTTTTGAAAGCCTTTTCAGGATAAAAAAGTAATTGGAGTGCTAATGTTCCCACACCTCTTTCTCAGTGGTTAAACAAGTTGATTTGCCCTTGCATGTCTTTTATATATCACTGGTTAGCATTGTTTTTTTAATTTTACACAGCAATCCCCCTAATGTTGAATGCTTACCAATGAGCTTCTCTCGTGTCACCTTTCACAAGAAACATTGACGGTGACTAGTAACAGCCACTGATAATGGGGAAAAGTCCAGGCTTAGAATCTAGGTAAGATAAGTACATTAGCCATTAATATTCCCTTCAGCATACTCTGTGCCTCATTGGGAATAAACTCTTACTTTAAAAAAAACTGATGAAAAGTAAAACCGAATGATCAGTAACACATAATGCTCAGCTACTCAAAAAGTAACCAAATTAAATCATGTTCAGAAAGGTATCTTAAATCACATAAAATAAAAATCTCTGATGAGTGTTGGTGCCTTATCAGCTTGTGACTTAATTTTCATGGCTCCTTCCCTGCGATGTGGCAAGTAGGCCATACTGATCACTTCTTTCCTCCAAGATTCAAAATATGATTTAAATTTCCATTAAAAAACATTCTGAACTCTCTGGATGTTCAAGATTTTATTATGCTATAAGGCTGCAAAATGTACTCATTTTTAGTTGAGAAAGAGCCATCTTTTTGACCAGTTCATTCTTTCTCCAAATAGGTCTCCTTGACTGTGGAACATGATTGACCTTTGTGGTGTCTCAGCCACCAACCAGACCAGACCAGCTGGAAAGATGAGAGAACTTCAGTCATTCTAGCCATGGAAAATGATGTGTGTCATGGTTGCAATTCTATGGTCTCCCTCTCCTCGCCTGAGGCTACATCATCCTCAATCCCAGCAGATCCACCCCTTCCTCTCTCCTCTTGCCATCAATCCAGGGTATCAGCCTGAAGTCTTCTCACTCACTTGAACCTTGTGGAAATATGGATCCAAATTGGTTAATGAGGTGGAAAATGCCACCTGATGCAATGACACAAGTTGGCAGATCTACCCGAGCCCTCCCCAAACATCCATGCTTCCCCTGGTAAGCTCCATCTCATCCTACAACCCATGAACCCCAAGGCACCCTTACCTGAAGGCTGCAGATGCTGGGCTCCTTCAAATATGGGGCTCCAGGGAGGGAGCTAATCAGAGACCATGGCAGAGAAAGAAAGAGTGGTCTCTCCCCCTCTTTCTCCTCTCCCCACTTTTATTCACTCTCTTCTCTCCCTCTTTCTTTTCCTGCCCTCTTTCCTTCTGGCTCTTCTTATGCTCTTAGAGTAGCCTTGCAAGTGCCAGAAGGGCAGGAGAGGAAAAGGGAGCTGGGAAGGAGGAGAAAGAAAGGGGGGGAGAGAGGGGGAAGCCATTTTCTTTCCTTCCCTTCCTGCCATTTAGTGATGTGTGATTCCCCCCCCCCTTTTTTTTTTGGCTTAGCCTCTTCCAAGAAAACTGAATGCACGTGGAGAACTGTGTTGGACCCCAGTTGGGCAAAAAAAAAAAACCACCTGTGAAATTGCTCCCCCAACTCTTCTTTGTGCCTCCAAACAACCAACCAGAGGAAGATTAGCCAGAGAACTGTTGGGCTGAAGGGAGGCGGCTTGGAATATGGTAAGAAAGGTGGTAGGGTTGAGTGGTCTCAGGTGAAGGGAGAAGAAGGAGTGTTGGAGACTCATGGAAGGGGACCAGGGAGTTGAGCTCTTTCCTGGCTCAGATTGAAATCCCAGCCAGGCAAGAACTGGGGGGGGGGGAGGTGTCGTAAAGCTCTCCTTGTTTTTGAGGGGAACTCTATGATGCAAACTCTTGCCTTAAAAAGCATTTTAACCCATACAGGGGGATAAAAGAAAACATTTCATTGGAAGTGTTTTTTTTTACTTTCGCAATCCAATTTTTCTACTGGAGGGGCGGGGAATGCATTTGTTCCCAGAGTAGTAGTAGTAGTAGTAGTAGTAGTAGTAGTAGTAGTAGTAGTAGTAGTAGTAGTAGTAGTAGTAGTAGTAGTAGTAGTAGTGTTGTTGTTGTTGCTGTTGCTGCTGCTGCTGCTGCTACTGCTGTTATTATTGTTGTTGTTGGTCAGAGATTACTCTGGGTTGAAAGGATTTTTGCTGGGGAAACTCTGCTCAGGGGACACCCGAATGAGGCTCCTTTCATGTCCCTATGCAGTCCTTGGGTATAGAAACCCAACCTTCCAGTCTCCAATCTCAGCATCTTAAACACTAAGCCACCGGAGGAGCTGCTCTTTTCTACTGAAAATTCATCATTCCATGGGTCATTTAAGCACACCCACTGGCATCTGCCCCTGGAATTCTCCATCATTCCCCAGCCGTACATGGCAATCCATCATCCAATCCCATTGAGTGAGCAACAATAAGTAGATTTCCTTCAAGAGCAGGGATGGCTCATTCAGCAACTAAACTACATTCCTCTATACTTCCCTCATATATCTAAACTAGGCATGCTAGAAACAGATACTGAGCAAGATGGGTCATTGCTTTGACCTCAACTGACAGCTTCTAAGTGCCACCAATTAAATCAAATACAAGATGTAGCTAAAAAGCTTTGAACAAAGACAAATTGTTTCCCTGCTGAGACTGTTACAGAGCTGCTCATGTGAAAGTTGACTCAGCTTTTCGTACTCCTTGTGTCATCCACTGTTACTGTGTGATGCCAAATAGGCTACACTTTCCTTTCCTCACAATGTATGTAGCAGCCTTTATGCCACACAGGCCCCCATCTCTACCTCCAATTTCCACTAGATATTGCTATGTCAAAATAAACACACACAAACACACATATTCAACAGAGACATAATACAGTACAGTACTCAGAACAAAAGGCAGGAAGAAAACTGAACTGAATTAAGCCACCAAGGCACAGGGCTCCATGAGTATAACAATTCAAGGAGGCACAAAAGCTCTATTTGTGCATTCTCCCTTGCACTAATAAAAATTGTGGCAGAAGGATAGGAGGACCATGCTTCCTAGCACCACCCTGCCACTTGCACATCAGAGAAGTACATCTACAACAATAACTCCCAACCTTTGGTTTCTGGACTTCAATTCCCAGAAGCCAAAGTCAATTCCCAAAAGCATTGACCAGACTTAGGCTTCTCGGAATTGAAGTCCAAAAAACCAAAGGTTGGGAAACAATGATCTACAGAATGTATTGTCTTCTTCACATGACAGATCTTGAAGAAGCTCAAGCAATTCAGCAGGTATGCAAAGTGTGGTAGTCTTGGAGTATGATGAAATCTTTAATGGCATATCTCAGGATAAAATAACATCATCAGAATCTCTGCTGAAAACTTCCCAACCTACCCCAGTGGCAGAAATATGTTTTCAGGCTCAGTTAAATACTGATGGCTGTCTATTTCATCTTCTTTTCTTAAGGTCACCGAGGCCAATATAAATAGGTTGCGGCAGATATGTTTACTATTTTTATGTGGACTAGCAAAGTTTTGAAAACACCCTTTGCACAAGAATTCTAATTCCACTTTAGAATAAACAGTGGTCCTTCTTAGATTCACCAGCTACATGCTTTATAGACCTTAGCATTGGGGCTACAATGATCCATATCTTAGTAAACTTGCATTTTGACATTCATATGTTCTATATGAGGCTGCTCATTAATACATTTCTCAGGAAAGTCAAATTATACTTGTTCCTGGAATCTGCTCATTCTGTTGCATGCCTACTTATATAGACACTAGCATATTTTGCCCGACGGTGCCGGGCTTTTTAAAATTGTTTTGGATAGTAAAGGGTTTCGTTTTTTTTTCTTGAACCAATGGTGCTGGGCTGTTTTGAATGGTGTTGTAAGGTTTTGTGATTTTGTGGCTTCAAGGCGCTGCGTCCGCCTGCGGCGGACTTGCGCTCCCAGTGGGGTTTTTTTTGTTTGGTTTTTTTTTTTTTTTGCATGCTGGCTTCCTCAGTGCCGGGCTCTTTTAATTGGTTTTTGAACATTTTTGTTTTATGTTTATGCAAATTTTATTTTATTTTATTTTATTTTATTTAATAATTATTTAGTTTAAAATTTAATTATGGTTTTTAAAATGTTTATTTTTACGCATTTTTATTTTTTGTTTTGGTTTTTTGGAGTGAAAAGTGAATTCAGGTTTTTTGGTAATTTTTGAGATTAGTGTGTTTATTTTTGAATGTTTTTATAACTTATTTGATTAATTTTGGAATTAATCTTATTAATTTTAATATTTTTGAATCTTTTTTTTCTTTTGGCCTCTGGGTGGGGGTGGTGAGCTTTTCTGTCTCTCTTCAATTGTTGCCTCTCTACAATTGTTCTCTTCTGTCCTCTGGGTGTCGCTTCCGGTAAGTTTTCTCTTCCTTTTCTTATTTGAGTTCCGGTCCTCATAGATGGAAGATGTCTTTTGCTAAGTTCTCTTGGGGGTGGGTGGGATTTTTTTTTGGGTGGGGGTGTCTGTGTGTTTTTTCTTGTTTCTTTTTGATTGTTTTTGTGAATCTTTTTTGATTTTTGTGTGGTTTTGAATGTTTTTGGTTTGTGTTTATTTTTTCAGTGGGGGGGTGGCTTTCTTTCCTGCGGGCCATGCTGGCTGGCCCGTGGGAAGGAAGGGCATCGGCGGTGGGGGGTTTCCTTTTTTTCCCCACGGGCCATGCTGGCTGGCCCGTGGGGAAGAAGGGAAGTTCCGGGGTGGGTGGGTGTTCTTTTATTTTTTGCGCGCCGGCTGGCCCTTCAAACGGAAGGGCAGCGGCGGCGGGGTGGGGGTGGGGTATTTTTTCCCCACAGGCCATGCTTGCTGGCCCGTGGGGAAGAATGGCAGCGGCGGCGGGCGTTGTTTTTTTAAGTTTTATTTTTTGCGCTCCGGCCGCCTCAGTGTTCTGTGCGCTAATGGCGCACAGGACGCTGGGGCTTGTAGTTTTGCCTGCGTGTGTTAGCATACTTTAGTGGCTTGTTTCCTGTGGCTTTTTTTTGATTGGCCGCGGTGCGTTTTTGAACGTTCCTTTTGCTGCGCCGCTCAGCCTGATTGGCTCTGGCGCGGCGCGGCACAAGGAACGTTGGGAATTGAAGTTCCCTTTTTTTGTTTGTGACTGGGGGGCTCCTGCCCCCGGGTCGAAAATTTCAACCGACAGTTACCTGCGAACCGGGTTCAGGCGAGTGAACGGAGGCCCATTACGGGCTAGTGGGGCCTGGTGCAACATCCTTTGAACATTCCAACAGTTAACGCACCATTTTATAGGTATAGATTGATTTACAAAAAGGACTTTGACTCTGGGTACTTTTTGAAGCAGTTTCTTATGTAAATTATTTCATTGCCATGCTGCTTTCACAGTTGAGAATTTTTTTCCTGACATATCTGTCTTCATGTAACTTGAACCTGTTATTACATGTCCTGCAGTCAGGGATGATAGAGAACAGATCCTGCCCCTCCTCTTCATGACTGTCTTTCAAATATTTGAAGAGTGCTATCATTTCCCCTCTCAATCTCCTTTTCTCAAGGCTAAACATGCCCAGTTCTTTCAGTCTTTCTTTATCGGATTTGGTTTTCAGTCTCCTGATCATCCTTGTTGCCCTCCTCTGAACTTGTTCCAGTTTTTTGGCATCCTTCTTATAGTGTGGTGTCCAGAACTGGATAAAGCACTCTAAATGGGGCTTTGGTCACCCCTGCTTGAAAGCCAGTCATATCTGACTCTAGGGTTCAGTGCTCATCTCTGTTTATAGCCAAAGAGCCAGCGCTGTCTGCATCTGGAGACATTTCCGTGGACATGTGGCAGGCATGACTAAACACCAGAGAGCACGGGACACTGTTTACCTTCCCACCAAAGTGGTCCCTATTTATCTACTTGCAATTTCCTGCTTTCAAACTGCTAGGCTCGCAGGAGCTGGGACAGACGGGAGCTCACTCTGTCATGCAGTACCCAGGAATTGATATCTGACCTTCAAGTCAACGAGTTCAGCATCTTAACCACTAGGACCTCATGGGTTTTGAAGACTAAACTACTGTTAATGCAAGCCTAAAATAGCATTTGCCTTTTTTGTAATATCACACTGTTGACTCATATTCAACTTGTGATCTAACTTTGCACTTATCCTTGTTAGTGAAGTTTTATGATGCATTAGATACCACTGTGATACAGAATTAAAACAACCTTCACAATGTTCAAGAGCATATTACAGATCTTTAATCTAACTTTTGGACATAAAACTGGCTATTTTCTCAAATTTTATACAGGGAATAAATAATATGCCTAGGGCGCCATCCCATTTGCCAACTTATTAATTAGCAGAACAATTTCTGATTCCAGATGAAAACAACAAAACCAGCAACTGCAAATACCAGCTTGAACCAGGGAGATGCAAAGCATTCACAGCTTCATATAACTTGTGTTTGTCTGCAAGTCAAATTCATAGGTCACATCATATTGAAACAAACCCTGTGTAAGACCTTACTAAGAACTTATAACATCATAAGCTGAAATATAGTAGAGCAGTGATGGCGAACAACTCAGAGACCGAGTGCCCAAACTGCAACCCAAAGCCCACTTATTTATCGCAAAATGCCAACACAGCAACAGGGAAAGAAGGAAACACTCCCATTGGGCAGCTGGGTGGAGGGCCAGGGTGAACTCTGTGCTGGGGGTGGGGTGTGTGTGTGGAGGAAGCACTCCCCTTGGGCTGCTGGGCAAAGGGACGGGTGAACTCTGTGCTGCAGGAAGGGAGGAAAAGCTCCCATTGCGCTGTTGGGTAGAGAGGTGCGGCAAACTCTGTGCTGGGATGACTGCATAGATGCCCACAGAGAGAGCTCCGAGTCCCACCTCTGGCATACGTGCCATAGGTTTGCCACCACTGTACTAGAGCCTACTGAAAAGAATGTGACTGCAGTGACTTAGTGGTTAAGACACTGAACTTGATGACTGGAAGGTCAGCAGATTAGCAGTTCGACACCCTAGTGCTGCATGTCTTTGTCTTAGCTTCTGCAAACCTAGCAGTTCAAAAGCAAGAAATTGCAAGTAAATAAATAGGGACCACTTCGGTGGGAAGGTAAACAGCGTTCTGTGTGCTCTGGCATCTAGTCATGCCTGCCACATGTCCATGGGAATGTCTGCAGATGAGACAGACTTTGGCTGTAAACGGAGATGAACACTGAACCCTAGAGTTGGATGCAACTGGCTTTCGAGCAAGGGTGACCTTTATCTTTACCTTACTGAAAATAATATGTTTACATCTCTGAAATTATTCAAATGGATCTTACGGGAAAGGATCAATAATTCTTATTGGATTATATACGTAAGGTTCAGTTTATCTACTGTCACAAATATTTCTGTGAAGACTCCTGCTCTCTATTCCATCTTGCCTCGTGTCTTCATTACAGCCACCAATACTCAGGGCCATAGCCAGAGGGGGGGGGCAGGGCCCCCAAAAACCCTCCTGAGCTAACAGCCCACCCCCACCCCACCCCATGATGCCAATGTTATATACTGTATGTGAGTGTGACATTGTTGCCCCTCCTGAAAATATTTTCACCCCCTCGAATCTAGAATCCTGGCTATGGCCCTGCCAATACTTCTTTCTTGTTTCGCTCACTCTTTCAGTCCTTAGACGGACAGAAGATGTCACCAGCAGTTCTAGGAGAGTGCACTGATATCATAACGAAACAAGGAGCAAGTGATGCTACATCATTGGCAAACACTTCTAAAAACAACTGATAATATGTTGCAGGATTGAAGTGAAGGGAAAGCAGTGCTAAGCCTGGAAATGGATAAAAGTGAACTAAAATGCCAGAAGCTGGTTTGATACATCCTAAAAGTTAACATACAGTACATGATAAATCAAAGAGGAAATCCCTAGCATGAAATAATCAAAGTGGGGAAAACAAAGCTCCAATAAACAAAGGAATTAATAACATTTGGGATTTGTGGTATACATAATTTGTCACCTCAGGGCAACCAAGGCTGCAAACCTATGCATATTTACCAAGGAAAACCCCAATAAATGTGATGAGTGAAGATATTTCAAATTCTGTTGTGAGTCTGTAGACTCTGCAAAGTGCATGCCCCTCCCAAACTGTAAGCACATAGGCATGTACTATGGCTTGTCAGATAAATAACATTTTGTTTGTGCTATCCTGGATAGGCAGCTAAAACATAGGATTTAATGCACACCTGGTTCATTTTTCGCATCTCTGGGTTGAAAGGATTTTTGCAGGGGATGCCAGAATGAGGCTCCTTTCATGTCCCCCATCGTGCAGCTCTCAGGAATCGAACCCGTGTTTCCGGTCTCCAAGCATTCCGTCTGATGTAGCCATTTGCACAGGCTTTGTATCACAAACCTACATACTTGGCAGACTAATAATATTTAGAGTTGAGTGTGCATGTTGCTTTTTTTCTTTCAAAGAAAAGCCACATGTGCTTACAAGGAAACAGATGTGAAATTCATATGTTTACTCCATGAGTACTGCTGTATTGAACTAAAAACAATCGAACTATTTCTTTAAACTGCATAACCTACAATATGAGCGGTACCTTGGAGACTGGTTTTTGATGAAGGTAGAATGAAAACTCATTTCCCTATGTCTTAGGGTAGGTTACCGCACAGCAATATAATAACATATAATGTCATGTCGTCAAGCCAATTCCAACTTATGGCCTGAGACTCAACATAAAGAAAACCAAGATAATGGCAATAGACCATATCAGTCCCTGGAAAATAGATGGGGAAGAAGTAGAAGCAGTAACAGATTTTACTTTCTTAGGATCCAAGATCTCTGCAGATGGAGATAGCAGCCATGAAATAAAAAGGCGACTGATTCTTGGGAGACAAGCTATGAAAATCCTAGGGAACATAGTGAAAAGTAGAGACATCTCACTGCAAACAAAGGTCCGCATAGTCAAAGCAATAGTATTTCCGGTGGTAATGTATGGCTGTGAGAGTTGGACCATTAGAAAAGCTGAGCGAAGAAAAATAGATGCCTTTGAGATGTGGTGCTGGAGGAGAGTTTTGAGAGTCCCCTGGACAGCGAGGAGAACAAATAGGTCAGTATTAGAAGAGATTAGCCCTGAGTGCTCCTTAGAAGGACAAATAACAAAGATGAAGCTGAAGTATTTTGGACATCAAATGAGAAGAGAGGATTCACTTGAGAAGGCCTTGATGCTGGGGAAGGAGGAGGGCAAAAGAAGAAGGGGACGGCCAAAGATGAGATGGCTAGATGGTATTGTAGACACAATGGGCACGGGGCTGTGTGGACTAAGGAGGATGGTGGAGGACAGGGGTGCCTGGAGAGCGATGGTCCATGGGGTCACAAAGAGTCGGACTCGACTGTGCGACTGAACAACAAATGTCATGCCGTCAAGCCAATTCCGACTTATGGCAACCCTTTCCAGAGTTTTCTAGATAGTACAAAGAAATAGTTTACCATCTCGTTCTTCTGGGTATGCCCTGTGACTCTGTAGCTTGCTCAAGGTTGCACAGTCTGATTCTTCTCCCAAGTGGCTTGATGGGGAATTGAACTCCCAACCTCTGACTCCACAGCCAGATGCCTAACCAACTGGGCTATCCAGCCATCTATTAGCAATATAATGTACAGCAGAGAAAAAACAAAACAAAAACAAAAATGTTGTAGCATTTTGAAGACTAACTGTTGTATTTTAATATTAGCTTTCATGGATCAAGTCCACTTCATCAGACAGTATAATGCAGATGGTTAAATCAGTGATTCATGATAGTTGGGCAGTCAATCCTCTGCCAGTCACCTGAGTTCTATCAGTAAAATCTTACATAAACATAGTGAGAGCAGCCTAGTTCTAAAACAGGTATATAGGTTGGTGCTCTCATGTCTAATGATGTATATTAACCCAAACAAACTACTGTACAGGCTCATTAGCTGTTGCATGAACCTAGAGCAGGGGTGGCTAACCTTGGTGCTCCTGCTGTTCTTGGACTTCAACTCCCAGAAGGCCAGGTCAGTACACCAGTTGATCAGGGCTTCTGGGAATTGAAGTCCAAAAATAGCAGGAGCACCAAGGTTAGCCACACCTGACCAAGAGGTGGGTAACATACATGTACTATGCACTAAAAGCATTTTATAGTTGTGTGCCTCTGGGCTCTCATTAGGATTCTGAAAACCTCCATTTTCACCAGGAAAAATATATCCTTGGGGGTACAGAGGTACTATAAATGTCATCTGAACATTTCAAAGAGAAAAAATAAATGATTTAAAAAAGATTTTACTGCTCATGCTAATGAATTTGGATCCTCCTGAAAGCAAAAATAGGTAAACAAACTTCTCCATGATTTATTTTAGCTTAAACCTCTGGCTTGTCACACAGTAATTCCTCATCCACACATGACAATAATGTGTGATAAAGATAGAAGGTCCATTATTTGTTTGGCTATTTCCACTAAGAAACCATGCTAGAGTAAACAGGCACCATGCATTAGCATGCTGTAAATTTCCTGTCTCCATATCCAAATGCAACCATGACTGGCATAGCCTCAGTGATGTATCAATTAGCAATAGACAGTTTCAGAAATGACCTCTCTCTCTCTCTCTCTCTCTCACACACACACACACACACACACACACACACACACACACACACACACACACACACACACACACACACACACACACACACACGCACACACACACTACAGGCGAAGGCGAGAAAATCAGGTGATGGAACAACGCACAATTGCCAAGGAAGTCAGGATAGAGAGGACAGCAGATCTGGGATACATCGACCAAGGAACGGTGGACTCATCATCTCATCCCAGACAATGTGTGGTCAACAAGACAGCATGGAGAAGTGGATCACTACCTCACACAGCTGTTGACGGGACATGGCTGCTTCAGAGCCTACCAACACCGCTTTAAGCTGAATGATGATGCTTCGTGCCCCGTCTGCCAGCCCATGCAGGAAGACATGGAGCACGTGTTTTTTCACTGTCCACGCTTTGATACACAACAGGAAATTTTACAGAGGCATCTTCGACAACAGTTGTCTCCAGAAGACATGATCGGCGAGATGTTGAGCAGGGAGACAACCTGGGTCACAATGTCTAATTATGCGGCCATGGTAATCTTGGAACTCAGACATGTGGAGAGACTGAGAAGAGGGCAGCCAGAGGCATAGAGGAGGAGGGCGAGTAGCCAAATTGGAGGAGGGTTTTTAACAGCCAGTCCCCGTCCCCACCCCACCCCCCCCACCCCGGCCAAGTAATGCCTGACAGCGGTTCTGCAGGGTGGCGGGGCATAATGGGTGGTTTTAGTGGGTAAAAATCCCACACATTGTGAAGCTTCTTAGGGCTCCACAGTGTCTTTTGAAGATTTCCACCTGCCCTTAAATACACACACACACACACACACACACACACACACACACACACACACACACACACACATGAGAGAGAGCGGGGAGGAGGAAGGGAGGGAGAGGGGAAGGGAGAGAGAGGGATAGAGGGAGAGGGAGAAAGAGGTCATCTTGAGACAGAACAAAAAAATGGCAAATGCCATACAGATGGTCATATTTCCATGGAAACCCTGCATATGCAGCTCAACACAATGAAATGCTAAGATAGCTTTCTTGAGGAAAATGGATCCTCCTCTTATCAAAAACAACAATACATAAAAGAACAAAAAAGAACTTTGCATTTATTTTTGCAGCTTATGATTTAGTCTCATGGAAGAAAATCAGTCAAAGGATCAGAGTCTGTGACACATAATTTAGCTGATACCCAGAGAAGAACTAAAATGTAAAGTGTTCACCACACACTCTTTGACCTTGCCAAGCTATGATTACACACCAAAATTACAACACTGTAGCCCTGCCCTTTTCTGAAGGGAAAACACACCTGGGGGCAAACACTGTATGAAAAAATGCTGCTAAAATAAAATTTCACTTAGAAGGAAAACTTCATGTGAGCCCACTCACCATCCTCCATCTTTCCAATGAAATCTGGAGTCCCAGAAGTGCTCCTCCACAATTTTATTAACACTCAAAAACACATAATGTGGCTAGTTCATCTTACTGCCCCTTCATCTCCTCAAGGTGGCAGGCCCTGGTTACCTCACCAGACCTACCAGACCATCAGCCTGCCAAGTCTCTCAAACCAAAGGAATGTCCTATTTAAAAGCAGTCTGGCCTCTTGACAGCATTGAGTCTATAGGCTGTGTCCTTCCTGCCTTGTGCTCACCTCCTTTTTTCTTGATGCTGGCTCTCTCCACAACATTGTGGCTTCGTCACCTCTTCTGTACACAAGGCTTCTCTTTGTACATGTACGTACACCTGGGAGGCAGTGTCAGGTGCTCTTCAGGGTCTTCGTCCTCTCTCTCGTAGACTGCCACCAGTGGTTCCTCCAGCACACTCTACCAGCTCTCCACCCACTTCTCCTCTGGCATTTTGTCTCTAACCTCCTCCCATACCACTTCATCTAGGGCTGCTTTTATCCCTTCTGTCTTTCAAGGTCCCTGCTCCCGTGCCCTCTTGCTCATCTCCACTCCATAACTTTCCCTCTCAATAGAGAAGGCTCCTGCATTCTCTGTGCCTTCAGCCCACCTGTGCAGTCACCAGTGCATGAGAGAGGTAGAGGATGGGAGCTGTAGACTGGGATGTGTGGAGAGCAATGGGTTGCTAGCCCTCTGGGGCTCCTCCTGGCACTTCAGTATTATTGTGATTAATCTTGAATTGTTTATTCATTGACAATCTAGAATTTTGACCAGTACTCCCAAAATGTCTTGTTCCCTGTGATTTTAGGAGTCTTGTCATGCTGACACTCCTTGCTAAGATTTCCACCTTCATTACTGAGGCTTCTGTGGCTTTCCCCAATCTTCCACCCTTTCTCTCCCAGTTTTCATCCACCTGTATTTACCATCATCCCATTGCCTTGTTCTGAATCTCAAAATTCCCATTTTTCCTATGGGGTGTTGCTATGTATCTGTATATTTCTTCTTCTCCTGCTGTATCCGAATCCAAATATAGGTGATCATCATGGCGATCAGCCATGAAGACTGTCCTGAGAATATAATTCAGTGGCCTTTCATCTTCTTTCCACATCACAGCATGACACCTGTATCACTGATTCAGTTCTGCGAGTCACTTTCTGGTCCTGAGCCCTTTTGGCATGCAAAGTACTCGTCAGCCCGAGGTCAGTATTGATAAAGCTGCTGCCCTCTATCAAGATGGATTCAAGTGGGATTTAATCCACTTGGGGACCATCATCCTTCACTGTGGACTTCAGCACCCAAGGCTGTTAGTCCTCAGGGTTGTCAAATTAGTTAACCACCGCCTGGCACCCAGCGTTGAGTCACTGGCAGTATGGTCTACTCTATTACCATAGCAGGATAACCTGGTCAGACAAAGATGTATGGTGGTGATAAATACAGATATTTTTTTTCAGCCAGGCATTAGTCTGAGTAGTTGGGAAAATACATCCAACCAGCAGTCACAAAGGAATGCAGCCTGCCAATCTCCTAATACATCTTTAAGAAGTATTGGTGGCATAAACATCTCTCATGACTTTCTAAATCTCATTTATATTAACTATTCAGCTCTATCCACGATTCATGCATGGCCTGAAGAAGTCATTTTGAGTCACAAAAGCTAGCAGATGCTTTGATTTTTTTCCTGTGGTCTGAAAAAGTATCACCTGCATAAACATAGAAGTGATAAGTGTCATAAAATAATTATTTCCCCTTCCAATGTTTGCAAGAAAATCATGCAAATACTAGCCTCTATCTGAATTACAGGGGACTTATGTTAGTAATTCTGCTTTATAGCTTATGAACAAATATGACAACTGCCCTACCCACTCATGGAATACATATGAAGTTATTTAAGATACTGGGAGAATTCACAGTACAGCTTAGACTTTTTCCATTTCCAGTTGTTTCTTCCTATGACTAAAGAGATTTGTTTTATGATACTCATAATTCAGAGGATCTTGGCAGACCTACAGAATCTCTTGATGGTATCACTGCCAAACAACTTGGAGTTCCATCATAAATTGAATCACATCTGTCATTAGCAGATAAGCAGACTTACAAAACATAAATCATAAGCAGAGTTCCTATCTCATGATTTGTAGGATAAAAACTGAACTTAGGACACACATTATTTAAAATTCATTGTCCCCTGATGTAAATTTCAGGAATGAGATCAGGAAGTATTATTTTTTAAAATGAAAAAAGTGGCTTCCAGGTGCTCCCTATGGTCGTTCCTGGCACCTCCTTGGGTGGGCACGTTGCCTCATCCTTGCCATTCCTGCTGGTGGCCTCCTCATCTGGTGGTCCCTCTGTGGGTCATAGTGCAGTGGCGGGCTCTGGGGCCGTGTTCGTGGGTGCCCCACTGCCCTGTCCGCCAGAGCCCTGTTGCTCTCCAGCCAGTGGTGCTGGAGGTTTTTGGCAGCTGTTTGTTTGTCTGCCATGTGCCTGTTGCCCTGCCTATTCCATGCACATGCTGGCCTCTTGGATTGGCTGGGGCATGCTGCAGGGGGCGCTGGAACTTGAAGTTGTCTCGCTTTTTCCAATTTGTGGGGCGACGGCCCCACCCTTGGCCTCAGGACCCTCGCAGTGCTGACCCAGGTTGTGAAAGGTACATGTGTGCCATGCATCACAGGATATGTTCCAGAGGTGTGGAAATGTATTCCGCATACGTACGACCACACCGCTTCCTTATTGGTATAGATAGGATATATGAGCAATGCAACCAACACTGCTCTTATACAGTAGTGGGCAAAAGTCTTAGGCTACCACCATCTGGTTTGAAGAGAATTCAATGAGTGATTTGTGGGGCCATAACTCGGATACCCTAACTCCAAACTTCACCAAGATTGGCAAGGGTTGAGAGGAGAGTCAGCAGATTACCTCCAGTTTTGGTGTGTCTAGGACGGTGGCTCAGAGGCTGAGTTATCCTCCCCATCCCCATCACTCGCTGGATTTTCCCCAAATCAGCTGGTGGTGGCCTAAGAGTTTTGTACAGTACCTGTACTGTAGATATATAAGTCAAAGTAGGGCTGAATCACATTGTTACTAAACTTTTCAGACATTTACAAAATTTAATTGGCTTCTCCTTGTCTGGTAATACTGGCGAGTTGACCAACAAATCAAGGAATCATAGGAAAACCAAATTAGGTTTCTAATGAAGCTCTCACTCAGCTGTTAAAGATACCATTCTACAAAAGTGGAAGAAGATCAAGTTTAAAATGCAGGAATTATTTTCTACTATGATTGCTGAAACTCTGCGTTCCTTAGCCGAGTGACAGCAGTAAATGAGTAGGAAGAGTTTTACCAAGAACGTGAAGGACAAAATGGCATTGCTGAACTCATGTGGCTAAATTAGAGGCAAATAATCTACAGATGATACAGTAAAACCCCGATTTACATATGCCTTGAGTTACATAAAATTCAACTTACATAATGATTTTTGCACTAAAACCATGTCCCAATTTACATAACACAATTTCCTATGGGTTTGCTTTGAGTTACGTAAAAAAAAACATATTTCCTATGGGGTAGCTTCGATTTACATAAATATTATTTTCCTATGGGTTTGCTTCAAGTTAAGTAAAAAACTGATTTATATAAAAGCCTATAAAACAGATTTTTTATGTAAGTAAGGGTTTTACTGTACTTTCCTCCCCAATTGCTAGTAAATCTACATCAATTTAACTCTCTCCCCCACCCACCCCATCATACTCATTATCCTGGTCCATGAACAGTCCCTGGTCAATGCCAGGACTTCTAAAAAAGATAGTTCCCTCTATGTGGAATGAGACAGAATGGAGAGTGGTAGAATTGAACAGCAGAACTGAGATTGATTGATTGATTTGATTTATTTATTTGATTTGTATGCCTCCTACATGGCATACAAGAGTGTTGACAAAAAAAGCTGCAAGATGAAAAAGGCTACTCTCAGATAAAAGCAATCACAATTATACAACTAAGGGAGGAAAGGCCTCTACTCAGTCATTATTCAAGCCATTACTGTGAACCGACTACCCCTACCCCTGGCATTACTATATTCTTCAAAGTTTTAGTTTTAGTGCCACAAGTGGTGGGGGGGGAGAGTCCTATACTCCCCTAATAATGATTTCATGTCACACATTACTCCGGGTTGAAAGGATTTTTAGGGGACACCCAAATGAGGCTCCTTTTATGTCCCCAAGTGCAGCTCTTGGGTCTCAAAACCTGACCTTTCAGTCTGCAGCTCAGCATCTTAACCATTAAGCCACCGGGGGAGCTGTTATACTCCCCTAGCTTCTGTACACAAACAAGAACAATGGAAAACCTGGGTTCTTGCTAAAGATCTGTCACTAAAACCATGAAGAATATGATGATGAAGGAGAATGAGACAGAAAACTCCCTTTTAAGCCTGTTTACAACATAAGGCTGAATAACAAGTGAATAGGGATAAGACCTATAAAGGATGCAGATACCTACCCCCATTCCATGAGTTAAACCAGGGGTGCCAAAACTTTTCAAGCCGCAGACTGGTCACGCGGTTCAGGGAGCCAGTCACTATGGCCTGGGGGCTGGATCTAGCCCCCAATGCCAATTCATCCATCCCACAAAGCCCTCGTCACTCTTGGAAGCGGAAATAAAACATGCCCTTATAGGCATGTTTTTCTTCCACTTTCCAGGAGCGAGGAGGACTTCATGGTCTGGTTGAACTGGCATCGGGGGCCGGATGTGGCCCCTGGGCTGTAGTTTGGACACCCCTGAGTTAAATTATTCAAATGTAATGGCTTATTTCCAAGATTTTTCTCCTTTCACCTGTTCCAAGGGGAGCCTTCTATAGCTATTTCCTTGGCTAAAAACAGGGTGGTGGTGGTGGTGGAAATGACCGTTCTCTAGCATGTGTTCCACTAGTCTCCATTCTGAATAGTTACTCCTTTTTTAAATAGAAAATGAGCAATAAAATAAGACTATGCATAAAAATGATAAGGCCATGATAAGGGACAAAAACGGTAGGGACCTAGTAGATGCAGAAGAGATTAGGAAAAAATGGCAAGAATGCACTGAAGAACTCTACAAAACAGACCTCAACATCCCTGACAACCACAGTGATGAGAACATTGATCCTGAGCCGGACTTTCTGGAGTATGAAGTCAAGAAGGCCCTAGAAAGCATTGCTAACACACAAAGCTAGTGGAGATGATGGTATTCCAGTTGAATTATTCAAAGCCCTAAAAGATGATACAATTAAAGTATTGCACTCTATATGCCAGCAGATTTGATAAACACAGCAGTGGCCACGGGATTGGAAAAGTTATATGTTCCAATCCCAAAGAAGGGCAATGCTAATCTCCTTGTATTCTTGGCCACCATTTATGGATGAGAAGGCTGGACGTTAAAGAAAGCTGACAGGAAAACAATTAACTCATTTGAACATGGTGCTAAAGGAGAACTTTGCGGATACCCTGGACTGCCAAAAAGATAATAATAATTTCATGTCAGAAATTATTCTGTCATGCAATACCTGGGTCTTGAACTGCTGACTTGCCAACCCTCCTAGCTAACAAGGAAAGCTTCTTAACCACTGAGCCACCAGAGCCTCTGCCCACCAAAAAAGATGAACAAGTGGGTCGTAGAGCAAATCAAACTTGAATGATCTCTTTAGGCAAAATGATGCAACTGAGGCTGTCCTACTTTGGGAACACCATGTGAAGGCAAGATTTTCTGGAAAAGACAATAATGCTAGGAAAGGTGGAAGGCAGCAGGGGAAAAAAGAAATCCAAACACGAATGGATTTGACTCCCTGAGGGAAGCCACAGGCTTAAGTTTGCAAGAGCTCAGCAGGGCTGTTGAGGACAGGACATTTTGGAGATCTCTCATTCATAGGGTCACTGTACATCAGAGGCAATTTGAGGGCATATAACAACAACATAAAAATAACAGTATTAGAAGTATTAACATGTTATTTCTACCAACATTAAAGTGGTCCTATGGCACACAAAAGATGATGATATGCAGAAAGAGCCTCCTTGAAGATAGTGATATTTTTGAACCACAGTCGGGCGTACCCTGGTAATGGCAACCTGGTGATGCCAACTAATCTTTCTCGCACTAGGTCAGGCAAAGGTAACTGCAGAATGAACTCACCAAAAGTTGCCTTCATTTTGGCAGTTTCACATCTGGCCTAGACATGGAAGAAGAAGAACTGAAAAACTAGTCTATTCTGACAACATGTATCCACACTTTCTGCCACTTCTTTGCATTTGAAAAACACACATTTTGTCCAATGTACATTTTGATTTATGCAAAATGGCATGCTTGTAGGATAAAATTATTCAGAATTGTGAATGTTATTATACTTCAACTCCTTTCAATTACCTTGTCATTTCTGACAGAAAGACTAAGGAGGGAACAATTTCTCTAGCTGGGAGGGTTTGCCTCACAATCTTCCATCTTGTATATATCAACTTTCTGTTAGCTGTGAACCAAGGGTTTGATGGTCCAGTATAGCCCTAATGAAAGATTTCCTGCATCCGTGGAGTTAAGCTGGAAGTGTGTGATTCTGAGGACCATGCAGATTTATTCTCACAATTTTCCTGTTATAAGGGAAGGCCTACATGAGTCTTGAGCTCATTTGCCTAACAGTCCCCTCTTCTCTTCCTGGTCTAAGCTTTAATTCAGGGGTGGCCAAAAAATTTCAGGCTGTGGGCCAGCCACATGGTTCAGTGGGCCAGTCATGTGGTTTCTCCCACCGGAAGTGGAAGTAAAATGTACCCACGCATGTGCAAAATGGTACAGTAAATGCACCCATGGCTGTCGTAAACACTTTTATGACAGCCACATGTGCATTTACAGCAGCGTTTTGTGCAGGCATGTTCTACTTCTGCTTCTGGGAGCAGCAAGGGCAGCGTGGGCCAAATGATTTGGCATCAGGGGCTGGATCCAGCCCATGGGCCATAGGTTGGCCAACTATGCTTTAATTCAAAGGGACCATCAACTTTTGCTTCTCCAGTAAAAGTTCCTGCAGCATCTGAACTTGGAGAAGTTAAGTTTGTCTAACTGTGGTTCATTAGCAAATGAGGCATTAACCCATGCTTGATTGTGGCTTAGCTAATTAAGACTTGAACATCTGAAATGTGACATAAAAGGCAGTTCCTTATCTTGAAGAGGTTCCAAGACTGCATTTAAGCAGTTCATTTTCCATTACTGCTAAGAAATCCTGGCATCTGTTTTGTTGTTTGCTCCTTAATTTCCCCTCGTCCAGACACTGTGTTCTTATTTTCTGTGACCTGATTATTATTTTATTATATGTCTCTGTGATAACAAGGCTAACAACTGTGGCCAAGAAAATATTTCCCACACTCAGTGGCCTATGGAGACATTAATCCTAATTAGTCATCTCAGGAGGTTGCTGAAAACCACAGCTAAAACTCATCTAAGCAGCAGTATTTAAAAATAGGCAACTGGGATAATATCAATACAGGTAAAAGAGTAATGCAAGCAAACATTTGTCCTGCCATTACTGTTGACTTAATAAGACTGTCATTAATTCACTATCAGAGAAGTGATATCACTTGTTTAGAACAGCCTGGTTTCATCTGGTGGTGTGAATCCTGAATCATATGAATACTTCTTGCTTATTTTCAAATTAAAATATCCAGCACAAGCACAATCGCAATAAATGATCACATACAACAATTACTACATGCTTAATTTTTTTCCATTAGGTTCTCCAAGCATCTACATTCTAGCTCAGCTGAAAAGGAAACTAAAGATATAACACAGAAGCCTAATGTTCCATTGACCAGAGCAGTAAATTTGCCAAATTTGTGGGCACACTTTCACTTCATTTAATTCAGCAACAATGCTGGCACTAATTATAGTTGCCATTGACTGCAACTCGTATCCGAGAATGCATTTCCCCCCCGAAGCAGGAAAATTGTCATTGGCGTGAATTTGTTTAAGATGGATCCCAGCTTGCCATGAAGTAACCCACACACTATGATCACGGTGCCATCCCCTGCGGCACTCACAAAATGAGACATGCAGGATTCAACACTGGGACTGCAATGGACTGCCCCAGCCTTGATGATATTATCAAGATGAGCCTTCACAGCCAGTCCATCTGGCATGGCCTCTTCCGCCTCCATGACCATTGGGAATCAGAGTTTCTTCTCCGCTCATTTTGCTGTTGGACCCAATAGGATGGTTTCCAGTGGCATTTCCTCCACTGAAGGGGACCATCACCCCACCTAAAGGGGCTCATCCACCCATAGTCATTGACCCCTTTATAGGGAGTCAGGTTAGTTAACCGCCACCTGACATCTGGCATTGACTTGCTGGCTGTATGGTCTACTCCATTACCGTAGCAGGATGTCTAGCCAAATCCTGAAGTAAATACAAGACAACAAAGTAAATATAAAATGTATCTCATTGAAAGTTTCAGGGAATGCTGTGGCAATTATTTGTATTTTATGATGAGTCATACATAGTAAAGGGTACAGCAAAACAATGGCTGCAGGAATCTCTAAAAACTTTATAAAGCGGTCAATTCATGCAAAGTCTGATCACTCCTTAACAATGCAGTATCTATTAAAACCTGTCACAACATTTTTAATTTTGGGTTTAGCTACAGTCAGGTCCAGAAATATTGGAACAAGGATAACTTTTCTGACATGTGGCTTCTGCACCCACCACAGATAAAAGGAAATGCTCAAGATGTGAGTGAAGTCAGGACTATCAGCTTTAACGCAAGGGCTTTGACAAAAGTGGGCCAATTACAGGAAATGAAGCCACTGGCACTCACACAAAAACACCATCTTCACTGTGGTGGAGTGCAGAGGCCACATGCCCCCAAAATTATCCTTGTTCCAGTATTTCTGTACTTGACCGTACAAGGGTAGGAGTCTGTACATTCTCCCTGTCTTCAGGGAAAAGATTTTCTTCCCAAACCATGGTTCTGCAGGTGCTCTGAAATCCAAAGAAGGAGGGGCAAGAAAAAGTTGAGTTTCTGCTATAAACAACCCACTTCTCCATTTGGTTACGGCACCTAAAGATAATTAATGGATGACAAATGACTATAGGCTATCTAGGTTTCGAATAGCCCTTCCTTCTAGGGCAATCAACAATTCAGAAAATTTGTTGCTTTCCCTTTGTACTACTGTTTGAATGAAACCAGCACGGTACAAATTTTCCTGGATAACCCAAGAATGCATAAAATGTACCACCCTCCCAAAAAAATTTCGAAACAGAAAAGCACTTTAAAACCCAGGAATCTAAATGTATGTAATAAGCTGAATCAAGCTCTGCATTCCCAGTCTTCTTAGGGAAGGAAGGTCAGTTTTCAGGGATTCTTCACACTGCAGCTCATCTTATTAAGCACAGTTCGTTTTTAGAGAGCTGTAGGGCTATTATGGGGAGAAGCAACAGGGCAGTCTGTTTCTGACATCTTAACTGCACGTGCCTCATCTGAAATATTCTGAATAATTATTTTCCCACCCATCCTTCATGGAACTCAAAGTTCACTCTTTTCACCTTCTAAGCAACTTCCATAACATAGAAAATGCTACTAAATTGCAATTTGTAAGACCAGCCTAGTCTCTAGAGCTAAACAGAGATTTGAGCCTTGGTTTTCCGAGACTTAGGCTAATACTCTAGTTTCTAGAATAAAACCATTTTCTAATGTGCACATTAAAATACTTTATCCTGGGGATGATACATCTGGCAGCCAAAAAAAATGAATAGAAAAACTGCCAAGCTCAAAACAGTGATCATGATTATTATTATCACCATAATCACTACCACAACCACCACAAAAAAAGATTCTTATTTGATAGAACTGCCAGAGAAACATGGGCGCTGTTATCGGAACATTAGACTAGCTACTGAGAAGCCTTGTCCTGACAATGATGAACTCAGAATTAGGTCTCTGTTAGACCATTCATCTTGATCTATAAGTAAACAAATTGAGAACAAGCAGCAATAAGTCTCAAAGAAAAGAAAGGAGAGATAAGGAAACCTTCTTAAATGAGCAGTGCAAGGTAATAGAGGAAAACAACAGAAGGGGAAGGACTAGAGATCTTTTTTTTAAAAAAATGGGGAAATCAAGGGAATGTTTAAAGCAAAATGACTGGGGTAAGGGACAAAAACAGCAGGGACCTAGCTGATTCCAAAGAGATTAAGAAAAGATGGCAAGAGTACACAGAGGAACTCTACAAGAAGGACCTCAACACTCCTGATAACCACAGTGATGAGTACATCGAACTCAAGCCAGACATCCGAGAGAGTGAAGTCAGGAAGGCTTCAGCAGCATGTGGAGAGAGAATTACCAGAAGTGCAGGCTGGGTTCTGAAGATGCAAGGGAACTAGAGACCACATTGCCAACATACAATGGATCATGGAGAAAATAAAGGAATACCATAAACAAGTCTACTTCTGCTTCATTGACTACACCAAGGCCTTTGACTGTGTGAACCACAATAAAATGTGGCAAGTAATTAAAGAGATGGGAGTACTAGAACACATTATATGGCTCATGAGAAATCTGTACATGAGTCAAGAAGCAACAGTTAGGACAGAATATGGAATGATGGAGTGGTTTGGAATAGGAAAAGGAGTAAGACAAGGCTGCATTTTGTCACCCTGCTTATTTAACTTATATACAGAGCACATAATGTGCAATGCAGGGATGGAGGCATCACAAGTTGGAATCAAAATTGCTGGGAGAAACATCAACAATTTGAGATATGCAGATGATACTACCCTAATGGCAGAAAGTGAGAAAGACCTAAAGAAACTCCTGCTTAGGTTGAAAGAAGAGAATGCAAAAGCTGACCTGAGACTCAACATTAAGAAAACAAAGATACTGGCAACCTGACCTATCAGCACCTCGAAAATAGATGGAGAACAGGTAGAAGCAGTGACATACTTTACATTCTTAGGATCCAAGATCACTGAAGATAGTGATTGCAGCCATGAAATAAAAAGACGACTAATTCTTGGGAGGCAAGCTATGAGAAACCTGGGAAACATAGTTAAAAGTCGAGACATCACCTTGCCAACAAAAGTCCGCATAGTCAAAGCAATTGTATTCCCGGTAGTAATGTATGGCTGTGAGAGTTGGACCATAAGAAAAGCTGAGTGCAGATGTACATTAGATTAGGAGGAAAGTTAAGAGGGTATCCTGGACAGCGACAAGAACAAACAGGTCGATTTTAGAAGAAATCAACCCTGACTGCTCCTTAGAAGGTCAAATAGTGAAGATGAAGCTAAACTACTTTGGTCATCAAATGAGAAGAGAGGATTCACTTGAGAAGGCCTTGATGCTGGGAAAGGTTGAGGGCAAAAGAAGGGGCAGCCGAAAATGAGATGGCTAGATGGTATTGTTGATGCAATGGGCACAGAGTTGGGTGGGTTGAGAGGGATGATGGAGGATAGAGGTGCCTGGCGTGCGTTGGTCCATGGGGTCACAAAGGGTCGGAATCGACTGTGCAACTGAGCAACAACAACAACAAAGCAATAAGTCACACCAAATATTTCCAAGCTAGCAAGCAATGCTAGAGCTGAACTGTGAAAATTATAACTACCAGCACTCTACACTTAAGAATGGTATAGATTACAATACTGTATTTCAAAAGTTTAGTAAAAGTAAATGTCTCCCTTGCTCAAAAGCCAGTTATGTCTGACTCTAGGGGGCGATGCTAATCTCAATTTACAGCCAAAGAACCAGCGCTGTCTGCATCTTCGGATGTTTCCGTGGTCATGTAGCAAGCATAACTAGACGCTGGAGCCACTGTTACCTTTCCAGCAATATTTATCTACTTCCAGTTTCTTGCTTTCAAATTGCTAGGTTGGCAGGAGCTGGGAACAAGAGCTCACTCTGTCAGGCATTACTCAGTCAAACTGCTGTCCTGTGGATCATCTAGCTGTCAGGATCAGTGACTTAACTATTAAGTCACTGCAGCCCTTTCAAAAGTTTATAAGCAACCAATTCACCACACAGTCAGGACATCAGTCACAACATAACAGCAAAAGTACTTTTGAGGTTACTGTGCAGAGTTGCACCAGAAGCCAATTGTTATAAATATTGTGTCTATGCAACATTTTCAAGCCTAAAGGAAGCTAATGACAATACGAGTTTCACTGTACAGTACTTATAAAAGTAAAATAAAAGCAGTTGAAAATAATAATAATCTAACCTATGAAAAGGCACGTGCTTCAAATTCCAACATCCTCATCCACCACATTTCTTTTTTACATCTGGTACATGATTCTTGTTACTTAGCCAGCTGTTATGTTTATAAAGACTTCAGGAAAAATATTGCATAGTATATAATATAAATTGATAATAGATATTAGGCCATTCTGATGCATATTACTTATGCCAAACGCTGGTGGTTTTTTGCACTCTAACCTTCAGAATTCTTCTAAAGTTTCTCAGGCAGAAAAATTACCACTGCTGAGGATGCCATCAGCCTTATTCACATAGCTTCATAAACAGCATCTCAGCCATTATGTTCCTTCTTAAAATACGAATACTACAACTAGAGAGTAGGAAGACTACTATTCCCAGAAAACACTGCAGCAGGTTCATCACTGGAATCACTGTAATTAGCCCTGAGTCGGGTTCTGCCTGAGTGGGCGGCATATATAAATATGACTATTAAATTAAATTTAAAAAATTAAACTAAGGACTCAATACCATCAAGCCTCCAAGGATTGGGCCTTAATCCAGGTGAGCAGAATATGTGTGTCTAGAAATGGTTCATTGGATTTGAATTCCCAATATACTGCCCTAGGGAATTCCAGGTAAATTCTGGGAGTTGCCCATAATCAGCTCTTTAAAGATTGTAATATACTTCTTGTAGGCATAAAAGCAGTGGTGGGATTCAATTTTTTTTACTACCTACTCTGTGGCTGTGGTATGGTGGGCATGGCCAGGGGGAAAGCCCTGCATTATTTCAAAACTTGGATGGTTGGGGCCGGCCAGAATTTCTACTACCAGTTCTGGCAAACTGGGGCAAACCTGCTGAATCCCACCACTGCATAAAAGGCTTAAAAGTTTTGACTCATTATACTAAAGAAAGTCACATCCATAATAGGCTCATTTGAATCAATGTAGTTCATAGGAGAGTTGACTTGTCAAATCCCTGCTGGTGGTTAAGATACAAAGGTATACCTGGTGATCTGACAGCACTGAAACTGAGACTACTATCAAATTTTCAAAAAACAAACATTTAAATATGCAAACTACAGTATTTGCTTTGGCTATGCCCCTCTCCTTTAATCCTACTCACTTGGTAGTGCAAGCTTTGGGCTGCCAGATCATCTGAGATATAAACTTGAATTCCATCAACATTAGCTATTCAATCTAAGTTAGCTGCAGTCTGTACAAATCACAAAACACAGAGAGGACAAATGCACATGAACAACAGAGGGAAATTAGCATAAGAACAAAATATGTGTCCAATGAGGATCAAACGACATTTTAAGAGCATTTTTAAAAAAAGTTAGTGGCTAAATTTGTTGAAGGAGCTATATTAACAACATATGACATAAATGGCTCTGGTTCCAAAGGATTTCCATGCCTAATAGATCAAGTTCTGAGGAGGTCCTGCAGGTAAAAGAAAGGCCTTGTTGCTTCCCCTGATGGTAGGAATTCCATCGTTATTTCTATCCTCCACCAGAACATCCATTCCACATAACATATAAGAAGTTTCGATACAGCTTTGACTGTTCAACCAATAGTTCTGAACCCACAATAGGCTCTGATATTAATTCAGTTATAACTACATTTTTTCTGAAAGAAAGAAAGAAAATTATATCATCCTTCATATTTAATGGGCAGACATTGCAAAAATGTAATGAATAGATAGCAGTTAATTTTGAAATGCACATTATAATTTCTCTGGGGGAAAATATGTTTGTGGTTTTTTTCCCATATACTGGATTTTTAAAAAAGATACAGATTCCATCAGACACAGAAGAAAAAGTAGCTGAAAAGGGAAGAAAACAGATTAGAAAGAAATTAAGGCCTAGTTTTTGCATCAATTTTTTGAATTCATGTTCTTTTCATAGTGCTATAAGGTAGATGGAGTTCTCATGCAAGTTACACTTGCTGAAATCCCCACTTTCAAAGAAATACTCCCTTCTGCAAAAAGATCCCCTGCATCTTTTCCATCTAGTAATACCCTGAGACAAACCTAGTTGTATCATTGTTTAGCACAAAGCCTTAAACAGTGCAATTGCCATGCAGAATGTAACCCATTAAAGTGCTAACAACCACAGCTTGCTTCACAGTCTTCAAACCACATACTGTATGTGAACTGAGGCATACACCCCATAGGGGCCATTCAACAATTACATGATCCTCAAAGGGAGGGAGGGGTCTGCCATCCGAAGTACAGAAAAATTACATTGGGTCGGGGGCGGGTGGAGGGGGGATTCAGGTCAAAATTACGTAATCCATTTGGAGCTGTTTCTAACCAACAGTGGGAAACTAATCCTGTGCATAAAAAGAAAGGGTTTTATTTACCTTTGTGCCTTGCTCTATGCAATGAAAATGGAGGGGAAAAGCCATGCTTCCTGGTTGCAGGGAGAGCAAGAGGCTAGGCTAGAGCATTGCTTCCTGCTTCAGTGCAATTGGCCTGCCGGCCCATTTCCCCTGCAGCGCTACCACTGGTTGGTGGTGCAAAATACAGTACTATTTGGTTCAGATCACGTAATTTTAAGGGGGGGAGGTCAAAGTGAAAATTACAGTTGGATTACAGAGGGGGGAGGGGGTCAATTTCCCCCAGAAAAAGGATCACATAATTGTTGAATGATAAATAGATAGATAGATAAATCTTTATTGTTATTGTCCCCTTGCGGGAACAACGAATGGCCCCATAGCGCCTGGGATAGTGAAGATGAACAGAGCACGGGATAATCAGATTCAGTGTTCTGCTTTACTCTTCACACTGTTTAAGCACCTCTTGTGTAATGAGATGCAATGTCTCTGTCAATACCTAGGTGACTATCACACTGCAGTTTTTCTCTATAGACTGACACAAGTCATCAAGGCATGGGAGCTGCTCAAAGCCTGATAAACGGTATCCAAAGCAGCTCTTGTCATTTAAATTAGCTCAAACTATTGAGGCTTTGGCAAAGTGACACAGTCAGGAGATAATGACTGCAGCTTTGGTTTCTTTCTCCTGCCATCCCGACCTCTCTAGCTCACTACTCCCCACTCTGAAATGCTGCCATCACCCATTAGATTGACTGCATGTGTAATATAATGCAAATTCTATTTACTGAACTTAATTTCCCCATCACTCGAATGACAGAGAGGCTAGTGCATGAATGTGTTATCTCCTGACACAGAGCCCAGTTGCCATTTACAATGCCCAAGACAGCTCAGGATAACCCACAAAGAGGGTCAAGGCCTCTATTAGGAGAACATAATGAACAATCCAATCCTAAAGGGTCCATCTACAACTTCTGACAGAAAAGAAACCTCACTGTGCTAGACAAACAATTATAGCAGGCTGTGTTAAATTGGCCATTGTGCTGCAGAAGAAAACATTTGGATCCAGAGGAATACTGCAAACAATAAAGTCAGATTATTTCAAGGCTGCTGAAACTAGGAGTCAACATCCTTTGTAGCAGAACCTTAGAGAAAAAGATATGCATTTATGTCTCTAAAGGGGCAGACAGGAGAAAAGGGAACTGGTAGTTGATGCTATTTATTTATGGGAGTGGGGGAACCAGCAACCACCAAACCCTTGCCTTTTAGGAGCTCTAGTAGCGCAGTGGTTAAACTGCTGTACTGCAGCCAAAATGTGAGTTTGAACCTGATGGAGATGGAGAACCTGATGGTTGACTGGGTCTTCCAAGGTCAGTAAAATGGGTACCCAGTGTGTTTGGGGCAAAATGCTAATTAGCTTGTGAAATGCCCAGGGAGTGCACTAAGTGCCATGCGGTGTCATATAAGGTGTAATTGCTATAGCTATTTTTCCTTTGAAAGGAGGTGTGGAAAGCAGCTATTAAAATATGAATACCAGCACATTTAAAAAAAGGCAATCCCAAGATTTTTGAAAACAATCAGATAAATATAACACAATTCCAGACTAAAAGAAACATTGTATTTTATCATTTTTGAATTATCCCTTTAGGCTGGATTTCTTGGGCTACAAGTCCCATAATTCTCCATTCTGGGAGTTCTACCTGACAGATGCTGTGGCTTACCTGGGGGATAATTAATTAATTAATTATAATACCACCCATTTTGGAGATTTCCCACTCTGGGCAGTGTACATATAAATATCAAAATACAGTAACATAATAAAAAACATACAACAAATAAAAATGAACCAACCAAATAGATACATCCTAAAATAAAATAACTGGTGTCTCCTCTGGAAGGTTTTGAGGTTAATTAAAACGTAGCTCCATCTGCTTCCTGTACATAAAAAAAGCTCCCAGTTAGAAATGAGGCAGGAACAGGAACCTAGGCCTTAAAGCAGGGACCATTTAAGCCAGGGGTTGGGTCACGCTCCCTTAGACAGCTTTGGGGGCTGGATGGCCATTTTGCCCTTCCTCCACCACATGGCACTTCCTGGTGTGGTGGAGGCAGTGGGTGGCTATATGAAATGGTGCCATGGGCTGCAGGTTGAGAATCCCTGCTTTAAAGCCTTCTTAGTAAAGGTAAAGGTTCCCCGTGCTTGAAAGCCAGTCGTATCCAACTCTAGGGTTCAGTGCTCATCTCTGTTTCAAAGCCGAAGAGCCAGCACTGTCTGCTTCTGCAGATGTTTCCATGGTCATGTGGCAGGCTGTTTACCTTCCCACCAATTTATCTACTTGAAATTTCTTGATTTCAAACTGTTAAGTTGGCAGGAGCTAGGAGAAAGGCGGGAGCTCATTCCGTCCTGCAATACTCTGGAATCGAACTTCTGACCTGCCGCCTTCCAGTCAGCATCTTAGCCACTTGAGCCACTGCAGTCCCGAAAGCCTTCTAGTTGAGCCCTTTCTCCCAGATAAGTCATGTTTAGGTAGAATTCCTAGAATGGATAATTATGGAATTTGTAGCGCCCCTTCCCAAATCTGAAAATCCTATCCCAGGGGGGGGGGGGAGCAGCAATAGAATCAGAGACTCATTTGCAAATTAAAAATCTCTAATGCCAGCAGACCACAAACATAAAGGAAGACAATCTAATTTTTGCAACTGTCTTATCCCGACTCATTTTTGTCCCTGCTCTTTGACTATGAGTGTTTCAAATGGAGAATAAGGGAGGAATATGGGAAACTGCTTTATACAGATTCAAACCTCTGCTCTGTTTAGCCCAGTCTCAATAACACTGTTTTAAAAAAGTTCTTCAGGTTGTTGTTGTTGTTGCTGCTGGTGCTGCTGTTACTGTTGCTGTTGTTGTTGTTTTTGGGGGTTACCTGGAGATGCCATGGACTGAATTTGGAATCTTCTGTAAGGAAAATAGCTGTTCTACTACCCTCCTATGTTTCTTTAATATACTTCATAGAATCACTGAATACCTGAGTTGGAAGGGGCCTTTTACACCATTGGGTCCAACCAATGCTTCCAGTGTCGGAGCGCTCACCACCACTCATGGCAGTTGGTTCCACTCTTATGTTGCTCTAACCATTAATAGGTTTTCCCTGATATTCAGCCTATATCTGGCTTCCTGTAGTTTGAGCCCATTATTACAAGTCCTGCACTCTGTCTGGAATGATTGAGAACATATCCTACTTTTCCTCTTTATGATTACCTTTCAGTATTTCCTTTGAACACAGCCTCAAAACTCCACTTGTTTAAATGCAGACCACTTGATATTAACAGATAAAACTCTACAGAGATAGTGCTGACTAGAACAAAGTGTGACGTGCTTATCTCAAAACCTTCTATCCAAAAGTTGTGGGAAAGAGTAAGTGGCAGATCAGCTACATTACTGAAACCACATACAGCAAATTATCTTGCTTACCTTACCTTATACTTACACATATGCCCCGGTGGCATTTCCCCAGGGGGAAATGTATACTCAGATACAAGTAGCAGCCATCACCGCCGACTTGCATTATTCACAATAAATTTAATTTTGGGCACCTCTGATATCCAAATGTGATATACGAGGCTCATATAATGGAAGTGTCATCTATAAGGAAGTATTTTCACAAATTCAAATAGGATCATGTCTGGAAGAAATGTGGGACAACTCCTCTCCCACTTGTCTAGTTTACTTAATATGCAGGGATTTAAAGAATTTAATTCAGAAAAGTATTTAAAGGTGAGTGCATCTTGTTGAGCATGCCTTGCTGTGCATGGGATGACCAATGTGAGATGCTGTTGAAGTATAATTTATATTAGCCCTAAACAGCACAGGTTCTACTGAGGCATGATGACAGCTGCAATTCCGCAACATCTTGAAATTCCCAAAAATATTTACTCACAGCACCCCCTCCTCTGACCAGAGATTTAGGGATCTGGAGTCATTACACCACTGATTTAGATAAAGGGACTCCATCCCTGACTTAGACACAGATTTATGTATTTAGCAGATTAGCTGTTGTTTATAAGAATCAGGCTTCATGAAAATACATTCACAGCGAACCAAAGAATCATGTTTATTTCCCTCAGTCCCAAGGTTTTTTCTTTCTTAAGGATGGACGATTTAAACATCCCTCCCTGGAAGTTGCTGGATCTATTCATTCAGAGGCTCCATCCAAAGAAGCTGCAAATTTCTGAAGTGGTCCAAAAGTTAGCCCTGTTAACCAAACAATGAATCGATATCCCAAATTATTTTTAAGCTAGAAATCTAGTTTCAAAACTCTATGAAATTGGATTTTTTTATTGTTTTTTTTAAAAAAAACTCCTCCAAGGTCAAAGGATTTTGTTTAATTGAAGATGGCAACATTGAAAAAGGTGCAAATTTCTAGGTACTCTAGCACTCTCAGTAGAACATATCTGCATAAACAATGTGTCAGTAGAAAAAGAAACACTTTAACTTAAGAGCTACTAGGACTACTATCATTTTTAAAATAATTGTTATACAAGTAATATGCTGTTGCTGCTAGCTGGATTTATTTTGTGTGATTGTAAGGGGGTGTAAAAGAATTGTTTTTGTTAGTGTATATTTTTTCTGATTTAATTGTGTCTGATATTGTATAATATTTAATGTTATTCCCATGGCAGACATTTTCAGCATTTTACAAGAGAAAAGAAGGCTAAATGAAGTTTGGAATAAACAAAGCAAGCAAAATATCTCTGCATAGCTCCATGCTGTATCTTTCAATTTAGCAGATGTCACTCTTCTAAGCCTTTTTCCAGGTGGCCTTGTTTCACTGTAAATAACTTTGGATTCTTAAATATATATATATACCATTAGAAATCTAACAATAAAATACTTCATTTGCCATTGTCTATTAGTTAATTTAGGAAGCATTCTTGTTATACTGATCTAAACGATATCTCATTCCTTATCACAGGAAATACTGTATAGTAAAGGTCATCATTGCTTGAAAGCCATTCGTATCCAACTCTAGGGTTCAGTGTTCATCTCTGTTTACAGCCAAAGAGCCAGCACTATCTGAGTCCGCAGATGTTTCCGGGGACATATGGCAGGCATGCCTCAACACCGTAGTGCACATAACACTGTTTACCTTCTCACCGAAGTGGTACCTATTTATCTACTTGCAATTTCTTGCTTTCAAAGGAGCTGCAACAGCGACAGGAGCTCACACTATCATGCAGCACTCAGGTCTCGAACTGCTAACCTGACAACTTTCCAGTCCTCAAGTTCCGCATCTTAGCCACTTGAGCCACCGCAGTCCCCATAGGAAATATACCATACAACAAAGGTAGGCATCCCAGAGAAAGGCCGTACTTAAGACAGGGGCAGAGAATAGTCAGGAAACTTGCAAGTTCCTCTCTTTTTGCCTCTGAATTGGTGGCATAAAGAGCACTGAAAACACAGCTCCTCCACTGAGAAATGAATGAAAGGACCATCTGAGGTCACTGGCAACAAAGAGGCATGCATTCAGCACTGCCCTCTTTTCTTTGGCTAATTTGTTTGATTGTTGAAGGATCAGGAAAAAGTACAGCTAACAAATGAGCAGTTCTTAATATATGATATATTAGCTTAGATGACCTTAAAAACACACAAAACAGATAGATTTCTCATGGTGAACAGACCCAAGATGGCTCCTAATGTTAAAACAATAGTAAAAACACAGTAAATTTTAGGTTAAGAAGCAATTAAGCTAAAATACAAATCAACAAATAATCCAACATTTGAAGGTCTCCCCAGCTGACTGAGCTTTTAGAATACCAAAAGTAGCAAAAAGCTAGATTCAAAATTAGCTTGACCAACCCACCCCTCCAATAGGTGGCAACTACAGATATTTCACTTGTTGCTTTTGAATTGGTAATGCAGTGCAACCTCGTATAATGAATGCACTATACAACAACAACAAAAAATCGTACAACGAAGATAATTTTGGAACGAATGGGTGCATCGTACAATGAAAATCTCTATGGGGAAAAAATCGTACAACAAAAATTTTCTTTGTACGATTTTTCCCATAGAGATTCTGTTGTACAATTTTTCCCATATGGATTTTTGTTGCACGATTTTGCCCATAGAGAGTTTCATTGTATGATGCATGCATCATACAATGAAAAAATTGTGTAACAAAGTGCCTTGTGGAACCAATTATTTTCATTATATGAGGTTCTACTGTGCTTCTAAATTTACAAGGGCCTATTGCAGCTAATTTCTGGGGTCACTTGGGGCAGTTACACTGTAGATAGGTAATCATTAATTTGAAACAGAAGTTGGATTTGTATGTTCCTGTACCCACCTGAAAGGCAGTTTTTTAAAAAATTATTTTATACCAGAAAGCATGCATCAGCAAGTCACTTAACAAAGATAAATAGATAGATATATCTTTATTGTCATTGTCCTGCACAGAACAACGAGATTTGGGAGAAGAAGAAAAAAAAACACTTATCAACCCAACACAACCTAAACAAAATACAACTATAGAAAATTATCAACATACTCCCACCCCACATATACACATTTAACCCCTTAAAAGCTCTAAGACTCTAAAACTCTAAAAACTCTAAAACTCTAAAAACTATATATAGAAGCTCCCTCATAGACTGCATTGCACTCTGCATTGCAAAGATGAGATACAAAGCAAAAGCAAAGCAGTCACACTTATATACTACTCCATAATGCTTAGTGCACTCTCTGGGTGGTTCACAAGTTAATTAGCATTTTGCTCCCAACATGCTGGGTACTCATTTTACCAACCTCGGAAGGATGGAAGGCTGAGTCAACCTTGACCCCTAGTCAGGATCAAAGTCACAAACGTTTGGTTGCAGTACAGCAGTTTGACCACTGCGCCACCATCTCTTACCAATTGTGGCTTCTTTCTAATAAAAGTGTATCCTCCCTACTATATATGCTATTTGGGTAAAGCAGAGATTCTAAACCTTAGCAATGGTGACTATAAGGATACTCATGTGGAGTATGAAAATATGCTCTTATGTGTACTGTGTTTCCACTGAACTATTTAAATCATTTCCCCTCCTTATGGGGGAGAAGCAAGATGCGTCTTGACTGTTATAAAAGAACTGGCATTCACAATTGGGATATTTGTTGATGTCGTGTAAAGGTCACATGGTGCTTGTTCCAATTTCCACATCCATTAAAGAAACCTTGCCCAAATGGGTAATTTTAATTAAATTAAAAAAAACCTCTGCAGCTGCTGCTACAAAAGATCTTCCCAATTTTTTCCTTTTCCTCTGGTCACCCACATAATTTTTTATTCTCTTTTCCCCCTTCCCTCCACCTGTGTTGGCCTCCATTTTGGGTGGTGGGGGCAGAGCTTGCTTCCACCACAGCCACCACCTCTGCTGCAGAGCTATTCGGGTGCAGCCCCTATAGCAGCTGCTCCATACCCGACACGTGGTACCAAATTTTGTTGTTGTTTTATTTTACTGTTACAGCATTACAACAGTTCTTAGCCATGGCAGCTGACTGCTGTACTCTCATAGAACTATAACAGAAAGATGGGGTGGCATTTTCAAGCTGTGGGGAATCCTGCATGCTTTACCGGGCAAGAGGCATGAACACACACATGCACACAGAAGAATACAGCAGTTTAAGGTAAAGATCACCCTTGCTCGAAAGCCAGTCATAGGGTTCAGCGCTCATCTCTGTTTCATAGCTGAAGAGCCAGCACTGCCTGCTTCTGCAGATGTTTCCGTGGTCATGTGGCAGGCATGACTAGACACTGGAGTGCACGGAACCTGTTTACCTTCCCACCAATGTGGTCTCTATATATCTACTTGCAATTTCTTGCTTTCAAAATGCTAGGTTGGCAGGAGCTGGGACAAAGACAGCAGCTCATTCTGTCCGGCAGAATTTGGGTATCAAACTGCGACCTGCCACCTTCCAGACAGCGTCTTAGATATTTGAGCCACTTACATGCAAGCAAGCTAGCAAGCAAACTGCCTTTTGGCAAGATAATGGGTGCCCAAGCAGCAAGTTGTGTATTCTCCATTATTACTGATTCCAAACCTGGCAAAACCAGGTAGGGCTCTTTTGAAATCAAGACACACCTTCAGACAAATTGAAGTGAAATCCTTCTAACAGGCATTGCTTGTTCAGTGATCCTGTATTGAAGATATAAAACATTATTAAGCTTCCTTCCTCCCTTTGGACCCAAAACAAATTGAGGTTCTTTAATTAATGCTGATCAAAGCCCGCAATTAGGATGAAAGCTTGTATTCACACATTTGTCTCTGCTAAGGAACCATAGGTGCAGCACAAGTGTGTAGCCCTAAATTAATACTGTTTTATGGGAAGAAGATAGTCAATACCGTACATACCACCAGAATGTTTCTTAACAATATTACTCCTAACGAAATCTGCAGACACTGAACCACACACCAAATATACATATAGTAATGACATTTCCAGATGGGCATAGAAAAAAAGGGCTTTTTAAGAAGCAGAAGCAAATTTTGTAGAATCCATTAGCAAAATGATTCTTAGAAAAGTGGAGATAAGTAGAAGATTCTGTAGAGGATATGCTAAAAGGAAACCTTACTTATGCCAATGCCCTTGGCAGCCATGGAAACCAAGCAGAAGACCCTGTTTAAGATGGATCTGAGAAGTACTTATACATTTTCTTGTCTTTGCAGACAATGTTTCACTGTGCTCTAGAGAATGTTGGTTTGTTAAGAGCTTTGCTGTAAATCACAAGATACTGTGCATTCTTATGAAGTACAATTTAGCAATACTCATGTAATGCATTAAAGCCACTAAGGAAATGTTAGCGTTTAGTTCATGGAATTCTTTGTAGTTCATAAGAACATAAGAAGTTCATATCTGAAAATAGTTCATGTCTGAAAATATCAGCTTGCTCACAATAGGATTCCAGAGTTTTTCAACATAAGAGAAGTGTAATACTGTATTTGGGAAACATAGAACAGAACATAAAACAAAGTGGTACCACTCTTTTCTTAAGTGCAAACATCAAACATTTGATGTTTGTTTCAACCGCACTTCTACTTCCAAACTCTGGATCCACCAATTCCAAAGCAAATTTGGTCTCATCACAACCTGTAACATGAATAAATAATGGATATGGGTAAAAGTAAAACTAAATGAAAGAACAGGGACATTTTTCTAATGAAAGAAAGATGAAATAATTGAGTTAAATACTTGAACAGCTTTGGAAATTATTGAAACACTACTGCCAGCTGAATGAATACCTGCTTTAGTTGCTAGTGGAACTTCTTGTGATGTTTGAAGAAGGGAAACATTGAATAGATATGCCAGTTATGTAAACATGGCTCTCATAAGTCTATGTTTAACAAGAATTATTTTTGTGTGATGTCTCTCATGCTAAAATGGCTACAATGCTTCTTCAAACACTTGCTCAATGAAGCTCCAAAATATGAATACATACTTAAATATCACCAGAATCTTGTGGATATAGAAATTTCAGTTCTGTTCAGCTATGGACATAATAAGGTTCTATTGAAAAGCCACTCTCCTAACCAGAGATTATAGATTGTGGATTAGAAAGATTGAACCTCACAAGATTTTGATAAGGATTCATGGCACAAGTGATTAAGCTATCTAGAGAAATCTTAAAGAATTAACAAACAAGTAATTAGGTAACATTAACACAAAGGAATTTTATAAAACATTCAGAAACACTTAAGAGCTGGTATAATGTAGAAAAGAAAGTATTAGACTTAAGCCGTATTCAGATGTCTGCCCAGCAACAAAGCTCACCAGATTGTTTACAATCTCTTGACTGCAGAGTTTTAATAGATTGTTTTAAAAAAATTGGAGGAGAGAGACATGCTTCCCTCCCTAAACTCATTCTAGGATGGGTGTGACCAGTGGTGGGCATCAGCAGGTTCACACCAGTTCACCAAAACTGGTAGCAGAAATTCTGGCCTGCCCCGCCCATGCAAGTTTTGAAATAAAGTAGTCCTAATTTGGGTGCAACGCAGGGCTTTCCCCTGGCCATGCCCACCATACCACACCCACAGTGTGGTAGTAAATGTTTTTGGAGCCCACCACTGGGTGTGACATGTCGGAAATTTAAAATTGAGATTCTAAAGCTTACTTCTCAAAATCCTATCCAGTTATTTGCAAAATGAGTTAAAATCAAAACATAACAAAGGAGCATACCATGCCAACCACTCACCATCCTTTCCAAATGTGGAGAGCCATCTTGAGGTTCCTGGTTGCAAAGAGAGTCTCCCTGACCAACAAAGGTTTCCCTCTTAAGACAGCTTCCTTCTACACATGGACAACAATAGTGGAAGCCAAGCTCTTACACATCTCCCTCTTCGCATATCAATTTAAACCCTTTTGTGAGCATCCAACGAGGACTCCTATGACAAGAGCCTTGGCCTTTATTGGAAGGAATCATTCCTATCAAATAGCACATTTTCTCTGCAGGGAGGCATATGCAGTAAAACAGATGGCAACACGACATTATTGTGAGGCAAACTGAATTAATACCTCCCCAATAGTTCCTTCTTTTGAGACTCTCCTCCAATTATATTCATTTAGAAATAAGGCAAGAAAGGCATTAAGAAACCAGAATACACTTGGGCTATCTCCACTCGCTGTACTAATTGTTGCACAGGGAAAATAAATAGCTGGCAAGTATGGCAAGGGGTTATTAAAGAGGAAACAGAGATTGCAGAGAGACTCAATGAATTCTTTGCTTCAGTATTCACTGAAGAAGACAGAGGCCACATGCCCAAAACAGAGCCTATCTTCGTAGGGAGGGAAACCGAAGAATTAAGCCAGATAGAAATAACCAGGGAGGAGGTCCTTGCATGTCTTGTTAAACTAAACACTAACAAATCACCAGGACCAGATGGCATCCATCCACGAGTTCTCAGGGAACTTAAAGATGAAATTGCTGATCTCCTAGGCAAAATATATAATCTTTCCCTCAAATCAGGCTTTGTGCCTGATGACTGGAAGGTAGCGAATGTAACACCAATTTTCAAAAAAGGATCCAGGGGTGATCCAGGGAATTACCGACCTGTCAGTTTGACATGTGTCCCAGGTAAAGTGATGGAAACCATCCTAAAAGATAGAATTAATAGGCACATAGAAGAGAAGGCGCTGCTAAAGGAGAGCCAACATGGCTTTTGCAAGGGCAAATCATGCCTCACTAATCTGTTGGAATTTTTTGAGAGTGTCAACAAGCATGTGGATAAGGGGGATCCAGTTGACATTGTTTATCTGGACTTTCAGAAGGCTTTTGACAAGGTCCCACACCAAAGGCTCTTGAATAAACTTACCAGTCATGGAATAAAGGGACAGGTCTTGTCCTGGATCAGCAACTGGCTAAGGGACAGGAAACAGAGGGTAGCACTAAATGGACACTTCTCCAAGTGGAGGGAAGTAAAGAGTGGGGTCCCCCAAGGTTCAGTACTGGGACCCCTGCTTTTCAACCTCTTCATAAATGATCTAGAGGTAGGAGTAAAAAGCAAGGTAGCCAAATTTGCTGACGACACTAAATTATACAGGGTAGTGAAAACTGTGAGAGATTGTGAGGAGCTCCAGAGGGATCTCTCGACACTGGGGGAGTGGGCAAAACAGTGGCAAATGAGTTTCAACATTAGTAAGTGCAGAGTGATGCATGTTGGGGCAAAGAACCCCAATTACATTTATAAACTGATGGGGTCTGAACTCTCTGCGACAAACCAGGAAAGGGACCTTGGTGTCCTGGTGGACAACTCAATGAAGATGTCAACCCAGTGTGCCTCAGCAGTGAAAAAAGCAAACTCAATGCTAGGGATCATTAGGAAGGGTATAGAAAATAAGTCAGCAAGTGTCATTCTGCCTCTTTATAAATCTATGGTGAGGCCCCACCTGGAATACTGTGTACAGTTCTGGTCGCCATACCTCCAGAAGGATATTATGGAGCTGGAAAAAGTGCAGAGGAGGGCAACCAGAATGATTAGGGGACTGGAACACCTTCCTTACCATCTGAGGCTGCAACGGTTGGGCCTCTTCACTCTTGAACGACGACGTCTAAGAGGTGACCTGATTGAAGTTTATAAAATCATGCACGGTGTGGACAAAGTAGATAAGGAAAAACTGTTTTCCCTATCGCATAACACTAGAACTAGGGGACACTCCATGAAACTTTTGGGTACTAGTTCTCAAACAAATAAGAGAAAGTACTTTTTCACCCAGAGGATTACTGGTCTATGGAACTCCCTGCCAGAAGAAGTGGTGACAGCTGTCAGTCTTGACAGCTTTAAGAAAGGATTAGACAAATTCATGGAGGACAAGAGTATCAATGGCTATAATTATGGATACTTAAGGACAACCTCCGGGTTGGAGAGATAGGCAGGCTCTCTCTCAATATCATTTCCAGGGAATCCTAAGAAGGCATCTGCTTGGGAATACCCTGAAGGAAATGGTGAGCCACTGTGTGAGACAGAATGCTGGACTGGATGGGCTGTGGCCTGTTCCAGCAAGGCTGTTCTTATGTTCTTATGTTCTTATGCTGCAACATAAATCCAGATTTAATTTGCATCAATGCAGAAAATGAGACTAGTGTTACTACTTCAGTGTCATCACACTGGCATTCCTAATTTTACCCAACAGTTCAACCTGCAGGTATAACTAGCCATTGTGTGTCAACATATACTCTTGTTTTATCGGGCCAGTAAGAGAGAAATAATCTCTTTAAGGACAATGTTCAGCAGAATGGGGCAAATACAGACAACTGTTACAAAGCAGAGCTGTCACAGTTCTCAGAGCACATGGATGAACTTAAGACATATTTATTTATTTATTTATTTACCACCCATCTCTGATATCTCCCTCTCTGGGTGGTGCACAGATAAACAAAAGCAACATAGTAGAACAAACAACCAAATAAAATAAACAAAAGAATAAATACCTCAAAATAGATTTTTAAATAGCATGTACTAATGAGATATGCCTGTAAGAGATCTTTGAACCATGGTAATAGTGTGTCTCAACATAGACAGCCCAAACCATATTCACACAAAACTATTCAGAAGGTGAATTTTACTGGATACGCTAGAGTTAACGTATACACAATGACTGAACTGGGGAATAGCAAAAATCACAATAAAGCTGCATAAATATTTGCTTCGGAAATATTATGGGGAAATGCCAACTCAGAGGAAAGGAAGGTGGAGCAAACTAGTACATTAAAAAGGAAAAGGAATTCTTGGGCAGAGATCCCAAGAAAAGATAGTCTAACGAATGTCTTGGGTGGAAACTAGGAATTTGGAAGAAAATTATAAACCATCAGGATTCTCTGGCTAATCCTCGGATTCTGGGAGTTGAGAAAGTGATTTAGCTAGGCTTGATCTTTGGGACATGTTAGGCCTTTAGTGAAATCAGACCAAATAAATTAGAAATACTTCATCAGGAGGTTTCCAAGAACACGAGGAAGACAGCTTCAAGCAGGAAAAAAACCAGCTGGTATTTGCATTAGGTTTCCATAATTTGATGCAGCTAATTGCATCTCATTAAAGAGATATGAAGGCAGATCTCAGTTATTAATTAGGCATGTGACTTGGCATGCAATGAAGATGTACTTCAGTACCTCACCGATTAACCAAAACAATTTACACAGACCTTAAATGAATATCAATATGACCTGACCAGAACAAAAAAAATTAAGCCATCTCGTGTTTTTCCTATCAGGTGGTCTATTGAAGTGGTTTGCATCCATTCCTTTTTTTCTCAAACAGTTAATCATAATTTCAAGCACCTAGTTAAGGTTTTCCAGTGGCTCTGTTCTGCAACATGTATAAAATATCACAGACCAACAGAATTGCCAACTCAGCTTTTCTGGGAGGATGCTTTGGGCACATTTTGGTTTTGTGCCCAAAAAACTTTTGACCAATTGCTCTCCTGTTTTGTGGGAGATCTCTTTGGGACTGAATAGTCTAGGCCAGAGGTCAGCAAACTTTGCTCTCCTGTCTTCACCTGTGTGATGAGACTGCCTGGGTTATAAATGTATGCATGTGTATACACACACACACTTGCACACACAGAGTCAAATCTAGTTATTTGGTAGCACTAATGATCTTAAAGCCACTTGATTAACTGGTTAACTTGAACAACAGCCTAGGATCCTACTGGGGCATTTTCTGAAAGGTGGCACATATTTATTTATTTATTTATTTATTTATAGTAGCATTTCTATACCACTTTTTTCGCTCGAAAGCAACTTAAAGCAGTTTACAGAGTCAACATAAATAACAAGAGCATATCAATAAATAGCCGGACATTATACAGAAACACAATACAAAATTAAATACAATTCAGCATATCACAAAAATATCACATAAGGCAGCTACACTCCTATTTTTGAATTCTTTTTAATTTTGCTAATCTTTTTGCTTCCCACCAAAACATTTTGATTTCCTCTAGGCATTTTATGTACTTTTTTCTTTAATGGCTGTTTCCACTGAGTTGCCACAATGAGTTTCTAAATTGTCCAAGAACATCAGGGGAACCACTGATTTTGATCACAGGTTTATATATACAACTAGCATATTTTGCTCGGCGGTGCCGGGCTGTTTTAAATTGTGTTGGATAGTAAAGGGTTTGTTGTTTTTTTTCTTGAACAAATGGTGCCGGGCTGTTTTAAATGGTGTTGCAAGGTTTTGTGATTTTGTGATTTTGAGGCGCTGCGTCCGCTTGCGGCAGACTTGTGCTCCCAGTGTGTTTTTTATTTTTATTTTTTGCGCGCCGGCTTCCTCAGTGCCGGGCTGTTTTAAATTGTTTTGGAAGGGTTTTGTTTTATTTTTATGCAAATGAGGTTAGTTTTTAATTGTGTTTTTTTAAATTTTTAATTTTATGCACGGGTTGTTATAAACTGTGATTTTTTTATTTTTTGTTTTTGTTTTTTGTTTTTTAAAAAGAGGAAAGGGTGATATAATTTTTTATACTTATTGTATTTAACCAAATAATATGTTACTATGTGATTTTTTTTATAATAGTTGTACCTTGGATAATTATTTTTTAAAATGTGTAAGAATATGGTTTTTTTAAAATCAATGTTTCTATACTGTGTTTAGATGTTTTGTTTTGTTTTTTGAGTGAAAACTTTTTTTGAATTATTTGTGGTTAGTGTGAATATTTTTGAATGTTTTGATAACTTATTTTAGTAATTTGGGAATTAATCTTATTATTTTGAATATTTTTGGATGTTTTTACTCTTGTGGCCTCAGGGTGGGGCTGGTGAGCTTTTCTTGTACTCTACAATTTTTCTCTACTGTCCTCTGGGTGTCGCTTCTTTTTCCGGTAAGTCATCTCTTTCTTCCCTCAGTTTAGTTCCGGTCGTCATGGAGTGAAGACGTCTCCTGGTAAGCTCTCTGGTTTTTTTTTTGGGGGGGGGTGTGTCTGTGTGTTTTTTCTTGTTTGTTTTTGGATGTTTTTGTGTTTCCTTTTTGTATTTTTTATTTTTGGTTTTGAGTATTTTTGACTGTTTTTGGATTGTGTTTTTGGATGTTTTTGTGTTTACTTTTTCTGTTTTTATTTTGGTTTTGGTTTTGATTGTGTGTGGGGGGTTTTTTTGGGGGGGGTTCTGTGGGCCGGCCTTGGTGGCTGGCCCATGGAAAGGAAAGGCAGGGGCGGGTGTGTGTGTCTTTTTTTTTGCGGGCCAGGCTTGATGCCTGACCCGTGGAAAGGAAAGGCAGGGGCGGGGTCTTTCTTTTCTGCAGGCCAGGCTTGATGCCTGGCCTGTGGAAAGGAAAGGCTGGAGTGGGGGGTTCTTTTTTTCGTGGGCCAGGCTCGATGCCTGGCCCGTGGAAAGGAAAGGCAGCGGCCGGGGGGCTGGTTTCGCTTGCCGGGCCGCAGGAAGACCAGCGCTGGGGTGATGGTGGTAGTATTTCCTTCCCGCGGCCTGGCCTCGCTGGCTGGGCCACGAGAACCACAGCAGCAGTTTTTATTTTTATTTTTCGCGCGCTGGCTGCCTCACCGTTCTGCGTGCTCATGGCGTGCAGGACGCTGGGGCTTGTAGTTTGGCGTGCATGATTTTGGTTAGTGCAGCGGTTTTTTTCTTGCGGCTTATTTTTGATTGGCCGTGGTGTGTTTCTGAACGTTCCTTTTGTTCGCGCCGCTCAGCCTGATTGGCTCTGGTGCAGCGCAGTGCAAGGAACATTGGCAATTGAAGTTCCCTTTTTTTGTTTGCATCTGGGGGGGGCTCCTGCTCCACTGGCACAAATTTCAACCCGACAGTAACCTGCAAACCGGGTTCGGGTGAGTGAACGGAGGCCCATTACGGGCTAGTAGGGCCTGGCTAAACATCCTTTGTTACATTCCAACGGTTAACGCACCATTTTATAAGTATAGATACACATTAGCTTGTGGAGAAAGAGAAATTGGATATAGAAAATGACACAACATCATTAGCACAGGTAACAAACCTTGGCAGTGTTAATTAATTAAATAATAATAATAATAATAATAATAATAATAATAATAATAATAATGATGATGATGATGATGATGATGATGATGATGATGATGATGATGATGTGTCATTAAGTTGATTTCAACTTAGGGTGAACCTTTGCAGAAATTTCTTCCTCTTCTTAGAAGGCATAGTGGGGAATTGAACTCCCAACCTCTGGCCCTGCAAGTAAACAACTCATGAAACTATCCAACAAATGCAATTACATAAAGAACCTAGCAATAGGCAAAGTAACTGTCTAATGCAGGGGTTCCCAATTTTTTCATGCCTCAGGCTGGACCACCCACTCAGATAGTTGAGCGGGCCAGAGGTGTGGCTCCTCCCAATGTGAACACTGCTGTAAATGCGCCCACGGCTGTCATAAAAGTGTTTACAACAGCCACAGGTGCATTTATGACATGTTTATGGCTGTTTTTGACTGTTTTCAGTGTGTTTTTGGTGCTTTCGGTGCAGGAGGGTGGCAGGCCATATGAAATTGCATTGCGGACCAGGTTGGGAACCCCTGGTCTAATGCATTGGTACCCAAACCAATATGCAGACTCACTGTCTCATGCACTGGTACCCAAACTAGAAGTCATGCCTTATGGAGGATAAAGAAAAATGTTTTTATTAGCATAAATATTTTTTGTGATAGTATAATCACTAGAATTACTTACATTCTCTCTCCCCCAAGTTATGTTTATCTCAGTGGTGGGCATCAGCAGGTTCGCACCAGTTCTCCAGAACCGGTAGCAGAAATTCTGGCTGGCCCTGCCCATCCAAGTTTTGAAATTAAGTAGTCCTAATTCTGGTGCAACGCAGGGCTTTCCCCCTGGCCACGCCTACCATGCCACACCCACAGTGTGGTAGTAAATTTTTTTGGAGCCCACCACTGGTTTATCTATAATTTAAAATTAAAGATATTAATTTTGGGTCCAATACTTTATTAGCATTTATCATATGCAGAATTTTAGCTATGGAAGTGCCAATTTAGAAGAGAGCTTGTTGCTTGCTGTCCAAGTGACTGATAAGTGACCAGGACTTCTGTAAATAGGTTCTTCTGCAACTGAAGCTCCAGGCATGGCAAATATTGATTAGGTACCCACATTTGTGTTTATTATTAATTTTAAAACGAAAGTTAATTTTTTAAACATTGGATCAGATAATGGTGTATAAAAAGGCTGGTATAAGGTTTTCTCAAAAATCAACAGGAGCATGATGCTAAAAACACCAGTATGCATCTGTCTGCTCATGCACACTCACAGTTTTGCTTTGAAGTACTGTAGCAATGAGTTTTGATCTGAGGGAAGAGCTGGTTTTACACATGTGAGTTTTGACAAAGAAAACAACAGTTGATAGTCCCTCTCTGCAATTTATCTAAAAATGGTACTATAATCCAAAGTTTAAAAGCAGTAAAGTTACCAAAAAAATTGAACTGAAAAACAAGGGATCAGCAAAGGACATAAAAATAATTTTGTGCCATCAAGTCAATTCAGACTTATGGCAACCCTTTTCAGGTTTTTCTAGGTAAAAGTATTCAGAAGTATCACGCCCTGCTTCTGGGGTCACCTTCAAACTGTGCAACTTGTCAAGGACTACACAGGTTGGCTCTACTCCCAGCAGACACAGCAGGGAACTGAACTCTTAGCCTCTAGCTCCGCAGCCAGATACCTAACTTGCTAAGTTATTCAGCCAGCTGGATGGTGCAAGGAATAGTGACAGTAAAGGTCTCCCTTGCTTGAAAGCCAGTTGTGTCCAGAGAACAGTGCTCATATCCCCTTACAGCCAAAGAGCCAGTGCTGCCTGTATCTGCAGACATTTCTGTAGTCATGTGGCAGGTATGAATAGACACCAGAGCACATGAAACACTATTACCTTTCCTGCCGAAGCGGTACCTATTTATTTACTTGCAATTTCTTGCTTTCGAATTGCTAGGTTGGCAGAAGCTGAGACAGAGACGGCTCCCATCACGCAGCACTCAGATCTCAAATGGCTGACCTGCCAACCTTCTGATCATCAAGCTCAGCATCTTAACCACTAAGCCACTGTGGCCCCTTGATGCAAGGGATAGCTTCCCATTAATATTAAAATTGATTAACATACAAGAAAGGGACATAGAGAGAGGATACTAAGGCCAGAAAGGTTAACTTAGCTTCAACATCTTGGTAGATAGGGTAAATCTGTTTTTCCTACAAAGATGCAGTGCACAAATTTCTGAAGGTCAGCTGCGAGGCAGCAGCAATTGTGAAAAGATAACACTGGCAAAAGATCTCTTTCATAGACAATGGCAGTCATGCTCTAATGTTCTCTTCTTAGTACTGTGGTCCACTATTTAATTCTTCTGTGAGTCCTTAAAGCTGCAGTCCTCACTGCTTCCTCCCTGGAAGTGTTCTCTCACAAGTGTACATAAAATCACCAAGACCTGAAATACTTCAATTCAATTATTCAACTTGTATGCCGCCCCACTTGCAATGTGACTCTGGGCGGCTAACAAAGAAGCAATATCACAGTTACAATAAATACAATTACAATATCACAGTTACAAAATTTCACAATTACAATTATAAAGTACAGTAAAACCTCGGATAAATGCTAAAACTTGGTTCCACAAGTCTTAGTGTTATCCAATTTTTAACGTTATCCGATGCATGAATTGGATAACATTCAAATCCTGTGGGATGCATCGGATAACATTAAAACTCCATAGAAATATATTGTAACCGGCACAGGCTTTAGCGAACATTATCCAATGCATCCCATAGGATGTTAACGTTATGCGATGCAATCCCCCCCCCCTGATTTCTTATCGTTATGTGGTTTTAGCGTTATCTGATGCAAAATTATCCGAGGTATTACTGTAATTACAAACAATGAGCACCTGGAAGATAAAAGAATCAATGAGAGGTGCCTCTCTTGACTACCTACTTTTGGCAAAAGCTTTTAATTATAAACCAAACATGGACTGGAGGGTGATGAGGGGGAAAGCTTTGCACTAAAATTCTGACACATTTAGTGCTAGGCTAGAAGGTGTTTGTAGTCCAATTATGACTGATGGATATCTTTAACTTAGTTCACTTTCCCCAACAACTTGATTGGCTGAAGCCTAAATAATGTTACATGCATACACAGAAAAAGAGCAAGGGCATTCAATTGTGAATGAAATAATGAATGGCATTTCCAAGATTGTACAATCACCCTGCCTCATACACAGCATGTTAGAGGGTGGTGGTGGTCAGTTTCTACTAATCCTGTTTTCCCACTACAGTATTTCTTTTATATTTGTTCATTTACAGGAAAGAAAAATAAAATCAAAAAGAAGACATCATTCCTTTCCATTGTGTTTTGACTGAAAGCACTAGGAGTTTTTCCATATCAAAGCACCCTGTGCCCTAAGTAGAGATGACAAGTAATTCTAATTATGGGGTGGGGTGGGGTGGGGTTAGGAAACAAAGCCAAATCTATAATGCTATTGCACTATTCCTCAGTTGTATCAATTCAAAACTTACAGTATCTTGTTTGTTCAAATCTGTTTCCACATATGGAGGCTACCTTGTATCAGCTATAATTACTAAAGGGAAGCTCCTAAGCAGAGGGTGGACAACAAGAGTAGTAGCAGGGATTCTCAACCTGCAGCCCATGAGCTGGATGCGGCCCGTGGCACCATTTCATGTTGGCCCCCACCACCTCCACCACACCACACTAGGAAGTGTGATGGAGGAAGGGCAAAATGGCCGTCCAGCCCCCAAAGCTGTCTGAGGGAGCATGACCTGGCCCCTGGCTTTAAAAGGTTGAGAACTCCTGACAGACAGTAATCTTCCTAAAGCAAAACTCGGGAAGAGTCAGTAACAAGTAACAATGTTACCTACAACTAGCAACTTTTTGTATTGAGGATATAAATCTATTCTGTTTCAAAAATAATGCAGCTAGTTCCTTTTTATGTAATCTAAATTAGTTTCAGAAGTTACTTTTAAACAATTTTAAGACATTTTAGAAGCACTTTGACAGGAACTGTTCAAGGTGTTGTTGTTGTTTAAAATCATTCCCTATCAATTCCAAGTGGCAAAGAAAGCCTTTGGTTCTGAAAATCTTGCTTCATCTTGCTTCATTTGTTAAATATTTTCAAGGGGCAATATCAGAGTTGGACACTAGTGGGAATTGTAGCACATCCTCTGGGACTTTCCTTGCATGTTGGCAATGAAATGCAATGAGCAAAATAACCATTTGGGTTTTTCCAACATGGTAAAGATAATATATTAATAATAATGGCAGCCTGGTTGCCACAAAACAATGAGTAATACAATTAATCCCCTTTTAAAAAAGAAATGCTCTAAGCTCTGTCCCAGAGCCAGAACTGCTTATTAACCAACATGAATGCCTATGAGCATTTGCAAAAATAAAATTTCACCACATATTAAGGAAGAGGTCTTTCCAAGGAGAGGGAGTGAATTAATCTAATGGTTGAAAACTTTAATTTGGTAATTTACCCAATGCAAGTAATAATGAGTACATTCCAGAGGCATGGGTGTTTAGGGTTAATCATGATAGTGACAAAGAAAAATATCTTTCAAATAAGAAAATTACATGGTTTATGGAGCTCATTTTGGATTGTCTCATCATTGAATTTTCAAGGTACAGTACTATAAAAATAAAGTGGTCTACCACTTGACGTCTCACTCCTACGTCTGATGAAGTGGACTTGATCCATGAAAGCTCACATTAAAAATATAGCAGTTAGTCTTTAAAGTGCTGCAGTGTTTTTGTTTTCTGATATGCCTGAAACACAGACTAACACGGCTACTACTCCCAAAAAATCAATTCCCCTTGTCACCTTAAGGTGTGCACCCAAAAGGGAGATGTTTATGTGCTGTCAAGTCAATTCTAATTTATGGCAACCCTCTCAGGTTTTCTAGGCACAAAGTTCTCAGAAGAAGTTTACCAATCCCTCCTTCTGGTGGTGCTCTGGGGATGTGCAGCTTGTCCAAGGTAACATAACCCCACCAGTAACATGTATCTTGGCTGGCCTCTCTTTGGGGGATGAGCCCCTGTTCCTGGCCTCTCAGCCAAGTGCTTCAAACCACTGAACTATACCAACTTGCTTAGCAGGAGAAGTGGAAGGTTGGTAGAGAAGAGAAAGACTAAAAATAAGATGGACTGACTCAACAAAGGAAGAAAAATGACACAATCTTTTGAAGGCCACAAATACCTAGAGTTGCAGTAAGTCAGTTGCAACTTGAGAGCACCTAACAACAAAAGCAGCAATGGCCAGCAAGGAACCTGTAATCTCAAAAATTCAGAGTTGTAAAAGTCAAACAATGTTTGATGGATAGCTCTCAGGTGGCATGACAAAAGGGCTACAACTTGTTTGTTATTTAGTTTGCTATTATTCTATAAAAAATCAACTGGTGAGAGAGCAAAAAGGAATTCAAGAGTTCAAGATCCCATCTCTTAACATTTCTTTACATGGCATGGACACAGTTTCTTTTTTCGTAAGCACCTCCTAAATCAAATTAAGAACTCCAACGGAGACAAAAGTTACTCTTGCGGAAGAAAACATGGACAGCAGCAGATGGTGAGGTTTCCTCTCATCCAGTGTTTCCCAACGTTTGGTTTACTTCAATTCCTAGGAGCTTAAGTCAATTCCCCAAAGCACTGATCAGCCAATGCACAAACTTAGGCTTCTGGGAACTGAAGTGCCCCTGTGGAGGGAACCAAAGCTTTAAACAAAACGCACACTGTACAAGGCAAAGAAACCCAATAACAAAATGTTATGCTATCATTTATATAACCAATTCAGTTTCTATGGTTACAAGAAGTTTGCATGTCAACACAGAAGTAAGTGGATAAGTTCTACTATACACCACAAAGTTTACTCTCAGGCACGTAGGTGTAAGATCGCCGTTTCAGTGTATTCTTTGCACAGAATCCCTCCTTCCAAATAATATTTTTAGAAGGATCTACTTTACTGAATAATAAACATTCTGGTAGAAAATAAATAAAGTACTTAGAGAACAATTTATATAAATAATAAATAAACACACATCTACATAAGAGTAAGAACACCGTGTGATCTACTTATGAGTAAATCTGCATTAATTTGCATTGTCAGGAAGCTGTACTTACTTAAACATTTCTCCTGAGGATTAGCCTTATCGAACATTTAAATAATGCCTTGATGTGTACGCAGAATTTAAATAAATGAGTGAAAACCTGGTGGCCTTTGTTATTTATTTAGTCATACAGGCAGGTTGGAGTTCAATTCCCAAGTACTGCATGATGGAGTGAGCTCCCGTCTCTGTCCCAACTCCTGCCAAACTAGCAGTTCGAAAGCAAGAAATTGCAAGTAGATAAATAGGGACCACTTCAGTAGGAAGGTAAACAGTGTTCCATGCACTCTGGTGTTGAGGCATGCCTGCCACATGTCCATGGAAACATCTGTTGTTGTAGACAGCCCTGGCTCTTTGGCTATAAACAATGATGAGCACTGAAACCTAGAGTCAGATATGACTGGCTTTTCAGCAAGGGCAACCTACAGTACAAAGTTAAAGGATTTTAATATGATTGGTAATAAGGATGGCTAGGAGGGGGAAGGGTCTTCTTTGCAACAAAATGGTAGACCTCTTGTGTTTTATGTTAAACTAAATATAGCTTCTCATCTACCCTAGGGAACCAAATTTTGATTCACTGGCATCTTAGGAATCAATAATGTAAAAAAGGAGAGGCTAACAAGATGAGATTATAAGGGAGGGAAAGCAAGAAGAAGTTTTGGTCAGATAGGTGGGAAATAGATTTTTCAATGCTTAATCCCAGGGATTCTCAACCTGTGGCCTGTGGGCCGGATGTGGCCTGCGGCACCATTTCATGTACCCCCCATCTCCACCACACCAGGAAAGTGCCATGTGGTGGAGGAAGGGCAAAATGGTTGTACGGCCCCCAAAGCTATCTGAGGGAGCATGACCCAGCCCCCAGCTTAAAATGGTTGAGAACTCCTGCTTTATTCTCTCCAAAGCTCAAAATAGGGTCAGGAGAGGAGGTTCTCTTGGATCTCTCAGCAGCTTTTGATACCATCAACCACAGTATCCTCTTGGACAGGTTGTATGAAATTGGGATTGGGGGCCAGGCTCAATTTACAGGAAGACAGATTTCTGCTGGGACAGTACAATACTAGAACCAGTTAGCTCTGGAGGTGGTGAGTGCTCCAACAGTGGAGGTATTCAAGAGAAAACCAGAAAAATCATCAGTCAGCTATATGTTTATTTGGATTCCTGCATTGAGGAGGGGGTTGGACTTGATGGGTCCTCCCAACTCCATTACTATATGATTCTATAATTTCTTTACTAACAATTTGTCCAGTTTCTAATCCAAGTAGAAAATAGATAGGACGGGAACAATAGCACACTTTCACCTTCATGAAGTGAACAGTCAGCAACACTGTCAAGGCCAAATAGGAATCTGGGAGGTTGTGGAGCAGGACTGTACAGGTCTGATTTGCAAAGGGGCTGACAGACACCCTGTATCTTTCCCTTTTTATCTTTTCCATCTTCTGGGCAATAGGCAGTGATAAAATTATTCCCCCCCCCCCCCAACTATAACTCACACCAAATTTCTTGCTCTACACGTGCCAGGATTTGCTACATTCTGCACAATTATCCATGCAGCCCTACCCTTTGCCTATGTCTAGTTTAACTGCAGTTGTTCTTATGTAAATTGGGACTAAACAGTCCTTGAGGATACATGCCAAAAGTGTCATGGAACTCTAATGCTGAATTACACATTTTGACACTTCAGAGCACATCTTCACTTAATTGGATTGGATGCGACCAAAACAAAACAAACCTGAGATTCCAATGCAGCCTGTGTAGTCTGTACGGCTAGTTCTTTGCTTTTGCTGCAAGAATGCAATATAAGAAATATATTTACCATAAGCAGGGAAATGTGTTGCTGTAGAATGGCATGTGCTTAAATGACTAAGGGCTGCAGAGCAAGGGATATCCTTGAACTTCTCCCTTTTACATTAATCTGAGAACACTTCAGGCATTATCCGCACTATGACCTTATTTCAGCTTTGTACCATTTGACTTTCTATGAAGAACTCTGAGAGTCATAATTTGATGAGTGGTGCTTGAACCAAAAGGGTGGGGTATTTTGATGTTCAGCAAAGACACAAAACAGCCAGCATAACAGGGACAAACACAACTTTATTTCAGGAACTGAACATGGAGAGCAGTGGCGCAGCAGCGCCTATATATACTGTACAGGAAAGATACATTCGGGCGGGAAGCAACTGGATTGTGAAGCCTTTCGTGCTTCTCGTTAGAAAGGGCGGGAACCCAAGTCCCATGAGAGCTTAGTTTCAAGAAGAAGACAAAATGGAGGATCACCCGATCCCAACAATAAAATACAAACTTGTTAAAACAATACATCCAATTACATACACAACAGGTATAAATGTGAATAAAAATAAATAAATAAATAAAGGGTCCTTAACACAGATTCATAGCATCTGCTTACTCCAATATCCTCACCACAATTATAGCTGCTGCCTCCCAGCATCCCCTAGCCCAGGCAGAGAGAATTCAATCAGCTTCTGGAGACCGTTCTTTCAGACTTAAGCATCTCCTAATTCAATATTTCTGAGGAGTGACTAATTTGAACAGAGAGTGAAGTAATCACCCTCTCCTTCATGGAGTAATACTTAAAGACTACTGTACTTCCATAGCTCAGGCATAGTAATAGCAGCAGTAACAATGCGCTGTCAAGTTAATTTCAATTTGTGACAATCCTCATTGGTCTTTCTGTGTCAAAAGTAGGCAGAAAGGATTCACTAGTCCTTCCTTCTGGGCTTCTTCTTTTGTGTCCCAATCAAACCCTGGACAGCCAAAATGAAGCCACTTTCTTTGCTTTGTCATTACTCAAACTTAAGTCATTGGTGCATGTTTCTGGCAATAATCAGCAGACCATTAAATGAGATGGATTCTGTATCTTTCCACATTTATACAACATGTTATTGTCTGCCAGCATCTCCCACTTGAGCATGTTGGTCTTGCATTTAGGGACTATGAACCTCAGGCTATTCAGGGTTCTCCAAGTGATGGGGCGGGGAGAGGTTTGAGTTCCTCAGCTATATCCTCCTTTAATTAATCTATACCTATAAATCTGAGCGTTAACCGTTGGAACTTGACAAAGGATCCTGCACCAGGCCATACTAGCCCGTACTGAGCCTTTGTGCACTTGCCCGAACTGGGTCCGCAGGTCAACAAATGTTTGAGAAATGTGCCAGTGGGGCAGGAGACCCACAAACTCAAACAAAGAAATGGAACTTCAATTCCCAACATTCCTTGCTCCGCGCCGCACCACAGCCAATCAGATTCGAGCAAAAAGAACATTGCGAGCAAAAAGAACATTGGGAACCGCACCGCGGCCAATCAAAATCTGAGCCGCATAAAAAAACAGCTGCACAAATGCAAACCACAAACGCAAAACTACAAGCCTCAGAGTCCTGCATGCCATGAGCACGCAGAATGCTGAGAAAGCCAGCGCGCGAAAAATAAAAATGCAAAACGCAATGGGAGTGCAAGTCCGCCGCAGCTGGATGCAGCGCCTCATAGCCACGCAAAAAACAAACCGAAAAACTCCCCCACGAAACACCCGTCGGTCTTCTTTCCCGGAGCAACAGGGACAAGAGGGACTCCCTCTTCTCCACACTTCCCTGCCAAAGACATGGCGAGACCACCACCGGCCTCAAGAAAAGTTGAGCCGGGGTGGGGAAAAAACCAGAAAAACTGGAGGGGGGGGGTTTCAAGGGGGTGAAAGGTACTGGAGCATCCCCCCCCTGAAAGTGAACCAATTCCCTGGGAAGGAAAGGCAGCGAACGAGGCTCCGGTCGCTGCCTTTACTTCCCGAGGAAGTGTTTCGCTTTCAAGGGGGGAGGAATGCACCAGTACCTCTCCCCCACCCCCGGTGAAAGCAAACCAATTCCCCGCGAAGCAAAGGCACCGAACGGGCCTCCAATTGTTGCCTTCGCCTCCCAGAGCTCCTCACCCGGGTGCAGCACACACATACTGGGATGGACATTTCAAACCTGCCCAGTGTGTGTGTGCCCGCACACCAAAACAACCCCTAAACAACAACATACACAAAAAGTAACCAACAAAAACCAACACCAAAACTATTACAAAATAATAAAACAAAAATGAATCAATAATTTTAAAAAACATTAAGAAACAAAAATAAATAAACCACAAAATACACAAACAAAAACTTCCACAACACCACAACACCACAAACAAAACACCTAACTACAACATGAAAAACACAAACAAACAAACAACAAAATAAAACAAATTAAACACAACCAGAAATAATCAAACCAATTAAACCAAACTAAAAATAAACCAACACACAAAAGACCAAACAGAAACACCTCCCAGCCCACCAACACAAAACCCAAGCAAAGAAAAACCACAGAAGAAAGAAAACCAGACAACTTACCAGCGTGTCCTCCCTCCACGATGACCAGAACAGAAATGAAGAAATAAAGACGACTTACCGGAAGAAGCACCACCCAGAGGCCAGAAGAGAAAAAACACCTGAAATGAAACCAAAACCCCTAGCAGCCCCACCTGCAGGGCACAATAGTAAAAACAACTCAAAAAACTTAACAGCCCCACTTAGAGGCCACAAGAGTAAAAACAAGTCAAAAACATAACACAAAATCACAATTTTACACAAATCACAGATATATCTCAAAAAAATTACATAAAAAGATTTCTAAAATCCTGTGTTTAGTTTTAACTCAAATAAAAACCCAAAACATCTAAACACAGTTTAAAAACATTGAATGTAAAAAACATTTACTTTCACATTTTTAAAATTATTACCTATGATACAACCATTAAAAAAGGTCACATACTAAAATATTATTTGGTTAAATAGAAAATTTAGAAAAAATTATATAATCCTTTGTTCTTTTTTTAAATCCACAAAAAAACCTAAACAAACTGATCACAGTTTATAACAGCCCGGCATCGTAACAAAAATTAACGCATATGTTAAAGCAAATATTCAAAAACATATTAGAAAAATTACAAAATACAAGTTGTTATTACTGTAAAGTATCACAACAATACAATCTATTTAACAAATGAAAACATAAAGGAATTGTGCATAAATAAAAAATTTAAAAATTACAATTACAGACTAACCTCTTTTTTACAGACATTACCAAAAAATAAAACCTTCCAAAACAATTTAAAACAGCCCGGCACCTCCGGGCAAACTCTGCTAGTTTGTTATGTTATGTTGTTTATTTGATTTATATCCCGCCCTATTCAGCACTCAGGGTGGCTTACAACACGTCAAATAAAGATACAAAATAACCAAACAAAAATACAATACAATGAAGCAATGGGTACAAAATATCAATAATACAATAACATCTCACAATTACATCTTAGTAACACAATACCATCTCCATATCAACATAATATACAAAATATTACACAGAATATATTGTTTCTTGTCCAGTGAGCTCCTTCCTCTATCTTCTAATTTGGTTTTGCTCTTGTGTACCCGCAAGAATGTTTGTTCTTGCCATAAAGCTCTTCCTGGATATGAGCTGGCAGATTGAGGCTCATATCCATTCAGAGGGTGTTGAGGGTCCTTCTCTTGCTTAGTTCTCTCAGTGTCCGTTGCTACTTCTCTCCTGATCTTAGGTCAGGAGATCTCAACCTTTTTTGCCAGGAGTTGGTTCACATTCCCTCAGACAGCTTTGGGGGCCAGATAGCCATTTTGCCTTTCCTCCACCACACGGCACTTCCTGGTGTAGTGGAGGTGGAGGGGGGGACACACATGAATGGTGCCACAGGCTGCATCCAGCCCACGGACCGCAGGTTGAGAATCCCTATCTTAGGTGGTGCAATACCAATAAGAGGGTATATTTTCTTAATTGTCACTATAAGGATGGTTTCACTAACAGCGAGGTCAACTTGTTTTGCATGTGTGGATGCGCTTCATACTGGAGCAGCATATTCTGCTGCAGAGATGCTTAGGGCAAAGCTGATGTAAGCAGTGTCAATGGTTGAGTTCCTTCTGGTGATTCATTTGCTCTCACCAGCCCCACTTCTAGAAGGCACAGTAGAGATTCAAATTCCTGGCCTCCTGACCACTAAGATGTTAAAACTCAGCTCACATTTACAACTTGCTGTGTTGGACCATAGTTAAGGTTGAAAACTGATTGATATTGTACAGAGGTCATAAGGCATCTCTCCAGGCTGTGAAATCAGACGTCAAAGAAACTTTGCAAAACTAACCACTAATCAAAGGAAGTCAATTTGTATACCACTAAAGGTGAAAGAATATCCTGCTGTAAGACTCAGGCATCTGCATTAGTTAAGGATTGTCCTCTTTTAAATCAAGAGCTACCACTAATGTCTGTTTGTGGCTTCAGTGTGACAGAGAAGAATACCAACAGCACCAATACCTCAGCTTTCTTCATTTTATGTAATAGAAAATAAACATACCTCTCATTCTCAAGCAATACTTAAATGACTATTATATTTTTTTTGGCTCCTCAATTCAATAAAAAGCATTACAACATTTTGCTTGTTTCTAAGAGCATTGCTAATAGTAGATTTTTTTAAAAAATGTTATACTATGGATGAACCACTGGATTCAATTATTTTGCAACTCCTGAAATGCTTGCAAAATAATTAACATTTACAAAAATAAACAAAAACTTGCAATTGTCAAGAATAGCATGGACACAGAGACTTCCACTTCTTCTTCTGTGTGTAGTAGACCAGATATGAAACTGCCAAAATGAAATCACCTTTAGGTGAGTTAGGTGAATACATTCAGCAGTTCCTTTTGCCTGACCTAGTGTGAGAAAGATTAGCCAGCAACACAAGGTTGTCATTACCAGGGTATGCCTGATTGTGGTTCAAAAATGCTACAATCTTCGTGGAAGCGCCTTCTGTGTACTCCAGAGATTTCCATTGCCTCCTAGGAATATCACATATACAAAACCCATTTGCTAACAACCAACTTTCACCTGTTCTCCTGTTTAACTAACATGTGTCTTTGTGTAAAATTCATGGGAAAAAGTTATGCAATTTCACTTCCAAAGTTTCAGAAGCAGAATGTTCCATAACTCTAGAATGCTTATACTAAAATCCCTGGGGTACATAGAAAGAACATCCTCAAAGTTTGTGGTATTTTTGAACCATAATCGGGCATACTCTGGTAATGGCAACCTTGTGTTGCCAGCTAATCTTTCTCTCCTTTCAAGTGAAAGGAACTGCAGAATGAGCTCACCAAAAGGTGGCTTCCTTTTGGCAGTTTCACATCTGGCCTAGACATGGAAGAAGAAGACTAAAACCACTACTTCTCAAAGATACGCCACAGATATTTGGAGCAGGACTTTACGAGAACTCAAAACCTTTACAATCAGACCAACATGTTAAGAAACAATGAGCACCAATGAAGATATTTTAAGATGATGATATAACTGCATATTTATGTCTATCAATAGATGAACAGCTGCATTTGGGACCAATTGAAGGTTTTTCACATTCTTCAACATGCAGCAATTGCATTTAAACGACATAAAATGCAGACCTACAAATCAAAAGACACAAACACATACAATATTGTGTAAAATACATAGCGATCACTGACCTGAGTAGATAATGCTAAGCTGTTTCTACACAGAATACTGTGCAAACCCTAAACATTTGATAAATTACTTGCAAGACAAACCTATAAATATAGTCACAGGCTCAGTTTTATTGCTACTTCCTCTGGCAGAATCATCATTTGCATTCTTCTTGAGAGAAAGATAAACGGTTGGTGAGATTATCAACACTCAGTTCTGTGGACTGAGTGAAAATCTGTGAATTTCTGCATCAGACATTAGTCTGTATTGATTAACCATTCAACAAGAAAGATATCTATACATCTGCACCCTGATTTCCCATGTGCATTTTAATGTTTTACTGAAGCTTGCTTTTCCTCCCCCACCCCCCACCCCAAGTTATGTCCTTGACACAATTTGATCTTTACTTCCAGAGGAAGAGGAGATTTCATTTCAGTGCTACCAGACAACTGGGAAGAACCACACGACTCTCTACCACCTAGCCAAGAACAACCATGGCCTGTGTGGAAAGCTTTAATCAGAATGCATGCCGGGGTAGGAAAATCAAGGGCTAATCTGAGAAAGTGGGGTTTCCCTGTAGATGACAGCCTGTGTAAATGCGGAGAAGTACAAACTACTGTATCTCCCATATGATACAATGCACACGATGCCCCTCAACGTACACTGAGGAGGACCTTATGTTGGCAAGAGGAAATACTGTTGATGTGGCCCAATATTGGGCGGATGTTATCTAGCCCTTTTTAAATTGTATTTAATTTTTAGATGTGTTAATTTCAGCTTTGTATGTTATTTGCTGGTGGTGCATCTGACATGAAGAAAGAAGAAAGATCTCAGTGCTATTAGAAAGAAATGGAAGAATAGAATAGTCATAGTTTCATAAAACCTTCTAAAAATAAAATCCAAGATGTTACACAAACTAAGGTTTATAAGACCATGTTTATAAACAAATACAGTACTAGCAACCTCTTCTAAGGTACACAAATGATGTTCCTCCCTGGCAGGCTGGCTTCCTGTCATTTCAATTCTGCAGGAAGGCAAAAACCTTATTTGATCAGGCTTTTAGCTCCTTGCTGTGGAAGAAATAAGATAAGTACTGTGTTTTTTCCATTGGTATCTCTTAAACTAGGGGTGCCCAAACTACAGCCCATGGGCCAGATCCATGCCAATGCCAATTCATCTGGCCCACGCCACCCTTGTTGCTCCTGGAAGTGGAAGTAAAATGCGCCCATACGGGCACGTTTTACTTCCACTTCCAAGAGCAACGAGGGCAGCGTGGGCCGGATTAATTGGTATTGGGGTGGATCTGGCCCACGGGTCGTAGTTTGGGCACCCCTGGTTTAAGCGGAGTAAATGGCAGCCTAAAAATCTATCTAATCCTGTTGCAAAATAGATTGCAAGGCATGTTTTACTTCCGCTTCTGGTGGGAGGAACCACATGACCAGCCCCCTGAACCATGTGATCGGCCCGCTGACCCATGTGATTGGCCCATGGCCCAAAATGTTTGGGCACCCCTGCCTTAAATGGTTTTTTAAATATTTTCACCAGCACCAAATGTTTTAGTTCCTTTTGCTTTCAAAATAATGGGAAAATACATTTTTATATTTGAAAAGATTAAATGATGTATACAAAAATTGTTCAGAATTCATGAAAACCAAAGTGAACAGAGGCCACCAGCTCTATGAAGTGGAGAGTCATTGTTTGACTACCATGTATAACCAGTGGGCTGTATTTGTCATAAAAGGTTATAAGTAGGGACAGATACCTTCACTTGTCTCATCTTTGTAAGTGAGGACATGGAATTTCTGCTTGCCAATAAGGAGAAACATCTGATACTGTTACTGCAGAAGCAAGAATATTTTGTGCAAATGGATCTGTTTTTTGCAGAAAATTATGTAATTGTATATACTGTGCTGTTTGTATAGAACCAGGATAGCTGTTTCTTTGTTTGATGGTCATGTAAGAATATTAAGCTATGTGTCGATTGTTTGCATCTTTTTTAACAACTCATTTGCCTTTCTGTGTCAGTTCTCTCTGTATCTTTGTGTGTGTGGATGCTCTGCTTCCCATGGAGGGGGTGGGGGGAGATAACAGTTTTCAACAGATATATTTTTCAACAGATATATTATATATAAGCTCTGGGGGATGAGGGCTGATTTGGAGTCTTGGCAAGAGACAAGAAATCCTGCAGTGCCTTCATGTTATTTGTCAAAATGCCAAGTCAAGGCAACTTTAACCAATGGGGCTGAAAAATATAGTGAATATTCTTTATAGTTGCAAGTAATAGTTAAGTATGTAACTGGACAGTGAGGTCACCCTTGCTCGAAAGCCAGTCATATCCTTCTCTAGGGTGCAATGCTCATCCTCATTTACAGCCAAAGAGCCAGTGCTATCTGTGTCGTTTCTGTGGTCATGTGGCAGGCATGACTAAACACTGGAATGCACAGAACACTGTTTACCTTCCTGTTGATGTAAATGATGATCAGAGTGGTATGCAGTGGCCATCAAGAGGTTCGCACCTGGCACAGTGGTCCATTGTGAGAAAAACAGGCAGACAGATCTTGGTGCAGAAGAAAAACTCAAAGTAGGTTTACTCAGGAAGTAAAAAGGTGCAAGTATATACAGTGCAACAACTGTAACACAAAACAGATATATTCTCTTGTACTCTTGTACTGCTCAGTTGACCTCACTGAGACAGTTTAGTTGTTCTATATACAAGTCCATACACAGTTCAGTACCAGTCCAGTCTAGCAGGGTAAATGCAAGCTGTAATTACAGACAAGGCCAAAGAGTTCTACAGCTTCTGTCCGCCTGGCGGAGGCTTACCCCCCAAGTAGTTCTTCTTTGTCCAGCAAGCACAGATGGCATATCAGGCAAAAGCCATCATCAGGATCAGTGGAAAGAGTCAGTCCTCATAGCAGGTTCTGGAAGACACAGGAATCTTCGTCCAGACTGTCAGCAGAGGAAGGTGAGCATTAAAGCTCAGGCAAGTTGAGCATTGTAGCTGGAACTCTGAAATACTGCTTTGGCCCATGGAGCACATCATGTAAAAGTCCCAGCACCAGTGTGCCCCTGCAGTAGGGTCTTAAAGGCATCACAGACACAATAAGCCTTACAACCAGTTAGGGTGTGAGGCGAAGACTTACATCCCCTAACACTTCCCACTGAACTGGTCCCTATTTATCTACTTGCAATTTCTTGCTTTCAAACTGCTAGCTTGGCAGGAGCTGGGACAGAGATGGGAACACACTGTCATGCAGCACTTGGGTCTTGAACTGCTGACCCTGCTGACCTTCCATTCATCAAGTTTCGCATCTTAACTACTCAGCTACTGCAGTCCCTCCAGTATTGGAAAGTATTGAGTTTAATTGTAGCTCATAACTCTCTCCCAGTTTTCAGAAACAAACTCTCACATATTGAACAGTGAAACTGTGCAATTCCAGAGATGTATTCTCCCAGGCAACAGGGTATGAATCATCTAGATCAGGGGTTCTCAACCAGATCCAGCCCGTATCGCCAAATAATCCAGCCCCCACCCTCGCTCCAGCCCCTTCTGCCGCCCGCGGAATCAGCCACGGACTCATTTACGGCAGCCGTAAACGGTGGGGGGACAACCAGTCCAGCCCCCTCAACTCTTTGAGGGAGCATGACCTGGCCCCCAACTTGAAAAGATTGAGAACCCTTGACCTAGATCATGGCCCAGTTAGCTTCATAAAGGAAATGCTACTTTCCAATGACTTAAAAACATTAACTATTTTCTGTGTGATTCTGTAGAATCTCACATCATGCTGTTTCAAAGAACAGGAAGTCAGAGAGTGCCAGAAGTGTTTTCCATATCTAACTAACTTGATAAATTTTCAGCAGTAAACTAAGGTGATATGAGATTGCAGAGCTACTTAAAAGGAAAACTACCTGATCAAAAACTGATTAACATGCACAAAAAATCAGTCTCACTACGAGATCTAGCCGACCTATGCCCAGACCACTTCATTAATGAAAATTCTATATACATAAGCCATGCTCCCAGCAGATTGCATGCCCCGTAGCATCACTAAAACTAACAGCCCCTGCCTATGTTGCGTGAATCCTGTGAACTGCTTGGCACATCATCAGTATGGCAGCCAAATAGACACCCAACTGTTTGATAACAGGTCCAGTCTATAGAGACCAAACAATATCTCCCATGTTTCATTATTACTTGCATGCCAAGTACAGTCAGAGTGGCAAGCGGTCAAGACAATGCTGTTGCAGGAACCAAAGCAAGAACAAAAATAACATTCTAGAAATGTTTTCTACTTTATAAAAATAACTAGGCAGACTAGGAGAGACAACAATCTTCATGTCACTCCCGACTTACAAGTCAAATAAGATGGCGACTGATATTTCATTGTCATCTAAACCTGTTTAAGTTATTATGGCCTGTTGGCATACATATGCATATCAAACCCTACCATTCCCAAGAGCCACCTTCTTTGCCATTGCTATAATTTGCTGTATTTCTGCTTCAGAAACTGACTCCAAGAATTTTATTATGAAAATGTGCTCAAGGGAGCTTACTTCCAGGGATGTATAGAGCAGCAATTTATGAAGGCAGTTATGCAACAACAAACTGAACATGAAATTACATAATCCTATGCTTATTAAGAGTAAATGATAGGACTTTGATGCTTCTTGCAGTGGGAAATCTAGACACTTGCTAGCATATATTTTGTACCTGTAGCTCCTATAGGTATTGAATCTGTGCTTAAAGACAAGGCCTGTAGGAAAGTTTTAAAATACAATACAAAAAATAGGCAAAGAATTATAATCACTACTAGCAGAGGAAGAGAAACAGCTAGTGGAATTGGTACCTCTTTAGCTCCATGTACTCCCAAATACACTAGAGAGAGCTAGAAGGCACCACAAACAAATCTGGGGGCATGTAGAGACATGAAGGGGAACAGAAGAAAGGGGAAGCCCCGTAGCTCAGCAGAATTCCACTTCTATAATATGAAAAAGGTAAAGGTAAAGGTCACCCTTGCTTGAAAGCCAGTCGTATCCAACTCTAGGGTTTAGTGCTCATCTCTGTTTATAGCCAAAGAGCCAGTGCTGTCTGCATCTGCAGATGTTTCCGTGGACATGTGGCAGCATGCCTAGATGCCAGAGTGCACAGAACATGGTTAACCTTCCCACCAAAGTGGTACCTATTTATCTACTTGCAATTTCTTGATTTCAAACTGCTAGTTTGGCAGGAGCTGGGACAAAGATGGGAGCTCACTCCATCATGCAGTACTTGGGAATCGAACTCTGACCTTCCTGTATGACTAAATAAATAACAAAGGCCACCAGGTTTTCACTCATTTATTTAAATTCTGCGTCCACATCAAGGCATTATTTAAATGTTTGATAAGGCTAATCCTCAGGAGAAATGTTTTTGTAAGTGCAGCTTCTTGACAATGCAAACTAATGCAGATTTACTCATAAGTAGATCACACTGTGTACTTACTCTTACGTAGATGTACTCGAGTCTCAAACTGCTGACCTGCCGACCTTCCAGTCGTCAAGTTCAGCATCTTGACCACTAATTCACTGCAGTCCACATGATATGAGATGGAGCTCAATATAAAAATACATAAATAAATAAATAAAAAAGAAAGTGACATGGAGAAAAGCATAGGAAGGATTAAAGCCTTAACAAGCCATTCTACACATTTTACTCAGGGGGGTGGGTATAACTTACATAAACAACCCTTTACTTATGTGCATTTGTGTGATAAACACGTAACTTGTCACAAAATATTCATCCCTCCCTTCTCCGCTTTCAGTACCATGATGAGTAGAAGACTGGAATAATTTACTTCCTTTTTCTAGTAACAAGTCAGTGTTATTAATTTCACACTTGGATAAAGTGCTCCTGTTAGCTTTATCAACGGATGGGCTGAACAAGCTAAACTACAACAGTTGTAAATGATTCTGGCTTTTTTAGATAAAAAGAAGTTAACAGTAACTGTACTTCCTGGTTTAGATGCAGGATAAGTTGTACTTGATTGAAAGTTGATGCCACCAATATTCCCTTTCATGGTTGCACTGTGGAAGAGAGGAGGCAGAAGCAAGCTGGAACATGTTACAATTCCCTTGCTCGAAAGCCAGTCATATCCAATTCTAGGGTTCAGTGCTCATTTCCGTTTATAGCCAAAGAGCCAGTGCTGTCTGCAGGGCCGCCATCAGGGCAGTACTACCAGTACTGCCGTATAGGGCCCAGAGCTGACAGGGGCCCTGCTGCTGCCGGCCATAACTGTGACATTACTATGTGTGTGTATGGGTGGGGCCCCAATAGTATTGCTCAGTATGGGTCCCAGAAATTTCTGGTGGCGGCCATGGCTGTCTGTATATGGAAACACTTCTGCGGATATGTGGCAGGCATGACTAGGCACTGGAGTGCATAGAATGTTGTTTACGGTACCTTCCCAACAAAGTGGTACCTATTTCTCTACTTGCAATTTCTTGCTTTCCAACTGCTAGGTTGAAACTATGTTTTAGTATGATAGCCAAACTGTGCATACCTGTCAACCATCCCGATTTGGCTGGGAAAACCCCGTAATTTGACGTCGATTGATGTCATAACCCGCCCCCCTGCTGCCAAAACCCCGTAATTTGGCAGCGGGAGGAAACGCTTTCCACGCATGCGTGGGAGGGTTTTACCCCTTCCACGCATGCACGGAAGCCCTACACCACTTGCGTAGGGGCTGCGCAAGCAGCGTAGCACTTCCGCGCATACGTGGAAGGGGTAAAACCCTTCCACGCATGCATGGAAAGCGACCTGCGCACAAGCGATGTGCGCAGGTCCCGTTTTTCCGGAGCCACGGGTTGACAGGTATGAACTGTGCCCCATAGGCCATTTTTAAGTTTTGAGACTTTCAATGTCAATTTACTGGATTATCAAGAAAGCATATTATTCAATACACATTCATTCTTTATACTATAACCAAATCCATTGTAGTTGCAATTGTTATGTACCATCAAGGAACATTCAGTTTACAGCAATCCTATCAGGGCTTTCAAAGTATGTGAGATATTTAAGGAGTGTATCACCCCCTCCTAGTGAATTTCCATGCCCAGGTGGGGATTGGAACCCAGGTCTCCTTAGTCCCAGTTTTTTGGCTTCATCTACTGCACCACAGTGGCTCTCATACAACTTACATTACAGTAATACCTTGCATGTTGCTTCCCCATTTAGCACTGATTCACTACAGTACATGTGCTCAGATGTCCATTTTGTGATGCTTCATGGTAGCAAACTGGCCCTACAGAAGACTGGGTCCAGTTGACCTGCTCCATGCCAGAGACAGACTGGGTTTCAAGAAGTCTTGCCATAAGGCATAATGTTAAAAAGACCATGTTAAATGCTGAGCCAATTAGCACTCCACTTTATTAGAACGCGTTCTGAACATTGTGAGGTAGGTATTACTGTATCCATTATTAAGATTTAGAAATTAGCTCATTGTTTGCAAGCAAAACAGGCATTGGGGGGGGGGGGGTTTTCCACATACAGTATACGAGACATAATATTTAAGCAAGACCTTCATAAGTAGATTTTTAAAATAGTATATGAGTACAGTATTCAGAAAACCTGAAAAGCCATAGTGTTTCAACATTTACATTAATTTGGGTCAGCTGTCAGTAGCTTTTGTCATTTGACTAGTGAAAAATGATTCTGTCCAACGGTTAAGTAACTGGAGAATTTTCAAAGAATTAACTTAGCAAAACATTAACAGGAAATGCAAAAAAAGATGCTAATATTTAAAAAATCAAGTTTGTTAACTGTTGTGAAAAGTGAAATTTAATATGTAATCCGCTATTATCCATAGCCAATAATATACTGTACAAGTGAATGGATTGGTGGGTGTTTTGCAGTAAGCGGGAAAAGATTTCTGGTTCCCAATAGTGTATGGTTGTGTATTTCATTGGAAAGCAGGCAATGTCTGTTTCAACAACCTCTCACTAATGTCTTCACACCATCAAACCACAGCACAATTGAAGAAAAAGGGCTACCTTCTATACAGGTACATTCCTGGCTTCACAACACTTGACAAGAGAGGATATAATTGATCAATAGACTAAACACACCAGCAATAGGTTTGGGTGACAATTTATAAACAACAGCAGCACAGCAATGGCTTGTATTCGATTCAGTTTGCCTGCTCAACGTTCTAAAATAAAGTAGAACATTTATGTCCTTTGGGACTAGTTTTGCTATTTTTAAGAAAGGAATGGTTTAAAAAAACCTATGTCATAAAGGGACTGTCATATCTGGTGAGATAGAGAAAATGGCTTTTGGCTTCTAATCAGCAGCAGTGCTTCAGAAATGAAAAAATAGTATAATGTGTCTATGAGGTGTACTTCTATTATTATCAATATTATTTTGTCTGTGATTGATATTGCCATGCCACAATCTAAGAACAAATTCCCATTCAACAGGACACTGATGATGTGCTAAAGAAATACGGGGAACATCAAGCAAATGTAATTCAAACAGCTGGCTTCAAAAACAGCCAGCATACTTTCTTGGCATGAGGAGGTGATACTATGTATATAAATGCACCCTTCCATTCGATCCTGAAAAGGGGCACATGAATTGCCATTATGTCCACAGCAAAACTAGGCAATATACTATTGGATGAAGCATGTTTAATGAATGCAGGCCTGCAGGGAGAAGAGGCACCGCATGTAGCGTGTTCTCAAACATCAAGGACAAAAAGCATTCAAAGAGTCTATTGTTGTGACACAGACATTGGTAAAAGGTCTAAACAGCTGGGAGCCTAGCTTGGATCAGAGGAGAGTTATAAAACAGAGACACATGATGGTGCAGCTGTTTCCAAACTATGCTATTACGATTCCGCTGAAAAAGAAGGGGGGGCGCACGGTAATTACTGTGACTGGGGAGCTGAGTCCAGAGTCCAGTGTGGTACAATAAAAACTGTACAAAACAAACCACAGAAATGATTCTAATTAGTTTATATGCGCAAGGTGCATCTCTGAATACTCTAGTACTCAGTTCTGCATGTGATATTTTATTTTCAGCAGACTGACTTGTTTTGTCTTTCAAGATGCACGACTAGATTCTTACAGCAGTCTGCCAAAAATAATCTTGTCACGAGACACATCAACAACTTTAGAACATATATACAAAACAATGATTCTACATGCCTTATAGCAGGGATTCTCAACCTGCGGCCCATGGGCCGGATGCAGCTCATGGCACCATTTCATGTGGGCCCCCACCGTCTCCACCACACCAGGAAGTGCCATGGGGTGGAGGAAGGGCAAAATGGCCATCCGGCCCCCGATGCTGTCTGAGGGAGCGTGACCCGGCCCCCGGCTTTAAAAGGTTGAGAACTCCTGCCTTGTGAGTAACTAGTTGAAGGCGAAATAACAGGGTACAATTCAAATTGCTACTGAAATTTTGCCTAAAGTATACTACGATGAGAGCTGCTAGACTCCTTCTTAAGTAAATATAGGAAAGAATTTGTCAACAGTCAGAAAGAGTTTTGATAAAGCTCTCATAATGAGGCTTCTTGAGGCTAACATGCATGCACTGAAAGAGAAATGAATGTCATTTTACAATGTGGCCTCTGCATCTGGGGAAACACTGTTTCTGATTTCAGATTCTTCGTTCTTACAGAGTGCTACAGTGTGGGGGGGAAATTAATTAAGTGAAGGAAACATGCAACAGCTCAAGATATAATCACCAATTCTAATAAAATCATTGACACTAACCACATACAGTGCAATCCTATGCATATCTACTCAGAAGTAAGCCATGCTATATTCAATGCTACTTACTCTCAAGAAAGCATGTTCAAGATTGAATTCTCAGTCATGAATTCCCCTATTGATTGCTCTCAATACTCATATTCAACAAGAATAACATCAGTAAGAATTTCATTGGGAAATAGTGAAATGAAAAATAAAAATAGCAGCAGCTTAAAGTCATGAACAATAATTTGATTTACTTGTACTTCGCCTATCTCCATGGTCTTGCTTTCTTTTTATTTTTTAAGCAAGAAAGAAATCCAAGTTAAGTATATACATCAGTGGGACAGTGTCAAAGAAAAATTAGATTTCCATGGTAACAAGCTACAACCTAGGTAACAAAAGCCCTGCTAACGGTTGTGAAGCAGTTGCTGATACAGACTTAAGCATCAATGATGCTAAATGTAAGCTCTTGGCTCTGGTCAAGAAGAAAACAGGCTAGAAGGTATTGACTCTTAACAACAAACATTAAATTAGGGGGGGGGGACACTTTTTTCTGCACCACCCACAAGAAACTGGTGCATGTCTGAAGAAATGATCTTGAATAACAAAAGCTCATATATTGTTTGATTTTTCAGTAATCCAATAGAAGTATCACCTTGCTCCTGCATTTGTGCTAAATTCTGAAAATCTGACTCACAATTTGAACTAAACAAAAATAATAATCTTCCAATGTATCAAAACAGAGACGACCTAGGGTTTTTTTGCAATTAGAACTTGTAGAATACTGCCAGCTAATATCAATTATGCTTTAAACAAGTTGTTTCAAGTATTTCAAGTACTTCATATACCTTGGGAAAGGTTCAGAAATATTTATTATATTATTTATTTATTACTTACACTTATATCCTGCCCCTCTAGGGGAAAAATTGTCCCTACTCAGGGCGGCTAACATCATAAAACCAGTCATATAACCAGTCAAATAAACTATAGCTTGGCATCTAGTGAATAATCATCAGGGTCAAGTAATCCCTCATCTTTTTTATTTAGGTATTTTGTTTAACTTATTTATTGATATAACACAAACCATTACATCTGTTTTTCAAAGTTTCCAGTCCAGGTTCAGGGGACAACTGTAAAACTACTGTCAGTTTATTCTCTGTATCAAACAGGAAATTCTTCAGTGCACATGAATCTATGCAAGCCCAGGGCCCACTTGAGATAAGACAAGTATTGCCACCTTCATATATCTAATGGCAAGGACCAATACTGGAAGAATAGTACAGTATCTTGCTTAAAGCTTCATAATAAGTTCACAATTTAGGCAAGAAATGCACCTGTGATTTTCTCATGATCTTAGCCACAAATCTCTAAGACATTTGTTTGTGGCCATTCAATGTCAGTGAAAGATAGTCGTGGAAAGATTTCACAAGTTAGGTATAGACTAGGATGGCAATAAGATATTATCACAGTTCTTCATTTTCTCAATTGGTGAACTCTGGTTATTTTTAAGTTACTTATTAACAAAAATATAGGTGACAAAGATACAGAAGTGATATTTCAAAATGCCCAAAATTACACCATTTGATACAACCCGTAATAACTAAGTAAAGGTGCCTTTTCAAATCACTTCCATCTCTGTTGTTTGTTATAGAATAGAGCCCAGATATTTAAGTGGACCTCTTCAAAAGTATATATCATTCTCCTACAGTAAGAACCAAGATGTCCTTCCTAATCAGCTGGAAATCCAGGCTTAATTGCCCAAAGTGAGTGCATTCAACATGAAACCTGAATTCATCAAGTTCATGACCAACTAACACTTGCTAACTTTTTCACATTGATCTGTTCTTGCATCAAATCAACATTTTTTCAATGACAAAAGTGGATCAAACAAAACACAAAAGGCTTCACAACCAACTCACTTCAAGCCAGCCTCTGCACCTGAAAGGAACTTATAAGCCATTTGCTCACATTATTATCCAACACTTGCACAGCTCCCAAGAAAGAGGTGTTCCAAGTCCCCAAACCAAAGTCCAAGATATATATATATCCCAAAATGTCATCCTTACCTGTTTAAACAGAAACTGGTCTTCTACGTTGATTTTAAGAGAAATGGCAAGGTGGATGGCAGACAGAACTATGCCACTGATGACTGCAGCCCTCATTCTAACAGGCAGCAAGGTGTAGATGCTGTAGATGAAAAAGATTGTCCACCAAATGCCCTCAGACGCACTCTTGGGCTGCATCAGAAGACAACCGACCACTTGCACGGCCAACACTACCAGAATGACAGAGTAGCACATAAGCCACATGTGGTCCTGGTGGAAATCATTGCGGTTGCAGAGAGCACCCAAGGCCACCATGAGCAGGATGGCCAGGGACAGCACCACCACATATGGCACCTGATAGTGGCCATGAACAGTGTGGAAAAGCAGCATGACCAGACAGACCAAGACTAACACCGCCATCAACATGGTCAGGCTACTCTGGTTTAGACGGAAGAAATAGCGCTGGTAGAGGTGCTCCAGCTTCTCCGACTGGAACTTCTTTGACCTGAAGATCTGTAGTAGGCTACTGCAGCAGCTGCCCATAGAGAAGGCTATCTCAGACCCCCTGTCACTGTTCAGATGTCCCTCCAACTCCTCCAGCTCATCAATCTTTGCCTTGATCCGCTTCTCCTCCAGCCCCAGCTCCACAGAGCGGGGATGCACCTCGCCCTGCTCCACGCCATAACGCCTGGGACTGGTGGCCAGCGAGGTATCTCCTGCCCGGCGGGAGCGCTGATGCTTGACACTCGCATGATCCTGCCAGGCCGACTTGGATCTGAAGCCTATCATCCTGCAGCCACTCACCCTGCCGCCTGGCAGCCCGTACTCTTCCTGGCTTCTCCACCAGCTTGCCATACAGGACGATTTCTTGACAGAGGAGCTTGCCGGAAGAGGGTAAGAATAGCCATTGGCTCTGGATTCAGCTTCTCCCCAGGCAGAGCGATGCTGTTCTGCACCTCCACCCCTGGGCACAGCAGGGGCTCCGAACCCCGGAGGGCTGACACTGTTGGAGCGGGACATGCCCTGTTGGGGCCAAAGGGAGGGGGGGGAGAGAGAAGGGAGGGTTTTGTGGAGTAGGTCCTTCAGGAGTGGGAGGGAATCAGACCCAGGAACATCCACTCCTAGCGTGAGGGAAAGCAGTTCTTCCAAGCAGCATCTTCCCCCCCTCTGGCCAGGGATAGTGCAGCAGAGATAACAAAGAAGTTTTGGCAAGTCAGTCAGGGCCGAATCCGAGTCAAACAAAGTTCTCGATCCCGAGCTTGTCTAGAAAACAGCTGAACATCCGAATGGGTTCTTCTCCCCCACACTCCAAAGTCTGGGGATGAGTCCAGGCTTTTTCATCCACAATTGAAGAAGAAGGAAAAACTTGACACCTAGCTGGGATCCAATTTCCCATCTCTATGGGAAGATGCCGGTCCAGTCATTTCTCCCTTACAAGTCCCCAGCGATGCAGCCATTTGTTGCCACTTCGGCGGCGCAGAAGCACAGACAGAGGAGGGGAGGGAGGGGGAGGGAAGGCACCTCCTGGGCTATTAGTATTATTATTATTATTATTATTATCCCTTGATTCTCTCTCGATCCCCCGCCCTTCCCGCACATCCAGCCAAGGTGACCGTCCAGGCAGCCTGCAACTTTGTGCGCATCTTTGGGACAAAACCAGGAAGGATTCACACATACGCACACATCAAGTCAGGTCGATGTTCCCACTGGACTAGTGGAGTGGAGGGTGGGTGGGGAGAGATCGGAGTGTCAGCAAAGTCCTGCAGCTGCAGCGGGGCGTCCCAGGCTGCGGCTGCGCTCTCCAGGAAGCGGAGCGGAGTCACTCCGGATCGCCATCCTTCCTGAGAGAGAGAGAGAGAGAGAGACCCTTCTTACCCTCGAGGGTTTGTTGGGCCTCCAGGTAGGCCGGTCATCTGGAGAGAGGTCGCCGAGGAGGAGCAGCGGAGGAGCAGCGGCGTTGGGGAGCCGGCGGCGGGCTCATGGTGGCGATCCCTCCGCTTTCGAGACGGAGCCCCGGCGTAGATAGGCAGCCGCCCCCCCCGCCCCCCCGCCGCCCTTTGGCCACCCGCGGCTCTTCCTCCTGCTCGAGAGCTGGGTGCGAGGCTGCTGCTGCTGTTGCTGCGATGGGGAGCAACGCGAGGCCGAACCGCGGCTGCCGGGATGGCAATGCCGCCGCCGCCGTTTGCCCTTGTGGGGGACGGAAGGATCCTCCAGCAGCGACCACCAAGCAAAGGCGGCGGGCGGGAGCCGAGCAGGAAGATGGGGGAGGGGGAGAGAGAGAGAGAGAGAGAGCAATGAAGAGCAGCCGGTGCGGAGCTGTTTCGCTGCCGCCCCCACTCCCCAAAATAAAGGCGCCCCCCCTTCCCCCGCCGACGGTGTGCCGCTGCCTGCGTGCGAGAATGCGCCGCCTCTCCTCCACCACTGCAGGGAGCACCACACGCACCCGCCACCACCACAACAAGCGCCAAGGGCGGCGGGCTCGCTTTGCTTAAGCGACCCCAGGCAGGCGGGCAGGGACTCTGAGAGGGAGTGGGGCGGGGGGGGGCTTGGGGGGCGTTTGTTTGTATTCTTTGCCAAGGTGGTGTTGGTGGCTTTGCTCTACCCCCCCCCCCCCACACACACACACACGCCAAGGTGGCCGCCGCGCAGCCTAACCCACACCCCGTCTCAGGCTGTTGGTGTGTGTGGCGTTCAGGGGTGCTCGCCTTTCCCTTTCCAAAGCGGGCAGGCAGGAAAGCCCCTGGTTAAAACGGTTGCACTGCAGGCGGCCCCAAACGTTTTGAGTTCGAGCCTGACGAGGGGCTCAAGGTGGACTCAGCCTGTTCCATCCTCAGCATGTGGGGGTGGGGTGGGGGGCAAAATGTCCCTCGTGAACCGCCCAGAGTGTGCACTAACTAAGCGCTATGGGGGGGGGCGGTATAGATGTGCCATTGCTATTGCTAGAGCAATGCCCTGGCACACACACACACACACTGCTCCACACGCGCGTGTATGGGAGAGAGATGACTTAGTTAGCCCGCTTTCCCTCAGCTGCGGCACCGGCGGCGCACCGCCTGCCCACGGCGCGCCCCCTGGTGGCGGTGAGAGGGAGCGCGACGCGAGCCCGGTCCCGTCCCGCCCAGGCCCATTCCCAAGCGGGCTAGGAATCCGCTCCGGTGTCGTTGCAATTGGCTGGGCTCTAGGGCGCCGCTCTGTGCCATTGGCCCCCTGGAGGAAGCCGATCAGTTGCCATCCAATAGGCAGCCCGGCTTAGAGGAAAGAGGCGGGGAAAAGGGGGAGTCCGGGCAGCAAGCTGCCATCTGCAGTACTGTACTGTAAATCCATAAGTGGGGTTGAGTGGAGGGTGGTGGTGGTGCTTTAGCTCCCCCGGGGCAGGTGGATGGATGGATGGATGCCTGCCTGTGAGGAGGAGACGCGTGTGTGTGAACATCATGCAGTGCGAGTGTGTCGCCCCAACACGCCTCTGTTCTTTTGCAAACCGACACGTTTTTGGCACCGACTTCTTCGTGGTCCACAGGGCAGAAAAGCTGCTGCTAAATAAAAAATGCCACAGCTTAATAAAGATGCCACAGCACGGCCGCGGTGGCTTAGTGGTTAAGACGCTGAGCCTGACGACTTGGAAGGAAGGTCAGCAGTTTGAGATCTGAGCACTGTACAGAGTCAGCTCCCTTCTCGGGCCCCAGTCCCTGCCAACGGCTAGCAGCTTGAAAGCAAGAAATTGCAAGGAGATAAATAGGTACGGCTTAGACAGGAAAGGTAACAGTGTTCTGTGCACTCTGGTGCCTAGCCGTGCCTGCCACATGGCCACAGAAACAGCTGCAGATGCAGACAGCGTTGGCTGCAAATAGAGATGAGCACCGCACCCTAGAGTTGGACATGACTGGCTTTTGAGCAAGGGAGACCTGTACCGAAAGATGCAACACTGCTTGCTTTGCGACCTTTGAACTATCTCTGCAGCCGCTGCCACTACTCCATTTAGAACTTGTTTTTGGAAAAGGAACATGGCCCTAGGTCTATTAATGATGATGATTATTATTATCATTATTTGGGTGTGTGTGTGTGTTATGTTTTGTTCTGCTCCACCTCCAGCTCTGCCAAGCCTAGTGCCTTGAGGATTGCCATATGCTTCTGCAGGGATCTTCTTGTGATGGTTCAGGGACCAAAAACCATTCAGCTTTCCCTTTTCCTTCTTTGGTGGTCTTCTAAACAGGGGCCACCTACCCTCCTTGCTCCTCCAGTGACAGACAAATAGTTAGTGCCCTTTGCTGGGGAACATGTGCACAAATCTTATTACCAGGTATGCCATCTGCATATAGGAACTTGTGAATTTACCAGTGTTGTGTGAGGAAGCTAGTGGCAGCATGTAGGGAATTGCCATTCCCAACACCCATGCTCCTTTTTTTAACCGTAGCTATCAAATGTTGAGGCTGGGACTGTCAGAGGTACAGTGGGTACAGGTACGGACTCCCAATCTCTGACTCCACAGTTCTCCAATGTCTACCTTTCATTTTTAAAAATTATTTATTCTCATCTTCACTGGCTTCAGAGTTTAACAGATGCTCAGAGACACTTTTGGTTCTATATATTTACATAGCGATTCTGCGCATCTTCAGTTAGAAATTGCTGACTGGGTCCAATATGATATAAATTAAGTCAAAATGCCATGAGTACTCATTATGCAACTCAGTTGTGCCAAGATAAAAGAAGGATGTCAGACTTGGAGAGAATGACTAATGTAGGGTGTCAGTTTTTTGCTTGAGGAAACAGTTAAAAGTTAGAAGAATGAGAAGAGAAGGCCATATAAAATAGAATAGAATTATCTTTATTGTCATTGTCCCCTTGCAGGAGGAACGAAATTTCTTGGTTACTATATCAACTCAGATTTGGCACTCCACATAATTTAAAACAGCTGCAAAACACTAATTAAAACAGTACAATACAGTACAATATAACAAATAAAATAAGATGACTTCAGAGTCGAGTTTCCATTTAAGGCCAAAATTGCTCTAGAGAAGAAACTGTTCTTGAGATGGCTCATTCTCACCTTCATTATTCTATATCTCCGTTCCGATGGCAGAAGCTCAAAGAAGCGACCAGGATGCGATGGGTCTCCTGAAATATCTAATGCTTTTGTATGGCATCTAACGGTGTAAATTTGTTCTAAGGTGGAGAGTGAACAACCAATGATACTCTCCGCTGTTTTAATAATTCTATGCAACATTGTCCTATCCCGATAGGTACAACTTTCGTACCACACTCACAGACCATACGTAAGCCCACTCTCAATGGCGCAATGATAGAAGGCAAGCAGCAGCTTTTGCGGAAGATGGTTTTTCCTTAAAGTTCTCAAAAAATACAATCTCTGCTGCGCCTTCTTTGCAAGACCCCTTGTGTTGACACTCCAGGACAGATCCTCCTGTAACTCAATGGCCAGAAATCTAAACCTTAAGATATCTAAACATTAAGAAAAGAGCATAGTAATTATTGGCTGAAATCCTGTTGAAGTCAGTGTAAGATAAAATTATGCACAAGGCATTACATTCAGGCAGTTGGCCAAATCAATTTGGCCAATTGATAACATGATTCCTGGCATGTGCAGGCTGTCTGGGGAAGTCCTTTGTGAATATCACTTGGTGATATGTTCTCTATCTCTTGCACAACTTGGTTATGGCGTCCTTTGTAGTTAGTAGGTGTGATATGACATTATCCAGTGATAATGTGGTCCAGTTTTGTCAATTTCTTACACTTACTGTCAATTCCAGTTTTTTTCAATTTTTGCTTTAATGATGTTGGTTTGTAGTGCTTGTTGGGCAGCAAATGTAAGCCCTTCTCTCTCCTTTTTTAGGATACCAGATTTTAGCCATATCCAATTATTAATCATATCCACTTTACCTTCAATATTTTTTATACATTGAGCATGTACTGGTTTATTGTTCCAAGCATTTGTTCTATTCCTTAACACCCCTGTATGCATCAGCAGTCTTGATGATACCTTTCCTAGAAACTTTGTTCAACATCTCATTACTGCTATGTATTCATTTATTTGTATCCTGCCTGAAATAGTATAAGGCACTACTCTGGGTGGCTAACATCGAAAAACAATATAAAAAGAACACAAAGATAAACAATCAATATTCACCAAGAGACCCTTTCCCCCCTCCTACCGTTTGTTTGACTTGCAGCGTGACTGATACTTAGCAGGTGAAGAGCAAAACTTACAGTAATGAACCTCCTTGTTCTCCTGTCCAAAGCATGAAGCTCAGTTACTGACCAATGTAAAATACCCAGCACTGTATCGCTGGTACTACCCTGGCATTTAGGTTATTTCTGCCTTTCAGTCTCAATTTCAGGATTTTTCTTACTCTCCTTACATATTTTGTGTTAAGTCTTCCTTTTCATTATTGCATGGTTTAAGTCATCTGCTTGTAAAATTCCCAAATACTTAATTTTTTTTATCCTTACCAAGATTTGTAAGGTTCTTCCCCCTGCCAGTTGTATTCCTTCTGATGCAACAAATTTCCCTTTTCTTACTAATGTAGCTGTACTTTTCTATTCCAAAATCTATCACAATTGCATTGCTGACTGTATGGATTGTGTGCACAAGCAATTTTATTTGCTGCAGTTTCACCATATAGTTTGAGATCACCTATACAGCAAGGGCGAAATCCTTCCAGATGTCCTCAATACTTGATTTCCATGACTCGTATTATTCAACATTGTCAATGGTACCATAGCTATTATAAATAGCAAAGGTGATACTCAATCACCTTGAAATGTGTCTCTCCTGATCTTAATGTTTCTTAACTTGGCACCATTTGCCATTAGGATGGTATTCAATTGTTTCATAATTCTGGTCAACCATCTCCTGATATTGTTGTTGATTCCACAAATCTGCAATGTTTCATTTATCCAAGTATGCGGTAGTCTATTGAATGCCTTTTTGTAATCAATCCAAACAACTTGTAATCAATCCAAACATGTTTTCCTTCTATTACTGTTTCTCAATATCATCTTATCAATAAGTAATTGATTCTTTATTCTGCATGAATTTTGAATAAAAAACAATAACAAAAACCACAAAACACAATCAAACAATATCATACAACATTTATGCTTTTGATTGTATTTCCTCTAGTTATAAACAAATGGATAGTTCCAGTAATTCCAGATGAAATAATGGATTGGAACCAAAGTGAATTAAAAGAATTGGATTAAAAAACATATAAATTAATGAATGAGCATTATAGTTATTGTCATAATTATTCCTGTTGTTATAGTCATATTCTTTTTAATGTTAATGAGTGGTACTGTAGTGATTGTTGTATTTATTGTATATGTTAAGTATTACCTTTAGCCCTGGTGGCAAACCTTGGCACTCCAGCTGTTCTTTAACTTCAATTACCAGAAGCCCAAGTCAGCACACCTGTTGATCAGGGCTTCTGGGAATTGAAGTCCAATAACAGCTGGAGTGCCAAGGTTAGCCATCACTGAATTGGTATGCAGCTCCCCTGATGGCTTAGCGGTTATGATGTTGAGCTGGAGACTGGAAGTTCGGGTTTCGATACCTGAGAGCTGCACTTGGGGACATGTAAGGAGCCTCATTTGGGCATCCACTGAGTGGAGTTTCTCCAGCAAAAAAATCCTTTCAACCCAGAGTAATCTCTGACACAAAATTATTAGTTATAGGCATGAATTCACCCACCCATCCCACAAGTACCAGAATTCACCAGAAATTCCCCCAATTGCAATTGGGGTAGCTTTATAGAAAATAATCCAAATCCTCAGATGACTTTCAGGATACACAAATATGCCTTGGGAAGTCTTTCTTTCCAGTGACCACCACTAAGCATGAAGATGGAAGACATGGGTAAAGCTTTCTAAGCTTCATGAGAACTAGAAGGTATTAAGAGACTGGGTTTTTTTTGTTTTTTTGAGAGACACCCTTTACAGAGCATAATGAACAGAGAAACTACCATTCCTCTTGCACTTTGCAACTCCAATGAGCATTAAAACCTTCATCCATATCATTATTCTCCATGTAGAGAATCTGTAGAGAAACTTGCCAAGGCACCAGAGTATGTGTTGAAGTCCCGTTGAGGTCTTTGATTGTTTTGACTAAAACTACCAGACTTCTAGCTGGGGGAGCTCTAAGCATGTAAAGCCCCCACCCTGCTACCTGGTAAGATATTCCATAGTGAACATGTCTTCTCAGGAGAACAGTATAGCATGTAACAGGGTAGCTACCATGAGGAGTAAGATTAGAATGGGCAGCATAGTTGTGAAACTAGGTCCCAGAAATATCTGATGCAGCCTCATTCTCCGCACTACTACCTCCTCCTCCTCTTCTATTTTTTTTTTAAAAGAGCTGCTGCTCTCAAAGTTTTGGAGAAGTAGGTAGAACAAGGTCACATCTCTGCCTGTGTGGGTTGGATAGTGGCAGATTGCGGAGACAGTGCAGAACTGGAGGAATAACTCTACCTTTCACCAGGAATTAAAATACTATTTAGAAAGGCCTGGAGTAGCACAAGGCCTAATCATTTTGCTATCATCCAAACACTGTAGTAAAGGGGTGCCCAAATTTTTTGGGCCGCAGGGTCGGTCATGTGGTTCAGGGGTCTGGGCACTATGACCAGGGGGTCAGATCCAGCCCCCGATGCCAATTCATCCGGTCCGTGAAGCCCTCGTCGCTCCCGGAAGCAATGAGGGCTTTGCGGGCCAGATAAATTGGTGTTGGGGGTCAGATTTGGCCCCCAAGCCGTAGTTTGGGCATCTCTGCTGTAGTATAAGGTGTTTGATCTTTTTTTAGGATTGCATTTTTGTTTTTCACAGATGTGATGGGCAAAATCTTTTATTTAAAAGAGCAACTGCTGAAGCTGGATGAGCTTCAATTATTATCAGAGCAGCACTGGAAGAAGATACACTTTCCCCCAAACAGACTTGCTCCTTAGTGATTCCTTTCAGGATGTAACTACAACATTGGCAAGGTAAGGTAAAGGTCGCCCTTGCTTGAAGGCCAGTCGTATCTGACTCTAGTATTTAGTGCTCATCTGTTTATAGCCAAAGAGCCAGCGCTGTCTGCATCTGCAGACATTTCCGTGGACATGTGGCAGGCATCCCTCAACACAGAACACTGTTTACCTTCCCACTGAAGTGGTCCCTATTTATTTACTTGCAATTACTTGCTTTCGAACTGCTAGGTTGGCAGAAGCTAGGACAGAGATAGAGATAGGAGCTTACTCCGTCATGCAGAATGCGGGAATTGAACTCCGACCTTCCAGTCAGCGAGTTCAGCATCTTAACCACTTGAGCCACCACAGTCCCTCACACTGGCAAGGTAAATTGGAGCGATTTGGCTCTGCATCGGCTTGATTCTGTCTCCTTTGTGACTATTTGGTTTAGGTGACCAACTGAAGACTGTGTCCAAACTAGACCCTCAAGCTTGAGGAGGTACAGTCCATATTCACAGCCTCCTTCTTTTGATACTACTGTTTGTCAATTGCAAATTCTCCTTTTAAGGCATGCCATGAAGTTGTTGGGACTGTTTAAAAGTCTGCATGCCATTATGAGAAAAGGTACAGTTCCCCAAATTTCTCTAAACATGTCCCATGGAAATGTAGCCTGCTACAGTTTGCCAAAGTTGTTTTAATTTTATATCAATTTTTATTGCTTTTTGCTTGTTCAGAGGTGAGCTAGTGTAAAATAAAGTAGCAGTGCATTGATAAGGTGACCCAACACTAGACTCAACTGTTTGTTTAAAGAAATAAAAAAATGCTTTGAGGCAATAAGAAAGATTACAGGTGATGGTGTTACGGCTGTCTCAAACCATGCCATCCCTCCCTCCCCACCCCCCAAAGTCACCTCCCCTGTTTTATTTAAAGAACAAAAACACACACAGGTAAAATACTGTTCAAGTTGTTGCAATTAAAAAGCTTAGAAGCTCCTAGTGGCAAGGGGAAAAGTCTAGCTTATAACGGGGAAAAGGACAAGCTGATTTGCACTGACCCTATACAATGTGTGATCGTGGGAAAAATACTTCAAATTTACCTGTGCCAACAGCAGAGCAAACTGTAAAGTATTTTACAATGTATTTTGCATGCTCAGTCCAACAAATAGATATAAATTAGGGGAGAAGGAAACAACTATAGGAAAGGTAAAACATCAGCATTGTTTTCATTTAGGATAAATTTTCATCTAAGAAAAATATTCTACAGTATTCTAAAAATTATAATGGTATAATTAATGCCAGTTCCTTGGAAGCTGCAAATCAGATAAGAGCAGATATTGATACCAGCACAGCAAATAAATTATAAAAAAATCTAAATAAATTAAGACAGAACCCATGCAAGAAGATATTGTACCTTTATTACAAACTGAATTTAACCAAATATTTGTTCATTCAAATTATTATACATATATTAATATATTACTACATTCCAGTTTGATTAAGAATATTTTATTTAGAATACAGTGTTTACGTATAACTTTTTACCCCAATCCAGGCATAAACAGCTAATTTATTTCACAATGCTACACGTGAGAGAGAGGAATTGGTAAACTATTTCGCAATATCAGGAATATCTACTAAACATGCATACAAAACGAATCTCACCTCATGTAATATTAGATTTCAAAATATATGAAAACATTTACATTATCATAAATTACTTATAAAAGTAACAATTAAATCTGCCACAACATAGAAAAAAAAATACAAAAGACTACAGTTTTATCAAAACCAGTCACATGAATATGCATAAAAACCCTGCTGTGTACTAATTAAATGTATCTGAAATGTAAACCGGCCTGCATGCAAATGTTAATCTCTTCTGTTAAGTGAAGTTGTTTGACAGAAGCATTAACATTTGTGTGTGTGTGTGTCTGTGTGTATCTGTGTATGTGTACCCACAGCGCCAGGACTCTGAAATGCAGACATATTTTGGCATGGCTCCCCAGGAAACCAAAAGTATGCATCTTGTAGTTACAGTACAGTATTTGGTTTTTAAAATAACACACACCAAATAAATTTAAACCTTCAAGTAAGATGCAGTATCAGTTTCGTCACTAGGTGGCATATTTTCCTAACCATGACATTGCTATTGTATTCACAACAAGGACTCTTACAAAACCAAACCTTTTTGTGTAGGATGTTGTCACAATGCTAACAGTTATCAATTTCATTGTGACAACTAAATAACATCAGTTGCCAGTTGTTCAAAAACTACTATTTAGGTATATCATAAGGCTTTAGAAAAGCCAAAATTTTAGGGCAGTTAATGTTAAATTTTACTTATGTAAACCCCTCCCCCCACTTTAAAAAAACAAATTAATGTCGGCTAGGCAGCTGCTTGAAGGAACAGAGGAAGAAAAGAGATTAACTTTTCTCCATGGATCATTTCCCAGTCAAAATGTTCTTCAATGGCCGCTTCTCAGATGGGAGAAGACTCAAGTTCCTCTATTTTTCCCTTTCAAGGAAAAAAAGTAGCAACACATATTCTCTCACACAAAGACACACACACATTTTATGAGTAGATACCTCTGAATAAGGCAAGAGGCTCTTGCTGCTTTTTCAGTAACATCTGATGACAACTCAACTTACTTAGCCGTATCTATTCATGGACTGTTGGCACAGAGACGCAGCATGTGGAAGCAGGGCACAGAAACATCCAATGTCACCCTTTTTCAAATAACTCAGCAAGTCAGCAGAAATCCTAGCAAACTATTATACTCTCGTCTTTTGAAACCTTCTTAAATAGCCTACTTTCTCCCGTTTCCATTCCAGATAATTCTTGCATTTGAGTGCTTGCCATTTCATTCAAAATGGCAATACAGTATAGCACAAGTGACTACAGATTAGTCTGCCTTGGCCATCGGCTAGGCACATCCCCTGTCTTTTTCTTATCTGCTCATTACATGATCCACTTAAAGATCCTGCAAGAATAGTCCAGTAAAAAGCCTAACTAAGGTTGTTGTGATTTCCCTGCTCAAGCAATAGAGACAATCTCTCCAGTAACTTTCGCCTCTGATGTTAAGTATTCTGGGTGGGGAGGGGATATTCATTTCAGAAGGAAAAAAGCAAGACAGCCTTCTCATCCAGTTTCAGGGCGAGACTGGTTACACCAGGCCAGGCCCTTCAAATTGTCTCTGCAACAATGCCAACTGTGCAACAAGGATGGTTTATGGCTTTAAATATCACGTCCTGAGTTAATTAATGCATTGCAAGGGACAAATAGGCAGTATCAGCAGTAACCACTCATCTTGCAAGTTATCGCTTTTGTAGCATGGTCCGTCTTTTTAAAAGGTAAAGCATATACTGCTCTGTTTATACCAGGGGTTCCCAACCTTTTTATGCCACGGGCTGTACCACGTCCCCCAGACAGCTGAGTGGGTAGGTCATGTGGTTTCCCCCGGTGTAAACGCTGCCGTAAAATGTGTCTGAGGCTGTCATAAACATGTTTATGACAGCCGCAGGTGTATTTATGGCTGTCATAAATGAATACACTTCTGCTTCCGGTGTGGCGGTGGCGCGGGCCACATGAAATGGTGCCACATGCTGGCCCTGGCCCACAGGCTGTATGTTTGCAAATTCTGGTTTATACTCTTCATGTTGAAACATTCTCTCTGAGGGCCAATTATAAGTGTTTACATGGATGTTCATACTCTCAAATCTTTATTTTCCATAGTACACCTTTTTTAGGCTGGCTTTTCATTTATAAAAGCACCTCTCCCCCTCAAAAGCAAAGTTTCACTAGCAGCTAAGGCCAAATGATCTCCAGTTCTAGACTTCACACATACACACACAAGGAAACATGGGATAGAGACAGTTTAGTGATCAAATGATGGCCGCATAAATATATTTACCAGCAAATAAGACACACTCCCCCCCAAAAAAAATACACTGGAAAATGGAGTGCATCTTATACTCCAATGTGTCTTATACGCTGGCAAATACAGTATATTATATCCTAACCTATATATATTCAGATAGTACTAGAATACTAAGCTGATAGCATGCTAAGTGGGGGAAAAATACAAAATACCAAAAGAGTTCGAGTCAGATTTTTTTTTACAATTTGAAGAAAAGATAAAACATGACAGTACAGTGTGAAATTAATTAGCATCATAGATTAAATGTGAAATAAGATGGATGTAATTGTTAGAAAACATATTAATGGGCACCAAGTTCATTGGTGAGCTTCTAAGTTGGAACACAATGGTGTTCATTTTTTCCCCTGTTTGCTTTCTATACCACTCAACTTAGTGGAAGTCCACTACTCTGGGCAGTTTACATAAAAAGCAAGCATTATAGACAAAGGTCCCGCCACCCTCCCAACCAAAAACAATACTAAATAATATCAAATGAAATGTCAGTGCAACAAATGAAATCAGATCAACAAAAATACATTAATTATGACTTGTAAATTAGTACTTCAGGGGAGTACATTTTTAAAGTCCTCTTTATAAAACTCTGTCTTAACCATTTTACTTTGAAGTAAATTGATTTACCAGTATTACCACTGTCTTTAGACACAACTTTAATAGTGCTGTTAAAAACATTGTTAACTTTAAGCAAGTTTGTTTTAGGAACAGACTGTGTAGCCAATGTTTGTGGGTGATGCTCATTTGAATCAAATGTTAACAATTCTCCATTGACATTACTATCAGTTACAAATTATTTGTACTGTGTACATTTTAGTAAATTTGGATGCTAAGTAAATATAGTAAGGACATTCAAGAAGAGCAAGAGAGCATTCATGTTTGAGGTAATAAAATCGAGCTGTCTCTCATTCTGCAACATTACAGTATTTAAAAGGCTTCACTCTTTGTAATGGGTCCCTGCCTCTGATTTATCCCTGAATTTCAAGAAGTAAAACCTCATTTAGATAAAAAATAGCAATCTCTTTCCTGGGACTTCATTAATCTGCACACATGAGTTCTAGATAAATGGTTAAAAGCATTCTACATAATATAGTTACAATAGCGAACGTAAGTATGTGACATGCAAATAAGCTTGTAAGTAATAAAATCCTAATTCAAGTACTGTACCACATTTACTTTATCCACCATAATTATCAACAAAAATGTTATAATAGAAGCTCTTAACAAATAAATTAAAAGAATGATACAGAAAAATGGGTAGTTGTAAAAGGGCATGCTTAAAAGTAGAGATTTTGTTGAATAATTACTATGGTAAAAGATATCATTAGGACTCCTCTAACCTTTTTATTTTGACCTACAGATTTTAGTACGTTTATTTATAAACATCTAAAAGCTTGATTAGGTTTTGTGTGCGTTTGTTTGTCTAAACCTGTGTTTGTGTGTGTATTCCTATGAACAAAAGGTGAAGCTACTCAGGTTTCTTGTGTTCTTCAGGAAGGGAAAATATTTTTCTCCTCTGATGTAGCATATGAAAATACAGTTGAGGGAAGACTGAAAAAGGAAGCAGAATTATGTAAAAGTCAGGATTTTATCTACAAACAGTTCAATTAATAACAAATATTCAATGATTTTTGCAGAAATACATCAATACCACCCAAGATATCTTGTTGTCTAAGGTAAAAGTCGCCCTTGCTCAAAAGTATCTGACCCTAGGGTTCTGTGCTCATCTCTGTATATAGAAAAGGACCAGCACTGCTTGTGCTTGCAGACGTTTCCATGGACATGTGGCAGGCATAACCAAATGCCGGAGTGCATGGAACATTGTTTACCTTCCCACCAAAGTGGTACCTTGCAATTTCTTGCTTTCAAACTGCTAGCTTGGCAGGAGCTGGGACAGAGATGGGAGCTCATTCCATTGTGCAGCACTCGGGTCTCAAACTGCTGACCTCCCAGTAATCAAGTTACACTCTGGTTCAAGGCAACTAGCATTACCTGCCGGAGGCAAGTCTCCCTTGCTTAGCAGCCTAATGGCAGGACAGGCCTGCAAAAGCTAAATTTACACCTTCTGCTCAAGGTGAGAAAAGCATCCTGAAAAGCTACAGTACTAGATAGCTGATTTTAGATCACCAAGAAACAATCTTTCCTCTATACAACTTTTATTTCAAAATTTAACACGTCTTTTGTAACTTGAATGACAAACTGTACACAAATATCAAAACCAGACGTTGATCTGATTTTGGGGCAGGGGGGGCACATTTGGTTTTCCCGGGGGCCAAAGGCAAGAAGGACAGCCTGGACCCCTCCTTCACCCACGCCATGCAGCCCCCCACGCTGAGCTATAATGCCGGGAGGATAAAGAGGCCCCCCGTGGCCACGGGGAGCTCAGAAGATGCCGCCGCCGCAAGCTGCCGTGCCCTCCCAGCCCCACCAATGCCGGGAGGATAAAGAGAACTCCCCATGGCCACGGGGAGCTCAGAAGATGCTGCCACCGCAAGATGCTGCACCCTCCCAACCCCGCCAACACTGGGAGGATAATGAGAGCTCCCCGTGGCCACAGGGAGCTTAGAAGACGCCGCTGCCATGAACTGCTGCGCCCTCCTGACCCATTATTGGCCAGGAGGAGGCAAGGATGGTGACTTTTTTGACTTTGTTTCTTGGGGCGTTTCTGCTGCTGGCGGTCTTTGTGGGGGCTTCTGAAATGAGGTTCCTTTTTGTTTTTGTAATGTTTTTGGATATTATGTATTTTGTTGCTCTTATACTTTGTATTTGAATTGTAATTATTGAATGTAATTGTTTATGTATTGAATTGTTGAATTGTTGTAGCCCCTCTGAGTCGGTCTTGTGCTTGAGTAGAGCGGGGTAAAAATCCAATAAATAAATAAATAAATAAATAAATAAATAAATAAATAAATAAATAAATAAATAAATAAATAAATAAATAAATAAATAAATAAATAAATAAATAAAATCTGTTCAGTGTCAATGTGTTTTCTACAGAAACATATGCTCCAGGAAAGGGTGAGTTTAGCCATAGCAAAACAAAGTTTGCTAGTAGATACATAACATTATTTTTATACAATATGAGTAGTCAATGAAAACCTATGTTGTAATAAGCTTGTTAATCTTTTAAGTGCCAAAAAACGTGTGTAATTGGTTATTCAGAAGTTAATATTCATTGCCTTATTTTTAGATGCAAGTGAAATATTTTAATTTTTCCTTTTCTATTCCGCTTTTCTATTCTATATTATCACTTCACCTCTGAGGTCTCTACTTCATACATAGGACTGCTTAAAACAGGGGTAAATATTTTGCATGCTCCCATTACACACTTCATGAAACAATTAGTTGTATGTACAGTAAAACCCCTACTTACGTAAAAAGTCCGTTCCATAGGCTTTTGCTTAAATCGGGGTTTTATGTAACTCGAAGCAAACCCATAGGAAAAATTATTTTTTATGTAACTCGAAGCAAACCCATAGGAAAAATGAATTTTTATATAACTTGAAGCAAACCCATAGGAAATTGTGTTACATAAATTTATGTAAATCGGGACATTTTTGAAAATCGGGACATGGTTTTAGCACAAGATCTTTATGTAAGTCAAATTTTATGTAACTCAAGGCATGTGTAAGTCAGGGTTTTACTGTATTTTCAATTCAAACAGGTTATTGGCTCTTGCAATGAGAAAGCTCTGCTTTCAGGGAGGACTGATGTACCAAGCACAACGATATGTCATTAAAAAAAAGACACCTTCCACTATACTGTAATTGCAAAAGAACCCTGCTGCTTTCATTGGTCAATCAGTGCAAGAAATTATTTTGTGTCTAGCTGTAGGCAAATTACATACACCTTTGCTCAAATTGAAACTTGTGTGGTCCCACGGATTTGGAAAAATGCTACATTGAATTGAATTTCATCTGGAGACTTTTGTCTATTTTTGCAAATGTATAATCTTGTCATGCAAGGCTAACAGTTTTTAGTTTTAAAATAGGGGTCCCCAACCTTTCCAGTATCATGGACTGGCTTCATGCCAAACAACTTTTCCATGGATCAGAAAGTTAATATTAACTATTAACATGAAGATGAATCAAAACTGAAACCAAAGACTCCTTTGTGAGCGCCTTTCCCCAAAAAACCCCCAGAACTAAATAGATCGCTTATAACATTCCTTGTATTTCTTTTTATCTCTTGCTTTGCCTACAGGAAATGATCAAGAGCACCAAGAACTCAACAAATGCTGAAGTGTGACATTTTTTACAACTGGGGGACAAACTTTAGATAGGCTTTTGTGTGCCCATCTCCAGGGGAATGGGCATTTAAGTCCAAATGCTGATTTTCAACATTGAAACCCCACCATTATTTTTAATGCTGGCTCATTATAAACTATTGAAAAACAACTAAAAATGCAACACAAAGCTGTTGTCAAGCATTCCAAACTATTCCTACAGAGACAGCTCTCAAGGGCAAAATTAACTAAGTAGAACACTTACCTGGAATATAAGATATCATAACCAGAATCAGGAATGTGTAGTAGTCAAATGAGAAATTGTATTTGTTGGGTAAACTAATGGAATATAAACCAGATTTCCTGACAAAAGGCAAAGCAGCATATATTGTGAGCAATTCTCCTGAAACTCCCATTGGATACAGTACAATGAAAAAGGTGTATCTAAAGAGACAAAACAAATGTGGATTAGCATGTTCATTACATTATTCTAAGCATGACCCCTAAGAAGTAAGTCTACATGCATTTAATGGGTATTCAATGCATGTGAGATAACACATTCAAATTAAAATTTTGTATTAATATGCCATGGCTAATCTTGTAAACAGCTAAAAGAAACTGTCATTATTTATTTGATCAATTTCTATACTAACTGTCTGGGTATTTTACCCACTCTGGATGGTTTACAAAATAAAATATATACAGTACTTGTGATAAAACAAAACAATATAAATCCCACCTGGTGGCAGCATATCGAAAAGTCAAAATCATGACACATTTTCATTCCTCTATCCATCCATGAAAACAATAACTTACTTGAAATGCAACTTAAACTGAGCTGAACAGCTGTAACTAGCTGCAGGGAGCAGATTTTTAAAAACCTCCCAGAACAGGATTGTTTTCAAATGTTTTTTAAAAATATCTCCAGGGATGGGGCCTGGCACAGCTCCACAGGCCAACTGTTCCACAATAAGGGTGCTACCACCAAGAAGACTCAATCCCTTGTTGAAGACTTTTTAGCCATTCTCAGTGTTGACACCAGGGGGGCTATGTAGTTTGAGAAGAGTGAGTGGTATGGACAGCCGTTCTTTGGGAGAGATGTGCCATCAGATAACAAGACCTTAAAGCACATAGGGCTTTACTTGTTAATGTTAATACCTTGTGCCTGACACTGTAAGATGCACATCACTCCTTATTGCTGGCAACTATGGCTATATTCCTAAACACAGTGGTCTGGGATAACATCCCTCAAACTCTTTTACAACTGACTGGAGATGTGCAGGATTACACGGAAAATTTAAATAGCCTGAAAATGAAACGTTTTCCTTCAAGTGGTCTCCACCTGTCTGAAACCTTACTATATGCTAAGTGATTAAAAACAGCACACTGCTTATCCATTTCTGGACTCAATTCAAAGAGCTGATTATGACCTATAAAGCCCTATACAGCTCAGGTATGAGATTCCTTAGTTCCTAAGATATTCAAGGGAGTTCCCTCTCTGCTTTCATATGCATACAGTAGGAATGTAAAAGAGGGCCTTTATTTAAGTGTGCTTTTAATGGTTGTTTTACTATTTGGATTAGCAATAGCAATTAGAAATGACACTTATTGCTTATTAACAGCGCTTAATAAGCACCGGGACCCCTCCATCACCACCGGCATCCTGGGCCCCATCCCACCCCAGCAGAAAAGGCTGCGACAGTGGCAGGACTTGGCCGCCGCCTTCGGGCTTCCTCCCGGCCGGGCGGAGAGGCCACTGCAGCGACGGCCCCCTCCACCACCACCGGCATCCTGGACCCTGCCCCGGGCAGAAAAGGCTGCTTTGGTGGTGAACGGTAGGACCTTGCCACCACCCTTGGACTTGCCTGCGGCTGGACTGGAGAGGCCGTTGTACTTTTGTACTTGTATTGTGTTATGATATGTGCATTCGGAGGATGAATATGGTTTAATTATTGTCTATATTTTATATTGTATTCTGTATTGTTGTATATATATTGCATTATTGTTGTAAGCCACCCTGAGTCGGGGCCCCTTGATTGGGCGGCATATAAATGTGCAAATTAAATTAAAATTAAATTAAATTAGTGCACTCTCTGGGCAGTTGACAGATAATTAGCATTTTTGCCCCCAACATACTGGGTCCTCATCTTATCAACCTTGGAAGGATGAGTCAACATTGTTCCCCATTGGGATCAAACTCACAACGTTTTGGCTGCAGTACAATAGTTTAACCACTGCATTACCAGGGCCCTTTTTATGGTGTGAATTATCAATGCTTAATATTATATAGTACCATGTTTAAGTGTTTTCTAATTTTTAATTATTGTATTTTGATTATTGCAAGCTGGCTTGACTCCCTTTATGGGAGCAAGGTGGCACCAGAAATAATATAAATAATTAAATAAAGTAAAATAGTATAATTCAGTTAATAAGTTATATGAAAACATAGAATGGTAAGGTGTTCTGAAACATACATGAGGGTTTTCAGTAATGGACCCCAGCCTATGAACTTGTATTGCTTGACACTAAACTATGTTCTTTGGTTCCAAGGAGGTCCCTTTTCTTTCTTCTAATTATTATGATGGTCTCTTAAGATTTGTTTAAGTTTAATATGCCTACCTGGCCCATTTGATGAAGTAAGGGAGGTGATTTAATAAACTGAAAGTATAAAAGGAGTAACGGATTATCTCTGTGACCGTCCAGGCGATAACAAAGAGGAGGACACTATCTTCGCTTTGTACCTGTGGAAAGAAAATGTAGTTGATGAAAGCTGAAAATACATTTATAAACAATAAAAAATGCAAAGCCATGCTTAGAACTTTTGTCCCCAAGAGCAGATGCATCATACATGAATGCAAGAAGAGCTGTTGAGCCCACAATCACCGGAAACAGGTTCAATATTAGCACACATAAGGATACCTAACAAATTTATTGTAAAACAAGTATGCTAAAATAAATTCCCCCAACAGTAAAAATACAAGCAGATTAGTTTACTGCATTCCAAATAATGGCCATAAGTCTGTAGTTTTTGCTGTAAAACATATAGCTGCCCTTCTGAAAACATTTTTTTCAAAAGGTAAGCAAGTGTACTGTAGCACAGGAAAAATGAATAAGGAAGAATGACATTGTTTCAATTCTGGCTGATTCCAGACAGCTTCTAGCATTGCCATTAAAAAGCACTATACAGCAATTCTTATCTCAGATTTCTATAATATGAAGGGTGGGGGGAGATAATTAAGTGGTGGAGAAATGGGAAAGTATAAATGTAAGGAATCATCTTCTGGAATGCCTATAAAATCCAACATCTAAAGGCAAAGCCTCATCTGAAATACCCTGCTCTGCCATGGCTTAAGTTACAGGGAAAGCAAGGTGAGGTTCATGTTTGGGAGTTTCTGTAAATGTAAATGTAGAGCCTTCTGTAAATGTACAGCAACCCCCGGGAAACTTTAGTCCAGTTTTAAGATCTTCGCACTAGATTGTGCCACTTATATCAGTTTGCAAATAACAGATCTGTGGGACTTAAACAAGTCGGAAGAACAGCACCAAGAGGACACATGCTTTGGTAGAGTCTGTTCTCTTCATTAAAATTGGCTTTTCAGAAACTTTTTTTGGGGGGTGGGGGTGGGGGGAGAGGACAATCCCAGCAAAAACAGTCGTGTGACCTATGTCATAAAAGTGAATAAATAAACAATGAAAACACTGTGCTAATGCAGGGCTGGCTTAGTTAACTATTGCATATAGGCATCCTCTCTCTCTACCTATACACATCCCTCTTCAAATATCTTACTGCTTCAGCAAGACGTAAACTAGCCAGCTTAGAAAAAGAAGGCTATGAGTATCATGTTGCAGCCTATAAAAATCATTATGTAATAAATAACTATCTTTGGAGAGTGCAAGTAAGTCATGTGTAGTTTGGGCTTTATTATCACACTTTATCCCCCCCCCCCTTTTTTTTTTTGCAAAAACCATACCTTCCATGGAACTTAATGACACCCATTGGTCATATCAAGAGTGCTATTTTGTGTGTCAAGTTTTCTATTTGAAAGAAAAGCTTGACAGTTGAGATTTAGATAACTGACAGCTCTAAAAACCACCTGCAATATTAATGGAAGCTATAGATATTAGACTTATCAGGCTTCTGAAATCATTTATCAGTGGAGTGTTATTTAATTATCAGTATGATTAGGTTGGCAGATAGCATATTGCTTGAAATGAAAGACAGACCACAAACAACAGAAAACACGATAATTATATATCTGAGACACAGATGTATACCTAGCATTGTGTACTAAGAAAATAAACTGTATCTTCATCAGAACACAGGAGACAAGAGATATGTCTTGACCTAGATTGTAATAACAGCATCTCTTCCTCATTCTGCATGTAACTCATGAAGATCAACTTGCGGAAATTACCTTAAAAGTGCTCCAGAAAGAATTGTGCAATTGTAAATGGAATTTCAAATCAACAGCATTTGAAAATGAAACCTATGAAACACACTTTATCTTTTTTTCTGAATCTTTGTGTATCACACGGCAAAACCTAATTAAGCTATATGGTGGGCATCAGCAGGTTCACACCAGTATGCGCGTACCAGTAATAAAAATGGCTGGCCCCGTCCACCTCCCCACCCCGCTCTCCTCCTCCTCCTTCTAGAAGAGGCTTCAGAGGGGGTTGGCTCCATTTCCCCCTTCATCAAAGGCTTTTCCTGGGCTCCGTTTAACCCCAAAGCGCCTCCCCAGCCACTACGGAGTGGCTGGGGAGGCACTTTGGGGTGAAATAGAACCCTGGAAAAGCCTTGGACAAGGGGGAAATGGCTTCAAAGGTTCGCTATAGAGTGATGAAAATAGAAGAGGCTTCTATTTCCAAGCTCTATAGTGAAGAGCAGTCACATGGCCAACAGGCCACGCCCACAGTGTGGTAGGATTTTTAAAAATGCCCACCACTGATATAGAAAAGATGCTAATTGCTTGGAAGACTCTAATCTTTTGAATTTTTAAAACCACATTGGGTTCACACTCAGACTATGAATGGTTGGCTTCCCGTTCTGCAGTAAAGTGCTGCTCAAAAGGCCAGCATCACACCTGTGTTCAGAAGAAGTATGTGTGTGTTTTATCTAAGTGCTGAAGAAAATGCCTGATAACACTAGGAACAGAGGAATATCCTAGCTAGCCTATTGCTATTTTTAAACAATAGTGGACTGCTTTCCAATAGGCAAATCAGAAAATTCTAGCTATGTTAAAATACCATTAACAGAATCAATTTGTCACTTGAGGAAGTTAACTCAAATAAGGCACAAAGGATCCAACATTACTATGTTAGCTTTCATCAACAATTTGTTTTTGTTTTCTTGAATTTTCCAGCCATAGGTTATTTTCCTTTTCTGCTGAAAGGTAAGCAAGCAATATGCAAACTGAAATTCTAAAAACCTGTTTGAGATACAGTATCAGTCAAAGTGCTTTCGGCAACGAGGACAAAATGTAGTGCATGCTAAAAACATGACAATCCCAGGACTGAAAACAATAATTACTGAACTACCTCATGCAATTAAATATTAAACACTACACCTGAGAAAGCAGAAGTAAGATGACATATGTTAAGTGCCACGTTTGCATTCTGGATTGCAAAATAATAAAAGCACTTAAGTAGACTGATAAAAAATAATGGAAGACAACTGCTGTCTTTAACCTCACGGGGCTCTGCCTTGATTCCTAGTTATGGGAAACAAGCAAGACACAAAGTCAAACAAACAAACTTCTGTAAGAGAACGTTAGTTCAAGAGAAATCATTGCAAAGTATTAAGAATTTCCCATTAAAGAATCTGAAAATATGAGGAACATTTAAGCAAGGGACCAAACACATTATTCATGCATCTATATGTCATATCTTACAAAATCCGTAATAGCGGAATTTCTTCAGGGAACTTGGGTGTGTAGATATCCTTTCAGAAAAAAGCAAACAACTTTCAAACAGTGTACACAACTCTCATGTCTAAAGGGGATTAATTTTTAAAAGCTTATCAACAAAATCTTAATCAGACCTGCTCATCTTCATATATTTGTAACTGCAGGTCAAATACTACATGAATGCCATCTGTCAACCCAAATTTTTGAATCTAGTGGTAGACACTACAGATCTTATTACTTTTATTGTAAAGATGCTAAAAAACAAGCAAGCAAACTAGCAAACCTCTTCCTCTCTCTCTAGCAAGGTTCAAATCTGTACTTCTTTTGCTTTTGAACCAGGCTTTCTATCTTGTATAAAGCTACAGGCAGGAACAGCCATTTTATAACAAAGGCCAGATATAAAGCCTAGCATACTTCTACTCAATTCTCCTGCTTCCCTCAGAACTGGCGAAGGACTCTAATAAACACAGGTATCCAATATGGAAGAGCTGGAGCAGTATTTTTGGACTCCTGGTGAGCTGCAGCAGGAGAGGCAGGGAAAGAAATTTCCCATTCCAATGGCATGTTGGTACCTAAGTACACCAATGATTCTTAGGCTTTTTCAACATGAAGGTAGGACCTTCAATGCCTTGTAGATTGCTTAACCAGACCCATGTAAGTCCATTAAACCTTGTTTCAGAGATACTAAATCAACCTTCAGAATAACCATTTTAATATCTCATATGCCTGGATGGAACTCTGGCAACATCTATCTCCGATTCCCCATCAACACATAATCAAGAATCCCTGCGAGTGGCCAGCTGGATTTTCCCTTCCAAGACAGCAGTGAAGGATGCTGAAGAGAATGAGGACTGGCTGCGGTAGATGCAAAGCCACTCTGTTCACATGAGGATGGAAGTCCTCTTCCCAATGTGACTGTGGAGAAGAAAACCAACCCATGGACCACATTACAGTAACACCTCATACGAAGTCCGCTTCGTACACCATCGGATTCATACAACATCGCCTAATTCCTTGAAAAAAGTTGCCTCATACAAAGTCGCAGCGACTTTGTATGAGGCATTGGGGTTTTTCCCAGGTTGCATTGTGCCTGGGCAGTATAAAAGGCAGGACGCATGCGTGCATTGCTCTTGTGGGTTTTGCACAAGGCGAAGAGTGTTTAGGAGTGGTTTTGAGTGCGATTTTGGATTGTTTGGTGTTTGCTGCTGTGGTTTTTAAAAACAGATTGCATGCTCCATAATTTTTCTTATGTTGGTCTTTTTTGGGGGGCACTGTTTGGTGGGCTGGGTAATTGTTTGGTGTTTGCTGCTGTTTGGATGATTAACACTGTGCTGCATGATGGGACATGTTGGCATCCATTTTGTCCTTGCTTCCATCCATTAATTGTTTACAGTAGCTTGTATAAAATGGATGATCGGCCACATGGCTGCAGATTAACACTGTGCTGCATGATAGGACATTTTAACTTTTAAACCTGCACTTCATAAAGTTTTCAAAAGTTAAAAACTTGTTGTATGGTTTATCCCCTAAAATCAGGGTTGTTTGACATGTTTTTGTAATGTATTTAGCCTTTAGACAATCATTTTTTAAAGTTCTGTCTGTTTCCTTGACTTTGCCCTGAAGTCTGTGCTGTTACAGTACAATGTATCTCTATGGAAATAACGTTGTACGAGCCATCGCAGCAAGGATTTGGTTGTTGTATGAAGCATCGCGGCTAGGATTTTGCATGCCTTATACAAAGACCAAATGCATATAAAGTCCAAACTTGTGGAACCAAAAAAACTAGCATTTGGGCTGAACAGTCTTTCTATGTATTGGCTACAGTTTCACTCCCCAAATAATGTTTTTTTCTGCACAAGGCCTGTGGATTCAGTGAATTCCTCCCTGTGGATTCATTGAATTCCTCTTACCTGCAATGCAGAACCAGCACAAAAGTACAGTGCAGGTATAGTAAGAGTGCTGGATACATCTCTGACGCCACAAAGTTAGCTTATAGAGAAGTGTTCATAGAAAATACAAATAATGAAACCAGCATGAAGGAACAACATTTATGTAAGTCCCATCTTACCTCTTTTACACTGTTGGTGACAGACCAAATCATAAAAATTCTTGATGACACCTGAAATGCAGTCAGGACAACAGAAGAGGGAATAATTCCTGTAAAGACAGATTAGAGTTGACACAAATCCTCAGTTCCAGCGAAGTTCTATTATATCTTATACGTAATCTGTATGAGAATAGTGACAATTGAGGATGGCAAGACAGAATTCTTCCCTGTTTTTATAAACTTGCCAACTGAAAACATGAGTGCAACTGCTCCAGCAGGTTCCCATCATACAATAAATCAGGGGTTCCCAACCTAGGGCCCGTGGGCCGTATACAACCCATGGCGCCATTTCATGTGCCCCCCAACCCCTCCAAGGGAATTGAAGAAACAAAATGACTGCCCCTTTGAAGCTGTTGGGACAAAATGGCCTCCCCCATCATGCAGGCAGGGCAAAAAAGTAGTCTGGCCCTCAAAGCTGACTGAGAGAATGTGACCCCACCCCCAGCTGAAAAGGTTGGAAACCCCTGCAATAAATGTCACAACCAGTGCAAGACCAGGTACACACAAAGGGAAATGTGTCAGAGCAAAAGGAAGGTTTACATGATTTACCCTCCATTCTATGTTTCCAGAGTAGGATAGGATCAGTGCTTCATAAATTGGATATGCAGAGATTGTCTGCAGAGCTGCTATTCCAATCCAAAGCAAACTTTCATTACAATAGACAGGTACACCTATCAGTGTCAGTCTAAGATACAAATGCAATTGTGTTTGTGACTCATTTGTGGCTAATTTTTTTGGTACATGCTCATCTTTTAAAGATTAGTTAACTAAAGGCAAAAAAGCAATCACACTTAATAGCACTTAGTGCATTCTCTGCATGGTTCACAAGTTAATTAGCCTTTCGCCCCCAACATGTTGGGTACTCATTTTACCGACCTCAGAAGGATGGAAGGCTGCGTCAACCTTGAGTCCTGGTCAGGATCAAACTCGCAACCTTTTGGTTGCAGGATAGCAGTTAAATCACTGCGCCACCAGGGCTCCTGTCAGAACACTATATTGGGTCATACAGAAATTCAACCAACTGAATTTCCATTGGGATTATTATTATTTTATTCACAAGTGCTCTGGTTAATGACTAGACTTGACACTGGGAATCAGCCTGGTATTTGCCCTGCCCTGAATTATGTACACGAGTAATCTCATGCAACTAACCGGATCTAAATTGGTTTGATTTTTCTTTGGTGATGCTGGGTGGATGAGAGTCCTATACTTGGCAGTAGTAAAGCTTTTGATCTCAGATTCTATATAGTAATTGTATACTAATTGTGCAATATATTTCTGGGTGCAACCTACACGGCTGTTAAAATGAATTAGGCATTAGATTTCTGGAACAACCTATTAGCTAGTCATTGTTTTATTTCCGGGCCTTGTCAAACACCCTCTGGTGATATTTTACAGAAATACTGAACCAAAAAACTTACCCATTGTGCAGTGCAGGATCTAAAATAAAAATAATATTTAAGTCAGCACTAACCAATATTTTTCATGCTAGTTATATCTATTTGGCTACAACAGCAGCCTATCTTATGCCTAAGGACATTTCTTCAATGTACTCTCACTAATTATTATATATGCAGTGGAACCTCATACAATAATCACCCTGTATAGCAATGAAATCACACAACAATTAGGTGGCATCCTGCATAACAATTTTCCCTATTGAAAAAATGTACAATTTTTCAATGGGAAAAACCACTTAGCTAAAAAAAAAGTTATACGATGCATCCCATAGGGAAAATCGCAATACAATGCATGTATAGTATAGCAATTGTTTCGTACAACAACAAGCCTTGTGTAATGGATTAAAATTGTTGCATGAGGTACCACTGTATGTACATTTCATCTAGTCAGAGACAAGGTCTATCACTTATATTTTTAACCTTGGACTGCAACCACTTTGCACACAAAATATGCATTAGAAAAAAAATCTATCTATCTATATCTATATCTATATCTATATATATATATATATACCGGTATATATATCCATCCCCCTTTAAGCTATCTCAAAATAACATGGCGAATGTCACATATTTATTTTCTTCCTCAAATGAGAACACTGAAGCAGGCCTTTAGCTTAGAAAACTAAAACAATCCCTACTCTATGCCATCACTGAAGACTGCAGCAAATGACAGCATGGGGTGGGGGAACTGCAAGTATATGAGTGAGATTAAGATGTCTTTATAAATAGGATTTGATTTTGCTGGTTTAGGTGAGTTCCAATATGCATAAGATCTCTTGACTTGTAGTTGCTCCATATAATAATAAAATGTTTTTCACCTGAAAGAATTAAAAAAAATTCTCATTTCAAAAAGACAAGCACTAAATTAATTTAGAAAACAGATTAATTAAATAAGCATATTTTCACTCTCTCGTCAACCTTTTTGTTATTATTGCTACAATTATCATCTTTCAAATTTTACTTTCTGATCTATGATGAAACAAACCAGCATTTACCAAGAACTTACCTATAAAAAAGGACTACTATTAAATGCAGCACTAACGTTAATAATAGAAAAATAGGAAAAAACACCTAAAAGTATTGCTTAGAGAGGCAGTTTGCTTTCAACTCACTTACCTCAAGCAGAGCACAGGTTTGGAAGAATTTCAAAGGCTTTTCTATTGAATAGTAAAGATTATGATAGCTACCTTTGGCAAGGTATGCTCTGACTAACCCAACAGCTATAACAAGCCAACTAGGAGGAAAAAAAGAGAAAGATTGTCAGATGTTTTATTAATATCTATTGAGAAACAAAATCATAAATGATCCTCTCTGTATAACATGAAATCATGTATTATCACAAGCCAACATTTTAAAGTTTTTATTTCTAAATGCTTAATTCTACTCTCCATCAGAACATAGTAACAACAAAGAAGAAACTGTTTCTAATTACAAAAGTACCTCAGTTTACGAAATCCTCGGAAAACATAATTTTTGGTTTACGAATGAAAATCCATTGAAAATAATGCCTCGGTTTACAAAAAATGTTTGTAATGGAATGGATTAACCGCATTTTGGTTTACAAATTTTTCGCAATACAAAACATCCCGGAGAATGCATTAAATTCATAAACCGAGGTACAGTGGAACCCCGAATAACAACAAGACATGGTTCCCCAAGTCACGTCGTTATTCGGATTTTGTCGTTGTTCGGGCAGAATTTTTTGTAGCCCATTTTGGGGTCTCCGTCACCCCTGCCACCTCCAGGAGGCTCGGGGTAGCCAGTGGGGCTTTTCTGAATCCCCCCCGCCTGGACGCTGCTGCAAGCCCAAAACTGCAGCCAACAAAGGAGTTTTCCCCACTGTTTTGCCTTCTAGCAGTCCGGGCAGGTGGCAGGTGTTTGGAAAAAGCTGCAATCGGCTCCCCCTAGGATCAGAGAGGCACCCGGGGTGTCTCTGCCCACCCACCTCCCCAAAAGGACGACTGGTCTCCTACCTGTGCTGATTGTGGAAGAAAAAAATATCTCCCTGGCCTGCCCCAACAAACAGCTGGTCAGCGTTGCGGTGGCCATTTTGCTTTTTTGACTTCAATTCCCAGAAAGCCAAAGCTCCTGTACAAAAAAATGGCCGCCGCATGCATTTTTACTGGAAGCTTTGGCTTTCTGGGAATTGAAGACAAAAATGCAAAATGGCCACTGCAACGCTGATCAGCTGAGCTGTTTGTCGGGGCAGGCCACAACCAGCACAGGTAGGAGACCAGTCGTCCTTTTGGGGAGGTGGGTGGGTAGAGGCAGCCCGGGTGCCTCTCTGATCCTAGGGGGAGCCGATTGCGGCTTTTTCCAAACACCCCCCCCCCCACACACACACACCTGCCCGGACTGCTGGAAGGCAAAATAGTGGGGAAAACTCCTTTGTAGGCTGCAGTTTTGGGCTTGCAGCAGGGTCCAGCCGGGGGGGGGGGAGGGGGGAGGCAGGAAAAAGCCCTGATTGACTCCCCTGAGCCTCAGAGAGGCACCCGCACTGGCTGAGAACCCAAATACAATCCATTCGAATAATGACATCATGTCATTATTCGGGGCATGACATTTCAAAAAAAAAAAAGTGTCGTTATTCGGATTCGATGTTATTCGGATGCATTGTTATTCGGGGTTTCACTGTACTACTGTAGTCAGGGCCGCCATCAGAAATTTCTGGGCTCCATACTGAGCAATCCTATTCCCCCCCCCCCCAAGTAATGTCACAGTTATGGCCAGCGGCGGCAGGGCCCCTGTCAGCTCCGGGCCCTATACGGTAGTACTGGTAGTACTGCCCTGATGGCGACCCTGACTGTAGTTAAATACTGCTCTTCCCAGGCCCTGGAGTTATATGTCTGAATGTTAATCCTATATATCTTGATGTCCTTGACTTCGATTGCTCTTTGTTCAGATAGGATTCCTACTGTATAACTGTCAAATCAGGTGGGCTTGAATGTTCTGAACTGAAGTGCCTTTGTCAAGACTGTAATCTTATGGTGTTGTAGGAACTTTTTTCCAGACAAATTTAAAGTGCCCTAAACTGAGTTTTAGTGGTAGTAATAGTAAACTACTCCCTGGGCATCTAACATGCCCTGAAAATATATAATTACAAGTTAGAAACTGCCAGGATTACCTAACATTATAGAATTATCCATTCATTGGTGTTAATGAATTTTATTAAAGTTTTTTTTTTCAAATGAAAATCTTCCATTTTAAAAAAAAAATCTTGGTCATGATTCTTAAAGTATCTGAATAGGTCAGTTGGATTTTACTTATGTACTATAAATGACATCCACAGAGCCTGCATTCAACCATACAAATTAGATTCCATTACTCAAATGCAAAAGTTCCCGTTTGAGAGAGGCCATAGATCTGGATTACTATCCTTTAACACAAGTTGATGAGTACCCTCCTCAGTATGCATGTAAAACAACAAGAAACTCTTGCACACTCCTCCTCCTCCTCCTTGTGCCATATCTGATTCCAAATATTGGCAATAATCATGGCGATCACCCAAGAAGACTGTCATGTGAATATAATGCAGTGGCCTTTCATCTGTCTTCTGCATCACATTATGACACCCGTACCACTGATCCAGCTCTGCAAGTCACTTTCTGGTCCTGAGCCCTTTTGGCACGCAAAGTCCTCCTCAGCCCCAGGTCAGTATTGATGAAATTGCTGATGGATTCAAGTGGTATTTAATCCACTTGGAGACCATCACCCTTCCCTGTGGACTTTGGCACCCAGGGCCATTAGTCCTAGAAGTTGTCAGGTTAGTTAACTGCCGCCTGACACTCAGCATTGAGTCACTGGCAATATGGTCTACTCTATAACCATAGCAGGATAACCTGGCCAGACATTGTACACTCTTTAGAAAGCACAATTATGTGGTCTGACAAAATAAAAGTACAATGACTGGTGGAGAGGCACTTGAATGGAAATGCCTAAAACTGTTATATTATTATTTTTACATTTTTATACCTTTACATTTTATACCTATACATTTTACATTTGGGAAATTTACCACTCTGGGCGGTGTACATACAAATATCAAATAACACAACAAAACATACAACAAATCAAAAACAGACCAACCAAATACATCCCAAAATAAAATAAAATATGATAATGTATAAGGAGAGAAAGGACTGCACTAATTTAATTAAAACATCTCTGGGTTAATTTTACACTTCAAACACTATCTTGAACCAAGCAAACTTTCTCATCTTAGACCAGGAATGCCCAAACTATGGCCCACGGGCTGGATCCGGCCCACAATGCCAATTCATCTGTCACTCCTGGAAGTGGAAGTAAAGATGAATTGGCATTGGGGGCCGAATCCAGCCACCAGGCCATAGTGACCAGCTCCCTGAACCACACGACCGGCCCGCAGCCTGAAGTCTGGGCACCCTTGTCTTAGACTGTGCATCTCTCTGCAGCAGAGGTTAACACACAAAGACTTCTGCTTCACCTTTCAAAGTACTGTATGTCAGTGGGATATGGGGTGTATGAATGATCTGCAATAGAGAACTCTCGGGTTCTTAATCCTCCTTGCTCCCCCCCTTTTTTATTACATAATTTACCCTGCAAACATTGCTTTTCATATCCAGCGTGTTAAGGGGAAACAAGATGGTTACACATTTAAATACTCCTGTATATTGTTGTTATATGCTGTCCAGTCGCCTCCAACTTATGGCATGAATGAGACACCTCCAGAATGTTCTGTGCACAGCCCTGCTCAATTCCTGCACGTTATAGCTTGTGGCTTCCCTTAGGTAGGGAATCAATCCATCTTCTTGCTGCTGTCTATCTTGCCCTGTAATGATATGCTTGAAGTAGGACAGCTTCAATTTCATTATTTCTGCCTCCAGAAACAGTTCAGGCTTGATTTGCTCCAGGATTCACTGGTTTCTCTTTTTGGCAGTCCAGGGTATCCACAAAGTTTTTTCTTTAGTATTCTGTTTCATTTCTTCCACCTGCCTAAATATTTCCCATCGTTCTCCAAGGTTTTGCAGCCACAAAGTCCATGCTCCCAGAGCCACATATATTACTAGAACCACATTAGTGATGCTTGGAGACGCCTGTTCCAACTTAAGGCTTTTGTTTTAGGGGATCATGCAAGATGCTATTACATCTTATATTTTTTAGTACAGTATCTACAACAAGCTGTGGGAGGAAGTCATTGGATGTCTGAATTAAATAGTCATCAAAAAGTAGATGACACACTAAAACTACCTCTCATTTCTATTTATCAGACCCAAAAGAGGCTCTATCGAAACAGTTTTTGGGTGACAGAAAACAAGAAGAAACCTATTCTATACACAAAATTATGTTAGTGACAAAGCCCACTCTTCTGGATTTTCCAGTTTTGGGTAGGGCTTTGAGACACCATATTTTACCATGTAGGTGTATTTCTGCCTTTGGTGTTATCTCTGGGAGTACAGATAATGATGGAGAACGATTGTTATCAGCTTGTGCTGAAACACCAGCTGCAAGGCTTTCAGATGGAGTCTCAAAGTAGCAATAGTGTATGGGGATGAAGTGAGTGGGAATCCAACATAAGGGGCATAAGCTAGAGGTCTTAGCATTTTATAATTATCAAATAAAGAGTGGGCTAGTTAGTGGAAGGGACAAAAATATGTCTTCTTCCTATTAAAACAGGGGTCCAAAACTTGCAACCGCCAGGCTCTTTCTGTGTGGCCCTCCAACCTTTTTGTTTACTGCTGTCACCTTCAAGACCTTTCCCCACAGACCCAGTTTCTCCTGCCTCAAGCGGCATCATCTACTACGGCTGTTTTTCCTGACCATTTTTTAAATTACAAAAACACAGTAGCAGCAGGGTTTCTTCTGGTCTCCATGGTGCCTTCGGTCTGGCCCCTCTTGGTCTTACAATCCATACTAGCACTTTGGCCATTCTGGGTGCTTTGCTAGGCAGCTAAACTCAGTCACCAGTACAATTCAGCATTTTCATATATTGTTGCCCTTGCTTGAAAGCCAGTCGTATCTGACTCTAGGGTGAGATATTCATTTCCATTTACAGCCAAAGAGCCACGGCTGTCTTCATCTGCAGACGTTTCCATGGTCATGTGGCAGGCACAACTAGAAGATGGAGCACAAGGAATGCTGTTTACCTTTCCACCCAAGTGGTACCTATTTATCTACAGTACTTGCAATTTCTTGCTTTCGATCTGCTAGGTTGGCAGGAGCTGAGACAGATGGCAGCTCACTCTGTCATGCAGCACTCGAGGCTTGTACTGCTGACCTGCTGTTTACCTTTCCACCCAAGTGGTACCTATTTATCTACAGTACTTGCAATTTCTTGCTTTCGATCTGCTAGGTTGGCAGGAGCTGAGACAGATGGCAGCTCACTCTGTCATGCAGCACTCGAGGCTTGTACTGCTGACCTGCCAACCTTTCAGTCGTCAGGAAGGGGAAACAAGATTATTTCAGAACCCCCTTGAAGTAGCATCAGAAGATACAAGTAACTTATTCCAGATGTAACTTGATTTGTAAGCCACTGATCATCTCAAGAGACATTTACAAAGAAAATAGTATGTTAGATTTCAATCCTGGCCTACTTGATTTGTTTACCAACCAAAAGAAATTTTCTGCAGGCAAATCTTTGACAGCATATCTATCTATCTGTGAATGAACTTTTCCTAAGATGAAAATTGTGAAAGCCAAGTGGACAGTAGGTCAAGGCTTACAGATGAACATTGCCATGACATTTTAAGGATGCCTGTCACAAACCTTGACTCAGACATTAACGTCTGGGCTAAAGAAAACAGCCGCAAAAATCACACTGACTAGGTAAATCAAACTGACTATAGAAAAGGACTCCACAGTAAAATATTGTTGACTTCATTGACTTCTGAATGTTTACTTTTTACCTGAATTGGTAGGTTAAAGTTTTTGTTATATTTTAAGGATGTGGCCCACTTTAAGCACTGGGGCCTGGGCACTCTACCCAGCTTCCATATCCTAGAAGGTGAGGACCATTGCTTTAGAGCAGTGGTTCCCAACATTGTTGTTGTTGTTTTTTGGCCATGTCCCACCTAAGAATCTCTAAAATCCTGATGCCTATCCCCGTGATACATAATTCGTATTATTCAAAAAGTGAACTCCTATTCACGTGGAGGAAGCCTAAAAGGTCATTCACTGATAACAACTCATTCTTGAATTGCCCCCTTTAAAAATCAAATTGTCCCCCTGTGGGGCACATGCCCCATGTTAGGAACCACGGTTTTAGAGACATGTTTATACTGTATGGAAAAAATAATTCTAAACCTTTTAACTCAGTTGCTCCACTAAGATTCTTATTTTATGTCTGAGTACATTAAATTCCAACCCCACCAATATCCAAAAACAAAGCCAAGAAAAGCCCAAAGTCCCCCCCTCCCAAAAAAGGAAAGAAAAACTGGTACTGTATCTATTCTATTTGAAGGGAACACCCTGGCACCTCTAAGCAGGCAGTGTGCTCTTTCTCGCTATGACAGTCAGTGGCAGACCCAGTGGAAGCGCTGGTACTTGGCCCCTAAGACTCCCCAGAGAGGAAGCTGGGAGGGTGTTAGCAAGAGAGACTGGGGAGACCAAGCCACTAGTGAGAAGCCAACACTATAAACCTTTTTTAAGTCATGAATTGGCTTCGGGCTGTCCTGCAGACCCAACACCATCAAGAGACTGAGGGGAACCTGAACCTTTCTTTTTAACCCAGTGGTTCCCAATGTGGGACCAAGGCCCCACAGGTGGACTTCAATTCCCAGAAGCCAAAATCAGTGCAGTGGCTGATCAGTGCTTTGGGGAATTGACTTAGGCTTCTGGGAAAATAAGTCCAAAAACCAATGATTGGGAAGCACTAAACCCATTCCCATATATTAATAAAATCCAGTTTTAGCAACTCTGAAGGTATTTGATTTCATGGCCGGGGAGAGACCTCAGGAGTGGACAGAAAAACATGGGAAGGAGTGGGCTTTGTACCCAGCAATACTGTGACAAGCCGTACATTATCTTCTTGGTGTGACAAGTTGATAACTTCAGCCATGGAAGAGGCAGATTTTCAAAAACAAATGCCCCGTTTGGAAGAGCCCTTCTACAGTAGCATCTGTGGGAGACTCAGTGGGGTATAGTTGACAGGACCTTGAAAACAGGACTCCTAAAATCTGGCTTCAAATCCATGCTCAGCCATGGATGTACCCATTTGAAGAGAGGATGAAACCATTTCCTTGATAAGAATCACACCTTGAAAACTCCAGCTGTCATAAAATTAGAAACGTCATGGCAACATGGCACAACAGCACAAGTACATTATTCTAGTAGTTTTTTTTGTCTGGCCAGATTATCCTGCTATGGTAATAAAGTAGACCCTATTGCCAGCAACTCAACGTCGACTGCCAGGCGGCAGTTAACTAACCTGACCACCCTGAGGACTAACGGCCTTGGGTGCTGAAGCCCACAGGGAAGGATGATGGTCCCCAAATGGATTAAATCTCATTAGAATCCGTCTTGATGGAAGGCAGCAGCTTCATCAATACTGGCTTGGGGCTGAGGAGGACTTTGAGTGCCAAAAGGGCTCAGGACCAGAAAGTGACTAACAGAACTGGATCAGTGGTATGGGTGTCATAATGTGATGCGGAAGACAGATGAAAGGCCACTGCATTATATTCTCAGGAGAGTCTTCATGACTGATTGCCATGATGATCGCCTATATTCGTATTTGGCAGAACAAGAAGTACAGTAGTTGTTTTTTTCTTTAAGGCAATGATGTACAGCCCGCCCCACCCACCCCAGTTATAACATAAACCCAAAGGGGGTGTTCAGACCCCATGATGGAGAACCTTGGCACTCCAGGCATTCTTGGACTTCAATTGCCAGAAGCCTAAGTCAGCACTCTTGCTGATCAGGGCTTCTGAGAATTGAAGTTCAAGAACAGCTGGAGTGCCAAGGTTCATCCTCACAAGGCAAGACCCTTAGGGCCATGATGCTGAACCTTGGCACTCCAGATGTTCTTGGACTTCAATTCCCAGAAGCCCAAGCACCCTGTGAGTCCACACGGATGGGTTTACTGTAATTCATCCGGCCTGCACTGCCCTTGTTGCTCCCGGAAGCGGAGGTAAAACGCGCCCGTACGGAGGAAGGATGAGCCTTAACCGTACAGGCATGTTTTACTTCCGGGAGCGACGAGGGCGGTGTGGGCCGGATGAATCGCTGTAAACCCATTCGTGTGCATTCACAGGGTGCTCGGGCTTCTGGGAACCGAAGCCCAAGAACATCTGGAGTGCCAAGGTTCGCCATCACGCCCTTAGGGGCCATCATCCTGTCCTGTCCCCAGCTCTGATGGTGGGAAAGAACCAGAGAAAAGGGGCGACCGTGTTGACAATAACGCCAACCAGGCTCTACTCCCGTTACTCCGGATTGAAAGAACCTGCCTTGCACCAAGGAGCCACCCAACCCAGCCAAGCCCCTGAATTGGTGGGGGGAGAAGGGGGAGTAGTTGGGGAGCGGGAAAAAGAGAAGAGGACAGAGAAGCTTAAAACGACAACAACGACAACAACACGGGACTTCGCGGGCACCCCAATCCCGTCTCCCGCGGCCCCGGTGGCTCACCCGGCTGTCATGACCACGTTATAAACCACCAGGTAGGCCGTGGCCAAAGCGCTCGGGCTTTTCCGCCGCCGGAGGCTCGCCTGCACCGACGGCGGCTGCCCGCTGGCCCCGTAGCCATTGTTATCCTGCCGACGGCTGCTGCTGCTGCTGCTGCTACTGGAGGCAGCCATGGCCACAGTGCCCCGCGCCTATCCGCCTGCCTGCCTGGCCCGCCTCCTTCTGCTGCCGGGCTCTCAAGCGCCTGGGCCGGCCAGAGTCACCAGCCGGGGACAGGGCGGACTTGGGACGGGCGGCGGAGCCTTGGCGAGGGGGGCAAATGCGCCCGCCCCGGCCTGGGCTGGGCGAGCCTTTCCTAATTGGGGGGAGGGGGGCGTGGGGGGCGCCGGGAAAAGGGGCGTCCCCTGCAGCACGGCCCTCGTGGAATGTGACGTCACGGAGGAGGAGGAGGCGGGGCTAGGAGAGGGAAGCCCCGTCCCGGACTGGACACCACCTTCTGTGGCCCAGGAGGGGAGAGCAGAGCGCGCGCGCCACTTTCCTCTGCGCGCGCCCGCCCGCCCGCCGGCCGAGGAGAAGTGCCAGCGGGGCCACCTCCCTCTCAGATAGGGCGGGGGGGGGGGACTACTCTTCCCATGAAACACTGGGGCGGCTCCCAGGAAGCGGGGTGTGGGGGTGTTTCCCCCCCTCTGCCTCCCGGCGGACGCACGTGGAGAGGAAGCGCACCAGTCCAGGAGAGAAGTGGGGCGGCCTCTGTCACTCGGTGGCTTCTTCCCACCCCCCGCCACAGAAGACTTTTTGGACTGGAGTCCTGGTTGAAGAAATCAACCCTGACTGTTCATTGGAGGGACAAATAGTAAAGACGAAGCTAAAGTACTTTGGACATCAAATGAGAAGGGAGGAATCACTTGAGAAGGCCTTGGTGCTGGGAAAGGTGTGGAGGGCAAGAGAAGAAGGGGGCGTCCGAAGATGAGGTGGATAGATGGTGTGGTAGACGCAGTGGGCACAGAGCTGGGCGGGCTGAGGAGGATGGTGGAGGACATACCTGTCAACCGTGGCTCCGGACAATCCGGGCCCTGCGCAGAATGGTCCTGCGCAAGTCACCTTCTACGTATGCGTAGAAGCCTTTTACGCTTGCGCCTGGTGGCGCAAGCGTAGAAGGCGACTTGCGCAGAAGGGATGTGCAGTACCTCTTCTCCCCCGCTGCCAAATTCCGGGGTTTTGGCAGCTCCGGGTGGGAAATGGCGCAAATCAGCGCCAAAAAGCAGGAAATCCCGGCCAATCCGGGAAGGTTGACAGGTATGGTGGAGGACAGATGTGCCTGGAGGAAAATGGTCCATGGGGTCGCAAAGGGTCGGAATTGACTGTGCAACTGAACAACAACAAAACCTGGACCTTATGGAATTCCACAAATCACAATTTTCTTTTTAAACCACCCCCCCCCCCCACTAATACTCGATCTCCCTCGCTCAAAAGCCAGTGGTGTCCCACTCTAGGGGGCGGTGCTCGTCTCCTTTTACAGCCAGAAAGCCAGCGCTGTCTGCGTTTGCAAATGTTTCCATGGTCATGTGGCAGGCATGATGACTAGGTGCTGGCGGAGCGCACAGAACATTTGTTATCTTTCCACTGAAGCGGTGGGATAGGCGGGAGCTCACTCTTATCATACAGCACTCGGGTCTCGAACTGCTGACCTGCCTACCGTCCAGTCGTCAAGTTCAGTGTCTTAACCACTAAGCCACCACAGTCCCCTTTTCACGTATTGCTTCTCCATATACAGTATTACCATGTTGAAAGCTATATGTGTGTACAAGGAAGATAAAACAGCTGTGTGGATGGGTATAGGAAATGTCTGACTTGCTCTTGCAAATAATAATAATAATATATATATTTTTAAAAAGGCAGGAAAATGTAGGAATCTAGTGCGTGCCCTTTGCCCCACTGAGAACAAATCCTTCTGGATTGGCAGGACATGACTGGCCCCTCATCTTCCCTCCCTTTCTTTTTCTCTGTGTTTTAGCTATGTCAGCTGTAGCACATTGTGTAACCTCCCTGGTGATTGATGTTAATTAAGACTCAGGTGCATGATAACTAAGACTAATAAAAAGAGCTGTTGGAGATACAACAGCTGCGGTAGGCATCAGCATGTTTGCACCAGTTTGCCAGAACCGGACCATACCTGTCTAGTTGCAGCAGTGAAAAAATGGGAAGCACCGCTGCATCTCGGGTGCGCATGCACGAAGGGGTTACTGCAGTGGTGCGCATGCGCGAAGGTTACTGCGCATGTGTTAAGGGGTTACTGTGCATGCGCAGTTATCCCTTTGCTCATGCGCATTGCTGCAGTAACCCTTTTATGCATGCGCACTGCTTCCTCTGACAGGCGCGCGTACGCAGTAACCCCTTTTCTGGCCGTTCAAATACGGCATGGCCACGGAAAGGACCGGGAAAGAGGGGTGAAATACTGGATTTCCCGACCAATACCAGATACTTGACAGGTATGAACCGGACAGAAATTCTGGTTGGCCCCACCCATTGAAAGTTTTGAAATAAAGTAGTACTAATTCAGGTGCAACACAGGGCTTTCCCCCTGGCCACACCCACAGTGAGGTAGTAATTTTTTTTTGGAGCCCACCACTGCACAACAAACATCATCATACAGAGGTGCTGTTGGCCATGCCTTCATAAACCCTGGAGTGGACTCTTATTATTCCAAAAAGAACACAACATTTGGTGCCCATTATACTCAAAGTAAGAGACATAGTAATAAGTCACTCAGGATTGTATAGGATACGTGCAAGAGTAAAAGGCAACAGAAACTCAACAGAATGTGCTACAGCTGACCTAGCTAAAACACAGAGAGAAAGAGAAAGGGAGGGAAGATGAGGGGCCAGTCATGCCCTGCCAATCTCAAGAGTGTCTGTCCGTCCAACCAGAGTGGACCAGAGGGGCTCCCTTACAGTGCAATCCCTCTCTAGCACAAGGAGGAGGGTCTTTTCCGTGTCCGCTCCCGCCCTGTGGAACCTCCTGCCGGTAGAACTACGGCTGCAGACGGAATTGCTGCCCTTCAGGGAAAAGGCTCAAAACCTGGTGGGCAGAGCAAGTGTGGGGGGCTGATGGGGTGGTAGCTCCCGCCCATCAGCTCTTCTAAGATAAAGTGTCTCTCTTTTACTGATGGTTTGGTGGGTCTTTTAATGAGCTATTAATGGGTTTGTCTTTTTTAAAATGATTTTTAGGATGGTTTTTATGTTTTGATATTTGCTGTGAACTGCCCAGAGTCGCCCTATGGCGAGGGGGCGACATACAAATGTAAATAAATAAATAAACCGATTTATCCTCATGATGAGGATTTAAGGTTGACTAAGCCTTCCATCCTTCTGAGGTCAATAAAATGAGTACCCAGCATAAATGTTGAATCAGGTGTAACTTTCTGCCGTAATCACATACTGTAATCATATTAAGAGGAAATGTTGATCCCATTACCTGACAGCTTTGAAATAATTTAGCCCTATTTGGAGGGAACTGCAGTGGCTCAAGTGGTAAAGAGGCTGAACCTGATGACAGCAGTCCGAGACCCTAGTGCTGCAGGACGGAATGAGCTCCCGTCTTTGTCCCAGCTCCTGCCAACCTAGCAGTTTCAAAGCAAGAAATTGCAAGTAGATAAATGGGTTCCACTTTGGTGGGAAGGTAAACAGCATTCTGTGCACTCTGGTGTCTAGTCATGCCTGCCACATGTCCATGGAAATATTTGTAGACACAGACAGTGCTGGCTCTTTGGCTATAAACAGAGATGAGCACCAAACCTTAGAGTCAGATACAACTGGCTTTTGAGCAAGGGCAACATTTGACCATTGGCCTTTTAGAGGTTGATTCATTTAAATTAGGGAAGAGTTAGGACAAAGATGGGAACTTGGTTGACTAAAGTGGAGAGAAACCAGAGTCTTGTGATCTTACAGTAAGGTGTGTCCATATAGCAGAAAAAATCTGAAAGGCTTCTTTGGGAAGTGGCATCTGGGAAGGTGGGTTTCCTGGGGTCAATTTGTTTCAAATGACCAAAAGAGCCTTGTTTGCAATTTATTAATGGTTTAAATCCTTTCCTCCTTACACTTGTGGCTTCGGACTGCTTGTTTTTTCCTTCCCTTCCTATTGTTTCTTTCCCCCCTGCCCCCCCTTTTTTTGCCCTAATGCTTGGCCAGCTAGTAACCAAATGAAAAAGAAAATGAAAAATAAGTAAATTGGGAGGAGGGAAGGAAGTCATAAATCAGTTATGAATGGTGTACAGCCAGGGCTGTAGCCATGGTGGGTGTTGCCCACCCTGACTTAGTACTTTGCTCACCCTCAAACTCCTGGATGCTCATATATATATATATGACATATATGTGACATTGTTGCCCATCCTGAAAAAATATTCTCTCACTTTGATGTTTGCAAATTGATACGCAGTAGGCAGCAGTCAGAGGGCCAAGCACATCTTTATTGCAGTGTAGTCAATCTGAACATGAGGTCAATGGTGGAGCGATGCTCCTTATATATGCAACAGTAATGATTCAAACCTGGCGTGAAGCCACATGATTGGTCAGTGCAGGTAAACAGCCAGGTGATAACACTTGATTGGGTAATGAGTAAACAATAGGTACATCTCTGGTGGGAACGCAGTCTTAAGTTACATACACGACACTCAACCACATCTAGAATCCTGGCTACGGCCCTGTGTACAGCTTGCTTGGCTAACTTTACTGTGACTGTGAAGAAATTGGGGAAACATAAGCCCTGTAGAAAGACAGGATTCAGTTAGTTCGAATCTGGGATGGAGGGGATAAGAAGTAAAATAAAAACCAGTTTCTGTATGCATGGAATTAGAAGACTTCTACCTAGAAATTATTTAGGGGTGGGGGGGGGGGGCGAGAAAGCATGCTCAAGGTGAGAAAACCAGAGAGTCCTGCTAATTAAGAAGAACTGGTTTCAGCTGGAAAGAAAAGAAGAGCAGCAAAGTTATTTTGAGAAGAGCTATGCCTTTCTCGAAGGTTCAAGGCATATCATGATCTGAGTGGTGGAAGATTCTGGAAAGGCAGATGATGGGTAGTATCAAGCTAGAATGGAGGTCTTTAACCTAGCTCAGTGATGGGCAGTCTTGGCCCTCCAGCTGTTCTTGAACTTCAATTCCCAGAAACCCTGACCAGCTGGTGTGTTGACTTGGGCTTCTGGGAATTGAAGTCCAAGAACAGCTGGAGGGCCAAGACTGCCCATCTCTGACTAGCTCCTAGTTATGCTTATCTGCTGTTTTACTTGTGCTCTGTGTATGTTAACTCAGAGTGTGGGAGAAGTGCCTAACAGGAAGCTTTCTCTTTGTACAGTGTACTAGCTCTCATGCAAGTCACACGCGGGAAAATGCTGGGCAGTGTGTCTGAGTGGATTGTCCGGTCCCCTGTGATATGGCTAGTTTCTCGATACCTTGCCCTCATGCAAATCTGGAGGACAAGGCAGAGCTACCTTAAAACAAGAAACAAAACTGATTTATAATTTCCTCCTCTGTGTTGAATTATTTGTGTCCCTCCCTTGTCACTAGCTGTGCTAGTACTGAGTCTCTAAAAGAGAAGAGAGGGAGGGGGGGGGGACTGGAAGAGAAGAGAAAAACAGACCCAGGTACAAGATGTGCGGAGTAAGGCATTCAAATGTCTCCCCTCCTCAGCTCAAGTGATCAGTCTGCCTGAACCAATGCAAGTGTATTTGATTTTAAAAAGTCCCAACAGCAGAGGAAAAATTATGGATGAGAGATGCATGGTGGTGGTAGGGGAAGCCTCCAGACTTGCCCTTCACATTGCCCTGTATTGTGTAGTCAATGGAAAATAATGCTAATCTGTTATGTAGCTGTCCATTAGTTAAATCAGCCAGATTCCCCCCACCTTGCCCCCCAAATATCACTCTATGCATAAAGGTATCAGCAGTGGAAAAACACTCCCCCCCCCCCCCCCCCGAAACTTCATCTGGAGTGTCAGGGAAAATATCAAGAGAAGAATTGTGTACTGTCTCCCATTGTATAATGGTGTAGCTCTAGATTTAGTAACAGGAACCAGGTGAAATGAATCATGATCAAATTAAGGATTTCAATGAATCTGCCTAAGGATGTTTCCAGACAGACATTCCTACTTCATGGAGTAGAAAGGCAATGTTTATCTACTCCTTTCCCCTAATATACATTTCTCCAGTAAGAAAAAAAGTTGAAAGAATAAAAGGAAGAACACGAAGAAGGCTGCGGGTTGAAAAACATTACCGTTTCAGGGTCAGGTCACACATTGTTAAATGGCCCTCTCTTCTTACAGTGTTATTCATCCATGCGTGCTAATCTTTCAAAGTTATGTGCATGACAGACATCAGACATGACAGCAAAGCTATACTGTTTTCCAGTTGACCAGTTGTGAAAGAAACGTATGTGGTCTTGCCAAATGTAGAATGAAACAAGTTCAGAATAAAGAATCAGTGTATTTCCTCCTACAGTTGCACTGCTTCTAGATATGCAACCAGTGCTTCCTCTGGTATAGCTTGCATCTCCTGTAAACATCCGTGAATGAAGCCATCCAATTACAAAAGGAACAAATTAGCATCAGATTCCCCAGGGATAAAAGACACTGGATTGGGAAGTATTGTGGGGCAGGCTCCCATTGTGATATTTCTCCCTTTATATTTCCTACAGTTCATTTAAATGTAAAAAGCATCTCCTATATTTAACAGAGACAAATGCTAAACTGTGTAAGCTACATTAGATGCATTTTATTAAAAGTCCACCTACATTGCTCCCCACCCATCTTTAAGTCCTTCAGCCTAATTTAATACAGCACCAGGCTATTTACTAAAGTGATCAGTTCAGACTTCTGCTGATAGTGATTTTCCCTTTCTGCGGCCCTGCTCATGAGAAGGAAGTTAGAGTAGCATAAAAAGAAAATGAATCAACCGATTGGCTTTTGTTATAAAAAGAAAATGAATCAACCGATTGGCTTTTGTTATAAAAAGAAAATGAATCAACCGATTGGCTTTTGTTGCTGGTCCATCCCCTGGTTTTCACATCCACCTCTGGCATTTAGCCCTTGTCCAATTTCCCTTTGTGGAATAAAACCCCAACAAGAAAAAACACCTTTCCATCTCTATAAATAGAAGGATTTTTCTGCCACAGCACTCCCAACTGTGAAACACCTTCCCCTTGGCGGCTCACTTAGCATTGACATTGGCATCATATCAGTGCCAAGTCAAGACATAATTATTAGAGCCTTTGGAGACTTGAGGATTATGCTTGCATAGATCTTAGTGTGACTGTTTTAAAGTTTTAAAATGTTATTTTTGATTTCAAATTGGTCTCAGTATGCCTTTTTTATACAGCTTTATAACCCGCCTTGAATTCCTGTGATATAAGGTATGAAGAAATAAATGAAGAGAGTAAGATTTCACTCTGTTCATTCCTTATGTTATAGCACTTTGCTATTTTACATATTTTCTTGCTGAAATGAGTTCGGTGGTCAGCACTCAGGTTACCAATTGGACTTTAGACCTCTATTCTGTCACCCCATTTTCAATGGCAGATCTTGGATACTTGCATCCGGCCTTCCCATGGTCATGTATGTGTAGAGTATTTCTTACTACAGTTTCAACAGAAGAAACTGCCTCTGATTACTTATAAAGCGTGGCCCCAGAAAGTATTGGAAATAGCTGGCATAAATACTTAGCCATCTTGGCTAGTTGCCACTGATGCACCAATCACTATGAATTTATCTGATGCTTTTTGACAGCTGTACAATTTGGGAGTTATCACTACATCTTCTACTTAGCTAGTTGTGCAAAGTAGTCCCTTTCATATGTGCTCAATCTTCCATCATTCATCTTTGGTTGAACCCCAAGTTTTTGGATTATGAAAGAGAGAAAAGCTTCACACTGTCTAAAATCTGCACACCAAGCATAGCTTTATAATTCATATGATCTACCTTTCTCACTGATTGAAGAGTACAGTGGAACCCCATGTAACGAAGGGCTCTTATAGTGAAAACTCGCATAACGAAGGGGAACTGAAAACAAAATTATGCCTTGCATAGCGAAAATTTTTGTTAGCTTTTTCTATTAGACATTTTCACATTATGAAAATTCCTATGGGGAAACTCGCATAACAAAAAATTTTTGCTATATGATTTTCCCCATAGGAATTTATGCTATGTGGAAAAGTTTCCGTTATGCAAGTTTTCCCATAGGGATTTTCGCCATGTGAAAATGACTCTCATAACTAAAAAATCGCATCGCGAACAACCACATGGAATGGAAATGAGCGGATATAGTTCCCACACTCTCCCGCTGCTGGTAGCGGCAGAGACTGGGCTCCCCTGGTGGCTGCACAAACTTCTCAGGAAGAAGCAGTAATGTGGAAAAGGTAGGGAGATCGCTTCACCTCGATCCAATCTCCACTGTTGGGGGTTGGCTGGGGAGGAAGGATATTCTGAGGGGCTTCCCCTTTCTCTCCTGCACCTCAAGAACTCCCCCTTTTCTCCACCCCAGCCCCATACCACCTGTGGGATTGATTGAGGGGTGGCGGACAATCATGCAGGGCCATAGCCAGGATTCTAAATGTGGGTGGGCAAATCTTTTTTCAGGATGGGCAACAAAACCTCTTTAATGCATTCCTATGGGAAACCGCACTTTGCCAGGGTGGGTAAATTGCTAACTCACGGTGGGCCAAGCCCACCCTGGCCACCCCCTGGCTATGGCCCTGCAATCATGTCTGTCAAATTTATAATTTTGGGAATTTGTGTATATATTTTTATTATTTTTGGTTTGGTTGGGACAGCTTTTTTTATTTTTCAATGCATTCCTATGGGAAAACGTGCTTCAGTTTACGGTTTTTTTTGTTTACGACAAAGGCTGTCAGAATAGACCAACATCGTAAACCAGGGTTTTACATTTGTGGAGGCAATGCAGCCTAGTGTAGTAGAAAGGCAGATAATTAAGATGATGTAATCTAAAACATCATCATAAATGGGTGATAGAGGGTTGCAAGGAAGAAACTAACCTGCTGAACTGGAGTGAACAAATTTGAATGTATACTAGTATGCTTTGTGGTACTTGTTTATTGAGAAATTGTGAGTAACTACAGCAGTAGTGTTCTCATATCTTGCAGCTCATATGGTTTAAGAAACCAGGAAAATATTAGCATATTTTGAATAAAGGTATACAAAAAAAATACACCCCATTTTTTTCTTAACAAATTGGAAACTTGTGAGAAAATACTCTGTATGCACTACATAATACTAAAAAAATTCTCATGTGTGGCAAACTGGAAATTGCTGTGTTTACAATACGAAAACTTCTTTATAATTTTTAAAGACATGCCAATAACCTTAACCTAGCAGAAACAGCAAAAGCAGTTATAAAAAACCCACAGCAATTGTGAGTTTTATATGCAGAATTCTGAATCGTTGTGTTTAAACAGACAGATGAGCAATTAATATGGAACACATAATATTAGGTAATGTCAGACAATCTAAAGATGATAACAAATACATTTATATTAAAGTATACTTGTTTTTCTCCCTCTGCCTTGATGAGCTAAAGAAAGCTTTGTTGTGTTTTTTTTAAAAAAGTCAACTGTTATGGTAAAATGTTTGCAGCCTACACACAAAGTGGGGCAAAGCCACACAACTGGAATGATGCATTGAGAGTAGACAGGAATTATTTGCCAGACTGCTGTTGATAGTTTAAGTGTTCATAAGTTAGATTGCACAACTTGCTGTGGCAAATTGTCTCATAACATAAACAGTACTGCTTGGGTGGCATTTTGCTATGTTGCATTATGCAATCTAACTTACGGACAGGTAAATCACCCACAGAAATCTGGGAAGTAGTTGAAAGCATATAAATATTTCGCAGCTTCTGAATAGCAACTGATTATGAATGAAAAGCAAAATCTAAATTATCTGGATGTGTTACATCATTGTTGGGAGAGGGAATTGTCTACTACTGATTGTGCTGATTTTTAACTTGTATTTCTTGCTTTATTAGTCATCAGACTAACACATAGTGAGCAAATTTGTGGTTTTCTAGAAATTCCAGAGAAGCACTAGGCTCCCTTACTTAAATTACTCCACCTTTCCGCCTATGATCAACAACACAAACGTTTGTAATGGCCTACTAAAATTTCGGATAAGTTAAAAACCTGAGTTATACTACATAGGCACTGACTTTATGTAACATATAGATTTGCAACAGCACACATTCCTAAACTATCATTTCTTAATTGTAAAATTGCATTTCTGTATTTAATGCAGTTGCCCAGGCAGGAATTTGCAGCCCAGTAAGAAAAAGGTAGATCTGATTTTCTGTCACTTTTTCTGTGCATTGTAGCTAGGGTGAATGAAAGCCATACCAGGTCATCATAAGGCATTCGGTAGATGCCAGTGACATGTGGGAGATGCCACATGCCACTGACAAAAACAACATATATTTGGGGCTTATGGCAGTTTGTTGAATCCTGAGTGTGCCATTATGCTTTGGTGGGAGATTGGCAGAAGCTGCTTTTTCATCCTCTTGGTTTTGGTTAACAAGGTATAATAACTGGCAATTATGGGGAATGATTTTCATGGAGGAAGGAGAAGATTTACTGCCCAAGAATTAAAAATAAATAAATTAATGGAAGGTGTCCCTTTAAATTTTTAGACCAGGGTAATTATATTTAGGTTGTGATTCACAAAACAATCAAGATGAACTGCTTAGATATAAGCTAAGTTAGTTCCCTTTATTTTAATGGTGATTGTATTGACTTAAATGTAGGCATTCTGACTTAAAATTACAAACTATGTCTGAATGTAAACTGATGAAACAATGCTTTCATGAAAACAATGAAAATTGAAATGCTGCTGTGGAAGAAAACTCTCCGCATAAATATTTTGCAAATATTATATGGGGTGGACACAAATATACACGTGAATATGTTTGGCAAGAGAAGTCAATCAGAGTCCAAGAAATATGCTTGCATTCAAGGAAGGTCCACCAATATCATGGAACATTGGTGCGACCAATGTAATGTGCAGATGTGTTTAAGACAACTGGATCCCAGCTGTTACAAGTTCTTCATTGTTTCTCTACTGGATGGTTGAACAATTATTGCACTTAGCCTGTCCTACTCTCCTGATTAGTAACTTCTACAAATCAATTGTTGACTGCGGCTAAAATGACAGATTGCCTTCGTATGGTGAATTCACTTTCAATTTTTGGGCTATGCAACTGATAGTTTAACTTAAACTAAATCCAAGCATAACAGCCACCTAAAATGCTTGCTAATTCAAGTTAATGCCCATAAATTACAAACAGGTGTCAGCTCATTATGTTGTTGAAACAAACCAAGAACCCACGACCCAGTAACATATTTCATGAGCCTCAAAAAGTCTTTAGGTGACTTCTCAAATCTTTCTTTAAATTTTCTTTCATTCTTCTTCTTCCTCCTCCTCCTCCTCTCCTTCTTTCCCCATTGTTTCCACAATGAGTTCTGCAGTACAAGTTACTTCTCCAAGGCAGTTGATTGCCTTGCAAGTGTACTTAGCATCATCGTCCCCGCAAACTTCAGAAATAGTCAACGAGCAGTTGCCATCCTCATCATAGTCTATCTGGAAGTGCCGGGACTCCTTGATAGATTGGTCATCTTTGTACCAGATCACCTCTGGATCAGGGTAACCTGGGGAAAGTGTGAAAAAGAGCAGATGTTGCAAATCAAGCCACTAAAATAATGTTAATGTTCTTGTCTTTGAAAATCTTTGGAATGATCTCCTGCGGGAAGTAGATTCATTGAACTGGGTTTTCTACAGCAGGTTAACATTAGATAAGAAAAGCTCTGTGTGTGAGTGTGTGCATGTATATCCAAGAATGTGTGTGTGTGTGTGTGTGTGTGTGTGTGTGTGTGTGCGTGTGTGTGTGCGCGCGCGCATATATATCCATGAATGGGACTGCAGTCAAAGTGACAGCCAATCATGCTTGTATGGTCAGTATATGTCCATGTAGGTCTGTCTCCAAGTGTCAGTCACAGACTTCAGGACTTACATCAAGACTTGCTTTCCTTAATGGGTAACCTTGCAGGGGCTGAATGCTTTGGGGTGGGGAAAGCCAAAACAAAATGTTGGGGGTGGGTACAGAGCCACATACTCTTCACAGATTCCATCGTCTCTTAGACAGAGCAGTGAGGTTTGAAAAAGTCCTCTCTTGGGAATCAATGGAAAACTCCCAAAAGCTCTCATAGGAAAAAAAATGCAGGCCTTACCTCTGATTGCATGTCAGTTGGATGGGAAGACCTATGGTAGTGGTGGCTAACCTTGGCACTCCAGGTGTTCTTGAACTTCAATTCCCAGAAGCCCTGGTCAGCAGGGGTGCTGACCTGGGCTTTGGGTAATTGAAACCCAAGAACACCTGGAGTGCCAAGGTTAGTCATCACTGGCCTATGGGTTGAGTCTGGTTAATAGACCAGCAGGTCCCTGCCCCTGCTTTGAAATTGCCTATTTCACCTTCATACCTTGCACAGACCCCTTGGACAGTGTTCCCCAACCTTTGGTTTTTGGATTTCAGTTCCCAGAAGCCTAAATCAGTACATTGGCTGGTCAGTGCTTTGGAGAATTGACTTAAGCTTCTGGGAATTGAAGTCCCCAAAACCAAAGGTTGGGGAACACTGCCCTTGGAGACACCGGTGCATATTTAGCAGACAAATCTGCTATGAGACATGTAAACTGACTTCCATGCAGGCCCTTTAAAGTGTGCTTTAAGCATTTTAAACATACAGTGCATGTTATTTCAACTAAACCCAGCCTTTCACTAAACCCAGTCTTTCGTATGGGGCCACCTATGGCTTTGTGTTTGACACATCATTCAACTCTTTAACCTTGAATTTATAGTAATTTATTTTTACCTCATTCATGGTATGAAGCTATAGAACAGGAGATAAATAAGAAACGGGTTTTTCAACATAGTAAATCTATAATGGCTGCCTTCATTGACATGATTCTGAAATATAATGTGTGTGCATGGATTTGAAAAGAATAAGGAAACGATGCTACACCCATTTATCTTGCAGAGAGTACTAGTGAATGCAAAGGGCCTTATATTCAAGTAGGTGTGTAAGGATTCTGTTATAAAACTATGTCTCCAGGATACAGTTATACTTATGCAATTTACCTACTCTCTCTTCTCAAGCTAAATCTGGAGACATTCCCTTAAGCCATACCTGCCAACCTTCCCGGATCGGGCGGGATTTCCCGGTTTTCGTCGTCGATTTTTGCCCTTTCCCGCTCAGCGCTGCCGAAACCCCGGATTTCGGCAGCGGGGGAAAGGAGACACTGCGCAGCCCATCTGCACAGGTCGCGTTGCACGCATGCGTGGAAGGGGTCTACACTTCCGCAGCTCCCTTTCACACATGCGCAAAAGGCTACACCACATGCGTAGAAGGCTACGCAAGCGGTGTAGCCCTCCACGCACATGCGTACAACGCGACCTGCGCAAACCCGGTCCGCGCAGGTCCCGGATTCGCGGGAGCCGCGGTTGACAGGTATGCCTTAAGCACACACAGAGAGTCTTCTGTTTCAGTTAACTGAAGTAAACTTACGCATTTCAAACAGTATTCTGCAATGTGTGTCATGAAGAAATATTGCTTCTTGAAGTTTAAAGTGAAGCAAGCAACTGACATACGTGATTTAAGTTATCAGAAAGTGAATTATACTGAAGGAGCAATTGGGGGGGCGGGCGGAGAAAACTGGTGTCTGGGCGGTTAAAAGCAAAGCCATCAACATTTCTGAAAGTGGAATACCTTCAATTTTGCAATCAAATCTAGCTGCACTGCCTTCCACAACTTCTATATCTTGAATTGTTTTAGAGAAATAAGGCTTCACATGGGACCTTTCTTCATCAACTTCTTCCAGGAGACTGTTGGTGGTGTCATCTAGAGGAAGTAAACAAAATTCTGTTAATCTTCCAGAGGAAGTCATCTGGGCAATGGTTGCGAATTCTCACAACTCACAACCGGGTGGAGCAAGCGAGGGGTGGCGACTAAAGGACAGGGGAGAAGGCTGCCCCCGGGAACTGCTTGGTCGCTGCACCTCACTTGGTCCACCTGGCACGCTGCACTTTAGATTAAGCCATTATTCCAAGCTCCCTCCTTCAGCTTGGAGCAATGGTTTATTCTAAAATGCCGGGCGGACCAAGTGAGAGGTGGTCACCAAGCGGTTCCTGGGGAAAGCCTTCTCCCTCATCCCTCGCTTGCTCTGCCTGGCGCCCAGCTCCCGGCACTTTAGAATAAACCAGTGTTCCAAGCTGAAGGAGGGAGCTTGGAACAATGGCTTAATCTAAAGTGCAGCGCGCCGGGCAGATAAAATAATAATAAAATTATTATTGGCGCCCCAGGATGCCAGAGGCGAGGGTGCAGTGGGATGAATCCTACTGTCCTGGTGGCCCAGCACATGCCTACCCACACCTGCACACCCAGAATAAGCACCAATTTTTGTAGGAAAAATGGGTGTGTGTGAATGGGAGTTACCCTCCAAGGTCCAGAGATAAGCCTTTGTGAGCTCTAAAGACTGTCCACCCCAATGCAGACACACAGTTACATCAGTTTATAAGCAGTCACAATGCAGAAGTTGGCTTCTGTATGAGTAAATGTACAATGTCCTTTGACTTGGACTTTTGAAGGCTAGGCATCTCTTCAGGTATACTATATCTAAACTCCACTGAATAAACCTTATTGTACTTTCAGTCTTGATCAAAATGTCCATACCTTCAGCTTCTGCTTTTTCTGCATTAACAGGACTGGTTGGGGAGCTTGAAGAGGACTTTCTTCCGCTGAGGCCAGAAATCATTGCCATAGATGACAGTCTTCCTATGGCACGGACAGCATTCCCTGTTTTCTGTAATGCAGCACAAGAGTGCTTATGAACCCATTCTCATGATTCCTTGCCCCCCAAAATACTAATCCAACTAAGATGTGGACTAAGAAATCATACAAATGTTTATGGCTGCCTAGTGCTATTGAAGGCTGCTCAGAAGACCCATGAAGATTTCCACACTTGCAGTGTCAGGGCAGTCTGCACTGTTAGACACCCAGGTGAGGTTTTTTTTTTTAAGACAGTTGTACCCCCACCTCTATCCAGAAATGACTTCCTTGGTGTTCTACATTTTTCAGGATCACCATTTAATGAAGAAGGTCTGACTGAGATAAAGCACCAGGAGAATTAACTCACAATTCAGAATGGCATAATTGATTATCTCTTTCCCTTACTTTGAGTGGTATTTCAAATAAAACTACCGTGATTTCTTCAGACTATATCCAACAGGTCTCAGAAGGGGGTGGGTGGGGGAAGAACCTCCTCAGATATCTAGCTTATTGGGCTCAGAATACCTATCTCACAGGCTCTGTGCAAAGAGATCTTCTTTTGCCTTATATGAATCTGAATATTGGAGATCATCACAGTAACTAGCCATTAAGACTGTCCTGAGAATATAATGCAGTGGCCTTTCATCTGCCTTCCACATCAGAGCATGACACCCATACCACTGATTCAGTTCTGCAAGTCACTTTCTAATCTTGAGCCCTTTTGGCACACAAAGTCTTCATCAGCCCCAAGCCAGTATTGATGAAGCTGCTGGCCTCCATTAGGATGGATTCAAGTAGGATTTAATCCACTTGGGGACCATCACCCTTCCCTGTGGACTTTGGCACCCAAGTCATTAGTTCTCAGCATTGTCAGGTTAGTTAACCACTGTTTGATGCTCAGCATTGAGTCCCTGGCAGCATGGTCTACCCTATTACCATAGCAGGATAACCTGGCCAGAGATGCACATTTGAAATAAAGTTGACAAGATTTTCAATCTGATTCAATTAAGTCTACATTTCAACACTTTGTAAGACATGGGGTGAGAATAAGGCAACTGAGGCTCTTCCTACTGCACCCTGAAACAGATTTCCTCCACAGCCAACACTTCTAATTGCTATACCTCTACCCAAATGGAAGGAAGGGGAAATCTGAAGTCTGCACTCCTATCCACTGTATTACCTGCCATTTTCTTCTAGCCATGTACTTTTTCATCCTGTCTTTGGATAGTTTTTTGGCTTCCATGTGTTTGGTGTCCTTCTGTAGCCAAGGATGTTGAAGGCATTGAGTACAATCTAGGCGGTCTCTGTCAGTTGGGAGAGAAAAAAGTTAAAAGTAGCAACCCATGTCCTATTAATATTAAGCATGCAGAATTCTGTTTACTACTCTGGTATCACAATGTAGACCATTGCACAACCTCTTATAAGCAGCTACAATCTGGAAAAATCAGTTTCAAGACATGTATTTTATGTGCAGAACAAACTTGTTCTTTGTAAAGAAAAACACTACACCCTATAATATAAGTAGTTTTGCATGCTATACAACTTTAGGAACATTATGGACATTGTTGAGATGCTCTACAATTGCTTCAAGAGTTAAAACCCCACTTGTCTGGCATTACCAGTTGATCAACTTGTAATAAAAATCCCAATATTTGAGATAAAAACCTTACTTGATCTATGACTATCTCCATGTTTAAAGACAATTTACTGTGAAGTCACTGAAATAATAGCACTAAATTGTAATGAAGAAATTTTTTTAATTGACTACATGGCATGTTTGTCTAACTATGACAATAAGACTGGTGAGTTTCAGATGGTGTTTGAAGAAAACAGGTTACCCCAATTTATTCTAGTTTCCTTGGGATCTCTTTATTGTCATTGTCCTGCACAGAACAACGAGATTGGGAGGGGAAAAAACACTTAACAACCCAACAAAACCTAAACAAAATACAACTATACAAAATTATCAACATACTCCCACCCCACATATACACATTTAACCCCTAAAAGCAATAAAACTCTAAAAACTATATACAGAAGCTCCCTCATAGACTGCATTGCACTGCATTCAAAGCCAGAACCGCTTTTGGGTAGAAACTATTTCTCAAGCGGCTGGTCCTGGTCTTTATGACCCTATACCTTCTTCTAGAAGGCAGAAGCTGAAAGAGGTCATTCCCGGGGTGCGTACTATCATGCACAATCTCTACATCTTTCTTACAACACCTGGTGGCATAGATTTGATCTAGAGTGGGAAGAGTACGCCCGATTATCCGCTCCGCAGTCTTTATGACCCTGGACAGCATTGTTCTTTCCCTAGCTGTACAACTCCCAAACCATACACACAGACCAGAGATTACCACACTCTCTATGGTACAGTGGTAGAATGCCAACAGCAGGTCCTTTGAAAGGTTGTTCTTCCTGAGGATTCTCAAGAAGTATAACCTCTGCTGTGCTCTCTTCATCAGATCTTTGGTGTTTGCTCCCCATGTTAGATCATCCCTCAGCTCCATTCCCAGAAATCAAAACACTGAGACCTGTTCCACACAATTCCCTTCAATGATAAGTGGCTGAATGTTCAATTTGCATTTCCTGAAGTCCACAATGATCTCTTTTGTCTTTTTTACATTGAGGAATAAATTGTTTTCCCTACACCACTCCGTCAGCATCTCAACCTCCTTCCTGTAAGCCAACTCTCCCTCCCCAGCAGTAATCAGACCCACCACCGTTGTGTCATCTGCAAACTTGATGATCTTATTGCTGGGGTAACTGGGAACACAATCATATGTGTAAAGTGTGTACAAAAGCGGGCTCAGCACACACCCCTGCGGCGTCCCCATACTTATACTGAGATCCGCAGAGACATGACAGACCATCCTGACCCGTTGGGAACGATCTGATAGAAAATCTAGTATCCACCTGCATAAGCATGGCGGAAGCCCCAGATCTAATAATTTGGCACCAGTCTATGCGGAAGAATAGTATTAAAAGCAGAACTAAAATCTACAAATAACAGTCTCGCATAAGTCCCTTGTTTCTCCAAATGGGTAAGAACAGCATGTAGGGCCGTAGCCACAGAATCCTACATGGATCTCTTTCTCTTATATGCAAATTGACAAGGGTCAAGTCCAACTGGTAAACAAGCCATAACACGGTTCCGCACCAACTTTTCAAAGCATTTCATTATGACAGGTGTAAGCGCCACGGGCGGAAGTCATTCAGACTATCTATGTTAGGTTTTTTTAGGCAGAGGTATAATAGTAGAGGATTTCAGACAAGGTGGGACATTGCAGGCGCACCCCCCAAAGAAAGACACCGGTATATGGATAAAGGCATTGGGCCACATTTATTGAATAATGCCCTAGTCCGAATTATAACTTTCAATTGGTACTCAGCCAATTATAATTCTTAAGGCAAGCAGGCCGCAGTAACCCTGGTAAGCTTCCTCCCAAAATTACCAATGGAAATTGGCTACAATGTATCCATTTGTATCAATTTGTTTGTTGAGACAAACAAATTGTTGACCGTAGTCAATAAACTATCTACTGACCCCACCCTCTGACGTGTATCCGTCAAATCACGGGGTGATGCATGCTGAAGAGCTCCTGCCATCACCCCTTTGCCTGGTTCGTCGTTGACCGGTCAACGTTATTACACCTGTACCTGTCTAAGTGTTGGCCAGTCAATTGCGAACCTGCCGGATACCTGCGGGTCATAAATATTTACCTTACTAGTGCTACCCGCCCATGTGACCAAAGTCAAGAGCGAAACCCCTATATCAAACCATAGCAACAGTGTGGGATGGGCAAAAAAAAACCAGAACCCAGAGGCCAATTGTAGGTTCAGGCCAAAAATTCCCACCCGGCCCCGAAGAGACCAAAATATCACACTGTTCACTAGGGAGGGGGTGGAGGGAAAAACTTCTCCTCTCCGTCGCTATTTCTAAAATGGCAGCTCGGCTGCCTCATGGCCACCCCTTTTATAGAGGGGTGGCCACGCGCCCTAACTCACCAGGATGTCTGAGTCCGGGTGGGGGCCCCCCGCAAAGAGCGCGGTGGCCATTTTGGTGCCGCGCTTTCATTGCAGGCGCACCCCCCAAAGAAAGACTCAGACACCGATATATGGATAAAGGCATTGGGCCACATTTATTGAATAATGCCCTAGTCCGAATTATAACTTTCAATTGGTACTCAGCCAATTATAATTCTTAAGGCAAGCAGGCCGCAGTAACACTGGTAAGGTTCCTCCCAAAATTCCCAATGGCAATTGGCTACAATGTATCCATTTGTATCAATTTGTTTGTTGAGACAAACAAATTGTTGACCGTAGTCAATAAACTATCTACTGACCCCACCCTCTGACGTGTATCCGTCAAATCACGGGGTGATGCATGCTGAAGAGCTCCTGCCATCACCCCTTTGCCTGGTTCGTCGTTGACCGGTCAACGTTATTACACCTGTACCTGTCTAAGTGTTGGCCAGTCAATTGCGAACCTGCCGGATACCTGTGGGTCATAAATATTTACCTTACCAGTGCTACCCGCCACACGGGGAGGCATCCATGATGACTCACCGCCCCCCCCCCCCAAGACCGTCAGCTCGGTCGCCAGGCCTGCTTGCATCACACCCAGAACGAGGTACATACCTCTAGCCAACAGGTGGACCCCTTCTCCTGCCTACCAGCAAAATTTTTGTGTAAGCCTATCATCCGGTCTCCAATGGCCGTCTCACAGCCATGCTCAGAACGGGACGGAGCCACAGCCCCGTCCACTGACTGCCGGAACAGTCCGAACTAGGGAGATCTGCATCTCCCCTAAATTGGTGTCTCGGCACGATGTTAGACCATAGCGACCGTATGTAAGCCATACGTGATATAAAATGGCAGGTCACAGCCCCTCGACGGTTTAGTAACAGCAGTGATCCGTATAAGATTGCTGCCGCCAAGGTGCCTGTAAAACATTGGGCGGTCCAGCATCCCTGTCAGACAGCAGGAATGGCCACAGTTCCCGCCCCCATGTGCCGCGCATACCATAGCATACGTGCGGATGCACACAGCCCAGCCGGGGTCCACTCTCTGTCGCTGCAGCATATACTGCTGCCCAGTGTACATAGCTGCGGCCCACCAGCCCCCTGCCACCGGTGTGTTGAGACCCCTAGGATCTGTAAAAGAGGAGAAAAAAGGTGAAGGACATAACTAGGTACTCGTACAGTGAGGGGACGTACATATCTGAAATTGCGCGTAGACGCATATCCACCTCCGAGTACCCAAAACGTAGCCGCGATCAACGCGACACCTATCTTAAGTAAACGGTGCCAAAACGGGCCCCACACCGCGAAATGCGGCACCGGTCACCCTCAAGGACTTTACTATGGTAAGGGTAGACCCATCCCGGTGGCAGAAAACAGGCTGGGGCGCGCAGCAGGCACTGTCGAAAATTCATGTAGGGCACCAACCAGACAGATGTCTCAAAAACTTCGTAGCAGTATACACCACTGCCTACACCGTGCTGAATAACCCATGAGGACCGCATCCCCACTCAAACCCACTCATGTGTGACAGAGACATCTTCGAGTTCCAGTGCCCTACGAGACACATCCGCCTTACACAGGTGGCACCAACTCTGGCACCCACTCACTGATGCGGAGCGCTCCAAAAAGGCTACCGTGGTAGCTGCGTGGCCAAGAGCCACCTCACACCTATCTGTACATAAGTAATGCCAGCCTCGTGCAAGGTGGGTCAGAAACTCTGGGAACAGGGGTGACGCATGTATGGGCGCTGGACACGTTCCCGTGTCCACCCCTCCCAAACACGACACATGAACGCATAGTGATACGCCTTACGCGTGCGAGGTGCCAATGACATGTCCGGTTCCCTTCTCCTCGCCAAACGTACAGCCATCGGCCAAAAGTGGCGAGTGGAATCCCTCTGCTTCCGGAGTAAGGCACGGAACCGGGTGATCTGCAGGTGTTGGAAAGCAGCAGTAATGTCATTATAAATACCTAGAACATGTCTGGCCTAGAACGGCACATTGAGGCGTAGGCTTCTCAAAAGAATAGACAAACTAATGTCATGACCCTGGGGGATTTGCATGTCTGGGTGTTGACAATGTGCACCACTGCCGCATTGTCACACCGAAATTGGACCACTGAGTAGGCCCACTCAATGCACCATAGCATCAGTACTCTCCAAAATGGGAAGAAACGCAAGGAAGGTAAGATCGCGGAGGCGATCCGTGCACCCACCCCCATAAGTCCGAGAGCCGGAGGTATCCGACCGTACTTGAAATCTAGGGCAGACCATCAGGTCTGATCTCCAGGAAGAGACCCCATTAAACCCAGGAGTAATTTGAGCCAGACCGGACAAAATTAAGGTGGCCATGAATTAACTGCAGCTCACGAGGGCACACTTTATGTTTGGCAATCAATGCCAAACTCGCCGCGGAGATCCAAGCCACCGTATTCATGGCTAACCCGGATGCCGGCGCAACAGAGTCGATTCAGAAATGTGAGCTTAGTAGATGGGACCTCGGTCTATTCAGGCACCAAGGGGACACCCAGTTCCCACCTGAGTGTCTGAATTGTAATGAGGAGACGCGTGCACGTGTCCAAGCCCCGTTCACCCCCGAACCAAAAGTCGTCGAGGTAATGGGCTAGAGACCGAGACCCCGACCTGTGAGCAAATGGCCACTGAGTGAAGCCCCCAATCAGTCGAGTGCTGAACATGAATTAACTCAGTCAGAAGGGGGTTGGCCTTATCTAAGTAAAATTCCCCTCGGAACCTAAAAAAACCCAATAGGTCTAAATCATTGGGTGCACTGGCAATAATCTGAAAGCCGAGTGCATATCACACTGTGCCAAAACAGCACCAGAACTGCGTGAGCGTGCCACCCATAGTAGCCGAACCAACTACGAGTACCTGACTGAACAAGGTCATCAGGAATGGCATCCCTGAATGGAGAACCCACAGGGTAAGCTGAATGGAGGATTAAATGACATTCACCCTAGTTCTAGCTCAGTATGAGCTTCATGGGGGAGACATTCGACTTAGGAAAGGTGGTTCCAAGAAGGGCCCCCGCTACTCTCATAGCCCCAACTCCCTTAGCTGTGGACAGTGGAGCCCCCTCTTCGTTACCCTGCAAGGGAACCAGATCAGTAGCATCCTGGGACCCCCAACACCCCCGAATGGATACAAAAGCCCCCATAGAAAACCCTCCAGCAGGTATCCCACCCAATCCCTTCTTGGATGAACTGAGTGCCATCTCTCCAGGCTGACTATACTAATTGGGGCGGGGGCGGGGGGCTTATGACAAGGTTAGTTGCTTCAGACGGAGCTCTGATCGCCCCTGTGCACCCCTACCTCTGCCCCGTAACCCACCAACCCGCGGGCACGCGGAGGCGGCGTGAGGGCCAGTGCAAAAGGGGACACGAAGTCGGTAACGACCGTGGTGCTCAGTACACGCATCGTCAGCTGAGCAGGCTGAACACAGCAGGCGGGCTGGAACCCCCTGCCCGACCAGTTAGCGTGGAGCCTGTGTCTGAGCAGCCCGCTGCTCAGCATGACCACCATGGTACCTATCACCAGTCACCAGTCACGTGGGAGTGATGTACACGAGCACACTTGCTGACAGGGTTCATCCCACCTCCCCTCAGGGTATAGAGCCACCCTCATCCACATGCCTCACCGTAAGCCAACTGCCATGGGCCCATCTAATCAACCATTGCCCTGCAAATATTAGCGATGGATGGAAGCACCAGGATGGCCCAAGCAGGTCAAGCCCTGCGGCATACCACCATACGTACAAGGTATGCCGCCAACCAGTTGGCCCAAGGTGCGCGGTGGCTCACGACGATGGGACATCTCTTTGTCTCAGTCGCCCTGTCCCTCTCTCTCCTCCTAGTGGGCTCGCAGTTCAATAGGGAGAATATCCACATGTCCCCCTCCAGCCCGTACCCCTCATGGCCTGCGGCCAATAATCACCCAGGGGCAAGTAATAGCCGGCCATGGGAAAGCCCTCGACGGGACATTCTGCATAAAGGGCATGTGCAGCAGGACCCGAAGTGATGCCCACTAGCCTCAAATTGGCGAAGCCATGACCACTGAACCCCACCGCTGGAAGTGGACTGTGATGTGGGTGCATTCAACTTGAACCTAATACTCACTAGTTGCACCCCCGTGAGCCGCCCCCACTGGGGGTTCCGGCCCACGGCGGGCGTCGGAGCTCGCGACCGAAATCGAGCTCTGGGGCCACATCCGACCACACCCCAGTTGCAGTTCTGGACAAACAGGGAGCTGCGAGATGGCGGCAGGCACAGGCCGGAGTGTCTCAAGCAGCTCGACCCGGCTGGCCGCCTGTTGCAGAGTGGCAGCAGTCGAAATAGCCGACAGACACGAAGGGCCCCGGTAGATAGGGAAAGGCCCCCTCCCACTGGATTGCCCAGGATGCCTCCAGCACAGCTAAACATGCTAACCAGGCATCCCCTGCCCCGGAAACCCCTAGTATAAGGTGGGCCAGGTGGGCCAGATGGCCGGCTAGGGATTGGGCCAGAGGCCCCAATTTGAGATCCTGGGCCAGAATAGGGCCATGCCCAAAACTCCGGCCCCTGAGGGGGTAAAACGTGCTGTGTGCCAGCACCAGGCACTCCCCCCAATCGTTCTGGCCCATGGCCGGCAACTGCGGGCCGAGGGCCGAATCCCCTGAAGGGCCGGCCTGAGGCTGAGAGCCGAGGGCCATATCCCAATCTGCCCCATCCCACCGGTAACGGTGGGTAAAGGTGTTGCCTTGCTCCATTGCAGGGGCGCAGCCATGGCAAGGTGGGCCACACGGCCCACTGGTTGATACACTGGGGACCCCCATTTGGGAGCCAGGTCCTGAATAGGGCCATCCCCAAAACTCCGGCCTATGAGGGGCCGGAGGCAAGCCCTGCTGGGTGACCGCACCAGGCCCTCCCCCGTTGTCTGGACCCATGGCCGGCAATTGCGGGCCGGGGGCCAAAGCCCCTGCAGGGCCATCCTGAGGCTGGAGAGCCTCTCATAGTTGGTCTTCCTCATTTCCTAGTAGTTTTAAATATTTAATGAGTTAGAAATATTTTTTAAAAATTAATCACCAAGGATCAGAAGAAAGATAGGTGATATTGATCTATGAAATGACAAAAGATTGGCTTAAAATATAGAGTCCTATATGGTATGTTTCATGAAATGGAAGTGCTCATGAATGAGTAAAATACCCAAATAAATAGCATCTACTGTAATCTTGTTCTTCACTGTTGGTTATACACTTCACATAAACTATTTCTCCACACGAGTTGCTTGTGCATTGCTGTGGAGTATAGTAACATGGATTAATGCCAGGAATTGTTCCTACAGTTAAAGATAATTTATCTATATAATTTACTTCATGTCTTTCTTTAAAAGGTTGCTGATGAAATCCTTGGCATCATCTGAAATCTCATCAAAGGCTTCGTCATCAAAATCCCAGGTGGCTGAGGTAACATTGGCTAAGGTTTCGTTGTCATTGTCACCCATGAAAGGAGAAAGTCCACTGACCCTGAGGGTTAAAATTAACAAAGAGTTAATACCATCTGAGGAAAAGATATACTGTACATTATTAGCACATCTACATATCCAACTATTATAGGCATACTGAAGACAAAAAGATACAAGACACATTAGGAGATAAGGTCCCAGCAGAGTTAAATAAGTTGGTCAATCAAATACATACTCAAAAGAAAGCACTCTGGGATGTGTATAGGTTTTAGCATATATATTACAGATAGAAGCAATATATGTAGGGAACAATCCAATTTCTTTACATCGAAATATACCAGGGGAGCAGGGGAAAATTCTAAGTATTCAACTCTTTTCAGCATTTCTAAAATCTGACAAATGAATGAACAAATAGTAATAGTTGTGTTATTCAGCCACAAGAGGGAACCAGAAAACCTTGGGAAGGAAGAAGTGGTCCTGTCACAGTGAAATCTTTCAAATTCCAATTCCATACAGTTCACTTGAACTTTTCTGTCAAGGAAAGAAATAATTTAGAACACTGACAAATTCCATGTAGGTCGTAATTGTAGCAAGTCTAAGCAGGATAAATGTTTATTCGATGTGAAAAGATCTCAGCTGGGATAGCTGTGGGCCTTATGTCATGAAAGACAGTTCTCTTCTTGAAACAGGGTCAGAAAACAATCCTCAGAAGTGCTGTATGGTCCAAATCTGGCTGAAAGATGAAGAACCATAATCAAGACTATCAGGATAAGAGCTTCTGCCAGCAAGCTTGCAGTCTAGAATTAGCAAACATTTCATGTCTTGCCCAGGATGGAGTACTGCTACTGAAACAGGTCAAAGTGGGACTTTAGCTGAAGTAACTAGTAGGCAGCAGTTCCATGACTTAACATATCTATGACTATATAACAAACGGAACAATATTCCATAAAAACTGTTGTTTCCCTCCAATAATAGACGCATGCTCAACTGGGATACAGGAAAGGGCCTTCTCAGTGACTGTGGTTAGGCCTCAAAACACCTATCCTTGGATGGTCTTCCTTGCCTCCTTTGATGGGCTGTTGACATTCCACAAAGACTTTTCTTTTTTGAACATGTATTTGACCTAAGTTTCTAAGGCTATGATGTTTTATTTAAAATATGCCGACTCTTTCATCTTATATTTGTTAGTAGGATTGACTTTACAGCAGCTTCTCACCCCTTGGTATTTTAGGGCCAAAACCTTTTATCCATTTTGAACAAGTCATGGAAGTGACAGTCCATGTTATTATTATTATTCATTAGATTTATATTGCCGCCCACTCGCCACAGCGACTGAGGGTGGCTTAACAGTCATATAAAATATACATAATTAAAAACAACTTTAAGCAACCTATATAAGCCAGCAGGTGAGGGGGCAGCTCCCATCATGGGACCCCACAACTGCTGGGCCAACCAGGTCTTCAGGGCTTTCCTAAATACAGCAGTTATTTTATAACATAAGAGACAAAGCAAGTTTTTTTTGAAAAAGATTTGAACACTGTTCTAGGGAAAACAATACTACTTAAAACAAATATTGGGGCTCAGTCCAGAAAGGGAGATCCCTGAAACATACAGTAAAAATTATCTATAGAATGTTTTCAGCTTTACCACAGATTTTCTTGGCTTAGTTTTCTGATATATACTTCACCTAATGGCCATATAAAGAAATAATGGGATATTTTGACAAATCATGGAAACTATTTCCTTTCTGTAGCACTGAAGTCAAAGTGACAAAGATTAGTAGCATATGCTAAGAAGAAAGTACTGTGGAGTTGAAGCTATGCAGTTCCTATTATAACTAACATGGAGTTGTTTACTGGAAAGATTTTTCCAGGTACTTAAAGCAGGCATCCTCCTGGCAAGTCAACTTTAACCACTTCTAACTTCCATTTTTATAGCTGCAGGACGAAGTTATGTATTACTTTCAGCAATGCCACAGTGAAATCCAGGCAAGCTCCTCTACCATCCGGTAGATTGACCAATCTCTTGTAAAAAGGCTGGTTGGCCCAACTACTACTCAAGCACTGCCAAAAAATATGAGAAAACCTAGAATCTAGGTTTTTCACACTATAAAAGTCCACACTGCACTTCTTCTCCATTGGTTCTATTTTTTCTGTCCTGATCAGCTGTATCAATGCTCTCTTCTTCCTCATGCCTTCCCTGCTTCCCCAGATATCAGGGCTTTAAGTAGTGTGGCGAGAAGAACTAAGCCCATTTTCCATATGAGAAGAGTAACTTCTGTGTTTCCATGTAAGGCAGAGCTGTATCTTTCATATTCCTGCAGTGTATTACTTGGACACTGCTTTTTAATTTTTAGCATTGTTATTTCTGAAGTAACATAATTACATACATCTTAGCATTCTAATGAAATGGATTAACAATGTCCATTTTGTTAGGTTCCCAATGAAGCTCTTGGATCACACAAGGTGGCCAGAGAGGTGTGTGAACGTGAACAAGAGGTTCTTCTTATTCCATGTCTAGGCCAGACATGCAACTGCCAAAATCAAAGCACCTTTTGTTGAGTTCATTGTGTAATTCCTTTCACCCGATCTAGTGTGAGAAAGATTAGCTGGCAACATAAGGCTGCCGCTGCCAGGGTATACTCGATTGTGGTTCAAAAATACTACAATCTTCGAGGAGGCTCTTTCTGTGTACCCCAAGAGGTTGTTAACAGGGGGCTTTCAGGTTTTTGGCAAGAAAGTAGTGGAGTGAGGATAAACAGACAAAAGGTTGTTAAGAGTAGCAAGAGACCTTGACTAACTCATTGGTGTCCCATTATGGCAAGAAGGTTAGAAGGGGCTGGAGCACTCATTCAACACTGCACTAAACATGACAGCCAGATAAAATTTAGTAGAAAATTTGTTCTGAGGAGAGACAACAGGTGTCTACTTAAAGGGGATTATTCCACTGTAGTAGTGGCTGAATAAAAAGGATAAGAATGTCATTGAAATGACTGCTGGCTTGTGTGCAATTAGCTTTATGTTGTAAAGGTGGCAAAAAATGAATTAACTTTAACTGCCTGGCAATTTGCAATGTAGCCCACAACCTCAGTTGCATCAGTTGCTGAGGATGACAGTTCATTTCTTTTTTAAAAAATAAAATAATCCACCATATAAAGGAGGGGAAACCAACAAGTCATTAAATTAAAGTGGGTGTTAGAAAGCCAAAGAAAGACTTTACAGTAGTTATAAGTATTAATAATGACATCATTTAACTATTGTGAAGAAATTATAGAATAGGGTATCCTCTATTGCCCTGATACTGGATATTGTTAATATTTTACTAGGCATATACAGTAGTCATAAAATGCTAATTTAAAGCTAAAAGAGATTAGCAATAGAGAACCAAATAAGTGAAGGCAAAAATATATCTTAACCTATAAATCCAAGGGTTAACCGTTGGAACTGGCTATAGGTTGCTATGCCTCGCCCTACTTGCCTGCACTCACCCTTCGTGCCGATCTGGGTACGCAGGTCAACGAAGGATTGAGAAAACCGGCAGTGGGGCAACAGCCCCACAAACGCGAAGAAAGGGAAACAACTTCACTTCCCAACATTCCTTGTGCCGCGCCAGAGCCAATCAGGCTGAGAGGCTCTTGCACGGCGCAGCGTTGGAAACGTGCCGCAGCCAATCAAAAGAAAAGCATTTTTAAAAAACGCAGCACAAACACAAAGCACCAACCCATTACTACAAGCCCCAGCGTCCTGCGCGCCATGAGCGCGCAGAACGCTGAGGAAACCGGCGCCCGAAAAATTAAAAAGAAAAACAACTCACCGCCTAACAGCCAGACACACACCAGCCGGCTTTCTTTCCCTCACCCACGGCGCCTGAAGGTCCCGACTGGAGTTTCCCCTTTAATATCAGTGGGTGGGGGGTTGCGATCCCCCTCTCCGCTGGCTACCCTAGGGTTGGGAGGTTTGTGGGAACAAAAGGGGTATGTTTCCCAAACCCTTCTGGACTCGGGACACCAGGGAGAGGGGATCGATTCCCACCCCCCTCCTTAAAACAACTCCGTCTTTTCTTCTCTTTAAAAACGGAGTTGTTTTAAGGAGGGGGGAGGGAATCGATCCACTCTGCCTGGTCTACTGGGTCCAGAAGAGTTGGGGGGACATACCTCTTTTGTCCCCACAAACCTCCCAACCCCAGGGGAGCCAGCCGAGAGGGGGGTCGCAACCTCCCACCCACTGATATTAAAGGGGAAACCCCGATCTACTTTCACGACTCCACACAAACAAAGCACCATAAAACAATAAAGCCCCCCTCCCTACCACCTAGCCCACCCTTCCTAACCCCCAACGACCATGCCCCCCTCCCCACCACCTAACCCACCCTTCCTAACCCCCAACGACCATGCCCCCCTCTCCACCACCTAGCCCACCCTTCCTAACCCCCAACGACCATGCCCCCCTCCCCACCACCTAGCCCACCCTTCCTAACTCCCAATGACCATGTACCTTCCCCACCACCAAATAAATAATTTTTTAAAAATTACTAAAAACACTCAAACACATCCAAAAATACACAAAAACAAAAACACCAAAAACAATATGAAGTAAACAAAGACACAATCAAAAACAAAACAAACAGACAAAAAATACAAATTCCAACCCCCCCTCCCCCACCGCCCCCCCCACACACACACAAAAGAAAGAAAACAAGCAAACTTACCAAAAGAGGTGCTACCTCCACCAGGACTGGAAAAGAAATGAATAAAGAAAGACACTACTTACCAGAAGAAGCTCCACCCAGAGGCCAGGAGAGAAAAAAAAGTCAAAATACAATAACCCCTACCAGCACCACCTGCTGGCTACAATAGTAAAAACAATTCAAAAACACACAACAGCCCCAAACAAAACACAAATTCACAATTTTACACAAAAGGTCACACCAATAAAAACAAGTAAAAAAATTACACTAAACACACTTTCACACAAATCACAAATATATGTCAATAAAATACAATAGAAACTTTAAAAAATCCTGTGCTGAGTTATAACTCAAATTTAAACTCAAAACATCTAAACACATTTTAAAAACATTGAATGTAAAAAACATTTACTTTTACATTATTAAAATTATTACCTACGGTACAACTAATTAAAAAAATTCAAACAACTAAAACATTATTCGCTTACATAAAACAATTTGAAAAAATTATATCATACTTTCTTCTTTCATTAATCCTCAAAAAAAACCAAAAAAGCAGATCACAGTTAATAACAGCCAAGCCAAACAAATTTTACACAAATAAACATTTAAAAAATAAAAATTACAGACTAAGCAATTTTTAAAAAAAATTTACACAATTTAACCTTCCAACACAATGTAAAACTATTGCAAAAATAAAATTGGCTCATTTTTTATTAAAACACACGGGGGGGGGGGGAAGCCCGGCAACGCCGGGCAACCCTTGCTAGTGTAAAATAAAATTAAAATTGCAATTACTAATGAATTATTAGGAAGAGGTTATTTATATTCAAAATTTACAAAGGACTGGAGAATAATGGCTTCAAAACTACAGAGAATTCTACTAGAGCACTCCATAATTATATAATTCTACACTAGGGACTGCAGTGGCTTAGTGGTTAAGATGCTGAACTTGATGACTGGAAGGTTGACAGGTCAGTAGTTCAAAACCTGAGTGCTGCACAATGGAGTGAGCTCCCGTCATCTGTCCAAGCTCCTGCCAATTTAGCAGTTAGAAAGCAAGAAAATGCAAGTAGATAAATAGGTACCACTTCCATGTGCTCCGGTGTCTAGTCATGCCTGCCATATGACCATGGAACATCTGCAGATGCACACATAGGTGTCCAGTATCCCGTATTGCCCAGGAAAACCCCGTTATTTAGTTCCTTTTCCTGCCATCATATATTTGTTTATAATCTCCTGTATTTTTTAAAAAAAATCCAGGGGCATGTAAATCTCCCATATATTATTGTATTATATCTTTATTCATGAGGTGTGTGCCTCATACCAGAGCAGAAGAGTGTTGGGCTCCCCCTGGTGGAGGAAAAAACACCCCCTAAGACACTCCCCTTAGCATGACTGCTTCCCCTCATGGGGAAAAAGGCAGCCAGCAAGCCAGGCTTACTGTAATAATTCTATTTTAAATTTCCCCCTATTCTCCCCCTATTCAACTGCATTTCATATTATGGTAATTTTTCATGGAACTGTTTTTTACACTTTCCTACAGAAGCAGAGAAATCTGAAAGTGCCGATCCAATATCAGAACAAGTATGAATAAACAATGTTATTTTCAGCTGCTAATTAAATGCAGGTAGTTTATAAAATAGATAAGAAAATATCTTCATCATAAACTGAATACAGATCCATTTTTTCTGTTTTCTGTCATGCACAAAGAGTTACCAGGGAGAGCACAAATATGCAATAAAATAATTTTTTTAAAAATGAAACAAATTCCAATTAATGAAATGTTCAACACAGCTTAGAACTTAAACTGTGCTGGGCATTATAATAGAGCTCTGTCTCTTTTTCCTCCTATGTATCCCGAAATCAGCCCCTGAAGGCATCTGAGCCAGTTTTGTAGGTGGAGAGCCTAAAGGAGGTGCGGGATAGGCAATGTAATTACCTCTTTGGATTCCGGCCAGAATTTGGAAAAGGCTAATAAAATAGAAGGACATAGATTACAATGTAAGCAGCAGTAGTAATGAAGAGGGCATGAAAATCCAAAAACTCTGCTGAAATATTTAATGACTACCTGCAGACTCCAGATCTTAAATATTGTAATATATTTGACATTACTTTATAGATATTATCATATTGGGGAGGGGGAATCAAAATTCAAGCTACAGAAATAACTGCAAGTTCTTCCTTTGTCTGATAGTATCAGGAAAGGCATCTCTCCACAAGACTAAATAACATGGGCAAAACAAAATGGCTTAAGGATTTTGCAATATCTTTTTCCTTTCCATAAACCTCCAAGCGATTAGTGAAACAGCATGTAACTGCAGAATTCTAGGAAGGAACTAAAGAACTTGTGAATGTACAGTGTATCTCTTGAAGAATAAGTTGAAGTATTAGGCACAGAGTAATGGAAAAGTTGGGTTTCACTTACCAGTGATAACTTTCGTTCTTCGAGTATATAGTTTGTGAATACACACTATTGGGTTATGCACCTGCGCAGAACATCGATCGGAGGCTTTAAAGCTGATTGGCTAAAAGTTTTGGCGGTAAGACCGCCCACCGTACCGCCCACCCTTAGGCACCAGTTTGCCATTTTACCTCAGTTTCATACTTAAGCCAAGCACAGGATAAACCAAATGATCTCATCCATGCTGCTCAAGAGGGGAGGCAGGGTGGGTAGTGTGTATTCACAAACTATATACTCGAAGAACGAAAGTTATCACTGGTAAGTGAAATCCAACTTTCTCCTTCATATAGTTTGTGAATTCCCAATATTGGGAGATTAGCAAGCTCACACTTACTTGGTCAGTGGGCAGTCGGATGAGATGAGTCCATGATTAAGATGTCAGTCAGGTAGGATGGATCTTCAAGGATGAGGCGACCGGAGCCCTCTGGCAAGGACAACATGACCAAGTCTGGCGTCCGCACTGGCTCTGGTGTCCATCCTGTAGTGTTGGACAAATGTAGAAGGCCTGGACCAGATGGCAGCCTTACAGATGTCCTCAAGCGGAGTGCCCTCCAGAAAGGCAGTGGAGGTAGCAACCGCCCTGGTGGAATGCGCCCTGACATGTGGAGGAGGTGGCAATGAGGCAGACTCATAGGCAAGGTAGATAGTTGATGTAATCCATTTGGAGAACCTCTGGGAAGAGATGGGTTCACCTTTAGACTTTCCCCCATAGGCAACAAACAGACGTTGTGACTTCCGGAACTCAGGTGTCCTGCTGGTGTAAAACAATAAAGCTCGCTTCACATCCAGCGTGTGCCAAGTCCTTTCTTGGGCATTGCTGGGGTTTTTAAAGAAAGTTGGCAAAGATATAGTCTGAGCCATGTGAAATTGGGAGACTACCTTTGGTAAGAAGGTGATGTCGGCGTGGAGCACCACGTGGTCATTGTAAAATGTGAGAAACGGGGCATCCGCCCACAGAGCTACCAGCTCACCAGCTCGTCTAGCAGACGTGATGGCCACCAGAAACGCAGTCTTCCAGGTGAGGAGATGAACGTCCACAGTAGCCATCGGCTCGAAAGGAGTCCTAGTGAGGGCATTCAGGACAGTAGACAACGACCATTGTGCGGTCGGAGTCTTAACTGGAGGGAAAGCGTTTCGCAGACCTTTGAGGAAATGCTTCACTGTTTGGTTGTGGAAGGCACCAGATGCAGGTGATCCAGCTGGAGAATGGACTACTACTGCTGCCAGATGGACCTGTATGGAGGTAATGCTGAGACCTGACTCTGTCAAATGGAGGAGGTATGCCATGATGTCTTGCAGACCAACATTGGGTGGAGACCCCTGCTGGGTATCCAGGAAGGCACGAAACCGCCTGTACTTGGAGGCACAGGACTTCCTCGTAGAGGGGCGCCTTGCTAATTCCAAGATCCTGGACAGTCTGGGATTATCCTCCACGTGGTGAGGTGAAGGCTGTGCAAGTCCGAGTGGTGGAGTTGACCGTGCTCCATTTGCAGGAGAGTTGGCAAGTCCGGCAGTGTGCGAGACTGCGATGACATGTGCAACAGAAGTGGATACTAGGGTTGACGCGGCCACGCCGGAGCGTTGAGAATCGCGGTTGCCCACTGTTGGTACATTCTGGTGAGGACCTTTTGAACCAGAGGAAACGGGGGAAAGGCGTAGAGGTAGTCCTGGTCCCACCGTTTCATGAAGGCATCGCCCTCGGAGTTTAGACCGATGCCCGCCCTGGAGCAGTATCTGTGACACTTCCTGTTGGACTCCAATGCAAAGAGGTTGGTGCTCGGGGTCCACCATGACCAGCAAAGGGAGTGAAAGACCACGCTGTCCAGCTCCCACTCGTGAGTCGTTGAGGTGAGGCGGCTGAGGTGGTCGGCCAGCACACTCAGCTTGCCCTGGATGTGGACTCCAATTGGGAAGATGTGTCTCTCCAGGCACCATTCCCAGAGTTGCACTGCCAGATAGAGCAACGCAGTGGACTTTGCGCCTCCTTGCTTGTTCAGATAAGCAACCGCGGTGGTGTTGTCAGAGGCAATCTGGACCGCCTTGCCACAGAGGAGTGTCTCAAAGGATCGCATGGCCTTCCATATGGCCAGCAACTCCAGGTAGTTGATGTGGTGCACCATCTCATGAGGAGACCACATGTTGTTGACCGTTAGAGTCCCGCAAGCAGCTCCCCATCCGAGGTTGCTTGCGTCGGTCAGAACTTGGAGGGACGGCTGTGGCGGGTAAAAGTTCTTCCCTGTAGCCACGTTGAGAGGCGTGGTCCACCACACCAGCTGGTCCACCAGTTCCGGAGACGGAAACAGCCGTTTGGACTGACTCTCCATGAGAGGTTCGAACTCGTGGAGAAGGCATGATTGCAGGGACCGGAACTTTAATTTGGTGTGAGGAATCACTGCCATGATGGAAGCCATCAAACCCAGTAGACGTTGACCTTTCTTCACTCTGACGAAAGGTTTGGTCCTGAAGTCGCTTACTACCTGTGCAATGTCCAGTAAGCGTTTCTGTGGGGCAAATGCCCTGACTGCCAGTGAGTCTAGTACCACTCCAATATACTCTACTCGCTGTGAAGGTTCCAACTTTGATTTGGTAAAGTTGATCCTGAGGCCAAGACTCTCCATGAGATGGACAGTGTACTCCGTGTCCCGAATGGCAGATGATCTGGTGGGAGAGACTATCAACCAGTCGTCAATGTACGGGAAGACCCTGATACCCTTCTGGTGGAGGAAGGCAGCCACTGGAGCCATACATTTTGTGAAGACCCTTGGTGCTGTGGCCAAACTGAATGGTAGGCAACGGTATTGGTACACAGAGTTCCTTATCCTGAAACGAAGGAACCTTCTGTGGTCCTCGAGGATGCTGATGTGAAAGTAAGTGTCCTTGAGGTCTATCACCGTAAACCAGTCCCGTTTGTTGATGAGAAGGAGGACGGTCTGGAGGATCACCATCCGGAACTTCCTGGTGTGGATGCACTTGTTGAGGCGATGCAAGTCCAGAATTGGGCGGAGTCCTCCGTCCTTCTTCTGGACAACGAAGTATCTCGAGTAGAAACTGTTGTTCCAATCGGTTGGTGGTACCCGCTCGATGGCTTCCTTGGAGAGAACGGTTGACCTTCTTCCAAATGGAGAGATGAGATGGTGAAACGGTGTTTTCCTACCCGAGGCATCTGGTTGAACTCAATGGCGTAACCAGCGGACAAGATCTTCAAGACCCACCGGTCGTTCATTACTTCGGACCACACCTGGAGGAAGTTCCGGAGGGGGGGGGGGTATGGAAGATGGAGCGAGAGAGCCTTGGCCGGGGAAAATTCAAACGTGCGACTTGGACTTGCCGTCCATGCACTTACCCAGGGCATAGGGCTGAAAACATTGGTGTGCTGCTGCCTTGGGCGATAAAAGCCAGCCTTAGATTGCTCGTTAGATGCACCTTGCTGTTGAGGGTTGCCATGATAACAGTGGGTGAATGGTTGGAACCTGGGTTTCGCCGGCTGCAAAGGTGTAGCAAGACCCAGGAACTTTGCGGTCGAGTTGGTTTGGCGCAACTCATTCAGCACCTTATCAGTTTCTTGGCCAAACAGACCCTGTCCATCAAATAGAAACTCTTCGATTAACTTTTTCATGGAGTCATCAAGAGTGGTCCCTCTTAGCCAAATGTGACGCTGTAACAGAATGACGGAGAACATGTCCTTGGCCACATAATCGTTAATGTGCCTCGCAGTCCTCATCTGCTGCTCGGCCAGAAAGTCACCTTCCTCGCTCAGCGAGTCAAGTTCCCTTTGAAGATCAGATGGCAACTTGGCAGCAAGGGTCTTAGCTCGCTCCTAGAGATGAGATTGGTACAGACCCATAGCGGCGGAGTAATCTGCTGCCCTAAGGAAGAGAGACCCGGTGGCATAAAACTTACAGCTCACCGCATCCAGCTTCTTCCCTTCTGGAGTCGAAGGTACCGGAAACCCACTAACGGCCGTCTTGTGTTGGAAGGCCTTTACAACCAAGGAGTTCGGTAGTGGGTGGGCCTGGAGGAACTCGACGTCTTTGTCCATGACTCGGTACATCCCATCGAGCCTCATCGAGCCTGGAGGAAACGGAGTGAGCCTAAACGGGCTTCTTCCATGTTGCCTTCGCAGACATCAACATGGACAGGAGCATGGTTATGTGGACCGGACGGATGGCCTTTTTGTCCAATTTGTCCATCATCTGGTCCTCACCCTCCAATGGTGGCTGGTCAACCTTCAGATTAAGGGCGGTGCCCAAACGGGTGAGCATCACCATGAGGGATCTCTGGTCCTCTCCCCTCGGTGGATCGATGGCACCAATCGCTTGGTCGGGTGTCTTTTCCGTGTCCACATCCCCCTCCTCCTCCTCCAAAGATGAACTGGAATCATCAGAGGATGAGAGGGGGACCCTGGAAGCCACATTGGGACCGCGCCAGTATGGCCTGGGCGAGTCGACGGGCTGGGCGCTTATCGCATCGACGTCTGGACCATGCCAAGACAGTATGGCCAGGCCAGCGGAGCGACTGCTCGACCCTCGAGAGGGCGGCGGAGCGACAGCAGGGCCAGAATCCCTGGGGCTTGCGGTGGTCAGTACCGGAGCCGCAGAGGCCGCAGGAATGGTGGCCTTAAACTGTTTTGCGAAGGATTTTGCCATTGCCTCAAACATGCTCTTGAACAGGTCCATCTAGTCTGCAGCGACAGTAGCCGGTTGCGATGAAATGGTGGGAGGCGAAATTTAAATTAAATTTAATTTAATTTAATTTTCACGCTTATATACCACTCACTCAGGCGAACCCAACTCAGTGCGGTGAGAGGAACGATAGGTGATGAAACGGTAGCTGAAACGGTAGCTGCCGGCTTGTCTATAGTCGGAGTCCACTGTCTGGGGGAAACAGAAACTTGTCGTGTGACGGAACGGCCTCTCCCGCCATGCGGTGAAGAAGAAGGGTGCAAGGGGCGAGCTGGAGCACCAGCCCTGCAGCCCTTGTTTGGGGAGTTGGATGAAGACCGGCCACCCCAAATGGACGACCCCGGCAAGGGACATCTCGCGGTGGAGAAAGGTGGTGAAGACCAAGGAGAGACTGGAGGGTGAGGAGTAAATGGTAAAGATCGATGTCCTTCCGGTCTATGCTTCTTCATTTTCTCCCCGTTCTTGTCCTTTTTCTTCTTTCGAACAAGAAGAGGACTGAAGAGTCTGTACAGGCAGAGGAACACTCATGGCGGTTGAAGTGGAAGGAGCAGTGGTAGGAGCGAGGGAGAGCTCCATTAGATGTGCCTTCAGCCTATTGCTCCCGAGACAGAAAAGGCACTGACTGTGTCCGTCCGAAGCCGGAAACTTCTTCAGGCAAGAAGAGCACTGTTTAAAGGCCGCAGCCATGAAAAAATTCTTCCGAAGGAAGGCAATGGGAAACGTCAAACGTTTGAGAAGGAGAACAACCCTGAAGGGCCGGCCAGCCGCCACCCCCTTGAGGGGGGAAATTGTGACCTGAGCGAAGGTAACTGAGTCCTCAAAGAAGAAACAGAACCGGGGTGGCAATCCTGCCCAGAGGACAAGATTGCCGGAAAAAATTGAATATATAACCAATGTCTTTTCCGAAGAATCGACCAAAAAATTGAGCAAGCTCTCAACGATCGTCCTGCTGCTGAGGAGGAAAGAAGAGAACTGAGGTAAAATGGCGAACTGGCGCCTAAGGATGGGCGGTACAGTGGGCGGTCTTACCGCCAAAACTTATAGCCAATAAGCTTTAAAGCCTCTGATAGATGTTCTGCGCAGACGCATAACCCTATAGTGGGGGATTCACAAACTATACGAAGGAGAACTAAAACATCTTTTTGGTTCATAATTGTGGCACTAACGTGTCAATGGCCCAGGTGTGAGTTTACATATTCTATGGTGTTTCAAAAGAAAGAGTATTTGAAGGATGACCAGGAGTGTTTCAGAAAATAGAACCTAGAATCTCCTGGTTATGCTCCCATATAAACAAATTCAGCATGCCAGTGAGTGGTCTCTTTGTGTGGTTTGCATATGCATATGTGTGTGGCAAATCCAAGCTCAATATGTACTCTATAACTTACAAGATGTAGCAGATCACTCCTATGCTCCACATGTCTGTAGCATATCCAATAGGCTCATAGTTTATAACTTCTGGAGCCACAAACTCTGGTGTCCCAAAAAGGACCTTTAGAGAACCTGCATTTTCTGTCAAACACATGGAAAGAAAATACAGAATGTTAGCAAGAAAAACAATCCCATTTTCCTGGTATTTCATTTCCAATATTTCCTTCATTGCACAGGATTAAGCATGCCATTTTCCCCAAGAGGTATGGAGGTTAGGTTAGGGCAAAAGGTCATTTGAAATCTACAAGGGGCTTCAGAACCACGCAACCTCTATCAATAAATTAAACCTGAAACTTGTGTGGGCGCATTATCTCTCTCCATGTGTTGCCTGCCTGATTGCCCAGCCAATACAGAGAGCAGAGAGTGATGATGAGAGTTGCAGTCCAGTATCCAAGAGATCACATGTTTGCCCAACTTTTCCCTATACCATTTTGCATCTCATTTTTTTTTGAGGTACTAAACTGGAAAGGTAGTAGATTCTACCCCCTGCAGCCCAACTTTAAAAACAACAACAAAGGCATTAGAATGTAGGCTTTGTGTGATACTACTCTACAGAGAAGAAAACATACATATCTAAAATGTGTGTTCATTTCCTCCATGCTTTCTTGCCTGTGTGTGTATATAAGGTAGGGATGGGTGAACCTGAAGTCCTCCACATCTTGTTGGATCTCACTTCTCAGAATACCTGGTCAAATGGCCAGGGTGGCTGGGTCTAATGGAGGTTACAGTACAATAACATCTGGTTCACAAATGCTGGTACTGTGGTACACATGTCTGATCTTGAGTAGAGCCAATGCTAGGTACAGGTCTCTCTTGCTTGAAAGCTAGTTGGATCTGACTCTAGGGTTTGGTACTCATCTCCGTTTACAACCAAAGAGCCAGAGCTTTCTGCATCTGCAGAAGTTTCCATGGTCATGCAGCAGGCATGACTAGATGCCAAAGCACACGGAACTCTTGTTACCTTTCCCATCAAAATGGTAACAATGGTATTTATCTACTTGCAATTTCTTGCTTTCAAACTGCTAGGTTGGCAGGAGCGGGGGCAAAGGATGGGAACTCACTCAGGTCTCAAACTGCTGACCTGTCGGACCTTCCAGTTGTCACATTCAGCATTTTAACCACTAAGCCACTGCAGTCCCCTCAATGCTAGGTAGTCTAATATTTATCATATAACCTAGATAAAAAAAGATTTCCATTTTCTAACAGCATCATCTGGTTGAGCACTTCAGGTAGCATTAGCTCTTAAACTGACACCTTCCTCATTTCCTTTATAATTTTAGGGTCTTCCAGATTTTGACATGAATTTTTTTCTTTTTAACAGTGGACTTGTTGACTCCCAGTTTTTCAACCTAGGACATGGTGACATAAATTAGCTTTAGGCACAGGCAGAAGTGTTTCATTCTTATTTGCATATAGCAAGACTACTGATTTTTTAAAAAGAAAATGGCATTTTTAGTACAGTACGCTGTACATGACAAATCAATTTCTGATTATTATTTTTCAAAAAATGTTCTGGCCAGATTCTTGTCACAAGGAAAGTATCTACACTCTCCAGATGTGTAGTTCTAAACATACCAAAAAAGGTCAGGAAAAATATCTTGCTACATCTTTGACATTCCCTGGAAAAACAAGATACCTAATTATTTGCAGAAACTGACCACAAAAAGATTGCTGGTCTTAACTAATTTAAAAGACATCAAAGCTTGGGAGTTCAACTGTACTAGAAATTATTATTATTATTATTATTATTATTATTATTATTATTATTATTATTATTATTATTATTATTATTATTATTATTATTATTATTATTATTATTAATGGTGACCATATAATGAGAAGGAAGTAAAGATTTCAGTTTGGAGGGCAAAAATTGATAGCCCTCTCTCTATTATTATTTCCTTTGATGTAATGTACAGTAGAACCCCGCATAATGAAAAAACTCTGTTCCACGAAGCTCTTCACTATGTGGTTTTTTTTTTGTTATGCGGTTCCCTATGGGACATGCCCCGCATAACAGGGAAAAAAGTTCATTAACAAACGGGTTTATTATTAAACGGGTATAGCCCGGTTACCAAAACTCCCACATAACAAAAACATTTTTCGTTATGCGGGGTATTACCATTGCATAACGAACGCTTCGTTTTGCGAATTTCTCGCTATGCGATGCATTCGTTATGCGAGGTACCACTGTACCTCTAAAATTGGAGACTAAAAATTTGGTGCTTATGTATTCTGATGATCTATGGTGCTGAAACATGGGGGTCTACTCAGAAAATCCATTTAGAAGAAATGCAGTTAGAAATGCTATATTTAGAAGGAATTTTAGGCCTGCCTAAAGGGACTGAGACTTTTGTTCTCCGTCTGGAAGCAGGTCTTTTTACGGTGCAGGCTAAAATGTACATATGTGCCATCAAATATTGGTTAAAACTGAAAGGGCGGATAGGATCAGGTTTAGTGTTGCCTGTTTTTAGAGAGATTTAGAATTTTAATAATGGCACAGTTCTATCTTGGAAGCAGGAAATTCCTCACACTATTGGTATCTCTTCTAAGCTTTTGAGTGTTTTAAATTTTGAGATGGCAGCACATTATTTGAAGTCCCATATCTTAAAGCATGGTTTTCAACTTCTTCTTTTTCAGCGTCTAGGCCAGACAGGAAACTAACAAAATGAAGGCACTTTTTGATGAGTTTATTCTGCAGTTCCTTTTGCCTGACCAAGTATGAGAAAGATTAGCCAGCAACACAAGGTTGCCGTTACCAGGGTACACCCGATTGTGATTCAAAAATACCACAATCTTTGAGGAGGCTCTTTTCAAACTGACCTGTTTCCGTTATACACAACAGCCTGTCTGTTGAAACATGCCCCCTGGCATGCCAAATTATCTGTTCAAGCACCCCACCCAAAGTATTTAACTAGAATAACTAATTTTAAATTAAGAAATGCTTTCATAGGTTTATGACGCCAGTCTATGAATTCTGCAGTGGTGAGAGATAATATCAATGGGTTCGAATGGAGAAGAGAGTTTGCCCATGTGGAACTAATGTTGTTGAAGACCTAACTCACCACATATATAAGGACTCAAGGGTATCTTTGGTCAAAGAGTTAGGTCTTGCATTCAATAAATCTGATGCATAAATTGTTTCCTAGCGGATACTTCACCACATATTTCTGAAGAGGTAGCCTGTTTTGCTTTTAGAGCAGCAATTTTAAGTAGGAAGTTTTGTAGTAATGATGAAGCAATGTTTTAGTCTGAGTGAGTGAATGTGTTTGTTTCAGTGTTGGTTTTTAGCTCACTTTAAGATAAGCAATGTATCTGATTATTTTATGCTGTTTGACTATTTTTTCATAATCGCCATAGTTAGAAAAATAAACTTGTTTTACTACTACTACCGTACTAGATTTATAAACATATGTAACCTAAATTTCTAAACATACCGTACTTTCTCTAAATAAAAATACAACCCACCTCCCCACCCCCAATGCATTTTGACACATTTTGTAAGCCAGGACTTGCACTGAAAAACATTGGGAAAGAATAAAAACTGAAGCATATTTTACATATCAGTTCAAGAAGTAAAAAACCAGGTTGCTTTGCATTGGAATTCACAAAGACTCTATGTATAACAAATATTCTCATTTGAATTTACTTTGTTCTGTTCTGCCCCTTCCCTATTTGTCCTCATTTGCTTGTTGAAGTCTAGGCAGCAGGTACTCTCTATCGGACAGTCCCCATGGGAAGATAAAAACAGTGACAGCTCAAAGTATGGCTTTCGTAGGGCAGCTTGGGAAACTCAGGATATGACACTGGAAATGCATGAGGGGTAACTGTGTAAATTCAAAGTGCTAGCCTCTGTAGAGTCTTGCAGGCTTTGAGAATCACACAAACTACTCAGGAAAAAAGACATGCCGATTTTCAATTGAATCAAATAGTTCCAAGGAGTGTGGTCTTTAAAACGCAAAACTATTTATCAAGATGCCCACAGTGCTATAAGATAAACTCAAGGTTATTATTTTTTTTTACCAAGTCTTCGTGCAAGTCCAAAATCAATCAGCTTGATTCTTGTCCCAGTCTTGTTGACACACATAATGTTTTCAGGCTTCAAATCCAAATGAACAATGGCCTGCTTATGAATATACTGTACACCTTCTGAGATCTGTTTCATGTATTTAATGCATTCCCTCTCCGTTAGTTCAAAATCCTCATCAATGATTCTTTCAAAAAGTTCCCCGCCAGAAACACTACAAAATAATAATAATAAAATACAGAAGAAACTTTTGCAAGGATTTAAATTTAAACACATTGTCTTGTATAATGCAATAGAGAGGTACATAAATTAGAGCAGTGATTTAATGCCAGGCGGCCCTCCCAACCAGTGTGTGTGTGTGTGTGTGTGTGTGTGTGTGTGTGTGTGTGCGTGCGTGCATGCAGGTAGGCGTGCATGCGTGTGTGCGTGTATGTTTCACACCTAGGGATGTGACCAATAACTTTCTTCAGAAAAAGATAACGTTATATGAATTATCTTTGGCTTTCATTGTGTTATCTAAAATGACTGTGCTTAAGAGGCTAACATAGCTGGAATTCTTATTATCTTCATGCACTCCATTAAAACTTCTCTTTGCATGGGAAAAGGGGCTCAGAAGGTAAAATAAATTAATGCTGTATCAAGTTGTATGCAATCCAATACATGTCATACATTCCTCCTCTTTTCTATTAGCACTGCCAGTTCCCAATTCCAAGCTAAGCAGGATCACTTTATAAATATATAATTTATTTTACCCACTATCAGCAACCCGGTCAAGTTTTAAACCTCAAAGTACAGTAAAACAAATCATGTGTCCAACTAATGGGGACATTATGTAACAAGGAATTAATCTCTGCACCATACCAGTATTGCTGTATTTTTTATACAATTTGGATATGTGACCAAAGTGGTGGTAGAAGGAAGATACATGTGTATCTTCCATATGCACTGAACTGCTGCCTTATCATTAGAGGCCAGCATGCTTGCAGTCCAACACTTTGGAGGGCATCAGGTTGGGTAAGACCATTTTGGAGTTATTTGAATTTCATGCTCCAGTAGGCACCAACAATATTTGTTTATTCATTCTCCTATTAAACAGAGTAAAAGAGAAAACAGAATGTAGAGGCTCCTTCTGGTCCAAAACTAGCTTGGACAGATGGCTCATCTCAGCCAAAAGAACATGTCAGTCTTTCAAAGCCAAAATCTTCACAAATTTACTTGTTTCCACTTTTGCCAGAATGCAGTACAGTATCAGCCTTCCATGGGCATATAACATTGTTAACAATAAACAATATAATGTTCAGATTTATTAGAGAAGCCTTCAAATGAGTTAAAAATATTAATACAGTATTGTCATTTTTACCTCTACCATCACATTTATACTTACAGTTCCAAGACCATGACAATGTTTGCTTTCTCTTCAAAAGCATCTACACATTGGACAAGCTTTGGATGGTGCAGACAGTTCATAATGCTGATCTCTTGCCTTATGTTTTCCTTATCCTTAGCTGAATATGCTTTAAAAAATTTCCCTGCCCACACCTTTCCAGTTTTCTTCTCAACAATCCGGAAAACCTGTCCAAATTTCCCCCTGAGAAATACAGAAAATCCCCATGAAATAAATTAAGGATTAGTCCCTAGCACATACTGAAAATAGTAGAACATGCTTTGCAGTATCCTGGAATTATTCACATGAGTCTTAGACTCAGATGCTGGGAGATTTTGGCATCTAGAATTTTAAAAACCAATGTCTCCATTTTCTGGCCCTGAGTCATACACAAAGACATAAATGCATTCAGTGGTGCAATAGTCATATGCTTGAAAAGAGAACTGTATATGAAGCCAGGCATCTTCTCTGTCCAATTTTATCTACTTTGATGAGCAATGACTGATTCTCCAAGCATAAGACTTTTAACAGGATGCCAAGCAATGATCACTGAGCCTTTTGTCTCTCCCATTCTAAGAAAGCCATTTTTTTTTCCAAATTAAAAATGTGGTTTAAATACATATAGGATGACTGCACTGGGGCAGGTATGGAGAAAAAAAGATAGAAAGACATCAACAACAAATCACTGCATGAGATATACATAACTTTTATGGATCTCCTTCTCTCCTATGAGCCTATTTGCACTTTAGATATGAAGTGAGGAATATGAGACACACTAAATATGTTTGGTTTTTAATTCCCATCAGCCCTATTGGGTGAGCAGGGATGGTAGACCTCAATTTCTGCAACATCTGGAAAGTCACCCATTCCCAATCTACTCTAGATCCTTAGACAAGATCCTACTCTTGGCTTCTAAGTTTTGTTGCCTGGATATCAGGGGGGAAGGCTTCTTACGTACTACCAAGGCTGTAGAGCACCTTCAAGAAAGACTTATCTATTCTCAGTCCTCTTGACATCCTGACAGAATGTTAAAATATTTCTGATTCAAAAAGCTCTGAAAAGAGGAGTTGGGTTTATCAGGTGACTTTTTTTAAAAAAAATCCTCACATTGTGTGTGTGTGTGAAATGTTGTTTGTAATTTGTACAATAATACTACAGACATTTTAGTATATGTCTCACAAAAGCCCCTTCAGATATTCCTCAAGACATGTTCCAATAAGCAAGCAAATAAATGACAACCATCAGTGACAATAAAATGTCACTCAACTTGTAAACACTCATTAAGAATGACTCTCCTGAAGCCAGTGTTCTGCATGCACATGTTCTGCAGTATTGTGAACCAGGATTCCATCCAATATTAATAATGTGGCCCTAAGCATGTTTACTCAGAAGTACATTCCATTCATCCAATGGATCATGCAGCAGAAGACTTCATTCTGTGCACCTGAACAGATCAGATGTATTGGCTATACACATACTTTTTACTGTTGAATCTGAGATCCAGCTACTAATGGTAGACAGTTGGGTCACCTATTACAGGTTTGCACAGAAGTAATGAAAACAGATATAATTGGATTGTGGATGAAAACTCATAGGGTTCACTGGTATTCATTTCTTGACTGTTAATTGATGATAAGTTACTGTAACAGGTGCTTTTACTACATGGCCACTAATGGCTTAAAGCTTGCTGCAACTTTCTTTTCATCCCAGGACTATAAAAGAAGCCAGCTCTGTACTTGTACTTCCTTTCTGGGCTGCAAGGGCTATTGCTTCCTAGTTCCTTCATTAAATGTCTCTATGCACCATTGGTCCTTAAGCAGCTCCCTGTTTACAAAGTGGTACAAATAAAAAAAATCTAGTGGTTTTGGAAGGGAGAAAAGGGAGTGGGGACTAAAAAAAAGCTTTTAAAAAAGAGTGAGATGACATTTGGACATTAGAGATATTGCAATAAGATTAGTGCAGAATCAATCCTTAAGGCACAAGAAAATGCTGCACCTGGGAGAGTTCAAAGACAAGCAACATCCAGCTGATGATGAGTAAGCAGGTGCTATTAACTTAAGGCTTGTATGATTTGAGGATTACACCCACTCCTGGCAAGGGATCTCTCCTACTTGCAATGGGAAATTGTTTGATCGCATTATTTCAAAGGGATGCAGTTGTGAAGTACAGTAGCATGAGTCAGACTGGACAGTGCAGATTAAATAGGATTTAAATTTCTAAGCCTTGAGTTGCATCATGAAATCACTGCAATAATTTGAAGCCCTCGTGGTACAGTGGTCAAAGTGCTGTACTGCCGCCAAAACTGTGCTCATGATCTGAGTTCGATCATTTTACCCAAGTTGGTAAAATGAGTACCCAGCAGGTTGGGGACAAAATGCTAATTACCTTGAGAACTGCTCAGAGTACATTAATCACTATAGGGTGGTATATAAGTGTAATTGTTACTGCTAATAATTTCTGGAATTAATGACAGAAGTTTTAAAGAAAGGCAGAAGTTAATAATTTTGTGTCAGAGATTACGCTGGGTTGAAGGGATTTTTTGGGGATGCCCAAATGAGGCTCCTTTCATGTCCCCAAGTGCAGCTCTCAGGAATCAAAACCTGACCTTCTAGTCTCCAGGTCAGTGTCTTAACCACTAAGCCATGGGGGGACCTGCTGGCAGAAGTTAATTCACAAGATCTATACCTATAAATCTATGCATTAACTGTTGGAATGTGACAAAGCATGTTTAGCCAGGCCCCACTAGCCCCGACCGAGCCTCCGTGCACCCGCCTGACCGGGGTTCGCAGGTAACTGTCGGGTTGAATTTTGCGCCAGTGGGGCAGGAGCCCCCCCGAATGCAAAGAAAAAGAAAGGACTCCATTTTCCAACGTTCCTTGGGCCGCACCGCGCCACAGCCAATCAGGTTGAGAGGCGCAAGCAAAAGGAACGTTCGGAAACGCACTGCGGCCAATCAAAATGAAGCCGCAGAAATAAAAACACGCTGCACAAACAGTAAACAGAAACCCAATACTACAAGCCCCAGTGTCCTGTGCGCCATGAGCGCGCAGAACACTGAGGAAGCCGGGACGCGGAAAATAAAAATAAAAAACACACTGGGAGCGCAAGTCTGCCACAGGCGGACGCAGTGCCTCAAAGCCACGCAAACACCCGCCGGCCTTCTTGCACGGAGCAACGGGGAGGAGAGGGCCTCCCTCTCCTCCACACTACCCCACAGAAGACACGGCGAGACCACCACCGGCCTCAACAAAAGTTGAGCTGGGGTGGAAAAAAACCAACAACAACAGAGGGAGTTCAAGAGAGGGGGGAAGGTATGGATGGCTTGCCCCCCCCCCTCCCGAAAGCAAAACAATTCATCCGGAAAGCAAAGGAACCGGACGTCGCTCTGCCTGGAGCCTTTACTTTCTGAGTAAGTGTTTCGCTTTCAAGGGAGGGCGAAGGCATCATTGTCTTCCCCTCCTTGAAAGCGAAACAATTCCTCCGCAAAGCAAAGGCACCGGACGGCCACTCTGCCCGGTGCCTTTACTTTCCGAGTAAGTGTTTTGCTTTCAAGGGAGGGCGAAGGCATCATTGCCTTCGCCAACCCTTCATTTCATTTCATTTATTTGATTTGTATGCCGCCCACTCAGCATACGCCGACTCAGGGCGGCTCACAACATATCAAACAATGATACAATACAGGAAAAATACAGTACACAATATAATAGAATACAGTAACACAGTAACATCTCAGTAATGCAATAACATCTCACACATCTCTCTCTGGCCCCAACAAGTCCAAAAGTAAAAAGTGGCAGTGACGAAGGTCCTGCCGCCTCCATGGCTTTTCAAGCCCTGGCCAAGGGCAGAGCCTGGGACGCCGGTGGTGGTGGTGGTTCCCGGTGTCGGATGCTGCAGAGGTCTCTCCGCCCCATCTGCAGGGGAGACCGGAGGCGGCGACCAAGTCCTGCTGCTTCTGTCCCCACTCCCGGGGCCGATGGCGTGGGCTCCCGGGCGAGACAGGGAGCTCCTCGAGGGGCCGGCGTCGGCGGCGTCCTTTCCTGCTCTCCGGGCGGGCGGGCCCAGAGAGCAAAGGCAGCTGCGGCGGCTCCGGCGGCGGCTCCGGCGGCTCCCACCTGTCTCCACTCCCGGGGCCGATGGCGTGGGCTCCCGGGCGAGACAGGGCGAGACAAAGTGAACCCATTCCCAGGTAAGCAAAGCCAGCGGACGGCTTTACTTACCCCAAAATAATTCAAAAAACACACAAAATAATTCAACAAACACACAAAAATCACAAACAAAAACATCCAAAAATAACCAAAAAAACCCCAAAAATAACACAAAGAAGAAACACACAGAAACACCCCCGCAAAAAAAAAACCCTACAAACCCCCAAAAGAAATTTAACCAGAGAACTCACCCACACGACCTTCCTCCACGAAGTCCGGAACTCAAATGAGGAAAGAATGAGACTACTTACCGGAAGAAGCGACACCCAGAGGCCAGTAGAAAAAAACAGCCAAAGTAAAAGAAAACCTCAACAGCACCACCCAGAGGCCACAGGAGAAAAAACAGTAAAAAATATTAACCAAAAAAATCTAAACTTTCTAAAACATTTCTTAAATCCTGTGTAGTTTTCACTAAAAAAACAACAACATCTAAACACAGTTTAAAAACATTGAATTAAAAAAAAACACATACTAGCACATTTTAAAAATTATTATCCAAGGTACAACTATTAAAAAAAATTCACATAGTAAAACATTATTTGGTTAAAAAAAATAATTGTAAAAAATTATATCATCCTTTCCTCCTTTTTTTAATCCAAAAACAAACAAATCAAAAAAAGCTGATCACAGTTTATAACAGCCTGTGTGTATAAATAAACATTATAAAAATCACAAAACCTTTCAACACGATTTAAAACAGCCCGGCACCATTTGTTCAAGAAAAGAAAACCAAACCCTTTACTATCCAACACAATTTAAAACACCGCTGGGCATAATCTGCTAGTGAGGTTATAAGAAAGAGCCATCTACGTCCTATAGCAATTCAGTACTCACAGTATGCCAGTGAGAAAATCACATCTGAATATGTATAGTTTCATCCTCCACCATTCCTTCACTAACTGAGACAGGAAAACGATGCAAAGACTAATGTCTGGCATTTTTTGTTTTGTTTTTCTTTTCTGCTTACATTTTTCCAATCTCTCTTTTCTGTGCCTTTTAAACACTACACCTGAGAAGAGTGTTACCACCCCAAGAGTTCACAAATATTTTGTGCCTTTAAAATGGGTCTAATAAAGGTATCACATTGATAAGAAATCCACCAATGATAGAATCAGAAAAAATATATAGAGTGTGAGATTCTACAGAAGAGTCCAAGAGCATTTCTGTGTCTTGCAATTATGATTGTTAGACTTCTGAAAAAAGAAATTATGGTATATATTTCTTTTGAACAATATTTAGGTTCAGTCCTATTGATATATTCACAAAGTTAACTTTCAAATAAAGGTACAGTCAGACAACTGGAAAGGCACACATCCAATAACACTGGAAAGGGTCGATTTTCAGGGACTCAGCTTCATATTAAAGCAACCCTTCTGTCTGTAGGGGAATTCCTACAACTCAGCTCCAAAAAGAAGTAGCTGTACAGGGTCACTCTTGCTCGAAAGCCAGTCATATCCATCTCTAGTGCTCATCTCTGTTTCATAGCTGAAGAGCCTGGGCTATCTGCTTCTGCAGATGTTTCAGTGGTCATGTGGTATGGAACACTATTTACCTTCCCACCAAAGTGGTCCCTATTTATCTACTTGTAGTTTCTTGCTTTCAAACTGCTAGGTTGGCAGGAGCTGGGACAAAGATGGGAGCTCATTCTGTTCTGCAGTATTTGTGTACGGTATCAAACTGCTGAACTGCTGCCTTCCAGTCAGCATCTTAGCCACTTGAGCCACTGCAGTAGCTCTACAACAGGACCACAAAGGCCTGCATTGATCTTGGATCAGGATTGGGCTGGAGCACTTCTTTATGCCTCATGGAATCACTGGGAAATAGATCATATCAGCCCACTCCAAAAGCAGTCCAAAATATGGTCTATTTCCATGTGTGATTACACTTGGAGTATTTTTAAGGTTGCAATCTAGCTTTATTTCCAACATAATTTTAATTGTACTTTGCATGTGAAAAGTAATTTTCTTTCATTTAACTATTTTACATGTGGGAGCAGCCTGATACTTATTCGTGCTTCTGGTACCACTTAGGGTAGCCACACAGAGAAAGAAAATAGAAACAAGAAGGACAAAACATAACAACATGAAAACAAGTTTGGATTCCATTTTATCCTATCTGAATGTATGGCACAGTTAATGATGCTATGAAGCATGGGTCAGAAGGTTAAGGAGACCACAAAACAGTAGTACTATGTGTAATATTGTTTTGGCTCAATTATTATTTTAAAAGGTATGAGAAAACCTTATATTAGGATAGAAATAGTTAAAGTATTCTAAAATAATAGCAATCACAATCACACCTATTTACCACCCCATAGTGATTAGAGCACTCTCTGGGTGGTTCACAAGCTATTTCATGTTTTGCCCCCCAACATGCTAGATAATCATTTTACCAACCTTGAAAAGACAAAAGGCTGATTCAACCTTGAACCTATCAGGTCCCAACTTAGATTGTGAAGAGAGTTTTGGCTGCAGTGCCACTGTGCCACAAGGGGATGCATAGCACCTCTATAACAAAGCCAGCCATCAAGAGAAAGCTGGAATGTCAAATTGATTAGGGAAGAATCCTAAAGAGAAATCAAGTAAAGGCAAGTTGGTTTAGTTAATGTATAAATGAGATCAAGCTTCATGAGAAACCCAAGGATTATCTGGTCTCTTTACATCTACAAGTAGAACAGGATATTACCAAAACAGTGTGTGTCACATACCATACCATGCCATGCCATACGATCTAATTTAGTACAAATGGTCTTCAGGAAAATGACCCCAGCAACATAGTGGCTTATTTTTACCAAGACAATGGAATACCAAAATCAAAGAAATGGTATAACATATTTTGTTGCACTTACGATCCTAATCTTTCTTCAACATTGTAGAAGTCTGTTACTTTTTGTTGTGTATTGATGGTCACTGTCCGATATTCAATTTCTGTTTTTTTCTCTTCTGAAAGTTGGCAGGAAAAACATCTAGTTACAAACAGGCCACTACCAAGAAAGGCAACATGGTGAAATAGCAAATTTCTTACCATCATCAGACCCTTCTGCTTCTTCTTCTTCCTCTTCTTTAGGACCTAAAAACAAATAATTACTTTTTCCTCATGAATAATGCTTGTTTATGTCCCCTTTCACTTTTTCAAGATAAAACAAATTGTATCTTTCCATATAGACACTCAACCACTACGACGTCTGATCACCATTGATCACCAGCCACTCCATTCTGGACTTCAAAATACAAGCTGTTGCTGAAAATTTTACCTTTTTCTCCAACAGTGTAGCAGTGTTTGGGTGAATGAGAGAAGAACTCTGGAACAATAATTATGTAAGCGTGGTGGATACAGAAAGAGAAAAAACAGAAAGAGATGCACAGGTTCCAGCAGCAATTTTCTGGGACAGAAAATGAACCTTATTTAGATCTGCATGCTTTTCTTTTCTATCAATATTGTGTTTTGCAGGCTGGCATCCATTATGGGTTCCAATCAAGCTCCAAAGCCATCTTCCTCTTCCTTAGCCTTATCTTCCATACTTTTTGTTGTTTATACATAAATTGAAACTATAGGACTACCAAACTATATTTCACAGATATTTCACATGATACTTTACTAGAGAATGTTTAGGGTCAATAACTCAGCAACAGAGTAGACACTTTGCATCCAGATGGCTATTCAACCAATCTCAAGCTTGTTCAGTTAGAAGGATCAGGTATTGTACTGGAAAGAGTTAGGTCTGGCACTGCGGACAGTTACAGTCAATCAGATACTAGTGGGATAGACATATCAGTGCTGTAATATAGTTTAAAGTCATTTTTTGTTCGATTCCAATCCTCCTAAAACTGGTCCACATTCTTTGTGAGTGCTTATGACAAAACACATACCATTTCTTACTAATGGTCATTATCTGCAATTCTGTCTGCCACACAGAAACTACTTAGAAAAGTTGCTTGAGGGAACTCCCAGAATCTCACTGGCTAAATGGTTCTGGCAGCTATAGTTCCAAATAGTAACATTTTCATGCTCCAACTGACACATCTCCACATAGCTGCTGCTTCATAAAGCAGTTGTTATAATGTAAGGAGTAATTCCCCATTTAAATCAATGTGTGAGTCAGCCCTCATGCTACTATTAGGTTTCCTGGTACTCACTGCCAGTGGCACTTAAACTCTCCATGCAAGAGGAAGGATCAGCATCAACACTGACCTACTCTACATATTATGGCTGACAAATGTTTTTTTTTTAAATCTCACTCAGCTATTCATAGTTTCCAAATATCATCAAGGTCTGCAGATCAGCCTTGAGGTGGCAACTGGAAAACACCAGCACATAGGCTTTTCTGGGTTTTGATGGTAGGATCTACAATCTACTATGCAACCTGCATAGTTAGAAGTTGGCATACTCTGTTGCACATGTAAGCAGAAGTTTGAATATTGAGGGATTTAGAGACCACACTTAGCTTCTGTGTTCAGCAAAGAACACAGCATATTTCACTAAATTCCCAAACAAATTCTTAAATCTTAGCTGAAGATCACAAACACTACAGATTGCAATCATGTAAAACTGTGATGTATAATCAGTAAAAGATTATGGGTTTGTACAGGACCAAAGGGCAAATATAGTTTGTTCACATTTATAATGAATAAATTCCATGACTATTTGCCATTGTAAATTGTTTGACATTATTAAAGGTTAGCAAGCCTAAACGAGTTTCTTTTTCAGCAGTGTTAGAGAGGAGGCATTCCAATCTCTCTTTATTTCAACACACTGCTACTTTCCAGCTCTTATATTGCCCCCCTTTTAAGGTAAGCATTCCTAGGGTATTTTCAGTATATACAAACGAAAGGCATTTTGATCTTCAGCAAAAGTCTACTGATATCCTCAGTGAACAAAAGTTGGAAGAGCTGAAGTTCTCAATGTCAAATAGCTCTGAACTTTTGTTGTTCTACTTTCAGATAATATTACGAACACTTTGTGACTATGCTGGAGCCAATTCAATCTAAAAAGGAATATGTATAGAATGTATTTAAAAACAGGGAAAGGTTTGGGACACATAATCCACTCCCCATGGGTTGGATGTTAGAAAGTTGGGGTGGGAGGACTTAATTTCTTAAAGTAAGCATTTATTTATTTTAAAAATGGAGACTAAATTTGTCAGTGTTACATACATGGATACAAAGCACAATTCTAATACTGGTAGCAAGAAGTTCACAGGTTTTTGCTTGAAGATATAGGCAAGTTTCAGTTTGTAATTAATGGTATTTTTCTACTACAAAACCTCCCACGGTGAACAGCACCTACATCATTAGCATTTCTACTGAACCTATCCTCTGTTCCTCTGTGCTCCCAACCCCTCTGATAATGAAAATTACTAAACCAGACAGCTTAAATAAAGGAGGAAAATGACTTCTCCCTAGGTATACAGTATTTAGAAGCAGTTAACCATATGCCCTTTTCCTGCAATTCTTCTGTGCATCTTGGTCAAAGCTACATAGGTTGGCTCTTTTCCTTGTATACACAGTCGGGAGACAAAGTCCCAACCACTGGCTCTGCAAATACCTAACTCACTGAGTTTTCCAACAAGCCCATCAAGGATTAAACCAAGAATCTCCAACATGTTTGATTTGAGATCGTCATCTGGGGCTTAAGATCAACTGGAAAGTTAATGTTTTACCAAAGAATTTCCAGGAAACAAGTCATAGCATTGTATGTTGTACTATACAGGCTCCCGTCTAACACACCACTGGTCCTATAGCAAAATGTTACTACCTGTGATGTAATAAGATATCATAAATCTAAAATAAATAATTTATATGGTATCTGTGCAGCCAGAGGTTGGGAATCTTTCCAATACAACAAAACTCACAGTACAGTGGAACCCCGGATAACGATGCATTCGGACAACGTCAAAACCGCATAATGAGATGTCCGTCATGCCCCACGTGATGCCCCGCATAACAACAAAAAACGTCTTTATCTGGATAACAATGGTTTTTTGTCGTTATCCGGATAACAACTTTTTTTGTCATTATGCAGGGAATCTCCCATAGGGATCGCATGACAAAAATCGGTTAACGACGCTACTTGGGGAACCAAGTTTTGTCGTTATCCGAGGTTCCACTGTACTGTACTTCCTTTCCATAACACATCACCAGAACTTGACAGCATTTTCACAGAATTCTGAGCTTCAGCAATCAGACTTTAAAATGAAACCCATATTTACTTTCTCATGACCAATCACAACACAAAGCTAACTTGCAAGATAGAAAGATGAGAAAGCTTATGCTAGAAATACTCAAGAAATTCTGATTATAAAATTCTTATAGTGAGAAAGATTTACCTTCTTCTTTCTCTCTAACTTTTACCAGTTCAGATTCTTGACTTGGCTCACTTATCCCATACACATTAGCGGCTCGCACACGGAATTTGTACTCCCTATCAGCCAAGAGATCCTGGACATTAAAAGAAGTGCTACGGCAAGTTGTAAGATCTGTCCATTTCTTGTCCACTGAGTTCCAGATTTCCACTGTGTAGGACTGCACCGCACTTCCACCATCATAAGAGGAGCCATACCATGAGAGGGTGAGGGAAGAGCTTCTGACATCTGATGCACACGGTCTTCCTGCTGGAGGATCAGGTTTATCTGTAGAGAGAGGAGAAGAAATAAAAATATCATATTTTTTGGAAAAATTATTCTCCTATTCGATCTTAGAAGAAATCAACCCTGAGTGCTCCTTAGAAGGTCAAATAGTAAAGATGAAGCTAAAGTACTTTGGACATCAAATGAGAAGAGAGGATTCACTTGAGAAAGCCTTGATGCTGGGAAGGGTAGAGGGCAAAAAAAGGGAGCGGCCAAAAATGAGATGGCTAGATGGTATTGTAGACACAATGGGCACAGAGCTGGGCGGGTTGAGGAGGATGGTGGAGGACAGGGGTGCTTGGCAGGCAGTGGTCCATGGGGTCGCAAAGGGTTGGAATCAACTGTGTGACTGAACAACAAAAATTTCTCCCCCATGGAGGCAAACATACTGTACACTGTATAAGCTACACTACCTTGTTTGAGTCCAGGCTTCCACAACAGTATAATTACACACGAATACTGTACAGCTTAGTAATCCTCTCAGTGTCTGATAACAGATGAACTTGTCTTAAACTCGGGGAATGTAGTCAGATGCTTTGGCTGTGTTTATACCGATAAGCGATTGATTAGAAAAAACAACTTAAAATTAAGTAATTTTGATACAATTTTGGTACTTCTCAAGTATGAGTTAACAACCGTTGGTTCTCCATAGATCTGTGTTCAGTACTGGGTAGGCAATTTACAGAGCAACAGTCTATCTACATCTTTGAGTCTAAGCAAAACTATAGCCTAGATGTCAAAGGTGAATGACTGCAACAGACAAATTTTCTATCCACCTCATCATCATCCTTAAGTGTTGTACTCATTCACCTCTTTAGTTCTCTACTTTTTAAACACATCCTTCCCTTTCCAGACTGATGGGCATGTTCTAGTCATCTTCTAAAGGAAAAGGAGAAAGGAATGTAGAAAAGACAACCTGAAAGGCTCATCCAAAACAATATCATAACCAGACTTCAAGTTAATCAGCCAAGGTAGAAAGACACCACAGAAACTCTTATCTACCAAGATTGGAAGAGATAGATACAGTAATGAAATCTACCATATCTGGAGTGAAATCTGAAAGCTTCCTGACAATGTTGCCTGTGGGGAGGTATCACATCAGCTGGAAGGCTGAAGGTCCCCCAGCTCAATCTTAAGGGAAAACTAGAAATCTATAGCAGAGGCTATCTGAATAAAAAGTGATGTATTCACAGTTGTTAATGATGGCATCAAAGGGCTGTTGGAACTAGTGACTTCTTACCATATGTGGGATTCCCAGGGTCACGCAAGCAGTCACCATGGGAAACACAATTCTTGAGTAATTCCTAGCTGGCTTCAGTAGAACTTACTCCCACACAGATGTTAGAGGAGTGCACTTTAATTGTTAATCTGCTAATTTGTTGATTTTGTAATGTCTGTGAGCCGCTGAGAGTGGTGTATAAATAAATAAAATAAACAAATCATTCTCCCGGCAATAAGGAAGACAAAGACTGGACATGTTCCGTCAGAGGTAGTATTTGCTTATAAGAAACTGTGTAAATATTTTACAAAAACTTATTTGAAGTATGGTGTAACTTCAGCACAAATCTAGTTTATGTAGATAATAATAAGGATTTTTGTGGAAGATCAGATTTGCTGATGATATCTATGATGACAAGAAATTAAATAGTTTTAGATAAAACCAGATGCTTTTAAAATCTCATGGAAATTTCACTTGTTTGAACTGTCCTCTTACTACCTGATAAAGGATAGACAACACCAAGAGTGGACAGTATATGAGAGAGAATCTTAAGCAAAACAGCAGGATACAAGTAACCTTCCCCCTTTCTGCCAAGGGGCAGTAGAGAGGGATCCATTCTTCTTCTTAACATTTTAATGAGGGTAGTGTACATGCTATAAATTTCTCGCTGTGATTGAAGTGATCTAACATTTTCTTTTCTGCAGGGCTTTCTAATTCAGGTCATTCTAATGGAAAGAAACTGCAGATGGCTACAGCTTTGTCTAGCACATTATTTCCCAGCACGTTAACCACTTTAATAAGTGGGGGATGGAGAAGGGTTGCTGGACACCAAGGTGGACTCTTTTGAGGGCCCCGTTAGCCCAAGCATGCAATCCAACCACACCGAGTGGGGCAGGTAAAGGTCACTGTTGCTCAAAAGCCAGTTGTATCTGACTCTTAGGGTTCAGTGCTCTTCTCTGTTTATATCCAACGAGACAGTGCTTTCTGTGTCTGCAGACCTTTCCATAGACATGTGGCAGGCATGCCTCAACACCAGAGTGCACAGAACGCTGTTTACCTTCCCACTGTGTGGTCCCTATTTATCTACTCACTATTTCTTGCTTTTGAACTGCTAGGCTGGCAGAAGCTGGAACAGATGCTTTTAGATGGAGCTCACTCTGTCATGCAGTACCCAGGAATTGAACTCCGACCTTCCATTTAGCGAGTTCAGCATCTTGACCACTTGAACCACTGCAGTCCCTGACAATCATGCTGCATTGATCCAAATTATAGACATTGGCTGAAATCCTGTTTAGTGTAGTAAAACATGCTACAGTAAGTCCATTGAATCAATGGAACTTTTGGAGGAACTGACTCTCCAAATCCCAATTGATTTAATAGGCTTGCTCTAACATGACTTACTATACAGGATTTCAGCCATAGTTATAGAGATTTGAGTCTAGGAACTAGATATTGTCTTAAAAATCAAAATGATGAATGGTGGAGGACATTCAAAGTACTTCAGTAAAACAAATGGATAATGAAGGGTTTGGATAATGAAAACAATTGCATAATGAAAGGAAATTAAAGGGAAATGGCACCCTGGGATAAGAGACTTTTTTCACATACCGAAAACATTTCCAGGGGTTCCCAATGGCACCAGTGGAGTCTTGTGAATGAATCCACTCCAGTTTTGGGATGTTTTGGGGTGTTTCCACCCTGATTTGGGGACTTGAAATGATGAGGGGGAATTTCCTGTCCAGAGCCTTGGTTGTGCATTGGATTCTGGGAATTGAAATTCAGCAGAAACCGGAAGTACCCAAACTGCACTTTTAAGTCCCCCCAAAACAGGGTGGAAGCACTCCAAAAGATTCTAAAAATGGGTGGATTCACTCACAAGCAGGGCTGTGCTAGCAGGGTGGGACACTGGGAGTTATCCCGGGGTGCCCCTATGCATAAAATCGTATCAAATCAAATGGCGCCCTTCTGTGCCCGCCACCTCCATGCGTGCTCTGCTGTGTGGGGAGCTAAGCCTGAAGTTTGAGGACCAGAGAAGGCAGCAGCAGGAGCCGAGCTCATCCATGTGTGTGCTCTTGCCGCTCCTTGGACATCAACCCAGCCACCTCTGTCCACCCCTTGGTGGCTGATTGGTTCCCAACTGCAGACGGGGAGCCAGATGGGCCTGTGGAGAGGGGAACCTGGGTGGTGGCAGCTTGGTTTTTAGATACAGCAATGGTAGCCTATTGGTTAAGATGCTGGACTTGAAGACTGGAGGGTTTGAGATGGAGTTCGATACCCAAGTACTGCATGACAAAGTTTTCTTCCCAGGGAAGGGGAAATATGGGGGGAGAGCCAGGAAGGAGCAGAATAGCTTTCTCTTCCCCGCCCCGCCCCACACACACACCTGAAAGGAGCTCAGAAATTGTTGGAGGAGGAAAAGATGGGGCAACTCCCTTGTGAGTGGTGGTGGACTTCCTGCCTCATGAGGTGCGGAATGGGATTTCCCCCCCAACACACTAAACATCCCCATTGCAAGGTCGGCAAGAGGAAGAGGTTTTCTCAGAGGGAAGGAAGGGATTCCCCTGGAGTCTCCCAGTGGTGGGAGGGGAGGATTCTCCCCTCCCGAATCGTGCCAGCCCATCCCCATGTAAGAAGAGTCTGAATGCCCGCAAAGAGAGCCCCAAGGGAGAGACCTGCAAGTCGCCTCCCTTCGGTTGCGGGGAGGGAGGAGAGGGGTGAGCCCTGAGGGAAGGTTTGTGGCCAGGCCTCAAGTGGGAGAAACAGCTGAGGCACTTATCTCTCACCTCACCTGGCCTCCCCCCTTCTCCTCTGAGGTTGGCTGAGAAGCGCCTCAACTGTTTCTGCCACCTGAGGCCTGGCCAGCAACCTCCCCTCAGGACTCTCCTTCTCCCTCCTCACAACCAAAGGGAGGCACTTTGCAAGTTTCTTCTGTGGGGCAATCTTTGGGGCACTTGGACTTTTCTTACAGGTCTCCGTCCCAGCTCCTGCCAACCTAGCATTTTGAAAGCAAGAAATTGCAAGTAGATAAAAAGGGACCAGTTCAGTGGGAAGGTAAAAACTGTTCTGTGCACTCAGGTGTTGAGGTCTGCCTGCCACATGTCCACAGAAATGTCTGCAAAACGCAGACAGCGCTGGCTCTTTGGCTATAAACAGAGATGAGTATTGAACCCTAGAGTCGGATACGACTGGCTTTCAAGCAAGGGTGACCTTTATCTTTACTAATGACACTTCTATACTGCCTCATGCCCAGATTTTGGGGACATAAAAGGAGCCTCATTTGGGTGTCCCCTGAGTGGAGTTTCTCCAGCAAAAATCCTTTCAACCCTTTGTGTGGTTCTGACATGATTAAAGGAAAAAACATCTGCCTCATAGGAGTACACAGAAAGAGCCTCCTCAAATATTTTTTGGAATAGCAGCCGTGTTAGTCTGTGTTTTAGGCATATCAGAGAATAAACAAAACAAAAATGCTGCAGCACTTAAAAGACTAACTGTTATATTTTTGATGTGAGCTTTCGTGGATCAAGTAAACCTGTCTGATAAAGTGGACTTGATCTACGAAAGCTCTTCTCTTTATTCCCACCGCCCAACCTCCTCAACAAGCTCCGAGGCACGGAGTCGACCTCGGCCGAAGCTGGGGTGCCTCCTTCCAGCCGCATCTCCACGAGGAGATGAGCAGCAGGCTCCCCCTTTCTGATCTCTCCCCTCATGGTGGAGGATGGTCCCCACCCTTGCTCCCACCGCTCTTGCCCAGCCCCTTCCCCCCAAGGCAGGGTGCAAAGCCCCTCTCCTAGATAGATAAATCTTTATTGTCATTGTCCTGCACAGAACAACGAGATTGGGGGATAAAAACACTTAACAACCCAACAAAACCTAAACAAAATACAACTATACAAAATTATCAACATACTCCCACCCCACATATACACATTTAACCCCTAAAAGCTCTAAAACTCTAAAAACTCTAAAACTCTAAAACCTCTAAAAACTCTAAACAGAAGCTCCCTCATAGACTGCATTGCACTGTATTCAAAGCCAGAACCGCTTTTGGGTAGAAACTATTTCTCAAGCAGCTGGTCCTGGTCTTTATGACCCTATACCTTCTTCTAGAAGGCAGAAGCTGAAAGAGATCATTTCCGGGGTGCATACTATCATGCGCAATCTCTACATCTTTCTTACAACACCTGGTGGCATAGATTTGATCTAGAGTGGGAAGAGTACGCCCGATTATCCCCTCCGCAGTCTTTACGACCCTGGACAGCATTGTTCTTTCCCTAGCTGTACACCTCCCAAGCCATACACACAGACCATAGGTTAACACACTCTCTATGGTACAGTGGTAGAATGCCAACAGCAGGTCCTTTGGAAGATTGTTCTTCCTGAGGATTCTCAAGAAGTATAACCTCTGCTGTGCTCTCTTCATCAGAGCTTTGGTGTTTGATCCCCATGTCAGATCATCCCTCAGCTCCATTCCCAGAAATTGAAACACCGAGACATGATCCACACAACTCCCTTCAATAATAAGTGGCTGAATGTTCAATTTGCATTTTCTAAAGTCCACAATGATCTCTTTTGTCTTTTTTACATTGAGGAATAAATTGTTTTCCCTACACCACTCCGTCAGCATCTCAACCTCCTTCCTGTAAGTCAACTCCCCCTCCCCAGCAGTAATCAGACCAACCACCGTTGTGTCGTCTGCAAACTTGATGATCTTATTGCTGGGATAACTGGGAACACAATCATATGTGTAAAGCATGTACAGAAGCGGGCTCAGCACACACCCCTGCGGCGTCCCCATACTTATACTGAGATCCGCAGAGACATGAGAGCCCATCCTGACTCGTTGGGAACGATCTGATAGAAAATCTAGTATCCACCTGCATAAGCATGGCGGAAGCTCATCTAATAATTTGGGCACCAGTCTATGCGGAAGAATAGTATTAAAAGCAGAACTAAAATCTACAAATAACAGTCTCGCATAAGTCCCTTGTTTCTCCAAATGGGTCAGAACAGCATGTAGGGCTGTAGCCACAGCATCCTGCGTGGATCTCTTTCTCTTATATGCAAATTGACAAGGGTCAAGTCCAAGTGGTAAACAAGCCACAATAGGGTTCCGCGCCAACTTTTCAAAGCATTTCATTATGACAGGTGTAAGCGCCACAGGGCGGAAGTCATTCAGACTATCTATGTTAGGCTTTTTAGGCAGAGGTATAATAGTAGAGGATTTCAGACAAGGTGGGACAATGGCTTGGGCCAAAGACCGATTAAAAATCTTCATAAAAGTTTCTGCCAGCTGTTCTGAGCAGTCTCTCAGCCACTCCATCAGGACCCATAGACTTGCTTGCATTTATCCCTTTTAATATTCGCCTCACTTCTCCCTCTTCCACCCTGGCAACATTCCCTAAGGGGAGTAATGACGATGACTCTGGCAATACTGCTGGATCCACTGCTGGTGTCACCTCAAATCGGGTGAAGAAGGTATTCAGGTATTCAGCTCCTCCACCAGAGAAGCACTGCTCTCTACAGGTGATGAATTACTGGGTTTGTAGTCAGTAAGGTGCTGGATCCCCTGCCACACTTGCCTGGTGTCGTGACTACTCAGGTGATCTTCATTTTTTCCTCTATACACAGCTTTTGCCTTCCTTATACCCCTCTTCAGGTTTGCCCTTTCTGTACTATACAATACCCAGTCTCCAGTTCTAAAAGCAAGTTTCTGGCCTTCAACAGTCTCTGAACTTTACTCGTCATCCTTCTTCTTAGGATAGACACTCCTAAAAGATAGTCACCCTCATCAGTCCCTTTCCTGTGCCCTTCCATTTACCCAGCACAGGCTTGCTCACAAGACTCTACTTGTGCCATGGGGAGTGGTGAAGACCCCTGGGGACCCAGTAAAAATGTTTTTTTTAAACTTTTGGAATGGATTTATTGTTTTTCAAATGCGTTCCTATGGGAAACTACATTTCAGTTAACAAAAACTTAGGTGTACGAAAGGTCCCGGAGAACGCATTAATTTTGTTATCCGAGGTACCACTGTATTCACATTTGACTACTTTTGTTTTTACTATGTAAAACTCCCGACATACAGGAACAAATAATTAAAGCTAGAAACACTATTAAGTAAATAAACTAATTATAGTTGCTATTTTAATGACAGATTTCTACTGTGAAAGGATATTAGCTGACCTCAAGCAACCAGTGGGGGTTCTTCTCTAAGGATCAAGAAACACACATTTTCTTTTTTCTTTTAAAAGGATTCAATTTGTACCATTAATATCCAACGTCAATGTCAGCTCTTCAGCCCTTAAAAGTTCATAATTCCATTGAAAGCAAGGGTTTGTTTTCTTATGACACAGTTAGTTCTTTGCAGTTGGAGCCTACTAAGTTTGTCCCAGGGCAAAAAACAACAACAGCAACAAGTTATAGTCAGGGAAAGAGGGGGAAAATGTTCTGTGCCCTAGATGCTGTATGATCAGATATATACTTGTCTTCTGCTGGGATGCTTTGACTAATTCAGGTACTTTCAGAAGTTTCTAAAGGATGCCACAGCTTAGATATACTAAGCAAACTTTTTCTATTGAACTTCATACTTAAGAGCTAATCTCAAGCCAATTCCTCACTTCACTTTTATGTAGCATTCTAACATGCTAAATAAATATCAGCATGTGTTCTTGATGTACCATAATACATTTTCTGTGGCATTTCCAAGCCACAGCCACTGTAGGAAAGAAAGCCAAAGCATGAAAAATGGAAATGATACCCAGCCGTTTTAAAATATGCATGCTTATTTACTTGAGAATGTTAGGAAAGAACATCTCCCACTTTAATGTACATGCAAGGCAAATTGGAAATTTGGATGCATCGGTGTGGCAAAATCTCTTTGAACGCATTAAAGGGAGGAAACCAAACTTCAAGGTTGTTTGTCTGTTGCAAAAAAATTCCTTTCTACAGAGCAGCAGAAGAAAGAACTTTGGATATTGTAGGCACTTTCAAAATGACCAACAAGCTGGAGTTGGTATAACTATGGGAGCTGCTTGCATGTTATGCTTCAGCCCTCACTGCATCCTTAAGCTGTCTTACATTAATGGACCTACTGCTTGTAGAGACTAAAAGGAGTGGGGAAACGGCTAAGATATAATTAATTCAATGGCTCAGGGCAGTGTGGTTTCTTTTTACATGCACTCTAGATCCTAGAAGGAGCTAGTAATTGGTGCGTTTCCCCCAAAACAAAGGTATAACTCAATTTCATAATTGTAGTTTGCAGTCCTTTCCTAGCTATAACTTTTCACACTAAGTTGCACTATACTTTATACCAGATAAATCATAATTTTTCTTATGGGATTTCTTTTAATTTGTAAGTATACATTAGCTTTAATTTAGATGTTGAAACGTAGTTGCACCTAATTGTGTTTTAATATTTGCCTGATTTAATTGTTCACAATCCTATTTCATTAATATAATCGGGTAAATTGCAGTAGTGGTCTATTGCTAATTAATGAGTTACTGTTGCAACTCTATAGTTACTTCTATAGTTCTAGGTGTCAATAAAAGTGTGTAAAGGTAACAAAGTAACTCAGAAAGTAACTCAAGTATCTAAAAGGCTAAATACCTGAATTGGTGGCCTTATTACTGTATATGGTTGAGGAAGAATATTACACAATTTGAGCTGATGCTGCAATCGATTTTTTAAAAGGACCTTTTGATACTTCTGAGAAAAAAGGAAGCAAAGATTTACGTACTTTTTAAACATTTGCAGTTATATTAGAAACAAACTTTAAAAATAATTTTCTAAGCTCTGAGGTTCTCTTTCTATACTAGCTAGTAAAGGGACTGTTGTTTTTTTCTGCTTACAGCTTCACACACCACATGCCATGGCTGCTCTGGGTCATGTCGGGACTCTGTCCTAAGAAAGAAGACTTGCTTCAGAAAGAAAGCCAAAACCCTTCATGGTAGTCCTCTCTAGAGACTCTAGCCACTTTTTAATTGGGGGGATCACGTTATCTTTCCATACTATTATTAGCTATTGTAATATTTGCCAGCCCGAGGAAGAGGAGAAACAAAGCAACAATTAAGTCTTTTCCATGGGTTAGGCTGTGTAGCCAGAGAAGGCATTTAATATTCTACTGAAGCCTGCTGGATGATGTCCATGCCGACATTGCTGGCAAGGGCTGCACTTGAGACTCATCTCTGGGAGAAAAATGAAACCATAAAAGGCTATAACTGAACTCTGTGTTACCGCTCTCAGGGCTTGGGGTCACTGTAAACCATTCTGCTTTCACTGGGAACCCCCCCCCCTTCTGCAGCTTAAATTTCCAAAGGAGGAAAGGGCTGTAATTTAAAGGCATTATTTCATATAGATGTTAATGAATTCTATCTTTAGTGTAAACATGGTTTTGGAAGATGGGAAAAAGCTAAGTTTCTTTTAACAAAAGAAAGAGCTTAGGATGTTTCTTTACATAGCTATCAAGTTCTACACTAAACACAATTCCTCTCTCATAAAACCATGCTGCCCCTCTAACTATAGTGAACTTTCTGTATTTCATTCTGCAAAATGCTTCTGTCTCATTTCAATGCACCATTTCATCCTTCCCTTTTCAATTCAGAAAAAAAACCTCTGCTTCCCCAACACCCATTGGCAAAAATCACTCATGTTTTCAGCACAGCCAGAGTTGCCAGCATCTTGATTTGTGTGTGTTTTTTTATTAAAAAAACAACAATGACAACACACACACACACACACCAGAAGATTCAGTTTTTGGGATTGCACATACTCATTGCCCTCTGGATTTTAAAACAAGCATGCATGATGTGGCCCTCTACGGTGCCCTTGTGAGGTTGGATAAAATATATTACAAACCAGACTTTGCTTTGACCTCCTTTTGCCATTATGATACCAAGTGAAAATGAGGATAATATTTTCTGGCCCCACTCAGAAGTTAGGTGGTCTAGCTGGAAACAGGACTCTCGTAAGTGCAATTATTTTTGCCATCATAATTGATAGCAAAGGGGGAGGGGGAAGGTGGTGAGAGAAACTTTATAGCTTGCCCCTACTTTCAAGCCAATGTGGTCCTAAAAATAAGTTTCATATTGGCTCACTTCAGTAATTTGTCGAGAGAGATATGAAGTGGCTCTAAAATACTAGGAGCAAACCAATCCATGCTCTTCTTGGAGAGGCTTCAGATGCCATAGAAGGTTGCTCATGGGCAAAAGAAGATGTAATGCAACTGTCCTGCACTACTCCCACAGAATGCTGGCTTTAAGATCCAAGAAGCTCTTCTGTGAAGAAAGCCAGTTGTCTTATTAATCCAGTTGTCCCATTTGTGGCACTCTGCATATGGTTGACAATGGTTAGGCTATTTTGGCACAAGCCCCTTTTTAAGGTACTCTCTCTGCAAGTAATATGTGTGATGTTTGTAGTGGCTTGCACTGTTCTATAGAAGCCATTTACGATATTGCTATACAGTGGAACCTCATACAACAATCGCCCCATATAGCAACGAAATTGCATAACAATTAGGTTTTTGGGGTAAATGATGTCCTGCATGACAATTTCCCCTATGGAAAAAATCTGTACAACAATTTTTCAATGGGAAGAACCTCTTAGTGGAAAAAACCTTGTACGATGTATCCCATTTGGAAAATGGTTACATGATGCATGCATCGTATAGCAATTGTTTTGTACAACAACGAGTCCAGTGGAATGGACAAAAATCATTGTATGAGGTACAGTAGACCCTCGCATAACGATGTTACTTGGTCCCCCAAGTAGCGTTGCCAAGCGATTTTTGTTGTTATGCGGGTTTCTATGGAGTTTCCCGCACAACAACGTTTTTAGCGTTGTCTGGACGACACTAAAAACGTTGTTATGCTGGGGAACAGGTGGTGCATAACGACGTGTTGTTAAGCAAAAATGATGTTATCCGAATGCGTTGTTATGTGAGGGTTGACTGTACCACTGCATGTTTATTTAGCATATTAATTCTAAAGCGAGTTCTCCTCGTTAAATGGCTTTTCCCCAAAAGAAGGCAAATTCAAAATAGGTGACTGATATCCATCTTTAGCTCTAATACCAACTGTTAATTTTCCAGTTAAAACCAAATAAATATGCAGCAAGAACACTTTACATCCCAGCAAGAACACTTTTTTAAAATAAAAATAATAACTAAAATACATTTACTATTCTTTCTAGAGCAGACATTCAATTGGCAAAAATTAACTTGTAATTCTTAAGGGGTTAGGGAGGGTATTGTTGGGTGCTTTTAGATGTTTTATGACTGCTTTGATACACTTTTTTATGTATTACTAACAGATTTTGCCCGGCGGTGCCAGGCTGTTTTAAATTGTGTTCGAAGGTTTTTGTTTTATGTTTATGCAAATGAGGTTAGTTTTAATTGTGGTTTTTTTTAATTTTTATTTTTTACGCACGGGCTGTTATAAACTGTGATTTTTTATTTTTTGGTTTTGGTTTTTAAAAAGAGGAAAGGATGATATAATTTTTATAATTATTGTATTTAACCAAATAATGTGTTACTATGTGAATTTTTTAAAATAGTTGTACCTTGGATAATTATTTTTTAAAATGTGTAAGAATGTTTTTCTTTAAATCAATGTTTCTATACTGTGTTTAGATTTTTTTTGTTTTTTTGAGTGAAAACTTATTTCTTTTTTTTAATTATTTGTGATTATTGTGACTATTTCTGAATGTTTTGATAATTTATTTCATTGATTTGGGAATTATTTCTAATTATTTTGTTTATTTTTGAATGTTTTTTCTCTTGTGGCTCTGGGTGGGGCTGGTGAGCTTTTCTTGTATTGTACTATTTTTCTCTACTGTCCTCTGGGTGTTGCTTCCTCTTCCGGTAAGTAGTCTCTTTCTTCCCTCAGTTTAGTTCCGGTCATCATGGAGTGAGAACGTCTCCTGGTAATCTCTCTGATTTTATTTTTTGGGGGGATTTGTTTTGGGTTTTTTTTTGGGGGGGGTCTTTGTGATGTTTTCGTGTTTCCTTTTTGGATGTTTTTGTGTTTCCTTTTTGTTTTTTATTTGTGGTTTTGATTATTTTTGACTGTTTTTGGATTTTGTTTTTGGATGTTTTTGTGTTTACTTTTTGTTTTTCTTTTGGTTTTGGTTTGGATTGTGTTGTTTTGTGTTGGGGGTGTGGGTATTTCCATGTGCCAGTCTTGGGGGCTGGACCGCGGAAATACCATTGCCGCTTGATGCGGCGTTGGGGTGGTGGTATTTCCGTGGTCCGGCCTGGGTGGCGGGACCACGAAAATTGCCGCGCCGCTTGATGCGGCATTGGGGTGCGGGTTTTTCTGTGGGCCAGCCTTGGTGGCTGGCCCGTGGAAAGGGAAGGCAGTGGCCGGGGGGTCTTTCTTTTCTGTGGGCCGGCTTTGGTGGCTGGCCCGTGGAAAGGGAAGGCAGTGGCGGGGGTTTTTTCTTTTCCGCGGGCCGGGCTCGATGCCTGGCCCATGGAAAGGAAAGGCAGCAGTGGGGGGGTCTTTCTTTTCCGTGGGCCGGGCTCGATGCCTGGCCCGTGGAAAGGAAAGGCAGCGGCGGGGGGTGTCTTTCTTTTCTGTGGGCCGTGCTCGATGGCTGGCCAGTGGAAAGGAAGGGCAGTGGCGGCGGGTTTTTTTTTTAGTTTTATTTTTCGTGCGCCGGCTGCCTCAGCATTCTGCGCACTCATGGCGTGCAGGACACTGGGGCTCGTAGTTTGCCATTTGCGTTTTTGGCTTGTGTGTCAGTTATTTCCTGCGGGTTTGATTTTGATTGGCTGCGTTGCGTTTCCGAACATTCCTGTTGCTCGCGCAGCTCAGCCTGATTGGCTCTGGTGCGGCGCGGTGCAAGGAATGTTGGGAATTGAAGTTTCCTTTTTTTTTTTGCGTCCGGGGGGCTCCTGCCCCACTGGCGCAAATTTCAACCTGACTGTTACCTGCGAACCCCCGTTCGGGCGAGTGCACGGAGGCTCGGACGGGGCTAGTGGGGCCTGGCTAAAAATCCTTTGTCACATTCCAACGGTTAATGCACCATTTTATATATATGGAGAAGGCTTCTTGCTGTAATGGAGCCTTCTCCTTTCTGCTGTTAGCTGCCCTGGGTGGTGCTTGCGCCAATAGGTCAGGATACAAATGTCCCACTAAACAAAATAAATAAAAATATGGCATGCAACAATGAGTTTCTCGTATGTACCTTTAAAGTTTAAACCATGGGTGTCTCATCATGTTGCTGGAATTCTTACCATCCTTCACCTTTGGTTTTACTGTCTAGAGCTGATGGAATTAAACCCAGCAACAACTAAGGGGCCACCAATTGCCCACCTTTGCTTTAAAATTAGGGCTGTAGATTAGTTAATTTTCAAAATGCTCATTTAGATTATTAAATTAATTTATTAAATAAACTAGCAAAGGTTGCCCGGAGTTGCCGGGCTGTTTTAAATGGTGTTGGAAAGTTTTTGTTGTTGTTGTTAATGTTTGTAAAGAAGAGGTTAATCTATATTTGAAATTTTTTAAATTTTTATTTATACAATTTTTTTGATGGCCTGTTTTAAACTTTAAACTTGGTTTCTTCTCTTTAATATGGGGCGTGTGTGTGTGTGTGGGGGGAGGGAATCCCCTCTCTGCCGGGTCCACTGGGATCAGGAGGTTGGAGGAGACAGACTTCTTTTGTCCCCCCCACCCTCTCAACCCCAGGGGAGCCAGTAGAGAGGGGGATTTCCCCCCCAACTCCATTTTTAAAGAGAAGTAACCACTTGGTTTCTTCTCTTTAATATGGTGTGTGTGTGTGGGGGGGTGGGGGGTGGGAGAGGGAATCCCCTCTCTGCCGGGTCCCCTGGGGTCAGGAGGGTGGGGGAGACAGACTCCTTTTGTCCCCCCACCCTCTCAACCCCAGGGGAGCCAGTAGAGAGGGGGAGCACAACACCCCCCCACCCAGTGATATTAAAGGGGAAACTCCGATTAGGAGCTTCAGGCACCGTTGGGGAGGGGGGGCTTTGGTTCCCGCGGCTTGGCGGACTTGCTCTCCCGGTGTTTTTGTTTTATTTTTTGGGTGCCAGCTTCCTCAGCGTTCTGCGTGCTCATGGCGCGCAGGACGCTGGGGCTTGTAGTTATGGGTTGGTGCTTTGTGTTTGTGCTGCGTTTTTTTAAAATGGTTTTCTTTTGATTGGCTGCGGCGCGTTTCCGAACGCTGCACCGTGCGAGAGCCTCTGAGCCTGATTGGCTCTGGCGCGGCGCAGTGCAAGGAATGTTGGGAAGTGAAGTTGTTTCCCTTTCTTCGCGTTTGTGGGGCTGTTGCCCCACTGCTGGTTTTCTCAATCCTTCGTTGACCTGCGGACCCAGATCGGCCGTGTGCAGGAAGGGTGAGTGCAGGCAAGTAGGGCAAGGCATAGCAACCTATAGCCAGTTCCAACGGTTAACCCTTGGATTTATAGGTTAAGATAAATATGTATAGTTCTAAATCATTAAAAAGTCTACCTTTATAAAGTGCTAATGAGAAAGTACAGGTCACCCTTGTCCAAAAGCCTGTCGTATCCAACTCTAGGGTTCACTGCTCATCTCTGTTTATAGCCGAAGAGCCAGCAGTGTCTGCGTATGCAGACATTTCTGTGATCTTGTGGCAAGCATGACTGAACACCAGAGGGCACAGAACACTGTTACCTTTCCCACTGAAGTGATCCTATATATCTACTTGCAATTTCTTGCTTTTGAGCTCCTAGATTAACAGGAGCTGGGACAGAGATGGGAGCTCACTCCACCATGCAGCATTCGGGTCTTGAACTGCTGTCCTGCCAACCTTCCGGTTGTGAAGTCCAGCATCTTAACCACTAAGCCACCACAGTCCTCTTTAAAACATAAGATTACAATTTAGGAAGCAATTGCTATAAAAAAAGGTGCTGCCACTCAAAGAGTTCAAACTTCACCAAGTTCTCATCTATTTGTGATGCTGGAATCACTTTAAGATAATGAAGACATTTCACATCATTCAGCCTTGGAAGCTACTCCCTATACAGTTGTACAATTGACTGCATTTGCACATTACAATATCATTTTTTGTGATGTACAAAACTGTGTCTGCTTGTTGAGTCATTGTTTGCTAATAATAATTTTGTATCAGAGATTACTTAGGGTTGAAAGGATTTTTGCTGGAGAAACTCTGCTCAGTCGATGCCTAAATAAGGCTCCTTTCATGTCTCTGTGCAGCCCTTGGGTATCGAAACCCGACCATCTGGTCTTCAACCTCAGCGTCTTAACCACTAAGCCACTGGGGGAGCTTATCTAAACTGATGGTCTGTTGTATAATATTATATTCCAATTTGTTTAAACATTGGTTTCTTGTAACCAATTTGTACCTTGGCTTCTTTCTACGCAGTTTCCCTAGCTGCCTATCCTGAAATTGTTGTTGTTGTTCAGTCGCACAGTCGATTCCGATTCTTTGCGACCCTATGGACCATTGTTCTCCAGGCACCTCTGTCCTCCACCATCCTCCTCAGCCCGCCCAGGTCTGTGCCCATTGTGTCTACAATACCATCTAGCCATCTCATCTTTGGTCGCCCCCTTCTTCTTTTACCCTCCACCTTTCCCAGCATCAAGGCCTTCTCAAGTGAATCCTGAAATAGGAGCTGTTAAAAAATCTCAGTGAGGTGTAAAAATCCTGAATTGGAATGGCAGATCATAATTTATTTGATTGTCTTTTGCACAAATCACAGTTGAAGCAAGAAACCACGTTTAACATGACCGATGATATGGCTAGGATGGCATCGGTAAATGAAGCTTTAACAATATTTGAGAAAGAAAAATGTTTTTTTTCTTGGCTGCTCATCCTTATATCTCCCCTTTGATGCAACACACCCTTACATACAAGATCCAGTGTGGAACAATTGGCTGAAATCCTGTTGCACAGTTACACAAATGGCATAATTTCTGGAAGTGAATTACTATAGGTCAGTGATGGTGAAACTTGGCACTCCAGCTGTACTTGAACTTCAATTCCCAGAAGCCCTGATCAGCAGGGATGCTGACTTGAGATTCCAGTAATTGAAGTCCAAAAAACACCTAGAGTACCAAGGTTCACCATAGGTTAAGAGAATTTCCATAGACATTATCTGTTGCATACCAAATGTCAAATACATTATCCACATGACAGATATACATCTGCCAGTGTGTCTTTCTGACTTGCCTTCCCTGACTGTCAAACTAACAAAAGTCTGCCAAAAAAACCAACAACAACACCTTACAAAATGTTGAACTGACACTGGCAGTCAAGCACACAAAACTTTGTTTCCTATAAATCAAAGTTTGCCTCATAATTTCACTAAAGAGAGATTACTGTACAAATTCCAACAAAAGCAATAGTTCTGAGATCATGAACTGATCAAACTGACCAGACAGATAAAAAGTAGCAATGAAAAGCTATTTTTTGAGCTTGTCAAAGATTTGGGGACAATTTTACACTACAATTGCGAGTTAATACAAAAAGATTCTCATCACCTGAAGGCATTGCTTCTGAACTGAAAATCTCATTCTTATTTCTTACTATTGATCCCTGAGTTGTTTGTTTGCTTTCTTGCAAGCTTGTTTAAGAAATGTTACTGTGTCATAAAAGCTTGTGTATCCCAAACCAAGTAATAGATTGGGTCCAGAAAGAGAGAAAATAAAGATAAAATCATAGTCTGATGTGTACTTACCTACAACAGTGAGATTAACCTGTGCTTGTCTGCTTCCTTGCTTGTTTTCTACGACAAATGTATAACATCCACAATGTTCTTGCTTTGTGGAGGAGATCGTTAGTTTGCTGCTGTTCTCAGCATTCTCAATTTTGATGTGCTCGTTCTCTTTGATCTGCCAAATTAAATCAAAATATTAAGACAGGTGGTTTGAATACATAAAGTAAAGCTCTCAACTAGACCTTGTCAAAGAGAATGCAATTGCAAGAAAAGAATATGTTTCATTGACTCACTAATCTTTCTTACCTCTCTGACCTCCCTCCCATTTGTTCTCATGTTCAGAAATGTTCACACGTACCCTATATACTTGAGTATAAGCTGAGTTTTTTAGCCCCAAAAATGAGCCCCCAAAAGTTGACCCAGCTTTTACTCAGGTCAATGACCACAAGGGTCCCAGAACCATGCTGGATTGAGATGTGCCAACAATTTAATTAATTTTAACATATTTTCATGTATTTTGAATATAGAAACTCACTAGCAGCTGCTGCATTTCCCACCGTCAGCTTATACTCAGGTCAATCGATTTTCCTGAGTTTTCAAGTCATGAACATATAAAAGCCCACCCTTAGGAAAATTATGGTACTGTATATTGTTTCTAATATGATGGAGATTTGGTGCTTTGAATGGTTAATGGAGATTTTGAGAACAACTGCATTGGAACCATCTCAATGTAAATATCATTATCAGCGGGGCAAGGAGTCTGCTGGTGATGAGTCTCTCTGTGTGTGTGTGTGCGTGTGCACGCGTGCGCACGTGCGTGCATGGTGTCAAATCAATTATGACATTTGATGACCCTTTTCAGGGATTTCTAGATAGGCTGTACTTAGAAGTGGTTTATCATTTTGTTCTTCTGAGAGTATTCTCGGTCTGTGCAGCTTACTCAATGCCACATAGGCTGGCTCTTTACCCTGGAAGCACTGTAGGGTATTGAACTCCCAGTCTCTGGCTTCCATGCCAGATATCTAACTCACCGAGATATCCAGTCAGCTGATGATGAATGTACCATACAAAAATGTAATATCCATGCCATTGTCCCCTGTGAGAGGCATCTAATTCAGGATTTCTCTGTTGCACAGTTGGATTTCATAGTCAAAAAAGTGTTATTAAATGAATTAAGATTTGCAGAGTGCTCGTAAAGACACTAAATGGACCTTAAAAAGCAAAAGAATGCCTGCATAGAAGGTGAATACAAAACCACTACTTTCTCAAGTTGTTAAAATTTTGTTACTAGTCTTGAAGGAGCAACTTCATGGAAGGGCTGGACAAATCATTATCTAATAGGAAGTGGTGGTAGTGGGGTGGTTATTGTCACTATTGTCTCTTTTCTTGTTTAGAGCACATAACGTTTTATTCTCTCAGTTATAGTTAATAAACAATCTTCACTCTTCCCCTGTAGAACAAACTTCACAAATAGACCACTCTAAAATTTACACTGCATGTCTCGATTTCATTCCTTTGACCATAGATAGATCACCATCCTTTTCTTCTGGTCCATGTTTATCCCCTTAATCAATCATGCACCAGAATGGAAATCGCAGAGTAATGAAAGACTTGCAATTCAAATAAAAAGCAAGAGAAGCACCCTGGGCTACTGTGCAATTTTGGTGTATGCAAACCAAGACACAGGACACAGCCTCGGGCTGGGTTAACTCAGGTTTATTGCATCGTGGACAGAGGGAACATGAGGTAATGGCGGATCGATAGCTCTTTATATACTGCAGTAATACATTTGAACGTGGTGCCATGGTAGCCCATTGGCTACTGCCTGCGTGACGTCATTGCGAGTCACGCCCTTCTTGTCCAGGTGTAGGTGGTGGCGGGAAAGCTTCCCGCGCTGTTGCCTTTGATGAGTTCTGACCAAGAGAGCTTGGACGCTCGCTGCTGCCAGCTGGTGGTCATTAGCTCGCGTCCTCATGCAGGGTTCATATGATACAGCTGAAGGTTACATTGTTGCTATAGGCAAGGTTACATTGGTTCAGATACATTGTAATCCATGTGGAAGGTAAAACCCTTAGAACACAACATCCCTCCCCCCTAGGACGAGACAACGTCTCGAGCCCATGCTTCTAGACACTCCCCCCCCTAGGAGACAAAATCTCTCAGCCAAGATGGCTTGTTTCGAACACGCTGGGGTCTCGATGCGGGCTGCCTCTCCCCGGGTTTGCTACCTTCTCTTTGTCCCCTGGTTTCCTGTCCTGTAATTTGAGAGGGAGACTCGTTAGTGACTTGCCGCGGCTCCGCGGCGTTGTTGGGAGGTGTGCTCTTACTTAGGGAGGAACCGGGGGCACTGGGGACTAACGAAAAACCCCTCTTCTCGCTTGGATGGGTGGGGGAACACTCCTGAAAACCCCCCCGGTTTGCTAAATCAAAACCAAAATTCCATTCGGGGGCAGCGGTCGCGAACTCCTCTCCCCCTTCCCCGGCCTCTGATGGAACTGGTTTATCAAAAGTGCCGCGCACCGAGCTTTCCGCTTTGCTGGCCCTAGGACGCCACTCACGCCACTCGTGTATTTCGTCCACTCCCGCATTCGTGGACTCCGCGGATTCCGCGGTCTCTACGACCTCGGCCAGCGTGGGTGGCGGCTCCCTGTTCATCAGGCTGCGCTGCACTTCCTTGTCCTTCAGGCCACACAGCACGACGTCCCTCATGATCATCTCCAGGTTGTCCCACTTGCAGGGAACGGCGGCTACCCTCAGGGCCTCCACGAAAACCTCTACCGACTCATCCGGCGCTTGGACTCGCCTCCAAAACGCACTCCTAGCGGGAAACATTGCCTTCGAGGGTTGGAAACGCTCACGCAGCAACTTCAGTATGTCGTCGGTTTTGAAGTCATCCAACGTCTTCGGTTCGATCATGCCCACCAGCGTCCGCTTGGTCTCTACTCCCAGCATTCGGGTGAGGATGGCCCTCTTCCTTTCCTCGTCGTCTTTGACTTTGAGTTCCACCAATGCCACCTTGAAATCCATGTTAAAGATGGTCCAGTCTTGCGGCTTGGTAATATTGAACCCGCTCTGTGTCCTGGCACTTTGGGAATCCATGATCCCACCTTCGTCGCCAATTTGGTGTATGCAAACCAAGACACAGGACACAGCCTCGGGCTGGGTTAACTCAGGTTTATTGCATCGTGGACAGAGGGAACATGAGGTAATGGCGGATCGATAGCTCTTTATATACTGCAGTAATACATTTGAACGTGGTGCCATGGTAGCCCATTGGCTACTGCCTGCGTGACGTCATTGCGAGTCACGCCCTTCTTGTCCAGGTGTAGGTGGTGGCGGGAAAGCTTCCCGCGCTGTTGCCTTTGATGAGTTCTGACCAAGAGAGCTTGGACGCTCGCTGCTGCCAGCTGGTGGTCATTAGCTCGCGTCCTCATGCAGGGTTCATATGATACAGCTGAAGGTTACATTGTTGCTATAGGCAAGGTTACATTGGTTCAGATACATTGTAATCCATGTGGAAGGTAAAACCCTTAGAACACAACAGCAATGTTACATTAAATTTTAGAAAAACACTACAATAAATTCAAAAGGCTAATAAAAACGAGGCAGAAAAATTGAAGCTTTTTTTTCATAGAGAACTTGGATGACAAATTGTGTCACAACACTAGCTTTAATTCTTTCCCTGGATTTTGGAATAACTGCTCTACTTCATTACCTGTATCTATAGAGGCCTTTCTCACTGTAACCTCTGGAAAGTCTTGGGAAGACACTTTTCCAAGAAATGTTGGCAGGTTTTTCTTAATTCCCCCAAAAACAAAAGGCTGCTCTGAAAAAATATTCACAAACAATTCCTGTACCATGTTTTTCTGCCCTGCCACCCACACAACAATGCCCCATAATGGCACAAGGCAGAGGGTATTGTTGAGAAAGCAAAATGAGGGTCAGCACAATGTGTTGGTGGTTGCCACTTGCAGTGGCTGTGCAAAATAAAATGCTGAGGGGAAAGGGAAATGCTACAATCATTGCTAACATTGATTTATATACCTTTGAGAAACTGTTAAAGAATGTCTACTTCTACTGAAGAAATCTGGTGGTATTTCTCTGCCCACAAATAGGGTGGAAAATTTTGAAAGGCTATTTGTACATCATTATAAAGAAATAACAAAGCATAGTACCTCCACCACCCTCCGCCATAGAGGCAGCTGCAATTAAAATAGTTTCTTCTTCACTCAAACGTGGTTTTAAGGGATGGAGCAGTAGAAGAAAAATAAGAATTCCAAGTTGTTGAAAACACTGGAATCAGAAAATGAAACAGAAACCAGTGAATTCACACACAAAAAGAAACTATTTAACTGTGTATGTGTGTGTTAAAGAAAAAGAGATCTCAAAATGTAATGCCCATCTGTCTCTATTTGAATCTGAAACTTACCGTACATCAAAACAGCCTAAGCCTTTATCTGACTTTAAGCCTTGTAGGCTGAGGTGAAGTGAATGTTAACACTAATCCAGGATTTGAAGGCTGCCTTTGGCTGCCTCCACAACAGACCATCAGAAAGTCATAAGCCACCATGGAGGTTTCACAAGAGGCTAGATGAAAGTTTATTTCTTTATGTGCATAAAGCAACATTATCTCATCTTCGGTCAATGACTGCAAGCCATCGTTTCAGATTTAACTGTCTGTCCTGTAGACTATATGATCAGAAGAAGAGCCAAACAGATTTCATTACCTGTTTCCGGAATTTCATCCAGGTGCATGTTAAGGGTGGTGTTCCTGTCACCTTGCACAACAGCTCCACTGATTCACCGGCCCGTACTTTTTGATCATCTGGGAACTGAACAATTTGAGGCGGCAGTGCTAATTGAAAAGAAAGGAAAGAAAGGATTCCCTTTGAAGCATGGTTTTCAGAAATCCTAATTATATGCTCAAAGTGAGCGGGGAAATCTGTCTTCTATGCCAATCGATGTTACATCCCAGCTGTATTAAGGGCCTAAGAGTTTCTAAAGTACATTTTGGATCCACCTCTTTTCTCTGCACTTTCTACAGATGTTTCACTTTCCAGCTTTAGACAGACATCTTAAAGCAGGGGTTCCCAATCTATGGCCCATGGGCTGGCCCTGGCCTGTGGCAACATTTCATGTGGCCCATGTTGCTGCCGCACTGGAAATGGAAGCAGACACATTTACAACAGCTGTAAATGCACCCGCGGCTGTTGAAAACACATTTACAACAGCCTCAGGCACGTTTTATGGCAGCATTTATGCTAGGGGAAACCACCAGTCCAGCCCACTCAGCTGTCCAGGGGGCATGATCTGACCCACGGCATAAAAAGGTTGGGAACCCCTGTCTTAAAGTTACCATGTGAATGCACCCAGCTGGGCATATTAAATAGAAACAGAATATTTACTCAGCAATTCCAAATCTACACTTGTGACCTGATACCAACCCCAAAAAATTCATGATCCACTTCACTGAGGCATTTATGAAATATTTCAGTCAGTAGTTCAATGCAGGCTTGCACAATTTGACACCAGGAAATTCCAACATGCAGCAGCAGAGTTTTCACATTTAGGCTATTGGTTGAAGAATAGGATGAAAGTGCTTCAAAGAAATACATGCTATTCTGAGCTTCCAATCAAAACTTCATAGTCTTCTCAATTAAGCACAAATAGAACATATAATGAAAATGGGCAATATAAACTTTTAAAATTTGATTATTGCTTTTTGTATTTATATAGTAACAATGCATCATTACCTGCTTTAGGTGGAGTCTTTGCAGTTGGTTTCTTCTTTACAGTTGCCTCATCTAATGACAGAGAGAAAAAGAAAGAGAAATAAGTACAGTATCAGGTTAAAAGATAAATTTTGTGATGAACACATGAAGTTATGTGTATGCCTGCTTTTTGATTACTCAGCAGTTCTTCTTTTTGGCAAAACTGCCTCTATAATGCCGCTGCAAGCGCTGAGCTGCAAGCGCTGAGCTGCTAAAGTGAAGGTAACTTTATGAACAACGTAGCATTGTTATGTTGAAAGGGCTTTTAACTGTTTTTTATATTATTTTTTAATTGTTGCTGAGCAGCCAGTGAGGTGCTCGCTAGACTGTGTACACTGCCCAGAGTCTATTGATTGGGGTGGCATATGAATCTATTGTAAATAAAACAAACAAACAAATAAATAAATAACAGAGTGAGACTCAAATGGGATCTATATATTATTTTTGACTACTCAAATAATCTTCCTTTCATAAAAAACAACACCAAGGAACCCTAATTTGAATCAGAGCTGTGGTAAAGTGGGAGGGGGTCTAACCCTTTCCCCACTTTCCTTATTTGGGAGGGACACAATCCATCTTGTATATTAAAAAAACAGATTCATGAATTTTCTTTGTACAATTAATAGAAGTGACTGGGGAGAGTATTTGGATCATGGGGCTGCCCTTGACGACCATTCAGAGGCTGCAGCTGGTGCAGAATGGGGTGCGGGCGTTATGTCCATGCCATACCTGTCAAGTTTTGGATTTGGAAATAAGGGAAATTTCCCGGCAAATAAGGGATACTTGACAGCTATGCTTATTCTGTGCTGCCCTCCAATGGCGGCAATAGGGCATTGCAGTCTAATTAATAAGGGATGACGGCGGGAAAGAGGGTAAAATAAGGGGTTTTCCCGGCCAATAAGGGATACTTGACAGCTATGGTCCATGCCTCGCCTCTGCTTCGGGAGCTGCACTGGTTACCAGTTTGTCTCTGGATGCAATTCAAGGTGCTGGTAATGACCTTTAAATTCCTTCATGGTAGTGGGCCAGGTTACCTAAGAGACCGCATCGCCCCAAGGGAGTCTTCCCTCCCCACCAGGGTGGACCAGAGGGGCTCTCTCAGTCTTCCATCGGCTAGAAGGGCCCGCCTCTCTAGCACAAGGAGAAGGGCCTTCTCTGTGTCCGCCCCAACCCTGTGGAATCTCCTGCCAGTAGACCTACGGCTACAGATGGAATTGCTGCCCTTTAGGAAGGGGGTGAAAACCTGGCTGGCAGGGTAAATTTGGTGGGCCGACAGGGTGCTGACTCCCGCTTGTTGTCTCTGTTAGAACTTTTGTTCCTGTTAGAACTATATGTCCCTTTTATTGTTGGGAAGGAAGGGAGGGCTTTTAAATTTGGGATGGTTTTAAATAGTTTTTATTGAATTTTTAAAGGGGATTTTGATAATATTTATGTGTAAGTGTGCCGCCCTGAGTTGCCCTAGGGCAAGAGGGCGGGATACAAATCTAAATAAATAAATAAGTAAAATCAAGGCTTCAGGGCAAAAGGGCAAAACTCTACCTACCATCCCATGGTTTAAGTCCTAATCAGGGTCCTCCAGTACAATTTTTATAGATATGGAAATATATTTGGAGATAGACCGTTCCAATTCATAAACAGTTTCCCCCTTGGATGGAGACACAATGGTCACGAAGGCTTGAAATGTGACTATGCTAATGTTTTATATCACACACAGTAATAACAAGAAAGGCACAAGACCATTGCTGATACATCCACCACTGTTAAATTAAGTGTATCCACTTTTGGATTATGTCTCTCCCAACTGCAAGCACAGGTTCAAGTTAGCTATCAGGAACTCAGCATCCAGAGTCTTTCTGGTGATCCCCTAAGGCTACAATTATCCCTGAGATTTCTGAAATAATTTGGGTCAGGAGGTGAAACTCTACTATCTTAGCACTCCTTTATACTAAGGAAAGGAATCACTAAAATATTATACTAGAACTAGAGGGTTGATTGACATGAGCATTGATTTGGTGAAGCAAACAGGTGGGACCAATATAAGCCAGGCAAACCTAAAAGCAGTGCAGTTGTACCAGACTTTTTGAACTGGTGATGCATTTTATACAAAACCTGCATTCAAATGAGATGCACTGGCATGTTCGTTTTCACTTAAGCCAGCACATGATGGTAATGGAATGAATGCACACTATCACAGAGTACTGAAGAAAACAAAAACTATTTAAGATCATTAAACAAAGAAAACTCCAATACCTTGGGCATATCACGAGGAATGACATGAAATACAGAATACTCCGACATGCTATACAAAGGAAGATCCCGGGAAGAGAGGCCCATGACATAGACAGACTCTGTGGCTAAAGAACCTGAGAGAATGTCGTCGGAAAAACTGTTCCAAGGAGTTAAGAACAGGAAGACTATTGCCATGTATATCTGGACCCATTCCAGTCAGGATTCAGGCCTGGATATGGTACATGATAAGGGACAAAGACGGAAAAGAGCTAGCTGATGCAGAAGAAATTAAGAAAAGATGGAAAGAGTACACAGAGGAACTTTACAAAAAGGACCTCAACACTCTTGATAATCACAATGATGAAGAAATTGAACTTGAGCCAGACATCCTGGCAAGTGAAGTCATAAAGGCCCTAAAGAGCACTGCAAACAACAAAGCTAGTGGAGATGATGGTATCCCAGTTGAATTTTTCAAAGCGCTAAAAGATGATGGCATCAAATTACTGCATTCAATATGCCAGCAGATTTGGAAAACAAAACAGTGGCCACAGGATTGGAAAAGATCAGTATACGTCCCAATCCCAAAAAAAGGGCAATGCCAAAGAATTTTCAAATTATCGAACAATCGCGCCCATCCCACATGCCAGCAAGGTGATGCTCAAGATAATACAGGACAGACTTCAGCAGCATGTGGAGAGAGAATTACCAGAGGTGCAGGCTGGTTTCAGAAGAGGCAGGGGGACTAGAGACCACATCGCCAACATACGCTGGATCATGGAGAAAACAAAGGAATACCAGAAACAAGTTTACTTTTGTTTTATTGACTACACTAAGGCATTTGACTGTGTGGACCACAACAAGATGTGGCAAGTAATTAAAGAGATGGGAATACCAGAGCACCTCATATGCCTCCTGAGAAATCTGTACATGAACCAAGAAGCAACAGTTAGGACAGAACATGGAATAACAGAGTGGTTTGGAATAGGAAAAGGAGTAAGACAAGGCTGCATTCTGTCACCATGCTTATTCAACCTATACACAGAGCACATAATGCGCAGTGCAGGGATAGAGGAATCACAATATGGGATTAAAATCGCTGGGAGAAACATCAATAATCTGAGATAGGCAGAGGATACCACCCTAATGGCAGAAAGTGAGGAAGACCTAAAGAATCTCTTGATTGGGCTGAAGGAGGAGAGTGCAAAAGCTGGCTTGAGACTCAATATCAAGAAAACCAAGATAATGGCAACAGGCCCCATCAGTTCCTGGAAAATAGATGGGGAAGAAGTAGAAGCAGTGACAGATTTTACTTTCTTAGGATCAAAGATCACTGCAGATGGGGATTGCAGCCATGAAATAAAAAGGCGACTGATTCTTGGGAGACAAGCGATGAGAAACCTGGGGAACATAGTGAAAAGCAGAGACATTACATTGCAAACAAAAATTAGAATAGTCAAAGCAATGGTTTTCCCAGTAGTAATGTATGGATGTGAGAGCTGGACAATTAGGAAGGCTGAACGCAGAAGAATAGATGCCTTTGAAATGTGGTGTTGGAGGAGGGTTTTGAGAGTCCCCTGGACAGCGAGGAGAACAAATAGGTCAATCTTAGAAGAAATTAACCCTGACTGCTCATTGGAAGGTCAAATAGTAAAGATGAAGCTAAAGTACTTTGGACATCAAATGAGAAGGGAGGATTCACTTGAGAAGGCATTGATGTTGGGAAAGGTGGAGGGCAAAAGAAGAAGGGGGAGGCCAAGGATGAGATGGCTAGATGGTATTATAGACACAATGGGCACAAAGCTGGGAGGGCTGAGGGGGATGGTAGAGGACAGAGGCGCCTGGAGGAAAATGGTCCATGGGGTCGCAAAGGGTCGGAGTCGACTGTGCGACTGAACAACATGGTACTGAGACTGCATTGGTCGCGCTGATGGATGATCTCTGGCGAGAGCGGGATGACGGTCATCCGTCCGTCCTTGCTCTTCTTGACCTCTCAGCGGCCTTCGATACCGTTGACCACGGTATCCTTCTGGAATGGCTCCGAGGATTGGGGATCCAGGGCACGGTGTGGTCCTGGTTTTCCTCATTTCTGAGGGGCCGGACCCAGTCGGTGTGGTTGGAGAGTGAGAGGTCGAGTCCTAGGCCCCTAAAATATGGGGTGCCTTAGGGCTTGGTACTCTCTCCTCTCCTATTTAACATCTACATGAAGCCGCTGGGTGAGATCATCCGTTCCCACGGGGTGCGGTACCACCAGTACGCGGATGACACACAGTTGTACATCTCGGCCCGTGGGAACCCCAGTGATGCAGTCAAAGTCCTTTCCAGCTGTCTGGAGGCTGTTGGGGTCTGGATGGCGGCAAATGGGCTACAGCTGAATCCTAGCAAGACTGAGTGGCTATGGATGGGGGGTCCTGTGTTATCCCGGGAGCTACCATCTTTGGTTTTGGATGGGGCTGTTTTGCCCCAGACCAACCCGGTGCGCAACTTGGGGGTCCTCCTGGATTCGCGGCTGCTGCTAGAAGAACAGGTGGCGGCTGTGGCCAGGAGGGCCTTCGCCCAACTTCGGGTGATTCGCCAGTTGCGCCCACTCCTGGACCGGGACTCTTTTCTCATGGTCACTCACGCTCTGGTGACCTCCAGACTAGACTACTGTAATGCGCTCTACATGGGGCTGCCCTTGATGACCATTCGGAGGCTGCAGCTGGTCCAGAATGCCGCGGCCCAGGTGGTGATGGGGTGTGGACGTTATGCCCATGCCTCACCACTGCTTCGGGGGCTGCACTGGTTACCAGTTTGTCTCCGGGTGCAATTCAAGGTGCTGGTTTTGACCTTTAAAGCCCTACATGGTAGTGGGCCAGGGTATCTTAGAGACTGCATCGCCCTAAGGACGTCTGTCCGTCCAACCAGAGCGGACCGGAGGGGCTCTCTAATTGTCCCATCAGCCAGGGGGGCTCGCCTCTCTGGCACAAGGAGGTGGGCCTTCTCCGTGTCCGCACCAGCCCTTTGGAACCTCCTGCCTGTGGAACTGCGTCTCCAGACGGAGTTGTTGCCCTTTAGGAAGGAACTAAAAACCTGGCTGGCGGGCCAAGTTTGGGGTGCGGGTGGGGATGGGGGTACCGTTGGCTGGTTGGTATAGAGAAGTGTGCCTTCCCCCAAGGTCCCTTCGGTTCTTGCGCACCTTTTAGTGGGTTTTTTAAAAAACTTTTTAAACTTTTAACTTTTTTATCATGTGTCTTTTATGTATTTACTGTCCGCTATGTAAACCGCCCTGAGTTGGGTTGTACCTGAGTGGGCGGTATATAAGCGTGAAAAATAAATAATAAATAAATAAATAAAATGATTGCCAATATCCGAAAAGGAAATGGCACTTGAAGAAGAAGAACAAAGGGCAACTACCTATTAAAAGTGCTCTGTTTTCCTAGCTTTCCCCACTCACCCTAGCAACCTTTCCAGCATACTGCATTAAAAATATCAGTTAAAACAAACAAACAAACAAACATATATACAAATTAGCCTCTCTGGCCATATCCTTTTCTTTTAGCCTTGTCTTCTTAAGAGTGTGACCCTCAAATTGTTGGTAAGTCTGAACAATGGCTCTTAGTCCCACAGTCACTTCCCATGTACAGGGCAATGGTTCCTAAACTTAAACCCTCAGATGTTCCTGAACTTGAGACGGTAGAAGCCTTGGCTATTGGCTCTTCTGAATAGGGCTTTGGGGCACTGCAGAACAAGAACATCTGGGCTACAGATTTAGGCTAAAGTGCACTCTCATCCAAATATGCTTATTTCTTGTTCATTGGTTTAAGCCAGAGATTCTCAACCTGTGGCTTGTGGACCAGATGAGGCCCACAGCACCATTTCATGTGCCCACTCCCCACCGCCTCTACCACACCAGGAAGTGCCATGTGGTGGAGGAATGGCAAAATGGCCATCCAGCCCCCAAAGCTGTCTGAGGGAGCATGACCCGGCCCCTAACTTTAAAAAATTGAGAACTCCTGGCTTAAACAAAAATGCCAAACATTTCACACCACTTTCAATTAATTAGTATTGGTTTTTAAATGATCCAAAATGTACAAAGTGACCAAGGATTCCCATTAAAGAAAGGTTTTTTTAATAATGAAGTCCTGCTTTATGCCAGAAAATACTTTTCTGTGAGAAAGTTATTATTATTATTATTAACTACCATTCCCATAGTCCTTCAGCCAGCATGGTCATTAGTCACAGCAGTAGAATATTTTCCAGTGCTATTTCCATGGTTCAAAGGCTTAAAGAGACCCATAAGCAGAGATGGTAAGAAAGTACTCGTATTTGTCTCTAACCCAGCCAGTTTCTTATTTCCCTTTTCAGGCATTTTACTAAAAATAGCAACAAAAAAAAACCTCCAAACTGCTTCTGCTTCTCAATAAATAGCTCTCTGAACAGCATGAGCCACTGTAAAAATACCAATGGGAAAAAAACCTCATTTCACTTGCACCAAAGAAATCATTCAGCTATTACTCAGAGTTGCCTCACAAAAGGAAAACTTCATATGCGGGTGTGTGACATCCCAAGTCCATTTTGCCATGTACAAATACTTCCTCTCCTTTTATAAGGCTGCCTGCCTGTTAAGATCTTCAAGGGAGGCCTTTCTCTCCTCCTCACCACCCTCATGGTTGCATCTCTTGGGGATATGGAAGAAGGCGTTCTCTACCACTGCTCCCAGACTCTGGAACTCTCTTCCACTAGAAGCCAGGTTGGCCCCATCTTTGCTGTCCTTCCACAAACAAGTGAAAAGCTTTCTCTTTTGACAGGCTTTCCCTCAGTTCCTGGCTGGTCCAAGAGAGCGATCTTAAAATGGGGTTGCTTGTGCTTTGTTGCTTTTAAATGTGTTTTTAGCATTGGCTTTATGGACTATTTAAATATATTTGTTTAATTGTTTTTAGTTTTTATATTTTTTTAATGATGCAAGCAGCTTTAGGTCCTTAATAGGAGAAGGTGGAATATTTAAATTTTAAATAAATAGATAAATGCGTACAATGCTACCCAGCTAACCTGACAAGTTGCTTAACCACTCAGCCTCTGCAGCCCTGATGATTCTGTTTGAGGCAAGATTATAATCCATCATTAGATATTCCCTGATGTTATATTTTGACATTTTCTAAGTTGCAATAGATGTTCTGTGAGTTTCCATACAAAAAACCCTAATTAATTAAAGTAATTAATTTCAACTGCCTCATAGTGCACACTTTCTCTGGGCAGTTGACAACACACACACACACACAAGAAATATGAGAAAAAATGAAGTTTAACATCAGAGTGCAAATCTCTGTACTCTCATCCAATATTCTGACATAAATTAAATGAAGATATACCTTATAAAGTAGGTTTTAGCCCACAAAAGCTCATGCCAAATAAAATGTGCTAGTCTTTAAGGTCCATAACATTGTTGATTGTTTTAGAATGAGTTACCGGTAATGCCACCCTAATATAACCTATGTACTATGTGTAGTCACCACCTCTTCAACTGTTGCCAGCTTGTTGTGGTTTTCCTCTTATAAGAAAACACTGTACAGTGGTACCTCATACAACGATTTTAATCTGTTCCACAGGGCTCGTTGTTGTACGAAACAATTGCTATATGATGCATGCATCATATAGCAATTTTCCCTGTGGGATGCATCGTACAACAATCTTTTCGCTAAGTGTATTTTCCCATTAAAAAATTGTTGTACTGTACAATTTTTCCCATAGGACACAATTTCCCCCCAAAACCCTAACTGTTATGCAATTTCATTGTTGCATGAGGTTCGACTGTTTTTGCCTATTTTCTATGGGTTTTACTTTCAAGTAAGTGTGTTGAATTGTTGCCTTAGTTTTGTCAGTCATGGCAGTTAAATTGAAGCTAATCAATGAGATTTTGATAAGGTGTCTGATCATTGGGGGGGGGGGTACACAACCAGCCATGTAACAGGCAGCTCGCCTGTTACCTCAAGTAGCCAGCACAAATTTGGGTGGAAAGGATTGTGGCCAAGGATGTGCGTTAAATAGCTTCAATTAACTTTCAGTTTGACTTTCAGTATAAGCAGAAGAATTGCAGCCCCCCTTATGGTATCTAGTGGAGACAGAGGGTTCACTTAACACAACTCGCCTGCTCTATATTACTTCTCACTACAGTACTTCCTCTTTGATCTGTGCTAATTCATATGAGGTACCTGAGACAAGTGCATCAACTCCTAGCTCTACCTTCTTATAAAAGCTAAGACACCGGAGCAGGCTAACAACTAGGATACCAAACATGGAGAGAAGGGAAGATATAAGCTCCCACAGCACAAATTGAGATGAGATGAGAAGAATAAAAACAAAGTACAGTATACGGGGACAACATACTTTTACCATGCGAAAGAAATAAATTTAATAGTTTCGTTTTAGGTCTTGCATGCTTACCAAAACTATTAGGAATGTTACCAGTGTGTTCAAGTATCAGCAAAAAAAGAGAGGTATTATTACCTTTTGATTTTCCCCTGTGTTTTTCCTCCTAACCACATCACTTGTTCCTTTCAAATATGCTCCAGCAGTTTTAAATGGCTCATACAGCAGGAGTCATCACCTTTCCATGCCCTGTCCAATATGCCACCACAAAGCTTTTCAAAACATAAGCTTATAGGCAAAGCTTCTAAAGCTCCACATTTATGCTTCTTAATAAGCAGCTTGATACTTTGAAATGTTAGCTATTGAACAGTTCAAACTTCAGTTGCATTTTCTGGATAGCCAGCATTTTGGAAGACATCTAGCCTGTATGTTCAAAAGCAGCAATTTAAGGAATAATTGAATACAAGGCACCCAAGGAGGTAGCTGTATTTGCCTGTTGCAACAAAAAATAACCAAGCAATTAGCAATGACACTTATATACCGCCCCATGCTTAAGTGCACTCTCTGTATGATTCACAAGGTAATTTGCCCCCAAAATGTTGAGTACAGTAATACCTCATACAAAGTCCGCTTCATACAACATCAAATTCATACATCATCACGTAATTCCTTGAAAAAAGTTGCCTCATACAAAGTCGCTCGACTTTGTATGAGGCATTCAGTTTTTTCCAGGTTGCATTGTGCCTGGGCAGTATAAAAGACAGGACACATGCGTGCATTGCTCTTGTGGGTTTTGCACAAGGCACAGAGTGTTTAGGAGTGGTTTTGAGTGTGATTATGGATTTTTTTTTAAATTTTTCATCAGAATTTTTAGAAGCATTCCTGGGATTTTTGCAGCATTCTTCAGGTTCTTGGACAATCAGGGTTGTTTGACATGTTTTTGTAATTTATTTAGCCTTTAGACAATGTTTTCTTAAAGTTCTGTCAGTTTCTTGTCTGTTTCCTTGACTTTGCCCTGAAGTCTGTGCAGTTACAGTACAATGTGGAAACGACGTTGTACGAGGCATCGCAGCAAGGATTTGCATGCCTCATACAAAGTCCAAATCCGTATAAAGTCCAAACTTGTGGAACCAAGTTTGGACGTTGTATGAGGTATCACTGTACTCATTTTTCCGACCTTGGGATGCTGGAAGCCAGAGTCAACCTTGATCGCCATCAGGATGGAACTCAAAATGTCAGCAGTTTTGGCTCCAACTGAACAGTTTAATCACTGGGGTTATGCAACACTGTTAAGACTATCAATTTTATTTGGCTTGAGCTTTCATTGATACAGACTGCTTCTGAAATGAACTTTGATTACAGAAGTTCATGCCAAATACACACTTTTTTTGTATTAAAGGAACTGCGTTGTTCTTGACATTTCAATTTTTAGGTTAACCAATCAACCCATTACACCAGGGATTCTTAACCTGAGGCCCGTGGCACCATTTCATGTGTCCCCCCCCCCCACTGCCTCCACCACACCTGGAAGTGCCATGTGGTAGAGGAAGAGCAAAATGGCCATCCAGCCCCTGAAGTTGTCTGAGGGAGCGTGACCTGGCCCCTAGCTTTAAAAGGTTGAGAACCCCTGCATTACACCTTCCCTGTCTAGTGACAATCTAAACTGTCAAGATTTGAGGTGCTGTTTCAAGTTGCAGTAGCCTAACTACAGTGGTTACTCCATGTTGAGCATTACTGTGGTATCTTTCAAACTAAGGTACCATAAAAATTAAACCAAGGACTCAAACAGATGGCTATTTGTTGTCCTACTGTTTAGTACTCTGCAGGAACATTTTGGGCCACTCTTTCCCCAGCAATCACACATTATTGCAGGAACAGGCCTGCAATCCACCCCCAGAGAGCCCCTACTTTTTTTTGAGCCCCTGTAAAGAGGTCCTACTTTTTTTGGGTGCAGACAGGTGTGCTCTAGTTTAGTCTGTTTCCTGCATATATAATCATTAAGAATGATCAAAATTAATCTTCACAATTGTCAAAGGCTCCTTCCGGTATCAATTTCTGGTATCACAAAGTAACTAAATAAACAAGCCACTTCAGGATATTGGCAAATTTAGCACTTCCCTTCCTCCTCTGTGGAGAGGCAGGGAAAGTGAATTTAATTAATAAATAAATAAATACAAATCTGATATACCATTGCTGATGAGCTGAATCACTTAGATTAAATTTCTATAATTGGCTAATGTGGGAAATTCCAATTAAAATTTGCACAAGACAAATAATTTATTTTAAGATATAATCTAAGTGATTCAGTGCATCAGTGATAGTCTAACAGACTACAAAAATTAATTTCACTTCTCCTGAACATGGGAAGTGTTTAATTTGTCAATATCCTGAAGTGGTTCATTTATTATGCTACTTCAAAATATGGAAAGTAGTGTTGCTTGAGGTTAATGTGCCACTTGGATGGAAGGATCACATCAAATTTGCATGATTAGGATGCTTGTTATAATTAATCTTTAAGTGCAAATAAGGCATTCTGCGCACATGGCATCAAATTATAACCTGTAAATAGTTAAAAAAGAATAAAATCCAGGAGTACAGTATTTGATTGCAGATGCAGACTTTACATATTTATTACAGTTTCCAAGTTGTCTGGGACTGCCACTTCTGAATCCAAATCTGAATATTAACAAAAGAAGGATATAGTTGATGTGGCCCAGAGTTCACTTCACAAGTCTGCACAGAGAGGGAACATGCAGAAACTAGAAAAGAAGGTCTGTTTGGGAATGGAGAAAGAAGCCTGGAAAGAATTTGTGAAATACCAGGTGCCTATCACATCAAACATGCAGATCAATAACAGAGGAGCTGAGTATATGGATTCTGGTACATTTCTCTCATTTATTCACCTCTATTTACTACCACACTGTGGGCGTGGTATGGTGAGCGTAGCCAGGGGAAAAGCCCTGCATTGCACCCAAATTAGGACTACTTTATTTCAAAACTTGGATGGGCGGGGCCAGGGAGTTAGAAGGACATCAGTGCCGCCGCCGCTGAGTAGCCCTGCCGCGTCTCTCCCGGGACTATGCCACCGGCTCAGGATGTGAAACCCAGGACAGCTGCGCCTGCTGGCATCGCCCTCCCTGGCCTCGCCCAGCCAGGGAGTTAAAAGGACATTGGAGCCACCACCACCGAGGAGCCCCGCCGCATCTCTTCCGGGCCCACGCCACTGGCCCGGGATGGGAGACCCAGGACAGCTGCGCCTGTCGGCATTGCCCTCCATGGCCCAGCCCAGCCAGGGAGTTAAAAGGATGTCGGAGCCGCCGCCGAGGAGCCCCGCTGCATCTCTCCTGGGCCCACACCAACGGCCCAGGATGGGAGACCCGGGAGAAGCTGCACCTGCCCTCGATGAGAGGGCGGGCGGGGAGAGACTGGCCCCAGCTGTAGGGTGGCCGGCGCAGCCATAATAGACTGTGTTTCTGAGGCCACAAGATGCTCATGCCCTCCTCCCAGCCAGACTGGCGGGAGGAGAACAAATTCAGCTGAGGGGAGTTTGGGGCTGGCAGGCAGTTTGGGGATGGCCCATCTTCCTTCGGCTGGACTGCTGGATGAGGAGAAGAGTCTCAGCGGTCAAGTTGGGGATTCTGTAATGTATTCTGTTTCTTGTTCCCCTGGTATTTTACTTTGAAATGTATATTGTCTGAAATATGTACTGTACTGCTTTTGAAATATTTCTGTATAATATGTAATGATATTTATAATTGTAAATTAGGATTTGATATTGTTTGAAATGTGTACTGTACTGCTTTTGAATGGTTTTTGTGTCATGATATTTTGTAGTTGTAAATTGGGATTTGGTACTGTTATTTGACTTGCTATGAGCCTCCCTGAGTCGGCATATGCTGAGTAGGGCGGCATACAAGTCAACTAAACTAAACTAAACTAAACTCTCTGCGGTCAACCACATAACCTAACTCAGTCAGGATTCATGTTGGAATGGGCCATCTTCTCCTCTCTGACCAGAGACATAGGCATCCAAACAGAAGAGCATAAACATGAAGCTTTTGAGAGGCAACTAGCAGCACTACTTCCCGAAGGAATTTGCTCATTTCAGCAATCCCACTATTTCTCCCTCACACTCCACAGTTGAGTTGAACAATGAGAGTCCTGCTAGGCCAAGTAAAGTTTGACTCAACATCAGCACCTGACATATTGGAACAACAACAACAACAACAGTGTGCTACTAAGTCAACTTTGACTTCAGATTTTCTCATTGTTTTCTAAGTAGAAAGTAGTCAAAAGTGGTTTACCAGCCCCTTCTTCTGGGGACATCTTTGGACTGTGCAGCTTGTCTCTGATCACACAGACTGGCTCTTTTCTAAGGAGGCAGAGTGGGGAATTGAACTCTCAACCTCTGGTTCTGCAGCCAGACACCTAACACACTGAACTATTCAGCCAGTGCTATTCATGATATGTTGGGGCCGAAATATTTCCAAGGGAGCCCAATTTTTTTCTTGCATTGTTGGTGGCTCTAAAGAGAATGGTCATTTCATTTTTTGTGAGCATTACTATGTCAGGCTGGAGCCAAGAGAAGTAGTAAATAACTTTTCTTGTCCCTACACTTTGTAGTCTACAATTTCCACCAGCCCTATAGTGATGGATTATAGGACTAGAAATATATTGCATGCTGCTGAAAAGCCACGAAATCTTCTAGAGACACCTCTATGACAAGGCCTTCAGATGATATTACAACTCCCAGAATCCCTCAGCCAGTGTAGCCAGTATTAAAAAAAAAGTCACTTTTTGAAGTTCTGTAATCAATAGCTATCACCCTTTCTGCCTGTGTGGCCCCAGATAACCATGCAGAAAATAAACAGGGTGGAAAGCCCTCATGGAAAATCATGTGCTTTGCCAAAAGTATCTCAAGTCACAGCATGTGTCTGGATGGCATAAACTATAAAGCACAATAACCTGGCTAAGACTCAAGTGACATACCTAGCATAAGCTTAACTGGGTGCCAAGGAAGAATGGCTTGCACTATTAGAACAACCGTCCTATTGCTTTATAGGCAACATAGCAACTAAATTTCCAGCTGCACACTGAAAGCCAATGGCAGTGGTCTTGACTTTCTGGGACATGGGGCCTGCGTTAGAACACCCAATACCTAAAAAAGGTCACATCTTAAATGAAATATAACAAAATCATTAACCTACTGATTTAGATTTAAAAAAAACCATGCAGAGGTCAATGAGGAAATGTTTTCGGCAGTTTTAGTGCCTTTCAAACTCTGAAGTTCAAAGGAACAGTACAAAGGCTATATGCTAGGACATTTTTCTTTCCAAAAGATGAATTATGAATCCGACCCACCAGATGGCAAAATTGCAATCCCAAGTACATTGAATACTATTTATTTCTCATAGGATAAGCACACTGCTTTGAGGTTTAAATCTACACATACTATCATCGACTGCAACTCGTATGCGAGAATGCACCACCACCCCTGAAGCAGGAAAAATGTCACTGGCGTGAATTTGTTTAAGGTGGATCCCATCTTGCCATGAAGTGACCCACACACTATGATCTCTGAGCCCTCACCCATGGCACACATGAAGCATGACATGCAGGATTTAACACCGGGACTGCAATGGACCACTGCAGCCTTGAGGATATGTATAAGGTGCGCCTTCACAGCCAATCCATCTGGTATGGCCTCTTCCACCTCCATGACTGTTGGGAATTTGCGGTTGGGCCCAATATGATGGTTTCCAGTGGCATTTCCTCCACTGAGGGTGACCATCACTCCACCTAAACAGGCTCATCTGCCTGTAGCCATTGGCCCATTTAGGGAGTCAGGTTAGTTAACCGCCATTTAAAATACAACAACACAGCTGACTGAGCTCATGTCGAAGTTGTCCATGTTAGAGTAAAGCACTGGCCAGGTGCATTGCCTGAGTACCCAACCCTTCTTAGCTGACCTGCGGTTCCAGAATGGAGAATCGTCCCATACTGCTAGCTGATACCTTTGTGGCATGGTTGAACCTGCCAGGGGACTACACCCCCACCACCATAGCTGTCGGACGGCCAGGGTCACCACTGTGCCATGTTGAGGTGTAATGTGGGATTTGCAGCAGAACTGATTCTGTATGTCAAAAATAGGCAGCAAGTTGCACTGGTTAATATACTATTGTCCCACCTTTACTTGCAAGGAAAGATGCTTACAAGGTTTTCCATCTGTCCCAAAGCCATAGGTGGGGTTAGATTGTCTCAGATACTCACCAAATTTCCTAAAATGTACATTTCACAGCCTGTCCCCAGGGTTTCAAAGTTAAAATGGAAAGAAACATAATTTAGGATGAAGAACATTTAAGCATTGCAGGCGCACCCCCCAATAAAGGACTCAGACACTGGTGAAAGTGGATAACGGCATTGGGCCACATTTATTGATTCATGCCCTAGTCCGAATTATAAATTTCTATTGGTATTTGACCAATTATAATTCTTAAGGCAAGCAGGCCGAAGTAACACTGGTAAGGTGCCACCCAAAATTGCCAACGGCAATTGTTACAATGTATCTATTTGTATCAATTTGTTTGTTGACAACAAACAAATTGTTGACCGTAGTCAATATCTAACTAATGACCCCACCCTCTGACGCGTATCCATAAAATCACGGGGTGATGCATGCTGTCTAGCTGTAGCCATCACCCCGTCGCCTGGTTCGTCGTTGACCGGACAACGTTTAACCAAGTTATGCCTGTCTAGTGTTGTCCAGTCAATTGCAAACCTGCCGGATACCTGTGGGTCATAAATGTTTACCTTACCAGTGCTACCCGCCCATGTGACCAAAGTCAACAGCAGCAACAGAAACCCCTATATCAAACCATAGCAACAGTGTGGGATGGGCGAAAAAGCCAGGACCCGAGAGCCAATTGTGAGTCCCAGCCAAAAATTCCCACCCGGCCCCGAAGCGACCAAAATATCACACTGTTAACTAGGGAGGGGGTGGAGGGGAAAAACTTCTCCGCTCCGTCGCTTCGCAAAATGGCAGCTCGGCTGCCTCGTGGCCACCCCTTTTATAAGGGTGCTGGCCACGCCCCTAACTACCCAGATGCCTTCGTCCGGTGGGGGGGGGCGCAAAGAGCACGGCGGCCATTTTGGCGCCGCGCTTGCATTGCAGGCGCACCCCCCAATAAAGGACTCAGACACTGGTGAAAGTGGATAACGGCATTGGGCCACATTTATTGATTCATGCCCTAGTCCGAATTATAAATTTCTATTGGTAATTGACCAATTATAATTTTTAAGGCAAGCAGGCCGAAGTAACACTGGTAAGGTGCCACCCAAAATTGCCAACGGCAATTGTTACAATGTATCTATTTGTATCAATTTGTTTGTTGACAACAAACAAATTGTTGACCGTAGTCAATATCTAACTAATGACCCCACCCTCTGACGCGTATCCGTAAAATCACGGGGTGATGCATGCTGTCTAGCTGTAGCCATCACCCCGTCGCCTGGTTCGTCGTTGACCGGACAACGTTTAACCAACTTATGCCTGTCTAGTGTTGTCCAGTCAATTGCGAACCTGCCGGATACCTGTGGGTCATAAATGTTTACCTTACCAGTGCTACCCGCCACACGGGGAGGCTTCCCAAAAGGCTCACCGCCCCCCCCAAGACCGTCAGCTCGGTCAACAGGCCTGCTCGCCAGTCCACTAACAAGAGGTCCATACCTCCCTGCGACAGATGGGCCCCATCCCCTGAGTAAAGCTCACAATTTTGCAGACTGATGGTAGGGAGGCGAATGACGCGTCCCCCACCCTTGTCGAAAAGGAACCGGGCAATAGCCCTGTTCACGGAGCGTCAGCCCGGTCAAGAGCCTCGAGGCCGAACGCTCCCCTGTAAGCGTACCGTGGTATCATGTCCGACCAATTGAGGGTTGTGGCAGGCCACACATAATGTGAGTAGGCCAGGTCACTGCAAATCGCAAGCTTCCGCGATAGGCCAGTGACCTGTCCCAAGCCATTGCCCCCAAGGTACATAACCAGGACATCAGGCGAGTCAGCATCCCTGATGTAGAAAAGGAATGGCAACAGTTCCCGCCATAACATGCCGCGCTTACCATACCACCTGAGACGTGTGGATGCACCCAGTCCCAGTCGGGGTCCCCACTCTGTCGCCGCAGCGTAACGCGCTGCCCTGTGCAGCGTAACGCGCTGCCCTGTGCACGTGGCTATGGCCCACCAGCCATACTGTCACCGGTGTAATACGACACCCAGGGTCTGTCAAGGAAAAAAAAGGGGGGGGGAGAAACAGTGCAGTGACTAAACTGGTACTCACGGTTGAAGAGGGCGAACACAAAACTGAAAACATTGTGATCCCCACCCTCCCATGCGGCGTATTTCAGCCCCGGAGTACCCAAAAACAGCTGCAGTAGAAGCCGCCCCTATCCTGAATGAATGGGTGCCGCAACAAGCTCCAGGGAGGCCAACACTGGCTAGTGCCTTCCCGGTCACCCTCCAAAATTGAAATTTAGTAAGGGAAGACCCACCTTGGTGACAGAAAAACGGGCCATGGTGCGTGCCACGCAGTGCAAGGAACTCATGTAGGGCACCAACCGGACAGATGTCTGCCAAGGAACATCGTAGCAGTCTCACTCCACTGCCTACGCCGTGCTGATCCGTTTTAGAGGAGCGTATCCTCAACTGAGCCCAATCATTGCAAACACAGACATCGTCGAGTTCCAGTGCCCTACGACTTGCATCCGCCTTAGACAGCATCACAAGCTCGCTGATGCGGAGCGCTCCAAAAAAGGCCACCGTTGTAGCCGCATGAAACAGGGCTGCCTCATACCTATCAAAACATAGGTCCTGCCAGCCCCGTGCCAGTAAGAACCCCTGGGGAATTTTGGTGGCGGTCGTCCGGGCTACGCCCACGCTCCCGCACCCACCCCTCCAAAACGTGTCTCACAGGGAAGTCAGCGGTACCGTCCGCATGACCGCCTACTTTGGCCATAAAAGCCAGCGCTGACAGCCTGGATGCTATGGTGCGAGGTGCGAGGCCCCGGGCATGTAGGTAAACCATGAATCGAAGGATGTGGGCCACTGGGATCGGCCAGGTGTCTGGCAGCCAAAATTGGGCACAGAATGCTTGGAAAGAAATGAATGCGTGGTGATACGCCTCACGCGTGTGTGGCGTCAGCGACATGCCGATTGCCCGGTTCACCTCTCCTCGCCAAGGGTCCATATCTCGTCCGGGAGTGGCGAGGGAAATTCCTCCGCATCCTGGGCCAAGGCGCGGAACCGGGAGATCTGCAGGCGGGACAAAGCGCCAGCGATATCATTATTGACACCCGGGACATGCCTGGCCCTGAACAGCACATTGAGGCGCAGGCTGCGCAATACAAACTGGCGCACCAGGTCCATGACCCTGGGTGTTTCAGAAGTCTGTGAGTTGACAATGTGGACAACTGCCGCATTGTCACACCAGAAATGAACCACCGAGTTGGCCCACTCCGCACCATAGCATCAAAGCCCCCAGGATGGGGAAAAAATTCCAGATACGTAAGATCTCACAGGCAACCCATGCCCGACCAGGCTGGCGGCCACCCACCATAGGCCCACTTCCCATTGAAGTACATCCCATAACCCAGGGATCCAGAGGCATCGGACTGTATCTGGAAACGAGGTGAAGCCAGAAGGTCGGACCTCCAAAATGACATCCCATTGAACTCCCTCAGGAACTGGAGCCAGATAAGCATATCTGCCCTGATACCCCGGGTCAGTCTCGCCCTATGGTGGGGCCTGGATAAGCCTGTCATGGCGTCGCACAAGCGCCGAGCAAACGCCCTGCCCGGTGCGACTACCCTGCAAGCGAAATTGAGGTGACCATGTAGCACCTGCAGTCCCCACAGGGATGCCTTGCATTGAGCAAGCAAGTCCGAGATGAGGGCCACTATCCTTGACACCTCATCCCCCGGTAACCTAGAAGCCTGCACTACCATGTCAATCTCCACCCCCAGGAAGACTAGCTGAGTAGATGGGCCCTCGGTCTTTTCGGGCGCTAAAGGGACACCAAGTTCCTCCATTAGCGTCTGAAATGTGTTGAGGAGACGTGTGCACGTGTCCCAGCCCCGTTCACCCCCAAATAAAAAATCATCCAGGTAATGGGCTACAGACCGAGACCCTGACCTGCGGACAAAAGCCCAATGTAGGAAGGTGCAGAAACGCTCGAAGGCCGAACATGATATGGAACAGCCGAAAGGCATGGCCTTATCGAAATAAAATGCACCCCGGAACTTGAAGCCCAGCAACTCAAAGTCACCCGGGTGGACCGGCAGGAGACGAAAAGCCGACTTAATGTCACACTTAGCGAACAGTGCACCCGGGCCACATGAGCGCACCATGCGCAGCGCTCGGTCAAAGGATGCATACCCGACCGAGCAAAGGTCATCAGGGATAGCATCATCGACCGATCGGCCGGCTGGGTAGGACAAGTGATGAATCAGGCAGCACTCGCCCGGTGACTTCACGGGCACTAAGCCCAAGGGGGACACTTTAAGGTTGGGAAATGGGGGTGCAGGGAAAGGGCCAGCGACCCTGCCCGCATCAACCTCCTTAGTAATGCTGACAGCAGCCACCTCCTCCCTTCCCCAAGGGACAAAAGGTTGGGGGCGTCTTGGGGGGACCTATCCCCCATGAAAGGGAATACTAAACCCCAGTCGAAAACCCTGAAGCAGGTAAGCCTGCTGTCCTCGGGTACAATGCGAGCCAACGCTCCAACATGTCGACATTAATTGGGGAGGGGGCCTTTCAGTGGACCGCTCCCTCTGCGGCAGTCTTGCCAGCCCCTTGTCCACCCCTACCTCTGCCCTGCATCCCTCCCGGCCTGGGGCAGGCGAAGGCAGCATGGGGGCCAGCACAAGAGGGACACTCATGCCTGTACCGGCAATTCTTCCTATTGCAGGAACCAGTGAACGAGAAGGCCGAGCACAGCAGGCGTGCTGGAACCCCCTGCCCCGCCACCTGGCGGGGTGTCTGTGCTGGGGCCGCTCGCTGGACTGCATGTCCGCAATGGTATCTTTCCCCAGGCGCAGGGCGCGTGGGGGTCATGTACAGAAGCCACAGCTTCTGGCAGGGCTCGTCCCACCTCATCTCTGGGTGCAGGGGAATTCGCATACAGAATTCTTCATCGTAAGCCAACCACGACGGGCCCGGGAAGTCAACCATCGCCCGGTAGATGGTGTCCAAATACTGGACCATTGGGAGTGCCAGATCCAGCCTAGCCCTGAGGTAAACCGCCATGTATATGAGGCACGCTGGCAACCAGTTGGCCCACGTGCGTGGCGGCTTACGACGACGTGCCTTTTCCTTATCCTTCTCCTCCTGCCCCTCCCTCTCCTCCTTGGTGGGCTCTCTGTTAAGAAGGGAGAAGATGTCCACATACTCCCCACGCCAGATCTTCTCTTTGGTAGACTGGGCCAGATGATCCCCAAGGGGCAAGGAATACCCCGCTGTCGGCAATGCCGACACCGGCACGGTGGGAACTGTGGCATTGTAAAAGGAGCCTGGACCAACCCCGTCACCCCTAACACGTTCCCGACTGAGTAGGAGGCACCACCCCAAACAGGGCCCTGGGTTGGAGGTGAAGTCGCCGGGCGGGCCGGCGGCGACTGAACCGTCGCGCCACCCGTGCGAGGCCACGGCCACTGAAATGCTCCCCCCAATGTAGGTAGATGTGTGGGTGCACTAGATTGAACCGCATACTCACATGCTGCACCCCCGAGGGCCGCCCCCACTGGGGGTTCCGGCCCACTGGGGGCGTCGGAGCTCACAATCGCGACTGAGCTCGTCGATGGGCCTGATCAGCACCAGCCTGTTGAGTGGGGAGCTGCGAGGCAGTGGCCGACGCCGGCCCACGCGCCTCGGGCAGCTCGACCCGTCCCACCGCCTGCCGCTGCCCGGCAGACGAAGCATCAACCTGCGCTCCAAAAGGCGCCCCTGGGTGGTTGACCCTCGCGAGCGATGCCTCGAGGGCCGCAATGCGGGCCAGAAGGGCCTCAACATTGACATAGCCCCCGATGCCAAGGGGGGGCAAAGGGCCGGCCGGCCCACAGGTTGCAGGCACCGGTCCAGGTCCCTGGACCCCGGGGCCCGAATATGGCCACGAGCCCAGGCCCGGCCCCTGCGGGGCCGGGGGCATGCTCTGCCAGGGGAAGGGACCCGACCACCCCCCATGGCCGAAACCCCCCGCAGGAAGCTGCGTACCAAGAGGAGAAGGCCCCGAAGAATGGTCCATGCCAGGGGCAGTGGCCATTGCTTGCGGGCTGGGGGCCGTGGCCCCTGCCGGGCCGGTATGCAGACGCCCCGCCTCAGGCCAGGGGGCTATCAACCCCATCCCACCGGTCCCGGTGGGCTCTGGCAAGGGAGGCTGCTGGGGAGGCGCAGTCGCGGTCCTCCGACCCGGCTGGCGCCTCCGCGCAGAGCGAACCGCATTCGCAGTTGCCGTCTTCTTAGAGGGCATAGCTGCTATCTGCTGGGAAGCCGGATAAAGATGAAGAAGAACTGCGTCCAAAGAGGCTTCCCGGCGAAAGGCAAGAGCGACGGAGGTAAGAGGGAAAAACTTCTCCGCTCCGTCGCTTCGCAAAATGGCAGCTCGGCTGCCTCGTGGCCACCCCTTTTATAAGGGTGCTGGCCACGCCCCTAACTACCCGGATGCCTTCGTCCGCGCTTGCAAAATTCTATTCCAGAGATAATTAAGAATTTAAAATCTTCCCTTTCTATACAGTATGATGGACTAATTCAAGAACTTCTGGACAAGTATCATTATTTTTTAAATTTTATCAAATTTTGTTTTTACAGATCAGAGATTATCTAACCAAGCTGATATTTTGTACTTTCTATTGTGGAACATGACCTGCAGGTAACTCAAATGATTTGGCAGCTAGGTGATGAGGTGATGGAGGGGAAATATTCTTGAGCATTATGAACTACACTTCCTTCCATTGTCCAGCACACTATTTTTCCAATAAAGTTTTGTTCATTGGTTATTTTTCATACTTCTCTCTTTGTTTCAAGTATCAAAGTTAGTTATATATTAAAATAAATTATCCTAAAATGTAGTTGCATCCCTTGTAGGAAGAAGTGTGGATGATGCGGTGGCTCAACCGGTTAAGACACTGAACTCGCTAACTGGAAGGTTGGAGTTCGATTCCTGGGTACTGCATGATGGGATGAACTCCCATCTCTGTCCCAGTTCCTGCCAACAAAAGCAGGAAATTGTAAGTAGATAAATAGAGATCACTTTGGTGGGAAGGTAAACAGTGTTCCATGCACTGATGTTGAGGCATGCCCTCCACATGTTCATGGAAACATCTGCAGACGCAGACAGTGCTGGCTCTTTGGCTATAAACAGAGATGAGCACTGAACCCTAGAGTTGGATACAACTGGCAAGGGCAACCTTTACCTAGGACAGGTGTTCTCAACTTTTTTAAGGCAGGGGTCAGGTCACACTCTCTCAGACAGCTTCAGGGGCCAGATGGCCATTTTGCCCTTCCTCCACCACATGGCACTTCCTGGTGTGGTGAAGGTGGTGGTGGGCCATATAAAATGGTGCCATGGCCACATCCAGCCTGCAGGCCACAGGTTGAAAATCCCTGACCTAGGAAGATGTGTTCTCTATAACAGACACACAATGGAAACAAGCAAATAACTATATCAGCAGGAATCTTTAAAAATCATTCTTCTCTTCTGCCACTCAGCAATATGTATGGAGTGCAATACAGTTTAATGTTCATCAAAGAAGAACAAAACAAAACAGAAGATTCTTTAGTATGAAACATTTGCTAGGAATGTCTTGGTATTCCAATCTGGAGCTGGGAAATGCAAATACAGGACGTGACAAGATCTAAAATTCTTGAGACAAAGAGATGCTATGGTGCTGAAGACTTCAATTAAATTAAACTTTTTAAGAAAGGATTTGAACCATTCATAATTAGCATCCCCTCTTCAACAGGAACAGGGCAAAGGTAAATTTTAGGGAGTCATTAATTAAGGCAGCCTACATTGGGTGGTTTTATAACAAAAATCTGTACAGTTTGTTCTTTCATTAGGATATAGGAAATGGGAAATAAATTAAGATATTTTATACTGTAATTTGATTATAAACCATTCCTACTGAAGTATCATCTATGAACTTTTAATATAAAATCACTTTTGTAAATTTCACTCTTAATTGGATAAGTTTTCATTTTGTTTGCAATCAAACAACGCATAGATCAGTGTTTCCCAATCTTTGGTTTTTGGACTTCAATTCCCAGAAGTCTAAATCAATTCCCCAAAGCAATGATCAGCCAATGTACTGACTTAGGGTTCTGGTAATTGAAGTCCTCCTGTGGGGCCCACACTGACAAGCACTGGCCTAGATCATTACAGCAACAGACAGATAATTCTCATTCCAACATATACAATAAACAAATGCTTTATGTATTTTTTTTTCCTTTGTGGATGTGTTTATTTGGATTATATTCTCTTCTACTGGTGTGACTAAAACCTTATATTTCATTCAAAAATGAGTAAATTCTGGGCAGACATCCACCCCCGAATGCTTTCATGGGAATGTTCAATTTCCATAAAAGAGAAATAACAGGGAGTTTGGGAGGGGGGAAAGTTTGGTGAAATCAAGAATTTTAATGCTAGTTTTCTGGCTTTCTTTAGCTTTGGTGCTTCTTTTGAAATCTGGGGAAAAGCAGTGGATTGCATATCAAACTTCAAAAGGAGTAGCACAGAGCTACTAAGAACAAATGAAAAGTGGCTTAAAGTGGCAAGAAACTTTTACTGTTTTGTAAAAGGGGAAGTAACAAGCAAACAAGTAGCCGTCTCTTTCAATTTCACCCTCCCAAAAAAGGCTGACTCAATTATTTTCTCCCAACTACACCAATATCTGCTGGGTCAAATACTTTAGCCCAACTTTAGCTGGTAAATCAAGTAAAAGAGAATAACAAAAGGAGATTTCCACAGATTTTGTTCTGGACAGTGTCTGTGGTGACATTTATTAACTTCTCTCAGCAGGAGAACTGGCCAAATCTTTTGTTTGACATAAAATCAGACAGATTTCATGCAGTAGCAGAGAAGATTTATTTCCTGAAGGATTCGATACACTACAAACCATTGTTCTTTGAACTACTGTGAGAAAAGGGAAAGAGAGAGAGAGAGAAATAAATAGAAATAACATTACACTGTAAACTCTTTGGAAAAGTTGGCAATATTTTTCAGGGAGCACAGAAGGAAAGTGTTTCCTTTGCAACTTGATATTCAAGGGGGCTCCAAATGTCGCTTTAGTACAGCTCCCTGAAGAAACAATACATGCATTAGGATACAGGCTATAGGGAAATGTAAGAAGGAAATGGTTGACTGATGGAGAGTGAATTGGAAAGGTCAAACCAGCCAGAGAGAGTAAGAGAAAGTGATATTAATGGGAAAATAATTAGTTAATTTACAAGAAGCCACAACAAGCCTATTTGGATGTTAAGGTTCAATGAGGTATTCCAATATGCAAGGAACAGCAAAGAGGCATTGCCTCCTATATCCAGAGCTGTCTTTGACTCACTAATTCCAATCATGGCCTTATCACATGGAGAACCATTGTGGAAGATTGGAATGCATTAGGGAAGTTGAGATGAATGCAAGCAAAGCTGGTCATGGGACTGGATACCTTGCTTTACCTGTGTTCTATTCCAGATGGGTTAAGCCAAAGATTAGCAAATCCCAATGACTTCCAAGGGCCATGTCTTGTGTGTCCCCACAAAGGACAGGGGCAAAACCAACACTGACTAGTAAACTATTTGAAGTAGTTAAAAGAGCTTTTCCTGCCAACCTAGCAGTTCGAAAGCAAGAAATTGCAAGTAGATAAATAGGGACCACTTTGGTGGGAAGGTAAACAGCATTCCATGCGCTCCGGTGTATAGTCATGCCTGCCACATGACCACAGAAACATCTGCAGAAGCAGATAGCGCTGGCTCTTTGGCTTTGTAACAGAGATGAGCATTGAACCCTAGAGTCTGATATGACTGGCTTTCGAGCAAGGGAAACCTTTAAATGAGCTTTTGAAATGAACACCAAGAAAAAGTGTTTTTCAATATTAAAGGGCTCCTCCTACACCAGTTTATTAACTGTCTCTGGGGAAATTATTTGGTGAGGTTTAGATAGACAAAATAATAGTAAAATGAATGGCACAATTTACTGAAATACTTCAAAATGGTATGTTACTTTAAAACTTTCCCTTGGGGAAATTAATCGCTAGTCAAGTGTTTTCAGATCAATTTAAATGGTACCAGGTGGCATTTCACATAAACACACTAATTAGTATACCAATTACTTTTCAGTATATCACACTTTTTTCGTTTATCTTTCTCAATTTTGTGTCTCATCCTGTGAGTTTTTCTCAAGACGCTAAGTAAAGAACTGAAAAAAAAAGCTACCAATGTAAAACAAATATTGCCAAAATGAATACTAATGAGATCCTGAAAGAATGGGATATACTGTATGTTAACCAGCTTGCATTTCTAACATACCATCTTGTCTTCAGTTCCTTAAGAAAGAACTACCTCAACTGCTGTATCACTGTGTAGAGCAGGGGTGGCCAAACTACGGCCTGTGGGCCAGATCCGGTCCATGACACCAAATCATCCAGACTGTGTTGTTCTCAACACTCTGGGAAGTGGAACTAAAAGTCATCTGTGCATGCACAAAACGCTGGTGTAAATGCACCCGCGGCTATCATAAATGCATTTACGACAGTTGTGCGTGCATTTATGGCAGTGTTTTGTGCATGTGCGGGCGCATTTTACTTCCGCTTCTGGTGGGAGGAACCATATCTCCAGTCCACTGAACCACATGATCAGCCCATGGCCCAAAAAGTAAAGCCACCCCTGGTATAGAGTACAGTGGTACATTGCTTAAAGAGCATAATGCGTTCCATGGGTTTGCTCTTTAAGCGAGTTTGCTCTTTAAGGGAAACACCATTGTAAGTGACCAATTATGACTTCTGGTGTGTGTGTGTGTGTATGTGTGTGTGTGTGTGTGACTTGTGAACCCCAATTTAGTTGTTAATTGAGTTTTTGGTTGGTTTTAGTTGTTAAGTGAAGCGACCATTCAGAGAAAATTCTGCTCTTTCAGCGTGTTTGTCTCTAAGCGAGGCACTCTATATGCGAGGTTGACTGTAATAGACTCTACAGGAGCTGACTCTAACTGAGGTTCCTGCTACTTCACACTTCACACAATGGTAGGATTATCCAATGAAATCAGGATATCTATTACAGTAGAACCTCATATAACAATCCCTGTATAGCAACGAAATCGCATAACAATTAGGTTTGGGGGGAAAAGGCATCCCGCGTAACAATTTTCACTATGGAAAAATCATACAATAATTTTTCAATGGGAAAAAACCACTTAGCAAAATAAATCGTTATCTGATGCATCCCATAGGGAAAATCGCTATACGATGCATGCATCATATAGCAATTATTTTGTACAAAAACGAGCACCGTGGAACAAATTAAAATCATTGTATGAGGTACCACTGTATTATTATTATTATTATTATTATTATTATTATTATTATTATTATTATTATTATTATTATTATTATTATTAAATCTCTTGTGCCAATGGTGTTATTGTCATTTTGTTAATCCACTTCCTGTGCCTACTCTGCAGATGTCTGTATTTTTGCTTAACTCTAAAATGTCTGAAAAAGTGGATATAGTCTTGAAATCTCACAAGGAAAAATAATATTTTTTTATTTTTTATGAATTTTATTATTTCATTTTTTTAAAATCTGGATCTACCTCTACAATGCAAACCTCAACTTGCTCAAAATGCAAACACATAAAAAAAAGCCTGCCATTTGAACAACTATTGTATTTGCTGGCTTATAAGACACATTGAAGTATAAGACACACCACGTTTTTTATACACATTTTAAAGGGAAAACAATAATTTTCTACAATTTTTTCATAAATTTTCAAAATTAACTCTAAGAGCTGGGGAGGGTGGGATGGAAACAGAAGAGTGCTCCTTTGAAGTACATTTCCTAAACATCCCACCGCCGCTGGATACTAGGAGCCAAGGAGAGTGGGATAGGGGACGAGGATTATTTAAACCCATTTCCACTCCATCCCTCCACCAGTAGAGGGTGGGGTGGGGGGAAAAGAAATAGGCTTAAAGGATTCTTCTCTCCCTCCCCATCCCACTCTCCTCAGCTGGTGGTGGGATGGGGTAGAAATGGGTTTAAAGGATCCTTCTTTCCTTCCCCCCATCCCACTCTCCTCAGCTGGTGGTGGGACAGGGGGAAAAGAAGAATTCTTTAAACCTATTTGCACCCCATCCCACCATCAGCCGAGGAGAATTGGATGAGGAGGGGAGAAGGATACTTTCTGGAGGTGGGGAGGGTGGGATTAGCTGGGAATCAGCCCAGGCAAGATAGCTCCTTTGGAAGCCACCCTACACCTATCTCCTAGTGGTCAGTGGTGACTACTGCCAAACTACACCAGCAAGGGGGGGGGCTGTTACCGGCGTATATGACACACTCCATTTTCCAGGGTATTTTGAGGGGGGGAGTGCATCTTATACGCTGCCAAATATGGTATATCACATGCCTCTGATTTTTAAGCACACAGTGGTACCTCATTTAAAGAGCATAATGCATTCCACGGGATTGCTCTTTGAGTTGCTTTTTAAGAAAAACACAGTGCCACCGCTGCCATTGTAAGTGACTGATTGCGACTTCTGGCAGGGCAGGAGGGATTGCAAACCTTGATTTATTTGTTAAGCAACTTTTTGGTTGTTTTTAGTTGTTAAGCAAGGGTGACCATTCAGAGAAAATTTGTCTCTTTAAGTGAGTTAGTCTCTAAGCGAGGTGCTCTTTATGTGAAGTTTTACTGAAATTATTATTGGCAGGACCTCTTTGGTTGAGTTAGGCACTATTGCCAACACAGAGAACTAAAGCTGAGCACAGATGATATATTTAAATGTTGTTATGCCATCTCATTGGAGGTAGATAATTAAACCCCACTTCAAGTAAAGGCATTAACACTCAAAGCCAACCAAGTATTCTGGCACTTGTAGGTCCAAATGCCATAAGTACACCTTCTCCTACCGAACTGTGAAATTAAAATAGTAAATTACTTTATAATTAAGGTGCCACAACATGTTTTGTCTTTTTTCATGTTCTGTTTTGTTTAATCTCAGATATGTTTTATAACATACTAGCCGATTACCCGGCCTTGCTCGGGTTTTTTATTTGCTCACCTTCCCAGGTAGGGTCTGGCTCCCCCACTGCCCCGGCCACCCAGGCTCCTGATGAGATTTCCCGGGCGTGGGCCGGGGCCATTCGCGCTGCTGCTGCATCACTTATGACCATCTGGCGGCTGCGGCGGTGGGTTCATGGCCAGGCCCGCTGCGCAGCTGCTACTCCTCGCTGCTCCTCCCTCTTGGCTGGTGCCAGCCGAGGGCGTGAGGTGGCAGCAGGGCATCTGGTGACTATAAGGCCTGGCCCGCTGCAAAGCTGCTGCCGGCTGCCACTCCTCCCTCTAGGTCGGAGCCGGCTTAGGGCATCTGGTGTCAGTGGGGCATCCGCTGATGGTGATGGCTGTTTTAGGGTCAGGCCCGCCCCACAGCCAGCACTCCTTGCTGCTCTGGTCCGGTCAGTTGTGTGAGGGGGCGTGGTGCCAGCCTGGCCATGTCGCAGCCTGGCCCCACTGTTGTTTCGGCCACCACCTCCACTGTTCCCTCTTGCGCCCCAGCCTCCAATGTCTCCGCCACTGCCATTTTGGCCACTGATGCCTCATTCATCACCTACGAGGTTGGCTGAGCGTACTTGGCACTGCCTGGATCACTGGTGAGGCTGTGTCACACGCATGGACCTCCGTGAATGTGCACTACCACTTTTCCTGGCCTTCCTTCCTGTCAGATGGGGATGCCCCCTTTGTGACCCATTTTTTGGGGCATAACCCACCAAATGGGGTTTGCCACCCCCCAGTGGCTCTCTCGCTAGGCCAAGGAAGATGTGTGGCAAGTTCCAGCAGGATCCATCCAGGGGTGTGGGAGCCCATCGTGGACATACAAGACCACACCTTTGTTTTATAGATATAGATTGCTAAAAGTGTTGATGTTCAAAATGTGTGTCTAAAAAGATCACCCACTTCTACTTGAAAGTATCTGGTTTGATAAAAGTCTTTCATGCATTTCCTGCAACAATCTCATGTCTGAAATAGCTTTCACCTCACCTGGCATCAACTTGCCTAATCTTTAGCCCAGCTGGTCTTCCTGGGTGTTGGTTAGACAAGCTGAGAACTGTCCTAGTGCTGTGGATGGGACGCATTATTGATTGGCAATAACCTTTCCTGATTGGTCTGTCTGGCTAGAACACGGGCTGGAGACCAACCTGGCTATGCAGGAAGGGAAATTGGGTAAAACGCTAATAGTGATAGTTAGCAGTAGAAACTCCATATTGCCTTGGCTGAGAGCACTGAGAGGAGTGGGACATAAGTCACCCAAATGTCACAATGCCTAGTAAACAGCTCACAGTATCTCACTCACGTCCGCGGAGACACTAAGCTGTTGCTAGACCAAACAATTAGGTGTAGAAGCCTGGAGTTTACAAGGACTCTGAGATAGGACGGGAACAGTGAGTCTCGCTACATCTGCTGATTAGTCTGCCTATGGGGAACCTTGGCACACAATATTTTCTTAGCAACTTCTTAGGCTAGCAAATGTACCTTGGCCAGCAACATGCTACGTAAGCAAGCTTTCTGTAATAGGGGTCATGCGTGCTCTGTGCGCAAGTGATCGAGAATGCAAGTCAATAAATACAGATCACCCGACTTGATCGGGACTGACTTTTCCACCACACTTCCGTATCCCGTGCCTTCCTTGCACCTAGCGGCCCTGATCCTCCGGGGGAGAAGAAACCATTACGACATAGTGCTCTGGCTTTCAAACTCCTAAGATCAACTCTGAAGTCTCACCAATTCCCCCCGACTGTCAAGACTGGTGGTTTTAAAAAAAATATATTTCATACAACAATTAGAAGTCTTGAAAAAAAATATTTGGAGAAAGCAAGCTGCAAAAGAACTTTTATGTTTATACCAATTCAAGAAAAACATAACTTTATCTTTTTTTAATAGTGAGATTGTATACATTACTGAACTCATCTTACTATGAACATTCTTAACTTTATATAAATCTAAAAAGAAAAAAAATTAACAGCATTTATTTCTCTTGAAATATGAATGATGGCAATATAGTAACTTTAACCTAAATAACCTTTTCCTATTTAATGTTATAAAAATGCAGTCCAAATAAAGTCACTCACTTTCTTCACTAGTGGCACAGTGAAGAATCAAACCCTCAACCTCTGGCTCCCAGCCAGATACATAAACTACTGAGCTATCCAACCAGCAAAATTCTTATTTACCATCTATTGAACATCTAAAAACATTCCTCTTACAAGAGCCTAGAAATGTTACATTCTGGAATAAAATTCCCCCCCAAACCCCAGATATTGCCAGTGAGCCATCCTAGGAGGGAATTATAAAAGCTGAAGTCCACATGAAACAAAAATTTTAGAATATGGCATGGGGAGATAATTTATATAAAATATACATTGTTAATAAAGCTATCTACTTAGGGTATCCTCTTCTGCTTGCTGCCTTCATTGGAGATGTGAATAAAGGGACATTTTTGTGCCCCTAACTCATTCTTAGGAAAGCTTGTAATATCAACCAGGAAATTTTCAATTCTGAACACAATAGCAGATGACAAAAAAATGAAATTGAGCAACACCTACAGTATTAAAAGTACAGAAATGTATAGTAGTGAAACATGTTTCTCTCTGTTACAGTATTTAGAAGCAGCGTTACAATTTTACTTTTAATGTTAAACTGAATAAAAACAAGCCACTTGATCTTCACTGGATGTGGGGAAAAACAGTTTCAACAGAAGTTCTGTTTACACAGTTAAAGATTTTAGAGCTGCTTCAAGACTTGGAGTTAGTCCTGTTATTCCAGTTTAAGTATGTCATCTATGCTTGATTTATACTTATACAGGGTTTTAATTATTTCTGGCAGCATACTTAGGATGGCAGCCTTTCTTGACAGAAAAAGAGCAAGGTTTCTTTCAACCTACAAAATCAGCAGGCTAGCAAAGTTGCAGCTAGCCTGCTGTACCAACCTGAAGTCAGTACCATGTGAACTGAAGGCTGCCTTATCTTTTAAAGTGAAACTTCCCCCCCCCCCCAAAAAAAAGCTATCCAAAGAAAAAAAGAACAAGCCAAATTGGTTTACACATTATCCTTTTAAAGGGAATGTATTAAAAGTAGTACTAGCAGGGGGACCCGGCATTGCCCGGGTGGGGGACCCAACTCGGGGCAAGGAGAGACAGGGATTATCAACCTGCGACACGTGGGCTGGATGCGGTGTGCAGCACCATTTCATGTGCTCCCCACCGCCTCCACCACACAAGGAAGCGCCATGTGGTGGAGGATGAGCAAAATGGCTGTCCAGGCCTCAAAGCTGACTGAGAGAGCATCACCCGGGCCCCCGCTTGAAAAGGTTGAGAACCCCTGGTTTAGAGGGAATATTATTGTTTAAAATTTAAATGTTAATGCTTTTTCCTTCCACGTGTGCATCTGCAAATAAATCAAACTTAAGAAGGCTACATCTCGCATTCATGTTGAAGGGGGAAATTCCAAAGAAAGATAGCATGTGCTTTGAAAAATGCTTTATTTGTTTAAAAATATATTCCATTTACCTCATAATCTAGTAGTTCTCAACCTTTTAGAGCCGGGGGGCGGGTCATGCTACCTCAGACAACTTTGGGAGCCGGACAGCCATTTTGCCCTTCCTCCACCACATGGCGCTTCCTGGTGTGGTGGGGGCGGTAGGAAGCAAATGAAATGGTGCTGCAGGCCGCATCTGGCCCACATGCTGCCAGTTGAGAATCCCTGTCATAATCCATAGAATTCTTCCTGTTTGTGATCAGGGATCCCAACTGCTAAGGCTGGATCCCAACCTTATCTCCTCATTTTGATCACCACCCTGTCTTCACAACAATAAAAAGAGTTTAATGGACTTTGGAAATAAGATGATAGAATGGAATAAGAAAGAGATGATTATTATATTGGAAACAGTTTTGAGATTATTGTTTTAAAAAATGGAAAGTAGATAGGGAATTTGAATTAGTTGATCAGTAGAAAGAGATATGGAAGAATAAATGATAAATTAACATGTGAATTAAAACTAAAATAGGGATTAGTTTTTTAAAAAAAACCTACTTTAGAGACGTATGGGGAGAATTAATAGATGGGTTGAAAGGATTTTTGCTGGAGAAAGGGGATGCCTATATGTGACTCCTTTCATGTTCCCCAAGATATTTTTTCCCCATTGCAGTGGTCCCTATTTATCTACTTTCAATTTCGTGCTTTCAAGCTGCTAAATTGGAAGGTGCTGGGAAAGACACGGAAGCTCACTCTGTCATGCAGTACCCGAGTCCCAAACTGCCAACTTGCTGTCCCCTCTCCGGAAGGCATCCAGAAGGGTTTCCCTTGTTCCTGTGGCTACTCCACTTCTTCTTCCTCCTCTTCTGATGAGGGGAACCCCCAAGAGCGACTCCTCCTTCGTCTCCCCGCCTCCCCCAACCCAAACGCAACGACACCTTGGTTTTAGGTATATAGATAAAGCACAATGTGTGGATAATATAAGTATTATTCACTTACACAGGGTCTTTCCCATGTGCATTCAGTAAAAACCCAAAACATTTATGCAGCAATTTATAGTTTACATTTCCATACTTTCACCTCCTACTACCTCCCATCCCCTGTTGTGAGCAACATTTCTCTCCTGAGCAGAAAATAAAGTGTATGCATTTGTAACATATTGACAAAAACTAGAAAGTGAGAAAGTTATAACAATCATTATCTTTGTGATGCCTGTTATATCACAGATGAAAATAAGAATTGTATGCAGTGGTCAAGAGGTCACTCTGCATTGCTCTCTGTGGAATCTGCAGGCAGATGCACATTTCCACCCACAAGCAGCAGATTAAATCAACACATATGCAGAGATGCACTCTAAAAAATTTACTACCACACTGTGGGCGTGGCTAACTGTGGGTGTGGCCAACTGTGGACATGGCCTCATTTCCCCCCCCCCTCAAGAAAGAAAAGAAGGAAAAGAAAGAATAGAAATGAAACCGGGCAGGTACTTACCTTGCTTTCAGAGCGTCACTCCCAGCAGAGGCGGGAAACCCTGGCGCAGCCACCCCAACTTCCTGATGCAGCCTGCCTGGCCGGATGAGGATCAGGCGTGAGATGCGGTTGCGCCTAGGTCTCGACCGCCGCCACCGCCGCTTCGCCCATTGTCCTGGAGACAAGGAGGAGGAGTCCCAGAACAGCCAGGTGCTGCTGGTGAGTCAGCCCCTCACCGTCTGGGTGCACTTTTACCTCCACACTTCCAGTGTGCCTTCAGCCCTGGGTGAGGCACATGCAAAGCATTGCCAGCACTGCTGGGAGGTGGGCTGGGTGGTGGGCTGGGCGGCATCCCCTTCCCAGCAGTGCCGGCAATGTTTCCTATGCCGAAGGCACACAGGAAGTGCGGAGGTGAAAGTGCACCTTCCGTCCTGACTGGGCGAGGCTCAAGGGAAATGTTGCCGGTGCTGCTGGGAGGGGGAGGCTGCCCAGCCCACCGCCCCATCCACCTTCCAGCAGCGCCAGCGGCTGCTCTTCCTCCTCTTCCTGGCTCCTAGTTGCATCCTGTGTGCGGGGAGAGGAGGAGGAGGAGGGGTGGTGTGGATGGGAGGTGGGCGTTGCCAGCCAGTTCTGCTACTGGTACAGTCGGACAGGACAGGACAGGACCGGCTTCAGTGCATCACTGCACATATGAGCTGCCCTGTTACCATAAACTACATGAGACTGTTCAATATACGAAGTGACTCATCATCCATACAAAATAAAATATTAGAGATGGCTTTCTTTATGTCTGATAAAGAAATAGTCACAATAATAGTGAGCAGCTTGGGAGTCAGATGTTCCTAAGACTCTATGTAAATTTAGCGCACGTGCACACGCACACACACACACACACACACACGCACAAAACAAAACTGGCTTACTCTCTGTTGAAAGTGCAAGAGGAAGTGAACTCTTTGCCTTTTTACTCTTCTTTTCAGTTGGCTTTGAAGACTCTGAAAGAGGAGAAAAGAAACAAAAATACAGTTAAGAACTGGAACAGTCATTTAGGGCCAAGGACCAACGGCTGTGGTGAAGAGAGACCTCAGACTTGTTTCTGATTGGCTTGGGATACTGGTGGAAATTGTTGGCTTTTGTGGAGTTTAAATAAGATTTACTGCATACAACCACTTGGATAGACTAAATTCTGAAATTAATAATAAAAATAGCTTTCCTCAGAAAAAGTACTGTAAATAATGTTGTTCCACTCAGGTCAAGCCCCAACTGGAGGGTTCTCTGCTTTGAAAACATAGAGATCAGATGAAGATGGCTTAAAGCAGTGTTTCCCAACCTTTAGTTTTTGGACTTCAGTTTCCAGAAGCCTAAGTCAATCCCCCAAAGTAGTGACCCACGTTGGGAACCACTGGCTTAGAGGAAAGGAGTTACTAAAGCTGAAAGAACAGATCCCATTCCAATTCTGGAATATAACTATGTGGGTGAATGCTAAAGTTATAAACTTTATTATTACAATTTTTTTCGTTATTGATGTCATTTCAAAACTTGCTATGAATTCCAGCTCTAGAGGAAAGGCAGGATATTAATCAGATACATGAATATATCATAGCTCATAAAAATGATGTCTTAAGAAATATGGAGATTCATAAAATGATACAAGATTTTTCTCTTTCATAAGCCTGGAATTCAACTCATCTATTGAAACTGGTCATTATTACATTTGGAAGACAGCTAAGAAAATTAATGTACAGAATATAATACTATGACATTAGTTTACTATAAGATTCAGGGAACTTTTGGTCCTTTAATACTCAGAAGCTGCAGCCAGCATGGCCACTATTAAGGAATTATGGAAGATGTAATCCAGAATTCTTAGCTCCTGCTCTGAAAGTAAATTAAAGACAAATGCCAGGAGAAAGCTACTCACAGCTCTGAATCAAATGGGATATTTTGGAATAAGAACTCCCAGCCATGGATTCCTGGATGTTGCTGAATTACCAACCACTGGCTGTGCTTCCTGAGGATGAGGGGAACCTCAGTCCTAAACCATGTACAACCCCAAGATCAAGAACTACCACAGATGGACTTTTGTTCTGATTTGGCAATGTTGCTGTTATTTTTTAAAATATTCATCTCAAGTGGTTAAGATGCTGACTGGAAGATGGCAGGTCAGCAGTTCGCTACCCAGGTACTACAGGACAGAATGAGCTTCTGTCTTTGTCCCAGCTCCTGCCAACCTAGCAGTTCGAAAGCAAGAAATTGCAAGTAGATAAATAGGGACCACTTCGGTGGGAAGGTAAACAGTGTTCCGTTCACTCCAGTGTCTAGGCATGGCTGCCACATGTCCACGGAAACGTTTGCAGATGCAGACAGCGCAGGCTCTTCGGCTATGAAACAGAGATGAGCACTGAACCCTAGAGTCGGATACGACTGGCTTTTGAGCAAGGGTGACCTTTACCTTTACCTTAAAAGAGCAAATGTCTACAAAGATTACTGTAAATGGCAATTGTACTACCGTATATTTCTCACATCTAACCAGCTACACTCATAGACAATTTCTTCCTGGAAACATCAAAAGCAAAGCACATAAAGAACTCAGAAAAGTTTAGTTTTTAACAAACCTCAGGTCAGCAGTTCAATTCCCGAGTACTGCAGGACCATGGAAACGTCTGCAGAAGCAGACAGCGCTGGCTCTTCAGCTTTGAAACAGAGATGAGCACTGAACCCTCGAGTCGGATACGACCGGCTTTCGAGCAAGGGAAACCTTTACCATTACCTAGTATTCCACAACCACACTAGCTGTGGGATTATGGGACTCTAGCCCAAAATAATTTATAAATCCAAATTGTGCTGGTTGATCTTTTCCCTATTTGCACAACAATGTTGAGTAAAAATGAGCATACTATTGGCTACCATATGTGAAATGCAAAGTACTAACAGCAGTATAGGATTCCCCTTACTACTACCATCTGTTAAATTTTGTCATAACTCCAGTACAAGAGTATCCAAGTAATTGCAAGAGATCAGCATGTGCCTGTTTTTGTTTCTTTATTTTATTAATAACCAATCCAACTGCTTGAAAGCCCTGAAGGCAGTTGTTTGCAGAAGACACAGAAACTCTAATAGTGGTGCCATAGAAATGGATCTGACACCACTGCAAATATTTCAAACTCAATTTGGAAGCCACATTGAGTCTCAGGGTCTCTAACTGGCCCACAGTAATGTAGACACAGTCCATATGGCTGGTTCATTGTTTGCTTTAGGGATTAAAATGTATTATTTTCAAGGAAGGAATGCAGGGGAAGAAGAAACAAAACATTCCACTTCTTCATAATTAAACAAGTGAGAATCAAATTGAGACAGAGTCGGAACAGCATTAAGTTGAGGTTGGGTAGGAGAATATTTCAAGTGGATACCAGCTTAGAACAGGGTACTTACCTTCTACCGACACACTGCAAGCACATTCTGACTTTCCTGCAGCATTCTCAGCGAAGCATTTGTATTGGCCCGCATCTTCAGGAAAAGCCTTGTCAATGGTTAATAAGAACAGTGATCCTAATGGAAAGGAACAAATGCCTGAAATCAGAAAGAGCCCTTTTAACAACAAGACAATGCATTATTTCCCAAGCAGGGCTGAACAGTAGGCAAGGAAATCTTTTTAAGACCTGTCTTCTATCTTAACATATTGAGAGAAGTCTTGAGAGAAGTACCTGATTCCTCCATCAAGACTATTTTTTATTCGCTAGTATCCTTTCAATGTTCAGTTCAAATATTAATCTTTGCAAAATGATGAGCAAAACTCACAACAAAGGGCTTTATTGTAACTCTCCTGGTTCCAAGAGCAACAGATATTGCATGCCCATCACAACAATTCCTGTCATGTGAGAACTGACTAAATCACATGTGCTGGCTCTCATTAAACCAGTGGTTCTCAAACTCTGGTCTCTATGTATTCTTGGACTATTATTCCCAAAGGTCTTCAGTATTGGCTGTGCAGGCTAAGGTTTCTGGGAGTTGCTATCTAAGAACATCCTGGGAACCAGATTTGGGAATGATTGCATTAAATCAGTGTTTCCTAACCTTGGGATTCCAGATGTTCTTGGACTTCAATTCCCAGAATCCCTGATCAGCAGATGTACTAATTAGGCTTCTGAAAATTGAAGTCCAAAAACATCTGGGACCCCAAGGTTGGGAAACACTGGGTGGAACTGTATCATTGTAAAGTATTGTGTATGGGACAGCCACAGCTTAATGGCAGAGCACTTGTTTTGCACATTGAAAGTCTTGGGTTCAACCCCTGGAACTTTCAGGTGTGGCTGGAAAATTCTTCCTATCTGGAAGATCTAAAAGTGTCACTGCCGGTGAGTAAAAGCAATTCTGAGCTACATGAAGCAATGAGCTTCACTTGTATAAGGCCTACTGGCAATGAACCATGATTTGTTGTTGTTGTTCAGTCTCACAGTCAATTCCGACCCTTTGCAACCCTATGGACCATTGTCCTCCAGGCACCTTTATCCTCCACCATCCTCCTTAGCCCACCCAGCTCTGTGCACATTGTGTCTACAATGATTAGGGAGAAGGATTCTAACCTAAGCTTCTCCCAAGAGAGTAAGCATTAAAACACACAGAACCAGACCAGCATACCCATCTGCTTCTCCTGATTACAAGTGGACTCTACCTCTTGCATTTACAAGTTTAGTTCTGCCTTCTCAAAACCTAAGTGCAGCAGCTTTAATGATTAATTTTCACATAGGGAATGGACACTGACATGAAATAGCCTCCATGTAAAAAGAAACTCTAAAGGTCACAATTTTTGACTGCACAAAGGTGCCTTAACAACTATAAAAACAATCTCCTGTGAAAATGAGGCATGAGTGGATGAAGATTTTAGCAGTTTGGCAAAACAAGAAAGCACAGAGTAGGCTGATGAAATATTTGCTAATTAGATACTACACCTGATCTTAGCCAAATGGCTGAGAAGTGATGTTAATTAGATATAGAGATGTGAGCAATGCCAATATTGCTTCAGAAATTTGTAAATCTTTCTGGGACAGTGATATCACAGATAACATCCAGAGTTCAACACTCACATTATGTGGTTGCTGATAGCACCATAGTGTTGTCAAATTTCAAATTAAAAAATCTTTATGAGCATTACAACCAGCACTACAGTGCCAGAAGCATCACAGGCAGTTGATATAACAAGGTGTGGTACAAATAAAATGAAGGGAAACCAGGGATCAACTACTCCTACCTCTAGGACAGAGTCTAATAGCACACACATACACACACAAAAAAAAATCAGTCACTCTATCCATTAAATCAGTAGAATCATTGTTTAAAAGAAGAAACAGGATGAATCTAGAAGTATGCTGAAACTTGTCAAAGCGGGTTTGAATTTTTAAGGAAGATTTCCACATAATATGGGTGGTAGAAACAAACATGAATAACCGTTTTGGCTCATTTGGCCTCACCGGGGCAGAGCCTGTCTTACATAACTTACATAAAACCTTCATTGGCACCACAATGGCACCAAAAGTGCAAGGAGTATAAAAACGGTTTAAAAAATGAGAATTAGTATAACCAGAACATGTAAAATCAAGGGTCATCAACTCCCGCTGAGTGGTCGAAGTCGGATGGCACCTGACAGAAAGGCATATTGCTTGGCAAGGCATTGATAAATACAAAAGGAACACTACTTCTAAGACAGGAGTCTGTCTTGTTGGACTACATTCAATTAAAGATAAATTTATTAACTGAATATAGAAGGAGCTAGAGTATAGAGTGTTCACATAACTATGAAGTAGGAATGGACAGAGTACAGCCATTTGGATGTTACTGGACTGCATCCTCCATCAATCCAAACCTTCATTGTCAGTGGAAACAAATAGTGAGAGCTGCTGTACTGTGAAGCAATATCATGAGCTGCACTAAAACTATATTCAAAGAAGTGCTGATGAGCAGAACACTAAAATTTGCATAAAAGAAAATGTTGGCATTAGGGAAGCTACAGAATCCAGACATTTGCTGAAAACAGAAATGATAAACTCACTTGCTAGTCAGCACACACCAAGCTGTGTGGAGAGCTGTTTTTCAGATATTGAAATTGGCCCTACCTCTCTTCAGGTGTCAGTGAAGCACCATTCCTATCCTCCTTCACCATCATTTTCCTTACATGAAAGCAGAGTCTCTCAAAAAGGCAGCCTGATCCACCCACAGATGCTCAATTTGTGAGCAATAATCAATCAATCAATCAATCAATCAATCGCAATTATAGTTCACATGGAAAGCTTCCACTGAAGCTTCTTAACTGTTCTGACACAACACTTTCCCAAGACAAAGAAAGTCAGGGTGTATAGAACAGACATGTGTCAGTAACCCTTGAATGGACTTTTTCGGGCCCACATTTATCTGTTTTGTTCTAGTTTTGTCTCACGTCAAGACATCTTTCCAAAAAGTGGCAAAAATTTCCAACCACAATAACAATTTAAGTACAAACCAGTGGGAACTCTGAGATATCCATGACTACAATGTGCATCTAATACAAAGCTGAAATTTTATTTTTCTGTTCTTCCAGACCTTAGTGGTAAGGGAACACAACACCACTGAGAACCAATGAAAGTGTTCAAGAAGTGCAGCTATTTTATTTTAGGTTACAAACTCTCTGTGTGTACTCTTCTTATTATAAGAAAGAATATAACAATTGAAGTTCTAGTCATGTTGCGACTCTGCAGAAGGCTGATTGTGAAGATCACCAGCTGCAAATATTTTTTTAAAATAAAAAAATAGTTGTGGTTGATGATCTAGTCAGCTTTATGGGGTATAGCTGCATGAACAGGATTTCAGTTATTATGTTGCTTCTTAAAATAAGGAAAAAATAAAAATATATAAATACATTCTGACACTTCCCAGAAAAAAATCCTCACCCGTCTAGGAGCCCTCAATTACTTCCCCACAGTAAAAGGGATTTTACGGAAACACTGGGACCATGAGAAGTGGGTGGGGCTGGACAAAATCTGAAAAATGCTGATTTACAGAGGAGGATTTCAGCCAATATTTAACTGTACAGGGAGAATGGCACTCAAGAAAAGGATTCCCAACTGAACCATTAGCAGATGTAAAGTGTAAAAAAGCAAGTTGCACATAAATTGTCCTTCAGTATTCATCTTCCTGAAGGCCATGGCTGCTTAGTGGTTAAGACACTGGGCTTTATGACCAGAAGGTCAGCAAGTCAGAGGTTGAGACCCAAGAGATAAGCAGACAGCCACACCAGAATCAGACATGGTTGACTTTAGAGCAAGGGAGACCTCTACCTATGCATGCATCTTCTTTAGTCCAGGCCAGTGTAAGACATTTTGGCAACCAAGTTCTGCTATACATATAGAAGTTGAACTTCAGCAGCTGGTGATGGGATAATATCCAGCACTCTCTGGCAAGCAATAAGGCAGCAGATCCCATGAATGCTGGGATCCTTCTTCGAAGTCTTATTTTGACTTGACACTGAAAACAGTAGTTTCCTCCTTCTAAGTTGTGGAGCTAGCCCACATAGCTAGACATTATCAATGGTGGTGAGAGTGGTGGTGGTGTCTTTGCCACAAAACCTCTACCCTGTTGCCATCTGGCTCTACCAACCCTAATGCCCATATTCTGTTTCCTTAGGCAGAGAGAAGCCCTGAATTCTATGCCCTTCTCTGCTTCTCCTCAGATGATGGATAACTTCACAACTGCACTGTCTGACTTGCCTTCCCCATCTGAGAGGAGGGAAGAATGAGGCTTTAGGGACAACCCTCTCTGAGGCACTGTTTGTAGGATTAGGTCTACATGCCAGAAGAACTAAGTTTAACTCCATTTTTATCCAAGCGCCGGATAAAGATCTATCCAGCAGGAAGCCCTGGATAACAAGGGAGGTCCAGGGGTTGCTAAAGGCAAGGAATGCTGCTTTTAGAAGTGGAGACAGGTCACTGTATAGCCTAGCCAGAGCAGATCTAAAGAGAGGCATCGGTGTGGCCAAGGATGCATATAGACAGCGGCTGGGAAATCATTAACAGAGTAACACCACCAGGCAGGTGTGGTGAGGTGTACAGGAATTGACTGGGTATAAACCTAAAGACTCCCTGGCAGGTGAGGGAGGGGCATCACTGGCAGAGGAGTTGAATGTCTTTTTTGCCCGCTTTGAAACATCAGCAGTGATATCTTCAGAGGCTTCATCACCATCACTACCGTCACCATCATTGGTACAAAGGAATGTAGTATTCAGTGTGGAATAAGGAGAGATGAGGAAGGTGTTGAAGGGAATTAACCCAAGAAAAGCCACAGGGCCGGATGGAGTAGCTGGAAGGGTATTGAAAGATTGTGCAGATCAACTAGCAGGAGTTTTTACAGGGATATTGAATCGATCCCTATCTCAGGCTATTGTTCCATCCTGCCTAAAGTCTTCTATTATTGTTCCAATACCAAAAAAATCTAACTCGGAAAATTTGAATGATTTTCGTCCAGTGGTACTCACTCCTGTAATCATGAAGTGTTTTGAAAAGCTGGTACGAAATTATGTTATCGCTTGCCTACCAGAGGGACTGGATGCATTTCAATTTGCTTATAAAATGAAAAGATCAGCAGAGGATGCTGTGGTGATTGCCCTTCATGCTGTTCTTGCACATTTCGAGCAGCGGAGGGGTTATGCCAGATTGCTCTTTGTGGATTTCAGCTTGGCATTCAACACCATTCTACCGCAGTGTTTGATATCTAAGTTGAGAGATCTGGGGTTTCTGCCATCACTTTGTGGGTGGATATTGGATTTTCTGTCAGAACGCTCCCAGAGGGTCCGGTTGGGCCCTTATACCTCTAATATGCTTAGTACAAATACAGGAACACCACAGGAATGTGTGCTTAGCCCGCTCCTTTATATTCTCTATACGTTTGACTGTGTCTCTGTCCACCCTAGCAATAGGATTGTCAAATTTGCAGAAGACACAACTGTGATCGGGCTCATCTCTGATAAGGAGGGCGAGACGGCCTATAGAGATGAGGTGGAGCGGTTGACAAAGTGGTGTAGAACCAATAATCTGCTCCTCAACATAAAGAAAACAAAGGAGCTTGTGGTGGATTTTAGGAGGCAGAGAACCGATGTCCAGCCACTTTTGATTGACGGAACCTGTGTGGAGAGGGTAGCAACGTTCAGATTTCTGGGCATTGAGATACAGGAGGCTCTGTCCTGGAGTGCCAACACAAGGGGGCTTGCAAAGAAGGCGCAGCAGAGACTGTATTTTTTGAGAACTCTAAGGAAAAACCATCTTCCACAAAAGCTGTTGCTTGCCTTCTATCGCTGCACTATTGAGAGCGTGCTCACTTATGTCTTATGTGTGTGGTTTGGGAGTAGTACTCATCGGGATAGGATAATGATGCACAGAATTATTAAAACAGCGGAGAGTATCATCAGCTGTCCACTCTCCAATTTAGAACAAATTTACACCATCAGGTGCCACAGAAAAGCATTAGATATAGTAGGAGACCCATCGCATCCTGGCCACTGCTTCTTTGAGCTTCTGCCATCGGGACAAAGATATAGAACAATGAAGGTAAAAAGGAGCCGTCTCAAGAACAGTTTCTTCTCCAGAGCAATTTTGGCCTTAAATGGAAACTCTGGACTCTGAAGTCATCTTATCTAATTTTAAATTTTTTAATTTTTTAGATTTTTAATTTTTAGGATTTTAGAATTTTAGAATTTTGAAATTTTGAAATTTTAAAGTTTTGAAGTTTTTAAATTTTGAAATTGTACTGCATGGTACTATCTTAATTGGTGTTTCTGTAGCTGTTTTAAATAAAGGGGTATGCCTTATTCAAGTTGATATATAGCAACCGAGAAATTTCGTTGCACCTGCAAGGGGACAATGACAATAAAGATTTATCTATCTATCTATCTATCTTCTGTTAAACAAAGAGGGCATTTCCATAAATCCACAATCCCATCACTACAATAATTTTGTGTCAGAGGTTACTCTGGGTTGAAAGGATTTTTGCTGGAGAAACTCCACTCAGGGGACACCCGAAATGAGGCTCCTTTCATGTCCCTAAGTGCAGCCCTTGGATATCAAAACCTGACCTTCCAATCTCCAAGCTCAGCGTTTTAACCACTAAACCACCAGTGGAGCTGCAATCCAATCACTGACTGACCCCCCCTTTTGAAGACTAATATGGGCAGGTCTACACCAACTGCATGCAACGAAACAAGTCCCCAAAATTGCAAAGGGGTAATACATGTTATTATATTAACTGTGGTGGCTTAATAGTTAAGATGTTGAACTTGATGACTGGAAGGTCAGCAGGTCAGCAGTTCAAGGCCCGAGTGCTGCACAACAGAGTGAGCTCCCATCTCTGTCCCAGCTCCTGTGTTCTGTGCATTCCAGTGTCTAGTCATACCTGCCACATGACCACGGAAACACCTGCAGATGCAGATATTTGGCAGTAAACTGAGATGAACACCTCACCCTAAAGTTGGATATGACTGGCTATCGGGCAAGGGTGACCTTTAACTTTACTAATATATGTTATCTTTGGACATAAAAGTGCTTAGAGCAGATATCTTTAATTCTGCACAAGTATACCACTTGAAATTCTTTAAATAGACATACAAACAACAATAAAAGCAAAGCAGACTACAGTTACTTGAGACATCATACTTTCCAAAAAGACTTTTGCATTCTGTGACCCTGGCGACCACTTCACTCCCTGGGTTGGAAGGCCAAATGTCTCCCAATGATCCATTTGGTATTTCCTCCACAGAAGCCCTCACTGACCTCTAGAGATGAGATTATTTTCTCATAGTTCTGAGAAAGCTGTGTCTGGTGACTCCAGTCAGGAATTTCGTATTTCTTGGCAACTTACAAAATGAAATCCCATGAGAGAGACTAATAAGACTGCTGTGAATGTTGATCTATTCCCCCGCAATGGGTTTATATAGCTGTTAGACTACTAAAAGTGTGTTGTGAAGTTTTTATGTCTGTCCGAAGAAAGCCCTGAATTGCCTTGAGTTAACTACCCCTCCACATCACACACAAAACCACAATCAAATGTTTAGACTGAGCAAGTAACATATCGGAATATCTATAGCAGTGTTGTGCTAAGCGTCTTTAGACAGAGAGTTAAGCTTAAAGATTTAGAAGAGTCCTCTTCCTGGAGTTTTGGGTTGTATGAAGATGATGTTTAGCTCAAACAGAAAAGCAAAAGCTTGGCAAAAGATTTTTAGTTATTGCCAGCTTTACAGTCCGAGAACTTCAAAACAAGCATACAGTGCATCAAAACAGGATTGTTCTTTTGTTATGCTTTCCTATCTTGGTCAGTAAAACATGTGTCCTTCTTCCCCAGCTGCAATAATTTAGATTGTATACTTTGAACATTGAGAACTTGCAACTGATGCCAAAAAGGATACTGAAGTCTAAAGACCAGTAAGTTTGGAACTGAGAAAGAAATAATTTTGAGGATCAGTTTATCTAGCTTTTCTGTTTTAGGGCCATATTACACATTACTTTGAAAGTACAATTTACTCTGTACTTTCTAGGTAGCAAGCAAGCAGGTACTTGCCACTGTTGAACCCATATACACCATGGGTATTAAATTATTTTTACTGTAATGCAGGAAACTGGCCCAAGAATAGTTTCTCAACAGAAAGTATTCCCAAATCCCTAAGTCTACTTAAAATGTGATTTAAGGTTTTGAAGAAAGGGGTTTTCTATAACAATTAAGAGGAAGGGAAGAAACATCTGTTTTGTCCAAGTAAAAACACTAAAGCCAGGTAGCTCAATGAGTTAGGTTAGGTGCCTGACTACAAAGTCAGAGGTTGGGCGTTCAATTGCTCACTCTGCTTCCAGACAAACAAAGTAGCCTGTGTGGCCTTGAGCAAGTTGCACAGTCCAGAAGAAGGGAAGAGTAAACCACTTTTGAATACTCTCTATCTAGAAAAACTTGAAGAGTTGACTTTAGTAAGAATTGACTTGATGATACACAAATACTATTCAGATACTCAGTATGGGGTAGTGGATAAGGTAACAGACTAGGACTCTGGAGACCAGGGTTCAAATCCCTCCTTGGCCATGAAAACTCACTGGGGTAGTAGAATTGGTCAAACCAATCTTTAGATATTTCATTTACCTTGAAAGCCCTATTAGGTTCACTATAAGTTGGTTCTGACATGACAGCACATGACTAAAACATCAAATGCTTTGGAAAACCATTGTCCCAGATGGGGTGGAACCATATGATAATAATAAGCAGGATTCTGAGAGTGAATTGTTCACATTTATTATAGAATAATAGAATAACTGAATTGGAAGAGGCATTTTAGGCCATTGAGTCCAACTCCTGCTTAATGCAGGAATCCGAACCAAAGCAGATATGACAGATGGTTGTCAACAATCTCTTGAATGCTTCATGTGTTGGTGTGCTCACCAACTCTCAAGGTAGTTGGTACCACTGTCGTACTGCTCTAGCCATACATAGGTAAAGGTAAAGGTCGCCCTTGTTCGAAAGCCAGTCGTATCTGACTCTAGGGTTCAGTGCTCATCTCTCTTTATAGCCAAAGAGCCAGTGCTGTTTGCATTTGCAGACATTTCTATGGACACATGGCAGGTATGCCTGGACATGGAACACTGTTTACCTTCCCACTGAAGTGGTACCTATTTATCTACTTGCAATCTCTTGCTTTCAAACTGCTAGGTTGGCAGGAACCAACCCCGCTGACCCCGGGCCCCACCCATGGGGACTTGGCCATTGGGGTGGAGGCTGGACATCACCCCCTGGCCAGTCTAGGCCTTGGACTCCTCTGCAGTCGACTTTGAATTTTTTTAGATTAATGACATTTTAAATGTTTCATGATGGTAATTATTTGTGATGCTTTGACTTACTGTAATTTATTTCTATTATTGTATACTATTTGTATTTTATTTTATTGTAGTGTGATGTTATTGTATTGTGATACAGTAAAACCCTGACTTACAAATTTCTCGAGTTACATAAAATTCGACTTACAAAATGATTTTGTGCTAAAACCATGTCCCTATTTACACAATTTCCTATGGGTTTGCATTGAGTTACATAAAGATTCTTTTTCCTATGGGTTTGCTTCGATTTAAATAAAAATTTCATTTTTCCTATGGGTTTGCTTCGATTTACATAAAAAAATAATTTTTCCTATGGGTTTGCTTCGAGTTACATAAAAATTCATTTTAAGCAAAAGCCTACAGAATGGACTTTTTTCGCAAGTAGGGGTGTTACAGTATATGTATTGTGATATATTAGATGGGTACTGTTGTGAGCCGCCCTGTTGCATTGTCGAGTGGGCAGCATACAAATGTAGTAGTAGTAGTAGTAGTAGTAGTAGTAGTAGTAGTAGTAGTAGTAGTAACAACAACAACAACAACAACAACAACAACAACAACAACAACAACAACAACAATAATAATCGATTGACTGGTTGTATTTTTATGCTGCAATTTTAATGGAAATCATATATTACTCTGGGTGATCAAGTAACAATACCATGAACCCATCCATCCCCACTCCAAAACCTAGCAATGGGCGTCTGTGACCCCTGGACCTCTGAAGGTTGGTCAACTTGCTTTGGAATGATAATCTATGAACCTCTGAAGCAAAACTAATGGATCAAACCAAGTTCAAATGTGTGATTAGCTTTTTCATCCTACTCCCCCCTTTCTCTCCAATAGATAGAATTGATGCCAAGTGACTTGAGAAGTAAAATAATTGTTACTTCAGTATTGTTTTTGTAAAATAATTGTCACTTCAGTATTGTTTTTGTTCTTAGAAAACAGCTGGCTAAAAGGACAAGGAAATCAGAGAAGTTACTTGAAAGCAAAGATATGAAATCTAGAGGCAAACAACATTGTTCAATAGAGGTTGCTCCTAATCCACAAGAATAAAATGAACACCAATGAAAAGAGCTGTTAAACACAGAATGTCACTTAAATCATAAAACATTAAGATAAATCTCCTGTGTAAGAGACTGGTGGAGAAGAGAGAGTGTCAGTAGCAGCCAACATAGTTGGTATCCTGAAGCAAAGTACAAGAAGACTTTGCCTTCAAGCCACAGAAGCTTGACTAGACTACTGGCTTAAATATAATTATGATACTATAGCAATAGCAGTTACACTTATATACTTAGTGTACTCTCTGGGTGGTTCACAAGTTAATTAGCATTGACTAAACATTGATACTGACTATGGGATAGGTTCCTTCACTACGTTTGAGGCAAGAAGGTCAATTAAGGAGATGGAGACAGGATGCACATCTTTAAACTTCAACCGTCCAAAGGAGAGGAAACCCAAGGAAGTCAGGAAAAACAACCAGTAATTGGTTCTGCTGCCTCCTCTCCCTGAGTTGTTGCCTCCCTCTACTGATTTTAGGGCTGGCTCCCATGTGTCTGTCTCTCTTAATGGGGAGTTAACTGACATGCTAGTCAATTGGAAAGAACAGTAGGTCAGCAAGAAATGAGCTAAACACTCAAACACAAGTGAGATCTTGCATCTGGAGTCACAAAGAAGGATAAATCTAGGACAGATCCAATGCTGGCAGTCATAGATGGGCTATGGATGAACAAACAATCAATCTGTACTGGCTCAAGGCAACTTTAATCTTCCTATGATATATTGACACTCATGGCAATCTACACATTCTACAAGGTTCTTTAAAAAATATCTACCAAAATCTATCAAAAGGGACTGAAGAAGGAATTCAGAATTGTAATAATTTTTATGGAAGGGTTGATGCTTATCTGATTTTAATGATTTTATGGACATTTTATTTTTACATTTTTGTATTGTTTTACACAAATTACAAACCACCTTCAGCATTACTTTGTAGAGGAAATAGGCCTGAAAGGAAGATTCATATTTTGATCTTGATGAGAGGGAACTTGGAATATGAATTATAATAGCCAAATTTTCACTCTCAGCAATTAGATGGCTTTTTAAAAAAAGAGATTGATGCATGTCAGAAAAAAATGACATGGATGCCTCACTTTCTCCTGAATGTTCACTCTTCTCCTGCACCCTTGACCCTGCATTTGATAAAACAAAACAAAAGGATTATTGGAATTCATTCTGTCAGGAAATGAATTCCATCAGAGGGAACTTGCTAGTTCTACCTCTAGACAGTGGATGGATCTATAGCAGTGGTTTCTAACCTTTTTTTGGCCATGCATCACCTAAGCATCTCTAAAATCCTGAAGCCTCCCCTCTGTGACATATAATTCTTATTATTCAAAAAGTGAACTCCGATTCACGTGGAGGAAGCCTAAAAGGCCATTAACTTGGTCTAATTCATTCTTGAATTGCCCCCTCCCCCCAAATCAAATTGCCTCCCTGTGGGGTGTGTGCCCCACGTTAGGAACCATGGGTCTAGACGAGAGTCAAGAGTAGGCAGGTCATGCTCTTTTCCTTTCTCTTATGGTTCAAGAAATGGAATACTGTAATCACTCTAGCAAGTAGACTCTCCTTTTCTTTCATTGCTAAACCACTTTTGCCATCTCTCTCCATTCTTCCCCTCTCTTGCCAATCAGTCACACATTTGCAGTTTTCCCCTAGTTAAATGACTTTTTAAAATAGGGATTCTGAAATCCAACTTTAGAGGTGCACATCTTATTTTTTGTATCTGTTGATAGTTATATGAACTGCAATATCCTTAATTTTTTTAACCTGACCTAGATGGCCGAAAGGAAAATGTTAAACTATGTTTTATGTGGTAGGAAACAATGTAACATCTAAAACTGTTACAAATTTCGCCAATTGTTCAGCTTAATTTTCTGCTGTGTTGCCAAATTATATCTCTTACAAAGTACCTCTTCTGTAACATAGAAGAAATCTTCATTTTATAATGAATAGAATTTGCAAGCTCAATACTGAATTTTGAAAGAAGCTGGTTTCTCTAACTACTCCATTGATGATAATGATGATGATGATGATGATGATGATGATGATATACTGCACCTTAGTGCTAAGCACTCTCTGGGTAGTTCATAAAGTAATTATACAAACTACACTTTGCCCCAACTAGTTCGGTACTCAATTTACCAGTTTCAGAAAGATGGAAGGCAATGCACAAACAATGCTTCAATAAAGAAACTAATTTAGTAGAGACATTCTAACAAGTGCATCAGTGGAGCATCCTCATGCTGCAAGCAGAGAAGTCAGTTAATGGAATGTTATACTGTAAAACAGTTGACCTTTTGTGACAACTAGACAGTACGAAAATCATGCTCCGATAATAATAGTTTAGTGTCAGAAATTATTCTGGGCTGAAAGGATTTTTGCTGGAAAAACTCTGCTCAAGGGATGCCTGGATGAGGCTCCTTTCATGTCCCCAAGATCTTCTCCCACCAAAGTGGTCCCTATTTATCTACTTGCAATTTCTTGTTTTCAAACTGCTAGGTTGTCAGGAGCTGGAACCAAGACGCTCAAACCGTCATGCAATGCCTGGGTCTTGAACTTCGATGATAAACAAACAGCTATGCTAAGAAATAGTCTAACTTCATTCTCTTGCCATGATTTGAGGCTAATGGTGAGGCAGCATGTAACTAATGTACAATTATGGGTTCACAGGTCCCAGAATAGGTTTGGACAGGGCCAATTAATACTATGTAAACTTAACTGGGAATTAAGCCTAAATGAACACAGACAGAAGATGCTTCTGGCATCAACGGTTATGAAAATCACTTTAGCCCAAAGTCACCTGTACTATTTAAAAGTGCAGCTGGGAGAAATGGAGTGAACAAAGGCTGTATCATTTATTTTTCCTCTGTGCACTGGAGCCCCATTGAAGAGCAAACACTCAGTCATCCTTGTGTGAACAGCATTCAAAAACATTTCCCCCTGCAACCTTTCATTGCACTTTCGCTTTATTTCCTTTGAGATTAATTTATTTCAGTTCTTTAAACACTGAAACATGAAACTCACTGGATGATCCAGCCTCTCTCTCAGCCTGACCAACTCCACAGGGTTGTGGTGAGGATAAACTATGTACATTATATACTGTATTGTGGCTCCTGCAGAAAAGGAAGGATGTAAATGTAGCTAATATTTTTTTAAAAAATTGATGGTTCCATTACAAAGTACCAAACATTTAAGAGAACCGATACTTTGAGTGTTAAACATAACAATGGCAAAGGCAACTGGAGGGAAGCAGAGTTTGTGGCTAGAGGTTATCGTAGACAGTGTCTACAGATTGAGAGAAGTTTAAACACAATTAAAAATGTAGCTACTTCATGCTTGGGAGGCAAGCTATGAGAAACCTGGGGAACATAGTGAAAAGTAGGGACATCACATTGCAAACAAAAATTTGCATAGTCAAAGCAATGGTATTCCCGGTGGTAATGTATGGGTGTGAGAGCTGGACCATTAGGAAAGCTGAACGCAGAAAAATAGATGCCTTTGAGTTGTGATATTGGAGGAGAGTTTTGAGAGTCCCCTGGACAGCGAGGAGAACAAATAGGTCAATCTTAGAAGAAATCAAACCTGACTTCTCCTTAGAAGGTCAAATAATAAAAATGAAGCTGGAGTACGTTGGACATCAAATGAGAAGAGAAGATTCACTTGAGAATGCCTTGATGCTGGGAAAGGTAGAGGGCAAAAGAAGAAGGGGGTGTCCTAAGATGAGATGGCTAGATGGTATTGTAGATGTAATGGGCACAGAGCTGGGTGGGCTGAGGAGGAAGGATGGTGGAGGACAGAGGTGCCTGGAGGACAATGGTCCATAGGGTCGCAAAGGGTCAGAATCGACTGTGTGACTGAACAACAACTTCATGCTGGCATGTGGAAAATGAGTTTTGTCAAGCCCAACAATTCACAATCTGCCTTCTACTACACTTTCTCACAGAATAGTGAAATATTTATTTCCAATAAGGCCTAAGTAGAGCAGCTTTAGGGTCAAAAAGACAATGGCCAATATCCAATAGCATCTCACAACTAAAGTAGGCCCATTGAATCAGTGGGGATTTGGTGAGTCCATTATTTTATAAGTTCCAGGTTCAATGAGTCCTCTCTATTTTAGACTTACTACTGGATTTCAGCCAGTTTATACTCTTTACAATTAAGTCACTTTCATTTTGAGGATTTCCTCAGAAGTGTAATTTAGTAATCAGACTGGCAAATTAAGCCTCTGTTTACTTTCTAGCCACTAATCATGAACAAATACACTCAATGCAAGATAGCTAGTTGAGCTAAAACATATGCTATGAGAAAGAAATACAGTATGTTCTACCACTTGAGGAAACATGTGTGCTAAAAAATATATATCAGATGAATATTGACCCACAAAGTAAATGAAAGAAACTGGTCTAGCATATAATTCTCTGAATCAGAACCTCTGCCTTTCACCATATATGGCTACAGATTTCCTGAGATATCCCCACGCTAAGGCCCATTTTTGAGAAATCCAAAGCTTCACTCCTGCTTCTCAGTGTTGTCCTCTGTCTGTATTTTCATACCTCTGCCCTCTCTCTCTCTCTCTCTCTCTCTCTCTCTCTCTCGGTAAAGTAAAGGTAAAGGTCGCCCTTGCTTGAAAGGCAGTTGTATCTTACTCTAGGGTTCAGTCATCATCTCTATTTACAACCAAAGAGCCAGTGCTGTCTGTGGCAGCAGACATTTCCATGGACATGTGGCAGGCATGCCTAGACATTGGAGTGCACAGAACACTGTTTCACTTCCCACCGAAGAGGTACCTATTTATCTACTTGCAATTTCTTGCTTTTGAACTGCTAGGTTGGCAGGAGCTGGGACAGAGACGGGAACTCATTCCATTGTGCAGTACTCAGGTCTCAAACTGCTGACCTGCCAACCTTCTAATCATCATTTTAACAACTTGAGCCACCACAGACCACCCACCCCCCTCTCTGGGTACCCTACAGATAAACAAGTGAGGAGCCAAGAATGAGGATGAATGACAGAAGGTGCTGCCTAATTCATTTTAAGTGCTCTCCCTGATTTATACCCAGAAGCAACAGAGATGAGAATAAAGGCCTGATGAAGATGAAGGGGAAAAGAGAATTATTTGCCCTCATCCATATATGTTGGTGAGGGCTGCAGAATAGATAAGACACTGCACATATTTGCAGATTTACTATTTTTATTCCTGTTATTTTCATTTTATAACACATTTTTTCATACCCACCATAATGTGACATATTCGAGTGCTGAATTAAGAGATTAAACTGAGAAGCAGTACTAGGTGCTGAGCAGCCCAGACTTTAAGAATACCAATTTTCAAAGTTAAAAAAAAAATACTCTCCAGATCCTTTGGACTACAATATCTATAATCTTCAACTAACAGACTTGCTGGCTGGGGCAAACAAGAGCTGCAGTCAGAAACATCTGGAGGGCAACTAAATGATGCAATGTATCTAATAGCTTCAGCCCCATGGGCATCTAGAGTTATTATGTCTGTTCTGTGTGATACAGAAATCTCTGTCACTGAGCAGACCCATTCATCTATCCTACTGAGTGTTGCAGAACATATATTCTGTGTGATGGTATGCTCCTGACTCTTGCAGAGAGTTGGATTAGATAAGAGCAATGATGACTTGCAAGATATGAGTTTTACAAAAGCAGATTGTCTTCAATAATGCACTTTGTAAATTCTAATGGACTTCCAATGTAGCAGAAACTAATTCACCAAACATCATCAATATAAAGTGAAAATCTGGAGGGTTAAATGGCTGAATTCTTATCTCAGAAGGGCTGGAATTCTACAACTTGATCAAACAGTGCCCAAGACCATATTCTTTCTCTCCAAAGTTACTGTAGAGTCAGAAAGACCGATTCCTAAATTCTCATCTAGTGTGGGAAGCATTTCTGAACTTAGTTACTGAAATACTGCTATATCTAGACCAATTCTCAGCTAAAGTAAATATGTTCAAGAATTTTTAAAACCACTTTTAAGTTAAACTTAAACAAGGAACTAAGACATTAAATTTTATGAAAGACTAAGCATCTGTAAGCTGTTAGAAGGAAACATATTTCTAGGAAACATATTTAAATAATATTTTCCTTGTTTCCTACAGAGCAACAACAGCCACATCTGTAAACAATTATGAAGGTAGCACGAAAACAAAGTATATGTCTATGTAAAAAGTTGAAAAGAATGCAATCAAGTAAGGAGGCTGCAACAACATAATGCTATACAGCTAGCTTGTTGTTTGTCCCTGTTTACCTTCTTGTGAAAGGACAATGAACTTGGATGATTTGATGATTTTTCCATCCAGAGTCCAGGTGACAGTTGCAGGTGGATCTGAAGAAACCTGACACTGCAAGACCAATTGTTCACCTTCTACTACATGGGTATCTTGGAGCTTTTCTGTAAAGGATGGTGGTGTTCCCTTCGGTTTTGTTTTGTTGTCCTTTTCTCTCTCTTCAGTAAACTGTCCATCCACCACTGGGAAGCAACCACCTTGGCAACTGATGTCATTCTCCTGCTCTTTCTCTTCCAGGTTGGTATGTGACACTTCAGAATTGGTGCCGACAACCTGGGCTTCAGAGTCAGTGCTTGCATTCTGAAGCTTGGACCTGGAGCTGGCACTCTGGGTTTCTGAGTTAGTGCTCAAACTCTGAGGTTTAGCTCTGTCATTCTTGGATTCTGATACAGTGCTGGCATCAGGTATTTTAGAGCCAGCGTTCTTGGAATCCAGCAATTTGGACACTGGTGGATTCTTAGAATTGGTGCTGGGATCTGATGCTTTGGAGAGGGTGCTGGGTTTCTGGCCTTCGAAGCTGGTGTTGGCATTTTGGGTTCCGGCACCAGGGCCCCCATTCTCAGTTGGAACTTTCTTCTTTGCACCTAGCACAGATCTGAAATCGGGGGCTGCTTGCTTGGGGGCCGGTGTCTTCTCTGGCAAGGAAGTTTTAGCAGTGCTCTTCTTAGCCAACACAGCCCGGAAGTCCACTTGTTGGGGAACATGGACTTTCCTTTCCTCTTCTGACAAGGACTTGGGCTTGACCTGCCGCTGCAGGTTAGCACGGAAGTCCATTTGCTCAGCTGGGATTTCCTTCAGCTCCTCCTCAGAAAAAGTTTTGGTGCTCACTTTCTTGGCCAAAATGTCACGGAAGTCAATCTGTTCAGCCTCCTGCTGCCTAAGCTTCTCCTCTGTACTCTCTCGAGTTTCTACTCGCCTTTTAAGCACCCCACGGACGTCCTCCTGCTCTTCTTCAACTTGCAGAGCTTCACTAATATTCCTTCTGAAGCCACTAGAGCTTTCAAATGTCAGTGCATGATTACCAGGATCTCTTCGTTCTGCCTGCCTCCCACTGTAAGCAAAGAAGGGATGGGTGTTGCAGAGGGGAACAGGGAGGGAGAGGGGAAAAAGAGAACAAGCATAGAGTTGGTTTTAAAATAACCGGGAACCATCCCATGAGCCAGGACAAAATATGTTTATAGAAAGGAAGGTTGATTAGGAGAACATGCTCCATTAGTTTATTGCATCAGTGATGACTCCAGGGACCAAATAAGGGCACCAGAATAAAAAACAAAATAGTTCCATTACTGGCTTGATATTGTTTTCTTCAGTTTCATGATGAAAACAACCTGTTGGGTCATATTTGGGGATTAGGCTGAATAGCAGCCAGCCCCAGTCTAGAATGGAAGAGAATTAGCAGAGTAAAAAATAGAACCCATTCATGTAAGTCCCTGGGACGGATACTTACTTGTTGTGTATTTTCCCCCTGGAAACTGAACTTTCTCTCAGCATCAAAGACACCTGACAGCTGCATTCTCCAACTTGGTTCCTATAAAAAAAGATAAAACAAATTCACCACCAACATAGAAAACTGCTCTCTCAATCTTATCTCTCCCTACTTCTCCTTCGCAAAATCTGTGAGAAATAGAAGAGCCAGGGGTTGGGGGCAGGGAGTGGGATGCAACTATTTTGCTACATTTGATTCTTCCCTGGTCCAGCCCAGTAACCCAGTAGGTAGTTACTTTGATTATCATTTGCTAAAAATGGAAATTGAAGTCCCTCAATCCGAATCCCAAACTTTTCTGCCTGCTTTTATGGCGTTCATAGGTATTTGTGAAAGTCACACAGAAACACGGCTAGCCTGATTCAAAGTGAAGGTGCCTGGAATGCAGGGAGAATGGGTGGGAGAAAACACCATCAAACAAGCAACGTGAAAGAAAATAAATATCAGAAGCTGGAAAACACAAGCAGAGGAAAAGAAGTGCTTTCCCAATGCTGAAAATCTCTTCAACCTTTGTTCCACTATTTGTTTATACAAGACCAAACTTTTTAACTTTCTTAAAACCAAGGCATGAAAAACAGGGGGCTTTGCTTTCCCTTGCCTGCCCCTTCTTTGCCTTCTCCGCCAAACAGAGCCATCAATCCACATGGATTGTTTCAGCCTGTGCATGTTTATATTAAAAGATTTATAAAAAAAATTGAAGTGTCACCATATATGGTGCTGAGCACTTATTCTTCCTTTTGCAGAGGAATGCCAGAGATGCCTGTTGGAAATGACTCCCATTAAAGAAGTCATTAAAATACTTTCCCCTCCCCCGCATAACATGTTATGTTTCAATGCAGATGCATCTTCAAATATATCCTCTCCCCTCAAGAGATGCCAAAATAAAAAATAAAACAAAAGAAAAAATGAAGAACGAAAAGAATAGATTTCATATCTTCAAGCAACTATATAAACACTGCTACTACATTCTAAGGGGTTCTTCATTTAATAAAAAGAAGACTTGAACTCTCACCGACTATTGAAGAAGAGAGGGATACTTTATCAGATGACAGATTTCCAAGGGTTCCTGGGCAGAAGCCCAATGCTTCTGGACTTGAAGGTTTCTTTATATATATTATACATTGATTAGAGCATATGTATGTTTACATAGTAAAGGTAAAAATCACCCTTGCTTGAAAGCCAGTCATATCTGATTCTAGGGTTCATCGCTCATCTCTGTTTACAGCCTAAGTTCTAAATCTGCATACATTTCCATGGACATGATGCAGGCATGACTAAACACCGGTGAGCATGGAATGCTGTTTGCCTTCTCCACAGAAGTAGTAACTATTTATCTAGTTGCAATTTCTTGCTTTTGAACTGCTAGGTTGGCAGGAGCTGGGTCAGAAACGGAAACTCAGTCCGTCATGCAGCACTTAGGTCTCGAACTGCTGACCTGCCAGTCATGAAGTTCAGTGTCTTAATCACTAAGTTTGCATACGCTATCCTTAAAAAACAACTGATATTCTTTTTTATAATAAATTTTTATTAATTTTTAAAGCAAAATACAGAATAAAACACAAACAAGACATAATGAAAAATTACAAAAAAATACATCCGATACACAACATAATTACATTACAGCACAATAAAAACATTTAATCCTTAAACAATGAATACAATAAGTAATTCTTATTTTATTAATATATTCTCATTATCTAAGTATTTATCTAAATCTGAATTCATAACTGATTTTTAATATGTGTACATATTTTCATTGTTTACTTATTTTTCTTTCACAATACCATAAAACAAAAAACAAAACAAAATCATCATACACACCCCTGTGATATATACATTGCCCTGGAGATTGTGATGTATCACAGTGATCTCTTACTATTTCCAAAAACTCAGTTGATCAGGGCTTACACCTTACGCCTACACCTTCCATCTTACAACTTACGCCTACCACCTTCACCTTTAATCAATGTATATTCTACAAATGGTTGCCATATATTCCAAAATTTATTTTCAGCAATAATACCTTTCTTTTTTTTCAACTCCCATGTTAGCTTATCATTCAAGGATAACCAAGTCCAAGGCCAAATGGTGAATAATAGGACCAAAACCAATAGGAAACAGTTTGTGACAACAAGAAAAATACAAATAAATGGTGTTATCAAAAATTCTCAAATCCATTTATTGTGCTGTATCTCCTTGTAATATTTAAACAAAAACACTTATGTTCATGTCACAGAGAAAAATAATTCCAAGATACTCTTTATAGGAAATAACTGATGAAAACTAAGGTGATAAACTTCTCACTAAAGTAGTAATAATTATTCATAAACGATCCTGTATATTCCCAAAACCTAATCCGGTAGACGATTTTTCAATCTACAATCTTCTTCAGGAGTAATTCTTAATTTCATGTAAACGCGTCGACATGGCCTCTCATTGCTCAATCTCTTATCGTGCCCGACATCCCACATTTCCCTATACTAATCTTCAATTTTTAATAACACATCACGTTTCCAATTTCTTGCAATACATTATCTGCCAGTTGTTAATATTATAGATAATAACTCTTTTTTTACTCTTATCTATATTAATGTTATCCATGTCTGTCAACAAAGTGGTACCCGACACCAGCTTAACACTTATCCCCATTATTTTTGAAGTTTCTTCCTTGATTTTTCTCCAAAAATCTTTTGCCACATTACAATTCCACCACATGTGTTCATAAGTACCCAGTGTATTCTTACATCTCCAACACATTTTACTTTTATTATTATCCATCTGGTGCAGCCTAACTGGAGTCAGGTACTACCTCCATAACATTTTATAATTATGTTCTTTCACTCTGACAGACATAGTTCTCATGATCCTTCTCTTCCATTTGTTTTTCCAGTCTATTTCTTTAATTTTGACATTCAAATCTTGTTCCCAAATTTTTCTCAATATTTCTTGTGGTCTAACTTCTTGATTTAGAATCTTATATAACTTACTCACTAAGCCCTTAATTCCCATTTCTTCCTTTCTTATCTTTGATGCCAATTCCTCAAATTCTGTCTTACACCTTTCTAAACTGGTTTTCCTCAAATATTTATTATTCCATTTATTTATTAACACAATCTGAAACCAGTTCAACCTCAGTTTAACTTTCTCTCTCTCTAACTAAATCTTTCTCTCTCTAACTAAATCTTTAACTTTCTCTCTCTATCTTGACAAATCCGTATCCAGTCTTTCAACAGGAACACATCATTTCTAACAAAAACTTCCTTTATCCTCTTATCTATTTTTATTGGGAAATTCTTCATATCTTCCATTTCTATAATCAGTGATGTATCTGGGGCTAATTTCTTCTTCACTTTCTTCCATACATCTATCATTATCTTTATCATTTTATTGTTAATAACTATTTTACCCATGTCTCCATCTAAAAATACTACTTTACCAATTTGATCTAATTATTTCAACTCAATTTCTTCCCAGATTACCACATCCTTCATTAAAACTTTCTTCTAAACTTATTCCCAAAACCATAACATTCAATTAACTCATTGTTTCCCATTGAAGTGAATCAAATGCCTTGAAAATATCAGCCAGGAAAAGGTAAGTGCAGCCGGTGGGGGTTAAGGAGTGGGTGAGGGAGGCAATGAAAGGTGCTGGGTCCAGAAGGGCTGGGGGGACAGTTTGTTCTCCCAACCCTTCTGGACCCAAGAGACCCGGGACAGGGGATCGAATCCACCAACCCTCAAACACTACGTTTTTAAAGAGAAGAAACTGCTTGGTTTCTTCTCTTTAAAAACAGAGTGGTTTTTTTTTTGGGGGGGGGGGACAATCCCCTCTCGGCCAGGTCTCCTGGCTCTGGAAGGGTTGGGGGGACAGATCCCTTTTGTCCCCCCAGCCCTACCAAACCAAGGGGACCAGAGACAGGGGATCGAATCCACCCCCCCAAACACTCCATTTTTAAAGAGAAGAACCCACTTGGTTTCTTCTCTTTTATAACGGGGTGTCCTGAGGGGGGAATCCCCTCTCTGCAGGGTCCCCTGGGTTTGGGGGATTTGGGAGGACAACACACACACACACACACACACACACACACACACACACACACACACACACACACTGCTTCTCTCTCTCTCTCTCTCACACACACACACACACACGCACGCACGCACGCACGCACGCACGCACGCACACGACACTCCTGCCTTGCCAGGAATTTTTAATGTGTGTGTTAGTGGTTGGAGTAGTATTGTATGGGTGGTGGTGGTTGTGCACACCCAAAACCACCCCTAACCACCAACACACCTCTTTTTTACATAAATTACTAAAAACATTATCCCTTACAACACAATTTAAAACAGCCCGGCAATGCCGGACAACCTCCGCTAGTATATATTAAGCCCATGACAGTCCTTGTCAGGTCTGCCATATGTCTTCCTTTCAAAACAACAACAACACTTGATCTTTATTGATATAGTTGTCCATAAAGCTATTTAATCTATTTGCCAATAGTGCTGTAAATATTTTGGCATCTTGATTTATTAAAGAAATAAGTCTATATGCATCTACTTTTTCTAAATCTTTTCCAGGTTTTGGTATCAAAACAATTATGGGTTTATACCATGAAGCCGGAATCAATCCACCATCTAAAATATAATTAAACAGCTTCAATAATCTTGGAACCACAACGTTATTAAACTCTTTATAAAACACGGCTGGTAACCCATCCTCCCCTGGTGATTTGTCAATCTTCAATTTAGCTATCACATCCTTTATTTATTTCTCCATTATCCATGCCTCCATTCTGTTTTTATGTTCCTGATTTATCTTATTTCCAAATTGCTTTTCTAAATGTTCCTTTATTTTTTCTAAATTTATTTCCTTTTTAGAATATAGTTCCTGATAAAATTCCTTAATTATCTTAATTTTATCCTTAGTCTTATTACATCATATTCCTTGCTTGTTAATCAGGACTCCAATGTCTCTTTTACTTCTATTTTCTTTAATTGCTCTTGCTAATAATTTTGAATTTTTATTACTTTACTCAAAATATTCTCTCTTTAATTATACCAGGTCTCTTTTCACTTTCTCAATATCTTTCCCCACCAGTTCCATCCTTAATCTTTGCATCTTATCAAAAACCTTCACATTTTTTGTCTTTGCATGTTCTTCTTGCAGCTGTTTAATTTCCTTTTCAATTTTCTCTTGTTTACTCTTAAACTGTTTATTTTTAAAACTTGCTAATTTAATACTCTCCCCTCTAAATAAGGACTCCATGGTATCCCAAATCATGTTATAAGTAACCTCTTCCGTGTCACCCTTGCTTGAAAGCCAGTCGTATCTGACTCTAGGGTTCATCGCTCATCTCCGTTTACATTCAAAGAGCTGCCACTGTCTGCATCTGCATACGTTTCCATGGACATGTTGCAGGCATGACTAAACACCGGTGAGCGTGGAATGCTGTTTGCCTTCACCACCGAAGTGCTAACTATTTATCTAGTTGCAATTTCTTGCTTTCAAACTGCTAGGTTGGCAGGAGCTGCGACAGAGACAGAAACTCAGCACTCAGGTCTTGAACTGCTGACCTGCCAGTTGTAAAGTTCAGTGTCTTAACCACTAAGTTTGCATATGATATCCAAAAATTGATATTCTACCATATAACGGAAACCTGGCTACATTTTTATTTAGAGCAACAAAAGAAGATAGAAGTCAAAACCTTTTACCATATTTCAGTTCTTTTGTTTTGTTACTCGTCTGCTAAACAGATATTTCATATTTATAAAGTGATATACTGTACCATGTACTTTCATGATCTAGAACAGACATATTTGAAGCAATTTTCTAGACAACTTCCCCAGCAATGACGTTATGTCATTTCTTGCAAGAATATTCCTGCTGTTCCAGATGATAACTGTGTATCCAGTGCTGGGCTATTTTACACGGGTTCAACTTTTAGGACAAGTCTTTGGAAACATTTACCCAAGATTCCCCCCATCTGTTCTTCTGTTATGAAGGCTATAAGGAAGGACGCCCCATCTCATCTCAGAAGCTTGCCCAACGCGTAGCTGAGTTTATCCACCTGGCCTACAAACTAGCCAGAGTCATGCCTCTCAGTCACTCCACCAGAACTTTGGCTATATCTTCTGCAGCTATACATGACATCCATAAATTCGCTATTTGGTCTTTTTCAGTAAGTCTTTTGGTGGATATGAAATGAGAGATTAGGGTTGGGTGCCCTTATATATGTCTCCAGGAGGGTGGGCAGGGTTACCACCAAAAAGGCTATTATTTAGCTTAGGAGGGTTCTAAACAGGTACAAATAACCCCTCAGTGTCTCCACAGAGACCACTCGAAGAACTACAGTTACAGGCAGGTGACCTGTTACTATGTCTAGACTTTTTGTTTTACTTGAAAGTCATTTTTCCATCTTCAAATTAGAGAAACAGCAGGAAAAAACACGGAAAGCCACAATGATGGTTTTGAGACTTTCTGACCTGCTTGCAAAAGCCATTCTCAGTTATGTGATGTCAAGTCAAAACTGACTTATACCAACCCTATTAGGGCTTTCAAAGGAATGAGATATTTAAGGCATGGTTTTACCAGTTCTACTCCTGCCATGAGTTTCCATGGCCAAGTTGGGGATTGGAACCCACTTCTCTAGAATCTTAATCCACCACTCTGGGTACCAACCTTTTTGCAAGTCAAGGCATTTTGATAAAATTGTAGAGATGTTTACAGTTGGAAACAGCTGATTATTAAAATTACATTAACACCCATTTTTTCTTCTGTGGTGCCTCTGTGATATTCTTGTGATAGGTTTCCCATCCAGGTGCTCTTCAGATCAAGCCTGTTTAGCTTCAGCTAATTTCCCAGATCATACATGTTGTCTGTGTGAAGTTATGACTCTACTTGCCACAACTTAATGATAGCCATTGTTGGCAATAATTTGTTGGCAGTCAGTGTGAAGTGACAATATGTTGCTCCTTAGGGTCTTGCTGAGACTGCACTACAACCCACTAGTCGTGCGAAGATAAGGAATGTCCTAGGAATGTCCTAAACTTATAAAACTGCAGGATTAAGGCTGGTTTTGGTCATGGAGTTTACCTTTGACTGTTTCTTTTTCTGACTAGTTTATTTTGTTTCGCTTGCCCTATGATTTTTTTGCATATTTTGTTGGAATTATGTCCTTATCGCTTTGTACTTGTTTTTGATACTGATAATATTGTATTTGGTATGTTTTATTGTATCAAGTACCATTTTCCCCCTTAAGGCTGGTTTTTGGTTGTTGAGTTACCTCCGCCCATTTTCTTTTTGGATTAATGTATTTTGTTTCGCTTGCCTTATGATATTGTAATTATTTTGCATATTTTTCCTGTACTTATAGCCCTTATTGCTTTTGTATTTTTTGATACCGTTGATGTTGTATTTGATATGTTTATTGTACATAGTGTTATTTCTTATTGTATTTTTCATGTTGTTAACTGCTTTGAGTTATCTTGTATAAAAAACCAGTTGATAATAATAATAATAATAATAATAATAATAATAATAATAATAATAATAATAATAATAATAATAATAATAATAATAATAATAATAATAATAATAATAATAATAATAATAATGATGATGATGATGATGATGATGATGATGATGATGATGATGATGATGATGCTTGGTGGTTCCAAAATCCTATCCACACATAGTAAAGGTTTCCCTTGCTCAAAAGCCAGTCGTATCCGACTCTAGGGTTCAGTGCTCATCTCTGTTTCAAAGCCGAAGAGCCATCGCTGTCTGCTTCTGCATACATTTCCATAGTCAACTGGAGCACACGGAATGATGTTTACCTTCCCACCGAAGTGGTCCCTATTTATCTACTTGCAATTTCTTGCTTTCGAGCTGCTAGGTTGGCAGGAGCTGGGACAAAGATGGGAGCTCACACATATTCATGGTTTATCTGTCTGTCTGTCTACATGTAGGACACTGTATGCAGAAACACAAGAAACTCCAGTATTCTCTTTTAAATGAACCCCATTCTGCTTTCAAAACAGCTCCCCTTCTGTGGTAACTCTTTTTCTTCTGCAAAAACCACATTAATCTCACCAGTAATTTGTTGAGGGATGTAATAGGCAGGGCAATTCTGCATACCTTTGAACAGGAACAAAAATTAGATTTCCAAAAGGAAACTCTTTTTGAGACTGAAGGGGCTCTATCTATAAAGCACAGAATTGAGGGCGATAAAATGTTAAGAAGTAACTATAAACATTCAATATCCATACAACATCCTAATTACCCCGGAATTTATTCACAAGCAGTTACATGTATAGGTTCAAAAGTGGGATTCAATTCCTTTTTGAATTGTTCTCAGATGAAACTAAGACTGAAAAGGTAGTACATGAGATTTTTTTTGTTGTTTAAAAGTATCCCAGGCCCCAAAAGCCATGGAGGTTAAACAAAATCAAAAATATTAACCGAATAAGGCAATACATCTAAGCACAGTAAATAGCGTGTAATGATATTATCAGTATGAAGTTATACAAGTACATTTGTTAAGACCATACCAGGGAATATGGTTTTATATTTGATCAGGCTTGCCTGGAGGAAAATAAAATAAACGTCCTTTAAAAAACAAATACTAGTGGTTGAAAAGTACTAGTGGATTGTTGGAGTGACCCAGAATCTGAAATCCTTGACAACAGTAATAACAAAAATCCCTACAACACTCAGAAAACGTTCACTAAGCTGGAAACTACTATAGATCAGGAATTATAACTCAGGTACAGATGAGCTTGGAAAGGGGTTTAAAGAGGAATTATTATTAGGATTTAGTGAAGTCATCTTTTACTCAGCAGTGATGATAGATGGCTTCAATGTATCATTATACCCATTTCTCAGCAAAATAATTTTCCAAGCATGGGTTTGCACCTGTGTACTTGTACTCTCCCAATGAATGGTTGGCTGGTGTGATGCAGTAAATAGTTGCTATGAGCTTTAAACCTCTCCAGGCCTTGCCTTCTAGGGTCTTCTCCCCAGCCCAGAGACTCCGACCCAGTCCAGCCCAAGGCTGCAATTACCTGGGTTCCTGCCTCAGGAAGTCCCAGCAAAATTAAAATGGAGAGAATGAAAAATCAAGTAGCGTGGAGATTGGCTGAACTCTTATCTTACCCCTTCCAAAGATCAGGCAGTTAGCTGAATCAAAGTTGTTTATTTCTTCAGGTTCATAGGTAGTTCAGGATACAAAAAGGATCAGGATACAGCAAATCAAAATACATCAGGGTTTCCACATAACAGGCTTTCCCCACCAAAGAAACATAATCTAACTATTTCTAAGTCACCATTATGAACAGCAGCACCAGGTGAGGTGCTAATCCTCCATCTTTCTGGATCAGCGACCATCAGGCCTGGTAAAACAAAGGAGGCCTGACCTGACCTCCCCCTCTGGCATAAAGCCAATCAGGGTCGAAAATTAACTAAACAACACCTGGCTTTCAAATCAATTGGCTATCTATGTCAGGTGATGAAAGATGAGCATCTTCAGACAGGGTGGTAAACAACATTCCTTTGCCCTATTTGGCTATCAGCATCACCATAAAATTGCAAAAGGAAGTCAAGAGGCAGAACAGCTCCTCTAAAAGCAGTTTAAGAAATAGGGAATGCCATGTTTGATGACTAGTGACATACTATTACAGTTGCCTCTATTCTCTGAGCCCATACTTGTTTTGTCAAGATGCTCACTGATGGATGTCTGGATGCCAAGTAAAAAGCAAAGCAGGTTTTTCAAGCTTGAAGCCTGCTAATATCTAATACAGAATATTACCCATCCCCTCCTCTCAGCCTTCCATCCTTACGAGGTTGATAGAATGAGTAGGGGGTGGGGGGGAGATGCTAATTACCTTGTAAACTGCCCAGAGAATCCATTAAGCCAGTAGTGGCGAACCTATGGCACACATGCCAGAGGGGGCACTCAGAGCCCTTTCTGTAGGCACGTGCGCTGTCACCCCAGCACAGAGTTCGCCCCACCCCTCTGCCCAGCTGCCCAATGGGAGTGCTTCCTTCTTCCCTCCAGCACAGAGTTCACCCCACCCCTCTTCAGTGCAGCCTGCAGCCTGTTGAGTTTGGGCATTCGGTCTCTAAAAGGTTCGCCATCAATGCACTAAGCACTCTGGGTTGGTATATAAGTGTAATTGCTTTTGCTATCCTCAAGAACTGGAGCCCTGGTGGCAAGAAGAATTTTTCTATTAATTTCTAAAAAGGATTTCATAAATTTCAGAGGGTTCTCCTTGAGAACTTTATAACAAATAGCTCAAATTGAGCTGGGGTTTGGGCTGCTTGAATTCTGAGCTGGAAAGAGAAAAGACAAATGATCTACTTGAAAACTTTGTAACCCATTAAAAGTTTCCCTTGCTTGAAAGCCAGTCGTATCTGACTCTAGGGTTCAGTGTTCATCTGTTTCAAAGCTGAAGAGCCAGCGCTGTCTGCTTCTGCAGATGTTTCCGTGGTCATGTGGCAGGCATTGAATGCTGTTTACCTTCCCACTGAAGTGGTCCCTATTTATCTACTTGTAGTTTCTTGTGACTCATTAGATAACACTTAATCCAGTTGATTAAAATAACTGAACGCAGGGAAATCAGTTAGGAAGCCATCAAGAGGCAAATATAGTAAATTCTTGTAACAGAGTACAACCCTTGAGGGTGATTCAAATATTGACATGAAATGGATCTGGCAAATATTCCAAGTTCTAATGCTAAGAAATCCCCTGTGGCTAAATTTATTAGAAGAAATGCCATACAAATGAGAAATGTACAAATGTCTGAGCAACTATTAAACGCCTCTCCTGATCTCATATAAGGCTATTGATAAGTATGTGGTAAGTGTGTGGTGGTGGGGCGAGGGCTTCAAAGGGCGAGAGCCCTGGCCGGACTTCTCCAGACCCATGCCCGCCACCTGGAGGGGAGAAGCGCTGCCTCCTCATCCCTGCCGCCAAAGACTTCCACCTGCGGCGGGGCAAGGGCTTTAAAGGGTGAGAGCCCTGGCTGGACTTCTCCAGACCTGCGCCCGCCCACCTGGAGAGGGAGAAGTGCTGCCTCCTCATTCCTGCTGCCAAAGACTTCCACCTGCGGTGGGGCGAGGGCTTCAAAGGGTGAGAGCCCTGGCTGGATTTCTCCAGACCTGCGCCCACCCACCTGGAGGGGGAGAAGTGCTGCCTCCTCATCCCTGCTGCCAAAGACTTCCACCTGCGGCGGGGCGAGGGCTTCAAAGGGTGAGAGCCCTGGCTGGATTTCTCCAGACCTGTGCCCGCCCACCTGGAGGGGGAGAAGTGCTGCCTCCTCATCCCTTCTGTCAAAGACTTCCACCTGCAGTGGAGCAAGGGCTTCAAAGGGCGAGAGCCCTGGCCGGACTTCTCCAGACCTGCGCCCGCCCACCTGGAGAGGGAGAAGTGCTGCCTCCTCATCCCTGCTGCCAAAGACTTCCACCTGCGGCGGGGCGAGGGCTTCCAAGGGTTAGAGCCCTGGCCGGACTTCTCCAGACCTGTGCCCGCCTACCTGGAGGGGGAGAAGTGCTGCCTCCTCATCCCTGCTGCCAAAGACTTCCACCTGCGGCGGGGCGAGGGCTTCAAAGGGTTAGAGCCCTGGCCGGACTTCTCCAGACCTGTGCCCGCCTACCTGGAGGGGGAGAAGTGCTGCCTCCTCATCCCTGCTGCCAAAGACTTCCACCTGCGGCGGGGCGAGGGCTTCAAAGGGTTAGAGCCCTGGCCGGACTTCTCCAGACCTGTGCCCGCCTACCTGGAGGGGGAGAAGTGCTGCCTCCTCATCCCTGCTGCCAAAGACTTCCACCTGCGGCGGGGCGAGGGCTTCAAAGGGCGAGAGCCCTCGCTGGACTTCTCCAGACCTGCGCCTGCCCACCTGGAGGGGGAGAAGTGCTACCTCCTCATCCCTGCAGCCAAAGACTTCCACCTACGGTGGAGCGAGGGCTTCAAAGGGCGAGAGTCCTGGCCGGACTTCTCCAGACCTGCGCCCACCCACCTGGAGGGGAGAAGTGCTGCCTCCTCATCCCCGCTGCCAAAGACTTCCACCTGCGGCGGGGCGAGGGCTTCAAAGGGCGAGAACCCTGGCCGGACTTCTCCAGACCTGCGCCCGCCCACCTGGAGGGGGAGAAGTGCTGCCTCCTCATCCCTGCCACCAAAGACTTCTACCTGCGGCGGGGCGAGGGCTTCAAAGGGCGAGAACCCTGGCCGGACTTCTCCAGACCTGTGTCCGCCCACCTGGAGGGGGAGAAGTGCTGCCTCCTCGTCCCTGCCGCCAAAGACTTCCACCTGCGGCGGGGCGAGAGCTTCAAAGGGCAAGAGCCCTGGCCGGACTTCTCCAGACCCACGCCCGCCCACCTGGAGGGGAGAAGTGCTGCCTACTCGTCCCCGCCGCCAAAGACTTCAACCTGTGGCGGGGCGGGGGCTTCAAAGACTGGCTTCGTCTCCCTGCCTCGGGACAAGTTTGGAGGCACCAACAGCTGCAGTGGGACATGCCCGGAGGACTCTTAGGAGCTCCCCCGCCGCCTCCGCCAGACCAGCTTTGCCTCCCCACCCTGGGACAGGTTCGGAGGTAGCAACAGCTGTGGCGGAGCGTGCCCTGATGACCTTGCTGTAGTCTCCCTCTTTACCTGTGGTTGGGTGGGAGATTGAGGTTAGTTGAGGATGTTGAGCTTTGCTCCATCAGGACTCATTGAATGATTATACTATGTTTTCTTGTGGATATTGTTAATCTACTTAGTATATTGTGTATTGTATTGTATTTTGGTTCTTGCATTTTCTAACATTGTTATTTTTGAAATGTGATTTGTAAATGTTTTATGTCATTTATATTGCTTTGTATTATTTATACTGTATCATTATATTGCTTTGTATTATTGTAAACCGCTTTGAGTTCCCTCTACAGGAAGGAAAGCGGTATAGAAATCTAAGCAATAAATAAATAAATAAATAAGATGCCTTCATTTTGGCAGTTTCATGTCTGGCCTAGACATGGAAGCAGCAGCAGCACCATATATAGGGAGATTAATATTATTATACATGCTCGTGTCCTACCTGAGTTGTATATCATATTGGCCAGCATGACAGGGTTGCACATTCCTTATGATCAGTGTGAAGATGTCCTCATTTTGCAGGAATTCACAGCCTGCTCCTGGTGTCACTTCCTGCCCATCTTTCAACCAATGAACAGTGGGAAAAGGATCTCCAGCAATGGCACAGGAAATAAGGACATTTTGCCCAGGTGTGGCTGTCACTGACTTGGGTTTGCTAATAAACCATGGCTGAATGCCATCCTGAGGTTCTGCAAAGCAAAAGCAAAATGATTAACAGAGTAACTAGGGTCCCTAAGCCTGTAATTACCAGGTTAGTTCACATATTTATGGCAGTTTATTTCTTCTCAAATGTATCTCCAATATCTAGTACTGATGCTCCCCAAATCACTTATAAAGCTGTCTTGCAACATGAGCTAGTTGGAAGGAAAAAAGCCATAGCAGCTCCACTGGTGGCTTAGTGGTTAAGGCGCTAGGCTTGGAGACTGGAAAGACGGGTTCAATTCCCGAGTACTGCATGATGGGGGACATGAAAGGAGCCTCATTCGGGCATCCCCTGCAAAAACCTCCTTTCAACTCAAAGTAATCTCTGACACGAAAACGAAATGACGTCTCCCATCATTGTATCAAACAAGGCAGAGGGTTTTCACAGGACCACAGTTTCCAAATTTACACAGAAGACTTGAGTAGAAATTGTATCTTTAGCAACATTAACCTTTGATTGGTTGGAAATTTAGCCTGAGTGTCTTCAGCAGTAGCCTTCTAGGGTTTACAGGGTGTCCCATGAGTCCTGACCTGGCCCGTAAGTCCCTACCCATTCTCTCCATGGGCATGTGCCCCTCCCCTCTGCCCAGCAGTCCAATGGGAATGATTCCTCCTCTTCCCAGTACAGAGTTTGCCCTGCCCCTCTCTCCGGCAGCTCAATAGGAGCGCTTCCTCCCTCCCTAGCAAAGCTCTACTCTCTTTGTGGCTGGGTAGGGACTTGCAGGCAACCCTGTATATGGAGCTCCGACCCCAACCACTAAACATGATCATTCTTCCAAAGTAGGAATGGACTCAGGCCATTATCACCTTCAGTATTTAGACTTCAGTATAATATGAGTTGAACAAAATATGGAGAAATAGCATACGGGTGTCTGATTCTGTAACTATTTTATAACATACACATGTAGGGCCAGCCATAGGAGCGAGAGAAAACTGCACATATTCAAGCTGAAGGAGGTGGACACTGAACCAAATTTAGTAGTTCAATGCTTCTTGAATATATAATGGCTATAGTAAACCAGGTAAAGCAAGACATTATGAGCAGAGCACCCCAGTAAACTTCTCCCTCCTTCCCTCTCTCTCACAGTTCCACAGGTTCCTGGGTATTAATAACAATTAGTTTTTGAATATGTTTCTTCTTTCCTTTTCCATTTAATACCACTCACTGTAGATCAATGGTTTCCAACCTTTTTTGGCCATGCCACACCTAAGCATCTCAAAAGTCCTGATGCTCCCCTCCCCTTGTGACATTTAATTTTTATTATTCAAAAAGTGAATTCCTATTCATGTGGAGGGAGCCTAAAAAGCCACTAACTTGGTCTAAACAAGCTACCAATTGCCCCCTTAAAATTAAATTGCCCCCCTGTGGGGTGTGTGGTCCATGTTGGGAACCATGGCTGTAGATGAAAGTCAAAAGAACACAGCTTTGCTAAATTTTGCAAAACTGATCCAAAGGGCAGACATAATACACATAATTTTCATTTATTTCTGTTTTTCCAACTGCAGGTGTACTGAGTTGGGTTTCTGGTAATTGAAGTCCAAGAACACCTGGAGAGCCAAGTTAGCTGACCCCCGATCTAGCTTCTTAACCCACAGCAATTCATCATTGAGTGCTATGCTAACTGCTTTATGACACTGGACATATCTAATCAAATTCTGGTCATTGGTTATTATTTTCCTAATTATTAAACTCCACTATTTGTATCTTATACATTATGTACTAATGTAACCCTATAAAGCAGGGTTTCCCAACCTTTTCAAGCCAGGGGATAGGTCACACTCTCTCAGTCAGCTTCGAGGGCTGGATGGCCATTTTGCTCTGCCTGCACAACTGGGGGGGGGGGGAGAATTTTGTACCAACAACTTCAGAGAGGTGGCTATTTTGTTTCTTGAATGCCTTTGGAGTGGTGGGGGCCACATGAAACGGTCCGGCAGGCCAGATCTGGCCCGCAGGCCTTAGGTTGGGAACCCCCTGCTATAAAGAATGGACTCTTGTTTGCAGTCCTGCAACTTTTAAGGGTTATTGTCCTCCTTACCACCTGCATTTATGCATAATAAAACAACTGTTTTGTAATTAATTTTACATCTGACCTCTGAAATTTGGTGTGTGGGCAGGGAATCCCACAATCCTAGCAGAAATGTACATCCTGTACCCACTAGCTTCGTTTCAAAGTCTTTTCAGATGTGATCTGTTCTTTTGCCAAAAGCTCACTAAGTGGGGAGGGGAAAAAAGAGAATTATGGAGAAAGGAGGTGGCAGAAGGAAAGAAAGACAGAGAAAGAGAGGAGAAGAGAGTGAGAGAAAGGTAGAGAAAGAAAGATAACAGAGTGAGAGAGGGAGGGGGAAGGAAAGAGAAGAAAAGGCCTGGCCAGGGGCATGTTGGCTACACTAAAAGGGCACTGGACAGGGATGGAAGGGGCAGTGCCTATGGGGGGTACTGCATGATGTCATGGATTGAGTACTCATCTTGGATCCCAGCTTCTGCCAACCTAGCTGTTCAAAAGCAAGACATTACAAGTAGGGACCACTTCAGTGGGAAAAGCTTGGAAATATGAAAGGAGCCTCGTTCACCCTCCTCATAGAGGGAGAGAGTAATGGATGGAGGGGAACCAGAGAGAAAGGTGCTTTCCTTACCTTCCTCTCCCACCCACCTCTGCCAGACAATGGGGAGAGGCGGAAAGAAGGAAGAGGTGGCAACCGGCAGAGAAAGAGAGACCTTAAATCTGCTTCAGCTGCCTCTCCCACCAACCCCCCTCTCTTCCCAGCATTTTGGTTCGGGCACGGCAGACCCTGGCTGCTGGGATGGCTGCTGAGATGAGGCCTCTGACTCCCGCCCCCACCTTCTCCCTCGCCACTGCTGCAAACTGCGAAGAAACCCAATGGGTCTTTCCGATCCACTGAGGCCATGAGGGGGCAGGGCTTGTTGGTGTGTGGCGGATATAACTGTGCACCAACCAACCCCACCTCTCCATGGTCTTGGCGGATGGGAAAGACCCCCTTGGCTTCTTCACAGCTTGTGGTGGCGGGTTGAATTTGTTGGTGCACAGTGATACCCAACACACACCAACCATGGCGGGGGCTGGGGCTGGTTGGTGCATGGCAATATTCACCCCACAGAAACAGTGGCCCACTGCCTGGAAGGTTCTGGCTTGATGGAAATCTAGTGTAGCTGCCAGGTAACATACTTCTGCCCTCCTAGGGGGAGGGGGGGCACTGGGGTGCATCGGGACTTGTCCCTGTGTCCCAAATGGCCAGCACGGGCCTGGGCCTGGCCCTCCAAGTTTCCTGTGGATGCTGGCAGACCAACTGCCAATAGAAAGCATTTCCCCACTCAGATCCAAAGAGGGTCCCCACCCCTGATCTCAGATATGTATATCCTGAATGGGACTGCTGGGTAGCTAGTGGTTTACGTAAGACTTCTTTTCCTCCCTGTGCCTTCTTGGCAGGACTCTATGCTCCATAGGGTCCTTCCAGCTCTGCAGTTCTAAGCAAGCAATCTCTAACTGATTTACCAATAAGGAACACTCATTTGGATTACCTGTTCACTCTTAACTTAGTTTGCATACGTTTCAGCAGGGTGCTTCCCTCCAGTTACTTTATGAGTCAATCCTTTTGAGTTCTTATTTCCTTCTGACACTGCAACAAGGTTTGATTTGGTTTTACTGTTGGCTTTCTGCCCACAAAGATTCTCAGTATTTTCTTACCACACACTTTTTTACTTGTTCAGCTATACTGTACTTCCCTTTTGGGTCAATTCCTTCTCTCTTATGTCAAAATTAAGGTTTTTCTCCTGAAAGTGTTGCTTGAAGAAGCAATTTTAAAATGATATTTTATATTTAAGCCAAACCCTGATAAAATTCTATCATCCCTAGGGAGCATGAAAGCGTATTTCATTATTGTAATAGCTTAAACTATGGATTCCCAACCTGTGGATTATAAACCCCACACCACTCCAATAGGTGTTGCAAAGTGCTTTTCCCCCCTCACGGTTATGTTGCACTGCAATATTCAAAAGTATTCTGTTTGGGAATTTTCATAGAAGGCGGCAAGAAAAATTACTATTGGGTTAAGATTATAGAGTTATATTCTGAAAAATCTATTTTAATGTCTTTTCTTTTCCTTGTTAAAATGCCTTTTTATGCAAATATGGCAAGGACTGCAAATTGAAAGGGGGAGTTGCAACTAAAAAAATAGGGGTCATTATTTTTAAAAGGGTGGGACACACTGTTTTCAAAAGAAAAAAGGGGGTTAACCATTTAAAACAAGCCGGGAGGTGGAGGAATGGAACCAACGTTCTCTCTCTTCCCAGACTTACTCTTAAGTCAAAGCAAATCCCCCTCCCCATTTCCTCCCATGAGACAGATACACATGAGCACATGCAGCTTTCTGCATGAGGAGATACAAGAGCCCTAGGGAGGACCAGTGAAGTTCTCTTATACCAAGCTTGTAAAAAGTATTTTTCAAGGAAAAAGAAAGGAAAGCTTTTCAAAGCCTCCACTTCTGCTCCCACTGGAATTGAGGTTTTCTACGTCTCTGGCTGACAAATGATTTGCATCATGAGACAAGAGGTTATGCAGCTTTGGCAGCTGAGTTTGACATCAGATCAGTGGCAAGAGTCCCCGCTGGCTTCTTAAAAGTGTCCCTACGCTCTGACACAAGATGAAACTAGGTGGGAGGGGGGAACGCCCACTGGGGATGATCCATAAGGGGGTGGCTTCTACCACTTCCTTTCCCATGTGAACTGATGTAGCCTTTTAAGATGACAAGGTCAATTTTCTGAGCTTGGGAAAAACCCACCTTCGTGATTCCAGTTGCCTCCTTGAAGAATGTGGGTAATTTCTGAGTAACATCAAGGGGTGCTTTGGAAAGTGTACCCATCTTGTAATGAGCCTAGCTTTTGACATTCAATCCAATTCTTGGGAGACTCATTGCAGCAAACAATCACTTTCCTTTTTTATGACCTGCATTTATCTTTTCCTTTTCATAAGCTATTTTAATGTAAACATGTGACATAGGCCATTGCAAATATGACTTGCCTGAACTGGCCATGCTTTAATAATAAGTCTGCAGAATTCTCATCTGAAACACTGCATTTTATTCCTTTTCCAATACCAGTAACTTGCAAATCCTGTATTGGCTATTGACAATCTGTCACGTTTCTGACCACATTCTGTAAAACACAATCATACTACCAGGTTTTTATATTTGTGTAGAATGACTCCACTTTTTAAATATAATCCACTGTAATTTAATACTTCCTTATTCCTTTCCTCACCTAGCAATCAATGAAGATTTGGGCTGTAACAGGACAAATAGCCTTGAGAAACTGGTATGCAACATCAGCCAAAAGATAACAGATTAATATCTATTTTTCTTTTTGAAACAGAGTCTCTTCTGCTTTTATACATATGCCACAAAATGTAGATTATTAATTTGCTTATTTTTACCTTGTACAGTCAACGTTGCTTCACTCTGAACTTCTCCTAAATCATTCCAAGCCTCACAGGTGTACTTTCCAGTATCCTCTGGGAACACCTCCTGGATGTATAGGCTATATTCATTGCCCTTCTTCTCAAAGTGAAAATCCTCTGTTTCCTGGATTTCTTTCCCATTATGCAGCCAAATTACTTCAGGAGGCGGGTTAGCTGAACAACAACAAAACACCGGCTTTAAAATAAACCATAAGAAGTAGCGGAAGTATGCGAGCTATTCTATTAGGCCAACTGCAACCATAAGATAAGGAGGAACAAGTAACCCACTTGGACTTCCTTTTGGCCTAGTTGTTTTTCCCCTTTTCATTTTGTTTTCACACAGAGCCTTCTAAGATAGATGCAGGACTCAATTACATTGAGGGAATGTCTCTGTGTTGGGAAATGTATGCATGGTCTGTTGGCCTTTGGCCATCTACAACCAATGTGGTTGATGGATTGTTTTCTTTATGCTTCCCCATGAATGTATATAATATGATCTGAGGCAACGGGATTCTGGACCTACTTTCATATTCTCCTGCTATTCCTTCTTCCACATACTCGTAGTGATCACAATGACCTTTTGCTCTTTTTAGTTTTCTATGGAATTCTTCAGTGTAAGCCCATTATGTCCCACTGTAGCTAGTTAGATAGTTCTGTGAAATCTGAAACCTGTCTGCAGAGCTAAGAGTTTTTAATTTCTTAATATGCCCCCTAGAGGAAGAACTAGGCTGCACAGTCTTGAGCAAATTTCATACAGCTTGTCCAGACAAGTATTACGGTAAGTCTGCTCTCCAGGGAGATTTTGGGGTTCTTTCTCTACAGTGTCCACACTCACTGGACAACAGAGCAGCCCCAATAACCCCCAAAATGCACCATTGAGCCCCGAGTGAGGGGGTTCAACTTTTTTTTGGAATGCTCCAATATATCTTGTTGGCATATAAGGAATCCATGCAGTAGTCCAAGGCTGCTTCTAGCCTCTTCAGCATATTGGATATTGAAATTAAGCAGTTTCCCTGTTCCTCAGTGGAAGACCAGGAAAGTGTAATTATTATTTTTTCTGCCTATTTTATTGCTGTTGCACTGCATAGTTCATGAGAATGAAAAAGATTTATTTTTTCCCTCTTTCTCTGAAATGTCGATTGAAATTGTGACCATGAGCAGTTTTTTTTTAAAAAAAAATCAGACCTACAGAGACAAAGGAATTTTAAAAAAAAAACTCTCTTAAACAATTCAGCACAGTAGCCAACAGACAAGGGAAAATAATTACACTTTGCGTGAGTAGGGGAAGTGTTTGGCTTGCCCATAGCATGAAGAAGCTCATCAGTCACTTCACGATATAGGCAAAGGTCATTTGTGCTGTATGGATTGGGAGAGCTGGCTAAACATCCTATGGATCCTCCCCCGTCCTCAATCAATCTCAAAAATGACAATTCCAGACCACCCCAAAAGGGGCAGTCTGGATAGGCCCATAGTCTCAGTCAGACTTATTCCAGAAGAAGAGGATAGTAAAGCGTCACCATAAATCTAAACTGACTTCATGTCAGACAATTATTATTAGTCCCACTTATTGTCAGTCTTCCTTAGTTCCACTCACTTTTCCACACACACAGAAATATAAGCCTAATTGTGGCTGAAATCCTATTGTTAGATTGTATTCTCCAGTTATTTTTCAGAAATAAAAAGTATCTGAATTCCCTCCTGCAAGGGTCCTGAGGATCCCCTGGGATTCCCTTTTTTTTGGTGAAAGCCATTGTGCGCCATTGTAATGGTGGTGGGTGTAATGATCGTCACATTCGAACCTGTACAGATTTATAGATGATGTTTGTTATGTACTGAATAGAATGTGACAAGTACTCTTTAACTGATTGTATCCGGCAATTGTATCCATTGTAAATAATCAGACACATTGTAGCAAGCTGTTAAGGATGCTACTGCCGGTGGCAGTAGCAGTATCCAGCTCACATGATACAGATTCCCCTGAATACCTGAAGGGCGGGAAACCTTCCTGCCACACCGCACCTGGAGAAGATGGGCGTGACGATCCATGATGTCACGCAGACAGTAACCAATGAACTATCACCCTGGTTATTCAAAATGTAAGTGTGCTATAAATAGAGCTGTTTGGTCCACCATTACCTCATGTTCACTCTGACTACCATGCAATAAAGTTGTGTTTTAACCCTTACTGCGGCTCCTTCTTTGTCTTCCGTGCAAGACACCAAATTGGCGACAGAGGTGGGATGGCGTCCCGAAAAGTGAACATCGCGCCCTTCGACACCACGAAGCCAGAAAGATGGGAACTCTATGAGCAGCAGTTCCTCTACGCTATGGACCTCGAAGGCATTGAGGAGGAAGCCCAGCGCCGGGCATTCCTACTGGCCCAGTGTGGCCTAGAGACTTTGGAACTGGCCACCAACCTCCTGACACCGAGACCGCTCAGGGAGGTACCCCTAGATGAGATCCTCGCCAAGCTGAGGAAACACTTTCGCCCGAAAGTGTTGGTGTTCCCGGCAAGGTTGGTGTTTCAGCAGCGGTGCCAGTGGGCCGGTGAGTCAGTGGCAGACTTTGTGGCAGCCCTGCAGGTGGCTGCCGTGCCTTGCCAGTGGGGAGCGTCCCTGAGCGAGGCGCTGAGAGACAGGCTCCTGCTGGGCCTGCGAGATGAGGGGGCCAGGAAAAAACCACTGGTCAAAGACAAGAGCATCTTGTTCGAGCATGTCCTGTGCATCGCCCAAGCTGCCGAGTCAGTGCAACAAGGCAGACGGGTGTGCTGGCCCAGGACCACCGTGGTTGGGGGCCCCCCGCCGGCGATCCCAGTCCACAGCTGTTCCTCCCACGGAGAGCAGGGGCCCTCCTAGTCCACCATGTCCACTGCCGACTTCAGTGAGGACGAGGACGTGCAGCGGGTGCAGAGGAGGCCTGAGGTCCGAGACCGTGCCAGAGAGGACCGCCGCTGCGACGGATGCGGGGCATCCCATGACCAGAGCCAGTGCCCATTCCAGAAGGCGGAGTGCCACAACTGCGGGCGGTGCGGGCACATCGCAAGGATCTGCAGACGGCATCAAGACGACGGCAAGGGCCAGGTGGAACGGCCCCAAGGAAAGGCAGACGGGGTCAGGCACATCTTCGACGACGACGAGCCCCAGGAGCACTGCGTGTCTAGGGGACACTCGATGAAACTTTTGGGTACTAGTTCTCAAACAAATAAGAGAAAGTACTTTTTCACCCAGAGGATCACTGGTCTATGGAACTCCCTGCCAGAAGAAGTGGTGACAGCTGTCAGTCTTGACAGTTTTAAGAAAGGATTAGACAAGTTCATGGAGGACAAGGGGATCAATGGCTATAATTATGGATTCTTAAGGACAACCTCCGGTTTGGAGAGATAGGCAGGATGTCTCTCAATGCCATTTCCAGGGAATCCTAAGCAGGGGAAGGCATCTCCTTGGGAATACCCTGAAGGAAATGGTGAGCCACTGTGTGAGACAGAATGCTGGACTGGATTGGCTGTGGCCTGTTCCAGTAAGGCTGTTCTTATGTTCTTATGTCTCGACAGGTTCCCGACAACAGCGACCAGGCAGTCCACAGCGTGCTGTTGCGGCACCCCCGGTTCTTTGTTGAGGTACTGGTACAGGGGGTCCCAGTAAGGATGGAGATTGATTCGGGGTCGTCGTACTCAATCATCTCCCACAGGGAATTTCTGCGCATTCCCCCAAAGTCATGCCCCAAGCTGAAGGCCCTTAAGACTAATTTGCAGGACGTTCAGGGCAAGAGTATACCAGTGTTGGGGGTGGGGGAGTTCAAGGTTCAGTTTAAAAGGCACTCCGCGCAGTTGCCCCTAGTAGTCCTAAAGGAAGGGTCCTGCTGTCTCCTGGGTACACCGTGGTTCGCGCCCCTGGGGGTTTTCATTGGAGGCATACACGCCGTACAGGCTGACTCAATCATGGAGGTGTGTAACGCACACCCTGCCATCTTTGAGAAGGGGCTACGGAAGTTCAAAGGGCCCCCAGTTTCCTTCGAATTGGACCCCAACATCAGACCCATCAGGATGAAGCCAAGAAGAGTGCCTTTTGCACTAAAGGACAAAATAGAGACTGAACTGGACAAACTGGTGGGTCAGGGGATTTTGGTGCCGGTGGACTCCACTGAGTGGGAAACCCCCATTGTTGTGGCACTTAAGGCTAATGGGGAGGTCAGAATCTGCGCTGACTACAAGTGCACGATTAACAAGGCAATTCGCCCAAATGCGTATCCGGTGCCGGTAGTAAGCCACCTGCTAGCAACCTTGCATGGGGGGAGGTGTTTCGCCAAGCTAGACTTGGCCCAGGCATACCAACAATTGTCGGTAACCCCAGCTACAGCCGCCGCTCAGACAATTGTTACCCACAAGGGAGCCTTTAAAGTGACGCACCTCCAATTCGGCGTAAATTCGGCTCCGGAGATCTTTCAGTCCCTCGTAGAAAGATTGTTGAAAGGGCTCCCAGGTGTTTTCCCCTACTTTGACGACATTCTGATAACAGCGGGAGGGGAACAGGAATTGGCCAAGAGGTTAGACCGGGTACTAACAATGTTCGAGAAAGCGGGGCTCAGGTTGAGAAAGGATAAGTGTGTGTTTTTCGCTGAGGAGGTAGAGTTTCTGGGTTTTTAAATTACCCCTGAAGGCATAAAACCAGCAGAGTCCAAGGTAGCGGCAGTGAAAGATGCTCCTCGCCCCACCACCAAGGCCGAACTACAGTCCTTCCTAGGACTCCTAAATTTCTACCACTCTTTCCTCCTGGGAAAGGCGTCGGTAGCAGAACCACTGCATAGATTACTCAAAAAGAATGCGGCTTGGTGGTGGGGGGAAAGCCAGGAACGGGCATTCTGGGGGCTCAAACAGCTTCTATCTTCCGAGGCTGTGTTGACCCACTTCGACCCAAAGAAACCCGTTGTGTTGGTCTGCGATGCCTCACCGGTGGGGGTGGGGGCAGTTCTCTGCCACGTGCTAGAGAGCGAGCAAGAAGCCCCAGTGGCATACTATTTGAGATCCCTGTCCAAGGCAGAGCGCAACTACGCGCAAACAGACAGGGAAGCCCTAGCGATTGTTGCAGGAACCAAGAAGTTACACGATTTTCTCTATGGCAGGCCATTCAAAGTCGTGACCAACCATAAGCCCCTTTTAGGAATCTTCACCACAGATAAGCCAACCCCACAGATCTTGTCCCCAAGGATACTGCGATGGCTGATTTTCCTCAATGCGTACCAGTACGTGTTGACCTACCACCCCGGCAAGGAGATCAGCCATGCCGATGCCCTTTCCAGGTCACCCCACCCACAGGCAGGGGACCCTGAGTGCGAGGTAGAACAGGACCACCAGGTGCTCCTGATCGAAGCCCTAGAGTCACCCCCAATTATGCCAGCTGAGATCACCAAGGCTACGGAGAAAAACAAGTCATTGGCCTTAGTCAGTTCATGGGTACAGAAAGGCTGGCCGGCAACCTCCCCTATGGAGGAATTCAGGATTTACAGTAGGCGGAGAGACGAGCTCTCCCTAGAAAGGGGCTGCCTACTCTGGGGGCAGCAGGTAGTAATCCCCGAAGTTCTAAGGTGCCGGGTGCTCAAGATGCTGCATATCAGCCACCTGGGGATTGTGCACTCCAAGGCGCTAGCTAGGAGTTACTTCTGGTGGCCCAAACTGGACACAGATATAGAGCACATGGTAGGCACTTGCGAGAGCTGCCAGAGCACCCGGCCCGAGGAGTCCCGACTTCCTCACAGAGAATGGGACACGGGGCCATGTCTACATGTGGACTTTGCGGGTCCTTTCAGGGGTACCCTTTTCCTTATAATAGTGGACTTCTACTCCAGGTGGTTGGAGGTAATTCCGATGGCCAGTACATTGTCAGCTGCAACGATTAAGCAATTACGCAAGGTATTCAGCTGCTTCGGTTTACCTGACGTACTTGTGAGCGATAACGACACAACTTTCACATCAGCGGAGTTCCAGGGTTTCATAGAGATTAACAAAATTCGCCACATAACTGAGGCCCCCATTCACCCTGCTACAAATGGTCAAGCGGAACGCCTGGTGTGAACAACAAAGGATGCACTGCGTAGGATGGGCCCTGGGGAATTGAACTTGCAGCTCTGCCAATTCCTATTAACGTACCGTGTAACCCCCTTAGCGTCAGAGCTCTCATCCGCTGAGCTCCTCATGCGGAGGAAACCCGCCACGATTCTCTCGAGATTAGACCCAACCAGGGTGGAGGACACGGGTAGCAACATAGAAATGGGGGGCAGCAAGAGTTTTGAGATCAGCCAGCCAGTACATTGCCGAAACTACACAGCTGGCGGCCCTACTTGGGTACCTGGAATAGTGGTCGGACAAACGGGGCCAGTCTCCTACAATGTTGAGACAGGCACAGGACTCCTCTGGAGGAGGCACGCCGACCAACTCAGAGGTAGAGTAGTGGGAAGGCAAGACGTGAGTGACCAAATGGAGCAGTCAGCGTTAGGGTTCTCCCCCACCCGCTTATCCCAAGGGGGAGACACAGACCACAGGGGGGAGGGAAATGAGACAAACCCACATCCTTTTGACCCACCGGGTAACAGGAACAATTTAGAAGAGAGGGATTCCAAGGAATTGTTAGATTTTGAGTTAGGAGACCGGGGGGATTTTTCGGAGTGGTCCCCCACCCATCCAAGCGAAGAGCGGGGTTTTTCTTTAGTCCCTGGAGCCCCCAGTCTCACATCCCTGGAGTTTACTCCCACACCTAGACCTCCCCAACCCCCGGCTCACGACTCGCAGCCAATCGCTAACGAGTCACTCTCCTCCAATGCAGGGACTCCGGCCCGAAGTGCGGCCACCACTTGCCCAAAGCGAACGTGCGGAAAGCCTCAATGGCTAAAGGACTTTGTCCTCACCTAGAGGGGAGGGATGTTATGTACTGAATAGAATGTGACAAGTACTCTTTAACTGATTGTATCCGGCAATTGTATCCATTGTAAATAATCAGAGACACATTGTAGCAAGCTGTTAAGGATGCTACTGCCGGTGGCAGTAGCAGTATCCAGCTCACGATACAGATTTCCCTGAATACCTGAAGGGTGGGAAACCTTCCCGCCACACTGCACCTGGAGAAGATGGGCATGACGATCCATGACGTCACGTGGACAGTAACCAATGAACTATCACCCGAGTTATTCAAAATGTACAGTGTGCTATAAATAGAGCTGTTTGGTCCACCATTACCTCATGTTCACTCTGACTACCATGCAATAAAGTTGTATTTTAGCCCTTACTGCGGCTTCTTCTTTGTCTTCCATGCAAGACACCAAAATGTTTGATCCATGTATCTTTCTTAGACTTAGAAAGTCAGATTCCATTTTAAAGTACGATGATGTAATGCTAATTAGCAGATGTTAGAAAGTTCAGGTGCTAGCATTCCTTCACCCACTGACCAGACATGCTGATGCCCAAAGATAAGATAAGGAATGTGTTTACCAGTCTTGGACAAATTCCTTGAATACCTGCTATCCCAAGGGAGGGAAGCCCCCTCCTGTCAGTCAAACTAATTACCTCCTGACACCTGCAGATTGAGTCATCTCAAGAATGCACAGCTGGGGGCTAGATGTCACATAGCACGTACTCTTGTCTCATTTCTCAAGGGAACACAGGTGCACGGCAATGAGATCATTATTAGGTCATAACATTCCTGAACTCTCTTTTTCTTATAAAAAGAGCCCAGTTAGAGCAGTGAGAAAAGCACACTCCTGAGACCAAGGGAGAAGCCCTTGGCTCTCAGTCACTTCATAGGCAAGATGTCTCTCCGGGGATAGAGGCTATGCCATGCGGGGCTCTCAGTCACTTCATAGGCAAGATGTCTCTTCGGGGATAGAGGCTATGCCATGCGGGGCCCTAACACTTAAGAAGGTACCTGCTAGAAAGTAGCAAGATATATTTTTATGTTTATTTCTTTGTTTTTATGTTTTTATGTAAGTAAGATTTGTAACTGTGTTTCTAACAATAAAACTACAAAAACCTGTAGTTTGAGTGACTGCCTTTTATATGAAAAAGCAGCCTGGAAACCAAGCAGAGCAACCAGAAGGAACTTCAATGGTCCTCATCGCCTAGCCAGAAGGAAGAGAGGTGAGAGGGGATTGCTCTGTCTAAGGGAAGGGGAGAGAAAGCAGTATTTGGAAGCTTAGCTTCAGCCACGGAATAAAATTACCTGCCATACGCAGAAGGCTTCACTTACCCTGTTCCCCAGCGAATCGGGCTAGGGGGAAGTATGCTCATAGAGGCAGCAGGTCGCAGGATCTCTGGTCCGCCCTGCTGGGTGTTCCCAAGAAGTTCTGGGTGCCCAATGAAGCCCCTGTGAGGCATTTTCCTCCCCCTACGTCTCTGATAGTGGGAGTGTATCTTTATTTTCTGAAAATTGTCACCACCATAAGTTACAGAATAGGATTTCAGCCAGTATATGAACACGTTGAGTAAAGATTTGTTTATAGTCTCTTCTTCTTCTATTTCATATGGTTTCTAATATATATGTAAAAAGCCAAACTATTGTCTTCCAAATATAAGACGGAAAGATTTATGTAAATTTTTATGATACCTCCTCTGCCACTCATGATGTACTAATAGCACTGGTCTTAAAATATAGCACACATGGCAGATAATGTCCCAATACAATTAGAACTCTACAACAAAAATGTATTATCTTAAAAAAGGACCAACCATCAGCTCTGCCCTTAAGTCTGAGGATAGATAAAAGCAAATATGCTTTTAAAAAGCACATTTCTTGGGGAAAGCCAAGATATATCCTAGCCAATTGGAATCTGTTCAAATGCTGACTTTCTAGCTGTAAGCCTATTAAAAATAAAAAGTTGGATTTGCAGAAAAGACAAGGAAGGAATGACCAGAAAGGAAATTACTTGGTTGCAAAAGCTTTATAAGACACAATATCTTAGAAAGCATTGAGACCCACCTGAAACCTCTACCGTCATAATCACTTGGCTGCCATCCATCACCTTGAGATCAGTTAGGCCTTTAAGGAAGACAGGAGAGAATATTTTCTTGGCTAAAACAGGATGAGTACTTTCCGATTTGTTTCTGCTTCTTTTTTCTACATGAATCAACAACACAACAGATTATCTTAGAAAATATTTAAACAAAAGATTCAACTACTGTACTTTAAAATAATTCCCCAAAGTGCACAGTTGATCAAAAGTTAGGTGGAAACAATGAATTGATATAGGATGATTTAAATTAGGTGGTGTAGCTACAAATACTGGTATCTGGCCCATACCCGTCAAGTGCGGCTCCAGAAAATACGGGACCTGCACAGAACCCTTCTGTGCATATGCGTATGCGCAGTTACTACTTTCCCTGCCGGTCAAATTACGGGGTGGTGGCAGGGAAGTGGAGCATGGAAATACAGGAAATCCCGGCCAATCCAGGCTACTTGACAGGTATGGTCTGGCCAGGTTATCCTGCTATGGCAATAGACCATACTGCCAGCGTCTCAACGCTGAGTGTCAGGCAACGGTTAACTAACGTAACAACCCTGAGGACTAATGGCATGGATGCCTAAAGTCCACAGGGAAGGGTGATGGTCCCAAGTGGATAAAATCCCACTTGAATCCATCTTGATGGAGGGCAGCAGCTTCATCTATACCGCCCTGGGACTGATGAGGACTTTGTGTGCCAAAAGGGCTCAGGACCAAGAAGTGCCTCGTAGAACTGGATCAGTGGTACGTGTATCATGTTGCGATGTAGAAGACAGATGAAAGGCCACTACGTTATATTCTCAGGACAGTCTTAATGGCTGGTCGCCATGAGGATCACCAATATTGATTCGGACATGGCAGAACAACAACAACAAGAAGATACAGACACATACATTTCAGCCCACACAAAGAAATGTGCATTTATTTCTACAATATTACTTGAAATAGTTTTGGATGTCTTTGTTTTTTGCTCAAAAATTAAGGTAACAAAGACAAGGGCAGGTAATACCTTTATAGAATGACTAAAAATCCACAAACCTAATTTAGCAGTTGACTCTGGGTGAGTCTCCATTAGTCTAGAATATTACAGAGCTGGGCTTGATGCAGAAAAAGCACAAAAGCCTCCAAACCCATTGCCAGAGGTTAAGGCCATATTTCTTTGTTTAAAGCTCATTCCAAAAGGAGGACCGCAAAATTCGCTAAAACATGATAGGTTACAGATTTTATCTCTAGCGGTAGGTTTTAGAATGCCACTCCCAATCTTGTTAGAAAAAGTATTGCCAGGCATTATGCATGTAGGGCCCAGACCCACAGGACACAAATCTGAAACAAAATGTGCCTATCATAGTTCACATCTGCATTAGACACGCAGAGTAGGTCCAAAGCCTTGCAAAGTAGGTCATAACTGAGGCCATATAAAGCCTTGGCCGAGCAATACTCCTGTTGATGTGAAATTTGTAGAAAAACAACTTGCAAGAGACTGAAGTAATATCTAACAGCCATTTGCATGGGAAGCAATATGGTGATAGGAAAATAACAAAAGATATTATAACTTGGGATGTAACCAAATTAAATCAGGAAACTAGGAGATGAGATCTTTGTAAATAAACCAGAGGATGGTTGTCATACTACCAAACTGTTCCATGCAATGTCCTGAGCGATAACTGACATAACATATGAATATACAAGAAAAAAGTGGTTGGCAAGAAACTACTATATCCATAATTGCAGTTGACAGATAAACAAATGCAATCATATGATCAAGGCAATCACCACCAGGGAAATAAGGCTACCTTTTGGCAAAAGAAATGCTTAGGTCGGCTTTTTCTTATTTTGGAATATCAGAGAAGAGAAAAGTTAAGGAAATACTGTAAACCCAAAGCTATAGGCTCCAGACTATAACCTAAAAAACAGTAATAACAAATGGCAAACAATATTTATGAAAAACTGGTACACTATCTTTGTATAACATTTAGCAAATTTTACTAGTATTTGGAAAAATGAGCAATCTTAATTTCTAAGAACAAAAGGTGGCCAATGTCATTGCTTTATTGAACAAAATTGCTTATCGCCTTTAACCCAAGATCTGGAAAATCAACAACAAATGATCACTCTGTAGTTCAAAAATCAAATAAAGAAGCAGGAAAAAATTAGTCTCATTATAATATTATCAAGTGTTGCCAGGTCAATTCTGACTTATGGCAACCCTTCTCAGAGTTTTGTAGCAGAGAATACACAGAAGTGGTTTATCATTCCTTTTTCTAGGGGCACCCAGAGACTGTGCAGCTTGCCCGTGACTACACAGGCTGGCTTTTCTGAGATGCACAGTAGGGAACCGAAACCCCAACCTCTGGCTCTGCAACCAGATACGCAACTGTTATGTCCGGCCCTTATAAGCAATAGTCCAGACAACGATGAACAGAACAGCAACAGTCTTTATTCACAGTCTTGTAGGATATGCTCACAAGGTGTTCTTATAATGAGGTGGGACGGCTGGGGTGTTTAAACAAGTACAGAAAATGGCACACTCCCAAAAGTGTGATGAATGAGATATAAAAGTATTTTTAATAACAGGAAATATTCATATACTCGTCCTATGTTGAGGTATATCAGGCATGAGGTCGGTGTAAAAACTCGACTCCAATATAATACAATAACAACTGTTCCTTCTATACACGTTTCATGCCTTCATACTGATAGCCTAACAATGCTAAGCTGTGAACCTCAAACATACAAACATACTGGGACCCCACATAATAAAATAACCCAAAATCCCCGTAGTGCCAAGCAAGTAGATTCCCGTGTACAGTCCAAAGATGATAATCGATAATAATACCACTAATGTTTAAATCAGTTCTAGTCTCTCAAAGTCCGTGGCCATGAGAAGATATGCTGGGCTTATAAAGCTGGCACAGGGGTGGAGGGAAGCTGTCCTACTTCATAAAAGGGTTCCCAGACGGCGAGCATCAATAGATGGCGGTAGACAAAAATACACGATTTAAACATTAGTGGTATTATTATCGATTATCATCTTTGGACTGTACACGGGAATCTACTTGCTTGGCACTACGGGGATTTTGGGTTATTTTATTATGTGGGGTCCCAGTATGTTTGTATGTTTGAGGTTCACAGCTTAGCATTGTTAGGCTATCAGTATGAAGGCATGAAACGTGTATAGAAGGAACAGTTGTTATTGTATTATATTGGAGTCGAGTTTTTACACCGACCTCATGCCTGATATACCTCAACATAGGACGAGTATATGAATATTTCCTGTTATTAAAAATACTTTTATATTTCATTCATCACACTTTTGGGAGTGTGCCATTTTCTGCACAAGGTGTTCTTGACACAGAGATGGCTATACAATCCCAGGAAATCAGTCCCTCCAGAATCTGCCATGTAGGAGGCAAAGGCTAGCTACACCAGGAGTGGTAGCATAGTGGAGGAGACCCAGGCTTAGCACGTTGCTGGTTACCTGTGCAGAATTGGTAGTATAGATCCAGTCCGGCCCCACCCTTGTTTACTCGTGGGGCTTATATAGTGTCTCCCCGGCTGTGGCTCCTTGATACAAAGTAGCAACCCGCCGGATAAGCACAACTAAACAATCATAACAGGCTTTATATGTAATTAACCAGTGAGGAACAGGATCCAAAACTGTAACCAATCATAGGGCTTGGATTAGCATAATGAGCACGCCCTGAATGGGAGGTTTGGCACTAACTTTAGCTCCTAATTTGGATGGCGGGAAACCACCATTTTCCTCTTGCAAGGCGTTGCCCGCGCAACTTGCAAATGTGCCTCAATAGACAACATTCCTCCCCCCTAAGTTTTCTGTACAGATCCCCAAGTTTAACTAAGAGATTGGAACCTTGACTGATGAACAAACTAACTTTTGGTCATGAAGCCACTCTGCACCTTCCAAGCTTGTGTTCTGTGACCCACGCTCTTTATTGGCGCTCCATGGCGTGAACAAAGAACCTTGAATCTGTGGGGGTCTTGCATGTGTGTAACCTAAGGCAAACCAATCTGATGAATGGCACAACTCCTGGCCTTCGCAAGCCAAGTTAGCTGTTGATGACCCCAAGTGTGGTGTGTGCAATGAACCCTCTTGCTCCAAGTCCCTGGCCCATTTCTCCACCAGCAACCCTGGTCCATTAGCTTTGGACCCGAGATGATTATCCACCACAGCTGAGGCTTCTTTGGCGAGAACTGCTCCTGACTTTGCTTCCAGAGCCACCTGTACAGAAAGGCTTGCTGCACACTCTCCAGTATAGCCTGAGGAAAGCTCCCTTTGCCTCGGCATATGGAGATCCTATGTTCCCTGCCCTTGTCCCTCCAACCATGGGGGATGTGAGTGCTCCCGCAACCCCTCCTTTCCTTCCCAGGGAAGCGAGCCCGCACTCAGGCATTCCTTTTCATACCAGTCTATGTTTGGGGGTAATGGCGACTCCCGCTGTCCCCTTCAACCCCGAGGGATGGTGAGCCATTACTCACCGATGGGGAAACTTAGAACCTTCCAGAAGTGTGTGTGTCCTCAGTACTTTGTTGCAACCCCCAAATCTCAATGGCGTGTTCAATCCCAGGCCACCAGAAATAGCTACGTAGAACTGCTTGTGAACGGAAGAAATCCTGGGACCCGCTTAACAAGTGCTGTAGCAGTTTGGCCCGCAACCCACATGGAACAACTGTTTTGCAAAGCCTATACAAGCACCCTCCCAAAACTGAGGTTTTTTTTGCGGTTCCGGTAATACACACTTGCCTCCGCATTGTATGGAGGTGGCGGCCACCCAATGTCCATCCACACAATGACATCAGATAACAAGGGGTCAGTTTTAGAAGCTGTGGCAAAGTTCAGAGACAGTTTGAGTGAAACGATAGCCAAATCGTCCCAAGAGTCAGGATTTTCAAAGTTCAAAACATCCGGACAAAAGTTCTTGCAACTCAAACAGTTCCGGAGAGTCAGTCTTTTGGACAAAGTCACTGTCTCTGTGCGCAACATGCACGTGTCAGAAAAACATGGCACTTAACTCTTCAGTGGAGGAAACACTTCTAGGGGCCCCTCGGGACAACCCCCCCGGGTAGAAATAACACTTGGGGCTCATCCTCGATACGAAGGACTGGTTCTCCCTTCCCAAGTGAATCTCCATAAAGTGAATGCCTAGAACCCCGAACCATTAGGACCCAAGAATGTTTGTCACAACAACGAGGGGAAGGCTCGCGTAGACTTAGTTATAATGGACTTCAAAGTTCCCTATTCCCTGTACTGGAACGTTGCAACCCTGCAAGTCCACTAATTTGCCTGGCAGACCCTTGAACTTGGGCTACAGGTCAGGCGGAATACGGTGATACTCATCTTCGGTCACAATGGAGAGAAAGGAACCTGAGTCTACCTCAAGATGAAAAGGAAACCCTTCGATGCGGATGTCCACGAAGTACCCGTCCTTGAGGTCTCATCTCTCATCGTCGCCTCCATAGCTTGTGAAGACCTTGGCTATGCAGAACTGGAGCATTGGCAAACCTTCGATGCTCTGCTTACAGACCTTGGAGATGTGGCCCTTCTTCCCACACTGGTGGCACTGTGCGCTCCTAAAGGGACATTCAGTGTGGAGGTGTTGTTTCCCACACCCTTTGCACGGCGCAACCAACCCGGGCGTTGGCGCCTGTGTTCCCTGCAGTGAGCTGGCTAGGCCTTGGTGGACATGGTCAAAGGTTTCTGAAAAAATGGCCGCGGTCGTGGCTGGACCCGGCGATTCTTTACCTTCAAGGGCTAACTTGCGCTGGAAGTGCTCGCGCAGAGTGTGCAGTAATGCCGGCAGAGAAACTTGTTTGAGTACGTCGGGCGGTGGGAGTTTCAAAACAATGTTGAGAGTCTCTAGCCCACAGTGGGCAAGGAACGTAGCCTTCCACAGCGCCGGATCAAGTTTTCTTACTGTGAAGTAGCTCTCCAACTGGACTTCGTAGTACGGCCACAGGCGAGGCTTGTTGGTGTTGAACAGTCACAACCATAGGGGGATTTGGTCAGCCATCTCGTTGTTCTTCAATCCCATCCTCGTCACCAATGTTATGTCCGGCCCTTATAAGCAATAGTCCAGACAACGATGAACAGAACAGCAACAGTCTTTATTCAACAGTCTTGTAGGATATGCTTGCAAGGTGTTCCGGACACAGAGATGGCTATACAATCCCATAAAATCAGTCCCTCTGGAATCTGCTGTGTAGGAGGCAAAGGCTAGCTGCACCAAGAGCAGTAGCCAGACAACCACAACTAACCAATCATAACAGGGTATATATGTAATTAACCAATGAGGAACAGGATCCAAACTGTAACTAATCATAGGGCTTGGATTAGCATAATGAGCGCACCCTGAACGTTTTGGCGCCAACTTTAGCTCCTAATTTGGATGGCGGGATCTAGTCAGTTAATGGGGACCATCCTTAATAGGATGGAAATGCTTTGTCTGGAAATAGCCATCCACCTTTTTTCATTCTTTCTGCATTCTAGATCCATATACTTATCAAATTAAAGTAAACCATTTAATACATCTGTTAGTGTGGGCCATCGTTTATGAAAGATTTATTTTGAAAAAAAAAAATGTTTCTCTTTAAGACACCACCCTGTTGTCTCTTCTGTTACTAAGGCAGAATGCTTCTTTGGCATTTGTAACAAAGTGAGTTTTCCATTAACCATTTGTCATTACTCCTATCCCAGTTGCATTAACATGAGAATGTTCCCACTTCCAGTTTCTCAAGTGCTCTATATGTAGGACTCTTTTTATTAATAGATTCAGAAACAACTTCATTGTTCTAATTCAGCGAAGCATATCCCAGCAAAAATGTTTTGAGGATTAAGCCACCTAACTGGGCATGGTTTTTACTAAAGACCATATGATACATACTGCCACAAATCAATTCCATAAGATGTTACTGAGTTTGTAATCCTATATCAGTGATGGCGAACCTTTTAGAGACCAAGTGCCCAAGCAGAGGGATGGAGCAAACTCTGTGCTGGGGGAGGGAGGAAGTGCTCCCAGTGGGCTGCTGGGTAGAGGGATGGTGTGATGTCTGTGCTGGGGTGATGGTGCGTCATAGGTTCACCACCACTGTCCTATACTGTATATTGTGCTTCCTAATAATCAGTGCCATTGAATTCAGAGAGACTTATAGTGAAAAGACACATACAAGACTTTGATATAAATCACTCCTAAATTTTTATTACGACACCTAATGGAGTACAGGGGACAGAGTGACAGGCTAGGAATCAGGAAACCTGGGTTCAAAATAATTTGGCCAGGGAAACTGTTATGTATGTTAACTGTGTTTTCTGACAGGAGCGGAATGTATCTTTTCTCATGTATCTATTCTTATGCAAATAAGTATGATCAAAAATGTGCACACTCTGTTAGCCAATGGGCTTGTTGTATTATTGTTATTGTTTATAGTGTATATAAGTCCGAGTTTTGCCCCATCCAAACTGTGTTCAAACCCCACTAATAAAGAGCTGAATTTCGCTACTTCATTTGTCTGCTTCTTCATTCCTTGAACACTAAAGAAACTCAGTGGAGAAGACACTGGGAGGACCAGGTCTTAAATATCTCATGTGCCTTAAAAACCCTATTAGAGTTTCCACAAGTTCGATGTGACTTGACTACACTTAGCACATAACAAACGTAACATACACACAATTAGACAAATTTACACATAAAATGAAAAGACAAGTTTTGTTTTTTTCACATCATGCAGTTTCATGATGCTCCACAGTACTTCACTGATTTTAGAGCTAACATCAAGCAACAGCAACAAAAATGTCTACACACTCTTGGTTTTGGTTCTATTTTTTCCTTTGAATCCTTGTGAGCTACAATGACAGAGGATGCAGATTTTCCAATGGGAAAATGAAAAGCAGAGCCTCCAATTACCAATCAAAAACGGGTTTTGCTTAGCGTGAGAGATTAGGAATAGAAAGAGGAAGTTTAGACCATACTTACTATATATTTTTTAAGACAAAGGTTTGCAAATAACTTTCCCATAGCACTTTTAAAGTTAATGTGGTAGCTTGGTCACCAATGAAGAGCAATACCCTTTTATTATGAGAGGCCAGATCAAGATTCTAGTGCTTCTTCTTGAAGCTGCCCAGAATAGAAAATATCCTAGATGGGCAGGATATAAATGAAATAAAAAAATAAATAAATAAATAAATAAACACATAAATAAATAAACACATAAATAAATAAATGTTGTTCAGGTTTAAAGTGAGGCTCATTATGTAGAAAGACAGTTTGAATCCAGGGTTTTTTTAAATTCCAGTTTTCCAAGTCCATCATCCTAATAGCATATCTAAAGATTCAGAGGTAAAGGTTTCCCTTGCTTGAAAGCCAGTCATATCCGACTCTAGGGTTCAGTGCTCATCTGTTTCAAAGCCAAAGAACCACCCTCCAAATATGGGTGTGTATGTTCGTAATAAAAAGCAAATGTGCAACGCCAGGATTCCACAGGTGTGTCCATTGAAAATATTTGTCTAATGCAGATGGAAATGTGTTAAAATTAATACATAGCATTTTGTCCTATTCAGAATAACTTTGGCTTTGCATACTTTGCCTAGCAGGCCAGTTAACCACTATTTTTCATGAAGAATGCAATGGGTATCTGGAAATTATTTTCATCTGCATTGAAAAAGAGCGCTGTACTGGTTTCCCCTCCCATATTTTCACAAAAGCCCTACAAAATTTAGACTGAGGAATCACCATGCCTCACAGCTACCTGACAAGCTGAGGCTAAATTTACACTCACTATTTGGCACAGTGTATGAATGTAGTTGCAGTACTAAACTGAACCAGAGTCTTCCATATAAAAGTTCATCATTCTGTTCCAAGGGTTTACTGCATTCTCATAGATTTCAAGAAAAGAGAAACAAAATTTGTTACATGAGTATTTGTTCACGCAATGATTTCTTGGTACTTGTTACCCTACCTGTGGACATCTCTGTTCACTATTTTATAGCTGTTACCTGTCTTTGAATAATGATTTTCACTTACAGGCATGCACAGGCACACACCCTTAACCCACCCTGCATTTTGAAAATTGCTTGCTTTTGTGTTGGAACTGGCCATTGGGAGATAAAAACAGGTTTTCTTTGCAAGTGTGAGTGTGTTTGTGTGCCTGGAGGAAAAACATGATAGTAGTTTCACCTAATGTGTGATTTGACACTCAGCCAATATGGAATTTGTGCATTTTCTCCCTCTACAGCAGGGTTTCCCAACCTTGCCCCCCCCCCAGAAGTCGTTGCACTACAGATGTCAACACACCTTCTGATTAGGACTATTAGGAATTGCAGTCCATGAACAACTGGGGGTCCAAGGTTGGGAAATTCTGCTCAACAGTCTATGGTACCACAGGAAAGTGTAGAAGGCTGACATCTCTGTTTATCTTACTTTTGTTACTGTATCCCTCAATGTGTCAGTAATCTTGGAGAGACACACTGGCAACAATATTCCCTATCACATCTATGTGGTAGGATCTGGCCTGATTATCTTTACCTATAAGAAGGTGCATGAACCGTGCATGTCCGGCATGCATGGCCACACCCGGCCCAACCATCCCGAACTGAGCCGCCAACACTTACCTTAACCTGCGAGCATCGCAACAAAGGTCCGCCAGCCACGAGTGCGATCACAACCACCCCATGAACACGAACACAAAAAACTAACTACAAGTCCCAACATCCTCCACACCGTGACCCCTCAGCCAATCATGCTGAGGGACGCGAGCACGGAGGAGGCCGGGAAAGCCGGCGCATGTGCTAAAAAAACCGCCGACGTGCCAGCTAACATAGCGAGGAGAAGAGGGGGAGCCCATCTTCTCCCCACACGCCTGTCGCTTCACTCAGGGAGATGAAAGGCGAGAATGGCGCTCTATTCTCAGCCTTCATTTCACGGAGGGAAGCCATCGCTTTCCATGGGGGGGGGGGTGAAGGTACTGGTGCCTTCGTCCCCCCCACCGAGGGAAGCAAACAACTTCCCCGGGAAGCAAAGGCAGCGAACGGCACTCTGTTTGCTGCCTTCACCTCCTGGAAAGAAGCCATCGCTGTCTGGGGGGGGGAGGGCAAGGCACTGGTGCTTTCGTCCCCCTCCCACTGAGGGAAGCGAACAACTTCCCAAGGAAGCAAAGGCAGCGAACGGTGCTCCGTTCGCTGCCTTCACCTCCCAGAGGGAAGCGAGACTCTTCCACATGTGGCCCTTGCCTGTCAGAGAAGGGGCTTGCTTTCTCCGACAGACAAGAGCCGAATGCGGGCCAGAGCAACACTCCCCCCCTCTCTCTGTCTCTGTCTCTCTCTCTCTCTCACACACACACACACCAGACACCCCTGCCTTGCTGGGCAGTTATTATCTGTTTGTTGGTCGTTGAGGTGGTTTTGGGGGGTGTGTGTGTACACACCCCCCCAAAACACCTCAACCACCCACTCACAGAAAATAACTGCCCAGCAGGGCTGGGCAAAAAAAAGCTAGTAGCCGTATAAAATACCACCAAATGGTATGGCACTCTTCTCTACATTCTTTAATCCAGTGGTGGAAGAAAAGTTACCGCAGTCTATGGGACTGAGAGTCTGAATAGCCTCAGTGGATTTACTGTATTTACATCTCAGGAACCTCCACAGACCACTGGTGTGCCCAAGAACAGCAACATTTCTATTCTTAATATTGAAATTACTGTCGTCCCACAAGTCTTTTTGTTTTCCTCCAGAGTTCTGCAGATCCCAGAGCTCATGGGAATTAGGCCAGTTTTATGATATTTCCTGAGTGTTACTCAACCCTTGCCAAAACCACTGCAGCCAGTTCTTGGGATACGGAGGGGGATATAGCTTCTTTTAATTAAACCATAGCTCTGGACCAATTTCTTAAAATACATTTCACTTTGACCTTCTGAGATAATGGGGAACATATATCTGATTGCATCTATTAACTCATTTAAGATGAATTAATGCCTCTGCATATCATGACACAAAAAAGTTCCCATCATCCCAAAAGACAAGAAACAACCCACTCACACACTAAATCAGTAACTTGTTTTAAAGTAACTAAACATCATTTCTATTAACTCATCAGTAAATTCCAATCAAAATTAATGAATTCTAAAGTGAGCACAACAAGACCCATAATCTGAAGTGTTCAGTTTCTGGAAAATATTTAAATATATCAGAGGAATCTGTTTGCCAGAGCTGTATAATAAGGCAGCCAAATAGTGCCTAGCCGGAATCCTTTGCAGACACACATGCTTAACAACATTGACCATTTATGGTGATTAAAATATTGTGTTGGCTCCGAACATAATAAATCAACTGAACCGTAGAAAAAGACTTAACTCACAAAGTGCTGGCATGCTGAATGTACAGACAAAAATTTGAACAGATACAGATATACAGTATGGCCAATAGTAATAGTACACCAGCATCTATATGATATTATATACACTACTTCAGGGAATTCACCTCCATTCTGGTTTGCATCCAGCTCCCACTTTTTAACAATTCTTTAATGCTCAAGAGGAAGGAAAATCTGGGCATAAATATGATATGCAAGGTCATCTGGTTTCTTTTTCTCCTTACCAAGTATATTTTTAAATTTCAAGCCCCAAACTATCAGCTGACATTTCAAAAAGGAGAAAGCACAAGTCTCATTAAGATCTGCACAAACTAAATGTTTTTTTTACCTCCTTCATTCCCACCCCCATGTCATACAAAGAGATATCTGGCACCAGTTAAAACTATACAGTAAATCAGTTTACAAATCCCAGAGCTTTCACCAAAAGTTTGAATGAGGACAATAATTTCATACCATGTTATATTTGTTAATAATCTGGTTGTCACAACAGTTTTGTGTGTAGCTAACTTCATTTTTTTAAAAAAAACAGGCATATCAGGGGACTCAGATTTCATCACAACAGAGAACAAATCAACAAACAAACAAATTTAATGTACTGCTTTCGTACAGGCCTTTGTAGCATACATAATAAAAAAAACAGAACAAAACAAGAAAATTTGAATTACACTTGTGTTCAGATTTAAAAATAGTAAGTTCTAAAACAAATCACACTTAGCTAAACAAAAACAATGATACAGTTAGTAAACTTAACTATGAAACTGTAAATCAATGACAAAGGACACGAAGCAGCAATAATCTAACCTTCAGCTTGGTTAGTGGTAAGGATGCAGGCTTTGTATTTATATGAATGGAAATAAAGCTTGCTATACTGAGCAGGGGAAAGAATATTCTACTGGAAACAAAGTTAGTGCTTCTCGTACTACCTTTAAGATACTGTCACATCCAGAGCATCAGTGAGATAGTAAAGGTAAAGGTCTCCCTTGCTTGAAAGCCAGTCGTGTCTGACTCTAGGGTGTGGTACTCATCTCCATTTGCAGCCAGAGAGCCAGCACAATCTGTGTCTGCAAACGCTTCTCTGGTCATGTCAAGAGCATGACTAGATGCTGGAGCACACAGAAAGATGTTACCTTTCTCACTGAGGCTGTACCTATTTATCTACTTGTAATTTCTTAATTTCAGACTACTATGTTGGCAGGAGATGGGGCAGGTGACAGATGTACATTCTGACATGCAGCTCACAGATCTCAAACTGCTGACCTGCCAACCTTCTGATTTGTCAAGCTCAGTGTCATAACCACTAAGCCATCTATCATTTAATGTCTCACCAATACTACATAGCCTACGCCCTCTCCGTCCGCTTCTTCAATTTGCCAACTGGTAGGGCTGGCCTTGACTTCTGTTCACAGTAGACACTACAAAACATAGTGCTTCAACAAAGATTCTCAGGCTGTGGTGGCTTGGTTGTTAAGAAGCTCGCCTTGTGTTGTGTATTGAGGCACTATTGCAAGTAGCCCAGGGAGCGCTCTTGCAATAAAAAAATGGCAGTTTCCCGCCATCCTAATTAGAAGCCTTAAGTAGCGCGAAATCCCTTGCAAAAGGGCGTGCTAGTTATGCTAATCCAAGCCCTATCATTGGTTACAGTTTTGGATCCTGCTCTCCATTGGTTACCTTCATATATTCCCTGTACTGATTGGTTAGTTACATTTGTCCAGCGGGTCGCTACCTTGTATCCAATAGCCACAGCCGGGAAGACAATATATAAGCCCCACGGACAAACAAGGGTGGGGCCAGATCGGGTCAATACTTCCTACACTATACAGGTAGCCTGGATAGAGCTAAGCCCGGGTCCCTCCATTATGCTACAATTCGCGGTAGCTAGTTTATTGCCCATTGCCGGGTAAGAGTCCGGAGGGACTGACTCTGTTAGGATTGTATAACCATCTCAGGATCCGGAACACCTTGTAAGCTAATCTCTACTGGCTGTTATAATAAAGCCTGTTGCTGTTGTACATTGTTGTCCTGGACTCGTGCTTATAAGCACCGGATCTAACACCTTGTTAGCTGGAAGGCTGGCAAGTCGGCAGTTCGAGACCTGGTTACTGCCTGATGAATTGAGCTGTTCCAGCTCTTGGGGACATGAAAGGAGCCTCATTTGGGTGTTCCCTGAGTGGAGCTTCTTCTGCAAAAATACTTTCAACCCAGAATAATTTCTGACACAAAATTATTATTATAACAAAGATTCTTCACTCCAAATGTGTTGGCCCTGATAAGCTACATATCCAAGAGGTATTAAAAGATGTCTTTAATTTTTCATTTCTGATTCCAAAATGCAAGACTTCTATATGTTCAGGAACCTCAGAAATATTCAGGGAAAAGAGAACAGACACAGAGCCTATAGAGGAAAAGAACCCAAATTCTTAAATATAAACAGCTCTTCCAGGTGCTAGTATGGAAGGGAAATGTTATATACACAACTATTCCAGACAGAGCATTTGTCCCTCTTATAGTACTATTTTCTGTAATAGTGTCATCCAATTCTTTCTGTTCCATTTGTAACCAAAGGATCCCACCCCCCTTTATAGTGGTATTAGGCAGGCAGTGGCATCAGCATTTTCAGAATCCTCGTCCCGTAGATGGATGGAGAAAACAGGTCTAGACTTCACTACAGCTTCTGTGTCCACAACCACTGCCGCCACCACAACAGAATTGAAATGATGACAGCACTGATAGCTGCCTTGTTCCTAGAGATCTCTGCCACCAAGATCAGATGAGATCTGGTGTGTTCAGGGTGGAATGGCCATAATCTCAGCTTTTCTCCTGAATATTTGGGCCAATTAACTCTTGTGAAGGCAAAATCATTAGTAAAAGAAAGAATAAGGAACACTGCCAAAATGACATTGACAATGTTTCAGAGTTTTATCAACTTTTAGACATCTGTAAACCCACTATCGCAGGGTATCTTTATAATCTCTCTTTAAGGAAATACAGACAGGCCTTTTCTAGAGCTCATTTTAATGCCCTCCCCTCAGCACTTTTAGCAGGAAGATTCAAAGGGACTCCTCATCCACATAGACATTGTCCCTGTGGATCCAGGGAGTTAGAAACCCTGACCCATGTCCTATTAGGATGCCCTTTTTATTAAGGCCCAAGAGATGCTTTAATTGCCCCAGCTATTTCTAAATTTGTGTTCCATAATGATAGATTTTATGTTCATTTTCTTCTAAAGGACGCAGATCTTAAACTCACACACCAGGTAGCCAAATATTTTTATCAAGCCACTACATTACATAAAAAATTTAACTAGAGGATATGCTGTACTGTTTTACTACTTTTTCTTATTGTTAACAAAGTGTGAAACTTTTTCTATTGTTAATAAAGTGTGAAACTTTTTTCTATTGTAAAGGCTCGTCAAAGGCCGTAATAACAATAAAGTAAAGTAAAGATCTCTGCCACCCACCTCTGTGGGCTTTATAAAATATTATTTTTAGTACAATAATTACATGCCATCAAGTTGGTTCTGCCTTATGTCAACACTTGCCAAGGTTTCCTAGGTGGAGAACATACAGCAGTGGTTTACCATTATTTTATCCTGAGGGCACCCCTGGGATTGTGCAGCTTGCCCATAGCCACAAGGTTGGCTCTTCTCACTGGAGGGACAGTGAGGAATTGAACTCTCAGTTTCTGCCTCTGTGGTCAGATACTAAACCACTGATTATCACTCCCAATATTGATATTGACAGAAGGGGAAAGAAGTTTCAGTTTGAAGCTGTTGGAAGAGTGCCTGTTATGTATTGAAAGCAATGTCGATGTAACTTTGTAATATACCTTTAAGTGAATGTAACCGGCTGAATGAATGAATGTATCCATATGTACCTCATTGAGGAATCACTGTAACTAACTGTATGAGGACGCGAGCTAGTGGCCACAGGTGGCAGTAGCGAGCGTCGAAGCTCACATGGTATAAACTCACCAAATACCTGCAGCGCAGGAAACCTTCCCGCCACACAACACCTGGACAAGATGGGCCTGACGAACAATGACGTCACGCGGACAGTACCCAATGAGCTACTGTGTAACCACATTCAAATGTATAGTGACTGTATAAAAAGAGCTGTACCTCTGCCATTACCAAATGTTCACCCTGACTATCATGCAATAAAGTTGTGTTTAGCCCTACTGCGGCTCCTTCTATTGTCTACCTTGCAAGACACTAAATTGGTGACAAAGGTGGGATGAAGGCGTACCGCAAAGTGAACATTGCTCCCTTCGACACTTTGAAGCCAGAGAAATGGGAACTCTATGAACAGCAGTTCCTTTATGCAATGGACCTGGGGGGCATTGAGGAAGAAGCCCAGCGTTGAGCGTACCTGCTGGCCCAGTGCGGCCTGGAAACGCTGGAGCTGGCAATGAACCTCCTGATGCTGAGGCCGCTCAGAGAGGTGCCCCTAGACGACATCCTCACCGAGCTGAGGAAGCCTTTCCGCCCGAAGGTGTCAGTCTTCCGGCAAGGCTAGCCTTTCAACAGCGAAGCCAGCGGGCCGGTGAGTCCGTGGCTGAATTCGTTGCTGCGCTAAGGGTAGCCGCCGTGCCCTGCCGGTGGGGGCCATCCCTGAGCGAGGCGCTGCGAGACAGGCTCCTGCTAGGCCTGCACGATGAGGGTGCCAGGAAGAAGTTACTGGCCAAGGATGAGAGCATCTCCTTTGAACAAGTCCTGCGGGTTGCCCAAGCTGCCGAGTTGGTGCAACAAGGTGAGCGGGTGTGCTGGGCCAGGGCTGCAACGGCTGGGGGGCCCTGTCTGCGGTCCCGGTCCACAGCTGCTCCTCCCACGGAGAGCAAGAACCTCCCGAGTCTACCACGTCCGCCGCCGAATGCAGCGAGGATGACGATGTGCAGTGAATACAGAGGAAGCCTGAGAGTCAAGACCACGCCAAGGGAGACTGCAACTGCGATGGATGCGGAGCATCTCACGACTGGAGCAGATGCCCATTCCGGAAGGCGGAGTGCCACAACTGCGGCCGGTGGGGCCACATCACCAAGGTCTGCAGGTGGCAACGGGACAATGGCACGGGCCCAGCAGAACGGCCGCAACGCAGAGCAGACGGGGTCGGCAGGATCTTTGACGATGACGGACCGGCGGAGCACTGCGTGTCTCAAAGAGTTCCCGACAACCACGACCAGGCAGTCCATAGTGTGCCCCTGAGGCACCCACATTTTTTTGTAGAGGTACTGATACAAAGGGTCCCAGTTAGAATGGAAATAGACTTGGGGTCCTCATACTCCATAATCTCCCAACGGGAATTTTTGCGCATTCCCCCAAAGTTGCGCCCCAAGTTGAAGGCCCTAAAGACAAACTTACGGGACGTTCAAGGGAAGAGTATCCCAGTATTGGGGGTGAGGGAGTTCAAGGTTCAATTCAAGTGGTGCGCCACGCCGTTGCCCCTAGTGGTTTTAAGGGAAGGGACCTGCTGCCTCCTGGGAACACAGTGGTTCGGGCCCCTGGGTGTCTTCATTGGGGGAATACACGCCGTGCAGGCTGACCCAATCATAGAGGTGTGCAACGTGCACCAGGCTGTCTTCGAGAAGGGACTCGGAAAGTTCAAGGGTCCCCCAGTTTCTTTCGACATGGACCCTGAGATTCGGCCTATCAGACTCAAGCCACGAAGAGTGCCATTCGCACTAAAGGACAAAATTGAGGCAGAACTGGACAAATTGGTGGGCCAGGGGATTTTGGTACCTGTAGATTCTGCTGAGTGGGAAACACCCATTGTTACAGCACTCAAGGCTAACAGGGAGGTTAGAATCTGCGCTGACTACAAGTGCACAATCAATAAGGCAATCCACCCAAATGCGTACCCGGTGCCGGTAGTGAGCCACCTTTTAGCAACACTGCATGGGGGGAGGTGTTTTGCCAAATTAGATTTAGCGCAGGCATACCAGCAATTAACGGTGACCACAGCTGCAGCCGCCGCTCAAACTATAGTTACCCATAAGGGAGCTTTTAAAGTGACGCGCCTCCAATTAGGCGTGAATTCGGCCAGCGGAATTTTCCAGTCACTCGTGGAATGGCTTCTGAAAGGGCTCCCAGGTGTCCTCCCCTACTTTGATGATGTGTTGATAACAGCGGGGGGGGGGGTGTGTGTGAGGGGAGCAGGAATTGGCCAAGAGGTTAGACCGGGTGCTAACCGTATTCGAGAAAGCGGGGCTCAGGTTGAGAAAGGATAAGTGTGTGTTTCTCGCAGAAGGGGTAGAATTTCTAGGATTCTGCATAACCCCTGATGGTATTAAGGCAGCTGAGTCAAAGGTATCAGCAGTCCAGAACGCCCCTCGCCCCACCACCAAGCCTGAGTTACAGTCCTTCTTACGCCTCTTGAATTTTTATCACTCCTTCCTGCCCGGGAAGGCGTCAGTGGCAGAACCACTGCATAAATTGCTTAAAAAGGATGCAGTTTGGTGGTGGGGAGAAGCCCAGGAACGAGCCTTCAAGGGGCTTAAGCAGCTTCTGTCTTCCAAGGCTGTCTTAACCCACTTCGATCCCAAGAGACCAGTTGTGTTGGTCTGCGACGCCTCACCGGTGGGGGTGGGGGCAGTCCTATGCCACGTGCTGGAGAGCGGGCGGGAAGCCCCGGTAGCGTTTTATTCGAGATCTCTGTCCAGGGCAGAGCGCAATTACGTGCAAACAGACAGGGAAGCCCTAGCAATAGTTGCAGGAACTAAAAAGTTCCACGATTTCTTATATGGTCAGCCGTTCACAGTCGTAACCGACCACAAGCCCCTGCTAGGAATTTTTACCACGAACAAGCCCACCCCTCAAATCTTGTCCCCAAGAATGCTGAGGTGGGCAATCTTTCTCAACGCATACCAGTATGCGCTAGTTTACCGGCCTGGCAAGGAAATCAGCCATGCAGACGCCCTTTCGAGGTCACCCCTCCTGCAGCTAGGGAACCCAGAGAGTGAGGTAGAGCAGGGCCACCAGGTGCTCCTGATCGAGGCCCTAGAAACTCCCCCAATACTGCCAGTGGAGATCACTAAGGCCACAGCGAAGGACAAGTCGTTGGCCCTAGTCAGTTCATGGGTGCAGAAAGGGTGGCCAGCAACCTCCCCCGCGGAGGAATTCAAGGTGTATGGGAAGAGGAGAGACGAGTTGTCCTTAGAAAGGGGCTGCCTCCTCTGGGGGCAGCGAGTAATAGTCCCCGAAACACTGAGGCCTCAGGTGCTCAAAATGCTACATATCACCCACCCAGAGATCATGCGCTCTAAAGCACTAGCGAGAAGCTATTTCTGGTGGCCCAAGTTGGACGCTGACATAGAACAGATGGTAGGCACGTGTGGGAGTTGCCAGAGTACCCGGCCCGAGGAGTCCAAACTTCCCCATAGAGAATGGGACACAGCTCACGGGCCATGGTCGCGCGTGCATGTAGACTTTGCGGGGCCTTTCAGAGGCACCCTGTTCCTAGTGATAGTCGACGCATACTCTAAGTGGATGGAGGTGATTCCCATGTCCAGTAGATCATCGGCTGCAACTGTTAAACAGTTGCGGAAGGTATTCAGCTGCTTCAGAATACCAGACGTGCTTGTGAGCGATAACGCTACTATCTTCGCGTCAGCAGAGTTCAGGGCATTCATAGAGATCAATAGAATCCACCACATCACTGCCGCCCCGTTCCACCCTGTGACAAATGGGCAAGTGGAACGCCTGGTGCGGACAACGAAGGACGCCTTGCGTCGGATGGGCCCCGGTGACCTGAATCTACAGCTGTGCCAGTTTCTACTAGGGTATAGGGTAACACCCCTAGCGTCAGGTTTTTTGCCCGCTGAGCTCCTTATGCGGAAAAAGCCCGCCACAATCCTCTCACAGTTAGATCCGACCAGGGTGGAGGATACAGGAAGGAACATAGGTTTGGAAAGCACAAAGAGTTTCGAGATTGGGGAGGCAGTGCATTGCCGGAATTACACAACCGCAGGTCTGGCCTGAGTTCCCAGAGTGATAATAGGGCAAACGGGGCCAGTCTCTTACACCGTTGAAACCAGCACTGGCCTCCTTTGGAGGAGACATGCCGACCAACTCAGGAGTAGGGTAATAGACAGGCAAGCCACAAGTGACCACACAGGGGATTCAACGTTAGGGTTCTCCCCCACCCGCTTATCCCAAGGAGGAGACACAGACTACCGGGGGGAGGGAAATGAGACGAATCCGCATCCCTTGGACCCCCCGAGCTACCGGAACGATTTGAGAGAGGAGGATTTTGAGGATTTAGATGTTGAGTTAGGAAACCGGGGAGGTTGGAGTGGTCCCCCACCCGTCCAAGCGAAGAGCGGGGTTTCGCTTTAGTCCCTAGAACCCCCGGTTTCACGTCCCTGGAGTTTACTCCTACACCCTGTCCTCCCCAGTCCCAGACTCAGAGTCCGCTGTCAACCGCTAACGAGTCACCCTTTCCCGTTGCAGGACAAGGGCCGGGCGAACAGGGACACACAGCCACCCCAGGGCCTAGTACGGCTGCCGCTCACCCCAAGCGCACTTGTGGGAAGCCCCATTGGCTGAAGGACTTCGTCCTTACCTAGGGGGGAGGGGTGTTATGTATTGAAAGCAATGTCGATGTAACTTTGTAATATACCTTTAAGCGAATGTAACCGGCTGAATGAATGAATGTATCCATATGTACCTCATTGAGGAATCACTGTAACTAACTGTATGAGGATGTGAGCTAGTGGCCACAGGTGGCAGTAGCGAGAGTCCAAGCTCACATGGTATAAACTCACCAGATACCTGCAGTGCGGGAAACCTTCCTGCCACACAACACCTGGACAAGATGGACGTGATGAACGATGATGTCACGCGGACAGTAGCCAATGAGCTACCGTGTAACCACATTCAAATGTATAGTGACTGTATAAAAAGAGCTGTACCTCCGCTATTACTACATGTTCACCCTGACCATCATGCAATGCAAGCGCGGCGCCAAAATGGCCGCCGCGCTCTTTGCGGCCCCCCCCCACAGGACAAAGAATCCGGGTAGTTAGGGGCGTGGCCAGCTCCCTTATAAAAGGGGTGGCCACGAGGCAGCCGAGCTGCCATTTTACCTCAGCGACGGAGCGGAGAAGTCTTTTCCCCTGTGTCTCCGTCGCTCCTTAGCTTACCGGGAAGCCTTTTGGTAGCGGTTCTTCCTTTTCGGCTTTCCTTTGCTCTAGTAGAGATGCCTTCGAAGAAGAAGGCAGCTTCGAGTGCGGCTCGCGCTGTTAGGAGGCGCAACCCAGGTCGGAGGACCGCGGTGCCGCCTCCTCAGCAGCCGCCCTCGCAGGCCCCGGCCGGGGCTCGCGAAATGGGGTCTATTGCCCCTTGGCCCGGAGTGGGCGAACAGAATGCGGGCGCGGAAGGGGTTCCGGCCCGCGGCCCGCGAGCGGTGGACACCGCTCCTGCACCTGCCCACCCTGTTGGGCCTGCTGCTCTTGGGTCGCAGCCTCCCCCTGGGCCCTCTAGCCTTGGGGGGTGGTGCGGCCCCCTGCCTTGGCAGGTTTCTCCACCGACCCTGCCGGGCTTCGGTGCTGGCCAATGGCCATATTCGGGTCCTGGGGTACAGGGACCTGTACCCACGCCTGGACCGGGCGGGCCGGCCGGCCCTTGGCCCCAGGTCGACGTGGCAACCTTACTGGCCCGTATTGCGGCCCTGGAAGCGTCGTTGGCTCGGGCCAGTCAGGCGGGGGCCCCCTTTGGGGTCCCTTTTGCGGCGATGTCGGCAGGAGGACAACAGCCGACAGGGAGGGTTGAGCTGCTGCAGGCGCGTGGCGCGGTTTCCGCCACTGCCTTGCAGCTCCCCAGTCAGCAGCCAGGTGCGGGTCAGGCCCCGGTGATGAGCTCTACGTCGGTCGTGAGCTCCGACGCCCCCAGTGGGCCGGAACCCCCGGTGGGGGCGGCCCGCGGGGGTGCAGCATGTGAGTATACGGTGCAAGCAAGTACATCCACACACATTCCCAATATGGGGGGGGCTTTTCAATGGCCTTGGCCTCGCGCGGGTGGTGCGGGGGCCACGCTGTCGGCACCCCACCCGGCGACGACGACTGCCACCCTGGGCACTGGGGTGGGTACTTCTTCTTACACTGTTGGGAATGTTCTGGGGGTGGCTGGGCTAGCTCAGGCCCCTTTTCCTATGCCTGCGGTGCCTTTTTCGGCTTTGCCGACGGCTGGGTATTCCTTGCCATTGGGTGATCACTTGGCACAGACTACCAGAGAAAAGATATGGCGGGGGGAGTATGTAGATATCTTCTCACTCCTGAACAGAGAGCCCACCAAGGAGGAAAGGGAGGGACAGGATGAGAAGGACAAGGAGCAGGCACGTCGCCGTAAGCCGCCACGTACCTGGGCCAACTGGCTCCCTGCTTATTTAATATACATGGCGGTGTACTTGAGGGCACGGCCGGATTTGGCTATTCCCATGGTCCAATATTTGGACAACATATACAGGGCGATGGTTGATTTCCCAGGCCCCTCGTGGTTAGCCTATGACGAGGAATTCCGTATGAGGATTCCCCTTCACCCCGAGATGAGATGGGACGAGCCGTGCCAGAGGCTTTGGCTGTTGTACATGACGCCCACACGCCCCGCTCCGGGGGACAGATACCATTGTGGACATGCGGTCCAGCGAGCAGCTCCGGCGCAGGTTACCCGCCAAGCGGCGGGGCAGGGGGTTCCAGCCCGCCTGCTGTGCTGGACTTTCTCGTCCAATGGTTCCTGTAATAGGAAGAATTGCAAGTACAGGCATGAGTGTCCCACGTGTTCGGGCCCCCACGCAGCCTCCGCCTGTCCCAGGCCTGGAGGGACACGGGGCAGAGGGAGGGGCGGACAGTGGGCTGGCAAGACTGCCACGGATGGAGCTGGTTCTCCAAAAGGCCCCCTCCCCAATTAATGTGGACATGCTGGAGCGTTGGCTCGCATCGTACCCGAAGGGGGAGGATGGGGAGTATCTCCTTCAGGGTTTTAAGCAGGGATTCCGTATCCCTTTCATGGGTGATAGGTCCCCTCAGGATGCCCCCAACCTTTTATCCCTCAGAGGTAGGGAGGACGTGGCTGCGGCCAGCATTAAAAAGGAGTTAGATGCGGGCAGGGTCGCTGGACCTTTCCCTGCACCCCCGTTTCCCAATCTTAAGGTGTCGCCACTGGGCTTGGTCCCCAAAAAGTCCTTAGGCGAGTTTCGCCTTATCCATCATTTGTCCTACCCAGCCGGCCGATCGGTCAATGATGCTATCCCTGATGACCTTTGTTCAGTCAGGTATACATCGTTTGACCATGCGCTGCGCATGGTGCGCTCGTGTGGCCCGGGTGCCCTGCTGGCCAAGTACGACATTAAGTCGGCTTTTCGCCTCTTGCCAGTGCATCCGGGCGACTTTGAGTTGCTGGGTTTCAAATTTAAGGGTGAATATTATTTTGATAAGGCCATGCCTTTTGGCTGCTCCATATCATGTTCGGCCTTCGAGCGTTTTAGTACCTTCCTAGAGTGGGCTTTCGTCCGCAGGTCAGGGTCCCGGTCTGTAGCCCATTACCTGGATGACTTTTTATTCGGGGGTGAACGGGGCTGGGACACGTGCACACGTCTCCTCAACACATTTCAGACGCTAATGGAGGAACTCGGTGTCCCTTTAGCGCCCGAAAAGACCGAGGGCCCATCTAACAAGCTAGTATTCCTGGGGGTGGAGGTTGACACAGTAGCGCAGGCTTCTAGGTTACCGGGCGATAAGGTGTCCAGGATAGTGGCCCTTATCTCGGATTTGCTGGCCAAGCGTAAGGCATCACTGAGGGAACTGCAGGTGCTGCATGGTCACCTCAATTTCGCTTGCAGGGTGGTCGCACCGGGCAGGGCTTTTGCCCGGCGCTTATGCGACGCCATGGCAGGGTTATCCAGGCCCCACCATAGAGTCAGGCTTACCCGGGGTATCAGGGCAGACATGTTCGTCTGGTTGCAATTCCTGAGGGAGTTCAATGGGGTCTCATTTTGGAGGTCTGACCTCCTGGCATCCCCCAATTTTCAGATCCAGTCTGATGCCTCAGGATCCCTGGGTTATGGGATGTACTTCAATGGGAAGTGGGCCTATGGTGGGTGGCCACCGGCCTGGGCAGGCACGGGTCGCCTGCGGGATCTCACATACCTGGAATTTTTCCCTATTCTGGGGGCTTTGATGCTATGGGGCGAGCAGTGGGCTAACTCGGTTGTGCATTTCTGGTGTGACAATGCTGCTGTTGTCCACATTGTCAATGCACAGACTTCCAAATCGCCCAGGGTTATGGAACTAGTGCGCCATTTTGTGCTGCGCTGCCTGCGTCTCAACGTCTTGTTCAGGGCCAGGCATGTCCCAGGGATTAATAATGATATTGCTGACGCTTTGTCCCGCCTGCAGATCTCCCGGTTCCGCGCCTTGGCCCCGGATGCGGAGGAATTTCCCTCGCCACTCCCGGACGAGATGTGGACTATTGGCAAGGAGAGGTGAACCGGGCGATTGGCCTGTCACTAGCGCCACGCACGCGTAAGGCGTATCAACAAGCATTCAATTCTTACAGGGGATTTTCTGCTCAATTTCACCTGCCAGAGACCTGGCCTATCCCGGTGGACCATGTTCTGCGGTTCATGGTTCACCTGCATACACAGGGCCTCGCACCTCGCACCATAGCATCCAAGCTCTCGGCGTTGGCTTTTATGGCCAAAGTGGGAGGTCATGAGGACAGCACCTCTGACTTCCGTGTGAGACATGTTTTGGAGGGGTGGGTGCGCGAGCGCGGGCGTTGCCCGGACGACCGGCACCCCATTTCCCCAGGGGTTCTTACCCAGTTGGCCCGGGGCTGGCCAGGCCTCTGTTTTGATCATTATGAGGCAGCCCTTTTCCATGCAGCCACAACGGTCGCATTTTTTGGAGCGCTCCGCATCAGCGAACTTGTGATGCTGTCTAAGGCGGATGCAAGTTGTAGGGCACTGGAACTCGAAGATGTCTATGTTGCCAAAGACTGGGCCCAGTTGAGGATACGCTCCTCTAAAACAGATCAGCATGGCGTAGGCAGTGGTGTAAGACTGCTACGGTGTTCTTTGGCAGACATCTGTCCGGTTGGTGCCCTACAGGAGTACCTGGCACTGCGTGGCACGCACCACGGCCTGTTTTTCTGTCACCAAGATGGGTCTCCCCTTACTAAATTTCAGTTTTGGAAGGTGACAGGCAGAGCCCTCACCAGGGTGGGCCTACCAGGTGCCCGTTATGGCACACATTCATTCCGTATTGGTGCAGCCTCTACAGCAGCTGCTTTTGGGTACTCTGGGGCTGACATACGTAGCATGGGGAGGTGGGGCTCGCAATGTTTTCAGTTTTATGTGCGCCCACTCCCGCCATGAGTACCAATCCAGTCACCTTACCGCCTTTTTCTCAATTTTCTTGCAGACCCTGGGTGTCGTATTACACCGGTGACAGTATGGCTGGTGGGCCACAGCTATGTGCACAGGGCAGTGCGTTACGCTGCGGCGACAGAGTGGGGACCCCGACTGGGACTGGGTGAACACGCCAGTCTCACATGGCATGGTAAGCCTGGGATGTTATGGCGGGAGCTGCGGCCTTTCCTTTTTTCTGGCCTGGGTGCTGACCCGCCTGACATTCTCATCATCCACCTGGGGGGCAATGATTTGGGCCAGGTCACCAGCTTATCGCTCAAGCATGCGATTTGCGAGGACCTTGCCTACTTGCATTATGTCTGGCCTGCCACAACCCTGGTTTGGTCGGACATTGTCCCGCGACATTCTTATAGAGGGGGCGTTAACCTCCTGGCCCTTGACCGCGCTAGGCGCACGGTCAATAGGGCGGTGGCGCGGTTTCTTGCCGACAGGGCTTGGGGACGGGTCAGTCATCACCCCGCTATTAGCCTACAAAATTATGACTTGTACGCAGGGGATGGGGTCCATCTGTCGCGAGGAGGTATGGACCTCCTGTTAGGTGATTGGCGAGCAGGCCTGTTGACCGAGCTGACGGTCTGGGGGGGGGGGCGTCAGGCCTTCTTTGAAGCCCCTCCGTGTGGCGGGTAGCACTGGTAAGGTAAACAGTATGACCCACAGGTATCCGGCAGGTTCGCAATTGACTGGACAACACTAGACAGGAATAAATTAGTTAAACGTTGTCCGGTCAACGATGAACCAGGCGACGGGGTGATGACGATAGCTAACCAGCATGCATCACCCCGTGATTTCACGGATACGCGTCAGAGGGTGGGGTCATGAGTTAGATATTGACTACGGTCAACAATTTGTTTGTTGTCAACAAACAAATTGATACAAATTGATACATTGTAGCCAACTGCCGTTGGCAATTTTGGGGTGGTACCTTACCAGTGTTACGTCAGCCTGCTTGCCTTAAGAATTATGATTGGTCGTTTTACCAATACAAATTTATAATTCGGACTAGGGCATTGAATCAATAAATGTGGCCCGATGCTGTTATCCACTTTCAATGTTGTCTGTGTCCGTTATTGGGGGGGTGCGCCTGCAATGCAAGCGCGGCGCCAAAATGGCCGCCGCGCTCTTTGCGGGCCCCCCCCCACAGGACAAAGAATCCGGGTAGTTAGGGGCGTGGCCAGCTCCCTTATAAAAGGGGTGGCCACGAGGCAGCCGAGCTGCCATTTTACCTCAGCGACGGAGCGGAGAAGTCTTTTCCCCTCCACCCCCTCCCTAGTTAACAGTGTGATATTTTGGTCGCTTCGGGGCCGGGTGGGAATTTTTGGCCGGGACCCATATTGGCTTCCGGGTCCTGGCTTTTTTGCCCATCCCACACTGTTGCTATGGTTTGATATAGGGGTCTTCTTATGTTCTTACTGTTGACTTTGGTCACATTGGCGGGTAGCACTGGTAAGGTAAACAGTATGACCCACAGGTATCCGGCAGGTTCGCAATTGACTGGACAACACTAGACAGGAATAAATTAGTTAAACGTTGTCCGGTCAACGATGAACCAGGCGACGGGGTGATGACGATAGCTAACCAGCATGCATCACCCCGTGATTTCACGGATACGCGTCAGAGGGTGGGGTCATGAGTTAGATATTGACTACGGTCAACAATTTGTTTGTTGTCAACAAACAAATTGATACAAATTGATACATTGTAGCCAACTGCCGTTGGCAATTTTGGGGTGGTACCTTACCAGTGTTACGTCGGCCTGCTTGCCTTAAGAATTATGATTGGTCGTTTTACCAATACAAATTTATAATTCGGACTAGGGCATTGAATCAATAAATGTGGCCCGATGCTGTTATCCACTTTCAATGTTGTCTGTGTCCGTTATTGGGGGGGTGCGCCTGCAATAAAGTTGTGTTTAGCCCTACTGCGGCTCTTTCTATCGTCTTCCTTGCAAGACACTAAAGTGCCCATGCTTTTTCTGCCCCCCTTCATATATTCCAGGAGTTCCCAATCTTTTTAAGCCATGGGCCAGGTCACACTCCCTCAGACAGCTTTGCGGGCTGGACTAGTGGTTCCCACCGCCATAAACGCTGCTGTAAAGCATGTCCAAAGCAGTCATAAATGTATTTACAACAGCTATAAAATGAATAAAAACATGCCCACCATACCATGCCCACAGAGTAGGTAGTAAAAAAAATTTGAATCCCACCACTGGCCGGTTCCCTCATGCACATTGCTTAACTACAGCAGTGCTCCACCCCACCCCCACCCCACCTGTGTGCACTGTGATTCCTCACTGCCTGAGTCAAATGATGTGGCTGGCAGATGGCTGGGCCCCTCACCTTGCCACTGGTATCTGGTTAAAAAAAGGTTGGGGACCCCTGACCTAAATGATCAAATTGGATGAGCATGCTAGAAGTTAACACTGGAAGCAGCCTTTGACAGATGCAAGGCTCCCATATATGCTGTTCCTAGCATTCATAGACATTGGGAACAGCATATACGAGTGTTCCAAAATAGGAGAACACACAGGCTAGGGCCATGATGGCGAACCTTGGCACTCCAGATGTTCTTGGACTTCAATTCCCAGAAGCCCAAGCACCCCTATGAATCCACACGAATGGGTTTACTGTGATTCATCCGGCCTGCGCTGCCCTCATCGCTCCTGAAAGCAGAAGTAAAACGCGCCCGTATGGGTTTAATGTGATTCATCCGTGGGCTGGATGAATCACAGTAAACCCATTCATGTGGATTCACAGGGTGCTTGGGCTTCTGGGAATTGAAGTCCAAGAACATCTGGAGTGCCAAGGTTCGCCATCACTGGGCTAGGGCTTTAAAAGGGCATGTTGGGAGGACTGTGTCCACTCCAGTGTCTGACATGTGTGGACATTGTAAAAAAAACAACAACAACAGTAACTGTTGTGTATTCAGGCACATATACAAGTAGTGCGGGCAGCGCCTTTGCAAGAGGAAAATGGCGGTTTACCGCCATTCAAACCCCTGCTCAGGGCACGCTCATTATGCTAATCAAAATCCTGTGATTGGCTACAGTTTTGGATCCTGTTCTCCATTGGTTAGTTTTGGATCCTGTTCTCCATTGGTTAAATACATATATTCCCTGTTATGATTGGTTAGTTACTGTTGTCTGGTGGGTCGCTACTTTGTATCAAGAAGCCACCACCGGGGAGACACTATATAAGCCCCACGGGTAAACAAGGGTGGGGCCAGATCAGATCTATACTTCCCTCTCTGTACAGGTAGCCAGCAACATGCTAGCCTGGGTCTCCTCCATTATGCTACAATCCTAAAGTAGCTAGGTATTGCCTCCTTCCTTGGCACACTCCAAAGGGACTGATTCCATGGGACTGTATAACCATCTCCGTATCTGGAACGCCTTGTAAGCTCATCTTGAATAAAGGTTAAAGGTAAAGGTTTCCCTTGCTCGAAAGCCAGTCGTATCCGACTCTAGGGTGCAGTGCTCATCTCTGCTTCTAAGCCGAAGAGCCAGCACTGTCTGCTTCTGCAGACGTTTCCGTGGTCATGTGGCAGGCATGACTAGACACCGGAGCACACGGAACGCTGTTACCTTCCCACCAAAGTGGCCCCTATTTATCTACTTGCAATTTCTTGCTTTCGAACTGATAGGTTGGCAGGAGCTGGGATGAAAATGGGAGCTCATTTCCGTCCTGCAGTACTCGGGAATCGAACTGCTGACCTTCCGCTTCCCAGTCAGCGTTTTAGCCACTTGAGCCACTGCACTCCATCTTGAATAGACTGTTAAATAAAGACTTGTTGCTGTTTTGTTCATCTTTGTCTGGACTATTGCTTGCAAGGGCCGGACATAACACTAACCCACCCCTAAATCATCTTGAAGAGTAGATTTAATGTCTATTTGGAATACTTCTTAGTTTAATTAATGCGCTGGATCTAGGCTTAGTCATGATTAGAACAGAGCTAGTGAAATCTGTGGGCTTTGTCAGTCATGTCTAACATACATCAAACACCTCCAGAAAAAATCAGGCTGTGGAATGCTGTACTATGTGGCATTTTAAAATTTCATGTTGTTTATGTTTTACATCCATGTTTTACAACACAAGATACATGCAAATGAATTGTGAATGCATTTTGTTTGTAGCAGAAATAAAATTATCTCCTGAAGCCAATTCCAGAAGAAAAACTAGTTATTGCAGTTTGCTACAGAAACCGTCTATTCAAAAAGCATTGACTGTTTCTGCCCTGTATATCATGATCCACTTCCCCATCTTAATCTGCGGACAGCTTTGCAACATTTTAAAGGAAGAAACATTTTTAAAGCAAAGAAATATACTGAAATGCAATACTTAAAAAAAAAAGACAGCTTTTCTGAAGACAGGAGAACATGAAAGAGTGATAACTGAATCAACACTAGAATCACAGGTATTACTGTCAATTTGGACTCAGGTGAAGGGAAAAATAAATAGCAGCAAGCAACGATAAGATAGAAATATATCTCCCTGAAAGCAAAAGTTGATTCTTATGCATCTCCACCATGTACATTCAAGTGTGTGAATTTTTTTTGGATTAGAACCCACTATTTGCCACTAGAAAACACACAGAAAACTGCTTCCTGTTTGCACACTGCCAACATATAATGAAGGCTTTTCACATGTTTAATTGTCAATATGTATATCTGACCCCTAATGACACAAAGGTGAAAACAATGAAGCCTCAGGAATTGGTGTACACTGATTGAGACAATGATTTTCCATTTTCCAAGTGATAACTGATATAAGAGTTTTTGTATGAGAAATGTCCTCATTTGAAGGAGCTGTTAATATACTGGGCTCTACGATGACACAATTAGCCCTTCTGTAATTGCTGGACAATAACATCAGGTGCAATTATGAGAAGGGAACAAAATGTTAGTTTCTGCCAGAAACTAACCAGTTAATGACAACATTCTCCTTAAGTACTTCTCAAAGAACATGTAACAAAATGTTCTGATTCTGAATAATGCTCCAGCATGTCTGGATAAGAAAAATAGATCACAGAACGTGCAATACCCCTGTGTCTATTTCTATATCATAAGATTTAAGACTAACAATGACACTGTCAACATACAAAAGGTATGCATAACTGATTTACAATATCTTCAAAGAGTAATTTGCTTAGGGATGCTACCAAGAGAGGTTGATTGTTATCAGTAATACCATTGCTTAAAATATAGTCTTCCAGAAAGTATTATAAACACTGACAGACACCAAAAATAATTCTCTTTATCATCTGGAAAGGAATCTAACCTGAAAACAAGAAGTTATGTTCCGTTCTCCCAGTTCAGAGAAACTTGTGTTGCATCTTTCCTCTCTGGAGTGATAAACTGGTCACAACAGCTGCTCTGAGAAGCTTTCAGGTGCCTCTAATCTGCTTGCCTGCTGACCAATGAATGGTTGCCATAATCGGCTTATAAGGATGATGGCTACCCCGCGCAAATATTTAAATCTGGTTGGCTATATAAATATCGGTCAGCAGAGGGTTGTTAGGTTGTTGTTTTTTTGGTCTTCCGATGTTTAGGGTGTAAAATGTAATGAGAGGAAAGTGGAGAGAAAGCTATGTTTAGGTATAGCACAGCAGTACTTTTCCTCATTAGGAAGATATACCTTATGAAAAGATGTACCATCACATCATTGCAGAGAAAGAGAGCGAGAAGGGAGAGATAAAAATTCACGGTGGATTCAAATACGTAATTGATTCACTATAAAATTCACTGAGTAGCTTGGGGGAAATCACTGGCCTCTCTTCTTCCTGAGATGGTTTTGAGGTAAAATTGGATTAATTCACACATACCACTTTGCATAATACTAAATATATGAAACCATGGCCTCCATTTTCCTATCAGATAGTGGATTTTTTTTTGTTTTTAAATATTTTTCTTGATTCACCCCAATCTTTCTTGCTTTCAACACAGAAACAGAGAGGTGCTTGAAGACACACATACACAAATATGTTCCCTCCACTCGCCACATGATCTATGTCAGTATGCTGCTCTCTTGTACATGCAGCACTGAATATCCAGATGACTGGATAACTAGAAGCAAGGCCTGACCATTTTGCCCTATGTTGAACTACACTAAACCATACTGTGATCAGAATGAACTGAATCCCATATGGTTTGTCACCCAGCCATCTACTGGACTGTCTCAGGTATCAGTGCACCCTGTTGCCTGGAACCCTAAGGAACAGTAAACTTAACTGCTCTGTGCCAAGATTTGAATCTTGGGTTTGATATGGCCTACATAATTTCTAATTTGTACATGCTTCCATACACATAAACTGCTGTGTATAATATAGAAGTATAGCAGGTCATTCTCCTGGAAGAGCAACATGGGCTATTTTTATACCCAGTTGTCAGAAGATCTTTTTGTGCTGATAATGTGCTTTCAGTTTCAGAACTTGATCCTATAATCCGGTGGAATTTAAAAAGGCAGACTTTGGGGTTTTTTATGTTATTTTCCATTTGGTTTACAAGCTGCTTATACAGCCCTTTTACAGGCCAGTTAATGTCAAAGCCCTTGATTTAGTTCAGTAGTTCTTGCTCTGTTTTATTATAAAAAGGAAAAGAATAGCTTTGGACGATTGCTGGAGAAAAAGTGGGCGAGCCACTTTAAAGACACTTAGTGCAGGTAAACTTCATTTTCATAGATGCTGCGGCCATTAATTTCTTCATAATATACTTGCATCATTTCTAAGCCCAAAGATGGATAATAGGCTGGACTCTCTCTGCAGAACCAGTCAAAGCTAGAGGACAAGAAAAATTGAGGATATACTTGAGGTCACATGTCATATCAATCTTCATGAAATTAAGGAAGGAAGTAGTTTGTAAGTTAGACTCATAACTATATTTTGAAGTTTTATTGGATAAATATATCCGATTTATCTTTATACTCATTGTCATCTGCTTTTATGTTTCTATATTTTGGGCAATCTGTGAATTGTTATTTTAAAATGGTGAGAGCCCACTAAAATCTCATGGGAGACAATGCTTCGAACTGCCACATCAAACTAGACATGTGAAGTACGGCTCAACCAAGTAACTAAGTAAGTATTTTAAAATGTGATGTTTTCTATTTACTTAACGCTCCTTTTTACTGTTTTCTCTGTTGTACAGTGCCTATAGTAGAGAACTACAGTTTGCCAATAGGATATAAGTTAAACAAACAAATAGTAATGAAACATATACAGTCCTAAATTCCATGACCGAAAGTATGATACAGTATTGAAATAAACAAAGCGGCAGCTTCTAGAAAATTAGCAGGTTCTGCAAATCTATAGCTCTTGATTCACTATAAGCCTGGAAGCATGACTATTCAGGTCCTCCATTTGTGTCTTGTGAAGAATATGGTGGATGAGTCCAAGCTTCTTTCAGGCATCCAACATCACATGCAACATGATGCACTGAGAACAGAATCTCTTGTGGTCATTCAGCTGTGGTCATTCAGCTGTGCTGTTTAGCCACTTGAGGACAGGCGACTGAGTGGTAGAGCTATGGTAAGACATGACTACCCCTTTTTTCTCCTTCATTCCTTGGGGCCATAGCCAAGGTTAGTGTAAGCTCTCCTGATTTGGGGAGGAAAAGACTTCCCTCTGTTCTATGAGGGCTATCTGCCACCACCACAATCTCCCTTAAACACTCACACAGCACAGGATAAGGGGTGGGTAGGAGGTAATAATAGCTGCAGTGGCATTTGCTGCCCCAGATGGGTTTTGCTGCTCTACAATGCCTCTCTAGCTTTTGGAATCATCCATTCAAAAGCACCAGGCTCTGAAGGGGATCCTTGGGGATAAGGCACTATGGGAATGATGGACCAAAATCCTGTGTCTGCCACTATTCATGCAATATATTTTTGACTACACATTCACATTATTTAGCAAATGGCTAGAAGCAGCATTAGCCAGCAGATGAAATAGTTCAGGCCTTAATTTTTAATTTAATTTAATTTAATTTTCCCATTTGTATGTCGCCCAATCAGGAAGCCCAACTCAGGGTGGCTCACACAATAATCATACTCTCTCTCTCTCTCTCTCTCTCTCTCTCTCTCTCTCTCTCTCTCTATATATATATATATATATATATATATATATATATATATATATATATATATATATATATATATATATATATATATATATATATATATATATCTTAGATATATATATATCTAAGATATATATATATATATCTTAGAAGAAATCAACACTGACTGCTCATTGGAAGGTCAAATAGTAAAGATGAGGCTAAAGTACTTTGGGCATCAAATGAGAAGGGAGGATTCACTTGAGAAGGCCGTGATGTTGGGAAAGGTGGAGGGCAAAAGAAGAAGGGGGAGGCCAAGGATGAGATGGATAGATGGTATTGTAGACACAATGGGCACAGAACTGGGAGGACTGAGGGGGATGGTGGAGGACAGAGGCGCCTGGAGAACGATGGTCCATAGGGTCGCAAAGGGTCGGAATCGACTGTGCGACTGAACAACAACAACAACATATATATATATATATATATATATATATATATATATATATATATATATATATATATATATATATATATATATATATATATATATATATATATATATATATATATATATATATATATATATATATATATATATATAATCACAATAGAAATATGTAATATACAATAGAAATATGTAATATATATATATATATATATATATATATATATATATATATATATATATATATATATATATATATATATATATATATATATATATATATATATATATATATATATATAAAACACAATACAAATATGTAATATACTCATTACACAATACATAATAATTATACAGTATTCAATACAAACAATATACCACATTACAATACTGCAATGGCCTCTCTGCCCCAGCCACAAGTAAGTCCAGGGCAGCAACAAAGTCCTACTGCCCGCCGCCGTAGTGGCCTTTTGAGCCCCGGGCAGGGGCGGGGCCCAGGGCACCAATGGTGGGGTGGTCCGGGCGCCCATTGCCGTGGCGGCCTTTCTGCCACAGCCACAGGTGAGTCCAGGGACAGTGACAGCAAAGTCCTACTGCCCACCCCTTAGCAGCCTTTTGAGCCCCGGCCAGGGGCGGGGCCCAGGGCGCCGGTGGTGAGGTGGTCTTGGTGCCTGTTGCTGCCGCAGCCTCTCCACGCCACTCACAGGTGAGTCCGGAGGCAGCAGCGGCAAAGTCCTGGCAGGTCTTAAGTCAGAAGCCTAATAGCAACAGAAAGCTCTCCCCCCCCCCCCCCCCACCGCTCCTATTGTCCTTGGGTTGGACCAAGATTTTCACTTCAATAGAAATATTTCTTTTTGTGAATGCTCCTTTATTCTACATCCACCAGAGAAAGCAAAGTCTGGATTTCAGTGTAGTGTTTCTAGAAAATTCATGTGCTAGACATCTGTTTAAAAAAAATTGGAAAAAGAATGATCAAAATACCATGTCCAGAATTTGATATGGAAGTTTTTGAAGCAGCACCACCACAAAAACATGGCATTCTCTAGCAAGGGTATGGGACCAAAGACAACGAAACAGCCGAAGAGTTGGCTTAACACAGGTTTATTGCATGATGATCCGGGGGGAACATGGGGTAATGGTGGCGGTACATCTCATTATATACTGTGGGACTATACATTTGAATCTTGCAGCACAGTAGCTCATTGGCTACTGCCGGCGTGGCCTCGCCCAGGCACGCCTTACTCTCACAGTTGTATCTTCTTCCTGCTGAATGCGTGTATCTTCTTCCTGCTGAATGCGGAGACATTTCCCGCGGCTGTCCGTGATTGAGCAATGTGAACCATGTGAGACTGAACGCTCGCAGCTGCCCTAAGGGGTTGCTTGCTCGCGTTCCTTTCAGCTGAGGTACATTGTAATTGTGATGGATACATTTTTATCTTGATAGCTTTACAGTCCATTGATATGCATACATAACACCCCTCCCCCCTAGGATGGGACGAAGTCCCGCAACCATTGTGGCTTGCCGCACGTACGCTTGGGGCGTGCGGGCGCCTGACCTAGTACAGGGGAGCCTGTGATCCCTGATTCCGTGGAGGCTTGTCCTGCAACGGAAAATGGGGATTCGTTAGTGGCTCCGTGGGGTGTCTGTGCCCGCTTTGCGCTGGGGGACGGGAATGGAATGAACAGCTGGGAGGTGAACCCCTGCCTGTTGCCCTCGGACCCCGGGGACCCTCCTATTGTGAACCGCGGAACTGATGAGGATGCCCGTGTGGTTCTGCTACCTTCTGCTATCCGCTCGGGGGACCTTGAGACTGTGGTGGGCGGACTCGCCGTCGCCTCCTGTCTTGGGGGTGTCGGTCTCCGGGAAATTGGCGCTATGTTGCATTCTAACTCACAGGGGCTACTGGGACTGGAAGTACCAGGGGCTGAACTGAAACCCCTCTTTTCGCTAGGACGGGTGGGGGACCACTCCGCTAACTCCCCCTGGTACTGTAAATCAAGGTCTAAACTTCTTGGGGAATCTGTGTTTTGGGGAAACTTCCGAGGGACATGTGTGAGATCGGGGCTCTTCCTTTCCACCGCAAATTCCCGCAAAACATCTCTGAGGATCGATTCCCTTTCCTCCCCCCTTGGTGGGGACCCATGTCCCCCTTTTTCTCCCCCTTGGGCTAAGCGGGTGGGGGAGTACCCTAACGCTGATTCGTGGCTATTTTCGTCTTCGTCCTGCTCTCCGGGGATCCTGCGCCTGAGTTGATCCGCGTGCCGCCTCCACAGGAGGCCTGTGTTGGTTTCCACGCGGTACGAGACGGGGCCGGTTTGTTCTATTACAACGCCCGGCACCCAGGCTGGCCCTGCGCTGGCGTAGTTCCTGCAGTGTACGGGGGTGCCTACACTGAAGCTCTTGGTGGGCTCTATCCCTACGTTCCGCCCTTTGTCTTCTACCCTAGTGGGGTCTAGTCTGGTGATTACGGTGGCCAGCTTCCTACGCATTAACAGCTCCGCGGGGGAGTACCCTGATGCCAATGGGGTGACCCTGTACCCTAGCAAGAACTGGCACACTTGTAAGTCGAGATCTCCGGGACCCATGCGCCGCAGCGCGTCCTTTGTGGTGCGCACGAGGCGCTCTACTTGGCCGTTGGTGGCCGGGTGGAAAGGGGCGGAGGTGACGTGCCGAATGGCGTTGAGACCCATGAACGTCCTGAACTCGGTGGACGTGAAACAACTAGCGTTGTCGCTAACGAGGGTGTCGGGTAAACCGAACGTGGAAAAGACCCTCCGTAGATGCTTAATTGTTGTGGCCGAGGAGGTGCTCGAGACTGGGATTACCTCCAGCCACTTGGAGTACGCATCCACAACAAGGAGGAAGAGCGCTCCTCTGAACGGGCCAGCAAAATCTACGTGTACCCGGGACCAGGGCCCCCTTGCTGCGTCCCATTCTCTATGCGGCAAACGAGCCTCTTCTGGCCTTGAGCTCTGGCACGCTTCGCAAGTGCCGACCATGTGCTCGATGTCGGCGTCTAGCTGGGGCCACCAAAAGTAACTACGGGCCAGTGCCTTGGAACGGACGATCCCCGGGTGGCTGACATGCAGCAGTTTAAGCACCCTCGGCCGGAGAGACGTGGGGATCACTACCCGCTGTCCCCACAAAAGGCAACCCCTCTCTAGGGACAACTCTACTTTTTTCTTGAAAAATGTGTCGAATTCCGCTGCTGGGGACGATACCGGCCACCCTTTCTGCACCCAGGAGCTAACTGTCGCTAACGTTTTGTCCTTGCCGGTCGCTTTGGCGATGTCGGCCGGTACTACCGGGGGCGAGTCTAGGACCTCTATCATCAAGACCTGGTGGTCTCGCTCTTCCTCGCCCACGTGGTTGCAACCCTGGGGAAGGGGGGACCTCGATAGGGCGTCCGCGTGGCTGATGTCCTTCCCTGGCCGGTACACCAACGCGTGCTGATACGCGTTGAGAAAAATGGCCCACCTGAGCATTCTCGGGGACAGGATTTGTGGCGTGGGCTTATCTGCGGTGAAAATGCCTAGCAAGGGCTTATGGTCGGTCACTATGGTGAAGGGACGGCCATACACAAAATCATGAAATTTTTTGGTTCCTGCAATGATCGCTAGCACTTCCCTGTCTGTCTGGGCGTAGTTTCTCTCTGCTTGGGACAGGGACCTGGAGTAGAACGCTATTGGGGCCTCCCTCCCGTTTTCTAACACGTGGCATAACACCGCCCCCACCCCCACTGGGGATGCATCGCATATCAGGACCACCGGGCGTTTGGGGTTGAAGTGGGTCAGTACGGCATCGGATGCCAGGAGTCGTTTTAGGTCGTTAAATGCCCTCTCATGGTTGTCGCCCCACTTCCATGCCACGTCCTTTTTTAACAACTTATGTAGCGGTTCTGCCACGGCTGCCTTGCGCGGAAGGAAGGAGTGGTAGAAGTTGAGCAGTCCGAGGAACGACTGCAGCTCGGGCTTGGATGTGGGGCGAGGGGCCTTTTTGATGGCGTCCACCTTTGATTGGGACGGCCGTATACCCTCAGGAGTTACTCGGAACCCTAGGAACTCTACCTCGGTCGCGAAGAAGACGCATTTGTCTTTCCGCAACCTCAACCCCGCCTTTTCGAATATTGTTAGGACCTTTCCCAACCTCTTTGCCAATTCAGCCCGGCTCCCCCCCGTTATCAGTACGTCATCAAAGTAGGGTAACACCCCCTCTAATCGCTTTAGGAGGCGTTCCACGAGTGACTGGAAAATCCCGGGCGCCGAATTTACGCCGAACTGAAGGCGCGTCACCTGGAACGCCCCTTTGTGGGTGACTATGGTTTGTGCCGCAGCTGCGGCCGGGGTCACCGGGAGCTGCTGGTAGGCTTGTGCCAGGTCAAGCTTAGCGAAACACCTCCCCCCGTGTAACCTGGCCAGCAAGTGGCTGACTACCGTCACCGGATATGCATTAGGGCGAATCGCCTTATTGATGGTGCACTTGTAGTCAGCGCATATGCGGAACTCCCCGTTGGCCTTCAGTGCTGTTACAATTGGAGTTTCCCACTCCGCAGAATCTACAGGCACAAGAATCCCCTGACCCACCAATTTGTCCAGTTCCGCCTCTATTTTGTCCTTTAGTGCAAAAGGCACTCTGCGCGGTTTTAGCCTGATTGGTCGTATTTCAGGGTCCAAGTCAAAAGTCACTGGGGGGCCCTTGAATTTTCCGAGCCCCTTTTTGAAGACCTCGGGGTGCGCGTCGCACACGCCCTGTATTGGATCAGTCCCGACGGCGTGTACTCCAACTGCGTGCACCCCCCCAATGAACAAACCCAGGGGCTGGAACCATTGAGTCCCGAGGAGGCTGCAGTTACCTCCCTTTAGGACGACTAGGGGGAGCGTTGCGGCATGTTTTTTAAATTGGACCTGGAACTTCCCCACCCCCAACACTGGGATGCGGTTCCCCTGCACGTCCTTCAGTGTGGACCTCAATGCTTTGAGCTTAGGCCGCACATGGGGGGCGATTTTCAGGAACTCTCCCTGAGAAATGATAGAATATGAAGAACCCGAGTCCACCTCCATCCTAACAGGGGCCCCTTGAATTACTACCTCAACGAAGTATCGGGGATGTTCGGCGGACACGCTGAACACCGGGGCGTCGTCCTCGCTGTTGTCGGAGATGCGCCCTATGCCGTCCTGCTTCCTCGTGGTCCGGGTGCTGTCCTTGGCCCTCGTGGTGCGGTCCTGCCTCGCCGAGCGGTCTGGCGAACTCCTCCTGGTGTCGCGCCGTTTTCTGCAGACTTTGGCGATGTGCCCGCGCCAGCCGCAGTTATGGCACTCGGCCTTCCTGAAAGGGCATTTGGCGCGGGTGTGGGCGGCGCCGCAGCCGTCGCAACGCCGGCCCTCCTTCTGGACCATCCGCACGTCCTCGTCGTCTCCGCTCTCCGCGGATGAGTTTGAGGCTCGCCGGGCGGCACGCACCGAGCTTTCAGCCTTGGCCGTCTTCGGCCGCCAGTCCTGGAGCTCCTGCACCCCGGCCATCGTGGCTTCCGCGGCCTGCGACGCGTCTAGGACCTCTTGTAGTGTGGGGGGCGGCTCTTGTTTCATCAGCGTGCGCTGAGTCTCGGTGTCCCTCAGGCCGCATAGCAGGCAGTCCCGGAGGGTGACTTCTGGGTTCTCCCACTTACATGGGCCGGCGGCCAGTCGCAGGGCCGCTGCGAAATCGGCGACCGACTCCCCGGGCGCTTGGACTCGCCTCCAAAACGCGCTCCGAGCGGGGAACATTGCTATCGCGGGCCAGAGGTGGGCGCGTAGCACTGCCAGGAGCTCCTTAGCTTTGAAGTCGCTCACCCTCCTCGGCGCGATCAGGTCCACCAACGTCCGCTTGGTCTCGTGCCCAAGCAGCCTGACAAAAATGGCCCTCTTTTTAGCCTCGTCCGTGACTTCGAGCTCGACGAGCGCCCCATTGAAGTCTATCTCGAACAGCTCCAAATCTCCCGGCTTCTTGATCTCGTAGCCGGCGCATGTCTTGGTCCCGTGGGCTGCCATCATCCCACCTTCGTCGCCAGTTTAGTGTATGGGACCAAAGACAACGAAACAGCCGAAGAGTTGGCTTAACACAGGTTTATTGCATGATGATCCGGGGGGAACATGGGGTAATGGTGGCGGTACATCTCATTATATACTGTGGGACTATACATTTGAATCTTGCAGCACAGTAGCTCATTGGCTACTGCCGGCGTGGCCTCGCCCAGGCACGCCTTACTCTCACAGTTGTATCTTCTTCCTGCTGAATGCGTGTATCTTCTTCCTGCTGAATGCGGAGACATTTCCCGCGGCTGTCCGTGATTGAGCAATGTGAACCATGTGAGACTGAACGCTCGCAGCTGCCCTAAGGGGTTGCTTGCTCGCGTTCCTTTCAGCTGAGGTACATTGTAATTGTGATGGATACATTTTTATTTTGATAGCTTTACAGTCCCTTGATATGCATACATAACAGTTTCTAGAAAATTCATGTGCTAGACATCTGTTTAAAAAAAATTGGAAAAAGAATGATCAAAATACCATGTCCAGAATTTGATATGGAAGTTTTTGAAGCAGCACCACCACAAAAACATGGCATTCTCTAGCAAGGGTGAGACCATGCTATGAAATAATATTAGGTATAGCTATATTTAATTAAGTTGGAGCATATCCTAAATTGAGAGCGCAGACGTTTGGCTAGACACAAAGGCTATTTACTTTAATATAAACCAGGAAAGTGGACACATTACACTCAGATACAAAGATTCTGATACAAAGGTTTCAAATGATAAAACTTCTTCTGAGTCATTAGGTAATTAGTTAAGTTCAATAAAAAGTCCCCCAAGCAGTTTCACATCGGCCATATCAACAAGCCCATACTTGCTAGCAAAGTATATTCCAGAGAGTTTTAGCCACTGGATGTGCCTACAGGATATATTATTTTCACAGTGTGACATGCACAACTTTTGAACTTAAATGAATATGGCTAAAAATAATGAAATTTGTAAGACAGAAATGTTACAGTTATCAGAGAAATGCCTGAGTTGTATTACCTCCAAGGTCTGTGTCTGTACTCTCACCAGTATGTGGGTACTCTATTTTCCTATAGCAGTAACTTTTTTCCTAAGGCTTTGGCAGCAAGCATTCATTACATAGAATCATAGAATCACTGAGTTGAATGGAGCCTTTTAGGTCATCGAGTCCAACCCCCTGCTCAATGCAGGAATCTGAATCAAAGCAAATCTGAGAGATGGTGGTCCAACTGCCTCTTGAATACTTCCAGCGATGGAGCACCTCTTGAGGCAGTTGGCTCCACTGCCTTACTGATCTAGCCATTAAGTTTTTTCCTGAAATTTAACCTGTACCTGGCTTCCTCTAGTTTGAACCTGCTATTATGCATCCTGCCTTCTGGGATTAACAAGAACAGATCCTTCCCTTCTTTTTATAATTACCTTTAAAGTATTTGAAGAGTGCTGTCATATCTCCTCTTAGTCACCTTTTCTCAAGGTTAAACATGCCTAGTTCCTTCAGTCTTTCCTCGTATGGCTTGATTTCCACTCCTCTGATCATCCTTGTTGCCCTTCTCTATACCTGCTCTAGTTTGTCTGCATCTTTATTAAAGTGTGGTGCCTAGAATTGGACACAGTACTTCAGATGTGGTCTACCTAGTGCTGAATAGATTCTATGTTTTTTGGATTACATTATAAAGCAGTGGCTCCAGAACTGATCTATACAGATCTTTAGAGATGACAGTTGTACAGGATATGTAAAAAGATAGCTTTTGAAACTGATTTAATATTGAGATCTATTTGCAGTACAAAATCCAATCAGAGAGCACAAAAATAAAATCCAAGTCGGAAGTAATGAGGCTTTAATGGAATGCCCTACATCTATTAAAATGTTGAACATATGGTTCTATATACCTCTAAATTATTTATGTCTACCACTGCAAATTACAGTATACTTAGTCTGTGCATGCCTTTATCCTAGATCAGTGATGGGCAGTCTTGGCCCTCCAGCTGTTCTTGAACTTCAATTCCCAGAAACCCTAGATGTTGCAGAAAGTACAGGAAAAAATAATAGCAGACTACCAAAAAAGAAGGTAAAATTGTGACTGAAATCTACATGTAACTAACAAAGAGATATAGACCATTCTTCTGGTTTATTTAATTGTATGCCTATTTATTTATTTGTAATGCATAAGTCGTGTCACTCCATTCAAAACAGCCACAAATAAACTGAGGATCAAGCAGAACATGTTGAGAGCATGTAATCTTTTGGTAAAATTTTGAAGGTACCTGCCCACTCATTGCCTTGACAGGACTGTGCTTGGAAGTCCCAAATGAAGAACAAGACAGATATACAATTAGAACTTATAATGTGACCTCACAAAGAATGTAGGAATTTTTAAAAAAAACAGTCATAAGCGAAGCAAATATGTTTTCTTCAAGCAGAACATTGGAATGTTCTTTCATAAATTACTGTTTTTGACCATTCCTTCTCCGACATTACAGTTGCCATCATACTGAAGCATACCTGTCAACCGCAGCTCCGGAAAATACGGGACCTGCGCAGAACAGTTCTGCACAGATCGCCTTCTACGCATGCGTAGGCTTTTACGCTTGCGTAGAACCCTTCTACGCTTGCGTAGAACCCTTCTACGCATGCATAGAAGGCTTCTATGATCCCCTTCTGCACATATCGCCTTCTACGCATGCGTAGAAGGGTTCTACACAAGCGTAGAAGGGTTCTATGCAAGCGTAGAAGGCGATCTGCGCAGAAGGGATGTGCAGTACCTTTTTTCCCCCCGCTGCCAATTCTGGGGTTTTGGCAGCTGTGGGCAGGAAATGGCGCAAATCGGCGCCGAAAATCGGGAAATCCCGGCCAATCCGGGAAGGTTGACAGGTATGTACTGAAGTACAAAAAATAAATAAATAAAGCTGACAAGGAAATCAAAATGTTGCCGTTCAACAGTTCGGTGCAAAGGACAATGACAAGAGGTGTCCACTATACAGTAAATAAAAATTCATTAGTTTAAGGCATGCTTGCAAGTCAGGTGCCAACATACAGAAGGCTTTTTAAACAAACAGAACATGTGAAGAAAATATTCCACATGAATCTCAAATACAGTGGTACCTCGCTTAAAGGACATAATGTACTCCACAGGATTGTTCTTTAAGTGAGTTTGCTCTTTAAGCTAAACACCATTGTAAGTGACCAATTGTAACTTCAGGCAGGGGGGGATTGCAAACCCCGAGTTTTTGGTTGGTTTTAGTTGTTAAGTGAGGCGACCATTCAGAGAAAATTCTGCTCTTTAAGCGAGTTAGTCTCTAAGTAAGGCACTCTTTATGCGAGGTTTTACTGTATGCAGGTTTTGTAGAAGGGAGACCAAGATGCTTTCCCAAAACATTGCCTGATATTCTTCTAAAACAGAATATACATCTTTATCAGCACATCTGGTGGGGTACACAGAAAAAGCCTCCGTGAAAATTGTCGTATTCTTGAACCACAATTGGGTATACCCTCGTAACGGCAACCTTGTGTTGCTGGGTAATCTTTCTCACACTAGTTTGGGAAAAAGGAATTGCAGAATGAATTCACCAAAAGGTGCCTTCATTTTGGCAGTTTCACATCTAGCCTAGACATGGAAGAAGAAGAAAAAGCACATCTGGTAATTAGTTACCCAATTTGCAACCATGGCTTCAACTCCCATTGAATTAGTTATGGTATACAATCTTTTACCTTCTTCTTCTTGTGCCGTATCCAATTTCGAATATTGGCAGTCCTCGTGGCGATCAACTATGAAGGTTGTCTTGAGAATATAATGCAGTGGTCTTCCATTTACCTTCTGCATCACAGTGCAACACCCGTACTACGGATCCAGTTCTGAAAGTCACTTTCTGGTTGTGAGCTCTTTTGGTCACAAAGTCCTCATTAGCCCCAGGCCAATATTGATGAAGCTGCTGCCCTCCATCAAGATGGATTTTAGTGGATTTAATCCACTTGGAGACCATCACCCTTCCCTGTGGGCTTCGGCACCCAAGGCCGTTAGTCCTCAGGGCTGTCAATGATTGGCATTGAGTCGCTGACAGTATGGTCTACTTCTGTGGTTCCCAATGTGGGGCACACACCTACATTTTGATTTTTAAGGGGGGCAATTTGAGAATGAGTTTGATCAAGTTAATGGCCTTTTAGGCTTCTTTCATGAGAATAGGAGTTCACTTTTTGAATAAGAATAATTATATGTTGCAGGGGGAGGGGGAAATATAAAAATAAGTTCTGATACTTCAATTTATTGAGAATTCTAGTGGAAGCCCAACATGCAGTAGCTAGAGAGACAGGAAAGACTAGCCTGACCTAAAGGAAGTTATTTTGCACTGTTTGCTTGTAATTACAATTAGAAACTTTCTTTCCTGTCTCGGGGATCACCTCACCATATCTGCATGTCTTAAGGCCATTGTTTGCTCTGGCCTTCTCTCTTTTGCTTTCTGCTTTGGAAGAGGAAATATGTCCTTTTGAGCTCCTCAATCTTCCAGGCCACATGGCTAGAAGAAATACTTAACTTTACTTCTTTCTAAACCAGCTCCAGCAAGACTCCTGAGCACATGTATTTTTTTACCTCATTTTGTGAGTAAATGGACCTCTTCTATCTCTCAGGTATCTAGTCCAAGTGTGTTTATTAGCTAGGCTAAAAATGAGGAGAATGGGGAGACTTGCATTCAAACATAAAATTGCCTAAAAACCCACTCCACTTTGCTGTGCTGCTGCGACAAATAACTTAACACAATTCATATCCTTCTTCTCCTACATCAGTTGATTATCTCCCTTCAGAACACTCACCTTTGACAGTAACCTGAGCACTACAGGATGCCCTTCCAGCATTATTCTCTGCTAGACAGGTGTAAAGGCCATCATCTTCTGGTAAGGCATCTTGAACAGTCAACTTTGCAATTCCATCTTCAAAGACTGAATGTGCATATTGAATTGGCCGATCTGCAGAAGTGAGGAGAAAAACCAAGAAATGAATGAACGTTTCAGTTGGCTGCCCATGTTCTTTAAATCATCCTTTGCTCTGTATAATGGCTCATTTAATTGCTTCATAATTAATTTATTGAAAAGCAGTAAATGCTTCCCACCGTTTCTTTCCTTCATTAATCCTTTCAGTGTGAAAAATATGTTCATGATCATCAGTCCTTTAGCTATATCTTTATCATAGCCAATTTTGATGTACACCTTTGCTAAAACACTTTTACAAATGCCCAGAGTGAAATTCACTAGGTAATTATTTTAAACAGTTTCCAAACCACATGCAGGAATGGTGCCTCAGCCTCCTACAAATAAAACATGGCTTTATTTGTAGCATTTGTTTTCTGCCCTTTCTTCAAACAAAGGATAGCTTTTCACCCTAACTGCAACCTTGCAAAACACAATAATGTGAGACACATGGGCACATGTTCCAGCTCATAATTATAATTGCAGCTAAATGAGGATAAGAATTTAATATCAAATTGTTTTTTATATATGGTTACCAAAACTCACAAGTTTTTCTTCTTTTGGGGGGATGGAAATAATTTCAAGAAAACCAAAATTAGCAGATCATTCCATCCAGATCCAGACTTCTAACTGCTTAATTCTTAGTTTGGCTGTGAAAGCCTATATATTGTTAATCCCATTAGTGCATACTTAGGGTTGTGAGGTCCCAAGGCAAGTGCTCCAACACATTTTCTTTTTGTTGAGAACAGACCTTCCTGTTAAATTGGGCAGCAGAAGATTGGGAAGAATTTAGCAAAGCCTTCAAACTTTTTCAAGAGAGAGAATGTGAGGCCACTCCTTACAAACAACTGCTACTGTATGAAGACAATGACAGCTACCTCCCCAGATGCGACCTCTTGTGTTTGTCCTTTCTTCTATCAGCTTCTGTTACTCTTATATGACTCTAGGCCCCTGATACCTTTGTGGAACTTTTTGCATAACTGGAAGTATAAGACAACCACTATTTTCTGCCATTAACATTGGGCCTTGGTATTTAAGTGACCTAGTTCTGCAAATCTTGGGCTGGACCATGGCCTGTAATACACTTAATACTTTAAATATAATGAAGCACAAAGGCAAAGGTCAACCTTGCTTGAAAGCCAGTCGTATCTGACTGGGTTTGGTACTCATCTCCATTTATAACCAAAAAGCCAGCACTGTTTGCATCTGCAGATGTTTCCATGGACATGTGGCAGGCATGCCCACCCTTGGGAGCCCATGCCATCGGCTCTGAGGTCTGCGGGCAGGTGGGAGCTGCCCCGTCACAGCTGTTCCTGCTCTCTGGGTCTTGCCATCCCAGAGAGCTGAAAAGGAGGAGCCGCCGCTGCCGCTGTAGCCCTGCATGCTCCCTGCCCAGCCCCGGGAGCCCACGCCATCGGCTTCAAGGTCTGCGGGCAGGTGGGAGCCCCCGCAGAGGTTTCCTCTTCCGAACTTTTCCAGGTTCTGTGCTCCGCTCAAGGACATTGGACTCTGGGTTTGTTGCCGGACTTTTTTGGGGAGATTGCGGTTTGTTATGATATGAATATTGTCTTGATTGTATTTCTTTTTTGAATTTTGTATTGCTGTATATTTGTATTGTGTACTTATTTGCTCCTTATATTGTTATTATTGTATTTCTTTTGCTTTTTTTCTGTGGCTGTCTGCTGTGCAGACAGCATGCATGAGTGTAAACCACTTTGAGTTACCTTCGGGCTGAGTAAAGCGGTATATAAATAAAAAGTAAAGTGAAATGAAATGCCTCGACACCGGAGTGCACGGAAGGCTGTCTACCTTCCCATCGAAGTGGTCCCTATTTATCTACTTGTCATTTCTTGCTTTCGAACTGCTAGGTTGGCAGGAGCTCGGACAAAGACAGGAGCTCACTCCATCGTGCAGCCCTCGGGTCTCGAAATGCTGACCTGCCAACCTTCCAGTCATCACGTTCAACATCTTAATCATTAAGCTACCACAGTCCCCTAACTAAGCACATAATTGAACATTAAGATACTAACCTAAGTCATCTTCTAGGATCAAGCCTATTGTCTTATACCCATTTCTCAGGCTTTAAAAAATGGATGATGAACACAGACCTAGAAAATATTCTTAACTGAGTTTTATCTAACTTGCCTTGAATCTTCTCTCCCTATACCAAAGTTCTGGTCCTGAGCTGGAAACTCTGACAGGCAGCACTAACCTTCCTCTGAGGCACCACCTGCTTGGGCAGCAGATATTAAAGGCAGTATCATCAGCTGCTAGCTGTACTTCCTGACTCTTTTGCTCTTTCTCTGACATTAACAATAGGGCGATGTATGTTGCACAGATTCTTCTGCACCCCGAAATTAACCTGCTGCCTTCAGGTTTTTTCAAGAGTTTCACAGGAAAAATTCAATCACCCTCCCATTTAACTTTTGTTCATGGAACAAGGAATGGGCTGTTTGGTCTTTTTCATCAGGTGGCAAAATGTCTTAGGACAATGCTACTGACAGCCATTCTCTGTCATAAGTTGAGGGTATTAATAAGATCTATTTATGTAGTAGGATGCTGCTTGAAAAGCTAGTAAGCATTACTCCAGTCTTAAAAACTGTTGGAACCAAGTCTGACCCAATATGGAATTCTTCTGATTTGCACATTCCAAATACTTTGGCAAGAGCCACTCCTATGATCGATATAAGCTTACTTAAAGTCTTGTTCTGTAGTGCACACCATTTTTCTATGAGCTCTGTTCAACATGCCTGGGAGTTAGCAGTCACAGATCAGGAATGCAACTTTCTCCTTTATTTGGTTATGGACAGCTATCCTTTCCTGCAATGCATCCTTCCCTGACAGAGTGGGAAAGACTGTTTGCATTCATAAGGGCATCACAATTATCCAGCATGAGCCGCAAGCAAAACTGTGTACTGTACTACAAAGTACTTGCTGACAAGCTGCAAGGAATCACAGCATTCATCTACAGTTTATAATCTAATCTAGTCTGTTTTTAAATGGTATATAAACTGCTGTGCGTCATGATCAAAAGTGAGAGACAAGGGTGATTTGGGAGTCCTGGGACTCTGGGATGGAAATTAGCATGTTTATACCTTGCAGATAAGATGCAAAGTCCCTGCCTTCACTTTAAAAACACATGTTTCTTACTCTTCTGTTACTTAAAATCATCACTGCCCGTGCCTTAAATCACTTGGAAGTTGGTTAGTAAAAAACTGATCTCCTTCTTATTATAATCTTTTAATGAAGTGTATTCTAAGGGCTACAGTGGCTCAGTGGTTAAGAAGCCCGCCTTGTTAGCTGGAAGGCAGGCAAGTCGGCAGTTCGAGACCCAGGTACTGCATGATGGTTGGAGTGCCCGTCTCTGTCCCAGCTCTTGGGGACATGAAAGCAGCCTCATTCAGGCGTCCCCTGAGCAGAGTTTCTCCAGCAATAATCCTTTCAACCCAAAATAATTTCTGACACGAAATTATTATTATTATTATTATTATTATGAAAAGTATTCTGAATGTGGAGTACAAAGAGGACAAAATATTGTGCATGTTAGCAGAACCCTACCTTGCAGGTTAATTGGACTGATCTCTAAGTGGCAAAGATGTACAATCTCTAAGCGTTATAACTACCCTTGTCTCTACAGCAGCGGTGGACAAAACACAGCTTGGCCTAACACAGCTCTACTTTCCACTCTACTTCTAGGGAAAACACTGCATGAAGGAACCTTCTGTCTCAGCCAGTGCTAATTGTACACTATTTTCTAAAGCCAGCAGTACTTGTCCCAAACGGCCCCTACTGGACAACCTTCAAAATAGCAGCAAGTTGCTTTTCAAAGTGTCTGAGTGGTTAAGAAGCTCACCTTGTTAGTTGGAAGGCCGGCAAGTCAGCAGTTCGAGACCCGAATACTGCATGATGGATTGAGCACCTGTCTCTGTCCCAGGTCCTGCCAGCCTAGCAGTTTGAAAGCAGGAAATTGTAAGTAGATAAACTAAACCCTAGAGTAGATAAATAGGGACCACTTTGGTGGGGAAAGATCTTGACTTGAAAGGAGCCTCATTCGTGCATCCCATGAGTGGAGTTTCTCCAGCAAAAATCCTCTCAACCCAGAATAATTTCTGAAATTATTATTATCTCACAGACCACATGGCACAAACTTGGAAAAGTGAGTTGCCCCAAGCGTCGAGTGGTCATTTTTGCTAAGCTACTCGATGACAATATCAATAAGCAATCAAGTCAACTTTGACACATAGCAAACCCTTTCCAGGTTTGCCATCTCCTTTCTCTGTGAGTGCTCTGAGATTGCGCAGCTTGCCCAGAGCCACATAGGCTAGCTTTTCTACTGGGATGTACACTGGTGAATTAAACGCTATAGCTCTGTAGCCAGATACAGTACCTAACTCATTGAGCTACCTAGTCAGCCACAGATAGCGTTCCCTCCTCTTAAATTGACAGAAAGGTAGGAATCCATCTGTAACAGAATGAAGTATACCCTGTGCTTTAGCCTCTTTCAAAAAGGTGATTTCAAACCAGGGGTAGAGAGAAAATATGTAAACATCCTTGCCTCATGTGTTGCCTCATGGCTTTAGTAAAATGAAACCTAATGTGTGATTGACATGTCTTGCTGTAGGATCATTGGTTGGAATCCCTAAGGGGGAGGGCCAAAGGTGGACCCTGTGGGAGGAGATATAACCCAGAGACGCGCGCACACACACACTCAGACACTCTCTGGAATGCTGTGCTTTTAAGCTGCAAAAATGTAGAAGCTTGAGAGAAAGAGGGGCCCATGGGCTATCCCTTAGAGAACCAGTTTGCTTCATTTCTTTGTTTTGAAATGCTTCCTGATCTTTTGATGGACTGTATCCTGTATCCTGCTACGCTTTCAATATACTTCTAAAATACCTGAAGAGACTTGGAGTGATTTTTTTTGGCTCGACACTACCTTATCTACACGTATTTGATGCCTGGGTTATCCAGCCAGGGAGTTGCAACTCAGAAGAACAATAGGGCCTACTTGAGAGTAAGACACCGTATTGTTACACCATCTAATATTGAATAGCCAACCAGTGAATTTAACTCAGTTCAACCAACATGGTCTCAGAAGCCAGAGAGTCACTGTAGACAATATTGAGTTAGATGGGCAATTATTCTGATTCAGCAGAGTACAGAATCCTACATTCCTCTCAAAATAATAACGTACGCAATTATATCCATTATAATGATTTCATAATGGTGTGCACATGGCCTAAATTTTCCATGATTTAAAGGTTACACGTGTTTCTTTATTTGTGTGTTTTCCAATCATGTAAAGGTGACTTACCATTGAGAAGCCAAGTGATTTGAGGCAGTGGAAAACCTTCAACTGAACACTGGAGCACAAAATCCTGGCCTTCACTCACACTGCATGATTTCAATACACTGGAGAAATGGGGAGCAATATCTTTCACCTTAGGCCCTACAAATCAAACCAAAGATTTGCTATATGAAGACAGATAATAAAATGCAAAACTGGTAAGCTGCAGCAAGAATAAAAAATATCATCTCCACATCAAGACAAAATAGTGTTTGGTGGCTAGTGAACAAAATGACAATCTAGGCCAGGGGTTCTCAACCTTTTCAAGTCAGGGGCTGGGTTATGTTCCCTCAAACAGTTGAGGGGGCCGGACTGGTTGTTGCCCCACTATTTACAGCTGTCATAAACGCATGTACGAAGGCAGCAGACTCATTTACAGCTGTTGTAAATGCATTTCCAATGGTCATAAATGAGTCTGCAGCCGATTCTGTTGGTGGCATCGGCAGCTGGAGTGATGGTGGGGGCTGGTTTATTTGGCACCATGGGCCGGTTCCGGCCCATGGGCCAGAGGTTGAAAACCCCTGATCTAGGCAGTACTAAATTTATAAAATCATTATTTTTGTGACATTACATAGAAATGCCAAGTGACATATCACAGTTGTTGGAAACATTGACAGAAATGCTCATGTTGTGTTTCTTAAATACATAAATATATTAATTTGGTTAGATTTCTACCTTGCCCCTTTCCTTGTAGAAAACAGCTTAAAAATGATTTTAAAACACATGAGGTCACCCCTGTACTCTATCAGTCAAGATGTCCAAACAATTATCTGAATAAATTATACAGCTACTTACTTTTTACAGTTAGTATCCATCTGGTTGAATCCTGGCCGTGTGCATTGCTGGCTGTGCATTGATATGACCCACTGTTTTCCAGCTGGATCTTTTTCAGACAAAGACAATGGATCCCATCTTCTTCATAGATCTGGATCTCACTCCCTGCTTCCATCTGGGCTCCTTCTTTGAACCATTCAACTTTTGCCATAGGCATCCCTGAAACTAATAAGTCACAAGAGGATCATTGAGAAGAAACACTTCACCTACATAGTTTATTATTTATTTGTTTGTTTGTGTTTTCAAGGAAAATTTATTAACAGCTTTTACCAGCTTTGCATCTAAGTGTATTTCCAGATGAGGCTTTCAATGTGTAGTTGTCCTGCCTTACATACATACAATGTATGGCATATTCAAACAAGAGTGCCTTCAACTTGCAGCTTTTTGAAACAATCTCTCTCCCCCCATCTTTATTTCTTTTATCTTTTTGTTACCAGGCTGGACATCTCGCTACAGTAATGGAGTGAACCATACAGCCAGTGTCTCAACAGTGAGTGTCAGGTGGTGGTTAACTAACCTGACTTCCTAAAGGGGACAATAGCTATGGGCGGATGAGCCCCTTCAGGTTGGGTGATGGTCCCCTCAGTGGAGTCCCAGTGTTAAATCCTGCATGTCTCATTTCATGCGTACCGCAGGAGATGGCTCCGTGATCATAGTGTGTGGGTCACTTCATGGCAAGCTATGATCCACCTTAAACAAATTCACACCAATAACATTTTTCCTGCTTCAAGGGGAAAAAAATGCATTCTTGGATATGAGTTGCATTTGACACTGACCAGGGAAAATTCCATACGGAAAACTGATGGAAAAACCTATATTAACACCTTTTCATTGAAGCTCTCTGTCTGTATACACCTTAAGTTAGCTCATCTATTATTATGGAAACTAAAATATCAACAAAGATGCCTGGTTTAGAGGGGGGCACATGCTGGGGTTGTCACTTTTATTAATAGAAAGAATATGACATGATTCTATTTGAAGTAAGAATCATTTGAACATTATTAGGGCTGCAAGAAAGAATTGAGGTACAAAATATTCTTTGATGTACCTAAGATCATGTCCATACTGAGCTGCCAGATCACTCAAAAAAGCACCAGTATCACTTAGGAGGAGGAGCAATGTGCCATTTGGCATTCTATGCCCATCCGAACAAGAACTGACACTTTGAATAACTGAACAGTCCCCCTGATCATAAGCTGCAGGGCTCACTTTTAGCCAGTTCTCAGGATTCATGTTCATTGGGAAAATAGTAAAACCCTCTGATGGAAGTTCAAATAGGAGCACTCAGGGGTGGATGGGCAAGGAGGAATTTTGCAGCATCTATAAAGCTTTGATGCTGTAACTTTGAGCAATGTCTAAGAGCTCCAACTAGCAAGTCATGGGTCCTGTCTGGACATGCTCTAACATATTTAATGACAAGTTTCACTGAAAGATTTTATTCATAGTTTATTTAAAGTTCTGTAGTGGGAACATTTGATTGTGTGTTGTTGTTTTTTAAAACAACCCTCACACAATTCTTGAGTCATGAAAATAAGTTGGCAGTACTTCACCACCCTTATTGCCTCCACTGATTATCACCCAGCTACCCTGTTTTGGGTGACCAGATTCCTCCTTGGTGGTGGTGGGCTGTGCCTGGTTGGCAGGGATCGGCTGAGGACTTTGCTGACCATCTAGTGGAGAAAATCGTTCAGATTCGCTTGGCATGGATGGGGAGGGTCCGGGGGGAGCCAGTGCACAGTCTTGCGGTATTATCTGGGATCGGTTTGATCCAGTTACCCCAGATGAAGTGGACAGGCTCCTTGCAGCGGTTCGCGCCACTAATTGTCTACTGGATCCCTGTCCTGCCTGGCTGGTAAAAGCCTCTAAGACGGTGACAGGTGGCTGGATCAGGGCTATAATTAATGCATCTTTTCAGGAGGGGATGTTTCCTGCACCGTTGAAACATGCTTTGGTGCGCCCCCTCCTGAAGAAGCCATCCCTCGATCCAGCAATCCTAACCAACTACAGACCTGTCTCCAACTTTCCCTTTTTGGGGAAGGTACTGGAGAAGGCAGTGGTGCGTCAGTTTCAGGGGGTACTGGATGAAGCGGAATATCTGGACCCCTTCCAGTCAGGATTCAGACCTGGATATGGTACTGAGACTGATGGATGATCTCTGGCGAGAGCGGGATAGAGGTCATCCATCCGTCCTTGCTCTTCTTGACCTCTCAGCGGCCTTCGATACCGTTGACCACGGTATCCTTTTGGAACGACTCCAAGGATTGGGGATCCAGGGCACTGTGTGGTCCAGGTTTTCCTCATTTCTGAGGGATCGGACCCAGTCAGTGTGGTTGGAGAGTGAGAGGTCCAGTCCTAGGCCCCTAAAATATGGGGTGCTTCAGGGCTCGGTACTCTCTCCTCTCCTATTTAACATCTACTTGAAGCCGCAGGGTGAGATCATCTGTTTCCACGGGGTGCGGTACCACCAATACGCGGATGACACACATTTGTACATCTCGGCCCGTGGGAACTACAGTGATGCAGTAAAGTCCTTTCCAGTTGTCTGGAGGCTGTTGGGGTCTGGATGGGGGGGCAAATGGGCTACAACTGAATCTTAGTAAGACTGAGTGGCTATGGGTAGGGGGTCCTGCGCTATCCCAGGAGCTACCATCTTTGGTTTTGGATGGGGCTATCTTGCCCCAGACCGACCCGGTGCGCAACTTGGGCGCCCTCCTGGATTTGCAGCTGCTTCTAGAAGAACAGGTGGCGGCTGTGGCCAGGAGGGCCTTCGCCCAACTTCGGGTGATTCACCAGTTGCACCCACTCCTGGACAGGGACTCCTTGCTCATGGTCACTCACGCACTGGTGACCTCCGGACTAGATTATTGTAATGCACTCTACATGGGGCTGCCCCTGATGACCATTCGGAGGCTGCAGCTGGTCCAGAATGCTGCGGCCCGGGTGGTAATGGGGTGTGGACGTTATGCCCATGCCTCACCACTGCTTCGGGAGTTGCACTGGCTACCAGTTTGCCTCCAGGTGCAATTCAAGGTGCTGGTTTTGATTTTTAAAGCCCTATATGGTAGTGGGCCAGGTTACCTCAGAGACCGCATCGCCCTAAGGATGTCTGTCCATCCAACCAGAGCGGACCGGAGGGGCTCTCTAATTGTGCCATCAGCCAGGGGGGCTCGCCTCTCTGGCACAAGGAGGAGTGCCTTCTCTGTGTCTGCACCAGCCCTTTGGAACCGCCTGCCAGTAGAATTGTGTCTCCAGATGGAGTTGTTGCCCTTTAGAAAAGAACTAAAAACCTGGCTGGCGGGACAAGTTTGGGGTGCAGGTGGAGGGGTAGCTTCCGTTGGGTGGTTGGTATAGAGGAGTATGCCTTCCCCCACGGTTCCTCAGTACCTGCACCCCTTTTTAGGGGTGGGTTCTTAACTCTGTTTTTATCTGTTTTATTCATGTTGTGAACCGCCCTGAGTCGGCCGTGGTCGAGCAGGCGGTATAGAAACTTAACAATAAATAAAAAATAAATAAAAATAAATAAAGTTATAGAACAATTTCTGTCGTGATTTTTATTTTATTTTTTATGTTTTTCCAAAAACATTTTTAAAGTGGTGAAAATTATGTTTCTTTAAAAATTAGACAAACTTTCATTGTATAACATCAAAATATGCCACATGATAGCTGATTTTGTTTGACAGAGGATTTACAAAATGGATCTGATAATCTTAAACCTTTGAAATATCAGTTTATCTCTTACCAGCTCAAACTCCTTAGCCTGCTTAATACATACTACAGAAAAAAGTAGTGAATACTGCATAATATTTCTGAAAGCTTCTCATTGCACAAAATACCTAGCAAACAATTAAGTGTGTTATTAACCCTATGCACATTACTGTTCTAGTTTTCTACATGTAGGACCCAGGCTTTTTTAAAAAAAACTTTGGAGAAATTTTCCTACATGCAACCCTATACCTGGAATTTGAGTACCATAAATACTCGAGTATAAGCCGACTTGAATATAAGCCAAGGTACCTAATTTTGACCTGAACACCCAGGAAAATAGATTGACCCGAGTATAAGCCAAGAGTGGGAAATGCAGCGCCTACTAGTGAGTTTCAATAATCAAAATCTATGAAAATATAGTAAAATTAATTAAATTGTTGGCATGTCTCAATCCGGCGCAGTCTTGGGACCCTCGTGGTCATGTCCCCTTTATGGGGCTAAAAAACTCAGCTTATACTTGAGTATATATAGTACTAGCAGGGGATACCCGCTTTGCTGGGTAGTGGTCCCCCCTTGGGTTGGCCCCCAAGAGCTCCCCCACCCCAGCAGCTGTGCCTGTCCCCCCTTCCCAGCCCCCTGCATTCCCAGGAGAATTCACACACACACACACACACACACACACACACACACACACACACACACACACACACACACACACACACACACACACACACCATTGCTCTACCTCTGTATCACCCTCCTTTGCCACTTGAGTATATATAGTATTACAGTCCATTCCACTACCTCACCACTTTATCTAAAGAGGTCTTCCAGGCCTAAGTAACATTTTCTTCAGATTTCCCTTAAGGGAAAACCTAGTCTGTCAACACAAGAAACTCATTATTGCCACATCCCTCATTGGTGGCTATTCAATTTTTGCTTTACAACCTCCAACAAAAATAAAAGTAAACATCTTGTTTACCTTTGCATCTGAATGTAACCTCTTCTCCTTCCATTGCTTCTTGGCTTTGTGGGCGCCATTCAAATTGGGGAGCGATTCCCTGAGGTTCTCTGCTTACATCTTTTATACTTTTCTTTAATGTAGCATGGTCTTCTAGCTCATCCATTCTTTGACCACCCAACTTCGCTGAAGGGGTAGCCTGTGAAGATGATATTAATGGATACTTTGTAATTTTTGCATCACTTTCTTGTTGTGGGAAAGTTGCTTTCAAGTCTGCTTTGGGTCCTGTTTGTACTTTAAAAGGCTGCAATGTTATAGTGCTTGACGATGTTTGCAGGACCCGGTAACCTTTCCCTTCTTCTTTAGGTGGATCTGTGTTCACGTCTTTCATCTCTTCTAATGCATTCTTTTCAGTTTCTGTTGGGGAAGTAAGTGGAATCTCGTTTTTCCTGACTGGCCTCTCTTTGGGTTCAAGCGTAAGTTCTGCAGATGTGGATTTGAGTTCTTTAGCAATCCCATTGCTAGTGGCTTTTCCCAACTCTGAGGTTTCAACAACTTTGGTAGTGATACTGGGTTTTGTACAGGCACTGGATTTTGCCAATGTGCTAAAAAGAAACACTTTTATTAAGCTATTAAGAGAAACAATTCATAAAAACAAATTAGCTTGCTTTTCTTTAAAAACTCCTGATAAATCATAGGTAAAGGTCTCCCTTGCTCAAAGGCCAGCCATATCCGACTCTAGGGTTCAGTGCTCACCTCTGTTTACAGCCAGAGAGCCAGTGCTTTCTGCATCTTCAGACGTTTCCATGGACATGTGGCAGGTATGCCTCAACAGCGGAGTGCATGGAGCACTGTTTATCTTCCCACCGAAGCAGTCCCTATTTATCTACTTGCAATTTCTTGCTTTCAAACTGCTAGGTTGGCAGGAGCTGGGACAGAGGCAGGAGCTCACGTCAAACATGCAATACCCAGGAATAGAATGCCAGCCTTCCAGTCAGCGAGTTCACCGTCTTAACCACTTGAACCACCACAGTCCCTGATAAATCTTTGTAAAGGTAAAGGTATCCCTTGCTCAAAAGCCAGCCGTATCCGACTCTAGGGTTCAGTGCTCATCTCTGTTTCAAAGCCGAAAAGCCAGCGCTGTCTGCTTCCACAGACTTTCTGTGATCACGTGGCAGGCATGACTAGACACCGGAGCGCACGGAATGCTATTTACCTTCCCACCAAAGTGGTCCCTATTTATCTACTTGCAATTTCTTGCTTTCGAACTGCAAAAAAAACCTCCCCCACAACTATAAATTAAATTAAATTAAATTAAATTATACACCACCCTGTTAGTGCAAACAATGCTCTGGATGGCTCATACATTAAAACGTAAACCTCACAATACTCCCTATTTCATGCATTCCACAATACGATGATTCATACCAATACAGATGAACAAGAAAAAAAGGAAAATATTAATAGTAACATCACCGGCATCGAGGAAGATGCATGGATTTGACCCCTAGCACTCCTGCTCCCTAGTCCCAATTATTGAGAGAGAGAGAGAGAGAGAGAGAGATTAGAGATTGCAGTGGAAACATTTTCAGATAACCTCCTAATTTTTAAAGAAAATTTGGTGGTCATGGTGGTGGAGGGGATCTAAGCTTTAGAGATAGACTAGCATTTTTTACCTGGCCTTGCCAGGCAGGTATATTTTGTGTGTTGGTGGTTGGGGTTGTTTTTTTGGGATACACAGAGAGAGGGGTGGGGTGGGGGTGGAACTCTACATTCGGCCCTTGTCTGTCGGAGAAGGGGGTGGATTTCTCCGACAGGCATGGGCGAAGCTACGGCGAGGCCACCGCAGGCCTTCGTCCCCGGGGCTGCGGGGAGAAGAGGGGCTCTCCCCGCTACCCTGCTGAAGCCACGCGTGGAGAAGAGTGGCTCCCCCTTCTCCCTGCAACACCACTGAAGCTGCAGCAAGGCCGGCGCTGGCCTTCGTCCCTGGAGCATTGGGGAGAAAAGGGGTTCCACCTCCTCCCCGCAACCCGCCGAAGACGCGGCAAGGCCGGTGCCGGCCTTTGTCCCCATGGCCACGGGGAGAAGAGGGGCCCCCCTCCTCCCCACTACCCCACCGCATTCGGCCCTTGCCTGTTGGAGAAAGCTTCCCTCCGTGAGGCAAAGGCAGAATGGAGCGCCGTTCAGCCTTTGTCTCACAGAGGGAAGTGGATCGCGTGTCAGCCGGTTTTTTTATGCGTGCACAGGCTGTCCCACCTCCTCCGTGCTCGTGTCATTCAGCCTGATTGGCTGAGGGATGGCATGGCGTGGAGGACACTGGGAAGCATAGTTGTTGTTTTTTGGTTCGGGTTCGTGAGGCATTGGCCACACTCTCAGCTTCTGGCCCCTTGTGGCAATGCTCGCAGGGTCAAAAGGTAAGTGTGGCCAGCTCATTACATGCCAGACACGCACGGCCCATCCACAATTTTATAGGTAAAGATGGATGGCTCTCTGGAGATTGTCCAATAGGGGTTTACTACATATGTAAAGCCTCAAAAGTAAGTTATTTGCTTTTTTTTGGATGAGTAGATGAGGATAAGAGGTGATGGGTCATACCTGTCAAGTTTCAGGAAATTTCTGTCAAACTCCCGTATTTTACACTCTTTCCTGCCATCATCCCGTATTAGTTAGACTGCAATTACACTGGAGTTAGACTGGAGGCCAGCACAGGATAAGCATAGCTGTCCAGTTTCCTGTTTTGGCTGGGAAATTTCCCTTATTTGACAGAAATTTCCCGAAACTTGACAGGTATGGTGATGGGTAGCTTGTGGCCCTCTAAATGTTAATAGGAACAACTAAGTAAAGCCATAACTAGAAAAAATATTAGTCATAGCTAGATCACAAATACCCCTGGGGCTGAAGGGGATGGTAATTCAATGCCCTCTGGAAATCCATGCATTCCCTAATCCTAATACAGAAGTTTAAGAGAGTGATGATAGATGATTTGAACTATAGGCCTGACTCAAATATCTTGAGCAATTTTATGGAGAAGAGGTACTAGGGGTCCCTTAAAATTTGTCAAAATTTCTCCCATGCCACAGGGAGGGTATAAAAGACCTTCTTTGAGCAAAAATGTTTGTTTCTTTTAAAAAATAAAATTGGGTGTTGGGAGACCCAGGTACACTGGAGGGGATAATATTGAACAGATAACAGGATAGATTGATCAATTGATTGTATTTATAGTCCACCTTTCTCCTGATGGGGAAGTCTCACAATATGAAAAAAGATTAAATTTTAAAAGAGATTACAGATTAAAAACAAACTGCAATAATAGTTAAAAATATTAAATAATTAAAAACATTATTAAAACTTTTTAAAAGGACAATAACTACAAAACACATGTTGCTCACCCCTGCAATAAATCATGATACAGGTTCTGCAGAATGGGCATCTGCAGTTTTACTCGTCTGCAGGTAAAAACCCCTGAAATATGTAGAAATTACCGTATTTTCCGGCGTATAAGACGACTGGGTGTATAAGACGACCCCCAACTTTTCCAGTTAAAATATAGAGTTTGGAATATACTTGCCGTATAAGACTACCTCTCTTCCAATGCACACCAAATAAAAATTAACCCACACTCAACCCGAAGATGCACAGCCCTCCGAGTCGAATGGGCAGGTTCTGGTGGAGAGCCAATCCACGCTCATGTTCTCCTCCTCGAGGTACAGGAAGATGTGTGCAGCTTGCTTCCCCTTGCTTCATACTCCCTGCACAGAGCAGGGACTCGGCCGCAGCACCCCCCACCATATGCGCCGGACATATGAAGCAAGGGGAAACAAGCTGCAGTTAAGTACCTGTCCTATAAGACGACCCCCGACTTTGGCACAGATTTTTCGGGGTTAAAAAGTAATCTTATACGCCAGAAAATACAGTACATATTTCTAAGATGCATTTCCAGCACTGGCCACTAGAGGCTAGTATCTACAATGCAATGTTGAGATGGAATGGTGTTTTAATGGACAGTGTTTCCACCAGAGCCATTTTATGAGGACAGGTGAAGATGGGTGGAGGCATTTTCACCCTATCCCCACTTGGATGACTAAGGTGTGTGCAGGATAATACAGGGTTTGCTACTTTTTGTGATTTCAGGCATTAGCAGAAAATGTTGGACTGTATCCCCATAGATACAGGGGTGATTTATGTTATATAAACCTAGCAATATAAATCTATTGATTTGCAGAAGACTGATGTTTTAAATCAAAATAGTATTTCAATTTATATTTATATCTGAAGAATAAAAATCAAAATGAAAAAGGGAAAGATAGGGGAAAACCATACCAAATTGGGTGATTATTCGCATCTCTCTTGGCATAACCTGCAAGATGAAAAGATTAAATGTATTATAAAAGCAAATATACTGAGATTTTAAGCAGAGCATACAAACTGAGGTTCCTGTTTCAAGACACAGGAATGGCAATCACAAAGAATTTATGATGGCCCTCAGCTATCTTCACTTCTTCAATGTCAGCAAAATACAATTAATTTCCACCCATAGACAATTTCCCCAACCCAGCCTTAATAGTAAGACTACCATAAAGGAGACATATCTGGAACATAAAGGCCTCACGGAATAAATTGCTACTTTGGAAAATGCCCATTCCCAAACCAGTTTAAGATGCTAGGCTTTAACTTTAAATCCCTAAAATTGTACACATGCTCTTACACACACCATTCTCCCCAATGGCAATCAGGCTTTGAAAATGTATTGACTGGTGCAATTGGGGGAACAGGCTACAGCCTTTGCGAGGAGAGGGTTATTTCTTCCTTCAAAATGTCAGCAGAATTTTAGTGAGTATTTTAAAAGCCTCCACTGGCACCAAGACAGGCAACTTAAAATTTCATTATATCATGGATATGAGGCGGGGACCCCCCTGACTGACTAAAACTAAGTGTAGCATGGGAACTTGTGGCTTGTTACTGGGACGAGCAGATCCCACATAGGTGCCTGAACTGCCCCTGCTAAATAGTTTGTGACTTGGTTAACCAAAGGACAGCCTTTGCTCACATGAACTGAGAGGGTGACTAAATGGGCTTTTAGCCTACTGTTTGGTCTGTTGCAGGGATGAGCTGGCTCAGTCCTTTTTCTGGCCACCAGACAAGGTATTTGTTAGAATGAATCAACCCACTCCCAGAGTGTTCCTACACCCCCTTTCTGGGTCTATCTAATTTGGTTCATTTCCAGGATGTGCAGTTGCTGGGAATGAAACAAAGCAGAGCATCCTGCAGTTAAACTGCTAGCTGTTTTCAATTTCCAAATATCACTAGTGGTTTATTTTTATTGTTGTTTAGTCACACAGTTGATTCCGACCCCCTGTAACCCCAAGGACCATTGCACGTTAGGCACCCCTATCCTCCACCATCCTCTTCAACCTGCCCAACTCTGTGCACATTGCATTCATAATACCATCTAACCAGCTCATTTTCTGACACCCCCTTCTTCTTTTGCCCTCGACCTTTCCTAACATCAAGGCTTTCTCAAGTGAATCCTCTCTTCTCATTTGATGTCCAAAGTACTTTAGCTTACTCTTTACTATTTGACTTTCCAAGGAGCAGTCAAGGTTGGCTTCTTCTAAGATCGACCTATTTGCTCTCCTAGCTGTCCAGTGGCTTATACAGACAGTTTAATCACTTAATGATACTGTACTAGGAAATTTGGAAATTAAAAAATTGATGCACTGTACCATTTAGAATTATTATTATTATTATTATTATTATTATTATTATTATTATTATTATTATTATTATTATTATTATTATTATTATTATTATTATTATTATTATTATTATTATTATTATTATTATTATTATTATTATTATTATTTTAAAAAGCTGAACCTTTCCTCTTGGAAGTGGGAGGAGACAGGGTGTGAGTTTTCTTGCAGCTTTTCTTTAAAAAAGCTTACTCCATTTATTCACCAACACTTTTTGAAACCAGTTCAAATCCATTTGATTATATATTTCCAACTTTTTTTCATCATCTCTCTGAGGGCAATGTGGCTCCTGCTCGTTGGCTTCTTCCATAAGAGGCACCATCTCTCTCCTGCATGGGGTGAGTGGGATTTTAATGGGGGTGGGGATTTTAACTGTTTTTATTATGTGGGGTTTTACATTATGTAAGCCTCCCTAAGTCGGGCTTACCTGAGTGGGCGGTAAATAAGCCAAAAAATTAAATTAAAATTAAATTAAATTAAATGGAGGCAGAGAGGACACCATTACCAATCCTATAAAAATGCAATGGCACAGCACCCTTACTAAAGGAGTAGAAAAAAGAACCATATTGTTAGGAAGGGGAATGGAATAGAAAAGTTGGGGGAAAAGACATTGGCTAGGAAAAGCAGTATCATTTCACTGACAAGGTATTTTTTTTAAAATGCCCTCAGGAATGAAGGTGGAAGAGCTGTCTCTTCAAATCATTTAATGAATCCAAGATTTAAATGCTACTGGGACTGAACAGTGAAATTAAATATCATTGTGATTGAGCATCTAACCTACCAGAGCCAAAGTAAGCTAAGGTGGAGGGTGGCAACAGGGACCATGATGTTTGAGCATAGTCATGGGGCAGAGAACACGGACTGCATGTTACAGAGGCAAAAAGGAAAGGTGGGAGTGAGGGACAGGGCAGAAACATTGAACAGAAGCAGTCCATACTACAAGATTCTGGAACAGGTGCCATTTGCTTTATGAACAGCTTGATAGATATTGGCATCAACTAGCTGCAGTAATCTGAATAGACTCAGGAATACAGACAGATTATGCTAGAAGCTTCCACAGTTCTGAAGACTGTGTTAAGCCGCATCTCTTGTTCTATTTTCAGACTAAATCCAGAACTGAATGCATCTTTGCTCAGAAATAACTTTTTCTCCTGTGAAACATTTTCATCTGAAATCAACTTGGAATGGAATTTAGCATGATCATTTCTTAAACTTAAACTTCACTGTCAATTACATAAGAACATAAGAACAGCCTTGCTTGAACAGGCCACAGCCCATCCAGTCCAGCATTCTGTCTCACACAGTGGCTCACCATTTCCTTCAGGGTATTTCCAAGCAGATGCCTTCACCTGCTTAGGATTCCCTGGAAATGGCATTGAGAGATATCCTGCCTATCTCTCCAACCCGGAGGTTGTTCTTAAGTATCCATAATTATAGCCATTGATACCCTTGTCCTCCATGAACTTGTCTAATCCTTTCTTAAAGCTGTCAAGACTGACAGCTGTCACCACTTCTTCTGGCAGGGAGTTCCATAGACCAGTAATCCTCTGGGTGAAAAAGTACTTTCTCTTATTTGTTTTAGAACTAGTACCCAAAAGTTTCATAGAGTGTCCCCTAGTTCTAGTGTTATGCGATAGGGAAAACAGTTTTTCCTTATCTACTTTGTCCACACCGTGCATGATTTTATAAACTTCAATCAGCTCACCTCTTAGACGTCGTTGTTCAAGAGTGAAGAGGCCCGACCGTTGTAGCCTCAGATGGTAAGGAAGGTGTTCCAGTCCCCTAATCATTCTGGTTGCCCTCCTCTGCACTTTTTCCAGCTCCATAATATCCTTCGGGAGGTATGGCAACCAGAACTGTACACAGTATTCCAGTTGGGGCCTCACCATAGATTTATAAAGAGGCAAAATGACACTTGCTGACTTATTTTCTATACCCTTCCTAATGATCCCTAGCATCGAGTTTGCTTTTTGCACTGCTGAGGCACACTGGGTTGACACCTTCATTGAGTTGTCCACCAGGACACCAAGATCCCTTTCCTGGTTTGTCGCAGAGAGTTCAGAACCCATCAGTTTATAAATGTAACTGGGTTTTTTTGCCCCAACATGCATCACTCTGCACTTACTAATGTTGAAGCTCATTTGCCACTGTTTTGCCCACTCCCCTAGTGTCAAGAGATCCCTCTGGAGCACCTCATAATCTCTCACAGTTTTCACTACCCTGTATAATTTAGTGTCGTCAGCAAATCTGGCTACCTTGCTATTTACTCCTACTTCTAGATCATTTATGAAGAGGTTGAAAAGCAGGGGTCCCAGTACTGAACCTTGGGGGACCCCACTCTTTACTTCCCTCCACTTGGAGAAGTGTCCATTTAGTGCTACCCTCTGTTTCCTGTCCCTTAGCCAGTTGCTGATCCAGGACAAGACCTGCCCCTTTATTCTATGACTGGTAAGTTTATTCAAGAGCCTTTGGTGTGGGACCTTGTCAAAAGCCTTCTGAAAGTCCAGATAAACAATGTCAACTGGATCCCCCTTATCCACATGCTTGTTGACACTCTCAAAAAATTCCAACAGATTAGTGAGGCATGATTTGCCCTTGTAAAAGCCATGTTGGCTCTCCTTTAGCGGCGCCTTCTCTTCTATGTGCCTATTAATTCTATCTTTTAGGATGGTTTCCATCACTTTACCTGGGACACATGTCAAACTGACAGGTCGGTAATTTCCTGGATCACCCCTGGATCCTTTTTTGAAAATTGGTGTTACATTCGCTACCTTCCAGTCATCAGGCACAAAGTCTGATTTGAGGGAAAGATTATATATTTTGGCTAGCAGATCAGCAATTTCATCTTTAAGTTCCCTGAGAACTCGTGGATGGATGCCATCTGGTCCTGGTGATTTGTTAGTGTTTAGTTTAACAAGACATGCAAGGACCTCCTCCCTGGTTATTTCTATCTGGCTTAATTCTTCGGTTTCCCTCCCTACGAAGATAGGCTCTGTTTTGGGCATGTGGTCTCTGTCTTCTTCAGTGAATACTGAAGCAAAGAATTCACTGAGTCACTCTGCAATCTCTGTTTCCTCTTTAATAACCCCTTGCCTTCCATTGTCATCTAATGGTCCAATGGCCTTAATAGTTGGGTTCTTACTTCTAATTGTATTAAGTTGTTTCCAGCAAACACTATAAATGAGTTATTTTAAAACTGTATAGGCATGTCCAAAACTATATAAATACTACAATTGTAAGTAATGCTCAATACAGCAAGAAACTCTGCCTGCAAGCTTTGCAAAATTATACAGGACAAGAACACCGCTACACTGCCCACATCAGAGTGCTTACAGTAACTCAGCAGCCCATATCCGAAATATTAAATTTTTTGGATTACAACTCCCAGAAATCCATATTTCCAGGAGATGCTCTGAGATACAGTCCTAGGCAGTAAGATGTCCAAGCTTTCCAAATCACTACTGGGAGAAGAAACGATGGTGTAAGAGTATGTATATTAAATAAATGAATAAATACCCCTATACAGTGCTTTAGAACATACCTGTCAAGCCGCAGTTTTCAAAATCCGGGAGCCAGGCATGCATGCACAGTAAGTTTCCAGGCACCGGGCAGGAAAAGGGTTACTGCGCATGCACGGCCGTCAGAGGCAGCGGCACGCATGCACAGTAACCCCTGTGCACATGCACAGTAACCCCTTCGGCCAGGAAAGGGATTACTGCACATGCATGCAGGGGTTACTGGGTTACTGCACATGCAGGTGGTGAAGGGGTGCGGGCGCTATGCTCGCACCTCACCATTGCTCCGGGAGCTGCACACGTTACCAGTTTGCCTCTGGGTGCAATTTAAGGTGCTGGTTTTGACCTTTAAAGCCTTACATGGTAGTGGGCCAGGATGCCTAAGAGATCGCATTGTCCCAAGAATGTCAGCTCGTCCAACCAGAGCAGACCGGAGGGGCTCTCTAATTGTTCCATCAGCCAGAGAGGCTCGCCTCTCTGGAACACGAAGGAGGGCTTTTTTCATGTCCGCATTGGCCCTGTGGAACCTCCTGCCAGTAGAGTTGTGGGTGCAGACAGAGCTGCTGACTTTCCGAAAAGGTCTAAAAATCTGGCTGGTGGGGCAGGTGTGGAGTCTGGGTGGAAAGGTGGCCCCTGCCTGTTGGCTTATAAAATAAAGCTTCCCTTTTAATGTGGGTAGCTTTTAATCTGGTTTTATTCTGTTTTATACTTGTATATACCTCTGATTGTTTTTTAATTATGATGTTAGCCGCCCTGAGTCGGGCTTGCCTGAGTGGGCGGCACAGAAGTTTAAATAATAAATAAATAAACAAACTCAATAACCCCTGCACACATGCACAGTAAACCCTTAAGGCCGGTCAAATTATGGGATGACGGCGGGAAGGAGTGCTAGATTATGGGATTTCCCGGCCAATCTGGGATACTTGACAGGTATGCTTTAGAATTGTGCAGTGTGTTGGAACATGGTTTTGATTGCAGCTTGTTTCCTTGTTGTTGATTTCCATCCCAGAATTTTATCCCTGCAGCTACAGACTGCTCTCTTGGTCTTGATTGGAATTGAGAAGCACAAACTTTGTCTCACACGAGATCATGATTCAAGGCCTTGTATGGTCTCAGTATGAATATTTTATCTTGGACGTGCTGTAGCTTTTATGCTTTGTAACTGCTTCTTTCTGTTCCTCATTTTGTTGCAATCTTTTTGCTTACTATACTAGCATCTTTTCAAAACCCTGAATGCATCCTGTTCCTGACATCTACCATGTAGGAAGGTCTTATCTTCTTCTGTCCTGCAGTTCTCATCAGTTCTAGCTTCTCTGAAGATGTGCCAGAGCTTCTGTCAATATTTTCTCAACTAAAATATGATCAGATAAGGAAAATGCAAAAGCTTTTAAAGCACTCAACTGTCTCTGTAGATGAAGTAGCATTGCATGATTCTATCAGCTTTCGATGCCATTTTCTTCCCCTTCCATAGAAAAATAAGTGCAGGCAGAGGAGAAATTTGGAAAGAGCTTATCTACACAAAATATCGCCATAGTTGTGCTTAAAATAACAACAATCCTGATTGTGTAACCATTTGCTTTATTATCTGATCTTGCCAGGAAATGAAAAGTACGACAAATGAGAGCCCAGAGCTGTAAAATGAGTTGATAAAGACAAGCATGCCAAATTTATAGTGTTCCTTTGTACTCAAAGGCTCGGGTTTGTAGAACTTCCAAGAAACAACAAACCTCTAAGAGTGGAAAGCCAACCAAAATTTAAAAGTAGAAAAAAATGATAGCCAAGTGACTGAAAAGATAAACACCAGTGCTAGTGTTGTACAGCAAGTAAAGTGTTGGACATAGACTGATGATATCCAGATCTAGATTCTTATTCAGCCAGAAAAAAAGATTATTACGCAGAACTGAGGTGTGTTAAATACCATGCCCCATTGCAATTTTGCACCAGCAGTAGGAAACAGTTAAAATTACACTGGCATAATGGCTAGACAGGAGTTCTCAACCTTTTAAAGCTGGGGGCTGGGTCATGCTCCCTCCGACAGCTTCGGGGCCCGGATGGTCATTTTGTTCATCCTCCAACACATGGCACTTCCTGGTGTGGTGGAGGCAGTGGGGGGCCACATGAAATGGTGCCATGGGCTTCGTCCGGCCCATTGGCCACAGTTAGAGCATGGGTTAGAGCATTAAACAAGAACTGGAAGATGTGAATTTAAATTCTTACTTTGCAATTGACAAAATAACCATGGGCTAGTCCAAACTACCTAAAAGGATTGTGTGGAGATTAATTAATTTATTTAATTAATTCCTTTATGTAGCACCCACCTGGGAGGAATTCCCACTTTGGGCAGTTTACAACCACCAACTGGGCTGAAAAGAGCCTCTGCGGCCCAGTGGGAGGCAGGACATGCTGCCGCTTACCCAGCTCCCACCACTGGCTGGGCTGAAAAGAGCCTCTGTGGCCAGGCGGGAGGCAGGACACACAGTCGCTAACCTAGCCCCCACCACCAGCCAGGGAGATGAGGTGCCACCAAGGTTACCAATGGTTTTGGTGTGGGCCGTGATGCGAACTATGTTATGATTATGATGTATGCTCATATGGACTTTTTATTGAATAATTTTATTTTTTGCTATATTTTGGTTGTATATTATTATATGCTGTTTTTGTATATTGAATTTTATATATTGTATTACTGTGTATTTATTGTGTATATTGTTTAATTATCATGTGAGCCGCCCTGAGTTGGGTTCCCTGATTGGGTGGCATAAAAGTGTGAAAATTAAATTAAATTTAATTAAATTAAACAATTAGACATGGGAAATAAAATAACCTTAAAATGCCAGACAGAGGGGTGGGGTGGGAGAAATGTAAGTTTCCCCAGGCTCCTTTGAGAATGGGCAACACAGAAATGTTGCTGCTGTTATGATAAACACGTCAACTTCAATTCATCACAATAAAATATGATTGAGACTTTCTAAATTGTTAAAATGGAGATACAAATACCTGCATCTACCTGAAGTCTACACATATATTAACATGTGAAGTTTCCTTTTAAAAAAAAATTACCCATTGAGTTGCATGCAGGGACTTTCATCTAAAGCCGGGGTTCTCAACCTTTTCAAATCGGGGGCCGGGTCACGCTCCCTCAAACAGTTGAGGGGGTGGACTGGTTAATTTAATTTAATATTTCAATTTGTTCGCCGCCCACTCAGGCAACCCCGACTCAGGGCGGCTTACACAATCTAAAACCCCATACAATAAAAGCAGTTTAAAAACCCCACCCACATTAAAAAGAATCCCACCCGCCCTGCTTGTCCGCCCTGGCATTTACAACTGGCATAAATGAGTCCACTGTTGATTATGGCAGCGGCAGCTAGAGCAAGGGCAGGGGCCGGATTATTTGGCACTGTGGGATGTAGGTTGAGATCCTTTGATCTAATGGTCATTCTGGAGACAGCAAAGAGGGTGTGAAGAAGAGAAACTGGCTCTACTCATGGACAACATTTAGCTGGCATGCTAGCATTCTTCTCCCTTCAGTCTGTTTGAACCATACCTTGAACTATTAGCTCTGCTGACACAGAGGCCTTCCCAGCATTATTCATCACAGTGCAAGTGTACATCCCAGCATCAGCCGGCTGAGCATTCTTTATCTCCAGAAACTGGATGCCTGCTTTCTCAAACATGTTGAAACGATCATTCTTCTGCACTTGAACATCACCCTGCATGCATCATAGCAAATGGCAAAGGTTTACATTAGGAGAGAGAAAGAGAGGAGGAGAAGACCCTACTAATTAGCAATTATACCTATATACTGCCCATAGCACTTAGTGCACTCTCTGTGCAGATCACAATTTAATTAGCATTTTGCCCGCAAGATGCTGGGTACCTTTTTACTGACCTGGAAAGGATGGAAGGCTGAGTCAACCTTTATCCTTGTCAGGATCGAACTCACAACATTCTGGTTGCAGTACAGCAGTTTAACCACTGTGCCACTATGGCTCTTTTAACTTCTAAACCGCTCGAAACATGCAAAGATTCCTGTTCATGCTGATACGCACCGTATGGCCCCTCTTCTTCTTGCTTCTTTTAACTTCTAGACAGTTATCACCTAATTCTTTACCATTTTCTATGCTCTCTGTAACATGTTGACATGCTACTAAGAAACCAGACCTCAAGTACTGCGGATTTCTCAGGGAAGAATATGGACATGTTAAGGCTAAGCTGGCTTAAAGCCAGGACCAGAGATGTATAAATTCCACAGCCAGAAGATATATTTGTGTCTGAATCAAATTCTTGCACAGGGCATTTTCTTTTTGAATAGTAGCCAAGAATAAACAAAACAAAAACGCTGTTGCACTTTAAAGACTAACTGTTATATTTCAATGTGAGCTTTCGTGGATCAAGTCCACTTCATCAGACATGGGAGTGAGACTTCATGGCATCAATTTATACGTATCAGGTACATCAGTGATTGGTTAGCATACAAATCAATGTGGCTTCATACAATTAGTAATAGCAGATGATCTCTGGCCGTTATTCAGATTAGATGTAAATGTCCCCTTTTCAATTGCAAACTTGAAAAGATGCAAAACAAACACCTGCCATTGAACATATGCTAATGAGTTTAACCTTTGTGTTGCTGTGTGAGCACATTGCAGAATGTGATGTTCTGGAAGCTACTATGTAGGGGTTGGGTAATCAAATCCTATTCTGTTGACCACCTGTCAAAGGAGATGCAAGGTTCTTGTTCTGGCACTGGTGTTATTTGGTGTTCTTGTAACATTTGTCAGATGCTATCTCTCCACCTTCCTCTGTGTCTGCCTTGTGGTCTTTGTCCTTCTTCTATTTCCACAAATACCAAATGGGCAAACCACTTTATTTGTTTTCTCTGTATGCAGTACAAGATTGGTTCTATTCCAATTCTTTTCCTTATAACCTCATTCCTGATTTTATCCCTTCTAGTCACTCCAGCAGCCTTCCTCAGACATTTCATTTCCGTGGTGACCAACTTTTGCTTATAGTTTGTTGTAAGTGTCCATGTTTGATACTGATGACATAAGGTGGGACTAAATATACTTTGTATTAGGTGTGCGGGGAGTGCGGATGTTGTTATGGTAGCGTGTAAAGCAGAGAGCAAGGTGCCTGGCTATGCCCAAGTATAATCCAACTCAATAGATTTGTAAAACTCAAAAAGAGCTTTATTTTCCAAGTTGCAATTTCATATAGCAAAGCAAAATAATACCTGTAAAAAGAAAACAGTCCAAAGAGATAAAGTCCATCAGAAATCCATCAATCAATTGGACAGGGTATTTCTCCAAGCTAGAAATCCAATAAGCCCTGGTGGGCTACATCCTGCCTTTGTTCCCTCCAGGGAATTTTGGTTCAGCCAACAAGAAGCCTTGCAGCACTCAGAGAACTGGGTTGGTGTTCAAACGGAGGGCTGCCCCTTCCTAAAGAATGCATGATCTCACTGGAAAGTTTAGATCATGGGAAACACCTGGGCTCCCATGATGCTGTGAATTTTCACCTCTTCCCCTTGTCCTATGCCCTCTCATCCTGGGACGTGAGAGTTCAAAGGGCCAAAGGTTGAGTATGGGATCTGCTTCCCTTGATGTCACTTCTGGCATTGGAAAACACCTGGTGCCTTAGCTATCTCTAAGATAAAGGTAAAGGTTTCCCTTGCTCGAAAGCCAGTCGTATCCGACTCTAGGGTGCAGTGCTCATCTGTTTCAAAGCCAAAGAGCCAGCGCTGTCTGCTGCTGCAGACGTTTCTGTGGTCATGTGGCAGGCATGACTAGACACCGAAGTGCACAGAATGCTGTTACCTTCCCACCGAAGCAGTCCCTATTTATCTACTTGCAATTAGTAAACATAGGAAAGAATGCAGACAGCTGCATCATGGTTACCTTAGCAACCTGACCAACTCTAGCTATGCTAATAACCCTTGACAACCTAAGATCATGACATATACTGCCACTTGTTTTATACTTGTTCCTTCTATTTCAATATCTAGAGTATGTTGCTTTTTTCTAATTGCCGTCACCTCAGTCATCTCTTTATTGATTCTCATATTATTTATCTTACATTCTTGGTTCATGGATGTAAGGTGTTGTTGTAGTTCCTTATCTATACTTGCTATCAATGCTTGATCATCTGCAAAAAGTAATTCATTGATATTGTTTCCATTCATGGGTTTAGCTTTTTTGCTTATGCCATCCATGAATAGTGATGAATAGTGGAGATAGTACGTGTCCCTGCCTCACTCCAGATTTTCCTGAAAAGGGCTCTGATATTCCTTGATTTGTTCTAACTACAATTCTGCTGTTACTATATAAGCTTTTACATGATTTAATAAGATTTTCACTTACTCCATATTGGGCCAATGCTTGCCATAGCAGTTTCCTGTCAATTCTATCAAATGCCTTCTCTTGGTCTACAAATGCAGCATAAAGATTCTTGTTGCATTCTATATTTTCTCTATTAGTTGTTTAACCATAAAATTGCATCTGGACAGCTTCGGTTTTTTCTGAAGCCCATCTGTTCTTCTGCTAGTTGTGGTTCTGTAACTGGTCTCAGTCTTGTTTCTATTATTTTGGCATACATTTCCCCTGAGAACCTCAACACTTAAATCAGTTAATACATGTAATAGTATTACATGGAATTAAGTACAGAGTCAGTACTTTTGGTTTCAACAGCCAAAGCTCATCTACTTGTTATGCACAGCTTTAAGTCTTACTTATTGATGGAAATGTTTGAAGTGGTAGCCACATTAGTCTGTGCAAGCATATCTGAGATTAAACAAAACAGCAAAAAAAGGCAAAAAATGTGGCATCTTAAAGACTAACTCCTGTACAGTATTTAAATGTGAGCTTTCGTGGACCAAGTCTACTTCATCGGACCTAAGAGTAAGGCCTCATGGCATGAATTTATACACACATCAGGTAGACAGGCACACGAACAGAATAGTGACATTGTAGCTTTTTACAACTGACAACTTTTGCTGATGGAAGAGAATGTAGTTTGAACTGTGTAAAAGGCCATTGGCAATGTGGAGCCAGCCAGAAGAAACAGGGTCCTGTGTCCATTGCTTAGGGATAAGAGAGTGCCTAAGGACTTGTATTAGCCTTTCTCATCTTGGCATAGTCTGTTGTTTAGGCTTACAACATATATCTTCTTCTGCTTATGTGTCCAATAGTGTGCTGGATGCCAATGTTAGGAGGTGCAATCTAATATGCATTTGGTCCAAAGGATGAAGGCTGCTTTACAAAACTCAAAGTTATTTGGTTCTTATTTAAACCCAATCTGGTGGTAGGTTTAACATTCCTCATGAAACCTCCAACTTTCCTTTCAAACTGCTGAGTAAAAACTTGCATGCATGCTCACTTACTATTTCAGATATATTCAAGTACTAAAAGTTTTCTAGACTTCTCTACTGTTTTTTTTAATTGGTCTGACTATGGCTCTTAGACAGTATTCATAGCTTGCTCAATAACTTCTACTGCTACGGATCTGTTGTATATAAGGACAGGGAACAAGTTCAGAGGAGGGCAACAAAGATGATCAGGGAATTAGAAACCAAGCCCTATGAGGAAAGATTGAAGGAACGAACTGGGCATATTTAGCCTTGAGAAAAGGAGAGTGAGGGAGGATATGACAACATTTTTCAAATACAGTAGAACCCTGCATAATGAAAAAACTCTGTTCCACAGAGCTCTTTGCTATGCATTTTTTGTTATGCAGTTTCTTATGGGAGATACCCCGCATAACAAAAAAAAGTTAGTTAACTGGGGTTCCCAGTGAGTGGGTATACCCCGGTTACCAAAAACCCTGCATAACAAACGATTGTTTCATTAGGCAGGGTAGTGCCTTTGCATAACGAACTCTTCGTTAAGCGCATTTTTCGCTATGCAATGCATTCGTTATGAGAGGTACCACTGTATTTGAAAGACAGTCATAAAGAGAAGGGGCAAGATCTGTAATTGATCATCCCTGAATGCAGGGCATATGATATGATAGTGGGTTTAAATTACAGGAAACAAATTTAATTTGAATATCGGGGGGAACTTCCTAAGAGTTAGAGCAGTAGGACAATGGGCCCAATTACCCCAGGAGGTTGTGGACACCCCAACATTGGAAGCATTCAAGAGAAAATGATACAACCATCTGTCTGACACAGTTTGATTGGGATTCCTGCTTTAAGCAGAGGATTTGACTTGATGGCCTTATAGGTCCCTTCCATCGCCATTACCATATATACTCAAGTATAAGCTGAGTTGTTTTGCCCCAAAAATGAGCCCCAAAAAGGGGACATGGCTTATACTCAGGCCAATGACCATGAGGGTCCCAAGACCATGTCAGATTGAGACGGGCCAACAATGAAATTAATTTTACCATATTTTCATGTATTTTGATTACTGAAACTCATTAGCAGCTGCTGCATTTCCCACCCATCTTCCACCATAGTACCATTTGCAAAAAAATACTGCACTTTTACCCTCTTGTATATTGGTCAAAATTAGTTACCTTGGCTTATATTCAGGTCGCCTTATACTCGAGTATATATGGTAATCTATGATTCTACATGTGTATTTGAATTATAATTCTCACTCTTTTACTGTGGGAAAGTTTATGAAGCTAAATTTTAAAAGGTTTTGCAATAAAACTTTATCTCATCTTTGCACAAAATTGTTCAGTAGGTGTTCTTCACTACAAATCTTTGATATATTTTGATATGCTTACTTAGATAATTCTTTCCGAAGATAAACAGTACCATGTCTTATCACAATCTACATTAGCGATGCTAACAGAGTAATAGACTGAGAAAATCTAGTTTTCCTTGCTCAGCCTGAAAGCCAAATGTTATGTGACACAGTAGGGAGGGAAATCTTCACTTATTTCATTTTTCCATAAGAAAAAGAAAAACAAATTAAGTATTTTTCTCTCTGCCAGACTACATTAAAAGAGTTTTTGTACATTTTTAAATTTAGGATTTGGAGATGGGATCAGATTTTTAGGCAACCTACCACCACACCATACTTTGCTAGTAACACAGAGTTTTCGAACAATATACAAGAGGGTAAAAGTGCAGTATTTTTTGCAAATGGTACAATCGTGGAAGATGTCAAAATATTGCCAGGATTGAATTTTTTCAACAGGGTGTCTCAATTGCTGAAAATACTGCTGCCCTTCTTTTGTTGTTGTTGTTGAAGAATAAAACTTTTGAGAATAGCCTTACACAGAAATGGGGGAAGGTACTATAGTTAAAGCCAAGCAGAGGTGGGATAGCAAAATATTATGGCACCTTAAAGACAAAGATTTGTTTCTGTCTGATCTTTTGTGGTTAAAAATCCACTTTCATAGATGTATGGAATGCTCATACTATACTATACTATCAGTCTATGTGCTCCATGGTTGTCAAAGTCGTGACTAGGCAAGGAGACAATAGGCTAAGTAACCATGCACAGTTTAAAAAAAGAATAAGACTATAAAGTGGGACTTACCTTTTATTTCCAGCATGCTATAATAAATAATTTCATGCCAAAAATTATTCTGGGTTGAAAGGATTTTTGCTGGAGAAACTTCTCTCAGGAGACGCCCAAATGAGACTCCTTTCATGTCCCCAAGATCTTTTCCCACCGAAGTGGTCTCTATTTATCTACTGGCAATTTCTTGCTTTCAGACTGCTAGTTTGGCAGGAGCTGGGACAGAGACGGGAGCTCACTCCATCATGCAGTACCTGAGTCTCGAAAAGTTGACCTGGCATAGGGTTGCCATACATTCTGGAAACCCAGGATTGTCTCGGATTCAAGGTCGTAAATAGTCCCGGCCAGTTCAATAAAAATCATGTTAAAGTCCAGGATTTTTAAAAATTACTGATTGTGTATTATAACACACCATTAAAATAAATTCGAACCCTTGCCGTCAAACAAGCGCTTTACTGCCACATTGGAGATGGACTATACCTGGAAACAAATCTTAATGTCCTCGCCTCACACCACCACCCAGTAGGTGTGACCAGTGTGTTTCCTGGAACTGAGGACGTTAAGAGTTGACCACGATGCGACTTCTCAGAAGTACAACAGATCATCTTACAGTAAGAATTAACTGTTGTAAATAAATTCATTTATGCATTGATATATTTAATGTGAAAGTGTTTTATACAGTACAGTAGCTGTCATTATATTATGTTTGTTTTTAAAAAGGCTATTTTGTAGATAACCCACCCATTTTTGTCAAGTATACTTCTGTCCCGGTTTTGTGGGAGAGAATTATGGTAACTCTAACCTGGCAGCCTTCCAACTAACAAGGTGAGCTTCTTAACCACTGAGCCACCACAGCCCCTTCCCAGCATGCTAAAACAAGACTAACACAGCTACTGCTTTGGAAACTACAAAGTTCAGAGACATATATAAGCAAGTTTTCATTTGCTCTGGGGAGACCAAACTGGCAACTCTCTAAGACAATCTTACCTTGGACCAAATGACTTGAGGCTGAGGCCGTCCTGTTATCTTACAGGAGAATTTACCAGTTTGCCCCTCCCGTACAATGACCCGGTTGGGCTTTGTAGCAAACTTGGGAGGACATTCACCCCAAATGCTTGGCCGCTGCTCCACAGGGGGAACAATCGGTCTACCCCTGAGAAGAAAATAATATTGTCAGAGTGCAATAATTAACACAACTGAATTGAAATAAACAAGTCATTGCTTTGTGAAAAAAATGCTTCTTAACAGTTTTTAACACAGTGATGGAATGAGTAAAAAAAGTGAAGGCAGGAAACAGTATGGTGTCCTTTTTGTAAACAGAGTTCTACTTAAATATTGTGCTAGTTGCGTAATACATGTACTGTACCTCTTACTCAGTCTAAAGGACACAGATTTCCTTTGTAAATCATAGAAAGCAAAGGCCTGTTCTTTTCTCAATTACTCCCTTCTAGAGTGCTATGAAGGGGAAATAGCCACATTTTACATGTAACCAAAATCAGATCTGGCACAATCTACACCAGGGGTTCCCAACCTAACGCCTGTGGGCCTGATTTGGCCTGTGGCACCATTTCACGTGGCCCACTGTCCTCATTCCTGCCGCCGGAAGCTTTGCCATGTGGTTCTTTTTTAATATACAGGGTGACCCATAAGTCCCTACTCACACAGCACATAGATACACTGGATACATAAAATATATGGGTCACCCTGTAAATAGCATTTGAAATCTGTTTACATTAAAAAGGAACCGTGGCTGGTGCCAAGAGTGAGGGCAGTGGGCCACATGAAATAGCGCCATGGGATGGGGGAGAAAGAACTGTTGGGCTCCTGGCCTTGTCTCACCCAACCACCCCCCTCTGGGACCCCAGCCCCACAAAGTAGCAAGCCCTACTCACCCTTTCCCTGAGCAAGCAATTCATCTCAGTTGGGGAAAGGTCTGAAACCTCCTTTGAAGGTTGGCATCTTCCCCCCCATCTTCCAAGGAAAAACAAAATGGCCACCTTTCTGAAACTGTTGGGACCAAATGGCCACCTCAAAATGGCTACCCCATCGTGCAAGCAGGGCAAAATGGCCACCCAGCCCCTTAGCTGTGTGAGAGAGTGTGACCTGGCACGCAGCTTGAAAAGGTTGGGAATCCCTGATCTACACTCTTTATTTTTGAAGTCTGTTACTCATACTCACTTTTAAAATTTAAGATCAGTTAATTCTAGGAATATGAAGCTAAATTTAGTAAGTAGATGGTGAGTAGAGATCTTGTGTTTTTGTAATATTACAACTGTTCCACATTATTTTTATGAAGAAAAACACCATTCTGCTGCATGTCTCCATTTAATATATGCACAACACACAAAAGCATGTTACAGCTGTAGTCGCCAGGGCAGGTAAAGGGCAGCCCTCCAAATGCTGCTGAACTGTAACTTTCAACTTTCTTCATCACTGTCTATACTGGCCAAAACCCACAGAGGTTGCAGTCCAGCATCTCCAGGGTTGTCCTTCATTAATTCCTGTTGCTGTCCTAAAAGTAACATTGAAAACAGGAACATCTAAATACAATAAACAATATACTTTTTTTTGGCCAGAATTTTCCTGAATTCTTCTACAATTTCTGTTATCCAAATGCTGATTAAACTGCTTTATCAACTTCCTGTGACCTTCTACCAGAACTATGTAACCATGGACATGAGATTATGTGGGTAAGCTTCCATGAGTTTTAAGATCTATGGGGATGCTTTTTTCTCAGTCCCACCACCTCCACAGGCATGCCTCTTTCTTCAATTTGAGTTATTTGACTGATCACTATATTCCCAGAGAAAGTGGGTGGGATAGAGAGAAAGGAGAGAAATTTTAGAGTTTTTGCTCCAGGTGACAACAGTAAAGAATGAAGGAACTTCACCATTCTTTTGGTGATATTTTTAAATGGAGAACTCAAAAAACAAACCATTCATATGAAAGGAAGCAGGCATACACAGTACAAACAAATGTATACAGTAGAGATGGGCCACACTTTCATTTCTAAGAATGACACTGCAAATATTGTACAGTTGCATAGTTAACCTGCTTGGACCCTGCATAATTCACAGTTTATGTCAAGTTGTAGTGTAGGAATATACAGTAACACCGGCATATGTCATGGATCTGCAGAGTTTTGGCTTGGATGTGGTTTGGAGTCAATTTCCAGCTAGATGGGCTTAATAAGGGTGAGATAATCTTCTTACTTGCAAAGTGTTCCAGTCAATTGACACAACCCAAAGGCCTGCCAATATAGTGCCAATGTATATCCTTGCAATGCAACACCAAAACAGATCTAAGCTGTCATATGACTTGAGAATATCTATTTGATGAGCAAGGATACTTTGCATTCTTGTGATTTGAGTTTTTCTGCAAAATTTTAGGATGCCACAGCATCAACACATCTCAAAATTCAACTATTTTTTAATTCTAAAAAATCTATCTAAAGGAAAAAACTAACATGTTAAAGCTTAAATTTAATTTTAAGATGCAGAATCGAATTAGTCATATTAACCTTTCTCTTGAGGTGTAAGTGGGGAGAGTTTGCTCAGCTCTGCTCATTTGAAGAACTCACAGAACAAATTATCATCTGCAATCCCTTTTTGTAATAAACAGCCTACACACATTAGAATTATTCAAATCCATGCAAGTGATATCCTTCAGTAACTCTTTCTGTGGCAAACATCACAGCCACAGATATGACAGATGGTGCTGAACTTGAATCTGTGGATTTCAGGCAAACTAAAAACATTGTTGGGCCACGTGCAGTTTACACAACAGCTTACCCATCAAGAATCAAGTTATGCCCTTCTCTTCCTGTTTCTGTGACACATTGCAATGCTAAGAGAAACCATATATGATCTCAGTCCAAGGAATAGTCACAGTGATGTGAAGACTATAATATACAGATAGGAGGCAACACGGTAATTTGGTACATAATACGATCAGGGCCAAGGTTTCAGTAGACAACTAGAAATACCAGAAGCTTCAAAAACTACAAAAAATGGAAAACAATTGACCTGCAACTTCACTGGCCCAGTTTCTAACTTCTAAGAATCTATGGATGTTGAGAATTAAAATCAAGCAAGCAAGCAAAAAAACAGTAGACATGCAGAAGGGACTCATCAGGACAGAGAAAACTCTCGCATGTGAGGACTAGGGTCAAAAACACCATCATTAGTCATAGAAGGAAAGCTATCAAGAAACTCTCACGATTGTGAGCATTTAAAAACAAACAAGCTTTTAAAATGTTCTTACATATTTCAGGTACAGTATTACCTAGTCAGCAGTAAAAGGAGAAGTCAAAGGATATTTGGTTGCTTAAAAGGCTAGCAAATGTACTGATGTTTCCCACAGTTCCTAAGATTACATAGAATGGTTTAGAAGATTTCATAATTTGATTTGATTTAACTTAATTTTATTTTTATTTAGAGAAGCATAGAATGAACCAGTACACTTGGGAGTCCCTTGGGCAAGGGTGTAGCAACCGCCAATCCTTCCAGAAGCACCACACTGATTGTACAACTCACTTACACATTCACACAAAAAGAGGGAAAAACTGCCATACAGTATTAACACTACTATCAGGAAGAGAGTAAAATTGTCTTTTTTCACCTATTATAGAAACCAGGCATGCCACACATCAGTTATCAACACAAATCCATGAATCTGTTTCCCATTAGATTTCTTACCCAGAACTTTTGGCACTGGAAGGCAGGCTGTACTTCCTCAAGACAGTTCCTACAAGGAGAAAACAGTAAGACAGTCTATTAAAAAAACACCTTACACCCCCTCTAACTCACTGTAGCTTTTTATATATGATAGTTATGAACATTGGCTATGGTTTAATTACATAGTTATTTTTTATATACCGGTATCTCTTCCCTTCTATTCATTACCAGTACTGTAGTAGCAATGGGGGTACAAGAATATTATCCTTCTTGCCCCATTCTTCTCTAATGAAAAAACAGAAACTCCTTGGTCTTTTGGCTTTGTTGATTTATCACTAGGAAGGTGTGGAAACCACAGAATATGGGGGCCTAGTTGTCCACCTTGCCCATTTGGAGTGGGGTATTTTTCAGACAGAAAAATACAGAATTCTATACATGAAATTCTTTTTTTACAATAGGCACTTTCTTCTCCATTAAAATTCCTTTTACACCAGGGATTCTCAGATGCGGCCCACAGCACCATTTTATGTGGCCCACCACCACCTCCCCCACACCAGGAAGTGTCATGTGGTGGAGGGTAAAATGGCCATCCGGTCCTTGAAGCAGTCTGAGGGAGTGTGATCTGGCCCCCGACTTAAAAAGGTTGAGAACACCTGTTTTACACAAAAGCAGGGTACCTAACAATATTTTCCTCTTTCAGAAAAAGGAATAGCTATATTCATCTGCTTCATCGCCTTTTTAAATGCCAGCCCTAGTAGTAATCTTAACCTATAAAGAAGGGATGTGGCCATGTGTGTGCGTAATGTGTGTCCACACACATCCAGCCTATCCCGTAATGCGCCGTTCATACCTACCTTTTGTCCTTGACAACATTGCCACAAGGGTCCGGAAGCCGAGAGTGAGGCCAATGCCCCACGAACACGAAAAAAACTACACTCCCCAGCATCCTCCACGCCACGGCACTCAGCCAATCAGTGTGGAGGAGGTGGGACAACAGGTGCCCCCCCCAAAAACGACCAATGTGCCTCCCTGGGAGGACAGGGCCGAAAGCGACGCTCTGTCCCACCCTCACCTAACCCCAGTGGCCAGTGGCCGCAAGCACTGCTGCCTTCGGCCTCCACCTACCAGGAGAAGCGAAACACTTCCCCGTGAGGCGAGGGCAGAGAACAGTGCTCCGTTCCGCCCTTGCTACACAGAGGGAAGTGAGCGCCAACCCGTGGGGGCAAAGCATGGCTGCCATCGGCCCCCGCATACCAGGGGAAGCGAACCAAGCCAACAGGCAGGTGTCCAAAAGGGAAGGCGCCTTCCCTGCCGGGCACCCGCCTGTCTTCCTTCCTTTCCCCTCCTCCGCGCTGGTTCGAAGCTGGCCTCAAACCAGCATGGGGAAAAAAAACAAGTTGACAGGCAGGTGTCCAAAAGGTAAGGCACCTTATCTGCCGGGCACCCGCCTGTCTCCCTTCCTTTCCCCTCCTCTGCGCTGGTTCAAAGCTGGCCTTGAACAGCACAGAGGAGAACCAAAGGCGGCGGGGATCAAGGCTCTGACTGGGTTGCTTTCAGAGGAGGCAGACGACCCACTCAGCTACCTCCTCCGAAAAAGCAAACCAAGCCAACAGGCAGGTGTCCAACAGGGAAGGTGCCTTCCCTTGCGGAGAAACGCCAGTCTCCCTTCCTTGCCCCTCCTCCGTGCTGGTTCTAAGATGGCCTCAAACCAATACGGAGGAAAAAAGCAAGGCAACAGATGGGTGTCCAACAGGGAAGGTGCCTTCCCTGCCGTGCACCCGCCTATCTCCCTTCCAAAAAAAGCCACCACCCCCAAAACCACCCCACCTTAAAAACACAAAATCAATACCTGCCCAGCAAGGCCGGGCAAAACAGCTAGTCTTTATTAATATTGAAGGTATCTCAGCAGAAAAGGAAGCACTACTGTATTATGTGACATTTGTCTTTAACATAATTGCGATAGACTGCTTGCTCAGGAAACCCACAGAGAATTAAACAATCAATGACCAAAAGTAAATAGAATAAAACCAAATGAACAATACTGGAGTGCAATTTTTACTAAACTACATATCAGTATATTATCTGCAGATATGACCATTGTAGACGATATTGAAATTCTGACAATCAATGTTCAATTATGTACAAGTACATCTGTCTACAAATCACCCAACAAGTAATACAATTTTTCAGAAACTTGTAACTTCGTTTCTTAAACCATAATAATAGTCCTGGGTAACTTTAATTGCTATAATACTTCTTAGGGATATAGAGACACAGACATAAATTGAGGAAAGTTTGAAGATTTGCCCAATGTACAGTAAAATCCCGACTTACATATGCCTCGAGTTACATAAAATTCGACTTACATAATGATTTTGTGCTAAAACCATGTCCCAATTTACACGATTTCCTATGGGTTTGCTACGAGTTACATAAAGATTCTTTTTCCTATGGGTTTGCTTTGAGTTACGTAAAATTCATTTCCATATGGGTTTGCTTTGATTAATATAAAAATTTCATTTTTCCTATTGGTTTGCTTCGAGTTACGTAAAATTACTAATTTTTCCGATGGGTTTGCTTTGAGTTACATTAAAAAAGATTTAAGGAAAAGCCTACAGAATTGACTTCTTTTTTGTAATTAATTTAATTTAATTTAATTTTTGCACTTGTATGCCGCCCAATCAGGAAACCCAACTCAGAGCGGCTCAAATGATAATTAAACAATATATATAGCAAATACACAATAATAAAATATACAAAATTCAATCTACAAAAACAATACATAATAATATACAACAAAGTAAGTAGGGGTTTTACTATATAGGCTTAAAATTAATACATAATCCAAAGCTGCCCCTCTCCTTTTATAGTGGTTGATGGAGGTGGGGAGATAACCCACACAATATTTTTGTCAGTGATCATATTGCCTGCTAAGCCAAGAAGAATGGTGCAGAACTATTTCCAAGAATACAACATTGAGCTATTATGTATACTATAGAATCAGCTATCAAGCCAGATAAAAGCATTTAAAAGAAGATGCAACTTTAAAAGAACCCAATGGGACAATTTGATGTGGACAAAGCGACAAAAGTCGACCCTTGCCCAAAAAAATTATGGAGATTTTACAGCAAAAATAATAGCAATTACACTCGTATACTGCCCCATTTTACTATAATAACAATAGCAATTACACTCGTATACTGCCCCTTAGCGCTTAGCACACTCTTTCGGTGGTTTACAGGTAATTAGCATTTTGTCCCCAACATGCTGGGTACTCATTTTATAGACCTTGGAAGGATGGAAGGCTGAGTCAAACTTGATTCTCACCAGGACTGAACTCACAACATTTTTGCTGCAATACAACAGTTTAACCACTGCACTGCCAGGGCTCCTAATTTTGTTGAACTGGTGGAGATCATTTCTTGCAGATACATTCCAAGGGAATGTAGAACATCTTATATACAGTACCTGGTTTGGATAAGGACATGAAGGTTATTCTCAAGAATCATACAGTAAACAACTTTTTCAAATTAATCCCTTCTCTGAGGAGACATTTCTTCTTTTTCCATGTCTAGGTGAGACATGCTGCCAAAATGAAGGCACCTTTTGGTGAGTTCATTCTGCAGTTCCTTCAGCCTGACCTAGTGTTAGAAAGATTAGCTGGTAACACAGGGTAGCTGTTACCAGGGTATGCCTGGTTGTGTTTCAAAAATACCACAATCTTCGAGGAAGTTCTTTCTGAGGAGACAATACAAACAGGTAAAGAGCTTCACCAAGCCATATCAACATCAAGAAAAGGAGGATGGTGCAACCTCTCAGGAAATTTGGAATAAAACAGAATAGTCACCAAGCTTGGAAATTATTAAAGAACCTCCAGGGTGTTCTAACAGGCCCCCCACTGCTAAACCAAGTAAAAATGGGTGTGGGGCACATTAGGCTCCACTTCTCAAGCCCGTTGGCTTGTTTAGCCTGCCTGTTGTGGGATTGAGGCCCCCCCCCCCCCCCCGTTCTTTGATAAATGTGTTTTATTATGGGTGGAGGGAGGGTTAGGGTAGTTTTTAATGATCATGTTGCTAGTTTTTTATGTGTTTTAATTCTGCTTTTAGCTTGGGGAGTTTATGTAATGTTTTATTGGTCATGGTTTTATCTTTCTTGTACAGTATTGTATATTTTTTCGTTGTTGCCGCCCTGAGTGGTACATCGCACTAGGAGGGCGGGATAGAAATAAATAAATAAATATAAACCAAGTAAAATTACTCCTGACCAAATTGCACATCAACTGTCATTGGATGGCAAAACTACAAGACTCACAGAAATGAATCCCAAAGGTATAAAGAGAAGAAAGACCATCTTGCTACACCTTTCACATATGAAGAAATGAGAAACGCTATACAACAGATGAAGAATAAGGCTACAGACTTGGATGACATAAGGTCAGGACAAATTAAATATTTTGATCACATTCCCATTAATTAGAGCCTAAAATTGGTGAATAATTGTTTAATTAGGATGTTTATCCAAAGAGTTGGTGTAATGTGAAAATTATGGCCCTACCTAAGCTAGGAAAAGGACTACCTGATCTCTAAGAACTTTCAACCCGAGTCAAGGAAGAGCTTCCTAAAAATAATGGCACCAATTAAATCTACAGTTGAGCTTGTCAAACTGAACTATGGAAGACAGTATCACACAGTGGGTTTGTGGGCAACAAAGTAGTGAGTTCCCATTTCCAATATGGGACGTGGATGACACTGAATAGGCTGAGAACTGGGGTGAGATGATGCAAAGCAAACCTAAAGAGGTAAGGTCACATTGACGGTGGTGATCAATGAGAATGTGGTGAGATACGAAACTTTGAACATCTACTAATCTCAATTTGCCTAAACCAGTGATGGCGAACTTTTAGAGACTGAGTGCCCAAACTGCAACCCAAAACCCACTTATTTATTGCAAAGTGCCAATGCAACAATAGAGGAGGAAGGAAATGCTCCCATTGGGCTGCTGGGCAGAAGGGTGGGACAAACTCTGTGCTGGGGTGACTACATGAGTGCCCGCAGAGAGGGCTCCGAGTGCCATCTCTGGCACACGTGCCATAGGTTCACCACCACTGGCCTAAACAGTATGATATTGAGGATTTGTTAGAAGGGCTATTCAAACTGTTAAATGTTGGAAAAGTAGAGTGTCAATATGTAAACATGTAGTTTATGTATGCATATATTTTTCGATGATTATTGTTTTTAAAAATTATATTGGTGTTTTGGTCTCAGATAAATAAAAAACATTTTAAAGACTGACAGATTTATTTCACAAAAAGTGGCACCAGATATTGCTTTTTGTTTGGTTTGTCTTTGTTACACTAACTATGCCATGGCCTCTAGTACTTTTTAAGGACTATTCATGCACTATCAACAGAACATTTACATTTCTATTCAAGGGGGAAAAAATCTAAATAAATTTTAATTAGATATCCCTAGCTGTACCTATCAGGTTTTCTCTAGAGAAAGACAGAACCCACCATTTATTTACACAACCTCAAGATGCATTGAGTATATTCACTAGATGTTTGGCACCATCTACTGGACATAAGATTTACTTACAAATAAGCCTAATTCATAATAATAAATATAAAAAGCACATGAAATATAAAAAGAATTAACCAAAAGACAAAACAAACAAAAATACATATTTCTGGAAGTAAATGTATTTTCTTATATATGCATTGAAACAACAAATGCAGCAACCAAGCTTTAACTGGCAACCACAATACTTCCACTGCACCATGAGAATGCTAAGAGACTTTGACAAGCCACTTTCTCAGCCTCATCTACCTATTTGCAATGAGAATACTAACGGCACTTTCCTAGACACAGATTTGTTAGAAATGACTGAAATAATGACCCATTTGGTGATTTGTAACTTGCTGAACTAGATACTGTACCAAGGAAGAGAAAACACTACCATCAAGACCAGCACACGAAACAAAGATGCTGTCAATGGTGTCATATCAAACATTTCCAGGGAAAACAAATAGAACATTTTATAATAACATTAAAAAGGCTGTGCTGAATCAGAATAAAGGTGAAAGTGGCCAACAGTTGCCCAGTAAAAGCTCATAAGTCATGTAGAAGTACAACACCACCTACCTACCTGCTCATATGCCCACAGTAAATGGTAATAAATGGAGATACATAGCTAAAACTAGCAGACTTTAATATATTTAAATGAATATGTCAGTCTGGGGTGTGGGCAGCCGGCAGACAACATGAACACCAAGACAAACAGGTAACAGGCTGATCAATAATTGTATCTCAGTCTAGAGTCCAAGACCAAAACCAGGAATAGTCCAGACAATGAGAGCATAGTCCAAATGAGCCAGAAGTCAGATAACTGGAAGTGCATAAAAGGCAGATTATCTTCAGGGGGTGGAGCAAGGCAAGGAGGGACTTCCAGGAGCAAGACAAGGTGAAGCATCAGTGCACAGGATCCAGGAACAACGCAAGCAGTCTTCAGGAGGAGGAGGAGGAGGAACAAGAAGGCAGAAGCTACCGTATTTTCCGGTGGATAAGACGACTGGGTGTATAAGACGACCCCCAACTTTTCCAGTTAAAATATAGAGTTTGGAATATACTTGCTGTATAAGACTACCTCTCTTCCAATGCACACCAAATAAAAATTAACCCACACTCAACCCGAAGACGCGCAGCCCTCCGAGTCGAATGGGCAGGTTCTGGTGGAGAGCCAATCCACGCTCACGTTCTCCTCCTCAAGGTACAGGAAGATGTGTGCAGCTTGCTTCCCCTTGCTTCATACTCCCCGCACAGAGCAGGGACTCGGCCGCGGCACCCCCCACCATATGCGCCGGACATATAAAGCAAGGGGAAACAAGCTGGAGTTAAGTACCTGTCCTATAAGACGACCCCCAACTTTGGCACAGATTTTTCGGGGTTAAAAAGTAGTCTTATACACCAGAAAATACAGTATTTCCAAAAACCAGGCAAAAGAGCAACTGCAGGTCTGCTGACCATCATTGCTGAGGCAGTGTCTGGCACGAAGGGCCAGTTGTTATATAGCGAAGCCACCCAGGGTCTCCAGGTGGAGCTTATGAAGGTCTAGAACCTTCCCCAGGGCTTTCAGGTGCAGTTTAGCATCTGTAGCAGAGTGAGGGTCCAGTCCTGGAGGACTTAAGAGCAGCAGCTGCAAATTCTGACAGAATGGCATTGATCATAGACCGCAAGTCACTGATAAAATCTAACACAGAGACCTTAAATTTTCAAAAAGGAAATTTCCCAAAGTTGAGGAAACTAGTAAAAAAGAAGCTGAAAGGGAAAATTGAGAGAGTCCAAACACTCCAAGAGGCATGGAGGCTGTTTACAAAAATAATAACAGAGGCTCAATTGGAATGCATACTCAAAAGGAAAAAGGGCACTGCCAAGTCCAAGAGGACTCCAATGTGGCTTACAGGAGCTGTTCGAGAAGTGATCAAGAGCAAGAGAAGCACATTTAGAAGATGGAAGGCTTGTCCGAATGAGGACAGCAGGCAAAAACATAAATTCTGGCAGAACAAATGCAAGGCAACAATCAGGAAAGCAAAGCAAGACTTTGAGGAGCGTATAGCTAAAAATACTCAGAGAAATAACAAAGACTTCTTTAAGTACATTAGAAGTAAGAACCCAACTAGGAAGGCCATTGGACCATTAGATGACAATGGAAGGCAAGGGGTTATTAAAGAGGAAACAGAGATTGCAGAGAGACTCAATGAATTCTTTGCTTCAGTATTCACTGAAGAAGACAGAGGCCACATGCCCAAAACAGAGCCTATCTTCGTAGGGAGGGAAACCGAAGAATTAAGCCAGATAGAAATAACCAGGGAGGAGGTCCTTGCATGTCTTGTTAAACTAAACACTAACAAATCACCAGGACCAGATGGCATCCATCCACGAGTTCTCAGGGAACTTAAAGATGAAATTGCTGATCTCCTAGCCAAAATATATAATCTTTCCCTCAAATCAGGCTTTGTGCCTGATGACTGGAAGGTAGCGAATGTAACACCAATTTTCAAAAAAGGATCCAGGGGTGATCCAGGGAATTACCGACCTGTCAGTTTGACATGTGTCCCAGGTAAAGTGATGGAAACCATCCTAAAAGATAGAATTAATAGGCACATAGAAGAGAAGGCGCTGCTAAAGGAGAGCCAGCATGGCTTTTGCAAGGGCAAATCATGCCTCACTAATCTGTTGGAATTTTTTGAGAGTGTCAACAAGCATGTGGATAAGGGGGATCCAGTTGACATTGTTTATCTGGACTTTCAGAAGGCTTTTGACAAGGTCCCACACCAAAGGCTCTTGAATAAACTTACCAGTCATGGAATAAAGGGACAGGTCTTGTCCTGGATCAGCAACTAGCTAAGGGACAGGAAACAGAGGGTAGCACTAAATGGACACTTCTCCAAGTGGAGGGAAGTAAAGAGTGGGGTCCCCCAAGGTTCAGTACTGGGACCCCTGCTTTTCAACCTCTTCATAAATGATCTAGAGGTAGGAGTAAAAAGCAAGGTAGCCAAATTTGCTGACGACACTAAATTATACAGGGTAGTGAAAACTGTGAGAGATTGTGAGGAGCTCCAGAGGGATCTCTCGACACTGGGGGAGTGGGCAAAACAGTGGCAAATGAGTTTCAACATTAGTAAGTGCAGAGTGATGCATGTTGGGGCAAAGAACCCCAATTACATTTATAAACTGATGGGGTCTGAACTCTCTGCGACAAACCAGGAAAGGGACCTTGGTGTCCTGGTGGACAACTCAATGAAGGTGTCAACCCAGTGTGCCTCAGCAGTGAAAAAAGCAAACTCAATGCTAGGAATCATTAGGAAGGGTATAGAAAATAAGTCAGCAAGTGTCATTTTGCCTCTTTATAAATCTATGGTGAGGCCCCACCTGGAATACTGTGTACAGTTCTGGTCGCCATACCTCCAGAAGGATATTATGGAGCTGGAAAAAGTGCAGAGGAGGGCAACCAGAATGATTATTGGACTGGAACACCTTCCTTACCATCTGAGGCTGCAACGGTTGGGCCTCTTCACTCTTGAACGACGACGTCTAAGAGGTGACCTGATTGAAGTTTATAAAATCATGCACGGTGTGGACAAAGTAGATAAGGAAAAACTGTTTTCCCTATCGCATAACACTAGAACTAGGGGACACTCAATGAAACTTTTGGGTACTAGTTCTCAAACAAATAAGAGAAAGTACTTTTTCACCCAGAGGATTACTGGTCTATGGAATTCCCTGCCAGAAGAAGTGGTGACAGCTGCCAGTCTTGACAGCTTTAAGAAAGGATTAGACAAGTTCATGGAGGACAAGAGTATCAATGGCTATAATTATGGATACTTAAGGACAACCTCCGGGTTGGAGAGATAGGCAGGATATCTCTCAATATCATTTCCAGGGAATCCTAAGCAGGCATCTGCTTGGGAATACCCTGAAGGAAATGGTGAGCCACTGTGTGAGACAGAATGCTGGACTGGATGGGCTGTGGCCTGTTCCAGCAAGGCTGTTCTTATGTTCTTATGTTTCTTTTTAAAACTGAGGACTATCAATACCATTTATGTAGGTGCAATGCAAAAATCACACTTTGCTTCTTAGTATCCTAAGCTTCCCACCACTCAGCTGCAATAGGTGATACCAGGATCTACTATCATCAGACACAGAGAGAAGTAAAACCACTTTCTCCAAAAACAGACCAGCCAGAAGAAGAATAAAGGATCACCTACCCCAGGGATGCCCAAACTATGGCCCGGGGGCTGGATCCGGCCCCCGATGCCAATTTATCCAGCCCGTGAAGCCCTCGTCACTCCCAGAAGAGGAAGTAAAATGCACGTGTAGCCCCCCCAATGCGGATCTGGTCCCCTGAACCTCGTGAGCAGCCCACAGCCTGTAATATTTAGGCACCCCTGACCTACCCCATGCTGCTGGGAGGCATATGCCCATTACCCAGTTCCCCTTGCTAAACTGAGGACTCAATATTCAGTTTGAAAGACCTCCAAGTGAATCATTTATTTCGCAACAAATGCTCCAGAGGCATTTCTCAGTAGCAATAGACACTAAAGGTAAAGGTCTATCCAGGTAGAAATTACTTTATGATTAGTTTCACCACCTTCCTTGGAGAAGAGGACACCAGAGTAGCCACCATTTTGGTTTTCTCCTATTAAGTGGTATTACAACTATAAACATCTTGAGCCGTAAAGAGCAATTTTAGTACCCAGGGCAATCAGTGCATAACACATCTCCATATCAACACTATATTTCAGGGTGTGCAAATAAAGTAATTACAGCACTGGCCATGCTACCAGCATGTCCTCTCTTCTACAAAAGGATTAGCAGCACTGACAAAAAAAAATCAAAAAGAAATCAGAACTGTGTTTAATAGAGAGTTTAGTATACCATATATATCAATAAGCTGACTATTCTGCACTATTCAGGCAATTGGGTGGGGGGGCTTACTGAGCTCAATGCAGACTTACTCTCCAACAAGAGAGGCCTAATCTGCCTACAATCAAGACAGCTCATCATTTTATTTATTTATTATTTTTATATCCCGCCCATCTAGGAGATTTTCCTACTCTGGGCAGCTACCACAGGCCCAGTCTACTAAACTCCGAGTAGATGCACCATCTAGTGAGACATGGTTTACCACCATTTTTCCTCTGCTTTTCCCTGGTGACCTGGTCTATTGGCTCCAATGCCTCCCAAAACTCTGCCATGGAGGTCTATTTTGTTTGTTGCTCCTGTTGCTGTTATGTGCCATCAAATCACCTTCAATTTATGATAACCCTAAGAATGAGTAACCATTAACAGTTCTACTCAACTCTTGCAAACATAATGCTATGGTTTCCTAAATATGAGATGTAGTTTTGGAAGGAAAGTACAGTGGTACCTCATACAATGATTTTACTCCGTTCCATGGGGCTCGTTGTTGTACGAAACAATTGCATCGTATAGCAATTTCCCCTATGGGATGCATTGTACAGCAAATTTTTTTTTTGCTAAGTGGTTTTTCCCATTGAAAATTTGTTGTACGATTTTTTCCATAGGGAAAATTGTTATGCAGGATGCCGTTTCCTCCCCAAAACCTAATTGTTATGCGATTCTGTTGCTATACGGGGTGATTGTTGTATGAGGTTCCACTGTATTAGAAACTTTGCCAACACATGGAAGGTCTGTCATATTCCCAGACTTGTTGTGTCTCATCACTACAGTGATGCAGTGGCTCAAGTGGCTAAGATGCTGACTGGGAGGTGGAAGGTCAGCAGTTCGATTCCCGAGTACTGCAGGACGGAATGAGCTCCTGTCTTTGTCCCAGCTCCTGCCAACCTAGCAGTTCGAAAGCAAGACATTGCAAGTAGATAAATAGGGACCACTTCGGTGGGAAGGTAACAGCGTTCCATGCACTCCGGTGTCTAATCATGCCTACCACATGACCACGGAAATGTCTGCAGAAGCAGACAGCGCTGGCTCCTCGGCTTTGAAACAGAGATGAGCACTGAACCCTAGAGTCGGATACAACTGGCTTTCGAGCAAGGGAAACCTTTACTAGTGTCCCATCACAACCCTCTTTTTTCATATTCACAATCCTTTCCCATCCCCAATCCAGACGCATACAAATACCTGCTAGAACTTGAGAACAACCTGGTTCCAGCCACCTCCACATGAGGTCTGTATGGTTCAGCTCCGACTGTTACCGCAAACAGTCAGATAAAAATCTAAGTGGACAGTAACTTGTGCATTCCTAATTCTCACCTTCCACTGTTAATTCCACTGTCACCTGGCGAAGACCACCAGCATTTCTTGCTTCACATGTGTATGGGCCACCATCTTCTTCCTGCAGCCCTTTGATTGTCAAACTGAAAAGTCCTCGAATGCTGCAATCCATTTTACAGCGGTCTCCTTCCATCAGAATATGCCCATTTCTGAACCATGTGATCTGCGGTTCTGGGTTGCCTTTGACCTAGAAAGGGTGTAAGTAGGAATGAGAGGGAAGAAAAATGAGCAAAGGGAGAAACAATGAGCAAAAGTGACTTTATCTGGAAGAAATGCAGAACACTTTGCAAGCCAGTGGAAAGAATTTCCAGAAGCAGTATCTGTTAAACACATACAAATTGTTGAGAGCCAAATGACAAAAATGAGAACAAAAAAATAAGAAAAAACTATTGGGTGCTTCAAGCTATTAAAGTAGCAATTTAAAATATGTTTGCCAACAGGCATCCACCCAGGTGAAACTTCTTTTCTTGACTGTTAATGTTTAAACCCCGAGAAATGTGAAATTATGAAAAACAGATTCAGAAAGCAAATCTATTAGAAAATATTTTAAACCAATAGATTTATTATAGCACAGAATCTATAAAATGGATCTAAATATAGCTCTTATCAGATGACTTTAAGTAAAAACAAACAATACCAAAGTAGAAAAGTTCCTTTAACATATGGAAGTTGACAACTCCAGGTGAATTTCACAAATTTTCCTCCCCCACCCCCACCCCTTTTTAACAAACAGCTGTGAAGGTTGGATGTCCTTCAAATATCATTGCCACTGCCCAGGGCTATATCTGAGTGTATATTTTCAGTATTTAATTTGAAACCTTTGATGAACAAATTCAACAGATCAAGACAGGAGAGTCATCATGATTGAACCAACTATGCAAAACTTCCAGCTGTGATGACCCAATGCCCATACTGGGAGAACCTCTCTCTTGTTGGAATCTCGGGTTCTTTTGTATACTGTGACAATGGCATAAGGTTTGGCATAAGGGGGCTTTGAAAAGGGGTGCCGGGGACTCCAGAGCTGAGGCAGCTGAAGAGGAGGAAGACGCTGAGCGTCGTGGCTTCACTGAGCGCCGCGTTTCCTCCCCTTCAGCTCCCTCCCGTGGCTCTGCCGGTCATGGGAGGTGGGAGCGAAGCACAGCTGTCACCCATCACGGCCGGGGCCATCAAAAGCTGGGCCGCCACCCTGCACGCTGGCGTCTGGGGATGTGGGAACGCGGCTGAGGACTGTCCTATTGCGGCCGGACGTGTCAGACTCACTGGACCCCTGCACCTGGTGAGAGCAGTGGCGGGGAGGAGAGACTGACCCTGTGGTGAGGCGACTGACATGGCTTCAACAGCTCCGTCACCTGAGGACTTTGTCTATTAGGATATTATGCTGATGTGATATTTTGGAAATTTTGTATTGCTTTACTAGTTTTTGTTATAATGTATTTTTGGTTTTGTTATTTTTTATCTTTAGATTATAGTTTTGATTATATTGTCATACTGTATTTCTGAATTATGTATCTTATTGTATCTTTAAATGTCTTGTAAGCCACTTCGAGTCATCCATTGGCTTGAGGGAAGCGGGATATAAATAAAACATTGCTACTACTACTACTACTACTACTACTACTACTACTACTACTACTACTACTACTATTATTATTATTTCTTAACTTATGATAATTCTCCTCCAAAGGTTATACCATCTGTGTTATGCCAGTATAACTAAGAGACTCCAGTGTCATTAAAATACTGCCATGGATAGACTTATCAAGCAGGCAACGTGAAATTATAACTATAGAATGAACATGGATTTTCTAGCCATGGGAATGCTCCAGGCTGTTGAAACCCTACAGAGCCAGTGTTAGTTAGTGTATACTGAGCTTCATGGGCGAGTAGTCTAGTGTAGTATAAAGCAGTTCCCTATTTTCCCCTTGTACCTTGTAGCTCATTAGTCAATAGAGCTGAAAAGTATGTTTGGTTATTTTAAAAACAATGTTGGTTTCTATATCCAACTTATAAGCAACAGAATAATGTTAATTCTTTAATAATGTAAAGATATGGAACTGTTTTCATTGCACCACACAAAGTCATCCAGTCAGCAAGGATGAACCCTTTTGGTTCAGCGGTTAAGCAGTCAAAACTCTCCCCATGATCTGAGTTTGATCCAAGGTTGGATCAGCTTGGCTCAGACCTCTATCCTTATGAGGCTGGTAAAAATGAGTACACAGCATGTTGGGTGCAAAATGATAATTATCTTGTGAACTGCTCAGACCAGTATATAATATAATAAGTATATATTGCAACTTATCAATCAGAAGTTCAAAAGAAGTGAACAGATGAAAGGAAAGACATATATCTTGTATGCCCAAATACTGTACAGGAAATGTGTTTCCTCTATTGATATTTTGATCTGCACAGTATATCACAAGCAGTAAAAAGTATGGATAAATGGGGCACCAATGTCAGAGGTGCTTTGAGGAAAAGAAGCTAAATTATCAAAATCAATGATACAGAACATGCAGCCCTTCAGATGGGAAGCTTAACCAAAGATGAGAGATGTGGAAAACACTGTCCAACCGTATCTGAAACACACAACCCCCTACCCCACCCCAGATTAACCAATCTACGCTAGCTTGTTCTTTGCAGCTGTATTTTCCTTGGCACCTAGTCCTCCCTTAAATGACACATAAGCGGCAACAAACCAATCTACCCTTTACTTCTGGATGCTACACTGAAATGTGTTTGGAATATTATTTTATTTCTCAGAGAGCCAATGTCTCACTGTAGCTTTTATCTTATTTCCCTTAGCTCCAGCTGGACCCTACGATGCTTTTTTATCCAATTCTTCGCTTACTGATGTTACTGATATCGACCATCCTTTGGCTCTCCTTCCTATGTAAGCTGTTTTTCAGGGGGGGGGGGGGTGTTCCCTCCATGTACTCCTATTTTGTAGATACCAAGCCTTTAGTATGTGGGAGGAGAGCAGGATATTTATCCAAAACAATGAGAAACTTTTCCCTTAGAAAATGAGAGACAGAAAGATCAAGTCACACACAAGGCTGGGTTATATGCTTAATTATTCTACCTTCGCTCCATCATTATCTGTTCTTTCTTTCGTTTTCATGTCCTGATCAGACTCTGAACTGCCAAAATGAAGCCACTTTCTTTGCTTTGTCATTGCCCAAATGCAAGTCCTCATCAGTGCATATCTCTGGCAGCAATCAGCAGACCAGCAAATAGGCCGGACTCTGTGTCTCTCCACATTCACACCATGTGTCGTTGTCCACCAGCAGTCCCACTTGCACATGTTGGTCTTGCATTTAGGGACTCCAATCCTCAGCCTATTCACGGTCCTCGAGGTGAGGTAGGGGAGATTGAGATCTTCAGCTATATCCACCTTTAATGAAGTTTTTTTTCCCAGTGAGCTCCTTCCTCCATCTTCTAATTTGGTTCTGCTCTTGTGTACCCTCAAGAACGTTTGTTCTTGCCATACATCTGGTGGACTTGAGGCTCATATCCATTCAGAAGGTGTTGAGAGTCATTCTCTTGCTTAGTTCTCTCAGCATCTGCTGCTACTTCTCTCCTGATCTTAGGTGGAGCAATACCAACAAGATTGTATATTTTCTCAACTGGTGTAGGTTTGAGGCATCCTGTCACTATCCACATGTCTTCATTAGCAGCAATGTCAACTTCTGTGTGGATGCATTCCCCATCTGTTGATATGGGACTTTAAAAGGTAGAATAAGGAGAAGACACAACTGGTGATTCACTTTATTGTGAAGAATTATATTTCAGGCTAGACTTTGGAGCACCTTTCTCAATGAACCAAACCCTGCACTGGAAAAAGGTGCATCACAGCCATAAAAATGTCAGGTGATTCTCAATCAAACTCCTAATTACTTCAGTTGGATGCCAATGAAATCCCTCTAGAATTACAGCAGTTTTTTATATAAATAAAAAAAAATTTTTTTCTCGTAATGCCTTTCAGCATTGCAGAAACATCTGCTTTCAATAACACATTCACAACTGCCTGGGGAGGATTTATATCTTTATCTAATGTTCTGCAGAACACAGCTGTCACCCTTATTTACAGTTCCATCTACTTTTTATCTGGGTACTACAGATGCTGACAGTACAGGTGGGGAAATTACATTTCACTCAAGATTCTAAAGCAAACAAAATACCCTAGAGGAAAGCAAGGATACGCGATGTGGTGTTGGATAGAGTAACAGACTGAGGATTCAGGAAGCTCAGGTTCAAATCTCTACTTAGGACAGCAACAAAAGAATTAGAAAATATCATTAAGTACAAAAATGTGTTTCTGGAGACCAATACCAAGATCATTCACACTATTGTATTTCCATGTACAGGTACAGTAAAGAAATCTGACAGGGGAAAAATCAAATCATTTGAAATGTGGTGCTGGAGGAGAGCTTTGCAGATATTGTGGACTGTCAGGAAAAAATGGGATCCTAGAGCAAATGAAGCCTGAACTATCTCTGGGAGGAAAAATGATGAAACCGAGGCTGACCCACTTTGGGCACATCATGAGAAGGAAAGATTCTCCAGAAAAGGTAAAAATGCTGGGAAAGGTTGAAGGCAGCAGGAAAAGAGTAAGGCCAAATACAACATGGTTTAATTACCTAAAGGAAGCTACAGGCTTCAGATTACAAAAGCTGAGCAGGGCTGCTAAGAACTGAGAAGAGGACATTTTGGAGCTCTCTTATTCATAGGATTGCCATAGGTTGGGGCAATCTGATGGCATGTAACAACAGCACTACACATTGCTTGAAAGAAGAAAGCTGCATATATAAAAGTACACTTGGTCTATGATAGAGACTGAGCTACAGCCTACTGCTACTTTTCCATATATGCTACCAATTTCAGAGGTCTATACGCTCTTCAGCCATTATGGTGTCCATGAGGAGGCAAATAATAGACACATGGAGAATACCCATTTGCTATATTTTGTCTAAAATTCAATGATAAGTGGCAACCAGAGTAGGCCCACTGAATCATTGGAAATGTAGTCAGTCAACTTCTTCATATATTGCCTTGATTCAAATAGGCCTACTCTAGTTGTGGCTTGCTACTGGATTCAGTGGCATGCTGGGGTATTGGGCAATCGGGCAATGTCCCACTCCGTCCCAGCAATCTCCACCCCTGATATCATTGCTTTTAAGCCAGCGCTGCACAGGGCTTAGCTCAAGGGGAAGCAAGGGCAGGGCGGCAACACCGGCAGGATGGGTGCTTTCCTCCCACCATGTCTCTGGCCATTATACATGTTCGCACCATGCTTCCTGGGGAATCGAGCCCAAACCTTCTGCTTACAAGGCAAAATTTCAACCTCTAAGCCACGGCGGCTCCACAACCAATGGAACTGCTTTTGGCAATCTTATAACAGAAAACTCTATGTTAACCAGAGAGGATATCATTGCTTTTAAAATCTGGGCTGTAAAAGCCCTAAATCAAACTCTGCCTCAAGAGAGACCTTTTGTTTGAAGAAAGGATGCAACATGGAACAGTAATTTTATTATTATTATTTTATTATTATAATTGTAATTATATTTATAATATATATATTTTTTTAAAATTAAGTCCTAAGCAGGAATCAAACTCGGTACCTTTTGGGAATAGTCAAAAACACTAACCACTTGTCCACTAAGGATATCTCTTTAGACCTGATTTTTTTGAAGCAATGATATCCTCTCTGGTTAACATAGAGTTCTCTGTTGTATGATTACCAAAAGCAGTTTTGTTGATAGTGGAGCCACTGTGGCCTAGAGGTTGCAACTTTGCCTTGTTGGTTCGCAACCCCAGAAGGGAGTTGAAATTAGAAGGCGAGTGGGAACATATATAATTTTTTAGGGTTAGACATCCTAATCACTTCCTGTCCAGTGCCCTTTTAGGGAAGCCAGCACGCCCCTGACTGGATTTCAATTTATGTGGAAATCAGTGTTGACCATATTTAGAACTGAATGAACCAACAAAAATAAAATTAAAGAGTTTCTAACAAACAAAAGTTATGAGTACTTTTTCTCTGATGTTTTCACATCTGTTATTTTCTGTCTACTAAAAAAGCTCCATGGCCTTGGTTTATAAACTGTTCAGATAAGAGAAGAATCTGGATTTTCTATCAATCTCTGAGACTAAATGTTTCTGAACCAATCCTCAAACTAGCAGAAGGCTAAAAATGCATAAAGCTATCTAAAAAATTTTGAAACCATTTAAAACTACACAAGACCTTGAAATGCTACAAAAAGGCTGTAGTAGCTCAAAAGCCCCATTAGACATAACAGGACATGCTGTACCAGGCAGTAAAGTACAACATACAATTTCATAAAGCATACTTTTTATTTTCTGCCACAGCTCCACTGATGTTTTTCAAACACCATGACATTTTGACTACCCCTCTCCCAAAAGTTCTTATCAAGTCTGTAGATGGTACCAATCAGGGAGGGAAAGCTAAAAGATAGAATCTGGGTCCAAGAAGATATTAATCAACTTGAGAACTGAACAAAACAACAACCCCAAAATATAATAAGCATTGAAGGTGAAAATGTGGGGTTCTAGATTTAGACTAAAAAAGAAAGATACATAAATATAGAATAATGAACTAGTACCTGGCAAGACTATGTTTGAAGAGGATCTAGTGGTATTACTAGAATTTTAACCTATAAAGAAGAGATGTAAGGTACGTGTCCGGGAAAGGCTCCCACATCCATGGAGCCTATCCTGTAATGCTTCGTACACACTTACCTAACACCACTGAGATCAGCTCCACAAGGGTCCAGAGGCCGAGTGTGGGGCCTGTGCCCCACAAAATGGGAAAAGGAATGGGAACTACAACTCCCAAGGTATCTTGGGAGAAAAAAATGGCAGTTTAACAACAAGACCTGGAAATAGAATGTTGGAAAGAGCTGATTTGCATGTTGGACTGTGATTGGTTGAGAGTGAATGAGATGTAACGTAGTGTCCAGCAGACCTTCAAACACCCCTGGAGCCAATCTTGTAAGTCCCACTCCCCCCTCTGTGTCTGTGAGTGACAGAGAGAGAGAAGCACAGATAGAGTGAGACAGAAAGAGAGAGACAGAGACACAGAGAGAGGAAGGGAAGCGTGCGCTGCCCCAGCTCCAGCCCAAACCACACTGGCCGCAACCATGTTCAGCCCATGGGGAAACCACCCACACCTGGCCACAGCGGCGGCAAAAGGCACACAGGACACCAGGAGTGGAGCAGGGGGGGAGGCCACAAACACCCTTGTAGCTCACCCAACACCACCCCCCAGACTGTCCGGGACGAAGTCCGGGTACCCTTGCTAGTGCCAACTAAAGATGTGTCAGCAATGCGATATGAGAGGAGAAACAAGTACAGTAGTACCCTTTTGAGTTGCATCAACAGATGTATAGTGTCTGGATCAAGAAAGTATTATTATCACTCTATTCTGCTTTGGTCATATATGGAGTATAGCATCCAATTCTGGTCATCAGAGTTTAAGAACACATTGCTAAGCTAGAATCTGTTCAGAGAAGAGTACTGTACCTAAGATGGTAAGGTCAGGAAACTGTGACAAACGATTGAAGAAGTTGATAATGTTTAGAATGGAGAAGGGGGGGGGGGGAATGAGAGGAGATGTGATGGTCATCTTCAACTATTAGAAAGGCTACTACACAGAAGACAGAGCAAGCCTATTTTCTGTGGTTCAAGAAGGTAAAACACAAACCAATGGATTCAAATTAGAAAAAAAGAAGATTTTCATGGGATAATCAGAAGTTAAGAGTTGTTTGACATATATGGTGATGGATTTTCCTTAATTGGAGATTTCAAAGTAGAGGTTGGATGACATTCTACTGGCTATATTTTAACTGTGAATTTTCTGAATTGAGATGACAAAACTAGATGATCCCGGAAGGACCTTCCAACACTGATTCTATAATCCATATAGCACGTCTAAATGGCTGTTTCCAAAATGAATTATGGGATATCTTCAAATGATATTACTGAATGTGAGAAACTCTGTTCAATCTCTATTTGTCTTTAACGTAAAGCATCTTTTCTGTTGAATTTCACCTGACTCTTTCATTATATTTTGGGCCTGTTTCACCTAATGGGATGCGATGTGCCATCATATGCTCTTGTACCTTTGATTTCTAATTCCCAAGCTCTATTAAATAGCAGGAATTCTTCATTATTAAACATGAGACGAGATAAACAAATTGACAAAATATGGAAGGACGTGGGCAATAGCGAAGCAAAGGGAGACAGACAAGATCTTGCAATCAAAACAATGAACCACTGCCGTGGGAGCAGCGGCTTTTCAAAAATAAAAATTAAAAAATGCTACAAGAGTAAGTGGAGAAGTACCAATTCATCTTACATTTATGGTATTTCCAACAGAGGAGCATTTATGACTAACCTATAAAAGATATGGTGTGTTAACAAGAAAGCAGACAGCCACTGCAGGTTATATTCTTGAAAATTATATTTTGGTCTTCCAAGCTTTTTTTATAAAAAAATAAATTTCTTTTGCACAGAAGGCGATGCTACCATTTGTCACCACAAAATAAAAGCAGTGCTTTCAATAGTTTATTGTTAAGTGCAGAAATTCTGAATTATTTATGTTAAATCAAACTAGAATTTTAGTTACAATGCAAGTCTTCCTCATTTAACTACCAGTAATATAAAAGATGGTGGCCACCAACAAATTTGCTATTTAGCATTTTTTTTGTTCTTGGCAAAATTTATTCTTTATCTAGCTAATACAACTTATGATACAATGTGAGGGTAAACTAGTACCATGTATATCATAAAAGAAAGAAGACAAGCCCACTTCTTCAGTCCATGAAAGCTGACTTTAAAATACCGTATTTTCCAGCGTATAAGACGACTGGGCGTATAAGACGACTGGGCGTATAAGATGACCCCCAACTTTTCCAGTTAAAATATAGAGTTTGGAATATACTTGCCGTATAAGACTACCTCTCTTCCAATGCACACCAAATAAAAATTAACCCACACTCAAGCCGAAGACGCGCAGCCCTCCGAGTCGAATGGGCAGGTTCTGGTGGAGAGCCAATCCACGCTCACGTTCTCCTCCTCGAGGTACAGGAAGATGTGTGCAGCTTGCTTCCCCTTGCTTCATACTCCCCGCACAGAGCAGGGACTCGGCCGCAGCACCCCCCACCATATGCGCCGGACATATGAAGCAAGGGGAAACAAGCTGCAGTTAAGTACCTGTCCTATAAGACGACCCCCGACTTTGGCAGATTTTTCGGAGTTAAAAAGTAGTCTTATACGCCAGAAAATACAGTACCTGTCCTATAAGATGACCCCCGACTTTGGCACAGATTTTTCGGGGTTAAAAAGTAGTCTTATACGCCAGAAAATACAATATATAAGTCAGTTAAGATGCCATGATGGTTTTATCTTTTTTTAACTTTTGTTTTGTTTTCCTAACTGATATGTCTTCATAGGATAACATGGTTACCACTACAAAAACTACAACAATAGTGTCATATAGTAATCAGTGCCTTGTTTCTCACTCACTTGACTACAGAGATCTGCAAATAATTTCCTGCTCACCAGTGAAATAAATACCCCCATATAGGATCTTGGACAATTCAACAGACCCTGGCTTGACTGCTGGAAAAAACAGGACACAAAATGATAAAAACTGCTGGATAGCTCAGTGGTTTAGGTATCCAGATTGTGAAAGTACAATTCCCCACTGTGCCTCCCTGACAGGGGCTGGAATCAATGACCCATAAGATCCTTTTGTTCAAAAGCAACTCCAAGTATATATGGAGTTGCTTTTTGAACAGTTAGAATGTTCAAGTCCAATAGATCAAACATTTCCAAATATCTAAGGAGTCCTTTAGGTATTGCTGCCCTGAGTCGGGTTCGTCTGAGTGGGCGGCATAAATATTTAAAAATTAAATTAAAATTAATTAAAAGTGCTCCAAGAGCTCTGATCACTATGGGTATGACAACAGATTTTTTTTCTTCCATAAACGCTCGACTTCAATTTGCAAATCACAATATATTGTGATTTTCTCAAGTTTTTTGTCCTCAATTCATGTATCTCCTGGGATAGCAATGTCAATAAAGCAGACTGTCTCCTTTTCAACAACAGTTATATCAGTATGTTGTGAGTCAGATATCTGTTTGAATTTTAAATTCCCGCAGGATCTTGATTCTCTCATTTTTAAAGTTTCTCTACCTGATGTTCTCAATGATTTTTACTCCATTCAAACCCAAACTTCTGGCAAAGCTTCCAATGAATAATGTTTGCAACCCTGTCATGGCGTTGCAAATAATCAGTCTGTGATATTTTACTGCATCAATTCAACTAGATGATCTACTGTTTCATCCTTTTCATTACAAATCGGGCATTTACTATTGTTGGATACATGCAGTATTTTTGTCTTTGTGCAATTTGTTGGCAAAACTAGTTCCTGAGCTGCCATGATAAATCCTTCTGTTTCCTTCTTCAAAATTCCTGCTCTTAACCACCCCCATGTTAACTTTGGGTCAGCCTTGCCTTCTACGTTTTTCAAATATTGACCATATTTTGCTTTTCCAGTTTGCAGCTCAGCTTTCAACCCTTTCCATTTGGGCCCAATCAATTATTCCAGGTGAATATTGTATAACAGGCACTGTCCAGGTGTTTGCCTTGGTAATATTGCTTCCACTCAGTTTTGACCTCAAGATTTTCCAGACACGCTTTGTGTATTTTGTAATAGTAGTTCTTTTGATATGGATGTGTAGCAGGTCAGAAGCTTCCAGAACTCCCAGGTACTTGCATCCCTTTTCTGATGTTATTGAAAATCCATCACCTTTGACAATTTTGCCTCACTTAACGTTAATTGCTACACACTTGTCAATTCCAAATTGCATTCTGATGTCTTTATTAAATTTCTTCGTACTTCCCAGCAGAGTATTTAATTCAGCTCTTGTTTTTCCAAACAATTTTAGATCAGCTATATAGAGCAAATGTGAAATCTTCAATACTTTCTTAGCCAAATATTACTCACAGTTTGTTCTATTTAGAATAGTTGTCAGTGGTGCCAACTGATAACACAAATAGCAAAGGTGATAGTGAATCACCTTTGAAAATTCCATGCTTAATTTCAACTTCACCAAATTCTTCCCCACAGTGCATTAACTTTACTCGCCTAGCTTCTTTGAAGACTTCATGAATCTTTGAATATTGTTGCCAATTCCAAAAATGTCAAGGCATTTCTCAATCCAGCTGTGTGGAACTGAATCTAATGCCTTTTTATAGTTGATCCAGGCCATAAACAAATTTGTTCACCTTTTATTTGCATTTTTCAAAACTAATTTGTCAATTAATAGTTGATTTTTGGTTCCTCTTGAGATTTTGCAGTACCCTCTCTACTCTACAAAAGCACGGTGGTGGCGATATCATTCCCCATAATCTTTTAGAAGACTTCAATGGTTTGCAATTCAACAACTACTGTTTTCTTTTCAAAGGGCTACCATTTTCTATTTTATGCACTAGAGCAGTGATGGCGAATCTTGGCATTCCAGCCCAGGTGTTTTTGAACATCAACAGGAGTGCTGACTTGGACTTCTGGCAATTGAAGTCCAAGAAAACCTGGAGTGCCAATGTTTCCCATCATGGTACTAGTGAAAAAAATCCCTCCCTCCCAATGGGGGTTTCCTTTCTCCCAAACCTGTAGTTTTGTTCAATTACCCTATTACCACCGCAGAAGAATGTAACTCTCATTACATCTATTGTTCCAAAACAATTGACCTGGCTGGATTTCTATTTCAGACTTCAGTATCATGAAAATATTTTTAAAATTCAGCAGTTTCAAAAAGACTTTCAGAAAATTTAGGTTCGTTAGAGACACATGCATATAAAGCATTCAAATAAGCCTTTTCACTTTCTTTTCATAAGCAGCAGTAGGATCTATACCTCAGACTGAATGGTGGGAGGAGATTGCTTTTTGATGAAAAGACATGATAAAACGTTAAGTAATATTTCACTTGTTCTACCCCTTCTAATAGAAACAATTTGCCCTACCCCATAAACTATGTAATGAAAGTTATGCAGGCAGTGATACAATGACTTCACATTGGCTTTAAAAGTTTATTTCCTCAGTGACATGTTACCGAGCCCCTGAGCATATATCATTTATTTATGCAACTATATACCATAGATACATAGGTAAGATTTTTCATTATTTCAATGACAACCTGGATATAAATTAGGTGCATATTAAACCTGTCTCCATTTCTGTAAAGTTTTTCATTTCACCTTTCAAATTAATTTAGATATCCATGCAAAACACGTTAAGAAAGCACTGCCTGGTGTGTATATTAAAGCTGAAATGAAAATATTTTACTTATTATGTAAGGATAGAATATATTTTTTTTCCTTTCCCCCATCCACAGCCTTCTCTTGTTGTGTAAGAGCAAAACAACATTTTATAACAACATACTGTTGGGGCCGGTGGTGGGCTGTGGTAAACAACCTGACTCCCTAAAGGGGCCAATGGCTATGGGCAGATGAGCCCCTTTAGGTGGGGTAATGGTCCCCTCAGTGGAGGAAATGCCACTGGAAACTATCATATTGGGGTCAACGGCAAAATGAGTGGAGGAGGAACTCTGATTCCCAACGGTCATGGAGGTGGAAGAGGACATGCCAGATAAGACTGGCTGTGAAGGCACACCTTGATAATCTCCTCAAGGCTGTGGCAGTCCATTGCAGTCCCGGTGTTAAATCCTGCATGTCTCATTTCATATGTGCCACAGGAGAGGGCTCTGTGATCAAAGTGTGTGGGTCACTACATGGCAAGCTGGGATCCACCTGAAACAAATTCATGCCAATGGCATTTTTCCTACATCAGAAAAAAATGTATTCTTAGATGCAAGTTGCAGCTGCCGCAGCCACTGTTGGGGACAGTATCTTGGAGTCTAAAATCACCCACATATATTTGAGGGGAAAAATTTAGCTTCCTCTCTCATTCTCTTTGACCTAACATCCGTGCAGTTTAAGATGAAACCTTCATGTAGTATACCCTCATACAATCGGGCACCCTGATTTTACAGGTTTCCTGTCTGAGTGACTGCTCTCAGATTTAAGCTCTCTACATGTGAAATCAAGAATAAGGGCAAAAAAGGCTGGTCTCAAATCCAGTTTAATATGCCACTCATTCTGGCAGAATCAACAATGGATGCTTGCTATTTTAATGGCCCTCTTATTCATAGGATTAGAGAGAGGATCAGTGGCAGAACAGCTGTGCTTAAGAACTACAGAACAGCTGTGCTTAAGAACTGCTAGGAGCAATGTAACAGTTAAAACCATTGGACTGCAGGAGATCCACACTTAAGTCCTAACTTAGTCATGAAGATTACTGGGTGAATATGGGCCAGTTAATCACTCTGTTTCTCTATCTTTCTTTTCCCGTGATTTACCTCACAGGATGCTATAAGGATAAAGGGGAGAAGAGGAGGGCCACATATGCTTCCTTGAAATCACTGAAGGAAACAAGAGATAGTTAATAAACAGACAACCAAAGAAATAAAGTCTTGGTGGTCTATGGCAAAGGACAAAAGAAAGACTGCAAGACCAGCTGATATATTTACTGTATTAAGAATCTACTTCTAGTTTGTTTCCCAACTCCAGCATGTGCAAGAAAATACAGGTGAAATTAGAATATCGTGCAAATGTTCATTCATTTCACTTAAAAGGTGAAACAAAGATATGAGATAGACTCACTGCATGCAAAGCGAGAGATGTCATGCCTTAATTTGTTATAATTGTGATGATCATGGTGTACAGCGTAAATGAGATTATGTGATGATTATGGGGTACATGAGATTGTGGATTTGGGGTTTTCATAAAATGTAAGCCATAAGCATCAATATTATAACAAAGTAAGGCTTGAACTATCTCGCTTTGCGTGTAATGAGTCTATTTCATATATTTGTTTCACCTTTTAAGTTGCATTATTGAACTGAATGAACATTTGCATGATATTCTAATTTTCCAAGTTTCACCTGTATATGAACGTAGGTTACTGGAAACCATTTGGAAGCAACTTGCTTACATTCCAGGCAGATACTTGTACACAGAACATTTGACAAGTTGGGCTTAAAATGGAAAGGACTTCAGTGAAAGAGCTATTTACCAGTCATTGTATTCATTAAGGATCTCTCATCTTTTTCCTTAATGAGGACAGAAACTCTCACAATACAATAAATAACAGTCTGATTCTGTTAGAGAAATCTTTAAATTGTTGGAAGAAAATTCCTCAACTAACTTGTGAAGTTAACCTTTTTATTATTTTGAAATGGAAATATTGAAAGGCATCATTTTTACAGTGAGATACTTGGATGGAAAGAAAAGATTATTTTTGAAATCTGTAGTAATTATTCCTTATTATTAAAATAAATAAATATACTTAAATCAGATGAGAAAAATAAACTTTTTACACAAAGGCAGAATAGAGGGTAGGAGACAACCCTGCATCCATTACCCTCTTATTTCTAATAGATATGTCATTGTCATGGTTTCTAGAAGGGGAGAGACAACATGTTGCCCTAATATTAGCTTCAATTCAGAGCAGGTTATGGTTTCTCATTTCCTGGTAGACATCAAAAGAATGCCCATGTGTAAGGATGGCTTTGTTCTACCTAGCATCAGTTTCTCAACAAAACACTGATTTATGGAACGACAAGGCTGTCACACATGCTGGATAAGTTATTATACAAGATACATTATGAAAATGGGAAACTTCCAAGCACAGCATCTCACTATAAAAATGTTGCCTTTCAATATTTCCATTTCAAAATAATAAAAAGGTTAACTGTACAAGTTAGTTGAGGAATTTTCTTCCAACAATTTAAAGATTTCTCTAAAATATTTTGCCTGGGATAAAATGTTCCTCTCACTTGTGGATACTACGAACGACACATTCATTTTTCAACTTTCATTTTTCCTTACACATACCAGACAGACATTTCTCTTTATTTTTAACAGAAACAAAGGTGAATATCAGAGGAAATTACAGTAGGAGTCTTCAGATACAAAGGAAAGCTGTTTTCCAATGTGCAACCCCCTTTTTAAAAAGCCATGTATTTTTTTTTATTTTTTTTATTTTTTTTTGGGGGGGGGGGTTTGTTTCATATTTGAAAACTCCTACTATCATTTCCTACAATATGCACCATAAAAATCTACAATATATCTTAATGTTATTCATATTTAAGAAAAACAAAAGCTAGAATTATTGTGAAACATTCTTCCTCCCTCAATACATTTAAACAAATCTTTACCTCTACCTTCACTTGCCCTGGATTTAACTTCTGCATTTTTCTTCCCTTTCAAGTTCTCCTTTTATTCAAATTATTTTATGTAGCTTTTAGTTATATATACAGGAAAGAATAATAGAGACTTGACTTGGTGGGATTTTTACCAGGTTCTTTTTAAAATAAGAGAGTGTAAGATCTTTACAGCTATGGAGTCTGAAAATGTTTGTTCTTTCTGATAAGATACATTCCAGCATGGAAGAGCGCTTTGAAGAAAATCTCCTGTCTAGCCATTTTTAAAAATGTTTTAACCCAAGAATAGGTTAATATTTATACTGTGTGATTAAGCCATATATCTGCAGTTCATTTTTCCAATTATAGAAAATTTGAGTATATCGCAATAGATAACAGAACAGCTGTGCCTCATCAAATGTCATCAGTCAGGTTACAAGACAGTATGTATGGTCAAGACCAGGGATCTTCAACCTATAGCCTGCAGGCCAGATATGGCCCATGGCACCAATTCATCCAGCCTGCACCCTCGCTCCAGTCGCTGCTTCCGCCACTGCCGCTCTGCTACAGAATGCCATTAGGGACACACCAAGCCAAGTGGAGAGGACAAGGATTGAGGTGGCAGTGGCAGATGCACGTGGCCACCCATGTCTTTCCTGGAGGATGCACGCGGATGCCCACGTCTTTCCCGGGGGCCACTCTGGCCAAGCACGTCTTTCCCGGGGCCACCTGGATTTAACAGGTGAAAATGAGTCTGCCTGACCCACATCATGGGCATGTCATGCACACATAAATCTTCTCCAAGTATTCAGACTACTAGAAAGGAGAACATAATACAAAATAGTTTCACTCATCTCTCTCTTCCCAGCCAGAGGATTCCACTTACTTTTCCTTCAAACCTGGCTGTACCTCCAAGTGGCACTCGGATATTCCTTGGAGGTAAAGTAAATGCTGGTGGTTCTGTAGGAATAGGAGGTCTTAGCGAAGAGTGATCCAGAGTCAAGGTGGCTTTGGAGATCCTAGTAGGTACCAGTTTCACATCCCCCATGTTGAAAGCTTCAAAGGAAAAATGAAAAACAACATACAAGCATGAGTCACTACATCTGTACAAACAGAACCAAGACTACATTCAAAATTGTAATTAAATCATGCCAATTAATGTCAAAGCTCTATACACACTGACTTGAGTGAAGGTCTCATTGGGTGTTAGGGAGCTTGCTTTTGAGTAGATAAGAAGACATCCAGATCTACCAGACATCAATACACATGGCATGTGCTTTCTCTTACACACACTCATATACACACACACTTCCTTATAACGCTATGGTCTTTTGCCACAGATGTTCTGCTAGTTAGGTGACTGTCTAGGTTCTTTAGGTTTTTAATCAACTGAAAACATTATTCATTAAAGGAGGAACAAAAAAAAGTCTATTCCTAGAGCCATAATATCTCTTTCAAACCGCCTTCAAATGTTTGATATAATCATTGTATCTTGCCTAAATTTCTCCTATCAAAAGCAGTGGAAACAAAAACTGCTCCATTTTGGCTGAATTCTGTCTTATAGTAAGATGTAAACAATCAGCTAGGGACATCCCTACACAGGAGACTTCTTTAGCTGCCAGAACAAGACAGAAGAATAATGAAATAAAAAGCAGGATGTAAGAAACAGTCCATTCTTGCTAATGGAATAAGAGGAAGAAGGGAGGGAGAGTAAATTACTAAGCATGTTTTTAAATTAAATCTTACCTATAAACTTTTTCTAAAATTATAGATCCAAGAAGATTTTAAAAACCCACCTTCTCTTTAATCAATTGTGGTAACTGTAGAGTTATTTGCAACAGTAATAAATGTAATAGACCGAATGAATTTTTTTTCCTTTCCTTTTTAGTGTAGTCAGTGTCTCTGTTTATATGGGTTTTCTGGGCAGTATGGATAAGAATTGAGTGCTCTATAAACAGTTTTATAACAGCAAGTCTCACAACAGGCAAAGGTAATGAGTCAAAACCTAGAGTTATGAGTTGTTAGTTATTCTTCTATTCACCATGTATATACTGACTTTATAAAGCATGAAAGCAACAATCAAGAAAGGAGTTTTACAACCATCTCTATGAAATGCATCTATACATATGATTCAATATGTGTCAATTCTACATAAAGAAATGCCTCTTCTGAGTTATTTATTTAATTTATTTATAGTCATATTTATATAGCCGGCCAACTCACAAAGACTCTGGACGGCATACAATCTTAAAACCCTTAAAACAAGAACAACCCCATTAAAACAAATTACTCCACTAAAACCCCTACACATTATAAGAGGAAAATTACTTTGATATTAAACCAACCAGCAGGTGGGAGTCACGAGATCATCAGGACCCCACACCTGCCCCGCCAGCCATGTTGTTGTGATACTACCCTGGAATCCTTATCCTTGTATGAATCCTAAAATCTTCTCTCCCTACCACCTTATTTGCCATCTGACGTGCTTACAATCATCCTTTTCTCAGCTTCATTGATTCCTCATCTTTGTTTGTTTACTTTAAAGTAGCTCCCAGCAGCCATTTCCAGTCCTGAGTAAAACAGCTCTTATACAGTATCTTGAATTCAGTTCCTACAGCCTTCCTGAGGTCATCGGATTCTACTTGCCATCAGCTCTCACAACTGGAAATACTGGCTAAGATGAAAATGGCTGTCTAGCATGTTCTTCATCTCTGCCTTAAAGTATGGATTTGATGTACTCCACTGACCCCAAATCAATAACAACAGTTTTCCTGGCTGAACCAGAGGATTGATCTATGGTTGATATTAAAAAATATTCCTCACCCACCCACCCTGCATTAGTAAAACAAATAGCTTTTTTAAAAAAGAAACAGAGAGGTTAAAATAATTAAATGAATTCTTCTTCTTACGTGTCTAGGCCAGACATAAAACTGGCAAAATGAAGCCACTATTTGGTGGGTTCATTTTGCAGTTCCTTTCATCTGACCTAGTGTGAGAAAGATAATGGCCACACAAGGTGGCTATTACCTGGGTATGCCCGATTGTGGTTCAAAAATACCACAATCTTCAAGAAGGTTTAGTCATTAAATCAATGAGTAATAATAAAACAAAGGTTTTGTTTACACAAGCCAATGAGACATCAGACCATCTCCCAGTTAAGCAGGAAAATTTGTCTTCCTACATATGTAATGGGGCACCACCCTACTCTTTAGCTCCTTGCCTTGAGCATCTTATTGCACAGCTGGTATTTTCAGGTGTAAGATTTTTATTCCAGATATCATTGCAGGCTTCATATGAACATACAAGAAGTGTGGCAATGATTTTATTGTTCATCTGCTAGTTCAAATGACAGACCAAGTCAGCATTAAGGGCACAGCATATTTAACTTATGTACAGCTTATTTAACTTATATACAGAGCACATAATGTGCAATGCAGGGACGGACAAATCACAAGTTGGAATTAAAATCACTGGGAGAAACATTAACAATTTGAGATATGCAGATGATGCTACTCTAATGGCAGAAAGTGAAGAAGACCTAAAGAAATTCCTGCTTAGGTTGAAAGAAGAGAGTGCAAAAACTGGCTTGAAACTCAACATCAAGAAAACCAAGATAATGGCAACAGGCCCTATCAGTCCAAGGAAAATAGATAGGGAAGAAGTAAAAGCAGTGACAGATTTTACTTTCTTAGGATCAAAGATCACTGCAGATGGAGATTGCAGCCATGAAATAAAAAGGTGACTGATTCTTGGGGGACAAACTATGAGAAACCTGGGGAACATAGTTAAAAGTAGAGACATCACCTTGCAAACAAAAATTCGCAGATTCAAAGCAATGGTATTCCCAGTGGTAATGTATGGTTGTGAGAGCTGAACCATAAAGAAAGCTGAGTGCAGAAGAATAGACACCTTTGAAATGTAGTGTTGGGGGAGAATTTTGAGAATACCCTGGATAGCAAAGAGAACAAACAGGTCGATCTTAAAAGAAATCAACCCCGATTGCTCCCTAGAAGGTCAAATATCGAAGATGAAGCATAAGTACTTTGGACATCAAATGAGAAGAGAGGATTCATTTGAGAAAGCCTTGATGTTGGGAAAGCTCGAGGGCAACAGAAGAAGGGGGTGGCAGAGAATGAGATGGCTAGATGGCATTGTTTAAACCTCTGGAACCGTTTGTCGAATAGATTTATTGTAGAAATCTTCTCAAAGTAACACAAAAGATCCGAAACCCTTTCGATACAGGATTTTTCAAAAGTTTTCCTCAGGGATCTAAATGATAATTTGATGCCATTACTAATCGTCATATAAAATACAATATACATACAATACATATATACACGATCTTGGATGAGCAAGGTATACATACCTATAGTGTTGTATTAATTTGTAAAGTTTTAAAGTATTCTACCGCGTCCTAGACCTCCCCAGTTAATTCTTTTGGTGTCGACGGACGTTACTCAATCTAACTCAAAGAACATTTTAAAAGAGATTTTTCGCACAGCTGATTAATCAAAGAAAACAAGTATAATCAATCTCTTGATTTAGCTCATATGGGTGCAATGTGTTGAAGCGATGAATGAAAAAACTCTCCCTCTGTCTTAAAGCAATATCCATGTTAATGTGATAATAAGGTTGCTCTTTGATACATTCCAAAACCACAAATTTGAAATCTTGGTCACTATGGTTTGCTTCAATAAAGTGGTTGACTAATGGTGCAGACAGATTCTGTTTACGAATTTTGGACCTGTGTTCCCACACCCTAGTTTTAATTTTCCGGGAAGTTACCCCCACATAACCCAATCCACAAGGACAGGTTAGTAGGTAGATACAACCTGAACTGTTGCAATTCGAAAAATGGTTTAGATGTAAAGTGTAGTTGCTACTGTGGATCGAGACCACTCTAGTTTGCCAAGCTAAAGAACAATGTGTACATTGACCACATTTAAAATGTCCTGTTACCAATGGTTGCTTGGGTAAAGAACGAACTGTGTGATCTGTTCTACTCACTATCTGCTGTATAGATTTCGATTTCCTCAAGCCTATCCGAGGTGGAGAGGAGCAACCTGGTATGTGGTTAACTATGTGCCAATGTTTGTAGATAATGTTCTGGATTTGTTTTGACAATGGAGAAAAAACAAAAGAACAGTGGAGTCTATTCTCTGGTATCCTAACACTGTTTCGAAGCAATCTGTCCCTTGGAATAGCCCTAGCTCTCATTAAGTTGTCTTTGATTATCTTATCCGGATAACCTTTCTGTTGCAAAAAGGTGGTGATATTGTTACTAGCTCTTTCAAAGTCATACTCCAGGGAGGAGTTCCTTTTTGCTCTTAAAAATAATCCATAGGGCAAATTATATTTCAAGTGATATGGATGGAATGATTTAAAATCCAAGTATGCATTTCTGTCCGTTTTCTTTCTAAATAATCTGACCCTCACTAGCCGCTCTGTTGAGATGTATGCATTAACATCTAAAAATGGTATTGAGACTGCCCCGAAGTTGTAAGTAAATTTAAGGTTCATATTAAGAGTGTTAACCCAATCCACAAATAAAGGTGCAACATCGCACCTACTAACCTGTCCTTGTGGATTGGGTTATGTGGGGGTAACTTCCTGGAAAATTAAAACTAGGGTGGGGGAACACAGGTCCAAAATTCGTAAACAGAATCTGTCTGCACCATTAGTCAACCACTTTATTGAAGCAAACCATAGTGACCAAGATTTCAAATTTGTGGTTTTGGAATGTATCAAAGAGCAACCTTATTATCACATTAACATGGATATTGCTTTAAGACAGAGGGAGAGTTTTTTCATTCATCGCTTCAACACATTGCACCCATATGGGCTAAATCAAGAGATTGATTATACTTGTTTTCTTTGATTAATCAGCTGTGCGAAAAATCTCTTTTAAAATGTTCTTTGAGTTAGATTGAGTAACGTCCGTCGACACCAAAAGAATTAACTGGGGAGGTCTAGGACGCGGTAGAATACTTTAAAACTTTACAAATTAATACAACACTATAGGTATGTATACCTTGCTCATCCAAGATCGTGTATATATTTGTATATATGTATTGTATGTATATTGTATTTTATATGACAATTAGTAATGGCAGATTGCTTCGAAACAGTGTTAGGATACCAGAGAATAGACTCCACTGTTCTTTTGTTTTTTCTCCATTGTCAAAACAAATCCAGAACATTATCTACAAACATTGGCACATAGTTAACCACATACCAGGTTGCTCCTCTCCACCTCGGATAGGCTTGAGGAAATCGAAATCTATACAGCAGATAGTGAGTAGAACAGATCACACAGTTCGTTCTTTACCCAAGCAACCATTAGTAACAGGACATTTTAAATGTGGTCAATGTACACATTGTTCTTTAGCTTGGCAAACTAGAGTGGTCTCGATCCACAGTAGCAACTACACTTTACATCTAAACCATTTTTCGAATTGCAACAGTTCGGGTTGTATCTACCTACTAACCTGTCCTTGTGGATTGGGTTATGTGGGGGTAACTTCCCGGAAAATTAAAACTAGGGTGTGGGAACACAGGTCTCAGCCCAGTGCTAAGGTGATTAGCGCTGAGAATATTTCTCATTCTCACACCTTTGTCAATGCCTACTGCATCTCCAACAGTTAAGTTACAAAGAAGGGTCTTACTCTGTTATACTGTATTACGATGCATACATGATGAATTGGGTGCCTCTGTAGGAAACAAGTGTCAAAAAGCCATGGAGAGGTTTAAGGGCTCATACCAGCATTTGACACTAGGCTCAAACAAACTGATTTTCTAGCTGTGAAAGATTCAAACCATCCATGAACTCTGGTTACTGTTAAACATGAAAGGCATACATGTAACATTGCTGGGAAGGTGCTTTGCTTTTATGACAAAATGGAACAATGCATAGATCCTTCTGATGTTTATAGAAACTTTGTACTTCTGTGTTCAATGCTGTTTTCCACATATCACGGCACTAAATCTAACAAGAAGCAATACTGCAATGTGTTCTCAAGGGTTCTCAACCTACAGCCCATGGGCCGGACCTGGCCTGTGGCACCATTTCATATGGCCCATGTTGCCACCGCCACTGGAAGTGGATGCGCTTACAACAGCCATAAATGCATCCACAGCTGTCATAAACACATTTAAAACATCCATAAATCCCCCCATGGCTGTCGTAAATGCATTTATGACAGCTGTAGACCCATTTTATGGCAACGTTTACAGCCGGGGGGGGGGACCACCAGTCTGCCCCACTCAGCTGTCTGAGGGGGTGTGGTCCAGTCCACTGCTTGAAAAAGTTAAGAACCTCTGGTGTAGAGCAAAAAGACATTATGACAAGAGAAATAATGTTCCCAGAGCTTGGAAAAAATAACCTTTTTTAGGCTACAATTCCTACTATTTAAAACAGATTCCTCTTCATGTTAGAAAATCAGGACTACACTAATACCTTCCCTCTGCCTCTTTGGAATATGACTCTCCCTTCTATTCTTATTTCCTTTAATCATCATTCGGGGCTACTGACACAATTAATATGGAACAAATTCTAGCTTAACCAAGATTTTCAAACCATCCATAAACTTTGGCTACTGTTAAACATGAAAGGCATCCATGTAACATTAAACACTTATTAAGGCTGCCAAGGAACAGGAAGACCACCCCCAAAGAGCCTACAAACCCACTCATGTTATTTTTAGTGACTTAGAACCACTGTCAGAAGTTTGGCAGTATTATCTTCAGCTTAATCAATAGTTATGGGGCAGTTCATAACCTAACACAGGAACAAATGTGTGTGCATGCGTGTGCACAAGGGATAGCTTCAAAAATTCCTCAGAAATTATTTGTACAGTATACTGTACAACATTTCTAGAAAGAACAATAAAATTTTTGGATAAGTTCAATAACAAGTAACAGAGAGCTTGGAAATTAATGGCTTGATTATGCGATACAAAAAATAATACAGTACTGGAAACATATAACAAATTACAAGTCAAATGTCACTTTGTCCTCCACCAGCTGACATTTTATAAGGTGACTGTGACATTGTGTGAAGCCTATAATTAACTTTATTAATATATAATAATCATATAATAAGAGACAAGTCTACTTTGATTAAGTAATGATTAAAGCATTAATTAAGAAGAATAAAAGACTGGTTATTTGGGTGAGTGTTGTGTATTAAGGTTAATTGCAAGTTGCTCCAGCAACACCTTGCAAAGACAAAATGGTGATTTCCCACCATCAACATTAGCCGCTAGATTTGGCGCGTACTTTTCCCTTCTGGGCGTGCTCTTTATGTTAATTAGAGCTCTATGATTGGGTAAAACTTTGGATCCTGTTTGTGATTGGTTAAAACTGCTTTGTCATGTTATGATTGGTTGTTTAAGGTTGTCCGGCGGGTTACTACATTGTATCAAAGAGTCACCACCGGGGATACACTATATAATCCCCACAGGTAACCAAGGGTGGGGCCGTGGCCGGATCTATGCTTCTCATTACCTCTGCAGGTTAGCCAAGCAAGGGCTAAGCCTTGGGTCTTCTCCATACGTTCGCACGCAAGTGTAGCTTAGTAGCCAGGGACGGCATGGTCGAAGACACCGATTACATGGGACAAGTATAGCCATCTGAGGTCTGGATATTCCTTGTAAGAGTAACCAGAAAGACTTTACAATAAACACAAAAGGAAATAAAGGAGGTTATAAAAAGGTTAAGGATAGGCAAGGCTCCAGGCGAGGATGGTTTATCGGTGGAGTTTTATAAAGACTTTAAAGAGATGTTGTTACCAAAAATGGAAAGGATTTTTAATTATATTTTGGAGGGAGGGAGAGTTCCTAAATCGTGGTATAGTACAATTATAATTTTAATTCCAAAGGTAGGGAAAAATCTGGAAAAAATTGAATCCTATAGACCGATTTCCCTGATGAATCAGGACGCAAAATTTTTTACGGCAATTTTAGCTAATAGATTGATTAATTTTAGTGGCAAATACATTAATAAGGATCAAGTGGGATTTATGAGGGATCGGTATATGTCGGATTTGACGAGAAGGATGGTTGACTTGACAATTATTGCTCAGGAACAAGACGAGCATGTGGGTTTCTTCTCCCTGGATATATTCAAAGCTTTTGACTCGATCCAATGGATAACTATAAAGGAAATTATAAAGAAATATGGATTCGGACAAAAATTTTGTGGGGTAATTGAGCAGTTGTATCAGCAAGGCTCGGCTAGGGTTAAATTAAATGAGGAATTAACAGGGGAGATTAAATTGGAAGCGGGCACAAGGCAAGGAGATCCATTGTCGGCATCTTTATTTATAATGGCCATGGAATTGTTAGCTAATGTAATAAGGGAAGATAAGGAATTAATTGGAATTGAGGGTATAAAAATTAGCCAATATGCTGATGACACCCTAATAACAATAAAAAATCCACAGAATGCACTAGGGAAGATATATGGGCATTTAGAGGAATTTCAAAGGGTGACGGGACTTAAGGTAAACTGGGATAAGTCAGAAGCAATTCTTTTTAATGTGGATTTGGACATACAAGAAAGTTTAAAGGCTAAATTTAAAATACAAATTAGAGATAATATAAAATACCTGGGGATAAACATTTCAAATAAATACGATGATTTAAAAAGGTTAAATTATGATAAATTGGAAAAAGAATTAAAAGAAATGATTTTACGGTATAAAAAGCTAAATTTGTCGTGGTTTGGACGCGTTTCGCTATGTAAAATGAAGCTTTTACCCAAATTAAATTTCTTATTTGATACCCTGCAAATATATATAAAAGAGAAGGAATTAAAGGTTTTTCAAACTATATTAAATAATTTTTGTAACGGTGGAAAAAGGACCAGGATACCAAAGTTTTTATGGTATTCATCACAAAAAAAGGGCGGGTTAGGAATTCCAAATATTAAAAATTATTATTGGGCATTTCAATTGAAGAATATTTGTAAAATTTTAGTGAAAGAAGATTCGATTTGGGGAAAAATTGAATTGCGAGAGAAACTGGGTGAAGAAATATTAATGTTTTTGGGCAAAGGGAAAGCAAAAATTAATGTTACAAATAAATTGTTAAAAGCTCTTTTAAAAACTTGGACATTATTGAAAAATAAATTGGCACCAGGGTTGTCCCCAATATTAGGCCTGAGTGATATGAAATCATTCCCACTGAGAATGGATAGGAGATTAGAAGAAGTATTGAATAAGAATAATATAACTTTATTAAAGGATTGGATAACAGCATGTAGAGACAAGGAAAGAAAGTTAGATATAGGTAGACAACTTAAATTGAATTGGCTTCAATTGATGTCTATTGACAGTTGGAATAAAAGATATTTAGATGAAACGAGCTTGGATAGGGAGCGGACGAAATTTGAAGAGTTGGTACTTAGTCTAAAAAGTGGGCAGGTAAAAGTTAAGGGGTTAGTAAGCAAAATATATAAGGTTTTAGATGACTCAGATCAGCATCAGAAAGCTTTAAAAGAAACATGGGAGCTAGATTTGAATATCATAATTACAGACGAGCAGTGGAATGCTAAATGGAAAAGGAGAATAATGAGGTCTTTGTCTGTAAGAATAAAAGAGCACAATTATAAATTATTGTGGAAGTGGTACTTGACTCCGGTACGACTATACCAAATTGACAATACAAAGTCGAAATTTTGTTGGAGGTGTAAGGGGGAAATTGGAACATATGAGCATATGTGGTGGGGGTGTAAAGAGACGAAGTCATTCTGGTTGAAGGTGGAACACGAAATTGGGAGAATTCTAGATGTAAGAATGAAATTGGATGTAATTTTAATTTTGTTAACAGATGTGGAGGTGGTAGAGCAACAAAAAAGGGAATTATTAGCAATTATGTTATCCAGTGCTAGACAGTGTATAGCGCGATATTGGAAATGTGATGTTACCCCAAAAATAGAGGATTGGTATAAGGAGTTGTGGAATACTGCGCTGAATGATAAGCTCACCTGGGAGTTAAATTTAAGAAAAGGGTTAATTGAAGAAAGCAAATTTCAGGAAATTTGGAAATGTTTGATAGATTATACCTTGATTAATGGTCATGGGCAACTGCCGGTGCCGGATTACATTGCATTCTTGAGACGATAATAGATAAAAGGGGAAATTCTGTCTCCGTAGCATTGTATATAGCACGTGGTGATATTTTGTTCTGTTTCTTTTTTTTTCTTTTCTCTCCTTCTCTGCTTATTTATATTATTGTGTATTTTGTCTTTTATTTTCTTATATTGTTCTGTGTGTTATTTCTTGTTTTCTTAATTATTGGATGTGTATTGAGAAATAAAATTTAAAAATATAAAAAAAAACAATAAACCGTTGTAACCAGACAAGACTGAGATAGATGAAATGAATCTTCATTCAAGAAATTAATTTCCCCTCTTGCTTCTCCAGTAGACTGAGTCTGAGATTACTGCTGTATCCTGACTTTACACACACACACACACCCCATACCTGTCAACCGTGGCTCCAGACAATCCGGGACCTGTGCACAACGGTTCTGCGCATGTCGCGTTCTACACATGTGTAGAAAGCTTTTATGCTTGCGTAGAACCCTTTTACACTTGCGTAGCCTTCTACGCAAGCATAAAAGCCTTCTACGCATGTGTAGAACGTGACTTGTGCAGAAGGGATGCGCAGTACCTCCCCCCCCCCGCTGCCAATTCCGGGGTTTTGGCAGCTGCGGGCGGGAAATGGCGCAAATCGGCGCCAAAAATTGGGAAATCCCAGCCAATCCGGGAAGGTTGACAGGTATCACACACACACACACACACACATCTCTTTTTGTTTCCAAGAGTGCCAATTGCTACCTCTCTCTTTATAGTCTGTTTCTGTCCCTAAGCCCAAGATGCACTCTGCTGTTCTCTGATCAACATCTCACTCTCAGTCTTTCTGAACGTACTTAACAAACATTATCCCTGTAGCCTCAGGACTCTCTTCCATGCTACTGCATGTCTTGCAGTGGAATTCTGCAGGTACAAGTTGTTAATACTGTTACAGAGATGACAGGAGGGTAAAGAAATACAAAATAGTACTTGGATTCCAGTTTACATTATCCATGGCACCACCCCAGAATTCTCATCTTCTAATGATCAGCAAAAAACCCATGTCTCAAGCATGCTTCCTCTGGAAGCCTTAAACACAAGAACAGAAGCACAGAGGCCTTGGAATCTCACAGGGGGGGAAATGTCCCATGATACCGTGTTTCTCCGAAAATAAGACACTGCCTTATATTTATTTTTCCTCAAGTCGACACACTATGGCTTATTTTCAGGGGATGTCTTTTTTTTAAATTAAGTACTAGCATATCTTGCCCGGTGGTGCCAGGCTTTGTAAAATTGTGTTGGATAGTAAAGGGTTTCGTTTTTTTTTCTTGAACCAATGGTGCTGAGCTGTTTTAAATGGTGTTGAAAGGTTTTATGATTTTGTGGCTTCGAGGTGCTGCGTCCGCCTGCGGCGGACTTGCGCTCCCAGTGTGTGTGTGTGTGTGTGTGTGTGTGTGTGTGTGTGTGTGTTTTTGTTTGTTTGTTTGTTTTGCATGCTGGCTTCCTCAGTGCTGGGCTCTTTAAATTGGTTTTGGAAGGTTTTTGTTTTATGTTTATGCAAATTTTATTTTAATTTAATTTATTTAATGTTAATTAAATTTGTTTACTTTAAAATTTAATTTTGGTTTTTTAAATTTTTATTTTTATGCATTTTTTATTTTTTGTTTCGGTATTTTGGTTTTTTTGAGTGCAAAGTGATTTCTGGGTTTTTTTGGTATTTTTTGAGATTAGTGTGAATATTTTTGAATGTTTTGATAACTTATTTGATTAATTTGTGAATTAATCTTATAAGTTTCAATATTTTTGAATGTTTTTTCTCTTGTGGCCTCTGGGTGGTGGTGGTGAGCTTTTCTTCCTCTCTATACTTTTTTTCTTCTGTCCTCTGGGTGTCCCTTCTGGTAAGTATTTTCATTATTTTCTCATTTGTGTTCCGGCCGTCATGGAGTGAAGACGTCTCCAGGTAAGCTCTCTGGTTTTTTGGGGGGGCGGGCGGGCAGGTTGTGTTGGGTTTTAGGGGTGTGTGTGTCTTTGTGATGTTTTTGTTGTAACTTTTTGAATGATTTGTGTTTCTTTTTGACTGTTTTTGTGACTGGTTTTGCATGTTTTTGTGACTATTTTTGAATTTTTTTGTGTAGTTGGGGGGGTCTTTTTTCTTCATGGGCCAGGCTGGATCCCTGGCCCATTGAAAGAAAAGGGTGGTTGGGTGGTCTTTTTTTTGGGGGGGGGGGTTTCACAGGCCAGGCTCGATCCCTGGCCCGTGGGCAGGAAAGGTTGGGGGTGGTCTTTTTTGGGGGGGTTCACGGGCCAGGCTCGATCCCTGGCCCATGGGCAGAAAAGGGCGGCAGGCATAACTGTCAACCTTCCCGATTTGGCCGGGATTACCCCGTAAATTGACATCGATTGACGTCATAACCCGGCCCCCGCTGCCAAAATCCCGTAATTTGGCAGCAGGGGGAACACTTTCTGCTCATGCACAAAAGGGTTTTACCCCTTCCCCGCATGCGCGGAAGCGCTACGTTGCTTGCATAAGGGCTGCGCAAGCGGCATAGCGCTTCCGTGCATGTGTGGAAGGGGTAAAACCTTTCCACGCATGCGTGGAATGCGACCTGCGCACAAGCGATATGCGCAGGTCCCATTTTTCCGGAGCCGCGGGTTGACAGGTATGGCGGGGGGGGTGTCTTTTTTCATGGGCCAGGCTCGATGGCTGGCCCGTCGACAGTAAGGGCAGCGGCGGGGGGGGGGTTCTCTTTTTTTCACGCGCCGGCTGGCCCGTCGAAAGGAAGGGCAGCGGCTGCAGGGGGGGGGCCTTTTTTTCCGCAGGCCATGCTGGCTGGCCCGTGGGAAGGAAGGGCAGTGGCATTTTTTTTACTTTTATTTTTTGCGTGCCGGCTGCCTCAGTGTTCTGCGCGCTAATGGCGCACAGGACGCTGGGGCTTGTAGTTTTGCCTGCACGTGTTTGCTTACTGCAGTGGTTTTTTTCCTGCAGCTTTTTTTTTATTGGCCGTGGCACGTTTCCAAACGTTCCTTTTGCCGCGCCGCTCATCCTGATTGGCTCTGGTGCAGCGCAGCGCAAGGAACGTTGGGAATTGAAGTTCCCTTTTTTTGTTTGCGTCCGGGGGGCTCCTGCCCCCCCCCCAGCCGAAAATTTCAACCCGACAGTTACCTGCGAACCCCGTTCGGCCGAGTGCACGGAGGCTCGGACGGGGCTAGTGGGGCCTGGGGCAACATCCTTTGTCACATTCCAACAGTTAACGCACCATTTTATAGGTATAGATGGTACAACATGGTATGCTGCATAGCCACACCTATCACTATGTCTTATTTTCGGGGTATGGCTTATATTGTGCAAATGCTTAGAAATCCTGCTACGGCTTATTTTATGGGTATGTCTTATTTTCGGGGAAACAGGGTAGGTGATACCACATAGATGTGTTTTTTGAAGAGCAGAACTTTTAGAGCTTTCTATCATCTACACTATTAAGAATAACTCTAAACTGGGGAAATAACTAAGTTCTGCCCTACCTGATATCTTGAAGGAAAATAAAATAATTGGCTTGGCAAGTCTATTTATACATTTCACAGATACCCTGGATTGCCAGAAAGACAAACAAATGGGTCCTAGAACAAATAAAACCTGAACTATCTCTAGAGGGAAAAACAATAAAATTGAGGTTGTTCTACATTGGGCGCATCATCAGAAGGCAATATTCACTGGAAAAGATACTAATGCTGGGTAAACCTGAAGACAGCAGGAAAAGAGAAAAACCAAATGTAAAATGGATTGATTCCTTAAAGGAAGCTACAGCTTTGATATGGCTATTTAAGACAGGACATTTTGGAAATCGCTCGTTCATATGGTCACCATAACTCAAGACAAACTGATGGCATGTAATAAAAACAATCAGGCAGTAGGACATCCAGTGGACAGAGTGATGACCAGAACTCTAGAGGCCTGGGTTCAAATCACTGCTGAGTCACTTGCACTGTGAAACTGTTAAAACAACACCTTAAATATCTCATTTATCTAATAGGGCTTTAGCAATAGGCAATGAAGTTATCTACACAACAAAATATCTGTTCAAGGATGTGAAGGAGAATAAAAGATTACCAATAATCTTACTTGTCTTATTCTAGAGAACTGTTCCTTCAGTGAGGCTTACTCAAGGTATATGTATCACATTCTCAGTTTTCCTCCTCAGTCTTCTGACTGCTAACAAAGCAACCTTCTAGACTGGTTTTGCTTATCTTAATTATAATTTTATATTATAATTTTTTGCAATTAGCTTATATTTATTACAGATAAGATAAAAGCAAGTTCTTTGAACATGTTGCTACACTGAGAAATACATTTCAGACCAAATGAATTCCTTCACCTTGCTCTCCTACACAACTTGGAGACTAAAGGCACCTGGACTGTTGCCACAGTATTTTGAAAAGCTGTACAGTACTTGATGCTTACTCTGTTCAAACAGACCTTAGCATACTCTATGTCCTAAAACTATTTAGATTACACTATCTTCAGACAAAACCTAATGATAATAATGACATGTCGTCAAGTCACTTCTTTATAGTAAAACATTTTTTCAGGGTTTTGTAGGTAGAGAGCACTCAAAATTGATTTGCCATTCTCTTCTTTTGGGGCACACTTGAACAGAACAGCTTGCCCATGGCTACACAGGCTAGCTCTTCTCCTTGAAGGCACAGTAGGGACTTGAACTCACAACCTCTGCAGCCAGATACCTAAACCATTGAACTATCCAGCCAGCTAGACAAAAAACTGCCCTAACTGTAATTGCATTGCGGAACACAGCAAAGAATCCATATGTTACTAATGATATGATGATGAAATGAAATGAAAAAGACCCAGAGGCTCCACATAGCAATGCACTTAGTGCTTACAGTATTGATTTCTCCCACTTAATCCTTTCTCAAAAGCACACAAATCCTTACAAATTCTCACAGTATGAACCTTAATCTCTCTAATGCCAAGACAGACTGAATCTATTTCAAGCTTTGTGTGTGTGTGTGTGTGTGGGGGGGGGGGGGCTTCCCCACCCACCAGCTACTTTGATATCCTCCTCTCATTTTTCAGACATTCTACATTGAAGAATAGAAAAAGGAAGAGGAAAGATTATGCTGAACTAGCTGCTCTCAGCATAATTTTTTATAAATTGTAAATAAGTGTGACTGGCTTCCTATACAGCTGTTACATTGTACTATATTATGTTTTCTTTACATGTGTAAGGGGGGAAGGGGAGGAAGCTTTAATGCAAGCACGGCAGGGAATGGGGAGTCATTTGACTTTATTTGACCAGTAGTACAGTAGCAGATTTCACAAATGTCCATTAGTGACAGCTTTGGTCCCATTTGCCATTGTTCACCTTTGATCGTGAAACCGGTATTCTCTTACACCAGTGGTGCCAAAATGATGGTCCATGATGCCAATTAATCTGGCCTGCACTGTCCTCACTGCTCCCAGAAACGGAAGTAAAATACACATTCGCAGTCGCAGAACACTGCCATTCTGTACATACACAGGCGCATTCTGTGCCCCCCGCATTTCACTTCCACTTCCGGGCAGGAGGAACCACATGACCGGCATGCTTGACCACATGACCAGCCCACGGCCTGAAAAGATTAGGCACCCCTGCTTTACACAGTGTAGGCTTCAACTTCTTTTACTTCTGTTGCTTGAGTCAGAAAAAAATGGAATTGTATTCCAAAACATTTACAAGGGCGCCACAGATCATTTTGCATGTGAGAGAATATTCTTTTCCCATTGAAAAACCATTAAGAACTACATACTGAGTACAGTATATCAATAGAAATAGCAGTTGTTGTTTTTCAGTCACACAGTCGATTCCAACCCCTCGGTTGGGCTCTAAAAGAAATTACTACCACACTGTGGGTGTGGTATGGTGGACGTGGCCAGGGAGAAAGCCCTGTGTTGTACCTGAATTAGGACTACTGTAGTTTATTTCAAAACTTGGATGGGTGGGGTCAGCCAGAATTTCTGCTACCGGTTCAGGCGAACTGGTGCAAACCTGCTGATGCCCAGCACTGCTTGCAACCCCATGGACCACTGCACCCCAGGCACCCCATCCTCCACCATCCTCCTCAACCCACCCAGCTTTGTGCCAATTGCGTCAACAATCCCATCTAGTCATCTCATTCTCTGCCCCCCCTTCTTCTTTTGCCCTCGACCTTTCCTAGCCACAAGGCTTTCTCAAGTGAATCCTCCCTTCTCATTTGATGTCCAAAGTACTTTAACTTCATCTTCAGCATTTGACCTTCCAAGGAGCAGTCGGGATTGATTTCTTTTAAGATAGACCTATTTGTTCTCTTTGCTGTCCAGGGTACTCTCGCAACACTCCTCCAACACCACATTTCAAAGGCGTCTATTCTTCTGAGCTCAGCTTTCCTTATGGCCCAGCTTTCACAACCATACATTACTACTGGAAATACCATTGCTTTGAAATAGCAGTTATTGGACACTAAAGTGAGTAAGTGACATTGAGAAGGGCTATGACAGAAACATGCAAAAAAAATTAAGAAGAGAAAGAGATTTGGGCAGAAAATCTATAGGGAAATCAACATAGGTGATAATGGGAATATTCAGTGTCTTCCCAGTTGCTTTACATCCGCAAAGAACCAGTGACCAGCTGGAGAAAGCCTATTTTTATCATACACATAGGAAGAGGTAAACTAGTTAAAAATAGAACAACAAAAAACCCTCTCATCAACACAAGTTCATTTCCAGTTGCCTTACATGCAGAGACTGGAGGGGGGATTGTTTATGTGGAGAGCACTTGTAAATATACCTCTGAAAAATAACCTAATTGGTACATTCATCTTGCGGCTCTTCTACTAGCCTCCCATTTAAATGTATGGTTTGCTCCTCTAGATGTATTGAGCAGGGAAGACAAGAGAGGAAGGAATGAGGTAAAAGAAGCTTACCTTGCTGTACCTCTTAAAAGAAAGACACATATGAAGGAAGGAGAAGTTAAAATATGAAAGACTAGTACATCTTCAGGATAGATTTCTATGGCAACAAAAGTGGGTGGCAGGATAAAACATGTTGAGGCAGAATATGTTTCTTCAGAGATAAAATAAAAAGCCACTAAAACACTGTGTTAAGGTACATCATTTTGGTCCATTCCTCTTCCCAAAAAATAAAAATAAAAACCACAGCAACTGCTGAGTGAGCCTTCTCAGTGCTGAGACCCATCTATAGACTATTAACCTCAAGGAGACTCACTGGGCATCTATTCATTCTGCAGTTCCCTTTGCCTGACCTAGTGTGAATAGATTCAGCCTTCTGATACCATTCCATGATTATTTAGTACCTTTTAACCCTGAGGACTGACCTCTGTGCAGCTGTTCCTTGCTGTTTTAAATTGCTATCTGTTGTATAAATCTCATCTTGTATAATCCTGTCTTCATTGCCTATAGGGTGCCATGGTACATGTCATTTGAAGCACAGGATACCTTCCACCAGGATCATGAGGTGTTACAAGAACAAACGAAAAGCATGTTACAAGAATAAATGATGCTAAGTTTCTATGTTTCATGCCTGTACATCAAAATCACTAGACAGAGTCAAAGCAGTAGTATTTTAGTACTGTCTTTGAAATTAGCCTACAGTGAGAAACCGAAATACAGTACTGTACTGAAAGTCTTCCCAAAAAGTTGGTCAGAGCATTAAAGCTTACTAGGAAGTCTATTCCTCACCTCATAGATTTGCTGCTTAGAAATTTAGCACTATAGCACAGACTGGCATCTCTCAGGAAATGTTTTTCCTCTAGATGTGTTCTACAGGACATGAAGTTTCCCTGACCAAATAGAAAATACTGTTTCTCATTCCCAGTTCTCAAAATTAAACTGGGAAATAATAATAGTTGTTGTTGTTGTTGTTGTTGTTGTTGTTGTTGTTGTTCTTCTTCTTCTTCTTCTTCTTCTTCTTGTTCTTCTTGTTCTTGTTCTTCTTCTTCTTCTTCTTCTTCTTCTTCTTCTTCTTCAGTGGTACCTCACTTAAAGAGCATAATGTGTTCCACGGGATTGCTCTTTAAGTGAAACACCATTGTAAGTGACCAATTGTGACTTCTGGTGAGGGGGGGTGTTGCAAACCCTGATTTAGTTGTTAAGTGAGTTTTCGGCTGGTTTTAGTTGTTAAGCGAGGCGACAATTCAGAGAAAATCCTGCTCTTTAAGCGAGGTAGTCTCTAAGCGAGGCGCTCTTTATGCAAGGTTTTACTGTATTCGCATTTATATGCCGCCCACTTATATCACCTATAGAGGATTGCAACAAATTTAATTCTTGGGCCTCTGAGGAACGTTACCACTGAAAACTGACTCTTTTATTTCCAAGCTGCACGCATTTTCTACCATTAGTTTGATTCCCTTCCCTTCAGTGTGGTGCTGACCTCTTTCTTTTCTGCCAGTCCTTGTTCTATATGCAATAGTATCCTAACTGTTTATGAATACTTGCTGAAGCAAATTACTAGCCCAGAAAGCTCTGAACAATCTCTTTTAATGATAATAGATTTATCAATTGCCATTTGTCAAAAGAGGTAAATGGCTGTACAGAGAGAAAAGCAAAATGTAGCCAATAATCATATACTGGTGGCCAAACATCTACAAGAAAGGAATATTGCCTTCACACCCTTTGGTAAGTTTCAGGAAACAGCTGTTGGTTTTTTGCTTTGTTCTTTGCATGGAGGTATAAAAAACAGGAGATGACATGACGTCACAAACTTGAAGCTGACTAATCTGACAATCCGCCATGTTAGTTGGCCCAAAACATTGCCTTATGGTGCTTTGATTGTGTGGAGTCGTGAAAGTAGATCGGGTTTCCCCTTTAATATCAGTGGGTGGGGGTTGTAATCCCCCTCTCCGCTGGCTCTCCTGGGTCCAGAAGGGTTGGGGGGACAGACCCCTTTTGTCCCCCCAACCCTCACAGACCCACAGGACCCGGGAGAGGGGATCGAATCCACCCCACCCCTGATATTAAAAGGAAAAACCCGATCTGAGTTTCCCCTTTAATATCAGTGGGTGGGGGGTTGCAATCCCCCTCTCTGTTGGCTCCCCTGGGGTTGGGAGGTTTGGGGGACACAAAAGGGGTCTGTCCAACCCTTCTGGACGCAGGGGAGCCAGCAGAGAGGGGGATCACATCCCCCCAAACACTCTATTTTTAAAGAGAAGAAAGCAAGCAATTTCTTCTTTTTAAAAATGGAGTTTTGGGGTGTGTGTGTGTGTGTGTGAAATCGATACCCTCTCCCTGATCCCCTGGGTTTGGGGGACAAAAGGGTTCTGTCCCCCAACCCTTCCAGAGCCTGGGGACCTGGCAGAGTGGAGATCCCCCTGCAGGACACCCCGTTATTAAAGAGAAGAAACCAAGTGGTTTCTTCTCTTTAAAAATGGGAGTGTTTGGGAGGAGGGTGGAATCGATCCCCTCTCCCTGGTCCCCTGGGTAAGGGAAGTTTGGGGGGACAAAAGGGGTCTGTCTCCCCAACCCTCCTGAACCCAGGGGACCCAGCAGAGAGGGGGAATCCCCCCGACACCCGACACCCCCATATTAAAGAGAAGAAAGCAAGCAGTTTCTTCTCTTTAACGGACTGTTGGGGGGGCTGGATTCGTTCCCTTCTCCCTGGTCCCCTGGGTTTGGAAGGTTTGGGGGACAAAAGTGGTATGTCCCCCCAACCCTTCTGGACCCAGGAGACCCGGTAGAGGTGATTGATTCCACCCCCCTCCAACACTCTGTTGTTGAAGAGAAGAAACCACTTGGTTTCTTCTCTTTAATAACAGGGTGTCCTGCGGGGAGATCCTGTCTCTGCCGGGTCCCCTGGCTCTGGAAGGGTTGGGGGGACATACCCCTTTTGTCTCCCCAACCGAGGGAACCCAGGAGAGGGGATCAATCCACACACATCCCTCCAACACAAGAAGCAATCGCAAATGGTAATCTGCTAATGTTTTGGTCCACCTAATATGGCGGCAGGCCATGCCCACTGGCTTCAAAAAACTTACAGTATGAAGCCTGTAGTGCCATCTGCTGTTTTTATACCTCCATAAAATAAACTGGGTTACTAGACAGTCTATGGTGCAATCCCAACAAAAAATTAGATGAATGTAACAGATTTTGTGAACATGTATATACACCCATGAGGGAATGTATTTACCATTATCAAGATTTCTTCTTCTTCTGTGTCTAGGCCAGATGTGAAACTGTTAAAATAAAGGCAACCTTTGATGAGTTCATTCTGCAATCCCCTTCGCCTGAACTAGTATGAGAAAGATTAGCCGGCAACACAAGGTTGTCGTTACCAGGGTACGCCCGATTGTGGTTCAAGAATACCACAATCTTCGAGGAGGCTCTTTCTGTGTACCCCATTATCAAGAATGTGAAACAATGATATGGACACATAAATGGCAAAAGCTCTACATCTGTGCTGATTTTCAGATGGACCATACTCCCTGACATTTTTCTGTTAACAAAATATATACAAACAGCCAACCCAGTCTTATAATGCTCTAGCCCTGTCCAATCATGTTAATTCAGATTCCTCCCCTTTTTTTTCAAAGCCCCCCTCCCCCATCTTTCTTCCAACACAATCCCATCTTAGCACACTTCTTTATGCTAATCATCCAAACAATTAACGGTTGGCTTTACTTTATGTAAGGTCAAATTACTGCCACCTGTTGCATTGTCTGTCTAAGCTCTGCTTTGTAGATCTCTGCTAGGATTAGTAACAAGGAGAGCCTCATCTTGAGTGACATGGGCAATTCATTCTTGTTCAGTCAGCTACAAGCCAGCTACCTTTTCTCTCCCATTCCACCCAAACACAGAGAGTACTGTACTGGAACCATTTACTATTAAACTTACTCACTTGCAATTTAAATCTGCTGCTGAAGCACAGGGTTTGAAAGATTACTTTTAAAACTGATTGGTTACCATTACAGCTCCAGCTCTGGAAGAACTTAACACCTTCTATAGCCACATTCTTAAAAGTAAGAATATTCTAGCTATGTCTTTTCACAGACATAGCTGAAATATTTTGAGTTACTGTTTTTTTAAAAAAAGAATGAATGCTATGTTTACAGCCTACAGCAGGGGTTTCTCAACCTTTTAAAGCTGTATGCCAGAGCAGGTCCCCTCAGACAGCTGAGCAGGCCGGACTGGTGCTTTCCCCTGCCGTAAACACTGTCATAAAACACATCTGCGACTGTCGTAAACGCGTTTGTGACAGCTGTGTCCACTTTCACTTCTGGTGGTGGCAATGGCAGCGATGGTGCAGGCCACATAAAATGGTGCTGTGGGCCGGGTCTGGCCTGCCGGCCGTAGGTTAGGAACCCTTGGACTACAGTGTTTGACAACCCCCTTTCTCATCCATTTTAATGCCCACTTCAGAACACAAGGCAGTACTTGAACCGTGTGACACTGCTCAGACTACAAAAGGAGTAACATTTATCACTTGCTAAATTACAACTGTAATATAATGGATCTATGTTATTGCTAGTGGAGAAAGGGAATTAATTGCAAACAACTCATTATTCCTAACTAGATGCTGCTTGGAAATAAGTAATTACAAATAAAAAGTCACACAATGTATCCTAAAGGCAAGGCTACTTTGGCTTTATGATTGGTACTAAACAAGGAACAGTTTTACTGTTGTAGTGCCACATTACGGTAACTGCTCCATTACTTTTATACCTAGCAATCTGCTTCATCAATAATGGAAAAAGGAATACCACAAGGTTCCAGATACTAATAAGTGTTGTCCCTTGTATGCTCTGCAAAAAACTATTTTGTATAAAAGATCCATCTAAAACCTCTTTATACAAAATTTAAATTTAATTTAAGCAATTATTCATATATTTCAAGAAACAGGACCTCCTTACATGCTTAATCTGAAACAGCAGGTTAAGAAATAATAATCCAGGTATTGACCAGACATGGTAGGGAGGAATCCTACAGATGTTAGCTTTAAAGTAAAATAAAAAGAAAGCAAATATATGCAATTCTTTGACACAGGACAAATTAAAGCCTGTTGTTTCATAGCCAGAGCAATTTTACAAAAGCAGAAAGAAAACTGTACCTATCAGAAACACATAAGAGAAAAAGAACTTGGGAAATTGAAGGGTGGGGTGTGCATAAGCATTTGTGATGGTAAAGGCTCTACACATGCTATGATTCTGTATCACAAAAGAGGAACCAAATTAAAAGAGACTTAGGAAGAATTTAAATCTCAGAGAGTGCTTAATGTCCCAACCCAGGTTTCCTAACTCATTTCCCTCTTGTTCCTGTCTTCCCACAAAAAATCCTGGGCAGCAGACATGTATGTATATTTGGAACATTTATGCCCTAGTTTTATGCTGAAAAAGTCACCAGAACAGAACATAAAATAAGAATAATAGGGGACAGAGAGAAAGAAGATAAAATACTGTTGGATGGGGCCCGATGTGGGCCGGAAGGTCCCGGAGAAGACTGGTCAAGTAAAGACACACGAGGCAAGAAGGAGCGAAGACCAGCGTTTATTGATCAGAAGGCTCTAATCTTTATACTCTGCCTAGCTCGACCACGTGGCTGTTACAGGAAAACTGCAAGTCTGCACTTTAAGATTACACAAGTTACTCATCAAGGATGACTTCACTGGGGGAAAGTTCCTTATCTATCTAATTTACTACCAGGGGGACATGCATTGTCTACTGCTATCGGGAGTAAACATCTGCCTAAGTTGACTCTTGGGCTCAGAGTCTCTGCGGAGGCAAGAATACCCATTACATGCTTATCGGGTTCATCACCCAGTGATCTTTTTGTCCTCTACTGTCCGAACTGCCTGCCAGGTCAGCGATCGGTGAATTAAACTATGACTATTAATCCACTCCCTAATTTCTGTGGCAGTAATTTGACCTTACATAAAGTAAAGCCAACCGTTAATTGTTTGGATGATTAGCATAAAGAAGTGTGCTAAGATAGGATTGTGTTGGAAGAAAGATGGGGGAGCTTTGAACCAGGCTCCAAGGAGTGTTCCCCCAAGCCATGGTTCTGTCAGGGACAGTATGCCAATTATGTGCGTGGATCCCACAAAATACCATGTAGTTCTTACAATGACCAAGTGGACTCAAATAGCGCAGGCAGTCTGCTCCTAGCTAACACCTGAAGAAAGGGCAAAGGTATTTGGTTTCTCAGTGAAGTTAGTGTAAAGCCTAACTTTGCTCTGCAGCCTTTCACATTAGCCCAATGTTGCATGAGTTTGGCTTTATCTCCTTACAAAGCAACGAGATAGAAAATAGATAATGTATCTTCAAAGTATTGATTCTCCTTTCTTCAGTATCTGCTTAATGGTTAAAAAAAAGCACCTAAAATAAATCATGATCATTTCCATGTTATAGACTGGAAAACTAAGGATCAGAGTTTGTTGTGTTTATTCTGTTTTAAAAGACAAACCGTGCCAAAGCGGAAGAATGAAACGCGCACCATTTCTAAAGGCGTGAAATTCAAATAACTGTCAAAGTGAGAAATGTTGAACTTTGCTTGTCCTCCGGAAGCCCGTCCAAATGTATCTTGTTTTGTAACGGTCAAATCACTGTATATATAGAGGCCACCCCTGTACATATTCCCCAGTCCAGAACTTGAGCTGAATAAAGATCACTGAGTTTAACCCAATCCTGCTGGTTAGAATACTTCTTTGTCCAGACTCAAAGGAGTTCCAGTCAAAATAGATAGCCTGCCCATGGCCACTTAGGTGTAAGACCCACTGAGCTCAAAGAGGTTCTTACTTTCAATTAAATGTTTTCTCAGTGTCAGTCCTAATCATACTCAGAGGTAAACTCTAACTTTTACTTTTGAATAGATATGCAGAGAGTAGGTGGCCTTTTAAGCTTCACCAGTAACAATAGTTGAAAATAGGGCAGCAAAATAGTAACACAGACAGTTAAGACAGCAGCTAAAATCTATTCTGCAAATATAGGTCGGCCAGAATCCTATTAATATTTGTGTGGTTTTCTGAGGCTAATTAACAACATGCCAGGGTGCATCTTGTTTGTTTAGACTGAGATTTGCCCCAACATCCTGTTAATTAGTCACAGCAAATTATGCAAACCTTACATGAAGATTAATAGGATTGATAGTAAATATTGTCACATATTTAGTATATTGCCAGATCACCATGATGATTTTGTGTAAAAGCACCAAGATCACAACTGAAATTCACATTCTGGAATTGTCTTTATATCCACACTTCTTATGTGGCTTAACAAAAGTTGTAAACCCAAGACCATTGGATTAGAAAATCATGCTATACTTCTAGGCTGAATGGATTTTCCAGCATTCCCTAACCGTGTGTGACAAACCCAAAGCAACAGAACATATGGGGAGAATGATTTCATAGAATGTGTCAAGAAGCAGCAAAAGGCAACATGATTGGAAAAGGCAAAACTAAAACAATTCTTCTCTTTACCTCTTTGCAGCCTAAACTTTTCTCCCAGGCAGTCAAACCCCCATATCACAGCTGAAAAACCAGACTGATATGTATATAAAAACAAATTTCATAGAAGGATAGGTGTATCTCTGTCATTATTAAGAATCAATTTCTTTCATTCATATCCTCTTCAATTCTACCCCACACATGTAGTTTTGCCCTGAGAAAATTGGAAAAAAACATAGCGAGAAAATAATACTTCTGATTCCACCAAGTTTATTCCAGGAATGAAGTAGAGTAAGTTACTTGGTGTAGACAATGCATACAAAGGTGAAGTTCTGCACTGCCTCTTCACTACCTTTGATTTCATAAAGCCTTTCACAGAACTGCTATTATTCATTAATGTAGAAAAATAACCTCATCTGCACATTGAAAAGCATTTTTATTTTTACACTTCCTCTTATTCTAAAGACATCTACCCACGGCCGTAGCCAGTTGGAGCAAAAACCCTCCTGAGCTAACAGCCCCCCACCCCACCCTGTGATGTCAATGTTATATATGTGAGTGTGACATTGTTGCCCCTCCTGGAAATAAATTATTGCCCCTCCTAACCCACCCACCCCCAATCTAGAATCCTGGTTACGGCCCTGCATCTACGTAAATGTAACACCTATACAAATCAAGGACAACTTTGCATTCATGTTAATGGCATCTGGGCAGGGCCCTTAGTTTTAGCAAATTATTTTCCTGCATCCTCATTTTGTTTTGAATAATGCTCATATAGGTTTTCTTTAATCCGCCTTTTCCTTTACTCACCTCCATGTGCCATTACCCAGTTCATCTCAGAAATAATTGGGTTGGTATCTCAACTGTATTTAAGAGAAAGGGATGTTTTTTGGTGAGTATTCAAGATTTTCTCTTCGGATACTAAGCTTTTAATTACCAATAGTCCTTGTGAAGTATATAATTCAGTGCAAGGATAAGAGGTACAGCAGGTGAAAAGTCTTCCTTGCACACGCTGAAATTTGCCAGTGAGTGTAGCCTTGGTTGCAGACCTTGCAGTCAATGACTGTAAGCTCTATAAAGTCATTTAATAATAGAACCACTAATCTCTTAAACAGCACTTTCTGGCCATTCTAGGACCTTAAAGCCCCAAGACACAAGAAGAGATTACACCTCTTAACACCAACTGAAAGCAGAGACTAAGACAGCATTTCAAAACCCATTTCACAGTATGAAAACTAAGGAAGTTTGATTGGAATACTGTAGATGTTTCTGTGTGTATCTGGACTTTGATTTTGAGTTCCAGTTATGATGAGCAAATGGAAACCTCTAAATTCTCCAGATATCTCAGCGGTTTAGGTATCTGGTTGCACAGTCTGAGGTTGGGAGTTTAATTCCTCACCGTACCATCTTGACAGAGGCTGGACTGTCATGGGGAGTCTTCCAGCTCTGCAATTCTAAGATGATTTAATTTTAATTTAATTTAATTTTTGCGCTTATATACCGCCCACTCGGGTGCAACCCAACTCAGGGCGGTTTACATGGCAGACAATAAATACAATATAATAGTACAATGACACATAATAATACAGTTCAATTACATCAAATAAATTCAGGGGAAAAGCACAATATCAATACAACACATAATACATAAGTACAAAACATCAAAAGTAATCCATATTAACAAAATCCCCAAGGGATGAAGCACAGCTCACATCCCATATTGTGCCCAGCCCAACTTCCCCAGCCAGCAAACATCAGCCTCAGTCCCTCTGTCTCCCTCCCTGCCCCCCCCCCACTCTCACCACAGAGAGCGCCAACGCTCCCATCTCCCCTGACCGACTTGGCCCGGGGAGAGAGCCGCAGGTGGCTCGCATCCTGGGCCGAAGGCGGGGGCCCAGGAGAGCTTCGGCTCGGCGTCCCCGGCTGCGGTGCAGCGTCCTTTTATCCCTCCGGTCAACACAGGGCCGGAGGGAGGCGGGGCCGGTGACCGCAAGTGGCTCCCATCCTGGGCCGATGGCGGGGGCCCAGAAGAGCCTTGGTATGGCCGAAGGGCCTCTTCGCCCCACCGGGGCCAGGCACCCCCTCGCCTTTTGAGTCCGAAGGCGAGGGGGGAGGGCGGGGCCCGGGAACGGCGGCAAGTGGTGTGGCCGAAGGGCCTCTTTGCCCCCACCGGGGCCAGGAGCGCGGCGGCAGCGGCTCGCCAGGCACCCCCTCGCCTTTTGAGTCCGAAGGCGAGGGGGGAGGGCGGGGCCCGGGAACGGCGGCAGGTGGTGTGGCCGAAGGGCCTCTTCGCCCCCACCGGGGCCAGGAGCGCGGCGGCAGCGGCTCACCCAGCACCCCCTCGCCTTTTGAGTCCAAAGGCGAGGGGGGAGTGCGGGGCCCGGGAACGGCGGCAGGTGGTGTGGCCGAAGGGCCTCTTCACCCCCACTGGGGCCAGGAGCGCGGCGGCAGCGGCTCGCCCGGCACCCCCTCGCCTTTTGAGTCCGAAGGCGAGGGGGAGGGCGGGGCCCGGGGACGGCGGCAGGTGGTGTGGCCGAAGGGCCTCTTCGCCCCCACCGGGGAACCAATTTGACATTTTCATAGACATCTTCCAGGGAGGCATCCCTTTGCATGACTGTTGTGAACACATCAGAAAAAGGCCTCAGTTATTCTTAACAGCCAGTTGGTATCTAAATGTCCAATAAATCCCATGTAAAACCTGAAAAAAGCAAATACTGTATCAACCAAATCCTGCTGATGATTCTAACTTTTGTTTCCATTACTAAACTGTTTTTGAAACACGTTGCCTTTCCTTGGCTTCTATTTGACAATTTTTTTAAAAAAAACATTACCACAGAACTATAGAGGATAAGAATATATACAAAGAAAAATTCTAGACAAGTAGCAGCCAAAATCCAAATACCACCAGTAAATTCCAACCAAGGCTTGGCAGGTAAGAGTAGAGACACCGCATGGTCCAATCTAAACATCCTCCATTGGAGTTACTGTCTCTTTTCATTGTCTTTCAGAAAGTAAAGGGTAGGCCATCTCTACTAGAAATTATCTCTGGGATGTTGTAAAGCTTTTCTTGATATGAAATTATACATAGATGTGATGCTTCATAGTAAGAAACTCATGATATATACATACCTATGGCATGTGGAATAAGTATACATGGTAAGTCAAAGGTGGGTCTTAGATCTGAAAAGGTTGAAGGCTAGCACTTTAGAAAAGCAGCATATTTTTTATATGTCCTCTGTTCTGTGTCTCATAAAGAATCTCATTAATGTACCACATATTGTTTTTACCTTTAAAGCTTTTACACAAACATATGCAACTGCCCCACCTGCACCCAAAGTTCTGGATCTGTTTTATATCCTTTGTTCAGTGGGTGCAATACATTCTTTTCAGCAAAGGGTCGACATTCTGGTAAAGCAAGGCTTTCTCTAGGTCTTTAAACAAAAGCTGCATCCAGATGTTTCCAGTAAAGCAATAGGTTAGAGGGGGGCAGTGCTGGCTGTTGAGAAACAACATTGAGAGGGCCTCTTCTGTTCTTTTCAATTTTGGATTCTAGATGTAACAGGCGACACCTAAGACAAGAGCTTTGCTCTGATCAAGTGAGGAATACAGCTACTAATGCATGGTAAAACAGCAGACAGAACAGATTTGGAATGGGAAGGTGTATGCAATTTGATGCCTCTCTGGGTAGCTGCTGAATAAAGTGTTTTTGAAGTCCCTGATTACTAATGGAATTTAGCTTTTTATGAAGTCATCACACCTGCAGTTTTCTTTTGCTTTGGGGCAAAAAAAGCAAGACTACTGGTGGCCAGCCTTGAGCATGTCTCACTAATAAATCAAATTCTTTCTTCAGGAAAAGCAGTCGGAATTTAATGTTCAATATATTTCAGAATCATTTGCAAGACAAGGGGGGCACGCGATGGTGGTGACAAGAAGAAATGGACGGAAAGTAACTAAAGCATACAAGGAATAAAGTCATAAAAGAAAGGCAAATTTGGAATGCCCTGTTGTTCTAAGAGAATGGTGGCTGAGTCTGAAGGAATGGCACTTCTATTCTCCAGGGACATAATCCTGGGAAATCTGCATGTCTTTAAAGAATTCAAGCTAGGGAATAAAATGTATCTAATTGTGAGTAGTATAACAAGGAGCAGTATCTGGCCCAGGTGTGACCAACTTCCTGGGGTCACACACACCTATATCTGAACCTTGAAGGTGGAACTTGATACAATATTCCCAATATAGGGGTTATACCAGATCCCTCTCTTAGGCCAGACTCATAGCCACTATGCCAACACAGAGAGGGGCCGAGGTAGCCCAAAGTAATTTCCAGCATCCTTAGCCTAGGACAGTGGTGGCAAACCTATGGCATGTGTGACAGACGTGGCACTCCCAGGCTTCTCTGTTGGCATGCACACCTTCACCCCAGCACAGAGTTTGCCTGCCCAGCAGTCCAATGGGAGTGCTTCCTCCCTCCCCCAGCACAGAGTTCACCTCGCCCTTCTGTTTGGTCACTCGGTCTCTAAAAGGTTCGTCATCACTGGCCTAGGACATTATTTTTCATTTTTAATATTTTCAGACCTCTACCTATTTCTTTCTTAGGTAAAGGTAAAGGTTTCCATTGCTGGAAAGCCAGTCGTATCCAACTCTAGGGTTCAGTGTTCATCTCTGTTTCAAAGCTGAAGAGCCAGCACCGTCTGCTTTTGCAGACGTTTCTGTGGTCATGTGGCAGGCATGACTAGACACCGGAGTGTACGGAATGCTGTTACCTTCCTACCGAAGTGGTCCCTATTAATCTACTGGCAATGTCTTGTTTCAAATTGCTAGGTTGGCAGGTGCTGGGACAGACGGGAGCTCATTCCATCCTGCAGTACTTGGGAATCGAACTGCTGACCTTCCACCTCCCAGTCAGCATCTTAGCCACTTGAGCCACTGCAGTTTCTTTCTTACCTCTATAATATATTAGTATATAGTACAGTTGACTTATGAAGGGAAGCCAAGATACAATAGCCTCTTCTTACTGTTTATCAGTGTGATGCAGTGAAAAATGACACGTTTGAATGCTGGGGTACATAATGAGAACTCAAAGGTCAGATATAGCATCCACCATGGAGGTAATTCAGTTCCCAACTGCTTTGCCAGATCTAGCCCCCAGCTTAAATTACCTTTTTGTAGGCTTCAAGCACATCACATGCAAGTAGGTATTGTTCATTATTGATTAAATCAGACACAGTTGCTTTAATAACCAGCCAAAGAGCACCTTGCTGCCTTGCCAGCATTACTGCTATATGAAAACCAAGCCAATGGAAACACTCTCCCTTGGCCTTAAATAGCCTTTGGATCACAAGCCTGATTGGAATTAGTCACTCGGTGTTGCGAGATTCTACTGTGAGACACCGGCCATAATAATCATAATAATAATTTCCACATCTGTAGAAACCAGAAACTTTTTGTGAGATATTCTCTTTCACTGGATCAAATTTTGACCAAAAGCTTTGCTATCCCTCTGCTCTTCAATTGCAAACTAAGCAGCCAATTTTCCTTTTTATCCCCCCCAAGAGCTATTTTATTATATAACTCATAGCAGTAGTGCTGTATAAGATTGTGAAGATATTCTTCTAGCACTCTCTCAATAATTCAGGGTACACACTGAAAATGGGAAGGAGAATAAGAACGTTCTAGAGTTTTGCAGCTGCATGGTTCCTTCTTACTGCAGCAGATGCTAATTTTTCCAAGCCTTAAATCTACTATTGTATTTAAAGGGCCTTAGAATCATAGAATAACTGAGTTGGAAGGGGCATTTAGGACATCAAGAACAACCCCCCTGCTCAATGCAGAAATCTGAGTCAAAACACATATGACGGATGGTTGTCCAATTCTCTCTTCCAGTGTTGGAGCACTCACCACCTCTTGAGGCAGTTGGTTCCACTGTCATACTGCTCTAACCATTAAGAGGTTTTTCCAAATACAGTATTCAGTCTTCAGCACCTCTTGGAAATCATGTCCATTTTATTTAGCTTCCCAGATGTTCTTGGTGCTATCGTCCAATGAGCCAAACACAATTAATAGACAAATATCAGCAGCTTGTCTTCCAAGAAAACCTTTTCCTTGCCTCCCTATTAGTTGATTTTATCCAGCATAATTGAATAACCCTCCAAAGTCTCCAAATTTTGGGAGAAAATGGGATATAAAGCAAATAAACACATATAGCTGACTTATGAAATAATATGTCACAGTCAGAGGTGGCTGCCCAAAAATCTACATGATCTACAGCTCCAGCCTTGTTTTTTCCTAGTTGACTTCCAATAAGGTAAAGGTTTCCCTTGCTCGAAAGCCAGTCGTATCCGACTGTAGGGTTCAGTGCTCATCTCTGTTTCAAAGCCAAAGAGCCAGCGTTGTCTGCTTCTGCAGACATTTCCATGGTCATGTGGCAGGCATGACTAGACACGGAACGCTGTTTACCTTCCCACCGAAGTGGTCCCTATTTATCTACTTGCAATATCTTGCTTTCGAACTGCTAGGTTGGCAGGAGCCTGGGACAAAGACGGGAGCTCATTGAGTCCTGCAGTACTCGGGAATCGAACTGCTGACCTTCCGCCTCCCAGTCAGCGTCTTAGCCACTTGAGCCACTGCAGTCCACTAGGATTGCATAATTCTGACTCATCTCTGCATCAAAAGGCTTTGGGTCAGTTAAATCCTCTTTCACTTTGATCCTTTACTTGTTTATGATTGTTGGATATAGTGGGCTTGCAGCTGTAGTCCCTGTGGCCTCTACTCTTGCCCCAAACTAAAGTGCTGGATGCTTCCTTTGGGTGGAATCATGGTCTATATCCATTTGCTCCTCTCCCTCATCTATGCTCACATTTCCACATCACTGAGGAGAGGCTGTGAATTTTGGAGTATGTCACCTTCTACACATGTGCCTACAGATGTGCAGGAGGTTAAAACTAATAGGGAGAAACTAGGGAAAGGTTCATCTGCCCTCCCTTCTTCATACAATTAGAGTTTAATGGAGGGTCACACAAAGATAGGGCTTGCAATTCCTCCTGAAACAGAAATGCTACCAATGAAATTTCAGTGAGGGTACTTGCTCTTCGGCTATGAAACAGAGATGAGCACTGAACCATAGAGTCGGATATGACTGGCTTTCAAGCAAGGGTGACCTTTAGCTTTTCTTGCTCAGTTAACTATGAGGAATGAAATAAAAATGGGTTTCTTTCAGGGCCAACAAAACTTACTGCTGGACTCTCCACATTTGAACACGTCTGGTTTCTTTGTTATCTTCAGGTTCTCTGAAGATATATGAAGCCCTACATGGTAGTGGGCCAGGATACCTAAGAGACCGCATCGCCCTGAGGACGTCTGTCCGTCCAACCAGAGCAGACCGGAGGGGCTCCCTAATTGTTCCATCAGCCAGAGGGGCTCGCCTCTCTGGCACAAGGAGGAGAGCCTTCTCCGTGTCTGGAACCTCCTGCTGACAGAGCTATGTCTCTGGATGAAATTGCTGCCTTTCAGGAAAGAACTTAAAACCTGGCTGGCGGGCCAAGTGTGGGGTGCAGGTGGAAGGGTAACCTCCACTGGGTGGCTGGTATAGAAGAAATTTCTTCCGCCGTGGTGCCTTCGGTTCCTGCACCCCTTGTTTAGGGGTGGTTTTAATTGTTTTTAACATGTTTTTGATTGTGATTGTGAACTGCCCTGAGTCAGCCTTGGCCGAGTGGGCAGTATATAAATTTAACAATTAAATTAAATTAAAATTCCCTCATCTGGCTGCTATCTTTGCTATCTCCCTCTAAGAGAGGGAGGAGTTCCTAGATGAGCTGCATCATTTTTAGGACAGCAATACTCTATTCCCCGGAAAGCTTGCATTTTGTTGGCTTATCCTTATAACATTTTTTTCCCAAAAGCAGGCGAAGACGTCTCACTCCTTCCATGCCCTTTAAGATTTATGACTACTTTGTTTCCTAAGGGCTTGTCTTTTATATTTTTATTGCATCATACTGTATTATATTTTTAGAGTTTTAAAAAGTCAGATACTATAAAGGTTATGTTGTGGGCTACAGCTTCCAGAACAACCAGATGGCATGTGGGATTCTGGGAACTATACCCACCCCCACCCACCCCCCAAAAAACTTTTTCAAGCTCTGTCATAGCTTTTTTTTTTTTAGAGGAATGATACGATTCATAAGATTAAAACTATAATAGCAAAGTACGTAAGTAAACAAGGAATGCTGAAGAGAAGGAAAACAATGTGCACTCCCTTAAAGGATGTATTTCTTGATGCATTTCTTATGATACACAGCTCAGTGCAAATCAAGCAACACATATGAGAATGAAGGATTAAAAACCAGAAAAGATGCCAGGATTGCTCTCCACATGATATACATCAGATGAAATATATCATTCACCAGACAAAACTGCTTTGAGCACCAAAGATCAGATGAGACGAGCCAAGAAAATCCTCCAAATAACTCCAGGAGAAACACATCTGTTAACTTTGCACAAATGAAGAATCTACTTGCATATTGTTCAAGTTACGTCTTCCTCTGCACCCACTGCAGGTCATTTTCAAACTATGCACTAAGTAGAAATCCAAGTTTCCTAGAAACTGAGATGGGCATAAAATGTGGCCATGTGTCTGCCAAGCACTCAGAAAGGTGTTTTAAAAAAATATAACTAAACTGAAATTGCTCACTAAACTTTAAAAAGTATTTCATAAGTCAAAGTAAAATTTACTATATAAAAACAGACCAATTAAAATACACTGCAGCAGCATATCTCAAGTTCATAAAGTTACTATGTGTTCTTCTTCTTCAAGTGCCATATCCGAATATTGGCTTTCATCATGGCAATTAGTCTACAGCAAATCTGTTCAAGTGGAGTTTTGCTATGGTCAACAGATCCTTAACACATAAGGATAAACACATTATCTTGAAATTTGGGAATGTTTATTTTTTTATGCACATGTCCAGAGGAAATACCCATTAATGAGGACATTAAAAACACAGGTTTGTTTTTTAGCACAGGCTCATTTTATTCCTCTTTTCTTCTGCTTTTCTCAATGAAAATAAATACCAACTCTATTATGACAGTCCTGGTTAGACTGACTTATTTGTTATTAATTGAACAAAATGAGAAGCTACCTTACACAAAAAGTTTACAGTAAACAACTCAGTCCGTACAAGTATGGCATAAAAAGCTATCCACCTAACTGGCTACATGTACATTTCAGGATCCAGAAAGCTAATAAAGGAGGTCTTCATGGAAGATGAATTTTGTTTTCCCAAAAAAAAAAAAATCTTGCACTTCATTATTTGGAACTACGGATTTCCAGACACATCTTGAAAAGTAAGGTTCAAAATGTAACATCACAGTTAGGAGTAACTCTGTTTTTAAGTGAACAGGTTCACAGTCCATTTAATCTTGCAGTTATTTAGTATTGTGGCTAATTTCCATGATCTCTATGCTATCCATTTACAAAGAAACACAGTAGAGTGCTAATAATTCTGAACACTGGAAAAATGCATCAGGTTCTTGGAACTCTACAATGTGTAGAGATTTTCTGCTCCTTGGAACACCAGCTTCTCTAGCACAATTAATGTCCTACAATGTGCCGACAATTACATCATCCCATAAGATGGAAAATAGAAACTTATCTTAGACTTTTGAACTATGCCTGTTCTCTTTACACCTCTGTATGCCAGAGGTTATATTGCTCAACTAACAAAATTAAATTAAATCATAGTCCTTTTATTGTTCTTCATTTTGGATGTTTAGTGGGAATCATATATATTCTTTCTGGCCAACTGTGGTTGCACACAAGACTTTCATTTTAAAGACAACTGTATTAGACTACAAAGAGTTGTATAATGACCCAATGCATCAAAACAAAATACATTTCCATAGATCCATGGTAAGATTTGTTGAATCTTTCTTGAACATTGCTGACACTATTTGTTTATTTAATCAAATTTATAGCCTGCACATCTGGTAACAAGACTCTGGGCAGCTTACAAGCAGTTAAAAACAAGAAGTTAATGCATCAAAATATAAATAATCAAACATAATGTAGTTATCTTACTTGTCCCTTGATGTATACTCAACAATAGTCTTTAACTTTAATTGTCACCTGCCCTTCCTCTGTGAAAATAGTATTTATTATGCATAATAAGTAGTAATACACAGAATTGGACAACCAACCAACAAATAGGCAGTCCCAATTTCATTTAATTCCATTTATTTATATGCCACTTTTCTTCCAGGGCTGGGACCCAAGGTGGCTTAAAAACAATGGAAAATCAAAGTTCAGTAAAGTGAAAGAATTAGAACAGAATTAAATTCATTATGTTATTAATATAAATTTAAAGCACCAGAAAATCGCTTGATTCAAATACTAGTCCTAAGTAAAAAAAAATAAGACAAAACCAGCTGGTTAGCTAAAGCTTATGATTTGATGCTCTTAATAGATAAAGGTCTGCCTGGTTAAAAAGGTATTTTCTTGCCAGGGAAGAGGCAAACCTAGTGACACTTGTCAAAGAGTTGCCAAAGCATAGGAATAGTCACACACAGGCCCATTCCACAAAATGTCCCTCTGAAAGTGGTGGGACTGTGAGAAGAGCCTCTCCAGCAGATTCCTGGGCAGACTTGCATGAAAGGATGCTCCCTTCCAGAGAGCCAAGTCACAGGTCATGTAAGATTTTATAGCAGAAGTTCTCAACCTTTTAAAGCCAGGGGCTGGTCATGCTCCCTCAGACAGCTTCAGGAGCCAGATGGCCATTTTGCCCTTCCTCCACCACATGGCATTTCCTGGTGTGGTGGAGACAGTGGGGGCCACATGAAATGGCACCATGGGCTGCATTCAGCCTGTATGCTGCAGGTTGAGAATCCCTGCTTTATTGGAAAACAAAACAAAAGCTAAGAAGTTAACACTGAGTATTATGTTGCTGGTACATTTTTAAAATATTTCAGACTAAATATTCAGACTAAATATTGAAGTCCATCCCTTAACACATCACTTACATAGGAAAGGAAAGAATGAATTGTACAATACTGTACTGTACTGATATATCCAGTACCAGAAATATTTAATTTAAACTCAGGAAAAGCTTCCTATCTCTCCCCTTCCCTTTTCTGTTACAGAGGATTCCTAGGGCTCCCTTTCCCTTGGATAAGCCTTTGCAAACCTTTGGTGGAGCCTTTATTAGTATATACTTACACAGGATCAGTGCTACAGGGACTTGGACCATGACCAGTCTTCTGGCACCACGGCCAGTCATCTGGCATAAATATTTGACTATTAAAGTCCCACTTCTTTCCCCAAGGCTCCCAAATATTTTAACCGGGCAAAAAAGGAGCCCCAGTGAGCCTCACAACCTGAAAGAGAGAGGGACATGAAATTGTCCATGAGTTTAGATTAAATGCTTCTAGGTTACACCAATGCAAAGTTATGCTGATCATTAGGCGGCAGTTAACTAAACTGGTAAACCTGAGGACTAACGACCTTGGCCGGCAATGTCCACAGGGAAGGGTGATGGTTCCCCAAGTGGATTAAATCCCACGTGAATCCATCTTGACGGAGGACAGCAGCTTCATCAATACTGGCCTGGGGATGAGAATATTGTGATCCAGCCCTCCACCGCCTCCGAAGAGAACCTGGATCAGCCCAGTAATGCCTGCATCCGAGCCCGAGGATGTTTACTACCAGTAAACAGACCTCGGACTTTGATATCTGGACTATCCTTGAACTTTATACGGATTTGCCTCATACAACGTCCAAATTCTTGCCGCGATGCCTCATACAACGTCGTTTCCATAGAGATACATTGTACTGTAATAGCACAGACTTCAGGGCAAAGTCAAGGAAACAGACAGGAAACTGACATAATTTTAAGAAATCATTGTCTAAAGGCTAAATACGTTACAAAAACATGTCAAACAACCCTGATTTTAGGGAACAAACCATACAAGTTTTTAACTTTTGAAAACTTTATGAAGTGCAGGTTTAAAAGTTAACATGTCCCATCATGCAGCACAGTGTTAATCTGCAGCCATGCGGCCGATCATCCATTTTGTACAAGCTACTGTAAACAATTACTAGATGGAAGCAAGGACAAAATGGATGCCAACATGTTCCATCATGCAGCACAGTGTTAATCATCCAAACAGCAGCAAACACCAAACAGTTGTCCACCCCACCAAAAAAATTGCCTTCCCCCATCCACCTCCCCACCCCAAGCCAGTAGGAAACAGAAAACCTCATTTATCTACCTTTCCACTGTGCCAAAGAATGGTCCAAGAATCTGAAGAATGCTGCAAAATCCAAGGAATGCTTCCAAAAGTTCTGATGAAAAAATTCAAAAAAATCCAAAATCGCGCTCAAAACCACTCCTAAACACTCTTTGCCTCATGCAAGACCCACAAGAGCAATGCACACATGTGTCCTGCGTTTTATACTGCCCAGGCACAATGCATCCTGGGAAAACCCCCAATGCTTCATACAAAGTCGCAGCAACTTTGTATGAGGCAACTTTTTTCAAGGAATTAAGCGATGTTGTATGAATTTGATGTTGTACGAAGCACACTTTGTATGAGGTATTACTGTATGTATTTATGATATCTGGTGAGATTCACCTTATTTCTGATCTCTGTCAAGCATTTTTAATGGTTTTACAATGGGCAGAATCCTCTTTGTTTCTTTTGCACATGCGACAGCTTGTTGCACAGGCAATTTTTCATTGATGTTGGGAGATTACCCATTGCTTTCCACAGAGCAATCTGCAACTAATGCAACTGAAAAATGAAGATGACATAGAGCAATATGCCCACTGGGCATTACACTCCATGTTTCCTCAACAGGATTCTGTTCTATATGTTTAACACCAACACTTCTGTAATTAATGTAATAAGTGTAACTTGGAATCTGTTTCCTTCATATGTATATTGAAGCTACATCCCATACATATGTGATGCTAGTTAGCACATTAAATACCATTCCGTGCCTTACAGTATATTAAAGATTAAACTAAAAAAATCAGCATTATAGTACATGCCAAAAATATATAAATAGCATTAATTGAAAGCAGAAGGCTGGGGGGCGTGGCTAAGATGGTGCTGGAGTAAGATGTGTTTCGATCAGCTCACGCTACTTAATGTGTTTACAATGTGCTTTTAAACATGAAAAATACAAAAAGAGAAGTCGAAACTATTGAAAAGTAGTATTTCGAAGCTCTGGGTCCTTTTTTGTACTGACTGTGGCTGAGAACGGAGTCAGAATTCGGAGATTGGGTGGTAAGTGAGGCGTGGCGTAAGGTGAACTGAGCGAGCCACTCCGAGGCTGGACGGGATCCCTGTAATTGCAATTGGAACTAGGCTTCGGAACTTTATTCTTAAATTGGATAAATACAAAGGCAGTGGCAAACGAGTTGGCTTGGTGGAAAGATAGAGCCCAGGAGGTTAAGTAAGTGAGAAGACGAGGATGTGGAAGCTGGGAAGGAAGGAGGGAGGTCATTAATGGTGGCGAGTAAAAGGAAGACCGAAACTTTTAAAAAGTACAGAAAGACGATCGGAGTGCCGAAGGGAAAAGAACAGAGAGTTGGAGGGGAAAGTAAAGTGAAGTGGAGTAAAGAAAGTAAGGGTGAATTGGAATAAAGTAAGGGAGAAGAAAGAAATAAGGTGAAGGAAAAAGAAATAAAATAAAAGGTGGAGACTTGTTGTTGGGGCTTGGAGGAGGAGGACGGACCATGCTCGGAAACCACCACCGCAGTTGGGAGTATAACTGTGGAATGTTTCTTTTTTTATATACACACTATACTTGGATCAAATAGTTTGGCTTCTTTAGCTAAAAGGTTTTATTTTTTTATTTTTTACTTTTATTTGATTTTTATTGGACTCTTTCCCCTTGATCACTGTTGGTTCACTGCGTGGAAGCACTGATTCACTATTTGAAGGTGTCCTTATTTCGCTTCCCTCTGTGTGGAGGTGAAAATCTTTCCTTTTTAAATGGGATTTTAGATATACAGTTGCTGGGAACCCTCAACAGAGGGCAGGATTTTTGGTGGTCTTTTGGAGGTAATACCGTAACTGGATTACAACAAAGAATATTTTTACACAATTGGATTATAATTTGCAGAGAGGAGTCCAGGAACCCTATTTGGATTACAATTACTGAAGGTGTATGGATGCATTTTACTAATTTTTTGTTCTGGATTGTGAAGAAATAGTTGAAGCTACAAGCTTATAAATTTATTATACTCAATTGAATCTGGAAGCTGATCAGGAAGACGGGCTTGGGGGAATAAAGGGGTAGCTGCACTGAGATTATTATTTGTAGTTACAATGGAAAAGCTTGGTAAAGGAAAGGGAAAGGAGGAAGAGGTTGCGAAGCCCAAGAAGATGGATGCGAAGAAGGATGAAAAGAAAGATAAATCAGCATCTGAAAAAGCACCCACACCAGCAGCACCAGAACCTGCATCAATGGACCAAACGCAAATTATGGTAGAGTTGGGGAAATTGTTCAAAAAATTTGAGAGGATGGAGGAGACAAATGTGAAGGGTTTTTGGGAGATTAAAGAAACAAGGGTAAAAGATAAGGATGAAATTATGGAAAAACAGGATAAGATGGCTGCAATGTTTACAGATTTTTCTAAAAAGGTTGACTTTAATTTACAGAGGATGCATATAAGTGTAAAATCGATGCAAAAAGATATGAAACTGATGCAGGATGATATGAAAGGGTTACATGAGGAAGAAAAGGAAACTAAAATGAAAGTAGAAGTGCAGGAGAAAAGGATTGATTTGATGGAGGAGATGATGAGAAAACAGAATATAGTAATTCATAATCTTATGGAAAAAACGCCAGACCAGCTGAAGGAAAGAATAGTTAATTGGCTAAACAGTTCGAAAATGGGAAAAGACTTTGTGAATGAAGATATTGCAAATGTTTATAGACTGGGCTCTAGGAAAGGAAAAAGTGTTCAAAGAAAAGTCTTGGTTAAGTTTGCAAATTGGGGGTGATAAATTAAAGGTGATGGCTTTCATAAAACAAGCGAGGTCTGGCATTTTAAAAATTGATGGGAATTATGTTGAAGTTTATAATGATATTTCAGTTGAGGAGTGTGTTTGGCATTACAAGATGAAAGCAGCAGCAAAAATTTTGATGGAACATGGGATAAAATACAATTGGAGATTTCTACAACAAATGAGATTCTTTTATTTATTTATTTGTTTTTCATGCTTATATACCCCCCACTCAGGTACAACCCAACTCAGGGCGGTTTACATAGCGGACAGTAAATACATAAAAGACACATGATAAAAAAGTTAAAAGTTTTTTAAAAAACCACCCCTAAAAGGTGCGCAAGAATCGAAGGGACCTTGGGGGAAGGCACACTTCTCTATACCAACCACCCAACGGTACCCCCATCCCCACCCGCACCCCAAACTTGGCCCGCGAGCCAGGTCTTTAGTTCCTTCCTAAAGGGCAACAACTCTGACTGGAGACACAGTTCCACAGGCAGGAGGTTCCAAAGGGCCGGTGCGGACACAGAGAAGGCCCTCCTCCTTGTGCCAGAGAGGCGAGCCCCCCTGGCTGATGGCACAATTAGAGAGCCCCTCCGGTCCGCTCTGGTTGGATGGACAGACGTCCTTAGGGCGATGCGGTCTCTAAGGTACCCTGGCCCACTACCATGTAGGGCTTTAAAGGTCAAAACCAGCACCTTGAATTGCACCTGGAGATAAACTGGTAACCAGTGCAGCCCCCGAAGCAGTGGTGAGGCATGGGCATAACGTCCACACCCCATCACCACCCGGGCTGCGGCATTCTGGACCAGCTGCAGCCTCCGAATGGTCATCAACGGCAGCCCCATGTAGAGCGCATTACAGTTTTTTATGACAAAAAATGCATATGATTGATGCAGGAATGCATGCTTTGGAATATTTATGTTTAATTGGTCTGGTTAAGGTAGCTTCGCAAGAATGGCTTGGATTAAGGAAAGCTTTAATAGAATCTGGAGGTATAAAAAGAGTTTATGGAGGTGCAGAAGAGAGGGTGCTACAGGAGGAACAGATATGGATTCTAAATTACTGACAGTGGTTGATGAAGGGTGAATTAGGGTTTAGAGGATAGTGAAGAAGATAGAGTGATACAGGGGAGAGAAATATTTTTATAAGTGTTTGTTTGTTGTTTTTTTTAAAAATGTGCTAGAGCGTCAGATAGTAGGCACATCTTCCATGTTCCCCCCTCCCCTCTTTTAGTGTCAAGGGCGACTTTTTGAAGAAAAAAGTGGGGAGGGTAGGAATGAATGTTTATAGTTTTAGTTATAGTCATTGTTACTGTGTGGTAGAGGGAAGCACGCCCATGGGAGAAATCAGAAGCTATAGAAGATGGTTGGTAAGATTAAGATATGAGAAATATTAAAGTGTTAACATGGAATGTGAAGGGTACTGGGTCTCAAGTGAAGAGAAGAAGAATTGAATCAACCCTGAGAAATGACAAGCTGGATATAGTCTTTTTACAGGAAACTCACCAAAAATCTCAGGATACAAATAAGATTTTTTTACGATGGATGCAATTTAATGAGAAGTCCTATGGTACTTCAAAAGCAAGAGGGGTTGTGATTCTGATTTCAAGTAGACTAGGTTTTGATATGATAAATAGTATTTCTGACCCGGAAGGTAGATACTTAATAATAAAATGGAAGATTGATGATGAGGAAATAATTTTAGTGAAAATATATGCACCAAATGATCATCAAGGTGAGTTCCTAGATAAAATATATGATATATTGGAAAAAGAAAAAACAACAAAAATGATTGTGGCTGGAGACTTCAATTTAAAAAGGTCAAACTTAGATTGTACAAGGTTTTAGATTGTACAAGGTTTTAGATTGGAAAAGGTTTTAAAAAGCAGATTCTGGATAAATGGATGATATCTCTAGGCCTGAAAGACACATGGAGAGAATTCAAAGGGTCGGAAAGGGTTTATACTTTTTTTCACAGGTGTATAATTCATATTCCAGAATAGATTATATATTTGTAACAGAGAGTATGATTAGGAATATAGATGAGGTAGAAGTGGGAATTTTTAAAGAATCAGATCATGCGAAAGTGTTGGTGGAATTAAAGATAGAGGGTACAAAGAAAATGAGAAGGAGTTGGAGATATGATGCCAAACTTTTTAAAGACCATAAATGTAAAGAACAAATACAGTAATACCTCATACAAAGTCCGCTTCGTACAACATCGTATTCATACAACATCGCCTAATTTCTTGAAAAAAGTTACCTCATACAAAGTCGCTCGACTTTGTATGAGGCATTGGGTTTTCCCCAGGTTGCATTGTGCCTGGGCAGTATAAAAGGCAGTACACATGCGTGCATTGCTCTTGTGGGTTTTGCACGAGACAGAGTGTTTAGGAGTGGTTTTGAGCGTGATTTTGGATTTTTTTGGATTTTTTCATCAGAATTTTTAGAAGCATTCCTGAGATTTTTGCAGCATTCTTCAGGTTCTTGGACAATCAGGGTTGTTTGACATGTTTTTGTAATGTATTTAGCCTTTAGACAATGATTTCTTAAAGTTCTGTCAGTTTCCTGTCTGTTTCCTTGACTTTGCCCTGAAGTCTGTGCTGTTACAGTACAATGTATCTCTATGGAAACGACGTTGTATGAGGCATCGCGGCTAGGATTTTGCATGCCTCATACAAAGTCCAAATCCGTATAAAGTCCAAACTTGTGGAACCAAGTTTGGACATTGTATGAGGTATCACTGTAATTGAGAAATGGAAGGAAAGTTGGTATTGGAATAACACGGATGAGGTGAATTATAATATGGTATGGGATGCTATGAAGTCGGTTTTTAGAGGGGAGAGTATTAAGTTGGCTAGTATTAGAAACAAACAATTTAAGGAGATGCAAGATAAAGTTGAAAAGAGATAAAGCTGTTACAAGAAGAGCATATAAAGACAAATGACAAGAAGGTTTTTGACAGGATACAAAGATTAAAGACTGAATTGGTAGGAAAGGATATTGAAAAGATAAAAAGAGATTTGGTATACTTAAAAAAGGGAATCTTTTGAATATAGTAATAAGAATTCAACATTATTAGCAAGAGCCACTAAAGAAAAGAGAGAGAAAAGGGAAATTGGAATCTTGATTAATAAAGATGGAATAAGATGGAATAAGATCGAAGATAAATGTAAGATTGTTCAAGATTTTTATCAGGATTTGTATGCTAAAAATAATATAGATTTGGGGAAGTTAAAGGTTCAATTGGGGAAACAAATAGAAAACAAGATAAAACAGGAACATAGAAATAGAATGGAAGAATGAATAACAGAGAAATAAATAAAAGAAGTAATAGCCAACTTGAAAACAGATAAAGCTCCGGGGGAAGATGGGCTATCAGCCGAATTCTATATGGAGTTGAAAGATTTAGTGGTGCCAAAATTGATAAAATTATACAACTATATATTGGAAGGAGGGCAAATTCCGACTTCATGGTATAGAACCATAATTGTCTTATTACCGAAACCCGGAAAAGATCTTTAAAAAGTGGAATCGTATAGACCTATCAATTTGATAAATCAAGACGCTAAGATCTTTACAGCGATATTGGCAAACAGACTGAATATTTTTATGGGTAGTTATGTAAATGAAGATCAAGTGGGCTTTTTGAAAGGAAGACACATGGCAGATTTGACAAGAAGAGTTATAGATCTAATTGACATAGTAGGACAAACAAAAGAAAAAGTTGGATTACTATCATTAGATATTTTTAAGGCATTTGATTCATTACAATGGGTAACAATCAATCAGATAATCAAATGTTATGGATTCGGTGATAAATTTAGAAGGACAATTGAACAACTTTATCAATATGGAACTGCTATTGTCAGAGAAAATGATGAGGTTACAGAAGAAGTAAAATTAGAAGCTGGAACAAGACAGGGTTGCCCACTATCACCAATATTGTTTATTATGGCAATGGAGTTGTTGGCAAAGGCTATAAGGGAAAATAAGGAAATTGAAGGGGTATTAGGAAACAAGATAAGTCTGTATGCCGATGATACCCTGATAATAGTAAAACACCCCAGGAAGGCGTTAGGAAGAATACAAGAGCAGTTAAAAGAATTTGAAGACATGACAGGTTTGAGAATAAATTGGGATAAGTCAGAAATGACTTATTACACAATATTGTGTAATATTGGTAAGGAAGAGCAACAAAAGATAAAGGGTAAAGTTAATTTACAGCTTAAAGATAATTTGAAGTATTTGGGTATAAATATTTCGAACAAATTTAAGGAGTTTAAGAAATTGAATTGTGGAAAATTGAAAACAGAAATTAATGATAAAATACAGCAATATCAAAAGTTGAAGTTGTCTTGGTTCGGTAGGATTGAGTTATGCAAAATGATGTTATTACCGGGAATTAATTTTTTATTTGATGCTTTTCCGATCCAATTAAAGGATAAGGAAATTAAGGAGTTTCAAAAAATGCTGAATAATTTTTGTGATGGTGGAAAGAAACCTAGAATTGTAAAAAAAAACATTGGTACTTATCTCAGAAGGAAGGATTAGGAATACCAAATTTGAGGAATTACTATCGAGCCTTTCAAATTAAGAATATTGTAAAGATTTTAGCGAGGGAAAAGGTAATCTGGGAAGAAATTGAGATGAGGGATCTTAATCAAATGGGGAAAATGGTCTTTTTGATAGTAATATGGGGGAAATTGTTACAAAAAACAAAATGATGAAAACAATATTGGGAATATGGAAAACTGTGAAGAAGGAATTGGCTCCAGATACATCTCCTATTACTGAAATTGAAGATATTAAAATTTTTCCAATAAAAATAGATAAAAGGGTAAAAGAAGTACTTTATAGAAATGAAGTTTTCCTGTTGAAAGACTGGATACGGGCTTGTAAAGATAGGGAGAGAAAATTAGACCTTTATGCACAGTTGAGGATGAACTGTCTTCAGACAGTGTTGGTAAATAAGTGGAATAGTAAATATTTGAGGGAAGTCAGTTTAGAAAGAGGTAGGACAGAGTTTGAAGAATTGATATTAAAGATAAGAAAGGGAGAAAAGGGTATTAAGGGTTTGGTAAGCAAAATCTACATAATGTTAAATAAGGATGGTAATCCACAAGAGGTGCTGAAAACAAGCTGGGAACAAGAATTGAAAATAAAGATAGCAGATGAGGTTTGGAAAAATAAATGGAAGAAAAGAATTATGAGAACTACGGTATGTCTGTTAGAGTGAAAGAACATAATTATAAAATGTTGTGGAAATGGTACTTGACCCCAGTGAGGTTGCATCAGATAGATAATAAGAAAGATAAAATGTGTTGGAGATGTAAGGATACACTGGGAATGTATGAACATATGTGGTGGAGTTGTAATGTGGTAAAAGATTTTTGGGTAAAAATTGAGAGAGATTTGTAAAATTATGGGTATGAGACTTAAATTGGGGTCAAGTACTGTTTTGTTGACAGATGTGGAAAGTATGAACTTAAATAAGGATAAAAAAGAGTTATTATCAATAATGTTGACAACGGGTAGACAGTGTATCACCAGAAATTGGAAACATGATGTAATTTTAAAAATTGAAGAATGGTACAAGGAAATGTGGGATTTGCCACTGAATGATAAGTTAACATGGGAGATAAATAAGAAAAAGGGCATAGTTAAAGAGAATAGATTTTGGAATGTTTGGCAAGCTTTTGTGGATTACTGATTGAAGGGAGATGAAGGGAATAGACCAGTACCCGGTCAAAGGAGTTTTAGGGCATTGTATAAAACACTGGGTGGATATTTTTTGTAAAATGTTTAGTATCTTAATTTTTGTATTTGTATTTAATTATTGCTCTTGAAGTTTGATTTAGTAGATGTATTAAATTTTGGAGTTTAAGAATTGAGTTTGAATTTGTATATTGGGATAGTAATAAGAATATATAAATTAGAATATGTATATTAGGATAGTTGTATGAATGATATAACCATTTAAAATTTCTTTTTTTGAAAATATACTTAATTAATTAAAGATGTAAGGAAGAATGGGGAAGCTATTGTACTACTAAGTCATAATCAAACTGTATTTTTATGATATTTTATTTTTACATTTTTTTTAGTTAGTATATTGTGTTAGTAAGTTAATGGTCTGTATTTTTAGGTATAATTGTTGTTTTACTTTATAAGTTGTATTATTATTGTTTAACATTTAATAAAAAAATATTTTAAAAAAGAAAGCAGAAGGCTAAGGATAAACAGCATCACCTTTGAAATGCTGATTTGGATCTATGGAAAGGTAGGAAGGTAAGCATGTGTGTAGGAGACACAGCCTGGGGCTCCCAGACAGAAAAATAACATCTTGACAGGGAGAAGGAAACACATATCCCAGCTCCAAAACAGCTGCCTTAGGAAGAAATGTGTAGATCAATAAGTTGGAACTCATGTATGCACCTGGAACCAGTATCCTGCTAACAGATAAATCAGAATAGCATGGCCAAAACTGATGAATCTCAAAACTAACAAGTTATCACCAACCTTACAAAATTCAGAGACAGAAAGCACCACTTCAGGTGGGGTGGAACCTGGAGAAAAAAACCATCAGAACCAACCCTGAGAGGCAGTGCATACTGTATGGGGGGTGGCTCAGGGGTTAAGAAGCTCGCCTTGTCAGCTGGAAGGCTGGCAAGTTGGCAGTTCGAGACCTGGGTACTGCATGATGGATTAAGCACCTGTCTCTGTCTCAGCTCTTGGGGACATGAAAATAGCCTCATTTGGCCATTCCATGAGCAGAGTTTCTTCCACAAAAATCCTTTCAACACAGAATAAATTTCTGACACAAAATAAATATTATAATGCATACTGATCTTCTGCTTATGAGTGCTGCTCCCTCATCTTGGATGAGATAGGCATACCCTCTGATTAGATGGGTATAAAAGTAAAGGTCACCCTTGCTTGAAAGCCAGTCATAACTGACTGTAGGGTTCAGTGCTCATCTCTGTTTCATAGCCGAAGAGCCAGCGCTGTCCGCTTCTGCAAACGTTTCCATGGTCATGTGGCAGGCATGACTAGACACTGGAGCACATGGAATGCTGTTTGCCTTCCCACTGAAGTAGTCCCTATTTATCTAGTTGCAATTCCTTGCTTTTGAACTGCTAGGTTTGCAGGAGCTGGGACAAAGATGGGAGCTCTATGTGTGTGTAAATGTTTATTTTTGTTTGTTGCTAGGGTCTTATTTACTGTACTTCTCACGTTTCAACAAAGTTTTCTATCACTTTCTCTCAGTTCCTTCCACTTGTTTGGTCAAAACCTCTCTAGATATTCCACTTTCTCCCTTCACCTCAATTAGAAGCAAATCCTACATTAAAGTCACCCATCTACCTAAGATAGGTGACGCTGGGTCTTCTATATCTATAAAACAGAGATGTGGGTTTGTATGTGCTCGAAAGGCTCCCACAACCCTGGACCGATCCCACTGAAATTTGGCAATATGTACCTTGGGCTGGTGTGAGATCAGCAATACGGGGGTCACAAGCCCCATGGGGTGGCATATGCCCCCAAATTGCATCCCAATTGATATATACAATGTGTGTGTTTCCCAGTGATGCAATTGGCTGATGTCCCTGGTAGGTTGAGATGGTTACATCATCTGACTAGCTCAGCTGTAGCTCTCTGAGCTCAGCTGTAGTTTTCACAGTAGGTGGAAGGTAAATGGGCATGCGAGATCAGCACTATGGGGGTCACAAGCCCCATGAGCGGGTTCCTTTCGAGCTCTGGAGCCGCAGAGGTGGCGGAGGGATAGCCACGGTGGGCAAAGCCAAGGAGGGAAGGAAGGTCCGAGGGCTCCTCAATGGCTGTGTGCCGCTCTCTCACCAGGTGGCCAGTGACATGTATGGGAAGGATAAGGGTGGTAAGTGACCATCGCCAGGGACAGGTGAGGGAAGAGAGAGATGGAAGAAGGGAGGCAGGCGTGACCCACATACACCCCACGAGGTTTCCAAGAGGGAAAGGCTGGCCTACATTAAAGAAAAGAACAACCCAGGCAAGGCCGGGTAACCAGCTAGTTGGCTATAAACGGAGATGACCACTGAACCCTAGAGTCGGATATGACTGGCTTTGGAGCAAGGGCGACCTTTACTTTTGTCTACCTAAGATAGGGTACTAAAGATGAGCTGAGCTGGTGCCAACTTGAGTTCAGTAGATGTGTTTTTTTCAGTGTTCTATAAACAGGGCAACTATGGTAAAACACCTGCCTTTAAATATTCATTTTTAAAATTCTACTGACAGTTTAGTAAAAAAATAATAATAATGGTTTGCACAATAAGCAGTAGCCAAACTTGGTCATGTAGTTGCTACCCCTCTATATTTTGGGACAATGGTAGTTTTCCATGACAAAAAAGTTGCAAGGGAAGACTGAAGATGCTACAGTCCAACAAATTGTAATATACAACAGTGTTACTCATTCAAGACTGTTACACTTCAGCAGAGGGCCTAGTAGTTTTACTGAGGAGATAATGTAGGAATTCATAGGGGCAAGCTTGTAGCAGGAGTCATTTTGTGTATGTGATGTTTGTGTAAAGAATATAGGTCAAAACTCCATGAGCGATAACCTTTGAAGGCTACCCACACTATTACCATCTTGGAATCTGAGCAGGACTACACTGCTCTTTCTGTAGCAATTGCTTAGGAAAAGTCTAGGAAGAGTAGGGCCCTATATACTGTGATGTTTTCTTACCCTGCCTAAGCTCTACAATTTAGCAATCCTGAGAGGTGGGGCACAGAATGGGAACTCTCCCTAGCCATGTTGAAGTAAATCTTTTACATGATGAAACATGTATCAATTTCAGGCTTCAGTGATTCCCTAAAACACCGTTGGGTAGTCAATCTGGTGAAGAACAAATCAAATTAATTAATTTTGCTACTTCAGTAAAATGGGCTATAAATGTACCTTGAGGAGAGTGGAAAGGAAGTCCTGCTTTTTAGCTAAGCCTACTGGCCACTTCTGATGGGGTCTGAAGCAATCACAGCAGGACAAAATCTTCTTTTATGTCAAGCAACAACAACGTTAAGATTGATCAGGCATGCTTATGACTGTTAGACCTCTTGGCCTTGGCCTTTGTAAGGCATGACAGGCTGGAAAGATGCTAGCTAACAGAGCCATGTAGACAATACTGAGGTTAAATGATCCAATGGTACGATTTAGCCTATCACAGGTTTTCCCCATATCCACGGAAGATACATTCCAAGATCTTCCATGGATACTTTGAACCATGGAAAACAGAGAACTGTATACTACAGCACACATATCTGAGTCATAAAATCTGCTTGTTGTGAATGCCTCTGTTGATCTTTCAGTGCACTCATTAAAAGGATCTCCAGGAAACACAACCAATTGGTTCTCAACATTACATTGTAAATAGTAGCCTCTATTGGCCACCTCTGGTAATGTGCCTTGGAAATACATATAGTGTTATGAATATCAGATATAGCAGCAGTGCAACATGTACAGGTATTTAAAATTCATAAGACTATCATGCCTGCTCTATGCTGGGGATATTCTTCTAAGGCAGGGGTTCTGACATGTGTCCCTTCAGATGTTTTGGATGACAGCTCCCATAATCCAAATGCAAGAGGAGGTGATACGTCTTATCAGACCAATAAAAATTAAAACAAATGCCCATATTGGCCTTCATTAGACAAAACATCATTCATCAGTGGTTAGTGCATTGGAAAAGGATAAAAGTCCCCCTAATCATATTGCTTCTAACAATGAGATCAATGTCTATGTTAGCTTCAGAATGAAAGGTTGCAAACTGAAGTCAGGAGTATTGGTTATAAATTATACCAGTTTGTGTTGATTGAAATGCCCTAAACTTACCAGACAGGAAGCCGCCGCCAATGCTTTACATTAAAACTAAAGTTTCTTTTTCTTTTATTGAAGATTGGGGGTGATCCATAATCCTTTACTGCTGGCCATGCTGGGTAGAGCCAATAGGAACCAAAAATCAAAATATCTAGAAAGACGAAAATATCTGAAACAATCCCCAGCCCAAATTCTACAGAAGGTTTCATGAAACCTGGTGTTTTTAAGCAAGCAGGTTTTGACCATTCATATTAGTAGAAAGCCTTTCAAACATTCCACTTCAAGGAAACAAAGCTGTCTTCCAAAATAAAATCTATGCATTATCTATTATGCAACTAATATGAAGGCCCTCTTGGTGTCTAGGCTTCTGACATAGACAATGTTTCCACTAACAGTAACCAGTGCATTTATGATGCTTACAGATGAAAGCTTAGCTGTCCAAAACAATTTCACCAGCTGAGCCGATATTTTCTCTTGTACTCCAGAGCTGTAAAACTTGCATAACGTCAAGATACACACAGCATCCAGAGAAACCACATAAGGCACCCCATGGTCTTGTTGTTTCAGGCCAAGTTCATCTGTTCCCATCCACTGGAGGCCACTACATGAAAAAGATCAACCAACCTCCTTTTAAAAACTACAGTAAAAGGAAGTTTATATTGTAAAGAACAACAATATGCTAGCAGTCAAAATCATTTTCATTCTGATAGGGATCTTTAGTCGCAGTGAGATCAAACAGTATGTCAACCCATTTGATGGAAACCTAATTCATTTAAAATATGCACAAGGTAATTGGGAACATATTTAAGAATATTGTATTTGGGATCATAAAAGTGGTAGACTGCAGCTGTACAGAGCAAGGAACATGGAAAGATTTTCTTCCATGTGAAACAGAGCTTGTACTCATTGCAGGCGCACCCCCCAATAACGGACACAGACAACATTGAAAGTGGATAACAGCATCGGGCCACATTTATTGATTCAATGCCCTAGTCCGAATTATAAATTTGTATTGGTAAAACGACCAATCATAATTCTTAAGGCAAGCAGGCCAAAGTAACACTGGTAAGGTACCACCCCAAAATTGCCAACGGCAATTGGTTACAATGTATCAATTTGTATCAATTTGTTTGTTGACAACAAACAAATTGTTGACCGTAGTCAATATCTAACTCATGACCCCACCCTCTGACGCGTATCCGTGAAATCACGGGGTGATGCATGCTGGTTAGCTATCGCCATCACCCCGTCGCCTGGTTCGTCGTTGACCGGACAACGTTTAACTAATTTATTCCTGTCTAGTGTTGTCCAGTCAATTGCGAACCTGCCGGATACCTGTGGGTCATACTGTTTACCTTACCAGTGCTACCCGCCACACGGAGGGGCTTCAAAGAAGGCCTGACGCCCCCCCCAGACCGTCAGCTCGGTCAACAGGCCTGCTCGCCAATCACCCAACAGGAGGTCCATACCTCCTCGCGACAGATGGACCCCATCCCCTGCGTACAAGTCGTAATTTTGTAGGCTAATAGCGGGGTGATGACTGACCCGTCCCCAAGCCCTGTCGGCAAGAAACCGCGCCACCGCCCTGTTGACCGTGCGCCTAGCGCGGTCAAGGGCCAGGAGGTGAACGCCCCCTCTATAAGAAAGGCGCGGGATAATGTCCGACCAAACCAGGGTTGTAGCAGGCCAGACATAATGCAAGTAGGCGAGGTCCTCGCAAATCGCCTGCTTGAGCGATTAAGCCGGTGACCTGGCCCAAATCATTGCCCCCCAGGTGGATGATGAGAATGTCAGGCGGGTCAGCACTCAGGCCAGAAAAAAGGAAAGGCCGCAGCTCCCGCCATAACATCCCAGGCTTACCATGCCATGTGAGACTGGCGTGTTCACCCAGTCCCAGTCGGGGTCCCCACTCTGTCGCCGCAGCGTAACGCGCTGCCCTGTGCACATAGCTGTGGCCCACCAGCCATACTGTCACCGGTGTAATACGACACCCAGGGTCTGTAAGAAAATTGAGAAAAATTGAGAAAAAGACGGTAAGGTGACTGGATTGGTACTCATGGCGGAAGTGGGCGCACATAAAACTGAAAACATTGCGAGCCCCACCTCCCCATGCTGCGTATGTCAGCCCCAGAGTACCCAAAAGCAGCTGCTGTAGAGGCTGCACCAGTACGGAATGAATGTGTGCCATAACGGGCACCTGGTAGGCCCCACCATGGTGAGGGCACTGCCTGTCACCTTCCAAAACTGAAATTTAGTAAGGGGAGACCCATCTTGGTGACAGAAAAACGGGCCGTGGTGCATGCCACGCAGTGCCAGGAACTCCTGTAGGGCACCAACCGGACAGATGTCTGCCAAAGAACACCGTAGCAGTCTTACACCACTGCCTACGCCATGCTGATATGTCTTAGAGGAGCGTATCCTCAACTGGGCCCAGTCTTTGGCAACATAGACATCCTCGAGTTCCAGTGCCCTACAACTTGCATCCGCCTTATACAGCATCTCAAGCTCGCTGGTGCGGAGCGCTCCAAAAAGGCCACCGTTGTAGCCGCATGAAGTGGGCTGCCTCATTTCCAAAACAGAGGCCAGGCCAGCCCCGGGCCAATTGGGTAAAACCCTGGGGAAATCTTGCATCCGCCTTACTCAGCATCTCAAGCTCGCCGATGCGGAGGGCTCCAAAAAGGCCACCGTTGTAGCCGCATGAAGTGGGCTGCCTCATTTATCAAAACTGAGGCCAGGCCAGCCCCGGGCCAATTGGGTAAAAACCCTGGGAAAATCTTGCATCCGCCTTACTCAGCATCTCAAGCTCGCCGATGCGGAGGGCTCCAAAAAGGCCACCGTTGTAGCCACATGAAGTGGGCTGCCTCATCTATCAAAACAGAGGCCAGGCCAGCCCCGGGCCAACTGGGTAAAAAAACCCCTGGGTAAATGGGGTGGCGGTCGCCCGGGAAACGCCCGCGCACGCGCACCCACCCCTCCCAAACATGTCTCACCCGGAATTCATTGGTGCTGTCCACACGACCTCCCACTTTGGCCATAAAAGCCAACCCGACAGCTGAGATGCTATGGTGCGTGGTGCAAGGCCCTGGGCATACAGGTAAACCATGAATCGCAGAACATGGGCTACTGGGATCGGCCAGGTTCCTGGCAGTCGGAATCGGGTACATAATACTCTGAAGGAACTAAATGCGTGGTGATACGCCTTACTCATGCATGGCGCTAGTGACAGGCCAATCGCCCGGTTCACCTCTCCTTGCCAACGTTCCATCTCTCGTCCAGGAGTGGCAAGGGAAATTCCTCCGCATCCGGGGGCCGAGGCACGGAACCGGGAGATCTGCAGGCGGGACAAAGCAGCAGCAATATCATTATCAACCCTTGGGACATGCCTGGCCCTGAAGGGAACGTTGAGGCACAGGTTGCATAACACAAACCAACGCACTAGCTCCATAACCCCGGGCGATTTGGAAATCTGTGCAGTGACGATGCGGACAACAGCCGCGTTGCCATGCCAAAATTGCACAACCGAGTTGGCCCACTCCTTGCCCCATAGCATCAAAGCACCCAGGATAGGGAAACATTCCAGATACGTGAGACCATGCAGGCGACCCTTGCCTGCCCAGGATGGTGGCCACCCACCATAGGCCCACTTCCAATTGAAGTACATCCCGTAAACCCAGGAATCCTGAGGCATCGGACTGCATCTGAAAGCAAGGGGGAGCCAGGAGATCAGACCCCAAAATGACACCCCGTTGAACTACCTCTGGATCTATGGCCAGACAAGCACGTCTGCCCCGATACCCCGGGTAAATCTGAGCCTGTGGTGGGGCCTGGATAATCCCGCCATGGCATCGCACCAGCGCAGAGTAAATGCCCTGCCCGGTGCGACGACCCTGCCAGCGAAACTGGGTGACCATGTAGCACCAGAAGTTCCCTCAGTGATGCCATGCGCTCGGCCAGCAAGACCGAGACAAGGGCCACTAGCCTTGACACCTTATCCCGCTGCAACCTAGAATCCTGCGCTACCGTGTTACTCTCCACCCCAGGAATACTAGCTTTGGAGATGGGCCCTCGGTCTTTTCGGGCGCTAAAGGGACACCCAGTTCCTCCATTAGCGTCTGAAATGTGTTGAGGAGACGTGTGTACGTGTCCCAGCCCCGTTCAGCCCCGAATAAAACCATCCAGGGAATGGGCTACAGACCGGGACCCTGACCTGCGGACAAAAGCGCAATCTAGGAAAGTGGTGAAACGCTCGAATACCGAGCCCCAATGGAATAGCCAAAAGGCATGGCATCATTGAAATAATATGCTCCCCGGGACGGGGGTGCAGGGACAGGGCCAACGACCCTGCCCGCATAGACCCTATTGTCAAAGCTAGCAGCAGCCACCTCCTCCCTCCCCTTAAGGGATAAAAGATTGGGGGCATCCTGAGGGGACCTATTACCCATGAAAGGGATCCGGAACCCCTGCCTAGAACCCTGAAGGAGAGAACCCGCATCCTCTCCCTTCGGGTACCACGTGAGCCAACGCTCCAACATGTCCACCTTAAATGGGGAGGGAGCCCTTCGGTGAACTAGATCCATCTGCGGCAGTCTTGCCAGCCCCCTGTCTGCCCCACCCTCTGCCCCGCATCCTTCTAGGCCTGGGACAGGCAGAGGCCGCATGGGGGCCAACACAGGTGGGACACTCCTGTCTGTATTTGCAAGTCTTCCCATTAGAGGAGCCATTGGACAAGAAAGTCCAGCACAGCAGGCGGGCTGGAACCCCCCGCCCCGCCCCCTGGCAGGTGACCTATGCTGGGGCCGCCTGCTGAACCGCATGCCCACAATGGTATATCTCCCCGGGCGCAGGGCGCGTAGGCGTCACGTACAAAAGCCGCAGCCTCTGGCCTGGCTCATCCCGCCTAATCTCGGGGTGCGGGGAAATCCGCCTACGGCATTCCTCGTCACAAGCCAACCACGCTGGGCCCGGAAAGTAAACCATCGCCCGGTAGACGTTGTCCAAATACTGGACCATCGGAATTGCCAGATCCGGCCGGGCCCTAAGGTACACCACCATGCATATGATGCAGGCCGGCAACCATTTGGCCCACATACTTGGTGGCTTGCGACAACGTGCCTGCCACTATCCTTCTCATTCTGCCCCTCCCTATCTCCTTGGTGGGCACCCTGTTTAGGAGCGCGAAGATATCCACGCACTCCCCCCGCCAAATTTACTCTCTGGCGGCCTGTGCCAAGTGGTCACCCAGTGGTAAGGAATAGGGGCTTGGACCAACCCGGCCACCCAAAACATTCCCCTCAGGGTAGGGAACACCCCCCACCACGGGGCCCTGGGTGTTAGCTGTCATCGCCGGGTGAGGCGTCAGCGGGTGCACCGCCGCACCACCCGCGCGAGGGCAAGGCCATTGAAAAGCCCCCCCCCCATATTGGGAATGTGTGTGGATGTACTCGCTTACACCGTATACTCACATGCTGCACCCCCGCGGGCCGCCCCCACCGGGGGTTCCGGCCCACTGGGGGCGTCGGAGCTCACGACCGACGTAGAGCTCATCACCGGGGCCTGACCTGCACCTGGCTGCTGGCTGGGGAGCTGCGAGGCAGTGGCCGAACCGCGCCACGCGCCTGCAGCAGCTCAACCCTCCCTGTCGGCTGTTGTCCTCCTGCCGGCAGCGCCTCAAAAGGAACCTCAAAGGGGGGCCCCCGCCTGACTGGCCCGAGCCAACGACGCTTCAAGGGCCGCAAGGCGGGCCAGTAAGGCTTCCACGTTGACCTGGGGCCAAGGGCCGGCCGGCCCGCACGGTCCAGGCGTGGGTACAGGTCCCTGTACCCCAGGACCCGAATATAGCCATTGGCCAACACCGAAGCCCGGCAGGGTCGGTGGAGAAACCTGCCAAGGCAGGGGGCCGCACCACCCCCCAAGGCTAGAGGGCCCCGGGGGAGGCTGCGACCCAAGAGCAGCAGGCCCAACCTGGTGGGCAGATGCAGGAGCGGTGTCCACCGCTCGCGGGCCGCGGGCCGGAGCCCCTACCGCGCCCGCAATCTGTTCGCCCGCTCCGGGCCAAGGGGCGATAGACCCCATTCCGCCGGTCCCGGCAGGGGCCTGCAAAGGCGGCTGCTGGGGAGGTGGCACCGCGGTCCTCCGACCCGGGTTGCGCCTCCTAACAGCGCGAGCCGCACTCGAAGCTGCCTTCTTCTTCGAAGGCATCTCCACCGGAGTGAAGGGAAGCCAAAAAGGAAAAATCGCCGCCAAAAGGCTTCCCGGTAAGTTAAAGAGCGATGGAGACACAGGGGAAAAGACTTCTCCGCTCCGTCGCTGAGGTAAAATGGCAGCTCGGCTGCCTCGTGGCCACCCCTTTTATAAGGGAGCTGGCCACGCCCCTAACTACCCGGATTCTCTGTCCTGTGGGGGGGGCCCGCAAAGAGCGCGGCGGCCATTTTGGCGCCGCGCTTGCATTCTCTACATCACACAACTTTTATGTTAGAAGCAACTCTTTTACTGCCCCTTTTCCCTTCCACCATCGTTTAAAATCTAGTGGAGAATTAGAGAGCCCAGAAGAAGTGCTGTGCAATTGTAACAAGATATTAGCTTTAAAAATTAAAATGAAAGCTTTTTGTCATGTCAACAGAAGGAGGCTCACCAGAATTTAACTTTGTATTCTTTCAGAAGACAGGGGAGAACTATTCCTTTCAAATGTAATCTTACATACGTTTATATATTTCACCTGCTTTCACTGTATGGCTAAATAATGGCCAAGATCCAAAGAGTCACACACTACCTATTGTTGGGTTGGATACACAAAGAGCTGTGGTTTCAACCTTTCCTTAGCAATCTCTCATAACTGCAGAAGATCTGCCCCAAAGATTGAGAAGTCTTCCATAATTATACATAACATGAGGGATGCATATTACTATTAGAGGTGAATGGAAGCCATTCAGCATGTTAATATGTCCACACAACCGTGCTTTGCTTATGTGTGCAGCTTTTGTTACATCCCAGTGTTAGTAACTCAGCAGGGTTGTGCATACATGCACATGTGTACCTTGGGTTTTGATGTGCAAATTATAAGAAGCAGCAAATTAAAATATGTACATAACTTCCATTCTATTTTAGAAAGTACCAATTCCTATTCAGAATCTGGCAGAGGAGTTGAAATTACAGCAGGATGAGAGAATTTAAGATACTTTATGAAATAATACAAATTAGAGGCTAAATTGTTTGTTACTGAGCTCAGATTGGAACTTTTCAGTTTCATCGTGGCTGTTAAAAAAATTAAAAGACACAGACTGCACAATCGATCTAAAACCGTTGTTCCCCATAGAGGGCAATTTGATTTTTAAGGGGGGCAATTTGACAATGAGTTTTTAACAGTTACTGACCTTTTAGGCTTCCTCCATTTGAATAGGAGTCCACTTTTTGAATAATAAGAATTGTATGTCACAGGGAGAGGGGATCAGGCTTTTAAAGATGCTTAGGTGGGGCATGGCCAAAAAAAAAGGTTAGACCATTGATCTAAAATGATAAGTGACTTATAAAAATAACAAAGGCAAAACTCAAAGGCTGAGAGAGAGAAAAATGTAAAGTCATACTTGTGTGGGTCATTTTGGAATCAGCAAAATTATGTTTTAGTCCATGTTCACTCATTTCCTGAGATACAGGAAGTTAGGGGGAAAACAGCACTGAAAATATTCCAAGCCAACGTAAAGCATTTCAATGCAGAGATGGTTAATTTCATTCAAGCCTAATGTATATTTATGTAACAAGCATTCAGTTACCCTTCAAAAACATATCACAGAATCTTATAAATCCAAAGCAACTTGAGGTTATTAAAATATGCCAAGCTATTACTTATCTGCTATTAAAATGACTGAGGTTTAAAAGCTAACTGTTTGTTAGGAAGGAATGATAACTTTTTGTCCACAGCAACCATTCAAGATGATAATTTAGAGCCTGCAAAGCTAGTCATTGGGAGTTTGATTCCCCACCAAGCCTCCTGGGAGCACAGCCAGCCTAGGCCACCTTTGGCAAACTCCACAGTCCCAGAGAACCCTTTGAAACAGGGAATGGTAACCAACTTCTGAGTACTCAGTGGCCAGTATCCTGTTCATGCCAGAAAGTTATGCTGGCATAAATGTGCCACGCATTATGCCCAGCAACAAAAAATGTTACACTATGAAATTGTACAACAAGGTTTTGGGCTATTTCTTGAAAATCCTGGAAGGACTTGATGGCACCCAGTTATTATAGTATCATGAAGCAGGGCTTTGACAACAGATTCCCCCCACCCCCTCAATAACTACAATTGCAAAGAGTACGAATAGGGTTATCCACATAAATATTTCAGATAGTTGTATTTTTGTGTGTTTTTAAGGAAGGCAGAGTATACCAAAATCTGTTCTCCCACTGAATCTAAATTATTTTATCACTTCCATAAGGTGACTGTAATTAGAGGCAGAAAAAAATATCAAAAGGTTATCTAATTGTAAGGGACTCTGGCATCAGATAACATGACTGGCAGGGGGGAATTTTTTTTTGCAGTTGAGGATTTCTTCCTTCCATCTCTTAACTATCATGGCTATCAAAGGTCAGTTGCTTGCAGGTCAGATGTATAGTAAGACAGAAGGGGGGAGTCTTTGTTACAAGGGGTTTCCCCTTGCTGATGGTGTAATCACTATTCTACAGGCATGGCTTGTACAACAGGATTTTGGTGTATAATTTACAAACTCACATATACAGTATAATTATATGACTTCTTTCCATTCCCCAGCACATCAATACTTAGCTACAGATTACTTACACTAAGTTTAGATTTAACTCCATATATGATAGCCCTGGATTTTGACACCAGATATTTTCTAGACTCATTTTACAGGCATTCTACCTCTTGTCTTCTTGATAAGCATAGATCAGTGGTGAATGTTATATATATTAGTGTATGATATTTTCTGTAACCCAAGTGGACTACTACGTATATGAGTAAGTGTAATGCTGCAAGAGATCTTCTCCCCCGCAAACAGAAAATGTTCAAGATAAAATAGTATCAGTGAATATAACTCTGTTTCCTTCTAGCCTACAGAAGTAAAATGCTTAACATCAGACATGTCCTTCCCTGTAGTCCAGGGGTGCCCAAACCTTTCAGGCCATGGGCCAGTCATGTAGTTGAGGTGCCGGTCATGTGGTTCTTCCCACTAGAAGCGGAAGTAAAACACGCATGCACAACTTGTACGTGCACAGAATGCACCTGCACCTGCACATAATGCTATTGTAAATGCATTTATGACAGCTGCAGGTCATTTACAGCAGCATTATGCACATGCATGGGCATGTTCTGAGCACGCACCCATGTAGGTGCATTTTACTTCCACTTCCGGGAGCAGTGAGGGCCGGATTAATTGGCACAGGGGGGCAAATCTGGCCTGCGGGCTGTAGTTTGGGCACCTCTGCTGTAGTCCCTTCTGAAAGAAGTATAATTTGGCTCAGTTTAGATTAAGACTGTTTAGATTCAGACATGTACTAAATACATTTCAGAGACACATTTCATACAAATAGAGAATAGCTTGATATCGTTCTCCATATTTTCTGACTGTTGAGTATGTTGCCTTGGATTTCTTTTACAGCTGCCCTGATTTTTTCATTATTTTAATGTACTATTTTGGTTATATTTTATCTATTTTTATTGTTAAGTTGTTTACTGCCCAGAACTTATAATTTGTATTCTTCATGGAAACAAATTGTTGCAACTATTTACATGATAAACACTTTTGTGAGCACCATCTTTTAGATCCTAATTGCCTTTTTTCATTCTTTGAAGAAAAGCTTTTTTAAAAGCTTTTCTTCAAAGAATGTAGGGAAAACACAAAGACTGTAGGGAAAACATTTTCTTCAAATATGTAGGGTAGAAATGGCTATCCCACACGTCATTTTACATTATGGTCCAATGCTTGTCTTGGGTACATTGGTAATATCTATTCTAGGGTATTTTATAATGTCTGGTAAAAAAAAACTGTTTGGTCCCTTAATTATAGGCACTGTATTTTGAGAGTTTAAATTTCCCCTGTTCTGGTTGAAAAGAAAAGTCACTAGTTTAACTCACTGAATAGTTAATTTGGCAACTGCCAACTGCAGTGACATCGCCCCTCTCTAAGTGAATGAAAAATGGTGAGGAGTACATTTGTATGATCTCTCAATGCTTTCCCTGCAGTTTGTACCTTGGGTGCTCTGCTAACAGGAAAAAAAAAGTTTTCCACCACTCAGATGAGGCTCATCATAACACCTTATGGTGTGGGATCATTTAAAATTAAATATATATTCATTCTCTTGCCCTGCCACCTGCCTGTAGTACTGGCACCAAGCCTAGGCAAAAACATCTGAATATACAGAATAATGGACTGAGCACTGTAGCCAGGAGATTGGATTCACAAAGTGTACCAATGGGAGCTGTATGAATGAAAGTGCAACATTTAATCAAAACTCTCTGCAATCAGTTTTCTGCTCCTCAATACTGGCAACCCTTGAATAATACCATGGGTTGTTATTCCCACAGTATATGAGACATTTTTCATTTTTTTCATTGACTTTTCATTTAAACTCTGTTTTTCATTTAAACAGTTCAAAAAGCAAGAAAATGCAAGTACACAAAAAGGTACCACTTCAGTGGGGAAGATAACAGCAGTCCATGTGCTCCACTGTCTAGTCATGCCTGCCATATGACCACAGAAACATCTGTAGTTGCAGACAGCACTGGCTCTTTAGCTGCAAATCGAGATGAGCACTGCCCCATAAAGTTGGGCATGACTGGCTTTCAAATGAGGGAGACCTTTACCTTTTAGTCTACATTTTCACTGATTATTTTTTCCACATGAAGCAATTCAATTGTGCCAGAAGAAAACTATCTAGGATACCTCTCTAGGGAAAGACATCACAGGCAGGTGAGCAATTAGCAACAGCCATTACACCTTCATAAAGTCCTACAATGCTTAGCACCCTCTCTGGGTGGTTTATAGGTGAAGGCATGGAAGAGATTTAAGCAAAGAAGAGTCTGGGAAAAATCCTTTCTTTCAGATGTATAGCAGTAACCCACATTCCCTGACTTGTTTCCCTACCAAACATCCAGTTTTACCCCTTGTGGTTTTGTAAAGCAATTAGAGCCTGCTCCTCTAACCACTGTAAAACCATATTGATTTTAAAATTACAGGAGCACCTGCACTCTCTCCAACTAAAATTTCTCATAGAATATATATCCACCCAAATCCTTCCCTCATATTCATTTCTTCTGTACTCAGACAGGTCCTGTACTGATCAATGTGCCTCCTCTTCCTCTGTTTGAGTCAGAAGCAATCCAGTGGTGAAAGGATAATTCAATAGGACAATATCATTGCCTAGGGGACACCCAAATGTGTTCAAAGTCCTCACATGCTTCAGGGAGGCTACTTCCAAGTCCCCAAATGTACCTGGCTGTTGAACTGTGCCTTCTTGCTTCTCAAAGATGAATTCAGAAAGTGTGACTGCCAAACAGTATTGAGGATGAGGCTTCAAACTCCACCCATGAGTGGATGGGTTAGATTTCTCCTCCCAATTGCCAGGAATTTTTGGGACTCTCACATATATGCACTGCCCATAATATTTTGGTGCACAGCCTAAGGAAGACAGATTTATGTTGAAAGCTATTTGTTCAGTTTTTTTTTCCAGTGATCCAATTGTCCCCATGTTTGGATCACACAAAGAAGGACCATATGGCTCCATTTAGTTTTGTCCCCAGTGTGCCATTATGTTTGGTGTAGAAAAAGCAGAGAAAGATTGAGAACTCCTTTGGGATGAGCCACAGTAACAGCATTCTAAATACTGTGAATAAACTTGCTTCCTCTCCCTTATAATACTGGACTATTTACAACATAAGAATTCACCCAAAGTATGATAAGCAGTAAATTTGAGACAGATTGAAAAAGGGAAAGAATGGGTACTTCCAGACAAATGGTTCTTACTGCTTCCAGCAAAAAGATACTGAGCAGCTGTTTCCCTCCCTGACAGATTTTCTGTGTCAAGGAGAAAAGACAGGAGCTTTGTCCTGCACTGCATTCAGACTTCATAAACAAGGGGGTAGGAACATGTCCACGGTCCACTTTTCTCATCCTGTCTCTCTTCCTGAACTCTCATGCTACTGAATAAACCTTCCTGCCTATGACATAGGAAAGCCTCTGGCTTCTTTCTCTAAAGCCAGAATCAGAAGGAACTGGTGGCAACTGCGAAACAGAAAAGGAGGGAGGGGACACCTGTCTTATAATGTCATGAACAATATGGACAAGAAATAAAATATGATGACTACTTGGGAGAACCTAATTTCTTGACCTATTCACATCAGCAGAGTTTTTGTTCTGATGCTTAGAAAATGAAAATGCATTACAACTATTAGTATAAGAACTGGTGCAAATCTTGCTTTGCTATACTTGCCAGTTTTCTGAGAGTGACAGAAATGAACATGTATGTGCCGAGCCTTGAAGGAGAGGCAACAGCTGCATATATACAGCCAAAGTCCTCCTAAACAAAGGAGAGTTCACATATTTTGCAACATCTATTGCTTGCGAAAGGTTTGATATATGAATATTTAGCATTCAGTGGGGATCTAGTTTGAGAGTTTTAAAAGGGTGGAAGAGATAAATCAAGATATGTAGAAAAGTATTTTGCAAACTGACAGTTCAGTGAAACCAGTCAAGATACAGAGAAATGTGTTTTGCTGAATAGAACAACCCTAAAACCCAGTACTATTGGCTGAGAAGGGCCAGGAGGCAGAATGTGGCCTGTGGAGGGTTGGAGGGCAACTCCAATAATGCCTAGAAGGGGTATTGCACAAACCAAGACTTGACATAGCTCATTCACAACAGGTTTGCCTTTATAAGCTCCATGGAGAAAAGTAGGGTAGAACAGAAATTAGTAGATAATAATTTCATGTCAGAGATTCCTCTGGGTTGAAAAGATTTTTAGGGGACGCCCGAATGAGGCTCTTTTCATGTCCCCAAGTGCAGCTCTCGGTATCAAAATCCGACCTTCCAGTCTCCAGCTCGGATGAAAACAGTAAATCAACGTTGCATTCAATTTTGAAGTCATTAAATCAGCCTAGCAAAGCAAATTTTAGTAAATCATGCAACTTATTACAAATTTCACTGTTCTTCTAAATTTATGTTGTTTTTTTATCACAAAGTATGGCAAGGCAATTAACGGCAACCTAATTTTCAATTTTTGTGGGGCCAGATTCAAAGGTGAACAGGCTTCTGTACAATTATCTAGATTAGAAGAAGTAACTTCATCAGCTCCAGCCTTTCTTATTCTAGCTTGAGCAGCTGTATGTTTCAAAAAAATCAGAGCATGAAAGTCCAATTCTCCCTTGCATTCACACAGATCTTGTGTCTAATGAAATAAAATAATATGTCATCCCATTTTATTTTTGTTTTCTTTAAAAGTTGCCAAACCAGAGAAAAGCAAGTTCCTTTCAGTCTTTATTCTGAAATACTGTAGATCGATACTAGTTGCAATGGAGTAAAAATAGCAATAAAAAGACTAAACTTGCAATGCCATACAGCCTTCCAGAGATCGTTGAATTATAGTTTTTGCAGTTCCTTGTCATTGCTAGGTTGTCTTGAGCTGGTAAAAAGTTCAGTCCACCAACATCTTGAGGGCTACATGCTTGCAGCCCTGCTTTAAAGAAATGGCAATCAAATTAAAGCAAACCTCAGTCTCAATGACATTTAAAGAAACAAGAATCAAACTGTGATCGGATGCCCTGGTTTCTTTATCTATTAGCACTAAAAAAAAGATACAGAGCATTTGTACATAACCAGACATTGTGGTTCAGCTGAAACAAAAGCAGAAATGCCACTGTTTTCTTCTAATGCTAAAATGAGGCAGAGAGGGGCCAAGAGAGGCGCTGTACAATCCCAAGGTTTATCACTCCTCACTCACAACAATCTGAACCATGGCAAGGTTCAGGGTGGCTAACTTTGGCTCTCTAGTTAAGTACTGGACTGCAATTCTAATTAACCTTAACCAACACAGCTGTTGGTGAGGAATGACAAGTGTTGATACTGCCTTGGCAAGGAGGGAAGCACAAAGTTGCACATTCAGGTCTAGACCTTCAATGATCATGTTGTTGTTGTTCAGTCGCACAGTCGAGTCCAACCCTTTGTAACCCCATGGACCATCACATTCCAGGCTCCTCTATCTTCCACCATCCTCCTTAGCCCACTCAGATTTATGCCCATTGCATCAACAATGCCATCTATCCACTTCATCCTCTGGTGCCCCATTTCCCTTTTTCCTTCTATTTTTCCCAGCATCAAGGCCTTCTCTAGTGAGTCCTCTTTTCTCATTTGGTGGGCAAAATACTTGAGCTTCATCTTCAGTATTTGTCCTTCCAATGAGCAGTCAGGGTTGATTTCCTTCAGGACCAACTGATGTGTTCTCCTCGCAGTCCAGGGGACTCTCAAGAGTCGCCTCCAGCACCACAATTCAAGGTGTCTATTCTTCTGCGCTCAGCCTTTCTTATGGTCCATCTTTCACAGCTGTACATTACTACTGGGAATACCATTGCTTTGACAATGCAGACTTTTGTAGACAGGATGATGTCTCTACTCTTTATTATGCTCCCTAGGTTTCTCATTGCTTGCCTCTTATTTCGTGACTGCAATCACCATCTGCAGTGATCTTGGATCCCAGGAAAGTAAAATCTGTTACCACTTCCACTACGTCCCATTCTAGTTGCCAGGGAATGATGGGGCCAGTTTCCATGATCTTAGGGTTTTTTATGTTTTGAGTTTCAAACCAGCTTTTTCACTCTTCTCTTTCACCCTCATCAAGAGGCTCTTTAGGTCTTCTTCACTTTCTGCCATTAGAGTAGTGTCATCTGCATATCTCAGTTTATTGATGTTTTTCTCCCAGCAATCTTAATTCCAGCTAGTGCTTCATCCAGCCCTGCATTACACATGATGTATTCTGCATACAAGTTAAATGAGCAAGGTGACAATATGCAGTCTTGTCATACTCCTTTTCCTATTCTAAACCAATCAGTATTTCATATCCTGTCCTAACTGTTGCTTCTTGGTTCGCATACAGTCTCTCTGGCGAGGGGGCAGCAATACAAATTCATAAATTAAATTAAATTAACATTAAATTAAACTTCGCATTATTCGCCAATTACGCCAACTCCTGGACTGGGACTCCTTACTAATGGTCACTCATGCTCTAGTCTCCTCCAGACTAGGTTATTGTAATGTGCTCTACATGGGGCTGCCCTTGATGACCATTCAGAGGCTACAACTGGTGAAAAATGCTTCTGCCCACATGGTGATGGGGTGTGGTCACTATGACCATGCCTCACCCCTATTGCAGGAGCTGCATTGGCTGCCGGTGTGCCTCCGGGTGCAATTCAAAGTGCTGGTAATGACCTTTAAAGCCCTTCATGGTAGTGGACTAGGATACTTAAGAGACCGCATCATCCCAAGATCATCTGCCCATCCTACAAGATCAGACTGCAGGGGCTCCCTAGTGGTTCCATCTGCCAGAGAGGCTCGTCTCTCTGGCACTAGGAGGACCTTCTCTGTATCTGCTCAGGCCTTGTGGAACCTCTTGCCAACTGAGTTGAGCCTCCAGGCAGAGCTGCTGGCCTTCAGAAAGGGCCTTAAAACCTGGTTATTGCAGCAGGTGTGGGACACTGCTGGTGTGGTAGCCCCCCACCCCGGCTGACATATAAGGCCATCTGGGTTTTTCAATTTTATAGGGAGAGTGTTTTAATCTGGTTTTAATGGTTTTAAAGCTTTAATTGTTTAGTCCTCTATGATGAGGACATTTTCTATCTTGAACTTTTGATACTGTTGTGAGCCACCTGGAGTCGCTTCGGTGAGGGAGGCGGGAATACAAATACAGTAATAAATAAAATAATAAATAAATCAGCCTCGGCGTGCTCTCCTAGTGCCACAGATGTCAAAGCAGGGAAGCAGCAAAAACAAGTAAGTCCAAAGACCAGGCACACCCCTGGCCACTGGCGGGAAGCGTCGAGGACAGGGACGGCCCCTGATGGAAAAACATTGAGAATGCTTGCATTACGGCCTTGAATAATTCAACTGGGATACCATCATCTCCACTAGCTTTGTTCCTACTAATACTCTCTAGGGCCTTCTTGACTTCTCATTTCAGAATTTCCGGCTCAAGGTCATTGATCTCATCACTGTGGTTGTCAGGGACGATGAGGTCCTTTTTATAAAGTTCTTCTGTATATTTTTGCCATCTTTTCCTGATCTCTTCTGTGTCTACTAGATCCCTACCATTTTTGTCCTTTATCATGGTTATCCTTTTTGTCCTTTATCATGTCGATACTGAAAAAAGCAAATGCAATCCAGGTTCTATTCCCCACAAGCTTTCATTGAACATATGCCTACTGTTCTTGTCCCCTGACTACACAGACAAGTGTTGATGGGCATATTTCTAAATTCCCCATTTCCAAATTCCCCATTATTTCCACAAATCTAGAATAAAGGTAGCATTGTCACAGTAATATTCCTATGTTCAGATCTTTATTTAGCTTGGGTAATGTTCAGAAAATTCACAGCTTTCAATCGTAAGTTCCTCACACAGTAACTATGGAGATAAAACAATGTGGCTTGGCCATATTGGAAAGGTGAAACAAGTATGTGGAACTATGCAATGGTCCTGAAAGAGCTTGAAATGTAAGGTGAATGTTAGAGAAACTTAAAAAAATTCAGTGGATCCAAGTCCTCCCAGTTTCATATAAGGAAGATCAGCTTTGGTGCCATGAAAACAAACAATTAAACAGGGTTGGGAGGAGAGAAGGGTTTAAAATTATTTAATTTGGGTTTTTTTAAAAAAAGTTTGACTGGATAGGAGTTTGTCTGTTTAGAACTACTTGTCTACCATTTCTTCACATGACTTTCATACACCCAGTCAAGGAGCCCTAACAACTGAACAATGATGGTGCTTCCCACTCTGCTCCCTAAGACTGCTATTTTCTATAGAGTACTCTATTCAGTACTCTTCTAAACTCTCTCTGAACAGGGTCACTATGGAAACATGTCAGTGATGCTCTCTACCTTTATCAGCACTTCTCTATTTAAATGTTCTTCCCAAATTTTCAACAAAGCTATCCAATGAACCTGAACTAATCTAAGATGCTGTTCAGATTCTTTCTTCTTCTCACCACCTCCAAAAACTAGTTTCTCACCACTAGCCTCAGAGTTCTGATTTGAAATGTCCAAGTTCTGGTCTCCTTGTCATTTTACCAACTCTTTAGTAAGTCATTTAATATATCAGAATCAAAAGTATCATTATTCTGAATTTAAAGTGATTCCCCCCAAAAAAACAACAACAACAAACAAACCTGGCCTTTGAACTGCTGTTTTGCAAAATATTTGGAAATTCTGTCATTTGTGACTTGTGCAACTTAATTGAAATCTAGAAGCAAATACAGTAGCTAATAGTCAAAATCCTACTGCAGGTTGACATTTGTGTATTTGAAACTGCATAAGCATTGGCAGCAAACTGCTGCTCATAAAGAGGTATTGGTTGTATTCCTGGGCCGATGCCTGATCAATCAATTTGCCTGCAATCCTTAACACAATATCCCTTACGCTAAATGGCAAGCATATTATTACAATACATTGTGACATTATTACAGCATAGTACATAGTATTTTGGCTCAAATGGGCAAAACATGTTATTTATGTCATAAGGCAGAATACTGTTAAGGAAATGTAGAGTATAATTCTCTACACTATAACAATCTTCAGCTTGCAATAATAAAAATCCCTTTTGGAAATGGTAAGAAAAACTGCACTCATGATGGAACAATAAACCAATAAACCATTTAAACTATTATAACCACAATCTATCGTTTTGGTGCTTTTTTGCCTTCTGGAAATGAAATCATCAATGATGTACACATTTTGATGAAGTACCAGCATTAATTAAGTAAACTGGACAAGTTATATCAGTTTCTTAGAATATATCACAATCATTAGGTTTCTAAGAAAGTAGGTTAAAAAACTAGTATTTTAAGAATCTACATGTGCAGAAATAGTGCCCTTTCTAAAGGCAAAATGCACAATTTGGATATATGTGGCCCTGGAATTTTAGGCACTCATACACCAGACAACATCAAATTCTTACTGAATTGCTAATGGCTCATATTCCTTTTAAAAAATTAAATGCTAATGCTTAATCTCTTTTCTCCACCAGCAGGACTCTTTCCCTTTTAATAGTTGCATAACATACAAATATTTTAGCCAGAAAATCTTTGTGCATCACCTGATATGTACTTTTGGAAAACAGCACCAACTGAATTTCTGTTTGTTCTACACCTCTGAAAGACACAACAGGGAAAGTAACAGATGTATGTTTGAGTCAACATACTTACAGGAAAGATGTCAATGAAGTCATAAAAGAGCTTAGTAGCATTCACTAAAAGTGTGGAAATCAAAAGGCTGGGGGGAAGAGAGGGGGGGACTCTGCATTCTTAGATTTTTGAAGGATATAGGTTCAGCCTTAAGAACAATTTATCAAAAATAAGTCAGACTTAGTGGAATTTGCTTCTCATCTTGTGATTTTACTATGTATGTTAGGCAACTCCCTCTTATCCAGAAGTTGTTAATTACCACATTACATGAAGCAACTATGCTTGTTAACACTTTATTTTGAGGGAAATGAAAGAGAAACAATGTTTGAAACACACACACTTATTTTTCACACCTTTTATTTTTCCCTGTATTCAACATGCATCATCTGTTATTTTTGGATAGTTACTTTGGGGGATTTCAGGTATTATTTTATTTTATATTGTTATTTTCAAAACAAATTAAGCATTACAAAGTAATAATATCCATATTCAATTGTAAGCAACAGACAAATTATTTTTTAAGAGTAATGACAATTCTAATGCGATAGCTTCTGCAAAATACTTGCAAGCTCTATTTATATTCCACCATGGAGGCTATAATGCCTAGAGATAATCACTTCAAACTAAGACCTTTGGTGAATAATAGCAACAAGCCCACTGCAATGTCTGCCTTGAAACAATCACCACATTCCTGTGAATGCTAAATAAGTGAATTCTGCAAAACATGGAATTTCATTCCATCCCTGTGCCATCTAGCCACAGTTCAAAACCACCCATGCTTGCTGCGTCAACTCACAAGCATTGAAGAATATGTATTTCTTTTTTAAAAGCTAAACATCTTTCTTATATACTTAAATGAAAGCTGAGATTGTTCATATTTTCACCATAAAGCTGGCAACTTCAAGTTTAAAACAACAGCCCATAATCATTTCTGATTCGTGAATTGTTGTTTTTTAAATGGAAGAGCTGGCATTCCTCCACTCCACAAGCATATGGTCTATAGAAGCCACTGAGAAAGTAAATATCCACTTGGCCTACTGAAAGATGTTGAAGTATTCATCTTCATTTCTGAGGATTAAGAGAGGTTTCATGTACAATATAAAATAACATCACTGCACAGTTTGCCTATATGTATAGCTAACAGTGGTATTGAGTTGCTGTAACTGACTTTTTAAAAAGCCAATTTTCAACCTTTTACCCTAGCCCATAGCTATATCCCAAAGTTAATTCAGCTACCAAAAAGACCTGAATATTATACAGCACTTCATTACAAAGCCAGGGATACCCCCTCCCATATTAATCAAGATGTCATCAGAATCTGAAGGTTTCAGGTATGGAAGACTGAGGTAGCTAAAGCATAACCATGAGTCATGGAGATCAATTCCAAATTTAATTGGTTTTAAACGACTCCTAACACTTTCTTATACCTTGGGATTTAATTCGTCATTTAAAAAATAATCATTTGTACATCCTATAGCAGTTTTTCAAATGAATTTGGATCTTCCCAAACAAGCATGGGCAGGTTCAAGAAAAAGATACATAGTTCTTTCTAAATGTTATTGAATATAGTGTCATTGAACCAACTGGCTCCAAATGAAGGCAAATGGCTCCAAATTAAATTGGCTTTCCACAAATTGAAAATATCCTCACTTTCATTTTCTTAAAGATGTTGTTTATTCATATCTTCATACATTCTTAAAGGAGATTTGGAATACCATAGTTTTGAAATCACTTGCAAAAACATAGGATTATAGCTTGGACTTGACCTTGAAACTTAACCAACCAACAAATCCTCTGTTTTGAAGGATTTAAAGGAGGCTCTTACCTGTAACTGATTAGAAATAAACTCCTGGCATGTGTGTTTGCTATCACATTGATTCAGAGACATCTGCCTTATCATCCAATTCATGATTATTAATGGGTTCTCTGAAGGCAATTATATGTGTTCATACTTTTCATATTTTATTCTCGATGCACTTACAACTATCAAACTTCCATAAAAACGAACCAAAGCACATGTGTGAGACATCTTGGGACCTGAAGAAAAACATGTGTTAACCATCTAATGCAGGGTTTCTCAACCTTGTGTCCCCAGATGTTCTTGCACTTCAATTCCCAGAAGCTCTGATCAGCAGGTGTGCTGACCTGGGCTTCTGGTAATTGAAGTCCAAGAACACCTGGATGCCCAAGGTTGAGAAACCCTGATCTAATGTTTATACAGTGGTACCTCATACAATGATTTTAATCCGTTCCCTGGGGCTCGTTGTTGTATGAAACAATTGCTATATGATGCATGCATCATATAGTGATTTTCCCTATGGAATGCATCGCACAACAATTTTTTGCTAAGTGGTTTTTCCCATTGAAAATTGTTGTACGATTTTTTCCATAGGGAAAATTGTTATATGGGATGCCATTTTTTCTCAAAACCTAATTGTTATGTGATTTTGTTACTATACGGAGCGATTCTTGTATGAGGTTCCACTGTATTTTAAAAATTACTTTTTGGACTACAAGCCATAGGCCATGCTAAGGGAATCAAGGAGGTATATCATGAAAAAGTAACTTTTCCTATAATGTAACAAAGTAGTATGCGCCCCAAAGTTGCCAAGAAAGCCTTTAATCAATTGTGACTTTGTTTTACATGCAGAACTGCACAAAAGAGGTTCAGCCCATGTCTCTGTACAAGTATGTCTGAGTTATCCACCAAATACCAAATGACCACTGCTAAAGTAATAATTATTGTTTGTACTTTTCTGATTTCGCTTTCCTCTCAACTCCACCCACTCAAGCATATCTGTCAACTGAAGCAATGGGGTACACAAAAAGAACCTCCTCGAAGATTGTGGTATTTTTGAACCACAATCAGGCATACTTCGGGCAATGGCCACCTTGTGCTGGCTAATCTTTCTCAATCTAGGCAAAAGGAACTATGGAATGAACTCTCCAAAAGATGGCTTCATTTTGATTGTTTCATGTCTGGCCAAAACATGGAAAAAGAAGACGAATTGAAGCAACACTCCAAGCATTCCATAAAAGTTTTGAGTAAAACAAATCTTCCCAGTCTTTAAGATTATGTTGAGGCTGGTACAGGCTAACACAACAACAATCCTGTAAATTTTGATAAAGCCCTGGTGTACACTGAAGGATGTGAAAGGGTTTGATTTTTCTACAAATCAACGGGCAACAATAGCTGCAATCAAGAATCAATTATCTAAGAGTCTGGGGAATCCAAGTAGTAAGCACGACAGATGTCCTAAGAAAGAGCATTTACAACATATAGCAATACTTCCCCCCCTCCATCTTGAATTAATAGACACTTCAGTTTAATATCTCTCCTAATTAATTAAAAGAATAGGTTCTATGATTCTACAGTTATCTGCTTTCATACCTGGCTTCACATGCAAAAAGATTTCTCCAGTGAGTTCAAACATTAAATATAAAGAGTTAAGTTAACACCAACAACAAAGTCTTACAGAGGCTGAGCAACTAGGGCTTCTCCAATGTTGTTGGGCTGCAGGTTCTACCAGCCCTAACCAGTATAGCCATTCCCTAGTTCTGTCATACCAGTTAAAGAGTTAGGAAAAAACAGCATGCTGGGCTTATACTTAAGTTATATATTTCTATACACTTGGATGTCATCAAATTTAGTTGATGCAAATTATGTTTCAAGAATAGAGTTATAACCATAACAACAACCGGTCATTAGTTTTGGGGAAATTAATAAGGATTCCAAATGCTTCCTATCAACTTTCTCAGAATCAAAGTCAGCAAGTAAATTACAAAACAGTGGCTTTAAAAAAAAGGAGGTACTGTAGCTTCCCCCCCCCAAAAAAAAAAAAATCCCCCCAAAAGACCTGTACAGTACAGTGAATCAAGACTGCAATCTTGGAATTTGAAGGATGGAGAGGCTCCATATCAGACCCTCGAGTCAATTCAAAAGCCAAATTCCATCCATTTCAAGCAGTGGGGGATTACCCAGAATAGCACGTTTTAGCAATTATAACAATATCAATTACACTTATACACTGCCACACAGCATTTAATGCACTCTCTGGGTGGTTCACAAGGTAATTAACATTTTGCCCCCAAACACGCTAGGTACTCATTTTGCCAATCTCAGAAAGATGGAAGACTAAGTCATCCTGAATCCCCATCAGGATCAAATTCACAATGTTTTGGTTCTGATTTTTAATTTATTGCAAGTAGTGATCAAAGTGAGTCTCTCTTAGCCAGCAGAGCCAAAAACATGGAATGCTGAAAGTTGCAGTCTGAAAACATTAGGAAGACTGTACTTTGCCCATCCTTGATTTATGGGAATGAAAAGGTTGAAGAGATTGAGTAATTTTTCTTTTGCAGATAATGTAATATTGACTGAGCAAGTAAGGCAAATATTGCTAGAGTATGTCAAGAGTGCAATGAAGGCAATGCTCATAGGATCACAGTGCCAGGAAGGATGAAAGATGGCATGTGTGTGTTTTTTCACAAACATATTGATAAGACACTGCAGAATCTAGAAAACTGAAGTCCTCATTTTCATGGCCTAAATCAATGGTGGCAAATCTTGGCACCCCAGCTGTTCTTGGACTTCAATTCCCAGAAGCCCAAATCAGTGCACTTGCTAATCAGGGCTTCTGGGAATTGAAGTCCAAGAACAGCTGGAGTGCCAAGGTTTGCTACCTCGGGTCAAAATGCTTAAATCACAAGATGTCCCTTGATGCTTTTCCCAGCCAGAAACCACTATTTGTCTAGTGATGTATTAGGGCAGTCTGCAAAGGACACAGCCTTGGCAGAAGTACACAGAAACTTTTTTCAGTTGCTCAGTGGACATTCATCCTTTTTGTTTTGGTAAAAAAAAGTATATGTCATTATTACACAATATGCCATATTCATTGTATAAGAGGAGTAACAGAAAATGCAACTGTGTGATCTTTGCAGGCAGCATGGTAAAGTACAGAGGAAATTACAGTATCTACATTCACAGTTATTGACATACAGTAACAATAAGACATTGATACTGGAAGCAAAAGGAAAGTACAGTACTGTGTGAGGAAAAAAGTCAAGGCGAGTAATGCTTTTCAACAATGTAATATTTCTATAGGTTTATAAAATATGGCAAAAAATTCACCTGACCTTTCCTCACAATTAAAGCTGGATTATAACTCAGTGTTACTACTCAGAAAGTAGATTTTTCCCTGTCGCAAGATAAAAAAGGCACAAAATGTGCAGCCAGTATCAGCACATAGATTCTTTGTGCTCAGTAGAGTAGAACAAAAGAACTTGTGATTCAAGCAGAGGAATCTCAAAATACATGGGAATTTGAGAAATGCCAAGCTTAGGATGCCAGCTAATATTTAAAAAAGTACCTGAGTAGCATGGAGGGTAGTGCTAGCATGGATGCAAAAACAAAACAAAACACCAACCAGCCCTTGCCACTCTTAGCTTTGATCATTAGCTTAATGATCTTCAGATCTTATCATGCTTTGAAGCTCTGCTTGCTACAGACGAAAAGGTTTTTAAAAGCACAGGAAGGTAGCTTTTCTTCTGCTCCATTGGCAAGCTTTGTTGATGTTAGCTCACCTAATGATTTATTATCAGCTGACTAACACTAAATGAGATTAGGCTCATCAACCTACTGCCCACCAAATGTATTAGACTACAAATTACAGCCACACACAGCAGGCTCCAGGTTGATCAGTGACACACTTCAGTGTTCTTAACGAGAGAAGACAAAAGAAATGGTAGGATACAGTCATTCCTCAGCTACTCATCAAATCAACCTCATCTGTCCAATAATTCTTAGGAAGATAGGTTTTCTACTTTAACAGGCAATACATGAAAACCAGTCCTCTTATTGCTTTCTGGATTGTTTATGTGTTGTGTCTTAGATAGTAGAGTACTAAAAAGGTCTTTCACTGAAATCATTTCTGACCAATTTTTAAAAATCCCACCTACCTGTATGAGATATATAAGTAAGGTGGCCAGTGTACCTGTATTCAAAAGGGAGTATATTTCAGCAACTGCTAAATATGTTCCCCCTAGTTATTATCCTACAGCAGAGAGAAAATAGCCTTGGGGTTTAGTTCCAGGGTTCCCCCAAGAAGATACAGTACTGCTAAACCACTTCTGAGTACTTTATACTTAGAAAACCCTGGAAATGGTCCCTATAAATTGCATGTGACTTGACAGCATGTAATGGCTATTATGTGATGTAACACAGAAATACATGTTTACTCAGAAGCCATTCCCACTGCTTACAATGGATTTACTCCTTATGTTTAGGGTTGTGATTTTAATCTTTATGGCCAACATAGTTCAACTAAGAATTTAATGACTCTGGAGTGTCCCCTGAAAATATTATGCTTCAAATTTAGGTTCAAAGATTAGACTAAAGACCTTGAGACAGAAGAGAGAGGTTTTCTCCACCTGCTAGCAAGCTTTTCTGTAACAGAAAATAGGTTACTTATATACTCGAGTATAAGCCTACCCGAATATCAGCTGAGGTGCCTAATTTTGACCTGAAAACCCCGAAAAATAGATTGACCCGAGTATAAGTTAAGGGTGGGGAATACAGCAGCTGTGAGTGAGTTTCATTAATCAAAATACATGAAAATATGGTAAAAATAATTAAATTGTTAGCACATCTCAATCCGACGTGGTCTTGGGACCCTTGTGGTCATTGACCTGAGTATAAGCCATGTCCCCTTTTGAGGGCTCATTTTTGGGGATAAAAAACTCACCTTATACTTTAGTATATATGGTATTTATTTCTGAGGCACTGGATACTGGAGTGAAGAGGTTGCATCAACATGCAGAACAAAGTGATTCTGAGGGGGGAGGAACCACAAGTTTGTTTAGGCATAAATGAAAAGACGCCCTTTGTCACAGTCAAAATAATTTACTCTTTCATACATTAATATGGCTAATCCTGCAAAACATGTTTAACCTATGTTCTAACAATCCCTGCAATTAGTGAACTTGTACTTTTCTGGAACCCATGTTTCTTCTGAACATCCATAGAATGAAACAGGGTTTCTCCATCAAATAACAACAAAAATAAAGTAAGAGAAAGTAGTTTTAATTAAAAATTACACTTGGTTACATTTTAGCAAAATTGTTCTCAAAGTGTTAGCCTTAAAACTGTGTTTCCACTTTAGGAGAAGCAGTAGTATATCATGCACTTTGCAGCTCTTACAGAAATAATAATAATTGCATGGTGTTAAGTCAGTTTTGATTTATGGTGATCCTTTCCAGGGTTTTCTAGGTAAAACTACTCAGAAGTGTTTATCCGTGACTAGGAGGAGGGCCTTCTCGGTGGCAGCACCAATGCTGTGGAACTCCCTCCCAGTGGCGCTGTGCCTGGTACCATCTCTTCATATGTTTAAAAAGCAGTTGAAAACATCTCTTTTTAAAGAGGCTTTTGGGGATATCTTACCAATGGCCAATCGTCAGGCATTTTATTCTGTCTCTCTGCATCACAAGTAGGCTTTCTTTTTAGGGTGTCTTGGGTTTTGATGTATTTATATGAAAATTTTAATATTTGTGTCTGTTTGTATCTGTTGAGTTTTATGCTGTTAGCTGCCCTGAGTAGGAAAGTTTTTCCTAGAGGTGCAGGATATAAGTTCAGTAAATAAATAAAATAATTCCCTTCTTCTGGGGACACCTGAGATTGTGCTGATGTAGGGACACAGTGGGAAATGGAACTTCACTGCCAAATGTCTGAACTAGGGGTGGCCAACCTTTTTTGCACCATGGGCCTGACCACACCCCTGGAACAGCTGAGCTGGGAAGTATCCAAGCTAGGAAAGGTTGTGTCATCCTCTATCATACCTGAGGAAAGTATTCTAGTTTAAGGGACTCAGGACAAGCTAAACTACAAGGAAGGAAGGCTGCCACACACACTCATCCATATGCGGTGCTCTCCAACTTGAGGGAGAGACTTCATGCATCCTAGAAGGAGAACCAGCTCTGCATTTCAAATTACTTAAAAAATGAAAAAGTAGAGCTGGGCAGGATTCATGGAAAAGACACACAGACATACCATTCCTTCTAACGTTAGTAGTGGGAGTGGGTCATGCATAGCCATTTTTCCTTGTGCACAATGATTTTCAGGTCTGTGCACATTTAAAAAAAGAAAAAGCACACTCAATGGTAAACAACGCATAAAGCCAGCAGCTGGTTTTATCATTTTGAAACCAAGGCAGTCACGTTGGATGTCTTTAAATACTGTTGGTTCATACCTTATGTGATGCCAAAACAAAGCAGCAAAACTCTTGCTGATTACATAAACGGAAATGAACATTTATTATCAGATGTTGAGGTAACTGATCTTGATTTTGTGAATAGCCATTAATATCCATATCAATCTTTCTTCTGATGCACCGCCAGCATATAGTAACATGCAAAGCTAAAATTAGCACAACCAATATCAATAATTTCTTGATTTATTTACACTCTGCTGTCTACAGTCTCAACGCATGCATACTCATTCATATACACAGATGACAAATAACCTACACTTCTAGACAGATACATTTTCTGAAGTGGACTGAAAACTAGGGGAGAAGGAAAACTATTGAGGAAGAGGATTTCGATCCATATAAGCTCACACAGAAACAAACCTGTTAATCTTTAAGGTGTCTTAATATTTTGTCCTTCAGACCCCATGCTATTAACAGTTTGAAATCAGCATGGGGCCAAGTGCCACAAGCCTCTGTTGTTTGAGCTGTAAGGAAGTGACACAACTACTTTTGGAAACTAGTTGATAGAACTGGAGGTGAAGGGTCTCTGCCCTTTCAGGGGAAACACCATGCACACACATGCACACACACTTTCTCCCATAGATGCACAAGTCAGCATATGGAAAATGTTACTTTTTAATTTAAATTCCCCAACATCCAGAAACGAGCTTTGCTACATCACTTTGTCACTGCTGGTGCCCTTGGTGGCGCAGTGGTTAAACTGCTGTGCTGCAGCCAAAATCTTGTGAGTTTGATCCTCATGGGTCACTAGGTGGACTCAGCCTTTGCTACATCACTTTGCTACTGCTGGTGCCCTTGGTGGCATAGTAGTTAAACTGCTGTGCTGCAGCTCAAACGTTGTGAGTTCGATCCTGGCGGTACCCAAGGTTGACTCTCAGCCTTCCGTGGTTGGTAAAATGAGTACCCAGCCTGGTGGGGGGGAAATGCTAATTAACTTGTAAACCTCCAATGCACTAATTGCTATTGGGGCTGTATAGAAGCCTAACTGCTCTCTTGCTGGCTGGGGCAATGTGAGAATAGCACCCCACACCTCACCCCCCCCCCCATCTCTTAAGCCTTGACAGAAGTGATGGCCATGGCTCTGCGATGGGGGGTGAGGGGGGGGGGGACACACTGGCCTACTACGCCTCCCAGACCACGTGAAGCTAAGCGTTTGCCCACAGGCGCTTTCCCTCTAGTAGCCACTGAAGGACACAGTGTGTGCCTCTTCGTTCCCCACCACACTGATAACTCTTAGAAAGGGGCATTCATGGCAATGGCAACATAAGTTGCACGCGGCAAGGAAAAAGAGCCCCTTTGGCCTTCGCTCCGGCATTTTTGTGACAGACAAAGAAGCCTTCGGGCTCCTCGCAAAGAGAGACGAGACCCCACCCCACCCCCCCACCCCCAGGGAGGAGAGCGCCTTTTATTTAACAACACCCCCCCCCCTTGCTCTATGCGCCACTTCTCAACCTCCCTTGTGCTGTTGCCTCAGAGATTGGCTTCAAACAACCCCCACCCCCGCCCTCCATTATTTGTATTGATTAACACTAAGTCGCCGCTCCAAGGCAACCGCACACTTTCGCACCCAAAACCAACCACATGTGTACACACACACACTCCCTCTCGTCGACCTGTTCATAAATGCCCCCCCCCCCGCAACAGAGGCGCGATCCTAAACCCATTGACCCGAACCCAGTCCCATTCAGTCTAATGCTGTGATGGCGAACCTTGGCACTCCAGATGCTCTTGGGCTTCAATTCCCAAGCACCCTGTGAATTCATTTCACTTTATTTTTGTATACCGCTTAACTCAACCAGAGGTGACTCTAAGCGGTTTACAGCAAGGAAAGTGCAAGAAACAATAACAACAATATACAAAATCACAAGCATCAAAATCACACCATAAGCCAAATGCAGCAATGCAACAAATACAGAATACAACAATAAGCAAGTAATCGACCAACAAATACAAGATGCTACAAGCACAATGACTCACCCCAGACCCCCCCCCAGCCCCGAAAAGTCCCAGAGTGGGGAAAATAGACCCATTGCCATCATGGCCCCAAGTCCTAGCCAGAGGCAAGATGATGATGATGATGATGATGATGATGATGATGATGATGATGATGATGATGATGATGATGATTATTATTATTATTATTATTATTATTATTATTATTATTATTATTATTATACCAACCCCAAATTCTGTATTTCTCAAAGCAAAAGCTGCTCTACAAATAGCACCAAGCGACCGTCAGGTTTCAAGCCGGGACCTCTACATCACATCACAGTAGCCCCCCCCGCCCGCCCCCCCATGCTCTGAATTGGGGGTGGGTGGGGGCGCCGAGGGAAGCGAGCAGGAGACTCACCGCGGCTGTGTTAGAAACTCCCGCCGGATCTGCACTCTTTCCTCCCGCGCTCTCCGCCTGGCTGCCAAGCAAGCGCTGCTCCCCCCCACCATCCAGACGCGGGTCCCTTTAACGTCCGCCGCCGGCGCCCCCTGTTCAGACCCTGCGGGGGGCCGCTTAGAACACCGGCGGTGGGGGTGCGGGTGGGAGAAGCCGGCCTGCGGGCGGGAAGAGCTCGGTGCACCGGCGGCTGTGTGCGTGTGGCTGAAGAAGGGAAAGAGCTTGAAGGGAAGAGGCGCGCAGGGTGGGCGGAGGCGAGTCCCGGACGGGGTGGGTGAGTGGGGGTGGGTGGGGGTACCCGGCAGCCTCCCTCCCTCCCTCCCGTCCCGGACGGCTGGCAGTTTTGACCACAAAGTCGCTGCCGCCCCGCACCCTGGTGGTGGGGCCTGGGAGGAGAAGAAGAAGAAGGGAAAGAGGGGGGGGGGGGGGGGCAGCAGCGAGGCGGGGGCGGAGTCGAGGGCAGGGAAGGCCGCCTGGCGGGAACCACTTGAGACTGACTGAGGAGCCGGTGGGGCGGCTTCAGCTAGCATCAAAGGCATCCACATGGCAATAGCAATGGCACGCCTATACCGCCCCCCCCCCACTGCCCCCAATAGCGCCCAGTGCACTCTCTGGGCGGTTCACTAGTTTCATTAGCATTTTGCCCCCTCCCCACAACATTCTGGGTCCTCATTTTACCGACCTCGGAAGGAATGGAAGGCTGAGAGTCAACCCTTGGACGGGATAAGCTCCTGTCTTTGTCCCAGCTCCTGCCAACCTAGCAGTTCGAAAGCAAGAAATTGCAAGTAGATAAATAGGGACCACTTTGGTGGGAAGGTAAACAGCGTTCGGTGCGCTCCGGTGTCTAGTCATGCCTGCCACATGACCACGGAAATGTCTGTAGAAGCAGACAACGCTGGCTCTTCGGCTTTGAAATAGAGATGAGCACTGAACCCTAGAGTCGGATACGACTGGCTTTCGAGCAAGGGAAACCTTTACCTTTACAGCAGTTTAACTACTCTGCCACCATGGGCTTTGTCTTCACCCTCATTCTAGTTGTGGAGAGATCCAGTGGAAAGGGGGAAGGGTCCCAGAATCCCCAGTGGATGTATCCCCCCCCCAAAAAAGTAACATTTCCCAGTTCTGTGGTCCCTTCCCACTTGAAAAGAAAATCCCACCCCAAGAGACCTTTTAATTATTCGGGTGACAACTGTCAACAGAGAGTAGCTAGCAAAAAGGGGTTTATAGAAGATGCAATGTTCAATTAAATGCATATTTTCTGGCAAGCACATCCGTTCTTAGCTTAGAGTAGTGGTGGCGAACCTATGGCACGCGTGCCAGAGGTGGCATTTGGAGTCCTCTCTGTGGGCACCTGTGCAGACACCTCAGCACAGAGTTCACTCTGCCCAGCAGCCCAATGGGAGCATTTCCTTCCTCCTCTGCTGCTGCGTTGGCCACTTAGAGAAAGCTTCACCTTCTAAGGGTTCAGTCATCAAATGCAGTGGGCTACTCATGTAATCCTCCCATCAGCCCTGACAGAAAGTTTGAGTGACCAGAGATATAAATGTTTGCCTCCCTGGCAGAAATCTCACATTCTTATTTGCTGTGTCATACTGGTCACCATACAATAAGGGACATTGTCGTTAGTTTGCTATCTCCTTTGTGAGTTGTTGGTGACCATCTCTTCTTGCCTAATTGCTGTTGATCTAGAGCAGGGATTCTCAACCTGCAGCATGTGGGCTGGATGCAACCCACAGTGCCATTTCATGTGGCCCACCACCACCTCCACCACACCCAGAAGTGCCATGTTGTGGAGGAAGGGCAAAATAGCCATCTGGTCCCCAAAGCTGTCTGAGGGAGCGTGACCTGGCCCCTGGCTTAAAAAGGTTGAGAACTCTTGATCTAGAGGTGGACCTTAAGCTTTGCTCCTTGGTGCTCTGCCTTTAAAGGAGAGTAAAGCAGAGAATCTGCTAGAGAATCTGGTGCTGAAGGGAAGAGAGTAGTGAAACACACCCACTCTTTCTGAACTTGCTGACCAGTCTCCTTTCTTGGGTGATGGAAGTATCTTATGTGTCACTGCATCCACCAAAGTTTCCTTCTCTTCCAAAGTGGTGGACCACACTGTCCCATTGCCAGTCCTAAAGGAAGATCCTCTTTGTTTCGGCAAAAGAGTGGGTGGAAATATTTCATCTTTTGCCTTAGGCAGCAAATAGTCTTGATTCCAGGTGCACTTGTTAGCAGGGGACAAAAAATGGCTGTGGGGTGTTGATTTTTGGGCAAAAACAGAACTCTACACATGCTAGACCTGGGGTTTTCAACCTTTTAAAGCTGGGGGCCAGGTCACGCTCCCTCAGACAGCTTTGGGGGCCAGATGACCATTTTGCCCTTCCTCCACCACATGGCACTTCCTGGTGTGGTGGAAACGGTGGGGGGGCACATGAAATGGTGTCATGAGCCGCATCTGGCCCACGGGCCACAGGTTGAGAATCCCTGTGCTAGATATTTCACCTTGTGAAAGAAGAGAACCTTTGCCTTCATACTTGCATAAGTGTAATATTTCCATGACCCGACAGTAAAAACAGTTGGATGTATGCAAACACTATTTACAAGAAGATAAACCACTAGTAATATTCCACTAGTGAATCCTACACCTTTTGTTTGTGTGTTCACAAGGCCAAACTTTGAGCTATTTGTCTTTAGTACTTTAATCCCATGACAAAATTTACTAATGAGCCAAGGACAACTTTGGAAGGGAGAATATGAGCAATTGGCCTGCTCAGTCATATATGATATGGATGGTTGTCTAGTGAAGCCATTTGGATGAAAGTGGGCACTACTTTTGTCAGCCAGTTTTTACTTGGTTACTTGGTTGATCTGTGTCACACGTCAGGTTGATGTGGCGGATTGAAGCATCACTTCCACTGTTTTCGATCTCGTGCCCATCTCAACCAGGGCCTTGGGAACTTTGCCCTGAACTGGTCTTCCCATCTGGTTGCTGGAACCAGTTCTACCATATAGTAAATATAGAGGATGCCTTGAAAAGGGCAGAATCTGGGTTAGCAGTTGTGACATATATTTCAAATTGGTCAGACTTTTTTTTTTTTTAGTGCTTGGAACCATACTCCTTTCTCCATTCATTTTTGCTGAGGAATTTGGGCACGCATGAGAGGATGCTGAATGCAAAATCTTCTGACTAGAAACAATGCAAATAATTTCACTGTTTGGGTTATACCTAACAAGATGATCCCAGTTTCTGTATTCCAATTTATTTCTGTTTGCATTATCCTCATAGCTCAGAGCATAAATATGTTCCAATTTATAGAACTATAAACCAAAATGAGGAACAAATATATTGCAAGATGGGATGGTTTCAACAGTTATGTCTTCAAAGTGCAGAATATGTTTTATTTGAAGTAGGATCTTAATGTATTTTCTTTCTCACGCACATGTCTTAATCTTAACGTGAATGCACAACCAGGGTTTGTTGTACCATTATAAATCTTAATTCACTGACATTTGTAAATACGATGGTATTTTCTTAGGTGATTTGGTGGAAGGGAGAATCACACAGAGAAGAGTAGATGGAAGTGGAAGGCATCACATAGTTAACATCTTCCCATTCTTGAATTATTAACCATTTCCTAATAGTACATAGAGAAATGGTAGGAGAATATGCAACATATTTGGTTAGTTCAGCCAGGCTACTCAACCAAGGCACGCATTTAAGGAGACTGGTATCATGTAATAGATCAGGGGTTCCCAACCTTTTCAAGCTGCATGCCAGGTCATGCTCCCTCAGATAGCTGAACAGGCCAGATGGCCATTTTTTCCTATCTGCTTAATGGGGTGGCCATTTTGAGGTGGTCATGTTGTCCCAACAGCTTCAAAGGGGTGGCAATTTTGTTTCTCCCTGGAAGGAGGGGGGAAACGCCAACCATCAACAGAGGCTTTGGACACCCTCTCCTCCCTGACTGACACTAATGAGATTAATTGCCTGCTCGGGGAAAGGCTAGTCCCGCTTGTGAGGCTGGAGGTTATCCTTGGGGCTGGGATCCCGGAGGGGGGGGGGGTGTTAGGTGAGACAAGACCAGGAGCTCAATGGTTCTTCCCTCCCATACACAGTATATTTTTAATGTAAATGTAATGCTGTTTACATTAAAAAGGAACCACATATGGCAGAGCTTCCAGTGGTGGCAGGAGCGAGGGCAGTGGGCCACATGAAATGGCGCTGGGGGCCAGATTTGGCCTGTGGGCCATAGGTTGAGAACACCTGTAATAGAAGACTGTTAAGTCCTTCCTGCTTATCAGTGCCATTTTGTGTAGAGGAGAAGGAATATACCAGTAGGTAGGTAGGTAGGTAGGTAGGTAGGTAGGTAGGTAGGTAGGTAGGTAGGTAGGTAGATAGATAGATAGATAGATAGATAGATAGATAGATAGATAGATAGATAGATAGATAGATATAAGATTCTAGGTTGTTTTACTTATTTCCAAACAATAGCTACATTCAAGATCACAGCAAACACAGAAGAGTCTTGAGAAATAAGGTCATGCATCTGATTTTTTTTAAAAAAGGATTTAATCTCCTGAAACCTATGCTGTCACAACTCTGTCCTTAGAATACCACAGGCTTGTTACTTGTGCTTTACAAAAGTATGGAATGTGCAAAATACTTGGAACAGGCTGCCGGCTCCAGTAGATGATATTGCTCTTAAGTGGTGAAACACTTGGTTTTCAACTGTAAACATCTTTCTCATGCAGCTGCTAGCGAGGCAGGCTTCACAAGCAGAGCCTGGATAGGTCTCAGCCTTGTTAAGAGAAACATTCTTGTCCTCTTAAGGTTTATACTTGCAGCTTTCCAAGCCTGTGGACTACAAACCCCTGAGAGAGTTTTCAAGCAGCTTCTGTTGGAAACAAAAAAAGAGGATAAAGTTACCAACTGGATGTGTTTAGGGAAGCAGATGATTGAAGCTGAACTGTAAATACTGCAGTTCAGAAGATGATTATCAGAAGATTAGGAACAGAGCTGCCTAAAATGAGTTACAGTACAGTTACTGTTGCTGGGATGGAAATGTGGAAGACAAGAATGCTTCTGCAGAGTCTTTTAACTACAGTTGCCAAATTAAGCCCTTGACAAGAACAAAGTAGATGTTTTATACAGTACACACCTCTTTTTAGTCCAGGTTATGGCTCTCAGTAACCCACAGTGTTAACTTTTTTGTGTGTAAGCACAACAAAGAATGAAAATCATTGTTAAGAGAAGTGAGGATTACTCTAGTGGAGGGGTTCCCAATCCCAACCTATGGCCCCAGGGCTGGACCCGGCCCCCGACGACATCCCAATTGGCCCGCCTCCGCCATCCCATTTGGCCCGCCTCTGCCTCTGCTGCACCGAGAAGTCAAAGCAGGTGCATTTACGTCAGCCGTAAAATGCGCCTGTGCCTGTGCAAATGTGCACACAGCTGTCGTAAGCATGGAAGTGGGTACAACAGCTGTAAATGTGCCCACTTCCACTTACAAAGTGGCCTGCCACATGACCACAGAAATGTCTGCAGAAGCAGACAGTGCTGGCTCTTCAGCTTTGAAACAGAGATGAGCACTGAACCCTAGAGTCAGATATGACTGGCTTTTGAGCAAGGGAAACCTTTACCTTTACCATTTATGGGGGCATGGCCCGGCCCACTCAGCTGTCCGGGGGTGTGGTCAGGCGACGTAAAAAGATTGGCCACCCCTGTTCTAGTGCATGGGATGGCAAAGTGCCATTGGACTTGAATTTTCATTGGTGCTAGCCAGCATTAATTACTGGTGCAGAACAATGGAAGTTGCAGCCTAACAAAACACAGAGAGCTCTATTCTAATGAAAGTGTGAGCTTTTCCATTGTGAAGTATGTTTGCCCACTGCCACACATGGTGTATGAGATGATCTTCCCTTCTCTCACAAATTTCATCCTAGGTGTTGATAGAATGCAAGCGCGGCGCCAAAATGGCTGCCGCGCTCTTTGCGAGCCCCCCCCACCAGACTTGGACATCCGGGTAGTTAGGGGGGCGTGGCCAGCACCCTTTAAAAGGGGTGGCCACGAGGCAGCCACGCTGCCATTTTGCGAAGCGACGGAGAGGAGAAGTTTTTCCCCAATAGCTCCGTCGCTCTTCCTTTAGCTGGGAAGCCTCCTTTAGGCAGCGGTTGCTTCTTCGCTTCTTTTCTTCGGCTTCCCAACGATCTCCAGCAATGCCTTCCAAAAAGAAGGTGATGGCGAACGCGGTTCGCGCTTCAAGGAGGTGCCAGCCGGGTCGGAGGACCGCGACTGCGCCCCCTCAGCAGGCCCCCTTTCTGGGGGCGCCCACCGGGATCGGTGGGATGGGGTCGATTGCTTCCTGGCCCGAGGCTGGGCAGCCTCAGAGCGGCCCTGCAGGGGATGCGGCCCCCGGCCCGCAATTAGCGGCCAATGGCCCGGGCCTGGCGCAGAGCCAGGCTGGGCCTTCGGGCCTTGGCATGCAGCTTCCAGCGGTGGGCTTTAACCAAGGGGGTTGGCTGGGTTCCCTTCCCTGGCAGGGCATGCCCCCGGCCCCGGAGGGGCCGGTGGTTGGGGCATGGCCATATGCGGGCCCCGGGGTCCAGAGACCTGGCCCGGCGCCAGTGACCGGTGGGCCGGCCGGCCCTTTGCCCCCCATCAGCGTTGGGGGCTATGTAAACGTTGATGCCCTACTGGCCCGCGTAGCGGCCCTGGAGGCATCTTTAGGGGTAGTTAATCCATCCGGGGCACCTTTTGGTTTACAGGTCAACTCAGCGCCTGCCGGTCCTCGGCAGGCGGCCGAAAGGGTTGAGCTGCCTGAGGCAAGTAGGTCGGCGCCAGCCGCGGCCTTGCAGCTCCCCACGCAGCAGATGCCGCCAGCAGGTAGTGGTCAGGCCCCATCTACGAGCTCGGTTGCGGTCGCGAGCTCCGACGCCCGCAGTGGGCCAGAACCCCCGGTGGGGGCGGCCCATGGGGGTGCAACTTGTGAGTATACGGTCCAAGCTAGTGCACCCACACCACAACCCACAACGGGGGGAGGTTTACAGTGGCCGTGGCCTCGCCTGGCTGGGACGGCGGGTCAGCCGGAGCCGGCCCATCAGGGAACGGCTCCAACACTCCAAGGCCCCTCTTGGGGCGGGGTACCCTGTCCTCCAGGGAACTTACTGGGGGTGGCGGGGCTGGTCCAGGCTCCTTTCATGGTGCCCAGCACTGTCAATGTTCCGGTGTCGGCCTTGCCGACAGCAGGTTATTCATTGCCCCTCGGGGATCACCTGGCCCAGGCCACCAAGGAAAAGATCTGGCGGGGGGAGTATGTGGACATTTTCTCCCTCTTGAATAGAGAACCCACCAAAGAGGAGAGGGAGGGGCAGGACGAGAAGGACAAGGAGCAGTCTCGTCGACGTAAGCCGCCACGCACATGGGCCAACTGGTTACCCGCGTACCTTATATACATGGTGGTGTACCTCAGGGCCCGGCCTGACCTGGCAATTCCGATGGTCCAGTATTTGGACAACATATACCGGGCGATGGTTGATTTCCCTGGCCCGTCGTGGTTGGTTTACGACGAGGAATTCCGTATGAGAGTGCCCCTACACGCAGAGATGAGGTGGGATGAGCCCTGCCAGAAGCTGTGGCTTCTGTATATGACCCCCACGCGCCCGGCGCCAGGGGAGAGGTACCATTGTGGACATTCGGTCCAGCGAGCTGCTCCAGCCCAGGCACCCCGCCAGGTGGCGGGGCAGGGGGTTCCAACCCGCCTGCTGTGTTGGAGCTTCTCGGCCAATGGTGCGTGCAACAGGAAGCAGTGCCGATACAGGCACGAGTGTCCCTCTTGTGCTGGCCCCCATGCCACCTCCGCGTGTCCTAGGGCAGGCGGACTGCGGGGCAGAGGTAGAGGTGGACAGGGAGCGGGCAGAACTGCCGCGGAGGGAGCTGGTCAAGCAAAAGGCCCCCTCCCCAATTAATGTGGACATGTTGGAGCGTTGGCTCACGATGTACCCGAGGAGGGCTGACGCAGCTTACCTGCTTGAGGGTTTCCAGCAGGGGTTTCACATTCCTTTCACAGGGGTCAGGTCCCCTCAAGATGCACCCAACCTGTTATCACTCAGGGGAAGGGAGGAGGTGGCTGCCATGAGCATTGCTAAGGAGGTTGCTGCTGGCAGGGTCGCTGGCCCTTTCCCTGTCCCACCATTTCCCAATCTCAAGGTTTCCCCATTGGGGTTAGTGCCCAAGAAGTCACCGGGGGAGTTCCGTTTGATACACCACTTGTCTTACCCGGCCGGCCGTTCGGTCAATGATGCTATCCCTGATGACCTTTGTTCGGTCAGGTATACATCTTTTGACCAGGCCCTGCGCATAGTGCGCTCATGTGGCCCGGGTGCACTACTGGCTGAGTGCGACATTAAGTCAGCGTTCCGTCTTCTGCCAGTGCACCCGGGCGACTTTGAGCTGCTGGGTTTCAAGTTCCGGGGTGAATTTTATTTCGATAAAGCCATGCCTTTTGGCTGCTCCATTTCATGCTCAGCATTTGAGCGCTTCAGCACCTTCCTGCAATGGGCCTTTGTTCGCAGGTCAGGGTCCCGGTCTGTAGCCCACTACCTCGACGATTTCTTATTCGGGGGTGAACGGGGCTGGGACACGTGCACGTGTCTCCTAAATACATTTCAGACGCTAATGAAGGAACTCGGTGTCCCTTTAGCGCCCGAAAAGACCGAGGGCCCTTCAACCAAGCTCACATTCCTGGGGGTTGAGATTGACACGGTTGTGCAAGCATCCAGGTTACCTGTTGATAAGGTTTCCCGGATCGTTGCACTCATTTTGGACTTGCTGGCAAAATGCAAGGTGTCCCTTCGGGAGCTCCAGGTGTTACATGGTCACCTCAATTTCACTTGCAGGGTCGTCGCACCTGGCAGAGCATTTGCTCGACGCTTGTGCGATGCCATGACTGGCATGGCCAGGCCCCACCACAGGGTCCGACTGAACATGGGCATGAGGGCTGATATGCTCATCTGGCTTCAGTTCCTGAGGGAATTCAACGGGGTATCCTTTTGGAGGTCCGACCTTTTGGTTTCCCCTCGTTTTCAGGTTCAGTCGGATGCATCAGGGTCCCTGGGTTATGGGATTTACTTCGAGGGGAAGTGGGCCTATGGCAGGTGGCTGCCAGCCTGGTGGGGCACGGATCGTTTGCGCGATCTCACGTACCTGGAATTTTTCCCCATTCTGGGAGCTTTGATGCTATGGGGCGAGGAGTGGGCCAATTCGGTCGTCCATCTATGGTGTGACAATGCGGCAGTTGTACACATTGTCAACTCACAGACGTCAAAATCTCCCAGGGTTATGGAACTGGTTCGCCAGTTTGTGTTGTGCAGCCTACGCCTAAATGTGCTTTTCAGGGCCAGACATGTTCCAGGTATTAATAATGATATTGCTGACGCTTTGTCCCGCCTGCAGATCCCCCGGTTCCGTGCCTTGGCCCCGGACGCAGAGGAATTTCCCTCGCCGCTCCCGGACGAGATATGGACGCTTGGCAAGGAGAGGTGAACCGGGCGATCGGGATGTCGCTCGCCCCCCGCACGCGTAAGGCATATAACCATGCATTCAGTTCATTCAGGGCCTTTTGTGCCAGATCACGGCTGCCTGAAAGTTGGCCTATCCCAGTGGCTCACGTCCTCCAATTTATGGTTTACTTACATGCCCAGGGCTTAGTCCCCCGCACCATAGCATCCAGGCTGTCAGCGCTGGCATTCATAGCCAAGGTGGGTGGTTTTGCTGACAGCACAAATGATTTTCGCATATGACATGTTTTGGAAGGGTGGGTGCGGGAACGTGGGCGCAGCCCGGACGACCACCACCCTATTTCTCCAGGGGTACTTACCCACCTTGCACGGGGTTGGCATGACCTGTGTTTCGACAGGTATGAGGCAACCCTGTTTCACGCGGCTACTACGGTGGCCTTTTTGGGGTGCTCCGCATCAGTGAGCTGGTGCTACTGTCTAAGGCGGATGCGAGTTGTAGGGCACTGGAACTCGAAGATGTCTATGTTTCCAATGATTGGGCTCAGCTGAGGATACGCTCCTCTAAGGTTGATCAGCACGGTGTAGGCAGTGGTGTAAGACTGCTACGATGTTCCATGGCTGACATCTGTCCGGTTGGTGCCCTACAGGAGTTCCTTGCACTACGTGGTACGCACACTGGCCCGTTTTTCTGTCACCAAGATGGGTCTCCCCTTACTAAATTTCAATTTTGGAAGGTGACCGGTAAGGCACTAGCCAGTGTTGGCCTCCCTGGGGCTCGTTACGGCACCCATTCATTCAGGATAGGGGCGGCTTCCACCGCAGCGGCGTTTGGGTACTCTGGGGCTGAAATATGCAACATGGGATGGTGGGGATCACGATGTTTTCAGTTGTATGTTCGCCCTCTTCAACAGTGAGTACCAGTTAAGTCACTGCCCTGTTTCCTTTTTTCCTTGACAGACCCTGGGTGTCGTCTTACACCGGTGACAGTATGGCTGTTGGGCCACAGCTATGTGCACAGGGCAGCGCAGTTTGCTGCGGCGACAGAGTGGGGACCCCGACTGGGACTGGGTGCGTCCGCAAGTCTCAGGTACGCGCGGAATGTTATGGCGGGAACTGTTGCCATTCCTTTTCTCCATCAGGGATGCTGACCCGCCTGATGTCCTGATTATACACCTCGGGGGTAATGATTTGGGACAGGTCATGGGCCTATCGCTGAAGCATGCGATTTGCGGTGACCTGGCCTACTTGCATTATGTGTGGCCTGCCACAACCCTACTTTGGTCGGACATGATACCGCAGCACGCTTACAGGGGTGGGTTTAACCTCCAGGCCCTTGATCGGGCTCGGCGCTCGGTGAACAGGGCTATTGCCCGGTTCTTTATGGACAAGGGTTGGGGGCGCGTCATATGACACCCCACCATCAGTCTCCAAAATTATGAGCTTTACACAGGGGATGGGGTCCATCTGTCGCTGGGAGGTATGGACCTCTTGTTGGGAGATTGGCGAGCAGGCCTGTTGACCGAGCTGACGGTCTGGGGGGGGGCGGTGAGCCTTTATTGAAGCCTCTCCGTGTGGCGGGTAGCTCTGGTAAGGTAAACATTTATGACCCACAGGTATCCGGCAGGTTTGCAATTGACTGGACAACACTAGACAGGCACAAGTTGGTTAACGTTGTCCGGTCAACGATGAACCAGGCAATGGGGTGATGGCACGAGCTAGGCAGCATGCATCACCCCGTTATTTTATGGATACGCGTCAGAGGGTGGGGTCAGTAGTTAGATTATTGACTACGGTCAACAATTTGTTTGTTGTCAACAAACAAATTGATACAAATGGATACATTGTAACCAATTGCCGTTGGCAATTTTGGGTGGAACCTTACCAGTGTTACTTCGGCCTGCTTGCCTTAAGAATTATAATTGGTTGAATACCAATAGAAATTTATAATTCGGACTAGGGCATGAATCAATAAATGTGGCCCAATGCCGTTATCCACTTTTACCAGTGTCTGAGTCCTTTATTGGGGGGTGCGCCTGCAAAGAAAGTTCTCTGAGACTGTGCAATTCTTCACTCTGTTAAATAGGTGGTTTTTGAAAGACAACTGAAAACACAGTTCAATAAAGAATTGAATGTAGACATTTCAGAACTAAACAAACATTAATACATGGAATTTGGAAATGTTACATGCTAGCTAAGGAGTCCTGGGAACTGTAGTTTAAGAAAGGAAAACATGTTGAGCTCTGGTGGTCAAATAAGCTATTGCCCAAGGAGGTACATATTGCAATTAAATCAAAAGAGGCATCAAACCGATTCAATGAATTGCAGGGGCGGGGGGTCCTGCAAGTCTCTAAAATAGTTGGCAACTGTAACTTGATGACTGGAAGGTTGGCAGGTTAGCAGTTCAAGACCAGAGTACTGCACAATGGAATGAGCTCCTAGTCTCTGTCCCAGCGTCTGCCAACCTAGAAGTTCAAAAACAAGAAATCACAAGTAGATTATTATTATTATTATTATTATTATTATTATTATTATTATTATTATTATTATTATTATTATTATTATTATTATTATTATTAGTGGAAAGGATTTTTGCTGGATAAACTCCACTTTGGGGATGCCTGAATGGGGCTCCTTTCATGTCCCAAGATTTTTTCCCACTGAAGTGGTCCCTATTGACCTACTTGCAATTTCTTGCTTTCAAACTACAGTGGTACCTCAGATAAAGTCTGATTCAGATAAAGTTGCGGTTTTCATGCACACGTGATGCATCACATAAAGTCCAAAACCGCTAAAAAAATGGATGTTATCTGAGGTATTTGGTATAGGAACCTCGGATAAAGTCCATTTTTGGATGTTATCTGATGCATCGCCCATTTGATTTGGATAAAGTCCAAAATCGGATGAAGTCCAAACTTGTGGAATGGAGTTTGGACTTTATCTGAGGTTCTACTGCACTAGGTTGGCAGGTACCATCATGCAGTACCTGGGTCTAGAACTGCTGACTTGCCAGCCTTCCAGCTAACAAGATGGGCTTCTTAAACACTGAGCCACTGTAACCACTTTGGTAGGAAGGTAAACAGCGTTCCGTGCACTCCGGTGTTGAGAAATGTCAGCAGACTCAGACAGCACGGGCTCTTTGTTTATAAATGGAGATGAGCACTGAACCCTAGAGTCTGGTACAACTGGCTTTCAAGCAAGGGTGACCTTTACCTAAAATAGTTATTTCCATAGAAGGCTGGTTCTATGTCTATAAATCCTTTTGCTGGATCAGAGTGTAACCTCAGTTTGATGCCTTAATGGAAAGTATATCTAAAGCAACATCTCTGACATCTGATGGTGCGAAATACATCACATATGCAAAAGTGTTATGCTGAGCTGAGCGAAGGTGTTTTTCATAGGAATCTGGCATTCCCCATGAAATAATGTTGCAATATTTACTTTAAAATGTGGTTATTTTGAGCAAGGGTGACCTTTACTTTTACCTATTTTTTTACATATTTTGCTTATTTGCTCAAAGGAACCTATATGCTTCTCTGACTTTTTCAAAATCCCTACAGCGACCTCTGTGAGGTGAGTAGGAAGGCCAAGATGAAAAGTCAAACCCAAGATCACCCAGTGAGTCACCTCAGCCTTAGTCTGTCTGTTAAACCACTGCCCTTTGCTCTCTCTCAGCTTTTTCTCGAGGGTTATAGGGAAAGCACATGGTCACAGACAAATAGCACACAATTCTAGAAATTATGTTGTTGTCACACAATATGCAAGCAGAAGAATGAAGGCGCAAACGGTGTAGAACTCAACTAGTAAAAAGTACCGTTTGAAATGGTGACTTTGGCTTAAAAATGAGTAGAGCCGTATTGTACGAACAAAAGTCTTTATGAAAATAAATGTTGCAGAATCATAACAAATGAATAAATTCCTCTATGGGTAATACATGTAGTTCACGGTTTCTTTTCACAGGAGAATAAAAGTAATGGACAAGTAAAGCAAAATGTCTTTAAGAATAACTGTTTCTTTCACAGGTAGATATGAATAATTCACTGATATAGCAATTTTTTCTAAGTCGAAACCAGTTAATACGACTTTTCGAATGATAGTATTCTTCTTCAGGAATATCTGTGCATAAAAATTACATACAAGCATAATAATTAGCATGGCTGAACATGGTAACTGTTGGCGCACATGAGTTTTCATTACAAATAACAGTAAAAAAGTCAAAAGGCTGGAGCTTACCAATATATGAAACTGTCTCTTCAATAGCGTCCTTGCCTCCGCTCAAACTATTAGGTGCATATGGACGTTAATGGTGTATGTGAAACAGTTGCCTTTATGCTGATAGAGAAATAACTCATGTGTAGCCAATAGCCACACTCCCTGAATCTAGCTGCTAGAGTTGTCAAGGTTGTTCCTTAATAGAGTCTACAGAAACGCTGCCAAATCATGCTCCTGATTTAACCCTTTTGGATACAAAGTGTCTAAAAAATGAATAAAAAATGCTTCCCGTTGTCTTAACTTTTTGTTGATGTCACATCTTTCAAAAATTTTTGGTCGAACCGTCTCTAATACTACAAAACAAAAGTCCCTGTCTGTGTGGCACTTTTCCATATAGTGAGGGACCAATGGAGCTTCTGTTACCTGATGTCTGATTTTAGACCTATGTTCCGAAATCCGCTGTCTAAGAGGTCGACTGGTAAGTCCCACATAACGCAACTGGCAGGGGCACTCCCACATGTAAATAACACATTTGCTGGCACAACTGGAAAGGGATTTTAAGGCATAGGTTAAGCGTTTGTGCGGAACATAAATGTCCTTGGTTTCCCAGCAAAATTGACAAACAGTGCACGAGTGACACTTATAGTGACCTGTAGGAAATGGTTTATCTGCACAAATGGTCCTGGCAGTGTGGTCGGAACGTACTAAAATATTACTGATAGATCTCGACCTTCTAAAGCCGATCATCGGTTTTTCACTGCACCCCGGAAGGTCCTGGACCAAATGCCAATGTTTATAGATAATATTCTTTATCTGATTGGCTGCTGGTGAAAATTCAAAGGAGCACCTAATCAAATTGCCTCCTCCTCGCTGTTTTCTATCAAGCAAGTGTTTTCTAGGTGTGTCTATTACTCTCTGAAGAGCTGAATTTACTACGTGGGTAGGATAACCTCTGTAATGTAGTTTCATTTGAATGTGAGAGGCGGATTTATTAAAGTCTGCAAGAGCCGTGGAGTTTCTCTTCGCGCGGGCAAAAAGCCCAAAAGGAATGTTGTTTCTGACAAAGGCTGGGTGATAAGAAGAGTACTCAAGGTACGGATTCCTATCCGTTGGTTTCCTATACAGTTTGACCGCTGCTTTCCTGGACTCGGAAACATAAACCTCCACATCCAAGAATGGGGTGGAAGAGGTATGGAAATGAGGAGTGAAACGTAAATTTTTATCAATGGAGTTGATCCATTGTACAAATCTACTGACTATGTCCTGAGAGTCGAGAATGAAAAATAAGTCATCTATGAATCTACCATAATATATGACGTTTGGCAGAAAGGGATTGGAGGAATCATACATATGATGACTTTCAAAATTATTCAAATACATATTGGCAACGGAGGGGGCCAGAGGGCTCCCCATGGCCATGCCCTTTACCTGAATGTAAAAAGATTTGTCGAATCTAAAATAATTATGTTCAAAAATGATGTCCAATAAATCCATTAAGAAGTGTGTTGGTGGAAGTTGAGAGGCTCTAGTATCCAACTTATCCTGGACTATAGTTCTAGCCTCCTCAAGGGGTATGTTAGTGTAGAGCGCTTCCACATCTAGTGTGAGGAGCACCCCTGCCTGGGGGACCTCCAAACCCTCGACCTGAGAAATAAAGTGAGTAGTGTCTTTAATGAATGAGGGGGTTTGTCTAGCATATTGGTTTATGAAAGAGTCTAGATACTTAGCTATAGGCTCAAGGGCGGAGTTTACTCCGGAGACAATTGGCCTGGCGGGGGTGGGGGCACCCTGAATTCTGGGCTTGTGAATTTTAGGAATAAGATGGAATATAGGAGTTCTGGGATATTCATTATACAAGAACCTGGCGGTATTTTGTGTAATATATCCCAAAGCAATGCCTTCAAATATTACAGTTTTAATGATGTTCATAACATGATGAGTTGGATCATGACTAATGTTAGAATAAGATGGCTCATCTCCCAGTTGCCTAACAGCCTCCGCTGTGTAATCTAAAGTGTCCAATATAACTATTCCTCCTCCCTTGTCAGCCTGTTTTATAACAATAGAGGAATCTTGAGCTAAATCTTTTAAAATAGCGTGATCTTGTTTTGATAAATTATGCCAGCCTTTAATCTGATTATTCTCGATGCTCCCCAAATCCTGCAGTACCTGTTTGTGAAAAACTTCGATGGCGGGTTCGTCAACTACCGGGTTAAATTGTGATTTGGGCTTGAAAATGTCCCTAGACTGTATATCGACTCCCCTAAAAAAAACTTTCAATTTAAGCAGCCTGATAAGTTTAAACACATCCACCCTAGTGTTGAAGGAATGATAACAGAGCCTCTCAACTTCCACCAACACACTTCTTAATGGATTTATTGGACATCATTTTTGAACATAATTATTTTAGATTCGACAAATCTTTTTACATTCAGGTAAAGGGCATGGCCATGGGGAGCCCTCTGGCCCCCTCCGTTGCCAATATGTATTTGAATAATTTTGAAAGTCATCATATGTATGATTCCTCCAATCCCTTTCTGCCAAACATCATATATTATGGTAGATTCATAGATGACTTATTTTTCATTCTCGACTCTCAGGACATAGTCAGTAGATTTGTACAATAGATCAACTCCATTGATAAAAATTTACGTTTCACTCCTCATTTCCATACCTCTTCCATCCCATTCTTGGATGTGGAGGTTTATGTTTCCGAGTCCAGGAAAGCAGCGGTCAAACTGTATAGGAAACCAACAGATAGGAATCCGTACCTTGAGTACTCTTCTTATCACCCAGCCTTTGTCAGAAACAACATTCCTTTTGGGCTTTTTGCCCGTGCGAAGAGAAACTCCACGGCTCTTGCAGACTTTAATAAATCCGCCTCTCACATTCAAATGAAACTACATTACAGAGGTTATCCTACCCACGTAGTAAATTCAGCTCTTCAGAGAGTAATAGACACACCTAGAAAATACTTGCTTGATAGAAAACAGCGAGGAGGAGGCAATTTGATTAGGTGCTCCTTTGAATTTTCACCAGCAGCCAATCAGATAAAGAATATTATCTATAAACATTGGCATTTGGTCCAGGACCTTCCGGGGTGCAGTGAAAAACCGATGATCGGCTTTAGAAGGTCGAGATCTATCAGTAATATTTTAGTACGTTCCGACCACACTGCCAGGACCATTTGTGCAGATAAACCATTTCCTACAGTACACTATAAGTGTCACTCTTGCACTGTTTGTCAATTTTGCTGGGAAACCAAGGACATTTATGTTCCGCACAAACGCTTAACCTATGCCTTAAAATCCCTTTCCAGTTGTGCCAGCAAATGTGTTATTTACATGTGGGAGTGCCCCTGCCAGTTGCGTTATGTGGGACTTACCAGTCGACCTCTTAGACAGCGGATTTTGGAACATAGGTCTAAAATCAGACATCAGGTAACAGAAGCTCCATTGGTCTCTCACTATATGGAAAAGTGCCACACAGACAGGGACTTTCGTTTTGTAGTATTAGAGACGGTTCGACCAAAAATTTTTGAAAGATGTGACATCAACAAAAAGTTAAGACAACGGGAAGCATTTTTTATTCATTTTTTAGACACTTTGTATCCAAAAGGGTTAAATCAGGAGCATGATTTGGCAGCGTTTCTGTAGACTCTATTAAGGAACAACCTTGACAACTCTAGCAGCTAGATTCAGGGGAGTGTGGCTATTGGCTACACGTGAGTTATTTCTCTATCAGCATAAAGGCAGCTGTTTCACATACACCATTAACGTCCATATGCACCTAATAGTTTGAGCGGAGGCAAGGACGCTATTGAAGAGACAGTTTCATATATTGGTAAGCTCCAGCCTTTTGACTTTTTTACTGTTATTTGTAATGAAAACTCATGTGCGCCAACAGTTTCCATGTTCAGCCATGCTAATTATTATGCTTGTATGTAATTTTTATGCACAGATATTCCTGAAGAAGAATACTATCATTCGAAAAGTCGTATTAACTGGTTTCGACTTAGAAAAAATTGCTATATCAGTGAATTATTCATATCTACCTGTGAAAGAAACAGTTATTCTTAAAGACATTTTGCTTTACTTGTCCATTACTTTTATTCTCCTGTGAAAAGAAACAGTGAACTACATGTATTACCCATAGAGGAATTTATTCATTTGTTATGATTCTGCAACATTTATTTTCATAAAGACTTTTGTTCGTACAATATGGCTCTACTCATTTTTAAGCCAAAGTCACCATTTCAAACACAATATGCAAGCACCACACAGTGACTAAAACTGGAAAAATCAGCAATGCATTTGGAGAGTGGGTGGGAAATGACACCCCCCCCCCCCAAAAAAAAAACACAACCAAAACATATGAGATTGATAAGATGGTGTTGCCTTGAGTAGGAATGTATAATGAGTGCTGAGATTGTGGAGGAAAGGTGAGGAAAAAAAAATCAAGGAGAACCAAGTCTTGAGCAGAGAAACATGCAATCTGTCTTCCCTTCTGCACACTAGTTATTCTGATGATTGTATATCACTCTGTAGACCAGGCATTCTCAATCTTTCTAAACCGGGGGCCGGGTCATTTATTTATTTAAATTTCTATACCGCTGTTCTCATCCCAATGGGAGACTCAAAGCGGTTTACAACATTCACAGTAACCAATAACAAAATACAATATAAGTAAAGAAACAATAATGCAAATAAGTTACACTAGAACTCTCCACAATATGGCAATTTCTACAATATTAAAGATACAAAATTACAAAGTCTAATACAGATCCTAACACAATACAAATTAGCGTTTAAATACCAACTAGTACCCTCGGCTGCTACAAGTCCAAGACGGAGCCCAAAAAACTCAGCAGTTCATGGTGGAGTTCAGTGGCTCAAAACGTCTCAGCTGAAAAGAAAGGGTGTCCTGCCACATGGCAGCTGTACTCCGGGAACAGCTGTGCTCCCACCTACCCCTGACCAGGGCAAGTCAGGGGGGGAGCTGGTGGTGTTGCAGCAGCTCAGCAACGGTGGCGGCTCTTGTAGCCCCGCGGCGGGAACTCGGGGCAGCTGCAGCATGCTCCCACCCACCCCTGACTAGAGCGAGTCAGGGGGGAGCCGGCAGTGTTGTGGCGGCTTGTAGCTCCGCAGCAGGAACTCGGGGCAGCTGTGGCATGCTCCCACCCACCCCTGACCAGAGAGAGTCAGGGGGGAGCCGGTGGTATTAAGGCGGTGGCGGCGGCTCTTGTAGCCCCACGGCGGGAACTCGTCATGCTCCCTCAGATAGATTCAGAGCCAGATGGCCATTTTGCCCTTCCTCCACCACATGGCACTTCCAGGTGTGGTGGTGGTGGTGGGCCACATGAAATGGTACCATGGGGTGCGTCCGGTCCATGGGCCACAGGTTGAAAATCCCTATCTTAATATGAGGCCTGCCTTTTTCTCATATTTCTCCTTTGTGTTAACTATTGGTTCTCAGTCTCCTCATCTTTCTTTATTGTTTCCCTGCAGTAATGAAATTTTGAATGAAAAATCTCAGGGCAGGAATAATAATCATTCGAAAAACAACTGAAGACAAGAAAACCATATGCTTTGTGGCTGAAAACCAGTTGCTTAGCATAATAAAATCAATAATTTTCTCTATGGTTTGTGTCTTTCAAGATTCTTGGACTGAGGCTAATAATGATCAAGTCTCCTAATGTGCACTAAGCATCTCTGCAGATCTTGGAAAAAGTTTCCTTTCTTTGGAGTATAATCCCCACTGTTGCCCATCATCTAGTGCAGCTGCCATCTAAAAATTAAATTTCCTGAGCACCGTTTCTGTCTCTGTGTGTGGCTCTGGTTTGCCTTTTATTGCAAGCAACCCACAAAACTATCAGGATTACACAAGCAATGGAAAATCAGAAAAGAGAGGTTCCTTAGCACAAAGGACAAATGGCAGGCATGAGCTGAAGGGTCCTTAAAGGCATTGGAATGTACTGCCAGAACATGTTTTGGTGTCTTGTTGGAATCATCCCACTGTTTTAAAAAAAAACACAAACAAACCCAAATCAATCCAAGTGCCGTGTAAATCTAGCAGTATGGCCATTAAAGGAAAACTCTTCCCATTCTCCAATTTAGGTCAAAAAACAAATAAAATTGACTTGGGGGGCGGTGGGATTAAAAAAGCAGACTGTACAGTTTACATTGTACTTTTAAGAAAGAGTGGGGCCTTTGTGAAAAATGCATGTCTTTGGTCAGCTGGGATCTCCTTTCATTGAATTATATATCACACACACACACACACACACACACACCAGACTTCCACCAGTCTTTTATGTTTTATGAAGCGGCTTCAGTGTAACCAGAGGGAATGATTTCAACATTGCTTCACTTCACAGCCCAAGTCATTCGGATTGGCTCATCTTTTACTTTCTTTCTTTCTTTTCATACATTAAACACATCAACAAAAGCCTGCAAAAATGCTGGTCCAGTGCATTTGGTTGTATTACGTTAGCACTTTGGAGATAAATCCCTGGGGATGGGAAAATACACTGGCATGTTTATTTATATGGGTTGTTTTGCCAGGATGTGGAGTTAGACTTGGAAATGCTTAAAACATTCTAGTCAGACACATTTTGTTTTCCATCATATGATTTAAAACGGCTGCCCCTTCCAGCATAGAAGCAGATAGAGATTGTGGTTTGGCTATTGTTACAGTTATGAGTTAAAGATGTGCCATTCGTTGAATTATTATTATTATTATTATTATTATTATTATTATTATTATTATTATTATTATTATTATTATTATTATTATTATTATTATTATTATTATTATTGATGATGGGGAGGACTTCAAATCCAAGAATTCTCCCTTCTGGGAGCAACCTGCCAAATCATCTCCTGAAATATACTCACCTGAAGACAGGTCAGCCTGGAAGGCATCGTAGTCTAGGACAATAGTGGCAAATCTGGGCACTCCAGCTGTTCTTGAACTTCAATTCCCAGAAGCTTTTCTCAGCAGGAATGCTGACTTGGGTTTCTGGCGATTGAAGTCCAAGAATACCTGGAGTGCCCAGGTTCACCACCACTGGTCTAGGACAGTGGTGGGGAACCTTTTCCTTTTGGAAGGCCACATTAATTTAGCTGCAATCAAATAAGGCAACAGTCAAGAAACTTCAATTATCCTGGGTGAGGAAAGCAGTATAAAAATACTGTAAATAAATAAATAAATACTTTAAATGGACATTATTTTGTAAAAGTCTAATTACTATGAAGTTAATAATTTCAAAAAATGAAAACCATTTCTTTTTTAAATTACATTTAATTCATAAAATATAAAAATGAACACAATCTAACAACATAGCAATATAATAACACAATAACATAACTTAATTTTAAAGTTTCTAAAATAAAAATATAAAAGACAATAAAAATGTACAGTATTAGTAAAAATAAAAGGACTTGTTCTGTAAAATCTGGATTCAGTCACAAGGCTGTACTGAAGGACCGAGGAGGTCTTAAGGCTGCAGGTTCCCCACCCCTGGTCTAGGTCTAGGTAGGATAAGCTGATTTCAGAGCTAGCTGCCCTTGAAAATGGGATGCTTCCCCAGTGCTTTCTGGGATGTATTTCCAAGGGTTGTAAAATTGGTTCCAATCCCTGCTGATCTTCTGGTGGACAGTCAGAACTATAATATACTGTCTGGCCTTGGCTCATGAAAACTAGTCCTGAAAGGAACTTTTAAATTAGTTTCAGCTTACTTTCAAAAGCATGTTTAAAATTGACAAGCAATCTGCTGTTTCATGCTCCCATGGGAAGACAGAACTCCAGAATACAGCAAAGTGAGGGTGGGAGTGGGAGTGGGGCGGGGGTGGGGCGGGGTGGGGTGGGGAGGTGATGGCAGGGGCAGGATGGAATATTATGCTTTGAAACAGGGTGTGTGTTGCAAGGAGGTTCGGGCTTGTTTGCAGGTAAACCACAGTAAATACTTTTATTTCAGATTATTGCAAAGGAAGAGTTCCAGGCTTGAAAGCCAGTCATATCCAACTCTAGGGTTTAGTTTATCTACTTGCAATTTCTTGCTTTTGAACTGCTAGGTAGATTTCAGATTCTTCTTTCATTGAAGGCTGTATCCACTTAGGTATGTTTATAAATAATATATATTGGACAATGTCATAAGTCTCCGATGTTGTCTTGTCCAGAGGAAATGTCATTAGGGAACTGGGGGTGTATGATATATTTTTTTCTAATTGGTCCACCAGTAAAGCTAAAACCAGATATTCTATTCTATTGCACTATGTCTGTGTGCTTTTGTTTACAGTTTACCTAATAGGCCTGTTGTGTCTGTAGATACATTGTACAACATAGGCTATATATGGCATATCACACATTTATGTATACTGTATTGGATTTCACTCTCTTGTATTGTTAGACTAATGTCATTTTTATTTACAAATTGCTTCACCCATTCTCCTTACAAATGCTGATATGCCTTCTATTCTGCAACATGATGTTCTGTGCATGTGTTCTGCCTTTTAAACAAGGAAGGGCAAAATATAGCTTCTCAGGTGTTTGGGAACTGCAACTCCCAGCTATTTTAAGTAATAAAACTACAGATGAGGCATGCTAAGAGCTGTAGTCCAAAAACATTTAAAGAGTGACATTTTGCCAAATTTCATTTTAAAGTTTCATCTTAAATAAAATTTCCATTGAACTCAGTAGGATCTCTTTTAAGACGCTGACTGAAAGGAGGCAGGTCAGCAATTCGATACCCAAATACTGCAGGAAGGAATGAGCTCCCGTCTTTGTCTCAGCTCCTGCCAACCTAGCAGTTTGAAAGCAAGAAATTGCAAGTAGATAAATAGGGACCTCATCGGTGGCAAGGTAAACAGCGTTCCATGCCTGCCACATGACCAGGGAAATGTTTGCAGAAGCAGACAGTGCTGAGCACAGAGATGAACACTGAACCCTAGAGTCGGATACAACTGGCTTTCGAGCAAGGGTGACCTTTACCTTTACCTTTAAGCCTGTAGGGACTGTGGTGGCTTAGTGGTTAAGATGCTAACTTGAACTTGACAACTGGCAGGTCAGCAGTTTGAGACCCGAGTACTGCACGACGGAGTGAACTCTGTTCCAGCTCCTGCCAACCTAGCAGTTCGAAAGTAAAAAATTGCAAGTAGATAAATAGGCACCACCTCCGCGCACTCTGGTGTCAAGTCATTCCTGCCACATGTCCACGGAAATGTCAGCAAACGCAGCTTGCACTGGCTCTTTGGCTATAAACAGAGATGAGCACTGGACCCTATAGTCAGATGCAAGTGGCTTTTTAGCAAAGGCAACCTTTACCTTTGCCTCATAAAATCCGAGGTTATTTCATTTACTTCTGAAGAGTAAGATTGCTCTGCTAAGGTGCTGAATTTTCTGATGGTCTATGACAAAAATGTACTTGGTTTTGGTTTTGCATTTTTGTGCTGATCCAAACCAGTGTAAGTTTGCTTGAGAGGAGGAGGAGAGGGATTTTACTGGAAAAGGGTTTCATAATGTGAAGACATCCTGCTATTCCAGAGGATGATCCCTTTCTCTACCTTATTGGCAGTGAAAAGTCTCTACACTGGCACCCAGCCTTTTGTTTATTATGGAAACATTTTAATCTCAAATGAAGTCAATTACCTAACCAGCTAGAGTTGTAAATTAAACAATGGCATGGTGACATTCTTGGACTTAATTGAAAACAAAGCTAGGTGATATATACATTTAGGGTCTGAAAATACAGAAAAGCAGGTAGGATTTAAGTTAAATTAAATGTGTGTGGTTTTGTGTCAGAGATTATACTGGATTGAAAGGATTTGTTTTGTTTTGTTTTTTGCAGGGGATGCCCAAATGAGGCTCCTTTCATATCCCCCATCGTGCAGCTCTTGGGGAATCAAAACCCCATCCTTCTGGTCTCCAAGCACAGTGCTTTTACCCACTGAGCCACCGGGGAGCTGCTGCTAAATTAAATTAGGTAAAGGTAAAGGTCACCCTTGCTTGAAAACCAGTCGTATCTGACTGTAGGGTTCAGTGCTCATCTCTGTTTCAAAGCTGAAGAGCCAGCACTTTCTGCTTCTGCAGACTTTTCCATGGACATGTGGCAGGCATGACTAGACACCGGAGCATATGGAACGCTGTTTACCTTCCCATTGAAGTGGTCCCAATTTATGTACTTGCAATTTCTTGCTTTCAAACTGCTAGATTGCCAGGAGCTGGAACAAAGACGGAAGCTCATTCCTTCCTGCAGTATTCGGATATCAAACTGCTGACCTGCCGACTTCCAGTCAGCATCTTAGCCACTTGAGCCACTGCAGTCCCTAAATTAATGTTTAAATTAAATTAAACCCTAGCAATTTAAGAATGAAAGAAACCCAGGCACGATACAAGGGTAATTGATAATTTGTTGCCCTTGATGTTCATTGATTAGAGAACCAGGTGTGTCTCCTTTGGAGAGGTAGGTACTGTTGATTTTAAAATACAGTAAAACCCCACGTTAGAACCGCCTCAGTTTACGTTTGCTGTGGTTTACAATGACTAATCTTATGGAAATGCCATCCTGGTTTACAAATTTTTAATGTTTTTTGTTTTTGTTTACAACAATCAATTCAGGACCATTTTTTTAATTTTTCAATGCATCCCTATGGATGTTTCGGTTTACAATTTTTCAGGTTACAACAGAGGTTGTTGGAATGGACCTCCATCGTAACCCGGGGTTTTAGTGTGTGTGTGTGTGTGTGTGTGTGTGTGTGTGTGTACACACACACACAGCAGATACATACAGCAGTAGGTGGGGCAAGTCAAACAAAATAATTATAATAAGCAAGTTCTCCAAATATTAGTCTCCCATCCTAGCCCAACAAATTAAAACTCTCCACCCTTATAGTATAAGAAAAAGCAATCCTTTACTTACAGTTCCTTTGCTTGATAAACAGGTCTGTAAAATAGTTTTCTTTAAACAAACATACTTTGCTTGTAAGGCAAAGAACAGCAGAATAATAGCACAACAATGAAAACAAATTACCTCAGAGACACAGAACACTATCTGACAGAAAATTGAATAGCAAGCAGTCTAATCAAGTCAGGTATCACTACCGGTGGGGAAATGGAGAATGCCTTCTGTTGGTTGGTTAAATACACAATTTAAATTAACCCCATTTTGCGATTGCATTAATATTATATATTCAATAGGCACTACCATTGAAAAGACTGCCTCCCACAGTCACCCAGTGCACATCAAGACCAATCTTTCCAAGCCCACTCATTCGGTCTTCTACTTGCCTAGACAACTCAAGTAGCAGACTGCAAGACATAGACAGATTTGGAGGGAGGGGGAAGAGTCATTCTCTGGTCCTTACATCACAATATGAAGCATATATAACTAAGCTAAAGAACCAGAGGCTCCAGTATCAACATGAATCTTCTGGGGAGCCTCTGACTTTTAGAATTGAAAGAGGCTGCTTGCTGGGACAGCCACCCTATAATGATTTGGAGTTTGTCAGTCAGAAAGCTCTGAACTTTAACATTTTTGCACTGGCTGGAGTTTGGCAGACATCAAGAATAATAAAAATAAAAACGTAATCCCCATATTCTTTGCTCTGCCAAGTGTAGGGCTCCCTGTACCATGGGAAAAGGCCCCATAGTCTGGATTGTAGTGCTGAAAAGCTGAGAGTCAGTCCGTACTTGGAAGAAACAAAAGTGCGAGAAATAGGACTGATGGCTGGTTTTATTACACATTGGCAAAAGGGATCCAGCAATTTTTCCATGCAGGTGAATATGTTACTGTTCTTAACACCGAGCTTTGATGTTGCTCCAATACAAGCTCTTGATTACTAGAGAAATAGAGCTGAATAGGTTTACAGTACTTGGAATCCAGAGCAAAGAACCACAATGGTCAAGCTGGAGTTTCTTCCTTTGCAGTTTTGTAGCAATGAGTTATCCCTTGCTGGCTTGCTGGGCCTGTCGCAACTTCACCATAGCCGCATTGGCCAGGTCTTTTCTGGGTAATCCAGGATAGCCTTTATGGCTACCGGTAATGGCCACACCATACTTCATCCAGTCCTAGCAATCCCTCAGTTGGACCTGTTTCCACCTCTCACGGTGTTGATGTGGGGTCGGACTTTGAGAGGCAAGCTGGAGTTTAATCATTTTAAATAATAAGTTCTGCCTGGTCTTTTGTTTTTCCATTAACATTGTACCCAGGTAACATATTATCATTATTATAATTACTACTGTTCTTCTCAGAGACAGTTTAGTTCCCGGTGACTACCATCAAAAGTGGTGTGTGTGGAGAATTTGTAATTTCATCCCATCAGCCTCAGGCAGTTTAGGCAAAGGTTTGAGATAACTGGAGTTACAGTTTAACATCATTGATTGTAGTTCCCACCTCTTGACTATTGTTATCCAAAGACAAATCAACACAGAGGATACAGAAGTGCTGGCTAAAATTTATTTTTGTAAATCTGCTGGAAGGCAAGCCTCTGATTGGCTTACTTAAATTTGCTGTACCTCTGCTGGACTTGATCCTTGTTGCCATAAACACCTTGTGTCCAAAGTGAATGTCTCATCCTAGGCTTCAATCAGAAGGCCTCACTGCTTGTGGCATATATGTGCTTCATTTTTGTCCTCTTTCTTCAAAAAAACCCAATCCATTTGATATACCACCTTGGGATTTATGTAGGAATTTGCACATATGTCTTATCTTACTCATTCACAGTGATGGAGAGAAAGCATTTATAAAGCAGGAGGCTTGAAGCCTCTTGTTGTGAAGTCAATACATAACAACTGGAGTATATTGCTTTTTGGAGTAACACACCATGTTATCTGAACAGTTCCATTAGTTTATGTGTGGCTACTCTAAAATAAGTAGTTTGGGGTGGTTAACAAACCTGTTCTTGTCAAAGGTCTTTAGCATTTGACACAAAAAGGAGCATTCACTTGAAATTGATGACAGGTGTAACAACAGAAAGAACTGATAAGTTTCAGTATACAGGTATCTCCTCTCACTAGAGGTCTTAGAAGTGATTGGGTAGAAATCAGAATGAAGGGGAAAGTGGTTACTAATTTGGAGAAGGTTGCTAAAAATGGTTCATGGCTAGCAATCTTATTTTGCTGGGTGAGTGTTTTTTCCTAAACTATTTCCCATTCAATTATATTAGATTTATCTTGTGTTATCAGAAGAGAATTTAGTTTTTGAATGTTGGAAAAATGTGTCTGATATGAAAATCTGTGAGGTCACTATGGCAATACTGGAGAGATAATTATTTATTTAGTATTTATCTTAAGTATTAATAAACTTACTTATTAAGAATCTCTTTAAATAAGTTGAGAATTTTCCTGTTTTGTCTAATAGTTTTAGAGGCTCTCTTAAGGTGGTCTCAGAATTCTTAGCCAATTGACCACACTAATTGTAGGATTCGGTATACATTGGCTCAGAAATAAGTACTATTGGTATCAATTAGATTTACACCCAGAGAAGGTTCCTGCCTTGCCATGGATTCTCATAAAATGGATAATCTTATGCTTTGTATTTGTATTGTATTGTATTTATGGATTGTGATAGTGTGTATATTGAATTGTTGTAGCCGCTCTGAGTCGGCCTTTGGTTTGAGTAGAGCGGGGTAAAAATCCAATAAATAAATAAATAAATAAATGACACTGGAATAGTCACTCTTCAAATTTCTTTCACACCTTGAAAATTCTATTAGGATCATTGTATTTTGAAGATGATTTAACAGTTCATGCCATACACAAGCACAAGCAATTGTAGGACTAGTCTATGAGAAGTTTCCTTCTGACTGCATATACATAGCAATATACAGTACAAAGCATAGGGGGTGCGGGAAAGACCTGGTATATCCAAAGGGTTTAGTCTAACAGTCTACAATCCAACATTGCAGATTGGTTTGGGTAGTCTAATTATTTCTGGCAAACAGTGACATTGGGGGCTGTTGCCATGGTGCCGTCTGGTTCAGGCAGTCCTTTAAATATTAGTCCCCAATCTGCTTTAAGTTTGAGTCAAACATTACAAAATGAGGAGACTTGATAAAGGCTGTATAGTTATGTTTGTAAGAAAGAATTTGATGCAGAGAATACAGTAGTGGAGGACTCAGGATCTAGTTTCAAATCTCTGTGCTGCCAGCCAAAATGTTGTAAATTTGTTCCTGAATGGGAACCAGTTTGACTGAGCCTTCCATCCTTCCAAGATCAGTAAAATTGCTACCAAGCAGGGTGGGGTGGGGTGGGGATGCTAATTACATTTAAACAGCCCAGAGAGTGCACTAAGCACTGTGGGGTGGTATATATGTGTAATTGCTATTGCTACTCACTGGGGGTAACAATGGTAAAGCCGCTATTTGACATATGTGAAAACCCTACCAGATCCTCTGTAAGTCTGATCCAAACTGACAGCATATAACAGTGAGGGCAAACCCTTTAGAGACTGAGTTCCCAAACTGCAACCCAAAACCCACTTATTTATCGCAAAGTGCCAACACAGCAACAGAGGTGGAAGGAAACCCTCCCTTTTGGCTGCCAGGCAGAGGGGTGGGGTGAACTCTGTGCTGGAGGGAGGGAGGAAGCACTCTCATTAGGTTGCTGGGCAGAGGGGCAGGTCAAACTCTGTGCTGGGGTGACTGCATGGGTGCCCACAGAGAGGGATCTGAGTGCCACCTCTGGCATGCGTGCCATAGGTTCACCATCACTGGTATATAATAACTTTTTCAAGAAGTTGCTACTTGAGTTTCTTTCCTTTAATTTCAATCTGCAGCTTTAAATGAGCTCTTTAAAGAATTTCCTTTGAACAGGTAGAAAATGAGAAGGAGGCTTGCACAGCCACAGGTGTGTATTTGAAGAAGGGGGAAGGGCAGAGGACAACATACAGTACTCCAATGTTGGAAGCAAATTCATTCTAAGCTAGGGAATGCTGGCTGCAATTCCCAGAGCCGTTACACCCTTTCCCTCTCAACTAAGTGCTTCTTCTGAATGTTGGTCTCTGTAACCCTCTGTGAAAGTTCAGAATTTATGCCTATCATTATGTTTCTAAAGATGCACTTGAAAGCCTTCGTAAAAGGGTGGTTATGAAGGCTCTTGTCTTCCCTTGTAGTATGTGGGGTGTACTCATGTTTAGACCATCTGGAGCTGTCCTGGAATGCATTGTGGCATTGTATGTATGAAATGGTTTCTGTTTATCATGGAGTTAATCTCCTGTTTATAGTAACTAGGATGGTGTAATGTCTTCATTACAGACAAAAATGCTTCTGTCATTTCAATGAACACTGTTAGTGTGAGGCAAAGTAGCTCATTCTGAATAGTGCAACTCCAAGGTGGACAATGTGGTGCATAAAAGAGCTATTGCCTACTCCAAGTTTAACCCGTTAACTACAGAGGATTTGTCTTAAATGCATGGATAAAAAAAGGTTTTAAAAAGGTTAAATTTCTATTTCATTCTAGTCACAGTACAAGTTGTTGGGCTCTCAATTCACACTCTTGGGTGTATGCAAAACAAAGTGCTGCTTTGGTGCATACAGTATTTTCTTAAGAATTTGTCTTTATTTGAGTCATTCAGAATGTGTCCTAAGCAGGTGTTTGTGTTTTGCCTTTAGTAGTAGAATAGCTTCATGGTGACCTTGGAATGTTTTTTTTTTTTTAAGGAACTGGTTGCATTGCTCATTTTTTTTTTGCAGCCAGCTTTCTATTATTGTTGGATTACATGTTGTTACCATGTTGGGGTGTTCTTGTGAGCAGTCTAACTAGGCAGTGTTGCCCATCAGTTGTCAATGATGTTGGGTCAGGACTAAGACTCACCAAAGTGTCCTCCAATGGATCCCTTGGGCAAGGTGATAGTGGAGGGCACACGTCATGGTCTGCCTAGCCAGAGAGTGACGTGATATACAAATTAATAAAAAAAAATGCACACAGATGGATTTGATTTCACAGATCCATTTGCATGTGTGAAATGTTGTCGCAGAGAGGTCTACCATTGTGTGTACTCTTCACTGAATAACAACTCCAAGGTATTGATGGTAGGGTGTATTTGCCAGCAGTTGGGGGGGGGGGGGAAGAGAAGGATATTAGAAAAAATCTCCATGTTTCTTTCTAATGACCAGTTCCTATCTTGTACCTTTCAAATACTGTGAGTGTGATGCACCATCAAATTTATTCTGATTTGTGATGACCCTATTGGGTCATCTGAGATGATTAACTAAAGTTTTATCACTATTCCACTCCTGTGCATTTTCATGGCCAAGTAGGGATTTGAACCTAGCTGTCCTGAGTACTAGTCCAGCATTATACAGACTCTCAGTAATGCTAGTCTGGCTCTTAAGCATTACAAAACAGAAAGCAAAAACATTTTCCTTGCATTTACCATTGGTAAGAGAAAGTAGTAAAACCTGAAAATTTTGTCTCAAAATGCCTCGACATCCTTTTTAAAGGTAATTTTTCAAAGTACTTAGAAAATATTATTTATTATCCCCAAACAGCTACACTTTTTATTTCAACATTGTAACCATTTATTAAATTAATAATTGCCCAAACGGTAACAAAATATCCAAATTGTAGCTGGTCACAGATAGCTACATTACTTGTAACAAGTTACTTTCCAGCTGTTATTTTTTATTTCTAATAAGTTATGTATTGGTGTTCTCTGTCAAAAGGACAAATGCAGAAATAATGGGCCTTGTTGTTGTTGTTCAGTCACACAGTCGATTCAGACCCTTTGCGACCCTATAGACCATTGTCCTCCAGGCACCTCCGTCCTCCACCATCCATAGCTGTCAAGTATCCCTTATTGGCCGGGAAAACCCCTTATTTTACCCTCTTTCCTGCCATCATCCCTTATCAATTAGACTGCAATGCCCTATTGCCACCATTGGAGGGCAGCACAGGATAAGCATAGCTGTCAAGTATCCTGTATTTGCCGGGAAATTTCCCTTATTTCCAAATCCAAAACTTGACAGGTATGCCACCATCCTCTTCAACCCGACCAGCTCTGTGCCCATTGTGTCTACAATACCATCAAGCCATCTCATCTTTGGCCGCCCTCTTGCCTCCTACCTTTCCCAGCATCAAGGCTTTCTCATGTGAATCCTCTCTTCTCATTCGATGTCCAAAGTACTTTAGCTTCATCTTTACTATTTGACCTTCTAAGGAGCAGTCAGGGTTGATGTCTTCTAGGATAGACCTATTTGTTTAGTTTAATTTAATTTAATAGTCATATTTATATATGCCGCCCACTCAGGTAGAACCCGATTCAGGGCGGCATTACAACAAGTTCTAAAAACACAGAAAAACACTTTAAAAGCCCATATCCCACCTGCTTCAAAAAAAAATCCCACCCACCCATCCCACCCAGTATAAAAAAAAAGAGAGAGAGTTCTTAATTGTTTACATAAGCCAGCAGGTGGGGACCGTGTTCCCATTCGGGCCCCCACACACCTGCCCTGCCAGCCAGGTCTTCAATCCTTTCACGAAGGGCAGCAATTCTCTTTGAAGTCTTAGATCTGTTGGCAGGAGGTTCCAGAGGGTTGGTGTGGACATGGAGAAGGCCCTCCTTTGGGTGCTGGATAGATGTGCACCCCTAGTTGATGGCACTATTAGTGAGCCCCTCCGGTCCGCTCTGGTTGGATGGGCAGACACTCTTGGGATGATGCGGTCTCTAAGGTATCCTGGCCCACTGCCATATAGGGCTTTAAAGGTCAAAAACAGCACCTTGAATTGAACCCGGAGACAAACTGTTCTCCTTGCTGTCCAGGGTACTCTCAAAACTCTCCTCCAACACCACATTTCTAAGGCATCTATTCTTCTGCACTCAGCTTTCCTAATGGTCCAGCTCTCACAACCATACATTACCACCGGGAATATCATTGCCTTGACTATTCAAATTTTTGTTTTCAGGGTAATATCTCTACTTTTGACTATGTTCCCCAGGTTTCTCATAGCTTGTCTCCCCAGAATCAGTCTCCTTTTTATTTCATGGCTGCAATCACCATCTGCAGTGATCTTTGATCTTAGAAAAGTAAAGTCTGTCACTGCTTCTACTTCTTCCCCATCTATTTTCCAGGGACTGATAGGGCCAGTTGCCATTATCTTGGTTTTCTTGATGTTGAGTGTTAAACCAGCTTTTTCACTTTCTTCTTTCAGCCTAAGCAGGATTTTCTTTTGGCCTTCCTCACTTTCTGCTACTAGGGTAGTATCATCTGCATATCTCAAATTGTTGATGTTTCTCCCAGCAATTTTGATCCAAACTTGTGATTCGTCCATCCCTGCATTGCGCATTATGTGCTCTGTGTATAAGTTGAATAAGCAGGGTGACAAAATACAGCCTTGTCTTAGTCCTTTTCCTATTCCAAACCACTCTGTCATTCTGTATTCTGTCCTAACTGTTGCTTCTTGACTCATGTACAGATTTCTCATGAGGCATATAATGTGTTCTGGTATTCTCATCTCTTTAATTACTTGCCACATTTTGTTGTGGTCCACACAGTCAATGAAACTGAAATAGACTTGTTTCTGATATTCCTTTGTTTTCTCCATGATCCAACGTATGTTGGCAATGTGGTCTCTAGTCCCACTGCCTCTTCTGAAACCAGCCTGCACCTCTGGTATTTCTCTCGCCATGGGCTGCTGCAGTCTATCCTGTATTATCATGAGCATAACCTTGCTAGCGTGTGGGATGAGTGCAATTGTTCAATAATTTGAACATTCTTTGGCATTGACCTTTTTTTTATTGGAACATATACTGATCTTTTCCAATCCTGTGGCCATTGTTGTGTTTTCCAAATCTGCTGGCATATAGAATGCAATAATTTAATTCCATCATAGTTTAGGGCTTTGAAAAATTAAGATGGGATACCACAATCTCCACTGGCTTTGTTGTTTGCAGTGCTTTTTAGGGTCTTCCTGACTTCACTCTCTATGATGTCTGGCTCAAGTTCAATGTTCTCATCATTGTGATTATCTGGTGTGTTGTGGTCCTTTTTGTATAGTTCCTCTGTATACTCTTGCCATCTTTTCTTAATCTCTTCTGCATCAGCTAACTCCTTGCTATTTTTGTCTCTTATCATGGTCATTTTCCCTTTAAAAGTTCCCTTGATTTCCCCATTTTTTAAAAAAAGATCTCTGGTCCTACCCCTTATGTTCTCCTCTATTTCTTTGCACTGCTCATTTAGGTAGGTTTCCTTATCTCTCCTTACTTTCCTTTGAAATTCTGTATTCAATTGATTGAAATTTTTCCTTTCTCCTTTGCTTATTGTGTTCTTTCCTCTGCTATTTTACGGGCCTCATCAGACAACCACTTTGCTTTCTTATGCTTCTTTTCTTTTGGTATGGTTTTTCTTGCTGCCTCCTGTATGGGCCTTAATGACTGATTAAATAGATGATGTGGTACTGCACCTCTGCCTCTCATTCCAGCTGTGGCTTTCTAGTTTGTTGGGTGAAAATATAGCTGTATCTTAAACTAAATGAAAAATTGCATTTAATCTAATTCTGTATCCATGATTTTTTTGAGTAAAAGATTTGGATGCTAAGTGTCAAAGAAAGCAGTCTGTTACAAATTAAGTTTATGATACTAAGGGTAGGGGTGAATCAGTGTGCCTGGAATGTCTGGAAGCATTTTTGGTTCCCTTGTAGCTCCTGGGAGTGACTCTTCAACATTTATAACTGCAGATTTTTGGAGTTGTGTTAACATGCATAGGAGTGTCCATTCAAGTGAAATTCCATGATGCATTCCTGGTGTTGAATGACGTGGTTTCTGCAGTTTCTGTTGTCAAAACTGTTATTGGCATACTTATCATCCTTATAGCTACCTTTGGCACTATTGCTCTACTAAAATACAACCTGAAGATGATGAAATTGGTAAGTACTGTCTGGGTTAGTGAGATCCAAATACACCATGTTACCTTGAACTTCAAAGCTTTTCTCAAAACATTATCTTAAAATCTACTCAAATAGCCTGTTTGACCCTTTGGCTGCCACCACTACCCTTCTGGAGTTAGAGAGTCAGAAGATACCACAGTTGTCAACTGTGGGACATATATGGCCCTCTAGAGAACTGCAGGCCAGGCCATGCCCCCCTCAGACATCTGAGTGGACTGGAGCCATGGTTCCTCATGCTGTAAATGCTTCTGTGAATGCACCCACACCTGTTGTAAATGCAATTATGACAGCCATAGGTGCATTTGCAGTGTGTCTTCAGCTGTTTTTGCTGCTTGCACCATTTTCTGTGGTGACAGCGGGAGCGAGAGTGACACTCTTTTGCACGTTTTGGTGCGTTTTCAGTGCTTCCACCATTTCTGGCAGTGGGGGGGATCATCACCGTGGGCCAGATGATTTGGCACCATGGGCTGGGTCCAGCCCACAGGCCATAGGTTGTCCACCCCTGCCGGAGAAAGTCACTTGGAGGATCAATTATTCTCATTTTCCTCATAGCTGTATACTGCTCACAGAGGTAGTGCTTCTGGAAATCAGGTGGGGGGTGGAAGACAACCAAGCTGATGGGTGCTATCCTAGGTCATTTCCTTGTAATACCCACAGTAAGAACTGTACTAGAGCTGTCATGAGACTATAGCACACTGTTACTCAAGTGTGTACAATGTATTGACAAGGAATGCATGTTGCAATCTTGCCCAGCTGATTTGCCCACCGTCGTCCCATTATAACTGTGGAAAATTAGTTTTATTAAGTCATCATTATAATTGTTGTTTTTAACAGAAGGAACATAATGTCCCCATCTGAATCAAATCAACTTTTATGTATACTTTGTAATAAACAACCAATCATGTCTAAACTAGGTAGCTGTGCTCTATTTCATGCCCTGGCCTTTTGATGAGGTGGGGAAAATGACTCCATCTGATTCTGTGCCTGTTCATTTTAATTTTGAACATATTCCCCAAAATATGTTGTCTTGGAGGCGAATGTATAAACAGTGGCTATTCTATAATCATGGCAGGTTATTTTTACCATGTATGGTGCTGACAACACAATTTTGGATGTGATCACCTTTAAAAAAACATATTCTTAATCATAACTTCCTTATCACTGATCGGTGCCAGCAGTAATGGATTAATATTGAGTTTGGCTCTCTTGGTATTTTGACACCATATTAGATAGGACTGAAAACTGAACTAAGGAATAAGATTGCAAGAGGTGTAGAAATAATGTTAAATGAAAAAATAACAATGCCATTTTTACAAGTTTTAAAAAAGATTTTGCAAGACACAGTACTGATGTTTCCTGTGTCAGTGGCCTTTAAACGGAAAAGGACCCTTTCTCTTATTAGTTCACAGGCATATAGCTGTGGGTCTGTGGCCTTGGTTGACAAAGAAAAGGTAAGTCCCCACCCCACAGCCCTTACAGGAAAGCCACATCTTAAAGTTGTGCAGAGGAGAAAGACATATAATTGGAGGTCTTCTGTTTTCTAGAATCTACTTCATTAAGCAGGATCAGCACTAATGGTCAGAGGAAGACAGCTAAAAAATTACAAAAGACAAAACAAAATTATTTCCATTTATGATTGATAAGAGAATGGCATAAAAGTAAGGAGGGAAAGCTTTCAATGTATTTTAAAATGCCCTTCAAAATAACTTAGAATTGCCCAAGAAAGTAGCTTTCATCACATTATTTTGAAATATAAAAAGTTATACCCCCCTTCCCAAAGTAATTAGTTGCATGTCTCAATTTTACTTATAACTAGTTATTTCCCAGATTTGAAATAATGTTTCAGGAAAGTAGACCATATTGCACGGAATCAACGCCAAAAATTAAATGGCAATCTTGCCCAGCTGACAAACTTGCATAACCTAAGAGAGGTGGAGTCTTGGTAGCACCTATAGCAGTGATGGTGAACCTTGGCATTACAGGTCTTCTTGAACTTTGATTTCCAGAAGCCCTGATCAGCAGGATTTGTGGCTTGGGCTTCTGGTAATTGAAGTCCAAGAGCACCTGGAGAGCCAAGGTTCGCCATCACTGACTTGTAAGGTGAAAAAGAAGCCCATCACACTTGTTTGCCAAGCAGCCATAAAGCTGACGTCACTTCTTTGATGCCGATTATACTCTTCACACTCCTTCCATCCATGTTTAATGTTTGTTTGAATGAAAAGATCATCTGAGCAAGGTTACACTCCAACAACTAGACAGAAATGAAGAAAAGGTTTCCAGTGGCTAGTCTAGAGTTATTTTATTTCAAGCAGCTATGTTTAGTTTTTTTTTTTTAAATATTCCCAGAGCTCGTCAAGCATTTGGCTGCTGAGATGGAACAATAGTGAATACATCTGAAACAGAAAATCTCAACAGATATTTATTCATTTATTTAATTTTATATCCTGCCGACAATTACTGCTAAGCACTACTCTTGATGGTACACAATAAGAACAAAAGACATCAAACGATAAGGAAAATGTGAAGTAAAATAAGAACCAATGCAATCAAATAACATAGTCTTATAAGAAAAATCAGACAACAATGTAACAATTACATACTACAGTGGCATCTAATACCCATTACAATTAGTCCTAAAAATGTTAATAAGCCAAAAGAAAGTCACAGTAGCCCACCAGCATCAAGTAATTTGCTATGGGAAGTTCTTTATATATAACTGGAGCTTTTTTCTTTTTCAATCAATAAAGTTAAAGGTTTTCCTTGCTCGAAAGCCAGTCGTATCTGACTCTAGGGTTCAGTGCTAATCTCTGTTTCAAAGCCGAAGAGCCAGCATTTTCTGCTTCTGCAGACGTTTCCATGGTCATGTGGCAGGCATGACTAGACAGCAGAAATGAAAAACAGAAGCTAGTTTTTCACTCCATTTACATCTTTGTCAGGATGAGCACTACAGAGGTGGGAGCGATACAAAAAAAGCATAAAAGTTCCAAAAACCATGTTCTAGGTCCAGAGCAAATTTTAAAATGAGGTGTTCTGCATTGGCTTCAACATGATAGGTTTCCAATTTTGCTGCTGGTAGTGTGGATTCGAATGCTCCAAATATTTTAGACAAAGAGCTGTCAATCACTAAATATCTCACTATACTACAAAAGAGATGAAGTGACCACAGCTTTAAAGGTCAGAATCCTATTGTTTATTTAAACCAGTGTGAGGCAATGGCATAAACTGCCATGTAGCTGGCACATGACAAAGAATACAACAGAGGTTCTCTAACAGAAATTTGTTGCTCTGATTCAGGAGTTCACAACCTTTTAAAGCTGGGGGCCAGGTCACGCTCCCTCAGACAGCTTGGGGGGCTGGGCGGCATTTTGCCCTTCCTCCACCACATGGCACTTCTGGGTGTGGTGGAGATGGTGGGCAGCCACATGAAATGGTGCCGTGGGCTGCATCTGGCCCATGGGCCACAGGTTGAGATTCCCTGCTCTAATTTATGGCATTGCATTTACACAAGCATAAATTAAAAATAGTATTTGGCCAATGTGATTTATTTTTTACTTTTTTATACCGATTACAAGCAACTTAATGTTTAGCTAGCTAACTTCCAAATTCTGGTTTCTAACAAACAAAAGAAAGGCACCTGCACCCCATGGGCTGTAAGGGTTCTCTGTCGTCTCCATTTTGAGTTACCAGATGTGGATAGATTGATTGGGAGTTATGGGCAATTTTTTGATGCCACGATTCTTGATAACCTAAGCAATTTCCCCCTGCATTGTAGCTCCAGTGCTGTGGTGCAGAGAATTATACTGACTGGCTCAACACAACGTTTGGATCTCTCTCCTCATCTGTTCCAAGAAGTTGCTGTAAAGTACCTGTGGAAAGCTGTGTCACAGATCTCAACAAATATACAATAGTGATTAATGAGCAGGTAAAGTCAGTACAGTATTGTTGCAATGCTCATCTTGGAATTCTTGCCCTTCCGATACCTATTCCTCTTAAAAACATTTAATATGGATTTCAAGCACAGTAGCAAGGAATAGGTAAACAAACCAAAGAGGCATCATATGAGAGGCAAGCTTTACATTTAAACCCACAGTTCTGCAAACAGAATTGTAATAATGGTTTTGTTTTTATTTCTTTGTTGTCATCCTGGTGGCTTCTTATCAAAAGGTTGGTGGCTGCAGTGGCTCAGTGGTTAAGAAGCTCACCTTGTTAGTTGGAAGGCTGGCAAGTCAGCAGTTTGAGACCCGGGTACTGCATGACAGATTGTGCGCCCATCTTTGTCCCAGCTCTTGGGGACATGACAGGAGCCTCATTTGGGTGTTCCCTGAGCAGAGTTTCTTCCACAAAAATCCTTTCAACCCAGAATAATGTCATTATATAAAGGTAAAGGAGAATGACTTGTCTTTGTAGAGGATGACCCACTACTATACTTTGCAACCTTGCACATCAGAAATATCAGAGTAAACAAAACAAAACAGCAAAAAGTCAAAAAATGTCACACTTTAAAGACTAACTCCTGTAGTTAGTCTTTAAAGTGCCACAACATTTTTTGTCTTTTGTTTTGTTTACTCTCCGATATTCAGAAATAGTAGAGTAGTTTGGCTATGATGGCTACATTTCCTGCCTCCAAGACCAAGCTGATAGGCTGATGATATCATAGGAGGTGGCGTTTTGACAGAAGCCTAGCCTACTCACTTGATGTCATTGAGCCACAACTCTTCTCTGATGTCATTCTCTGCCATCCTGCTCCAGGGAAGCAGAGGGGTAGGTAATATTCATGCATTTAATTAAATATGCTGCTCAAAAAAATAAAGGGAACACCTAAACAACACAATGTAACCCCAAGCCAATCACACTTCTGTGAAATCAAAATGTCCACCCTGGTAGCAACACCGATTGACATTCAATTCCACATGCTGTTGTGCAAATGGAAAAGACAACAGGTGGACAACAGAGGGAATTTGCAAGGCATCCCCAATAAAGGTGTGGTTCAGCAGGAGGTGACCACAGACCACTTCTCAGTTTCTTTGCTTTCTGGCTGATGGTTTGGTCACTGTTGAACGCTGGCGGTGCCTTCACTCTAGTGGTAGCATGAGACGGAGCCTACAACCCACACAAGTGGCTCAGGTAGTGCAGTTCATCCAGGATGGCACATCAATGCGAGCTGTGGCACAAAGGTTTGCTGTGTCTGCCAGCTCAGTGTCCAGAGCATGGAGGCACTACCAGGAGACAGGCCAGTACATCAGGAGACGTGGCGGAGGCCGTAGGAGGGCAACAACCCAGCAGCAGGATCGCTACCTCCACCTTTGTGTAAGGAGGAACAGGTGGAGCACTGCCAGAGACCTGCAAAATGACCTCCAGCAGACCACCAATGTGCATGTGTCTGCTCAAACAGTGAGGAACAGACTCCATGAGGGTGGTATGAGGGCCCAACGACCACAGGTGGGGGTTGTGCTCACAGCCCAACACTGTGCAAGACGTTTGGCATTTGCCAGAGAACACCGAGATGTGCAGGTTCGCCACTGGTGCTCTGTGCTGTTCACAGATGAAAGCAGGTTCACACTGAGCACATGTGACAGACGTGTCAGGGTCTGGAGACACCGTAGAGAATGTTATGTTGCCTGCAACATCCTCCAGCATGACCGGTTTGGCGGTGGGTCAGTAATGGTGTGGGGTGGCATTTCCCTGGAGGGCCGCACAGCCCTCCATGTGCTCGCCGGAGGTAGCCTGACTACCATTAGGTACTGAGATGAAATCCTCAGACTCCTTCTGAGACTATATGCTGGTGCGGTTGGCCCTGGGTTCCTCCTAATGCACGACAATGGTAGACCTCATGTGGCTGGAGTGTGTCAGTGGTTCCTGCAAGACGAAGGCATTGATGCTATGGACTGGTGTGCCCGTTCCCCAGACCTGAATCTGATTGAGCACATCTGGGACCTCATGTCTCGCTCCATCCACTGATGCCACGTTGCACCACAGACTGTCCAGGAGATGGGGGTTGCTTTAGTCCAGGTGTGGGAAGAGATCCCTCAGGAGACCATCTGCCACCTCATCAGGAGCATGCCCAGGTATTGTAGGAAGGTCATACAGGCACGTGGAGGCCACACACACTACTGAGCCTCATTTTGACTTGATTTAAGGACACTACATCACAGTTGGATCAGCCTGTAGTGTTTTCTTCCACTGTCACTCTGAGTGTAACTCCAAATCCAGAACTCCATGGGTTGATGAATTTGATTCCCATAGTTAAGTTTTGTGTGATTTTGTTGTCAGCACATCTGACTACAGTATGTGAACAACGATAGGAATACAGTATTTCAGTCATTCAGATCATGGGATGCCCTATTTTTGTGTTCCCTTTATTTTTTTTTTGAGCAGTATAGATTATGCTCCATGAAAATTTGTGCTGTAATACACTTGTAGCCCTGACAAATTTTTCTTTCTCAGGGATGTGTCCTAAAATTGAAAAACTGGGTTGAAGAATGCATTACTTTATTTTTTAGTGTTTGGGTTTTCGATTGGAAATGTACAAGTAAGTACAATACACAAATGTGAAAGTCAGAAAACAAGGGTTACCAAGTGACTGAGTTTCCCAGTTTGGCAGCTGATATTTTAGGGAAATTGCTATGCTTTCCCGAGGTGAGTGGCCTTAGAAAAGCAGTTTCTGACTTAATGGCAATGAAAAAGTCAAATGATCCTCATTCACAGCTTACCTCAGATCTTGTGAACTAGAAGCGTTAGCGTCCTTTACTGAGTTTGACCTTCTCATGTTTGATCTTCTTTTTCTTCTACTAACTTTTCTTAGGCTTTCTTGTCTTTTCCAGGGAGTCTTGTCTTCTCATGCATATCAGAAAGGGGGAAAAACAAACACTGCAGCACTTTAAAGACTAACTGCTATATTTTTAATGTGAGCTTTAGTGGATCAAGTCAACTTCTCATGATTTGCCTTAAATACAGTTCAACTTCAGTTTAATCATTTATTTTTCAAAGAAGTGTTCAGCCTTGATTTGATTGATCAACTACTTGTTTGTCTTTTTGGTAGTTCCTTGTATCCATGAAACTCTCCTTACAGTGTCACATTTTGAATGGATGGTTGCTTTTTTTTTTTTTTAAACTTATTAGTGTTTGCATTTTAGGTGCCCCAGCTATTCACTCTCAACAGAACTCAGAGCCATACCTGTCAACCGTGGCTCCGGCCAATCCGGGACCTGCGCAGAATGGTTCTGCGCAGGTCGCCTTCTACGCTTGCATACTAGGGTTTTACGCTTGCATAGCCCCCTTCTACGCATGCGTAGCCTTCTACGCATGTGTAGAAGGGTTCTACGCAAGTGTAGAAGGGTTCTACGCAAGTGTAGAAGGGTTCTACGCAAGCGTAAAACCCTTCTACTCATGCGTAGAAGGTGACCTGCGCAGAAGGGCTGCGCAGTACCTTCTTTCCCCCACTGCCAAATTCTGGGGTTTCGGCAGTGCGGGGCGGGAAATGGCGCAAATCGGCGCTGAAAAGCGGGAAATCCCGGCCAATCTGGGAAGGTTGACAGGTATGCTCAGAGCTCCTAGGCTTAGCCTAAATCAGGGGTTGTCAATGTTTTTTCAACCATGGGCCGGACGATGCCCCCTCAGATGGTTGAACAGGCTGGACTGGTGCCACAAAACACGCCCACGGCTGTTGTAAACGCGTTTATGACATCTGCAGACTTATTTACGACTGTAGTAAATGAGCAGCCGCCAGAATCAGCTGTGAATTTGGGGCTAATTCTGGCAGCTGCTGCAGATGGAGTAAGGTCAGGGGCCAGGTTATTTGGTTCCATGGGCCAGATCTAGCCCACGGGATGTAGATTGAGAACCTCTGACGTAAATGCATTTATGTCTTCTGCTGCACAGCACTGGCATATTAAAAATGCAGTAGTCTAGGAGAGAGCATTGGGTGCATGTAGTCAGGGCTCATCAGGCCATTTACAGCAAAGCAGGTCATAAAGGACCAGCACCATGATTCATGAGCCTTCCTACCGCACACACTTTGGAACAGAGACTTGGGAATCTCTTTGTTGGGATAGGAGTAGGCACTCCATAAACTCCAGGAGCAGCAGCAGTTATTTGGAGTTTATCCAGATTCTAAACCCATTTAGCCCAATTCTTATCATTCCTGTTTTCCAAAATCAGATGGCTCAGAAGCAGCCCTGCCCTTTCCTAGCTCTTGCCTGCATCACTTCTGTGATGCAGGTTTTGACCCTGAATTTCAGGGAATTTGAAGTGGCTGATTTGGCAATCTAGTAATAGCATTTGGCTTTCCTAATGGGTTTTGTAACATAAAATGCTAAACCGTATTTTGCTCAATCCATGGTCCCACTGCAGCAACACAGTTACTTTCAATGTAACATAGTAAAGGTTTCCCTTGCTCGAAAGCCAGTCGTATCCAACTCTAGGGTTCAGTGCTCATCTGTTTCAAAGCCGAAGAGCCAACACTGTCTGCTTCTGCAGACGTTTCCATGGTCGTGTGGCAGGCATGACTAGACACCGGAGCGCACGGAACCTTCCCACCGAAGTGGTCCCTATTTATCTACTTGCAATTTCTTGCTTCCAAACTGCTAGGTTGGCATAATCCTTGCTAAACTTTGGCCAAATTGGAACCACGGTGTTAAAGATTGTTTCAGTTCAAATCTGGATAAGGATCTATCACATTTGCATTTACTGAACTGATTTGTGAATCATAATCTAGTTATCTTTCAGCCTTTGCGCTTACCAGAACTTTGTGCTGTTCTCTGATCAAAACTGTCCACTAAATATAAATGTGTATTATTGCGAAAAGTACATACAAAAGCTCACAAAATGCATGCCATGGCAAAATTACAAAAATAATAACAAGATAATTGAATATGAAAAAAGGTGAAAATTTTACATTTTATTTTGTAAAAAAAAAAACTGATTAAGAATGGAGAATTAGAACAGTATGGTGAAATGGAGCATGTTTTTTTTTAACGAGGGGTGATGGATTTGTACAGTTTTTAATCAATTTTTTAGAATTTTAGCATTAGAGTTTTTTAATAGGTTGTTTTATTGTATGGAATGTTTTGTTTTTTATGTAATGCCATCTTGGGCCGCCGAGGCAAGGAAGGCGGCCTATAAATCAAACAAATAAATACATAAAATAAAATGTTCACCAGATCCCCCTTATCTATTTTTCTTAAATTACAAACACATAATTGATTAGAATAGCCTTTGATAGCAGTCTGCCCCCTAGCTGATTTCACCTGATTGTAACTTATTTCAGTTATTTTCATCTGTTTCTAGTGTATTTTTGTTGATTTACCACTGCTATGTATTACTGAGTTTGAAATAGGTTTTTATAACGGGACTGTTGTTATCGTTACCTTGGGGTACACAGAAAGAGCCTCCCCAAAGATTGTGGTATTTTTGAGCTACAATCGGGAGTACCCTGGTAAGAGCAACCATGTGTTGTCGGCTACTCTTTCTCACACTAGGTCAGGTGAAAGGAACTGCAGAATGAACTCACCAAATGGTACCTTCATTTTGGCAAATGTGTAATGCCACAATATTTGTTGCATCCACCCTTTGGATGTGATGCATCAGCTTGCAAGAGAAGTTTGTTTTGCAACCATCTGCAATATAGGGTCAGGCTTTGCAGCAGGTTTGAATAACAGGGAATTTTGTCAGTTGTAAAAAGCTACAATGTTATTCTGTTAGGCTGGCCAATTATTGTGTGCCTGTGTACCTGATGTTTGTATAACAGGAGTTCTCAACCTTTTTAAGTTGGGGGCCAGGCCATGCTCCCTCAGACAGCTTCAGGGGCCAGACAGTCATTTTGCCCTTCCTCCACCACATGGCACTTCCTGGTGTGGTGGAGGCAGTGGGGGACCACATGAAATGGTGTATAAATTGATGCCATGAGGCCTTACTCTTGTGTTTGATGAAGTGGACTTTGTCCACAAAAACTCACATTTAAATACAGGAGTTAGTCCTTAAGGTGCCACAACATTTTGTGTCCCCCCTTTTTTTTTTGCTGTTCTGTTTTATTTACTCTCAGATATGCTTGCACAGACTAACACGGCAGTTTCACATCTGACCTAGGTACTTAAGAAGAATCATGAAAGGGAACCTGGGGTGTCATTCTTAAGGGATAAGGAATGTAATAAAGCAATAATAATTACACTTATATACCGCCCCATAGCGCTAAGTGCACTCACTGGGCGGTTCACTAGTTAATTAGCATTTTGCCCCCAATATGTTGGCTACTCATTTTACTGACCTCGGAAGGATGGAAAGTTGAGACAACCTTGATCCCTGGTCAGGATCAAACTCACAACCTTTTGGTTGCAGTACAGCAGCTTTTAACCACTGTGCCACCATAGTTGATGGCAACATGTAGCAATCTTTCAGACTTTTGAAGGTGCTTCTTCACAGTTACAGTACTTGAATTTCTGCACCACTTGTACTAGAAACCTGGAAATATAATGTATTGTGGGGAATGTGGTATCCGCGCACACAATTGGTATACTGGCCCCGACAGAACCCCGGTGATGGGTGATCACCTCGTTACCAGGGGTTCCTGAAGGGACAGGAATTGGGGGAGCGGAATATTAGATAGGGTTTAATTCACCTGCAGCTGACCTGACAGGCAGCTCGGACAATAGGAAGCTAATGACTAACTCGCTAGTCATGTAATAGGTAATCTCGCATCTGCGGATTACTTCAAGTCCTAAAACCAATACCAGCCACATGTTTACCCCAGATAGCTTGGAACAATGGAGTTCCCCTGTCATTGATTAAGTTAGTTAATTAACTCCCCTGAAGAGTTTCCCAATTAACTCGTGTAAACATGGCATGTGGATCCTGTCAGATCGCAGTTCTTTTGCATGCAGCCTGTACATGATAAATACTGATGATTTGCCTTCATTAAATCACTGGTCTTCGCTCCATCTTGCCTCATGTCTCATTGCTTGACCAGTCTCCTCCGGGACCCAACCGCCGCTTCGCGGCCCCGATCCAACAGGGGAAAAACAGCATTTTGCAAAATGTGAAACACTTACAATGCAGTCCTGTGCATGTCAGTTTGAAAGGTCCTAATATATCTACCACAACCTAGAGCCAGTGTGGCATAGAGGTTAGTATGTTGGACTAGGAATGGGGAAACATGGGTTCAGATTCCTATTCAACCATGAAATTTGGGTCAGTCACACTTTCTTGGCCTGCCCTAATCCAATTAAAACAATGTGAGGGGAGTAGCCACACATCCCATCCGCAGCTCAATAGAAGAAAAGCCAGATCGAAATCCAATGGATAAACACTCCTGAATCATAGAATGATAGGTTTAGAAAGAAGAATGATCTTGTCTAACCCCAGTCAAATCCAGTAAGAATTAGCAGAACTAGGCCTGATTGATCAAGCGGAAGCATACTGTTTAGTTTAGCAAAGATGTTACATTGAAACATGGGTCTTGCAAATCTCTGAGAAAAGATTAAAGTGATTGTGATAGACTTGGGCACCTGGAAAAACAATGTTTCATATGAGAGTCTTCAGCCTTTTCACAACAAATCGTGGTTTTCATATAATTGAAAGAAAAGTGCATTTTTTAATTACAAAAGTATGAAAATAAAATCCTAATGAGTAAGTGATGTTGTGCTAATTACTAAACTAGGTGGACAACAGCCATCAGATCTGGACTGAAAACTTTAAGAATAAGGCTAATACACAAGCAACCTTCCTAGTGTACTGGAATTATAACATACTGCCTTCCATTAGTTAAGTATGTTCCACAGATGCAGAGTTTAAAAAATGTAAAGAATTACTCAAGCTAAGCTAATTGTAAAAAAATAGAGGATGTTTTCAAGCCATTTTCCGATCTCTATTTTTGACTATATGGAAATAGTCTATATATAACAGACTGTGCCAGTTGGTTGTAAACAAATTAGTTCTAATCAATCAGGCTGCCCGTCTGGCATCTGAGTAGCTCAGCTGCCCTGTGTGGCCTCTTTCTCCCTAGTCCCTTTAATGAGATTACAAAGGAGGCGAAAGGCATATCGCAGCCTTTGTACAGGATACACCTGTTGAAAGAAGAAAAGATTGGTTGATTTTCAGCTGTTGTTGGAAGGCATTGTGATGTGACATGTGGGGAAGACTTGAGGGCTGCAACTAGCACAGCCTACCACCCACATCCATCATGAAATCCTACAAAGCTCCTGTCCGAACATTTTTTAAAAAAGCTAGATGTGTTATGCTATGAGGGGGAAATGTCTGCAATCCACAGGTGGGCAATCCATCAATTAGGATCAACTACTTCTACACATTCTCAAAATGTGCAATACATCTGCATGCAAATTATGTCCATGCCTCACCGCTGCTTTGGGAGCTTCACTGGTTGCCAGTTTGCCTCCAGGTGCAATTCACCCCAAGAGCGTCAGCCCATCCTACCAGGGCAGACAGGAGGGGCTCAGTACTGGTCCCGTCAACAAAAGAAGCACATCTATCTGGGACCAAGAAGAGAGCCTTCTCCGTCTCTGCCCCAGCCTTTTGGAACCTCCTACCTCCGGAGGTGCGCCTTCAGACGGAACTTCTCCCCTTTAGAAAAACTCTGAAGACCTGGCTTTGCCAGTGGGTGTGGAGCTCCACAGGATCCACTTCCCAGCTCAACTGGCTTGTCTAATTTCTGTAGGAGAGCCTTCTGGTATTTTCTGTTTTTGGTTTAATGTGTGGGGAGGGAGGGGGAGGGTAGTTTTTAAGTATATACCGTATTTATTCGTGTATAACGCGCAAAATTTTATACCCAAAAAAAGGCTCAAAGTTTGGGTGCGCGTTATACACGAGGACTGGGCCGCGCGACTCAAGAAGCCGGCGCTGGGTAGGCGCGGAGCACGCCGCGGCCCTCTCCCGGAGGGTTCCCTTCTCGACCCGGCGGGTGCGTGCAGGTGAGCGGCGGCGGCAGCGGGACCTGGGCTGCCGCCGCCGCTCACCTGCACGCACCCGCCGGGTCGAGAAGGGAACCCTCCGGGAGAGGGCCGCGGCGTGCTCCACGCCTACCCGGGCCGCGCGACTCAAGGAGCCGGCGCCGGGTAGGCGCGGAGCACGCCGCGGCCCTCCTCCCAGGCGCCCAGGTCCCGCTGCCGCCGCCGCTCACCTGCACGCACCCGCCGAGAAGGGAACCCTCCGGGAGAGGGCCGCGGCGTGCTCCACGCCTACCCGGGCCGCGCGACTCAAGGAGCCGGCGCCGAGTACGGTAGGCACTGCTGAGATGCACCGTCTGCCCCACCCACGGGCCCAGGGGCGCGCGGCTGGCGGGATCTGATTGGGTGGCGCGGGAGACGAGGCGTGTGAAAAAAAATTTTATACCAAGATTTCATGGAAAATTAGGGGTGCGCGTTATACACGAGTGCGCGTTATACTCGAATAAATACGGTAGTCAGTTTTATGCTGATTTTTCTTGTCTTTTTTAATTGTAGGTTGCGTATACATTTTAATTGTAATGTTCTGGCTGTTTTATATTGTTTTTACCTGTTGTTGCCACCCTGGGTGGTATTTTCACCAGGAGGGCGGGGTATAAACTTATTAAATAAATCTATACCTATAAAATGGTGCGTTAACCATTGGAATGTGACAAAGGATGTTTAGCCAGGCCCCACTAACCCCGTCCGAGCCTCCGTGCATTCGCCCGAATGGGGTTCGCAGGTAACTGTCGGGTTGAAATTTGCGCCAGTGGGGCAGGAGCCCCCCAGATGCAAAAAAGGGAACTTCCATTCCCAATATTCCTTGCGCCGTGCCGCACCAGAGCCAATCAGACTGAGCGGCGCGAGCAAAAGGAACGTTCGGAAACATGCCACGGCCAATCAAAAATAAGCCGCAGGAAAAAAACCACTGCACTAACCAAAATCGCGCACGCCAAACTACAAGCCCCAGCGTCCTGCGTGCCATGAGTGCACAGAACGCTGAGGCAGCCAGCGCGCGAAAAATAAAAGTAAAAAAAAAAAACCGCCGCCGCTGCCCTTCCTTTCCACGGGCCAGCCATCGAGCATGGCCCACAGAAAAGAAAGAACACCCCCCCACCCCTGCCTTTCCTTTCCACGGGCCAGGCATCAAGCCTGGCCTGCGAAACCCCCCCCCCGCCCTTTCCTTTCCACGGGCCGGGCATCGAGCCTGGCCCGTGAAAAAAAAGACCCCCCCGCCCATTCCTTTCCATGGGCCAGGCATCGAGCCTGGCCTGCGGAAAAGAAAGACGCCCCTGCCCTTGCCTTTCCTTTCCACGGGCCAGGCATCAAGCCTGGCCCACGGAAAAGAAAGACCCCCCGCCCATTCCTTTCCACGGGCCAGGCATTGAGCCTGGCCCGTGAAACCCCCCCCCCTTTCCTTTCCACGGGCCAGGCATCAAGCCTGGCCCATGAAAAAAAGACCACCCGCCCTTTCCTTTCCATGGGCCAGGCATCGAGCCTGGCCTGTGGAAAAGAAAGACCCCCCTGCCCTTGCCTTTCCTTTCCACGGGCCAGGCATCAAGCCTGGCTCGCGGAAAAGAAAGACCCCCCCTGCCCCTAAAAAAGTAAACACAAAAACATCCAAATACACAATCCAAAAACAGTCAAAAATACTCAAAACCAAAAATACAAAATACAAAAAGGAAACACAAAAACATCCAAAAACAAACAAGAAAAAAAACACACACACACCCCAAACCCAACACACACACACCCAAAAAAAACCAGAGAGCTTACCAGGAGACGTCTTCACTCCATGACGACTGGAACTAAACTGAGAAAAGAAAGAGACTACTTACTGGAAGAAGAAGCGACACCCAGAGGACAGTAGAGAAAAATAGTAGATTACAAGAAAAGCTCACCAGCCCCACAAAAAGGCCACAAGAGATAAAAACATTCAAAAATATTCAAAATAATAAATACTTCCCAAATTACTGAAGTAAGTTATCAAATCATTCAAAAATATTCACACTAATCACAAAAAATTAAAAAAAAAAGAAATAAGTTTTTACTCAAAAAAACAAAACATCTAAACACAATATGGAAACATTGATTTAAAAAAACCATATTCTTACACATTTTAAAAAATTATTATCCAAGGCACAACTATTTTAAAAAATTCACATAGTAACACATTATTTGGTTAAATACAATAATTATAAAAAATTATATCATCCTTTCCTCTTTTGAAAAACCAAAAAATATATAAAAAATCACAGTTTCTAACAGCCCATGCGTAAAAACAAAAATTAAAAAAACCACAATTAAAAACTAACCTCATTTGCATAAAAATAAAACAAAGCCCTTCCAAAACCATTTTAAAGAGCTCGGCACTGAGGAAGCCGGTGCGCAAAAAATAAAAATAAACAACACACTGTGAGCGCAAGTCCGCCACAGGCGGATACAGCGCCTCAAAGCCACAAATTCACAAAACTTTTCAACACCATTTATAACAGTACGTAACCATTTGTTCAAGAAGAAAAAAACCAAACCCTTTACTATCCAACACAATTTTAAAAAGCCCGGCACCGCCGGGCAAAATATGCTAGTAAATAAATAAATTCTTGCTTTCAGACTAGATGATAAAAAGTGGGTTGGGGTGGATGGATATCTGTCTAGGTATATATCTGGATCAGGGGTGCCCAAACTATGGCCTGTGGGCTGGATCCAGCCCCTGACTCCAATTCATCAGGCCTGCACCGCTCTCGGAAATGGAAGTAAAAGTCACCCGTACACATTTTACTTCTGCTTCCAGGAGTGATTAGGGCGGTGCGGGCCGGATGAATTGGCATTGGGGGCCGGATCCAGTCCACAGGACGTAGTTTGGGCACCCCTGGTTTAAGCAGAGAAAATGGCATCTTAAAAATCTATCTCATCCTGTTGCAAAACAGACTGCAAGGCGTGTTTTACTTCAGCTTCCGGTGGGATGAACCACGTGACCGGCCTGCTGAACCACAAGACCAGCCCATTGCCTGAAAGGTTTGGGCACCCCTGGTCTAGATATTTTAAACCACAGAAACCTGGAGTTAACGAGTCCCAAAATGGAGAAAGAAGCAAATTGCATAAGCATTTTTTTTGTAGGTGTAGAGCTGGTCTCATCGTAAAATCCATGCACAAACACACATTATCTTATTTTTTTCAGAGGTTTCTAAGTGACATGGAAAGAGCCACTTGTGTATATATGGGTTTGCACAGGCCTGTATAATGAACAGCGGGAAGTCAAGCACACTATAAAACCCTCCTCACCAATTGTAGGGACTGCAGTGGCTCAAGTGGATAAGACGCTGACTGGAAGGTGGGAGGTCAGCAGTTCGATTCCAGAGTACTGCCGGACGGAATGAGCCCCCATCTCTGTCCCAGCTCCTGCCAACCTAGCAGTTCGAAAGCAAGAAATTTCAAGTAGATAAATAGGTACTACTTCAGTGGGAAGGTAAACAGTGTTCCATGCGCTCCGGTGTCTGCCACATGACCACGGAAACATATGCAGAAGCAGACAAAGCTGGCTCTTCAGCTTTGAAAGAGATGAGCACTGAACCCTAGGGTCAGATATGACTGGCTCTCGAGCAAGGGAAGCCTTTACCTTACACCAATTGTCAAATATTCCAAAATTGTGTGTCATCCTGTGAGGACACCCCCCCCCCCTCACATTACAACCCATCATAAATTGACTGCATTTTCATCCTCTTCTTACTGAACAATAGCAGTCATAGTGATTATTCTTGCCAGAAGTTAGTGATACACAGATAAGTGTGGCAGAATAAAAAGACTAAATGCTTTATCCCAAAGTTTTGAAAGACTAATGAGTTCTACTCAACTTAAGCCTTCTGGGAGTTGTGAAGCCATCCTCCCTTGGAACTGGGAACTCACTTTTCTTCCATGTTACTGGACTCAGCTTCCTTCCCCTTCCATGCTTCTGGAAAGAAATCCTTGGGATCCAGTGGTACCCCCATCTCCACTTTCTGTGTTCCTCTTCTTGAGCAGTGGCTCAAGTGGCTAAGACGCTGACTGGGAGGCAGAAGGTCAGTAGTTCGATTCCCGAGTACTGCAAGATGGAATGAGCTCCCGTCTTTCTCCCAGCTCCTGCCAATCTAGCAGTTCGAAAGCAAGAAATTGCAAGTAGATAAATAGGGACCACTTTGGTGGGAAGGTAACAGCATTCCATGCACTCCGGTGTCTAGTCATGCCTGCCACATGACCACGGAAATGTCTGCAAAAGCAGACAGTGCTGGCTCTTTGGCTTTGAACAGAGATGAGCACTGAACCCTAGAGTCGGATACAACTGGCTTTCAAGCAAGGGAAACCTTTACCTTTTACTTCTCCCTATAGCTATGATGGCAAACCTTGGCACTCCAGATGTTCTTGGACTTCAATTCCCAGAAGCCCCCGTGAATCCACATGAATGAGTTTACTGTGATTCATCCGGCCCACGCTGCCCTTGTCGCTCCTGGAAGTGGAAGTAAAATGTGCCCGCACGGTTAAGGCTCTTCTGGGCTAACCCTTCCTCCGTACGGGCATGTTTTACTTCCGCTTCCAGGAGCGACAAGGGCGGCGTGGGCCGGATGAATCACAGTAAATTCTTTCATCTGGATTCACAGGGGCTTCTGGGAATTGAAGTCCAAGAACATCTGGAGTGCCAAGGTTTACCATCACAGCCCTATAGCCTGGATGGTGTCCTTCATATCCTCCCATTTGGCCGTTTGCCTCTGGGCCTTCACTCCATCTCACCCCAGTATTCCCTAAGGATCTCTCATGGAGGACCATCTCTACTGGAGAGCTCCTCGTACAACACTACTGGGCGTCAAACGGGTGTGATGTGATTTTCTCACCGGCCTCTGTCTCACTGTTGCAAGAGCACATGTTTCAGAGAAGATGTAGCTGCTTTCTCAAAATGCCCAAAATTAATCAACAATGCTTTTGGCCAGAGATGTGGCATGGGGCAATCAGCTTCCCATGTGATGAGTATCAAGTTGAAACAGCATACTTACAGGGAACAGATAGAAAATAATATTCGTATTTAGCTGAGCCAGCATTCTTTGTTGAGTTTATCAGCACACAACTGGTTCACAATGTCTGTCCAGTCCAGTTTAGGGGAAAGCCAAAAATAGAACTGATTGTCTCTCAACAGAATGCTAGCTATTTAGTCTAAATCCTGAATGATTGCACAAAGTGTTTGCACATAAATATGAAATTCCATTGTATTTTGCAATCATTCTTCTTAAGAATAGTCAAATACCTGCTTGTTCTACCCCCCCCCCCCAATAAATATCAATTGGGTTCTTCAAATGTTCAAGCTAAATACTTCAAAAACCTAAGTATATGACTCTAATAGCCATTTCCCCTTCTACACTAGGTATATGAACCTCTCTACCTGAAACTCCCTTTTTCAAGGAGGTGGAGTGGATGGCAAAATGAGGTTGTTATATAACAAGGATCAGAGGGTGGAATGAGGCAACTCAGATCTGCTCAAGGAAATACAGTCCAACAAGAGGAATTCTATGGTAGTGCTAGTCACTAAACTGGGCAGTATAAAAGTATTATAAATGAATTAATGATAGCATCAGAGAAATGGGCAAACATACAAGGGTGATCATTCAAAATGGAATGGGTTGAGTTTTACTACTGAGCATATATACTGCTTTACTGTGCTTGCTTTGCAAATATGTAAAAAAATATCTTTATTAGACTAGCCATACTTTTTAAAATTCTAAAAGGAACATTTACAGACATCCTGCACATTTATTCTTGATTGTTTCAAGAATACCTTTATCAGCAAGAAAATGGGTTCAATTTACACCAATGATTCAAGAGACTGTAAGTAATATGAATAGAAACCCGATATAAATAATTGACTTTACAAACAAAGCTCCTCCCTCCCCTATTGACACGATGCCCTTAAGGACTTGTGGGTTTTTCCAAACTCTTCTGCAGTGTCCTTTGCAGCCTAGCTATATTAGCATCCAAGGCTGCAAGGCCATTTTTAAAGTCTTCTTCATCTCTAGATGTGAATGTTGACAAAGAAGAGAAAGTCCAGTCAGATTTTCCTGACATCCAGTCCAAAGCAGAAAAACTGGAATCAGGAGCAGAAATTCCAGTGCCGTTCCCCTGCATGTTCCCTTTCTGATGGAAAATGGCAGTGTGAAGGAATTTATCAGGGTGAAGTCTGTCTGGATTGTCTGAAATCACTTTACCAGCTCCATTTGCTATTTCTTTTGGCTGCACATGGAGCTTCTGCTCTTCCAACTTTGTTGGCCTCCCTATTGTTTCAGCTTTATTTTCAACCACCATTTTTGGACAACAGCTTCCAGAGAATGGATCAGAAAATTTTGCAGTGCCGATCACCCCAAACTGACTTGTCTGCATATAACCAGCTAGTCCAAAGTCTCTTCTGCCCACTTTTGGGGGAAGCTGATGTTGTCCTCCATCCTTCTTTTCCGTTGTTGTGACTGGTCGTCTTTGAGATGGGCTACTACTCAATGGAATGTAAATGGTTTCGTCTGGCTCATGCCCTTCCACTAAAGTACTTGCGCCACTGCTTCTTTCAAAATCAGGCTTTAGAAAGGTAAAAATATTTTTTGGAGCCACAATCTCTTTCATAACAACAGGATTCTTTGGAGGAGACTCCTCTGGTGTTGCTCTGATGGGGTTGCCTGGACCTGGTTCTTTCCTCTCGCCCTGTGCTAGGAGAGGCTCTGCACTTACCAGGGCATCATCACTTTCTAATTTTTTGAGGTAGCTCATTATGGAATCACTTAGAGGGCATACGTCACTCTGCAGCTGTTTCTCATGAATTTCCAAGAGAGCTTTTGATAGACTCCTTTCCTGTTTTGGTTGAGTCGTATCCACTGTTAGGTCTGCAAGAAGTTTGGACATGCTGCCCTGCAGAGCCCTGTAAACAATTGTTCAGCAATTTAATTTTAACATGAAACTACAAGAAAGACAGAATACAATGAATCTGTTTCAAGTCCCTGGATTTAGACTACAATCCTATATCCACTTAACAGGATCTGACATCACAGCAGACATTGGGGCTTAGATGCAAATTCCTTTCTGTCTGCCTTGCTCTTGAGGCATCAGTATGCCTATCCCACGCTACTAAGTGCTTTTCTACTACAGAGCAATGAATACATTTGAGTCATACTTATACTGAGTTTCGTGAGAATAAACTATGGTTAAAAATGCGAGATGGGCTGGGAAAAGAAAGAGGAAGAGAGAGAGACAGAAAGCTAAACCACTGTGCTCTAAATCTCAAAGTGCTCAACTAAGCATTTATTTATTTAGATTTATATCCTGACCATCTGGCTAAGGCAACAATCCTGGGCAGCCCAATATGAACATGAAAAATAAACTGTGGATGAATCAAAAAATGTTATTTTCAAAGGAATGGAATAGAATGGAATGAAATGAAAAGAAAAGAAATAAAATTAAAACCCTACTGATCAGTTTTTTGGAAAAGGGAGAGGTCTAGGAAGTGTTTGATGAATCCAACCCTTCCACTCTACTTCCTATACAGCTGATGGGTCAGATGTTAACCTTAGGGACAGGGCCACAATTACAGTGCCTACACCTGAGTCAAAGAAAGAGTAATACACACAGTTTGCCACCCAGCCAGAGTTGTAGCCCATACTGTAATGACTCCTAACTGGGCTGAGAGAAGGAACACTATAGGAAGAATAACAACTAAAGCCCCCAAACATAATGGTATACCATGTGCCAAACAATCATTTTTTTAACCAGAAAAAGTTTTAAATACTGATTCACTACCACCATCTGGTGGCTGACTGCTATAATCTTAGGACTAGATGTCACATGTTCATAAATCTCTCTTGACAAAGCCACAATTTCATTTCCAGTACAGCTCTCATATCTTGAATGCACAACTGGATGCAAAACCAAAATGCACCTTGGCACCTCATCAATTAGTTTCTGTAAGTTATGTAAACCTTACGTATCACCAGCAGGATTCTAACTAGCACTTCATAGGCAGTGAAAAGCATTAGATATAGAAAAGCATGATATAGATATAGCAGAAAAGCATTAGATATAGTAGGAGACCCATCACATCCTGGCCACTGCTTCTTTGAGCTTCTGCCATCGGGACGGAGATATAGAACAATGAAGGTAAAAACGAGCCGTATCAAGAACAGTTTCTTCTCCAGAGCAATTTTGGCCTTAAATGGAAACTCTGGACTCTGAAGTCATCTTATCTTATTTTAAATTTATATTTTTTTAAATTTTTTATATTGTACTGTATGGTACTGTCTTAAATTGGTGTTTCTGTAGCTGTTTTAAATTATGGGGTATGCCTTATTCGAGTTGATATATAGCAACCGAGAAATTTCGTTGTTCCTGCAAGGGGACAATGACAATAAAGATTTATCTTATCTTATCAGTTAAGGAGAGTTAAGGAAAAATTGGTTTTCCCATGTTTGATTAAACAGCTGGAGATAAACTTAGCAGTTTAACAGTGTCTCTGTTTATGTAACTCTTTATATTTGAAATCTCACCACTAGTAAAATGGAATAAAGATGTTTTCCACAGTCATTAATTAAAGAAGCAATGCACTTCTTCTTCCGCGTCTAGGCCAGACATAAAAATGCCAAATGAAGCCACCGTTTGGTGGGTTCATTCTGCAGTTCCTTTCGTCTGACCTCATGTGATAAAAATTAGCCAGCAACACAAGGTTGCTGTTACCAGGGTATGCCTGGTTGTGGTTCAAAAATACCACAATCTTCGTGGAAGCTCTTTCTGTGTACTCCAGCAATGCACTACAATGTTATATATATTTTCCAGCCTGCTCTAAATCATTTTGACTCTCCCTCTGAGTTTGTGGATGAAATATTAGAAGGCTTTCTATGACTGATAAACCTACATAAATTCCAATATAATTTCTCATCCTGATATTAGCCAGTAAATCAGGCATATTTCAAGCAGCAATACACTACATTCATTTCAGCAGTCTGTCAAAGTTACTTGCATGGCCGATTTTCTCTTCAAATACAGTAAAACCTTGCATAAAAAGAGTGCCTCACTTAGAGTAACTCACTTAAAGAGCAGCTTTTTTTCCTGAATGGTTGCCTCGCTTAACAACTAAAACCAACCAAAAACTCACTTAACAACTAAATCAGGGTACGCAATCCCCCCACACCAGAAGTCACAATTGGTCACTTACAATGGTGTTTCGCTTAAAGAGAAAACTCACTTAAAGAGCAATCCCATGGAATGCATTATGCTCTTTAAGCGAGGTACCACTGTATATTAAAAGGAAATATACAGAAATAAACCAAGATTAAAAAATACTTGAATATTACAATTTGGTTTTCTACTATACCAATGATCTTATTACTTCAAAGACAAAGGTCAAGATTTAATGGTGTACTTCTGTGGCACCATAGCAATATGCATATGCAAATCTCTCTTGGTAGTAGAAACTTATCAGCATTGGGCCTAGTTAATACAAAATCACCAAGGACTAGGAGGGGGCACCAAAGTATAAAGTAGGTATGGCCCAGAGCTGACACCTAGGTCCTGGGTTCAGCCCTCAGCAATTCCAGAAAGGCCCAGGAAAGATTTCTGCCTTAAACGCTACAGAACTGCTACCAGTCAGTATTGACAATATTGGGCTAGATCAGTGGTTCCCAACATGGGGCCTACGCCCCATAGGGGGACTTCAATTCCCAGAAGCCTAAGTCAGTACATTGGCTGATCAGTGCTTTGGGGAACTGACTTAGGCTTCTGGGAATTGAAGTCCAAAAACCAAAGGTTGGGAAACACTGGGTTAGATGAACTAACAATCTGACACATGGCACCAAATCCTATTCCTAGCATAGTAAATGATGGAACTTTTCAAGTAACCTTTACTGCAAGTTGTTAAATCCGTATGGACATTGTGTGTTACATATTGAGTCATACAATTCAGCACCCTAAAATTGTGTCTATGCTAACTTTGTAAATTCACTACCAAAAATTATTCCATTTATGCTGCACCAGCAAGACGACTCTGGTCAATATAAGGTACCCTTTTATTTTCTTATATTTGCAACCAATAACAGTGAAATTGGGACTCCCTCTACTCTCCTGTTGCAGCTTTCCAGGGTACCAAAAAATCTGCTTCAGATGGTTGTTTGAGCAGGCTTTTAGGGAACAGAAGCAGCTACAGAAGGAACAAGAGAGCTGCTGATTTTTGTGAAAGCAGATGGACCAGAAGTTTCACAACACTGGATTCTAGTGAATGGTAACTTTCTCATTTACACCTCAGCTCAATTTTGGGGGGCTTAATCCCACTTATCCTAAATATTGCACAATTTTCAGTTTTTTTAAAAAAAAATCTAAATACTCTAGTTGGGTCTAAAGTTTTTCTAAAATAGGAAATCAAAAATAGAATTACCGAGTCAATTCACACAGTCTATTCACTTCTGCATCTCGTTGGCGCAAAGTTATGCCTAAAATCTGGTTTTCTTTCTCGGCAGCTTCAAATTTATATTGGAAAGTCTTCATCTTTGTCAACATCTCATCTGCTTCTAAAATATACATTAATAAAATGTAAATTTTAATTCTGATGTTAATGAAATAAACAGTGTAACCTCCAGAGATTATCAAATTAACACACCAATTTTGAGCTTTGTTATCTCAGTATCATACTGTTGTTTCTTTTCAAGCAGCCCTTGCTCTTTTTCATGGATCAGCTTTGTTAGTCTTTTATTTTCTTCATTTTGGCTTTCTAAGATTTGTGTGACTTCATTATTTTTCTTGTGTAGCAATTCAATGCTGTTCATAGATTCAGTCAACTGATGCTGCAATGTCTTATTCAAAGCCTGAATGGAAACAACTTTGGAAATAAAGCACACTAGTTTAGAATAGTCTTAATTATAAAACTGCAGAGCTGGAAGGGACCCTGTAGATCATTAAGTTCAACTCCTGTAAAGAAAGGCACTGCGGGGAATCAAACTCCCAATCTCTAGCTCAGGGGTTCCCAACCTATGGCCCACGGGCTGGACACGGCCCACGACGCTATTCCACCTGGCCCGTAGCCACCTCCACCTCACCCGGAAGAGGAAGCGGGCACATTTATGTCAGCCATAAAATGCACCCACGGTTGTTGTAAATGCAGAAGTGGCTGCATTTACAACAGCCATAAATGCGCCCACTTCTGCTTCTGGGAGGCTCAGCTGTCCGGGGTATGGTAAGGCCCGCAGCATAAAAAGGCTGACCATCCCGCTCTACATCCACAGTCAGATGCCTAGACCACTTAAAATGCATAGCAAATATTTTATTAAGAAAGAAAAGATAGCAATCCTTTATATCTTGCACCAATTATTTCAGGGCATTTTATTTGGGCTGCTCCTAGATACCAGCCAAATATTTTAATCAGTGCAGAATGTTCCACTGAACTGGATTGAAGACCTAGTGAACTAGATAATAGGCAGTGTCTATTACTTTGTATATTGCTAATATACTTCTGAAGTATTTCATTAGGGAGAAAAAAGTGATGGAAATTTAAGTAACCCACTAAAAATTATTAAAATGCCCTATATTCTGTAGAAAATCTTTCACCTGGCTACTTACATTCAAAATTGTTATCAAAATTGTATTCCTTCTCAGCCCTGTCTTGATCTTTGAGTTGCTGATTCAATATTCTTAATCGCCTACAAACAAAATGAGGAAAACTTGTGTTTTAGAAGACAGGAGGAAAATTGGTTTCAGTTTGATGTAAAGAGATTTTTAGTCCATTTGGAGGGGGAAATGGTTTGTTAATACAGTATATCCTTTTGGACACAGAATACTGCTTGAGCCATACCTATCAAATCTTATCCTGAGATTTTTTTAAAAAAAATCAAGCCCATATCAGAGATACAAAGAATTCCCATCATAAATAATATTATGCAACTGAACCCCAGCTATAAGTGAGATGCCATTTTCTAAACAGCTTGATGTTAACTCTAATTTGATCAAAGTCAGCAGAAACAGTCTGTATATCACTGATTAGCATAGATGTGATGATGTCTATGCAAACTAATTTTTGCTATTACCATTAGCATACCAGCCAACTTGTTTTTGTTGTTCAGTCGCACAGTCGACTCCGACCCTTTGCGACCCCATGGACCATTTTCCTCCAGGCGCCTCTGTCCTCTACCATCCCCCTCAGCCCTCCCAGCTCTGTGCCCATTGTGTCTATAATACCATCTAGCCATCTCATCCTTGGCCTCCCCCTTCTTCTTTTGCCCTCCACCTTTCCCAACATCAATGCCTTCTCAAGTGAATCCTCCCTTCTCATTTGATGTCCAAAGTATTTTAGCTTCATCTTTACTATTTGACCTTCCAATGAGCAGTCAGGGTTAATTTCTTCTAAGATTGACCTATTTGTTCTCCTCGCTGTCCAGGGGACTCTCAAAACCCTCCTCCAACACCACATTTCAAAGGCATCTATTCTTCTGCGTTCAGCCTTCCTAATTGTCCAGCTCTCACATCCATACATTACTACTGGGAAAACCATTGCTTTGACTATTCTAATTTTTGTTTGCAATGTAATGTCTCTGCTTTTCACTATGTTCCCCAAGTTTCTCATCGCTTGTCTCCCAAGAATCAGTCGCCTTTTTATTTCATGGCTGCAATCCCCATCTGCAGTGATCTTTGATCCTAAGAAAGTAAAATCTGTCACTGCTTCTACTTCTTCCCCGTCTATTTTCCAGGAACTGATGGGGCCTGTTGCCATTATCTTGGTTTTCTTGATATTGAGTCTCAAGCCAGCTTTTGCACTCTCCTCCTTCAGCCCAATCAAGAGATTCTTTAGGTCTTCTTCACTTTCTGCCATTAGGGTGGTATCGTCTGCATATCTCAGATTATTGATGTTTCTCCCAGCTATTTTAATCCCATATTGTGATTCCTCCATCCCTGCACTGCGCATTATGTGCTCTGTGTATAGGTTGAATAAGCATGGTGACAAAATGCAGCCTTGTCTTACTCCTTTTCCTATTCCAAACCACTCTGTTATTCCATGTTCTGTCCTAACTGTTGCTTCTTGGTTCATGTACAGATTTCTCAGGAGGCATATGAGGTGCTCTGGTATTCCCATCTCTTTAATTACTTGCCACATCTTGTTGTGGTCCACACAGTCAAATGCCTTAGTGTAGTCAATAAAACAAAAGTAAACTTGTTTCTGGTATTCCTTTGTTTTCTCCATGATCCAGCGTATGTTGGCGATGTGGTCTCTAGTCCCCCTGCCTCTTCTGAAACCAGCCTGCACCTCTGGTAATTCTCTCTCCACATGCTGCTGAAGTCTGTCCTGTATTATCTTGAGCATCACCTTGCTGGCATGTGGGATGAGCGCGATTGTTCGATAATTTGAACATTCTTTGGCATTGCCCTTTTTTGGGATTGGGACGTATACTGATCTTTTCCAATCCTGTGGCCACTGTTTTGTTTTCCAAATCTGCTGGCATATTGAATGCAGTAATTTGACGCCACCATCTTTTAGCGCTTTGAAAAATTCAACTGGGATACCATCATCTCCACTAGCTTTGTTGTTTGCAGTGCTCTTTAGGGCCTTTATGACTTCACTCTCCAGGATGTCTGGCTCAAGTTCAATTTCTTCATCATTGTGATTATCAGGAGTGTTGAGGTCCTTTTTGTAAAGTTCCTCTGTGTACTCTTTCCATCTTTTTCTTAATTTCTTCTGCATCAGCTAGCTCCTTTCCGTCTTTGTCCCTTATCATGGTCATTTTTGCTTTAAATGTTCCCTTGATTTCCCCAATTTTTTTTGAAAAGATCTCTGGTTCTGCCTCTTTTGTTGTTTTCCTCCATTTCTCTGCACTGTTCTTTTAGGTAGTTTTCCTTATCTCTCCTTGCTTTTCTTTGAAATTCTGTGTTCAAATGGTTGTAGTTTTTCCTTTCTCCTTTGACTTTTGCGTTCCTTCTGTCCTCTGCTAGTTTAAGAGCCTCATCAGACAACCACTTTGCTTTCTTACTCTTCTTTTCTTTTGGTATGGTTTTCTTTGCTGCTTCCTGCATGATGTCCCTCATCTCCGTCCATAATTCTTCTGGTACTCTGTCTACCGAGTCTAAGCCATTAAATCTGTTCATCACCTCCACCGTGTATTCTTTAGGGATGCTGTCTAGGTGATATCTTTCTGGTCTCCGTGTTTTCCCTATTTTCTTTAGTCTAAGCCTGAATTTTGCGATCAGTAGGTTGTGATTTGAGCCACAGTCTGCTCCAGGTCTTGTTTTTGCTGACTGTATGGAGGTTCTCCATCTTTGGCTGCAGAGTATGTAGTCAATCTGGTTTCGGTGTTGGCCATCTGGTGATGTCCATGTGTAAAGTCGCCTCTTGTGTTGCTGGAAGAGAGTGTTTGCTATGACCAGTGCGTTCTCTTGGCAGAACTCTATCAATCTTTGCCCTGCTTCATTCTGTGTTCCAAGACCAAATTTGCCTGTTATTCCCTCCACTTTTTGATTTCCTACTTTGGCATTCCAGTCTCCTAATATAATTTGGACATCATTTCTTGGTTCTGTTCTATGAGGTGTTGTAAGTCCTCATAGAACTGGTCCATTGTGGCTTCATCTGCACCAGTGGTTGGTGCGTATATTTGGATCACAGTGACATTGAAAGGTTTGCCTTGAAATCTGACTGACATCATTCTGTCATTTTTGAGATTGTATCCCATTACTGCTTTTCTCATTCTTTTATTGACAATTATCTCTACTCCATTTCTTCTAAGGGTTTCTTGCCCGCAGTAGTAGATATGATGGTTTCCAGAGCTGAATTCGCCCATCCCTGTCCATTTGAGCTCACTGATGCCCAAGATGTCAATGCTTATTCTTTCCATCTCGTTTTTTACCACTTCCAGTTTTCCTTGATTCATAGACCTCACATTCCATGTCCCTATGCAGTATTGTTCCCTGCAACACTGTATTTCTCCTCCTCCTTTCGTATCCCTCCCCCTTTTCAGATCTGCTGTGCTGAGCATCCCCTTGTTTTGCCTTTTGTTTTGGTCCATAGGGTTCTCTTGGCAAACTTTGTGGCGTGCCTTGCCGGTCTCTACGCCAGTCTTTTCCCATCACACATGTTATCACAGTTTAAACAGTTTTAAAACAAAGTATTATCATGCACAATATCACAGTTTATCACATAGTATCAAAGTAAAAGTTGAACTAATTAATGAAAGGGAAAGAAAGAAAGAAAGAAAAAGTCCACTATATCAAGTCTCTATGTAAGTCAGTTTCTTGTACAGTCACTATGTCAGTTGCCATAAGCCATCTATGTTTAGTCAACTATATTATTTCAGTTCGATTACTTATCCTTTGCATGCACACAGCAGTTCTTGCCTCTCTTCGGCCGCATGGAGTCGGTCAAAGGCGCCGGCTCGGACCTCACTGTGATGGTGGTTGTGGATGGTATCTCCTGGGAGTGGTCGGGGGTCTCCGGAAGTGTCCTTCTCTCTGGCCCCAGGTCTTTGGATGGGGAGGGAGGGGCAAGATCCTTTACTCACCTCCCCCTTGGGCCTCTCTGGATGGCAAATGGGCAGTAAAGCTGGGCCTTCCTGAAGCCTTTTCTTCCTCTCCAGGCTCAGGTCTTTGGATGGGGAGGGAGGGGCAGGATCCTTTACTCACCTCCCCTGTGGGCCTCTCTGCATGGAATGAGCAGTAGAGCTGGGCCTTTATGATTCCTTTTCTTCCTCTCTAGGCCCAGGTCTTTGGATGGGGAGGGAGGGGCAGGATCCTTTTACTCACCTCCCCTGTGGGCCTCTCTGCATTGAGTGAGCAGTAGAGCTGGGCCTTGCTGATTCCTTTTTCTTCCTCTCTAGGCCCAGGTCTTTGGATGGGGAGGGAGGGGCAGGATCCTTTTACTCACCTCCCCTGTGGGCCTCTCTGCATGGAATGAGCAGTAGAGCTGGGCCTTTATGATTCCTTTTTCTTCCTCTCCAGGCTCAGGTCTTTGGATGGGGAGGGAGGGGCAGGATCCTTTTACTCACCTCCCCTGTGGGCCTCTCTGCATGGAGTGAGCAGTAGAGCTGGGCCTTTATGATTCCTTTTTCTTCCTCTCTAGGCCCAGGTCTTTGGATGGGGAGGGAGGGGCAGGATCCTTTTACTCACCTCCCCTGTGGGCCTCTCTGCATGGAATGAGCAGTAGGGCTGGGCCTTTATGATTCCTTTTTCTTCCTCTCTAGGCCCAGGTCTTTGGATGGGGAGGGAGGGGCAGGATCCTTTTACTCACCTCCCGTGTGGGCCTCTCTGCATGGAATGAGCAGTAGAGCTGGGCCTTTCTGATTCCTTTTTCTTCCTCTCTAGGCCCAGGTCTTTGGATGGGGAGGGAGGGGCAGGATCCTTTTACTCACCTCCCCTGTGGGCCTCTCTGCATGTGTAGGGTACTGAAAACTCTTCCATGTACTTCTGGAGGTACCTTGAGATATGCAGTTACATAAGGCAAAATATAGCATAATCAAAGATAGGTCTTTCACCTCCCTTTGTCCTGAGATCAGCTCTCCTCCCACCACATGGCCAGCTGGAAAAGCAGAGAGACCACTGGCTGAATACTTTTATTGCTTGTAGATTTACTTCTTGGCACTCATCAGCCACTGTTAATGTGGAATCCCATTGTCCACTAGATCGCTTTGTAGATCCTCCTTCTCTGCTGATTTATTTCATCAAGTGATGATGATGGGGTTTGACGGTCAAAGGTTATGCTGCAACGTACTCTCCCATTTTCCACTTTCAAGCCAAAATTACTGGAGTAGGAATGGGGCTGTGCACAGGAGTGTACAGCCTCTGCACAAATTATCTGCCATTTGGTAAATCACCAGATGCAGAGGACCAGAACTACAAGTTGTTCTGTTGACATTCTAACCTCTGCATACTAATTTTAGGTATGCATTTGAATTTTTAAAAAAGGTTTTCCAAAGGTTGAGACACTTTAATTCATGAAGTTTCCCCCTTTAAAATGACAATGCTGAAATAAAACCTACTGAGCCCTTGCAAAACATAGAATAAAAGTTCAGACACATATGCCTTCACTTTAACCATGTACTCACCCTTTCAGGAACTGTCTGAGGATGCAATTTAGAGAACTTCCCACTACAGCCTTCAGTAATTTGCTTTTTACACACTCACACAACTGACCTGCGCAACTGGGCATTTTCACTTCTGAGAGGCTGAACAGCAAGGGCTATTTCTGCTTGTACATTTATATTCCCATCAGGTTCAGGCCCGAGAAACAGAGCACCTTCCACTTCACTCAGGAGTCTCAAAATTTCTGGATCCTCTCGTTGTTCTGTGCAGGACAATGACAATAAAGATTTATCTATCTAAGTAGTCAGGCACAAACTCTCCAAAATGTATTACCATGTTAAAATAAATTTATATTGAGGGCTCCAAGCTGCAATGCAGAAAATGTACAAATTTGATGCCTCAAGTGCAAAATGTTAAGACTGGCAGCCTGACTTTAAGCAAACTCCACTTACAACTAGGGCTGACCAAGTCCATTAGCTCTGAGGTCAGCAGAGAGAAGGAGCTGAAAATCCCTGTGGTACTGCCAGTGAAAAGCTGCGTTCTGAGCACTTCTCCCTATAAGATTTGGATAAATAATAAACCCTCAGAACGTGTTTCTCAACCCATTTGATCAGGGAGAGGCAAGACAGGGAAGTAAGTAAATATGTCATCCCTGCTTGCCATGCTCATTAAGTGTTTAACACTTAATCCCATTATAAATCACAAACTGCATCAGCCATTTTTGTGATGGACTGATCTGGACACAATCGAAAAAGTCCTCAAGAAAGAGCTAATTAGAACAAAAAAATCCTAGGGAACTTTTGCACCACTACATTTCTTTAAATAAGCCCTACCCCCTTTTTTACACATAAAAATCACCGCCACTCAGGATTATTCAAAGTGTAAAACTTGTAAAGAAGACAGACATAGGCCATGGTTGCTCTAAAGCAGGAGTTCTCAACCTTTTTAAGCCGGGGGCCAGGTCAAGCTCCTTCAGACAGCTTCAGGGGCCGGACGGCCATTTTGCCCTTCCTCCACCACATGGCACTTTCTGATGTGGCAGAGGTGGGGGGGGGCACATGAAATGGTGCCATGGACCACATTCGGCCTGTGGGCTGCAGGTTGAGAATCCCTGCTCTAAAGAGATAACACTATTTTTGCCATCGGGCAAAAGCTGAAATAAGTAATGTTAGCACAAACGCAAAAAGAGCACTCAACTTTGGTTTGAAAAGCTATTATTCAATTTAGCTAATTTCGCAAATGTGTCTCTCTACCAAAGTATAAACAAAAAGTCTGTACTACCGTGATCTGTTAGCAGGGCCTTGATCTCTCCCAAAAGGTATTTCACTGGTTTATTTTTCTGAGCAGTTTTTTGGAGGCTTGGATTTTCAGGCTTTAAAATGTTCTTGTCAAAACTGGTCTGACAGCTTGTATCTCTCACCGGTGCCATATCAACTCCTTCCAAGTCTTCCTTTTCACTAAGACTACTCTCACTCCAGTCTTCAGTCGTTTCTTCTCCTTCTTTGGAATTCAAGGGCTGTAGTTGTATCGCATCAACATCTTGATCCTTTTTATTAGTGTTCCCATTTTTCTTTTCAAGTGCCTGCAATGCAGCTAAGTGTGCTTGAATACACTTTATTAAGTCTGCCTCGGTCACCTGCTGTTCATGGCTTCCGTGTCCTGACACTGCCTCTCTGCATGGAGGAAAGATGGCAGATGCGGGAGGATCGTTTGGAGCATAAGGAATCGTATGGGGCAAAACGGAGCAGGATGCCACAGGCTGCGTTTGTGAAATGGAAGTAGAAACATTGCGTGGGGCTGATGAAAGAAAATGTTCTATTTGTGAAGCACACTGGGCACAGCTGGTCATCGAGACAACCTAAAAATAAACACAAATCATTTTTTTAACTGAAATCTGTTTATATTATCTACTGCCATGCAGATATAATATAAACAATCAATTATTTTATACACACCCCAAACTTAAATACTGCACTTGCATCCCTCATGCGTTTGTGAAGTAAAGGTTAGTCTTCCTTCCCTTCTTAAAGACACTTTAAATGGGCAAGGTATGGTGAACCTAATGCAGCCCTGCTGATCTTACAAAATTGGACCACTTCGAGGAATGCAGGATTCCCCACTACAATTCCAGATTCTTGATCTTTACTATTCTGATTACTATGTTACAGCACAAAAGAATACAAAACAAACCCTTGTTTACTTTTTTCCAGAAGTCAGGAAACAAGTGTGACATAGGGTGGAAAAAAATTACAATGTTAAAAATGCTCTACATTTACATACTCAAAACAAAGCCAAAATATGTCATTGTCATATTAATAATTTTGTTCTGAATAAAACAAAGCAGTAAAACCCCGATTTACGTATACTTCATTTTATGTAAAATTTGACTTACGTACTGATTTTCTGCAGAAAATGCATCCCGATTTACATAAATGTCCCAATTTACATAATGCGATTTCCCCAGAGTCCTATGGGTTTGCTTCGTTTTATGTAAAAATTCATTTTCCTGTGGGTTTGCTTTGTTTTACATAAAAATTTATTTTCCTATGGGTTTGCTTCGATTTATGTAAAAAACCGTATTACATAAAAACCTACGGAACGGACTTTTATGTAAATCAGGGTTTTACTGTAATCCAAATAGGGCAAACTGTACTTGCTGCACGTAAGGATAACAAAGCCCATTATCCCACTATCCCAGAACCCCATTCCACCTGACAGAGTCCTCTAGTCATTTAGGAAGCCAGCATAATACCTTTTGCTGTTTCAGAGTACTGTACATGAGGTTCTGTCCTAGGCTAAGGAAATCTACGATAGGTTTCAATTCCTGGATTTCTATATTTGCAAATCAACCAGATCAGGTAAAACTTAGCAATATGTAGATTAGGTAGCAAAATTCCAATAAAGGTTCAAAAAAGAACTGGAATACTCCCACCAGCTTATGCTCTAAAGGAAAAGGCCAAAAAGCCTTCTGTAAAATATCAATCTTTATTATATGAAGGAACAACTAAAAATCAGGAACACAAAACATTATAAAAATGAAAAGGAACATTCTTACTCCCCACCCCCTTCCTTTTGTTAAAATAAGGAATAACTATCTGTATTTTCTGGCTAGGCCAGCTAACACACTCAGGATTACATTTTTCTATTTTTCTACTCACAACCAAGAATAGGTAGACATCTTTCCTCCTGTCTTGAACATGCTCTTCTCTACATTCTACAAAACCCATCTTTCATCCTTTGTCCCTTCTTTTCCTCTCTTTCACGCAATAAGACCCAATTTTCAATGTCCAATATCCTTTTTTCCGTTCCCACAATCCTAAATTATTTTGACTATCCAAGAGGAAAAGAATTTGCAGCTGACCCGAAGGTTAAATTCCAAGCCTCTCTTCACCCTGTCTTCGGAAGGAAAATGAACAACAGAATCCATTTTAACTCACAAATTTCCATTACACTGCGTAAGAAGAGTACTTACAGGCTGAATAACTTCGGATTTAGCTGTATGTTGTGGGGACAGAGCTGGTGTAGACGTAGGTAAACGGGAGTTGAATGCTGTAACTGGCTGAAATGCCACTACCAATGGGACAGCAAAAATAAATAAATAAATAAATAAATAAATACTATTTCCTTTAAAAGTAAATGTGACTGACTCAACTAAATCAGACTCACCATTTTCAGGCATATTAGAAATCTGTGCTTTAGCAGTATCATTAGCCTTTTGTGGAAGCTGGGTGTTTAACAGAGACATCTGCGTTTGTATGTGCTCACACAGTTTCTCATGAATTACAGGAGAATGCTGAACACTGGGTACATGAGCTGTTGAAACAGGAACAGCTTGTTCAGTGCTTTTAGGGGCCGTGCCCTTTTGTATAGCTCTTGCTGCAACTGAAGTCAGCTTCCCATCTGACAAAGGCCCTATAAAAATTAAGATAAATCATTAGTATATTAAGATTTAATATAAACTGAGTACAGTGCTAGCCTTTTGGGACATTTGGTGTCCTAATTTCCACTGGATTATATTTCCAACAGCATTGCATGTTTATCACATTATCAGAATCATATAATAATAATAATAATAATAATAATAATAATAATAATAATAATAATAATAATAATAATAATAATAATAATAATAATAATGACGATGATTATGATGATCCCCTTGGAGGGGACAAGGGTATCAATGGCTATAATTATGGGTACCTAAGGACAACCTCTGGGTTGGAGAGATAGGCAGGATATCTCTCAATGCCATTTCCAGGGAATCCTAAACAGGTGAAGGCATCTGCTTGGGAATACCCTGAAGCAAATGGTGAGCCACTGTGTGAGACAGAATGCTGGACTGGATGAGCTGTGGCTTGTTCCAGCAAGGCTGTTCTTATGTTATGTTCTTATGATGATGATGAAATGGATGAAACAGTAGATCATCTGATCAGTGGGTGCAGCAAAATTTCACAGACTGATTATTTGCAATGCCATAACAGGGTTGCAAAAATTATTCATTGGAAACTTTGCCAGAAGTTTGGATTTGAATGCAGTAAAAAAAAATTCATTGGGAACATCAGGTAGAGAAAGTTTTAGAAAATGTGGGACTTTAAAATTTAAACAGATAGACATGATTCACAACACACTTGATATAACTGTTATAGAAAAGAAGAAGATCTGGTTTATTGATATTGCTATACCAGGAGATGCAAGAATCAAGGACAAACAACTGGAGAAAAATCACAAAATATTGTGATTTGCAAATTGAAGCTGAATGTTTATTTATTTATTTATTTTTCCAATTTGCATAGCTGCCCAACTCAAAACAATTCTCGTCGGCTCACAGCATTAAGAACAGCACAGCAGTTTATGGATGATATCTGTTGTCGTACCCATTGTGATCAGAGCCCTTGGAGCAATACCTAAAGGACTCCCTAGATATTTGGAAATTTTGGACTTATCTAACTTGAACATCCTAACTCTCCAAAAAAACAACTCTACTAGGAACTGCATATATACTCAGACGTTACCTTAACAGTTTTTAAATCCTTCGTTAGGGCTTGAACTGTTAATTTTATACCAGTCTTCATCTGTGAATCTAATGATAGATTTATATTTTACTACAGCAACAAAAAAATATTTATTTATTGGATTTTTACCCCGCTCTACTCAAGCCAAAGGCCGACTCAGAGCGGCTACAACAATTCAATATACACACTATCACAATCCATAAATACAATACAATACAAATACAAAGCATAAGAGCAAAAATACATAGTATCCAAAATTATTACAATCACAAATCGAATAATACAAGAACAATAGAATACAATTGCAATACAATAACAATCATAAATAATAGACACTAATCGCCCCTTATATGGAAGCAGCTAACAGTTCCACAATATTTATTGTTTACAAAATGACAATTAGTTATTGTTTGCCTCTAGGTGAATTTTTTAAAAAGAACAAAGACTTTGGGGTTTTGTAATCCACATTGCATGATGTGAGATCCAACGCCAACCATTTCTGAGTGGTTTCTACAGCTCAAGCTTTGGAGCTTGCTTTGAACAAAGAACATGGCCTGCATATCTAGCCATCATGGATTTTAGATTTTCTCCGTTTCGTCTGCACCACCTCCATCTGTATAACAGGCAATGTAATGAAGACTTTTCTTCTGCTGCCATATCTGAATCCGAATATAGGCGATCATCATGGTGATCATTCATGATGACTGCCCTTAGAATACAATGCAGTGGCCTTTCATCTGTCATCTGCATTCCAACGTAAGAGTCACTTTCATCAGCCCCTGTCCAGTATAGATGAAGCTGCTGCCCTCCATCAAGATGGATTCAAGTGGGATTTAATCCATTTGGGGACTATCACCCTTCTCTGTGGACTTCTCCACCAAAGGCCATTAATCCTCAGGGTTGTCAGGTTAATTAACCACCACCTAATGATCGGCATTGAGTCACTGGCAGTAGTGTCTACTCTATTACCATTGAAGGGTAACTTGGCCAGACTGGAATGAAAACTTACACGGAGAAGAAAACCAGCCTCTGGGTGTGAGATTTTAGTAATATAATAAAAGTGCCACCCACCTTGATCTTTTTTAAAAATATTCTTAATTTTATTAATTCTACAATAACAAATTACAATATATAAACAAACATATTCAACCAATATAATTTTAAAAAAATTAAAATATAAAAATACATTACAGAGTTACATTAGCTAATAAGTACACCCACCACCAATGGGATATTATATATTCCATCCATTATTGTTATAATTTTCATTATTTTTGGTTTGCAGTATCAAAAGGCATTTACTCCCATGGATGAGTAACTAACCAACTGCACAGTGTTATGATGAAGATTTTTTTTTATCGTGTCAGAAGCACACAAAGGTACTTTCTGGGTTGAAAGGATTCTTGCTGGAACTCTACTCAGGGGACGCCCGAATGAGGCTCCTTTCATGTCCCCAATAACTTTTCCCATCAAAGTGGTCCCTATTTATCTACTTGCAATTTCTTGCTTTTAAATTGCTAGGTTGGCAGGAGCTGGGGCAGAGATGGGCACTTATTCCATCATACAGTAGATGAACCTCTATGAAGCAAAACTGATCTTATCTAAAACGGGAGAAAACTATGGAATGCCTAAAACAAAACAGAAGAATTTGGAAAGGGGGGGGGGGAGCTGAAAAAACCCTCCTAAGGAGCACAATTTTTTCTTTTCAATTTTCCTTGAAATACTCTACAGCTAATTAAAAGATAAAGGTCACCCTTGCTCGAAAGCCAGCCGTATCCGACTAGGTTTCAGTGCTCATCTCTGTTTATCACCAAAGAGCCAGCACAGACATTTCCATGGACATGTGGCAAACATGACTAGACACTTGAGTGCATGGAACACTGTTTACCTTCCCACCAAAGCGGTACCTATTTGTCTACTTGCAATTTCTTGCTTTCAAACTCCTAGGCTGGCAGGAATTGGGACAGAGACGGGAGAATAAACAAAAATAGCTGAATGAATAGCTAAAATTAATTTAGAGTTAAAATATTTCTTTTGAGTAGGAAGAAATGTGGTTACCTATTTCTTTATGGGCAGAAAGAGTTTTTTTCTTTGGGACCCTCTTCTTTGAAACACTTCCTTTATTGAATAAAGATCTGGATGTTGTTCTGCCAACTATCGCCTTCCCTGCCTTTCGACAGACAGTTCCCATTCCTAGTATGATTTGGAAGAATAGTATTATAATAAAGAAACAATTTTTTAAAACAAAACCAGAGCTCAAATAATCAAAATAATACCATCTTCAGAATCATTCTGCAAAATGTCCTTGAGTAAAGCTGCACAGCGATCAAGGCCATGGTGAATAGTTGTAACCTGTGGAAAAGATATGGATAAGTTTGCAAACAATTTTTTTTGTTTCAAATTACAATAAGAAAAGATTCTGTGTATATGTACTCTCCCCAAAAAAGTTATTCCAGGTGCTAAGAATGAGCTTTTATCAAACTGCCCATCTTTTGCTAGAAGAGCATTGAAGGCAAGGTATTGTACAACACTGGTGTACGTACAGCAAAATGTGTATATTGTATACAGAGAAATATAATATGTATATTCTCACCACTCCCCGCCTCTACTGTACCCCAAACCAGGGCTCCCTTCACCCCTTTATCTGGGCCTGCAGCAGGGCACACAGGCAAAGAGGACAAGGAACCAAGATCTGCCTATTTTTGGGACAATCAGGTGGTACATCAAGGCCCTCCTCAGACTGCCAGGCAACATAATTTTACTCCCACAGTAAGCCTGAGAAGATATCTGCAGTATGAGCTGCTCCTTTTGATCTCCCCTTCTCCTGGGCACGTTTTACTTTCACTTCCGGGAGCAACAAGGGCTTTGTGGGCCGGATGAATTGGTGTCAGGGGCCGGATCTAGCCTGTGGGCTGCAGTTTGGGCACCCCTGGCCTAAACAATGGCTCACAGAGCAATAAATGCCTTTCTTTAAACCCTTCTCCTAAACTGTCTCTCCATCACATAACTCATACAAACAACTTGATACAGTATGTCTGTTGGGTCATCTGAAGCTTTTCGTAACATGTCAATTGACATTCTGTTATGCATTCTGTGCACCAAGATTCCAACACTGCATACATATACATGCAGACCCACTATCATCAGTAGCTGTCCCAAAGTCTGAACCCCTTGCTACTGAAATGTACTCACTCTACATTCTCTTCAGGGACCTGAAAATCTGATAGGTAGAATTCCTGGCAATCTCTGTGACTTTAACACTTTGTACCTATGGAACTTCTGTTGCATTAATGGTGTTCACTTTACTTTAAATATCATATGGCCAATCTCCAATTGTCTAATTGTGCAGAAGAAGCCCCATTGGTAGCTCCAGGAAGAGGCCATTTTCTTTCCCATGCAGTGCCCATATGAAGACATTCTCCTTCTCAGTCTCCACAACCATCTATGGTACCCTATGGTACTCTGTTCATGGGGGTTTCCCACTACTCTAAAGCGAACACTGAGGGTTGGAGAGGCTACAGAGGAAATCAACTTCCTGGATCTAAGGTAACAAACTGGATACTGGCCTTTGTGCTATAACCTCTCTCTGAACTGAGACAGGTTTATTTTAGCAATCAAATAAATAAGGACAGCAGTAGTGATGGATGACTGTCACTTGAGTGGAAACAAACATTTAAATATCTCCTTCAACATGAATTATTTAAAACAATACATTCTATTTAAGAATAATCCCAGTCATCAAGTCCATTTTGACATGTTGTAAAACTACAATACAGTATTTAATACAGCCTAGATTTGTGAATTGCATTCTTTCAATACCTGGTCCTCAGAGTCTGTAGAATAGAGAGAGTAACCACAATCAACATTTGAACATGCCACCTTTCTCAGAGCAACCCTGGAACACAAAGATGGTATGGTGAAGATCTCACTAATATACACACAGAAGACAACTAAGAACCATTTTCATATCTAGGAACGAAGAATTCTAGGACATAATTCAAGGAAGTCCAAAACAATTACAACAGAAAAATTAAAAGAATGGAAGACTATATATAGTTAACCTTCCTTTCTTGAAGCAAAATTTGTTTAGGACTTATCTCTTGAGTGGATATGGCTACCTGGCCATGAGTTAACATAACATTACATTCGTTGGTTCAATGATGAAAGGTAAAAAGTCTCAGGGCAATACTGTACTATCTTTCCTGTCACATTTCACTTTTGCAATGCTTAACAAACCTGACATTTTGCAGCCAACATATAGGGCAGCAGGGGTCAGCTAACATGACTCTCCAGATGTTCTTGGACTTCAATTCTAAGATCAGCAGGTGTACTGATTTGGGCTTCTGGTAACTGAAGTTGAAGAACACCTGGAGAGCCAAGTTTGCCGACCCCTGATCTATGGCAATGCTGAGGGATCTGTAGCTCTTCAGAAGTCTGACTCAAAACTTCCATCCTCATCCTCATACAGCATGATCTAAAAGAGGGGTTCCCAACCTTTTTCTGCCACGGGCATGACCACGCCCCCCCCCCGACAGCTATGCAGGCTGGATCACACATACCGGAAGTGGACGCATTTACGGCTGTCGTAAATGTGCCCACCTCTGTGTTTCCAGCAGTCACGTTTACACATGTGTGGGCGTGTTTTACGGATGATGTAAAACATGCCCGCCCATGCATAAATGCGTCCGCTTCCACTTCTGGGTGAGGTGGCAGTGTGGGCCACATGAACCGGTGCCATGGGCCAGGTTGGAGCTGGAGGTTGGAAACTCCTGATCTAAGAGGTCCTGAATGGTGGGAGGTGTAGTACAGCAGCACAAGCCTAGGACAATATTGACAATAAGCTGCTCATATCTTGCTGCACTAATTTTAAGATTATTAATGAAGTTCTACTTACGTTTTCCCCCCACTTGCTAGTTTACCTGATCCTGTCAGTCTTCCTGAAGACAGTACCTGTTAAAAGCACAGGCAAGCACGTAACAGTGTAAATTAATTCTCCAGCAGAATTACAGAGAACGAACTTTTATGAACAATGAAACAAAGTAGATTTATATTTGAACCTACAGTATTAGAAACAATTACACTTTATGCTTGAAAGCTACCATGCAGAGAATGTCTTGGGGAGGGGGAGGTGTGAGCTAAATCTTAATTTTTTTAAAAAAAAAATAACACCATTATATACTGTATTGCCTTAGATTCTTGAAATTTCACTTCTAGCTATCACAGATAGGTTTTCTTTTTAAAGTACTGTACCTATGTTCATGTTTGGCTCAGGAAACCAAACCAATTTGAAGACTCTGCCAATATTGAATTACAACGCCAGTTTATAGTTAAATTCAAAATTAAACACATTTATCTGTGAACCCAATACTGTGTTTGGAAAAGAGGAAAAAAGATTACAGGAAGACAGGAAAGGCAAAGATAAGATTCAAATAAATGTGATTATAGATCTGCACACGAACCTCAGGGATTCCCGTGTTGTTAATGGAGAAAGGAAAAGTGGGGACAAGGGCCACCACTGGTGTGAATTGTAGAGTACTTTCCCATCTGCTGTGTTCAGCCAACCTTTATGGTTAGCGAGAGTACTATTCAAGTATTTCTAATGCCTAGCTCTTTGCACAGAGGCCAGTGCAGTTTCCTAACCTAATCCAGGCCTTAAAAATGAATAAGCAGGTGCCACCTCAATGAAGATGTTGGAAGATTCTCAGAAAACTCTCTCTCTTGTCAAAAATTTCAGTAGAACAATTGGAAACTTTAAGAAACCTAGAAAAACACTCTAATAAATAGCAACAGCAATCACACTTATATACTGCCCCATAGCACATGGTGCACCCTCTGGGCAGTTCACAAGTTAATTAGCATCCCGTCCCCCCAAAAAAATGCTGAGTACTCATTTTACCAACCTCAGTAGGATGGAAGGCTGAGTCAACCTTGAATCCTGTCAGGCTCGAGCTCACCATGTTTTGGCTGCAGCACAGCAATTTAACCACTGTGCCACTGAGGGTCTTGATAAATAAATAAATAAAATTATTAATAAACCACTTCCTCCTTTGGATTAAGGGAAAACACTTTTAAAGAAAAGGGTTTAAGTCACTCAAACTGCTATAAAGGCTTGTATGTAAGATGGTACACAGAGTCAAAGAACAATAACTCCTTCTCATACTATTGATATATACAATATCCATATTCAAGAAGCATTTCTACATTTATTAGACGCTGCCATCTTCATGACAGGAGACTGGGGTGGGGGGATTTCTTATATGTTGCATTGCACACTGCATAGGTTCTTTTCAGTACAGCATACACAACTATTGTCTATTTTCAACATATACCAGAGCTGCCAATCCTTAACATTGTGGAGAAAGCAGATTTCATGTCACCCAAACTATCCCATTGGGTGTGTTCAAAACTAACACTCTGTCAACATATAAAATTAAACAAGATAAAGATACAATAACCCAGAAAAGCCTGAAGAAAACATCAAGCATCACAGGAAAGAGAGCTTGCAGGATTCTGAAGCAATGTTGGCATTATTAAGTACAGTATTAATAAATTGCATAGGATGGAAGCCTAGAAGTAAGTGAGCATTGTTATTTCAGTGGTAAAGCAGATGCTGTACTCTCCACATAAAAGATCCCAGATTCAATTGTACCTGAATGCTGCTTGAAAACTTGGGAGAGTTGCTGCCGGTCAGAGCTGACAATACTGGCTTAGAAGGGCCAGTGATCTGATTCAACATTAAGGCAGCTTCCTGTAAATCAGACTTTAAATTGCCAAAATGAAGACATCATCTTGGCTTTGTCGCTGGCCAAAACTTAAATCCTCATTGGTACATGTTTCCAGTAGTAACGGGCAGACCAACAAATGAACTGGATTCTGTATCTCTCCACATTCACACAGCGTGTAGCACAAACCAACAGGAGTTCTGCCTACATCATGAAAGGCACATTCCTTTCCTACAACCTGCTACCATTTTTAGATAGTTGTAACTTAGTGGTTTTACATTGTGCTGAGCTTAATGGCAGGAAGGTGAGCAGTCTGAGACCCAATGAAGTGAGCTCCCATGATCTGTTCCAACTCCTGACAACCCAGCTGTTTGAAAACAAGAAATTGCAAGTGGATGAACAGGGTACTGCTTTGGTGGAAAAGGTAACAGCATTCCATGTGCTCCAGCATCTAGTCATGCCACATGACCACAGAAACGTCTGCAGAGGCTCTTGGGCTGTAAGTGGAGTTGAGCGCTGACCCCTAAAGTGGGACACAACTGGCTTTCGAGCAAGGGAGACCTTTACTAAAACTAAAACTAAATACCAGCTTGGAAGGGAAAAGAAATGGCAAACTTTTTCACAGCAACAGCACAAGCAACTGCCCAGAAGAACCATTAGATGTGACCCCTCGTTCTCGTTTGCATTTTAAATGTGTGCATTAGCACCAAATATGTATTACACACACACACACACACACACACACACACACACACACACACACACTTTGATTGAGCTCAAAGTAGCACACAGGGCTCTCCTCTACCCAGTTCTGCCTCCAAACAAAAAGGTAGATTAGTCTCAACAAAGACAAGCTTCAAGAGCACTCAGTGGGTTCTTCCTGCTGAGTGGGGACTCGAACCCAAGTCTAAAACTCCCCCTCCAAAATTTGCAAAAACTCCCCCTCGGTTTGTGCCATCATTATAGGTGGGGAGAGAATTAAATGCAAGGGCAAAAGTAGTCGGCCGTGGTGTGGTCAAAGAAATGCGTCCCCCCAAAAAGCTTTGCTGGATCATGCCAAGTAGCAATAGCAATCACACTTATGTACCACCCCGTAGCACTTAGTGCACTCTCTGGGCCAAGGATGCCCAAACTACGGCCTGGGGCCGAATCCGGCCCCCGGATGCCAATCCATCCGGCCCACGAAGCCCTCGTCACTCCTGGAAGCAAAGGGGGCAAAGCTTCCAGGAGCGACAAGGGCTTTGCAGGCCGGATGGATTGGCGCCGGGGGCCGGATCCGGCCCCAGGCCGTAGTTTGGGCATCCTTGGCCCAGAGAGTGCACTAAGTGCTACGGGGTGGTACATAAGTGTGATTGCTATTGCTACTTGGCATGATCCAGCAAAGCTTTTTGGGGGGATCCGGCCCCCGGGCCATAATGACCAGCTCCTTGAACCACGTGACTGGCCCGCGGTCCGAAAAGTTTGGGCACCCCTTCTCTGGGCGGTTCATAGGTTAATTAGCCTTTTGCACCCCCAACATGCTGGGTACTCATTTTACCGACCTCGGAAGGAATGGCAGGCTGGGTCAACCTTGAATCCCCATCAGGATCGCGCTCACAACTTTTTGACTGCAGGAGAGCACTTTCACCCCTCCCCTAAAAGTGGGTGGCTTTCTCACCTTGCGGGCTCGGAGGACGGACGCCGGCTTCGCCATCACTGCAGCAGATCCCCAAAGGGAAAGGGTGGGAGTGGGAGGGGAAAGTTGACTGACAGGTCCAACGGTGACTCAGGGAGAAGGGGCTCCCTCAAGCCCCGCCCACCCACTCTGCTCTCCATTTTGAAAGGGCGGCAACACGAGCGGGAAAAGAACGGAGGGGAGGGAAAGGAGAGCGAGGAGGATTCTTATTGGCTGAAACCGACCAATAGCAACGAGGGGGCGGAGGCGAGGCTCAGCCCGTGCCGGAACCGCCGGGAGAAGAAATAAAGTTGATTCCAAGGAATTTCGACTTTCGCTTTGGGTCCCCCTGGTTTTGGGGAGAAGGGAGGAGCGCTCATGGAATGGGACTTTCGAATTGATTTGCCACATATATCTAGAAAGTCTCCTTTCATGTCCCCAAGTGCAGCTCTCGGGTATCGAACCCCAATCTTCCAGTCTCCAGCTCAACGCCTTAACCACTAAGCCACCAGTGAAGGACGTCGCCTAAAAATCCTTTCAGCCCAGAGTAATCTCTGAAACGAAATTATTATTATCTGGAAAGGCTGCTTTTCTCCAGTCTCAACCAACACTGCAATCCCTTATTCCAGGGGAGCCCAAATTATGTTCCATGGGCCGGATACGGCCCCTGACGCCAATTCATCCGATCCGCGCCACCCTTGTTGCTCCCGGAAGCGGAAGTAAAACGCGCCTATATGGGTGCGTTTTACTCCAGCTTCCGGGAGCAATGCGAGCCAGATGAATTGGCATCAGGGGCCGGATCTGACCTGTTGGCCATAGTTTGGCCATCCCTGCCTTATTGCCTGCAGGAGAGCTAAAGTTGCGTTCCAGACCTAGCCAGATTATGTGTGATTGCCCCTGCGTTATACCCAACCTCTACCAAACCTGAAACTGCTCTCCGATGCTGGATGTTCATACTGGTGAAAAGACCTGGGCATGGCACACTTCTCTTGCATATTCTGGCTGGGTGCTATTGCAGTGCTGTCATAGCGATAGGTCATTACACCAGTGGGCTGTTACACTGCCTCCCTGTTGTGTTCTAAAGCCTGTGCCTTTAAACAATGTACCTATCCATGTGTATCCAATGTAACCTTTCTATGTGTAACATTGTAACCTTCAGCTGCATCACTGTAACCCTAATAGGACGCGAGCTAGTGACCACCAGATGGCAATAGCGAGCGTCCAAGCTCATTGGTCCAGACTCACCTAAGAACAACAGCGCGGGAAGATTCCCGCCATCACCTTCACCTGGACAAGAAGGGCGTGACCTGCAATGACGTCATGCGGACAGTAGCCAATAGACTGTCAAGGAGCCACATTCAAATGTATAGCCACTGTATATATTGAGCTGTTCGTCCGCCATTACCTCATGTTCCCTCTGACCAGCATGCAATAAAGTTGTGTTAAGCCAGCTCTTCGGCTGTCCTGGTGTCTTGGTTCCCATACACTAAATTGGCGACGAAGGTGGGATATGGCTTCCCACGGGACCAAGACATACGCCGGTTTCGACATCAACAAACCGGAAGATTGGGAACTCTTCGAAATGGATTTCCAAGGTGCGCTGGTGGAGTTCGAGGTCACCGACGAGGAAAAAAAGAGAGCCATCCTCACCAGAATGCTCGGGCACGCCGGCAAGAGGGTGCTAGTCGACCTCATCGCGCCGAAGAAGGTGGGCGAGCTGAAGGCTAAAGATCTCCTGAAGGCGATGCGCAACCACTTCCAGCCCTCGGTGTCGATGTTCCCAGCCCGGGACGCTTTCTGGAGGCGAGTCCAAGCGCCGGGTGAGTCGGTTGCCGCTTTTGCAGCGGCCCTGCGACTGGCCGCCGGCCCATGCAAATGGGATAATCTGGAGACCATGCTCAGGGACCGCATGCTGTGTGGCCTGCGGGACGAGGAGGTTCAGCGAAAGCTGATGAATCAGGAGCCGCCCCCGACACTGCACGAGGTCGTGAAGGCAGCGCAGGCCGCGGAAGCCACGAGGGCCGGAGTGAAAGAGCTCCAGGGCCGGCTCCCACAGGCCAACCTAGCGGCGGGCTCAGTGCACGCGGCCCGGCGAGCATCGAAATCTTCCGCTGAGAGCAGCGACGAGGAAGACGTCCGGAAGGTCCGAAAAGGGGGCCGGCGTTGCGATGGCTGTGGAGCGGCCCACGACCGCGCGAAGTGCCCGTTCAGAAAGGCCGAGTGCCACAACTGCGGCTGCCGCGGGCACATCGCCAAAGTCTGCAGACGACGGTGCGAGGACCGGAAGAGCTCGCCAGACCGTTCGGCGAAACCGGACCGCTCGACGAGGCCAAAGGATGGCGCCCGGCCCACGAGGAAGCAGGACGGCGTGGGCCGCATCTCCGATGACAGCGACGACGACGCCCCAGTTTTCAGCGTGTCCATGGGACACCCCCGTTACTTTGTTGAGGTACTGGTGCAAGGGGCCCCTGTTAGGATGGAAATTGACTCGGGCTCCTCATATTCAATTATTTCCCAGAGGGAGTTTTTGAGAATCGCCCCCCGTGTACGGCCCAAGCTCAAAGCGTTAAGGTCCACGCTTCGGGACGTGCAAGGGAACAGCATCCCGGTGCTGGGGGTGGGAAAATTCCAGGTCCAATATAAACAGCACGCTGCGGAGCTTCCCCTAGTCGTCCTAAAAGGGGGGAATTGCAACCTCCTCGGGACTCAATGGTTCCAACCCCTGGGTTTGTTCATTGGGGGGGTGCACGCCGTTGGGACTGACCCAATACAGAGGGTGTGCGACGCGCACCCCGAAGTCTTCAAAAAGGGACTTGGGAAATTCAAGGGACCCCCAGTAGCGCTCGACCTGGACCCGGAGGTCCGGCCAATAAGACTCAAACCGCGCAGAGTGCCTTTTGCACTAAAGGACAAAATAGAGGCGGAACTGGACAAATTGGTGGGCCAGGGGATTCTTGTTCCTGTTGATTCTGCGGAGTGGGAAACTCCAATTGTCACGGCGTTGAAGGCCAATGGGGAGGTTCGCATTTGCGCCGACTATAAGTGCACCATTAATAAGGCAATTCGCCCTAATGCATATCCGGTGCCGGTGGTCAGCCATCTGCTAGCCAGATTACATGGGGGAAAGTGTTTCGCTAAGCTCGACCTGGCGCAAGCCTATCAGCAACTATTGGTAACCCCTGCTGCAGCTGCTGCACAAACCATAGTCACGCATAAGGGGGCGTTCCAGGTGACGCGCCTACAATTCGGCGTGAACTCGGCGCCTGGAATTTTTCAGTCGCTCGTGGAACGCCTCCTAAAAGGGCTGGACGGGGTTTTGCCATATTTTGATGACGTATTGATAACGGGGGGAGCGAGGTCGAATTGGCCGAAAGGCTGGACAAGGTTCTGGCAGCATTCGAACAAGCGGGGTTGAGGTTGCGAAAAGACAAATGCGTCTTCTTCGCGAATGAGGTTGAATTCTTGGGGTTCCGAGTAACACCTGAGGGGATCAAACCGTCCAAATCCAAGGTGGCCGCCATTAAGAAAGCCCCTCGCCCCACCTCCAAGTCCGAGTTGCAGTCATTCCTAGGACTCTTAAATTTCTACCACTCCTTTCTTCCCCGGAAGGCGGCAGTGGCTGAACCGCTTCATAAGTTGCTCAAAAAGGATGCGGCATGGAAGTGGGGCGACGACCAGGAGAGGGCATTCACTGAACTGAAACAACTGGCGTCCGACGCCATTCTAACCCATTTCGACCCCAAACGGCCAGTGGTACTGATCTGTGATGCATCCCCGGTGGGGGTGGGGGCAGTCCTATGCCACGTGCTGGAAAACGGGAGGGAGGCCCCAATAGCGTTTTACTCCAGGTCCCTGTCCCAAGCGGAGAGGAATTACGCCCAGACAGACAGGGAAGTGCTGGCGATAATTGCGGGGACCAAAAAATTTCACGATTTTCTGTATGGCCGCCCTTTCACCATCGTGACTGACCACAAGCCCCTACTAGGCATTTTTACCGCAGATAAGCCCACGCCACAGATCCTGTCCCCGAGGATGCTTAGGTGGGCCATTTTTCTCAACGCCTACCAGCACGCATTGGTGTACCGGCCCGGGAAAGATATCAGCCATGCGGACGCCCTGTCGAGGTCCCCCCTTCCTCAGATGCACAGCCACGTGGGCGAGGAGGAGCGAGACCGCCAGGTGCTCATGATAGAGGTTTTGGATTCGCCCCCCATAGTACCTGCCGACATCGCTAAAGCGACAGGCAGGGACAGGACGCTGGCGGCGGTTAGCTCCTGGGTGCAGAAAGGGTGGCCAGCGTCGTCCCCAGCGGAGGAATTCGCCCCATTTTTCAGAAAGAAGCTGGAACTGTCCCTAGAGAGGGGGTGTCTCTTGTGGGGGCAGCGAGTAGTGATCCCTACATCCCTTCGGCCGCGGGTGCTTAAACTGCTGCACGTCAGCCACCCTGGAATTGTGCGCTCCAAAGCGCTGGCCCGGAGCTACTTCTGGTGGCCCCAGTTAGACGCCGACATCGAGCACATGGTCGGCACTTGCGAGAGTTGCCAATGCTCCAGGCCAGAGGAGGCCCGCCTTCCCCACAAGGAGTGGGACGCGGCTAAAGGGCCGTGGTCCCGGGTGCACATAGATTTCGCGGGCCCGTTCCGAGGAACCCTTTTTCTCCTTGTTGTGGACGCCTTTTCCAAGTGGTTGGAGGTCATCCCAGTCACGAGCACCTCCTCGGCCACGACCATCAAGCATTTGCGGAGGCTCTTTTGCACGTTCGGCATACCCGACACCCTAATTAGCGACAACGCTAGTTGCTTCACATCCTCCGAGTTCAGGGCATTCACAGAGATTAACGCCGTCCGGCATATCACCTCCGCCCCCTTCCACCCGGCCACCAATGGCCAGGTAGAGCGCCTCGTACGCACCACAAAGGATGCGCTGCGGCGCATGGGCCCCGGGGATCTCAACCTGAAAGTGTGTCAGTTTCTGCTAGGGTACAGGGTGACCCCGTTAGCGTCAGGCTACTCCCCCGCGGAGCTTTTAATGCGCAGGAAACTGACCACCATACTTACTAGGCTAGACCCCACGAGAGTTGAGGACAGGGGGAGGAACATCGGGTTAGAAGCCACCAAGAGTTTCAGCGTGGGTGCCCCGGTGCATTGCAGGAACTACGCCAGCGCGGGGCCAGCCTGGGTACCGGGGGTGGTCGTGGAACAGACTGGTCCCGTATCGTACCGCGTGGAAACCGACACAGGTCTACTTTGGCGGCGGCACGCGGACCAGCTCTGAAGCCGGGTCCCGGGAAGTCAGGGCGCCGACAGCACCAACACAAATTCAGCGTTAGGGTTCTCCCCCACCCGTTTAGCCCAAGGGGGAGGAGAGGGGGGTCGAGAGTCCCCACCAAGGGGGGAGGAGAAGGAATTTGTCCTCATAGATATCCCGCGGGATCCCCCAGCAGAGTTTAATTTTGAGTTACAGAACCGGGGGTTTTTTTCGGAGTGGTCCCCCACCCATCCAAGCGAGAAGAGGGGTTTTACGTTAGCCCCTAGTGCCCCCGGTTTGCCCTCAATGGAGTTTGTCCCTTCCCCGAAAGCTGCAAAACCGCAGCAAGCCACTAACAAGTCTCCCTCTCCCATTACAGGACAAGGGACCAGGGAACAAGGAAGCGGTAGCGCCCCCCGGGTGGGCCAACCCACATCACGGCCCAAACGCGAGTGCAATAAGCCATCTTGGTTAAGAGACTTCGTCTCATCCTAGGGGGGAGGGGTGTTGTGTTCTAAAGCCTGTGCCTTTAAACAATGTACCTATCCATGTGTATCCAATGTAACCTTTCTATGTGTAACATTGTAACCTTCAGCTGCATCACTGTAACCCTAATAGGACGCGAGCTAGTGACCACCAGATGGCAATAGCGAGCGTCCAAGCTCATTGGTCCAGACTCACCTAAGAACAACAGCGCGGGAAGATTCCCACCATCACCTTCACCTGGACAAGAAGGGCGTGACCTGCAATGACGTCACGCGGACAGTAGCCAATAGACTGTCAAGGAGCCACATTCAAATGTACAGCCACTGTATATATTGAGCTGTTCGTCCGCCATTACCTCATGTTCCCTCTGACCAGCATGCAATAAAGTTGTGTTAAGCCAGCTCTTCGGCTGTCCTGGTGTCTTGGTTCCCATACACTAAACTCCCCCCCCCCCCCATGATCTTAAAATAAACCCCTCCCTTCCCAATTTGTGGGCATGTAATTTCACCATGGCACACAATGACACTATGGTTGTGGGGGTAGAGAAATGCTGGTGTTACAGAGACAAAGGCCAGCACATTATGTTGTACAGAGGCATTTAGGAAAAGAATTGCTTCATTTATTATGCTGCATGTTCAGCAATACCAACCTACCTACTAGACCTGTGAATAGGAAATAAGAGTTGTGTGGGGCAGAGAAAGGGAAAAGGTTGAGGGCATGACGTTTTAAAGAAAATGTCCCATCACCAACCATGGCATCGATCCTTTGCTGAGTCAAGAACATTGCCCAGTGATGAGGGGTGCTTTTCCTGAAAAAACAAAGGGGATGCCCATTTGGAAGCAAAATACAGTATGCTTAAAATCAAGATGAAATGAGACAGGAAAAGATCTACAATGAAAAATAAGACACAGAATGCAGTCTTGACTCCTCCAGTGTTTAAAAGGGTCTAGGAATTTGGGTGCTATACTGGAGGCATAGAGTTAACAGTCTCAGTAGCAATTTTCAGCAGTGAGTCAGGTATCTTGATGTGTCATGCTCCGAGTTAGAGTAATAAAATTAGTACTTCAGATCAGGGCCGCCATCAGAAATTTCTGGGCTCCATACTGAGCAATCCTATTGCCCCCCACACACACACACACAGTTATGGCTGACGGTGGCAGGACCCATGTCAGCTCCGGGCCCTATACGGCAGTACTGGTAGTACCATCCTGTTGGCGGCCCTGCTTCAGATTACTGATATTATAACTACTACCGTACTACCCTGTTTCCCCGAACGTGAACAAAAGGAAAGAACTTCAATTCCCAATGTTCTTTGCACCGCGCCATGACACAACCAATCAGCCTGAGAGACACGAGCAAAAAGAACGTTGGGAAACGCAGCACGGCCAATTAAAATTGAGCCACAGAAAAAAAACTGCCGCACAAGCGCAAACCACAAATGCAAAACTACAAGTCACAGCGTCCTGCGCGCCATGAGTGCGCAGAACACTGAGAAAGACGGTGCGTGAAAAATAAAATTACAAAATGCAACAGGAGCACAAGTCTGCCGCAGGCGGACGCAGCGCCTCACAGCCTCGCAAAACAAACAAGCCACAAAAATCCACCGCGAGACACCTGCCGGCCTTCTTTCCCAGAGCAACAGGGAGAAGAGGGACTCCCTCTCCTCCACGGTACCTCGCCGAAGACACGGCGAGACCACCGCCGGCCTCAAGGAAAGTTCAGCCAGGGTGGAAAAAACCCTCCAAAACAGGCAGCAGTTCATCAGGGGAAGCACCCTCCCTGGCAAATGACTGGCTGATGCCTTTGTACTTCTGAATACAAAAGCAGCAGCCAGCAATCCGGAAGGAAGAGCACCACCCCTTACGGATCGCTGCCTGCCTATCTCCAGTTAGGTAAGCCAGGAGAAAAAGGAGACAGAGAGGAGAGAACAATCATTAGGCAGAGAAAGCTCTTCTCTGCCTCCTCCTTCTCCCCCAACTTACCTAACGAACCTTCCCGGGAGAAGAATGGGCTGACTGCCTCCTCCTCCTCCTTTCCCCCATTACTGCATTGAAACCAAAATTCGAAGCAGCAATGGGGAAAAGAGGAACCGACAGGCAGCCTATTCTTCACACTAAAGTAAACACCAAAAACAAACACCAAAATTAATAAAAAATAATAAAACAAAAATAAATCAATAATTAAAAAACCCATTAATAAACAAAAAAATAAACCACAAAATACACAAACAAAAACATCCACGATGCCACAAAGGCACATACAAAGCACCTAACTACAACACAAAAAACCCCACAAATTACACAAATAAACAACTAATTACACAAATAAACAACAAAATAAGAAAAATTAAACAAAACCAGAAATAACCAAATCAATTAAACAAACCTAAAACTCAACCAAAATAAAAAAGAACAAACAAAAACACCTCCGAGCCCACCACCACAAAAACAAAACAAAGAAAAACCCCAGGAGAAAGAAAACCATACAACGCACCAGCACGTCCTCCCTCCATGACGACCGGAACAGAAATGAAGAAACAAAGACTACTTACCGGAAGAAGCCCCACCGAGAGGCCAGGAGAGAAAAAACACGTGAAATGAAACCAAAACCACTAGCAGCCCCACCTGCAGGGCAGAATAGTAAAAACAACTCAAAAACACACAACAGCCCCACCTAGAGGCCACAAGAGTAAAAACAAGTCAAAAACATAACAATAAATCAAAGGTTTACACAAATCACAAACATATATTAAATAAATAAAATAAAAAGATTTATAACATCCTGTGTTGAGTTTTAATTCAAATAAAAACCCAAAACATCTAAACACAGTTTAAAAACATTGAATGTAAAAAACATGTACTTTCACATTTTTAAAAATATTACCTACGGTACAACTATTAACAACCCCCCCCCCCCAAACTAAAACATTATTTGGTTAAATAAAACAATTTGAAACAATTATATCATCCTGTGTTCTTTTCTAAATCCACAAAAAACAAACCCAAAAAAGCTGATCACAGTTTATAACAGCCCGGCAATGCTGGACAAACTATGCTAGTACTTAATAAAAATAAGACATTCCCTGAAAATAAGCCGTAGTGTGTCTTCTTGAGGAAAAATAAATATAAGACAGTGTCTTATTTTCAGGGAAACATGGTAGGCCTATGATGTTGTACTGATAGTTTATTTAGCTAAGGACCTGCCAGGATTGATGTTCTGATCCTACATGCTGTGGCACAGAACCTGACAGAGTTGTGGGTGAAGGAGGGGCTTTCATCAGATAATAGCTAGTGGGTGTATGTGCTGCTTGACCGGCCTGGATCCTTGAAGAGCAGCAGAGATATGTATTTGTTCCAGATATCATTATAAAAAGGACAGGTGCAAATAAGGTGTTCTATGGTTTTGATTTCTTCAGTGTCGCAGAAGCATTGTCTTTCTGATATTGGTGTCCTCTGAAGCTTTCCCTCAAGAACTGCAGAAGGAAGAGAATATAATGCCATGGTCTTTCATGTATCGCATCATGTATACCCATACCACTGATCCAGTCCGCGAGTCACTTTCTGGTCCTGAGCCCTTTTGGTATGCAAAGTCCTCCTCAGCCCCAGGCCAGTATTGTTGAAACTGCTGTCCTCCATCAAGATGGATTCAAGTAGGATTTAATCCACTAGGGGACCATCACCCTTCCCTGTGGACTTAAGTATCCAAACCATTAGTCCTCAGAGTTGTCAGGTTAGTTACCCACCACCTGACGCTTGGCATTGAGTCGCAGGTAGTATGGTCTACTCTATTACCATAGTAGGATAACCTGGTCAGACTAGGTACTTGGGTAGAACAGCTCTTTTAGGGCATCAAGAGAATTATCATTTTCCTAAGATACAATCAACTCTAGAGTCCAAATTTAAAGGTCAATTTAATTTTAGATCTAGTAAAATATATAGTTCATGAGATAGACATTCCCTTCAGGAAAGGACTTAAGACCTGGCTGGGGGGGAAGGTATGGGGCCCTGAGGGCAATGTGGTTCCTGCCCACTGGCTCTTGCCATGAGATTCATCTTCTCTCTCCTGTATGGGGTGGGTGGGAGTTTAAAGGAAGGGGGTTGGGTTTTTTTTTACTGTTTTTATTATATGGTTGCTTTTTTTTAGTTTATCTAAGCCGCCCTGAGTCATGCTTTCGTCTGAGTGGGCGGCGAACAAATCAAAAATTAAAATTTGTAGGAATGCATCTGGTTTCTGTCTGCTGTCTCCTACACATTTTGTAAACAAAGGCCTCTTTGTATACATGAGAGACAACGCTTGATTTTGGGCATGCGTAGAATAGTGAGAAGAATTCTCCTTATTTCTCCTTATTTGGTTCTGACATTCTGATTGGCTATGTGTACCTTAGTTTTGTTTCTGATATACTCTGCTTGAATAAAGAGACGCCATGATTATTCGTTTGTTCAGCCAAGACTGCAGTCGTGTGTATATGCTTTGTCTCTATCTCTTTTTCTTCCTTACTCTGCCTAATGAAGCTGGACTTCGTTAGATATTTTAACTCTTCTTTTGTTTATCTGGGGCTATAAACTCTCCTTATGAGGCTGATTGATTAGATCTTTACATGGATCGGATTCCTACAAAAATTAAATTAAATTACCTCATCTATGCCCTATTTTCCCTCCTTGTCCAGGTCTACAGCAGATAAAAATACTACCTGAATGATTTGTGCTCCTTCCCAGATTGCTGCTGTTCCATCATTAGCTTTTCTTGCTATCAGTATATTTGTCCAAAACAAAGTACCAGGGAGAGGGTGCAAATGCTACTCATGCCACAAAATATCTTGTCTTTATTAGGTGTTCCAAAAGAGAATATGATTTATACAAGGAGATTTATTAATCAGGCGATGGAAAAAGTATTTCCTGAGGGTGGGGCAGGGGAGAGAGGAAATATCAAGAACTTAGCAGATGTAAAATTATCAGTGCTGGTTGACTGGGAGAAGTATTTTCTACATTCTGCTTCAGCTATAGATAGAGCACGGTGAGAATTTCTGCTTGGGGGTTGGAGATAAAATTGGAAGTACTGTACTGTACATTAGAGCAGGATAGGCCTGCAACCAGAAGTTCTCAGCTGAGATGGATGATCATCTTGGTAAGTAATATGAAGGTGCTCAGCATAGTTAAATGAAAAGTGAGGCAGAATGGGGTATAATGTATCATTCAATAAGTTCTATAAGTTCTATAAGAGGTATGCATGATCCCAGGAAAGGCAAATACTGGTTGGTAAGGTCAGTGCCCTGTCTATGTCTCCTCTGAGAAGGCATCCGAGGTGTCCAAACATCCTTATTACCTTCCTCCTTGTGGACTTTCAAAGATTTATGCTTGCTTAGCTTGACATACTGTCTGTCTAGTGAAGGGATTCTCAATCTGCGGCCTGTGAGCCAGATGTGGCCCTCAGCACCATCTCATGTGCCCCACCACCACTGCCTCCACCATACCAGGAAGTGCCATGTGGTGGAGGAAGGGCAAAATGGCCATCTGGCCCCTAAAGCTGTCTGAGGGAGCGTGACCTGGCCCTCAGCTTAAAAAGCTTGAGAACCCGCACTAGACTCTAGTGCGATTTTAAGAACTGGCTTCCAGTCAAACATTCTAACACCTTCCTCTAAAAATTCAAGGGTGACTGCCCATCTTTCAACTTTAGGATGGAAGAAATGCCCACCCCACCCACTTTTCCTGCAAGAGTCTACAAAGTTACAGTACAGTGTGTAATACATTTGTTGCCAAAGTTGTCTAGGGATGCTATTGCTACTTCAATAACTATTATGCTAAACTGTAATTGCATAGTCTCTTCTGCATACGGTATTTTGCAGAAATGTACCTTGTTGAACCCTGAGTAATAATCGGATTGAAACCAGGACAGTAGTCATTTATTAGTATTTCTCACAAAAGTATCATGTAAACTATGGGTATTATACACTTCTGTAGAGGCAGACATCTTTAAATCTCTTTGGACGTGTCATGAAAACCTGGCCTAAGCAGGGATCCAGAAGCATGCATACAATTGTTTAAAATTTATTACTTCAGCAGTGTAGAATATACAAACCATCAAGGTTCCCAACAAGAAAACACTCATGCCAAATTGTTCATTTATCTTTTTTCATGCTTAAGTCATAGTTTTTCAGCTTTGTCTCTTAGAAAAAAATTAAGGTTGCAGGCATTATGAGAAATTATGAATTGCATTAGAGGCTTTATCAGGAAAATTGGCTGCAGATGGTTGCAAAATGAACAAAAGACCATAGAAGGGGAAGATTATTGAATCGTTTTCTTCCCAGCTAACTATGTGCTCAAAATAATTGTTTCTAGCATTCTTATATGATATTCTTTTTGATATATAAAAAATACAGCTCTTTCCAATCCTTCATGTCTCAAGATCAAAAAGTATACAGGAAGATTGTGAAATAGTTTTAAAAGAAAGGGTTTTCTCCCTATCCTTTGCTCTGTCTCAGACCACAGAAAGATTCCAAGAGAAAAGGTAGCAGAAACACTCATACTGGCCAGAACCTTATTGATTAAGTACACTGACATAAGGACAACAGTGTCAATTGTAGCAGCAAACTGCCACTAGTTAAGGCAGAGGTGCCCAAACTTTTTGGGCCATGGGCCGGTCACATGGGTCAGCAGGCTGGTCACATGGTTCCTCCCACCAGAAGTGGAAGTAAAATGCATCTTGCTATCTGTTTTGCAACAGATATGTTTTGCAACAGGATGAGATAGATTTTAGGCTGCTGTTTTCTCTGCTTAAACCAGGGATGCCCAAACTACAGCCTATGGGATGGATCCGGCCCCTGACACCAATTCATCTGGCCCATGCCACCCTCATCGCTCCTGGAAGCAGAAGTAAAATGCAGCCATAGGTGCTCCTGCGAGTGATGAAGATGGCATGGGTCAGATGAATTGGCATTGGGGGTCAGATCTGGCCCACAAGCCATAGTTTGGGCACCCTGAGTTAAGGAATGGCTGCTGGTATCTCTCATTACATTACATGACAAGTCATGTGCCTGGTATAGGAGTCAAAGCAGCAACTTCTTAGCTAGAAGCAATTTTCTGCTGCCACTGTTGTGGTTACTCTGTAGTTCCATTCTAATATTGTGTGAGCATTCACAAATGTTTACAAACATAAATCTACTTAAATCATGTCATTTGACATTAAACATCACATAAACATACCATGTACTTTTGAAAATCTTTCAACAGAAAAAAAGAACATGGTATAATGGTTACAAAATTGTATCACAAGTGGCTATCACATTTACAGATGGGTAGTCATATTAATTTATTTGTAACAAAAAACCCTGAGTAATGAGACAGATACCTTGAAGCATAACTACATAAAACTTGTTAGTCTTTAAGGTACTGCGAGATTCTTGTATGCAGGAAGATACATGTATATTATGGTTTAGTCATGGGAAAGACTTCAAAGCAATTTGTTATCTTCTGAAGTGGGTATCTAGTTGTGGGAGCTTATCATTGTCACATACCATCAAGTCACTCCCTACATATGGCAACCCTGTTCTGCTCTTATAAACTCAAGCTTCTGGGCTCCTTTAGGGCAGGGATCAGCAAACTTGGCTCTCCAAGTGTTCTTGGGCTTCAATTATCAGAAACCCAAGTCAGTACACCTGCTGATCAGGCTTCTGGAAATTGAAGTTCAAGAAAATCCAGAGAGCCAAGTTTGAGGAACCATGGTTTAGGGAATCTATCCATGTTCCATTTGTTCTTTCTCATTTACTGCTGTCTTCATCCTTTCCCAGTATTACTTACTGTCTTTCCCAGTGAATCTTGTCTTTTCATGATGTGCCCAAAGCAAGACAGTCTCAGTTTCATAATTTTTGCCTCTAGAGATAGTTCAAGCTTGATTTGCTCTAGGATCCATTTCAATGTTCAGTTGAGTTTAGTAATGCAAAGTATGTTCTTTGTGTGGACTTTAAATTCCTCAAGAATGTTGTTTAAGTTATATTTTGGCCTTATGATTCTTTTGGTGTATATTAACAGTTCATGATTACTACCACAATCCATTCCTGGTCTTGTTCTGGCAGCGAGAATATAACTTCTCCATCTCCTGCTTCAAATTATGTAGTCTATTTGATTTCTATATTGACCATTTGGTGATCTCTGTATATACAGTCATCGCTTTGGTTGTTTGAAACATGCATTTGCAATAAACAGATTGTTTCCTTCACAAAGCTCTACTAGTTGTTCTGGTTTGTTTCTGTCCCCTAGAAAGATTTTCCAACAACATTTGGTTCTGTTTTGTTTCTTACTTTTGCATTTCAGTCACATTATAAGCATGCTTTCTTTTGGTATGTGATCAGTTTCTACCTGGATGCTTACCTAAAAGCTCCCAGTGTCATCTTCCTTAGCATCTGTAGTTGGGACATAGACCTGAATGATGGTTATATTGATAGGTTTTCGCAAGAGTCTGATTGATAATATTTAATCAGACCTTACATTATAGCCCTTAACTGCCTGTGCTATGTCTTGTCTTAGTATTAAAGCCACTCCATTTTTTCCAAGTTGGTCATTTCGAGAATAGAACACTTTATAGTTGTCTATCTGAAAATATCCCATTCCAGTCCATTTTAGCCCACTGACACCAAGCACTTCAATGTTCATATGTCCCATTACTTGCGTTACAGTTTTCCTTGATTCATCTTTCTCATGTTGCATGTATGTGTTGTGCTGCATTAGACTTTCCTTTCACTTCTGTGAATCAGACATTAGATGTCCTTTCAGCTTTAATCTAGTACCATTAGTGAGAGCTCTTATTATACTTGTGCAATGGTAAAGTACTGCTGAAATTTTCTTACCCTGAAACTAGGAGGCAATGGTGAATCCCTGCTAAACTTTTCTTACCTTGAAAACCCTGTGACAAGACAGTCCAAAATGGGAAAAAAAGAAGAGATTGGGCTGGAAAAGGAGACTCCCAGGTCAGGAGGTACTGTAATGTTTCTATAATTCCCGCAAGTTTCACATGGCAGTGCCAGAAAGTTTGAAATGCCACCCCCACCCCAAACCCCCACCCCAAAGGAAAGAAACCCAGAGGGGAGAAAGGTAGATCTCAAACATACTTAACATAATAAGTTTATATTATTTGGAAGTCTGTTATATTTATTTGTGTGGATGTGTATATATATATTGTAATACTACATTGATGCCAGACTGAACTCTAATGATTCAGTGGCACCTTCTCAATCTATGTCTCCATCCTTCTTATAGGTTGCTTTGTCAAACTGTTTATTAACAGACACAAGGGGACAAAAAAGAGACCGAGAGGCGAGCCTATTTGAAACTCTTATTCTACCCTCTGTTTCTTCTTCCTTTTACTAACATAGGAGTGTGTGGTGTATGGAGAATCTACTCCAGTCTGACACGTGGATTCTGGGTAAAATCAGTCACCTTGATCAAGCCGTCCGGCCCAATGCTGTGTAAAGAACATAAGAACATAAAAACATAAGAACATCCTTGCTGGAACAGGCCATTGCCCATCCAGTCCAGCATTCTGTCTCACACAGTGGCTCACCATTTCCTTCAGGGTATTCCCAAGCAGATGCCTTCACCTGCTTAGGATTCGCTGGAAATGGCACTGAGAGATAACCTGCCTATCTCTCCAACCCGGAGGTTGTCCTTAAGTATCCATAATTATAGCCATTGATACCCTTGTCCTCCATGAACTTGTCTAATCCTTACTTAAAGCAGTCAAGACTGACAGCTGTCACCACTTCATCTGGCAGGGAGTTCCATAGACCAGTGATCCTCTGGGTGAAAAAGTACTTTCTCTTATTTGTTTGAGAACTAGGACCCAAAAGTTTCATGGAGTGCTCCTTAGTTCTAGTGTTAGGCGATAGGGAAAACAGTTTTTCCTTATCTACTTTGTCCACACCATGCATGATTTTATAATCTTCAATCAGGTCACCTCTTAGACGCCGTCGTTCAAGAGTGAAAAGGCCCAACCGTTGCAGCCTCAGATGGTAAGGAAGGTGTTCCAGTCTCCTAATCATTCTGGTTGCCCTCCTCTGCACTTTTTCCAGCTCCATAATATCCTTCTGGAGGTATGGCGACCAGAACTGTACACAGTATTCCAGATGGGGCCTCACCATAGATTTATAAAGAGGCAAAATGACACTTGCTGACTTATTTTCTATACCCTTCCTAATGATCCCTAGCACTGAGTTTGCTTTTTTCACTGCTGAGGCACACTGGGTTGACACCTTCATTGAGCTGCCCACCAGGACACCAAGGTCCCTTTCCTGGTTTGTTGCAGAGTGTTCAGACCCCATCAGTTTATAAATGTAATTGGGGTTTTTTGCCCCAACATGCATCACTCTGCACTTACTAATGTTGAAGCTCATTTGCCACTGTTTTGCCCACTCCCCCAGTGTCAAGAGATCCTTCTGGAGCTCCTCACAATCTCTCACAGTTTTCACTACCCTGTATAATTTAGTGTCATCAGCAAATTTAGTGTCATTGCTATTTACTCCTACTTCTAGATCATTTATGAAGAGGTTGAAAAGCAGGGGTCCCAGTACTGAACCTTGGGGGACCCCACTCTTTACTTCCCTCCACTTGGAGAAGTGTCCATTTAGTGCTACCCTCTGTTTCCTGTCCCTTAGCCAGTTGCTGATCCAGGACAAGACCTGTCCCTTTATTCCATGACTGGTAAGTTTATTCAAGAGCCTTTGGTGCGGGACCTTGTCAAAAGCCTTCTGAAAGTCCAGATAAACAATGTCAACTGGATCCCCCTTATCCACATGCTTGTTGACACTCTCAAAAAATTCCAACAGATTAGTGAGCCATGATTTGCCCTTGCAAAAGCCATGTTGGCTCTCCTTTAGCGGCGCCTTCTCTTCTATGTGCCTATTAATTCTATCTTTTAGGATGGTTTCCATCACTTTACCTGGGACACATGTCAAACTGACAGGTCGGTAATTTCCTGGATCCTTTTTTGAAAATTGGTGTTACATTCGCTATCTTCCAGTCATCAGGCACAAAGCCTGATTTGAGGGAAATATTATATATTTTGGCTAGGAGATCAGCAATTTCATCTTTAAGTTCCCTGAGAACTTGTGGATGGATGCCATCTGGTCCTGGTGATTTGTTAGTGTTTAGTTTAACAAGACATGCAAGGACCTCCTCCCTGGATATTTCTATCTGGCTTAATTCTTCGGTTTCCCTCCCTACGAAGATAGGCTCTGTTTTGGGCATGTGGTCTCTGTCTTCTTCAGTGAATACTGAAGCAAATAATTCATTGAGTCTCTCTGCAATCTCTGTTTCCTCTTTAATAACCCCTTGCCTTCCATTGTCATCTAATGCTCCAATGGCCTTCCTAGTTGGGTTCTTACTTCTAATGTACTTAAAGAAGTCTTTGTTATTTCTCTGAGTATTTTTAGCTATACTCTCCTCAAAGTCTTGCTTTGCTTTCCTGATTGTTGCCTTGCATTTGTTCTACCATGATTTTTGCCTTGCATTTCTTCATAAAAACAAACATTTGCTCAATCAACAAGGCTCATTCGATGTGAAACAAATATTCTGTGTTTTTTCTCTTTCAGAAACAGGTAGTTGAGGAATTCTTGTTATCCATTGCCATGCCAAAGGTGAAAACTACAAAATCCTTATGAAAAATGACCTCCCAATAGAGGGGAAATACAGTGGAACCTCGGTTAACAAATTGCTTCGTTAACATAAAAATTGCATAACAAAAGGAAACCCATAGAAAATAGTGGCTCGGTTTATGGATTTTTTTTTTAATGGAGTAATTGGTTTTAGATGCCTTCCAATGGGAAACCATGTTACGATTAAAGTATTTTGGTTTTCAATGCATTCCTATGGGAAATTGCAGTCAATGCATTCCTGTGGGAAATTCAGTTAAAGTAATTTTTGCTCTAAGAAACATCCCGGAGAACACATTAATTACGTTAACCAAGGTCCCATTGTAGATTAATCAACAAGGGTATGTGAGCTGGTCAGATATAATCAGCAGGTGCCTAATTATTTCCCCAGGGAAACAATCTGGACTGATACCTTGTAGAAAGGGGGAAATGTACATCATCACCCTGCAACCAGCAGTTCAGGATGGTACAGGATAGAGGTGCCTGGAGGGCAATGGTCCATGGGGTCGCAAAGAGTCGGAATTGACTGTGCAACTGAACAACAACCGATCTTTGTAGACTTGTGAGTGATGTGATGAGTTTGTGAAGGTGCTTAACATTACTCTGTTCATATGTGATCCTTCCACTATCATCCTGCGAACAAGTTGGCCGCAGGATTTAGCTGTAGGTTTCCCCCTCTCTTGATAAAAGCTGCTGTATTCAACATCTGCCAACAAGTTAGTAGGTGTGGTATAAACAGAAAGAGTTACTCTGACCATAGCATTAGATACATTCTTACTTACATCTCCTGCTCAATGTAGTTCAGCATTCGGCTAACATGAGATGCTGAGATCTCCCCATCTACTTCAGCAATGTAAGTGTAGAGAAATTGGAAAGTGCTGAAAGGAATTCGAGCTGGCCCAGTTTCATTCTCATTGGATAAAACTTCACATATTATCTTCAGAGTTTTTGCAATAGTCTGTTTTTTAAAAAAAGTATCAGATTTTTTGTTAATAACAGAGTAAATGTATGTGTTTGTACAGATGCTGCCAAACAACTTCATGTCTGGCTGACAAGTCATAAAACAGAAGAGTTTGCATGGCTCAAAAGAACTATTACAGCTTCCTTGCAAAGTTTCTTGAGCAGTGTATTCCTAGAGTAGGCTCTGGATTTAATAAAGAAATCCATTATGGTATAGTGATGATTAGTGTATCAGATTAGGGAATGGGAGAGAGCCAGGTTCACATCTCTAGACAGCTATGAAGCTCCAGGTTCATCTTTTTTTAAAATACAAAATGCATTTCATTAGGGAAGCTTACATCTGTAAGGTACACGCTTCCCTTACAATAATCTGTACCAGGATAGAGACCCTTTGCAAAGAGTTACTGTATTTCTAATATTACGGATATTTTTCTAGAGTGCTAAAATGTATATATGACTATGACCACACGGTGGAGTTACTGTGCTACTGATGATTTAGGTGGGAATAAGTAAATTTTGATTTATTTGGGAATATATCTGGGTTTTTATATATATATTTGTTGGCAACATTACAAGATAAATCAAAGTGTGCTTAATCTTACCCAAATACCTCTTTTTTGCTCCTTCTCTCAAATTGCTAATCTGGCTCTGTTACCCTTTACTCTACCTACACTATACCTTTTCTAGCTGTATGCCAGCATCAATTTATATTATAAATTGTCTTAAGAGTGTGTTAAGAATATATTGGGCAAATACGTAAATTGAAGAATGTGCAGAAAAAAATGTTTTGCCACTGGTAGTTCAGATGCACTGGCTGAGTTTAGAAAACAGAGAATAAAGCTACAGGAACCCAGATTGTTCTTGCCCCACTACCTGGGTTGGGAGCAAGGGATTAGGAAGCATTTTATGCAAATCTTGCCATCCATTCTGGTTGCAATGCACCATTAAACATATACATGACAGACCCCCACCCTACCCCACCCAAGTTCAATTCTTTCTAGCTGTACTTTCTTTTGCTCACCTGAAGTCAAAATCTTCTGTGAAATCAGAATTATCTTCATGGCAGCTGACTGTAATGTTACAAATATAAGATTATGACTTCAGGTGAGAAAAATACTGAACACACAGATGAATTATCAGAGACAAAATACCAGGTTCATAAAAAGTTCCCCTAGTAAAACAGACTGAGGAAAAAAGAGGAAGAAAGAAACACAATAGATTACAATGAATAATGTTGCAACTAGTCTCTGTTAATACAATTATATCACTAGCAATTTCAGAGTAAACTGTCAAGAAATTTTTATATGACCAGACATATTTCCATAAATTGAAACTACCTTCAAGACAAGCCCAAAGCACTGGCAATCCTGCATCCATTATCGAGTTGTATAATTGTGGCAATATGTGTTTTGCTGAGTTAGGATTGTCTATTCTTTATTACATATGAAACTACAATAGATTTAATAATCTTATTCAATAACTGAATTTTGTGGCTAAGACACTGACTGGAAGGCGGGAGGTCAGCAGTTCGATTCCCAAGTACTGCAGGATGGAATAAGCTCCCGTTGTCTGTCCCAGCTCCTGCCAACCTAGTACTTCAAAAGCAAGAAATTGCAAGTAGGTGAATAGGGACCACTTTGGTGGGAAGGTAAACAGTGTTCTGTGTACTCCGGTGTCTAGTCATGCCTGCTGCATGACCACAGAAACATCTACAGAAGCAGACAGCGCTGGCTCTTCGGCTTTGAAACAGTGCACTTAACCCTAGAGTCAGATATGACTAGCTTTCGAGCAAGGGAAACCTTTACCTTTACTAGTCATGTTAGTCTGTGTTTCAGGCATATCAGAAAGCAAAAGCAAAAACAAAAACACTGTAGCACTAACTGCTATATTTTTAATGTGAGCTTTTGTGGAGCAAATCCACTTCATCAGACATAGTTAGTCTTTAAAGTGCTACAGTATTTTTTTGGGGTTTTTTTTTTGCTTTCTTATATGCCTTATTCAATAAATAGCTCAGCCATATTATATTTTCAAGATTATATTTATTTACTGTAACTTGAAAATAAGCCAATTATTTTTAAATATCTAGATTGGATAAGACAAAGTTTAATCCTGAAATATCATTTACATAGCATTTGCTATCTGTGCAAAACATTTTTATTACAAGTTTTCTTTTCCCTCATTAGCAATTGTGTGAGATAAGAAACTCTATACCCTGAGTTTTCTCAGGTCTTTCCTATAGGTAGTGCCTGAAAGTCTTAATTAAGTGTTAAGGAAAATATTCTGTGTGATTAACATGTTTTCGCTATATTAACACAGTTTTCTCAGAGACACATCTCAGCAATCAGATTTGCATACTAAGCTTACATTTAATGTCCAAGATGAGAGTAATACACACATCCCTCAGCTAATTAGAGGATACAAAGATGAGGAATTATGTACTGTGACATGTTTCTGTCCCCATTTGAACAAGCGCTGATTTGAACAGACAGTCTAAACCAGAGGTACCCAAACTTTTCAGGCCGTGGTTCAGGGGGCTGGTCACTATGGCCCGGGGGCAGGAACTGGCCCTAAGGCCGTAGTTTGGGTACCCCTGGTCTAAGCCAATCACTCATTTGATCCTTCAAATTGTGATATGTTTGACACCCTAGCCATGAAAAAACACTCTGAACACGGTAGCTATTGCTGCATCTCCTACACTGACCTAGAAAAAGGTTCTGTTGACTTCCTTCCTATGACACATAGAGTAGAAAATAGAAGACCATGGAGTGACATGATTTAACAGTTGGTGTAAGCTAAATATAAAGGGAAATGGCTGCTTTTAGACAAAGGCTTGGCAATCCTGCAGTGACCCATAGGTTTGCATGGTGGAATGGCTTACGTACTTCATCATTATATCACACACAACTCCTGAAGCTTCACCTTCTGTATGAATATTCATGAGTGCCCTGTAAGAATATCAAATAATGAGGTCCAAGGAAAGGGTGTGCATAACACCTTGAAGTTGTGGGGAAAACAGTTGATATAAAATAAAACTTCAGAGTGAGGCTCTTTTAGTGATTTTTCTTCAAAAGCCCTAAGACACCTGACCAAAGCTGATGATCTTAGCAGATTGAATGTGGAGAAATAAGGATTTTCAAAAATGGGACATGCATCCTGAAAGCCCAGTCCTTCAAAATACATCCTTCCTTACTTGATCCTTGAGTACATCTAAAATGACATGTAATATTACATAATTTTGGATATCGTGAATCAAGAAAATACTTTAAAATAAGTGTGAATTTGTTAATTATGGAACTTTAGAGTACAATTCCTTTATTTATGGCAAGGAGGAGGAGCTTTCTGGAATATTCACTATTGATGGTGCATTTAGATATTAGGGAGCTATTAATCCCATCATTCTCCATTTTGAGATTTCTATATGACAGACTGATACCTTACAAATAGCTGAGGTCTACCTCTGCCTAGCTTCCTGTTTGGAAAGAAAGCTCCCTGATAACGCCAAAACTGGAGGCTCAGTGGAGCTGGGTTTAGGGGCCATTCAACAATTACGTGATCCTTGAAGGGGGGAGGGGGTCTGCCATACGAATTACGGAAAAATTATGTAGGGTGGGGGTGGGGTCAGGTCTTGTTGTTGTTGTTCAGTCGCACAGTCGGTTCCGACCCTTTGCGACCCTATGGACCATTGTTCTCCAGGCACCTCTGTCCTCCACCATCCCCCTCAGCACTCCCAGCTCTGTGCCCGTTGCGTCCACAATACCATCTAGCCATCTCATCTTTGGCCTCCCCCTTCTTCTTTTGCCCTCCACCTTTCCCAACATCAGGGCCTTCTCAAGTGAATCCTCCCTTCTCATTTGATGTCCAAAATACTTTAGCTTCGTCTTTACTATTAGCCCTTCCAATGAGCAGTCAGTGTTGATTTCTTCTAAGATTGACCTATTTGTTCTCCTCGCTGTCCAGGGTACTCTCAAAACTCTCCTCCAACACCACATTTCAAAGGCATCTATTCTTCTGCGTTCAGCTTTCCTAATTGTCCAGCTCTCACATCCGTACATTACCACTGGGAATACCATTGCTTTGACTATTCTAATTTTTGTTTGTAATGTGATGTCTCTGCTTTTCACTATGTTCCCCAGGTTTCTCATGGCTTGTCTCCCAAGAATCAGTCGCCTTTTTATTTCATGGCTGCAATCCCCATCTGCCGTGATCTTTGATCCCAGGAAAGTAAAATCTGTCACTGCTTCTACTTCTTCCCCATCTATTTTCCAGGAACTGATTGGGCCTGTTGCCATTACCTTGGTTTTCTTGATATTGAGTCTCAAACCAGCTTTTGCACTCTCCTCCTTCAGCCCAATCAAGAGGTTCTTTAGGTCTTCCTCACTTTCTGCCATTAGGGTGGTATCGTCTGCATATCTCAGATTGTTTATGTTTCTCCCAGCAATTTTAATCCCATATTGTGATTCCTCCATCCCTGCATTTCGCATTATGTGCTCTGTGTATAGATTGAATAAGCAGGGTGATAAAATGCAGCCTTGTCTTACTCCTTTTCCTATTCCAAACCACTCTGTCATTCCATGTTCTGTCCTAACTGTTGCTTCTTGGTTCATGTACAGATTTCTCAGGAGGCATATGATGTGCTCTGGTATTCCCATCTCTTTAATTACTTGCCACATCTTGTTGTGGTCCACACAGTCAAATGTCTAAGATTATGTAATTCATTTGGAGCTGTTGTGCATTAGGCACCAATAGTGAAAAAACTTTAAAAATTAGAGTTTCGATACAAAAGCTCTGGATTATGTAATTTTAAAGGGGGAGGGGAGGAGGAGGTCAAAGTGAAAACTATGGTCGGATTATATAGGGGGGGAGAGGGTCAATCCCCCCCCAAATGGATCACATAATTGTTGAATGGCCCCTTAGCTGTATCTCAAAGCCTTTCAGCTGAGGCCTTTCTCTCAGATGATTCACATTTAGGTCTCAGCAAGATGATTTGTATCTCAAGTAGAACTCCCAAAATAGAAAATGATAGGATTTGGAGTCCAGAAAACCCCATCTCAAGTATTCACTATAAATGGTACTGAATTATTCCTGTTATTAGAAGCCATTGATAGCCTTTTAATTTACTGAATGACTACTTTTATTACCCGAATAGTGTTTCATACTATATGCAGTCCCAGGCATGTGTAGATAGAAATTATACCAAAATCGGTAGAACATTAAGCAGTGCTACAATTGAGACTGAAGTGTTGAATAAAAGCAACAAGTAAATTTTTGTGAATGATCCAAGCCAAAAGTCTGCACTGAGAATGTTTCCTGAAAGACTGAATTACTCCTGTGGTTATTTATTTTTATGTCTCATTGATGACCCCCTTTACTCTACATATGTACGTAAAATGCTGCCCAAATTCCTCTTCCATAAATTATGTATGCCTATGAGTGATGACATCACCTGGCACAAGAGACTTTCAGTAATTGAAGAGTTCCTGCTTCCATTCCATGGCTGGCATTGCTTATGCTCAACGAGAGAGGTTACACAAGAGTTGAATAAGCAACAGGAAAGGAGGAGGAACTCTTTACTTCCCCTTGCCTGTAATGTCCTCATACTTAATACAGGAGTAGGATTCTGGCCAATATTTTCCTTGGAATGCATAACACATTTTTCATTTATGAGAGTGACCCCACTAAATGTGAGTTATTCTTTTAAATTAATCAAAGTCAAAATTTCAAATCGCTAAAATAAACATTGATGTGTGTGTTTAATTTAGACATCAGGGCATGTGCTTACTAGTTGTGATCCATGGAGACCACCTGACATATATAATGTAGAGAAATTCCATGATGAAGCACTCCCTGAAACATGCACAGCTGCCATTGAAGTGGGAACTTCTCAAGGGACAATTGAAGTCCCCTATGTATAAATATACAAACAAAGCTAAGCATAAAACTACCCTGAGAGGCAAAAAAAAAGTGAATCACCTTCAAGATAGGTGGGCTTTGAAATGTTGTGTTATATATGTCCTATAATATAAGGAAAAGTAGCAGTAAGGAAGGGAAGAATTCAACCGACTGACAACAATGTTGAAGCTAGAGCCTTCCCTCTGTCAGCTGGAGGCTTCTGAACATGGAATTTCCCTGCACTCCAGTGGCGAGGAACATGACCAGTGTGAAGAATGACAGGCTTTCCAGCTGAACAACATCTGTTGCCTACTCCTACTCTACATTTTTAACTGGAGCTTGATCTAAATAGGCAGTCTAATAAAATGCTAAAATCCTGGTCAGAGGTCAAGAAGGGTTGGAGTTTCTATGAAGGAAATTCCAAAGGCACAAGTACAGTACAGATAATTCCAAGGGGGGAAAAAAGAGGTGGAAGACAACAACAAAAAAGATCAATTTGGCTCCACAGAAGGGTAAGAGAGGAGCTAAAAACATAAAAGGACACATAAAGAAAGTGGAACAAAATCCAGATAACAAAGGAAGAGTACAGATTAGTGGCAAAGATTTTAGGGATGGCATTAGGTAGGGAAAAGTTGAGAATGAGCTGAGGTTAATAAGAGATGCTAAAAGCAACAAAAAAGCATTTGCCAGGTACAGTACTTGCATAGCAAAAGACAAAGAAAATAAACAGTGGGTCATCTACTCAATGGGGATGGGACAAGGGTAACAGATGACAAAGAAAAAGCAGAAGTTCAATTCCTACTCCAATTCAATGTTTTATGGAAAGATAGTTTATAACCCTCCAGGCAAATGTGAAGTGCAAAGGGAGGGGGGTGAGATTGCAGTTTGAGATTGAAAAATAGTCAAGGAATATTTTATTACTGTGAATGTATTCAAATCTGGAGGCCCAGATGAATTGCATCAAAGAATAGTGAAGGAACTGACTGAAATAATCTCAGAACCAATGCCTAGGATGCGTGAAGTGCTGGATAACTGGAGGGGAGCTAACATTGTCTCTATCTTCGAAAGGGGCAAAAAGGAGGAGCCAAGGAAGAAAAGAACAGCCAGCCTGGCATCAATCCCAAGGAAAATTCTAGAACAGATAATAAAGTGGTCACTATGCAAGCCCCTTGAAAACATATAGAAATAAATAAAAGCCAACATGAATTTGTCAAGAATAAATCCTGTCAGACTAATCTTATCTCATTTTTCAATTGGGTAACTTCTTTGGTAGATGGCGGGAATGCTGCAGATTTATCTTGACTTCAGCAAATCCTTTGACAAAGTGTCCCATGATATTCTAATTAGCAAGATAACTAGGTGTGACCTAGTACATACAAGTATTGGGTGGATACATAATTGGTTACAGAATTATATCCAGGAAGGGCTTATCAATAGCTCCTTCTCGTACTGGGAGGAGATAACAAATAGGGTACCAAAAGGCATAATTCTGGGCCTGGATCACTTCTATGTTTTAATTAGTAGTATGAGTGAATGCAGAGAATAGTTATTAATTTTGCAGAAGATGGTGGTATAGCTAATACTGTACCTTGGAAGACAAGAACAAAATTCAAAAGAATCTTGACAGGCATGTGCACTGGGCTGAACACAATAAAATGAAATTTAAGAGGGATAAATGCTAAGTTCTAAACCTAAGTGGGGAAACAAGCACACAATTACATGATGGGGAAATACTTTGCTCATTAATACTATAAGTGAGAAGGATTTCAGAATTGTTGATTACAAGCTGAAAATAAGTGAAAAGTGTGATGTGGCTGCAAAAAAGGCCAATGCTATTTTAGGCTGCATTAAGAGACGTATAGTCTCCAAAACCTTTAAGGTACTAACCCTACTCTATTCAGTACTAATTAGGCTTCACCTAGAATACTGTGTCCAATTTTGGCCACTACACTTTAAGAAGGATGCTCACAAACTGGAACAAGTTCAGAGGAGAGCAACAAGGATGATCAGGGGACTAGAAACCAAGCCCAATGAGGAAAGACTGAAAAACTGAGAAAGGAGGATATGATAGCACTTTTCAAGTACTTAAAAGATAAAGAGGAAGAGCAGGGAGTTGGACTCAAGGGCCTTGTAGGCTCATTCCAACTCAATTGTTCTATGATTCTATGGAAATGCCATGTTTCAGTGCTTTTCATAAGAACCAAATTTCTTAAAAGAAGAAAATTGTCACATCAAGAAAAAGTCTCTAGGAGAGCTGCAGTGAATTTGTTTCCAAAATGCTATGCATGGTAAAACTATGTCTTTTGAGTTCTGTCCCGGTACAGAGGTTATCTGGGTGGGGAGAATGTCTAGATAGGGAAGCTATTCTAGTAGATTCCATTACATGACAGAGCAGCTTCATCTCTCTCTCTCTCTCTCTTTCCAGGAAAGGACAGCATTGGAACTTGGTCCTGATCACAAATAAGACATTGACATTGTTTACCTTAAGAGATTAAATGAAATATAATAATAAATGCATGCCATCAAATCAGTTCTGATTTATGGCAACCCAGGACTCATGAATATAGAGGGTGCCTCTTCTGCCAGAAGGCACATTGGGGAATGAAACTCTGAACCTGTGGCTCCACAGCCAGATACCTGAATGACTAGGCCAGCTATTAAAAGACATACTAATTCAACATTAAATTACATACTAAGTCAAATCCTTTAAAGAATGTGAATATGCTGGCAATCCAGAAAACAAACTTACAACTCCAAGAGAGCTGCAGGCCAAAGCTAAAAACTTGAGCCATTCAATTTCTTCGGTAAAACGACCAACGTTCATTATACTGTCAAACAAATCTGGTGGGAGATTGAGCACCTTCCACATCTGAGCCAGTTCATCTACATTGATTATTAGCCTTCCACCCACCTGAAAAATAAAATAAAATCTATTACAAGTTAAGAAATGATATTTTCTAATAATTTCCTCCTTAGTGTGAATATTTCAAAGATAATAAAGTCTTTTGTTCAGTCTGTTATGGTTGGTGGAGGGAGGACTGTGGCTGTCCTGGAAGTTGTTGGACTGGAGCACCCATCATCACTAAGTCAGGTGGCATAGAAATATTATTAATAATAAAATGAATGAATGAATGAATCTCGCAACATTGGTTATCCTACCTAAAGTTGATGGAGTTGTAGGCCAACAATGGAACCATTTGTTACATTGTTTGTAATGATGCTTGTTGGGTGCGATTTTTGTTGGAAGTGTTGGGTAAAATGTAATATAATCAGTGGTGGGCATCAGCAGGTTCATACCAGTTCGCCAGAACCGGTAGCAGAAATTCTGGCTGGCCCCAACCATCCAAGTTTTGAAATAAAGTAATCCTAATTCGGGTGCAATGCAGGGCTTTTCCCTTGGCCACGCCCACCATACCACGCCCACAGTGTGGTAGTAAAAACTTTTTGGAGCCCACCACTGAATATAATGAATAAACATCTGAAGGGTTGCATACTTCCCACTTCTAATATGGGAAATATTTAGCTCAGCAATATAATTAAGGATCACATAACTGGGTTATGATTAGCAATTACATTTATATACCACCCCATGCCGCTTAGTGCACTCTCTGGGCAGTTCACAAGTTAATCAGCATTTTGCCCTCAACATGCTGGGTATTTATATTGCTGACCTCGAATGGATGGGTCAACCTTGAAACCCATCAGGATCAAACTCACATTGTTTTGGCTGCAGTACAGTTTAACAACTGTACCACGAGGGCTCAGAAAACATTATTTGTACACTCACTGATCCATTTTTCATGTTTTATATGTATTAGAACTATGCTCCACAGGTATACTGTCATTAGAAGGAATTCCTTAATGACAGAAAGTGTTTCATTGTCATGGCATAAGTTTTTTCCACCTGGCATAATTTATTTATTTACTTTAATTTCTGTATAACCCATCTTGATGGCACTATGGCTGGTACACAATAAAAACAATCATAAACATAAAAACACATCAGAATTACATATTAAAATAGAAACAACTCTAGAAATGGCATTACATTACAAACCCATAGATGGCGACTGAATAAACTCATATCTGTAGAGGACACATCAATTAAGAGGTAAAATATTGTAAAAGACCTCCTTAAAGAGCTCTGTTTACAAAAGGCTGCAGAAGGCTTGAAGTGTTGGGGCCTCCTGAATGTGGGTGGGTAGATGGTTCCAGAGTGTTGGCACTGCAACCAAGAAGAACCGTGCTCTAAAGCTGGTCTTCCAGGCTTCCTCCGGGGTAGCCACTCTCAGTCCATCAGTCCAGGAAAGGCATATTGTCCAGGCAAGATCAATCAGGTTTAAATACATTTCTTTACAAAGTGTGCAGTGTGTGTGCACAAATGCACCATCAAGTCAAATATGAATGATGGGGATTGTTTCCAGGATTTTCTAGGTAGAGTATAAACAGAAACAGTTTACTATTCCCTTCTTGTGAGGTGACCTGGGTCTGTGCAGCTTGGCCATAGCTATACACACTGGCTCTTCTCCCTGGAAGCACAGTGGGAAATAAAAATCCCAACCTTTGGCTCCCCAACCAGGTACCTAAACTACTGAAATATGCAACCAGCTAATTTACATAGCTGCTTTCTATATTTTGTCACTAATGTGATTTCAGTTCTAATGACAGGTTAACTGCAACATATAGACTTACCTACAGAATTGCATTAAAACAGAGTATAGTAATTTGTGAACTATTTGGGAATAAATATAATTGCAGTATCCTTGGGCATTCCTATCTGGGTAATATCAAACAGCAAGGAATATTTGAAAGAAGTAAGAGGATTGAAGAGCAAAAGTAGTGTAGTTGTTGGACTGGGACCTGAGAAACCAGGGCTGTAATGAACCATGCCAGGCACAATGTTACTTTCAGTCAGTCACTCACTCACTCTCAATGGAACCACCCTACAGAGTTGTTGTGAAACTAAATGAGGAAAGAGGAGATAAGCATATCCTGCCTTGCCATTGAAGGAAAAGCAGAATATGATGTGAATTAATCAATAAATAAGGGACTGCTGTGGCTTAGTGGTTAAGACCCTGAACTTGATGACAGCAGGTCAGCAGTTTGAGACCCAAGTGCTGTACAACAAAGTGAGCACCCGTCATCTGTTCCATCTCCTGACAACCTAGCAGTTCAAAAGCAAGGAATTGCAAGTAGACAAATAACTACCACTTCAGTGGGAAAGGTAACAGCGTTTCGTGTGCTCCAGTGTCTGCCACATGACCATGGAAATGTCTGCAGATGCAGACAACGCTGGCTCTTTGGCTGTAAACGGAGATGAGCATTGCCCCTTAGAGTCGGATACTACTAGCTTTCAAGCAAGGGCAACCTTTACCTTAAAGGTTCCCCTTGTTCGGAAGCCAGTCGTATCCAACTCTAGGGTGCAGTGCTCATCTCTGTTTCAAAGCCGAAGAGCCAGCGCTGTCTGCTTCTGCAGACATTTCTGTGGTCATGTGGCAGGCATGACTAGACACCGGAGCGCATGGAACGCTGTTACCTTCCCTGTAACCTTTACCTTATCAATAAATAAATAAATAAATTACTACCCAATTTAATGAAGTGATATGTTGGGGTGATTTTATGTACCAAATCAAGCTTGGGCAAAATACGGCCATTGGTTCCTGAAACCACAAAATGATGTTATTGGTGTGCAATAACTACTTTGAAAAAACAACAACCAAAAGCCTGTGCTCCAGGAATAAGAAGGGATAGTAAGCAACACATGTCTGTGCAGTCTCTGAAGCTGGGCATAAAACAGCAGTACTTTGCTAATCACATGAAGCTAAGATTTAGGCTGAAAGGAAGACAAGAAGCTTGTTCTCCATTTGCTCAGGGTCCAAAGGAATTTAGACTAAGAGTGTGGACCCAGAGAAAAATTCTTTAACTAGCACTAGGCAACTTGTAAGGGGATCAGAGTATTTCATTTAAAGAAAAACAGCAAAGCAGCAGGAATTCTGGCAATGAGGTTCAAAACCAGATCAGGGTACAGGCAGCCTGTAAACTGGAAGCTATCTACCTACACTTTAAGCTGGCCAGAACAGTGGCTTATATTCCTCATGTACTCTGCTGTGTTAATCAAAGCTGGAAAACCTGTACACTTTCTTACAGCTTGTGAATCAAATCTCTAGCACCTGGCATAGCATATGTATGTATCGGTTATGAGGATGTTTAAGATTCCAGAATTCTTAAATTCCAACATTCCAGTTTTTAAGCCCCTAAGCATACAGTGATTGCCTGAGATTGTTCCAAATCTTTTTCCTTGAATTTTTTTCTGGGTATATTTTGGAACTAAAAGCATTGTGCCACTGAAGCATTTTTAGTGCTACTGCAGACTCTTATATCCTATATCAGCAGAAGTGTGAGGACCACTTCCATTTTGAAAAATATCCTATTATCCATACAATTGTCCAGTCTACATTAACACATTAAAAAGGGGTGGGTGGGATAGGGGATATCCTTCACATGAGTACCAAACAATCTGAGTATTAAGTACTCCTTTTGCTTATTTTGAGCTAATACTTCTAAAATTGCCATACATCACTTGCTACTGGCATTAGTTACAAGTAAAGCTAACAAGAAAAGTAGAAGAACTTATTCAGGCTTCATTTAATAAGCTCAATATTTTCCCATCACAAAACCCAGTCATGGAACTTTTCTGATACATGGTACAAATTAATGCAACACTCACAGTGATTATGAAGGACAACATGCTGAAGTAATTTTCCAAATTACAATATGTGCATATGAGTACATAAGGAGCTTGTGCTGTGCTATATCTGCTCTGGAGGTGAGGAAATCTTTATCACGCTGTTTCCACACAATATGTATATGCAATAAGGGAAGAATAAACTTGTCCTGCTGTGGGTGGAGAGTAGTTAAGCTCTCTAGGTAGTTGTATGCACCCTGTGGCTAGCCAATTACCATTTGCTACATTTGAATTTGTATTCACTTAGTATAATACATGCAAGATGAATTCTTTACATATATCAGGAAAGTTAAGCAACTACTTGCAAAGGAAATACAAGTAGAGGATGATTGAAAAACCATGAGAATTGTTTAATAAATCCTAATATTTAATGTTTTGGCTGAAATCTCATCATTTCCACCAGTCAACACATTATACATTGGCATTCTCTCTGTATGCATCTTGTGAAAGGAGTAAAATACCAGCAGAATACTAAAGAGAGTTATGCATGCTGTCCAAAAATTCCGTGAAGTAATTCAGTACATACACATTGCAAACACTCAAGCCTCTTATGTACTTGCCCCAAAATGGAAAGGAGATGTTTCTTACTCGCTGGTGTAAGACCTTCAAGAGCTCTGGAGTAAGCTCTGCATAGTTTGATAAAGGCGCTCGGTCTGGTCGCTCTCGTACAGGAGGAGCTTCTCCACGGGACATAGCACTGAAGTAACTAGAGATGGAAAGACAACACAAAGGCTTGAATTTTGCCAACAGCTGTTAGCTATAACATGGCTGGCATGCTGGCAGATCAGTTTGAATAGTTTGTTTCCAAATATATAAATTAATTGCCAAAGCTCAGAGTGAGCCACAGCACAAACAAGAGCAATGATAGGTTGAACGAAAAGATATAAACCAAATGTACACGTTGCTGCTGTGTTTAGTGATAGAGTAGATGTCACCTTCTTTCTGGGGGAAAGGCTGATAATCAATTCAACATTAATAGGCATAATATAAAAGTGTAACAGTTTAGGTAAATCAAGTACATAAAGCCTTAGTTGAAGGGGGAGGGAGTTTGATGATAGGAGATAGAATAACTTAAAGGTCAGACAGGATGTAGGGTTAGTAACCAAAGGAAGCCATTACAGTGGAACCTCATACAACAATCGCCCCGTATAACAACAAAACTGCATAACAATTAGGTTTTGGGGGAAATGGCATTCCCGCACAACAATTTTCCCTATGGAAAAAATTATACAGCAATTTTTCAATGGGAAAACCACTTAGCAAAAAAATATATATCATTGTACGATGCATCCCATAGGGAAAATCGCTATACGATGCATGCATCATATAGCAATTGTTTTGAACAACAACGAGCCCCATGGAGTGGATTAAAATTGTTGTATGAGGTACCACTGTATTTTTATTTCTATTCATTTCTGAAACCTATCCATCTTTTTCTGGAAATTATCTTTCTCTAAAAGAGGTTAAACTACATTAAGGATCCTGTGTTGTTACTGTTTTCCATTAAATCACAGCCACATCGGTATGTAAGGGAGAAAGATTTAGACTGGAACTGTTGCATTATGGGAGAGAAATGGGACTCTTTCCTTGCATGTTTTTCTGATTGAAATCTTTTCAAACACCCCAAAGCCACTATTTCTGCTTTGGATATAAGGTAGGGAATATAGAGGCCTCTTTTACAAATCTGGCTTTACACCTTTCCTCCTAAATGCTAAATGTCAAAACCATTCAAAGTAGAGACAAGACTCGCATGAACTTAATCCACGAACATAAACTGTTTCCTTATACTGTACTGTATCTTTGCACCTCATTGTTTATTCAGTGTTGTGAGGGAGCTTTTCAGGAGATGTGGATTGGAAGTTGGCACCGGAAAGGGCTAAATAAGAAAGGGCTAGGGACTGTGGTGGCTAAGTGGTTAAGAAGCTTGCCTTGTTAGTTGGAAGTCTGGCAAGTCGGTAGTTCGAGACCTGGATACTGCATGAAAGATTGAGCACCCATCTCTGTCCCAGCTCTTGGGGACATGAAAAGAGCCTCATTTGGGCATTTCCTGAGCTGTTTCTTCTGCAAAAATCCTTTCAACACAGAATAATTTCTGACATGAAATTATTATTATTACTAGAAAGGGTTCATTGCCCATAGCAGTTTGAGTCCTGTCAAGACATCCTGCCTTTTAGGACACCACCCACCCACCCCAATCACCTGTTTTCCCATCACAAATCCTTCAGTCCTTGGCATAATATCATTTTACTGAAATAAAATGAATTGAGTTCCAAATAAATGGATTTACAACTTGCAGTAAGACAAATATTAATCTGTTATTGTTAGCTCTTTAAAAATCTTAGTCTGATCTTTAAAAATGAACTAAATCTACTCACATTGGAAATAGATTTTAAAATATCAAAGAATTTATAACATGAAGTGCTATTTCTGTCTTCCTTGTGTTTTAGTAAAAGTTGAAAGAAATCATAGAATTTAGGGAAACCAGAATTCTTGTAAACCTTTAGTTTTTTTCCCATGTATCGAAGCACATTTCTTCAGATGAATGAAGTAGCTGTTCTTTGGGGAGAGTTTAAAATTGTTGGCAGAAAGTGTGTGTGAGGAGAACAACAATAGACATACCTGTCAACCACCCCGATTTGACCAGGAAAACCCCGTAATTTGATGTCTATTGGCGTCATAACCCGCCCCCCCCGCTGCCAAAACCCCGTAATTTGACAGCGGGGGAAATGCTTTCCGCACATGCGTGGAAAACCCTTCCACGCATGCGTGGAAAGCGACCTGCGCACAAGCGATGTGCACAGGTCCCGTTTTTGCGGAGCCGCGGGTTGACAGATATGATAATAGGGTGTGTAAGTCCTGAGTGAAGAACAGACAATGGGCAATGCATTTAGGAAGACCTGTTTTCATGGTGCCATATTTTGCTTTGTTCTACAATATGATGGGCAACTAACCATGATTTGTATGCTGCACCAAATGCAAAACTGAAACACTAAAAAGCTGATCATGGACCATATACATAGTCTTCCAGACATTGATGGATTGTAAATCACATAATCTCCAGTTTGGATAGCCAATGGTAAATTGACCATAGGACTTACAGTTGAGAAATAACTAAAGGGCCACAATGTATGTCCATGCTGTAAAGAAAACGTAAACACTGTTCCAAAACAGCCACATTATTACATTCAAACTATCCAAATCTATGTAATCACATTTAGTTCTTTGCAATTTTGGAAGCTGTCACATAAAGATTAGGTGTGCTTTCTATGGCTGAAAACTGTTTCACTGGGGCTGACTTCTATACTGTACTCCTATACTGACAGCAAGATTGTGACCCCATCTGGAATTTGGTCTCCACAGTGGAAAAATGTCCCTCACCTCCCCAGCTGAAATATAGGCATAAAAGATCATGATGAAGTTGTAGTTTCCTAGTTTTCTCTCTCCCTCTGAATTTCATCCAGCTTGGAGTTTGTAACAGCAGGTACTTTGCAGCTTCTTGCAAAACAAAGCTGACCTTTCTCCAGTGGAAAATATGTTAATATTGGATAAAATCTCAGGGGATGTCCAGACAGCAAGACCAGATTGCCTGGAAAAGCATCAGATCCCAGTTGGTGGGGCAGGGATGCAATGTGCTATTTTGTGCGCTCCTCCTTCTAATCAGGAAGTGACCCTTTAATCTTAATTGAACACTTCCCCTGCTTTCATTTCATTTAAATTAAAAACATTTAAATATTTTAAACATTTTAAAATATTTAATTTAGATATTAAACATATTTGTGTCTCTGTGTATTGCAAGATAAACAAGTACCTATAGACAGGCACATAAAGAAAAACATTTTAATGTAAACAAAATGATGTATTGCTTCAGTGATGTTAAATGCAAATAGTAAAACCGTGTTCAATTTCCTGATTACTGAAGCAGCTTTGACAGCTGCAAGTCTCACTTGTACCCCATTCTCAATGTCAACACTCAATGGGAACAGGCTAAATGTGAGTGTACTGAAATAGTAGACTCCCTTGATGGGGATTCAAAAATGGCACACTGGGGAGAGATAGAGTACTCCAGCATCCAAAATGTGTGCACACCATGACTTTCAGTGAACTCTTTAATGAGGTAGTGTGCTATATCACCTGTCTGGACATATTGTCAGTGTTACTCATCTTTGTCTCAAAAATAAAGTACATGTTTTTAAAAAGCAAAGAATAGAAGAACTGTGACACAAGATAGTACAAAGTTAGGATTCCACATAGAATTCAACCTGGGCCTGAAAAAAAATCTGCAAGTATAGTAATAGATCTAAGGAAAACATTTTAGGAGTATTTTTACTTACTCAGAAGACCATTGTATCAGATCTGTAGGCTGAGTCCGAATAGCAGCTTTTGTAAACTGCTTCAGCAAATCTGGAAGCTCTGGAGGGATGCATACTTGCTTATCTGTCTGCGGCATAATTACTCTGCCTGTGAGAAAAAGAGCAATTTTGTAACCTTGTATACTATCTATGGAAAATCACATCACTGTTACTTAACCAAGAAAATCTATTTAAATTCGGGAGGAAGGTTTGTGTATTCAATCTGAACACACAGAGATTCTGTTTAAATGGAGAGGGACATCTTGCAGACCTCCACAGATTGTTTCACCCCATCTTGCACAAACTTTAGCCAAGTAACATCAGATAACAGGAACTTCAACCTAACAATGTTTAGCGGGCAAAAAGTTGCCCACCCTGGTTTAGACCAGTAAAGATGAAAACAGGTGCTGTAATTTCAATTCTCTGTGCAGAGCTACTAAGGACATTTACAGCCTGCCCGCAGGGGCTGTTTACGCCAGTTTCAAGCATCACGGGGAGAGGCTAAGGCAGCAATTGCACATCATCTTTGTTAGAGTGCACCAGAGAGCCTGCAGAGCATTCATGACCCACACCCTTCTGGCACATTTACGTTTCTGGTGCAGATAAGATTGCTCTGCTGTGCATCAGTTTCAGTATGTATGATCATTAGAACAGATCCAAAGCAATTTTGACAAGCCAGAATTCTTGTTCTTCCACACAAATACAGTCATAGTTTGCATAACAATCTGTGCACATCTACTTTGGAAAAGGTCCAGTGAATTTAATGGCACCTACTGCTAAGTAACAAGATTGTGCTGCTGGCCATTTTATATTCCACGCTTGTTTGGTAAAAAGAAAAGACTCTCCTAATGCATGCTTAGGAGAGCATCTTTACCAAAGTATTCCACACTGTGAGTTTAATTTCAGGTTAATCCATCTTTGCCATCACAACCCTTCATTCAGTTCTAAAACCCTGCATGACATCTCAAATTTCAATTCCTTAGATTAGAAGATCTAATTTTATTATCCTTAAACACTCAAATTATTATTGGCTAAATCGCTAGCGTGTAATGGTCTATTTTCTTTTCTTTCTGTCTTGAGATCATCAAAGGCAAACTGGAGGGGTATGTCTTTTCATCCCAACAGTTGGTTTTGCCAGAAACATTGCAAAGGAAGGGCTGTGTGAAAAAAATACACAAAATAAACTTTGAGCTGTGCTACTGCTGCTGAGTGTTGTATGGAAAAGAATGGCGACAGATGGATGTTTCGCAAATTTGGTGTCAGCTTTACAAAAACTTCAGAAGTTATCAATTTGTTCCATTCCTAAAGTGACAGCTATACTATGAAAAATTACAGGTTCAGAGTCCTGGGATAATTTCAGCTGTAACCCAGATCATGCAAAACTAGGTTTATCGTGACTAAATCTTTGGCTCTTCTCATTTGCTGATGGGAAAAGCAAGCTCCTTGGTTTGATACATAGTGTTTGGGAAAAGGAAGCATGCTAGTAGGTGGGTTGAAAAGGCACCTGGGTTTCTGCTCATTGCAAGAGCAGGTAGCTATTTCATTTGTGTGAGGCACAAAATCTCCTGCAATGTAGTTTTGTGTGATATAGTAAAACCAGGATCAACTGAGTAGATGAAAAGACAATGAATAAACACAATATGCAATAGTTATGCAGTCCTGCTGCATGCTGAAATGGCTAAAAATAAACGGAAGCTCAAGGAAATGAAGAAGTGTTGGAGAACGTGTATAAGGAAATTTCTCACCCAAGCTGCGTCAGTAGGCACCATTGATTCCAACCCCTTGCATATCGGTTTTGATGACTGCTGTTCCCCAATCCTACTAACCCATGCCTAGTATTTCTATTCACACCACATATTGAAAACTGTTCTCACAACCTCATGCTAATTTCCCTTAATGACAGATTGTTTCTGGCCTTTGCCATAGTCCATTAACTCCAGTTTCTGTCATGGCTAAGTGAAGTGGGTTAAGAATTCTGTCCCCAATACGTTTATTCCACAGTTACCGGAGGCTGAGAGGACTCAGCCTCTTTGTGAAGATCACCCAGCTGCTGTTTTGGAATAGTCACACCAGGCTCTATCGGGGGGTCTTCACCCAGCTTCCACCTAAGATGGGCCCTCGTATTAACTCAGGGCAGGGCCCTTTGTTCAACTGCAGCTCTAGGTATCCTAGCAACTAGAGTCTACCTCACAAAGGCACTAGTTCTGTCAACTGCTCAATCGGCCAACAAGTAGCAAGAGATCTGAAAAGGTCATGGGGTTCTCAGTGAGGAGTTAAGAGCAGGCCTTCACCAGAGAGAGCTAGAAAAGCCTCAAACACACTGTGTAGGATTGGTATTTTATGGACATTCTGGAGATTTTAACATACTTCAGGTTGCCACAAAATGTGGGTAGCGAAAGAGCTATATGACTACTGGCATATTGTTTGTGCATTTGTTTCTGTCTGTTTCTTTTACCTTGCTTTAGAATCTCTCGTCCATTGTCCTGGTTTCATCCTAGTTAATGTCTAGCATGTGAGTGAAGAAAGCTTGAACTGTTGGCTATAGCAGAGATGAAATAAGGATGATGAGTAGGGACAATTCAAAATGTAAGGCCAAATTATATTAAATCTCAGCTTCCTGCCCAATCTCCATACAAAAGGAAGTTTGTTCACTACTTGGTGAGCTGTAGACATCTCATAAGATTTTCTTTTTTTAAAAAAAACCTTTAACATCTATCTATCTATCTATCTATCTATCTATCTAATCTAATCTAATCTAATCTAATCTAATCTAATCTAATCTAATCTAATCTAATCTAATCTAATCTAATCTAATCTAATCTACTTTATCTATCTATCTATCAATCAATCAATCAATCAATCTATCTATCTATCTATCTATCTATCTATCTATCTATCTATCTATCTATCTATCTATCTATCTATCTATCTATCTATCTAAGAGATTTATACCCTGCCCATCTGGGAAATCTGCATCTAGTGCAAAGCTGATGTATTTTACAATTTGACCTACAGATAGAAACAAGTAGAATTGCTTCTATGTGGCAAGATACAAACAGTCCATGGTGAGGGCCACTATCTGTTATTGCTGTGTGTAGAAGATTTGCAGATTTTGTCATGTTAAATCACAGAGTCACACTTCATTATAATACAGCATTTACAAATTTTGGAATGAAGGTAAGATTTCTTTTTTTATTCCACAGATGAGGGGAGGGGCCAGCCCCTCCCTGCCCAGGAGGGGTGAAAAAGCTGCCGGACTTGCAGCTGTCCTGAAGACCGCCGCCGCTGCTGCTCCCGGGGCCAGCCCCTCCCTGTTCAGGAGGGGTGAAAAGCCGCCGGGCTTGTGGCTGCAGCTGCTCCCAGGGCCAGGCCCTCCCTGCTCAGGAGGGGTGAAAATCCACTGGGCTTGCGGTCGGCCCGAAGACCACTTTCGCCACCACTGCAGCTGCTCCTGGGGCCAGCCCCTCCTTGTCCGGGAGGACTTTGCTGCCTCTTTCTACAGCCCACACCATCGGCTTCAGATGAGGAACAGCTGGGGCCACTGCCGCCACCCTCCCGGCCCAGTTTGGCCGGAAGGTTTAAAAGACATGGCAGCTACAGGACGGAGGACTTTGCCGCCTCTTCCCACTGCCCACACTGGACTCCCTCCCTCGGCCAGCCCCCGGCCTTGAGGGAAATGGGGACTCTTGCTGGACCTTCCATGGGACGGTGGCGGGAAAGGGTTCCCTGGGCTGCTGGCGTCTCTAGCCTTGCTCTGCCGTAGACTTTAAAAAACCGCTGAGACCGCTGAGCATTTGCCGCTGTCACTCACCCTTTTGGACTTGCCTGGGGTTAGAGTGAGCTGTGTGTTGCATTGATATTTTGTTTCACTATACTGTATTTCTGTTTTTGTCATTTTGTATTTTTAGATATCTTAGGGGCTTGGTTCCTTGTATAGAGTACTGTGTCTTTTTGCTATATTTGGGCCCGTATTTATTGATATATTCTAATTTCCCCCCTATATTGTAATTGCTGAGATTGTGATATATTGTTTTGCTGATTGTTGATATTTTTATTATGTATTGCTGACCTATTGTATTGCTTTATTATTGTTGTTTTGCCGCTTTGAGTCGCCTTCGGGCTGAGGGAAGCGGGGTACAAATAAAACCTAAGATAAGATTACTGAAGAATGCTTCCAATAAGCCCCACATTCTGAGTTCCTTTCTGAGTTATTTTTTTTATTCAGATCAGTGGAAACACCCTCCACCTTAAGGCAGCTGCCAGGACCCAATAGCATTGAAAATTATTTTAAAAATTCAAGTCATTGAGTTGATTTGACAGTTCTTTCTGGTCATATTTATACAACCAAGGTCTTTACTGAGATTTTCCTCCCATACAAGAAATTCTTTTGAACTATGGTTTCTCTAGTAACTGAGCTTTTACTACACATTGGGAAAGTACTGAAGATAGAATAAGTTTTTTTAAAGTTAGTTTTGTGGGGCCTTTAGATCATAAGATCTTTCATAAAGATTGCCCTTTTCTTGTTCTATATTCTGAGGGACTTTGTACTCAGCCAATATGAGCAGAATATTTTAGTAATGGTTTGGCTCTGTGACAAATTCAAAAATTAAATTGCTATAAACCCTTGCTGTTCTCATCCCATACTTTAAATTTCATTATATCAGGTTACTAGGGGTTTAGCTGAGAAGGTTATTTCAGCAAAGGGGTCTGCAGCTGAGGACCCGAATATAGTTCTCCAGGAGATGGTCCAAAAATACAAGGCTAGGCATATTTTCTTGGTGAGCTAAATGAGGAGGACCATCTGTTTTTCCCTCACAAGTCTGTAAAGAGTTTGATTATCTTTTCCAGTTCTCTGTGTTTTGGGCAATTGTAAATTTTTGCAAGGTATCCAGATATATATAAAAAACCATAGTACATTAGAGGTGAAGACTTTGAAGCATCACTAGATATATACACTGCCCTTTCAAAGCAACCCAGGACTAAGAAGTTTTGAAATCTGAGGCTTCCAAGCATAGTGAGTCCAAAGAGGCAAGCATGCCACTCCCTCAACTTCCATACTGGGATCTGATGGCTTGAATCCTACATCCTAATCATACAACCACTGGGATTGCACAATTGATCTCTGTCTCTGGGGAGTGGATATTAGATTCTTCTAGTAGGAAAAAAAAGACCCTGGAAAACATTCTCCAACTTCTCACTGTTCCAACTTTTACAGTCTAGCGGGGTGTGGGGTGTATTTTAAACAGAAGTGTGGTTCTCTAACACACTTTTACAACATTTGATGAACTGAACCATCTAGGAAATACTCTTCTAGAGCATGCTATAAAACCTTGTTAGGTGCTCCAGATCAATGGCAAGGTACTGATAAGATAGCTCTCCAAGGTCCTGAAACTAAACCAAAGGCCCTTGGTTTGTACTGTACTGTATCTCTATTAATTTTTATTTCACCTTGTTATTATTCTAGGGCAGTGATGGCTAACCTTGTCACTCCAGGTGTTCTTGGACTTCAGTTAGTAATCCTGCTGATCAGGGCTTCGGGGAATTGAGGTTTATTTATTTATTTACATGACTTCTACCTCGCCTTCCTCAACCTTGGATGACTCAAGGCGGCTTACAAAAAAGTTAAAAAACATACATAAATTAAGAACAACTTACCCCCCCATACCTTCCCTAATCCCTTAAGAAAAATACACAAACACTGTTTAAAAACTTATTAAAAAGGATTAAAATAGGAATGAATTAAAAAGATAAAAAGATAGGGAGGGGGGAGGAGAGATAAAAACAGACAGGTACATTAAGGAACAGGCTGAATTATATCAGCCAGCAGGACTGGGCCATCACAGAGGTCAGGCCCCCCACACACTGGCACAGCCAGGTCTTAAGCGCCTTCCTAAAGGGGAGTAGCTCGCTCTGGAGGTGCAATTCAGGTGGTAAGAGGTTCCACAGGGCCGGGGCAGACACAGAAAAGGCTCTTCTCCTGGTCCCAGTCAAGTGTGCTTCTCTTGAGGGAGGGACCATTACTAAGCCTCTCTGGTCTGCCCTTGTAGGATGGGTAGAATACCTTGGGGTGACGTGGTCCCTTAAGTATCCTGGTCCACTGCCGTGTAGGGCTTTAAAGGCCAAAACCAGCACCTTGAATTGCACCCGGAGGCATACCGGTAACCAGTGCAACTCCTGGAGCAGCGGTGACACATGAGTATAATGCCCACACCCCATCACCACCTGGGCAGCTGCATTCTGCACCAGCTGCAGCCTCTGAATGGTCATCAAGGGCAGCCCCATGTAGAGCATGTTACAGTAATCCAATCTGGAGGTGACCAGAGCATGAGTGACCATGAGCAAGGAGTCCCGGTCCAGGAGCAGGCGTAATTGTTAAATAACACCTGGAGTGCCAAGGTTAGCCATCATTGTTCTAGGGTCTCTATTCTTGTCATCCGCTCCTCTGTGTGTGGTGATCCTGCAACTTAATGACAACAAAAAGGAGCCACATGTAGTAGGTCTTGCAAATTAAAAACTGTGGCTTTTTATGGCGTCAACTTGCCTCTTGTAGGGTCATCCTCTTTTCCTTCTGTCTTCCACGTTCCCCAGCACTATTGACTTTTTCAGTGAATCTTGCCTTTTCTTGTTATTTGTAAAGATTCAACTCAACAATATTACTTTCTAGTGAGAATTCAGGCTTGATTTGCTCTACAACCTGTTTATTATGTATCCAAGATATCAGCAAAATTCTTCTCCAGCTATTAAATAAACCAGTTTTTGTCCTGTCAGTTTTTGTGGGGTGTCCCCCCCCCACCGCATTTGAACTTTCATTGTAAAATATTGTACAGTGATACCTCATACAATGTCCAAACTTGGTTCCACAAGTTTGGACTTTATACGGATTTGGACTTTGTATGAGGCATGCAAAATCCTAGCCGCGATGCCTCATACAACGTCCAAATCCTTGCCGCGATGCCTCATACAACATCATTTCCATAGAGATACATTGTACTGTAACATCACAGACTTCAGGGAAAAGTCAAGGAAACAGACAGGAAACTGACAGAACTTTAAGAAATCATTGCCTAAAGGCTAAATACGTTACAAAAACATGTCAAACAACCCTGATTGTCCAAGAACCTGAAGAATGCTGTAAAAATCCCAGGAATGCTTCTAAAAATTCTGATGAAAAAATTCAAATAAATCCAAAATCACGCTCAAAACCACTCAAAACCACTCTTCGCCTCATGCAAAATCCACAAGAGCAATGTACGTATGTGTCCTGCCTTTTATACTGCCCAGGCACAATGCAACCTGGGAAAAACCCCAATGCCTCATATAAAGTCGAGCAACTTTGTATGAGGTAACTTTTTTCAAGAAATTAGGCGACATTGTACAAATTCGATGTTGTACAAAGCAGACTTTGTATGAGGTATTACTGTATTGTATTGTTGAAAGAGGTTGTTAAAAGAGGCTGTGAATTCCTCAACCTGTGAAAATTCAGCTACAGGTAAAATAGCTAAACTAAATTAACTCTACGAGCATGTAACACTATATTGCTGTTCTTAGAATTGTATTTGCAAACTCAAGTTGAAAGGCTTCACAGTTAGACACATTCCGCTCTTCGTCCAATGTGCATTCCCAGCTAAAGCGCATTACAAGGGAACCTCGGATGAAGAGCGGAACCGAGTAGTCTTCGCCCGGCATGCATTCCCAGCTAATGCGTGCAGCAGAGAAACCTTGGATGAAGAGCGCAACTGAGCGGATATGCCCCGCACACTCTACCAGTGCCAGTAGAAGCAGCGGGGACTCCAGAAAACACGGCAAAACTGCCACAATCATTGGCACTGCCTTTGCTGCCCTCATGATCAGTGATGTCTTGTGACTTCCAGCAGTGGGGGAAGGTAGTGTGGGGTGGAATTTTTAAGTCTAAAATGGTGTGGGGATGCCATTTTAGACCTACAAGACACAATGAAACCCTTTATGTAAAACAATTTGTTTGTGTAAAACGGGACACGTTTTCAGCAAAAAATATGTAAGTCAAATTTTATGTAAATTGGGGTTTTACTGTACTGTAATCTGTAAAACACAACATATAACTGTAATATGACCCCTAATGTTTCTTCCTTTTCTAAATAGTTGGCAATTTTTTTGCTCCATGTATGGTAATAATCTTTATTGTAAAATCTTTGCTATTACTTTGCTTGCATGAAAATTAATTTGATGGACTTATAGTTGTTTTTCCACATCTCCTTTATTTGGGGTTGGAATGTTAATTGAGCATTTCCAGTCTTATCTCCTCCTTTTATTTGTTGCCATATTCTTATTAGGATTTTCATATTTTTCCTCTCTGGAATTTGAAATCATTCTATTGGTGTCCCTTTTATTTCCCTGGTCATTTATTTCTTCCAGTTGCTTAGAGAGCATCTTTTACTTCACTTTCTAAAACTGCAGTGTCTTCAGGAAGATACTGGTTTGTTTGTTTTTTAAATGAATATGTCACTCCTGCTTCTGTTCAGTGTAAGTTAGTCAGTATATTGCTTCAGTCTTTGTTTTATCCTGACCAGATAATTACCTAAATCCTATTAGTTGCCCCTTCTGGCATAATGCAAGTGGTGCAAATCTTGTTGCCATTTTTTTACAAGTTACAAGGTTAGCAAATACATTTGTAGTTGCATGCCATCTCTTTATTGGTCATTCAGTGACATCCATATGTGGAATTATCTTTTTGGACAAGATTATTGGCTTCACAGAATTTGGTAAGTCACTCTCTTAATTTGTTTCTAGCTCTCAGATCAAATTCCCAGTGATGGTTTGTCCTGTTTAATTTCCTACCTGTACTTCTACATTCAGTCACCCGTACTATTAGTGCATCCTGTTTTGGGATGTGATCACTTGAATAGAAATTTTAATTTCTTCATTTATAGTTGGTCTTAAATTATGGTAAAGTTTTTTTTCAGTGAAGCCCAATATCAGCTGTCGCATCTCCTCCTCCATGTCTAGGCCAGATGTGAAAATGCCAAAATGAAGCCACCTTAGGTGAATTCATTCTGCAGTTCCTTTCCCCTGACTGAGTGTGAGAAAGATTAGCTGGCACAAGTTGGCCATTGCACAGGGTATCCGTGATTATGGTTCAAAAATACCACAATCTTCGAGTAGGCTCTTTCTGTATACCCTGCCCAATATCAGTGATTGATATTATTATTATCTCCTAGATGCCTCAATCTCAGCTCATTATTAGAACCACACTGTTTATTCTGCATCTATTGCTCTTGGAGTAAAATACTACATACCTGTAATTGTGTGACTGAAAAACCTCTTATTCTACTCCACTTTCTTTCACTCTCACCAAATATGGCAATGTTTCAATGTTCAATTTCTTATTTTAGGATTTTGAGCTTACCTTGATTCATGCTTCTCACCATCCAAGTACCAATTAAATGTGTTCTGCAGCTTCAGACTTCCCTTTTCCATCTGTGTCCATCTGCAACCAGATGTTATTTTGGCTTTAATCCAGCTGCTTAGCAACCAACTGCTTATCCTTTGATTTTCTCTTTGATTATCAGTAGGTAACTGAGTACTTTCCAACCTAGCAGTATGATCTTCCAGTGCTATTTATTATTTCATTTTGAATTGTGTCATTGCAGGGGTTTTGAGGTACAGTATTTAGAAATAGTTTACCATTGCTGCCTTCTGTGCAGCTCTAACAAAAATCAGCTGAAGTGTCATTGCCATTATCCCTGGGGAAAAAACCCACTGCTACTGTCAACTTTCTCTACTGCTTGCCACCTAGTAGCTGCTGTTCAGGCATTACCTTTGCCACAGCACCACTAGAACTATTGAATCTCCTCTGCTGATGCAATTGTTAATGCTTGAAAAGGATGGATGCATTTCATCCTTCCTGGTGTCTCATCTTTGATCATTTGCCATAATGGCTCTGCTAGATTCTAGATTCTTACAAGAATGTCACCTCCTGACAAAACTGCTCTTAACTTCCACGGCACACTCAAAACCCTCACCACATTAAGGTGTGTCTCCAATAAGGCTTGCTTTCACGAGGAGCTTTAAAGAAAAACATTTGGGGGATGAAATCAGAAGGAACTTTATCATACATTTTGGATTTTCTTTTGGTAGAGGCTCTCTAAATTTACACATATCCTGGTTTTTCTGCTGTTTTTAGCATGGTTTGGCACAACTCAAATTACTGCAGTGGCTCAAGTGGCTAAGATGCTGACTGGGAGGCGGAAGGTCAGCAGTTCAATTCCCGAGTATTGCAAGATGGAATGAGCTCTCGTCTTTGTCCCAGCTCCTGCCAACCTAGCAGTTTGAAAGCAAGAAATTGCAAGTAGATAAATAGGGACCACTTTGGTGGGAAGCTAACAGCGTTCTGTGTGCTCTGGTGTCTAGTCATGCCTGCCCCATGACCATGGAAATGTCTGCAGACGCAGACAGCGTTGGCTCTTTGGCTTTGAAACAGAGATGAGCACTGAACCCTAGAGTTGGATACGACTGGCTTTAAAGCAAGGGAAACCTTTACCTTTACCTTTTGGTCAGGACATGTTACCCAAACCTGCACTTTTCTGAACTCCCTTTAGGGGGCTCTAATTTATGGCAGTCTAATTTAACCCAATTGCAAATGTGTGTGTTTGCTTGAGAATGGGCTAAAATAGTGATTTCCATGCCACAAGCCGCTCTTCTCCTGCTTTCTGTTTGAACATCTAGTTGACAGCCAGTCATAAATTGATAATTTCCCCTAGTTATCTGGAGATGGTCAGGGGAAATACTCCCCCCCTCCAATACAGTCATGTTTGTGCTACATCAATAAGGTGAAATGATAAAAAAAACCCTGTGTGTATTGTTGATCAAAGTGATGCAACACAATGAAGGTTGCATAGAAAAATAATTTATTTTATTTCCTCTCACCAATTACACGTGGTATGGGGAAATTATGAATTTCTGATACCCTGAACCAGTTGTCATCTGCTGCAGTTTATTGGACACTGTGTTGAGAGAGGAGAAAACTGTCTTTCGGGATGTAGGGATGGTGCCCAATGGCATTTTGCTTCTCCCTCTGACCTCAGGTGGCTTTTTTTAACCCACCCAGCTTTATATCCATTGCATCAACAATACCATCTAGCCATCTCATTCTCTGCCACCCCTTCTTCTTTTGCCCTCGACCTTTCCCAATATCAAGGCCTTCTCAAGTGAGTCTTCTAATTTGATTGTCCAAAGTACTTTAACTTCATCTTCAATAATTGACCTTCCAAGGAGCAATCAGGATTGATTTCTTCTAAGATTGACCTGTTTGTTCTCCTTGCAGTCCAGGGGACTCTCAAGAGTCTTCGTCAACACCACATTTCAAAGGTGTCTAATCTTTTGTGCTCAGCTTTTCTTATGATCCACCTCTCACAACCATACAATACCTTTGCTTTGATTATGCGGACTTTTGTTTGCAAGGTGATGTTCCCTATCAACAAAGGGCGAAAAAATGGTTCCAGTTTTCCCCTGCTTCCCGCAGAGAAGCGTGATAGGAGAGAATACAGAGTGTCCCTCACCTCCCTCCCTCCCTCTCTCTCACTGACACACAAACGCACACACATGCACGCACGGTCTAGTGCTATGTCACTTGGGTGCCAAGCCTGTGTAGCAGTGAGTCACTTATCAATAAATGGCGAAAAAAATCCAGCTTTCCTGTTCTTTACAAGAGAGAGTTAAAAAGTAGACAGAGAATGATTTTTCTTTTCTTTATAATCCAGTGCTGTGTCAATTTGGTGGCAAACCAATGAACAGATATGTCACTTATCAATAATTTCTTTGAAAAACTGCCCCCACCTGTTGTGTTCTATTACTGTGCCTTTAACAATGTATCTACTCATGTGTATCCAATGTAACCGTGATTGTGTAACATTATAACCATCAGCTGCATAACTGTAGCCATTACAATAGGGCGCGAGCTAGTGACCACCAGATGGCAATAGCGAGCGTCCAAGCTCTCATGGCCCAGACTCACCAGCAAACAACAGCGCGGGAAGATTCCCGCCATCACCTTCACCTGGACAAGAAGGGCGTGGCCTTCTATGACGTCACGCAGGCAGCAACCAATAGACTGTCAACGAGCCACATTCAAATGTATAGCCAACTGTATATATTGAGCTACCCATCCGCCATTACCACATGTTCCTCTGGATCATCATGCAATAAACCTGTGTTAAGCCAACCTTTCGGCTGTTTCATTGTCTTCGGTCCCATACACTAAATTGGCGACGAAGGTGGGATTCGAACCCACGCGTGCATAGCACAATGGATTAGCACATTACGGGACGTGCAGGGGAACAGCATTCCAGTGTTGGGGGTTGGAAAATTTCAGGTCCAATTCAAAAAACACGCCGCGACTCTCTCCCTAGTCGTTCTTAAAGGGGGAAATTGCAGCCTCCTCGGGACTCAATGGTTTCAGCCCCTGGGTTTGTTCATTGGGGGGGTGCACGCCGTTGCCGTTGGGAATGACCCGATACAGGAGGTGTGCGATGCGCACCCCGAAGTCTTCAAAAAAGGACTTGGGAAGTTCAAGGGACCCCCAGTAGCCTTCGACCTAGACCCGGAGGTCCGCCCAATAAGACTCAAACCGCGCCGGGTGCCGTTCGCACTCAAGGACAAAATAGAGGCGGAACTGGACAAATTGGTGGGCCAGGGGATTCTTGTTCCTGTTGACTCTGCGGAGTGGGAAACTCCAATTGTAACAGCACTAAAGCCCAACGGGGAGGTGCGCATATGCGCTGATTACAAGTGCACCATCAACAAGGCAATTCGCCCTAATGCGTATCCAGTGCCGGTAGTCAGCCATTTGCTGGCCAGGTTACATGGGGGGAAGTGTTTCGCAAAGCTTGACTTGGCACAAGCCTACCAGCAGCTGTCGGTGACCCCAGCCGCAGCTGCTGCACAGACCATAGTCACCCATAAGGGGGCGTTCCAGGTGACGCGCCTTCAATTCGGCGTAAATTCGGTGCCTGGGATTTTCCAGTCACTCGTGGAATGCCTCCTGAAAGGGCTAGAGGGGGTGTTGCCTTATTTTGATGACGTATTGATAACGGGGGGGAGTCGGACTGAATTGGCCAAGAGGTTGGGAAAGGTTCTGGCGATATTCGAAAAGGCAGGGTTGAGGTTGCGAAAGGACAAATGCATCTTCTTCGCGACCGAGGTTGAGTTCCTAGGGTTTCGCGTGACTCCTGAGGGGATAAGACCATCCAAATCTAAGGTAGCCGCCATCAAGAAGGCCCCTCGCCCCACCTCCAAGGCCGAGTTACAGTCGTTCCTAGGGCTGCTTAACTTTTACCACTCTTTCCTTCCCCGGAAGGCAGCCGTGGCTGAACCGCTGCACAAATTGCTAAAGAAGGACGAGGCATGGAAGTGGGGCGACGACCAAGAGAGGGCATTTACTGAACTTAAACAACTCCTGGCGTCTGATGCTATACTGACCCATTTCAACCCCAAACGCCCGGTGGTCCTGATCTGTGATGCATCCCCGGTGGGGGTGGGGGCGGTACTGTGCCACGTGCTGGAAAATGGGAGGGAGGCCCCGATAGCATTCTACTCCAGGTCCCTGTCCCAAGCGGAGAGGAATTATGCCCAGACAGACAGGGAAGCGCTGGCGATCATTGCGGGGATGAAAAAAATTCACGATTTTCTGTATGGCCGCCCCTTCACCATCGTGACTGACCACAAGCCCCTGTTAGGCATTTTTACCGCAGATAAGCCCACGCCACAGATCCTGTCCCCGAGGATGCTTAGGTGGGCCATATTCCTCAACGCATATCAGCACGCGTTGGTGTACCGGCCCGGGAGGGAGATCAGCCATGCGGACGCCCTGTCGAGGTCCCCCCTTCCCCAGGATAGCAGCCACGTGGGCGGGGAGGAGCCAGACCACCAGGTGCTGATGATAGAGGTCTTAGACTCGCCCCCAATACTGCCCGCCGACATCGCCAAAGCGACCGGCAAGGACAACACTTTAGCGAAGGTTAGCTCCTGGGTACAGAAAGGGTGGCCAGCGTCTTCCCCGGCAGTGGAATTCGACCCATTTTTTCGAAAAAAGTTAGAGTTGTCCCTTGAGAGGGGGTGCCTTCTGTGGGGCCAGTGGGTAGTGATCCCTGCGTCCTTACGACCGCGGGTACTCAAACTGCTGCACGTCAGCCACCCCGGAATTGTACGCTCCAAGGCCCTGGCACGGAGCTATTTCTGGTGGCCCCAGCTAGACGCCGACATCGAGCACATGGTCGGCACTTGCGAGCCCTGCCAAAGCTCCAGACCAGAGGAGGCCCGCCTGCCTCACAGGGAATAGGACGCGGCGAAGGGGCCATGGTCCCGGATTCATGTAGATTTTGCTGGCCCGTTCCAGGGGACACTTTTTCTCCTTGTGGTGGATGCTTACTCCAAGTGGTTGGAGGTCATTCAGGTCACGAGCACGTCCTCGGCCACAACCATAAAGCATTTGCGGAGGGTTTTTTCCACGTTCGGCCTGCCCGACACCCTAATTAGCGATAACGCTAGTTGCTTCATGTCCGCCGAGTTCAGGGCATTCACAGAAATCAATGCCATTCGGCACATCACCTCCGCCCCGTTTCACCCTGCCACCAACGGCCAAGTAGAGCGCCTCGTGCGCACCACCAAGGAGGCGTTGCGGCGCATGGGGCCCAGGGACCTGAACCACCAGGTGTGTCAGTTTTTGCTAGGTTACAGAGTAACTCCCCTAGCGTCAGGATACTCCCCCGCGGAGCTCTTAATGCGCAGGAAGCTGACCACCATACTCACCAGGCTAGACCCCACGAGAGTAGAGGACAAGGGGAGGAACATTGGGCTAGAGACCACAAAGAGTTTCGACGTGGGCGCCCCCGTGCATTGCAGGAACTACGCCAGCGGGGGCCCAGCCTGGGTACCCGGCGTCATCTTAGAGCAAACTGGTCCCGTTTCGTACCGCGTTGAGACCAGCACAGGTCTACTGTGGAGGCGGCACGCGGACCAGCTCCGGCGCAGGGTCCCCGACGAGCAGGGCGCGGACCGCGAAAAACAAGACTCAGCGTTAGGGTTCTCCCCCACCCGTGTAGCCCAAGGGGGAGGAGAGGGGGGCCACGGGTCCCCACCAAGGGGGGAGGAAAGGGAAAGGGAATCTGTCCTCGTAGATATCTTGCGGGATCTTTTGAAGGAGGGAAGAGAAGCCGACCTCATACATACCCCGCGGAATTCCCCCACAAATACGGATACCCCAACAGAGTTAGAATTTGATTTTCAGAACCGGGGGAGTTTTTCGGAGTGGTCCCCCACCCGTCCGAGCGAGAAGAGGGGTTTTTCGTTAGCCCCGAGTGCCCCCGGTCAGCCCACGATGGAGTTTTTCCCTTCCCCCAAAGCTGCCAAGCCACGGCAAGCCACTAACAAGTGTCCCTCTCCCGTTTCAGGACAAGGGACCAGGGAACGAGGAAGCAGTAGCGCCCCTGGGGCAGGTCAGCCTACATCACGGCCAAAACGTGTTTGCAATAAGCCATCTTGGCTGAGGGACTTCGTCCCATCCTAGGGGGGAGGGATGTTGTGTTCTATTACTATTACTTTAACAATGTATCTACTCATGTGTATCCAATGTAACCGTGCTTGTGTAACATTATAACCATCAGCTGCATAACTGTAGCCATTACAATAGGGCGCGAGCTAGTGACCACCAGATGGCAATAGCGAGCGTCCAAGCTCTCATGGCCCAGACTCACCAGCAAACAACAGCGCGGGAAGATTCCCGCCATCACCTTCACCTGGACAAGAAGGGCGTGGCCTTCTATCACGCAGGCAGCAACCAATAGACTGTCAACGAGCCACATTCAAATGTATAGCCAACTGTATATATTGAGCTACCCATCCGCCATTACCACATGTTCCTCTGGATCATCATGCAATAAACCTGTGTTAAGCCAACCTTTCGGCTGTTTCATTGTCTTCGGTCCCATACACTAAACCACCCCAACGAGGTTGAAACAGGACAGAATGCAGGAAATAGAGGTGGAGAGGAAGGAATGGGCAAAATATGATTGCTTTGAGGTGCAGTGTGATTTCTTGTCTCAAAACCCACCCACTCCTTGTGTTTGCATACAAAGATTTATCTAAATATCACACCAAACTTTAAAGTAACTCTATTTAGTTTTGAAGTAGCCTTAGATAACTTGACTGTCTAGTTCAGGGGTGCCCAAACTTTTCGGGCTATGGGCTTGTCATGTGGTTCAGGGGGCCAGTCACTATGGCCCATAGGCCAGATTCAGCCCCCAATGCCAATTCATCCAGCCCATGAAGCCCTCGTTGCTCCCAGAAAAACATACAAGCACATTTTACTTCCACTTCCGGGAGCAACAAGGGCTTTGTGGGCTGGATGAATTGGCATCGGGAGCTAGATCTGGACCACAGGCCATAGTTTGGGCATCTCTGGTCTAGTGGCACTTCTTTGCCCTCCATTGCTGCCCCCCCTTTTTTTAGGGTGCTTTCTACTCACAATTCTTCCAGCCTATAATGCAGCCAACAGTGAGTTCCCCTCTGCTGGATATAAATACCAGCCCACTCTGTTACTGTGTATATGCAGAAAGTGTGAATAAAAGGCAAGCAGCTATGCTGAAAGAGACCACAAATCTTCTCTTGTAGCAAATAGCTTTTTATTTGCTCAATGCTAGCTCTCCTATCTTGCATTCTAGCCACAAATAACTGAAATGGCATCACACGGCAGGTGGCAGCCTATATAGGGGTTGCCCTTTAATTAAAGAGAATGGTCGGCTTCAGGAACCCCAGGAAGCAGGGGCTAGTATCTATATGTGTGCGTAGACATGACAAGAACTATCCTGCTGAGCTCCACAAGATGTCCAGATCCATTGGAAATACATCTGTGTTTATACACTCCTGGCTCTGTACCTTTTAAGCCAGACTTCAGCTCTCAGATGAAGTGGGGGATACTATCCTGTTGCCCTCTTTGAAGTGGATTCGAAATGCCAGACCTGTCTCCTTCAGACAGCACAATATCTTTAGCAGGGTATGATCCCTGGATGGAGTGGGGTGAACTTTACCTGACTATCCCCTTTCTTTTGAGTAGACATGGTTATAAGACTCATGGTGAGAAACTGTGGTGACAGGGCAGAGAGCCATACTGTACTTTGCAAATTACACATTTGGTCCATGGAATTTTTAAAGTAAAATTTGGAAAACAAACTACAAGGTATCCATTCCAGTTTATTCTCAAGCCACACAAATAAATGTCCACCCTGGTTCTCTGATGGAAAAATTCAACAAGGCCAACTGGAGTAAAACATATTAGGTATTATGTGTCATTGTTCCATGAGCCACTTTAAGAACTTTTCAAAGTCTGATGGTAGGTCAGATATAAATGCCTCAGATAAATGAAGCAATTGCTATTGACAATGGAATGAAGTATATGGATCTTGCTTCTTTTCCTTAATCAGTATATACCAGTGATGACCAACTTTGGCACTCTAGGGGTTCTTGGACTTAAATTCCCAGAATCCCTGATCAGCAGGAGTGCTGACTTGGGCTTCCGGTAATTGGAATCCAAGAACACCTGGAGTGCCAAGGTTGGCCAACACCATACTTGTCAACCACGGCTCCGGACAATCCAGGACCTGCACAGAACGGTTCTGCGCAGGTCACTTTTTACGCATGCGTAAAAGCCTTCTACACATGCATAAAAGCGACTTGCGCAGAACCGTTCTGTGCAGCTTGCTTCTACACATGCATAGAAGGCTTTTACGCATGCGTAGAAGGCTTCTATGATCCCCTTCTGCACAGAAGCCTTCTACGCATGTGTAGAAGGGTTCTACACAAATGTAGAAGGGTTCTACGCATGCGTAAAAGCCTTCTATGCATGTGTAGAAGTGAGCTGCACAGAAGGGATGTGCAGTAACGCCTTTCCCCCCGCTGTCAAATTCTGGGATTTTGGCAGCTCCGGGTGGGAAATGGCAAAAATCGGCGCTGAAAAACCGGAAATTCAGGCCAATCCGGGAAGGTTGACAGGTATGGCCAACACTGGTATATACAATTGAAGGAGAGAAATTGTAAGCACTCTTCTTCTTTATCAATCATCCCAGCAGTTTTGCATTCAACAGACTGATCTATTTACAAATAAGGTAAAGGTCATATCCTGAGGGCCCTGTAAGAAGCCTTGCCAATTATATTTTTTACATTGTAAATTGGAGTGTTATCTTATCTAAGGTCAACCAGTGAGTTTATGGCTGCAGGAAAGATTTTAACCATGGCTTTCTGGGTCACAGATCAAATTCTTAGCCATTAGAAGATTGAACAGTGCCCTACTGAAGAAGGGGAAATGAGATAAATGTAAACAACAAGGAGGTTAAATGGAAGGAACTAATCAGGCTATATCAGCAAGAGCTGTTTTTCTTCCTTTCTATATTAAAGAAAGAAGCTACACACTAAGTTGTCTCCCTGGCTTCTTTCCCACCAGAAAGAAGAAGTGGATGGTTCAAGCAATAGCCTTCAGATAAATGGGGCCCCCTCATGAAGGATGAAGAATGGATATGACATAGAATGGATTTCAGTGCAGATAGAGTTGCCATAATTCTCTCCCACAAAACTGGGACAGAAGTATACTTTGAAAAAATGGGTGGGTTTTCTACAAAATGGCCTTTTTAAAAACGAGCATAATATAATGACAGTTATAAAACACTTTCAAATTAAATATATCTCAATGTATAAATCAATTTATTTACAACAGTTAATTCTTACTGTAAAATAATCTGTTGTACTTCTGAGAAGTCATGTTGTGGTCAACTCTTAACATCCTCAGTTCCAGGAAACACACTGGTCACACTTATTGGGCAGCGGTGTGAGGAGAGGATGTTAAGATTTGTCTCCAGGTATACTCCAATTCCAATGTGGCAGGAAATTGCTCGTTTGATGGTGAGATACACAATCAGTAATTTTTTAAAATCTGGGACTTTAACATGATTTTTATTGAACTGGCCGGGACAATTTTTCCAACCTTGAATCTGGGACAATTCAGGTTTTCCGGGACGTATGGCAACCCTAAGTGCAGATAACCTAGGCCTAAACCTAAGATCTGTTTGACAGAACAATGTGAGCAAAATTGCCAGTGGAAATAATTATGCTGTATTGTTAAGTGAAGGGAAATCATTTGGAAAAGCAAGCAGAGATTGTACATTTTACTAAGCACATGAAATAAACTTTCTTTCACCCACTGTTGATATGACATCTGAATATTATCTCTCTGTTTATTCTCTTTCACTGGGTGGTGGTGGTGATGCACTGTGCTCTACACTGAAAGAAAAAGAAATAATTTCTTGCAGTCGAATCCCTCTCAGGGATTACTGCAAGGAAAGCAGCAAAAGCTTCTTAACTATTGGGCCTTTAACGCCCCCATTTTAAATAGAAAAGATTATTTCCCTGAAAAAAGAATGGTCTCTCTTCATCTCTCAGATGCTCCCATCATAGCGCAAGAGACTCCAAGGACAACAAACAAACAAATGTAAAGGAAAATGTATATACTTAGTAAGGGAGTAGAGTTTCAGTGCCAAATACATTTCCTCTCAAGCCCTTTACAACAAGTGTAGCAATCAAAAATGCAGTACATCACACTGTTCCAAATACTGTTGATCAATATTTTGAGAAGTTTCAATACATGAAATATATACAAGAATATAACAAAGCAAAATTATGATAAGATACAACAACAACAATAATAATACAATTCACAATATACTTTACAACAAAAATATCAAAATCACAGAAAGGTATAGCAATAATACAATTACACTCACAGGTCAAATACAAAAAAGCACAATATAAAATACAATACCATACAATAACAATAAAACACAATAATCAATAATCGATAATCGCCCCACTGACAGAAAAACCCATGACATCCAGCACTCACCTCAACCACCCCAAAAAAGATAGAGAGTATCGGGAGCAATGGACCCCTGCCACCAAAGTCCAAGTCCTTACCAACGGCATGGGGGAAGGGGGGTCTCAAGCACCCGCGAAGGTGGTCTGTGGCAGCTCCCACCTGCCTCCATTCCCCAGGACCGATGGTGTGGGTCCTGGGGCGAGGCAGGGAGCATTCGTGGTGGCGTCTGCAGCAGCATCTTCAGAGCTCACCTGGCCTCAGGAGCCCCCTTTTATCCTCCCTGCCTGGTGGAAGGGGGTGTTGAGGGACAGCATCGCAGCAGCGTCTGCAGAGGCGTCTTCAGGGCTCACCTGGCCTCAGGAGCCCCCTTTTATCCTCCCTGCCTGGTGGAAGGGGGTGTTGAGGGACAGCATCGCAGCAGCGTCTGCAGAGGCGTCTTCAGGGCTCACCTGGCCTTAGGAACCCCCTTTTATCCTCCCAGCCCGGTGGAAGGGGGTAGGGAGGGACAGCTTCATGGCGGCGGTGGCAACAGCATCTTTGGGGCTCACATGGCCACAGTAGCCCCCTTTTATCCTCCCCACCTGGCGATAGGAGAATGGAGAGAAGTACTGAATAAGGGAGAGCAGCAACCACTATCAGACTCTTCCCCAGATTTAATTACTTATTACTACAATTCAATACAAAGATATATTTTTTTTGGGGGGGGGAACTTGTAGAAAGAAAAACAAACACTAGTGCTCCCCACTAAGTGGTCTGCTTGGGTTAGAATAACTCAGGCACTGGGGATAGGGAAGAGGTATTATGCAAGGTCAAACATCCATTCAAAGCAAAGGTATTTTAATTCAGGCAAAAGCTTCCTGGGCTTGCCTAAGAGAGAGAACAGAACAGCAGGTGCAGCTAGTTTTGCTGCATGTGATCTTGCAGGATCAAATCCGAACATGCCTACAGACTGAGATCAAAGAAACTAGGGATAAAGAAAGAAGATGAGAAGCTATCTCTTTGATGATACACTAAGAATGATGTTGCAACCTGCTAGTGGCATCTCGGAGCAGGGACAGGACAGGGCATAGCATACCTGGAAGTACTAATTAGCAGGGAGCTACACATGCATGTTTTCAAACCAGCCTTGAGATTTTAAGCAGCTTCAATAGGGAGTGATAATTTAAACAACTACAATAGGGTTGCTGGGATCTTGCATTTACTATAAGGCTACTTGATTAAGATGCAGATCAAACTAGCATAATTAAACAGAGGTAAACAAACAGGGTGGTAAGATGGTACTTGTCCTTGTAGATATGCCACTTCTCAGTGTTTCTCAGGAACAGCTCTCTCTAATCACAATAATCATTAAGGGTAAAGGTAAGGGTCTCCCTTGCTCGAAAACCAGTCGTGTCCGACTCTAGGGTTCAGTGCTCATCTCTGTTTACAGCCAAAAAGCCAGCACTGTCTGCATCTGCAGATATTTCTGTGGTCATGTGGAATGCATGACTAGACACCGAAGCGCACGGAAGGCTGTTACTTTTCCCAGCAAGGTGATCCCTATTTATCTACTTGCAATTTCTTGTTTTCGAATTGCTAGGTTGGCAGAAACTGGGACAGACAGCAGCCGCTCACTCCATCACACAGCACTCAGGTATCAAACTGCTGACCTGCCGACCTTTCAGTCATCAAGCTCAGCATCTTAAACACTAGCCCTCCTCTCTAATCATTACATTATGTCAAAAAATTTTTGCCTTTAAGACTAAACTGACCTGTACACATTGGCCAATAATTACCATGTTTGGTTGCTGAGAGGCCCCCCAAACAATAACACCAGGTGTTATAGTCCTCTCATTGGGCTCTAATGAAGAAGACAACATAGAAATCTGTGGGTTCCGCGAGCACAATTGGCATAAAGCGGCCCCTGGCAGAGGTTACACCGGATGAGGAAGACCCCTGGTCACTGGCCCTTGCCAGTATGAAAATTGGGGAGCGGATTAATAATCAATAGGATTGATTCACCCATATCTGACCTGACCGGCAGTTCTGCTGAGGGAAGCTGAATCGCTAACCTCCGTTAGACATTAGGCAATTACACACGTACAGATCAGCCCAAGCCCGAGTGCAAATAGTGGCCATGTTTACCCTGGTGTAAGCCATGAACAATGGATTTCCCCTGTCAGTGTTTGCCCTAGTTAATTAACTTCCCCAAGAGAGATTCCCCATTAACCCGGGTAAATGGGTGATATGATTTTCTGTCAGATGACGATTCTATCACACGCTGCCTTGAATTCCTATATATGATGATGTTTTTCCCTCAATAAACCACTGGTCTTCGCTCCATCTTGCCTCATGTCGTTCCTTGACCAGTCTCCTCCGGGACCTCATGGCCGCCCCGCGGCCCCAATCCAACATCTGGTGACCCCGAGACATGATCCTACCCGAGAGTAAGCGATCAACGCGGTCCAGTTCTACGCTAGAACCGTGTCCGATCATCCCGGAGGACAGTGCGGCAGCCCGGTCGGAAAGCCAGCTGATCGGGAAGACAGCTCCGCGACGAGGCATTTCAGAGAGGCATCCTACAGCTTGCTCCAGCTTTCGCGGCGGCTTGCAGCACGAAAAAACACGTTCCGCTCAGGGTCGGCTGTGAACCCCTGACAGCGCAGAGGCCACCGAGGGCCCGTGGCGGCAGTCCACGCTCCGAACTCTACCCAGAGATTCGTCACGCAAAACCTATTGCCTGAACTACAGACGCGTCGAATCGTCCCGAGAAGGAGACTTCAAAGGACCCCCGCAGGTAATATGGGGACTTGTCCTCAGCGGCAACGTCCGTCCGCTAGTCAAAGAATTCATGAGGATGAATTCAAAATCCTGGCCAGGGTATATCAGATAAGCTTTCACAGTGGAGAACTAGCGCGGCTTTTGGTGTTCTTGAGGGAACACTGCCTGCTTTACCCAGAAGCAGGTACGTTATCCCTTCGGCTCTGGGATCAGATAGGAGTCTGCATTCAGCAACCTCCGAAAGCTCCAGAAGGCGTAATTCGCACATGGAGCAAATGTAGGAAGCTTTTAGCAGAGGTAGATCCAGTCCGGGTAGAGGCTAAGGAACCCCCAGCGTCAGCAGAGCCATCGGCGCCCACGGCGCTCTATCCGTCATTTCAGTTTAAGCAGAGTAGTGTAGGGAGCTTTCCCTCGGTGACAGCTGCAGACGTCACCGGTGGAATGCATGGAATGGGGAGCGCTGGCGCTTCTCTGACAGCTACAGGTTCCCGAACTACCAAGAGTGCCCTTCAGCGCACAGTTGAGGAAGAGATCAAGAAGGGGGAATTGCCAGCAGAAGAACTAGCTGAGCTTAGTCAGATTTGTCCAATTCGCTTGGAGATAGATGCCCTCACTGTGCAGCAGCAGGTAGTTCATTCACCAGTCCCGTATAAGCTCCTCATGGCTATACGGAAGGCCATTTCAGAGACAGGACTACAGAGTCGCTTCACTAGGGGCACGCTTCAGCAAGTGTGCGAGAACACGATGTTCATCCCGCACGACTGGAAAGCCGTCATGCGGATGATGCTCAACCCCAGCCAGTATTTGTTATGGGACAGCGAGTATCGCCTCGAGGCTCAGGCAAGGGCTGCCAGGATGGGAGGGGCAATAATTCCTGACCAGTTATATAGTTCAGGTGCCTTCGAATCCATCGATGCGCAGACCGCCCTGCCGCTCGCCACCCTTCAGTTGTCAGCTGAGACGGCCTTCAGGGCTTTTCTCAAGGTCCCAGCAACTGGCAAAGCGGCCAAAAATTACACCGCAGTCAAACAGGGCGCCCAGGAGTCCTACATGGACTTTATCAATCGCTTAGAGGAAGCGATTAGTAGACAGATTGATAATGAGCAAGCCCAACAAGAGCTCATGATGAAATTGGCTAAAGACAACGCCAATCTCGACTGCCGTAAGATCTTGCAGTCACTGGGCAATCGTCCCGACTTGACTCTCACGGACATGATTAAAGCTTGCGCTGACGTTGGCATGGACTCTTACAAAATGGGTCTGCTGGCACCAGCGGTGCAAGGGGGTAGGAAACCCAAGAACAAAAACCAAGGGGCATGTCACAATTGTGGCAAGGTCGGTCACTTCGCTAGGGAGTGCCGATCCAAGAGCGGCGGACAACATTCCGGCCGTTCCAAGGCTCCAACCACCCCGTGTCTGAAGTGTAATAAAGGCTTCCATTGGTCCAGATTCTGTCTGAATTCGGGAAACCGGATCGTGGGCACGTCTCTGGCCCCGGTCCAAACAGAGGCTTCCCTCACTCTGGGCGAGCCAGAGCTGGATTAGATTCCAATCACATTCCGGACATTGCGAAGGCGCAGGCCAGCCCCAAGGGTAGTACAGGGCTAGAATTGACTTGCCAGGCGGACGTCACATGCGACTTGCCAGGCACAGTCTATCTGGTGGATTCCCAGTACATGGGACCCCTGCCCAAAGGCTTCATAGGCTTAGTTTTGCCTCGTAGTGTAGCAGGAGCACGCGGAATTCTTGTAATTCCGGGAGTCATTGACTCCAATTTTTCGGGTGTTCTCCAAGTTCAACTCTGGACGCACCTACCCCAAACCATTCACAAGGGAGACACGTTAGCGCAACTGATTATGGTTCCTTGTAACTCGCCAGCAGATAGCCAGGGAAGGCTCAGGGACAGCGCAGGGTCTGGGTCAGAAGACCGCTCGAGCGCAAGTGAGGCAGTGCAAGGATACCAGGTCTTAGCGACAGTGGAGACCAACATAGAATGGAAACAGCGGCCAGTGATTGAGGTATTTTTGAATAAAAAATCATTCTCAGGGTTGCTGGATACCGGAGCTGACGTCAGCGTGGTCAGCCGAAGCCAGTGGCCACAAGAATGGGCCATTGAGCCGGTCTCCGATGTGTGGGGGGTAGGCGGCATCCAAGAAGCGTTTAGAAGCCGGGAGTGGGTGGAAGTCACAATCCCTAAGGCTGACGGCACAGCGGTCATTCGGCCGCACATTCTGGACGTGCACATCAACCTTTGGGGGCGAGACATTTTACAGCAATACCGAGCCACTCTTACCTTCGGGTAATGGCTCTGCCAATTAAATGGCTTACCAACACGCCAGTTTGGGTGGAACAATGGCCGGTAGTGGGGGGGAAATTAGTCGCCCTGAAACAACTGGTTAAAGAACAGCTAGACGCAGGACATATAGAGCAGTCCACTAGTCCTTGGAATTCGCCCATTTTTGTCATCAAGAAAAAGTCGGGGAAGTGGCGACTCCTCCACGATCTCAGAGAGATCAATAAATGCATACAGCCAATGGGTCTGCTTCAATGCGGCATTCCGAATCCAAATATGATCCCCGAGGGTTGGGAGATCCTGGTCGTAGACCTCAAGGATTGCTTTTACACCATTCCCTTAGACCCCAGGGACCGGGAAAGGTTCGCCTTTACGGTGCCGGTTGTGAACCACAGTGAGCCCACGCAGCGTTACACGTGGAAATATTTGCCACAGGGGATGCTCAATTCGCCCACCCTGTGCCAAATTTATGTTCACAACGCACTGGCAAAGTTTCGAAACCTTCACCCCACAGCTTTAGTATGCCATTTCATGGATGATATCTTGGTCGCAGCGCCGCAACTCGGCAGCGAAATGTTTGAAGACCTCCAGGCCAGCCTGGGGGAGGAAGGGTTACTCATTGCCCCGGAGAAAGTGCAGAGAACCGAGCCCTTCTCATATTTGGGTCATCGGCTTCTCCGTTCTTTCGCAGCACCAGTTTTGCCCCAGATCAACTTAAAAGACTCAGTCATCTTGGTAGAATTGCAGCAGGTTTTAGGTAACATTAATTGGGCCAGAACGTATTTCAGATTGGATACGGATCTTTTGAAACCGCTCTTCTCGCTGCTAACGCTATGCAAGCAGCCGGCAGACCGGATACAAATTCCTCGAGAGGCACGCTTGGCTCTCGAGAAAGTCAACCAAATTCTCAGTCAAAGGTGGGTGGACAGGATTGCTCAGGGGCCATATGCCCCGATCCTGAACTTGTACATCGTACGGGCCGGATCCATGTTCACCGGAGACCTAGGAGTGGACTCCGAGAGAGGAGCGAGTATCGTGGAATGGGTGTATTTACCGAACACCTCTTCCCGAAACATCGTTCCCCCCCAAAAGTTGGTCTCCGTGGTGGTCTACCGCGGAAGGCTGAGAGCTAGGGACATTTCAGGGCACGACTTAGCAAAAATCGTGGTCCCATGCACCAAGGAGCAAGTTCAGCAGCTGATGCAGCTCAGTGACTCGTTTCCAATTGCCTTGGAGGGATTCACCGGATGCTTGGCATACCACTTGCCGAAGGACCCCAGACTCGTCTCGCTTCAAACGCAGACAGTCAGCTTGTACGAATTGCTCTCGCTGGTTCCACTTCAGGGGGCCAGAACAGTCTTTACTGATGGGGGTCGCACATACGGTGTCTTAACTTGGCAGGAGGGCCAGGCTTGGCGCACGCTGCTAACTCTTCCACAGAAGTCCGCGCAGCGGGCAGAGTTGGCAGCAGTGAAACTTGCTTTGTGCACCTTCCCCAAAGAGTGCCTCAACATTATTACTGACAGTCAGTACGTTAGGAATTTGCTTCACAGTCTACCGGGAGCATACATCACTCCCGCGATAGACAAAAATTTGCTGAGTTTGTTCCTCACAGCTCAATTTCACTTGCGGAACCGCACGGAAGCGCTCTATATCGCCCACATCCGAAGTCACCAGGACCTACCGGGTCCGATCTCCACGGGCAATAGTAGAGCGGATGCGGCCGCAAAGGAAATTCAGCAGCAGTCAGTGTTAGGTGTTTTCACTACTCCAATTCAGAGTCATGCATTCTTTCATCAGAATGCCAAAGCGCTCGCCAGACAGTTTAACCTGCCACTTTCTCAAGCCCAAGGCATAGTTTGCTCTTGCCAGCATTGTGCAGGGGCACCGGGGGGGGGCCCTCGTGGGGGGTCAACCCACGAGGGACAGAGGCTAACCAGGTGTGGCAAATGGACGTCACACATGTCTCGCAGTTTGGCAGATGGCAGTACATGCACGTTTGCATTGATACTTTCTCGCAATTCGTTTGGGCGACAGCGCAAAAAGGGGAGACTGCTTCCCACGTGGAGCAGCACCTTCTTGCCTGCTTCGCGGCGATGGGCAAATCTCGGCACGTGAAGACCGATAACGCCCCGTCCTACAGCTCTAAGCAGCTGGCCGACTTCATGGCCACCTGGGATATCAAGCATACCTTTGGCGTTCCTTACAATCCGCAGGGGCAAGCGATTGTGGAACGAGTCAATCGGACACTCAAGTCCTACATTGACAAACAAACAGAAAGGGGGGAGCCACCAGCCCTCCCCAAGTCACAGGGTCAGGCACAGCATTGTCTGAACAAGGTGTTGTTCACCTACAATCACCTTAATGTTTTTTCGGATTGCACACCGCAGGAGAAACACTTCCGCCGCTCGGAAGCTCTCCCGCGGCCGCTGGTTCGTTACCGAGTGCCACCGGACCCTTCCTGGAGGGGCCCGGCGCCACTCGTAACCTGGGGAAGAGGGTATGCTGCAGTTATGTCTCCTACAGGTGTCATCTGGATTCCAGCCCGGTGCGTCAAGCCTCACCTGGAGCCACATGGCGTGGACCCAGACCGACCCGAGTCCGATCCCGGAGATGGAGGACCTCACCCTGACCGAGGGGACCCGGTGGAGGAAGCGGCAACAGCAGCTGGCAGCGCCGAGGGTCACCTGGGGGATGGTCAAGACCCTTTGCAGTGAGGCCAAGGACCTCGTCCAACGCAAGGGTGGGGAACCCACACCGGAGAACATCGTGTCTGCCATCTTTGCCCTGATCATCGCCAACTCCGTGGCAGTCATCATCATCCTGACCCTCTCCCTACTTGCGGGGGGAGGCGTTCAGGCAGCATCACTAAAGGCCAGTGATCTGATGCCAGGCGGAGATCTCTCGGCCCGGATGCACTACAACCTATGGGAAAGGTTGGGGGGTCTCGTCAACCAGTCCGATTTTTGCCTGAAGCAGGACATCGGTTCTGCCTCAATCCTGAGCACCTGTCTCATCCCAGTGTGCCACACTCCAGACGCGCACACCAGGGATGGCGACTGGCTGGTGAGGCGGATTTTCGGTCCGTTTCTCCCAACAAGTTTCTCAGCATACGCTCGCTGGGGAATGCAGCTGACCATGACCTTGCCGGCTGATGCAGCCACTCTCCACACCCCTCGAGTGGCGGTCAGCCCGAACTCTACTTGTGCTCGAATGACCGGCTGCTCCGCAGTTGGCCGGATTCGGCGCCACTGCCTTGACGTTGGCAGCGGCAACTGGACTTGTAATAACCCAGAGACACTTGGTTCTATGTATGCTCATGTTACCCTACCTTCAGGTTGGTTCTTTACATGCAATCAGTACACTTGGAACTACATTCCCGCAAATGTATCAGATTCCATATGTTGTATCAGTCGCTTGACATTGTTACTCCCCACTAGGGATATGATTGTTCCAAGCACAAGTGTTCCCGCACCCATATGGCGCACTCGTGCCACCCAGTTAGACAACTCTTGTGATAGCAACATTAGGGTTCTGAGTCCAGCTGAGTACGTCTCGTTGGCAGTCAGCATACTTGGCGTGCCAGGCTTAACCGTCGGCAACGCTCGGAGAATTGGTCAATTGGCTTGCGGATTAGCAAAGGCCATTAACCATACCTCCTCAGCGATAGCGCTGCTCAACCAGGAGCAGGCAGAACTTCGCCATGCCATCCTAGACAATCGAGCAGCTATAGACTACCTTCTGTTGTTACATCATTTGGGTTGCGAATCTGTCCACAGCATGTGTTGCTTTAATCTCACAGACAATACCCGTAAAGTGCAGAGCCAGCTCATGGACCTCCACACCCTAGTCAAGAACATCAAGGAGGATTCTTCATGGGGGTGGTGGGTTTCGTTGTGGTCGTGGCTCCCATGGGGATGGCTCCAGACGACGCTCAAAGTGATTGTGGGGGTGATAATACTGGGCACAACAGTGTGTTGTTTCATGCAATGTATTCCCTCGCTGCTATCGAGATGTCCCCCATGGAGGGAACCTCGGCACGTCATTCCCACACACCAGCTGATGCCCCTCCTACGCAGGGCCGTCTGTCAGGTCCAAAAATAACAGAAAAAGGGGGGTGCGGGTTCCGCGAGCACAATTGGCATAAAGCGGCCCCTGGCAGAGGTTACACTGGATGAGGAAGACCTCTGGTCACTGGCCCTTGCCAGTATGGAAATTGGGGAGCGGATTAATAATCATAGGATTCACCCACATCTGACCTGACCGGCAGTTCTGCTGAGGGAAGCTGAATCGCTAACTTCTGTTAGACATTAGGCAATTACACACGTACAGATCAGCCCAAGCCTGAGTGCAAATAGTGGCCATGTTTACCCTGGTGTAAGCCACGAACAATGGATTTCCCCTGTCAGTGTTTGCCCTAGTTAATTAACTTCCCCAAGAGAGATTCCCCATTAACCCGGGTAAATGGGTGATATGATTTTCTGTCAGATGACGATTCTATCACACGCTGCCTTGAATTCCTATATATGATGATGTTTTTCCCTCAATAAACTACTGGTCTTCGCTCCATCTTGCCTCGTGTCGTTCCTTGACCAGTCTCCTCCGGGACCTCACGGCCGCCCTGCGGCCCCAATCCAACAGAACTCTTGTCACCTGAACTGGTTATGTGTATAGTAACATCAATTTATAAACCACCTAGAACAAGTAAGCCTTTATTTGGGAATTTCTAGATCAGTGTTTCCCAGCCTTTGGTTTTTGGATTTCAGTTCCCAGAAGCCTAAGTCCATTCCCTAAAGCCCTGATCAGCCAATGTACTAACTTAAGCTTCAGGGAACTGAAGTCTCCCTATTGAGCATAGGCCCCACATTGGGAACCACTGCTCTAGATTGTTATGAGCTATACATAAATTACTACATCAAATTTTATTATAATACATTATTTTTATCTGACATATATCCAAAAGCAGTCTTGCACTGAACAGTGTTTCCTGTGCTACAGAAAACAGGCTTCTGTTAAAATCTGAAATGGTAATCTGACAAGCAGGAGATGGGGACAGTCTGCAGATGCAAGAAAAGGTCAGGTGAAGGGCTACGTAAACTAGAGATGTTACTACTGAGAGTCTTCTCTGACTCAGATTTTTATTCAAGCTGTGCAACACTACCTGATTTTTTACATCTACCCACTCTTCAAAGAGTTTGCGTTCAGGCCCAGTTTTGCTTCCTGCCTAGTATGCATTTACTTTTATTGGATTCTTCGTGATTATGAGCCACAGGTGTCTCCGTTCTGGACCAAATGTGTTAAGAACATGATAACATGACCTATACTGTCATAAGTTCCAGAGGCACTGTAGTCCCTCAAAAGCAGGAGTAATGAATGCTTGCTCTCTCGCTCTTGTGTGACTTGCTGGGTACTCCTTTTATAGCAGGGCAATCATTGTAACCTTTCCCTTCCCAAGAATGTGACTAATCTCTCTTGCGACCTGATCATAAAAGCTGTAGTACAAATGTAGTGTTTTTAAGGTTGTCTACACTTATGGACAGAAAGAGAAGTCATGTAGGAAAAATTGTTAAGCAAGCTGTTTTAAGGGTATAGACTCTTTAGCTACAATCATTCTCCATTATTTCCTCCTCTATGCTCATCTCGTAGAAGAGAACACAATAATGTCATGGGGCATAGAAGGAGCCTCCTTGAAGAGTGGAGAGCATTGTGAGAGCACTCAGTTGTCTCCTGGGCAATGGCGTATAGTCAGTTAATCCTTCCTATCCAGAACTGTTGCTCTGTAAACTTGCTGATGAGCAAAATAACCCAATGGTCCTTTTTAGGACTACAAATGATGATAATTTTGATCAACATAGAGGTTATCTCTTCATCTAAAGAGGAACTCTGAGCTTCACTCCATCGCTAATGGAAATGTACTATCTTTTGTGTCCAAGAAACTGAAAAAGGGACTGATCAGCATTAACCAAACATTCCTGGGATGTGTTTGGTTGCTGAGAGGCCCCAAAAACAATAACACCAGGTGTCATAGTCCTCTCAATGAGCTCTAATGAAGAAGACAACATAGAAATCTTGACACTTGAACTGGTTATGTGTATAGTAACATCAATTTATAAACCACCTAATTATACAATTCTCCTTTAAGAAGCAATTTAATATGAGAAACCAAAACACTGCAACATCCATAGCAACATTTGGGGGGCTATGAACCCAATGACACTAATGGTAGTCATAAAATAGGCAGAATCCCACTCAGTGTGCTTTTTGTATGATCTTAAACTACCTATTTCATTTAACAGTTGCAGGTGACAGAGATGCTACAATTTAGATCTAATTTTTCTTAGTGGGCATATAGATCCACAGTACATTGAGTGTAGGTGATCCAATCACAAACACCCAGCACAGGCCACTTCTATGTCAGATTTACTCAGCCATCTTACCCCCAATCTATACCATTTTGTAGAATGTATAATTTCAAAAAAGTTCTATCTTTGCTGATAATCTTGCCTTGAGAGCCCCGAGGGTGGGCAGCTTTGAGTCCACTGAGCACCAGCTAACTTCTGCCTTAGAAGATTTTTCCTTCTACCGGTATTACAAAAACATCCATCTGAAACCAAACCCTTTGAAAACAAAGGTCTGTGTTTTCCATCTAAAACACAGAGAAGCAGAAAGGAAGCTTCTGAGTTAGGTGGGAAAGCAAGATTTTGGAACATTGCTTTGTCCTAAACTGTTTATGTGTTGGTTTGGATCAAACCCTGTTCTACAAATAACATTAAAACACCCAACAGAAAATCAACACCAGAAATAAAATACTTAGGTTACTGGCTGGTTCAAACTAGGGTGCACACCCACAAACAATAAGACCAGCAGCTTTGTCCCTTTGCTATTCCACAAAAGAATATGCTAGTGCCATATGATATACATCAGTACAAAAAAAAAGAGGGGGGTATACAGTAGTTTTTAATTAATCATGCAAGATTATTACTGGCTGCCTGAAACCTTCTCGCATTGAAAAAGTTTAGCATTTGTCTGCCATTGCCCATCCAGAGTATCCTAAGATGTACTAGCAAAAAATGCATGAAATAAGATAATACAGCATCAAATCCATCCACGTCATAAGCATCAACTCTCCAAATGACAGTTAAAATCTAGAACATTTTCTGTGTACCTCTCAAGCTCTAAATATTAAACCAGAAGAGGCTAGGTTAAATCTGTGGAGAGAAAAACAACTGAACGGATGAATGCAAATGCAAGCGCGGCGCCAAAATGGCCACCGCGCTCTTTGCGGCCCCCCCCACAGGACGAAGAATCCGGGTAGTTTAGGGCGTGGCCAGCTCCCTTATAAAAGGGGTGGCCACGAGGCAGCCGCGCTGCCATTTTACCTCAGCGACGGAGCGGAGAAGTTTTTCCCCTGTGTCTCCGTCGCTCCTTACGGGAAGCCTTTTGGCGGCGAATCTTCTTTTCGGCTTCCCTCTCCTGCGTTGAGATGCCTTCGAAGAAGACGGCAGCTTCGAGTGCGGCTCGAGCTGTGAGGAGGCGCAACCCGGGTCGGAGGACCACAGCTGCACCTCCCCAGCAGCCGCCTGTCCAGGCCCCCGGCGGAATGGGGTCTATCGCCCCTTGGCCGGACGCGGGGGACCAGAATGCGGGCGCGGCAGGGGCTTCGGCCCGCGGCCCGCGAGCGGTGGACACCGCTACTCCCTCTGCCCATCCTGTTGGGCCTGCCTCTATTCCTCCTGGGCCTTCTAGCCTGGGTGGGTGGTGTGGCCCCCCACCTTGGCAGGTTCCTGCACCGACCCTACCGGGCTTCGGTATTGGGCAATGGCCCTATTCGGGTCCTGGGGTACAGGGACCTGTACCCGTGCCCGGACTTGGCGGGCCGGCCGGCCCTTGGCCCCAGATCGACGTGCAGGCATTACTGGCCCGCCTTGCGGCCCTCGAAGCGTCTTTAGCTCGGGCCAGCCAGGCTGGGGCTCCTTTAGGCGTCCCTTTTGCGGCGCCGTTGGCGGGAGGACAACAGGCGGCAGGCAGGGTTGAGCTGCCTCAGGCGGGTGGCGTGGCTTCGGCCACTGCCCCGCAGCTCCCCAGCCAGCATACGAGTGCAGGTCAGGCCCCGATGATGAGCTCTACGTCGGTCGTGAGCTCCGACGCCCCCAGTGGGCCGGAACCCCCGGTGGGGGCGGCCCGCGGGGGTGCAGCATGTGAGTATGCGGTCCAAGCCAGTACACCTACACACATTCCTTCTATGGGGGGAGCTTTTCAATGGCCTTGGCCTCGCTCGGGTGGTGCGGTGGCACAGCAGCCGGCACTCCACTCGGCGACGGTAACTGCCACCCAGGGCACTGGGGTGGGTAGTTTTTCTCACAATCCGGGGAATGTACTGGGGGTGGCTGGGTTAGCTCAGGCCCCTTTCCCGGTGTCTGTGGTGCCTTTTTCGGCCTTGCCAACTGCGGGGTACTCCTTGCCACTGGGTGACCACTTGGCACAGACAACCAAAGAAAAGATTTGGCGGGGGGAGTATGTAGATATCTTCTCACTCCTGAATAGAGAGCCCACCAAGGAGGAAAGGGAGGGACTGGATGAGAAGGATAAGGAGCAGGCGCGCCGTCGTAAGCCGCCACATACCTGGGCCAACTGGCTGCCGGCTTATTTAATTTACATGGCAGTGTATCTGAGGGCGCGGCCGGAGTTGGCTATTCCGATGGTCCAATATTTGGACAACATATACAGGGCAATGGTTGATTTCCCGGGCCCTTCGTGGCTTGCTTATGACGAGGAATTCCGTATGCGGATTCCACTCCACCCGGAGATGAGGTGGGACGAGCCGTGCCAGAGGCTTTGGCTTCTGTACATGACACCCACGCGCCCCGTCCCAGGAGACAGATACCATTGCGGACATGCGGTCCAGCGAGCTGTCCCAGCACAGGCTACCCGCCAAGCGGCGGGGCAGGGGGTTCCAGCCCGCCTGCTGTGCTGGGCTTTCTCGTCCAATGGTTCCTGCAATAAGAAGAATTGCAAATACCGGCATGAGTGTCCCACATGTTCGGGCCCCCACGCAGCCTCTGCCTGTCCCAGGCCTGGGGGGACACGGGGCAGAGGAAGGGGCGGACAGTGGGCTGGCAAGGCTGCCACAGATGGAGCTGGTTCACCGAAAGGCCCCCTCCCCAATTAAGGTGGACATGTTGGAGCGTTGGCTCACAGTGTACCCAAAGGGGGAGGATGGGGAGTATCTCCTTCAAGGCTTTAAGTACGGGTTCCGCATCCCTTTCATGGGTGATAGGTCCCCTCAGGATGCCCCCAATCTTTTGTCCCTCAAGGGGAGGGAGGAGGTGGCTGCTGCCAGTATCAGGAAGGAGTTAGATGCGGGCAGGGTCGCCGGCCCTTTCCCTTCTCCCCCGTTCCCCAACCTTAAGGTGTCGCCCCTAGGTTTGGTTCCCAAAAAGTCTCAAGGCGAGTTTCGCCTTATTCATCATTTATCCTACCCAGCCGGCCGGTCAGTCAATGACGCTATCCCTGATGACCTTTGTTCAGTCAGGTATACGTCTTTTGACCACGCGCTGCGCATGGTGCGCTCGTGTGGCCCGGGTGCCCTGCTGGCCAAGTGCGACATTAAGTCGGCCTTTCGCCTCCTGCCGGTGCACCCGGGCGACTTTGAGTTGCTGGGTTTCAAATTTCGGAGCGAATATTATTTTGATAAGGCCATGCCTTTTGGCTGTTCCATATCATGCTCGGCCTTTGAGCGCTTTAGTACCTTCTTAGAGTGGGCTTTCGTCCGCAGGTCAGGGTCCCGGTCTGTAGCCCATTACCTGGATGACTTTTTATTCGGGGGTGAACGGGGCTGGGACACGTGCGCACGTCTCCTTAACACATTTCAGACGCTAATGGAGGAACTCGGTGTCCCTTTAGCGCCCGAAAAGACCGAGGGCCCATCTACCAAGTTAGTATTCCTGGGGGTGGAGATTGACACGTTAGCGCAGGCTTCTAGGTTACCGGAGGATAAGGTGTCCAGGATAGTGGCCCTTATCTCGGAGTTGATGGCCAAGCGCAAGGCATCACTGAGGGAACTGCAGGTGCTACATGGTCACCTGAATTTCGCTTGCAGGGTGGTCGCTCCGGGCAGGGCTTTTGCTCGACGCTTATGCGACGCCATGGCAGGGTTATCCAGGCCTCACCACAGAGTTAGACTTACCCGGGGTATCAGGGCAGACATGTTTGTCTGGTTACAGTTCCTGAGGGAGTTCAATGGGGTCTCATTTTGGAGGTCTGACCTCCTGGCATCCCCCAATTTTCAGATCCAGTCTGATGCCTCAGGATCCGTGGGTTATGGGATGTACTTCAATGGGAAGTGGGCCTATGGTGGGTGGCCACCGGCCTGGGCAGGCACGGATCGCCTGCATGATCTCACATACCTTGAATTTTTTCCTATACTAGGGGCTTTGATGCTATGGGGCGAGGAATGGGCCAACTCGGTCGTGCATTTCTGGTGTGACAACGCTGCTGTTGTCCACATTGTTAATGCACAGACTTCCAAATCGCCCAGGGTTATGGACCTAGTGCGCCATTTTGTGCTGCGCTGCCTGCGCCTCAACGTTTTGTTCAGAGCCAGGCATGTCCCAGGGATTAATAATGATATTGCTGACGCTTTGTCCCGCCTGCAGATCTCCCGGTTCCGTGCCTTGGCCCCGGATGCGGAGGAATTTCCCTCGCCACTCCCGGACGAGATATGGACCATTGGCAAGGAGAGGTGAACCGGGCGATTGGCCTGTCACTAGCGCCACGCACGCGTAAGGCGTATCAACAAGCATTTAATTCTTTCAGGGCATTTGCTGCTCAATTTCAACTGCCAGAGACCTGGCCTATCCCGGTTGACCATGTTCTGCGGTTCATGGTCCACCTGCACGCTCTCGGCCTCGCACCTCGCACCATAGCATCCAAGCTCTCGGCGCTGGCTTTTATGGCCAAAGTGGGGGGTCATGTGGACAGCACCTCTGACTTCCGTGTGAGACATGTTTTGGAGGGGTGGGTGCGCGAGCGTGGGCGTTGCCCGGACGATCGGCACCCTATTTCCCCAGGGGTTCTTACCCAGTTGGCCCGGGGCTGGCCAAGCCTCTGTTTTGATCATTATGAGGCAGCCCTTTTTCATGCAGCCACAACGGTGGCATTTTTTGGAGCGCTCCGCATCAGCGAACTTGTGATGCTGTCTAAGGCAGATGCAAGTTGTAGGGCACTGGAACTCGGAGATGTATATGTTGCCAAAGACTGGGCCCAGTTGAGGATACGTTCCTCCAAGTCAGATCAGCATGGCGTAGGCAGTGGTGTAAGACTGCTACGGTGTTCTTTGGCAGACATCTGTCCGGTTGGTGCCCTACAGGAGTTCCTGGCACTGCGTGGCATGCACCATGGCCCGTTTTTCTGTCACCAAGATGGGTCTCCCCTTACTAAATTTCAGTTTTGGAAGGTGACAGGCAGAGCCCTCGCCAGGGTGGGCCTACCAGGTGCCCGTTATGGCACACATTCGTTTCGTATTGGGGCAGCCTCTACAGCAGCTGCTTTTGGGTACTCTGGGGCTGACATACGCAGCATGGGGAGGTGGGGCTCGCAATGTTTTCAGTTTTATGTGCGCCCACTTCCACCGTGAGTACCAATCCTATCACCTTACCTTCCCCCTTTTTTCTTAATTTTCTTACAGACCCTGGGTGTCGTGTTACACCGGTGACAGTATGGCTGGTGGGCCACAGCTATGTGCACAGGGCAGCGCGTTACGCTGTGGCGACAGAGTGGGGACCCCGACTGGGACTGGGTGAACACGCCAGTCTCACATGGCATGGTAAGCCTGGGATGTTGTGGCGGGAGCTGCTGCCTTTCCTGTTTTCCAGCAGGAGTGCTGACCCGCCTGACATTCTCATCATACACCTTGGGGGCAATGATTTGGGTCAGGTCACCGGCTTATCGCTCAAGCATGCGATTTGCGGGGACCTTGCTTACTTGCACTACGTCTGGCCTGCCACAACCCTGGTTTGGTCGGACATGATCCCGCGCCATTCTTATAGAGGGGGCATTGACCTCCTGGCCCTTGACCGCGCTAGGCGCGCGGTCAACGGGGCGGTGGCGCAGTTCCTTGCCGACAAGGCTTGGGGACGGGTCAGTCGTCACCCCGCTATTAGCCTACGAAATTACGACTTGTATGCAGGGGATGGGGCCCATCTGTCGCGAGGAGGTATGGACCTCCTGTTGGGTGATTGGTGAGCAGGCCTGTTGACCGAGCTGACGGTCTGGGGGGGGCGTCAGGCCTTCTTTGAAGCCCCTCCGTGTGGCGGGTAGCACTGGTAAGGTAAACAGTATGACCCACAGGTATCCGGCAGGTTCGCAATTGACTGGACAACACTAGACAGGAACAAATTAGTTAAACGTTGTCCGGTCAACGATGAACCAGGCGACGGGGTGATGGCGATAGCTAGCCAGCATGCATCACCCCGTGATTTTACGGATACGAGTCAGAGGGTGGGGTCATGAGTTATTTATTGACTACGGTCAACAATTTGTTTGTTGTCAACAAACAAATTGATACAAATTGATACATTGTAACCAATTGCCGTTGGCAATTTTGGGGTGGTACCTTACCAGTGTTACTTCGGCCTGCTTGCCTTAAGAATTATGATTGGTCGTTTTACCAATACAAATTTATAATTTGGATTAGGGCATTGAATCAATAAATGTGGCCCTATGCTGTTATCCACTTTCAATGTTGTCTGAGTCCGTTATTGGGGGGGTGCGCCTGCAATGCAAGCGCGGTGCCAAAATGGCCGCCACGCTCTTTGCGGGGCCCCCCCCACAGGACGAAGAATCCGGGTAGTTTAGGGCGTGGCCAGCTCCCTTATAAAAGGGGTGGCCACGAGGCAGCCGCGCTGCCATTTTACCTCAGCGACGGAGCGGAGAAGTTTTTCCCCTCCACCCCCTCCCTAGTTAACAGTGTGATATTTTGGTCGCTTCGGGGCCAGGTGGGAATTTTTGGTTGGGACCCACATTGGCTTTCGGGTCCTGGCTTTTTTGCCCATCCCACACTGTTGCTATGGTTTGATATAGGGGTTCCTTTCGTTTCTACCGTTGACTCTGGTCACATTGGCGGGTAGCACTGGTAAGGTAAACAGTATGACCCACAGGTATCCGGCAGGTTCGCAATTGACTGGACAACACTAGACAGGAACAAATTAGTTAAACGTTGTCCGGTCAACGATGAACCAGGCGACGGGGTGATGGCGATAGCTAGCCAGCATGCATCACCCCGTGATTTTACGGATACGAGTCAGAGGGTGGGGTCATGAGTTAGATATTGACTACGGTCAACAATTTGTTTGTTGTCAACAAACAAATTGATACAAATTGATACATTGTAACCAATTGCCGTTGGCAATTTTGGGGTGGTACCTTACCAGTGTTACTTCGGCCTGCTTGCCTTAAGAATTATGATTGGTCGTTTTACCAATACAAATTTATAATTCGGATTAGGGCATTGAATCAATAAATGTGGCCCTATGCTGTTATCCACTTTCAATGTTGTCTGAGTCCGTTATTGGGGGGGTGCGCCTGCAAAGAGTGTTTTTCACCAGGACAAGATTCTGTCTTGAGCATCTAGAAATCATTGAAATGAAGTATGTAGGTAAAAGGGTAATAAAATAAAATGGGGCTATTTGGTTGCAGGATAATTTTTCTGTGCATGTGGAGAAATTCAATCAATGCAGCATTTGTGTGCATGCAATTTATGTCTCATCATGTCAACAAAAGAAGATCTAGTAAATAGCAGAGATAATGATAATGAAGTAGCCTGATTCTGGTAAAAAAAAGTCAATTATAACATATTAATTTATTTTAATTTTATCTATATTTCATATATGTCCATAATTTTAACTTGTGCAATGCTATGATACAAATAAAGAAATTAAGAAAACATCTCTGCAACTAGTTTGCTGCACCATCTACTATATAAATAAAATTATTGCCCATATGACCAGACAATAAAGCCACATATCATATAGAAAATATTTTAGTACAATACCAAATAAATGTTTACCTACTTAGCCAACATTTGTTGTTGTTCAGTCACCCAGTTGAGTCCAACCCTTTGTGACCCCATGGACCACTGCAGGCCAGGCATCTCTGTCCTCTGCCATCCTTCCCAGTCCAGCCAGATCATTAAAAAGAGGTAACTTGAACATTGCTAAAAGTGTCCATGTAGTTATTATTTTCTTTGCTTCTTTTCAATGCTTTACATTTTTCTTTTTCCACAGCAAAAACACAGCTGTGTCAGTATGTTCCAGAGAAGAAAAAAGTTACTTTAACATGCTGCCGGCTGGAAATGGACAATAAGATTAAATATGACATTTTCTAGCTCCTGGGTTTTTCTCAAGCAAGGGGAAAGAAAGAAACACTCCCTTTATATCTGAACTGGAAGGGAAGAGGAAAGGGAGTATTTGTGAACAAAAGAAAGAAGAAATGAAAGCAAGACTGAGCAGTGAGAAGGAAATGAGTGAGCGAGAATGCATGAAAGGGTCAGGTAGCATATGAAGAAGACAAAGAAAAAGATCATAGAAAAGAATTACTGGAAGAAGGAGAGGATGAATTATTTTCAGCAACTGGAGAGAAGACTAGAAGAGGTAAAAGGCTGCCTGGTTGGGAAAATGGGTTTAAAAGGCCTTAGTAAGAATACAAGAAAGTCAAGAGCATGGGATTGAGATTAAACAGAGTGATAGATAGCAAGGAAGTAAAGGAAAAGCATAAATGGAAGGCAGCACTCTGTGGCAAATGGAAAATGGCTTTTAAAGTTCTCTTTGTCACTCAGAGCTTTTCAGGAGTTAGTAGCACGATGAGTACTAGCTTTTCATTTTGATTGTGTGGATTTAACAATTCTATTAAGAAGCCATCCAGTCTGGCCAGGTTATTCTGCTACGGTAGCGGAGTAGACCATACTGCCAGCGACTCAATGCCAAGTGTCAGGCAGTGGTTAACTAACCTTACAACCCTGAGGACTAATGGCTTGGATGCCTAAGTCCACAGGGAAGGGTGATGGTCTCACTTGAATCCATCTTGATGGAGGGTAGCAGCTCCATCAATACAGGCCTGGGGCCAATGAGGACTTTGCATGCCAAAAGGGCTCAGAACCAGAAAGTGAACTGGATTAGTGGTACGGGTGTCATGCTGCGATTCAGAAGGCAGATGAAAGGCCACAGCATTATATTCTCAGGACAGTCTTCATGGCTGATCACATTATGATCACCAATGTTCAGATTCAGATTTTAGTGTCTTGCACGGAAGACAAAGAAGGAGTCACAGGAAGGACTAACACAGGTTTATTCATTGATGTTCAGCAGGAACATGAGGTAATGGGGCAGATACATCTCATTATATACCATAACACAATACATTTGAATCTTGTTGCACGGTAGCTCATTGGCTGCTACCGGCGTGGCCTCGCCCAGGTCACGCCTCTCTTCTGCAGTTGTTTTCTCTTCTGCAGTTGTTTTCTCTTCTGCAGTTGTTTTCTGTAGCTCCTGATCATGTGGGGAATTTCCCGCGGCTGTTTGTGATTTGGGCAATGTGGACCATGTGAGACTGAACGCTCGCAGCTGCCCTCTATGGGCGGCTTGCTCGCGTTCCTTAACAGCTGAGATACATTGTGATTGTGGACTGGTTACATTCATATATTTAAAGTAACATTGTACATGCATACATAACATCCCTCCCCCCTAGGATGGGACGAAGTCCCTCAACCATTGTGGCTTGCCGCATGTGCGCCTGGGGCGTGCGGCCGCCTGACTTAACACAGGGGAGCCGGAGGCTCCTGGTTCCGCGGAGTCCTGCCCTGCAATGGAAAGGGGGGACTCATTAGCGGCTCGGTGTGGTGTCTGTGGTACCCTTGCATTGGGGGACGGGAATGGAATGAATAGTTGGGAAGTGAATCCCTGCCTGCCGCTTGAGGAGTTTGGGGACCCCCCCAGTACGAATCTCGGGACCGACGAAGAGGCCCTCGTGGCCTCGCCACCCCCCGTTGCCTGTCCGGGCGTTCTAGAGACTGTGGTGGGCGGACTCGCCCCCGTTGCCTGTCTTGGGGGTGTTGGTCTCCGGGGGGCAGGAGCTATTGCATACTCCAAAACAAAAGGGCTAGGGGGACTGGAAGTACCAGGGGCTGAACTGAAACCCCTCTTCTCGCTAGGACGGGTGGGGGACCACTCCACTACATCCCCCTGGTACTGCAACTCATAATCATCATCAAACTGATCCCTCTCTTTGAAAGTATCCTCCTCTGTGTCTCCCCCTTGGGAAATGCGGGTGGGAGAGGACCCTAACGCTGATTCCCCCTCGCCGGTGACTCGCCTTCGGAGTTGGTCGGCGTGCCTTCTCCAGAGTAGACCTGAACTAGTCTCGACCCTGTAGGATACCGGCCCAGTTTGCTCAACAATTGTCCCTGGCACCCACACTGGCCCCGAGGCCGCGTAGTTTCTGCAGTGAACCGGGTCCCCTACCGCAAAACTTTTGGAGCTCTCTCCCCCTATGTTTATGTTTCTCCCTTCATCCTCCACCCTGGATGGATCCATCCGGTCAAACAGTGTTACTGGACGCCTCCTCATGAGGAGTTCGGCTGGGGAGAAACCTGACGCTAAAGGGGTTGTCCTGTAGCAGATGAGGAACTGGCACAGATGCAGGTTCAACTCACTGGGACCCATGTGCTGCAGTGCGTCTTTCGTAGTGCGCACTTGGCGCTCTACCTGACCGTTTGTGGCGGGGTGAAACGGGGCAGCGGTTATGTGCCTGACGGCGTTCCTCTCCATAAACGTCTTGAACTCTGCTGACGTGAAGGTACTCGCGTTATCGCTCACAAGGACGTCCGGCAGGCCGAAGCAGGCAAACAGCTTTCGCAACTGTTTAATGGTTGCGGCAGAGGACGTGCTGTTCATGGGGATTACCTCCAACAACTTGGAGTAGGAGTCGACTACCAGGAGAAACATGGACCCGCGGAAAGGGCCGGCGAAGTCGACATGGATCCGGGACCATGGCCCACGGGCTGTATCCCATTCCCTATGGGGTAACCGGGACTCCTCGGGCCGAGAGCTCTGGCAGCTCTCGCACGTGCCCACTAGGCGTTCTATGTCCCCGTCTATCTGGGGCCACCAAAAGAAACTCCTGGCCAGAGCCTTGGAGCGCACGATCCCCAGGGTGGCTGGTGTGCAGTAGCCTCAGCACCTTGGCCCTCAGCTTCTCTGGGATAACCACCCGCTGGCCCCAGAGTAAGCAGCCCCTTTCCAGAGAAAGCTCTACTCTGCGCCTGAAAAACGGCTTGAAATGTTCCTCGGGGGGAGAGGTGGGCCACCCTTTTCTAACCCAGGAACTAACTTGGGCTAGGATCTTGTCGGCTGCCGTGGCCTTGGCGAGGTCGGCCGGCACAATTGGGGGTGAGTCGAGAGACTCAATCAGCAGGACTTGGTGTTCCTGCTCTACCTCACACGTGGGGTCCCCTAAACTAGGGAGAGGGGATCGGGACAGGGCGTCCGCATGGGAGATCTCCTTCCCTGGGCGATAGACCAGCTCATATTGGTAGGTGTTGAGAAAAATGGCCCAACGCAGCATCCTGGGGGATAGAATTTGTGGGGTTGGTTTGCCGGTAGTGAAGATCCCCAGCAGCGGCTTGTGATCCGTCACTACCGTAAACTCGCGGCCGTATAAGAAATCGTGGAACTTCTTGGTTCCCGCGATTATTGCTAGGGCCTCCCTATCTGTTTGCGCGTAATTGCGCTCAGCTTTCGAGAGGGACCTTGAGTAGTACGCCACCGGGGCTTCCCTCCCGCTCTCCAACACGTGGCACAGGACCGCCCCCACCCCCACCGGGGACGCATCACAGACTAGCACCACTGGTTTTTTCGGATCAAAATGGGTCAGGACCGCATCCGAAGACAGGAGTGACTTAAGCTCCTTGAATGCCCTCTCCTGCTTGTCCCCCCACCGCCAAACCGCGTCCTTCTTAAGTAGCACGTGCAGTGGCTCCGCGACCGATGCCTTCCGAGGCAGAAAGGAGTGATAGAAATTTAGGAGCCCTAGGAATGACTGCAGCTCCAGTTTCGCGGTGGGGCAAGGGGCGTCTCTCACGGCCGCTACCTTGGACTCGGAGGGTTTGATTCCGTCCGGGGTTACCTTAAACCCTAGAAACTCTACCTCCCTCGTGAAGAATACGCACTTGTCCCTCCTCAATCGAAGTCCTGCCCTCTCGAACACTGAGAGAACTCCATCTAGCCTCTTGGCTAACTCTAATTCGCTCCCCGCTGTTATCAACACGTCGTCGAAGTATGGGAGGACGCCTGGAAGCCCCTTTAAAAGGCTTTCCACGAGGGACTGGAAAATTCCGGGGGCTGAATTCACGCCAAACTGAAGGCGCGTTACCTTAAACGCCCCCTTGTGCGTTATGATCGTTTGCGCGGCGGCAGCAGCCGGGGTTACAGAGAGCTGCTGATACGCCTGGGCCAAATCTAACTTGGCGAAAAACCTCCCCCCATGTAGCGTGGCCAGCAAATGGCTGACCACGGGCACCGGGTATGCATTTGGCCGAATGGCCTTATTTATCGTACATTTATAGTCCGCACAAATTCTGACCTCCCCATTTGACTTGAGGGCTGTAACAATCGGCGTTTCCCACTCCGCCGAGTCAACTGGAACCAAAATCCCCTGCCCCACCAATTTGTCCAGTTCCGCCTCAATCTTGTCCTTGAGGGCGAAGGGCACTCTCCTTGGCTTGAGGTGGATGGGCCGGATTTCTGGGTCCAGCTCAAAGGAAACCGGGGGCCCCTTGTATTTCCCGAGCCCCTTCTTGAAAACGTCCGGGTGTGCGTCGCACACGTCCCGCATTGGGTCAGTCTCGATGGCGTTAATGCCGGACAGTTCGATCCCCAGGGGAGCAAACCACTGCGTTCCCAAAAGGCAGCACCTCCCCCCTTTTAGGACCACTAGGGGCAGTTTCTCGGAGTAGTTCTTGAACTTCACCTTGAAGTTCCCCACCCCCAACACTGGGATCCCATTTCCCTGCACGTCCCGTAGGTTGGATCTCATGGACCGCAGTTTGGGCCGTTTCTCTGGGGGAATGCGCATAAACTCTTTTTGGGACAGGATGGAATAAGAAGACCCCGAGTCTATCTCCATCCTCACTGGGACCCCCTGCAACAGTACCTCTATGAAGAACCGCCGGTGCTCCAGGCCCACGCGGTTCACGCCGTCCTCGCTGTGGCCGGCTGAGACCTTCCTGGTGCCGGCCGCCTTTCGTTGGTGCGTCTGGGAATGGCTGGAACTGCCCTTGTCCTCGACTCGTCCACGCCTGCATACTCGGGTGATGTGTCCCTTTCGGCCGCAGTTGTGGCACTCGGCCTTCCGGAACAGACACCTCGTGCGGTCGTGGGCCGCCCCACAACCGTCGCAGCGGCGGTCCTGCCGTTCTCGGTTCTGCCGCTTCTCACCTCGCTTCTTGATCCTCTGGACGTCGTCGTCCTCGCTGGAGTAGGGATCCGCTGTCGTGGAGGACTCCTTGGACGACGTTGGTGCGGCGGCGGGCGGCTTGGGGGCCCACCAGGCCGTCTTCGCTGGTGTCCGCCGGGCTGCCTGCACTGGTGACTTGGCCCTCTCAGACGTGGCCCCTCGAGACTTGAATAGCCGGACGCCGCTCCTGGCCTCCTCGGCTGCTTGCGCCTCCCGCAGTACCTCGTTGAAAGTGAGGCGATGGTCGCGGGTCATGAGCCTCCTCTGAAGCTCCTCGTCCCTCAAGCTGCACAGCATGCGGTCACGGAGGGCCTGGTCCAGATCGTCCCACTGGCAATGCACCGCTGCAAGCCTGAGGGCCGCCACATAGGTGGACACGGATTCGCCCGGTCGCTGGTCACGCCTGTGGAACGCGACCTGGGCTGGGAAAATCGAGACGGGCGGCTGGAAATGCTCACGCAGTCTCTCCAGGATACGGTCGATGGGCACCTCATCCACCTTCCGGGGGGGCCACCAGGGTAATCAGGATCCGCAGCGTGGCCGGCCCCACCTGAGCCAGGAAGTGGGAGCGCATCTTTGCGTCGTCGTCGACGCCTGCAGCCTCCATGGCGTGCCGAAACTGGCACTCGTAGAGCTCCCATTGTTCGGGCTCGCTGACATCGAACTGGTACGGCTTGACCTTGGGATTCGCCATCGATCCCATCCTCGTCGCCAATTTAGTGTCTTGCACGGAAGACAAAGAAGGAGTCGCAGGAAGGACTAACACAGGTTTATTCATTGATGTTCAGCAGGAACATGAGGTAATGGGGCAGATACATCTCATTATATACCATAACACAATACATTTGAATCTTGTTGCACGGTAGCTCATTGGCTGCTACCGGCGTGGCCTCGCCCAGGTCACGCCTCTCTTCTGCAGTTGTTTTCTCTTCTGCAGTTGTTTTCTCTTCTGCAGTTGTTTTCTCTTCTGCAGTTGTTTTCTGTAGCTCCTGATCATGTGGGGAATTTCCCGCGGCTGTTTGTGATTTGGGCAATGTGGACCATGTGAGACTGAATGCTCGCAGCTGCCCTCTATGGGCGGCTTGCTCGCGTTCCTTAACAGCTGAGATACATTGTGATTGTGGACTGGTTACATTCATATATTTAAAGTAACATTGTACATGCATACATAACACAGATACAGCAGCAGAAGAAGAAATTAAGAAGCCTACATAACACTAATGAAGTTCGTTAACTGTGATTTTAGGAATGCTAGGGCTAGGGCTGTGATGGCAAACCTTGGCACTCTAGGTGTTCTTTAACTTCAATTCACAGAAGCCTAAGTCAATATTCCTGCTAATCAAGGCTTCTGGGAATTGAAGTTCAAGGACACCTGGAGTGCCAAGGTTTGCTATTACTTGGCTATGGCAAATCAGGGCTGCCAAGAGAAATCACAAAAGCATCCCTAGTAATAGCAACACAAACCTAACCTTTATTAGTATCATGGCAGCTCAGTGGCAGAGTATATTATCTGGCCTGAACCTCTAGCAGTGATGGGCTGGCCCATCAGGCAACCGGAACTCAGCCCGGGGCACCCCCAGGCCCCCACTACCATGACGCCCCCCTTGGCTGCCAATCCAAAGAGCCTAGCTGCAATACCCGGAACAATCGAGTGTGGCTCCATGTCCCTCTGCCTGCCTTCCTCCTCCTGTGCTGTGAAAGATAAGATTACAAAAGCAGCTCCATTAACAGTAGAGCTGCCGTGGCTTAGAGGTTACAAATTAGCCTTGTAAGCACAGGGGTGTTGGTGCGAATCCCCAAAGGGGAGTTGAAATTACAAGGCGAATGAGAACGTATATATTTTGTTAGGATTAGACACCCCCATCACTCCCTTTTAGTTTAGCCAGCACGCCCCTGACCTCTAGCATCTACGCATTCGGATAGCAAAGAACCTCTGCAGAGTTACTGCCAGTGGTAGGAGACAAAGGCCTGTTTTTCATGTGTGACCTCCACCTGCAGTTCTGCCTTCAGCCAGTTATGCTTTATAGCCACTCATCAGACTTTAAATATACTGCTATTATGGTGCTTGGGAAGGAATAGAAATCCTCATACAGACTGGTCATTCCTGTAGGTAGAGGAGAGTTTTCCAAATTTCATAATGCATGTATATAGGTCTTTGCCTGTCCCCTGAACCTGAATCAGCTTAATGTAGCTCTCAGGAACAAAATGTTTGCAGCCCAGCCATAGATCTTATGATGAAACAGTGCAAGATATGACTATAGTATTGATCTTCAGAGAATCAGATCACAAATCAAGGTAAATGAGTATTTCCTATTATGATATTTTCCATGAAGGTATGCAAATCCTACAGCCATATGTTCCTGAGAAATCAGATCTGCAAAGGAAGCTGGGGTTGTACACTGATAACCAATTACAAAACAAAAGCAGTTTAATTTGCCCAATGCAGATTGGGGTGAGCATGTGTTAGATTGGACAGTTTTTCTTCTTATGAGACTCCTGCTTCTAATTATATGTCAACTATATATATATGCCATTCCTTCTTTGGTAGTGTGCTTGTTCTAGCTCAGAGAGGAGTGTTCTCTGTAAATAAAAACCGGGCCACTTTAAAATTCAAATGTGCTTATTTTCACAAATTTAAATGGGGAAAAAATCAAGGTGGCTGATACTAACTTCAATGAAACCCTTACAAAACTTTAGTTAGGGCAAGGAGGATTTTCTGAGGTATAACAAAGCAAAAATATTACATACAGTATATTTTTTGGGGAGGTTTTAGGTTTAAATACACTGACACATGTCCTTAAGAATGGGCAACTTGATCAGCACAAAGAACTATGTCAGACATATAATAGTTGTATAGCCATCAGATATATTTTGAATATATGATATCTGAGCTGAGCAAGCAAACATCCAGCTATTTTTTGCCTTCTCTCCTTCTCCATCTGTCAAAGAGACAATCTGGTTTGGCTTTAAAGAGGAAGAAACATAGAGCTGAAGAAGCATAACACAACTTAAAAAAAAGAACACTATACTTCTCTAGCCTTCACCCAAAAGCTTTTGGGCCTTTTACTTCAGGCCCCAGCTGGTTTGTGTTTTGCCTTTCCACACTAATGGCAATTGACCCTTTTAGGATTTCCTTCACTAGGAATTGTGCCTATTGGTCCATTGCCCTCAGACAGATCAGGTGAACGCTGGAAGATGCTGCTGTTAGGACTCTGTATATCATGGAATTAAATAAAAATCTGAAAAAATCAAGAATCCTGGACATTGCACCAGATTCCCAGGCTATCAGATGGTACAGTCATGGAAAGAGTCTTTTTGTTAAATGTTAATTCCTGGATACCACAACCAGTGCATCCACTTACCATGCTGTTTGAAGCAGTCTGGGAGTTGATGTCCAAAAATTTAGCTTCTCCCAACTTTGGCAGTATAGCAGGTAGTTACAAGGAGCAGGATGCCTTTCCACAGAAATCTTCGACTTTGTAGCATAATAATTTGCATACAAGAAGAGGACTCGGCAACGTGGGCACAATACTTTCACTTTGAAAGCATTTGCACTTTCAGCTTCTTTCCTAAGCACAACATGGGTCTGTGAATTAGTCTACCCTAATAGCTCAATAGAGCAGGTGCTTACAAATAGCAGCCTGGAGCCACATGTGGTGACTTTGATGTTCCTAACGTAGTTCTTGATGATGGAGGGCAGCATTCAATTTTCAGCTCAACTTGTGGGGGAAAGAAACAGTATTCCTTACTTCTAAGGGGAAAAAAAGAAGCTATAGTGTGTCATTTTTAAAGAAGAAAATACATCAGACTACAAATGAAGTCTTTCTTATCCACTGTGCTCAAGCTGGGTGGAAAGAAGCCATTCTGAGAGACTTGTTAGTTAACATATATATTGATGCAATTTTCTGTTGGCACATTTTATACAGGACTAACCAAATTAGGCAGAGGTAGGCCATTGCATCAGATAGCAAAAACTGGAAGGTGAAAATAAGGTTCTTCAACCCCAATGGGAACCAGCATAACCAGAGGCTATTTCAGTTACAATTAACAGAAAAGTTTATTTAAGCTTATTTCAATGAATAGAGAGAAATTATAAATGTCTTTTATTAGTTTAAAAAGGGTGAAACATGTTCAAGTAGGTCAGAACAGCAACATTCCATGAAGAATAATATTCACAAAGATCAAGCAAATGTTACACACAAGAATTTTACCTGTAAAAGCAGACTATAATGTCGTTCTCACTAGAGCCATCTGAACAAACTAAATTAGCTCTTTATATTGGTGGTATGCAAAATCAAAACCTAGGAAATGAGCAGATGCTTAAAATGTCATCTACCACCACCTAAATGCACTCCATCCCTGACTTTTAGAAGTAGACCTAAAAAGTTTTCAATTACCTGGCAGCAAAGCTGACAAATTAAAATATGATTAAAACAGAAATTAAAATATTATATCTACCTAATCCAGTTGCACAGTCACAGAAAGCCTGGAGCTGTAGGCTTGGATGGGTGGTAAAGAGGAGGATGGGTCAGGAAGAAGGGAAGTGGGAGGAAAGGTTTTGGAAACCAAAATAAAATTTGGGGACAGTATTGAGGGGTGAGAAAAGAGGAAAACAACAACCACATTTCTTTTGGGGTGCAGAGGCTTCTTATTCCATTCACACACTCAAAGATTCCTGCTTTCTGATTGGTTCCCTATTTTCTTTCTTAGTTGCTTACCACAAAATGGTTCTTCATTAGCAAATAACATGGTGGAACCACAACCTGTGGAGAACAGTTCTCTATTGTTTTCAGAGATTGACAAAAACCCAGGCACCTTATCTTTGTATACAGAGTATCCCAGCTGAAGGGTAGGATACTCTGGATGTTTAAAACCAACCCCAATACAAAAAGTGCATTACTTAGCTGTGCCCATTGTAGACACAATGGGCACAGAGCTGGGTGAGCTGAGGTGGATGGTGGAGGACAGAGGTGCCATAGGGTCGCAAAGGGTCGGAATCGACTGTGCGACTATACAACAAATCCCTCCAACAAAATTCTATCAAGAAAGTGCTGCTCAGAAAGAGTGGTCAAAGCAAGTTTCTTGGAAACACACCTGCTATTTGATCACCAACCACCAAAGCAGAGAGTGAAATCAAGGCATTGCTTCCTCACAAATTCTGCCCCTCTGAACAACCAGCCCCCACAGACTGCCTTAGAACTATGGAAACTGAGCAAGGAGCTACCAGATAACTGGGCAGAACCACATGACTTTCTACTGCCTGGCCAAGAACAACCATGGCCTGTGTGGAAAGCTTTAAACAGAATGCATGCAGGGGTAGGAAGATCAAGGGTTAATCTGAAAAAGTGGGGTTTCCCTGTACATGACAACCTATCTAAATGTGGAGAAGTAAAAACTATCTCCCATATGATTCAATGCACACGATGCCCCTCAACGTGCACTGAGGAGGACCTTATGTTGTCAAGAGGAAATGCTGTTGATGTGGCCCTATATTGGGCGGATGTCATCTAGCCCTTTTTAATTCTATTTTGTTTTTAGATGTGTTAATTTTAGCTTTGTATGCTATTATATGCTGGTGGCGCATCTGGCACGAATAAAGAAAAAAAGCTGAAGGGTAACCAGTTTCTAGGGGTCTTATGCATTATGTATCCATGTCCATACTTGCCCATTGTTCTGGCCTCAAAGAAGCTGAGCCAGCAGCATGAAATTGGCCCCAGTTTCCTATTTTTTAGGCAGCTAGCATTTTTCTGCCATATATGGGAGCCAGACTGAGCATCCAAGCATCTATCTTCTTGTCCCTTTATCTGATGTGCTCCCCTTTTTAGCCCTCTGCTCCTGATAGCTAGGTGTCTTTAGGAGAGAGCCTGAGTAACAGGAGGCATCATTCCTTCTTTATGTTCTTTATGAACCTCCTAATTCATCCTGCCCTTTGAAAAATGGAGCTGTATGAGCACTGAACCCTAGATTCAGATATGACTGGCTTTCGAGCAAGGGAAACTTTTACCTTTTCTATGTCCTTAAATTGCTGTGTTCCTGTCAGATACAGAGCTTAGAGAAGTTTACCTTTTTGAACACCTGATCCGAAAATCCCCCAAACCAGTTTAGTCAATGGCCATGATGACAGGGGATTCTGGAACTTATGGTTAAAAAAAAAACCACCACTTCTTCATGCTCTTCTCAGAGTAAAATCTCTTTGCCAGTGCTGATTTAAAATTCGTTTGACAATCCAGGTGCAGTTTAGTTTTTCTGCTTCAGACAGCCGGTTTTCTTGGGCTAATGCTTAGTTTGCTCATAAGTGATAGTTGTGATTGCAATTCCAAAATACTAATGAGGACATACACAGAATATTAACTTCTAGATTGCAATCCTTTATACATTTATTTGGGAGAGTATCCTATTAAATAGAAATACATATACAGTAAAACCCCTACTTATGAAAAAGTCTGTTCCATAGGATTTTGCTTAAATCAATTTTTTACATAACTCGAAGCAAACCCTTAGGAAAAAGAATCTTTATGTAACTCGAAGCAAACCCATAGAAAATTGTGTAAATCGGGACATGGTTTTAGCACAAAATTATTATGTAAGTTGAATTTTATGTAACTCGAGGCATTTGTAAGTAGGGGTTTTACTGTACAATTGATATATTTCAAGTATCCCCATTTTAACTTCTGTTCCCTGTGCTGTTCTATGCTGACCTTGGACTGTAAAAAAATTTGGTTTGATATGATATACCTGTACAATTTTAATTGAAATAAAATAGGAGACTCTTTGGATATTTGCAAATAGACATTTGCTGAGGGGTTGGTGTTTTTCCTTTGAATGTCTAGTTTAGCAAGAGTGACTGACAACTTTCTATTTTATTGTCTGACTTACAAAATCATGCTGACAGGTAAACAATTTCATTCTTGTCAACCTCAGAAACATCATAACATGTTGTTTTGGCAATGAATGTTTATTGCTTGAGAGCTACAGATGTCAAAATCCTACTTTTGAACATCAGTTTGCAGCCATTGTTTACATACTTCTTCCACCAGAAGATGTTAAGTCATCAAAGCTTTTGAAGTGAAATTCTGGGTGCTGAACTTAAGATTTGACTAGAAACTTCTCTACTCCTCCTCCAGTCAATAAATCCAATTCAAAAAAGACCCACTCTGGTTTATGAATGTTCTTCTTTATCCATGATTTTCAGGGCTTGGTAGCTTAGTGGTTTTAATGCTGAGCTTGATGGCTGAAAGGTCGGTAAGTTAGCAGTTTGAGACCCAAGCACTGTGCGATGGAGTGAACTTCCATCGTTTGCCCCAGCTCCTGCCAACCAACAAAGCAGTTCTAAAGCAAGAAATTGCAAATTCCCAACCACTTTGTTGGGAAAGGTAACAGTTTTCTGTGTGTTCTGGTGTCTAGTCATACCTGTCACATGACCACAGAAACATCTATAGACAGCGCTGGGTCTTTGGCTTGTAACAAAGATGAGTACTGCCCTCTAGAATGAGACATGACTGGCTTTAGAGCAAGGCAGACCTCTACCTTTACCTTTAGCCATGATTTAAATTTAAACACCAGGGAATGCACAATATTGTGACCTTATTGCCAGTAAGAAAAAGGATGATGTTTACATAGTAAAGACCAGCCTGAATATTGCCAACACCAATGACAGCAGTCAAGATGGTTTACAGAATACCCTCTCATGCTCATTACCATTCCCACTTGTTAAAAACAGCTGTGACATTTTTGGGTGAGAAGTAGTTAATTGTTGTAAAAATGCCAGATTCTTTGATTTTGCTCTTACTTGGTGTCTCTATGTGAAAGGTACAATATGAATGGTGCTACTTTCTATGTAGACCATCTTGACTGCGGCCATTGATTTCACCAACATTCAGGCTGGCCATTGCTATGTAAAGCATGGCATCTTTTTTCTGCTGGCAACACCGGCATGATATTGTGCAACAATATTGGTTCATTTTCTGGCATTTTAAATTATGGATATCTCACAGTCATAAACTGGACATTTTTTTGATGAACTGAATTTTTTGGCTTTTAAAAACAGGAGTTTAAGTATACATACATTGCACACAAATTCCAACAGAAACGTCCCTCATGTAGAATTACCCAGTTCTAAAGGATCCCAAAAGATGAAAATATGTTCTAGACTCATGGTTCCCAACATGAGGAACATGTCCTACAGGGGGACAATTTTATTTTTAAGGGGGACAATTAGAGAATGAGTTATTAACAGTGAATGGCTTTTTAGGCTTCTTCCACATGAATGTGTAATAATAATAATAATAATAATAATAATAATAATAATAATAATAATAATAATAATAATAATAATAATAATAATAATAATAATAATAATAATAATATTTCCTTGCATATAAGACCCACTTCCCCCCCTTAAAATACACTGGGAAATTGAGTGCATCTTGTACTGTATATAGTGACCTATAGTGGGCTATTTTGGTAATAATGGGGTGCATCTTATACTCCTATGCATCTTATACGCCAGCAAATATGGTATATGTCACAGGGGGAGGGGGAATCAGGATTTTAGAGATGCTTAGGTGGGACATGGCCAAAGAAAGGTTGGGTACCATTACTTTAGACCAGTGATGGTGAACCTTGGCACTCAAGGTGTTCTTGAACTTCAATTAACAGAAGCCCAAGTCAACACTCCTGCTGATCAGGGCTTCTGGGAATTGAAGTTCCAAAACAGCTGGAGTGCCAAGGTTCCCCATCACTGCTCTAAACTATGATTTCTTGCAGAGGACGGAAGCATGGACAGTTGGTATGTGGCTCTCTGTGCCAAAATATTTTGAATGGCTGTTTTGGACTTAATGAAATGGTGAAACAAAGATGTGAGTAAATGCAACACATTCAACACACCTGTTAACCTCTCAGATAAAGTGATGTCATTTTTCCCCATAGAATGCAGATTAGAAAGCGACCTTTCAATTTCCAACCCTTTCCTTGGGTTTGCCTTGTAGAACATTGTTTTTCATTGCTGCACAATAATATGACTGCACTTCCATGCAGCTATTATGTAAGTACCAACTTTGAGAAATATCTGATTTGTGAGAAGGAGAAAGAGAAAGAATGAATTGCTCAGAGCTCCCAATTAAGGTAGTATTAATTTATGTTCACCAAGCAGTACATCTTTTATGTTGAACTGCAATAAGATGTAGTTATCCCTCATGTTTATTACATTTCCTCCACCCTAGTGACTTCTTTTCTTTCTCAGCTAAAGATGCAAAACCCGAGTAGGAGAACAAATGTGTAATTGTGCATGATCATTAATCCCTCTTATGCTAATTATACCCAACACAAGATAATTTTAGTTTCAGTTCAAGGCTGGTTTCTGCAGGGTTTTGTTAAATTGTATAAGATGTTTCTGACAAATAGTTATAATTAGATTTAAGTGGTGACTCTACTGTTTGTTAGAATCTAATATTCACAACTTTTTTGTCCACAAAGATCCAGGGTAGTGGGAGGTACCTCAAACAGCACTGTAATTCTCTCAAGAGCTCATTCTATTGTGAAGACTGCCAAAGTTACCGTAGTAATATATTTTGAATATGTATTCTTGATGTTTTGATATTCTCAGTCAGAATAATGTTCAAGAAAGCAAAGAGAAGTTTTGAACTTTTTCATTCTTTAGCTTCATCATGAAGCTCAGGACACAACATTTATATTCAAATATTTAATGCTAATGCATATTTATAGCACTCAATACAATGGGCCAGATGCTTGTGTAAGTCATGTACTAGGGAATAGGGAAGGTGGCACTTAACATGGGAAAAATGTCTATGCCTTAAAGAACAGGTTACAGTACCCATGGGGACCAAATCCCCAATCAGTTGATGTAATTTGATTTTCTAATATGAAGCAGGGGTAGGAGAATTAACTTTACTGAGTTCCTGGTATAATAAGAAAATACAAACAAGTTGTATAAAGTTTCTGAAAAGAAAAATACAGTAGAACCTCGGATAAAGTCCAAACTCCGTTCCACAAGTTTGGACTTTAGCCGAATCAAATGGGTGATGCATCAGATAACGTCCAAAAATGGACTTTATCCTAGGTTCCTATACCAAATACCTCAGTTTTGGACTTTATGTGATACATCATGTGTGCATGAAAACCACGTTCATTATTCTTGAAGGTTACATTCCAGCACCTGCTTGAGTCTCTGCTAGCTTTGTTTGGAGTATTCCTTAAGTTGACCAGCTACCAGGGAAGCAGAGATAGGGAACAAGTCTCTTTCTCCCCACCCCCATGTCATTAATTCTAGCCAACATAGCTACTGGCGAGGGATTATGAGATTTACAAACCAATATTTTCCCCATTTCTGCTCTTTAGATTTTACACAGAAAGAGCCTCCTCGAAGATTGCGGTATTTTTGATCCACAATCAGGCACACACCCAGGCAATGGCAACCCTGTTGTGCTGATTAATCTTTCTTACAATAGGTGAGGCAAATGGAACCACGGAATCGTCACCAAAAGATGGTTTTTGTCTGGCAGTTTCATGTCTGACCTAGAGAAAAATAGATAGATGATGGTTGTCTAGTTGTCTTGACTTTTATAAGACTACACTCCCCATACGTACAGGGTCTCAACCCCCATGGAAGAACTCAAACACACTAATAGTGACTTTGTATCTAAGAGAGAAACTGAAGAGTTTTAATTCAGAGGTCTCATCTTGATGGATGAAGTTGGACAAATATTCACCATTTCTTGAAGATGTATGCCATGATATCAGAAAACCATGTAAATCATTTTCTCTAGTTATACAAATCTTGGATCCATAGATAATAAAACCACTAATATCTACTCACCTATGGCAAACTTGCAATAATGTTTCTTAGATTTCTACCAAATCAGTTTTCATATGCAGGTTACTTTGTTGAAGGATCACCAACAGCTCAGCTCTAATTGGAAAATAAATATATCAGACTGATATTAAATATATACTTTTTGCCCTGCGTGCAGCAGGCTCATAGGTAAAGTAGAACTTGAACTGGAATAACCCCTGACTCACAATCTTTACTATAAGCTTCAGTGCAGTACTAGTTCCAAAATATCTTTCCTTAGAGGAAGTGCACTAAGTTCTAGCTCTTTCTGTGCCAGCTGGTTAGAAAAATGTAGATATGTCTTTTAAGAGCACTGAAGGGAAAGCAGAATGGCATGGCTAGAGAAGCAGATGGTCCCTGGTACTGGTTGTTAAGCATGTACATGTACAACTTGTGGGCTGTTTTGTACATTGTGTGGCTAGGCTAATACCAACTACCCTTGCCTAGAAAAGTTGAGGAAATCCATGCATGCTCCTTCTCATTATACACCAACGAGATGATTGGAAAAATGCCCAACAATGAATTCAATATGTACATATATTCCAGTGAAGGAAGCAGAGTTACAGATTTTGGCTACCAAAATCCAAAATATTAGACTGGATGGAGGTCAATCCCACTCACCTGATGGTGTCATTAATCATAGTCATGTTCTTAGTTACAAATAGCCACATAAGAGGCAACTGAGTCATCTGCAACTCTACTGTGCTGTGTAGGCCAGTGATGGCCAACCTTGGCACTCCAGGTGTTCTTGGACTTCAATTACCAAAAGCCCAAGTCAGCACTCATGCTGATCAGGGCTTCAGGAAATTGAAGTCCAAGAACACCTGGCGTGCCAAGGTTGGCCATCACTGGTATAGACATTCTTGTCTCCATTCTTGGCCTCCAGTCCATCCAAGCTAATTATATGATCATTCAGAAGGATAGGTAACTTGGGGTCCTTCATATATTGTTGAACTGCAGCTCCCAGAATCCTTAATCACTGGGCATGTCTGCTAAGGCTGATGGTATTGCAGTCTAACACCTGGAGGATTATAGATGATCACCTGGTACTGTAATGCTATTTGATACCTATGGTACTATGTTACTATGACATAGGCTGAAATCCTGTTGTTTTATGTATTAAGTCACAGTTAGAGAAGGACCATTTAATTAGTGTGGATTTGGTGAGTCAACTCCTCCATAAATTCCATTGATTAAATGGGCTTACTGTAGTTTCAATTTAGTATGGTAAGCAACTGGATTTCACTGTAGAAATCCCCAGTAGTACCTATACATGCAAAAAGGGATGCATATAAAAATCTGGAAAGAATACAGGAAAATCTAGTCAGGTACTGCATTTATACTGTGAGTAATTCTCGTCCATGTCCTCCAGGAATACATGGTCTTTCCCTTGTACTGCTAACTAAGTTCAGGAGATGCCACCTCCGACATAATCAACTAAATAAATAACACATATTTGCAGTAGAGGGAGCAGTAGCACCACGACGTACTTAACTGCGTCTTAAACCTACCAATCAGTTGCATGGCAACCTAAAAGAACAATCCAGATTAAATGGTTTGGTCTTTTATGTAGTAAAGTTACCCTAATGATTTACGTGGACTATTAGTGACGGGTATTATTCAGGTGAAAGCTGAACATGCTGCACTTGAGATTCAGGCTTGGCAGTGCTGCTGGATTGGCTGAGCAGATGATCCCCCGCCTGCCACCCCTTGGCTTCCCTTGAAAGAATCTTATAAGGATGTTTTGAGTTGTTTCTTCTGGAAATGATTGCAAAGTGGATGCGGTTCAAGGAATTGTTTCTCTCTTTTTAATGGCAAAGATCTTTAGAGACTGAATCTTGAAGGAAAGAGAGAATGGGTAAGTGGAATTAATATTTTCCTTAAAAACAACAGCTAGGTAGCAGGGTGGGGTGGGGATTACCCCTCCATGCCAAATTTCTGAAGTGAGCATTATCCTAAAAATAACATATTTTATTATCTTTTACTTTTCTGCGGAATTTTAAATAGCCTTTCATGTAGCAAACCATAAGCTGTATCTTTATTTGTTATATAGAAGAGGGATTTGAGGCTGGTGGAGCATGACATGTAGAAGTGAGAAAAGTGAATGATACTCCCCAGCAAAAGAGAATTTCCACAAAAATTTTCAAAGTCCCTTAGTTTCTTTTCTGGGTATCTTTACACCACCTCACAGACCACAGAGGTTACAGGTCATCCACGCCTGTCTCATTCTGGAGTCTCAACATATCAAGTTCAGTTTAAATATATGCCCAGCCTTAGTGGCTGTTAAAATATGGTTTCAGTCTGTTCCAAAGGATTGTGTTCAAAAATGTCAAACAACTCTGAAACTGCGAACATTTTTGAAAATTTCATAATGAGGACTTTGAGGGCTGTGATACAGGATCATAAGAAGCTGCCTTATGCTACCATACTATACTGTATGCCCACCACATCTATCCCCCCAATTTTTTTTTTACTGCTGCTTAGGCATAGAACATGACAATTTAAATAAGACACAAACCCCACCAATTATGTAGCCAAATATAACAATTTTAAGTTTGCAATATTATTTTGATTTTGTAATTAATTATTCCTAATATTTTAAAACTGACAAATAATTAAAAACAAACTCTGAACTTGAATGCTACTCAAATAGGAACGTAAAACTTTAATTAGAGCACATTGACTTTTAAAAGCAAATGTTTTCAGCCTCATAGGTTTGCAATCTGCTAACTGATTAATATCTCCACATCTTTGTAAGAACCTATGCATATATTTCATTGGAAATTCCATGGATCATAGAGTAATGTGCAGTATCCAACAGCTCTGAGAGCCATCTGAATTGTAGCGACTTAAATGAGTGGCATGTAAATGTACATACAGTAGTTTCAGTTCTCCAGCTCAAGGGATTTCCCCATTTCTGAGTACCAACCAAGCTGTCAATTCTTGCCCTCAATCTATTTATAAGACCAGCTTCAAACCAGAAGAATAGTCCTATAGCATTAAGCCCCGGGAGGCAGCTATTGCTGTTAATTGTCTCTTCTCTTCCTGGATTTGACCCTTCCCTACCTGCTTTACCTCACATGGGGAGTGAGATCAGGTGAAGGGAGGGTCATATGGCAGGACAGAGGAAGGAATGGGGTGAGACAGGTGCATCTACTTTGTCTCTTTATTGGGTTTGCAGATTAGCAATGCAGCCTAGCCCAAGCCCATCTTGTAAAAGAATAAGGCAGATGGCTCTAAGGAAGCAGAATGCCTCAAGTTATTTATAAATACTGTTAGAGAGGGAGTAAGACAGCCCATACATTTAGCAAGATCAAATGTTCTTGTGCTTCAAAAAAAGTGTGTTTAACTTCACTCTCTTTTTTTAATGCAACTTTCTGGAAGCCTCTTCCAGATTAACAAATTAAGTTGTCACTTTTTAATTTGTCCTCATCTGTTTAGTTACACAGACACCAGCTGTAGAGCACTTATTGTACTTAGTTTAGCAGGTGCCCAGATATGATCTACTATATTTCTGCTTGTACTTCAGATTGGTAGCCAAATCTCTATAGCCAAAGGGCTTCTTGGCTTTGCACAGTCAGGATCTTGAATTCCCTACATCCATTCTAACTCAGTGGTTCCCAACATGGGGCCCATGCCCCACAGGGGGATTTCAATTCCCAGAAGCCTAAATCAGTACATTTTCTGATCAGCACTTTGGGAAATTGACTTAGGCTTCTGGGAATTGAAGTCCAAAAACCAAAGGTTGGAAAACACTGTTCTAACTAGAAAGTATTCTTTATTTGCTTACCAATTGATTTGGTGTATCTAGCTATTTCAAGGAAAATCCTGACTAAAACAGATGAAATGGAAATTGCTGTCTTTTCCCTGGGGAAAAAGTTGCTTTCTTTTCATATACCGTATATACTCAACTATAATTTGTCCAAAATATAAGTCGAGGTACCTAGTTTGGACCTCTAAAACTAGGAAAATAGATTGACCTCAGTATAAGTCAGGGGTGGAAAATGCAGCAGATGCTGGTGAGTTTTAGTAATTAAAATACATGAAAATATGGTAAAATTAATTAATTTAGACATTTGTGTGGGTATGTTTTTGAGTGTTTACATTGACCCGAGTATAAGTCGAGTCCCATTTTTGGCTCTCATTTTGGGAGCTAAAAAACTGACTTATACTCAAGTATATACAGTATGTGTAATAGGCAGGAATTCAAGAGATCCAGTTTTTCATCCAGTATTGAGAGCCAATTATATAAAAAACTGAATCCAGTAATTTTCTGTTGTATCTTGTAGCTCTCCAGGCATTTTTCAAGCAGAATACATTGCAGTGAATTTAAAAAGAAAGGAACAAACGAAGGGTAACCGTGGCTGCAAATAAGAGGATGAGCAACAGCCAATTCACTAGCTGGAACTAGAAGAAGGCTTTTTTGTCAGTGTGCTGTTGGACACAAAACATACAGTTAGGGGGAAACCATGTAGTTAGAAAACTTCTTTTTCTTCCATGTCTAGTCCAGATGTGAAACTGTCAACATGAAGGCACCTTTTGGTGAGTTCATTCTGCAGTTCCTTCCACCTGACCTAGTGTGAGAAAGATTAGCTGGCAACACAATGCCGCTACCAGGGTTCAAAAATACCACAATCTTCGAGGAGGCTCTTTCTGTGTACTCTGTCAGAAAACTAATAGATGTGTAGCAGAAATAAGACACATGTGGCTCAGGAACAGAGGTAACTTGAATAAGCATTTATAGCGGTCTGAGTATGCAGAGACCCTTGGAGAAGCTTTACAAAGTATTCAAGGAGTGTTTTGCACATAGAAAGCCCTGGAGCATTTGACCGGTTGGTATCAGTTTTGGCTATGCAATTTGCTGAAGCAGTGGAAGTACGTAACTTTGTTACTGAACTAAGGTGTTTTAATCAATGATCCTGTGCTATGTAATAAAAACTATTGATTCCTGGGAGGAAACCACCATGGATAAAGGATAAAGGATTCGAGCAAGAATCCAGACATGCTTGGCTCACACTGAGTAGGGCAGGATATAAATTTAAATTTAAATAAAGGAATGAATGAATGAATGAATGAATGAATGAATGAATGAATGAATAAATAAATAAATAAATGCTTTCTTTCTCAGCGAGGACGGTTTGAAATGACATTTGGACCTTTCGGAAACCTGCACCCTTAGGGGAAGTAAAGCAGTATAGAAATTTAAGTATAAATAAATAAATAAAACAATAAGTCACAGCTGTTAAGAGTCAACAGCAAGCTGAGAATCCCACTGAAATGTGATGTAAATTTGACTGTGATGCCACATACACTTGTATGTTAGTGTTAAACAAGCACCATTACTTATTTGGGTATAAATCTGAGGTACACTAATGACACTCATCCTGTTCTAAATCTATTTGGTAGATAGACATGTTCTATCAACTGTTGGATGGTAAATCTACGCTTACATAAATAAAGTTGATTTAATGTGATCGTGCTAATTGGTCGTAGTAATTGTATTTGTGTTCAAGCCTTGTTGTGAAATCTGACTAGGCTTTTTGTGTTTTTAAAATATTAATTCCTAGACCTGGGCTGCATATTCAGTAAATGTTGGCTGAAGCTGAATGAGCCTTTGCATTCATCACAAAAAGCTTTCTTATGCTACACAACTCTTGTTTGCAGCAGGAAAAAGAGAACAAAGATCGTGTGGTGTTCCCACCCACTTGCTTTGAAGCTGACATTATGCTCTTGTTCTGTGTTGCTTAGCTAAAAACCTGCATCCTTGTTCTGCATTCTATGTCAGTTATATACAGTATATGTCTGCAGACACACACACATGTACAATATATATAGTTCATCAAAGTTCAGAAAGTATATCAAAATAAAGAAAGCTTCTCTGTGGAGAATCCCAGAACCTCCCCTTTTTTTCTGGCTCAATTACCTACATGATTGCAGTTCACCCTTAGCTCAAAGCATCAGATCAAGAGAGAGTCTTGGCCCCACCTTCTGGGTTTTATCTTCTTACATATGGTCCACCCCCTTGCCATTCCCCTAAAGGAATCCAGCCAATGACCATGCAGTATAACATGTCCATCACACATTAAGTTTCATTTCTTCCAACCCATGAGGCCAGCATGTTTACACATTCCAATCCCTCTAATGTATGTGCTAAACTGCTAAAGGTTCTCCCACGCATTGAAATCTCCATCTTAGATGAGGCTGAACCCAGTGGTGTGCTGGCCCACAGGGATACAGGGACTCATCCCGGTGCACTCCAGTGACTGGCACCTCCCAGAGGCAGGCAGAGGTAATGGGATTGTATCAAATTTCTCCCCCAACACGCCCAATAGGCACCAGCATCACTTCCTGTCCACCACCCTCCCAAGGTGCCCAGCACACCCGTGGCTTAACCCAGGGCACAAATCCTGCCCCCCCTCCCCCCTCTCTCTCATACACAAATACCATTGGCACCCTGAGTTGGGTTGGGGGAGGGGCTGTTAGCTCAGGAGGGTTTTTGCCCCCTGCCCCCTGGCTCATAGCTGTCAAGTATCCCTTATTGGCCAGGAAAACCCCTTATTTTACCCTCTTTCCCACCACCATCCCTTATTAATTAGACTGCAATGCCCTATTGCCACCATTGGAGGGCAGCACAGGGTAAGCATAGCTATCAAGTTTCATGTATTTGCCAGGAAATTTCCCTTATTTCCAAATCCCAAACTTGACAGGTATGCTGGCTACGACCCTGGCTGGGGCCCCTTCAGAACATGACCCCATACCTGTCAGGTTTCGGGAAATTTCTGTCAAACCCCCATATTTTACACTATTTCCCACGTCATCTCGTATTAGTTAGACTGCAGTTGGACTGGAGTTAGACTGGAGGCCATCACAGGATAAGCATAGCTGTCCAGTTTCCTGTTTTGGCTGGGAAATTTCCCTTATTTGACAGAAATTTCCCAAAACTTGACAGGTATGCTACCACCCCATGCCCTCATTTGAGCTATATCCCTTGCTTAGAACTGTTCTTTTCTGGCCAGACTTTGTTCTGGCCTTATTGCTGTGTCCTTGGGCTGGAGAAGGCTTGGGTCTGGCTTACCCTGACTCCTTCTTTACTGTATCTATTGCCTACCTTTTTTCTCCCAGCCTCTTCTGACACCAAAACAGTTCTGGCAGCCCGTTGTTGTGTGATCAAAGTGTGCTTAAATTGCATGCACATAAATGCTGTATTGATTGGATTTCTTCACATTCACAAAAAATTGCCCTATGTCCCAGTAGCTCTGTGTTATTGGTGGTGAAGAAGACATACATCAGTGTAGGCGAGCCTATGGCATGCATGCCAGAGTTGGCACTCAGAGCCCTCTCTGTGGGCACCTGTGCAGTCACCCTACCACAGAGTTTGCCCTGCCCCTCTGCCCAATGGGAGTGCTTCCTCCCTCCCCCAAGCACAGAGCTCACCCAGCCCCTATGCCCAGCAGCCCAATGGGAGCATTTTTTCTCTCCCCTGTTGCATGCATCGTATAGTGATTTTCCCAATGGGATGCATCGTACAACGATTGTTTTCGCTAAGTGGTTTTTCCCATTGAAAAATTGTTGTACAGGTTTTTTCCATAGGGAAAATTGTTATGCGGGACGCCATTTCCCCCCAAAACCTAATTGTTATGCGATTTTGTTGCTATACAGGGCAATTGCTGTATGAGGTTCCACTGTACCTGAAACCTGTGGTGCCTTCTTCTCTCTTTTTATCCCTGACTAAGAACTTACTGCATCTTATTTTCTACATGACTTTAAGTCAAAAGGTAACATGGATGAAAGAGGTAGCCTAAAGTGAAGAATCCGCCCCCGCCCCCAGCCCTGCCCCAAGCACTGCCCCTGGCCCCACCTTACAACAGAATATCTGTGCCTAGAAGACTTTATTTTTTGCTCCATAATAGGATTCATCTTTATTTATCCAAATGAACGGGTAATGGATTTGACATGTCCACATTCCTCAACTTTTGCTTGTTCGGTTGTGCAACATTTTTACCTTTCAGTATTTATGTGAGAAGGGGTGTGGAATGCCCCACCCAAATGTTCCTAACAACCATTTTTCACTGTTGTTTCTTTCCAAATGGTTTTCACAGCTTTTTCTGCGGCTTTTGCATTAGTCTCACCCTGCCTGCCTTTGTTTGGCCAGGATGATTTTAGCTGCTCAGAAAACATCTCTGTAAGTCAGTGATGTCAGGATATGCTACAAAGGCACTCGAAGATGTTTGTGTGAGCAAACTAACCCACACTGTTGTGAGGGTGTGTGTACTTATTGCTAAGGCAACTGAGGTGATGCTTCCTGTTTTCCTGCTCTCAGTGAAGCCACTATGGCTTATTAGCACAGAAGAGCAAGGTGTGAAGCACTGGTCGCCATTGCTTTACCAACCCAGACTCTCCCTCTTGCTGGTGGCTCTTATTTCAATGCAGTCTGCCAAGGCAAGAATTGTTTGTGTGCTTCCTTTCAGAGTGGAAATGCTTCTTCTCCTTCCTGATTTTGGATGTTTTAAGCTAGTCAGTTCCCATATTACTGGAGAATGGACCATGGGTCTGAAGTTCTAGATGAGTCCCTGAAACCACCCAGAAACAATTAGGTGATTGTGACCAGGGCCGGCATCAGAAATTTCCGTGCCCGGTATGCACCCCCACCCACATTTTGGCCACGCCCCTTTGGTTTCCTGTGCATGCGTAGTTTGTTTGCACATGCGTACATCAGTGGTTTCCCGGCACCACCATACCCCTGTGGTTTTCTGTGCATGTGTAGTTTGTTTGTACACCAGTGGTTTCCCGGTGGTGCCAGGCCCCCATCATCTCCAGGGCCAGGATGGGAGTCCTGATGGTCCCCCCCCCCTGATGGCGGCCCTTATTGTGACAGTGGGAAATAGGTTCGAAATTACTACCTGTTCACAGCACAGTAAAACCCCTACTTACGTAAAAAGTCTGTTCCATAGGCTTTTATGTAAATTGGTTTTTTACTTAACTCGAAGCAAACCCATAGGAAAAATTAATGTGTTTACTTAACCCAAAGCAAACCCATAGGGAAATGATATTTATGTAAATCAAAGCAACCCTATAGGAAAAATGAATTTTTTTACGTAACTCGAAGTTAACCTATAGGAAAAATAATTTTTTAAAATAACTCGAAGCAAACCCATAGGAAATTGTGTTATGTAAATCGGGACATTTATGTATATCAGGACATAGTTTTAGTGCAAAAATCATTATGTAAGTTGAATTTTATGTAACTAAGAGGCATATGTAAGTCAGGGTTTTACTGTATACTTATTTTTAAACTCAATTTGTACTAAGAATGAGCAGGAGTACACTTCATGGGTTTAGATACAAAGCCATAATCCTGCATAAGTTAAACTGAAGTGAATTGCTGCTAATTAACACTGGTCATATTAACAAGGCATTCACCCAGTGTGCAACATGGATGCATCTAATAATGTAACCAGTGTCTTGTTAGTTATCAGCAATTTGCCCTGTTGAGTTATGCAATGTAATGAAAATGTATGTCAATCGCCAACAGGATCCAGGCTGATATTTTTATTCCAAAAAATAGATTGCAACAATATGATTGCTTCTGTCCAAGAAAACATGTTTAATATTAGAGGTATAATCCTAACTAGCTAAAATGGCTGAGGTGAAAGTACACCAGCTGAGGCTGCACTGAATCCAAACCCGTCCCAATAATAGGATGTTGGAAAATATTCTGGACTCCCTTGATCCTGGCCAACTTTTGTGTTGATGTAGTGGCTCTGATGCTGGCCTGAGAAGAGTGAGGATCTGTTGTAAACCTGTTCCTCCTTTTTGGCCCACCTGCCAGAAGATCTGAGATCAGCCAGACCACAGGGATTGTGCTGGCACTCATGCAGGTGAGCTTCCCAACAAGAGGCAAACCCACTGTAGCCAGCATTTTCTTTGAGTTTGGATTGCCCTGCCAGTGAGTTTAAAATAAGAAGCATCATACTGTCATTTTTCATTTTTCTTTTTTTAGGGCTGTTAAGCATTTTAGGTTGTGAGGTATAAAGACTCAGAGGAAGAGGGCAGGAGGAAGAGGGATTTTAGTTGTGTGTTTCAGAACTGAATGTGTGCAAATGACCATCTTAGGTTTTTTTTAGGTCTAACATTGTATAGTTGCACTAGTGACTAAAGGATAATTTTGGAGCATGCGCGCCAAAATGTGAAATTCAGGCTTCTATTTCTGCTCTAACCTATTTCAAAAATTTGTCACAAGACACTGCAGTTTTATTTTTTGAGGGGACAATTGTGGATCTATAATTAGCATTTTAAAAATTTCTTAAATTAGACCTGTGACATTTAAACCTTTCTGCACCAAACTATGTATTATGTTTTGTAACAATATGCTTGACCCAGAGTTCTGAATCTTGACATTGCTCTATTGACAAATCTTCTGGACTTGTAAACCGAGTTGTGCAGGACTACTAGCAGCGTATAATGTCCAGATTATCTATTAACATGTAATAATTTTAGTTGATTGAGTTTAGTTGAAGTCACTTTATCAGACAGGGATGGACAGGCATGTAGCAGTAATGCTGGAAATATATACACCTAGGTACATGAGACCACGGACTGTGGTGGCTTAGTGGTTAAGATGCTGAACTTGATGAATGGAAGGTTGGCAGGTCAGCAGTTTGAGACTCAAGTGTTACTTGAAAGAGTGAGCTCCTGGCTCTGTTCCAGCTCCTACCAACCTAACAATTCGAAAGTAAGAGATTGCAAGTACTTTAGATAAATAGGTATTGCTTTGTCAGGAAAGCTAACAGTGTTCTGTGTGCTCTGGTGAATACCTGTCAACCTCCCCGGATTGGCTGGGATTTCCTGATTTTTGGCGCCGATTTGCGCCATTTCCCGCCCGCAGCTGCCAAAACCCCAGAATTAGCAGCAGGGGGGAAGAGGTGCTGCGCATCCCTTCTGCGCAAGTCACGTTCTACGCATGTGTAGAAGGCTTTTACGCTTGTGTAGAACCCTTTTACACTTGCGTAGAAGGCTACGCAAGCAGAAAAGGGTTCTACGCAAGCGTAAAAGCCTTCTACGCATGCATAGAACGCGACTTGCGCAGAACCATTGTGTGCAGGTCCCGGATTGTCCAGAGCCACGGTTGACAGGCATGCTCTGGTGTCTAGTCATGCCTGCTAAACGCCCATGGAAACATATGCTGACACAGACAGCACTGTCTCTTTGGCTGTCAACAGAGATGAGCACTGCACCCTAGATTCGGATATGGCCATCATAGCTAATAATTCATTCAGTAGGGCTTTCTCTTGATGGCTGCAGTCTTTTGGGACAGCTTTAAACACAAACTCATTTTGTAATAATAATTGTAATCACAGCAGTGGAAATAGATGTTTCTCATAGAAATGAACATTTCTATCATGAGGTTTGAATGTCTTATCTGTGTGATCTTTTTCTCCTATGCTGATAATGGTCATATGTTTGAGTTAGCATTAATTAGTATAAGAGACATCATAATTTATAGTCTAACTTGAAGGTATTTCATACATTGGACTATTAGGGTAATGGTCTCATTACATAAGCAATACAGACATCTGAGAGTGTTAATTTTTTAGAAACATCAAACTGTGGGTAAAAGTACTTTGCCTTGGATGGATAAAACCACAAATCTGAGAAGTTATTCTGCCCCCACACTCTGCTTTTGAATTTGCTCTGAGTTTTTAAGTAGAGCAAAAGAGTGGGGGAGCCTTACAGTTCTTGTAACTATCATCAAGTAGCATTTATTGAGCACAACAATGACAGAAGTTCAGTGATGTGCCAACATGTTTTGGAGCTATCTGCAGTATCTTTTACTAGACTTTAACTTTCTAGCCATTCTATCCTAAGATTTCTCTAGTCTACATTCAAAATTTAATCCTAGCCCTTTTTTGCAGGTCCTGAGCATTGACTATCTAAAAACACAGAGAGAATTAAACAACTCAATTGATTAAACTGCTGCCCTCCAAGCTACATTTTTATCTTCTGTTACTTGAAACTAAAACTTTTTCAAAAGGCACACATTTTGTACGGGTGAATTGGAAACCAGGTTTATATTTATGCTCACTCGTGTGTGAAATTAATGTCCAACAAGCACACTGAAGTGAATGCATGTGTTAATGAAATGGTATTCACTTTTTAGTTTAGTGGTTAAGCAGCTCTTTTTTTGGACTTTCTGCTATACAGTACATACTAATACATGCTGGGCCCAATCCAGCAAAATGTCAATTCTCTGAAATGCAGGCTATTTCCATGCATGGAGTTTGTCCTAGCGAATTCAGAATAATATTTGCATTTAATTTGATATAGGCATGCATTTAGTGTTACAAGAGCTTGCTGAACAGAGAGACATATACAGTGTATATAGGGCATCTCTGGTATGCCCAAAGTGTGAGGACAAACAATGAGTCATCAAAGTTGATATTGCCAGTGAACATTAATTGTCACAACAAGTTTGCAGTTATAGATGATTTGATTCATTTTAATTTCATGCCTTTGATGTTCTGCCTGATGTACTCCAGATACAGCTTTGTTACTGAACTGAAGGGAACTTTCATTCTGCTGAAATTGTGTCTGTAATTATTCTTTAAACCATTAGCAGAACAATCAAGAGATGGGACCATTTCCAGAGGAGTAGCCATATTTCTTGATTTTGATCCATCAGAGTTCACTCTACAATAAAATTGGTGGCTTTTAAAGTGTTGTGAGGCCCTTTTCTTTTCACAAGAGATGGGACAGAGAGTGAAAGCAAAGAGCAAAGGTGGCCACTCAGTTGTCATCTTGCTATGCAGTTGACTTCACTTTCCTGAATAATCATAATATCAAAAATGGCTTCAGTACATTTTTGGCTAGAGTCCTGTTTGCCTTGATATAACATAAAATTAGGTAAAGGTAAAGGTCTCCCTTTCTCGAAAGTAAATCATGTCTGACTCTAGGGTTCAGTGCTATATCTCTGTTTCAAAGGCGAAGAGCCAGTGATGTCTGCATCTGCAGATGTTTCCGTGGTCATGTGGCAGGCATGACTAGACACCGGAGTGCATGGAACATTGTTTACCTTCCCACCAAAGTGGTACCGTACTTATTTATCTAATTGCAATTTCTTGTTTTCAAACTGCTAGTTTGGCAGGGTCTGGGACAGAGACGGAAGGTCACTCCATTGTGCAGTACTCAGGTTTCAAAATACTGACTTTCCAGTTGTCAAGTTCAGCATCTTAACCACTAAGCCACTACAGTCAATGTAAAGTTACACCTGTGTAAATTGTCTTTGTGTTATGTCTAGACAACAAGGATTATGGAATTTGATTGTGCAATCAGATGTGTGGCTCCTGTTGTAACCATACTGCAATGTACCTGTAGAAGTGCTTTGTGAATGGCACTTCTGCCTTGGCACAATTACAGTTACTACTAGCATAATTTCAAATTATGAAAACACAGCTGCTCATTAGTCTTTCAGCTTTTGTTCTGGAGATAGAGTGTCTCAGTGAAAGAGTCCATAGCCTTTAGTTTGCAGGACCTGAGTAGGAACATTATTGACAGAACTTTTTAAAAATTTCCTACAGTCCCCATAAGTAGGGAGTGGCTTGATAATGGCACATAACAAAAACAACAAGAATAGCAAAAAGAGTTACCTGGTAACATTAAGACTTTGCAACGCCAATATACTTTTTCTTCATTGCGTGGAAAGATCTTAACAAATACTGGTTCTTTTGATATTAAATTTAATCAAAAGTATTTTGTTTACCCTTGCTTCCTTTTTAAGATACTGGGATGAAGATTAGGATCATGAGACTTTCACAAGGACTTTGAGCATGCGTTAATTTAGTGCTTTATGCAGACTTACACTCACACATCCATTGAAAAATGGATAATGTTCAGAAAGGTTAAGGAGCAGAGTGATTAATCTAGCAATGTTAGTCATTGCTGAAGATACTCCTAGTTTAGTGCAGATTTTTTTTAAAAAAATGTAGAATGATTAGAATGCTACTATAAATATTCATTGAAAGGATATGTAGCTACCACTGATTTTCTTAACAGGAGAGCTGTTAAGATGTGTTGTTAAGAGCTGGTCTGTTTGTGCTAAGTGATCTTGAAAAAATTGCTATTATAGGAACAAAAACAGAGTCAATATGATACAAGAGGAGGAGGTGGGGGGTTGTGTAGCTTATATGTACAGTATTCAGTGCACTCTCACAGACCCCCTTCTGACTTACCCTGCTAAGGGAAAAAGAAAGGCTAAAATGGCCATGAGTGACTATTTAAAAGGTTACCTCCTTCCTCCAATCACTTCTAGGTCTTTAAAAGGAGAGATGTGTGTCCCACTGGGGTTGAGGGGGTGAAAGTGGCCTAGAGAGTAGCATTGACTGCCCACCCCTTCATTAGAGTCTTGGTTTTCGATGCAGGAACTATTAGAGGAAATGTTTTCTTTTTATCCTGTCTTGCTAACAGAGCGTGAAGTAGAAAAAATAACAATACAGAGAAATGTGGAGATATCAACTCAGTGTCATCAGCACCACCTTTGTTTGTTTTGGTACACACACTAGCATTTTACTTGATAAAAATCACTCTAGAAACATTTAAAGTAGAAAAGAGTATCTTTTCTTACAATTGTCATATGTACTTACGGTCAGAAGGGAAATAAAAAAGAAAGAAAGAAAAAGAAAGGAGTCTCTAGTATCTGGAAAACTCTTCATGCTTGCTGCTTGGAAGAAGGTCAGAGAGGGACAAAAAAGACTATCAGCAAAAACATTGGAAACAAGAAAAAACAGGAAAGGAGGTGAGGTTTTGGCCTCAAATGCCAGATATGGAGAAAGTCAATCATATTGGGCTATAAAGCCCCCTCCTACTGATATCCAGTTTTAGTGCATGCAAGATTGCTATTATCTCAACAGGAAATCCATACCAAAGTCTACTGTGAGCCATGACTGCTGCTTGCATAATCTTTAACAGGTTATTCTTTCTTACATGACCTGGCTTGAATGCTTTGTAGGAAAGGCAGGGATCTATTATGTGGCTAAAAACTGATGGATTGAAACAAAATAGTACAGTGAGCTTCTGAATGGTCCCTTCAGGCAATTATCAGCTAACACCATAGAAGGCAAACATCAAGTGAGTAAAATGAAGGTCTTGAAAGTACAGGAGAGAAAACCAGAAAGAGAGAGAACTGTTTCTGAATTTTTATGGGCATTGAGCTATCCCCAGAATAGAGTGAAGAGTTGTCCATGGAATGAGTATTCTGTGTATGATCTGCATAGGCTAGCTGATGTGATGAGGGGTTAGGTTAGGCTTGGATTTTATGAACCCCGATTGAGACCACGCTATGAGCAAGGCTAATAAATAGTCTTAGACAAATTATTGTTTTTCATTTTAACCTACCACACAAGGTTGTTGGGACTATCTGAGCTCATTGGAAAATGGAAAGATATAAATATAACAAAAAAGTAAATAAACTTGACTAAGGAGCATGAACACAAAGAAAAACGTGTTTGATAGACTCCTCGTGGGACTTGTCAAAAATGTTTAACTGCGATTACGCTTGTCTGCTTGGAGCTGAATTCAGACATATTTCTCTTAGGTCACTGAACAACAGCTGTTGAATAATAAAGATTGTCAATCAATACTATCTTCATCCAAACTAACCACAGTGGAGAAAGTTATTGCACTATATCTTGAGATTCTCGGTTTTCTGCTGCAGTCTTAATTTATATTTTCCAACCTAGTAATACATTCTACAGATGCTATATATAAACCAGACATGAACAAGTATATGTACAATCAACCACTTGTACAGTATTAGTATGCCATTGTGAGAAGAAAGCAACTTGGCCAGCCCTAAACAGGGGTAATGATTCTGAAAGCTTGTAATTAAAGGTAGGAAACATGTATCTTTTACACCAAGAAATGCATTAAGGGGTAATGCAGGAGGAGATAACCCTAAACATGATTCTAGAAGCTCTGAATACTAGTTTCCATCCATTGGGAGTGGGTGGGAGGTATGCTGATAGCCATTCTAGAGGAAACTCTATGTCCGGGGTGGCCAACTTATGGCCTGTGGCACCATTTCATGTGGCCCACTGCCAACCTTACCACTCCCGGAAGCAGAAGTGGAAGTGTTTACGACAGTCGTAAAACACGCCTGCACCTGTCATAAACGCTGTCAAAAATGCACCCGCGGTTGTCATAAACAATGTTTACAACAGCTGCGGATGCATTTTACGGCAGTGTTTATGATGGGAGGAACCACTTGATTGGCCTGCTCAGCTGTCCGAGGGGGCATGGTCCAGCTCGTGGTACAAAAAGGTTGGGAACCCCTGCTCTATGCACTACCTCTCTTTAACAAAGGAGAATAACAGCAACTTTGTCTTCCAAGGAGGCAAGACAAACTCTGAGAGTAGCAGTTTTTTGTATTGACAAGTAATTACTCAAGAGGAGAGAAAGATGACTAAGCCTACCTGGCAAGCTGTTGCCCTTCAGTGGTTTGGGTTTTTTGTTACATGTGTTGAAGCTTTAACTTCAAAAATTCTTCTCAGTCAACCATACATTTTTTGTTTGTTTGTTTGTATATTTTGGCATTTATACTGCAAGATGCCAAAACATTTCAAACCAGTTGAGAGTCTTCTTCTTTACATCCTCTTTTACCCCTTTGGATACAGTAGTTTATTATTTCTAATAAAAACCTAAACAAATAATAATATCAAAGAGCAAATAAAAGTATTGCTTAAGAACCCAACATTCTTAATAAAAGCATACAAATTAAAATGCCTGAAGGGGGAGCAGTATTTGATTTCTTTTTATTTCACTGGAATAACATCAGAAAGAATGTTTTGTTACTAACTTTAAATCAATTCTCCACCACCCAGAGTGGTTTCTTCCTGGCTCTTTAAGCCACCACAAGCTTTATCTCCTCTAGAGAAATCATGAAACTTGCCAAGATATATCCCTTAGGTGAGGCCCTCTGTCCTCTTTTGCCAAGAATCTTTTATGGAAGCAAGATGCTAAGGAAAGCCATCTGCCTAGTTGCACAAAAGAACTAGATAAATGCAGATCATGGCTTACAGATTTTGCAGTGCAGGTAGTGCTCTCAAAGTCTGGCTTATTACATTATGTTAGGAGTGTGCAAGGAATCTATGCAGTCAGGCATTTAAAAAAATATTATTTTGCAGATGTTCCTAGTCTGTACCACCCACAGATGGATATAGAACAGATGTATCTCTATGCATTTCTGGACTTCGAAAAACATGCTCTGTAAATTTATTACATTTATATACCACCAGATTTAGTGCTCAGGTACTACAGCAGTAAACAAAATAAAATACATAATTGTATGGAGAGACAAAGTAAAAACAATACAATAAATGTACCAGGGGCAATACTAAGGACTCCATTTTAACTGAAATGGAGATAGACAGGTGGCATTACACAGACATAACTAATAACAACTAACCTGACATCCCAAAAAAGAAAAGAAAAGAAAAACCCTAAAACAAAACATGTGGGGGGTATACAAAGCAAGACCCCAGTTTTAACTCTCACCATCTCTTTCCCAAGGGAGAAACTCTGCATAGGCCTCTCTGTATAAATAAGTTTTTAACAGCTTATTAAAAGCCTAGAGGGAAATCGCCTGACAGATCTCCACAGGGAGATCATTCCATGTGGAGGGAGCCATCACTTTCCATAAGTGCATTTATATGAAAATAGAACCTTTTTTAAAATGTGTAAAAACACACTTTAGTCATTGAGTGAATGTTTCCAAACAATACTTGTGACAGCAACTAGCAGAACAAAGAGCTCAAGGGGGGGGGGGGGATCTTCCCTTCCACTACAACATTCTCCCCAAAAACAACTACATGGGAACAGCATGGATTGGATATAAGGATCGGAGAGGGAGGAGGACATTTATAGAAAGAAACTTGGGAGATGCATACATTCTTAGTTATGTCTTACATTAGACATGGAGAAGCTCTGTCCTGTGCATGTATACTGAAATAAGTGGCAGTGAATTCAATGGGCTTTGCTCCCAACTAGCTGTGTTTATGATTACAGCCAGGGCCATAGGCAGGGGGTGGCTAGGGAAATCTGACACCACTCCCCGAGTTAACACCCCCCCCCCAGCAAAGTTCCAATGTGGTGTGTGTGTGTGTGTGTGTGTCATTGTTGCCCCTCCTGAAAAAAATATTCACCCCTGCCCCATCTAGAATCCTGGCTACGGCCCTCATTACAGCCTTACACTGTCACCTTACAATAGTAAATTGAAGCAAACCCATAGGGAAATAAGTTTTTACATAAATAAAAACAAACCCGTAGTAAAAATGATTTTTTTTACATAAATCAAAGCAAACTCATAGGAAACTACATTACATAAATCGGAACATTTACGCAAATTGGGACATGGTTTTCGTGCAAAATATTACGTAAGTCGAATTTTACGTAACTCAAGGTGTACGTAATTGGGGTTTTACTCAGTGGTGGGCTCCCAAAAAATTTACTACCACACTGTGGGTGTGGTATGGTGGGCGTGGCCAGGGGAAAGCCCTGTGTTGCAGCCGAATTAGTACCACTTTATTTCAAAACTTGGGTGGGCGGGGCCAGTCAGAATTTCTGGTTCTGGTTCTGGCGAACTGGTGCGAACCTGCTGATGCCCACCACTGGTTTTACTGTAATGGCTTTGTTTTCAGCTTTGCATTATAATTATAAACACTTATTGTGACATTTATCATCATAATTATAAGAAATCAAATGTTTGCTACAAAAGTATTTTTCATACTTGTTCATGAATGAGAGAAAGCACAAATCTCTTAACAATGTAAAATTGAAAAGGTGACTGGTGAATCCAATTTATGCTCCTTTGAATAACAACCGCATTTTAGTCTTTGTTTCTAACATTAATATGAATGTGGAATAAAGCTGTTTGCTGTGCTGACATAAATGGGTATAAAAATCTTTCTCTTGGTTGTCATGTTTCAACTGAAATAGTTTGTAACAGTGTGACCTAACTGGTATGCTTGGTAAATATATCCTAGTCACAATGCTTTGACAATCAGTGCAACATTTGTTAGAATGCTCCTATGTAAAAATACACAGCGTTAGTTTAACTATTAGTTAGCAAGACTATTAGTGGTGTTTAAGGTACATAAGAAATGTATCACCATGCACACACGTATATAACTTGTGGTGGTAATGTTTCCCTGGAGATATTAACTGCAAACTCAAAGTAGTAGTTTCAATGTGTAAAAATAAGAAAACTGCCTTGCAATTGTGTACAACAAGAAGAGAAGAGGAGGAAAAGGAGGGTCATCATCAACACTACCACCACCATCATTTTCTCACTGGCATCTCATAAAAATGAATTGGCCAAACATCCTTTTATAATATCACTCAGCAAGACTGTTTCTAGTGCTGTGGTTAGTTTTTCCCACCCATTTCAATATAAAGCAGTAGGACACACAGAAGAGGAAGACTTTCCACCTTACATTTTGGGTAAGGGTTTCAATGAATTTTTTAAAAAAATTGCTGGATGGCTGCTCTGGTTTTAAATGTACCAAATCAGAATAGACAGCATTGCTGTGGAATAGCTTTTTAGAAATAGAAAAAACCATCGTATTTATACACCCTATTCAGTAGAATCAGTTCCGAGTCCTTCCTGAAACAAGGATGGGTCTGGATTTTTTGGTTCACTTCACATTTAGCAGCCATGCATCCTCCTCTTCCATAGCCAGGTGAGGAAGAAGGAAAACGAAGTTTCTCTGTATTACCCTTCTTCTGGAATTCATTTCCTCTGCCCTTCTGAAGTCATACCCAAATGGGCCATTTCCTATTCCTCCCTCCTATGACCTTAACGGTTGGATGGGCAACTTTGCCCAATCTGGGAGCCAATTTTCTTCCTCCAGGATCCACCATGGGCTGTACAAACCACCACAAAGGCCTGGAAAGGAGTAACAACAACAACAACAACAATATACTGTACTGTACTGTAATTGAGCTATTTGCTAGCAGTTCTGCTTGCAGCCCTGCAGGTGGTGATGTTCAAAGAAATGCATTAATGAGCAGTGATAAGGCTGCTGCCCCCTCCCCCAGTTTTCTCAGTTGTCAGCTTCAGACATGGAGCTTTATAGAACAGAAATGTAATGAAGAACATATAGTCATTGTTTTGATCAATTGCTTTGGAAGAAAGAAGCCTTTTAACATGATTAGTGCATGTGCAAAGCGATCCAGTAACATACATAGCTGAATTTCTATTTTTCTCTTTTCTCCCATTTTATATTGAAAAGAATCCTATAAGGTAGAGTTGGGTAAGAGGTCACCAAGCAGGCTTTGTAGATAGGATTTGAATTTGGGTCTTTCAATTCTAAATCAACACAGGCCACTACACCAGGGGTGCCCAAACCTTTTGGGCCGGTTACGTGGTTGAGTGGTTCCTCCCACTGGAAATGGAAGTAAAACATGAATGTGCATGCACATAACGTGCTTGTGCATGTGCATAATGCTGCTGTAAATGACCCACAGCTGTCATAAATGCATTTACGACAGCCACGGGTCATTTACGGCAGCATTATGTGCATGCATGTGCGTGTTTTACTTCTGCTTCTGGGAGCAGCGCTGGCTGCACTGAGCCAGATTAATTGGTGCCATGGGCCAGATATGGTCCATGGGCCGTAGTTTGGGCACCCATGCTATAATCTTTCTCTCAAAACAGTGGTTATTATATAAGCGTAGGTACTCCGTGTGTTGTAGTGGATAGAGTAATGGGCTAGAGCCTAGGGCTCAGAAGAACTGGGTTCAAAGGCCTGCTAATGCATGGAGACTCACTAGGAAGTGGAACTGGTAAAACCACTCCATAAATATGTCATTTACTTTGACAACCTTAGGATCACGATAAGTCAGTTTCAACTTGATGGTATGTAACACAGTAGAATCATTGAATGACTCTGATCACCCTCAGAGAGTCTTGCTGTCCTTCGCCAGCCGTAGATTCCCATCGCTGATGTTCAACCGGAGACTCTATTTAGAAGCGAAGGGAATCTGCCCAACTCGGGTTTTCATCAATAACATCTGTGCTCCACTGCTGCCCTCCCTCTGGAACAAGAAACAGAAGTGTCACGACATCTTACCAACGGAAGTTCCTGAACACCCCCTACAAAAACACTCTCCTGGTCACATTTTCTCAGAGACTGCTTCCAAGGAGACAATGTTTAGACCACCAATGGACAGTTTGAGTAAGGTTTTAGTGGCCCCTTCCCCCCTCTTGCCATTATCTACTGAGGGGGGTTTAGAAGGAACTTGTTCGGATTTGCCTGTTAGAGCAACTGGGGGTCCTTTTCAAGCCCACAATTTAGGCTCAGTCCCAGGCCCTTCATCAGAGTCTTTTGTTAGCTAGAGTAGCTGTCTAGATCCCCATATCCCTAAACCCCATGTGGATTTGGACCCTGGGAGAATCCTGGCTGAGGGATCAAGTGTCTCTCCCTCTTGCACTGCATATCCAGATCCTAAGATCTTGCAAGACCCTCAGATTCTAAGGGACTTACTAAGTATAACAACAGTGCACTGTGGCTGTGGACCCGGCTTCAGCGCAGGGGCTCGGTGGCAGAGTCCCTCAGGCGTTAGGAGCAGGGCATGGACTATGAACTGTGGATTTAAGCCCATTCGCCCAGAGGGCCAGTGGCAGTGGCCTGACCGGTGTCGACATTGGTCTATGGGCTGCAGAGCTGTCCCCAGCCACCAGAGGACCGGTGGCAGAGGTCCAAATGAGGGACAGTCAGTGCCAGTGATAGGACACTGGTCATGGACCTGCAGCTGGGTGACCCAACATGCCCCCAACATTGCCGCTTCCGCCGCTGCCACCGCTGTTGGGGCTGGACCCAGCCTTGCTTCCCCAACAAGGGGAAAGTGCTTCCAGCTGGGCAACCCGCAACGGCTACAAAGGGGTGGATTCCACCACCGCCAGGGTCTGCCTTGCCACCGGCCATGGACCTGCAGCTGGGTGGCCCAACAAGCCACCAACATTGCTGCTTCTGCGGCAGCCACTGCTGTTTGAGCCGGACTGAGTCTTGCTTCCTCAACAAGGGGAAAGTGCTTCCAGCTGGGTGACCCGCAGCGGCTACAAAGGAGCGGATTTCACCACCACCAGAGTCAGCCTCGCCACCAGCCATGGACCTGCAGCTGGTTGGCCCAATACGCCCCCAACATCACCACTTTTGCAGCCGCTGCTGCTGCCGGAGCTGGACCCAGCCTTGCTTCCCCAATGAGGCAGCACCTGAGGCTGTTTCATGGCTCAATGGTCATACCAATAGCCACATCTCTGGTTTTTGGGGGTTTTTTAAGTGGGGAGGAGAGGGAGAGGGGGGGGAGTGAGTGAGAGCCAGCCTCGCCAGCTGGGAAGGTGGGGCAGCACTCCATTTGAAATAGACAGGGAGGTTCCTGGGGCCCAAATTGGAGTTGTGACGGGCATGGGGTGATATGGCGGGTACCAAGTGGTGGGCCGCACATGAGGAACACGGGACCAATGCTTGTTATCTGTCCCTCATTCCGGCCCCTTGGTTACACCTCTAGGTCCTGAGCAGCTGATCCAGAGTGACCCCGCCCTTAGGTTGCTGCTGCTGAAGGCCAGGTCAGTCTGCAACAAGGCCCCCCTGATCCAAGATTCTATTCAGGTTGGGTGGGCTGACCTGGCATGCATTACCGAAACCTGGCTGAGACCAGAGGATGGTGTGCCTCTGTCAGAAATATGTCCAGCTGGGTTCGGTATTTGGCACCAGCAAAGGGAGGAGGGGAAGGGTAGTGGCATCGCCATTGTAGCCAGGGAGTCTCTGGGAGTTGCTAGGGCTGCTGCTCCACAAGTTCCGGGTTGTGAGGCCCTGCTCCTGTGGTTGGGACCTAAGGGTCAGTTGGGAGTCTTACTCCTGAACCTGCCCCCTTGCAGGGTAAGGGACTCCCTGCCTGAGCTCCTCGAGGCCGTCTCAGTGCTGGCGTTGGAATTCCCTAGGCTGATGGTCCTGGAGGACTTCAATTTGCCTTCGCTGGGGACTGGCTCTGAGGTTGCACAGGAGTTGATGGCTTCCATGGCAGCCATGGGCCTGACTCAAGTAATTCAGGGCCCGACCAGGCAGTGGCCACACGCTGGATTTAGCTTTTTTGTTGGAGTGGTGGCTGAGTGATCTTATATTACAGAAATTAGACATACAACTGTGCCATGGTCAGATCACTTTCTGGTGACTCTAGACTTTCTGGGGGCAACGTTTCACCGTAGGGAGGCAGGGCCTGTTAAGCTAGCCCGCCCCTGGGGACTAATGGATCCTGATGGATTCCAGTGGGAACTGGGGGATTTTCCTCTGGATCGGTTCAGCGATTCACCTGAGGAGCCGGTTGATCTGTGGAACAGAAAGACGATGGCAGCCTTGGATGAAATCATGCCACTATGGCCTCTCCGAGCCCATGGGGCTAGGTCATCCCCGTGGTTCACTGAAGAACTGCAGGAGCTCAAACGGGTGAAGAGACGCCGAGAGCACCACTGGAGGATGAGTCAGACTAAGTCCGACTGGACACTGGTTAGAACCACTATTAGGGCCTACCTGGTGGCGATAAGGGTGGTGAAGCGACAATATTTCACCACCCTTATTGCATCCGTGGATAATCGCCCAGCCACCCTGTTCCGGGTGACCAGGTCTCTCCTCAGTAGAGGGGGGGGGCGGTGTCTGGTTGGAAGGGTTTGGCTGAGGTTTTCTCTGATTACCTGATGGATAAAATCACTCAGATTCGCTCGAGACTGAACCTCGGCGTGGATGGGGAGAGTCAGGAGGGGCCGGACCACAGTCTTGCCATGTCATCTGGGAACGTTTTGATCCAGTTGTCCCTGATGAAGTGGACAGGCTCCTTGCTGCTGTTCGTGCTACTACCTGCCCTTTAGATCCCTGTCCTGCCGACTTGTTGAAAGCATCTAAGGCAGTGACAGGCGGCTGGGTCGGGGCGATAACTAATTCATCTTTATGGGAGGGGGTATTCCCTGCACCTTTAAATCATACTTTGGTGTGCCCCCTCCTAAAAAAACTGGTCTTGATCAAGCAATTCCAGCTAATTATAGGCTGGGTCCCCAACCTTCCCTTTTTGGGGAAGGTATTGGAGAAGGAGGTGGTGCGGCAGTTGCGGGGGGGGGGGGTCCTGGATGAAGCGGACCCCTTTCAGTCAGGGTTTAGGCCCGGACATGGTACGGAGACGGCATTGGTTGCACTGATGGATGATCTCTGACGAGAAAGGGATGGAGGCCATATGACTATCCTTGCTCTCCTTGACCTCTCAGTGGCTTTCGATACAGTCGACCATGGTATCTTTCTGGAACGGCTCCGAGGATTGGGGATCCAGGGCACTGTGTTGTCCTGGTTTTCCTCATTCCTGAAGGGCTGTATCCAGTCGGTGTGGTTGGAGAGTGAGACGTCCAGCCCTAGGCCACTCCAATATGGGGTGACTCAGGGCTCGGTGCCGTCTCCTCTCCTATTTAATATCTACATGAAACCGCTGGGTGAGATCATCCATTGCCACGGGGCGCGGTACCATCAGTACGCGGATGACACCCAAGTGTACATCTCATCTCATGGTGATCCCAGTGATGCTGTCAAAGTCCTGTCTGAGTGCCTGGCGGCTGTTGGGGTCTGGATGGGGGACAACGGATTACAACTGAACCCTGGCAAGACTGAGTGGCTATGGATTAGGGGCCCGGTGCTATCTCAGGAGCTACCATCATTGGTTTTGGATGGGGCTAGTCTGCCCCAGACAGATCCGGTGCACAACTTGGGGGTCCTCCTGGACTCACGACTGCTGCTTGAAGATCAGGTAGCGGCAGTGGCCAGGAGGGCTTTTGCCCAACTTCAGGTGATTTGCCAGTTGTGCCCGCTCCTAGACCGGGACTCCTTACTCATGGTCACTCATGCTCTGGTCACCTCTAGACTAGATTATTGCAATGTGCTCTACATGGAGCTGCCCTTTACGACCATCTGGAGGCTGCAGTTGGTCCAGAATGCGGCTGCTCGGGTGGTGGTGGGGTGTGGGCGTTATGCTCGCACCTCACCACTGCTTCGGGAGCTGCACTGGCTTCCAATTTGCCTCCGGGTGCAATTCAAGGTGCTGGTCATTACCTTTAAAGTCCTACATGGTAGTGGGCCAGGATACCTAAGAGACCGCATCGCCCCAACAACGTCCAACCAGAGTGGACCGGAGGGACTCTCTGCTTGTACCATCTGCTAGAGGGGCCCGTCTCTCTAGCACACGAAGGAGGGCCTTCTCTGTGTCCGCTCCAGCCCTATGAAACCGCCTGCCAGTGGAACTAAGGCTGCAGACGGAATTGCTGCCCTTCAGGAAAGATCTGAAAACATGGCTGGTGGGGCAGGTATGGAGTCCTGAAGATGTCGTGACCCCCACCTGTTGGTTGGTTTAATATCAAAGTAATCTTCCACTTTTTAATGTGTGGGGGTTTTAGCGGGGTAATTTGTTTTAATGGGGTTGTTCTTGTTTTAAGGGTTTTAAGATTGTATGCCGCCCAGAGTCTTTGTGAGTTGGGTGGCTATATAAATATGAATATAAATAAATAAATAAAATAGGAAAGCAATGCAAAAATTAATTTGCTTAAATTGCATAATATAAAAAACCCATCACTTTGCATTGTATACAATTTTGCTTGTGATGCAAATGAGGTGCCTGATAATAATTTATATACTATGCAAATTTAGTTGCCCAGTTTTGGACTGCTGGAATATGACAACTTTATGCTTGTAATAATTCATAAAAGCTGGAGACATCAGTTTTTAAGTAATATTCGAATATTCATATATATATAATGTTGGATATTGCCTCTTGTCTCCCTTGGTGGAGAGTAGCACTGCTATCCATGACCATCTTTGTTGTTTATGTTTTCCTTGTATGAGAAGTGCTTTGCAGTGCTCATTGTGAATGCTGAGCAGAAATTTGGTTTAACATTTTTTAATATATATATATATATATATATATATATATATATATATATATATATATATATATATATATATATATATATATATATATATATATATATATATATTCTTATTCTACACTAGGACAAACCAAGTTTGCTTGGATCAAACTTTCCAGCAAATAAAAATGCTAACAAAGAGTAACTGTTTTATCACCAGAAAACACCATGTTGCATCAAATGGGGCATTGATTCCAATCAGTGAATGGCATAAGATGACATTTATTTCCCAGCTGTAATTGATTAAATCACCCTTCACAGAGGAAGGTAACCAGATTATAGAAATACTCAGAAAGAAAAGTTACTAGCTGTTCTTATTTATTATAACCTACATCCTGCATTGCTTCCAGGATTGTGTCTCAAGGTAGATTATTATTGTTAAGCAGTCAAGTCATTTCTGATTTCTGAGAATCCTGTAAATTAGTGAACTCCCAAGGTGCTGTTATTAACAGTCCTGTTCAATTATTGCAAATTAAAGAAGGCCATGGCTACTTTTATTGGGTTAATGGATTTTTCCTTTGGTTATCATCTTTTCCTGTTGTCTTCTTTTTTTAAACTGTTTTTTCCAGTGAGTCCTGTCTTCTCATGATGTGTTCAAAGTAGGATAGCCTCTGTGATAGTACCTGAAGAACTCTCCTTCAGTATTACATTTCAAATGATTTGATCCTCCCCCCCATCAGCTTTCTTTTTTGTTCAGCTTTCACATTCATTATTATAGTCAGGAGTGCTACAGTATTGGAGATCCTCGCCTTGGTCTTAACCAACACATCCTGACACTTAAGGATTTTTTCTAGTTTCTTCATAGGTGTCCTTCTGAGTTTCAACCTTCTTCTGATTTCTTGGCTATGGTTCCTTTTGTATTCATGGCTGAATCATTGTATAGATTGGGGGTTCCCAACCTACAGCCTTCATGATTCACGCAGTCAAAAGCACAAACTGGTTTTCTTCTGAAACTCTTTGTTATGCAGCACTAGCCAATGTTAACTACAATATTGTCTTTAGTATCTCTTCCTTTTCTCAACCCACCTTGAACATCTGGCACCTCCCTCTCAATATACAGTAGAAGTTTTGTTGTAAAAACCTGCACATCACCTTGCCTGCATGGGAAACTAGTGCAATTATCTTATAGTTAGTACAATCTTTGGTGTCTTCTTCCTTTGCACCTGGAATATATACAATACAGTATATAAAGGTAAAGGTTTCCCTTGCTCGAAAGCCAGTCGTATCCAACTCTAGGGTGCAGTGCTCATCTCTGTTTCAAAGCCGAAGAGCAAGCGCTGTCTGCTGCTGCAGACGTTTCCGTGGTCATGTGGCAGGCATGACTAGACACCGAAGTGCATCAATACATGTTGTCAAGTTGCTTCCATCTCTTATGGCAACTCTATGAAAGACTGCTTTCCAAAACTTCCTGTTCTCAACAGCTCAGATCCTGTAAATTTAAGCCTGTGGCCTCCTTTAGGCTGTCAATCCAACAGATATACTTAGTGTCAAAACACATGATTTTTGTCAGGTCACATTATCCATCTGTCAAGCCCATTGCTCTTTGTTGTGACTGGCAGTAGCCCTCCAGGATTTCAGTACTTTCTGATAATCCAATATTTTTGAAATGGAATGGAACCCACGTGTAAACTCTATGTTCTACCTTCCTTATCTCATATCTCATCTCCTTCTGTCTTAGACAAGTAGCTTGATAGCCTACTGTCCTAACTAAATGTAATTTCCTTTTAGCTGCTTATTTCAAAGCTTCCTCCACAACAGAATGATGATAAAACTGAAGATGGCTGATGATCTTTAAACTGAGGGCTTTGGCCTAGTGTACCACTTTGCTGTTTGCAGCCTACAAATTAGCCTTCGATATTCCTTGGTCATCCATGACAAATGTCAGTGCTGCAGCATCAAATCAGTCAAAACATATTGTTGTTGTGGAATGTGTAAAGTAGGGGTAGAAGAGAGGCTCAGACCCTCTTCCAGAACAGAATGGGGAAGAGCCTCATACAAGTCACCTCAAGTCTATAAGGAAAAAACAATCTGAAAAAGTATGCAAAACAATGATTGAGCTGAATAGGATTCTTTTGGAGAGTGCATTGCATAATGTTTCTGCCATAAGTAACTGAAATATTTCTTCTCCTTGCATTCACTCTCTACGAAACCTGGGACATATGGACATTGGGCACTGCAAAATGGAATTAACTATGTTAAACAGACCAGGATTGACAGAGACCGAAACTAGATGGTTTTAATGTGTAGGAGAAAGAAATTGAACAATGCAAGGCAAAACAAGGACCGGAAACTAATGCAACATTTCATATCCTTTTACATCCCAGTAACCTTGCTCATGTGATAAGTATTTTATCAAGAAGTGTCCTTGATAAACTATAACTAGTTTCAAATAACTTTAGGAGCTGATACAGCTTTAGGGGTTGGACTGTTGGGACGAGGAGTCCCAACATTACTTGAAAAATGAGAAGCTGGTGGGGTTACATGGTCCTGCCACTTGTACAGCTCTGGGCAACCTGCTTTATCACAGAACGCCAGCAGAGCAAGAGGGACTGATAAACCTACTGAATAAGTTATACAGTAATAGAAAACTGGGGGAGGTCATCGTAAGTCAGCATTGACTGGATGGCAGATTATAGTTAACTATAATAACTTAGGACCACCAATTTTATGGCTGAAATCTTGCTGTTCAGTGATGGTGTAACTTTAGATATGAATTGCTATAAGTTAAGAAATCTCCATAAGTATACTGTGCTGTTGCACACTGAGCTGCTTTGATGCATCAGGTAATGTCTATACAGATTTCTTAATTTATGGTACTTTACTTCCAAAAATTATGCTGTTTTCATAGCTGCACACCAGGATTTTGGCCATTATTAAATACCATCTGTGTACATAGTATTTCAAACACAAGCAAAATCGGCCAAGTGCTTCTGCCCCAAGTGGCTTAGAGATCTTTCAGAAATTACATATGCTGTATTGTGATTTGCTTCTTTTTGTTCATCCTGCACCACACTTTTGCATGAAAACATGTCTCTGCCCTATCTTCCTTCCTGTTTATTTCCTCCTGCACCAGTGTTCATTTCACTCCTTTTGGGGTGCCTTTACATCACTAGTCCACATTTCTGCAGCACTGTACTGCAGCTTTTCCCATCTCTGTACATAATGATGCTACAGTATTAATTTGATACAAGCTTCAGACAAGGATGCTCTTTCTGTGGATGTTGCTGCATATGGGACATAACAAAACACTGAAATCCTCCTCCAGTGCACAATGGTATTGCGGGGAGGAGGAGGAGGAATCAGTTTTGGTTTTGGAAACGACAAAACAAAGTGGGAACTCATGGGAGGGGCAAGGCTATAAAGCAACATAAAAAGAACATCTGGATATTGGGGACAGTTTCAATAAAAGCAGTATGCAAACTAACTTTTTAGGTGAAACTAATGTGCACTTGGGAAATGTCTCACTCAATATTTTCAAATGGAGGAAGGGTTACAGAATGTGAACGTGTGAAATTAACGTAAATATACTCAGTTTGGTTTGGGGTGAAGAACAAAAGGTAAATAAACAAATTTCATGTCAGAAATTACTCTGAGTTGAAAGGATTTTTGCTGGAGAAACTCCGCTTAGGGGGCGAATGACTCTATCTCTCAAATGTCATCCATTATCCAGCTGTGACATGAGGAGAGTTTGCACTAAAAACAATCATGTCAACAGCCATCAGCTGGAGTCTCTTAAATTTAAGAGGTACTATTACAGCCTAAAGTAAGGCAGTGTGGTTGTCAACTGCAAGTTATGACCCCCTCTTATGAAGAATCATAACACAATACATATACCTTTCCATTCTTTCGGGTGAGAAAGGGAAAATACTCCTGAAGTACGTGCCTCGAGTGGAAAAGGTAGCTTAGAACACTTGGGTGTACTCAGATGCTTTGAAAATATATAAAATACTTTCCCTTAAAACCACAAAATCCAGTCTTTAGCATTCAAAGTACAGTACAGAAAACCCCGACTTACATATGCCTCGAGTTACATAAAATTCGACTTACATAATGATTTTTGCACTGAAACCATGTTCCGATTTACATAAGTGTTCCAATTTACATAACACAATTTCCTATGGGTTTGCTTTGAGTTATGTAAAAAAATTCATTTTTCTTATGGGTTTGCTTTGAGTTATGTAAAAAGTTCATTTTTTCCTATGGATTTGCTTCTAGTTAAGTAAAAAACCAATTTACATAAAAGCTTATGGAACAGACCTTTATGTAAGTAGGGGTTTTACTGTATTATCTATACTTTGATTCTTTTTGGATGGAGACTTTGAGCTTCCAAATGCATGCAACCCTGACCTTCTTGAGAACCCCCATCCTCTCCTATCTCCTTAGCCAGGGGAAGGAAACTGACTCACTTGAAAGAGAATAAATGATTCAGAAGTGCTAGGATCTTAAATTCTTCTGAAAACACAGTGCTCCAAGATTTCCTTATTTTATTTATTTATTTATTTATTTATTTATTTATTTATTTATTTATTTATTTATTGTTAAATTTTTATACCGCCCACTCAGCCAAAGCTGACTCCGGGCGGTTCACAACAGTGGGTAAAAACAGATAAAAACAAATAAAACAGATAAAAACCAGCAATAAGAACCCACCCCTAAAAAGAGAGGGGTGCAGGAACTGAAGATATCATGGGGCAGGCATCCTCCCCTATATTAACCACCCAACGGAAGCCACCCCTCCACCTGCACCCCAAACTTGGCCCGCCAGCCAGGTCTTTAGTTCCTTCCTAAAGGGCAACAACTCCGTCTGGAGACGCAGTTCCACAGGCAGGAGGTTCCAAAGGGCCGGTGCGGACACAGAGAAGGCCCTCCTCCTTGTGCCAGAGAGGCGAGCCCCCCCTGGCTGATGGCATTATTAGAGAGCCCCTCCGGTCCGCTCTAGTTGGACGGACAAACGTCCTTAGGGCGATGCGGTTTCTAAGGTAACCTGGCCCACCATATAGGGCTTTAAAGGTCAAAACCAGCACCTTGAATTGCACCCGGAGGCAAACAGGTAACCAGTGCAGCTCCCGCAGAAGTGGTGAGGCATGGGCATAACATCCACACCCGATCACCACCCGGGCCGCCGCATTCTGGACCAGCTGCAGCCTCCGAACAGTCATCAAGGGCAGCCCCATGTAGAGCGCATTACAATAATCTAGTCTGGAGGTCACCAGAGCATGAGTGACCATGAGCAAAGAGTCCCGGTCCAGGAGCGTGCGCAACTGGCGAATCACCCGAAGTTGGGCGAAGGCCCTCCTGGCCACAGCCGCCACCTGTTCTTCTAGCAGCAGCCGCGAATCCAGGAGGACCCCCAAGTTGCGCGCCGGGTCGGTCTGGGGCAAAATAGCCCCATCCAAAACCAAAGATGGTAGCTCCCGGGATAGCACAGGTCCCCCCATCCACAGCCACTCAGTCTTACTAGGATTCAGCTGTAACCCATTTGCCCCCATCCAGACCCCAACTGCCTCCAGACAACTGGAAAGGACTTTGACTGCATCACTGGGGTCCCCACGGGCCGAGATGTACAACTGTGTATCATCCGCGTACTGATGGTACCGCACCCCATGGGAACAGATGATCTCACCCAGCGGCTTCATGTAGATGTTAAATAGGAGAGGAGAGAGTACCGAGCCCTGAGGCACCCCGTATTTTAGGGACCTAGGACTGGACTTCTCGCTCTCCAACCACACCGACTGGGTCCGGCCCCTCAGAAATGAGGAAAACCAGGACCACACAGTGCCCTGGATCCCCAATCCTCGGAGCCGTTCCAGAAGGATACCGTGGTCAACGGTATCGAAAGCCGCTGGCAGGGCCATCTCTCCCTCCCTCCCTAACCCACTTAAAACATACCCTCTCAGTCTCTCTACCCATGTTGATGGTCCCGGCGAGTTCCGACTGGCCACAAGAGTTTCCAGGGCAGCGGTGGAAATTCCGGTGCGACTGCCGGCCTGTTGAGCCCCCCGCAGTGAGGTGGGAGCACGGGACACCGATGGTGGAGGTGGTCCCAACAAGGTCCGATTGGCTGCAGGTGTCTCCAGAGCGGCGGTGGAAATTCCGCCATGGCCGCCGGCCCTTTGAGCCCCCTGCAGGGAGGCGGGAGCCTGGGACGCCAATGGTGGGGTGGTCCCAGCAATCTCCAACTGGCCGCAGGTGTCTCCAGGGCGGTGGCAGTGGAAGCTCCGCCGCGGCCGCCGGCCTACCGAGCCCTCCGCAGGGGGGCGGGAGCCTGGGATGTTGATGATGGGAGTGGTCCCAGCAATCTCCAACTGGCTGCAGGTGTCTCCAGGGCGGCGGTGGGAGTTCCTCCGTAGCAGCTAGCCTTTTGAGCTCCCTGCAGAGAGGCAGGAGCCCGAGATGCCGATGGTGGGGTGGTCCCAGTGAGCTCCAACTGACCATAGGTGTCTCCAGGGCGGGGTGGAAATCCCGCCATGGCTGCTGACCTTTTGAGACCCCGCAGGGGGTGGGAACCCGGGACGCCGATGGTGGGATGATCCCGGCGAGCTCCAAACTGGCCGCAGGTTTCTCCAGGGCAGTGGTGGAAGTTCTTCCGCAGCTGCCAGCCTTTTGAGCCCCCCCCGCAGGGAGGTGGGAGCCTGGGACGCCGATGGTGGGGTGGTCCCAGCGAGCTCCAAACTGGCCGCAGGTGTCTCCAGGGTGGCGGTGGAAGTTCATCCATGGCCACCAGCCTTTTGAGCCCCCCGCAGGGAGGCGGAAGCCCGGGACACCGATGGTGAGGGCGGTCCCAATGACCTCCTGGCAAAGGGAGGAGGGCGGAGGTTGTTGTCTTTTGCCGGCCTGGACGGCCCTTTACCTCTCCTGACAAAGGGAGGAGGGGTGGGGCTCACCTCAGCTGGTCAGAAGCTGCTGTCTTCTGCCGGCCCCGATGGCCCTTTACCTCTCCTGGCAAAGGGAGGAAGGGAGGGGCTCACCTCAGCTGGTCAGAGGCTGCTGTCTTCTGCCGCCCCACGGCCCTTTACCTCTCCTGGCAAAGGGAGGAAGGGCGGGGCTCACCTCAGCTGGTCGGAGGCTGCTGTCTTCTGCCGGCCCTTTACCTCTCCTGGCAAAGGGAGGAGGGGTGGGGCTCACCTCAGCTGAGAACACGGGTCACTTGGCTCTGGAATACCTGTTTTAAGTAGCTGCCCTTGGGACCTACTGTATAAACCTTTAAGATGCCAGGCTACTTTTACTTACCTGGGCACTTCTGCACTGTTCAGATGCTTCTGTTTCCCATCTCATACTATGTCCTTGAGGTTATTGCTCCTTGCACACCACTCAGAAATCTGATTAAGGAGAGTATGAAATATTCCAAATGGAAAGAAATGTGAATGAAAGCCATAGCAGAATAATAATGCCACAGACACCTCTGTTTAGGGATACTGAGCTGAAATGCATTACTTCAGAAGCAGCCCTCCTGGAAGAAGAAGTGGGGAGGGACAAAAGCCCACAATCACTTGTTGGAAACCTGCATTTTCCCCTCTTCTCTTCTTTTTTGCGGTTTCCCCTCCTTTTACACAAACCTTTTTGGGCATCTTCAGAAATGGGACTTCGTCCTATTCTGGAAACTGTCAAGCCTCCTTAATTGCTGTTTGGAAACCGAGCCACACTCCAGTCTGCAACAATTACCAAAGTGACGTTTGCAGAACAGCTTAACATGCTATTGCAACACACACCCTGGTATCTCTGTGATATTCAACAGGAGCCAGTCCTTTACCCCCCTCCACCTCCACTCCCAGGGCAAATTTCCCTTTGGCACCTGAACATTTCATTTCCCAACCCCCACCGTCCCACAGGCTTGCTTTTAACTCAAGGGTGCCCAAACTTTTTGGGCCGTGGGCCGGTCACGTGGTTCCTCACACTGGAAACGGAAGTAAAATGTGCCTTGCAATTGTTTTGCAACAGATATGCTTTGCAACAGGATGAGATATATTTTAGGCTGCCATTTTCTCTGCTTAAACCAGGGGTGCCCAAACTATGGCCAATGGGCCAGAACCGGTCCCCCAACACCAATTCATCCAGCCAGCACCACCCTCCTTGCTCCTGGAAGCGGAAGTAAAATGTGCCTGTATGGGTGTCTTACTTCCCCTTCCGGGAGCAATGAGGGTGGCACGGGCTGGATGAATTGGTGTTGGGGGCTGGATCCGGCCCTTGGGCCGTAGTTTGAGCACCCCTGGTTTAACTCTTCCAGTTAAGGAAGAAACGCTGTTATTTGCTGGTTCTGTAATGAGAGGGCAAGCGGAGGTGAAGACCAGGAGGAGAGCCTTCTCGGTATCTGCTCCGGCCCTATGGAACCTCCTGCCACTTGAACTGCGCCTCCAGGTAGAGTTGCTCCCCTTCAGGAAGGCCTTAAAACATGGCTATGCCAGCAGGTGTGGGGTACAACTGGTACCACAACTCAGCCCTATTGGCTTATTTAGCCCTGCCCGGGGGTTTTTTTATTTACTCCTGCCCAGGTGTCCCTCCTTTTAAGGGATTGGGAAGGTTTTATGGACATTTTTAGAGAATTTTATAGTACTGTATTTGGTTTTTATGGATTCCCCGTGCCCCACAGGGCACGGAATAGACCAGAGACCACTGCGGTGAGACAGGCTCCCGGCCAGTGGGCTCACCGGTCGTCAAATTAAGGGGGGTGAATAAAAGTATAGGGCTTGATTCACCCAATTAAGGTGACCTGACCCGCGACTCTGCCGAGTAAGCAGATAGCTGATTCATGCATTCTATTAACCATAATGACTCATCTCCCGGTTTGGGGAAATCCCTGGTGCAAATAAGCCATGTTTACCCCTGCCTAAATCCCAAGACAATGGTCAATCTTGTTCCCTGTTTGCCCGAGTTAATTAACTTCCCCTTTGAAGGTTTTCCCATTAACATGTGTCAACGCATGAGGTAATGCCTTGCCAGAGGACAGTTTGCCACCGTTGCACTTTTTCCCTATAAATGATTCTGCCTTTGACCAATAAAGTGTCTGATCGATCCAGCAGCTTGTCTCGTGTCGTTACTTGATCAGTCCTCCTCCGGGACCTTCCGGCCCCCAGTGGCCCCGATTCCTACAGCTGGTGACCCCGACGTGATGCTACTCGTGAGTAAGAGGACCCCGGAGAGGTCTACTCGTGAGTAACGATCCACGCGGTCCGGTTCAACGCCTGAACCGCGACCCGTTGTCCCGGAGGACTGCGCGGCACTCTGGTCGGCAGCCAGCCGGACAGAGGAGTGGCCGCGGCGAGGCATTCCCAAGAGACCCTCCTACCTACCTTTTTCCCGGCTTTGGGGAGGTTCGCGAAGGGAAAAACGCGTTCCGGTCAGGGCAGGCTGTGAGCCCCTGGCATTGCAGTGGCCGCCGAGGGCCCGGGACAGAAGGTCCACGCTCCGACAGCTACCCCAGACACTCGTCGCCAGAACTGTTGCCTGTAAAAGGACGCGTCGACTCTCGGCCCGAGAAGGAAACTTCGGAGGACCCATCACAGGTAATATGGGGACTTGCTCTCATAGACCAAGTCCGTCCGCTAGCCAAAGAACTCGAGAGGGAGAGTTCAGAATCCTGGCCAGGGTTTTTAAGTTGCGATTTCACAGCGGAGAGCTAGCGAGACTTTTGGCGTACCTCAGGGGACACTGCCTACTTTACCCAGAAGTAGGTACGTTAACCTTGAAGCTCTGGGATCAGATAGGAGACTGCATCCAGCAACCCCCCAAAGCGCCCGGCAGGGTAGTCAGCACATGGAAAAAGTGTAGGAGGCTCTTAGAGCAGATCGAGCCAGCCCGGACAGAGGCCCTAGAACCCCCGTTAGAAGAGCCCTCAGGTCAGCCAGTCCACCCGGCTGCGCCCACGGCGCTCTGTCCGTCATTCAGCTATCAGCATAGCAGCGAGGGAAGCCTTCCCCCGGTGACAGCTGCAGACGTCACCGAAGGAACGCAAGGAATGAGGAGCGCAGGCGTTCCTCTGACAGCGCCAGCTTCCCTAGTTGTAAAGAGTGCCCTTCAGCGCACAGCAGAGATAGAGCTCAAGAAGGGGGAATTGTCAGCAGAACAGCTAGCTGAGCTTCGACAGATTTGTCCCATCCGCTTAGAGATGGACGCGCTCACAGGCGCGCAACAGGTAGTGCATTCCCCAGTCCCGTATAAGCTTCTCATGGCCTTACGGAAAGCAATCTCAGAGACAGGGCTCCAAAGTCGTTTTACTAGGGGCACGCTTCAGCAAGCGTGTGAAGCCACCATGTGGATTCCTCACGACTGGAAAGCCGTCATGAGGATGATGCTAACCCCTAGCCAGTACATGATCTGGGACAGCGAGTACCGGCTCGAGGCACAGGCCAGAGCCGCGAGAATGGGAGGCGCGGTAATCGCTGAGCAGCTATACGGCTCAGGTGCCTTTGAGGCCATTAACGCCCAAATCAACTTGCCTCTCGCCACTCTCGAAATGTCCGCTGAAGCCGCCTATAGGGCGTACTTCAAGATCCCAGCATCTGGCAAAGCGGCTAAGAATTATACCGCTATCAAGCAGGGAGCCCAGGAACCCTACATGGACTTCATCAATCGCCTGGAAGAAGCCATCACCAGGCAGATTGATAATGAGCAAGCCCAGCAAGAGCTCATGATCAAGTTAGCCAAGGACAATGCCAACTTGGACTGTCGTAAGATTTTGCAGTCCCTAGGCAATCGTCCTGATCTGACCCTATCGGACATGATTAGGGCCTGTTCTGACGTCGGCACGGACTCCTACAAGATGGGTCTGCTAGCGGCAGCAGTGCAGGGGGGAAAGAGATCTCACCCCAAGGGGAAGACCAGGGGAGCTTGTCACTCTTGTGGCAAGGTCGGGCACTTCGCTAAAGAATGCCGATCAAAGGGAGGCGGACAAAAGTTCAGCCAGTCCACAGCCCCGAAAACCCCATGTCCAAAGTGCAGGAAAGGCTATCATTGGGCCAAGTTTTGTCCGAGTTCGGGAAACCGCAACGCGGGCACGTCTCTGGCCCCAGTCCAAACAGAGACTTCTCTCATTCCCCAGAATCCGGACTTCCCAGAGCTGGACTAGGTTCCAGGCATATTCCAGGCACTACGAGGGCACAGGCCAGCCCCAAGGGTAGCACAGGGCTAGAATTGACTTGTCAGGTAGGCGTTACATGCGACCTGCCAGGCACAGTCTATCTGGTCGATTCCCAGTACATGGGTCCCCTGCCCAGAGGCTTTTTAGGTTTAGTTTTGCCCCGTAGTGTAGCTGGAGCACGCGGAATTTTCATAATTCCAGTCGTTGACTCGAATTTTTCAGGCGTTCTCCAGGTCCAACTCTGGACACACCTGCCCCAGACCATTCACAAGGGAGATTCCTTAGCGCAACTGATCATGGTTCCTTGTCACTCGCCAGCAGGCAGCCAGGGGAGGCTCAGTGACAGCTCAGAGCCCGGCTCAGCAGACCGCTTGAGCGCGGTTGAGGCAGTGCAAGGATACCAGGTCTTAGCGACAGTGGAGACCAACATTGAGTGGAGGCAGCGCCCCGTTATCGAGGTATTTTTGAACAGAAGGGTGTTCTCAGGCCTCCTCGATACCGGAGCTGATGTATCCGTGATAAGCAGGAGCCAGTGGCCGAGGGAGTGGGCCATTGAGCCGGTCTCCGATGTGTGGGGGGTAGGTGGCGTTCAGGAAGCGTTTAGGAGCAGAGAGTGGGTAGAAGTCACCATCCCAGGGGCTGACGGCACGGCGGTAATTCGGCCGCACATTCTTGACGTGCACGTCAACCTTTGGGGGCGAGACATTCTCCAGCAGTATGGTGCCACCCTTACCTTCGGGTAATGGCGTTGCCACTTAAATGGCTCACCGATACTCCGGTCTGGGTAGAACAATGGCCGGTTGTGGGAGAGAAACTGGTTGCCCTAAAGCAGCTAGTGAGGGAACAGCTAGACGCAGGACATATAGAGCAGTCCACCAGTCCCTGGAACTCGCCAGTTTTTGTAATTAAGAAGAAGTCGGGGAAGTGGCGACTCCTCCACGATCTCAGAGAGATCAATAAATGTATTCAGCCCATGGGTCCGCTTCAATGCGGCATCCCGAATCCAAATATGATTCCCGAGGGGTGGGAGATTCTAGTTGTAGATCTCAAGGATTGCTTCTATACAATCCCCTTAGACCCCCGGGACCGGGAAAGGTTCGCCTTTACAGTGCCGGTTGTGAACCACGGAGAGCCCACGCAGCGTTACGCGTGGAAATTTCTGCCACAGGGCATGCTCAATTCGCCCACCCTGTGCCAAATTTATGTTCACAACGCGCTGGCAAAGTTTCGAAGCCTTTACCCTAAAGCTATTGTGTGTCATTTCATGGATGATATCTTAGTGGCGTTGCCGCAACTCGGCAGCGCAGTGTTTTCTGACCTCCAGGCCAGCCTGGGGGACAAGGGTCTACTCATAGCCCCAGAGAAGGTGCAGAAAACCGAGCCCTTTTCATACTTGGGTCATCGGCTTCTCCGTTCTTTTGCCGCACCGGTTTTACCCCAGATAGCTTTACAGGACTCAGTCACCCTGGTAGAGTTACAGCAGATTTTAGGGAACATTAATTGGGCCAGACCGTATTTCCGATTGGATACGGATCTCTTAAAGCCGCTCTTCTCGCTGCTAACTTTAGGTAAGCAGCCGGCAGACCGGATAAAAATCTCTCGAGACGCGCGCTTGGCGCTCGAAAAAGTGAACCAAGTTCTCAGCCAGAGGTGGGTGGATAGGATCGCCCAGGGGCCTTATACCCCGATCCTGAATTTGTACATCGTACGGTCAGGGTCCATGTTCACTGGGGCGTTAGGCGTAGACTCAGAGAAGGGAGCGAAAATTGTGGAGTGGGTTTATTTGCCTAACACATCACCACGGAACATCGTTCCGCCCCAAGAGCTGGTTTCCGCGGTGATTTACCGCGGCAGGCTGAGAGCTAGGGACATCTCAGGAAATGATTTGGCCAAAATTGTGGTTCCTTTCACCAAGGAACAAATTCACCAATTAGTGCAGCTAGGTGACTCGCTTCCGATAGCCTTGGAAGGTTTCACTGGGAGTTTAGCGTACCACTTGCCCAAGGACCCTAGACTCGTTTCCCTACAGACAGGAACAGTCAGCTTGTTCGAATTGCTCTCGCTGGTCCCGCTTCAGGGGGCCAGGACAGTTTTCACAGACGGAGGTCGCACCTATGGTGTTTTGACCTGGCAGGAGGGCGAAGCTTGGCACACGCTGCTAACTCTTCCACAGAAGTCCGCTCAGCGGGCAGAGTTGGCAGCCGTGAACCTTGCCTTGCGCACCTTCGCCCAGGAGCGTTTGAATATTATTACTGACAGCCTGTACGTGAGGAATTTGTTGCACAGTCTACCGGGAGCTTACATCACTCCCGCGATAGACAAGAATTTACTAAGTCTGTTTCTCACCGCTCAATTTCATTTGCGAAACCGCACGGAGCCGCTTTATATTGCCCACATCCGAAGTCACCAAGACCTACCGGGTCCGATTTCCGCGGGCAATAGCAGAGCGGACGCGGCCGCAAAGGAAATTCAGCAACGTTCAGTTTTGGGAGTCTTCACTACTCCAATCCAAAGTCATGCATTTTTTCACCAAAATGCCAAGGCACTCGCCAGACAGTTCAATCTGCCGCTTTCTCAAGCCCAGGGTATAGTCCGCTCTTGCCAGCATTGCGCAGGGGCGCCGGGGGGGCCCTCGTGGGGGGTCAACCCACGGGGGACTGAGGCCAACCAGGTGTGGCAGATGGACGTCACACATGTGCCGCAGTTTGGCAGATGGCAATACATGCACGTCTGCATTGATACCTTTTCCCAGTTCGTTTGGGCCACGGCGCAGAAAGGAGAGACGGCTACCCACGTGGAGCAGCACCTCCTTTCCTGCATCACGGCAATGGGCAAGCCACGGCACGTTAAAACGGATAACGCACCGTCCTACTGCTCTAGGCAGTTGGCCGCCTTCATGGCGACTTGGGACATCAAGCACACTTTTGGAATCCCCTACAATCCGCAAGGGCAGGCGATTGTACAGCGTGTCAATCGGACGCTAAAGTCCTATCTTGACAAACAAATAGAAAGGGGGGAACCTCCTGCCCTCCCCAAGTCACAAGGAGCAGCACAGTTTTGCTTAAACAAGGTTTTGTTCACATACAATCACCTTAATGTTTTTTCGGATTGCACGCCGCAGGAGAGGCATTTCCGCCGTTCGGAAGCTCTCCCGCGACCAATGGTCCGGTACCGAGTGCCACCGGACCCCACTTGGAGGGGGCCGGTGCCGCTCGTCACCTGGGGGAGAGGGTATGCTGCAGTTATGTCTCCTACAGGTGTCATCTGGATCCCTGCTCGGTGTGTCAAACCCCACACGGAACCGCATGGCGTGGAACCAGACCGGCCCGAGTCCGATACCGGAGATGAAGGACCTCACCCTGCGCGAGAGGATCCGTCGGAGGAGGCGACAGCCGATCCCTAAAGTCACCTGGGGGATGGTCAAGGTTCTTTGCCATGACGCTCAGGACGCCGTCCAGCGCGAGGAGAAGGAACCGACGCTGGAGAACCTCACAGCAGCAGTCTTGGCCCAGATTCACGCCAACACCGTGGCGATCTCCATAGTCCTGGCCCTCTCCCTGCTTTTGGGGGGAGGCGCCCAGGCAGCCTCAATCCAGGCCGACGGTTTGTCGCCTGGTGAAGACCTGTCTACACGAATGCAGTACAACTTGTGGGAAAGGTTGGCGGGTCTCGTCAACCAGTCCGATTTTTGCTTACAGCAGGACGTTGGTTCTGCATCCATGCTCAGCACCTGTCTCATCCCGGTGTGCCATACTCCGGACGAGCACACCGAGGATAGTGCCTGGTTGCGAAAAGCATCCTTTGCCCCTCACTCTCCTACCGCCTTCTCGGCATATGCACGCTGGGGGGGACAGCAACTTACCCCAACCTTGCCGGCTGATGCAGCCACCCTCCATACCCCTCGGGTGGCGGTCAGCCCGGGCGCCGCCTGTACCCGCATGACCGGTTGCACCGCAGACGGTCAGGCACGGCGCCGCTGTATTGACCCTGGCGTTGGCAACTGGACTTGCAATAAACCGGAGACCCTCATCTCATTGTACGCTCATGTCACCCTGCCCTCAGGGTGGTTCTTTACCTGCAACCAGCACACCTGGAACTACATCCCTGCCAATCTGTCGGGCTCAATGTGTTGCATTAGTCGCTTGACACTTGTACTCCCTACCAGGGACATGATTGCCCCACGTTCTAGTGACACAAATGTATCCCATGTGAATGTTTCCCCGCTCATTCGGCACACACGCACAACCCAGTTAGACAGCTCTTGTGACAGCAGCATCAGAGTAATGAGTCCCGCTGAGTATGTTTCCCTATCCGTCAGTTTGATCGGCGTGCCGGGGTTGGCCACCGGCAACGCACGGAGAATTGGTCATTTGGCCTGCGGTTTAGCAAAAACCATCAATCATACCTCCTCAGCGATAGCGCTCCTTAATCAAGAGCAGGTGGAACTCCGCCAAGCTGTTCTTGATAATCGAGCGGCTATCGACTACCTCCTCTTATTGCACCACCTGGGGTGCGAATCTGTCCATGGGATGTGCTGTTTCAACCTTACTGACAACTCCCGGAAAATACAAAACCAGATCAAGAACCTGCATTCCATTGTTGCAGGCATTACGGAAGGCTCCGCGTGGGGAGCCTGGTGGGGTTCCCTATGGAATTGGATGTGGTCATGGATCCCCTGGGGGTGGCTACAGACGGTGCTTCAGATAACGGTGGGAATAGCCATACTAGGCATTACGCTCTGTTGCTTTGCTCAGTGTATTCCCTCGCTGATCTCCAAGTGCCGCCCCAGAGAGAAATCCCGTGACGTCATCCCCGCTCAACAGCTGATGCCTATCTTGCGTAAGGTCGCCGGTCAGGTTCTTAAATAGAAAATAAAGGGGAGATATGGATTCCCCGTGCCCCACAGGGCACGGAATAGACCAGAGACCACTGCGGTGAGACAGGCTCCCGGCCAGTGGGCTCACCGGTCGTCAAATTAAGGGGGGTGAATAAAAGTATAGGGCTTGATTCACCCAATTAAGGTGACCTGACCCGCGACTCTGCCGAGTAAGCAGATAGCTGATTCATGCATTCTATTAACCATAATGACTCATCTCCCGGTTTGGGGAAATCCCTGGTGCAAATAAGCCATGTTTACCCCTGCCTAAATCCCAAGACAATGGTCAATCTTGTTCCCTGTTTGCCCGAGTTAATTAACTTCCCCTTTGAAGGTTTTCCCATTAACATGTGTCAACGCATGAGGTAATGCCTTGCCAGAGGACAGTTTGCCACCGTTGCACTTTTTCCCTATAAATGATTCTGCCTTTGACCAATAAAGTGTCTGATCGATCCAGCAGCTTGTCTCGTGTCGTTACTTGATCAGTCCTCCTCCGGGACCTTCCGGCCCCCAGTGGCCCCGATTCCTACAGGTTTTAATTAGTATTGGGTATTTCATTTCATGTTTATTTGTATACCGCCTTATTCAAGCCCAACGGGTGACTCAAGGCAGTTCCCAACAAATCAACAGCACAATGAAATACAAAAGCAATATAGTGTAAAGATTGACAATAAAATATACAATAAATACAGTAAAAATATCCAACACAGAAACAGAAAGCAAAAAATACATTTCAATACAAAATCTCAATATAAATACAGAATTTAACAATACAATTAATGCAAAGTACCAAAAACACAGTAACAATATCAAATCAGGATGAATTACAGTTCAAAAACATCACATCAACATAATGTCAGTCAAATTACAGAGTCAAATTACAATTCAATCAATATAACATATTCACAATAATAAAATTACAAAATATAAGGCCCAGCTGGCTGGGAGAAAAGTTCAGTCTCTGGCGGCGGGGCGGAACGGTGGTTCTTAAGGCTGCCTGAGGTCCCGTGCAGCTGTCCATCATCTCCTCTTGAGACCTGGTGAACCGGAGGGGGGGGGGGGGAGTCTGGGATGGCGGCAATGGTGGGCTCCAATTATTTTTACTACCACACTGTGGGCGTGGTACGGTGGGCATGGCCAGGGGGAAAGCCCTGCGTTGCACCTGAATTAGGACTACTTTATTTCGAAACTTGGATGGGCGGGGCCAGCCAGAATTTCTGCTACCGGTACTGGCGAACTGGTGCGAACCTGCTGATGCCCATCTCTGGATGGCAGGGCGTCCAGGGTGCTGGTCTTTGTAGCCGTGGAGCCTGGGCACAGCTGTCTCCACTTCCCCCGCAGCAAACTGGAGCCGGGGCGGGGCGGGAGGGGGGAGGAATCAGTTTTAACTGATGTTGTGAGCCGCCTTGGGTTGCTTAGGTGTAAAAGGCAGTTATATAAATCCAATAAAGGTTTCCCTTGCTCAAAAGCCAGTCGTATCTGACTCTAGGGTGCAGTGCTCATCTGTTTCAAAGTCAAAGAGCCAGTGCTGTCTGCTGCTGCAGACCTTTCCATGGTCATGTGGCAGGCTTGACTAGACACAGGAGCGCACAGAACGCTGTTACCTTCCCACCGAATTGGTCCCTATTTATCTACTTGCAATTTCTTGCTTTCGAACTGCTAGGTTGACAGGATCCAATAAATAAATAAATAAATTTAAGGACACCCAGGAGGGCGGGCGGGAGGAGGAGGAGAAGGAGAGGACGACTGAGGCAGGCGGGATGAGGGAAGAAGCCGAGAGAGAAGAAGGGAGGCCAACGTGCTTCTCCAGAGGCCTGAGGGAGCGACAGGGGAAACCTCCCCTCAGCCTTGCCAGAGGGCGCTTCCCTTCCACAGCGCCCCCTCCAGCCTCAGGCAGTGCTTCACCTCCGGGCCTTTCCTGCCCCCCCCCGCCCCCCAAATCAGGAAGTCTTGCCACAGCAGCTCATACAAGCTTCTCAAGGCGGCGGGGGAAGCGGGCGCTCTCATCTTCTGCCCATCCGTCGTGCCCACCACGCAGGGGGCTGCTTGGGGGGGGGGGCTGTGGGTGGGTCACGTTTTGCGGGGCGGAGAGGAGGAGAACGTCACGTGTGAACGGAATACGAGGCGAGAAGGGGGTGGGGGTGTTGCCGGTGAAATCCGGGGAGAGGCTTGAAAGCAGGTCTAAACAATAGAGAGGCAGCTGTGGGGAGGGGAGGGGAGAGGAGGGGGGGCACAGATACGGCGTAACTAGAAGCCGGTGGTGGGGGCGAGACGCGTCTGCGCGTGTGAAAGGGGTGTGTGCGCGCGCGTATCCGCCTCCGGAGGAAGAGGAGGACAACCCCACCGGTAAGGGCTGGTGGCAGCAGCCCCTACCACAGGCGCCGCCGCCCCGCCTGGCAGCAATAGGGCGCCCCCACCCTGGCTGCTGAAGAAGGCGCCTCCATCCTCCTGTCTGTCTTGTCCTCCCTCCCCGCCCCTCCCCTCCCACACACGCCCTCCTCACTCGCTGCCTGGTCTGGTCCCCTCCTTCCTTGTGGCGGGCGGGCGGGCGACGAGCGGGGCCGGGGTGTCTCTTGCTGGCTCGGGCTCGCGCTTCTCCGCCGCCCACTGGATCCTATTCCCCAGCCACCCGCCGCCACTCCTGCTCCTACTCGTCCTGCTGCCGATCCTGGCGCGGAACCTCCCTGCGGCCGGAGCCCAGCCAGCCATGAACCCCGCCGAAGGGCCAGCGGAGGAAGGGGCAGCGCCCGATTCCGAGGTGGACGCCTTTTTCCGCACAGGTAGGAAAACCCAAGGAGGAGGAGGAGGGAGGGTGGCCAGGGGGGAGGGGGGGCGAGATGGGGCGACCTGGCGCGCGGGGGGGGAGGGGGGTCCTCTGGGAGAAGGTTTTTTTTTGACGCGGCGCGTGTGATGTGCCGCTTCCCTTTCTGCCTTTATTTTGGAGGGTGTGCTTGTGTGTGAGTGTGGAAGAGAGACCTGGGAGGGTGTGCGCGCGCGAGCGTGTTTCTCTCTTGTCCTCCCTTTCCTCCCTCTCCAGGGCTGCCTCTCTTCTTCTCCTGCCTCCCTTGTATTGTTTCCTTCGGATTGTTATGGGCAATGATTGTACCTTAGCCTTTCTCTCTCTCTGCCCCCCTTTTTTTCTGGTACGACAGACAGACAGACAGACTGCGCCGTCTCCGTGCCAAAACGATGCCTTTTTGTGTGTGTCGGGCTTTGGTTTTGTTTTCGTGGATCTGGGCATTGGGGAGGAGGAGGAGGGAGAGGCAGGGAGGGCGAACTGTTGGCTGTCACTCCGTTGCAGAGTCTTCCCTTGGGGGTTGTGTGCGTGTGTGTGATTGTGAGCTGGCGCGTGCTTTCTTGTACGTGGGGAGAATCATCCCAATCATTAAAAAAAATATTCTGCCCCTGCTGTTCCCTTAGGAGTGGTTCGATCTTCGATCACTTGTGAGAAACCAAAACCAGGATCGGTTGCTAGTGACCCCCCACCCCACCCCTCCCCTCCCTGGCCCCGCCCCCTCTGCTCTTCCGCGAAGGAGTCCAGGCTTTTGGGGACGTCCGCGCAGCCCCTCCCTCGACCCCTCACTTTGGGGGCATCCAAGGCCCGTGAGCGGCTCCATAACTGGCCGCGGGTGTTTATGCATTTCTCGTAGTCTAGACGAGAGGGTGGCTTCCCAACACACCTTTTGAAGCGCGAGTATAGATCGGGTCTATGGATGGAGCCAGAGGCTTAGGTATATTAGCCATCTTTGAGCCACTGCATCCAAAATATATATGTTACCTTGCCGGATTTGTAAGGAGAGCAAGATTGTGGGCGTGGAGCGGAGACGTTCACAACCGTACTCAAGTATTGTGGGGTGGAGTTACCTTTGGCTCCCGCTCTTTTCCTATTCCTGCAGGTACCCAGTCCGTGCTTTTAGCCATTACTAGAAGGACATGTTTATAAATGCATTAAAAGTTCTCGTTTTTCTTGCATATTTTACCGATCTATGTGTTTCTTTGATGAAATCTGTGGGAAAACCCTCCCTTTCCTTCTGCTACTGCTAGTGGACGTGTTAAATCATCCAGAGCTCTGGGGATGGAGATGGGAAGCAGCATCTGGGGGAGAAAAAAGACAAGGAGCGTATGCATCTGTGATGATTTAACTAGTGTGAGTTTTTTCTCCTTTAAAGATAAAGCATTGCTTTCTTGAACCTTCTGGACAAGTTTCCATATAGGACATATCACAAGGTAGCTTAGCGGTGGGGATGGGGTGGATTGTAAACTTTCTGGCTTCAAAGGATGGTGCTAACATAGAGGTTTTAAACATACCTGTCAAGTTGCCGGTATCCAAATACGGGAAAGTTTTCGGGTGCCGTCGTTGGCACATGCACACCACTGCCTCTGACATCAGAGACAGCAACATGCATGTGCAGTAACCCCTGTATGCATGCACAGTAACCCCTGCATGCATGCACAGAAACCCCTTCAGCCAGGAAAGGGGTTACTGCGCATGCATGCCCATCAGAGGCAGTGGTGTGCATGCACAGCAACCCCTTTCCTGGCCGTTCAAATATGCGATGACGGCGGGAAGGAGCGTGACAGAGCGGTGAATTATGGGAAATCCCAGTCAAAACGGGATACTTGACAGGTATGGTTTTGAAGGAAGCCTCTACTTATGCATAAGGAGAATACAGGTGGAAGGGCCATTGCAAGTATGCAAATGCATAGCAGAGACACATATGTTTGCTCTTAAGTTCTTAAAGCTTTGTTGTGAGAGTAATAAACTTCCCCTTCTTACAGTCATATCAGGAGAATGTCCATGAGGCTTAAGAAAGCATTGCAGGCAACTTGGTAGAGTCTTCATTAAGGACTGTAAAGGATTAGATGCTCTCTTACATGGAAGCTTGGCCCTGCCACACTGGGGCTGGTTTTTGCTGTTTCACATCTCCAGCTGCCTTCCCCTCCTCCTTCAGTTCAGGTTTTAATCATCAGTCATGTGGAGAGTTCCTCTAGCCACAGCAGAACAATCGCATCAACACCCAAACTTTTCAAGAAGTTTATTCCTGCAGATCCATGACAGGCCCCCTGGCTGCTCTCCACGGAAGGCTGAACCCCATTTATGTGAATATGCTTTGATCTTGGAGAATAAGCATAATCAGGTCTGACTGCATGTGTATCTTATGGGCCATATGGTGATGATGGATATTTGCCTGTTGATACCTTAACAGGGATACAAACGAAGCAATTACACAATTCAAATGGTCCTTTAGTTTAGAAGTGCCTTGGGTTGCAATTGGTTTAAAGGATACTCTTGAAACCATTTCTCCATCCCAGACATTTAGTTCTTAGAGGATCCATAAACTTGCATTTGATTTGAAAGAGCAACTTATGCTTAGTGACATTTGTTTATAGGAAATGTTGCTAAAAATAACTCTTTGATCAGGCACCTCCTTTTTGTATGTAGCTCCAGAATTGTTCTGCCAAAATAAGCTTGATAATAGTCCTGTTTAGGTGTCCTATGGATTTCCTGGAAGTGTTTGTGACATTCAGATTCTTTCAAGGAAGTAACAAGTTTAAGAGATTTCTGTTGTGTTCTCATGCATGTTGCTAAGTATAATACTGCACTCAGATTCAGTATCACTCAAAGGTTTCTTATAGATACAGAGACACAAACAGTGTCATGAGTTTGTCGGAATGAAATAACTCAGGCCTAATACACATGATGTTTGAGAGAGAGAGAGATCTAGACTTTTGGCCATGGGCCCAGCTGGGCAATACAAAATAACACTTATTGGAAAAATCAATTTATCTAGAGAGGCTTCTTGTTCTGTTTCTTCTCTGCTTGTGTTGAGAGTGCATAGAGTTATTGTTGCCAGTGTTAATGGATACCAGAAATAAAGGCAGAAGAAAGAGAGCAGTCAACAAAGTATCCAAGGAAGAATGAATATTAGAGAACTATCATAAATAAGCAAATGCCCTAGTTTAATCCAGAAATAATGTCAACTGAAAACATGCACCAATATGAATAGAAAAAGGTAGAGATTACAAGCCTATAACAACATATACAAGTATATATTTGGATTCCTTGCCTTGGGTCACTTGGTTCATGAACATCTGCATGCTAAGAGACCATCGTATTCTCCAGGAGTTTTGTTTCCTGGGGATGCACCAACATTTGTGCAGTTTCTCCTGAAAGGAGATAAAGGCATTGTATAGAGTTGCAATCAACTTGCAATGACTCAAGTGCTGACCAACTGCCCACTGCCACTCTCAATTAACTCTCCCTTGATACCACGGCCCAGAAATTCCTAGGGCAGGAGACACAGGCTGCAGACAGTGTTAGTTCTTTGACTATAAATGGAAATGAGCACTGTCACCTAGAGTTAGATATGACTGGCATTCGAGCAAGGTAGACCTTTACAGTTATACCAGGTGTTTTTAAGCCACGGACTGGACCACGCCCCCTCAGACAGCTGAGCAGATTGGACTGGTGGTTCCCCTGCTATAAAACACATCTGCGGCTGTCGTAAACATGTCTGCTACCAGTGTCGGTGGCAGTGGCGGCAGTGCAGACCACATGAAATGGTGCCATGGGCTGGGTCTGGCCTGTGGGCCATAGGTTGAGAACCCCTGATTTATACCATAATAATCCAACCTAGTAAAATATCTATATAATTTATGATACTGTACATAAATTCAAGGATGGATCTAGCATAATTAACAAGGCTATCTTCCCATGTCTGTTTCCTACTACAGATCATCCATAGAGTACTTTTTAAAGGTAGACATCTCTTAGCACCACCAAAAAGAAGCATTATGGAATGATGTTTTTCCTGTTCTTTGATGGATTCTTCCAAGTGGAAGAGGATGGTGCCTGGATCTCCTTTAAAATTCTGTATAGGGTGATTTCATAACAAAAGTCTTGTGTAGAAGCACCCAAGATACTTTCTCTCCAGTATCCTCTGGAAATGAGACAAAAATGGATTCAACTTATCAGAATACTCCAGAACTGCTTGGATATCTTAATTGTAGTACCTTGGTGTGAGTGGGATGCTCTCGGCATTCTTAGTGGGTTGTCTGCCCTTGCCTTGTACTCCCTGGCAGGTCCAATGGAGATGCCACCAGCTTGGTGCCAAGATGCTGCAGAGAGAGAAATGGAGGGTTCAGGTGGGGAAGAGGAGATGGCAAATGAAACACACTGGGGTGAGGGGGCAGAGGCTTGGCACAGTTGGAGACAGCTTGCTTTAAAGGAGGGGGAGGAGGACAAGGGAGAGGACTTATTTTCCTGTACACAATTTGAGGCAGAGGCATAGGAGAGGAGATGGAGGTTCTGGCCCCTGTGTAGTTTCCTCTAGGGAAAAAACATTCTGATGATCAAAAACCTCTTGACAGGCATATGGGTTCAAGTTGTGGTGGCTAAGAGAAAAGGACATGGAAGGGGGTTTCTATGTTTGGGCCACCATTGACCCTGACTCTCTTACTGATGTTCTGGAAATTGTGAAGGTCAGCAGGCAGGCACTGAAGCTTCATCCAAATCCAGTGGAGGCACTGGAGAAAGAAGCACCAGAAGAAGTGCCTATGAGACCAGCAGGAAGATCCTGGAAAAGGTGGGAGGCAGGAACCTGAAGGGAGATGTTTGTCTGGGGGACAATTTGGAAAGCCAATCACTAGTTATAGACTGAGCAGAACTCAGACACAGGTAAAGTCTGGACTTGGTGGAGGGCCAGTAAAGTCAACTCAGTCCTTCTGCAAACTGGTGGGACTGGGTGTAGCCAACATGTAACCTTTTCTTGTACCCTGTTTCCCTACTTTAATAAAACTCAGATCCAGCAGGTCTGAGAATGTTGACTTTGTTGAGCTTCTAACTGAGGAGAGCATCTACGCAGCCCCCAATCTAGGAGGGAAAGGCAGTGCTCACACTCAGAGTAAAGTACTGTATAGTTAATTGGCTCCTGAACAGTAACTGTTTATGTTGATCAAATCTTAATTGTCATAGAAATTGAATAAATAAATAAATAAATAAAATTAAGAGAGGTTGTGTTAACTGTCTCCACCAAAGTAAAAGATGATTGTCATCCTCTGACTGTATTAAGTTACCAAGATGTTCATGTATATATCGGTTCTGTGCTACATATCAAAATTCTCAGAAGCTTGGCCCAAGTGCACAGGATTTAAAAGATGAAAACTATAACAATTTACCTAGATTATGTATGGTTGTATTTACGTCTGACTGTTTCCGAAGTACAGAGTCATTAACCTAATCCTTTTAACTGCAGATAGCAGGTACTCAGCTTAGAATCTTCTGCATCCTAAGCAAATTTTGAGGACTACAGTGGCTCAAGTGGCTAACACGCTGACTGGAAGGTGGAATTTCCGCCAGCAGTTTGATTCCCAAGTACTGCAGGATGGAATGAGCTCCCCTCTTAGTCCCATCTCCTGCCAAACTAGCAATTCAAAAGCAAGAAATTGCAAGTAGATAAATAAGGTAAAGGTTTTTCTTGCTCAAAAACCAGTTGTATCCGACTCTAGGGTTCAGTGCTCATCTCTGTTTCAAAGCTGAAGAGCCAGCTCTGTCTGCTTCAGCAGATGTTTCCATGGCCATGTGGCACGTATGACTAAACACCTGAGTGCATGGAACGCTGTTTACCTTCCCACCGAAGTGGTTCCTACTTGCAATTTCTTGCTTTCGAACTGCTAGGTTGGCAGGAGTTGGGACAAAGACGGAAGCTCATTCTATCCTGCAGTACTCGGGAATCGAACTGCTGACCTTCCCCCTCCGAGTCAGCGTCTTAGCCACTTGAGCCAGGGACCAATTTGGTGGGAAGGTACCTATTTGCATTTTCTTGCTTTCGAACTGCTAGGTTGACAGGAGCTGGGACAAAGACGGGAGCTCACTTTGTCATGCAGTACCAGGGAATTGAACTCCAACCTTCTAGTCAGCGAGTTCAATGTCTTAACTACTTGAGCCACAGCTTTAAATCTTAATTAAACCCTAGCATGTGATTACATGGGGGCGGGGAGAACACATAAATTCCGCTACTTTTTATATGAGTCTTAAAGTTATTCAGATGATTTGGGTGCTCCCTAGGTTGCTTAGATAAATAAGGCTGTATGTAGTTTTTCATTTACATGACAAGAGTCTAAATTACTTTGTTGACTGAAACAGAAGGAAGTTGTGTTTACATTTTAGAAAGGAGAGGGAGCTTTCTAGCAATACTTACCACTGCAATAAAAGATCTACAGGGCGGGGAATCCACTATGTTTCAAGAATTTATTTCCTGCACCTTTGTGAACATGCATACAAAAATTGTCTACTTAAACAATTTATAAAGCAGAACTGACACAACAACACAAGAGAAAATCACAAACACTAGGAAAAAGAGATTATTAGTTCTATCCCAATAGACAAGGAAGTAGTTACATTATGCTGTTAAAATGGAACATTGGTTGCATTTGAGAAGAAACTACATGATCTGTCACTGGCATTTTCAGTGAATGAGTGAGTGAGTGAGTGAGAAATGAGTATTATTATTCTTTAAACGAAAAGGGATAATGGGAAACTCTTTGGCAATTGTTTCCCTTTTTTTAAACCATCCACTAGTATGTCAGACTTTTGTTATTATTCATCTGTGCACTATTCAACTGGCAGTTCTATTACTAAAAAGTTGAAAATGAATGATTGGCAGTAGATGAGCTATTTGATCAATAGACGCTCATGAAATCATGTCTATTAAGAAAAGTTCCTAGAAGCTGAAGAAAATACCACTTTTATTAGGACATATAATCAATCTGCTTGTTTCCGGCCACGGAGAATGTTTTTTCATGATGCCTCTACTTGCTTATTTTCTGAGTTCATCATTGATCAGGTCAACCTTGATGATGTACTTTAATCAATGAGAGTGAGATCTGTAGTAAATTGTCATATCGTGGCAAGCAGCTCCTGTATTGTTTGCAAGATTGTTGTAGTTTTCTCTGGTATCATAAGAGAAACAGACGCTGTATGCTAGTAAATAAAGTTACAAGGTTTTGATGGTTTGTTTTGTCATGTGACAGTGTAACTTAAATAACTTAGATCCTAGGAGAATTCAAGGTCTTGTGGAAGCCCCTATGCAAATTTTCCTTCTGGCATTAAATATGAAACTTTCCCATATGCAATGACTGAGAAACGAAGAAAGATCATTGATTCTTTTATTTATTTAATGTGTTACTTTTTAAAATGTGCTCAATAAAAACATTTTCTGGTTATAGCTGAAATAATGCAACACAACTACATATGTAACGCAAAAGATAGGTAGTCTAACCTACCCACCTCTGAATATTCTTCAGATTCTGTTATTTGTGGTTGGTGACCAGGTGTGTAAAAGACAGTGGGCTGTCACTTACATACAACTGTATTTAGGCAGTGCAGTTTATTAGTGTTCATGTTGAGTGTGCAAATGCCTGGAACACATCAATTATTGGAGCAACAATTACTAGAGTGGGCTGTTCACAGTTAGTCCTACTTTTGAGCAGTTGACAGCCTGCATAGAATATTTCTTACTATTAAATATAGAAAAGTATGGTTACAGTGCATGGCTTTCATTCCACACCCTGCCAGATGTTGGTGGATTGTTAATTTGCATCAGATTTAACCCACATGGCAGGTGATATAATTTGTTGGTACCTGGAAGGCTGTGTGCTTGGATTGTGTGATCAGATTGATAGGTCAAATTAGTTAACATAAGTTTGAATTAGTTAAGTATATACAGTACAGTAAAATATTGGTTAACATAATTAATGCATTCCCCAGGATGTTTCTTAAAGCGAAAATTACTTAAACTGAATTTCCCATAGGAATGCATTGCATTGAAAACCAAAATATGTTAACCAAAATGTGGTTTCCCATAGGAATGCATTGAAAACCAGTTAATCTGCTCCAGAAAAATTCTGTAAACTGAGCCACTATTTTCTATGGATTTCCTTTTGTTTTGTGATTTTTGTGTTAACTGAGCCATTTGTTAAGCGAGGTTCCACTGTAGTTGTTCCAAAGAAACCATTATGTGCTGAGGTCCTATGTAGGATTTTGAGGAGGACAAGGGTTTGAAGTATAGTTTACTCATCATATCCATGAGTAATACACTCTAAGATCATCTGCAGATACATCAAACTGCGGAAAGCAGTGAATATATTGTAGTGCACATACCTGAATCATACACATGGGTATGGTGGGGTGGAAATGCCTCTGCTGATCTTCATGTGTGCTCCAGAAATGTCTGCAGTGGAAACACTGGTTTTGCATGAACATTCCATTGTAGATTGTGGCCTCTAGTGATCAGCTCTGTTAATGCATCTGTGGAAGACATAATTTATATGTTTCACAGATTTTCACTGAATATTTTCAGCCTTTAGATACCGGAGCTGTGGATACAGGGGATGATTTGTATAGCATTGCTTTTCATAGGAATAAATGAAATAATCAAATGTCAAGGAAAGACTCCTTGTGGGCAGGTATGCTTAAGTCTCTTGTAACACCTTGAAGCCAGAATGAAGCATTTTGTTGCTTCAGCTGTTAGGACTTGCAGTTCCAGTGAATTTTCAGTATTGATATAAAACTGTGATTTTACTAAAATACTATGACACATTCTTGTACAAGCACCACTGGTATTTGAGAATGTATGAAAGGAAAATGCTTGCAAAGTGCTAGGCTTTATTAACACACATTTGCCTGCAATTTATGGCTGAGAATCAGATGAGAGGCATTTGTGCTTATATTTTATTTGGATAGCGGTCCTGCATTTAATATTACAGTGAATAAACAATTCTCATTTTATAGTATGGAACACAGACTAGGACTAAACTATGTGGAATTCAGTGCTTTGCCAGTGAACACTTGAAAGGAAAGCTTAGAAAGCTCATAAGCTCAAGAAAGGAAAAGAGTGTGCAGAGATTGGACTACAATATAGTGATTAGAAGGAAGAACATGATAAAGTACTCTATTGATTGATCAACTGACCAGCCAGAATGTTTTGGAAAGTAGCTTGCAACATGGAAACATCATTTTCAAAAATCATTAAAACACACTTGCCATAATTCTATGGGTAATTTATGCACACATTAGTGAAATTGCATCAATTTCTATAGCAAATTACTGACAATTGAAGAGGTGTTGGTTGCATTTTTGGTCATGTAACTAACAAAGCTCCCTAATCTAATGATATCTAATGAAACATTGGCCAAAACCCTACTGACATAGTTACACCTGTGTACACCAGATCTGACTGCTGGAAATAATTAATTTAATGGAAAGCTGCCAGACTACTGTCAGTGAACCCAATCTGACGGTGAGTTTTGACCATTAAAGGCCAACCTGAGGATCCCAAAGGCTTCCCCAGGGCAAAAAGGGACCCAGTGAGCCTTAGAATCTGAAAGTGTAGGGATAGGAAACTTTTCTTTTGTTTGTATTAATAATTTCTAGTTGTTGTACAGTCGCACAGTCAAGTCCGACCCTTTGCGACCCCATGGACCACCGCATGCCAGGCTCCTCTGTCTTCTGCCATCCTCCACAGCCTGATCAGATCTACAGCCATTGTATCAATGATTCCATCCATCCACCTCATCCTCTGCCTCCTCCTTTTGCCTTTGATCTTTCCCAGCATCAAAGCCTTCTCAAGTGAGTCCTCTCTTCTCATTTGGTGGCCGAATACTTGAGCTTTATCTTCAGTATTTGTCCTTCCAAGGAGCAGTCAGGGTTGATTTCCTTCAGGATTAACTGATTTGATCTCCTTGCAGTCCAGGGGTCTCTCAAGAGTCTCCTCCAGTACCTCAGTTCAAATGCATCTGTTCTTCTGCACTCAGCCTTCCTTATAGTTTAGCTCCCACAGCCATACATTACTACTGGGAAGACCATTGCTTTGACTATGCAGACTTTTGTTGGCAGAATGATGTCTCGACTTTTTATTATGCTGCCTAGGTTTCTCAAAGCTTGCCTCCCAAGAAGTAAGCATCTTTTTATTTCAAGGCTCCCATCCCCATCTGCAGTGATCTTAGATCCCAAGAAGGTAAAGCCTATCGCTGCTTCCATTTCTTCCCCTTCTATTTGCCAGGGAGTGATGGGAACGGATGCCATGATCTTGGGGTTTTTTTAATGTTGATTTTCAGGCCAGCTTTTGCACTCTCCTCTTTCACCCTCATCAAGAGGCTCTTTGGGTCTTCTTCACTTTCTGCCATTAGGGTAGTATAACTATGCCAATAGATTTTGCCCAGTATGTGACATTCCTCTATTATCCATTCAATTGTGTTTTTCTTATAAAGCTGGGATGCCTGCTTTAAATGTATGTTCATGTGCAATCTAACTAATACCAAGAACTGTTATATTTCCTCTAGAAAAAACTCTCTGTATTATGATTGGTGATCTTTCACTCAAAGCACCATCTACATTTTCTGACATTAGGACATCCCACGTTTTAGCAACAACTCTGGAAGAGGCACTGTGAACGTGCAAGCAGTGGTGGGCATCAGCAGGTTCACACCAGTTCGCCAGAACCGGTAGCAGAAATTCTGGCTGGCCCTGCCCTCCCAAGTTTTGAAATAAAGTAGCTCCTGCTTACCTAGCAGTTCAAAAGCAAGAAATTGCAAATAGATAAATAGGGACCACTTCGGTGGGAAGGTAACAGCATTCTGTGCGCTCCGGTGTCTAGTCATGCCTGCCACATGACCACGGAAACATCTGCAGAAGCAGACAGTGCTGGCTCTTCGGCTTTGAAACAGAGATGAGCATTGCACCCTAGAGTCGGATACAACTGGCTTTCAAGCAAGGGAAACCTTTACCTTTACTAATTTGGATGCAACGCAGGGCTTTCCCCTGGTAACATCCACCATACCACGTCCATAGTGTGGTAGTAAAATTTTTGGAGCCCACCACTGCTTTACTTCCTAAACATTTTTGCATGCTTTCATCAGGCTAGGCCAAAGGCAGATGAAAAGGGAAGCAGAGCAATTCCTTCTCCAAGACTTTGTGCTTATTTACTCTCTCTTCCTTCCTGTTTCTTTTCATATGGTGCCTTATTAGTTTGTAAGCCTACAGGCATACTTGGTGTGCTTTGGTGACCCTATTGGGTGGTTTCAGGAAACACCATGGGACCTCAGGTAACACTGTTTGACCCACCTCCCATTTAATGGAAAGACGCGGGCCGCAGGTTGAGAATCCCTGATATAGACATTTTGTAATGCCTGAATTTAACAAAAGCAAAAAACTTGCAGGTTGAACACAGTTGAATGTGCAGCTCAAAACACTCCAGCAGATAACCAAAGTCCACAGTGTTCAATGTAGTCATCTAGGGAGAGAGGCAACACCTAAAGACGCTGTTGACTAGGTGTAACTGAATCCAAAACCTAATTTGGGTGCAACACAGGGCTTTCCCCCTGGCCACGCCCACCACCCCATGCCCACAGTGTGGTAGTAAATTTTTTTGGAGCCCACTACTGGGTGTATAGATTTTGACCTTGAACTCCATGTCTAAAATACAACTACAGTAAAACCCCGACTTACAAATGCCTCGAGTTACATACAATTTGACTTACATAATGATTTTAAGCTAAAACTATGCCCCGATTTACACGATTTCCTATGGATTTGCTTCGTGTTACATAAAGATTCTCTTTTCCTGTGGGTTTGCTTCGAGTTATATAAAAAATCATTTCCCTATGGGTTTGCTTCAAGTTACATAAAACATAATTTTTCCTATGGGTTTGTTTCAAGTTACAAAAAATCAATTTAATCAAAAGCCTATGGAACAGACTTTTTTTCCGTAAGTAGGGGTTTTACTGTAGTGTACATTAAAGGAGCTATGAAGATTTGTTTGAGGGAGCTTTCAATCAAGCAGTTTTCCATATGTGGCCCCATTGGTTCCTAAGAGGTTTCCCACCCCCACCACCACTTACATTTGTACCGAGTGCTTCCAGATAAGTAGTTGCTTCTAAAAGTAAATTGATTATCTCTTTTTGTGGTCTCTGTGATCAGTAGCAACTTTCCTTTTTATTTTGCCTGTAGTACAAAACTGCTGTAATTAGGCACACTGTGCTTTTTACTCTAAGATCACCTCATGCTTGGCTGGAGATAATGAGGGGAAATTACCTTTATTTTAATAGCAGCAATTGTTGGGTTGGAGTGCTGTGGCCATTTATATTGTGGGAAATGGCCTTAGGTCAGTTTACATGTGATGTCATGCAAAATAACAAGATATGTCTGGCAGCAATAGCAGTCAGGAAGACACTTGAACTTGCAAGTATCAAAAACACCAAATATTAGGAATCTGAATATTGTTCCATGTTATAGGTCCGTGATGGTGAACCTTGGCACTCCAGATGTTTTTGGACTTCAATTCCCAGAAACCCAAGCACCCTGTGAATCCACACGAATGGGTTTACTGTGATTCATCCAGCTCACGCTGCCCTTGTCACTCCCGTAAGCGGAAGTAAAACGCACCCATACGGAGGAAGGGTTAACCTGGAAGAATCTTAACTGTACAGGCGCATTTTACTTTTGCTTCTGGGAGCGATGAGGGCAGTGTGGGCTGGATGAATCACAGTAAACCCATTTGTGTGGCTTCACAGGGTGCTTGGGCTTCTGGGAATTGAGGTCCAAGAACATCTGACATGCCAAGGTTCACCATTATGGTTATAGGTGATGGGTGCCACAGCGAAGAAAGACTCCTTTTCAGCATAGCCAAATGAGTGTCAGGTATTCTGATAGTAAGCAAGGTCTATACCTCAAAATGTAAGGACCTGTATGGAAGAATTATTTAGGTACTTATAAGCCAGCAGTAGTATCTTAAACAAAGCTTGATAGCTAATTAGTTGTCATTACAGAGATTTCAACATGAGAGTTGTAAGTGTGTGGTAGAAAGCTTCCTTAATCATCATCTTAGAACTGCACAACTGAATCAAACTTCCAAAACATGTTAGATACCAAAACCATTGAGTTATCTAGCAGGTTTTAAACACCCTACCTGCTGCATAGTAGACTAGCCACAGGCTCTAGACTGATCACAAAGGAAGACCCACATAAAACATGCTACATAGTCCAGCCCTGAGATGATTAATGCATGGATTACAGCAGCCAGTCTATCTCCAAGAACAGCTGTACTTACCATACAGGCAAAGCTGGTAGTTAGATATTGTTGGTCCTCTGGTGATAAGAGATTAATCTAAGAGATGTTAGAACTAGATACCTGTCTTTGTGGGGCAAGCATGAGCAAAATGTAGCCTAGGACCCATTTGTGGGCCTTAAGGCCCAAAATGTAGTACCCAACCATAACCCTTTCAAAATTTAGAATGTAAAAAGTTTATCAGAAATTCCTTTGTGTCCTATAGAGGTTGTAGGAAGCACATTTGCTATATTTTGGTGCCCCCAGCCCAATTGCCCTGCTGAATTTTTTAAAAAAAGTTTTGGCTACTAGAGAGCAGGAGCAAACTTTTTCAGCAGGAAAAAAAGTTTTTATACCTTTACTGTGTTAATCCTAATCAGAAATCTTTACTAGATTGAACTGTTCTTTTCAGTATCTGACCTTCTTTTTACTTTATTGCAGACTGTTCTTTTTACTACATGTCTCAATGTTTTGGGCCTGATTAGAGCTCTAATTCTTTGGCATTGCCACTACTCAGTGGCTGAGACCCAGCAATAAGTCGCAATTAGGATAGGGCCATTAAATCAGTGGATATCTGGTTAGTCAACTTCTCTGAAAATTCCATAGTGACTTACTACTGGATTTCAGCCAGTGATGTCTTATTAAACTAAGTACAGTAAAACCCCTACTTACAAAAAAAAATCTGTTCCATAGGCTTTTGCTTAAATCGGTTTTTTATTTAACTCGAAGCAAACCCATAGGAAAAATGAAATTTTTATGTAAATCAAAGCAAACCCATAGGGAAATGAATTTTTACATAACTCAAAGCAAACCCATAGGAAAAAGAATCTTTATGTAACTCGAAGCAAACCCATAGGAAATCGTGTAAATTGGGACATGGTTTTAGCACAAAATCATTAGGTAAATCGAATTTTACGTAACTCGAGGCATATGCAAGTCAGCGTTGTACTGTACTAGTGTTTTGGATGGTACTAATACATACAGAAATAAAACTTAAAATTAGTGGGTTATTTTTATTTAATGCATAGTCCTGAAGGAATTTGATTTTCAGTAAATGAGTAATATTTTATTAGTAAGAAAAATATTTTAAAAATCTAAATCTTTATAGCGTCGTAATTAACTGTGTGCATAAGGTTGGGATATGGCATTCCTAATTTTATTTTAAGAGAAAAATACATAATGGCATTATTAAATAAACAAATAAAGGATATTTATTTTTAAGGTAAACAAGCAAGCAAACAAATTAAAATAAAATAAAATCTGTAAGTTAAAGTCTTATTTAGTAACTTTGGCATAATAAATGTATGCCATCAAATCAATTCTAATTTATGGTGACCCTTTTCAGGGTCTTCTGGGAATAGAATATCCAAAAATGGCTTGCTGTTCTCTTTTTCTAGAAGTACCCTGGGATTGTGCAGCTTGCCCATAACTATACAGGCTGGCTCTTCTCTCTGGACTCTGGAGGCACAGTGGGGAATTGAACTCCCAATCTTTGACTCCACAGCCAGATATCTTAACCACTGAGCATTATCATTTCCTATTTTAGCCAACCCCTACTGGACCCCAAGTTGCCAATTCATCTGAAACAGTATTTGACCCTGATGAGGTTTCTTACAACTGTTGTAAGGGGACTGCAGTCTTTTCCAGGACCCATAAATTATGCAACTCACAACATAGCTGAAACATAGAGCTTCTGTATTGCAAGGATGTGTTTGCTTAGTTTGATCAGACACCAACGAATCACAGAACATTTGTACCAGCTCAGCCAGTGGCATGTTTAGCAGACTGGAGAGAGCTCCAGGGTCAAGGTAAGTGAGTGCTATAATATAGTTCCTTTAGCTTTTTCCGTGTGGTAGGTAGACAGGAAGATTGTCAAGTACCTTGTAAACCATGATGCATAAAGCATGATGAGCTTCTATGAGGGCATGCATAACGCTTACATACCACAAGTAATGAAGCTGGATCAGCAATTCAGACTTCCCAGATCAACAAATTGGTGTTTGCTCAAAGCATCACAGACCATACAGATAGTCCTGAAGCTTTGTGCATGAACAACCTAAACTGAGTGATGAAGTTCGCCTGTTTATTTACAGCATTTTAAAAAAGGCATTTTTGATGGCAGGGGATACATTTGTTTTGCTGGTAAACATGTTGGACTTAGTGTGGTTCTGTTTCTTGGATAGTCCAGGTATATTGTCTGATTTTTTAAATAACTACTGAACAAGTCATCTTCCAGTGCTGGAAGAACAATAAACAGACGAACCCCAGAATGTGACTGGATATAGCTTAATGGCAGAAAATGGAATGCATGCAGCTAAGTGGGCCTTCAGTGATGACACATGAACTTAACTGGCACAGATCCTGAGTCCTGGAGTGTCCTATGGCACTCCTGCTGTTTTAATCAGAACCAGCAGCCTAAATGCGGACAGCAGCATCAGCAGAGAACAATGGCGTCTGATTCTTATTTGTTAGCTTGGACAAAAGGTCTGCTGATGGGTTACGGTGCAAAGGAGAGAGCTTCTTTTGTGTGATGATACCAGCATGGCAGATGGCTAATTGGACATGATAAACCACTAGGGCAACAGTGAACTAGGGTGAGAGGGGGAGAAATAATGGAGATCTGTGGGGATTATCAGCTCCTGTTTCTGACATGTTAAAGAAAAGGAGGAAGTTCTCTGTTAAATTGGTTGACATTAACTTTCTTTCTTCCCTTTTGGTTGGGCCATATGTCATCCAGAAAAGAATTGGGGGGAGGGTGAGGGTGCCTAATGAATACTTTACTGAGCCTTGCTAAAGTAAAAGTATATTTCATTAGCCATGAACAAATCATTTTACTGGATAGGAAAGGTAAGGAAACACATCTCCCAAGAGATGCCAGTACCGTAATCAGCACTTAGTAAAATTAGTGTAGCAGAGTCATGTCAGAGAAGCATCCCAAAGAAGATCTTCTAGGTTAAAACCAGGAAGGAATCAAGGGACACAGTTTAACTACCTATGTGGGACTGAGAATAAGATATGTGCCAAAAATCAGTGGGGAAGGAGTATGTAACAAAACTGAGGAAGAACTGATGCGCTAGTTTACATATTATACTTCCCATGCCCTTAAATTCACAGAGTGAGAGCCAGTCTCAAACAACCAGGCCTGCTTGCTACAGTAATGATTAATTTATTTGAAATAATGAACTGTCAGGATTAATCTTGAGCCTGTTAGATCTAAAAGGTGCAGAATTTAAGAAGCTGGATTGTTGCTAGCAGGAGAGGAGTCTCTGGCTGTGCTCATGCAAATTCCTCCTGTTTAAAGTAGGCGATGGTTGCCTAGTTTATATGTGGCAGTGAACACAAACTGGGGCCGGGACTTGAAGGCAGTAAAATATGTCCCCCTCCTAGGGTTGCCATATGTCCCGTTTTTTCGGGATTGTCCCGGATTGAAGCTCGGGAAAATTGTCCTGGCCGGTTCAATAAAAAACATGTTAAAGTCCTGGATTTGCACTGCAACACACCAAACTCACCACTCATGGAGAGAGAGGGGGCCAGAGAGTGCACAAAGCACTATGGGGCGGTATAGACGTGTCATTGCTCACGGCGTCAGAGGGGGAAAAGCACTGCTTTTGGTGCCACTTGCCCTCTAATTGGGGAAAGACGGCGGCGGCCACTGGGCATGACTTGGCACTGGCTAGCTTTCAGCTCGCTCGCTCGTTCTCCTCCATCTGCCTGCTCACCTGCCAGGGAGACCATGAGCCAGTGTGGGGTCTGTAACGTGAGGAGAGAGTGGCTTGCCAAGGCGCTGTGCATGGCTGGGCGGGCTTCCATTGGTGGAGCGAGATGTAATGGAGCAACAGGGAGTGTAGGCTTTACCAGAGTTGCCTGACAGTCACGAGGTGGGAGGAGGAGGAGACAAAGGCGCTTTTGGAGTCCGTGTTTCCCAAAAAGGGTCCTCTGAGGGAGAGCGGGGCTGAAGCAGACCCTTAACAACTCTCCAGGTTCCCCAGGATGCCTGGAAGGAGGGGGCTCCCCCCCCCAAGGAAGGCACTATGGGGAAAGTTGCAACTTGCCTCTTGACTGTGTGCATGTGCAGTTTGAAGAATACAATGACGTCACATGGCTGTCCTGGTTTTGTGGGAGAGAAGTATGACAATCCCCCCCCCCCCCCCCAAGAAGATTGTGAAGGCTCCCGTTTAGGGCTAACAATTGTAGATTTAGGATGCCGAGGAACAATTGGATGTTAATGGTGATAATAATAATAATTTCATGTCAGAAATTATTCTGGGTTGAAAGGATTTTTGCTGGACACTCAGGGGACACCCAAATAAGACTCCTTTCATGTCTCCAAGATCTTTTCCCACCGAAGTAGTCCCTGTTTATCTACTTACTCTCTTGGAAAATTAGTTTGGGGAATAACAGCTCCCCTGGACCTGTTGGTTGGTGGGAATTATGGTTCAATATAATAAAATTCTTCAAGCTCTGTTTACCAGTGTACTTAAGAGATGGCATCACCCCAAGGACATCCGCCCGTCCCACTAGAGCAGACTGAAGAGGCTCCCTAATGGTACCATCAGCTAGAGAGGCTTGTCTCTCTAGCACTAGAAGTAGGGCCTTCTTGGAATACCTGTCAACCATGCCGTTTTACCTGGGGAAACCCCTTATTTTTACCCCTCTTCCCACCCCTCCTGTTTAATTGATTTCCCCGTATTTTCCCTTATTTTTTTAAAAATAAATAAGTTGCAGTATTTTTTTCTGGCCACCAGAGGTTGCTGTGTGGCTTTTCGCATGTGGAAGGGGAGAGAGAGAAGGTGTGTGGGGGGGTGTTCTGTAGTTAGTTTCTCTGTCATTTTCCTGGCCAAGATGGCACTTCGTTTCATGCTGGGACTAGGGACGGATGTCTACTCTAGAGGTGAGCAATATTTCATATATGCAGGGGCAAATCAGCTCTTGGTATGGGGGCAGAGACTTCTCTCTCACTCTCATGCTTTATTGAGCTGTTTCTGCCCCCTGCCTTCCGTTTCTGTTCTAGAGTTAACTGGGGGGGGGGGAGTGTGCTTGCTCACTATGCTAAAGGTAAAGGTTTCCCTTGCTCGAAAGACAGTCGTTTCTGGAGTGCCAAGGTTAGCCATCACAGCTTTGTGCCCATTGCATCTACAATACTATATGAGAGAGAAGAGAGGGTGTGTGTTTGTGTTCCATTTCTGTTCTAGAGTTAACTGGGGGGGGGAGTGCTTGCTCACTATGCTAAAGGTAAAGGTTTCCCTTGCTCGAAAGACAGTCGTTTCTGGAGTGCCAAGGTTAGCCATCACAGCTTTGTGCCCATTGCATCTACAATACTATATGAGAGAAAGAGGGTGTGTGTGTGTTCCGTTTCTGTTCTAGAGTTAACTTGGGGGGGGGAGTGCTTGCTCACTATGCTAAAGGTAAAGGCTTCCCTGTGTATTTAGACATTTTCATGGCCATGTGGCAGGCATGACTAGAGCCCATCAAGTCACAAGGCTATATTTGGCCATGCCCATGGATTTGGCCACGCCCACAGAGGGGTGTGGCCAAAATTTCCCTTATTTTCAAATCCAGAAGTTGACAGGTATGCTTCTTGATCTCTGCTCCGGCCCTATGGAATCTCCTGCCAACCGAGCTGCACCTCCAGGCAGAGCTGCTGACCTTCAGGAAAGATCTGAAAACCTGGCTTGCACAGCAGGTGTGGGGTGCTGCCGGTGTGGTAGCCTCCCCTCGCTGGCTTATATGAAGGCCGTCCGGCGTTTAGTTCAATTTTAATTTGTGGTTATTGGGAGGGTATCTGAACAGTTTTAATGGTTTTAAAAATTTTTTTGAGGTTCCTGTTCTATTATTATGTGATGCTTATATTTGGGAGCCGCCCAGAGTTGCCTTGGTGAGGGGGCGGCAATATAAATTCAAATAAATAAATAAATAAATTTTGAACATGCCTGGCACATGCAGATTTGCAGACAGGGTGATGCTCTTTCCAGTTAGAAGTATCTTTATCCCCAACCCCAACCCCAGTAGAATTACTATACTGTAGCAGCTGAATGGTGTGCAATGGTAAACGTGTGGTAGACAAGATATATTAATCCACATAGAGTGTAATCTTACAAATGTGTTTTCAGGAGTAATTTTTATTGAGGTTGGCCACCATTATTCCCAAGTAAATAGCAATTGAATGGCACTTGAAGAGATGTAGGCTATAGATACTTACATGGGACTAAGTGTTGTTGAACTCAGTAGACTATCCAGTGGTGGGCATCAGCAGGTTTGCACCAGTTCACCAGAACCAGTAGCAGAAATTCTGGCTGGCCCCACCCATCCAAGTTTTGAAATAAAGTACTGTAGTCCTAATTCGGGTGCAATGCAGGGCTTTCCCCCTGGCCACGCTCACCATACCATGCCCACAGTGTGGTAGTAAAATCTTTTGGAGCCCACACCACTGAGACTATCCGTTTGAGTGAAACAGGATTGAAATGTACTGTCTGCCTTCTTAAGCATTTTGGGAATGGAGATTTTATTGGCAATATTAGTAACTCATCGTAACAGAAACTGAAAGTAAGACAATGTAATGGCTGTGATTTTCCTGGGAGGAAGACTGCCATTGGTAAACAGAGCCTTGGAGTGTAGGCCAAATTTACACTTTATTTTAAATTGTCCCCCTCGCCCCCGGGTGTATAGTAATTGGAAGCCAAGACAACTATATGGACTGTGTAGTACATAATCGAAATTTTTGTTCTGATTTACACCGATTGCCTCCTATTCAAAGGAATATGTCATGAAACAGCAGGCCTCTTGGGGACTATCTGCTGTTCATTAATGACAGTTTAAATTATTTGATTCAACCCTAAAAAGTGGTGCAAGGAGCTCAGAGAATGATGCTAATAGACTTCATCTGAGGCATTTGGATAAATTCAATCTGAAGAAGCAAATCAAGACTAATGGGTGTGAACAGTCTTGAAGTTCAGGGATCTGTGCTGGTAGTGCTTGAATCTACAACAAGCAGACTACATTGTTTTGATTAATTTCTAGCCAGAAGCAAGAAAGCCAAAGCAATGAATAGGTCACCCACTTATTGCAGAATTGTGTTTGTATGTCGTCTGTATGGTTGTCCAGATATTTCTTTTGAACTTTTAAGACTCTGAAACTGCTGTGGAAATAACTGTATCTTTTGCCAGAGGAGCATTGCTGGTTTTAGGTCCTTTAAAAAGCCAAGACTGGCTATTAAAAAGAAACATGAAGGGATGATTTTATATAATACTTTACATTTCCATTAAAACAAAACAATAAAGTCAGTGTTACTGGTAGAAACCATTCAGCCTTTTGTACATGTTACAGCTGTGTGATTCCAAATGTCCGATAGCTGTGGAAAACTCCCCATCCTCCTAGAATTAAAATTGAAGAGACATTCCATGTACCCAATTTGCTTTTAGAGGGTATAATTACCCATCTTTCGAGTAACCACTGCCTTAGAGCTTCTCCATGAGTCAATAACATGTGTTTTCATCTTGACTCAATGAAAGACAGAATAGAGCAGTGACTATATATGCAAACCAGTGGTTCCCAACGTGGGGCCCATGCCCCACAAGGGGACTTCCAATTCCCAGAAGCCTAAGTCAGCACACTGGCTGATCAGTGCTTTGGGGAACTGACTTAGGCTTCTGGGAATTGAAGTCCAACAACCAAAGGTTGGGAAACACTGGTGCAAACAATATGAAGAAAATTACCATATATGAAGCCAGACTGATTACAACAGGGCAAGGCTAGAGTGGTCAAATGTTGCTGGGGAAACAACAAAGGTAGGCTTTGTAGACCAATTGGTGCTGAAGCCTCAGTGTCAAACCCACTCTTGATCATGTGCACTGCTTGCTCTTGCTCTTCTGTTTTCATCTGGCTTTTCTGCCTGCAGGCTATAGAATACACTCTCTTCAGGTTTGAGATCAGTTCCCAATCTCTCTGCTTTTTTTAAAAAATTTTTTTATTGATTAATTTTCAAAAAAAATACAAACATATATATAATATGACATGCGGATTCCGCATGCCCAATTGGCATAATCAGCCCCTGGCAGAGGTTACACCGGCGAAGGAGGTTCCTGGTCACTGGCCCTTGCCAGTACGGAAATTGGGGGGCGAATTAATAGTATAAATCATAAGGGTTTATTCACCCACACCTGACCTGACCGGCGGTTCTGCTGAGAGGGCAGAACGCTAACCTCCCGTTACCCATTAGGCAATTACTGACTCACAGATCAGCCTAATCTTTGGTGCAAATAGAAGCCATATTTACCCTAGCCTAAGCCTCAGACAATGGTTTTCTCCTGTCAGTGTTTGCCCGAATTAATTAACTTCCCCAAGAGAGATTTCCCATTAACCCGAATAAATGGGTGATGTGATTTTCTGTCAGATGACAGTTCTTTCCTGCATTGCCTTCTGATCTATATATGATGATGCTTTTCCCTCAATAAACCACTGATCTGATCTTGCTCCATATTGCCTCGTGTCGTTCCTTGATCAGTCTCCTCCGGGACCCAACGGCCGTCCTAGTGGCCCCGATTCCTACAATGACATAACAAAAATACATAAGCTTCATAAAAAATAACCGCATAAATGATAATTGCATTATTGTCTGTTATAATACACATACCATTTAATAAACGCATTAAAAATTAACACAGCGCCAATAACCAATTCATAAAACCTTCCCACAGTACTATAACTTGTTTGCAACTATCAACTTTTAATTTTCAACTACACATCACCAAGTGTTTATTTACAATGCCCCGGAGAGTTTGGACTCAATGTTATCTCCAAAAACTACTCTGAGATGGTACAGGTCTGCTATATTCCATACCCATAAGGTAGTGATCAACAAAGGGCTTCCAGATATTCCAAAATCTATTTGCCTTCAGTTTATCTCTTTTTACTTTTATCTCCCATGTCAATTTATCATTCTCTAGATTCCACATTTCCTTATACCACTCCCCCAATTGTATAGTAACATCATTTTTCCAATTTCTAGCAATACACTGTCTACCCGTGGTTAACATAATTTCTAATAACCCTTTTTCCTCCTTATTTAAACACATACCCTCCACATCTGTTAACATAATGGTACCTGACACTAGTTTGATTTTCTTACCCATTATTTCCCCTGCCTCGTTTTCTATTCTTTTCCAAAAATCATTTATCATTTTACAGCTCCACCACATATTTTCGTAGGTTCCAACAGTCTCTTTACATCTCCAACATAAATTATCCCTTTTATTATCAATCTGATGTAACCTCTGTGGTGTCAAGTACCATTGCCACAGCATTTTATAATTATGTTCCTTAATTCTTACTGACATAGTTCTCATTATCCTCTTTTTCCACTTATTTCTCCATTCATCATTGCCTAGCTTTATATTGAAATCCTGTTCCCACTTCAATTTCAAATCTTCCTGTGGATCACTCCCCTTATTTATTAAAACATAGAGTTTGCTTACTAGACCCTTAATGCTCTTATCTCCTTTTCGAATTTTCAAAACCAATTCTTCAAAATCCGTCATTTCCCTATCTATACATAATTCTCTTCCATATTTTTTGTTCCAATTATTAACCTTCAGTTTCTGAAACCAGTCCAATTTTAACTGCACAAATAATTGTTCTTTCTTGGTTTCACCTCCACAACTTCTTAACCATTCTTTCACCAGAGAAACTTCATTTTTATCCAATATTTCCTTTATTTTTTTATCTATTTTTATCGGAAAACACACCATATCTGCCAGTTTCAAAATTGGAGAGGCACCTGGAGCCAAATCCTTCTTTAATTTTTTCCACACATTCATGAGTCCCCTCATCATAATATTACTAGAAACTGTCGTTTTAACTTTATCCCCTAAAAAGATCATTTTACCAATTTTCCTATAATCATTCATCTCAATCTCCTCCCAAATTGCTTTTCCCCTCGCCAAAATCTTCACAACCTTCTTAATTTGAAATGCCCGGTAATACGCTAACAAATTTGGCATTCCCCAACCCCCTTCTTTCTGAGGCAGGTACCAGAATTTCTTTGGCAATCTAGAGTTTTTACCCCCGTTACAAAAATTATTAAACATTTTTTGAAACTCACTAATCTCCTTTTCCTTCAATTGGATTGCAAGTGCATCAAATAAAAAATTAATCCTCGGCAACAACATCATTTTGCACATTGCAATTCTCCCAAACCATGACAACTTCAACTTTTGAAAACTCTGTATTTTAATCTTAAATTCTGCCTTCAGGCTATCGTAGTTCAATCTTTTGAGTTCTTCCACTTTATTCGAAATAATTATCCCCAAATATTTCAAATTATCTTTAATTTGTATTTTAGATAACCCCTCCATCCTTTTCTTCTCCTCTTCCCCCATATTACACAACATCATTTCCGATTTATCCCAATTTATCATCAACCCTGTTATAGCCTCAAAATCCTCGATTTGTGCTTTAATCCTATCCATTGCCCCCTCCGGATGCTTCACCATTAATAATGTATCATCTGCATACATACTTACTTTATTACCCATTATCCCTTCTATACTTAAATCCTCCCTTATATTTTTAGCCAAGATTTCCATTGCAATGATGAACAAGATAGGGGACAAGGGACAACCCTGTCTAGTACCAGCCTCCAGCTTTACCTCATCTGTAACCTCATCATTAACTCTAATCCTAGCAAACCCTTTCTGATATAACAAATCAATTACCCTTCTAAATCTATCCCCAAATCCATAGCCATTAACTATTTCCTTGATCGAAGACCATTGTAGCGAATCAAATGCCTTAAAAATATCTAAAGATATTAACCCAACCTTTTCCTTCGTTTGATTAACGTTGTCAATTAGATCTAACACCCTCCTAGTCAAATCAGCCATGTGCCTTCCTTTTAAAAAACCTACTTGATCAACATTTATATATTCTCCCATAAATTTATTTAAGCGATTAGCCAATATTGCTGTGAAGATTTTGGCATCTTGATTTATAAGAGAGATTGGTCTATAGGATTCCACTTTTTCCAAAAAAATTCCCACTTTTGGCAGCAGAACGATAATAGTGCTATACCACGAAGTCGATATTTGTCCACCATCTAAAATGTAATTATATAGCTTTACCAACTTTGGCACCACAACATGTTTGAATTCCTTATAAAACTCGGACAAGAGTCCATCATCTCCCGGAGCTTTCCCCAGCTTCAGACCGCTGATTACTTCCTTCACCTCTTTCTCTGAAACTTGTTCTTCCATTTTGTCCCGATGATCCTGCTTTATTCCACTCCCTAATTGCCTTTCCAAAATCCCTTTAAGCTTCTCACATCTATCTCTTTTTTTTGCATATAATGCTTGATAAAAATCCTTCACAATTTTGCATTTATCTCTAGCTTTATTACACCCTATTCCTTGTTTGTTGATCAAACCCCCAATTTCCCTTTTTTCCTTTTTAACTTTGGCCGATCTTGCTAGTAATCTTGAATTCTTATTGCTAAATTCAAAATACTCTCTTTTTAGATATATCAGATCTCTTTTTACTTTTTCTATATCCTTACCCAATAACTCTGCCTTCAATCTTTGTAATTTAGCTAAGATTTTTTTATCCTTGTTTTTTGAATGTTCTTCCTGTAGTTGTTTTATTTCCTTTTCTTTTTCCTCCTGTGCTGCCTTATACAATCTGTATTTGTTACTTGCTAACTTTATACTTTCCCCTCTAAACACCGACTTCATGGCATCCCAAACCACATTAAAATTTACCTCCCCATTATCGTTCCACTGCCAACTTTCCATCCAACTTCCCATAATTTGATCTTTACATTTTTGGTCTTTGAATAGATTGGGATCATATCTCCAACTTCTTCCTCTCCTACTATCCTTTCGTATCCTTAGTTCCAAAAACACTTTAGCATGATCTGATTCCTTAAAAATTCCTACTTCAATACCCTCGATACTTTTAACCAAATTTTCCGTTAAAAATACGTAATCTATTCTGGAATAGGACCCATGAACATGTGAAAAATAAGAATATACCCTTTCCGACCCCTTAACCTCTCTCCAAGAATCCTTCAGCCCCAGCGCAACCATCCAGTTATCGAGAACATTCCCTTTCATACCTGCTCCACACCTTGCTAAATTCGTACAATCTAAATTTGACCTAATCAAATTAAAATCTCCAGCCACAGTCATCTTTGCCACTTTTTCTAAAACCACAATTTTACAAACTTTTTCTAAAAATTCCACTTGATGTTCATTTGGAGCATAAATATTCACCAAAAGTATTTCCTCATCATCAATTTTCCCTCTCGCTATCAAATACCTGCCCTCCTGATCCACAATACTTTTTGTTATCTCAAATCCTAATCTCTTAGAAATCAAAGTTGCGACTCCTCTCGCTTTTGAAGTGCCAAACGCCATTTCATAGTGTTGCATCCACCCCCAAAAAATCATATTTGTATCCTTTGACTTTTGATGCGTTTCCTGTAAGAACACTATATCGGGTCTATCCTTCTTCAATGCCAACTGTAAGCTCCGCCTCTTAAGAACGGAACCTGTACCTTTTACATTCCAGGTTAATACCTTGATACTACTCATAATCTGTTACCATTTCACCTTCTCTAATTTCCAAACTCTCCATTAGGCGTGCTACCACCAACCCCCTACCCTCAAAAAGAAAAAATATACAAAACACACACAATATCGCTCTCCCCACTTTCTCCAGAAAAAAGGCCGCCTTCGATATCCAAAGAGGGGAGAGGGGGAACATGGAAGATGTGTGTAGGAGTTAATGCATCGCGCCACCACATCTTTCTACAATCTTAGATATAAAGAATTGTTGCATCAACACTTATTGCTCACTGCTCCTTACTTGCCTCCTCCTCCACCATGATCAATGACAACTCCTCCTCCTCTTTCCCCTGCTGTGCCCCACCCATAGCACCACCCGCATCCGCCCCCTTATAATCTCTTCTTATGGCCCCCGAATCCAGCAAATCTTTTCTAAGAGTTAGCCACTCCTCCGAACCCGCTTTAACCAAATCAAGCAGAGACAAATACTCCAATGGGTCGGTCCTCTCATCAATAACTTGCATTCTTTTTTCAAAAACAAAACAAAAACGCAATTGCTGTGGAAATCTCCAATTGTACCTTACACCTTTAGTCATCAACAGTTTGGTTACCGGTTTCATCTTATACCTCCAAGCTCTTTCCTTAATAGAAATATCATTATACACTTCCTCGTCAAAACCATCAATTTTCAGGGTGCCCGAACCTGCTTGTTTTAAAAAAGCCATTACTCTAAGTTTGTCACCCCAATTTGCAAATTTAACCAAAACATTTCTTTGGACCACTTTCCCTCTTCTTGAGCCCACCCTGTATGCACTCACAATGTCTTCCTGTACAAATTCCTTTCCCATACTTAAATTGTTTAACCACTGGACCACCCTCACTCTTAAGAGGTCTGGCGTCCGTTCAACCACGTGACGTATAACAATATTCTGTTTTCTCATCATATCTTACATAGCATCAATCCTTTTTTCCTGTTCCTCCATTTTCACTTTATTCTCCCTCACCCCTCCTGAGTCCCCTTTATTTCATTTCTCATAACCTTCACCTCATTTTGAACCAACTTCACATTTCCTTCTATTTTTTGCAAATTTAATTCTACTTTTTTTGTTAAATCCATAACAGATGCTACTACCTTATCTTGCTTTTTCAACATTTCATTTCTGTCCTTCACACTTCCATCTTCCATCTTTTCCATCTTCTGAAACAATTTACCAATTTCCACCATAATTTGGGTTTGATCATAAGGTTCAGGTGGTGGTGATGACGACGGGGGAACCTCTTCCGTTGGTAGTTTTTCCTTTCTCTTTGATTTCACCACAGGCTCCTCCTCCTTTGCTTTTCCTCTTGTGCCCTTATCCATGATAACGTCTACTGAAAGTTCTAATGCTGCAATGCACTATATAGTTGTTAAACACTCCAATTAAGCCTGGTCCAATGCAGCCAAAGCTGCCAGCAGTCCTTTGAATATAGTATAACCTAGTTAATGGAAAAGAGCCAGCAAATCAATTGTTGTAATCCACAGGAAGCAGGAACCAAACAACCAGTAAGTATTTGTAATCCAACGGAGCCAACCACCAAAATCAACCACTAAACATGCCCAGTATTTTCAGGGAGCAAATGCCCCAATATATCCACTTGTATCAGCTCAGCAGGGGAGAGAAAGAGAAAGGAGAAAAATTCCCAAGAAAAAATTAAAAGCTATAATCCACACAGCGAAGGAGTAAAAAAGTAAATCCACTCTTAGGGCAAACGAAACAAAAGCCCTTTTCCCAGCAGCTGCGATGGCTTCAGGCTTCAAGGGGGAAGCCCCTCCTCCTTCTTCTTCCCCAACTCGGCAAACTTTTTTTTAAAAAAAGAACCACTCTTCTTTACTTCAGCCTCGGCTTCAAAATGCTGAGATGACTAGCGCCCCAAAGCCAAACACTTTTCTTCAATAGCCACTTCCACATACCTCAAATCAATCTGCAGCTCCCCTGGGTCTCTCAAAAGCCATTGTCCAAAAAGCAAACTCCACTTTCGATTTCCAGGATCGCCGCCATTATCTCCAAGTACAACACCCCTCTATTCTCTTCTGCCGACTCTTGCCACCTCCAATCACTTCAGGGCAAAACAATCCGCTGCCACCTCAAGCTCCCATCAATATATATATATATATAAGTTGTTTAACTCATTTTCTTGCTGGTGCCACTTTTATCGGTTCACCACCATCTCGCCGGTCCCATTCTCAGCTCCTCGGTCAGCTCCTCAGTCAGCTCCTCGGTCAGCTCCGCGGCTTCCGTCGCTTCCTCTCCTGCCGTGGATACCTCCCGAACTTCGACCGCCCTGCAACAGCTTTTCCCACCAGGCAAGAAGGAGACTTATCGCCACCAAAATACCTCAGTAATTTGCCTCGTTAATTCCTTATTCTCTTCAATTACCACATTGATAAGCGCGAACGCATAAATCAAGATGTTACTCGCCGGCCATCTTAGCCATGCCCCCATCTCTCTGCTTTTAAGAAGGGTATAAGAAAATGTAGTTCAGTGGCTAGATCAGGAGTTCTCAACCTTTTTAAGCCGGGGGCCGGGTCATGCTCCCTCAGACAGCTTCAAGGGCCGGACGGCCATTTTGCCTTTCCTCCACCACATTACACTTCTTGGTGTGGTGGAGGTGGTGGGGGGCCACATGAAATGGTGCCATGGGCCACATCTGGCCCACAAGCTGCAGGTTGAGAGATCTTGGGCTAGTTTAATTGGCTTAGAGATTTGTGTCTGAAATTGACTGTGGAAACTCTGTGGGGTCAAGGGATTGGTAACTCCACTTTTTAAATATCTAGCACTTACCTGTATACCCCTGTTAGGGTTGCTATAAGTTTCTTCAGACTTGACAGCATATAACATACTGAAGTAAGAAAAGGTATCTTGTTAAAACTGGCCTTTTAAACTGCTTAATGTTTATTAATTATTGTGATGATTTTTAATTGTATTGAGTCTTGTCATATTTTAATGATTTTCATCTGCTCTCGTTTTAATAATTTCTGTTGGCTGCTTTGAGCACTTTTTTAAAGTAGAAAGGTGGGATTAAAATGTGGTGGTGGTCATGGTAGTGGTGGTGGTGGTGGTGGTGGTGGTTGTAACTAGCCATTTTGGTACCAGGGACTTTGCTGCCCTGATGGTTATACAGTGGTACCTTGCTTAAAGAGCATAATGTGTTCCATGGGATTGCTCTTTAAGCGAATTTGCTTTTTAAGCAAAACACCATTGTAAGTGACCAATTGTGACTTCTGGTGTGTGTGTAGGGGGGGGGGGGGGATTGTGAACCCCAATTTAGTTGTTATGCGAGTTTTTCGTTGGTTTTAGTTGTTAAGCGAGGCGACCATTCAGAGAAAATTCTGCTCTTTAAGCAAGTTAGTCTCTAAGTGAGGCGCTCTTTATGTGAGGTTTTACTGTACAGTGATACCTCATACAACGTCCAGATTTGGTTCCACAAGTTTGGACTTTATACAGATTTGGACTTTGTATGAGGCATGCAAAATCCTAGCCGTGATGCCTCATACAACGTCTAAATCCTTGCCGCGATGCCTCATACAACGTCGTTTCCATAGAGATACATTGTACTGTAACAGCACAGACTTCAGGGCAAAGTCAAGGAAACAGACAGGAAACTGACAGAACTTTAAGAAATCATTGTCTAAAGGCTAAAAGCATTACAAAAAGTTGTCAAACAACCCTGATTGTCCAAGAACCTGAAGAATGCTGCAAAAATCCCAGGAATGCTTCTAAAAATTCTGACAAAAAAATTCAAAAAAATCCAAAATCACGTTCAAAACCACTCCTAAACACTCTTTGCCTCATGCAAAACCCACAAGAGCAATGTGTCCTGCCTTTTATACTGCCCAGGCACAATGCAACCTGGGAAAACCCCAATGCCTCATACAATGTCACACGACTTTGTATGAGGCACCTTTTTCAAGGAATTAGGCGATGTTGTATGAATCCGATGTTGTATGAAGCGGACTTTGTATGAGGTATTACTGAGTGATTGAACCACAACCATGCATACCTTGGTAACAGCAACCTTGTGTTGTCAGCTAATCTTTCTCACACTAGGTCAGGCGAAAGGATCTGCAGAATGAAATCACCAAAAGGTGCCTTTATTTTGACAGTTTCACATCTGGCCTAGCCATGGAAGAAGAAAAAAAAAGAGTGATTGACATATTAATAAAGAAGACAGAAAAATGGGGAAGATTACCTGACTTTGATGGCATAATGGCCACATCAGTTTTACACTGAGCCCCCACTTATTTTGGGTTCACTTCTACCCTAGGAATAGTGATTGGAGGCAGAATTTGTACTTAGATCCATGCCATTCCAGCAACACACACCAATGGGCATTCTTCCATTCCAACATCACATTTTTTGCACCCTCTAAATTTTGGCAGCCTATGTCAATCGTTTGCAACCCCCAGCCTGTGGTCCTAATCCGACCTATGGTGGCCACCCGGGCACCTCTACGCACGCCCCCCCCCATCCCTGGAAGTCATGTTGTATCACTTAATGCAGCAGCAGTGGCGGCAGCAACTGTGCTGTTGGTCTGTTTGGATAATTTTCCGATGCTTCCCCACTTCTGCTACGGCCACTTGAATGCACCACCAGGCAACTTCTTGTGCCGGGTGTAGCTTTCGTAATTGTCTTAGTTCATAGCATGGAACCAGGAAGTTGCCCAGTGGTGTGTTTGAGTGGCTGTAGCAAATTGGGAAAGCATCGGAAAATTATCCAAACAGACCGAAGTTGCGCCAAAAAGTCTCCTGCCACCCTGGGAAGTGGCGGAGGCTGTGAACAAAGTCATTGAAATGCCGCTGTCGCCATGCACGAATGACAACAAAAATGTAAGTTCAGGGAGCCACCACGCCTCCAGCCCTTGGCGGGAAGTTTTGGGGCGGGTCTGGCTCCTGGCGGGAAAACATTGAGAACGGCTGCCCTACATTAAAAACCTCAGCTGCTTTACCCTATTCACAGTTCTGATGATGAACGTGATGATAACAATGACATACAAAGATGGGGGGAGTGTCAAAGGAATGCCACCAACTTTGTAAACACACAGATTATTTCCCTAGGGCCCATCTGCATCTTTGATCTTAAACTAAGGTCCACCCTCTCAGAACAGAACACAGAGAAGGGTCTGTTTGACTTTTTTGGTTATGTGGCATGGGGGGCTGAGTGTATGTCCTATAGCAGAGGCAAGGAAAGATGGGCTTGTTGGCGGTTAGTTCACAGCTCTGAAGGATGAGGCTCCTCATCCCTTTCTAATGTGCCATCTTGGCAAATGGAAGTCTGCTGTGGTGTTCATGTGTATTTCTTAGTGCTAGTACCAAAGATGAGACCCATCCTCCCCTTTGGCAGCCAAAAAGCTGGTTGGTTGTTTTTTGTTCACTGTTGATTTTTAATGTGTGTTTTACAGGCCTTTTTGTTTGAATAAAAACAGCTTTTAAAAGTCATTTTGGGTGTGCGGATTTGAAAGCAGTAACTTTTTAAAGCTTTATATGTGCCAGTTTGAAATGTTGAGATGTTCTTCGAACCTTTCACTATCTGTTGAGGGTTTTATTTTCAGGACACACTGAGGTTTTATTGATTTGAATTTTTAATTTTATACAGGGATGCATGATTTTCTTTTAGTGATGTGATGTCTAGTAGCTTAAACAAGAGTAAGAAGTTGAAGCAGTTCTGTAGGCAGTCTGTGAACTGTTTAGTCTGCACTAAGCTGGAATTATACATTGCATTGAGCAAGAACAATACAAGGCCAGATGGGATCCTGTTGATTTGGATCACTTTACTGCCACAGCACAAACTGAAGAACACCTTCTTGCACAGTGGTTCTCAAACAGGGATACATATCTACTCCTGGGACCCAGAAATATTCTAAGTAAAACTGCAAATTTTCATAAATGTTATTAAGAATTCACTGCCCCTCGTCCCAGTGTCCTCCTGCACCTGTATTGTGCTATTTCTAATTGAGCTGCAGATTTTTCATTTACAACTGTTTGGCAAAGTAGCAATAACTTTGGCTATTTAACCGTTTCTCCTGTTCCCTTATTTTTCCTGTCCACCAACTTGCACTAAATAATAGATGCTATAAGTGAGTTCATGCCAGGGGTTCCCAATCTTTTTACACCTTGGGCCTGACCTCGTCTCCTGGACAGATGAGTGGGCCTGACCATGCCCCCGGAAGCAGAAGTGGGCGCATTTACGGTTGTCGTAAATGTGCCAATTTTCGCATTTATGACAGCTGCGGGCACATTTATGCATCCATGGGCACATTTTATGGCTGACATAAATGTGTCCACATCCACTTCCGGTAGGGCGGCGGTGGGCCAGATGGAATGGTGCCGCAGGTCGTAGGTTGGGAACCCCAAGTTCATGTAAACTTATAGATGTCCCTCTCGAAAAAAAATTGTTTTTTTCCTCTTATTATTATGGTGAGACTAAAGTTATTTGATAGAGGGTGCAACTACACTGGAATGCTGAATTAACTTAGCTACAATTTGATTCAAAGCTTGGTTTATGGTTTTAATCAGAATTGGTTCTTGCTCAGGAACTGTGGAATGATTCAGGAATTCAGTGTTCACACTGCATTACAAATGACAGTCCAACCTATATCCCTTTCTTTCCTACCTCCCTTTATTCCTTCCTTTGCCATTCCTTTAATGGTTTGCCTCTTTCCTTTCCCCGTTCATCAACCTCATCAGATGCAGTCTAAAAATATTGAAATTGCTATTAATAGAAATGGCTATTAATATTCTTACCTGGAAAAAAATCAAAGTGGATTTTTTGTGGGTTAGTGCAGATTGCAAGAATGCAGCTAAGAGTGACAGGCTTCAAGTAGTTCCTCAAAATAACCCTGCATCACACAAAAATACATATTGTCTGCTACTTGGTCTAATCCATGTGTCCTATACTACCGGTAAATCAAGTGTGCTGAATCCAAATATGAAGTCCAATTCTGCCTACGACGTCAGGATCTTAAGTAAGCAAATCTCACCCTCTTGGTTAGGTTCTTGTGTTGATCACCTGGGGTATATTTGCCACAAATATAGCAAAAATTGTCTAGTTTATTAACACAGCTGCACCTATTAATATTTAGCTAAAAAGAGACTCACTGTGGCCGTCGCCTAGCTCATTGGTGGTGAACCTATGGCATGCATGCCAGAGGGGACATTCAGACCCCTCTCTGTGGGTACGCGTGTTGTCACCCCAGCACTGAGTTCGACCCACCCCTTTGCCCAGAAGCCCAATGGGAGTGCTTCCTCCCTCCCCCAGCACAGAGTTCACTCTGCCTAGCAGCCCAATGGGAGCGCTTCCTCCCTCCCACAACACAGATTTTGCCCCGCTGTGTTGGCACTTTGTGATAAATAAGTGGGTTTTGGGTTGCAGTTTGGGCACTCAGTCTCTAAAAGGTTCTCCATCACTGGCCTAGCTGTACTATCTAATAAGATGGTTTTGCACTAGAGACAAGCCCTTGGTCCACCTCGCCTTATATACCTCTTTCTAATGTCACTTCACTGACTTGCCCGGCCGCTGCTGGAACATGCATGCCACCAAGGAATGTGATTAAGCTGAGGCGGCAGCAGACATAGTGGTAGCTGCAACTGTTATAATGTTCACATGTAAAAATACATTGCCCAATACCATTTGAGCAGCTGTAACATGTCTATAACTTAAAATCTGTATGTGATAGCAAATTCTGAGTTCAGATTTGGAATCAGCATACTCGATATCATGTAAATCACATATGTTATACCCAGTAGCAAAATTGTTGTTGTGCAGTGTAATCAAACGACGAGAGATATTGTGTTTCTGATGAAAAGTATATCAACAACAACTGAAAAACCCTACCACAAAAGAAAAGTGTGTGTGTATTTCAGATGCACATCTCATAAAATGAACTGCAAAGGCAGGATCTGAGGAAAGAAGTAAGCATTGGCACTTTCATAGACACCTCCCCACCTTTTAGAATTGACCACACAATTCTAATGGTAAAACCCCATTCAAATCATTCTGGAGTTAGGATAACAACAAAGCTTATATTTAACACATATACAGTAAAACCCCATTTTAAAAGAAAAAGTCTGTTCCGTAGCTTTTTCCTTAACTCATTTTTTTCTGTAAAATGGGGCATTCTCATAATGCATTGGGGGGAAATTTTCCTGACATAAAATAATAATAAAAATAAAACCCCCTCTAACTCCTCTCCAGGCCATTCTACTGCCACTCAAAGGGCCCAGAATGGCTGCAAGTGGTCTTTTGTAGCCCACCAGGTGCAATGCACTCTGGAAAATCGTGTTCTTTAAAGCAAGATTTTTCTCGACAATGGGACACGTTTTCAGCAAAAACCCTTTCTGTAAAATGGGGTTTCTGTAAAATGAGGCTTCTGTAAAAAGCCTCATTACAGAAGTGGGGGAGGAGCTTCAAATGCTTCTGTTGTCCTACATGAGAGCTACCAAAATGCTTGCCACCATTCCTTGTAAACATTAAATTGCAGACAGTGACATCTAGTGGCCAGCTCTGGTAATGCTCCAGGATTTTTATTGAATATTTTTGGACTCATAGATAACTGAAACCATGGATACAGACCATGCAAATATGGGTGGGGGAGCAACCTGTATAAAGCATTTGGTTGAAAAGTACTTGGAAAAGCGTATACAGTGTGAATCTAGTATGCATCGTTTCAAATGCACACATTTTTAAATATTTTAATTGTTTTTTCCCCATCACAAATTTCAGAAATATATTGATGTCTATCTTTAGTATCAAGAAGTGTTAGCTAGCACTGAAAAGGAAGTTATAAGGATGTTATATATCCTGTTATAAGGATTATTAGATATCTTCATTTGCTTAATATGCCAGTTTTTATGGGTTTTCTATCTAATACATTTTTTGCATTGTTTTCCTACTATTGCCTTACTGTCATTATATAACCATAGCTTTGAGAGAGCCAATATAGCACAATCTTTAGAGAACAGAAAAACTCAAATTCAACCCATTTTAGTCACAAAATTTACTTGGTGTTTGGAGGCCAGCCTTACAGCCAGACCTATCTTACATGCTTGTTTTTGTCATAAAATGGAGAGAGGCTATATAAAATGGAGAGAGGCTATGTAAAACAGCCATGTACTTTGGTGGTACATGTAAATAAAGCATGACTTTGCCACGCACATTGGGCTTTGGGTTATATTCCAATGAGATGGCTGGTCTTTTTTGCCATCAGTTGTTAATGATGGCAAAAAATTTCTGAAGATTCATGGAAGTGCCAGAACCATCCCTCATGAGTGACACATGTCACCTGATTGATTAACAGGACAGAATACACAGGAAAAACTGCAGAGATCATGGGAAATCTCAGGGTATCACTTCCTTTAGATATAAAGATCAAATACCTCATGAAAACCAGAAAACATTCTACATTAATTAACATTGCCATATTTGACTTTTGACCCAAGTGAATCCTGTTCTTAGTACTTGCCCTGTTTCAGAGAGAGAGAGAGAGAGAGAGAGAGAGAGAGAGAGAGAGAGAGAGAGAGAGAGAGAGAATTATAGAGAATGAGATTCTTAGCAGTACAGTGGAACGTCATACAACAATCATCCCATATAGCAATGAAATCGCATAACAATTAGGTTTTAGGGGGAAATGTCATCCCGCATAACAATTTTTCAATGGGGAAAACCACTTAGCAAAAAACAAAAAAAAACAAATCGTTGTACAATGCATCCCATAGGGAAAATCGCTATACGATGCATGTACCGTATAGGAATTGTTTCATACAACAATGGGCCCCATGGAACGGATTAAAATCGTTGTATGAGATACCACTGTATTTGAAATTTTTCATTCAAACTCCACTAACCATACTCTCTAGGCAGAGTAGTCTATGATCATGTTGTCTAGGGCACTCTGGAAATTGTAAGTTGGCCTATTTCTGCTTCCCAATAAATACAAACATAGCAATTTGCTGTGCAGGCTTAGTAAGATGGAAGGCCCATTTTATTTAGTAGGATGTTTATCCGAATAAGCAGTTAAGAGAGTCACATATAGACCCACAGAGCAATAATTGAGCCTTAAGAGTCATTGAGTCCAAATGCCTTGACAAAGCGAGAAATGAAGTTGAAGGCAAAATATCAGACTTGGGCAAAATATCAGACTTCTTCTCATGGACTGCAGCTCCTAGCAACATCTAGTCAACATTCACTGCTATGGGTTATCTTATTTCTGTCGACCTTTTGCAAGGAGTAATATTTAGCTTTGAACAGTTCTGAGGGAAATGGCTTCACTCTTTGGCTAATGCTAATCCCATGGAATAGCTTCTCCTCCTCACATAAATTAACCCAAATATTGATTGCACATTTTGTCTTCTGCCTGCCATTCAATCAAGGCTAGGGACTTCCTTGCTTCCTTCTTTCATTTTAAGAAAACAATAGCTTCTGGGCCAGCTGGTGGGCCACAGAGCTACTGTTTGGTATGTCTAAAATCTCAGCAAAGCACACCCAAGCAGGTAATATGGAATCTCCACCTACACATACTTGTACTTTACACCTCATAGCTCAGTTCTTTCTGTTTATCTCCCCGTGTATAATCTGTCTGTTGCTCTCTCAAATGTGTAACACCACTGTCAATAACCAAAGAGGAAAGTATGACCAGGCATTATACAGCACAGATAAGATTCAGCCTTATGCACATGCACCACATTTATAAGATATTCACATTAATTTAAATGCACAATCATATGAACAACAATGAAAAAACAAAGCAAATAGGAACATCCTTAATAAAAAAAATACTTTACAAAAAAAATACAATAATGGAAAAATAAATCTGTGTGTAAACCTAAAGAAACAACAAAGAGAGATATACATTCACAGTTGACATCTACATGCCACACATTTGAACACTGAAATAGTTCTGAGCTTTTTAATACACTGTTTATTTATTTATTTGGATTTGTATTCTGCCCTCTTACCCAAGGGCAACTCAGGGTCGCGCACTTACACATAAATATTATCACAATCCCCTTTAAAAATTCAATAAAAACTATTTAAAACCATCCCAAATTAAAAAGTCCTCCCTTCCCTCCCAACAATAAAAAGGACATATAGTTCTAACAGGGACATATAGTTCTAACAGAGCCAACGAGTAGGAGTCAGCACCCCGTCAACCCCCAAACTTGCCCTGCCAGCCAGGTTTTCAACCCTTTCCTAAAGGGCAGCAATTCCGTCTGTAGCCGTAAGTCTACTGGCAGGAGGTTCCAAAGGGTTGGGGCGGACACGGAGAAGGCCCTTCTCCTTGTGCTAAAGAGGCGGGCCCTTCTAGCCGATGGAACACTGAGAGGGCCCCTCCTAGTAGGGCGGACAGACTCTCTTGGGGTGATGCGGTCTCTTAGGTAACCTGGCCCACTACTATGAAGGGCTTTAAAGGAATAATAGGAAGCATGCATTTATATTTCAAATTTTGCAATATAAGGCTTTTACGAACTCTTAGATGTATGAATCATTAGGTACTGTGGTTTCTTATCCCAGGTGTATGAAGGGAAGGTAACCTCCTTGGTAGACAGTGGGAATGCTGTAGATATATCTTCAGCAAAGCTTTTAACAAAGTCCCTCCCCCCGCCCGTGATATTCTGATTAGCAAGCTAACTAGAAATGTTAGGTGGATATACAGTCGGTTACAGAATTGTACTCAGAGAGTGCTTATTAATGGTTCCTTCTCAAACTGGAAGGGGGGTAACATAAAGGGTACAAAAAGGTGCAGTTCGAGGCCTGTTTTTTTAATTTAAATAATGATCTGAATGAGGAAGTGCAGGAAATACTTATCAGATTTGTAGATGATACTAAATCAGGTGGAATAGCTAATACTCTGGAAGACAGGAAGAGAATTTGAAAAGATCTTGATAGGCTTGAACACTAGGATGAAAATAGCATAATGAAATTTAATAGGGATAAATGCAATGTTTTATAACTTGAGGGGGAGGGACCAAATGTACAGTTGCACAATGGGAAATACTCGGCTCAGTAATACTATGAGTAAATTTTTTTTTGGAATTATTGTGAATCACAAGCTGAATATGATTCAACAGATTTTGTGGCTGCAAAAAGGCCAATGGTATTTTAGGTTGCTTTGACAGAAATATAGCTTCCAAACCCTATGAAGTACTAGTTCCCTTTTATTTGACACTAGTCAGATCACATCTAGAATCACATTCAGGTCTGGACACCACACTTTAAGAAGGATGCCAACAAATTGGAACAATTTCATAGGATGGCAACAAGGAAACCAAACCCTATGAGGAAAGACTGAAGGAACTGGGCATGTTTAGCCTTAAGAAAAGGAGATTGAGGGGGAATAAAGATAGAAACTTTTCAAATACTTGATAGTCAGAAAGAGGAGGGGCAGGTCCTGTTCTCAATCATCTCAGTGTGCAGAACACATAATAAGAGGCTGAAACTACAGGAAACTAGATGTAATGTATATAATCTCTTAGATGCTTTTCTTCTTCTTCTGTTTCAAGGCCAGATGTGAAACTGCCAAAATGAAGGCACCTTTTGGTGAGTTCATTCTGCAATTCCTGTCACCTGACCTAGTGTGAGAAAGATTAGCTGGCAACACAAGGTAGCTGTTACCAGGGTATGCCCGATTGTGGTTAAAAATACCACAATCTTCTAGGAGGCTATGTACTCAGTTAAAGCAGTATGACAACGGAACCAATTACCGTATTTTTTGGACCATAAGACACACTTTTTCTCCCCCAAAAGTGGGGAAGAAAATGAGAGTGCGTCTTATAGTCCAAATGCTGGTCTTCGGCCAGCTGTGGCTGTTGTGAAAGGATATTTTACAAGAGCTACAGCTGGCCGAATACTACTACTGCCGCCTCTCAGCTGTTCAGGGCAGGGGGGGGGGACATATGAAAAACAAGTGGCCACTAGAGGGCAAAAATTGCAATTTCCCATTTAAATGCATTGGAAATACATTTCTTGTATTCAAAAGTTTTCTGTTTGTATGTTCCCAATGCATTTAAGTGGGAAACCAAACCTGTGCTTAAAAAGAAAGGGTTTCACTTACTTTGATGCGTTTGTCTCTACTCCACGTGGACAAAATGGAGGGGGAAAACATGCTTCCTGGTTGAAAGGAGAGCAAGAGGCTAGGCTAGAGTATCAGTTCCTTCCTCAGTGCAATTGGCCGGCCTGCCCATTTCCCCTGCAGCGCCACCACTGGTTGGTGGTACAAAATACAGTATTAATTTTTTTTCCTGCTCTGAAAACTGGGTGCATCTTATGGTTAGGCCGTCTTATGGTCCAAAAAATACGGTACCTCAGGAGTGGTGAACACTCCAGCACTGGAGGTTATCTTTTGATTCAACATTAACCTTTTCCCCCCTCTGATCACTGGAAATAATCAAGAGAAAATTTGACAACCATCTGTCAGATCTGCTTTGATTTGGATTCCTGGATTAAGTAGGGTGTTGGATATGATAGCTTCATAGGCCCCTTCAAACTTGATTATGCTATGATTCTATGAGCAATTATCTGGGCAAAAGCCTTTATTTATGTCTATGCCGATATGGGAGTGATTGTGGAGGTAGAGCCAGCAATAACATGAAAAGTAAGTAAAGAAGGTTCTTTTTGTGGCATGAGAGAAGCAGGAACAGAATTCTGTCAGAACTCTCTGATCCATAATATTCCTTCTCTAAAATAGGTTATAAAACATTTTAACTGTTCTGAACACAAATATGTTATGATGTTTATGTGGTCTTTTGATAGTTTTCATAATGAAGACTTGGTGGGCTATTTTGGTTTAGTTTTTTAAGATGCTGTAAGAATCTTAGGAATGTACATGACATAGAAAGTGAGTAGATGTGTCTTTTTTAGGTATTTAGGGGTGATGTTCTCAGAGAGAGAAAGTGGTTGAATTTACAAGGAATAAATTAGTGGATGTAGCTTTTGGCATTCCAAATATTTTGGGGGAAAGGGTTAGATTTCAGCAAAGTGATTCATCTAGTAATCTTTTTATAGTGGCCACCAGGTGTGGCCTTCTGAGCATGTAAGCTGAACAAAGACTGTTTAAAGTAGATCTTTTTGATCCTTCATATTACACACTCTTCAGTATCTTCTGATTCTTTCTACTTCTTATGCAGGCAGAAGGCAAATGGTCTATCATTCATTCTCAGTCTGCTATCAGTTAGATAAGGGGTTCTCAACCTATGACCCATGGGCCAGTTGCGGTCCGTGGTGCCATTTCATGTGGCCCACCACTTGCTCCTACTGTTGCTGCCGGAAGTGGTGGAATCAACTGTTAATTGTCATCTGGAAGTGAGTGAATGTTATAACACCTGCTTTCCACTTTAAAAAAAAAAGAGGCAACAGGATTTCATCCACTGAGTTGAACCCATCAGTGAAGAAGAAAAGATCCCTACTGCTAACTGAAGCCCTTTTTCCAGCAAACATTTGTTCCCTGTTAGGACAGTCCTTGAGGGAATGGGCCATCACTCTTGAAAGACAATTGCTTTGTTTCTAGTCATAAAATTATATGGTTTTGGGTATATATAAAGAATTTGGGGATGGAGTCCACCAAATATCTTTTGAAATAGAGATACTGTAGTGCAATTAATCACTTCAGACAGAACTAAATCAGTTTCTAAACTAGTGCCATTCTATACATTTCACATTCCTTCTGTCTGTCTAGTTTAAAGAAATTTCAAAAACTCAAAGAGAGAATGCTGAGGGAAACCTGTTGTCTTCAGAAGGAAGATGCAGGGATGGTATCTGTTGGAATATAGCTGCCTCTCTGGTTTCATTCCAAGATGATTGGCTTAAATCATTACATATTGTCTTGTGTTTAATGTGTTTAGGAAACAATGTGTGAGTCACATTTTAAGGAGATACAGGAAGGGTCCAGTAAACTATAATTTTAGGACCAGAGAGACACACAGGTGTGAAGGCTATACAGTTTATCTATAACAATTGATCAGGTGTAACATTGAAGCAGAATGTTGTGTGTTGTCACAGAGATCAAGAAATCTTGTTCATTTTTCAAAAGTTTGATTTTAATGTGGATTTGTATAAATTTTGCTTATGTAGACTCTTTTATTGTAAAGGTTTGCCTTTGTAATACTCAGATTACATAGAAATAAACAATTCTGAATCTGAATGATTCTGCTGCAAAAGACACCAGCTACTGTTTACCATATTCCTAAACTTAACTTATGCCTTGCCAAGTTGAACTTATCTATAGCTGAAAGCTATGATTGGACTTCTCTGTTGGTTAGCATGGAGTGTGGTTGTAATTGGAGGCCATATGATTAAAAAGGAAAGAAAAATGTGTGTCTCTAACTGGCAGCTAGGTTAAAAGCTGGGATAATGACGTGATAAAGCTATCTCATGTATAGACTACCAGACTGCAGAGCAAGTAATTCAGCATTTTTTCTGGAAACTGAAATATGGATGTCTCCTTTAACAATAGATCATCCACAACAGCCTAAAGGCTTTTTTACACTTCAGAGAGAGAAAGAGCAGGCCAATTGCAACTAATCTATTTTCTGAAGCTCCATTTGGGAATTGGATTTTTTTGACCTGGTTTGAACTGGATATGGATAGTGCTGGCTTGCTGGAACCTGGGTGGCTTTGCACCTCTGAGTTTGCAGAAAATATATATTCATCACCACTACACTTCCAGCTGTTTTCTGGAAGCATGCAGTTTTAGGCATGAATCTCTACAACCTGGCACAGCTTGAATAACTTTCCAGCCAAGTATTAGGCACTGTTTCAGACAGTTTCCAACACCATCCAGTCATTTTTCAAGAATATGAAGATTAGTGGTTTTCATGTAAAATACCCCCTCTACTTTTTAAACAGTTGACTGTCCCAGAGAAAGTGTTATCATGACTTAAGCAGCTCTTTGGTACATGAGGCAACTTGACTATTATCTTTTAATTCTCTTCTGTTTTAATAGAAGTATTTAATATTCTGCAGTGAATAAAAAGTGAGAGGAAAGATGTCTTTAATTCCATAATATTCGGGATGTGGAATGGGCAGATATCCCCCCTAATTGCCTGTAAAACATTCCGAGATATACAAAGATTCCTGTTCAGTATTAACAAACTCTTAGGGACTGTTGTGAGTAATTAAACAGAAGTCCTGCAAGATCAATCATTCCATGCACAGGAACATCACAGTATAAGGTAAAGATGGGGAAAATGTAAATCTCTTACTTTTGATTAGTGGCATAGAAAGCCTGTCTCATAGGCTCCACCTTGGAAGACCACTCATGGGGCTCAGAACAAATGCTGATCCCCACAGGAAGCTCTTGAGATAAAACAGTGCTCTATAGAAAAAGAATTTGTATCTGAACACTGACCCCAGCATTTTTCTTTTTCTCCATTAGAATCATCTGGAAGCCTCTATATTTACTTACTATGACCCTACTAAAAAGAAAGGGGTGCGGGGAATGATCCTTGTTTATCATCTGAAAAGAATGATGGGTGATACCTTTATTAGATCACTACAATCTCATAAACATATGCTAACTTTTTGAGTCCTGATGTAATGCCTAGCCAGATGAATGCTCCAACACTGGAAGCATTGAAGAAAGAATTGGACAACCATCTGTCATATCTACTTTGATTCAGAGCCATGCATCGATGGCCTAAGGCGCTCCTTCCAACTCAGTTATTCTATGATTCTATGAAGAATCTTACAGGTCTTGAACATTAGCACATATTTTGTGAGACTTTAGTGATCTGATAAAGTTATCACCCATGAAGATCAATGGTCACAACATGAAACAAGTTAGGATTTCCAAACACCTGGATAGAAGAGAGCTCATGTCATTAAGAGTGCCCAAAGAACTGTTACTATTATTCTGATATTTTTCTTTTCAAAAGAGGGCTCATACATACTACTTGTATTAAAAGCATTTCAGGGCACAGCAGTGGCCCAACTTATTTCAGGAGCACAACTAACCATTTGCAAAAACTTTTGCCACCTTGAAGCAGTACAGTCTAAAATCTTGTGAATTACTTTTCTATTTAGAATAGAATCTGAAATGGTTGCCCTTGAAATACCAAATAATTTGTTTGTTGCTTAAACTAAACCTTAATCTCACTGAACAAGCTTTCTTGATCAAAATAGACAATCACCCTCTGGGAAAGTTAAGAGCCTTTGAGAAATACAGTAGTTACAAAGTTAAGGTTTTTCTCCCCAGCTCTGTTGCAGCTTGGGCCTTGGAGAGTTGAAGAAATCATCCAACAACATCTCCAGGATCTAGCTCTGTAGGTATACGAAGACTGAGTCTTCCATTATTTGATAGCCATTGTGTATTGCCATATAGATAGGAAATGGTGTGTAATGGTAAGGGCAGTTGGCCTGATTTTTCACACATCCAGAAAGGAGCAGAAGGCAATTGGAAATTGGAGGATTAGCGAGTTTATCAATATTTTCATATACTTAATGTAATTTAATTTTCACATTTGTATCGCCACCCCTTTGCCAAGGCGACTCCGGGCGGCTGACAAATAAAAAGCATAAAAACAGATACAAAGAATATCACAATAAAATCATTTAAAAACCATCCCATTAAAAACCCACCAACCCCATGCATAAAAAAGAGGGGGAGATCCTGATTATTTATTTAAACAAGCCAGCAGGCGGGGGTCACTCCTCCATCAGTGCCCCACCCTGCCCCACCAGCCAGGTTTTAAGTTCTTTCCTAAAGGGCAGCAATTCAAGAGCAGGTGTGGACACAGAGAAGGCCCTCCTTCTTGTGCTAGAGAGACGAGCCCCTCTAGCCGATGGTACAATTAGAGAGCCCCTCCGTTCCGCTCTGGTTGGACGGACAGATGTTCTTGGGGAGACGCGGTCTCTTAGGTATCCTGGCCCACTACCATGTAGGGCTTTAAAGGTCATTACCAGCACCTTGAATTGCACCCGGAGGCAAACTGGTAACTAGTGCAGCTCCCAGAGCAGCGGCGTAACACGGGCATAATGCCCGCACCCCATCACCATCCGGGCAGCCGCGTTCTGGACCAGCTGCAGCCTCCGAATGGTCATCAAGGGCAGTCCCATGTAAAGCGCATCACAATATATGTAATCTTGAACACCAGTTGTGACTTCCCATTAATGAGAAGGGCACATTAACTCAAAAGACTTAGAAGTTTGTAATCCAGAAGTGAGACATACTTGAGGACAGAGATTCCCATTTCTCATCCACTCTATATACAGAAGCTAGGGAGTAGTGAGTAATCTTAACCTATAAATCCAAGGGTTAACCGTTGAAACTGGCTATAGGTTGCTATGCCTCGCCCTACTTGCCTGCACTCACCCTTCGTGCACACGGCCGATCTGGGTACGCAGGCCAACGAAGGATTGAAAAAAACGGCAGTGGGGCAACAGCCCCACAAACGCGAAGAAAGGGAAACAACTTCACTTCCCAACATTCCTTGCGCCGCGCCGCGCCAGAGCCAATCAGGCTGAGAGGCTCTCGCACGGTGCAGCGTTCGGAAATGCGCCGCAGCCAATCGAAAGAAAAGCATTTTAAAAAAACGCAGCACAAACACAAAACAGCAACCCATTACTACAAGCCCCAGCGTCCTGCGTGCCATGAGCGCGCAGAGCGCTGAGGAAACCGGCGCCCGAAAAATGAAAAAGAAAAACAACTCACAGCCAAGCACACACTAGCCGGCTTTCTTTCCCTCACCAACAGCACCTGAAGGTCCCGACTGGAGTTTCCCCTTTAATATCAGTGGGTGGGGGTTGCGATCCCCCTCTCCGCTGGCTACCCTAGGGTTGGGAGGTTTGTGGGGAGAAAAGGAGTATATTGCCCCAACCCTTCTGAAAACAAAAGATCAGGCAGAGAGGAGCGATCCCCCACCCCCCTCCTTAAAACAACTCCGTCTTTTCTTCTCTTTAAAAACGGAGTTGTTTTAAGGAGGGGTGGGTGGGGATTCCATCCAGTCTGCCTGATCTTTTGGTTCCAGAAGTGTGGGGGTAAGATACCCCTTTTCTCCCCACAAACCTCCCAACCCTAGGGTAGCCAGCGGAGAGGGGGATCGCAACCCCCCACCCACTGATATTAAAGGGGAAACCCGATCTACTTTCACGACTCCACACAAACAAAGCACCATAACACACTAAAGCCCCCCTCCCCACCACCTAGCCCACCCTTCCTAACCCCAACAACCACGGCCCCCCTCCCCACAACCTAGCCCACCCTTCCTAACCCCCAACGAAAAACAACTCACCGCTTCACAGCCAAGCAAACACCAGCTGGCTTTCTTTCCCTCACCCACGGCGCCTGAAGGTCCCGACTGGAGTTTCCCCTTTAACATCAGTGGGTAGGGGGGTTGCAATCCCCCTCTCCGCTGGCTACCCTAAGGTTGGGAGGTTTGTGGGGAGAAAAGGGGAAAATTGCCCCAACACTTCTGGACCCACAGGAACAGGCAGAGTGGATCGATCCCCACCCCCCCTCCTTAAAACAACTCCGTCTTTTCTTCTCTTTAAAAACGGAGTTGTTTTAAGGAGGAGGGTGGGGGATCGATCCACTCTGCCTGTTCCTCTGTGTCCAGAAGTGTTGGGGCAATATACACCTTTTCTCCCCACAAACATCCCAACCCTAGAGTAGCCAGCGGAGAGGGGGGTCACAACCCCCACCCACTGATATTAAAGGGGAAACCCGATCTACTTTCACGACTTCACACAATCAAAGCACCATAACACACTAAAGACCCCCTCCCCACCACTGAGCCCACCCTTCCTAACCCCAACGACCACGCCCCCTAGCCCCCACTTCCTAACCCCCAACGACCATGCCCCCTCCCCACTACCTAACCCACCCTTCCTAACCCCCAACGACCATGCCCCTCTCCCCACCACCTAGCCCACCCTTCCTAACCCCCAATGACCACGTCCCTTCCCCACCACCAAATAAATAAATAATTTTTAAAAAATTACTAAAAACAGTCAAACACATCCAAAAATACACAAAAACAAAACCACCAAAAACAATAGGAAGTAAACAAAGACACAATCAAAAACAAAACAAACAGACAAAAATACAAATTCCAACCCCCCCACCCCCACACACACAAACACAAAACAAAGAAAACAAGCAAACTTACCAAAAGATGTGCTACCTCCACCAGGACTGAAAAAGAAATGAATAAAGAAAGAGACTACTTACCAGAAGAAGCTCCACCCAGAGGCCAGGAGAGAAAAAAAAGTCAAAATACAATAACCCCTACCAGCACCACCTGCTGGCCACAATAGTAAAAACAATTCAAAAACACACAAACATTGAATGTAAAAAACATTTACTTTTACATTATTAAAATTATGACCTACGGTACAACTAATTAAAAAAATTCAAAAAAATAAAACATTATTCACTTACATAAAACAATTTTAAAAAATTATATCATACTTTCTTCTTTTATTAATCCTCAAAAAAAAAAGCAGATCCCAGTTAATAACATCCAAGCCAAAAAATGTTTACATAAATAAACATTTAAAAAATTAAAATTACAGAATAAGCAATTTTAAAAAAACATTAACACAATTTAACCTTCCAACACAATTTAAAACTATTGCAAAAATAAAATTGGTTCATTTTTTATTAAAACACACGGAGAAAAAAGCCCGGCAACGCCGGGCAACCCTTGCTAGTATTTACTACACTTTACCAGTTGAGATAAAGGACAGAGGAGCTTTTGTTATTTGTTTTGCTACTACTAAAGAGTAACATTATTACCATTGTTACATGAGGAAGCAATGAGTAATGATATTATTGCTTATTATCAAGCTGTGGGCTAGATTAGATTCCAGTTGCACAGCTAAAAATTGTATGATAGCTGTTCAAATGTAAATTGCAGACCTAATGCCCTTATACTTGGCACCCTATATGCAAGACCTTTCATCAGCTTTAACATTTTGCTTTCCATTGTGGATAAGAACCTAGACCAGTGATGGCTAACCTCAGCACTCCAGCTGTTCTTGGACTTCAGCTCCCAGAAGCCCAAGTCAACACTCCTGCTGATCAGGGCTTCTGGGAATTGAAACCCAAGAATATATGTTTCCTTTTAGCAAACCTGCTGAATCCCACCACTGACCTGAAAGGGTCAATTCGGGACTCCAAATCCAATCTGAATATTTTATTTTAAAAAATATACTAGTGCACAGTGTGTTTTTGGATCTACTAGAGGGGTTCCCAACCCCAGGGCCGTGGGCCTAATCCGGCCTGTGCATATCATGAAGCCAGCCCAAGGTGGCAACCCTGGGGCCTCTAGACCCGCCCCCAACTGCCAGAAGTCATGATATATCACTTACAGTGGTGGCGGGAATCACACATTTTTTCTCGGGTTTTGAAGCTTCTGCTGCTTCCCAGGGCGGCGGGAGGCCTTTTGGAGCAATTTTGCTCTGTTTTGATGATGTTCTGATGCTCCTCCACTGTGCTTTGGTAGCTGGAGCATGAGTGACTTCCGGTGCCGGGTGGAGCTGACACAGGCACCTAGGATCCCAGCACTGAACCAGGAAGTAGCTCACAGTCCCGCTCTAGCTGCCAAAGCACAGTGGAGGAACATTGGAAAATCACCAAACCGTAGAGAATTTACTCTGAAAGGCACCCCGCCCCCCCCCGGGAAGCAGCAGAGCCTGTCCAAAGCCCCAGACAACCATATGATTGCCGCTGCCACCAGTGACGATAATAATGACGAAAATGTAAGTTGTGGGTGTAGCCATGCCTCTGGCCCCCACAGCTGAGCGCAGTGGCGGGAACTGGCCCCTGATTGGTAAATGTTGGGAACCCCTGATCTACTAGGTTATCTAATTTCCTTTATTTGCATGAAACCACATTCTAAACCAGTTTGCTGTGCTACATTGTCTTTATTATCCACTTTTGGTAGACATGACCCAGATCAAGACTCCTGGGATCACTTACGCAACTCCCTGCCCCCCAAAGTCCCCATAGAGTTGATGAGAGTACTAGTCCCAAACTCCTAGATGGTGCCAAATTGATGAAAGCAGGAAGTGATTTGAGAAGTGTAAGAGAGGCAAAATGGTACAGAGTGGTTGTGCCTCTTACTTTGTTCTCCTACTGTTCTCTTCCCTGGTTTCTTCTCTCCATCTTCTGTGAAACAAAATCAAATCCTGCTTTTTATAGTTGACAAGGGACAAAACTGGCTAAAAGTGGTCATGAAAGCAGGGTAAGCATGATATTTCATGTTGTATTTTGAAAGGCATGGGCATGATCTGCAGGCATGAGCACAATCTGCAGGTTAGTATGTATTTTTCTGCCACTTTTATATGTCTATCTTTTTGCCCATCTTCAAAAGACAATGAGATACATTTTATTCTAGATACTGCTAACTATAATGTGAAAAAATTAATACGTCTATGTGCATGCTCATATCTACATGTATTTGGCATCTCGATACTATCTTAAAATGATGAGTCTAAATAGGAATTATTTTCCCTTTTCAGGGTTGATTTCCACATGGAATAAACTGTTGGCACGTCAAGCCTTTACAGAGGGAAGCAAAATGAAACCTAACCTTTCACTTTTTGTTTCCCCTCTCTTGACACATATGTGTAACAAATGGGCCTAGAAGCTGCTGTATATTTTTTTCTGGGTCACCCGACCCATTATTTTATTGTTCTTCATGCACAGAACACAATGTCTTTCACCTTTGTAAATACAGTACTATCTAAATCCTGGTCTTCACTTTATAAAAAAAAAAGGGGGGATCGTTTAAATAAAATGACTTTGTCAATATGCATTACTCATGCAAGGTCAGGAGAAATCAATCTGTGCTTAAATTATACACACGCACATGGCCATGAGTCTTATGAGACAAGAATCTATAAACAAAACCATACATCCAATGATACATGGCACTCCTGTCCATGAAATGGGACTTTCTCCTTCCTGTGCACCCCCTTTGCCGCTTCCCTATGTACTTGTGAAATCAAATTGAGGGGGATATGTGTGAGGCCAGAGGGGAAAAAAAGAAATCTCTTTTGTCAGCAGTATCTGTTCTGCTGATGGATCAAAGTCATTGGGTGCAACCCCAAGGGGCACACATTAGTGCTCTCACTAATGGAAAAGAGAAATGTAAACAATTGTGTGTGTTAGATTCTGTTTTATAAATCTGGCAACCGAGTTATTCAAATATGCTTTCTTATTTCATGTCAGTACCATATGAGAAGTGATGCTTCTTGAATGATTAGCTAAATACAGCTGAAACAAAGAGTTCCTGAACTTTTGCTGCATTGCTTCCTCAATGTTAACATGGCCACTTCTTTTAGGTGAGCATGCCAAGGACTGAATCTTGTACTCTAAACATATGGGGCCACTTTTGATAAAAACCCAATAGGTGGTTTGCAGGAAACTCAGGTTCTGTGAAGTCTTTAATAAGTTAATTCTGCTGTACACTGAACTAAGCATAGATCAGTGTTTGACTCTTGATCTGGGCATTGTCACATTCCACTTTGGTGTGGGGGTTTCACAAAATAATCAGAGAAACATATTTTGTTAGGGAAGTAAATATTCACTTATTTTAATCTTGCAAGAGCAAAATGCTTCAAGTGTTCTCACTGGGCAGGATTATTTTATACAGTTTAGAAATGTTTTGTAGCTTTGTTGCAAGACATTCATAGAACTGGTTTTTGCACAAACACCATTAGTGCAAAACACAATTAGTGGAAAACACAAGTTTTTGTGTGCCAAACATGGGTTTTGTGCCCAAAACACTCCCCCCCCCCGTGACAATGCTAATAAATAATCATGGGTATTCTTGCTTTTCTCCTCCTCCTCTTCCTCCTCCCTCTCCTCCTCCTCCTCTTCTCTTCAAATGCCGTATTCCAAATATTGGCTATCATCGTGACAATCTGCCATGAAGAGTGTCCTGGAAACAATATAATGCAGTGGCCTTCCACTTGCCTTCCACATCACAGTGTGACACCCATTCCACTCATCCAATTTTGCAAGTCACTCTTTGATCCTGAGCTCTTTTAGCACACAAAATCCTCATCAGCCCTAAGCAGGCCATTATTGATGAAACTGCTGCCCTTCATCAAGATGGTTTTAATCAACTTGGGGACCATCACCCTTCTCTGTGGACTTCGCCACCCAAGGCTGTTAGTCCTCAGGGCTGTCAGGTTAGTTAACCACCATCTGATGATTGGTGTTGACTCGCTGTCATTAGGGTCTACTCTATTACCATAGCAGGATAAAAATCTCAAAGCAATTGACAGGCTTGTGTTGGGGACTATCTTGATGTTCCAAGCTACCTATTTTCATCATGGGCAAGAATATTTGCAAAAGTTCTTTATAGTCTTGCATTTTGACAGTGTTGTCATGTGTGGATTCTGAGCCTGAACAGCATGTTGAGGGCTTCCCTTCTACCATCCTACCGCCTATAGTCATTTCTCACCTCATTCCCCAGTTTTCACCTAGATCTGACAGTGGATCCTTTTGACATTACAGAAAAAATGAGTCACACAATCAGGCTGGAGGAAATGAGTGAATTCATTTTTCAAGGCTTACTTCCCTCTCATTTTTCTTTGCTGAAAGATATAAAAAATTCCTAAAATATCTGGATGGCATTCAACATGAACAGATATTCTAAAAATATAAGTGGGCAATGGCAGCTCATGCTGGAAAAAGAGGAGCAGTTACCACAAACCATACCTGTGGTTAGCCTCCCAGCTAGCTTAGGATTTACAATGATATTCCACTGGGAGAAACAATAGATGGCAAAATTTGCAAACTGCCATGTTCCTATATTTAATTTTGCATCCAGCATTTATAATTGAATTAAGGCTGATTTAGTTAGAGCTTGTGATTGTGTTGTGCTCTCTATAGGAACCCCTTCATTCTCCAAAATGTAGCCTGGCTCTGATTTCCAGTTCAAACCATTCCAGAGAGTTTTCAGTATTCCTTACAATTTTGTGCATGGTATCAGCTGTCACAATCTTGTTTTTGAGCAGTAGTTTATGGTGAAGCAAGCCAGATACATTGGTCTTCGGTTCTGGAAATTGACAAATGGGTTGTCATATCAGATAGCAGTTTGCCTGAGATGAAATGGTCTTTTTATTTTTGTATTTGCCAGAAATGCAGAGTTCAGAGGTGAAATGCTTGAGAACTGTAATGACATCTCTAGGACTGCGCCTTCACCACTGAAAACATTTAGCTCCTGATCCTTCAGTTCCCAGTGATCGTTCATTATTTTCCAAGAGTGGTCTTTTGAGGCTACTTGGGATAAAATAATTTCTTCTGTAGCTGATGTTTTCCTTGTGGTGATCTGAACTGTTTAGTTTTATCCATGTTTTAACTTTTCAACAGGAACAACAAGAGTTGTTGAATAAGGGTTTCTGTTCTAGCATCAAAGCTGTTTGTTTTCCTCTCCTCCTAACCAGCTTGCACATGCTTTTATTTTGCTCTGCAACTTTGTTTCTTTAGGGCATACACACTAGGAAACTTCAGACTTGCAAAGCACACTACCACTTCAAGAGGCATGTCTGAAAAAGCCGTAACTATATCCACACATTTTGACTAGATAATAGAAGTTTTTTTAAATACGTTTTGACTAGATCATAGAAATTTTGACATCCGTTTCCCCCCCCCCCCGGGAGTCTCGTCCTTGGCCTCCTCAGGCCTGGGAAGGCAGAAGACGGGGGACGGGGGCTTTGACATCCGTGCCACCCACCCCACCCCTGGACTCTCACCCTCGGCCGTCCAGCTTGGGGGGGGGGAGGATCCAGCTATGTGGGTCTTCTCCTCTCCATTCGAGGATGCACCCTCAGCCAGTTTGGCCTAGAGGGAGATGGACTCAGTGGGTGGGGTTGAGTTCGAGAGATCTTTTGTGTACTTTTTTTATTGTACTTTTACATGTTGTTGTATTGGGTTGTGTTTATTGTATGATTTGTACTTTCGCTGTGGTTCTGTGTATATCTTATGACTTGTAAACCGCCTTGGGTCGCCCCAGGGTGAGGAAGGCGGTATATAAATACAACAAATAAATAAATAAATAAATAAATAAAAATACACACTTTGTAGGCAAATTTTAATCTCAGTATGTTGTCAGTAATTTCTGGATTTAGTGTTTGTTTCCACATACACATTTTTACATAAAATCTGCCTCATTCTGTACTAATTTAGGGTCTGGAGTGATCATGACAGATCTTCTCAAATAAAACTGTGGTAGCAGAAACACCAAAGTCAGTTTCCTCTGGCAATCTCATCCCTGGTGCCCATTAGCATTCAAATCGATAGAACATGGAGGTAATGGTCTAACTGAGGAATAGGTGACCTATTTAGTACTAAAAGGCCATGTTGAACATGCATGCTAGAGGGCTGCGGTAACTTTGCACATTTTAACTTGTGCCTAATTTGTGTAACATCCATGTTTTGTTATCCGAGAATGGTAAGCAGCCACCGATTTATAGGTGATAGGAATGCATGTACATGGAAGCTTTTGAGTTAAGCCTTCTTAGAGTTCTGAAGTGGCATTTGTAATCATTGAAAATAAGTTGTGGTTTTCTTTAAAGCATTTTCTCCTGCTGTTTAACTAAAAAAGCTTCCAGAGCCAGGGACAGATATCAGTTATAAGACAGCACATTCCCCCCCCCCCCCCAATTTATGAATCTAAAAGCCATCTGGAAGACATAAGAATCTAAAAGGAGAATGGGGTGGGGACAAGCAAGTCCTCCCATGTGCCCTTCAGATTATAGTTTTGAAGAACCACTGGGATGGAATCTCTCAGGACCCAAGGAAGTGAGTTGCCCAGAAGAGCCAATGTAGCAACCATGCTTGGTGTAACAATCCGCTTACTCCCAAGTAGCACTCGGACTTCCTCTGGCTTCCTGGTGCTCCTGATCCTGCTTCCCCGGCTCTCTCAGACCCAGCAGTTCAGGCTTTTCCTAAAAGTGTGCCCAGTCACTCCTGACCTAAATGTAGATAGTGAACAAAGGGTGCTGATGAAATTAGTGAAGATTCAGGTAACTTGAGCCAAATAACCACTCCAGGTACTTTAAAAGTATGTTGAAATCAAAGTGGAGTACAGAATAAAGTTCATCAGAAGCTTAGAAAGCATTTCAAAATAAAGAAATAAAGAAAGCTGCTTACTCAAGGGAAAGCCATGGCCTCCCTTCTTTCTAAATTGGCCACATGATTGCAGTTAAGATCAAAGAGAGTGTCGTTTGGCCCCCACCTTCTCTGGGTTATATCTCCTCCCTCAGGGTCCACCTTCTTGCCATCCCCCTAAAGGAGTCCAGCCAATGATCTTACAGCATGACATGTTCATCACACATTAGGCTCCATCTCTTCAAACTCACGAGGCCAGCATGTTTACATTCCAATTTCACTAAGTTATTTTCTAAAGCGTCTCCCCCACATTGAAATCTCCATGTTGGATGAGGCTAAAGCACAGGGTATAAATCATTTCATTATACTTGGTATGAAAGGCAATGATGTGATCTTCCTTATTTTGTTTTCTGGTTTCTGGCCTTTTCATTCATATTATTGTTGTTGTTGTTTTTGCTCTCATTATGAGCCATCAAGTTGTTTCCAGCTTATGAATTAATGACTGCAAAAGGTCATGTCAATAACAACCTGCTCAGCTCTTGCAAACTCAAAGCTGTGGGCTTCCTTTGAATCAATCAGTCTCACTTCTTTTTCTTTAATTGACTTATCCATTCCGGATATTGGCTATCATCATGGCAAAAGTCTTCCTGTTCTTAACTACTTGGAACAGTTCTTCTAAGGGTGTCTCACACCATTCTTTCAGTTTCTTCAGCTACAACATCAATCTGGGGCAATCTTTCCAAGGATCTGGTGTATTCTATACTTTAGGCCGTTCCTCATGGTACCCCCAAGGTATTGGAACTTTCTTTGTTTAATGGTCTTAAACTGTTCTTGTGCTTAATAACTACTACTACTACTACTACTACTACTACTACTACTACTACTACTACTACTACTACTACTACTAAATTAATTTATATCCTGCACTTTCTCAGCTGAAGCCAACTCAAGGCGGCCATCACAACATATATCATACAATACAATAATATCATAACACAATAATAAAGAAACAAATACTAATTAATTACAATAATAATACAATAATCAATAATCAGTAATAACAAATTAACAAATATAATATAATATAATATAATATAATATAATATAATATAATATAATATAATATAATATAATATAATAAAACGCAAACCATGACCTCCCTAACTCAGCCTCAAACAAGTCCAACAGAGAGGGGTAAATAAAGTCCAGTCGTTCAATACCGGTCATTACCACCACAGTCCTCAAAAACCCAACAAAGGGCAAGGGTCGGGGAATCAAGATGGAATTGTCCTGACACGTACCAACCCACCCCAAGAACATCCCAGACAGTAACCAAAGAAACCAGCCGTGACTGCCTGCCTTATCCATCTGGCGCAACACTTCTACATTAGTCACATGGGCAACCAATGATATCAGTCTCACAGTTCACTTTATTTTCTTGGTGTTTTCAACTTTTTCCAGCATTGCTGTATTTGCAGAAAGTCTTGTCTTCTAATGCTATGATATGCACAGTCTCAGTTCCATCATTTTTACTTCCAGAATGAGCTCTGCTTTGTTCAGGCCTAATTTGATCTAGGGTCCATTGATTGAGTCAATGTGAATTTCTTATCTTCTCTAAATAAAGCTGGAAAATGTTAATGTCTGTTGTGTAACTTCTTATTCAGTGATCACTTAAACCGGTAGGTGATTAATTTCAACTGTATGCATCTTCTCTGCATTAAAGCACCAGTGAAGTGTTCCTGTTTTTAAAGAAACAGCTTATACTGTACTGAGATGCAAGAGGGGACTGTGGTTTCCGAGAAAATAAAAAAGCCATTCTGCATATCTATGAGGAGGCCCATGGTAATTGCAAAACGAGTCCCTGTTATCTTAATGACACAAGTCTTTGTATTCTGCCAAAATGTATCAGTGAGAAAGCAGACTACATTTTTGCCGCCAGAGCCAAGAATGATAACAACAAATGCTCTCTTGATTTAGGATACTAAGTCTAATTAGTCTTGGCTATCCAGCCATTTAGTTCATTGGAAACAGTATCAGGTATAGAACTAAAAATTCTTTGAAACTTGCTGGAAGAAAAGAAGTTCCCAAAGATGGAGAAGTGCAGATTTCAGATTTCTTTGAATTCTACCTTTGAGTATATCAAGCCATTCTGCGAGTTCTGCCAAGATGCAGTGGCAATGAAGAACTTCTCAAAATGCAGACAAATGAGCTTTAAAACTCTCTGAATGTTCATGGGCAATGAAGTACAGTACTACCAAAACCTTTACCAAAAATAGTAAAGGTTGATCTGCAGCTGAAAAACCCGTCCTAGAGGATAACATTGCCTGCCAACTTGAGTAGAGGTCTTCAATAATGTTAAGGGGAAATGTGTCCAGCAAATGAGGCAGCCACACTCACACCTCAAAAGGAACTGATAATGTCAGAAACACAGGTGGCTTGGGTAGCATTCTTTGGTGCTTTGTATAAAGAAGAATCTGTGCATCCTGAGTGTAACACCTGAGTTGAGGTGCCTGTGGTGATAATTTGCACACTTAAGAGACAGCATTAAAATATATGCAATCATTTACTTTTCTATGGCTGGGCAACCAGTGATTTCTAGCAGGTTGACCTACTTGTAAGTGTTTTAAAAATGGCAACATTTCCCAACTATATTCCCATTTCCCAAGTCTGGCCAGGTTATCCTGCTATGGTAATAGAGTAGACCTTACTGCCAGTGACTCAACACCGAGTATTAGGCGGTGGTTAACTAACCTGACAACCCTGAGGGCTAGTGGCTTTGGTGAAGTCCAAAGGGAAGGGTGATGGTCCCCAAGTGGATTAAATCCCACTTGAATCCATCTTGTTGGAGTGCAGCAGCTTCATCAATACTGGCCTGGGGCTGAGGAGGACTTTGTGTGCCAAAAGGGCTCAGGACCAGAAAGTGACTCATGGAACTGGATTAGTGGTATGGGTGTCACGCTGTGATGCAAAAGACAGATAAAAGGCCACAGCATTATATTCACAGGACAGTCTTCATGGCTGATCCCCATTATGATTGCCAATATTTGGAATCAGATATGGCACAACAACAACAACAAGAAGATTCACTTTCATTGCTTTAAAACCTAAACCTTATGTTTCATTTTTTGGGTGAAAGTGGGGGTCTACCAAATGCCTTTATCTATTTCTTGGTGAGAGTATGCTTGTGACTCAGGTTAGACTGGGTAGATGACAAGTGCTGCTTGCCCCAGATAACAGCTCCATCTTTGATGTCAGTACTACAGGAAGCAAACTGGTGGCAGATTATAACTAGCATTGACTAGTTGTGTTTGGGAAGGGAAACATGCTGCCTCAAACTTTTGAAGAGCTTGTGTGGAGTATGGAAGGTTGGCACTTGGATTGAGATTCAAAGGGTTTAGCCTAGATCAGGAGTTCTCAATCTTTTAAAGCTGGGGCCCAGACTGTTGTTGGCCAGACTGGCGTAGCCCCCCCACCCCCTGCCTCACCACCACCGCTGCCTTTATTGGTGGCAGTGGCGGGACCACCCCAAGCCCAGCACACCACACCACAACACAAAAAAGCCCCACCCTCCCCTGCTTACTAGCCTGGAGGAGCTACATGGCATGGATGAAGGAACACACACCCCCTGCAACCACCAGGAATGCATCTGTGGTGGCCATGAACGTCTCCATGGCCACCAGGAACATATCAGCAGCCACCGGGAATGCCTCCACAGCTGCTGGAAATGCATCATCAGCCACCAGCAAACCCCTGCAGCCTCCAGGAACGTGTCTGCAGCTGCTTCCAGCGCTGCTGGAAGCGGCAGCTAGAGCGAGAGTGCAGGCCAGATGATTTGGTGCCACGGGCTGGATCTGGCCTGTAGGCTGTAGGATGAGAATCCCTGGCCTAGATATTTGTATCTAATGATATGATGTGGAATAACTATATGTAGAGACAGTATATTAAAAGTGGTTCTCTTTTGATGAAATCTTTTGCCTCAAGTGACCTTATGAAATTTTATACCTCTGTCTAATGGCAACCTTGCGTTGCTGGCTAATCTTTCTCACACTAGCTCAGACGAAAGGAACTGCAGAATGAACACACCAAAAGGTGCCTTCACATCTGGCCTAGACACAGAAAAAAACACCACCTCTGTCTCATCATCTCGCCAAAGAAGATTGGCCACAGTCTATAAGGACTAAGGAGCATAAGCAAAGCCAGGGGCAGACCATGTCAAAAGTAGCAACAGTAGCAGGATTTGGCAAGGACTCTTGTGTTACAGGGTTGATTTTGTGCTCAAGAACTGACTCCGAAGTACAGAAACACACAGCATCCATTCGGAGTAGCATGTATGCATGTATATCAATGCTGTGAATGACTATGAATGCAGCTTGCTAATATTTGTTTTAAGCAAATGTACTTCATAGAGAAATTACACTCTGCAAACTGTTAGAAATGTTCGAATCCAGCATGCAATCTACCACATACTCACATGGGAGAAGGGAGGCTTCCTTCCATGGAGGTATAATAAGGGGAGATGGCACTACAGACTCCATGCTATACGTTGCTTTGAAGCCAGTGGGTGTTGCCTGCCGCCATATTAGATGTCCCAAAACATTGGCAGACTACTGTTTACGATTACTTCTTGTTCTTAATTTCTGTCGTGTGCACGCAACAGTTGTTTTAAATAGTAACTTTTACAGTGCTTCCGTGAATACCACAGTGTTTTGAGTGACCGTATAAAAAGCATCGCCTTCGTTCTGCAGTTATTTAATCCTGCTGTCTCTGCGTTTGCAGGTGTTTCCCTGGTCATGTGGCAGGCATGACTAGACACTAGAGTCCATGGGACACTGTTTACCTTCCCTGCTGAAGTGGTCCCTATTTGTCCAATTGCAATGTCTTGCTTTTGAACTGCTAGAGTGGCAGGAGCTGGGGACAGAGACAGAAGCTCACTCTATTGTGTAGCACTCTGGTCTCAAATTGCTGAAGTGCAAGACTTTATGTCCATCACATGCAGTGTCTTGGCAGTTCCTGGGGGTTAGAGAATGGAGGGTGTGTGTGCCCAAGAGCAAGTGGGGAGATGGAAAAGGGCTATCTTTAAAAAATCATTTCCCTTATACAGTACAGTATAAATAAAGGGGAAGGAGGCAGCCTTTCCTTACCAATGGCATGGGGGGGGGAGAATAAACCTATGGACCTCTGCCCCCCCCTCCACCAGCTGGCAGGCTACGATCCTTACCAGGCTCTGTCTTCAGGGCTGCTCCACCTTCACTCAAGCCAAGCCCCCACTCAAGCCAAGCCCCACCCACCCAATGCCAAGCACTCTCCAATGAAAACAACACAAGACGGGGCCAGAATGGTGTTGATCCCCCCCCAGTGCAGTCCCCCCTCGCCCTCCCCATCAAAGGGGTCTCCCTCTGTGTGTGTGTGTGTGCATGCATGCGTGCATGCTCTTCAAGGAGGGAGGGTCCCTAACACACACACCCTCCCCATGGCACAAGAGCCCAAGGAAATAGGCACAATCAAAGCACCATTAGCCAATGTTTTGGGGCAACTAACATGGCGGACTTTCACGTTCGTTGGCTTCAAGTTTGTGACATCATGACAACTCCCCTTATTATACCTCCATGCTTTCTTCACACTAACTAACTTGCTTGTTCCTTCCCTGACCAATAGCACTCTTCCCATTCTTTTTCTAATTTTTATTGCTGTACTTCTCTCCATGAATGGAAAGAGTGTTAAGAGTTCTCTTCAGCATGCTTGAAGGGATGGAGAAAGACTAAGTTTTTCTGTTTAACATAAATTCCTCTTAAACCAGGGGTTCTCAACCTTTCCACGCCACAGGCCAGACAACTCCCCCTCAGACTGCACTGTGGGCTGAACACGTGTTTTCCCCCTGCTGCAAACGCTGCCGTAAACTATGGTGGGCACATTTGCGCATGTGCAGGCACATTTATGGCTGTCGTAAATGCATCTACTTCTGCTTCTGGGGTCGTCACCATGGGTCATCACCACCTGGCATTGGGGGCCAGCTCCAGCCTATGGGCCACAGGTTGCGAACCCCTGCCTTAAACCATTTGTTGTTGTTGTTGTTCATTTGCACAGTCGAGTCCAACCCTTTGCAACCCCATGGACGATTCCATACTAGGCACCCCTATCCTCCATCATTCTCCGCAGCCCGCTAGTTCTACACCCATTGCGTCAACAGTGCCATCTAGCCATCTCACCCTCTGCCCCTTCTCCTTTTGCCCTCAATCTTTCCCAGCATCAAGTTCTTCTCGAGTGAGTCATCTTCTCTCATTTGGTGTCCAAAGTACTGTAGCTTCATCTTCAATATTTGTCCTTCAGGATTGATTTCCTTCAGGATTTACTTATTTGATCATTTGCTGTCCAGGGTACTCTTAAACCATAAAACTGAGAAACTCATCTATAATAGTGTTCCTATTCTTTAAGTGTTGTTATTTGTTTTCTGTTTGTTCACCACCCAGAGTGGAATAACACCCAGATGGGTGGTATAGAAATTTAATAACTAAATAAATAATTTTTAAATTTATGATGACTGCTGAATAGTGACCAAAACGTATTTTCTCTCTCTTTCATCTGAAGTGGTCCAAGAACAATTTCTTTACAAATTGCAATTTATCAGAATAAGAATGGATTAAAGAGGGAGACTTGTTGTTGCTAACTTTACCTCCCATTTTTTCTGTTCTTCCATTGTGCAGTAAAAGGAATTAATTAAATTCCTAACTCATTCAATACATGCATATTTATGTACTAACAGGGGTGCCTGGCTTCGCCTGGGTGGTCCCAACCCGGCTAGCTGAGTGCCAGTGTTGCCTGGGAAACCCACTGGCCAGGAGTGGTACTGTGATGTGAGCTTGGCGATGACATCACAGTCCCCCCCTGGTTGGCCTAACACTGGGGCAGACACAAACCCTCCTGTCGAATATATCCCCCCTTTGCAGATAAATTTAGGGCCCCCCCCCATGTGCTTCAGGACCTCGACACTGACCTGCTCACGTGCACAAGTTACATGTGTGCTGAATCTCATGGGGTTTGGTCAAGAGGTGCGGCAACCCATTCTGGACACCAAACCCACACCTTTGCTTTATAGGTATACTGAAAGATGTCCTACTAGATAGTTTCTGGAAATTACTCCTTTCAGTAGCTGTTTTGCAGGAAGGCATAGACCAGGGGTTGGCAATGTATGGCCCATGGGCCAGATCTGGCACATGGTGTCAAATCATTTGGCCCATGCCCACGCTCCAGATCCTGCTGCTGGAGGAATCGGCCGTGGACTCATTTATGACAGTTGTAAACACATTTACAACAGCCACACACGTGTTTACAGCAGTGTTTATGGTGGGGGAACACCAGTCCGGTCACCTCAACTATCTGAGTGATCATGACCTGGCCCCCAACCTAAAAATGTGCCGACCCCTGGTATAAACAAAGCACGTAGTCTGAAATTTAACATGTGTTTTTCATTTTGAATATCCATATACATTTGTCTTTGGAATACCATGCAACTGCACATTATGTGAGAATGGAAAATATTATTTTTGATGTAACTGTTCCTGTTTGCATTTCTACCAATGTATTATGGAATGTTTCTGGGGTGATTTTTGTGTCCCCAAAGAGCTATTGTTTTAGAAGAAGGATATCAATCTTAGCACAAGACTAATTAAGGACACATTATATGAGAAATGGGACATTATATTGTTCAGAGTGGATTTTCTTTTCTTTTAAAAAATGTCTAGAGTACACAGATAGTTTCCGATTCTGTTCCCAGTAGAGATTAGCGGGACTGTTGCCATTCAGTTTAATAAGTGGAGGAAACAAGACAAATGTTTAAGCCCAGGCACTACATTGCTAAAGCAAGCGTCATGCTCTTTTCTGGAAATTTTTACGGTATTTGCCACAGGCTAGATATTAGATATATAGTTAAGCTAAGGCATGTAGCAAGCCATTTTTGCGCTCTTCATTGCTCCTGTACTGGTTATATTGCAGTTTTTGTGAGGAGCAGAGTTCCCAGGCATATGTCATAACTGTCAAGTATCCCATTTTGGCTGGGAAATCCTGTATTTTACACCTCTTTCCCGCCAACATCCCAAATTTGGAGCGGCCAGAGTTTTTTTTTTTACTGCACATGTGTGCCCATCAGAGGTGGCGGTGCGCATGCACAAGGGGTTGCTGTGCATGCACAAAGGGGTTACTGCACATGCATGCCCATCAGAAGCAGTGGTGCACATGCACGGAGGGGTTGCTGTGCATGTGCGCCCATTGGAGACCGCATGCTCGTGCGCATGCGCCTGCAGCTGGAAAATTTCCCTCATTTATGTGGCTGGAACTTGACAGGTGTGGCACATGTCCAGAATTTTATTTCCCCACTACAAAGAGTAAAGAATGGCAGTCTTCTAATTTTGTGTATGTGCTCAAGAATCCAAACAGGGACTTTTTAATCAGTGGCAAGAAGCTGCTGCAAGCGATGCTGTCTGACTTGTGCAAACATATTTAAGCTACAGGATGCTCACTGTAAGATGTAGGAAGGGATTGATGCTGATGGTTTGGATGACAACACCTAGGACAACCCCCCATCCTAGCCGTTGTGGCCAATGGCCATGCTGGAAGAGAAAAGGATTTTGCTATAGCTCAGAAAAAATAACATGCATAAGGTATCAATTTTAATTGCAATGTACAAATAGAGTATTGGCTATGTATTTTAGACTTAGTGAGTTTTGTAGATATTTGTAGACTTAGTGATTAACTAATTATGTCTACAGTAACTTCTTCATTTGGAGCAATTTGCTTCCAAAATTTACGTTATAAAATAGCTATGCAAAAACATTTTGTCCCCTGTGTCCTAGAACTGAAATTTGCTCAGCTTTACAGACCTTCCAGCATTCTGTGATGTATTGAATTTCACTCCAAGATTTACTGCCTGGTCCCATAGTAGATTGTATGTGACTCTTAATCTTCATACATGTGCATACAAACTAAATATGTTACTTCCCTTACTCAAAACAAAATTTTTAAACATTGAGAGATAGAGTTTGAAATGACAACTTTAGGGTTTGTGTGGAACCATATGTGAATAAGGCTTGTTTTATTTAAATAAAAACAGGATTAAAGGTAAAGGTTTCGCTTGCTTGAAAGCCAGTTGTATCCGACTCTAGGGTTCAGTGCTCATCTCTGTTTCAAAGCCGAAGAGCTAGCGCTGTCTGTTTCTGCAGACATTTCCGTGGTCATGTGGCAGGCATGACTAGATACGAGTGCACGGAACGCTGTTACCTTCCCACTGAAGTGGTCCCTATTTTATCTACTAGCAATTTCTTGCTTTGGAACTGCTAGGTTGGCAGGAGCTGGTACAAAGACGGGAGCTCATTCCGTCCTGCAGTACTCGGGAAACAAACTGCTGACCTTCTGCCTCCCAGTCAGCGTCTTAGCCACTGATATTTGGGAAGTTTAACAACTGAAATTTGGGTAAGCAAACAACAGTGTAAACAAGTTATTTCAGATGAGGTTTTATTGTGAGTTATGTTGCCTCATTCATTGAATTTTACAGAGACTGAGATGACATCTTCCATTTGTAATTTTCCTGTGTTTCTTCATCACTATCCTTATCTTTTTTGCCTACCCCCCCAAAAAAAAGGGGGGATGAAAGAATGGAATACTGCACAATGTCTTTTGACTGGTAGTACTTAAAAGTAGAGATTACTAATTGTTAATACAATTAATGATTCATATGTTACATAACTATTATGAGATGAAACAGTTAGCTAATTAGTCTACAAGATCATAATCTACTATCATATTTTGCCCGGCGGTGCCGGGCTTTTTAAAATTGTGTTGGATAGTAAAGGGTTTCTTTTTTTTCTTTTCCAAATGGTGCTGGGCTCTTTAAATTTGTTTTTGAAGGTTTTTGTGGTTTTGTGGCTTTGAGGCGCTGCGTCCGCCTGTGGTGGACATGCGCTCCCAGTGTGTGTTTTATTTTTATTTTTTTGTGTGCTGGCTTCTTTAGTGCCGGGGTCTTTAAATTTGTTTTTGAAGGTTTTTTTTCTTTATGCAAATTTTATTTTAATTTTTTTAAAATTTAATTTTGGTTTATGCAAATTTTATTTTAATTTATTTGATTTCTGGTTTTTTCGGGAATTTTTTTAGTGTGAATATTTTTGATTTTTTGGATAATTTTTTTGATTTGTTTGGGAATTAATCTTTTATTTTGAAATATTTTTGAATGTTTTTTCTCTTGTGTCCTCTGGGTGGGGGTGGTGAGCTTTGTTTTCTCTCTACAATTCTTCTCTTCTGTCCTCTGGGTGCTTCCGGATAGTGTTTCCTTTTTTAGCTTATTTGATTTCTGGTGGTCCTGAAGTCAAGACGTCTGTTGGTAAGCTCTCTGTTTTTTGGGAGGTGCGGGGGTGGTTTGGATTTTTTTTTGGGGGGGGGGGTCTGTGTGTGTGTTTTTTTTGTTTTTTTTGGGCTGTGTTTGTGTTTTCTGTTTGGATTTTTGAGTGTTTTTGATTGTTTTTGGTTTGTTTTTTGGGTTTAACTTTTTCAGTGGCTTTCTTTCCTGCGGGCCATGCTGGCTGGCCTGTGGGGAAGAAAGACTGCCCCCCCCTTTTTTGCTTTCTTCTCCACGGGCCATGCTGGCTGGCCCGTGGGGAAGAAGGGCACCGGTGGCGGGGGGTCCCTTTTTTCCCCCCACGGGCCATGCTTGCTGGCCCGTGGGGAAGAAGGGCAGTGGCGGTGGGCTTTTTTTTTTACTTTTTTTTCGTGCGCCAGCCGCCTCAGCGTTCTGTGTGCTAATGGCGCACAGGACGCTGGGGCTTGTAGTTTTGCCTGCGCGTGTTTGCATACTTTAGCGGTTTGTTTTCTGCGGCTCTTTTTGATTGGCCGCGGCGCGTTTTTGAACGTTCCTTTTGCCGCGCCGCTCAGCCTGATTGGCTCTGGCACGGCGCGGCGCAAGGAACATTGGGAATTGAAGTTCCCTTTTTTTGTTTGCGACTGGGGGGCTCCTGCCCCCGTGTCGAAAATTTCAACCCGACAGTTACCTGCGAGCCGGGTTCGGGCAAGTGAACGGAGGCCCATTACGGGCTAGTGGGGCCTGGTGCAACATCCTTTGTCACATTCCAACGGTTAACGCACCATTTTATAGGTATAGATACCTATAAATCTGTGCTTTAATCGTTGGAATGTGACAAAGGATGTTGCACCAGGCCCCACTGGCCCCGACCGAGCCTCCCTGCACTCATCCAAACCGGGTTCGCAGGTAACTGTCGGGTTGAGAAATGTGGCAGTGGGGCAGGAGCCCCCCGAACGTGAACAAAGAAAAAGGACTTCAATTCCCAGCGTCCTTTGCACTGTGCAACCCCTCAGCCAATCAGGCTGAGGGATACGAGCACAGAGGAGGCTGGGAACGTGCGCTGACTTAAAAAAAATGGTGGGAGCCAGAGGGAAAGACTTTGAAAGATGCAGTTGGAGGGAGCCAGGAAAAGATAAGGGTTAGGTAAGGGTTAGGGGGTGGGTGAGGGAGGCAATGAAAGGTGCTGGGTCCAGAAGGGTTGGGGGGACAGACCGCTTTTGTCCCCCCAACCCTACCAAACCCAGGAGACCAGGGAGAGAAGATCAAATACACCACACACACACACACACACACACTCCATTTTAAAAGAGAAGAAACCACTTGGTTTCTTCTCTTTAAAAACGGAGTGTTTTTTTTTGGGGGGGGGGAGAGACGATCCCTTCTCTGCTGGGTCCCCTGGCTCTGGACGAGTTGGGGGGACAGACCCCTTTTGTCCCCCCAACCCTACCAAACCCAGGGGACCAGGGAGAGGAGATCGAATACACCCCCCTCCCAAACACTCTGTTTTAAAAGAAGAAAGAGCTTGGTTTCTTCTCTTTAATAACGGGGTGTCCTGCGGGGGGGGGGGGGAATCCCCTCTCTGCAGGGTCTCCTGGCTCTGGAAGGGTTGGGGGGACAATACACACACACACACACACACACACACACACACACACACACACACACACACACACACACACACACACACTGCTTCTCTCTCTCTCTCTCTCTCTCACACACACACACACACAACACTCCTGCCTTGCCAGGAATTTTTAATGTGTGTGTTCGTGGTTGGAGATCAAATGCAACCCCCCCCCCCACACACACACTCCATTTTAAAAGAGAAGAAAACACTTGGTTTCTTCTCTTTAATAACAGAGTGTTTTTTGGGGGGGGGGAGACGATCCCTTCTCTGCTGGGTCCCCTGGCTCTGGAAGGTTGGGGGGATAGACCCCTTTTGTCCCCCCAACCCTACCAAACCCAGGGGACCAGGGAGAGGAGATCGAATACACCCCCCCTCCCAAACACTGTTTTAAAAGAAGAAAGAGCTTGGTTTCTTCTCTTTAATAACGGGGTGTCCTGCGGGGGGGGGGGGGAATCCCCTCTCTGCAGGGTCCCCTGGCTCTGGAACGGTTGGGGGGACAATACACACACACACACACACACACACACACACACTCACACACACACACACTGCTTCTCTTTCTCTCTCTCTCTCTCTCTCTCTCACACACACACACACACACACAACACTCCTGCCTTGCCAGGAATTTTTAATTGTATGTGTTGGTGGTTGGAGTGGTATTGTATAGGTAGTGGTGGTTGTGCACACCCCAAACCACCCCTAACCACCAACACACCTCTTTTTTACATAAATTACCAAAAAAAAAATCCCTTACAACACAATTTAAAACAGCCCGGCTCTTTACCAACATTAAGAAAAAAACCCTTCCAAAACCATTTAAAACAGCCCGGCACCGCCGGGCAAAAACTGCTAGTACATTAATAATACTAACAACTCTAGAGTCCCATCATTTCCTAAAAGGTTAACTACAAAATGACTTTTCTTTGGTAAAATACATCCCTCCATTCACATCTGGCTCAGTGCTAATGTATTGTCCTGCTGCTGGCCTTCTCCTCAAGTATCAGTCCTTGGAACCTATATGGAACCATTTTCTATAGAGATATTGGCCTTTTTTTGGCCACCTGCTTTGTCTAGACACTGAAATTTGGGACTTCTTTCTCAGGATTCATTTCCATCTGGCTCTTTCAGTTTCTTCCCTGGTCTTCTTTGCTGTCTTAAAAAATCTCTCTCATATGCATAGAATATTGCAATTTCCCTCCACAGACTTGCAAGCAATGCCTCCTAAATATTTGATAATTTTTTCCATAATTTTCCAGTAGGTTTTACTTCAATCTGTCAATTTCTTCATACTCACTTTTTCCAGCACTCACACTCTATCTATGGCAGTGATGGCGAACCTTTTAGAGACTGAGTGCTCAAGGAGGAGGAGGAGGAGGCAGACGAACAGGCACCACAAGTGCCCACACACCCATGTGATGTTGTTGGTGTGCCTCTGGCAAAATCATGTGGGTGTGTGCACGCATGTGCAACTCGAGGCACACCGGTGACACCACGTGAGCCTGCCCCCTTTGCAGGTGCTCCCCCCTGCAGGGTCCCCCCCACAAATGCTCCCCACCCTCTGTGGGGCCTCCCACCCACCCCTTGCACAGCCTCCCCAACCCCACCTGAGTGTTCCCCACCTTACCTCACTCATCCGCAGCCTCCCGGACAGGATTTCAACCTCCCCTCTCACCTCCCCTATGGCAGAGGGAGAGGGTGGGTGAGGAAGTGGTGCTGACTGGGCTGGGTGGTGCTTCCCCTTGATTGCCTGGGTGCCAGAAGAAAGGCCTCTGCATGCCACAGGTTCGCCTCCAGAGTACAGACATCTATACACTCTCCCATTTTCAAGACAAACAGCAGCTACTGTATACTCAACTAATCTTGTTGCTTAGCATAGTACATCATACTAGAACAGGTTCCTTGAATCAATGGCGCTTATGGAAGAGCTGATTCAGCAAATCCCCAGTGATTGAATCTGCCTGTTTTAATGTAATTTTCTTGGTTGAGCAACAGGGTTTCAGCCAGGTTGGCCAAAAGTCATTCTGTTCTGGAAGCTGTAGTCCAATAGTAACTTTTCTGAGAGCTGACCCTGTTCTAGCTTGCCAGATCTACAATAAAGTTTACCTTGCATTGTTCAGTGTACTGTTCAAGTTTGTTTTCACATGATGTATTTATTGTGTAATAATTCTGCTTGAATTAGAGAGTTTAATGAGCAGTGATTCTGACAGTGATATCCTTAATTTCTATCTGTTTTCTAGACACTCTCCCCATCTTTTTATTACCACAAATACTTTTAAAAGAAGTCCATTATGAAGACAAAACAGAATCTTCAGAGCTTACAAACTATAGAGAAAACAGTGAATAAAATAGTGCTTAGTTTTTATAGTCTTGATTCCCTCTAGTATGCAGCACACTATCTCTTCTTTTGTGCTCTATTATGATAAGCCCTTCTCAGAGTTAAAATCAATAAGACTATCAAAACATTGCTTTAAGTGTTTCTGGATGATGACAGAAGAGTGATGCATTTGAATGATGACAAATAGTTTTTTAAGTGTGACAGTAGTGTAGTGAGCATGTGTCACACAAGTGATAAATAACTGGCCAGTTTTTAAATCTGCCTGCAATTGCTTGTTTTCTGATGAAACAAAGAATGTATCTCACATATCTCTCCTGTGATTATAAACCCATCTGAAAGGAATTCCTTCTTCTGTCTCGGAAAAAAAGTTGCCATCTCACTCTGTTAGTTAATAGACCTGGAAGCATACTATCTTTATTCTTAAATCTGTAATATTCAAGACTTTTATACAGTAACTGAATGGTAGTAGTATGTCTCTATTTCTTTCCCCTCTTTATTTTAAAAACAAAGCCATATGTTGTCTGACATATATCTATGCAGAAGTATTCAAAGCAGAGATGTATTTATTTGGTCTTAACTATAGGTTGGAAGGGATTCCAGCATTTTAAAGGTTCTTTTTATAATTGATGTCTAGTTTCACAGCCAAATTTGGTAGCTGGCCCCCATCAACTGAAGCTTCTTCTAGAGTTTCTCATTGTTACAATGATGCCCATGGGAAACTGGTACCCAATCAAAGTGATGGTTAGGGCTACTAGTCGATTGTAACCTATTTTCTTCAGAGGCAAATAGTCTTTTATTTCTTTTTAAAAATCAGTCTTTGGTTTTAGTAGTACTGACGACTTTCTGTATTTTTGGCATTGTGTTAGGTATGAACGGCTAGGTGTAGTAAACTGTAGGGAGCATGAGAATGATCTGTCAAGCTATATGTGAATGGTCTTCTTTTGGCACAGTGGTTAAACTGCTGGACTGCAACCAAAAGGTAGTTAGTTCAATCTTGACCATGGCCCAATGTTGACTCAGCCTTCCATCCTTTCAAGGTCAGTAAAATGAGTACTGAGCATGTTAGGAGCAAAATGCTAATTAACTTGTGAACCACTCAGAGAGTGCACTAAGCACTATGGGGTGGTATATAAGTGATATTGCCATTCTTTCCTGATCAAACCCTGAACTGCCAAAATGAAGCCACTTTCTTAGCTATGTCATTGCCCTAACTTAAGTCCTCATTGGTGCATATCTCTGGCAGTAATTAGCAGACCAGTAAATGAGCCGGATTCTGTATCTCTCCACATTCACACAGCATGTTGTTGTCTGCCAGCAGCCCCCACTTGAACATGTTGGTCTTGTATTAGGGACTCCAGCTCTCAGCCTATTCAAAGTATTGTACCCTCAAGAATGTTTGTTCTTGCTATAAAGCTCTTCCTGGATCTGAGCCAGTGGACTTGATGCACCATTGTGATTTTCAGCTAGAGCCTATATCAGTTCTTCCACAGCTTCAGCAGTATCTTCCTGAAAAGGATCCTGGTTGTAGAGTGCCCCCATACCTATCCAGCAGAGGTTTGATGTCATCAGTAAGGCTCTGGATGTACTGGGTGTGGCATCCTCTTTGAATATTTTCCCCTGTTATTACTTTTGCAAGTTGGACAAATTCATGATATTTATCTTGGTATGGGGGGGATCTTCTCCACACATTTATCTAGCTGCTCTCAAAAATTCACCCATTTAGCCTTCTTAAAGTTAAAATGTTTGCAAAAAAGGCAACTCCTGGGGTTTCACTACAGCATTTACTATGCACACGATGGGTCTGTGTTGAGTGTGTGGGATCGGATCATCAACAACTTTCATGCATTGTGCTGTTATTGTCTTCCTAAAAAAGATGTTGTCTGGATTATACCCCCACTTCCATCTACCACTGTTAAAGGATGTGGGAAGTTTGGGATAATGGACAAGTTGGAGGTCATTGGTTTCTGCCAACATACAAGTTTATAATTGCATGCTGTAAAGTAAATACTGACTCATGGCAATCTTTTCTAGGGTTTTCTAGATAGAGAATACATAGAAGTGGCTTTCCATTCTCTTATTTTGAGAGCATCCTGGGATTGTGTACTTTGCCTATGTCTAAATAACCTGGCTCCCCCCCCCCCCAGGCAAAGTGAGGAATTGAACTACAAACCTCTGGTTTCACAGCCAGATACCATGCAATAGAGAAAGTTTCATATGTTGAAACAATTGTTGAAGACCAGGAGCCATGTTAGATGGAAAAATACCAGTTATTTGGGCAGTCTCCAGTGTTTTATCAGGGCTTTGTCAAGACAATAAGCAGTTTGTTAGCACAAACTGCAGATTGTGAAGTTTCTCCAGATTGCGACCTCCGCTAAGGCCACTGGGTGAAGGGGACCTGTGGCAGAAGAAAGAGAGTGGAAGGAAATGGCTGAGGAGACCCTTGGAGCTGGGCCTGTTTCTAGAAAAGAACTGTATGAATTGGGCCCAGGATGCAGGAGAAGAACTAAGGATCATAGGAGTGGCATGGTGGTATGTCTGAGCCTGGAGTCAGTTAACTTCCCTGCCTTTAAATATATGGCTGTTATGAAAGGCCCCTTCCTTTTGACAGAAGAAAAAAATGGCAGAAAGTATCTCATCTTCTTTTCAGCCTCAGGAGTAGGAGACAGTTATTGATATTGAATCTTGGTTTGGCATTCGCACAGTTCACTCATTTGGGCTTTCAGCATGTCTATAAATGGTTGAGTGAGCCAATTTTACACTTGGAGCATGTGGAGAAGGAGGACTCCAGGCCTAGGAGGTTGCTAGGAGCAACACTGAGGCTTTGATGTGAAAGCGAACAGCTGGGAGGAGTTGAGTGTTTAGCAACTGGGAGCTGACCGGCTAGAATGGAGATCTGAGGATTGACCCTGACCTAATGAAGAAAGTGGAAGCAAACATCTGGTAGAAGAATGAAAGAGGGGAAAACACCTCAGAGAGCACACACAGGAATAACTGGATTAGGAAAACACTCTGGCATATCCTCCCTTGTTTCATGAGGGTTTAAGATCCCAAGGACACATGCACAGCATCTTTTCTTTCATAATAAAGATGACTGCCCAAATCCCTCTTCACCCCCACACTGTACTGGCTTGTGCTCTGCAAATGTTTTTCTTCTCTGGCTTCACTGAGGTGTAGTGGATAGAATGATGAACTAGACCAGGGTTTAAATCATTCCTGTCAAGAATACTGGATTGGCCGGGAAATCCCGTATTTCACCCCTCTTAAACAATCATTCCTGCGGCTACCCCGTATTTTGGCTAGCCAGGAAAGGGGTTACTGCACATACGTGCATGCGCAAAGGGGTTCTGCGCATGCGCAAAGGGGTTTGCGCCATGCACAAAGGAGTTTCTGCTGCGCATGTGCGCCCGGGCCAGAGCAGTTCCCGTATTTTCACCGGAAGCACTTGACAAGTATGGTTTAAATCCTCTCTTGGCTATGGGAACTCACTGTGATCATGGAACTGTTAAAAACCACTTCTTAAATGTCTTACTTACCTTGAAAGCCCTATTATGGTTGCTGTATGTTGGTTCCAAGGGACTGTGATGACTTAGTGGTTAAGACGCTGAACATGATGACTGGAAGGTTGGCAGGTCAGCAGTTCAACCTGAGTGCTGCAGGACAGAGTGAGCTCCTGTCTCTGTCCCAGCTCCTGCCAACCTAGCAGTTTGAAAGCAAGAAATTGCAAGTAGATAAATAGGTACCACTTCGGTGGGAAGGTAAACAGTGTTTTGGGGAACTCTGGTGTCTTGTCCTGCCTGCCACATGACCATGGAAACGTCTGCAGATGCAGACAGTGCTGGCTCTTTGGCTATAAGCAGAGATGAGCACCAAACCCTAGAGTTGGATACACCTGGCTTTCAAGCAAGGGCAACCTAAGTTGGTTCCAACTTGACAGCATGTAACTAACAAATTATATATTGATGGGCGATGTAATACCTAGTCAGTGGTTGAAGTTATGTCTTGATTGCTGCTTTTAGACACTGAACTACAGTACTTTTTTCAGTTATGTCAGCAGCAATTGTCAAATTCTAATCAGGATTAAACACACTCTGTCAGGGGCAGGGTATATTGCCCAAGATAACATCTGGAAATTACTGGGTATCATGCATCTAGTGAGTTGGCTATAAAGTTTCTTTATTTGCTTTGTTCCTTCCTACGAGGAATTTGTTTCATTTTTTTTTGTTCCCAACCCAGGCCAAGTTCAGTGTTTTGACACTGATGTTTTTACCCAAATCCTTTGAAATCTGAAAAGATAATAGGATCTATGCAGTTTTGCAGATTAGTTTATGCACACATATAATTTGCTTAATTTCTCCCCACTCCCCCAATTAGTTAGGACGGTTTTAAATGTAGACGTGAATTATTATTACTGTAGCATTATTTTTACCCCAAAGCACTGATTTTATAGGCTTCTTTTTAGATGGCCAAAGGTCTATATTTAACTAAGATAGCTGCCACATGCCATGGTGACTGATGAATACTTACCTGTGTAGCTAAAACTATTATTTTTATCATACAACGATGGTTGCAGTACAAGGCAAATGTGGAAAGAGAAGGACAAAGACTATGAGGCAGACCCAGAGGAAGGTAGAGAGATAACATCAAAGAAATATCGCAAGAACACCAAATAACATTGGTGGAGGCTTCTAGAAGTGCCAGAACAAGAACTTTGCATCTCCCTCAACACCCGATGGAATAAAAAAGGAAGCAAAGAAGAAGAAGAAGAAGAGTTTTGACTAGGTGGTTCTAAGTTCAGATGTTCCCAGTGGGGAAACTCTTGAGCCAGCCTATCTCTTTGCCTCAGTTTGAGAAGCATGCCACTGTGCATTCATTAGGGGGAAAATACAGAATATACATGTGAGAAATACAGATGAAACTCAGAAAATTAGAATATCGTGCAAATGTTCATTCAGTTCAGTAATGCAACTTAAAAGGTGAAACAAATATATGAGATAGACTCATTACATGCAAAACGAGATAATTCAAGCCTTACTTTGTTATAATATTGATGCCTATGTCTTACAGTTTATTGAAACCCCAACCCCCCAATCTCATGTACCCCATAATCATCACATAATCTCATGTACACTGTATGCCATGGTCATCACAATTATAATGAATTAAGGAATGACATCTCTCGCTTTGCATGTAGTGAGTCTATCTCATATATTTGTTTCACCTTTTAAGTGAAACGAATGAACATTTGCATGATATTCTAATTTTCTGAGTTTCACCTGTACATTTGAAGCCTGGGCTATTTACAAACTGGCATTTTTGTTCTAGACGATAGCAGAAACTGATGTCAGAGTGGTAAATCTTAGTCCTAGCTGAGAGGTGACACCTGTCAAGTCGCTCTGAAAACTCACCTGAAAACTACATCAATAGACATATCTTGGTATCAGATAGAAGCTGGGCTGTAAAGTCACATCCAGTACAACTGCTCTGCTTCCAAGAAGGAAACAAGAGAGTACTCTGTAGGATAATGAATTGAAAATTGGTTACAACCTTTTTAAAGGTAAAATGCCCATAACTAACCTAACATGCCTACTCTACAAGGAGGCTGCTATGTTTAAATCAGTCTTAAACTTTCAATGTTTGTGATATGGTGGCACAGTGGTTAAACTGCTGTACTGCAACCAAAAGGTTGAGAGTTCAGTCCTGACCAGGGATCAAAGTTTTACTCAGACTTCTTATCCTTCCAAGGTTGGTAAAATAAGTACCCAGGATATTGGGGACAAAATGCTAATTAACTTGTAAACTGCCAGAGAGTATACTAAGCTCTATGGGGTGGTATATAAGTATGATTGCTTTGCTTTGATTGCTTTAAATGTATGTTGGAAGGTACCAGGCATAACAAGGTTTTTACTTCTTGAATAGTAGAGCAAGCTGCATAGCCCCAAGGCACCTTTAGAAGAACCACTTCTGAGTACTGTCTGCCTAGGAATGCCTGGAAAGTCTTGTCACAAGTCAAGTCAACTTGACGGGACACAATTATTATAGTAGGGCTTGGTATATTGATATATTGTCTCCAGTTTATTCTTGAACCAGTGAGATAATTTTCTGCAAGTGCCAGATTTGAATTACATTTATACTTCTTGCTGCATCTGTAGAGAACAAGGCAGAGATAAAGCATTTGTCAGGAATGATATGTAAAACATGAAGCTGTAACTAGCAAACTACCAAGGGAGATTATTAAATAGTAATTTAGAAAAGATTGTCAGTTCTCATCTGGGTTTAAGAGCCTCTGGAAATTAAAGAAAGGAAATCTATTCTCCTAAGAAAGTTAGTGAATGAGGATAGAAGTTAGTGAATGAGGATAGGTCAAAAAAGTGAGGGATGGAGGAGAGTGGAGTTGGTAGAATAGCAACAGGGGAGAGAGATTATTCTTGAGATGGAGAGGTCACGGAGCAATCCCAGATGTCTGTGAATAGGTGGTGACCCAGTGCATTCCAGTATGTCCAGCAACAAATGCCTGTCCCAAATGCAGATGAATGACCTGAAACAATACCAGAATGGCCAGAAACTATGTGCCCGAGCTCTTAATGGATGAATTGTAGACCCTTCTGTTCCAGCAGGTACAGTTTGGCTTGTGGTGTTGTGCTAACTAAGGCAGATTAAATGGTTATGGTGGGTTTTATTGTACAGTACAGTGAAAAGCCACAGTAACCCAGCATGTTGCAATGGGTCCTTCAAATCCCATGCTTTTGCCTAATGCTGTGACTGGACTTGTGTTGTTAGAGTTCTGCAGGAAGGCCCAAATTCAGTTATGAAGCAAATATTTTGCAGGCATATGGTCCCAAATTCAATTCCTGGCAAGCTTGTTTACAGCACTGGAAACGATCGTTGGAAAAGATCTTATTCATGATACAATACGAGACAGACCAAGAGTTTGATTTGGTAAATGAAGCCTTAACACATTGCTGAAAACACATTCTGGAATTGAGTCTGTGGTCAAAATCTGGTTTCCTCCTAATTATGCATTTTTCAGGGTGGAACTGAACATTTTGCAGAACTGTTACAGCTCTAGTGATGACAGATTGAGGACTCTGGGAGACTTTTACATAGAGAACTTTATATAGCCAAGGAAGGGTGTTTTTTTAAAGGCAAGAAAAAGACAAGGAATGCAATCTCTGGTGTCTCCATCCTTATTTACAGTGCAGATGCCCAGGATCCCCCAAAGCTGCAATATATATCGGAACAACATTTTAAATAGCTCTTTGGAGGCTTATTCAAAATGTGAGTGTTTTCATCTTGGAAACTTTAAAAGATCAGTGCTGATTTTAAACTGATGTTTGAATTTCAAAGCATCGTTGATTCAGAGAGATGTTGTTTAAAACACAATCCCCAGCATATCTCCTCAGAACTAAGTGGGACTTACTCCCAGATTGGACAGTATAGTCTTAGTAAAGTGTTTAGATAAAGATACTTACTGTGGACTCCATAACTGATTTTTGGGTAGTCATGACTTTGAAGTTCCTATATTTGGTTCAAATGTTATTATTATGAATTCTTTTTGGTGAAAGGGAGGATAAAGTAAACATACTGCCAAGTTGCAGCTGTTTGGTTTGCTAAAAGCCAAAGGCACATGAGTAAGCAGGGATTTAGTATAAAGAAAAGCAAATATATTTTGGCTGCAATCAACAAATCTAACATAACTGAGATCTGGAATTGAAGGCAGTAGTGTATGTGAAGGCACAACTATATTCAGATCTTAGAAGCAATGGGTAATTTATTTCTTTTTTGTTCTTGTAACAAGGGGATAATGAACCCCAATTTCAAAAAGAACACAACTAATGGAAATGGTGGGGAAATGTTTCCGAGTAACTCAGGTATTTTTAGAGAAACTTTGAGAATAATTTTCCATTTTATACCATTCACCAATGCTAAGGTTATTATTAAATACAGGTAAAGGAAACGCAGCAAGTAAGGCAATATGATAAAAAGGCTGGTGCCTTTGAGATGTGGTGTTGGTGGAGAGTCCTGAGAGTCCCCTGAACAGCAGAGAACAAATAGGTCAATTTTAGAAGAAATCAACCATGACTGCTCATTGGAAGGGCAAATAGTAAAGATGAAGCTTAAGTACGGACATCAAATGAAAAGGGAGGATTCATTTGAGAAGGCCTTGATACTGGGAAAGGTGGAGAGCAAAAGAAGAAGGGGGCGGCCAAAGATGAGATGACTAGATGGTATTGTAGACACAATGGGCACAGAGTTGGGTTGGCTGAGGAGGATGGTGGAGGATAGAGGTGCCTGGAGGGCAAGGGTCCATAGGGTCGCAAAGGGTCAGAATCGACTGTGCGACTGAACAACATAAAAAAACACCTACTGTTAGGGCTACAATCGTTAATAGAGCCCCCTCAAATTATTTCTGTAGATGTGTTTGCTTAACTACACTAGATAAGAAGATAGCCCTCTCTGTCTATTAATACATTCCCACTATAAATGAAGATATGTTCCAACTTCTTTTCCCCCACATATCCAACATTCTTTTGAATATTTTATGTCATAATAACTCAAACATACTGGCATCATATACCACCACTGTATTGAGTTATAACACTTCTCTTTAATTTTAACTGTCATATTTTTCATTATTCTATTTTCTATATTTTAACCCATTCCTCCTCTTTAATATTGCCTCCTAAATCCATTTCTCAATTTATTCGTAACGCTTGTTCAACTTCACATTCCATCAATATCTTATATATTTTACTTACTAGAGCCTGTCTTGGTACAGTGTTTCATTTCGTTCCATCAGTATTATCAATTCTGTATTATTCAGTTCAACCTAATCTTACCCTGCCTTGCAGATGAGGAAAGATAGTAATGCACAGAATGCATTAGCACAGTGGTGGCAGATACTTCTTTTCTTGTAATCTTCCAATAATTGCTAGTTTCTGAGTTCTCTAATCCCTTCCCCATATATGTTTTCTCTTGCTGTGCATCACCTGTTAAGAAGGCTGTCCCTAGGTGCTCTATGGTATACAAAGATTTACTATGCTAGAAGTTATCTTTTCTGCCAGTCAGAAACATTGTCAGAGCACTGACAGAATGTCATTTTAGTCCATGGCTTGTTTAGTATGCTGTGTGAGTGTGGGTGCAGTTTTGTATTCCAGCAGAGAAAAGATACAAGGCTAGATTTTGATTTTTTTCCTCTGCTTTGTCAGAAGAGAAACAGAGCAGAATTGGAATTGCACCTCTGTTTGAATGACATGCCAGTCTCCATGCATGGACCATGCTTGCACAGTCACAAGATGGAGGATACTGTAAAAACCCATTTTACGGGGGGGGAAATCATTCTGCAACTTTTTTCATAAATTGGGTTTTCCGTAAAACCAAACACGATTTCCCATAGGAATGCACCGGGGGGGGGGGGGGAAGAGAATGGGACAGTCCTGACCGGACAAAAAATAAAATAAAATAAAAATATATCAAAAAAAATTTCCAAAGAAATCCCAAAAAATGCCAGACATGACACTCTCTCACACCCCAATCATCTCACCAGCTGGTGAGCTGCTGGGGTGGAGAAGATGGGGTGTTATTAGAGCATTTTCCTTTTTTTATCCTGCACCTCCATACCTCGATCAAGGTGTGGGTGTGCGAGACAAAAATGGGGAAAAAACAGAGCACAAAGGGAATGACAAAGCGATCTCCCTACCTTTTCCATGCTGCTGCTGCTTCCTGAGTGGTGTGTCCAACCGTGGGGGTAGCTGTCACCGCCGCCGCCACTGTTTCTACAGCCTCCATCACTTCTACTGGCACTGGGAGACTGTGGGGGACATATCCACTCCTTGTCAAAGGACCCTCCGCAGCGCGCTTTAGCCGGGGACACATGTCAGATGAAGACTGGAATGAAACAGTCTTTGGACGATGCACTTTCCTGGCTAAAGCAACCTCGGATGAAGAACGGAATGGAGCGGATATGCCCACTGCAGTCTCCCAGTGCCGGTAGAAACAGCAGCAACTGTGGAAAAAGCAGCAAAACTGCTGCAGTCGCCGCCAGCGCTGCCGTCACAGTAAGTAATGTCTTGCAACTTTGGCGGCGGGGATGGGGGGTGAGCAATTTGAGTCTGAAATGGTGTGGGGCCCCCATTTTTTAGTCTAAAATGGCATGGGGCTGCCATTTGAGTCTAAAAAGATGTGGGGCTGCCATTTTAGAGTCTAAAAAGGCATGGGGCTGCCATTTTAGAGTCTAAATGGTGGGGCTGCCATTTTAGACTCTCCCAGATGGAAGGAACTCTGGGGAAACCTATTCCGTAAAATGGGATGTGATTTCCCCAGAATTTCCTTCCGTAAAACGATTTTTTCGTAAAAAGAGGTGTCCGTAAAATGGGGTTTTACTGTACTTTGATCAGGAATACTACAAGTGAAAAGGATCTTAGAGTTGTTGCAGATCACAGGCTAAATATGAGTCAATAGTGCAACATGGCTGCAAAAAAGGCCAATACTTTTTGGACAGCATTAACAGAAGTATAGTCTCCAAAACCTGTGAGGTACTACTAGTCCCCCTCTATTCAGCACTAGTTAGACCACATCTAGAGTACTGTGTCCAATTCTGGGCACTGCACTTTAAGAAAGGTGCAAACAAATTAAAAGAAGGTAAAGAGAAGGGCAACAAGGATGATCAGTGGACTGGAAATGAAGTCGTATAAGGAAAGACTGAAGGAACTGGGCATGTTTAGCCTTGAAAAAACGAGATTGAAAAGGGATTTGAGTTGAGCCACTTTTCCATGACTTCTTTGTTTAAGTTGTTATGGTGTGTTCTAGGTAAGATTCTGAATTGTGCCCATTTGTATTTACTGCTGCTCCCTATCAACACTGACCCTGTCCTCTTGGTGCATCCACTCCCTTCATGCATCTGCTTTTCTGGGGTACACAGAAAGAGCCTCCTCGAAGATTGTGGTATTTTTGAAGCACAATCGGGTGCACCCTGGTAACAGCAACCTTGTGTTGCCAACTAATCTTTCTCACACTAGGTCAGGCGAAATGAACTCACCAAAAGGTGCCTTCATTTCGCCTAGATGCGGAAGAATAAAATTTGCTTCTCCCATGGCTGCCCTTGTAGATATGGAATTATCTGCTGCAATCACTTTTTTTGCTTAGTTATTTCTTTCCATTTTTGGTATCAGGTAGGGTCACAGTTAGAAAGGTCAGCATGTCATTGGAGCATAAGCGTAAGAGAGGAGACTATGAGGTTTAGTTACTGCTTTTAGGCACACGGGACTGTGGTGGCTTAAGTGGTTAAGATGCTCAACTCGCTAAATTGTTGGAATTCGATTCCCAGGTACTGCATGATGGAGTGAGTTCCCATCTCTGTCCCATCTCCTGCCAACCTAGCAGTTTGAAAGCAAGAAATTGTAAGTAGATAAACAGGGACCACTTCAGTGGGAAGGTAAACAGCATTCCGTGCACTCCAGTGTTGAAGTATGCCTGTCATGTGTCCACGGAAATGTCTGCACATGCAGACAGTGCTGACCCTTTGGCTATAAACAGAGATGAGCACTGAACCTTAGAGTCAGATACGACTGGCTTCCGAGCAAGGGCGACCTTTACCTTTACCTTTTGGCTCACAATCCAGTTAAAGGACTTAGGATCTTTCTAGCTTTTTGAATCCAAGGGTGAAACACTGAGGATGCTTTGGGAAGTTAGGTCACATACCAAGCAGTAACGATAAAGCTAATTTCAGTGATAACAAGATGAAAAAGGCAAAAAGTCAAAGATAGAAGATAAATGCCACAGAAATCCTTTCAGCAACAGAGTACTACCTTGTTTTTAATAGACAGCAGCATTTTTGGCCCAGAACTTAAAAGCTGATCTGCAAAGGTAATCAATACTTGAGCCTCTTGAGGTCAATCACTTAACTACCTTTAGTAGACTTCTGGGTTACATCCACACTAGAAGTTGCTTGGAATAAGAGCCCACAATCAAAGCTCAGCTATTCCTGGAAAAGCTTTGGGTGGTTCTTTGTGGTCACTTTCTCAGAAGCAGAGCTTGGGAAGTTAGGTTTGAAAATTAATTCATTGGTGTTTTATATTAGAAATTTGAAAGTTACTTCACTGCTGCTAGCAGTTAAAAAGCGAATAGGTTTAACATGTTGGATTAATGTTATTAATTCTTTATTTTAAATAGATAGTTGTGAAATAAATAGTTGGACTTATTGGGCTTTAAAATTGACTTCCTCAGTCTAGTAAGGTAAAGATAAAGGTCGCACTTGCTCAGAAGCCAGTTGTATCTGACTCTACGGTTCAGTGTTCATCTCTGTTTATAGCCCTTAAAGAGTCAGTGCTGTCTGCGTCTGCAGACATTTCCGTGGACATGTGGCAGGCATAAATAGACACCAGAGTGCATGGAACACTGTTTACCTTCCTACCAAAGTGGTCCCTATTTATCTACTTGCAATTTCTTGCTTTAGAAGTGCTAGATTGGCAGGAGCTGGGTCAGAGACAGAAGCTCACTCTGTCATGCAGCATTCAGTCGTCAGGTTCAGTGTATTAACCATTAAGCCACTGCAGTCTCCCTCAGTCTAGCACTCTCTTCTAAGTAGACTACAGATCTCATAATGTAGTTACTAACTGGGGATGCTGAAAAAGGATATGTCTGAAAATTAATTATTGGGGAAATCAGTCTACTATCTATAAAATGAGACCCACGGTTTTACGTAAAGCTGGTATTCCTGCTATTACTTTCACATAGATTTCTTCAGCACAGTGCTAGAGAAATTGTGGCAGAAAGGATAATGAATAACTATTGAGAGAAGCCACAACTTTTCCTCTAGCCCACTAATTTCAAGTTACTGTGACTAATTTCCTATCGCTCTGCACCTCAGGGAGGCATCACACAGATGAAAACCACTAGTTTCCTTCTCCAATTGATAATTAAAGGTGTGGTCAGTCAACAAGAAGAGATTGTGTCTGATCACATCAGGAAAGGTCACTTTGCCAAGAGCAGTCTCCACTAAAACAAACCCTTCAGTTGCTTTGGGAATTCTTCCAGGCTTGCTCCCAAAAAAGAATAGCCCTGCCACCAGACCAAAAAGGCCCAGCTTGGACATGGATTGGGGTCAGGCTGGGGTGCTATTACCCATAAGATGTGTGATTGCCAGGAAGCAGCTTGCACTGGATCATGCTACAAGTGTTTCAAAATGTGGGCTGTTTCCTCATGTGATCATAACCTTATCTTGATAAATGCTTTTAGAAATTTGGATTTGAAGCAAAAAGATTCATTTTGGACATACCCGCCAACTATCCCGTTTTTCCTGGGAAAACCCCTTATTTTTACCCCTCTTTCTGCCCCTCCCGTTTTATTAATTTCCCTGTATTTTCCCTTCTTTTTAAAAAAAAATCCTGACTGAAGCTGCAGTATTTTTTTCCGGCCACCAGAGGTCGCTGTGTGGCAGGCTTTTCGCTTGTGGAAGGGGAGAGAGAGAATGGGGTGGGGGGCGCGTTTCTCTTTCATTTCCCTTCCCTGCCATGTGCTCATGGAGGCTTCGGTTTTGCTACTGCTGTTCGTAGCCACCATGGAGTCTACTCTAGAGGTGAGTGATATTTCATATATGCACTGGCAAATCGTGCTTTATTGAGCTGTTTGTACCAGAGTTAACCTGGGAGGTGTTGCTTGATCACTATATATTTGTGTGTGAGAGAGAGAGAGAGAGGGAGAGAGAGGGGGGAGAGAGGGAGAGAGAGAGAGAAAGAGAGAGGGAGAGAGGGAGAGGGAGGGAGGGAGAGAGGGGGAGAGAGAGGGGGAGAGAGGGAAAGAGAGAGGGAGGGAGGGAGGGAGGGAGAGAGGGAGAGAGAGGGGAGAGAGAGAGAGAGAGGTTTCACTTGCTCGAAAGCCAGTCGTATCTAACTCTAGGGTTCAGTGCTCATCTGTTTCAAAGCCGAAGAGCCAGCGTTGTCATGTGGCAGGCATGACTAGACACCAGAGCGCATGGAACGCTGTTACCTTCCCACCAAAGTGGTCCCTATTTATTTACTTGCAATTTCTTGCTTTCGAACTTCTAGGATGGCAGGAGCTGGGACAAAGACAGGAGCTCATTCCATCCTACAGTACTCGGGAATCGAACTGCTGACCTTCTGCCTCCCAGTCAGCATCTTAGTCACTTAAGCCACTGAGTAAACAAGAAACAAAACAAAACAAAAGTCCCCCAAGAAGATGGGGAAAGGGTTCTTTGGCCCACACAGTTTTGTGCCCGTTGCAATACCATCTAGCCATCTTATTTTTGGCCACCCCCTTCTCTTGTCCTCCACCTTTCCCAGCATCAGGGCCTTCTCAAGTGAATCATCTCTTCTCATTTGATATCCAAAGTACTTTAGCGTCATCTTTATTATTTGACCTTTAAGGAGCAGTCATGGTTGATTTCTTCTAGGATTGATCTATTTCTAACACCACATTTCAAAGGTATCTATTTTTCTGCGCTCAGCTTTCCTAATGGTCCAGCTCTCACACCCATACATTTCCACCGGGAATACCATTGCTTTGACTATGCAATTTTTTGTTTGCAAGGTGATGCCTCTACTTTTAACTATGTTCCCCAGGTTTCTCATAGCTTGTTTCCCAAGCATCAGTCGCCTTTTTATTTCATGGCTGCAATCACCATCTGCAGCGATCTTTGATCCTAAGAAAGTAAAATCTGCCAGTCGTATCCAACTCTAGGGTGCAGTGCTCATCTCCATTTACAGCCAAAGAGCCAGTGCTGTCTGTGTTTGCAGACATTTTCATGGCCATGTGGCAGGCATGACTAGAGCCCATCAAGTCACATGGCTATATTTGGCCATGCCCACAGATTTGGCCACACCCACAGAGGGGTGTGGCCAAAATTTCCCTTATTTTCAAATCCAAAAGTTGACAGGTATGATTTTGGAAAGTAGAAGGGTTAAGTTTCATTTACGTGCATAAATTGTAGTCCAAAAACACTCGGAACATAAACCCAGGGATGACTGTTTATAAAGTCACGCTTGGTACAGAGGTGTTTTTCCATTCTGAAGTTTTTTTAAGATATGCATATGCCCTCCCCAGAAGGGAAAGCAGGAAATATTAATGTTTAGCAAATAAAACAGCATCAATGTCATTTTTGAAATGTTATTTTTAAAATATATTCTGGCCCCAATCCTATTTCATAGTTAGGCTAGGCATAATTTACAATGACAAATGGTTGCTATTTAATTAGACCCTGCTTCGATTTCTCATTATGCAACAGTTGGGAGGCGAGTAAATAGGAATCCAAGTAGCCATCTGTTAATTAGCAGCATTTTGCCACTGTGGATTATGCTATTTCCCATCTGCTGGCCAAATCATGCAACAGGATGATGTTTTATACGGTATTTATTGGTGGCCTTTTTGGAGCCAAACATTTTTGTGTTAATTTTCTAAGGAAATTTCCTGTGTCAAGGCATGGACTCAGTGTCCTTTATGTCATAGGCTGTGGAAAATGGTTGATGCTGAGAGGTACTCTGAGTCCAGCAGATAGGAAATGAAGAGGGGTGGTGGTGGGGGCTGCTGGAGAATCATGGCAGATCTCTGGAATGGTTGGAATTTGCCAGTTATCCATCACAGGGGTGTTGAACTCACCACTCTTGGGTGGGCTGCTGCTTGAGGTGGTTACCTCCTTTCATTCAAAGACCAAGGTGATCTCTGACAAATACTGAGCTGTTACATGTTTCCATTGCCTCTATAGCTTGCTTCCCTCCTGACAAGCCAGGGAATTAAACTTAAAACAAAACATGGATGATTTTTCCAGTTAATTGAACCAGAGAATAAGTTCCTGCTGGGATTGTATGCCCCAACAAACCAACCATGGAAGAAACTGGACTCACAATTTGCTTATGCACTCACACTGCAAGTGGGAACAATTTGCCCCCGACACACAAACACACTCTTGAAAAACTAGAATTCTCTTGAATTTCAGCTTGTCATGATGTCAAAACATGGCCAACAACTGGCTGGTAATTATGCTAATAGCAAGAAAGAAGCCTACAGAGCTGATTTTATTGTTGGCAAGATCGCCAGTGGGCAGAGAGGGGGAGGCTTTTTCAATGGGACTTGACCGCCAAATTCGGAGACATATAATTAACAACTCTTGGAAATATATTTTGTAGGGAGGCTTTTTGCTAATGTGAGCAGCACATCAGATTTGCCAAGAACAGTGTCTAATTCCATTCTAAGGATGAATTGTTATTAGGCAGTGGGAAGACAATTTAGAGTAATTTTACATTTGCTAAGTCACAGAAGAAAAACTTAGATTTGGAGGTAGAAGAGGGATGTCATCAAAAGCACTGAGCAAAATAAAAGAGCAGTTAAAAATCCCATTGATTTTGAGAGAAATGCTAAAGCACATGCTTACATTTGCAGTCCATGGCACACTGAGTGGATAGGTTGTTTCGAAAGTTGAGCAGAGAAATCTAGCCTAGTGCTATTTAGTTTGAAACCACACACTCAATAACATTTACAGCTTGCATTTGAACTTACCTTAAGAAGCAAATCTGGCACAATCATCTGGTAGGAATCTTTGGGACTCTCACTATATATATATATATATATATATATATATATATATATATATATATATATATATATATATATATATATATATATATATATATATATATATATATATATATATATATATATATATATAAAATCTCATTTTAATGGCCTAATAGAGGTATCACCTGTTATTTCATTTGTATTATGACCACATGGCGCGCGGGAAGTGCGGAGGTGAGCATGCCTTCAGCCCTGGGTGAGGCAAATGGGATGTGTTTCCGGCGGTGCTGGGAGGGGGAGGCCGAGAGGTGGGCATGGCCTGGAATTTCTGCTACCGGTTCGCAAGAACCGTTCAGAACCGGCCTCTGTACATCACTGGTTGATAGTCATACCGAATTCAATGGAGCGTCATAGGATCCAGCTGTAAATTTCTCCTATTCAAAGCAAACAAGTGCTTAGGTTTGATTGCATTCTGCCCTTTGTTATTACCAAGGTAACAATGAATTTATTATCATCATCTGTATATCTCCATAACATTTTAACAAATCACACTAACATCAGTGCCACATGCTGGAATCTAGAGAAAGTCGGGCATTCAATAGAAAAGGATGGGATTAGGCATGCAATTAAAGGTTATAAGAAATCTACATGCAACATTAACTGGATAGTGCCTGAAAGCTTCAAAATTCAAAGTAGGCTATTTATCATGACTATGTCCTGCTTTAACTTACCTCTGCTGAAGAATACGATGCAATACTAGTTGCTATACTAGTTGAGAGTTGTTATCCTCCAGTTATTCTGTTTAACAACTTCCAGTGAGACTGATGGAACAAAGAACACAAATAATGTACAGTATATCCATACTAGTGGATACTAGTCCATGATCGAGGGAGTAAATTTTGGAAATGCTCTGACTTGAGAAAGTTGTTGCTATGGGACTCTGCCTGTTCTTGGATCATGTGATAACATTGGCCTAGACACGGAAGAAGAATTGGTAGTGGAAACTGATTGTAATATGTTTTTATATATACTTATCTTGAGCTGAAAGAATAGAAAACATGAGAACTATTGTAGTCTAATGGTTAAGAGTAAAACAAGCAAACAAAAGGCTGCTGGTCCTTGTTCACAATCTGCAAAATATCACCTGGGATGAAGCCTGAAACCTACTACCGATAACTGACTATGATGCTGCAGCCTCCACTTTGGAACTTGCTTTAAGCAAGAGATCCTGACCTGTACATTTGGTCATGCATATTCCATTTCTTTTATAATCCCACCAGATCTCTAATGTTCAGCTTGCTGTTGCTGCAGCAGCTGCTACCAGTCTAATTAAGATATCATCCCTCCTTGTTTTACTGAAGTTCTGCTTCTTGGCAGTATTTTTAGTGGGGATGTTGAACTAGGTGCTTGTTGCTCTGGCACAGCAAGGCACACACCTTATGTTCTTAAGTGAGAGTATCATGTAATATTTAGGACTGTGCAGATGTTGCAGCAGACTGGAGAACAAGATAGTACATAATAGTGTTGGGATGGCACCTTCTGTCTGTGTTTCTATGTGCAATCAGTATTATACATCCTTTTTACCCAGTTGTGCTTCTAGTTGCAAGGATGGAGTCTACATCTCTGTAGTGTCTATATGTGGAGGTTCTGGGCAGGTGCTGTGCTGAATGTGCATAGGAGGGGAGTCAGGATGTGCAAGCCCGTATCCTCTATATATGCCTAGTAAATGCCAACCTTCTCCAATGGACTACAGAAGCCATAATAATAAATTTCGTGTCAGAAATTACTCTGGGTTGAAAGGATTTTTGCTGTTCAGAGGACATCCAAATGAGGCTCCTTTCATGTCCCCAAGATCTGTCATGCAGCACTCTGGTATCGAAACCCGACCTCCAAGCTCAGCATCTTAACCATTAAGACACAGCAGTGCTGCTACAGAAAAAATAATGCTCTACCAGTGATTGAACTGGTTGATGATGATGGTACTAGGTTGTGGAGGTGGCCAATGTACACGGTCCTATGTTTGTTAAGAGATAAAGTAATCGACTCAACCCGCCTCTCCACCACCTGATGGTTCATAAATCCTCAAAGTGCTATCTAGTAAAGGAAAAGGTTTCCCTTGCTCGAAAGCTAGTTGTATCCAGCTCTAGGGTTCAGTGCTCATCTCTGTTTCAAAGCCGAAGAGCCAGCACTGTCTGTTTCTGCAGATGTTTCTGTGGTCATGTGGCAGGCATGACTAGACACCGGAGTGCATGGAACGCTGTTTACCTTCCCACCAAAGTGGTCCCTATTTATCTACTTGCAATTTCTTGCTTTTGAACTGCTAGGTTGGCAGGAGCTGGGACAAAGATGGGAGCTCATTCTGTCCTACAGTACTCGGGAATCGAACTGCTGACCTTCCACCTCCCAGTCAGCGTCTTAGCCACTTGAGCCACTGCAGTCCTAGAACCTCCATATTCAGAGGCATCTCTGAATAGTAGTTTGCTGAGGAACAACTGTGAGGAAGGGGCACCTGCCTTGCTAGTAGACTTGCCAGAGTTTCCAGGTTGTTGCTGTGGGAGAAAAGAAGGCTCAGTCTTCTGCTTGATCCATTGCTTTTCTTCTTATATTTTTTAAAATTGGTAATTAACTGGGGAATTAAATCAGCAATACAGATGTAGAGGCAAAATGGGCAGATACCATTATGCCATAGGACAGGAAATATGACATGTACAAAAAAAGCAAACTCACATTTGGGGTTTATTCAGTCTTTTTAATAAATGGAATCACTCTGTTATTAATAGATGCAAAGACTCCACCTCACAGCGGAACAACAGTTTAAAACTTGGAAGTTCAGCTTCCTTACCAATAAATAAGGCAATGCATTAAAAAAAAGGGTTTGTGAGCAGCCCTCCTAAATATAGTCTTTTATCCTCAATTCACTGCTTGAATGTTTTTATTTAAAGCACAAACATTTCTTGGGTTGCCAGGTCAGAAGGCTGGGTGTTGCCTGGAGCATGCCAGCTGATGTTACTAACTTCTCCATTTCCAAACAGTCCCACAGAAGCCTTTCCCATTGCCCGTCAATGTTTGCTCCCTCTTGACTAAACTGTTGAGTAATATATTTTAATATTATGAAAATCTACTTGGAAGTACAAAACTGTAGAGTTATTCTGTTTGGCGTTCCAAGTTGGATCAGAGAGAAACAGATTGCTTCCTATTATTTTTAGTTAATAGCAGGTGCTGATAATTCTTAGCAATAACACATCAGGTACTGTGTGTGAGTAGAAGTAATGGATTATAACCAGTGGTGGGCATCAGCAGGTTCACATCAGTACACACGTACTGGTAGTAAAAATGGCTGGCTCCATTTCCCCCTTCATCAAAGGCTTTTCCTGGGCTCCATTTCACCCCAAAGTGACTCCCCAGTGGCTGGGGAGGCACTTCGGGGTGAAACGGAGCCCAGGAAAAGCCTTTGATGAAGGGGGAAATGGCTTCAGAGGTTCGCAATAGAGTGATGAAAATTGAAGAGACTTCTATGTTCATAGCTCTATAGTGAAGAGCAGTCACATGGCCAACAGGCCGTGCCCACCCAATCACATGGCCACACCCACAGTGCAATAAGAAATTTTTTCAATGCCCACTGATTATAACCTTTTATGAAGGAAAAAGTGTACTCTGGGAAATTGGTACTTGTCACTGCAAGAACTTTGTGTGTTTCTTCTTAGACTGGTTCAGTGGTGGGATCCATTTTTTTTACTACCTACTCTGTGGGCGTGGTATGGTGGGCATGGCTTGAGTTATTTCAAAACTTGGATGGCCAGCCAGAATTTCTGCTACCAGTTCTGGTGAACTGGGGTGAACCTGCTGAATCCCACCACTGGACTGGATGCATTAGAATAATGCTGGGCAAACTTGTGAAGATGGAGGGGGCGGGTCATGTCTCTTTCAGAAGAAACCCACTTGGCTTCAAACTCCCAGGCAACATTATTTGCTATAGAGGGGTGTGTGTGTGGTGTGTGTGTCTCCTTCCCTCTTCTCAGAAAGGAATATAAATACAAGAGGCAAAAATAGTCCTTCAGACCATGTAGAGATGGAGTATATTAAAAGATTAGTTCAAGCTGTGCTCTTGTATTCATTAATTTCTTATACATCTATATGAACTAGTAATGGGATAAATCTCATTCAGTATTAGGAAACTATTCAGTATTGGAATAAGGCTTTCTTAGGCTTAAAGCAAGCAAGCCAACAATCTTCCTTACGGCTAATCTTAGGCAGACTTATATAGTCCTATGGGAAGAAATGGAATAAAGTTCCCAGAAGGCATGTCGTAGATCAGGATGTGTGATTTTAGTTTTCTTCAAACTAACAAATCGGAACACAGCCAGCTTTGAGGGGCAGTTTATGTCAGGGAAGTGGTACAGAGAGATGGGTTAAAAGTTTTCCCCCTGTAGGGCAGGAGTGCCCAAACCTTTCAGGCCAGGGGCTTGACCATCCCCCCGGAACAGCTGAGTGGGCCAGACCACACCCCCGATCATCATCATCATCATCATCATCATCATCATCATCATCATCATCATCATCATCATTATTATTATTATTATTATTATTATTATTATTATTATTATTATTATTATTATTATTATTATTATATTTGAACTTATATACCGCTTTCCTTTGTCAACAACAAACTCAAAGCAGTTAACAACATATTCATGAAACAACAAAGCAACCATAAGTACAAGCTTAAGTAAATACACAATCATCAAATATCATAGAATAGAAAACAAGTAAAATACAGTATAGCATCAAAATTACAGTATAAAAAACAACACAATTACAGAACATCATATTGCAGGAAAAAAACATTTTAAAATATTCCAACAACAACCCCCCCCCCCAACAAATTACAAAATCACATCATATAAAGCATCTCAACCTTAACCCACCCACTAAGTCCATACATCTGACCTTTATGTTCCCTCCATCAGCTGTGTTTTCTCAACTCACTGCTTTCTTTTAATAGTTCTTCTCCATGGGCAACATTCTTGCAGCTTGTTTTCATTTTCCTGGTTAAGAAATTGAGCTAACCAAATAACTAGGTGGGGAAATGGAATTAGGAAGTCTTTTTATTGTTTGGTAGGCACTCCTTTGTAATGGTGTCACCTACAAAGACTATACACAGAACTGCAAACAAATAGCTGTTTTATGTATGTATGTATGTATGTATGTATGTATGTACGTATGTATGTACGTATGTATGTACGTATGTACAGTAGAACCCTGTATAACGAATGCCTCTTACAGCGATTAAAACATTCAACAACGAGGATTTGAAAAAACATTGTGCCCCGTATAACAACTAAAATAATTATACAGTAGAACCTCGTATAATGTAAACAATTGGTGCCACAAGGCACTTTGTTACACGATTTTTTTCATTGTATGATGCATGCATTGTACAACAAAAATCTCTGTGGGGAAAATCATACAATGAAAATCCCCATGGGAAAATTGTACAACGAAATCTCTATGGGAAAAACTGTACAAAGAAAAATTTTGTTGTACGATTTTTCCCATAGAGATTTTCATTGTACGATGCACCCATTTATTCCCAAATTCTCTTTGTTGTACAATTTTTTCATTGTATGGTGCATTCGTTAAACAAGGTTCCACTGTACGATACAATGCATCTCTATTTGAAAAATCGTATAATGAATTTTTGTTGTTGTATGATTTTTCCCATAGAGATATTCACTGTACAATGCTTCCCATAGGGATAATCGCTATACGATGCATGCATCGTATAGCGATTAAATCGTACAATGGCTAGCTCTGTGGAACGGATTATAGTTGTTATGCAGGGTTTTACTGTATGACTGTATGTATGTATGTATGTATGTATGTATGTATGTATGTATGTATGTATGTATGTATGCTGTGTTGGCATTTTGTGTTAAATAAGTGGGCTTTGGGTTGAAATTTGGGCACTCGATCTCTAAAAGATTCGCCATCACTGTGTTAGACATTCCAGAAGTCGATTTTGATTTCATGGCATGTGACACACAAAGACTAAATTGTATTTGACACAAGCATCAGAGAAGTGGCTTTTTGTGGAAGTTTATGACCAATCAATCTTGCTAAGGTACTACAGGACTACTTGGTTTGTTTTTTGCTGCATTGGATTGATATAGCTCCCCTCCTCTGAAATGCCAGGCAGAGATAAACAACTACAGCTGTTAGCCAATTAGCACTGTGTACAATCATTTATTCAGTGGCCAATGCTACCTAAGCTGCTTTTGTTAAAAAGAATCACAGATACAGCTTTACCTATCCTATTTGCTATAGAAAAATAAGTATAGGGACATATACCTGACTCTCACCCTTACATGTTTGCCCAATATGTGTGTGTGTGTGTTGGGGGGGGGGAGGTGTTGAGAGAACTGAGCAGTCCAGAGCCATTCTCATCACCATACTTGCCTCTGGTTCTCTATTTCAAGTAGCATCTGTGGGACTCCGGGCTGATTCATGTTTCTATTGTGTCACATGGCCAGTGTGGAAAAATGTGTGTTAGAACACCCCAAACCCATAGTACATATTTCCCTTTGTAGGCAGGCTCCTTGTTCATTACTTTATCCATTACACCACTCTCAGCTATGGTGTAGTGTTTTTAGTTATTCTTTTATTTTGTTTCCACTTTCCTTTCATTTTCAAGAATGTGAAACCCATGTAGGACCTGATGATCTCCATGTAATCTGTCTGTGGAGTCATGGACCATGCATAAATGCACGTGTATTCAAATGCACACACATGTGCACACAGGCTGTAGATCAGGGTGACCAACCTTGGCACTCCAGGTGTTCTTGGACTTCAATTTCCAGAAGCTCAGGTCAGCACACCTGCTGATCAGGGCTTCTGGGAATTGAAGTCCCAGAACACCTGGAGCACCAAGGTTGGCCTCCCCTGATGTAGATGATTGGTAGAAAGCAAGAGTTCCATGCCCTACTGTGTGTGCCTGTGCCTTCATCTAATGTAAGGAGACCGGCAAAAACATCTTCAGACAAAACTTCCATAGGCTCCATAGACTTGTTTTTGTTGTTCAGTCACAGTTGAGTCTGACCCTTTGTGACCCCATGGACCACAGCATGCCAGGCTCCTCTGTCATCTGCCCATAGAAAGACGTAAACTAGGGCTTAAGTCAAAGTTTGACCAATAACAAAGCCAAGAAAGTGGTGTCATTTTTGCATTCCAGGGTTTGATCGGGACATGAAAGAAGAAGTCATAGCAAATAACAACATCTGTGACTCCTGTCCCTCCTCAAGTTTCTTGGTGGGCTGAGTTCTCAACACTAGCCCTTTGTTCATTCTTTTCTGTCTGGGCACCTCAGTTATCTTCACCGGAATTGTAGCTGAATACACGAACTATACTGCCTCTAGGGAGGTGCTGTAGAACTGGGCAGCTGTTAAATATCAGGGGTTCACTGACTCCTCCTGGAAGCACCTTTGACAATCATTTCCTGTGCTTGTACTTCAATGTCTCTTCTTAGTTGTTGTGTGGGATGGGCTTGTCTTCCCCACCCTAGGCTAGCCGACTAGCCTCAGCATTCACCTGACACTCAGCTGATGTTCTCTGCAACAGGCTGTCCAGGGGTTGTGGGAGCAACGCAGATGGCTTGCCAGGTGGCACTGGTGGTGACTACCCTATAATTACTTTAAAATAATAAACATCAAAATTATGGATTTTATTCATTCTGGAAATGCTGGGAGGTGAAACTGCAGCTATTACACCAGCAGTGCTTTAGTCAACTGCTGGTGAAAGTGTAGAGAGTTAACTTCACAAGAACAAGAAATATTTGGTGTGTGTATGTGTGAAATATATGGAATCAACCACTGATAATACCTGTTGATAACAGTGATGATTGTTACAACTGGCCATCCTTGCTGCCTGCTAGTAATTCACTTAAGGAGCCACTGTGCAGAAATCTGTGAAATTGTTTGAGAGAAAGTAAGAGAATTTGTGAAATTATTTATGCATTCTAAGAATCATTCCAAGACCTGATTTTTTGGGATGCAAAAAGTTATATTATAATGAGCTTTAAAAGACTGTAGTATAGATAGACAGTAAGATGAGTGCTAGAACAGTAGATTTAACTACATCATCCCTGCTAAAACCAGTAATCTCTTCTAGTCTGGGAACTGGGGACAGAATTCCAGGTTTCACTTGCCATCTGTTTTACCTATTGGTATACTAGTAGTAATAAATGACACCAGTATTTTAGTAACCAGATGATACCAGTGAAATTCTGTTACACCAGGGATATTTGGGTATACAAGCCCAAAGACGTTTCCAGTTAACAAGGTTGCTGGTATTGACTTAATTTAGTTAATAACAGATGTAGCAACCAATATATGAATTTCAGTTTCTCTACAACAGTGGGGAAAATTAGTTTTTTTTCCCATCCATGCCCACCAGTCTAATGAGTCTCAAGTGTTTTCTTTGCATAGCAGATGAATTGAAGGGGAAGGAGAGGGATTTACTATGCCTCAGACTTTGTGCCATCAGAAGCCTCAACATATCAACATTTTAATTCTCAATACACTATATTTTTGAGACTTTGCATTCCCTGTGAAGATGAGATCTTTCAAAGAGCTCTCCATTCAAGCCTCAGCCTATGTGCTTGCTAAGCGACCAGGCAATGTGCTGATGTTTTTGATTACCACTCCTCCAATCCAGATGTTGGCTGGGGAGGGCAGAAAAGGCGGGCAGAAAAGGAGACGCTGATGCTGCTCCTCATCAGCACACCTCGTCAGTGCTCCCTGCATGTCCCGGGGGCCCACTCCATCGGCTCCCGGGATTCGGCGCTGGTGGGAGCTGCATTGAACTTTTTCATCGGCTCTTGGGATCCCCCACCACCACAGCCACGCCACTGGCCAGGACTTTGGGCTTACAGCAGCAGCAGGTTTCCTTGACTTTTGTCTCTAAGACTTTTTTGGGGGTTGGAGTGAATTGATTTTTTGTTTTTGCTGCTGTCAGACTGATTGTTGTTCCCTGATATGCTACTGTATTTTTATTGGAATTGTATTTATTGTATTTGTTGCACTTTTGCCCTTGTGTACATCATTATGTATGTATTTATTTTGTTTATTGTATGATTTTTGATGTTCTTGATTTTGCATATTATTATTACTGTTTCTTGCAATTTCCTTCATGTAAACTGCTTAGAGTCACCTCTGGTTGAATTAAGCGGTATACAAAAATGAAGTGAAAGTGAAATGAAATGAAACGTTAAGGGAAGAAGCTCCCCGCTGCTGAGTTCTTTGAAGAGCTAGTCTTATATGAGTCTTGCAGCCTTTTTCAATGTTGGTGAAGGAAGAGGTGTACTTCAAAGGCCACAGTGAAGCGCCAAGCTTTGTGTATGAAGTCTTTCTAAATCATAGCATCCATAGAATACATTTGTAGGTCAATGAAATAAGACAGAGGAAATGCTGGCGAAGGAAAGAAGCAGGTATATGAACCCTCTATGCTTACACTTCTTTGCTTACTCTGCCAAAGGCGTTAAATTGGTGTTCAGGGTCTTCTTAAAAGATAGTCCCTGTTTGAGCACTCCTGCAATAGCGCTTCACACATTCTTTGGAATCAATTATAGGACAGTTGAAAATTGGAGCAGGCAGTGAGTGAGGCTCATTAGTTTTAGGATGCCTCAGGTGTCTCTGAGCATCTGGGTTTATTTCAGTCTGATCTCAGGCATTATTTGGTCAGGTGATTTCCACCAGCATATGTAAAATGGCTAGCTTGTCATTCATACTTTCTCTGGGCTTCTCCATGGCCATTGATCATGGCTATCCTCTGTTTGCTTGATAATATTGGGATTTGAAAGCTATGCCATAACTAGCAGTTTGGGCAGCATGGCAAATAGCCTTTGTTTAAGACCCATTCTGCACTACATGTGGGCATGAGGCCCCATAAAGAAGGAGGAGGAAAATGTGGTACCCCCACCCAAAAGAAAAAGCGTAAAGAGGTTTATGTTTTCTTTAAAATGAAGATGAGTATGGCTGGATAGTGTTATTATTTATTTTCCTAATGCGCAACACTAGAGTCATCTCTTGTTTTTGGTGTTCTCTAAACTTTTGTGCCAGCTTTGTTCCACCATAGTTATAGTCCAGATTGAAGGAACTTGAAGCCACTGATGGATGTTATTAGAGGACTTGGATCTCAGTGTCATGAATATGTGACTATTGCACAATTGTTTCCTTTCGCTACATCACATAACAGTGAGGTGGGAAAGTGCTTTTCCAGATGTTGCAAATTAGTAATGGACCGGAAGGCCAATCAATAGAAGTTGATTTCAAGTACAGATGATAGGAAGAATTCTTATTTAGGGGTTAGCAAAATATGGGAGTAATGATCCTACATTAGCGCGTAAAGAGATAGTTTATTTATATTGTGAACAATTTTTCTATTTGCTCTTAGCTTTTCTATGGCAATTTGAGGCATTTTGTAAGATGTTTTCATGCTTCATGCCATTGTCTTTTGAATTCTACATCCTTAAAATGTAGTTAACAGTATTGAAAAAATAATGGGGAAATGGATTACATTTTAAAAGTTTCTGGTTTTTAAGTAGATGGCTACTCTGCATTAAATCACACTAATTTTGAAAAAGCAACTTCACAGCTTGAACTCTGTTTCAGATCTGCCCTGGACTTCAGTCCTGGCTGGCCAAACTTTGTTTGGTATGCCAACTGCTTGTTTCTTTGGGGACACAGACTTTGTCATTCTGGTATCATGCACTGATAATTTCTAGATTAAATCACTGAATGCACTCTGCAGGAATGCCTTTGAAGACTTCCTCAAAAATACAGTTGGCTCAAATTGCCATGATTAAAATAGCATCTGCAGGGTAGAACATATTACATCTTTTTTCTTAAAAGTTCCATCAGTCTTTAAAATTATATGTGCATTATTATTAACCCTTGATTCAATCCCTAATACAATTCAACAAACAACACAAATAAAGCACAATTATTATAGATATACAGGTAAAGATAATAATAACTTATAACAAATATTCCTATGTATAGCTGCCTTTAGCCTGGTATAGAACCAAGATAACTTACAATATACCATATATACTTGACTATAAGTTTCCCGAATATAAGTTGAGGTACCTAATTTGGACCTTTAAACTAGGAAAGTAGATTGACCAGAGTATAAATTGGGGTGGTAAATGCAGCAGCTGCTAGTGAGTTTCAATAATCAAAATACCAGTACATGAAAATAAAATTACGGTACTTTGAAACAGAGATGAGCACTGAACCCTAGAGTCGGATACGACTGGCTTTCGAGCAAGGGAAACCTTTACCTTTACCTTTACCAAGTTAATTGAGACATTACTGGGGTAACATTTCTAAACATTTATTTTACACACACAAAAATCAGTAAAAGGACTTAACAAGTCTAACATTAGTAAACTAACTTTATAAGTGGAGAATAGGCTCAGCAAACACAACATGGTATCAACAATGTTAAAATCCTTCAAAACTACATTCATCCCCTCCGGGTGGTGCTCTTGCATGTGTCTGCTTCTAGAACATTTTAGAATATTTGCGGTAGTGTAGTGTATTTTTTAACTGTGACACCACCCAAACAGTGGTGGCGCTGCAGGGGAAGTGCTGGGTGGCACTGTGGCAGGAAATGTCGCTCTAGCCTCTAGCTGCACTGACTAACTGATACCAGGGCAGCAACGAGAGACAACAGAATGGAGGAGGTGAGGCATGCATGTCCCAAACCCACAGGAGCAAGAAATTTTTTTCTCTCTCTGCAATGACTTGGGACGTGCACACTTTGCCTTCTGTTGGAATTCTGCTTCATGTAAAGATATCTTCTTTATTCAGTCAGCCTCATTAGCAGCAGTTTATATCCTCAGATCTTTAAGATAGCAATCAGTCCCATGAAGTCCTGCTTCATTAGGCTTTGAGTAGGGAGAAAACAGAGACACACAAAAACACGCCTGCTCTCTTCAGCTGGTCAAACGATACTCTAGCCTTTTCTTTATTTAGGCAGAGAGAGCGAGAAACGAAACTTGGGCAAGCATTGTATACCAGAAACGAAACCTAACAGAGACAAAACCTAAGGCCAAACAACCAATCAGAAGTGTCAGAACCCAAAGAAAGAGAGATAAGGAGCGCTGTCTCTCAGTGAGCAAAGAGGCTTTTGTTTACAAAATGTGTCAGAGACAGCCTGACAGAATCCAGATGCATTCCTACATGTCCTCCTTTTTCATTTAAATTTGAGAGAGGGACGGCTAATCATACCCCTGCATGTCATCATACTCCATAACTATTCCTCCATATACATCATCACTGTCCTCCTGGACATCGTACCCCTCCTGACTCATGGTACTTTGTTCCGGAGGATGATACCTCATTGAGTACAATTGGCGTCGTGCAAAACTCGATGTCTCCCTTCTACGCAGTGGACATGTGTTACACATAGAAATAAGATTAGGAATACAAGTAATGCAAAAATACAAAGGTATAAAGCAGATAATAATAATAAACCCATAAAAGAAAACTTGTCTAAGGACAGATAAATCAGGCAACCAAGAAGTCACCCAATCAAAGAGATTAACATCAGTGCGTACATTGTTAGTAATGCTCTCCTGTAAATTCTGAAGTTCTTTCTCAATAGTATTATTCAGATAAAATAACCCAATGCTGCACATTGATATTGACCTGGATGGAAATTCGTGGCAACTCCATTAAAAAAGAACCACATGTTGGGATCCTTGATTTGCCATCCATTGCAAATTGAACCACTATCTATAGCAGAATAATCAGGAGTAAACATAGGAAAAACATCATATATATCTTCAATAGTAGTGTTAAACAAGGTATAATTAAGCTTATAAGAACTGTTATAACTACCCCATAACCAAAAATAATCATCACAACCCGTATAATTGCCTACATTCCGCAAAACCCTTTTTGCTTGAGTCCAGTATTTCCATTTACTATTCCAGACTCCAGAACTATGACAGCAGAAACAAAGTCCTTTAGTGTATTTCTTGAATGTCATGCTTCGCCAGCGGGTGTTGTTAAATTGTTCTGGAGGATTAGAGAAGAGTGTAGACCTATCAAGATGTTGCAAATGTCCAATAACCAGCTCTGGTGTGTTGAACAATGCCGGAAGAAAAGCCATTTGAGACACTGCCAGTGGATGCTCATAGTATAACGTTGCATTCTTACCATGAACCTCAAACATATAGTTAGCATGACGAATCCAAAAGTTGGGGTTGCCCCCATGAGGCATTGTTCTTACAGCTGGAAGCACAGTAAGAAAGAAAAGAACAAATGTCAGCACATTTAGTTTACTGGTGAACCACCATCCTGGAGCTGAGTAACCTTCTTCTCTCTCCATGGGCGGATCGCTCCAGCAGGAATCCTTCCACTCAGGATCCCCTTGTTGCCAATAGATGACCAATGGCTTAAGAAGACACTCCCCTAAGAAACAGGAGCATGCCCTGTTATTACTAGTACCATATAACTAAACATGAAACATGAGTGACATATAACACAAATGCAATATCACAAACCCATTTACATGTGTAGAGTACTGGAAACTCTGCCATGTGCTTCTGAAGGTATGCAGTTTCATAAGACAATACATAACATAAGCAAAGACAGATCTTTCTCCTGCAAAAGAATAAGCAAAACATTTAAGCATAAACAAGACATGAACATTTTTTTTTCTTCCTTACATGAAGGAGGCCTCTATAGCATTCTAGAAAGCAATTCTTACTACCCAATTACATGAGTAAGGCATTAAATTTCTTCTTCTCCCACTGGATGTAAAGTGAAAGAGGCATTCAATAACTTATAATCAACATAGCATGGTAACTCAAATACAGTACAAATCTCATTAGCATGAGCAGGTAGACAATTTCTTAAAAAGGCTGTCAGGTTTTATAATTCTTCTTTAAAATCCACACAAACTTTTGTTCTTTTTAGTCCAATTAAAATGTCCAAATTAAAAAGTCCAAAACTTGATTGAAGCTCTCTGAAACACTATCTCTCCAGCACATTTCTTGGCATGGCAAGTTGAAATTAAGCCATAAATTAAGTCTCACTGACTTCACAAGACAATCCCACACAACCCCCCCTTTTCAGCTTTTCAGGCAGACACACATTCCTTCATGCTCCAGCCACACCCATCTGCAGTAAGGCAGGCCGAGGAGGTGTGAAGGCACAAAGACTTCTCCAGAAGTTGCAAGTAATTTTCACACAGAAGAAAATCACAGGGAAGTCCAAGTTGCTTTCCCTGCAATCCTGATGCTTGAAACGTGGGACAGCTCACTCTGTATCTCTTTGTTTGTGGGTTGGGCAGTTCAAAATCAGCAGAAAACTGTATGTCTTCTTCCTCCTTGTATTTTTGCCACAGCCTGCTATCCATACAGGAAATATTCACCCCCCTCTTTCTCTGTATTTCTTTCATCTCCAGCATATGATTCTCAACCTTATGACAACCTGCATCTGTTAGTTTGTACTTGCACCCCTTTTTTGTCTTGGGTTTTGTGCGTTCCTCCTTTGGGCCATCCTTCCATTTCTGCAGGATTTTCCTGCCCAAACGTGAGGTATCAAATTTACTACTCAGCTTCTCCTGCTTTTGTGATGAGGGTTGATTCACGGGGGGGCTGAGATCCCCTAAGCTGCTCTTTAAAACACAGTCCTTGCTTTCTGCCACTCTGCATGCATCAACAACTTCAATCTGTGATGAGTTCCCCGCCATTTGTTCCCCATCAGCCGGCACTAGCTGTTTTTTATGCTCGGCTGGCAATATTGCAGCAGAGAACAGGTCTTTTGTAGGGCTAAAAGCACTTGATTGTTGCAAGTCAGGACATAATGTCCCATCTCCATTTCCACCTCCACCCCCATCAGGAGGCTGTTGTTTCTCATATGATGGAAGGGCAGTTGCCATGGCTGCCATGGTTGCCATGGCCCCCCCTTTCTCTGAAGGCAAAAGCTGTGGGAGGGGATGGCCATCAAGTCTTTGAGACAATAAAATATTTTTTGGAGTAAGCCTTTGAAGGCAGCCTCTCACTTCCTCCCAAGTAAATAATATTGATCTAGAAATCCCTTTATGCTTCTGCAATTCATTCCCGATCTGTTTCCACTCTTTTAAGTCCAGACCTTCATATTTAAACCAAGGACAGTTTTGTGCTATCGCTTTAGCTAGCTTTCGTATCTCCTGCTCATCAACTTTTCGCCCATTGTCATGCAAAAGATCTGAGATATCTTTACAAAGTTCATGTATTTGCGAAGAAAGCAAACACCCCATTTTCACTCACCTAGTTGTAATGTTTTCTCAAGCGCTCGATTTATGACCTTTCCTCTGGTCGTGAGTGAGTGAGACCTTCCCGGTCGATGAGGTGTTAATTGCTGAAGCAGAGTTCAAAGCATTCCTTTGAATTTCATTCAATTGGCCCCACGTTGGGCGCCACTTGTTGGAATTCTGCTTCATGTAAAGATATCTTCTTTATTCAGTCAGCCTCATTAGCAGCAGTTTATATCCTCAGATCTTTAAGATAGCAATCAGTCCCATGAAGTCCTGCTTCATTAGGCTTTGAGTAGGGAGAAAACAGAGACACACAAAAACACGCCTGCTCTCTTCAGCTGGTCAAACGATACTCTAGCCTTTTCTTTATTTAGGCAGAGAGAGCGAGAAACGAAACTTGGGCAAGCATTGTATACCAGAAATGAAACCTAACAGAGACAAAACCTAAGGCCAAACAACCAATCAGAAGTGTCAGAACCCAAAGAAAGAGAGATAAGGAGCACTGTCTCTCAGTGAGCAAAGAGGCTTTTGTTTACAAAATGTGTCAGAGACAGCCTGACAGAATCCAGATGCATTCCTACAGCCTTCTTCATTCTGTTGTCTCTCGTTGGTAAAGACAATGTGCCAGGAGGATGGGGGGGAGGCTGTCACACACATCCCAAACTGGAAGCAGCAAGAAAGGAGATTTCTCTGCGCCGGGTTGAGACACACCTGCTCCCCCCCGACTTGTTGTCAATTGGTGTGTCTCAATCCAGTGCAGTTTTGGGACCTTCGGGGTCATTGGCCCCAGTATAAGTTGAGTCCCCTTTTGGGACCTCATTTTGGAGGTTAAAAAACTTGACATATACTCCAGAATTTACGGTAAATTAAAAACAAATACTGTACAAGTAAAAGCACTATAGCTAAAATCCTATTCTTTAGCATAGTAGATGAGAACAAGAGTAGGCATATTTCAATTAATGGAAATTTTTAGAGAAGTTGCTTCACAAAATACCTACTGATTCAGCATGTATGTGACATACAACACTAAACAACAGGATTTCAACCACTCAATTATAATGCTAAAACACAAATAAATTATCATTTTAAAATAAGCACAGGATTAAATAATTTAGAAGCAATTTTCAAAAACAACAACAAAAAGAAACACATCACTCTCTATTAGAAGACCCTTCCATAGCAGCCAGTCAGTGGCCAAAGGTGTTTGCTCAGTGAAGGAGTTAAAAACATTCATTATAATGGCGAGAGGCCAAAAGGAGCTATAGATCAGTAGAGTATGTGCTTTGCATGTGTGCTTTGACACATCCTTTAAATGATTTTAGGCAACAAGTGTAAGGCATCTTTGCCTCAGACCACAGGGAGAGAGTACCAGCTAAAATAAACAATACCAGACTAAATAGGTAGTAACAGTGTGTAAGACAGCTTCTTATGCTCATATATCTTTCTATGCACTCATCTACAGCCTGACTATCTGAAGAAACAACCCCAGTATTTCTCTCCATTTGTCATTTGAGGAGGTCCTGCTGTGCCCATTTCACCAGTGACATGGTTGGAGGCAGTACATTGTGGAGCATTCTCAGCGATGGCACCTCATATATGGGATTAATTGGCCACTGAGGCTTGCCTAACCAGTTCATATGTTATTTTGAAGATTAGGTGAAGATGACTCTCTCAGAGTCTTTGGCAGCACCATAGCCAGGGGGCAGGAGGGGGCGAAAACCCTCCTGAGCTAACAACCTGCCCCCCCCAACCCAACCCATAGTGCCAATGTTAGTGTGACATTATTGCTCCTCCTGAATTTTTTTTTGCCCCTCATGAAAAAAATTTCGCACCCCCAAATCTAGAATCCTGGCTATAGTCCTGGCCTTTGGCCTTTAATACAAACTGAAAGAATTATTGATACCTAATTTTTGTTTTAGTTCTGAACTAAAAAATGTGTTATTTGCTGAAAAGTTATTTCTGGCTTTGAATGATTATAAAGTTTTAAGACCTCACTGATCATAAGCATGGCATGCATTTGGGTTGCCAGATCTTATGTTGTGGCCTTCAGGCTCAGATTTTTGGATCTGTTTTCTGGATCTTGGGTTTTGGACCTGAAATCTTGGGGAATGAAATGAGATGCTGACAACCTGACAGCATTATATTTTCTAGTTCATTCTCTGGCTTCATGGCATATCATTTAGACATTGCTACTTTGTTTTTCATTACTTTGAGGTTTTAAAGCTGTTCCTGTTACTGGGATTCACACAGTAGCCTATAAAATGAGAGTTAACATTGAATATTGGCTACACAGGCTTACCCTCGTGGTTCTGCCCTCCTCTGACACTACAAAGACTGGTATTTATGGCCTCAAATCTATTGATGAATTGGCAATCCTGCTTGCATGTAGAGGGCTGGGGTTCAGACATGAGCACCATCAATCTGAAAAGTATTGTCAAGCATTCCAACTTTGTTGTTTATTTTTGATACAAAGCTGAATCCCAAAAAACAGATCCAGTTTGTCGAGGAAAATATGTAGTATTATGGGAAAGAAGCAAGATGCAAAAATCATCTGCTACTGGTTTCCTAGGAACTGGAAAGTGGAATATAAGAATTGATTATATATTATCAGCCTTGAGCAAGCTTGAAATACAGTGGAACCCTGGCTAACAAACGGCTTGGTTAACATAAAAATCACATAACAAAAGGTAATCCATAGAAAATAGTGGCTCGGTTTATAGAATTTTTCAGAACAGATTAATTGGGTTTAGTGCATTCCTATGGGAAACCGTGTTTTGGTTAACGTATTTTGGTTTTCAGTGTATTCCTATGGGAAATTCGGTTAAAGTAATTTTCTCTGCAAGAAACTTCCCGATAATGCATTAATTACGTTAACCGAAGTTCCACTGTATAAAGGTATCAAAACCTGAAGGTAGTTGAACAGTGTGCTGAACAGACAGGCAGACAGATAGATGGCATCTCTTAACATGCTGCCTTTCACTAAGTGTCTTGCAGCTGCTCCATTGCCCATGGGAGACACAGTAGTCAGTGTATGAAAGAAGAGGGGAACAGAATGAGATGAGGACAGGATGAAAGCAAGTTGGACAAGGGAGGGAGAAGCTTTGACCCACCTCTGCTTCCTCAGCAGCCAGGGAAGAAAGCAACAAGCCCCAAAGGCGGGATAGCAGAAGGAGCAGCAGCAGGAGCCCCGCTGAGCCCAGACTTCCTCAACTGGTGGAGTCCTCCCACACCAGAAGCCAAGGCAAGCCACGGACAGAAGCAACATCCAGAGAGGTATTCCAAACAGAGAAGATCACAACATCTGAACACCTTTCCAGTTGGCACCTATGGGCGAGACCTGAGGACCCAAAGCAAGGTCAGCCACCATTAGGACTTAACAGGGATCAATATGTCCACATGAGGTTGGAGGAAGTCCTGTGGGTGTTCACGTTATTTTGTATGTTTGCATGCTTGGGCAAACCTTTATAATCCCACATGTTGTAAGACTCTTTCTGGATCATTGTGATGATTTCAATACAGTGGAAGGGGCTTTGTATGACCTAGAGCTATGAATGCCAACATCTTTAGTGAATTGTGTTAGATCTGATTCTGAACACCTGAGTTACGGTAGTCACCACTAAGGGTCTTAGCGTTAATTTAGGTTTTTCTGGACTACAATATTCCAGTTTTGTGATAGTGAACAGGCATGGAATTTCCAGATTTTTTTTGGATTACAAATCGCATAATTTTCCTTTCTGGGGGTTCTATTTGACAGATAGAGTTTTACTTAGAATGACTCACCTGGAGAAAATGCCTAGCTGAGAAATCTTTGAAGCCTCACATAGGCATAAAGTACATTTGGCAGGGACATCAGAGAGGGCCTTCTCTGACAGTGCATCTAGACTCTGGAGTTCCCTGTCACGGAAGGCCAAGCTGGTCCCATTTTGCCAAGCTGGTCCCATTTTTGCTGTCCTTTTGCAAGCAGATAAAGATGCTTCTCTTCAGGCAGGCTTTCCTTTAGTGCATGGGTTGCCAACCTTTGAAAGTCGGGTCAGGCGGGTCATGCTCCCTCAGACAGTTGAGTGGGCCAGACTGGTGGTTCCCCTCACCATAAACGCTGCCATAAAATGCATCTGTGTCCACTTCTGGTGTAGGTGTGGGCATGGGCTGGATGATTTGGTGTCCTGGGCCGGTTTGGCCCATTTGCTGTAGGTTGCCCACCCCTGCCTTAGTAACTGGCTGTCAGAGTAGGATTTTAAAAATTGGGATGATTAGTATTTTGTTACTTGGATTACTATAATGTGCTCTACATGGTGCTTTCTCTGAAGATGTTTCAGAAATTCTAGCAGTTGCCAGACTGCTGACTGGGGCCAGTTTAAAGTGATGGTTAATACCCAGAAAGCCCTATATGGTTTGAGTCCAGTCTATCTAAAGAATCCCATATGAACCTTTCTGGCTCTTAAGTTCTTCAGAGGTAGCCTTCTTCTTGGTTCTGTTGCCACCACAGACATGTTTGATGGGGACACAAAAGAGGGCCTTCTCTGTGTTAGGGTGTGAAATGCTCTTTCTCAGGAGCTTAGCTTAGCACTCTCGCTTGTATCCTCCTGCTAATAGGGAGGCCTTTAATAACTGTAATTAAGGCCCTGGGTGCTTTTTATTTTATTTTAAATAACAACAAAGTAATTTTCTTTTTAAAGATGTTTTTTAACCAATTAATGCATTTTAAGCTCAAGTGGCTAAGACGCTGACTGGAAGACGGGAGGTCAGCAGTTCGATTCCCGAATACTGCAGGACAGAATGAGCTCCGGTCTTTGTCCCAGCTCCTGCCAACCTAGCAGTTCGAAAGCAAGAAATTGCAAGTAGATAAATAGGGACCACTTTGGTGGGAAGGTAAACAGCGTTCTGTGCGCTCCGGTGTCTAGTCGTGTCTGCCACATGACCATTGAAACGTCTGCAGAAGCAGACAGCACTGGGTCTTTGGCTTTGAAACAGAGATGAGCACTGAACCCTAGAGTCGGATACGACTGGCTTTCAAACCAAGGGAAACTTTTACTACTACTACTACTACTAATAGTTTAATTATAGCAGGAAAATCCCCTAGATGGGCGGGGTATAAATATAATAAGTAAATACATTTTAAATGTGTGATTTATTACATTTTTTTTTAACATTGTGGGCTGCCTTGAGTCTTCTCATCAGGAGAAAGGCAGCACACAAATGATACATTTAGTAGCAGCAGTAGGAGGTTTTCAGTGCTTTGCAGAGTGTCTTGTTCCTGTCATCCAACTAAGCAAGTTCTTTCCAGATTGAACCCTTTCTTCCCTTTTTGTATATATTCTTATCCAATAGTAAAGATGGTTCATTTTTTATGTATTCTCTTTGATGCTTTCTGTTCCAATGCTCAGTCTGAAATGTTCCATTGGATACTAATACTTGTGTCAAGAAGTCTTTTATACAGCACTACTCCACTATTTAAGCATTCACACCTCAGTTTTAAAATAAAACATTTATACAGTAAAGGAAGATATGAGAATGTGGGTCTCTTTGCAACCTGGTGCCTGCAGTTACTTTTTTATGCTACCCAGTTGGACCATCTTGGATTCTATTAAATGAATCCACGTGAGTGCCCCTGAAATGATTAACGGGTGTTGACATGGAAAATCTATGCACATGTTGCAGGATCTGGAAGGGTAGGAAACAAGGATGCTTTAAAAAATCACCGAGTGAATTTTTGCCTTCTGAATCTCCTGAGCTTGTTTGTAAAATGCCACTGATGCTTTAGCTGCATGCTATTATTCTCTGTTTCTATTATTTTCTGGGTATTTTTCCAGACTACTGCAGTTTGCAGTGTTTTAGGCGACCCTTCCCTGTTATTATGAATGCCTAATTTCAATATGTTGAAGATCTGGTATTTCATCAGCGCTTGTAATCACTCCATTAAACAGTTCGTAACTATTTGTGCTGACATTGTGTTTGCAATGCTGTAGCCAGTTCTTCATGTGGTGGCCAACTTTTCTGTTGATGAACGTCTCTGTACTTATCTTGGCTGATATTCAGACAGAAGATATATGGCCATTGCCAGGTCTTTAAATGAAAACTTTGCAGCTTTGTAGACCCTATAAGAACATCTGCTCTATGGTCAGAGGCCCATGGATCCTGCCACAAGGCAATGAGACAGCAGAATAAGATTTTCTCAAGTTCATTCTGCTTCGTTCATGCTATAAGCAGTTCAATAATTATTCCAAAGTGGAAGGATCAACCAATAGATTGGTATTGTTGCCAAGAGGACACCCAAATGTGTTCAAATCCACACTTTCTTCAGAGAAATTATTTCAGTGCTCTCCTTTTTGGAGCTAAGATAGAGCTACATTAATACTGCACAAAATGGAATCTTGATGCAGCTGCGTGTGAAGTGTGCTTAAAAATAATCATACTATAGTCAGGGAAATTAATTTCAAATTAAATAGGAAGGGAGGTAGAGCAGATTATAGGAAACAGCCATTCTTCAGCCCATTTGTGGGATACCCAGTGTGGTATAGTAGATAGAGTGATGGACTAAGGAGGTCTGAGCTTGAATTCCTGATCAGCTATTGAAACTTTCTAGGGATTTGGAAGTGATAAAACTACTCATTAAATATCTTCACCCTGAAATCCCTATTAGGGTTGCTGTAATTGTTCCAACAACATTCCTATTAGGTCCTGCCTACGGAATCCAAGTGGCTATCACTGTAGTACGCTTTCACTAAGATATTTCAAGTATCCAATCTTATATAAGTTTATACCTTCGAGCAGAAACTTTTCAGATCCTACCTTCCATATAGGTAAAAGAGGGGGTGAATGCTTAAATACTCCTGGATTAAAAGGCCTATGTACTTTGTCAAGCAAACTAACTAATTAACTAACTAACTAACAGATCCCTTTGTTAGGCTTAAGACTAGAATCATTCTTCCTAACCTGCTTACCTTGAATAGTTGTGCTAAATTGTTACACAGGAAAGTAGCTACAATTCTTTACTTGCTTCCTATATGATCCAGTATAATTTATATGTACAGTACTTAATTTTTTTCTGACACTAGTCACTCATTATAAGATTAATGATTAAACATAATTTATTAATTTAAAATAATAAATTGATTAATGCCAACTAGACAAGTTTTTAAATTTTTTTCCATTTATTTTTATTTTGTTTGGATTATTCTGTTTTTTATATTACTGTATTGTGGGGCTGTTCTTTTATTACTGTAAGCCACCCAGAGTGGTGCTTGCACCAATTGAGGTGGGGGAAATAAATAAATAAATAAATAGTGACACCCCCCCCCTTTTCTGGGTTTTCTGGGTAGAAAGTACTTAGAAGCATACCTGTCAAGTTTCGGGAAATTCCTGTCAAATAAGGGAAATTTCCTGTCCAAAACGGGAAACTGGACAGCTATGCTTATCCTGTGCTGGCCTCCAGTCTAACTCCTGTCTAATTGAAGTCTAACTAATACGGGATGATGGCAGGAAAGGGTGTAAAATACTGGGGTTTGACGGAAATTTCCCGAAACCTGACAGGTATGCTTAGAAATGGTTTACCATTACCACCCTCTGGGGTTCATCCTGGGACTGTGCCAAACATAGGCTGATTTTTTCAGGAGGCCCAGTGGAGAATCAAACTCCCAACCTCTGGTTCTGCAGCCAGATACCAAATCATTTGACTATCCACTCAGCTTAACTATTCTTATATAACAATAGCAAATACACTTCTATACTGCCCCATATCACTTTAGTGCACTGTTTGGGTGGTTCACAAGTTAATTAGCATTTTGCCCCAACACGTTGGGTACTCATTTTACCAACCTTGGAAGGACAGAAGGCTGAGCCAACAATGATCCCTATCAGGATCGAACTCACATTGTTTTGGCTGCAGTACAGCAGTTTAACCTCTGTGCCACCAGAGCTCTGGTGACACCTAAGTTTTCTTCTTGATTTTTCCATGGTTGTTAGAATGACAAATCAGAGCCAATTATCAGTAGTCTTAATTCTCTGGTTTGGAAGTGTACTCCATTGGTTCATGAGTTGTATTTTGTTGGCTCCATTCTCTTGACTCAGCTCTCTTCTCCTCCCCATTTTTACCTGACATGGCAGTGGCAACAGTGGAAGCAGAGAAGGGGATAAGGAGGCATGAAAAGCCTTTCTCCTTCCCCCTATGCTCCTTTTCTTTTTATCATGGATCCTGAGATGCAGATTTTACTTTTTCAGCATATTCCACCAACAGGTCAGGTAAGTAGGAAGTGTCAGTAAGGGAAGTGTTGTGCATTTGTAGCAGTCATCAAAAGGCTGCAAATGATACAGCATGGTTGTATCATGACAAGGTTTCTAAATTGGCTATTTTTCTGCATGTTGTAGGGGAGCTTTTAACCCAGTTCAAAATAAATATCTACAAAATATAAAACCAGAAGAATATATGAAATATCACCAAGCTGCTTGGATTCCAGGTAGCGGAATGAAGAGTTATTCTTGTGGACTGAACTGTTGTGATTTTATTTATTCCTCTTTGATTTTAGTACAGATATTGGTGATCAACCCCAAGCAGATGCAGTCTTTCTTATGTACATATTCAAATGTAATCATGGCTTATTAGCAACTGGAACCTTCCTCCCTTGACATTTAGCTCATCATCTTTGTTTTCATTCAAACAGAGGGCATCATTGATAACACCACAATCATGCAATCTTGCTTCTTTTGTATCATCATTAAATTCTGCTCAGTAGTTTCAGGCCATCTTTAGTTTGAGCACTTCTTAGAGGTTAATCTGAGCTAAGGTAATTTAAATAATGGCAGAGAGCTGTAGATCAGACCCCCATAAAAACCTCTGTCCAACTGAAGAGATCCATTTTCTTTTTTTCCCCTTTTTTGCTAATAAAAACAAACAGCTGCGTCTCCCATATGGTACTCTCTTGTAAAATATTTACATCTGAAAGGCACCCTGATCCTTTCTGAAGACCATGGTTTAAACTATGATGGAAACAGGCTGGAGTGGAGGGGCTTTTTAGCTTTAATCTCAAAAGGGGTGTTTTGTTTTGTTTTTGCATTTCTTTCTGTTTTTCCCCCCTGTGCAGCTATAATAAATTAGGGGCCATACAGCCCACTTTCTAATCACACAATAAATACACTTCCCTAGCCACTGTAGATCTCAAAACATACAACAAAGTTTTAGGGAAAAGGGCCCCAAACCTATGGGCTAATGTGTTCCCTTACTGTGTACAGACCTTTTTTTTCCCTTGAGGTTCTCCAAATATATTCAAAAAGCAAGATTGTGCCCCCCTCTGGTCTGGCAGTTGAACTGTACTTTAAGACCATGTCCTCCATATGATGCGTTTTTCTCCAGCAAAGAGGAGGCTTTGGAACATTGGCTGGTCTCTGTCACCTTCATATTTGTGTCATCTCTGGGTTCACCACTTCAAAACGAGCATATCCTAAATAGTGCAAATATGTTCTTCAATTGTGTCTTGGCATCACAAGACATCACTTATAAATGGACATGGTGTGCAAATTGTGTTAGTGGTATGTCACCTAAAATTAAAGTTGCCTTCCCCTACTCTTTCATTATTCAGTAACAGCCTAAAATGGGCCATACCAATTAACTCTTTTCATTATAGGACATAACTGTGGCAGTTACATGCCTCTTAGCCACAATATGTCTTGGCCAATTTGAGTTTTAGTCTAGCACACCACTCAAAGTTAAACTCCAGCTTTGTTAATATTGTATGCAGTGGTGGGCATCAGCAGGTTTGCACCAGTTCTCCAGAACCAGTAGCAGAAATTCTGGCTGGCCCCGTCCATCCAAGTTTTGAAATAAAGTAGCCCTAATTTGGGTACAACACAGGGCTTTCCTCCTGGCCATTCCCACCATACCAGGCCCACAGTGTGGTAGTAAATTTTTTTGGAGCCCACCACTGATTGATTGTATGTCTGTGCTCTCTGTCTTATAAGGAACTAATAAGCAATAGGAACATATCTTGTTTACTTTTAATCTGTTTTTAAGAGAAAATGTGTCAATATTTCTACACATCAACATACTAGTGGTGGTTAGGATGAGATGGAGAAAAGCTACTGCTTATGATAGTGGGGTGTCTGCTTTGGAGACACACTTACACCCATAGAAAACTCTGGTTGAAAATCTGTCACTTTCAAGATCTGTAACAGAATATATCTGGTTCCAAAGCATATTTAGTCCCTAAAAGGCCAAAAGATTAATACGCCTAACTACTCCAATTTTGTTATTTCCACTCTCTGCTTGCTTTCCCAAATCCACTTCAGGTTGTACAGTCAGATATGTTTACATTCCTAAACTGAGAATGAGTAGAGTCAATTGCAGAATTGACAATAAATTGAGTTCTAGGATAGAAGGAAATTGGAATGTAAATGTAACAAATAATCTTTTGGGTTTTTTCCCCTTTAAACGTAGCCTGTTACTTCATCCTGTGAAGCTTCGACTTGAAGAATATGGGATATGGAGTGTGGGGGGAAATTCTGCTGTTGCAGGGAGAGTACACTCCTCATCCATTCCTATTGCTGGCCTAGAAAAACTCTGCTTGGTTTCAGGAACTACATGTGATGTTCTAACCTGCTGATATATTTCTGTTTCTCTCTCTCCATCTTTTTTTTTAAATTAATGTCCAGACCTAAATAGAATTTTGGGTAACACAAAAGCATGCTTCGTGATTTATGTGTTGAGTTGATTTCAATAAAGGTCTTGCGTAGTTGTTATCTCCAGATTGTTAGTGCAGTTGAGCTAATATTTCTACCTGAATTTTTTGATTGTTGAGAAGTTGTTTTCTGACTTATCAGGATGAAGTATCTCTAATCTTCATCATCTTTATAATCATCATTGACAGGTATTGAAGTTGGAACATAAGAACAGGTGCGCTTTACCACAGGCATTTGAATATTCCACCTGGAGCAATATTGCAAAAGCATGTGAAATATATGTGAAGGGACATAAGTGACATGGAAGGGAGAGATAGAAGGCTAAAGCCAAGTGTTGTGCTCTGGACTTTAAGAACATATACAGTTGGAATCAAATCCTATTGATCTCATAAGGTCCTTCTAGATTTGTTTGCTTGAGGTTTTGATTTACTTTAATAAGAGGGATTGTGTGGTTTAACATTTATGTGGCCAAATTTAATATAAAACTTCATTAAAGAATGCTAATCCTGAACAGGGGAAATCTTGCCTATATTAAAGTTTGTCTGGAGATACATGCCTGCTATACATAGTGTAAACTAGTATTTTTACCAAGCAAATATTTCTCAAAAAGGAAAAAAAACTACTACAAGAATTAATGTAAACTTTCCAGCTGGAATCTATAGTGTTTTCTTCTTTCACACTGAAAGCAAAACTATCAATTCTGGTAATGTCATAAAAAATATTTGTCATGTACCAACATTTTGTGCCTGTAATTACATTTAAGCATCACAAAGCTCTGATGGCAACATCAGAGCTCAGCTAGAGTACTTTATTGGGGTTTGTTAATAGTTACTAATAGAGATGTTGCTTTAATGGATGACCTCAGGGAAAATTGGTAAATTAATCATCCCTCTTTTGAAAGTTGGAAAGGGCTAAGAGCTTTAAGGTCACAAACCTTACTCTGTTCATTGTTGAATTGTGTGTGTTGAAGCAGTTGTCTGTAAGATCAGTTGTGTAAAGCATGAGATACTATTTTGCACATTTTGAATATGTTCATGACCAATGTTGTTTTTCCTTGCTAAACACAATGGAAGTAATGTAGTTGGGTTTAATTCCTCTTTTTCTTCGATTTGTCATTTGCATTGGCTTGTTAGACACAGCTTGTGAGCTTTTAGGTGATGTCCAGCTTAAGTAACATTGGCTTGTAAATAGCTAGGACAATATTATTCTTTGAAATCAAGAAGGCTGGAGTGTCTGCAAACAGTGGTTTGGCCAACTCAGGTAGGGTTGGAAGCAAGAGGGGAGGGGATCCTCTCTGTCATCTTGGGAAAGTGAGAAGATTTATAGTGGAAGGAAGGAGAAGAAAATTCTGTTGTGATTGCCAGTGCAGTCATAGCTTTAGCCCTATGCATTAATGGCTACTACTTCACCTGTTAGTACAGTACTCTTGCCTCATAAAGACAGAGGCACTGATTAGACAGAAGCTTAGAATACATAGCTCTCGCTTGTGGTCTTTTAATGATGGTGCTCCAATTTACCCATGGTCCGACTCTCTGCTCACAGCCCAGTTCTAACTCGTGGCCTCAGTTTAATTAACCTTTCAGATCAGACCATTACTTTTGTTTGCAGAATAATTACTTTATAAGAAACTTTGATTTGCAGTTCAGCTGCACCACTCCTCACCCATGTGCAATCTCAGTATCCCAGTAATGGATCACTGAGTATGTAGAGAAGAAAAACATTGCTTTCCTAAATTAAGATTGCCTCTTTCTGCAGAACAGGAGAGATGTTGTGCTTGGATACACAATATAAGCCCTATCTAGCAAGATATGCCCTGCCTAGCCAGATAATTGCTTGTGAAGCCGGGCCCAAAGCTAGTGTGAGATATAGAGAAACATACGATCCAGTGATTTATATGGTATTTATATGGTATTGTATACTATCAAAACTGAGATATTTAAAAATTAGCATATTCAATTGTCTATTTGTTTAGTGCATTTCCCCTCCTTTTTCGTTTCCTTTTTTGTTCAGGCTTCATGGTTTTTGTATGTTGTGCTGCTTGCTGGAAACTGTCCCATCCACAATAAAAAGGCTATTTCCTTTTTAGTTATTTATCATCAAGATCTTGAAGCACATGTTGCTGTTTAAGTGGGAACAATTACATACTCTTGGTTGGAGGCTATGGTGTCTTCTTGTGCGCCCCCCCCCAACACACACACACACACACACACACACACACACACACACACACACACACACACACACACACACACACAAGTGGAGCCAAAAGATAATCCAGAAAAGCTGCATCTCTTTATTATGTGGAATGTTTGGATTTTGTTGAACAGTTTATATTTGGACTAATAAATTGTCAGGGCATTGTGAAGGTGCAACCCCTCCTTCGCAAGATATTAGATATTGCCTTTGTTTTACAAAAAGAATGAAGAGATAATTGTTACAGTACCTCATGAAGCTCACAATGGCCTGATTTAGATAGTATGGATCTGCTTCTTCAGGGACAGAAAATTAAAGAATAAGATATAAAAGAGATAGGAGAAATGTGACCTTCCAGATGCTAATGAACCAAAGTTCTTTTCATCCATCACCATTTGTTCTGCTAGCTAGAACTGGTAGGAGTTGCAGTCTACTATCCAGAGGTTCACCTTTTCCCAACTCCAGTGTGTTGCTTATAATCTATTCTAGATGGTCCTTTTTTAGCTGAATAGTGTTGATATGCCAAAGTAGTAACAATGTTTTAATGATGCAGGGAGCAGATCCTATTTAGCCCACTTGCATCTAGGATTTGAATAGATCCTATCTTACGCTGAAATCCTGGGCATACTTAACTAGAAGTCACAAGTTCTATTCAAAGTGGGCCTCCAACAGTGCAGGGTGTACCGTTTTCTGTTTTATGTATGATGCTTATATAATGATGTTTTGGCTCCTTCATGTAGTGTAACAAGCATTTTTAGTATTTTTTTTGTTTACTTGTCTTAGTTTACATGTAAAAATTATTTTAATTAAATACAAATATTATATTAAATACAAGTTCTGTTCAAATCTATTTGAACAAATATGATCAATGTTTGTCCAATGTATAATTCTATTTCCAGTAATAGCAATCTAAATTTCACCATTGGGATTGTTACCATGTACTGTTTGCTGTGACAGAGATACATAGAGATACATACAGTATTGTTGTATGTTGAAATTTCATTTAGTCATAAAAGTTAAATGGTCAATCAACTGTTATTCATCAATTTGTATAGGTATTTTGAAAAACCATGTTAGGATCATCACCATACTGTATCTTGTTAAGATTCTAAGACTAAAATTCTGACACATTTCAAGGCGTGTGGCGAAGTCTAATACTAGAGTGGATCCATCAAATCCTTTGGAGTTTTGCAAATCAACACTTATGTAACCTATAGATTCCGTGGGTCCCATCTGGCTGATTTTTTACCTGTAGCCCTTAAACATGTCTGCAGTCCAGAATCCTAATTCTAATCAAAACAGACCACACCGGTGTTTCTACACATGTATGTACAGTAATTGCCTTTTACATTTTAGTAGCTACTGAGGACTGTGTAACTGCTGAAAGCAGTTTTGCTGGGTTTCAGATTAAGTTAAAATAGTCAATTCCCTTTTACTTCAGTGTTTTTAGCACTATTCACTCCTGTGTGGTTTTTGGAATAGCTGTTTGCAAATCCACATCTTTCTGTCAGAAGAACCCATGAAAGATCAGCTCCATTAGGATTATGACACCATGCTTGTAGTGACTTTTTAATTATCTAATTATCATATGACTTTCTTTTGCTTTTGTCTTGTGTGTGTTGGCTGGTATAGTAATCTTGCTAATGTACTTTGTGGAATAAGGGTAATGAATTTCTGACACCAGGATACACAGAGTTAGCCAACCATGCCTTTGCCATCTGTACACTTGATGTGGTTATGTAGTACAGTATTTGTTTATTTATTGTATCAGTGGAGAAACACAATTAGTTTTTCAGTATCTTGTCCTGTTAAAATTCAAAACAAATTGGGCTACATTTATAAAGCAGAGTTGCCATATTCTTTCCAGAACAGCCCTCTAGGTAACTTTAATGCTGAACAATTTTCTTCAAGTAAGTTTTGCTCATCTCATTATCTACAAGTTGCTTTGGCAAGGGTCAGTTTGAAAAAGAAACGGAAGGTAAAGTGCAATTCCCCTCAAATAACTGCTGTTAAATCTTGCTGCCACAAGTCTTTCTCCTCTAGTGAGGATTGAGTTTTGGAATTGGTGTTCATTGGTATGCTCTCAGAGCACAAGTAAGAACCTATGCATCTTCTAAAATGCATGTATAAGGTATCTTGGAATCAAGGCAATAGTGCATCTCAGCATAGAGTGGACTGAGTAACTCATAACATTCACACACAGCCATTCAACAGGGGAACTTTAATGGTCAGACAAGAATGAAAATGTATGCAGTGATTGAGCTGGGGAATGGCAATGTTTATGGCATTGCTGCAGAAATAGCAATGCAATACTTTTGCTTTGGCAATATCATTCAGAAATATTAAATCAAAGGAAAGAACCTCACAAGGCTGAGAGGATTATAAGATAAGCAGTTTGAGGGTACAGAATTTGTTACAAGGATGAGAAGAAAGAAAGAGGATCTTTTATTAAGCCTCACAGAGAGACCAAAAAAGAAAGGATAGAGATGGATGAGGGAACACCAGGAAGTAGATAAATTATTCCTCAAGATTTATTTATTTATTTATTATTTTTATTTCTTAAAGTTATTTTGCCGTCCCCTCGCCTGGGGCGGCTCTGGGCAACTCACAACCGGATAAAAATATAAAACATACATACTAAAAACATTTAAAAAACCCATTAAAAACCCACCCACCCCATCTGCAGTAGAGAGAAAAATTAAACAAACCAAAGGGCGGGGGCCACCTGCCCAGCAGCACCCCATACCTGCCTAGCCAGCCAGGTTTTGAGTACTTTCCTGAAGGGCAGCAATTCTGTCTGCAACCGTAGCCCTGTCAGCAGGAGTTTCCATACGGCCGGAGCGGACAAGGAGAAGGCCACCTTCTTGTGCTAGAGAGATGAGCCCCTCTAGCTGATGGTACAATTAGAGAGCCCCTCCGGTCCGCTCTAGTCGGACAGGTAGACATTCTTAGGGTGACGTGGTCTCTTAGGTATCCAGGCCCAATACTTTATTTTTATTTTTACAACTCTCTGTGAACTGAACAAGAGACTTTTTCAACAAGATTGTTTTCATGGATTAAATTACTTTTGCAACTTTTCATATTTGTCACTTTTGTATTTGGAGCCTCAAACGTTTTTTTCCAGAGGTTGATACATATCACCGTTTGGCCGCTGTGGTATTCCACTACCATGTAGGGCTTTAAAGGTCACCGCCAGCACCTTGAATTGCACCTGGAGGCAAATTGGTACCCAGTGCAGCTTCTGGAGCAATGGCGAGGCATGGGTATAACGCCAACACCCCGTCACCACCCGGGCAGCTGCATTCTGGACCAACTGCAGCCTCCAGATGGTCATCAAGGGCAGCCCCATGTAGAGCGCTTTGGCAATATCATTCAGAATTCTTAACATGAATTAAGAATGTCTGCCTGTCTGACTAGAGCGGACCGGAGGGGTTCTCTAATTGTACCATCAGATAGGTTTAGGTGTAACAGAAATTCTTTGTGATTAGTCTGATTAGACCAGTGGTTCCCAACTTATTTTGGCAATGCCCCACATAAGCATCTCTAAAAACCTGATGCCCCCTCCCCACCCTGTGACATACAATTCTTATTATTCAAAAAGTGAACTCCTATTAATGTGGAGGAAGCCTAAAAAATTTTTTACTGTTAATAAATTGTTCTCAAATTGCCCCCCTTTAAAATTAAATTGTCCCCCTGTGGGGCATATGGGAACCAGGGAATTAGACTGTCTTCAAATTGTGAAGCATGGAGCAGTACAAAAGAGCTGTTCAAAGAAGAGGGAAAACTTGAGCAAAGATCTGAAGAGAGGACTGGCTAATGAAAGACCTTGCCCAGAACAAGGATTTGGAAGGGGAAAAAATAGGCTAACAGAATTCTCTGGCTACCTCCAGGATTCTGGTGGTTGAGAAAGTGATTCGGCTAGGTCTTATCTTTGGAAGAGTTTGAGCTTTGAGTGAAGTCAATGTAAGAGAAATTAGCAGTTATCAGGAGGCTTCCAGGAATTATGTGACAGGCAAATAAAGGCAGAAATGAAAACAGCATGCAGATCCACATCAGTATGTATGCCAGTTATTGATGTAAAAACGTATCAAAACTTTGGCCCCTGGATGGTATTTAGGTACTGTTCACCTCTGTTTCTCAACCTCCTATGGATGATAGCTCTCTGCAGCTAATTTATGAAGTGCAACTCAGAGTTTGTTACTTAATTGTTGCAAACGACTGCAACATTCAGGATTTATGTTTCCACAGGGAATGTATTTATACAACAGAGATGGCTAAAGATAGGAGGAGGTAGGACTCTGAATATTCTGTGGTGTATGGCATAGCAACTTTCCTGCCCAATAAACTCAGCCAACAATGGTGAACATGACCGTGCATATTTGGAATGTCAGCCACATGTTAAAATTCCAAACAGCCAAGTCTTTCTTTTTTATTACTTTGGAGTCTGTTTTAAATTTGTTATAAGAAAACAAAATGATTAAAAATGGCACATTACCAAGTATGGGAGACTTTTCTGCAATAGATGGAGTCATGTTTGCAAGTAAGAATGGCTACCCTTTCACAAAACAATTTAAATTAAAATGGCACTTTCCCCCTCTAAGGCTGTAATCAAAAATAAAGTTATTTAATATAAATATGGTTATGATTTTGCTGTTAATCACCCAGTGCTCCTACCTTGTATTCCAAGCTGCTTAAGATTTATTGAAATCTATATGTTGGTTAAGGTCAGACTCTTAAAATCTGAAACTTAGCTGTGTACAAATTTGATAGAAGGTGGCTTGCCACCAGATAGTAACACTAGGGTTTGCGGAGAAAGAAAAGAAAAGACAGACAGACAGACACTGGAGAGGCAAATCATCTGATAGCCCGGAATATATGGCAAAGCTGGAAAGGGTCATCTGCAATGTAAGGTGTCTTGATCTTCAAATAAAAATGATTTGTTAGATGGGGAGACTCAGGCAAAGGTTTGAAGTTTTACTGAGTTACATGGTAACTACTGAACTACTGCAATGTCTGCTTTTTGCGGAGTATCCATGCTTAAACACAGCTGTGTTCCCAACAATTCTAGCAGACCTACGAACCTGAAAACTTCCAAGTCCACACACACACACACACACACACACACACACACACACACACACACACACACACACACACACACACACACACACACACACACACACACACACACACACACACACACACACACACACACACGGGCCCATTTTTAACTCCTGGAATTCTCGTGCAATATTTCCAATGGTTCTGCTGCTAGAGAAGTTTTAGAAACTGCATGCCAAACCCACAAAGATACAGAGCTCTAGTTGCCTCAGTGATGAAAGGAGTCAGGAGCTTGGGAAAGTCCATAGAGCACCAAGGTTTGCATGCAACAGGTCTCAGTTTCATTCCGCTGTATCTCCAGGTGGCCCTAGCAAAAACCTCCATCTGACATTCTGAAGAGATGCTACTAAAATGGTTCTCAACAGAGCAGTAGTTCAACTGGAAAGATAGTTGTGTGTGGGTGTTACAGTAGTGATATGGCACTGTAGGAATTCTGTTCCTGTCACTCTGTACCACAAGTCGGAATCAGCTAGGTCTCAGTATTGCCTTTGTACTATATATGGCTGAATCTTTACTATTTGAGGCATGAGCAAATAGTTTTTCCTCTGTCGAAGTGTCTTATTATATTTCCAAGTTAGTTTTATAATGTGTTCACCCTAAAATCCAGAACACTCTGTGTAGATGACTTTTAAAAAAGCACTCAGGGTATGTTTAAACTGTATTTCAGATACAGATCCAGCACTCTTAAAGCTATGCACAATTGTTTAAAGACCCACACTATAACTCAAGGTAAAAATCAAGTATAAAGTAACTAATCAAAAGAAAAGCTTTCAAAAATCCATTTGCAGAATAAACCTACCTACAAACATTTTAAACATTTAGGAGGCAGTGTTTCACATCTCTTTGGAAGCTTGCATACATTTAGAGTAAACTTCTGGAAAGTTAAACATGGTTCAGAAAAACCCCTGAACAAAACAGGTCAGGCTTCTCTGATAAATTCCCTTCAATGATACAGAAACAACAAAGAGTCTTACAGTGCTTTAAAGAATAATAATCTGACTATGAATTAAAATTTGCTTCATCGGATATATGATGTGGATCTCTTCCTTTGGAGTTACATATTTATGGGCACATCAGAGTTAAAAATATAAATTGGTAAATACATGCAGAAATTGCATTCTGTGGTTAGTAAATTAAAGCTTTAATTATGCAAAATAAGCGCAGTGACCATTCATGATAGCAGTAATTGATGACGACATGATAGTGTTGCTCCATGTATTAACATCTGTCATTGAATAGGAAGTCGTTATTTCTACCAAAGTCTTAATTGACTTTATTATTAGATCTAACTCAACTACCTTTTTCAGTGGAAAAAGTATTAATACAATTAATCAATGTCAATAATATTCATGTTGGAATTTCCCTTTGATGGTCTAGGGAGATCAATATGCCCTTTCTTGTTTTTGAATGTTGCTGTTGCTAGAACAAGTGACTGAATAGCATCTGTGAGGGAGACATGCTTGTATGGGATACCTGTGTTGTAGAACAGTAGCTCCATGTGAGAGCTACTCATCTGATCACTGCATACATCATGACAAGCTGGTCAGGAATCCAATACAGAGTTGCCTGCTTTCACCAGTAGTTTCTCTGTGTTAAATAAAACAAGCCCACAAGTGCTCTGAAGATAACAATGGAGAGTGTGTTGCCCCAATGTTAAACATATGGCCTATTCATATTTCTAGTCTTTGTTCACAGTTCTATTTCACAGAATTACTATGTTTAGAATTATGGTTTCTGAAAACAAATACAGTATGTACTGTGTGTAATGGCTTTGGTGATGGATTTTTGGTATGAATAGGTTGGCAGTATTACAGCAAGTTTCACGGGGATTATATCCAGATACATGACTCTGTTGATTTGTAGTAGCTGATCATTTTCTGCTTTCCTTGTACTGTAAGTGGTGGATTTCTGTGATAAGGATCTTGGCTCCTCTTACTTAACAAGTAGGTCAAGCTCAAAAATAGAGCTGGAGAAGAGCTGTAAATTAAGTCCATATGGATAAACTACTAAGTTTTCAGGTGTGGATCCAAGTCTGCCTGATGGTGAATGTGCAAAATATCCTTCGGTCTGCAACAATTAGGTCAGTGGGACAGGATTATAGACTGTAACCCACAAACCTTTTGCTCTGGCATAATCCTGTGTTTGCCACCTGGTTTGCTCTAAATTGGCACAGATGATACATTTGCCTCCCAGTTGGTTTCATTTCTCACCCTTAACTCCAGCTCCCACATCTGTGCAAGCCGAGAAACGATTTCAAACATGAGTGCTTTATTTAAATGAGTATATACAAGTGAGCAATGGCTGCCTAATCCTAGCCTAGCCCTCCCTCTTTCTGGGCAGTAATACCATGACATTTGTTTACAGGATTCAACACAAGATTGTTGGGGTAAGAAATCTTAGAAATCTTAGCAAGGTTGATAGAAGCTTCATTCAGGCACCACAGCAATCACAAAGAACATATAATTGTTTCAGACCAAACCATCGTCTGAGCTTCAAAATGTATATATTCAACTATAAATCGTCCCGAATATAAGCCGAGATTCCTAATTTGGACCTCCAAAACTAGGAAAATAGATTGACCTGAGTATGTCGGGGGTAGAAAATGCAGCAGCTTCTAGTGAGTTTCAATAATTAAAATACATGAAAATAGGGTAAAATTAATTAATTCAGACATTTGTGTGGGTATGTTTTTGAGTGTTTACGTTGACCCGAGTATAAGTCGAGTCCCGTTTTTTGACCTCATTTTGAGGGCTAAAAAACCCAACTTATATGAGTATATATGGTAGTCAGCAAACAATAGTTTAAAGTGGGGTGGTCCGCCTCTTTCGACAGATGAAGCAGCACTTACCTAATACCCAACTCTCCTTTCAAACAACAAGAGAGGGTATAATGTGTTCTTAGCCCTTGAAAAGGTGCCACTAGTGGTGGTGGCTGCTACTCGTATCCAAGCATAGATTTCCCCCCCTGAAAGTCATTTTCTCAGTTGATGGATGTGTCTCAGGTGACTCAATAAGCTGATCCTGGCATAAAACATGTGACCACATACATTACATTGAATAGATGGTGGAGGGCGTAGTTGCAGGTTGGGTAGAAAACCAGATATAATTTTCTCCAGCTCTGGGGACTACCCACCTTCTGCACTACTAGCACAAGTGGCACCAATTGCCACTGCTTTATCATTCCCTGTCATCTGTATGGGTTTCTAGCTGCTCAGCATTTGTTTTATTGGGCTGCAGGAGCGTCTTGAGGAGCAGCTGTAACTTAGTTTCACCAGTTCAGCTATCATGCCAAACAGTAGTTAACACACACAACAAGATTGCAAGACACTTGTTAAACTCAGGCTTCTTACTTATGTTTCCTGGCTAATCACAACCCATGGCTTGTTAGTTTAGACTTCATAAAAAATCATAGTCAGTTTGTTGCCCAGTGTCCAATTACCATACCTGTCAACCTTCCTGGATTGGCCGGGATTTCCCGATTTTCAGCGCCGATTTGCGCCATTTCCCGCCCGCAGCTGCCAAAACCCCGGAATTGGCAGCGGGGGAAAAGAGGTACTGCACATCCCTTCTGCGCAAGTTGCCTTCTACGCATGCTGCTATGTAGAAGGCTGCGAAAGCGTAAAAGGGCTCTACGCAAGTGTAAAGGCCTTCTACGCATGCATAGAAGCTGACTTGTGCAGAACCGTTGTGCGCAGGTCCCAGATTGTCCGGAGCCGCGGTTGACAGGTATGCCAATTACTTGTGGATGAACCCCAATACTTTCAGTATAAGACTTATCTTTCGAGTGGATATAGAGAGTGCTTATGTTAAAGATTTCTTAACCATGGGACATCTAAATTGGGCCAGTGCATGGGAGTGTGGTGTGCCCATTTTCATTTGAAATAGGCATCAGTTTACAAAGGCAGGGAAATTCAGAATATGCTAGTTTGTTGTGTTTTGTTGGCTTGCTTGCTTGAGTGCTTCAGAATATTATATTCAACAGACTGTGCCAGACCCTTCAGGGAGTAAGTCTATTTGTGGAGGAGGGGGAGGATCTGATTTTACATGTCAGAAGAGAGATGGAGGGGGTGTATGTGAATTCACCAGCTGTACCCTTTCCTTTGCCATCCTCATCACCAGCCAGGTCAACTGTGATCAGGTGGCAGCTTTCTCTCTTCATAGAAGCTCTCCATGCAATTTAGAATCCTTATTTCCTAGAGTTTAATATCACACAAAGAACATCTACAAACAGAAAAGGCTCTCTGCTGCAGACAGTTGCCCTCAATATAAGGAGTCTAAATGAGGAAGTGCGGTCAAGGGCACACATAACATACTCATGTCTTCTCTAGAAGCCCTAGTCAGGGTTCTTAACCTATTTATATGTGGTCCATCATCACACAGTATTTCCTTTTGGGGGAATACTTCCTGTTGGGAGACTGCCCCACTGCTTGCGAAAATTGAGACTAGAAAATTATATTGGGCAGAAGGCAACATGGCAAAGAAAAAAAAATCTGCTTGTGCTACAGAAATTTCTTGCTTCCTTCCTAATGTTATCCCCTTTTCTCCTATGTCTGTTCCATATTTATCTGGAATACTGTTTGGATTGTGAAGTCCCAACAGGGACCACATAGAGGTCTTGCTGCCTTTGCTGGGAAAAAGTAGTTTCTTCATTGGGGGAAAAACCCTACATGACATGTTGTCTTCTGGCACAAAGATACCACCTCTAGTGTCATGTAAGCAAATGGAATAGCAAATATCAGCAGTCTTTTCTACATTGTTTTGTCTTTGGTAGTTAAGGAACTATGGAATGGAAATAGTTTTATTTAAAATGGGTTCTTTAAAAGTCCTTATCTGAACACGGAAGAAGAAGTCCTTGTTCCTATACAGAGCATCTTTCGGGATCTTCTATACCTGAGCAATTTTTTGGTGGGAGTCCTGCCTCCTACACTCTTATTTTACATACTTAGGTGTATCCTCAGTTCTTTTTGGCTGCCACAATAGCAACAACGAAAATGAATGTGAGTTATGAGTGAGAATTGTTCAAAATTATTTTATAGATTAAATGTTTAATTTGCAAAATAGAGGTAAATTGGCATGATGGGCTGTTTCAGAAATCCCATATCTAAATGGAATGGATAGGTAGGGATCTGTTTCTGGATTGCAGCTTTTCTCTTTGTTTCCAACAAAGCAGTGAAAAAGGGGATTATATCTCATAATAAGTGCATGATATACTGTAGGAAAGATGTGGATAGTGTTTCTATATCTTGGAGTAAGGGGAGCTTTTGATTTCCATCACTGAAAATAGTATTTATTATATAAAGCCAGGCATTTTAGATGTGGAAAAATGAAATTGTGAGAGTAGGCAAATATTGTATTAAATTTGAAATATGTTAAATTAAAGATTTTGACTTTCATGTTCCCTTTGCAACCAATAACATAGTTATTTATTTGTGTTTCTGATTTATATTGTATCTTTACCATTTGTTTCTTAAATGTTGTAAACTGCTGTGAGTCTCCCATGGGGATGAGAATAGTGGTATAGAAATCTAAATAAAAAAATAAAATAAAAAAACCTTGAGTTTAATATTGAAACGTAGAAGAAAATGTAGTAGTTTTCAAGCCTTAGACTTCTGCCAGGCACATGATTCTATCATGCTAGATGCCCTAGATGTACAGAAAGGTGGATTACAGTTTTGTATACAGCTGATTAGTTCGCTTAATGGTTTAAGTATCTGACTGTGGAGCCAGAGGTTTGATTCCCCACTGTGCCTCCTGCGAGAAGAGCCAGCCTCTATAACCATGGGCAAGCTACACAGTGTAATTAAGCAAAATAGAACTTTTTGCTTTAGTTAGTTTAAAGTGGCTATTGTGTTCTTTGCTTCCTGAGAAGGGTGAAGAAAGTCTGGGAATGTGTCCTTCAAAGCAAGATGCTGATTTGTTTCCTTTTGAAGACAGAGCCCCAGAAGAAGGAAACGGTAAACCACTTCTGTGTATTTTCTATCTAGAAAACCCTGAAGTTAGTCACTGTAAGTTGAAATTGACTTGACAGGATGCCATAATAATGATAATAAGTGTAGAACTGTGCATCAAATATGGAATGTTGTCTACCGTCAATAGACTCTTTTGTGTGTGTGTGTGTCCTTAGATATGACTTTTCCTGAATTTGCACAATGTTTCACAGCCCTTGCTATTTATATGTGTCTGTATGATCCATATTACAAAAATGCCTAACAGATTATTAGATGCTATATAGATACTTATTTATTTTTGATATGGAGATTCCTTTCCAGTACAAGGAAATTAACAAATATCCAAGTCAAAGTTCTGAAGAAGAGGTACCACTAGAAAAGTCAAGTAGCTGACTGCATGTGAGCTATTAAACAAAGAAGGAAAAAAGGAAGCCAGCCTATTATAAGTAAAACTTCCTGCAACATAAATATGGCCCTGAGCTGTTTATTTTCCAATGCACTATTTTATCAGCATTCAAGAAGTACACTGTACCATGAATTGTGTTTAATGTTATTTCAATTAGACATAAGCACATTTAAGGAAAAACAAAACTTCAGGTATGTTGACACAGTCCTATATCTCTGTATTTCTTAAACATAGGAGGTTTTCTTATTGCCTTCAGATTGCTCCCGATCTTATCCATCTGCTAAATTCACTAAAAGTGCTACTGGTTTAATTGATAGGTTTGACAATCTGGCTTCGTGGCTGTTATGCTTACGCTTCACTTGCGTTCAACCAGCGTTCTATAATTGTGCGATCAATTAATTTGTTTGTTCCAACATGCATGGCAGAATAACCATTTCAGTAACACTGCCCATTTATCAAGCTAATTAAAAGAAAGTGAAAACAATAGATGCAACTCAGGTGTTGTGCACTTAGAGCTTTCTGAATCTATCAGCTTTCCAAAATCATGGAAGTTGTAGCTTTGTTAGGAAATGTGAGAAATATACCTATGTATGCCGAATCAAAAAGCATTAATCAAATTTGCTTCAGTTAAAAATTACCATACACCTAGTTTATACTGTTGATGGGAAAAGGTACATCAAATAATGAGGCTTGAAGCTGATATGGAAGCATCAGCCAGTCAACAGTTTACCTTTGCCAGGTTGATCACTGGGGAAGGTAAATTCAATCTTATCTCCCTCAATCCTGGCTTGTTTGCAGTGGCTCCCTGTCCATGTCTGTGCAAGATTCAAGGTGTTGGTATTAACATAGAAAACCCTGAACAGTTTGAAACCTTGTTACTTATTGGAGGATCTCTCCTAAAGTTCTAATACCAGACCTATCCAGTCCTCATCATCTATGTTTCTGGGTGCCTACACTAAGGGAGGGTAGAAAGATGATAAGGAAGAATAGAGTCTTCACTGTGGAATTTTCTCCTGCAGGTGACATGCAAGACTCCCTCCCTCCAGACATTTTTAAAAAAATCTTCAAAACTGTGTTATTTAAAGAGGCCTCTGTTCTACTAATAAAACTTGTTTTTGTTCGGCTGCTGTTGCCATGTTATTATTTTGTTGCTGTTATATTGTTTAGGTAAAGGTCATCCTTGCTCAAAAGCCATGCATATCCAACTCTAGGGTTCAGTGCTCATCTCTGTTTCATAGCTGAAAAACCAGCATTGTCTGCATCTGTAGATGTTTCCGTGGTCATGTGGCAGGCATGACTAGACACCGGAGCGCACGGAATGCTGTTTACCTTTCCACCGAAGTGGTCCCTGTTTATCTACTAGCAATTTCTTGCTTTCGAACTGCTAGGTTGGCAGGAGCTGGGACAAAGACAGGAGCTCATTCCATCCTGCAGTATTTGAGTATTGAACTTTTGACTTACTGCCTTCGAGTGCATTTGACATGAATAAAGAAGGAAAGGCAGAGGAAAAAGTCTATAATAATAATAATAATAATAATAATAATAATAATAATAATAATAATAATAATAATAATAATAAAAAATCACCAGTGATTTTTACTATTAAAGGCTCCACCGGGGGGCTGGCCAAGATGGCCGTTGAGTAACATCTAGTTTCGGACGCTCGCGCTAAACAAAGTGGTAAATAAAGTGACGGAGTGGAATGGAGAAATTTTAAAGTGGTAAATTCTAAAGATAAGATCCTTGCCTGTCTTCCTGAAAAGTTTGGTGATCTTTTGAGGCTGGATGGTCGAAGTTCGGGAGGTTTTCTGGTGGTTGAAGCTGTGACGGCAGTCGCGGCTTTTCTGCCAGGGAGCCAAGGACGGGACCAGTGAAACTGCTGAGAAGGCTTTGGAGTCGGCAAGGAGCTGCTGGACGTGAAAGTAATTTATATGTAAGTGCTTGACTGGAGCTATAAATCTTAAAGCCGGCTGGGATTTTTTTTTTTTTTAAGGAGCTCGGACACTGAAATGGAAGAGGGGAGAAGCGATTGAAAGCAAGTGCTGGCTCTTTAATGGCGGCAGTCCTGGAAAATGAAAGTGACTGTGTTTGGGTGGTGGTTCTTTTTTTCTTTTTCTACACTCCAGAAGACCGTGCCACGTTTTGACAACAAAGTGGATTAATTACTTTTGTCTGGGTTAGACTATTGGAGAAAGACTGTGAGTTTCCCGGCTCAAGCTGCTTGGAGGAAGTTTTTTTTTCTCTCTTTGTTTGCTCCTCAGAAGGAGAAAGGGGTTTTTTCTTTTCCCCAAAAGTTCAGGCACTTGCTGGAAAATGGCGCTTTGACTGTCCACTTCAAAGGAAGGATTAGGTGATTTTGATTGTTTGCTCCCTTCACCGTGTGGATTGCTCCACCGTGTGGATTGCAAATATTTGTTTGCTTATTGTGGAATATACTGCCCCTCACCTCGTCCCCAAGCTGGTTGGATTTTGGGTTTTCCTTCCTTCTGGTCTCCCCCCCCCCCCTTTTTTTTCTTTTCTCTCTCGGTTGGCTTGGGTTTTTTTTTTTAAAGAAGAAACTTGGGCTGACTGTTCCCCTGAAGCTCCTTTACTGTGATTGGAAGACGCCTGATTGGATTATTTGCTTTGGGGAAACGGACTCGCTGTGGATTAATATTTTTTATTGTTCTTCCCCCCCCCCCTTTTTTTTCTTTTTTCTTTCTTAAACTGCCTGTTGGGAGAGTTGTTTCCTTCTGTTTTATCGCTGTGGATTGCAGTAATTTTTGGATCTTCTGCTGACATAAGAACTTTCCTGCTGTATCTGTGGAACCAATGGCTGCAGTGTTGTAAGCTCTATTGTATTGACAAACTGTTACAGCGATCTGCAGCAGTGGGTTTGAAATATATTGCATTATTATGGATAAAGGTACAAGAGGGAAAGCGAAGGAAGAAGAACAAGTTGTAAGGCCTAAGAAGAATGAAAAAGCAACAATGGATGAATCTGCTCAGTCATCATCCCCGCCCACAGTGCCATTGGATCAGACTCAAATTATGGTGGAAATTGGCAAAAATTGGAGAAAAATGAGGCTTCAAGGGTGAAAGACAGAAATGAAATAATTAAAAGGCAAGACAAGACGATGTCATCATTGGCAGATTATACAAAAAAGGTGGACCTAAGTTTGAATAAATTTGAGGGAATGCTGAAATTGGTTCAAACCGAAGTGGATGCTGTAAAGAAGGAAGTAAAAGGGACTCAGGAGGTGGTGCGGGAGAACAAGCTAAAATTGGAGGAACAAGAAGGGAGGATAGATGCTGTGGAAGATATGATGAGAAAGCAGAACATTCTGATCCGTCAGGTGCCGGAACGCACTCCAGATTTGTTAAGAGAGAGGGTGGTTCAGTGGTTAAATGGTTTAAAAATGGGGAAGGAATTTGTTCAGGAGGATTTTGTAAGTGTATTCCGGGTGGGTCCAAGAAGAGGGAGAGTGGTTCAAAGAAATGTGTTGGTTAAATTCGCAAATTGGGCAGATAAATTAAAAGTAATGGCTCATCTGAAACGAGTTGGTCCTGATGCGTTGAAATTTGATGGTTCAGATGTTGAAGTTTACAATGATATTTCATTAAAATAAAGAACATGGAGGTATAAGATGAGGCCTGTTACTAAATTATTGATGAGTAAAAACATAAGGTATAATTGGAGATTTCCACAACAATTGCGCTTTTTCTATGATAAAAGAATGCAAGTTATTGATGAAGGCACTAATCCATTGGAATATTTGAGTTTGTTGGGATTGGTACAAGTAGATTCGGAAGAATGGAAAAATCTTAAGAAGGAAATGACGGATTCTGGAGCTTTGGGGAGGGAATATGGGAGGGAGGAGGCCGGTGGGGCAACAGGTGGAACACCACAGCAAGGGGAGGAGGAGGAGGAGCCGTCCTTGATTATGGTGGAGGAGGAGATAGGTAAGGAATAATGAGCATTAGATAGTAGTAATCTTAAGTACCTAATAGAGGTAGAATGGGTAAATAGCGCATAGCGCCGGCAGTAGGGCGCATCTTGCAGGTCCCCCCTCTCCCCTCTTTGGTTGACAGAGGCGACTTTTTGTTGGAAGGTGGGGAGAGTGAAAATGTGTGTTTTATGTAGTTGGTATGGTGAAGGGTTGTTGGTGGCACGCCCGATGGAGAGTTTAAAGTTGGGAGAAGAATTTGGTTATGGGAAGTATTAAAATAATATCATGGAATGTGAAAGGTACAGGTTCTGTTCTTAAGAGACAGAGGCTGGAATTGGCGTTGAAAAAAGATAGACCAGATATTTTGTTTTTACAGGAAACACATCAGAAATCAAAAGATACGAATAAACTTTATTTGGGTTGGATGCAACACTATGAGATGGCGTTTGGAACATCCAAAGCAAGAGGGGTAGCAACTATGATTTCTAGAAAGTTAGGATTTGAAATCACAAAAAAGATTGCTGATCAAGAGGGTAGGTATTTGTTGTTAAGAGGAAAATTGGAGGATGAGGAAATTTTGTTGGTAAATATTTATGCTCCGAATGACCACCAAGCAGTGTTTCTTGAAAAAATTCGGAAAATAGTGGAGTTGGAAAACGTTGCAAAAACTATTGTGGCTGGTGATTTTAATTTGATTAGGTCAGGATTAGATTGCACAAACATAGCTAGAAGTGGAATTGGTGTGAAAGGGAAGGCGATGGACAAATGGATGAAAGTTATGGGTTTGAAGGATTCGTGGAGAGAGTTTAAAGGCTTGGAAAGGGCATATTCCTTTTTTTCGCATGTACATGGGACCTACTCGAGAATAGATTATGTTTTTCTGTCGGAAAACTTAATTGGGGATATAGAAGGCACGGAAATTGGGATTATTAAGGAATCGGATCATGCTAAAGTATATTTGGAATTGAAAGCACAAAAAAATATTCAAAGAGTTAGAAATTGGAGGTACGATCCTAATTTGTTCAAAGATCAGAAAAGCAAAGAGGCAATTATGGAAAGTTGGAAAGAAAGTTGGCAATGGAACGATAATAATGAGGTTAATTTTAACGTTGTATGGGATACCATGAAGTCAGTTTTTAGGGGGGAAAGCATAAAATTGGCAAGCCTCAAATATAAAAAGTATAAAGCAGAACATATAGAAAAAGAAAGGGAAATAAAACAATTACAGGAAGAACACGCAAAAAGTAAAGATAAAAATTTTTTCTTGAAATTACAAGGACTTAAGGCAGAAGTAATGGGTAAGGATATTGATAAAGTTAAACGAGATTTGATTTATTTAAACAGAGAATATTTTGAATTTAGTAATAAGAACTCAAAACTATTAGCAAGAGCAGCTAAGGTTAAAAGGGAAAAAAGAGAAATTGGGGTGTTAGTTGACAGGCAAGGTTCAAGGTGTAATAAGAATAGCGATAAATGTAAAATAGTTAGGGAATTTTACCAGGTGTTATATGCAAAAAAAGAAATAGATATGGAAAAGCTTAAAAGGATATTGGAGAGACAGTTAGGGAATGGGATAAAACAAGAGCATAGGGAGAAAATGGAGGAAAAGATAACTGATAAAGAGGTTAAGGGGGTAATAAGCGGATTGAAGATAGGGAAAGCCCCGGGGGATGATGCATTATCAACAGAGTTTTACAAAGAATTTAAAGAGGTGGTGGTCCCGAAATTGGTGAAGTTATATAATTATATACTAGATGGAGGATCAATCCCGACTTCATGGTATAACACTACAATTGTTCTTTTGCCAAAACCTGGTAAGAATTTGGAAAGAGTGGATTCGTACAGACCAATTTCGCTTATAAATCAAGATGCGAAGATCTTCACGGCAATATTGGCTAACCGTTTAAATAGTTTTATGGGGGAATATATAAATGTTGATCAAGTTGGGTTTCTAAAAGGACGACACATGGCGGATTTGACTAGAAGGGTATTAGATTTAATAGACAATGTTAATCAAACAAAGGAAAAAGTGGGATTACTATCATTGGATATTTTTAAGGCATTTGATTCATTGCAGTGGTCTTCAATTAAGGAAATAGTTAGAAAATATGGGTTTGGGGATAAATTTAACAGGGTTATAGATTTACTATATCAAAAAGGAAATGCCAAGGTTAGAGTAAATGAGGAGCTTACGGATGTGGTAAAGCTAGAGGCTGGTACTAGGCAGGGCTGCCCATTATCTCCTATCTTGTTTATAATGGCAATGGAGATTTTAGCTAAAAGTATAAGGGAGGACTCAAATATAGAAGGGATTATGGGTAATAAAGTGAGTATGTACGCAGACGATACATTGCTTATGGTGAAGCACCCGGAGCAGGTGATGGATAGGATTAAAGATCATCTACAAGTATTTCAAGCTGTAACTGGATTAAAGATAAATTGGGACAAATCTGAATTGATGTTGTGCAATTTGAAACCGAGCGAGATGGGTAGCACGGTGTCGACACTTAATATACAAATCAAAGATAAGCTGAAGTATTTGGGGATAATCATCTCAAACAAATTAGAAGAACTTAAACGATTGAATTATGACATCTTGAGAATTGAATTTAAGAATAAAATACAAGAACTTCAGAAGTTAAAGCTGTCATGGTTCGGAAGGATTGCCATGTGTAAAATGATATTGTTACCAAAGATTAACTTTTTATTCGATACACTACCGATCCATTTAAAAGAGAAAGAAATTAATGAGTTTCAAAAAATGTTTAATGGTTTTTGTAACGGAGGTAAAAAATCTAGGCTTCCAAAGAAATTATGGTATTGGTCTCAGAAAAAAGGGGGCTTGGGTATGCCAAATTTGTTATTATATTATCGAGCATTTCAAGTCAAGAATGTTGTGAAGATCTTGGCAAGAGAAAAGGTAATTTGGGAACAATTGGAAATGAAAGAGTATAGAAATATTGGAAACTTGATTTTTTTGGGAATGAAGGATAAGGTGAAAAGGTCAAATAATTTTATGATGAAAGGTCTCATGGAGGTGTGGAAGAAGGTAAAAAAAGATATGGTTCCGAATCTCTCTCCAATTTTGGAATTGACTGATATGATGTGTTTCCCAATAAAATTAGACAAAGAAAAAATGGAAATATTGGATAAAAATGGGCGCTGTTATTGAAGGATTGGTTAAAAGCGTGTGATGTTGATGCGGAGCGGAAAAAATGTTTGAGATATTAAATTTGAATTGGTTTCAGAAGTTAAAGGTGGACAATTGGAATAAAAAATATAAAAGAGAAATAGGGATAGATAGAATACATACGGAATTTGAGGAATTGGTAAGGAAGATTAGAAAAGGGGAAAGCAGTATTAAAGGTCTTGTAAGCAAGCTTTATAATATACTGAATAGAGGTGCAGATCCACAGGAGGACTTGAAACGGAAGTGGGAACAAAATTTGAATATAAAAATCAGGGAGATTGAATGGAAAAATAAATGGAAAAAGAGGATTATGAGAACAATGTCTGTAAGAATTAAAGAACATAATTTTAAAATGTTGTGGCAATGGTACCTGACACCATTAAGACTTTACCAGATGGATAATAAAAGAGATAAGTTATGTTGGAGATGTAAAGAATTTGATGGAACATACGAACATATGTGGTGGAGCTGTAAAAAAATAAGGGATTTTTGGGGAAGAATAGAAAATGAGTTTTGTGAAATATTGGGTAAAAGTGTTAAGTTGGTGTCGGGTACTATTCTTTTAACGAATGTGGAAGGCTTGGGTTTAAACAAGGAGGAAAAAGAATTATTGGAAATCGTACTGACAACGGGTAGACAATGTATAGCTAGAAATTGGAAAAACGATGTAGATATACAGATTGGAGAATGGTATAAAGAAATGTGGAGTTTAGCACTGAATGATAAATTGACATGGGAGATTAAAGTCAAAAGAGATAATTTAAAAGAGAATAGATTTTGGAATATATGGAAACCGTTCGTGGATCACTCTATTATGGCAAGTGATAGTTCAGGACCAGTACCATTTCAAAGAAGTTTTTGGAGTTGAGTAGAAAGTAAACTCTCCGGGCATTGTACATATTCACAGGGTGATTATTATTTGTTAAAAAGATTTGTGGTAGTACAGAAAAAAAATTTTTCTATCATTTTGGACTTTGAAATAATAGCTCTTAATATATTTGGTAGTTAAATAGTAATTAATGAGTATAGATATTGTTATGTGCTAGCATACAGTAATGTTTGTTAGTATGATACTATGGATTTGTTAGTGTATTGTATTGTTAACGTATTGTTAATGTTTTCTTTTCTTTTCTGTATGTTTATTAAAAACTCAATAAATAATATTAAAAAAAAAGGCTCCACCACGACCTTCATAGTGTGATTTTAACCCCTAAAAGCAAACTGTAGGTTTTTCTTAAAAGCTATGTGCTGAATCTTATACATTCATCTTTCTGCTTTTGTCCACATGCAAGCAATCAAGAAAGGGAAACAAACATTAAAAGAACCACTCAGAGAAATAAAATAAGGCACATGAAAGAGTTTGGGCCAATGGGTTGTCTAGGGAGATTAATTTCATTGCCTGAAGCACATAAATGCATACACTATAAATGAGTAAACACAAAATTGGGCTAAAGTACTATGATTCAGAAGACAAAGCAATGGGAGATGAAAAGATATTGAGACTCAAAGCAGTCAACAATCCTCCCCAGTACAATGATCTGCTAAATGAAGGAAGAGTTGCATGAGATAATTGACTATACAGTATAACTTTAATAACCTCATACTGTCCCTTCCTGCAACACCATCCTGTATTCATAGAACCCTTCTCCACAAGCACTGTGATTGGAAGATACTGACAAAAATCTTACCTGTTAAAAGGGTCAGTGACCAAAGCTCAAATATTCAGCTCCCAATCACACCACTACCTTGTGTTCAGACAAACATTTTCTGCAGTCTAGCTTTTCCCAGTTCATTTTAGTCTTCTGAGCTGCCTTGGACTATTTTGCTTCACCCCCAGAACCAAATCTGACCATTTCAGTTTGATCATGATTTTATACAACATTGGACTGAATCAGACCAATTTGATTCAGGATTTGACCAGAGTCAGTATGCAGCCCTAATATGTGAGTGTATTTTCCTGTAGACTGATCATACAGATCTGTTAAATATTCTGTTGTGATTCAGTGTTCTGAAAAAACACTGTCCAGTGCATGTTTGCTGTCTGGTTATAGTGTAAAAGCAAATATTGATACTTATAGACCATAGAAATCTTTGGAGAGCAATTGTTTGATTAGACTGGAGGGCAGAATGCATTTTAAAGATACACAGTCTTGGCGGTGGCGGCAGCAGAGGCAGCGGCAGTGGCTGCAACTTGTGTCCGAGCATACATTATTCCCTGAGAATATTTTCAAGAAAAATGCCACTGGTGTGAATTTGTTTAAGGTGGATCCCAGCTTGCCATGAAGTGATCCACACACTATGTTCACAAAGCCATCTCCTGCGGCTGGTATGAAATGAGACATGCAGGATTTAACATCGGGACTGCAGTAGACTGCCGCAACCTTGAGGATATTGACAAGGTGCACCTTCACAGCCAGTCCATCTGGCATGGCAACCTCCATTACCATTGGGAATCAGAGTAGTGAAGTGGTTCCTTCTCCGCTCATTTTGCCATTGGGCCCAATATGATGGTTTCCAGTGGAATTTCCTCCATTGAGGGGGACCATCACCCCACCTAAAGGGGCACATCCACCCATAGCTGTTGGCCCCTTTAGGGAGTCAATACTCAGCATTGAGTCACTGGCTGTATGGTTTACTCCATTACTGTAGCAGGACATCTGACCAGACAGGGATAAACAGTCTGCTTGTGCAAGAAATATTGGCAGAAAGATTATATCCTATAGCTAGTCACAACTGTATTGCTGCCAACACAAGTGTACAAATCTGAGGGTGCAACTATACAGGAAAATGTGAACTAACTCACATTCTCTTGCTGTGAAGTCACACCAGGGGATTTGGTTCTCTTCAATTCAAGTGGCCACACAGGCAGTGGAATAAAAGTTTTATAATTTATCTTCTATTGCAGTTGTAAGTTCCTGTAGATGGCATGTTTTTTTTAAAAGAAATCTCTACAGAAAGCTTTTCCTGCCTCAAGAACTCTATTTGCTTTCTTATCTTAGAATAATTGAATTATAGATTAGAAGGTTTCAATAAGGCCATCAAATCAAACCCATTGCTCAGTGCAGGAATCCAAGTCAAAGCAGATGTGATAGATGAATGTCCAATTTTATCTTGAATGTCTCCAATGATGGAGCACTCACCACCTCCTCAGGTGGTTAGTTCCATTGTCGTACTGCTCTAAAAGTTAAAAAGTTCCCCTGATATTTAGTGGAAATCTGAATTCCAGTAACTTGAGTCAATTGTTCCTGCGCATTACTCTTCCCAATCAGAGACCTAGTTGAGCTGTAAAACAAACAAATGGGAGCTTTGCACATACAGAAGAAGCTGAAAAAAAGGACATATATTAAGATAGAGTCTTTGTGGAGATAGGTGGATACTGGCTCTGTTTGTGTATGTTTGTGTCTTCTCCTCATTTCCCCCCATGAGGCAAGAGGTAAAGGGGAAGCTGCTTTGCCAAAGCACCACTTTGTGCATGTGTGTGCTTGATTTGGTGTTTTAAGTTAATCATACACTTTGAACTGAAATCTAATGATTTGACTTTTTAAGAAATAAAAGAATTTATGGCAGGGAGGAAAAACTGTGGATTGAGGTTGTGGAACTCGGGGATGATTCATGTTTTCCATTTTGTCATACAGGGGGAAATGCAAATCAGTTCACCACAAACCCATAGTATTTCCCACATTGTACTCAATCTCTGAGCCAGATTGTGGAAATGTTCTGTTGTGTTCATAGAATAAACATTTTCTGTAAAATATCCAGGAGGCTAAACCTATAGATAGTTCACTAAATGGATCTGAAGTCTTCTTTTCTTATACCCTTGTCTATCCATTTTTTGTTTACTAAGTTTCTGAGAGATAAGTCACATTGATAAATCCATTTTCTATGAATTAACAACTTTAAAAGGTCCTGTCATTAACAGCTTTGCACAGGTCTTGCAAGTTAAAAGCCATGGTTTCACTTTTTTTAATGAAACTAACCGACTACCTGGCTTCGTTCGGGGTTTTCTTTTCTTTAACGTAGGCCAGCCTTTCCCTCTTGGAAACCTCGTGGGGTGTATGTGGGTTACTCCTGCCTCTCTTCCTCCGTCTCTCTCTTCCCTTACCCATCACACTTCTCCATTGACAGTCACTTACCGCCTTTATCCTTCCCATACATGTGTCCGGCCACCCAACGGCATATGCCCCCACATGGGGCTTTTGACCCTCACCGTGCTGATCTTACATGCCCATTTGCCTTCCACCTACTGTGAAAACTACAGCTGAGCTCAGAGGGCTACAGCTGAGCTAGTCAGATGACGTCACAATCTCAACCTACCTGGGACTATGACATCAGCCAATTACATCACTGGGAAACACATACATTGTATAGATCAATTGGGATGCAATTGAGGGGCATATACCCCCCTTGTGGCTTGTGACCCCTGCAGTGCTGATCTCGCCAGCCCAAGGTATGTATGTGCTAAATTTCAGCGGGATAGCTCCAGGGGTGTGCGAGCCTTTCAAGCACATACAAACCCACACCTCTGTTTTATAGATATAGATAAATCCATCTCATGTTGGTTCTTCCTCTTTTCCTGCTATCTTCAAAACATTGTTTATTTTTCCATTGAGTCTTGTCTCCTTAGAATTATACAAAACTTTTTTTCAGTAGCAAGAAGCAGTGATAAGCTACCCAAGATTCTGCCTGCCAAACCATTCTACATATTTTAGCCCTTTAACAAATATAATTATATTGGCTATCCAGTGGAAATGTAGTTTTGACCATGAGAAATATCATTTCTGTTTAATAATCAAAATCATTAACTTTAGTCAGCAGAAAATTAAGTCCAATTTAGCAAGAGTTTGTTTTTTGGCAAGGGCATGACAAGTTTTCTTCAGGGCTCTGGGGCTTTTTCTTTCCTTGAGCTTTCATTTTTTCCCCTGCATTTTATTATTTTTAAATATTAATGATCTGCATAGTAGTCTCTTAGAATTAATCCCAAGTGAAGGGAAGGAGCGAAAGACAAAAAGCAATTTATAGCAGCAGTGACTTATGGGAGGGTGGGCTCACCATGCATATGAAGCTAGTGCAACTTCCTCTGTTGTTTACATTCTGAAAGCTATTTATTTGGTTTGTTGCACTGGAAGAAGGCATTCCTTCCATCAACTGTTCCTCTGAAACAGTTGTACAAATTGGCCTGTTCACACTATATTCTGTCCAGCATGTACTTTGAGATATTCTGTTCCAGAGCCAGTAGATTCATCTGGGTCTTAAAATAACAAAGATTAATGTCAGAACAGGAATGTAGGCCTAATCTAAATTGCATGCTAGCTTGAAATTCTGTTTGGACAAGTATAGCTGGATGCTGATAATGTGAAGTCTGAAATGACCTGTGGTGTACAGCCTCAAAGATACCCAGATGCTGTTTAAAATGAAGAACAGGAAAGCGTTATTTTGACATGCCATAAATCAGGCCACTGACTGTTAGATACATGACACATGTAAAAGATAGGCAGTGATGGATACACAGTTCCATTGGTATTTATGTTCTCCATAGCTAATCTATTTTAGTGCAATTGTCATAAAGACATTTTCAATTATTTATTAAATGAAAATCGTGTTTATTTTTCCACTTAAGGTAGCACTTTTGTTTTGAGGTTATTTGCTCAGTATGAACAAAATATTCATTATTGCTATTGGGGTCATTCCAACTATTAATCCTAATGAGAGTATGTGTTGAATAAATTTGTTATGTGCTGTCAATTTTTTTCTGACTTACGATAGCCCTATGAATGAATGGCCCAAATCATGTTGTTTAGTGTAGTAAGTTGCACTCAAGTAGACCCTTTGAATCAAAAAGATCTAGTCAATCAACTGTTCCATTGATTCAAATTAGCACAGTAATTAGAGTAGCTCCACTTGAATCAATGGAACCTATGAAAGCAGTGACTCACAAAATCCCCATTGATTCCATGAGCCTAGTCTAGCTTGATTTACTAGTCTAAGCAACAGGATTCGGGCCATTGACTCCAAAAGGTTCTCTCATTAACAGCCCCACTCAGTCCTTCTTCAGTCCTATTTAAATTAGGTCTTCCTCTTTTCCTAATTCCTTTATCTTTCCATAGCATTTCTGTTTTTTCCAAGGTAATCTTGCCTTTTCATGATATGTCCAACATATGATAGCCTTAGAGTCATTTTGAAATGAAGTCCACTTGTTAAATCAGTCTCATAGTTTTGGTGGTCTACTGTGAGATTTAGTCCAATAAGGTCACTGTTCAGTATGACAGTCCATAAGGACTTACCAGGTAGTGGTTGTAACGTTAGTAATATTTGCCCAAATCCTTTTGTGCAGCTTTACACTGTGCAATCCAGATAACATGAATATGTTTACTTTTATTTAATTGAAAGCTTCCTATTCCCTCTTACATGTTTCAAAATGCCCTAAAGCTTTTTTTGTGTGCCAAGAAATTATTTGGGAGCCTTGAGATTGGAGGAGGAGCCTTTAATTGCCAACGTTTGTCACTGGGTTGCTGTCACTTGGATTGGGGGCTGCTGGGAGTGATTTTTGGCAGTTTCTTCTTCCCTGATTCCCATGGCTAAATTAAAGATTCCTGTCTCCAGATGATGATGATGTCATCTGGCTTGCCTGGCGTACGTTACGCCAAGAGGATTCTAGCCAAACAGTTCACTGCTTTCCCTCACTATGTTCATAACATATGTTAACTTTTACCAAGGAACTATGTAACTTTATCTAGAGTTTGAAAGTTTTGCAGCATTTTGCTAAAGCCATGTTTCACTATTTGTGAAGCTTTTGAATACATAGGGCGATGGGCAAGAAAGAACTGCTTTATCTCACCTTCTTCTCACCACACTGAAGGCCAAATATGAAATTACATGCAGATGTGTGTATGTTCTATTGTTCCACCTTACTAAATAAAAAACAGTGCTATCTGTACTGGAAGAAGGGAAGTGGGAAAAGGATGCTTAATTTTCTCATCTGTCTATTTGCATGCGTAAAATTGTTCCCAGCTATCTACCCTCCTCAGGAATAGAAAAAACAACTTGAGAAATGTCATGGTGTTGGGAAAAACAATTTTTGGGGATGGCTCTAATATTCCCTCCCTCATTTCCATTCCTCTAATCAAATGTTCAGCCTCCAAAGGGTTAAGGGCTTTGATCATGATAAATTTTGGTATGAGAGCAACCTAATCTTCGTCTTCCAAACTAGCATGGGAGCGAGAACCTAGTGATTCCCCAAATTCACAAATACTGTATATTCCAACAGAAAAAAATTAAATACCTGTAAATATATATGCATTGAGAGAAAACTGCAGTAATTTAAACATTGTTTTAAATACTACATATGCAGAGAACTGCAAAAATTATAAATTAATGCAGAAATCAAATTTTAAAAATTGAACATAGTTTTATAATTGAACATTTGTGAAAGAAACATGGACTAGAAATGTGTCCATTTGTAAGTGTAGCAATGGCAGTTTGTTCATAGGACTATTACATGGATAGACATCTGCTCAACATTTTATAATGGCACATGGCTGCTACAAAAGCTGCACCTACCTGTGAAATAGTCCTGGGATAATTTTGCTGTAGATGACTTCAAACCCCACCTCCCTCCTCTGCTCCTCATGGCAAACTTCAGAAGCAAGTGGTTCTTTTATCCTGTGCAACAGATGATAGAGGAGACAATAACAGATTCCTTGGTGTTGCTTCCAGCATTTTCTCATGGCTTGCACTTCACACAGGATTGGGGATACTTTTAAGATTATTATTATTTTAATTTCATACTGAGATGCCAGGAGAAAAAAGCAGACCGAAACTCTTCCTGGTGTTCTTTGCCAAATGTTGTAAATTGAATGAAAGGCAAGATTTTTTTTAGCATGGTGCAAATTGAAAAATCAAGTCATTGTACTGTGGGTGAGTTAAGTTAAGTTGTGTTGTGTTGTCTTCCATGAGGTGTTGTCTCTAGGCAAGTAGTTTCCTCTCAATTAAGTGTGTGCTAAGAGAGTAGTGGAGAGGGAACCTGTTGGGATCATAGTTACAGGCTTGGCATGGCCCAAATACTCACATGACTAGGGTGTGGATATCTTTATCTGAGTGTGCCTTTTTTGTTCAACATGAAATGTGGCCAAGAACTCTGAGCATGTTCCTCTTGCGGAGGAAAGCAGCCTCCTGGCTCTAAAAGAGTGCTTCCTGAGTACACACGCTCCAGAAATATTTGAGTAATTTCTCATATGTTCATGTGATTGTAGTTTTACTTCCTTGAGAGTTGATCTCCAGTTAATAACTGTATGCAAAGCATCAGTGGCATTAAACTAAAATTCTCATTAATTCATCTCATAACATATTTTTATTTTTACATAATAATCTTGCCTTTTATGTAAAGCTTGCTAATTCTGAGACTCACCAAGAAATCAGCTAGCAGATCTTTTAAAATCAGAGGACTATTAAGTCTCAATCAAACTTCCACATCAAAAACATTTGGCTTAGTTTTCCTAAGATTATTGCAATAATATTTATTTACAACAGCTAGGTCAGATGGGCTAACAATATTATTCCCAATATAACAATGAGGAGAAGGGTGGTGGTGGTGGTGGTGAGATACCTGGGTAGTTTAGAATAAACTTGTTAAGGTGAGATTTCAGCTAAGCAATAAACTCCTTATATCTCAGACTTCTTTTTTTAATCTGAGTGGAAAAGATATCCATGTACTGTATCATGTTCTTCCTTACTTTAGTCCCTTCCCCCGAGTGCTTAAGAATGGAAGCTTTTGCAAACATTAGTACAGTATGTATAGCCATTTAAATTTACATTGTTTCTGTCAGATTTGCTTTAGAAAAAGGTGAAAAAAACACTATAGGAAAGCATCCTTGAGGCTAGTTGCTGCCGCATGCAAGCTGTGAAACAATTGCTCTTTTTATTGCACTTCTTTAAATTTAAAGGAATAGTTCAGTGGTTTAGGTATCTGGCTTTGGAGGGTCCCCAATGTGCCTCCCTACAGAAGGGCCATTCTGTGTAGCCTTAGGCAAGCAGCACGGTCCCAAGAAGCCCCCAGAAAGAGGGAATGGTAAACCACTTCTGTGTATTGTCTGTCTAGGAAACCCTGGAACGAGTCACCATAAATCACAATCAACTTGTTGTCACACAGTTATCTATACCTATAAAATGGTGCATTAACCGTTGAAATGTGACAAAGGATGTTTAGCCAGGCCCTACTAGCCGCATCCGAGCCTCCGTGCACTTGCCCGAACGGGGTTCTCAGGTAACTGTCGGGTTGAAATTTGCGCCAGTGGGGCAGGAGCCCCCCCGGACGTAAACAAAAAAAGGGAACTTCAATTCCCAACGTTCCTTGCGCCATGCCGCACCAGAGCCAATCAGGCTGAGCGGCGCGGGCAAAAGGAACGTTCGGAAATGCGCTGCGGCCAATCAAAAATAAGCCGCAGGAAACAAACCGCTACACTAACTAAAATCCTGCACGCCAAACTACAAGCCCCAGCGTCCTGCATGCCATGAGCACGCAGAACGCTGAGGCAGCCAGCGTGCAAAAAATAAAAGTAAAAAAAAAACCGCCACTGCTGCCCTTCCTTTCCACGGGCCAGCCATTGAGCATGGCCCATGGAAAAGAAAGCCCCCCCCGCCCCTGCCTTTCCTTTCAACGGGCCAGGCATCAAGCCTGGCCCATGAAAAAAAAAGACACCCTCCCCCGGCCTTTCCTTTCCATGGGCCAGACATCGAGCCTGGCACGCGGAAAAAAAGACCCCCACTTGGCCTTTCCTTTCCACGGGCCAGACATCGAGCCTGGCCCGTGGAAAAAAAAGACCCCCCTACCTGGCCTTTCCTTTCCACGGGCCAGACATTGAGTCTTGCCCGGGAAAAAAAGACCCCCCCGGCTTTTCCTTTCCACGGGCCAGGCATCGAGCCTGGCCCATGAAAAAAAGACCCCCCCACCCGGCCTTTCCTTTCCACGGGCCAGACGTTGAGCCTGGCCCGGGGGGAAAAAGACCCCCCCTGGCCTTTCCTTTCCACAGGCCAGGCATCGAGCCTGGACCGTGAAAAAAAACCCCACTTGGCCTTTCTTTTCCACGGGCCAGGCATTGAGCCTGGCTCGTGGGGAAAAAGACCCCCCTTGCCCCTGCCTTTCCTTTCCATGGGCCAGGCATCAAGCCTGGCCCACGGAAAAGAAAGACCCCACCCCACCCCTAAAAAAGTAAACACAAAAACACAAACCAAAAACAGTCACAAACACTCAAAATCAAAAATCAAAAAGACAAAAAGGAAACACAAAAACAGCCAAAAACAAACAAGAAAAACACACAGACCCCCAAAAAACCCAAAACAACCCCCCCAAATAAAACCAGAGAGCTTACCATGAGATGTCTTCACTCCATGACTACTGGAACTAAAATGAGAAAATAAAGAGAATACTTACTGGAAGAAGAAGCGACACCCAGAGGACAGTAGAGAAAAATTGTAGAGTACACTCTGGGCCCCACCCAGAGGCCACAAGAGTAAAAACATCCAAAAATATTCAAAATAATAAGATTAATTCCCAAATTACTGAAATAAGTTATCAGATCATTCAAAAATATTCACACTAATCACAAAAAATTATAAAAAAAATAAGTTTTCACTCAAAAACACAAAACAAAACATCTAAACACAGTATAGAAACATTGATTAAAAAACATTCTTACACATTTTAAAAATAATTATCCAAGGTACAACTATTTTTAAAAAACACATAGTAACACATTATTTGGTTAAATACAATAATTATAAAAAAATTATATCATCCTTTCCTCTTTTTAAAAACAAAAAATAAAACAGCCCGTGCGTAAAAATAAAAATTTGAAAAACCACAATTAAAAACTAACCTCATTTGCATAAAAATAAAACAAAACCCTTCCAAAAGAATTTTAAAGAGCCCAGCACTGAGGAAGCCGGCACGCAAAAAATAAAAATAAACAACACACTGGGAGCGCAAGTCCGCCGCAGGTGGACGCAGCGCCTCAAAGCCACAAATTCACAAAACCTTTCAACACCATTTAAAACAGCCCAGCACCATTTGTTCAAGAAAAAAAAAACCTTCACTATCCAACACAATTTTTAAAAGCCCGGCACTGCCGGGCAAAATATGCTAGTTATTGTTTAAATTTAGAAGAATGCTTATTCTATGTAGCTATCTACAGCTATTACATTTTCATTTTAACCATGGGCCTCTTATAGGCAGAGAAGCATTCAGTTCTTTTATTCATGGGAGCACTGTTCAGATGAACCTTTTGTTATTCACAAAAGATATATTTCTACTGTTTTTTCTATTCAAATTTCATGTCATTGCCTAATAGCAGACGTGAGCTAGAAGTTTTGAGGGCAGGCAGTTTCCCACTTTCATTTGCTTAATGAAACTTCCATAGTTAAGAATTTTGAGCTTGTTGTTGTTCAGTCACACAGTTGAGTGTGACCCTTTGCAACCCCATGGACCACCGCATGCTGGGCTCCTCTGTCTAAAGTCAGACTTGGCTTGTATCTAGTTCAGCAGCAGCTGGCCAGGGAAGCACAATTCTCATCAAACCAGGTCCCTGTGTGGTGGAATTCTTACAGCATTTCTGGAGAGGTAGCTGTGTTTATAGTCCTGGGGCACTTTAAAGATTAACAAACTTCATTGGGCATAAAATTTTGATTAAAAAAGGATCTCTTGGGGAAGCAATGGAGGGAAGATGTTCCAGCACCAAGGAGAGATTTTGGTGACCAGCCAGCTCTAGATAGGTCTGAAGTCTTTTATACTGTGCTTCAGTCTGAAATAAAGTTGCCATAATTGTCTCCCACAAAACTGGGACAGAAGTATACATACTTGACAAAAATGGGAGTGTTATCTACCTGGGGGGGGGGGGAGCAAATTAAGCTTGTTCTTAATAAAGAGAGGGGAAGCATGAAGCCTATGGAAAGACACAGAAAGGTTGTTCTGCAGGCACCATCCATGCATCTTTCCACCCAACCACCTACCGACCCCTACCATGTGTTTCAACCAGTCCCTGCATGGGTTTATTTTGCTCACGGGGGTGGGAGTGAAATAAAGTGGTGGCTCCCTGAGCCCTCCTCTGAAGCACCAGTTTGTCCCCCTCCAGCACAAGCGTGCTCACCATTACCGGTGCTGAGGCAGGCAGGTCCCCATGGAATGGTGAAGAACAGATGACTTTATGCCATTGGTGGCAGATCCCCCTAAGGCTGATCCCATCCACCCCACCAGCCTTTCTGCCCGCTTCATGCCAATAACAATCGCCTGGCTGAGAGCCCGCACACGCGTGGTTATCCCATCATAGAAAGGAAATGAGGGAGGGGATATCAGAGAGTAAACAAAACAAAAAGATAACCCCCCTTGTGGCACCTTAAAGACTAACTGCTGTATTTTAATGTGAGCATAAACATCCGGGATTTTAACATGATTTTTATTGAACTGGATGGGACAATTTTTTCGACTTTGAAATCGGGACAATCCCAGTTTTCCATGACGTATGGCAACCCTAGTCTGAAAGATTGCCTTCAGATTCCACCCCTTCCTGTAAAGTGTGGAAAGTTTTAAAAAGATAGACTGACACCTGCAGCCTAACACTCTTACATCTCAACAATACCTCACTGATTCAACAGGTTCTGGAAGTTGGAGATGTTTGTGTTTTCTGGGTCTCTGATTCTAAAGTATCTGTGAAGCCTGATGACCTCTTCTGCTGGCCACTCTGGTTACTCAGCATCTGTGTCTGAGCTGCTGCTACCATTCCATATAAACCTAGGCTTCAGACATTTATCTGCACCAAGCAGTCATCAAGCGTTTGCCAGTGCTCCTATTCTCTGGCTACAAAGGAGCCTCTTAGAATCTCCATATGGGTGCTCTTTTGGTCAGAAAGGAGCTTGTAGCCAAAGACTGAAGCAAAGAAGTTGCATCCAGGATACCTAGCATGGTTGAACAATGATGGAGTTAACATAAGAATATAGAAAAAGTTGTGTGGGATAAGCTGAAGATTTTTAAGCTGTTTGTTCTCTTAGTGGCCAATCAGATGTTCAGGGAAATCTACAAGCAGGATACAAATATAGCAGCATGATCTCACTTGCTCTGTGACATATTGTCAACATCATAATTAGTAGTCACTGATAACCTTATGCAGCATGGACATAGCAAAGGGCTGTTTGATCCATACCAGTCACTTCCAGCCTCTTTGAACTGTCATATGCATTCACTCCATTAGATTCCACAGAGGGACAGAAATAGGCTGTAAGCCTAATAATAACTGGTGGAGTGCAATCATTTGTAGGAAGATACACAATGGCCAAAATCCTGTTGTGTAATTTAAGCAAATCATCAAGTTTGGTCTGTTCCTCTCTAGGAAATAAAGAGTGATTGCCACAATTCTTGGGGGCACTGGGGTTCTCATCTGGCTTGTCCTCATCTCCTAAGAATTGTAATTGGGGGTTTTTATTTCCTGGTAAAGAACAGATCAGAACCTATGTATTTTCATACATTACACGGCAGGATTTTGTCCAATAATTAATAAGTCAGGGGAAAGTAAAGTAAATTTTAAAAAGTAAATTTTAAGATGAATGTATCGGTGGAAAAGGTAAATGATGGTACATTTTTATGACTGCTTTTCAAGAGCTTTTCAATTAATGTTGTGTCTTCTGTAATGGTACAAAGTGGAGACTTGAGTCTTGATGCTGTTCTCAATATTAACTAGAATTCCCTGTTCAGCAACCCCTCTTTCTTCTGGGCTGAATCCTATTGAATCTCAGGTCAGTTTGCTTTCTGTTTCACTGCTTACTCTCCTCCCTCCCATCTTCATCTTTCTCCATTCCTCCTCATAACTGAGGATAAGCAAAGCTGAACGAATGCATTATGAACACTGCAAATAAAATGTTGCCAGAACCATGAGTCTTCAGTACTTTGCATCCAGTTTGATAGAAGAAGGATATGATATGCATGGGAAACGATGATGACAGCCTTTATATAACAATGAATGTGATGTTTCATGTTTTGCACACATTTTCCAATAAAATAAGAAAAGCATCTGTATGGCCAAGAAAATTAAAGTCATTGTTTCCTCATAAGTGGCATATAGTACAGTCTTCATGGGGCCGTTCCAAAATACAGTATATGTCAAGAGTCATATACAGAGGAACCTCATAAACAATTGCCACATACAGCAACAAAATCGCATAACAATTGGGTTTTGTGTGTGTGTGTGGGGGGGTGTTATCTCGCATAACAATTTTCCCTATGGAAAAAAATGTAAAACAATTTTTCAATAGAAAAAAACACTTAGCAAAAAATAATAATCGTTGTACGATGCATCCCATAAGGAAAAATCACTATACGATGCATGCATGCATCATATCGCAAATGTTTTGTACAACAACGAGCCCCATAGAATGGATTAAAATTGATGTATGAGGTACCACTGTGTTTGAAAATACCTTTTTCATGTGCAGAGAGTGATTTTATTGGGGAAAATGTGGCTTTTAGCCTTAAGACTTCCTATCATATCTTTACTCCCGATAAGGAAGGAGATTTAGACACAGGGACCCTTTCAAACATGATACTTTCCCCAATGTTTGTATTTCAGATCAGAGTCAACTTGTGCAAGAACACATAAATATTAGCATTAGTGTAAGAGGCTAAAAGCTAATGTACTGTAGAAAGTTTCATCAAGAAACTAGTCTGATGATCTTGAAAGCATTCTGTGTAGCTTAATGTTGGGCAGTGGTAAATAACCTAACTCCCTAAAGGGGCCAATAGCTATGGGCGGATGGGCTCTTTTAAGTGAGGTGATGGTCTCCTCAGTGGAGGAAATGCTACTGGAAACCATCTTATTGGGCCCAACAGCAAAATGAATGGAGGAGGAACACTGATTCCCAACGGTGATGAAGGCAGAAGAGGCTATGCCAGATGGACTGGCTGTGAAGGTGCACCTTGATAATATCCTCAAGGCTGTGGCAGTCCGTTGCAGTCCTGGTGATAAATCCTGCATGTCGCATTTCATATGTGCCACAGGAGATGGCTCTGTGATCATAGTGTGTGGAACACTTCATGGCAAGCTGGGATCCACCTTAAACAAATTCACGCCAATTGCATTTTTTCCTGCTTCAGGGGAAAAATGCATTCTCGGATAGAAGTTGGAGCCGCTGCCGACCTGAGCTATTTTTCATTCTCCTCCTCACCTTTGCATATTAATACTGTCTGTATGTTTTGCTTCTGTGTGTGTTGAAAGGTGACAATGGTTCATAAAAAAACAAACTCTTCTGGGAGAACTACAAAACATATTGGTAATAGAAGGAGAGAAAGAAGGTATTTACATTTTATGAAATCTTATAATGTTAGGAAGGGCAGCCCTGGGCCACATGCAAACCTCAAGGATCCAATTGTGTCTCCAGGACCCAGATATGATTGACCAGCAGTCCTGAGGGTTCCCAGCATACTGCAACTTCCAAAACTGAGAGAACCACAGGAGCGTACTGGTATATTGGGCAATTGGGCTTTGTCCCACACCGCCCTCACCTCTGGCGCCCTGGGGTGCCAATAGCAATGTATGGGATTCCCCCCCAACCCCAATTAGGTGCTCCCACCACTCCCTGTCCATCACCTTCCCATGGTGCCCTGCACAGCTCTGGAGAGCCATTTTGCCATCTTGTCCACATTCACCCAACATCCCTGTCCCTCTAACACACACTACAGTTTTTTCTCCAATTCAGACAGTCTAGCCTGGTGGCTTAGTGGTTAAGACTCTGATCTTGATGACTGGAATGTTAGCAGGTCAGCAGTTCGAAACCCGAGTGCATGACTGATTGAGCTCGCACCTTTATCCCAGCTCCTGCCAACCTAGCAAGAAATTACAAGTAAATAAATAGGTAGCAATTCAGCAGGAAAGGTAACAGTGTTTTGTGAACTCAGGTGTCTAGTCAAGCCTGCCATATGACCACGGAAACACCTGCAGATGCAGAAAGTGCTGCCTCTTTGTTTGTAAACAGAGATGAGCACCGACCCATAGAGTTGGATATGACTGGCTTTCAAGCAAGGGAGATCTTGACCTTTAGCCTGTTGGGGACTTTTTTTCAGTGAAAAATATTGTTAGAGGGGGGAAAATTGAGGGATAATGAGAATGATGCAGCAGCTGTAGCCCTTCAAATTTTAGGAATGAACATGCGCAGCCCTCAAATCTTTGGACATTGAGTTCCTTTATCCTGATTATTGTACTGTATTTACATTCCAGAATAGATTAAATGCATTTATTTTTTCTTTCAACATAGAAAACATATTTTATTGAAGTGAGGCTTTTTGTAGTAAGTAGCTTGTTTCATTAGCTATATGAAACACAATCAAAAGTAAATGGTTGAGGATGTTTATATATGTGAGATCTCCATGTAGGCTGAGATGTGATGTACAGAGAAACCCATACAAGTGGACAAGATGAGAATTAAGTTAATAGAAATACAAATAATTTATCCTCATACCTAAACTTCCAAACATGAGGGGGGAAATCTAAAAATTCTCCAACACTAATTTCAATACAGTAGAACCTTAGTTAACAAATGGCTCAGTTAAAAATCACATAACAAAAGGAAATCCATAGAAAATAGTGGCTCAGGTTATGGAATTTTTTCAGAACAGATTAATTGGTTTTCAATGCATTCCTATGGGAAACCACATTTAAGTTAATGTATTTGGGTTTTCAATGCATTCCTATGGGAAATTGCATTCAGTGCATTCCTATGAGAAATTTTGTTAAAGTAATTTTCGCTGTAAGAAATGTCCCGGAGAACGCATTAATTACATTAACTGAGGTACCACTGTATAACAGAGAAGTATTTTTCTACTGGCAAAAATCTATTTTGGTCATTTGTTTCCCTGATCTGACAGATTAAATAGACAGGAATATAATGGAGGGGGGAAAGACATTCTCAATGTAAAATTAGTTCACAAAATGCTGCATAGAACCAATTTGTTACTTTATCTGTCCTCACATAGACATGCAGTATAAACACCATACACATTGATATGGTTTGCAATAGCTACCTCTTTAAAAAATAACAATACTGTATGAGAATGGTGAATCAAAAGTCTTCTGAATTTGGGTGTAGAGCAGTGATTCCCAAAGTGGGGCATACGCCCCATGAAGGACTTCAGTTCCCAGAAGCCTAAGTCAGTACACTGGCTGACCAGTGCTTTGGGGAATAGACTTAGGCTTCTGGGAATTGAAGTCCACAAACTAAAGTTTGGGAAACACTGGTGTAGAGGAACCTGGCATAAATTGGTTCATGGGGTCGCAAAAGGTCAGACTTGACAGTGCAACTGAACAACAAAAACAATGCAATGGAAAGATGGGTGGTAATTGCAATTGGGGTGGGGGTGAGGATTCAAAAGAAGACTAAAGTTGATAACATTATAAAAACTCCCAGTTTGCTTTTAAGCCCTCTTATGCAAAGGAAGTGGATAAGACAATTTGCCATCCTTAATCCCCCCCTCCTAAAATTTGTGGTCCATCCTTAAATAGCCAATTAGCATTCTCTAGGTGTTTAAGCTATTAACATAGCATAACAATTAAACGTATATACCACCCATAGCGCTTAGTGCACTCTCTGGGTGGTTCACAAGTTAATTATAATTTTTGCCCCCAACATACCCGGTACTCATTTTATCGACCTTGGAAGGATGGAAGGCCGAGTCAACCTTCATTCTGGTTAGGATCAAATTCGTAACGTTTTGGTTTACAGTACAGCAGTTTAACCACTGTGCCACCTTCTTCTTGTTGTACTGTCATATCTGAATCCAAATATTGGCGATCCTCATGGCAAGCAGCCATGAAGATTGTTCTGGAAATCTAATGAAGTGACCTTGCATCTGCCTTCCACATCGCAGCATGACATCCATACCATTGATCCAGTTCTGTGAGTCACTTTCTGGTTCTGAGCACTTTGGGCACACAAAGTCCTCATCGGCCCCAGGCCAGTAATGATGAAGCTGCTGCCCTCCATCAAGAGGGATTCAAGTGGGATTTAATGCACTTGGGGACCATCACCCTTCCCTGTGGACTTTGGCACCCAAGCCGTTAGTCCTTAGGGTTGTCAGATTAGTTAACTGCCGCCTGACACTCGTTGTTGAGTCGCTGGCAGTGTGGTCTATTCTATTACCATAGCAGGATAATCTGATCAGACACATGCTGGGTACTCATTTTACCAACCTCAGAAGGATGGAAGGCTGAGTCAACCTTCATTCCAGTTAGGATCAAACTTACAACATTTTGGATGCAGTACAGAAGTTTAACCATTGCGCCACCAGGGCTTCCTATTCTGTAGATACAAAGAAATGGTCTAGTTTAGGTCACTAGAGGCACATTCCTAAAGTCTTTAGTAGGCTGGCAATTGTTTTCATCACTCCTAGAACACATCTGTACAAAATACAATAGTGTACACTTTCTCGGAGCCCTTGCAACAATACCCATAATGATTGCTATAGGAAGGTACAGTATCTTTAAATAGCTCCTTATGAGAACTGTCTTCATGTGATAAATCTTTTGCCTTCAAGATTTGGGACATTTCCTTAAGATACTGTATAGCTAAAGAACAAGGCTTGTTCATGCACTTTATTTTGGAGCCACATGAGAAGGTTAGTACACTTCAGGTTTGCTTAGAATATGACTTGGAAAATTTAATAAAATAGGAGATGCTATCTGCTACTCTATCCTTATTGACAATACAATACAGACAAATCATATTACTCAGCTGCAGTCTAACTTGAGTTATCAAGTCCAATAAAGTAATCTAATCTTCAAACTCACAATTTCCTTGACACCTTTCGTTTGATCGTATCTGGCTGTGATTTGGCATTTTAGCACACTATGAACAATATCAGCAATTGTGAGTTTGATCCTAACTGGAATGAAGGTTGACTCTGCCATCCATCCTTCTGAGGTTGGTAAATAAAAGGAATCTAAGCAAAAATTGTGCAATTCAGCTGTATCTTTTCGGTTAAGACTTAGGTTTAGCCTTGGAATTAGCTGGATAACTTCTGAATCCCCAAGAGCTGTGAGCAGATGGCTGTCTTAGTCTCCCCTTTTGGGAAGGAATTTTATCATTGCAGGCGCACCCCCCCAATAACGGACACAGACAACATTGAAAGTGGATAACAGCAAAGGGCCACATTTATTGATTCAATGCCCTAGTCCAAATTATAAATTTGTATTGGTAAAACGACCAATCATAATTCCTAAGGCAAGCAGGCCGAAGTAACACTGGTAAGGTACCACCCCAAAATTGCCAACGGCAATTGGTTACAATGTATCAATTTGTATCAATTTGTTTGTTAACAACAAACAAATTGTTGACCGTAGTCAATAACTAACTCATGACCCCACCCTCTGACGCGTATCCGTGAAATCACAGGGGTGATGCATGCTGGTTAGCAATCGTCATCACCCCATCGCCTGGTTCGTCGTTGACCGGACAACGTTTAACTAATTTATTCCTGTCTAGTGTTGTCCAGTCAATTGCGAACCTGCCGGATACTTGTGGGTCATACTGTTTACCTTACCAGTGCTACCCGCCACACGGAGGGGCTTCACAGAAGACCTGACGCCCCCCCCCCAGACCGTCAGCTCGGTCAACAGGCCTGCTCGCCAGTCACCCAACAGGAGGTCCATACCTCCTCGCGACAGATGGACCCCATCCCCTGCATACAGGTCATAATTTTGTAGACTAATATCGGGGTGATGACTAACCCGTCCCCAAGCCCTGGTGGCAAGAAATCGCGCCACTGCCTTATTGACCGCGCGCCTAGCGCGGTCAAGAGCCAGGAGGTTAACGCCCCCTCTGTAAGAATGGCGCGGAACAATGTCCGACCAAACCAGGGTTGTGGCAGGCCAGACATAATGCAAGTAGGCGAGTTCCTCGCAAATCGCATGCTTGAGCGATAAGCCGGTGACCTGGCCCAAATCATTGCCCCCCAGGTGGATGATTAGAATGTCAGGCGGGTCAGCCCCCAGGCCAGAAAAAAGGAAAGGCCGCAGCTCCCGCCATAACATCCCAGGCTTACCATGCCATGCGAGACTGGCGTGGTCACCCAGTCCCAGTCGGGGTCCCCACTCTGTCGCCGCAGCGTAACGCGCTGCCCTGTGCACATAGCTGTGGCCCACCAGCCATACTGTCACCGGTGTAATACGACACCCAGGGTCTGTAAGAAAATTGAGAAAAAGGAAGGTAAGGTGACTGGATTGGTACTCATGGCGGGAGTGGGCGCACATAAAACTGAAAACATTGTGAGCCCCACCTCCCCATGCTGCGTATGTCAGCCCCAGAGTACCCAAAAGCAGCTGCTGTAGAGGCTGCACCAATACGGAACGAATGTGTGCCATAACGGGCACCTGGTAGGCCCACCCTGGTGAGGGCTCTGGCTGTCACCTTCCAAAACTGAAATTTAGTAAGGGGAGACCCATCTTAGTGACAGAAAAATGGGCCGTGGTGCATGCCACGCAGTGCCAGGTACTCCTGTAGGGCACCAACCGGACAGATGTCTGCCAAAGAACACCGTAGCAGTCTTACTCCACTGCCTACGCCATGCTGATCTGTTTTAGAGGAGCGGATCCTCAACTGGGCCCAGTCTTTGGCAACATAGACATCTTCGAGTTCCAGTGCCCTACCACTTGCATCCGCCTTAGACAGCATCACGAGTTCGCTGACGCGGAGCGCTCCAAAAAATGCCACCGTTGTGGCTGCATGAAAGAGGGCTGCCTCATAATGATCAAAACAGAGGCCTGGCCAGCCCCGGGCCAACTGGGTAAGAACCCCTGGGGAAATAGGGTGCCGGTCGTCCGGGCAACGCCCGCGCTCGCGCACCCACCCCTCCAAAACGTGTCTCACACGGAAGTCAGAGGTGGTATCCACATGACCCCCTACTTTGGCCATAAAAGCCAACGCCGAGAGCTTGGATGCTATGGTGCGAGGTGCGAGGCCCTGTGCATGCAGGTGAACCATGAACCGCAGAACATGGTCCACCGGGATAGGCCAGGTCTCTGGCAAGTGAAATTGAGTAGCAAAAACCCTGTACGAATTGAATGCTTGTTGATACGCCTTACGCGTGCGTGGCGCTAGTGACAGGCCAATCGCCCGGTTCACCTCTCCTTGCCACATCTCGTCCGGGAGTGGCGAGGGAAATTCCTCCGCATCCGGGGCCAAGGCGCGGAACCGGGAGATCTGCAGGCGGGACAAAGCGTCAGCGATATCGTTATTAACCCCTGGGACATGCCTGGCCCTGAACAAGACGTTGAGGCGCAGGCAGCGCAGTACAAAATGGCGCACTAGATCCATAACCCTGGGCGATTTAGAAGTCTGTGCATTGACAATGTGTACAACGGCAGCATTGTCGCACCAGAAATGCACCACTGAATTAGCCCACTGTTCGCCCCATAGCATCAAAGCCCCCAGAATGGGAAAAAATTCCAGGTATGTGAGATCCCGCAGGCGACCTGTGCCTGCCCATGCCGGTGGCCACCCACCATAGGCCCACTTCCCATTGAAGTACATCCCATAACCCAGGGATCCTGAGGCATCAGACTGGATCTGGAAATTGGGGGATGCCAGGAGGTCAGACCTCCAAAATGAGACCCCGTTAAACTCCCTCAGGAATTGCAACCAGACGAACATGTCTGCCCTGATACCCCGGGTAAGCCTGACTCTGTGGTGGGGCCTGGATAACCCTGCCATGGCGTCGCATAAGCGCCGGGCAAAAGCCCTGCCCGGTGCGACCACCCTGCAAGCAAAATTAAGGTGCCCATGTAGCACCTGCAGTTCCCTCAGGGATGCCTTACGCTTGGCCAGCAATTCAGAGATAAGGGTCACTATCCTGGACACCTTATCACCCGGCAACCTAGAAGCCTGCACTACTGTGTCAATCTCAACCCCCAGGAATACTAACTTGGTCGATGGGCCCTCGGTCTTTTCGGGCGCTAAAGGGACACCAAGTTCCTGCATTAGCGTCTGAAATGTATTGAGGAGACGTGCGCACGTGTCCCAGCCCCGTTCACCCCCGAATAGAAAATCATCCAGGTAATGGGCTACAGACCGGGACCCTGACCTGCGGACGAAAGCCCACTCTAGGAAGGTACTAAAACGCTCGAAAGCCGAGCATGATATGGAGCAGCCAAAAGGCATGGCCTTATCAAAATAATATTCCCCTTTAAATTTAAAACCCAGCAATTCAAAGTCGCCCGGGTGTACCGGCAAGAGGCGAAAAGCTGACTTAATGTCGCACTTGGCCAGCAGGGCACCCGGGCCACACGAGCGCACCATGCGCAGCGCATGGTCAAACGATGTATACCTGACCGAACAAAGGTCATCAGGCATAGCATCGTTGACCGATCGGCCTGCTGGGTAGGACAAATGATGAATAAGGCGAAACTCCCCTAGGGACTTTTTGGGAACCAAACCCAATGGCGAGACCTTAAGATTGGGAAACGGGGGTGCGGGGAAAGGTCCAGCGACCCTGCCCGCGTCTAACTCCTTTTTAATGCTGGCCGCAGCCACCTCCTCCCTTCCTCTGAGGGATAAAAGGTTGGGGGCATCCTGAGGGGACCTATCACCCACAAAAGGGATACGAAATCCCTGCTTAAAACCTTGAAGGAGATACTCCCCGTCCTCCCCCTTCGGGTACGATGCGAGCCAGCGCTCCAGCATGTCCACCTTAATTGGGGAGGGGGCCTTTTGGAGAACTAGCTCCATCCGTGGCAGCCTTGCCAGCCCACTGTCCACCCCTCCCTCTGCCTCGCGCCCCCCCAGGCTTGGGACAAGCAGAGGCTGCGTGGGGACCAGAACATGTGGGACACTCATGCTTATACCTGCAGTTCTTTCGATTGCAGGAACCATTAGACGAGAAAGTCCAGCACAGCAGGCGGGCTGGAACCCCCTGCCCCGCCGGTTGGCGGGTAACCTGCGCTGGAGCCGCTCGCTGGACCGCATGTCCACAATGGTATCTATCCCCCGGGGCAGGGCGTGTGGGTGTCATATACAAGAGCCACAGTCTCTGGCACGGCTCGTCCCATCTCATCTCGGGGTGGAGGGGAATCCTCATACGGAATTCCTCATCATATGCTAGCCATGAGGGGCCCGGAAAATCGACCATCGCCCTATATATGTTGTCCAAATATTGGACCATGGGAATAGCTAAATCCGGCCGCGCCCTCAGATATACCGCCATATATATTAAATAAGCGGGGAGCCAGTTGGCCCAGGTACGCGGCGGCTTACGGCGGCGTGCCTGCTCCTTATCCTTCTCATCCTGACCCTCCCTTTCCTCCTTGGTGGGCTCTCTGTTCAGGAGTGAGAAGATATCTACGTACTCCCCTCGCCATATCTTTTCTCTGGTAGCCTGTGCCAAGTGATCACCCAATGGCAAGGAATACCCTGCCGTTGGCAAAGCCGAAAAGGGGACAGCCGGCCCATTAAAAGGGGCCTGAGCTAACCCTGCCACCCCCAGGACATTCCCAGCAGTGTAAGGACCGGGGCCCACCCCAGTGGGCATGGTGGCAGTCGTTGTCGCCGGGTGGGTCGCCAGCAGCGTGGCCCCCGCACCACCCGCGCGAGGCCAAGGCCACTGAAAGGCCCCCCCTATATTGGGAATGTGTGTAGATGTACTTGCTTGCACCGTATACTCACATGCTGCACCCCCGCGGGCCGCCCCCACCGGGGGTTCCGGCCCACTGGGGGCGTCGGAGCTCACGACCGATGTAGAGCTCATCACCGGGGCTTGACCCGCACCAGGTTGCTGGCTGGGGAGCTGCGAGGCAGTGGCCGGAGCCGCGCCACCCGCCTGCAGCAGCTCAACCCTCCCCGCCGGCTGTTGTCCTGCTGCCGACAGCGCCTCAAAAGGTACCCCGAAGGGGGCGCCTGCCTGACTGGCCCGGGCCAAAGACGCCTCCAGGGCCGCAATGCGGGCCAGTAAGGTGTCCACGTTGACCATGGGCAAAGGCCCGGCCGGCCCGCCTGATCCTGGCATGGGGACAGGTCCCTGCGCCCCAGGGCCCATATATGGCCAATGGCCAGCGCCAAAGCCCGGTAGGGCTGGTGAAGAAACCTGCCAAGGCAGGGAGCCGGGCCACCCCCCAAGGCTAGAGGGCCCCGGGAGAGGCTGCGGCCCAAAAGAAACAGGCCCGACGGAGTGGGCAGGAGGAGGAGCGGTGTCCACCGCTCGCGGGCCGCGGGCCGGAGCGCCCTCCGCGCCTGCACTCTGATCGGGCCAAGGGGCAATAGACCCCATTCCACCAGCCCCGGCCGGGGGTGGCAAAGGTGGCTGCTGAGAAGGCGGCACCACGGTCCTCCGACCTGGGTTGCGCCTCCGAACAGCCCGAGCTGAACTCGAAGCTGCCTTCTTTTTCGAAGGCATCTCTCCTGAAGCAAAAAAAAGGGAAGCCAGCCAGGCAGAATCGCCACCAAAAGGCTTCCCGGTAAGCTAACGAGCGACGGAGACGCAGGGGAAAAACTTCTCCGCTCCGTCGCTGAGGCAAAATGGCAGCTCGGCTGCCTTGTGGCCACCCCTTTTATAAGGGAGCTGGCCACGCCCCTAACTACCCGGATTCTCTGTCCTGTGGGGGGGCCCGCAAAGGGCGCGGCGGCCATTTTGGCGCCGCGCTTGCATTCTCTTAAGAGTTGCTCAAGTTTCCTTCCCTGTATGCTCACAGTTACAAGAGCAAGGGCAATTTTTGCCTCTGAATGTTAGAGGCACACATTGGAGTGATTTTATGATTAGGAGTCCAGGAATGATTTTGGAATACACAAGAGACCAAACTTTGCTTTCTGATGGACTTTGGGGTCACTCCCAGGAGAGACCAGAAACTTAATGGAAGAGGTGGTAAAAGTGACAGTCCATCAGGAAGGGGATACCTGAGCAGAACATTTGGAGCTAACAGAGGAAACCCTCTCCCTCCCTCTCTCTGTACACTGTTCTGTTTAGCATGCAGCTTCTCTTTCTTTGTCTCCCTCTCTCAACTTAGTCACAGGCCAGATGAAAACAAAGAAAAGGAACTTGTTTACATTGAAGTTGGATTGCATTTCACTAGATGATGTTAAAGCACTGGGGATTTATCACTTATTTATAACCATCTAGTGAACAGATTATAGACAAGAGGACTGTTGGCAAATGTGTTATTTAAAAGAGCCAGGCAGAAATGTTGTGCAAATCATGGCTTCTTCATGTTGCCACAGAAAGCAATTAGATGTTTAATTAAAATCAGTACTCTGTCCTTCGTTCTTTATTGGCTACAACTGTAAATATCCTGAACTATCAGACATGTGTTTGTTGTAGCTATTGAAATAAATATACAATATTTACAAGTGAATGGCCAAGTCTTTCCAAGACTCTGGAACAGGGGAAAATGGTTGCATTCAATGAAAAAGTTGTCTGAATCCTACATTCAGTCTTTGGGATTGGTTAATAATAATATCCATGTTTTCAGACAAGGGTTCTCAACCTTTTAAAGCCATGGACCAGATCACACACCCTCGGACAGTTGAGCGGGCCAGACTGGAAACGCTGTAAACGCTGCCACAAAACATGTCTGCAGCTGTCATAAATGTGTTTACCACAGCCATAAATATGTAAAAATGCATTTACAACAGCCACGGATGCATTTACAGCTGTCGTAAACATGTGTACAACAGCCGCGGACACATTTACACCCGTTTCTGCCACTTCTGCTGCTTCCGGTGGTGGTGGTGGGAGTGAGGGTGGCAGGCTACATGAAATGGTGCTGCAGACTGGATTCATCCTGCGGGCCGTAGGTTAAGAACCCTTGTTTTCAGAGCTGTTTTAGGAAGCTTTTTCTCATCAGAAAAAATGAAAAAGAAAAGAATATTTTTGACTGAAGAGCATTATTCATGAAATATAGAAAATAAAGAACAAGCTTTGTTGTGATATTATAACATACACCATATTTCCCACTAGATATTTAGGGGAATTAGAGCCAGTATTTGCAAAATATAATTAAACTTGCAATTGTAAATCTGCTAGGGTATGTTGAGTCTCTCCTAGCTTGATGACTATGCTGGGAAAGATTGGTAGAAGTTATTCACCGTAATTAAAAATGCACGGCAATCTGTATTACTCAAGGTTTTTTCCCCTGAATTAAATTGAAGCTTGGCTGTGTTCCCTGTTCCCCCTGAAGTTTCTGCATATGCATATATATATATATATATATATATATATATATATATATATATATATATATATATATATATATATATATATATATATATATATATATATATATATATATATATATATATATATATATATATATATATATATATATATATATATATATATATATATATATAAAATCTACAAGGCTACTTGCTGAAGGGAAACATTAGATAAGTAAGTACAGATGGCCAGATTGAAATCTAGTACACATATGCTTGAAGGGGAAACATCATTGTGTTTTGGCCATAGAAGGCCTGATCACATGGCCAGCTCTTTGGGGGAATCTAGAGAATATGTCTGTTTAATAAGAAGCCATCATATTGACATAAAAAAGTGAGACATTAGTCCCGGATTCAAAAGTCCTGCAATCAGATACAGTATATTCAAAATTTACAACGTGATTTTACTTATAATTTATTCAGAAATAACTCACACAGGACTTCAACAAGACTTATTCCCTAACACGTGGATTTAGAACTGTAAGCTAAATTGACATGTGGCTCCATAACATACATTAGAGTTACACATAACTTATAATAGTAAAGTAGATGTTCCTAAGGCAGTGATAGCAAACCTTGGCACTCCAGGTGTTCTAGAACTTTAATTTCCAGAAGCCTTGATCAGCAAGAGTGCTGACTTGGGCTTCTGGTAATTGAAGTCCAAGAACACCTGGAGTGCCAAGGTTCACCATCACTGTCCTAAGGAACAGTTGCATCTTATCTAAAATAAAGAGGGAGATGCCCCATGTCGAGAGGTTTAAATTAAAGAGCTTTAGTTTTGATTATTTAAGGAAATCATGTCTCTGCAGAGTACACAGGTTATTCATTATTTCATGTACCTCAGGTCCAGAAGTTTTACTGAAGAATTTGGAAGGCAATAATACAGTAATACAGCAACAAGTCTTCTTGGTCTGGAAGATCAAGAATTGTCAATGGGAAAAACAAGTCTGTTTCTTGGATATTAAAGGCATTGTAGTTTCAGAAGCAGAATGCAATAAGAAATATGGTTGGGCAAATACTGTAGAATCACTGATGGAGAGGTTTTATTTGTATTGAATGTGAAAGAAGAGAGTTTGAGAGGGGAGTAAATGGTAGCCCAGAAATGCAGGTTATTCCTCATGCTAAAAAAGTCTTGTCTTTCACTCACAGCACTTCCCACCTTCTCAAAAACTGACTTAGCAGTTCCTTACATTCACCTATCTTATTGCCTTCCTTACTGTCCTCAAAAATACTGTGATACATGCTGAATTATAGAATTGGTAGAAATAAAGAGGTAGCTGGGAGGCTCTCAACTGTTTTGTTTCTTGGCAAAAGCCTTTTTCAAGCTGCTGAAAGAACTGATAGCACAAGTGCACGTCAGATGTGGGGAACACTTGTGAGGTTCTGGGACCTGTGGTCCAAAACCCAGTCTTTCCCATCTCTGAGAAACATATTTAACCCAGAAAACAAAAGTTAACAATCGCTAACGTGTGTTGCATTAATGTGTCCCAGAATAATAATAAAAATGGGACTTCTCAATATTTGCCTTTCTGTTTTGGCATGATGTTCTAGCCCTCATTAGGCAAATCCTTTAACCTCTGAGTTTAAACTTCCCCATATATTCTCTACATTAATAACCAGCTGCCTGCCACCTCCTAATCTTAACCTATAAAACCAAGTGTTCACCGTTGGAATTGGCTATGGGCTGCTATGCGTCACCCTACTGTCCCACAGCCACCCTTCGTGCGCACGGCCTAATTCCCTACGCAGGTCAACGAAGGATTTAAAAATCCGGCACGGGGGCCTCAGCCCCACAAACGGCAAGAAAGGGAAAGAACTTCACGTCCCAACAGTCATTGCGCCGCGGCGCGCCAGAGCCAATCAGGCTGAGAGGCTCACGCACGCCGCAGCGTTCAGACACGCGTCGCAGCCAATCAAACGAAAAGCATGTTAAAAAAACGCAGGACAAACACAAAACACGAACCCATAACTACAAGCCCCAGCGTCCTGCGCGCCCACGCAGAACGCTGAGGAAAACGGCGCCCGGAAAATTAAAAAGCAAACAATTCACAGGAAAGCAAACAGCAGCCGGCTTTCTTTAACTAACCCGCAGCAAAGATCAGGCAGAAAGGATCGATCACCCACCCCTCCTTCTTAAAACAACTCCGTCTTTTCTTCTCTTTAAAAACGGAGTTGTTTTAAGGAGGAGGGGGGTGGGGGAAACGATCCTCTCTGCCTGTTCCTCAGCTCCCCTCCCCAACACCTAGCCCACCCTTCCTAACCCCCAATGACCATGCCCCCTCCCCAACACGGGCCGGCAGCGTACATATCCCAACGAGTCTGCCTAGCGAAAAAAAACCAAACATAACACCACATGGTATTTCAATGGGCCACACAACCACCGAGGCCGGCCCACAGAAATAACCACACCAAACACATAACATTTACACAGAAAATCTCCAAAAAACACACAAAAAAACCAACGAAAAACACACACCCACACCCCCAACAAATACGGCCACGCCGAGAAGGCCAGCAAGCAAACCCCCACCCCCCCCCAAACACACAAACCCAAAAACAGCCAGGGCAAAAGCAATACCCTCCCCAAAAGCAGCATGAAGCGGCAAGGCAAACACCCACCCAACAAACACACACACCGCAACCCAGCCCGGCCCACGGTAATACCCCCCCCCCCAAAAAAAAAGCCACATGAAGCGGCAATGGTATTTCCGCAGGCCAGCCATCAAGACTGGCCCACGAAAATACCCAAAACACAACAGAAACCACCACCTCAAAACCAAAAACATTCAAAAAAACACACACAGAACCCCCCCCCCAAAACCCTAAACAGACACAGAACGGCCACCAACCCAAAACAACCCCCCCTAAAAAAAAAAACGAAGAGAGCTTACAATTAGATGTCTTGCCTCAATGAAAACCGAAACTGAAATGAAGAGGAGAGACTCACCAGAAGAAGCAAAACACAAATATTTGCTCAACACCACCACCCAGTGGCCAAATGGCCAAAGAAGAAAAAACATCCAAAATATTCCCAAAAATTCAATAAATTCAAAAAATTTGGGAAATCAATTCCAAATACATTCAAAAATATCCAAAAAAACCCAAAAATAATTCACAGATTAATAAATACATTTTCAAAAAAAACCACTGTAAAATAACTTCAGTTTAAAAAAACATATATTTACACATTTCAAAAATTATTATCTAAAGTTCATTTCCATAAACAAAAAACAAAAACCTTCAAAAACCACTTTAAACAGCCCGGCACTGAGGAAGCCAGCACGCAAAAAAAAAAACCCAACCCACTGGGGGCACAAGTCTGCCACAGGCGGATGCAGCGCCACGAACCCAAAAAACCACAAAACCTTACAACACCATTCAAAACAGCCCTAAATCATGGGTGCAAGGAAATAAAATGAAACCCTTTACTATCCAGCACAATTTTAAAAAGCCCGGCAACGCCGGGCAAACTATGCTAGTGATATATAAAGAACAATAAAACTGGGTGTACGTCAGAGCTGACGTTTTGTATGGGAAAACTATAACTTTCGAATCCACGAAGACTAGAGCACAGGTTGTTAGAACTGTAGGTATACATTCATTTTTTAAACATAGCGCCCAATAGAGATGGTATTTTGAAAGAAGACACAAGACATTTTTTTCTGTCTAATGAACTAACTTGACATAAATAACTCCCTCTTCTACAGCATTTCTAAAGATCTTTTTATCTCTTCTCTGATATCTTCTTTCAGACTCACAATGTCATCTTGTTTTCTTTCTGCTTTCTGTTACAGTTGGATCAGTAGTTCATATAGGCTACATTTTACTCTTGGAAAGCAACCTGTTCCAAATCTTCTAGAATTTGTAGAGTTACAAAAGGACTTATTTCATGCATCAGTGCCAAGAAGCTACTACCCTGGCCATTTTAATTAAGGGAAGACAAGCTGTGATTTGGAGCACAAAGTACTGGACTCAAAAACACATCCCCAAGTTTCTCTACAAGTACTGTATAGACTTCGTGAGTGAGTGATTATACTCAAGTCACTTAGCCTCAATACTCTATTTTCAAAGTGTGAATAGCTTTGCTTCTACTGGATAACAGGGAGGAAAAAATAATGATGAATTTTCAGTAAGCCATATACGTAAATTATGGTAAGATACAGTAATACCTCATACAAAGTCCACTCCGTACAACATCGAATTCATACAACATCGCCTAATTTCTTGAAAAAAGTTACCTCATACAAAGTCGCTCGACTTTGTATGATGCATTGGGTTTTCTCCAGGTTGCATTGTGCCCGGGCAGTATAAAAAGCAGGGCACATATGTGCATTGCTCTTGTGGGTTTTGCACGAGGCCAAGAGTGTTAAGGAGTGGTTTTGAGCGCGATTTTGGAATTTTTTGAATTTTTTCATCAGAATTTTTAGAAGCATTCCTGGGATTTTTGAAGCATTCTTCAGGTTCTTGGACAATCAGGGTTGTTTGACATGTTTTTTTTAAATGTTTTTAGCCTTTAGACAATGATTTCTTAAAGTTCTGTCAGTTTCCTGTCTGTTTTCTTGACTTTGCCCTGAAGTCTGTGCTGTTACAGTACAATGTATCTCTGTGGAAACGACGTTGTACGAGGCATCGCAGCAAGGATTTGGCATGCCTCATACAAAGTCCAAATCCATATAAAGTCCAAACTTGTGGAACCAAGTTTGGACGTTGTATGAGGTATCACTGTACAACCTTTGACAACAAGAGATAAACATTTGATATCTTTCTGTAACCTATCTGACTGTATGTTAGTACAGTGGTACATCATACAATGATTTTAATCCATTCCACGGGGCTCATTGTTGTATGAAACAATTGCTATATGATACATGCATCGTATAGCGATTTTCCCTATGGGATGCATCGTACAACAAATTTTTTTTGCTAAGTGGTTTTTCCCATTGAAAAATTGTTGTACGATTTTTTCCATAGGGAAAATTGTTATGTGAGATGCCATTTCCCCCCAAAACCTAATTGTTATACAATTTCGTTGCTATATGGGACGATTGTTGTATGAGGTTCCACTGTAGCTTGAAAAGTTTCACTGGGATTTTTTCTGTTGGTTTTGTTCTTGTCTTGTACAACCTCTTACACCTACAGCAGGGGTTCTTAACCTATGGCCCACTGGCCAGACCCGGCCCATGGCACCATTTCATGTGGCCTGTGCCGCCGCTGCCACCACCACCACCAGAAGCAGAAACAGGCATATTTACAACAGCCACAAATGTGCCCGCGGCTGTTGTAAACATATGACAGCTGCGGATGCATTTTATGGCAGCGATTACAGTGGTGGGAACCACCAGTCCGGCCCGTTCAGCTGTCTGAGGGGTGTGGTCTGGCTCACGGCTTGAAAAAGTTGAGAACCCCTGGCCTACAGAGTATAGTCCACTATCACAAAACTACATGGTTTCCCTAACTGTCTCCTTCTAGCTGCTGGTTATAAGATTCCCATCTACTTGTCCAGTTGACTACCAGAAGGGGATAGATATTTGTTTATTTGTGCAGGTGTAAATTAGAATCCACTATGTCTCGCTCTTAGGGGAAAGGGGCTGGAGAGGGGATGGAAAAGGAGTTTGTGGCAAGAAGGGAGAATACCATTGTTAGGCCACTGGGGAATAAATATAATCATTCTGAGTGACTGCTGTGTGAGAGAGGATAGTAAAAAGAGCTGGCATTTGAAATTTGATTAGGATAAACAAACACTGTCCTTATCCCTTCATTAGTCACAATCTAATCCAAGCAGTTCCTAGCGTAAGTGCAGTTTTGGCCTTAATTGATATTTTACTAATCTCGTTCAACAGGCTGTAACAATCACGTTTTTGCTTTGACAGCATAAATCCTCTTGTGTAAAATTTCATCTGTACCATTTCAACCTAAATGTTCTTTATTGACCATGCTGCCATACGCTTAATGTTTAAACATAGGGCTGGTTTCTAGTGATGGCCTAAATGGAGCTGTTTTCCTGGCTAGCTCCAAAGCAATCAAGACATGTTTCTTTTCTACTAAGTGGAATTGCTTGTATTCTTTGAAGACTAACCCTATGGAAGGCGCTTTTTTTCTTGCATAAAACGTTTCTGTTTTACAAGGGGGAGTAACTTACTCAAATGAGCAGGCAATTCTTTTTAATCTATTCTGATTTATGGCAACACAATTATTGCATTAACTGAGAAGAATTAAAATAATTAAACATCGATAAAGCCAGAACCAATGAGGATTATCTTCAGCAATTTGAACATCCTGTGTAGAATGCTGCTATTGTGTTTATTGTGGCTTGGTCTTTCTTTTGGGCTGTAGTGCCAGTGCTTTTCTCTCTGATGTTTAGAGAAGCTTGTTTATGAAGTATTCATACGTTGTCAGCCCATCCCTTCTTCTCACACAGCCAATAAAATATTACTGTGGTCACTTTTCATGTGTATCCACATTTAACTTGGGTTATTTATGGATAGCAAGAAGATATTGCTAAACATTTTCAGGATTTGCAGCAGCTGTTCCAAGTCCTGCAGGACTGAACTCTTGCCTGACTACTACTGAGGGGTTTCAGCTGGAACCTCTGAGTAGCTGGGCTGGGCTAGATAAGCACCCCCACAAACTTCCTTTAACAAGAAAGAAGGGGGGATTTGATGTTGTGTGGATTCTGGTTCCTATCTTAGAAGACCTCTGGCCTTGGTTTTGTAGGCTGTTATTGTGCTTAACTTGGATACTTGCACCTCATTCTTGCCCTGCTCTAGCCCCTGAAGGTACTCTTTCTGTTCTGCTCTCTCGGTCACTTGGCTTGCTTGGACCAAGCTTTTATCATCTGGACAAATGTAATATCTCTATCTATCTTGGGCTTGGACTCTGGACTGAGATATGGTTACTGTTTGGCCTGTTACCTGGTTGCCCTATGTCCTGTACTTGTATTACTTTGCTAGCCACCCACACTTCAGATTCTGACAAACATTCAGCAGTAAAGTAGATGTTATGGTTTGGTAAAGCTTGTTGCAAACAAGAGGCAAGCTTTTGAAACTTTCAGATTCTCCTCTATCTTGAATGAAAATCCAATTGGGATTTAAAACCCACTTAAATGCTGGACAGAGTGGCAGGGGTAGTGTGTATGCCACAAGGACCACCTTGCTCGAAAGGTTACCTGTGGGGAAATGAGCTTTTGTTCTCATAGCAATTCCTCCACTGCATCCGTTCTTAACATCTCATTTATAAAACAGAAATAATATACAGTAGTACCTCATACAACGATTTTAATCCATTCCACTGGCCTCATTGCTGTACGAAACAATTGCTATATGATACATGCATCATATAGTGATTTTCCCTATGAGATACACCGTACAACGATTTTTTTTGGCTAAGTTGTTTTTCCCATTGAAAAATTATTGTATGATTTTTTGCATAGGGAAAATTGTTATGCGGGATGCCATTTCCCCCCAAAACCTAATTGTTATGTGATTTTGTTGCTATATGGGGCAATTGTTGTATGAGGTTCCACTGTATTGCTTAGAGAGAGTTGTTCTTTGTGAAACTGGGCATGAAGAACAGGATGCTATCATGCATATTAATCTTTGTATTATCTCTACCAGAGGATAATTTTTAGATCCCCAAATTACCATGGGAAAGGATCAGAGTTTTTCCTAATAATATATGGGGGGGAGGGGGAGGAAAGAATTTGGATAATTTCTGAGCTGATCTAAATTGGAGGGTGGTGTTAGGGAAACTCACTGATACCTTATTTTTGTAGATATGAGCAAATGTAGCTAGCTTTGTATTTGGCTGATGATGTGAATCAATGAAATTCTTAGATCTTCAGTTCCTGGCCAGTAAAATATTGCATATGACTATCTGGGCAGGGACTAGGTGTGACCACCCCATGAATAATAACTATCATTATTACTTCTTTTAAAATGATGGTACAAAATAGATTCATAGTTCACACAATATTTTTAAACACATACTTTCGAATAAATACATTTTTACAAATGTCCCTTAACATAACAAGCCTCTTTGTAGATTCTTCTTGATGAGAGAACCATGTTAGAAAATGTGGAGTAATGAAGCAGCTGAATTATAAATGCATTCTGCTTTAAGCAATAGTTTGTGTGCATTTACATCAACTTGCATTAAATTATTTCATTTTGTGTTCTGTTTCTGTGTATATGCAGATATAAATTTGTTGTGTTTTGTTCCATACTATAATACTGTAATATATCATTTCTATCTTCCTCACTAAGACGCTGACTGGGAAGCGGAAGGTCAGCAGTTCAATTCCCGAGTACTGCAAGACAGAATGAGCTCCTGTCTTTGTCCCAGCTCCTAGCAGTTCGAAAGCAAGAAATTGCAAGTAGATAAATAGGGATCACTTCGGTGGGAAGGTAAACTGCGTTCCATGCGCTCCGGTGTCTAGTCATGCCTGCAACATAACCACGGAAATGTCTGCAGAAGCAGACAGCGCTGGCTCTTTGGCTTTGAAACAGAGATGAGCACTGAACACTAGAGTCAGATACGACTGGCTTTTGAACAAGGGAAACCTTTATCTTCCTCACCACATCCTGTACTAGCATTTTGGTTTTCATAGGAAGGACATCGGTTTTCTGTGTTTTCTTCCTACTATATTTCAAATAAAGTAATCTGCTCTTTTGCATGATAACCAATATTATCAAAGCTAAAAGTAAAGGGGAAAAGAATGATTCCTGATCTATGCTTAAGTAAGGGGTGCCCAAACTTTTTGGGCTGCAGGCCGGTCATGTGGTTCAGTGGGCCGGTCAAGTGGTTCAGTGGGCCAGTACCGGAAGCAGAAGTAACATGTGCCTTGCAATCTATTTTGCAACATACATGTTTTGCTATAGGATGAGATAGATTTTAGGCTGCCATTTTCTCTACTTAAATCAGGGGGACCCAAACTACAGCCCATGATCCGGATCCAGCAACCACCACCAATTCATCCGGCCCATACCGTCCTCATTGTTCCTAGAAGTGGAAGTAAAATGCTTCCACTTCTAGGAGTGATGAGGGCGTTGTGGGACAGATGAATGGGTGGCGGGGGCCGGATCGGGGCCCTGGGCTGTAATTTTGGCACCCCTGGTTTAAGTGTTTTATGATCAGCTCTATTTCAGGGGAAAAAGATGAGCTTTGGTCATAATGTCTTTTAGAAGGAATCTGCCAGCTAAGGACAGAAACTTTGGTTACTTTAGTTTGCTTACAATATGCCTGGGAATTTTTCATGGACCACACAAAAATTCTTAGTTATGGAATTATCAGCAACAGTAGCACTATTTTGGGCTTTCCACCATTGGTAGTGAGCATCCTTTGTGGTATTTCACCATTGTGCTTCTACTTTTGGCCAGGTCTTGAACTGTGTAGTATGAGAAGAAACAGAACATGATCAAAAAGCTGGTGGTAAGGATTGGTTAGGGATCTAAATTATCTGCAGTATTATGTCAAGGCTCCAGGCAGTTATTCTACTACCATTTTTTCAAGATTTCATTTCCATTTCTGACAATATGTTTCTTGCATGGTTTTGTGCATTAAGTGGGGCTTATTCTCATTTAAAAGACTTCATATACTGTATGCTCTACTATCCTGTACTATTTTAATAATACACAAACCCCATTAATTTGAATTGGACTTTTTCTCTTATAGGAGTCCTGTCTCTCATTTAAGGAGAAAATGGAATCAACACAATAATCCATTTTACATTCTAATCTGGGGCAAATTTATTTTGCAGTAAAATAAAGTTGTTCATTTCCCCCCTGTAGTGAGAAACAAGGACAAAATTGGAAAAAGATTCCCATTATATATACTTTATTGGGGATGGAAGTGGGGTGGAATTAGCACCTATGGAAAGAGACACAAAAGGCTCTCTGTTGTAAAAGATCAGCTTCATTATACAGAGCCCTGAAGAAGTGGAGTACTGATTAGATCAATGGCAGAGGGGACAACAACAATGTGTTTGCTGCTGCCACTAACCTCCATATGTTCACTGAACACATTAGTGGTGTGCCTGAAGAGAGTGTGTATGACATGGTGAAGTAGGCATGATGTCACTGGAAAACCATCATAAATTGAGGCTATTATTTCTTGATGGCACTTCATTGCTGAACAGAGGTGAGAAGGGTACTGTGTCTACCTCTGTTAAGATACAATGACACATTCCTTTTGCCAGAGGAGGGCATTCACTCTCTACAGAGGAGTGTTTAGCCTCCGATCTCGCACATGGTTGTGCCCCAAAAATAAGTTGAGAGAAAAGATAAATCATAAGCTACAGATAAAACAAACAAACACATGTGACAAAAGGAATCACTCTACAGGCATTTTTTTAAATGTCCCTCTCTTAAATGGCCTTCTTAGACCTAGCTAAAATACAGCCAGTCAATGGGTTTTAATAATAATCTCTGAGTACCTGTTTTGTGGCCCTTATAATCCTTTTGCCCTAACTCATCACTGAGGGGAACCTCTTTGATTTAATTTCACTGAAATTCTTCAGGAGTCCCATTCCACTGTTGGGTGGGATTAGGCCAAAGGCAATTTGGCCCCAGGGTTCCTCACTCTATTAGAGATGTCCCAGGTTGTATAACCTGGCCCTGTTCAAGGGTTTTCTGAGGGACTGAGCATAACAGTAGAAATTAGCTATGAACTGCTAATCGAGAGTCTTCTTATTCAATATATGTTAGAGCTTATTTTTGCTTATGTTTTCAAGCAGCATGATTCTGAGAAGAAAGTTGTTCCTTAGAAGCTGGACAGATTCTTCACATTCTTGTTTCTGCATATCCATAAACCTCTTATACAATTGAAACTTTCCAGAGGAAAATGTGTAAGGGAAAATATACATGTTTGTACGTTTACTTATGTGTTTGAGCAAGAGCACATTTATAATCATATGTGAGAGCAATGTGTATTTTTGGAACTATCCATGGGCTAATTTAAAATTGGCAAATTCTCCTTTTATCACAACCAAAAATCATTTTCTTCTGCAACATTGATGAATGATGATATTATAGAAAACATAGGTGTACAAAACCTTCTGTGCTAAGTCTGTATAGAACTCAGTTTGCATACTATATGACACAAATTTATTACAAAGCCAAAGAACAAGATCCTCTGATGCTGTAAAAACCTAGAATTCTGTAAGTTTAGATCAATTATGTTTTGGATTAAAAACAGCTCTTAAAATGATTTGAACCACTGCTCAAAACTTTATGCCAGAAGCAATGGGTCTTACACTAGGGTTTGGACACATTCTTCCATGCAGCCTTATTTTCTTTGTCAAGCAAACTGCGAGACTCAGTTTCTACTCTGCTTGCCATTAACTTGTTTTGTATACCATTTACTGTTTCCTCTCTCTGTTGTACAGAGTTAATTTCTGGAACAGTGGTTCTTCTTCTGTGTCTAGGCCATACGTGAAACTGCCAAAATGAAGCCACCTTTGGGCAAGTTCATCCCAAAGTTCCCTTTGCCTGACCTAGTGTGAGAAAGATTAGCTGGCAACACAATGTCACCATTACCAGGGTACGTCTGATTGTGGTTCAGAAATACCACAATCTTCGAGGTGGCTCTTTCTGTGCACCCCTGGAGTAGTAGTTCAGCAACAGGAAGCTTGCTGTCCAACCTTATCTTCTCCAGCCCCAAATGCAGATTTGCCATGTAGTTGTGCTGTCTGCAGCTGTTTGCTCTCTAGCCATTGCTCTGAGGTGCAGCTGGTCTTTGCCTCCTAACAGGCTGCGGTCTGTATTTTGTACAAGCTGCTTTAGAAGTAACTCACGGATGTAGCAGACAAGGTAGCGGTAGCAGCAAATTGTTTTAAATAGCCTATTGGCCACTCTGTTTATTTAAATTAAATTGAGTTGATTGGGTCCATGACTGTGGTAAACTTGATTAGTTTGACCAAGGTTTGGTTTTCAAAGGTATAAAAAGCATAAATTTGTGGCTCAACTCATATTTATATCTCATTAGAAACTCATGGAAGGAATTTTATTTTTTTTAAGAGATGGTGCTCAGATCTGAATTTATTTAGGTAAAGAATGAAAGGGATCATAATTTTCAGTTCAGTTTGCCAGAACCTAGCAAACTCCTACAAGTATATGAGGCAGTCTTGTGGCTTAAAATTATCTGGCAAACATGTAGTTGTCTTTGTGTGTTGCAAAGGGACATCTCCAAATCTACCTGCATAGAAGAAATGTTATAATGACAGCTTGCCAGTGCTGTTTGAACAAGGAATTCACGATCCATTAATTTGTGTAATCAGAGATTAGGTAAGGCTGAATCAGTTGCTTTATGAGAACAGCTGCAAATGCTTAAAATGACATCAGTTTATTCCTGCAGTTTGAATATTTGCAAGCTTTTGATTAAAATGCATTTGATAGTTTCCCAGAATTTTCTTTAAAAAAGAAATGATAAATCTTTATGCTTCAGATGTGTGTGTGTGCGCGCGCGCACATGCGCACACGCACACACGCACGCGCGCACACGCACACGCACACGTGCGCATGCGCGCGCGCGCACACACACACACACACACACACACACACACACACACACACACACACACACTATATAAATGCTTCTCCCACTGGTGCTTTGAAGAAGAACAATCCTTGACAAACATATATGTCTAAGTGTTATTTTATTAGGATGCTTTAAATCTAACTAGTTATTCAGTTATCCTGAGGCTGTTCGTAAAAGGAGGAAGGAAATGAGGGTGATAACAAGCTGATGTAGCCCTCTCTCCTGGCAGCGAAACCATGTCTCGCTGCTAGAGCCTGGAAGAAAAATGAATGTAGACAGTGGCAGAAGCGATGATAAATAACCACTGATAGTAGTTATGGCCCTTAGCCAAGGCGTTATCAGAAAGCTGAGCATAAATCCTTGGGGCTTTTGTTTACACCATGGCCTGTCACGAATCCAACCACTGTAACCTTTTGGCATCCTACTCGACCATTGTTTTTATTCTTGTTGTGCCACTCCTGGGACAATAAACTGCTGCCAACAGTTCAGCAGCAGCTGTTTGGGGGCCAGGCAAAGAATACTGAGTGCATGCAATGAAGTTCAAAATTGATGTGCATCCCTTTAGTTTGATGCTTAATTCCACCTGAATTGCAGTTATACTCCCCAGTTCTGAGCATCAGCATGGTTTTAAGGATAGGAGCGCCATATTCTGGAAAGAATGGATGTTACTATTTTATTTGAGAAACCCTCTCATTTCACAATGCACTTTTCCCTTCATATACTGTATATTCATTCTGTTGACATTTAGTTACTGTCAGACCATTTGTTTGCTCATGGGATAGAATAAAGCTCCCAGATGATTTTCAGGATGCCCAAATTCCATTTACTAGCAGAGCGCCCTCCTAGGTAGTTCGAAATCTTCCATCTCATATTATCTTGATCGCTCTCTTGCTTTATGAGAGAAGAAGTTGGATGGGTGCCTACTGAAAATAACTTGCTGTGGTTAAGATGCAATTAGACGTACTGCATAAGATATGAGAGTGAAATAAAGGTACTAACTGCAGAGGGGAGGGGGCCGTATGTAAGCCAGGTCTGGTCCAAAACATTTGCCAGACTCAAGTGTAGGATGAATTTGGGACTTCCTCTGACCTACCTACCTGTGTAGATTATAGCATTAGTTGACTTCCATGCACATTTCTGGGGCAGCATGCTAGTTTCGGAGATGCAGGACAACCTGTGAAGTGCATACAGCTGTGTTCTCTTGCATAGAAGAAGGTCCAGGCACCTCAAAAGGAATTGCTGGAAGAGTGGCACTATTGTCCCCAGAACAGAGCTTGGAAAGGTTACTTTTTTAGACTACAACTCTCAGAATTGCCTGGTCAGTTCTAAACAAACCATCTCTAGATGGTTTGTTTAGAACTGGGGTATTACCAATGAAAAGACCATCTTTCAGATTGTTGAATATCATGCCTCCACTAAAAGAAGCCTTTGAAGGGAGAGCTTTGGCAAGTACTGTAATCTGAAAATATGGGCATATTAATGTGGGAAAAGTTGCTTCTTCATGTGAGCAGCATAGCATCCCTGTGAATATGTCCCAATGACAAATACGACAAAGACAAATTTTATGTGGTAGGTGTTGATTTGGTCCCACACCTACTGTATGAAAGAATATAGCTTTCCCAGAAACAGATAAATCGTGGGGATCAGCTTGTCTATGTTAGCTCTTAGAAAGGAAATGAGGTAAACAATTCCCAGAATTGTACATTCTCCTTTGCAGGAGTATAGAAGGAAAATGCCTTTTCAGTTCTTACTGTAATCCAATCATTTCATTAACCTGTAAAGCTCCAGTCAGGAAGGGTCTGTCAAAAGAAGTAGAATCCACATTGCCAGTATAATTCCAGTCAGATCCATATTTTAGTTTATCAAAAATTGCCATGATGATAGTGCATACAAAGCCTTTATTAGTGGGATAAGCCTTTGTAATTAATTTTCTGCCTTTTACATAGCAAGTAGTTTGCCAGGGTCATTTACATTAAAAAGAGGAAAATCTTCTCTTTCAGTACCATAGGATTTAAATATTTTAAACTGAATTAAATTAAAAGATAAATAAATCCCTTTATGACATGAAATATCTTTGGAGACTTCTGATTGAATATCCAAGAAGGTCATTAAATCCTTGTGTTGTTTTTAGATTATAGCCCACTGGTGTCAGAAATGTTAATATTGTGGCTACAGAATGACAAATTAGAAATAAATACCAAGATATACAGTAAAGTAAAATGCTGACACTCTTATAATATTGCTAGTGTTCCCATTTACGTAAGTGGGCCGAAGATTTCAGCCTTGATGCTTATGCTTTCAGTAAGTTTCTTGACATGCGGAAGCCTGAAATAACTCATCCAGGCTGCCAACTCAAGTTTGTTGGATCTGAGTCTCTCTTGTAGTTTGATTCAATGGAAGATTAAAAAAAATAATGATGTATCTGTACATATGTGCAGATATGTACAGGTCCATGCACACAGATTTCCTCCACAATTTACTAGAACAAGCCTATACATGTCTACTTAGAAGTATTCCATTCTGTTTAATGACGTTTGCTCACAGGGAAGTCAGAGTGTAGAGTTGATTAATCAGCTGTGCTTGAATAATTAAGTCCATCTTGTATGCATAAGAACAGGACAGAACATTCCCTTTCTATCTCATGCTACTCATTGGTAGCAGGCAGGACTATGGAACTTTCACTTTTGGGGAAATCACTATCTGTCATGTTGTCTAGATTAATGAACTGTAGTTAACAGTAATCATGGTAGTTTTCAACAAGCCATCTTCAAACTATGGTTTCTAAAGGTAGCTTCTTGAAACTACAGTACCAGTAACTGATATTTTAATTTTAATTTAATTGTTGGATTTCTATACCGCCCACTTGACCAAGGCCGACTCAGGGCGGTTCACAGTCATAGATAAAACAGATAACAGAATTAAGAACCCACCCCCTAAAAAGGGTGCAATTTAATTTTAATTTAATTTAATTGTCACATTTATATACCGCTCACTCGGCCAAAGCCAACTCAGGGCGGTTCACAATAAAAATTAAAAAACACATGTTAAAAACAGTTAAAACTACCCACCCCCTAAAAACAAGGGCTGCAGGATCCAAAGGCACCATGGGGAAGAGTTCTTTTACACCAACCACCCAATGGAGGTTACCCTTCCACCTGCACCCCACACTTGACCCGCCAGACAGGTTTTAAGTTCTTTTCTGAAAGGCAGTAATTCCGTCCGGAGACGTAGCTCTGTTGGCAGGAGGTTCCAGAGGGCCGGTGCAGACACGGAGAAGGCTCTCCTCCTTGTGCCAAGAGGCGAGCCCCTCTGGCTGATGGAACAATTAGAGAGCCCCTCCGGTCCGCTCTGGTTGGACGGACAGACGTCCTCAGGGCGATGCGGTCTCTTAGGTAACCCGGCCCACTACCATATAGGGCTTTAAAGGTCAAAACCAGCACCTTGAATTGCACCCGGAGACAAACTGGCAACCAGTGCAGCTCCCAGAGCAGTGGCAAAGCACGGGCATAACGCCCACACCCTATCACCACCCGGGCTGCCGCATTTTGGACCAGCTGTAGCCTCCGAATGGTCGTCAAGGGCAGCCCCAAGTAGAGCACATTGCAATAATCTAGTCTGGAGGTGACCAGAGCGTGAGTGACCATGAACAAGGAGTCCCGGTCCAGGAGTGGGTGCAACTGGCGAATCACCCGAAGTTGGGCGAAAGCCCTCCTGGTCACAGCCGCCACCTGTTCTTCTAGCAGTAGCCGCGAATCCAGGAGGACCCCCAAGTTGCGCACTGGATCTGTCTGGGGCAAAATAGCCCCATCCAGAACCAAAGATGGTAGCTCCCGGGTTAACGCAGGACCCCTTATCCATAGCCAATCAGTCTTGCTGGGATTCAGTTGTAGCCCGTTAGCCCCCATCCAGACCCCAACAGCTTCCAGGCACCTGGAAAGGACTTTGATGGCATCACTGGGGTCCCCATGGGCCGAGATGTACAACTGAGTGTCATCCGCGTACTGATGGTACCGCACCCCATGGGAACGAATGATCTCACCCAGCGGCTTCATGTAGATGTTAAATAGGAGAGGAGAGAGCACCGAGCCCTGAGGCACCCCCCATTTGAGGGGCCTAGGACTGGACCTCTCACTCTCCAACCACACCGACTGGGTCCGACCCCTCAGAAATGAGGAAAACCAGGACCACACAGTGCCCTGGATTCCCAATCCTCGGAGCCGTTCCAGAAGGATACCGTGGTCAACGGTATCGAAAGCCGCTGAGAGGTCAAGAAGAGCAAGGACGGATAGGTGACCACCGTCCCGCTCCCGCCAGAGATCATCCATCAGTGCGACCAATGCCGTCTCGGTACCATATCCAGGCCTGAATCCTGACTGAAAGGGGTCCAGGTAATCCGCTTCATCCAGTACCCCCTGCAGCCGACACGCCACTGCCTTCTCCAACACCTTCCCTAAAAAGGGGAGGTTGGAGACAGGCCTATAGTTGGTTAGGACAGCTGGGTCGAGGGAAGGTTTCTTCAGGAGTGGGCGCACCAAGGCATGTTTTAAAGGTGCAGGAAACACCCCCTCCCGCAATGATGCATTGATCATAGCCCCAACCCAGCCACCTGTCACCGCCTTGGAGGCTTTCACCAACCAGGTGGGACAGGGGTCCAATGGGCAGGTAGTGGCGCGCACAGCTGCAAGGAGCCTGTCCACTTCATCAGGGGCAACTGGATCAAACTGGTCCCAGATGGTATGGCAAGACTGTGCTCCAGCTCCCTCCGGACTCTCCCCATCCACGCCAGGATTAAACCCCGAGCGAATCCGATCGATTTTCTCCAATATTAACTATATTTCTGAGTGTTGACAATAAAACAATATGTGAATAAGTAGAAGTGAGAACAAATGCTTTTGAACTTCATATCATTGTAGGAGGAGACAAGAAGGGACAAATGTGCTTAGTATGAGATATGATCACAGCCATCATTCACTGAAATTAAACTGTGGATGATCTAAGAAGAACAAGTGAGCTTTAAGCTAAACTAAGTTAAATTGAATGGGATCATTAATTGGAGGAAGAAAACCCTGACAGGATAAGCAAATAGCTGCTGAATCCATAATATCCTTATCTTGAGTAAAATCTCATGCAAACTTGAGTAATTTACCTATGTTTCTACTTAGTTGCCATACATGAGTCAGCCAGTAGAAATCACATATTCTAACAAAAGCATCAGGGCTGGTATGGCTTAGTGAAGTCAATGTGTAATAACTCACTAACCGTTCATTATTATTTTTTTGGCCGTCTTATGTTTACCCTGGATAATGCTTGCAGCAGAGAAATCATCATGACCGCAGTCTGCACTCCCTACTATTGATGTTTAACTCACATGAAAAACCATGTAGGTAAAACATGTGGGAGAAGAGAACCCCTAGAACTTCTAAGACTTGTCTAGACAAGAGAATTTTGGCAGGTGCCCATGGTCATGCAAGTAAGAGCCAAGCTGCCTCCACTGAGATAAAAACTGGCCAAGGACCTGACAATATAATGACCAGGTACATTTAAAACAAGTGATGCCTTAAGGATTCTTAAATGATATGTGTGGAAGTTTAGTGACATTACCTAGAGGCCCGCATATCTAACCCCCAACAAATTAAGGAGCTTGAGCTGTTCTTGGACAGAGCGGAGCAGACTATGCTGGACAAAGTAGAGACAGGGCACAGTTCTGAGGGAGAAGGCACTTCACTAACTCAGGAGGGAGATGGTTGGAGGAATGTGACTCAAAGGAGGAAAAGAATAGGGGATCACTCTGAGAGTCTGAAATTACAGAATAAATTTGAGGCTCTTTCCCTTATCACACCTGATGAGGAACACACAGAGGAACAACTGGTTCCACCTGATGATCTCTCCTTCATCACACTTGATGAGATCCAGGAAGATGAACAACAGGAACAAACTGAGGTTCTCTCCCTTAATATGGTTGATGAGGTGCATGTAGATGAACAGATTGCAGGAGAGAGGCTCCTTCTACTAGGCGATTCAATAATTAGAAATACAGAGAAATGGATTTGTGATGCACATGATAACCGTATGGTGACTTGCCTGCCAGGTGCAAAAGTTGCAGACATCACAAGAAATCTAGATAGATTCTTAGAGAGAACTGGGAATGAGCCAGTTGTCATGGTACACGTTGGTACCAATGATGTTGGGAAGGCCAAGCGGTCTGTCCTGGAAGCCAAATTCAGGTTGTTAGGAAGAAGATTGAAGTCCCGGACTTCCAAGGTAGCATTTTCAGAAGTGCTGCCTGTCCCTCGCGCAGGACCTACCAGGCAGGCAGAGCTCAGAAGCCTCAATGTGTGGATGAGGCGGTGGTGTCGAGAGGAGGGCTTCAGATTTGTCAGGAACTGGAGAACATTTTGGGACAAGCCAAATCTGTTCAGGAGGGATGGGTTGCATTTAAACCATGATGGGACCAGATTGCTGGCACTCAACATCAAAAAGGCTGCAGAGCAGCTTTTAAACTGATAACTGGGGGAAAGCCGACAGGAGCTGGGCAGCATCCGGTTCGGGAAAGTGTGTACTTGAGTAGTGAGGAGGATGCAAAAATTACTGAGCAGAGCAAGGAGCTAGTCACCAGCACTCTAGCAGAAGGATGCAAGAGGCAGTCTAACAATGCAACTGGACTCAAAAGAATGTATCAGGAAAGCATATATAAATGCTTGTATACAAATGCCAGAAGCCTCCGGAACAAAATAGGGGAGCTGGAATACTTAGCAATAGATAAAAATATTGATATTATTGGTATCACTGAAACCTGGAGGACGGATGATAACCAATGGGATACAGTTATCCCAGGCTACAAACTGTACAGGAAGGATAGGAAGGGGCAAACAGGAGGTGGTGTAGCCTTGTATGTCAAAGAAGTGATAAAATCGTATGAATTGGAATATCTAGGTGATTTAGAGTCACCATTAGCAGCTCTGTGGGTAAGAGTACCAGGCCACAAGGATGGTCTAACAGTAGGCATATACTATCGGCCTCCAACCCAAACTCTTGAGGGAGACTGGCATTTGGAAAATGTTGTAAAGGAGGCATCCAGGAAGGGAAGCCTGGTTATAATGGGGGACTTCAATTACCCTCACATAGACTGGGTGAACTGTTGTTCAGCACATGATAAAGAGATAAAGTTCCTAGATATGCTCAATGATTGTTCCCTGGGACAGATGGTTGAAGACCCAACTAGAGGTACAAGAATCCTTGACTTGATCCTGAGTAATACTCAGGATCTGGTGCAAGATGTTAATGTGACTGATCCAATAGGGAACAGTGACCACAACTCAATTATGTTTAACTTGATCATAGACCGCAAGTCACTGATAAAATCTAACACAGAGACCTTAAATTTTCAAAAAGGAAATTTCCCAAAGATGAGGAAACTAGTAAAAAAGAAACTGAAAGGGAAAATTGAGAGAGTCCAAACACTCCAAGAGGCATGGAGGTTGTTTACAAAAACAATAACAGAGGCCCAATTGGAATGCATACCCAAAAGGAAAAAGGGCACTGCCAGGTCCAAGAGGACTCCGATGTGGCTTACAGGAGCTGTTCGGGAAGTGATCAAGAGCAAGAAAAGCTCATTTAGAAGATGGAAGGCTTGTCCAAATGAGGACAGCAGGCAGAAACATAAATTCTGGCAGAACAAATGCAAGGCAACAATCAGGAAAGCAAAGCAAGACTTTGAGGAGCGTATAGCTAAAAATACTCAGAGGAATAACAAAGACTTCTTTAAGTACATTAGATGTAAGAACCCAACTAGGAAGGCCATTGGACCATTAGATGACAATGGAAGGCAAGGGGTTATTAAAGAGGAAACAGAGATTGCAGAGAGACTCAATGAATTCTTTGCTTCAGTATTCACTGAAGAAGACAGAGACCACATGCCCAAAACAGAGCCTATCTTCGTAGGGAGGGAAACCGAAGAATTAAGCAAGATAGAAATAACCAGGGAGGAGGTCCTTGCATGTCTTGTTAAGCTAAACACTAACAAATCACCAGGACCAGATGGCATCCATCCACGAGTTCTCAGGGAACTTAAAGATGAAATTGCTGATCTCCTAGCCAAAATATATAATCTTTCCCTCAAATCAGGCTTTGTGCCTGATGACTGGAAGGTAGCGAATGTAACACCAATTTTCAAAAAAGGATCCAGGGGTGATCCAGGAAATTACCGACCTGTCAGTTTGACATGTGTCCCAGGTAAAGTGATGGAAACCATCCTAAAAGATAGAATTAATAGGTACATAGAAGAGAAGGCGCTGCTAAAGGAGAGCCAACATGGCTTTTCCAAGGGCAAATCATGCCTCACTAATCTGTTGGAATTTTTTGAGAGTGTCAACAAGCATGTGGATAAGGGGGATCCAGTTGACATTGTTTATCTGGACTTTCAGAAGGCTTTTGACAAGGTCCCACACCAAAGGCTCTTGAATAAACTTACCAGTCATGGAATAAAGGGACAGGTCTTGTCCTGGATCAGCAACTGGCTAAGGGACAGGAAACAGAGGGTAGCACTAAATGGACACTTCTCCAAGTGGAGGGAAGTAAAGAGTGGGGTCCCCCAAGGTTCAGCACTGGGACCCCTGCTTTTCAACCTCTTCATAAATGATCTAGAGGTAGGAGTAAAAAGCAAGGTAGCCAAATTTGCTGACGACACTAAATTATACAGGGTAGTGAAAACTGTGAGAGATTGTGAAGAGCTCCAGAGGGATCTCTTGACACTGGGGGAGTGGGCAAAACAGTGGCAAATGAGCTTCAACATCAGTAAGTGCAGAGTGATGCATGTTGGGGCAAAAAACCCCAATTACATTTATAAACTGATGGGGTCTGAACTCTCTGCGACAAACCAGGAAAGGGACCTTGGTGTCCTGGTGGACAGCTCAATGAAGATGTCAACCCAGTGTGCCTCAGCAGTGAAAAAAGCAAACTCAATGTTAGGGATCATTAGGAAGGGTATAGAAAATAAGTCAGCAAGTGTCATTTTGCCTCTTTATAAATCTATGGTGAGGCCCCATCTGGAATATTGTGTACAGTTCTGGTCGCCATACCTCCAGAAGGATATTATGGAGTTGGAGAAAGTACAGAGGAGGGCAACCAGAATGATTATGGGACTGGAACACCTTCCTTACCATCTGAGCCAGCAACGGTTGGGCCTTTTCACTCTTGAACGACGGCGTCTAAGAGGTGACCTGATTGAAGTTTATAAAATCATGCACGGTGTGGACAAAGTAGATAAGGAAAAACTGTTTTCCCTATCGCACAACACTAGAACTAGGGGACACTCCATGAAACATTTGGGTACTAGTTCTCAAACAAATAAGAGAAAGTACTTTTTCACCCAGAGGATCACTGGTCTATGGAACTCCCTGCCAGAAGAAGTGGTGACAGCTGTCAGTCTTGACAGCTTGAAGAAAGGATTAGACAAGTTCATGGAGGACAAGTGTATCAATGGCTATAATTATGGCTACCTAAGGACAACCTCCAGGTTGGAGAGATAGGCAGGATATCTCTCAATGCCATTTCCAGGGAATCCTAAGCAGGTGAAGGCATCTCCTTGGGAATACCCTGAAGGAAATGGTGAGCCACTGTGTGGGACAGAATGCTGGACTGGCTGGGCTGTGGCCTGTTCCAGCAAGGCTGTTCTTATGTTCTTATGTTCTTACCTTATACTGTATAATATACTAGCTTGGTACCCAGCTTCGCCTGGGGGTGTTTTGTGGCGAGCAAGCGGAGGTGGGCACGGGTTTTCCCATCGGGAGGTTTCCAAAGCATTGCTAACACAGAGAGAGACACAGACACATACCCCCAATGCACCTCCTTCTCCCCCCCCCCACATGCACACACAAACACACGATCACTCTGCCCACCCCACGCCACCTCCCTTCTCACCCTACATGCACACACACACACACACACACACACACACACACACACACACACACACACACACACACACACACACACACACACTTGGGCCCCCCTGAACCCCCTCTCCTTCCACCCCATGCACACACACACACACACACACACACACACACACACACACACACACACACACACACACACACACACACACACACACACACACACACATGCCCAGTGCCCCTTCTTCCCTTCCACTCCGCCTGTCGCAGCTCACCCTTAGGTGAACTGCAGGCTGAAGAGTCCCGCCGCAGGGCTGGGTGGCTTGTTGTGTCCGTTCTCGCTTCTGCTGATGGCTCCCTTGTTGCCGGGCCCGCCCTGCGGCCTCCAGCTGTGTCACCTCCTGAGTGAACTCCTCAGCAGCAGCACCACGGCCGCTGTTGCATAACTCAGCGCCCGTCAACTTGTCCGCCCTGTGGTGAGGCTCAGATGCTGGCAGTGAGGCGGTCCTGCTGCCTCTGCCATTTTGTTCATTGCCACTCGGTGGTCTCTTCCTTAACGTTGTCGGCCAACCGCCTCTGTGTGCCATATGGCATTGTATGTAGGGGTGAGCAGTTCTTGAGCACAAGGTCCGCTGGGAGCCACTGGGAGCCATAGTTCCACACCTCACGCCTCTCTGTGGTGCTGTCCACCCAAAGAACCACGACTCCCAGGATACCCCTAGGCGGCTGTCTCATTGCTTTCTCTCCTGCCGTAGGGGGTGTCCCCTTTGCAACCCCTGTTTCAGGGCACAAACCCCAAAATGCACTGCCAGACCCCTGCAAGGACCCTCTCGCATGCTCAAGGTAGGCATGTGCGGAGTTTCAGGGCTGGCAGTAAAGGCATGCGGATTTGTATTCAGCACAAACAAGAATGCACCTCTCTTTTATTATATATATATATAAGATGACTTGTATATGTGAGGGAAAGTGTTTGGACACATTGGTATAGTACAGTGATGGTGAACCTTGGCACTCCAGCTGTTCTTGGACTTCAATTCTCAGAAGCCCAAGTCAGCACTCCTGTTGATCAGGGCTTCTAGGAATTGAAGTTCAAGAACACCTGGAGTGCCATCACTGGTATAGTATGTAATAGTTCTAAAATCCATCTCTGAAAAATGCTCATCCAGAAATTTGAAAACATTGTTTAAATTGGATTGATTTGGTCTTGTTGTCGAGAGCCCTGTTAAAACCTTCAAAGGGTTTCTTCTTTTTGTTCTATAAGTGAACATTTTTATTCAAGAGAGATTACCTACTACTTCATGAAATATTTCTTCTAACTTCCACTGTAGTAGTAAACTTCAGCTTTTGATGTTAGTGTATTGTAGAATGTTAAGAAGAGCTTCAAAAACTCAGGAAACATGTTTTCCCCTTGGCTTAGCTCATGGGCAACACTTGTCAAAACCTCTCTTCCTCTGATGTAGAAAAAAATGATGCTGGCTCTTCATACCTAGTGTGAATCATACATGAAACATTTTAAATATGTCTATGGGATGTGATGCTTTTAGTGTACTAATATCATTATTTCGAGTTACTGAACAGGCATTGGCTGGATATATCAGTGAGATGTTGTGAGTTCAGTCCCCCACCCACCCCCGTTTCCCAGAAAAGACATACTGTGTGGCCTTGGGCAAGCTTTACAGTCCCATGGCACCTCCAGAAGAAGGGAATGTTAAAGCTCTAGAAAACTCTAAAATTCAGAATTGATTTGACAGTGTATGAGGATGATAAGTGCACACAGTCCACCAGATGTTCAGATGTTGTTTTTACTACTACTACTACTACTACTACTACTACTACTACTACTACTACTACTACTACAGAATCATTTTGAGCCCATATAGATATTGAAAAAATTAAAATGTTTAAATTGGGGCACTTGTGTATGAATTCATTTCAAATACACGTTTTATGAATACATTAGAAAGCCACTTAGTTGTAGTACCTACCTCTGTTGCTCTAATTTTCTTCTCTTCTCAACCTAAGCCCCCACTCCACATACTGTTTTATTTCTTTTCTTTTTTTGCTTTCACTCCAGTATTGACTAAGCTCAATACTCACACCAGTACTCAGCTAAGTACCCCAAAACAGAAACATAACTTATTTAAACTATAGCTACCAGAGTTCCCCAGCCAACGTGGGAAATCACTTTATTTAAGCTGAGACCTCAGGGGTATCCATACACACCCTTCTAGTTTTTTAGAGCTCTGACTACAGATCCTAAAATGCCCCAGTCAGTATGGCCAGTTATATAAGCCCAGCTCTCAGTAATATCTGTACCAAAATTCATGTTTCTAGCTGTCATCTGTTTAGAGACCTTAAGACGCAGATAGACTTTCTGGTATATAATGCGAGGGTCCTTTTAATATTCAGAGCAAATGCAATTTTTATTTCAAAAGTGTAAGAGTTGTGTTTGCTGTTGTAAATGAATACCAGTGACGAATACTGTGAGCCCTGTTTTTTTTATTTCAGAACTCTGATCTAGCAAGTGTCTTCCACTCTACTGTGTGAATGGTATATATGCAGGTAAACATTCTTCCAATCTCAAAAGTGTGCAGTATGCATCTGCAAACCCAGCAGGTACAAACTCAGCATTAGAAATAGTCGAGAACTGGTTGGTTGTATCAAAAATCGTGATTTTAAGCAAAGTTCAAACTTTTAACATGAAACATTTAGACTAGTTAAAATGAACTTCTTCAGTTCTTGGTGTAGTAGTTGGGGTATACAAATACAGAACAAACTGACAAAATTAGCTGTGTGGGTTCCTTTGAGAAATTAGAAGAACAGAGGTTTTAGAAGGTGTGATAGGATCTGTATTGAATACTTGTTCTAGTTTAATATACATATTTATGATATAAATCTTTATTGTCATTGTCCTGCACAGAACAACGTGATTGAAAAAAACCACTTATGTGTGCATATACCATTCGATATTCTCTTAGAGGATAGAATTTTTTTATTGTAGAAATATGAATCAAATACAGCTTCATTGCAGTGATCTGCTCTGAATTAGATCCTCATGAGCCTTCTTATCAGATTGTTGGCATAGTCAGATAGGTCATCACAGGTTATATGATTTGGGCACAGAATGGCTGAGTCCAATGAGTCCAAATCAGTATAAATCTGTGTTGGAACTGAGTCTGAATCAGTTATCAGAAATGTTTTATTTCTGATGTACCAAGAAGAATGTGAGCACATGCACGGATGTAGGCATTTTTTCTCTGCAGTAGTCTTTTTTTCCAAAGAAGCAATTGCTGTTTAGTTAAAAACAACAACACCTTACTTCAGAAGTGTTACAAAGAGCCTTTGAGATTTTTTTATTGGCAAATATAATTGATTTATAATATGAAATCTTGCACAGAAAAGTAATGCCTCATTACTGGCGTTTTTAATCTTTTTGGTAGTCTCAGCTGAACAGTAGGGTAAAAGTACTTTAAATGTGTATAAATCTGTGTTGGATCATGTGCCTGTTGACTGCTGGAAAATGTTGCATTAGAACAGGGGTGCCCAAACTACGGCCTGGGGCTTCACGGGCTGAGTGAATTGGAATCGGGGGGCAAATCCAGCCCCCGGGCCATAGTGACCACCCCTCTGAACCACATGACCAGCCCACAGCCCAAAAATTTTGGTCACCCCTGCATTAGAATATAATTTCTGGTTGTCATTTGATTTTTTGCATATCCTTTGGATGTTTTCTAGTCTGGAGGCAACTGCGGTGAATATAATATTTGTTTCCTGAGGCCTAGCTTAGCTTAGTGGTGGCAAACCTATGGCATACGTTCCAGAGATGGCACTTGGAGCCCTTTCTGTGGGCACCCGTGCAGTCACCCCAGCACAGAGTTCGCCCCGCCCCTCTGACCAGCAGCCCAATGGGAGCACTTCCTCCCTTCACAGCACAGAGCTTGCCCCACCCCTCTTCCCTGTAGCCAAAGGGAGCACTTCCTCCCTCCCCCCAGCACAGAGTTTGTGCCACCCCTTTGACCAGCAGCCCAATGCGAGCACTTCCTCCCTCCCCCCAGCACAGAGTTAGCCTTGCCCGTCTGCCCAGCAGCCCAATGGGAGTGTTTCCTTCCTCCCCTGTTGCTGTGTTGGCACTTTGTGATAAATAAGTGGGGTTTGGGTTTGCAGTTTGCGTACTCGGCTTCTAAAAGGTTTGCCATCACTGGCCTAGCTCATTTGCTTACACTTGCAATGGGGCTGACAATTTGCTATGGTGTCAAAACATCCTACCCTAGCATAAGGGGGCTTATTCCACCAATCTGGCATAATTTAAGAGGCAACGACTATTCCCTACCATTTCATAACTGTTAAATCTAGCCTGTCTACATTCCACACCTCCCCTGTAAACTGTTTCCCTCACAGAAAGTTGAGATCTCTGTTTAGGCTCATTGTTCAGATCCTAAATTTCATCTCCAGGCAGGATTTGTGTTGTTCAGCAGAACATACATTGTACCATCAATTCTGTATATATTGTTGGGTTGAAACACCTGCTTTTAATCTGCTATGAGTGGTGATTCATGAGTCACATAACCTTCAAAGAAGTTTTACAGTTGCAACTATCCTTTGCCATGTACAGAATAAATATATTTGATGCTCTGGGGAAATCCTTCATGGTCTTCAGTGTTGTGGTGCTAATAAAGAAATGGCAGGTGCTGTCACTGTTAATTTGACAGCTGGTGCTGCCATGTGTTTCTTCTTTTGGAATTGCCTCATTTTTGTCAGCAAAACAGATGAAATCTTCAACTTTTTCTGCATGGACTAGGTTGAAAGCAGGAGTCTTCCAGATGTTCAAGTCTTATAGTAAGGATCTGAAGTGAAACCACTTAAACTCCTGGTGATTCTTATTTATTTACTAAGGTTCTTTGATTCTTGGCTTTTATATAAATAATATGACAGAGAGATTACACTGGGGAAAATATAGGATGTTGATAGAACTGTAAGTAAGGTAAAGACTGTTTTTCATGCACACACATATATAACAGGATCAATTTCCTGTGTCTACCCTCTATATAACTGGTGGTTTACAGTAGGTTCACCTCAATTTAACTGAAGAAATGGGCAGCTAGTCTTTTTGTCTTGATATGTTTGCACAGACTAAAATGGCTACATCTCTTGTGTTAGTGCTCTTGAATTCTGAGGAGTCTTAACCCATTGTCACTGGCTAGACAGCAAAGTGGTTTGGGTATCTGGCTGCAAAATTAGAGGTTGGAAGTTCAGTTTCCCACTGTGCCTCCTGGGAGAACAGCTAGCCTGCAAAGCCATTGACAACCTCCACAGTCCCAGGGCACTTCCAGAAGAAAGGCATGGTAAACCACTTATGAGTATTCTCTACTTTGAAACCCCTGAAAAGAACTGCCATAAGTAAGAATTAACTTGACACTACACCATTAAAATTAGGTAATCCATCTTCAGAAGTGATATTTAGTGATTCAGCATTCCTGGTTACAAGTAGAGTTTCCTCAAGGAAAGCTGTTTCACACCTACCAGCTCATTGTTGTATCTTGTAAGTAGCTAACTATTTTCATGACAGATAATTAAAGAATCGTGGCAACATGACCACTGCACCCCCTTTTCTCATATTGATTTATGAAATGGTAGGGGTACTGGGACAGAGATTTCTGCTGTGGCTGATCCCTGGCCATCTGGATGGAGCAACAGGGATCCCAGCTGTTTTAAAAATGTCCCTGCCACAGATAGTGTAAATGCAGGATCAAGAATGTATAAAACTACCTGAAGCTGTGCTAGAGGAAAGAGAGAAATGTGGAGTAGAGATAAGAAATTAGTGAAAGGCTAAGGAACTCCCAAAAAAGTTTCAGGACGAGGAAGGAAAAGCTGGGATACAGATGTGTGTGGCTGGAAGGGAGTTGGATGGTCTCCCATCACAAGAAGAATAACAGCCCAGGAGGAAATAGGGAGAACAGAGTGTGGACAGAAATCCTGTCAAAAGGAGTCCCCAAGTTTCAGATCATCAGGAACAGGTAGAGATGTAAAATTTCCGGAAATTTTGAAGCTCAGAAAAAAAACTGGTTTTTTTCCGGGGGGAAACGGAAATTTTCGGAAAAATTGAAAATAATCTGATACCACACATATTTTTAAATGGTTTATAAAATATTTGAACCCGGCTCTTAAAATATTTTATTCATCATGTTAAAATAAAACATTCCATAATATATTTTTTATTTTTTCAATTTTTCCAATATTTCAGGAAAAAAACCAAAAAAGGCTTCAGAAAAAAAACCATCCCCCCCCCGAATTTTCCCGGTTTTTTCCTAGGCCTTTACATTTCTAGGAACAGGTCAAGTGATATGTCAACGACAGGAAGACACCTGTTGGAAAACACTTGCAAAAAGAAGCCTGCAGTCCCTCATAGAGGGTCCAAGTAGCCTACAATCCATCCTTCTCATAACATTCCTTTCCATCTCCAGCCAAAGATACCTTTGCCCTCAAGCTTACCATTGGCTGGGGTCCACCTTCCTTAAAGTACGGCCCTGGAGCTATTCACAACATCCATCCATTACATAAGTATATCTAGCTGGCACAGACTCTGGTCCTATTAGGACAATCCCAGTACAGTGGTACCTCATACAACAATCGCCCCATATAGCAACGAAATCGCATAACAATTAGGTATGGCATCCTGCATAACAATGTCCCCTATGGAAAAAAATTGTACAACAATTTTTCATTGGGAAATACCACTTAGCAAAAGAAAAATATCATTGTGCAATGCATCCCATAGGGAAAATCGCTATATGATGCGTGCATCATATAGCAATTGTTTCGTACAACAACAAGCCCCATGGAATGGATTAAAATCATTGTATGAGGTACCACTGTATTCTAATTTCCCTGGATCTTCTTTCACTTCGGAGCACAATTTACTTGTTCCCTAACTGGAGTCGACTTCTTCCCCAATCCTACAGTATTCTACAACTAATCTGATGTTGATCTGCCAGCAGCTTACAACCTGTCTACTCTTGATCCAACTGCGACTTTTATCTTTCCTGGCCTCAATCCAGTATAAACTCATAACTACTGGCTGGCCAGGAAAGTATCCCTACCCTGACCAAGCAACCCCCTCTCAGTGTGCAGCCAATAAAAGGGAGTATACAGTGGAACCCTGGAGTCCAACAATGTGTTTCAGGAGATGCCAGAGAGTGTATACAGTGACCTCCTGGGTGGAGGGGAATGGGGACATGATGACATCAAGGTGACCTGATTTATTTATTTCCCATGGGAATGGGGACATGATGACATCAAGATGACCTGATTTATTTATTTCCCATAATCTTCTTGCATATGGTTTCTTAAAATTTGGACACAGAGTTTTTGCATGTTATTTTATAATTCAGTTTGCTCACTGTAGTATATCAAACCTGGTACTACCATGTTGTATTTCTATTTGTTTAATGTAGCTTGATTTATTCAGTACTAGCAAATGGACTCAGTTTCACCTGGTTACAAATACATGTGTGTAACCCTGAACAGCCCTGAAATTCTTTCACACTGCTCCCTCCCTCCCTCTCTCCTTTCAGCTTATTCAGCTTGTACCATGATTAGAAACCCACCCAACCAAGCCCTCACTGCAGTATCCTTTTTCTTTTCTCTCTCCTCTCTTATTGTCTGTCTCTAACTTAATTCTGAGACTTAATCAACCTGCAAAAGTATTAGAATCCAGACGTGGGCTGGGCCACCCAGTGTGCCCTCGCCTCTGGTGCTCTGGGGCACAAATAATAATTGTATTATTTTATCCACCCGGTGTGCTGCACTTTAGATTAAACCATTGCTCCAAGCTTCCTCCTTCAGCTTGGAGCAATGGTTTATTCTAAAGTGCCGCGCGCCAGGCGGAGCAAGCAAGGGGTAGCAACCAAGTGGTTCCCAGGGGCAGCCTTCTCCCCCGTCCCTTGGTCATCACCCCTCACTCCTGTCCAGTGCCTCCCATGGTGCCCTGCACACCCCTCTAATAGAATCAATTAGTCATCCCACTCCTGTATTTCTTCTATTACTTCTTCGATGGTTTTCACCATCTCTTGGTTTTTCCCTCTTTCCACCTTGATACTTAAACTCTGTATTGTTTAGATTTAGATCTAACCCTTTTAGTGAACATTCACACTCTGAACAGCAAGTACAATAGTAAAAACAATACACAACCCTGCAAAAAGACCAATATAAATATACATTGGCATTAAGGCAGCAGGATTAACATATTAGATTAGATTACTCTGTGTGCCCACTTTGGCTGATGTGCCACATATTACAAGAGATTCAGGTATGCATAAATATGCACATTGGTCACTCATGGGAGAGATGGTCAACACAAAAAACATGCAGGTTGGTCACAGCTACTTCTCTACAATACAAACACTGTAGCCCCATAGGGAAGAATCCAATCAGACCCTCCCTGCCCTTCCACAACCCATCATCTCACCTTCATCCTTTGACTGTGTGGTTGAAGAAGATACAAAGCTGCCAGACAAAGCCACTTGCTCCACACTAGCTTGTTCCAGTATGTCAAAGCTTTGGGCGACTATGGCCTTCTGGAGACTAGCCCCAGCCCTTCAAATGGGCAAGGTGAGGGATGAAACCCAGAGCTTCTGCACAACTAAATACAGAACAGCTGTGAAAAGGGCAAAACCCATCTTGTGGGTATTCAGGAGGTCAAGCCAGCGTGAAGCTGCCAACACCATAATCTGGTACTCACATTTGGGGTGCAATCAGATGGAGAAGTATCTGCAGTTTTTCTGGCCAAAGGATCTGGGGGAGCATGAAACTGTCCTGCAGCAGCAAGACCCTGGCAAGTAAAAATCACAGCCCAGTAGTTCTTCTCTGAGTTGGCCAGTTCTTTGCTTCCAGAGAACTTGAAAGATTCATGTTCATTGGATTTTCATGATGCATTTTAAATAGTATAAACTTAGCTTAGATACACAATGGAAAAATTTGTAGAAAGGCCCCAAAGCATCTGATTCTGAGGTTAGCCGATTTTGGACACAAGATATAGAGCCTGAGAGGTTAGTTCATCAAGACCGTTTTTATGTATGGAACTGCTCGTGACCACCAGTCTGGAGGAGGGAGGTGCTACTGCCGTGTTCCCGCCACCAAAGACTTCCACCTGTGGTGGGACGGGAGCTACAAGGGGCGAGGACCCTGGCTGGACCCTTCTTGCGACCGCCAGCCTGGAGGAGGGAGGTGCTGCCATCCCGTTTCCGCCGCCAGACTTCCACCTGTGGCAGGTCAGGAGCTACAAAGGGTGAAGAACCTGGCTGGACTCCCCTCGCAACCACCAGCCTGGAGGAAGGAGGTGCTGCCGCCCCGTTCCCACCACCAAAGACTTCCACCTGCGGTGGGACGGGAGCTACAAAGGGCGAGAGCCCAGGCATTGGTTTCTATTGGACTGTCCCTGCCGCTATATGCGGAGTACCAACTTTTCCCATCACTCTGCCAACCAACCTCGTCCTGGCTTCTTATGTGGACTGGCAGGCTATGGGAGGTGAGAGTGCGCATAGTGGTCGGTGCTATGGGGGGGGGGGGGGGGACAGTAATATTGTATCTATTGTGTAAGCTGCTGTGCTGCTTATATCTGATTGTATTCATTATTTTGTGTCTTGTATTGCTCTGTTTCTCCATTATTGTTTAATCTAAGCTGTATTTATGTATTGCTTTGCTGATATTGTTTTGCTTGTATTATATTGTATATTTGCTTTGTTATTGGCCACCTTGAGTCACCCATTGGGTAGAGAAAGACGGGGTATAAATAAAACTTGAATGAATGAATGGATGAACTGTAAAAATATAATGGAAAGAGTACTGATAAACTACTATGAGGCTAGATTATATGAGTTAATCTGTTACTCAGAAAAAGTTGATTTCTGTTGGAAAGAGGAGGCATTACACCATGTGGCATGGGCATTGTGAGTTATATTTCATGCTTCATCCATGAATTATAGTTCTTAAACACAGTAATCATTTAAGCTGCATTTTCTGGAAATTATTTATATCTTCTTCTAGCACAGTTAGAATCAATAGTTAAACTTACTTCCAAAATAAGACAGGCAATTTTCACTTGAAATTAGCTCATTACTCTGTAGGGACTAATAAAATTTTAAATTATGTATCATTTAAATTAATCTTATGTGGCACTATGGAGAAAAATACTATCTTCTTTCTTTGAAGTGTAAACCCTTTTCCTGGAGCGATGCTTTAAAAAAAAAACCTCACCTCCCCACACCAAAAGCTTGTTCATGTCACTTTTTATTGTTTCAGTATTTTCACACATGGCCCATATTACTACCTTGGGAACAAAATACTGCTACATTCTGTTTCTTAAAATACAGAGCTCAATGAAAATATTATTAGGCTCTCTGGGATATGTACCCAATATTACTGGTAGAGAATCTGTAGTGTCAGTATTAGCTTTGTGCAGGAAAAAATGAAGCCTTGCTAACTTCTTACTCCTAGGTGATTGTGACAAGGATTGAAACATACATCTGTTGCATCCCAGCTACTAAAAAATTATTCTCCAGAAATCAGTGACTTGGCTACTTACTTCCTTGCTTGTAGAAATGTCCTATTTCAGGGAGAAAATATTAAGAATCAGGTAAGACAGCGCAAGTGATGCTAAGAAGTTTCCACATGGAATTACAAGCAGTCAGGCAGAAGTGGAGTCAATTACAAATGAGAGGGATTAGTGAAATAGAAAAGAAACAACCAAACAAGAGAGCCTGGGAGCCAAGTCAAGGTTAAAACAGAGGAAAAAGCCTACAGGGAGATTTCTTAGCTAAAGGAGAGTGGAACAAAGATGGGCTTGGTTGCCAAAAGAGCCAAAGCTTTAACAGGAGACTACAGATATAGCTAAAGGGATACACTGTATGCAACCATTCTGAAAACGGCTGTTTGTGTAGGCTATAGATGCTAGCAGTACATACCCATGCACAGCTGGAATCAATCAGAGGTTACTAGCAAAAGAGATATGCTACACCTGAGAATGTTTACTAGGCATATGATGTTTGGATTTTTTTGGGGGGACTATAAATCCAATAGTTCTACTTCACAGATTCACAACTGTAGATATTTAAATGTGGGTAACTTTGAGAAAGCTTTGAGGTCTAGCTTAAGCCTAACTTTAACAACAACAACAACAACAACAACAACAACAACAACAACAACAACAACAACAACAACAACAACAACAACAACAACAACAACAACAACAACAACAACAACAACAACAACAACAACAACAACAACAACAACAACAACAACAACAACAACAACAACAACAACAACAACAACAACAACAACAACAACAACAACAACAACAACAACAACAACAACAACAACAACAACAACAACAACAACAACAACAACAACAACAACAACAACAACAACAACAACAACAACAACAACAACAACAACAACAACAACAACAACAACAACAACAACAACAACAACAACAACAACAACAACAACAACAACAACAATGATGGGTTGAAAGGACTTTTCCAGAAGAAACTGCTCAGGGAACACCCAACTGAGGCTCCTTTCATTTTCCCAAGAGCTGGGACAGAGACGGGCGCTCAATCCATCATACAGTACCCAGGTCTTGAACTGCCAATTTGCTAGGCTTCCAGCTAACAAGGTGAACTTCTTAACCACTGAGTCACCGCAGCCCCTACCTTCCTATATAGATGGAACCTGCCCTACTACTAACTAGGAGCTTCCTTTCTGAGCAGGAAGCTAGAGTAGAGCTAGGCCATAACTTATTCCTTTAAAAATGCTTGTGAGGGAGAAATTATGTGATCCTTTTATTTCTAATTGTGGATATTATGAAGGGTATTTATATATCAATTTAGTTTAGTGTCTGTGATCTGATGGAATATCTTCATGTAACAACTTGATTATGAAAGGAGAAGGATATATGGAGTGAGGGAATTTTTTCCTTGCCTGTTTTTCCCCTTGTATTCACTATCTCCAAGGCTATCAGTAAAAATTAATAAACTTTTTTCAAGTAATAATTTGCACACTGTTTGTTTAATAGTTTAGTAATCCTGCCTTGTTTTATCCTATTAAGTGGTGAAGCTAATTCTATTATTTGCTTATCCTTCAGATTTCTAATCAAGTGTGGTAGAGAGGCAGAATTCTTCTGAAAACTTAGGTGGATTACATGGATGGTCAGTTTATAAAATGGAACACTATTACTACTTTCTACTCGATAAAAGGTTGCCTTTGTTCAAAATGGTGCTAGTAGTTATGTTACGATGAATCTGAACAATCTGCAGCAGAACAATTTGCAACTGAATGTGTGCACATCTGCTGGATAGATTGCAACTTAAATTGGTGCTAATAAGAATGGCCAGGAGCTCTTCTAGCCAGTACTGTACTGTATCTAAGTAGTTATCCTGCATCTTTTTCTAACAAAACGTTCCTCACCAGAAGTAACATTAAAGTCCTAAAGAAGAACCAGGTCTAAAAATGCAGAGCTGGGTACAGTATATGCTAAAAGATTAGGATGTTATAGATCCATGATGGTGAACCTTGGCTCTCCAAATGTCCTTGGACTTCAATTCCCAGAAGCACAGGCCCCCATGAATCCACACGAATGGGTTTACTGTGATTCATCCAGCCTGTGCCGCCCTCGTCGCTCCTGGAAGCAGAAGTAAAATGCGCCTGTACAGTATCCTCTCTTTATTGACTGTCCCCTTCTTCCTTTGCCCTCAACCTCCCCCAGCATCAAGGCTTACTCAAGTGAATCCTCTCTTCTGAAATAAGCCAACCCCACAAAACCACCCCACCAACAACACAAAATCCATACCTTCCCTGTCTTCATGCCAGGGGGAGAGGCAGGGGAGGGGGGACGGATCATGTCTGCCTCCCCCCTTCCCTGCCTCCCCTCTCCGCAGGGCCCAAAACCACTCCAAAACCAACAACACAATACCTGCCCAGCAAGGCCGGGCAAAATAGCTAGTTTATTATATTTATACCAGTGGCTGGTTTTTACCCAGTCTGGGTGGCTAACAACAGAAAATGCACACGTTAAAAACAGTCACACATTTAAAAAACCAACAACATATAAATATACCAGGAACAAAAAAAAACCACCTATTGGCGATGGAGAGAAATAAAATATCTAACACTCAGCCGTTGGCAATATATTTTTAAAAGCCTATTTAAAAAGAAATGATTTTAACTGTTTTTTAAATATAGGCAGGGATGGGACCTGGCGCAGCTCAACTAGAAGAGAGTTCCACAAAGTTGGTGCCGCCACCGAGAAAGCTTTTCTCTGAGTCACGTCCTTTCTTGCCAGTCTCAGAGTCGGCACCTGGAGCTGCACAGTCTGGGATGAATGAGTGATGCAGGCTGATGTTTTGAGGGGAAGATGTTGCACCAGGTAGGAAGGTCCCAAACTGTTTAGGCCCTTAAAAGTTAGCACTAACACCTTGAACATGATACGGAAAGGAACGGGTAGCCAATGCAGGCCTGCCAAGGCTGGGGAGATATGATTAAATTTTCTCACTCTGGAGAGTCACATTTTGCCTGCTCCATGCCCACCATTGACTACAGTGTGTCAGTGGCGGCTTGTATTAAGCAGTGGTCTTCTCATTTTGTCCATAATTCTGTTCATCTATATAAAAAAAATATGTTGTGCCATGCAGACACACTAACCTATGCCTTGTATTACTGGCACTTGTCAGGAATGAAATACAGCTGTAGCTTCATGGTTTTTTTTAATGTTTGTGTTAGTTGAATTTTCCACCTTGTTGCTTTCTTGTCTCAGGGTGCCTCATGCACAGCCTGACACACAGACCTCCTCATAAGACCCATGCTGTTTTTCTTCAAAGTTGTTTTCCTATTTTGATTATCAGTTGCTGTGTTCTTTTGAGGTGAAGAGAATCACTTCTCAAAGCAATAATCTCAGACCTGTGCCTGTCAGATAGAGATATGATAGCTATTAAATGGTGCTGGAATGTGATTTTGTTTTCATAATATTAACACTGCTTTCTGTCAAGCTTGCACCAGGTGAGGTATATGAGCTATTAACTACATCTGCCTGATGACAAAGGGTACAAAACACAACATGGCTTCTGATTGCTGCTGTGAATTCTGGTCAAAAGTGAGTTCCTATCCATTTGTCAGCCTATTGGATGAGCACAATTTATTTTAGCCTGATTGAAGGGTCAGGGTATAAATCAAGGAAATTTGTTAAAAAGCTCCTTCCCTTTAGGAGCCTTCAAACAAAACACATGTTCTTCCCAGAGTAAGGTTTGTCAACAGCAAGGTTTTAAAACAGCCCAATAAATTATTGACAATAAAATGAAGGGCCTGCCTAAGGTTAAACTGAATTAGACTCTTTTCCCTTGTAGAGCTTATAAACAGAACTATATGTAGTTCTTTTTAAACTACCAAAACCTGTGTGAAGTCTAAATTAGTAGTCAAAATCCATTGGACACTATGGTAAAGGTAAAGGTTTCCCTTGCTCGAAAGCCAGTCGTATCTGACTCTAGGGTTCAGTGCACATCTCTGTTTATAGCCAAAGAGTCAGCGTTGTCTGCTTCTCCAGACGTTTCCGTGGTCATGTGGCAGGCATGACTAGACACCTGAGTACACAGAACACTGTTTATCTTCCCACTGAAGTGGTCCCTATTTATCTACTTGCAATTTCTTGCTTTCGAACTGCTAGGTTGGCAGGAACTGGGACAAAGACAGGAGTTCATTCTATCCTGCAGTACTTAGGAGTCGAACTGCTGATGTCCCGTCCAGTCAGCATCTTAGTCATTTGAGCCACTGCAGTCCCTGGACACTATGGTACACTCCACTTTTATTTGACTGATGATATATTAGAGGTGTATTTGTGGTAATTTCCTATTTTTTGTGGTATTATCTGCCTCAGAAACTTCTCTCATTAAAAAAAAAAACCTGACGTTGTTTGCTCAGTACTGTAACTATGATGAAACTGTAAGAGACTTACAACTGAACAAACATGTAGAGGTCATACAGTATTGTTAGAACTACTAAAAGAAATTCTGCAAATATTTTATTTATAACTAGAAGAGGTTGCCCGGCGTTGCCGGGCTGCTTAAAATGTTTTTTTTAAATGGACCATTAGAAAGGCTGAGCGAAGAAAAATAGATGCCTTTGAGATGTGGTGCTGGAGGAGAGTTTTGAGAGTCCCTTGGACAGCGAGAAGAACAAATAGGTCAATAGTAGAAGAGATTAGCCCTGAGTGCTCATTATAAGGTCAAATAGTAAATATGAAGATGAAGTATTTTGGACATCAAATGAGAAGAGAGGATTCACTTGAGAAGGCCTTAATGCTGGGGAAGGTGGTGGGCAAAAGAAAAAGGGGACGGCCAAGGATGAGATGGCTAGATGGCATTGTAGATACAATGGGTACGGAGTTGTGTGGACTGAGGAGGATGGCGTTGCCGGGCTGTTATAAACTGTGATAAGTTGTGGGGGTTTTTTGTGTTTTTTTAAGGGGGGGGAATTAAAAAAAGAACCAAGGATGATATAATTTTTTCCTTTTTTTATTTTACCAAATAATGAGAGAGAGAGAGAGAGAAGCTGTGTGTGTGTGAGTGGGAGAGAGAGAAAGAGAAGCTGTGAGAGAGAAAGAAAGAGAAGCTGTGTGTGTGTGAGAAAGAAAGAAGCTGTGAGAGAGAAAGAAAGAGAAGCTGTGTGTGTGAGAGAGGGAGAGAGAGAGAAAGAGAAGCTGTGTGTGTGTGTGAGAGAGAAAGAGAAGCTGTGTGTGTGAGAGAGAAAGAGAAGCTGTGTGTGAGAGAGAAAGAGAAGCTGTGTGTGAGAGAGAGAGGGAGAGAGAAAGAGAAGCTGCGTGTGAGAGAGAGAGAGAGAGAAAGAGAAGCTGTGTGTGTGTGAGAGAGAGAAAGAGAAGCTGTGTGTGTGTGAGAGAGAGAAAGAGAAGCTGTGAGAGAGAGAGAGAAAGAGAAGCTGTGTGTGTGTGTGAGAGAGAGAGAGAAAGAGAAGCTGTGAGAGAGAGAAAGAGAAGCTGTGTGTGAGAGAGAGAAAGAGAAGCTGTGTGTGAGAGAGAGAGAAGCTGTGAGAGAGAGAGAGAGAAAGAGAAGCTGTGTGTGTGTGAGAGAGAAAGAGAAGCTGTGTGAGAGAGAGAAGCTGTGAGAGAGAGAGAGAGAGAGAAAGAGAAGCTGTGTGTGTGTGAGAGAAGCTGTGTGTGAGAGAGAAAGAGAAGCTGTGTGTGTGAGAGAGAGAGAGAAAGAGAAGCTGTGTGTCAGAGAGAGGGAGAGAGAGAGAAAGAGAAGCTGTGTATGAGAGAGGGAGAGAGAGAAGCTGTGAGAGTGTGTGTGTGTGTGAGAGAGAGGGGGGCTGGCTTCCCTGGCTGGCTCGAGGTAAGGAAGCCCAGCAGCGGGGTGGGGGGGTAGGCTTCCCTTACCGTGGGCAGCCTTGTGGCCCGCGGTAAGGAAGCCCAGCAGCGGGGGGTGGGGAGTGGGCTTCCCTTACCGTGGGCTGCCTTGCGGCCCGTGGTAAGGAAGCCCAGTGGCGGGGTGGGTGGGCTTCCCTTACCGTGGGCTGCCTTGTGTCCCGCGGTAAGGAAGCCCAGCGGCGGGGTGTGTGTTTGTGGGCTTCCCTTACCATGGGCTGCCTTGCAGCCCGCAGTAAGGAAGCCCAGCAGCGGGGTGGGGGGTGGGCTTCCCTTACCATGGGCTGCCTTGCGGCCCACGGTAAGGAAGCCCAGCGGCGGGTGTGTGTCTGGGCTTCCCTTACCATGGGCTGCCTTGCGGCCCGCGGTAAGGAAGCCCAGCGGCGGGTGTGTGTGTGGGCTTCCCTTACCATGGCTGTCTTGCGGCCCGCGGTAAGGAAGCCCAGCGGCGGGTGTGTGTCTGGGCTTCCCTTACCATGTGCTGCCTTGCGGCCCGCGGTAAGGAAGCCCAGCGGCGGGTGTGTGTGTGGGCTTCCCTTACCATGGCTGCCTTGCAGCCCGCGGTAAGGAAGCCCAGCGGCGGGTGTGTGTGTGGGCTTCCCTTACCGTGGGCTGTCTTGCGGCCCACGGTAAGGAAGCCCAGCGGCGGGTGTGTGTCTGGGCTTCCCTTACCATGGGCCTGCCTTGCGGCCCGCGGTAAGGAAGCCCAGCGGTGTGTGTGTGTGTGGGCTTCCCTTACCATGGCTGTCTTGCGGCCCGCGGTTAGGAAGCCCAGTGGCGGGGGAGGTCTTTACTTACCGGGGGCTGGCTTCTGTGGGACGCACCAGCTTTCTAAGAGTTCTGCACGCTCACGGCACACAGGACACTGGGGATTGTATTTTTTCATTTTTGCTTTCCCTTTGTGCTTCTTTTTTTTGTCCGGCTCATTTTTGATTAGCCGCGCCACGTTTCCCCACCTTCTTTGTGCTCCCGCCTCTGAGCCTGATTGGCTGTGGTGCAGCGCGGCACAAAGAACGTTGGGAAATGAAGTTGTTTCCCTTTTTTCGCGTTTGTGGGGCTGTTGCCCCACTGCCACTTTACTCAATCCTTCATTGACCTGCGGACCCAGTCTGCCCGTGTTCCCGAAGGGTGAGTGCAGGCAAGTAGGGCCAGCCGTAGGAACCTATAGCAAGTTCCAATGGTTAACCCTTGGTTTTTTAGGTTAAGAAGATACGTACAGTGATACCTCATACAACGTCCAAACTTGGTTCCACAGATTTGGACTTTGTATGAGGCATGCACAATCCTAGCCGCGAAGCCTCATACAACATCCAAATCCTTGCCACGTTGCCTCGTACAACGTTGTTTCCATAGAGATACATTGTACTGTAACAGCACAGACTTCAGGGCAAAGAAAGGAAACAGACAGGAAACTGACATAACTTTAAGAAATCATTGTCTAAAGGCTAAATACATTACAAAAACATGTCAAACAACCCAGATTGTCTAAGAACCTAAAGAATGCTTCTAAAAATTCTGACGAAAAAATCCGAAAAAATCCAAAGCCATGCTCAAAACCACTCCTAAACACTCTTCGTCTTGTGCAAAACCTACAAGAGCAATGCACACATGTGTCCTGCCTTTTATACTGCCCAGGCACAATGCAACCTGGGAAAACTCCCAATACCTCTTACAAAGTCGCAGCGACTTTGTATGAGGCAACTTTTTTCAAGAAATTAGGTGATGTTGTATGAATTCAATGTTGTACAAAGTGGACTTTGTATGAGGTATTACTGTATATGTTTTCAGAGTGCTTGAAATTCCAGAAATTATTGTGCTAGAGTCTTTGCAGAAGACAGCAGGCCTGGTAGGGTGCCTTTGCTGCCTTTGTAGTGGCCTCATAATAATATCAAACACATTGAGCCATTGACTATTGCTGGAGAGAGAGAGAGAGAGAAATATTAGGAGGCAACACATTCCAGTCTAGTTAACATTCATTTTGATCTTTAGTACATTCAGCTTGGAGTTCTATCAATACCCAATTCTTTAATGGCCTTCAAGAAACCGAACAGACTTGTATTGCTATGTTTTTGTTCCTTGTTTAATTAAAAGGGGTTTATAAGTCGCAATAACAATTACGCTTATATACTATCCCATAGATCTTAGGGGTTTGCAGTTTACAAGATAATTGGTATTTTTGTCCCCAACATGCTGGGACATTTTACCGACCATAAGGGGCTTTTTCTTTCTTTCTTTCACTTTCATTAATTAATTCAACTTTTACTTTGATACTATGTGATAAACTGTGATATTGTGCATGATAATACTTTGTTTTAAAACTGTTTAAACTGTGATAACATGTGTGATCGGAAGAGACTGGCGTAGAGACCAGCAAGGCACACCACAAAGTTTGCCAAGAGAACCCTATGGACCAAAACAAAAGACAAAACAAGGGGATGCTCAGCACAGCAGATCTGAAAAGGGGGAGAGATATGAAAGGGGGAGGAGAAATACAGTGTTGCAGGGAACAATACTACATAGGGACATGGAATGTGAGGTCTATGAATCAAGGAAAACTGGAAGTGGTTAAAAACGAGATGGAAAGAATAAGCATTGACATCCTGGGCATCAGTGAGTTAAAATGGACAGGGATGGGTGAATTCAGCTCTGGAAACTATCATATCTACTACTGTGGGCAAGAAAACTTCAGAAAAAACGGAGTAGCCATAATTGTCAACAAAAGAGTGAAGAAAGCAGTAACGGGATACAACATCAAAAATGATAGAATGATGTCAGTCAGAATCCAAGGCAAACCTTTCAATATCACTGTAATCCAAGTCTATGCACCAACCACTAGTGCAGATGAAGCCACAGTTGACCAGTTCTATGAGGACCTACAACATCTCATAGAACAGACACCAAGAAATGATGTCCACATTATTTTAGGAGATTGGAATGCCAAAGTAGGAAATCAAAAAGGAAATGGAATAACAGGCAAGTTTGGTCTTGGAACACAGAATGAAGCAGGGCAAAGATTGATAGAGTTCTGCCAAGAGAATGCACTAGTCATAGCAAACACCTTCTTCCAGCAACACAGAAGGCAGCTTTACACATGGACATCACCAGATGGCCAGCATCGAAACCAGATTGATTACATACTCTGCAGTCAAAGATGGAGAATCTCCATTCAGTCAGCAAAAACAAGACCTGGAGCAGACTGTGGCTCAGATCACAACCTACTGATCGCAAAATTCAGGCTTAGACTAAAGAAAATGGGAAAAATAATTAGACCAGAAAGATATGACCTACACAACATCCCTAAAGAATACACGGTGGAGGTCATGAACATATTTAATGTCCTGTACCTGATAGACAGAGTACCAGAAGAATTATGGACAGAGACGCGGGACATCATGCAGGAGGCAGCAAGAGAAACCATACCAAAAGAAAAGAAGCATAAGAAAGCAAAGTGGTTGTCTGATGAGGCTCTTAAAATAGCAGAGGAAAGAAGGAATGCAAAAGTTCAAGGAGAAAGGAAAAAATACAACCACCTGAATACAGAATTTCAAAGAAAAGCAAGGAGAGATAAGGAAAAATACCTGAACGAACAGTGCAAAGAAATGGAGGAAAACAACAAAGAGGCAGGACTAGAGATCTTTTCAAAAAAATTGGGGAAATCAAGGGAACCTTTAAAGCAAAAATTACCATGATAAGGGACAAAGATGGAAAGGAGTAGCTGAAGCAGAAGAGATCAAAAAAAGATGGCAAGAGTACACAGGGGAACTACAAAAAGGACCTCAACACTCCTGATAATAACAATAATGAGAAATTTGAACTTGAACCAGACATTGTGGAGAGTGAAGTCAGAAAGGCCCTAAAAGGCACTGCAAACAATAAAGCTAGTGGAAATGATGGTATCCCAGTTGAATTTTTCAAAGCCCTAAAAGATGATGGAATCAAACTACTGCATTCAATATGCCAGCAAATTTGGAAAACAAAACAGTGGCCACAGGATTGGAAAAGATCAGTGTACGTTCCAACTCCCAAAAAAGGCAATGCCAAAGAATGCTCAAATTACCAAACAATTGCGCTTATCCCACATGCCAGCAAGGTGATGCTCAAGATAATACATGATAGACCTCATCAACATGTGGAGAGAAAACTACCAGAGGTGCAGGCCGGTTTCAGAAGAGGCAGGGGGACTAGAGACCACATTGCCAACATACGTTGGATCACGGAGAAAACAAAAGAATACCAGAAACAAGTCTACTTTTGTTTTATTGACTACACCAAGGCTTTTGACTGTGTGGACCACAACAAAATGTGGCAAGTAATTAAAGAGATGGGAATACCAGAATACCTCATATGTCTCATGAGAAATCTGTACACGAACCAAGAAGCAACAGTTAGAACAGAACACGGAATGACAGAGTGGTTTGGAATAGGAAAAGGAGTAAGACAAGGTTGCATTTTATCACCCTGCTTATTCAATCTAAACACAGAGCACATAATGCGCAATGCAGGGATGGAAGAATCACAATATGGGATCAAAATTGCTGGGAGAAACACCAACAATTTGAGATATGCAGACGATACCACCCTAATGGCAGAAAGTGAGGAAGACCTAAAGAACCTCTTGATTGGATTGAAGGAAGAGAGTGCAAAAGCTGGCTTGAGACATAATATCAAGAAAACCAAGATAATGGCAACAGGTCGGATCAGTCCCTGGAAAATAGATGGGGAAGAAGTAGAAGCAGTGACAGATTTTACTTTCCTGGGATCTAAGATCACTGCAGATGGTGACTGTAGCCATGAAATAAAAAGACGACTGATTATGGGGAGACAAGCTATGAGAAACCTGGGGAATATAGTGAAAAACAGAGACATCACCTTGAAAACAAAAATTCACATAGTCAAAGCAATGGTATTCCCAGTGGTAATGTATGGGTGTGAGAGCTGGACCATTAGGAAGGCTGAGTGCAGAAGAATAGATGCCTTTGAGATGTGGTGTTGGAGGAGAGTCCTGAGAGTCCCTTGGACAGCAAAGAGAACAAATAGGTCAATACTGGAAGAAATCTATCCTGACAGGTTCATTGGAGGGACAAATAGTGAAGATGAAGCTAAAGTACTTTGGACATCAAATGAGAAGGGAGGACTCACTTGAGAAGGCCTTGATGCTGGGAAAGGTGGAGGGCAAGAGAAGAAGGGGGTGTCCAAAGATGAGATGGATAGATGGTATTGTGGACACAATGGGCACAGAGCTTGGTGGGCTGAGGAGAATGGTGGAGGATAGAGGTGCCTGGAGGAAAATGGTCCATGGGGTCTCAAAGGGTCGGAATCGACTGTGCAACTGAACAACAACAACAAGGGGCTGGAACGCTGGGGAAACCATAATTTGTGGATTGCAGGATGAGCTTGGATGAGCTTGGAACTTGTGGAAGGACTTAAAAGAATTAAAGCTAATTTCAAATAGAGTAGACCCACTGAACCTGTGGCATGGTAAGTCAACACAGAGGTGTCTCTTAGTGATTCAATGAGTCACTTGTTGGGACAAACCATTGCAGAAAGTTGAGTGAGATATGCATATAGATTAAAGCATAGTGTGGACAAAATATGGCTCTCAATCATAGACAGCACAGACAATGACAATAATAATGGATGTTTCAAGTTGTACTTCAACAACATCTAAAGGACTGAAAGTTGCCCATGTCAGCTTAAACTCAACCCTTTCATTCTATTTTTTCATGAAGAATCCATTGAGACTGGAAAATAAATTCATTAGAAACCTATGTGTTCCTTAATTGGATGCTTACATAGGCTGAAATATCTTCTGGAGCGTGAAGTTCCGCAATTATAGCTTAATTAAAGGGGAGCTTTTAACATAGAAATTGTGCCACCAATGTGCAAAATGTTTACAGAATTTTGTCAGTACAGTAGCACTGTCTACAGTCAGAAACTGTATTCAGGTAGCCTGGGCTCCGTCGAGGATGTTGAGCTTTAGACTCCGTCGAGGACGTTGAGCCCCAGGCTCCAACCCCTGGGCCACGCTAACAGTCAGCTGCGGTGCATACAGAGGACAATGTGTTTTATTGTTTGTATTTATGTTTTGTGATATTTTGCGATGTTTTGCTATATTTTGTCTTGAGGTTATGATATGTTTGTGAGCCGCCCAAAATCGCATTTCGCGAGTGGGGCGGCATATAAATAGAAAAAATGAATAAATAATAAATATGCCTGAAAGCATGGGGAACTAAATGGGTGGGGGAACATGGGAGATACAGGTAAGCCCATCTCCTCACAGCCCTTCTTCACCTGTGAGAGCACACATTTAGTTCTGTAAGTGTATATAGGGTCCTTTTCAGATGTTTGTGTTCGTCACATGAAGGTTTCAGTGGCTGCTGGGAAGGGGCAGGGAACCTGGGGGCACATTTTACATTCAGTCCTCCATGAGTCTTTTAAGTCTACTCCATAGATATGGGCACAACGACTAAATATGCTTACATCATAACATAGCTCCTTGCTATAGTTTTCAAGCTGGAAACTCACCCCAGGGCGAAGGTCCAGGAAGAGGACATCTCTTTCCTACACCTCACAAGCACTAATACATATTGCACATTCAGACTTGTTTGGTGGTGGTGGTGGCGGCAACCTCAGGATTCAACCTCCTTCTTCCCTAGCACAGGATTGAAGAGCTAGGTAAAGGTAAAGGTTTCCCTTGCTCGAAAGCCAGTCGTATCTGACTCTAGGGTTCAGTGCTCATCTCTGTTTCAAGGCCAAAGAGCCAGTGTTGTCTGCTTTCTGCAGACATTTCCGTGGTCATGTGGCAAGCATGACTAGACACCGGAGTGCACGGAATGCTGTTACCTTCCCACCTGAGTGGTACCTATTTATCTACTTGCAATTTCTTGCTTTCGAACTGCAAGGTTGGCAGGAAGATCTAATTCTTATAAGAAGTTAGGCAAAAAGAGTAAAATATGAAGATGAGATGGGATGCAATGGGAGTGGCGTATAGTTATTTCTATGTGAAAACCAAATTAACTGGCAGTAAAAAGGATGGGCTGATTTGAGCCATGGCTGCAATTCACTTGCTTTGTTTTGGATTTGATGTGAAAGATGCAGGAATAGGTGCACTTTTTCCACAGGGGAGAATGATTGGTGCAACAGTTAGTATTGTTTTGATTCATTTTTCAAAGGCAAGTTACAATTAGTGGCTGTGAATGTTATCCTAATTTATAATTTATTTATTCATATTATTTACGTGCTGCCTTTCTCCCCATAGGGGAGTCAAGACATCTCACAACAACCATAATAATGAAACAATATTTTCAAGAGTTTTAAAATACAATATAGACATTATATTAAATCAATTAACCATAATAACCGAATAACCATTTAACCAAATAAGCATAATAACAAGGTTAAAAACAAGCTTTCAAACTTTTTAAAAACATAGTAAAATTATTAAAAACTGAGTGTTGTATGATCTTACACACAAACTCTCTCTCTCTCTCACACACACACACACACACAGAGAAGTCGTTCTCTGTTGTTTGAATTTAGATGGAATATCTGCAGGTAGGAAATGCTCTGTGGACACTGTCTTGAATTTCTAGAGTGATGGCAAAGAAGAGAGAAATTGGAGGCTGCTACCATGGTTACAGAGAAAGAAAGGAAGGAAGGAGAGAGGGAGGGAAAGAAAGAAAGTGTATGTGGGTGTTTAAATAGTAGTGGTACTTTAGTCCACTGGGAATTAATGGATTTATAAATAAATCATGTCATAAAAGCTTTCTCACAGCACTTGCAAAACAAGATGATGGACAAGGAATACTCTGTACAGCTTAGTTCTTTCTTGGTTTATCCTATCACAGAAGATGAGCAGAGCAATCTTATACATCAATTTCATGGAGAGATGGGGCAGAAAATTATGTTGCCAGAAAGGCTGCCTTATATATTCTGTACTTCTTGTGCCTGGGAAGGAGGGGAGAACCACAAAATACAGTGCCAATAGACATAAGGTTGGGACTGTGGTGTTTGCCATACTGCTGTCATACAGAAGACACGAGATGAACTTACATACATGCTTCCTACCTGCTTGCACAAACACAACCTGTGTCACCTAGATGTGTTTCAGCCAATCAAAAGTAGGGCTCCTGGTAATCAATAGCCTGACTCTTACAGGAGCAAACCAGTGCATTTGGCTCAGTGTGGCAACCCCTGAGACTAATCCATGCCTACATTATTTTGCCCAAGAAGTCAGCGCTATTGGCTAGCAATCCATTTTGCTGCGTTGGTCCTTTATTTCATCCTCTTCCTCCACTGTCAGCACCATACCTGTCAACCCGCGGCTCCGGAAAAACGGGACCTGCGCACATTGCTTGTGCGCAGGTCGCGTTCCATGCATGCGTGGAAAGGTCTTACCCCTTCCACGCATGCGTGGAAGCGCTACGTCGCTTGCGCAGCCCTTACGCAAGTGACATAGCGCTTTCGCACATGCACGGAAAGTGTTTCCCCCGCTGCCAAATTACGGGGTTTTGGCAGCAGGGGCCCGGGTTATGACGTCAATCAACGTCAATTTACGGGGTAATCCCGGCCAAATCAGGAAGGTTGACAGGTATGGTCAGCACCAATATGCATATCTGATTATCTGAACCAGAGGATGGGGAGGGATAGGCAAGTAGATAGATATTATGAAGTCAAGAAACAGGCAAAATGCAGGGATGTTAGCTCCAAAGACCTTGGTGAAATTGAAATTCATGAGCTTGACAGATAGGTGAAAAGGTGGAGGGAGGAGCTATTTGTTTGTTAATCAGTTTGGAAGGAGTTCTTGCAGTTGGGTGTTATCTTGTTTGGAGAGGATATAACCAAGGTCATAAACCACTCTGCTTTGAGTGTCGTGGTAAAGGTCGCCCGTGCTCGAAAGCCAGTTGTATTCCAACTCTAGGGTTCAGTGCTCATCTCTGTTTACAGCCAAAGTGCCAGTGTTGTCTGCATCTGCAGACATTTCTGTGGACATGTGGCAGGTATGACTAGACACTGGAGTGCACGGAAAGCTGTTTACCTTCCCACCAAAGTGGTACCTATTTATCCACTTGCAGTTTCTTGCTTTCGAGATGCTAGGTTGGCAGGAGCTGGGACAGAGAAGGGAGCTCATTCCATCGTGCAGGACTCAGATCTCGAACTGCTAACCTGCCAACCTGCCAGTTGTCAAGTTCAGCATCTTAACCACTTGAGCCACCGCAATCCTGGTACTATTGGTAATTAAGTGAAGTGGTTTCAGGCAAAGAGAAGGGAGTGGGGAAGAGTAAAATTATTTTTAAAAAAGTTACTCCCTTCTGGAACATTTTGGAAGCTCTTCTTTGGGATCCTAATCGGCAGAATAATCTGGAAGATGGATAAATGGTATAAAACTGCTGTAGAAGAGTGTGTTCTTTAGCTTAGCTTCCCTGCTGAGAAAATCTGTTTTGCCAATTAGCTTGCCCTCTGTGTATGCTCTGAACTTATGCCTCAATTCTGCTGCAAAGTAAGTACAGTACTATATTAGAATTGGGGAATTAAGATTTCTTATTTTCTTTGGGGAGTTATTCTTAAATTACCTAGCTTCTGACTAATTTTGTAATATGGATTTTCTTTACGTGTTTTTTAAATTTCCTTGAAGTTTTGGATCTCTTTCTTTACCTTTGTTGTTATTATTATTATTATTATTATTATTATTATTATTATTATTATTATTATTATTATTATTATTATTATTATTATTATTATTATTATTATTGCAATACCTCATTCCCAGTTTGATTCTTTTAGAAAAAAGAGGATTGTTTTGCATTAAGTCCAGTCCTTATCACAGATGTTGGTTGAATCCTATATTTCATGGGTGTTTCGTCTTCCCTCTTCCCTACCTCACAAGTTTAGCATGCAGGTGTGCATTCGTGTGGGTTTATCTAAGCCTCCCTGGAGCACTGAAGAATCAATTGGGTCAGGGTGTCGGGAGAGGATCTACCGGTAACAAGATTTTTCTGGCTGCAGTATGCTTGTTCTCCTGGAAGTTACGTGCACTGGGAAATTTTGGAGTTGTGTGGCTTACGTAGGCTCTCTGTACCAACCAAGTTCTGGATGTGTGATTACTAAACCCTCTTCATATCATTTGCTATTTCAAGATTGCAAGGTGGCAACTGGGTATACCCAGTATGGTAGCCAGAAAAGTGGTCTGGCTTGCTTTGGTATTGCTAATACCAGGTTTAATGCCTTTTTTTTGTGACCTTATGTGTGTTCCATTTAGAGTAGAACATGAATGGATTAATTCCCCCAATTTTAAAGGTTTCCAAGGCAACTTACAAAAAGTAAGATTTGAAAGATCAAAATATTACACCGCAATATAATGTGGCCCGCAGGTTTAAAACAAACACTAAGCAGCATAAAAGTAATATGCAGATCATAAAAAGCATGTGGGAGATTTAAAAAACACCTTTAAAATGTTGAATTTAAATTTTTTGATTCGCTTCCATGACTGTCTCCTGCTGTGTAAATGCAAATTTAGCAAACTATACAGGCTAGTAGCATAAATTTTAACAGGCCTTTAAATACTTCCAGCTGGCTGGATAGCTCATTGGTTTTGGTATCTGTCTCTGGAACCAGAGGTTGGGAATTGGGTACCCCACTGTGCTTCCATGGGCTATGTAGTCTTGGGCAAGCTGCATAGTCCTAACCACCACCACCCCAAAGGAGGGAAAAACTACTTCTGTGTATTCATTACTTGAAAAATCCTTAAAAGGGTCATCATAAATCAGAATTGACTTGACAGTATACAGTTCTGAATTATTAAATACTTCCAAAGATTACTGATATGAGGAAAGATAAGTCCCATGCTCTGTATAAATGAGAGATGGGGAAAATATGGCCCTGGGTTACAGTGCATGTAGTCCCTCAGTACTTTCTATGGGCAACAGCCATGTTTCCCCAAGTAAACATGTTTCCCCCAGTAAGAATTAGGTGAATTACTCCTTCTCTGAGCCTGCAAGAATAGTGAATCACATTTGAAACAGAATGCAGGGGGGCCTGCAACATTTAAAACTTAAAAAATACCCATGTGCATTTATTGCTGCTTCTGGTTTGATATGGGGGGTGGGGTGGGGCAGAAATGGGCAAAAACCATATTCAGCAGCATGTACAGTCCCCACACTACCAGATCTTGGAAGCAATTGCTGAATTTCCAATCCTTGTTATAAATTATGGAAATTAAACTAGTTTGTTTTTCATATCTGGTTAGAATTCTGATAGGTATGATGCTGCAAGCCACAGAATTAAATAGGGCATGGAAGGCCTTCACCCATATCAGTTAAAATCAGTGTCATCTTCTCTCTACCACTTCTGAGATTTCTTGATGTACCAGCACATAATTTCATATCATGTTTTTAACCACAAGGGCTAGAAGATTGTTTTATTCTCTAATGGTAAAAGATAGCATTCTGAAAAATGTAATCCTTTATCTAGTACCAGATTCTGCACTTACACACAGCAGTGGTAGTCCTGACTACAGCCCGCCTGTATTGCAGTCAAGTACTTCACAACAATGTAGTCAGTAAGAACGGAAAATCAATCATTGCCATTTAGCTGAAATTACTTGTGTTGAGCCCATAATGGCACAGGGTGGTGCTGCAGATTTTGCCCTTCTTTTGCCTCCAAATGTAAATAGAGCTCTTTGTCTGCAGCCTTTGAAGGCTGGTACATGAAGCAGTGCAGCAGAACTATGCCAGCCCACCAGTATTCTCCTTGGAACAAAACCACTTCAAGTAGTCCCCATCCACTCTGTAGCCATGGCAAGATCTCTTGTTGCTAAGATTTGTTTAGTTTTGCACAGTGGAAATTCAGGTTTTCTTTGTTAATCTATGATAAATGCCATTTCTATGATTATCTATGATAAAAGGTTTAGCACAGCAATGTAGGATTTTAAGAATAAACATCAAACACTAATACTGCTGTCAGTTACACCCTTTAATGATTCTTTCTTTCCTTCCTTCTTTCTTTCCATGGTTTTTGGTCATGAATAATCAGATTTAAATTTATAGATTATTTCCTATCTCCAAAGGCATGGCCACAGGACACTCGTATTGCATTGTAATAGGTCTCTACTTCTCTGGGATATTTCCCCACTCTCATTTACCAAGGATAAAAAACCTTCAATCCTCTATTTTGGACATATCCAACAAGCCCTTGCAATTTGCCTAATTGGTTGAAATTTGTGGAATTTGAGGCCAAAATTGACAGGAAGATCAGAGGTTTCTCATCCCTTTTATACCTCATAGTGATGGGGCTGATTTATCTGAAGAGGATAGATCTCTAACTATGCATAGATAATGTGGTGACAACAGAGGTGTAAATGGGCCACCAGAGCTACCTAACCCTATCATGGACTGTGTGCGCCATATAACAAATCCTTCACCCCCTAAATTAGTCTGCCCTGCTCAGGTGGGATGTTGCTTTACCATTGCCAGTGTTAAAGAGATTCATTTTTTAAAAAAATCTCTGGTTTATAAATGTGAGATATGGATTCGCAATCTTAAGAATTGACTACACTAATGCTCTCTATTTGGGGCTGCCATATCTTTGACCCAGAGATTAGAACAGGTCCAGAATGCCATGGCCAGGTTGATTTCTGAAGTGGGGAAAAATTGATCATTTCACTCTAACAATGACCTGGCAACGTTGGCTCCCTGTTGCATATCCTATCAAGCACAAGGCGTTAACTTTAAGCATGAGGCCAAAAGACACTTAATTCCACAAAAGTGAGACTAGATGGACTACAGTTCTTCACATACTGTGAACAGACTAACCAAAAGAAGAGTAGAGGTTACATAGTCCCCTGAACTTTTTATCAGACTCTGCATGAAGCAAGGTACACAGGGCTGCCATCAGAAATTTCTGGGGCCCATACTATGAAATCCTATTGGGGCCCCCACAGTGATGTCACAGTTATGGCTGCCGGCAGCAGGGCCCCTGTCAGCTCCAGGCCCTATACGGCAGTACTGGTAGTACTACTCTGAGACTGAGGCTAATAATCACAACTTTTGGGAGCACATTTCAAAGTCAGGGAGCAGCACAAAAAAAAACCCTCTCTTGTTTGCCTCTACAGCTCATAATGTTCTCAAGAATCCCCTAATAAAGACCTAAGGAGATAGATGGCCCCTTGAATGATCTCTGTGTCTAAGAAGCTCCTACAGGAAATGTGAAGAGGGACCACATTTCTCCATATGAATCTCCCCAGTTTTTTTATATATTTGGGGAGGTCTTTTTTTTTGGTTACCTGCCACCATCATAGGCATGTCTTGTGGGCATACAAAATTTCCAGTAGCTGCTCCTAGACTCCTTTTCTATAAGGACCCAGGATGGCCCCTTTCCTGCTGTCCACCAATAGGTAAAATTAACTTCAGGAAGGCATTTAGTAAAGCAATTGAGCTTGATGGGAAATCTCACACCATTAACTTTATTTTAATGTGCTTTTAAGCTGTTTCAAGCTGCTTTTATTCAATAGTTTCCATATGTAATGTGCTGCACCACCCTTTCAATATTTTGTTTACTACCTTAGGGCAAGCACTTCGATGGGAGTGCATTGAGATTAGGCAAACTGGTTCCCATTTCTCACAAACAGCAGGACTCTGGCACATATATGGTTTCTTTCTTGCATTAGTGACAGAGCTTCTTCTCTAAAGATGGTGCAGTGCTACAGAAACTGCAACAGACCTGTCAAACACTGTGGTGTACTACCAATTCTGAACCAGAAGAGGCCACATGAGTTAATAGAGAGAGGGGAGCTGAGGACATCATCAGTGAGGAACAGGGTATTTGGAGGAGGAATAATGTGGTAAACTGGTTATAATTGCTACCATCCCACTATGTCCCTGCTCCTGACAACCTAGCAGTTTGAAAGCAAGAAATTGCAAGTAGATAAATAGGGACCACTTTGGTGGGAGAAGATCTTGGGGACATGAAAGGAGCCTCATTCAGGGATCCCCTGAATGGAGTTTCTCCAGCAAAAATCCTTTCAACCCAGAATAATTTCTGACACAAAATTATTACTATAATCATGGTTAATGTCTCAATTAGAGCTTTGCCATTAGGAGTATCATGAAATATAATAACAGTGAGTTAGCTAATTATAGGTCACTTTGAATAATGTATGCTATCTTTCATACCAGATACCAAGAGCTCCTCAGCTTAATAGCTACAATTTTGAACACATTTTATAACCATTCTGTCTTGCCTTTTTCCATTTTGTTGGAAACAAAAAAAATAATAGTAGTCATGGGAGAAAATGGGAAAGCAATATATGGAGGCATAATTGCCATAATCTTGTTGTTCCGCATAGTATGAGGAGGCAATAGTGTAAGTAAGCCTACCTGTACTGCTGGACAGTGGTCACATTTCTCAGCTTCTTGTAATCAGAGAAGCAGACATGGTCATGCAGTAGATAGCAAGCGACAAGGGGAAACCATTGTTTGATTGCCATTACCTATGTAGATTTTCCCAACGGGGTTTTGGCCAACATTGCCTTGACTGCCACTCTGTAAAATTCCATGACTGAAGCAAGTTTGTTGTACAATAAAAGGTCTGTTTGAAAAAACCATTTCCAATTTGGATTAAGGTTGGATATGAAATTTAATTCTGTCACTCAAAACACTCTGGTACCTTAGACAGGCCACCTTGGGCTGGCTTGTCTAAAGTACTGCAGCTTTGTCAGGTGGTATTGGAGGGAACTTTTAAAAGAAATGTTAAAGTAATTTTGATAATTTTATAATTTTTAATTTAAAAAAGCTTATTTTAAATGTTTTTAATTGTTCTCTGTGATGTTTTATTGCTAATTTGTAATCTGCCCAGAGTCGCCTTGGCAAGGCGACAGTGGTAGAAATGTGAATAAATAATAAATAAATAAATAACTGATAAATCATACACAGAAATTTTTCTAGCAAGGCCCAATTCTTGTCCGATCAGAAGTCGCTATGTCCATTACAGCATCCAGGTGTCTTTTATTTAGGTCAATATCTTGCACTGGGAAGCGTAGCATCAAATTAAATCAATGTTAAATCTTAGACTGAACAATAAATAAATTGCCTGTAATACTCCACTAAGGAGTCTAATTAGCTTAAAGCAACTGAAACAAGAGCAAAGAAGCTCTTTTTCAAGCTACACCTCTGGAGTAGACATCATGTGCTGTTTTAGTGACCTCTGTCTCTGCTTCTTGTTTATGCAAAACATGAGTGCTTTGTTGCCATGGTAGCTCCTTTTATGGGCTCAGAATTTACAATGTGCCATACAGTATACGTTTCAGTGTGATAGAAGGATGGAGGCAAATGATAAAAAGGGAGACTTGCTGATCAATGCATGAGGTGATAAATAAGCTTACAAGGTTAGCACATAATAACAAAAGACAGGGCAGAACCTATACTGTTTTGAAATATGTCTGTGTTCTTTTCGTATGTGCTTTTACAAACCAGACACGTCTTTCCCTAACCATATCTGGCTTGTGTCCCAACCCCATATCTTCAACAACCCATGTTACTGGGTGTGTTTCTTAAAATATATACTGTACTTCCAATTGTCTCAGTACACATTTGCAGTTAGATATTTATAAACAGGATTCATTGAAGGCATATGGGGTATCAGGGTAGATTAGCACAGCAGTTATCACTCAGTTGATCAGAATAGATGTCTTTCTTTGTCCTGTCAGAAAATGCAGTTGTCACTATTTGACACTCATCTCACTATTCCTGCTTGAGGAGAACTTGTAGGAATTCTGCTTCATGTAAAGATATCTTCTTTATTATTCAGTCAGCCTCATTAGCAGCAGTTTATATCCTCAGATCTTTAAGATAACAATCAGTCCCAAGAAGTCCTGCTTCCTTAGGCTTTTTGTAGGGAGGAACAGAGAGACAGAGAGAAAGCACTCTGCAGTCCTTGGCTGGTCAAAAGCTACTGAAGCCTTTTTCTTTATTTAGGCAGTGAGAGAGAGAAACGAAACTAGCAATCATTGTATAGCAGAAACGAAACTTAGCCTACATAATCAATCAGAATGTCAGAACCCAAAGAAAGAGAGATAAGGAGCGCTGTCTCTCAGTGAGCAGAGGCTTTTGTATACAAAATGTGTCAGAGACAGCCTGACAGAATCCAGATGCATTCCTACATGTCCTCCTTTTTCATTTAAATTTGAGAGAGGGACGGCTAATCATACCCCTGCATGTCATCATACTCCATAACTACTCCTCCATATACATCATCACTGTCCTCCTGGACATCGTACCCCTCCTGACTCATGGTACTTTGTTCCGGAGGATGATACCTCATTGAGTACAATTGCCGTCGTGCAAAACTCGATGTCTCCCTTCTACGCAATGGACATGTGTTACACATAGAAATAAGATTAGAAATACAAGTAATACAAAAATACAAAGGTATAAAGCAGATAATAATAATAAACCCATAAAAGAAAACTTGTCTAAGGACAGATAAATCAGGCAACCAAGAAGTCACCCAATCAAAGAGATTAACATCAGTGCGTACATTGTTAGTAATGCTCTCCTGTAAATTCTGAAGTTCTTTCTCAATAGTATTATTCAGATCCTGGAATTTTACCCGACATCCCTGGTTCCCGACCAGTTTACAAAATCCTCCGGATTTTGCTAACAGGTAATCTATGGCCAGTCTGTCCTGCATTTGGTCTTGATGAAGCTCAGTGATTTCCATTTGAAGATCCCGTATGACCCTCCCTGTGGCATTGATTGATTTCTCCAGCCTACAGGTGAGTCCCAAAATGGACCTTCTATTCTCCTGGGAAATGACACCTGGGTATGATCCCAAGGTGAGTGCTCCAGTGATAGCACTCCCTATAGCTCTCCCCCAGGAGCTACCATCAGAAAGCTGAACATCGATTATCACTTCATCATTGCAACCAGAACCCATCGGGCCGGCAGCAGCTCTCCGGCGCCGTGCATGTGCCTGAGGCGGCATTTGCACTTGTACGGGTAAGGTAAAATAACCCAATGCTGCACATTGATATTGTCCTGGATGGAAATTCGTGGCAACTCCATTAAAAAAGAACCACATGTTAGGATCCTCGATTTGCCATCCATTGCAAATTGAACCACTATCTATAGCAGAATAATCAGGAGTAAACATAGGAAAAACATCATATATATCTTCAATAGTAGTGTTAAACAAGGTATAATTAAGCTTATAAGAACTGTTATAACTACCCCATAACCAAAAATAATCATAGAGTACTGAAACCTCTTCCAGGTGCTTCTGGAGTTACCTTGAGAAATGCAGTTTCATAAGACAATACATAACATAAGCAAAGACAGGTCTTTCTCCTGCAAAAGAATAAGCAAAACATTTAAGCATAAACAAGACATGAACATTTTTTTTTCTTCCTTACATGAAGGAGGCCTCTATAGCATTCTAGAAAGCAATTCTTACTACCCAATTACATGAGTAAGGCATTAAATTTCTTCTTCTCCCACTGGATGTAAAGTGAAAGAGGCATTATATTTTTTCTTCTCTCACTGGTGTAAAGTGAAAGAGGCATTAATAACTTATAATCAACATAGCATGGTAACTCAAATACAGTACAAATCTCATTAGAATGAGCAGGTAGACAATTTCTTAAAAAGGCTGTCAGGTGTTATAATTCTTCTTTAAAATCCACACAAACTTTTGTTCTTTCTAGTCCAATTAAAATGTCCAAATTAAAAAGTCCCAATCTTGATTGAAGCTCTCTGAAACATCATCTCCTCTCCTCTCCAGCACAGTCCTTGGCATGGCAAGTTGAAATTAAGCCATAAATTAAGTCTCACTGACTTCACAAGACAATCCCACACAACCCCCCTTTTCAGCTTTTCAGGCAGACACACATTCCTTCATGCTCCAGCCACACCCATCTGCAGTAAGGCAGGCCGAGGAGGTATGAAGGCACAAAGAACTTCTCCAGAATTTGCAAGCAGCTTCCACACAGAAGAATAGTACAGGGAATTTCCCGTTGCTTTCCCTGCCATCCTGATGCTGGAAACTTGAGACAGCCCACTCTGATCTCTTTGTTTGTGGGTTGGGCAGTTCAAAATCAGCAAAAAAACTGTATGTCTTCTTCCTCCTTGTATTTTTGCCACAGCCTGCTATCCATACAGGAAATATTCACCCCCCTCTTTCTCTGTATTTCTTTCATCTCCAGCATATGATTCTCAACCTTATGACAACCTGCATCTGTTAGTTTGTACTTGCACCCCTTTTTTGTCTTGAGTTTTGTGCGTTCCTCCTTTGGGCCATCCTTCCATTTCTGCAGGATCTCCCTGCCCAAACGTGAGGTATCAAATTTACTACTCAGCTTCTCCTGCTTTTGTGATGAGGGTTGATTCACGGGGGGGCTGAGATCCCCTAAGCTGCTCTTTAAAACACAGTCCTTGCTTTCTGCCACTCTGCATGCATCAACAACTTCAATCTGTGATGAGTTTCCCACCATTTGTTCCCCATCAGCCGGCACTAGCTGTTTTTTATGCTCGGCTGGCAATATTGCAGCAGAGAACAGGTCTTTTGTAGGGCTAAAAGCACTTGATTTTTGCAATTCAGGACATAATGTCCCATCTCCATTTTCACCTCCACCCCCATCAGGAGTCTGTTGTTTCTCATATGATGGAGGAGCAGTTGCCATGGCTGCCATGGTTGCCATGGTTGCCATGGCCCCCCCTTTCTCTGAAGGCAAAAGCTGTGGGAGGGGATGGCCATCAAGTCTTTGAGACAATAAAATATTTTTTGGAGTAAGTCTCTGAAGGCAGTCCCTAACTGCCTCCCATGTAAATAATATTGACACAGAAATTCCATTATGCTTCTGCATTTCTCTCCCGATCTGTTTCCACTGTTTTAAGTCCAGACCTTCATATTTAAACCAAGGACAGAATTTTGCTATAGCTTTAGCCAGCTTCCGTATCTCCTGCTCATCAACTTTTCGCCCATTGTCATGCAAAAGATCTGAGATATCTTTACAAAGTTCATGTATTTGCGAAGAAAGCAAACACCCCATTTTCACTCACCTAGTTGTAATTCTCGAGCGCTCGATTTATGACCTTTCCTCCGGTCTGACCTTTTGCCTGGTCGTAGGTGAATGAAGACCTTCCCCGGTCGATTATGAGGTGCTAATTGCTGAAGCAGCTTTCAAAGCAGGCTCTCTCATTGTAGTTCAAACCGTCACACGGAGCGCCACTTGTAGGAATTCTGCTTCATGTAAAGATATCTTCTTTATTATTCAGTCAGCCTCATTAGCAGCAGTTTATATCCTCAGATCTTTAAGATAACAATCAGTCCCAAGAAGTCCTGCTTCCTTAGGCTTTTTGTAGGGAGGAACAGAGAGACAGAGAGAAAGCACTCTGCAGTCCTTGGCTGGTCAAAAGCTACTGAAGCCTTTTTCTTTATTTAGGCAGTGAGAGAGAGAAACGAAACTAGCAATCATTGTATAGCAGAAACGAAACTTAGCCTACATAATCAATCAGAATGTCAGAACCCAAAGAAAGAGAGATAAGGAGCGCTGTCTCTCAGTGAGCAGAGGCTTTTGTATACAAAATGTGTCAGAGACAGCCTGACAGAATCCAGATGCATTCCTACAAGAACTACTGCACATTTGATGGCAATTGTTCTCAGCAGGAGTCGTACATTGCTGCTGAGGGTAGTGAGTGCCACAATAAAAATGAGATTTTGTGAAAAATGGCAACTGTCGTATCCCATTAAAAGAATAAAACTGGTACCTACCCTCACAAAAATGTAACGAATGCATTTCTTTAAAACATGGCCAACAACCCAAGTTTGGGGCCTTGATTCTTTGGAAGGATGGTTTATACCAAAGTTTTGAATTTAATATCTGCAAGTTATTTGTGCACTTCCCACTCCCATTAGGATGAAGCACAAGCTGCTTAGTTACATAGGCTTAGTCCCACATGGCTACTATTTTTATACAGGTGATGATTCTTTTCATTTAACTATTCACACAAATATTCACCAGTTACCATGTTCCCATAATTCCTTCTCTGTGGTGGGCAAATGTCTGCCTATATGAATCTTTAACATAGAAAGGTCTGTGTACAGCAGGGATTCACAACCTGCAGCCTGTGGGCCAAATGTGGCCCACTACATCATTTCATGTGGCCCCCCACTGCCCCAACACACTAGGAAGTGCCATGTGGTGGAGGAAGGGCAAAATGGCCATCTGGCCCCCGAAGCTGTCTGAGGGGGTGTGATAGCATATTGGACAACGGGCATGAGGAAAACAAATCTCACCAAAAGATAGGTAAATAAAACAAAACTTTCATAATAAAAGAGTTTAAGAACAACTTTAAAAGGTTGAGAACTCCTAGTGTATAGGGACCTTGAGAGAGAAAAAGCCGGTTCATAAATATAACAGATGACTGAAGGTTTAGGTATATGGAAATGCAACTGTTTTCAGACTTGTATTATTTATCTTAACCTATAAAGAGGGATGTTAACCATTGGACTCCAGTATACATACCTGCACCCAGCTATCGCATCCTATACCGAGCCGCCGGCACTCGCCCGAACCCGGACCGCAGAGCGCCTCAACATTGCCGAAGCCGCCAGTGGGGCAACAGCCTCACGGACGGGAACAAAGGAAAACAACTTCAATTCCCAACGTCCTCTGTGCCACGCCACACCTCAGCCAATCAGGCTGAGAGGCAGGAGCAAAAAAGAACGTTGGGAAACGCAGCACGCCCAATTGAAATCAAGCCACAGGGAAAAAAACGCCACATGAACGCAAAGAAAACCAACAAAATTCCAAGTCCCAGCGTCCTGCGTGCCGTGAGCACTTCAGCCAATCAGGCTGAAGGGCGAGAGCGTGCAGAACACTGAAAAAGCCAGTGCGTGAAAAATAAAATAAAAACACGCCAACTTCCCGCAACGGAAACCTAAGTCCACCGCAGCCAGGCGCAGCGCCTCATGGCCTCGCAAACAAACACACACAAACAACCATGGCGAGACCACCGTCAGTCTTCTTTCCCAGAGCAACGGGGAGAAGAGGGAGTCCCTCTCCTCCCCGCCACCCCGCCGAAGACATGGCGAGACCACCGCCAGCCTCAAGGTCAGTTGAGCCGGGGTGGAAAAAAATACCACCAGCAGGCAGCAGTTCGTCAGGGGAAGCACCCTCACTGGCAGATGACTGGCTGCTGCCTTTGTACTTCTGACGGAGGTAATACAAAAGCAGCAGCCAGCAATCTGCAAGGAAGAGCACCACCCCTTACAGATCGCTGCCTGCCAATCTCTGGTTAGGTAAGCCAGGAGAGAAAAGAGGCAGAGAGGAGAGAACCATCATGAGGCAGATAGCTCTTCTCTGCCTCCTTCTCCCCCAACCTACCTAACGAACCTTCCCGGGGGAAGAGCGAGCTGACTGCCGGCTCCTCCTTTTCCCCATTGCTGCATCAAAACCAAAATTTGAAGCAGCAATGGAGAGAAGAGGAACTGACAGTCAGCCCGTTCTTCACGCAAATATACACAACAAAAAAACCAAACATTTACCCAAAACGCCAAACACCAAAAATAATAAAACACAAATAAATAAATAAATAAACACATTAACCAACAAAACAATAAACAACATAATCCACAAACAAAAACACCCAAAATACAATGAAAGCACAAAAAACACCTAACTACAACATGAAAATACCTAACTCAAACAACAAAAATACCACAAACTAAACAAATAATCACAAAAGAAATCAGAAATATAAAAACCAACCAGAAATAAACAAAACAATTAAACACATCTAAAACGCAAAAAAAAACACAAAAGAAGAAACAGAAACACCTACTATTCCAACACCAAAAAAACCAACAAAAACAAAAAAACAAAACCCAGATTAAAAAAAACCCAGAGAACTCACCATGACTCCAGAACAGAAATGAAGACACAAAGACTACTTACTGGAAGAAGCCCCACCTAGAGGCCGGGAGAGAAAAAAACAAGTCAAACAAAAAGAGAATCCATCACTATTACTAAGCCCCACCTAGAGGCCACAAGAGTAAAACAAGTCAAAAAAATAAGAAATAAATCTAAATCACAAATAAATCTAATAAAATAGATCAAAAAAAGTCACAAACCACAAATGCAAAACACCCCTACCCATACCACCCTTAACCAAAAATCCCACAAATAACCACAAATAAAAACTGCCCGGCTGGCCGGGCACAAATATGCTAGTTTATTATAAATAATTCTGAACTATTTTTCCTTCTCAAAGATAGCATATTGGATAACAGGCATGAGGAAAACAAATCTCACCCAAATATAGGTAAATAAAACAAAACTTTCATAATAAAAGAGTTTAAGAACAACTTAAATGATAAAGGAGTACTGTACTGTATTATGATGCCCCTGAGTGCTGCAGTAAGTCTGAGTTATTGTAGAAACATGTAGAGATGTGAATTAGTGCATGGTGAAAACTACAGATTGCCTTTCAGTGCCATTAGATTCAGCTTCCAGTAGGGCTGCCTTCAAGCATTTAGCCCTAGCAATTATCCTGATTTTCTTTTATGCTTGTTGAAGCAACTATGGATCATCATTCCTTAAAATGATTGGCTGCACTGGCTATACAGCAAGGTGGAATTTAAGAAAAGCCTGCTTTATTGTAGACTAGCATTTTTTTTTTTGCCCAGCCAGCCGGGCATGTTTCTTGTGTGTGTTGGTGGTTAGGGGTGGTTTTTGTGTGTGTTTGCGCGCACGCACATGCGCGCACACACGCACGCATGCACACACGCACCGGACAGGTTTGAAATGTGCAGCCCAGTAGGGGTGTGTGTGTGTGTGTGAGTGAGTGACAGAGAGAGAGAGAGAGAGAGAGAGAGAGACCAGGTGAGTACCTCCGGGGAAGTTTTTCGCTTTCCTCGGTGGGAGGGTGGCGAAGGCACCAGTGCCTTGGCCCCCCCTAAAAGCGAAACACTTTCTCAGGAAGTAAAGGCAGCAAACGGAGCCCTGTTCACTGCCTTTTCTTTCTGGGGAAGTTGTTCGCTTTCCTCGGTGGGAGGGTGGCGAAGGCACCAGTGCCTTTGACCCCCCCCTGAAAGCGAAACACTTCCTCAAGAAGTAAAGGCAGCGAACGGAGCCCCATTCGCTGCCTTTGCTTCCCGGAGAAGCTGTTTGCTTCCCTCAGTGAGCGGGGGCTGAAGGCACCAGTGCCTTCACCCGCCATGGAAAATGATGGCTTCATTCCGGGAGGTGAAGGCCGAGAACGGAGCACCGTTCTTGGCCTTCGTCTCCCTGAGTGAAGCGGAAGGCATGTGGAGAGAAGATGGGCTCTCCCCCTTTTCTCCCCGCTATGTTAGCCAGCGCATCGGCAGTTTTTTTAGCACGCACATGCCGGCTTCTCAGCGTTCTTCGCTCTCATGCCCTTCAGCCTGATTGGCTGAGGAGTTGCACGGCACGGAGGATGCTGGGAACTGTAGTTTTATTTTTTTGTTCCGATTCATGGGGCGGTTGCCCCACTCCCGGCGGTCAGACCCTTGTGGCAATGCTAGCAGGGTCTTAAGGTAAGTGCGGGCAGCTCGGTATGGGATAGTAGGGACAGGGGTGTGTGTGCATGCCGGACACCAATGGCCCATGCCCCTTCTTATAGGTAAAAATGGGTTTTACCCATGTAAGAAATATATTCTCTCCTGCTGGCACAGGCAGTGGTTAAACACACCTTGGCCTGGAAATCCACAGATTGTGAAAATCCTTGCAAAAAAAAAAAAACCTCAGTTTTTTTTTACTTGTGTCTCCCCCACAAGAAGCCATATGAATAATGTATGGTTATTCCATGATAATAATAATAATTTTGTGTCAGAGATCACTCTGGGTTGAAAGGAGTTTTGCTGGAGAAATTCTGCTCAGGGACATCTCAATGAGGCTCTTTTTATGTCCCCAAGTGCAGTCCTTGGGTGTTGAAATCCAACCTTCCAGTCTCCAAGTTCAGCATCTTAGCCACTAAGCTATGGGGGAGCTGCATTCTGTGATTAATTATATGGATTGTTTTTTCCTACTAGGGTGTTTGTCAGAGTAATAAATAAATAAATGAAAAATGTGAAGGGCTGAAGAGTCTCAGGTTTTGTTTACCAGCTTCTGGGGCAAATGGGAGTAGTTGGGAGTCCGCACCAATTTGCTGATTGCACTAGTCAGCCAGGGTTTGTGTGGAAGCCTGGTTTGTTATAACATCTTATTGTGGCTTGGTACATTACCGAAACAAAATCAATCTGCCTGGATAATTGCTCCCAGGACAGAACATGTGATGTTATACCATTGTCAAAAGACACAATAAGAAAAGCAAGAAGGAATCAGAGTTCTGAAAAAGGCCAAAAAAGGCCAAATGTCAATACTAAGGTTGTCAAAAATGCAGGGAATAAAAGAGTTTTAAATTACCAATTCTACTTAGGTCTTTTGTAAGATGGCTGAAGAATTAATGTGTTTATAGTCCCATAAACTTCATGTAAAAATTACAATGGAAGAGGTCAAAAGATTACTTCTAATTCTGCTGGTCAAAAAGCCACGAATACAAGAGTACTTCTAATTCTGCTGGTCAAAAAGCCAAGCATGCTTTTCATACATTGCTATGGAAAGCACTTGACTTGCTGTCTGACTCCTAGTTGTTAATGGCTATTGAACATTTAAAGAGAAAATATCCCACTGAAAATAAGTTTAAATGTTAGAACGACCGGAAATGATGTCTGGATTAAAATTGAAAACAAAAACTATCAAAGCACAAACAACCCTTAGCACCCCCACCCCACCCTAACCTTTTGCTGTATTATCACACTTTCAGTGAGATTTCAATGTTTCTTTAACATTACTAGTTCTGGACTGCGAATCTGATGATTTTCTGATATTGTTGTTTCTTCATGGGTAGGTTGAAACCCAAGCATACACAAAAGAGAGCAGGATGGCAGCATAAAATTCATCACATATGGTTGTAAAGGACAGCGCAAGGAATGCCCAGAAATGTTTGGATGCTAAATGCCATCTTCCTTTTATGTGATTCTCTTTCCTCATTTCCTCAGGATTTCTTTAGAACAGGGATTCTCAATCTGTGGCCCACAGGCTGGATGCGACCCACGGCACCATTTCATGTGGGCCTCCGCTGCCTCCACTACACCAGGAAGTGCCATGTGGTGGAGGAAGGGCAAAATGGCCATCCGGCCCCTGAAGCTGTCTGAGGGAGCGTGACCCGGCCCCCGGCTTAAAAAGGTTGAGAACTCCTGCTTTAGAATAATTGAAAATGCCTTCTGGCAGACAGTTTGGAAAGCAACCTCTCTGGCAGCATTTGAATTGATCAAGCCTATCTTGTTTTAAATGTTAATAAGTATTAGTAATCAATTGACAATCTCTTTTGTTTTGTAGCAATGGGGTATCCATTGCTGGCTTTCTAGGCCTGTCCCAACTTTGCCAGAGCCCCTTTGGCCAGGTCTTTTGGGGGTAATTGACACTGCAGGTAAATAGCAGCAGTTTACTATTTTAGAAATTTAACAAATATTAAACCGATCTTTCCAAAAGGGAAGGATGGGTTAAAAATTTAATGCTGAAAATCTCACATTTGCCAGATATAAAGAAAAATGTTAACTACTTCCTTCACACAAAAATTAACTTTTTAATGCATTATTTGTTGTCCATTAATAATCCTGAGAACTGTTAGGTTTTTGGCTCCTATCCCTTGTTGCTGATGTTACTAAATATTCAAGAACTTCCATCATTTTTAAAGAATGTTCTTTAAATATTTTTTTAAAAAAATAGATCCCTCAGAATTGTTTATTTCCAGGTTATTACATTTGGAAGTGATCAAAAGTGAAGGTAACATATGGATTCTTAAATTGTAGCACAGAGTGGCTATTTTCAATCTCTTCCTTGTGAACCACTTGAATTACTTAGAGTCTTAGTTGTTCACTTAAAAAAATTCTCTCCTGTAAATCAAAGCATATAACTTGTATTTTAACAATAATGCTTCCAGAGCTGTATCATTAACATCAGTGTTTGATTATTACAATCTTGAATCCTAAGCCATATCACATGAAATTCCCTGTGATTAGTAAATTTTTGGAGTGAAAGAAAAAGAATGCATAATTGGCTTGTTTGATGATCTTCACTCTCTTTCTTTAGAAAGAATAAAATAAGTATGGTGCAGAGATACAGACTCACCATAGCTGTCTATATGTACAAGAAAACTAGATGTGTAGAAGAAGATGAAGCAAAACATCACACAGATATCTGCTTTCTTGTGTGGTAGGGTTTTTTAAAAGGAGAACATTTAGCCATAGTAGGTGATATGGCAAACTCAGAGGCAGGTTTACCACCCCTAAGAAAACTAGACCTTAAGGTATAGATCACTGGAGGTTTTTTAACAAGCCTTGTGCAATGTAGCATTCAAGACCTCATTTTCCCAGGACAGCAGGTTTAAAATGTGTTCTGTCACAGATTCCTTAACTTATGAGGAGTAAGGTATGGATGGAAACTAAAATAAAATGAGGTATGTGGAGTTTTAAGAAGGTGAGGATGTAAAGGCCTTTCTGTGCCACATGCTCCATTAAAAACTTGTTCATAAATCAAGCGCTCACCTCTCAGTAAGCTCTTGAAAACATGTTGGACGTCAAATTTTGTTTCATCAAGAGTCAGTGCTCTTGCGTTCCTTCGGGTGGATGTCAGCAAGACTTGTTGGAAAGCAGTAACAAGGCAAACCCCTCTAGGCCAGGCTGCTGGGACCAAATCCTATTTAACGTCTCTGTTAGTGGTGTGGAAAGGAAAATGAGGCCTAATTGCCAAATGATGGGACTTGGCAGCATGCCCATTGTTTAGTGCAGGCACACCAAAGGAATTTAGATTTGGCCTTGGGATGACACAAAGTTTTTCACTCTACATATAAACAAAGGCAGGCCAATGAAGAGGGGAAAGTTTTCTTCACAATGAAAGCACCCTGGTAAAATGATGCAGTAGCTGAAGTGGATAAGACACTGACTAGAAGTCGATGGGTCAGCAGTTTGAGACCCGAGTATTGCACAAGGGAATGAGCTCCCATCTCTGTCCCAGCTCCTGCCAACCTAACTGTCATGATCCAGTCCTTATTTGAATTTGAGGATGACCAGGAGTAGGAGCCCCAGACTGTTTCTAGCCCAGTTTTACCACCCCATGATCATGACCTGTCAATTCAGGAGCCAGTGATTGCTGATTCAGACACTGACAGCAATGAACCTTCAACCTCAGAGCATTGCCGGCAACTCCTGCGCACTGATTTATAGCCACGCCTTAAATCCGCCAGAACTCGCTCTCAATAGAGGCTCCCAGCTGAGAGCCCTTAACTGAAGAAACTCTTAAGGGTGTTTGCTACAGTTGCCAGTCATCGTTGGTACAACTTCAGTGCAAGCCGACACCCCGCCTGACACCTGTGTTATCCTGATCATCTTCATGACTGACTGCCATGACCAGACTTTGGACTTCTCTTCTGACCCTGACCATGCTCTCAGACATTCCTACGGACTACATACTCTCTGAACTGGTAAACGGACTTTGGTTCTCCCTTTCAACCTTGCTGTTTGGATCTTCCCTAGAAAGACGGTTGCTAATCACCGCTTCCTGTGCAGCGCTACTGCGCGGCTTTCCTGCCCTTAGGGGTGGGCCTGCACACTAGCAGTTTGAAAGCAAGAAATCACAAGTAGATAAATCGGTACCCCTTTAGTGAGAAGATAAACATCATCTGGTGTCTAGTCATGCCTGCCGCATGTCCATGGAAACATATGCAAACACAGACAACGCTGGCTCTTTGGTTGTAAACAGAGATGAGCACTGAACCCTAGAGTCAGATAGGACTGGCTTTTGAGCAAGGGCAACATTTACATTTGCCTAAAATGCTAGTGTTTTAGGTTTAAGGCAATTTCCCACTTAATTGGGAACGTAGGAAGCTGCCTTGGACTGAGTCACACCTGTGGCCCTCAAGCCTGGAACTCTCAACTGTGATTAGCAGCAGGTTATTTTCCTAGATTTATCTGGGTGTCCCTTGTATTCCCTGATGGTTTCCCATCCAAGTAAACACCATGTTAATCCCACATTAGCTTCCAAACTCAGGTGAAGTTGGGTTGATATGTGACACTAATTCTAGGAACTTCAGGTTTTTTGTTTTGATCTGGATATTCTATTGTCTAATTAAAGTCTCTGTAGCTAAAATCTTCAAGGGTTGATAGAAATGGCTTTAGAACCCTGAAAGGATTGTTAAGGAGAAAATGCCTTTTCCTGGGACATTGTACCTGTTTCGGTACCACAGGAGTTCTGTGATGATGTGCTATGCATGGTTGGGACAAGGAGTGCCAAATGGAGTTCCAGAGACAATCTTTGCTAACTCACTGTATTGTGCTCACATGCATTCACTCAGATACACCAAGTAAGGTGAAATCCCAAAAGTTGACTCCTTTCTCCATCAGTTAACCACTCCTCCCCCAATTACAAAGCAATTGTCATGGCTGATTTTCAGTAAGTATGACTGGCAGGGCCGTAGCCAGGATTGTAGATGGGAGGGAGGAATATTTTTTCAGGAGGGGCAACAATCTCTCTCTCTCTCTCCTCCTCCTCCTCTCTCTCTCTTACACACACACACACACACACACACACACACACACACACACCATTGGCATCCCGGGGTGGAGTGGGGTGGGGGTGGCCTGTTAGCTCAGGGGGGCTGATCTCCCCTGACTACATCCCTGATGAATGGTTGTGAGCCATACCTGTCAAGTATCCCGTTTTGGCCAGGAAATCCCATATTTTACCCCTCTTTCCCCCTCTTTCCCACCATCACCCCAAATTTGGAGTGCCCGGGGGGGGGGGTTTACTGCGCATGCATGTCCATCAGAGGTGGTGGTGCACATGCATGAAGGAGTTACTGCGCTTGTGCACCCGTCGGAGGCAGTGGTGTGCATGCACAAGCGGTGGCTGCGCATGCGTGAAGGGGTACTGCGCATGTGTGCCCGTCAGAAAATTTCCCTTATTTTTACAGCAGGAACTTGACAGGTATGCTGTGACCACAAGAAGGTATGTATGTTATGCCAGCTTTCCCCACTAAGCTCTTGCCTGTCCTGTTTCTTGTCTCATTATAATGAAGGACCTGTGTCCCGGTGTCACTTTTTGGCCCTGAAGTCTCTGGTCCCCTCTCTTAATCCCTGAAGCAACCGTGCCTCCCTTGAAATTCAAAATAGATTCTTTAGTTTTGAAGTAGAGCAACAACTATTTCTGTAAGTCCATAATCTTTAATGAGGAGGTAGAGTTTTTTGAGCAACAGTTGATGGTGCCATCATCCACTGTAAGGCTGCCAAATGCTTTTCCAGTTATTTTGTGTTTCAAAACACTTCTTAAGCAGGGTAGATTTAAGATTAGAGCCATACAGCTCTTGCCAGGCCTAAAGGGGGCCTGTTCTTCAATTAGAAGATGCTCAATTTTAGGGATAGATGATTTTATATCATTGTTCAAACTTTTAAAAAGTTGCACTGAAGAGAGCTTGGCCTACCACTTTAGGACCTTGATGGTTCTTTGCCCAATTTCAGTATAGTGATTATATTCATCTTCTGTTAGTTGGGAGGGATTTGTTGATCATCCAGCAATTATTAAAGATTTGAAGTACCCATTCCTTTGTGTTTTGCCTAAAATGTTTAATTTGTTCAATTTGAATATCATCAAGGCCTGGAACTTTGCCATTCGTTCATTTCCTTGTAGTTCCTCTAATGCAAAGGCAGTAAGAAAGTTCATTAGAGTCACTCTGAATATCCCTTTGATGTTTTATTTGCATTAAGCGGTGGTTGGTCTTTCCAACTTTCTCACTTTTTTACACTTTCTTGAAAACAGTTAAGTGTTAAGAATTTTTTAGTTCCTGCTACTGGCATTTCCTAAGCACAGAAGGCAGGAACCAACAAGATAGCTTTAAGCATGCCATTGTTACAGTAGGAGTGTTGTTGAAATGGAGACAGGATGTCGACAAGGGAAATAAACTCTACCTCTGAACATCTCCAGCTGTGTTAAAGGTTGACTCAGCCTTCCATCCTTCTGTGGCCACTAAAATGAGTACCCGGTACATTGGGGGAAAATTCAAATTACCTTGTGAACTGCCCAGAGAGTGCTCTAAGCACTTATACAGTACTAGCAAGGGTTGCCCGGCGTTGCCGGGCTTTTCCCCCCCGTGTGTTTTAATAAAATATGAAGCATTTTTATTTTTGCAATAGTTTTACATTGTGTTGGAAAGTTAAATTGTGTTAATTTTTTTAAAAAATTGCTTAGTCTGTAATTATAATTTTTTATATGTTTATTTATGTAAAAAAATTTGGCTTGGCTGTTATTAACTGTGATCTGGTTTTTTGGGTTTTTTTGAGGATTAATAAAAGAAGAAAGTATGATATAATTTTTTCAATTTGTTTTATGTAAGCGAGTAATGTTTTAGTTTTTAGAATTTGTTTAATTAGTTGTACCGTAGGTAATAATTTTAATAATGTAAAAGTAAATGTTTTTTACATTAAATGTTTTTAAAATGTGCGACTGAACAACAACAACAACAAAATGTGTTTAGATGTTTTGAGTTTAAATTTGAGTTATAACTCAGCACAGGATTTTTAAAAGTTTATATTGTATTTTATTGACATATATTTGTGATTTGTGTTAAAGTTTGTTTAGTTTTTTTTATATTGGTGTTACCTTTTGTGTAAAATTGTGAATTTGTGTTATGTTTTTGATTTGTTTTTACTCTTCTGGCCTTTTGTTTGTGGCTGTTGTGTGTTTTTGAATTGTTTTTACTGTTGTGGCCAGAAGGTGGTGCTGGTAGGGGTTATTGTATTTTGAGTTTTTTTTCTCTCCTGGCCTCTGGGTGGAGCTTCTTCTGGTAAGTAGTATCTTTCTTTATTCATTTATTTTCCATTCCTGGTGGAGGTAGCACCTCGTTTGGTAAGTTTACTTGTTTTCTTTCTTTTGTGTGTGTGTATTTGGGGGGGAGGGGGGGTTGGAGTTTGTGTTTTTTGTCTGTTTGTTTTCTTTTTGATTGTGTCTTTGTTTACCTCTTATTGTTTTTGGTGTTTTTGTTTTTGTGTATTTTTGGATGTGTTTGAGTGTTTTTATTAATTTTTTAAAAATTATCTATTTGGTGGTGGGGAAGGTACGTGGTCATTGGGGGTTAGGAAGGGTGGGCTGGGTGGTGGGGAGGGGGGCATGGTCATTGGGGTTAGGAAGGGTGGGTAGGTGGTGGGGAGGGGTCATGGTCGTTGGGGTTAGGAAGGGTGGGCTGGGTGGTGCGGGGGGGAATGGTCGTTGGGGTTAGGAAGGGTGGGCTAGGTGGTGCGGAGGGGGGAATGTTCGTTGGGGTTAGGAAGGGTGAGCTAGGTGGTGGTGGGGGGGAATGGTCATTGGGGTTAGGAAGGGTGGGCTAGGTGGTCCGGGGGGGAATGGTCGTTGGTGTTAGGAAGGGTGAGCTTGGTGGTGCGGGGGGGGGGAATGTTCGTTGGTGTTAGGAAGGGTGAGCTAGGTGGTGTGGAGGGGGGAATGTTCGTTGGGGTTAGGAAGGGTGGGCTAGGTGGTGCGGGGGGGGAATGGTCGTTGGGGTTAGGAAGGGTGGGCTAGGTGGTCCGGGGGGGAATGGTCGTTGGTGTTAGGAAGGGTGAGCTTGGTGGTGCGGGGGGGGGGGGGGGAATGTTCGTTGGTGTTAGGAAGGGTGAGCTAGGTGGTGCGGGGGGGGGGGAATGTTCGTTGGTGTTAGGAAGGGTGCGCTAGGTGGTGCGGGGGGGGAATGTTCGTTGGTGTTAGGAAGGGTGAGCTAGGTGGTGCGGGGGGGAATGTTCGTTGGTGTTAGGAAGGGTGAGCTAGGTGGTGCGGGGGGGGGGGAATGTTCGTTGGGGTTAGGAAGGGTGAGCTAGGTGGTGCGGGGGGGGGAATGTTCGTTGGGGTTAGGAAGGGTGAGCTAAGTGGTGCGGGGGGGAATGTTCGTTGGTGTTAGGAAGGGTGAGCTAGGTGGTGCGGGGGGGAATGTTCGTTGGTGTTAGGAAGGGTGAGCTAGGTGGTGCGGAGGGGGGAATGTTCGTTGGGGTTAGGAAGGGTGAGCTAGGTGGTGCGGGGGGGGGAATGGTCGTTGGTGTTAGGAAGGGTGAGCTAGGTGGTGCGGAGGGGGGAATGTTCGTTGGTGTTAGGAAGGGTGAGCTAGGTGGTGCGGGGGGGGAATGTTCGTTGGTGTTAGGAAGGGTGAGCTAGGTGGTGCGGGGGGGAATGTTCGTTGGTGTTAGGAAGGGTGAGCTAGGTGGTGCGGAGGGGGGAATGTTCGTTGGTGTTAGGAAGGGTGAGCTAGGTGGTGCGGAGGGGGGAATGGTCGTTGGTGTTAGGAAGGGTGAGCTAGGTGGTGCGGAGGGGGGAAATGGTCGTTGGTGTTAGGAAGGGTGAGCTAGGTGGTGCGGGGGGGGAATGTTCGTTGGTGTTAGGAAGGGTGAGCTTGGTGGTGCGGAGGGGGGGATATTATCATGTTTTTTTATTTCTATGGTTTCTTTGCAAAAATCGGCAACGACTAAGCTACGTAACAGTACGCTAAAGTAAAATAACGTATTTAAGTTGGTTTGCCTGGCAATTGAGCATTTTTTTTCCGTTGTGCATTCAGTCACTGATGACGCGTACATTCTGCGGCATTTCATTGGCTGTAGCACAACTCCTTATATGGTGTTACAGTGAAAAGGACGCTGGGATATGTATTTGTGTAGAGATTTTTTCGCCCGTCGCTCGGCAAGTTTTTGATACGCAAGTTTGGATTGGTTGCGGCTCGTAACGGAAAGACTGAGACCGTTGTTTTTTTCCTCGTGATTGGCTAACAGTTGGAGAAGCACGGCGAAACGCAATGCTTTTCGGGTAATGAAGTTGTTTCCCTTTCTTGCAAATGGTGGGGCTGATGCCCCAATCTCGATTTTTTAAAGCCTTTGTTGACCTGCGTAGCCACTTCGCCCGTCCTATCAAAGGGAGGGTGCGGGTCAGTAGGGCGACGTATAGGAACCTATAGCCCATTCCAACGGTGAACACTTGGTTTTATAGGTTAAGATAAGAGTAATTGCTAGTGCTATTCAGTTTAAGACACTTTAAAAAACTCCCACAATCAGGACTCTGGGTTTATAACTGAAGCCTTTCAAGTGTTTTCAGCTGAACGTGTTTGCACATCTCTGGTCAGATTTTTGCAAAGGGATATTGTGATGTTTGGGGCATAGTAAAGGTAAAGGTTTCCCTTGCTTAAAAGCCAGTCGTATCTGACTCTAGGGTTCAGTGCTCATCTCTTGTTTCAAAGCTGAAGAGCCAGCGTTGTCTGCTTTCTGCAGACGTTTCTGTGGTCATGTGGCAGGCATGACTAGACACCGGAGCACATGGAACGCTGTTTACCTTCCCACCGAAGTGGTCCCTATTTATCTACTTGCAATTTCTTGCTTTCGAACTGCTAGATTGGCAGGAGCTGGGACAAAGACGGGAGCTCATTCCGTCCTGCAGTACTCAGGAATCGAACTGCTGACCTTCTGCCTCCCAGTCAGTGTCTTAGCCACTTGAGCTACTGCAGCTGGCACGTTTCCTCATGTCTCACCCTCACTTTAACTGTATTCTTAGTGCAGACAGTTGCTGGTATGGATCCAGTTGACAGCAGGTGAGAGAGGAAGCCACCTCAGTAATTAAATACACTTGTGGGTCAAATTAGGTGGTAAGTTTATCACAGTTTTTTAGAAGCACTTTCCCCAAGTGATGAAATAGATCTGATTGTCATAGCATGTTTCCTTAATTAGGTATCTCATGTTTGAATATGTTTTCTTTTAGGATTGTTCATTGGTAGGTAAATAGATGTGTAATTTGCAAGTCTGATTGCTGAGACACATACCTCGGAGGAAATCCCACTGTGGGAGGGAAAGCTGGTTAATAGAGCTAATCTTTGCAAATCCACGTTCCTCTTCTTTTGCTCCTGAGAATTCAGAATTCAGAGACCACAAAAGCCAGTGTCATTGATTGGATTTATAGGCCCACAGATGTATGAGTAAATGTGCCCAGGCTAATAGACCACATCAATCCCAGGGACAGGAAGCAGGTCTAAAAGGCATTTGTTGCTCATGTATAATTAACATTACGGTTTACCATGCTGTGAGATCTGGTTAGAAAATAGGAAATACACGGAACAGAAATACAAGGAGCTTGATGATATAATCCCATGCACAGTACTGAGGAATAAATTTCTTTGAGTTCAGTTGCATTTCTTTCTGCTTAAACATGCGTAGAATTTCACTGAATACACCACTGTCATTTTCCAGATTTCCAAAACAGATGAAGCCTTTTATGAGCAAGAGGTTAAATGGGTCCTGTATTACACATCATACTGAGCATTGTGTTGTCAGGATTGTAAGTGAAATTGTGGTTGCAAGTATGAACTAAAAATTACCAATGAAGTATCTTCTGTTTCACAATTCTATTTTTTGTGTGACAAATAGACATTTTGTATAGGAGGGCAATTGCTAAGCTTAATTGCAACAAGCAGCTTTCTCATTCATCATTTTGAAACAAAAGCTATGGTTGTTAAGGCTTAATTAGCATAATATATAGCTGTTATTGCTTCCAGAAAGGCTGTAGACATCTTTCTTGGAGGGGGGTAAACTGGATCTTTATAATTGGGTTTGAAATAAAAAAATTGAAAGCTGCATTTAATAATGCATAAAATGCAAATTCATATCACTAATTTCATTTTGCCTGGATGGGAATTTTAGTGATAATGAATTGATAAAAATGCCTTTTAGGTGATAACACTGAAAATAATTTGTAGTACCTAAATACTGTAAAACAACAGATGTGAAAATAAAAATAATTAATAAACATACTTATTATCCAGTGTCTTTAAAATAATCTACTGCTGTTAACAAAAAATACAAAAATGTATACTTACAACTAACAATGAAAATGAATTATTCTGAGGATTACTTTTAGTGTTCAGCAGATAAAAAGAGAGATGGAAATAACCGTATTGTTTGCAGTTTACAACTGGAATAGATATTTAGGCATCCCATTGGATTATTCTATGTTTGTACTCATAGTATGTGAAACACGTAGACTTTAATTTGTAGATTTTCAGAAATTTAGCTATGAATCTTCTGGGATATATGATGTGGACTTCATGTGATGATTATTGTACACTCTTGCCTCTAGAGCAGTGCTGGAAAACTTGTGTCTCATACGGAAAATTTGTACGTGAAGATTATCCAATTGACGAAACACAATTATTTTACCCAATTGTGTGCAAATAATGATAACACCAACATTTAGATTTTTATGGCTAGCTTCAAGTCTGAAAATGTGGCTGTTGTATTTTCTGATATGGTTTGTTTATATAGTGTTGTCAGTGTGCTAGGCACCATGCTCCTTGAGGAGCTCACCATACAAATGGAATAGAAGAGAACAACAGAGAAAGGAGAGAGAATGGGAAGCAAAAACAAATATGGGATTTAAGACATAGTAAGTAGAAGTTGTAGTCTAGAAAGTGGTAACTTTCTCAAACTTTATAGCTGTGACATAAGAGGGAAATTTCAGCAGTAGAGTGCTAATGAGATGAACAATGAGACCACAGTGGAGTAAAGCATGGGTGAGCAAAGTACAGCTCGTGATCTACATGTAGTCTCTGCCCCTCCCATGCTTCCCAGCCCTCCAATCATCCCCATCTAAAAATAGACCATTAATATCTCCAGTTGACAATTTCTGAGTCCTTCAGCTCCCCCCCCTCATCCATACCTGTTTTGGTCCTGGAGAGACACACCCTCACCCCCTTCAAAACAACAGTCTAGGTAAGAGATGCTCAGCATGTCAACCAGAGTCCATGCTTCCCTCTTTCTAGACTTCAGGAATCCTTGCTACACATTATTCCTCCAGTTATTTCCTCACAGTTTAAAATGTTGCCACTGACACTTTGAAACTGTTAACAGCTATTCCAGATGTATTTTGGGAATTTTGGTTTTTGCCCTATTGTAATGTAGAAAAATTCTAAAAGAATTATTTAAAGTTGTTGTAATTATGTCTAAGAATATTTTGAATACAGAAAATGTGAAGTGCATTAGCATCTCTTGCATCAGCACATTTTATTTCCCAAAAGCACTTCATGTAATTAGTACTGTATATTGAAATGGCAAAGTCTGCTGCTGCAGTGCAGGCTAAAAGCACAGTTGTGAAGCAAATTGCTATGCCCATTGGATAACAAAGAGTTTAAGAGTCTATAGCAGGGGTTCTTAACCTGCGGGCTGAATCCACCCTACAGCAGTATTTCATGTGGCCCGTGTTGCCGTCGCCACCAGAAGCACACGTGTTTATGACAGCTGTAAATGCACCCAAGTCTGTTGTAAATGCATTTACAACAGCTGCATATTCGTTTTACGGCAGTGTTTATGGTGGGGGGAACCACCAGTCTGGCCCGCTCAGCTGTCTGAGGGTGTGTGGTCTGGCCCACAGCTTAAAAAGGTAGAGAACCCTGGTCTATAGTATACCTTGGTCTGAAGGTATCATTCAAATCTATATGATACTATTCAAAGCATAGCCATATAATTTTCTGTCACACAGACTTGCATTGAAAACAGTATTTATTGAGAAATGAATTTTATGCATAATTTAGATAGTAAGTCACAACACCTTTGTGATAGATGAAATCTTGAGCTATTGTCAAAAAGTGAACAAAACGCTCGTGGTACCTTAAAGACTAATATTTTACCATGAGACTTCATTATGTGTACTTCATAAGAGGCATCAAATGTTTTCATTGTATTTTAAGAACCCTGTAGCTCCGCTCCTCTTGAAATGGAAAAAAAAGTGGTGAAAAGAGATGAGAGCTCAGCAGGATGTGGAAGGTACAATAGCATATGGACAAGGGGGGTGAGTTCAAAGCCATTATGCAAGTGTATCCTGAGTAAATGGTGGATTATAATCCAAACTCTTCCAGTCTAAAAAGTGACAGAAGGCTCCACAGAAATAAATTATTTATTTTTCTATAAACCATATGTGTAAACTTGGTAAAGCTAAAGGTTTCCTTTGTTCAAAAGTCACTTGTGTTTGACTCTAGGGAGCAGTACTCCTCTCCATTTACAGTCAAAGAGCCAGTGTTGTCTGCATCTGTAGACATTTCCATGGTCATGTGGCAGGTGTGACTAAACATTGAGTTGCACGGAATGCTCTTATCTTTCCTGCTGAGGTGGTACCTCTTTGTTTATTTGCAATTTCTTTTTTTCGAACTGCTAGGTGGGCAGGACCTGGGACAAACAATGGGTGCTGTGATGCACTGAAGGGGGTCCTCCAGGGTCCGTGTGGACTGCTAGTGGAAATTGCCCCAGGTCACGTTCACTTGGCCAGCCACGCACACCTCCCTACCCCACTGTGGCAGCAGGCCTTCGGCAGCGGGCCTTCAGCGGCACCAGCGGCCAATGCAACCTGCAGCCAATGACGTACAGTTTTCTGTAAGGGACAGGGAGGAGGAAAAGGAGGAGAACAGGACGCCAGGGATGAAAAAGAGACTGGAGATGGTGGACACCACTCCAGAATTTATAAATGAGCACTGAACCTTAGAGTCAGATACAACTGGATTTTTAGCAAGGGTGACCTTTACCTTTACCTTCTGTGTACAATGTGGACCAGGGCAATGGGACAATATAAATACTCAAGTACCTTATCATCAATAAGCTCTTTCTTTAAAACATTGATGGTGAAATGTTCTCTCTAACAGAGTTAGTCATGCCCACAGAGTTAGCCATGCCCACAGAGTTAACCACACCCACAGAGTTAGCCACATCCACAGTGTGGGTAGTAATTTTTTTTAGAGTATATCACTGCTCAAACTGCTGACCTACTGACCTTCTGCTTATAAAGCTCAGCATCTTAACCACTAAGATGCTGTATGGAAATGATAGGTTTGTGTAAATCCTATTGATTCTGGTATAATTAAATTTAACTTAATCTTGAACTTAAGTCCTGGGGAAATCAGTGAAGGTTAAGTGTGCCTGTACTTTTCTAGATTGTTCTCACCCCTTTCATTTTCAATACAAGTTAAAAAAAATCTTTGGGGGGGGGGATGAAATATATATGCAGAAGATTTGTATGAGTTTTATTCATACAATAAGGCCTTGTCTCACTTTTAATAATAATAATAATAATAATAATAATAATAATAATAATAATAATAATAATAATAATAATAATAATAATAATAATAATAATAATAATAATAATAATAATGCTTAATATTTCCCCAGCTTTCCTCGACCCAAAGGGTGACCCAAAGCGGCCCATACAAAATTGAAGGTATAGCCTTCAAAGACATAATATTTAAAATGACAATGATAAAAAGCAAAAGCACATAAGACGCTAAATACAGTACAGAATAAAATAGAAAGATCAAACACTAACAGTACAGCGTTTCCCCACACTCCTCTCTGACCCCAAAGAAGTCCGCAAAAGAAGTCTTCAGGGCCGCAGTCGGCTTTTTATCCCTCCCCGGGCGAAGCAGGACCCAGAGTGGGAGGGCAGGAGCGAGACTCCACCGCCCAGCCACTGCATCTGTTGCTGCCTCCTTCACTCTGGCGATGGTGGGCCAGAGGATGGCGGAGAAGTGTCCCGGTGTCTTTGGGGCCACGGTCAGCTTTTTATCCCTCTCCGGGCAAAGCAGGAACCGGAGGAAGAGGGCGGGAGCAAGACTCCACCGCCCAGCTGCTGCAGCTATTACCGCTTCCTTCACTCTGGCGATGGCAGGCCAGAGAATGGCGGAGAAGCGTCCCCACTGGTTAACTTCAAAGATTGTTAGGCGCTATTAAAGGGTAAGTTTAAATAATTGACAGAAACTAATTTATATTTTTATATATTCAAGAAAATCACATGTAACTTAATAAAAAATATGTGCTAGAGCAAAGTAAGATTAACAAAGCAGAATTCATAGAAAGAAGTAGGATTTTTGTTGCTGACTGTTTACTGGCCATATTAACAGACAAGAGTGAAACATATTATGTGGGCCCAAATAATACAATTGCCACTGTCCTCAATTTTATTTCCCTAAAATGCATCATTTTTTTTAAAAAAAGTAAATATTTGCTTAGAATATATCATGTACAGTATTTTGCCTTTTGAAGCTCCAGTATTAGAAGCAGCCCAAGCTAGAGTTAGGTTGGAAATGAGCAACTGTTATTTAAAAAAATTAAAAATGGTTTGACAGACATATTTCAAAGACATATCAAAGTTTCAAAAGGGTAGCCAGAGCTGGGGTGGGTGGGGTAGGAATTTCCTCTAGAGCTGCAAGGATTCCATCCATCAGTCTTTGGGTGTGGGCCAAACTTCTGACCCCTTAGAATTCAGGAGCAGCATATCTCTGAGCACAGACTTAGCCATGTTTTCAATTTATGGGTGGTAACCACAGTTCTGCTCTTCACAGAAAAATGAAAAGGAACTGGTTTCCTCCCATTCCACTGTCTTGCAATAGCAACCCAAATCACGGCTTTGCTAAAATGATGAGAAGTTGCTAGAGATGAGGCATGCTGGATTTCATCTCTACTGTAGAGAATAATATTAGTGATAATAGTTTTGTTCTGGGCATTTCTGAATTACAGTTGATTACAAGAAAGGAACATGATTACAGATGCAAAATGGTAAAATAACATTTGGACTGTGGTATGCCAATACTGTACAGTATTCATATTCCATTCTAGATAGTTTATTCCCCCCAGTTCTCAACAGATCATGTAAAAGTAAGGTTCAGAGGTATGTGCAGTTTGTATAAAATTTTGTTCAGATTATAAAAACTTTCCCTTCTAGCAAGCTTTCTTTTATGTGATGGATTGTGAGACTGGTCATCACAATCAGGATACTCTATGACAGAGAACTTGCACAATTCCTCTTCCATGATGATGTAAGTGAACAGAATTGGCCAACACAACTGAAACTGAGCCTAACTTTTCAATCTAGTTGGGCATTTGCTTGATAAATGACTATCTTCTTTTCTCAGTTTTATTAGGTGTACTGTTATTTTACAGCATAATGGCTATAGTGTTGGAGTACAACTTAAGTTCAAATCCCTGCTTCACCATGGAAACTCATGCTGTGTGTTTGACAATTATAAAACTACTCCTTAAATATCCTACACTAGCAGAGTTGCCTGGCTTAGCCGGGGGGGGGATGACGGGTTGTACACACCCCAGGGTGGCAGTGGCTCCCTGGGTGGCATTTGTCACGCGTTGCATGGGCTGGCCCCCACTGTGTTCTCCTGTTGGTGTTGTTTTTGTGTTTACTCCTGTCCCCTCTGCCCCCTCATTTGTGAGGCCCCCTGTCTCTCTCTCTCTGTCTCTCTCTGTCTCTTTCTGTGTCTTTCTCTTTCTCTGTCCCTCTCTCTCTCTGTTGCCCACACACACACACACACACACACACACACACACACACAGCAGCTTCACCTGGGGGTTGTGTTTTTGTGCGCTGGACAGGAGTCCCTAATCTGACATGGCCGGTTGCTAGGCATCTGCTTAGGGTTCCCGGGGCCAGGCCAGCGGCTTGGCCGCCATTCCCACTTGGCTGCCGGCTTGGCTGTTTTGGGTAGGGGCCGGGAAGCAGGCGGGGTTTTCGGCTCCTCACCCGCCGGCTCACCTTACCAGCATTGGGCGAGACTCCCTCCTCTGTTTCAGCCAGTTCCCACGGCTCCTCGTGCGCACATGCCTGCCAACTGCCTCTCTCTGCTGTTTGATTGTGCAGCTCTTGCCCCGCCCCTGCTGCGCTCGCTCCGACCTCTCTGATTGGCTGGTGCTTGGTGCAGTGGATGCTGGGGCATGTAGTTTTTTGTTTGTTGCATTTTGTGGGGCTCCCACCCCACCCTCGGCCCCCAGACTCCGACTATGCATTCTGTGATGGCAAAGGTAGCCATGCGCCAACTTTCAGGGGGCTCAATTCAGGAGTGCGGGAGCCTATTCGGGACACACGGACGCACACTTCCATTTTATTTATATAGATATCATGGGTTGCCATAGGTCAGAATCAACTTGACAGCACATCATATCACAGAGTATTATTTTAACCTCAAAGTAGACTTTGATGTTGTAGTAATTTGTTAAGAAGTAGCTGACACATGGACAAATTATTCTGTCATGAACATCAAAGAAGATATAGGGTAGACTATTGTTTACCAAATCCTGCTTTATCATAGTTTATGATTTTGGGGGGAAAGAGCAACTGTGAAATGGATAAGAAAGTGCTTATAAAAATATATAAAATATGTAAGTTGAAAAGAGCTCATCTTCCATTAGCGAAACGTAATTTTAGTAGCAGTTGAAAACATTTTTTTATAGCAGAGGCAACAAGTGTATTAGCTATGCTAAACTGCATAGAATAAAAGGCACAACAAAATAGTTTGCCTGTAAATACAGCTATTCTGGATTCAGCATTAGCATGGAAAAAATTGATTTCCCCTCCCCCCCCCTGTAAAATATTTTCCAGCAACAAGACAAGAAGCTGTTGTTTAGAATTCTTGCCTCTAACAATTAGTTTTGTTCTAACAAGTAATAGATAGGAATATGATATAAATCCTAAAATGTATCATCCTTATTTAGTAACTGAGGGAAATAAGGATTGTTCTCACGGTGAAATTACTATTTTTTTTTGCTGGTGTTGGAGAAATTTTGCACATTCAAGAGACTGAATTTTGAGCATTTTGTAGTATTGGAAATGCAGGAAGTATTGCTTTCCTGCATGTAAGTCAAAACCTAGCAGTATTGAAGGTGCTACTTTAGTCTCTCTGATCAATTATGTCTGGGGTTTTGTGTGCGTATGTGTGTGCCATGCTAGTTTCTCTTTCTTTGTGCTTGCATGCTTGTGTACACATCTGCATTAGTTTTGTGCTGCTGGAATTTCTGTAAAAATATAGAAAGCACTTAAACTGTTTATTTTTGTATTGGAAGTAAGAACTTTTCTGGCGATTGGAGATTGTGGCCCTGAGTGGTGCTTATATCAAAAGGGTGGGGTATAAATGTGAACCATTCATTCATTCATGCCTTTCCCCCCAGGAAACTTCATTCTGTTCCATTTCCTAATTTTCTAATTCACTCTCCTGCTCCAACAGCCAACCAACAATTTGTGCCAATTGAGCTTATTTAGTTTTGACTGGTTGTTTTGGGTTGCTCATCATTACTGTCCTCATAACAGTCCAAATAGCTCCACTCCATTTTTGGGCAACCGGCTTTTCTCAGCTGAGAAGAAGCACTTACTTGCTAAAATCTCACAGTTGCCCTGATGGCTAGAGGCTAATTATGCCACATTGAAACGTGCTATCAGATATCTAAGAACTCATTTCCAGTTTCAACTTCTCACTGTTGCCTTAGGAAAAGTGCAGCAAACTCAGCTTGAAAAAAGTTGGCTTCCTGCTAAGTAGGTGTGGGGACGTGCTGCTCTCACTGCTGTATCTATTACAGATGGGAGTGTGGCCAGCCAAGTTGGTGTGGCCAAGGTGAGCTAGAAACTGAGCCAAGAAGACAAGGGTGAATGGAGTAAAAGTGAGAATGAGCATCAGGTCTGCTTTGGAAGGAATCCATTGGTATCAACAGAACTGTGAGTGGAAGATATCAACTCATGTGGAAGAAGCACTTTAGCACACCCACCCATGTACACAGCTGGCCTCTGTTGAAATGTTATAATAATAGGAAATCGATTCCAAATTATGCCATATGACGCTAGCAGTGCTTTCATCCGTTCCTATGATTAGCAGCACAGCTGCGCCGATGTTTAAACTTTTGCACATGGTGAGGAATATGAAATGTCAATAATGGTGCAGAGAGGAAAGGGAATGGGGAGGGGGCTTCTAGAGTCCTGTGCTCTTAAAAGGCTTCCTTTCTCTCATTTGCCTTATTGATTTGCTACAACAAGTTAAACTGAACAGCAACCCACTCAATGCCATTGATTTCTAATATGAATTTAACTGTACTTTCCTTTCATTATAAAACACTGCCAGCAATAATGAACTTGCCAGTAAATGGAAAAACATCTCCCACCCCTACACCTCCCCCATTATTTTGCCTCAGTTTCTCTTGGAAGTATTAAAAAATTAGTCTCTCTCCTGCAAGAACTGAAGGAAGGCAGTCTGGTCTTGCTGAGGAAAAAGCAAGGATGCTAAATAAGAAGGCAGTCTTTATGCTGTTTTTTTTTAGTAAATGTTTGTATGGTACCTCTAGAGAAACCCAGTGCATTATCCTATGAAAAAAGGAGGCAGGGCACATGTTCCTATCAAGTTTAGAAAATGACCATATAACCAGTATACCTCACTGAGTCAGTTGTCTGGGCACTTCATTTCAACAGCTAACTTCATGATCTATGACAGTGATGGCAAACCCTGGCACTCCAGATATTCTTGAACTTCAATTCCCAGAAGCCCTGATCAGCAGGAGTTCTAGACTTGGGTTTTTGGTAATTGAGGTCCAAGAATGCCTGGAGTGCCGAGGTTTTCCACCACTGGTCTATGAAGTCTTCTTCCTTATGGTTCATCATTTTAAAATCAGAGTTGGACTTCAAAAAGAAGGTACCATAAAAAGAATCTTGCCTCCTCATAACCTTTAAAACAGAGGGCTGTCCTCTGTAAAGGAGGACATATGGCCACTTTTGCAAAGGGTGAGAATTACTGTTTGTCAACAACTTTGTTGGTGATTAGGATGCTAGTGACAATAATAATAATGGTGATTTTTCCATATAATAATTATTATTACATCATTTTGCAAAATAACAAGAGCTAACAATTTAAGAATTATTTTTAAATTTAGAAACAAAGTGGAGAGGCAAAGATAAGGAATGGATGTGAGCAATATCAGTTAGGTTTGTTTATTTGTTTGTATGTTTTGATGGTAGGCAGGAATAAAAGCAGGCTTCAAGTCAGGATTAAAAGGAAGAAAATGATGCAGAACTAAAGGAGTAGTGTTTCAAACAGTGTGTGTTCTTCCATCATAAGGTGCTTTCTGGGATTATGTCCTCAGGTTTAACCCTTTGTGGCTGAAATGTCATTACAAGAAACATAGCATCTAGAAAGAATGTGGGTCCAGTCTCAATCCTTCATGTCCTGATCAAACCCTGGACTTCCAAAATGAAGTCACTTTCTTCACTTTGTCATTGCCCAAATCCAAGTCCAGTTATTAAAGTGTGGTAACAAGAGAAGGATTTGTTGTTCATTTGGTGCAAATAACCCTTTTACACATAGTTAATGCAATGGTCTTCTCAGTAGTAATGTATGGCTGTGAGAGGTGGGCCATAGGGAAGGCTGAGTGCAGAAGAATAGATGCCTTTGAACTGTAGTGCTGGAGAAGACTCTTTAGAGTCCGCTGGACTGCAAGGACATCAAGTCAGTCAATCCTAAAGGAAATAAACCCTGACTGCTCCTTGGAAGGACAAATACTGAAGCTGAAGCTCAAGTACTTTGGCCACCACGTGAGAAGAGAGGACTCACTGGAGAAGGCCCTGATGCTAGGAAAGATCGAAGGCAAAAGGAGAAGAGGGCAGCAGAGAATGAGATGGCTAGATGGCATCGTTGATGCAGTGGTCGTAGATCTGGAAGGGTTACGGAGGATGGCAGATGACAGAGGAGCCTGGCGTGCTGTTGTGCATGGGGTAGCAAAGAGTCAGACTTGACTGTGCAACTGATCAACAACAACAACAAAAGACATACAACAAATATACTTGATTGCAGACACACAGACATTTATTAAAGTATTTGTGACAAGGTTGTACAGTCAAGTCTGACCCTTTACAACTCCATGGACCACAGCACGGCAGGCTCCTCTATCTTCTGCCAGCTTCCGTTGTCTGCCCAGATCCACACCCACCATGTCAACAATGCAGTGAACAAGGGTGTGCTGGCTGACAGTGTCCGTGGGGTGAGCTGCAGGCAGCTGAGTGGCGCGCAGTGGCTGAGCAGAAGATTCGCCCCTGGGGAGATGTCTCCCTGCCTTGTGAGAACGAAAAAGGCAGACAGGTCTTGGTTTTGGTGAACAACTCAAACAGGTATACTCTGAAGTAGGTGGTGCAGAGGTATATACAGTGCAGTAACAGAAAACAAATACAGTTTCTTTGGTTTCTCAGTTAGCTCCACTGAGAAACTACAGTTGTGCAAAAGATATTTACAAGTCTCTACACAGCTTAGAAGCAGTCCAAAAGTAAGCTGCGGCTTCAAGTAGAGTCTGACAGCTTTACGGCTTACCCCTGAGTAGTCTTTCCTTGCAGCAAGCAGACAAGTCAGGTAAATGCCTTTCCTCGGAGCAGAGTGGAGATTCAGTCCTTGCAGTATGCTCTTGGACTCACAGAATTCCTAGTCCAGGCTGTTGGCAGAAAATGAAGCATTGAAGCAAAGGCTGAGCATCAGAGCTCCGGCATGTTGAGGTTGAGCATTGAAGCCAGAGTGAGCATTAGAGCTGAGAGCTGTGATTTTGCTCAGGCATAAATACACTGACCACAGATCTCTCTAGAAACACCACACCACCTGTGTGCTTCTGCAGCAAAATCTTAAAGCACCACAGGCACAATATGCCTTGCAACCTAGTTGGGATACAAGGTGAAGACTTACATCCCCAACACTGGCTTCCCTAAAAGGGCACTGGACAGGGAGTGATTTGGGTGTTTGACCCTAAAAAATTATATATGCTCCCACTCATCTTCTAATTTAAACTCCTCTCCGAGAGTCAAACCCTGACCTTCTGCTTACAAGGTAAAGTTTCAACCTCTAAGCCATGGCAGCTCCGCAACCAGTGGAGCTGTTTTTGGCAGTCTTATAACAGAGAACTCTATGTTAACCAGAGAGGATATCATTACTTTAAAAAAAAAATCAGGTTTAAAGAGAAAGCCTTAGTGGATAAGTGGTTAATGTTTTTGACTATGCCCAAAAGGTACCGAGTTTGATTCCCACTTAGGAGTTAATTTTTTAAAAAATATATTATTATAAATATACTGTAATTACAATAATAATAATAATAATAATAATAATAATAATAATAATAATAATAATAATAATAATAATAATAAAATTACTGTTCCATGTTGCAACCTTTCTTCAAACAAAAGGTCTCTCCTGAGGCAGAGTTTGAATCCCATTTAGGGCTTCTAAAGCCGGGATTTTAAAAGCAATGATATCCTCTCTGGTTAACATAGAGTTATCTGTTATAAGATAGCCAAAAGCAGTTCCACTGGCTGTGGAGCTGCGGTGGCTTAGAGGTTGAAATTTTGCCTTGTAAGCAGTAGGTCGGGGTTCGATTCCCCAGGAAGGATGGTGGGAACATGTATAATGGCGAGAGACAAGGCGGGAGGAAGGTGACCATCCTGCTGGTGTCGCCGCCCCGCCCCTGTTTCCCCTTGAGTTAAGCCCTGTGCAGTGCTGGCTTGGCTTCTCCCTTCCTGTCCTTTGGTTAAGAAAATAGAAATAAAATAAAAAAATTCTGCCCTCAGGGGCGGAGATTCCTAGAGTGGAGTGGAACATTTTGCCCAATACCCCAGCACGCTGCTGGCACTGAATATACTTGTAAGCAAATAGACATCATTCTGTAAAAGGCTTCTTTGGGATAAAAATAATACTCACTAAATTCAACTATCTCAAAATGACTAGACACGTGTTCTAGGAAATTTAAAACCATGCGAAAATCTTTATCTCCTATATACAGTGAGATAAAGTTTTAAGATATCTGTAGTAGCCTATCATTTTGAGAAACACAAACATACTCATCCAAAAAATAAAGACCAGCTGATTGTTATGGAAAACACAAAGCAGCATTGTTATTAGATTTGGGCAATTTGTGCAACTTGTGTAAATTCGGCAGTTTTGCACCAAAACATGGCTTTTTGCACAAACATATGCAATTTTGCACAAAACATTATTGTTGCCAATAAAACTCCATGCCTTATTCCCCAACAAGAAGAATGTTGCAGTTCTTTGTCATTACTTTTGAGTTGGAGCTGGAGGAGAGTTTTGAGAGTCCCCTGGACAGCGAGGAGAACAAATAGGTCAATATTAGAAGAGATTAGCCCTGAGTGCTCCTTAGAAGGACAAATAACAAAGATGAAGTTGAAGTATTTTGGACATCAAATGAGAAGAGAGGATTCACTTGAGAAGGCCTTGATGCTGGGGAAGGTGGAGGGCAAAAGAAGAAGGGGACGGCCAAAGATGAGATGGCTAGATGGTATTGTAGACACAATGGGCACGGGGCTGTGTGGACTAAGGAGGATGGTGGAGGACAGAGGTGCCTGGAGAGCGATGGTCCATAGGGTCGCAAAGAGTCGGAATCGACTGTGCGACTGAACAACAACAAACTTTTGAGTTCCCTAACTCGACCATTAAACAAAGTAGGGACAAAGTAGATGCTATGTATAAAAAGTGTCTAGTGAACCCCCAATGATTGAAAAATAACCATAAGCAGCCTTAAGAATTGCATTTCTGAGCAGAGAAAAAGCAAAGAAAAAGCAACATAATTTGCATGTTTCTGAGCCCTTTCTCCAGTGGCTCTTTTACTCAATTATCACTCTCCTCCCACATCTCCTTATTCCTCTCATCCAAGCAAAAGCTGGTAAAATATCGGTGTGCACATTTTTAGCAACTTATTATACCTCTTTAAAGTTTTCATATTTTTCTCCTTTGGTCAGATTAGCCTGAGATTACATTTTGCATGCAACTATTGCTTTTATATGAATGAATGTTTATTAATTGATTAGTCTTACGACCTTATCAATAACATAACAGAAGAATTAAAATCTGTGCAATACAATGGAGTGCAATAAAATACAATAAAAATACAATGAAATACAATAAAAATACAATATGTACATACCTGAGCTATGTTTTTATTTTGGTTTATGCCTCCCCTTCTAAGGTTGGTCACTTGCTTGATGCAGCTCCCCTGGTGGCTTAGTTGGTAAAGCGCTAAGCTTGGAGACCAGAAGGATGAGGTTCGATACCCGAGAGCTGCACGATGGGGGACATGAAAGGAACCTCATTTGGGCACCTCCTGCAAAAATCCTTTCAACCCAGAGTAATCTCTGACACAAAAACAAAAACTTGCTTGATGTATTTGGTTTTGTTACTTGGTTGCTTTTGAAGACACTTATGGTGCAAAGGGTCAATCTCTCCCCCAACCAATCCTCTTTACTATGCTATGTGTGCATAATTGTGAGAAGAGTTGTCGATAAGTTGTGTGGAATTGAGCAAGTTCACTTTAGAGATTGCTTGACTCTAGAGTCAGAAACAGCATTTCTGTAATATAGATTTCCTCAGCATCCCCAAATAGTGGCAAGAAAAAACCTTAACATTGCAGTGTCAACATGCCAAGAGGAAATTAAACACATCACTTTTTGATATGTGAGGTTAGATTTTTCCTTTCCATGTATAACCTGTAAAGTTATGTAAGTTAATAAGAAAATATGCTTTTTTAAAAAAGTTGGTAGTAATAAAATATGTAAACCACTAGACAGCTAAACATTCTAATGAAATTCTTTAGGTCAAGCTAGGTCTGCTGGGAGACTGTATTGCTCTCTTTAACACCTCTGACAAGGCATGACAGGTCTAAATTACTGTACTATGTTACCATAATAAGCTTGAGGTTCCAAAGCCTTCCAAAGTGTTCAATATAACTTCATTCCAAGGCTGTGATCCTAAGTTTTTTCATTATTTTATTGAGTGAATGCATTTAAGACTTGTGCTCTCTGCCTAATAGTCCCTTGGGATGATATACAATAAAAATACTCCACAGGATGAAGCAGTTTTTACCTTGTAAAATATAGTAATGTGGGAGTCAAACTCACCCTCCTTGGGAGGGTCCAATAATTGAGACAAATGCTACTGTTGAAAAAGGGCCTGTTTCAAGTACCTCAGAACATAGATCCTATTGATGATGAGATAATGAATGAAGGCCCCTGGAGAATGTTGATGTCAGGAGGACATGTCTTACCGTGAGCCCTCAGAGTATGTATAATTTGCACAGGAAATATTTAAGGTGTGTTTGCAGTAGGGCATACCTGTTTCTTGCAATGCAGCCCTTCTTCTTCTTCTTCTTCTGTGTCTAGGCCAGACGTGAAACTGCCAAAATGAAGGCACCTTTTAGTGAGTTCATTCTGCAGTTCCTTTCGCTTAACCCAGTGTGAGAATGATTACCCATCAACACAAGGTTACCGTTACCAGTGTACACCCGATTGGGGATTTAAAAATAACACACATCTTTGAGGAGATGTAACTAGCAGTCTGTATAGCTTTATTCCTGTATGTCAGCAGGCTTCCTTTTGTCATATGGTTTGTCTTGCCTCTAAAGAGATAAAAAAGGCAAAGGCTTTTTCTAAAGGTGAAAATAATAGGGTTATTTTAATTATTATTTTTAATTTTTAACCAGACATTCATGAATGGGTCCTCTTTCTTCCAAGCAGGAAAGGAAGAAGGGGAGGGACCCCAAACCAGGACCATAACTAGGATTCGAGACCGGGGGGGGGGGGAGGCAACAATGTCACATACACATATACTGTACTGTATATAACATTAGAACTTTGCCCTGGGTGGGGTGGGGGCTGTTAGCTGACCCCCTTAGCCACCCCCTGGCTGCGGCCCTGCCCCAAGCTGAACAGTGAAACACCTTTTATACCCACTAGCAAAGATCACACTTTCTTCACGTGAACACTACCTTCTGGTTTAGGGATGTGGATATTTTCGTAGTTAGGCTTATGGTTTATCTCAAGCAATGCTACTAAAACAAAGAAGACATACACGAGGAGCAGATTTGTCTGAAAGTGAAGTAGGCAAAGGAATTTAGGTTCAAGGCTTTTTTTCTATCTGTTTGCTAGGCAACCTCTGCTCAGTTTCTATGAAGCAGTGGAAAGCGCTCTTAAATGCTGACAATAATATGAATCAGCGGGGGTGCTTAACTGAGAGTAAACTAACCATTCTCCACAGGTTCCTAAACAGACATATTCCTCTCAGAATTAGGTAGCTATTGTGTGGTCCAGACTTGCAGATACGGGAAGTCATCATTACTTGAAAAAGGATGGAGCTAGCTGACACATGGACAATTGTGCATCACTACAGAGATCCATGTTCAAGGAAGTGGATGACAGCACATTTAATTATTTGTATAGCAAGGCCCTACCTCACTGTTTTTGGGTTCTGCCAAACAAGAGGCAATTTTTCTCCTCCTTCAGCTAGGAAAGGGTAGAAGGGCTGAGCTATGCAAGCAGAGCACATCATCAGTTCTTTCCTCAGATTCTTCTTCTTCCTCCATGCCTAGGCCAGATGTGAAACTGCCAAAATGAAGGAACCTTTTGGTGAGTTCATTCTGCACTTCCTTTCGCCTGCCTTAGTGTGATAAAGATTAGCCGGCAACATAAAGTGGGATATGCATCTGTGTACAGAACCTTGGTTTTCTTCTTATAAGAAATCAGTGTATTAGCTTCACAGCAAGACATCATATGTTAAACCAGGGGTTCCCAACCCCTGGCCCATGGGCCTAATCCGACCTGTGCATATCATTAACCCAGCCCACAGTGGCCACCTGGTACCTCTAGACCCAGCCCCACCACAAGAAGTTGCGATACATCGCTTACCATGGTGGCAGTGGGAATCATGATGTTTTAGCGGATTCTTGGACAGCCTCTACCACTTCCCAGGGTGGTGGGATGCTTTTCAGAGCAATTTTGCTCTGGTTTAGGATTTTTCTGTTACTTCTCTGCTGCGTTTTGGAAGCAAGAGCGTGACAGTGGGTGACATCCGGTGATGGGTGGAGCTTACATCAGCGCCTGTGATCCCAGCATAGAACCTGGAAGTAGCTCACGGTCCCGCTCTAGTTGTTGAAGTGCAGCAGAGAAGCGATGGAAAAATTCCAAACTAGAGTGAAATTGGTCTGAAAAGCCTCCCACCACCCTAGAAAGCAGCAGAGGCTGTCCACAACCCCGCTAAAATGTCACAATTCCCACTACCGTTTATGATCAAAACATAAGTAGTAGGTACAGCCACGTCTTTGGCCCCCATAGCTGAGCACGGGGTGGGAACTGGCCCCTGGCGGGAAAACATTGCGAACCCTGTGTTAAACTATCAGTTGTACTGGTTCCTTTTTTGGGGGGGGCACACAAAGTATCATTGATATAAGTACTTTATTAAAATCCACCTTGTTGTGCTGGAGGATATAGTCATTTGCCTTTCGAAGAACAACAAACAGCCAGGGATTGATGGGAATTGTGAGAAGATTTATTACTATCTTATGGCATTGAAGGAAGGGAAAGCATTTCAATTGAGTTACAGCCAAAATCAACACAGAAAATTGCATTAAGAAGCAGACAATCTATACTTATGTTTAAAGAATGAAACTGATGCCAACAAATCAGCAATGCTCTCAACAAGACAGAAATAGATAGTTATTCTTTGCTTTATTTTGGAAAATCTATCCTTGAAGTTACACTGCTGCTTTCACACAGCTTGGATGATATACATTTTTCTTTTAATCAACCATGTGCATGTGTCTGAGTCAGAACCCTAAATGACAGCATTTTATCCCTGCCCCAGTTGTTGTGGATTTTTTATTCCCATCATCATAAGAACATAAGAAGAGCCTTGCTGGAACAGCCCATCCAGTCCAGCATTCTGTCACACATAGTGGCTCACCATTTGCTTCAGGGTATTCCCAAGCAGATGCCTTCACCTGTTTAGGATTTTATAAATCAATTTGGCCCATGATCGGGGATTATAGAAGTGGAGGTCAGTGGGTGGTTTATTTATTATTATTAATCCAACAAGAGGCAGATGAGTTCTATATTCCTGTGACAGGGTCTATTAACAAAAGCATTTGGATTGAAATGAGGCAATGTGCTGATTAGACCATCCACAGTCTTATCCTGACCCTGCATCTTCAGCAGATAGAACTGAAACTATAACAAGAGTGGCTCAAGTGGCTAAGATGCTGACTGGAAGGCGGGAGGTCAGCAGTTCAATTCCCAAGTACTGCAGGACTGAATGAGCTCCCGTCTTTGTCCCAGCTCCTGCCAATCTAGCAGTTCGAAAGCAAGAAATTACAAGTAGATAAATAGGGACCACTTCGGTGGGAAGTTAAACAGCATTCCATGCACTCTGGTGTGTAGTCATGCCTGCCACATGACCACGGAAACATCTGCAGAAGCAGACAGTGCTGGCTCTTTGGCTTTGAAACAGAGATGAGCACTGAACCCTAGAGTCGGGTATGACTGGCTTTCGAGCAAGGGAAACCTTTACCTTTACCTATAAGAAGAGAACCACGATATGCTCTCATTCCTACATATAGTACTTTAAAATCCATCCATCTATTGCTCCCTGCTTTATTTCATACTTATTATATAATCCAACAGGCATGACATGAGAAGAATTCCCTGATCTTTATCAGCACTCTCCCTCAATTTTCCAGAGAAGTTTTAATTTGTATTTCCTCTGAAAAATATGTGGATTTGTGCACTGAGTCCTAAATCCATAAAGCCTTTAGTAAATGTCCCTAGGAATTCTAGGTTTTTGGGCAATTTGAAAAGTTGCAAATTTATTATAGGGATTTAAAAGTTGTTTGTAAAGCAGAGGCAAAAGTATTGGGCATACAGTATTAGTATTTTAATGCACAGCTCCTTTGAATAAAAATCCAAATAGTGATTAGAGGAAACAGTGGCAAAAGACAGAGGGTGAATTAGTTTCAGCACAAAATATCCTAGACCTTCAAGCTTCATACTTGCTTTTATGTACCATCATGTAGCCTTTAACACAGGAATCCTTAATCTATGGCCCACAGGTTAGATCCAGCCTGCAGCACCAAATCATCCCGCCCACACCCTCGCTCCAGCTTCCGCTTCCACCATCTCAATCCTTGTTCCCTCTGGTTGGATTGGCATGTCCCTGCTGATGTTCAGTAGCAGGGCAGATGTTGTAAGGCTTACAACATCCACCCTGCTAAGGAGTGCTATTAGGGACATGCCAAGCCAAGTGGAGGGGACAAGGTTTGAAGCGGCGGAAGCAGAAGTGGCAGACACATGCAGCTACCCGCATCTTTCCCAGGGGCCGCTCTGGCCAAGTGCGTCTTTCCCAGAGGCTGCTCTGGCTGAATGCTGGTGAGAAGGACAGCATGGACCCCTCCTTCACCCATGCCTTGCAGCTCCTTCAGGCCGCTAAGCAGGGAAGTGGTGTGGATGTGAGTGATGGGTGGCTTGGGGTGGTCCTGCCACCACTGGTAGTGGGGGGGAGTGGGGGTGGTGGCTCGGGGTGGTCTCACTGGTGGCATCACTGGAGGGGAGTGGTGGGGGTTCAGGGTGGTCCCACCGTGTTGGAATTCTGCTTCATGTAAAGATATCTTCTTTATTCAGTCAGCCTCATTAGCAGCAGTGTATATCCTCAGATCTTTAAGATAGCAATCAGTCCCATGAAGTCCTGCTTCATTAGGCTTTGAGTAGGGAGAAAACAGAGACACACAAAAACACGCCTGCTCTCTTCAGCTGGTCAAACGATACTGAAGCCTTTTTCTTTATTCAGGCAGAGAGTGAGAGAAACGAAACTAGCCAGCATTGTATACCAGAAACGAAACCTAACAGAGACAAAGCTGAGTGCTTACAGCCAATCAGAAGTGTCAGAACCCAAAGAAAGAGAGATAAGGAGCGCTGTCTCTCAGTGAGCAAAGAGGCTTTTGTTTACAAAATGTGTCAGAGACAGCCTGACAGAATCCAGATGCATTCCTACATGTCCTCCTTTTTCATTTAAATTTGAGAGAGGGACGGCTAATCATACCCCTGCATGTTATCATACACATCATAACTGTCCTCCTGGACATCGTACCCCTCCTGACTCCTGGTACTTTGTTCCGGAGGATGATACCTCATTGAGTACAATTGCCGTCGTGCAAAACTCGATGTCTCCCTTCTACGCAATGGACATGTGTTACACATAGAAATAAGATTAGGAATACAATAAATGCAAAAACACAAAGGTATAAGGCATAAACCCATAAAAGAAAACTTGTCTAAGGACAGATAAATCAGGCAACCAAGAAGTCACCCAATCAAAGAGATTAACATCAGTGCGTACATTGTTAGTAATGCTCTCCTGTAAATTCTGAAGTTCTTTCTCAATAGTATTATTCAGATAAAATAACCCAATGCTGCACATTGATATTGTCCTGGATGGAAATTCGTGGCAACTCCATTAAAAAAGAACCACATGTTAGGATCCTTGATTTGCCATCCATTGCAAATTGAACCACTATCTATAGCAGAATAATCAGGAGTAAACATAGGAAAAACATCATATATATCTTCAATAGTAGTGTTAAACAAGGTATAATTAAGCTTATAAGAACTGTTATAACTACCCCATAACCAAAAATAATCATCACAACCCGTATAATTGCCTACATTCCGCAAAACCCTTTCCGCTTGAGTCCAGTATTTCCATTTACTATTCCAGACTCCAGAACTATGACAGCAGAAACAAGGTCCTTTAGTGTATTTCTTGAATGTCATGCTTCGCCAACGGGTGTTGTTAAATTGTTCTGGAGGATTAGAGAAGAGTGTAGACCTATCAAGATGTTGCAAATGTCCAATAACCAACTCTGGCGTGTTGAACAATGCCGGAAGAAAGGCCATTTGAGACACTGCCAGTGGATGCTCATAGTATAACGTTGCATTCTTACCATGAACCTCAAACATATAGTTAGCATGACGAATCCAAAAGTTGGGGTTGCCCCCATGAGGCATTGTTCTTACAGCTGGAAGCACAGTAAGAAAGAAAACAAAAGTCAGCAAAGTTAGTTTACTGGTGAACCACCATCCTGGAGCTGAGTAACCTTCTTCTCTCTCCATGGGCGGATCGCTCGGGCAGGAATCCACACAGGTCCTGAGGTTGTAGAAACCGCTGCGTATCCTCGTCCCCAGGTGATTAGAGGTACAGGACCCTTCCACTCAGGATCGGGTTGCTGCCGATAAACAACCAATGGCTTAGGAAGACACTCCTCAGTCCTGAAATGCAATTCGACTGGAGAGTGTGACCTGTTACGGGGAGCAAGAAGAAAATTAAGAGTATACAGTACTTTAGCAACAGCTGTAGGTATTTCAGCCACAGGAACCCCTCTATCTCCCACTTGCTTGTGTAACAATTTTTGAATGTCAGGTGGGCTCTTTCAACAATCGCCTGTCCAGTCGAGTTATAGGGTATTCCATGGGTTAGCTTAATGTCCCACTGACGGCAAAAGTCCTGAAAGGCAGAAGAAACATATGATGACCCATTGTCTGTCTTAAGGCTTTTAGGTTTACCCATTGCCGCAAACGAACGAATGCAATGTTGTATAACATGTCTGGATGTTTCACCCCGCAAGGGTGTAGCCCATATAAATCCAGAGAAGGTATCAACAGTCACATGTAACTTAGAAAGCGGAGCCAAAGCAGGTACTTGCGTGACATCCATCTGCCATAGCTGATTAGCTTCTGTTCCTCGAGGATTAACAGCATCAAATGGCAGGAATATAGGAGACTTCGTACAGGAAGCACAGGACGACACAATGTCTCTAGCCTGTGACATAGGAATGGAAAACCGTTTATGCAAAACCTTAGCAGATTGATGAAACATTGCATGACTGTCAATGGGGTTGTCAAAGAGAGAAAAAACCTCAGCAGAGTCTCGGAGAGCAGAATCTGCTCGTGCATTGCCCTCCGTCAAATAACCTGGGATCTTTGTGTGAGAGCGTATGTGGGCATTGAAGAAAGGGACCGTACGGTTAGTAAGAAAACCTTGAAGCTGTTGGAATAAAGCAAAAAGATCCCTATCCATCGATGGAGACAAATAAGCTTGAGCTAAAGTAAAAACAAGGCGGTAAACATATTGAGTATCCACAATCAGGTTAAAAGGCACATCAGAAAACGTAGAGAAAGCAAGTATGACCGCTGCCAGTTCCGACCGCTGGGCCGATGCTTGAGGTCCTGTAAAAACAACCTCCCATTCCCCAGTAGGACCCTGCCATGTAAGGACTCCACGGGAGGGGGAGCCATCTGAGAAAAGAGTAATGGCATGCAAGATAGGTTGCATGCAAAGCGGGGATGACAGGGAGTAAGAAGTGAGATTCAGCAAGGTAAACCGCTTATCCTTGGGGGGGTTAAATTTAACTTGTCCCACAAAGTCCGCCATGGCCACCTGAAATGCCTCAGAATGCTGTAGCAAGGCGGTTAGCTGATCCTGTGAAAAAGGAAAACAAACAAAGTCAACGTCATAGCCAGTCAAATGCTTTGCCCTAGTACGGCATTTGAGGAAAAGATCAGCAATCGCATCAGGTAGGCGATAACAGTTTTTCGAGGGAGTGTGCGCCAAGTGTAGCCATTCCACGATGGCCACCTTCTGAGCGTTGACAGGCGCGAACAAAACCGCAGTGGGCAGCCTCGGTGTAGGAAGAAGAGCGCATGCCAGCGCAATGGTGCCTGAGGGCACCCGATCCACAGCGATGGTATGCAGCTTTTCGTTGAGGCGTTGAAGAGCTGTACGCATCTCCGTTGTGCAGGGAATGATGTCCGCTGGAGAAGTGTGTCCAGAAAGAGCAGCAAAGAGTGGTGATAGTTCCTCCGTACTCAGGGCCAAGAAAGGATGAGCCCAATTTATGTTCCCTAGCAATTGTTGCAATTGTACAAGAGTGAACTGCTCTGGAATAGCTATTGTTGGCAATAGCGGAGTTGAAGCTGTAGCTGAGAGCCTATGTCCCAGATATTGGAATGGATACATCCGCTGCACTTTTTCAGGAGCTATGATCAAGCCCGCTTGTTGCAAAATGTCTGCTAGGTCCTGCAGGTGTTTCTCCGTGACTTGTGGACCATGCAATAAAATGTCATCTGTGTAATGATAGACTTTAACCTCTGGATGGCGTTGCCTGAAAGGTTCCAAAGCCTTGTTCACAAAATGTTGGCATAGAGTCGGCGAGTTGGCCATACCCATAGGCAAGACACATCATTCAAACCGTTGAGTAGGATGTTCATTATTGTATACTGGCAATGTAAATGCAAATTTTTCTCTGTCTTGTGGCGCTAGCAAGATTGTATAAAAACAGTCCTTCAAATCTATAACCATGAGTTGATGATCTTCCGGAATCATGTTCGGATTAGGAAGTCCAGATTGTAGAGGTCCCATTGGCAAGATGTGCTCATTAACTTTCCTCAAATCATGTAACAATCGCCATTTTCCAGACTTCTTTTTCACCACAAAAATCGGAGAGTTCCAAGGACTAGTGGTTGTTTGAATATGTCCCAGATTTAATTGCTCCTGTACAAGGGCCTCCGCCGCTTGGAGCTTTTCTTTTGAGAGCGACCATTGATCCGTCCACACTGGTGGGGTGTTTTTCCATTGTAGTGGAAGTGCATGCAACGGCGCTGCAGGGGAGGCCCGTATCAAAAATTTGTCTGCAAGGTACACCCTGTTTTAGCCAGGAGATCCCGGCCCCACAGAGTAATAGGAATATCCATAATCAGGGGGTGAAGAGAAACTTTTGTTCCCCCTGAGGTCTCGAAGACGATTGGATGAACACTTTGCTGTGCTGGCTCGTACCCGCCCACCCCATAAACTTCCCTACAGGGGCGGACGGCCCATCCAGTTGGCCAATCTTTTTTTGCCACCACTGAAATATCGGCTCCTGTATCGACCAATCCAGACACTGAACGTCCACCCATAATCAGCGAGCGGGTCGGTCTATCCTCGGTGATTTGTATCACCGCCATAGCCGCTGTTGCAGTCCCCTCCTGGGATGGAGTTACAGTGGCCCCTAGTGGGAGCAGATGAAGGCGTCCTACAGGTTGTCCCTTAGGCAGGGTGAGATGTTGCGTGGCTGAAGCAGGGATGACAATTTCTTGGTGACCCAATGTAACTGACCTGCTGCAATGTGTACAGAAGCGGGTAAGGCGTCTGGGCAAGGAAGAACGATGCCCATCATGCCCTGGAAATTAACATCATCAACCAGTGTGGGAAGAGCCTCCACACACCCTGGCATAGTAAAAGTACAGTCCTTAGATAACCTCAATAAAAGTCCTTCTTTTAGAGGATGGTTTTTTCTATATCGTGAAATCATTTCTTGGGCAAGTTCCATATCTTCTGCCATCTCTTGCAAAACCTCCTCTATTGCCTCTTCACTGACCTCTGGTAGCCCTATTATTTTGCCTGGGCCCGAGCTTGGCCCGCACTCCCATTTCCCTGCTGCTGTGGAGAAAAGTCAGAGTCTTTGTGCTGAGCAGCTGAGGGGTTGGCATTAGGATTTGAGCGGCACTGATTGGCCCAATGGTACCCTTTCTGGCAAATGGGACACTTCCTTGAAGGGCGTGCTGCCTGCTTTTGAGAGGAGCGACATTGTGCTTTAAAATGTCCTTCCTTCCCACAACCAAAACAACGTTTGTTTTGAGCCTGAGTTGTGGGCAATTGAACTGCAGCTGCCAGAAGTTGAGCCTTGTAACTGTGAGTCCCCACATTTTGACAAACTTTCATCATGTCTGCTATAGATGTTCCTGGCCTAGCATAAACAGCTGTCAGAGCCCCTTTACAATCCTCATTGGCATTTTCAAAAGCCAGTTGTTTCATGAGCATTTCCCGTGCCGGCACATTTTCCACCTGGCGGCTGAGAGCAGTCATGAGTCTGTTAATGAACTCAGTGTAATTCTCTTTAGGGCCCTGCCTAATTGCTGCAAATACAGCAACGGAGCTATCCCCTTTGGAAGGAATCTTACTCCAGGCCCGCATGACTATCTGAGCAATCTCTCCCAGCTGGGCATCATTGAGGGCCAATTGCTGTGTGGGGTTGGCAAAATTTCCCTCCCCACATAACATATCCATTGTGAGTGCAGGGCGTGTATGATGAACCTCCCAAGCCACATCCCTCCACTCTTGCAAGCAGAGCATGGCTTCTGCTGGGGGCAAAAGCGCTTTGATCATCTGTTTCCAATCCACTGGTAGCAATTTTTGAGATGCAATGGCTTCCAACAAAGCTTTAGTAAAAGGTGCATTAACTCCATAGTCACGTATGCTGACTCTTAGTTCCTTCAGATATTTGTAATGGAGGGTTTCATACCTATCTGGGACAGCCAGTGTGTTGCCCACAGCCGGAGCCCCCCTTATCACTGGGTATATTTCAGGAGATTGCATGTCCAGCACAGCTGCCGTTAAAGCATCAGAAAAATGTGTCTTTGTAGGGCTAAAAGTGCTTGATTTTTGCAAGTCAGGACATAATGTCCCATCTCCATTTCCACCTCCACCCCCATCAGGAGGCTGTTGTTTCTCATATGATGGAGGGGCAGTTGCCATGGCACCCCCTTTTTCTGAAGGCAAAAGCTGTGTGAGGGGGCCATCAAGTCTTTGAGACAATAAAATATTTTTTGGAGGCAGCCTCTCACTTCCTCCCAAGTAAATAATATTGATCTAGAAATCCCTTTATGCTTCTGCAATTCATTCCCGATCTGTTTCCACTCTTTTAAGTCCAGACCTTCATATTTAAACCAAGGACAGAATTTTGCTATAGCTTTAGCCAGCTGCTGTATCTCTTTATCATCAACTTTTCGCCCATTCTCATGCAAAAGATCTGAGATATCTTTACAAAGTTCATGCATTTGCGAAGAAAGCAAACACCCCATTTTCACTCACCTAGTTGTAATTCTCGAGTGCTCGATTTATGACCTTTCCTCTGGTCGGACCTTTTGCCTGGTCGTAGGTGAATGAGACCTTGTCCCCCGGTCGATGAGGTGTTAATTATTGAAGCAGCTTTCAAAGCATTCCTTTGAATTTCATTCAATTGGCCTCACACGGGGCGCCAGTTGTTGGAATTCTGCTTCATGTAAAGATATCTTCTTTATTCAGTCAGCCTCATTAGCAGCAGTGTATATCCTCAGATCTTTAAGATAGCAATCAGTCCCATGAAGTCCTGCTTCATTAGGCTTTGAGTAGGGAGAAAACAGAGACACACAAAAACACGCCTGCTCTCTTCAGCTGGTCAAACGATACTGAAGCCTTTTTCTTTATTCAGGCAGAGAGTGAGAGAAACGAAACTAGCCAGCATTGTATACCAGAAACGAAACCTAACAGAGACAAAGCTGAGTGCTTACAGCCAATCAGAAGTGTCAGAACCCAAAGAAAGAGAGATAAGGAGCGCTGTCTCTCAGTGAGCAAAGAGGCTTTTGTTTACAAAATGTGTCAGAGACAGCCTGACAGAATCCAGATGCATTCCTACACCACCGCTAGTGTTGGTGGTGGGGAGTGGTGTGGGCTCGGGCTGGTCTCACCAGTGGTGGCAATGGTCGCAGGACCAACAGTCCAGCCCCTCAGCAATCTGAGGGGGAGTGAACTAGCCCCCAGCTTAAAAAAATTGAGGACCTCTGCTCTTACGTATGGCGACCTCTACTAGGGTTTTTGAGATACATGAGCTGTCCAAGGTTTTTTTACCATTGCCATCTCCAATGAATTAAGAGCAGGAGTTGAATCCAGATTTTCTGAGTCCTAACCACTGTGCTGCCCTGGGTTTCCAAAAATCTGTATTAAATATGCCTTTCAAATGCAATTTATTTAATCTGTTTTTATATTTCTTCTGCCTTCTTTTACTTGACTGAACTGGCTGGATAACTTAGTTAGCTGGGTATCTGGCTCTGGACAACATCATTAGGAGTGACTGTGGCCTCATCTTCCACTCCTCTCAGAATTACTTGAATGTAGTTGCAAAATGCTCAGGAGTTGGGAAGGAAATAGATTTTTTCAGGATTAGCATCTTGTTGCAAAACATCTGTGTGTGTTTGAGAGAGGGTTGGTTTGAGTGGATAAAGTTAAGAGTTATTAACTTTACAAAAGACGTAGTCCTGGTGTAAATATAAATTGCTAGAATTCATTTGTTGATATGAGGTAATTCAAATTCCTGTGTTTGGGATTTAGTTAGAGGCTTGGCTATGGGGAATCTTGTGATGAGCACCTGCATTTCAAAGTTTTCTGATAAACCATGGCTCCATAACATCACATCTCCTATTTCAGGCAGTATTGTGTTCATTGCTGCCTCCATAGCGACAGGATCCATACGTATTGGAAACTGCACACCTGGAATGCTACCATATTTGTGCATTTGAGATCAACACAGAAAATGGTTTACTGTAATGCCAGGAATCCTAAATAGTTGTACTTCATTTACTTTTAAGAGGTATGACAAATATACATTGCTCACTGACTGTAAACCAAATATAAATTAAAGATTTTACATTTACAAAAATTAAACTTGGGTTTAGCTGGGAAAGGTTATTAAGCTATTCAGCTTTTCATATGATATTTGGATAAACTTTTTTTAGTAGTCTGCTAGGGGTTACATTGAAAAATAATACATCCCATATGGAATGGTACGTGAACCCTACATTAAGTAAAACCTGTTAGGATGAAATACATAAATTAATGATTGTACAATCCCCGATCTTTATAGAATTTCTAAACATTTTAAAAATACTTAGTTTTTTGGTTGTTCTGTGCTGCAATGATGAAGCTGTGTGTGTTTTTTTCCATAAAAAGCATTAATGATAACAACCAAAAGCTGTTTTTTCTTTCTTCTTCTTTTTGCTGCCAAATGAGATCAGAATGCTCTTTAAGCTGTTAAAAGTACAATGAATATAATTAGTTCACATTTAGTTCAAATCATTTCTTTCCGCTTCTGCAAAAAGAATTAATTCTGACATTCTTGAAGAAAGGATGACATGTGGAAGGAAGAAAATGTGAGGTACAGGACTTGCTTCTCATGGAAATAGAACATTAGTGTTAGAGGTAAAGGTTTCCCTTGCTCGAAAGCCAGTTGTATCCAACTCTAGGGTTCAGTGCTCATCTCTGTTTCAAAGCCAAAGAGCCAGCGTTGTCTGCTTCTGCAGATGTTTCCGTGGTCATGTGGCAGGCATGACTAGACACCGGAGCGCACAGAACGCTGTTACCTTCCCACCAAAGTAGTCCCTATTTATCTACTTGCAATTTCTTGCTTTCAAACTGCTAGGTTGGCTGGAGTTAGAAGTGTTAGAGGTCAAATCATATTTTAAAGTGTTCCCTATGTTTAAAAAATAAATGAGGGGGAAATGGAATTGGTGCACCATTGTTGTTTTAAAAAAAGAATCATTGCTGCTGCAGGTTTCCAAAAAATACCAGTTCTCTCCTGGCAAAACCAAATAAACAGCCTGCAGAGTACAGTAAAGTGCTGCTCCCCAATTGGCCTGAGGGCCACACCTCATAGAGCCATGATGGCGAACCTTGGTACGCCAGCTGTTCTTGGACTTCAGTTCCCAGAAGCCGTGGTCCCTGTGAATTTCCATGAGAGGCAAGTACCTCACACTTTCATGTGGATTCTCAGGGACATGGGCTTCTGGGAATTGAAGTCCAAGAACAGCTGGAGTGCCAAGGTTCGCCATCGCTGTCATAGAGCGATTGCGTGATCTTGATTTACAGTAAAAATAAAAACCTCACAAATTTCCTAGGAACACTTAATAGCTAATTTGCTAAGTACAACAAACCATGGGTAAAACACAGTAATAAGTTGCAACTAGAGTAGACCCTAAGGGACTGCAGTGGCTCAGGTGGCTAAGACGCTGACTGGGAGGTGGAAGGTCAGCAGTTCGATTCCCGAGTACTGCAGGACGGAATGAGCTCCCATCTCTGCCCCAGCTCCTGCCAACCTAGCAGTTCGAAAGCAAGAAAGTGCAAGTAGATAAATAGGGACCACTTTGGTGGGAACGTAAAAGCATTCCGTGTGCGTGTCTAGTCTTGCCTGCCACATGACCACGGAAACATCTGCAGAAGCAGACAGTGCTTGCTCTTCGGCTTTGAAACAGAGATGAGCACTGATCCCAAGTCGGATACAACTGGCGTTCGAGCAAGGGAAACATTTACCTTTACTAGAGTAGACCCTAACCCACTGAATCAATGGGGATTTGGTGAGTCAACTCCACCAGAAATGTCACTAATTTAATAGGCGTGCTCTACTTGCAACTTGTTACTGGATTTCAGCCTGTGAGTTAATTTGTTTTATAAGAACATTCAGTGAGTGCTGGGTACTTTTAAATAAAAAAGAGAGAACACAATCAAGCTTATAAAATTCTATAGTCAGAACTTGAATAAATACAGCTGGGAGCTTTCTTGTTTTTTCTGTATGGATGTCCTCTCCTTCCTCTGTCTCTTCACAGTAATATTAGAAAATAATAACCTTTCGGTGACAGTGAACAGACTTTGATGGATGGTCCAGGACTGATTTTATATCGCCTTGGGTGTCCCCCCTTCCTCTGTAGCATTTAAAAGAAACAGCCTTATGCAAGATAATCCATCAAAGAACCGTCCTGAGTAAAATTTGTGGTTGGAAAAACAAGGATCAAAAAGCAGTAACCTCCCCTGATTTTTATCTGTGCTATAATTTCATTCCCAAAGACTAAATTTGCTGAGCTTTTGAGTCAACATTGAGCCTTGCAAAAACAACAGCAACAACAACAACTTGATTTCCATTCAGGTTCTGTAACAATACCTCTCACCTTCTGAATTTCTGCTTGTCTGACAGCTATTAAAAGACTGATAGATTTGTCAGTTCATGAACACTTGCTAGAAAGAAAGAAAGAAAATGTCTGGCAAGCCCAAGTGTGAGTATGATTCTTGAATTTTGTGGTGAAGGAGCAACCCTACAATGGATGGATGGATGGGTGGATATTGGATGTATTTTATGGTGTTAGATAGCAGCCACAGCGTTGAGATGAACAGTGGCATTCAAGAGCTTTGAAAAGGGTACTTCTAACTCTCTACTAGCAGACTTTTTGCCTATAGCTGATACAACCACTGCAATGCTGAAGATATGAGCTGTATGAGGTCATTACCTATGACAGACTCACTCCCTGATCCAACCCTGTTGCATCCCAGTGGAGCAAAAAACATAATGTGCTCTGTCCATTGATTGCTTGAAAAAGCTACCCCAGAGCTGATTTGTTTATTAAAATATTTATGTGATACTCAGAATGGTTTTATTTATATCCCTTATTTCCTCCAGAGAGCTCAAGCAGTGTACATTGCTATTGTCTTGCAGTGTTTGTTTCTCATTATCTAGCATTGTTTCTTCATCTGTGTCAAAGCATTGCACAGTTACAATTATGGGCATATTCAAAATATAAATAAAATTCAAACAAATTAAGATTTTAAAATGATTAGACTATTTTTTACCAGAAGAGGACTACTTCAACAGCATTTTCATAGTCATTTACTAGATCTTCTTATCTATACCTGGTGGGGTATAAATCACATATGCATTTATGCTGCATTGATTGAATTCACGGAAAGCTGATTCTAGGTTTAAGTACAGTGGTACCTCATACAACAATTTTAATCCATTCCACGGGGCACATTGTTGTACGAAGCAATTGCTATATGATGCATGCATCATATAGCGATCTTCCCTATTGGATGCATCGTACAACGATTTTTTTTTTTGCTAAGTGGTTTTTCCCATTGAATAATTGTTGTACGATTTTTCCATAGGGAAATTTTTTATGTGGGACACCATTTCCCCCCAAAACCTAATTGTTATGTGATTTCGTTACTATATGGGGTGATTGTTGTATGAGGTTCCACTGTAACTCCATTTTACTTGATTATTCTTTGATCTTCCTACTTTGCACCAAAGTCTATTAAGTGATTTCCAGATAGTTCATCCAGTTTCTTGTCCTGATGGGAGATACTCTTCCACATTCATCAATTCAGCAAGGTGTGCTGTTTTTATACATCTCATCTAGAGGTATGGAAAAGGACACATGTTATGTGAGATGGGTGATAACTTGTCTTTTCTAGGATCAGAGATAAGTAGATGCCTTCAAAATTGTATTTAATTTACATCAAAGCAGGTACAGGAACCTACAAGCTAGGAGGTGCTACATAAATATAACTATTTTTCTCACAGCCAGTTCAAACTTATCTCCCAACAGAGTCACACCCACTTATCAAGGAGGAAGAGAGGCTATTACAAAGTAAGCCTGTCTTGTAGTGAGACCTGTTCTACCTATGACACTTCATACTACCATTCTCCCAACTAACTACCCTTTGTAAAAGGGACTAAGAGAGAAAGGAGGATTGGTCCAGATTCACCAGCAGTGTGTCTCTGCTCATGGGGGACTTGAAGCTAGCTCTCCTATGCCCCAAACTAGCATTAACCATCCTACACTGCACTAGTGCCTTGAAAAGCAGGTAACATAACCTTGACAGAGAGGTCTGTTTGAACTTAGGGAAGATGAGACCTGTGTGGTCATTCATTATTTTGATCACTTTGAAGAGGTATCCTGAAAACTACAACCACCTCCAAGATGAAAAGCCAGCCAGCATGCCAGATTATCCCTTTTGTTTTTGTTTCAAATGGTATAAAGTCCCAGCTAAGCTTATACATTGATAACAGAACATACATGATGGGTAAAACAAAAATCCAAAGCAAATGGAATTTTTAGGATGGAATTACTTTAAAAAAGACATAATCTGATGCTTTGATATTTCTGAAACTATGTCAAAACAATATTTATTGGGAAAGACAGATTAGTGTTAGTCTAATATTTCAGATGCTGTATCTGCTTTCCTTACAGTTTTAATAAGATGAGACAAGTACAAATTAGTTTCAGGATATATTAAGGATAGCAGAGTGGCTCCAAGGAGGTGGGTAACCAGTTGTTTTTGTTAGATTTAAGACAAGTATTGTTGCCTATTTGGGATTGAATACAGAATAAAATGCTGCCTTCTACTGGACTGACCCCACTAGTTGAAGCCAGGGATGCTCTTTTAGGATGATGCATTTAGATTATAGGACTTGAAGTATAATATAACAACAACAACCAACAGCAATAATTGCAGAGCTGGAAGAGACCCTATGGATCAGAGTCCAGCTCCTGTCAAGGAGGCAGGCACAGTGGGGAATTGAACTCCCAGCCTCTAGCTATAAAGCCAGATACCTAAACCATCCTTGTACCATCTTGGGATTTGTATCTCTATTGACTATTGCTGACTTGGGCTTCTGGTAATTGAAGTCCAAGAACACCTGGAATGCCAAGGTTTGCCATCACTGACCTAGGCCAACTGGAATAGGTCTTATGCAACAGGAATATAGGAAGCTTCCTTAAGACCAGGTCAAAATATTTGTCCACCTAGCTCAAGAGTTCTCAAACATTTAAAGCTGGGGGCCGGGTGATGCTCCCCCAGACAGCTTTAGGGGCCGGATGGCAATTTTGCCCTCCCTCCACCACATGGCATTTCCGGGTGTGGTGGAAGTGGTGATGGGCCACATGAAATGGTGCCACAGGCCACATTTGGCTCATGGGCTTCAGGTTGAGAATCCCTGCTCTTTGTTTTTGTTGTTGTTCAGTTGCACAGTCGACTCTGACCCTTTGTGACCCCATGGACCATTGCCTGCAAGGCACCTCTGTCCTCCACCATCCTCCTCAACCCGCCCAGGTCTTACTTATGTCTATTTCATTATAGCTAGAAATTTTCCTGGGATACCCAATGAAGTGTATTCCATAGAGTGATGGACTAGGACTTGGATAGTCTGGATTCCTGTTCAGCCATGGAGACTCACTGAGGAGGGCAGAGTAGTAAACTCATCTTTAAATATCTCTCTAAGGTTACAACAACCTTACCTCTATTAGGGTTGCTGTAAGTCAGTACCAATTTGATGGCGCATAACAACAGAAAAGGACTGCAGTGGCTTAGTGGTTAAGACACTGAACTTGATGACTGGAAGGTCAGCAGGTCGGCAGTTTGAGACCTGAGTACTGCACAACAGAATAAGCTCCCGTCTCTGCCTCAGCTCTTGCCAACCTAGCAGTTTGGAAGCAAGAAATTGCAAGTAGATAATTAAGGACCACTTTGGTGGGAAGGTAATTAGCATTTCATGAACTCCAGTGTCTAGTCATGCCTGCAACATGTCCACGGAAACGTCTGCAGTCTTAAGCTGGGGTTTTACTGTATATAGTGATACCTCATACAACGTCCAAACTTGGTTCCACAAGTTTGGACTTTATACGGATTTGGGCTTTGTATGAGGCATGCAAAATCCTAGCCGCGATGCCTCATATAACGTCCAAATCCTTTCCGCGATGCCTCATACAACGTCGTTTCCATAGAGATACATTGTACTGTAATAGCACAGACTTCAGGGCAAAGTCAAGGAAACAGACAGGAAACTGACAGAACTTTAAGAAATCATTGTCTAAAGGCTAAAAACATTACAAAAACATGTCAAACAACCCTGATTGTCCAAGAACCTGAAGAATGCTGCAAAAATCCCAGGAATGCTTCTAAAAATTCTGACGAAAAAATCCAAAAAATCCAAAATTGCGCTCAAAACCACTCCTAACCACTCTTCATCTCGTGCAGAACCCACAAGAGCAATGCATGCATGTGTCCAGCCTTTTATACTGCCCAGGCACAATGCAACCTGGGAAAAACCCCAATGCCTCATACAAAGTCACAGTGACTTTGTATGAGGCAACTTTTTTCAAGGAATTAGGTGATGTTGTATGAATCCGATGTTGTATGAAGCGGACTAATACCTCATTACTGTACTATATATTAGTAAGCAGTTTAAAGATTTATATTCGGACATATACGTGTAGAACTAAATCTGTGGACAGAACATTATAATTTCCTTATGACTGTTTGAAAACCTTTTCTGAGTAATATAAAATTCACAAGAACTATAAACTTAAGGGAAAGCAATAACATCAACCCAAGCTTGTCCTCCTCCTCTTCTCTTCCCCGCCATTCCTTTCTTTAGGGAAGCACCCAACTAAATCTCCAGCTAAGCTTTCAGCAGCATGAAGATAAAATATAATTTGATGTTCCTAAAGAGCTAGAAAACACGTACAATTATATTTCACACCTTTGCGACATCCAAATGCAGTGTTGGGCATACTGTGTTTGATGGGAATTGTAAGCCAATCTGGACATCATATTGTGGAAATCTGGTTTTAGGAATATGCCATCACTATGGAAGGTGGAGCAGCTGAGAAAATGTAGGGGCCTGAACTGGTTTATAATATCATATTTTAAAAGGTTCAGATAAATTTCATGTGAGAGGATGGAACCAATTAAGACAGCTTTGTAAATAGAGGGTCATGCTGGATAATAAATTTAGCATGCATTTAGAAGTGGTGCTTTTTTCGGAGGCAAAATAACATGCTTGTCATAGCATTTCCTTTTCTCACCTCCATATCTAACATTTAGTATTGATTTGTTTTGTGATTTATCACTGGATGTCATCAATGTAACATTCCTCGTGATATTTCATTTGACCCAGAATATGCATATCTTCTTAAACAAAACCTTGATCCATACTTTTAACTAAAGATGAGGTGTTTTAAACATTATATATCTGGCATGCTGAACCTGTTTTCTAGCACTGAATTTTCTTCAGTTATTCCCAGATTAATTAAAACAATGATACTGCCAAAATTGATTGCATTTCTTGCTAAGTTTGACTAAGTCTTCCATGCACAGAGGACTAATATTACATTTTCTAACATCTTCTCCATAATTACTTACTGCTGTTTAGCTTGTTATGGCTGACTGGTCTTTTCCACTCTATTTGATTCACACCTTTACCAGGGAGCACCATGTGGTGGGATGGCTGGGACAGCACGCATTAGCAGGTGTGAGCCAGAAGGTCTTCCTGTCTAGACCTGAAAAAAGAAGCAAGCAGAGGTACAGCCTGACAGATCTAATGTGCTAAGTACTCCCCTTTCTCACTCCTGCTGTTAGGCACTTAGAGCCATAGCAAGCAGCTTGAAGGCTCTTGAACTGGGACCAAGGGTGAAGTGCTTTGCCAGAAGATAATAGCATTTGTGTGTTGATTAATGTTGTATGTTGAGGATGAGGTTTTTCTGATCACATAGCAACAGAAACTGTGCAGAGAGATCTAAACAGAGTTGGTACAGAGCTAATGAAATCCATCCTTCCACCAGGGCCATAGCCAGGATTCTAGAGGGGTGGGGTTCAGGAGTGGCAAAAAAATTTCAAGGGGGGCAACAATGTCACATTCACATATGTAACACTGGTACCACTGGGATGTGGGGGGGGCAGGCTGTTAGTTCAGGAGAGTTTTCTTCCCCCCGGCTCCCCTGGCTACGGCCCTGTCCACATGTACTTGAAGCGCAAGCCATGGTAGTTTAACATGAGTCTGGAAACTGTCTCTGGCAGTCTCAAAACTGCAACCATAACAAATTCTGTAACTAACAGTATACTGGCGTCACTTGAATGGCAGAGCCAGCCCAGTGCTTAAATGCTATACCTGAGCCTTGGAGAATGGAACCAATTTAGGAAGCAGTGTCAAATTACAGAATATACTCAGGATGTAATCAAAAGTGGCGAAAGTATAATTTTTTAACCACATCAGTATCTTCAGTTCATTATTTTATATTTTGTGATTGGCTTTTAGTAGGTCAGCTGGGCTGCGATGGCTCAGTGGTTAAGAAGCTCACCTTGATAGTTGGAAGGCTGGCAATTTAGCAATTCGAGACATGGGTGTTGCATGACAGATTGAGTGTACAGCTCTGTCCCTTCTGTTGGGGACATGAAAGGAGCCTCATTTGAGCATCCCCTGAGCGAGGTTTTTTCAGCAGGAAAAAACCCTTTCAACCCAGAATAATTTCTGACATGAAGTTGTTGTTGTTGTTGTTGTTGTTGTTGTTGTTGTTGTTGTTGTTGTTGTTGTTGTAGGTCAGCAAATAACTTGCTGGAAGTCAGTGCTTCTCTAGAGCAATGAATTGATTAAGACAACGTGAGCAATCTTAGCTGAGATGAAGCTGTTTTTCAGAATTGTCAAAAGCCCAAGGGGTAAACTCCCAAGCAGCTAAAGGAAAGGGGAGAGGTCAAAGAGGCTAACTTGTGTATTTATTTTACTATTGTTTAAAATCTTTCATGTGGTGGTTATGATCTGTAAAGGTTGCTATAATAGGATTTTGTTACCTGGAAAATGGGTTTAAATTTTACATTATTTTTAAATGGAGAAAGCCTCCTTGCACATCTAAAGATAGTCTATTGGTCAATCAATCAACCTGTCAGTTGATTAGTCAATGAATCAATGGGATATGTAGCAACTCAGAGGTTTTTGGCACTCTCAAAACATAGCAGAATTGCTCTGCTGCTCGTTCCACAAGAACACAATGGGACTTACTCTACTATTTCCCCTCTAAAATAAATTCAGAATGTTTAGGGGACTGAAGGCAACAGAGGTTCTTCCATGTCTAGGCCAGACATGAAACTGACAAAATGAAGTCATCTTTGGGAGTTCATTCTGTAGTACCTCTCGCCTGATCTAGTGTGAGAAAGATTAGCCTGCACAACAAGGTTGCTGAAGTCAAATAGGCATGGGTCTGTCTGCTATATTGACTGAAAGACTAGCCAGAGCTCACTGAAAAATGTGAGTTAGGGAACAAACCCCTACATACAGTATTTAATAGAGGAAATTGTTTATGTCTTTTCAGTACAAAAACAGATGCTAAAAATAGCCCATTAATCGAAGAGGAAAGTCCTTAGTAAATGAAGGCAATTGAATGTCACAGTAGGAATGTCTGTCACCTCTGGGAATATGCAATTAATTTTTTTCCCTGTGTGGTTGGTGTTCTGGACCTAATCATAGGATGCCATAACCATTTGGTATGTAGTCAGAAGCATCACTGCAAGATAGCTTCCAGTAAAACAAACAACTGTATTTTCCCATTTCAGTTCCACTGATTAAAACGTCTTCTCACTCAATGGCATTTCCCCTCCCTGCAAATTAATCAACCAAATCTTTAAACAGGTCTGATCAAAGCTTGCAGCCCTACTTTCAATCAATTGTTGTTATCCTTGTTGTTAAAAATACTGTAGGAATGGGAAGGACATTGGGATTATTTTGGGCATACATAACTTTTGTGTGTTGTGTGAGTCTCAAACAAATTTGTAGCCCAGACCATTTTTGGACTTGGGATTCCTACATGATGCTACAGTACTGTATAGTGTTTTTAACTGAATTGGAAAGCAGTCACACTAATGATTCCCCTCTGGCCACATTCCCAAGTCATTTAGAATTTCTGACAAGAAGATTATCACATGACATTTGTACTTCTTGGGATGAGGTGAAATGTGTCTATGAAATAAGCTGAGGTTTTCTTTTTCCATTAGATGGAAGAGCAGATACATAATTACAGTGGTGGGCATTTTAAAAATTCCTACCACACTGTGGGCGTGGCCATGTGACTGCTCTTCGCTATAGAGTTATGAAAATAGAAGCCTCTTCTATTTTCATCACTCTTTAGTGAACCTCTGAAGCCATTTCCCCCTTGCCCAAGGCTTTTCCAGGGCTCTGTTTCACCCTGAAGCGCCTCTCCAGCCACTCCGGAGCTTCTATTTTCATAGCTCTATAGTGAAGACCTCCCTCTGAACATACCTGTCAACCTTCCTGGATTGGCCGGGATTTCCTGATTTTTGGTGCCGATTTGCGCCATTTCCCTCCCGCAGCTGCCAAAACCCCGGAATTGGCAGCGGGGGGAAAGAGGTACTGCGCATCCCTTCTGCGCAAGTCACGTTCTACGCATGCGTAGAAGGATTTTATGCTTGCGTAGAACCATTTTACGCAAGCGTAAAAGACTTCTATGCATGCGTAGAATGTGACTTACGCAGAACCGTTGTGCGCAGGTCCCAGATTGTCCGGAGCCGCGGTTGACAGGTATGCCTCTGGAGCCATTTCCCCTTTCCTCCAAGGCTTTTCCTGGTCTCCGTTTCACCCCGAAGTACACTTCGGAATGGCTGGAGATGTGCTTTGGGGTGAAACAGAGCCCAGGAAAAGCCTTTGATGAAGAGGGAAATGGAGCCAGCCCCCTCAGAAGCCTGTTCTAGGAGGAAGAGAAGGAGGAGGTGGGGCGGGGCGGGGAGGTGGCCGTGGCCAGCCATTTTTACTACCGGTACGCATGTACTGGTGCAAACCTGCTGATGCTCACCACTGCGTAATTAGGAAATGAGGTAGTAACATAAAGGCAAAGTTGTCTTGGTTTGACTTTGAAAACTGAGATCCAGTTGATGTAAGGCTATTTCATCTTCCATTTAAAATGCTCAGGTTTTATCCAAATGTCATGTCCCTCAGAAAAGACAGATACATGTTAAACATTACTGTTGTGTATGTAACTTTAATTATTGCTGTAACGTTGTGTAATTGTTATTGTGGGATCGGGGTGATCCTCCATTTTGTCTTCTTGGTACTGAACTATCGCGGGACTTGCGTTCCCGCCCTTTCTAACAAGACACACAAAGTCTTCACTTAGGTCCGGTAACCTCACAATCACCCCACTCCTCTCCTAACCAACCATACTGTTTCCCACCCAAATGTATCCATTGTACAGTGTATATAAAGAGCTGTTGCACCATTGCTGGTTATGTTCGGTTTGCTTACAATAAAATTGTGTTTGGCCCTTTTATGCTGGCTGCTTCTCTTCAATTCCCGAACTGCCGAACATCAAAGTTACTGAATGTCCATCTAGGAAACAGGAAGAGGCTAGCTTGTTGGGCATCTTTTCCTATGAGCAATGAGTTGAATGTTCGCTTTTCTATCTTCCAGTTCTCTTCTGACCTCAACAGAATTTTAAGGAAGAGCACCTGTTTTTTCAAATCAGCCTCATCTGTCAGATTGTGCTAGTTGCTAGAAGTCCCAGAACAGAAATACTATTCTTCATGGTATATATGGACTGTATTTAGAAATACCTTATTAGAAAGAAGCTTAGTTTATTTCTCACTACTGTCAGTGGGCCATGCAGGGGAGCTGAGAAGCATATAATGGAAACCTTTCTGGTTAACTGGTTTTTAAAACCCTTTCCACCATTACACAGCTACCACCTGTGCCCAGAGGTTGATAGGTTTTGTTTGAAGTGACAGACACATGTGGCTCTTAAAGGTAAAGGCTCGAAAGCCAGTCATATCTGACTCTAGGGTTCAGTGCTCATCTCTGTTTCAAAGCCAAAGAGCCAGCGCTGTCTGCTTCTGCAGACGTTTCCGTGGTCATGTGGCAGGCATGACTAGACAACAGAATGCATGGAACGCTGTTTACCTTCCCACCAAAGTGGTCCTTATTTATCTACTTGCAATTTCTTGCTTTCGAGCTGCTTGGTTGGCAGGAGCTGGGACAAAGACGGGAGCTCATTCTGTCCTACAGTACTCAGGAATTGAACTGCTGTCCTCCCGCCTTCCAGTCAGCGTCTTAGCCACTTGAGCCACTGCAGTCCCTTCATGTGGCTCTTTTGGAGAGCTAAACTTGGGGAAATTAAATTTTGGACCACAAATTGTGCATTCTCCCAGCCAGCTTGGCCACAAGCCATGTGGGCAGGAGGATTTTGAAAGATGCAGTTAAAAAAATCATTCTTCTGCTCTGATGGACTTGCTAAAGTCTATTGCCATGCAAGGGATCTAGGTAAGATTGGTCCACTATCATGCCTGACTCAGCTTCTGACTCAGAGTCTTCCTAATCTTATTTGCTGAACAATGGGCAAATAGCTGCAAATAGTACTTCTGTACAACAACAACAAAACAGACAAATACTAATAGCCTGTGCTTTCTCCTGTGCCGTTCCATGTAGTTTGCTATCCAGGTTTTATCTGGTGATTTTTTCATCATGGTATCTATATATGTTATTGCTTGCAGATTATATAGGAGTTTATCTTGCAGGCAGTAACATTTAGTTGCCATAAGAACCTTTGCCTGCCAATTCCCAGCTAGTAGGCAATTCTTAAAGACACAGTTAGTTGGTGTTTGGAATTTTTTTTGTTTTCTAGTCAATCACAGCTCCAGAGAGAAGTTCAAAAGTTAGCGACTTCAGTTTCAATCTTTCCTTCTCTTCATTCTCCTAATTAGAGAATTGCTATCCCCTAGTGTTTATCTATATTGTTATACATATAAACATCTGAGATGAAACAAAGGAAGTATAATTTTAACTGTTCCTGACATGACTTACTGTGGAAGGAGCTTTTAACTGGATGAATGTTTTTTTTTAATTCACTTGTGTTTTAGTTTATACATTCATGCTTTAATTGCATTTGGTCTATTTAATTATTAGCTGCCTTGGGTCCCATTCATGGATATACATTGAATAATTTCATCGAACTAGTGGTCTGGCTCAGTATAAGACACCTTACTCAGCTAGCCCTAATCATATCTGAAGAGAAGATTTGGATCTAATTATGTGCATTCAAATGTGTCAGGAGGAATAATAGTAAATTAGATTGTCATCAGCAGTATTTAGGTTGTTTAAATCTCATTGTTTAAAATTCCAAAATTGTACATAGAACTACATCTGGAATATAAAAGTTTTGCAGCAGGACTGGTTATATGTTTGAGTTTTCCCTTCCACCACATTCAATTTTTATCTTTATAAAAAGCTTTAAAAACCAAAGCCAAAAACAGTTGCAACATCTAATTTGTGCCAAGCCCAATAATGAAGCAAGATAACTGAGTTAGTTGCCTCTTTCCTTTTTTCTTGACTTTTTTTGGTGGCTCAGTGATTAAGAAGCTCACCTTGTTAGCTGAAAGGCTGGCAGGTTGGCAGTTTGAGACCCAGGTACTGCAAGACGGATTGAGCACTCGTCTCTGTCCCAGCTCTTGGGGACATGAAAGGAGCCTCATTTGGGCATTCCCTGAGCAGAGTTTCTTCTGCAAAAATCCTTTCAACCCAGAATAATTTCTGACATGAAACAACAACAACAATAATAATTGTTATTATTATTACTGTTATCAAACTTGAGGATCCCTCTCTGCATTTTTACCACATAGGGTGTATCCTGGTAATGGCAACCATGTGTTGCCAGCTAATCTTTCTCACACTAGGTTGGGCAAAAGGAACTGCAGAACGGACTCACCAAAAGGTGCCTTCATTTTGGCAGTTCCACATTTGGACTAGATGCAGAAGAAGGACTGAATGCTGAGTCAAAAGAATCAATTACGTTTTTAGCTCTCTCTTTCTCCCGCTTATGTCATGCTCTCAAGCTACCTCATCTTTGTTGACAATGAAATGTTCCTAGACTATGTACTTTGGAGGAAGCAGCCCTGTGCTGCCATGAAGGAAAATAGGACCTTAGGATCTTTAGCCCGTTTCTAATAGCATGAACTCTATCTAAATTTTTGGGTTTAATCACATTCAGCATATTCATAAGGGTTCTTAGAAATTGGGGCTCTGAAAATGGATTGCCTTCAACTGCTTAAGATAGTTTTTAAATAATAAATGGGACTGCAGTGGCTTAGTGGTCAAGATGCTGAACTTGACAACTGCAGGTCAGCAGTTCAAAACCCAAGTGATACATGATGGAGTGAGCTCCAATCTCTGTCCCAGCTCCTGCCAACCTAGCAGTTCAAAAACAAGAAATTGCAAATAAATAAATAAATAGGTATCACTTCAGTGTGAAGGTAGACAGTGCTCCATGACTAGTTATGCCTGCCACATGACCACGGGAATGTCTGCAGATGCAGACAGCGCTGGCTCTTTGGCTGTAAATGAAGATGAGCACCGGACCCTACAGTTGGATACAACTGGCTTTCAAGCAAGGGCAACCTCTTTGTAATAAATGACTAAAATAGTCAAGATGGTAAAAGCAACTCCACCGGAAGAAGTATTTGAGATTTTACTTGAAGAGGTGAAAGTTCTACTACAGAAATCAGTAATGTATCATTGTAGCAGCTGAAAAACAATGCTTACAGGACATAATAACTACTGTATTTCTCTATTGCTTCATTCATCCTTACAGTTAAAATAATGTTCAGTATCCAACTAGCAAAGGACTGAATATGCGGCTGAAACTGAAAAACAGCAAATTTCATTGTCAGTCTGTTTTGCCCGAGCTGTTTTTTAGTGTGCAAGAGATCATCAGAAGCCACAGCTTCCTAAGTCCTTTGATGAATTGATGTGTTTCTTGCACACATGAAGCAACATATGTAGATCCGAAATACTGTAGAGAATTTAGATTTATGGTTCAATGGTGGAGGAAGGAGGAAAACAACAGCAGCCAGCCTGGAGAACAGACCATCAGAAACAGATAATAGGTCACTTGAGATTAGACCTTTAAGCACCTTAGTGACAATTACTGAGGTACTCTTTTATGTTTTTGAAAGCAGTCTTCAAAGATTAATCCAGTGCTTAAATCCTGAAAACAAATCACAAAACAAAGCAAACTAATTAGCAAATTATATGAGGCAGCAAAAGCTCCTGCTGTGCACTCAGCTGCTTTCAGAAGTTAAGGATGTAATTACAGGTAATATGTAATGGCTGCTTCTGCCTTGAAAAAAGCCTTGGATGGACCTGAAGGAAGACCATAGCAACTTTCTGTCAGAAAACTGTATTTTTAAAGGACAACAGTTCAAAAGCAAGAAATTGCAAGTAGTTAAATAGTTACCTCTTTGATAGGAAAAGTAAAAGTTTTCTGTGTGCTCCGATGTCTAGTCATGCTTGTCACATGACCACAAAAATGTTTGCAGACGCAGACTTCAGATGCAGACTGGCTCTTTGGCTGTAATGGAGATGAGCACCACACCCTAGAGTCAGATACGACTGGCTTTCGAGCAAGGGAGACCTTTACTTTTATCAGGGCTGGAAGCAGAGGTCTCATTATAAGACACCAGAAACAAGATAAATACTGTAGTTGGTCATATCAGGACCTGAAGCCCTTGTTTCTTGAAATTGTGTGGGCCTATGAGGAAAAAAAACCCTTATCTGTTTTGGCCAAATAGCTTACTTTTGTTTGCAATTGTCAGTTAGAAGATAGCCCAGTATTCTTTCCAGAAGTTGATTTCCATCTTAAACCCAAAAACTTTTCAAACTGTAATAGCATTAATTGCATTTATTTATGGATTTGTCCTTGTGGTAAGAAAAATGTTGGAAAATCTTCAAGACCCATTAATATAGGAATTGGAGAGCATAGGTCCAGAATTAGAAACCAGGTATTACAAGCACCTTTAGTCATGCACTATATCAAGGAGGGTCACACAGATGAGCATTTCAAGTTTGTAGTTCTTGAAGTTGTGCAATCTAAACATTTTGGGGAAAAACAATATTGATAAATTGTTGTTACAGAGAAGCATTTTATATTCACCATCTGAAGATTTTGGTTCCATCAGGTTTGAATAATGAGTTGGACCTTTCTTGTTTTTTATAATAATGTGTATGGTTTATAATTCTGAGCATGTTGTCACTTTAAATAATCAAACCATTTCTGCCTCCTTACTGTATCTTTATAAGAAAAAGAAAATTATTTCTCATGAATACATCATTCGACACACAATATATATTGCAAACATTGTACCATATGTTTTAAAATCTTTAAGCTCATCATGATAGGATGTTTTCCTCCCTGAAGCTAGTAAATGCGTAAAAAAACTTGATATGTACAGTGTTATGTTTAGATATCTTGGTTTAAGGCTCACACCCAAACTAAAATGTGTTGTCAGAGTCTATGATTTTGTTTTCATTTTATTGTCTACAGAAAAATACTTAAGATTATTTCCTGATAAAGAAGAATTCTTTTGAAAAACTGGCAATACTGGAACAGTTTTGATGATATTTTATTTCTTCACTCCTTCACATTCTTGCAGTAAAAGAGACTTGAAAGATACTCCTGCCTCAAATGGTTTCTTTCTCTCATTTGCCTGGTGTTTCAGGCACCTGGTATTGAAAGCTCAACTTTGCTGGAAGAATAAGGTTGTAAGAAGAGGAAATACCCTTTTGCCTTAAAGTTTGAGCTGGCTGTTAGAGACATAGGGGGGGTTAGGATGCCTTTTCAAAGTGTCACATGGCACAAGGGCAGATGACCGACACAGCTGCCCATGTTCCTTTCAAGGTTCATCCAAGATAGACATAGTGGATGAATGATTGCAGAGAAAAACATGGTTAAGAACATGTGCCAATAATTAACAATGAATGACACAATAATTTTTATAATCAGCATATTTATTGCTATGGCTTAAGTTTGCAGTATATACCTGAGTGCAATGGTTCCCAGTCTTGAGAGCCTAGGAGTACAGCTCCCAGAAATCTTGACTAGCACAGCCAATGGTGAAGATGTCTGGGAATTATAATCCAAGAACATCCAAGACACAAATTTTGGGAACTATTGTCCTAATAACTGTCTCTTGGTCTAAGCAGGCAATCATCTAAGCCCACCATTCTGGGATGAGCCTCTGGCAGATAGGAATGACACAAGTCTCCTGGGAAGATATAACATTACATGTGGACTTACAATTCACCTCTTGCCTCCTTTTGATGACTCTTTGAGAACTGAGTTCAGGAACCACTACTGTCCTCTTGGTGACAAAAGAGATGGTGGTAGTGCACAATGCTGACCGGGCAACGTTGTGACAGCCATGAGGCTTTCTCCTTCTCTCTTTCCCTGCCAAGTCTTTGCAGAGTGATGGGTTAGTTCATCTTTCGGACAATCACAATGCCAACCTCAACTATCAGACTAGTTTTCAAGGCTTTTACAAAGGTGCCAGATGAATGTGTGATTGAATGGACCTGCTAGGCTCCTGAAATTAGTTTTTCTTTGAAATCTGAAGTATGGAAAAGATGGCAAAACTACACTATAGTTATACCTAACTACACAATATCTTTAAATAAAGGCATATTGTGGACCTTCTTACTGGATTTCTTTCAGCCAAGTCCTTAGGAATTAAGATGGAATGAAGCAGAAGGGACCATTTAATTATGTGGGTGATTTTCCCATTTTTATTACTATGCTTTTAACTGCCTTTTTAGTTTGTCTTATGTTTCAATTAACCTGTCCTATGTTTTAATTGCCTTATTTGAATTTTAAGGCCCAATGAATTTGTTACATAATTCCCCTGAATTAAAAGCCCAGCTGCCTTGTATAGGTGGCTGCATTTGTATGCATCACAATTGATGTGGTGTATAATCAACACTGAAACATAAGATTGATCAAGATTGACAGAACAAATACTGCCTTTGCCTGCAGAAGGTCTGCCATTCTATCATCCTAATCTCCATCTGAAAGGCTCCGATAGCAGGAGAACAACTGTATGAGTCTGAAAAAAAGCCAGCAGAGTCTGGAAATAACAATTTAAAAGTGAAATCATTACTTGCTACTTTCCTTTGTACCAAAGACCAACAATGCAATTTCTATACATTTTAATGACAACAAGACACCCATTAGCTTTATCCCATAATACGCAATTTTTTCTGTGTCCCCCCCCCCCCCCCCAGGTATATAACTTTGCTGCCACCACCACTTCTGATTTTTGGCTGTATTTAAACAAGCAAGAAAAAAGTTGAAAACAAAGAATTCATAATATATTATTTACTTTTAAACTAACAAGCATTGTGAAGTGGCACATTACTTGTAGAAAATACTTGGCAACAAATAACAGGTTTTTAAAATCAACACTTTCAGATTCTGTCAGAAAAGGGATAAATAATAATTTCATGTCGGAGATTACTCTGGATTGAAAGGATTTTTAGGGGATGCCCGAATGAGGCTCCTGGATAAAGACCTATGATGAACAGAAACAGTCTGATAATCAAGCTGCCATGATTCCTATAAAATTAACTGAGGTCATACAACATCAGAAATTGAATTTCATACAATTCAGCAACTGCCCTGATACCCTTTTATGTTTTCTGGTCACAGAAAAGTCCAGGAAACAAGAACTCCATCTTGGTGCCTTTAATCACAGCCACTTGTTGTTTCTATGGGTGTCAGTAATAATAGTTTTGGGTTTTTTGCATTGGTTGAATGGCTTTGGATGTTTTGAATTGAATGTATTGGGATTAGTTCCGTCCCCCTCCCCCAAATTTGATTGCAGTTTGGTTGATAAATGCAGTGATTGGTTAACAAGGGGGTGGGGTACTGCTGCAGGGGGTGGGTGAACTTCCATTTGTAAATTAATCAGCAAGTATTCCATAGCCTTAATTAGTAGGACTCAGTGAATTTGTCACATAACTATCTCCATACAAATTAGCCTATGTAGCTTCTTACCATTTTTCCTTTATGAATTTCAGTTCTTACTTTTGTGAAAGCTATTGCATCTGTTTCATCCTGTCTAAATTAATGGTTCATGTTTATTGTTTCTGAACACCTTGAATATTTCAAATGTGCAGTTTCAGGTACCTTTTAAAACAGCAGCATGGTTCTGTCTAGTTTCATAAAAAACATTTTATGTTGTTTAAAGGTGCCAAAATTGCGGTTAAACTAATTGCTATGCTGGCAAATAATGGCACTCATCAAATGAGATTTACATAAACAGAATAGACTGTTGTAGGAATGTCCACTGTAGCGTATCAGTGGTCAAAGTACTAGCAGTATTTGATACAGCAGCTCTCCGGAGTGCCCTCTGCTTTTAGCTTCGTCTATTTTATTGAGCTCTGTCCAATCTTCCCTTAGCAATCCTCATCATCTTTGTATTAATTCATTGGTTATGTTTATATTTTATTCTTTGTCTATGAGCTCAAGGTGACATATATGGCTTCCCACCTGTTTTTCCTTATGGCAGCCCTCTTTGATTGGACAGGTTTAGAGAGAATAACTGGTCTAAGATGAGCCAGTAGCTTGTTTCTTTTTTGTGGGCTTTCCTGGTAAGGTGCCTTTTAAGAGGATTGTAACAGCAATGGGGATCTGCCTTTCAATAAGAGAAAGAGAGAGAGGAATCAAAAATAGAGTTAATATTAAACATTATTCTTCAAAGCAGCTCATAGATATTTTACCTTTTGGAGAAGACCCAGAGTTATTTCTGAAAAGCTGGCTAGAATCCCAGTTTGACAGTTGTGGTGAAAGTGAAAGGTTTATGTGTTGGGAGCTTGATACTCAATTACCTTTCTGGAATATGGTAAGAAGAATGAGAGAAGCAGAGTTGCTTCACTGTTTCTTTATGTCCCAAACAACCCTTCAAAGTATTTTGGTCCAGAGGAACTACAGCCACATGCCAGCTATTCTTGGTTCTACTGTATTCCGCCCCCTGCGATCATGATCATGTAATCATCTTCTTGGAAGCTTTAGCACTCAATCCTTCTTTGTGAGGGAAGTTGCTGCTTGGAATTTGTGTGCAGTGCATGTATACGTAACATGTTTGTTGTTGAAAAGCTAGGAAAATCAATATTTCAGAAAATATCTGGATTCTGAATGTGAGATATTGTTTCTGAATTCAAGACTTAGAACACAAAGAAATGGCCCTCATTGCCTTGCAATATCATGCCTGCATTGCTAGCAGGAAAAAGGATGCCAAGTTTTGCATAGCAAAGGCCAACCTGAAGGTTGACAACACCAGTGCCAGTACTCAGGATAGTCTAAAGCAGGGGTTCACAGGTTTTCATGCCAGGGGCCAGTTCCCGCCACTGCGCTCAGCTGCGTGAACCAGAGGTGTGTTGGTGCCCACTACTTACATTTGCAGTGGCGGCGGCAGTGATTGCACCATTTTTGTGACTTCATGCACAGCCTCTGCTGCTTCCCAGGGTGGCAGGAGGCTTTTTGAAGCATATTCGCTCCATTTTGGGAATTTTTTGTTGCTTCTCTGCTGCATTTCGACAGCTAATCCACAGTGCATGGAGACTTCTCGCATCCGTGGTGTGAACCCAGGTGCTGATGTAAGCTCCACCTAGCACCAGAAGTCACCAACAGCTGTGGTATAGGTGCCAAAACGCAGTCGAGAAGTGGCAGAAAATTCCCAAAACAGAGCAAATATGCTCTGAAAAGTCTCCTGCCAACCTGGGAAGCAGCGGAGGTTTGCAAGAAGCCACAAAAACAGTGAAATCTCCGCTGCGACCACCACAGTAAGTGATGTATTTTGACTTCCAGTGGTGGGGAGCAGTCCTAAAGGTGCCCGGATGGCTACTGCAGGCTGAATTAATAAACTCCATGGCCCAGATTAGGCCTGTGGGCCATAGGTTGTGAATGCCTAGTCTATAGAATCCCCTTGTGTGCTCACTTCTATTCTATTGTATGTATATTTGTTCACTGTCTCAAGTATGGCCTGTACTGTCAGGTGGTTTAAATAAGTAAGCAGGAAAGTGTCATGGTAAGAATGGGGCCTGTGTGCATTTAGAATCTGTAATGGAGTTTGGTGTGTGCATGTGTTCTGAAGAGGAGGAGTTATGGTGCATTCCAGAGCAGGAGTGATAGTCAAAACACGCTAGCTTCATGGTTTGGAAGAAATGAAACTTAAATTGGACAGACATGGGATACTGTGGGAATGGCAAGAGGGTGAGGGTGGAACTTTTTTGAGGGGATAAAAGCCAGAGGAAATGGGCAGGACTTTCTCTTGCCCACTGAGTAAGTCATGTAGGGGCTTCCCCCATTAAATAAGCTTTCATTGTTTTAATGTGCTTTCTGAACTTTTGAAACTAAGAAGTCTTTGCTTCCTAAAACTTTGTATATTGTAGTACAGTATATTGTTACAATATACAGTACTTTTAAAAGACAAGATGATGACTGGAGTGTTTACTTGGCTATCCACTACCTTACTTACAGCCTAGATTTAGGTCAGGACACGTGAGAAGGCAAGTTTAAAATCCTGGATTCAGTTGTGGTCCCACCTACATGTAGACTAAAAACATAAGAACATAAGAACAGCCTTGCTGGAACAGGCCACAGCCCATCCAGTCCAGCATTCTGTCTCACACAGTGGCTCACCATTTCCTTCAGGGTATTCCCAAGGAGATGCCTTCACCTGCTTAGGATTCCCTGGAAATGGCATTGAGAGATATCCTGCCTATCTCTCCAACCCCGAGGTTGTCCTTAAGTATCCATAATTATAGCCATTGATACCCTTGAAAAAGGTTCTACTCATGAGTAACGGGATCGTTACAAAAAGTTAGAAAGAAACTGACTCTTTTTTTGGGTCAGTTAGCCACTTCTCAAACACAAAGCAATCATTATGACTACTTTTTGACAAGTTCTCTAAAATTATTAACCCAGTTGTAAAGATCATCATAATTAATTGACAGAGTACATATGGGCATTTCTTGATTGGTTGTTCAAATGATTTGTGCCTTAATTTTCCTTGATCACTATGAATTGGACAAGTTAAAAATTTCAGAAGTGTTTGTAGATCTTTCTGTCTGTTAATTATTTCCCCCAAGCAATTAGTGTCATGTAAAACCTAACATTGATTTAGCACCTTGTATAAGTGCTAATTGTTTTAAGTGATTTGTCAAATGTTGTGAACAGATACCACCCCTTTAAAAACCTCTTAGACTATTAAGAAAAAGATTTTCTGTGATCAATTAGCACTATTTACTAATGCAGCCCATTCTTTTTGTCATTAGCTTTCATGATAATATTGATATTCATGATAATATTAATATTCATGATGATATTAATATTAACAAGAAAATAAACTAAAGCCTGCATGAGTTGATATCTATGCTTACTGGTTCAGTTTCTCCTAAGGACATACAGACAAACATATTCATGCTCACTCAATAAATTGTATGGTGTTAATTCAGAGGGCAAAAGGAGGGAGCAAACAAGTTGCTTACCATCCTGTTGAACCCTGTGGTTTGTTTCTTCAAGTAAACTACACTTCACATACAAATTTTCAAAATCATAGATTGAGAACTAAAATAAGGTGGCTCATTTACTTGAAAGTTAGCTCCATCATAATCAAGCGATGAAATAGTATTTTATTTACAACATTTATAAATCTGTTAAATTTATATTCTACTTGTAAATCTGTTAAATTTATATTCTACTTGTCTGAACTAGATACAATAATTCAGAATTAATTCTCACTTAGTTCAGTGAGACAAACTTTCACACAAGTGTGCAAAGCATAATAGCTAATAATAAACAATTTCCTCATAATTTTTCCTTCCAATTAAATTTTCATGCCATGGACAAGAAATACACCTAAAATTAAGGTTTACAGCCTGTACATTTCAATTATACAGTACTAGGACTCAAAGTTATTTTCCCAATCAACACAAAATTCACTCTTGCTGTTTTATCCATTTAGTATACAAAACAACCCTTCCTTATTCCTAAAAAATTGTGACATGAGAAGGCAGAAACTGGTAGACAGAATAATATTTGAATATAATATTTGGAAAATATTCTATTCCTAGGTTAAGGGACAGAAACTGTGACAACAAAAAATCTTTAGCAGTCACATTATGAAATAGTTTAATAGCAGAAGAACTGTAAGCAAGAACTGCACATTTTAACATTTAAAATATCAGAGGAAAATTTACAAACAACCTGAAAACATTTTAATGCTGCAATTCGGCTCTGTGCATGTATGTATTTTGTATAGGTCTTTTTCTTTCTTTCATCATCTTCTAATTTGGTTTCTGGAAGTCATTGAGACTAAGATGTAGCAATTGGGGGGGAAGGATAGCATCTCAATTTGCTATACTGAATTAATAGTGCCAAATGCAGCAGATTGAAGAGATGTGGTGGGAAGAGAGCCAAGCTGTGGGAAACATTTGATATCCTTCCATATTTGAACTTGGGATAGCTTTCAGTACCACACAGGTTTCTTTGCTGCAGAGTTTCTGTATGCAAGAGAATATGGTAAACGCATTAATGGACTCCGATACTCTGTTGCCTGCTTTTGCTTGGGGCAGGTTAATTAACAGGATGTAATGTTTGAGCCATTATAAACACATTTCTAGACTGCCTGTGAGATTCACTGTTAGCCTTTGGGTGTGTTTGGCTTTAGAAGTAGCCATAGAGATGCCTTATTTGCTAGCTCATTTGACAGATTTGTTGAGTACAGCAGTTGCTGTCCACTCTTATATACATATAAGACACACTTTATAAACCCATCAGCCGACGTGCGTTTTGAAACAAAACTGACTCAAATAGCAGAGCTTACACCTCACTCCTGAATGCGTAGCATATTTTTACAGTTTACTGTGTTACATCTAGGGCAGGGATTCTCAACCTTCAGCCTGTGGGTCGGATACAGCCAATGGCACAATTTCATGTGGCCCCCCACTGCCTCCACCACACCAGGAAGTTCCATGTGGTGGAGGAAGGGCAAAATGGCCATCCGGCCCCCAAAGCTGTCTGAAGGAGCGTGACCCGGCCCCCAGTTTAAAAAGGTTGAGAACTCCAGATCTAGGTTTGTTGTTTTTTTAAAAAAAATTGTGCCCAAATGAGGCTCCTTTCGTGTCCTCAAGATATTTTCCCACCAAACTGGTCCCTATTTATCTACTTGCAATTTCTTGCCTTCCAATGGCTAGGTTGGCAGGAGCTGGGACATAGATGGGTGCTCATTCCCTCCTACAGTACTCTGCTCTTGAACTGCTGACTTGTCGACCTTTCAGTTAACAAGGCATGCTTATTAACCACTGAGCCACCACAGCCCCTAACATCTAGGTGACATTAACAGATGCCATCACAGCTATGCAAATAGTACTCATACAAGAAATAGATTTATTTAATGTATGACAAATGACATCTTGAGAATTGCTGATATATTATTGAATCTGTTAAAGAACTGCCTTCCAAAATGGAAAATCTCTAATAGAAAAGGATATTCCTGGATTCATACCCTTCATGGCTCAGAACCTTGTATGGAGGTCTCACTGAGACATACAGTATTCTTCAACCAGGCCTATTCTTTCAGCGATGTGAGAATTTGACAGCGTGTTACTTTCAGTTCTCTCAGGTTGATTTCAGTAAGTGTGTTGAAGAGAAATTCAGTAAACTAGCATAGGAATTTAAATAAAGTCATGCCAGCATTTTGTATTTTTCTGGCTGAGAAATTTCAGAAGGTAATAAAAGAACAATTTTCTCTACAGATAATCACACTTCAGGGTCTACATGTTACTGGCTGCAGATTCAACAAGCCACATGTTGATTCAATTTTTAAAAAGTTTCAGGAATGGAAAATGGAAATTGTGCTTTCCTCAGGTGACTACAGATCCTCAACCAGTAACACAATCCTAATTAATTGGTTTTCCCACCAGAGTTGTTAATTTTGTGGTGGATGTTTGGTTGAAAAACAGTTCAGTAAGATGGATGTTTGCTGTTTCTTTATAATGAAGAGTTAGCTTAAATGTTGTTCAGACCTACATAAGAAATCAGTTCAAATTTGCTGTTAGGACTGTGATTTATAATGCTTGTGACACCATTGCAAAGTTCTCCTTATATATTTCTGGGTAGAAATAACTGTTTTCTGAAAATCATCATCATCATCATATTTAATTTGTATGCCGCCCACTTGACAACGCGACTCAGGGCAGCTAACAAAAACAACAGAGCATATACACATTATAACCATACCTGTCAAGCGCGGCTCCTGGAAATACGGGAACTGCTCCGGCCCGGGTGTGCAACAACTCATCTGCACATGTGCAGAACCCCCTGCGCATGCAACAACTCATTTGTGCATGCATAGGACCACTCTGCGCACGCGCAGAGCCCATTTGCGATGGGTGCGCATACTCAATAACTCCTTTCCCCACCGTTCAAAGACGGAATGGCAGTGGGAAAGGAGAGGAACGAGCGGAGAAATATGGGAAATCCCGGCTAATCCGGGATACTTGACAGATATGGTTATAACCCAATAAAATACAATAGCATAAACATTACAATAAAGAAAAAGAAAATCATTCAATTAGAAGTCCAATAATAGCAACAGTAACAGTCCCAACAGTCTTGGCACGAACCACACCGTGGCATCACAAACCCAAAATGTTGGCGGCGAATCCCTGTCCTACCTGGCCATGGGTGGGGGCCTGGGTCAGCTGTGGAGGTATAACTATAATTCCTTTTAAAGATGCAATAGATGCATATCTTCAGTCTGTTATTATGGATCACTTGGTTATGTGCTCCCTTGTGCAGCTGGTGTAAAAATGATCTGTTGCACGTGTGGACAAAACCAACTCAAATTTGGTTCTTCTCAGTGAGCAAGGACAGTCCTGAAGTGCAACCAAGAAATAGCACACATTTTGAGCTTCTTAGGTCACAGTCCAGCTTGAGCTATTTCCCAGCAATCACATGGTCTATGGGCAATGTTGCTCCAGCCTGACCCCACCCCATGACAAATCTGGACCTTTTGGGCTACTTTTGGGAGAAGGCATGGTGGAGTATTCCTCAGTGGATGGAAAGGTTGCTGTAATAGAGATTGCTTCCAGCACAACAACAGTTCCCAGTGTGATCAGACACAATCCTTTCTCACTGTTTAGATCACACCCTTAGTTATGATAGAGTAGGGGTTCTGTTGAGTCCAGAACAAGAAGTACTCTAACCAGCAGGATTGAGTTAAACTCAGTGATCCTTAATTCAGCTCATACTTCGGACTGGGGACTATGTACAAGGGTGGCCTCTATATATATACAGTGATTTGACCATTACAAAACAAGATTTAGGCGGGATTCCGGAGGACAAACAAAGTTCAACATTTCCCGCTTTGACATTCATTTGAATTTCACGCCTTTAGAAATGGCACGCGTCTGCTCTTCCGCTTTGGCGCGGTTTGTCTTTTAAAACAGAATTAGGTTTTGGACACAACAGGTTCTCAACCTTTTTGTTCCATGGGCTGGACCACGCCCCCTCAGACAGCTGAGTGGGCTGGACACATAGTTTCTCCTGCTGTAAACATTGCCATAAATGCACCCATGGCTGTTGTAAACACCTTTATGATAGCCACGGGTGTATTTACGGCAGTGTTTTCAGCTGTTTTCACCACTTCCAGCAGCGGCAGTGAGGGCAGCACATTTTCAGCTGTTTTCCCTGCTTCCACCACTTACAGTGGCAGTGGTGAGAGCAAGGGCGGTGGGCCACATGAAATCGTGCCATGTGCCAGGGCTGGCCTGTGGGCTATATGTTGTGAGCCTCTGTGATCAAGTATAATACAGGGGTGCCCAAACTTTGTGGGCCATGTGCACATTTTACTTCTGCTTCCGGGACCAATGAGGGTGGTGCAGGCCGGATGAATTGGCATTGGGGGCTGGATCTGGCCTGCAGGTTGTAGTTTGAGCACCCCTGGTATAATACAACAACCTCTTGTTTGCAAAAGGGAAATGCAATTGCTCTATGGCAGAGAACTCTGTGATTCCTTCCATGAGTTTTAGCTTGCAGTTACTCAAGCTGGAGATCACCTAGTTAAGAACAAAGTCACTTATGCATGCTCAAAGTGCTAGCGTTGTATGGCTGATGTAAAAATGAGCTGTTGCATGTGAGGACAAAACCAACAGGAGTTTTGCCATTGTCACTGTGATCCTGAATTTGGGATGTTATGAAGACCCATTTTAGTATGTAGTGCCTCAAGAAAAGTGCTCACCCTGTGCCAGTTTTTTCTTTTTGATTAAGCCGTAAGACTCTTTTGTCATCTGCTAAATGAAGAATGGTAATATTTTCTGGTATACTGAATTCAGTACTGAATGTAGCTTCACTGCTGCAACATACATAATCTAATAGTAAAGGTAAAGATTTTCCCTGCTCGAAAGCCAGTCACATCCGACTCTAGGGTTCAGTGCTCATCTCTGTTTCAAAACCAAAGAGCCAGCGCTGTCTGCTTCTGCAAACGTTTCCGTGATCATGTGGCAGGCACAACTAGACATCGGAGTGGATGGAACACTGTTAAAAATGTCTAATAATTAATAATAATAGTCTAATAATGGGTTGGAATTCTCTCTCTCACCCTCTGCCAATTTCCCCTCCCTCTCCAACTTATGGTTAGCCAGCTTGTCTAGCACTAGCACTAGGACAGCAACCCTTTAAAAGAAAAATAAGGAAAGAAAGAAACAAAATGGAACAGAAAGAGAAGAGGGAAACAGGCAGACCCAGGTAACATATGTTGGGAGGAAAGGATTTAAATGGTTAGCAAGCTGCAACAAAGCTGATTCCCACCCCCCCTCCTCTCTCTCTGCAAGTAGATAAATAGGGACCACTTCGGTGGGAAGGTAAACAGCGTTCCGTGCGCTCCAGTGTCTAGTCATGCCTGCCACATGACCACGGAAACGTCTGCAGAAGCAGACAGCGCTGGCTCTTCGGCTTGGAAAAAGAGATGAGCACTGCACCCTAGAGTCGGATACGACTGGCTTTCGAGCAAGGGAAACCTTTACCTTTACCCTTTACAAGCTGCAACAAAGCTGATTCCCCCCCCCCCCTCCTCTCTCTCTGCTGTCTCCTGTATGGTTGGGGGAAGTGATTTCACCTATGTAACCCAACTTCCTGACTGCAACTTTACAGTGGATCCATTGTACATGTTTCCTTCTAGATCAGGGGTGGCCAAACTATGGCCCATGGGCCAGATCCACCCCGATGCCAAAACCCTCGTTGCTCCTGGAAGCGGAAGTAAAATGCGTCCGGATGGTGTTGAGGGCTGGATCCGGCCCACAGGCCATAGTGACCAGCCTCCTGAACCACGTGACCAGCCCACAGCCCGAAAGGTTTGGGCACCCCTGTTCTACATAGTCACACCCTCAGAAAAATCTAAAATAGCAATAAGTGACCGGGGTTTATGCCATGTTTAAAAAGGTGTGCTTTAGGTATTTGAGGCCAATATCACATCTCAGCAGAAACTCCTCTCATCTATTTCATGCACATTAGCTTGTTTTTAATCCTATTAAAGACATGATTTGTTTGATTTTATAGCTCAGAAAGACTGTCTCAGTCACCTTTCTGAGATATTAATGTGCTTGCAATTCTAGTTATAGGCTACCTCTAATGACTTGAGTGACTGATAGAAAGGGGAGTGCTGTTCTTATAATCTAGGCTCTTTTATACAGAAGCATCTGGAACTAGCTTTGATAGAAACAGGACACTTGGCCAGGTAGACCTCTGCAGACTGACCCAGTAAAGGAGTTGTGTTCTTATTTTTGTTTCCTATCCAAACATAATATTTGGTCTTTCTTTTTAACCAGTGTTGTCAAGGGAGCATAGTTAAATCCAGACTCAGGAAATAGCTGTATTTCTTTAGCAAGGGTTATCATTATTGCTTGTGCTATTCAGTGCTAAGGCATTAGAGATAAGCACATTCACCATATTCAATTCAGAGATTGTCATCTCTCATATATTCATTTCTCAAGGCTCCCAATGTCCTGAAATACTGACTGAGAGCTGCAAAAGACATCAAAACCAGACTGATTTCCTGTTACTGGCAAGGCCCTGTTTTCAATTACTTTATCCTGCAATTTGCCTGAGCAACAGGCTATTGATTTGTTCTAGGGCGGGATGAATAGAAGTGAAATAAAAATACAATCCATTTGGAAATAGGATCATATCTGAATTTTGTTTCTCTCAGTTTCTAATCTGCTGCAGTATCTATCAGTCACAGAGCATATTTGTATTTACCCAGCTGAGACTGAAACTGCTTGTCCTAATCTGCACTGATTACTTTATTTTTTTTGAACCAAAGTGCAAAGATAAGATGAGATGCATAATTTTTTTCTATTATGTAATGGCAAAGAATGTACTGTACATGTCCAGCTAATGTGAAGAAATAGAATTATTAAACACAATTTTCAAATATACATACATACTTACAGTTTAAAATGAAACAAATTATGTATACACCAAATTAATGGCAAGTGTTGTAAATCCATCTATTTCAGAAATGCACAGCAAATAAATTACACTGAAGATCACACAAACCCCTCATATCCACTGGTTTTATTTCTGCAGTTTCAGTTATCCACAGGTCTAAAAATATTCAGTTAAAAAATCCCTGAAATATGTGGAAAGTCTCAAAGTGTATGGTATGTGGGGGTGGGTGTTGTAATGGTCCGTGGGAGTCGAGGTGCTGAACTCAAGGAAGGCACGCGAGACTGAAGTATGATGGTAAAAGCCAGCCCCGAATTCTCGGGTAGACTGTATTTATTGACTACAATCGGGAACTATCACGTATACCCCTCGTGCGACCTCCGTGACAGAAAGCTGCTACGTCGCACTTGGCTGGTTGGGTTACACTTACCAGCCTGCATGCCCAGGTTAGCCATAAGCATGCTTAATCAGCAGACAGTGGCAAGACTCGCTGTTCCTGCCTTATCTCAAGCTAGAAGACTGTGTACCTATGCATAGCTATTTGGTCTAGCTGTGGTTAGTGTCTGCTCAGCCCTATACGCGGATATGAGCCAGACACCGTATGCTGTTTATGAGACCTTGGGTCTCTTACCTCCTGACCCTTGTTCTACTGTTGTCAAAGGCCCCAGCCAAGGAAAACATGGAGTCGCTAATGCTCCCTACTGCTATAAGCCCATACCCAATTTCCTTTCCGGTAAAGTCCGGTTGGTCTTCGAGGCGGTGTTCTCGCTGAATGAACCCATCGAGAAAGGTTGCTGTCCAATTAGTGACCCAGGCAAACCACAGGTGGGGATGGGTGACCTGTATAAACTCAATAATTCATGGAGAGGAAGTATCAACTACAGTTTAGTACTTAGTCAAAACCAAATCAGACCCATTGAATTGGTGGGCATTTGGCAAATCAATTCCTCTGCAATTTCCATTGATTCAATGGGCTTACTCTAGTTTTAATTTACTACTGGACTTCAGCCGGGGAGACAAAAATATTGTGAGAATTTTTTAACAATCAGTTTTTAAGGCCAGATTCTTTTCAGTCTAGCTTGGAATAAAATAACATGTAGAATTAAGGTACATGAATCAGAGGGAATCAGGGGTGTGCTGGCTCAACTAAAAGTGTGCTGGACAGGGAGCGTTTAACCCTAACAAAATATATAGGTTCCCCCTCACTTTCTAATTTCAACTCTCCTCTGGGGATTTGAACTGACAACCTCTTGCTTACGAGGCAAAATTGCAACCTCCAAGCCACAGCAGATATACTGTAAGCAGGGCTGGTTTTGTAACCTTATCTTTGGTGGCAAAGGAGGAGAAGGCAGGCAGAGGAACACAGAACCTTGCTCATGTGCTTGATCATTCTGTGCATCACAGCTCAGTTCAGCTCTTTGGATTGGCACCCAAGGTGGGGTGCCATGGTACTGGGAGCCTGGGGGGCACCCCAGGCTGAGTCCTGGTAGCCCAATGGGCCAGCCAACCACTGGAGAGAATAAATTTTAATATACAATAGGCCCTTCTTATCCTCAGGAGATAGTTTTGAGACTTAACAGTTGCCTCAAAACATGGAAGATAAAAATCTATATCAGGGGTTCTCAGCCTACAGCCTGTAGCACCATTTCATGTGGCCTGCCACCCTTGCTCCCACCACTGCCACCAGAAGCAGCAGAACTGGCGGAAAGAGCCATAAACACATCCACGGCTGTCGTAAACACATTTACGACAGATGTAAATGCGTCCATGGCTGTTGTAAATATGTTTATGACAGTGGCGGGTGCATTTTACGGCAGTGTTTACGGCAGGTGGGACCACCAGCCTGGCCTGTTTTAACTGTCCGAGAGAGCATGATCTGGCCAGTGGCTTTAAAAGGTTGAAAACCACAGATCTATATAGATGACATTGTATAGTGATCTCTGATGGCCGGTTGTGGTAATGCATCTTGGAAATACATATCTATGATGTATTTCTGGGATTTTTCAGTAAATATTTTCAGGCTGTGGATAATTGAAAATGTGGATACTGAATCTGCAGACATATGATGAAGACACGGATAAGCTAGAAAGCCTTTGTTCATTATGACAGTCAGCCATGTTTTATTCTAAACTTCTGTTTCATTCCACCACCTCCAGATTTTCCTCCCTCCCCTTAGAAGTATTTTTGGCCAATGAGCATGTTTCATCCTAAATTGTCTGCTTGGTCCCCTCCCTTTTTTTGGTACTTCTGCAAGCATGAAATAGATGGTGCTATTTTAACTACATATGAGTTAACATTCAGAAAATGATTTCACTAGTAAGATATGTACAGCCTATTTTAATCTACGAATGGGTATATCCTTAAAAATGCCCTCATAGTTTATGATCAGGGATGGAGAAATTATGGAGCTACATAATCAAGATACTCTGGACCTTATTGCTTCAGAGCCCAATTCTGATGGACACTAAATATCTAGCATGTTACCCCAACTTACTTAGAAATGCTTAATTTTTTTAAATAGATGCTTAACCAAAGCTAATCACTTTTAATGTCAGAATTTGAATGTAATCCAGTACCAGGGAAAAACCCAACCATTTCTTCTACTGCTGTTTCAAAATCTGTCAGATTAAACTGTTAACAGTTTCCCATAATGATGGCACCCAGAGCTCAAAATTTGCAAGGAAAATGTATATCTGCAACATTTTGATTTAATTAAGCCCCTTCAGGAAGTTTTCAGGGTAGGGACAGGAATATATGGTCTCCATTCCCTTCTTAGTAATATTGCAGATAATTTAGGGATGATTCATTCTACATAGATGTATAGCTCATTTGTATGGCTCAAGCTCGATGCAGTTTTAGGCTCTCTATAAAAACATGGTTTTGTTAAGATGCCTTGAGAAGAGTGGTTTCTAAATGTAAAGGTCACCCTTGCTTGAAACCCAGTCATATCCGACTCTAGGGTTCAGTGCTCAACTCTGTTTATAGCCAAAGTGCCAGTGCTGTCTGTGTTTGCAGACATTTCCATGGACATGTGGCAGGCATGCCTAGATATCGCATGGGACATGCATGGAACACATGCATGGAACACTGTTTACCTTCCCACTGAAGTGTTACCTATTTATCTACTTGAAATTTCTTGCTTTCTTACTGCTAGGTTGGCAGGAGCTGGGACAGAGATGGGCATTCATTCTGTCATGGAGTACTCGGCTTTGAACTGCTGACCTTCCACCTCCCAGTCAGCGCCTTAACCACTTGAGCCACTTTTAGACTACTGTTATTGGTTTTTGTATTTTAAATTGCTTGATTAAAATACATTTATTATTGCCATATTTTATATTTGGAATTTGTAAATGAAATTTGTCCATTTTAAATCAAGTCCATCCCATGAGCAAAATCATACTGTTAATGGCACATTTAATAAATAAACAAGCATTTCATTTTGAGACCATGAAAAAACATTCTACTACTTGTTTTGGTCTTGTCTGGGGAAAAGAAAAGAAAAGTGAGCAGTCATACATAGAGGAGAAGTGTGAATCAGAGCTAAAGCAGCTCAAATCCCTTCCCGGTACTTTGAGGAGTGTGTGCACCAAACACCAAGTAAATCTATGTATAATTGAAATCTTCTGTAACTGTGAAATTATCAATACATTAAAGGAAGAATCTCTTGGAAGATGCCAGAGTTGAGCTTTGGTTTGGCAAGTCTTTGTTTAAGCAGCTGGTATGATTAATGCTATTCAACATCCATTTAGTACCAATATTGTTGGGACATTCTACATTCACAGTGAATTTTAGTAACATTTCTGTCTAATACATTTCAAAAATAGATATCTAGGTTTTGTCTTCAAAATGGCACAAGATTTTAGCAACAGATTTATAGAATTAGTAGTTTCTTGCATTTTTAAAAATTTGCAAATAAGACATGCTAGAAGTAAATCACAACAGAAAAAGAGCAGCAGTTAAACAATTAATGGTGCTTATGGGAGAAAGCATAGTACTGTAGATTAATAGAGCAAGTAAGTGTTATCCTTAGCCAACTGCCCAGTCCCTGGGTTCCCCCATAAGAAGGGAATGTTGAACCACTCCTGTGTGTTCTCTACCTAGAAGACTCTGGAAAGAGTCGCAATAAAACAGAATTGACTTGATGGCACACATTATTAGGCTTTATTTCCTGAACCCCGCTAGGTGAAAGCCTTGTCGGGGCTTGAGTGGTCTAACTAGGCAGTTGTCCATCTCTTGTCAATGATGTTAGGCCAGGACTAAAACTCCCCAAAGCATCCTCCGTCAGATCCCTTGGGAGGCACACGTCACGGTCTGCCTAGCCAGCAGTTGACGTGATATCCAAATTGCTTTTTAAAAATGCATGCCAATAGATTTGATTTCTCAGGTCCATTTGCATGTGCAGAATGTCATCACGGAGACGTCTACCAATGCACAGACTCCTTGCTGAATAACGACTCCAAGGTATTCAAGGTTTATTTCCAGAATACAGTGTTCTTAAGATGCCCTTTTTGTTCTTACTTGTGATTGTCATTAGGAAATATTCTTTTTTCCTCCTTTTTTTTATTCTTCTCATCTATGATTCATTTTCATATGTGTGGCAGCCTATGAGATATTATTTTTAAGATTTATCTTTGGCAATAGCAAGTCTCCTGGTCAGCACCGATGGCAAGAAGACTCAGCTGGTAAGTGGGAATTTAGCAGAATTCTGACATGTGAAACTGTCAGAGTATGCAATAAGGCTAATTAAGGCTAATTAAATATTGCAGCCACCGATGGTAGTGCCATCCCTGAAGCCATTTCCTGGTGCTGGTGAATTTTTTTTGCCTTGCTTTATTTTATTTAATGGCTTAACAACATTTAACTTGAACCATGGAACAGAAATTCTGGGTGATCATAAAGTACTATCAACAATCCAGATTCACTTGATTTTCTGGAAAGTGCTTTTAATTTCTATCTCATGGATTAATAATAAGTCTTTTTCTTTCTTTGCTTGGTCTTTTCCTCTCATGATTGGCTTTTCTAATTTCTACAGTGTACAGTTTAGATTAACAGAACACAGAAAAATGTTTATTCAGACCTGCTGTTAAATAATGCTGTTGGTTTACTACCCTGTTTTGCGAAGATTATTCAAATGTGGCTTTGTCTGTAAGGAGACATTCTAAAATGGCTTTCCTTGTGCTTTCTGGATAAGAGAGATATCATTTGATCAAATATGTTGGAAATCTTATATGGCAACAGCTTGCTCCCACTGGAGCTTAGTCAGATTTCATTAACCTGCATCCAGTTCTTTGTGTGCCACAGAAGAGAAGTCAGTCTGCAGAATTTAAGAAGCAGCCAATTTAATCTTGCTACATATTTTTCCCCCTTGTGTAAGTAAAGCATGTTTTGTCTGAAGTGTATGTTATTGCTAACTCTGGTGCCTAGTCTTTCAGTGTGATAGGACATGTGAGATGAAATTAAATGCCGGGCCTTTTCCCCTTAGTCATCAAGACAGTGGCCTAGGTGAAGTCACATTAGAGCAGGAGTTCTCAACCTTTTAAAGCTGGGGGCCGGGTCACGTTCCCTCAGACAGCTTTGGGGGGGGGCTGGATGGCCATTTTGTCATGGCACTTCCTGGTGTGGTGGAGGCAGTGGGGGGGGGGGGCCACATGAAATGGTGCCGTGGGCTGCATCCAGCCTGCAGTTCACAGGTTGAGAATCCTTGCATTAGAAAGTAGGTTAGGAAGTGATCTGGAAGATATTAGCATACCTGTCAACCGCGGCTCCGGCGAATCCGGGACCTGCGCAAACCGGGTCTGCGCAGGTTGCATTGTATGCATGCACGTGGAGGGCTACACCACTTGCATAGCCTTCTACGCAGGCGGCGTAGCCTTCTGCACATGCGTGGAAGGGAGCTACGGAAGCGTAGAGCCCTTCCGCGCATGCATACAACACGACCTGCACAGATGGGCTGCACAGTGCCTCCTTTCCCCCACTGCAAAATTACAGGATTTCGGCAGTGCGGGTCGTGAAATGGCGCAAATCGGTGCCGAATTACGGGGTAATCCTGGCCAAATTGGGATGGTTGACAGGTATGGATATTAGTTCATTTTAGTTTCAACCATTTAGCTGAAATGATTGAATACTTGTCATGGTTGTGTTACTTTTAGTAACATTTATATCCCATTTTTCCCCATGTAGTGAGCTCAAAGTGGTGTACAAGGCTTTCCACCTCCCCCCTCTGTACTCACAAAAACTTGTGAGGTAGGTCAGCCTCAGGCAGTGCAATTGACCTAGCGACACTAATGGTCCTATTGGTCCCAATACTGGAGACAAGCTTGGAGCTCCCAAATCTGAGGCTCACTCTAACCACCACAGCATACTGTCAGGGCAGGATTTGTGCCCTGGTTTTAGCCTCATCCAAGATGGAGATTTCAATGTGTGGGAGAACCTTTAGCATATACCTTAGAGAGATTGGAATTATAAACATGCTGGCCTCATGGGTTGGAAGAAATGAAACCTAATGTGTAATGGACATGTTGTGCTATATGATCATTGGCTAGATTTCTTTAGGGAATGGCAAGGAGGTGGACCCTGAGGGAAGAGATATAACCCAGAAGGAGGAGGCAAGATATTCTCTTGATCCGATGCTTTGAGCTAAGGGTGAACTGCAAACATGTAGGTGCTTAAGTCAGAAGGGGGAGCTGGGCTTTTCCATTAGATAAGCTGTCTTTATTTTGATGTGCTTTCTGAACTTTTGATAAACTTTCTTCTGTAACTTACTCTGATTACAAGATATTTTTATAATACCTGAAGATGCGTGGAGTGTTTACTTGGCTGTGTGCTGCCATATCTACACTAATCAAGTATCCTGGGTTGCTTAGCTGGGAGGGCGCCAGCTTAGAATCAGGAACCAACTACTGGTGGGCAGAAATACCTAATCATGAGTAAATTTGTTCCTGCCACATACTGGCTGTGGGTAAATTTTTACAGGTAATAAGTGAAATCTGTTGCTTATCTACGAAGCCATAACTTGATGTTACATCCACAGTAGCTACAACAGCACCAATGTCGAATTACTAGCCTCAAAGCACTTCTGCTGGTACAATGTGCAATCTGTGTTAACACGGCATAACACCCAGCAAAGTTACACTTTCATAATTTTACATTATGCATCAATGAACTGGATTCCGGTCAGTGTTTATTTTCTTAAGCAGAAGCAACAAGAGGTCCCTGTATTTCAAATACAGTATATCTACTTTTAGTCATTGAACTTTTCAAATGCACACGTCCTCATATATTTTTTGTCTGAAATGTACCACAAGCCTCGCAAATGTATGTACACTGTATTTCTGAAACAAAATCCATCCTTTTCTGTTGCTAGGGCCAGGACGTGCAACATGGATATTTTTGTTTGGAAACATGAATGAAACAAAATTATTTCCTTAATGGACTCTCTGGTAGACAAGTGGATTACAGATGTAATAAAGTTAAACCAACACAGAAGGTTTAGTCTCTTTTTTTCAAATCACTGACTCGGGAGGAAAGGCCTTCAGACATGAAGGAGATAATTTGTTTTTCCAAAACAGTTATCAGCAGTGGCGTCCCATCTTAACCAATTATCAAAACAGCAGGTTTGCAAGTATGAGAGCATCCCGATTAGGGCCTGGTGGCTCCCAGTAAAAATACCTCAGTCTTCAGTCAGCATCTTAGAATGTTTGTGGGTTCAGATTTTTTTTTCCCCCTTTATGCTGTTTTCTGTAAATTTTGGGGCAGAAACATCTTGGCTCTGTCAAAAGAGCTAAAAGCATATGAAACAGACAGGTGGAGAGACGTAGAGCCTTTACAGACTGGCAGTCGTGACTCAGCCACCCATAAAATGATTTTTCATTAATGTTTTAAAAAGTGTGTCAGAGATGTCAGAATATGTAAGCTGCACACATAAATTATTTAGGTTTCTTCTTTCCTCTCTCTCTTTTCCCTAGCCTCTCACAGCTGACATATGTAAAGTGTTCTAGTTTTGTTCAGATTTGTTGTACTGTCTGGCAGACAGTACTCATCATCTGCTAATTTGGACAGTTTCAAAAGCAACTCTTTTTACACGAGCAAGCAGTCAAACCATGGTTTACATGGCCTGAGAGTGTTTTTGGTGAATTTAATATTGCTTATATCGTCAACATGACTTTTGTCAACAGTACTTTTGTCAACAGTACTTTTTGGTAAAGAGCCAGGTGAATAAGCAAACAGTAGTAACTCACGAGGAGCCTCATGTGAGAGGCCCGTTTTAAAAGTGTTATCTGAGAAGTGCTTGATAAAATCGTATTATAATAGAAAACATTAAATGGTTCAGTGCAGAAGTTCCCCTTGTCTCATTGAAATTGCTAGGAGATGCAGCAGCTTCTGTTTCTTTCACCCATGCCTTTTGGAGTGCTTCATCTACCTCTCTTCCATTTGCTGTATTTTGCAGACAGAAGTGGGGGAAATTCTTTTTTATTTTATTTTATTTTATTGGTTTCTCTGTGTGTGTTTTTACAGCTCCAGGATTACCCCGGGCTCCATGACTACTAGTGAGCTGATTGTTGTTTTCTTGGAGTTGCAGTCCAAAAAAGTAACTTTTCCCATATCTGATTAAACATCAGATGTATTTCTCTTGGCTACAGCAGTTTTGAGATCTATGGCATATTGTTCTTTAGTGAGCTCAACACCTCAGGAAAACACTTTTGAGCATTATGCAATTAAAAGATTACTATTTTAAATGCTTGTTTCTCTACCCAGTAAATTATTGCTCTTTGACCCTATTTTTGTCACTGGGAGATGTCTTGTTCAAATGTTGATGCAATCTTAGACTGCATTAACAGAACTATAGTATCCAAGACCAATGAGGTACTAGTCCCCCTTTATTTGGCAGTCATTAGACCACATCTAGTATACAGTAATACCTCATACAAAGTCGGCTTCATACAACATTGGATTCATGCAACATCGCCTAATTCCTTGAAAAAAGTTGCCTCATACAAAGTCGTGTGACGTATGAGGCATTGGGGTTTTCCCAGGTTGCATTGTGCCTGGGAAGTATAAAAGGCGGGACACATGCGTGGATTGCTCTTGTGGGTTTTGCATGAGGCAAAGAGTGTTTAGGAGTGATTTTGAGCACGATTTTAGATTTTTGAGAATTTTTTCATCAGAATTTTTAGAAGCATTCCTGGGATTTTTGCAGCATTCTTCAGGTTCTTGGACAATCAGGGTTGTTTGACATGTTTTTGTAATGTTTTTAGCCTTTAGACAATGATTTCTTAAAGTTCTGTCAGTTTCCTGTCTGTTTCCTTGACTTTGCCCTGAAGTCTGTGCTGTTGCAGTACAATGTATCTCTATGGAAACGACATTGTACGAGGCATCGCAGCAAGGATTTGGACATTGTATAAGGCATCACGGCTAGGATTTTGCATGCCTCATACAAAGTCCAAATCCGTATAAAGTCCAAACTTGTGGAACCAAGTTTGGACGTTGTATGAGGTATCACTGTGTTGTGTCCAGTTTTGGATATCACACTCAGGGCCATAGCCAGAGGGGACCCAGGGGGCGTGAAAACACTCCTGAGCTAACAGCCCCCCCCAGGGTTGCCAATGTTATATAAGTGTGTGTGACATTGTTGCCCCTCCTGAATTTTGTTTTTGCCCCCTCCCAAGCTAGAATCCTGGCCGCACTTCAAGAAGGATGCCAACAAACTGGAACAAGTTCAGAAAAGGGAAATGATGATCAGAGGACTAGAAACTAAACCCTATGAGGAAAGACTGAAAGAACTGGACATGTTTAGCCTTGGTACCTCAGATAAAGTCTGATTTGGGTACAGTCCGATTCGGATAAAGTCGTGGTTTTCATGCACACATGATGCATTGCATAAAGTCAAAAACCGCTAAGAAATGGATGTTATCCAAGGTATTTGGTATAGGAACCTCGGATAAAGTTCATTTTTTGACATTATCTGATGCATCGCCCATTTTATTCGGATAAAGTCTAAAATCGGATAAAGTCCAAACTTGTGGAACTGAGTTTGGAGTTTATCCGAGGTTCTACTGTACTTGAAAATTAGTCAGAAAGATGAGCGGCAGGATTTGTTCTCAATCATCCCACATTGCAGGCTACATAACAACATGCTCAAACTACAGGAAACCAAATATAGTTATAGTTTCAGTTATCATGAAAAAATTCTTAACTGTTAGAACAGTTTGCTAATGAAACCTGATGGTAAGTGCTCCAACACTGGAAGCATTCAAGAGAAAACTGGTCAATCATCTGTCAGATGTGCTTTGGTTTGGATCCCTGTAATCAGCAGGGGTTTGACCTGATGGTCTTATAGGCCCCTTCCAACTCAAATATTCTATGATTCTGTGTTTCTGCATTTCACATCTGAGATGAATGTCTCTTGACCCTAAAGCATAAACAAGTAAATTAAGACGTTGTGGATTTACGTGTTGGTGAAGTCTGCTGAAAACTGTTGGGAACAATGGATGAGAGGGTAATTTTATTTTTCTAACATAAAAATGAATGCCATCTTGGGTTTCCCCCCGGGTGCAATTCAAGGTGCTGGTTGTCACCTTGAAAGCCCTTCATGGTAGAGGACCAGGATACCTCAGGGACCGTATCATCCCTAGGACATCGACCCATCCCATGAGAGCAAACCGAGAGGGCACCCTTCAGGTACCATCTGTTGGGGAGGGTTGCCTCTCCAGCACAAGGAAAAGGTCCTTCTCAGTCGTAGCCCCCACACTATGGAACCTCCTCTCAGTAGAACTACGCCTCCAGGCCCAGTTGCTACCGTTTAGGAAAGAATTGAAGATGTGGTTGGCAAAATGGGTCTGGGGGCCGGGATTGCCAACAAGCTCCCCTTTTTGGCTCGTCTGAGGCTTCCCCTTCCTGTAATTAATTTTTAAAGGTTTTTGTAGATTTTATATTTGTTTTTAGATAATAGATGGCATGGTGGGGGATAATATTGTTATGTTTTTAAAATTGTTTTACCTGTATATTGGTTTTAACTTGTGTACACCGCCCAGAGTCCTTTGGATAGGGCGGTATATAAATCTATTAAATTAAATTAATTAAATTATTAAATTAAATTAAATTAAATTAAATTAATACAAGATCCCCTATAAGCAGCAGAAAAAAATTAATGAAATGAAATTGAGGGGGTGATAAGAAGTAGAGTTAAAACCTTTCAGCAGTTGTAACTGGTGAGTTTGAACAATCTTGTTTTCATTTGTGTCAAATTGGAAAGCATACTGAATTTGGGGATCATCCCAGCCACAGATGGATCATTAATACAGTTTGGAGCAGTGTTTGAAGGTGTAAGAGATAGCTGTTTAGTCTCAGTTATCTCTATTTGGACATCACATAACAGAATGCATCTTCCTAAGAGTCCATGAGTATAGGAAGACATTTGCTTGTTTTGTGTTGTGCTTTTATAGAAGCTGTGCCTTTCACATAGCCTGTACTCAAACTGGGGGTGGGCTATGCTTTGAAAGGATTGTAAATAGCAAGGGATTATGTTTCAGTTCTAGCACTACCAAATGCCATATATAAAGAATACCAGTCATAGCAATTTATGTAAACAGAAGATTAAAGTACTGTACCTTCCTTTGCTCATCTTCACCAGATTTTGTTTTTCAGAAAAAAAGGAGCAATTAAGATGGGTGCTTTTGTTGTTATTTTACATAAATCAACTCTGTATGAAGCAGGAAATCTCAGATACATTTTTTAAAAAGTGAGCCCAAAGTCCTGGCTCTCAAACAAAGCTTGGCAAAAGGTTTTGAGTTTTTGGAAAGCTTCATTTACCCATGTGGCTTGAAATGGGAAGGATGATAGTTATGTATAATTAATAGAAGGAAGGACAGGACAAGAAAGTTGGAAGAAAATATTAATCTTGGATGAGGTATAAGTAATACACACCAATGGCATTAATCTTCTTCATCTGAGAATAAATTTCAGCTATACAGTGAATATAACCTTTGTATTGTGTGGGAACAAATAGTTTTATGTATGCTGTTTGGTTTCCATGGTTCTACGTAATGAACTCTCTTAGATGCTTTCCAGGAAAATGGTTCAGAGCACAGGGTGTGTGCTATGAGTTTGTTGTATCTCATAGTATGTTAAGTCGTCTTCAGTACAGTCGTATTTTATAGCTGTTGGAAAGTCCAGGTTTCTTCTCAGATATAAAACAACTGAAGCTTACATCTATCACATAGCAACACTTAAGAAATACTCATACTATTCCAACAAGGACAATGAGAATTTAGCATATGGAGGAATTTTTTGCATTATGAATTAGTTTGTCTGGAGGTAATTTGCAGGACCAGAAGAAAACAGACATACAGTATAGCTTACCCTTGTGTTATTGTACCATTTCATACTGCAGATATAAGGTGACAATCTTGTACATTTGTGCATATAATGTCCTCCCTAAATGTAGACAACTAACCGCCATAACATACTTATTTTTGCAAGCAGAGAATCCCCCTCTCCCCAGTAATAATTCAGTGAACTCAAGTGGTTGTATGTCCAGCATACCTGTCAAGTTTCGGGAAATTTCTGTCAAACCCCCATATTTTACACTATTTCCCACCATCATCCTTTATTAGTTAGACTGCAATTAGACTGGAGTTAGACTGGAGGCCAACACAGGATAAGCATAGCTGTCCAGTTTCCCAATTTGGACGGGAAATTCCCCTTATTTGACAGGAATTTCCCAAAACTTGACAGGTATGATGTCCAGGGTAGAGACTTTTTATGCAAGTTGAATCTTTGACATAAGGAATCTGTAAGCACATGCTATTAAAACTAATTAAAGAAGTAGGGCAAATAATGGAGGATAAAGCTACCAATAGCTATTATTCTTGATATCTAAGTGAAATCTCCACCATCAGAGAAAATAAATTTTTGGTTACTAAATAGGTGGTAGGATACAGGGGAAAGCCTAGCATTTATACAACTTCCAGATGTATTTGGCTTGTAGTAGTAGTAGTAGTAGTAGTAGTAGTAGTAGTAATCCAGCAAATCAGTTGCTCTGTTCCTCAAAGTGTAAAGTGAATGGAACATCCATGACTGTCCTGATACAAAGCTTTGATATTGTCTGAATCATTGGGAAGCATTTGCTCTTTATTTTATTTTCCCCATTTTCTTTTAATTCACATGGTGTGATTGATGGGATTATCCAGATTTATGGCATGGAATGGTTTACAGCTCCTCCCCAATTTGACAGCTAAAGAGATTCGTAGATATCCTGCTCCAAGAGATTCTCATTGCCAGGATCACTTGGCTCTTCTAGTCTGCGAACAGCTGTTTCATCTTCTCTTTCATGTCTTTCTGAACAATGTTGTATGCATCTCCATAGATGCTAATCTGTCCTTTCAAAGAAGTCAATCATGTTTTGAAAATGTGGAACATGCTTTTGTTGTTGTTGTTGTTGTTCAGTCGCACAGTCGATTCCGACCCTATGGACCATTGATCTCCAGGTACCCCTGTCCTCCACCATCCTCCTCAGCCCGCTCAGCTCGGTGCCCGCTGCATCCACAATGCCATCCAGCCATCTCATCCTTGGCTGTCCCCTTTTTCTTTTGCCCTCCACCTTTCCCAGGATCAAGGCTTTCATGTTCTATAGAATTCTGGTTCCACAAAGTCTCATGTGCTATCTTGATTTTCAACAGCATGTGCCATTTTATCTAGGAGTTCTCATGTTGATTGAAGCTTCCCAGTCTTTTACTGAATATTCCTTCCTTTCAGTATTTTCTAGAAGTCTAGACAGCTGTTATTTAATGAGCAGAAAACTACACTTCCACAAAAGCCTAAGTCTCTTAAAAAAACACTGGTGCAGTTTCTCTTTTGTACAGGAAATAGATCTAAGGCAGTGTGGAAGTTAGGCTTGGTTATTTTGTGGAAATGAAATATGTGTGTATAGGGTGGTGCCTGTAGATGTTTGGGTATGGGCGGGAGCTTCCAGAATTCTTAGAGAGTTCTGGGTGTTGAAATCTTAAAAGAAAACCCAAATGACATACCTCTCATTACAATATAGTGATTTTGAGGAGTGATCTCCCTAAAGCAAGAGATAGCACACATTATCTATACAGTATTATGGTGGCTAAATTCTGACATATTGCCCAACCATGATTTTCAGTACTATATTTAGATGCCAAATCATAGTTGTCTGATTTTTCGGAGTTCACACCATGATTTTGAGTTGTTTGCCTTCGTATGGTTTTCTGCCTGTTCAGCACTTCAACGTCAAGTCTACGTCGTCATCTGCAACTCGATCCGAGCACACATGTTTTTTTTTCCATGCCCTAGGGCGCTGGGAGGTCTGCTCTTGGAGGCGAGCTGGTTCTGGGCCACCTTTACTCTTTGAGGCAATCAGGAAAATGCCACTGGCATGAATTTGTTTAAGGTGGATCCCAGCTTGCCATGAAGTGGCCCACACGCTATGATTTCGGAGCCATCTCCTGCAGCACAGATGAAATGAGACACGCAGAATTTAACACTGGGACTGCAATGGACTGCCGCAGCCTTGAGGATATGGACAAGGTGTGCCTTCATAGCCATTGCGAATCAGAGTTCTTCCTCCATTGCCGTTGGGCCCAATATGATGGTTTCCAGTGGCATCTCCTTCATTGAGGGAGCCATCACCCCACCTAAAGGGGCTCATCTTCCCATAGTTGTTGGCCCCTTTAGGGAATCAGATTATTTACCACCGCCCAACACTCAGCGTTGAGTTGCTGGCTGTATGATCTACTCCATTATCGTAGCAGGATGTCCAGCCAGACTGACTAATGCCAAGTACTCTCTGCAGAATTTATAAAATTGTCCAATCGTAATCATCACGAACCATGTTTTGTGTTTCCAATAACTTGGATGGGGAAAGCTATAAAATGGTATATTAGCAAAATTAGCATACTATGGCTGAAAACCTGTTGCTTAATGTAATAATTCACAAAGAGAATAGCCCCAAGTGAATGTATAAAGGAATTGATTTACCAAATCCCCATTGAGTCTGTGGCACAACTCATATTGCAGCTTACTATACTAAGCAAAGAACATTAGTCAATGTATGTACCTGCATATACTAAAATAAGAAACAGATATAGAATTAGAGTAGCAAATGTCCCCCATTCCTTCCCCACCCTCATAACAGATAACAGTGATCTGTATACCCACCTCCGAATGTAGTTTCTGATTTTGGTTTAACAGTATCTCACAAACTGTTGTGACAATTAAGACATCATGGTTATGTTTCTTTAACTCTGTTTGGCGTGACATTACAGTTGGACCTCTGTGGAGCAATCAAGAGAGCATGATATATCTCTCCATCTAATTTCTGATTAGTTTAAGTAATGGCATTAAATTGACAACAATTCAGTTTGAGAATTCAATCAGGAAAACAATTAGATTTGTCTTGACTGAGAAGGAACTCAATGGCTAACCTCTTGTTACATAGCACTGACTGCATGACTGGAACTATATCATCAGCAATCATGTCACTGCTGACTAAAGGCTTCTTTTGCTGATTTCAGGGTGCAGGCTATTTGTACACAATGCAACAAAGTTGTGTACCCCCTGAAATCACCAAAGAAAACCTTTAAGCAGTGGTGATTTGCTTCTGCTAATGACATTCCTATTATGCATCTGGAACTGCAAAGCAAGACTTTAGTCAGTGCCCCTGTGTAGCACTGTAAAGTTGTAAAACAGGTCGACAACCATTGACTATCTGGGGGTCATTTCGCTAAATAGCTTGTGCCCACCTATTTCTCAAAACAAGTTTTGAATAAAGGTTATGTCAGGCCTCTCTCAACTCTGTTTTTTCTAAAATAACCTTTAAAGGACCAGCTACTATATGTTCTCTTGAGGCTTCTGAGAAGAGAGGCAAGGGGATTGTTTTGCAGATGGGGCTCAGTGGGTTTTCCTGCAGTTCTTGGCTGGCCTAATGCATGATGCATTCTTTTTCTTTCCTTCAGGAGCAAATAATGATGACAAGAGTCCTGTTTGATTCTATGCACATTTGCTCTTTTGATGATAAAAGTAAATACCCACACTCTGCTTCGTACACTATTTTATACATGAACAGATGTTGTGTCTGCCATGGCCATCCCTAGTTTTGGTTTTCCAGAAGTAAGGAAAAAGGATGGAGAAAGGAGCATAAACAGGGCATTTAACAGTGGGGAGGAGACTAGAGACTTATTTGTTGTGTTGAATCTCTTCAAAGCATAGGAGCATAACCAGTGGTGGGCTCAAAAAACTTTTACTACCACACTGTGAGCGTGGTATGGTGGGTGCAGCCAGGGGGAAACCCCTGCGTTGCACCTGAATGAGTAAAGGTTTCCCTTGCTCGAAAGCCCGTCATATCCAACTCTAGGGTTCAGTGCTAATCTCTGTTTCAAAGCCGAAGAACCAGCATTGTCTGCTTCCTCAGACGTTTCTGTAGTCATGTGGCAGGCATGACTAGACACCAAAACGCTGTTTACCTTCCCACCGAAATGGTCCCTATTTATCTACTTGCAATTACTTGCTTTCCAACTGCTAGGTTGGCAGGAGCTGGGACAAAGACGGGAGCTCATTCCGTCCTGCAGTACTCGGGAATGGAACTGCTGACCTTCCGCCTCCCAGTAAGTGTCTTAGCCACTTGAGCCACTGCAACCTGTCTACTGCAATTGTAAATAAGGGTTAAAAAATAGATCCCACCTGTACAAATGGTTTTGTTTAGACTAGCCTCAGATGGGTTCTTTTTCTTTCCTTTCCTGCTTTGTTATAAATGCTAGTTGTTGTTTTCTATTAGGTAGAAAATGGTAAACCCATACTGAGTACTTTATGGTTTGAAAACTCTATAAATAATTATCATAAATCAGAATCAATAACATCACATAACACTAATTGTTGACAAAGGTGTTGTGCACTTATTTTTTAATTTTGCATTGTTCATAATACTTAACACCAACAAAATGTATAACACTAGTACAGTGAACCCCCGACTAACGACGCGTTCAAAAAGCGTCATTTTGATTAATGACGCTTCCCACGCTCCGACGTGATCTCCCGCACAACGATGAAAAAACATTGTTACTTGAATAACAATGTTTTTTTTACCGCCATTGTGCGAATAACTATGGTTTTTTGACGTTCTGCGGGAGATCTCCCATAGGAAACCACAAAAGACGTTTTCCGCATAACGACGCTACTTGGGGAACCAAGCGACGTTGTTATGTGAGGGTCTACCGTAAGTGGAAACATGACCTAGTAAGTGAAGTTTTCATGCAAGTACAGTATTAGCTGAAACACATGTAGAGATAGAACTATTCAGGCCCATCTTATTTAGTACACCTGTTTAGAAATAAATAGTACATGGAAAAATGTTTAGTACTGTATAGTGTAACTGTCAGGAGAGAAAACTTTCATTTCAGATCAGTAGAGAAAAATAGTTTCTAGCCAAGTGCTCCCTGCCTGTCTTGGCTTTTCAGCTATAACCTTTTCTGCTTTGAATACGTAGGCGTATGTATACGTGTATGCTTTTTGTTGTGTGGGGGAGCATTGTTACATTGACTTCTCAGAGAACACCATAGCAACCCAAAAAGTGCCCTCCTTCAAACTTCTAAACAACAGCTGAGCAGCCTCACCTTGGCACAGTGCAGGCAGGTCCAGGATTTACACTTGACAGGAAACCTGTATTTCATTGGCCTTTCTAGGAAGGACAAAGTGATGTTTTATTAGACCACTTCCTATATGAGCTTGAATGAAGAGGAGATTCTAGGATTAAATAATCAAACCACCATATCATATTCCTTCTGGAAAGAATACAAAGGGGAAAAATAATATTTGAGTTGTAAGAAATCAAAAGCCATTGTTTAAACAGTTACTGTACTATGCAACCCACTGTCTATTTGTGTTACAGTGTTATTTCATCAGAGCCCATTCTGAACCTGGGTGGTGGTCTAGGATGTATGATCTTTGGGGAATTATATTTAGAGGTATGGTTACTGAAAGAGGGGAAAACCCAGATCCGTTCCCTGTAAAATGATAAGAGGATACAGCCCACTGCGTCGGGTCCATAGGGAGCTCAGTCCTGCTGCAGTGAAAAGTTAAGGTTGCTTTAGGAAGGTGTGGATGTTAGAGCAGCAACAGGTCTTTCGAGAAAACATAGATAAATTTAAAATTTCAGTGTCAAATTTGAATGTAAAAATGCTTCAAAGGGGGAGTACCCTGCAGCTCCTGGAACACCCTTCCAGAGACCACACTGTTAGTTTATTTCTCTATATCCCTTTAGACTGGTTTACTTTTTGAAGTTAAGTTTTCATATTTCCCCCCTCAAATGTCTCTCCTGTAGGATTGCTATTTATTAGATTAGGATTTCACTAGGAGTTGTACCTTGTTAGCCTTTTTCTCCAGATTGAGGATTAAGCTCACAGGGTGAGGTCCCTGAAGCAGGGTCAGATTGATTATGCTCTTTTTGTCTAAAGGTATTTACCATATGTTCTGTGCCCTGGGAACCAGATGCAGGCCAGGTTTTAAACCATTCTTGCTCCCTATCGTGCAACAGCCCCATTTTGCCAAGCATGATTTTTAGTCCCTAGCTTTGCCTCTTGAACCCTGAGGTCAAAGCCTCAGATGCCCTTGGTGTTAAATCCCTGAACTCTGCCACAGAGCAGGGTTCTTAACATATAGCAATACCAATTACACTTATAGTAGAACCTGTATAACGAATGCATTACACAATGAAAAAATTGTACGACAAAGAGGATTTGAAAAAACATTGTGTCCCGTATAATGCAAATTTCCATTATACGATGCAATCTATACCTATAAATCCGAGCATTAACCGTTGGAATGTGACAAAGGCTCCCACACCTGGCCACACTAGCCCATACCGAGCCTCCTGCACTCGCCCGAACCGGGTCCGGAGGTCAACGAATGTTTGAGAAATGCGTCAGTGGGGCAAGAGCCCCACGAACGCAAACAAATAAAAAGGACTTCAATTCCCAACGTTCTTTGCGCCGCGCTGAGCCAGAGCCAATCAGGCTGAGAGGCATGAGCAAAAAGAACGTTGGGAGACGCGCTGCAGCCAATCAAAATAAAGCGGTAGAAAATATTACATTGTAGGATCGGTAAAATCACAAATTAAACTTCATGTCCCAGCGTCCTTTACGCTATGCAACTCCTCAGCCAATCAGGCTGAGGGATATGAGCGCAGAGGAGGCTGGGAACGTGCGCGCTGACTTAAAAAAAACACCACTGGGAGCTGGAGGGAAAGACTTTGAAAGACCCAGCTGGAGGGAGCCAGGAAAAGGTAAGTGCGGTCGGTGGGGGTTAGGGAGTGGGTGAGGGAGGCAATGAAAGGTGCTGGGTCCAGAAGGGTTGGGGGGACAGACCCCTTTTGTCCCCCAACCCTTCTGGACCCAGGAGAGGGGAACAATTCCCCCCCCCCCCAACACTCCATTTTTAAAGAGAAGAAACCGCTTGGTGTCCTGTGGGGGGATCCTGTGGGGGTGTCCTGTGGTGGGATCCCCTCTCTGCAGGGTCCCCCCTTTGGGTTTGGGGGGTTGGGGGGGCAACATACACACACACACACACACACACACACACACTGCTTCTCTCTCTCTCTCTCTCTCTCTCTCTCTCTCTCTCTCTCTCTCTCTCTCTCTCTCTCTCACACACACACACACACACACACACACACACACACACACACACAACACTTCTGCCTTGCTAGGAATTTTTAATGTGTGTGTTGGTGGTTGGAGTGGTATTGTATGGGTGGTGGTGGTTGTGCACACCCAAAACCACCCCTAACCACCAACACACACTTTAAAAATGCCTGGCTGGCTGGGCAAACTATGCTAGTGCATCTCTATGGGAAAAATCGTACAACGAAATTTTTGTTGTTGTACAATTTTTTTCCATAGAGATTTTTGTTGTACGATTTTTCCCATAGCGATTTTTGTTGTATGATGCATGCATCTTATAATGAAAAATATCATATAACGAAGTGCCTTGTAGAACTGATTATTTTTGTTCTAAGGGGTTTTACTGCATATACCACCCCATAGCACTTAGTGCACTTTCTGGGTAGTTCACAGACTAATGGTGTATGCTTATAGAAATAAAGACTATTCCAATTACTATTTGCTACTAATTACAAAAATACAGTAATACCTCATACAAAGTCGGCTTCATACAACATCGTATTCATACAACATCGCCTAATTCCTTGAAAAAAGTTGCCTCATACAAAGTCGTGTGACGTTGTATGAGGCATTGGGGTTTTCCCAGGTTGCATTGGGCCTGGGCAGTATAAAAGGCAGGACACATGCGTACATTGCTCTTGTGGGTTTTGCATGAGGCAAAGAGTGTTTAGGAGTGGTTTTGAGCATGATTTTGGATTTTTTCGATTTTTTTTGTCAGAATTTTTAGAAGCATTCCTTGGATTTTTGCAGCATTCTTCAGGTTCTTGGACAATCAGGGTTGTTTGACAAGTTTTTGTAATGTTTTTAGCCTTTAGACCAGTGGTACTCAAAGTGGTCCCCACACCCAACAGGGGACTTTAATTCCCAGAAGCCTAAGTCAGTATATTGGCTGATCAGTGCTTTGAGGAATTGACTTAGGCTTCTGGGAAATGGAGTCCAAGAACCAAAGTTTGGGAAACACTGCTTTAGACAATGATTTCTTAAAGCTCTGTCAGTTTCCTTGACTTTGCCCTAAAGTCTGTGCTGTTACAGTACAATGCATCTCTATGGAAACAACGTTGTATGAGGCATCGCGGCAAGGATTTGGACGTTGTATGAGGCATCGTGGCTAGGATTTTGCATGCCTCATACAAAGTCCAAATCCATATAAAGTCTAAACTTGTGGAACCAAGTTTGGACGTTGTATGAGGTATCACTCTACTACCACAGTGAAAACAAAAGGAAACCTTATTGAGGATTTAAACATGCAGATATCTTTGTGATATATAATAGATAAATATTGACTTCGAGGTTTTTTTCTCTTTGGTAGAAAATTTGTAATGAAGCGAAGTGTATTTTATATTTAATCCATCTCTTAGTCCAGATTACAGGAAATTATTCCCTGCTAATCTGAGAGAATACAATATAATATAAGTAGGCTCAACAGGCAGAAGATGTTCTAATAAGATATTATAATTTTCTTCTTTTTGCAGGATCTTTCCGAAATGATGGCTTAAAAGCTGCTGACGTCCTTCCCATACTAAAGGAAAAAGTGGCCTTTGTGTCAGGTAGGCATATCACTTATTACTTTTGAAGCATGCGAGTCCACTGTACTGTATGAGTGAAAATGAGGGAAGTGTAATAGCACTACCATATAAAACATAATTTTTGAGAACTTTAGAGGTCCAGAAAGTATTAGAAGCAGATTCTAATCTATTGACTCAGACAGAGTATTATTTCAAAAATGCAGATCTACTCATTTTTAAGACTAGTTGTGTTTTTAGGAAATGACTCCCTAACTATGGAAAGATTATGTCTCACTGATGTACTTTGCATATGAAATATCTCTAAATTGGGCTAAGAAATTATCTTATGTGAAATGCTAAGGCATTGATGCCAGCCTGTGTAGATAATACTATACTGGGCTGTGCTAATATCAGCGGCAGGAAAGAATACAGTATATTGCATTGTTAATATAAGAGGAATAATACAAAATGTCTCCGGTATCAGTCCAATGTTTGCTGAGAAATAAACATGGAACATTTTCTCTCAGGTTTGCCCACTTTGGTTTGTCATTTGCTAACTGGCAAAAATGAAAGGGTAATGGAAAACAGAGTTATGATCTGATCTGGTCTGGTGTGTTTTGATTTTGTGCTTCCTATTCTACAGTTTTGCATGTGTGTATCTGAAGTGTGTGCTCATTAAAGAATACACATTCTCATACCTGTCAACTGCGGCTCCGTACAATCTGGGACCTGCGCACAACGGTTCTGTGCAAGTTGCGTTCTACGCATGCGTAGAAGGCTTTTATGCTTGCGTAGAACCCTTTTATGCTTGCATAGCCTTCTACACAAGCGTACAAGGTTCTACGCAAGCGTAAAAGGGTTCTACGCAAGTGTAAAAGCCTTCTACGCAAGCGTAAAAGGGTTCTACGCAAGTGTAAAAGCCTTCTACGCATGCGTAGAACACAACTTGCGCAGAAGGGATGTGCAGTACCTCTTTCCCCCTCGCTGCCAATTCTGGGGTTTGGGCAGCTGCGGGTGGGAAATGGTGCAAATCGGCGCCGAAAATAGGGAAATCCCGGCCAATCCAGGAAGGTTGACAGGTATGCATTCTGCCAGCATACTGCACTCCTCACTGCCCAAGAGTCTCCCTTCCTGAAGTCGTTGGAGTAATTTCAAGGTGCCTTTTGGCATGTGGTGTTGGGGAACTTCACCAATATTGTAGCTTTGAGAATCGTTCTCAGAGAGGAGAGAGTTACTATATGTGTGCTTGGCTCTTCCCTTCCCGACTGGCAAAAGCGGTCTGCAGGCATGCCGTGTTGGCAGTAGTAGCTTTGAACACTTCTTTTCAGTAAGGTATAATTCCACAATGTCTGAAGAAGAGAGTGGTCAGACCTTTTTTTAAAAAAAAATCAATTTGGTAGCAGTTGTTTTCAGTAGTGAAAGATTTCTTTCTCCTATTATTTAGCTTCCATGGGTTCATGCCAATGAAAAGAATTATCCAGGAGTTTCAGCAGAAAAATTCAGGAGAAAAATTGGAAATGTTTAATTTCCAGAAAGATTGATGCTACTGGTATCATCAGCCTTAAGTGGTTTAAGCCACAACAATAGGATATTGATATAATAATATTGATATATTATGCGGGATGGGGGGATTGGGGGGAATGGTGAATAATGATTAAAGTGAAGCTCTGCTTGAAAGATATATCAGAGTACTGTATAAGGATTCAAACTTGTGTTTTTTGTGTGACTTGCATGTACATTTCAGTTTGTGTCTTGCTTGTAAATTTTAATTATAATCATATTTTATTGTGGTTAAACACTATTGCTGAAAACACTATACTGATGTGGAAAGGTACACTATAATCTAATTAATAAGAAGTAAGATGAATTTTCAAGTTAATGTGATTATGACATACATCTTTCCTGAAAGGTCTCAATTAGCAATCTTGTTTCTTCTTGGAAGGGTCATGAAAGTGATAAATCCATGGCTCTTTCCTGACTTTGGATTATATACTCAACAACAGCTGAAGTGGCTGTGTAATCCTTCCAAGCCTCTAGGCATACAGCAGCCATAACTGCTGTGACTATTATAGAGCCGTCTTGTATATTACCAAAGATAAATCTCTTGTTGCATTTACATGCAGTGTATACTTGACAGGATAAGCCAGGAATGGCCAATTTATGGATTGCTTTGGGCTAGATATGACCACCCAGCTCAAAAAAGTTGTCAAGTTTAATTTTACATCTTTCCTTATAGATCTATACCAATAAATCCAAGGGTTTGTTTGTTTGTTTGTTTATATTCATGTTTATATAGCCGCCCAACTCTCAGAGACTCTAGGCAGCATACAATCTTAAAACCCTTAAAACAAGAATAACCCCATTAAAACAAATTACCCCGCTAAAACCCCCACACATTAAAAAGTGGAAGATTACTTTGATATTAGCAGGTGGGGGTCACAACATCTTCAGGACCCCACACCTGCCCTGCCAGCCATGTTTTCAGATCTTTCCTGAAGGGCAGCAATTCCGTCTGCAGCCTTAGTTCCACTGGCAGGAGGTTTCACAAGGCTGGAGCGGACACAGAGAAGGCCCTCCTTCGTGTGCTAGAGAGACCCTCTAGCAGATGGTACAAGCAGAGAGCCCCTCTGGTCCGCTCTGGTTGGACATTCTTGGGGCGATGCGTTCTCTTAGGTATCCTGGCCCACTACAATGTAGGGCTTTAAAGGTAATGACAAGCACCTTGAATTGCACCTGGAGGCAAATTGGAAGCCAGTGCAGCTCCCGAAGCAGTGAGGCACGAGCATAACGCCCACACCCCATCACCACCCGAGCAGCCGCATTCTGGACCAACTGCAGCCTCTGGATGGTCGTCAACCATCCGTTAACCGTTGGAACTTGCTATACGTTTCTGCACCCGTCCATCCTATCCGATACCGAGCTTCCTGCACTCGCCCGAACTCGGTCCGGAGGTTACTGCAGGGTTGAGAAATGCACCAGTGGGGCAAGAGCACCACGAACGTGAACAAAGAAAAAGAACTTCACTTCCCAACGTTCTCTGTGCCGCCAGAGCCAATCAGGCTGAGAGACGTGAGCAGAAAGAATGTTGGGAAACGCGGCATGGCCAATTAAAATCGAGCCACAGGGAAAAAACCGCCGCACGAACGAAAACCACAAACGCAAAACTACAAGTCCCATCATCCTGCGCACCGTGAGCATGCAGAACGCTGAGAAAGCCGGCGCGCAAAAAATAAAATTACAAAACGCAATGGGAGCACAAGTCCCCAGCAGGCAGACGCAGCGCCTCACAGACTCACAAAACAAACACCCACAAAAATCCACCACGAGACACCTGCCAGCCTTCTTTCCCAGAGCAATGGGGTGAAGAGGGACTCCCTCTCCTCCACACTACCCCACCGAAGTCATGGTGAGACCACCATCGGCCTCAAGGAAAGTTGAGCCGGGGTGGGAAAAAACCCCCAAAACAGGCAGCAGTTCGTCAGGGGAAGCACCCATCCCTGGCAGATGACTGGCTGATGCCTTTGTACTTCTGACGGAGGTAATACAAAAGCAGCAGCCAGCAATCTGCAAGGAAGAGCACCACCCCTTAGGGATCGCTGCCTGCCGATCTCCGGTTAGGTAAGCCAGGAGAGGAAGGAGACAGAGAGGAGAGAACCATCATTAGGCAGAGATAGCTCTTTTCTGCCTTCTTCTCCCCTGACCTACCTAACAAACCTTCCCGGGAGAAGAGCCAGCTGACTGCCTCCTCCTCCTTTCACTCAATGCTGCATCGAAACCAAAATTTGAAGCAGCAATGGGGAAAAGAGGAACTGACAGTCAGCCCATTCTTCATGCTAAAGTAAACACAAAAAACAAACACCAAAATTAAAAAAAATAAAACAAAAATAAATCAATAATTTAAAAAACCCATTAATAAACAAAAAAGTAAACCACAAAATGCACAAACGAAAACATCCAAAATACCACAAAGGCACATAGAAAACTCCTAACTACAACACAAAAATACCTAACTCTAACACAACTGCCACAAATTACACAAATAAACAACAACGAAATAAGAAAAATTAAACAAAACCAGAAATAACCAAACCAATTAAACAAACCTAAAACTCAACCAAAACAAAAAAGAACAAACAGAAACACCTCACAGCTCACCACCACAAAAACAAAACAAAGAAAAACCCCAGAAGAAAGAAAACCAGAGAACTCACCAGCACGTCCTCCCACCACAACAGCCGGAACAGAAATGAAGAAACAAAGACTACTTATTGGAAGAAGCCCCACCCAGAGGCCAGGAGAGAAAAAACACTTGAAATGAAAACAAAACCACTAAAAGCCCCACCTGCAGGGCGGAATAGTAAAAACAACTCAACTCAAAAACACAACAGCCCCACCTAGAGGTCACAAGATTAAAAACAAGTCAAAAACATAGCAATAAATCAAAAGTTTACACAAATAGCAAACATATGTTACATAAAAAAAATAAAAAAAATAAAGCATCCTCTGTTGATTTTTAACTCAAAAACACCCCCCCCCCCAAAAAAAAAGCAAAACACAATTTAAAACAGCCCGGCATTGCCGGGCAAACTATGCTAGTTTGGTATATAAATTACATATTTACTTGTAATGTTATGCCTAGAACATGTAATCTGTTAACTGGAAAGCTCTTATTGCTAGATGTTGCCAATTGTTTCAATGAATAGACTCCTGACCCCTCAACCTATGTCAGAATAATAGTATACTAATGTTTTCCAATCCTGTGGCCATTGTTTTGTTTTCCAAATCTGCTAACATATAGAATGCAATAATTTGATTCCATCATCTTTTAGAGCTCTGAAAAATTCAATTAGGATACCATCATCTCCACTAGCTTTGTTGTTTGCAGTGCTTTTTAGGGCCTTTCTGACTTTACTCTCTATGATGTTTAATGTTGTCATCATTGTGATTACCTGGGGTGTTGAGGTCCTTTTTGTAGAGTTCCTCTATGTACTCTTGCCATCTTTTCTTAATCACTTCTGCATCAGTTAACTCCTTCCCGTTTTTGTCCCTTATCATGGTCATTTTTGCTTTAAATGTTCCCTTGATTTTCCCATTTTTTAAAAAAGATATCTAGTCCTACCCTTTATGTTGTTTTCCTCTATTTCTTTGCACTGTTCATTTAGGTAGGTTTCCTTATCTCTCCTTGCTTTTCTTTGAAATTCTGTATTCAATTGATTGAATTTTTTCCTTTGTCTTTTGTGTTTCTTCTTTCCTCTGCTATTTTAAGAGCCTCATCAGACAACCACTTTGCTTTCTTATGCTTCTTTTCTTCTGGTATGATTTTCCTTGCTGCCTCCTGTAGGATGTTCCACACTTCTGTCCATAATTCTTCTGGCACTCAGTCTATCGAGTCTAAGCCATTAAATCTGTTCCACACCTCCACTGTGTATTCCTTAGGGATGTTGTCTAGGTCATACATACCTGTCTGGCCTAATTATTTTCCCTATTTTCTTTAGTCTAAGCCTCAATTTTGCAATCAGTAAATTATGATCTGAACCACAGTCTGCTCCAGGTCTCCTTTTTACTGACTGTATGGAGGTTCTCCAAATTAAACAAATTTAAAAAATAAAATAAATAAATAAATAAACAAATAAAACAAATTAAAATGTTAAAATAATTATACTCTTTTAACTGGAGGTGGACTAATTCAATAGTGTTATCTCAGCCATTTACCAGATCTTGTTTTGTTTACATGGCAAGGCACAAATTGCATGCACATAAATGCTGCATTGATTGAATTTTTCTACATTCAAAGAAAACTTGTCCTGTCTTTGATCTTCCTACTTCACTTAGAAGTCCACTAAATGACTTCCAGATGGTCTACCCAGAATCTTGTCCTGGTGAGAGACACTCTTTAGCTATCCATTCAGCCAGTAGCGTTGTTTTTGCAATCCATAGGCTTAGCCTAGTTTTTTCTGGTTTAATCTGTACAGTTTGTGAGTTGTGCAAAAAAAGTTTCCTTGATTTTAGCCATCCACTAGGGCAGTGGTGGTGAACCTATGGCATGAGTGCCAGAAGGGGCACTCCGAGCCCTCTCTGTTGACACACGTGCCATCACCATACCTGTCAACCATCCCGATTTGGCCGGGATTACTATGGAATTTGACGCCGATTGACATCATAACCCGCCCCACACTGCCAAAACCCTGTAATTTGGCAGCGGGGGGAAACGCTTTCCACGCATGCGTGGAAGGGTTCTACACAAGTGTAAAACCCTTCCACGCATGTGTGGAAGCGCTACGCCGCTTGCTTAGGGGCTGCAGAAGCGGCGTAGCGCTTCCATGCATGCGTGGAAAGCGACCTGCACACAAGCGATCTGCGCAGGTCCCGTTTTTTCCGGAGCCGCGGGTTGACAGGTATGACCATCACTCCAGCACAGAGTTCACCCTGCCCCTCTGTTTGGGTGCTCAGTCTCTAAAAGGTTTGCCATCAATATAAGGGCACGGGTTCGCAATGTTTTCATGCTGTAGGCCGATCACGCTCCCCTCACACAGGTGGGGGGGGGGGAGCAGAGACTTGGTTCCTCCTGCTGCTTCCGTCTCTTCTGGTGGCAGCAACAGCAGGTGCATTGATGGTGTGTTTTTGTTTATTTCTTCACCACTTCCGCTGCTTCCCGTGGTGGCAGGAGCAAGGGTGGCATGTTTTCACCATTTTGGGGGGCATTTTGGGCATGTTTTTGGTGGCTTTTCTCTATTTCTGGTGAGTTTTGGGTGCATTTTTGCCATTTCCAGGGCACTTTCAGCACTTCTAGCAGTGGCTCTAGGGTCCTCACCATGGGCTGGATTAATTGGTACCATGGGCCAGATTAAGCCCATGGGCCATAGGTTGCAAATCTTTGCTCTAGGGAGATGGTGCTCATGAAGTGGATGGATTTGGTGCTGCATTACGTTATTTAATTTGTCATTGCAAGCACCTCTCAACATACTTATGGAGGGGCAATGCCAACAAATAATATAATTTTTCACTAGTGGGTTTTTAGGCAATCAGTAATAATCCTGCATGATTCATTATGAGCTACATGCACTGTTTGGCATATGCTCATTTATATCACATGGCATGAGCATATTCTGCTCTGGAATTGCACACAGGAACAAAGCTGTTCTTATTGTTTGTGCATGTGTACCCTAGTCTGAGCCAGCCAGTTTACTAAATATGATATTTATGGCAGCAACTTTCTGTTTCCTGTTTTGACCATTCTTTTTTGTAGATCAGAGCTCGCTCCTGCTCTGCCATATTTTGGGTATGTCAGTGTTCCAAAATCTTGCCTCCCCAGCTAATTTAAAGCTTCTCTGCTTCTCTCTTAGTTAAATAGAGGGCAGAAACCTGTGTTTTAAAAGGGTTTGGTTTCAGCTGGTTATTTTTATGCTCTAATACAGAACTTCTAATGCTGGTGCTCAATGAATTTAAAGGTTGGCCCCAGGACTGTCAAGGAACGATCCTCAGCATAGATTAATAGAGTATGTTCCCATAGACTATGGGAACATTGGATGATCCTTTATATCAGGGATAGGCAACCTACAGCACATGGGCCGGACCCAGCACACAGCACCAAATCATCCAGCCCACACTGCCACAGGAAGTGGACACGGATGCATTTATGACAGCCGTAAATGTGTTTACAACAGCCATAATGCCTGAAGGTATAGATACTATAGAAAGGCCAAATGGTAATCAACGTGAGAATAAGAAACAACCATTTGAGGCAAAAACAATAATGCAAGATTATATTTAATTTCCTAATTATGAATAGCTTCGATCCAAAATGAAAATAGTCTGTAGTTATATTCACTACACCAAAAGGGTGAAGTGTCAGTAGTTCAAAATAAACCCCAATAATGTTTCCAAATAAGATTAATGATGAAGCAAAGTATATTCCGTCTGGAGATCAGTACGGTGATGGACGAAGGTACTGGAGTAAAAATTTAACACTTGGTAATCCCAACACTGTAAACAGTCCGTCTTGCAAGGGAGTAGTGTCCAGCTGTAAATTCTATGCAATGATGCCTTCTCATGCAGTTATAACTCCGTAAAGGTAAGGTAACTTAGATATAAAAACTAAAGGAATTTAAACAAGTAGCGTGGTCACCGCCCGCTGAAAAATCCAAATGTAAAGTAAAGTGTAAAGTATATTCGCAAAATCTCAAAGCCCACCCAGTTTGGAGGCGTTTCAAATCCAATTTCTTCAGGAACAATTTTGAATAATTTTTGTTCTGTGGGATTAACAAACAACATAATGACTACAATAACCATCCAACATGACACATAAAATGAGCTTCTATACTAGTGTTAACATTATTAACACCCACAGAGTTGGCTTAATTTTACCTGTTTCCGTCACGTCCTGAGAGCCTCCTACAAACTGTCTTTGGTGCTCATGGACATTAACCAGTGCTATTCTAAGCTAAATTTAAAGGTGCCTAAAATCCCACATCTGAACATTATTAACCCAAATTGTAACATACATTCAAAATGAAGCAGTGTCAACACCTGAGGGGAAAAGAATAGAACAGTTAACTGGTAAAAGTCTCTGCACACATCAAAGTCTATCACAGAAAGCAGGTCAGGTCCAATTCTTGGTTCAGTCCATGTGGGTGCTGGAAAGAACATTCAGTATGTGCAGCCAAAACTAAAAAAAAATTCTTGTCACCATACTCTGAGCCTCTATCAGAAGCACTAGTTGATGGAAGCCTTAAAATGGAAGAAGCTATTGGGGGGGGCTCAAGGGGGCCGCAGGGTTGTCTCTGCCAGTCCCCTGGAGAGACCCCCCCACAAGGACGAAGAGGACAAGGCCTTGAGCAACCACCTGTTGATGGGAGGAAATGGCAGTCTTGTCTTTTTAACTCAAGCCTCACTCAGACCTCCAGGCATTGAGAGAAAATACTCCCACAGACCAGTCTGGGATGTGTTTTCAGAAAGCCTGAACCAGTATTCCTTTTGATCCTCTCTCCCTGCCCCGGAGTCCCCTGAACTTATTTATGGGAAAGTAGCAATTCCCAACTGTACAATCCCTGGTGTTATCTCGGCGCATGAGCCCAGTCCATCCAGGTTCACAGAACAAAAACGTGATGTTGTCTTTGTAGATTTAGTGAAGAAGTAATGGAAAACCAAAAATAATCCATTTCAGAAAACAGACTAATAAACTAACTAATAATTCTAAAAAACAGTTACCCTAGTAAGCTATAACCTATGGTAGGGTTCCTATCCAACTCTAACTCTAAACTTACTAAAATAAGAAAAACACTAAGGTTTCTAAGTATTCCATCTCGCTGTGAGACAGAGTCCCAGCCTCGATGTAAAATTGGCTAATAGTTGGCCTATTCCGGCCCCATCTGGTCGAATATTTTCTAAATCCAGATCGTTGTTCTTGATAAGGTGATGACCATCACAGGCTCCTGCTGTCCTGAAGATGTTCCTCTCTAACTAGCTAAAATCAGGGGGGGTTATACAGAATTTCCCCTTTCTGGAATGTGCTTCTCGTGGGAAAGTCTTGGGTTCCCACAGGTTTGGAAAGTGGTTCTTTCAGGTGGGGGCCAGATCCTTATTTTATATGTCAAGGTCACCCATCCCCCATTCAGCCCTTCCCCCACTGATTGTTATCTATCAAGGTTTCCCATCCCTCTGCTTCCGGTTCTGGGAGTTCAGGTGCCATCGGGGAAGGTCAGGTCCAGGTCATGATGGTCCCCTTCCTGGGCACCCCTCCCAACTCATTGGCAAGGTGAATGATCATTTATTAAGAGTCATTGAACCCTGGAGGCAAAGTTTACCTTCGGTCAACTGAAAGTTTGAGAATCCCCTGTCTCTAACTCAGGTGTTTCTGTCCCCTAGGGCACTAATCCCAATGATGTCATCCCTTTGGTATGTTTTAGGAATGTTTCTGAATTCATTCCTAATGTTGCCCTCTGAACAAGACATAGACTGGTTTCTCAACCTCACAAACACAAAACAAGTAACTTAAATAATGTAACTTTCCTCAGGTTCATGACAGAAGCTTTGGTAGAAGAAATTGTCGGTAGCTCTGAGGACATGGGTAGAAGAAATTGTGCTGGTTAAATTTTAATTGACTTTTACCCTTGCAGTGTTGCATCTGTTGCCCGTTGCCCTAGTTATCATATAGATATAGGTGGATTTCCATCTCAGAAAGATTTCATCCTGTCATTATATATCAGAAATGACTTACTCCTTACATTTAGGTTGGGCCTGAACTTGCTTAGGTCAAAGAATGAAAAAAATACAAGCTGCCCACAATCAATAAACTTCTCTTCATTTACTTTTTAAAAAAGGTGATAAAAAAAAGTGCACTCTGTCCCTGATTGCCTTACCACTTTGCCTCTGCATGTAAAGGCAGCTACAGTAATACCTCATACAACGTCCAAACTTGGTTCCACAAGTTAGAACGTTGTATGAATTCCAACTTTGTATGAAGCATGCAAAATCCTATCCGTGATGCCTCATACAATGTCCAAATTATTGCCACTGATGCTTTGTATAACGTCGTTCCCATAGGTGAGAGATAGGTGGCCCATAAGACCTGCCGCGTCGGAGCCGTCGGAGACGCAACACCCACTGGACGCTTCCCTTAGTTGTGAGCGGGGAGGTGGGAGCGAGACTCTGATGTGGCAGGTCTTCTTATGGGCCATGCCGGGTGCCTTACAGCTGAGACCAGTCTTGCTCCCACCTCCCCGCTCACAACAAGAAGACCTGCCATGCCGGAGCCGCAACACCCACCAGACCCTTCCCTTGGTTGTGAGCGGGGAGGTGGGAGCAAGATTGGTCTCAGCTGTGAGGTGCCCGGCATGGATCATAAGAAGACCTGCTGTATCGGAGTCTCGCTTCCACCTCCCCGCTCACAACCAAGGGAAGCGTCTGGTTGGTGTTGCTTCTCCGACGGCTCCGACGTGGCAGGTCTTCTTATGGGCCATGCCAGGCGCCTTACAGCTGAGACCAGTCTTGCTCCCGCTTCCCCGTTCACAACAAGAAGACCTGCCATGCCGGAGTCGCAACACCCACCAGAGCCTTCCTTGGTTGTGAGAGGGGAGGCGGGAGCAAGACTGGTCTCAGCTGTGAGGCACCCGGCGTGGCCCATAAGAAGACCTGCCATGTCGGAGTCTCACTCCCACCTCCCCGCTCACAACCAAGGGGAGCGTCCGGTGGGTGTTGCATTTCCGACGGCTCCGACACGGCAGGTCTTCTTATGGGCCACGCCGGGCACCTCACAGCTGAGACCAGTCTTGCTCCCGCCTCCCCGCTCACAACCAAGGGAAGCATCCGGTGGGTGTTGTGGCTCCGACATGGCAAATCTTCTTATGGGCCATGCCGGCTGCCTTACAGCTGAGACTAGTCTCGCTCCCGCCTCCCCGCTCTCACCAGGTGAAGAGTCCCTTGGTTGTGAGCAGGAAGGCAGGAGCGAGACTGGTCTCAGCTGTAAGGTGGGCAGCGTGGCCCATAAGAAAACCTGCCACGTAGGAGTCTTGCTCCCGCCTCCCCGCTCACAACCAAGGGAAGCGTCCAGTGGGTCTTGCAGCTTTTTTCTAATGTAAAAATCCTAATGCCTCATACAGCGTCCGGTGACAGTGTATGAGGCATCTTTTCCCCAAGAATTGGGTGACGTTGTATGGATCCGACATTGTATGAAGCGGACGTTGTATGAGATATTACTACATTTCTGATACAGCTCACCTAGCGGCATGCTGGCATCTACAGGTATATTGCCTTTCAGAGGTCAGCAGATATAATAGACAAAGGCAAGGATTGTCACTAGCTTTTGAAAATGGAGTGTGTGAATCCTTGCTATCTATTATAACACCATGAGGAGTGTTACTGTTTAATTTGGAGTTCAAGTATTGTTCTTGTGGCTTTGCTCTGCATGTCTGTAAGAAGAAATCTCACAGATCTGTATCCTACAATTGGGTGGGAACTTGGGAGAAAAGCATTATTTGCCTCTCCTCTTGTCCTCAGCAGATCTCTGGACTGATTTTTCTCTTCATGCCTGCATCCTGCCCCTTATTTTCATGTCATGTTGTACTTGGCAGTTTGCCGTCTTCTGAAAACCCCATGTCCTTTAAAACACTGCAACTTCTCCTTTGCTGCACTTTATCTTGTGATATCTTACTAATAACATTCACCTTTCTCAGAACATTCCAACAACCTCAGTATTCTTCTTGCTCTTCTCTAACATTCATTCATTTTCAATAAATAATTTGCTTCAATTTTTTTTAGTCTTTACCTACAGCAGAAACAAAGCAATCATGTATATTCATTCTTTCCTTTCCTTGTCTCTTCCTTCATCCACATGTTTATTTTATTCTCCCTTACTCTCAGGTAATAAAAAAAGAATGCAAAATGTGAACACTGGCAGAGAAATATCTAATCTTTATTGCCTTTCTGTTATGAAAGCAATGTCCACAGTGTACTTTGGTGATCATATATAAATGTTACAGTGATGATAGTGATCAATATTTTGGAGATTAGTCTAAAACACTCATGTGACAGGCTCATACATTAGATTGAGAGTAACCATTTATGCTGCTCTATGAAAGACAACATGCCTGTGTCAAAACATTTGGTAATATGTCATTTCTCAATAATTATTTTAAATCTTGATTTTAAAATATACATTATAAGGTAAGGATAGTGCTTTTTGCAGGCGCACCCCCCCAATGATGGACTCAGACACAAATGAAAGTGGATAACGGCATGGGCCACATTTATTGATTCAAGCCCTAGTCCGAATTATAAATTTCTATTGGTAAAACGACCAATCATAATTCTTAAGGCAAGCAGGCCGAAGTAACACTGGTAAGGTACCACCCAAAATTGCCAACGGCAATTGTTACAATGTATCTATTTGTATCAATTTGTTTGTTGACAACAAACAAATTGTTGACCGTAGTCAATATCTAACTAATGACCCCACCCTCTGACGTGTATCCGCAAAATCAGGGGGTGATTCCAGCTGTCTAGTGGTAACCATCACCCCCTCGCCTGGTTCGTTGTTGACCGGACAACGTTTAAACAACTTATGCCTATCTAGTGTTGTCCAGTCAATTGCGAACCTGCCGGATACCTGTGGGTCATAAATGTTTACCTTACCAGTGCTACCCGCCAATGTGACCAAAGTCAACAGTAGCACAGACAAACCCCTATATCAAACCATAGCAACAGTGTGGGATGGGCGAAAAAGCCAGGACTCAAAGGCCAATTGCGAGTCCCAGCCAAAAATTCCCACCCGGCCCCGAAGCGACCAAGAAATCACACTGTTAACTAGGGAGGGGGTGGAGGGGAAAAACTTCTCCGCTCCGTCGGTTCGCCAAAATGGCAGCACGGCTGCCTCGTGGCCAGCCCCTTTTATTAGGGTGCTGGCCACGCCCCTAACTACCCGGATGGTTTCGTCCGGGGGGGCCGCAAAGAGCGCGGCGGCCATTTTGGCGCCGCGCTTCCATTGCAGGCGCACCCCCCCAATGATGGACTCAGACACAAATGAAAGTGGATAACGGCATGGGCCACATTTATTGATTCAAGCCCTAGTCCGAATTATAAATTTCTATTGGTAAAATGACCAATCATAATTCTTAAGGCAAGCAGGCCGAAGTAACACTGGTAAGGTACCACCCAAAATTGCCAACGGCAATTGTTACAATGTATCTATTTGTATCAATTTGTTTGTTGACAACAAACAAATTGTTGACCGTAGTCAATATCTAACTAATGACCCCACCCTCTGACGTGTATCCGCAAAATCAGGGGGTGATTCCAGCTGTCTAGTGGTAACCATCACCCCCTCGCCTGGTTCGTCGTTGACCGGACAACGTTTAAACAACTTATGCCTATCTAGTGTTGTCCAGTCAATTGCGAACCTGCCGGATACCTGTGGGTCATAAATGTTTACCTTACCAGTGCTACCCGCCACCCGGAGAGGCTTCAATAAAGGCTCGACGCCCCCCCCCCCCAAGACTGTCAGCTCGGTCGACAGGCCTGCTCGCCAATCACTCAGCAGGAGGTCCATACCTCCTCGCGACAGATGGGCCCCCTCCCCTGAATAAAGCTCATAATTTTGCAGACTGATGATGGGGAGGCGAATGACGTGTCCCCAACCCATATCAAAAAGGAACCGGGCAATAGCCCTGGAGCGACGAGCCCGGTCAAGCGCCTGGAGGCCAAACGCTCCCCTGTAAGCGTACTGCGGTATCATGTCCGACCAATGAGGGGTGTGACAGGCCACACATAATGCGAGTAGGCCAGGTGACTGCAAATCGCAAGCTTCCGCGATAGGCCAGTGACCTGTCCGAAACCATTGCCCCCAAGATGAATAACCAGGACATCAGGCGAGTCAGCATCCCTGATGTAGAAAAGGAATGGCAACAGTTCCCGCCATAACATGCCGCGCTTACCACACCACCTGAGATGTGCGGATGCACCCAGTCCCAGTCGGGGTCCCACTCTGTCGCCGCAGCGTAATGCGCTGCCCTGTGCAGCGTAACGCGCTGCCCTGTGCAGCGTAACGCGCTGCCCTGTGCACGTGGCAACGGCCCACCAGCCCTACTGTCACCGGTGTAAAACGACACCCAGGGTCTGTCAAGGAAAAAAGGGGGGGGTGAGAAACATTGCAGTGACTAAACTGGCACTCACGGTTGAAGAGGGTGAACACAAAACTGAAAACAATGTGATCCCCACCTTCCCATGCGGCGTATTTCAGCCCCAGAGTACCCAAAAGTAGCTGCAGTAGAAACCGCCCCCATCCTGCAGGAATGGCTGAGTGAGGGGAGACCCACCCTGGTGACAGAAAAACGGGGCATGGTGCGTGCCACACAGTGCAAGAAACTCCTGTAGGGCACCAACCGGACAGATGTCTTCCAAGGAACATCGTAGCAGTATTACTCAACTGCCTATGCCGTGCTGATCTGTTTTAGAGGAGCGTATCCTCAACTGAGCCCAATCATAGCAACATAGACATCTTCGAGTTCCAGTGCCCTATGACTTGCATCCGCCTTAGACAGCATCATAAGCTCGCTGATGCGGAGCGCTCCAAAAAAGGCCACCGTTGTAGCCGCACGAAACAGGGCTGCCTCATACCTATCGAAACATAGGTCATGCCAGCCTCGTGCCAGTTGGGTAAGTACCCCAGGGGAAATTGGGTGACGGTCGTCCAGGCAACGCCCACGTTCCCGCACCCCCCTCCAAAACATGTCTCACACGGAAATCAGCGGTACTGTCCGCGTGACCTCCCACCTTGGCCATAAAAGCCAGCGCTGATAGCCTAGATGCCATGGTGCGGGGTGCCAGGCCCTGGGCGTGCAGGTAAACCATGAAACGGAGGATGTGGGCCACTGGGATCGGCCAGGTATCTGGCAGGCGAGATTGGGAACAAAAGGTCCGAAATGCAACCAACGCGTGGTGATACGCCTTACGCGTGCGTGGCGCCAGTGACATGCCTATCGCCCGGTTCACCTCTCCTTGCCAATGGTCCATATCTCCTGCGGTAGTGGCGAGGGAAATTCCTCCGCATCCGGAGCCAAGGCACGGAACCGGGAGATCTGCAGGCGGGACAAAGCGTCAGCAATATCATTATTCACCCCCGGGACATGCCTGGCTCTGAACAGTACATTGAGGCGCAGGCTGCGCAATACAAACTGGCGCACAAGATCCATGACCCTGGGAGATTTAAAGGTCTGTGAGTTGACAATGTGGACAACAGCCGCATTGTCACACCAGAAATGCACCACAGAGTTGGCCCACTCCTCACCCCATAGCATCAAGGCCCCCAGTATGGGAAAAAATTCCAAATATGTGAGATCCCTCAGGCGACCCGTGCCTGACCAGGCTGGTGGCCATCCACCATATGCCCACTTCCCATTGAAGTACATCCCATAACCAAGGGATCCCGAGGCATCAGACTGAATTTGAAATTGGGGCGGAGCCAGGAGGTCAGACCTCCAAAATGAGACCCCATTGAACTCCCTCAGGAACTGTAGCCATACGTGCAGATCTGCCCTGATGCCCCGTGTCAATCTCGCCCTATGATGGGGCCTGGATAAGCCTGCCATGGCGTCGCACAAGCGCCGAGCAAATGCCCAGCCAGGTGCGACCACCCTGCAAGCGAAATTGAGATGTCCATGTGGCACCTACAATCCCCGAAGGGATGCCTTGCGCTTAGCCAGCAAGTCCGATATAAGGGCCACTATCCTTGACACCTTGTCTGTGGGCAACCTAGACGCCTGCGCTACCGTGTCAATTTCCCCCCCAGGAATATTAACTTATTAGACGGCCTTTGGTCTTTTCGGGCGCTAAAGGGACACCGAGTTCCTCCATTAGCGTCTGAAATGTGTTGAGGAGACGTGTGCACGTGTCCCAGCCCCGTTCACCCCCGAATAAAAAGTCATCCAGGTAATGGGCTACAGACCGAGACCCTGACCTACGGACAAATGCCCACTGCAGGAAGGTACTGAAACGCTCGAAAGCCGAGCAGGATATGGAACAGCCGAATGGCATGGCTTTGTCAAAATAATATTCACCCCGGAATTTGAAACCCAGCAACTCGAAGTCACCCGGGTGCACGTGCAAGAGGCGAAACGCCGACTTAATGTCACACTTAGCCAACAGTGCACCCGGGCCACATGAGCGCACCATACGCAATGCCTGGTCAAAGGATGTATACCTGACAGAACAAAGGTCATCAGGGATAGCATCATTGACCGAGTGGCCGGCTGGGTAGGACAAATGGGGAATCAGGCGGAACTCGCCCGAGGACTTCTTGGGCACTAGTCCTAGCGGAGACACTGTAAGGTTGTGGAACGGGGGTGCGGGGAAAGGGCCAGCGACCCTGCCCGCAGCAATCTCCTTATTAATGCTGGCGGCAGCCACCTCCTCCCTTCCCCTAAGTGACAAAAGGTTAGGTGCATCCTGCGGTGACCTATCCCCGTGAAAGGAATACGAAAACCCAGTTGAAAACCCTGAAGGAGGTACACAGCGTCTGCTCTCCTCGGGTACAATGCGAGCCAACTCTCCAGCATGTCGACATTAATCGGGGAGGGGGCCTTTTGGTGAACCCGCTCCCTCCATGGCAGTCTTACCTGCCCCTTGTCCGCCCCTGCCCCTGCCCCCGTATCCTCCCGGCCTGGGACAGGCGGAGGCAGCATGGGGGCCAGAACAAGAGGGGCACTCATGCTTGTACTTGCAATTTTTCCTATTGCAAGAACCATTGGACGAGAAGGTCCAGCACAGCAGGCGGGCTGGAACCCCCTGCCCCGCCACTTGGCGGGGTACCTGTACCGGGGCCGCTCGTTGGACCGCATGTCCACAATGGTACCTCTCCCCAGGCGCCGGGCGCGTGGGGGTCATATACAGAAGCCACAGCTTCTGGCAGGGCTCATCCCACCTCATCTCTGGGTGCAGTGTAATCCTCATGCTGAATTCTTCGTCGTAAGCCAGCCATGACGGACCCGGGAAGTCAACCATAGCCCGGTAAATATTGTCCAGATACTGGACCATAGGGATAGCCAAATCCGGCCTAGCCCTGAGGTAAACGGCCATGTAAATCAGGTACGCTGGCAACCAATTTGCCCACGTGCGTGGCGGCTTACGACGACGTGCCTGCTCCTATCCTTCTCGTCCAGCCCTTCCCTCTCTTCCTTGGTCGGCTCCCTATTTAGCAGGGAGAAGATATCTACATACTCGCCCCTCCAAATCTTTTCCTTGGTAGACTGGGCCAAATGGTCCCCCAAGGGCAAGGAATACCCTGCTGTTGGCAAAGCCGACACCAGCACTGAGGGAACTACGGGCAAAGGAAAATGAGCCTGAGCCAGCCCGGGGATCCCCAACACATTTTCAGCACATTGGGGGCACCACCCCGACCCAGGCCCTGTGTCACGGGCAAAGTCGCTGGGTGGGCTGGGGGCCATTGGGCCGCCGGGCCACCCGAGCGAGGCCAAGGCCATTGAACAGCCCCCCCAAGGAAGTCAGTTGTGTGGGTGCATTAGCTTGGACTGCATACTCACCCGCTGCACCCCCGCGGGCCGCCCCCACCGGGGGTTCCGGCCCGCTGGGGGCGTCGGAGCTCACGACCGAAGCTGAGCTCGTCGACGGGGCCAGACCAGCACCAGACTGCTGCACCTGTGGGGTGGGGAGCTGCGAGGCAGTGGCCACCACCGGCCCGCGCGCCTCAGGCGGCTCAACCCGACCCATCGCCGGCCGCTGTTCGGCGGCCAAAGGGGGCACCTGAAAACCTAGAGACACCCCTGTTTGGTTGGCCCTTGCCAAGGACGCTTCAAGGGCCGCCACCCGGGCCAGGAGGGCCTCCACATCGACATAGGCCCCGGCCTCAACAGGGGGCAATTGGGCAACCGGCCCATAATTCACGGGTACCTGTCCAGGTCCCTGAGCCCCAGGGGCCAGATAAGGCCAAGAGCCCATGCTCAGCCCCTGGGGAGCCGTGGGAACGCCCTGCAAAGGCAGGGAACCCAACCACCCTCCGCGGCTCGCACCCCCCATAGGGAATAGCGCACCCGGGCAAGAGGGCCCCGCCGCACAGACCATGGCAGGGGCCAAGGGCCGAGGCCCCGTCCGGGGCAGCAGGTATGCTCCGCGCATCAGGCCAAGGAGCTACCGATCCCATCCCACCGTTCCCGGTGGGGTCTGCTAAAGGTGGCTGCGGAACGGGCGCAGTCGCGGTCCTCCGACCCGGCTGACGCCTCCGCGCCGATCGAGCCACGTTCGCGGCTGCCTTCTTTTTCGAGGGCATGGCTAAGGTAGCTAGGAAGCCTAAAACAAGAAAAAGCTGCCCGAAAAGGCTTCCCCCAAGAGGACACGAGCGACGGAGGTAAGGAGGAAAGAAAAACTTCTCCGCTCCGTCGGTTCGCCAAAATGGCAGCACGGCTGCCTCATGGCCAGCCCCTTTTATTAGGGTGCTGGCCACGCCCCTAACTACCCGGATGGTTTCGTCCGGTGGGGGGGGGCCGCAAAGAGCGCGGCGGCCATTTTGGCGCCGCGCTTCCATTCTTAAGGTTGGCTTTGAGCTAAAATCAGTGGTAATAGCCAAAAGAAAATGAACTTTGCTCATGAGATCATCGTCGTCGACTCCAACTAGTATCCGAGAATGCATTTCCCACCCACCCCCACCCAAGAAGGAAAAATGTCATTGGCGTGAATTTGTTTAAGGTGAATGTGTTTAAGTGGATCCCAGCTTGCCGTGATGTGACCCACACACTATGCATTCGGAGCCATCTCCTGAGGCCACCAATTATGCAAGTGGCTTTTTAAAAATAAATTATGAGGGTGTGTGTCAGTCTCAATCAGAATAAGCAATAGCAATCACACTTATAAGCCCCATAACGCTTAGTGCACTCTCTGGGTGGTTCACAAGTTTTGCCCCCAACATGCCTGGTACTCATTTTACTGACCTCAGAAGGATGGAAGACTGAGTCAGCCTTGAGTCCTGGTTAGGATCAAACTCACAACTTTTGGCTTCAGTAGAGCTACCTATATATGCCTATGGGTGGCGCCAGCGCCAGAAGGGTGGGATATAAATATATCAATAAATAAAATAAATATAGATGTGCCTGTGGCTCAGAAATTTGAAATTATTTTAGATCCAGAGAAAAATTTGATCTTGTAATCTGGAATGTTTTTTATTATATTGTTGAGAAATTATTTGCGTAGAACCAGTTCAGTGTTGCCAGTTTTTCTTACACATAATATATTTGTTTAATTTTTATATTAAAAAAGAGTAATATGAAATGTCCAAGCAGGTTTGAAATTTTTGAAAGGCCTAGTAGGATTGCCATTTACCACAGAGATGTTTTAATATTTTTAACCACAATCGGGCGTACCCTTGTGTTGTTAGCTAATCTTTCTCACACTAGGTCAGATGAAAGGAACTGCAGGATGAACTCACCAAAAGGTGCCTTTATTTTGGCAGTTTCATGTCTGGCCTAGACACGAAAGAAGAATAAGAAGTAGTAGGTGAAATTTTATATAACATTGAGACAAGTGGTGAAAAAACTTGCATGCCTCTCTATCTCAGTCTGCTTTCAAAGTCACAGGAGAGCTGATAGAAATGCTGGAACTCTTAATTTAAGAATTTGAATTAAAATTTGGGAGTACACTGCAGATCCTATGCGGGTTTAAGTATGCACTTAAGCATGCAGGACTGGTGACAGAGAATTTACTGTAGCCTTTTGATTTTTTTTATCCATCTACTTGCCAATGACGATGTCATTTTCCGGATCACATTTGGAAGTGGCGATTGAAATCAAAAGCCAACAGCAGTCACTGTTCTGTCTCTATACTTTCACATCGGGCAGGCAAAGAAGCACTTACACTCCTTTCTCTCACAGCCTATTCTCTCATTCTCACATAATTACTCTGTCACACAATATTTGTTTTCTAGAAGTCAATGTTCCATTCACAATTACTCTTCCATATATCTCTTACATGTGGCATGCTGATACACAAACAGCCTTTGCAGACCCATCCACTCTCCATGATCCATGCACATTAGCCAAGTAGGGAGACATCTCGAACTGCCCCAGAGCTTCTCAGAGGGACTGCATATCTCCCAAAATCCAGTCAACTATAATGCCTTTTATAGGGACTGACATGACTTTTATTGAACCATAGTAAGTTCAAGACAAGCTCAATAATAATGGTGATAAAGAAATAATAAGGGTGGTAAAGAAATAATAAGGGTGGTAAAGAAAGTGGGACTGCTGTGGCTCAAGTAGCTAAGATGCTGACTGGGAGGCGGAAGGTCAGCAGTTCGATTCCCAAGTACTGCAGGACGGAATGAGCTCCCGTCTTTGTCCCAGCTCCTGCCAATCTAGCAGTTTGAAAGCAAGACATTGCAAGTAGATAAATAGGGGCCACTTCGGTGGGAAGGTAACAGCGTTCTGTGTGCTCCAGTGTCTAGTCATGCCTGCCACATGTCCACGGAGACGTCTACAGAAGCAGACAGAGATGGCTCTTCGGCTTAGAAACAGTGATGAGCACTGAACCCTACAGTCGGATATGACTGGCTTTCGAGCAAGGGTAACCTTTATATTTTACCTAAATAAATTAAGCAAGTGTTATGGAAGGGTTTCATAGAGATAACTGTATCCATCAGTAAATGAGGGGTCAGCTTTCTGCTATTCTCTATTGGCCTTGTTCATATTGCATATAACAGCCCAATCTGCTAAAACGAATCTAGCAGTAGAAGTGCTTTCTAACAGGTGAGATAGGAGTGGTGAATGAAAGAAGTGTTATTATGCAGTAGTACAGAGTGAGGAAGCCTTTCAGAACTATTACTTCCATGATCCCTGTCTACTGGATACACAGGTTAAGTCTGTTGGGGCTTCAAACCCAGTTTGATTTAAAACAACAACAACAACCAGAAACAATGACCAGATCTTTCCTATTACAGTAATGTTATTTTTCTGCCACATTTGCAAATCATAAAGGGGCATGGATAGGAATTCATTCATCCATCTGTCCTTTTTTGTGGGTGTTGTAAATTATCTGAACGTCACCTTGATGTTGACTTTGATGGTTAGGTAAGATGTGAGCAAAACTTGTGGAACAATGTTACAGAAGGTGAATGAGAACTAACAGCTGAACAAAGAGATTTCATTGGTGTGCAGATAGAAGAAACGATAAACATTTCCCCTAGTGTACCTTGTTCCTGTAAGTATTTCTACCTTTGGCCTAAGGAAGAATATAACTTTTTCTCTCTGTCTACAAAGGCAGCTCTCTGTTGAACTAAAGTAGACCATTGTTGCATGTGCTTCACAGAGGAGTATTATCCATATGTTTCCAGATGTCAGCTAACTCTATAGCTCAGTAGGTCCATGGGTCAAGAGTTCAATTCCCCAATATTCCCTCCAGGAAAAGAGCTGGCCTGTGTAGCATTGGGCAAGCTGCACAGTCCCAAATTGTTGTCAGTAAAAGGGACTGATGAACTGCTTGACAACTCAGTAGTTTAGGTACCTGCCTGGTCAGCCAAATGTTGGGAGTTTGATTGCCCATGGTGCTTCTTTAATAGGAACTAAAGTTGATGAAGTTTAGGGTTTTTTCCAGATCTGCAATTCCAAGATTATAATTATGATCATTTCCATTTCCTTAGTCATCTGTGTGCTTCTTACTTCCAAGGTAGACTATTCCAGTGTGCTTCACAGTCGAACAATAGTATAAAACATTGACTAGTATTATATAGCAGCTACAAGTGGGGCTAAATAATCTCTTGATTGGGCTGAAGGAGGAGAGTGCAAAAGCTGGTTTGAGACTCAATATCAAGAAAACCAAGATAATGGTAATAGGCCCAGTCAGTTCCTGGAAAATAGATGGGGAAGAAGTAGAAGCAGTGACAGATTTTACATTCTTAGGATCAAAGATCACTGCAGATGGAGATTGCAGCCATGAAATAAAAAGGTGACTGATTCTTGGGAGACAAGCTATGAGAAACCTGAGGAACATAGTGAAAAGCAGAGACATCACATTGCAAACAAAAATTCGAATAGTCAAAGCAATGGTATTCCCAATGGTAATGTATGGTTGTTAGAGCTGGACCATTAGGAAAGCTGAACGCAGAAGAATAGATGCCTTTGAAATGTGGTGTTGGAGGAAAATCTTGAGAGTACCCTGGACAGCAAGGAAAACAAATAGGTCAATCTTAGAAGAAATCAACCCGGACTGCTCATTAGAAGGTCAAATAGTAAAGATGATGAAGTACTTTGGACATCAAATGAGAAGGGGGGATTCACTTGAGAAGGCCTTGATGCTGGGAAGGGTGGAGGGCAAGAGAAGAAGGGGGAGGCCAAAGATGAGATGGCTAGATGGTATTGTGGACACAATGGGCACAGAACTGGGAGGGCTGAGGGGGATGGTGGAGGACAGAGGCACCTGGAGGACAATGGTCCATAGGGTCGTAAAGGGTCGGAATCGACTGTCACACTTAACAACAACAAGCTGGAAGGCTGGCAAGTCGGCAGTTCGAGACCCGGGTACTGCATGACGGAAGGAGCACCTGTCTCTGTCCCAGCTCTTGGGAACATGAAAGGAGTCTTATTTGAGCATTCCCAGAGTGGAGTTTCTTCCACATATATCCTTTCAGCCCAGAATAATGTCTGGAACAAAATTATTATTATTATTACAGATACAAGTACCAAAAAAATCTAAGTATCAGTTAAATAACCATGTAATATATATGCTGTTCTCAATTTCACCATCTTCTGCAGCTCTGATGGTGTTCTTTCTGAGATATGCAGTTCATTATAATGTTTTATGAAATTCTGCAACATTTTCCCCACTGCCTCAATGACTGTAAGGAGCACTGAAGTGTGTTTTATCCATAATAAAGTTATTTCTATTACAAATTCTTTATATTTTCAACTCTGGTGTCCCCTGGAATGACATGTCAATTATCCAGACATTTTATTTGTTCTATTACTGTTATGTCTGTTATATTACTGTATTTTTCGGAACATAAGACACACACCCTCCAAAAAAAAAGGTAGGGGAGAAATGAGGGTGTGTCTTATAGTACGAATGCTGTCCAGCAAGGCTGTTATAAAAGGATTTTTTTACAACAGCCTTGCTGGACAGCATTCGTACTATAAGACACACCCTCATTTCAATGTTCTAGCCTAGCCTCTTGCTCTCCCTGCAACCAGGAAGCATGGCTTCCTCCTCCATTTTGACCACATGGAGCAGAGACAAAGGCAAGAAAGGTAAATGAAACCCTTTCTTTTTATGCACAGGATATTTTACAACAGCCGCGGCTGGCCGAAGACCTCCACCAGCGGCGCCACAGCTGTTCCGAGGCTGGGGAAAGAAAAAAAAATGTTTGGCAGGCCATTACCACAAGTAGCCACAAGAGGGCGCAAATTGCAACTTCCCATTTAAATGCATTGGAAATCAATTTCTTGCACAGTATTCTAAAGCTTTTCTGTTTGTATGTTCCCAATGCATTTCAGTGGGAAACCAAACCTGTGCATAAAAAGAAAGGGTTTCATTTACCTTTCTTGCCTTTGTCTCTGCTCCATGTGGTGAAAATGGAGGAGGAAGCCATGCTTCCTGGTTGCAGGGAGAGCAAGAGGCTAGGCTAGAACATTGCTTCCTGCCTCAGTGCAATTGGCTTGCCCACCCATTTCCCCTGCAGCACCACCACTGGTTGGTGGTGCAAATGGAGTACTATTTGGTTCAGAATATTTTTTCTTGTTTTCCTGCTTTAAAAATTGGGTGCATCTTATGGTCAGGTGTGTCTTATGGTCCAAAAAATATGGTATACTCAAGGTGCCTGTCAGTTTGGATCTGAAAATCTCAAAATATCTTAACTTGGTCATTTTCTAATACTTTCTCTACTTGATGTTCCTATGAACTCTTGGATAGTGCATGGTTAATTTGTATTAATTTCACAACTCCCTTGTGTCTTGCTTTGTGTTCTATCAGCACAGTCTTTGAACATACATAGATGATATAGCACCCTGGAGATGATGGGTGTTTGTGGAAGACATTTGTGATTTTGAGAAGATTAGTGACACTGCCATTTTCCCCCTTCAAGCTCTGGAAATTGGTTAAAACATATGAACCTGTGTTAAGAAGTAGAATTTGCTTGCTTTACAGTTAATTCACTCAACAGAAGAGAAATGTTCCCCAATTAAGCTTATCAGTAAGTTAGAGTTATGAAAGTAGATAGAGAGTCTTTGGCAGAAGAAGTCAGGAAATATAAAATCACTCTGAACTCATCCATGTCCTTGGCTGATAAGTGAACCAGCACCTGAGATGTCTAATGACCCCAGGGGGAAAGGAAACCCTTGACATAATAAGAAAGGGATAAGACAGGTCACCGTATCACTGTAACCATTTTCTGTGTTCTTGGTTGATAACAACTGGTAATGAATCTGACACAACCCACCTGTAAGGACATTATACCAGTTAGTTAGTCCATACCATATGCTTTCAGAGCATTAACTTGGAATGTTCATTCTTGTGCATCTAAATCAAACCTTGGTTTATTTCTTGATGGTCCCCAGTTTTAGACATGCCCAAGTTCTCAGGTGTTGTTCATGCAATGATTGTTGTTGCTGCTGCTGCTGTAGCTGCAGCTGCTGCAGCTGTAGCTGCTGCAAGAGCCAGAATCTATTGGTATTACATAATTAGTATGACCTGGACATCCCATGACAGTGGTATCACAAAAAACCAGTAGTATCACAAAATAATAGGAATCAATAAGACGCATAAGAGAACAGATGCAGGTAAACCTGCCAACACTGAAATACTGTAGCTTGATTTAAAAAAAAAGAAGAAAATAAGCATTCAGTTTTCTAAGAGAGGACAGGCTGAGGCTGAAAGATGGACATGTGCAAGGAAATAGCATAGGACTGCTAAGCACAACAAGTCATAAAAACAGCCTAGTGGCAGAGCACTCTTTAGCACAAATACAGCAGAGGTACATTTTAACACATTCCCAGAGAAGATTTTTAATTGCAGACAACAAACAACAAACAGCAGGAAATGTCTGTCTTCTATCTTTTTACTCCAGCCTCTTTTCCCTTTGAAAAATGGGTCCTTTTATTGTTTCTGATTGTAGTGAACTGGGGGATTTCCCTCTGGATCGGCAACAGGATTCGCCCGAGGCACTTCTTGACCTGTGGTACGGGACGACGACAGCTGCCTTGGATGTAATCGCTCCACTACGGCCTCTCAGAGCCCATGGAGCTAAGTCATCCCCGTGGTTCACGGAAGAATGCGGGAGCTCAAACAGGCAAAGAGACACCTTGAGCGCCACTGGGTCAAAACCCGGAGCGATTCTGATTGGACACTAGCTAGAGCCACTATTAGGGCCTACCTAGTGGCGATGGTGGTGGTGAGGAGGCAATACTTCACCACCCTTATTGCCTCCACTGATAATTGCCCAGCCACCCTGTTTCAAGTGACCAGGTCCCTCCTTGGTAAGGGGGGGGGGGGCTGTGCCTGGTTGGCAGGGATCGGCTGAGGACTTTGCTGACCATTTGGTGGAGAAAATCGATCAGATCCGCTCAGGGTTTAGTCTTGGCATGGATGGGGAGGGTCCGGGGGGAGCCAGTGCACAGTCTTGCTGTGTTATCTGGGATTGGTTTGATCCAGTTGCCCCAGATGAAGTGGACAGGCTCCTTGCAGCAGTCCGCACCACTAATTGTCCATTGGATCCCTGTCCCGCCTGGCTGGTAAAAGCCTCTAAGACGGTGACAGGTGGCTGGGTCGGGGCTATAATTAATGCGTCTTTTCAGGAGGGGATTTTTCCTGCACCATTGAAGCATGCCTTGGTGCGCCCCCTCCTGAAGAAGCCATCCCTTGATCCAGCAGTCCTAACCAACTACAGACCTGTTTCCAACCTCCCCTTTTTGGGGAAGGTACTGGAAAAGGCAGTGGCGCGTCAGTTGCAGGGGGTACTGGGTGAAGCGGAATATCTGGACCCCTTCCAGTCAAGATTCAGACCTGGATATGGTACTGAGACTGCATTGGTTGCGCTGGTGGATGATCTCTGGCGAGAGCAGGATGGCAGTCATCCATCCGTCCTTGCTCTTCTTGACCTCTCAGCGTTGACTACGGTATCCTTCTGGAATGGCTCCAAGGATTGGGGATCCAGGGCACTGTGTGGTCCTGGTTTTCCTTATTTCTGAGGGGCTGGACCCAGTCGGTGTGGTTGGAGGGTGAGAGGTCCAGTCCTATGTCCCTAAAATATGGGGTGCTTCAGGGCTCTGTACTCTCTCCTCTCCTATTTAACATCTACATGAAGCCGCTGGGTGAGATCATCTGTTCCCACGGGGTGCGGTACCACCAGTATGCGGATGACACACAGTTGTACATCTCGGCCCGTGGGGACCCCAGTGATGCAGTCAAAGTCCTTTCCAGTTGTCTGGAAGCTGTTGGGGTCTGGATGGGGGCGAATGGGCTACAACTGAATCCTAGCAAGACTGAGTGGCTATGGATAGGGGGTCCTGTGCTATCTTGGGAGCTACCATCTTTGGTTTTGGATGGGGCTATTTTGCCCTAGACTGGGAGTCCTCCTGGATTCGCAGCTGCTGCTAGAAGAACAGGTGGTGGCTGTGGCCAGGAGGGCCTTCGCCCAACTTTGGGTGATTTGCCAGCTGCACCTGCTCCTGGACCGGGACTCCTTGCTCATGGTCACTCACACGCTAGTAACCTCCAGACTAGATTATTGTAATGCGCTCTACATGGGGCTGCCCTTGATGACCATTCGGAGGCTGCAGCTGGTCCAGAATGCTGCGGCCTGGGTGGTGATGGTGTGTGGACATTATGCCCATGCCTAACCACTGCTTTGGGAGTTGCACTGGTTACCAGTTTGGCTCCGGGTGCAATTCACGGTGCTGGTTTTGACCTTTAAAGCCCTATACGGTAGTGGGCCAGGTTACCTTAGAGACCGCATCGCCCTAAGGACGTCTGTCCATCCAACCAGAGTGGACCGGAGAGGCTCTCTCATTGTGCCATCAGCCAGGGGTCTCGCCTCTCTAGCACAAGGAGGAGAGCCTTCTCTGTGTCCACACCGGCCCTTTGGAACCTCCTGCCAGTAGAACTGTGTCTCCAGATGGAGTTGTTGTCCTTTAGAAAATAACTAAAAGCCTGGCTGGCGGGCCAAGTTTGGGGTGCAGGTGGAGGGGTGGCTTCCTTTGGGTGGGTGGTATAGAGGAGTATGCCTTCCCCCCACGGTTCCTCTGTACCTGCACCCCTTTTTAGGGGTGGGTTCTTAACTCTGTTTTTATCTGTTTTTATTCATGTTGTGAACCGCCCTGAGTCGGCCATGGTTGAGTGGGCGGTATAGAAGTCTAACAATAAATAAAAAAATAATAAATAAATAGTGGTGGAAAGGTGGTCTCAGTATCTTCAGTTTAGATGTAAATTGCCAGGTAATCTAATCCCACTGAATCAACAGGATTTTTGATATCTCAACACTTGCATCAGTTTCATTGAGTTTCCTTTGGTTGGGACTCACAGTTGGGTTAATCTTTTGTCACCTTGACCTGTTCCTTCCTCTGTTTCCTAGATAGATAGAACTATCAGGGCTTCCAAAAATGTCAGAAGAAGTAGGCACAGGCCCTTTCTGTCTCTATTGTTCTCTTTCTTGAATTTACAGTGAATGTGGTACCACAAAATCAAATGAAGCTGTTTCCATATATCCTGCAACCGTGAACACAGATTCATAAAAACTGGCATGGCACAATTCTCACAGTCTAATCCTAATCCTATTAAAGGTGGAAAACATACTCACTAAAATAATGTAAAGTGGAATGAAGCCTTTATGAAGAAGCCTTTATGAAGCTGTTTACATTGCCATGTAATGTAATGTGTTTCCTAATTTATTTTCTAACAGTCTTTTATATTTCTGCAGGTGGCCGTGATAAACGAGGAGGTCCCATCCTGACATTTCCAGCTCGCAGCAATCACGACAGAATAAGACAGGAAGACCTTCGGAAACTTGTGACTTATTTGGCTAGCGTACCAAGGTAAAAGTTCAAAGGAAGAACATTGATGCAGAGGAAAAGTTCTTGGCAAGCTGCTTATTTCCAAGTATTGGGTTGGGAGCATTTTTTTGCACATATTGGCAAGGAAAACTGCAGCTCTCCCTTTCATGTATACTCCAGTCATATCTTATCCAACCCAGTGTGGTAAAACACAAACAGACAGACACACAACCACATGTGAGAAGAATGGAGACTAGCTCACTTGAAGAGGGTTAAAGATTTAGCTTAGGGTCTGTGGAATGTTGCTGCTTGTTTACTTTCCTCTGTCATTTCATCATAACGAAAAGAAAAAGAGGGAGGGTTTCTGCAGCATTTTTAACCTAACAGTTGCTATGTCTGATATTTGAATAAAAAATATGGACTAGTAAACAGCACAAAATGTGTCCCTAAATCAGTAATAGTGAACCCATGGCACGTGTGCCAGAGGTGGCACTTGGAGCCCTCTCTGTGGACACCCGTACAGTCACCCCAGCACAGAGTTTGCCCTGCCCCTCTGCCCAGTAGCCCAATGGGTGCTCTCCCTCCTTCCCCCCAGCACAGAGTTTGCTCCACCCCTCTGCCCAGCAGCCCAATGGGAGCATTTCCTTCCTCCCCTGTTGCTGTGTTGCAACTTTGTGATAAATAAGTGGATTTTGGGTTACATTTTGGGCACTCAGTCTCTAAAAGGTTTGCCATCACTGCCTTTAAAATTAGAAGATTACTGCCAAATTGCTGGTGGCAGTCCCAATCCAGTGGCAATTTTCTGTAAGGCCCAGAAGTGACTACCATGTGCTGGGACATTATTGCAGAGAGTAGCAAAAAACAAAGAAATAAAAATATAAATGTTGAGTTTGAATCCCAAGTTCAGGATGCTTGGAAGGTAGAAGGAAGTTATCACTGTTATCCCTGACCAGATCTACCTTGAAGGCATTCATAGCCAAAGGAATCAGCAATACCTAAGCTAAATATTTAACTCTCTTTCTTAACCTATAAAACCAAGGGTTAACCGTTGGAACTTGCTATAGGTTGCTATGCCTTGCCCTACTTGCCTGCACTACTTGCCCAATCTGGGTCCGCAGGTCAACAAAGGATTGAGAAAACAGGCAGTGGGGCAACAGCCCCACAAACGCGAAAAAAGGGAAACAACTTCATTTCCCAACATTCCTTGTGCTGTGCTGTGCCAGAGCCAATCAGGCTGAGAGGCTCTCGCACAGCACAGTGCAAGGAACGTTCAGAAATGCGCCACAGCCAATCAAAAGAAAACCGTTTAAAATAACGCAGCACAAACACAAAGCACAAACCCATAACTACAAGCCCCAGCGTCCTGCGCGCCATGAGCGCGCAGAACGCTGAGGAAGTGGGTGCCCAAAAATTAAAACAAAAAAAAACACCAGGAGAGCAAGTCCGCCAAGCCACGGGAACCAAAGCCCCCCCTCCCCAACGGCGCCTGAAGCTCTTAATCAGAGTTTCCCCATTAATATCACTGGGGGGGGGTGTTGTGCTCCCCCTCTCTACTGGCTCCCCTGGGGTTGAGAGGGTTGGGGGGACCAAAGGAGTCTGTCTCCCCAACCCTCCTGACCCCAGGGGACCTGGCAGAGAGGGGATTCCCCTCCACACACACACACCCCATATTAAAGAGAAGAAACCAAGCAGTTACTTCTCTTTAAAAATGGAGGTTTTTTTGGGGGGGAATCCCCCTCTCCGATGACTCTCCTGGGTCCGGAAGAGTTGGGGAGACAGACCCCTTTTCTCCACCCAACACTCCCAAACCCAAGGAAGCCAGCGGAGAGGGGGATCACAAACCCTCCCCCCTGATATTAAAGGGGAAACCACAATTGAGATTTCCCTTTTAATATCAGAGGGTAGCCTGGATTCGATCCCCTCTCCTGGGTCCCATGAGTCTGGAAGGTTTGGGGGGAACAAAGGAGTCTGTCTCCCCATCCCTCCTGACCCCAGGGGACCTGGCAGAGAGGGGATTCCCCTCCACACACACACACACACACACACACACACCATATTAAAGAGAAGAAAGCAAGCGGTTACTTCTCTTTAAAAACGGAGTTGGGGGCGGAGTCCCCATCTCCAATGGCACTCCTGGGTTCGAAAGGGTTGGGGAGACAGACCCCTTTTCTCCACCCAACCCTCCCAAACCCAAGGAAGCCAGTGGAGAGGGGGATCACAACCCCCCCCCCTGATATTAAAGGGGAAACCACAATTGAGATTTCCCTTTTAATATCAGAAGATGGCCTGGATTTGATCCCCTCTCCTGGGTCCCATGAGACTGGAAGGTTTGGGGGGACAAAAGGGGTCTGTCCCCCCCAAGCCTTCCAGAGCCAGGGGAGACGGCAGAGAGGGGATCCCCCCGTAGGACACCAAAAAACACAAAACCAACAATCAAAAACATTCAAAAATACACAAAAACAAACAAAAATAACACCAAAAAAGAATACAAAGTAAACAACAACAAACATTTCCAAACACACCCAGCACCCAGTCAAACACCACAAACTCCAACCACCACCACCATCCCAAATAAAGAAAAACAGCCAACTCACCACCACACGACCTCACACCACAACGACTGGAAAAGAAATGAATAAAGAAAGAGACTACTTACTGGAAGAAGCTCCACCCAGAGGCCATGAGAGAAAAAACAGTCAAAATACAAGATAACCCCTACCAGCACCACTTGCTGCCCACAATAGTAAAAAAAATTCAAAAAGACACAACAACCCCACACAAAAGGCCCCAAGAGTAAAAACAAGTAAAAACAAATAACACAAAATCACAATTTTACACAAATCAAAAACAGATGTCAATAAAATAAAATAAAAACTATTCAAAAATCCTGTGCTGAATTTTTACTCAAATAAAAAACAAAAACATCAATACACAGTTTAAAAACATTTATTGTGAAAAACATGTACTTTCACATTTTTTAAATTATTACCTACGGTACAACAATTTAAAAAAATACATACTAAAAAATATTGGGTTAAATAATTTTTTGGGAAAAAGTATATCATCCTTTATTCTTTTTTTCATCCACAAAACCAAAACACCAAACAAAACTCATCACAGTTTATAACAGGCCATCAAAAAAAATGTATAAATAAAAATTTCAATTATAGACTAACCTCTTCTTTACAAACATTAACAACAACAACAAAAACTTTCCAACACCATTTAAAACAGCCCGGCAACGCCGGGCAACCTCTGCTAGTCACCTATAAAACAGGCTTAACAAAGAAGTAGAATACACTACTGCACAGCCCTCTGCAAGACTATACGTTTGAAGCGTGGTCTGGAAAGCTTAAGAGTTAAGGAGGGAGGATTCTAAAGGGCAGGAATCAACAACCTCTATTTTTGTTGGACAGTGTTTTATCTGCACTGTACTATTTTTTCTAAATACTCCAGCAGTCTTTCAAAAGTTTGTTCTTTTGCTTCTACTTGGTCAGAAAGGTAGAATAACTGAGAGAACTGCCTGCAATTGTTTGGTGATAAAGAAACCCTCCCCCGTATGAGATATAGCAAATCCAGATTCCTTTGACATGGGAAGAGTGGCTTAAGTGACTTTTCTAAACATGAAAACCCCATAACTGTTACGATAGCAATAAGGTCAGACTTGCACATTTGTTTCATGATGTGGGAAGTGTGTGATGTTAAAAGGGGGAGGGGACTTAAGCTAAAATGTTAGAGCAAATATTCAGAAACATATAGGTATGTCAACTAACTTGCATGGCAATGATGTTTGGATTTAATTTTCCTGAGAAGAATTTTACTTTCAGGCTATTAGTAATGGCTTTTATCACTGATTGCTTGAAAACATTTATTTCTGAGATTTGCAACAATGGCTAAAGCCTGCTTGCGTTTTTGCTATCTGCTGTTATGCTGTAGTGTATGTGGGATGATAAGTGTGTTTTGGCTTGAAATGGGAGGTCAGGCTTCCATGAATAAATGTCAAATAACTATGAATCTTATCCCAGATAGTGTTATCAGTAAACTTGTTCCTTCAGATGTTAAACGGTTTTACATAAATTACAAGCTTGGAAATTTGATGCTTATTACTTCCCTACCTACATCACTGTCACAAACGCTTGACCCACTCCAAATCATTTTAACATGTTTTCTTTTTTCCCCCTGAGGGGTGTCTGGGACATATCTCATATCTCTCAGTGTTATTTTCTCACATTTACTTAAATCAAACTGAGTTGCTGGGTGCTTGTTGCAATATTTATTTTTGCTTTCTAGCTGGGCAGAACCCTTCTTCTGTTTAGGCACTGCCTGTTTTTGATATTTGAATGATCCAATTATTTTCATAACTAATCTTGGTTTTAAACATTTCTTTTAGTTAGTCTAAGTGTGGTTTTTTTTTTAAAAAATATCATAGACAAAATTTATACCATGTGAAGCGCATAACTGTCCTGTTAATTAAGTTGAATACTCCTGGACTTCCTGTTAATTGACTAGAAAGTCCACATCCAATTAAACGTTGGGATTTATAACTACAGTATATGTATCCCAGGTAAATTTTATTTGGAAATGAGAATAAAGTGGCCAAGTTTCTGAATTCTAGTCAAATTGACCAGACGCTGACTGGGAGGCGGAAGGTCAGCAGTTCAATTCCTGAGTACTGCAGGACGGAATGAGCTCCCGTCTTTGTCCCAGCTCTTGCCAACCTAGCAGTTCGAAAGCAAGACGACATTTACATGGTCGTGTGGCTGGCATGACTAGACACCGGAGCACACGGAACACTGTTACCTTCCCACCAAAGTGGTCGCTATTTATCTACTTGCAATGTTTTGCTTTTAAACTGCTAGGTTGGCAGGAGCTTTCTGTTGTGCCCTTTAGTCACACATGGAGTAGCACTCATTTTTCCTTAAAATAGTTTTCAATGTATTTTTAATTGGGCGCAAGGTGCAAGAAAATTTTGCAGTAACTTCCCTATGTTTGTAAGAGTTGGCGGGGGTGGGGTAGGAGTCACAGGAGTAAATGCAGCCATCCTCAGTGCAAATCTTGTCTTACATGATGTTAAGCTCAGCAGACTGTTGCTCAATGTGCATACATATTATCTTATCTCAAGCTGTTAGGTGTTGCTTGCATACCTATGAAATGATACTCTCCTTGTTAATGTAGAGCAGGGATTCTCAACGTGCGGCCCATGGCCTGGATGCGGCCCACAGCCTGGATGCGGCCCATGACACCATTTCATGTGTCCACCACCACCACCTCCAACACGCCAGGAAGTGCCATGTCATGGAGGAAGGGCAAAAGGCTGTCTGGTCCCTGAAGCTGTCTGAGGGAGCGTGACCCGGCCCCCAGGTTTTAGAAGGTTGAGAACTCCTGATGTAGAGTCCTAGACCCCAGTCAGATTTTATAGAAATAAAGATTTTAATCTTCTAATAGTGTAGGAACAAGGTCTTCAGAGAATGGCATTTGTAGTAAATCAAATAAAGGTTTAATAAAACCTTTTTCATACAGTTGCATAAAAAGGGCAGAAAACCTTCTTTTACAAATAAAGGTTTGAACAAACCTAGCAACTGAAACAGCATAGATAAGCATTGCTCTTGCCCATTCCCTCCAATTAGCTTTTGTGATAACAGTACACCCATGATAGATTTTGAAATATAACAAGGCTTTTTATCAAATTTATCCCACCCTTTTAAGCAGCATAGTTTAGGTTTTTGTTGTAAGTTAAGATCTACACTTTCCCTTTTTAACAGTTGCATTTTTTAAAACTGCTAGCCCAAGTGTTAAAGGGAGGCGATCTCTTTCCATATAATCATTTACTTACATATAGGAAACAGAATCTGTGTTGCTGCCATTAATTTAACAAAAGTACACAGCACTGGCACTCTTTGTTCCAAAGTACAGTATGTGAAATCTCTTGAGAGTCCTCCCAATGTCCATTAAGGGGGATAATTTTCTTGGAGACCATAAATCTCTCCATTTAGATCCTTCCTGCATATAGTCTTTAGTTGTTGTTATGTGCCATCAGGTCAGAACTGACTTATAACAGTCTTAATAAGGCTTTCAAGGTAAGTGAGATATTTAAGGAATGGGTTTGCCAGTTTCACACTCCCTGTGAACTTCATGGCTGGGCAAGGATTCTGTTTCAGTCTGCTTGGTGTTCAGAAACTAACCAGCGTAGTGAAATACAGCTCTTTTATTTCTGGGGTCTGAACACAACTTGGAGGGGAACAACGGGGACTTATATACACATTTAACTTGATAAAAACAGTGGGAACAAAGACTATTGGAATGTTTTGAACGTATGTTACAAGAATATATACATTTTACAGCTATACTGCGCGCTTCTCGGTGTTTGAATTGTGCGCGCTTGAAGTCTCGCAATATTACGCGAGCTGCCGAGATTAGCAGCTGTCAAACAGCGCGGCTGTTTGACATGTAATTTACAAAGCTTCTGCTTTGGCAGAGTGGCTATTTGAAATGCAATTTCAATAGTTAGTCATACATAACAGCCTGTTTTGACTATCAACTGTCTCTAGTTTGTCATTCTATCCACTATACCAAACTGCATATGTATGGTCTTTAGAATTCCTATTGAAACATGCTGGATTGTGTAATGAATTGAAATGGAGGCTTGCTTTCGAGAGTTTAAAAATTGATTGCTGATGTTCTTTGTGTCCTTGAGAGGGATGAAGAGAGGCTTGGAATTTGATCTTAGGCCCAAGTCTAGATTCCTTTCCAGTTGATAGTCAAAACAGGCTGAAACTGTGAGAACGGAAATAGGTATGATGTACATTTATGGTGCAGTTATATCGGTTAATATCCAGGAAGAGGAGGAATGAGAGACGAAAAATAGGTTTTGTTATATTACAATGTGAGAGAGGAGCTCCGTGATTATGAGTGGTGTTGCATGTGCTCCCACAGAGAAGAAGGAGCATGCTTGGGAGTAAATAGTAGAAAATGTAATAAAATGTATTAGCTGGCTAGGCTAGGCAAGGAAATATAGCTAGATATGCCTTTCTTGTTTTATTCTGGAAAGGGGGGAAAAGTAAAAATTTTCCTTTCTATTTTTGTATCAGATTTTTTATCTTTTGTACCTGATCTTTAACTTTGAGCTATTTTTTCTTTTAAATAAAAGCTATCTTAAAACCGAAGTCATTGTACTTAATATAGAGCATAAGCTAGTTGGAGATTTCTAGTTCCTTTGTTTCCTTTATTAGCAATGCTACATGTTGCTAATTCACACTGCATGTCCTACCTGTTCTGGCTGGTTTGTAAGCATAAACAGTCATTGATTGAAACCTATTGTAGATTTATCTAGCCTGGAGCAGGGCTACAAGTACTCTGAGGCAGCACAAAAGGGGTGAGGGCTTCCTGAATTGGTACAGGTCTCTGGAAGGTGGAACTAGTCCTATGATGAGGGGATAATGTGGGTGTGTTGTCCCTTGCAGATTGAAATTCCCTGACCCAATCAGTATTTTAAATAATATGCTATCACTACCACCGATTCTAACATTGAAGTTGCCTCCCAGAAGGAGAAGTGCTTATGAAAAGTCCAATCTGAACTCATTAATAGTTTATCCTATTAATCGTTTGACAGATTTAGTTAGAGGGACATTGATTGAATTTACTACTATATTTACTGAGTTTGAACAGATCGAAACTGCTAATAGATTTTCATCAGACCTTAATAACCAACAGGTTGTAGTAGCAATACCTGAGGAGATCAGACAAGCTAGACTTCCTTATGTCTCCCCTAGTCCAATTATTGCTTTATGGGGAAAAACGGAAAAAAACCAGAGAGACAAATTTCCTCCTGTTTCCATGTTTCGTGTAAAAGAATAATGTCATAATCAAATAGAAACTTCTCTTCCCATCAGATGTAATGCTAGCTAACTAACTTGCAAATTAGAATTTCTATACCCAATATATTAGTCAGCTCCCAATCAGATCTGCAGCCAGGATTCCATATGTGGGTGGGCGAATATTTTTTCAGGGTGGGCAACAAAGCCTCTTTTCAATGCATTCCTATGGGAAACAATGCCTTGCCAGGATGGGCAAACTGCTAACTCAGGGTGGGCCAAGCTCATGCTGGTCCCCCTCTGGCTATGACCCTGTTTCCAATTTGCTTAATTATTCCTGAACTTTCTATAGTAGAAGTAGGTGGTAGTCCTCCATAAACAATATTAATCTTTGGTTCTGAGTAAGCAGGAGGAGCATTTATTTATTTATTTATTTATTTATTTTTTTATTATTTTTCTGATTTATATTGCCGGCCAACTCCGAAGACTCTGGGCGGCTCAAAGAAAATAAAACCAATTATATTTTAAAAACCAATAAAAAAACCTTTAAAACTGCCACCAAAAATTACTCCAACTCCTACAGGTTAAAAAAGATTAAAAGATTGAGAGAGGGATTTTACTAAATCAGCCAGCAGGCAGAGGTCACCACATCGCTGGTGCCCCACACCTGCTTTCCCAGCCAGGTTTTTAGCCCTTTCCTGAAGGACAGTAACACCATCTGGAGATGCAGCTCAATTGGCAGGAGGTTCCAAAGGGCCAGAGAAGACACAGAGAAGGCCCTCCTTCTGGTGCTAGAGAGATGAGCCTCCCTAGCAGATGGCACAATGAGAGAGCCTCTCCGGTCTGCTCTGGTGGGATGGACAGATGTTCTCAGGGTGATGCGGTCTCTTAAGTATCCTGGCCCACTACCATGTAGGGCTTTAAAGGTCATTACCAACACCTTGAATTAGACCTGGAGGCACACTGGCAACCAATGCAGCTCCCGAAGCAGTGGCAAGGCAAGGGCATATCGCCCACACCCCATCACCACCCGGGCAGCCGCATTCTGGACCAGTTGCAGCCTCCGAATGGTCATCAAGGGCATGTATTGCATTGCAATAGTCAAGTCTGGAGGTGACCAGAGTGTGCGTGACCATGAGCAAAGAGTCCCGATCTAGAAGTGGGCATAACTGGCGTATAACACGAAGTTGTGCAAAAGCCCTCCTGGCCACGACTGCCACCTGCTCATCGAGCAGGAGTCGCGAGTCCAGGAGGACCCCCAGATTACGCACCGGGTCTGTTTGGGGCAAAATAGTCCCATCCAGAACCAAAGATGGTAGCTTCCGAGAGAATGCGGAGCATCCGTTGGATATGGTTCGTTTGATATCTTTTTAACCAAAAAAGGTATTATTTCCTTATTACCCCCACTGCCAATCTCAAGGTTTTTATTTCCCTTTGTGTAAGAGTTTTCTTAGCTTCTTGGGAATTGTCATGCAACTTCTCAAGACATTTAATAATGTTATCCTGTTCCCCCTTTGGCAATATAGGAAAACAATTGAATAAACTAGTGTCCATTGCATCCAATTGTTTGTCTGTTAAGAATGAATAAGGGCAGTTTACATCCTCCTTCATCTGCTTCTTTAAATGGGAGGTACCCATGCATTTTCTGCTTTTTTCACTATAAAGTGGTCCACATAGAAATGGATCGCTCCAATTCTTCTTTCCCTACATATAAAAAACGATAGGTATTTAACAGGACTAGATCTGCAACACAATGGTCTAAATTAATACGTAGGAACCAATGACTAACAGGGCACATTTCAGTAAACCCTACTTCGATATACAGTAATAAGTTGGGTTGGAACAAATACCCTAAATTAATATACAACAGGAACCAACATGAGCAAGCTGAGAGAGATAACCTAAACAGCACAGACCTTTGCACGCAGGCCAGGGCACCTAGCCTAAATTAATAAACAAGCAATTTATGAAGAACGGCGGGTTCCCTTATTTTAGTTAATATTAGAAACTAATCAGAGCATACTACAAGTATAATTCTCAAATCTTCTTCCCCTGCCTGCCCAGAATACACTCCTCCCCTCTGCAAAAAACAAACAAACAAACAAAGCTAACAGATGGTAAGAACAGCACAGGACACTTGTTGAGGCTTATGGCCAGAATCCTATTACTTACTCCCACCAACATAAGTCTATCAGCATAAATCCCGGTACTGAATTGCTTCTAGTTAAGAAGTTATGGGATGTATTTTTGTTACTTAGTAGTCATTTGCTTTTGTATACAACAGGAAATATAACCCCTAACATTTTAACTAGTGGCAGTCCCACACTAAAATTTACGCCAATGGACAAATGTCAGTGCAAGTATTTACAGTATTTGGATTCCAGCCTATGCACTTTCCTATTAGATCAGTTTTCTTGCCCATCACATATATATTACTTGCATCAGAAGTAATTATTTGTTTTGTAATGTCTTATTTTCTTGTTGTCCCTGTAGAATTCTACATCTTTGCTTGTTGTAGCTGGCAAAAATGAAGGATCCCACATATTTTCTCCTTGCTCTACAAAAGAGCATAATAATTTTTAATGGTATTGACTGGTGTTTACACAAATTATATAACATGAAAATTTAACATACATTAATGAATACTACAATACCTGCTGCCTTGTTCTGTAGGTTTTTTTTTAAAGAGGGACATATTTTGTTTTTGTTTTTTTAAAAGCAATCATCTAGTTCTTCTGATTGCTCATGGTGCTTTGTTTCTTAAAGGGAAGGAGATAGAATTATGCAGACTGCTTCCGTGCCATTGCATGCAAACTGCACTTGTCTTGATGGAGAAATGAACCATCACTTGACTTGCTATCACTCATGGGGGTTGGAAATTTCTCTTGGATGTGTATTATAGTGTTGAGCGAATGTCAGTGATCAGATCGAGGAATGTAGCAATGAAGAATATTCTTCATGTTCCTATTCTCAAAAATATGATTTCCTTACTGATAATATTTTTTATTTAACTAGCATATTTTGCCCGGCGGTGCCGGGCTTTTTAAAATTGTGTTGGATAGTAAAGGTTTTTTTTTTCTTGAACCAGTGGGGCTGTGTTTTTTTAAATGGTGGCGTAAGTTTTTTTGATTTTTTGGCTTTGAGGCGCTGCGTCCGCCTGTGGCGGACTTGCGCTCCCAGTGGTTTTTTTTGTGTGTGTGTGTGCTGGCTTCCTCTGTGCCGTGCTGTTTAAATTTGTTTTTTAAGGTTTTGCCAGGCAAAATCTGCTACTTTTAAAGAAGAATGTGTTTCTTTGTGATTTTTTGCAAATATTTTTACTTCGGATAATTATTTTAGAAAATGTGTAAATATATGTTTTTTAAAATTGAATGTATTTTACAGTGATTTTTATTGAATATTAATATTTTTATCTGTGAATTATTTTTGATTTTTTGGATATTTTTGAATGTTTTTGGAATTGATTACCCTATTTTTGGGGATTTATTGAATATTTGGGAATATTTTGGATGTTTTTTCTCCTTTGGCCACTGGGTGGTGGTGTTGAGTAATTTTTTGGTTTTGCTTGTTCCGGTAAGTCTCTTCTTCTCCTCATTTCGGTATTGGTAAGTTCTTTCCATTTTTTTAAGGGGGTTGTTTTGGGTTGGGGGGCGTTCTGTTTGGGTTTTGGTTTTTGGGTGGGGGTTTGTGTGTGTGTTTTTTTGATTGTTTTTGGGTTTTGGTTGGGGGTTTCTTTGTGTGTCTTTTTGACTGTTTTTGGTTTTTTGAGTTTGAGGTGGGGGTTTCTGTGTGTGTGTGTGTTTTTGTATGTTTTTTGGGTTTTTTGAATGTTTTTGATTTGTGTTTTGGGTATTTTCGTGGGCCAGTCTTGATGGCTGGCCCGCGGAAATACCATCGCCGTTTCATGCGGCGTTTGGGGGGGTGTTTTGCCGTGGCCCAGGCTGGGTTGCGGTTTGACTGTGTTTTGGGTGGGTGTTTGGCTTGCCGCTTCATGCGGCTTTTGGGGGAGGGTATTGTTGTGGCCCTGGCTGGGTTGGGGTTTGTTTGTTTGGGGGTGGGGTGGGGGTTTGTTTGCCTGCCTTTTTTTGATTTGTTTTTGGTTGCTGCCACCACGGCATTTTTGGCAGCGGTTGGGTGGGGGGTGTTTGTATTTTTTTACAGCGAGTTTGTCTCGCTGGGCTCGCCGTGTCTTCGGCGGGGCAGCATGGGGGACAGGGTGTCCCTCTCTTCCCCGTTGCTCTGTGCAAGATGGCCGGTGGGTTTGCATTTTATTTTGAATTTCGGGTTTGTTTATTTGTGTTTTCTGGGCGCTTCGTCCGCCTGTGGCGGACTTGCGCTCACGGTTTGGGTTTGTTTTTATTTTTCACGCGCCGGCTTCTTCGGCGGACTTGCGCTCATGGTTTGGGTTTGTTTTTATTTTTTGCGCGCCGGCTTCTTCAGCGTTCTGCACGCCCATGGCGCGCAGGATGCTGGGGAATGTAGTTTTGGCTGCGCGGGTTTGCTTGCTGTGGCGGTTTTTCTCTTGCGGCTTGTTTTTGATTGGCCGCGGTGCGTTTCCGAACGTTCCTTTTGCTGCGCCGCTCAGCCTGATTGGCTCTGGCGCGGTGTGGCGAAAGGAACTTTGGGAATTGAAGTTCCTTTTTTTGTTTGCGACTGGGGGGCTCCTGCCCCCGGGTCGAAAATTTCAACCCGACAGTTACCTGCGAACCCCGTTCGGGCGAGTGAACGGAGGCTCGGACGGGGCTAGTGGGGCCTGGTGCAACATCCTTTGTCACATTCCAACGGTTAACGCACCATTTTATAGGTATAGATTATATTTATTACTCACATTTCTACTGCTGCCCCCTCACTGTGGCTTCTCCGGGCAGCTTACACATAAAACATGACAAATAAAAACTTTACAAAAACATTTTAAAATAGCATTAAAATTAGATTTGTTTAAATTTTTTAAAAATTACCACGTGGGATGTGGTTTAAACCACTAATGTTGCCCAGAGCTACTTTCTGTATTTTTTCAAACCCTTTTATATTCAAAACTAAGTAATTAACCTGAAGTTGCTATTTGAAAGGTTTCTTTGACTCTTCCAGATCAAAGAGTCTTTAAAGAAAACATTAGGGTGTGACTATGCTGCCATATACACTGCAATTTGTGTGGGCACAATGCCCTCGTGAAAGGAGGAGAATGTTCTCCCTCACCTATCCAGACTCTCCATCACTGGCTGCTCTTATGATCTAGGAAGCCCTAAACAGTTTAGGACCTCCCTACCTGGTGGAACGTCTTCCCTTCACGACAATAGCCCAAATCGCTCGCTTCTCCATGATGACGCAGCTCCAGGTGCCGACCCCGAGGTTAGCTAGGAAGGCTGTGACTAGGAGGAGGGCTGTCTCGGTGGTGGCACCAATGTTGTGGAATACCCTCCCTGCAGAGCTGCGCCTGTTACCATCTCTTCATATGTTTTAAAAACAGTTGAAAACAACTCTTTTTAAAGAGGCCTTTAGGAATATCTCACCAATGGCTGACCGTTAGGCATTTTATTCTGTCTCTCACAAATAGGTTTTCTTTAGGGTTTCTTGGGTTTTGATGCATTTATATGATAATTTTTATATTTATGTATGTTTGTATTGTTGAATTTTATGCTGTTAGGCACCCAGAGTAGGAAAGTTTTTTTCTAGAGGGGCAGGATATATGGTAAGTTTAAATAAATAGATAGATAGATAGATAGATAGATAGATAGATAGATAGATAGATAGATAGATAGATAGATAGATAGATAGGGCGGGCAAGGATCAAGGCAAGTCGTAGTGGGCTTACAGTCCATAAGTGCCCTGGAGGCTTCCTGAGGTGTTATAGGCTGAACTTGCTCCAAAACATATGGGACAGATTGCTGCAGAGTGAGAGAGATTTTATACTCATATTATCCTCAGTGATGCGATCTATCAATTGATGTACACATCTTTTTTTAATGGAAAGAGCAGCAGTAGTACATTTCTATAAGCAGCATAAAGGTACAAAATTGTAACCAGAATATAGTGATAAATTAGGAGGATTGTATTTAAAAAACAGCTGGTAATATTCTAGGCCTTATACATTCACTTTATTGTAACAGCTGTGCATTAAATATATGTGCAGGAGATAAAGTAGACAAAAAGTTAATCCTTTTACATGTGTGATTCATTTCCAACCTTAATTCATATAAGTGAACAGTCTGTCATAAAATATTACATTTTTATTCGAACTTCTCTGTAAGGAGCGCCAAATGATATCTGTGATTCTCCTTGACTAGTCAGTAGTAAATGCAGCAGAATTAAGTCTCATTTCAATTTGGCTATGTTTTCCCAGACATGGGATATAAATTTACATATGCTACACTCTTTGGGGATGAGGCAGAGATCTATAATCAAAATGTATAGTACAGTGGTACCTCGCTTAAAGAGCATAATGCATTCCACGGGATTGCTCTTTAAGTGAGTTTGCTCTTTAAGTGAAACACCATTGTAAGTGACCAATTGTGACTTCTGGCAGGGGGAAATGCAAACCCCAATTTAGTTGTTAAGCGAGATTTTGGATGGTTTTAGTTGTTAAGTGAAGCAACCATTCAGAGAAAATTCTGCTCTTTAAGCGAGTTAATCTCTAAGTGAGGCACTCTTTATGCGAGGTTTTACTGTATTACTATTTAATTGCTACTAGTATGTCAACAACAATGTCAAAAATTTCAACAATGTCAGTCAAGACTACTAGGCAAGGAGTATGTGTTCTCCAAGAAAATCTGATTGATTTTATTTGATCAGGCTTTGCATTATAGCTCATAATTGCCCTCTCCTACCTTTTACCTCAGCATTAGGTGACATTGTTTCTTCTGAGTTTGTTCTATTCTTTATAGTTTCTAGTTTACCTTGGTTGATACTTCTTACTTTACATTCCATTTCCCAATCATATGTATCATGCAGCATTGGACTTTCTTTTTACCCCTGTGTATAGTGGCCACTATGAATTCTTATGGCTTTTAATGTAATTGCATCATTAGTAGCACTGCTATCGTATTTGCGCTTTCCTCTTCTCCAGAAACTAATTGAATGCCTTCTGATCAGGAAATTTCTGGCAATTCCTGCTTAATTGGTGGCTCATACCCTCCATTGTAAATTTCATATAGCTCCAGAATAATGCTGTGTACTACTACTACTACTACTACTACTACTACTACTACTACTACTACTACTACAGAAACCTAAGAACCATTATACTGTTATCTCTTTCCAGGATTCTAGCGCTAACAGCTGACCCATAATGCCAATGATTGATGCTGGCCTTAATCAAAACGTTTAACCTCCGCTTCAAAATATCAGACACGTTATCAGAATAATGGCAGCAATGTTTAAAATGTTCGTTCATTTCTCCAGAAATGACTCATTTCATACTCTTTTTGATAGCATTTCACCTGTATTTTGTTGTTCACACTATAAATATTCTGAACTATCTACTGGAAATTCTTAATTGCATCCCTTTTCGATTCCATACCCATAAAGGTTTTATAGCTATACTAGCATTTTTTGTTTTGGGTGTTGGTGGTAGAGGTGGTTTTGGGGGGTACACACACACACACACACACACACTGAAGCTACGCGAGGAGAGGAGGGGATGCCCCTCCCCCCTGAAGCCTCAGCGAGGCCACACACTCACTCACTCACTCACTCACTCACTCTCTCTCTCTCTCTCTCTCTCACACACACACACACACACACACACACATACACACCAGAACTCTGCAACCCCACCGAAGCTACCTCAGGCTGGGCCGCGGTGGTGCGGAAGGCAAGTGGCCCAGCTCAGAAGGCTGCGCCGGGGAGGCGCAGAGTGCGATTGGGCCAGCCGGCAAGAGATAAGTGGGGCAGGGGACAGGGACTGAGGGGGGGGAATGGATGGGTGGTGGGTTCATTTCCCCCCTTCCAGACCAGGGTGGGCAGTGTGGTCCCCGGGCCTGTTCCCCCCCCCCCAGTCCTTGTCCTCCGCCCCATTTACCTATTGCCGGCTTGGCTGTTGGCTTGGCCGCTCACCTTCCATGCCTCTGTGGCGCGGCCTGTCCTCCGTCCCCGCTGGCACCGAGGCTTTTGCCAGTCAGTCAGAGGGCACCAAAAGCAGGCAGCCCAGCCAGAAACCACCGTGACTTCCTGCCCACGCTCCGTGAGGATGGCTTCCCTCTAGGAGACAAAGTGTCTACCGGAGGTAAGTGGTTTGCGCATTGGCCGGATGTTTTTTTTAATGCGCATGCCGGCTTCCCAGCGTTCTCTGCGCTTGCGCCCTTCAGCCTGATTGGCTGAGGGGTGTCATGGTGTGGAGGATGCTGGGCCTTGTAGTTTTTATTTTTGTTATGGTTTGTGGGGGGTAGCCCCACTTTCGATGGGCAGACCCTTGCGGCGATGCTCGCAGGGTCATTAGGTAACTGTGGGCAGCTCGGTACATGATGGTTGGGCCGGGTGTGGACGTGCATGCCGGACACGTACCACGCTACCCACATCTTATAGGTATAGATAATCCAGCCTCCTGCTTCACCAGGTTATCAAATACTTCTGCTCTTTAGCTGCTGAGTGATTTTTGAAAGCCATAGGAAGATATGACTTCAAAGCTATCTGAAATATCCTGTTGAAAGTCATAATATAGTCATTTGAGTTCAGTCCATTATTTTCATTTGCATTCATTGTGTCTCTCCTTTCCATATCTCAAAAGCTATATTCTGTCTCAAAACAGTTGATTCTCCTGCTGAATACATCAGCTTCCTGGGAACCAATTCTCATGTCCTGTGGAAACATATGATACCTCTGAGGCCTAATATTTTATACCTGTCTACATTTATTTGTCCTTAGTAAGAAAACAAATCCTCAAATATTTCACTAGTGCTGGGGGATATCCAAAATTCCAAAACAAGGTATTCTAGACAGTCAGAGAAGTTGGTCTCTCTCTCTCTCTCTCCTGAAATAAAGGTATTGGAGACTATTTTAAAAGCAACTAAGTGGCTTATATTAGGGACAGATTCTTGATTTGGCAGAATCAACTAATATAAAGTGCTGTCCTGGCTTAGTTTCAAGCAGCAGCTTGGTTATTCTAAAGTACAGTACATATTAGTAGTCATTCTAGAAGTAGTGTGAAATTCCTTTTGTTGATTGATATGCTTGGACTTTATTTTCTGTTATGTGATCATCTCTATATAAAAGAATTATTGAGCGTTTCTTCCCCCCTTCCATCATCCCCAAGGCTATTGTAGGATTAGCTAAATGCATAGCCATATGTTTTAAAAGTAACAAAGGGATTTCATACTACTTTGAGTAACTAGATATCTACCATCCACTGTCAGGTTGTGATTTTGCAATATACAGTATATGCATGAAAAGGATACATTAATAAGCAGATTCAGATAGGCAATGTTAATGGATATTTGAAGCGTTAAGGGTATCATCTGATTCGTCCATTTCCACTTTAAAAGAATTAAGCATTTTTCATACATAGGATGTTTAGTAAAGAGTTGGGTAACCATTCAAAGAACGAGGAATGATATTAGGAATATTCCAAGTGTCCATGTAACTTGCATTCTAACATTCATTAAAATGTATTGGAAAGGTTTCATGTTCAGGGAATGAAGAAGCAGATGAGTGAAGTAGTGAAATTCAGCTCTTTAATAGTGGGTTTGAACACAGTTTGGATGGGGCAAAACTCGGACTTATATACACTATAAACAGTAACAGTAACATTCAGCTCCTATAAACAGTAACAATAATACAACAAGTCAATTGGCTAACAGAGTGTGCACATTTTTGATCCACTTATTTGCATAAGAATAGATACATGAGAAAAGATACACTCTGCTCCTGTCAGAAAACACAGTTAACATAATAACATTCTTCCCTCCTAGGTAAAAAGAAAATCCTTTAACCAGGATGGCGGTCTAGTTTCCCTTCTGGGTTGTTACGCTTGGCTCAGCAGGCTCAGGGGCTCATAGGATGGGCGACCCGACTGGAGTGAGGGATTGACTAGAGGGGGAGGATTGTAAACCCAAATCAAAGCCCTGTTTGTCAGATGGAGGAGCAGGGGATCGCACAAAACAAAAATCTAATTCTGTGGATGAATAAGACAACTCAGGGTCCCTCCTGTGTGTACTAAGAGTGGAGAGCGTCTCTGAACAAAATTGGTAATCATCAATAAAGGAATCCAGAGTGCTAGACTTGGACAGTGTAGGGGTATACCTGACCGAAATAGGGGAGCATTGAAATCGGTTCCTAGAAGACACTTCTGGGTCAATGTTGGCTGGCTGCTGACTATTACCTCTGCCCCCTGGGTTTAAACGAATGGGGGCCTACCCTAGCGTTGAATGTCTGTATTTGTCTTGTGGGTCCAGTACTCTGGGTCTCAATTGATCTGCATGCCTCCTCCAGATCAGACCAGTGGCTGTTTCGATTCTGTAAGAAACAGGACAAGTCAGATCGATCACAAACCCGGGCACCCACGTAGCACCACCAGCTACATAATTGCGGCAATGTACAGGGTCTCCGGATGAGAAACCCTTCTGGTGTTGGATTGCTATATTTGTGCCTTTGTCCTCTACCCTAGAGGGATCCAATCTGTCCAGTAAGGATGACAGTTTCCTTCGCTGGAGCAATTCAGCAGGGGACAGCCCTGAGGCAAGTGGGGTGAGCCTCTATGTGAAAAGAAACTGGCATAACTGGAGCTCCAAATCCCCTTCACCCATACGCTGAAGCGCATCTTTAGTTGTGCGCACCTGCCACTCTACCTGGCCATTGGTGGCTGGGTGAAATGGGGTGGCAGTGATGTGCCTAATTGCATTCCTTTCCATGAAGGATTGGAATTCTGCAGATGTGAACGTGGACGCGTTGTCGGACACCAGCACATCTGGAAGTCCAAATGCTGCAAACAGCCTTCTTAGGTGCATTATCATGGTGTCTGAAGTGGTATTAGGCACTCTAATCACTTCCAGCCACTTAGAGAATGAATCCACAACCAACAAATATAGGGCACCCCTAAATGGACCTGCAAAATCTATGTGCAACCTGGACCACGGGCCCAGAGCAGAATCCCATTCCCGAGAGGGAAGGTGGGATTGCTCAGGGCGAGAAGATTGACAACTGGCACAAGTGCCGACCATTTGTTCTATGTCTTGGTCCAGTTGAGGCCACCAAAAGTAGCTACGGTCAAGGGCCTTGGAACAGACAATTCCCGGGTGACTTGTGTGAAGTAGATGTAAAACCTTTTTCCTGAGAGTGACAGGAATGACCACCCGCTGGCCCCATAGAAGGCAACCTCGTTCCACTGACAGTTCCAAATGCTTGTGGTGGAATCTTCTGAATTCCTCGGCTAGAGGAGAGACAGGCCAGCCTTTTTGTACCCAAGACATTACTTTAGTCAATGTTACATCCCTGGCCGTAACCTTGGCTATATCTGAGGGGACAACTGGGGGCAAGTCGAAAACCTCAATCATAAGGACCTGGTGGTCGCTTTCGATCTTGCAATCGGCTTCCCCGACCCCTGGCAGTGGAGAACGTGACAGGGCATCAGCGTGGCTGATGTTCTTGCCAGGCCTGTGCACCAAAGTAAAATCGTATGCATTTAGGAAAATTGCCCAATGCAACATTCTTGGGGACAGAATTTGAGGCGTTCACAAAGATTCCAAGGAGGGGCTTGTGATCAGTTACAATGGTAAAAGGTCTTCCATAAAGGTAATCGTGGAATTTCTTAGTGCCAGCCACGATTGCTGACGCCTCCCTGTCTGTCTGAGTGTAATTTTTCTCAGGCTTTGTGAGTGAACGGGAATAGAATGCTATGGGGGCTTCCCTCCCGTCATTTAGTACATGGCATAACACAGCTCCCACCCCCACAGGGGATGCATCACACACAAGTACAACTTCCTTGTTAGGATCAAAATGAGTTAATACAGCATCCGAAGATAGCAGCTTTTTAAGTTCTAGGAACGCTTTCTCCTGGCAATGGCCCCAGTGCCAAACAGTATCTTTCTTAAGAAGCTGATGTAATGGTTTGGCAACTGAGGCTTTGCAATGGAGAAAAGCATGATAGAAGTTTAACAACCCTAGAAATGATTGCAATTCGGCTTTACATTTTGGCCTGGGTGCATTTCGCACGGCCGCCAGCTTGGAGTCAGAGGGCATGATACCTTGGGGTGTTATTTGGTACCCCAGGAACTCCACTTCCTGTGCCAAAAACACACATTTGTCTCTTCTGAGGCATAGACCGGCCCTCTTGAAACGTGAGAGGACTCGATTGAGCCTGGCCGCTAGTTCAACCGTGTCCTTAGCGGTGATCAGGATGTTGTCAAAATATGGCAGGACACCGGGCAAACCTTTTAAAATATGTTCTACAAGAGATTGAAATATTCCGGGGGCTGCATTCACTCTGAATTGTAGTCTAGTTACCTTAAATGCCCCCCTATGCATTACTATGGTCTGGGTTATGGCAGCAGCAAGAGACACAGTCAGTTGTTGGTAAGCCTGGGCAAGGTCAAGTATTGCTAAGCAATTTCCTCCATGCAAGGAGGCAAGAAGGTGGCTTACCACAGGCACAGGATATGCGTTCGGGCAAATAGCTTTATTGATGGTACCACTTGTAGTCAGAGCATATCCTGACCTCCCCGTTACTTTTCAAATCAGTCACTATTGGTGTCTCCCACTCTGCGGAGTCCACTGGCACTAGGATGCCCTGCCCCACCAGTTTGTCCAGCTCAGCTTCTACCTTCTCCTTTAAAGCAAAGGGTACCCGGCGTGGCTTCCTCCGGATGGGCCGGACGGTTGGGTCAAGCTACTAAAGTATCTATTCTTATGCAAATATGTGGATCGAAAATGTGCACACTCTGTTAGCCAATGGGCTTGTTTTATTATTGTTACTGTTTATAGTGTATATAAGTCCAAGTTTTGTTCCATCCAAACTGTGTTCAAACCCACTATTAAAGAGATGAATTTCACTACTTCACTCGTCTGCTTCTTCATTCCCTGTACACGAAACTGGCGACGAAGGTGGGATGGCGTCCCCACATGGCAGCAACATTGGCCCATTTTACCCAGCACATCCAGAGAAATGGGCAACATACGAACGCCGATTCCGCCACGCAATGGCCTCGCCAACGAAGACCAGAAGCGTTCCTGTTTCCTTGCTCAGTGCGGTTCTGAGACCCTTGAGCTGGCAACCCACCTCGTTCTCCCAAGGGATGTGGATGTGGTGCCACTCGCAGAAATCATGTCTGCACTGAGGAAATACCTGCAGCCAGAGGTCTCGATCTTCATACCTCCTAAGGGTGGCCTTCCACAGAAGGGAGCAGCGACCTGGGGAGTCCATTACATACTACGCCGCTGCTCTGCACATTGCTGCCGCCCCGTGCAAGTGGGACAACATCAAAGAAGCACTCCGGGATCATCTGCTGGCCAGCATGAGGGACGAAGATGCTCAGTGTCACCTCATGATCAGGAAGACGCTAACTTTCAAGGCTATCCTAGAAGAGGCGGTAGCGTCTGAGGCTGCACGGTCCAGCATCACGTTTTTCCGGCATCGCCACTCCACCACCAGTGCCACCATCTCAGCTGTGCAAGCTTAGCAAAATTCATCTTCATCCTCCTCAGCTTCACCTGGTTCCACCTCTTCATCGGAGTCCAGCGACGCAGAGGGAGAAGTCCGAGCGGTCCGACGAAAGCACCGAGAGCACTGTGACGATCGGGAGAAGAAATTCCTTTGCAAGTGTGATGGCTGCGGAGCCCGGCATGACTGCAGGAAGTGCCCCTTCCGCACCGCGGAATGCCACAACTGCGGGCGACGAGGGCACATCGCTAAAGTATTGTATTTTTTTCCTATTTTTTTCCCCTTTACAAAATTATACTTTAAAAATAGAGAACTGTCCAGAAATGGACAATGGTTAGCCATGAATCCTTATATCAGAAAAGTAATGATGATGGTACGGGTTGTTAAGTTAGTATTGGGAGAGCAAACAAATGGCAGTCTGCCTCAAAGATGCTGACTGGGAGGCGGAAGGTCAGCAGTTCGATTCTCGAGAACTGCAGGATGGAATGAGCTCCCGTTTTTGTCCCAGCTCCTGCCGACCTAGTTCGAAAGCAAGAAATTGCAAGTAGATAAATAGGGACCACTTCGGTGGGAAAGTAACAGCATTCTGTGAGCTCCGGTGTTTAGTCATGCCTGCCACATGACCACAGAAACGTTTGTAGAAGCAGACAACACTGGCTCTTCAACTTTGAAACAGAGATGAGCACTGAACCCTAGAGTCAGATACGAACAAAACCATTATGCCCATGTTTCTTCCAAGTACTAGTGTGCTCTTCTAGATGAAGAAAAGGAGGGGTATGTTAATAATAACAGGCAGGTTATTGAAAAGCAGCAGGACATGCTGTATTAATTATTTAATTGATGTGTTTAATATTCACACTGAGAAATATTATATGATACACCCTTTTTCACTAAGGCAGGATTCAGTGAACTCTCTATGAACCTCCTGAGCTTAATTCACAAACTGCCAATTGTTTTAGCTTGTATGTTAGTCATATTTGAAATTATACCTAAACAAAATGTCAGACATGTTCCCACAGTCCTACTGATGTAATCTAAACATTTTCCATTGATTGAAATTATACATTTCATAATTTGGGCAAGCTTCATCTGTCTGCAAAGCAAGAATGGAAGGCTAAGGAGTTTAGGAATGTGACAAGTCCTTGCAAAATGTCTTGTTCTCATAGGTCTTTTTACACCAAACATTTCTTCCCTGAGATTTTCCTTCTCCCTGCACCAGTGGGTGTTTCTATTGTTTTGAGAAAACAAGAGTCCCATATCAATTTCCTTCCATGACCTCTACCCATTTTTGGTTATATGTTGCATTACAAGAATGTGCCAAAATCTACACTGCTTTGTGTCCTTTCTGGTGAATTCTGCAGAGGGCAGTTGTACTAATTCTGCACCGTTTTTGTTTGTTTGTTTGTTTTGGGGGGGATTCTGAAACTTCCAAGGAATTGGAAAAAGAAATGTCATAGAATGAAATAATTCTGCAAGGAGAAAAGAGGGCTTATTTCTCCCTCTGTTTGCCTCCCAGCATGAGAGTCAACGAGTCTCACATCACTTGTAAAGTTAACAGCTGTATTGTGACAACCAGGCTAAATTGTGATTTCCAGCTAGGTTATTAGCATGTTAACAAGTTTCAGTCTGAAAGGTCATGGTTGTAGGGTTCGGCAGAGCAAGGCAGAGGAACTACAGTTAAAAGAGCAAGTGATCTCTTCTTGACCTTTTGCTATTCACCATGTGTGTCCCATGTTCATCTCCCTCCACTACAAGAATCTAATCCTCCTTCTCCAGGCTTTAAACCCTTCAGCTTCTGCAGTCATGTCTTAGGAGGTATGAAGCAGTATTGGCATTCAGCAGAATTGCAAGGTAGCATTCTGCAAAAACTAGTAATCTGCATTGTTCAGTGGATGTGAGGACACATAATAAAATTAGAAAATATGACAATGTAGGAACACTATATGCCTTAAGCATAGTCTGTACCAATCATCTGGCTCACAGACCTTCATGGTAACCTGACACATTAATTCATCTCTACTTTTAAAATATCTAAACCTGACTATATGTTTGACTAAGAATTATATAGATGGATTTGGCTTCTTAAGCGGGAAAGTCTTCCTATTGTTTATTTTAAGTAAAGAACAGTATCTCAGTTGAACTTTTCAAAGATAACTCTCCAAACAAGTAAATTTGTTGTAAAACCCTTAAGATAGGAGAAGCAAAAGTGCTATTGACAGCATGAAAAATGGGAGGACTCAAGGCCCAGAAGGGTTTTCTGTAGAAATCTACAAAGCACGTTCAGAACACCTGACTCCTGAACTCCTCTGTATTAATCAGTAGGCCTTTATAGCTAGCATTTTGTAGCCACCACTTCATGGTTCCTATGTTGATATTATTCCCAAACTTAGTTTTAAAAAATCATGCCCTTTGTGCAAATTATAAACCAATTTGCCTAGGCAGTGTAAACACTAAGTGTTAACTGAATATACTTAGAACACCTGGGGTGAGGCTGGCGGGCGGCTCAAAAAGGGACTCTCCTCGCTGCCGGCACCAGTGCCTTCAACACTCACCCCCTGGTCAGTCGGACCAGGGGAGAGTGCCTTCAACACTCACCCCCTGGTCAGTCGGACCAGGGGAGAGTGCCTTCAACACTCACCCCCTGGTCAGTCGGACCAGGGGAGAGTGCCTTCAACACTCACCCCCTGGTCAGTCGGACCAGGGGAGAGAACACCTGGGGCGAGGCTGGTGGGCGGTTTAAAAGGGACTCTCCTTGCTGCCGCCGCCAGCGCCTTCAACGCCCGCCCCTGGTCAGTTGGGCCAGGGGAGAGAACACCTGGGGTGAGGCTGGCGGGCAGTTTAAAAGTGACTCTTTTTGCTGCCACCAGCGCTTTCAACGCCCGCCCCTGGTCAGTCGGGCCAGGGGAGAGAACATCTGGGGTGATGCTGGCAGGTGGCTCAAAAAGGGACTCTCCTCGCCGCCGCCCCCAGCGCCTTCAATGCCCGCCCCCTGGTCAGTCGGGCCAGGGGAGAGAACACTTGGGGTGAGACTGGTGGGCAGCTCAAAAAGGGACTCTCTTCGTCGTCGCTGCCAGCGCCTTCCAACGCCCGCCCCCTGGTCAGTCGGGCCAGGGGAGAGAACACCTGGGGCGAGGCTGGTGGGCAGTTTAAAAGTGACTCTCCTTGCCGCCGCCGCCAGCGCCTTCAACACCCGCCCCTGGTCAGTAGGGCCAGGGGAGAGAACACCTGGGGCGAGGCTGGCGGGCAGTTTAAAAGTGCCTCTCCTTGCCACCACCAGTGCTTTCAATGCCCGCCCCTGGTCAGTCGGGCCAGGGGAGAGAACACCTGGGGCGAGGCTGGTGGGTGGTTTAAAAGGGACTCTCCTCGCTGCCACCGCCAGCGCTTTCAACGTCCATCCCCCACTGCTGCTGCACACTTCACAGCTGCAGTCACCCTCAGGGCCAATCGGACTCCTGCTGCTGTTACTGCCACCACCATTGATGTTGAGAAGCTGTGGTGTTGGTTTCTCATGGTCAGAGGGACTGCGCAGAGTTCCTTCCCCCGGTTTGGCGGGGGGAGTGGTAGCACCTGCGCTAGCACCCCACGACTGGAGGGACTTTGCTGCTGCCGGACGTTGCTGATACTAAGTATGTTGACCTTTGCTCTGTTATGTTTGTGGTACTATGGCATATTTATTTTGTACTGATTTGTAATTTTGTAATCTGTAATTTGCAATTGTATACTTGATTGTATTTTGTGTGTTGTTCATATTGTTATATTGTATTTCATTTGTTATACTGTATTTGATTTACCTGTTGTAAGCCGCCCTGAGTCGGCCTGGGCTGAGTAGGGCGGGGTATAAATCGAATAAATGAAATGAAAATGAATTGAAATCATTTTCATCTTCTTTTATAGTCTGATGTATGGACAATATGTATCAGTGTGTATAACTAAGTCTTAAATTCAGCTAAAGCAGAACCATTGAATGAAAACTCAATGTACACTTGATGAAATCTTGTCTTATTGATGTTCCTTGGGCTGTTAGCATGTTGGACTAGGCCTGTGCAGTTCTAATGCTAGTAAACTTTAAAATGACACTGATGGAATCACAAAGAATTACAGTAGATTTGTGCCATTCTATCTAAAGTAGTCACCCATATTCGAATTCATTTTTATTGTTGCATGGAATGCAGCTGTTTTTATGATTTAATAAGCAGACAGCTCAAAATGTGATTATGTATCTATCTGAAAGATATTCCACTGCTATCATAATGATATCATTTCTGAAGCAATTAAACTCATTGTCTTGACCCATGCAATTAACTTCTGTTGGACTAATAACATAATAATGAACCACAAAATGTCAGATTTTCTACTGACCATGCTTTCGCTGGAATAAAATGGATTTGAAAGAAAATTATTGTAACACAATGTGAGTATAATTCCTGGAGAAATATCATAATTCTGATGACAATAAGAATTGTGGAAAGAACAATACTAAAAGATGAAACATCAACATACCAATCAATATTTATGTTTCCGTAAGGAAATTTTCTTGTTTATTGAATACATTTTCTCCTCAAAGATTAGTTATTGGAAGAAAAATGAAACATGACAGCTATTATGAAAATACTGATGAAACACCACTACCCAACTTTATCATACATGTAACATTTGTCCTATATCATTGTGCAACATCTGAAGACACACTGTTACCTCTTAAATCATACCTTATCCAAGCTCCAGGTTCCCTCAATCTCTCCTTAAATGTGGATAGTGATATTTGTTATCCTGGAAGCATAACAATTTTTACTCACATTGTATTCTTCCCTATGATTAAATTTCATTGCCACTGTCATTTTAACCATCATTGTTGGCCTCTTGTTTTTGGACATCACATCTAAAATTGTGAATTTTTTGTGGTTATAATTTCTATCTTTGCTATGCCAACAAATGTATTTATAACAGCTGTACTTGGCATTCTCAGAAATGTTCTTAGGCAATATCATGTCTATCTGAGGTCTTCTATGAAAGGCGTAAATGCTCTAACAGTTAATTTCCCAGCAAGTAGCAATTCTGTATTGATTATCATTCAGTCAAGCTCTTCTTTATTGCTGCCAAATGACACAGAGAAAAGAAATACTAGATAGGAAAGAGATAATAGGGTAGCAGTTGGTGGAGAAATATATCAGTGTCATATCAATTTCCCTAGAAAATACCTCACTATCTAGGTTGAAATTACTTTATCTTACCTTTCAAATATATATACTGTATATGCCATATTGGCTAGAATATTTTGGTAGTCCAGAAATTAATTTTTCCAAGCTCTGCCGTACCTTCTTGACAATTAATATCTGTGCACTAAGTACTATGGGGTAGTATATAAGTGTAATTCCTATTGCTATTGGTATAGGATGCTGTCTTTGGCTGTCTGAAACATATGCTGCAGCTTGACAATTCAGTGTATCTGGATTGCATTGGTAAATTCCAAATTAAAGTAACTGATGCCTTCAAAATCTTCTGGTAATGAGAAGAAAACTCTGTAAGATCAGAAAAATGAAGAAGCCATATGCTAAGTGTCACTAGGTGAAGAATTGCCATATTTGCCACAAATATAAGAAAATGGACATATTGGCTTCAGATCTTGGATTTTTTCATTTTGTTAAAAAGAAAGACCCGATTGATACCAAATTTCCCGCAACACTTTTAAGAGAGAAACTGCCAGATATTTTTGACTGTATGAAATCTGAGATAACATCAAGCAAACAGAGAAAACTGGGGTTTGTACCAAATGGTCAGGTTAACTAAGGTTTAGAGACTAATGACAATATTCCTCCATTAGAGATACAGTGATACCTCATACAACGTCCAAACCTGGTTCCACAAGTTTGGACTTTGTACGGATTTGGACTTTGTATGAGGCATGCAAAATCCTAGCCGCGATGCCTCATACAACGTCCAAATCCTCGCTGCGATGCTTCGTACAACGTCATTTCCATGGAGATACATTGTACTGTAACAGCACAGACTTCAGGGCAAAGTCAAGGAGACAGGAAACTGACAGAGCTTTAAGAAATCATTGTCTAAAGGCTAAATACATTACAAAAACCAAAAACATGTCAAACAACCCTGATTGTCCAAAAACCTGAAGAATGCTGCAAAAATCCCAAGAATGCTTCTAAAAATTCTGACAAAAAAATCCAAAAAAGTACGCTCAAAACCACTCCTAAACACTCTTTGCCTTGTGCAAAACCCACAAGAGCAATGTACGCATGTGTCCTGCCTTTTATACTGCCCAGGCACAATGCAACCTGGGAAAAACCCCAATGCCTCATACAAAGTCACAGCGACTTTGTATGAGGCAACTTTTTTCAGGGAATTAGGTGATGTTGTATGTATTTGATGTTGTACGAAGCGGACATTGTACTGTTCAATACTCTTCACTTACTGGTACATGAGCACAGCTCTGCTTTTCACTGCTGTATTAAGATTATCAAGTTCTTATGTACTGTTTCTGGATTACATTCACATGAGATAGTTCCTTTCTACTTATATTTTAATGGGTTAGATATGCTTATGAGTAATGAGACTGTCAAGAAAAGGCCTGCAAAACTGGAGACCCATCAAGTTGAATGTAACCGTCAGCTGTGCATCTAACAATCCTGCTCCCTCCAACCCATTCTCTTACTTACCCCCTAAGCAGGCAGTGAAAAATAAAGGGTTAATAAGGTTAAGACTGGGCTGCTTTAGGATTGAGATAATAGATATGCCAGTTGTCTTCAAGCTCTGGAACTAGTTTTTAATCTCAGCTCTCTACTTAGTGCCAATTTAGGGCCAACTTCTATATATTTTCTGTCTCCAGCATTTCCCTCTTAAAAAAACAGAAACTTACAAATCAAAAGGAGTGTATGGACTATGTTGAATTAGGGATATAACCTACTGTTTACCTGCTGGTAATTGATTAGTACCATAAAAGGTAATTGATTAGCACTATCTTTATCCGTAATACAGAACAGAACTTGCTTAATGCTGGCTTGATCTTTGGGAAGTAGCACAGGTTTGACCAAAAACTAATCAGGCCTACATGCTGAATTTTTGCTCCTCAAACTTTACAGTAAAGCCCCTACTTACAAAAAAAGTCTGTTCCATAGGCTTTTGCTTAAATCGGGTTTTTATGTAACTCGAAGCAAACCCATAGGAATTTTTTTTAATGTAACTCAAAGCAAACCCGTAGGAAAAATGAAATTTTTATATAAATTGAAGCAAACCCATAGGGAAATGAATTTTTACATAACTTGAAGCAAACCCATAGGGAAAAGAATCTTTATGTAACTTGAAGCAAACCCAGAGGAAATTGTGTAAATCGCGACATGGTTTTAGCACAAAATCATTATGTAAGTCAACTTTTATGTAACTTGAGGCATATGTAAGTCAGGGTTTTACTGTACTCTTCTTCTCCACTCCCAATAACAGTAAGCCTCTACAACTATACCCATGAATGGCTGGATACTATGAGGAATAATTGTACTCAAGAGGATTTGGGCAGGTTGGACTTAGTAGTTTGACAGATTCTGAAGTACTCTCAAGTGATCTGATGAGGCTAGGATTTGAAAGTACAGTACATTGTTCATGTGTGCTTAAAGTGTGATACAGTTGGACACATATGAGGATGGGAGTGCTCTAGACCTGTCTGCCTGCGTTATGACTAAAGTCATGGAACTGCAACAATATAAAGAGTGTTTTCTAGTGTATTGAAATATCACAAGACCAGGGTTCTGCCTCATGTAGAAAGGCTGTACAGATAGACTTGCCTTCCCCATTTCAGATGATGGTATCTCTTTGATTAAAATTACAATAAAGGGACTGAAGGTCAGCATTCTTCCTTTATCCTGGGTGGACTTTACAAAGCAATGTCTGAGTCAAGCTAGTGTCAATGATGATCTTATGCTGAGTTCAAGCAAAGGTTTAAAAATTCTAGGACTGTAGTCTCAAAAAGTAATCTTTTCAACATCTGGCTGAATACCCACTCATTTTATTGCAGGCATTCTAAAAATGCAGCCTTACCACAGGGAAGGAAATAATTTACCAGCTTCTTCCAACTTAGCCTTGTATGGGTAAAATTGGATTAGATAAATCATATGTGCAGGTTTGGAAAACAATATTTCCCCCAATATTTGGACATCAGTCAGTGCTGATATTGACTGGCAAATAATGAAAATTAGAGTGGGAGATTTGTTGAAGTATCATGGTGGCTTCCTTATTGATAACTACAGTAAGCAGAATAACTGTTATGCTGAAACTGACTTGCTTGGCAGGGAGCAGTTTTTAATTTAATGATAAGTGAACCTTTTAGAGACCGAGTGCCCAAACTGCAACCCAAAACTCACTAATTTATTGCAAAGCATCAACACAGCAACAGGGGAGGAAGGAAACACTCTCATTGGGCTTTTGGGCAGAGGGGCTGGGTGAACTCTGTGCTGGGGGAGGGAGGAAGTGCTCCCACTGGACAGACGGGCAGGGCAAACTCTGTGCTGGGGTGATTGCACGGGTGCCCACAGAGAGGGCTTTGAGTGCCACCTCTGGCACACATGCCATAGGGTCGCCACCACTGGTCTATAGCAGTCTCACATTGAAATACAGGAGTTAATCTTTAAGGTGCCAAAACATTTTTGGTCTTTTTTTTTTGCTGTTCTGTTTTGCTTACTCTCAGATATGCTTGCACAAACTAACACAGCTACCACTTCAAACATTTCATCTACCTGTATACCACTGTTTCCAAATGAGGGGTCCATACCTCACAGGGGGGCTTCAATTTCCAGAAGCCTAAGTCACTACATTGGCTGATCAGTGCTATGGGGAGCCTCTTCAAAATGGTGATTCCGGGTCAGGGGGAGAGAGAAAATACATCCTTGCCACATGGTTTAGATGAAATGAAACTTAATGTGTGATTGAAATGTCTTATTGTAAGATCATTGGTTGGAATCCCTAAGGGGAAGGCCAAAGGTGGACCCTATAGAAGGAGATATAACCCTGAGACTCAGACACACAGTGGGAGACACTCTCTTGGATGCTGTGCTTTTAAATTGCAAAAATGTAGAAGCTTGGGAAAAGGGGGGCCATTGGCTATCCCTTATACAAGCAGCCTGCTTTATTTCTTTGTTTCCTGATCTTTTGATGGACTGTATCCTGAACCTTGCTATGCTTTCAATATATTTCTAAAATACCTGAAGAGACTTGGAGTGATTACTTGGCTCGACGCTACCTGAATCTACACTAGTTTCACATGCACCCTTTGTCACCACCTGGATTTCGGTCGGGAGCGACTGAGCACACTGATAGGAGAAGCCTGAACTGCTGGGTCCGATCTGGGCAGGGGAAGCAGGATCAGGCGCAATCCCATCACCAGGAGGTTGGAGGACTCCCGAGTCCTCCCTGGGAGTAAGCGGATTGTCACAGGAATTGATTTAGGCTTCTGGGAATTGAAGTCCAAAAAACAAAGATTGGGAAACACTGGTCTATAGAAACTGGTGGGAGAGATGCATTATGTTTCAGAACATGTACAGAACACTTAATCAGCTTCCAAAGCTATATTATATGGCTATCAGTCATAAACTATGTGGTAGGGGTAGGAAGACAGATTAGATAGGCTGACAATTTGGATAAAATAGAGATGGAGAATTATATGAATAGGGTTTAGCAGGAAGGGTCAGTGGAAAACGATTAGTGATCATTTGGGTGTATTTTTCATATGCTGCAGAAAAGGCTCTACATGACAGCACTATTTCTTGCTCTCTTCCCTTTGCAAAGTAAAACATCCTTAGTTTGAAGAAGGGGGATGAAGGAGCATGAAAAAAGAAGAGTGGTTAAACTGCAATTCTAATGCATGCATATCAAACCTGATTTTTATATATGTAGTGATTATGGCAATGAGAGAAGCAATGTCTGGACCCTTTTCAGTCAGGATTCAAGCCTGGATATGGTACCAAGACTGCATTGGTTGCACTTATGGATTATCTCTGGAGGGAGCAGGACCGAGGTAACCCATCCATCCTTGCTCTTATTGACCTCTCAGTGGCATCCTTCTGGATTGGCTCCGAGGGTTGGGGATACAGGGCATGGTGTGGTCCTGGTTTTCCTCCTTTCTGAGGGGCTGAACCCAGTCGGTGTGGTTGGGGAGAGAGAGGTCCAGCCCAAGGCCCTTCACATGTGGGGTGTTGCCGGGTTCGGTACTCTCACCCCTCCTGTTTAACTTCAACAAGAAGCCACTGGGTGAGATCATCCATTCCCATGGAGTGAAGTATCATCAATACGATGGTGATACTCATTTGTACATCTCAGCCCGTGGTGACCCAAGTGATGTGGTCAAAGTCCTATCTAGGTGCCTGGAGGCCATGAGGGTCTGGATGGGGGACAATGGGCTACAACTGAATCCTGACAAGACTGAGTGGTTGTGGATAAGGGGCCCTGTGTTGTCTAAGGAATTACCAACTTTGGCACTGGTCGGGGCTTTTTCCCCCAGACAGACCCGGTGCGTAATCTGGGGGTCCTCCTGGACTCACAACTCCTGCTCAAGGAGCAGGTGGCAGTCATGGACATGGCTTTTGCTCAAGTTGGAGTGATTCACCAGTTACACCTGTTCCTGGACGAGGATTCCTTGCTTATGGTCACTCATGCACTGATCACCTCCCAGTTAGGTTATTGTAACACACTCTACATGGGGCTGCCCTTGATGACCATTTGGAGGCTGCAGCTGGTGCAGAATGTGGCAGCCCACATGGTGATGGAGTGTGGTTGCTATGACCATGCCTCACTCTTGCTATGGGAGCTGCATTGGCTACCAGTGTGCCTCCGGGTGCAATTCAAGGTGCTGGTTATAACCTTTAAAGCCCTACATGGTAGTGGGCCAGATTACTTAAGAGACTGTGTCACCCCAAGGATATCAGCCCATCTCACTAGAGTGGACCGGAGGGGCTCTCTAAGGGTACCAACTGCTAGAGAGGCTCACCTCCAGACGGAGGGGCTTTTTGGTGGCCACTCCAGCCCTTTGGTACCTCCTGCTGACTGACCTCCACCTCCAATCAGAATTGCCAGCATTTAGGAAAGGCCTGAAGACCTGGCTGGCCCAGCGGGTATGGGGTGCTGCAATGGGAGCGCTCCCCCCCCCCCGAGCTGGCTTATATGACTACTCTGAATAACCCAGTTAGTGTCCCTCCTTCTGTATTACTGTATTCCTCCTATTCCCCTTTTAGTTTTTTTAAATGGGGGGGGGGAGAGGAGAGTGAGTATGCAGGTGGGTGATTTAACCTGTTTTTATATGTTTTTAATTGTTGTACACCACCGTGAGTTGGGTTCCCCTGATTGGGCGGCATAAAAATTTAAAAATTAAATTACAAATTAAATTAAATTAAACTTGCCATCTGGGGACTTTAGTTTAACTGTCTAAAGATGATTGAATAAGATGTAGTTTAGCTGTTTAAATGTACCGATTTTAGTTATAATGCTACAACTCAATTTTGTACTGTTTTTGTTGACTGTAAGCCACCCTGAGTTGCCATGGCCAGTGGGCAGCAATATAAGTCTAAATAAATAAATAAATAATGTACATAATTCTTACCATGTATAATGAATATGCATACAGGTCATTTAGATGCCACTGCAATAGTTGGGGCTGACCATAGTTTTGTAGATATTATCCAGATGTAATGCTTTAAAAGCTTTCTAATTTCAACTCTGCAATATAAAACAACTATGATTAGCTTGCCACAAACCAATAAGATAATAGGTAGATGACAAAAGGTGTGGTTGCAATACAATTTCTTACCTCCGTGTTGAACCTGGATCAGCCTTCTCTGACAAAATGTCCTCAAGATGTGTTATGCTAAATCTCTCACTGCCAAATGACTGTATTGGCTAGGAGACAGTGGAAGTTGAAGTCCAGCACATTGGAAAGGCATTAGATATATTGTATTGGCATCAACAACACCTTAGTCTTTAAGGTGCCACAACACTTTTTGTCGTGTTTTGTTTGGTTTTGTTTCCTCTCTGATATACATCTTTTCTGCATCTCTGTTGCACATTGCTTTGCGAGATACCAGCTTCTTCTTCCGTGTCTAGGCCAGACTTGAAACTGCCAAAATGAAGGCACCCTCTAGTGAGTTCATTCTGTAGTTCTCTTCACCTGACCTAGTATGAAAGATATTAGCTGCTTGCTAGATCTGAAAGAAACACAGATGAATGCAGGACGTTTGTGGATTGGGCTGCATGGCTGGGCAGACATGAGAATTTGTGCACTACAAAAGCTACTTCCATCCAATTTGTTCATACATAGTTAAGTGACTGAAGGGTTTCTCCTGCCATAGTACACATGATGATAGGAAACATCACACATACAGAATTCAATAGAAGCTGTAACTATTATTTAAAATTGTAAGGATTTTAAAATGGCTGTAAATCTATAATTCTGCAGCCTCTTTTTTCTTTTCATGTATATGTAGAACATGTAGGATTTCAGTAGGAAGATGGACTTATAGATTTTGGAAAAGTAGTATGAGCAGATATAATTTTAGTATGAACAAAAACAGTTTTGGAGAAGAGGATCTAAACATTAGTCTTTGTTTTGGGAATTTTCATAGTAGTTCAGGATCAAGTGTCTGAATGTTGGCATGAACGCAGAAAAAAGGTGTGAGATGTGTTGCCAAGGGAACATATATGTTGTATTGGCCAACAGGTGACAGTAGAGGAGTATTTTCCTGATGCATAATTAGCAACAGGATTGTCCAAGAAATAATAAAGTAACATCCCTAGCTAACATATTTTATTTAAGAGAGCAAAAATATTAGATCATTTATAAGTAACAGCAAAAAACAAAAATGATGCTCCCACCCAAGGGAAAACAAACACATATTGGCAACAGTTTAGGTTAAACAAATCCTATCGCTTGGTCATTGGTAATATACTGTAAATTATAACAAAATAACAACATACATCATTGCAGTATCTATATAACATTACAAATCTTGAAAGGAACCTCATTCGGGCATCCCCTGAGCGGAGTTTCTCCAGCAAAAATCCTTTCAACCCAGAATAATTTCTGACATAAAATTATTATTATTATCACAAATCTAATGGTAACCAGATAATACAGGATAGACTTCAACAACATGTGGAGAGAGAACTACAAGAGGTGCAGGCTGCGTTCAGAAGAGGCAGGGGGACTAGAGACCACATTGCCAACATACGTTGGATCATGGAGAAAACAAAAGAATACCAGAAACAAGTCTACTTTTGTTTTATCCACTACACCAAGGCTTTTGACTGTGTGGACCACAACAAAATGTGGCAAGTAGTTAAAGAGATGGGAATACCAGAACACCTCATATGTCTCATGAGAAATCTGTACACGAACCAAGAAGCAACAGTTAGGACAGAACACAGAATGACAGAGTGGTTTGGAATAGGAAAAGGAGTAAGACAAGGCTGCATTTTATCACCCTGCTTATTCAATCTATACACAGAGCACATAATGCGCAATGCAGGGATGGAGGAATCACAATATGGGATCAAAATTGCTGGGAGAAACATCAACAATTTGAGATATGCAGATGATGTCACCCTAATGGCAGAAAGTGAGGAAGACCTAAAGAACCTCTTGATTGGATTGAAGGAGGAAAGCGCAAAAGTTGGCTTGAGACTTAATATCAAGAAAACCAAGATAATGGCAACAGGTCCAATCAGTCCCTGGAAAATAGATGGGGAAGAGGTAGAAGCAGTGACAGATTTTACTTTCCTGGGATCTAAGATCACTGCAGATGGCAACTGTAGCCATGAAATAAAAAGACGACTGATTATGGGGAGACAAGCTATGAGAAACCTGGGGAATATAGTGAAAAGCAGAGACATCACCTTGAAAACAAAAAATTTGCATAGTCAAAGCAATGGTATTCCCAATGGTAATGTATGGGTGTGAGAGCTGGACCATTAGGAAGGCTGAGCGCAGAAGAATAGATGCCTTTGAGATGTGGTGTTGGAGGAGAGACCTGAGAGTCCCTTGGACAGCAAAAAGAACAAATAGGTCAATACTGGAAGAAATCAATCCTGACTGTTCATTGGAGGGACAAATAGTGAAGATGAAGCTAAAGTACTTTGAACATCAAATGAGAAGGGAGGACTCACTTGAGAAGGCCTTGATGCTGGGAAAGGTGGAGGGCAAGAGAAGAAGGGGGCGTCCAAAGATGAGATGGATAGATGGTATTGTGGACACAATGGGCACAGAGCTTGGTGGGCTGAGGAGAATGGTGGAGGATAGAGGTGCCTGGAGGACAATGGTCCATGGGGTTGCAAAGGGTCGGAATCGACTGTGCAACTGAACAACAACAACAACAAAAATGGTATCCTTCTGCCAGTAGATCCAAATCTTCTTTCCTACTGTAGCATGCACACAGTATAATTTTTTAGAGGGTTGGAAAACGCTTCAGAGAATATTTGGAGTGCTTGCATAGGCTAACTTTGTATGGATAGAAGAATGAAAATTTCCTTTATGCAAATTGAAATCTGTTTGTATAATTTTAGCTTTAGCTCTCTAAAACACCAATTAAGGTTTCACGTTTCTTTTCCTGAATAAGTACAGTTTTCTCAGCTAGTGTTTTAGTGGGGTATTTCTTGCATAGTTCCTTGTGAAATTCAGTAGCATTTTGAAGTTTTTAAAATATTGTTCTTTTTCTCTCTCCAGTCTTTTATTAATGCTATCAATAGACACTTTGCAGAAGATAGATTTTCTATATACATATTCACTACTTTCATACAGAGATCCATCACAAAGTCAAGGACCCAGGAAAATGCATTTGATAACTGAAAATTATAAATGATCCTGTAGTGTTATTTTTAGCGAACATGGTTATGGATTTCCTTTCAGGACAGCACTTAGGGTCAAATTCTTCAATAAGTGGGCTCATTGTGTGACTTTGGCCAAGCTATTCTAGTTTTTCGTCATGAAGTACATTACTGGGTTAGATTGAAAATGAATAAGTGCCTAAACAAATTTTTTTGGAAAAATTAAAATGAAAGAGCAAATTGAGCAGTGAGTAATATGGATTGGTTAAATTAGGTGTTTAGGAACATGCCCATGGTTACCACAGGAACAGACACTTGAATCAGAAAAGAAACTGGTCAGAAAGATGATGCTTCTGTTAAACTGATGCTTCACGTTTCTGTGATTACTAGCACGTGCAGTTGAAAACATTTCATTCATTCCATCTTTTATCTTCACAGTGAAGATGTCTGCAAACGAGGATTCACTGTCATCATTGATATGCGGGGGTCTAAATGGGACCTGATCAAACCTCTCTTGAAGACCCTTCAGGAAGCTTTTCCCGCAGAAATTCATGTTGCCCTGATAATCAAGCCAGATAACTTCTGGCAGAAGCAGAAAACAAATTTTGGAAGTTCAAAATTTATCTTTGAGGTAAGATTATGAACATTCTGTAATTTATGCAGAGTTTAATGTGGCTGATTGTAAAACTCTTAAGAAGGACTAGTTCTGCTAAACTAAAAATTGAGCGTGGCAAATATATATTTTCCAGACATTTACCTCTTGGGAGGGAGGGGGCCTAAGTCAACGTGCATTGATGGCATAAATGCTGCACAGTCTAAACAAAGTATATGGGACAACATACTTTTTTTGAAATCTGTATTGTTTATCTTGTTGACTTAATTGCCCTCAGGTGATTAGGGATAGAAGGCCATAGAAACTATGCTGTTGTGTTAGCTACTCTTGAAAAGATTAAATGAGCAAGCTATGAGTTTGATCAGTTGCATTGGAAAAAGAGAAATGTTACAGCAGAGAGGCTCTTACCTAGGCTTTGCACCTCCCTTCTAATTTCCTGATGAAGTTTGGTGATGTATTCCTATTCTTCCCCAATTCTTCAGGGAGAACCCACCTGAATAATAAGTGTAGCTGCTGAATGCTTTAAATAAAAAGGCCTCTTGTTATATCTTTGTATTGAAAGATTAGATGTGACATGTAGATTGTTGTTGTTCAGTCGCACAGTCGATTCCGACCCTTTGCGACCCTATAGACCATTTTTCTCCAGGCGCCTCTGTCCTCCACCATCCCCCTCAGCACTCCCAGTTCTGTACCCATTGTGTCTACAATCCCATCTAGCCATCTCATCTTTGGCCTCCCCCTTCTTCTTTTGCCCTCCACCTTTCCCAACATCAAGGCCTTCTCAAGCGAATCCTCCCTTCTCATTTGATGTCCAAAGTACTTCAGCTTCGTCTTTACTATTAGACCTTCCAATGAGCAGTCAGGGTTGATTTCTTCTAAGATTGACCTATTTGTTCTCCTCGCTGTCCAGGGTACCCTCAAAACTCTCCTCCAACACCACATTTCAAAGGCATCTATTCTTCTGCGCTCAGCCTTCCTAATGGTCCAGCTCTCACACCCATACATTACCACTGGGAATACCATTGCTTTGACTATTCTAATTTTTGTTTGCAATGTGATATCTCTGCTTTTCACTATGTTCCCCAGGTTTCTCATGGCTTGTCTCCCAAGAATCAGTCGCCTTTTTATTTCATGGCTGCAATCCCCATCTGCAGTGATCTTTGATCCAAGGAATGTAAAATCTGTCACTGCTTCTACTTCTTCCCCATCTATTTTCCAGGAACTGATGGGGCCTGTTGCCATTATCTTGGTTTTCTTGATATTGAGTCTCAGGCCAGCTTTTTCACTCTCCTCCTTCAATCCAATCAAGAGGCTCCTTAGATCTTCCTCACTTTCTGCCATTAGGGTGGTATCGTCTGCATATCTCAGATTGTTGATGTTTCTCCCAGCAATTTTAATCCCATATTGTGATTCCTCCATCCCTGCATTGCGCATTATGTGCTCTGTGTATAGATTGAATAAACAGGGTGATAAAATGCAGCCTTGTCTTACTCCTTTTCCTATTCCAAACCACTCTGTCATTCCGTGTTCTGTCCTAACTGTTGCTTCTTGGTTCATGTACAGATTTCTCAGGAGACATGTGAGGTGCTCTGGTATTCCCATCTCTTTAATTACTTGCCACATCTTGTTGTGGTCCACACAGTCAAATGCCTTAGTGTAGTCGATAAAACAAAAGTAAACTTGTTTCTGGTATTCCTTTGTTTTCTCCATGATCCAGCGTATGTTGGCAATATGGTCTCTAGTCCCCCTACCTCTTCTGAAACCGGCCTGCACCTCTGGTAGTTCTCTCTCCACATGTTGCTGAAGTCTATCCTGTATTATCTTGAGCATCACCTTGCTGGCGTGTGGGATGAGTGCAATTGTTCGATAATTTGAGCATTCTTTGGCATTGCCCTTTTTTGGGATTGGGACGTATACTGATCTTTTCCAATCCTGTGGCCACTGTTTTGTTTTCCAAATTTGCTGGCATATTGAATGTAGTAATTTGACACCATCATCTTTTAGAGCTTTGAAAAATTCCACTGGGATACCATCATCTCCACTAGCTTTGTTGTTTGCAGTGCTCTTTAGGGCCTTTATAACTTCGCTCTCCAGAATGTCTGGCTCAAGTTCAATTTTTTCATCATTGTGGTTATCAGGGGTGTTGAGGTCCTTTTTGTAGAGTTCCTCTGTGTACTCTTTCCATCTTTTCTTAATCTCTTCTGCATCAGCTAGCTCTTTTCCGTCTTTGTCCCTTATCATGGGATATCATGTAGATAGTATCTGTAAAATAGATTTTAAAACCAGTTAGGGAATCTTGGACCTACATTCTCTGTTTGATTTGATAATTATTTCAAAACTTTCAAGGACCATTGCTCTAGTAGCCAGTCTAGAAATTGCCGGTGTCGTTTAAAAATAATTCATGTGGTTGCCTGAGTCCTTCAATGACTGAAAGATAATATACTGAAACATTATCTCATGTGCATGCTAAGGATCCTTTCTTCGAAGATGCCCTTAGCAAAGGGCAACAAAAACAAAAAAGGGAAAAAGTATTTTGGCACCTTTATCAACTCTGGAGATATCATACTCTCTGTGTGTCAAGAAGTGAAGTGTATTGTAATCTATAAAAGTTCATGGAAATAATTGTTAGTATATAAATGATATATAAATTAATTATTTTAAAGTGTCACAATGCTTCTGGTGTAATAGTTCTTGTAGATAGTTATTGTTGAAAACAAATTTTACGTGACTGCTTTTCTTAAAACACATAATGCCCATATTTGGAGATTCCAAAATCTATTTTGGAGACACCATTGATGCTATTTATATGTTCAATGGGACATGATGGATATAAATGTTCAAACTGCCAGCCTTATATCTCTTTTTCCCCTATGTAATTCATAGTAGTGAAGTTCATCTTCTGTGTTGATGTGGATTTACTGTAATTTCACTGATTTGTCTCAGTGAGTTAGGCAATCAGCTACATAACCAGAAGTTGGGAGTTCATTTCCCCACTGCACATTCCAGAAGAACCTACACAGTCCCAGGATGCCCCCAGAAGAAGGGAATGATAAACCAGTTCTGAGTACTCTTTACCTAGCAAACTCAGAAAAAAAGATCACCATAACTGACTTGGAAATATGTAGATTAGTGGTTACCAACATGGGGCGTATGCCCCACAAAGGGGAGACTTCAATTCCCAGAAGTCTCAGTACATTGGCTAATCAGTGCTTTGGAGAATAGACTTGGCTTCTGGGAATTGAAGTCCAAAAGCCAGAGGTTTGGGAAACACTGATGTAGATTCTCCCTGTGGTGCAACAGGTAGGTGCCATATTTGTCGGATTATAAGAAGCATTAGAGTATAAAACACACACCACTATTACCAAAATAGCTCACTATAGGTCACTATATACAATTTAAGATGAACTCCATTTTCCCAGTGTATTTTAAGAGGGGGGAGTGAGTCTTATAGTCCAGCAAATACTCTCTTATTCTCGCATTCACTGTTTCGTTCTAGGTAAAAGTAAAAGTAAAGGTTTCCCTTGCTCGAAAGCCAGTCGTATCTGACTCTAGGGTTCAGTGCTCATCTCTGTTTCAAAGCTGAAGAGCCAGCACTGTCTGCTTCTGCAGATGTTTCCATGGTCATGTGGCAGGCATGACTAGACACCGGAGCACACAGAATGCTGTTATCTTTCCACTGAAGTGGTCCCTATTTATCTACTTGCAATTTCTTGCTTTCTATCTGCTAGGTTGACAGGAGCTGGCACAAAGACGGGAGCTCAATCCGTCTTGCAGTACTCGGGAATTGAACTGCTGACCTTCCACCTCCCAGTCAGCATCTTAGCCACTTCTACTGGCCCGGTTTCCTCCTACTGTATTTCAAATCAAGTCTTACACTTGCAATATTACTGTATCATGCAACAGGGAACATTGGATGTAATATACTGAAAGAGAAGAAACTAAGAATAATGTTAACATAAGATGCAATACTTAAAAGATTATAGGGGTGAAATCTTCTTGAAATTTAAAAAGAAGTGTATTAACAAGGGTTTGTTTTAAGTTCACTAAAAATATGGAAGTCATTATATTTGTGGAGTTCCATTTCTAGTTAAACATGATCGGCAGCTGATCCAGGAGTTCCTTAGTCGATAAAGAATTAAAAACATTCCCCTGTTTTAGCTTCAAAAGCTTTGAGCATTTTTTGTGCTTGGAAAAAAGAAGAAATGCAATTTCCTGCCAAGTGCTAATTACCTGCTAATTAAAGGGTGAAGAGTTATATTTACCGGTCCCTCCTCCGCAAGATTTTCACCAGAGACAGCTTGGATGAACAAATGGAAGAAACAGGTTGGAAGTATGAGACAAACCACCTTTATCTGTTTCACAGAAAGCTGGCTGGAATTCAGTGAGATTGATCAGAGCTGAAGCTGCTGAAAGTTCTGAGGCTCAATTGGAGATTTAAAACTGGGATAAGAAGAAAAAGGAGTTGGAAAGATTGTAACTGAAATCCTTTTAAACATTTACTGCCTGAACTCACTGGTGAAATTGTGGGCAGAATTTTGCCACAAAGAGAAGAAGGAAGTATGTTGTCTGTTTCTGAAGAGCTGGTTCAAGAAAAACCAACAGCAAAAAGGGAACTTTGAATTGCATCTTGAAATAAAGAAAAAGTTGCAGCAGAATTTTCAGGAAAGAAAAGGAGAGTTAAAAGAGTTAAAAGCCATCTACCATATATACTCAAGTATAAGCCGGGTTTTTTAGCCTCAAAATGAGCTCCCCAAAGGGGACACAGCTTATACTCGGGTCCATGACCTCGAGGGCCCCAAGACCACACCGGATTGAGACATGGCAACAATTTAATTAATTTTACTATATTTTCATGTATTTTGATTATTGAAACTTACTAGCAGCTGCTGTATTTCTCACTCTCGGCTTATACTCAGGTCAATCTATAGTCCTGGGTTTTTAGGTAAAAATTAGGTACCTTGTCTTATATTTGGATTGGCTGTTTACCTTCCCACCAAAGTGGTCCCTATTTATCTACTTGCAATTTCTTGCTTTCGAACTGCTAGGTTGGCAGGAGCTGGGACAAAGACGGGAGCTCATTCCGTCCTGCAGTACTTGGGAATCAAACTGCTGACCTGCCGCCTCTATTCTTCCAGTCAGCGTCTTAGCCATTTGAGCCACTGCAGTCCCAGATAAATTTGATAGAAATACAATAATGAAGAACCAGTTGCTAATAATCATATAGAGACAGAAATTCCTGTGGAACTCGATTTGAAAGAGAAATATAGGAAAGGGGAAGAGATGTAAAACAGAAAAACAGTTTCAGAAATAAAGACTACAGCTATCTTCAGTAGTTTAGAAAAAAAAGGAATAGTTAATCTATTTATCCTGTTTCTATTTTAGCAGGAATATGAGAGACAGTTATTAGCATATGAGACAAAGAAGTATGATTCAGTGCCCATCAAATATTGTGCTGCTTATGACAGTTTGGAAACTAATTTTATTTTAACCATTAGAAACAGATATTAATCTTTTCATCAGTCAGTGAGTTAAATTAAAATGCTGTTACTTATTGGGTGAGCATGGTTTAGGGTCTAATGCGCTGTAGCTAAAACATTACAAACTTTAGTTCAGACTCAGGCTTAGCCATAAGCATATTGGGTAGTCTTGTACATTAAATCCCTAATTCAGAGCTTCAGTTTCCTTCCTTTAAAATTGGGATAATAATTAAGTACTTCCTAGACAAATGAGGTAATGGTTGCAAAGCATGTTCTACCTTCAGGTTGTGTGTAAAGTAACAATTCTAATCTTTTTCATAGTGACCTGAAAGTAGCTCTTTTATCTGTGGTAATTTCTGATGCAAATTTCCCAATGACATTTAGATTTTACATTAATTTGGTTTAATCATGTTTAATAAGGGCTGAAGAATAGCATCTGCATGAAAGCGTGAGATCTGCCTGTGGGAAAAGTAAATTGGAATGATCTGAAAGAAAATAAGAAACAGTGAGATGTGTATTTTGGCAGCATAGAACACCTGCTTTCAGTTGCCTGAATCTATTATAATGCCTACATAATTCAAATACCTGTATCCAGTATAATATCACATATCCAGTGAGGAAAGCATTCATGCCAGAATAACTCAGGGCAATGGGGGTGATTTACATTTAAGAAGATGCAGAATTTGTGTTTTAAGCTTATTGTGTTTTAAACATTATTCCTTATCCCACTCCTCAACCTTCTAATGGCCCATTTTTAGATTCAAGGTTTCCATTGAATGATGGAAACCATTGAATCAAGGTTTCCTCTGAAAATTAATAAAATTAAAGTGTACTTTTAAAGCCTTGCATAATTAATATCTTGGTGATATATTCCCCAATGGTCTCTTAAAAGGTTATTTCAGTTTTCAACCTTTTAAAGCCAGGGGCCAGATCACACTCCCTCAGATGGCTTTGCGGCCCAGATGGCCATTTTGCTCTTCCTCCACCACATGGCAATTCCTGGTGTGGTGGTGGTGGTGGTGGTGGGCCACATGAAATGGTGCCTCAGGCCACATCCGGCCCACTGGCCGCAGGTTGAGAACCCCTGGGTTATTTCAATAAAATGTATAAGTGTAGCAGCAACTCATAAAAATAGTTCCCTGGCCAATGTGTGAAGTTTTTGGGTGGAATACTGATATTGGAAATACTGCTGCTCTGTCTTAGAGCATGTCTTATAAAGGTGTATTTTCACAAGAATGTATGTCGAACATATACAACCTGGGAAGTGTGGGAGGAACAGTTACAATGTTGTGAATGCCTGAGTGTCTTCTACTTCATGTGACATGCACAAATAGTCAATCACAAGTCGTAGCAACTTTGACCATGGATATGAGTCCTTACAGTCTGTAATAGTGGTGCCTTAAAGTAGCTTAGTCCATCAAGATGTTCTCCAAAAACTCTAACACTAAAATTGAAATGGAAAAGTTCCTGAGAATAGTTATGAAAGGCATTGTAAAATGCCTACTGGATGAACTGGTTGGGTTTCACTAGTGTGAGCAGTTGTTACCTCCTAAAACTACAGTAAAAATGTCATGAAAATCAGCTGTCTAAAACAGTAGGTGTAAAGTTATATAGAATGCCAAGGTTGTTTCGGTTTCCTATATCCATTCCTCGCTCAATGGAGGTGTCCTGAACAGGGCTGTAAACCCCCTAGCTACGGTCCTGGTCCTGAATAACATAATACAGGATAGAAGGTGGAAAGTGTACCTCTACAAGTAATGTTATATGGTGTTGTTATGGGATCATAGGCCATGGTGCCATGGAGCAGTGCTTCATTTTTTACTGGTTTAAAATCTGTGGTGCTACTATCCTTGCCATGAAATGCATTTCCTCCTCATTCAGTGCATTCTGCTGCAAAAAGGTCCTTGTTTTCCATTCACCTTTGAGACAGATGGCCAGATTGTAGTCCACATGATGTTCTTACCTCCAAACTCTGCCACTTTTCTATAGAATAATGTACTATCATCACTGGCATTAACTGACATGACAAAGAAGATCCTTGCTACTCTATTATTTCTAGAATGCAGTATTATTTCTGTTTATTTCCCTGAAAAAAAGTCAACATTTCAATATCTTTTTTTCTCTATATCTCTAGACGAGCATGGTCTCAGTAGAAGGACTAGCAAAATTGGTGGATCCATCCCAACTAACAGAGGAATTTGAAGGGACCTTGGATTACAATCATGATGAATGGATAGAGTTGAGAGTCTCCTTGGAAGAATTTTTTAACAGCGCCATCCATTTGTTATCCCGATTAGAAGACCTTCAGGAAATGTTGGCTAGGAAAGAGTTTCCAGTGGATGTGGAGGGCTCAAGAAGACTAATAGATGAACACACACAGCTCAAGAAAAAAGTGATTAAAGCTCCTGTAGAAGAATTGGATCGTGAGGGTCAGAGGTTATTACAGTGCATAAGGTGTAGTGATGGTTTTTCTGGTAGGAACTGCATTCCAGGAAGTGCAGATTTCCAAAGTCTTGTGCCAAAGATCACCAGCCTTTTGGACAAGCTGCATTCAACACGGCAACATTTGCATCAGATGTGGCATGTCCGCAAATTAAAACTAGACCAGTGCTTTCAACTTCGACTTTTCGAACAAGATGCAGAAAAGGTAAGGGATAATTTTCCCCCTTGAATGTTACTGTGAAATGACATGGCAACTAGAACATTATAACCACATATATACAGTATATGTTTCTACAATTAGCAACATGAGGAATTAATCAGGGATATAAACCTCAAGTTGCTAGCATATGTATTTTATGTGACTTGTAAAGCAAAATCACTGAACTAATTGTTGGAAGTAGCAACCAGCTTGAGAGCCAAGATTAGTTCACCTTTGGCTGTTCATATGAAAACAATCTATTTTGGGTATATTCAGGTAGATACACAGCACCCTATATTAAGAGTTGCTGCTTTCCAAAAGACTTTCTAGCTGAGCTGGGTTGAACCTGTAGAACACTTGGGACCACATATGAAAAAGTGATTCTTCAAAAAGAACGTCAGATAGTAGAAAATGGTACATACGCATAGATTTCACAGCTGCTGAGGGGTAGGCACAGAAATGTACCCCCAGATACAAAAAAATGGAAAGTATCTTTGTCTATTAATGTCTTCTAGCTAGGAAGGATAAGTATCACAGTTATGTAAGATACAGATACAGTGGAACCTCATACAACAATCGGCCCGTATAGCAACGAAATCACATAACAATTAGGTTGTTGTTGTTGTTGTTTTTTTGGGGGAAATGGCGTCCCGCATAACAATGTTACCTATGGAAAATACCGTACAATTTTTCAATGGGAAAAACTGCTTAGTGGGTGGGGGGAGTTGTACGATGCATCCCATAGGGAAAATCACTATACGATGCATGCATTGTATAGCAATTGTTTTGTACAACAACGAGCCCTATGGGATGGATTAAAATCGTTGTATGAGGTACCACTGTATATTGATAAATCCCTTGGAGGAAGTGATGGAGGATGCTGAGTGGACTTTATGTAAACCCTGTGGGGTGTCCCCGGGTCATTTATATGTTGTTAGCCGCCCTGAGTCGGCCATGTGTTGAGTAGGGTGGGATATAAAACTGAATAAACATAAACATAAACTTGCTGATGGCGCTCTATCCTGGATCTACTACCATTCCAGCAAGCTACTCTTCCAATAAACTTTGGTTTGTTGTAGAAGGAATAAGCTCAACTACTCTCCTCTGTAAAACTAGGCAGGCAAAAGATGGAAGGGAGGTGACGAAAGCATGGCTGAGTATGATACTTGTTTCCAGGACTGCGGTGGCTAAGTGGTTAAGAAGCTCATCTTGTTAGCTGGAAGTTCGGCAAGTCGGCAGTTCAAGACATGAGTACTGCATGATGGAACGAGCGCTTGTCTCTGCCCCAGCTCCTGCCAACCTAGCAGTTTGAAACCAAGAAATTGCAAGTAGATAAATAGGGACCATTTTGATGGGAAAAGATCTTGGGAACATGAAAGGAGCCTCATTCAGGCGTCCCCTGAGTGGAGTTCTTCCAGCAAAAATCCTTTCAACTCAAAAAGCACCTTTGTGTGCTTCTGACATGATAAAAAAAAACTTGTTTCCAGCATGTTATTCCACATTTTTGGAGTAGAAACCAGTTTATATTAAACAATGTCATTATGTATTCTTTTTTTGACATGGTACTTTAAAGAAAACAAGATAAGAAGAGCTTCATGCATATACTGTATGGGGTACTCAGGCTAATTGTACTGGGGCTCTTGCATTGATCCGCAGAACATCCCATAGATATGATACAGAAACTTTTCAAACATGATCCTCATCCTTCCATGTTTCTTTTAACTTTTATTGTTGTTCTGTGCCATCAAGTCATTTCTGACTTATGGGAACCCTATGAATGAGATATCTCCAAAATGTGCTGTCCTCAACAGCCTTGCTCAACTCCTGCAAACTATGGCCTGTGGGCTCCCTTAGGAAATCTCACATTTGGTCTTTCTCGTTTGCTGCTGCTTTCCTCCTTTTCCAGCATTCTTGCCTTTTCCAGAGAGTCTTGCCTTCCCATGATGTGCCCAAAGTAGAACTATCTCAATTTCATCATTTTTGCCTCCAGAGATAGTTCAGGCTGGACTTTCTCTAGGATCAACTTACTTGTCTTTTTTGGCAGTCCAGGTTACCCACAAAATTCTCCTCCAGCAGCATATTTCAAATGAAGCATCTTTTTTCTTGTCAGCTTTCATTACTGTTTGGGCTTTCAAGGTAATCGGGAATGCAGTAGTGTGCATTATCTTGATCCTGATCTCCAGTGACACATCCTTACACTTGATGATCTTTTTTTATTCCTTCATTGCTGTCCTACTGAGTCACAGTCTTCTGATTTCTTGGTTGCATTTGGATTGATGGTGGATCCAAGGAATACAAAATCTTTCACCATTTCACCAATTTCTTCATTGTCAACATTAAGTTTTGTAATTCTTCTGAAGTCATGATTTTTTTTCTTTATGTTCAACTGCTTTGACATTTTTTTCACTTTCATTACAAGTCATTTCAAGTACAGTAAAATCCTGTATAACAATTTTAATTGGTTCCACAGGGTCCGTCGTTGTACTAAAAAAATCACTGTACGATGCATGCATCATATAGCGATTTTCCCTATGGGATGTATCATACAACAATTTTTGCTCTGCTTTTCCCCTGGGAGGTGTGTTCCCAGGACAAAGGCAGCCCTGCAGGGTCAGGGAAGGCATCCACAGAGGTCCCCTTGCCTGGAAACACATTTCCAAGGCAAGCGGACCTCCATAGACCAAAGATCACGGTGCCTGTCAGTGCAGCGAAATGAAGCCTCGTTTCGCTGCACTGACAGGCGCAGTGATCATCGGGGTGGGGGCCTTTGTAACTGTGATGTTGCCTTTGTGGCCAGAGTGTGTGTGGGGGGGAATTCCCAGCCCTGCCCCACCCCAACCCTAAAGGCAACATTGTGTTGGCTTGCGGAGGTCTGGGAAAGATCCCCAGTCTCCTCGCAAGCCAACCGGCTGGGTTACAAAGGGCTTGCGGACCCAGGCTGCTGGCTTGCGAGGAGACCGGGGATTTTTCCCAGACCTCTGGGGATTCCCGGTTGTCCCCCTGATGTTTCTGCAAGGAGACCAGCAGGAATCCATTTCACTCCCAGCGCAGGAGGGCCTTGGGCCAGAGAAGTGCTTTACCCCTTGGAAAGCGCTTCTCCAGCCCAAGAACCCCCTGCTCTGTGAGCAAAAGGGATTCCTGCTGGTCCCCTTGCAGAAACAACAGGGGGACCAGCGAGAATCCATTTCGCTCACTGCACAAGGGGGCCTTGGGCTGGAGAAGCACTTTACCCCTAGGAAAGCACTTCTCCAGCCCAAGGCCCCCCTGTGCTGTGAGCAAAAGGGATTCTAGCTAGTCCCCTTGCACAAACAACAGGGGGACCAGCGAGAATTTGTTTCACTCACAGGGCAGGGGGGCCTTTGACCAGAGGTTCACGCTTGTCCCCTGTTGTTTGTGCAAGGGGACTAGCGAGAATCCCTTTTGCTAACAGCACTGGGCTGCTTTCCTCCTGGGAACGCACTTCCCAGGAAGAAAGCAGCACAGTGCTACCAGTTCACAAAGGGGCTTGGGGGGCGGGGAAAGGCTCCCCCACGCCACCCCCAAACCACCCAGCTTTTGCCTTTTAAAAAAAAATTGTATCATACAACAATGAAAATCATTGTACCATACAAAAAAATAATTTTAAGGCACTCATACGATTTCATCGCTGTACGATTTAATCGTTATACAGGGTTCCACTGTAATTGCTGTTTTCTATCAATAAAATGGTTGCATATCTTAAATTATTGATGTTTCTTCCACCAATTTACACTCCTCTTTCATTTAAATTTAGTCCTGCTTTCTATATATGTTCCGCATGTAGATTGATAAAATGCACCCTTGTCTAACAACTTTGCCTATAGGAAACCATTCTGTCTCTTTATATTCTGCCCTTATGGTAGCTTCTTCTCCACAATATAGGATAATCAATTTCTGAGATATCCCCATTTCTCAGAACAAGCCATAGTTTTTCATGATCCACACAAAGGCTTTGTTTAGTCTATGAAGCATAGACTGATCTTCTGAAATTCTTTGGTACATTCCAGTATCAATCAAGTGTTTGAAATATGATCTCTAGTGCCTCTTCCTTTTCAGAATTCAGCTCAAACATCAGATGTTTCTTCTTCAATTTAAGGTAAAAGTCTTTATTGCAGCACCTTGGGCAACACTTTGTTTTCATGGGAAATTAAAGCAATGGTCCTATCATTTCTAACCTACATGGCATCTCCTTTCTTTGTGAATTGGAATGTATTTTCTCTTATGTGGACCACAGGTGGTTTTTTTTTCTGATTTGGTGGCATATTGTTAAGATTTTGACAGATTCATTCTCTGTTGCTTGTAATAATTCTGTTGGTATCCCATCCAGCTCTGATGCTTTATTTTTTCCTAGTACTGTACAGTACTTTAAGGGCAACTTTCACTTCACTTTCTAAAACTAGGCTTTTCATCATAACATTCTTCAAAGCATTCTGTCATCCTATCTCATCTGTATACTGTTGCAACCTTCTCTTTATTTTCTCCAGGTCAGATTTTGTGTTTTCTTGTTGGACATTCAGCATTCTCAATCTATGTTTTAGTTTTCTTTGGATTTCTTTGAGGGAAAATCTCTTGCTTTTCCTCTTTTCCTTGTTCTCTATTTATTTGCACTGATGATTATAATAGTTCTCTTTGTCTCTGCATGCCTGCTGCTGAAATAAACTGCATTCAGGGTTTTGACTATATTTCTGCCATTTTTACTTTTGTTACTCTAGTTTAGATCCTATAGTTTTCCAGAACTTTTTGTAGCTTTTTAGATTTCCCAAGACTTCCATGCTCTGCTGAAATATCTCTGTGCTTTACTGTATTATCAAGATCTTCTGTTGAAGTTGTTGTTCAGTCGCACAGTCAAGTCCAACCCTTTGAGACCCCATGGACCACAGCATAGTAGGCTCCTCTGTCATCTGCCATCCTCTGTAGTCTGCCCATATCTACACCCACTGTGTCAACGATGCTGTCTAACCATCTCATCCTCTGCCTCTCCCTTCTCCTTTTGCCTTTGATCTTTCCTAGCATCAGGGCCTTCTCCAGTCAGTCCTCTGTTCTCATTTGGTGGCCAAAGTACTTGAGCTTCAGCTTCAGTATTTATCCTTCCAAAGAGCAGTCAGGGTTGATTTATTTTAGGATGGACTGATGTGATCTCCTTACAGTCCAGGGGGACTCTTAAGAGTCTTCTCCAGCACCACATTACAAAGGCGTCTATTCTTCCACGCTCACCCTTCCTTACGGTTCAGCCGTCACAGCCATACATCACTACTGGGAAGAATAGTGCTTTAACTATGCCAGGGATTCTCAACCTACAGCCTGCGGCAACATTTCCTGTGGCCCACCACCACCTCCACAACACCAGGAAGTGCCATGTGGTGTAGGAGGGTAAAATGGCCATCCAGCCCCCAAAGCTGTCTGAGGGAGCGTGACCAGGCCCCTGGCTTAAAAAGTTTGAGAACTCCTGAACTATGCAGACTTTTGTTGGCAAGGTGATGTCTCTACTTTTTATTATGCTGCCTAGTTTTGCCATAGCTTGCCTCCCAAGGTTAAGCATCATTTTATTTCATGGCTGCAGTCACCATCTGCAGTGATCTTAGATCCCAGGAAGGTAAAGTCAGTCAATACTTCCATTTCTTCCCCTTCTATTTGCCAGGGAGTGATGGGACCAGATGCCATGATGTTGGTTTTTGAATTGTTGAATTAGGAATCTAGAATTATCAGCCTGCATATTGATTGACATTTCTTTCTTCACCTATTTGCTACCACAACTTGTGATGCAATATGTCATCATTTGCTGCACATCCCTCACAGATTGCTGCTACCTTTATATTGTAGCAGTTTAATACTTCTCAAACATACTTTTTTCTATTTCTTGATTCCTAACCTTGAAAAGTTAATGGATTGAAAGTAGTCAACCTAATTCATTATATTTCAGTCTTACAGCTAGATAGTAGTGAGAAAAATGGCTTTGTGGTTTTCCTTGGAAATGATTAGCGGCTCCAGGCTTTAATCAGACAGTCTGGAAGGCTGTCATCTGTTGAGCAGAAGAGGCATTTGGTAGTGTGTAGGAAGGAGGTGGGCCAGTAGTAATGCTTGAGAAAGTTCCCAAGTTACACAGCAAAAAATTGAATTCACTACACCAGGGATTTTCAGCCTGCGGCCCATGGGCCAGATGCAACCCTCTGCACCATCTCATGTGGGCCCTCACTGCCTCCATCACACCAGGAAGTGCCATGTGGTGGAGGAATGGTAAAATGGCCGTCCAACCCCTGTCTGAGGGAATGTGACCCAGCCCCTGGCTTAAAAAGTTTGAGAACTCCTCCACTACCTTTTCCTTTCCAGTATGGGGGCTAAGAAAGGATATGGAACCGTTAGAATTTCATGTATTCAATGGAATTAACTTCACACTAAAGGGTTACAGTCTTTTTATAATCCAAAAATACAGACCATGATTCAGCTGTTAACAGTGTGGTATGCTTTGGTTGGGTGCCAGAAAGCAGTTCACATAGTGGGCATCCTGGCTGTAGTGATGGCTTGAAAATAAATTACATTTGGATCTTTAGGGATAGATGTGCAAATTAATTCTTTACCTAATAAATGGCACATTTTGATTGTGCCTGTTCAACAGCAAAGGAAAATACGATTACTTAAACACTGTAGTGAGGGGAGTATGCAATCTATGAGTAGCATTGTTTCTCAAAATATAACAGGCTGTTGGAAATATCTTTAAAATGCTAACGGAGGGGTTGACAATGAGAAAGGATTGGGTGGATGCCTCATACTGTACTGGAATAAACAGGCTAAGGACAGACAATATTTATCAGCCTACATACTGTCTGCAAACCTTCTGGAACTACTTATTGCTGGCATCCGTCATAGACTTTTTCCATTTTTTCCCCTCAAGGGAAGAATTTCTGTTATTCCACAGCAATCCCATATCAATTTTATGTTATCCCAGTTCATTCAAGCTAGGAAAACATGTAGCAATGACCAATCACCTCATATTCATCATTACCATGACATATATGACCAATGTTATACAATCCCACTCAGAAGAAGCATTTTTTTAAAAAAATCTTTTCTTTTTTGTACACTAGACATAGATAGAGGGCTGTAATCATTAAGGTAGTCAAAGTGAGATTTAAACAAAAATGGCTGAAGGAAAACCTCTAAAGTCAGATATTCCTCTCTGAAGAATAGTGTCTCATCGGTCTTCAGCCTAAAGTGTTGTACCGTGATGGGAAATTGGAGGTTGGGGATTTATGTTCATTTTTCCAAAGTGGGGAACCCACTGATTCCCCTGGTATGGCAACCTTGTGTTGCCAGCTAATCTTTTTCACACTAGGTCATGCGAAAGGAACTGCAAAATGTACATGCCAAAAGGTGCCTTCTTTTTGACACACATCTGGCCTAGTCACAGAAGAAGAAGTATTCCCCCTGCTGAGTATGCCATCCTACAGTGTTTCCCCTGGGTATCCTCTGTTAGTTTAAAGGCTGTGAGAGACACATTGCATAGCATAGGGCTAGAGGAGATTCCTAGGCCATTGTGAAATATTTGAGCTCTGATTTCCTCAGAAAGAACCCTCACAGATACAGCTTCGATTTTTTAAAAGAAAATATTTGCATTGCTGTTGAAAGAAATCTAGAATGTTTTAAAGATGGTATGCAAAATCTAGATTAGAAGGATGCTGGCAGTTGGTTATTTTTATGTACTTGAGGCAGAATGTGATTGATAGCCATGTATTGAAAGGATGAATTCCCTAGAACAAAGATGAGGAACCTCAGCTGCTGGATGTCCCTTTTGAGGGTGCTCCTCATTTCTCCAACTGTGTTCTTCACTGTTAAGTGATCAGAGGCAAGATTGTATTTGAGCGATTGTTTACCAGCATCAAAGCTGTTTCACTATGGCTTACTCCAAACTAGATATACAGAGAACAGAGCATGGTGTTTTGGCATACCTGTCAAGTTTCGGGAAATTTCTTTCAAATAAGGTAAATGTCCCGGCCAAAACAGGAAACTGGACAGCTATGCTTATCCTGTGCTGGCCTCCAGTCTAACTCCAGTCTAATTGCAGTCTAACTAATATGGGATGATGGCAGAAAAGAGTGTAAAATACAGGGGTTTGACAGAAATTTCCCAAAACTTGACAGGTATGTGTTTTGGTTGTGAAAATACCAAAGCTATTAAGAATAATAGCTGGCCTTGCTTTTTCTTTCACTTTCCAAGTCCTGTGCCTTGGCCTTACTCACTGTTGGAATGTACTGTACTTTCCAAATTGGAATTTGATTTTTAGGCTGAACAAGTTTCCTTGATTCTGTTGTAGATGCAAGAAGGGACCACACGTAGTCTTCTACTGTCAATGTGGAGCATAGTAGAAAATTAAACATAACACACTGAGTAGCAGAGGAGGAGCTTACACTGAGGTTTTGGGCACAAGTAAAAACTGAACTGTTAAGTTAATTTTGGCAAATGGTAAGCAATCTGGACAATATGGATTATTATTGATAATTGAGAAAGCCAGAGCTTCGGTGACTGAGGTCGAAGGGCAGACAGGTGCCCCAGAGTGATGTCATGGCAAATGTGCGTACCCAAGCACGTGACTTCGCTGGAGGCTCATTGGTGACATCATATGGGTGTGTGGGAATGTGCAATGCCTGCCTGCACACCACCTCCTCCACCTCCTCCTCCTCCTTGAACACTCAGTCTTTAAAAGGTTTGCCATCACTAACCTAGGATATCTCTTACATTGGGATCAATGTTAGTAGCATATTCAGAAACTAGATACATTTCATTCATCCCACCTACCTTGAAGGACTGTGTCATATGGATAATACAATGTATGCTTTGGCTCTTTCATGGATACGGATGCAGCTTTGCAGAAATAATTCCTGTGACCATATTATAGAAAAATCCACATCTGCCACAAAGCTGTTGCAGTAGCTGTCAAGATCCTAGATTTCATGTTTATGGTCTCTGTATGAAGTGTCTCTAAATACTGTTAGGATGCATCATATGGCTGTGTAAATTGACCCATAAGAACCTAATAATCCACTTCCGTGCGCTCCGGTGTCTAGTCATGCCTGCCACATGACCACGGAAATGTCTGCAGAAGCAGACAGCGCTGGCTCTTCGGCTTAGAAACAGAGATGAGCACTGAACCCTAGAGTCGGATACGACTGGCTTTCGAGCAAGGGAAACCTGAAACCTATGTTTCTACTGCAAAAGCTATGTATTATTTATCTTATCTCGCTCTAGCTCAGCTATAGCCCTTGTAGTTTTAGAGGTCCAGATTCCTTTCGAAACATACGCACAGCTCAGACTTGTTAACTGGAGTGTAAAATCTAAACATGCTCTTTGGTAGAAAGATGTGCCAAATATTTAGTAGATCTGCCAGACTGCAGCTAGTTTGGATGCTGTTGCTTTCCTGAAGAGCTATCCAAATTGTAGTCTCATCCCTCTGGGTATCGTTAGCATCATGAACAATGACTTCCCATCTCCCAGCCATCTGCAAAGTATGGTGTGTGTAAAAATAGCCAGCTAGCCAGCTCCTTCCAGATGGGTCGTTCCTTTGATTCTTAGTGAAGAGAAAGAAAGAAAAAAAAACCACTGTATAGTATAATTTAAGTCCCATGGAATTTGGTGAGACTTTCTTCTGAATGCAAATGCACAAGGGGGATTGAGCAGTGTAATGAACAATAAATATGCTTGCACTGTTCATCCGTTCTGTGCCTGTCTCTTTCCACAGCACCTCTAGACACAGGTTTTATGTATGCAGGGATGATACAGTTCAGCTAGGGCTTCCTTTAAACACGAGCCAGTTCTGTAGGTGTTATCAGGAAACAAAAAGGCTGCAATTCTTTGCACATCTTAATGGGGTGTAACCTCCATGGAATATCATTGTATTGAAACTGCCCTCAAATTTTGCTGAAGGAGGAGCAAGAGAAAATGGTGATCCAGAAAGTGTAGTAGGTATTTACCTCTTCCCTCACTCAGTTGCAATTGTACCCTCTGGGTCAGGTGTTTATTGGTTTTGGGACATGCATAGCAAGATAAAGCATAGAGAGTTCCTGTTGCTTCTCTCTTTCAAAAAAAAATTTTTTTTCCATGGGAAGTTTTCATGTAGAAAGGTAAAGGTCACTCTTGCTCGAAAGCCAGACGTATCCAAATATAGGGTTCAGTGCTCATCTCTGTTTATAGCCGAAGAGCCAGCGCTGTCTGAGTTTACAGATCTTTCCATGGACATGTGGCAGGCATGACTAAACAACAGAGTGCACGAAACACTGTTTACCTTCTCACCTAAGTGGTCCCTATTTATCTACTTGCAATTATTGCTTTCGAACTGCTAGGTTGGCAGGAGCTGGGGCAGAGACGGGAACTCACTCCGTCATGCAGTACTCGGGTCTTGAACTGCTAACCTGCTGACCTTCCAGTTGTCAAGTTCAGCATCTTAACCACTGAGCCACTGCAGTCCCTTCATGTGGAAAAGATCACTATAAATCTGTACAATCCTATGCAAAACATTATGTTCAATGACATCCAAAGCTTATTTTATACTAGCATATTTTGCCCAGCAAGCTGGGCAGGTTTACTTTTGCAGCCCAGTATCATACCTATCAACCACGGCTCCGGCAAATCCGGGACCTGCGCGGACCGGGTTTGCACAGGTTGCGTTGTATGCATGCGTGTGGAGGGCTACGCCGCTTGCGTAGCCTTCTACGCACACGGCGTAGCCTTCTGCACATGCGTGGAAGGGAGCTACGGAAGTGTAGAGCCCTTCCACGCATGCGTGCAACGTGACCTGCGCAGATGGGCTGCATAGTGCCTCCTTTCCCCCGCTGCTGAAATCCGGGGTTTCGGCAGCGTGGAGCGGGAAAGGGCAAAAATCGATGCCGAAAACCAGGAAATCCCGGCCAATCCAGGAAGGTTGACAGATATGCCCAGTATAGGGGTGTGTGTGTGTGAGAGAGAGAGAGCTAGAGTGAGGGGGAGAGAGAGAGAGAAAGAAAGAGGAGGCTGACGTTAAGGAGGCTGTGTGCAGGTGAGTCGGGAGGGAAGGGGGAAGGTGTTAGGTTGTTTTCCCCCTTTCCATGCCTGGGGTGTTGGGGGGGGGGGATTGCAGGGAAGGTGGGTTTCGGATTTTTTCCGTATCCCACTTTCCCTGCCGTGGGGGGCGGGAGGCCTTTTTTCCCCATTAACTGTTTCGAAGGTTCTTCAGAACAGTTAATTCGGAAAAAACAAAGGCAGGAGGCAGCTATTCGTCAGGGGAAGCGCTCTCCCTGGGAGTTCGCCTCTCCTCATGAATAGCTGCTTGCTGCCTTTTTTCTTTTCCCATTAACTGTTTCGAAGAACTTTCAAAACAGTTAATATGGAAAAAACAAAAGCAGCAGCAGCTATTTGTGAAGGGAGGCGCTCTCCCAGGGAGAGCGCCTCCCCTGATGAAGCATTAACTACTGCTCCCCTCACCCTCAACTTACCTTGAGGCTGGCAGCATTCTTGTTGCATTTTCGTCGGGGTAGCGTGGAGGAGGTGGAGTCCCTCTTCTTCCCGTTGCCCCATGGATGAAGGCCGGTGGTGGCGTTGCCGGGGCCACGGGAAGATCAGGGGCTACCCCTCCTTCCCGTAACCCCGCCGAAGTGGCTGCGATGCTGGGGCCAGCCTCGCTTGCCGGGGCCGGCCTCGCTCACCGGGGCCAGCCTCACTCGCTGGGGCTGTGGGTAGATGAGGGGCTACCCCTCCTTCCTGTAACCCCACCGAAGCTGCTGCGAGGCCGGCGGCAGCCTTGCTCACTGGGATGGTGGGGATGGCTTTCCTCCAGGAGATGAAGTATCTTCCAGAGGGAAGTTGTTTGCTGGCACTTTGGCAGTTTTTTTAAACCACGCACGCCGGCTTTCCCAGCATTCTATACACTCGTGCCCTTCAGCCTGATTGGCTGAGGGGTGGTGCGGTGCGGTGGACGCTGGGCCTTGTATTTTTTTTGTGACCACGTTCGTGGGGCGGTTGCCCCACGTGCGGCCTGCAGACCCTTGTGGCGATGCTCCAAGGGTGGTAAGGTAAGTGTAGGCAGCTCGGTTAGAGATAGTAGCGATGGGTGCGGGCTTGCATGCCGGACACTAACGGTTAACGGGCCTTCTTATAGGTAAAGATATTTATTTTGTAATGCAGGGGAAATGAAAAATGAAGCAACCAGAAGTGAGGGTCATCTTAATTTTTCAATTATTTCTCTCTGTGCAGTTACTTTTCTTGAGAACATATATTCCTTTTACCAATTGGGTAGAATTGAAGCCCAGCAGGCAGAAATAGAGTGAGGAGAAGAATGAACAGAGGAAGGCTCAGCTCTGGCCAAAAAGGAAAGAGCTGGACAGAGAAATAACATAGAGCATGGGAAGGAAGGATGAATTCATAAACATCGTTTGCCTTTCCTTCTACTTTTAGCGTTTGTTCAATCTCTTTTCTTGTTCTACAAGCTTTTGGAATTTTAGAGAACTTGTTTCCAGTAACTTTGAATGCTTTGGCAGCAGCGTTGTGAAGTTCTAAGTTATCACTGTTTGTTAGGAAGGGAAAAGTTAAAATGTAAATAACCTCTTGGAGCAAAGTGTTAATGGAAAGGACTATGTATTTCCTGCTCGGCAAATTGTTTTCGAGCTCCCTGCTGCAGTTTCCCCCCCAGTTTTCCACCTGTAGCATAAAGAAAACAACTGCAAAGGTTGAGCGCTGATTTGGAACACGATGTACTGGATCCTTTTCTTTCTCTCCACACACACACACACACAAAAACAAACACAAACTCTCTCTCTCTCTCTCTCTCTCCTCTCTCTCTCTCCCCTGAAGGCAGCAGGCAATATTTAACCATATAATTTTATATTTTTCCTCCACAAACACTAGAAATATTTGATGATGACTGATACAGTACGTGGTTAGATTTTCTTTTTAAAATACTTTCTACAAAAGTAGAAAGTATTTAAAAATTTACTGTAACCCATTTTGGGAGGCTGGTTGTGGTCAGCAATGTCAGAATTTAGGAAATTATAAAATTTGGGTCTGTACAGAGAACAACATTTTCTATAGAACTGGACTTTTCATATCTCTAGGCATTTTTGTCATACTCCAGTATAGATAATTGCAGAAAAGGGACTTGAAATTCTCGTCAGCAAATAATGCTGGAGTGTCAGTTTAAATTATGGTCCGCAGGCCAGACCCGGCCTGTGGCACCAAGTCATCCGGCCTGCACTGCTACAAGAAGAGGAAGTAAAACATGCCTGTGCATGGGCAAATGCTGCCATAAATGCACCCACAGCTGTTGTAAATGAGGGGTGGCCAAGCTATGGCCCATGGGCCAGACCTGGCCTGTACCATCCTCACTGTTACTGGAAGGGGAAGCAAAACATGCCCATGCATTTGCAAATGCTGCGATAAATGCACCTGTGGCTATAATAGACATGTTTACGACAGCTGTGAACACACTTTATGGCCGGAGTTACCATGTGGCCAGCCTGCTCAACTACATGACCGGCCTGTGGTGCAAAAAGTTTGGCCACCTCTGGTTTAAATCAAACTAACATAACAGTCCCTCTTTGCCTGTTTTGAATGTGCATGCTTTTGTTCAGTAGCAGTAACCATGAACAGTTGGTTTACATTAGGAGTGCACTTCAGATTCAGCCAAATCTCAGGCCAAACCACGCTGGTTTGGAGAGATTGTGATGACGTTCAAATCAAAGTGAAGCTCCTCCAAAGTAGTCCTGGTTTGATTGTGAGCTTCTTTAATAATTTGGAGGAACACAGAGTCCCAGACTGTGACTTCAAAAACTGATGTATTTCCCCTCAACTTTCCCATTTAAGGAAGATATAGGAAAAGGGAGAGGGGGGCATAACAGTATAAACTTTGGTGGCTTCTTGCTTGCAACTACCAAGTCACTGCAGAGATTTTTTCAGCCTGTGCCAAGCACGTACTGCCCTGAGAATCTCAGTGATAGCTCATTAATTGCCATTTGCCTTCAATACTGAGCCACAGGATTTCAGCCATTATGTATTTTCATATAAACTGCCAATTGACCCAAAAGGAAGGGGTGTGGAGAACAAGCTGATTAAAATTCCTACCTACTCCTAAAATTAAAACGTTTTGTTGGAAAAATATCTATACATGAGATTTAGAGGTTTCTGAAGGGCTACCTCAGTGTCGTATGCCATTTTCATCATAGCTGTCCTCAAAAGAAAAAAGAATCATGGCCATAGTGAAAAACCCAAATTATAAAGACTGTTGTACAAACCTGTATTTGTCTGAAAATTAGCCAGCTTCATCCCTTTAGAATAGAAGATCCCTTATGATTAAGGAATTAGTTTCCTTTAAGCTATTAAAATTTAAAAACATGTACTAAATAGGCCACTGCATTTATTTGCCTATAACTTAGCAAGCAATGCTCCTCGTTTGTTTTTCTGTTTGTTTGCCTGTAATTTAATTTAATTTAGTTTAATTTAATTTAATTTTTCAACTTCTATGCCGCCCACTCAGGCAAGCCTGACTCAGGAGAGCTTACAAGTAATCTAAAAACATACAATAAAACATAGAAGTATAAAAACAGTTAAAACCCTTAATAAAAACCACCCACATTAAAAACAAACCCATGCACCCCACAGGAGAGAGAGGTGCATCTTATTATAAAAGCCAGCGGGCAGGGGACACATTACCCTCAGGGCCCCATACCTGCCCCGCCAGCCAGGTTTTAAGACCTTTCCTAAAGGGCAGCAACTCCATCTGTAACCATAGCTCTACTGGCAGGAGGTTCCAAAGTGCCAGTGCCGACACGGAGAAGGCCTTCCTTCTTGTGCCAGAGAGACGTGCCTCTCTGGCTGATGGCACAATTAGAGAGCCCCTCCAGTCTGCTCTGGTTGGACAGATGGGTGTTCTTAGGGCGATGTGGTCTCTTAGGTAGCCTGGCCCATTACCATGTAGGGCTGTAGATCTGTCTGTTGCATTTATGCCGTGCCATTCTTCCAGTGAGCTCAAGGATGCATGGATCTCGTCTTGCCTTCTTTCACCTCACAAAAGAAGAGAAGGTTGGGCAGGCTTGAAGTTCTTCCTTAGAGTTTCATGGCCAAGTGAGGAGTTGAACTCAGGTCTCTAGGGCCTAGTTCAAGATTCTAATGTACCACATCAGCAACAATCACATATGTATAATAATCTAATTATGAAGAACAGAAAAAAAACTTTTCATTGATTTCCAATGAAGGCAATCAATGAGAGGTTAAAATATTTGGATTTTAAGGAGGTGACCTCCAAATCAGTCTGAGTTTACAATTTTGTCTTGTAAGCAAGAGGTTGTCGGTTCGAATCCCCAGAGGGGAGTTGAAATAAGAAGGCGAGTAGGAACGTACCAAATTTAGATGTGAATGGAGACATACTCATGTTCTTTTCATTCCAACTGTGTGGTTCACTAGATGTTAGTAACATAGCTGTAAAGTGTCCCATTTTGGCCGGGAAATTACCGTATTTTACCCTTCTTTCCCATCGCCCTCCCGTATTAGTATTTTCCCACAATTCTCCTGTATTCTTCTTGTTCTTGTTCTTCTTGTTCTTGTTCTTCTTCTTGTTCTTCTTCTTGTTCTTTTTCTACTTGCTGCTGCTGCTGCTGCTGCTGCTGCTGCTGCTGCTACTGTTGTTGTTGTATAAAACCAAGGTGTCTAGGGGTATGTTCCTCATACCAGAGCCAGGGAGGAGGAGTGTTGGGCTCCCCTGGGTGGAGGAAGAGGAAGCACCCCCTAGGAACTCACCTTAGCCTCAGCTGCAGTGGAAGAGATAAATACTGTAATAATTCTATTTTAAATCTCTTTCCTTCCCACAGCATTTTATAATATGGTGATTTTTCATGGAACTGTTTTTTACACATATATCACTTAATTGTCTACTGTCTTAGCCTTGTGCACCTCAATTTTATTTTTAAAAAATCAGTGTTTAACACAAGACCACTGAAATATCCTCTTTATGTTGTATGCAAATATACTTGAAGCCGATTGGCTCATTGTCTCTTCCCTTTAACACCCTCTTTCCCAGGAGAGAGAATATTATTATTATTATTATTATTATTATTATTATTATTATTATTATTATTATTATTATTATTATTATTATTATTATTATTATTATTATTATTATTATTATTATTATTATTATTATTATTATTATTATATAATTAACAACAACAACAACAACAACAACAACAACAACAACAACAACAACAATAATAATAATAATAATAATAATAATAATAATAATAATAATAATAATAATAATAATAATAATTTGGATTTATATGCCACCCACTTGCAGATGTGACTCAGGGTGGGTAACAACAATATCACATCCAATACAATATAAAACAAGATACAATTAGCATACACTAGAGAACAAGATACAATTTATTTATTTATTAAATTTGTACCCCACCTTACTCGTACAAGTGCGACTCAAGGCAGCTTCCAACAGAAATAAATACAAAATACAGACATGATATACAGTAAACAATAATACATAAGTTATACTATATACTTTACAGATCAAAAAATACAAAAACACAATATAGAATACAATAATATACAATAATATACAATAATCGCCCCACCGACACAGAAAATGCGTGACACCCATCACTCACCCCACTCACCGCAAAAAATCGAAGATAGAGAATGAAGGAAGCAATGGACCACTGCCACCAAGGTCCAGGTCCCAACCAACGACAAGGAGGCGGGGGGAGTCCCAAGTGCCAGCAAAGATGGTACACGGTGGTGACTCCCAACAGAATACAATTAGCATACAATAATAAAAGTCACCTAAGTCAAAACATCCCAAAACAAGAATTTGGCTGCAAGAGTCCAAGCCTCAGAGTCCAAAGTCGAAGCTGGGCAGGAGGCGATGTCCGGCCCCACGCCCAAGCAGCCAAATCCATGGCCAAGTCCACAGCGCCAAGGAGCAAAGGGGGCATGAGACTCCACCACACCAAGGCCCCTGCCACCAGCCCCTGTGTGGCCAAGCCCCCATTCTGCAGGTCTGAAGCTCCCACTCTGCCACGGCTCAAACAACGATGGGCCCGTCACACCCGATGCCAACCTGGCCGCAGCTGAGACGGAGATGGAGGTGTCGCTGCTGCCTCAGCTGCCGGAGGTTTCATGAGGCCTGGTGGGAAAGGGCTAGAAGTCTCGCAGGGTGGTGGCCAAACTCCTCTCTTGCCACTCACCCTCCATGGCTGCAGGGCTTTCATTCTCCAGCCAGGTGGAAGAGGGCCAGAGGTTGATTGTAGTTATTAATCTAGCATTCATATTAATAATTTGAAGTTGGTTTGTTTGAAATTAAAAATAGACTCTAGACAGTGGTTAGCTTTAATATTGTAGAAATGGGAGCAAAATATTCCGAATTTATCCTTTCAGCTACTTGGCTGACACAAGTGGGGATAAAAATGGGAGGCTCAATGCCGTTTGCCTCAATGCTTGTCACTATAAACCAGTGATGGTGAAACTTGGCACTCCAGCTGTTCTTGAACTTCAGTTCCCAGAAACTCAAGTCCCTGTGAATCCATACGCGCATTAAACCCATTTGTGTGGATTCACAGAGACTTGGGCTTCTGGGAATTGAAACCCAAGAACACCTAGAGTGCCAAGGTTCACCATCACGGCTCTAAACCATATAAAAGGTAAAGGTTTTCCTTGCTCGAAAGCCAGTCGTATCCAACTCTAGGGTTCAGTGCTCATCTCTGTTTCAGAGCCGAAGAACCAGCGCTGTCTGCTTCTGCAGACGTTTCCGTGGTCATGTGGCAGTCACGACTAGACATGGAACGCTTAACAAAAGTTGGCAAAGTGGAGGACACAAAATGTGCCTCTTTCTAAAATGCCATTGGGTTGAAATGGAATGGGGACAGGAAGCTGGACATTTCCTTGTAGTAGTAGAACCCATTTTTCTCTCCAGTTTTCATGCAGAAACTAGATGTTTGCTCTATAATCTTCTTGCATTGCCTATGAGTGCTGTTGGCTTTAATGGCTTTAATGAAAGCAGCTGTGGGATATGGCTTGACATTTTCTTGTTTCCGCGGAGTTGGGGGTTGGATTAGCTGTGATAGTTGGTTACAGGAGTGTTACTTTGTTAATCCTGCTGTGATTCCTGCTAAGGATTTGGCCCACTGTTTAATTTAGAGCGCATATTAGCAGTGCACCTTCCCTATTTAGGTTTTCAATTTTTTTTCTTTAAAAAAGGAGAGATAAAGCTACTGCTACAACTTTCGTACAAAAGACATAGTTAAAAATCCCATGTCATGTGTAAGGCTCTTAGTTAGATTTCAGGTAATGAATATGTTGTTTATCAGTTCAAAAAAGCCTCTGATTCTTCTGCGTTACTTATCAAAAATGAGCATAGAAGAAACCTGCATACAGTGTATTTTATTCCTTCAGGAGGGAATAAATGACTACATTAAATGTAATTATGTAACACTTAGCTGTACTGTTCAATATGTACCTTTCTTTTTTATTTATGGAACGTATGGGATAATTAGATTGAGAAGTATTCATATTTGGAAGTCCTTTATTTGTGAAATAATTTAGGTGATATAAATATCATCAGGAAACTATAAAAGATCAATACTCCCCAATAGTTTTTCTTTCTTTCTAGAAATGCAGAAATTTGCAAATCTGGAAGAGATGTCTAGTGTCATCTTGACTGTTTTACAGATTTGTTGTGTCTGATCCTCACATTTTATGATTATTTTTATTTGCACTTGCCACAATTTCACACTGAATTACATTAATCTAGCAGGACAAATCACCTACCATCTAGAAACAGTTTGGCTGTAACAACCACTTTAATTAACCATTATGCACTAGGGTTATTGTGTCAGCTATGGATTATTTTTTCACTCCAGTTAGATTTTCAACATATTTGGGGTTATAACATAAGTCCTATGTTCAAAAGGTATTAGTAAATGCAAAACCATGCATGTTTCATCTAGTATTACCTTATGACTCAGTTTTTGGTTTTGTTTGGATTCTAGACAACATGTTTGGACTATTCTCTGGTTCATCTCCCTATCTGTGCAAAACAATAACTGCTTTCTAATTGTATGGAGTTTATTTGTTTGATGCATATATAGCCCACTCTTCTGGTGCAAGCACCATATAGGTTGGCTTACAATTGTATAAACATCAAATACAAAGAGATAGATTGCTACAACAAAAGAGCATCATAAAAGAAATATACATAACAAAAGCACAAAATAAACAAAAGGTAAGACTAAGAAAAACCACCATCATCTATCACATGAGTTCTCAACCTTTTAAAGCCAGGGGCCAGGTCATGCTCCCTCAGACAACTTCAGGGGCCGGACGGCCATTTTGCCCTTCCTACACCACATGGCACTTCCTGGTGTGCTGGAGGTGATGGGGGAGCACATGAAATGGTTCCATGGGCTGCATCTGGCCCGGGGGGGGGGGGCGCAGGTTGAGAGTCCCTGATCTATCCAAATCAGTATCAGTTAGCCTCAGGAAGTAATAATAAGCCACACTATAAAAGCAATAAAATAAAGCATTTAGTGTAAATCCAGTGCTTATTGACACATTTCATTTGCCATTTATGATGCCATTTTTGAATTTTCCATACTTGCTTGTGATGCAATCATTCCATACTAAATGAAGGCTAAATGTGTGAGAAGTAAAATTTCAGGTTATAAGGAAGATTGTTTTATGAAATAGTTAAATGTGGCTATGAGCTCCTGTTAGAAGGAGGAAAACATAGTATATATAGATGTGTAAGTTTATGTTTCCTGTATTTGGTGGGGAAATTTAACAGAATATGATGGGTTTATACATTTATTTAAATGCTATTGTTCTTCTCCTAGAGGACCCAAGGGGGATCGCAATAAAAAAATTACAATAATGGTTTTAAAATACCAAAGAAATTACATTAAAAACGATTAAACATTTATAAATATTAAAACCAATGACTAAAAACAAATTCTAAAAACATTTTATTTAATAAGTAAAGTGTTCCCATGACTTTTTGCTTTAAAGGAACTATATGCACAATACTGGGAGGACAAGTGGTAGGGGGCCAATCTGGCTTCTCAGGACAGTTTATTCCAAAGCCTGAGAACAACCACTCATAAGGCCCTCTCAGGATGTATACAATTAAAGTGCAAAAGAAGAAGAAGAAGAAGAAAGAAAGAAAAAAGAAAGAAAGAAAAAAGAAACTTGGAGTGAATGTTTCTCATATTATTAGTGCATTGTCCACATATCTTTCCTTAAGAATGCATTCTTCCACATTTTAGAGTATGACTGAAAATTTATAACGAGGCAGAGGATAGGAACTGCAATTATGATGCCACTGTTGATATACATCATTGTATATCAATATTGCATTGCATTGCATAGCATTGCAGTGACTCAAGTGGCTAAGTCACTGACTGGGAGGCAGAAAGTCAGCAGTTCGATTCCCGAATACTGCAGGATGGAATGAGCTCCCGTCTTTGTCCCAGTTCCTGCCAACATAGCAGTTTGAAAACAAAAAATTGCAAGTAGATAAATAGGGACCACTTCGGGGGGAAGGCAAACAGTGTTCCGTGTGCTCCGGTATCTAGTCATGCCACATGACCACGGAAATGTCTGCAGAAGCAGACAGCGCTGGCTCTGAACCCTAGAGTCAGATACAACTGGCTTTCGAGCAAGGGAAACCTTTATCTTTACTTGTAATGAACATAAAGAATGCAAATGTGCAAGTATCAAAATCTGTAGACATTGATGTCTGATGAAGTGGACTTGATCCACGAAAAATCACATTAAAATATAACAGTTAGTCTTAAGAGTGCTACAGCATTTTTGTTTTGTTTTGATATGCTTGAAATAAAGACTAACATGGCTACTATTCCAAAAAAATGTAAATATTGAATGCATCTTAAATGCTTATAGGTTCACATAGTATATGAGTGGCTAAATGCATTACAGAGTACTGTATACCTATTTCAATTTTCATTTTTACACAAAAGATGCTGGAGATCTCTCCTCATCTGCACCCAGTGATCTTACCTGTCTACTTGTCTTGCATTGTTCTCAATGGTGAAGTCTAGTAACATCTTCTTATGTCCCTAGCCTTGCCCCACCTATCAATTATTGAGTTTAAGCTGCAATAGATACTTAGAAACCTAAGCAAAGCAGTTTTCTGAAAGGCCAGATTCATCTTAGAATACACATGGACGACTTTACTAGAACATTGCCTCTACTCATGAAACAATTCCTTTTGAAACAGAATTTTAACTGAGAAGTTAAAGCACCTTTACTTAAGCTGTTATGACCTCTCTAAAATGAGAGGAAGGAAAATCCATACAAAGTAATTGACTTGCAGTCCATGATGAAGAATCATAGTTTTACCAAAACAGAGTTCTTTGTTCCACTAGAGCAGGGATTCTCAACCTGCGGCCCACAGGCCAGATGTGGCCTACCTCCACCACACCAGGAAGTGCCATGTGGTGGAGGAAGGGCAAAATGGCCATCCAGCCCCCTCAAGCTGTCTGAGGAAGCGTGACCCGGCCCCGGCTATAAAAGGTTGAGACCTCCTGCACTAGAATAAAATAACGTAAGGATGGACAAAGAAAAGCTCTTTTATTTCCAGAACTAATATACTGACATTTTTAACTGCTTAACCTCAGCTTGGTCCCACATATGTGGCTTGTACATAATACAATAGATTTATTTTATTTTTTAAAAAAATCTAGGGCTTGTTGCCAGATGGTTCTGTCTCCTTAAATGGCTACACATTGTTTGAAAAATGCTCATATCTAATATGTAACTTAATTAACTTAACAAGATGGATTTCTGTTTGTTCCTGAAGCAGAGATAAAAGCTTGCTATTTGGCCATGAATCTTACCCTCGGAGAATTTATTTTTACTGATATCTGCTTTTTTATCTCAGTCTTTTTGACTCAAATTATGTATTAATTCTTAATGAGGAATGGAATGAGGTGAAAACCTTTAGGCTGTATTACAGTGAATGCACTGTCCCCCCTCCCATTTAATCAGAATGATTGAATTGCCTATCTTGATTAAACCAGGCCAACAGCTAGAGCGCATAGCAAAACTGTGTAACACTGGAGAGAATTCTGAGCTATCCTGAGAGGAAACCTACAATTGTGTTTGTAGGAATCTACAAGACCAGATTACTTTAAAAAAACTCCAAATATATAGTTGCTGCAACAAAAGTTGGACATCTACTAAGACTTCATAATTCCTTCCCTCCAGATTCATATCCTTAGGCTTCATTTCCGCACCTAAAGGACAGTGTCTCGAAGGGCATTCTCCTGGTGTGAAGTCAATTACTGCTTCTTTTCCAACATGCTCTTTTCATAAACCCCTATGAAGCAAAAGCTTAATTCTGAGGTTGAAACATCCGTCCTCAGCTCTATGCTGTGGAACTGTAGCAGTCTTATTCAGATAAGTATGCATGCTGAACCAGCTAACGTTCTAAACACTGTTGTAGACTTTTAGGCTGCTCTGTTGTATATAACATAGCTGAAAATGAGCCCTTGTTAATCTGCAACATGTGAAACTGTTTCATGATAGAGATACAGGCCAAGACATTGCCCACTGTAATGGAAGCTGATTTATACCAAACAACTATCTAGTCCAGTTCTGTTTCTACAGTGACCAACCAGATGCCTATGGGAGGCCCACTAAGGGCATAAGGACCTCCATGTTCCCTCACAGCTGTTCTATAGAGAGGCACATCGTTTCTGGTAAACAAGGACAAGAATGAGTCACAGCTAATAGGTTTTATAACTTTATCCTTCATGAATTTTGCCCAATCTCTAGGAATTTGTCTAAGCTCTAAAATGTCTCCTTGGCCATTACCATTCCTTATAAGAGGTGACCTCAGAAATCAAACTGAATGGATTTAATACAAGTGAATGGAATGCATCAGAAAGTACAAAGAGTATTTTCTGTTCTGTTATGCAGCAATATAATGCAAGAATAGAGCAATTTCATATTTCAAATTACAAGCTTTGGTGGATTGCCCCCCCCCCCCTTACACATGGAACTACTAGGGAAAAATCAGTAGTGAAGTGGTTAAAATAAATATCTACCTTGTTGGTGGTGAAAACAAAACAATAAAAGCCCTATAGGAACAGATTTGGCATGCCAACCTGAAATGTTGATTTCAAAGAAATTCTTCTCCACCAATCTCTTATTTTATCAACATATCATTCCTAACATAATCTATAGCATTCTCTGCCAGCTCCGCACTGCAAAATGGCTTTTACAAGTTTCCTACTTAATGCAGCCTTATTAAATGTTTAAAAAAAGTAATCTCCTATAAACATTTTCCTGTTTGCCCTCTAAAAACCCGGGGGGTTCATTTTGTGGGGAGCGCTACAGGGGTATTTGCAATCACTTGGGGGAAATCTAGTATGACTCAAAACATTGGAGAAATTTACACCAATCCAATCAGTTGTGGCTTACTGTATTTGTTTAACATATATGCCACAACGTTCCCTGCAGTTATAGCTCTTTGTTAAAGAAAAAAAGAGGTCCTTCTAATGCTAAGCATTTTCAGACCAAGATGGGGTTTCTCCTACTTTTAGTCATGACATTTCTTCTATTTTTCAGATGTTTGACTGGATCAGCCACAACAAAGAGTTGTTCCTACAGAGCCATACTGAAATTGGAGTGAGCTACCAACATGCCCTTGATTTACAAACACAGCATAACCACTTTGCCATGAATTCCATGGTGAGTATCATAAAGTTTTTCTCAAGGAAGTGGATGTGGAATCAAGATGAAAATGTCAAGGAAGAACCACCAGTTAAAAGAGGAGGGAACTCCTAGAATCTTTGTAACTACTGGGCAATATTTTTTTCCTTTTATGTGTGTTCCTTTATTGTCCTGAAATTGATGTATGACTACTTTCTTTAATTTAGGTTAAGACTATTTTTAAAAGTAGAGAGGCAGAATGTTCCTGAGATGCCATTAATTGGCATCATTAAAGCAAGTTCTTGAGATGCCCTTAACTGGAGTCAGTAATAGTAAAAGCAGTAAAGTATTCAAGAATACTTGAATAAAGTCAGCTTTTTGCTTTGTGATTTCTAATTCTGTTTCATAACCGAAGTCACCAAGGGTGACTTAAAGGGTTTTTAATTATCTGATGCTGTTGTTGATTGTTGTTAGCCACTCAGAGGCATTGCCAAGTTGGGTTGCAATAGAAATTTGAGGAAATAAAGCAAGCAAGCAAGCAACTGATGTGGTTTGTCAAGAAATTAAAGATTTAGGCTTATCAAAATGTGAGTTAAGATGATTGGAATAGTCAATATTCCTGTAAGTGTGATGACTGATTTCCATATTCCTGTCATATCCATGGTTGTCTGAAGATGACCAAAAATGAGATCACACTCATATATCACCTTTTTGGTCAGAAGTGAAAGTTACCTCTCAGAAAAGGTGCTCTTATATTTGAATGTGTACCAAAGGTGCTTTCCTGTAAAGTTGCCTGCAAGGGAGATGTGTATTCTAGCAGGAAACAGCTCTGGTAGGGTATTTAGAATTAAGGCAGATTAGCTTGATAGCCAATTGAACTATTAAAAACCTCATTGAGAGAAAGTTGTCTTTGGAGGTTGACAGCTCACTGTTTTGATACAGTAAGAAAAAGATTCCTTTGAGATGTGGTGTTGGAGGAGAGTTTTGAGAGTCCCCTGGACAGCAAAGAGAACAAATAGGTCAATCTTAGAAGAAATCAACCCTGACTGCTCATTGGAAGGGCAAATAGTGAAGATAAAGCTTAAATACTTTGGACATCAAATGAGAAGAGAGGATTCACTTGAGAAGGCCTTGATGCTGGGAAAGGTGGAGGGCAAAAGACGACGGGGACATCCAAAGATGAAATGGATGGATGGTATGGTAGACGCAGTGGGCACAGAGCTGGGCGGGCTGCAGAGGATGGTGGAGGACAGGGGTGCCTGGAGGGCAATGGTCTATAGGGTCGCAAAGGGTCGGAATTGACTGTGCGACTGAACAACAATAACAACAACAACAACATAATTGGAAAGCTGTTAAGATGACAAAGAGATTGGAGCTCAGCCATGGTGATTACTAGTGATCATGCTGTGTAAAGCTAAGTTAAATTAACACACAGGTAGTCATAATCCTCTGTAAAATCCAGACATTGAACATTCAAAAATACTCAATTTATACTGTACCCCAGTACAGTATAGGCTGTACAAGGCCCTGTACAAGATGACTCTTCCTTTTTAAACTGTCCATTCCACCACGTCAAACTTGCATGAAGATACTGGCTGAAATCCAATGAATGTTGCAACTATAGTAGAGGCCCATGGAAATTCATGGAACTTACAGAGTAGGTGACAAGAGAATGCATAGGGTGATTTATTTTTCCCCCTTGACAATCCAGTTCTGTTTTGCTTTAGTGGCAAGACAATGCCTGATATGTTATTTACCAAAGAAGAAGAAAGAAAAGTTCTTACCCCACTGCCACAAAGGGGTGTACAGAAGAGGAGGAGGAGGGAGAGACAGGAGACTGAGGGGAGAATCTCTTCTTTTTGTTTTTCTTCATTTTCTTAACAGTCTAGTACCATTTCATTTTAATGGCAAGCTGATACATTGACGTGTCACTTACTAGTAAATGAAAGGTATGTGGTGGTAATTTTTTCCTGCTCCTGTGAACAGAATGAGAGGGAGGCTTGGAAGTTCAGAGGGAAGAATGAGCTAAAATAAAGGCATTTTGCAGTGCAGTGTGGCTTCCTATACAAATACCAATTTAGCCCAGTATTCCCTGGGATAACTTCATTTTCTAGTTGCATCCTTAGAGGTAGACATGTGGGGGAAATGCTTTATTTTATTTTATTTCTATGTTGGTACTCATTCAATGCTTGCATGCATTTTGTGTGCTTAAATAATATCACACACTAGGTCAGGTGAAAGGAACTATAGAATGAATTCACCAAAAGGTGACTTCATTTTGCCATTTTCCAATCTGACCTAGACACGAAAGAAGAAGACAGGATGGAAGGGAGCACTTAGTGCAATTTTTTATCCAGCCTGTTCAGGGTCTTATCTTCTCCTTGTGCATACCCATGATTCAGAGAGGCCAGAGATTACTCTAGCACTTGACTTTTCATTTTTGCGGGTCCCCTGGTTCTAGGTACGATAATAGATAGTTTGCAAATTAATCCTCTTCAATTGCTGGGTGAAAGGGATGCCAGCTTTACTGTCAAGTAAGGACCTCTGTCCCCTCTGAAAGAGAAATCAGGTGAAAAACCTATACACACAAAAATAAATCTATCTTATCCTTCTCCCTGATATTTTTATTTTTCAAGTGTAGGTTTTGTACATATTATCATTCAGACATGAGAATCTCCCTTACAGGATCAGTGATACAGCCCAAGAGAGCCTAGATTAATGCCTGAAGAGCAGAAGGTAACGGTGGGCCATGGAAGACAGAGATGGTGTCAACCTTAGAGGCTGAAGGAACATACAGTGAACCCCCGACTAATAACGTGTTCGAATAGCGTCATTTTCGATTAACGACACTACCGACCCTCCCCCCCACGTGATCTCCTGCACAATGACAAAAAACATTGTTATTCGAATAACAGCTTTTTTTACCATTGTTGTGCGAATAATGACGGTTTTTTGACGTTCTGCAGGAGATCTCCCATAGGAAACCGCAAAATGACATTTTCCACATAACGACGCTACTTGGGGAACCAAGAAACGTCATTATGTGAGGGTCTACTGTTCTATGATCCAAGAGGATTGATACAGCATTTATTATATATTCTTCCTCCCTCTTTTAAAAAATAAGTTATTTTACAGTTGGATTTTCTGGCAAGACTTGTGTATGCTTATAAATTCTATTTTTATTCCTTTTACTATAAAATAATTGTTTTCTATTATTTTACTATGTTTTCCTATTGGTTGTTGTTGTTGTTGTTGTTCAGTCGCACAGTCGATTCCGACCCTTTGCGACCCTATGGACCATCGTTCTCCAGGCACCCCTGTCCTCCACCATCCCCCTCAGTCCTCCCAGTTCTGTGCCCATTGTGTCTACAATACCATCTATCCATCTCATCCTTGGCCTCCCCCTTCTTCTTTTGCCCTCCACCTTTCCCAACATCATGGCCTTCTCAAGTGAATCCTCCCTTCTCATTTGATGCCCAAAGTACTTTAGCCTCATCTTTACTATTTGACCTTCCAATGAGCAGTCAGTGTTGATTTCTTCTAAGATTGACCTATTTGTTCTCCTCGCTGTCCAAGGTACCCTCAAAACTCTCCTCCAACACCACATTTCAAAGGCATCTATTCTTCTGCGTTCAGCTTTCCTAATTGTCCAGCTCTCACATCCGTACATTACCACTGGGAATACCATTGCTTCGACTATTCTAATTTTTGTTTTCAAGGTGATGTCTCTGCTTTTGGTTGGTTATGCTTATACAAGTACTTCTTCTTTTCTTCCTCTTTTACCCCGCCAGATGTCAAGTGTTATATAAGTACAGTAGTATAAATGCACAGTTGTGAATTTCTGCTAGTTAACAAGTTCCCACTTGTACTTCTCATCGCATATCAAGTCTTGAAACAGGCATACAATGAGGGATTCAAGTGGAGATTTAACTAGCAAAAATTCACTGCTGCAATTCATGCCATAGCATATACAACAGAATATCAACATGTTTCTGATCAATATGTTTATCATCAGGGCACTGTTTATTTCCTGCTGTGAGTGCAGAAATGTAAAGCTGCATGTGCTTTCTTTCCCACATCCCATCCCCGATACTGCAATCTCCTCTCTGTGTGTCTTGAATTGGATATGACTGGCTTTCGAGCAAGGACAATCTTTACCTTTAACTAATGAATATTAGAGCAAATTATAGTACTCACATATGCTTTTCTTTCCTATCCCAGAATGCATATGTGAACATAAATCGCATCATGTCAGTTGCATCCAGGCTGTCAGAAGCAGGACACTATGCATCTCAACAAATTAAGCAAATTTCTACTCAGCTAGATCAAGAATGGAAAAGCTTTGCTGCAGCACTGGATGAGCGCAGCACAATCCTGGCTATGTCGGCTGTGTTTCATCAAAAGGCTGAACAGGTGTGTAACGTTTAATGGATCAAATGGATCAGGTGAAGGTATTTGTCTGATTTAGATAGCTACCAACACAATTAATGCACCTGTCAACCTAGCAGTTTGAAAGCAGGAAATTGCAAGTAGATAAATAGGTACCACTTGGGTGGGAAGGTAAACAGTGTTCTGTGCACTTCAGTGTCTAGGCATGCCTGCCACATGTCCACGGAAACGTCTGTAAATGCAGACAGCACTGGCTCTTTGGCTATAAACAGAGGTGAGCGGTGAACCCTAGAGTCGGATACGACTGGCTTTTGAGCAAAGGTGACCTTTACCTTTACTTTTAGATATGGTATATCAGTTGAGTGTCTCCTGCAGAACCGTGGAGCCCGATCTTCAACCACTTTGCGTTATCCAAAGTAAATTTTGCAAATGGGCTTGTTGGTTCCTTTTGAAATTCACAAAGGACTAGCTCTCTTTTCCTCTTTCCTGGCCTCTACAATGCATAAAACCTGCAGATTAAGATTGTATGTTTCTGTTAGACTGTACAAATGATCTACAGTTAAACTCCACTTCCTTCTCTGGTACTGATCTGCTTATTTTGTACATTGAACTCAGAAAGATAGTCCAAGCTTTGAAATGTTCCTACCTGACAGATTTTAAAAATCTACTATATCCTGAGGGTCAGGCAAGTACTTCTGAGCCAGAATTTTAAAAGGGTGCATTTTAATATGTAATGAATGGGTATCAAATGTCACACTGAGTTCAGTCCATGGCTATCACCATGGAGACCAAGGCAAATGTTGTTGTAAAGTACTGTATATTACAAAAACTTTGCAGTATCTTTACCTATAAGAAGGGGGTAGGGTGGTGAGTGTCCAGCATTAGCACCCACACCCGGCCCAATCATCCTGTACTGAGCCGCCCACACTTACCTTAAAACCGAACTCACAATGCCGCAAGGATCCCGAAACAGAGAGTGGAGCAAACACCCCACAAACACAAAAAGAACCTACACGTCCCAGCGTCCTCTGCACCATGCCACACCTCAGCCAATTAGGCTGAAGGACGCAAGCATTGAGGAGGCCAGGAAATCTGGCGCATGCATTCAAAAAAAAAAAACACCAACCAATGCGCAAACCACTTCCCTCCGAGAGACACTTCGTCTCCCGGAGGGAAGCCTCCCCAGCTCATCACGGTGGGGGGAGGGGGCACGTCGGTTGCTTTTGGTGCCCCCTGCCTGCCTGGTGAAGGCCTCGGCGCTGGTGGTGACGGTGGACAGGCCGTGCCACGGAGGTACAAAAGGTGAGTGGCCCAGCTCAGAAGGCCACGCCGGGGAGGTGCAGAGAGCAAACGGCCGAGCCGGCAACAGGTAAGTGGGGTGGGGGGGGGACATGGACTGAGTTGGGGAAATGGGCCTGAGGACCACGCTGCCTGCCCTGGTCAGGGAGGAGAAAGGGGGAACACAAACCTGCCCCCCACCCGTTTCCCCCCCCCAGTCCCTGGCTGAGCCTTTCGCACTCGGCGTGCCCTTCTGAGCTGTGTGTGTGTGTGTGTGTGTGTGTGTGGCCTCACCGAGGCTTGGGGGAGGTGGAGCCCCTCCTCTCCCCACGCAGCTTCGGTGTGTGTGTGTGTGGCCTCGCCGAGGCTTCAGGAAGAGGAAGGGAAGCCCCTCCTCTCCCCACGCAGCTTCGGTGTGTGTGTGTGTGGCCTCGCCGAGGCTTCAGGAAGAGGAAGGGAAGCCCCTCCTCTCCCCGCACAGCTTTGGCATGTGTGTGGGGTTGTGTGTGTGTGGTTGTGTTGTGTGTATGGTTGTGTATGTGTGTTTATTGTGTGTGTATGGTTGTGTTGTGTGTGTATGTTGTGTGTGTGGTTGTGGTGTGTGGGGTTGTGTGTGTGTATTCTGTGTGTGGTTGTGTTGTGTGTGTGTGTTGTGTGCGTGTGTGCATTGTGTTGTATGTGTGGTTGTGTTGTGTGTGTGTGTGTACCCCCCAAAACCACCCCAACCACCAACACAAACAAAAAAACTGCCCGGCAAGGCCAGGCAAAAAATGCTAGTATAATATAAGAATTAGAGGTGTAGAGTTTCATCTATGAGAACCATTACATTAGAGGAATGTGAAAATCAAATCGAGTCAACTGTCCATTGTGACTCAGGAAAACAGAGTGCCTGTGGCCTTTGCAACCAGCAGTGAAGAAGATGTCACTTCACTCTTGTGACAACATCTGTGAGTTATTCAAACAAATGTTTTCAGATAGCAAAAGCCTGACAGTTTTATTCTGGAAGCATAAAGGCAATAAATATATCTTTTTAAAAAGCCACAATAAAATTGTAGGATTCCCCTCCCCTGGCCCTTATATGTAGCCATAGCTGGAATCTTTATTTAACTTCAGGCTTTATTTTCCCCTTTACCACAGTAATACATTCCTTGAACCGTATTATGTAACTTTTCAAACTAGTATGCATACAATTGTGAGATTTAGGAGGAGCAAGTTTTTGTCTAAACCAGGGTTTCCCAACCTAAGGCCCACAGGCCGGATCCGGCCTGTGGCACCATTTCATGTGCCCCCCCACCCCTCCAAGGGCATTCAAGAAATAAAAAGGCCATCCTCTTTGAAGCTGTTGGGACAAAATGGCCATCCCCATCATTCAAGCAGGGCAAAATGGCCATTTGGACCTTGAAACTAACTGAGATAGCATGACCGGCCCCTCGCTTGAAAAGGTTGGGAACCCCTGGTCTAAACTAAAGGATAAAAACTCGAGTTTCTAGAATGGATATAAATTAGCTTCTGTATAGACTCTGCCCTGGCTTTTTTTTGGTTATTTGTCTACAGTTAATCAGATAAGGTCAAAGGTTGCTCATTTTTCTTCTTCCTGAAATTCACATCTGTCCTGTGGAATCATAAAACACCCTAGTTTGTATTATTTTTGTAACCTCTTCCATGAAAAACAATAAATCTACTTCTGAGGCGTGGTAAAACTAATTTATAAAGCTAATGCATGATTACAATTTATTATGTGAAATCTTGAGATGGGGCAGAGTTAGCTCTACTATTAGAAAGGGTAAAATGACTATCCTTGTTGAATTTTTTGGAATAGTTGACGTTAGTCTGTGTTTCAAGCTATTCAGAGAATAAACAAAACAAAAATGCAGTAGCACTTTGAAGACTGTTATATTTTAATGTTAGCTTTCGTGGATCAAGTCCACTTCATCAGACATGGGAGTGAGGCTTCATGGCATCAGCTTATACACATCAGGTACAGCATGTCAGGAGGGGGCCAGGAGCACTGGGATGGGAAAGTCCCTAATCTTTATGTACTTCTCTAACCAATCAGATAAAATTCCACCCAAAGGGAAGGGTAGGAGTCAAACATCTTAATTGTGATTTCCTTGATTGGATTCTCTTATCTACACCAAACTCCTAAAGGTGGAGTAAAGTGCATCTCTTTGCTATTTAAGACTCTGCATGGAGCTCATTCTTTGGGCTTACTGGCTTGAGACCAACTGGTTTTGTTAGGATGTTGCCCCAATCTCTGAGAAAAGACAAAACATGGTACCACTACATGGTAGTGGGCCAGGTTACCTAAGAGACTGCATCGCCCTAAGGACGTCTGTCCATCCAACCAGAGCGGACCGGAGGGGCTCTCTCATTGTACCATCCGCTAGAGGGGCTCGCCTCTCCAGCACAAGGAGGAGGGCCTTCTCCATGTCCGCACCGGCTCTCTGGAACCTCTTACCAACAGTTACGTCTCCAGACGGAATTGCTGCCCTTCAGGAAAGAACTTAAAACCTGGCTGGCAGGCCAAGTATGGGGTGCAGGTGGAGGGGTGACTTCCGCGGGGTGGCTGGTATAGCGAATCCCAGCACCCTCGGCCCCTGCACCCTTTTTTTTAAGTGAGTGGGTGGGTAGTTTTTTAAAGCATTTTTAATTATGTTTTTATTATGCTGTGAACCGCCCTGAGTTGCCCTTGGCCAAGTGGGCGGTATAGAAATTGAAATAAATAAATAAAACATGTATGGAGCAAGCCTTGCCCAAGACTCTGGCAAAGGGGAGAATCTAACTAACTATTTCTTTCTGTATTCTTTCTTTGTTTTATTTTAGATGTTTTGCTTAATAAATTAATGCTAAAGGATTTATTGAGTGGAAGTCAAGTTAACAAGGCAAACCCAGGTTTTTCCCTAGGCTCTCTGCTTTTCTACGCTACCACATAAAACATTGCATGCTCTCGGAAGTTAAAGGAGTGGAATCCGCTCAGCAGGCTATAGTTCTGGATTGGTGAGGTGACAGGAGAGACTGCACTCGGCCATATGCATGCCTATAGGAGGTTGGAGCAGTCCGCTGATCACTACACACCTCCCTCTCCTATGTACTAGCTTAGCTGCAGCAAGATACAACAGTACAGAGTGATTGGTTAGCATAACAGATAAACATACAATCAATGTGGCTTTATACAATTGGTAATGGCAGATGGTATCTGGTTGTTATGTGTCTAAACTAAAGGAGGTTTTTTTTGTTTTCTTTCCCTTCTATTTTTTTAAAGAGGTCCCTCATTATTATGAAAAATTTTCATTGTTATTTAGCATTAGAGAGTAGGGACTTGTGAACTGAAACCACAGTCTCTGAGATCCTTTGGACTAGGGATTCTCAACCTGCAGCCCATGGGACAAATGCGGCTCACAACATCATTTCATGTGGCCCACCACCACCTTCACCACACCAGGAAGTGCCATGTGGTGGAGGAAGAGCAAAATGGCCATCCGGCCCCCAAAGTTGTCTGAAGGAGCGTAACCCGGCCCCTGGCTTTAAAAGGTTGAGAACTCCTGCTTTGGACACACAGAATTAATTGTGTAGTTCTGTGTTTCCAGGACATGATTTCTTCTTGGAAAGAGACTCTGTTTGTCTCGTTTATTCTGTTGTTCTTGTGTATTGATGTGCTTTAAAGGGGCTGAATTTAACGTCGTGGTGGTGATGGTGGTGGTGGTATAAAAACTCTTTGTATGGCAGGGTGTCAGTGTATTGCAACCTGGTAAAACCATCTTGGAATTTCTTCTTTTAGTTCCTCTCTGGTGTTGATGCTTGGTGTAAAATGTGCAGTGAAGGAGGCCTCCCATCAGAAATGCAAGATCTGGAACTTGCCATCCATCATCATCAGTCCCTTTATGAACAGGTCACCCAGGCTTACACAGAGGTGAGTGTTTCCATAAGAGACTTTAATAATCTCTAGCAGATTGCACACTGTAATTAATAGAGGATGTTGGTATGCATTTGGAGTGCAGAGAGGTTATTAGATGGGTAATTCACAGGATATATTTGTATGGCCTTTCATTGCCATGCTAATGTGACTGCTTGAGAAGATGAGGTAATGAGTCTCCTGTCATTCTTTTCTCATATTATGTAGTTTTGCTTTCACACAAGATCTTAATAGTGTGTGAGTGTGTGCATGAGAAGAGTGTGTGATTCCTGTGCAATCTGTAATTCCTAGATGTGATGGTGGAAAGGCAGTGTACGGTTGGTGATTGTCTCTCACAGGTTTGTTGAAAGTAGCTTCTCCTTTTTGATGCTACAATGGATTCTCACTTATGCCTCAAGTATAGGGATTTTTAGTCTACTTATTGTCTTTGCAAAAGCAAAATAGGACCCAGAAGCCAAGTGATTCCAGAGTAACAATAAAGGAAGCATTGGAGAGCCAACAGAGGAAGCACTGAGGCAAAGCAGAATCTGAGACTATAGACATTTGAAATACTGGAGACTCCTGAGTTTAAAGTCCTTGAATCTAGATCAACAGTTTTTGTTCCTGAGCCTACCTCCAGGACAAAGCCAGCATACCCAACTCCAAGAGCATCATAATTCACTGAGCCAGCATGCCAACATCAGCTGTACACTTGGCTTGAGCTGCTGGAAAGACCGATAGTGCCAAAGGCTTGTCACTTTATGCCGTTCCTCTTTGTAAGGAGAGATGGAATCTGATGGATGATTTAGAGTTGAAATGTAGAAGACTTGAGTCTTGTTCCTGGCATTATCTGACCTAGTAATTCATTGGGATATTTCCCAGGTATTGCAACACCTTGGCAGTCTTCCTATCTCAGCACCATGGGGTTCTGTTAGTGACCAGAATACATTAAAAAAATAATTCGAATAAATAAATATATTCCAGCATACCAAATGACAACATTGCCAGATGACCATTCTTTTTTTTTAACATGTCTAGTGAACTAAGGCAGCAAAATGGAGGGAAAAAAGTCAACACCAAAAATGTTTTTGAGAAAAAAGAAAGAAGCATCTAGTGTTGGGTAACATATGCCTGCACATTTTGGAATTGATAGGGTATTGGGGTACAGGGGTACACTCAATGAGGCTTGGCTGTGTTTAGCAGAGCAGAAGCGGCTAGCTGTGTTTGCAGTGACAGCTGGGAGAAATTTCCACACAGACAAGCGAGTTGTAAAGTAAAATAAAATAGCTTTACTTTAAGCAAACACAGGAGAAGTAAAAACATATATCTGAGATAAGCAGCTCTCAGTACAGTTGACAGCAGTCCATAAGAGATAGGCATAAGTCCAAGTAAACAGTCTTAGCAAAGATTTACCTCTGAGCAGATGCAAACAGTAGTTTCCTTCCAGTGCAGTAAGTAGGCTAGCAGTTCAGTAGTAAGCATGAGGTAAACAGTTCAATCCTTAGGAAGCCTTTTGCAGTATCACATAGTCCTTGGAGAATAAACCCACAAAGGCTCCATAGCTTCTTACCCCAGAACATACTCAGAGTGCATTTCCTTTATAGTAGCAAACTGTTGAGTCACTCTCTGATTCGGTTCAGCTGGGGCAGAGCACAGAGAGACTCTTAAAGAGACAGAATGCAATCCAATACAATACACTGTGGGGACTACATATCCATGCATCCTAACAGGAATAACTTTACCTTTCTTGTGCGCTGAAAGTAAAGTATATGCAGCACCAATTGTGCAGCGAATAACAGTTCTTACTAGTTGTTGGTTTTTTTTTTTTTGCATATGGCCAAGAACGTCACATGTCTAAACATCTAGTAGGAGATCCTACTGGACTTATGGATGATATTGTGTATCCTATACTTTCAACTCAAGAAGAAGGAAAGTTATTTTGAAATGAATCCACATATGCTGATGAATATAACATCCCCAAAGAGCTGAAGGGGAAAAAACAAAATAAGAAAAATAAGCCATCCTGCACAACATTGTCTATGTGACATGTGAAACAAAAGAGGGTGATGCATGAGCCGCATGCTACCCTTCCAAACCTTAGTATTATCATTCATTTTGATTCATCAATAAAAGACATGATACTAGAAGTTAAATAATATACTGTATACCTATATACATTGAAAGCATCAGTATAAGAATACGCATCCATAGATAAATGAAGACACAAAAGCAGGATGACTTAGAACATTTGGTGGAATAGTGAACGCTTCTGAATGTGTGGCAGTAATGTTTGTAGTTCGAGCTTCAATTATGATTTGTGCCATCAGGAGAGAGTTAATTTGAGTAGTAGTTCTATTTCTGTAGAATATTTTCCCATTGTATATATGCATGCAAAGTAGCCCTGTGAATCTGTTTAGACCTTGATCAGTCCTTGAAAACAGCTTTGTCTTTAATTTTAATTTAAGTACTAGAAGGTATAGTCAGCATTTAGTGCTTTGTTTCTTTGAACAATTGGTTTCTTTTAGAACCTATTCATTAACTGGTACAGGCTTTCAGGATTCAGATTATTTGTTTCCATTATCTTGGTGTTTCTTTTGAATATAAAACAAAAACATTACCAGAACAATTTTTTCCTAAAAGAAAGAAAAATACCTTAAACCAAATACCAATTCCCACAGTGTTACTCAAAGTGAAGTAGTTAACATTGTGTGTTGCAAGGTAACAGTGAAGTTCTAATTTAGGGGTATGTTTTAATAACAGGCTTGAAGCAAATCTTTCAAGAATACTCTTTCAGATCTTATCCTGCTTAACTAAAGGCAACTCCATTTCCCCCACATACAGTATTCACAAGCTTTAAATCTTAGAATACTATACTTCTTTATAGAGGCAAATTAAAAAGTGATAAATGGAAAAGTTAGCACCTCATGTTTTCTAAGATGAAAGTGAAATTTGTTAGTTGCATATTTCAACCTGGGAAATAAAATACTGTAATCCAATTACTTTTGGCAGTTTCATCCATATTTACAAGAGCTGCAAAAGAAGAAATAAATAAAAACATCTCTTTGAATTATTCATAAATTTTGAATTGAAGCCAAACTATATGTGCAATCACAACATCCGTGCTTGATAGGCATTCTTTCTTTACCCTTAAAGGTAAGCCAGGATGGCAAGGCTTTACTGGATGTCTTGCAGCGCCCTTTGAGTCCCGGGAACTCAGAATCTCTCACTGCCACAGCAAATTATTCCAAGGCTGTTCACCAAGTTTTGGATGTGGTTCATGAAGTCCTACATCATCAGCGACGCTTGGAGAGCATCTGGCAGCACCGGAAAGTCCGATTACACCAGAGGCTTCAGCTTTGTGTTTTCCAGCAAGATGTTCAACAGGTAATTGTGATTTATCAGTCTTATGAAATTAACAATCATAGATTTTGTCCATTGTAACCCTAAAAATATCTAGGAGGGTCATCTTGAAATCTTTATATAAGAATATTTGTGCCTACTAATGCTGTATGGTCTGGTACCTCAAAATATAAAATAATTTACACAGTCTCTGCCATATCATCTGTCATTATGTTATGGAATTCTGAACTAGACAAAATCGCATTCCACATGCTAAGACAGATTTAGGAGTTTTATTATAGGAGTTTTATTAATATTAATATTAATATTAACAGATTCAGGAAAGCTTTACCAAGCTAATATTCCCTGAATGAATATACATTTTCAGAGCCATCCTTTTATAGCATAAAAATTGGAAATTTCTACACATTACATCACTATGGGTAAAGCCAAAATTATTAATTAATCTTCTGACATTTCATTAAGTTCAGGTTAGAACATTCAGTGTTTGTTGTTTAGAACATGTCATATAAGGAACATGTCTCATGTCACATCATGTCATGTCACACAAATATTATTTACGGTTCCCTGTCAGCTGTACAAACTGTGCTGAGCTTGTGGACACAAAAAGGCTTCTACTTACTTAGCCTCGTCATCAGATTCTACGTGGCAGGTCAATCTGATCTGTTTCAACTCTACAGAGAACTGAGAAAATATTTTTTACTTTTAAAACAGAATTAATATTATCTTAATATCTTAATTCTTTCACCCCTATTTCAATTACATATTATATAACATTACAGGAAAACTCTGATAAATTAGATATTATTTTTGGAGGTTGCCTTTGGGAAGAAGTAATCAATACAAGAGCCACTATATCTGCCTGTCCACTGTCTGCTTGCCTTTGAAAAGCAGGTAATAAAGAGAAGTAGCAGCGGTGGTAAATGAATTTATCCCTGTAATATGACCTAGATCTGTGATGGCAAACCTTGGCAGTCCAGATGTTTTGGGACTTCAATTCCCAGAAGCCCAAGCACCCTGTAAATCCACATGAATGGGTTTACTGCCATTTGTATTATGGACTAAAATTAATATAACTGAGTCAAAGTTAAGTGCTTTTGAATTTTATTGGTTTCAATAGGAAAGGTGTCTGCACAATTAGATTTTTTTTAACCAGAAGCAGATTACTTTAATAGCATTATATCAGCCATTTTGCACATGTGATGGGGCATAAATTGCATGTGCATAAATGCTGCATTGATTGAATTTCACCACATTCACAGAAAATGTGTCCTGTGTCCAAGTAGCCCCATTTTACTTGATTATCCTTTGATCTTCTGACATCAAAGTCTATTAAATGATTTCCAGATGCTCCAGCAGGAGTTTTGTCCTGGTGGGAAACATTCTTCGGCAGTTATCCATAGGGTGCTTCCTTATCTTTGTTTTTTTTGGGGGGGTTTTGTTGTTCATTATTTGCTTGTATTTTTCAATGTACTTCTTTGGGGGCAATGTCAGCCCAATAATAATATACTTTTTCTTAGGAGTACATTTCAGGCAGCCAGTAATAATTCTGCCTGATTTATTAAGAGCTACATCCACTTATTTGGCATATACTGGTTTATACCATGTGGTACTAACATATTCTGCTGTGGAGTAGCACAGACACAAAGCTCTTGTTCTTATTGTTTGTGGGTATGCACCCCAGTCTGAACCAGCCAGTTTCCTAGGTAAATTATTTCTGGTGGCAACCTTTTGTTCATTGTCTGACAGTGTTTTGTTGTTTTGTTTTTTAAGATCAGGATTCAATCCAGAGTGATGCCTAGATACTATAGGTTAAGGCATTGTTGCTTTTCCAGCTAACTTGGAGTTTCCTCTCTCTCTTCTCTGTTCTCTGAGCAAAGCACAGATCTGTTGTTTTCAAAGGGTTTTGTTTCAGCTGGTTGTTTTTATAACATAAGGAAAGATCTTCTAAGGCAGAGGTTCATTACTGCATAATGGACTCAAAGGTTTCTCCTTGGACTACCAAGGCAAGATCATTAGCATATATAAAGCTCCTGGCGTATGGGAATACTGGTGTAAATTTTAAAAAGCAATGGTGCACTATCCTATGTGAGACTGCTACTTTGGTTTTTGTCCTGCAAGGGCCAAGGTGAGGATATCACAACATTCCTCCCAAAGGTTTATTACTACATCTGGACATCAAGGGAAATAAGATGGAAGATGAGGCAATTTCCAACTGAATTTTTTAAAAAATATTTTTATTGAATTTTTAACAAACATACAAAAAAGAAAAACAATAACAATACAATATAATAATAAAACAAAAGCAACATCAATACAGTATTACCTCAAGTTCATAAGAGCTAGCACATAATAATAATTAAACTAATTATTTACCATATAACCCCCAATATTAAGTGCCACATTGTAGATTATTACTATAATCATAACAGTAATAAAAGCTTTCAGTGCTACCACTATTTTTATTTCTTTACTAATTACACATCACCCTGTGAGTATGTACAATGCCCGGAGAGTTTAGTATCTGTTTCATCTCCAAAAACCTCTTTGAGATGGTACAGGTCCAGAACTATCATTTGCCATAAGAGAATGATCCACAAACGGCTTCCAAATACTCCAAAACCTATTCTCTTTTAATTTATCTCGTTTTACTTTGATCTCCCATGTCAGTTTGTCGTTCAATGCTAAACTCCACATTTCTTTATACCACTCTCCAATCTGTATATCTACATCATTTTTCCAATTTCTGGCTATGCATTGTCTACCTGTAGTTAATATAATTTCCAATAATTCTTTTTCCTCCTTGTTCAAACCCATACCTTCCACATTTGTTAAAAGGATGGTACCTGACACCAACTTAACTCTTTTACCCATTATTTCACCAATCTCCCCTTCTATTCCTCCCCAAAAATCCCTTATTTTTTTACAACTCCACCACATGTGTTCATATGTTCCAACCATTTCTTTGCATCTCCAACATAACTTGTCCCTTTTATTATCCATCTGATGAAGTCTCAGTGGTGTCAAGTACCATTGCCACAGCATTTTAAAATTGTGTTCCTTAATTCTTACAGGCATTGTTCTCATTATCCTCTTTTTCCATTTATTCCTCCATTCAACATCCCCTATTTTTATATTCAAGTTTTGTTCTCACTTCCGTTTCAAATCTTCCTGTGGATCTTTACCCTTATTCAGTATAATGTAGAGTTTGCTTACCAGACCCTTAATGCTCTTTTTCCCTTTTCTGATCTTTATTACCAATTCTTCAAATTCAGTCTTTATTCTATCTATCCCTACTTTTATCCACCTTCAATTTCTGAAACCAGTCCAGTTTTAACTTTTCAAATATTTTTTTCCTCTTGGTTTCGTCATCGCAAACTTTTAACCAGTCCTTCAGTAAAGACATTTCATTTTTATCCAATCTTTCCTTTTTTTCCTTATCTATTTTTATTGGAAAACACACCATATCAGTCAATTCCAAAATTGGAGAGAGATTTGGGACCATATCTTTCTTTACTCTTTTCCACACCTCCATGAGGCCTCTCATCATAGTATTACTTGACTTTTTCGGTTTGTCCTTTATTCCCAAGAAGATCATATTGCCAATATTCCTATACTCTTTCATCTCCAATTCCTCCCAAATTGCCTTTTCTCTTGCCAAGATCTTCACAACATTCTTAATTTGAAATGCTCGATAGTATGCTAACAAATTTGGCATGCCCAAACCCCCTTCTTTCTGAGATAAGTACCAGAACTTCTTTGGAAGTCTAGATTTTTTACCTCCATTACAAAAACTATTAAACATCTTTTGAAACTCATTAATTTCCTTCTCCTTCAAGTGGATCGCAAGTGCATCAAATAAAAAATTAATCTTTGGCAGCAATATCATTTTGCAAATTGCAATCCTCCCGAACCATGACAGCTTCAGCTTCTGAAACTCTTGTATTTTGCTCTTAAATTCAGCTTTCAAACTGTCATAGTTCAATCGTTTAAGTTCTTCCAATTTATTTGAAATAGTTATCCCCAAATATTTCAACTTTTCTTTAATTTGTATATTAAGTGTCCCCACTATCCTTCCCATCTCGCCTACCCACATATTACACAGCATCAGTTCTGATTTATCCCAATTTATCATTAGTCCGGTTATAGCTTCAAATACCTGTAGTTGATCTTTAATCCTATCCATTACCAACTCCGGATGTTTCACCATTAGCAACGTATCATCTGCGTACATACTCACTTTATTACCCATTATCCCTTCTATATTTAAATCACCCCTTATATTTTTAGCTAGTATTTCCATTGCCATGACAAACAGGATAGGAGATAGTGGACATCCCTGCCTGGTACCAGCCTCAAGCTTTACCACATCAGTAACCTCTTCATTTACTCTGATCCTAGCATTCCCTTTTTGATATAATAGATCAATTACCCTTCTAAATCTGTCCCCAAACCCGTAATTTTTAACTATTTCCTTAATTGAAGACCATTGTAATGAATCAAATGCCTTAAAAAATCTAATGATAATAAACCCACCTTTTCCTTCATTTGATTAGCATTATCAATTAAATCTAATACCCTTCTAGTCAAATCCGCCATGTGCCGGCCTTTTAAGAAACCAACTTGATCAACATTTATGTATTCCCCCATAAAACTGTTTAGACGATTAGCCAATATTGCTGTGAAGATTTTGGCATCTTGATTTATAAGGGAAATTGGTCTGTACGATTCCACTCTTTCCAAATTCTTTCCCAGTTTTGGCAGTAGAACGATTGTAGTGTTATACCATGAAGTCGGGATTTGTCCTCCGTCTAAAATATAATTATATAACTTCACTAACTTTGGAACCACCACATCTTTAAATTCTTTATAAAATTCTGTCGATAGTCCATCATCTACCGGGGCTTTCCCCATCTTCAACCCACTGATTACCTCCTTTACCTCTTTATCATTGATCCTTTCCTCCATTTTCTCTCTATGTTCTTGTTTTATTCCGTTCCCTAACTGTCTCTCCAAAATCATTTTGAGCCTCTCCAAATCTACCTCCTTTTTTGCATATAATGCTTGATAAAATTCCCTCACAATTTTACATTTATCTCTATTCTTATTACACCTTAAACCTTGTTTATTAACCAATACCCCAATTTCTCTTTTTTCCCTTTTGGCCTTAGCTGCTCTTGCTAATAATTTTGAACTTCTATTACTAAATTCAAAGTACTGTCTGTTTAGATAAATCAAGTCTCTTTTAACTTTGTCAATATCTTTACCCATTAATTCTGCTTTAAGTCTTTGCAGTTTTGTGAAAAAAAATTTATCTTTACTTTTTGAATGATCCTCCTGTAACTGCTTTATTTCTCTTTCTTTTTCTATCTGTTCTACCTTATGTCTTTTATGTTTAAAATTCGCCAACTTTATGCTTTCCCCTCTGAAAACCGACTTCATGGTATCCCATACAACATTAAAAGTAACCTCATTATTATCGTTCCACTGCCAACTTTCTTTCCACCTTTCCATAATTTGCACTTTACATTTTCGATCTTTAAATAAATTAGGATCGTAACTCCAATTTCTTCCTCCTCGAGTATCTTTTTGTAATTTCAATTCCAAAAGTACTTTGGCATGATCTGATTCCTTGATGATCCCAATTTCCATTCCTTCTATATCTTTAATCAAATTTTCCGTAAGAAAGACATAATCTATTCTCGAATAGGTCCCATGGACGTGTGAAAAAAAAGAATATGCCCTTTCAGAGCCCTTAATCTCTCTCCAAGAGTCCTTCAAACCCATCGCAGCCATCCATTTATCCAAAACCTTCCCTTTCAAGCCAATTCCACTTCCTGCTATATTCGTACAATCTAACCCCGACCTTATCAAATTAAAATCTCCTGCCACAATAGTTTTTGCAACATTCTCTGATTCCACTATTTTCCGAACTTTTTCTAGAAAGTCCGCTTGATGATCATTTGGAGCATAAATATTTACCAACATGATTTCTTCATCCTCTATTTTTCCTCTTACAATCAAGTATCTACCCTCTTGATCAGCAACACTTTTTGTAATCTCAAATCCTAATTTTTTAGAAATCATGATTGCCACCCCTCTCGCTTTTGAAGTTCCAAACGCCATCTCATAATGTTGAATCCATCCCCAAAAAAGTTTATTCGTGTCTTTTGACTTCTGGTGCGTTTCCTGTAAGAACACTATATCGGGTCTATCTTTCTTCAACGCCAGTTCCAGCCTCCGCCTCTTAAGGACAGAACCTGTACCCTTCACATTCCGTGTTAATATTTTAATATTTCCCATAACCTATTTCCTTTCTAATCTCTAAACTCTCCATTGGGCGTGCCTCCACCAACCCCTTACCCCAAAAACACACAAATCTACATATAACACACACTATCTCTCTCCCCACCTTCTTCAAAAAAAAAAATCCGCCTTTGGCATCCAAAGAGGGGAGAGGGGGGACATGCAAGATGTGCCTTCCTACCAGTGCTATGCGCTACTCACCCTTCTATATCATTTAAATGCTTTAAGTTTTAATAATCTAATTCTCATTGCTCCTTACTTGTCTCCTCCTCCACCATGATCAATGACAGCTCCTCCTCCTCTTCCCTTCGCTGTGGTGTTCCACCTGTTGCACCACCGGCCTCCGCCCTCTCATACTCCCTCCCCAAGGCTCCCAATTCCATCAATTCCTTCTTAAGATTTATCCACTCTTCCGAGTCTATTTTTACTAACTCCAACAAGCTCAAATACTCCAATGGATTGGCCCCTTCATCAATTACTTGCATTCTTTTATCATAAAAAAAGCGCAGTTGCTGTGGGAATCTCCAGTTATACCTTATATTTTTACTCATCAGCAATTTAGTTACAGGCCTCATCTTATATCTCCACGTTCTTTCTTTCAATGAAATATCATTATAGACTTCTACATCAGAACCATCAAATTTCAGGGCATCAGGTCCAGCTCATTTCAGAAAGGCCATTACTCTTAACTTATCGGCCCAGTTTGCAAATTTTACCAAAACATTTCTTTGAACCACCCTCCCTCTTCTTGGGCCCACCCTAAATACACTTACAAAATCTTCCTGAACAAATTCTTTTCCCATATTCAAACCATTTAACCACTGAACCACTCTTTCTCTTAACTGATCCGGTGTCCGTTCAACCACCTGACGGATCACAATATTCTGCTTTCTCATCATATCTTCCACAGCATCGATCCTTCTCTCTTGCTCATCCAATTTCAGCTTATTCTCCCGCACAGCCTCCTGAGTCCCTTTTATTTCCCTTTTTATGGCAATTACCTCACTTTGAATCACATTTCCCTCTATTTTTTTTCAAACTTAGGTCCACCTTTTTTGAAAAGTCTGCAACAGATGATACCACCTTATCTTGCTTTTTCATCATTTCATTTCTATCTTTCACCCTTGATTCCTCATTCTTCTCCAATTTCTGAAACAATTTGCCAATTTCCACCATAATTTGGGTTTGATCATAAGGCTCCGGGGGCGGTGATGAAGACTGAGGGGCTTCTTCCATTGGTGCTTTTTCTTTCCTCTTAGACTTCACTACTGGTTCTTCCTCTTTTGCTTCTCCTCTTGTGCCTTTATCCATGGTAAGACACAATAGAAGAATCCAGTGTTGCAGAACGTTGTAAAGATTTAGACAGTCCAACAAGCCTATAACACTGCAGCCACTGGTACCACGAATCCAAACAAGGTGGACAAAACTTGTAGGAAGGAAGAAATCCAGCGAGGAGTTAGATACTGTAATCCACAAAAAAAAAAAAAAACAGAAGGAACCGGAGTGTGCTCCAAACAAACAAAGGGAAGAGAGAAGAGAAAAAAAATAATAATCCGCATCCGACCCGTTTCCCCAAGGCAAGAAGTCCAACTATTCGTCTTCCAAACCACGAAAATAAAGGCTCCAAGGAAACGGTCACCCAGAACTTCTCATTTGAGTCAAAGCCACCAAAAAGGGGGGGGGGGGGATGAGAAGGAAAAAAAGCCCAAAATCCAAGCAGGAAGGAAGGAAGACGTGAGGAGCAATATGTTCAAAAAAGAAAATGATATTTGTAATCCACACGGTGAAGGAATAAAAAAGAAACCAATTAAGCCTTCTCTTGAAGTGGACAAATCAAAGCGCCATTTTCCAGCGGTTACAGTAACTTCAGGGGGAAACCCCCCTTCTTCCTCTGTGGAACGGCAGACTTTCCCCACACGCTCTGAACTGGAAACGCACTACAGCCTTCCAATACTAGAGCCCAGACAAAAACTTCTTAAGCCACTTTATTATCGCCAAAACACGCCGCGGTTCTCCTGGGGCGCAAGGAAACCATAGACCAGGACAAAATCACTTTCGTTTTCCAGGACCACCGCCATTAACGGGACGACCGCCCGATTTCATCCACTTCCACCGCTTCCAAGTCCAGGCTCTTCTAAGCAAAATCCCCAGTTAACTTTAACTTTAACTTTTCCAATAGTCATTCATGCACTTACATACGATTGTTTTCTTGCCAATTCCACTGCTGCCACAAATCTCCGCCATCTCGTTGGTCCCGTTCTCGGCTCCTCGGCAGGAAAAGCCGCGACTTCCGTCGCAAGCCTCGCCCGCCCAGAAAAGCCTCCCAAACTTCGACCGTTCGACCTCAAAACTTTCCAAAACTTTCCAGAAAGGCAAGCAGGAGTCTTATCGCCAAAAATTACCACTTTAAAGTTTTCCCATTTTTCTCAATCACATTGATTACCACTTTAATAAGCGCGAGCATCCGGATCAAGATGTTACTCGTCGGCCATCTTAGCCACGCCCCCCAACTGAATTATTGCAAATCTAAACTAATGATTTTAGCCAAAACATGGAAATTACTTAGTTGGAATTTCAAGGGAAATAACATAGAACAGGTCAAATAATTCAAATATTTGGGTTTACACACCTGGTTTCAGCATCCTAAAGTGGTAATGAATTCTGCTAGGGTGACAGTTCAGGCCATTGCCCATTTCCATTTTAGTAGAGACAATTCATATGTGCCTGCTGCTATCCAAGTTTTTAATGTTAAAATTGTATTTCAGATGTTATATGACATCCACATTTGGGTAAGTGCTGTGGACTATTCAGTGGGATGAATCTAAGCCTAATTTCTAGGGGAAGTTTTAGGGATACCAAGGTGTATTTCCTCTGTGTTTAGAGTTGGCTAGTCCTTGATAGCAACAAGGGCATGGCTTAAATCAATAAAATTCTGGCTTAGAGTCTACTGTAATTCAGGTAATCTATCACCTTATAGAGCAGGAGTTCCCAACCTTTTCAAGCCGGAGGCTGGGTCACGCTCTCTCAGTCAGCTTCAAGGGCCAGATGGCCAATTTGTCCTGCCTGCATGATGGGGGTGACCATTTTGTCCCAATAGCTTCAAAGGGGCAGCTATTTTGTTTCTCAAATGCCCTTGGAGGGGTGCGGGGCCACATGAAATGGTGCTGCGAGCTGGATCTGGCCTGTGGGCCTTAGGTTGGGAGCCCCTGTTATAAAGGATGCAATTGTCCCTATAGGATCATCCAATTTGGTAAAGAAAATTAAATCAATGGGCATCACACTCGACTCCTTGGGTTCTGTGTCCCAGCTGGAAGCATACTGAGTGATAAAACGCAGACTGTTGGACATACAAACACAGGGACTGTTGAATGCTGTGAGTAAGACCTGTTTGCCAACAAATCTTCAGATTCCCATTAAAGTTGGCCAATCAGCATGGTACCCTTACCTGCTAAAATGTTTCCAGGAACGTAACCATACCTGTCATGTGTTGCCTGTGAAAATACCGGAAATTCTCCAGGCATGGGCGCACATGCGCAGCAACACTTTTGCGCATGCACACAACCCCTTCATGCATGCGCACAACCCCTTCGCGCATGCGCACTGCTGTCTCTGACGGATGCTCATGCACAGCAACCTCTTTTCCGGCCACTCCAATACAGGATGACGGCAGGAAAGAGCAGGCTAGAGGGGAAAATAGTATTTCCCAGCCAATACGCGATACTTGACAGGTATGAACATAAGTCACCTCTTCGGGGCCATGGCTATGAGCAACGAGGAGGCTTTGCCACCCCTCTGCCCTGCATGGTGGTAGACTCCGGCCGGAAGATAGGGCATTGGAGGAGAAAGTAGAAGGTGGGGCTTTGAGTTGGTATAAATATTGTGTTTTGTTTCTAGAAGTTTCATGGGTGTGTAGGTGAGAGAAGACCCACCCACTCACCCTGTTTTCGACACAGGAAAGCTGGCTGCAATATTTCGAGTCAGATGGGAATTTTGGTCCTCAGCAGATTGGCCGAGATGAGAGCTGTTTTTGCCCATCTTGTGTCAAACCAGGTGTGGGAATTCAGATAAGGGGGGTTGGCAGGTTTCCCTTCTGTAATTTCTCTATGGTTGCTAAGCTCCTTAGAGGAGAGAGGACAGAGAGGACAGAGAGGACGCGAAACACAAGAGTGATATTGCAAAAACTCCCCTGATGAAATTTATTGAATGAAATGTCTAATTAACCGGATAGACGTCGGGAGTTTGGGGCCAATATATATGGGAGTTTGACTTCCCAACTGAATATGAGTTTATGAGCTGTTTTGGACGAGAGATAGAAAGTGTAATAGAGGAATGAATCATTGTTTCATATTGTTACAAAGTACATAGTGAAGAAGTTGAAGAGAACATATTTGAATTTGGTTACTATTGTCAAGATTACAAAAGGAACTTGAAGACTTTTTGTGCAGAGAAGTATCTGAGTTTGGTTTCTGTTTGATGACATTACAAGTTAATATACAAGAGTTTGGAAAATAAAAATAACATCAAGAATACAAAGACCTTATAAGAAGATTCGTTTATTATTATCTTCATCATTTTTGGGCATACACAAACGGTACATTGTGTTTGTATCCTTTTCTCCGTTTGGCCATTTTTTGCTTTACTCTTGATAGAGCAATGCCATTCCATTGCCAGTGCTGAATTAGAAGATTTACCTGTAATGAGTCTCCTTATAGCAAGAGGTGCTGCTCCAGCAAGCTGGGTGGTGCGGAGTCACTCTCCCATATGATCATGTATTATCCATTTTATACAGATCGCCACAGGAAATATCTAGATACATTTTTGTGAATGAGGAGGGACTGTTCGGACTGTGACACACTGAGGTATAGTTTGTCTACAGGAGAATCAATTATAGTGGAGAATATGGCAGCCTTTTTAAATCAGATAGTGAGGAGGCATGGTTTGAGTCATAATGTATTTGTTCACCCAGTCAATTAATAGATTGCTTGCTGTTAAGTGTTTTTCCCCCTTTTATATGCCAATAAAGGATTGATTTATCTCTTGGTAGTTTGGTTGGTCAATCAGTCGATCATTTGATTGAATGATTTCTCCTGCAACTGTGCCTCCCTTGAAACTCAATAAAGAATCTTTGGTTTTCAAGCAGAACAGCAGTAATTTTTGTTAGTTTGTGATCTTTAGTAATGAGATAGCGGAGTGGTGGCGAACCTATGGCACACATGCCAGAGGGGGCAACTCAGAGCCCTCTCTGTGGGCACGTGCCCCATCACCCCAGCACAGAGTTCACCCTGCCCCTTTGCCTAGCAGCCCAATGTGAGTCCTTCATCCCCCCCCCCAGCACAGAGTTCACCCTGCCCCACTGTGGCACAGATGGCAGCCTGTTGAGTTTGGGCACTCAGTCTCTAAAAGGTTCGCCATCACTGAGATAGAACTTTCAAAATAGTAATTGATAGTGGGCAGTGTTGTTTTCTACTGTAAGATCAACAAATTCTCTTCCTGGACTAGATTTAAGATTTAAGCCGTACAGCATGTGAGCAGGTATGTGTAACTCATGTGGAAATCAGTGGTAATTGAATAGAACAACCTTTGCCTGTATTGTGTCAAATATGTTTTAGACTAAAAAGGGTTTTTAGACCACTCTTGTTTAATCTGTAAAAAGATAAAAAGTGTAGGTGCTACAGTTTTGAAATGTACAGAACAATTCTTGATGAGGTTCTTAGGCTGTTACTACCCTGCCCTATTCACTTAGTTTTATGTGGCTTTATTCCACCTTGTATTCCACTCATCAGACTCCCATGTTTTTCAACTACTGCTTTTGTCTTTTTTCTGCCTGGAGAAAATCTTTTCTAGCTGCATGCTGCCTTCTGATTGCTAGCAAGGTTTCCCCATCTGGAAAAATCTTCAGAGCTATGTCGATGTTCAGATTGAGTGCTCTTTTTAGCCAGCCTGCATACTTAGAGGAGCTGGTGGCTGAGAAACAGGAAAGAAATGTGGACCCCAAATAATTGGAAATCTTTGGAAAGTTGACACTCAGTGCATTCATCTGAGTTATTTCTTGCTGTACTGTAATTGCATAAAACTAATGAGAAAGAATATACTGTACCTTCCATAGAGGCACATGGAAATATAGATTGACTTTTTGTGGTTTCCAAATGTGGTTTCCAAAACCGCATTGGAATACCATAGCACATTGCACAAAGTGTAATAATGGGAAATCAGTAAACTATTCCCTGTTCATATTTGTTCCTCTAGTTCCTCAGCAACAGTACAGTCAACTATTGAAGGCAATAAAAATATTTTAAATGTTTATATAACTGATATACCACATTGGCGATATTTTATATACAGTAAAACATTTCAATCCCCCTGCCTCTGCTGAGTATGGGAAATGATTAATTTGCCAATATCCTGAAGCGATCACTTATTAAGCCACTTTACAAGATTGGCAGAAACCATTTTCATGTGAGTAGTCAGACTTTATCAGATTGTCCTACTCAAGTCCAACTGCTCGTGTGACCAGCATTAGTTCACTCCCTGCTGCTAGTGTAGCCTTATGTTGTGTACTTGAAATGAGCAACACTCCATTTAGCTCAGGGATTCTCAACCTACGGCCAGGGGGCCAGATGCGGCCCACAACACCACTTCATGTGCCCCCCCACTGCCTCTGCCACACCTGGAAGCACCATTTGTGGCAGGCAGGGCAAAATGGCTGTCTGCCCCCGAAGCTGTCTGAGGTAGTGTGACCCAGCCCTTGGCTTGAAAAGGTTGAGAACCCCCTGACTTAGCTTTTGGGGTGTTTGGGTAAAGATGTTTTCGCAAAGTCAGAATCCCAGTGTAATTAAAAAAAAGCTACATCCTGTTAATTTCTGTGTTAGGAGGAAGGAATTTGCTATTTGAACATTTGGGGTTGGCATCTTGAAATGTGGGTGGAAAGCAGATTTGGCTGGCTGTTGTCTCAGAACAAAGAAAGGCAAAAGAGAATTATCATACAGAGGTAAGATGCCAATGTGACAAATTCCCTGAACAAAGAGTTCTGTATCTTTGGAGGTTACTGCCAGATAGCCCAATTTAAGTATTGTAGGAACTTTAAAACAAACAGAAAATTTTCAGTAGAGTTCACTTGCCCCTCCCTTGAAAGCCAATACAGTATATATATTTTTATCTGCTGCAACAGAGAACCTATTTTCTGCTTTCAGTGCAGAAATGTACACAGATTCAGGTATTTATAATATAACTCTTAAATCCATCTGCAGTTTGGGATTTTACTTTAAAACAAAGAGGTTCAGCATTAACATGTCCGCTCGCTTTGCATTTGATTTTAAGTCCTAATCAAGTACTACTGTATTATATGAGCTGGCATTCTGAACATCCAAGAAATACCTGGTCTTGCCTTCTCCGGTGCAGCTTCCTCACAGTTTCAATACCATATCAGAAGATGAAAATGTCCCCACTCTCACATAGCATGCAAACATCTTTATATATGAGGAAAGCAACAGTAGAGGGAGGGGGAAGGACTGCATGTTTCCCTCTAGCTGTCTTCAGGATTCCAATACTTCACTAGGTCTCCAGATGCTGCCCCTTCCCATTCCAGGCAGAACTGTAAAACCATGGATAATGGCAAAGTGTCTAGGGAAATAAAAGAGCAAACATTGTTTTGTATGTGCTCTTTGTTGGACTGTTTTTAAAATGCAGCCGTAACATGATGGCATGAATATGAAACAGGTTGAGCTATATATATTTCGAAGAACAGAGGTTATTCATTGTGGTAGAAAATTGGTTTGAGTGGCTATGAAACTGTTGTATATGAAGATAGGTATCTTTTTAAAAGGGCCGCAGTGGCTTAGTGGTTAAGACACTGAGCTTGACGACTAGAAGGTTGGCAGGGCAGCAGTTTGAGAACTGAGTGCTGCGCAACAGTGTGAGTGCTGTTGTCTGTCCCAGCTCCTGCCAACCTAGCAATTTGAAAGCAAGAAATTTCAAGTAGATAAATAGGTACCACTTTGGTGGGAAGGCAAACAGTGTTCTGTGTGCTCTGGTGTCTATTCATGCCTGCCACATGACCAAGGAAACGTCTGCAAACACAGACAGCACTGGCTCTTTGGTTGTAAACGGAGATGAGCACCACCCCCTAGAGTCAGACACAACTGGCTTTTAAGCAAGAGGGACCTTTACCTATCTTTTTAAATATAAGCTTCCCTCTGGTGTTACATCAATATGCTAGTCTGAAGCCAGGCACTGTCAATCTCCACTTGCACAATGGGGCACTAATTCATAGCAGGGATGAGGAATGTGTGGTCATGTTGAAAAACTTCATCTTCCATTGTCTCACCATTTGCTATGCAGATTAGGGTTGATGGGGGTTGCTGAATGGGCTACATGATCACTACTTTACTATACATTGTTGTTGGAAGGATTACAAAACAATCTGAAGATTTAAAGTTTTTATATAAATGCTAAAGTAGTCTTAGAACAACTTGGTCATTAATAGACCAGTATCAGTAGGACCTTGTTGGTGGTAAAATTAGTTTGACAAAGCAACCATTAATGGTGTTGTAAGATGGAGTTTCTTGCTTGCTAGAGTTCTTCATGTAAAGTTCAGACAGTCACTTCTTTTGGATGCTCTAACTCTGCTTTAAGGAGGGATATGGATTAGATGGAATATAAGAATCCTATAGTTTAAGAATTGGAAAGATTATATAATACTGTAGATTTGTTTATTAAGGCAATGTAACTAGAAGCATTAATTCCAAACTGTTGTTTGATAGTGCTGATAGTGAGAGACTACAAGATAGCAAAGGATGGTTCAGCATCAGTGACTGCTCAAAACGAGCCTCTTGGGTAGTTTAACTAAGGCCTCGCATACTTCTGTGCCAAAATTAATTCCAACATTTCCCATTATATGTCATTAGCTTCTGTTTTCAAGTTCATCCTGGACCCTTTGTAGCTCCATCACATAAGTTATTGCTGGTTTGGAGTCAAGAGTCAAATTTTGTCCCAGCATTATGTTGCATTGATTAAAAGTACGATACAAAGAAGCAATGTACTAATTTCATTGTTTGTTTCAAAACAAAATGTAAACCAATCTTTGTCTACAGCTCTCTGTAATTTCTGCAGTATGTACAGTATCTTAACCTATAAGGAAGGGATGTGGCCATGCATGTGCAGAATGCGTTTTCACACCTGTCCAGCCTGTCCTGTAATGCACACCTACCTTTTGTTCCTGAGATCATCGCTGTGAGGGTCCCGAGGCCAAGGGTGGGGCGTCCACCCCACCAAAATGAAAAAAAAATCACTGCACATGCGCAAACAGGGGGAAGGTCCATGCGTCATCACCATTGAGATGCATGCATAGGGGGAAAAAGAATCCCACGCACAGCACAGTCTGCACATGCCCAAGAAAAAAACAAACGCCACGCACAAACCCGGATGTGGGTGAGCCCCTTCTCCAGAAGACAAGGGCCGGATACGGCACTCCCTTAGGCCCTTGCTGCCGGAGATAATGCACCCCTTTTCCAGGAGGCAAGGGTCGAATGCGGAGCTCCAATTTTGCCCTTGCCTGCCAGAGAAATTGAGCCCCTTCTCCGGGAGACAAGACCCCCTTCCTCCAGCAGGGAAGGGGGAACAGATCGCATCTGCCTCCCCCCTTCCCTGCCTCCCCCCGGGCACAGGAAGGAAAAGGGGAATGGATCGCGTCCTCCACCCCTCTTCCCTCCCTACTCACCCGGGCACCGGCAGGGAAGGGGGGACAGATCGCATCCACCTCCCCACCCTTCTCTGCCTCCCCCCAGCAAAGACAGGGAAGGGGGAATGGATCGCGTCCACCTCCCCCCTTCCCAGCCAACTCACCCAGATGCAGGTGGAGAGGGAAGGTGAAAGGCAGGCTACTTTCCGCCCGGGGACGCGCCTCCCCGGACAAAGAGTGGTCTGCCAGCTCCCCTCTTCCCCATTGCTGTGTCGAGAGCAGCTCTCAAAACAGCGATGGGAAAAAGGGAAGCTGACAGTCAGGCTGCTTATCATCTGGGAGCATGTGTTCCCGGATGAAGAGCAACCTGACTGTCAGCTTCCCTTTTCCCCATTGCTGTTTTGAGAGCTGCTCTCGACACAGCGAGGGGAGGAGGGGAGCTGGCAGGCCGCTCTTTGTCCGAGGAGGTGCATCCCCGGACGAAGAGCAGCCTGCCAGCTCCCCTCTTTCCCTTGCTGTGTTGAGAGCAGCTCTCGAAACAGCAATGGGGAAAAGGGAAGCTGACAGACAGAAGAGACAGGGGGGGAGAGAAATCAAGAACTAATGAGAAAGGATGAAAGAGAGAGAAGGAAAGAGAGGAAAAAACAGAGAGAGGGGAAGAAAGATAGAGAGAAAGACAGAGAGGCAAAGAAAGAAAGAGAGAGGAAGAAAGAGAGAGAGAGAGCCAGAGATAAAACACACACACACACACACTCACACCCCTTCCCACAATTTTAAAAAAATCAATAACCCCCGGCAAGGCTGGGCAATCAGCTAGTACTGTATAAATATTTAGCCCCTGCATTGATTCTCAAAGGCTCTATGAGATAACAACATCTAAAGGTATTGCATCTTATTTAAAATAAGATAGGAACATAATTGTCTTTAATGACACTTAAGCATACCTGTCAAGTTTTGGGAAATTCCTGTCAAATAAGGGAAATTTCCCATCCAAAAGGGTAAACTGGACAGTTATGCTTATCCTGTGCTGGCCTCCAGTCTACCTCCAGTCTAATTGCCAACTTACTAATACGGGATGGCGGTGGGAAAGAGTGTAAAATACGTGGTTTTAACAGAAATTTCCCGAAACTTGACAGGTATGCACTTAAACTATTCTGTCTTCTGCTCCTCTGTGACTACTAATTACATGCCTAACCTGAATATTTCCCTACTTCATTATGTGTAGCAGAAACTGAGATTTTGGAACATCCCTTCACATGTTTTAGCTTTCTTGTTTATCTTCAATAAATTAAGTACAGTATCTAACTTGGTCTCATTAAATATGTAAGCTGTTTACTTAGTGGTGGGCTAAAAAAAAAAACTACCACACTGTGGGTGTGATATGATGGGAATGGCCTGTGTTGCACCTGAATTAGGACTACAGTACTTTATTTCAAAACTTGGATGAGTGGGGCCAGCCAGAATTTCTGCTACCGGTTCTGGCGAACTGGTGCGAACCTTCTGATGCCCACCATTGCATTTACTCATGTGCATAGCTTGTACACTGAGCTTGCTGTTAAGGCCAATTTGGTCAGAGAAATAAGCTCAAGAGAAACCTAACATCTTCTGGCTTTTAGCAGAAGCTACGGAAAAAAGCCAGCAGCTAAGCAGCAGAATTGCTATGTTCTGCTCTTCGTTTAACTTTTAATCTTTCTCTTGTATCCTCTTAAATTTAGAATAATTAGTACAAGTTGCTATTCACCTACCTAGAGGTTAGATAGGAACCCTCCCTTTTATCTTTCCATAGGCTTTTAATAATTATAAATGTGTCTCTGGATGCTGGTTTTTAGCTAGGTTTGTTGTCTGTTTAATTTTTAATTTTAAAAGTTTTTAATATTATAATCCATTTAGCTAACACATTTTAATTATTAAGCAAGTTTAATTATTTTTAATTTTATAAATATTGTGTTTTAACTTGGTTTTTTTAAATATTGTAAGCCATGTTGTGTCCCCTCATGGGGATAAAGGTGGCCTATAAATAAAACAATAAATAATAACAATGTGGGTGCATGAGAGAAAGTACTAAAGAAAAATGACAGTATGAGGAGGATGAGATTTAAACCCCTCTTTAGGCACCTTGGCTTCTCATAGGCTTGAAAAGTGATTGAGCAATAGAGCTTCCACTGGGAACTCTTTGTAAGTAATGGATTTGGCACTGGCAGGCTAGTCATTCCTGCTAAAACGGACAGAAATCCTGTGGACTAAAGTGTAATTATTCTTAACTGTCTATATGGCAGGCAGTACCTTCCCCTCATGTGGCCATTTATCTCTCCGCAATGAGAGCTTCCATTGCACTTCTTTCTGTGACTGATTATTTTTCCCTTAAAGAGCAAAACATCCGCAGTGTTCTCCTGTCCTCATAAAATCTGCCAATTAACCATATACAGATATTACAAAGTTTAAGACTTTAAAACTAGCAAAAAAAAAGTTAATTGTTGGTTGCAAATTTTAATTGCCCTAAGAAAAAACCCCTTCCAAAAATTATTGTTCTGTTGTTAGTTATAAAACATACTAGCTGATTACCTGGCCTTGGTTGGTTTTGTTTTGTTTTGTTTAAAGGAAGTATAGTTCTGTCGGCATGTCTTGCCTTGTAGTTCCACTTGGCAGCGTTGGGATCAATTAGGGAAAAAGGAGGCTGTGGTGCGCGCGCGCTGTGGTGTGTGTGTACAGTACTGGTGCATGTGCGCAGTACTGCTGTTTCGTTGCTCTTTCTTCTGTCAGTGAGGGTGTCCCCTTTGCGTCCCACTTTGGGGGGCATAAAATCCCAAATGGGTTTTGTGACCCCCACAGTACTGATCTCGCAAGCCCAAGATGTGTAAGTGCCAAATTTTAGCGACATTGGTCCAGGGTTGTTGGTTTCTTTAGAGCACATACAAACCCACACCTCTGTTTATAGACATAGATATGTAGAGAGGCCCCATAGCTCATGGATAGAGGATATCCATGAGCTTCACACATAAAATATTTCCGGTACCTAAACTGGCATTTCTGGTCAAAAGGATCAGTTGGCAAACATTACGTAAGTTCTCCAGTCAGTCAAAGTAGACAATAGTAGACAAAATAGGCAAATCATCTGATCAGGTTTAGGACAGCTTTGTAACTGATTGTTATTTAAGAATATTTTAGATTCCGACTTTCAAATGGAAAGTTCTACTCATTACAATTATGTATGCATATGTGAGGCAATTATACTGACATTAATCAGTAGGATTTTGAATAATGTGCTTATAAATGTAAATAAGTGATAGTTTTGTGAAAATGTTACAAGAATATGTTTAATTATTTTGAGGAGGTGTCATGGTATAATCTGTTGGTGAATTCAGTAGAAAAGGGAAGAGTGTTTATTTTGAGCATACAAGATCAAGATGGCTCATGTCGAGAATTGTGCAAAGTCATGTAAAAGACAGACACTCCTGGGATGGCCCCAGAAGAAAGAATGGTAAACCACTTCTGTGTACTCCTTACCTAGTAAATACTGAAAAGAGTCCCCAGAAGTAGAGATATGAAGGCCCCAGGGTTCAAAATTTCTGGAAATTTTACATCTCTGAGCAGAAGTCAGTAGTAGTAGTTGTTGTCGTCCTTGTTCTTGTTTCTCCTGGAAACATGGAATACAGGATAACATACAGTGTATGAATGTACTGTAATATGCAATCTAGCTTTCCTGATTTAATTATGTTCTAGCATATATAAGCTTGAATTCAGTAGTAAGATACAACTAGATTAGGCCATTTGAATCAATGGTGATTTGATGAATCAGCTCCTCTGTAAATTCAGTTGATTCAACCTGTCTACTTAGTGTGACTTACTATTGTATTTCAGCCACAATGTTTTTTTTAAAATACACTATATGTGCTAAAATATAATTTAAGCAGTTAACATATATAGAAAATACAAATAAATATATACTGCTTATTAGGATAATCCTCTCTAATGCCTCCCCATTTTCATTCTGTATTCTGCTTGATCAATGGTTTTAAATAATCAGTCAGAGACTATACATACAACACAGAGTAACTGCAAATGAATGCCATTTTAACTATCATGGCTCCATTCTATGGATTGCTGTGATCTGTAGTTTGCTGAGCTATTTAGAATTCTCAACTGTATGTTAGGGGTGGGGATTAGAGCTCTCTGGTTGACAATTCTATATATCCCAGCAGATAACAAATCCAAGCATTCCATAAGATGAGGACATAACAAATGAATTGGAATCAAACTGCTCTGTGTACTGTAGATATTGTTAGTTCCTTTTGGTTGACAGCTTGATCTGCTGCTGCTGAACAGGAACCATTGTTCCCACTTATTATAAGGAAAAGGTTGGGCTGGCTTCTGCCTTCAGAATTAGAATACAGTACTGTACTTGCTTCGCAGCATCACTCCAGTGGCGGTTGTAGGAGGGAATCTGAAAACATCATGAGAAGTGCAGAGGCCTCTCATCTGTAATTCAGACTTGCACTGCTCACTAGACACTGGACAACGTATGTCACCATGTCCCTTTAGGACTCACTAGGGACTACAAAGCTTTTTAGCTCAAGCAAACCTTCCCAGGCTGTTTCTTTTAGAGCTCACTTGGGGACTGACTACACAGCTATTAGAGCTGACTGAGACCAAGGAGTTTTTCCAGGCCTCTCTCTTTAGGGGTTGCCTTAAGATTTGATAACTCTAGTGTAAACTAATAAACATTTCTAGGAGTGTTTATAATGTTAACGGTAAAGGTTTTTTTTATTTAAAAAATTAGAATACAGTAAAACCTCGCATAAAGAGCACCTCACTTAGAGACTAACTCGGTTAAAGGGCAGGATTTTCTCTGAATGGTCGCCTCGCTTAACAACTAAAACCAACCAAAAACTCACTTAACAACTAAATCGGGGTTTGCAATCCCACACACACACACCAGAAGTCACAACTGGTCACTTACAATGGTGTTTCACTTAAAGAGCAAACTCGCTTAAAGAGCAATCCGGTGGAACACATTATGCTCTTTAAACATAATGCGTTCCACCGGATTGCTCTTTAAGCGAGGTACCACTGTAGTCCTTTTAATGGAAAATGTCTCAGCTGTGAATTAACAGTTATGTACCAGAAGCCCCCTCTGCTGGTTGTGAATAGAACGGAAAATATATTCTAAATCCTTGCAGATATTCACAGTGAATGAAAATTCCTTCAATGTCTTTTGTGAGAAATAAGTTCTGAAAGATGTAAAGGGGAGAGATTAGCTTGGGAATATCAGTCTTTCAATGACCACCTGACACTAATCATTCATGCATAATTATATCATGATGAATGAAAAGTGCTGACATCCTTGTGGTAGCAAAACATGCCGAGCACATGGATAAACACCTTGGTCAAGTTTCTAATGAAGGGAATAAAATATTAATGTTCTATTTGCCACCACTATCACTTTCTGAAAAAAAGAACCTCACAATGTTACATCTAATGAAAAGATTTTAAATATATATATAACAGAACTTTGTGTTGCTTTAAACCATTTTTTTCATTCAAAGCACACCCATTTGCCTTGTGAATATATTGTTCTGAATTTTCATATTATATGGCCACAGGGCAAAGACAGGTCAGTCATTGCAGGTACTGAAGATGTGAAAAATCAGCTTGGACATGAACTTGGTTGAGGCCTTGTAAGCTTGCATTTCTGGTCTACTCATCCTAGATTCCCCCTCTACACTCAAAGCATGAGTGGCTTGGAAATACACTTCTTTCCCACATGGTTGTGGTCTCTTTTCTTCTGTGGTTCATTAATTGTTGGGTAGGAGCAATGGTACAAGAGGGCATTTGGGGACTCCGGGGAAGGTATTTAATGGATTTGTGGTCTGGTTCAAGTGAACTCTGATTGGGTATCAGGAGCTTGGTTCAACTCTTCAACTAGTATGTTGGCCGTCTTCTCTCCAATAACCTCAGGAGTGGGGGCATAAAATATATAGAAAAACAGTGTTTTAAAATTTAACAGTGAAAAAAAGAAATGTAGGGATTCCTTCTTTACAAAAAGTGAGTTTAAAGTTATTGAACAGTTGATGCCAGGTTCAAATAACATGACTTCTCTTTCAACTTCTATTTTTGCTTAGATTGGACTAGCAGAGTTGCCTGGCTTCCCCGGGGGGGGGGGGGCTTGGGGAGGGGTGCACACCTCTCTGGGTGGGTGTCCCTGGATCCCCTTCTCCATCAACACGTGTCCCACCCGTGTCTCTTCTCTGCTTGTCCCCCCCCCTAAAAAAGGGCATCGCTTCCTCACCTCCCAAAGAACACGGTGGGCAAGCTCCAGCCGAAGGAGGAGGCGGTGTGAGTGAGGGAGGGAGGGAATGAAGGAATGACGCAGGCAGGAGAACACACACACACACACACACACACACACACAGTAGGGGCAGGGATGCAGCCAGGCACTCACATGCCCGGCAACTGCCTTCCCTCGCTCTCTGAGCGCATGCTCTCTGCTCCACCCCTCCTGTACACACACACACTCTCTCTCTCTCTCTCTCTCACACACACACACACACACATACACTGGAGGAGCAGGGGAGCAGCCAGGCACACGCATGCCCGGTAACTGCCTTCCCTCACTCTCCAAGCACGTGACCTCTCCCCTACCCCTCCTATGCTCATTCTGGCCTTTTTGATTGGCTGGGGCGTGGTGCAAGGGATACTGGGGTCTGTAGTTTTTTTCTTTTGCCTTTCACCCGCTGACCCCAGACTCAGGCTATGCAATCTGTAATGCCAAAGACAGGCATGTGCAAGCTTTCAGGGGGCTCCTTTCAGGGGCGTGGAAACGCATTCAGGACACACGGATGTACCTTTCCATTTTATTTATATAGATTACTAGCATATTTGTGCCTGGCCAGCCGGGCAGTTTTTATTTGCGGTTTTTTTTGTTGTTTTTTTGGTTAAGGGTGGTTTGGGTGGGTATGTTTTGCATTTGTGATTTGTGACTTTTTTTATCTATTTTATTAGATTTATTTGTGATTTGGATTTATTTCTTATTTTTCTGACTTGTTCTTACTCTTGTGGCTTCTAGATGAGGCTGTTAGTAATAGTGTTGGATTCTCTTTTTGTTTGACTTGTTTTTTCTTCCCTGGCCTCTAGGTGGGGGGCTTCTTCTGGTAAATAGTCTTTGTTTCTTCAGTTCTGTTCTGGAGTCATGGAGGGAGGACGTGCTGGTGAGTTCTCTGGTTTTTTTTAATCTGGCTTTTGTTTTTTGTTTTTTTTTTGTGTTGGACTGGTAGGTGTTTTTGTTTCTTTTGTGGTTTTTTTTGGTTTTTGATGTGTTTAATTGTTTTGGTTATTTCTGGTTATTTTTTATGTTTCTGATTTCTTTGTGATTATTTGTTTAATTTGTGGTATTTTTGTTGTTTGAGTTAGGTATTTTCGTGTTGTAGTTAGGTGTTTTTTCTGTGCTTTCATGGTATTTTTGGTGTTTTTGTTTGTGGATTTTGTTGTTTATTGTTTTGCTGGTTAATGTGTTTGTTTATTTATTTATTTGTGATTTATTATTTTTGGTGTTTGGTGTTTTGGGTAAATGTTTGGTTTTGTTGTTGTTGTGTATTTTTGCATGAAGAACAGGCTGCCTGTCGGTTCCTCTTCTCCCCATTGCTGCTTCGAATTTTGGTTTCGATGGAGCAATGGGGGAAAAGAGGAGCCGGCAGTCAGCTGGCTCTTCCCCTGAGAAGGTTTGTTAGGTAGGTCAGGGAAGAAGGAAGCAGAGAAGAGCTATCTGCCTGACGATGGTTCTCTCCTCTCTGTCTCCTTTCTCTCCTGGCTTACCTAACCGGAGATCGGCAGGCAGCGATCCATAAGGGGTGGTGCTCTTCTTTGCGAATTGCTGGCTGCTGCTTTTGTATTACCTTCGTCGGAAGTACAAAGGCAGCAGCCAGTCATTCACCAGGGAGGGTGCTTCCCCTGACAAACTGCTGCCTGTTGGTGTTTTTTCCCCACCCCTGCTCAACTCACCTTGAGGCTGGCGGTGGTCTCGCCATGTCTTCGGCGGGGTAGCGGGGAGGAGAGGGAGTCCCTCTTCTCCCCATTGCTCTGGCAAAGAAGGCCAGCAGTGGTCTCACTGTGGTTTTTTGTGTGTGTTTGTTTGCGAGGCCGTGAGGCGCTGCGTCCAGCTACGGTGGGCTTGCGCTCCTGTTGTGGGAGGCCGGCGTGTTTTTATTTTATTTTTCGCACAGCGGCTTTTTCAGCATTCTGCGCACTCATGCCCTTCAGCCTGACTGGCTTAAGTGCTCATAGCGCGTAGGACACTGGAACTTGGAGTTTTGTTTGTTTTGTTTGCGTTCGTGCGGCGTTTTTTCCCTGTGGCTTGAGTTCAATTGGGCGTGCCGTGGTTCCTAACATTCTTTTTGCTCATGCCTCTCAGCCTGATGCTCATGCCGCGGCACAGAGAACATTGGGAATTGAAGTTGTTTCCCTTTGTTTGCGTTCATGGGGCTGCTGCTCCACTGGCAACAACCAAAACCCCGCAGCGCTGAGAAGGCAGGGGTTACAGTGAGTGCGGAAGGCTAGGTCAGGAATGGTTGGGCCTGGTGTGGGAGCCTTTGAACGAACCCAACAGTTAAGGCCTCTTTTTATAGGTATAGATTACAATAGAGGATGTAAAGGCCTCCTTATGAGGGAAAGGGATAAAGGAAATGTTATTAGATTCAGTAATGGCAGAGCTAGCCAGCGATGCTTTAATCACCAGTATTATTACAGTTCAGATACAAATAATAGATCAAAGACATATCAAAGGGGAAACTTTTCACCTGTTAATGTTCTTCAAGAAAAAACATTTTGGAAATCTTTCTCTCAGCAATATCATAGTGTTTCATAAAAGGAGAACTAGTATGGCAATTTCCCCTCAGAAACCCCATATAATGTTTATTTATTCACCAGCTAGGAGGTGCCACAGCTTTACATTATTACAGGAGTTATCAACTTTTTAAAGCTGGGGGCCGGGTCACGCTCCCTCAGACAGCTTCAGGAGCTGGTTGGCCATTTTGCCCTTCCTCCACCACATGGCACTTCCTGGTGGTGGAGGCAGTGTGGGCAGATGAAATGGTGCCATGGACTGTTTCCGGCCCATGGGCCACAGTTTGAGAATCACTGCATTATTACATCATTAAGTATTAAACCTTTCTTACATTTACTGAGATCTGTTTGTAAACTATGTACAGGTAATGACATAATAAAGCATGAATGTATTATTCCTACCAAAGAAATACAACACTATTTGTTTAAACTGCAGGGTCTTCCCCTTGGTCAATGTTACAGTAAAACCTCTACTTACATAAAAAGTCTGTTCCGTAGGCTTTTATGTAAATTGGGTTTTTACTTAACTCGAAGCAAACCCATAGAAAAAATGATTTTTTTCCTACTTAACTTGAAGCAAACTCATAGGAAAATGATATTTATGTAAATTGAAGCAACCCCATAGGAAAAACAATTTTTTTTATGTAACTCATAGCAAACCCATAGGAAATTGTGTTATGTAAACTGGGACATTTATGTAAATCGGGACATGGTTTTAGTGCAAAAATCATTATGTAAATTGAATTTTATGTAACTCGAGGCATATGTGTCAGGATTTTACTGTATTTTTATTTTATTTATTTAAAAAATTCAGCCTTTTTCAGTTTTATGCTTTTCAGATGTTTTCATCTATATCTCCTATCATTGTTCAGCATTGGCCTTGCTGGGTACAGCTGATGACAGTTGTAGTCCTTAAAAATATTCACAAAAACTAGAGTTCACAGTACCCTCCATGATTCCCTCCCTCCCAGATAGCATTCCCAACGAGATCTTACAGTAGATAGATACATGATGTGAATTTAATTTAGCAATAATTTCTGTTATTTTTGTTGTACTATGCTGGTCTTGGACCATAATAAAGATTAATTGATTGAACTTAGCAAGCGATGAAATAAAGAGGACACATATAGAAAGTGGAAAGAAGACCCAGCTACAAAGGAAGAGTACAGACAAGCACGAGGGGCAGGTGGATACAGAGTTGGTTATAGAATGGCACTCTGCAAGTGCTTGTCAATGGTAGCTACCCAAACTGAGAGGGGGTAGCAAGTGAGGTACCACAGGGCTCAGTCTTGAGCACAGTTTTCTTCAACAGTTGTATTAATGACGTGGATGGCAGAGAATATTTATCAAATTTGCAGATGACACAAAATTGGGTAAAATAGCTAATACCTTGAAAGACAAGAACAACATTCCAAAAGATCTTGATAGGTTTGAACACTGGAGTGGGAGAAAATTCTAGAATGAAATTTAATGGGGATAAATGCAAAGTTCTGTACTTGGCCACTAATTATATGACACCTGGAATGCTGTGTCAAATTTTGGTCAATGCATTTTCAAAAGGATGCTAACAAACTGGAACAAGTTCAGAGGAAGGCAACAACAAGAATGATCAAGAAACTGGAAACCAAACTCTGTGGGGAAAGCACGTACCATTATTGCTCATCTTTTGTCTTCACGTACCGATCCTGACTCCCCCTGCTCATTTTCTTTTGGACCTTATTGACATTCGCTTTGAACACATTTTTTTAGAATTGAAAATACTTATTATTTACAGGCACAAGGGGTCTCAATGGGTTCCAATTTCGCACCATCTGTTGCTAATATCTTTAGGATTGATTTTGCTAAAACATTTATTCTTAATCCCCTAGTCAACCCATTTTTTCGGAAATAGTGATTTATAAAAGATATATAGATGATCTGTTTTTTTGTGTTCAGAAGCCCATTGTTAGTTTCAGATTTTATAAAATGGATGAACTTACAACACAGTAATTTGTCCTTTACCCATTCTATGGATTCCCATTCCTTACCATTTTTAGACCTTACAGCTTTCATTTCCAGTAACACCCTCAAAATGCGACTTTACCAAAAACCCACAGACAGACAGGCTTACTTACAGTTTAGTTCATTTTACCCCCACTCTTTGAAGATTAACATCCCGTTCAGCCTCTTGCTTATAGCTAAGCGAAATTCAACTGAAGATCAGGATTTCATTCAAGCAGCAGATAAGATAAATACTTCTTTACAAATAAGGGGTTACCCAACCAGAATAATTAATATTAATTAATATTAATACTGCCCTCGCCAAAGTGGAAACACACCCCAGGAGTACTTTGTTCCATCGAAGAGATAGATCCTCCACTTCAAACATCTTCTGGTCCTTGGATTATACACCATTGGCAAACAACATCAAAAAAACGATCTTGAAACATTGGCACATTCTGGATTCCATTCCGGGCTGTGCCAACCGCCCCATAGCAGGTTTTCGCAGGAATAATACTATTGCCAGTATTATCACTCGCACCGATTGCCTGCCACGACAGATGGGGAACTCCAAATTACCTTGGTTTCTTCTCTTTAAAGACGGAGGGGTTTTTTTTTGGCGGGGGCGGGAATCGAACCCATTTCCCTGGTCTCCTGGGTCCAGAAGGGTTGGGGGGCATACCCCTTTTGTCCCCACAAACCTCCCAACCCTAGGGGAGCCAGCGGAGAGGGGGATCGCAACCCCCCACCTACTGATATTAAAGGGGAAACTTCAGTCGGGACCTTCAGGCGCCGTTGGTGAGGGAAAGAAGGGCGGTTGGTGTTTGCGTGGCTGTGAGGCGGTGAGTTGGTTTTAAAAAAAATGGGCGCTGGCTTCCTCAGCGTCCTGCGCACTCATGTCGCGCAGGACTCTGGAGCTTGTAGTTATGGGTTTGTGATTTGTGGTTGTGGTGCGTTTTTTCCCTGCGGCTTGATTTTGATTGGCCGCGGCACGTTTCTCAACGTTCTTTGTGGTCACGCCTCTCAGCCTGATTGGCTGTGGTGCGACGCGGTGCAAAGAACATTGGGAAATGAAGTTGTTTCCCTTTTTCACATTTGTGGGGCTCTTGCCCCACTGGTGCATTTCTCAATCTTGCGTTTTCCTGTGTACCCAGTTCGGGCGTGTGCACGAATGGTGAGTGCGGGCTAGTAGGGCCTGGCTAAGGAGCCTATGCAAAGTTCCAACGGTTAACCCTCGATTTTATAGGTTAAGATTATTCACTTTTGATATTGCCCCATTGAGTTTCTTGGGTATTTCCTTCCCCTTTCTGTGTCTTGGGAGATGCCAGTTTTCTCCATGCCCAAATGAGATGTGCCAGTGACAGGACAGGAGAAATGGGCTATTAGCCACTTCCTTCTTCCCTCGCTCTCGGTGGGGAGATACCGTATTTGGTTTGATATCTGCCACCATCTCAATCTGGCATGGAGAAAACTCCTTTCCTGATGTGTTTTGGGAGATGCTGGTTTTCTCTGCACCCGATTGGGATAGCAGAGGACTTCAAGCCAGTTATCTCCCCACTGAGCATGAGGGAAGAAGGCAGCAGCGGCAGCTAATAGCCTTTGCTGCCCACTTCTCCCATCCTGTCATCGGCATGTCTCAATCGGGCATAGAGAAAACTCATTTCCTTGGGAGATGCTGGTTTTCTCCGTGCCCAATTGAGACCCGCCAGTGGGAGAAGCAGGTGATGAAGGTTTCTCTGTCTGGTGCACCAAGCCGCCCACCTGCACCCAAGAGAGCATCCTTCCCGTGGAAGAAAACTCCTTTCCTGATTCATCTTGGGAGATGTCGGTTTTCTCCACACCTGATTGAGATGAGGGCAGACTTCAAACCCATTATTCCCCCACGAAATATTGCTCCATTTCTTGCATTTTTAGTTTTGCAGGCAAGATTGTGGGATTGGTGGGGTTCTCTTGGGTGCAGGTGGGTGGTTTGGTGCACTGGATGGGGAAGCCTTCACCGCCCACTTCTCCCACTGGAGCCTTCCTTTGCTGCCAGGCTGGGAGGGATCAAGAGTGTGTGTGTGTTGCGGGAGAAGACACTCATATGTTCAGATGACCCGAGTATAAGCCAAGTCCACTTTTTGAGCTCATTTTTGGGGCTGAAAAGTTCAGCTTATACTCGAGTATATATGGTACTTTGGGAGGAGGTAAGCTCTCCAAAACTGGGTTCATTCAAGGGAAAATTGGACAACCATCTGTCAGATGTACTTTGATTTGGATTCCTGCAATGAGCAGGGTGTTGGACTAAGTGGTCTCATAGGCCCCTTCTGACTCAATTTTTCTATGATTCTGTGATTGTGTGTGAGCAGGGGGAGGGGGGTAACCATCTCTTTGCATCTGACAGGGGAATTTCCCTCATCAAATGCAAAGTTAGCTTTCTTTCCCTGATTTCTCCCCACACCTTCCCTCTTTACACCTAATAGGGGATCATTCCCCTGTCAGGTTCAAAGTGTTCTCTCCCAATGAGCAGACTCTGATCTTTGGCATTGCGGAGGGAATGGCCTCTTTGCACCTGATTAGGAGCAGGGAGCTTTCCCTGTCCACTGCAAAACAGCTGCTTCAGCTTCACTGGAAAAACAAAATGCTGTTTGAATGTGGGAGATTGGACCTAACAGCATTTTATTCCTCCCTCCAGCCTCAATCGGCTTTCTAAAAGCCTCAGTGCAGACCAGCCCTGATGTGTGTTTTCACGTGAGCAGAATGATAGCATGGCACCAGACTTTACATCTATATACTTGCTGAAATGGTCTGACATGACATTTATATGTGTTAATCCCATTTTGAGTTGTCAATATACGGCACATGTGTGTTAAATTTCTGACAAACAAAGAGGATGTAATAATGGGGAAGTGTACTTTGAATCGCCAAGAATTTTACTGTTTGGTAAATGCTTCATCTGCTAGATAGCTGTAAGATAGCTTGTATAATATTTGAAAGATAATATTTTAAACCCACTGAATATTAGACTTGCAACTTTGTTTTCATTGGGATCAACTATGGTGGATGAGTTGGAATCTGATGTTACTTGAAAGCCTGGTGTCCTAAAACACTACATAGCTTAGGCCCCTCAGGCTTTTCACATTAAATATCTAAATGTCATTTTCACCCACCTCACTCCAAAATTTTCAATTTAAATAAGGAGTTCTCAACCTTTCAAAACCAGGGGCCAGCTTCAGGGGCCCGACAGCCATTTTGCCCTTCCTCCACCACATGGCACTTTCTGGTGTGGTGGAAGTGGTGCGAGGGCCACATGAAATGGTGCCGTGGGCCACATTCGATCCACAGGCCACAAGTTGAGAACCCCTGATTTAAATAGAACCCTTTCTTTCTGATTCAGATTTATTTTATATATTTTGCATTGGGATAATTTGCCTATGTCAATTGATTGTTTGAGAATCCAAGACAAAATTCTGTTTACTGAAGGATACGGATAGAAAGGAAACATGGTCGCTGTTAAGTCTCCTCCAGATGAGAATGATTGTGTTTTTCCTTTTAAAAATAATTTCCCTTTTTAATATCTTATTTCAAACCACCAACAGCAGTTCCGCTATACATCTTCAGCTGATTATCAGGAAATGCATGTTATATACAGTATGTTGGAAACAAACTATAAATAATGACAATTTATCAGTAAACAGTCAAGGGCATTTGCTTTGGATCTGATTGGGATTTTTTACTCTGAACAGTGCTGAATGTTAAAGCAGATAAACTCCTCAACTTTTTGAATCCACTTATATGGAATTGTGTTGTTTTGAAGTGGGGTAGCAGATAATTGGATGATGCTTTGTGTTGAATAACCATAGAAAATAATTAAATTACACCGCATCTTCTTTTTTTTAACCAGGTGCTTGACTGGATTGAAAACCATGGGGAGGCCTTTCTTAGTAAACACACAGGCGTGGGAAAATCCCTTCATAGGGCACGAGCGCTTCAGAAAAGACACGATGATTTTGAAGAGGTAGCACAGGTAAGACAGTGAAAGATCTGAGCACACCATAAGGGCAAAGTGTGTGAAATACACTGTATGTGAGGCTATGAGCATGTGGAAATGGTGAAGCAAATGGTCACTGAACAGTTTTAGGTATTCTTGATTGACGTCTGGCCTGACTTTCCTTTATATTCTGGCTTCCACCAACAGATGCTTTATTTTATTCTTTAATTTAATTAAAATTGTTTATATACTGATCTTTTCTCTACCAATCAATGTAAAGTAATATACAGTAAGAAAATATTGAATAATATTATGGTAATTTTTTTAAAAAAAAAACAACTATATGCACACGATTTTTTTAAAGCCATAGATGAGGTGAAATAATACTGATTTAACTTTCTTAGCCTTGTGAAACTTCTGTGATTTTTCTTTCAGGCATGAAAAAAAAACCACTAGGATTCTGGTCTAAATATTTAATAATTAATTATTATTTAATATAATTATTTAAAATATTTTTTAAAATTAATAATTAAATTAAACATGTTAATAATTAAATAAGTAGTATTTGTCCAGTTGTTCGCTAGATATTCTACCTGAATTCAATAAATTATGGACCGGTTGTACAATAAACCATATTATGGGTTTATATGGTATTATAAGTCTCCTCCTTGTTGTTGATGTAAGAAGCAATTGGTTTTGAAACAAAAGCAAACAAAAACAGGGATTTAGAGCAGGATCACTCATGCTTTTAAAAGTTTTAAATTAGATTTTTAATTGGTGTGGGTGGGAGGTAGTTTTTCAGTGTTTTTAGGAATTTTATGGCTTTCTATAGTTTAAATGTTGGGGATTTTATGTACACCACCCAGAGTCACATGTCGATTGGGGCGGCTATACAAAATAAATAAATAAATGTGTATACACAGTAAAGATTAGATTTTTTTTAAAAAAAAGTCGTGAAAGTTTTTACCGTGCTTTTCTAGAGTTTTACATCTTATTTTCTCCAGCTGTAAGAGAAGTATTCTCCTCTTCCTTGAATTACATACTGTTTGTGTCTTTTCTACAAGTCCCTGCTTCTTTTTTTCCTTTCAGTTGGCCTCACTGTGAAAACAAATGATATTTTCTTCTGTAAGTCCCCAAATCTCAACATTCTTTTTGAGAGGGTTCTGAATGGATATACCTCATCTGAAGGGATGGGATCACACAAAAACACACCAATGCCATTAATCACCCTGAAGGAGATCCAGAAACAGCTGTCAACTCAGCTGGAGGACATTTATTAAAAACTATTTACCTCTTGTCTCCTCCGTCCCTTTCAAGATACGATATTCAATATGAGGACATTAGTTCCAGTCTGCTGAGTCACTTACAGGTAGACAGGAGTGGGGTTCTCTTCACCGCACCCAACACTCAAGCAGTCTGGTTTTCTACCCAAACATCTTGAGTCAGTTTCTTAAATTGTTTCTCATGACATCTTTGTTGGCTTGTAGGGGTCACTGGGGAAGGGCAGGATACTGGGAACAGAATGGAGTTCTTGCTTTTCTGACTGACTTCACCCAAGCCCTCTCATACCAGTTAGGAATAAAATAGAAATTGCTGTTCCTTTTTTCTATATTTCAGGATACCCATTAAGCCAAGATTTGAAATTATAAAATCTTCCTCAATAGAGGTCACATGTCTTGATGGAAGAGGTTTTTATATTTTTATTCAGAACATGGTTTTTAAATGTTGTTGCTATTGTTGTTGTTGTTGTTTCAGAATGCTGGCTCTTATTCTAGTAGAGTTAATTACCAGATCCTTCATTGACTGTGGTAGCAGCTTGATGTATGCCTTGTCTCTGGGTAGATTTACGTTAGAATCATTTTACTAATTTATTGAGGCTGAAATGAAACCTCAGCTTGCTGTGGTGGGGCACCAGGATATAGGTAGACTTCCAAATTGTTTAAATAGGTTAAAGGTTTGTGAAAATAAAACACAATGCTTTGGGGAAAGTTTAACAGCAGAAGTTTAACAGTAGAAACAAGAAACTGTCAAATTTGGGTTCTTTTGAAGAATTCTGTTTTGTTTTGGATATATTTTATTTTGTTGTTTGGAGAGAGAATTAATTGGTTGTTCAATGGTGATCTCCTGTATAGCAAGCAGTTTCTTTCCTGTTTAGTCTCAAAGTTAAATATGTTGACAAGATGGGTCTCTATAAAACAATATAAATAGGGCTGCCAATTAAGGAGAAGATCAGTGCATAATGTAAGGATGCATAAGCCGACACAAAAAAAAACACCATTCAGCTTTTGTAATAATTCTTCAAAAGTTTTTATATCTCTGATTATAAAATAGAGATATCTACCAGTATTGCTCCACAAAAATGGTCTCTCCTGGCTTGTTCTCAAATCCTGCCTTGTTCTTCTTCTTTTGTGTCCCAATCAAATCTTGGACTGCCAAAATGAAACCACTTTCTTCACTTTGTAGTTGCCCAAACCCAAGTCCTCATCAGTGCATGCCTCTGGCAGCAATCAGCAGACCAGCAAATGAGCCATATTCTGTATCTCTCCATATTCACACCATGTGTTGTTGTCCGCCAGCAGTCCCCACTTGAACCTGCTGGTCTTGTATTTAGGGACTCTGACCCTCAGCCTATTCAGGGTATTCCAAGTGACATAGGGGAGTTTGAGATCCTCAGCTATATCCCCATTTTGTTTTGTTCCTTGTCCAGTGAGCAACTTCCTCCATCTTCTAATTTGGTTTTGCGCTTGTGTACCTTCAAGAATGTTTGTTCTTGCCATGAAACTCTTCCTGGATCTGATCCAGCAGACTTGAGGCTCATATCCATTTAGAGGGTGTCGAGGTTCGTTCTCTTGCTTAGTTCTCTCAGCATCCACTGCTACTTCTCTCCTTATCTTAGTCAGAGCGATACCAACAAGAGGGTATATTTTCTTAACTGGTGTAGGTTTGAGGCATCCTGTCACTATACACATGGCTTCATTAGCAGCAATGTCAACTTGTTTTGCATGTGTGGATGTGCTCCATGCTGAAGCAGCATACTCTGCAGCAGAGACACTCAGGACCAACACTGGTGTGTGCAACATGGATGGTTGAGTCCCCCATTTATACTGTAGTTTGTGAGTTTCCTGATTATGTTGTTCCTTGTACTAACTTTGGGTTTGGCATTCAGGCAGTGCTGCTTAAAAGAGTGTCCAGTCAAGTGTCACACCAAGATATTTTGGTGCTGAACAATGCTGCAATCGGTTCCCTTGCCATGTCACATCCAACTCAACCCTTGCCTCTTGATTTCGAAGGTGGAAAGCACTTACTTGAGTCTTGCTTGGATTAGGCTTCAAATGGTTGCTGTTGTAATACTGTCCTAGTTCTTCAAGTGCTCCAGTAAGTTCTCCAGCTAACTCATCGAAGCTTGATCCTTGAACCACCATTGCTGTGTCGTCTGCATATAGATGAACAATTTTGTATTGTCAGGAACTCATTGATCATTTGTATATATGATATATTATACAATGTTCGAGACAATACAATTCCTTGGGGCAATCCATTCTTCTGCAACCTTCATCTGTTGTTCTTTCCATTCATCATCACATAGAATCTCTAGTTCTGGAGGAATCTGCCAGTGACCCTAGTAAGGTTGCTATCTTTGGTAAGCTTACTTACTTTATGGAGCAGAATCCTATGATTTACAGCAGCCATTTGCAACACCTGGCCCGTGGACTTAATCCAGCCCACACATCTCTTTAATCTGGCCTGCAGTGGCCACCCAGCCACCTCTAGGACCACCCCCACCTGCCCACCCACCCCCCACTGTCAGAAGTTGTGATACATCACTTACCATGGTGGTGGCAGTGGTGGTGGCAGCAGCAATAGCACATTTCTTCAGGGGTTTTGAACAGCCTCTGCTGCTTTCCAGGGTGGCAGGAGGCCTTTTGGAGCATGATTGGCACATTTTGAAAATTTTCTGCTGCTTCCACACTTGGTCCCAGCAGCTAAACCATGGCACTTGGAGACTTCCGTTGGAGCACAGTGCTGATATCAGTGCCTGGTTTCCTGGCACTGAACCAGGAAGTATCCAAGCACCATGGATTAGCTGCTGGGACCAAGTGGGGAAGCTACAGTTCAAAATGAACTGATCGTGCTCCAAAAAGCCTCCTGTTGCCCTGGGAAGCGGCGGAGGCTGTCCAAAACCCCTGAAGAAACATGTGATTGCCACCGCGCCTGCCACCGATGACAACAAAAATGTATGTCCAAGGAGCAAACACCTCTAGCCCCTGGTGGGAAGTGTCAGGGACAGGTCCAGCCCTGGCAGGAAAACATTGCAAACACCTGATTTACAGTATTGTATGCTACAGTTAGGTCAATGAAAGCTACTCCTGTAATTTGTTTTCTTTTGAAGCCATCCTCAATGCGTTGTGTAAGGTTAAGGATTTGACCACAACATGACCTGCCTTGTTATAATCACCTGATCCTGATTGTTATGAGTCACGAGTCTTGCTTCCCAGTTTCTGACTTTCTGTAGAAGTTTGCCCATAACCAAACCCTGTTAGTAACGCAGGGTGTCTTCTGTAGGCAATGTTGGTTTAACCATTAAGGACTGGAAGAGAAGAATTCTTTATAACCGAAATGTGCTTATTATAAGGACAACAGCAATGCAGACTGCAAAATGGGCAGAAGAGATGAAAATTAAAATCAGAGTTTTTTCATCCTATATGTGGCATTCTTTGTGCACTAGAAGAGCCTTCTGCTCCACTGAATGATAGACCAATAGTATCTTTTAAAATTTAAATTGCAAAAGCCCTATTTCAATAGTAACTGGTAGCCTTTATCAAAGCACAGTACTTCCTCCAAATGCCTATGTCCTTTATCTAGATATCTTATTAAGCTTATTTCTTGTAGAATTTAAAACCATCTATTTCATATTATGAGAAAGCAGCTACATTTGCAACTCCAAATCTTTCTCCCAGTTCAAGATAGATGGATGCAGGATGGGAGTTATACAAATTCAGCATGTACTATTTAAAACCATTTAAAATTCTAGACATGTATTTCAGGGGGGAAGAAATGTGATTGTTCATAAAATAAAACAAGGGTTTTCTGGTGTTGCGAGTCAATAAAATGAAATGAAACATGAAAGTGTTTATACATGCACTGCATTATACTTCTTAGCATTTGTCCTCAAAAAGAAAAAGTGTAGAGAGATTCAAGAAGCAAATCTTTTAAATTTGATATATATTATCCTCAAAGAACTCACTGACAAGAAAATAGAATAATTTTCAAAATCCATGTCTAAATGGGATTTTTATACTCTTACATTTAAATATATTTTTTGCCTAAAATGTCAGTGCTGTGAGCATTTACACAATGCATTATCAATGTATTCTGCTCTATAGACCAGTGATGGTGAACCTTTTAGAAACCGAGAGCCCAAACTGCAACCCCAAAGCCACTTATTTATCGCAAAGTGCCAACACAGCAACGGAGGAGGGAGGAAACACTCCCATTGGGCTGCTGGGGAAAGGGTCGTGGTGAACTCTGTGCTGGTGCGAGGGAGAAAGTGCTCCCAATGGGCTACTTGGGCAGAAGGATGGGGTGAACTTTGTGCTAGAGTGATTGCATGGGTGCCCGCAGAGAGGGCTCCACATGCTATAGGTTCGCCAACACTGCTATAGACTATATCAGTGAATGGAACAGTTATGCAATATTTTAAAATCCAAAATAAAATAGTATATAAAATAGTATATATATATATATATGGCAATTCATTTTGCCTTTGATATATATGTGTTCTCTTTATTATAGTATTTGTCTTTTTCATTCCTAGCTGAAACCTTGTTTCTTTCTCTTCTTAGCCATGAAATATACATTCTACCCTACTCATTTTTCACATTTTGTTAATGTCTAAATAAGGTTTTTATAAGAGAATATTGTTTAACACCCATTAGCCACAAATACATTACAGTCTTATATTTTGGCTAGGAATGAGTTATCCCCCCCCCTCCCACCTTACAAAATTCCCACACACCTTGCATCTGTTGGCAATAAACAATAGAGCAAGATTGTGTTTCATGACAAACTGAACCCTGTCCTTTTGGTTAACATCTGCAGGTTTCATCTAATTTCACGGACTGACATATATATACACAGAGAGGGAGAGAGGCTCCATTACTGCTACTTTTCTGTGGGCTCTCATACATTTGATGATTTTTTTCTAATTCCTTCATTGCTGCTTTTCCAGGTTTCTGTCTTCTGATTTCTTGGCAGCAGTCCCCATTGGGCTTGTTGATTGAACCAAGATATACAAAATCCTTCACTATCTTGGTTTCTTCATTGTCAGCTTTAAAGTTGTATAATTCCCCTGCAGGGCTAATTTTTTGTTTTCTAAATGTTCAGCTACAATCTTGCTTTGGTACTTTCTTTTTTTACTTTCATTAAATGTTGTTTCAAGCCATTGCTGTCTCTCCCCCCCCCCCAAAAAAAAAGATAGTGTCATCTGCAGATCTCAAATTTATTGATTCTTTTCCCACCTATTTCCACTTGTCCTTCATCTGAATCTAGTTTGGAATTCCATGTATGTTTTGCATACAGATTGAATAGGTAATGAGATGGAATGCTTCCATGTTTAACATGTTTCCCTATAGGAAACTATATGGTCTCTCCATATTCTGTGCTAACAATAGCTTCTTATCTAGAATGCACATGATGATGATGATGATGATGATGCTGACGATATCAGAAATTATTCTGGGTTGAAAGGATTTTTGAGGAAGAAACTCCCAAATGAGTCTCCTTTCATGCCCCCAAGAGCTGGGACAGAGACAGGCACTTAATCCATTATGTGGTACCCGGATCTCAAACTGCCGACTTCCCAGCCTTCCAGCTAACAAGGCGAACTTCTTAACCACTGAGCCACCGCAGCCCCTTTTAATTGAATGAATGCATTCTTTATGGCAAAGTGCTCCTGCTATCATCTGTGAAATCTTGACATATCCTGCCTTTCCTGTTGTGACCCTGGTTGACAATATTTATCAAGTTGTGATATATGTAGAAGAGGAGCCATTATAGAAAAACAGACATAATGTTCTTACTATAATACAACATTTCATGTACCACAGATATCTTCAGTACAGTTAACTATACATTCAGCCATGAGCCACCAAATACAGTGGTACCCTGTATAACGAACACTTTGTATAATGAAAAATCCATACAATGAAGCATTTTTTTGCTATGGGTGATGTAACATATACCGAAAAGAAAATGTTCATTATGTGGATCGCTATTGGCGATACCCAGTACAATGAAAAAAATTCGTTGTACGGCATATCACCAATAGCGATCCGTATTACAAAACATTTTCTTTTTGTTATACGGTACATCGCCCATAGGGATCCATATAACGGGAAAAAACATATCACGAAGAACGCTGTGGAACAGAGTTTTTCCATTATACGGGGTTCTACTGTACTGCAGAATCACTGAGGAATTGGTTCTCCGTGTCATTTTGTAACCCTTAGATGCACTGAAAAACAACTTTTTAGGTCGTGTATAATTTTCACAAGCCTTCTTACTTAAGGGATCCTGAAGACCACATGGTATCTTAGGATTTGGTCTGAAAATGATATACTCTGCTTAAGGAAGTAAGTTAGTCTTTCCCAGCAAAAGAACGAAAGCCCAACCTTTTTGACCATTACGGTTCCTTGTGAATTAGTAAAAGAGAAAACAGCAGTCATTATATAGCTGCAAGACAGGACTCTGTTTCTTTACATTCTTAAAATGTCCCATTCCAAGTTTGGGCTTTGTTGGTTAACCTACAAAATGCAAAAAATTAATTACATTGGCAAATGGAGAATGCTGCTATGGCCCAATGATTATAAGAGCTTTGTATATCAACAACGATTAAAAAGAAGTATTAAAAAAACCTGGAGATACATCAGAAGAACATGCAAAACAGGAGTTATGTGAGGATTTGTCATGTTTGGACAAAAAGTCTAGAAAGAGAAAGAAAGCTGTCTTACAAACTTAATATTTATGAGCAGTAGTTGTTCTACCATTTCTATTATTTATTTACTTTTAAATTGTTCCACTCCCTAGTAATAGCAATAGTAATTACACTTAAATACCATCCCATGCACTCTCTGAGTGGATCATAAGTTAATTAGCATTTTGCCCCAACATGCTGGGTACTCATTTTATTGACCTCAGAAGGATGGTAAACTGAGTCAACCTTGAGCCCTGTCAGGATATATCAATATAAAAACATATTTTTAGTGTAAACTGTGGTGTCAAATTGCGACTTAAACTGTGGTGTCAAATTGTGACTAACTAATTTGTTCCAGTCATGTTTCTGGACACTTTTCCATTTCTGGAAAATGTGACTTCATCAATTTTACTCAGATTATATTCTCAAGTGTTGTTTGAAACAGTCTCAAAACCCAATCAAACTTAATTCAGTTTTTCCAAATTATCACATTTTACACTGGAATAATCTGTGGTGGCTCATTGGTTAAGACGCTGAACTTGATGACTGGAAGTTTGGGAGTTCAGCAGTTCCAGACCCGAGGGCTGTATGATTGAGTGAGCTCCTGTCATCTGTCCCAGCTCCTGCTAAGCTAGCAGTTTGAAAGCAAGAAATTGCAAGTAGATAAATAGGTACCATTTTGGTAGGAAGGTAATAGTGTTCTATGCACTCTGGTGTCTAGTCATGCCTGCCTCATGTCCATGGAAATGTCTGCAGACATCTTTGGTTATAAATGTTTTTGGCTATAAACAGAGAGTCAGATATGTCTGTCTTTCGAGCAAGGGCAACCTTTATCTTTACTAATCCCCAAATTAAATAATCCCAAAATGGAGGTAAAGGTGGGCGCTTCTTCCTGGAATCTATGTTAGTTGTTTTAGAGACTTAAAGGTAAAGGTTTCCCTTGCTTGAAAGCCAGATGGAAAATTATATTTAGCTTTTACCTACATATCATTTATTTTTCACTAAAAAAAACAAAAACTCTTGTATTAAAGCATTTTAACTTTGTTATGTATGTTAACTGTGTTTTCTGACAGGAGCAGAATGTATCTTTTCTCATGTATCTATTCTTATGCAAATAAGTGGATCGGAAAATGTGCACACTCTGTTAGCCAATTGGCTTGTTGTATTATTGTTACTGTTACGGTTTATAGTGTACTAGCATATTTTGCCCGGCGGGCTTTTAAAAATTGTGTTGGATAGTAAAGGGTTTCGTTTTTTTCTTGAACCAATGGTGCTGGGCTGTTTTAAATGGTGTTGTAAGGTTTTTTGATTTTGTGGCTTCAAGGCGCTGCGTCCGCCTGCGGTGGACTTGCGCTCCAAGTGGTTTTTTTTGTTTGTTTGTTGTTGTTGTTTTTGCGTGCTGGCTTCCTCAGTGCTGGGCTCTTTTAATTGGTTTTTGAACATTTTTGTTTTATGTTTATGCAAATTTTATTTTATTTTATTTTATTTTATTTTATTTTATATTATTTAGTTTAAAATTTAATTATGGTTTTTAAAATGTTTATTTTTACGCATTTTTATTTTTTGTTTTGTTTTTTTTGGAGTGAAAAGTGATTTCTGTTTTTTTGGTAATTTTTGAGATTAGTGTGTTTATTTTTGAATGTTTTTATAACTTATTTGATTAATTTTGGAATTAATCTTATTATTTTAATATTTTTGAATGTTTTTTTTCTTTTGGCCTCTGGGTGGGGGTGGTGAGCTTTTCTGTCTCTCTTCAATTGTTGCATCTCTACAATTGTTCTCTTCTGTCCTCTGGGTGTCGCTTCCGGTAAATTTTCTCTTCCTTTTCTCATTTGAGTTCCGGTCCTCATAGATGAAGATGTCTTTTGGTAAGTTCTCTGGGGGGGTTTTGGGGTGGGGGTGGGATTTTTTTTGGGAGGGGGTGTCTGTGTGTTTTTTCTTGTTTCTTTTTGATTGTTTTTGTGATTCTTTTTTGGATTTTTGTGTGGTTTTGAATGTTTTTGGTTTGTGTTTATTTTTTCAGTGGGGGGGGGGGGGTGGCTTTCTTTCCTGCGGGCCATGCTGGCCGGCCTGTGGGAAGGTAGGGCAATGGTGGGGAGGCTTTCTTTCCCACGGGCCATGCTGGCTGGCCCGTGGGAAGGAAGGCCCGTGGGGAAGAAGGGCAGTTGCGGGGGGGGGGGGGTCTTGTATTTTTTGCGCGCCGGCTGGCCCTTCGAACAGAAGGGCAGTGGCGGCGGGGGGGTTTCCTTTTTTTCCCACGGGCCATGCTGGCTGGCCCGTGGGGAAGAAGGGCAGTTGCGGGGGGGTCTTGTATTTTTTGCGCGCCGGTTGGCCCTTCGAACAGAAGGGCAGCGGCGGCGGGGTTTTTTTTTTCCCCCACAGGCCATGCTGGCTGGGGAAGAATTTCAGCGGCGGCGGGCGTTTTTTTTTAAGTTTTATTTTTCACGCGCCGGCCGCCTCAGCGTTCTGTGCCCTAATGGCATGCAGGACGCTGGGGCTTGTAGTTTTGGCTGCGCGTTTTTGCTTACTGCAGTGGTTTTTCCCTTGCGGCTTTTTTTGATTGGCCGTGGCGTGTTTCTGAACGTTCCTTTTGCCGCGCCGCTCAGCCTGATTGGCTCTGGCGTGGCGCGGTGCCAGGAACGTTGGGAATTGAAGTTCCCTTTTTTTGTTTGCGACTGGGGGGCTCCTGCCCCCGGGTTGAAAATTTCAACCCGACAGTTACCTGCGAACCGGGTTCAGGCAAGTGAACGGAGGCCCGTTACGGGCTAGTGGGGCCTGGTGCAACGTCCTTTGTCACATTCCAATGGTTAACGCACCATTTTATAGGTATAGATATAAGTCCACGTTTTGCCCCATCCAAACTGTGTTCAAACCCCACTATTGAAGAGCTGAATTTCACTACTTCACTCGTCTGCTTCTTCATTCCCTGAACACGAAAAACTTGTAGTTGAAATGTGTTGTATCAAATTTGATAAAATATCAGTGACTGGTAACCCATGTAGGTTGTTAATCCTTTTAATAAAAAAAATCAACAGTACTGTATAACCAATTCTTGTTTCTCGTTGTTAGAATGTTGGACAATACAGGGGTGCAAAATAAAGCAGTTGTAAATATTTTGGAGGATTTTCTGTGGCTGTACAGCTTTGTGTGAGTGGGAATTATTGCCTCATTCTTTTTGTTGCCAGGCAGCATTCCATTGTACTGTATAGTAGGACTTCCCTGATATTAGAAAGAACGGGGTCTTCTTGTTCACATGTTATGCCACATGCAAGTAAGGATCCCTGTGTTTGTACTGGAACCGCTAGTGTGAAAATAATTCAGTACTCAGTTGGGCTCTACAGGATCAAAATATGTTTGTAACTATCCTGAGGATGAAACTAGAACCTCGCAGATGGAGTGCTTCCCTTGCCATTACACAATGGAAGAACAACACATTTCTTCTAGCAATAGTGTACTATCTGGGTATGCAGTTTGCAGGTTGTAACCTGCTAGCTATCAGGACTCCTTCATAACAAAAAGCATTGTGAAATGTTCCCCAGGAGACCTCCCTTGCCTCTAAAGTGGTTAATGTTAAGTTGCTTCTTTACGTCAGCTTTGAAAGATTCTAGGGATCTCCAAAATAAGTAGATGCTGAGCTTTTCTAAGCTATCAAAGCGTGCCGTGGAGGAGGTGTGCGTTTCAAATAAGCTATTTCATGCCTATTGGGGGATTATTCTATGTGGGCTTTTGCTAGTTCCTCTTGCAGAGAACATCTGCTGGAAGAGCTGCTGTCATTTTACGATGCTGGATTCCATTCTTGGCTTTTGACAGTGTAACTACTTGTACTAGTGCTGCAGTTGCCAGCGTTATGTGACCTACGTTTTGTTTCTTGCTCTGGTCCCTGGTAGAATACCTATACTAATGCTGACAAGCTACTGGAAGCTGCAGAGCAGTTGGCTCAGACTGGAGAGTGTGACCCTGAAGAGATTTACAAAGCAGCCCGGCATCTAGAAGTGCGGATTCAGGACTTTGTCAGAAGAGTTGAACAGCGGAAGCTTCTTTTGGATATGTCAGTCTCCTTCCACACACATACGAAAGAGGTAAGATTCTTCCAGTGTGGTGGGACTTCCAGGAACAGTAGCCGTGCATTGTAAAGTCTGTTACAAACAATCAAACTGTTTGACTGTTATGGAATGATAGATTGAATGTGTAATGCACAGCATGGAAACTCTAAAGACTTCACTGGTTGTATATCTGCCATGCATTAAAAGCTGAGCTGTCTTCTTGTCTGATTTGCATATTGTTGTTCTTGTTCAGTCGAACAGTCGATTCCGACCCTTTGCGACCCCATGGACCATTTTCCTCCAGGCACCTCTGTCCTCCACCCAGCTCTGTGCCCATGGTGCTCTCCTCAGCCCGCCCATGGTGTCTACAATACCATCTAGCCATCTCATCTTTGGACGCCCCCTTCTTCTCTTGCCCTCTACCTTTCCCAGCATCAAAGCCTTCTCAAGTGAGTCCCCCCTTCTCATTTGATGTCCAAAGTACTTTAGCTTCATCTTCACTATTTGTCCCTCCAATGAACAGTCAGGGTTGATTTCTTCCAGTATTGACCTATTTTTCTCTTTGCTGTCCAAGGGACTCTTAGGACTCTCCTCCAACACCACATCTCAAAGGCATCTATTCTTCTGCGTTCAGCCTTCCTAATAGTCCAGCTCTCACACTCATACATTACCACTGGGAATACCATTGCTTTGATTATGCGCATTTTTGTTTTCAAGGTGATGTCTCTGCTTTTCACTATATTCCCCAGGTTTCTCATCGCTTGCCTCCCCATAATCAGTCGTCTTTTTATTTCATGGCTACAGTCGCCATCTACAGTGATCCTAGAAAAGTAAAATCCATCACTGCTTCTACCTCTTCCCCATCTATTTTCCAGGGACTGATCGGACCTGTTGCCATTATCTTGGTTTTCTTGATATTAAGTCTCAAGCCAGCTTTTGCACTTTCCTCCTTCAATCCAATCAAGAGGTTCTTTAGGTCTTCCTCACTTTCTGCCATTAGGGTGGTATCCATACCTGTCAACCATCCCGATTTGGCCAGGAAAACCCCGTAATTTGACGTCTATTGACGTCATAACCTGCCCCCCGCTGCCAAAACCCGTAATTCGACAGCGGGGGGAAACGATTTCCGCGCATGCGCGGAAGTGCTACGCCGCTTGCGCAGCCCCTACACAAGCGGCGTAGCGCTTTCCGCACATGAGTGGAGGGGTTTTACCCCTTCCACGCATGCTCGGAAGCACTATGCCGCTTGCGTAGGGGCTGCGCAAGCGGTGTAGCGCTTCCGCACATGCGTGGAAGGGGTAAAACCCCTCCACGCATGCGCAGAAAGCGACCTGCACACAAGCGATGTGCGCAGGTCCCGTTTTTCCGGAGCCATGGGTTGACAGGTATGGTGGTATCGTCTGCATATCTCAAATTGTTGATGTTTCTCCCTGCAATTTTGATCCCATACTGTGATTCCTCCATCCCTGCATTGCGCATTATGTGCTCTGTGTATAGATTGAATAAGCAGGGTGATAAAATGCAGCCTTGTCTTACTCCTTTTCCTATTCCAAACCACTCCGTCATTCCGTGCTCTGTCCTAACTGTTGCCTCTTGGTTCGTGTACAGATTTCTCATGAGGCATATGAGGTGTTCTGGTATTCCCATCTCTTTAATTACTTGCCACATTTTGTTGTGGTCCACACAATCAAAAGCCTTGGTGTAGTCAATAAAACAAAAGTATATTTGTTTCTGGTATTCCTTTGTTTTCTCCATGATACAAAGTATGTTGGCAATGTGATCTCTAGTCCCCCTCCCTCTTCTGAAACCGGCCTGCACCTCTGGTAGTTCTCTTTCCACATGTTGCTGAAGTCTATCCTATATTATCTTGAGCATCACCTTGCTGGCATGTGGGATTAGCGCAATGTTTGGTAATTTGAGCATTCTTTGGCATTGCCTTTTTGGGGGATTGGGACGTACACTGATCTTTTCCAATCTTGTGGCCACTGTTTTGTTTTCAAAATTTGCTGACATATTGAATGCAGTATTTTGATTGCATCATCTTTTAGGGCTTTGAAAAATTCAACTGGGATACCATCATTTCCACTAGCTTTATTGTTTGCAGTGCTTTTTAGGGCCTTTCTGATTTCACTCTCCAGAAGGTCTGGTTCAAGTTCAAATGTCTCATTATTGTTATTATCAGAAGTGTTGAGGTCCTTTTTGTAGAGTTCCTTTGTGTACTCTTGCCATCTCTTTTTGATCTCTTCTGCATCAGCTAACTCCTTGCCATCTTTGTCCCTTATCATGGTCATTTTTGCTTTAAAAGTTCCCTTGATTTCCCCAATTTTTTTGAAAAGATCTCTAGTCCTGCCTCTTTCGTTGTTTTCCTCCATTTCTTTGCACTGTTCTTTTAGGTATTTTTCCTTATCTCTCCTTGCTTTTCTTTGAATTCTGTGTTCAAGTGATTGTATTTTTTCCTTTCTCCCTTCACTTTTGCATTTCTTCTTTCCTCTGCTATTTTAAGAGCCTCATCAGACAACCACTTTGCTTTCTTATGCTTCTTTTCTTTTGGTATGGTTTTATTTGCTGCTTCCTGCATGATGTCCCGCATCTCTGTCCATAATTCTTCTGGCACTCTGTCTATCGAATCTAAGCCATTAAATCTGTTCATCACCTCCACCGTGTATTCTTTAGGGATGTTGTCTAGGTGATATCTGTCTGGTCTCCTTGTTTTCCCAATTTTCTTTAGTCTAAGCCTGAATTTTACGATCAGTAGGTTGTGATCTGAACCACAGTCTGTTCCAGGTCTTGTTTTTGCTGACTGTATGGCGGTTCTCCATCTTTGGCTGCAGAGTATGTAGTCAATTTGGTTTCGGTGTTGACCATCTGGTGATGTCCATGTGTAAAGTCGCCTCTTGTGTTGCTGGAAGAGTGTGTTTGCTATGACCAGTACATTCTCTTGGCAGAACTCTATCAGTCTTTGCCCTGCTTCGTTTTGTGTACCAAAACCAAATTTGCCTATTATTCCATTCACTTGTTGATTTCCTACTTTGGCATTCCAATCTCCTAAAATAATTTGGACATCATTTCTTGGTGTCTGTTCTATGAGGTGTTGTAAGTCCCCATAGAACTGGTGATTGTGGTTTCATCTGCACCAGTGGTTGGTGCTTATATTTGGATCACAGTGACATTGAAAGGTTTGCCTTGAATTCTGACTGACATCATTCTGTCATTTTTGAGATTGTATCCCATTACTGCTTTTCTCACTTTTTTGTTGACAATTATGGCTACTCCGTTTTTTCTGAGGTTTTCTTGATCACAGTAGTAGATATGATGGTTTCCATAGCTGAATTCGCCCATCCCTGTCCATTTTAGCTCACTGATTCCCAAGGTGTCAATGCTTATTCTTTCCATCTCATTTTTACCACTTCCAGTTTACCTTGATTCATTGGTCTCACATTCCATGTCCCTATGCAGTATTGTTCCTTGCAACACTGTATTTCTCTCCCCCCTTTCCTGTCCCTCCCCTTCCTCCACTCTGTTGTGCTAAGCATCTGTATCATCTAGCCTGCTCCTTTGTTTTGCCTTTTGTTTTGGTCAATAGGGTTCTCTTGGCAAGCTTTGTGGCATGGTTTGCCAGTTTTTCTCCCATCATACATTTTATCACAGTTTTAAAAAGTTTAAAACAGTTTCAACAACATATTATCATGCATATTATCTCACTTTAAAACACAGTCTCTATGTTAGTTGCTATATTAAGTCAGTGTAAAGTCTCTATGTCAGTTGTTATATTAAGTCAGTATAAAGTCTCTATGTCAGTTGCTATATTAAGTCAGCTACATTGTTGCACATCAGCTACTTATCATTTGCATGGGACTCTGAGTCTCGCCCCCTGGTTTTCCTCCTTTGCCTTCTTCCCTTCTGCCAAGTGGCTCCGGAGGCCTCGCGATGGCGGCGGTGGGTGGTTTTCCCGCCTCTCAGCTGGTCCTCCTCACCCCCCGGCTGGGGGTGATGGTCTCCGGGCAGCCCCTAGCTCCCGAGGCCTTGCGGTGGCGGCAGTTATAACTCCAAGGAATGTTATAATTCCAAGGAAAAGTAGAAGCAATGGAAGGTTTTTAGTGTTTTAATGGCATATTTATCACAGTCCCGTAAGAGGGCACATGATGTTCTGAGTTCATAATAAGCAGTAATGATGGGTGTTTTTATTCACACTGTGTTCATGTTTTTAAAGGAGTGTATGACATAACGGTATCAAGATTCAATGGTGTTCCTCTGCTTCCAGAGAGGGTTTCATCAGTGGAACAGAGAAGGGGCAAATTCCACTCCCTGCCCCCTTTAGCTTCAGTAGGATGTTCTCTCCCCTTCCTTCCAGCCCCCCAGCTCTGCAGTGCACAGAAAATATTTAAGGTGCTCCACAAAAGAGAGGCAATTGCCTTTTCTGGTTCCAGTGTTGGGGCAAGTCCTATCAGTAGAAATACACTACTGGATCCTTGTGGTGAGTGATGATTACTCATTCTTTCATATTAATGAGGCATCAGGTTGTTTTACACTTTCTAGTACATTTCTCATAAAACCTTCAGCTGATCACTGAGAATAATTTTAGATTCCAAACTATTTATTTATTTATTTATTTAATAATTCAAATTGCTGTGCCACCCAATCAGGCAAACCCGACTCAGGGCGGCTCACAACAGGATTAAAACATACATATTAAAAACAATTAAAACCCCAACATACCCACCCACCTATTAAAAACTAACCACATTAAACCTGCCCGCATTAAAAAGATGGGGAGGCTTCATTTTATAAGCCAACAGGCTTATATTCAACCCAGAGTTTGGAAAGGTTCATATTTCGACTACAGCTCCCAGAAATTGTCGGCCAACATGACTAGTGGCCTTGCTAGCAGCAAGATTCTGAGAGATATAATTCAAATTTTAAAAAAAGAAGGAGGGATATTTCTAAACTTTTGATTCAAGTTTTATCCAAAATAGATGCCCCTTGTGATATTCGATGACTTGCTCCCGACTAGACTAAATGTTGTTTCTGTCTGAGTGAAAAAATGTACAAAGATAAGATACCTCTGCAGCAGAAACAGGGAATAGGACACTGAAATTTGAAAGGCCCTGAGGGTGTCATTAAAGCATACTTGACATTTTTCCCTTTTAGACCATTGGCTATTCAGTAGTGTGCACCTTCAAAAGATACATTTTATTTTTCAAGGAGAAAATATCAATCTAAATTATTCATTTTTCATGCATTGAAGCATCTATATACCTCAGCATACTTGACCCATAAATTCACCCAAAAAGGCTAAAGTATTAGCTGAATATTGGACTTCACACAAGTAATAGTTTGTGATAAATTGTAGCAGAGTTAATGGGGCCTAAACAAACAAATATATTTGGTTACAGATTAAATGGTGTAAAGGAAATGTTCTATAGGACACAATGTTTTCTCTTCAGCAGCTAAAATGGGAGTGTTTTTAGGTATAAAACCTGGGCTCCTTGAAGCCTGGGCTCCTTGAAGCCATCTCGGCATTGGCTTTGGAGTTCCCTAGACTTATGCTTTTGGGGGACTTCAATTTGCCTTCGCTGGGGTCTGGTTCCGAGGTGGCACAGGAGTTCATAGCTTCCATGGCAGCTATGGACCTGGCTCAGGTAATTCAGGGCCCGACCAGGGGCAGTGGCCACACGCCAGATTTAGTCTTTTTGTCGGGGCGGTGGCAGAGTGATCTGAGTTTACAGAAGCTAGACATAACACCTGTGCCATGGTCAGATCACTATCTGGTGGCTCTAGACTTTCTGGGGGCGACACTTCATCGTAAGGAGGCAGGGTCGATTAAAGTGGCCCGCCCCCGGCAACTGATGGATCCGGATAGATTCCAGAGGGAACTGGGGAAATTTCCTCTGGATCGGCGACACGATTCACCTGAGGCAATTGTTGACCTGTGGTACGGGTTGACGACATCTGCCTTGGATGTAATCGCTCCACTACGGCCTCTCAGAGCCCGTGGAGCTAGGTCATCCCCGTGGTTCACTGAAGAACTACGGGAGCTCAAATGGGCAAAGAGACGCCTTGAGCGCCGCTGGGTGAAAACCCAGAGCGATTCCGATTGGACACTAGCTAGAGCCGCTATTAGGGCCTACCTAGTGGCGATGGGGGTGGTGAGGAGGCAGTACTTCACCTCCCTTATTGCCTCCACTGATAATCGCCCAGCCACCCTGTTTCGGGTGACCAGGTCCCTCCTGGGTAGGGCGGGGCCTGTGCCTGGTTGGCAGGGATCGGCTGAGGACTTTGCTGACCATCTGGTGGAGAAAATCGATCGGATCCGCTCGGGGTTCAAACTTGGCGTGGACGGGGAGGGTCCGGGGGGAGCCAGTGCGCAGTCTTGCAGTGTTACCTGGGATCGGTTTGATCCTGTTGCCCCGGATGAAGTGAACAGGCTCCTTGCAGCAGTCCGTGCCACTAATTGTCCATTGGATCCCTGTCCTGCCTGGCTGGTAAAAGCCTCTAAGATGGTGACATGTGGCTGGGTCGGGGCTATAATTAACGCGTCTTTTCGAGAGGGGATATTTCCTGCACTGCTGAAACATGCTCTTGTGTGCCCCCTCCTGAAGAAGCCATCCCTCGATCCAGCAATCCTAACCAACTACAGACCTGTATCCAACCTTCCTTTTTTGGGGAAGGTTCTGGAGAAGGCAGTGGCACGTCAGCTGCAGGGGGTGCTGGATGAAGCGGAATATCTGGACCCATTCCAGTCAGGATTCAGGCCTGGATATGGTACTGAGACTGCATTGGTCGCGCTGATGGATGATCTCTGGCGAGAGCGGGATGGCGGTCATCCGTCCGTCCTTGCTCTTCTTGACCTTTCAGCGGCCTTCGATACCGTTGACCACAGTATCCTTCTGGAACGGCTCCGAGGATTGGGGATCCAGGGCACGGTGTGGTCCTGGTTTTCCTCATTTCTGAGGGGCCGGACCCAGTCGGTGTGGTTGGAGAGTGAGAGGTCGAGTCCTAGGCCCCTAAAATATGGGGTGCCTCAGGGCTCGGTACGCTCTCCTCTCCTATTTAACATCTACATGAAGCCGCTGGGTGAGATCATCCGTTCCCACGGGGTGCGGTACCACCAGTACGCGGATGACACACAGTTGTACATCTCGGCCCGTGGGAACCCCAGTGATGCAGTCAAAGTCCTTTCCAGCTGTCTGGAGGCTGTTGGGGTCTGGATGGGGGCAAATGGGCTACAGCTGAATCCTAGCAAGACTGAGTGGCTATGGATGGGGAGTCCTGTGTTATCCCGGGAGCTACCATCTTTGGTTTTGGATGGGGCTGTTTTGCCCCAGACCAACCCGGTGCGCAACTTGGGGGTCCTCCTGGATTCGCAGCTGCTGCTAGAAGAACAGGTGGCGGCTGTGGCCAGGAGGGCCTTTGCCCAACTTCGGGTGATTCGCCAGTTGCGCCCACTCCTGGACCGGGACTCTTTGCTCATGGTCACTCACGCTCTGGTGACCTCCAGACTAGACTACTGTAATGCGCTCTACATGGGGCTGCCCTTGATGACCATTCGGAGGCTGCAGCTGGTCCAGAATGCCGCGGCCCGGGTGGTGATGGGGTGTGGACGTTATGCCCATGCCTCACCACTGCTTCGGGGACTGCACTGGTTACCAGTTTGTCTCCGGGTGCAATTCAAGGTGCTGGTTTTGACCTTTAAAGCCCTACATGGTAGTGGGCCAGGGTATCTTAGAGACCGCATCGCCCTAAGGACGTCTGTCCGTCCAACCAGAGCGGACCGGAGGGGCTCTCTAACTGTGCCATCAGCCAGGGGGGCTCGCCTCTCTGGCACAAGGAGGAGGGCCTTCTCCGTGTCCGCACCAGCCCTTTGGAACCTCCTGCCTGTGGAACTGCGTCTCCAGACGGAGTTGTTGCCCTTTAGGAAGGAACTAAAGACCTGGCTGGCGGGCCAAGTTTGGGGTGCGGGTGGGGATGGGGGTACCGTTGGGTGGTTGGTATAGAGAAGTGTGCCTTCCCCCAAGGTCCCTTCGGTTCTTGCGCACCTTTTAGGGGTGGGGTTTTTTTAAAACTTTTTTAACTTTTAACTTTTTTATCATGTGTCTTTTATGTATTTACTGTCCGCTATGTAAACCGCCCTGAGTTGGGTTGTACCTGAGTGGGCGGTATATAAGCTTGAAAAATAAATAAATAAATAAATAAATGAAAAATAGTAAACACTGCTTTCAATTAAAGATTCAAGCTGGGGTGGGTAGAGTTATTCTTTTGGACCAGAAGAATACCTGAACCAGAAAAAGTGAAAAAAGTATCTTTTTCAGGCTCTGTTCTGTTACTTTTTATCAGGGTCTACCAACTTATTGGCTGCTCCAAAGTTTGGAAGAGGTAGTTTTGTTTATTGCAACTTTAAGAATTTTCCAGACTCTATTCCTCTCCTCCCAATGAAGACATATTGGCTTCTTATCTTTTCCCAGATCTGTTTTTTTTTAAATCCACTTTATATGACACAATGATGGCTGTAATCACTATGGTAGCCTTTTGGATCTGATTTGCCTTATTTCAATTTATTTTCATTTAATTTATGTTGTTTTATTTATGCATATCGTGTGTCAGAGTGTTTTATGTTAGTGTTGTTTCCTGCATTGTAAACCGCCTGGAGTCGCCTTGGCGAGGGGGCGGTTAAATAAGTTGAAATAAATAAATAAATTTTGAGAAGCTAATTGTTTCAGTAGGATTTCCTATTTGTAGAGAGGTGGCAGAATATTTGTTTAATCCTTAGATAATTTAATGGAATGATAAAAAATTTTTAGAAGTGTTTACTTTTGAAATTCTAGTAAAGTGGTGAGGTAATCATGAAAAGCACATGAAAATGTCTGTCACAATAAAACCTGTGTTTTGTTTAGCAAATCTGTAAGTGCTTGGGAATCTATACCCCCAGACTAAGGATTTATGGAATGTCGAAAGCATGGAAAATTATGAGAACTATATGGTTCTTTCTAGTCTAATAAATCACTTCACTTTCTGTTCAGGATGCTCCATCTGTTAGTAGTATATGCTGTGCTGTCAACTGTCATAGTTTAAATACCTGTTCTGATGCTAATTACAATCATCTATCCATTTCCTTGATTGGTGAAATGTGCATAGAATTTAGTTTGCCCTTGACAGTTCATGCTCTTAATTGACTCCACATTCATACTGAAAGGCTGACTCAAGAAATATCTATAGTGGAGATATACTTCTGCCTAGCATTGTGAAAAAAGATGCAGCATCTAACAAAATTTGTTATAGCATAATAGTGAACTTTGAATTTACCACACACATTTCCTTGGGTTTTGGTATGCATATGATCCAAGCATAGCCAATTTAAGCACATTCTCCTGGAGTACAGATAATATTTGGATATTCAGTATGGTAGAGGTTTTAGAAGGCCTGGGTTCAAATCCCTCTCAGCCATAGAAACTCATTGGAGATACTGTATGTGAAAAGGTAATATCACTCCTTTAATGTCTCACTCACCTTGAAAGTTCTGTTGGGGTTGCTATAAATCAGCTCTGACTTGAAGGCACATAACAAGAACAACAAATAATAGCAGGGAGTCACCATGCATAGGAAAAATGAGATTAGTCACCACGACCATGTGGATTGCCTTGTGAGGTCCCCTGATCTCTCCCCACTCAACTTTTACTTGTGGGGCCACTTAAAAGTGATGGTGTGCAGTACAAGGAAAATATTAGAAACATGGATCATTTTTAAAGGAATGCATTCAAAATGCAATTAATTGCATTACAACAGGTATCTCGGAAGGTGTTCACCATATTTGGGGGAGAAAACTTTGTGTTTGTGTAGAAAGAGAATGCCAACACATAGATGGATATTTAGTCAATCAAGCTACATTTAGCTATACTGTATATTTTTGTTTTTCCTATGTATGGTGACTTTTGGGACACCCTGTACTTCAGTGCATCAATATGACCCTTGGAACTTTGAAACATAATCAGATTTTTGGCATGGCAAGGGCATTACAGCAGAAGTCATATTAAAGAAAACCCTGTGATTAGCCTAATTTTAAATCAAAGCCTGCCTTACTTTCACAATTAAAGTACCTTCTTTCTCCTCATTTTTTGTTTCTCTGGATCGTAAAATGATGAGGATTACAACATGTGCCCTAAACCTCTAGTGTCCAACACTAAAACCTCCCAGTAGATTTCAAGCCCATTATAAAAATGCATAGAATCACAGTGCCACCTATAATAGCCCCAGACTGTGGAAAATTTTTCTTTTATGGTGTGGAGTCTTCATGCCCTGCAGCAAAGAGTGTAGTTCACAGTATAAAAATTAGCCCAGCTTTCCTCTACATTCTGCAGGGACTTCTTATCCTTTTGGTACTGTCCAAATTAGAGCACCTATGTGTGAAGTGAAAGATCATTTGAAACCAGATTTCAGTTGTAAGTTGTTTCTGAAATATCATCTTAATCATATTAATACCCATTAATTCTTTGTGCTAGGCTTTCTCTGACATCAGTAAAAACTCCAGGGGATAAAATTCTTCTGAGTCAAGGAATTGCAGTTTAATAATTTGTTGTATGAAAATCCTTGCTGTTGGATGTTATGCTTTAGGAATAACACTCCTGATGTTGTTTTAGATATTCAGATGTTATCTTAAACAAACATACTGTACATGGCTAGATTGCAAATATTTACAGTTTGGCTTGCATAATTTTATTTTTTGCCAATTATTTCTCCCAAAATGGGAACTTACAATAAAAAGCAACTTAAAGTATAATTAAATAAAAATAATACAATTACCTTGTCTGGCCGGATATCCCGCTATGGTAATGGAGTAAACCGTACAACCAGCGACTCAATGCCAAGTGTTGGGTGGTGGTAAATAAACTGATTCCCTAAAGGGGCCAATGGCTATGGGCCAATGAGTCCCTTTAGGTCGGGTGATGGCCCCCTCAGTGGAGGAAATGTCACTGGAAACCATTGCCCAACAGCAATATGAGTGGAGGAGGAACCACTTCACTATTCTGATTCCCAATAGTCATGGAGGCGGAAAAGGCCATGCTAGATGGACTGGCTGTGAAGGCACACCTTGATAATATCCTCAAGGCTGTGGCAGTCAATTGCAGTCCCGGTGTTAAATCCTGCATGTCTCATTTCATACATGCCACAGGAGATGGCTCTGTGATCACGGTGTGTGCATCACTTCATGGCAAACAGGGATCCACCTTAAACAAATTCATGCCAGTGGGACTTTTCCTGAAAATGATTTCCAGGAAAAAATGTATACTCGGATACAAGTAGCCGTTGCCAAATACAATTAAGCTATGGAAAAGTCAAAGTAAAGGGATTAACACATGCCAATAAAAGAACATATATCACCCATATGATTCAACACTTGTTTAATAATAATTAAAGTTAGGTGGGAGATTACCTGAATTAAAAGATGTAAAGTCAACAAAGAGCAAGCAAATCTCATTTGTTTTGGTGGGGAGTTCCAGAGCTTGGGTGTATCCACTGAGAAAATGTAAGTCCCAAATACTGCAGTGCCACTTGGAAATATAGTCAACCAGGAACATGTCTTACTTTTTCTATTTACATAGCATATTTATTGTCTCATGATCCCACTCATGTTTCTCCATTATAAGGAAAATACAATTTTTATAATGCATTTCTCATATTTAAGCTCTGCTTTTCACTGCAGTACACAACACCCTAATTGTTCTTCTCTTTTATGGTAACTACACATGGAATCTACTGAATTTAATCACATTAGTATATGAATATCCTATATCAATAAGGAGCAATACCAGTAGTTATGGAGTTCTTGCCCCACGGTTAATCATGAATAGATTTCCAAAGGAGTAAATCACACTCATTTATTGCTTCACCTAAGAACTGGAAAAGTATCATCCAAATTTTGTTTCCATTATCTGCTAAGGGAATTGATATCACAGATAGTACAAAAAGTGTTGTACATAATTGCACATACCGTACAGGGGATTTTCTCTAACCTGGTGCCCTTCTTTGAGCCATAGGTGCTGGGGTCAAAAAGGTTATTTTAATAACACGGCTACAGTATATAATTGTTAAAATAATCAGTTAAAATATTTTAATTGCTTTTAAAGATGCCTTAATGGATCTGGCAGCAGGTTTTTAAAACACACCTATTTCATTTACAGTACTTATATAAGTGTCAAGTACCATCTGGGGGTGGGGGTGGGGGAAGGAACCCGTATGTGATAGAATTGGCTTGAGATTCCCATAGAAGGGATGCAGTAGTGCTCCAGAGGACATCTCTATAGATTTCTTAAGAGTCAGCTGGACCAGTTGCATTCATTTCTCTTATAACAGAGTCTATGTTCTGTTGTCTCTAGAGAAAAGTAAATTGCACCAGAAACAGAGAGGTGCATTTTGAGCAGGCAACTATCTATAACATAGCAAAATTCCCATTGTTTGTGCAAAGTGCAGGTAGAGGAAAGCTTGCATGTTGCATGATCCTCTAGGCTGGAGTGGACAAGTAGCCTCCCCAATCTGTTTTTGTAGTTGCATATCCTATCAGATTATTTTCCTGCCAAAAAAAAAGAAATAAATAAAATAATTTCTCAGAAAGATGAATTGTCACTTCTGCAAGCAAGCTTTCAGGAGCAGCTGTTCATCCCTAAATAGGTTGCAACTCCCTGTACAGATAGGCACAGGATGGCACCACACATTCATGCACAGTTCAAAAGTAGACTTTTGGGCCACTTCAAAACTTATGTAAATTTTTTGTGGTCTGTTTGACTCCTGAAGGATCCAGGAAACAGAAAAAATTGCTTTGACCCCACCACTATTGCCCACTTCTCCTCTGGGGGAGGTGATGATTTTTGTCAGTAGGGGTTATAATAATAATATAATGTCAGAAATTATTCTGGGTTGAAAGGATTTTTGCTGGACCGATCGCGCTTAAATTTGGCACACACCTACCTTGGCCTTGCGAGATCAGCACTGTGGGGGTCATAAACCCCAGGTGGGGGTGTACACTCCCCAAATTGGGAAAAGGATTGGGAACTACAATTCCCATGGTGCATTGTGTGAAAAAAAAATCAACGGAAAAGCCATACTGTGCATGTGCAACAGCGCAGGAGCTGTGGCACTTCTCAGCACCGCTGTGTGTTGCTCCTCACCAGAGAGGGAAGGGGTCGGGGCCTGAGAGGCCACTGGTCTCATGGTATCATGAGCTCGCAACCCCCACCCATGTTCGGACAAGACTGTGGCGCAACCATTAACAAGAGTGGCATGAGTGAGTGTGCATGCATGCGGGGGGAGGGGCCCTGGTTGCTGAAGAAAACGGTGATGCCACCGCCACCGCCTCTTCAGCCGAACAATGGGTAAGTCTCCAGAAGGAGCGGAGCCCTGCCCAGCCATTCCCCTGCTCAACATGGGTAGGGAAAATGAGCCAGAAAGCCAGCAAGGCCCCACTGAATTGACCAACGGAGAGACCCACCTGATCCTGTTGGACACTTGCGGGGTGTGCGAGCAGGACATCCAGAACTGGTGGCCCAAGCTGCTGCCTTGCCTCAACATGCTCTGCCTCTGGGGTTTGCCCCCGCCTGACCGCTACCTCATGTTTCCGCTGCCTGCCATGCCTTCTCTGGGTGGTGGCAGTGGTGGCCCCAGAGAAAAGGAGGAGCTGTGGCAGCTCAACAGATGCCTGGCCCACTACATCGAGTGGGTCTGGGCGCTGGCGTTGGAGAACAACCGGCTCCTCTTGCAGGACTCCGAAAAGGAAGAAGTCATCACCAGGGAGATCGTTAAGAGGGAGGGAGGGAGGGAAAGGGGTAGCTCTTCCTCTGCAACAACCCGGCCAGGTAACCAGGCAGGCTGCGGCAAGGCTGAGGGTTGCTGGGCCAAGGAGACCTGTGGGAAACAAAAATGGTAACTGTCTATACACTCAAAAGACCAGCATAGTTGTGAAGCTACATAGTTACACACCATGGGGTGCCAAATTTAGAGAGTGTGCCTTTCAGATAGACTTGATTGACCTAGCAGCCTGGTCTACCCCATTAGAACAAGACAATGGTAGAACAGGCCTCCAGAGCATATGTTTTTGGCTATACAAGCAACCATTCGACTCTATTGCCAGAAGAGAGCAGGGGAAAGTGGTAGGTCCATAGGCCTCAATGGCAGCAGAGAGCAGATTTACACACCTCTAGCCCAGATCAGTGTCTGGCAGAAAGATGGCCAGCTTAGATTAAGGGTAAACCAAGCTTCCCATGTTAGAGGACAGGTCTAACTGAGGCTCCATAGATCACTCTTCTGGGCTGGCCAGTAGACAAAGTCTGGTACATTATGTTAAACTATAAATAGCTTGATCTGAGGACATTTTGTGCTAATTAGTCATCATAGGATTCTCTTCTTTACTTTCTCATTTACCCCTTCGGTGTCAAGGAAGTGGTCATAGGATGAAGGAAAAAAATACCACAGCTATATCCCACCCCCCCTTAGAACATATTTACCTTGCCTACTTCTAGTTATAGTAGCCCTGATGTTCCAGAGGAATAATTGGGGAAATACTAAAAGTTTATGTAGAGAGAAGAAAATACATGTTAAAAATTAACTGAGGCTTAGCTATGACAACAGTGTTAGTCCTGTGTAAGATTCCTCATTTTCTCTCCACTATTATGATTGTGCTTCCTTTGCATCCACAGACATTCATTTCATTGTGGACCTTAATGTGTGGTATCCTTTGCAAGATTATATGTAGTTCCAAAACATAGCTTCTCTGTTACCTTATCGCTTAACACTAGAACTAGGGGCACTCCATGAAACTTTTGGGTACTAGTTCTCAAACAAATAAGAGAAAGTACTTTTTTCACCCAGAGGATCACTGCCAGAAGATGTGGTGACAGCTGTCAGTCTTGACAGCTTTAAGAAAGAATTAGACACGTTCATGGAGGACAAGGGTATCAATGGCTATAATTATGGATACTTAAGGACAACCTCCGGGTTGGAGAGATAGGCAGGATATCTCTCAATGCCATTTCCAGGGAATCCTAAACAGGTGAAGGCATCTGCTTGGGAATAATACCCTGAAGGAAATGGTGAGCCACTGTGTGAGACAGAATGCTGGACTGGATGGGCTGTGGCCTGTTCCAGCAAGGCTGTTCTTTTTTTTTAAAATAATTTTTATTGGGTTTTTTCACATAATACAAAATATAAACACATCAAAAATTATATATGAAACTGGTAGGGGAAAAAAGCATATAACGCAAACATAAAAACAATAATCAATTAATTAAACAAAAACTAAATTTGCCTAATGCTGCGTAGTTGTTACATGCCAACATTTAATCTCTAATTTATCCCTTTCTTAGATTCTTATTGAAAGGCTTAAACCACAACATCAACCTTCATATTTTATTTCTCCTACATGATAGTAACAATAGAAGATATATATAAAAATAAAAAGAAATATAAGAAGGAAAGAAAAAAATAAGGGGAAAAAAAGAAAAAAGTGAAGAGAGAAAAAGAAAGAAAGCAAAGAAAAGGGGGGAAAGACCCTAATTTTTCCCCCTCCCTTCCTCCTCCTCCTTCCCTCTTTTTACAAGAAACAGTTAAACAGTTCACCATGTGATATATACAATGCCTTTGGGGGGATGTGGCTCATCTCATCATTCTTTCAATATTTCCAAAAGTCCAATTGGTCTGGTACTGGCCTACTTCCAACTCTTTGCTTTAATACATAATCCACAAATGGTTTCCAAATTGACCAAAATCTATTCTCTGTAATTAATCCTTTTTTCTCCTTTAAATCCCAAGTTAATTTATTTAAAGCCAATTGCCAAGTTTCCTTATACCATTCTTCTGTGCTAATTGTGTTTATTCCTTTCCACTTCCTTGCTATACACTGTCTGCCAGTTGTCATCAAAATTGAAACTAATTCTATTTTATCCTTATCTAATTTTTTCTCCTCTAAATCTGCAAACATGGCGGCACTTGAACCAATTTTTATACTCACTCCTAATATTCCCATAATCTCTTTTTCCACCTCATCCCAAAACTTCTTTACAACAATACAATTCCACCACATATGTATATACCGTATTTATTCGAGTATAACGCGCACTCGTGTATAACGCGCACCCCTAATTTTCCATGAAATCTCGGTATTAAATTTTTTTTCACACCACGCATCTCAGCAGTGCCTACTGTACCCGGCGCCGGCTTCTTGAGTCGCGCGGCCCGGGTAGGCGCGGAGCACGCCGCGGCCCTCCTCCCCCGGAGGGTTCCCTTCTCGACCCGGCGGGTGTGTGCAGGTGAGCGGCGGCAGCGGGACCTGGGCAGGCGCCCAGGTCCCGCTGCCGCCGCCGCTCACCTGCACGCACCCGCCGGGTCGAGAAGGGAACCCTCCGGGGGAGGGCCGCGGCGTGCTCCGCGCCTACCCGGCGCCGGCTTCTTGAGTCGCGCGGCCCAGTCCTCGTGTATAACGCGCACCCAAACTTTGAGCCTTTTTTTGGGTATAAAATTTTGCGCGTTATACTCGAATAAATACGGTATGTTCCCATTGCTTTCCCACATCTCCAACAATTATTACTTTTAGATTTATCAATTTGATTCAGTCGAACTGGAGTCAGGTACCACCTCCACAATAATTTATAATTATGTTCCTTAACTCTTACCGATAATGTACTCATTATCCTCCTTTTCCAAATAGATCTCCATTTTGATTCCGTGATTTTTATATTAAGATCCTGTTCCCAAGTTTTTCTCAGTGTCTCCTGTGGATTACACTCTGTATTTAAGATCTTATATAATTTACTCACCAAACCCTTTAACCCTACATCACCTTGTCTTATATTCCACAACAATTTTTCAAATTCTGTCCTATTTCTTTCCAAACTTTGATCCGATATGTACTTATTGTTCCATTTATTTAATCTTATTTTCTTCAACCAATTCAACTTCAATTCTGCATACAAACCAGCAAGGCTGTTCTTATGTTACTCTGGGTGGGACGAATGCCACTGTATCTTAATGCACAAAGATTGCAGTGCCTCATGTCTCCATTGGAGGTATTCTTTTTCCTTTCTCTTCCACAAATCGGTTAATGGCCAAGATGAATATACACGTAGTTCTTTGTGATTATTATGTCTCTTGGTTTGACTAACCAGCTGTTGATACAATTCCTGCAATCTTTCTTCAGAACATGCGTGATAGAATACAGCCCAGTATGTCTTAGGAAGGTTCTGGCTTGCCTGAGGAGCTACAGTTTGGGTATCATTATTTAAATTGCTCTCCACGGGGGCAAGCAGCTTCCTGCAAAGTCTAATCTTAACAGTTTGGACAGATTATTATCTAAATGACAGCCCTGACTGCTTAGAATTAGTAAATCAATCTGGGAGGTATTTGGGTCACTGTGAGAAAGACAGACAAAAATTCACTTCATTATTTAACTATCTTATGGGCATTGAGGCTATGTAGCAGGATAAAATTGCAATCAGTCAACTTATCACGTTTGGACTTTTTATAGCTCACTGCCAGAATTATGGCTGTATATTGCAAGTTACGTCAGTAATAATGGTTGATATGGCTGCACATAATAATCAAAGTTTAATATATTTATAACCTTAAAATAATGATTTCCAGATGATGTAGCTTTGGAGGAAATAAAGCACAAAAGACAAGAAGTACAAACACCTGTCACAAAGCCCAGGGCTTTTCTTTGTTCAAATGATCTCAGGAGGCTGCAGGTTTGAGTAAAGGTGCATTGTGAGAGTGGTTAGAGTAGCTATAATTTCCCTTGTGCCCATTCCCTCGGTATGCTCATCATTGTAACTGTGTCACATAGTAAGGTGTTGTTTGGAGGAGAGTGAAATAAGGAAAGAATGGAGAAAAGAAAAGTTGGTCTTCCTCTCATCTCTAGCCATCTTCCATGGCTATTTTGCTGGATTTGTGCATAGCCTAGCTTGATCTTTTGTCTGTTGTGTTGTTTAGATCTTGGAAACAGTGTTAATTCATTATAGTTGGTCTCCCCCCTCCCAAGCTGAAATAGATCTAACATTCATACATTTAATCAATAGAAAGACATTACTTTTAAATTTTAGAAAGGAAAAAAAACCCAATCCCTTCAATTATTCTTGCAATAGCAATAGCAATTACACTTATATACCACCCCATGGTGCTTAGTGCACTCTTTGGGCACTACAGGTAATTAGCATTTTGCCCCCGTCAGGATCAAAATCACAACGTCAGCAGATTACTCAGTCAACATAATTTTCCTTAATTCAATTAAAGTGACAAAAGCTAAAATTGAGATATAAAACACTAACCAATTGTATGCAACAAAGTGATTTTAACAAATTTCTTTCAAACTCTCAAGGAACATGTCAGTTGTAACATAATTTGTGCTCAACAAAAATTCTTCCAGATGAAGAAATGGCTATGATGGTTTATGTTCATATTTGATCCTAAACTAGTGTGTACTGGTTCTTCTGTGGATGGAGCACCAGGTGAGAAGGGGAAACTTCATTAATTTCTAGAAAAGGGATGGTTGCAGGGACGCATGGTTTCCATCCAACATGAAATCCCCATAGGCAGATTTCCAAATTAATCCCGTGTAAAATGTGTAGCTGAGAAGGTTCATGTATCATAACAATTGGAGATTTTACACTACCTGAGGTGGCACCTCCTTTAAGATCTTGTAAACCATATAATTGATAGAGTTGACCCTATGTGTATTGGATGTAATTTCTCTATGGACTGACTGGAAAACAAGAACATACGAAGAGTACTTATTAGTTCCAGACTGAAAGAAATGAGTCACAGGCTTTGCAGCATTTACAAAGGCAGTTAGGTATCATCAAATTACTCATGTGTAACTACTATTTGAGATATGCTAATCCAAGGATATTATAGTAGGCAGAGAGTAATATGGGTATATGGGTCTTCCTTTGCAAAATGCTGAGTGTCTTTGATGCCAGACAGTAAGATTAGAGGGATTTGAGCTTTGAGCTTATTGTAAAAAGAGATGTACTTCACAGAAATCTGAACTGAATTAATTGTAGAGGAGTGTTCCTCTACTTCATAGCATTCGGGAGTGACCCATCCACTCTGAAACTAGAATTAAATGGGACTCACAAACATACCTTCAGAGTTGGCAATGGTGTCTTCCATTGTCCTCGAAGAAGCCAGGCGAGCTGAGATGATGTAGGACAGGAAGAATGGCAAACAGAATTTGACCCTCAGACCAAAGGAATTTGCTAGAGAGCTTGGGAGAAAGGGTTAGTGGGGTGCCAATGCTTGCCCCTCCCTAATTTGAGCATCTTGAAATAGTAGCCCTTGCTAACTAATTATAGAGCCTACTTTAATAGGATTATAGCATGTATCCACATGAGATATAGTTTGCTAATATTACATCTTCAATTCTGCTGTTCTATATTTTTAAATTTTTCATATGTTAATTTATAACATTAGGTCGCCCTTGCTCGAAAGCCAGTTGTATCCAACTCTAGGGCTCACTGCTCATCTCTGTTTGTAGCCAAAGAGCTGTTTGCATTTACAGATGTTTCCGTGGTCATGTGGCAGGCATGCCTAGACACCGAAGTGCATGGAACACTGTTTACCTTCCCACCAAAGTGGTATCTATTTATCTTCTTGCAATTTCTTGCTTTCGAACTGCTAGTTTGGCAGGAGCTGGGACAAAGACGGGAGCTCACACCATCATGCGGTACTCGGGTCTTGAACTGCTGACAGCTGACCTTCCAGTTGTCAAGTTCAGCATGTTAACCACTAAGCCACCACACTCCCTAATTTATAACATTATAAACCATGATATTTGTTACAAGGCAAGCTTCTGCACAAATGCAGCAGCGACAGCAGCAACAAGAAGAAGATGGTAGGCCATAGTTTGGAAGTTAACTGAAGAATATTTGGGGTATTGTTATTCATATTAAACTGTAGCATTTCATTGGGTCCAAAAAAAGAAAAAGCACTACAATTAACCCAGCTCTGTTTGACAGCTGGTCTGTTCATTTTGCACTTGAAGAAGCAACATTGCTTGGAATTTTAGCATTTATTTCATAACGGATCTGTGGCATGCATTCGTTTGTTAGCTAATAAAGAACAAAAGAGAAAAAATGGATATTCCAAGTGTCATATTTTAATGCAATATTTCAATTTTCATGGCAACTAATATGAAAGTTGATTCAGATATGTAATTTTCTATGCTGTTTAGCATCTGCTGTGTTGTGTTTTGTAGTATTCTATTTAATTCTTTTTGAGCTGGTTTTAGAGGCTTAAAAGGCTCAAATCCAATTTCTCTTTTCTCTCTCTCTCTCTCCTCTCCCCACTATTGTTTTTCATTTCTGTTTCCTTTTTGCCTTCACAGCTGTGGACATGGATGGAGGATCTTCAGAAGGATCTCTTGGAAGATGTCTGTGCTGACTCTGTAGATGCCGTTCAAGAACTTATTAAACAGTTCCAGCAGCAGCAAACCGCTACTCTTGATGCTACTCTTAATGTCATCAAGGAAGGGGAAGATCTAATCCAGCAACTCAGGTAAATTTATTACATTGTGCGCAAGGCACAAATGAATAGTAGACTATCACTTAGAATATAATGGGAGAATTTATCACTGCCCTGTTATTTTATTTAGTATGGCTCAGAATGTTTTATTTTATTAAATCTACAAGGAGTGATTTGCAGAGACTGATTAAAAATAGCTGTAAATCACTTTAGACTGCTCTGTGTAGTCAAGGAGAAGACCTGTAGACAACTTAAGCGCACATGTGTAAATATTTTAAAGTGGATATTTATGTAACATTGTTAAACTTTTAAAACAGAAATTGGGTGATTTATGTTCTTAGTCCTGCTAAACAGCGTCTAGTAACCACTAAATAAAACATACAGCTTCATGAAGCACTGAATACAATATTTTACCACAATCAGAACTTCTTTTCTACCAGGAATTGTGATGACATGTGGAGTACAGTATTCATATATTCAGAGAATGCTTGCTTCTAGCAATTGCAGTTTCATTATGAATTAGAAGACATAATTTTATACTATTCAGAATGCATTATTGATGAATGAATGGAATCTCTTAGTTTCTTCAAGATATCAGGAATGGATAAATGTTGCTCTTATATACAGTGATGCACTATAAAACAAATTACTACCCACCCTGTGGGTGTGGCTAACCCAGGAACCTACCTTGCTCTTGGAACATCATTCCCAGCAAAGGCGGGAGACCCTGGCACAACCGCCCCAGTCTCCATGATGCAGCCTGCCCAGCTGCATAACTATCGGGCGTGGGTTGCGGTTGCGCCTAGGCCTCAACTGCCGCTGTCGCTTCGCCCGCCATTGCTTCACCTGCCGCCGACGCCACGTGGTCCCAGGGGCAGGAGGAAAAAGAAGCCGCCTGATGTGGTGGCTGGCCTGGACCAGGCCACGCTGCCACTGCCACCGCCTGGGCAAGCCTGCGGAGGCAGTAGTGCCCAAGCTGCAGCGGTGGCAGCATGGCCTGGGCTGGCCCAGGCCAGCCACCACATGAGGCAGCTTCCTTTTCCTTCTGCCCCTGGGGAGGTGGGCTCCTCCTCCTCCCTTGTTTTGTCCGCGGCCGTGGCAGCTCCTCCTCATTCTCTTTTTCCTGGTCTCTTGGCTTTCTTGGAGTGCAGGGGAAAAGAGGAGGAGGAGAAGGAGGGAATGGTGTGCAGGGAGGTGGGCATGGCCAGCCAGTTCTACTACCGGTTCAGTCAAACCGTCCAGAACCTGCTTCAGTACAACACTGTATATGAGTCTAATTGCTGTTGCTACATTGCTGAAGAAGAGAAAAGAAAATGGCAGCCAGTATTGCAATGAGATCAACACCACCTGGTCTGAGGTTGAAGATATAGAGGAGAGAAAGCTGTAGAGCCAAATCAGCAATGTTGTTGTAAGTGTCTCCTTGCAGTATTTTATAACCCCTTAGTTGATAAAGGATTAACATCTTACTCATAATTTTATGTATTCTAGTTTTGTCTCAATAAAGATGTTGCCTGGGCATGGGCAAAAAATTCCTAGTCTCCTTATATTAAACTCCTGCTGCATCTGACACATATAATGTGGATGATTAAATGAATTATATTAGTATTTTGCACAGGATATTAGTATCAGTGTGGAATTTGAGTTAGGATAATAACTAGGAAAAAATTAAAATCACTTCAAGTAAACTCAGAAAGGATGTTAATCAGACCCTTCAGGAGATTAGGTACTATTCATCCTCTTTCTTTCCAACTACTTGTTAATGCATCAAATCAGATGTTACCCGATTTTACTGAATAAAGCTAATGAAGCTGGAATGTCCTTTTGATATTAAAATTTTCTGATTTCTACCCATCCCCAAAAGTCCTAAGGCTCCATTGGGATATCTTTCATCATTGGGGAAGCTGTTGAGAACAGTGGGGCAAGGAGAAGTCTTTAATTTCCAAAAATTATTGCTGCCAGTAAGGTCATTGTGAAAGTGGCAGTTGTCATAAATTGGGGGTGAGGGTGGGGGGTGGGTTTCCCAACCTGTTCAAGCTGGGGGCTGGGTCACGCTCTCTCAGTCAGCTTCGAGGACCGGACAGCCATTTTACCCAGCCTGTACAATGGGGGTGGCCATTCCCCACAACAGCTTCAAAAGGTGGCCATTTTGTTTCTCGAATACCCTTGGAGGGGTGGGAGGCCAAATGAAATGACACCATGGGCCAGATCTGGCCCATGTGCCTTAGGTTGGGAACCCCTTTCATAAATTAAACTCCCTCCATCCTATAATGCCCATTGGTTTTCTCACAATGCCATGATTTCATGGGATACTCAGGACCTTTGAGTGGAAAATCAGAAATTTTTAATTTCCCCCAAAAAATTTGCTGATGACATTATCAATCTTAGGTAGTGTAGTTGCAAACAAGATTTCAATCAGTATGTACCATTGAGGAAATGTAGTCAGCTAGGCGAATCCTAGATACAACTTCCTCTCACCTTTCAATTTATTTCAGCTATTTTATAGAACTCAAAGCATTTAATTATTTAACATTGTCTTTTTCAACACTGGTGTTTTTTTAACCATTTGTGTTTGGTTTTACGACAGGGATTCAGCAGTTTCCAATAATAAAACACCACACAACAGCTCAATCAGCCACATTGAATCTGTCCTCCAGCAGCTTGATGAAGCTCAGGTACAGATGGAAGAGCTTTTCCATGAGAGGAAAATTAAGTTAGACATCTTTCTTCAGCTCCGGATTTTTGAACAATATACAATTGAGGTAAGAATTGCATCGAACACACTGGCCAGTATCTTGTTCTGTAGCTCCACCAGTGCAATGAGGGTAACATCACAGGTAGAAGCAGGTTTTCACTAATTATTATAGAGTATCTGATTCAATTTTAGGTTTCACACAAATTCAAGTGTAAATTGATCTGGAATTCTTTAATTAACAGTTGTCTGTCATTGTCAAAGGGACTGCAGTAGCTTAGTGGTAAAGATGCTGAACTTGATGAATGCAAGGTCAGCAATTTGACATCCAAATGCTGCATGACAGAGTGAGCTCCCATCACTGCCCCAGCTCCTGTCAACCTAGCAGTTCAAAAACAAGAAACTGCAAGTAGATAAATAGGTACCAGTTCAGTGGGAAGGTAAACAACGTTCTGTGCACCGGTGTCTACCTGCTACATGACCATGGAAATGTCTGCAAACAATTAGTTGAATACAAATAACTTAGGTTTTCCCCTAAATTATTTTTGCATTTTGAAGTTATCCCAGGACCTATTTTACACCTGTGATACTCTGTAATAGCACACTTAAATAACATTCCAACCACTCTTCTTGTGTGAATAAAGTAGAATTAAAAATGAGCTATTTAAGTGAGCTGTAGCTATAGTGACAAATTCAGAAAAGAGACTTCTACTTCGGGTTGAGAAAATTATCTTTGTATTCTAAAGTTCCATATAAGAGTCCTGGTGGTGCAGTGGTTAAACTGCTGTACTGCAACCAAAATGTTGTGAGTTCAATCCTGATTGGAATCAGGTTAACTAAGCCTTCCATCCTTCTAAGGTTGATAAAACGAGTACCCAGTGTGATGGGGGGGGGAATGCTAATTACCTGTAAACCACCTACAGAGTGCACTGTGATGGAATTGTAGCACTAGGCGCTATGGAGAGGTATATAAATTTAATTGCTGTTGCTATTGCCATAGTTACTAAAGTCACTTGTTATCCCAATGGAAGAGACATGCGTTCACTCCTTGCCACAAGAGCCTCTTTCAAGACACTGATGCGACAGCACTGAAAGTTCTATTACTTAGGGCAGTGATGGTGAACCTTTTAGAGACCGAGTGCCCAAACTGCAACCCCAAACCTACTTATTTATCACAAAATGCCAGCATGGCAACAGGGGAGGGAGGCAGCGCTCCCATTGGGCTGCTGGGCAGAGGGGTGGGGTGAACTCTGTGCTAAGGATGGAGGAAGTGCTCCCATTGGGCTGCTGGGCAGAGGGGCGAGATAAACTCTGTGCTGGGGTGACTGCACAGGTGCCCACAGAGAGGGCTCCAAGTGCCACCTCTGGCATGCATGTCATAGGTTCGCCACCACTGACTTAGGGGCTCCTACCAAAGATATGATACAGAACAGATCTCCGAGAAGGGCTTCCTTAGCATTCAGAGAAATACATTGAAACTCAGTTTGTGAGGGGCAAAATGCTAATTACCTTGTGAACCACCCAGAGAGTGCATTAAGCACAATGGGGTTCAATCTGGCGTACAATATCCCAGGTCTTGAACTGCCAACTCGCCAGCCTTCCAGCTAACAAGGCAAGCTTCTTAACCACTGAAACACCACAGCCCCTGCTACAGGGTGGTATATAAGTGTCATTGCTATTGCTAAATGTGTTATCCAGAGCAATGCTAAGAATTGCTAGATACTGTACTGATCAAGGAAAGTAACCTTAAAAATAAAGGGAATAAATCAAAATTACATATGAAACAAGACAGAAGTTTAATCTACATATGAGAAATACTATTTTCAGATGCTATAATCTGATATTAATAAATATTGTTGGGGTAGAGTAATGTGTGGAATAAAAATTGCTGTGGGTATGTATATGTGTTTAAAATCAGAGGGTTTATCCTAGGAATTACTCATCTGGGAGCCTATGGGCATCACAGCTAGCAGCTAGAACTGTGTGGGAGAATGACTACCCTTGCTTATTGCAGAAATGTTCCTCCTGAGTCTCAGCATGAATTATACAGCAGCTCTTCTTCCAATAATGAATATAATCCAGCATTTAAAATAGGAAATGTTTAGGGAAGCTTTCAAAAATTCTTCATTTTTCATTGCCATTAAATAACTACTTGATTTCAAGATGAACAGATTGTGAGTGGGCACAAAGATGTTATGTTTCATGTTGCCTGTATAGAACTTAAGAACATAAGAACAGCCTTGCTGGAACAGGCCACAGCCCATCCAGTCCAGCATTCTGTCTCACACAGTGGCTCACCATTTGCTTCAGGGTATTATTCCCAAGGAGATGCCTTCACCTGCTTAGGATTCCCTGGAAATGGCATTGAGAGATATCCTGCCTATCTCTCCAACCCCGAGATTGTCCTTAAGTATCCATAATTACTTAAGGGTCGGAGTCGACTGTGCGACTGAACAACAACAACAACATCCATAATTATAGCCATTGATACCCTTGCATTTCCTAATCTGCTTGCATGTCTATACTCTGGCTTGTTTCTGGATCAGAGACAGTGATGGTGGGGTGGATTTTTCAGTATTGGGTCTGACAAAGAGCCACCTCGTGTAAAACTTTACTCTGATGCTTCAATCCTCTTCTCTAACATAGTGGGACAAAATATCTGCAAACCTCTGGGTTGCTTCTGTGATTCTCTCCTTCCAAATTCTGTTCTCTTTCTCTTCCAAGATTCTGGTGTAAAGTAGTATTGTTGTTCTTTATTTCCATTATTATTCTTCCGTTAACTTACAGTATTTTATTTCTCCTGTTTCCCTCTGTCTTTCTCAACTGAAGAGCAGTGCCCAAAAATTGAATATGAATACCGTATATACTTGAGTATAATTCGAGTTTTTCAGTCCCCAAAATGAAGTCCAAAAAGGTGACTCGACTTATGTACGGGTCAACAACCAGGAGGGTCCCAAAACCACACTGGATTTGGTGCAGTTTGGGACCTTAAAAGGGGCTTTTGGCTTCAGGAGAGGGGGAAAGGAAAACATATGAGCGATGGGCCATTACCACAGTTGGCCACAAGAGGGCGCAAATTGCGATTTTTCCATTTAAATGCATTGGAAATTAATTTATTGTATTCTGAAGCTTATCTGTTTGTTTGTTTCCAATGCATTTCAGTGGGAAACCAAACCTGTACATAAAAAGAAAAGGTTTCACTTACCTTCGTGTCTTTGTCCCTGCTCCATGTGATCAAGATGGAGGGGGGAAGCCATGCTTCCTGCTTGCAGGGAGAGCAAGAGGTTAGGCTATAGCATCGCTTCCTGCCCCAGTGCAATTGGCCTGCCTTCCCATTTTCCCTGCAGCGTCACCATTGGTTGGTGGTGCAAATACAGTTTATATTTAAATTAATAAATTTTACTGTATTTTCATGGGGTTTTTTTTTTACTATTGAAACTCACTAGCAGCTGCTGCATTTTCCACCCCAACTTATACTCGTGTCAATCTATTTTTCTAGTTTTAGAGGTCCAAATTAGGTAGTAAAGGTAAAGTTTTCCCTTGCTCGAAAGCCAGTCGCATCCGACTCTAGGGGTCAGTGCTCATCTCTGTTTCAAAGCCAAAGAGCCAGCGCTGTCTGCTTCTGCAGATGTTTCCATGGTCATGTGGCAGGCATAACTAGACACCGGGATGCACAGAACACTGTTTACCTTCCCACCGAAGTGGTCCCTATTTATCTACTTGCAATTTCTTGCTTTCGAACTGCTAGGTTGGCAGGAGCCTGGGACAAAGACAGGAGCAAATTCTGTCCTGCAGAGCAGTACTCAGAAATCGAACTGCTGACCTTCCGCCTCCCAGTCAGCGTCTTAGCCACTAACCTCGACTTATATTTGGATCGACTTATACTCGAGTATTTATGGTACATTGCCTAGGTGTTTTGTCTTGAACATACTATTTTGTGCATAATTAAATACATGTATCTAGGCATCCTACATTTCTTCATACCTTTCAATTGAGAAGCTGGCTAGGACTTGGAATGTTTTCTTCTGTAATAAATACAGCCCTGTTTCTGCCTGTCTTGTAAACCCACTTTCCTCTAGTTCCTCTGCATGTTTCTCATCTGTGAGCATCTATATTCTTTTATGTTCTTTCTTTCCTCACTGAATGCCAGATTATACACATATTTGCTGGAATAACAAGGATATTGCTGATTGTTCAAAAACTTTGAAGACATACTGTCATTGTCATCTTCATTTAGTTTCTTGTTAATTTTTAGATGTTCCATTCATTAAAATTATTACTGTTGGGATGGTGCCTCAGAATAATATTGGGAAGCAAAATTGATTAATATAACCCAAATAATAAGATAAACTTAAGATGCAGGTTTTGTGAGCAGTTGAAACAACTCATATTATTTTATCAAACATACAGAGGGTGCCAAAATGTATGCGTATTGACCAAAATGTACACTTGTATTGCTGTGCATGCCATTTCAATTTCTTCCCAAAGTACTGCCAATTAGCAGGTTTTGAGTGAATGTTATACTACACATTGCTACCGTAATTCAATTCAACTTCAAGAAGTTATACAGTACATAGATAACATCTCTTAAAATGCATATAAATTTTTGGTACCCTCCTCATGTAGACTTCAGTTTTAAAAAGACACAACTGTCAAAACAATATTAGCATCACTAAGCCAGAGATTCTCAACCTGCAGCCCATGGGCCGGATGCGACCTATGGCACCATTTCATGTGCTCCCCCACCCCGCCTCCACCACACCAGGAAGTGCCATGTGGTGGAGGAAGGGCAAAATGGCCATCTGGCCCCCAAAGCTGTCTGAGGGTGTATGACCCAGCCCCCGGCTTTAAAAGGTTGAGAACTCCTGCTCTAAACCTTAATATATATTTTTAACCACCTTCCAAGACAGTAACTCCTGCTAATCTAGTAAAATCTGATGCTTTATCATGATTTTTCAGCTTCATTCTTTGTACTCAAACCATTTTAGTCAGACATGGACAGTGTTTGTACCTCCAAAGGCAAATCCATATAACATAACAGATGGTAGGGAGAATACCCCCCACTGAAAAGAAGGAAAACAGAACAAAAACAGAAATGGCTAAAAGTCTCATTATGAGCAGCATGGTGGCGTGAAGTCATTGTCACTAATAAAAATAACAACAAAAGTTTAGTAAAATATTAAAAGACTAACAAGTTTTATTTGGCATACATTTTAAGAACTGCATTGTACTCAGGAAGTATGGAGTGATCTATCTGTTCGTGAATACCTGTAAACTTACCTGGTCGATTGGGGGGGGGGGGGGATGAAGAAGTACAAAAATTGCAAACATCACTCATTATGTTAATGATGGTCACTACCAAATAATAGTTGGGTAGTAATACCTAGCATACAAAAGCAAATTAACACATGTCTTATGATGAACAGGCTTTAATAAGGTGAATGACTTTTTGCCTCATTGTACTCATTAAGTAGTTCATCTGTTTAGATATGACTGCATCACCATTACTGTTCATTAATGGTTCTGGTTAGGAAATCTTTACTTAATTTTAGTCCTTTTAGCAAAACAGAAAAGGAATAATCTTAATAAATCCAATGCTTTTTTTCATAGAAAAGCATTTTGTACTGATCTCAAATTATGTGAAAATGCCTAATTTGAAAGATTTCATTATTACCCACAACCTCCCCTGATGCTTTATGTTCATTTGAGCACAGTTAGAGATCTCCCATATGTAGGAACTGTGCTCAATGCATGAAGATAGCAGGTATGTGCCAGTGTTCAAGGTGAGCCTTTATGTTACCAACATCACTGGACTTGGTTTTGCTGAAAAGGGAAACCAGCAAACATACTGTATGTATGGGAATCCAGATTCCAATGTAATAATAAACTAAGCCCAAATGTAAATCCAAGTGAACCCACAGAATCAGTAGGATAAGTGAACAGTTAACAAATCCCATTCATTTACTAAGTCTATACTAGTTAGAATAAACATTTGGATGTAGCCCATTATTGTATCTCCTTTGTGCACAACACAGAATAAAAAGGTCTTGCTTTTAAACCCCATTGTCATTTATGTAATGCTCAGAAAAGGAAGAGGAAAAAGCAATTTTAGATACCCTTTCTCAGTAATCAGACTTTTTGATGGCTTTGAATAATTATCCTGCATTGGTGTTTTTCCCCCTCCCCCTTGGAAGGTGACAGCTGAGTTAGATGCCTGGAATGAAGATTTGCTTAGACAAATGAATGATTTCAATACAGAAGACCTGACTCTGGCAGAGCAACGCCTCCAGCGGCATACAGAGAGGAAGATGGCTATGAACAATATGACTTTTGAAGTCATCCAACAAGGCCAGGATTTACACCAGTACATCATGGAAGTCCAGGCTTCAGGTAAATGGGAGTGTTGGCTGACAGATGTTACATCACAACAATGTAAAAGCAGCAGGAATCTCTGACAGACCAACATAAAACTAAATAATTTAATCTTTGACATTCTCTTCCCCCAAAACAAGTATTCTCTAGAGAGAGTAAGAACACATCCAAGACAATGAGTACAGCATTTTCATCACATGCTGGATAGTTAACAGGTAGATTGAAGTAAGAGGAAAACAAGGTCTGTCCTACTTTTAAAAAATATTCCTTTGTAGTTTTATTTTCTATACAGTAATACCCCGGTTAACGTGTGCACCGCACAGCGTTAAAACCGGATAACATTGGGGAATTTGAGGAAAACCTTTGCACCACACGACATTAAGATAACGTTGTGCAATGCAGAAGTTCTCCTCAAATTCCCCAACATTGATCTCTGCCCCAATGCCTGCAGGACTGGAGAACAGCCCTGCAGGGTTTGGGGCAGAGATCTCCAGAGGCCCCCTTGCTGGGGTGGGGCAAGGGGTCTCCAGAGGCCCAAGCATTGGATCACCGGTTTCCTCTGGGTGAGAGAGAGAGCGCACATGCTCTCTCATCCCAAGGAAACCGGCGATCAGACGCTCAGAGGGCAGGATTTCGGGGGGGGACTGGGCTCCCTCACCCCAAGGAAACTGGTCCACAGATGCTCAGAGCACCGGTTTCCTTGGGGGGGAGACCATGCACACGCCCTCACCCCAAGGAAACTGGTGCTCAGATGCTCAGATCACCAGAGAGCCAAGCCCCAAAAATGGAGACCAGTCCTGCAAACTTTGGGGCTTGATTCGATCCGTCTGCCTCTTTGGAAAGGGCAGCAGGGATTCCACGCATGGAATCCCCACTGCCCTTTCCAAAGAGTCAGGCGGATCGACCCCCTCTTCGGAAAGGGGACCGGGCTTTTTAAAAACATTTTGCAATCAATGTATCGCACAACGTTAAAAAACGAATAATGCTAAGACTTGTGACACCAAGTTTTAGTGTTATCTGAGGTATTACTGTATAAGGTTGGGATTAGCATACTTTGACACAAGCGAGAACCTCAAGGAATTACAAAAACAAGGTGAATTTAGGTGAAGTTTTTGTCTTTCTTTTTAGTGCTGTCAACCCAAAAAAAGTGATGAGATTTCTACATGGACACGCTAGCCCAGGGATTTTCAACTTGCAGCCCTTGGGCCGGATGCAGCCCATGGCAACATTTAATGTGCCCCCCCACTGCCTCCCCCACTCCAGGAAGTGTCATGTGGTGGAGGAAGGGCAAAATGTCCATCCAGCCCCCAAAGCTGTCTGAGAGAGCGTGACCCGTCCCCCGGCTTAAAAAGGTTGAGAACTCCTGTGCTAGCCTAATGGCTTGTCGGGACAAAGGACACAAAAACACTAAACTAGGGGAACGAGTAGGTGGTAGTGATCAGAAGGTAGCTTCGACTTTTATTTTACTTGTTGTCTGACTTGCTTTCGCATGATTTGTGCCAGAGAATATTGTGGATACTTTATACAGTCTCTCTCTATACTCTAATCCAGTGAGTTACTTTGAAATCACAATGGAGCTGAGAAAAAGCTCCCAAATATCTAGTGATTCTTTTTTCCTTACTGCTGAAAGCATAAACCAAATGCAAGATTCTGACAAGATAAAGATTGTCATCTTGGGATATGTGGTATTGTATAGCTATACAGAAAAATGTGTGAAAGTGAAAATAGCTAATTCATGTTCTTTTTGGCCCCAACATCTTCATTACTAAATAAGGTGGAATGGTTCTTGAATTTCATATCCACGCTTGATAATCTCTCCTCCCCTTTGGGAGCAAGGATTTTTCTAATGCCATGCATAGCACACATTGTTTATAATTAGCCTGCATTGTGGTATCCTTGGGAAATTTCAGAACACATGTCTTTGATCCGAAGGCCTTCAAAAATTTTGTTCACATATATGGCTGTGTAGTTCTGATTGCAGTAGCTCATTAGTGGTAATCAGTAAAAGGTCTAGGATATCAAAAGGCAGCCAGCTCCTCTGTGATGAATGATTTTCCCTTTCTATCTTGCCACATGCCAAACAGCTTTAAGCCACATTGTTGCTGTATACAGGAACAAAATGGAGACTTGTTGGATGTGGATATTTATGAGACTGTTTAAATTGTTCATTTTAATTAGTTTAATTTGAGCAAAGCAGCTACTTGTTACGATTTTTACTGAGTGGATTCTTAAATAATTTGAGAACGCAGTATAAATAAAACTTACTTTAATTGCAGCCCATACTAGATCTGTGGTGCACGAAGGCGTCCCCATTCACTTCCAGGTCTGATGCAAATGTGCTTGCGCATGCACAAATGCGTCCACGCCACACCCGGAAGTAAATGTGGACACAACGTGCACTAATACATCCACTCCACACCAGGAAGTGAAGGTGGATGCACATGCGCAAACACGTCCATTCCCAGGGGTATGGTCAGTCCTGCTCAGCTGTTCCTGGGGCATGGTCAGGCCCGTGGTTCAAAAAGTTTGGACACCCTGGTTTAAACATAAGAGATCTATCCTTACTATTTAGCACATACTTTCCTAAGACTGTTTAATATCCATGAGATCTGAACTCATCTGTAACGTAATTAAATTTTTCTGAGAACTAAATCATAATGCTATAAATTATTCAATTGTATGATATCTCAATTTACTGAGCTGTCTGGTGTTGGTATTTCCTTTCAGATAAGTGAAAAGCAAAGTGTTCCTGCAGAATGAATTTAAAAAGTGTTTGTTTGTTTGCTCCTCTAGTGAAGTACTTAGGAAAAATTCCATCCTCTTTAATGAAATAGAAGGTCCATATGATAGGAATCTTATCTGGAATAGATATATAAATCTGGTGAGGCTGTTGATTTGGGATAGCAGACTATATTAACAGTACTTTAATACAACACTGTGCTCAGCAAGGACACATGAACAAATTTGTTGCTTTTATGGTTTTTGTTTTTCTTCAACATTATTATTTAAAGACCTGGAAACTGAAGTTCAGAGAAGATCAAATGATAGCTATCTATAGATGTTTAAATGAATAAATAAGTAGACATACACATAGAATTAATATCCTGAATTTCAGCAATAACGTTCTCATTCAGGTCTCATGTTAAAAAGGAACCTCTTCCAGATACTGAAGCCAGTAGTTAATGTCCTTTTCATTGAATAGGTGGGCAATTAGCAATTTAAATAAACTATGAATAATCTGAAAATACCATCCAGCCACCTAAGATTCTGTGGTGGCCCCCCCGCCCCCAATTGTATCAATAATCCAATTCTACTAGAACTCACTTAAGTAGACAAGGCAAGGATCACAAATAATGCTTTTCTTTTTTAAAAAAAATATTTTATTAACTTTTAAATTATAAACATACAAAATAACAATATTACATGTAAAGCAAAAGAAAAAATAAGAATAAAATTAAAAGATAAGAATAACATAGACATAAATTTTCTCTCTTTGATATACAGAGTATTTCTCATATCAAAACATTTCTATACCATACATTTCTTAATTAAGAGTTCATATTACACTAATATACCAACATGTATATATACTTATATATGTTTTACTCTAATATATCTATAGATTATAACATGAACTACTCACAATATTTTTTTTAAAAAAGAAGATAAAAGAGAAGAAGAAAAAATTGTAACAAAACACAAGTTATAAAACACCGGTGATATTTACAATGCCCTGGACTGCATTTGTCTTTACGCTGTATTAGTTCTTCCAAAAACATATCTGATCTGGTGCTGGTTTGCCACCCTTACCTTTATACAATGTATATTCCATAAATGGCTTCCAAATGTCCCAAAATTTATTCTCCTAATTATACCCTTTTCTGTTTCATTTCCCATGTAAGTTTTTTTATTCAATGCAATATTCCAGGTTTCTTTATACCATTCCTCAACCTTCAGCATCAAATTATTTTTCCAATTTCTCGCAATACATTGTCTTACAGTTGTCAAAAAGATAGATAGCAACTCTTTTTTATTTACATCTTTATCAATATCCTCCACATCTGTCAATAAGGTGATACACAAATAATGCTTTTCTAGTCTTCCTTAATTACAGTATTTCAGCATAACACTTATAACATTATAACATCATTGTCAAACGAAACGTGAGATTTTAAATATAATTGACTAATTTTATAGAAAAGCTACAAATGTTTATGATAGACTACAAATGTTTTTGTCCTTACCTCTGAACAAATTACACAGCTATATAAGTGCATAACTTACCATATCAATTTGAATTAAATGCATCCTGTACAAGGAAGCCTAAAGTTGGACAAATAACTGTTTCATAGCTGCACAGTGCCTATCCTGTATAGTCACTGGGTATAATGAAACTATATAGTATTTTAGATTATAATGGCTATAAATGTGAAGGGTTTATCTAAAGTAAATTACTCGAGCATAAGCTGGGGTTATTAGCCCCAAAAATGAGCCCCCAAAAGGGGATATGACCATGAGGGTCCCAAAACCCTGAGCTGGCCTTGGCTGATTGGGTGGGGTAGAAATTGAACAAACAAATAAATAATAAATAAGACTGTGCCGGATTATGATGGGCCATCAATTTAATTAATTTTACCATATTTTCATATATTTTGATTATTGAAAATCAGTAGCAGCTGCTGCATTTTCCACCCTCGGCTTATATTCGGGTCAATCTATTTTCCTGGGTTTTCTAGTTTTAGAGGTCGAAATTAGGTACCTTGGCTTATATTCAGGTCAGCTTATACTTAAGTATATGCGGTACCAAAAGAAGAAGACAGATGGTTGTTATAGATCGGTGATGGCAAACCTTGACACTCCAGGTGTTCTTAGACTTCAATTCCCAGAAGCCCAAGTTAGCATTGCTGCTGACCATGGATTCTCAGAATTGAACAGCTAGAGTGCCAAGGTTCCCCATCACTGTTATAGGTCATAGCACTTCTCCAGGATGTTCTTTATTATTATTTTTAACCTGGCAGCAACATTAGCAAACCTGGATAGTTTTATATCTGAGGACATTTATTTCATTGCAGGCATTGAACTGATCTGTGAAAAGGACATCGATTTAGCAACCCAAGTACAAGAGCTGCTGGAATTTCTTCATGAGAAGCAACACGAGTTGGAGCTCAATGCTGATCAGACACACAAGCGTCTAGAGCAGTGCCTTCAGCTCCGGCACCTGCAGGCAGAGGTTAAGCAGGTCAGAGGTTTCACTGTCGATGTTAGGATGCTTTTGTATTGGTTTAAAGCCCTTCAAGAAGCTGTTGAAGTCCTTATTTGTACCATTGAAAATCTGTCCAGCTCTACCTTTAAATCAACTTTTAAGCTTTGCTTGATATGATCATAGGTTGGAGAATATATTCTTCTTCTTTCATGTTCAGAGTCTGGTGAGAGAAAGATTAGCTGGCAACACAAGGTTGCCGTTACCATGGTATGCCTGATTGCATTCACAATCATCGAGGAGGCTCTTTCTGGGAGAATATACCTGTATGAAAGAACATAATGTTCCCCACAGTGTAAAAGGTTTCTTTGATATTAATGTGACTTCTGCTCACATACTAAGTGCAATTGGCCTCAGAGATTCTAAGCAGAATACATTTGCATGTATTTAAACACTGGGTTATTTAATTTTTATTAATTATGCTTTCCTTCTAAAAAGGTAGTGCTCAAACACATGTTTCTTATTTTAGATGAAGAATCCCATTAGGATACAAAAAAAGCCAGGACTGTAGATAATCTGAGGATTATCTTGTTTATTGTGTAAGAATAGAATTTTAATCTAATAGAAAGGCTGACATTCTGAATTGCTTTTCTAGATTTTTTGGAATACGGCTAATTTTTGTATGGAGCAGACTTTATGTGGACAATATTGCATGTGGAGGCTGCAACACCAGAATCATTTTTAAGGCAGTCATCAGGTTATGTGGGTCATTTGCATAGCCGTCACGTAGTTTCTGTGCAAGCTCTCCATCTCTTGTGTTGTATAATTGTAGAGTGGGAACTTCTCCTTTCCCATCCATTAGCCTGTGACAAGTCTAACTGAAATACTGCTTGAATGGACAGAGAAGTCTAAGCCTCCTCAACTCCTCTGTTGACATAAACAAACATTGTTTAACTATGCAAGTGGCAGCTTAGCCCTTCCTTTCTGACGTCACAGTGATGGGAGCCACTGGAATTACCTAGTGTATATGAAGTAAATAACCTGTCAGCTCATAACAAGTATGAAATGATAAGTTAATTATTTGAGAATGCCTAGGGTTGATAAATTTCCTATACCGCAGTGTATCTTCCTGATCTGTTGCAGAAAATTCTAAGAAATCCTTACAGATGTCTTTGTTTTTACGCCAAGCACAGGGCCTGTTTAAAATGCATTCTTCTGTTCTGCCTAATAGAATGTGTTCTTTTTCCACCGTGAGCAAAGTCACTGCAGTGGAACAAGAATTCAAAAATGATTATTATGAGCAAGCAGGATGGGGGCCAAAGTTTAAAGAAAGACTGCTGCTGTGAAATTGCAAATGTTTATGCAAATGTTAGTTACACTTACGTGGTGTGCAGCAATACACAGATCTGGAACATGCTCTTACTGGGGGAGATTTTGGTGACAAGTAAACACTTGGTATAGCCAAGTTAAAAGTTAAAAGAAATTTTGTGACTGTATATACTTGTTTAATAAGCTTTGTTATTTGCATATACTGTAGGAATAGGCTTTTGCATTTAACAGAAGACTCAGCACTTGAAAAAGGCTCTTTTCCCCATGTTCTTTTTCTTATGGACAAGAATGACTTGAGTTTGCAAATGAGGGATATATGAAAATTTTGTGTTTATTTCATGTTTTTCTTTCATGTAACCTTTTTTTTCACTCTTTGTCTGTTAAGTTTTTCATCAAATAGAGTCATAAGGGCTGTTGTTGGCATCCAGTCAGAACATTTTGAATCCATAAAAGGTCCCACATTGGTTGATTGGAGCTCAGCAAGGAATGTTTTCTTTGGTTCAGTCATTTATTTATTTATTTATTTTGGGGGATTCTTGTCTCTTACTGAGTTCCTGGTGCCCTCCATCTTGAGTTGTGCTGCCTGCCTGCTTGGCCCTGCCTCATTCTTCCATCCTTCCCTGCACCCCCTTGTTTTTGTGGAATTTCCCACTCCCTCATTTATCTGAATTATTTTTGAGGTTATGGCAGGGCAGTGTGCCTTTGCCAGCATGCTCCTTTGCATTATTTTTGGAAAGCCCCTCCAAAAGAAGAAGAAGAATCAATCAGAAGAATCTGGAATAAAATAAATGTTTAAAAAATCACCATTGTATTCCTATTTGTTTGTAGTGAAGGCCTTGGAAACACCAGCAAAAAATAGTTTAGTACTGTAATTGGTTTTGGAGGCAGATCCATGGAGAACATAACATGTGGTAGTGATATGGCTGTGTAGTTCCTAGCCCATTTGCCCAGCTTGTGTTGAGCCTTGATTCCTTTCTGCACCACTGTTCAGATACAGTTCTATGCCACATTTGCACCAACAAACTTTCTCAACATGACAGTGTAATCAGGTGTACTTGTGAATACTCTGTTTTAAATATATAAATGTAGCATGACAATTCTGAAATTACTGAATTTCTGTTCGCAAAATGATTTTTTAAGATAGAACATAGTGGGAAACTATATATTGTTACTATGTAGGTATTTACTATGTTACTATGTAGGCTAGATGGTATTGTAGATGCAATGGACACAGAGCTGGGCGGTCTGAGGAAGATGGTGGAGGACAGAGTGGGCAATGGTCCATAGGGTCGCAAAGGGTCAGAATCGACTGTGTGACTGAACAACAACAAAGTATTGAAAAATAGATGCTTGACCTAGCTTCTAGTATCCACTTCTTCCATGTCTAGGCCAGACGTAAACCTGGCAAAATGAAGGCACCATTTGGTGGGTTCATTCTGCAGTTCCCATCGCCTGACCTAGTGTGAGAAAGATTATTCGGCAACACAAGGTTGCAGTTACCAGGATATGCCTGGTTGTGGTTCAAAAATACCACGATTTTCGAGGAGGTTCTTTTTGTGTACCTTCTACTATTCGCTGATGGGTTCTGTCTGTAATACCCAGTAAATATGGTTTCTTCCTAGGACTATGTTACATCACCAGTTAAGAGTTATGCATAATTTCAGTGTTTCATGCTTTATGTCGTTAATTCAGATCTTCTTTTTTAAAAAAAAAAATAATAACCCTGGCTAATGTGTGTAGGATATTCTGCTTCTGCATTCATAAAAAATGCCAGGGAATGTCCCAATATTGCTGCATAGTATCATGCCAATATTCCCAGCAAGAAAAATAATGCCAAGTTTTCCATAGCAAAAGGCAGCCTGAATATTGACAACTCCAATGGCTGCAGTCAAGATAGGATACTCTCTTGTGTCATACCTGTCAAGTTTCAGGCAATTTCTGTCAACCCCCCGTATTTTACACTCTTTCCCGCTGTCACCCCGTATTAGTTAGACTACAATTAGACTGGAGTTAGATTGGAGGCCAGCACAGGATAAGCATAGCTGTCCAGTTTCCTGTTTTGGCCAGGAAATTTCCCTTATTTGACAGTAATTTCCCAAAACTTGACAGGTATGTCTTGTGCTCAACACCATTACCACCTGTCAAAAAACAACCATGAGCTGTGGTTAACTGATGAAGAAAACATCTTGGATTTTTCTCTTGCTCGATGTATCTGTGTGAATGGAATTGAGCACAATTCTGGGAGTTAGCCCAGATTGTTTCTGCAACCCCATTTAGTACTCCCTGCTCTATCCATGGATAGCACCAACTGAGATACAATACAATACCATCTCAGGGCTATCCCACAAAGACAACATTACAGTAAGCATAAAAATCTTGTGATGCTTAGCTATAACTCATTTTGATTTGGTTTATATTGCAACTTTGGAAGTCCCTATGGGCATGGCTTCTGTAACTTTCCCTCTAAATGTTTTAATAGATGTTGAATGGGTCCCATAATTTGCTCCCACTATTTACAGATGTATGCCTCAGTGCAATCTAGAAAGGAAACATAATACCCATGGATTTAGCAGTGAGATTTCAAACAACTTCACGGGAAATGTTCACAGATGTGGTTCATTAGAGCTTCTTCAGCAATATTGGGGGACCTTTTTCCTTCTATATTTTTAGCAGACAAGTAGTGAGAACTCACTTTATTTGTTTCAGATGAATAGTTTACAAGTCAATTAATGATTAACCTGTGAGTTATTGCCGCCATAGCTTTCCCTGAAAAGAGCTGGGTTTAAATATAAGAGTGCCCTTTCATAAAGTGGCTGGATTTGGCTTCCTATGGGATGACTCATAATCAAAATCACTTAGTGAAATGGGAATCTATATTGATTTTGGCTTGTTGTTCACTTCCAGTTCACATCCAAATGGACTTCACTTTCACTTTAGAGCATATGAGACCATGAATGGTCTTAAACTCATTACCAAATTGTCCTTGCTATTAAGAGTAGAGGAAGCCTGGGCTGCCACAAATCAGTACACTAGCTCTACTTAACATTTGCTGATGCAGTAGAAAATTTGCAGACTTCTTGAATGGCTACATATGGTTGCATTTTAAGATAATGGTATTTGGAAATCCTGTAAATTGTTTCTTTGTCTTATTTAGAAAAGGTTTCTGTTTTCAGCAGTATATTCCCCAAGCTTAAATATTAAGGCACTGGGTTGAGATTTAGAAACAAAGGCAGCAATATGTGTAGGAGACCCCCTAACCCTATTCTTTGAATAGAACACATCATAAAATGAGTAGCAATCCTCCCTCCACTGTTTAAAAAGAAACATTCTTGAGGATGTGCCTTTAAGTACAGATTGTGCAGGTTACAGGTAAAGAAATAGAAATATTTAGAATTCTATTACCAAGCAGTGATCTCGAGCAATTGTGGGGAACTTCTGGATTTTAAGCAGAATTAGCCTCATGACTCTCCCCAGTAAGGCTTAAAAGGAGCTTTTAGCTTGCGATACCCATGAAGTATGACACTGTTCACTTAGATCAGGGGTCAGCAACCAACCGTCTGTGAGCTGAATTCAGCCCACGGCACCAAATAATCTGGCCATTGATCTCCTGTTGATCTCCGTTGCCACTACTACCAGAAGCGGTTGCAGATGCATTTATGGCGGCTGCGGAAGTGTTTATGGTGGCCATGGCTGCAGACGCGTTTATAGCCATGTTTATGGCTGGGGGACTACCAGTTCAGCCCCCTCAGCTGTCTGAGGGAGCGTAACTCGGCCCCCAACTTTAAAAGGTTGCTAACCCCTGATTTAGGTCATGGTTCACTTTGAGTGAAGATTATGACCTGTAAGCAGTTCAGCTCCTCCTGTTTCTCTTCCTCTTGTCTTTTTTTAAAATACTCAGTATTTTTTACTCTGTAGATATTATGCCATGAAATTTGTGATTTAATTTATTTTTTGTTTATCAATCAAAATAAAGGGGATTATGCTGAATGTATCCCAAATTATATGGCAAAACATTTATAAATTTAAATTATTCATGATTTGAAAACATTCACACACCTGGTACTTTTTTCAAGGGAATACTTGGGTCATTCTTCTATAAACAAACATTAAATTAAATTGTGCCTAGATTAACAAACAACATAGGAACAGCAATCTAAAGTTGCGGAAGAGCAAGTAAACATAGTCTTTTTCATTATGTAGGAAACTTTGTTGCATGTGTGCATATTGAGCTTCTCGATTATCATTCTTCTGTGGCATGCTTAATGGTTATTTTTGCATACACATTCCTATTGCATAGAAAAAGCTACCAATGAAAATTAATCCTAAAATTTCACATTTGGAGGGTTCTTATGCTCATCACTACTGCATGTTGCAGTCAGTGGATGCAAGTTTATCTGGTGAACCTGACTGCTAATTTTATTTCAACTTCCCAGGTCATTGGACAGTTCTTGTTATCCTATTGCTATCTGGTCTCAATTAAGTAGGTTTACATAATTATGCTGTTGCATTGCCTCAGTTGTTCATAAACATATCTAGAAATAAATTGATTGTAATTAATTACAAGATTCAGACTTTGTGAATCACCAGATAAATTAATTAAAAATAATAAACCAAGGCAAGAATCCAAAGAAGTGAATAGTTTTAATCTTATTATTATCTGAACTATATTTTGTCTTAAATGTCTCTGACCCAATACCTATATCTGAGTACAAATTTGAATGATTTGTTTGCTTGCTTAATTAAAATATTTATATTCGAGTCAAGTCTAATCTTCCTCAGTAGTGTTTTGGTGGAACTCAGTTCAGAGACAGTCAAAACCAAAGCATGTCTTTGGATTTAGACAAATTATGCTTGTAGGAAAATATGCTTATATTTTAAATTATATAATTTTCAAGAAACTGTTTGACTTAGAGACTGTTATTCCGTTTTTAAGTGTAACCAAAGTTTTAAAGCAAAACTAAGATATTTTGCATTTCCCCCTGGGGCTCTATTTGAATCATAAAATATTAAATGTTCCCCATAGCTGATAAAATCTTCAGTTGTACAAAATGGCTGCTGAAAGGTTTCTTCCTTTTGTTAGCATGTCTGTACCTTTTGATATAATAACCCTATTTATTATTTAATTGAAGATGGTGGTCAATCCTGCCAAACCATTATATTTTTAGTTTCTGATATAGTTCTATTTTTAAAAAAAATTCCAATCTTTGCTTCTCAAAATATAACTTTTTAAGATCTTCAAATTTATTTGAAATATTTGTTCCCAAATATTTAAGGTTTTGTTTAATTTTTATTTTGTATTTATCCTTAATTTTCCCAACTCTTCCTTATTCTTATTACAAAATATTGCCGCCGACTTCCCCCAATTTATTTTTAAACCTGTTACTTCTTCAAACTCTTTCATTACCATAAGCTCAAGTCAGCACTCCTGCTTATAAGGGCTTTTGGGAATTGATGTCCAAGAACATCTTGAGTGACAAGGTTCACCATCATGGACTTTGGGGCAGCATTGGCTCCTGTACACAGCTTTTTTTAAAAAATGAGCATGATGTTAACAACAAATAATTCTTCACCACCTGGTGAGAATGTCTTGTAAATCAGAAATGTGTTATATATGCACATAATTTCTAATCTCCAACCACGTCCTAAAATCCAAATTAGTGATGTTAATGCTTTAAAAACTTCCCAGGTTATTGCTTTCCTGGCTAAGTTATTGTGTGTGGTGCATCAAAACAAGTGCTAAATATTTAATTCAGACAAAACAAGGAAAATAATAATAAGAAGTTAGTAATATTTTGGTGTCAAGTTGGAATGTTGCCATTCCTTATTGAAATTCTGTAGCTAATCCCCACCTCAACCTCATCCTCAACTAATTTATTATTTGAAGTGACAGTTTGGAACAGAGTAATAATAACTAATCTTTTGTTGCTCTTTGCACAGAATTGGCTTGTGCTGGCTTTCAGTGCAATAGCTTTTGTCAGTCTTCCCTGCAGAAGGTATGAAACAAAAACCTATGGCTGAGCTGGTTTTTTCAGAAAGAGAGTCTGAGGTCTTGATGAAAAAGTTGATTAAAAAGTTAATTCCAAAACTGTTGATCTTCTAAGAAATACATGCAGCCTCTCCCTAAGAGTGGCATTTGTACCAGGGAAACGGAAAGTGGACAGTGTAAAAATAGTTTTATAAAAGGGTTCCAGGGGAATGTAAGAAATTACTTGCCAGTTAGCTTAGCATTTGCTTCAGGCAACTTGATAGAAAACATTATTACAGTTAAAATTATCAAGTATATGCAGAGAGGTAATCTGGTAAGGATTTTGTACTTGAATGTTTAAGTGTAAAAGTTTCCTCCACAAGACCCTTGCACTCTTAACCCCAACCAGCCATTATTGTGCCACCATGCTTTCCTTCACTGGTGTCTCACAAGGAGAAAGAAGAAGAGCCACCAGCAAAACAGGTACTACTCATGCCTAGGTGTAAAAAAGCAGGACTTGTGGAGGGGGGAAATAGGCACCCTTGAAAAGCCTCTTGCCCTGAACTCTCAGACTTGACACTGCTCCTGACTGGAAAAGACAGAGGGACACTCAGCCCACCTCAAAATCATTCTCTGGGTCCTGGGGAATGAAAAATGAAGCTTCCTTCCTTGCCTCGGCAAAATAAATGCAGATATATTCAGAGAAACGCTAAATCCAATTTATGAGGAAATTTCTTGACAGAATGAGAGTGATCTAATGTCATTGTTAAGAGGTAGCCCTTCTGACAAATCTGGATTCTTCAGCTCTGGCAGTTTGAAAGGCAGGTCTCCAGCTTTCCCGCCTGATAAAAGAGTAGTGAATTAATGTACCCCATTGTCTTGGCTGGACCTAAAACTGGAACATCTGTGTAATAATCCCACTGTTTACTATGTTCCTGACAATTTGCATAATATATGGATTATTATTTTTTTCATGGGACTTCCAAGGAGTATAAAAATGGAATAAGGCACTCATAGTTGCTGGGAGGAAGGTAATCTCTACTCTTTGCTTTTCAGCAGACTCATTAGGAAGTTTACTTTAGCATTTTCTATTTTTAGTAGCTTAAATTATCTTCTGTGTAATACTGGCCAGTGCAATTACAGTTATCCATGAATCCTGTAGACAAATTGTACTTACAAAGAGGATAGCAAAGTAGGACATGTGTTGCATTTTTAAGAAACTGTAAGGAATAATTAATGACACCAGAATATGTGGATGAGTAACTGAAATCTTATTTGCCCTATCCCTCTGCCAATGTTCCTCTGAAACCCTTTTATAAAACTATTTTTACACTGTCTACTGTCCATTTCCCTAGTACAAATGCTATTCTTAGGGAGAGGCTGTATGTATTTCTTAGAAGATCAACAGTTTTGGAATCCTGCCAACCTAGCAGTTCGAAAGCAAGAAATTGCAAGTAGATAAATAGGGACCACTTCGGTGGGAAGGTAACAGCGTTCCGGGCGCTCCGGTGTCTAGTCATGCCTGCCACATGACCACGGAAACGTCTGCAGAAGCAGACAGCGCTGGCTCTTCGGCTTAGAAACAGAGATGAGCACTGCACCCTAGAGTCGGATACGACTGGCTTTCGAGCAAGGGAAACCTTTACCTTTACAACAGTTTTGGAATTAACTTTTTCATCAACTTTTTCATCAAGACCTCAGACTCTCTTGCTGAAAAAGCCAGCTCAGCCATAGGTTTTTGTTTCACACCTTCTGCAGGGAAGGCTGACAAAAGATATTGCACTGAAAGCCAGCACAAGCCAATTCTATGCAAAGAGCAACAAAAGATTAGTTATTATTACTCTGTTCCAAACTATCACTTCAAATAATAAATTAGTTGAGGTTGAGGTGGGGATTGGCTACAAAATTTCAGTAAGGAATGGTGTCCAACTTGTTGGAATGTACAGCTATAATTGCCTACAAGTCTATTACCTGTTATCATGATGAGCAGATGGGAAGAAAGAAAATATTAATTGGCTGCAGAATTGGGACTGAACTGGGTATCATCATGACCAGGTGTTCCACCCTATGGATATATCTTGGGATTCTAATTCTCCGGGTTGCAGAGTTTCAAGGCATGAAGCTGATTGATGAATAAAACATTCGGGTCTAGGGATAAGGGATGGCTCCTGTCAAAAATATTAACTCTAAATAATTAGGTTTCAAAATTCAGTAGAGTATAGACAACACTTGATCGTGCACTACAGATCTTTCAGTTCTGTCTTTTCCATGTCCCAATTCTGTCTCCCCACTATGTGCAAAACACTTCTGATTTTACATTTCACAGTGCATCTGGAGTGTTGAACCAAAATGGGATGTTAATACATAAGTAAAATTGTTTGGTTCATTAGAGAGTGGAATTGCGGGGTGGGGGGTAGGGTGGGGGGGGGGTATCCTACCTATACAGTGCATACCAGCAGAGAAAGTCTGAACCAGCCTTGCTACATCCAGCCAATTGGTGGAAAACACAAACTTGGGAAAGTGTTCAGTTATGTTTGATCTCTTTGTGGTCCCCAATTATTGTGTTGAGTGCTTTTTGAGCTTGGAAATCCCACAAGGAAAGTGGAAATATCCTCAGTTTAAAAAAAAAAACAACCTCACTGTCATTACATGATAGTGGGCCAGGATACTTAAGAGACCGCGTCATCCCGAAAACATCTGTCCGTCCCACCAGAGCAGACCGGAGAGGCTCTCTCATTATGTCATCTGCGAGAGAGATGTGTCTCTCTCTAGCACCAGTAGGAGGGCCTTCTCAGTGTCTGCTCTGGCCCTATGGAACCTCCTGCCAATTGGGTTGCGTCTCTAGATGGAGTTGCTGCTCTTTAGGAAAGGCCTAAAAACCCGGCTGGCAAAGCAGGTGTGGGGCACCAGTGATGTGGTGACCCCTGACTGCTGGCTGATTTAGGAAGAACTCTCTCTCTCTCTCTCTCTCTCAATCTGTAGGGGTTAGGGTAAAAAAAAATTGGTAAAAGTTTTAATGGGTTTTAATAGGTTTTAAAGTTTTTAAACTGTGATTGATTTTGTTCTCTGTGTGCTGCCCAGAGTCTTTTGAGTTGGGCAGCAATATAAATCAAATCAAATCAAATCAAATCAAATCAAATAAATAAATAAATATTTAAAAGGGTTGTTGTTTTTTGTCCCAGGTATCAACTATGCTAGTTATGGCTTTTCTTTTCTTTTCTTTTGCTATTTTCATATGGTAATCTTCAAAAATTCTTTTACTAAGCACTGGGCTTTGAAAAAACCTCTTGGCCCAAAGTCTGAGGGCTGTAGGAAGAAACCAAATGCAACTCTGCACCGTCCCGTTTTGTAAAGAGGCTGGAAGATCCAATGTAGAGACCATGGTTAAAACTTTGTGGTGACATATATTCTATAAATAGTTGAAATTAGTGAGAAGGAAACATGATAAGCATTCATGGTAGATATGAGAAAAAGGATATTATGCATTATAAACATGATGACAGAAATGAGTGTAATTCAGTATGACTGCTACCTCATTTATTTCTTGCCCGGAAGCATTTTTATTTGGCTGTCAAATTCCTCCTCAAAAACTATTATTTTTGCATGACACCTTTGCTTAACCTATGCCCAATCTTAATTTCCAACTGCAGCAAAGCCCAATCATATTTTAAATTTTCCACAGGCAAAGTAATTTATCATGGAGGTCATGTGTAGAAGCAGCATAGGAGCTAAGAGACCCATACAAATGGTAAATTGGAAATACATACCACTTTCATATCTCTTCCACATATATTTTGTTAAAGGAGAAGGAGCAAACAATAAGAGACTTCAAACAAGTGTCAGCATGGAGCATGCAGCTACCATGTTACTGTTCTCATGCTGCTAGATCCTGCCCTTCATCCTTAAATCATTTCCACTCCAAGATTTTTGGTTGTATTCATGAACAACCTGCTTCTTTTTGTTTCCACATAATAACTATTTTCCTTTTTTTGGTGGCAAATTACTATGTCTGTCTGGCCGGACATCATGCTACGGTAATGGAGTAGACTGTACAGCCAGCGACTCAACGTCGAGTGTCTGGCAGTAGTTAACTAGCCTAACTCCCTAACGGGGCCAATGGCTATGGGCGGGTGAGCGCCTTTAGGTGGGGTGATGGTCCCCTCAGTGGAGGAAATGCCACTGGAAACCATCATATTGGGCCCAACGGCAAAATGACCAGAGGAGAAACTCTGATTCCCAATGGTCATGGAGGCGGAAGAGGCCATGCCAGATGGACTGGCTGTGAAGGCACACCTTGTCCATATCTTCAAAGCTCTGGCAGTCCATTGCAGTCCCGGTGTTAAATGCTGCATGTCTAATTTCATATGTGCCACAGGATATGGCTCTGTGATCATAGTGTGTGGGGTCACTTCATGGCAAGCTGGGATCCACCTTAAACAAATTCACGCCAATGGCATTTTTCCTGCTTCAGGGGGAAAATGCATTCTCGGATATGAGTTGCAGTCGACAACAACTATGTTAAACAGGCTATATAAAATAGTGTAGACGTTTGCATTCATTAAAAGACTGAGTACCCTTCAAGGAGGGACTGTGGTGGCTTAGTGGTTAAGACAATGAGCTCGACTAGGAAGTTCAGCAGGTCAGCCGTTCAAGACCCGAGTGCTACATGATGGAGTGAGCTCCCTTCGACTGTCCCAGCTCCTACCAACCTAGCAGTCCAAAAGCAAGAAATTATAAGTAGATAAATAGCAGGAAATGGCAAGAAAGGTAACAGCATTCCATGCGCTCCAGCGTCTAGTCATGCCTGCCATATAACCATGGAAACGTCTGCAGGCTCTTTGGCTGTAAATGGAGATGAGTCTGACTTTGGAGCAAGGGAGACCTTTTCCTTACCCTTCAAGAAATACTATCCAGTGTAAAGTGTAATCTCAATTCCAGGTGTACTATCTGTGCCCAAAAAGTTCTCACAGAGGATTTTTAAAAAAAACAAAATTACATGATTCCTACTAGCCAGTGAAATAAGAAAGAAATAGTTTCTGTATACATTCCAAATGCTTTATTCAGGATTCTTTGTACTTTTCATTTCAAATGAGATTCATTCATAGCAACTCTTCGGTGACAGTGAAGAACAAATTCACTTTTTCACCTCACCGAGTTAGGTCCAGACTAAGGAAGGCTGAGATTTTAAAAAATCACATCTGACCACACTGGAAAAAGGGTCACTTCACTGTGAGTGATTGCCCTTAAAATGACCCTTCCATGCATGCAGGAATTGTTCCAGACCAGCTCCCAAAAAAAGAGTAGATCTGCTGTTGGATCAAAAAGGTTTGACTGGGGAAGAGTCAGGCTGGTTTGCAATCCTCTTCTATGTTGTCTGATTTCAGGAAAACAGCTTGCACTGAACTATGTCACAAGCAATCATACTCTAAATTAGTTGTGTTTAGTTCTAACTGAAGGGACAACTACATTGCCACTTACGCCCAAATTTCTGTTGGATTAGACATCAATGAATTCAAATTTAAACCCAGTGAATATATAAAGCTCAGTACTGGAAAGCCTGTTGTATAATCATCATTTTTGAGAGGGAATTTGTGTTGTTTTTCAGCTGGCAGAGGTGCGTTCGGTTTGTTGCAATCGCTCTGATAGCATGTTTGTCTCCCTTCTGCCAGCGTGATCACCTGACCCAAAGCAAAGGAGAAGTTGCAAAGGTTCCAGATCTCCTCAACATAGCACTCAGTGTTTCTTTTTCTAAAGGTTGCCTCTGTGCTGGAATAGGTTTTTGCTAGAACACTTAAGAAACATTTCTTTAAAAAAGAGAGAAGGGAGGTTTTAATGTTTGCAGATTGATAAGCCGTAGGCAGCAGTCAGGGGGCCAAACACATCTTTATTGCAATGTAGTCAATCTGAACATGAGGTAATGGCGGAGACGCAGCTCCTTATATATGGTACAGTACATTTGAATTTCGCCCAAAGGCACCCATTGGTTACTGTGTCAGTGACGTCATTCTGACGTACTGCATATCTGGCGTGGCTCACCTGTGGCGGGAAGGTTTCTCGTGCTAATCACTGATTGGGTGATTGGAGCCACGTGAGCTGAGCTCCTTCAGCTGCGCTATCGCTGGCAGCTGAATTCTATGCGAGTGGCAGAGGACTTACATGCATACACAGTATCTATACAATAGGAGTATTCACAAGTGGGGGCGAAGGAAGGGGGAACATGGAGGATTGCTAGATCCGATTCATTCACATTACACTTGGTTACATACACAACAGAGGTGGAACTTGCTAATCAGCACTTGTTAGCACTTTGTTAAGACAGCTTCTGTTGTCGGAGTCAGTGCAGAACAAAGTCCCTACCTCTGCCACTGATGATTTCTGACAGTGCTAGCAATTTCACCCCAGGGAAACTCAATTGCCATGGGTGAGAATCACAGCAGATCACTACTGTTCCAACTGAAATCAATCATGGCTAACTTTTTGTTTGTTTCACCTCACATTTTTAGGCCATTTTTGAACAACATGATCCCAGGTAGCCTCTGGGTCACTTGGGTCACCCTTACCTCCTTTATTCCCTGTCAGCAACAAAACACTAGCATACTTGTTAACTCAGAGCATTTCCAAATGAGTACATTGCATGCTTTTTCAAGCTCTGTGCAGGTGTGATGCATCTGCATTTCGCGGATGTTGGAGCACCCCAGCCTCCCCAATTAAGCTTCTTTTAAAACTTCTATCAGGCACACTCAAAAATACAGTTACCCTAGTACTTCTGCACACATGCTGTTTAAGAAAGGCAGCAGCCTTCAAAGGCTGCTTCTTCTGTCAACATCTGATATGCTGTCAGGGCTAATAAGTCCTGACAACATGCCAGATGTTTTCATTTTACATTTCTCCTGCTTCTCAATAGAGGAGCAGAGAAAGTGTAATTATTTTTCTCCTCTTCCCAATTGTTATCATGCTGAATCTGCATTGAGGGGGGAAATATTCAAAGGGGGAAATGGAAAAAAATATTTTTCCCCTTCCTTGCAGATCCAGTGTGATATTTGAAAATCCTGTCAGCCACAGCTTTAATTGGTGATCAAAGAGGGAAATGGGGAGAAATCCTCCACCTTGCTGATCCAGCACCATAATTATTGGCAATGGAAGGGAACAATTATATAATATTTTCCCTTCCTCTCTGTAAAGGGCGTCATAGCATACCTGATCTTTCAGAATGCAACTCTTAAGAGCAGTTGAAAACCTCCATAGTTGTTTTTCTTGCCTACAGTAACTGTTTGTCCAGATTAAGTCTCAGATTGTTCACCTCTATCCTCTCTAGAAACACTTAGAGACACTGGTTTTAAAAATTCAACAGTATTCCTAGGGAAGGTAAACGGAAATGAGAGATAAAACTGAGCATCATCCACATAACCATGTCACTCCAGTCCAAACCTCTGAATAATTTTCTGTAGCAGTTTCATGTAGATGTTAAAATGTTATATTTCAAGATTTCTTTTTTGCTTCTCTCTATTAGGTCCTTGGCTGGATTCGGAATGGAGAATCAATGCTCAATGCCAGTCTTGTCAACGCAAGCTCTTTATCAGAAGCTGAACAGCTTCAGAGAGAACATGAACAGTTTCAGTTGGCCATAGAGGTAATAGTAATGAATATATTCAGATTTCTCTTGCTTGTTTACAAACAACAAAGAGGAGGCCACCAAACTAGGCAAAAATTGAATAGTGAGAAAGGAAGGAACATTTTAGGCTTTTGAACACTTTCGCAGTGTATTGAGGGTTTTTATACTTTGATAGACAAGTCCAGTGATGGAAAGCCTCTCTGCTCTTCTTTGGCTTAGCTGCCTGGCTTGGGGGGGGATAGAAAACAAGTTCCTCACAGTCTTGAAGGAAAGCCTGTTAAGAGGTTGATTTAATTGGTTACAGTAAAGTTAAATATGAAATTAAAATAGACACCAGTTGTGAAATACATTATGGGTGATAAAATGTGTGCAAAAAAGTTGAGTTGTACATGCTATTAACTATTTTATGCAGTGTCACATGTGAGTTTCATGCACAGCTGGACAGTCCCATATATTTCTTTCATCACATTTGTTACTTTTGTAGAAAACATTCCTTTTTCCAAATAGGTTTCAGAAATCAGCAATCACAATTAGATTCAAAATCCCTTAGGCAATTTTTCACAATGATGTGGTGATAAAGAAGAAAACTATCTTCTTGCACTTTAAAGTGGTTATTATGTTTCATTAAGCATGTACAAAACTTCACAAATGCCTTATTAACCTTTACTTTGCATTGCTGTTTGTCTGGAGCAGAATCTCTAGGCAAATTATAGAAATAGGAATTACACTTATATACTGCCGCAAAGTGCTTATTGCACATTCTGGGTAGTTATGCACATATCCTGTTGAAATTAATGATTTGTTTTACTGGGGTTGGAGAATTCTTACCCTAGGTGCAATCTTGTGGTCAGATCACATATTAAGAGAAATGTATATCTTTGTATATAAGTGGTTGTTGGAGGGGGCAAATATTACTAGTCATGTGATTTGATTAACATGTATTAAAAACTCATTCAGCAGATAGATCTGATGTGTTGGTTAGTACACATCCAATTTAAACATGACTTTCTGCCCTACAAGAACAATATTCACATATACTGTACATAGAAAATGCTACAATGCTGCTTTTAGTGTCATATGTAAAAATATTTTGCCCAGAAATGGTAGTTATATCCTGTCTATTATTTCACAATACAAGAGTCATTTGCAGTATATGACAATTGTTAAAGTGGCTTAGTAAATAATTAAATGCCAAAAAAGACCATCCTGTCATTTCGGACTTATGATGAACCCCATTGGGTTTCTAGTTATACTTAGAAGTAGTTTAGCAGCCTCTCCTGGTGGCATATTGAGACTGAGCAAATGACCCAAGGCTATATAGGTGGCAGGCCACAAAACACATAAGCAGTGCAAGCTCCCAGGTGATTTGGTCTGGCTTCTGTTCTGGGTGGTACAGCAGGGATTCAAATTCCCATTCCCTGGCTCCTCATCCAGACACTTAAACTCACTAAGTTATACTAGCTCAGTGATGGCTAACCTTGTTACTCCAGGTGTTCTTGAACTTCAATTCCCAGAATCTCTCATCAACAGGAGTGCTGACTTGGACTTCTCGGAATTGAAGTCCAAGAACACCTAGAATGCCAAGGGTCGTCATCACAGTACAGTACTAGCTTATTAATATGTTTAGAATGTACTGATTAATTTATCACTAGCCTTTCTAGCAAAGATGTTGTACTGAAAAACTGCCCATGACAACTATTTTAATGTTTAATCATTTTTCTGCAGAGATTATTGATAATCCCTTAATACAAAAGTTTTCAACCTATGGCCCGTGAGCCGGCCCCAGCCCGTGGCACCATTTTATGTGACTTGTGTTGCCACCACCACTGCTGCTGGAAGCAAACGCATTTACGACAGCCATAAATGTGCCCATGGCTGTCGTAAACGTGTTTATGACAGCTGCAGATGCATTTTATGGCAGCATTTACAGCGGGGGGACCACCAGTCTGGCCCGCTCAGCTGTCTGTTTAAAAGGTTGAGAACCCCTGCCTTAGTACTACTTAGTACCGGCAGAATCTAGAAGGGAATACAGAATTTATCATTCAGTGGAGGAGATTTGATATCATATAGTTACGTCTTGGCTGCATTAGCTAAACCACCTGAGTGGAATGTGACACCAAGCACAGCTTGCTGCACTCAGAGATGGTTGTACTTGTTGTTATTAACTCAAAGCCCCATAGTGAGATGTAGGTGAGATGTAGGTTCTCATGCTGCCAAAGGGTTAGGAATAAATAGTTCAGCAAGGGGAATGCCAGATTGAATATTGCTGCTGCTTAAAAAACTAAGCATGCCTTTGGTATCTGTAGGCATAAGATGAAGCAAGGATTTGCTGATGGTTGCACTGGAGCTTTCTTTGCAAACCCTTTTGACATCAGTTTTAAAACAAACTGCCCTATTAGTTGAACAGCCAGCCCTAATTTAGCACATTTAGCCTACTTATGATTTGCTTTGTATTTATTTAATTGTGTTGTAAACCGCTTTGAGTTGTCAGTAGATAAGAAAAGCGGTATATAAGAACACTTTTTTATATATATATAATTATATATATATAATTTCAAGCTCCAACAACAAATATGGGGTGAGTGACTGGCAAAAAATAGAATCTGGCCATACTTTGCGGAAGGGGTGGAACTGTGTGCTTCACTTTTTCTTGGCTGTTATTCCATAAGTCTGTTCACCACTGGGCATACCTGTCAAGTTGCGGTGGTGAAAAAACGGGAAGCACTGCTGTGTCTTACGGGTGCGCATGCGTGACGGGGTTACTGCAGCGGTGTGCATGCGCAAAGGGGTTGCTGCACATGCACAGTGACCCCTTCACGCATGCACACCACTGCAGTAACCCCTTTGCACATGTGCACCGCTTCCTCTGATGGTCGCGCATGAACAGTAACCCCTTTTCTGGCCGTTCAAATACGGGATGGCCATGGGAAGAACCGGGAAAGAGGGGTGAAATATGAGATTTCCCGGCCAATACGGGATACTTGACAGGTATGCCATGGAAATGGTTCTGAGTGTTTCTCTGCAGTTTTGGCATTTCTGCATATTTTCTCAGAAACTTTGCAAAAGTGTGCGTGTGTTACACAAAAAAATCTGTGTTTTATATGCAATACTTTGTATTTTGGGTACAACACCCTGGTGTGAAAGGACACATGTGCAAGGGCAGTTGCACTCTGCACTTTTCTCCCTCATGTGAGCTGACCATCACACAAAATGGTTGCCTGTCTGATTTTGCATGACAAAGCACACATAGGATAGCCACTTAGAGAGAGGAAACCACTGCACACCATTGCCCTGGCACTCTGTGTTTATTTTTAACACAAAATACAAGCGTTTTCTTGCAAACGCTGTTGTTGGGTTTTTTTTTGGGGGGGGGGGGTACACTTGATGTAAAATGCTGGTCTTTTTACTCTCATGTGAGAATAAAAAATCTCATGGTGCTTGCCCGTTTTTCCAATCAAATATCTTGATCTGTGAGGTATACCCTTTTCTGTGGAGCACAAGAAAATCTGCAAGGATTCATTTCAACTTTATGTGCCAACAATTTTAACAGTGCATTAAAAGAATCTCTGGAAGTCATTTTTCAGATTAAGGGGTAAAAGGTGAATGCTTAAGGTAACCAAAGGCTATGTTGTTTTGAAGGAGGCATCTTATGTTAGTTCCTTTCTTATATGTATATTAACTTTTAGGTTGTTGTGCAAAAAATAAACCCCTCAGATAAGCTATGGAAGTTATTGGTAATGTTAGCATTTCTTTTAATAGTTTATTAAAAAGTGGGACATAAATATTGGAAATAAATAGCAAAAAATAGAAAAGAATGTACAAATTTATAAATTGCTTTCTGACAAAAACCTGTCAGGTATGAAGCCCAATCTTAAAAAAAAACACAACTTTCATTCTCTCACATTTTCATGCTCTTACCTCACATCACTTCTTTATACCATTTGCCTGGCACATCTATACAAATCTCTCTTTCCTCCCCTCATGCACAGTCCCTCTTTCATGCCACTTCTTTGCAGAAGACGCACCAGAGTGCCCTCCAAGTACAGCAGAAGGCAGAGGTTTTGCTGCAGGCCGGGCACTATGATGCCGATGCCATCAGGGAATGTGCGGAGAAAGTGGCAGTACACTGGCAGCAGCTCATGCTGAAGATGGAAGACAGGCTGAAGTTGGTCAATGCATCTGTTGCGTTTTATAAAACCTCTGAGCAGGTGAGTTGAATAATGCAAAGGGATGGGTTTCATATTGATAAACATTTCCAATTGAAGATTATCTTCAGGCAGTTGTGATTTCAATTATATAAGGTATCATATGTTCAGCTATGCTGGCTAAATGCAGGGTGTAAGCAACTTTTAAAAATCTCGGACCCTATTTGATGTCCCACAGCCACATTGGGCTGCACTCCAACCTTCAAATGGAACTGGAAGTTTTCAGAAGTATACTCTGGTTTCCAAGTTTCCTTTAAAACATCTTCCCCAAGGGAAATCCTAGTAATTCGGTCTAAAGGAGTGTTGTGTTTCCCAGAGTACACTTTTCCATGTTTTAACAACAGCAACATTTGGGGAGGACTCTGGCAGATAGAAAAAGATCTATGGACATCACAGTAGGAGTTAGTTGTTTTAAAAAGTTAAGTATTTTTAATAGTTAAGAACAGGGGTCGGCAACCTTTTTGAGTTGTGGGCTGGGTCATGCTCTCTCAGATAGTTGAGGGAGCCATACTGGTGGACACCCTCCACCACTGTAAACGCTGCTGTAAAACATGTCCACGACTATCATAAATGAATTTATGATAGCTGTGGATGCATTTACGGCTGTTTCTGTTGCTTTTGGCGGTGGGAGCGAGGGCAGTGGGCCAAATGATTTGGCACCATGGCCTGGATCTAGCCCTTGGGCCATAGGTTGCCAACCCCTGGTTAAGAATAACAAAATAATGCCACTATATTGTAAAATACGAGCACTGAATCATCTTACTCCAGTAATCCTCAATAAATTCTGATGTAAGAATAAACTTGAATAGCAAACAGAGAACACATATACACAAACACAATTTGTTAATATAAACCAGAGGCGGGCAACTTCCAGAGGCCTGGAGGTTGAACACCCCCCACATTTGGTTTTGGAAGACTGTACCTGCTTCTGTCCCCCACCCCAAATATTTTTCTAATACTTTTTAAACCAGCAAAACTCTCTAGTGGTAATTTTTTTAAAAAAAAATATGGGGCAAAACATGGCAAAAAGACCCTTAAGCCCCTTAAAGGGTATAAGAGCCCTAGTGGTGTAGTGATTAAATGTTTTGCAGCCAAAACATCCTGAGTTCAGGTTGACTCACCTTCCATCCTTCTGAGGTCGGTAAAAGGAGTACCCAGCAAATGGAGGGTGAAATGCTAATTACCTTGTGAACTGCCCGGAGAGTGCACTAAGCACTATGGGGTGGTATATGAGCGTGATTGCTATAAGATTAAAATCTATTAAGTCACTTCAGGCAACTGTTGGCCTTACTGCTGACAAAAGCCTGCATGGTCCTCTTAAAGGGAGTTTATCAGGAGCACCACCAGTATGATTCATTACAGTGTTTAAGCAATATATTTGCTTAAACAAATATAAGCAATATAAGCAATAAGTGTAATTGTTATAAGGGGACATTTTCACCATCTATTAAGACAATATTGAGGATATGGGATACTGGGATGTTATACTTGACTCTGAGGTGCCACGTGTAGCCTGGATGGTATGCTTTGTCTACCTCAGAATAAAACTCTAAAACAAGGAACTTTTTGTGTTTCATGATCCAACCTCAGCAGCCAGGAATCCTGGACCATAACTCTCATCATTCCCCAAATGAATAAACATCCTGGCATAATATTATATTAGCGATTAAGCTGACTTAAATGGCACTATACCACTTGGAATGGCAAGACATCCAAAAAGCATATAAAATCTCTTTTGCACTGTCATGTACCTCAGGTCTGCAGTGTGCTGGAGAGCCTAGAGCAAGAGTATCGAAGAGACGAAGACTGGTGTGGAGGCCGGGATAAGCTTGGACCAGCATCTGAAATTGATCATGTCATCCCCTTGATCAGCAAACATCTGGAACAGAAGGAAGCCTTTCTGAAGGTCTGCTCTATTCCATCTTCTTTACAGTAGTTGTATTTCTATCTGATCTGTGTGAAAACAACTAAGCATAGATCAGAAAGTAGGAGCCATTCTGCAGAAGATACTTCCTGGAGGCTTTTTCCTATAGAAAAATAAGTCTGAATCTGAAACAATACAACCTGTGCATGAAGTGCAAGTGTCGATTTTATCTGTCATGGTTAGGTAGCCTGCAAGTACCACCACACCACCCAGAATAGAGATTTCTTCAGGTTTTTCTTTTTCCGTTTTTATTGCTCAGTCTGAGACCAGAATGAAGGATATTAGAGACAGCCAAATACTGAGAAAGGGAAATTCTTAACTAATGACAGTATCTGAGGATGCAGGATGAACTTCTCTCAACTCTGGAATCATGCAAATTATCCTATCTTTTTTGGTGGTTCATCTTCAGTACTAAAGTAGAATCTCACTTTGTAAACACAAAATGATTTCCTTAATCCTCTCTCTGTAATATTAACATGATTTCAGCTCTGATTATATCAGTTTCTTGCCTTACAATCGTTTTCAGTGAAAGAAAAATAGACACCACTCCTGTAGTGTCACTGCACAAATAAATGGCTAAACTGCACAGGTAGGATAATGTTGGAGAAAGCAGTTTGTATCTATTTACTCCCTCCCTTTCTTAGATTATGAAACAGAAACATCTGATTTTTAATTTATTGGAAGGGAGTAGACCTTGCGAATGTTTACTAAAAAAAATCCACTAGTCACCTGGATAGCTAGCTGAAACAAATAGTCCTTTCATCTATTGTCTTCTGAAGTGTTTTAAGAACTGAATGTAGCTAAATAATATTTTTGGAAAACTACACCTAGTTAACAGGTAATTCTTTGCCAAGGCAGATGCCAAAGATAAATGATTGCCTTACAGCCAACCATGAAGAAAATGACTTTGGACAGACTTATGTACTTTTTATGACCAGTTGGTTGTGAGTTTAATTGTATCACTTCTGTGGTGGGAAGAGGCGTATGCATGTGAGAAAATACTGTGTATGTTTGAAGAGGGGAAGAGAAGGTAGGTAAGATTGAACAACTGAAATGGGGAGTCACTTGAATCCTCATTTTCTCCTGCTCTTTAATTTAAAATCTGTACTGTATTTATGTTGAAAAGGCTAAAAAAACCAACCCCACTTTCCAATTATCACTTTCTTCCTCGCTTCCTTTCCTCTGGTTCTGAATAGTTACAGAAGAAGGAAGGGATCATTAGTCAAATCTATGTGTTTTTTTACTTACTTACTTACTTACTTACTTACTTACTTACTTACTTACTTACAATATTTATATACCGCTTCCCTCACCCATTGGTGACCCAAAGCGGTTTACAACCTAAAACATCAGCTAAAACACAGATAAAACCCTATCTAAACCCAGTTAAAAACATACATCAAAACCCTCTTTAAAACCACCCTAAGCCCTCCCCAACCCAATTAAAAAGGAAAGACAGCCAGCCAGAGATAGTTAATAAAACTGTTGCTCATAGGCAACAGTACAGTTCAGTCTCTGATACTTCTAGTTAAAGAGTTCAGGTTGGGAGGGACCTATGATGTCTCAGAACCAATTCCAGTAAGACACTACTGTGTTGTACAGACATTAATTTGACTAAATTAAAGCCATTTTATATCCTCGGTTGTTGTGGCAGAAAATAACTACATTTTCTTCACCATAACCAAAGCTCCTCACACCCCCAAACCATAGCCCATATATACCTTCTCAAAGTCCCTCCCTGCTCATTTATTTATCAAAGTCACAGTGATGTTGAACGACTCTATTCTGGAAGAATATAAATGGCATTTCCCAAAATAAAAGCTGTAGCTTTTCTACTGGAATTAGCCAGTTCCACATAGTGTTTTTCTCTCATATCGTGCCATCTCCAAGATGATGGATGTGTGCAACCGTGGTCCTGAGATTCTGTTGGTGTTTTTTCATGCATGTCAACATCCTACAGAGATCAAATTAAGCTCATGTCACAGTTCAGTAGGTGCTTTGAAGTTTTCATCTTTGCTTATCAAAAGGGTGGGTGACTGTTATACTGGGGATTGTTGTTGTTTGTCACTCACAGGCCTGCACACTAGCACGAAGGAATGCCGAAGTGTTTCTCAAGTACATTCACAGAAACAACGTCAGCATGCCAGGGGTAGTGAGCCATACAAGAGGACCTGAACAACAAGTCAAAGGTTAGTATATGCTATGGGATATGTGTTCATGGAATGGTAATTGTCTTAAGAAATACACCATGTGTTCCCCAATTCTCTTGAGCTGTCCAACGGAACTGGCTTGCACCAGGAAAAAAAATAGTAAACTTTTGCTGCATTTGATCATTACAGTTGTGTATACCTTTTGTTCTGAATAGAATAATTTTATGATATAATTGAGTGGAGCAAACATTGCACAGTATTATTTTCCTTCCTAATTGGTTAAACTGAATAATCAGTTATCTTTCATAGATGGAGGGCAATCTGTACATAATACTGCTCATATTGAAATGCTGACTTTTCAAGGCAAAAAATTCATCACTAAAATTTAGTCTTAAGCCTACAGTATCCAAAAAGCTTCAGCAGCATAGTTTCTACCTTATTATAATTAGAAATGTGTGTGCCAAGAGCTTCTTAGCTCTGAACCTTAATGAATTCTTAGAAATCAGCAGCATTCAGTACTGCTTTTAATTTACATATATCAGAGTATAAGGAGGATCAGCCCTTCTAAATGACTAGATAGGATGAATAAACATGAAGTGCCAGGTGAGGATAAAGATGTTTTTTCATAAGCCGCAAAGATGCCTACCTGAGGAGATAATATGGAAGACAAATTTCAAAAGACAGATTAGTTACTTTGTATCCTGAAGAACAGATAGCTATGTGTTTAGTTTTGATGCAATGAGCAGCTCAGACTAAAGAATATGAGGATTGTATGTGCATGCACACATTTAGAATTTTAGGGGCCCTTGACTTTCTGCTCTTTGTCATAGTTTCTTCTTCTTCTGACTATGCAAAACTAGTAGAGTTCTCCCTCTGATCTGTAGCCAAAAAAGTAGCCCTTTCTTCAGAGACTCATAGTAGAAGATTTATGGTTGTCTACCTGTCAATACAAATAGGTTCTACAATTAGCTGAAGAAAGAAAGCCAAAAGCAAAGAAGAAAGAGAAAGATTCACCCATCTGAATGCAGAATTCTAGAGAACAGCAAGGAGAAATAACGACGCCTTCTCAAACGAACAGTGCAAAGTAATAGAGGAAAACAACCGAAGGGGAAGGAGTAGAGCTCTCTTCAAGAAAACTGGGGAAATCAAGGGACTATATCAAGCATAAATGGCCATGATAAAGGACAAAAATGTTAGGGACCTAACAGATGCTGAGGAGATTAGAAAAAGATGGCAAGAATACACAGAAGAATATAAAAATGACCTTAATGTCCCTGACAGCCATGATGGTGTAATCGCTGACCTCGAGCCAGACATCCTGGAGTGTGAAGTCAAGTAGGCCTTAGAAAGAATTACTAACAAAGCTAGTGGAGACAATGGTATTCCAGTTGAGTTATTAAAGCCCTTAATGATGATGCCATTAAGATGATTTGGAAAATGCAGCAGTGGCCACAGGATTGGAAAAGGTCAGTCTATGTTCCAATTCCAAAGAAAGCCAATGCCAAATAATATTCAAATTATCATACAATTGTGCTCATCTCACATGCTAGTAATGTCACGCTCAAGATCCTACAAGCTAGGCTTCAGCTGTATGTGGATCGAGAACTCCCAGAAATACAAGCGGAATTGCAAATAGGCAGGTGAACTAGAGACCAAATTGCCAACATTCACTGACTGGATCATGGAGAAAGCAAGGGAGTACCAAAAAAACATCTACTTCTGTTTCATTGACTACACCAAAGCCTTTGATTGTGTGGATCACAATGAACTGTGGCAAGTCCTTAAAGAGATGGAATTACCAGACCACCTCACCTGTCTTCTGAGAAACCTGTATGTGGGTCATGAAGCGAGAGTTAGGACCGGATACAGAACAACTGATTGGTTTAGAATAGGAAAAGGAGTATGACAAGGCCGTATATTGTCACCCTACTTATTTAACTTATATGCAGAGCACATAATGTGCAATGCAGGGCTGGATGAAGCACAAGCCAGGGTTAAGATTACTGGTAGAAATATCAACAAACTCAGATATACAGATGACACTACGCTAATGTCAGAAAGTGAATAAGATCACTTGATGAGGGTGAAAGAAGAGAGTGTAAAAGCTGGTTTGAAATCTATACCTATAAAATGGTGCATTAACCGTTGGAATGTGACAAAGGATGTTGCACCAGGCCCCACTAGCCCGTAATGGGCCTCCGTTCACTCGCCCGAACCCGGTTCGCAGGTAACTGTCGGGTTGAAATTTTCAACCCAGGGGCAGGAGCCCCCCAGTCGCAAACAAAAAAAGGGAACTTCAATTCCCAACGTTCCTTGCGCCGCGCCAGAGCCAATCAGGCTGAGCGGCGTGGCAAAAGGAACGTTCGAAAACGTGCTGCGGCCAATCAAAAAAAAGCAGCAGGAAACAAAACGCTAAAGTATGCAAACATGTGCAGGCAAAACTACAAGCCCCAGCGTCCTGTGCGCCATTAGCGCACAGAACGCTGAGGCGGCCAGTGCGCGAAAAATAAAACTTAAAAAAACAACCCCCGCCACCGCTGCCATTCTTCCCCATGGGCAAGCAAGCATGGCCTGTGGGGGAAAAAATAACACCCCCCCCCCGCCGCCACTGCAACTTCCCTTCTACCCCATGGGCCAGCCAGCATGGCCCGTGGGGGGAAAAAGACACACACCCCACCGCCGCTGCCCTTCCGTTAGAAGGGCCAGCCAGCGCACAAAAAATAAAAGAACCCCCCACACACACACACACACACGCACAACTTCCCTTCTTCCCCACGGGCCAGCCAGCATGGCCTGTGGGGAATAAAAGGAAACCCCCCACTGCCGATACCCTTCCTTCCCACAGGCTAGCCAGCATGACCTGCAGGAAAGAAAGCCACCCCCCCACACACACTGTAAAATAAACACAAACCAAAAACATTCAAAACCACACAAAAATCCAAAAAAGAATCACAAAAACAATCAAAAAGAAACAAGAAAAAACACACAGACACCCCCACCCAAAAAAAAATCCCCCCCAACCCCCCCAAAAAACCCCCAAGAGAACTTACCAAAAGACGTCTTCCATCTATGAGGACCGGAACTCAAATGAGAAAGGGAAGAGAAAACTTACCGGAAGCGACACCCAGAGGACAGAAGAGAACAATTGTAGAGAGGCAACAATTGAAGAGAGACAGAAAAGCTCACCACCCCCACCCAGAGGCCAAAAGAAAAAAAACATTCAAAAATATTAAAATTAATAAGATTAATTCCAAAATTAATCAAATAAGTTATAAAAACATTCAAAAATAAACACACTAATCTCAAAAATTACCAAAAAAAAAGAAATCACTTTTCACTCCAAAAAAATAAAACAAAAAATAAAAATGCGTAAAAATAAACATTTTAAAAACCATAATTAAATTTTAAACTAAATAATATTAAATTAATTAAAATAAAATAAAATTTGCATAAACATAAAACAAAAACGTTCAAAAACCAATTAAAAGAGCCCGGCACTTTGGAAGCCAGAACGCAAAAAAACAAACAAACAAACAAACAAACAAACAAAACCACTGGGAGCGCAAGTCCACTGCAGGAGGACGCAGCGCCTTGAAGCCGCAAAATCACAAAACCTTACAACACCATTTAAAACAGCCCAGCACCATTGGTTCAAGAAAAAAAACGAAACCCTTTACTATCCAAAACAATTTTAAAAAGCCCGGCACCGTCAGGCAAAATATGCTAGTTCAACATAAAAAATAACCAAGTTCATGGCATCCGGCCCCATCACTCCCTGGCTAATAGAAGGGGAAGAAATGGAAGCAGTGACAGACTTTACCTTCTTGGGATCTAAGCTCTGCAGACAGTGACTGCAGCTATGAAATTAAACAAATGCTTACTCTTAGGGAGGCAAGCTATGGCAACATAATAAAAAATAGAGTCATCACTCTGACAACAAAAGTCTGAATAGTTTAAGCAATGGTCTTCCCAGTAGTAATGTATGGAACCTGACTGCTCCTTGGAGGGACAAATGCTGCAGCTGAAGCTCAAGTACTTTGGCCACCAAATGTGAAGAGATTTTCACTGGAGAAGGCCCTGATACTAGGAAAGATTGAAGGCAAAAGGAGAGGAGGTGGCAGAGGATGAGATGGCTAGATGGCATCATTGACGCAGTGGTTGTAGATCTGGGTGGACTACAGAGGATGGCGGATGACAGAGAAACCTGGTGTGCTGTGGTCCATGAGGTCACAATGGGCTGGACTTGACTGTGCAACTGAACAACAACAACCAGTCAATATTGACTATGTATCTTTACCTATAAGAAGGGGTGTGGGCCATTGGGACCAGCATGCACACCCACACTCGTCCCTACTATCCCGAACCGAGCCGCCTGCACTTACCTGCACTTACCAACCGCCAAGAGTGGGGCAACTGCCCCATGAACGTGAACAGAAAAAACAAACTACAACTCCCAGTGTCCTCTGCGCCGTGACCTGTCAGCCAATCAGGCTGAGAGACGTGAGTGTGGAGGAGGCTGGGAAAGCCGGCGCATGCAGTAAAATATAAAACCACCAACGCACCAACAACTTCCCTCAGGGAGACACTTCATCTCCCAAAGGGAAGCCATCTCCACCCTCTCCACCTGCACGGCTTCGGCGAGGCAGCGGGGAAAAGCCCAGTCTCCCCACAGCCTCGGAGGCCGGCACCTTAGCTTCGGGGGAGAGAGGAAGAGCCCCTCTTTCCCCTCCCCCACCCCCACGCTGCTTCGGCAAGGCAGCGGGGAGAGCCCAGTCTCCCTGCAGCTTCAGAGGCTGGTGCCGTAGCTTCGGGGAGGGAGGAGAGGAAGAGCCCCTCTTCCCCCCCCCATCACTCCCCACACTCCCCGTTCGCCTGGGGAATGCAAGTCCAGAAGTGAATGCCTTTGGCACCTGCAGCGCACTCCCCATTCACCCGGGGGTGAGGCCGTGGCCGGGTCCTTCGGCCCTGCGTCCTCCCCGGGCGCCGGCAAAACCGCCCTTCCCTCCCACAGGGGAAAAAAACCCAGGGCAAAGCCCTCTCTCTCTCTCTCTCTCTCTCTCTCTCTCACACACACACACACACACACACACACACACAGACACCTCTGCCTTGCCGGGCAATTATTATCTGTGTGTTGGTGATCGGGGAGGTTTGGGGGGGTGCGCACCCCCCCCCAAAAACCACCCCAACCACCCACTCACACATAATAACTGCCCGGCAGGGCCGGGCAAAAAAAATGCTAGTCTTATATAGAACTTGGATCTGCTGCAGATGTATAAACCAGATCACCACTCTCTCCTTATGGTGAAATTGACAATGATCCTTTTCTTCAGAGTTCAATTCACCTTCTTTCTCATTGTAAGCCATTTAGCTACAGCAAGCAATTGGACAACCTTCTTATACCTACCTCTTTCACATGATCAGAAGAACAGTCTGTTGTGGTGATTATATGTTGTCATAGAAGTCACAAATGATGTTTCCTCTGTTCTTTTTTAGGGCTCATAATCCAATAGTTGCTAATCCGTTTCTTGATTCTGTGAAGTGCTGATAAAATGTGCCAAAGTAAATCTGCAGAACTAAGTCATTTTTTTAAAAAAATCTCTGATTGGATTATTTTTAAAGCTGTAGTAAAGGAACAGATTAATGGCTATGCAGTTCAGGAACAATAATGTAGTCTGGTTCTGTGTGCTCCAAACATTGGATATTTGCTATCATTAAAGAACTGAAAATCCTTAGGACTAATGTAAAATCTACTCCTTAAAATCTGTGTATCCTTGGTGGGAATTACTAAATAATTATCTCAAAATGTATTGTATTGTACTTGTCTATATGTGTAATGGGGGTGGAGGAGGAGGTATTGGGTAAATTTTGTCATTAGGCCAGGTTCTTTTTAAGGAATTGAGTGAAGGTGTACAAAATTATATGATTCTGTTTACATGCAGCTTCCATTAGACATAAACATGGGGCAGTTCCCCCACTGTTATTTGAAGGTATAGCAAAATGTGATTCTACCATAAATGATGGTCAGATAGGAAACAAATAAACATATCACAATCAGTTGATACTTTCTCTTACACAAGTTTCATAGAATTTTATTTCATTGAGGATCATGTAGAAGATCTGATTAACTTTGATACATGTTAATTAGTTGGGATATTGGCTGGCTTTTCTAACCCCTGCACTGAAATATCTTGGGCTATTTCGGACTATATCTTAAAATACCTTGTTGGAATGTTTTATTTGTCGTTCTAGTAAAAATCAAGGCTTTGCTCTATAAAAACCTCTCTTCAAATTCTTCATTTCACCACCGCTTCAGAATAGATAATAATAATGAATATTAAGTATTTTTTTTAAAAAAAAAACAAATATAGTATTGATTTCTGGGGACTTTTTGGTGGCTTAAAATTGTAATGTCATATCCAAAAGTATAGATACATCCGTATGAACTTTATGCCACAGTACAGGCTGTCCGCTGCCTTCTGATAGAGTGAAATGCAAGATAAAATGTTTACTATATGCCCTCAGTATATTCTTAGCTGTGCTAAAACAGTTGAGGTGGATGTTTCAGTGTTACTATGAAGAGACCTGCCCCATTCCTAAACTCCACCATGGCACTGCTGCTTTAATACTGCCACTAGAGGAACATAGGCAGCAATAACTATTAGCCAAAAGAAAAATATGTAGGCTGTACACATCCTTGAGCTGTGATCACCTGCTTGTAGAGGTTTGTCTAGAGGCCACATTACATTATCTCCAGCACCAAGCTAAATTAGTTTTGATCATCCAGGCATTTTGACATGCCGGTTCAGAAAAAACAAAGGCTTTATCTAATTATTGTTGTGCACAAAGGCTGCAAAATTAAACTGTTGCTGTCCATATGGCTTGCAGATTTGTAGTTTTAATTATCAGTTTGCTGCTTTGCTTGAAAGAAACATGGTCTTAAGATGCTCTACATTGGGAATGTAAGTTTTGTGTGTGTGTGTGTGTGTGAGGAAGCCACTTGTGTTAATGACTCTCTCTCACACACACACACAGACACACACGTGTCTTGTTTCTTGAAGTTTGGCCTGAAGTGTTTTGCCCGGAAATTCCTGCCTTTGTGATGAAACAGCAAGCTAAATTGGCATTGACTTGCATTTACCTACATCTGCTCAGTCACCAATGGTAACAGCTCTCCTCCTGTTTTTTTTCACAGCCATTCTAAGTGAGCTGTTGCAAAGGGAGAACCGTGTTCTTCACTTCTGGACCTTGAAGAAACGACGATTGGACCAGTGTCAGCAGTATGTGGTCTTCGAGCGCAGTGCTAAGCAGGTAGCTTAACAAAACTTGTTGTGTCAGAGATTGGGGGAAATGGGCAGCTGAGACTGTCATGACCTGTCAATAATTAAAACTGTGTCAGCTAAAAGGGTCATTCGTCTATGTAAGTAGTAAGGTTGGTTATTTGGAGAATAGAAATCTACCTTTACTTTTCACAATGCAAGAGATTGTTGCTGCTCCTACACCTTGTACTTTGCTCTTTCCTGTATCTGCATTACTCAGCCTAAGTCTTTATCTTCTGGCAGGTTGAATTAGATCCCTGCCTGTTTTAGCAGTCAGAGAAGAAGGATGGGGCAAGGGGACCCAGGAGAGAAGGTGGTTAGAGATCTAGCAACATCTTCACTGTATATACGTTGTAGTGTTCTCTGTGCTGCATTTCTCTAGCAACACATCTAACTATAAAATGGCTTCCAACCACTAGAATAGGCTTATCAAATTTTGCATTGCCACCTGAGGCAAGTTCTCAATGACTCCTCAGGCTCCAAACTCTGGAGATGAACAGTTCACTAATGTATCTGACAACCAAGTATGCTGTCATGAACCAGCTCAGACTGAAGAATGCTGCTGCAGCCAGAGAGAGTAAGCAGAAATTCCATTGTGGTGATAGTGTACATATTCTGTATCATTATTTGTGACTATGTAAAAATTCAAAGTAGTGGATAGTAAATCCTTAAGTTAACACAGTTTGTTCACTGTGAAATACAATGTTTGTGCTTGATGTCTTCTTGTTTCAGTTCTTCTCTTAATGATAATGGTGCTATTCAGTTGCATTTGAATCTAAATTATTCATTCTGAGATAGGTCAAGAAACTGGGTTACATGTTTCCATTTTGTTTTTCTTCATTTTGTGATTTTTGTTCTCCTATTTGTAGGCGTTAGATTGGATTCAGGAAACAGGGGAATATTATCTTTCTACTCACAATTCCACTGGGGAATTAGTCGAAGAAACACAAGAGCTTTTGAAAGAATACGGAGAATTTAAAATACCTGCCAAGGTGAATCCTACTCTTTATTTTTAAAATGTCATTAGATCCTCTCAGTAGCTTCAGTTAAGAAAGCTATTAACTTTTAGATGTATACATCTTTCTGAAAATCGTTGCTAAACTCTGAAAACTTCTTTTGAAAAAGCATAACTGATCTTATGAAGTGATGTGTCCTTTGTTTACTGTGGCAGTACATATTTACTTTTATAGACAAATAATTATACAAGCTGTGCAACAATAGCTCTATAGGTTGTACAGGATTTTTCCTTAAGGACAGTTATTTATCTGCATGCTTCCTCAATTACTAAATAAAACATATTTTAATAATCCAATGTGGTAAACACAGCCTACACAATTTTAAGTTTTATGACTGAGATACAGACTCTTAATTTGGCTAATACAGGATATTTAGGCTAGCCAAGTAGAATTTTTGATGATTTTCCTTAGAAAGCTGATTCCAAGTTGTATCACAAACAGTTTTGGAACACCTTTCAGTATAAAGAAGCTTTCCATATGGGATAGAAAACAGTTTTGATGAAGGGCTTGAAAGTCCCTTAGGTTAATACAACCAGTTTCAGATATCCTGTCCAATTATTGTAGTTGTTGTAAAAGGAATCCACAACCTGATCTTCTGTCCCTAGTCACTGAATCCCAGTTTCCCTCTTTGTTGCTACAATGTTCAGCAATTTCTCTTTGAGCACCTTGGACTTTCTATTTTAAATTAGTTAAAAATAATTTAAACTACAATATTCTAAAAATTATTATGATTTAGTACTATGATTTAGTACTATTATTTGTGTACAGAAACAATTCTATTTTTGTTGGATGTTTTTATATTAATTTGACATTTTACCAATAAATTAGTCAGTCAGGTTGAGTCCCTATTATGCCCTCAGACACCAATTACTTTCGTTTCGTTTCGTTTGTGATGTATCTGTCGGTTGTTTGTTTTGATCTGCTGTGGGTTGTGTTGTTATTTGTTATCTGTTTGTTCACCGCCCAGAGTGGGATACCACTCAGATAGGCAGCATAGAAATACAGTCAGTCAGTCAGTCAATCAATCAATCAATCAATCAATCAATATTCCTGAATTCACTTAGGTATTCTGTTTCATATTGGAAGCTACCTTTTGAAGATATGGCTCTAAATGCACCTCAAATTCTCTCAAATTATAACTAATGTATTAATTATAACCACACTCCCATTTCTTCCTTGCTTGGTCTGTACACAGAATCCCTATAAACTGGATGGCATCATCACTTCCTGCTCAAAATGCCACTATCTCTGAACTAATCTATTATGTAAAATATTACTAGCAGTAGGATTAAGTTCCACTGAATAGCCATTTTTTTTAAGTGGGAGGAAAACACCTGTGTAAATGAGAACTTTATAACCATTACATATTGAGCTTAAATATAGCTGCCAGCAAAGGGTTAAATCCAATTGAATGGCTTGTTGGATAACAAAAGGGGGACGGGGCAGGACTAAGACAAAAACATTTTGACATCTTCAAGACTAACTACTAAATTTTAATATGAGCTTTTATGGATCAGGTCCACTTCCTCAGACTTCATGTCTTCATCTGCAAAAAGGGTCAAAAGGGAGGTACTGTATACCTAAGTATTTCTTTTTCAAAAAATATGTTTAATAGTACATAATGTTCAGTGTGGAGGAGAGGCAGGTACTTTACAACTGGCTGGATATGAAATGTAGCAGCTTAACCAGTGTATTATCCCACCTAACTTAAGAGATTCCTATGAACTTAGCTGGTAGGAAGCCATTGTCCAATTCCTATTCCGTAATATGATGCCAAGTGCCAGGTTATCTACAGAACGTAAACTATCTCAAAGTGCCATCTAGCCTTTACATTAGCAAAGTTGAAAGCAACACAATTTTGGTTGCTGGATGGACACAACAGAGGAAAGTACCTTTGTTTCAAATTTAGGTCCATATATCCTTTAATGCTTCTGGGGAGACTGGAACACAGCAACATCGGTTGTTGTTTGTATTATTATTATTATTTTCAAAAAGCTAGAAGAAATTTTTCCAGCTGCTCTAATCATGATTACTTTCAATATGCATGGAAAGACAGAATATGAAAACCATTCAGAAGGTTGAAATATTTTTTCAGTTTAGTTTTGCTCACTAATAAAACAATTTACAAAGTTGAGGAGGGTTGTCTGTTTCATATTACTGGTAGTTGTGAAGAACATGAGACCTATTTAACTACTCTGGGAATTAAAACTGAGCAGAATGTTCATTGAAACTGTGATAACCAAGGAACCCTCTTTTGGACAGCAAACCAAGGAGAAAGTCAAGCTTCTCATTCAACTGGCTGATAGCTTCGTAGAGAAAGGACATACTCATGCCACTGAAATTAGGAAATGGGTTACTACTTTGGACAAACACTATCGGGACTTTTCACTGAGGATGGGAAAATACCGCTACACTTTGGAAAAAGCACTTGGAATCAATACAGAGGTACTGTAAGTTGCATTTGTTGGCATATCTTAAGCAAGTGAGAATTCATAGAACAATTTGAACTGTATCATATACTGTATAAGAATATTTTCATGGATTAGATACCCAGCCTTTCCTTGGCACAGAATGGAAGATAACCTACAGTAGGTTTTGTGAAACAGAATTTGAGTAAATGCAAGATGACAGGTTGCGTAAGCAATTACATTGTGCCTGAAGTTACCATAAGGGGCAATCAAGCTATATTCTGAAAGTAAGTTCATAGGGACTGGGATTTGCCAAACAAAAGAAAAAGAAAAGAAAGGCAAGTCACTCACAGGGCAGTGTAAATCACGCATTACTCGATAATTACTTGCCAGCTAGTGTTGGGATGCTCCATCTTTGCTATGGCTAGAAATATAAGTGGACTGTTCATAGTCTTATAAGCAGATATTCAGGTTATGCCGCTGTCCTTATGTGCATGCTATCATATGGATATTTGACACACGTCCTGGGCAACTGAATGGATGTCATGCTGGGAGTAACACATCTGCTCTGCAGCTTACCCATTATGACTCCACCTGTGAATAATTGTCATGTCAGCAGGTAAGCTGTCTAAAGATGGACTGAGGAGCATGTATGAGCCACAGAACTGTTAGGCTTTTCTTCTGCATATGTTGTACTGTCAGTCACTTGGCAAGAAATGAAGAAGGTAGGTTAATTATGGTTCTGTAAAATGAAAGCAGAGCTGAAACCAAAACGAAAATGTATTTGTTTATTGGAATATTTATTCATTTCAAAAATAAGAGTAGGATATACTTTTATTAGATTGCAAAGATCTTATGAAGAGGCAAGTTTTCAAGTCCTGTGAGGCTCTGCATAAGGCCAGGCATCACAGAGATGGAGGAAGGAGTAAAGAAAAAACAGGGAAGTCCTTCAAGTCTTCATGGCCAGATTACACTCTCTTGTTTAAAGTAGGTTTCAAAATGGAGTCTGCAACTCATAAAATAAGTCTGAGGTAGTAAAAAAATTATTTATTTACTTACCTAGATAAGTTTTACCAATTCACTGCTTATTAAAACCACTGTAGAAATTTACACAAGAATTATACAACTTGGAAATGTGCCCTATTTTCTAAATTCTATCTCACTCAGAAGAGGCTTCTTTACTGTCCATTTCCTACAGTAGCGCCACCACACCTATCATGAGGATAATGGGAAATGGAACAACAGACGTAATGGAATATGGCCTGGAGGGATGCCACAGAAAGCGGGAATTGGCATACAATGGCCCAAACCCTGTTGCCTAGTGTAGTAAATTGCACTAGAATAGGCTTATTAAATCAATTGAGGTGTGGTGGTCGATGTTTCCATAAGCTCCATTGATTCAAATGAGCCTAGTTTAACTGCAGCTTAATGTTCTAAACTAAATCACAGAGTAGGCCTATTTGAATCAGAGGAGTTTATGGAGAGGTTGACTGACTACACCCACAGTAATAGGCCTATTCTAGTGTGACTAAGCAACAGGATTTGTGGTCATTGTTATCTTTGTCCCCCCCCCCCCCAAATGCTGATTCATTTAAATGAATAATTGAATTCAGAGATACAAAATACCAAATTCAGATAACTAAATTGAGTACTGTGTTAATTAGTTATTTTTTATCAAATATAAATAATGCAGTATTGAAAAATATTGAAAAAGTTCTGCTGCTAGGGAAAACAAAGTGGAAGAGGCAAATCACCAAATTGATATCATGTGGTTTAGCCCAGTGGGTGGGGAGAAATCCTAGGAAGGGGCTATGATTCAGGACTTGAGTTGGAAAAAGCAGGAGAGCTGTAAAGGCAGGAGCTGCTATTCCCACAAAGGAAATAAAGGCCCCTCCCACCTTGGTTTAGGAGCACCACTCTCTACTAATTGTTTGTACTCCCAGCATCCCCTCCAATTCTCTCGGAGGGGGACACAGGAGATTTGAGTGCCACAGATAACTCCCATTCAAAGAAACGCAAGTACTGTACAGGGATTTAGAGACTGCATATGAAGAGTTGATTCCTCAACATTGTGGATGTCTTGCTTCATTGATAAATATATTCATTCATTCATTCATTCATTCATTTATTTTATACAATTTGTATAGCCACCCCAATCGACATGTGACTCCAGGTGGTGTACATAAAATCCCCAACATTAAAGAATAAAAAAACCTCAAAAATTCCTAAAACACAAAAAAGAACATCTACTTAAAAACTAAAAAACCTGAGTGATTCTGCTCTAAATGAGCCACCCCCTCCATCTCCCCATACCTGCCCAGCCAGCCAGGTTTTCAGCTCTTTCCTGAAGGACAGCAGCTCCGTCTGGAGACACAGTTCAACTGGCAGGAGGTTCCATAGGGCCGGAGCGGATACCAAAAAGGCTCTTCTTCTAGGCTTGCCACTCTAGCAGTTGGTATTTTTAAAGAGCCCCTCCAGTCCGCTCTAGTGGGACGAGCAGATGTCCTCAGTGCGATGCGGTCTCTTAAGTATCCTGGCCCACTACCATGTAGGGTTTTAAAGGTAATTACCAGCACCTTGAATTGCACCCGGACTTTAATTTCATTTGGTTTCAAAGATATTCTTCTTTAATTTTTCAAGCAACACCCACTCTGGTGCTGCTGAAAAGAACTCGGGGTGTACAAGTTGTAGCATCTAGGTTTTTTATATCACTATTGCAGCTGTTTGTTATATAAGTAAATATAGGGGGGGACATGAGGTGTGTGTTTGCAATACAGTACTCATTTAAGATGGATAGATAGACAGACACACAGTCTCCATCAGGAAAGATGTGCCCTTCCTCTTAAGTAACTTAAGTGCTGTGAGGAAGGCAGTTTTGGTGTTTGGGAGAATGGAAACAAGTTGGTGAAAAGAACTGAAACTCATCAAATGCAACCCTTTTGTCACCTGTAAAATCTGATATGAACATAACTAGTTAATAAAAATTATATGTGTGCATTTGGTCTCTTCTCTCTCCGCCCCATAACATTTCTGTCTCTGTTTCTTCTTTTCTCATGTTTTTCTTTTTGCTGTTCTGTTGTCATTCTTTTCATGTCTTTCTCTCTGTAGATCTAATGACTTTCACAAAGGGCAAGAATGTGTTCAAAATCTGTCACTACATTTTTCCCTCCCAGGATAACAAGGACCTAGAATTAGACATCATTCCAGCAAGTCTGTCAGATCGTGAGGTGAAGCTACGAGATGTCAATCATGAAGCTAATGAAGAAAAAAGGAAGTCGGCTAGAAAGAAAGAGTAAGTGGTGAGAAATGGATGTGTCAACAATCTATCACAGGAATGGCAAACAAGAAGTGGTTTCATCTCAGCAGCTCAGCAGGCTGATCTAAATGCAAGGAGGCTGGCATGTAGTTTTCTGTACATTGCATAGGACAGGGATTCCCAACCTTTTTACGCCATGGGCTTGACCACATCCCCTGTACAGCTGAGTGGGCCAGACCATGCTCCCCAGAAGCAGAAGTAAATGTGCCTGCTTCCGCATTTACGACAGCCACTGGCACATTTACGGCTGACGTAACTGCGTTTATGCATGTGCGGGTGCATTATATGGCTGTCATAAACACACCTGCTTCCACTTCTGGGTGTGGCAGCAGTGATAATGGGCTGGATGAAATGGCACCATGGGCTGGGTTTGGCCCATGGGCCATAGGTTGGGAACACCTGGTATAGGACATTGTGAGGGCAAAAAATCAGAATCTGAACAAAAGTAAGAAGTGTATGACAGAATTGTTACAAAGAACCTGAGATCAATCTGTATCCTGTTTAACTGAAAATATAATTGTGTTATTGCATTGCACCAAAGGATATTTCTCTGACAGTGTTTTACTATTTTTAGTATTGATTTCAAAGCTGCAAGGCAGCAGCACATGTTGTACTGGTGTGTGTGGAAAACCTGCGAGATTTTCATAATGGAAAAATTATTTTTAACAATAGGCACAGTTTTTTAAATCTTGAAGTGCATTTTTCTTTCTGTTGTTTCTTAATACAATTTGTTTTTTTATCATTTTTTCTTAGAAGAGGTTGGGTGAAGAAGTATGTGAGTTTCTCAAAAAATTTAAAAGGGACTTGGCAGTTATGTAGCACAAATGTCTGGCATTTATAGTGGTAGAAGTGTCTGTAAAAAGACTTCATTTTAGGTTGTTGTTGTTGTTTTTTTGTTGTTGTTCAGTCACACAGTCGACTCCGACTCTTTGCGACCCCATGGATCATTGCCCTGTAGGCACCTCTATCCTCTACCATCCTCCTCATTTTGCTGAACCCTGTGCCTACTGTGACCACGACGCCATCTAGCATTCTCATCCTTGGCCGTCCCCTTCTTCTTTTACCCTCCACCTTTCCCAGCATCACGTCCTTCTCAAGTGAATCCTCCCTTCGCATTTAATGTCCAAAGTACTTCAGCTTCATCTTTGTTATTTGTCCTTCTAAGGAGCAGTCAGGGCTAATCTCTTCTAATATTTGACCTATTTGTTCCCCGCTGTCCAGGGGACTTTCAAAACTCTCCTCCAACACCACATCTCAAAGGCGTCTATTCTTCTGCGCTCAGCCTTTCTAATGGTCCAGCTCTCACAACCGTACATTACCACCGAGAATACCATTGCTTTGACTATGCGGACTTTTGTTTGCAGTGAGATGTCTCTACTTTTAACTATGTTCCCTAGGTTTCTCATAGCTTGTCTCCTAAGAATCAGTCTCCTTTTTATTTCATGACTGAAATCCCCATCTGCAGTTATCTTTGCTCCTAGGAAAGTAAATTTTAGTTTATATTGTACTTATTCGTTTATACTTCCCTGCTTTCCTATCAAGGAGTTTAAAAGTATCTACAGTTATTTTCCCCATTTTGTCTTTACAACAACACTGTGAGGTTGGTTAAGTTAAGAAAGTAGTTGCTCCTGAATCAGTCAGTAAGTTTCATGGTTGTAGGAATTTTACTCTCAACTGTTTCTTGATGTACTGTCATGGAGGTAATGCTTACATTCTCTGTTCATACCTTACAGAACACTGTCCACCCTTGTTCATTATATGCCCCTATGATTTCAGATTACATTTTCAATGTGGGGCCAAAGCGTTGCATGTGGCCACCAAGCCATCTCTGTGCTCTATAGGGGTGAAAGCAACAAAATTATCACTGGAATCTGTGGCCATTTGATTGCCTTTATGGCTCAGCAATGGCTTCCCAGTCATGTTAGAGATTTTAGAATCTTTAATTAGTGTTAGTTTAACTTACTTAGCTGTTATAGAGTGTGTAGGATCTTATTTATGTCTAAAATGTCTTTTCTTTGACTTAATCTTAATTGAACATGATCTTAAATTGGCTGTTTTTATGTCCTGGAATGCAATTCCGATCCACATGTTGTGTTGATTGAATTGTTTTCCACTTTCTTTAACAACCTTAATGGTTTGGGACTCTTTAGGCATCAGAGAAATATACCTCTGTGGTTCTTTAATGTCTAAAAAGTCCATAACCAGTCCAATTAGTAATGGAAATAACAGATAATCCAAGTCACTGTTCATGAAGCAAAAACAATTATTGAAGACTTCCTTGTTCAATTAAGACTATTAATGTCAAGAGGCATTTTAAACTGAAATAAAAAGAAGTGTTCTTTAAATAAATTAAAGTGATACTAACTAAAGTGGGTTGAGGAGGATGGTGAGGACAGAGGTGCCTGGAGGACAATGGTCCATAGCGTCGCAAAGGGTCGGAATCGACTGTGCGACTGAACAACAATGAAACTAAAGTGAAGCTGAATAAACAAAAGAAAAGCCAAGTTAGTCTTAACATTCATAAAACCTTAATAAAACCATCAGTAAATTTTAAAACCTTACTAAAACATTTTTTAAACTTAATGATACCTTAAAATAAACGATAACATCACTGTAAATTTCTCACTATATTCAATGAAATTTACTATTCAGCTATTTTTAAAAGGTTAATTGGTCAATTTGGCCATATCTCTCCCACTGTGGTGGCACCTGCTGAGGATCATGGCAGAATGAAAAACAGTCCTTAAGCACCCACTCTTTGCTCATTCCTGTTTTAATTTCTTTGACAAAGACACATTTCTGATGTGAACATATGATATTACATAATGGTATTGACATGTAAACTGCACTGTATTCTTTACTTGCAAGTTATAATTTCAGCTCCCTAGAAAGATAAGAGCAGAAATGCTCTATGAATTTAAACTAATTTTTCTTTCTTTATTTCTTTGTATCTAGTTGTGTCTTGATATTCACAAAATGTTTCTTATTCTTTTCATTTATTATGATATCAATTGATGTTTTCATTGGGAAGGGAAGGGAAGCAGGTTCTTCAGTTGAACTCCTTCCCTACAGCCGCATGAACTATCTCAATGGTGTGTCAAGACTTCCTGAAGCTTTCTGGGGCACAGTTGTGGAGACAAGCATAAAGAAAAGGAGGGCGTTGACAAAGGGTGGGGGGAGCCCTCACTTTCCAGATGCCTCCACTGGTTCAAAGAGTGGACAGACACAACTGAACACAAGACTCTTAGTGTGTTTGTATATATGTGCTTGTTTAATGTCCACATTTATTCAAAAGTGTTTTTCTCACTAGATTCATCATGGCTGAACTGCTTCAGACTGAGAAGGCCTATGTCAGGGATTTACATGAATGTTTAGAGGTATGTTACAAAGCAAGCAGCAATGCAATATTTTTATTGTCTCTATTTTGTTTTCAATTTCATAATCAAATTTGTCCTAAATACCAAAGGGTTGGAAAAAAGGCATAATCTGCTGTTATGGTCTTTGGCTGTGGCAAAAATTGAGGAGAATATCATCTGTTGGAAATGTCGCAGCAGATGGAACCTCACGTAGAAAATGCATAAGGTTGTCTAGGCTGTTGTTATTATATGCCCCATGATATGGGAGATGTTCACAGATGAACCTTTTGTACCCATACAAGCTTCTTATGCTCTACAAAGGTAAAGTGTCATGAAGTATAACTGCAATTAACGTGTGTTCAGAAATTACCAACGATCTTTCCTGTAAATAGTCTGTGCAGGATTGTGAGGGACTGAAATGGAAAGAGTAACATTCCAAGTAGCCCTCAGAAAAGGGTTTGGTAGGTACTAAACCTCAGAAGCAACTGCACTGTTGAAATTGGACATGCTCCGTATCATTGAAATTTGTTCTATTTTAGTTGTGTGGATTGATGTTTATATTCTAAAACATGAAACACATTTTTGCACATTCTGTGCTTATAGGGAGGAAAGATCAATTATTTTGTTGTGTACTTCTTTTTTGTGTTTAAGCACTGCTGTTGTCTTCTAGACATACCTTTGGGAAATGACAAGTGGAGTAGAGGAGATACCCCCAGCGATTCTTAACAAAGAACACATAATATTTGGCAACATCCAGGAGATCTACGACTTTCATAATAAGTATGTTTTGGTAGTCATTTTGACAAAAAAAAACCATCTATGGGACATTTTAGCCTGTTCTGTCAAGCCACATCTGTGAGCCAAGACTAAGTCCTCAACTATGTACAATGGTACCTCGGTTAACATAATTAATGTGTTCTCTGGGATATTTCTTATAGTGAAAATTACTTTAACCAAATTTCCCATAGGAATGCATTGAATGCAATTTCCCATAGGATTGCATTAGAAACCAATTAATCGTTCTGAAAAAAAAATCCGTAAACTGAGCCACTATTTTCTATGGATTTCCTTTTGTTATGTGATTTTTATGTTAACCAAGCCGTTTGTTAACTGAGGTTCCACTGTATAAAAATAATTACGTTATGGAACTTAATGTGGGAAATACTGGAGAGTGCTGGCTTACATGCTGCTTTAAAAGAGTGAAATCAGCTTCTCTGTAACAAAATCCAACATGAAATTGGAGTTAAGTATATATTGGAATGTTTTGTCATATACCTGCTTCAATCTGATAAGATGTTCCTCTGATCCCTTTATTCAAATAGAATTCCAAAGGATGGCTGGATAAAAGTCACTAACAGGCAGTTACTTTCCCTCAGATATTTTGGATTTAAACTCTCGTAATCCCTAAATTAACCTTTTGTTGTCCTGGTTAGAGTTGGTGAGGTGGGAGACATAGCTGAAAAATATCCAGAGGGTGAAAGTTGCCCATTATATCCATTATTTGAAATTATGTAGGCTGCTAGGATGAAAAGGTCATAGCATGTTGTAAATAACCAGAATTTTATCTCTTATGTTTCAGCATTTTCTTGAAAGAACTAGAAAAATATGAACAGCTTCCTGAAGATGTGGGTCACTGCTTTGTCACCTGGGTAATGAATCTTAAAGTTATGCCATTTGTTAGGAATGCAAAGGGCCATAAGACAGCAGGAAAGGCACGTGTCCAATCGTACCAGAAAGGGAGGCTTTGCAGGGAGCAACTCCTTGAAATGACTCTTCCGTCTCCAAGGGAATCACTCCAACCTGGCCTTAAAAAGTAGCACTCCATCAGTTGGGCCAAAAAAGTCCAGTTGATCAGGGACAAGTCATTCCCCTTATGTTGCGTGACCACCACACCAGACCGCTCCACAAGTGGTCCAAAATTGGATCCATTCCCCTATGTGCTCATACCCTCAGATGCTTTAAGTCCATGATGGTGAACCTTGGCACTCCAGATTTTCTCAGACATCAATTCCCAGAAGCCCAAGTTCCCTGTGAATCCACACAAATGGGTTTACTGTGATTCATCTGGCCCGCACCACCCTTGTCGCTCCCGTACGGGCGCATTTTACTTCCTCTTCCGGGAACAACAAGGGTGGTGTGGGCTGGATGAATCACAGTAAACCCATTTGTGTGGATTCACAGGGGTCTTGGGCTTCTGGGAATTGAAGTCCAAGAACATCTGGAGTGCCAAGGTTCACCATCATGGCTTTAAGTAAACAAGGTAATTGCTATTGCTATTTGCTAAGGTAATGGACTGTATACCTCTTAGAGCAGTACTTTGTTGCAGAACATAAAACTTCTGTAGGATGCTTTTTGTTCTTAATGCCTGCCATCCAAATAGCCAATTATAATTCAACACAAAATCTCAGGGGGGTCCCCCGCCCCAACAAGCTTGGTGATGTCAGTGTTGCACAAAAGAAGTTATAGCCAATTTCCTCTTTCACTGTACAATCCCCTCTGTTCTGGTTCCTCTCCTATACAAATCAGGTGAAAATTACACTGCCTGAAGGCCACAAGTAGTTCCAAACACCTTTTGCTGGGGACTTTTGTACTATTTTTAACATCATTTCCCTCCTTTTTTTTCTTTTTCCTTATTTTTTTAAATCAAACCAGAAATAGACCTCAAGACACTTCCTTATTTATTTATTTATATCAGGGCTTCATGTAGTTTCTGGTGGGTCCTGAGGTTGCCCAATATAGGGTGTGACTACATAGTGGGGGAAATGCAAATGGATCAGTTGTGAAATTATACCCAAGAAGTTGGGTTTCCACAGATTAATTTGTTCCAACCAACCACACAGAGATCAGCAAAAATTGGGGCGGAAAACTGGTACTGAACTGCCTTGTTTGCAGCTTGTTAAAGTAGTTCTGCTCTGGCTGTTCAGAGGCATGGTTAGTGCAGAGCTACCTTAACAAAAAGTAAGGCTGATTCATAATTTTCTCCTCTCTGTCGATCCTTGACTTTTTTCTTTTGATCAATTAGCTATTCTAGCACTAGGGCAGCAAACTTTTTAAAAAGAAACAACAGGAAGGGAAGAGGAAATCAGATTCAGGTACAAGGTTTAGAGAGGAGAAGGTTCAAATGGTCGCCAGATGTCCCCACTGCCCTGCCTCTCTTAGTGCTGCTGTAGTTGGTTGAAATGGCTTCAAATAGAATCGCTACAGAGCTCTCCATATAGGCATATACATTTGATGCCAAAAAGAAGAAGAAGAAGAAGCCATAGTGGCAAAAGAAAAAAACTTTGGATTGGCAGGGGAAGGAGCTGATGCACATTGATTTTTATGTCGTGTTGTCCATTTCAAGCATTATTTTTTCAGTGTGATCATCTTAAAAATGAATATACCGTACCATGAAAATTTACAATTCAAGTATCTGCTAACAGGCATTTGTTTTCATCAAAGAGCTACCCTGAACACAGGGTTTGAAAGTGTACTGTGCCATTACTGAACTCCAATATTTATGTTTTGTTTAAAAGCATCCAGTTCTAACCTAATTAGCTCTGACAACCTAATTTTACATGTTATGCCAACTATATTTCTGTGGTAAAAAAGGTAATTTAACAGATATTGAAATGTCACTGGACATTGTGGATAGGTTTTTCAAATGCCTTAGAAATGCCTTTTTCTCCCCCCGCCCCATGGAAGCTGAATAAAAGGCAGTTGAAACTTATCTCACCCCTGTCTTTATTTTCACAGGCTGATAAGTTTCAGATGTATGTCACCTACTGCACAAATAAGCCTGACTCCAGCCAACTGATTCTAGAACATGCAGGAACATTCTTTGATGTAAGCAGTTACTGCTCTTCCTTTTTAGTCAAAACAATGATGTGCTGCTATTTTCCATCATCTCTCCCCCCCCCTTAAATAACTATGATTTATTTCAGTGACCCTCAAGGGAAAGGTGCAGTGGAACGCAAGCAGCCAACCAAGAATCTGTTGGTTTGCATCCAACAAAGCACAAACCTCTCATATAGCCATACAAGGATGGACAAAGTAGATAAGGAAAAACTGTTTTCCCTATCGCACAACACTAGAACTAGGGGACACTCCATGAAACTTTTGGGTACTAGTTCTCAAACAAATAAGAGAAAGTACTTTTTCACCCAGAGGATCACTGGTCTATGGAACTCCCTGCCAGAAGAAGTGGTGACAGCTGTCAGTCTTGACAGCTTTAAGAAAGGATTAGACAAGTTCATGGAAGACAAGGGTATTAATGGCTATAATTATGGATACTTAATGACAACCTCCGGGTTGGAGCGATAGGCAGGATATCTCTCAATGCCATTTCCAGGGAATCCTAAGCAGGTGAAGGCATCAGCTTGGGAATACCCTGAAGGAAATGGTGAGCCACTGTGTGAGACAGAATGCTGGACTGGATTGTATTTATTTATTTATTTGTTTATTTTATTTGAACTTATATCCCGCCCTCTTGCCCTAGGGCTGTGGCCTGTTCCAGCAAGACTGTTCTTATGTTCTTATGTTAAGGGTGTTTTTTTTCCTTCTAGAAAACATCCAAGTGGGTCAACTTCTGTAGTCACTGTACCAGCATCCTCCACACCAGCTAGAGAAAACTAAGCTAATGCAAAAGTTGCCTGTCTTAGAGTTGCATGAAATATTCGCTACTTCTTAATTTTGAATATAAATTACGGATTTCATCTAAATAGAAACCATACATGACTTGTTTATTTCATGTCTAAGCCCACATCTAGATATGGATTTTTCCTGTGATTTGGTCCAGTTTAGAGACAGTTTGGTTTGCTCTCCCCCCCCCCCCTGGGCAACCACATGATGTGTAAACCATACAGTCCCTATTCCATGCCTTCCTGCATCTTTGGGGTCCCTTTGAGGTATTATTTGTTTGTTTGCTTGCTTGTTTGTTTGTTTGTTTATTTATTTATTGCATGGATAGGATTGTTCCACTTTGGTTTGGTCCCTATGTGCTTGATCACCAGGATCGAACCAAAGCAGATGGCTTAAGCTTCACAACTTTGGGAAATTGAAATGTTCCTTCATTACCCCCACAAAGGGAGATAGAAAACACAAAGGTATTTTTGTATAAAGTGCTTGTAAGACATCACTGATGCTTTATGCCACTTAGAACATTTTTTAAAAAAAATGAAAGCTTCCCCTCATTACACCACAGAGAAGGATACAGGAGGAGACTAGGAAAGGGTTTTTTCTTGTTGTTCTTTTTTGTTGAGGCTCAGTGTGGTTTCCTGCACCAAAATCACCCAATTTTTTCCTATGGATGTAAGGATCACCCTGATGACTTTTCAGTCATACACTGACTTATCATCCCTCATTGCCCATGTGAATGAACAAATAGATGTTTTAGGAGAATTGTAGAAAGTCATTGGGAGGGGGAGTTAATGATAATGATAATGAAACCCTTTAATGATTAGCATCAAACAAGACAATTTCAATGTCAGCAGTACCTTTATTCAGGTCACAAAATAGGAATTTTTTGAATTTTTTTGAAGCTCAGATTGCACAAAGATACCCTTGACCAGTGTTGCCTAACCTATGGCATTTGTGCCAGAGGTGGCATGCAGAGCCCTTTCTGTCAGCACATGCACCATCACAGACAGTCTCCGCCCTGCACCACCCCGTCCCGTACTGGCAAAGCAGTGCCAATGACAGTGCTGCTTCCCCACTCACCCCTCTCCCTCCACCAATGGGGAGAGGGGAGGGGAGGCTAAAATCCCGCCTGGGAGTAAGCGGGTGCATGTTTGCGCATGCCAGTGTGCATGCAAATCACATGGGTGTGTGTGTACTTGTGGTGCCTGCATGTATGACTCCTCCTCCTCCTTGGGCACTTGGTCTCTAAAAGGTTCACCATCACTGTTCTAGGCTAATGGCACAATAAGGAGGTTTCCATTTTGTCATGCCCTAGCTCTCCTTTGCATAATGTTAATGGAATCTTAAATCTGGATTCTCTATTTAGGTATACAATCCCTTCAGAGTCCTTTTTTCCCTTAGATGCAACTACTACTAGAACTTTATAATACATGTTCCATTACAAACCATTGATTATATTTCTTCTGTTCACTTCAGTGGTTATGAATTTTCAAAAGCACACTATAAGGAGAATTATTTTTAATTGAGCATAGTCCATTAGTCTATTTACCCCCTGGTGAAAATATAAACTACAGTTACAGTTACTAACCAGCAGGTGGCATTCCAGCCTACTCAAGGGCTTCTAGAAGGGATGTAACACAGTATCCCCCATAGATTGACACATTTGAAGAAGTGTTCACAAAGATTAAAAAACGTTTCCTTGTCTTAAGCTTTTCCAGGACAGCTTTGTCAGACTGGTTGGAAATGTTTTGATACTGCTTAATACCAAAAAAGACAACATTTCAACCCATTTCCTAATGGATCATGGCATTTTAAAGCCTAATGGGTACAGAATCCTTTTTCCTCAAATGCAACAGGATTTCTTTAAAGCCTGGTTATACCTTTTCCGAGCTTTAATTTAGCAATTCAATTATGTAATACAGTCACTCAATTATGAAACATGTTCTTGGCTTGGTCTCCTCTTCACATTTACTCTACAAAAGCAGGGCAGCAGATAATCAAAGTTGGAGAATTTGATGGTGGGCTTCAGGTGCTCTGAGGACATTAATGTACAGCGTTTTGTTTAATGTTGGATTGAGCTGTCAACTGAAAATGCTTCTCAAGGGTAAACTGGCAGAAATCTAGATTAGAACTAGAAGTTCAAAATTATTTAAATCTCTCACACACACCCAACACACACACACACACACACACACACAAACATAGGACAGAAAGAATTTGGTGAATCCATAGTCTGATAACTTTGTATCATCTCCCTACTTCCTTCCCCAAGGACCAACCTTCATGCAGAGCTACTATTTATTTATTTTTTTATTTATTGGATTTATATCCCACCCACTTGCCCTAGGGCAACTCAGGGCGGCGCTCAGTCACATACATACCATAAACACCCCCTTAAAAATATAATCTGAGACAATAAAAATATAATAAAAACTATATACAAATCTCCTGAATTGAAAACAACCCTCCCTCCCCTCCCTCTTCCTCGGTATTCTTCCCAGTCCAGACACGCAAGTGTTGGATTATGCTTCTCATGCAGAGAGACACATTCTGTGCAACAAAGATAAAAACAGTGGCCAACCTGCCTACACAATTCCTGCATGGGAAGAATATGGTATTAATATAGCATGACATAATAGGGACTGCGGTGGCTTAGTGGCTAAGATGCTGAACTTGATGACTGGAAGATCAGCAAGTCAGCAGTTCTGGACCCGAGTGCTGCACAACATTGTGAGCTTCCGTCTCTGTCCCAGCTTCTGTCAACCTAGCAGTTTGAAAGTAAGAAATTGTAAGTAGATAAATAGGTGCCACTTCAATGGGAAGGTAACAGTGTTCCATGTACTCCTATGTCTAGTCATGCCTGCCACGTGTCTATGGAAACATCTGCAGTCACAGACAACATTGCTCTTTGGCTGTAAATGGAGAAGAGCACCGCACTCTAGACTCAGATATGTTCAGCTTTCGAGCAAGGGTGACCTTTACCTTTACCTATAGCATGACATATAAGAGCCTTTACTATGAGCTGCATGCCATTGTTGCTCATGGGTAGCACTAGGCCAAGGGTGAGCAAAGGTATGGCTCTCCAGATGTTTCTGGATTGCAGCTCCCAGCATTCCTTTCTAAAGATCATACTGGCTAAGACTAATGAGAGATACAGTCTAAAATGACAGTGGGGGGATAACCCTTTGCCTTAGACAAATGACTGGCTGGAATTCTGTCATATATTTACACCAATGTAATGTGGGTCAGTATAAATCTCTGTGGTGAATTTGTGCACATTAAGTCAGTGTACACCTTTGCTGTTGCATGCTAAAGTCATGGAGGGGCATAGCTGATAGGATTTTTGCATTATATCTCAGAGCACAAAAGCAGTACTTTGCTTTATACTGCTGCAAATATTACTGAGATAAAGCACATCTGAAGTACTATAACTCAGATGCGGGGGGAATTAATATGTTAACAATAGGAATTAATGCAAAAATAAAAATGTAGATTGTGACATTACATTCAGGTCTTACTTATTTATCACATTTATATCCTGCCTTTTCTCCAAGTAGCTCAAGGTGGTATAAACTGAGCCCCCCCCCTCCTTTTCTCAGCTTCATTATCTATGCTGTGTGCTCTGGGAAGCTGGGGAGAACTGGACTTTTTCCCTATCATTTTGTAAAATGGGGGGGGGAGCCTTAGAGTTTTAGAGCTTTTTAGGGGTTAAATGTGTATATGTGGGGTGGGAGTATGTTGATAATTTTGTATAGTTGTATTTTGTTTAGGCTTTGTTGGGTTGATAAGTGTTTTTCCCCCCAATCTCGTTGTTCTGTGCAGGACAATGACAATAAAGATTTATCTATCTATCTAAGCTGTATGTAGTATCATCACAAGTTGCAACCTACCTGCTAGCTTTCATGCTTTTATTATTTTAGTAACTTGAATTAACTGTGTAATTAGGAGTCAGTCATGGAGTAGAAGAATTATTGCACTTATTTCTAAGGTATAATCCCATACCTTTGAAATGCAGACCACAGTGGACTGGTTTTACTCAGCATCTGCCCCATCACTTAGCAGAGCTTTTCCTGTGCATCTGCTACTTTCTCATTCTGTCATGACAGAAGGGAAGTCCATAATAGAGACCTCACCTTCCCGATGGGGACAACTACCACTCATTCTTACTTAATCCATTGACTGCCTTCATGTTTCCCCTGAGAGTAAGACAACCTGATTAGCGAAACGGAGCCATCATTCTTCAGTTTACATCCTCGTGCAGAGAAGAACAGGCAAATTTTCAGAGCCACATATATGAGTATCTGGACCCTTGGAATTCAACAGCTTTTATCCGTTGGAAAGGGACCTTCTTATTTATTGTGACATTATTGCCACAATTTGAGCACTAGCCAGTCGTTCTTTTCTAATATGGAAATTTTGAAGGATGTCATTGTACTTACGTATCTAGAGAGCAAGTTAAAGAAATCACTTAGGACTTTCCCATGGCTAGGCGTTGTAGGAAAATCAGGAGGCAGTAACTTGAGAGCCTGTCCACTTGGGGGGATTTGGAGTGGTTTAGTTCATGCTTAAAAAGTTCTTTGCTTTAGTGCAACCTATTTTATCTCTCACTTGAACATTCTTTCCATTCACACTGATCTACATCCCCCCCCCCCCCGCACCACGGTTAAAAAGGGTCCAGATGGGTCTTCAGATTGCTTTGTTTTCTCTCCCATTTGATTAGTAACACTCTACACACCCTTTCTTGCCTTTTTTCTGAGAACATAATTCAATGGGCTGCAGCAACTTTCTCTTTTTTGTTAAGTAATAATTGACATATCAAAACAGCAATGTACAGTATGTACCTAGTATGATGCATATAACACTACCAATGTATCTCAGTCATCTAGAAAAATGCTTCATCAGTAGGAAAATATATTTTTAAAACTTAAAACATTAGAGTAAGTAAACATACAGTGTGTGTGGTGTGTGTGTGTGTGTGTGTTTCCTCTCTCATCTCTCTCTTCAGCCCAGAAAGACACAAACCCTAAACATACTGTTGTATTTTGCACAATCACTGCTCAGTTTTCTGAATCCTTGTCCCCTTAGATGAGGGGTAGCCAACCTATGGCCCATGGGGGCCCCACCGCCCTTGCCACTACCAGAAGCAGAAGCAGGCATGTTCACAACAGCCATAAAACGCACCCATGCATGCGTAAATGCACCCATGCCTGCAGTAAACACTGACATAAATACACTGGCTGTCATAAAGGCATTTATGACAGCCGTAAATGCGTGTTACAGCAGCATTTATGGCGGGAGGAACCATGTGACCGACCCACTCAGATGTCCTGGGGGCATGGTCTGGACCACGGTGTGAAAAGGTTGGGAATCCCTGCCTTAGATGGTTACGTGACTGTCTTATTTTTCTATAAAGATGTTTTTTTAAAGATAGTGATCTTAAGCATTAGTGTTAACGTATAACCTTAATGTGTTATAATGCTTGGAGTGTGTTTTCTTTAAGTTCTATAGTTTTCAGATCCTCACGAGAAAAAGCCCTGTTAAAAGTGAGATGTTTGAATCCCAAAATTGACTTACTGTATCAGCGCAGTTTTGGAGGTTAGGGAGTGGGGGAGAGAATGTCCTCCAATCAAGGATCCACTATGTATCATTATGTAGTTTGTGCTTTCCTCCCAGCACAGACACCATTGTCTTTCCCACTGAATCATGAGGTTCAGATTTTTATTGTTTTAAAAGAAAGAAAACACTTTAGTGCGTGTGGGGGGGGGGGAGAATTCCCACCTCTCCATCGCCCTTTTCAATGTAACGACACACCAAATACTTTATATCACAGAATTGTTACCTCTGATCACTCACAGCTCTATTTTGATGCAAACTAACCATTGATACAAGCTACAGAATGGGAGTGGTCCAAATTGCACAAAAAAATCTTAGTATATCTATATATCTAGTACAGTATATCTAAAGCAGTGACTCCCAACCTTTGGTTTTTGGACTTCAATTCCCAGAAGGCTAGGTCAAGTCCCCAAAGCACTGATCAGCCAATGTACTGACTTAGGCTTTTGGGAATTGAAGTCCCCTTGTGGGGCATGGGCCCCACATGAGAACCACTGATCTAAAGATATACTAAGTAATGAAACCCCTAGCTCTAGCACTGTGCTAGAAAGGAGTAAGCCTCAAAGGGGGGCAAGATGGAACACTTCAAGTCAAAACATGTGTGGACACAATAATTTGGTTTGGACCAAACTATTAGAAGTGATCCAATTAGTGAATTATATGCTCATTTGGACAGTCAACTTGCTGAAGAAAAAAGTATGATCAATATTCTATTCTAGCCTGTTAATTTCAAAACAACTGCGTTGAAGATTAGTAAACCATCACCAAAAAGTTCCTGTAGGTTACTAAGCAGTCTTAAATCTCATAATAGAGATTTTTTTGTTTTTACGTGTAGTTTTTGACCAGTTAGAACATTGAGAGCTTTTGGTACCGGTGTTAAATTCCTTGTGTTTGTTATACTTCATAGTACTGTATAACAAACAGGCTCTTCCCAAAAATTAATACATTTTTGTATTTTGGGTTCAATTAGATTAGGTACTTTATTGGCCAAATATAACAAACATAAGGAATTTAACTCTAGTACCAAAAGTTCTCAATATGCTAACTGGTCAAAAACAACACATAAAAGCATAACAACAACAAAATTCATATATACAATGAACTATCCACTATACCCTATCAAATATAATTAAATATAATTAAATGTTCAACTAAATCTAGTTGTTTTAGTGTGCATGCTCTATAATGTTGTCCAGAGGAAAAGAGATCAAACAATATCCAGCATGTGATACTAGACATGCTGGTTTGAGGATTTGTAAAGTTGTGGTCCTAAAAAGTAACTTTCTCATATTTTAAAATTAAACCTTCAAGTATTCTCAACTTTAGTGGTATTTAAAGATATACTAAGTACTTCATTATATCCCCTAAATATTAAAAGAAATGTTATCGTTATGGCAGTAAGGCAGTAAATATCTGATTGGAGCAAAAAAAATGTATTACTTTATGGGAAGAGCCTTAACAAATACCAGTCACTCCTATGTATTGGCACAGTCTGCATGAAACTGAGAGAGAGGGAGAGAAATTCCCCAGACACACTGTTATTTTTAAAAAAGCAACCACATAATAATTACTATCTGCCAAAAAAATGTGTCAGTTGAGATACGTCGCTGCTAAACTTGATTATATATGGCTGCATCTGAAATTCAGTAACATTCTTTCAGTAATCTTTTAGATGTAGTCTCATTGTGTGCTTAACTACATTTTGGTTTCTTCGTTTCTTTTTTAAAGGAAATTCAGCAAAGACATGGTTTGGCCAACTCCATTTCCTCCTACTTAATCAAACCAGTCCAGAGGATTACTAAGTATCAACTTTTACTAAAGGTAAAATTCTTATGATACTTATTTACATAATCTTTAATCTAGCAAATGGGGACATTAATTTCTTATAAAACATTTTATGGCCCATGACAGAATTGCTGTTTGAGCTTTGTTTGTTGCCAGCTATGTCTTCCACTATTTTCACTGCTCTTCTCTGTTGCTTTTGGCTTAGCTACCAACACAGAGTGAAATTCTCTGGAGAACCCTGTGATCTAATTACAATACTTGGTTGTCACAGCAGGGATAGAATAACAGTTGAGTAATAGTTCTGTTTAAGTGACTGAGACCATACTTGTCAAACCATGCATAATATTTTTTCAACAAATGAGATGGTTTCAAAATATTTTTGGTCACACTCCTTTATGTTTATGTTGGAGCAAGGACCCTATGTGGCTGGGTCAAACGATACAAACACCAGTCACTCCTATGTATTGGTACAGAAATAGTAGCAAACACATATCGTATCTGCCTACTTGGTATACCTGAGCTTTGTTGGATGCTACTGGCCATGAAGTTTAGGCATTGTTGGATTTAGCCCTTGTAAACCCTATTTAAATGCTATCAGGATGTCTAGCAGCATATGAAGTAGACTAGCAGTAGCAGTTGTAGGAGAGAAGCAAGGCAGTCTCATCACTCCTGCCTCATGGAAAGAAGGGAATTGAACAATCTGATTCAGCCTCATATGCATTTGTATTATGTGTTTTTTTGTTTTCCATATCAACATATACATTCTAGCAACTTCTAAAGCCATTATGTTGCATTTGTTAAAATGATACATTATTTTGTAAAGAATTGAGTAGAGTTTATCTGGTTGAATCACAGAGAACCTAGTGAGGTACTGAATAGTTGGTGTTCAGGAATGAAGATTGCAACCTGATTACCATATCTTTATAATTCTACCATTCTCCAATTTCATCTTTGAAAACATTCTAATAAGCATATATTCAGGTTTGTATTTTGCCCATATATATTTCAGGGCACAGGAGCTACAATCTTGTGGCTTAGTGTAGTTAAGCTATGACTTACTGTGCTTAAAGTAAGTCTCAGTTAGAGTATGCCCATTTGAATCAATGGAACCTAGGTATGAGTCAATTTACTAAATCCCCATTGACTCAGTGGGTTTGCTCTAGTGTAATTTATTATGCTAAATGAATGGATGTTGATCTATAATTTAAACATTCAGTGTGATTGAGAATGAGAACCTTCTGTTGATTTTATATCAACATTATTTATGTTTGACAAGGGAACACTAATTTATCCTGACTAGCTGCAACCAAAAATATGCAGTCTTGTCTGAGGTTAAGTTTTATTGTCTATTTCCCCTCAGGAGCTTTTAACATGCTGTGAAGAAGGAAAGGGAGAACTCAAGGATGGTTTGGAAGTCATGCTCAGTGTCCCTAAGAAAGCCAATGATGCCATGCATGTCAGCATGCTAGAAGGTAAGCAGATTTCAAAAGTGGCATATGTCTGCTTGACTCTCTTTTCAACACTCTCCAAGTGACGTTTAGTGATGCTTGGAGTTAGGGTGTCCAACTGGCTCCCAAATCATTCACTGATTTTTCCCCAAACCAGTTGGTATTGGCCGAAGACCTTATACATTACAGTGAAACCTCATACAACAATCGCCCGGTATAACAACGAAATCACATAACAATTAGGTTTTGAAAAAAATGGCACCCTGCATAACAGTTTTCCCTATGGAAAAAATCGTACAACAATTTTTCAATGGGAAAAAACACTTAGCAAAAAAAAAATATCGTTGTATGATGCATCCCATAGGGAAAATCACTATATGATGCATGCATCATATAGCAATTGTTTCATACAACAACGAGCCCTGTGGAACAGATTAAAATTGTTGTATGAGGTACCACTGTATATGCATTATAATATATACATTGGTATGCAAAAGTACAATTGTTCTGGTTTGCCCAAATTTAACCAGTACTTAATTCTTCCTTTCTCATAATTCTGCTTTTCCTTTTCTACTTACCAAATGCCATAATTTATGAACCTCTGATTTTGTACCATTATCTTGTATAATTGTAGCAATTGTTTAATCAGTGCTGGAATGTGAAAGGACCATTGTTTCCTCCTCCAAATACTGAGAACCCCTTCTGGGTTCTCATTCATTCTCTATTTCATACTGTTTTCTATTAGGTCAGTTCTGTCTTCACTGACTTACATTACCCAGTGCACTGTTTCAGACAAGGACACTTCCCAGTTCTGTCTGAAGCTACTTTGGCATACTCGAAGGGGTCATGGTGTTATGATACTGGGCCTTAATTTAACCCCCATTAGATATTACAGCAATCATCATTCTTTGCTTATCCCAATGTGGGGAGCCAAAATAAAGGGAGAAGCTAATAGGAGTGGATCAGTAATTGCTTTAGTTCAGAGGTTCTCAACCTATGGCCCAGGGGCCAAATGCGTCCCACAGCACCATTTCATGTGCCCCCCATACCTGTCAAGTATCCTGGATTGACCAGGATTTCCCGTATTTCCGCGCCATTTCCTCCACTTTCCCGCCACCATCTCGTAATTTGACTGGTGGGGAAAGTAGTTACTGCACAGATCCTGTATTTTCTGGAGCCACGCTTGACAGGTATGCCCCCCACTGCCTCCACCACACCTGGAAGTGCCATGTGTGGTAGGCAGGGCAAAATGGCCATCCAGCTTCTAAAGCTGTCTGAGGGAGCATGACCCTACCCTCGGCTTGAAAAGGTTGAGAACCCCTGCTTTAGTTCTTAGCACTTTAGCCTGCCTAGCTGGTAGTGCTTCCAGGGAGGATTACTAAAAATGACATTCTCTGCCACCATCATCCCACTAAATCATACAAAGGGAAACTTACAAAGAAAAATCTCAAAAGTGTCCTTGGTAGATAGTTGAATGCTTTAGACTGGATTTATGAGACAGAAACCCCTTCCATGTATAAAGGAATAACACCAAGCCTTAGGGCCTCTCTGGAATTACTAAGATGCTCTCCATAGTGGCTCAACCTAATTCCCTTTGTACTAGGTGAAAGTAAAGGCCACCCTTGCTCGAAAGTCAGTCTTATCTGACTCTAGGGTTCGGTGCTCATCTCTGTTTATAGCCAAAGAGTCAGTGCTGTCTGCATCTTCAGATATTTCTGTGGACATGTGGCAGGCATGACTAGACACCAGGGTGAACGGAACACTGTTTACCTTCCCGCCAAATTATCTGTTTGCAATTTCCTGCTTTTGAACTGCTATGTTGGTAGGAGCTCAAACAAAGACGTAAGCTCATTTCGTTGTGCAAGTTCAACGTCTTAGTCACTAAAGCCACCACAGTCTCTCCCTTTATACTAGCTAAACACTAATGATGGGTCATTCTCTTTTGAGCTATTGTCAAATAGCTCTTCATGACTGGCTGCTAGACAGCATGCCATATAAGCCTATTACTAGGGTACGGTGGCTTAGCGGCTAAGATGTTAAACTTGATGACTGAAAGGTAAGCTATTCAGCAGTTTGAGACCCGAGAACTGCACGACGGAGTGAGCTCCGGTCTCTGCCCCAGCTCCTACCAACCTAGCAGTTCAAAAGCAAGAAATCACATGTAGATAAATAGGTACCACTTTGATGGGAAGGTAAATGGTGTTCTATGCACTCCAGTGTCTAGTAATGCCTGCCACATGTCTACAGAAGCATCTATAAACAGAGATGAGCAGAGAACCCTAGAATCGGATACGACTGGCTTTCAAGCAAGAGCGACCTTTACAAGGGTAAAAACAACCAGATACAAATTTGCAGAGTACTTTGAGGTATGTTCATGTAACATGAAGATGTTATCTTTTGGGCATCTTTGAAGATAGGAAATACAGCAAGTTTGTTCCCTTCTTGCTCGATCACCGAATTTCATACATTCATAAGAATGACAAAAAGTCTAGCCATTATAAATGCATAGGTCCAGACATTATAATCTCTATTTTCCAATTCCTTTATTTCCTGAGACATTCTGCTTTTTGACTCTTTCTGTTCTTCTATTCTTCTTGAATCTAGTGAAGCAAAATAGAGTTTGATCAGCAGTTCTCAACCTTTTAAAGCTGGGGGGCCAGGTCACACTCCCTCAGACAGCTTCAGGGACCAGACAGCCATTTTGCCCTTCCTCCACCACATGGCATGATGGCACATGAAATGGGGCCGCAGGTTGAGAATCCCTGGTTTAGATGGTCAAACTAAGAATAAACTGACTCTTGATCTGGCAAGAAGGTCAGATTCAGTGTGAAGTTTATGAATTACAGTAATACCTCATACAAAGTCCGCTTCATACAACATCGGATTCATACAACATTGCCTAATTCCTTGAAAAAAGTTGCCTCATACAAAGTCGTGCGACTTTGTATGAGGCATTGGGTTTTTCCCAGGTTGCATTGTGCCTGCGCAGTATAAAAGGCAGGACACATGCGTGCATTGCTCTTGTGGGTTTTGCATGAGGCAAAGAGGCGATTTTGGGTTTTTTTGAATTTTTTTCGTCAGAATTTTTGGAAGCATTCCTAGGATTTTTGCAGCATTCTTCATGTTCTTTGACAATCAGGGTTGTTTGACATGTTTTTGTAATGTATTTAGCCTTTAGACAATGATTTCTTAATGTTCTGTTAGTTTCCTATCTGTTTCCTTGACTTTGCCCTGAAGTCTGTGCTGTTACAGTGCAATGTATCTCTATGGAAATGACATAGTATGAGGCATCGCAGCAAGGATTTGGACGTTGTATGAGGCATCGCGGCTAGGATTTTGCATGCCTCATACAAAGTCCAAATCCGTATAAAGTCCAAACGTGTGGAACCAAGTTTGGACATTGTATGAGGTATCACTGTACTTTGTGGTGTTTATATAGTAAATGCTGTGTATTTGTCCTCTTCTTCTTGATAATTCTGTATAGAATAAGCTTCATCTCTCAATTTTATCATTTCAGTTTTTATGGCTTTATTTGATCCAATTTATATTGTTTCTAGGATTTGATGAAAACTTGGATGTTCAGGGAGAACTGATTCTACAGGATTCCTTCCAAGTCTGGGACCCTAAGGCGATCATTCGAAAGGGACGCGAGAGGCATTTGTTTCTCTTTGAAATCTCTCTTGTTTTCAGCAAGGAAATCAAAGATTCTGCAGGACACACTAAATATGTTTATAAAAACAAATTACTGGTATGTCTGCATGGATAAACATTTCATGGGCTTCAAGATCTTTGCAAGAGCTTAGTATTTTTTTAAAAAAAACAATTCATGATAGAACCAATAGAATGTATATAGTGAAAATGTTTATATTTATATTATTTTGGGATCTTTTGAGGATGATCCACTTTTGTCTTTGTGGTTTTTTTATTTACTGGACATTTCATTTTGCACAAAAGGGACTGCCTCTTTTGGACCATTTTATTTCATTTTTCTTCTTGGGTGTTTTCTAAAGAACCATCAGTAAAAAGCAGATCTGAGGCAACGGAGAGCCAGTCTGTTTGAAAAGAAGGCAACAGTACATGGCAAAGAAAATTTGGCATTAGAGCAAGAAAGAAATTCCCCAAACTGCAACTAATTAACCATTACCACTCCATAGACATTTTTAACAGAACCAAGATACTCTATTGCTCAATTGAGATTTGGGGGAGGGGAAGGAAAATCCCAAGCATTTATATTTCTACAATTGTTTTCTGCCTGGAACTAAAATTGTACAATTTGCACAGAGAGAAGGGAAATGAAAGAGGGGGAGAAGCCTGCTGGAGGGAGGTTGCAATCTCATGGCTACTCAGGGACAAATCATCTGGGAAAATGAGATTTAAACCACATTTAAGATTTTTCAGTCTAACATGAGAGAGTCGGAGACAGAGAGAGAAGGAGAGAGAATGTGGTTCTTTAGTGTAATGTTGGTGTTTGATAGTTTAGAATTCAGCTAACATTTAGAATCCATTGCTTGTAATAATCCATGGTAATCTCTCCTGCCACTGACTTGAATGCCACAGTTTCCAGTAGAGGAACTGCTTCTGTAGCAGCACTTGCCTGCTGTCTCCCTTGGCAACTTCCCCATCAGTTGCTTTCTCATTCATCTTCTCATATTCTTGACTTTCCTGTATGATTCCTCCTCACCCATATGTCTCATCAGCCCTCTTACCTGATTTTGTCCGGGCACCACTCCTCTTGTTGGCAAATTCACATTCCATCTATCTTTGAACAGTTTGCTGTTTGCTAACCTTCCTCCATCCCAACAACCTCTCTCAACCTCCCAGCTACCGTTGAAGTGCCACATTTTCTGTCTGGTATGAGGATCCAAAATAGAGGCACAAAGGGAGGGAGGCAGGCATCACAATTCAAGATAAGGAATAGCTAAACCTAGCAGAGGACCCGGCGTTGCCCGGGGGTACCCTAGCCGGGCCAAGGAGAGACCCATGCCTGCCCTCCAAGCTATCTTATCTTTTTTCTGCTGTCATCACAGCGTTCTCTCAGCCCTGCCGCAAGGTGCCATCTCAGCCTGACTCTGGCTGCTGCCGCTGGCCTCCCCAGCGACTACAGTCAGTGGGTAACCATCACAGCCCGGCCCCTCTGTCCTCCCGTGGCGGAAGGGAGGCTCCATTTGGGTGGGTGGGCAGAGGACCCATTGGGGGGGCGGATGCCTGCGGAAGGCAGCAGCCTGGTCCCATCCGCCCCCCAGCGGTGGGTTCTCCTTTCCCCCTGAGGCATGCCTCAGGAGTGAAGAGGAGCCATGCCATGGTGGCTGCCCACCAACAGTAGTCACTGTGGTGGGGGCAGCTGTAATGGCCATAATTGCCGCCATCCATACTGGTGGATAGGCCGTGTGCCACCTGGAATGCCGGGTAGACTTTGGTGCATGTGTGGAATGTCATGCATGTGCCACAGCCTGGAACGCCAGTCAGGGTTAGGCGCATGTGTGGATTCTTGCACATGCGCAGTCACCTCCCCTTGTCATTTCTGCTGGCCAGGGGGGGCATTGCAGCCCCTTTTGGGGGGCAAGGGCCCCAAGGCGGGCTGCCGGTTACCCACAGTGGCCACCCCAGATGTTGAAGGTAGGCATGCACGGAGTTTCCAGTGTAATCGGTGCAGGGGTGTCGCTTTGTATGAGGGAGCCCAATGATGTTACAGAGCCCCAGATTTGGTCAACTGGGAATTGGTTGAGCTGTGGCGATGATATCACAATCCCCCCTGGTTGGCTTTCCCCCTTGCTTTTTCTCTTGTTGGTGGGGGCATCCCCTTTGCAGATTGATTTAGGGGCATACCCCTCCCCATGGGGCTTGACACCCCCACAGTGACCATCTCTTCAGCCCAAGGTACGTATGTGCCGAGGTTCAACGCGATCGGTGCAGGGGTGTGGATTTGTATAAGGAACATACAGCACCAGACCTTGATTTTAGTTATATAGATAGAGAGATAAAGAAAAAGTATTGGACTCAAGAGAATTCAGGCCCTTTCCCATATTTCAAATCCTCATTGCCCCCATCCAGTTGGTCTGATAGCCTTCTAAACAACAGACCAATTGGATGAAAAATCTTCCCAGGAAGTTGGGTGGACAAAGGGTGAAAGAAAGGTTAAACCAAAAACACTTCCCTTGAAACATTTGTGTACAACTCTATCTTTAACACAAACCATCTCTGTTTAATTTTCTCTTTCAGTAATTGATGAAAGACCACAGAAACTAAAAAGAAAGCTTCCACACACCACACACCACACACACATACAGGCATTTACACTGTTGGTGGCTTTTTGTGATTTTCCAGTACTTTAAGAAGAAGAAAAATTATTCTAATATGAAAAAATGGCATAAAACTCTAAAAATGCTTTTAAAGCAAAGCAATGACACTTCATGCACTCTCTGGACGGTTCACAAATTAATTAGCATTTTGCCTCCAACATGTTGGGTACTCATTTTACTGACCTCAGAAGGATGGAAGGCTGAGTCAACTTTGATCCCTGGTCAAGATTGAACTCACAACCTTTTGTTGTGAGCTTAACCACTGCGCCACCAGGGCTTCTTTAAAATAATCAAAATTTAAAATTAACAATGTCCTTTAAAAGCATCAAAGAAGTTGTTGTTGTTCAGTCGCACAGCCAAGTCCAACCCTTTGCGACCCTATGGACCACCACACACCAGGTTCCTTTGAAATCTACCATCCTCTGCACCCCAAACAGATCTATGCCCATCTCATCAACAATTCCATCCACCCACCTCATCCTCTGCCACCACCCCCCTCTCCTTTTGCCTCCGATCTTTCCCAACATTAGGGCCTTCTCAAGTGAGTCCTCATTTGGTGCCAAAGTACTTGAGCTTCAGCTTCAGTATTTGTCCTTCCAATGAGCAGTCAGGGTTGATTTCCTTCAGGATGGACTGATTTTATCTCCTTGCAGTCCAGGGGACTCTCAAGAGTCTTCTCTGGCACCAAAGTTCAAAGGCGTTTATTCTTCGCTCAGCTTTCCTTGTGGTCCAGCTCTCATAGCCATACATTATTACTGGCAAGACCATTGCTTTAACTATGCAGACTTTTTTTTTTGGTCAGGGTGATGTCACTACTTTTTATTATGCTGTCTAGGTTGCTCATAGCTTGCCTCCCAAGAAATAATCATCTTTTTATTTCATGGCTGCAGAAAACATAACATTTTTCTTTGCACCTCAAATATTTTTGTATTGTTCCCTTTTATTATCCCAGTTTTGAAATATATTTTTATTGTGCCTTTATTATCATCATCCCACCCACCCCAAAATGTTTTGCTATTTGCTGCAGGGGTGGAGGTGCAAAGGCTGTGCATGTACTCCTACCAAATTTAGATGTGATCAGTCTGATTCCACATGGCCATGTGACATGAAGATAGTTTTATTCTATTTTTCCTGAAAAGCGAACTATAAAGGTCACATGGAGCATCTAACGTTACTCACTTAGGTTACATTCATTTCATGATGGTATACCATGATACTAATTGTATCACTTCCTATTCCTAAATCTGAATGCCTCAAAAATTACAATTCTCAATCTCTTGTTTCTATCAGACCTCAGAACTGGGAGTGACAGAACATGTAGAAGGAGATCCCTGCAAATTTGCCTTGTGGTCTGGACGGACTCCCTCCTCAGATAACAAGACTGTGCTGAAAGTGAGTTCCTAGTCTTATTTTCTCTGTATGTTTCCTTTTTTTTTTTTTTTGCTTATACGCTAGGGAATATTTGCACAAGTCTAGCACTGTTGTAAAACATGTGGCAGTTCAAACGGTAGGAATTTTTTTTATTGTTTGATGTTTTATCTGAAGAGTTCAGACTGTACCTTTTAAACAATTTATATGTATTGTAGATGACATACCTACTGAATTCAGTAATGGTGTTTATAACAGTGGGGCATCATAGCTAGTTTTCAAGTAGGAAATTGTATCAATTGTATACAGAGATAAATAACTGCTATGCCAACTTCATTTTATTCATCTGGTGAAGTAACCTTCAGCCCACAAAAAAGTATGCAAAAAGCTTACTATACATGTTTCTCCTGGATCTCACTAGGTTACAACTCTAACATACTACTTAAGATCTGGAAATTATTTTCAATGCCTTTGTAGATTTTTAGCTGAGAATTGGGCATTAACAACCAGCAGTAGTTCCAAAGTTGTCCTTTATTTGGCTTCACATTCACGCTCTTGATTTTTAATTTGACTTCTTGCTCTGATTTATGCCCAATACCCTTGTCATAAGAACTACTGACTCTGCTCTAGTCCTGCCATTTTCTAACTCATAGGTCAGCCAATGTACTGACTTAGGCTTCTGGGAATTGAAGTCCAAAAACCAAAGGTTGGGAAACACTGCCATAGGTCCTCAAACTGGCTTTCCAGATGTTCTTGGACTTCAATTCCCAGAAGCCCTGATCAGCAGGTGTGCTGACTTGGTCTTCTGGGAATTGAAGTCCAAGAACACCTGGACAACCAAGTTTGAGTATCTGTGTTCTAACCCAACCCATGGAATGCCCATAATGGTTCAATTTGCTCTACACCTTTATAATGTGTTGAGAGGCCTATGTGGAATTTGGTCATGCCTAGATATAAATAAAGGAAGATTCTGTCACCCAACTGAATGCTGACAGCCTGAATTTGATCTTTTTAACACGGTGAGCTACCTTGGGAGAAAGGTGGTCTATAAATACAATAAATAAATATTAGAGAAATATTATAATTTGATCTTCTGTTTTCTCTGTTAAAACCTTCAGGCATCCAACATTGAAACAAAACAAGAATGGATAAAAAATATTCGAGAAGTGATACAAGAAAGGATGATACATTTAAAAGGAGCTCTGAAAGAGCCAATACAACTCCCAAAGACACCAGCAAAGCAAAGAAACAACAGTAAGAGGTAATACCTTACAACCGTGGTGGTGAACCTATGGCATGGGTGCCAGAAGTGGCATGCAGAGGCCTTTCTGTTGGCACACTCGCCATTGAGGGGAAGCCCCATCTCACCCAGCCCTCTCCCTCTGCCAAAGGGGAGGTGAGAGGGAAGGCTGAAATCCCAGGAGACTGTGGCTGGGCAAGGTGAGGTGACCAGACACCTTCTAGGAGTTGGACACACTTGCGGGGCATGGAGAGAATTTGTGGGGGTGGGCTGCACCCACAGGGGGGCAGCCATACCCACATGGCTTTGCTAGAGGCATGCTGGCGATGTCGCATGGGTGTGTGGGCACTCATGGTGCCTGCCCGCATACCTCCTCCTCCTCTTCCTTGGGCACTCGGTTTCTAAAAGGTTCACTATCAATGCCTTACAACAACTATTCCTTTTGTTCTGTGTTCTCATTCTTTTCCTTCACAATGGATTAGTCATCAGTGGCACAATAAAAGTCTGCTATAGTGATTAATGTCAGACAATCTGGAGGCCAAATGTAGTCCTCCTGAGCAATTACTGCTGCTTTCTAGTTTTCATCCTAGAAGTAAGTAAAAGAGGAGGGTTATAAAGGAGTGCTGGCTCTAGCAATGGGACTTGGGGATAGTATAATGGAGAAAGTTAGTGCTCTCTACCTTGTGTTTCGTATTGTCAAAGCTAGTTTCACATGAGGACTTCCAGATCTTGCTGTCCCAAATTATGGTTTTCTGCCCATCAGATCTCCTTTACCAGATCTGAAATCTGAAGAGAATGCAAGCAGATATGCTTAGTGATTTACTGTAATTCTCAGGATCATGGGAAATTACATCTGTTGAATAAAGGCAGACAAAGGTGAATGGAAACATGCTGATCACAGCATTGCACTGGATGTATGGTTCAGCCATCCTGATATCAAACATTCCTCAGAGGACTGATTTTTTTTCCTCCTAGCTCACTCAGTCACCTCCTTTCTGGAGTCTTTTAACATGTCCTTTCAAAGTTCCATTTGAATCACTAGCATTTGCCTGTCTCTGAAATGTCTTGATGTAAACTGCATTTCCTGTCACTTTATCCTCAGTTAAGAGGGCAAATGACGTATGCTTGCTTGCTTGACTTACATACCACCCATCTAACATAAATGTAACGCTGGGTGGTTTAGACAGAGTAGTGTATATTTATTCATCATACCTAGCCTTCTAGGTATGGTCTTAGTTTGTCCTCAGGCCAGAGTTAACCTTTCTCTCATAGGCGCTCTCTTCATTTTATTTGTCCCAAGATATAGTTCTTCCCTTCTGCTATCCTGACTGAACAACCACTCTAGAAGATGACCCTCCATACTTTGGAATGTCAAGCAGAATACTCTATTTCTCCCTGTCATGAACAGAATCGTTTTGTTGCATCCATGCCTCTTCATTTCTTATGGCCTCCCTAAAAAATCTGGCCACTTTTCACTGGGGCTACAGCTGTATCTACAGCTTTTCTCAGGGATGTCATGCTGCCAGACATTTACAGAGCTATGATTTGGTTACAACCTTCTGCATTCATATAACATTATTGATTGGCCGTGTTTTAGCAGATTTGTTTACTTAGCTATCCTTTACTGACATCCATCTGCCTCCAGTGAGATGAAGAGTCCCAGAGACCATGAAGAAGGAGGACAGGTTGCTTACCTCTAACTTTGTTTCTTTAAGTGGTCACATGGGAACTCATGCAACCCTCCCTCCTCCCCTCTTGGATGTCCCTCTACTTCTCTAAATACTGGAGTGGACATGGAACTGAGGGAAACTGGAAGAAAGTGTTGGAGCATGTGTAATGGGGGTGGGAGAAGCTCCCTCCAAAACATAATGTTCAGCTATGGAAGGTTCTGAAGCATTACTGTATAGACAAAGAAAACACATAGGAGTGAGTTCACAGTTGACCCTTGAAGAAGCACAGTTAAAGGAAGCAACCTGCCCTTTTCCTTGAGGCTTTGAGATTTCCACTCCTATTTTGCAGGGATGAGCAACCTCCAGGAACTAAACATGTTAAGGGAGCACTGGGATCAGCACCCTACTCTCCTGACTTTTGTCCCCAACATTTTTCTTGCAATTGGAAAGAAAAAAAATATTTTTTTTGGGGGGGGGGAGATGTTTCCACTTTAAATGCTAGATTTTAAAAAGCAGCTCCAGGGGTAACTGTGGCTGTGTTTGGGTTGCTGGCTACACTGCTGTATTAGTACCCAGCATGAGGAAAGGCACTCAAAAGATGCACTGCTACTAATGAAAACCATTGGGTCTCAAATTTAATTCCCCTTATAAATTTATTTTGGTGCAAGCACACAGTTTACATATTTGCTGGAGAGAAGGGTGAAATGGAAAAATAAATAAGTATGCTCATATTTGTATTGTTTCTGTTTGGTTGTTTTTGTTAAAGATTGATGTAACCTTCTGATTTAAACCAATGAAAATGCAAGAAGTGAGATACAATCTTTGGCAGCTGATATTGGTTTTTGCAAAACACCATGAGCTATAATTTAGATGGCTGGGTTTGGTTAAGTGAGAAATCCAAGATGAATGAGGCACTGGCCAGCCACACTTATTACAGAGCTACTGTATTTTGAAATACGTTGTCACTGTATAAACCCAGAACAAAGAGCAAACATGGTTATTATATGCTAATCTCATGGTAGAGGTGACATCATCATTCTAAATTGCATAGTGAGTTGTAATGTATATGTGATCAGTTGAGGAACTGAATCCTCATATACTAGCCAGCTGTTTTCAAGTCCATTGATGGAAATATCTTGTTCTTTCCCTGCAGAGAGGGAGGCGAAGATGCCGACAGCCAAGGAGATGGAAGCAGTCAGCCTGACACAATTTCAATTGCATCTAGGACCTCACAGAATACAGTGGATAGTGACAAGGTAGGATTAGAAAATGGAACAATGCTAATTCTAAGAATGCAATTGTGAAACATGGAATGGCAAGCAGAGAACCAAAGTCATTTCGTTTTGGAAGTGATTATATGGAATTTTGTAACTTTTTGTGATACATTATGTTGTAGGTTGTTTACATTCAAGCAGTGAGTTCTACTGTTGCGTATCCTTTTTGTTTTGAATGAGTGTGACTGGGTGCTATCTTCTTCTTCCGTGTCTAGGCCAGATGTGAAACTCCCAAAATGAAGCCACTTTTGGTGAATTCACTTCTGCAGTTCTTTTCACCTGACCCAGTGTTAGAAAGATTAGCCGGCAGCACAAGGTTACCGTTACCAGGGTACACCTGATTGTAGTTCAAAAATAGCACAATCTTCAAGGAGGATCTTTCTGTGTACCCCACTGGCTGCTATTAGTAGCACCCAGGGAAGATTTAACTTCGAGACTGAATTATCTCCACTAATAGGAGCCATCATCAATTTTTATTAATTGGAGCATGGGTGCTATGAATTCTGTGTCATCTTCCAAAGAGTTATTCTACTGGACGGTGATGAGCAAATGTGACATAAAGACCGGTGGACTGGCCTCAAAAAATGAGTAACGTTCAAACCAATTTTGGCTTAAAATAAAGAACAATTTTCTTCCCAGCCACTATCCTTGGAGGAAGTGTTGCTTCTTCTCAGTAATAGTATATGGGGTTGGGCAAGAAAATAGCAGAGCCAGAGTGACAAACACAGACAAATGAAGTAAGTATACTTGCTTTGTGCAAGTATGTTTTAGGAGTGTGTGAGTGACATAGTTTGTCATGTACTAGTTTGATTCCAAAAAAAAAATGTGGCACTGTCAAGGCATTCAGCTCTTTGGTTGAAGATGGCTGTGCCTATTTATTTATTTATTTATTTGCAATATCCTCTTTGTCCTTTTGTGAGGTTCTGCAAAGCAAATCTCAGGTTGCACAGCATAGCGATTTAAAGTGGCAAGCAGATCCATGCTATAATTGCAGCCACAGGGTTCCAGAGATGGTTGGAGGGAAATTCATCGTTCTCAAGGCCAGAAGTGAGGCATGGGCAAGTGACGAATATGAATCTGTTGGGACTATTGTCCACAGCGGCAAGTAGAGCTACAGAAGTTGCTAGAGACTTGATTAGATACTTCCAAAATAAGCTGACATCCAAGACTTCACAGGACTTGAGAACCAACTGTTCAAAGTTGGTATCCTAGAAGCAAAACAGGGGTATTATTTTTCAGATTAAAAGTGTTACATTGTACGGTTGAGGCAAGAAGTCCCGGTGCTGGGCTTGGTACCAATTTCCTTTATAATGTAGGTAAATGCTTGAGTACTTTGGGTTTACTTACCACTTAATGCTCTGCACAGAGTTGTTATGTTCATTTGCCTTATTAATCTGACTTGCATTTGATTGGTTCTGTCCCTTCTTCCTTTAGTGGCAATTTTCATAGGTTTTTGTCCCATTCATCCCAGAGGCACCATATACACGTGATCACTAAAATGCAGTTTTTAAAACTATTAACAATTACATAGATTCCGGAAGGCTTTTTATGCATCCTTATGAATATTATATGGCCACTTGCATTTCTCTCCTTACACTTTATTTACAACGAGTAAAATTTGTTGTTTGGTTTCTACACTGCCTGAATGAGTGCTGTGTGTGTGATATATTTGGGGTTGTGTTACAGTTGTACCTGTCATGCAACATATGTCCTTCCAGAAGGAAGACAAACATTATAAAGAACTGTTAATAGAGCCAGTTGTGAATCATGAGTAAAATCTAAAGGAGTAACTTTTATAAGAGACCAAAGATAAACAAATTATGTTTACTATAAGGGCATGTTCTGGTGTTATTGGTTTTATTTTCTGTCATTAAATTGGCAGGGGTATAATTCTCTACAGATGTCCCAAAGGTCAGTGAGACTGGGCAATTATTCAAACACAGAACAAAACTTACTGAGCTTATTTTGTTTTGTTTTGGGTTATTTTTTTAAAGCGCTGTAGCCATTTATCATAAATTATCCCAGCATTCTACCCCCTCCAACCATTGGTGGGCATCATCAGGTTCGCACCAGTTCACCAGAACCGGTAGCAGAAATTCCGGCTGGTCCCGCCCATCCACGTTTTGAAATAAAATAGTCCTAATTCAGGTGCAACGCAGGGCTTTCCCCCTGGCCACACCCATCATACCACGCCCACAGTGTGGTAGTAAAAAATTTGGAATCCTACCACTGCCTCCAACAGAAACTGTACCTTTAAAGCCACTATGCAATTTGCTGCTGCTTCATTTAAATTATGGTGACAGAGCAGCAGAAAAGCTCAGCTGCAACCTCCTTTAAAAACAAGGTGTACAGAGAGTTTCCATACCTTATTTTAAAACACAAGTGCTGCGAGTGCATCTTGTTTTCAGGTAAAATCATATCTATTTTTTTATTTTTATTTTGCTGGTGACAGGAAGGATTGGCAGGAACAGCTAAAACACATAGTGTTGTGTGGAGTATGTTTTTCTCAGTCCTCATACAACAATTGCCCTGTATAGCAATGAAATTGCATAACATTTAGGTTTTGGGGGGAAATGGCATCCTGCATAACAATTTTCCCTATAGAAAAAAATCAACAATTTTTCAATGGGAAAAACCACTTAGCAAAAAAAATATATCATTGTACAATGCATCCCATAGAGAAAATCACTATAGGCTGCATGTATTGTATAGCACGTTAATTTCATACAACAACAAGCCCCATGGAATGGATTGAAATCATTGTACGAGGTACCACTGTATATGCCATCAAATGTAATGAGGTAGGGTTATTGGAAATGACCAAAAGTACCAGTCATTCCCACACCATAGAGAAATATTTTTCTCTTTACTTCTCTTTCCTGGCTCAGTCTCTCAACTCTCAAAAGTTTGCCATCCTGATTCTAATTAGGCACTATTAATGCCATAATTATAATAAAACATATACCATAGGGTGGGTGAACAAGTGGCCTCCTCGGTTCCCCTGCCCCCATACCAGCACTCCTGGTCACAATGAAAGATTTTTTTTTAATACTGGCAAAATATTATTTTTGTCCCAGAAATTCCTTTACTATTATACCTAAGGACAACCTCTGGGTTGGAGAGATAGGCAGGATATCTCTCAATGCCATTTCCAGGGAATCCTAAGTAGGTGAAGGCATCTGCTTGGGAATACCCTGAAGCAAATGGTGAGCCACTGTGTGTGACAGAATGCTGGACTGGATGGGCTGTGGCATGTTCCAGCAAGGATGTTCTTATGTTATTATTTTCTAGGGAATATTGAGGGCACTCCCAGCACCAAATATGGGGATTTCCAGCACCATATATGGACAGCTGAAGGTGTAATATGGCATTTTCAGTTTTAAAATGTTTTATAATAATTGGCAGAGGCGTGGGGGTTGTTGGGATAAGTGTGGTCCTCCAAGGTTCACAGAAAGACTATGAAGTACCATGCTGAATACAAGCAAAAGTTACCCGTGAAGAATTGCTCTGCAAATTGTATTTACCTCTTCGGCCTCGCTCACAGGTTACGATGCTGTAAGAACTAAACTGTTAGCCACTACCACTATCCATTTTACCCTGTAGGAGCTATGATTGCTTCTCAAGCAAGCTTCTTTTTTATAATCTGATATGCATTTTAGGAGATTTTAAATAAATAGTTTTGCAAAATTGTTCACTTTATACATTTATAAATATTTTAAATACTGTACCAAATTTATAGACATAATACCTTGCAAGGAGAAAATTTTCGTCCTCAAAAGGCCCAGAAATGCTCTTTTCAGTACAAAAGAAATGAAGTTCTATTTAAAAAATAATATTAACTTGCACTTCAATTGTTAAAATTATTGAAAGTCTGCTAGAAAGGAAGTCAGTTAAAACTGCATGTACCCAAGTTCCATAAGCCGTGGTATAGTAAAATCCATGTCATCATTTTAATGTAATAATGCTTTGAGAGTCCAAATATGTTCTCTGTATAATAGTTTACCATAAAAATTTTCAGGGTCTGTGCAACTAGATTTCTCAAGATCTTTAGATGCCTGTGATTGTTGTCATATGTCCACCATGATATCACACAGACATAGAACGGTAGAGCTGGAAGAGACCTCCAAGCATCTTTGAGTCTGATCCCTACCGAAGTAGAAAAACTGTACTAAAGCATCCTTGACAGGTGGGCCATCTAAGCTCTGTTTTAAAATCTCAAGTGAAAGAGAGCCCACTACCCTCAATAACTCATTATGCTCTTCCTAATGTTTAGGCAAAATTTCCATTCTCTCAATGTGAATCCATTACTTTGAGTCCTATATTCTTGGCATACAAATATAAGTTTGCTCCATCTCCCAAATGACATCCCTTCAAATATATGAAGATGGGTATCCTATCATCTTAGTCTTCTCTTCTCCAGGCTAAACCTACCCAGTTTTCTCAAATCATTCCTCAGAAGGCTTGGTTTCCAGACCTTTTCCTTTCTTGGTTGCCCTCCTCTAGATACGTTTCAGCTTGCCTGCTTAAACTGTCCTTGCCCATTATTAGACACAGTATTCCAGGTGAGGTCTGACCAAACTGGAACAGATTGGTATTACTGCTTCTCTTGATCTGCTAATGCAACTAAGTACTGTATTGCATTTGCTTTTTTTGCTACTGCATCACACTATTTAATTCACATTATGATTAATTTGTGCGAACTATTGGGAAAGGGACCAATACTGAATAAAATAATTAGTTAAGCATCCCCAGTTTTTAGGTTTGGCTGATTTGATGAATGCTTTAAACAAAAGGCAAATAAAATGCAGCCCACCAAATATTGCTGGACCACTATTGCTCACCACTGGCAGTCCTAGGTAGAGCTGATGAGGGTTGCAGCTCAGAAATGTCTGGTGGACCACACTTTGAACACTCCTGTATAACACTGCACTTTTGCTGTAATCGTAGAGGCATAAACATCCTTTAAAATACCTATAAGTGTTACATTGGAATTTGAATGCGGTAAGAATGACCCATAGAATAATTACTTAGTTACTTGGTTGATTCGTACTTCACACGTCTAGTTTGACATGTTGTATCAAAGCATCGTCTCCCACGAGATTTTAGAATAATTATCAGTAAGAAAGAGCCTCCTCGAAGATTGTGGTATTTTTGAACCACAATCGGGCAACCTTGTGTTGTTGGCTAATCTTTCTCACACGAGGTCAGGCGGAAGGAACTGCAGACTGAACTCACCATAAGGTGCCTTCATTTTGGCAGTTCCACATCTTGCCTAGACATGCCTAGATAGAAGAAGAAAGAATTCTACCATTGCTATTGATTTTTTGCCATTTATAAAAGCAGTCAGTCAAAAACACGTGCTGACAGTGTAAATTTAGATTAACATACACATCCTCCCCCATCTGCTTCTGAGCAGAGTTGAACCAGCAGCCCCCACGTGCAACTGCCCATGTGATTTCTCCTCCCAACGCAGAATGTGCTTTAATTGACTGTGATGCATAAAGGGGTCAGTCTTCAAAGCAGTTGCCTGGATGGAAAGATATACACAGAAGTGAATCAAAAAAACAAAGATTTCATGTTTGCTTCCCACACTGAGGGCTTGGAGAAATAATCATTTTTCCATTGCCACCTATCCCCCTGAAGGTGACAGGTAGGCGTTTTCAGTGCTTGTGACGTTCAGCCTTCAAACAGCAACAATTAATGCTTGTATGATATTTTGCATCCGTACCTGCGGGAAGTGAATCACAGCTCTGCTTGGTAGTTATGGAAGTGGGAGAAGACACAAGAGAGCATACTGAGTGTGTGTGTGTGTGTGTGTGTGTGTGTGTGTGTGTGTGTGTCCCTTTTGTCCCCCAACCCTTCTGGACCCAGGAGACCCGGGAGAGGGGAACAAATCCACCCCACCCCCACCCCCCCAAACCCTCTGTTTTAAAAGAGAAGAAACCGCTTGGTTTCTTCTCTTTAAAAACGGAGTGGTTTTTTTGGGGTGGGTGGGGGAAATGATCCCCTCTCTGCTGGGTCCCCTGGCTCTGGAAGGGTTGGGGGGACAGACCCCTTTTGTCCCCCCCCCAACCCTACAAAACCCAGGGGACCAGGGATAGGGGATCGAATCCACCACCCCCAAACACTCCGTTTTTAAAGAGAAGAAACCGCTTGGTTTCTTCTCTTTAAAAACGGAGTGTTTTTTGGGGTGGAACGATCCCCTCTCTGCTTGGTCCCCTGGCTCTGGAAGGGTTGGGGGGACAGATCCCTTTTGTCCCCAAACCCTACCAAACCATGGGGACCAGGGAGAGGGAATCAAATCCACCACCCCTCCCAAACACTCCATTTTAAAAGAGAAGAAACAGCTTGGTTTCTTCTCTTTAATAACGGGGTGTCCTGTGGGGGGATCCCCTCTCTGCAGGGTCCCCTGGGTTTGGGGGGTTTGAGGGGACAATACACATACACACTGCTTCTCTCTCTCTCTCTCTCTCTCTCACACACACACACACACACACACACACACACACACACACACTCCTGCCTTGCCAGGAATTTTTAATGTGTGTGTTGGTGGTTGGAGTGGTATTATATGGGTGGTGGTGGTTGTGCACACCCAAAACCACCCCTAACCACCAACACACCTCTTTTTTACACACACACACACACACACACACACTATATCTCTGTCCCAGCTCCTGCCAACCTAGCAGTCTGAAAGCAAAGAATTTCCAAGTAGATCAATAGGTGGGAAGGTAGACAACATTCCATGTACCTCTGATCTTTAGTCATGCCTGCCACATGTCCACACTCAGAAATATCTGCAGATGCAGCAGCACTGGTTCTTTGACTATAAATGGAGATGAGCACTGAACCCTAGAGTCGAATTCGACTGGCTTTGGAGCAAGGGCAACCTTTACTTCTATAGTTAAGACTGATGGTGTGGAGCTACTCCATGGTTGGTCTTACACTGTGAATATTACATGGAATGTAGTAAATTCCATGCTTATACCCCTGGTCCTCTGTTGAGTTTTAAGAGAGAGCCAGGTGAAGGGGTTTTCACTGCAGATGTGAAGTAACTAAGCAGCAAAGGGTGCAATGAGTTCCATTTACGAGTCTTATTCTACAAATTCATAAATGAAAGCCATGGCATCTAACAGGGCCATATCTAAGCCAGGAAAGTTAAATCTAGATAGCATAGTCTTATCTAGGTAGCAGCATTAAAGCCAGGCATGGTATGTTTATTAAGCTTGCCTGACTAAATAAAAAGTCATCTTGTAAAAAGAGCACCTGAAACAGGAGCATGGATAGCTCGAACTTTTGCTGCCTGGAACTTTTCATTTCATTTTGTTTTTCATTTCACTTTATTTTTGTATTCCACTTAATTCAACCAAAGGTGACTCTAAGCGGTTTACATCATGAAAAGTGCAAGAAACGGTAATATAATATAAAAAATCAAAAGCATCAAAGATCATACAAGAAGCAAAATACAGTAAACAAAATAAATACATAATGATATACAAAGGCAAAAGTACAACAAATACAGTTCCAATAAAAATACACTGGCATATCAGGGTATAACAGTCAACCTGACAGCGGCAAAAACACACGAATCAATTCACCCCAGCCCCCAAAAGTCCCAGAGTCATAAGTCAATGAACCTGCTGCCACTGTAAGCCCAGAGTCCTGGCCAGCAGTGTGGCGGTGGTAGTGGGGGATCCCGGGAGCTGATGAAAAAAATTCACCTGCGCCAAATCCTGGAAGCTGATGGAGTGGGGCCCCGGGACACACAAGGAGCGCTAACAGGAAGCGGCAGCAGCTCCTTTTCTGTCCTCCGGGCGGGCTGGGTCCAGAGGCAGTGGAGGCAGCTCCCACCTGTGTGGCAGCGGCTCCCACTTTTTCCTGTTACCGTGTTTGAAAGATATTTTCTCAGAAGAAAGTTAAAGCCAAATGCTGAATATGGCCAGTGGCTGTTTTTCCTTCCTGTGGCAGCAAGCAGAACCTCATTTTCATACCTGAAAAGCCTAAAGGTCTGGAGATTATGGCACAGTGACAGAGAGGAGATGTGTTAGACTAATGACATCTGTGTGTCGTTCCCTTTTATTATCATTCAAACTGGTAGTCAGTGTATACCTTGAAGCTCTTTTTAAAAAAGCTCTGCACAGCCTGGCAGCCACTCTGACAGGATATAGCCTTGATGGCGAACCTTGGCACTCCGGATGTTCTTGTACTTCAATTCCCAGAAGCCCAAGCACCCAATGAATCCACATGAATGGATTTACTGCAATTCATCTGGCCTATGCCGTCCTCGTCACTCCCAGAAGCGGAAGTAAAACGCACCCGTACAGGCACATTTTGCTTCCACTTCCGGGAGCGACGAGGGCAGCGCAGGCTGGATTAATCACAGTAAATCCATTCATGTGGATTCACTGAGTGCTTGGACTTCTGGGAATTGAAGTCCAAAAACATCTGGAGTACCAAGGTTTGCCATCATGGGGATATAGGATTCTGCAGAAGCATAGCTCTGCTGAGAGAAGGAGCATGTTAAGAGATGGTAAATGATTTCCTTCCAGAACAAACTTTTTCTGCTCCTCTGTGTGTTATTTAATTTCACCAGAAATCAAGAATTATAGAGATATTGGAAGAGGGTTCTCAGTGACTGGCAAGTCTATCTAACATAGTTAGGAAAGACAAAAAAAATTGTGATGGACAAACCACCCAATGTAGTGGCTTCCATTAATGGAGCAGGAAGAACATGAAACCTAGCTTTATTACCCAACTTTGATTTTGGATTGTTACAAGCACCAGGCAGCTATTGTTGAGGGGTGGGGTGGGGAGGGGAGGTACAGTTGCATATATGCTGGCTGGATAGCTCAGTGGTTTAGATATGTGTCTGCAGAGCCAGAGGTTAGGAGTTTGATTCCCCTTGTGCCACCCAGGAGAAGAGCAAGTAGTCATGGGCCAGCTGCACAATCCCAGGGCACCCCCAGAAGAAGGGGATGGTAGACCACTTCTGTGTATTTGCTATCTAGAATAGATAGACACATAAAAAGGTAAAGGTTTCCCTTGCTCGAAAGCCAGTTGTATCCGACTCTAGGGTGCAGTGCTCATCTCTGTTTCTAAGCCGAAGAGCCAGCGCTGTCTGCTTCTTCAGACGTTTCCGTGGTCATGTGGCAGGCATGAATAGACACCGGAGCGCACAGAACGCTGTTACCTTCCCTCTGAAGTGGTCCCTATTTATCTACTTGCAATTTCTTGCTTTTGAACTGCTAGGTTGGCAGGAGCTGGGATGAAGACGGGAGCTCATTTCCGTCCTGCAGTACTCGGGAATCGAACTGCTGACCTTCCGCTTCCCAGTCAGCATCTTAGCAACTTGAGCCACTGCAGATAGCTTTTTATTTGTATCCTGCTTCCCTCAGCCCGAAGGCGACTCGAAGCGGCAAACAACAATAGTAACAAAAATAAAATAAGTATACAATATACAAAATAAATAAATACACAACACTGGAAAAAGTCGCCATATGTTGAAATTGATTTGAGGGCACACAATTATAGTTATGTATCACAAAGAACAATTTGTTTAGTTTATTCTGAGAAAAACACTTATGTTTGTGATCAGCTTCTCCCCATTCATGAAATACAATTGGAGAGCATTTGTGCATTTTAAAATTGAGCTCTCATGATAATAAGCAGGAAACCTTTATTTAAAAAGAGCTTAAGACTGCTGAAAAGGATGTTAAAATATTGGTTAGGGTGTTTTCATTCCTCTATGTATGCTAGGCAGCATTTCATATCACAAGGTTTTACTTTAACTTCCTGTTGATTTTTTCTATATTAGCTTTAGAGTAATTTTTTTGGCCAAAAAGATGATTTAAGAGCAATTTCTAAAGATATTTGCATGAGAAAACTGCATCAAAATAAGTCATCCAAGCTTCCTGAGAAGATACCGCGGTCTCCCTGCATGGGTGTCTCTTTCATTATCCTAGCAGACTGAAACCAACTAAAATTTAGACATCCTAAACATCACTGCAATTTGTGAGAAGACTGTAATCATTATCCCTCTTCATCTTAACCTATAAAACCAAGGGTTAACCGTTGGAACTGGCTATAGGTTGCTATGCCTCGCCCTACTTGCCTGCACTCTCCCTTCGTGCACACGGCTGATCTGGGTCCGCAGGTCAACGAAGGATTGAGAAAACCAGCAGTGGGGCAACAGCCCCACAAATGCGAAAAAGGGAAACAACTTCACTCCCCAACATTCCTTGTGCCGCGCCAGAGCCAATCAGGCTGAGAGGCTCTCGCACAGCGCGGCGTTCAGAAACGCGCCACGGCCAATCAAAAGAAAACCATTTCAAAAAAACGCAGCACAAACACAAAGCACAAACCCATAACTACAAGCCCCAGCGTCCTGCGTGCCATGAAGCCGGCGCCCAAAAAATAAAACAAAAACACTGGGAGAGCAAGTCCGCCAAGCCGCAGGAACCAAAGCCCCCCTCCCCCCTCCCCGCCTAAAGCTCCCGATCGGAGTTTCCCCTTTAATAACACTGGGGGGGTTGTGCTCCCCCTCTCTACTGGCTCCCCTGGGGTTGGGAGGGTTGGGGGGACAAAAGGAGTCTGTCTCCCCAACCCTCCTAACCCCAGGGGACCTGGCAGAGAGGGGATTCCCCTCCACAAACACACACATGCCCCATATTAAAGAGAAGAAACCAAGCGGTTACTTCTCTTTAAAAACGGAGTTTGGGGGGGAGACCCCCTCTCCTGGGTCTGGAAGGGTTGGGGAGACAGACCCCTTTTCTCCACCCAACCCTCCCAAACCCAAGGAAGCCAGCGGAGAGGGGGATCACAACCCCCCCTGATATTAAAGGGGAAACCACAATTGAGATTTCCCTTTTAATATCAGAGGGTGGCCTAGATTCGATCCCCTCTCCTGAGTCCCATGAGTCTGGAAGGTTTGGGGAGACAAAAGGGGTCTGTCCCCCCAAGCCTTCCAGAGCCAGGGGAGACGGCAGAGAGGGGATCCCCCTGTAGGACACAAAAAAACCACAAAAAACAAACAATCAAAAACATCAAAAAATACACAAAAACAAACAAAAATAACACCAACAAACAAGACAAAGTAAACAAAAACCAAAATTTCAAAACACACCCAGCACCCAGCCAAACACCACAAAATCCAACCACCACCACCACCCCAAATAAAGAAAAACAGCCAACTCACCACCACACAACCTCAGTCCACAACGACTGGAAAAGAAATGAATAAAGAAAGAGACTACTTACTGGAAGAAGCTCCACCCAGAGGCCACGAGAGAAAAAACAGTCAAAATACAAGATAACCCCTACCAGCAGCACTTGCTGCCCACAATAATATTTTTTTTCAAAAAGACACAACAGCCCCACACAAAAGGCCCCAAGAGTAAAAACAAGTAAAAACAAATAACACAAAATCATAATTTTACACAAATCAAAAACAGATGTCAATAAAATAAAATAAAAACTATTCAAAAATCCTGTGCTGAATTTTTACTCAAATAAAAAACAAAAACATCAATACACAGTTTAAAAACATTTATTGTGAAAAACATGTATTTTCACATTTTTTTAAATTATTACCTACGGTACAACTATTAAAAAAATACATACTAACAAATTATTGGGTTAAATAATTTTTTTTGGAAAAAGTATATCATCCTTTGTTCTTTTTTCATCCACAAAACCAAAACACCAAACAAAACTCATCACAGTTTATAATAGGCTGCCAAAAAAATGTGTATAACTAAAAATTTTAATTATAGACTAACCTCTTCTTTACAAACATTAACAACAACAACAACAAAAACTTTCCAACACCATTTAAAACAGCCCGGCAACGCCGGGCATCCTCTGCTAGTACTGTGCTATAATTTAGTTCAGTTTTGTATTCTCAGTTATTGTTTTGGTATTAATTTAAAATGGGTATTAAATGGCCTGGGAATAGTTGACGTAAGCTGTAACTTGTCTCTTAAGAGAATTGGGGCTCCAATCGGGTTTCTTTTTTCTTTCTTTCTTTTAGTTGAGTGAAGATCACATGATGCTTATCCCAGTTTCTGCATCTTTTGAGAAATGTTGTTCCAAACATTTTTTTTTAACCCTGCAGCAGGTGCCACAAAGCACCCTTCCAACTTACCCCTTCTCCTCTGGTCCTTTGTTGAGTTTTTATTTTTTCCTTACCCCAATCCCACCAGCCTCCATTTTGAAGTGACTGGTGTGTGTGGAGGGGTGTCTGCTGCTAATACAGTCATTTCAGACGTATCCCCTGTTTATTTATTTATTTAATGCGCTTACATACCGCTTTTCTATGTCCACAGACAAACTCAAAGCGGTTCACAAAACTATCAAACAAATACAAAGACAACATAACAGTAATAATAATACCACAAAATTCGATAAATACAATAAATAAAGAAGTACAGTTACAAACAGACTATTGTAAAATACAATAGTTGCTGCTGCTCTGTACCCAACAAAATAAACCTTTTATTTTTTACTCTATTTTACTGATATTGTGTTACAACAGTACCATGACAGCAGCCCCCTGAACTGTGGTAACACTATAACAGTAAGGATGGGGTGGGGGCAAATTTCAGGCTGTGGGTAATCCTGCAAACTTTACATGAGTCAGCTTCAGCCAAGAAAGTGTGGGATATATTATTATTATTATTATTATTATTATTATTATTATTATTATTATTATTATTATTATTATTATTATTATTATTATTATTATTATTATTATTATTATCATCATCATCATCATCATCATCGGGCAAGAGGCACTATATACAATATGCACTGACACACACATGCACACAGACGAATACAGAGGTGTAGGAATCAGTACAAAATAAATGATTCCTGCCAGGTGTTTTAAATGAACTTCATTTTTGCAAAATTATACACAACCAAACTGTGCATCGTATATTCCTCAGTATTTTAATTGATTGTGAACCTGGCAAAATGGTTCTTGGTTGTGTGTTTTTTTTAAAAAAGAAGAACTTGAGCTTATCAAAATTGGGATGCCCGTCAGGTGTCCTTAACTTTTTTGTGTTTCCCAATAGCTTCAGGGTTTTTTGAAGGGTGATTTACTTACCACTGCTGACATGTGGAGATTTGAGTTCAGGTCTCCTGAGCTTTAGTGAGACCCTCTATCCCAGGGGTGCCCAAACCTTTCAGGCCACAGGCCAGTCACATGGTTCAGGGGGCCGGTCAAATGGTTTAGGGGGCCAGATGGCCCCCAATGCCAATCTATCTGGTCCACAAAGCCCTCATCACTCCAAGAAGTGAAAGTAAAACGCGCTTGTATGGAGCAACGAGGGCTTCACTGGCCGGATGAATTGGTTTCATGGGCCATAATTTGGGCACCCCTGCTCTATCAATTGCTCTACATTGGCTATCTATTCTAAATTAGGCAAAAACTAGTTCAGGCAGTGTGAAAAAGATCAGATTACAAATGGACATTCTCCTAAGATGTTTTGTATATGCTGAAGCCATTAAACTAAATGTCTTGTCAATGAGGTACTGTACTTGCTGTTGAAGCTAATTGCTTATTTATTATCTGTAAGTCATGGGATACCTCAGATGTACATGTGATTTTGCTATAGGCAGAATGGCTGGATTTTCTGAGCAATCACAAAACCTAGTTCCGGAGCCAGACCTTGGCAGGGTATACAAGCTGCAGAGGTGGTACAAAGTCTCCATTCGGAATGACAGCATGAAGCTAAATTACAGGAAATAAATTGTGGTACAAAGCTATAAAGCTTTGTTAGAAAATCAGACAAAGGAGGGGAGGGGAGGAGGGAGAGTCAGTCAGAAACATTTTCATTTTTACCTTCAACCACAGCCAGCAGAGAAGCAGAATGTTAAAGTGGATCATTTCTAGGCAATCAAAACAAATCAAGAAGAGAGTGAGTATGACTGAATCCCTTCACATTTCTCCTATATCACATTAACTCAAGTGAATACTCATGGGGTGATCAGCTAGTTAAATGAACTATTAGAACACTGTCAGTAGAGGTGCTAGTAGGGTTCTTATTTAATTTCTTTGTGGTGGGGGGGAGGGGATAGTTGTTTATTCCATCTGTTGTGGTAGCAAGATTTTATTTTAATACTCATGTTAACAATTTAGTTAATGTATGTTTTTTTTAAAGCATAGTAGAATTTGTACAACTGGTACTGAATTTTGTATTAATGTGAAAGAAAAGCTTTAGAAGCAGTTGTGTTACTGAAGAGTGATCATTCACATAGTACCCATTCATTCAAGTATCTCTTTAAAAATGGATGGAGTATGTCATAGGATCAAAAGAGACTTTGGAGCTTTGTTGAATTACATACATCGTAAGTAGGAGTAAATGTTGAAAGGGAAAGTGTGCAAGAGAATGTTCTCTGCATATATTATTAGAGCCAATCTGAATGTGTAGGGTAGGTTGGGAATTAAGTTGTCATTCCTCCAGAATAAGCAGATCCAGTCTGCAGATTCCCTTGTTATATGCACAATGGCAATCTTGGAGCCAAAGAAAGTATGAAGAAGGTATTTCCTCCTGTCACCCACTTAGTTGTCATGTTCATAAAAGTGAGTAAGGGTTGTGGTGAAGTTTTATACAAATCCCTTCACTGTTGCTGAGTAAACTATCATGTTGGCTGCCAAAGAAATTGTTGTGAAATATGTTTCACATACATTTTGGTGACTGTAAAAGTAAACTATAGAAGTACAGTAGTACATACAATGCTGCAATCAAATTTTAATTTTAACTGGCCTCTTGATGAATGTTTTTCATATTGTATCTAAACATTTTATAATGGAATATAGTATACTATTATCAGTGATAATAACTTTTCAAGTTTAGAATTATATAACTGTTACAGTTCAGTGGATTGGAGTACCTGGTTAAGGAGCCAAGGTTCAGGAGCTTGAATCCTCAATGTGCCTCCCAGGAGATGGACCAGCCAAGATCAACCAGAATTACTGCGACTGGTAGGGTTTAGGTGCCTAATTACCTGTATGGCCCTGGACAAGCTGCATGATCCCAGAGCAGGAAGAATGTGTAAACCACTTCTGAGCACTTTATTTCTCGGAAGCCCTGGGAGTGGCATAATAAATCAGATGTAACAGCACATTGTTATTTTTATTAAAGCTCATACGGCTCCAAGAGATCTTTGCAGCCATGTATCCTACCCATGTATCCCACCCATGTCCAAACTAGTTGTATGAATCTGTCTTCATGAGATGAACAGTAGGATACCCTCATATATACAGTAGCATTCCAAAAGCCAATCTTTTGTTGTAGTAGTACATGGACTTGAGCAACTTGGCATAGCCTGATCTATGTGGTCGGAGTCACCTCAGGTTAATTGTTTCCTAAACCAGACTCTTAAAAGTCTAAACCAGTCTTAAAAGGGACTGCAGTGGCTCAAGTAGGTAAGACACTGACTGGGAAGCGGAAGGTCAGCAGTTCGATTCCCGAGTACTGCAGGATGGAATGAGCTCCCGTCTTCGTCCCAGCTCCTGCCAACCTAGCAGTTCGAAAGCAAGAAATTGCAAGTAGATAAATAGGGACCACTTTGGTGGGAAGGTAACAGCGTTCCGTGCACTCCGGTGTCTAGTCATGCCTGCCACATGACCACGGAAATGTCTGCAGAAGCAGACAGCACTGGGCTCTTCAGCTTGGAAACAGAGATGAGCACTGCACCCTAGAGTCGGATACGACTAGCTTTCGAGCAAGGGAAACCTTTACCTTTTACCCTTTAAACCAGACTCTTACTGAAATGTAAGGCCATTACTCTTATGTGCTGCTTTAATTCCTCTATCTGTTACTTTATTTCTCACACTTTCATACTGTTTTACATTTACTCTATCCTATTTATGTAGGTAGCCCAAATAAAGTTGCTGTCACCAGGGCTGCCATCAGAAATTTCTGGGCCCCATACTGAGCAATCCTATTGGGGGGCCCCACACACAGAGACACAGTAATGTCCCACAGTAATGTCACAGTTATGGCCGGCGGTGGCAGGGCCTTTGTGAGCTCCGGGCCCTATATGGCAGTACTGGTAGTACTGCCCTGATGGCAGCCCTGGCTGTCACTGCTGATACAGAGTACTACATATAATTAGATGTTGCTGCATTAGAAGACACATATTCCAGTTCAGTTTCTATTTCATTTGCTTGTCTTTAAGCATATTTTTAATTTACAATTCTTTAAATGATGTGGGGGCAACAAGTACAGTAACTCCAGGAATGCAAGGACCTTTAGTAGTTAACCAATGGGTAATGTTAATTCTGGCAAACCAGCTTAAACTTTCAAACAAGTGTACTATTAACAGAAAATGAAAGAGAAATTAAAAGAAGTATGGTAATTTATAAGACAGTATGTTACTAGTATGCTCATTATTCTACATTGCAAATTCAGGAAAAGAATTTACTATCGGTAGTAAGACATTGCCACAGTGTGGGCTTAATCCTTTAACAGGATTCTGCCATTTATGAATTTTATCATTTGGTGATACAGTTACAGTATTTCAGGGAAATCTCTGTTGAAGAGACTCGGAGAAAACCGAACATTCAAGGTTATGCTGTGAATGAATTTGTGGACAATGAAACCTTTATAAAGTTGTAGTTGTGCTGTGCCATTACAGATTTTCTTTAAAAAAAGAATTCAAAGTTCAACAAAGATTTCTCTTATGATCCCTTCTGGGGTTTGGTTTTAAAATATCCCTACTGTTTGAAACATTCAGGAGTCTTGTAAGATGGGAAAGAAGACAAGCAGTAGGTCTAGTGTTATTTAGAATTAATTTAACTGAAGAGTGATTCGGTGATCTCAGGGTAAGGTGTGAGATAGGGAGGTAGGGAAAAGAAGAAGAAAGAAAAGACAACTGAGCTAACAAGCCTTTCTAATTGTGCATTCTAACTGTGACAAGTGTGACAAGTGTGACAGGATTCATTAGTGCTTGCTTCAGGTTAGGCGTGCACACTGATTTGTCTGCTTCGGAGACACTCCGACCCCAGGAGACTTTTGTATCAAAAGAGTTCCTTCCAGGGCATAGAGAATCCAGTAATAATATAATACCACTGCAAGCAGTAGCTGTATTCAGGATTCCATTTGAATTTTGGAGCCACAAAAGATATTCTAACAACCTTGTCTGTGTTATTTTTCTCTCACTGGGTAGGATACATGTTTATTTGTGCTTGAAAAGAGCTAGCAGTAATGTAGTTTAGTGTTTAAAATGTGAAGTTTTCAGTTCATATGCTGCTTCTGTTATGAGTTCGTTAGATAAACCTAGGCAGGCTACTTTTTCTGGTATCATTGACCTAAGTGCAAGATGGAGATAAATACTTTTTTATTTATTAGATTTATTACTGCCTTTCTGCAGTGGCTCAAGTGGTTAATATGCTGAACTGGACAACTAGAAGGTCAGAGTTCGATTCCCGAGTACTGCACAACGGAGTGAGCTCCCGTCTCTGTCCCAGGTTCTCGGATATGACTGGCTTTCGAGCAAGGGCAACCTTTACCTTCTGGCAAAAAAGGCCACCCAAGGCACTGAAAATAAAATAGTGGAATGAACTATACAGATAAAATACAAGATAAAAGATTTCCAATATCAGCCAGTGTATTACACAAAATGTGGCAGGGAGGAGGAGGAAAATGTTCTGGAATGCCTCCCTGAAAATTTTTCCCTTGATGGCTTTCTTTAATTCTTGAAGAAAGGAAGCCAGGCAAATACGTGGAGGTAAAGCATTCTAGGCAGCCAGGGCCACCACTGTCCCTTGTGATCATCTTCTGGCCTCCATCAGAGTGAGAACCTGGAACGCAGATGCCTCTGAGAGCCCAGGTGGTCCAAGCTGAATATATCCAGAGGATGCTCCATCATGTACCCAGGTCATGAAGGGGTTCATAGGGTAACACTAGATCCTTGATTCGGGCATGGAAGCTAACAAAGTAACCAGTGCAAGCAAACCAAGTTTGGTAAGATGTGATCGCATTTTCAGCTACCTACAGCATTTTGCACATGCTGCAACTTACATACCATCTTCATGGGAAAACCCACATAGAGAGTATTGCAGTAATCAGTTCTTGAGATTACCAAGGCATGAATCAATGTCATTAAGGACCTCATATCAAAGAGTGAGCCCAGTTTTAGCACCTTGTAGGTGCCAAGAACCAAAGAGTTAGGCTAATGTACACAGTAGATCAAACTGGGGTACACAGAAAGAGCCTCCTCGAAGATTGTGGTGTTTTTGAACCACAATCAGGCATACCCTGGTAATGGCAACCTTGTGTTTCCAGCTAATCTTTCTCATGCTAGGTCAGGCGAAAGGAACTGCAGAATCTACTCACCGAAAGGTGCCTTCATTTTGGCAGTTTCACATCTGGCCTAGACACGGAAGAAGAAGTAGCTCAAACCTGATTCCTAATTGTGAGAGGAAGGAATTGCAGGTTCTTTGACAAGTGCTTTCATATAACAACTTCGAGTCATATCCTGGGCTGGAGAGTCAGATAGTTTCAAATAATGAGTTCATGTCAACAGTCTGATATAAAACTCATAGATAAACTGTGTTCCCTTAGGCTGGAAATATTGCTAAGGAAAACTTCCTAGTTCTGCATTTTGAATTTCTGGACCATGAACCTTTAATCTTCATTTTGTCTGCTACCTGTTTTGACAGGGTATTTGGGGGTTTTTTTTACAACTGAACATCCAAAATTGTGACAGCTTTATGGGCATTTGTGAATCCTTTGTATTCAGTTATGGTGTAAGAGAAATTGGGAAACATTCAGCCCCTTAGGCTGTATGTGCCTTTCTGGGGGATTTTGGTGGCAATTGCAACCCCCATTTGCTGATACAATTTTGCCACTGGAATTTTGTGCTACCACCCCAATCACTCATCAGATGTTGGCCTTCCTTTCCAGAAGGGAAGGAGTCATACTGCTCAACTGTTTGGTTCAGAAGTGTATGCTGGTATGCTGGCAGTTCCCAATACCAAAGGGAGCTACCATAGTTGGCACTAAATTTCAGTAATAACTGCAGCAGTGGGAAGAACATTTTCAATAACTACTGTTTTCAATGCTGGCAGTTCAGCTTCTGCTGTGATGGTAAACATCCTATGTAGCCCTATAACACTGAGAAGTTGCCGTTGCAGATGTAAGGATACATGCAATTTAATAACAAAGAGCTAGCATTAAGGAAATAATATTGCCATTTTCACGTGCTGTTACAGTGAAATGCCTGAATCCAAAAATAGCTTTGGAAACTAAAAGAGTCTGCCCTTAAAAGCTGTTATTAACTTTGACAAAGGATTTTATGATATGTTCCCTGAGCAGCAATGTGAAGTGAATAAACCACTTGATCCTTCCCCACCCCCCTTTTGCAAGAAGGGCTGCAAACAATAAGATTATTTCTAATTCATATATTATTTGGGGGTGGGTGGGGTGTTTCAACATCAAACTTCATTGACAGAATCATAGAACTGATAAAGAACAAGTGAATTAGCCTAAAGTTGTTTAGTCTTGGTGCTTATCTGAAGAATATAACGAATAAACACCAGCACATTTCTCATTAGTAATACTATTGTTCTTCATTCCTATCTTAAGCAAACCCTGGACTGCCAAATAAAGCCACTTTCTTGGCTTTGTCATTCATCAAACTTAAGTCCTCATCGGTGCATGTTTCTGGCAGTAATCAGCAGGCCAGTAAATGAGCCAGATTCTGTATCTCTCCACATTCACACAGTGTGTTGTTGTCTGCCGGTAGCCATCACTTGAACATATGTTGGTCTTGTATTTAGGGAACCCAACCTATTCAGGGTCCTCCAAGTGACGTAGAGGAGACTGAGTTCCTCTGCTATATCCTCCTTTAATGTTTTTCCTTGCTCAGCGAACTCCTTCCTTCATCTTCTAATTTGGTTTTGCTCTTGTGTATCCTCAAGAATGTTTGTTGTTGCCATAAAGTACTTCCTGGATCTGGGCTGGCAGACTTGAGGCTCATATACATTCAGAGGATGCCAAGGGTCATTATGTTGCTTAGTTGAGTTTACCCTGGGTGGCAACCTTGCTGGCTAATCTTTCCAACACCACATTCAAACCAAAGGAGCTGAAGAATGAATCCACCAGAAAGGTCTTTGTCTAGACTAACTGTAACAATGGTCTCAATAAATTAGTAATACTATCAAAGAAACCCAGTGGTGGGCATTAGCAGGTTCGCACCAGTTTGCCAGAACCAGTAGCAGAAATGCTGGCTGGCCCTGCCCATTCAAGTTTTGAAATACAGTAATACCTCGGATAACGCTAAAACTTGGTTCCACAAGTCTTAGTGTTATTCAATTTTTAGTGTTATCCAATGCATGCAACAGATAATGCTAAAATCCTATGGGATGCATCGGATAATGTCAAAACTCCATAGAGATGCATTGTAACCAGCACAGGCTTTAGCGAACATTATCCGATGCATCCCATAGGATTTTAACGTTATGCGATGCAATTTCCCCTCCAAAATATCAGGTCGTTATCCGATTTTAGTGTTATGCGATGCGGTTGTTATCCGAGGTTTTACTGTAAAGTAGTCCTAATTCGGGTGCAACGCAGGGCTTCCCCCCTGGCTACGCCCACCATACTATGCCCACAGTGTGGTCGTAAATTTTTTTGGAGCTCACCACTGAAGAAACCTATGTTTTTGCACAAAATGCAAGGGCCAAATCACCCTTGAGGAGATATGAAGCGAAAAGCCAAACACACTGTGAATGAATATGCTGGCGGCTGAGTTGGTCAACCCTGCCCCTTCTATAAGAAAGAACCAGCACCAGTATTTGTTGAAAAACCAAACTCCTTTATTAGCAAAGAACTATATAAACAATATTCTGAAAACAATTATCTCACTGTCCCTTAACAGCTGAAAACACCCTTCTTCCCTGTTGCATCACAAGGGAGGTTAGTATTTCTTAACTCTTAATCCTTCTCAGGAAGGGCTCTGTAACCCTGCCCTATCCTCAAAGTGAACTGTAACATCTTTAGAGTCCCCCAGTTCCCTCATCTGGCATTGCAATCCTCTTTCCCTTTGACATTCTCATTCATGCTCTGGGGTCTAAAGCTTCCCCTGCTCTTTGATGCTGAAGATGTTCCCTGCGGGTTCATTCTTCCCAATAGGAAGGCTTGTGAATCTTGGAAGTACTTGCTTTGAGGTATGCTATTCCCAAAGAGGCTTAGAACCATACAGGAGTTCCTCACTGGGAGTTTCTATGGGGACTGAGATGGTTCTACACCATCACCACCCGACCTCTGCCTCGGAGCTGACAACATCACTTATCTCAACTTTCTCTACCCTTTCACAGCTGATCACACTTTAATTCTGCATCAGACCATTCCTTCTCTGCCCATTATACCTCGTCAGCCTCCTCTACCTCCCCTTTTTTACTTCCTTCCTCCTGCTCTTTTTTCCTGCTTTCCTCTGTCTCCTACCCCTTCAACAGTTCTTCCTCTTCAGCTCGCATCTCCTCTTCCCTTGTTTATCGTGAGATGTGGGTGGATAACCCCTGGGAGCTGGGAGAATGTCTTGCTATCTGAGTCGGGTCCTCCTTATGCTCCTTCTCACACAGAGGAGGTTTTTCTGCCTCCAGTGTGCTCTTCTTTGCAAGACTGTCCACTTTTTGTTGTTGTTCAGTCGCACAGTCGATTCCAACCCTTTGCGACTCCATGGACCACTGCCCTCCAGGCACCTCTGTCCTCCACCAGGATATCCTCCTCAACCCACCGAGCTCTGTGCCCATTGTGTCTACAATACCATCTCATTTTTGGCTGCCCCCTTCTTCTTTTGCCCTCCACCTTTCCCTTCATCAAGGCTTTATCAAGTGAATCCTCTCTTCTCATTTGATGTCCAAAGTACTTTAGCTTCATCTTCACTATTTGGCCTTCTAAGGAGTAATCAGGGTTGATTTCTTCTAAGATTGGCCTATTTGTTCTCTTCACTGTCCAGGGTACTCTCAAAACTCTCCTCCAACACCACATTTCAAAGGCATCTATTCTTCTATGTTCAGCTTTCCTAATTGTCCAGCTCTCACATCCATACATTACCACTGGGAATACCATTGCTTTGACTATGCGGACCTTTGTTTGCAGTGAGATATCTCTACTTTTCACGATGTTCCCCAGGTTTTTCATAGCTTGTCTCCCAAGAATCAGTCGCCTTTTTATTTCATGGCTGCAATCACCATCTGCAGTGATCTTTAATTCTAAGAAAGTAAAATCTGTCACTTCTTCAACTTCTTCCCCATCTATTTTCCAGGGACTGGTAGGGCCTGTTGCCATTATCTTGGTTTTTTTGACATCGAGTCTCAGGCCAGCTTTTGCACTCTCTTCTTTCAACCTAAGCAGGAGCTTCTTTAGGTCTTCCTCACTTTCTGCCATTATGGTGGTATCATCTGAGTATCTCAAATTGTTGATGTTTCTCCCAGCAATTTTGATCCCAACTTGTGATTCCTCCATCCCTGCATTGCGCATTATGTGCTCTATGTATAGGTTGAAAAGGTAGGGTGATAAAATGCACCCTTGTCTTACTCCTTTTCCTATTCCAAACCACTCTGTCATTGGACTGGGCACTTACTCTATGGGAAACAAGGTGCATGAAGGATGGCCTGCTGAAGGGGGGGGAGGGGTCTACATGATTGTCCCAAAATCACTGGAAAAACATTTTAAGCAAACAAATTCCTAAAATGTGAAAAATGCACTAAGACTCTTGTAACTGCCCCTAATTGGAGGGATAAAATTTTTGAATGGTAGTCTCAGATTTTCTCATTGAAAGACTGGGTTAGCAGGCTGGGGATATTATTATTTTTGGTCCATTGCTGTCATTAGATGCTTAAGTCTCCTCTGTGACTCAAATAAGATGATCAGATTGAGCGCCTGTCTCTGTCCCAGCTCCTGCCAACCTAGCAGTTCGAAAGCAAGAAATTGCAAGTAGATTAATAGGGACCACTTCAGTAGGAAAAGATCTCGGAAACATGAAAGGAGCCACATTTGGCAATCCCCTGAGTGGAGTTCCTCCAGCAAAAATTCTTTCAACCCAGAAAAAATTCTGACATGAGATTATTATTATTATTACTCCATCATCAAAGGAGAGACTGATGTCACACGGAATATAAAAAAGGAGGATATTCCTTTTTTTCCAAGGGTGGGAGACATTTTGCATTAAATTTGTTTGTACTGTTTTAAGCTAATATCACAATTAGAAATTATTGTTGTAATTTAGGTGTATGAAGTGTAACAACACTTCATATTGTATAAGACTGTAACTAGGTAACCATCTTGGGACACAGCAGAAAGAGAAAGCAAATAAATAAGGCATCGTGTTTAATAATTCTCTGAAATGTCTTGTGCTTTGTACTTTCTGCAGCTTATTGAAAATAAATATACTGTATAGAGAAAGAAAATAAATAGAAGTCACTCAGCAATTGTTTGAATGCCTCTGTTCAGTTTAGGGCTAGTAGTTGGATTTGGTATGTTTTATCTGGAGTTGCTATGGATTTGTTTTGTTGTTATATTTCAAGGTGCTGTATTTAAATCAGGGGTGCTCAAACTTTTTGGGCCATGGGCCGGTCTGTTTGTTTACAGTGAGCCTCTTTGAAAAACAATTTTTGTTATGGGTTGACATGAAACTCTTATAAATGAAATAAGATACTTTCTCTAATGTCTTTCCCATGCAAAAAGAAAGAATGAGAGATTACATAAACTTGTGCTTCTGATTTACAAGTCTTGGAAACAATATTTTCTAATTTGACCAGCAAAGCCGCGCCTATGTTCTTTCTCTACATGTACTTTTCATATTTTTAGCTGCTGTTCTATCGTTTCTTTTCAGAGGAACAGACAAGTTGAAGTGATAAAACATAACTAGGTTATCAGCACTCCCCACGTGACAAAGCACATAATTAACTTCTGTTAAAATTTGAAGCATAGTGCTTAGACAACTAATAGTAGACTCTATGTATAGATATAGATATTTTCACTCATGACTTGCTATGACAACAGATAACAAATTTCAGACAATACGGGCACTGTTTTACAAAGTTTTTCTGGCTTCCAAGAGCTAAACTCATAGAAGAACTAAATTACTCATTGTTGTTCCAAGAGATTACCCACTGATTAATGAACTTTGAAAACTCTAGACTAGAATAGACACAACAGAGCATCTCAGAGATAATTTCCCAAAATGGTGGTAATCAAATATAAATGTGGCCACTATATGTGTTTGCTGTTCTGCTGATGATGATCCATCACTCGCGTGGTGATGGGGTGTGGCCGTTATGCATACCTGCCAAGTATCCCGGATTGGCCGGGATTTCCCGTATTTCAGCGCTCTGTCCCCCTTGTTCCTGCTGCCATCCTGTAATTTTGGACGGCAGGAAAGGGGTTACTGTGTATGGGCACCGCTGCCTCTGACAACCACACATGCGGAGTAACCCCCTTCCTGGCCAAAAGGGTTTCTGCACATGCATGCACATGTATGCTGAGGTTTCTATGCATGCATGCCACTACCTCTGATGGCCACACATGTGCAGTAACCCATTTCCTGGAAACTTACTGTGCATGCATGGCCGGCACCCGGATTAGTAAAACTGCGACTTGATGGGTATGCCATTATGACCATGCCACACTCTTGCTGCGGGAGCTGCATTGGTTACCGATGTGCCTCTGAGTGCAATTCAAGGTGCTGGTTATGACCTTTAAAGCCCTACATGGTAGTGGACCGGGTTACTTAAGAGACTGCATCGCCCTGAGAACATCTGCCCATCCCACTAGGGCAGACCAGAGGGGCTCTCTATGGGTACCAACAGCTGGAGAGGCTCATCTCTCCAGCACTAGACAGAGGGACTTTTCAGTATCCGCCCTCTGGAACCTCCTGCCAATGGACCTTCACCTCCAACCACAACTGCTGGCCTTTAGGAAAGAGCTAAAGACCAGCGGGTGTGGGGTGCTGCCGTTGGATCTACTCTACCCCACTCGTTCATATGACCATCTGACAGTTTTATTATGGGGAATTTAGATTTTTTTAGATTCGAGCTTTTGTTATTTTAAGATTTTAGAGATTTTAGTGTTTTTATGATGTTTTATCCATATGTGTGGGTTGTTCTAATGGGCTATGTTGGGGTATTTCTTACGTTGTAAGCCGCCCGATTCGCCTCGGCGAGGGGGCGGCTAAGAAAGTCAAATAAATAAATGCTGAGTCTGGGGGCTGATGTGCAAGCTAAATGTAAAAGTCTCATGTGCTAGTGTGTGTTTACATTTCATATTTAAATATGCATATATTTTTATAGCAAGGATCAGTTCAGTCTGTAATGTGTGTGGAAAAGATTGTTTACAGTAATTATCACAGAAAATAAATGTTCATTTTAAACAGCGTAATAGAGATAAACTGCCAAACCTCTCCTTGATTTAGAGTTATTCACCTGGGCATGTTATTTATGCAAATCTGGTGTTGTGTGGCAGCGGGACGTACACTCTTTGCTGAGGTTTCTCCTTGCCTGTTATTGTCTTGATGCAGGAGTGTGTTTATCTTTTGATTCTGCATGTGCTCTTAAGCAGAGCTGCTGCTGAAGAGAGCCAAACAAAGGAAGTGAGCACTGGTAAGTTTTGCAGTTGTAGTAGAGCTGCTTTAGAGGCCCGCACGCCGAGTCTTACTAGGTAGAAAGGTAGTAAACGTGTACATTTTTGAGGCCCAGAATACTGCACTTGTTAAAATGGATTCTGAGGGAACAGCTGTAGTTACCTGCAATACTTGTGCCATGTTTGTGTTCTTGCCAAAGCATATGGAGAACTACACTTGCAGCAAGTGCAAGCTGGTTGCACTACTAGAAGAGAAGGTCCAGCAGCTAGAGGCCCGCATATCTATCAACAAATTAAGGAGCTTGAGCTGTTCTTGGACAGAGCGGAACAGACTATGCTAGACAAAGAAGAGACAGGGCACAGTTCTGAGGGAGAAGGCTTCACTAACTCAGGAGGGAGATGTTTGGAGGAATGTGACTCAAAGGAGGAGAAGAGTAGGGGATTACTCTGAGAGTCTGAAATTACAGAATAAATTTGAGGCTCTTTCCCTCATCACACCTGATGAAGAACACACAGAGGAACAACTGGTTCCACCTGATGATCTCTCCTTCATCACACTTGATGAGATCCAGGAAGATAAACAACAGGAACAAACTGAGGTTCTCTCCCTTAATATGGTTGATGAGGTGCATGTAGATGAACAGATTGCAGGAGAGAGGCTCCTTGTACTAGGCGATTCAATAATTAGAAATACAGAGAGATGGATTTGTGATGCACATGATAACCGTATGGTGACTTGCCTGCCAGGTGCAAAAGTTGCAGACTTCACAAGAAATCTAGATAGATTGTTAGAGAGAACTGGGAACGAGCCAGTTGTCATGGTACACGTTGGTACCAATGATGTTGGGAAGGCCAAGCGGTCTGTCCTGGAAGCCAAATTCAGGTTGTTAGGAAGAAGATTGAAGTCCCGGACTTCCAAGGTAGCATTTTCAGAAGTGCTGCCTGTCCCTCGCGCAGGACCTACCAGGCAGGCAGAGCTCAGAAGCCTCAATGCGTGGATGAGGCGGTGGTGTCGAGAGGAGGGCTTCAGATTTGTCAGGAACTGGAGAACATTTTGGGACAAGCCAAATCTGTTCAGGAGGGATGGGTTGCATTTGAACCATGATGGGACCAGATTGCTGGCACTCAACATCAAAAAGGCTGCAGAGCAGCTTTTAAACTGATAACTGGGGGAAAGCCGACAGGAGCTGAGCATCATCCGGTTCGGGAAAGTGTGTACTTGAGTAGTGAGGAGGATGCAAAAATTACTGAGCAGAGCAAGGAGCTAGTCACCAGCACTCTAGCAGAAGGATGCAAGAGGCAGTCTAACAATGTAACTGGACTCAAAAGACTGTATCAGAAAAGCATATATAAATGCTTGTATGCAAATGCCAGAAGCCTCCGGAACAAAATAGGGGAGATGGAATACTTAGCAATAGATAAGAATATTGATATTATTGGTATCACTGAAACCTGGTGGATGGATGATAACCAATGGGATACAGTTATCCCAGGCTACAAACTGTACAGGAAGGATAAGAAGGGGCAAACGGGAGGTGGTGTAGCCTTGTATATCAAAGAAGTGATAAAATCGTATGAATTGGAATATCTAGGTGATTTGAAGTCACCATTAGAAGCTCTGTGGGTAAGAGTACCAGGCCACAAGGATGGTCTAATAGTAGGCATATACTATCGGCCTCCGACCCAAACTCTTGAGGGAGACTGGCAGTTGGAGAATGTTGTAAAGGAGGCATCCAGGAAGGGAAGCCTGGTTATAATGGGAGACTTCAATTACCCTCACATAGACTGGGTGAACTGTTGTTCAGCACATGATAAAGAGATAAAGTTCCTAGATATGCTAAATGATTGTTCCCTGGGACAGATGATTGAAGACCCAACTAGAGGTAAAAGAATCCTTGACTTGATCCTGAGTAATACTCAGGATCTGATGCAAGATGTGAATGTAACTGATCCAATAGGGAACAGTGACCACAACTCAATTATGTTTAACTTGATCATAGACCACAAGTCACTGATAAAATCTAACACAGAGACCTTAAATTTTCAAAAAGGAAATTTCCCAAAGATGAGGAAACTAGTAAAAAAGAAGCTGAAAGGGAAAATTGTGAGAGCCCAAACACTCCAAGAGGCATGGAGGCTGTTTACAAAAACAATAACAGAGGCCCAATTGGAATGCATACCCAAAAGGAAAAAGGGCACTGCCAGGTCCAAGAGGACTCCGATGTGGCTTACAGGAGCTGTTCGGGAAGTGATCAAAAGCAAGAAAAGCTCATTTAGAAGATGGAAGGCTTGTTCGAATGAGGACAGCAGGCAGAAACATAAATTCTGGCAGAGCAAATGCAAGGCAACAATCAGGAAAGCAAAGCAAGACTTTGAGGAGCGTATAGCTAAAAATACTCAGAGAAATAACAAAGACTTCTTTAAGTACATTAGAAGTAAGAACCCAACTAGGAAGTCCATTGGACCATTAGATGACAATGGAAGGCAAGGGGTTATTAAAGAGGAAACAGAGATTGCAGAGAGACTCAATGAATTCTTTGCTTCAGTATTCACTGAAGAAGACAGAGACCACATGCCCAAAACAGATCCTATCTTCGTAGGGAGGGAAACCGAAGAATTAAGCCAGATAGAAATAACCAGGGAGGAGGTCCTTGCATGTCTTGTTAAACTAAACACTAACAAATCACCAGGACCAGATGGCATCCATCCATGAGTTCTCGGGGAACTTAAAGATGAAATTGTCGATCTCCTAGCCAAAATATATAATATTTCCCTCAAATCAGGCTTTGTGCCTGATGACTGGAAGGTAGAGAATGTAACACCAATTTTCAAAAAAGGATCCAGGGGTGATCCAGGAAATTACCGACTTGTCAGTTTGACATGTGTCCCAGGTAAAGTGATGGAAACCATCCTAAAATATATAATTAATAGGCACATAGAAGAGAAGGCGCTGCTAAAGGAGAGGCAACATGGCTTTTGCAAGGGCAAATCATGCCTCACTAATCTGTTGGAATTTTTTGAGAGTGTTAACAAGCATGTGGATAAGGGGGATCCAGTTGACATTGTTTATCTGGACTTTCAGAAGGCTTTTGACAAGGTCCCACACCAAAGGCTCTTGAATAAACTTACCAGTCATGGAATAAAGGGACAGGTCTTGTCCTGGATCAGCAACTGGCTAAGGGACAGGAAACAGAGGGTAGCACTAAATGGACACTTCTCCAAGTGGAGGGAAGTAAAGAGTGGGGTCCCCCAAGGTTCAGTACTGGGACCCCTGCTTTTCAACCTCTTCATAAATGATCTAGAGGTAGGAGTAAATAGCAAGGTAGCCAAATTTGCTGACGACACTAAATTATACAGGGTAGTGAAAACTGTGAGAGATTGTGAGGAGCTCCAGAGGGATCTCTTGACACTGGGGGAGTGGGCAAAACAGTGGCAAATGAGCTTCAACATTAGTAAGTGCAGAGTGATGCATGTTGGGGCAAAAAACCCCAATTACATTTATAAACTGATGGGTTCTGAACTCTCTGCGACAACCCAGGAAAGGGACCTTGGTGTCCTGGTGGACAGCTCAATGAAGGTGTCAACCAAGTGTGCCTCAGCAGTGAAAAAAGCAAACTCAATGCTAGGGATCATTAGGAAGGGTATAGAAAATAAGTCAGCAAGTGTCATTTTGCCTCATTATAAATCTATGGTGAGGCCCCATCTGGAATACTGTGTACAGTTCTGGTCGCCATACCTCCAGAAGGATATTATGGAGTTGGAAAAAGTGCAGAGGAGGGCAACCAAAATGATGAGGGGACTGGAACACCTTCCTTACCATCTGAGGCTGCAACGGTTGGGCCTCTTCACTCTTGAACGACGGCGTCTAAGAGGTGACCTGATTGAAGTTTATAAAATCATGCACGGTGTGCACAAAGTAGATAAGGAAAAACTGTTTTCCCTATCGCATAACACTAGAACTAGGGGACACTCCATAAAACTTTTGGGTACTAGTTCTCAAACAAATAAGAGAAAGTACTTTTTCACCCAGAAGATTACTGGTCTATGGAACTCCCTGCCAGAAGAAGTGGTGACAGCTGTCAGTCTTGACAGCTTTAAGAAAGAATTAGACAAGTTCATGGAAGACAAGGGTATCAATGGCTATAATTATGGATACTTAAGGACAACCTCCGGGTTGGAGAGATAGGCAGGATATCTCTCAATGCCATTTCCAGGGAATCCTAAGCAGGTGAAGGCATCTCCTTGGGAATACCCTGAAGGAAATGGTGAGCCACTGTGTGAGACAGAATGCTGGACTGGATGGGCTGTGACCTGTTCCAGCAAGGCTTTTCTTATGTTCTTATGTTTCTTATGTTCTTATCTAAACAAGAAAATGTTGACAAAGACCACAATCCAGTGGCATACTTCTGTGTAGAAAGTGTAGAAAGTCTTATATGACTTTCAGTAAAAATTCATACTGATCTTTCATACTACTCAAGAGAAGTTCAATCCGTAAATGTCAGATATTGCATCTTTCCTCATTTTTTAATTATCAACTTCATGTTACCAAACTAGAAGTAATATATGTACAAGGAGGGGGAAATGATGTATGAAATACGTGATGTTCTTAAAAATAGATGCATAGCATTAACAATACATACATACTGATGTTGCATGTTGGAAACCTGTTTCCAGTTGGCCTAACCAACAAAGCACCCTGTGACTTACTATTAATCCAATCATGAATGCTATGTACAGTACTTATTTAAAACAGAAGGGGAAAATAAGGACGCTGCCAAGCCTTACTCCCATCCTTGGTTGCCAGTAAAGAAAATCTGAGACATTATATTGAGCAGAACACTTTGATTTGGTTAACCCTTCCTGTCTATCACAGTGCTCATTTATATTTTGTGACAGCATTTTTATTATCAGGGATTCTAGTTAGGTTGTTAGGAATAACAAAAAGGATCATTAGTTGGATATAGTAGGACCTTGACTAATTTCATACTGCATCATGTAGATATTGAGTGGAGCTAATGAAATGGAGCCTTAAACGGGGAGGAGGAGAGTTTTCTTTTTGGTCGTTTCCCTGCTTCTTGCTGTTGCCCATCTGGAATTTAGCCCCCTAAAAATGTTGTGTAAGCTACAACTTAACAATGGCATAGACTTCTTGAAAAACATCAGAAGTGGTCCACAGAACTTCACATAGGGCTAGAATAAATGACTGTAACATGGCCTGAACAAAACTATAGTCAAATATTTCAGTATATGTTGTACAATCATACTAAAGGTGTTACAGGCTCAGATTTTGCCTTGGAAGAGGTACAATATCAAGCTAATTTTCTTTTAGCATCTGTTTATATCAAAGTGATAGAGAGGGGGGGATTTTTACTACACTGTAAATCAGGAAAACTTTTATCTCCCGTCTGCAAATGGAATTGTGCTCACAGTGGCAGATTCTTTGGGAATTTCCCCTGTCCTTGGATTCCCACTTCTAATTTAATTCTAATGTCAAGGTGAAGAAACACAGGATGGGGTCAAATAGGAAAACTACACAAATCCTGCTTCAGCCTTGCAGCTTGTCATCCATGACTGTAGAATAGAAATTGTTTTACCTTGAAACACCATGATGGATTTATCATAATCCATGTGAAATCTCTTCCCAATCATGCAAAGTTCAGACATCTGCTAGCTATAATGAGCTTTGTCTGCTAGAAATAACTCCCAGCCATCAGCAAAAGGAAAATGCTCCTCAAAGTGTTAACAGAATTGTATGCTGACAAAGTTTATTATTTCCAATGCTACTTGCTTTCCTTGGTAGTGTATATACAGCCAACATCATCTAAAAGGACATTATGTCATGGGTCAGAAAGGTGCATTCACAGCTGGACCAGAACGGAAAGTACGGGGAAGAGATCAACAAAGAGTATTGACCCACCTGTTCACAGTGTATAAAGACAAAGGTTAAATTTCACATCTAGCTAAATCATTAAGTGGGTGGCATCCTGACAAATTGAAGGGAATATTGGATCTCTTTTCACCTTTGTCATGGGAACATCTTGTCAGCCCAGCTAAAAATGACATTGGGTTGATGGTGTTAATCTGTCTGGAATACACCTGTTCAACAGAAAGGTACAGAGAGGTTTAATATTTTCCATGCACAGCTTTGCTAAAAGCTGGTGGTATTTTTGAAGGAGTTTTACAAAGCAAAACCACCTTTTTATTAGATGTCAGTGATTGGATTTATCTCTTTTCATTCTGTCTTGGATCATTTTACTGACATGTAAAAGTAGTTCATAGAAGTTTTTGTTGAAAAAATATTCTACAAATTCTTCTTTTTTCTTCTGACATTAATATATTAATCTGTGCACTCTACTGGGACAATTTTCTTTCTTCTTTATATTTTTTACCACTTTGCATGTAAACAAAGCTTAGATTAGAGCAGATGTCAGCAGATGGTCATCACACAGGGTTATAATAGGTAAAGGTTGCCCTAGCTTGAAAGCAAATAATATCCAACTCTAGGGTTCAGTGCTCATCTTTGTTTATAGCCAAAGAGCCAATGCTGTATGCATCTACAGACGTTTCCATAGACACATGGCAGGCATGCCTAGACACTGGAATGCAAAGAACACTGTTTACCTTCCCACTGAAATGGTCCCTATTTATCTACTTGCAATTTCTTGCTTTCAGACTGCTAGGTTGGCAGGAGCTGGGACAGAGATGGGAACTCATTCCATCATGCAGTACTCGGGTTTTGAACTGCTGACCTGCCAGCCAGTGGCTTAACCACGTGAGCCACCGCAGTCCTTAGGGCTGTGATGGCGAACCTTGGTACTCCAGATGTTCTTGGACTTCAATTCCCAGAAGCCCAAGCCCCCATGAATCCGCACGAATGGGTTTACTGTCATTCATCCGGCCTGAGCCGCTGTACGGGCGCATTTTACTTCCGCTTCCGGGAGTGACGAGGGCAGCGCGGGCTGGATGAATTGCAGTAAACCCATTTGTGTGGATTCACAGGGGGCTTGGGCTTCTGGGAATTGAAGTCCCAAGAACATCTGGAGTGCCAAGGTTCACCATCACGGCCCTAGGATCATAGTAAGAATCCCTTAAAAACTGTAACTTCTTTGTTTTGCATTCATTTAAAATTATTTCCATATCTAATTCATTTACTGACAAATAGTTTCAAGAGGTGAATGGTTATCTTTGAGCAGAATCCAGCAACAAAACAGAGAATACAATCAGATTGTGTAGAGTACAAGAAACAAATGTGTGTTAGTTACATGGAACACATTTCGGAGTATGTAATGATTTGAAATATTGCATGCCATGTTTGCAAAAGCTATGTGATCTAAATCAATAAGATTCCTACAATATAGCATGTCTGATATCTGGTATGGTGTATAATGTTTGGTAAAACACAGTAAGCTATATAAATTTGTGAAATGGAAGACTGAGAAGGAAAGCATGTCAAAGAAAGGACAGAAAGCTGAGCAGAGGCAGCCAGGGTCAGATGCTGTTACTGTAAGTAGGCTAACGTGCAGCAGCAATATCAACAACACTCTCCAGAGCAGTATCATGTTGAAATCACTGCTGATGATCTACCAAAATACTTTGTGGAGCTGGGTCACTGTGAAGGTAGGTGGTATATACTGAAAAGGTTAGTACAGGGTTCAGTTCACACTAATAATTGTATGGGGAAGGGGGAACAGTTTTCTTACTTTCCATTTTAGTGACAGATCATTTGATTTTATTATTACACTGACCATTTCCCAGGACCATCAGTGTCAGCATGTAAGCTAAATAAGATTCTCTATATCAGGGGTTCTCAACCTTACCACACCACGGACTGGACAACTCCCCCTAACACATGGTTTTCCCATGCTGCAAACACTGCTTTAAACTGCAATGAGTGCACTTGTGCATGCACGGGCATGTTTACAGCTGTCGTAAACGTGTCCACTTCCGGGATCATCGTCGCGGACCAGATGGAATGGTGTCAGGGGCCGGGACATGCCTGTGGGTCGTAGGTTGCAAACCCCTGCTCTATATACTGTATCAATCTATCTACCTACTTTTTGATATAATTAGTTTCCCCTGTCTTAGAGGCTCATTTGATAATCTAACTAGCAAGGCCTTATTTTTCCATTTACTAGTCATCCCTTCCTTTTCTAGGGCTGTGGCATCCATAGCTGCTTCTCTTCCTTGAAAACAGGTTTTCATCTTAACTAGCAATTCTGTACATTCCATAAACACATACCTTGCAAAGGTGCTGTACAAATCTAGACACCTTCGTAACACATCTCAAAACCATCCAGGCTGAAGAAGGCTGCTTGTTTTGCTTGTTCATTCCTCAGCATTTCTTTTCCCTCCTGGTATGCTTATCAGTTGAAATCAGCTCATCTTTTCTCTGTATGATCATTCCAGTGAAGGGTTTATTCCCTTGAGTCAATATTGGATGTAGAGCACTAATTTATAGCAACTACACCTGAGGACAGTCAATAAATAGGGAGGAGAGGGGAGAAGGCAACACATCAGACTCATAAAGGGGAAACAGCCTTGGGGGGGGGGGGGAATGACAGAGACTGAGAGAACCCTCTCTGGAAAGGGGCAAAAGGGAGCCTGACTTCCAGAGCCATCTGGTTTATGCATAGTTTGAATAATCCTTTTCAATTAAGATTAAAACCGATTTCATATAAAGCATCTGTTCTCCAGTTCCAGCATTTTAGGACTGGGACACAACAGGAAATGATTTGAACCCATCTGTCAGGATTGTATTTTATGCATTCAGAATCTATATTTGAATGTTGGAGGTGAAATGGTCAAATGTGTTCAGCAATGCTTATTATCTTAGCAGTGTCAAACAAATCAGGTTTTTATTTCACCTTACTTTTCTGTCCCCCTAATGTCTTTGAGATTTATAGCTATCATAGTAACTTGGGCTGCCAAACTCCACTAGTGTCTCCCAGGAAAAATCTAATCCAGCTAATTTCCTCCTCAATACAGATACAGACTAGTTGATAATGTGATGGGCAATGTGGATCTGAACAGTTTAGTACAGAGAGGTGTAATTAATTTTGAATCTAGACCATAGTCCATATTTTACAGGTCATTAAACCCATCAGAATGTAAAGGATCATGACTATGTTGGAAGGTGACATGTTTCTTTGGGTCACACTACCATTAATATAATTGCATGTGGACCCTGACAAAATTTAACTTCTTATGCAATATTTTTGGAATATTTCTGTGTCAGAAATTTATGTGGAAGTTGGTAAAAAAAATCCTTTAAATTCTGATCCCCACCTCCTGCTTCCTCGGGTACTGTCAAAAGTCTTTATTTTTCTTTTAAAAGGTAAAGGTCACCCTTGCTCGAATGCCAGTCATATCCGACTCTAGGGTTCAGTGCTCATCTCTGTTTATAGCCAAAGAGCCAGTGCTGTCTGTGTCTGCAGATGTTTCCATGGACATATGGCAGGCATGACTTGATACTGGAGTGCACAGAATGCTGTTTACCTTCCCACCAAAGTGGTCCCTATTTATATACTTGCATTTTTTTCTTTTCAAACTGCTAGGTTGGAAGGAGCTGGGACAAAGATGGGAGCTCATTCTGTTGTGCAGTACTCTGGTCTTGAACTGCTGACCTGCCAACCTTCCATTCATCAAGTTCAGCGCCTTAACCACTTGAGCCACCTCAGTCCCTGAGTTATTCCTCTTTTGCACTCATACAAATGTGCCAGGAAAGTTAGAATATCATAAAAACAATACTGTACTGTATGTTAAAAAAATCAGTGAAGGAAGCAAAGCCACTGTCTCACTAGGTGGCAAATCTATGGCATGCATGCCAGAGGTGGCACTCAGAGCCCTCTCTGTGGGCACCCATGCAATCACCCCAGCACCGAGTTCACCCCACCCCTCTTCCCAGTAGCCCAATGGGAGCACTTTCTCCCCCCCAGCACAGAGTTTGCCCTGCCCCTCTGCCCTACAGCCTAATGGGAGTTTTTCCTTCCTCCCGTTGCCAAAAGGCAATAAATCTATGTCTTATGTAAGACACACAAGGGTGCTTTTAAAAGATCCAGACTCTTGGTTTCATTCCTTGTCAGCACCACAGGCATATTGCTCTGGGTTCTTAGGTTTAAGAGTCTCTCTTCTGTATATTGAATTATTTGTCTTTACATTCTGTTTTTATGTTAATTGTGCATCTGCTTGCATTCTATAGCAGTATACAGATTTTCTTAGAGATTTCAATCTATTTTGGTTAGACTGATCTTTCTTTTCCTCACACCCCATGGCTGAACTACACTGTCAGGAGACAAAGGATCTAATCTGCAGCAAATCATGTTGTACCATACAGTGTCAAGCCCTATGGTTCAAAATAGTGCCCAATGTGATTCTTTTCTGCTCTGGAATTTAGAGATATACCACAGTTTCAGGTGATATAGATCATCTCTCTTTTGCTACCTGTCATCTGCCTGCCCTTTCTCCACCTTCCCCATTTGATATTCTCCTAATTAATGTCGGTTTTCACGGCTATTTTTAATAAGAGTAGTTATTTAACTTGAGTGTGTTCTACAAGCAGTCTCATGCCTATTTGCAGCTAACCCATGCTAAATAGGGTTTTCCCACATTACCTGTCTTTGTTGCCCCTTGGAATATATTAATGTTCCTTTTGCTTTTAATTGAATGCAAACATGTAGGAGCCTTGTAAAAAGCTGTGAAATAAAATGAATCAAATTTAATGGAAGGATTTATTACAAAAAAGATGCAAGTATATTACAGGGAATGAGTGAGACTAACCCATTTACCTATGAAATATATATTTTTCTTTCCTCCCATGGACTGAAATCATATCAGATATTGCTTACAACTCTGTGTTTTGTAATAATTTGCAGGTATTTGTTTTAGCTTGTGTGTGATAATACTGGGATTAAAATGCTTCTGATCTGGGGATTGGAACTGAAGTCCTTTCTATGCTTTCCTAGGATTAAAATCCAATTGAACTCAATATCTTGTTTCCAGCAGTAACCTACCATGGTGAGAAGGCAGAAGGTAGTAGCCTGTTCAGTTCACCTGGTTTGGGGAGGTGGTGGTGGTAATGGTATCTAGAAGCTGACCCAGAAGTTGGGAAATCAATTCCCCACTGATCCTTCTGTGGGATCAGCCAGCCCATGTTGCCTCGGATGAGCTACACAGTGACACCCCCAGAAGAAGGGGATAGTTAACCACGTCTGAGTATTTTCTATCTAAAAAAAAACTTAAAAGCATTGCCATAAAACAGAACTGGAATGGATAACAGGGTTAGTCTGTATCTTCTCCAGAAAAAAGGAATGATAATCCATGTCTGTGTTCTCTATCTGGACAAGCATGGAACGGATCACAAGTCAGAATCTGACTTGGTCTTCTTTCTAAATGTTGCACCAATGCCATCATCATCATCATCATTCATCAGTAGTAGTAGTAGTAGTAGTATAATGATAAATCTTTTTACAGAAAACTTTATTAGAGGACTGGTGTCATCAAAAGTTGCACCTATCTCTTTTCCCCTTGCACTATTTCTCAACAGCTGCTAAATTGATTGATTAATTTCTCAGGCTTTGTTCTCTCTCGAAACAAATCACAGATCGGATCCATGATCCATATTTAGGGAGTTCTACTCAGTGGTGGGATTCTTTTTTTTTTTTACTACCTACTCTGTGTGTGTGGTATGGTGGTCATGGCCAGGGAGAAAGCCCTGAGTTGCACCGGAATTAGGACTACATTATTTCAAAATGGGTGGGTGGGGCCAGCCAGAATTTCTGCTACCGATTCTGGTGAACTGGTGCGAACCTACTGAATCCCACCACTGGTTCTATTGTGCTGTTTCTTTGTGTGAAAGCATACAACATGTAATTATGTTAGAATATGCTATTAAAATTAAATACAGTACTAAAAATATTAGTTTCCTCTCTCTCTCTACTCCCACATAAATGTCAGAGTATAGTTTAAAAGGCTTGTGGTATATCTTGATACTTAGCATATTACTGAAAATTTATTGAAAGGAAAGGCTCTGAATAGCAGAAGGTGCAGTGTGACTCTCCTAATGACAGTCCAAGTGCTTTTCAAGCAACTTACTAAAAATGACTTTCTGTCCTTGGTGAACTTCAATGGAATTAGTCTGGCTGGAGTCATAGTTCGGTTTTTACCCTGAGTGACAATTTAGCAAATAAGAAAAGATGAGAAGACTGAAAAGAGCTCCTTGTCAGTAACAAGAATGTCAGAGCCAAAGAGTTCAGATACTGCCAAAGCACCAGAGTTCAAATATGTTGTCCACCTGGCCAAAGTGGCCCTTATTTTTTCAAAGCATTAAGAACATAATAAGGTATTGACAGGAGTCATGTTAGTCCTTGTCTGAGAGTAATTTAGTAGGAAGCCATTTGGGGATTCAGCAAAATTACAAATACTACAACCAGTGGTGCCATGGAGGGTGCCATGGAGGGTACTCGAAATGTCTCATGTCTCCTAGTCAGTGGAACTGTTGTTGCACCTTCGAAACTTTTAGCAAACACTCTGTTTTTCTCAAGCCTTTCACTATAACTACACAGACATATTAATTTTATTTTTGCAAAACCATTCCAAAGTTATAATTTTCAGAGCTCTGGTGAAGGTGTATTTTATTTTGTAGTAGAAGGCAAGATTCTGAGCTTGATGTACAGTTGTGTTCCCATGGACTTCTCGGAATTCTAGTTCTTGGCTTGACTTATTATTCATGAAAGAAGGGACTGCAGTGGCTCAAGTGGCTAAGATACTGACTGGAAGGTGGAAGGTCAGCAGTTTGATACCCAAATACTGCATTCACTTGGATGCTTAAGGCTGTTTTCTGTTTTTTCTTTGAATTTTAATAATAGTTTGAATTGTTGCTCTTTCCAGAAGTTTCATGAAGCTTCTTGAGAAGACTTGTCTCTGCATTTGTTCATAATTTCTGTCAGCTGTATTACTACTATTGCATAGACCTACCTGCCTCATTCCTTTTTGTGGATAAATGTTATTTAATTGTATGGTCTTGGGTGCAAATTGAACATCATATATGTTGCCTACGCATGTCTGCTGTTGAGGTCATAGAAAGAGTGGCTTGGTGCAGGCTTTTAATTAGCCATAATAAAGCAAACACAGACACCTAGTGGCAATGCATTACAGTGCGTGCATACAAACAATCTAATCTTGTGTTTTTCCAGCTTTTAAAATTATTTAAATACAGTACAGAAGTTTTAACTGTATTCAATGCTTTATTATCTACTAGTGAATATGCCTTGCTTTGCCTGGTTTAGAACTCAGTTCTATACTTCCATCCCAGTGTTTCTTCTATCTTTTCTTTCCTGCCCCTTTGAAATCTAACCTTTAATATCCATTCAGACTTGTGTTTCTAGCTCTTACAATTTTGGAGATTTTTCAGAACAAACAAATAAATGGGGCTCCACAAGTACGGTACCTGATTTTAAGGGGGAACCAGTCCAGGTTGAAAATCAGTAGTATTGTTGCTAACTGTTACCAACTGTTACTGTTTTGAAGAGCTTTGGGGACCAAGTGAACAACTTGCTCCTGCAAAAGTTGGGCACTAATTGATGTGTCTTGGGTGCATCACTTCACTTCCCATATTATCATTGCTTTTGTCTGAGAACTGCATAACCATGGTTTAGAGATATCATTTTTCTTCACTCCATGGCCTTCTGTCTGGCACACTCACTACACTCTCAGATCAATGAAGTATGAGATTTTCTCAACATTTGAGACCATGGGGAAAATGTTCAAATCGTGACATCTCAAGCATTTAATTCTGTGGACCTATCTGTTGTGGGATTCAGATCAGTAGACGTATGACATCCCTCACCAGTTGAGAATCAGCAAACCAGTCCAGCTCTTCAGCTGGCAACACCATGACTCAGACTGAATGCAATCATCCCCCTCCCCTTTCTCTGAACTAGAAGCACATTTTTTACCTATTCTTTCCCAGTTTCATATGCCTCACAGTTAGAAAATTACTGTTGAAGGCAGTTCTGGCAGCCTTCAGCCATTTCTGAGGAGCTAGAAAATAATAGTATGTTGAATATACTAAAGATTATACTATGAATAATAGTATGTTGAATATACAGAAAGGTAAGATTATGTCCTTGGTGTAAGAGCTCTAAGAAAAGATTGATCTTATAGTGTCTGTTGATAGAGCTATAACTCCACGTCTACTTAATATTTTGAATAAAAGTGTAATTCTTGCTTCCTATACATCAGGGGTCAGCAACCTATGGCTCACAGGCTGAATCCAGCCTGTGGCGCCAAATAACCCAGCTCCTGCCCTTGCTCCAACTGCCGCTGCCGCCAGAAGCTGCTTGCCAGAAGCTGCCGCGGCCATGTTTATGGCAGTGTTTATGGCAGGGGAACACCAGTACGTCCCCTCAACTGTCTGAGGGAGTGTGACCTGGCCCCTGACTTTAAAAAGTTGCCGACCCCTGCTATACATGGTGAGATTTGCAGATGGTTTGTTTAAAGAGGGAGCAGTTTATGTATCTTTCTACCATTGAGAATGCAGACCAAGAAGCTAGGGTAAACTGAGAAGGGCTCCAAACAGATGATAACTGTTCTCAGTGATAGTTGAAGTCAAAGAGCACAGTCAGAGACCAAAACTGGAGTTGAGCCAGGAGATCCATTCCATGAGAAAGGGCTGCCAAGGTTTATTAGAGAAAAGAACAAGGATGCAGTGGAACATACCAGGAAGAGAGCATTAGGGAATCAAGGCAAAGAAGTACAGTCGCCAATGGTTCATTGGTCCCTGTTGCTCTGTAATTATGACATACTACCTTCATGCCCATGAACAGCCTTTGAGTTAATTGATTGGGAATAATAATAATAATAATAATAATAATAATAATAATAATAATAATAATAATAATAATAATAATAATAATAATAATAATAATAATAATAATACATTTTTAATTTATATCCCACACTTTCTCAGCCAAAGCCAACTCAAGGTGGCAAATTACAATATGTCCAACAGCATACAATATAATAATACAACCAAGGAAAACACAAAAATATATTAATCACAATGAAAAAATTATTAAATTAAATAAAGTTACATAACCCAGTATAAACAAGAGTTCAGAGTCCAGCTCACAATCCCCAAAAAGTCCAGAGCTCAGCGCCACAAACAGGACCAATGGTCAATGTCCAGGTGGCTAAATATCCCCGGAAGGCAAAACACAGTCCTTCCATTACCGGACTGAGTGGAGGGGGCCCTGGGACAAGGCAGTGCAACGGTGGTCAGCAAGGCTCCAGTGGTCTCCTTTTTGAGCTCTCGGGGCAGGCAGGGCTCGGAGGGCGGGGAGACGCACCTGCCTCCCATTTCCGGACTGAGTGGAGGGGACCCTGGGACAAGGCAGTGCAACGGTGGTCGGCAAGGCTCCAGTGGTCTCCTTTTTGAGCTCTCTGGGCAGGCAGGGCTCAGAGAGCGGGGAGACGCACCTGCCTCCCATTCCCGGGCACAACCAGTCCCAGGAAGTCTTGTTGCAATGGGCACATGCTTTCTTGATGACATGAATAAGATCTCTCTAACAAACTAACTATATAAACTACACAGTTCTTGCCAATGCCTATGAATTACAGGAATCAGAGTTGCAGTTCTCCAGTGGCTCAGTGGATAAAAGCACTGCACTTGGAGACTGAAAGGATGGGGTTCGATTCCCCGAGAGCTGCACGATGGGGGACATAAAGGAGCCTCATTCGGACGTCCTCTGCAAAAATCCTTTCAACCCAGAGTAATCTCTGACATGAAAACACACATGGGAATCAAAGAGAGGCCAATAGGTTGTAGCAGCAGTGTTTAAAATGAGAGCTGCTTATACAGGTAGATGTCAAAAGCACAGGTTTGATCATAATCTTCATGCATTAGAAAGTAAAGGTAAAGGTTTCCCTTGCTCGAAATCCAGTCGTATCCAACTCTAGGGTTCAGTGCTCATCTCTGTTGCATAGCCAAAGAGCCAGTGCTGTCTGCTTTTGCAGACGTTTCTGTGGTCATGTGGCAGGCATGACTAGACACAGGAGCACACGGAATGCTGTTTACCTTCACACCGAAGTGGTCTCTATTTATCTACTTGCAATCTATTGCTTTTGAACTGCTAGGTTGGCAGGAGCTGGGACAAAGACGGGAGCTCATTCCATCCTGCAGTATTTGGGTGTCAAACTGCTGACCTTCCGCCTTCCAGTCAGTATCTTAGCCAATTGAGCCACTGCAGTCCCTTCTTCATGCATTAATTGAGAACAATTATAGTGGCCTAAATCCAGTTGCTAGTTGAAGCTAGGGAACCAGTTAGATCAACTGCTGAATGGTGTGCCAACACTTTAATAAATTCCTTTGATTCAGTGGTTCTACTTTTGTTGGGATTATCAGTTGGATTCAGTCTTGCATTACCAAACCTGTCACAGTGAAAAGGTTTGGGCTGACTCTTTTGAGTTTCTTTTCCAGTTTCATAATTTATTAGAAGTTGCTTTATGATAATTTCTTTGTTTGACCAGATGACATTTTACTGTAACAATGTGAATCAGAGATAAAGGATATAAACAAAAGAGAAAGACAGAGTATAAAAATCAAATAACGATTGTTCAAACAGTCTGCCATTTGGTTATCAATGTAGATATGTTTCTGTCTTCCTTTTGAAAAAGCAAGCATTTCCTTTCTCCTAAGTAAAACCTCCATGCTCTGTATGTCTGTTTAAAGAGAAGATTGGTAGGGAACAGGATAGGACCCTAACCTTGAAGAATGGAACATCCGGGGGGGGGGGGGGGGAGATACTGCGCAATATTCCTTCAGCATTTCCCTGGTGGCCAACCTTGGCACTCCAGCTATTCTAGGACTTCCATAACCAGAAACCCAAGTCCGCACAGGGCTTCTAGAAATTGAAGTCCAAGAACAGATGGAGTGCCTAGGTTCACCATCACTATAAGGTCATTGTGATGAATGTTGGACCACTGTATTTATCATTATGGTTTCTGAATGTCCTTCCCCCAGTGCTGTTCTGCTATTTTTTGTGCTCTGTCTCGTTCTTGGATGGTAAGTTCTCAAAGCAAGATTCTTGCTTTATTTAATTCTGTAATGCAGCACTTATGCGGATAGCACTCTTTAGCTAACAAAGATAGCAGTAACCATTCTCTTTTCCCCAAGGGAGCAGTAGAGGCCTCATGAATGCCATCATGTTAAAATAAGCGATTCAGCAACAAGCTATTATTTTTCTGGAAACACAATGTGAGATACTGACTCTCAGAGGCAAGTGCAGGCAAGCAAGCATTGGAAGGTAGAAATCTAATTGTGGATTGAGGGCTTGTCCAGGCAAGGACTCTTTTGTTTCCTTCCTCATAGTCTTCTGTATGGTTTCTAGCCATGGTATACTTGGAAGAACTTCCCCAAATAACCTGCTTTTCCTGCTTCGGTTCCATCTTTGATAATCTGAACCTGACACTGGCCTAAAATTTTAAGAGCTACAATAGAAATAGTAAATTAGAGCAATAATTCTGCGAGTCACATTTATGTGATAGCTTAAATAGCTCTACACCTTGTTAGATGTGTCTCATTTCTCCTCTCTGCAGCTCCCCCGTGGCTCTGTCACTTAAATTCTCAAAAACATGAACAGCTTTTAAGTAAATGAATCAGCCAGAGAGGTTTTGAAATGGAAAAAGAGAATTTTATCTAAGTTTTTCAATCATAGCATAACATAACACAATAACATGTGATCATAGTATATCATAATGCATGCATGGTCTCGGATCCATATTTAGATCCAGGACCCTTCATTAATGATTCAGCCAGCCTTTTATACTCTTCACGAAGTATTCTGACATATTCAATGGTCAACATGTCTGCTCACTTCAGATAAGACCCTTTTGGGTGTGTTTCTCAGTAAACTAGATGTAAACAACTTTTAACCAGAAAGGGTTTCATAATTCCAAGATGGCTCTACTTATGTTACAACCTTATTCTAATTGCATACATTGCTTTGTAAAGGGAATACGTCAACAAATTAAAAATATGCTAATTAATTCACATAGAGTCTCAGCTCAGTGGGTCAAAGCACTGTGCTTGGAGACCGAAAGGACAAGGTTCGATTCCCCAAGAGCTGCACAATAGGGGACATGGAAGGAGTCTTTCAAAAATCCTTTCAACCCAGAGTAATCTCTGACACGAAAGCACACACACTTCTCCTCTCTTATGCTCATATTTTTTCTCCCTTCACAGCTGTCTGGAGGATGTGAACTAACCGTTGTGCTACAAGACTTTATTGCCAGCCACAGTAGTGAGCTGAGCATCCAGGTGGGACAGACAGTGGAATTATTAGAAAGGCCGAGTGAACGGCCAGGCTGGTGTTTGGTGCGGACAACAGAACGGAGTCCACCTCTGGAGGGCCTGGTGCCCAGCAGTGCTCTTTGCATCTCTCATTCCCGGAGTAGCGTGGAGATGGACTGCTTCTTCCCTTCAGGAAAAGGTAAGCAAGACTCGCTTTAATTCTGCTCTACAGTCACTCAGAAAGACAAACAGAAGGGCTTGCTCAAGAAGCACATATTTTCAGCTGTGAGGTTGCTATGTTACTCTCTTCATTTCTGATGCCCATTTTCTACACATGCATTTTACATTTCTATAATATAAAATGTAAACGTGCATTTGTTATTTTCTGTGTCTCATTTCATTCTGTCTCACCCCATAACCAGAACCAATGCACATATAAGCCTGTGGCTTGAATGTTGTGTTCCATGCATCGGAGGAAGTAGCCTGTGTTCATGAAAGGTCATGCTAAATAAAACATGTCTCACAGAACAGGATGTGCTCACATAGTAACACAGAGGTTAAACTCATTAGCATATGTTCAATGCCAGGTGTATGTTTTGTATCTCCCCACTTTTAAAATTGAAAAGGGGGATTTAGAACTAATCCAAATAACAACCAGAGATCCTCTGCTACTACCAGCTGTGGGAAAGTGTATTGATTTGCATGCTTATCTGTCATTCTGATTGATCACACTCTGTGCCTCTGTATCTGGTGTTTTGTATATAAGCTCATGCCTTGAAGTTTTACTCCTATGTCTGATGAAGTGGACTTGATCCACGAAAGCTCACATTAGAAATATAGCAGTTAGTTTTTAAAGTGCTACAGTTTTTGTTTTGTTTTCTGATATAAATAAAACATGTTTGTTTGCTATCTCCTTGAGAAAGATGTTGTCATGTTTATCTAGGGGCAGTGATTAAGCAGGGAATTTGTCTTAATCAATAGAAATCTGATGGCATGACACTAATTAGCCACTATTTGAATCAGTCATGAGATAACCTCATTTTGGGATCAGCACTAATATACAGATTTTTCTGCAGACACAAAATGACTTTTTTCTTAATATTGCTGTAGACTTCAAATAGTAAAGTGATGGTGGGAAGGGAAGCACCAAACTTTTAACCATCAAAAAATACCGAAATAAGGCACTAAACAAGTCTATACCCATTTTTGAATTGTAAAAGGACAAAAGTTAATGGTGACAATAACTCGTCCAAAACTTAGAAAAGAGCAGAGAGAGGCAAGCACCTTTCAATCTAGAGCAGTGTTTCACAAACTTTGGTTTAGGGACTTCAATTCCCAGAAATCTAAGTCAGTTCCCCAAAGCACTGATCAGGCAGTGTACTGACTTAGGCTTCTGGGATTCAAAGTCCCCTTGTGAGCCATGGGCCCCACATTAGGAACCACTGATCTAGAGCCAACTCTAAAAATAAAAGTGGAAGCAATGAAAAACAGATCAAACCACATTTTTTTAAAAAATCCAAAATAAAATCACACATTTATTATTTTAGCAATGCAGATTGGGTAGTGATGAAACAAATCCTCTTTAAAACCTCAGGGACATTTCTTACAGTGAAAATTACTTTAACTGAATTTCCTATAGGAATGCATTGAATGCAATTTCCCATAGGAATGCACTGAAAACCAAAATACTTTAACTGAAACAGTTTCCAATAGGAATGCATTGAAAACCAATTAATCAATTTTTAAAAAATCATAAATCGAACCACTATTTTCTATGGATTTCCTTTTGTTATGTGATTTTTATGTTAACCTAGCCGTTTGTTAACTGAGATTCCAGTGTAATTAAACCAGTTGGTGAGTCAACTCTTCCATATCTTCCATTGATTCAGATGATTCTGCTCTAGCTGCAAGTTAATTTTAATAAAATAAGTCACAACTAGATTAACATAATAAGTCACAATCAGTGTACTAAGGAGTCATTTCTTCAAAGCCACATTGGCTTAAGGGGCTACTCTAGTTGTAACTTATTATAAAAACACTAAGTTGCATTAAGACTAGACTCATTCTACTCTAGTTTAGACTCACTAAAAGCAACAGCAATTTAGCCATGGATTCAGGAATTAGTCTCTTAAAATCATATTATACTTTATAAATATGATGGCAACATCAAATGTGTTCAGAAAATTCAGAGCCAATGTGAAACCTAAGCTTGAATTTTAATTATTTTAATCATTAATTTTGTATGATGTTACTTTTCAGTAATGATTACTGTTTCATTTTAATTGATTCATTAGTGGCCATTTCCACATAATTGTAAGATGTGCTTTTTACTTTATAAATTAATTAACAACCCAGTCAATTAGTTAATTTTTCTTAAAAACATAGCATTAGTGAATTAGCACTAATGGTAATATTTCCAAGGACTGCATGTAACTAAAATCACTGAAGTAATATATCCCATGCATTAAGACTGAATTGGTTTGTACATAATTTTTGTGGTTTAAAAAAACTTGTTTGGCTGCAAGACAAGAGGAATATGTGTGTGAATTTTTAGAGTCAAAGCCTCTCTCAAATAATTTTCAGGCTACGTTTGGTTTCTAGCGCCTGCCACTCAGTTTTTGACAGGTGAATGTGCTCTTCTGCATTCCTGTCACAAGAGGGCACTCCTGGTTTGGATTCTTTGGGAACACAGTTCTAGTAAATTCAATCAAAAAGTGGAAAATAACATTTCTGGAAAAGGTGGCTGTAATATGGGACAATTTTATGTAGCAACTTTTATTTGAGTTGTACTTCCTCTGCTCATGTATTTTTGTAGCTCCGACTTTCTTTCCTGAAGACCCTGTTTTACTCTTGTTACACTTTTCTTCTTCTGTCATGTCCCAATCAAACCCTGGACTGAGAAAACAAAGGCACTTTCTTGGCTTTGTCATTGGCCAAACTTACACTGGTGATCCAAACCTATGGGAATGATCCCTGTATGCCACATTAATTGCATACCAAAAAAGAAAGAAAGAAAAGAAGTAGAAAGGCTGCGGAGTTTGACAAACTTCAAACTATACCCCAGTATACAAAAAAGACCTGCCAAAGAAAATAATCTGATATTTTCATTTCTGATACATAACACCCTGCTGTATGGATTTAACCCTTCAACTTGCTGCAAGACAGTTTCTCATGCAATTGTTACTATTATAGCTCAGAAAAATGTTTACTAAACCAGTTAATTTCACACTGTAATTTCATTGACAGTGTGAAAAGGGGGGTGGGGATTACTTGTTCCCATTGTTGGCTGCCTGTTCATGTGTGATTGTTTCCACTCTAGGTGTTTGTTTACCACTTCGGATTTCAGAATGTGAAAGGATGTCAGTCCAAAGGGAGTGAAAATATCTCAGTTTCTGTAGTAATAATGTCATACCAGGCTGGAGAGCTTTAGTTCTCACCTTCTATCTCCACCTTCTTCTCATATGTCACTGGAATAGTCTATGATTTTGTTGCAGCAGTTATAATGGAGTATAGAATAGGTTGATGCCGTATTAAAGTTAGAATGGCAGGTTATTTGTCCTCACCTTATCTCTTTCATTGAAAATGTATAACTGAATATGAGGTTCATGAATAAGCTAAAAGCACCAGGACAAATTCCATCCTGGAAAATTCAGTTGCAAGCTTTGCTGTTGTCCTCAGAGTCTTGCAGCTAGCAGTAATTTGACAAGTGACACATACAAAAAGAACTTCCCTCAAGAAATGTGTTCCTGTTTGAACTGTACAGGTAGAGCTCTCTCTCTTGTAACACCTGGCTGATGTAGGGCTTAACTCAGTGTTTCCCAACCTTTGGGTTTTGGACTTCAATTCCCAGAAGCCTACGTCAATTCCCCAAAGCACTGATCAGCCAATGTACTAACTTAGGCTTCTGGGAATTGAAATCCCCCTGTGGAGCATGGGCCCCAAGTTGGGAACTGCTGGCTTAACTAGATGGCTCAATTGAGCAGGCTAAGTAGGGTTGCTTAAGGTCACATAGAGGTCCAGTGTGCCTTGTGGTGCGACCCTTGCAACCACATGGCATACACACCTCTGTACTGTCGTTTCGCGGTCCCTCTAGCCTCGACGTTCCCAGACTGCCTTATTAGTCTAATCTTGTGACTGCTAAGATGGCGCAAACCGTAAATCTGTCTGTGATTATGCTAAGAACATGCCCCTCTTTACTGGCCCGCTAAGCTGGCAGGGCGTTCTTCTGTCCAGTTTGAACTGGCTCATAGGTAGAAGAATGGCAACTCCACTATATCGTGGGTGTCTTGGTAGCTATTTGGGATGGCCAATTAAAACAAAGTCTCATTCTGCCACCTCCTGCAACTCAACCACAGTCTCCTTTGTGAAGACCAAGCCCTGCTAAGGGGGGCACTTTGGGGTGATGAAGATGTTACCTTCTCTTATCAAAACCTTCCTCGCTCTGGTGACATCTTCAAGGATGAGGAAATGAAATTTAACAAAGCTCTGCTTATAGTATCCCCAAACAAGGCAGGCTTTAAGGACTGTATCCCTTTGAAGAGCAGGTGCTCTTATCAGTGCTCCAAGTTCTTACTCCCTTCTCTTGAGAGAAAAGAAACCACTGGAAACAAATATCCCTTAATAGGCTTTATTGAGCATATTTGTAAATCCAAAGAATAAAGGAAAATTAATCCAATTGTAAATCCCAATTATAAATCCTAATTGTAAATTCACGCGGGCAGGTTTGCCCTCATGCGGTTGATGAATGGATCATGAGTCCAGGTGAGAAGGTTCATCTGATGATCTTTGTAATCCCCAAGATCTACATACAACCCCAGATTTGATGTCTGTTTAAATAGGGTTTTGGGGTCTCTGCTTCCTCCCACTGGAATGTTAACAATGTCTCATGAGCTAATTGTTTTGGGCTGGTGTTGTGCCAACCTGAATTCTCAGGTGTTGCTTATCTGATTTCTACATCTCTAGATGACCATCACCTGTCTGGTATGCTAGAATTTGACCTTGTTAATTGGATGCTGTCTGGGACAATAACATACTAATGAGGTGGAATGTGAGTGTTTTAGGAATGCAAAATGGAGTCACAATTGCTCTTTCTAACCAAGTGTTAGACTACTTTAATCTATGAAAGAAAGAAATCCCACTATCCCACCGGTATGAATATAAAGTAACTTAATAAAAAGTAACTTCCCATAAGATTCCCCCTGACAACCTCAACCAATTTAATTTGGCCGATCTCTCTTAAGAAAGAAAATCCCCCTCCTAGCTTCCTTCTGTCTCCTCTTCTGAGAGGAAGGGATTTTAAAAAAATCTAAAAGCTACAGCAGATCAACACTGCCCTAATAGGCTTTAAAAACTTTTCATTCTTCCTTCAACTTCTCCACAAAAAAGTTTTCAATTTCTCAATATCATTAAGTAGCTAAGAAGCTAAGATGAAGAATGTTAAGAAATTAAACCCTTTTTCTCAGTATCACTAAGTGATTAACAACATGGGAAGGGGGGCTTATACAGAAAGTGCCTCCTTGAAGATTGTGGCAATTTTGAACCACAATCAGGTGTGCCCCAGGCAACGACAACCTTGTACTGGCTAATCTTTCTCACACAAGGTCAGGCAAAAGGAACTGCAGAAATGAATTCACAAAAAAGTGCCTTGATTTTGGCAGTTTCACATCTGGCCTAGACACGGAAAAAGAACCACCATATTGGGGAACTGAAACTGGTTGAGAAATTTGAAGCCGCAAGCTCCACTTTTGTTCAATTCCAATGATTACATATGCTGAAAATGAATCTAAATAAATCAATCCTACCTTCACCTAAGAAAGAGTTGCCCCTGATGAGGAGCCAGAAAGGTATGGTAGAAATGCTCAAAGGATGGGCTGGTTCATACTGGCATTTATGTCATCTGGTTACCAGACAAAAGGAGCTGTTTGCAGACCAAACAGTTGGACAAATGTCCATGTAGTCATCCCCTTAGTTATCTGAGGTCTGTAGCATGTGTTCTGAGAAAGAAGCATTTTTTTAATGTAACTCATTTTAAAAAAATCTCATTTTTTGAGTCACATCCAAGTTGGTTGTGATATATTTTGATCACCATGACTATGTCCACTTGTAGACCTTGATTATCTTTTGGTAGCCTAATTGGCAGTTCTTCTCTTAACCCCAGGTTGGGCTGGCTAGGCTAGATGATCTCATGTTACCTGGAGACAAGAACTGCAGGAGGCAATGTTGCAAATATACACCTGTATCAGCTTGATGACAGGGTAGGTTAGGCATTTGCCAGTAATTTTAACTGAATGTAAATTATATGGTATGGATGTTTCCAGAAAAAGTGGTTGTAATATAAGGTTATTGCTCTTCCAGTACTGCTAACAGCAATCACCCCGGCAGAGACTGCACTTTTATTCTTGGTTTTAAATAAGGAATTTTTAAAATGTATATTTTGCACTATAGCAAAAACAGTGAGAAGATCATTGAAGAAGTACAAAAGGATTTCAGACACAGTAGATGAAACTGTGAACTTCCTGTAAAATGTTGAGAAGGACAAACCAATGTCAAATTAAATGGTCAGCCTAGATGTCTGCAAAAATTTGCCTTGTAGGATGTGGTTGTATTGTAATAGAACTTGAATTTCAGCAATAGGGAGTTTGGAAGCTTTGCTATGTTGAATTTTCATTATCATGTTGCTGTTTCTATGCACCTGTATCCAGACTTGTTTGTTTACCAGATTTCATGAACTAAACATATCATTAAAATCAGTTGATCTTGATGAATGAAAGACTTAAGATGTTCCTGAAGAACTGACGGTTCATCGTGTTCTTTATTCCTGCTGCAAATAGTGTAATAAAACAGGAAGAGCTAATTTAAACCGGGAATGGTTTATTTAGAGGGAGTCAAAAAGTATGCCTGTTGATTTTTTAAAATTTTGCAATGTGGGGGGGGGAGAGGAATCAAACTTAAGTAGAATTCAGGCTGAAAGGTACCCTACCTCTACAACTGGTATGCTTCTTCTCCCTTTCCTTGAGAACATTGTGAACATGGAATAGCTTTGGATGTGACCTTTCAATGACTGTTGCAAAATGGAAACTGCCTATTCAGCCATGGCAGCCATGCTTTTCCACTGATTCCATTTGCCCTCCCCGTGCCCCCAAACAGTCTGTTAATATACAGTACTGTGCAGAAGTCTTGTGCCACCAACAGCTGTTGGTTTTTTTTAGCAGAGTTTTAATGACCATCCATATCTACACAAAATTTAAACACAATTTTCAGAACAAGGTGGCTTCTTCAAGCAAAAGTCAGTATTTAGTGAGACTCCCTTGGCTCTGAGCACATCTTAAACTTTTTTCGGGAGACTGTCCTGAAGTTTCTGAAGTAATATTCTGGTATATTATACCAGGCTTCCTTTTATGCACTTTCTCTGTCCAGGTGATCCCATACTACTTCTGTAATATTCAGGTCTGGACTCTGTGGTGGTCAGTCCATGACTGTTGGTGTTTTATCAACTGTTTTCCTCACTAAATATCATTTCACTGCTTTAGCAGTGTGCTTGTGGTTATTATCATACTGAAAAAGAAAACCCATCCCAATCCGATGCTTTCCAGAAGGAATGACTTGATGAATTAAAACTTATCTGTAGTTTTCAGCATTTATGATCTCATCAGTACTGACAATATTGCCAACACCACTGGCAGAAGTGCAGACCCAAGCCAGGACAGACCCTCCTCCATGTTTCACTGACGGCTGTAAGCATCCATACATCCATTGATCTTCAACTCTTTTTCTCATGGATCTATCACTCCAGAATACTCTTTTCCACTGATCCTCAGTCCAATCTTTGTGAGCTTTACCATATCTTAGTCTATTCACCCTGTTCCCTTTCCACAAAAGTGGGTTCTTGACTGCTACCTTTCACAAAGACCATTCCTGGTCAAGCTTCTTCAGACTGTAGAAGGATCAACTTGGCATCCTGAAGAAACTACCAGATACTGAGCCGGGTCACTGCTGACCTTTTCCAGTCTCTCGAATAAGAAACTCGGAGGAACTTCTCATTAGAATTTGAAAGTTTTCTTTGTCTTAAGTCCCTTTTTGTGTCTTTGATCTCTCCTGATTCTTAATATTTCTTTGTAACAGCTTGAACAATACATCGTGAGTATCCAGTTTTTTGCTGGTTTCCTTTTGAGAGTAGCCTTGTCAATGCAAAAGTATGGTTTTGTCTGCCAAATTTTGTGATCCTTGTCGTTTTGACTTGAATGATGTGATTGAAAGTTGATCATATTAGCAAGCTTCCAATGAATTATACTCATACAACATGTGTATGTACTGTATGAAATGCTCAATTATGTCTTGCACACACCTAGTGTAAAATACCTTTTCCATAGCAGTCATTTTTGCCCTGTAGTAGGGTATATACAGGTTTCACAATGGTTCTACTTAGGTTTACGGGAGCCTTGAGCCTGCTGTTGCTCAAGCATAAGGGGAGGCACACTAAAGATTTGCTTCTTTAGCATAGGATAGCTGTTTCTATGGATTCCCCCCTTTTTTTAAAAAAACAGTCCATACAAATTTCCTATATTTTCTGGTTGTATTCTATTATTGAGGAATAATTAAATATAGACATTATACCATTGTTAAAACAACAGATCTAATGGTGGCCTAAGACTTTTGCACAGTAGTATATTTAGTCCTTAACAGATTTGGGGTACTTCTGTAAACCCTTTTGGATCTGTTCTTACCAACTGATATAATCTTTTTCAGATCATGCATTTTTTATCCCACCATTGCTGAGATAATTGTGAGCATGCCCATTTATGTTTAAGGCAAGATTCCAATGTCCATTGATTTGGATTAGTCAAGCAGATCCACTGATAGGACTGGACTCTTAAATCAACCCCACCCCACCACCCAAAAAATTTCCTTCCATTTTAAGATATGCACTCTCTATCTGTTATGCCCATCTATCTGTCCCTCCTGAACACATTTAGCACTCTCTGCCTGAGATCAGGTATAATATAACCTGTGAGATGGTTACACTCAGCACAGAGCAGGGCTACCTCAGCCTGACTCTGTAAACTGTGGTGTGGTGCTTCTCTAGGCAAAGAGTGAGAGTGAGTGGCTCTTGGTGCTCCTTCAAATTCTGCAGCAACTTCTCTATAATGTGCCTGACGACATATCAAATATCTCAAGATTTGTTGTGCTGATAAAATAAGGTAAAGGTTTTCCCTTGCTCAAAAGCCAGTCGTATCCGACTCTAGGGTTCAGTGCTGATCTCTGTTTTAAAGCCGAAGAGCCAGGGCTGTCTGCTGCTGCAGACATTTCTGTGGTCATGTGGCAGGCATGACTAGACACCGAAGCACACGAAACGCTGTTTACCTCCCCACTGAAGTGGTCCCTATTTATCTACTTGCAATTTCTTGCTTTCGAATTGCTAGGTTGGCAGTAACTGGGACAGAGATGGGAGCTCATTCCGTCCTGCAGTACTCGAGAATTGAACCACTGACCTTCCACCTCCCAGTCAGCGTCTTAGGCACTTGAGTCACTGCAGTGGCTAATAAAATAGATGAATTGAAAAATAAATTTGCTGCATCAAATCCATCTGGCACTTTTTGTTCGCAAAGTGGCTTTTTTCCTCTTCCACTTGGAAGCTTTTACTATTTCCTTGACAGAACGATTCAAAAGGGCTTTTTTCCCTTGTGGATATGGGGTTCTGTCTGCAGAGGAGAGGAAACAGCAGAAAGAGAAGCGCATACACCATGAAAAAAAGAGAAGGCGCGTGAGAGAGAGGAGGGACAACAAAAGAGAACGGAGTGGTGTGTGTGTGTGTGTGTACGCACACACTTGCAAAGGTGGAAAGGGTTCAAATAAAGGGGAGAGGGGGAAATGAAGACATGGGAGCGCTCTGTGCTTCTACTGCCTTTATTGGATGGGGATGAGTTGCAGGAAGGTGCCCAACTAACCTCTGGCTTGCCTGCGCAAGTGTGGGCAAGTGTTTCTAGTTGGAGGGAGTGCATGTGAAAGAGTGCAGAGTGGGGTTCATTAAGTACAGGAATAGATTGGCAGGAGAAGAAGTAAGAAGGAGAGAAAGAAAGGGGTGGAAAACACTGATATAAAAGGGGGGGTGAGAGGCACCAGCTATGCCAGCTGAGAAAGGGCAGAAGGAAAGAAGTAGGGAAAAGTTTGCCCCAAACAATAAACAACTGACTTAGATTTGGTTGTGTGGAAGAGCTACTCCAGTTTCAGTTACAGATGGAATAGAGGCTGTGAATTAAAGCAGTTCAGCTTCATTTTTAAGACGACAGTGGGCATAACTCCACATCACGGTTATTGTGTGGGTTAAATACATCCCATCAACAGCGGACTCTTCTCAAGTGGTCTACACCAAAAAAGAGAGAGGCTATATCTGTTCTCCTGTACAATGTACAGTGTTTTCAGTGGGCTTTTACAGAGAAATTGCAAGTCCCAGCCATATAATCTTTGTTGTGATCGTGGAAGGTATAGCGACGGGTGGAGTTTACAGTCTATTATACTGGTTGAGGTTGGTTCGAGAGAGCTCTCCTCAAGCAGCTGGCTGGACCATGTCTGCTTGGGCATTTTCATGGTATCAGGATTTCCTCCCACAACACATAGCTTTCTTTAGCTGCAGGAAGTTTCAAAAGAGACATGACTTTTCAGAAGAGGATTAAGGCTCAACTCTCCACTTGTTTTCCTGCTACAGATAGGAGGAATGAGTTTACTTTAAACCAGAGGTGCCCAAAGTTTTTGGGCCACGGGCCGGTCACCATACCTGTCAAGCGCGGCTCCTGGAAATATGGGAACTGCTCCGGCCCGGGTGTGCATGCATCTGCGCATGCACAACTCAACTGCATGCGCAAAACCCCTTTGCGCAGGGAACAACTCATCTGTGCATGCGCAGAACCCCTTTGTGCACGCGCAGTGCCAATTTGCGATGGGCACATGTGTGCAGTAACCCCTTTCCCCGCCATTCAAATAGGGGATGGCGGCAGGAAAGGGGAGGAACGAGCGGAGAAATCCCAGCCAATCCAGGATACTTGACAGGTATGCTGGTCACGTGGTTCAGGGAGTCGTTCACTATGGTCTCGGGGCCAGATTCGGCCCCTGATGCCAATTCATCCAGCCCATGAAGACCTCATCGCTCCTGGAAGTGGAAGTAAAAAGTGCCCGTATGGGCGCATTTTACTTCTGCTTCCAGGAGCGACGAGGGTAGTTTGGGCACCCCTGCTTTAAACAAACAAACAAAAGAACAACAACAAGAAGGAGTATTACAGTTCTGAATATACTGCAAAAAATCTGCCATGAAATGTTTAGTTAGGTTCTTAAAATAACCCTTATATTAGCATTTCCAGAACAAGGATTAAATTGTTCTGATTTAACTTCCCTTGCCACACTTTGGGAGTTTCAGGGCACCATCTGTATTCAAGGCGTGGAGCTCAGGACTGAGCCATAAAAATATCTGAGTCCATTTGGGAAAAAAATAACATGGTTCTCAAGTCTGTAGATATGAATTCATAGGCCCCTGAACTTGCAATTGAGTGCAGATGTTTTGTCCAAGCAAATAGATAGCTGCCAATACGACTGCACAATACTCTTATGTATCAAGCCCCCTCACAGGTGAACAATAATAATTTGTGTTTAAACAAACAAATCTACAGTTAATTTACATCATTCCCCCACCCACCCCTCTCTCTCTGAAATGAGCACGGACTGTTCCTAATAATAAGTTTGTGTAAATATAAAATGTACTGCTGGATAATCACAGATCTTGTAAGCAACAATTCAACTGATAGTTGCAACATTTTCCACCACTCTTAGAATAGGGATGGTATCTGTGGCCATCTAATTCACACACTCTTGTGTCTATGACATTCTATGCTAGAGAATGCTGAGCCTGCTTGTCCAGAAAAATAATCTATAAAAAATCAACATTAGGTTCTGAAAGAAGACTTGTAGATGTGTTTCTTCTGTTTGTGGCTACTCCTCAACTTTCTAAATGTAATCCAGGTCTTGCTTCTTCTATAGGAGGCCTTGTGCTGTTCTTATTTATACATTTCACTGAACTCTAGATTTTCTATTTAAACTTTAGCACTTTGTTATTTTTAAAATGGTGTGAGCAAAGCAAAGAAGGGCTGTTTTCAGAACTTATCAGATTTTGTTTTTCCACAAGTCAGAAAGATATCAAAAAGTCATAACACTTTGAATTAACAAACTTTATGCCCCTGAGCATTCATCATATGCTGGCCACCCTTGGGATTCATTCATGTTTGTTGGTAGGGAAGACATGCTGAAATTTGCAGTGAAAAGCAGAAGCTACTGAAATTTCCTCTTTAGCAGAAGACTTTGCTTGCATGTGTGTTTAATATTGACTCACACTATGCTGTTTTTCCCTTTCCTGCCAGCTTCAACTTCACATTTACCTGGCTCCCTCTTGGTGCTTGTCTATCATCATAGAAGACTCAAAATAACCAGTGGCTTTGACTGGTGTTGCAAAATTTAGACAGCAGGTTTGGTTAGACTCCTTTGCCAGTAACTAGTTTATTTTCCAGGAACTGTGGGAATGAAGTTTAATATAGCATGAACCTGATTGCTTAGGTTTTACTTCATCCTCCATAATTTGTTGAAGTAACCAGTCATTTGGGATGTTTACACGGGCCAAAAAGGACATTTAACTTTACTGAAAGTGTTGTTTACAATAAAAGAAACCCATTTGCCTTTCCTTTATGTTCTCAGGAAGGATTAATGTCATCTGTAAACTTCCTCAAAAACTGACAATGGCTCATTATAGTTCTCTCTCTCAGCCCTCAGAGGCAAGACAGGGCACATAGATACTGAGAAATTTGCATTTGGCTATTGGATTAAATATTTTTCTCAGGCACATCATAGTTGATTAGAAGCTTCCATTGGAAATCAGTGGAACAGATGGTACATTGTTTGCCATAAGGTCTCTTGTTCTGATGAAAGGAAATCACACATGATTTTAACTCAGGCATCACATGGCTTGCTGTTTGATTAGTTGGGATTACAAATAACCACTAGATCAGGGATTCTCAACCTACAGCCCACGGGCCGGATCCGGCCTGTGGCACCAAATCATCTGGCCTGTGTGCTTGCTCCAGCCATCGCTTCTGCCATTGCTGGAAGCGGCCGCAGGCATGTTCTCTGCAACTATGGATACATAACCGGCAGCCATTGGGGGTGGGTTGCCGGCAGCTGACGTATTCCCGGCAGCCGCTGACGCATTCCTGGTGGCCACAGACCAGTAGTGTGCTGCTCCCAGTGTGTGGTGGGCTCAGGGTGGGCAGTGGTGGCAGGAGGACCCCCAAGCCAGCACCTCAACTCTCTGATGGAGCGTGACCTGGGCCCCAGCTTTAAAAGGTTGAGAACCCCTGCACTAGATGGCTCAGAAGGATACTAGAAATAGATGAGCTAAACTTTTGGTTTGGAATTGTGCTCGGAAAAGGTATGCATGGTAATTGGATAAAACAAGTGAATTTGATTTATTTATTTTTACTGATTTTTTTTTTTCTGACTGCATGATGCCAAGGCTGATTCAAATCCATCTGGCACTTTTTGCTCCCAGTCTAAAAACTCTTATTATGTATTTGGTAGTATGATCCAAAACATGCCGCATTCTGGACACAGATATTGGATATAATCTAAGTTGTAAACTTATTCTTCTTTTAGTTTGTTTTGTGTTAGTTTGTTTTGCACAGATTGCAAAGATGGAAAAACAAGCTCCTAGTATAGTACCAGTAAAAATGATACAAAATATTCTCAGGACTGTTAGAATGACCTTGGTGTAGTACTTGGGAAAAACATACAGTACTACTGCTTGTGAATTGTCTATATGTAAATTGTTCAATCTCTTGGTTTTATATATATTCTTATAACATTTTCTCTACATGAGGCAGTCAAAAAGGACATAATTTTATCACAGAACTGTGGCCAATGAGCCAGTCCTTGGAATCAGTCCATACACTCACTATGAACTGCCACTCCAATTGTTCCTCATAATTGGCCAGAATTTAGCTAGGGATGATAGTAATAGCAGTTTGATAACATCTGAAAAAGGACAAAATACAGTAGGGACCTAGCAGATGCAGAAGAGATTAGGAAAAGATGGCAAGAATACACAGAACTCCTCTACAAAAAGGACCTTAATGTCCCAGACAACCACAATGGTGTGACCTCGAGTCAGGCATTTTGGAGAGTGAAGTCAAATGGACCCTAGTAAGTATTACTAACAACAAAGCTAGTGAAGATGATGATACTGTATTCCAGTTGAGCTATTTAAAGCCCTAAAAGAAGATGCCGTAAAAGTGTTGAACTCAGAATGCCAGCAGATTTGGAAAATGCAACGGTGGCAACAGGATTGAAAAAGGTCAGTCTACATCCCAATTCCAAAGAAGGACAATGACAAAGAATGTTCAAATTATCGTACAATTGTGCTCATCTCACACGCTAGCTATGTCATGCTCAAGATCTTACAAGCGAGGTAGGCATCAGCGGTATGTGGATCGAGAACTTCCAAAAGTACAAGCTGGGTTCCAAAGAGGCAAAGAAACCAGACTAAATTGCCAACATTCACTGGATCATAGAAAAAGCAAGAGTGTACCAGAATAATATCTACTTCTGTTCCATTGGCTACATCAAAGCCTTTGATTGTGTGGACCACAATAAAGAGATGGGAGTACCACACCACCTCACCTGTCTTCTGAGAAATCTGTATGTGGGTCAGGTAGCAATAGTTTGGGCTCCAAAAAATTTTACTACCACACTGTGGGCGTGGTATGGTGGGCATGGTCAGGGGGAAAGCCCTGCGTTGAACCAGAATTAGGACTACTTTATTTCAAAACTTGGGCGGGGTTAACCAGAATTTCTGCTACCGGGTCTGGCGGACTGGTGCAAACCTGCTGATGCCCACCACTGAGAACAACTGATTGGTTTAGAAAAGGAAAAGGAGTACAACAAGGCTGTATATTGCCACCCTGTTTACTTAATTTATATGCAGAGTACATCATGCATAATGCAAGGCTGGAAGAAGCACAGGCCGAGATTAAGATTGCTGGGAGAAATATCAACAACCTGAGATATGCAGATGACACTACCCTAATGGCAGAAAGTGAAGAAGACCTAAAGAGCCTCTTGATGAGGGGGAAAGAGGAGAGTGCAAAAGCTCACCTGAAAATCAACATTAAAAAAACCCCAAGATCATGGCATCGGCCCCATCACTCCCTGGCAAATAGAAGGGGAAGAAATGGAAGCAGTGACAGACTTTACCTTCTTGGGATCTAAGCACTGCAGATGGTGACTGCAGCCATGAAATAAAAAGACGCTTATTTCTTGGGAGGCAAGCTATGAGAAACCTAAGCAGCATAATAAAAAGTAGAGAGATTTCCTCACATAAAGAGTGCTTTGCTTAGAGACTAACTTACTTAAAGAGCAGAATTTTCTCTGAATGGTTGCCTCACTTAACAACTAAAACCAACCAAAAACTTGCTTAACAACTAAATCGGGGCTCACAATCCCCCCCCCCCGCCAGAAGTCACAATTGGTCACTTACAATGGTGTTTTGCTTAAAGAGCAAACTCGCTTAAAGGGCAATCCCGTGGAACGTGTTATGCTCTTTAAGCAAGGTACCACTGTGAGAGCTGGACCATAAGCAAGGCTGAGCACAGAAGAACTGCTGGAGAAGACTCTTGAGAGTTCCCTGGACTGCAAAGAGATCAAATCAGTCAATCCTGAAGGAAATCAACCCTGACTGCTCCTTGAAAGGACAAATACTGAAGCTGAAGCACTTTGGCCACCAAAGGAGAAGAGAGGACTCACTGGAGAAGGCCCTGATGCTAGGAAAGATTGAAGGCAAAAGGAAAAGGGAGTGGCAGAGGATGAGATGGCATCATTGTCGCAGTGGGCGTAGATGTGGGTGGACTACGGAGGATGGCAGAGTCACCCCTTGGGCAGAGAATTGCGGTATATAAATTAAATGTCAAATCAATATCAAATCAAATCAAATGGCAGATGACAGATGAGCCTGTTGTGGGGGTCCATGGGGCCGAACTCGACTGTACGACTGAACAACAACATCTGAAAGGGCACAGGTCATCCAGCCCTGGTTTAGATGTAATGTAGTGTTTCAACTCTAAATCTGGGTATTCAGTGTTACCTAGTGGGAAATGGCACACCTTTTTCTACCTGAAATGCTATGTTTTGCATTTTTTTTTAAAAAAGATAACATTGCTAATTATGCTAAATATTCAGTAAATTATAATTTCTTTAGCTTCATAAATTTCTCCCAAATCATTAACTCTTTTCTAAAAATTATTTTCCATCTATAAATTATCCTTCTTTTTCCTCCTACATTCTCCAAAGAAATTCCAGGATGTTTGTTTGTTTGTTTGTTAAACAAAAAGTTCAATAGACCTAGCTTTTATATTAAGGTCAGGCCACTGAAGGAGCAAGCAGCATCAGTGTCCAGTTGGAAGTCTGGTCCACCTTAGCTTTGGGTAGACTGGGCCTTCTTTGTCAAAAAGCAGATTACCCAACGAGAGTCCGCTTTTTAAATATATAGGGCATGCTAAACTATATGTAAAGTTTATGTTGCATGCTTCTAATTTGTTTTTGTTTTGATAGCTTTGACAGTGCTGAAGAGGAGGGGAGATGCTAGCAAGGTGTTCAGGGCTGTAATTACTTCTTATATTATTTTCATGTCATGAAGGTTGAATTGGGGACACATTTTGGACTTGCTTGCCCCAGGTGCCAAAATGTCTAGCTATGTTTCCAGCTCAGTAAGAAGCTAAATAAGAAGCAGGCACGGTCCCCCTGCTTCCTGGGCTTTTAACAGCAGCCTGGCAGGCAACCTTAAGCAGGTGCAAGTTACTTTCCTCCTCTGTTCATTTCCATGCCAAGAGAGCCACAGTTTCACTTGCTTAGTTTCTGTGTGCTTTGGTTGCTGTTAAAGACATAAAAGCATGACCAGTAGGAAAAGTGGTCAACCCTAATATAATGTCACCCTTTATTCAGAAAATTCTGGAGGAAGTTATAAGCCAGACACATCACACTAATACTCTTAAGAAAAGCATACAGCTCCCTGTCGTAGTCTTCAAATGAATAAAATTGCTATCTCTGAAAACAAACAAGGAAGGGAGTGGCAAGAAATCACTGCAAAGGTTTAACCTTGCTCAGAGATGACAGTAACACCCATTCTGGATCGCAGTCTACAAACCACTCATTCCAGCACAGGACTATGGAAGGTAATGAGTACTGAAGCTAGTAAGGAACCTAATTAAATGAGAGTTAAATTTTGAAGTCAAGCAACCACAGCCTTAATATACAGTGATTACTGGAAGCGGGTAAGTCTGGGTTGTATAAATAATGAAATGCAACATCAGAGACTTAGCCAGTGGGCTTCATAGCAGAAATGGCCACAGATCAACATGAGTATTCCAACTGGAAATGACACAGTTACCTTCCTTATTCCTGGCAGGTTTCCTGCAATGAGAGGCAAACATCCCGGAGGTGGATTCCCGCTTCTCATTGCTATGCACATGCTAACCATCTTATTTTGTGTATATTATGCAGTTGTAAATAGATTCAGAAGTCTTGTGAAAGGAAGAAGGTAGCAATATTATTGCTTCTTTTAGTGGCAAAAGCTTTGCACCTGCGGACAGTTTTCTGTGGCACATCGTATCACTGTTGACAAAAGATGAGCCTGTCTAGTTTTTGTCCAAAAAGACAACTATTCAGTGGTGGGCATCAGCAGGTCCGCACCAGTTCGCCAGAACCGGTAGCAGAAACTCTGGCTGGCCCTGCCCATCCAAGTTTTGAAATAAAGTAGTCCTGTTTCAGGTGCAATGCAGGGCTTTCCCCCTGGCCACGTTCACGATACCATGCCCACATTGTGGTAGTAAAAAAAATTGGAGCCTACCACCACAACTATTCCTTGTGAATCAAATGACACTCTTTACTATAATGTACACCAGGAGTTCTCAACCTTTTAAAGCTGGGGGCTGGGTCATGCTCCCTCAAACAGCTTTGGGGGCCAAACGGCCATTTTGCCCTTGCTCCACCACATACACTTCCTGGTGTGGTGGTGGCAGGGGGGGGGGGGGACATGCAATGGTGCCATGGGCTGCAGGTTGAGAATCCCTGATGTACACTTAGGGTTTTAAATATAATTTTGGAGTTCTTATATGTTACATTCACAAGTGCTATAGCCTGAATTCACTGCCATTTTTAAATGTTGCTTGTTATCATGAGTAGCCCTAGGTCAACTTTCCAGATCTGGTTACTTTGGATGTTCGTTTGTTTTTCTTTTAACACAACTCCCATGATTCCCGACTTGTTCATGTCTGGCTTTGCCTTGGTATCTGGCTAATGGGCATAGTAGTAGCCCAACATATGAAAGTTACTACGTTGAAGAAGAGGGGGGGGGGGTTAAGCCGAAGGGAAGTCTGTGCTGCACTGCTACTTGGGAAATCCACAAATTGTGGGCTTCACTATCGCTAGCAACTGAAGAGAGTTGCTAACGTCTTGCTAGCCCCTTTCACTGGAGGGGCATGGGGGGGAAAGTGCTCGACAGGCAAAGCTTCTCTCTCTCTCTCTCTCTCTCTCTCTCTCACACACACACACACACACACACACACACACACACACACACACACAGAGAGAGAGAGAGAGAGCTTTAAATGTTCCCCTTGCTCGAAATCCAGCCGTATCCGACTCTAGGGTTCAGTGCTCATCTGTTTCAAAGCTGAAGAGCCAGCGCTGTCTGCTTCTGCTGATGTTTCCGTGGTCATGTGGCAGGCATGACCGCTCCGGAACGCTGCTTACCTTCCCACCGAAGCGGTCCCTATTTATCTACTTGCAATTTCTTGCTTTCGAACTGCTAGGTTGGCAGGAGCTGGGACAAAGACTGGAGCTCATTCCGCAGTACAGTACTCGGGAATCGAACTGCTGACCTGCCGCCTTCTAGTCAGCCTCTTAGCCCTTTTAGAAATCCCCCTTTAGCCACCCACAGCAGCTTGAGGAGCACAACAGCAAGTTGGCTAAAGCGATCCAACCAACCTGCTGCTACCTTTAACAAAACAACGCCCCACCTGTTCGAAAACGACACAGCGACACTTCCTCCTCTTCTCCCCTCCCCTCCCTTCCCCCTGCCCCACCCGAAGAAGCCCGAGAGAGCCGCCTGCGCCGGGCGCTCCTAAGTTCTCCCTTCTTCCCGACGGAGCCACGGCCTGGGCGGCGGTGGTTCCTCGGCTGCACGCTAGCGCCGCCCACTGGCTGCGCCCAGACTCCGACGGAAGCAGGACAGGAGGCGCCGACCCAAAAGGACCGGGCCAACAAGTGCGGGCTCCGGGACGCACCGGACGCCCCCTCGCTTTTAACAGGGGCCGCCCTACCTGCCTGCTGGAGGAACTGTAGCCACGTTCGGCCCACGGTGGGCAACAAGTGGCCCTCCGTCCCTCCCGCCGCATGCCATGTTTTGGCTCCAAAGGAAAGCCGCCGGGTTCGTCGTAGGTGTGTATGTGTGTGAGGGGGGTGGGGTGCGCTCTGCTGGGCTTCCCTTGCGTAACTTAAGCGTTTGGCGTCCGCCCGCCTGGGAGGCACGGAGCGAAGGGGAGGACCCTCCTCCTCCTCCCCCTTGGTCTCCACCCTCCCTCTCTCCCTGTCAGTCTGAGGTGCCTTTTCTGCCTCGTGTACACCGGGGAGGTCGCGCAGTGGGGAGGACGGGGATCGAACCCGCGGAGTTTCTGTGTGGTCTGGTGGCGGGCGCGGGTGGCCATGCCTGGCCCCGGGACACCATGAAAGGGGCGAGGCGCGCGTATGTCAGCAGCACGCCTTGCCCGGGTGGGTTCGCTTCGAAGTGCTGCTGCTGCTGCTGCTGCTTCCCAGCCTGTCGAGGTGAGTGAGCAGCGCCTGGGTTTGTGGTGGTGGTGGGTCTGTTTTCTTTTGAAAGTGGAGGGAAAGCATGGAGGAGACCATGAGTCTCGAAGGGAAATGTTCGCCTGGCTCAGTGATGGCGAAGCTCGGCACTCCAGATGTTCTTGGACTTCGATTCCCAGAAGGTCAAGCCCCCGTGAATCCACACGAATGGCTTTACTGCGATTCATCCGGGCTGCGCCGCCCGCATCGCTCCCGGAAGTGGAAGTAAAATGCTCCACTTCCGGGAGCGATGCGGGCGGCGCAGACCGGATGAATCGCAGTAAACCCATTCGTGTGGATTCATGGGGGCTTGGGCTTCTGGGAATCGAAGTCCAAGAACATCTGGAGTGCTGAGCTTCGCCATCACAGGCCAAGCTGGTGGTGGGAGATATTCAGGGCCATGGCCAGGATTCTACATGTGGGTGGGTGAATGTTTTGTTCAGGGTGGGCAACAAAGCCTCTTTTCAGTGAATTCCTATGGGAAACCACGCTTTGTCAGGGTGGACAAAGTGCTAACTCAGGGTGGGCCAACACACACCCCACACACACACACACACACACACAGGGCCCTGGAGAGTTTGATCTGGGAGTGAACAACCCCTTGCCTTGGGGCCAAGAGTAGGACCCCGGTGTAGTCAGACTCTGGCTCTCCCACAGGAGAAGAGAGTAGGGAGTTTGTGTTGGAGCTCTGCTCAGATATCTTTATCTCCCCCTAAAAACTTGAAGGGCTGGGAGGTGGCTCTGCAGGGGATATCCAGCTACTCCTCTTCTGCAAAACTTTGTAAAGAAGTCCACATGTTAAAATGTTGTGGCACTTTAAAGGCTAACCATTTGCTTCTTTGCATGAGCTTTCATGGACTGCATCCACTTGGTTACTTTGTCAACGTCTCTATTTGTGTGACATCTCTGCTGCATTTTGTAGGGTGTGCGTTCTTGGTTTTCTTATTCACATTTCTCCCTGGCACACCCCCTACATGTTAAGGGAGTTCCAACAACAATCTTGGTCGTTGCCCCCCTTTTTTGGAGGAACCCGTCAGTTTTCATTGGCTATTTTTCACTCTTTGCTTTCCACAAGTGGTGTGTTTAAAATGATCTTAGGGTTGCAGTCCAGTGCAAATTTAAAGGACAGAACCTCACTGGCCACAGGAAGATTTATTTTTGAGTAAACATGCAACAGTTGGGTCTGTTTGTGTCCCACAACAACTACAGATCCCATGCTGTGGTTTGTCATCACGGAAGAACTAAGAAAGCTAGTCATTTGGTTAGTCAAGGCTGTATAAATAAGAACACCCTTGTTATTTATTTATTTATTTATTTTATTTTATTTCGATTTCTATACCGCCCACTTGGCCAAGGCCAACTCAGGGCGGTTCACAGTCATAATAAAAACATGATTAAAAACTGCTTAAAAACTACCCTCCCCCAAAAGAAAATTGGTATAGCTATTGGCATAGCTATTGAGATTTCATGCCATAATTTGATGAAATGGCCTACAATCCATGAATCAATGCTTACATGACCTTATTAGTCTTCAGGGTATCACAAGATTCTTTGTTGTTTTTGTTGCAACAAGCTTAACACAGCTACATTGTTTCATATAAGGATGGGAGTTAAAAAGTTCTTGTGAACACAATTGTGCGATCTTCACTTGTCACTGGAAGGAAATCCATGCTTAAGGAATTTTTAATAAGAACTACAGAATTTCTGAGAATGTTTTCTCCAACAAGTATTCATTAGGATTTCAACTTCAGAACACTTTGGTCAAACCTTTATATGAGTGAACGAAGCTTTCTTTTTTTCTCAGCTGTCGAAGTTAAATTCAGCAACACTATTTCTCCTGCTTTTATTAACAACTTCAGTGTCCTTGGAAAATAGGATATTAAAATCTATTTGTGTCCAAAAGTACATAGTAAGAGTAGGAGCATAAGACGTTAATTGAGTAAGGTCATCTATCTTCTCCCGCAGTGGTCTAACTTCACTTTACCAAGTACACTCCAGTTGTTGTAAACAGTGACCATTTGAATTTGCAAAATTCTTCCTCAATTTGGCCTTATGAAAAAGGCCATCCTTTCTTGCTCTGCAGACGACCAACTGAGGTTGGAAAGGGAAGGGTCCAGTTCCATCCCCAGCCCACATCTGAACCTATCTTTGTGGTGACCATTGTTGAACGCTGGCTAGATGTGTCATGTTGCCTGGACAATTCCTAAAAAGAAGAAAGGCTCTTCCTCAGATTCCACTTTCACATTTTCTGCTCATTTGAAAGATCTGTGTGCAACTTTTCTCTGATGATCAGTGTCCCTAGAAGACAGGCAAGAAGAATGGACATTTCACCTTCCCTGATCCCTTTGCAAATAATTATGGAAATGCAAGGACAGAAGGAAGAAATGCAGAGCGCTGTTTCCATTCCTAGCATTAGTTTTCTTCAAACGATGGACTATTTCCTTAATATGTTGCCAGCCTTTGCTCTGCTTGTCAGCAGTATGAACATATAATTTATTCCTCTCAGTTGACCTACCTCTGTGGGAATTGGTGACATTCAGAAGATCCTATTCTACTTAGGTCTTGCAAACTCATGCTCAGACTTCTTGCTTTCCTAGTGCCTTCAACTTATCCCAGTGTTGTTGTTTTTTGAGTCAATCTGGTCTTTTCACAATAGTACAATCTTGTTCTCTGAACTGGCCCATTGTACTTGCTGAGAGAATCTATACAGGGTAACTGGAAACTACTGTACTGTTCTCACTTGTTCAGTTTTCTACATGGATGTGATTTAAAGTTCTCCCTGCTCTACTCAGTACATGTCCTGAATTTCCAGTGTCAGTAGGACTTTCTTCTACAGAGACCAGTATAGCTTTAAATATGTATAGCTTTGCCATATTGTATAATGTACAGATGGGTTATATACATTTTCAGCATATTGCTGTGTGACATCATGGAGGTTTTGTCATGTGTGAAACAACCCTCGGATCAGCAGTAGAACCGCTTTGTTGTTGTTCAGTCGCACAGTTGATTCCGACCCTTTGCGACCCCATGGACCATTGCCTTCCAGGCACCTCCACCATCCTTCTCAACCAGCCCAGCTCTGTGCCTATTGCGTCTACAATACCATCTAGCCATCTCATTTTTGGCCATCCCCTTCTTCTTTTGTCCTCCACCTTTCCCAGCATCAAGGCTTTCTCAAGTGAATCCTCTCTTCTCATTTGATGTCAAACATAGAACAGCTAACTACTATTAAAACCCTTTGTTTAAACTATTTATATTTTGCCCTGGTCTGTAAGCTCTCAAATGTGTGGGGAGGCAGGGTCAACAGAGGAGAAAGCAGCTCAGAAAGGTAAGCTTTAGAAAAAATATGATAATTGTTGCCTTACCAAAGGCATAGGTAACGGTAAAGGTTTCCCTTGCTCAAAAGCCAGCCGTATCCAACTCTAGGGTTCATATATGTCTAATATTTGGGGCATCAGGAATATTTTTCTCTCATCTGGCTGTGGCAAAAAAAATGGGTGCCTTTATAGATACTTCTCTGTTCATACAGTTTTGTTGTTTGCATTTCACCCAGTTCTAATACACAGTAACCATTCTATTACATGTTTACAAGAAACACTAGGCAACAAATTATGCCTTCCCTTGTCACACTGGCGCTCCAAATGAGAAATCCAGTGCGAGCTTTTGTAGTTATAAACCATTCTGGACTATTGTTTATATAATATGAAAGTTGGTCGGCATGAGAGGACAGTTCAACGGGCACAGTTCAGTGCGGAGACTTACCTGCGTTTCATCGGCTCATTCCAAAGGTCATTCTAGGTACAGATTTTATTCTTTCTGCACAGATCAAGTTCCGTATAACAGTAGATATGCTTGTAGCATGTATGGCTGTTTTGCCAGTTACTCCCAGTAGAAGACCGATGGCTGCAATTTCATTTGAAAGAGTCTTTATAGTAGAGTGGATGGCACATATTTAGGTCTCCTAAATTTGTGTATGTTTGGCTGTTCTCATACACGAAGTTGTGCATGCTTCAAACAATTCACCACTGTCTGTTTCAGGATGAGTCACATGCTCTATCAGCTCTTCATTTTCTCTCAACTGTGAAAGAATGGGAACACTTTCCCTGAGGTGGCCTAAGGGCCATTGAGAAAGAACACTTCCTTATTTTTGGTTGCCTGAGGCTGGAAATTAAACAACATAACCTTTAAATAAGGTGATCGTTTGTTTATCCAAAATGATAGTTTTTTGGGGATATGGAAATAGGTTGACATTCAATTAATATCAGTGCTCTGGTTTGTTGAGGGAAAGAAATACATAAATATTTCTCAGTTTTGCTACATATGGAGGGACAGACATAGAGGCTCTCAAGTGTAAGCAGTAAACGTTACAAGCCCTTATCTGTACAAAGTAATCGCATCCTGACATTCCTTAAAAGCTTGTGCAGTTTGTTGGCTCCTTTAACTCTCCTATGACCTTGTTCTTTCAAATGAAGTTTGAAGTAAGTGGCTGTGCTTACTACTGTGGCCAACTACATAAGTCTGAGTCATGTATAGTAATATAAAATTAGGAAGTGATAAAATTCTGTCAGCATAAAGGGTAGTCTCAAAGTAGACAATACAGTAGAACCCCATAAAGCGATGAGGCTTGGAGGGGGAAGCTGTTCCGCATAGCGATCGTTCCTATGGGAAAATACGTACAACGATTTTCCAATGGGAAAAACTGTTTAGCACCAAACATCATTGTACGGTTTTTCCCATAGGGAAGATCCTACCAGGATGAAAACCGCATAACAATCAGCTCCATGGAATGGATTAAAATCGCTATACGGGGTTCTACTGTATATGAAAACATTTTTTAAAAAGAATGCAGATATCATTCAATCAAAGTTGAGCATCTCTAACCAAAACATCCTACTTATGCTGCAGGTTTATTTTCTGACAAAGAAAAAAATGAGCCCTAAGAATTGGACAAGGATGCTGAAGTCTGGGATTTCAAATGTTAGTTAAAATACTGTGTCTCCAAAAATAGGCTTGCATTCAGTTATGTATGACATCTCAGTGTGCTGCTATTTATACACCTGTTATATGGAACACCACCTGATTTGGCTTTTGTTCTTGAGTCCATTCCTGGTTAAATCCTCTGAAAGCATGTGCTACCTTCAAATTATTCTGGGGAGGGGCGAGGTGGTGGGGGGACACTGACAGTACACAAGGTGTGATTTGGGAGTGAATCTCCTGATGCATAGTTTTTCATTTTTTAAGAACTGCTACTCGAGGCACTTTATTTATTTATTTATGGTTCAAATTTCTATGCCGCCCAATCAGGCGAACCCAACTCAGTGGTCAAACTAAATCGGGTTTGGGGGTAAATTGTTTTCATTCTGCAACATTTCATCAGTCTAGATTGCCTGTACCATAAATTGTTGTTAGGCATGGGAAAGCCACAGGTATTCCTTTTAACACTGCCAGAAGTGTTCCTGAAAGGTGTATCAGAGCTACATCTTCACGTTCTATATGAGCAGCACTAAATTTACAGCAGGGGCGCCCAAACTATGACCCGCAGGCCCAATTAGGTCCCTGCATATCATTAATGTGGCCGACGATGAGTACCCGGGCTCACCGCGGACTGCCCCTCCACCCGCCCCACCACCTGATGTCAGAAGCGGTGGTGGCGTCATTTGTGCTTTGTCCTTGGCTGCTCTAAGCAGCCTCTTGCTCGGTCCCATCCTCTCTGCAGCCTTTGCCAAAGTCGATCACCGTGTTAGGAAAATCTTTGGAGCCGCCTCTGTTTCAAAATCCGCAGCACTAGGAGAGCCCCCTGGCATGCATGGGATGACGTCACTGCAGCGCACCAGGTTTACCCTTCCAGCGTCGCAGATTTTGAAACAGTGGACCCTTTGGCAAAGGCTGCAGAGGGGATGGAACCAAGCAAGAGGCTGCTTGGAGTAGCCAGGACAAAGCGCGGTCGCTGCAACCGCTGCTGATGTCAAAACTGTCAACAACGGGAGCAGCCCGCCTCCAGCCCCCGCAGCTGTGTGTTGGGGTTAGGACCGGCCCGCAAAAAAAGTTGGGCACCACTCATTTACAGTCTTTAGAGAAAGTGTGTTGTCACAAATTGTGACCTTGAATTTTGAAAGACACATTTGTTGATTTTGATAACTGCATGAAATCTTAGAAACTCAAGAGAGGATTGTTTATTCTAATAATTAACACTTTCTTAATATTTGGGTTACAAACTGGCTTGTATGCATTTCCTCTGTGATTGTGCAAATAGATTGTGTGTGTTTTAGTTTTGTTTTTGTATGTGACTGTTTTCACTTTTTCTCTGCCATGAGTGCAATTCTCATAATGTATAAATTGTGAGAAACTGGTAGAAGCCTGTATTTAATTAGAAGAATGAATGACTAATACATGAGGGGAAATTGTTTTTATGTAAATATTCATAGAATACAGGCATTGTTAATGTTATCTATAGCAGCTTATTAAATGCTAAACTTTATTAATGTAAGCTTAAATGCTTTATAAGGCATGAACATCAGATTGTATCTAATTTTGATAAGAAATGGCAGGCTTTTTTAAACAGTATTTCTATAGCTGTACCTGTTTAGACAGTCTGCTTTTAGACCATGTGGCTTATCATCATAATTAGCAGCAGCCTTTCTCAACTGACCTTTAAAGCCCTTCATGGCATTGGTCCAGGGTACTTAAGAGACCGCGTCACCCCAAGGTGTTCAGCCCGTCCTACAAGGGCAGACAGGAGGGGCTCAGTGGTGGTCCCATCCGTGAAAGAAGTTCATCTCAGTGGGGCCAGAAAGAGAGCCTTCTCCATGTCTGCCCCTGCCCTGTGGAACCTCTTACCACCAGAACTGTGACTCCAGTCGGATCTTCTCCCCTTCAGAAAAATGTTGAAGACTTGGCTATGCCAGCGGGTTTGGGGCATGTGTGACTCTTCTGTACAAGCCTGCTGGCTAATTTAGCCTGCTGAGGGATCCTGCTTCTCTGTTTTCTTTGTCCTTTCTGATTGTTTTTTGCTATTTTATGCTGGGGGGGGGAGAGGGGGAGGGTGTTTTTTAATGATAAACTGATTAGTTTTATGTGTTTTTAATGCTGTTTTTAGTGGGTTGGGTTAGGTATTTTTTTAGCGGTTGTTGTTTTATCTGCTATTGTATTGCACGTTTATATATGTTGTTAGCTGCCCTGAGTGTTGTTCTTCATCAGGAGGGCGGGATATAAATTCATAAATAAATAAACTGAAGTTATTTTCCAGACACTGGCAGTTTTATATTACTGTCCAAGACTCTGGTCATTCTCTGGAGAAAGAGAACCTGGGGGAAATAGTTTTGAGGAACTGGTAGCTGGAGGTCTTCCTTGCGTTCACATGTTTTATGAAGTAGGACAATTCACATTCTGTAGATCAAAGCGCACACTTGTTTTTATGGAACTGCTGATACATACTTTGTATTTTTTTCCACTCCCTTTCTTCTATTTATACTGCACCTTTCCTTTAAGGAACATAGCATGGTATGTGGATTCCCTAAGCCAGCCACCATGTGAGGTTGGTTGAGCTGAAACATGGTTAATACACAGTGTCACTTAGCAAATTCTGTGCCTGGAAACAAATTTCAGCTTAGCTTTCCCAAGTGGTCTGCTGACACTCTGACAACTGTATCATAAAATGTTGTCTTGATTAGAGATAGAACTTAACTTTGCCGGCTTTGGCCCAACTTTAGTGCAAAAAGCTTTAGTCCAACTAGCCTGGGACTCAGTGTGGTGTTCATTAAGCACTGTATTTCACCCTGTCCTACTCCTGCTGTGAGGATAAAGTAAGCAACACTGAGCTTTGTGGACAAGCAGATTTAAATCTTAGCACATTAAACACCTTAATTTGGAGCTTTTGTAATAGCGTTGATTTGCCATCAGTTTTTGAACTTACATTTGCATTTGTAAACTTGTGACTCTTCGGGTTTCTATCATTGCTATGCATGTTCAGAAAGTCCTTTCAGAACAAGAAGGCTTCTAGCACTGGCAAGGCACGTGTTTGCCTTGAAGGAATGGCAAGAGTTTCCCACAACTTCCTGAAATAGGCTTGCATGTAACCCTTTTAATCACAAACCACTGATATATGCTACTTACAGATTTGAGAGGATCATTGCATCTTGTCGAGCTTACCAACACTTTCTTCTGTAGGAACAGCAAAATAAGCCTGATGTTTAAAATTAAATAAATTAGGACTCACAAACCTAATCAAATAGAGATGCTTGAATTTGAAACATTCTCATTTTAAAGTCAAATATGCTGTAGCTTTGGAGGTTTTTAAAGAGCATTCTTTAAAAGGCACAACACTCAAAGAATAACAGTTACCCACAGTATCCTATAGTTTTCCCAATTTCTACTAATTCTCCAAAGTTCAGAAAGTCATTACTCTGGGGAGCTTTTCTGCTACAAGCAATCCTCTTGTTTTGACATTCTTTCCCCAGAGATATAAGTTGGTGGAAAGGAAGAGAAGGAAAACCAGCTGACAGCGCAAAAGTCAAGGTCTATCCCCAAACTTCTTACTCTCTGCAAAGAAGACTTCTGAACTTTCACATGATAGTTCAGGCAGACTCTGTTAAGCAAGTTGAAATAGATAACTATAGTCCCAAGAGTCATCAGTGTAAAGTGTTACATCAGCATAGCTTTAGTAGTTGTTAGGTGCTGTCAGGTCGCCTTCGACTTATGTTTTGTTTTGTTCTCTGATATGCTTCAACTTATGTAGACCCTATGAATGAATGATCTCCAAATGTTCTGGCTGTCTTCAACAGCCCTGCTCAACCTTTGTAAACTTAAGGTTGTTACTTTCTTTATTTATGGAGTCAATCCATTTGATTTGGTCTTCCTCTTTTCTTGTTGACTTCAACTTATCCCATTATTGATTCTACCTTCTCATGATGTGCCTACAGTACACAGCCTCAGTTTTGTCATTTTTGCATCCAAAATTAGATTAGGTTTGATTTGCTCTAGGATCCATTTGTTTATTTTTCTAGCATTCCTGGGTATTTTCAAAGTTCTCTTCCAGCATCATATTTCAAACAATTATTTTCCTGTCTGCTTTCTTTTTTGTCATTCAGTCACACAGTCGATTCCGACCCTTTGCGAGCCTATGGACCATTGTCCTCCTGGCACCTCTGCCCTCCACCATCTTCCTCAGCCCGCCCAGCTCTGTGCCCATTGTGTCTACAATGCCATCTAGCCATCTCATCTTTGGCCACCCCCATTCTTCTTTTGCCCTCCACCTTTCCCAGCATCAAGGCCTTCTTAAGTGAATCCTCCCTTCTCATTTGATGTCCAAAGTACTTCAACTTCATCTTTACTATTTAACCTTCCAAGGAGCAGTCCCGGTTGATTTCTTCTAAGATTGACCTATTTGTTCTCCACACTGTCCAGGGGACTCTCAAAACTCTCCTCCAACACCACATCTCAAAGGAATCTATTCTTCTGCACTCAGCTCTCACACCCGTACATGATCATTTAGCACAGCTGTTCATCAAACATGTGAGTTACGTTTCAATATTTATTTGAAAGGAAAATAGCATCTAAAAACGTAACTGGTTTTGTTGTTCAGTCGCACAGTTGATTCCGTCCCTTTGCGACCCTATCGACCATTGTCCTCGATGCACCTCTGTCCTCCACCATACTCCTCAACCCATCCAGCTCTGTGCCTATTGCATCTACAATACCATCTAGCCATCTCCTCTTTGGCTGCCCTCTTCTTCTTTTGCCCTCCACCTTTCCCAGCATCAAGGCTTTCTCAAATGAATCCTCTCTTCTCATTTGATGTCCAAAGTTCTTCAGCTTATCTTTACTATTTGACCTTCTAAGGAGCAGTCAGGGTTGATTTCTTCTAAGATTGACCTATTTGTTCTCATCCAGGGGATGCTCAAAATTTTACTGTCCATCTTTCACATCCTTACATAGTGATCAAGAATACAATAGCATGGATAGTCCTGGTCTTGGTCTCCATTGATGCACTGTTATAGTTTTCTAATTCTTTCATTGCTGCCCTTCCAAGTCTCAGTTATCTTCTGATTTCTTGGCTGCAGTATCGGTTTGGATTAATGATTGAACATAAGTATACAAAATCTTTAACAATTTCAGATGCTTCGTTGTCAATATTATAGTTGTGTAGTTCTTCTGTATACATGGTTTTGGTCTTCTTACTATTCAGTTTTGAATTCAAATTTTAGTCATAGAGTTCTAAGAGTTTCTTCAGGGACAGTAAAGAAAGAAGAATGAAAAATTATAGGTTTTTACCTGCAGTAATAGGTCAAGCAGTCTTTGGCTTTACTCTGGACAGTTATTTCCACTTTTGTTATTTGTGAAACAAAAACAACTGTCAAGTTTGGCAAATGGGGAGAAGAAAGAAACCTAGAGGCAAATATTGCAAAAGATGGTCTGTGACCAATATGAGCAAAAGTATACCCACTTTGCTGTTTCAAGTTTCAGTGAGAAAGAGGAAGAACTCTGAGACATTGTTAGAAGAAATTAGATGACAGAAAACATGAAATTCTGACACATAGAAACAAAGCAAAGCAATCACACTTACATACTGCCCCATCTCTGGGTGGTTCACAAGTTAATTAGCACTTTGCCCCCAACATGTTGGGTACTCATTTTACTGATCTCAAAAGGGTGGAAGGCTGAGTCAACCTTGATCCCTGGTTAGGAGCAAACTCACAACCTTTTGATTGCAGGACAGCAGTTTAACCAATGTGCTACTAAGGCTCCTGGTGGGAAAGAATGAAATGTTAAGGACATTTGTCTAGGCATCAACACAACCATGAACAAACTAACATACAAATTCTGCAGATCCCCAGATTCCACATCAAGCAGCTGTATGGTAAACTCCTACTCCAGGACCCATCTCTTATGAACAGAGTGTATATATCTATTCAGTCTTACAGGGGGACACATACAAGCCTGAAAGCTCTTCCGTGTCCCTAACGGAAAATACTGGCAATATTTGGAGAGAAAGCAGGCTAGAATGCAGTGATATGCCAGTTCTCTCTGTGGAAAGGTTTTGTTGTTGTTTTATTGTTGAGAAATTGGCCATGATCTACTGTCCAAACACAGATTTGCCATCTCAGTGAGAACTAAGGCTTGTTGTACCCTGGATCATACGTTTCCCAAATAAAATTGCATGATGTGTGTAGGAAGGGCCTAATATGTTGCTACTACTTATCAAGAAATTTATATTCCGCACAAAATCAAGCTGTAATAACTGCTTACTTTGTTCTTCATTGAAACTATGACTGTGACAGTCACTAACTAGAAAGGTTATCGATCCATGTTACTTGCTATTTTGTGAAGTGCACAGTGAAAGTAAATCATTCTCTCTTTATACCACTTCTCAAAGCTGAGCATTGTTGAGTGTTGTCAAGGAAATAAGATACTGTATAACATTCAGTGATAGACTCCTCCTTTGACATTATTTATAGTGCAACAATTCTTATAAAGAAACCTATGGGTCTGCAGCTGTTATTTAATGTTTTCCATTTGAGTGCCAAAGCAGAGACCATATTTAGATCAGCTGGTGTGAAATTCTGCTTGGCAAGGAAAATTATGGTAAGTATTTAGAACTTGAACAAGTTTGTCAGGTTCCCCTGTGTTTCCTGAATGATAACTATGAGGAAACAACTGAAATTATTCAGATGTGCTTCTCTTGTGAAAGCCTTCATACCAACAATTTTATATGTATTTATGTAAAATGTTACATAAGTAAGAAGCTTCATTTGTGGGGAAGACAAAGATGTGCAAACCAAGTAATTTAGGGACTGCTGTCAAATAAGTGGTGCTCTCAAGACATTTCATTGAGTTGTAAAAGAGCAAGTTAACAAGTACTGTATACGTTTTGTGAAGTTAAACTACAAATTAATTGAAAAACTTTTGCTCACTGGTTATCTTAAATATAATCCATTTTTGCATTTACAGTTCATCATAAAGACTGATACTGAGGTTTATGTTGTTACATTTTAATTGTTCAATAAGAGGTATTTTAGCATCAAGTTGACTATATGGTACTAATGCTAATCTTTCTTTTAACTTTGTTGTTGCGTTAGAATAGAATGATTGTCTGGATGAATCCCTGCGTTTTCAAATTTTTTGACTGAAAAATCTTCTGGTTTAATATATACTATAATCAGATGTCCTTCAGTATTCTACATGGAATAAACTATGTAGTCTTTATGGAAAATAATGCAAATGGACACAAATATGACATCAGTAATGAAACACAGAGAAGTGTGTCAATATCACAAGATGTTACATCACTGATTTCAAAAGATTGCTGTGGAATAAGGGAGTTTCGAGAGAGATGTTGCTAGCAGGACAGCTAAGTAGAATACTGTGATAAATTCCAGTCTTCCCCATGATGCAACAAGTCACTCTTGCCATCATCTGAAATATGAATATGCTTTTTCCCCACAAATGTTTGTTTGTTTATGTTTATTCAATTTTATATCCTGCCCTACTCAACACATGGCCGACTCAGGGCGGCTAACAACATATAAATGACCCTGGGACACCCCACAGGGTTTACATAAAGATACAATATTCAAATTATAATAATAAATACAATGTTATAAGTAAATACAGTATAAGGCAAGACAGTCAACAATAATACAAATAATACAAATATCAGCACCACATCAAAATAATAAATCAATAATTACAATAAAATCACAAAGGATGAAAACATCACGTAATATAACAAAATTACCAAAGTACCAGATGCGCCAGGAGCCAGGTGTGTGGTGGCAAAGTTCCTCCCGGCACCCCTCGCCTTTTAAGTCCTAGGCGAGGGGGGGAGGGCGGAGCCCCAGGACGCCGGCCGATGGAGTGGCAGGCAGGACCTCTTCGTCCTCGCCGGGGCCGAGCGCACGGCGGTGATGTTCCTCCCGGCACCCCTTGCCTTTTAAGTCCTAGGGGAGGGCGGAGCCCCAGTACGCCAGCCAATGGAGTGGCCGGCAGGACCTCTTCGCCCTTGCTGGGGCCAGGTGTGTGGTGGCAAAGTTCCTCCCGGCACCCCTCGCCTTTTAAGTCCTAGGCGAGGGGGGGAGGGCGGAGCCCCAGGACGCCGGCCGATGGAGTGGCCGGCAGGACCTCTTCGCCCTCGCCGGGGCCGAGCGCGTGGCGGCGATGTTCCTCCCGGCACCCCTTGCCTTTTAAGTCCTAGGCGAGGGGGGAGGGCGGAGCCCCAGGATGCCGGCCGATGGAGTGGCCGGCAGGACCTCTTCGCCCGTGCCGGGGCCGAGCGCGTGGCGGCGATGTTCCTCACGGCACCCCTTGCCTTTTAAGTCCTAGGCGAGGGGGGAGGGCGGAGCCCCAGGACGCCGGCCGATGGAGTGGCCGGCAGGACCTCTTCGCCCGTGCCGGGGCCGAGCCCACGGAGCATCTTATATAACATCTTATATAAGTTCCCTGGCGATGCAGTGGATAAACTGCTGTACTGCAGCCAAAACATTGTGAGTTTGATTCTGATTGGGATTAAGGTTGACTCTGCCTTCCATCCTCCCAAAGTAGGTAAAACGAGTACCTACCATGTTGGTGGCAAAATGCTGATTAACTTGTGAATCGCCCAGAGAGTGCATTAAAGCGATCGCACAATTATATACTGTCTAAACAAATAACTGTTGAGAAATAACAACCACTTGTGTTTTCATTTTCTTAAAATATTAGTTGGTTTAAGGAAGCAAGATTGTTGCTTACACAATGAATGTGAATAACTACTCCAAACTATCAATTTTTAAAGCAGCAGTTTCATACCCATCATGTTGAGATTGTCTTCAGTAAAAGAAAGTATGAAGAGTTAATAGATATCTTTGTTCCTGTGTATGTAATTTTCATATGGGTGAGGTCTTAACATCAGATAATGAAAAACAACATATTTCAGAAACAGAAGTCCATAAAAAAATGAAACTAGAAGTTTCACTGCATTAAATGCGCTTCAAAATCTAGGTAACTTAATTTAATTTAATAGTCATATTTATATATGCCGCCCACTCAGGAAGAACCCGACTCAGGGCGGCATTACAACAAGTTCTAAAAACACATAAAAACACTTTAAAAGACCCACATCCCACCCACTTTAAAAGACCCATATCCCACCCACCTATCCCACCCACTATAAAAAGAAGAAGAAGAGAGAGTTCTTAATTCTTTACATAAGCCAGCAGGCGGGGGCCGTGTTCCCATTCGGGGCCCCACACACCTGCCCTGCCAGCCAGGTCTTCAATCCTTTCCTGAAGGGCAGCAATTCTCTTTGAAGTCTTAGATCTGTTGGCAGGAGGTTCCAGAGAGTTGGTGCAGACACGGAGAAGGCCCTCCTTCGGGTGCTGGATAGATGTGCACCCCTAGCTGATGGCACTATTAGAGAGCCGCTCTGGTTGGACGGGCAGACACTTTTGGGACGATGCGGTCTCTAAGGTATCCTGGCCCACTGCCATATAGGACTTTAAAGGTCAAAACCAGCACCTTGAATTGCACCCGGAGACAAACTGGTAACCAGTGCAGCTCCCGAAGTAGCGGTGTGGCCTGGGCATATCGCCCACATCCCATCACCACCCGGGCTGCCGCATTCTGGACCAGCTGCAGCCTCCGAATGGTCACCAAGGGCAGCCCCATGTAGAGCGCATTACAATAATCTAGTCGGGAAGTGACCAGAGCATGGGTGACCATAAGCAAGGAGCCCCGGTCCAGCGGCGTGCGCAACTGGCGAATCACCCGAAGTTGGGCAAAAGCCCTCCTGGCCACAGCCGCTACCTGTTCTTCTAGCAGCAGCCGCGAGTCCAGAAGGACCCCCAAGTTGAGCACTGGGTCTGTCTGGGGCAAAACAGCCCCATCCAGTACCAAAGATGGTAACTCCCTGGATAACACGGGGCCCCTTATCCACAGCCACTCTGTCTTGCTGGGATTCAGCCGAAGCCCATTGGCCCTCATCCAGACCCCAATGGCCTCCAGGCATCCAGATAGGATTTCAACAGCATCACTGGGGTCCCCACGGGCCGAGATGTACAACTGAGTGTCATCCGCGTACTGATGGTACCGCACCCCATGGGAACGAATGATCTGACCCAGTGGCTTCATGTAGATGTTAAATAGGAGAGGAGAGAGCACCAAACCCTGAGGCACCCCATACTTGAGAAGCCTAGGGCTGGACCTCTCACTCTCTAACCACACCGACTGGGTACGGCCCTCCAGAAAAGAGGAAAACCAGGACAACACGGTGCCCTGGATCCCCAGTCCTTTGAGCCGTTCCAGAAGGATACCGTGGTCGACGGTATCGAAGGCCGCTGAGAGGTCAAGAAGAGCAAGGACGGATGGATAACCCCCGTCCCGCTCCCGCCAGAGATCATCCATCAGTGCGACCAATGCCGTCTCCGTACCATACCTGGGCCTGAATCCTGATTGAAAGGGGTCTAGATAATCCACTTCCAACAGGACACTCTGCAGCTGGCGCGCCACAGCCTTCTCCAAAACCTTACCCAGAAAGGGCAGGTTGGAAACTGGCCTGTAGTTGTTAAGGACAGCTGGGTCAAGGGATATTTTCTTCAGGAGGGGGCGCACCAAAGCATGTTTTAGCGGTACAGGAAATACCCCCTCCCGTAATGATGCATTTATTATCGCCCCGACCCAGCCACCTGTCACCACCTTGGAGGCTTTCACCAACCAGGTGGGACAGGGGTCCAAAGGACATATAGTGGCACGCACAGCTGCAAGGAGCCTGTCCACTTCATCAGGGACAACAGGATCAAACCGATCCCAGATCGTACAGCAAGACTGTGCTCCGGTGCCCCCCGACCCTCCCCATCCACGCCGGGATTCAGCCCTGAACGAATCCGATCAATTTTCTCCACCAGATGGTCAGCAAAGTCCTCAGCCGAACCCTGCCAACCGGGCACCGATCTCCCCCTACCGAGAAGGGACCTGGTTACCCGGAACAGGGCGGCTGGGCGGTTATCAGCAGAGGCAATAAGGGTGGTGAAGTATTGCCACTTCACCACCCCCATCGCCACTAGGTAGGCCCTAATAGCAGCTCTAGCTAGTGTCCAATTGGAGTCATCCTGGGTCTTCACCCAGCGGCGCTCTAGGCGTCTCTTTGCCCGTTTGAGTTCCCGCAGTTCATCCGTGAACCACGGGGATGACCTAACCCCACGGGCGCGGAGAGGCTGCAGTGGCGCGATTTCATCCAAGGCTGCTGTTGCTGTCCTGTTCCACAGGTCGACAAGTGCCTCGGGTGAATCGTGTAGCCGATCCAGAGGAACATCCCCCAGTTCCCTCTGGAATCCATCTGGATCCATTAGTCGCCGAGGGCGGGCCATTTTAATAGGCCCTGCCTCCCTACGATGAAGCGTCGCCCCCAGAAAGTCAAGAGTCACCAGATAGTGATCTGACTATGGCACAGGTGAGATGACTAAGTCCTGTAATCTCAGATCACTGTGCCACTGCTCCGACAAGAAAACTAAGTCTGGCATGTGACCACTGCCCCTGGTCGGACCCCGAACTACCTGAGTCAGGCCCATGGCTGCCATGGAAGCCATGAATTCCCTTGCCACCTCAGAAGCCATCCCCAACGATGGCAAATTGAAGGTAAATACCAAGTAGATGTTCCATTCCAATTGTTTTAATGTACTTCTTACAAAGCATTTTGAGGTCAAACATACTTCTGTTGTTGTTGTTGTTATTCAGTCGCACAGTCGATTCCGACCCTTTGCGACCCTATGGACCATCGTTCTCCAGGCACCCCTGTCCTCCACCATCCCCCTCAGTCCTCCCAGTTCTGTGCCCATTGTGTCTACAATACCATCTATCCATCTCATCCTTGGCCTCCCCCTTCTTCTTTTGCCCTCCACCTTTCCCAACATCACGGCCTTCTCAAGTGAATCCTCCCTTCTCATTTGATGCCCAAAGTACTTTAGCCTCATCTTTACTATTTGACCTTCCAATGAGCAGTCAGTGTTGATTTCTTCTAAGATTGACCTATTTGTTCTCCTCGCTGTCCAAGGTACCCTCAAAACTCTCCTCCAACACCACATTTCAAAGGCATCTATTCTTCTGCGTTCAGCTTTCCTAATTGTCCAGCTCTCACATCCGTACATTACCACTGGGAATACCATTGCTTTGACTATTCTAATTTTTGTTTTCAAGGTGATGTCTCTGCTTTTCACTATGTTCCCCAGGTTTCTCATGGCTTGTCTCCCTAGAATCAGCCGCCTCTTTATTTCATGGCTGCAATCTCCATCTGCAGTGATCTTAGATCCTAAGAAAGTAAAATCTGTCACTGCTTTTACTTCTTCCCCGTCTATTTTCCAGGAACTGATCGCGCCTGTTGCCATTATCTTGGTTTTCTTGATATTGAGTCTCAAGCCAGCTTTTGCACTCTCTTCCTTCAAACCGATCAAGAGATTCTTTAGGTCTTCCTCACTTTCTGCCATTAGGGTGGTGTCGTCTGCATATCTCAGATTGTTGATGTTTCTCCCAGCAATTTTGATCCCATATTGTGACTCCTCCATCCCTGCATTGCGCATTATGTGCTCTGTGTATAAGTTGAATAAGCAGGGTGACAGAATGCAGCCTTGTCTTACTCCTTTTCCTATTCCAAACCACTCTGTCATTCCGTGTTCTGTCCTAACTGTTGCTTCTTGGTTCATGTACAGATTTCTCAGGAGGCATATGAGGTGCTCTGGTATTCCCATCTCTTTAATCACTTGCCACATCTTGTTGTGATCCACACAATCAAATGCCTTAGTGTAGTCAATAAAGCAAAAGTAAACTTGTTTCTGGTATTCCTTTGTTTTCTCCATGATCCAACGTATGTTGGCAATGTGGTCTCTAGTCCCCCTGCCTCTTCTGAAACCAGCCTGCACCTCTGGTAATTCTCTTTCCACATGCTGCTGAAGTCTATCCTGTATTATCTTGAGCATCACCTTGCTAGCGTGTGGGATGAGCGCAATTGTTCGATAATTTGAACATTCTTTGGCATTGCCCTTTTTTGGGATTGGAACATATACTGATCTTTTCCAGTCCTGTGGCCACTGTTTTGTTTTCCAAATCTGCTGGCATATTGAATGCAGTAATTTGATGCCATCATCTTTTAGAGCTTTGAAAAATTCAACTGGGATACCATCATCTCCACTAGCTTTGTTGTTTGCAGTGCTCTTTAGGGCCTTTCTGACTTCACTCTCCAGGATGTCTGGCTCAGGTTCAATTTCTTCATCATTGTGACTATCAGGAGTGTTGAGCTCCTTTTTGTAGAGTTCCTCTGTGTACTCTTTCCATCTTTTCTTAATCTCTTCTGCATCAGCTAGCTCCTTTCCATCTTTGTCCCTTATCATGTTCATTTTTGCTTTAAATGTTCCCTTGATTTCCCGGATTTTTTTGAAAAGATCTCTGGTTCTGCCTCTTTTGTTGTTTTCTTCCATTTCTTTGCACTGTTCTTTTAGATAGTTTTCGTTATCTCTCCTTGCTTTTCTTTGAAATTCTGTGTTCAAATGATTGTATTTTTTCCTTTCTCCTTTGACTTTTGCGTTCCTTCTTTCCTCTGCTATTTTAAGAGCCTCATCAGACAACCACTTTGCTTTCTTACTCTTCTTTTCTTTTGGTATGGTTTTCTTTGCTGCTTCCTGCATGATGTCCCTTATCTCTGTCCATAATTCTTCTGGCACTCTATCTATTGAGTCTAAGCCATTGAATCTGTTCATCACCTCCACCGTATATTCTTTAGGGATGCTGTCTAGATGATATCTGTCTGGTCTCTTTGTTTTCCCTATTTTCTTTAGTCTAAGCCTGAATTTTGCAATCAGTAGGTTGTGATCTGAGCCACAATCTGCTCCAGGTCTTGTTTTTGCTGACTGTATGGATGTTCTCCATCTTTGGCTGCAGAGTATGTAGTCAATCTGGTTTCGGTGTTGGCCATCTGGTGATGTCCATGTGTAAAGTCGCCTCTTGTGTTGCTGGAAGAGGGTGTTTGCTATGACCAGTGCGTTCTCTTGGCAGAACTCTATCAATCTTTGCCCTGCTTCATTCTGTGTTCCAAGACCAAATTTGCCTGTTATTCCCTCCACTTTTTGATTACCTACTTTGGCATTCCAGTCTCCTAGAATAATTTGAACATCATTTCTTGGTGTTTGTTCTATGAGGTGTTGTAAGTCCTCATAGAACTGGTCCACTGTGGCTTCATCTGCACCCGTGGTTGGTGCGTATATTTGGATCACAGTAACATTGAAGGGTTTGCCCTGAATTCTTACTGACATCATTCTGTCATTTTTGAGGTTGTATCCCATTACTGCTCTTCTCACTCTTTTATTGACAATTATGGCTACTCTATGTCTTCTAAGGTTTTCTTGTCCACAGTAGTAGATGTGATGGTTTCCAGAGCTGAATTCGCCCATCCCTGTCCATTTGAGCTCACTGATTCCCAAGATGTCAATGTTTATTCTTTCCATCTCATTTTTTTACCACTTCTAGTTTACCTTGGTTCATTGATCTCACATTCCATGTCCCTATGCAGTATTGCTCCTTGCAACATTGCATTCCTCGTCCCTCTTTCCTGTCCCTCCCCTTTCTCCCCTCTGAGGTGTTAAGCATCCTGTATCACCTAGCCTGCCCTTTTGTTTTGCCTTTTGTTTTGGTCCATAGGGTTCTCTTGGCAAGATTTATGGCGTGGTTGCCGGTGTCTGCGCCATTTTTCTCTCCTCATACATTTTATCACAGTTTTTAAAGTTTAAAACAGTTTAAACAACATATTATCATGCATATTATCACACTCTAAAACACAGTCTCTATGTTAATTGCTATATTAAGTCAGTATGAAGTCTCTATGTCAGTCGCTATATTAATTCAGCTACATTTTTCACATCAGCTACTTATCCTTGTGTCCTCACTCCCCAGGTGGGGTTGTTGTCTCTGGGTCCCTTGCTCCAGGGGCATCGCAGTGGCGGGCAGTGGATGTTTTCCCTGTGTCTCAGCTGTTCCTCTTCCTCTGCCTCTGTCTGCAGTGGTGGATGGTGACCTTTCCTGCCGCCTGCCTGGTCTTCCTCCCTCCCCCGGCTGGGGAGGTCTTGCAGCTGCTTCTGTCCGCGGGCAGCCTTTTAGCCTATTCTCTAGAAAGAATAGCTTTTATCTTCACTTCTGTAGAGTTGTATGCTGTGGTTCAGCACATTTACATTTTCTGTCTTTGGCCTTTGGAAACTACCTTCAGCAGTTAAAGGGAGAGGGTAGCAATTCTGAACTAAGTGATCCAGACACTGTTATCCTACCCTGTTCTTAAGATTGTTCCAGAAAGCAAGCGCTGTACCTCCAACAAAGAGCCTCCTTCTCACACTAGTTAAGCTATGACAGTAAGAACATTCATGTTTATCATGTAGATTGCCTTTATCGGGTTATTTGCTTGTCCTGGGTGAATACATCTTCTTTAAATAGCTAATGTCACTTAATAATTAAGACAGTAGTAGCTAAATGTTGAAAGTTGAACATTGTGACTAGCTGGAATATTGTCACATCCTGGAAACTGAGAATTCAAGCTCTTTAAATTGAACACTATTAAAATGGCTTTTGAGGTACTGAAAACGTACTTGGGCTCAAACATGGTTGCTAATTGTGGGAGCTGCAGACCATAGATCTTCATCCTCAGAATTGGTATTCTGTTATTTTGCTTTCCACTTGATATGACAGATGATTAAGGGAACAGATTTTTCTTGGAGTTATGAAAACGAAGCTTTCGTTAGGATTAGCAGATATTACTTCAACTCCCTTTTTGAGATTGATGCTAAATCATCTGTCCTCATACTTTGCTTGCCTCTATATTTAGTCTTGAATATTATGAAATATTTAATTGTTACATCTTCCTAAATCAAGGGTTGTTAGAAGAGAATCATGTATGATTCTTTAATGCATGTGTTCAGGCTGGTGGGTTTAGAGTAGTTTGATGGTGGACTGATTTCTAGAATCTACTAGAGCTGTGATAGTGAACCTTGGCATTCCAGATGTTCCTGTACTTCAATTCCCAGAAGCCCAAACACCCTGTGAATCCACACAAATGGGTTTACTGCAATTCATCCCACCCACGCTGCCCTCGTCGCTCTCGGAGCGACGAAGGCAGTGCGGGCCAGATGAATCTCAGTAAACCCATTCATGTAGATTCACAGGGTGCTTGGGCTTCTGGGAATTGATATCCAAGAACATCTGGAGTGCCAAGGTTCACCATCACGGTACTAGAGTGTACTACAACTTCTATACCATTACTACCATAGGTGGTACATAGAAAGAACCACAATGGTAGCACTAGATGCATTTCTTCACACAAAGGAGATCTCTTTACATGATCCCATCTTCACGTCTGTTGGGAAACTAGTTCAGCCTACTCCTCACTTGTTACTCTACCAGTGTGTTGTACAACAACTTTCCTCAGCCAGTGTGATCATTGTTCTTGCATGTTCATGCAGGGCATGAGGCTGAGGAATGGTGAACTAGTTTCTGCTTGAATTTTACTATGAACACAAACCCATTGTTTATCTTCAGAAGTAAAGTCCCAAGTAATCCTGGACAGGATTGTAATCTAACAGAAGTTTTTCAGGTGAGGGTGGTGTCATCCTCTGTTTTTCAGATCCTTTGTAGGACCAGCTGGAGCAGTGCAAAATTTGTAGCTGTCCTGCATGTGCTTTCCTGGCAGATGTTTCATTCAACAAAAGCCCTGTTGTTTTGCAGGGCTTGAGAGATCGTCTTAATTCGCTAGCTGCCAAGTTCAGTTGTGAAAGGCCTTTCCCTCTGAACTATTGATTAAATAAATTCCTCATTAGAAGAGATTACATCATTCATAGGCAGCACCAGCCTACCAAAGGCAGTCAAAATGAAAATTGCTATCTTGCAATTCTTTTGTAAGTTACAGTCTCATTGGGCTGTTGAGTAAATTACTCACAAATCAATCATTAGAACAGTGTATATGGAGAACACCTTTGAAGATCATACCCATTAAATGACAAATAAATCATGTTTTTAAGTTCTAGTCCATATACGCAGCTTTGTAGTTACTCTCTTCAGCAGGTTTCACTATTAGACATTAATGTTAGCTGTCTTGGAAGTGCTTTTAAGCATTCATTACTGACTTCACCCCTCCATGTAAAATCTTAGTGAGAATGAAATCTAATCCTTTAAATTTTATGTGGCACCCTTCTCTTCATAATAATACAGATGGAGACATCTGGCAACTTCTTTGTATGGCTGTGGAGAGCTGTGCGATATCCTTTTAGATCAGGGGTGTCCAACCTTGCTGCTCCTGCTGTTCTTGGACTTATTTCCCAGAAGCCCTGATCAGCAGGTGTGCTGACTTGGTCCTCTGGTAATTGAAGTCCAAGAACAGCTGGAGTGCCAAGGTTGGCCACCCCTGTTTTAGATATTGCTTGTTCTCTGGGTGGTCCTCAAAGAATGGGAAGGATTGAGATCTTGATAATACACAGTAGGCTTTGGTGACTTTGCTATATTCTTATCATGCAAATGGGAAATTATTGAGAAGGTGAATCTGTAGGGTTTTTTGAGTGATATAATTCCAAGGCATTCACCAAGTGATTTCCCATTCCATTGCTGTTCCTTAGACACAAATCTGGTAGGCAAGATTAACCAGTTTATAGCTATCTTTTGCCCCATTTGGTCTTTTCATAATTTGCTATTATGATCCATGAGTTTGTTCGTTCAAATGGATTAGTTGAGGGAATCAGAGGAACTTGTTATTTTTCCTGCCTTGTTTACTTAAAGAACTGCATGAGGCACAGCAGTAAAGATGTCATGGCTTAGGTCTGTAGAGGCATCAAGTTCTTCCAAAGTAAAGTTGATAGAGCTCAAAAAGAAATGAATCATACTCCTTTATTATGAAATGTGTCTGGCAAATGATCTGTCATTCTTCCTTCTATCTGTACATCCTTATTGGTCTTCTGCCTTCCAGTTGTCACTGTAGGCAATTAATTGTACTTGATGCTGCTTCCGCCTTCTCTTAGGTTCCTCTTGAGGGAACAAACTCTTTCACTGACACGGCTCTTTTCCCCACATGAAACCATAGTATAGAATCCGTGTAATAAACAAAACAGAAGAAACTAATTATTTATGTTGCTTTTCTTCCTGGCTGTACTTGAACAACTACTTTTAGCACACCAATAATGAACATATTTTGAATTCCGTAAAACAAAACAATTGTATTTGTTTGTTTTATTTTGGCTTTTTGTGGTTGTTGTTGCCCAGCATATGTTACAGGTGTGTTTTCTGTATCATTGCCTGTGTTGTTTGATAATGGTGACTTTTACACAGCTCAGGCCTTGTCGTTCAATAACAAGAGAAGGCTGTCTTTTTGCACGTGTTTTGCTTCTCTTTTGTTGTCAAGTTTGTCTAAGAACTGTTCAAAAATTTGGCTGCTGTACAGAGTATATCCACACTAGATGTCAGGTCACGTGAAATTTTGGAGTGCCTGTTTTTTCTTAGAACACGTGACACACTAAGGAAATCAGTAGGGCTTGTCCCCGCAATTTATGTTGTCTCTGGTCATTCTGGAGTTGTTTTGGTGCTTTTTTGTTACAGATTTGAGTAGATCATCCCATATTTATGTTTCCACACTAGGAGATTATAGGTTGCTGGATGTAATGGGTTGTACAGGATATCTAGTAGTGCCTGTCCACACATGTCCAGAATTGTTTCTTGATGTCTCATTCTCAATAGATTGCCATTCCCTTCTCTTACCTCACTCTCTCCTTGTTTTATCTGTCCATGGGGCACAGACAGATGGAGACTGACCAGCAGAGGAAACCCCAGGCGCAAATGTCATCAAATGTCACCCACCCACAGAGTGCACGGAACAATGCTGTCCTAGGGACCACGTGAGAAAATTCTGCATTGCGAAAAATCAGATCAAAGCACAGTGGTGGTGTAAAAACCATGGAAAGCAAGGGGCCGTTTTGTTCCTCTTTGACTCTGTTGTCGCTAGTTTCAACCTTGCATTGTGTGGACACACCAGGATGCAATACTGGTATTATGGATGCAAGGAAAGTTGATTGAATGTCCAATATGGTCTGGCTCAGAATCAGGTATTTGGGCATTCCGCTGGCAGAACATTGTTGTAACATCCGAAGCCATTTTTGGTCTGGTTCTGCTGCTGTAAATGAAATGAAAAAGGTGTCAAACTTGGTTGTATGCAGAGGAGGGTGTCTGTTGGCTATGTGATGAACTGCAGCTACTGCTGCCAAAGCTTCTGTATGCTTTCCTATCCTAAATCACAGGACTATTCACATTATGTGATCTGTAGCAACTGAAGGGTGATCTTCTCTGTTTCCTATCCATGTGTGGTTTCACATAAAGGTTTGTAACTGAGAACATGTTTGTCAGGAATTATTGGTTCAGCGAAAGACACTGCTTTCCCCTTTTGTGGTAGCATATCTCTTGGAGTTGAGCTTGGGGTTGAAATGGTAAGAGCGTGCCTCAGTTGGCTAGATGAGACATTGCTGCATATTTAATTGTACTTTACGGATGGAATGTCTAGTATTTGTATTCTACATTTTGTTCTATTGTGAACCGCCTAGAGTAGTGTTCTACACTAATTATGGTGGGATATTAATTAATAAATGAATTACATTTTGAGCTTTGTTGCTCCGTGTTTATTTTCTAAAGCTTGAAAGTAACAAACTACAAGCAACATTGATCAGAATCCTGTTTGACATAAACAAAATGTCAGCCTGTAGCAACAAAGTACACAGGATCTCCTGCTTTCATAGGTATTACTGTACCTTGTGCAACAAGAATCCCATTACAAATATACAACCTTGGATAGCTCAAGAAAGCTCAGAATAGTTCACACAGTGGTTGTGTGAACAGTTTAGCTAAACAGGGACTTGGCTGTAATTTGTCAATAATGGTTACTTTTTTGGGTAACAAGGGTGTAATGAACTTATATTTAAAAACTAATATATCAAGTGTGATTGAAGGTGCTTAATCAATACAAGTAACGTTTCCTAGTTAGTTTCAAAAATTAACTATGAAAGGCATAATTAAGGTATTTTGAAAGGCTTTTTGACAGATTTTTTCCCAGTTGGATTCCTTTTTATAGCCTAAGGGTTGCTTCACCTAGAAAGGGGCCTTTCTGAATGCCTTAGGCAAAAGATCCTGATATGTGCTGAGTTGTGAGAGCTTTAATAGAATTAAAGAAAATAAAATTTTCATGTTGATCCCATAACCCCGAGTTCTCTATGCAGAGGCACAACAATAGGTTCTTGTGCAATAATACATTGATTGTAAAAATTTCTTATTGTCTTAAACAATCTGGATGAAATAAATAAACATTGGAATCAAACATGTTTTTTGTTCCTTTCGGGTCTGAAGTAATAACAGGTCTGCAAACTATTACTTTTTAAAAAGATGTTTCTGTCACTTTGTGTTTGTTTTATGTCTACTTGGGTGTTTGCAACTCTTCTTTGGGTGGTTGAAGTTTATCGTTCATCTTTAGAGCAGACAGGTTGTATCTTTGACTTGTTATTTGCCTCTTGGTAAAATAATTGAGAAATTTTTTTGGGGGGGGGTTTGTTATGTGCTTTTTTATCTGGTCAGAAGCACACAAAGGTGCTTTCTGGGTTGAAAGGATTTATGCTGGAGGAACTCTGCACAGAGGACTCCCTGAATGAGACTCCTTTCCCCAAGATCTTTTCCCACCGAAGTGATCCCTATTTATCTACTTGCAATTTCTTGCTTTCGTACTGCTAGTTTGGCAGAAACTGGGACAGAGTCGGGCGCTCATTCCATTATGCAGTACTCGGGTCTTGAACTGCTGACTTGCTGACCTTCCAGCTAACAAGGCGAGCTTCTTAACCACTGAGCCACCATACTCCCTTTGTTATGTGCTGTCAAGCCTCATCTGATGTATAAAGACCCAAATAGATGAAATATTTAAGGATAGAGGCATGAATTTCCATGCCTGAGCAGGGTTCAGAACCCTGGTCTCCTGAGCCTTGGTCTATCACTTTATGCGCTATACCACACTAGCTTTCTAGCGAACTCTGTGCTGGGGGGAAGGAGGAAGCACGCACATTGGGCTGCTGGGCAGAGGGGCAAGGTGAACTCTGCTGGGAGATGGTGGTTGTTGCCTTTTCCTGGCACCTTGAATATTTTAGACTTGAGCAGGGTTGCAAATGATACGACCTTCTGGTAGTTACTAATTTTGGTTCACTATACATTAGGAGCAACTTGACAGCACATAACAACAGTGTGGTGTTTCCTTCTTTCTGTTGGAGCAATAGATGGTGCACTTTCAGTTAAACCTTTCAAGCTTGTTACATAGTGACTTCTGAGTCAGATAGTTGAATTCAGGCCTAATAACATTAAAATTAATGGGACAAGTTAGTAATAATGTTTATTGATATTATTAACTATATGCAGCTAATTTAGTATGGATTCTACACAGTGTGCAGTTACATGGGAAAAAAAGCTACAAAGCTGGCAAGTACAATAAACATTGATTTCACTTAGGACCCGGGTTTCCAGCCTAAGACCCATGGGCCAGTTTCGGACTGTAGCACCATTTCATATAGCCCCACCCCCACCCCTCCAAGGGCATTTGAGAAACAAAATGGCCACCCCTTTGAAGCTGTTGGGACAAAATGGCCACCACCACCACCAACCACGCAGGCAGGGCAAAATGGCTGTCCGGCCCTCAAAGCTGACAGGGAGCATGACCCGGCCCTCAGCTTGAAAAGGTTGGGACCCCCTGATTTAGGAGGTTTGTTTCCACATTGCTGCTTTCACTCCTAGCAAATATTTTGTAGCTACATCATTACTTGAGAATTTTTTGGTTCTTGTTCCTTTCCTGTCTTGTTAAAGTTGATTTCCTTCACCTGTTCATCAAAACCATATAGATTCAAATACCTGTTTCACTCTTAGTATATATTTGCTCTTGCTGTTGAGTAAATATGTGTGTGTCTTAGTACTCGTGCAAATGTTGACAACAAGAATGGCCAAAACCAGAAAATGGCAATCTTCAACTGTCTTGAATGGCCAAAACCAGAAAATAGCCGTGATAGTTGACATTCAGTTAAAATTAGATTTTTAGTAATAATTTCTATGTGCCTTGGTCATAGGGAAATATATTATTGGAGGCGTTCCTAAAATTCATTTGGAATTTACAGCAGTTCCTGGAACTTTTTAGAGATTATGAAGAGTCACTGCAACATTACTTACATTAATATATTGTGACAACCACATTCCCAGATCCATAGTTTCACACTAATGTCTCTTACATTGTTACTTTTTACACTGACAACCAAACAACAGACACCTTGTGTTAGTGTCATATCTTGTTTCTTAACCCAGTTACTGTTCCTTCACCATTTATTTTTGAATAATCTCTGTTCACAGGAACACAGGCATGCCAAAATAGATATATATATTTTTGTAGAAGAGAGATTTTAGATGGGTATTTTAGCAGGAGAACTATTAAAAATTTCCCAGTCCTGCCAACTACTAGATTGGTGAGTGTTCATAGCAGTGGACATGCCATGTGTTCAGGATGTCTAAATTTAGGCATACTTCTAATTTTGACTGAAACTTAGCATAGCTGTATGCTTTTCAACAATAGTGATGCTTTAAAATGTTGGCAAATAAATTAACCCATCCTTAGCAGTATGTTCATCTCTCTCCACCTTGGTTCAGGAAGTACATCAACTTTTAATTTAAAGAACATTTAGCTAACAATGTGCAAAAATATGAGTTCTTATGTTGTTTCTTTGGGGAGAGGGTGGGTAGTTTTACTTAAAGAATGCACATTCTCAGCTTAGAACAAGTCTGTTGATAAAACCATATGTAACTGTGATTATCTTGTTGCATATTGTTCTGTATTTGGTTTTTCTGATTTTTAATTATGTGATTTTATTTTGGTTTCGTGTGTTTGTGTGTGTGTGTGAGTATATAAAATCCAAAACAAATATGACAACTGAGTAAGCAATTCTACCACTACACAAATGAAGGAGTGTGATCTGGCACATCTTTTAAAGAAAGGAAGCCTGTGATTCATTCATCCAGTTGCTTAGGTTACATTTTGCACTACTAGATCATCATAGTATTTGCTCTAGCAGTGATTGTATGAACACCCTACAATTATTGTTCTTCTTTGTTTTGAAAACTGTTTTCACTCTTTGAACTCTATTCTAGTCTTCTTTCCTTAAATGTGCAAAATTCTGTGACATACAAGTCAACCTTTAATTTTTTTCTGTTTCGGTTTTCCAAAATGATCTTCTCAAACCACCTTTATCCAGTGGTGACTTTGCTTTAGCAGAAAGTGTTCTGCTACCACAAATCAGTGCACTCAAATTTCTGTGATTCTACTTACGTATGCCACTTAAGCCCCTGCTTCCCGTAATAATTACTGTTGAGAGTTAGAGGGACCCTTCAGAATGCAGTGACATCCAAAGAAATCTTGAATATCTGAAGTCTTTTTAAAAAAGCATTGATATGAAAAGTTAATCATGGATTCAGGCTTTATCATCTTAAAGTACAGCTTAGCTTTGTAGTAACAGCTTCCTGTACTGGAATTGTTTTGTTTTTGGTGCCTATGGAAAAAAAACTGCCCCTTACCTACTTGGCGGAGCGTCTACACCTCAGAAATCAGGCCCACCTCACCTGCTCTTCTCTAACAACTTAACTCCAGGTACCAACTCCCAGGTTGGCTAGAAAGTCCGCTACCTGTCGGAGGGCTTCCTCGGTGGTGGCTCCAGCTAACTGGAACACTCTGCCAGGGGAGCTGCATCTGATTGACTCTTTAGGGACCTTCAAGAAACTATTGAAAATGTTTCTTTTTGAGGAGGCCTTTGATATCTTGTTGAAGTCCAAATAGGAGACCTTCCCATCGTTTTTGCCACCCAGGCTAGTGGTCCTCAGTTCTGATTCAACCGGGGGGGGGGCGTTCTATGTTTTTATGGTGTTTGTTTTGCTCTTTTTAACATTGTGAGCCACCCAGAGTAGGACTGTATCCCAGATGGATGGGGTATAAGTTGAATAAATAATAATAACAATTACCTGTGTCTTGGAGGTGGTGTTGCTTTCAGCTTTAACTTCATGTCTACATTTTCCATTCATTAGGTATATAGAAAAAGTTGTTAGTACTCTGTGAAACACTAAGCAGGGGTTCTCAACCTATGGCCTGTGGGCTGGACCCATTTCATATGGCCCGCTGCCGCTGTCAACAGTGGAAGTGGACGCATTTCCGACAGCCATAAATACACCCACAGCTGTGGTGAATGTGCCCCTGGATGTCATAAACATGCCATAAATGTGCCCATGGATGTTGTAAACATGTTTACGATGGCTGCGGACACATTTCACAGCAGCATTTCAGCAAGGGGAACCACCAGTCTGGCTCGCTTAGCTGTCTGAGGGGGCATAGTCTGGCCCATGGCATGGAAAGGTTGAAACTCCATGCAATAGAGTGTGATAGAGTTTTGTCCATATTATGAAATAATATTGTTTTATGTCATGGATTGTTAATTTTACGTTCATTATTTTAATAGAAATAATGGCATTAGGTAAATTTGAAAATACAAGTGCTTGTTGTGAGAGTCCATGTGCCTGCCCCCACCCCTGAGAGCTCAAAAATGCAGACTGCTGAATCAATCCATATGAACAAATAAGGAAGATGTTTTTTTTTCTGAAGTAAGTGGCAAGGGCCTTAGTTGCCCATTCTAGACTGAACCACACTCATTGCCAGGGCAGAGATGAGAAAAATGCTGATTCCCTCTGCATGGCTGGCTTGTGTGTGTCCATTGTACTGACATATAATATAGCTCCACCCCAGCTATCGGGGGAAAAACATGGGTACGCTGCCACTTTAATGCAGAAACCCAAACTCATTACAGTGATACCTCATACAACGTCCAAACTTGGTTCCACAAGTTTGGACTTTATACGGATTTAGACTTTGTATGAGGCATGCAAAATCCTAGCAGCGATGCCTCATACAACGTCCAAATCCTTGCCGCAATGCCTCATACAACGTCGTTTCCATAGAGATACATTGTACTGTAACAGCACAGACTTCAGGGCAAAGTCAAGGTAACAGGCAGGAAACTGACAGTACTTTAAGAAATCATTGTCTAAAGGCTAAAAACATTACAAAAACATGTCAAACAACCCTGATTGTCCAAGAACCTGAAGAACGCTGCAAAAATCCCAGGAATGCTTCCAAAAATTCTGACGAAAAAAATTCAAAAAACCCCAAAATCGCCCACAAGAGCAATGCACGCATGTGTCCTGCCTTTTATACTGCCCAGGCACAATGCAACCTGGGAAAAACCCAATGCCTCATACAACGTCACACGACTTTGTATGAGGCAACTTTTTTCAAGGAATTAAGCGATGTTGTATGGATTCGATGTTGTATGAAGCGGACTTTGTATGAGGTATTACTGTATTTCAGAAACCGTTAGTGTAGCCAGCTGATCCACAGATACCCTGGCTATAAACACCTAGGCCTCTTCCCAAAGAACAACCACTCAGGGGGGAGGGAGGTGCTGCATTTTCCCAAAGTGTAGGACATGAAAACTATAGATCTGTAGTGAGCATATGGAGGAGTTTAAGAGTACTCTGTAAAATTGGAGAGATGGTGGGAGTGAGAAAGAAAGAAAAGACTGGCCTGTATTTTGTGTTTCTTCCCAGAGTATTAGATTAACTAGTCCCAGACCTTGAAATCTGATGACAAACAACATTCTGATAATGGTTTAGATTCCCTTTCCCCATTTACTTTATTATCCAAAATCATGTGGCCGCTGTGAATGGAAAACTGTTAAACCTTATCGTGCAGAAGATAGCAGAGTGGAACAGTTTTCAGTAGAAGCTTATCTCTTCCCAGCTTAATGCTGTTTAGTGTGCACAAACAGGCTGAAAATAACAGTGGCAGGGAATAGGCAGGCCCAGCTATTTTTACAAATAAGGCCACTTCTGACATGGCTAGAAAATGCAAGCTTACTTCAACAAATGTAGAAGCAGACATCTACCTGGCATAATGGGACTGTTCTTTTTTAGCAGGAGAAGAAGCAGAATAGTGGATTGACAAAGGATGTGGTAGTTCCCTGAAATATAATAAGATTCCTTGTGCTCATTCATAACAAATGTATTGATCAACAAAACAGAAGATTTAGAGTGCTATAGAAGTATAGAGCAGGAGGAAATGGGGAACACAATGAGTATGAGAAAGTTTAGCACACTGAATGGAAGAATTTATTATCTTTCAATTTAAAAATAGCTCTTCTCCACTCTAACTGTAAGCTTTGCTAATAAATCTCACTCTTTCCCGACAAAAGCACTATCTTTAACTTAATACAAAGTTGTTAAGTAATCTTATTATCTTGTTTTGACAGATTCTTACTCCGCTTCAAATGAAAACGGTGGGAAGTCAGAATCAGTGTCCAACTTGCAGCCTCAGTCATCTCTCAGTTCTATCCAAAGTTCCCCGGGTCCAAAGCGCTCAACGAACACATTGAAAAAATGGCTAACAAGCCCTGTACGCCGATTGAACAGTGGGAAGACGGAGAGTAACATCAAAAAGCAGAAGAAAGTGCGTGAAGGGAGGAAAAGCTTTGACTTGGGATCTCCCAAGCCTGGAGACGAAACCACACCTCAGGGAGACAGTGCAGATGAGGTGCAGACACCTTTCTGACCTCTTTTATATATCTATATCTATCAATCTCTCTCTCAATTGTATCTACAATTGTATTGTAGCTCTTCTTTCTTCATCTGCGGTTTTCCATAGGAATTAATTGAAAACACTTCAGAATAGAAGAACTTGATTTTCAATATATTCTAGTGGGAAATCACAATTTGCGCCCTCTTGTGGCCAGTTGTGTAATTGCGCATCAACTTCTTTTGCCATGGAAGTCCCAAAACTTACTTTTAAAATGCCTGAATCACTCAAAAAACCACATTTTTAGACCCTTGTGGTTTTGTTGACCCGTGTATAAGCTGAGTCCCCCTTTTGGAGCTCATTTTTGGAGTTAAAAACTCAGTTTATACTCAAGCATAGTGCTCTCTGTTGGTTCCATTGTATATCCTAGATGTGTATATGCCCCTGTTATTGTGCAGCAAAAAGCATGAAACTTTGCATGGACAGAAAGAGCTCTCTTCTGACATTTTAAATCATACCACTTTGAGGGTAGTGTAGGGTTTTCATTTGATTATAATTCACATTTCCATCCTGCCCATCCTAGGGTACTGAAAGTGGTATACATGGCTGTCTTTCCTGATACTTTATCGTCACAACAGCCGTATGAGGTAGATTAGATTAGGCTAAGAGATGGTGACTAGTCTAAGATCAGCCACTAAATTTCATAGCTACCATAAGAGTGGATTTCCATCCTGGTCTCCGAAGTCCTGTTCCAACATTAGCCACTACACACTATTCACAATAAGCTGTTCAGAGGTTTCCTCTCCCTGCCCCCCCCCCCAACCCACCTTTCTCTTTCTCTGGTAGTTATAGATGATTTGTAAAATCCTCATCTACTTCTTATTGATAGTATAGTGGTACCTTGCTTAAATAGCATAATGTGTTCCACAGGATTGCTCTTTAAGCGAGTTTGCTCTTTAAGTGAAACACTCATGTAAGTGACCAATTGTGACTTCTGGTGGGGGGATTGTGAACCCCAATTTAGTTGTTAAGCGAGTTTTTGGTTGGTTTTAGTTGTTAAGCGAGGCGACCATTCAGAGAAAATTCTGCTCTTTAAGCAAGTTAGTCTCTAAGCGAGGTGCTCTTTATGTGAGGTTTTACTGTACAGTAGACCCTGAATTAATGACAAAGCTTGGTTCCCCAAGTTGTGTCATTACCTGTATTTTGATGTTGTGCAGGTGGAATTTTTTCCGCCCATTTCCGGGTCCCCACCACCCCTGTGAGGCTCGGGGGAGGCGATCCAAGCTGTCACGATGAGATTTTGTTGCCCATTTTCAGGTCCCTGCCACCTCTAGGAGGCTCGGAGGAGGCGATCCAAGCTGTTTCCAAACCCCACAGACCTTTTCCAATGCTGCTCCAAGCAGAAACCCCAGGGTAAACCCCTTCGTCTGCTGCAGGTTTCTGCTTGTAGCAGCATCGGGGAAAGGTCCACAGGGGTCGAAAACAGCTTGGATCACCTCCCCCGAGCCTCCCAGACGTGGCGGGGATGGTGGGGACCTGAAAATGGGCGGAAATTTTTTTCCCATTTTCGGGTCTCCGCCACCCCCGCCAACTCTGGGAGGCTCGGAGGAGTCGATCCACACCTCTGCCCACCCCTATGATGTGATCTCCTACTTTTCTCAGCTAGAAAATCGCTGTCGGGGGGTCCCTGTTTCCGGCTCTCTGCCTCTCCAGCAGTGTGTAGGAGGCTTGGAGGACCTATTCTGCACTATTCCCACCTTCCTAGGTGCTCCCTGTGCTGCGCAACAGCTGATTATAGTTGCGGCTGCCATTTTGAAAAACAAAATGGCTTCCGCAACTATAATCAACTGTTGGGTGGCACAGGGAGCACCTAGGAAGGTGCGAATAGTGCAAAATAGGTCCTCCAAGCCTCCTACACACTGCTGGGGGAGAAAGAGAACCAGAAACAGGGACACACACACCCCACAGCGATTTTCCAGCTTGGAAGGTAGGAGATGAAACACGGCCCCTCAAATAACGACACTACGTCGTTAATTGGGAGATGACTTTGGCGCAAAAAATGCATCGTTAGTCAGAAACAACGTTAATTGAACACGTTATTCGGGGGTCTACTGTATTTAAATTTATTTGGTATTTTTGTGGGTGATATATTCTGTGCTGTTTCAGGTGCTGCCTGAAAAAGATATGGCAAGGCTAAAAGCCAGTAAATAGAACTGGACCACTGAAAAAGGGACAAGAATAAATCATTCAAACACAGTAGACGGTCACATAACGACGTTGCTTGGTTCCCCAAGTAGCATCGCTATAGGGGAAACGTCATTGTGCGGTTTTCAATGGCAGCTGCGCCATCTAGTAGCAAAAAACTGTCATTATCCACACAACAATGTTAAAAAAAACATCGTGCAGATAGTCACGTGGCGAGTGACGACGCGTTGTTAAGTGGAAATGACGCTATTTGAACGCGTCATTAATTGAGGGTCCACTATACCTGTATATGTTTAAGAACTTAGCAAGCTCGCCCCAAAAATGACATTCTGATACTTTTTCTCCTTGTAATGATAATACTGGTTTTTTTCCCCAGAAGAGCAAGAAAGGTTGGGGCGAAGATGAGCCAGATGAAGAGTCTCACACCCCTCTCCCTCCTCCCATGAAGATTTTTGATAATGATCCTACGCAAGATGAAATGGTAAGGCTCTAAACATTTTATCTTCTGTCAAAATAACTTTTCCATTTGAAAAAAAAATCTGTTAGGTCCAAGGAGCAAGATTATGACTAATTATTAACTATATGTTGAACTTGGTTAGACAACTTCACTTTCTTTCCAGAAGGAATCACACTGGGGCCTCGGGATATTAGTTTCCCTCTCCACATGACCAGCTTATTTATGGCTTACTTGTGCTTATTTACCTCTGTAGCTTTTTTGCATTCATTTTGCATTTCAAATACTTGTTGTAGAAAATTAGCTTTCAGATTTCTTGGATTGATATTTAATGCCACATTACCTGCTTAAAACAGTTGCGAGCATTGCAGACCCATCTAGTGAGAATGCATAGTTCACATTGGGTTACCAACCAGTTCTCTGGGAATAGTGTACTCAGAAGTTGTCTACCACTCACTTCTTCTTGGGGCTCTTTGAGACCATACATCTCATCCAAGGCCACTTTCACTTTGTTTCTCCCAGGTGGCAGAATGAAAAATTGAATTCCTGACCAGGTGTTCCAATTCACTTTCCAGCCAGCTAGAACAACTCTGGGAAGCTGAATTTTGGATTAGTAGTATTTTGGAAGAGGGAAAGCTGAAATTTTTCTCTGTAAATTCTTTTCTTAGAACGTCCTTATGCAGCTTTTTTGTCTTGTAGGGGAAAGAGCTATGCACGCTAATAACTTCTTTTCATGAAGAAATACACACACACTAGCCTCTGTATAGATATAGATATATATAGATAAAAAGTACTGTAATCTTCTCGTAAAACTTTCACACAGTCACTTAGGGTGTTGCCAAAATAAAGCTGCCACAGTAAAATAACAGTAGAAAACGTTGAATCTGCTCATATTTGGGTGCAGGGATTGCTGATGAAATCTATATAGGATGCTGAATAGTAGAGCTTTACATCTTGGTTTAGTCCAGTGATGGCAAACCTTGGCACTCTAGCTGTTCTTGAACTTCAGTTTCCAGAAGCCCTGATCAGCAAGAGTGTTGACTTGGGCTTCTGGTAATTGAAGTCCAAGAATACCTGGAGTGCCAGAGGTTCACCATGACGGGTCTAGTCAATTCTGTATGAGCATCAGGAGAAATATTACCAGTAGAACAATACTGAATATTCATCTAACCAGAAGAGTAGATAAATGTGAATGATTTTACATTAAAGGGTTAAAGATGAGTTTCATGTGTTTGCTTTCAGAAAGATGTTTTAAGCAGACTGAATTCTATCTTGTTGTTCTTAAAGCTTTTAATTAATGCTTTCTAAGATACTAGCCTCTAGTAGGCAATTCTTCTGCACCCAATACTGAAGTAACCTTTTCAGTTGCTTGACATTTTGTTCTTGTGATTTGCCTACTGGCTGTAAGTGAGAGATAAGCTATTAGAGGAGACTGAGTAGCCTAGGTATTCTTGGAGAGAAGACAGCTAGATTGATGCATCACTCAACAGGACCTCCTAACAAGTCTTCACCTGTCAGTGCCAGCTAACTCTCAGACAATAGTCCTCTTTATTGAGATAGCTACCTGCCTAATCCTTATTGTCACTTCTCAAGTCCAGTTCAGTTGCACGTCTTAATGTCACTACATCAATGCATGGCGCTTGGTTACTTTAACTCTTCTTTCTGTATCTATTGATCCCAGTGGACTACTTTTTAAGTTTTGTTTATGCCACATGTCCATGGAAACGTCTGCAAACGTAGACAGCGCTGGCTTTTCGGCTATAAACAGAGATGAGCACTGAACCCTAGAGTCGGATACAACTTGCTTTTGAGCAAGGGTGACCTTTACTTTTATCCTTTAGAGTTCAGATGACCAGTATAAAAGTAATTCCCAGTTTGTAGATTCATGTCTGTTTCTACTTAATCTCTTTCAACATAGGAGAAACTATAGAAGGAGTTGGTTTGCTTGGGGAACAAAGTATTGGCTGAGGCTATGATTTAGAGTAGACACAGTTAGAGAAATCTGTGTCCATACTAAATCTGGACCAGAATTCTTTTGTTTAAGGACCTGCTCTTCTAGGACTAGTTTTCTTATTGGTTTCCACCTCTTGAGAACCTTTGGTGAATTTCAGGACCCTTTAGCAAGCAGAAATTGGCCAGACACAACCTTCAAATACAGTTTGTCCTATCTTCACTTGAGATCAAGTCCTAATTAAGAACTTGAGGATCCTTTCTGAAACTGTCCCATTCTTGAGATCCCCAAAAGACATGACTGTGTTTTGTATATGTATGTATATGTATAGAATTATGAGGAATTGGGGAAGGGGTCGCAAGCCTAGAATTAACTTTTAAATCTCTGAAACTTGAGGCACATGAAAGGAAATTATGAATTGGAGAATAACTATTGGTACAGCTTGAAATGTTATAGTACCCCTATTCATAGGTGGGCTCCAAGAAATTTTACTACCACACTGTGGGCGTGGTATGATGGGCATGGCCAGGGAGGAAGCCCTGCATTGCACCTGAATTACGACTACTTTATTTCAAACCTTGGATGGGTGGGGCCAGCCAGAATTTCTGCTACTGGTTCTGGCAAACTGGTGTGAACCTGCTGATGCCCACCACTGCCCCTATTTTGTATAACAACTGTTAGTACTAATATTATTATTTGCATGACAGATTGAACATCTGTCTCTGTCCCAGTTCTTGCCAACCTTGCAGATCAAGGGCAAGAAATTGCAAGTAGATAAATAGGGACCACTTATGTGGGGAAAGATCTTGGGGACGTAAAAGGAGCCTAATTCAGACATCCCCTGAACAGAGTTTCTCCAGCAAAAATCCTTTCAACCCAGAATAATTTCTGACACAAAATTATTATTATTATTTGCTGTCAAGTCAACTCTGACTTAACAGAAACCCTGCTAGGGTATTCTAGATATAAAGTATTCAGAAGTAGTTTACCAGCTCCTTTCAGTTGGCTTTTTGGGACTGCAACTTTCCCCATGCCTTTCACATGTGAGGTCACGTAACACCAGCAGCCTCACACCCTCACAGTGATCTTTTTGGGGGCCTTTTCTTTAGTTCCAGGAGGGAATTCAAGCTATGCCACACATGAATAAAAGGGATAAGAGAGCTTTTGTAATGTTTAATGATGTATTGAATGTCCTGCAGAAATTGCAGCCTTTTCCTGGAGTCTAGGTTGCGTAGGTTTTCTCCATGTTGACTCTTATTTGGTTCTGATGGATTCAAAGATGTTTCTAGAGGAAACTTTCATCTCCAAGTCATATTTCTCAAACTTGAAAGTAGGGAGGAGTAACATTCTAAGTGTCTTTCACTTTTGAATACCTGGCAGTGATTTGGATATCAAGCAGAGTTTAACAAGAATATAATATTGGGCTTGGCAGAGCACTAATCTGACTCAACCTTGTACTGTTTAAACTATAGGCATGAATTTAGCAAGAGAAAAAGGTGTGCCCTCTTCGATTTTCTGGTATCCCAGACAAAATGGTAGTTTCTTTTCACCATCCATGCTTGTTCCTGAACTAGAGCAAAAATAGTGGGGAATCTCAAGGTACATGAAGAAGAACCAAATTACACTAGTTCTAATTCTCCTTTGCCTGTTCTCAGTAGCTATGTAATTGTCTTTGAAAAATCTCTGAATTTCTAAAGACATGTGATCTAACCACTAATTTCAGAGCTTGCAATCTGCTTTGTCAGTCTGTCAAGTGCTCTTGCTTTGTCTATGTCATGACCTTTCCCGTCAATTCTCCATGCTCCTGCCATGTTTTTCCCCCGCTTGTATCCTAATATGCGATCTCCAACAGCTTAAGCCTGCTGGCTTTCTTAGTTCCTTCCCATTCCTGCTAACCTGCTGTTCCTTTGCAAACTGGTGTCTTGCAGTCCTCCTCTTTGCTAGCTGCTCGACAGAGCACCTCTGAAGTCCCAACTGCTGCGGATCTTGTCAGTGCAATAGAAAAACTGGTCAAAAGCAAGCTGGTAAGTGTGGAGTCCTGTGATCCTGTGAAGGAAATCATCCTGACTGGGCAATGCAATAAATCAGTGCCAGGTCCTATTTATGACCTCCTACCTCTCCAATTTTTCTCACTTGTTCTGCAAAAATGCTACCTATCTAGCTGCAGTTTAAGGTTGATCTCATGGATAATTGGTTGGTGCAGAGTTTTAACTCCAATTAAACATTTTTGCAATACTTGGATCAGTTGTGCTGTTACCAAGAATCAGAAAATTATAGTGTTGTTCCTTGCATCTGTTGGTTACAGGTTAGATTACCAAAATGTAACTGCAATAGAATTATTTTCCCTTTAGAACCTTTTCTTCTTGTTTCCTGAAGTGCCCTTATAGAGGTCTATTGCTTCGTTTAGGAGTAGGATTATAATAATCTCACCTCTGAATGAACAATTTGATTGTAGAGCTGTTCAATATATTATTAATGAGCCCCTATTTTCAGTTTATTATCCCTCTTTAGCTGTAAACACTCTAATATGCTTTTAAGTCAAATGTTCAGAGTATAATAATGAACACAGCCATGAGAGCACAATCCAGGACAATTTAAGATGAATGTAGACTACTGTATTATGTACACTTGAGATCAATCCTAGCTGAACTCAGTAGGACATCTTCAAAGAATGTGCATAATTTGCACTGCATTACCTCAATTCTTAAGATAAGCATTTTTAGAATGAGACACACTTGATGGAATAGATCATCACAATAGTAATGTTTTCTCATGTTCAGGTGGGTCAAGCATCTCTTTTTTAAAAAACTGCTTGTTTTGTACCAGCTGGTCACAGACTGAGCTATGGCAGCAATTTATTTCCTTAAGTCTAGTCCAAGCATAATGTCAGTTCAATAAAGCATAATTTAATTGAGCTGAAGAACAGCCGTCTGTGTGTATTTTCAGTGCCTATTTCCTGAATATTAAACCACAGTTTTGCATGACTCCTCAGCCGAGAAACTATGGTGTAAGGGCTGCTTGTAAACAAGGTCTGATACTGGGAACAGAATTCTTTCTTTGCATCTGGTTAAGTATGTTAAAAGTTAAATGATACACTTATCCACTTTCTTTCTTTAATATCAAGGCTGGTGTTCCACTCTCTGAAATCATAACAGTGAGAAACAGATCTTATTAGGTAGAAGCAGCCACAGGGCTTTTACATGAAACTTAGACATTGTCTGGCTGGAATAAAATTGGACTAATCATATTGTGAAAAAAATTCTGAGGAAATGATTTGTATGCTTATTTTGAGATTTAATCTAAAAAAATTTAATCTTGGCAAATATGTTCTAGCCACTCTTTTGGGGTGGTGTTGGGTATTCTAGATCACAAGCATTCTGCTACTGCTGGTATAACTTAGTTTCGCTGTGTTCCTTTTTACTATAAAAACAGAATTGTTTCTTCACAAATAGTGGGTAATAACATAAACTGGATAAATTTAAAAAGCCAAAATCACATTTCTATAATAGACTCGTATGTTTCTTAACTGCAAATTCAATACTATTTGATGTGGGAGAATCTAATCTGAAGTTATTCCCTGATTTACCAGGATTAAAGCTGTGCTTCACAGCATACTTGTAGACATTCCAGAAACAAATAGCAAAACAAATACCCAATACTTCAAACAAATATTTACAGATACTTAGATTCAATGGGAGTTACTTTCAGGTGAAAGTATAGATCAGGGGTGCCCAAACTTTGTTCAGTGGGCTGGTCACATGGTTCCTCTCACCGGAAGTAAAACCCGCCTTGCAATCTGTTTTGCAACAGGATGAGATAGATTTTAGGCTGCCATTTTCTCTGCTTAAACCAGGGGTGGCCAAACTATGGCCCATGGGCAGCATCCATCCCCGATGCCAATTCATCTGGCCCACACTGGCCTTGTCACTCCTGGAAGTGGAAGTAAAATGTACCCGCTTCCGGGAATGACAAGGGCAGTGTGGGCTGGATAAATTGGCGTCAGGGGCTGGATCTGGCCCACGGGCCGTAGTTTAAGCACCCCGGTATAGATTTAGTCCTGTGTATAGGATTGTAGCTTTAATCGTTTCTCTTCTGTTAAGAGGATTTTAGAATGTTCTAACTAAGGAAAGATTGCAGTATGTTGATAAGTTCTTAATTCATGAACTGAGGCATATGGATTGCTACCAGTTTTGCTCTGCTACCCACATCTAGCTGCACGAAGGAAAGAAAAATGATATTGGGAAAAGTGAAGGATTTCACCTTTTTACTAATAATTACAAAGCTAGAAAACATGAGAAATGAAGTCGCTCTACTTATATAATCAATAGTGAATACTTTATGTTATACCCTTTGGGGTTTTTTCTCTCTTTACTTTTAAGACATTAGAAGGAGGTTCCTATCGAGGGGGCTTAAAAGATACCACAGGATGTTTAAATGAAAATGTGACACCTTCAACTCCTCCTTCAAGAAATTTCGAAGAAGAACAGAAAGCCAAAGCTATGAGAGGCAGGATGTAAGTTAACTTTGTCAATTGGTTACATTTACAATTAAGAATCTAAACGTTACATTTATTGTTCTTAGGAGTCAGTTTGTGGCTAGTGGGTAGTGTAACAGATAGGTCACCAACTGGTAGACTCCTTTGCACTGGACTTCCCCTGATTCAAGGAGAGTGGTAATAAAAACAGGCAAGATCAGTGAGAATACTCCACAGAACAGTCCACTTTAAATGTGTTCCTGATCTCTGAAACTTTTTAGTGCATCTTCATCCACTATTCCTTTTTAGTATGTCATTACCTACTATTTCCAAATAACCAATGTAAATGTTTATGTGCTACAGCTAGAAGAATATGGTTGATTGTGTGGCTTTGAATCATTCTGTTCCCTTTTGCTTTCTGCCCATATCTTCAGACTTCACTGGTGTAGCTTTAGGCTTTATGCAGCTTTATCTGCTAGACCCAAAAAAAAAAACCCAACTTGATAATGCTCCTTGCTCAATGGTAGCTCTCTTTATTAATTACCATGTTTGCTGGTGTATAAGACCCACTTTCCCCCCTTAAAATACACTGGAAAAATGGAGTGCATCTTGTACAGTATATAGTGGGCTATTTTGGTAATAATAGAGTGCATCTTATATTGCGATGTGTCATATACACTGGCAAATATGGTAACTTGAGTTGCCGTGCTGTCATCTATTGCAGTGTGGGTCCAGGTTTGGACAGTGTGGACAAAATATCATCTTTGAAACCTATGTATGTCAGTTTGAGCTCTACCATGGAGTTGAATGTCAGCAAGTAATATGATCATGAAAAGAAGATGCTCCTGGCCATTGACACCTAGTCACAATAAAATATGTCTCTCTTGGATTCTAGGTTTGTTTTAAATGAACTGGTACAAACAGAGAAAGACTACGTCAAGGACTTAGGGATTGTGGTGGAGGTATGTTAAGCCAGAGCAAATTCTTCTTAATTTGGTTAGTTTTGGGCTTTCTTCCTTAGGAACCAAAATTGTAGTTTTATGTATGATCGGAGGGAAAGGAGGAAATGTGTTGATATTGTCTTTTTGCAAACAACTACAAAACCTTATATGTAAAAGCCAGGATAGTCTATAAAGTACCATGTGGAATAAAGATAAAACAATTCCAGTTATTAAAATGTGTAGCTGTTTCTTCCTTAGCCTAAAAAAGTAAGCATAATTACTATTTTCCATTCTAGTCTACCATAGCTTAATCACTGATTTTCTGCTAAAGGGCTTCATGAAGAGAATAGAAGAAAAGGGTGTTCCTGAAGACATGAAAGGAAAAGACAAGATCGTTTTTGGAAACATTCACCAAATCTATGACTGGCACAAGGAGTAAGTCTGTAATCACAATTAAACACACACACACACACACACACACACACACACACACACACACACACACACACACACACACACACACACACACACAACATGTATTCCTACAGTTCCTCCCACCTCAGGTCAACAAAAGTAGAGTGTCCATTCTGAAGATGACCTCTTTAAAATCAGAGCCGTTATCTCTCAGCCTTATATTAGGAGGATTGCTTGCCACAGTTATGATATTGGGGCCTTAATATTGAAAATGACAGAAAGTTGAATTCTTACACTCAGTTTGGTTGTCAACCCCCTAAAGAGCAATTAGAACACCTGTTAGTGTCCTGCCTTCAAACTGGCCAATAAGGGGTTCCTAGAAGTCTAGGAATACAAGCTACAAGATATAATTTCATGCCAAAATTATGTTCTCAGTCATTTAAAAACAAAAGCATATATAAGTAAGTAAGATTTTTATGACAGACTTGAAAAGGCATATCTTAATCAAAACATTTACTTGCTGAGTCTTATGCCATTGCTAATCAGTATTCTCTTACTGTTGTGGCTATGAGACTCAGCAACTATTTTTATATACTTTTTCTATTTACATAGGTTGCTTACCTGACAGGCATTTAAGCGAAACAAGTGGTGCTTCCTACATTTGACTGTGTCTCTGTCCACCCTAGCAATAGGATTGTCAAATTTGCAGATGACACAACTGTGATCGGGCTCATCTCTGATAAGGAGGGCGAGACGGCCTATAGAGATGAGGTGGAGTGGTTGACAAAGTGGTGTAGAACCAATAATCTGCTCCTCAACATAAAGAAAACAGAGGAGCTTGTGGTGGATTTTAGGAGGCAGAGAACCGATGTCCAGCCACTTTTGATTGACGGAACCTGTGTGGAGAGGGTAGCAACGTTCAGATTTCTGGGCATTGAGATACAGGAGGCTCTGTCCTGGAGTGCCAACACAAGGGGGCTTGTGAAGAAGGTGCAGCAGAAACTGTATTTTTTGAGAACTCTAAGGAAAAACCATCTTCCGCAAAAGCTGCTGCTTGCCTTCTATCGCTGCGCTATTGAGAGCATGCTCACTTATGTGTGTGGTATGGGAGTAGTACTCATCGGGATAGGATAATGTTGCACAGAATTATTAAAACAGCGGAGAGTATTATCGGCTGTCCACTCTCCACTTTAGAACAAATTTACACTATCAGGTGCCCCAGAAAAGCATTAGATATAGTAGGAGACCCATCACATCCTAGCCACTGCTTCTTTGAGCTTCTGCCATCAGGACAGAGATATAGAACAATGAAGGTAAAAACGAGCCGTCTCAAGAACGGTTTCTTCTCCAGAGCAATTTTGGCCTTAAATGGAAACTCTGGACTCTGAAGTCATCTTATCTTATCTTAAAATTTTAAATTTTTTAGATTTTTAATTTTTAGGATTATAGAATTTTTAAATTTTTAAATTTTAAAGTTTTGAAATTTTGAAATTTTTTAATTGTACTGTATGGTACTATCTTAATTGGTGTTTCTGTAGCTGTTTTAAATTAAGGGGTATGCCTTATTCGAGTTGATATATAGCAACCAAGAAATTTCATTGTTCCCACAAGGGGACAATGACAATAAAGATTTATCTATCTTTATCTATCTACATGATAGACCTGGCTGTTTAATATTGCCTGTGTGTTTTCATGACACTTATTAAATGTATCCACCAGATGGTACCATTGTCTTACCAATGTTTTTCCCCCTCACTTTTCACATGGAATATTTTCCTATCAGCTATTTCCTTGATCTTCTCCTGAGAAGGAAACCGTTTCCATAGGATATTTGACTGCTATAGAAATGTTTTGCTATGTTTTTTTAAAAAAGGAATTCTGCGGTACATTTTATGGTGAACAGAAATTTCTTTTCATTTCAGTTTTTTTCTAGCTGAACTGGAAAAGTGCCTTCAGGAGCATGATCGTTTAGCACAGCTGTTCATCAAACATGTGAGTTACGTTCTAATATTTATTTGAAAGGAAAATAGTATCTAAACCAGTGGTGGGCATCAGCAGGTTTGCACCAGTTCGCCAGAACCGGTAGCAGAAATTCTGGCTGGCCCCGCCCATTCAAGTTTTGAAATAAAGTAGTCCTAATTCGGGTGCAACGCAGGGATTTCCCACTGGCCACGGCCACCATACCACACCCACAGTGTGGCAGTAAATTTTTTGGGAGCCCACCACTGATCTAAACATAACTCAGGTATTTTGACTTATTTGAGACCTCATTTAGAAAGACATCAAATAAAACTAAGAATTATATATCACAATCGCCAGATTTTCTCCCAGATAAAAACTTATTGGCTGAATAGGTCAGGGAATTCAGTATCTGGCTGCAGAGCCAGAAATTGAAAAAGTTCAGTTCCCCACTGTATTTCCTGGAAGAACCAGTCGGTGTGGCCCTGGGCCAGCTGTACAGACCCATAATGCCCTCAGAAGGGAATAATAAACCCTGTCTGAGTACTTTCTACCTAGAAAATCCTGAAAATGATCACCATAAGTCAGAACTGATTTGATGGCATGCAATTATTATTATTGTATGTGTTGCAGTTATTGTGTCTTTTTGAAGTAAAGATAACTTTGGAAAATCTCCAGCAAAAGCAGAGGTATTAACCAATAGAAATCTTATTTTTTATTTAGTTCTTTCTGTTAATTTAAACAAAATACAGTAGTGACCTAAAAGGAAATTTTACTGGATATGTATCTGTATGCATGCTTAACATCCCAGTACAGTTTCAGAGTCCTATTTAGGTACCTTTTTTCAGGTTAGATCTCATCATGGTGATGGGAATAATGAAATTTGCTTCTGCTATTGTGCATGGAGTGGTAAAAGTTGTAGTTGACCTTAATCCAAGACAGCTCTGTAAATTTTGCTTTTGCAGGAGAGGCGATTACACATGTATGTGGTGTACTGTCAAAATAAACCAAAATCTGAATACATAGTAGCTGAGAGTGGTCTGTATTTTGAGGTAAGATGTGGCCTGTTTTGCAAGATGCCTCATTCATGCTATAGCATAAAATCCATAATTGCAGGATTGCTTCTCCTTCCTTAATTTTGTGCACATATTTGTACAACTGTGTTAATACATCACTACTTGGACTGCTGGCTTACCTCTCTTCTCTCCTTTACTGTCTCATATTTACAACTGGTTACTGTTCTTCTATCCTACACAAGTCCTTGTAACTTTGTTGGTAGTAGTATTCCTTGACATTTACTCACCTGTACTGTCGCTTTGGGAGGGACTGCAGTGGTTCAAGTGGCTAAGACGCTGACTGGAAGGCAGCTGGTCAGCAGTTCGATACCCGAATACTACAGGACGGAATGAGCTCCCGTCTTTGTCCCAGGCTCCTGCCAACCTAGCGGTTTGAAAGCATAAAATTGCAGGTAGATAAATAGGGACCACTTTGGTGGGAAGGTAAACAGTGTTCCATGCATTCCGGTGTCTAGTCATGCCTGCCACATGACCACAGAAACATTTGCAAATGCAGACAGCACTGGCTCTTCAGCTATGAAACAGAGATGAGCACTGAACCCTAGAGTCGGATACGACTGGCTTTTGAGCAAGGGTGACCTTTACCTTACTGTCACTTTTATGTAGCAGTAAATCTTTCATTTACCCCTTGTTTTACCTGGTAAGCCGGTAATGCCCATACAGTGGTGGGGGACAAAAAGGAGCTCTTTCCCTGCTAGTTTGAGTCAAGGTCATCTTCACAAGAAAATAATGAGGAAACTGGACAGTCCAAATTTGTACCATAGCTGAGGCGGACCGGACCATGCCCCCCGGAAACAAGTAAATGTGCTTGCTTCTGCGTTTACGACAGCTGTGGGTGCATTTACAGCTGACATAACCGTGTTTACGCATGCATGGGCATGTTTTACAGCTGTTGTAAATACTTCCACTTCTGGGTGTGGCGGCAGGCCACAGGAAATGGTACCACAGGCAAGGGCTGGTCTGCAGGCTGTCGGTTGGGAACCCCTGTTTTAAGGTGATGATTCTTTTTTCAACTCTCTGTGAAAACTTAAACTGAAACAGTTATGGAACTAGCTATTCAAGGTAAAGATATATCGATAAAATAATCCCACTGATCATTCTGTCCATAAACTGTTTGTAGACAACTTCTGAAAAAATGTTATGCTTGATTACTTGCTGTCATTACGCATGCACACATGCATATGCACGGGGGGGGGGGGGGAGTTATATTTGGAAACTATTTAAACAGTTCCGCTCTATTTGTGACAGGAACAGAGAGATGTCAGGTCTATTTCTTAGTAGACTTATAAAAAAACTTGGCATAATCAAAATTATGTGCACATAAAGGACCCTTTGTATGCTAGCTTGTTTCATGGAAGAAAGCAAGTATAGGTATTTATTCATTTATTTTCTTGCTGGCTGCTTTTCCCTCCATGGGGGATCTAAGGCAGCTCACAACAATTAAGATTATAGAGCAACAAGTTAAAATGCAATAAGAGTGATATAGTAAAAGGTAAAGGTTCCCCTTGCTAGAAAGCCAGTCACATCTGACTCTAGGGTTCAGTGCTCATCTCTGTTTCAAAGCCGAAGAGCCAACGCTGTCTGCTTCTGCAGACGTTTCCATGGTCATGTGGCAGGCATGACTAGACACGGGAGCACACAGAACGCTGTTTACCTTCCCACCGAAGTGGTCAATAAATATTAACCAAGATTACATACAATTGTAAAATTATATTTAAAATATTTTAAAATATTTGATTGTCACAAATAGAGCATTCACTAGATCTCCACTTACTGCTTAAAAAGACTGCCTGAAAATGAAGATTTTTGGCCCTCTCCCTCTTGTTCTTCTGGCTTGTCAGGGCAATGCCTATTTTTCTCTAGTAATGTTAATATTTCCTCTGCTTATTTTCTAGGAGGTGCAACAAGAAATAAACCAGCGCCTAACTCTCAGTGACTTTCTAATCAAGCCCATTCAAAGAATTACCAAGTATCAACTGCTACTCAAGGTGAATGTACTAATGGTACTAAAGATCTAGCAAAAACATGAACCTAGCATAGACACTGTGGTTGTTTTTATGTCCCCTACCTCACCCCAAACTCATTTTGTATCAAACCTGTGAGGGGTGGGATATTATATTCCAAGTGACCCTCTCAATGCCACCAAAAAGTGAAAGTTAATCTTCCTGATGCATCTGATTTTTCTTCAGCAGCTACAGTCTTATTGTGCATTCATACACAACAGAACTATTGTAGGTTACAAAATATGTTATAAAATGATTATTCACCCTAGTTTAATTTGCTGTGTTTAATTTCTTGCTGGGGCTTTTTGGAAAGCTTATTCTGTATTTCATCTCCTTATAAGCTCCATTAAGAGCTATTGTTAGCATGTGCAATATGAATACAGTTTCACAAGCAGACATGCACACTAAAGGCTCAGAGCTCTCTCCTAGCCTATGTATGTTGGCAGAATCCTGGTCAACTGCCCCTTAATGTCAAAACGGGATGTGCTCAGTAAAGGCCCCTCTCTCGCCGTTCTGTATTATAGACAGGGTGTCATAAATGAAACTTCAGCATGGAAATTTACATGATGTTCAAGCATTTTATTTGTTGTGAACCATTTTCTTTCTTGTAGGACTTTTTAAGATACAGTGAAAAGGCTGGGCTGGAGTGTTCAGAGATAGAGGTATGCATTTGTCCATTGGCTTTTTTAATCCTCTTGTGTGTTTTTATTTTCACAGTTGCTGATGAGTCAGCAGGGCTGTAGCCAGTGGGCGCAGGGGGGGGCAACAAAAACCCTGAGCTAACAGTCTGCTCCCCCCCCCCCCCAGCTAGATCACCCAGCTCCGGCCTCCTTCTGTCCGAGGGGGGAAACTGCAAAGTCTCCCTTTCAGCCTCTTGCGACTTCCTTCTCCTCCTCCTTTCTCCAATTGTCTGTGGGGGGGGGGGAGAGGAGTGTCAGCCAGACAGGCAAGGAGAAAGCCCCCAGCAGCATGTAAGGAGCTGAGGGTCGAACCAGTCAGAGACCCTGCGGCGTCCTTGCCCAGGGGCCAGTGACTCAGCTCTCTCCCAAGAGCATGTTCCGGGCGGCATCAGCTGCACAGTGCGCCAACCCCTGTCCTCTCTCCCCCACCCCTATCCCCTTTCCTCTGCCCGGGCATTATTTAGGGCAGCCTTCATTCCAGGGCTACAGGATGGGGCTTGCCAGTGACGTTGCGCCGCAAGCTCTGTACCAAGGTGCCAGGCAGGACGCAACAGCTCCCATCTTTGTCCCAGCTCCTGCCAAACTAGCAGTTTGAAAGAAAGAAATTGCAAGTAGATAAATAGGGACCCCTTCTGTGAGAAGGTAAACAGTGTTCCGTGCACTGTCGGATACGACTGACTTTTGAGTATGGGCAACCTATGTAGAGGGAGGTGAGATTTCATGGCATCGTGTGTGTGTGCGTGCGTGCGTGCGTGCGTGCGTGCGTGCGTGCGTGTGTGTGCGTGCGTGCGTGCACACACACATCACTGTTGCCCCTCCTGAAAAATTATTAACCACACACACACACACACACACACACACACACACATCTAGAATCCTGGCTACGGCCCTGTGAGTTAGTAATGAGATTGTTTATGCGGTGAGCCAGCTTTTAATAAAGATGTAAATAGTTGTTTCTATACTAGAAGAGCAATTTATACACAGTGAACAAGCCATTGTTTTCCTTTTAAGAAGAAAGATGGTGGCTAGCCTCCAAGGGTGTCGCTAAGACTAATGAGACACCTACTCTTGCTGTTCATTAAGCTCAGGACCCGGAGCCTCAAAACTACCTGTTTCATAAACCCTTGTGACTCTCATGGAATCCTGCTGATTCCACTGGGATATTTTCCTTCTTTTGGAATGGACAGAGAGGCACTTGTGTATGTAATAAAAACTGCTTCTTAACTTTCTGCTTTCAGCTGCAACTCCCAGAATTCTGTTTTGGGAAATTCTGGGAGCTGAAGTCCAAAAGTCCCATTTTGAATGAAAACGCCTCCTTTTTCATCTTTGGAAAAAAATAAATATTTTATGCTGCATTCCTTTTCAATAGCTTTGAATACAAAATGTAAGTCAGGGCTGAAATGAGTGGATTAAAATCAAGCTTTATGAGCACCAAATGTTGTTGCTGCACATTCTGAGAATTGTTATTTCATACAGTGGAACCTCGGTTAACAAATTTGTACTATGAACAAATTGTAAAGCGAATTCCCCATAGGAATGCATTGAATGCAATTTCCCATAGGAATGCATTGAAAACCAACATTTGATAACCAAAACACAGATTCCCATAGGAATGCACTGAAAACCAATTTATCCATTCCAAAAAAATTTGTTAACCGAGCCACTACTTCCTATGGATTTTCTTTTCTTATGCGATTTTTGTGTTAACCGAACTATTTGTTAAGCGAGGTTTCACTGTATTTTAGTTCAGATACATTTTGAGTTGTGATTCGAAGCCATGTTTTAACAATTGAAAGAATTTCTCCAAAAGTGATACTAATCTGCTTGAGAATTGGTGGGGGAAATTTTGTTATTTGCATTATCTGGATTTGTTTGCTTTACTAGCATGTGTCCCAAACACACCTACTGATCTGTGTTCTGTGGGTGAAATGTTGACTTTTAGATGGTTGTGCCTGGAACAGAGGGGTGGATTAGATGGCCTTTCATCTTTGTGCTTATTCTCCCCTTTGAAACAGAAAGCTGTGGAGTTAATGTGCCTTGTTCCTAAACGCTGCAATGACATGATGAATCTGGGCCGTCTTCAGGGCTTTGAGGTACATGTCTTTACTGTCTTTTAAATATAAATGTGATGTAACAGTTTTTGACACTAAAAGTTGTCTACCAAACAATGTATTTTTAAAATCCTCAACAGGATATTTTTTCTCTGAAATCTCAGGAAAAAATATCACAAGTTTTCTCGACTAAATCTAGCCTAAGAAGAAAGTGTTTACTTGTATGCTTGCCCCATTCCTTGAAAAATGGTGAGTCTGAAGAGGAGAGGGCGCTCAATTTTATGGCAGTATTCCATGGAAGACATGGGGAAACAAAGGTTCAAGCTTTCATGGAGTGTATCCAGATAAAGAGAGGATTCTTTGCTTTTTCAACTTGGTACTTTTTACATAGAAAACAATGATTTGGGAAGGCTGGCGTGCTCCTCTTCTCACATGTATGATAAACATGCTAAAGAATGGCTGACTAGGGTTATACCGTAGCTTATTCATCGTTATGCAAAACAGTCTCACAATTTTTTTTTGATATTGATAGAAATTTTGAATAATTCTTCCAAGTACATATACTAGGTTTGCAGATTCACCAGCATGGAAATAGTATGTATATTGGACACAAGTCCATACAATATAGTACGCTGGGAGATGTGTTATTTTTGAACCCCAATCGGGTGTATCCTGGGCATTGTCAACCTTGTTGTGCAGGCTAATTTTTCTCATACTAGATCAGGCAAAAGGAACTACAGAATGAATTCACCAAGTGGTGGCTTCATTTTGGCAGTTTAAAGTCTGACCTAGACACGAAAGAAGAAAATGCCATAGCTTTTTGTATTGGACCTATGTAGATACGTATTAGTTGTGCATCATCGTTAATTTAAATGGCTAAATAACAGAAATATGCAATCTTATTTTATGAGCAATTGCTTCCTTTGTGTGATAATATATTAATCTTTTAGAGACCCTGGGCTTCATGGTTTGCAAGCCAGTTATCTGAAAGACTACCTCTTTCTGTATATAACCTGATACTATCACTAGACTGAGAAGCAATGGGTTGCTCATTATGACCATGTCTTCTCAGTAGTACCTCTCTATTTCTGTAAGGCCCTTCCTGTCTTGGTGCCAGGCTAAATATATATATTTATCCTGTTTTGCTGGCTAGTCTTTCTCATACTGGGTCAGACGAAAGGAACTGCGGAATGAACTCACCAAAAGGTGGCTTCGTTTTGGAAATTTCACGTTTGACTTAGACACGGAAGAAGAAGAATCCTTGCAGGCCTTTAAAATTGTTGTTTTAAAGTGGTTTTACTTCTGTGAAACCTTTCAGTGGTTGCTTCCGCTTATATTTTATTTTGTGGGAGCTTTGTTAGAGTTTTGTTGTTGCCTTTAGGGCATATATTTGTATATGTGCATTTTATGGGATTTGTGTGTTATCTACGTTTATACATCTCATCCTAAGAACAACCTGTTGTAAGACAACCAATAAATTGACTACATGACTTTCTGTTTTCCATTCCATCTTTGTTTACTCTCTTATCTTTCTTAGGGCAAGTTGGCAGCTCAAGGGAAGTTGTTGCAGCAGGACACATTCTATGTGACAGAGCAGGATTCTGGAGGCCTGTCTCGGCCAAAGGAACGCAGAGTTTTCCTCTTTGAACAAATAGTCATCTTTAGTGAATTACTTCGGAAGGGCTCTCTAACTCCTGGGTATCTATTTAAGCGAAGCATAAAGGTAAGAAATTGGCCAGTAACAAGGTGTGCTTCCTTGAATCATTTGGAATGTTAGTCGTTTGCTTTTCTATGTGTTCCTGCTCTTGATATGTTGCACCTTTTATTGTAAAATAGGTTCCTTGTGCTTCAGTATAGAATGTGGTCATTGGGCTTCTTCCAGTCCTATCTCTTTATCATGCCATTTTTCTAATCTCAAAAAGTTCAACTATAGTAGATTACAGAAAGAAAGAAGATAGTGTGATTATATTGAGAGCATGTTGTTTCATGTAGATGTGCACAATTGTATGAAGTAAAAGTGCATATGTCTGTTTCATAAGCAAATAAGAAGTGCTGGACTTCCTATTATCTGCAAATGCATGTAAAATTATTCCTGAATCCCACAACTGTATGAGGGAAGGCAATGGGAAGCAGCGATGTATTGGAGTAGAATCCACAATCTTTCCCATATTCAGCTCTGATCCACTTGTTTTCCTGATGCAAACAGCAAATTCATAAGGGTGGCATGTAAGAAGGATGGTTATATATCAATATTCTATGTATACCGTCACACTTAACCAATTTTAAATGTCACAGAATAAAATAACTGTTAATCACCAAGCTTGAGCAAATAGCATTATATTCTCCACTGTTCTGATGTTTAGATTTATAGGCAAGGCACACAAAAACAATTTTCTACGTTAGAAGGACTTTGGGTAGAGCAGTTTACTGCTTGCTAACTAGTTATAGTGCTGACTGTAATGCCATTGCTCTGATTAGAAAGTAGTAATTCAAATATAGTTCAGCAGTCATTGAAGTTACCGTATTTTTCGCCGTATAAGACGCACTTTTTCTTCCCCAAAACTGGGGGGGGGAAAGTTGGTGCGTCTTATACGGCAAATATACGGCAGCCGCGCTCTCCCCGCCCCCACCATCGGCGGGGAGATGAAGGGAGCCGCGCCGCGCCGCGCCAAGCCGTCCCTCCCCGCCCCCTGCCACCGGGCGGGGAGGTTAAAATGGCTCCCTGCCCGAGGAAGGAGCCGCCGCCGCCGCGCCGCGCCGCGCGAAGCCGTCCCTCCCCGCCCCCTGCCTTTTAACCTCCCCGCCCAGTGGCAGGGGGCGGGGAGGGACGGCTTCGCGCGGCGCGGCGCGGCGGCGGCGGCGGCGGCGGCGGCTCCTTCCTCGGGCAGGGAGCCCTTTTAACCTCCCCGCCCGGTGGCAGGGGGCGGGGAGGGACGGCTTCGCGCGGCGCGGCGCGGCGGCGGCGGCGGCGGCGGCGGCGGCTCCTTCCTCGGGCAGGGAGCCCTTTCAACCTCCCCGCCCGGTGGCAGGGGGCGGGGAGGGACGGCTTCGCGCGGCGTGGTGCGGCGGCGGCGGCGGCGGCTCCTTCCTCGGGCAGGGAGCCCTTTTAACCTCCCCGCCCGGTGGCAGGGGGCGGGGAGGGACGGCTTCGCGCGGCGCGGCGGCGGCGGCGGCTCCTTCCTCGGGCAGGGAGCCCTTTTAACCTCCCCGCCCGGTGGCAGGGGGCGGGGAGGGACGGCTTCGCGCGGCGCGGCGCGGCGCGGCGCAGCGGCGGCGGCGGCTCCTTCCTCGGGCAGGGAGCCCTTTTAACCTCCCCGCCCGGTGGCAGGGGGCGGGGAGGGACGGCTTCGCGCGGCGCGGCGCGGCGCGGCGGCGGCGGCTCCTTCCTCGGGCAGGGAGCCCTTTTAACCTCCCCGCCCGGTGGCAGGGGGCGGGGAGGGACGGCTTCGCGCGGCGCGGCGCGGCGGCGGCGGCGGCGGCTCCTTCCTCGGGCAGGGAGCCCTTTTAACCTCCCCGCCCGGTGGCAGGGCGCGGGGAGGGACGGCTTCGCGCGGTGCGGCGCGGCGCGGCGCGGCGCAGCGCGGCGGCGGCGGCGGCTCCTTCCTCGGGCAGGGAGCCCTTTTAACCTCCCCGCCCGGTGGCAGGGGGCGGGGAGGGACGGCTTCGCGCGGCGCGGCGCGGCGGCGGCGGCGGCGGCGGCGGCTCCTTCCTCGGGCAGGCGGGGAGATAAAGGGAGCCTTCCGTGGCCCGGGAGGCTCCGAAGACGCCGCTGCTGCGAAGCATCGTGCCCTCCCAGACCTTTGTTCCTCTTGGAGGTTGACTACGGCAGGTACGTAATTTTTGACTTTGAGTATTTTTGTGGTGGCTTTATTGTACGTGGACATGTGGGGTTTCTGAAAAGATGTGGGGTTTTTTTCTTCCCTTTTAGTACAGTATTTGGTTCAGAATCTTTTTTTTCTAGATTTTCCTCCTTTAAAATTGGGTGCGCCTTATATGCCGGAGCGCCTTATAGGGCGAAAAATACGGTACTTGGCATAGCAGTGGAAGAAAAAAGTGAAAACCAAATGTTTGCTGTAGGATTGTACTTTTTAGATAATTCCTTATCTGAAGAGGGACTTCAGTGGCTTAAGTGGCTAAAACACTAACTGGAAGGTGGGAGGTCAGCAGTTCAATTCCTGAATACTGCAGGACGGAATGAGCTCCCATCTTTGTCCCAGCTCCTGCCAACCTAGCAGTTCGAAACCAAGAAATTACAAGTAGATAAATAGGGACCACTTTGGTGGGAAGGTAAACAGTGTTCCATGCACTCCAGTGCCTAGTCATGCCTGCCCAATGACCACGGAAACGTCTGCAAAAGCAGACAGCACTGGCTCTTCGGCTTTGAAACAGAAATGAACACTGAACCCTAGAGTCGGATACAACTGGCTTTTGAACAAGGGAAACCTTTGCCTTTACTATCTGAAGAGGCAGATGTATTACTTTGATGGTGTAGTTCCCTTTGGATTCAGTTGCTGAACAATTGGCCTGAATATGTCCTTGCCCCAATTGGCACTAAGTTGTTGGTGGCTGCTTGCAGATGACCTATCTCATCTTGGAGGAGGACGTGGATAATGACCCTTGCAAGTTTGCTCTGATGAGCCGGGAAACATCAGAACGACTCGTCTTACAAGCTGCCAATCCTGAAATCCAGCAGTCTTGGATACAGGATATTAATGAAGTGTTGGACACACAGAGGGACTTCTTAAATGGTAAGTATTTTGTCTCTGTGAGTGGTGTAAGGTTCAAATGCTTTGTGACAGGATCTACGTTTTGGATGGAATGTTATTCCTACCCCAACCTGATATTCCTCTGGCAGGCTTTTCTATTGTTAACTTACCTTCACTGGAAGCATGAATAGAGGGGAAAACAGATGTTTGTTGAAGAGCAATTCCTTGTAACAGATTAGGAGCTAGGCTGAAACTTTTAAAAAAAACTAGTGAGGTGTGGCTTTCTCCCAATATTACGGTGTCAGTGGAGTTGAGAACAGTGAGCATTTTATGTTAAACACTGGCCCTGTGAAGTAAGTCAGCTTGGATGATCCAGCCATTTGTTATCAGAGTGTGCTTGTGTCAAGAATTGAGCAGGATCGTGTCACATTTCTGTATTTGCTCAGAAATTGAGAGAAGAAAGCAGAGAGGCAGAGGAATACCTTTTTTAAACTTTTGTAACATTGAAGAACTAGTAATTATTTGTGGAAACTTTAAAGCTGTAGCGGCAGCTTGAGGACTGCAAACCACATGTAGTCCCCCATGGTCATTTTTGCATCCCTATCCCAGAGCTCTCCATGGGGTGGCAGGAATTCCGCCGCCGCCGCCGCCCCCACATCCGGAGATTTGGCTGAAAAGAAAAATCAAAACCTCTTTGTTCTTCTAGTGCAGTGATGGGCAGTCTTGACCCTCCAGCTGTTCTTGAACTTCAATTCCCAGAAGCCCAAGTCAACACACCAGCTGGTCAGGGTTTCTGGGAATTGAAGTTCAAGAACAGCTGGAGGGCCAAGACTGACCATCACTGTTCTAGTGTTTGGTTTAGGGTCCTGAGAAGCTCATTTGAGATTCCCCCATCCCCAAACTATAAAATAAAATCCAGGCATGTCTGTCCATCCAATTTATGTTTGGTTGGTTTAAGATATCTATATCTAGCTTTTGCTATTTCTGGATCTAGTGTGGCCCACTGTGAGGTTTGCAGCAGAGATTTGGCCCTCAACCTCGGTGAGATCCCTCATTCGTGCTTTACAGAGTGGTAGGAAAAAGAGGATCGTACATTAAGTATTTGGTTGCAGCTCCATGACTCATCCAAACATGGAATCATTTTAGTTTTTTTCAAAATACATATACAGAAGGTGCCAAAAATGTATACATGTTTTATGAGATGTTATCTATGTCTTACTTTTTGAAGTAAGACATGCTATGCAATTCATACATTTTTGGGAATCGATTTTACTTCCAACAAGATGGCACCCACCACAGAGAGAGCGTACTTCTGCCAGGACAATGGATAAGACAAAGAGGTGCGGTTGAGTTTCCCCATGTTCTCCTGACTTAACACCCCTTGACTTCTACCTATGGAGAACTTTAAAGCATGTAGTGTACCATAGAAAACCGTCTACACTGGTGGTACTTTGGAAAGAAAGTGAAACGGCATGCGCAGCAAAACAAGTGGACACTTTGGTCAACATTGCTCAAGCAGTAGTTCACCACTTTGAGCACCTCTTGTAATTGCACAAGTCAAACATGACTTGTATTCATCTTTTGTTATCAGAATATATTTATATATATTTATATATACCAGGTAACTTTGCAAAACCACATGACTCTCTACCGCCTGGCCAAGAACAACCATGGCCTGTGTGGAAAGCTTTGAATAGACTGTGTGCTAGGGTAAGAAGATCAAGGGCTAATCTGAGAAAGTGGGGGTTTCTCTGTATTTATTTTATTTTATTTTATTTATTTTTATTTTATATTATATTCACAACAAGTTAAAACACACATAAAACAATACAACCAATTAAAACCCAACATACCCACCCACCTACCCCATTCCTCTTAAAAACCCACATTAAAAAACTGTCTTCATTGACAATTAAAAGAAATGAGGGCTTAATTTATAAGCCAACAGGCAGGGGCCACTCTTCCATCCGGGCCCCACACCTGCCCCGCTAACCAGGTTTTTAGGTCTTTTCTGAAAGGTAGCAGCTCCATCTGCTCCCGCAACTCTACAGGCAGGAGATTCCACAAGGCCGGTGCGGACACGGAAAAGGCCCTCCTTCGTGTACCAGAGAGACGGGCCCCTCTGGCAGATGGAACAATTAAGGAGCCCCTCCGATCCACTCTGGTTGGATGGGCGGACACTCTTGGGACGATGCGGTCTCTAAGGTACCCTGGCCTACTACCATGAAGGGCTTTAAAGGTCAAAAACAGCACCTTGAACTGCACCCGGAGGCAAATTGGTAGCCAGTGCAGCTGCCGAAGTAATGGTGAGGCACGAGCATAACGCCTGCGCCCCATCACCACCTGGGCTGCCGCATTCTGGACCAACTGCAGCCTCCGAATGGTTGACAAGGGCAGCCCCATGTAGAGCGCATTGCAATAATCTAGCCTAGAGGTGACCAGAGCATGTGTGACCCTGAGCAGGGAGTCCCGGTCCAGGAGCGAACGCAAGTGACGGATGATGCGAAGCTGTGAGAAAGCCCTCCTGGCCACAGCCACCACCTGACTTGCTAGTAGCAGCCCCGAATCCAGGAGGACACCTAAGTTGCGTACCGGGTCTGTCTGGAGCAAAACAGCCCCATCCAAGACCAAAGTTGGCAGCTCCCTGGATAACGCGGGACCCCCATCCAAAGCCACTCAGTCTTGGAGGGATTCAATTGTAGCCCGTTGTCCCCCATCCAGACCCCAACCGCTTCCAGACATCTGGATAGGACATTGACTGCATCACTGGGGTCCCCATGGGCCGAGATATATAACTGGGTATCATCAGCATACTGATGATACCTTACCCCATGGGAACGGATAACCTCACCCAACGGCTTCATGTATATGTTAAATAGGAGAGGAGAGAGCACTGAGCCCTGAGTCACCCTATACTGTAGGGGCCTAGCGCTGCACCTCTCACTCTCCAACCACACCGACTGGGTACGACCCTCCAGAAATGAGGAAAACCAGGACAGCACAGTGCCCTGGATCCCCAAACCTTTGAGCCATTCCAGAAGGATACCGTGGTCAATGGTATCGAAGGCCGCTGAGAGATCCAGAAGAGCAAGGACGGATGGATGACCCCCGTCCCGCTCCCGCAAGAGAACGTCAACCAGTGCGACCAATGCAGTCTCAGTACCATATCCAGGCCTGAAACCCGATTGATAGGGGTCCAGATAATCCGCTTCATCCAGGACCCCCTGCAACTGCCGCATCACCGCCTTCTCCAGTACCTTCCCTAAGAAAGGGAGGTTGGAGACCGGCCTATAATTAGCTGGAACCGCTGGGTCGAGAGATTGTTTCTTCAGGAGGGGTACACCAGAGCATGTTTTAAAGGTGCAGGAAACACCCCCTCCTGCAGTGAAGCATTTATTATAGCCCCGACCCATCCTCCCGTCACCCCCTTGGAGGCTTTCACCAACCAAGTGGGACAGGGATCCAAAGGGCAGGAGGAGGTGGTGCGAACAGCTGCAAGAAGCCTGTCTACTTCCTCAGGGACAACTGGATCAAGCCGGGATTAAACCCCGAGCGATTTTCTCCATCAGATAGTCTGCAAAAACCTCAGCCGAACCCTGCCAACCGGGCACCGGCCCCTCCCGGCCAAGGAGAGAACTGGTAACCTGGAACAGAGCGGCTGGGTGATTATCCGCGGAGGCAATGTAGATGACAGCCTGTGTGAATGCGGGAAAAGTACAAACTATCTCCCATATGATACAATGTATACAATGCCCCTCAATGTGTACTGAGGAGGACCTTATGTTGGCAAGAGAAAATGCTGTTGATGTGGCCCAATATTGGGCAGATGTCATCTAGCCCTTTTAAATTCTATTTTGTTCTTAGATGTGTTAATTTTAGCTTGTATGTTATTATATCCCGGTGGTGCATCTGACACGAATAAAGAAAGAATCAGAATATATTGAGCATTATGATTTTAATGCAGTTTTTTGCCTTAAAATGTGTATACATTTTGGCACCCTCTGCACCATGACAACACTTTTTCACTTTCCATGTCAACTGTCTTCCTTTCACACCCCATTTCTATCATCCAGTTTTAAAATGCCCACGATGTTCTTAAAGGGGGGGGGGTGCTCTCTTGTTGGGATCTGTATGCCATATGGTCTTCATACATTAAACCAATGCTTTTGCACATGGGACATTATTCACTGTATTTATTGCAATTTTAATAATGATCTGCCCAATCTATAGTGGAACCCCACTTCACGGAATTAATCCATTCCACAGGGTTTTTCTCGTAGTGATTTTTCCTTAAAGTGAAGCACAGTTTTCCATAGGAATGCATTGAAAACCAATATTTCAATTCCAGAGATCAGAAAAAAGCCAAAAAAAGTGGGTTTTCAATGCATTCCTATAGGAAACCGCACTTGGCACCCTCTAGAGGCCAACTATGGTAATGTCCTGACAGTCAGCTGTTTGGTGCGTGTTCTGCTGTCTTTGTACCCTCCCATGGCGGCGAGAAGCGGCACGGGCTGCCCAATTGTAACAAAAAAAATCTTTTTTCTCTTACCTCTGGAACACACCTGACGCTCCCAGTGCCTGGCACACAGTGGCAAGCTCATTCACACCATTTCCCCCCGTCTGCTTGGAATGTTCAGAGCATGTTCAATCCATTTTTGGGATCCTCTGTTGTGACCTCACCACACCTGGGCAACTTAAAACCCGGCACCCTTGCACTTCTGGGTTCTGCTGTTGGTTGGACTTCAATTCTCAGAAGCCCAGGCACCCCAGTAAGCTCAACCTGCAACTGGAAGTACAAAAAAACGCTGGGTTTTAAGTTGCCCAGGCATGGCAAGGACACAATGGAGGATCCCAAAAATGGAGCAAACATGCTCTGAACATTTCAAGCAGCCAAAAAAAATTGTGTGAATGCGCCTGCCACTGCATGCCAAGCACTGGGAGCAACGAAAGCTGAGTCCGCTGTTGGAAATCCTCCCAAAAAAAATCCTTCCGTGTGGCGAGTTTTCTGTTTGGCGAGGCATCTGTAAAGCGAGGTTCCACTGTATTGGATGTATATTTTGTAGTCACTGTGAAGTACAGCTTATGCATCTTACCATTCTTAAAAATGAAAGGCACTAAGCTTTAGAGGTATTGGTAGGGAATCAAATAATTGGGGGGGAAATCAAATATGAAATCAGGACAGCAGAATTCCCAGGTCCTTTGTGCTGTTGCTTTCATTGAGCAGTGCCACCCTGAACCTTGTAAAGTCCAGAATAGATGACTGGCTGTCATTCTGGGTCTTTGCTCAGGACACATTTTCTCAAGTCCATCTCTCCTCTTTAATGAAAGTTTCAGCATCTTCTTATTCATCAACTAAGAACTGAAGTTTTTTTCCTCTTCTCATGTTGAAAGTGATCCCTTGTAAAATGTTGTTTTGTTTGAAATATAGTAACTGTGCTGCAGCTAAAATGACAAAGAGCCTTGTGGCACCTTAAAGACTAATAAGCTTTTGTGGGCTCTACCTCCTCCTTCAGGTGCAGCTCAAGTTGTATTCCGGAAAGCTTACACTGAATAAAAATGGCTAGTTTTTAAGGTGGCAAAGACTCTGTCATTTTTGCTGGACAGGCCAGAGACCATCCGTCTGGAAATTTAAAGCACATAGCATCCCTCATGTGAACCAAGTAAGGTGTCACCAATGGGGAGAATGATACTAACCATTAGTATTCTGCTCCAGCACTACAATCTCCTATAGAGTACCAGCGCAACTCAGCTGTAATGAGACCCCAGGCCAGCAGGGTACCTCAACCCATCACAAGACCCTATTCTTCAGGTCCAGTAGGGTCTGATAAACCTTTGAAGGCTCCCGTGCGTAACCCATCTCTTCCACCTCTGAAGATATCTACCTCCAATGGCAGCACAGGGCATGAACAGCACCAGCCTGGAGACAAATATGAACAAGGCAAGGTATGCGTTCTGCTTTTTGTGGATTATCTTCTCCTGCCCTTGAATATCCTTGCCATCATTCTAGTTGTAGCTATCTACAAACCACTGGTCAGGAACCTGAGGTACTGGATCAGTATTTGAATTGTAGTTGTTGGTCCAAGGAGTAGGTGACCTTTCTTTTTGCATATTAATGATTGTCGGTGTTTTGAGGCTATATGTATAGAATTAATTAATTAATTATGATTGGTGCTAGGGAGGGCCTGGTGATGTGTGTGGTGCAAATGAAGAAAAGGGAAGCGAGAAGGGAAGCCCTCAAATGTTTCCTTACCTTCTATTTATCTGCCCGTAGAACACAAGACTTCAATCATATGTTTTATTGCACATCTTTATGAGAAGGCCCTGCTCATTAGAAATAAAAGCAGGAGGAGGCTGTCATTTTCAGAAAAGAGCACCTAAACCAGCATCCATTGTCCTTTCAAGTCACCACAGACTGCTTCTTCCCTCCATGGAGTTGTAAAATGCACCTTTCTAGAGTAAACTGTTGGAGCTCTGATAGGTGCATTTGCAAGCAAATTCCATGCATACCCGTCAAGTGCCACTCCGGAAAATACGGGAACTGTTCCGGCCCGGGTGCGCGTGCGCAGAAAAACTCCATTGTGCATACGCAGAACACATTTGTGCATGCGCAGATGGGTTGTGCACACGTGCGCAGTAACCCCCTTCCCCGCCGTTCTAAATACTGGATGGCGCTGGGAAAGGGGAGGAACGCACGCCAAATACAGGATTTCCTGGCCAATCCAGGATACTTGACAGGTATGATTCCATGGCAGATTCCTCTTACTTAGCTTTATGTTATGCTTAGCTTTATGTTATGGAGTAGAGCTCAGGTGAGGTGTTATGGAGTAGAGCTCAGGTGAGGTGCTGTCCAAAGACACTTCCACCAATACATTGGGCAGTTGATTGCAGTGGGAATTATGGAACCAAATGAACAATAGAATTGCACTGTCCCTTGTTACTGGGTGTACACATAGCATATTCATGCAAGCGTAACTTTATGTCATGCTTGCACAAACAGGATTTTTACAGGATTTTGTCTGTAGTCTTTCTCCATAGTACTAAAGTAAGATTGTGTAAGGTGTGTAAGGTGGTTAGAGAATTTTACCAAGATTTATACACTAAAAAGAAGATAAATATAGACAAATTAAAAGATAGATTGGAAATGCAAATTAAAAATAAAATAAGTCAGGAGCATAAACAAAGAATGGAAGAATTAATAACTGAAAAAGAGATAAAAAAAGTAATAAATAAATTGAAAGTAGATAAATCACCCGGAGAAGATGGATTACCCGCTGAATTTTATAAAGAGTTTAAGGATATAGTAACTCCGAAATTGTTAAAACTCTATAACGGTATACTTAATGGGGAACAGATACCTGTATCATGGTACAGAACAATAATTGTCTTATTACCAAAACTGGGAAAGGACTTAGAAAAAGTAGAATCATACAGACCTATCTCCCTGATAAATCAAGATGCTAAGATTTTTACGGCAATATTGGCAAATAGACTGAATAGTTTTATGGATAAATATATAAATAAAGATCAGGCCGGATTCGTGAAAGGGAGACATATGGCAGACCTAGTAAGGCGAGTATTAGATTTATTAGATGTGGCAGGACAAAATAAAGAGAAAGTAGGCCTATTATCGTTAGATATTTTCAAAGCATTCGACTCTTTACAATGGGTAACAATTAGTGAGATAATTAAGAGTTATGGATTTGGTAATAGGTTTATAAAAACAATAGAACAATTATATCAACAAGGGTATGCTAAAATTAGGGTTAATGATGGCTTTACAGAGGAACTGAGATTAGAGGCAGGAACAAGGCAAGGATGTCCCCTATCTCCAATACTATTCATCATGGCGATGGAAATATTAGCTAACATAATAAGGGAAGATAAAAGTATAGAAGGAATAATGGAAAATAAAATTAGTTTATATGCAGATGATACTTTGTTAATTATGAAACACCCTAGAAGAACTATGGAAAGGATTCAAAAACATTTAAAGGATTTTGAACAAATTACAGGTTTGAAGGTAAATTGGGAAAAATCTGAACTGATCTTAAGCAATATTGAAAAGGAAGAACAAAGGAAAATTAGGGATGAATTTAAATTGCAGATTAAAGCGAGTCTGAAATATTTAGGGATAAATATTTCCAATAAAGTAGAGGATCTGAAAAGATTAAACTACGATAACCAAAAGAAGGAACTCAAGGCTAAAATTCTGCAATATCAAAAGCTGAGGTTGTCTTGGTTTGGCAGAATAGCATTGACTAAAATGATGTTATTACCAAAATTAAATTTCTTATTTGATGCCTTACCAATTCAACTGACAGATAAAGATATTGAGGAATTTCAAAAATTATTTGATAATTATTGTAATGGGGGTCGCAGACCCAGAATTTTAAAGAAAATGTGGTACTTATCTCAAAAAGAAGGTGGCCTAGGAATACCTAATTTAAAGAATTATTACAAAGCATTTCAGATAAAGAACGTAGTTAAGATTTTGATGAAGGAGCCGGTTATCTGGGAGGAAATTGAAATGAAGGAGGTAAAGGAAGTGGGTAAGAGCTTCTTTTTAGATAAGGAAATAGGGAAAATAACGGTTAAAAATAAAATGATGAGATCAATGTTGGGAGTATGGAAGAAAGTTAAAATGAAATTGGCCCCAAACATTTCACCGATAATTGAAATAGAAGACTTGAAAAAGTTCCCAATAAGAATGGATAATGAGATGAAAGAAATTTTGTTGACAAATAGGGTTTTCCTGTTGAAAGATTGGATACGAGTCTGTAAAGATGATGGGATGAAAAGAGAACTATATATTCAGATGAAGTTGAATTGGTTTCAGATAGTAATGGTGAATAAGTGGAATAATAAATATTGGAGGGAACGGAGCTTGGAAAGAGACAGGACGGAATTTGAGGAATTAGTATGGAAAATAAGGAAGGAGGAAATTGGAATTAAAGGGTTGGTTAGTAAAATCTACAAAATAATAAATACAGAAGGTAACCCACAAGAAACATTACGAAACACATGGGAACAGGATTTGAATCTGAAGATAATGGAAAAGGAATGGCAAAATAAATGGAGAAAAAGAATTATGAGATCCCTATCGGTCAGTATAAAGGAACACAATTTCAAAATGTTATGGAGGTGGTATCTGACCCCTATGAGACTGCATCAGATAGATAAGAAGAAGAATAAAATGTGTTGGAGGTGTAAAAATACTTTGGGTACATATGTTCATATGTGGTATGAATGTAAAGTGGTAGAAAATTTTTGGACAAAAATTGAGACTGAGATAGGAAAAATTATGGGATTGCGTCTTAAATTGGGGCCAGGCACCACCTTATTGACCGATGTAGATAATGTTAATATAGACAATGATAAGAAAGAGTTGTTGTCCATGATGCTTGTAACGGCAAGAATGTGTATTGCAAAAAATTGGAAAAGTGATGTAATGTTAAAGGTGGAGGACTGGTATGGGCAGATGTGGGATCTCGCATTGAATGAAAAATTAACATGGGAGTTAAATCTCAAAAAAGGTATAATAAAAGAAAACAGATTTTGGAATATATGGCGAAAATTTGTTGACTATTCACTGACGAGAGATGGAACAAATAAATTGACACCAGACCAAATGAAATTTTGGGCACAATAGAAATTAATGGGAATTCCCACATCCTCCAGGACAATGTATATAGCACAGGGTGATTTTGTATGTATTGTGATGAGTTTGATATGTTTTTTGGGGGGGAAAAGTTGTAAACTTTAAAATGGAAATACAATAAATCTTGGCAAGATAGAAGAGTTTAATAAAAGTAAAGTATGGATATTAAAGTAGAGTTGAAAAATGTGGACCAGATATGGAAGATAATGTTTAATAATAAGATAAAAGTATAGTGTGTAAGTAAGAATATTTCATACTGAAATAGAAATTAAGGTTATGATAGTTTCTCTTTGCCTTTTTTTCCCTTCTTTTCTTATGTATATGTATTTTTTTGTTTTTTATATTCTATATATATAGTTTTTTTTCTTTATTGTGTTTAGATGATTTGCTTTTTTTTCTTGAATGTTGTTATTATGTTTTAAATTTATGTTATATATTCTGAAAAATCAATAAAAATTTAAAAATAAAAATAAAAAAAATAAAGTAAGATTGGATCAAAACTCCGATCAGTATGAAAGATTGTAAATTAAACAAGAAAGAGATTTTGCTGCAATGGGTTAACAACACCTGCCCCTTTAGAAATTATATATGATTATACCAAACATGGGATTCTTGGAAATATTATTTTTAGCCTCTCGGGTCAGGATTATAACTAGGTGTGGTTTTTGCAGGGTTAAACTGTAGACACTTAGCTGGCTTGTCTGAGCTGCAACATTCCTGGTCAGTAAGAAAGGTAAATGTGTTGCTCTGTTCACATTTGTCACTTAACAATCTCTCCTTTGTGTCCTTGCCCGGCCTGGCCAGGTGGCTTCTCCGCCTGCCCAGCCTCACCACTACTCACCCTCACTGCTACCTCTACCACACACCTGCCTCGCTTGCCCAGCCCAGCCAGCAGCACCTCCTCACAACATCCACCCTGCTACTGAGTGCCAGCTGGGACATGCCAAGCCAAGCAGAGGAGAGAGAGGCCAAGGATTGAGACAGCCCCCTCGGTGCCCCTCAGGGCCGCAGTGAGGACAAAGGCCGGATTTTTCAATGCCTCAGGCCGGATCCTGCCCACAGGCTGTAGTTTGAGGCATACCTGTCAACCACCCTGTTTTACCCGGGAAAACCCCTTATTTTTACCCCTCCCGTTTTATTAATTTTCCCTTATTTCCCTCCGTCCGGAGCCAGGTGGGGGCCGCCCGGACCAGAGACCACCACCCCCAGCTGGGGGTGAGGAGGAGGAGGAGCAGCAGCTGAGCAGCGGGAAGGCCAGCTACCACCGCTGCTGCAGGGCCTCCAGAGCCGGAGGCTGCTCAGCTGGTCCTCCTCCTCACCCCCGGCTGGGGGGGTGGTCTCCGGTCCAGGTGGCCCCCACCCAGCTCCGGAGTTGTCCCCCCAACCCTCAGGGTCCCACGGGTCCCAGGAGAAGGGGTCGAATCCACCCCACCCCCTGATATTAAAAGGGAAAAGCCGATCAGGGTTTCCCCTTTAATATCAGTGGGTGGGTGGTGCGATCCCCCTCTCCACTGGCTCCCCTGGGGCCAGAAGGGTTGGGGTGGACAAAAGGGGTCTGTCTCCCCAACCCTTCTGAACCCAGGGGACCCAGCGGAAAGGGTGGTAGGTTCAGGAGGGTTGGGGAGACAGACCCCCTTTGTCCCCCAACTCTCCCAGACACAGGAGACCCGGGAGAAGAGAGTAAATCCACCCCCCCCCCAACTCCATTGTTAAAGAGAAGAAACCACTTGGTTTCTTCTGTTTAATAACAGGGTGTCCTGTGGGGTGATCCCCTCTCTGCTGGCTCCCCTAGCTCTGGAAGGGTTTGGGGGACAAACCCTTTTGTCCCCACAATGCCCTGATCCCAGGGGACCCAGGAGAGGGGATTGATTCCATCCCCCCCCCCAAGACTCCATTTTTAAAGAGAAGAAACCACTTGGTTACTTCTCTTTAATAACGGGTGTCCTGTGGGGGGATCCCCTCTCTGCCAATTCCCCTAGCTCTGGAAGGTTTGGGGGGATTTGGGCATGCCCACTGATTTGGCCACACCCACCTATTTGGCCATGCCCACAAAAATTTTCCTTATTTTCAAAGCCAAAAGTTGACAGGTATGGTTTGAGGACCCCTGCCTTACAGAGTACCCATTTAATATTTTTGTGATTGGAGAGTGTCTCAAGGTATTTTGCAATATCTCAGACTTTTCAAGGTGTGACCTGTGGCTGTTTTATTTTTAAGAATTAAAAAGAAATGCAACTCTTCCCTATTGAGAAGCAGAATGCTCTTCAGGCTTTGAAAGGATTCTTTGCCTTTAATTGGATACTTCCCAATTGCAAGTAGGAAATCCTTAGCAGTGAGCAAACGTATTGCCAATGACAGCCTCTGTTTCAGGGGCAAGGGGCTGGGACTTAACCTGCTTTCCTCCTCTTTTTCACTTCTTTATACTAAAATAACATATTATCATTACACAAATTTAAAAGGTAAACATTCATTTAACAATAGGAAGAAGAAAAATAAATATAGAAAGAGGACATTTCTATTTAATGTTGCTAGGAATGTTTTAAAAGTATATGACCATAAGTAAACATAGAAAATGTTGCCAGGGAGAATGGTATTGTTAGATAACATGGTGGGGGATCATTGTTTTACTTCAGCTTCAAGCTAATTGCACTTGAGCAGTGGTTTAGCAATGCAAAGAGGTTCTGTCAAGGAAATAATCTGATGTTTAAAGCACATCTATCTTCATCAATAGTTTAATAAATGTCTGTCCCTTTTCATTTACACCAACAAACATGCAGTAAAGCATCTGGGCACTGAGATGAAGAAGACTACATTTACTCTCTGTCACTGTTCAGTCTCATTAATCAAAGATCCTGTCCTTTCCCGAGGTGATCACTTAGCCCTAGTATTCACAAAGATGATAAATGGGAAGGTTAGCTGTTGCGTTGGATAGCTCAGTGAAAGTGGCAATGAGAGGTTTGTAGTTTTCTTTATTTTGGATCAGAGATTCACTCAGATACAGTCCAAAAACACAGATCTGGACAATTCAATTGTCAATTAAGTATTCAGAAGCTGTGAAAAAGACAACTTGCATCTTAGAAGATGAATGACAATTAAATACCTGATCTTGTAGTAGCCTTAAAGCAGTAGTTCCCAACGTGAGCCCCATGCGCCACAGAGGGACTTCAATTCCCAGAAGCCTCAGTCAGTACATTGGCTAATCATTGCTTTGGTGGATTTACTTAGGTTTCTGGTAATTGAAGTCCAAAAAACCAAATATTGGGAAACACTAGCAAAAACATGGTATGTTCTTGTCTCAAATGTTGGGTAAATTTCTAGTCTCCCCATATCCATCCTCAAAAAGAAGACTGTAGGACGGGTGGAAAGCATGTGACACCCTGGGTCCCCCACATATATTTTAGTCTCCCCTTGTGCCTTCATCTCTGCCATCTATACCACATCATTATTAGTTGCAATTTTGCTCTGCTCCCTTACGTTCCTAGCTTACTTGCTGGTTCAAAAAAAAATGTGCATTACTAATGTATTGTTTTGCTGTGTGTTTGAAGTTCCATCAATTTGTAAAACAGCTGTGTAAAACATTTTTAATTATGCATGGAATTCATTTGCACAAGATGTGATAATGGCCACTGTCTCGAATAAAATTCCGGACTGCTAGCCCAAATAGCCAGGGATCCCACAGAGCATTGAGAGAAGATACAGCAGGGATTGAAAAAAATGGAATTGGGTGTATGATAATTAAAAGCCATTGTCAGGACTTCAGGCATTCAACTGCAAGCATTCTCCAGTGCCATTCAGAATTGTTGACTTTGTACTCTTGGAGCTGAATAGAATGAGATCATTTTTGGTGGATGGGGCTCCGGGAATAAAAGACATGCAAACTCTTGTCCTAATTGAATGTGCAGTCTAGAAGGTAAAGCTTCAAACCTAGAATTGTGCCAGGGCTATCTTGTCATTGTTTTTTATGTCTCCTCTCCAGAATGATTTGAGTGGATGCAATGGGACCTCTTCTATGGTAGTCATCAGAGATTACTATGCACTGAAGGAAAATGAAATCTGTGTGGCCCAGGGTGAGGTGGTCCAAGTACTTGCCATTAACCAGCAGAACATGTTCCTTGTGTATCAGCCTGCCAATGACCATTCACCAGCAGCAGAAGGATGGATCCCAGGGAATATCTTGGCTCCTCTCACAAAATCAGCTACAGACAATAGCGACGGAAGTATAAAGTAAGTGCTCTGTTGGATTCCCTTGGAGCAATATGTGGATTTTTGAGGAAAAATAAAATCCAGATCGTAGGATTTTCCTGCTTTAAAAAAAAGTTCTACAGTGCCATTGGAACAACCTTCGCTTGATAAGACAGCATGGGTATCCATGTTGGGATAATCGGGTTTCTTGTTGAATTTTTGTGTTCTCCCCCCTCTCGTTCTAAAGTCATGTTTTGTGTTTTTCCCCCCCATCCTTTCTTAATAATGGACCTGATTTGGACTGGACTACTATTTATCTTACGTTTAAATTGTTTATACACATAAACACACATACACTATATATATATATATATATATATTGGTTATAATGAAGTAGAGCAAACAAAACACCAACCACATACGGTCTGCCCTTGCATTGGATTCAGACATGCTTCTCAAGGAAGAGAAAAATTATGTTGTCTATGGCAATTCCTTGTAAAATTTGTAACATTTTTATTTTTATTTTCTTCTGTTCACATATTTTGTAAAAAAAATTGCTTTAGGAAATCCCCTTCGGAGTACATTCCTGTAAAAAGTATTTTGCACTATTTAAAGAAACTCATATTTGAAGTCAGGTTGTGCAATATTATGAATAGTCACAATGTTCATCATTGTACCTGTAATGTAACTAATAATTTTAAATGTACTATTTTAAATATGTAAAATAAATTTTCACCACAAGCATGTTTTGACAAGGTTAAAAAGACCCGTTTCTGACCCTCTTTGGTTCTTTTTTTTTCTTTACAATGTTTTGTTGGTTATTTAACAAATATGTGAATACTATTTTCTTCTTTTATTTTGAAATCTGTTGTTTTGAAATGACTAAATGATGCAAGAATATGTTTTTGATATTAAATACTGAAGGAAAAATCCTTTTCTGTAAAACCTGTTGGTTTTTTTTTAATCTTCAAAAGTCAGTCAATGTTGGTTGTTGCAGCAAATGCCATAGAGTAGTTTGTTGCAATAAGACTGTATTCATTTGACCTTAAAATACAGCATTAGAAATCATGTGTATTGCAACAGATCAACATCCCAGTTTAGATGAGAGTACTGACAATCTCTGAACAATTTCTGGGCAATTTATGCCCCCCTTAAATTGGATCAAAATTCTCATCAATTCTAGATAGCAGAAGATGACTAGGGGAGGTTGTAGCCCAGCATTAAGGATGGCCGCAAGTTGGCCACACTTAGGAAAACAGCCCACTCCAGTTGCAAATACAGTGGTACCTCATACAATTATTTTAATCCGTTCTACGGTGCTCGTTTTTGTATGAAACAATTCCCTATGGGATGCATCGTACAATGATTTTTCCGCTAAGTGGTTTTTCCCATTGAAAAATTGTTGTACGATTTTTTTCCATAGGGAAATTTGTTATGCGGGACGCCGATTTTTCCCCAAAACCTAATTGTTATACGATTTTGTTGCTATACGGGGCGATTGTTGTATGAGGTTCCACTGTACCACCCTTCTGTCTTGTTCACCTTAATCACAATGTTGTTGTTAAATCTGAACACATGACAACTATGTTTGACATATGCAGGGTTTCTACATTAGCTCTTCTTGTTTGAAGAAACTTTGCAAATCATCAGGCCTATTTAGGTAGTAAAAAAAGTATGTAGGATTCTCATACAAAGATGGGAGCATTTTACTCCTCCTCTCCCCCCCCCCCAATATCACTTCCCTCCCCCTCCTACTCATGGAAGATGATGAGTCTGAAGTGGGGTTTCTTTGTGTGCGTTGGGATTCTGCAAGATTCAGAGTCCAGACTCTTGTGGTGATTATCCACAAATAGCAGAGATCTTTATCTCATACTTATCTCCTTCCAAGTGTAAGAAGGTGAAGCAAATGGCAACTGTGAAGGGGAGGAGGGTTAAAGCACTCCCCTCTTCACATGACTATTCTACATATTATCTAATCTCTGAATAGGACCTGATATAGAATCCCCTTAATGTTACTCATGGCAAACACTGGTTTAGGTGTAATATTAAACTTTGATTAAGGTCAAGAAGAGAAGGTGAACACTTGCAGTGAAGCAATGGGAAAGCATTTGAGCCCCAACACCTACATTTCTTAACCACAGTTAACAGATCAGTGCCGCATCTCTTCATCAGGTCTCGTTATGTCTTCAACAGACTACATTAAGAAAGGCAGTCTTGAAAAGCTTCTTTTGCCAGAGTAGTCAGATATCATTCAAACCATTTGTGCCATAAAATGGGGTCAAGGCTTGAGGTGTTCATCTACTTACATTTGTAGGTGAGCGCTTGGGGAAAACAGAGCTCTCTTAATGGACAAATAATGTTTCCTGTGATGGGAAGTAACCCCATTCATGGTTACTTTTTTACTGCCTTAAGAATAGCCCAGTAACCATAGTCACCAAAGAAGGTGACTGTGCTTTAGTAATTACACCTCCAACTTGTCTACTCATTACTGCTTTGTATATTATAGCAATGAAACAGGAATAGTTGAAAAGCACCACTGCAGTGTTTAGTCTCTATAAAGTGCATAACTGACTTGTCATGTGGATTGGGACTGTGGTGTTTATGGCAATGACATATAATCAACCAAATTGTAATGCTATCAAAATTATTATATTGTTGGATTTATACCCTGCCCATCTGGGATATTCTCCCACTCTGGGTGGCTAACAACACATTTTAAAAATCTATACAATAAGAAATTAAACAACAACAAAAATAAACAAGCTGAATAACAAAACAAAAATAATACCACCACCCCAATTAAAAATAACCATCAACAAAGAACACAACTTTGTGACGGAGTTAATCAAAAGAGAAATGATACAGTAAAATTATATATGTATGAATAAAATATGACTTTCAGGTTGCGGAAATGTGAGCAAAGTATATAATTAGTGGAGGGGTGTGAAATGACATAGAATACACACATACAGCTTGCAGAGAAAGAAGGCGGGCATGTATTTATATTTAAGAAACCCTTTGTTAGTCTAATAAAATGACAAAGGTTAGAAATGTTTCCATAGGTTGCCGAGCATAATGCTGACAGGTTTACTTCACCAAGAATTTTAAAATTTTCAGTATTTCTGGGGGGTTTTTTAAAAAGAAAGTATGGTCATTGAAATGAATTTGCACACTTGAATGTATACATATTATTACTGCAACATTCAGTTTCTCACAAGTTTCACACTATTATTACTGCAACATTCAGTTTCTCACAAGTTTCACACTATTATAGAACGTTGTTGCAAGTTATACCGTAGCATTATTTGTGTACAGTTTTGTTTCAAAGCAGCAGCCAACCTGAATGTCTTACTAGATCCTGACCTAAACTATGGGAAACCTTCCCTCCTCGATTCTTTCAGATGTTTGGCCTTGGAATCTAGACCCATGTTCCTTTACCAGTTTCATGTGTGTATCCATCCTTCTTTTTTCTCTCATGCTTTTGTGGCTATTGTGGCCAAGCATGGTAGCAGATTTTGCAAATGACATTTGCAACCCAAAGCCCTCTTCATACTTTTACCATATATGTTTGCTGAACACATGGAGGAAGATCACAGGCGTGGTTGAGTATGCAAGAACAGGGCCTGAGGTTCCTTACTCTAGTTGTTCATAGAATGCATATACCAAAAGAGTGAATAGGGCTAAAGTAGGTCTGGAGTAACCAACGTTCATTGATTGTTCTTCCCAGCTCCCCCAGCTAGCCTTTGTGACTTCCCTTGCTTCATGGTGGCATATGCTCAGCCCATAAACCTCTACTGAACACAAAAACAGTATGAACAAGCTTAGTCTTATGACCCTGTGACTTCTTTGCTGTAATACGTCGTCCTTAATATTCATCCAGTACAAAGCTAATGGAAGATAAAATGAGCATATTTCAACACTGGGTCAAAATGTTCATTAGGTTGAGTTCAGTCCTGAATTGATGATTCTCATTGCATTATATCCACTTCCGGGTATCTCCCAAACTGTAGGTCATTTCAGGCAGCTCTTCAACACTTTTCCCCCTCACACAAACCGAGCAAAATACAAGTAGATCTTGCAAACATATTTCTGGGACCTCTGACTCACTTGGAGATACCAGATGCAGATATTTGAATGTTCAAAATTGTGTGTGTTTATGTCCACTTTACATGTTTTCAACCATCCACTAGGCTTACATTAGGGTTTTCCTTTGATGGTTCAATGTCAAATCTCCATAGCTAGTATCTGAATTTGGCACTATACTTGCAGCATGAAAAGCAAATTGAGAAGTTCAGCAACCTACAAAGCTGCAGCCACCACCCAACCATTTCGCCCCTTTTAACAAATGAATTCTCATTCAGTTGCTTGTATTAAAATATCTGTGGAGCAAATCTCAGTTAGCATAAAATAATACATATAGAGAGCATTCTTGTTATGCAATTTAAAATTAAATAAGTTTAACTATTTTCTTTGATTAATTAAGTTTTATATTTTCTAACTTGTGTTTTTATGTTGCTTTTCTGTTTCTACTAAAAGCATTTGTGACAAAGCAGAGTACAGAAGCGGGATGTGGAAACAGTCTTTTTAATTCTCTCTTCTTCAAGACAGAAAGTGCCATTGTACATATTGGTTGACAAAACACAAGCAGGTTAAAACAAGTGGAATGTCATAATTTAAGTGCAGCAAAACATGTTTCAAGCAAATGATTAATCTACTACAGTGATGGAAGTTTAACTGTTGATGTTTTGGGACCTAGCACAAAGTTTTGAAATATATTTTTATATAATACTTGTATTAGTCTGTCAAATTGGAATTGGCTTCTCTCAGATTTTTGCATTACTTCCACTGCTTTAACTAGAAGGGGCAGCAGTGGCTTAGTGGTAAAGAAGCTCACCTTATTAGCTGGAAGGCCAGCAAGTCGGCAGTTCAAGACATGGGTACTGCATGAAGGTTTGAGCGCCCATCTCTGCCCCAGCTCTTGCCAACTTAGCAGTTCGAAAGCAAGAAATTGCAAGTAGGTAAATAGGAACCACTTTGGTGGGACATGAAAGGAGCCTCATTCAGGCATCCCCTGAGCAGAGTTTCTCCAGCAAAAATCCTTTCAACCCAGAATATTTTCTGACATGAAAGTATTATTATTACTACTACTAGAAGTATTCACAGTGTGCTTTTGCCTGCAGACTTAATCATGCTTTAAAGAAACTTCCTTTTTTTCAAATGGCAAGAATACCAAAACATCAATTCCATTAAGTTTCAATTTCAGAACAGACTGTTTGTATCCAGATAGAGATATTGCACAAGGCTTTCATCTACTTACAGTAGGAGAACTACAGATATCAAGAACGTGTGTGCTGATTGCCTTTCCACATCCCTTCCTCTTCCTACTAAGATATGCCATTTGATTGGTGCATTTTTTGGTACAACAGGAAGTCATGTTCATGGCATACCCTGCGCATGAGAAAGCGGGCGGAAAAAGAAAGCAGTGGCAAAACTGAAGCCAATGGCCTACGTATACCCAAGGATATTCTGGGCAACAAAGTCTCTGTTAAAGTGAGTAAGGCCATTTGAAGCTGTGCGCTGCCTCCTGCTTCTCATCTTCACTCCCCCCTACAACATCCTTTCTAAGGACTGGGGGCGACATCTGGCTTTTTGTTTTATTTTAATTTTTTCCCCCTTTCAGCTGTGATTTTTAATTTGTTTTACTTTTGGTAGTAGTAGCCATTTTCGCCGGATTTTGCATGCAAGATACAACAGCTTTTCCTCTTCACCAGTGGCTTCCAAACTGTAAGTAAGTTGTGTGTGTGTGTGTGTGTGTGTAGTACTTCCCATATTTAATGCAACATCAAAATGTATGTGCCATTTAAAAATTCATAAGCCTTGTACAAAACATTCCTTTACATGGAGGAAAACCATGCCAGTTAGAAGAATGAGAAGGCTATAAGCATGACCCCAACGGAATATCTTGGGGATGGTAAGCGACAATAATGTAGGTCAGACAGCACATGAATACATCAAACTATCACAATGTCCAGTCAAAAACATTGTTGGGGACAGAAGGCCTTTACCAGTTTAGGTACTGGGGTCCTAAGAAAGCCTTATTGGGACTCTTCCAGATGAGGTGAAAGTTTGTTTGTTTTTAGGATTTGTATTGTCACCCAATTCCAAAGACGCTGGGCGGCGTACAGATATTAAAGCCATCACAATTTTAAAATCACAATTAAAACCCCATTAAAAACTACCACAAAACATTCCCTACCCACCCACCAGTTTAAAAAGAGGGAGAGAGCGTTCTTAAAACAGGCAGCAGGCTGGGGCCACAACACTGCCGGTGCCACACACCTGTTCTGCCAGCCAGGTTTTTAAACCTTTCCTGAAGGGCAGTAACTCCATCTGGAGACGCAACTCAATTGGCAGGAGGTTCCATAGGGCCGGAGCAGACACTGAGAAGGCCTTCCTTCCAGTGCTAGAGAGATGCGCCTCTCTAGCAGGTGGAACAATTAGAGAGGCTCTCTGGTCTGCTCTGGTGGGATGGACAGATATTCTTGGGGTGATGCAGTCTCTTAAGTATCCTGGCCCACTACCAGGTAGGGCTTTAAAGGTAATAACCAGCACCTTGAATTGCACCCGGAGGCATTGCGGCAACCAGTGCAGCTCCCGAAGCAGTGGCAAGGCATGGGCATACCGCCTGCACCCAATCACCACCCTAGCAGCTGCATTCTGGACCAGTTGCAGCCTCCGAATGGTCATCAAGGGCAGCCCCACATAGAGCGCATTGCAGTAGTCAAGTCTCGAGGTGACTAGAGCATGCATGATGATAAGCAAGGCGTCCCGATCTAGGAGTGGGCGTAACTGGTGTATGACACAAAGTTGTGCAAAAGCCCTCCTGGCCACAGCTGCCACCTGCTCTTCGAGCAGTAGACATGAGTCCAGGAGGACCCCCAGATTATGCATTGGGTCTGTTTGGGGCAAAATAGTCCCATCCAGAACCAAAGATGGTAGCTTCCAGGATAACGTGGGGGCTCTAATCCACAGCCACTTAGTCTTGCCGGGATTCAGTTGTAGCCCGTTGTCCCCCATCCAGACCCAACAGCCTCCAGGCACCTGGAAAGGACTCTGAGTGCATCGCTGGGATCACCACAGGCCGATATGTACAGCTAAGTATCATCAGCATACTGATGATACCTCACCCTGTGGGAACAGATGATCTCCCCCAGCGGCTTCATGTAAATGTTAAATAGGAGAGGGGAGAGAACCGAGCCCTGAGGCATCCCATACTGGAGAGGCCTAGGGCTGGACATCCCATTCTCTAACCACACTGACTGGGTCTGTCCCCTCAGAAATGAGGTAAAGCAGGACAAAACAGTGCCCTGGATCCCTGAACCTTGGAGCTGTCCCAGAAGGATACCGTGGTTGATGGTATCGAAGGCCACTGAGAGGTCAAGAAGAGCAAGGATGGACAGATGACCTCCATCCCAGAGATCATCCAGCAGCATGGCCAATGTAGACTCAGTACCATATCCGGGCATGGATCCTGACTGAAAGGGATCCAGATAATTCGCTTCATCCAGAACACCCTGCAACTGTAGCGCCACTGCCTTCTCCAGGACCTTCCCTAAAAAGGAGAGGTTGGAGACAGGTCGATAGTTGGCCAATATCGTTGGGGTCGAGCGCTGGCTTCCTCAGGAGGGAGCACACCAAAGCATGTTTTAATGGTGCAGGAAACACCCCCTCCCTCAAGGAAGCATTAACTGTTGCCCCAACCCCACTACTAGTGACCGCCTTGGACACCTTGACTAGCCAGGCGGGACAAGGGTCTAATAGACAGGCAGGAGATGCAAGGAGCCTGTCCACTTCCTCATGGAAGTTCCTCCTCATTTTCTGCTGCTTGGTCACAAAGGGCAAACTTTAGTGACATTCACAACTGAACAAAAATCCACTTTTATGCAGATCTTTGGGAAACCTCAGAAATCCTATAGACATATTTTCGAAATCTACTTCTCTGATAGAATGTCTCTTGTAGAGCTATTTTGATTTGGTTGGGCTTTTGTTTGTTTGTTTGCTTGCTTGCTTGTAGTAGAAAGCCCAATCAAAAACATTAACATTAATGGGAAGTATCATAGCACTAAATCCCGTGCTAAAATAAGTGCTGAAAAGGCATAGAAAGTAAAGGAGTGAATTGAACAAGGCATGTTTGGTGATGAAGGGAAAAAATTGGTGCAGAATCCAATACTTTTACCAAACCAAATGCTCCATCTATAAACTCATGGCTCTATGGTGCAGTTATATCCCCAGCAAAACTATTGCAACTGACTTTCATGACTCTTCCTTAAGAAAAAAGGATGAGGAATGGACGTTGGCTGTTAAATCTATTTTCTAATTCTAGGAGGCTGACTGTCTACTGCTGCTGTTTCCCATACAAACACATGGATTTCTATCTCCTGTTTAGGAACAGCCCAATAAATGCAAACTCTTTCCGTTACAGACCCTCTTTTAAAGAGAGGTTAGGTGAGAGGGGGGCACTACTACTCCTAGAAGGATATTCTGTTTTCATTGAACTGACTGGTGGATCAAAGGTTTTACACAGGAGTAGTCACTAGGTTTATTGTTGATATGAGGTTGAATTCAGCCTTCTTATGCTGAAAACCAATGTTGACCTTGCTAGGGATAATTTCTGAACAGGAGAAGAACAACTGTAGGTCTTTTGATGATAGCAATATTCCCAGTGATTTTAATATTTTAAACCCTTTAAATGTGACTGCTCCTTAGAAGGTCGAATAGTAAAGATGAAGCTGAAGTATTTTGGACATCAAATGAGAAGAGAGGATTCACTTGTGAAAGCCTTGATACTGGAAAAGGTAGAGGGCAAAAGAAGAAGGGGGCAGCCAAAGATGAGATGGCTAGCTGGTATTGTAGACACAATGGGCACAGACCTGGGTGGGTTGAGGAAGAGGTGCCTGGCGGGCAATGGTCCATGGGGTTGCAAAGGGTCGGAATCGACTGTGCAACTGAACAACAACCATTTTCTGCTGTCATGCTGGAGTGAAAAGAGAGAGCCATGCTGCCATGCTTTGGAGAGACGTTATGCACTGCCTCTCCAAAGAGAGTTGATGCCCGCAGGGCTCTGCTACAGATTTTCACCTGGCATTTTAAAACTTCCTTCATTAGTGGAATATGTCTATATGCCCCCAAAATTGCCCACAAAAACCCTTGAGCAAATTATTATACTTCTGCATCCTCCTTGGTTGAACTGGGGACAAAATTTAATAAACTGGGATCCTATCAGTATACATTTTGCATATGTACTTGAATTGCTTGTTTTTGCCAGCTTCTGTATGGCAGAACCAACGTCAGTAACCCTCTGCTATTGCAGCAGGTGTATGTTCAGCCTAATTGTTGTAGAATAGAAGGGAACTCCTATGGCTTTATCTGCAGGATAGGAAGAGAAGCTCTTCTCATCCACATGTGAAAATCTTCTCCTTGCATTACTGTTCTTATTACATATCTTAGCTAGACGTGATACTGCCAAAATGAAGCCACCTTTTGGTGAATTCATTCAGTAGTTCCTTCCACCTAGTGTGAGAAAGATTAGCCAGCACAAGCTTTCCATGGCCCGGGGTGTGCCTGATCGTGTTTCAGAAATACCACAATCTTCCAGGAGGATTTTTTTCTGTGTACCCCCGCACTACTGTTAAAAGTACAGGAAATTCCTTTGCAATTTGGGCAGAGTAACATTAAGTCCAAATACACAGTGAAAATGTCTTCACTTCTTAACCCCACATAGCTTTCCCCAAGAGAACTAATATGTTTATAACAAAAGAGAGGAAATACTGTGAACTATTGGAAATACTTTTAGGTCAGATCAAATCATTTCTAATTTGCAGCAAATAATGTGAACTGTTGGAAATACTTTTAGGTGAGATCAAATCATTTCTAATTTGCAGCAATCTGTGGCAATCTGTGACTTCCTATGTATCATTAAAACTCCTTATTGAATATTTCCGTATTGCACATAATGTGTGATCTTAAGCCACATTTCTCATACAGTTAGTCTACGCTGCTTTAAAAACCTACATATTCACAATCAGCATTGTGTTTATAACACTGCTATATTAATGACTATTTGGTCAAATAAGTAATCATTTCTGGTTGGAGTAACAGTATTGATCAGCAGCGGAGGTGAAGTGAATGGTGTAAGATGCCTGCAGCCATCACTGGCCCTAAAAGAAACGTGTAATTTTAAGTCTGTGATTTAATCAACAGAAGATGTTTGTCTTTGAATGTCATAGCGGGTATGCTACCTTCTGCTGTGCTAGGAATGTTTCTCTGAACTGGGACTGAACAAGTCCAAAACATAAACAAAGAAAATGACATTTGGATATTTAAGATAGCATTTAATTTAGCATTCTGCATGTGCAAAACTTCAAATTGCATTTATGTTCAAGCTGTTTGAAGTTTATCACCATGTAAAGCTTTAAAGGGTTGATATCTATTGCACTGAAATGTCAACTAGCTAAAATTCTAAAATATTGCACCTCTGAAATGCGGGACTCTCAACTCCTTTTTTTAAAAAAAACTTATTTTAAAGTGATCTTATTAAAGTGTTGGGTCATTCTGTACCAGAAAGGGATCTGAACATTTTGTGAATTCACCTTACTCCCAGCATTGAGGTAAAGACTCAAAGACAGTGGTGGGCTCCGAAAATTTTTACTACCACACTGTGTGCGTGGTATGGTGGGTGTGGCCAGGGGGAAAGCCCTGCGTTGCACCCAAATTAGGACTACTTTATTTCAAAACTTGAATGGCTGAAGCCAGCCAGAATTTCTGCTACTAGTTCTGGCGAACTGGTGCGAACCTGCTGATGCCCACCACTGCTCAAAAGGCAATGCAAAATAGGGAAGCTGGTATAGCAGAGGTAGTATATCACACTGCTGCTCTCATTTTAATACATTTTAGTTTTTTTAATACATTGTAACTGCTAGCCTTTTTATTGTTTTTGCCAATTGTATAGAACGCTTGCCAACTAGTGACTTTTCTGTGTGTGGGAAACATGCTAGTTAACAGTGTGTTTGTGTGCCTATGCTGTTCTCAGCTGCTCTGATGTGTCTTTAATCTCTCTGTAATGATCGTAAATTCTGTTCTTTTCCCTCCATGCTGCCAAAAAGGAGACAAACAGTTCAGAGGAGTCAGAATGTGATGACCTTGACCCCAACACTAGCATGGAGGTAGACCACGACCTTTTCTACCCTCCCCTACAACCCTAGAGAATTGTGTGCCTATATATATATATATATATATATATATATATATATATATATATATATATATATATATATATATATATATATATATATATATATATATATATATATATATATATATATATATATATATATATATATATATATATATATGAAATATAGGTATTGATGACATTCTGTGTTTATATTTTTAAAATTAGCTACCGTTAGAATTTGGTACACCTTCGAGGTAGCAAAAGTCAGGGAACCCTTAATGGACAGCAGATCATTGCTGATGGAATTTGACAACATCTTTCTATTGCCATTTATAATTTACAAAGACAATGCCAATTGGTCCTGGCCTAATCCTATGTATACTGCAGAATCACTATTATTGTTCAACAAGAATTTACATTATATACTACACAGACCTCCATCCAAGCTAAGAAGCACCTTCTTAGAGAGCAGGACTAGTGGGCTCTCACAACCCAATTGCAAAAAAAAAAAAAATGTAGGAAGCTTGCTTTGTCTTACATCAAACTGGCCACACTGTCAAAATGTCTTGTTAACACAGCAGATCTTAAATCAGGGGTCAGGAAACTTTGGCCCTCCAGGTGGTTTTAACTATACGTCATATATTCTTGGCCAGGCTGGCTGGGGCTTCTCAAAGTTAAAACTCAAAATTTCTGGAGAGCGAAATGTTCTCCACTCATTCAGAAATTTGGGGTGTGCCCCTGAGAAATTCTTAGAGAATGTTGGAATCTGCCCCATTTCCCCCCCCCCCAAAAAAATTTTTTTTTGCGCGAATAGCACACCTCCAGCCATAATTTACATCTCTAAAATGTAAATAGGAGAATTGTAAACTTGCTATCACACTCTAATAAAGTCACAATAGAGGCATACATGTTTCCAGGCCCAGATCTAAAAGATCTATGAAACTGCACCTGCTACCAATATATAATAGAAGTATTCTGGTCCTAAAAGCCAACCCTATTTTTTTAAAGATAAGTTTTTAAAACCTTTATGCAAATCCCTAAGACTTGCACCCAATTCCATTATACCAATTGTTTTAGTCTGTGCAAGCTTTACAACAATAGAACAATCAAGTTTTTACACCCTGCATATTTTTAATCCCTTGAGCCACATGAGTTCCTTACATAGGGAAAAGACAGTATTTAACTCATAAATCTTATATAGTTGTTGAAAGTTGTGCTGTGTCATCATAGACATTGTGAGAGCCCACTAGTCCTGCTCTCTTCTGTTCCTGGTTTTTTCACCGTCTTTGCCATTCTGAACATACCTAATTTCATCTGATTACAAAAAAGTGAGGCCTGGCCACTAGTCCTGGCTACTACTTGGATGAGAGATTACCACGTAATAAATGGGATCTTCAGATAGGGCTAGAATGATGTTCCAACTGAAACCATGCCTGTCAAGTATCCCATATTGGCCGGGATTTCCTGTATTTTAGCGCTCGTTCCTCCCCTTTCCCGCTGCCACCCCATATTTTGAATGGCAGGGGAAGTGGTTACTGCGCATGCACGCCCATCACAAAGGGGTTCTACGCATGCACAAACAGGTTACTGAGCATGTGCAACTGCACATGCACAGTAATTTCCCGTATTTTCCGGAGCTGCGCTTGACGGGTTATGACTGAAACCCTCAAGGGTTGCTCCCAGTCAAAGTTAACAATACTGTACTAAATGGCCTGATGAGTCTATACAACATTCCTACCTCTGGAGAAGAGTCTCTGCTGTCTGCGTAATCTTTCCAGATAGGTTGAAACCCTGATTTTTCCACAATTTCAAGTCATGTGAACAGCTTGCACACACACCAGAGGCTGTGTTCTACATGTACCAGACTCCACATGTAGGACAGTACCCCTCCTAATATACTAAAACAAAGAATAGAGTTTATATGTTTGATCAGTTTTGTTACACCATCCATGTTGTTGCCAGTAGCTACAGTGTTCAGTTATACCACAACAGAACCTGCCAGTCTACAGGAACAGTATATTAGGAAATTCTTCTTGTTGGGCTCTATCCTGGGTACATCTCTTAATTATTGCTAAGATGAAATTACCACATTATGTTTGACATGATAGCTGGAAATCTTATTGGAGCACTTGAAGAACTAGGACAGTATTATACCATCAACCACTTGAAGCCTAACTCAAGTAAGACTCAACTGTGCAGTTTTCGCCTTTGAAACTGAGGGGCAGGGGTTAGAGTTGGATGTTACATGGCAAGTGAATCAATTACAGCATTGTTCAGCACTGTAATACCTCAGTGTGACACTTGGCAAGATGCTCTCTTTTAAGCAGTACTGCCTGAATACCAAGGCTAAAGTTAGTCCAAGGAAAAATATCATCAGGAAATTGGCAAGATATACACGGGGAGCTCAACTGCCGGCTCAGATCCAGGAAGAGCTTTATGACAAGAACAAAAATTCTTGAGTGTACGCAAGAGCAAAACCAAATTAGAAGATGGAGGAAGAACCTCATTGAACAAGGAATAACATTAAAGGAGGATATGGCTGAGGAACTCGGCTTCCCCTACATCACTTGGAGGATCCTGAATAGGCTGAGGCCTGGAATCCCTAAATCTAATACCAACATGTTCAAATGGGGGCTGCTGGCCGACAACAATGTGCTGTGTGGATGTGGAGAGATATAGAATCTGGCTCATTTGCTGATTGTCTGCTTACTACCTGGAACATGTACTAATGAGGATTTAATTTTGGCCAATGACAAAGCCAAGAAGGTGGTTTCATTTTTGGCAGTTTAAAATTTGATCTGGACACAAAAGAAGAAGACCACATTATATTAACAGCTTGCCATATTTCCATGTTTGAAAACAATTTAAATGTGTTTGCTAGTCTCAGCAGTTGTAGGTTAACCTTCATGTTCAAAACCCAATTTTTAGCAATCAACTAACTAACAAGCTTCTTGCAAGCAAACTAGGCAAACTAGGCAAAGGCAACAAGGCGGTAAATTCCTATCTCCAAGCTTCCTTGCTGTATTGGCTTTCAGCCAAACAATGGTATGCTGATATTGTAGTCCATGCTCTGCCTTGTATTGATAGTTTATTTTCAAGTCCTTTAAATATCAATTGTTGATGTTGCTGCCTTGCTTACATGAATGCAAGACCTATGGAAAGAGGAGACGGGAGGCTGAAGGGAAATAACATGCAACAGTAGCATTTGTTTCAAAGGGGTCAGAGGCAAAGCATGCAAACATCGTAACAGGGTGCAGCGGCAACTTCTATGAAAGTTCACCAGAAAGGAGGAGAGGGCCATTGCCTCCCTCCCAGATGCTTTAGCATACAGCTCCTATCAATCCCACCCAACCTGAATCACTGGTAGGGTTCTGGGACCTCTTGTCCATAATATTTGCCAGTCTGTTGGTTCATCACCCCATTTGCTCCTGGATGTTTGCCCTTCCATACAAGTTTTACCTGCTGATTCATAACCGGTGCCAGGGCTGTTCCACAACAATTTTACTTTGCCCAGAACTAAGGAACATCCTCTAATGTTGGAATCATGGTCTTGCTGCCAGTAACCCTGCTTTATACCTGAGGTCTCAGGCTATCTTCTCAGGATCTGCTGTGAGGAGTTTTGAGATGCTGCAAAATAGCCTTTTCTTGTTGTCTTGAGTAGGTGTCCTCTGCTTGGTGTCAAGGTTTTTGTGTGTGAAAGAGAACAAACAAACAAATATAAGACTGAATGGAAGCAACTGTTTTGCAAGTGTTAACCATTTCACAATAGTAAGTCAATCATACCTGAACCTTTTGGCCCAACCGTGGGGAAATTTCCCATTTTTAAAAAACCAGTCACATCCGACTCTGGGGTTTGGTTCTCATCTCCATTTTTGGCCAAAAAGCCAGGGCTGTCTGCATCTGCAGATTTTTCTGTGGACATGTGGTAGGCATGACTAGAGACCGGAGTGCACTTAACTCTGTTTACATTCCCACTAAAGTGGTACCTATTTATCTACTTGCAATTTCTTGCTTTCGAACTGCTAGGTTGACAGGCTCTGAGACAGATGACAGGAGCTCACTCTGTCGTGCAGCACTTAGGTCTCGAACTGCTGGCCTGCCAACTTTCCAGTCATCATTCAGCATCTTAACCACTAAGCCACCACAGTCCCTGGGACACAGGACTTGCATATATTTTGGATGTACTGTAAATATGTTTTGGGCTGTTGAGGATACAGTACCAAAAGTGCCTACAGGGCACTCACTATCAAAAATAAATTCACCAAGGTTATAATTTGTAATATGACAGCCAGGGGGTAAGCATTAGTAAGTTAATCTCTTATAATAAAGTGTTTTTTTAAAAAAGGTATAAATATTTTTCATGGAACACAAGCTCTCCATACTAAAACACCTTTGCCAGAATGAAACTCAGCAAGCAGACTACAGCGTGAAACAAACAAGTCTCTTCAATTTGCAAAAGTAATTTATTCTGATTTTCATGCAGCACAAACGTTTGATGACACTATTTGTTCACATGTCCATGAATGGGAAGATATATGCTAATGAATTTCATCATCGGGGGGTGGTGGTGGTGGTGGTGGTGTTCGTTTTAAAATGTTCCAGGCTATGAACTGGATGAGAGCAGTAAAAAAAAAAACCAAAAAACTCCGCATACCTGTGGTATTTACTGTTGTGAAACTTGATTTTCCAAAAAGGGTTTCAGAAAGCTATGTGTAATGTCTTGATGACATTAAAGTAACATCCACATTTTCTGTTATAATTAAGATGCCTAATGCTGTCCATAACTGCAATCCACAAAGTTAAATGGTTGCAACTAGTTAAGCCGCAAGAAAAATAGTGCCATTCTTTTTCCTTTTCAGTGGCGAGGTAAACCTTAATTTGCAGATTTTGGCAAATGCGCCCTCTGCTGTTGAAGCAATGAGTAGCTCCCATTTACAGTGGTTGGCGGGCCATCCGCTTCTGTGTTGAACACTGCAATGTTAAATGGGAACATTAGCTTAAAAATAACTGGCAGATCATATATGTTCATCTCAAGACCAAATTATACCTGATTAGTCATTAGAGTTAAGGTATGTTATGCTCAAGTGATGTGACTGAGGAAGAACTTCATGTCTGAGAAAGTGGACACACAAAGGAATGGAAAAAGTGCTTATGGCCTATAGGCCATCATGAACAAAGCAAGCTAATTTGCAAATGTCAAGAAGTCAGGGAAGTCCCTGCTGTGACAACCACACACAAGCAGCACTGAAAGATTGTGGTGACAGGTTATTTTTAAGTTTGTTGGGGTCCAAAATGCTGATGTGCAAGCTTTTGCCTGAAGATCTTTAGTTCCTGAAGAGCAAGATAACTGAAAATATGTTATTAGGTAAGATCTAGATTTTATCCAGCACAGGATTTCTCACTGATAGAGGAGTAAGCCAATGAGCATGTAGCTCTCTACTGGAAATACTGTCTTGTCAGAAAGACGACATCTTTTTCTTGCCATGAATTTTAACATATTGAGTTACCTTGCAATGCAGTATACTTACTGAGTGCCTTGTTAATCGTGTTAAGAAAAAGCAATTTACCATCAAATTGTTACCTATCTAGAGGATCTTTAAGAGGAACTAAGCAAAATCACTGGGACTGTTAGCTGTAACTACAAGAAAACACCCATTATGTTAGCAGAACAAGCAGCAACAATCAGTGGCTAAGCTGACTTGTTAGTTCAGTGGCTGGAAATTGGTTCATCTGGTAACCTGAGGAGGTCCTTTTTTATTCTATTTCTTCCTACACAAAGACATATTCCTTCTGCCATGAAAGCTGAGTTGTACCCAGATACTTCCAAGGCTTCTGAGAAATATACCAGGTGCTGATGCCACAGAGGCCAGTGTGATGTAGCGGCAAGAATGTCAAAACAGCACAAAGTTTGAATATTCACTTGGGACAACTTGTACCTGGGTCACCTTCTTAGTGTAACTTACCTACAAGGGCATGGTGATGATAAACTGAGTAAAGCAGTAACAAGCAGTAGCTTGTTGCTCATGTGTTCATTTCCTTGAGCCCAGTGAAGAAAGACAAGATATAAATATAGCTAATAATAAAAGAACTGATAGACAGCAGATGTGTACCTTGCTTCTGAAATTCTTTCCGGGCACGCGGTTTACTTTTGCTGTTCCAATAACCCAACAGGACAAATTATTTGTGTCCAAAGACTTCCAGTGCTAAATGTGACAAGATAACTACACGTAAGCTAGAGAGATAACTCTGACTTTGATTTAAGTCTCAGTCTGGCTGTGGAGTCAGAGATTGGGAGTTCAACTTCCCACTTGGCTCTTGGGAGAAGAGTCAGCTTGTGTCGTCCCAGAGTTCCCCCAGAAGAAAGGAACAGTAAACCACGTCTGTGTATCCTCTACCTAGAAACCCCTGGGAAGGATCACCATAAACCAGAATTGTCTTGACAGCATACAGATATTATTAACTACAGATATTATTAACTACATGCTTGTCAGTCTTGTTGATTCTTGAGGAAGAAGCCTACTGATAAGTATGATATACAGTAGATAGATAATACAGTGATGCATAGGGGGAAGACTGCACCTCAGCTATTTGCTTCTACACCCTGTTAGTGAGGTGTGGGGAGACTTATGCATATTTTGTACCATAACCCCTCTTCAATGTTGTCTGAAGAATGTCGCACATCTCACCCATGGAAACATGCATCCAGTTTATTGAAGTGTCCAGATGTGCCTTCAAGTTCCGTAGTAGTGTTTGTGCCAACTACCTTGTATTTGTAGACGTTAATTTCCTTTTCATTGAACAATTAAATAAGTGGTTTCTGTTTCTCTTGTTATGTATTTTTTTTCCAGATCATCAATCCAAATTTTATCCAGGAAGGTGAGTTAAAGGCAGAAATGTATAAGTTGCCTCCACAGTTTATAAAACAAAGAGGATTTTAAAAAGCTCACCCAGACAAGTCCAAGGAAAGTGTACCTGAACAGGCATCTGGGAAGGAAAGATGTGCCTGATATTAAATATTACAAGAACACCTATTTAGAGAACCGATCATTTTGGACCTTGACTTTGACATGATCTGATAAATTGTGGGTGGAGAACATTAATATTCACCAAATTTGAATTTGATCTATTAGGGTAAGGATTCAAAATCTATTCATAAATGGTGAAAACTGTTGGATAATCTTTGTGGAGTGGCGCAGCAAAAGTGTGCTGGGCCCATAACCTGTTGGATAATCTTTGCAAAGTGGCACATTTAGCATGTCCCAAGGGATTAAGGCTGAATGTTTTGAAATGTAAAGCATCCTCAGTTCTTTTGCTTCTTTGTTCCTAAAGTATAAACATTCAGGCACAGTTTCTGCAGAAGGAAAAATAATGTTTACTTACAAGGATTTCTATTCAAAGTTGTCAGGTAGATGACAAAAATATAATACAGCAGTTCACTTCATGTTGGTTGCAATAAAGGCAGGAAGAACAATTTCCTAGGCCAGTGATGGCGAACCAGCACAGAGTCCGCCCTGTCCCTCTGCCAAGCAGCTCAATGGGAGAGTTTCCTCCTTCCCCTGTCTGGGGTAAGGCAGGCAGCTCACATGAACTATGAGGATGTGGCACGGACAGCAGCCTGTTGAGTCTGTGGCAAAGGTGAGTTTGGGCACTAGGTCTCTAAAAGCTTTGCCGTCACTGTCCTAGACAAATGATGATTGCAAGAGGATACTAAGTTACCTGCTTTCTGAAATTAAAAACATTTTAAATTAGAAAGACGACTGAACAAGTCAGACATACAGACTAAATTAAACTAGCAGTAGTGGGACAACTCTCAGAGCTAAGAGTGGAAGAACAATTACATTTAAGGGGAAGAAACATTTAGTTTACTGATTGGCAATTCAGATTTTAAAAATAGCCAATGGCTATAAATGCTGGCCCTTCTCAACTCCATGCTAGTGTACAAAACAAACAAAGCATGATGGCATTGCTTTCTGAAAGCTCAACAAGAGTTGCTTAATAATTTTGAATCAAATTTGTTTTCCTTTCTAATCTGGCTCGTTCAAACTTAAACTGTTTTCAACACAAAGTTCACCTCTCCCCTCTGCCCAACAGCTTAATGGGACCACTTCCTCCCTCCCCCCAGCATAGAGTTCATCCCGCCCCTCTGTTTATGCACTTAGTCTCTAAAAAGTTCACCATCACTGGTGTAGGACAAACTGTTCAGTTGGGGAACTAAGCCTTTACAGACTTGGCAAAGATGCCTTCTTCCCTGCAGAAAACTCTGTATGTGGTTGCTATAAGACTAGCAAGGGGATTTGTGAGCCTTCAGCCACTATCAATTTCTGACCACCCTATCAGCCCTCAAGGACTATGAGCACTTGCAGTCCAACAACATCCAAGAAGCCATGGGTTCTTGCACTCCCATTCTGGTCTAAGTCCTACAATTCTCTCTAGTACCCCAGGGCTACCAAAGAGATAAGTGTGCCTTAAGAAACAAAATGGCATGAAGTTCTTAGTTGGATAAAGTTTTGAAAAATCACCATTCTCGCTAAATGGCCTTGAAGTACTATATAGTAGTTACTGATAACTATATAGTAGTTACTCGTTTAATAAGCAATTTATAAGTCATGGAAGTCTGTATTTCAAATATTGAATAAAATTCTGAATATACAATTTTGGGTGCTGAAATTCAGATTCCAAAGAATACGTTATGATTTCATGGACTGTTGATAGTACCAAAAGTGAGCACAATCATCAATATGCAACATACATTTATCATTAAATTTACTGAAATTTGACTTGTGGTTTGACAGATGAAATGGTGTATATTTAGGTACCCTCTTCCCAGAGTAACTAAAAATGCATCTACTCTCATAATAATTACTATGCAGACTGCTATACCAATACAGTATTCTGTTTAAACTGCTCTACAGGTACACAAACTTCTCACTGCATGCATATATATATATATATCAGTCTAACTCAGAAAACTGCAGATATTAAAGGCTGCATATTCTGAACATCTGGGGTGCCTTCTTGGTGTCCTTGCCATATTCATGTGAACCCATCCTCATCCCAGAGGCTAAAATGTCCTAAAATCCTTCTAATCTTCTTTCATTAATTTGCTAATCATTTGTCTCAGAAGTGGGGAGAAAGCTAGATGTTTCCCTTTCCTTTCTCACTGAAGTTTTGCAATTGCAAACAGCATGAGCACAGCAACTATTAAATTTAGAGTTTGTCAAAAGTTGACACAATGGAATGCCACTTATTGTTGCATAACAGAAACAGTAACTAAGGAAAAGCAAAAAAAACTGCAAGAAAGTTTTGAATACTATCATTCAATTACATAAATGAAACATATTTTCATCTATTTGCTTAGCTTCATATAATACAGGGATTCTCAACCTGCAGCCCGTGGGCCTGATGTGGCCCATGGCACCATTACATGTCGTCCCCCACTGCCTCTACCACACCACAAAGTGCCATGCGGTGGAGGAAGGGCAAAATGGCCATCAGGCCCCTGGCTTAAAATGGTTGAGAACTCCTGGTATAATTCATTCTGCCTCCATAATTCTGACTTCCTGATAATTTGAAGTCCATTTTGACAAATGAAAGGCATATAAAAAGAATGCATGAGGATCAGCAGCTATGGAGACAAGCTTTTATTTGCAACCACTAGAGTGAAGCAGTTAGATAATAAGTGAGCATGTGGTGGAGGATTCTTCACACATTCCTTAATGCCTTGACAGTTGGTTTTAAGACAATAGCAGGCATCATTTGGGCATATTCTCTTTGAAAGAAAATTTGATCCAGCAGAGATGTCTATGAAGCACACTTTGTAGCTTCCAGATGACTTTTCATGTACTTAATGGCTTTTGCTCCAGTTGCTCCAGAGTTCCTTGTGCCCTTAGTGGACATCACCTGCTTGCTTGGAGACACAGTCATGTTACAGTGCAGGGTCTGTGGACGGCCAAAACCGACCATAACTTGGAAAGGACCAGATCAAAACATTCTTGACAACAACAATAGCGCAGCTGCATATGCTCTCTCTTCTTGGTAAGCTGTCCTTTCGCATTCAGTATTTTAATGGTACCCCAGTAACAATTTCATCCTGCAGCACGAGATTGCCTTGAAAGCCATTGAGTTCAGCCGTCGAAGGTTCCCAATAATCAAATGATGGTGGGTAAGGTGGCTCTTTCATGATTTCTGCTCTCCCCGCCCCCCCAAGATAAGAAGAAAAGATTAGAGAAAGAAGGGAGAGGGAGAACAATTGCACATTGGAGGCTGTTATTGATTAGATCCATTCCCATAAAATGTTGTGATCAAGACAGGACTGTTGTAATATAAATGTCATCTGGAGGTGCTTAGGTTTTTGGAGCAGCTACACTAGATGAGGTAACTTAAGATCCAAACTGGGAATCTAGTCTTGCTGTCTAGCCCTCCAAGCCAAATGAATAAATGAATAAACCTGGATGTTGACCATTGGATGTACAATGCACATATTCAATACTATCTGCTGTGTGATTTTTTTTAAAAAAGAAAGAAACTGAATTGCTTGTAAATGACAGTATCTTAAAGTATGTCATAATACATTACTGGTTCTTCTAACAATGCAATCAGCTCAGAGTAGAGTTGCCATTATTCTCTCCCACAAAATCGGGACAGAAGTATACTTGACAAAAACGGCCGGTTCTCTACAAAAGAGCCTTATTTAAAACAAACATAATGACAGCTATAAAACACTTTCACATTAAATATATCAATACATAAATGAATTTATTTACAACCATTAATTCTTACTGTAAGATGATCTGTTGTACTTCTGAGAAGTCGCGTCGCAGTCAACTCTTAACATCCTCCGTTCCAGGAAACACACTGGTCATATTTATTGGGTGGTGGTGTGAGGCAAGGATGTTAAGATTTGTCTCCAGGTATACTCCAACTCCAATGTGGCAGGAAATCACTCATTTGATGGTGAGAGTTCGAATTTATTTTAATGGTGTGATAATACACAATCAGTAAGTTTTTAAAATCTGGGACTTTAACATGATTTTTCTTGAACTGGCCAGGACAATTTTTCTGACCTTGAATCCGGGACAATCCTGGTTTTCCGGGATGTATGGCAACCCTAGCTCAGAGGTTTATGGATCAGCAGACAAGGACAGTGCAATGAAAACTGTTGGCAGCTACACCTTTTACTGGGAGGGAAATATGTGATAGTAGTGGGGAGAAAAAATCAACCTGGCATATTTCAGTTCCTAAATCCATTACATCTTCTTTCTGCATTAATCTCTGCATTGCCTGATTGGTTGGTTTTATGTGCCCAAGAATTTATATGTATTTTCTGTGAAACACACATTTATATATGCATTTTGATGTGAAGTATACATTAGTATCTGATTGTGTCAGGGGTATTTTGGTAACATTTTAAATATGAAATCTCTGCAGGATTTGGAATAGTATGAAATTGGATGGAAGACTGGGTTCTAAGCCACACATTAGTTGACAGGGTACAAATTTATGCTGACAGACATCCAAATACAGGTTCCTTTTTCTTCCTCTAGAGCACCAGCCACAAAATTGCATCATTAACAAGTGACATATCTCTGTTCTTTCACTGGTTATCATTTTCCAGCAAATTACCAGAAGAGATGGCCGTTTAAAAATGTTGCAGTGTTATTTATTTATTTTACAAAATTTCTACCCCACCTTCCTCATCCATGGATGACGCAAGGCGGCTTACATCATACTTAAAAATATACATTTTTTTAAAAAAAACAACACCCACCCATCCCCCTTAAGAAAAAAGTACACAACAAGATTTAAAAACTATTTTAAAATGATTAAACAGTACAATGAATAAAATTTAAAAGTTTAAAAAGTAAAAAAGGAAGGGGGAGGGGAGGGACAGGGGAGGAATAAGACAACGGACAGGTATGCAGGTGTGCTATCCAACAGGCCATTATTCAAACCAGCCAGCGGGACTGGGCCGTCACAGATGTCAGGCCCCACACCCGCTGGCACATCCAAGTCTTATGGACATTCCTAAAGGGGAGCAGCTCTGTCTGGAGGCGCAGTTTTGATGGTAAGAGGTTCCACAGGGTCTGGGCAAACATCGAAAAGGTTATAGATTTACATTGTAACATTTGTCTCTTCTAGTGATTCAGGTGAAATTACTCTGAAGATCTGCAATGTAATGCCTCAAGATAGTGGCATTTACACCTGTGTGGCAACTAATGAACTTGGGACTGCTTCCACCTCAGCAACAATCAAAGTGCAAGGTAAAGGATATCTTCCCTGAGCCTGTACAGCAGAATGCATCCTGTAAGGAAGGGGTCCCCAACCTTTGGTTTTTGGACTTCAATTCCCAGAAGCCTAAGTCAGTACATTGGCTGATCAGTGCTTTGGGGAACTGACTTAGGCTTCTGGAAATTGAAGTCCAAAAACCAAAGGTTGGGGGCCTCAACTTTAGGGAACCTTGCATGTTTACTTCATCAGATCTCTCACTGATCTGGTACCAGGTGCTTAGAAACATTCCATTGAAGGGCATCCTATAAATTTACTTTGCTCAGTCTACAAACTCTCTAGGTCAAGTTTAACCCCAGCTTACTTTAACTTTGTTTACATGGTACGATATGTAGATGGGAAAATCTGCAATGTTCTAGATTTCTTTGTAGTTTTTCTAAAATTTTAGAAACATTTATTGGTATTATAACAGAGCTTAAAAGGCTACTTTTGAAAAACATTTTTTTTTCATTATTGCATACTCAGGAATAGTATCAGGAGGTTGGTATTGTTAATGACTGCTACATGATGGCTAAGAGATCCTATTGCACCACTTATACCATGTAAGGCTGATGATATCATCAATCATGGCATTTTTTTAAATTAAAAATTCCTAATTTTCTTTCTTCTCTTGAAGGTCCTGTGGGTTCCTGAGGATTCCTTTTCTTGTAAGGAAGCCTTTGGAGCACTGCAGGATGAAAGAAGTTTTTAATTTCTAAAAATCACTGCCTGCAGCAAAATGATCCTACCAACAGAGATTTTCAAAACTTAAAGATTTCTTCTTCTCTGTCCCCCAGAGGATTCCCCACAATGGAAGAGAGTCTCAGGACCTTTGTGGTGGGATTGGAAATTTCTAGTTTCAGAAAAACTGCAGCAGCTGATGACGTCATCAGAACATAAATTAAAGCAACAGGATTTCAGCAAATGTATTGCTAACACGTTGACATTATTGCTCTGCACCTCCGATTTTTTGACCTCACTACAAATCCTGAGGAGAATAAAGAGGGAGTAGCTCTTTACCGTGTGCTCCGGTGTCTAGTCATGCCTGCCACATGACCATGGAAACGTCTGCAGAAGCAGACAGCACTGGTTCTTCGGCTTTGAAACAGAGATGAGCACTGAACCCTAGAGTTGGATACGACTGGCTTTCGAGCAAGGGAAACCTTTACCTTTACCTTTAGCTATTTAATGCTTCTCACTCTTGCCAGTTCTCTCCATATATAACTCCCCACCCCATATTAGCATTTGAAAGGGTTTTGAACCTTGCGTTTGTTTTATGACATAGCACAGACGAACATGATCTGAAATGATGCAGCCCTAGTGGGCAGATAGTATAGTTTTTCTAACTGTGCAGGTTTAGCTCTTGTGTGCAATGTTCTTTAAGAGACTCCAATCAGGAAAATTACCTGCTTTGGCTTGTGACTGTCAACAGGAGGGCAAACTAGACAATTTGGCAGGAGGTCTTTAACTGGATGATCTGCAATTTATTTATGTTTAAAGTTAAGACGCTGACTGGGAGGCGGAAGGGCAGCAGTTCGATTCCCGAGTACTGCAGGACGGAATGAGCTCCCGTCATCTGTCCCAGCTCCTGCCAACCTAGCAATTCGAAAGCAAGAAATTGCAAGTAGATAAATAGGGACCACTTCGGTGGGAAGGTAACAGCGTTCCGCGCGCTCCGGTGTCTAGTCATGCCTGCCACGTGACCATGGAAACATCTGCAGAAGCAGATGACGCTGGCTCTTTGGCTTTGAAACAGAGATGAGCACTGCACCCTAGAGTCGGATATGACAGGCTTTCAAGCAAGGGAAACCTTTACCTTTACTAAAGTTGATTAACACTGCAGTTGTTTTTGGAAGCGGGGTGTTAGCACTTTCTGCCACTTCCTCCATTGAAATTGTCCTTACTTTTCTATTTGCCCTGCAGGGGGAAAAGCATGTAACCATCATATTCTATCACAGTGCTATCTAGTTACACCCCTAAAAACATTTGTTAATTCTGCTATACAAAAGACCCCTCTGGTTAATCAAGCTTTTGATTAGCTGCTGTTTGATATGTTTGATAATAATGCAGAAAAAGCCATGCTTACTCTTGCCTTCTCTCAATCATTTTTCTTTCTATTCTTCCCACACACCTCCTACTACTCTAGGTGTCCCTGCAGCCCCAAACCGGCCTATTCCTCAGGAAAGAAGTTGCACTTCAGTTATCCTTCGGTGGCTGCCTCCGTCCAGTACAGGAAACTGCACTATTTCAGGTTACACCGTGGAGTACAAAGAAGAAGGTATGAGTACTCCTAGGCTCTATTTTCCAGCAGACTTTTACAGACTTCCAATTAACATTCCATATCTCTTACAGGTTGTGCTATTGGTCTGTAGGGTTGAGATCCTATGTAGGTTCTAGTCAGTGGTGGGCATCAGCAGGTTCGGAACCAGTTCGCCAGAACCGGTAGCAGAAATTCTGACTGGCCCTGCCCATCCAAGTTTTGGAATAAAGTAGTCCTAATTCGGGTGCAACGCAGGGCTTTCCCCCTGGCCACGCCCACCATACCACGCCCACAGTGTGGTAGTAATTTTTTTTTGAGCCCACCACTGGTTCTAGTGACTTTCATTTTGGGTATCATTTATGCTGTTTCTACCAAGGTTACCTCATGCTACCTGGGTGATCATGGGAGAGCTGTACAACAGTGGCTATAGAATTACTTCTCATTCTGCCCTCCTCTTCTGTATGTTTATTCAAGCAATTGAGCTGCATATCAAGCAGGAAATCAGGGGGTGACCAGTGTCAGAAGCATATTTTGGAAACTCATTAGGAAATAAGATTTAGGCTCCAACCACGTTAGCAAAAATGTGGGATATGCTTCTGGATTGGCATGGGGTGATTCCTGGTTTTATGTTGATCACATGATTTAAAAGAAGATGTGAATCAGCACAGATTTTTGCCTCCATCTCTTAAAGCTTCTACTTTTTTACTATACTGTATCCATTCACATCACAGTGTGATTGCATCAATCAATCACAGAATTGATCTAGGTGCTACTCAGAAATAAAACCCTACAGTCAATGGTGCTTACTTCCAAGTAACTATGGAACTTCGCATCACTCATTCACACCTTCGCAGATAGATGTTCCTAAAAGATACTCAGCCAGCTTGTCTCACCATTTATTTGTTGCCCCTGCTCCCTTTGTGAAAACAGAGCAGGAAAAAATACAGAACACGAAAAGGAACCAGATGAGGAAATCAGCACTCTTCTTATATTATTTACCAACTTAGTCAAGAGTTCTTTTGTAACTGTGTCCCCTTCTGGTTTACAGAAAATAGGCTTTTAAGCCAATTTCTTCTCCCTGTTTGGCCAGTTTATTCACACAAATCCAGAAAAATTCAGACTCTCCAGTAGGAGCAAGAGAATTCAGTATATAGTTGGCTCCTCTCTTCTTTCCTCCCACGGCTTCCTTGTTTTTCCATCCCCCAATGCCCCAATAACAGAAAGAACAAGTAAAATCAACAGGACCAATACCATTTGTAGTTTCTGCTTCTCACTTTATTTGTTTGTTTTGACACCTCTTCTAATTCAGAAGGAAAGAGTTGTGGTAGTTGTCTTGGGTCCCCCGCAGCCCAGATGCCCTTCTGGCCATAGAGCCCCACATTATTCACGTGTGGCTGTGCAACCTTGCCTGCAGCACGCACCTCTCCCCAGCATAAAGCTGGTTCATAAGTGGGAAAATGGTGATACTGCTATGAAGTATCAGTTTATAATAGCAGTTTATAAAAGCAAATAGAAAAACAAAGTCCCATTAGGCATCACCTCCCACATAGCCACACATATTTTGCAGAGAAGGTCTGGCTCTGGGTTAATTTACTTTCAAAAGAAGCAGACTGTGCTAATAAGGTCCCAGGGCCAGAGGCTTGAAAGTCACCCAGACTCCCTCTGGTACACTCCCTCTGGACACTGGCTTGAGAGAATAGGTCTTTGTTGACCATTTCTAGGTATTATCTCTCCTCTGCATTGACTCCCTTTCTTCTGGAGTAAAGACGTGCTACTCAAATCTCAGATTAGCAGCACTTTATTGTAGCATGGATAATAGTCCAAAATAAGCAAGGTAGATATAGTAAAATATAATCTAGGCTAAGATGGATAACAATCTCAAGAAAACAACAAAAGGCTATTTTAAAAAGCATAGTTAGCTGCAGGCTTCCTCACCCTCATGCCTGGCAAGGATGGTGGGTTGCGATCAAGGCATCTTAAAATATTTGAGTAGGGCTTTTGCTGGCATTGGAAAGCACCTCCTGTTGATCGACAAATTGTCGCATCTTTTATATATTTTAGTGGCCCGGCCCTCCCCTCCCCTCAAGAATGTGGAAGATGCTTTGATGTTTAATTGTTATTGCTATCTTCTGCTCGTTATCACTCACAGGTGTCTCCTTAGTTAATGTTCCATCTCTCACTCTCTCAGATGTCCCTCTCCTTTGAGTGGCATCCAAGAATTCGGCCTTGCTAATTAGTGAGCCTGTTATCAGTGCCGGCCCGAGGCAAGTTTTAGGATGGAGCGAGATCCAACTATGGCGCCCCCTTGGCCACCCCTAATATATGGGGTTAAATTAAGTTACTTGGCGAAACTCGACCTATGCGCGTCTCAACAAATAAGGTCATTAACATACCTGCCATACGCTCGCAATCAAAATATCGGACCCCCCCCCCCAATTTTTTTTCCTTTACCACTGCGGCACCCCCTGGGAGTGGGCGCCTGGAGCGACCACTCCGTTCGCCTTATGGTAGGGCCGGCCCTGCCTGTTATCTATTCATGTGTTAATGTGGAGTGTGTTTAGCCATTGTGCAGCAATTCTCTTTCTAAGTGTTAGACTACTCAGATCTAAGAGATTACAGGTGAACTACAGTGTTCCCTAAATGACTACAAAGTAACTTAAAGGAAAAGTAACTCCAGCTCCTTGCATCACAAGGGATCTTGGCAACTATTTAACTGGGAAGGACCAGGAGAGATTTTGTGACCAGAATCCTCCAGCAAGTACAGAGGGGACACCTTTCTTTTAAGACACATTGTCTGCCTTCAGTTATGTGCCTAAAGGCTGAATAAGTGTCCTCTTTGTGTTTGTGTTTCTTTTCCCTGTGTTCTGTTTGTGCCATTTTTGAAACAGACACACACAGAGAAGATCACACCCACAGAGAGAGAGAGAGAGAGAGAGAGAGAGAGAGAGAGAGAATACCTCCATGTAAAATAGAGGTTTAAATATGGTTTACCCCATCCTAGGTTAAGGTTCAGTTCCAATGTGTGAGAATTAACAAACTGATCCACACAGCTGAGAAGGACCAGGAGGGGTTGTGTGATAATAATTACCTCTTTTCTCTGGGGCCCACATGTGAACATTAATTATCTTCTGATCTCTCCCTTGCCATACAATATAGGCTCCCAGGTCTGGCAGCAGTCTGTGGCCTCCACTTTAGATACCTACCTCGTTATTGAAGATCTCACACCAGGCCGTCAGTATCAGTTCCGAGTCAGTGCCAGCAACCCTTGGGGCATCAGCTTACCCAGCGAGGCCTCTGAGTTTGTGAAACTGCCAGAATATGGTGAGTAATGGACCAGCACAGGGAGGATGGTCTATGTCAGAAGTGAAAAGCCTGGCCATGTAACAGGTGAGAACTGATGGGTTTGAGTGTTTTTGTTTTTTATTTTTCTGTCAACAGCCAAAGAACTCAAGCAAAGCTCACAATCTCTTCACCACCCCAATGCCATTTTGTAGACATTGATGGATACTGTAGTTAGGCTGGCTGTTGACAGAAAATGCTTTAGGTATCTGGCTGGAGAAACAGAGTTTGGGACCTGATTTCCTACTGTGCCTCTAGGGCAGGGGTCGGCAACCTTTTTAAGTCAGGGGCTGGGTCATGCTCCCTCAGACATTTGAGGGGACTGGACTGGTGCCCCCCACCATAAACGCTGTCATAAATGCATCCACAGCTGTCACAAATGCGTTTATGGCAGCTGTAAATGCAGACACGCTACTTCCAGTGGTGGCAGTGGCGGTTGAAGTGAGGGTGGGGGCCTGATGAGTTGGTGCTGTGGACCGGACTTGGCCCATAGGCTGTTGTTGTGTTTTGGGATCAAGGAGACAGCGGAGGCTTGATTCATGAAGATGCAATCGGGCAAGATAGCCCGGTCGGAGTTTATTAGGAATAACAGGACCAAGACATTCCAGAGAAGAGTATGCAATGTATTATTATTGGTTACCTGCGATAACATAAAGTTACTTAATTGGCTAAATATCAGCATGTCTGCCTCGTGCTCACCTTGCTAATTGGAAGAAAGCTGCGTGCTAGCTAAATGACTGTGTGCCATCCCTGGGCATAGTGGGGAGGGCCAAAAGCCTTGAGTCAGAGACCCAAACTGGGGCCTCTAAGTTACAGCGTAAAAACAGATGAGGTAAGGAGAACGATCACCCACGATTTATGACCATGGCGTGCCAATGAGCCACAGTGATCGTGCTGTGAAACTCCTCACATCTTCCCCCTTCTGTTTTTAAGAAGCTTATAAGCATAATAAATTTGGTCCTTGCGTGCACGAGGCCGGAAGCGAAATCCTTGCAGGCAGGTGGCTAGCAGCGAAGGTATGCATTGAATAAAGCAACAGGCAGCTATCAGAATGGCAAGAATAATTAAACCATACTGCAGGATGATCCGTACCCAAGCTCCGTTGGGAAGCCAGGACCAAAAAGTGCTCCACCACGAAGGCAGAGGGTTTTGCTTAATATCAGAAACAATTTTGGTTAAAGAATCCAATTGGTTTTGTACCTTAGTAGAATTATCGGATAAGTTAAAGCAACACATATTATGCACAGACTCACAACCTTGATGATGCAACATTAGCAAATAATCGATCGCAGCACGGTTATCTAAAATGGCGTTGCGAAGCTGAAATTGCTCCCTGTTCAGGAGGCTAATAGCTTGGGAAGTGTGATTAATGGCTTTTACAAATGCACAAGCAAGCTTCCCAAGCTGCCTTGCATTCCCGGCTGCCAGACCAGGCACGCCAACAAGACTGATGGCTAAGGATGTGTACTCGGCCTGGGAAAGCACCTTAACAGTGCTATCGCAATCAGAGGGTAACTGCTCAGCGGCAGTACCCCGGGTGATGCGTTTGTGGGCGGGACGCTGACGGACCAGCGTAGTGCAGTTGGGCAAAGCAACAATCATACGACTAAGGCAACAAGTGGTTTTAGAGAGGTTAGCAGGAATATAGTTCCAAGTTCGTGACCCACAGGTCCAGAACCACCCAGAAGGCAACAGAATGTGCTGAAAGTTAAAATGAAGGTCCTCTGTTTCTCTCCCGGTGCAATTAAGACCGCGACCGGGCTGGAAACAGCGAGGCTTTGACTTATGTTGAGTACAGTTCACAACCCTGGCACATTTACTAGCATTACTAACAGCTACAATAGGAGTATAGAGAGACAGGGCATCACAAACCCATTTACATGTATAGGGTACTGAAAACTCTTCCATGTACTTCTGGAGGTACCTTGAGATATGCAGTTACATAAGGCAAAATATAACATAAGCAAAGACAGGTCTTTCCCCAAGAGAATAAGCAAAACATTTAAGCATGAACAAAACATGAACATTTCTCTTCTTCCTTACATGAAGGAGGTTTCTGTTGCATTCTAGAAAGCATTTCTCACTCCCCAATTACATGAGTAAGGCATTACATTTCTTCTTCTCTCACTAGGTGTAAGTGAAAGAGGCATTCAATAACTTAAAACCAGCATAGCATGGTAAATCAAATACAGTACAAATATCATTAGAGCATTTCACACTCATAGCATGAGCATGTAGACAATTTTAAAAAAGGCTTTCACGTTTTATAATGCAAACAAGGCCAATTCTTCTTTAGAGTCCACACAAACTTTTTAGTCCAATTAAAATGTCCAAATTAAAAGACCAAATGTTGATTGAAGCTTTCTTCTTCTCAGATTACAATTTAAACACTATCTTCTCTCCAGCACAGTTCTTGGCATGGCAAGGTTGAAATTAGGCCATAAATTAATTCTCACTGAATTCACAAGACAACCAGACAACCCCCCTTTTCAGCTTTTCAGGCAAACACACATTCCTTCATGCTCCGGCCACCCTGATACTTGAAACTTGGAACAGCCCACTCGGATCTCTTTGTTTGAGGGGTGGGCAGTTCAAAGTCAGCCAAAAACTGGAGTATGTCTTCTCCCTCCTTGTATTTTTGCAAAAGCCTGCTGTCCATAGAGGAAGGATCCACCCCCTTTTCCTCTGGACTTCTTTCATCTGCAGCATCTGAATCTCAACTTTATGACAAACTGCACCTGTTAGTTTGTACTTGCAAGAAGACCCCTTTCTGGCCTTGGGTTTTCTGCATTCCTCCTCTGGGCCATCCTTCCACTTCCTGGCCACACGTGAGGAATCAAGTTTACTACTCAGCTTCTCCTGCTCTTGTGATGAGGGTTGCTTCAGGGGTGAGCTGAGGTCTCCTGTGCTGCCCTTGGAATCACACTCCTTGCTTCCTGCCACTTTGCATGCATTAATAACTTTAATCTGTGATGAGGTCCCCACCATTTGTTCCCAATAAGCTGGCACAAGTTGTTTTTTAGACTTGGCAGGCAGTATTGCAGCAGTCCCATTTGCAAGAGCCTCTCTGTTCACTGGATATACAGCAACAGGTTCCATATCCAGCACAGCTGCAGTTAAAGCAGCAGAGAACAGGTCTTTTGTAGGGCTAAAAGTGCTTGATTGCTGCAAGGCAGGATATAATGTCCCATCTCCATTTCCACCCCCATCTCCATCAGGGGGCTCATGCTGTTGTTTCTCATATGATGGAGGGGCAGTCAGACTCCATCCCTTGGCTGGGGGCAAAAGCTGTGGCAATGGTACAGTAAGCCTCTGGGACAACAAAATATTTTTTGGAGTAAAATCTTGCACTTCTTTTGTTTCTGCTCTTTGCCCATCATCCCGTTTGAGTGATCCAATTTCTGGGTACCAAGGACATTGGCATTCGACTTCCTTAGTGAAGCCTTCTATACTATTAAGCGTGATGTCTGGACATCCGCTCTCCTTGATGATTCTCTGCAATTCGTTTGCATGGGTCTTTTGCCCTAAAGAAAGCCCCCCCCCATACTCACAATCAGGAGCTCGAAAGCTGAGGGAGCCTAAAAAGGCTGTGGTGCACCAGGGGGCTATTCCAGCCGGTGAGTCGGGGAGTTGGGATCCGGCAATCGCGTCGCGGGTCGCCAGATGTTGTGTTTTGGGATCAAGGAGACAGCGGAGGCTTGATTCATGAAGAGGCAATCGGGCAAGATAGCCCGGTCGGAGTTTATTAGGAATAACAGGACCAAGACATTCCAGAGAAGAGTATGCAATGTATTCTTATTGGTTACCTGCGATAACATAAAGTTACTTAATTGGCTAAATATCAGCATGTCTGCCTCGTGCTCACCTTGCTAATTGGAAGAAAGCTGCGTGCTAGCTGAATGACTGCGTGCCATCCCTGGGCATAGTGGGGAGGGCCAAAAGCCTTGAGTCAGAGGCCCAAACTGGGGCCTCTAAGTTACGGTGTAAAAACAGATGAGGTAAGGAGAACGATCACCCACGATTTATGACCATGGCGTGCCAATGAGCCACAGCGATCGTGCTGTGAAACTCCTCACAGGCTGTAGGTTGCCGACCCCTGCTCTAGGGATTCTCCACAGTCCCAGGGCACACACACCCACACACTTCCCAGAGATTGGGGATGGTAGACCCCTTCTTAGCACTTTATTCGTAGAAAGCCTTGGAAAGAGCCCTGAAAGTTTGAGTCATCTTGGTGACACAGAATTAATTATTACTGATTATCTGAGAATTCTATATCTCACATTTTTTTAATACGCTGGATACACTGAAATGACATAAAAGTCAAATACTTAATAGTTTAAAAGGGGGAGATTAGTTGAGTGATATATTACAGATGTTACACATGTTGCATGTAAAAGTCCAATTTTAATGTTTGATGTTTCTAGATGCTTAGCAGCAAATCTGGCATAGATTGCTAAATAAAAAATAATAATCATTTGCAGTCTCTGTGATTCACATCAATAGATTCCTTCTGTGCCTTCAAAACCTTCTGGAGCCTAAGTGTCTATTAAACCACACCCTCTCTGCAACACCTGCTTCCTATTTTATATCTAACCCTTAGTTCCCTTTCAGCAACCATGGAGATAATACTTTTGGAGCCTTTTCAACCCTTTATAGCCTCCGTGGGCCTATTTAAGAGGTGAATTTCATGCACTTATAAAATACTCATCATTAATAGACACACCAAATGTTTATACTATATGGGTACCAAACACAAAGCTACCACTTATATTTTTTCAACAAAAATAGCCTTTAAGAAAAGCTGAGGTTTTAGTTGTGGGAGAGATCCCTCCAAGCAGTAGACACCATTGTGAAGTAGACAATGTTTCTGGCCTCTACTATCTTGATCTGCAAAGCACCATCCTAGTAAGTGTTCGTGCAGATGATTCAACATGAATTGGCCCCGGCAGATTTGCCATCTCAACCATGTGAATGAAGCTGGCTAGCCAGCACCCACCACTGAATCCAATGACAGCCCAGCTATATCAAAATCAGCTTCAAAACCAAAATTGACCTCTGTCCCGAAATTAACCTCTTCCTGAGCTCAAAAGAAATATAAAAAAGAAGCAAAGTAAGCCAAGAAGACAGTATGAAATTTACTGAGGGACTAGTCAACCAGAGCTGTTGCCATGTCTATGGCATTCCTTAGGAATACAACTACCTGACATTGGTAGTGGTCTTAAGCTTTGACATTAGTCAGGCATTGCAGACTTGATGTCGGGACTAAGCATGATACTTCTTTTAGCAGAGCTGTGCTCTACCAGCAGCCGTTAAGTGAGCATGCCAGTCACCCACTGGTGGTGTAACTATAACTTTTCGGGTGCTTATCTGTGGATTCCTATAACCCACCCATCTTCCCCTCACTCTGTCATGCACAGACATGTTTTCCTCATTAGGATCATTAGGAAGGGTATAGAAAATAAGTCAGCAAGTGTCAGTTTGCCTCTTTATAAATCTATGGTGAGGCCCCATCTGGAATACTGTGTACAGTTCTGGTCGCCATACCTCCAGAAGGATATTATGGAGCTGGAAAAAGTGCAGAGGAGGGCAACCAGAATGATTAGGGGACTGGAACACCTTCCTTACCATCTGAGGCTGCAACAGTTGGGCCTCTTCACTCTTGAACGACGGCGTCTAAGAGGAGACCTGATTGAAGTTTATAAAATCATGCATGGTGTGGACAAAGTAGATAAGGAAAAACTGTTTTCCCTATCGCACAACACTAGAAAGTTCGGTTTCACTTACCAGTGATAACTTTCGTTCTTCGAGTATATAGTTTGTGAATACACACTATTGGGTTATGCGCCTGCGCAGAATGCCGATCGGAGGCTTGAAAAGCTATTGGTCAAAAGTTTTGGCGGTAAGACCGCCCACCGTACCGCCCACCCTGAGGCGCCCGCGCGCCATTTTACCTCAGTTCCATACTTAAGCCAAGCACAGGATAAACCAATTGATCTCATCCGTGCAGCTCAAGAGGGGAGGCAGGGTGGGTAGTGTGTATTCACAAACTATATACTCGAAGAACGAAAGTTATCACTGGTAAGTGAAACCAAACTTTCTCCTTCGTATAGTTTGTGAATCCCCACTATTGGGAGATTAGCAAGCTCACACTCACTTGGTCGGTGGGCAGTCGGATGAGATGATCCCACGATGAGCCTGATGGTCAGGTTGAGCTGTCAAGGGCGATGGGTCCGGAGCCCCCTGGTGAGGACGACACGGCCAAGCCTGGCGTCCGCAGTGGCTCTGGTGTCCACTCTGTAATGCTGGACAAATGTAGAAGGTCTGGACCAGGTGGCCGCCTTACATATATCCTCCAGCGGTGTGCCCTCCAGGAAAGCAGTGGATGTGGCAACCGCCCTGGTGGAATGTGCCCTGACATGCGGTGGAGGTGGCAGCGAAGCTGACTCGTAGGCCAGGTAGATGGTAGACGTGATCCATTTGGAGAACCTCTCGGCAGAAATGGGTTCGCCCTTGGACTTTCCTCCATAAGCCACAAACAGGCGTTGCGACTTCCTGAACTCCCTTGTCCTGCTGGTGTAAAACAATAAAGCCCGTTTCACATCCAGCGTGTGCCAAGTCCTTGCTTGGGTGTTGGAGGGGTTCTGGAAGAAGGTTGGCAAGGAGATAGTCTGTGCCATATGAAACTGGGAAACCACCTTGGGCAGGAAGGTGATATCCGCTTGGAGAACCACACGGTCATTGAAAAACTGAAGAAAAGGTGCGTCCGCCCGCAGAGCAACCAGTTCACCAGCTCGTCGAGCAGACGTGATAGCCACTAGGAACGCCGTCTTCCACGTGAGGAGACGGACATCCGCGGTAGCCATGGGCTCGAAAGGAGTCCTGGTGAGCGCGTTGAGAACGGCAGACAGTGACCATTGAGCCATCGGAGTCCTGACCGGAGGGAAGGCATTTCGTAGTCCTTTGAGGAAACGCTTCACCGTTTGGTCTCGGAAGGCACCGGAAGCGGGCGAACCCGTCGGAGAGTGAGCCACCACCGCTGCGAGGTGTACTCGGATGGAGGTGATGCTGAGGCCAGACTCCGCCAGGTGGAGGAGGTAGGTCAAGACGTCCTGTAGTCCCACCTGTGAAGGGGACGTCTGTTGGGATGCCAGGAAGGCACAAAAACGTCTGTATTTGGAAGCGTAGGACTTCCTTGTGGAAGGGCGCCGCGCTAGTTCCAGGATCCTGGACAGTCTGGGGTTATCCTCCACGCGGTGAGGTGGAGGCTGGGTAGGTCCGAATGGTGAAGCTGGCCGTGCTCCATTTGGAGAAGCGTCGGTGACTCCGGCAGTGTGCGATACTGTGACGACATGCATAACCGCAGCAGAAACCAGGGTTGGCGAGGCCATGCTGGGGCCACAAGGATTGCGCTGGTCCTGTGTTGGTACATTCTGGTGAGAACCTTCTGGACCAGAGGAAACGGAGGAAAAGCGTAGCAGTAGTCCTGATCCCACCGTTTCATGAAGGCATCGCCCTCGGAGTTCATTCTGATGCCTGCCCTGGAGCAGTACCTGTGGCATTTCTTGTTGGACTCCGATGCAAAGAGGTCGATGCTCGGTGTCCCCCAGGCCTCGCAGAGTGACTGAAATACCTCGTCATCCAGTTCCCATTCGTGGGTCGTCGAGGTGAGGCGGCTGAGATGGTCGGCCAAGACATTCAGCTTACCCTGAATGTGCACTCCAATCGGGAACATGTGCCTTTCCAGGCACCATTCCCAGAGCTGCACAGCGAGGTAAAGAAGGGTGGTGGATCGCGTTCCTCCCTGCTTGTTCAGATACGCCACCGCCGTGGTATTGTCCGAGGCTACTTGGACCGCCTTGCCGGTGAGTAGGATCTCGAAGGAACGTAGGGCCTTCCAAATGGCCAGAAGTTCCAAGTAGTTGATATGGTGCACCATCTCCTGAGGTGACCAAGGGTTGTTGACCGTGAGAGTCCCGCAGGCAGCCCCCCAGCCGAGGTTGCTTGCGTCGGTCAATATCTGCAACGAGGGTTGCGGGGGGTAAAAGCTCTTCCCCGTTGCCACGTTGAGTGGTGTCGTCCACCACAGCAGTTGGTCCCTCAACTACGGAGACGGAGTTAACCGTTTGGACTGGCTCTCCCGGAGCGCGTCGAATTCGTGAAGGAGCCACGACTGCAGGGACCGGAACTTCAACTTGGCGTGAGGGATCACCGCTGTCGTTGAAGCCATGAGGCCTAGAAGTCTCTGAGCCTTTTTCGCCCGGATGCACGGTTTGCTGCGAAGGTCGCTGACCCTTTGCGCGATGTCCTGCAAGCGTTTCTGGGGTGCAAAGGCTCTGGTGGCAAGCGAGTCGAGTACCGCTCCAATGTAATCGACGCGTTGAGAGGGAATCAACTTCGATTTGGTGAAGTTGATCCTGAGGCCGAGACTCTCCATGAGGTGGACCGTGAATTGCGTGTCCCGAATGGCCGACGAGCTGGTGGGGGATACAATCAGCCAGTCGTCGATGTACGGGAAGACCCTGATTCCCCACTGACGAAGGAAGGCAGCCACTAGAGCCATGCACTTGGTGAAGACCCGTGGCGCCATGGCCAGACCGAACGGTAGACACCGGTACTGGTACACGGAATCCCCGATGCGGAATCGAAGGAACCTTCGGTGCTCCTCGAGGATGGAGACATGGAAGTAAGCGTCCTTGAGGTCTATGACTGTGAACCAGTCCCCTTTGTTGATGAGGGGGAGGACGGTCTGCAGGGTCACCATCCGGAACTTCCTGGTGTGGATGCACTTGTTGAGGCGACGTAGGTCCAGAATTGGGCGAAGTCCTCCGTCCTTCTTCTGAACCACGAAGTACCTCGAGTAGAAGCCGTTGTCCCAGTCGGGCGGCATCACCTGCTCGATGGCTCCCTTGGACAGAAGAGTTGATATTTCTTCCTCCAAATGGGGGGACGAGGTGGTGAAACGATGTCTTCCTACCCGAGGCGCCCACACGAACTCGATGGCGTAGCCAGAGGACAAGATCTTTAAGACCCACCGGTCGTCCGTGATGCCTGACCATACCTGGAGGAAGTTCCGGAGGGGGAGGTACGGGATGTGGAGCGAGAGAGACTTGGCCGTTGCAGCTTCAAACACGGGACTTGGACTTCGCGTCGGAATGCTTGCCCTGCCCATAAGGCTGGTAGCGGGGTTTGTGCTGGCGCCGTTGCTTGTAGGAGCCAGACCTGGGCTGTTCCGACAGGCCACCTTGTTGCTGCGGGTTGCCCTGATATCGCCGCGTGAAAGGTTGGAATCTCGGCCTGGCAGGCGGCGCCGGCATGGTAAGTCCGAGGAACTTGGCCGTGGAGTTCGTTTGCCGCATTTCGTTCAGGACCTTGTCCGTGTCCTGTCCGAACAGGCCTTGTCCGTCGAAGGGGAACTCCTCGATGAGCTTCTTCATAGCATCATCGAGGGAGGTGCCCCTGAGCCAGGCGTGACGACGGAGCAGAATAGCGGAAGCCATGTCCTTCGCCGCGTAGTCGTTGATGTGCCTGGCCGTCCGCATTTGTTGTTCCGACAGGAAGTCTCCTTCGGACGCCAGCGCGTCGATCCGTTTCTGGACGTCGGTGGGCAACGTCGCCGTCTCGGCCTTCACCCGCTCCCAGAGGTGGGACTGGTAAAGGCCCATGGCAGCCGAGTAGTTGGCAGCGCGGAGGAAGAGGGAACCGGTGGCGTAGAACTTACGGCCCACCGCGTCCAGCTTCTTCCCCTCCGGGGTCGAAGGTACCGGGAAGCCGCTGGTGGCCGTCCTGTGTTGAAAAGCCTTGACCACCAGTGAATTTGGCAAGGGGTGAGCTTGCAGGAACTCGACGTTCTCGTCTATGACTCTGTACATGCCGTCGAGCCTGGACGAAACGGAGTGTGCTGATACTGGTTTCCGCCATGTCGCCTTCGCCGACGTCAACATGGACGGAAGCATGGTAATATGAACCGGCCGAACCGCTCGTCTGTCCAGTTTGGCGGTCATTTGGTCCTCGCCTTCCAGTGGCGGCTGGTCCACCTTCAGGTTTAGGGCGGTCCCCAGGCACGTCAGCATAGCCGTAAGCGAGCGTTGATCCTCACCACGCAGTGGGTCAACCGCGCCGATGGCTTGGTCCGGTGTCCTTTCGGCGTCGACATCTCCCTCGTCCTCCTCCGAGGAAGCGCTGGAGTCATCGGAGGATGAGGGAGGAACTCTTACATCCACGTCGGGACCGCGCCAGTACGGCCTGGGCGGGCCGGCGGGATGGGAGTCCACCGCATCAACGTCTGGACCACACCGAGACGATATGGGTGGGCCAGCGGAGCGGACACTCAACCCTCGGGAGGTCGGAGGGGCCACAGCAGGGCCAACATCCCTGGGGCTTGCGGTGGTCGGTACCGGAGCCGCAGAGGCCACAGGCATGGAGGTCTTGAACTGGTTGGCAAATGTCTGAGCCATGACCTCAAACATCCCCTTGAGGAACTCCATCTGGGATGGATCCGGCACCGGCGGGAGCGACGAAACGGTGGCCGACGAAACAGTGGCTGGTAGAATCGGCGACGAAACGGTAGCCGGCATGGTGATTGCCGCATCGTCGAGCGTTGGAGTCCTGGGCCTTGGGGAGATGGAAGCCTGCCTCGTAGGCGAACGGGCCCTTCCACGAGGGGGAGACGGGAGAACCTGAAGTGGGCGAGCTGGAGCCCCAGCCCTGCGTCCTTTTTCAGGAGATCCCGAGGAGGACCGACCTCCCCAGATGGAGGACCCGGGCGATGGACATCTTGCGACCGAGAACGGGGGCGAAGGTCCCGGCGAGACAGGCGGGCGAGGAGTAGGCGGGAGCGATCGCCTCTTCTCCGACCCGCGTTTCTTTTTCTTCTCCCCGTCCTTGTCCTTTTTCTTCTTCTTCCTGATAGAGAGCGTGGAAGAAGAAGCTGGAGGAGGCTGGGAGGCACCAGCAGAGGTAGAGGCAGCCGCGGCGGGAGCCAAAGCGAGCTCCATCAGGTGGCCCTTGAGCCGGTTGCCCCGATTCTGCACTGCAAGACGGGTGAACTTCCTGCAGTGAGGACAGGACTGGCCCTGGTGAGACTCGCCCAGGCAGAAAAGGCAAAGGCTATGGCCGTCGGAAGCGGAGAACTTCTTGTGGCAAGCCGAGCACTGCTTGAAAGCTGCAGCCATCAACGAAAAAATTCTTCCAGTGGAAGGATCCAGAAGACGGGAACCCCGAAGGGTGGGCCAGCCGCCACCCCCTTGAGGGGGGAAACGGTGTCCGGAGCGAACATGCAACTGAGTCCACCAGAAGGAAGAAACAGCGCCGGGGTGGCGATCCTGCCCGAGGGACAAGATCGCCGGGAAATATTCTTGGAAATCGGTAGGGCTTTCCCTCAGAAGGGCGAGCAAAAATTGAGAAGCTCTCAACGATCGTCCTGGTGCTACGGCGGAAAGAAGAGAACTGAGGTAAAATGGCGCGCAGGCGCCTCAGGGTGGGCGGTACGGTGGGCAGTCTTACCGCCAAAACTTTTGACCAATAGCTTTTCAAGCCTCCGATCGGCGTTCTGCGCAGGTGCATAACCCAATAGTGGGGATTCACAAACTATACGAAGGAGAACTAGGGGACACTCGATGAAACTTTTGGGTACTAGTTCTCAAACAAATAAGAGAAAGTACTTTTTCACCCAGAGGATCACTGGTCTATGGAACTCCCTGCCAGAAGAAGTGGTCACTGGTCTATGGAACTCCCTGCCAGAAGAAGTGGTGACAGCTGTCAGTCTTGACAGCTTTAAGAAAGGATTATACAAGTTCATGGAGGACAAGGGTATCAATGGCTATAATTATGGATACTTAAGGACAACCTCTGGGTTGGAGAGATAGGCAGGATATCTCTCAATGCCATTTCCAGGGAATCCTAAGCAGGTGAAGGCATCTGCTTGGAAATAATACCCTGAAGGAAATGGTGAGCCACTGTGTGAGACAGAATGCAGGACTGGATGGGCTGTGGCCTGTTCCAGCAAGGATGTTCTTATGTTCTCCCAGCAGGAGACTGGGAAACTGAGGATTAGCTGCAGGTTTGGGAGCATGTGCTTGTGGAGATAGTGTTGTTTAATGGATTTTTAGGCTCTGGAAGGTTCTGAAGATCCCTGTGGAGGCACAGTAAGAACCCATTGGTGTGAATTCACAGATATATTATTCCTAAATCCACATATATAAAAGTTTATAAGGTGCTAAGGATTATTAATAGGCTCTTAGATAGAACATGTTAATTGTTTATCATGTTAACACCTCACAGTTCTTCCATTGCTGATAGAAGCCAGCATCTGTAGGGTTCTAATGAGATCACCATTCCAGGCACTTGCCAGGTGTAGACTGGCTTTGCTTCAGCATTTGTTGCATCTTGTACACGCACACAAACACACGCACAAATACAGAGGAGGGTGGGAAGAGATGTCAAGATTCATTATATCCAAGTGGTTATTTGGGCCTCTGAGACAGAAAACTCCACAATATCTCTCCTTGTTCCTGGCAGGAAAAGTAGAACAAATTAATAACTGACACTGTGTTCCTTTACATAACATCTGGAAAGGAAGGGCCAGCTGTGCACCATCTAGTACTGCTTGTCTAACTAGCTACATCCTGTGCTCTCACACCATCAGGAGGTTTGTTGCTGCTTCCTAGATATTTATTTTCTGAGGCAGCGACCTACATTCCCCAACTCAAGTCAATTTGATTACAGTTAATAAAACAAATAAACATACATAATTTATCTTTTATTTTATTTATAGTCACATTTCTATACCGCTTTTTCGCTCGAAAGCGACTCAAAGCGGTTTACAGAGTCAACATAAATAACAAGAGCATATCAATAAATAGCTAGACATCATACAGAAACATAATACAAAATTAAATACAAAATTAATTACAATTCAGCATATCACAAATTAACTTAATATAATGAGTTAAAAGCTTAGACGGATTATAATACATTCAAAAAATCGTATATACCAAATAATCGTCGTATGTGATAAAACAACCTAATCGCAGGGAAATGGCCTCGAAAACAATTCAGCTCTTTTTTTTTTTAAATTACACATTGCAAACTTCCAACCTGTCAAGGCACCAAAGCTGAGGCACTGAGAGAATATTCCCCATGAAGGAAGTTTTTTTTCAGCTGGTAAAGAAGGAAGAATCGTTCAGAAGCCCTCTGTCCAGCAGTTGTGTTCTTTATGACCTTCTTTCCTTCTCTCTAAGGCCATTCTTTTTCAACACTATGCATTGTGTGCCTATATTTATACTAAAATCTCTGTTCCCCGTCCTTTTTGGTTTCGTAAAGATTCTGCAGCTGATGGAGCCACCATTACCTGGAAAGAAAATTTTGATATTGCGTATACAGAACTGAATGAAATTGGAAGGTAATACTAAAAACAATAGTTTCATTAAAATACAAGTCAAACTTATTTTTCAAAGGAATAGATAATTTTAAAAGATATTGTTTCTGATACATTATCCCTTAAGTATGGACTGGATAGCTCAGTGGTTTGTGTAACTGACTGTGGAACCAGAGGTTTGGCATTCGATTCCTCACTCCTGTGAGAAAAGCCAGCCTATGTAGCTCGCTTGCAGCGTGATGTGTCTGAATTGACAATACTATGAAGCACAATGGCTGCAGTGAGATTAAATGTGGGTGACTTATTTTTACATGTAGTTTACAATTGGATTTTTCAGTCAAGCCACAGGCTGCTGATATAACTTCATTTCCAGCTTGTTTGCAGTAGCTGTTAAGATGCCTGGTTGTCAGCTGGTGTTTTATTCACAGTTGCCAGTGAATAAGAGACAATCATCAAACTTAATACTTTAGTGACTGGACCATTTTAACCTTGGTAACAACTCAGTTGGTGACCAAGATTAAACAAACATTTGGCTTATTCTTGTGGGAACAACATATTTACTATATTTTAGGAAAATAGCCATTGAAATAGCTCAATTTTAACACACTTTGCTACAGCAAAAACATACATATGTGTCTCATCTGTGGATTTGTTAGTTCACTAAGACACTGCTAAAATAAGCTTGTGGAACAATCTACTTTACTCATCCCCACGGCAGAGGGAGTGTCCATGGTTGAGGGGAAACAGAGAGCCTGTGGGCCTCTGATGCCATCAGGGCAGAGCTACATGCAAGAACATTCAGCAGAGCACCTTTCCTCATTCTCCAACCCCACATGCCATTGTCTGCTATGAGAGGCACATATATCCCATATCTCTCTATATATATTCACGTGCTCACCTGCCCGCGTGCGTGCATGCGAGAAGTTTAGGAAAATGTGTCTTTTGGATGATGACTCCCAAAATCCCTTTGTCAGTACTGTTGTCCAAAAGAGTAACTTTCCTAGATTCTGCATAGTGCTCTATGGTTATATCACTTCCATTGGCTACAAATGAGCAGTGCCCACACAATAAAAGTGTAGTCTAAGACCTTAGAAAGGAAAGGAAGCTACACTCTGCCCAAAATTGAAAGCATAGGAGGCTCTTATTATGCCATTGCTTAATTTTCAATTTAAGTTGTTAATTTTTAAAAGTAGGGTCTGGTTTTTAGTAGGGTCTGGTTTTTTAAAAGGGCAATCAGAAAATGGCCCATGACCTACATGAAGATAGTACTGTAGTATACTACCTAGAGCAAATAAATATGACATCTTTGGTTATCTCTCCCATATCTGTCAAGCGCAGCTCCGGACAATACGGGACCTGCGCAGAACCCTTCTACTCATGCATAGAAGGCTTTTACGCATGCACAGGCTTCGATGCATGTGCAGGATTCTGCGCAGAAGGCTTCTGTGCAGGTCCCTTCTACACATGGGCAGGGTTCTACGCATGCGTAGAAGGGTTCTGCACAGTAACTACTTTTCCCCGCCATCAAATTACGGGATGGCAGCGGCTCTGGACAGGAAAGGAGAGAAAGTGGCGCTGAATTACGGGAAATCCCGGCCAATACGGGATGCTTGACAGGTATGATCTCTCCTGAGACCAGAATAATTGAAAATGGCAAGACAGAAGACACAAGTACTTGCAAAGCATATATATGAATATTATTGTTGTAAACGGAAAGGTATGCGTGGTTTACTAATAATTTTATACTTTTCTTCTTTCTCCAGGGGCCGCTTTGCTGTTGTAAAGAAGTGCATCCATAAGGCTAGCAGAAAAGATGTTGCCGTGAAGTTCATCAACAAGAAAATGAAGAAGAAGGAACAGGTCGCACATGAGGCAGCCATACTGCAACATTTACAGCACCCTCAGTACATTACGATTCATGACACTTACGAGTCACCTTCTTCCTACATCTTAGTTTTAGAACTGTAAGTCCTGGTACTTAGCTTTTTTTCTGTCACAGTGAGATACATTTGTTGTCCATAAAATATTCTAAATACGGGATGTTTCTGTAACTTGTGATTTTTGTTGCATTTATTTTTATAATGTGGATTGTTGTTGGATTTTAGGATGGATGATGGCCGCCTCTTGGACTATCTTATGAACCATGATGAATTAATGGAGGAGAAAGTTGCATTTTACATAAGGGACACAATGGAGGCCTTACAGTATCTTCACAATTGTCGAGTTGCTCATTTGGATATAAAGGTAGGAACAAGAGGTGAAGAAATTGTTTACTTGAATGAGAAAGGGCGGCTAATTTCAACCTTCTACTCTTTATATAATTCAGATCTTTAAAGTATCTCATTGATGGTGGGTGTGTGTGTGTGTGGATGTTTTGCTAAGAAATTTGTTACTCCTACAGATTAAATTTTATTTAATTATACCAGTATTTGTGACTCATAATGCAGTCATGAGATTCTGGCGTGTGCGCCACCCAGAGCAGCTAACAACATATACATAAGATAATACATACAATCATAAAAACATCTAAAAACCCAGCCCAGACCCTCCCCAACCCATTAAGACAAAAAAAAACAGTATAAAAAAGCTAACAGCTAAAACCATACAAAAATGCATTAAAACAGCTACATAAAAAACATCTTACAGCTCCAGCAATGATCTATAGTCTTGGGCAGCTAGACTAGCCAGCAGACCTGGGCCATACCACAGGATGAGTCCCAGACCCACTGGCACAGCCAGGTCTTGAGGACCTTCCGAAAAGGGAGCAGCTCCATCTGGAGGCACACTTCCGATGGTAAGAGGTTCCACAGGGCTGGGGTAGACACAGAGAAGGCTCGTCCCCTGGTCCCAGCCAGATGTGCTACTCTTGTCGAGGGGACCACCACAGAGCCTCTTTGGTCTGCCCTCGTAGGATGGGCAGAATGCCTTGGGGAGATGCGGTCCCGTAAGTAACCCAGTCCACTGCCATTAAGGACTTTAAAGGTCAAAACCAGCACCTTGAATTGCACCCAGAGGCACACTGGCAACCAGTGCAGCTCCCAGAGCAGCGGTGATACATGAGCATAATGCCCCCACCCCATCACCACCTGGGCAGCCGCGTTCTGGACCAGCTGAATATATTCCCAAGTGGTTCTAAGAATTCAGCTACATCAGGTCATTTTTCCTGATTTATTATTAATTTCTCATAAATAGCAAATGTAGTGTTTATTAAACATATCCAATGCATTCCCATTAATAAACCTCAACTTATCTAATTCATACAATGGTGGCTAGTATCCAGTTCTGTTGCTATGCTAGTATTGGGAATTAGGTTCACCGCTAATTAAAAGGCCTCCTTTCCAATCCCATGTTGTGCAAAATGTTGTTTCATTGGATGCAAGTTTTGCATAACCTGAAATCAAAGCAAGGACTTTTTAATTAGCAACAATCTGCTGCTCCCATTGATGTCATTCCTCTTATGCTGGTGTAGCTACATAACATAATTTTGACCAATAATGAAATGCATGTACTATAATCGAGTTGCAAGTGGGGAATTTTCCTTTGATCCATGCATTCATTCAAACATTGCTTTTCCTGAGTTGTAAGAGGCAATCTTGGCCTGGATAAATGCTACATTTTATAATTTGAAACAGATTATGCATAACCTAAATTATTCATTCAAGACCTGTTGTAAAATATTCATTGGTGCATTAGATTTAAATTAATTCTTAAAGGAAATATAAAGCTAGCTGCAATGGTTGGCTGAAAAATTTCTTTTGACATCATAATGACATTCATATATGGGCAGTTGGGGATTTTGTCAAATGGTTTGAATGCTTTTTATTTTGTTACCAATTTACTTTACTTTCTATATAAAGCATGCATTGATGGTCCATAGGTTTTTCATCACCTGTCTGTCTGCCTGTCTGTTTGTCATATTTATATGCCACCTTTCTTCCCATTGGGGCTCACATCAACTAAGACAGATGTTGTATTTTACTCTTCACAGCCAGAAAATTTGCTTATTGACTTCCGGATCCCAGTGCCTCGAGTTAAGTTAATTGACCTGGAAGATGCTGTGCAGATCACAGGCCATTACCACATTCACCATCTCCTTGGAAACCCGGAGTTTGCTGCTCCAGAAGTTCTCCAGGGCACTCCAGTTTCACTGGGCACTGACATCTGGAGCCTAGGAGTGCTGACCTATGTCATGCTGAGTGGGGTTTCTCCCTTTCTCGATGAAAGCAGGGAAGAGACGTGCATCAATGTGTGCCGCGTGGATTTCAGCTTCCCTGACGAATACTTTTGCGACGTAAGCCACGCGGCAAGAGACTTCATCACTGTCACCCTTCAAGAAGACTTCAGGAGGAGGCCGACAGCAGCCACGTGCCTGCAACACCCTTGGCTCCAGTTTCACAATGGCAGCTATTCCAAAATCCCACTGGATACCTCACGCCTGGCCAGTTTCCTTGAACGCCGAAAGCACCAGTTTGATGTGCGCCCAGTTCCTAACGTTAAGAGTTTCATAATGGGTAGGATGAACCTAGGAACAGAACGCAACAGAAGTCCTTTCACTGAAGTGCTCTAGGGTATGAAATGAGGGAAAGTAGAATCTCACTCTCTCATATGGACTGCACAAAGCATTATTGTAGGATGATGTGATGTCCAAGGAAGTGCATGTACTATTCCAGCAGTTCCATTATCTAATGTTATTAGAATTAGCTAGATATGCAATTTCTTGGATGGCTTATTCTGATGATGAAGGGTTCCTGGTAAAGCCAGGTGAATGTTTAAAAAATATCAGCTGAGAATGGGAACAAAAACACAGAGGCCTTCATTTTGTAAGGCAGCCTTTTAGACATTCTTGCTAATTTCATAAATGTTGGAGTGATAAGTCTAAAAAGCAGTAGAATTTCAAATGCTAGATTGATCCTCCATGTCCAAAGTTTCCTGAAAAACAAACTGCACCAGATGGATTTCAGGTTCTGTAGGAATGAGTGTTGTTGTTTTTCAAACCCTAATGAGGAACCAGCTATGTCTTAGAAGGCAAATTTCTAATAAGATTGCCGTTTGATTGCTCTTAAAGGGTAAAAGTCACCCTTGCTCTTAAATATGCTTTATCAATTAAGAGCATAGTATATCTTTGTCAATAAACCCTCTCCAGATTCTGAAGCACTGTCATGTTCAAAATTAATATATACCATAAATTAAGTGGCTGTATGCTACTGCTGAAATGCGGAATTTACTAACAACAAATACTTAAATGAAGCACAATGATACCTTTTTTAGAATAAATTTTATACCCCTTGTAAAGTAAATCTTTTTGCAAAATCTGTGCATTAAGTAAGACAGTGTGCAAATAATTGTTCTTACCTGTAAACTAGATGTGAGTTTTTCCATTACAGAATGTTTGTTTAATTCTCATATAGACTGTAACAAAAAAAGGATTTTATTCTTTCAGTTTAAAAAGTTGTGAACTTAATTCAAAGTGTGCAAAGTCTGATAAATATAGTGGATCCATCCTTACACTTATGGGTTCACAATTGGTTTTGTTTTATAATGCTAGTAATTTACTGCATCTGTGAATATATATATTTTTTTGTTTTCCCCATATTCCAAATATCTATGTTAGTATTTTTATGCAGTTTCAAAGTTTGATATAATAATTCAAACAGGTTATTGATATTAGAAGTTACCACAATAGTTGGTTTTTACTTTACAAAGCACTCAAATTAGTAGCCCCTTATATATTGTCAAACTGTCTTAAAAATAAGTGGCTTTAGAATAATAGTTCCAAAATTATATTATCATGTATTGATGTTGATGGGGTATGGGGTATGGGGTGGGGAAATCTATTCTTTTTACACCAAAGGTATTTAGAGCAAAGACAATTATTTATGGTCTGGCCATTTCATAAATCTTTAGAAGTCATATATGTCATCAATTGATGTCTGGTTTTTCCCTCTTCCCACCTTCTTATTAACTAATGTCCCACAAACCCTACCATAGGGTAACAGATCTCAGAACTGACTAACTCAGGGTGTTCTCTCCTTGTGTGTAATAGAAATAATGAGCTCTCCCACTTCCTTGGTTCAGTTGCTGCCCACTTGGTGTGGCACAAGATGCTATTGATTCTGGGCCACTCTCTTAGCTGTTTGTGCTGTACACGTCTATCATTGGTAGGCAGCTGCAACTAGGATAAGGCAACTGGGCTTTGCTCTAGGTAGCAAATTTAGAGGGCATGCCTCTTCCTCATATGTCTGCAGCAAAGACAGCCCCAACTAGACTGCCAGGATTGGCACAGCTGCCTGGTCTACTGCCATAAGAGGACAATGATTTTTAGCCAGCCACTCAGCTAGAAGACTTGAGTCCAGCAGAGGGGAAGCCAACATGGGGCTACATGAACCAGGCAGCAATGCGCTGCAAATTTTTTTACTATGCCCACCATGGGCGTGGCTAACTCTGTGGGCATGGCTAACTCTGGGCCACACCCACTTGGCCTCCCTACACCATTGTCTGGGGTAGGGAGGTGGGCATGGCCGGCCAAGTGGGTGTGGCCTGGAGGAATGTCCGCTACTGGTGCCCGGGCACCTGTGGACACCTGTTGCAACGTAACACTGGAACTAGGTCTCTGGTCTTCACTTGCTTGGTGGCTCATTTTGTGCTGCATGCCCCAGATGCCAAAATTGCTACGGCACTGATCATGTGCTACCTGGTAGCCTATTCACAAGGCCTTCCAGCCCCTTGATAACCTCTAACATTGGGATTCTTTTTCCACAGTGATATGCTGTGAATGAAACACGAATGTATGACTTTCAAACTGTTCAACTAGGAATGATGCTTGCTGTATAACTCTTGTAAATGCAAGGCGCTTTGATATGAGTCTGTAGTAAAAGCAAGACCTGAACAGAAGTCAAGAAGTAGCAACACCAGTGGAGGGAAATGAAGTTGGCCTAATGGTAATTAATTTTGCTTTCAAAAGGCTGGGGAGCCAGTAAAATGATAAGAGCCACAGGATCTAGCTTGACAGATTAATATGGCGGATAATTACCAGTTTACCAAGTAGGTTCAATGTACTCTGTGGTAAATTAGCATTTGGTATTGTGTTAACTGAATTCCTTCTTTCATTGATGACTCCAAGAGAATTTATCTCAACATTGAAAAGTAAAGTAGAACTTGAAAAAGTTACTAACCAATGTACAGTACTAGAATCCCCTAATAGGCTGAGGGATTTTGGAAACTATAACCCCAAAACCTCCTCTCTTGGAAGCAGATTGCCCTACACTAACATTTCTTTCATTAGGTCTGCAATCTCATAAACCATATGAAGAAGGAAACTGAATTTTAGCTGCAATTGTAAAGTATTGGCCCAAATCATACTGTCTGGTTAAACTGGCATAATATGAACAGCATAACTCTTGGAATCAAATTATTTAAAGTAGGGAAATCACCTTAGATATTATTGATGCATACTGAATTGTGTGACTCAGCATGCAACTGATGTCTACAGTGATTTGAGGCAATCTGTATCCAGAAGTCATGCCATTTGCATAGCCCCACAAGATGCTTTGGGCTCCCCCCCAAAAAAAATAATAATTTCTAATTCTTCCCCCTTGCTGCTTTAAGTAATGGTATATTTTTGGCAAGATTTGACATTTGTTTATGCTCAGCCTTTATAAGTATGCACAGTGGCAAAGAACAACAACAACAAAAGGAAGCATGCCACTAAGGTACACTGGAAACATATTACTTTATTAGGCTCAGCCTTTAAAAGAAGACTCCACAGCTTGGATCAGGTGCAACAGTCTTGTTCCAACAAACCACAACCTTTCAGACCATATTGCATAATGGTTTCATATCCTGGTTTGCATGATGTTGTGTTCTAAGGGTTTTACCTTCCACAGGGATTACAATGTATCTGAACCAATGTAACCTTGCCTATAGCAACAATGTAACCTTCAGCTGTATCATATGAACCCTGCATGAGGACGCGAGCTAATGACCACCAGCTGGCAGCAGCGAGCGTCCAAGCTCTCTTGGTCAGAACTCATCAAAGGCAACAGCGCGGGAAGCTTTCCCGCCACCACCTACACCTGGACAAGAAGGGCGTGACTCGCAATGACGTCACGCAGGCAGTAGCCAATGGGCTGCCATGGCACCACGTTCAAATGTATTACTACTGTATATAAAGAGCTATCGATCCGCCATTACCTCATGTTCCCTCTGTCCACGATGCAATAAACCTGAGTTAACCCAGCCCGAGGCTGTGTCCTGTGTCTTGGTTTTGCATACACCAAATTGGCGACGAAGGTGGGATGATGGATTCCCAAAGTGCCAGGACACAGAGCGGGTTCAATATTACCAAGCCGCAAGACTGGACCATCTTTAACATGGATTTCAAGGCGGCATTGGTGGAACTCAAAGTCAAAGACGACGAGGAAAGGAAGAGGGCCATCCTCACCCGAATGCTGGGTGTAGAAACCAAGCGGACGCTGGTGGGCATGATCGAACCGAAGTCGTTGGATGACTTCAAAACCGACGACATACTGAAGTTGCTGCGTGAGCGTTTCCAACCCTCGAAGGCAATGTTTCCCGCTAGGAGTGCGTTTTGGAGGCGAGTCCAAGCGCCGGGTGAGTCGGTAGAGGCTTTCGTGGAGGCCCTAAGGGTAGCCGCCGTTCCCTGCAAGTGGGACAACCTGGAGATGATAATGAGGGACGTCGTGCTGTGTGGCCTGAAGGACAAGGAAGTGCAGCGCAGCCTGATGAACAGGGAGCCGCCACCCACGCTGGCCGAGGTCGTAGAGACCGCGGAATCCGCGGAGTCCACGAATGCGGGAGTGGACGAAATACACGAGTGGCGTGAGTGGCGTCCTAGGGCCAGCAAAGCGGAAAGCTCGGTACGCGGCAAGTCAGGACAGCCGGTGCACGCGACCCGACGAACCTCGAGATCCTCTACAGATGGCAGCGACGGCGAAGAGGTACAGAAGGTCCGGAAAGGGGGGCGCCGCTGTGAGGGTTGTGGGGCGGCCCACGAGCGTGCGAAGTGCCCTTTCAGGAAAGCCGAATGTTACAGCTGTGGTCGGCGCGGGCACATCGCCAGGGCATGCAGAAATCGGAAAGAGGGCCGGAGGCAGTCGAAAGACCGTTCGGCCAGACCGGACCGTCCAGCGAGACCCCAAGATGGCGCCCGAACCACGAGGAAGCAGGACGGCGTGGGTCGCGTCTCGGACGGCAGTGAGGACGACGCCCCCGTGTTCAGCGTGTCCGCGGGACAAAACCATTACTTCATTGAGGTAATAGTGCAAGGGGCCCCTGTTAGAATGGAGATTGACTCGGGGTCCTATTATTCCATAATTCCCCAGAAAGAGTTCTTGAAGATCGACCCCCATGCGCGGCCCAAACTTAAGACTCTGAGGTCCACGCTGCGAGACGTACAAGGGAACAGCATTCCAGTGCTGGGGGTCGGGAAATTTCGGGTTTGTTATAAAAGACATTCCGCAGAACTCCCTTTAGTCGTTCTCAAAGGGGGGAGTTGTAGCCTCCTGGGGACGCAGTGGTTTCAGCCTTTGGGTTTGTTCATAGGGGGGGTGCATGCCGTGGGCGCGGATCCGATACAAGCGGTGTGTGACGCGCACCCCACCGTTTTTGAAAAAGGACTGGGAAAATTCAAGGGACCCCCTGTAGCCTTCGACCTAGACCCGGAGGTCCGCCCGATAAGACTCAAACCGCGCAGGGTACCTTTCGCGCTAAAGGACAAAATAGAGGCGGAACTGGACAAATTGGTGGGCCAGGGGATTCTTATTCCTGTTGATTCCGCGGAGTGGGAAACTCCAATTGTAACAGCTTTGAAGGCTAACGGGGAGGTGCGCATTTGCGCTGATTATAAGTGTACAATTAACAAGGCGATTCGCCCGAATGCATATCCGGTGCCAGTGGTCAGCCACCTTTTGGCCAGGCTGAATGGGGGAAAGTGTTTCGCTAAGCTCGATCTGGCACAAGCCTATCAACAACTCCCCGTAACTCCCGCCACGGCCGCGGCACAAACGATAGTCACACATAAAGGAGCGTTCCAGGTGTCGCGTTTACAGTTCGGCGTGAACTCGGCACCCGGCCTTTTTCAGTCGCTTGTGGAACGCCTCCTGAAGGGGCTGGAGGGGGTGTTACCTTATTTTGATGACGTATTGATAACAGGGGGGAGTGAGGCCGAACTAGCCAGGAGATTGGATAAAGTGCTAACGGTGTTCGAGAAGGCGGGGTTGAGACTGAGGAAGGACAAATGTGTTTTTTTCGAAACCGAGGTCGAGTTTTTAGGGTTTCGGATCACACCCGAGGGTATTAAGCCGTCCAAATCCAAAGTGGAAGCCATTAAGAAGGCCCCTCGCCCCACATCCAAAACCGAACTACAGTCATTCCTGGGGCTCCTCAATTTTTACCATACATTCCTCCCGCGGAAAGCCTCCGTGGCCGAACCGCTTCATCGGTTACTTAAAAAAGAGGAGACATGGATGTGGGGTGACGAGCACGAGAAGGCGTTCAACGAACTAAAGCAACTGTTAACATCGGACGCAATCCTTACGCACTTCGACCCCAAACGGCCGGTGGTCTTAGTCTGTGATGCATCACCTGTGGGAGTGGGGGCGGTGCTTTGCCACGTGTTGGATGACGGTCGGGAGGCCCCAGTTGCGTTTTATTCAAGGTCCCTGTCCCAAGCAGAGCGAAATTATGCACAAACCGACAGGGAGGCATTAGCAATAGTAGCGGGGACCAAAAAGTTTCACGATTTTCTGTATGGCCGCCCGTTCACAATTGTGACGGATCACAAGCCCCTGTTAGGGATTTTCACGGCAGGCAAGCCAACGCCGCAGATACTATCTCCGAGAATGTTGCGATGGGCCATTTTTCTTAATGCATACCAACACGAGTTGGAGTACCGGCCCGGAAAGGAGATCAGCCATGCTGATGCGCTTTCGAGATCTCCTTTGCCTTTGTCGGACGACCAAAAAGCCAGAATAGGAAGAGACCGCCAGGTGCTGCTAATCGAGGTTTTAGACGAACCCCCAATAGTACCAGCCGATATAGCTAGGGCGACAGGCAAGGACAGAACGCTGGAGAAAGTCAGCTCATGGGTGCAGAAAGGGTGGCCAGCATCGTCCCCAAGCAAGGAATTCGACCCATTCTTTAGGAAGAAGCTAGAGTTGTCCCTAGAAAGGGGGTGCCTGTTGTGGGGCCAACGGGTGGTGGTCCCAACACCCATGCGGCCGAGGGTTCTCAAACTGCTGCACGTCAGCCACCCGGGCATCGTTCGCTCAAAAGCGCTCGCCCGCAGTTACTTTTGGTGGCCACAGCTGGACGAGGACATTGAGCACATGGTCGGTACTTGTGGGGCGTGCCAGGGGTCCCGACCAGAGGCGGCCCGCCTTCCGCATAGGGAATGGGACACAGCAAGGGGGCCATGGTCCAGAGTGCACGTAGATTTCGCTGGCCCTTTCCGAGGAACCATGTTTCTCCTGGTGGTGGATGCATTCTCAAAGTGGCTGGAGGTCATTCCGGTAAAGAGCACGTCCTCCGCCACTACAATTAACCAACTACGGAGAGTCTTTTCAACGTTCGGTTTACCCGACACTTTAGTCAGCGATAACGCGAGTTGCTTCACCTCCTCAGAGTTCGGGGCATTCATGGAGGCGAATGCCATTCGGCATGTCACGTCCGCGCCGTTTCACCCGGCCACGAATGGCCAAGTGGAACGGTTGGTGCGTACAACAAAGGAGGCGCTTCGGCGCATGGGCCCCGGGGACCTGAATCACCAAGTATGTCAGTTCTTATTAGCGTATAGGGTGACCCCCTTAGCGTCAGGGTACTCGCCGGCAGAGCTATTGATGCGGCGGAAACTGACTACACTCCTGTCCAGGCTGGACCCCACAAGAATTGAGGATAAAGGGAAAAACGTGGGGCTGGCAGTCTCGAAAGGTTTCGCCGCCGGCGACCCTGTTCATTGCAGGAACTATGCCAGCGCGGGGCCAGCCTGGGTGCCGGGGACGGTTGTAGAACAGACGGGGCCAGTGTCGTACAGGGTCGAAACCCACAACGGTCTCCTCTGGAGGAGGCACGCAGACCAACTGAGGCACCGAGTAAGTGGGCCAGTCAGTGAGGATCACCAACAAGATTCAGCGTTAGGGTTCTCCCCCACCCGCTTAACCCAAGGGGGAGACAGCAGCGGGCAACAGTCCCAAGCAAGGGGGGAAGGAAGAAGCAGCGGCCCCGACTCATATCCTTTTGATAAACCAGTTCATTCAGAGGCCGGGGAAGGGGGAGAGGAGTTCGCGACCGCTGCCCCCGAATGGAATTTTGGTTTTGATTTAGCAAACCGGGGGGGTTTTCAGGAGTGTTCCCCCACCCATCCAAGCGAGAAGAGGGGTTTTTCGTTAGTCCCCAGTGCCCCCGGTTCCTCCCTGAGTAAGAGCACACCTCCCAACAACGCCGCGGAGCCGCGGCAAGTCACTAACGAGTCTCCCTCTCAAATTACAGGACAGGAAGCCAGGGGACAAAGAGAAGGTAGCGAACCCGGGGAGAGGCAGCCCGCATCGAGACCCCAGCGTGTTCGAAACAAGCCATCTTGGCTGAGAGATTTTGTCTCCTAGGGGGGGGAGTGTTTAGAAGCATGGGCTCGAGACGTTGTCTCGTCCTAGGAGGGAGGGATGTTGTGTTCTAAGGGTTTTACCTTCCACAGGGATTACAATGTATCTGAACCAATGTAACCTTGCCTATAGCAACAATGTAACCTTCAGCTGTATCATATGAACCCTGCATGAGGACGCGAGCTAATGACCACCAGCTGGCAGCAGCGAGCGTCCAAGCTCTCTTGGTCAGAACTCATCAAAGGCAACAGCGCGGGAAGCTTTCCCGCCACCACCTACACCTGGACAAGAAGGGCGTGACTCGCAATGACGTCACGCAGGCAGTAGCCAATGGGCTGCCATGGCACCACGTTCAAATGTATTACTACTGTATATAAAGAGCTATCGATCCGCCATTACCTCATGTTCCCTCTGTCCACGATGCAATAAACCTGAGTTAACCCAGCCCGAGGCTGTGTCCTGTGTCTTGGTTTTGCATACACCAAACATGAATATCTAAAACAAAGTTTATCAGTCCTGGATGTCATGAGAAACTGTGCTTAAGAAACCAAGAAAGCTTAACTAAGGGGAAGGATGGAAAGTCATGAGGCTGTGCTATCCTTAGTTTCCTGGATTGGATTGTTACATTGCAGCACTTTCACGAGCACTGAGTTCATCCCTCTCTATTCCCACTGCTTCTTTGTAATTTTTCCCTTTGCATTTTTGTTTTGTTTGCATCTGACGGCTTTCCCCGTGCGCGCACAAAAATGTCAGAGCTTTAACAAGGTTCAATGTGATATTTAAACAGCAATAATAATCTTGACCCAAAAAATACATAAATTTTCTCTTTGGGTTCTTGGGCTTATTTGTCACCTACCCCCACCCCCACCCCCACCCCACCACTGTCAGCACAGGGGCTATACTATAAAGAGGTGTTTTTGTTTTTAGCAACTATGAGAGAAGCAAGAACAGAGAATACCAAGATGGAGTTTCCCCCCTTCCATTCCCCACCTCAAAATACACAAATTATGTATTACAAAAGGAGAAAGAATAAGAAAGGACATTGACTTAAATTTGTTGTTGTTGTTCAGTCGCACAGTCGATTCCGACCCTTTGCGACCCCATGGACCATCGCTCTCCAGGCACCTCTGTCCTCCACCATCCCCCTCAGTCCTCCCAGTTCTGTGCCCACTGTGTCTACCACACCATCTATCCATCTCATCCTTGGCCTCCCCCTTCTTCTTTTGCCCTCCACCTTTCCCAACATCACGGCCTTCTCAAGTGAATCCTCCCTTCTCATTTGATGCCCAAAGTACTTTAGCCTCATCTTTACTATTTGACCTTCCAATGAGCAGTCAGTGTTGATTTCCTCCAAGATTGACCTATTTGTTCTCCTCGCTGTCCAGGGTACCCTCAAAACTCTTCTCCAGCACCACATTTCAAAGGCGTCTATTCTTCTGCGTTCAGCTTTCCTAATTGTCCAGCTCTCACATCCGTACATTACCACTGGGAATACCATTGCTTTGACTATTCTAATTTTTGTTTGCAATGTGATGTCTCTGCTTTTCACTATGTTCACCAGGTTTCTCATGGCTTGTCTCCCAAGAATCAGTCGCCTTTTTATTTCATGGCTGCAATCCCCATCTGCAGTGATCTTAGATCCTAAGAACGTAAAATCTGTCACTGCTTCTACTTCTTCCCCATCTATTTTCCAGGAACTGATCGGGCCTGATGCCATTATCTTGGTTTTCTTGATATTGAGTCTCAAGCCCGCTTTTGCACTCTCTTCCTTCAAACCGATCAAGAGATTCTTTAGGTCTTCCTCACTTTCTGCCATTAGGGTGGTGTCGTCTGCATATCTCAGATTGTTGATGTTTCTCCCAGCAATTTTGATCCCATATTGTGATTCCTCCATCCCTGCGTTGCGCATGATGTGCTCTGTGTATAAGTTGAATAAGCAGGGTGACAAAATGCAGCCTTGTCTTACTCCTTTTCCTATTCCAAACCACTCTGTCATTCCGTGTTCTGTCCTAACTGTTGCTTCTTGGTTCCTGTACAGATTTCTCAGGAGGCATATGAGATGCTCTGGTATTCCCATCTCTTTAATCACTTGCCACATCTTGTTGTGATCCACACAATCAAATGCCTTAGTGTAGTCAATAAAGCAAAAGTATACTTGTTTCTGGTATTCCTTTGTTTTCTCCATGATCCAACGTATGTTGGCAATGTGGTCTCTAGTCCCCCTGCCTCTTCTGAAACCAGCCTGCACCTCTGGTAATTCTCTTTCCACATGCTGCTGAAGTCTATCCTGTATTATCTTGAGCATCACCTTGCTGGCGTGTGGGATGAGCGCAATTGTTCGATAATTTGAGCATTCTTTGGCATTGCCCTTTTTTGGGATTGGAACATATACTGATCTTTTCCAGTCCTGTGGCCACTGTTTTGTTTTCCAAATCTGCTGGCATATTGAATGCAGTAATTTGATGCCATCATCTTTTAGAGCTTTGAAAAATTCAACTGGGATACCATCATCTCCACTAGCTTTGTTGTTTGCAGTGCTCTTTAGGGCCTTTCTGACTTCACTCTCCAGGATGTCTGGCTCAGGTTCAATTTCTTCATCATTGTGACTATCAGGAGTGTTGAGTTCCTTTTTGTAGAGTTCCTCTGTGTACTCTTTCCATCTTTTCTTAATCTCTTCTGCATCAGCTAGCTCCTTTCCGTCTTTGTCCCTTATCATGTTCATTTTTGCTTTAAATGTTCCCTTGATTTCCTGGACTTTTTTGAAAAGGTCTCTGGTTCTGCCTCTTTTGTTGTTTTCCTCCATTTCTCTGCACTGTTCTTTTAGGTAGTTTTCCTTATCTCTCCTTGCTTTTCTTTGAAATTCTGTGTTCAAAAGATTGTATTTTTTCCTTTCTCCTTTGACTTTTGCATTCCTTCTTTCCTCTGCTATTTTAAGAGCCTCATCAGACAACCACTTTGCTTTCTTGCTCTTCTTTTCTTTTGGTATGGTTTTCTTTGCTGCTTCCTGCATGATGTCCCTCATCTCTGTCCATAATTCTTCTGGCACTCTATCTATTGAGTCTAAATTTACGTGTCTAATAAATATGAGTTAACAAAGTGGAGTGCCTTGCAGGGGGGAAACAAGCTACATCCTTACTCTTTAACCTCTTACTGGATTTCACCCCTGTTGTTTTTTTTAAAACATAAATAAACATTTTATATAGCCCAGGGTACTGACAATCAGCCAAATTTGGGGCGTAGGAGCTCAGGAAGAAACAAAGGACAAAATCCAGCTAAAGTCACTTGTTGTGGTCAAACTCCACTAGAAACTCACATACTGCTTTCAATAAAAGCAAAAGTACCATTCTGTTCTACCTGGCCTAGGAGTAACCTCCCACTAAGCAAAACCATTAAGAAGCTGAGGTATTTTAAAGACTAATTTATCATACTATGGGCTTATTTTAATAAACACTAGGCTAAATGCCAATGTATAATATGAGCTTTTGCTAATACACACAGCATTGTTCTGAATCATCTGCGGAAGAGGGCTCTATGTCCATCAACTCTTGGTCATAAACTGTTCCCACAGACTGAGTAGCACTTACTTCAGAACTGAACATACATAAAATCCCACTGCACATCAGATATAATTTTAGCTGGAGTAGAATTAGTGTGTGCAAAGCATCACAACTACTACTTATGACAAAAGAACTTTACATGAATCTTTGTCATATCTCCTTGCTCCTGGCCGTGATACTCTCTGGATTCACAAATGCCTTTCAAGATCTCATTATGTATATGTATACATTGAAAAGGAGATCTCTTTTATAGCTGCATTTTAAAAAAAAAACTTTTATCGTGATCTTGAAAAAAATGCAAAATGTTTTCTACGTACCATCTGATAATTCTTGAAGAAACACTGGCTCACCAGAAATCACTAAAAACTGTTACTCCATGGGAAATAAATGTCTGGATATCTGCTGTTAGTCAATGGCTGTAGTTTAAGAAATCTGATGGGTAAATTGTAACTGAGATGTCATGGGATATGCATGAAAGTGCAAGTAGCTTCTCAGTCATAAAGGATTTCTTGCACCAAAGGGTTTTGTAAAGGGAATGTAAAAAAAACTTACTCTAGCCAGAATATTCCAATGCATACAAAGGGCTGTGTTCTGTGTTGGCATCAGTCAAAACAAAGCACCTACAAAAGAGCCTCCAATTTCACTTAAGGCACAGCAAGAAAATGTGAAATGTTAAGGAAGGAAGTGAAGAGTAGTTACACATCTCATTGTTCATATGGCTCTCAGTAAGTTTGCTGAAAACATGTGATACGAATGCCATGTCTCCATCTTTGAATCACAAATAGCAATGAATAAAATATGACTAGGAAGAATGGTCAAGGGAGCATTGGTTTATAACTAGCAACTGCTGTAAATTCTGATTCCTAAAAGAATTTCAGCATACCACTCTATTTTTTGGGAACTTTTCTGTTCCACGTGTTTATAGAAAATGGGCTCTGGTTTTATCTCGTATTTCTGGTTCTGCAGACAATGGTGCTTTCTTTCCTAAAGGTACATCAGATGATCCTCCCCTGCTATCCACCTGACATCTCTCTCCAGGCCAGGCTGGTTATACAGTTGCAATCAGTAACAAATTACTGATTAGTCATGTTAGTGACTGTTGTAATTTGTAGGCTTAAACTCTGAAAGTGGTAGAAATAAGCATCTGTTCTACCTAAGCCATATCTTAACTTAAGCTTGGTTTTTCAGTGCTGGTGCTTTTACTTCACTTTCTAGCAAATTATTGTATCTGCTTTTGTTCCCATCATACCACATGCAAAGGGTACAGTGTATATATAACTTTGTGGTTGCAATCCTATGCATATTTGCAAGTAGTAACTTCCATTCAACTCAAGATTACTTACTGTTGAATAGAAATGTATGAGGTTGCAGAGTTTGGCAAATGTGTACAATCCAACATACATACACCTGGGAATAAGTCCAGTTGAACCCAGCAGGTAGACACCCTTTGCTTACTCTGTGAAAACATTTGCATATATAGTGCTGATGGGGACTGTATTGTTAAATGGGAAATGGTGGCTCTCCTTTGCTATAGTTAATCAGAGTTTGAACAGCCACATATCAGGAACATTTGCTGTTGCAAGATTCCTAAACTAAGCAGGGGGTTGGAGCTGATAACCTCAGAGGTCCCAACCAACACCACCATTCTAAGAGCTTAGACTTTTTCAAAGTGCAAATTAATTCCAGAGCCTTAAATATTATCAGTCTTTTGTTAGTCTGCCTTAACTGTTATCTCATTTCCCCCCCTTGATTTCCTTTTGTATGCATATGTATTTTCTAAAGATACATTTTGTAAATATTTTATTTATACTTCATATGTAATGTTGTAAAGTGATTACCTGCCCTCATATGTTCTTATTGTTTGGCAGTACATGTTATGTACAGATTATAAAATCTGCATTTTAGGCTATTGCCTTCCTTATAAATACAGTATATGAAAGAATCAGCTCTGGATGTTTGTTATTTTAAGATGTAACAACCATTGTTCTAATAACACTGATCAAACCAGATACAATAAGTTTAAGAAGGAACCTTTTGTTAGTCCTATATTACACCATAAAGCAGTGCCTTCTAGATTTATTTTTATTTATTTAGTATATTTTTATACCGCTTTCCTCACCTATTGGTGACCCACAGCGGTTTACAGACAAAGATGGTAAATTACATAAAACTTAAGGACCATGTCATGGGTAACAGCCGCTTCCACTCCCCTCCAACCGGCAGATGTTGCTCAGTCTGGTATAGAGTGTATAGCTGTGATGGAAGGGGGAATCCATAGTACAGTCTCTATCAATCCATTAAATTCATTTGGTGATTTTGAGCCAGCCACACACTGCCTGAAATTGTGTTCCTTAACATAATTAGTGACACTGGAGTAGGCCTGTTGAATCAGCGGAGATTTGGTGGGTCGACTCCTGCATAAATTCCATTGATTCAAACAGCCCCATTCTAGTTATGACATACTGTGCTTAACAACAGAATTTCAGCCATTCTGTTTGGTCTATATCAGAGGGTTGTTGTGCAGATAACAGCATGAGAAGAGTCACTTACTTTACTTTGAACTTATTGGGGAATAAGGACTGCAGTGGCTCAAGTGGCTAAGATACTGACTGGGAGGCGGAAGATCAGCAGTTCGATTCCCGAGTACTGCAGGACTGAATGAGCTCCCAGCTTTGTCCCAGCTCCTGCCAACCTAGCAGTTCGAAAGCAAGAAATTGCAAGTAAATAAATAGGGACCACTTTGGTGGGAAGGTAACAGTGTTCCGTGTGCCTGCCACATGACTACAGAAACATCTGCAGAAGCAGACAGTGCTAGCTCTTCAGCTTTGAAACAGATGAGCACTGAACCCTAGAGCCGGATATGACTGGTTTTCGAGCAAGGGAAATCTTTACCTTTACCTATTGGGGAAATATAAAATATAACTACACAGTGAGGAAAATATGAATTAACTTGTATGTTATTACAACGAGGGCTTCCACGGGCCAGATGAACTGGCGTCAGGAACCGTATCCAGCCCCTGGGCTGTAGTTTGGGCACACCAAGTTAGTCTTTAAGGTGCCACAACGTTCTCTTTTTTCTTGTTTTGTTTACTCCTTTAAGTTTGCACAGACTAACACGGCTACCACTTCAAAAAGGGAACGATAATGATAATGATAATAATGATAATAATGATAATAATAATAATAATAATAATAATAATAATAATAATAATAATAATAATAATAATAGGTGCAAAAGGGTCGCTCGCCCGCCCTTAAACCCCACACGCAAATGCTGCAACCAGAATAAAGGCACCCAATTTTTTTATTTTTATTCAGCCAGTGGGTCGGAATAAAATTGGTAGCCCGATAAGAGTCGCCACTCAGCAGTGCGCATGCGCGCCCTGTCCTAACGGCTTTTAACCGCCTCTCCCTCCTATGATGGAGGAGGGGGGTGGAGCCTTTTAACGTCATTATTCCGCGACGGGAAGAGAGCGAGAGCGTGCGTGCCACCATGGAGCAGTTGGCATCCGAGCTGTACGCGGTGGAGGCGCTGCGCTTCGGAGAGTTCGTCCTCAAGAGCGGGCTCGTTTCCCCGGTCTACGTGGACCTGCGCGTCATGGTATCGGCGCCCACTTTGCTGAACAAGGTATCCCCCTCTCTTCCTCGCGGAGCTTTTAATAAAGTGGGGGAGGTATTAAGAAAGCGGGTGGGTGGGTGGGGCCGACGGCAATGGAAAAAGGCTACTGGCCAATAGAAACCGAGAACAGCAGGGTGGGGCGGGCTTTTCGAATCCCTTGGAAGCGGCGCGGGTTCCTGATAGGCAGGCGGAGAGATTGACGGAGGAAGGAAGTGGGTGGGGTCGGGGTGTGACATCCCTTTGGGAGATGGTTGTGCCAAGAATTCTCCCCATTGGTTGGAGGTTCCTGGGAGTGGCAGCAGCCCCCCTCCCCCTCCCCCCTCCCTCCCTCCCAGTCACTTCCCCAAGATTTTCACCTGAATCCATAGATTTACAAACAGCAAGAGCAGGGGAGGGGGACAAAGTGGGTACAAGAGCCCTGGTGGTGTAGTGTTTAAACTGTTGTACTGCAGCCAAAGCATTGTGAGCTTGATTCTGATGGGTCTCAAGTGTGACTCAGTCTTCCATCCTTTTGAGGTTGGTAAAATGAGGACCCAGCATGCTGGGGGCAAATGCTAATTAACTTGTGAACCGCCCAGAGAGTGTACTAAGTGCTATGGGGTAGTATATAAATAAATGTTATTGCTAAGACGCTCACTGGGAGGCGGAAGGTCAGTAGTTCAATGCCCGAGTCCTGCAGGACTGATGAGCTGCCGTCTTTGCCCCAGCTCCTGCCAACCTAGCAGTTCGAAAGCAAGACATTGCAAGTAGATAAATAGGGACCACTTCGGTGGGAAGGTAACAGCATTCCATGCGCTCTGGTGTCTAGTCATGCCTGCCACATGACCATGGAAACATCTGCAGAAGCAGACGGCGTTGGCTCTTCGGCTTGGAAACATGAGCACTGAACCCTAGATTCGGATACGACTGGCTTTCGAGCAAGGGAAATCTTTACTTTTACCTATAGTGATTTTATAATCTTAGTTTTCCTAGAACAGAGTTGCTTTAGGAAAGGGATTCTCAACCTGGGGACCAGTTGTGGCCCATGGCACCATTTCATGTGCCCCCCCAACCGCCTCCACCACACCAGGAAGTGCCATGTGGTGAAGGAAGGGCAAAATGGCCGTCCGGCCCCTGAAGCTGTGTGAGGGAGGGCGACCCGGCCTCCGGCTTTTACAGGTTGAGAACTGTTTTAGGAGATGGAATGTCAATGACTTTTAACCATCAATCTTTTTATGCCTTGAAAGCAAGAAGAGTGGCTTGCAGCCAGGGTAATGGCCCAAACCAGTCCCTGGTGGTCTCTGGATGAGAAAATCAGTGACCCAGAATCGTGCTATTCTGATATGTTGAGTGTGCGCACCCACCTGCTTGTCATTTCTTTAAAATAGTGCTGCTTGATTCTTCTATCCCTCATAAATATATATCAAGCTTCTTGCACTTAGAACATTCTGAGATACAATTATGGAATCTGAATGGTTCAGAAATATTTTTGAAAGAGCAGGAAGCATCATTTCAGAGGCACAATGAAAGATGGAGGTAGGTAGGGCAGGATATAATGTATGCTTAAATGCCATAAGAAGTAACTCACCTCAATTGAACAGAGTTATGTTTTTTCACGTGGTGTTTAAATAATGTGTAGATTCTTGGTTGAAAAGTAAACATCTCTATATTCTTCAGCATTATGGTATTTAAAATGAGAATAAAAACTGATGTTGAGAGCTTGCTGTGCTTGTATTGTGCAATCTTGATTTGGTCAGTGCTTATGCTACTACTCTTCTAAGAGTAAGGGACAACATGCTTTTTCTCCCTCTAAACCAGTGTTTCCCAACCTTTGGTTTTTGGACTTCCATTCCCAGAAGCCTAAGTCAATTCCCCAAAGCACTGATCAGCCGATGTAGTGACTTAGGCTTCTGGGAATTGAAACCCCCTGTGGGACATAGGCCCCACAGTGGGAACCACTGGTCTGAACAGAGATAACAAAAGTATGATTACTTGAAAAGCTAGGTAGCCTAGCTTGTCGTGCTGAGTGACAGAATGCAGACCAAAAAATAAAAGAGAAAGAAAAGTAAAATAATCATAGTTATATGTTCTTAAAGTTTCCCAAGAGGGCGTAGAGCAGTGACGGCAAACCTTTTAGAGACTGAGTGCCCAAACTGCAACTCAAAACCCATGTATTTATCACAGAGTGCCAACATAGCAACAGGGGAGGAAGGACATGCTCCCATTGGGCTGCTGGGCAGAGGGATTGGGTGAACTCTGATCTGGGGGGGAGGGAAGAAGCACTCCCATTCGGCTGCTGTAGGGACAGGGCAAACTCTGTGCTGGGGTGACTGCATGGGTGCTCACAGAGAGGGCTCTAAGTGCCACCTCTGGCACGCGTGCCATAGGTTCGCCACCACCGGCGTAGAGTCTTTTTTTCTGGCAGATCTCATGTGGACTATTGGCTCTTCCTGTACAGTTAATAACAAATGTATTGGCATTTCTTAATACTAACAAAATAACTTCTGAATGTATAATGATTTTTTCCCCAGACAGCAGATCTCCTCTTTCAAGTAGCAAAGAATGCTGCACTCAAGTATGACTCTGTATGTGGAGTTCCGTATACGGCATTGCCATTGGCTACAATTATCTGCTCAAGCAAACAGATCCCCATGCTTATCCGCAGAAAAGAAGCCAAAGATCATGGTAACATGAACCATATTTCATCTAGATTGCTGTAGAATTAACAGAATCAAAGATAATAATGTTCTTATAGTAAAGTAAAAGTTTCCCTTGCTCGAAAGCCAGTCGTATCTGACTCTAGGGTTCAGTGCTCATCCCTGTTTCAAAGCCGAAGAGCCAGCGCTGTCTGCATCAGCAGACGTTTCCGTGGTCATGTGGCAGGCATGACTAGACACTGGAATGCTGTTCTTATGAATGCATATTAATTTATTGATTATAGAGGCTTGGGAAAGCCAGGTTGTTGTTTTTTTTTGGCAGGGGAGGGGGGGTGTAGATGATATGCCCAGGATCTAGAGACATCTATGTAAACATTTTCCTTAGAAGTTCTTTATTACTAGGCCTATGGGCCATTTTTATTAGCAGTAGATAGTTTTTATATTGATTGTTTAAAGAGCATCATATATTCCTTTTTTTTCTAAAGGTACAAAACGTCTTGTGGAGGGCAAAATAAATACGGGAGAAACATGTCTAATCATTGAAGATGTAGTTACTAGTGGTTCAAGTATCTTGGAGACAGCAGAGGTCCTTTGGAAAGAAGGCCTGAAGGTTACTGACGCTGTAGTGCTCTTAGACAGAGAGCAAGGAGGAAGAGCCATGTTGGAGAAACATGGGATTCAGCTGCACTCCGTATGTACCTTGGCTCAGCTTCTCAAGCTCCTTGAGCGGCAGCAGAAAATTGCACCTGGAATAGTAGCAAGTGTGGAAAAATTCATCCAAGAGAATATTGTTAAACCTTCTGAGCAAAATGGCACTGCCTCTACGAAAAGGATATGCAAAGAAATGAGTTTTGCGGCGAGAGCTGAGCTTCCAGGTACCCACCCCCTTGCTGCCCGGCTTTTCAGGCTCATGGAACAAAAGCAGTCAAACCTGTGCCTTTCTGCTGATGTGACTTCCTCCAAGGAATTGCTCCAGCTGGCTGCTACACTGGGTCCCTCCATCTGTATTTTGAAAACACATGTCGATATTCTGGATGATTTTTCCCAAGACGTCATAAATGAACTGAGAGGGCTTGCGGAGCAGCATGAGTTTTTGATATTTGAAGACCGTAAGTTTGCAGATATTGGAAATACGGTGAAGCATCAGTATGAAGGTTGGTTTGATTTCCTACTTTCCACCCTTTCCACCTCTTCTCCCTGGAAAAACAATAACTTGGTCCCATATTCATTTATTTATTTGTTGCAATGGTACCTAAAATTGTTGATTGTCATTCTAGATGGTGGTATGTGACTGACAGGAGATTAATTCTTTATTTTCAAGTCTTCAAAGCCTTCCTTTAGCTAAACATCCTTTTAATCATGTGCTCATAGGTAGACACGTGTTCACAGCATGGACAGCTGTCTGTGATTAGTGTTATTTGTGCAGAAAATCTTGCTATTTCATAGGACGAGATAGATTTTAGGCTGCCATTTTCTCTGCTTAAACCAGGGGTGCCCAAACTATGGCCCGTGGGCCAGATCCGGACCCCAACACCAAGTCATCCGGCCTATGCCATCTGGGTGCATTTTACTTCTGCTTCCAGGAGCGATGAGGGTGGTGTGGGGCAGATGAATTGGTGTCTTGGGTCAGATCTGGCCCACGGGCTGTAGTTTGGGCACCCCTGTCCTAAGGAATTGATATCTTTAATGCAACCAATTACAATTTTACATTTCTCAGTCAGTATACAAAATCAAACACATTCTTTGCCATCACACTTTTCGAAAAGTTATGTTGCAGTTCAAGTGTGTAAACATACATATATTGGGTTAAAGTGTAGGTGAAACATTTGTTATGGAAAATAATGTAAAAATGGATTAGGAAAATTTGCCTGTCAGTTCATATTTTGAAGGAAAGATGTACAATTGTGTACACACGAATACAGACCTGCAAATTGATGTAGATGTAGAACGGTAAGAAACTGGCATTAACGGATATGGAGAACTGAACTGTGAAATATTGGGTTATTTGAATACTATGTTCTTGTTAGGAATAGAAGCATGCCTCTGACCTGAGACAGTATTGCTGCATTACTAATACAGGCTTTGATAAGGGTTTTGTGACCAATAGTTTAACTAGCATTCTAATTTGCAGGATTGTGCTTTGTTTGGTAAAGCGTCTGCTCACACTTTCAGGTGGCATTTTCAAAATTGCATCCTGGTCAGACATCATTAATGCCCATGCTGTTCCTGGTCCTGGAGTCATTAAAGGATTGAAAGCAGTGGGACATGGTTTACGACGAGGATGTCTCTTGATTGGTGAGATGAGCTCGGAGGGGTCACTGGCCATTGGTGACTATACTACAGCCGTAGTAAGTTGGAGCTTTTACCAGAGCAAGGCTGGAGAACACTTTTCCTCTTCTAAATATCTCTGCCTTGAATGCCATTTCTCTCTGTTCCAGCTGGATGTGGCCAGAAGGACTAATATCGATCAGTTAGCTACCTGTGTAAGATAGCAAAACTCAGTGGTCCCTGACCAGTGGTGGTCTCAAAAAAAAATTCACTACCACACTGTGGGCATGGCCTACTCTGTGGGTGTGGCCTACTCTGTGGGTGTGATTTACTCTGTGGGCATGGCCATGTGACTGGGTGGGTGATCTAGTCATCTCTGCCCAGTAGTGGGATTCAAATTTTTTTACTACCTACTCTGTGGGCATGGTATGGTGGCCATGGCCAAGGGGAAGCCCTGCATTGCACCCGAATTAGGACTGCTTTATTTCAAAACATGGATGGATGTGGCCAGCTAGAATTTCTGCTACCGGTTTTGACCAACTGGTGCGAACCTGCTGAAGCCCACCACTGTCCCCGACCTATTGGGATGCGAGGACCACCCCATGGCTAAAGAAGGCCACTTTTTAAGCAACAATGTAACACAGTTATTAAGCTACCAATTTAGATAAAAAGTAAACATTCAGAGGTCTGTGAAATGTTAATGTTACAGATACCTGAGCTCTGCTGGTCAGAAAAGAACTCAGAATGACTAAAATTGGAGGATGAGACCGAGGGGGTGGACAGAAGGAACCCTGGGGACCAGAAGAAACAAGGTTGCTCTTGTGGTTTTGTAAGAAAGGCATAGGGAAAACAGCAGAAAATGGTGTCTCTTGAGGCAGGAAGCACAGTGTGGGTGTGAGGGAAAATGCCTTGAGGGCAGTAGCAGTAAACTAGCAAGTTGAGGGGCTGCCCAGAATGGGCTTAGGGTAACCAATGGTATAGGTGGCTTCTAAGTGGAATGCGCTGGTGGTGGTAGAAGTAGTAGTGAAATTTTGGAACAGTTGAAAGGAGGCGATTGGGAGCTCACCGTGTTGACCAATGAAAGCCAGAATTCTTCAGGCAAGCCTAGGTTAGTATTGATAACTATCATGAAGGGGAGGCAAATGGGGCGATTGAAAGACCTGAAGCATCATAGACTGCTTAAAATTGTGAACTAACTTAGTTGTGACCAGTATGTCATTGATGGGGTAGTAGTATCTGTGATAAGAGGCATGCATATATTTTGATATTATGGTCTCCAAATGCCCTGTTCACTGACTCTTCAATATTGGCAGCTGTAAACATCTGCCTGTATGATGGTATACTTATTTATTTATTTGAGTTTATACCCTGCCCACTTGCCGTAGGGCAACTCAGTTTAGTATTTCTTCCAATATTCTAGAGAAAGCACGCACAATTTTTTTTCTTTCTAAAAAATGTTACTGTTCTTTATATGTTGCTTTTGTACAGGTTAAGATGGCTGAAGAACACTCAGATTTTGTTTTGGGTTTTATTTCTGGCTCCAGAATATCGGAAAAACCTGAATTTCTTCACTTGACTCCAGGGGTTCAAATGCAGCCTGGAGGTGAGTATTTTGTGGAAGTAACCTTTTGGAATGCAAACTGATGGTGCATAATATTTCAGGATATATTGCAATTGAATAGTTAATATAACTGAGAGTTAAGCTTAGGAATATTTCTAGTTTTTTTTTAAAAAAAATTTAAACACAGTAGAAATACAATCTAAATCCCCTGTGAGTTATTAATGAGATGAAAATAAATGCTTCCGTCCTACGATTGTTCAGATATATGTGTCTATGTCTTTACCAGTATAGTGGTGGGTGTGGCTGATCATAACATGGAGAATGTCTCTAGGAGGTTGCTATAGTCTTTCAAAAGGAAATAATATTATATGGCCCCTTCCACTTGTATTTTGCAGGTGATAAGCTGGGGCAGAAGTACCTCAGTCCACAAGATGTTATTGGTAAAAGAAATTCAGATATCATCATTGTAGGTCGTGGCATCTTATCTGCATCCAGTTGCCTAAATGAAGCAGAGGCATATAGGAAGATAGCGTGGGATAGTTACTTGCAACGGATTGGCGTTAATAAACTGAATTAAACCAAATACTATGTTGCTTTGCTTAAAGGAATCATGCAAGCTGAAATAATTGAGATGGTACTGTAATTCTTTGTTCTTTCTCTTTAAATCTTCATGTATATTGAAATCTGCTAATGAGAAATTTTTAATAGATGCAAACATTGTTGCTGTGACACTTATTGCAAGTGAATTAAAGCACCAAGTTTTCCTCTTCAACTGCTCTAAGCACTGCACTTCGGTCTGTTTGTTTCATCAAAGCACTCCAAAGGATCGGTCCTTCCCATCTCCATTGGCTAGAAGCTTATTGTGTAGTAGGAAGGGACATTGTTTCTCTCTCCAGATGTTAGCTGGTTCAGATTATACCTGAAACACTCCTGGAACCATTGCATTGGGGAAGGAGCTGTGTGCATTTTAGGTAGTGAACCAATGTATTTGTCTTTAGTTTAACTCGGGGTGCCCAAACTTCCCACCAGGGGCCTGACCATGCCCCCTCAGTCAGCAATGTGGGCTGGTCACACCGGCGGCGGTGCATGAAATTGCACCGCATTTCCAGGCATTTTTCCCTCCATTGCTTCACTTGGAGGAGGGAGCATTGGGGTACCATTTTCACGCCCTTTTTTAATTTTCTCAGCACATTTTCACTGTTTCAGCGCAAAAACATGCCAGTTTCGGCACCTCCAATGACATTGGAGCACTTCTAGCATCGGTGGCAGCGCGGCCCACATGCCAGATGGTGACGTACCATGTGCCGGTCCCAGCCTGCGTGCCATAGTTTGGGCCCCCCTGGTTTAACTGATGCCTTGTAGACATTCTTATGTAGCAATAATACATTCCATCCAGCTGGCTGCCTAACTCATGCTTCATTCTCTTGTTGAAAATTGCCTGCAAAGTAAGACACACTCTTCATTGTGATAGAGCAAACATGCTTGAAATGAGAACTGTTAATGGTTTTTTAGAGGAATCGGGGGGCGGGGGAATCCATGTTTTATTATTTAAAGGCACTTTTGGGGGAAAATATGAGTATTTTAAGCTCCGCTTGTGATATACATGGAAGGTTTAGTCCAGATGATTTCTGATCCCCTTACTGCTTGCTTATGTTAGAGTATTTTCTCTGGTGGGAACTGAGATGTGTGACAGATGAGAAGTCCGTACAGCTCTGAAATAGGATGGCTCAAAATCAGGATGGTAGCAGAGTAAAGCTGTGGATTCTATCTCCAGCTTACAGTCTAACTACACATCTACATAAGCAAGAAGGAAAAGGAGGACTAAGTTAATTTAAAATCACAGCAAATTAGTGAAATTCTTAGAAAACAGGGTCCTTTTGAGGTGCTTCTTAAATGGTGGGGAATTAAATGGAAATATCTAGACCAATGGTTCTCCACCTGTGATCCGCACACCCCTGGGGATCCATGATGTCGTCACAGGGAGTTCATGAAAGTTTAAAGCAGGGATGGGGAATGTCCAGCCCCGACACATTTGGTCTGACCCACAGCAAGCACTGCCTCCTTCCCCACAGCCCCCTCCCTTCAGTGCTCCTCTCATACTAAAGCCCCCACCACCACCACACACACCTGCCTTGATGTGCATTAGAGGTAGCAGCATCCCGACCTTTGCCAGGTGACTCCCTTCAGCCCTTAGAATTATGTCTTGGTGGTCCCTGGCCACAAAATATATTTAAAGGTGGTCCATGGTGAAGGAAAGATTGAGAACCCCCCTGACCTAGAAAATTGCCAAGTCTGTGCAACAAAACCATTACTTTTTCTCCCTGCTCCCTTTTACAGTATCTCTTATCAATATTCTCTGCTCATTCAAAGGCCACATTTACCATTTTCTTTTGTATTATAATATAGGTTCGCTGTTTTCTATTGTAAGATGTGTGGTCATATTGGTTGTGTTTGCTTATGTTATTATAAGATGCTGCCAAGACATTGTTTGTATGTTTATTAGTTCAAATTTATATTGCCGCCCACTCGCCGAAACGACTCAGGGCGGCTTACAAACAATACATTACATTACAATACAATAGGTTGATGGGGGCTCAGGGGGAAGGACGGAGAAGTCCTCAACCTGCCCTGGTTTCTTCTTCCCCGGCCATTGGTGTGGGCTCAGGGGGAGGGGCGGAATGAATGAATTGGACTGAATGAATTCAAAATTGTTCCGGAAAGAGTCCATTACATTTTACAACATGGATATTTTGATACAAATCAGGTGTTGTATGAGGCTTTGGCCACCAGAAGGTGCTCTGGACTTTCCCTGTTTCTCAAGTGTGCAATTTTGCAGTTTCCTTTAATTACTGTGCCATGTTCCATGACACTTAGTGTGTAGCTACTCTCCGTGTTATACAAGATGGCAGTTTCCAATTGTAGATTGCTAAATGTTGTTGAATTGTGGTTCCCAGAATCCCTAACCAAAACCCTTTTCTCCTGAGACTTCTGCAACACAATAATATCCAGGCACCAAAAGTGGGATGGCAGATAGTGTCCAATGGATGTATATGGCCTTAGGGACCATTCAACAATTACATGATCCTCGGGTGGGGGTGGGGGGGTTCTGCCATCTGAATTACGTGGGGGTGGGGGAGGGGTCAGGTCAAAGATTACGTAATCCATTTGGAGTTGTTATGGTTTTGAAACATTGTCCTTTTTTAGGTTTAAAAATGATCTCTGGGAATTTTGATCCAATTTAAGATTATTGAAGATAGTAGAAGAACACTATCAGAACTTACATCCTCATTCCTCCCTGCAAAAAAAAATCTCTTCATAAAGGGTGTGATGCATCGAGAATCCTCACCGATACGTTCTGCATTAGGCACCAATAGTGAAAAGCTGTAAAAATTAGAGTTCCGATACAAAAGCTCTGGGTTACGTAATCTTAAAGGGGGAGGGGGGGTTCGAAGTGAAAATTACGGTCAGATTACATTATTATTATTATTATTATTATTATTATTATTATTATATTTGAACTTATATACCGCTTTCCTTTGTCAACGACAAACTCATAGATTACATGGGGGGGTGGGGTGTCAATTTCTCCCCCCAAAAAATGGATTGCGTAATTGTTGAATGGCCCCTTACCTCAGCATGGTGCTTACCTAATAACACAGCCTATTGAGAATTAACTCTTTCAATAGAATTATGATGAACTATAATTAAATAAAATTAGTAGTTGACTGGATAGCTCAGTTGTTTAGCTATCTGGATACATAGCTGGAGCCTGGCAGTCAGATTCCCTGCTGTGCCTCCCAAGAGAGGATCCAGCCTGTGTAGCCTATAGGCAAGCTGCACAGTCCCAGCATGCCCCCCTCGAAGGAGGGAATGGTAAAAGTCCTTCCATTCCCTAGAAAACCCTGGAAGGGGATGCTGTATGTCAAAATTGACTTGACAACACGCATTTCTTCTTATTAAATAAATTTGGTAAAGAGCAGCGATGCTCTGTTTTGACACAATAGCAATGGTGTCTCCTTTGTTTTGCTGGTGACTCTTCTCAATTTAATATTACAGGACTTGGATAGTAGTAGCAAGCATTATGTTTCTTTATCTGTGTGTAATTGACAGTGGGTATATAGTTATCTTGACTTTGGAGAACAGTTCTTTCCATTCATGACCTATCAGTGAAGACATCTGACTGGAGTCCCTGTCTCTGACATGCTTCAGCTGTTTAAATTTACTTGACACATGCTTCCAGCTGTTGCTCCAGACTGTCTTGGCAGCATGGGAACTGGGTCACATTTGTGGGGGTTTTTTAATAACTGATTTGCATAATAATGTAGGACACTGAATAAAATGCATGGTGCCTCTGGAAGGGAAACAATGCAGCTTGAATTTCTTCATTATGTATTTTGCAAATTTACTTTTGGGGTGTGCGTGTAAAGGTGAGATCCCCCCCCCCCTTGAATGAGTAGATGGATTGATAAATATGCAACTCTCTAGTTGTGAATCCTCTGCTGGTCATCTGATGATATTTTGTTAGAATGGCTGTCTTAGCAAGTTGCTACATCTGCCTTTCCCCAACGTCCTATCCTGCATTTGGTTTGGACTGTCCTGCCTGTCTGCCTTCACCAGTGGCTGTGCTTCTTCTTCATCCTCCGTGTCTGGGCCAGACATGAAACTGCCAAAATGAAGCCACCATTTGGTGAGTTCAGTCTGCATTTCCTTTCGCCTGACGTAGTGTGAGAAGGATTAGCCGGCAACACAAGATTGCCTTTACCAGGGTATGCCCGATTGTGTATACCACAACCTTCGAGGAGGATCTTGGCTGTACTGGTGGGCACAGATTGGAGTTAGAGGCCAAAATGTTGGGAACCGTAATAATTAACTGCTCATTTTTGAGGCATCTGCTGTTTTGCAGGGTTTCTTTAAAACACAGCTCACACGCCCCTTCCACCACTACTTCCACAGGGAGGGGCAGAGTGTGATGTGTGAACTGTGTGCTGGGCCTGAGGGATCCAAATGCACATACACACACACACACTCCCAACTGTACTCCCCAGCTCCCCGTGTACACCTGCATTTTGTACTCAAAAGCCTCTTGTACCTTTTTGGAGGTATGGGACAATTTTGCCATTGTTTGGTACTCCCTACACACCTATTCCTCGCCCATATTTTTGCATTTTTAAAACATTTACCCTGGAGAGTATAAGAGCAAGCTTTTTGTAAAATAAGAAAAAATATATATGGAGGAGCAGGGAAAAGCAGCACTCTGAGGCCCACAGATTCATTCTCCTAACTCTGGAAGTTGGCCCTCTGAGATGAAGCAGTAGGCTAGTGCTGTTGATAACTAATTGTAACGTTTCCCTTGCTCGAAAGCCAGTCATATCTGACTCTAGGGTTCAGTGCTCATCTCTGTTTCAAAGCCGAAGAGCCAGCGCTGTCTGCTTCTGCAGACGTTTCTGTGGTCATGTAGCAGGCATGACTAGACACCGGAGCACACGGAGCGCTGTTACCTTCCCACCAAAGGGGTCCCTATTTATCTACTTGCAATTTCTTGCTTTCGAACTGCTAGGTTGGCAGGAGCTGGGACAGACGGGAACTCATTCCGTCCTGCAGTACTCAGGAATCGAACTGCTGCCCTTCCGCCTCCCAGTCAGCTAAGACAGCCGTTGTACTTGAAATATTCTTTAAGCCTTCAGGGTTGTTTGCTAACCTTTATATTATGTGATTTGGAGTGTTTTGGTCTTTTAAGACTGCAGTCTTAGACTGGTCTAGTTCTTCTGCTCATAGGAAATGCCCATTGAATTCAGTGGAGGTTACTTACAAATAAGTGGGTATAAAGTTGTGTTTCTTTTCTTCTTGTGTTATATTAAAGTGCTTACAGCAGCTTCTTTTAGAAAATAACGGCAAGAGCCAGTATGCACTCGTTGTAACTGTTATTTGTACGATATTTCTTGCCACTTTTGGCTTTATTTTGGAGGGACACATTTCTAGACTTCAGAAACTTAGACTTTATCACTAATCAATTATATAAACTTGTTCCCAAATGGTGGTTTTTTTGCTCTATTTCACATATCCCTAGAGGCTGGGCTTTTTAGTTTTTGCGTGTAAAACTGGTTAATGTACTTCAGAGGAAAATTAAATAACCCCAGTATTATAGCAATTAGATGACATCTCCTTGTGCAAACAAAGTATGGATTTGATTAGTCTGTGGTCCATTTTGGTGCACAGTGGCACTATTTTGGTCCATTTTTGTTTAGGTTGAAAAAAACTTTGGAGTGTAAACATGTTAAGTGTGGCTCAGGAGAAAATGCAGAGTACGCAACACTTGTGCTCATGATAGCAGGCTCAATACAATCTTGCATTCTTTCTTCTGAAGAGAGAAATGTACATCAAAACAATGAAGAAGAAAAACATTTCTCTGGCAAGCAACCACAAGTTTCTTTTGGATCAAAGATTCTTTTGGATCATCTAACCCAGTCTTTTGCCTATTTCATGCTCTGTTCTGCACTGAGCCTGGTATGCAGTGATCATCTTTTAAAAGAGGGGCAAGTTTATAAGCATTGTCACAGCTGAAATCCGGAGGTAAATTCAACCCAGCATAAATTTTAGGCAGCAACTGTGAAGTCTTTAAGAGTACGTTAGATCTTTTCTCCAATGAAGGAAAATAATAACAAAAGAAATGAGTAATGTTTACACCATCTATATTCAACTGTTTTATTTTTTTAATATAAAAATTTATTCTAATGACTGTATGACTCCAAGCTGGTTTTAAAAAAAAATGCTTCCACCCTTTTCTCCAATGCTATTTGTTTCTCTAAAAATTGTCAGCAACACACTGTCCCTTTGAATGGGGCCTGCGTACCTTCTCCTACTGAGATATGGCTGAAGCTGCTATATGGCACACGGTTCAAACCTCTGGCACTTCCCAAGGCATCAAAACAGAGGATGTCTGTGAGAATGGATTAGGAGTAAATCAGTGTGGCTTTGGGTTAGAGAGCTGAAGCGCGGGTTGACCACTGGCCCGCTTGTCCCTGTCGTGCAAACAGAAGCTGCCGCCTAACATCCACACCTCTTTTCAAGTTATTCTCCTGGTGCAGAGGTTTCTGTCTCCCCACTTGGGAAGTGCTGATGAAGCTGATCAATTGTCAAGCATCCCATTCTCTCGCACAGTTTCTATCCTTCTGTCAATCAACTGTGCCATTGTAGGTCCTGCTGAGCTTGTTGAATGTGACATCCAAACTATGAGTGGAAATAGGCTTGCGGTAAAGAGGATTTGAAGCCTAGAAAAAGAAACAATAAAAACCAAGAGATCCCACATTATATTAAACTTCATACATGTGAGTTAGTAAATCCCACTAAATTAATGGAATCCAATAAAAGAATGCAACCAATCCCTCCATTTTACTGGCCTTTTCACAACAGTCTCTTCTTTGCACCTGGAATGTATACAAACTAGTCTATTGATCTATAAGCCAATTGCATCATAAAGTCTATCCATTTTTCATTAATTGCATTGAGAGTGTACTAAAGAGCTATGCAGGGAGACTATTTTGATTTTGGCCATTTTGCAGTAAAATGAATCTTCGTGAATATGGGACCACCGATGGCACCAACTGCAAAGTTTCCTAATGTTTTTTTTAACTAAAATTCCATTGAAGAAAAAAACAGTTTTATAAAACTGATTAGTAATCAAGAACGGATGGTATAATATTAGAAAAGCTTGGCAGATTCAGAGTTATTAATGTTTATAAGATATTATTCCTAACAACTATATGAGCGTATATATGTTTAGATATATAAATAGGGAGGGGCAAAATTAAACAACCATATAACCAAACCAGCATCAAGTTACTAATTTTCTGGCTATGCAGACCAGATTAAAAATGATGATTAATTTTTGGTTCAGTTTAAGCAAACACATAAAAACAATATCTTTTTTCTTGAGCTTTGGATATGTATGTGTTGTAGGCAGGATAAAACCAAAGGAACAAGAAGGAAGGCTGTTCATTCACACACTTTCTCTAAACAAATTATGTAAGGCAGGAGTTCTCAACCATTTAAGCCAGGGGCCGGGTCACACTCCCTCAGGCAGCTTTGGGGTCTGGACAGCCATTTTGCCCTTTCTCCACCACATGGCACTTCCTGGTGTGGTGGAGGTGGGGGGGGGGCACATGAAATGGCGCCACAGCCTGCATTTGGCCCACAGGTTGGGAATTCCTGATGTAAGGGAACTATAAACTGTTGTAAATATTTAAAGATCAGTATTCTCATAAAACTAGTGTACTCATAAAAGTTTTGGATCTGAATATCGCTTTTGAACTACATAGAGTGTATTTCTTTATTTTCTCCTAATCAAATCTGTCACTTCAAATACTTAGCAGCCTGTTGGAACATTAGAATATTTTGTTTAATAAATAAACAAGTAGTATACATGGTAAATTCATTCATAATCCTCGGGAAAACTCACATGACTGCTATGGAGCTATACAAGGGTTGTTGTTGTTCAGTCGCACCGTCGATTCCGACCCTTTGCGACCCTATGGACCATCGTTCTCCAGGCGCCTCTGTCCTCCACCATCCCCCTCAGTCCTCCCAGTTCTGTGCCCATTGTGTCTACAATACCATCTATCCATCTCATCCTTGGCCTCCCCCTTCTTCTTTTGCCCTCCACCTTTCCCAACATCAATGCCTTCTCAAGTGAATCCTCCCTTCTCATTTGATGCCCAAAGTACTTTAGCCTCATCTTTACTATTTGACCTTCCAATGAGCAGTCAGTGTTGATTTCTTCTAAGATTGACCTATTTGTTCTTCTCGCTGTCCAAGGTACCCTCAAAACTCTCCTCCAACACCACATTTCAAAGGCATCTATTCTTCTGCGTTCAGCTTTCCTAATTGTCCAGCTCTCACATCCGTACATTACCACTGGGAATACCATTGCCTCGACTATTCTAATTTTTGTTTTCAAGGTGATGTCTCTGCTTTTCACTATGTTCCCCAGGTTTCTCATGGCTTGTCTCCCTAGAATCAGCCGCCTCTTTATTTCATGGCTGCAATCTCCATCTGCAGTGATCTTAGATCCTAAGAAAGTAAAATCTGTCACTGCTTCTACTTCTTCCCCGTCTATTTTCCAGGAACTGATCGGGCCTGTTGCCATTATCTTGGTTTTCTTGATATTGAGTCTCAAGCCAGCTTTTGCACTCTCTTCCTTCAAACCGATCAAGAGATTCTTTAGGTCTTCCTCACTTTCTGCCATTAAGGTGGTGTCATCTGCATATCTCAGATTGTTGATGTTTCTCCCAGCAATTTTGATCCCATATTGTGATTCCTCCATCCCTGCATTGCGCATTATGTGCTCTGTGTATAAGTTGAATAAGCAGGGTGACAGAATGCAGCCTTGTCTTACTCCTTTTCCTATTCCAAACCACTCTGTCATTCCGTGTTCTGTCCTAACTGTTGCTTCTTGGTTCATGTACAGATTTCTCAGGAGGCATATGAGGTGCTCTGGTATTCCCATCTCTTTAATCACTTGCCACATCTTGTTGTGATCCACACAATCAAATGCCTTAGTGTAGTCAATAAAGCAAAAATAAACTTGTTTCTGGTATTCCTTTGTTTTCTCCATGATCCAACGTATGTTGGCAATGTGGTCTCTAGTCCCCCTGCCTCTTCTGAAACCAGCCTGCACCTCTGGTAATTCTCTTTCCACATGCTGCTGAAGTCTATCCTGTATTATCTTGAGCATCACCTTGCTGGCGTGTGGGATGAGCACAATTGTTCGATAATTTGAACATTCTTTGGCATTGCCCTTTTTTGGGATTGGAACATATACTGATCTTTTCCAGTCCTGTGGCCACTGTTTTGTTTTCCAAATCTGCTGGCATATTGAATGCAGTAATTTGATGCCATCATCTTTTAGAGCTTTGAAAAATTCAACTGGGATACCATCATCTCCACTAGCTTTGTTGTTTGCAGTGCTCTTTAGGGCCTTTCTGACTTCACTCTCCAGGATGTCTGGCTCAGGTTCAATTTCTTCATCATTGTGACTATCAGGAGTGTTGAGTTCCTTTTTGTAGAGTTCCTCTGTGTACTCTTTCCATCTTTTCTTAATCTCTTCTGCATCAGCTAGCTCCTTTCCGTCTTTGTCCCTTATCATGTTCATTTTTGCTTTAAATGTTCCCTTGATTTCCCGGATTTTTTTGAAAAGATCTCTGGTTCTGCCTCTTTTGTTGTTTTCTTCCATTTCTTTGCACTGTTCTTTTAGATAGTTTTCCTTATCTCTCCTTGCTTTTCTTTGAAATTCTGTGTTCAAATGATTGTATTTTTTCCTTTCTCCTTTGACTTTTGCGTTCCTTCTTTCCTCTGCTATTTTAAGAGCCTCATCAGACAACCACTTTGCTTTCTTACTCTTCTTTTCTTTTGGTATGGTTTTCTTTGCTGCTTCCTGCATGATGTCCCTCATCTCTGTCCATAATTCTTCTGGCACTCTATCTATTGAGTCTAAGCCATTGAATCTGTTCATCACCTCCACCGTGTATTCTTTAGGGATGCTGTCTAGGTGATATCTGTCTGGTCTCTTTGTTTTCCCTATTTTCTTTAGTCTAAGCCTGAATTTTGCAATCAGTAGGTTGTGATCTGAGCCACAATCTGCTCCAGGTCTTGTTTTTGCTGACTGTATGGAGGTTCTCCATCTTTGGCTGCAGAGTATGTAGTCAATCTGGTTTCGGTGTTGGCCATCTGGTGATGTCCATGTGTAAAGTCGCCTCTTGTGTTGCTGGAAGAGGGTGTTTGCTATGACCAGTGCGTTCTCTTGGCAGAACTCTATCAATCTTTGCCCTGCTTCATTCTGTGTTCCAAGACCGAACCTGCCTGTTATTCCCTCCACTTTTTGATTGCCTACTTTGGCATTCCAGTCTCCTAGAATAATTTGAACATCATTTTTTGGTGTTTGTTCTATGAGGTGTTGTAAGTCCTCATAGAACTGGTCCACTGTGGCTTCATCTGCACCCGTGGTTGGTGCGTATATTTGGATCACAGTAACATTGAAGGGTTTGCCCTGAATTCTTACTGACATCATTCTGTCATTTTTGAGGTTGTATCCCATTACTGCTCTTCTCACTCTTTTATTGACAATTATGGCTACTCCATGTCTTCTAAGGTTTTCTTGTTCACAGTAGTAGATGTGATGGTTTCCAGAGCTGAATTCGCCCATCCCTGTCCATTTTAGCTCACTGATTCCCAAGATGTCAATGCTTATTCTTTCCATCTCATTTTTTACCACTTCCAGTTTACCTTGGTTCATTGATCTCACATTCCATGTCCCTATGCAGTATTGCTCCTTACAACATTGCATTTCCCCTCCCCCTTTCCTGTCCCTCCCCTTTCTCCCCTCTGAGGTGTTAAGCATCCTGTATCACCTAGCCTGCCCTTTTGTTTTGCCTTTTGTTTTGGTCCATAGGGTTCTCTTGGCAAGCTTTGTGGCGTGGTTTGCCGGTTTCTACGCCATTTTTTCCCTCGCATCCTACATCATATCACAGTTTTAAAAGTTTAAAACAGTTTACACAACATATTATCACACTCTAAAACACAGTCTCTATGTTAATTGCTATATTAAGTCAGTATATTAAGAATCGGCCCCTCCCTCCCACCCCATCCTAAAACCTGGGTGTAAGGAAGAAAGAGACAGAGAAAGACCAGGCCCCAACTGCCCAGAAACCATCCAGAGGCCTGAAAGGGAGGTGAGTGAAGAATCGGCCCCTCCCTCCCACCCCATCCTAAAACCTGGGTGTAAGGAAGAAAGAGGCAGAGAAAGACCAGGCCCCAACTGCCCAGTCACCATCCAGAGGCCTTGGAGGGAGAAGGTCACCATCCACCACTGCAGCCAGAGGCAGAGGAAGAGGAACAGCTGAGACACAGGGAAAACATCCACTGCCCGCCACTGCGATGCCCCTGGATCAAGGGACCCAGAGACAACAACCCCACCTGGGGAATGAGGACACAAGGATAAGTAGCTGATGTGAAAAATGTAGCTGAATTAATATAGCGACTGACATAGAGACTTCATACTGACTTAATATAGCAATTAACATAGAGACTGTGTTTTAGAGTGTGATAATTATGCATGATAATATGTTGTGTAAACTGTTTTAAACTTTTAAAACAAGGGTAGAATTTGGCAATTAATTTAGATTGGGATGTAAATTCTTGTAGAGATCCAAATTTCATGGGGGCAGAAGAAACACTGTCCAGCCTCAGTAGTAGTTACATGTGAATTAGTAAGGAAAAGAAAATGGTAAAATGATAGAACTGGCAATGATTGATACCCATGATTTGGAGTAAGGGGTCAGTGCCAAGGAAATAATAATATTTACGGTAATATGCAATGAAACTTTATATCAAAAGTGTGTACTTTTCATGTTCTGAAGGATTTGTCTATATCCATGTTGAAAGTAATTTGGTCACAGCCAGTTACACAGTCCTAGAAGAAGGCCTTAAAACTAACTTAATTGAAATTACCACATTGTGTCCTTTAAGAAAAATAAAAGAAGAGAGTCTTCCTGCTATATGTGATCCCTGATTTAATCTTAAGCATCACAAGACTGGACCTCTGGCTTTGTTTTCCTTTGTGCCTATGTTAAATGTGAGTGCAACAAACACACACACACACACACACACACACACACACACACACACACCGATCTCCAAATAATTACACTTCTCAAATTCTTTCCTCGTAACTCCATCCTTACCATTTCATATCTTGCACGGGAACGTTCACTTTGGAACCTGGCAAATTCCCGCCTGTCATGTACAGTGACCAGTAGCTTCCATATTGCCAAGAGGATAATGCCTAGGAACACAATGCTGCCTACCACAGCCAGTAGGATCATCAAAGCATCAGGAGTGGTGCTGCACTCTGGTGGAAATAAGAAAAGGACATGATTGATCGTTACGGGTGAAATGAATGCCCACAGAACTTTCCAAAACTGGGATGGCAAAAGCTTCAATCCCTGAAGCCTGCATAGCTCTGTAATCAGAGACATTTTTGAAAAGAGCAAATTTGTTATTTTCAAAATCATTTTTTGGCCAAGTTTCGCACATAAATGGGTGTTGCATGGACAATTCCCCAGCCTGATTCTACTTATTTACTTACTGTATTTATATTGCTGCCTCCCTCGCCAAAGCGACTCTGGGCGGCTCACAGTTGGCATCAAAAATTCAAAATATAAAACATCCCCATCATACAGAAAGGAACACTTAAAACCATTAAAACCATTTAAAATACCCTCCCTATAAAATTAAAATAGCCAGAGTTGTACATATATAGGTCTTTTAGAAAGAAGGTGTGTGTGTGTGTGGGGGGGGGTCTTCCCTTCAACAAAACTGGGCTCATTAGGAATTTGGTTTAAAAACAAAACTTTCATCTGAGTATGTGTAATGCCTAATTGCTGGATTAGGTCACCATTCCCTTTACAAATGTAATTCACTGTCTGGCTAGCAAAAACAGACTGGCAGGAGATGTGCGCATTTTGCTTTCAAGCAGCCACCCACCCACCACTGGACCAAATCAATGATGTGTTGTCTGTGTGGAAGCCATTGCAGAAAGGGCAAACCAATACAGACAAATTTTAGAGCTAGAACTGTTTTCGGTTCTAACAAGATGGAGGAGGTGTTTCTTTGGCTGTAATTACCAAACAAAAAAAACTTTCAAAATTTATGACCTTGTTTGGCATCTATTTTCTTTTATTCCCTCATACTTTGTATTTTGTAGGCAACAAGTAATTTATGAGGTTTACCTGGAAGCCAAAATGGAATTACTTCAGCAAGGAAAATGGGGATTTTTGAGTTTGGCTTCATATTAGCTACACAGCTGGCTCAATACACACATCAAAGCGTACACATTAAACAGAATTAACTCATGAAGCCTTTCTGAAATGTTAAACTGGGATCAGGCACTTTGGGGATGGCTATTCTGTAGTTTGAATTAGCTAAATTCCTTTTCACTCTCCTCATAGGTATGTCTTAGCTTGACTAGCATATGGGATGGGTGTGGATTCTGTGCAGCCTACAAGCTCTAATGATCTCCAGTTTATCTTCCAATAACAATGTGTGCAAAGTGAAGTAAGTTCACATTCACATGTCATCTCACAAAACCTTCTGATTGTCTCCAGATGGCCTTGTGTTGCTCGACAAATGTTCATCGTTCTCTTCAGTAGCTTGTGAGCATTCTCTGTAGGCATCAGCTCCTTTGACCTGACTTACATGCATTTCCTTCTTTCTCAGAATTATCTAAATGTCTTAAAATGCTCATATACCCTTCAGCATTCAATTATGGAGGCATGTGCATTTGAGAGGCAAGCATAGCTTTGTATGAGGCTCAAAAGGTAATATCTTAGTTGTGCTATCAGGAGATCCTTCATTGATTGTGATAGAGGGAATTTTTTTTATTCTCCTTGCCTTATCAATACCAACTTATATCAACAACAACAAAATACACACATTACAACCTGGCTCTTTGAGAACAGTGATGTTGGTCTTCCCACTGCTAAGTTCAGAGTAGGTGAACTTCATTACACAGTCCTTGACTGGATAGGCACACAAGACTGAGTGTGGATCATCAGCTTCTGGAATTAAAATTTTTTTAAAAAAACCTGTAAGTTTTCTTTGCAATAGAAATAAACATGCTCTAGGATATCACAGAATTTTGTTTAAAAGTATTCAGGATAACAATGGACTCCATGTAACTTGTTGCTCTTTTTCACTACTAGTTGTTCTGTATATTGTATGTCCATTATTTTGTTCCCAGTAGCTTTAGTCAAGTTGCATAGCGCCCTTCGGGCCAGAAGGCCACAGAGGGCAGTGAACAACCAGGTAAAACCATATGAAAATATATAATACATTAAAATACTCATAACAAAACATAAATACCCAACAATTCATACAGGAGCGAGAAAAGGAGTCAAGGGTGCTGCATAGGGAATGGGAGAATGCCCACATAAGCTTCCCTTGTGTTTTTCTTTGATGCTATCCAGAACTCCTGGCGGGAGGGTGCCAGATGGATACTCAATGGGAGGGTGTTCCACAATGTCAGGCCCACCACCAAGAATACCAAGTCCCTGATAGCAAACTTCCAGGGACCAAAGCCATGATTCCTGTGATGAGCAAGTGGCCTGAGCTGAGTTTAATCAGGGATGACACTCCAGGTATGGCGGTCCCAAGCCATGAAGGGATTTATATATTAATGCCAAAACCTTGAAACAGGCATGGAAGTGGACAGGCAAGCAAGTAAGATTGGGGAGATGTGATCAAACTTTCAACCACCTGTCACCAATCTGACCACTGCATTCTGTACCTTCTATAGCAGGAATTCTCGACCTTTTAAAGCTGGGGGCCAGGTCAGGCTCCCTCAGACAGCTTTGGTGGCCAGATGGTCATTTTGCCCTTCATCCACCACATGGCACTTCCTGGTGTGGTGGAGGCAGTTGGAGGGGCACATGAAATGGTGCTGCATCCGCATCCGGGCCACAGGTTGAGAATCCTTGTTCTGTAGCTTCCATACCAGCTTCAAAGAAAGCCCTGCATAGATAGTGTTGCAGTAATCCTCAAAATTTCCAAGGCACAGACCAATGTCACCAGAGGTTAGTGTCAAGGAGTAGGTGCAGCTGGGTGATCTGCCTGAGATGGAAAATGGCAGACTTGGCCATGGCATATAGCTGCAATGAAAAATATATACAGCATTTGGGATTCTGGTTCTTTGGGGAGTCTGGATTCCTTTCAATTAGAAAGGCTTCCTATTGGTACACATGAAACATATTATGGAACCATTCAAACATCTGAAATTGTAGAAACCATTAGAAGCATGTTGTTTTAGCCTCATGTTGAATCATTTAGGAACTGAAAGATAACCACAAATCCAAAGAAAGGAAATGCTGACATTGCTCTCTGCCCTACTCATAAAAGAATATGAGACTCAGAAAGAAGGCCAACAAATTGAACTGGAAAGAATTATTTGGTAGAAATAAACAAAACTTCCTCTTCTAAATCACAAGAAGTAAGTAATTGTCCTGAAATAAGTCCAGGATTTTTCAACCGTGGCTCTCCAAATGTTCTTGGACTTCAGTTCCCAGGAGCCCTGATCAGCAGATGTACTGACTTGGGCTTCTGCAATTAAAGTCCATGAACACCTGGGGACCCAAGGTTGAGAAGCACTAGGGAATGTAGGGTGGAGAGGGGATTAAAACCTCCAGCTTTTACAAGGTTGATAACATGTAATCGAGATTAAACTATATTGACTTAATTAAACTCTGTAGAATAGTGGGCGAAGGTGGCATGAAGAAGTAACATTCTCAGGTAGGCCTCATTTTTGCTTATACAAGCTTACAAAAACGCTTAGCCCATGGGAGAATAAAACATCTGGCTCTGCATAACTCTGATTATTAGTATTACGCAGAGATATACATGCACATACTGTATCATCCATCTCATTGCGAATAACCTTTGTGGCCACTAACATTATCAATAAAATCACATCATGCATTTTGCTAGCCAAGCTAAACAAACACAGCTACATAACTGAGCAACAGCATAGTTATGTATCAATGTCATAGCATGAAGAAGAAGAAACCACTGGCTTATATCACAAGTATAGGAAAATAAAACAAATGTGGCAAAATACCAGGAAAGATATGGGACTTTAGGCCAAAGAACTACAGAGCCTGGGTATGACATCTGTACAGGCCTTTCCTATTTATCTACCAGCTGCCTTCCTAATAGTGGATCTGAATGGATGGGCAGGGTTGTATGGAAGTATTCTTCAGTATTTTTTGTCTGCGAACTTAAGAATATGTAGTCCTCCCTGTGTCTTTTTACAGCGGGTGAGCCTTTAGTTTCTTGACAGAGAAAAACCTCTGGACTACCCATTAAAAAGCACCCTTCCAAACACCTCAGAGCTTTTAACACTGTTTTTGATGATCAAGGCTCACAGCAAACTTTCCCTATACTCGCACAAATTCAGATTTGGCCATCAATGGACATGAATCGTAAAGGAGAGGGGAATGGAGGCCTTGGACCAAGAGAAGAATGGAGAGTGCTTTCCATGCCCTAATATCCTCATTGAGTAGCACTCTGTGTGACTCCCTTCTCAGGTCAGATGGCTGACCTTTCACAACTTCTTCCTTCCTTTGGAAAGCCAAGTTGCTCATCCACCCACTGACACTTGTCCTGAGAAGTTTGTCTTCAGTCCCTGCTCCTAACTTGCTTTCTAGAAGCTTTTATTAATTCTTGAGCCAGATTACATCCCTTTGCAAAGTGAGCACAAATTACTTACAAGTACCCCCTACCCATGTCCCTCTCTTCCTGATCATCCCCACAATCCAATTTCTGACCCCACAGGTCTTTCCCCCCTTTCAAAGGGTTGTCCACCTTACATTAAGGAATTAGCAATAGCATAGCAATTAGCTATGGATAGGGGGTCCTGTGTTATCCCGGGAGCTACCATCTTTGGTTTTGGATGGGGCTGTTTTGCCCCAGACCAACCTGGTGCGCAACTTGGGGGTCCTCCTGGATTCGCGGCTGCTGCTAGAAGAACAGGTGGCGGCTGTGGCCAGGAGGGCCTTCGCCCAACTTCGGGTGATTCGCCAGTTGCGCCCACTCCTGGACCGGGACTCTTTGCTCATGGTCACTCACACTCTGGTGACCTCCAGACTAGACTACTGTAATGCGCTCTACATGGGGCTGCCCTTGATGACCATTCGGAGGCTGCAGCTGGTCCAGAATGCCGCGGCCCGGGTGGTGATGGGGTGTGGGTGTTATGCCCATGCCTCACCACTGCTTCAGCGGCTGCACTGGTTACCAGTTTGTCTCCGGGTGCAATTCAAGGTGCTGGTTTTGACCTTTAAAGCCCTACATGGTAGTGGGCCAGGGTATCTCAGAGACCGCATCGTCCTAAGGACGTCTGTCTGTCCAACCAGAGCGGACCAGAGGGGATCTCTAATTGTGCCATCAGCCAGGGGGGCTCGCCTCTCTGGCACATGGAGGAGGGCCTTCTCCGTGTCTGCACTGGCCCTTTGGAACCTCCTGCCTGTGGAACTCTGTCTCCAGACACAGTTGTTGCCCTTTAGGAAGGAACTAAACACCTGGCTGGCGGGCCAAGTTTGGGGTGCGGGTGGGGATGGGGGTACCGTTGGGTAGTTGGTATAGAGGTGTGCCTTCCCCCAAGGTCCCTTCGGTACTTGCGCACCTTTTAGGGGTGGGTTTTTTAACTTTTAACTTTGTTTTATCATGTGTCTTTTTATGTATTTACTGTCCGCTATGTAAACCGCCCTGAGTTGGGTTGTACCTGAGTGGGCGGTATATAAGCGTGAAAAATAAAAATAAATAAATAAATAAATAAATATGTCTTGCGCTCATCTCCCATTGGGACAGGGAAACCTGCTTATTTTTAAACACTGTGTGTGATCATTACAGCCCAAAACACATGTACAGTGGGAAACCCACTTTACAGACTCCTTGTGCAATTGAAAACTCACCACACAGAAGGAAATCCCCCAAAAATGATGCCTCATCCTTTCCCCCCCTGCAACATGAACAGATTTTTGGAGTTTTCAGACAGTGCGCTCGGCTCTGCCATAGCTTCCAGGGCTGTTTGAGACTTATTGGTTCCGTTTTGGTGATTTCTAGCCGATTTTTGGCAGCTTAAAAGTGGCATTCGGCACTTTCGGGGTGGGGGAAACTAACATCTGACTGATGGGTCATTACCAGACTGGCCACTAAACGGCGCAAAGCGTGATTTCACATAGAAATGCATTGAAAACTAATTTCCATCTGTTCCGAAGGTCAGAAAAGAGCCAATATATATATATATATATATATATATATATATATATATATATATATATATATATATATATATATATATATATATATATATATATATATATATATATATATATATATATATATATATATATATATATATTCTGTTCAAACCTTCATAAAGTTCACTGTGGAATTTTTTGCCACTTTATGAAGAGTTTTGAACAGAAAAAAAAGGATTTTTGGGCTCTTCTCTGACCTTCAGAAAAGATTAATTATTTTTAAATGCATTCCTATGGGCAACCACTCTTTGCTACAAGGAAAAATTGTACATGGAAAACTCCATGTAACAGATTGCAGTTTCCTCAGTTTTGCAGTTTTTTACCTATTATGTTATGATACATGAAAGATATGTTTAACTAGTCTCTAGGCATCGTTACCAAATACTGTTTGGAGACAATGAACTTGATCCTTGGTTCTTACACTGATCCTGCCAGCACAATGCTGCCAAATTGTGTGTGTGTGTGTGTGTGTGTGTGTGTGTGTGTGTGTGTGTGTGTGTGTGTGTGTGTGTGTGTGTGTGTGTGTGTGTGTGTGTGTGTGTTTATATATATAAAACTAAAATCGAGGTGTCATGCTGTATGTTACCAATACACAGCAAGAAGCCTGCACCTCGAGCCCTGGAAACGGCGTCCCCGCCTACCTCACACTTCTGGGGTGGCCGGCACGGGGGACCAGCAGACCATTACAGGGTCTTTCACCCCAAAAGTCGGCCACAAAGCCCCCCCCCCCCCCCCGGCAGCATGAAATGGCAGGGAGGAGGTAATACGCATGTGCCAAAATCCACGCAGGCACAGAAGCCTGCCCGAAGTTTCCAGGCAGCGGCACCTGGAACTCCGGGTAGGCTTTTGCACCTCCATGGATTCTGGCGCATACATATTACCGCCTCCTTGGTTGGGAGGCTCCACAGGCAGCCCTTCTCTGGAAGGCATGAGCCAACTGGAGTGCTCCATTCGGCCCATGCCTGCCGGAGAAGCCAAGGCCCTTCTTCGGCAGGCATGGGCTGAATGGGGCACCTGTATGCCAGCTGCCTTCCGGAGAAGGGCAGGCGGGCCTTCCGCCTTGGCTTCTCTGGAAGGCATGAGCCGACGAGTGCTATATTCAGCCCATGTCTGATGCTGGGAAACACGCATGGACTGGGGTTTCAGGCGCCTAGCCCGGGAGAGCACCGGTGCCCAATCCGCAACACAGACGCCCTCACAGGTGTGAGATGAGGCGGAAGCACTGGACTGGGCTCCACAGAGGATGCCCCATAGGTAAGGCAGCCATTGGGTGGGGAGGCAGTACTTCAGGGGTGGGGGCGGCTAGCCAGGCTCTATGCAGCCCAGCCTGGGGCTTCCGCACATCTCCTGGCAGCATGGCCTGCGTCTCCAGGCAATGGCTGCACCTACGGAAGCACCGGCCATTGCCTGGAGATGCAGGCCAAACTGCCGGCAGTCATACAGAAGTCCTGGGCTGGGCTGCATGGAGGACGCCCCACAGGTGAAGGCAAGGGCCTCGGGAGGGGGAGTGACTAGCCAGCACACGCGGGGCTCCGTAAAGCACAGCCCGGTACTCCCCCATGTCTCCTGCCAGCGTGGCGCTTCCGGAAGCAGTCCGTTGTTTGGAGACGCAGGCCAGGGATGGTGTGTGTGTGTGTGTGTGTGTGTGTGTGTGTGTGTGTGTGTGTGTGTGTGTGTGTGTGTGTGTGTGTGTGTGTGTGTGTGTGTGTGTGTGTATGAGAGAGAGAGAAGGGGAGAGACAGAGAGAGTATCTGAGAGTGGGAGAAAGAGTGGGAGAGAGAGCAGAGTCAGAGTACACCATTGCTCTGTGTGTGTGCGCATGCGCCGAGGAGAGAGAAAGAGAGAGAGTGTGTGTGAGAGAGAGGGGGGGGAGAGAGAACGGATGTGTGTGTGGGAGAGGGTGCGTGGATGGAGGCCACTCTAACTCAACCCCGGGATGTATGACAGCCCCCCCCCCCCCAAAAAAAAAAACCGCCCGCGCAAAGCCGGGCACCCCTGCTAGTTGTTTAAATAGAAGGACTACATTTCGTGTAAGATATAAAAAGTTCTGACAAAAACAAAGATAAATCATAATAACCATAAAGAAAATTGAGGGAGATGGTAGTGGCTGGAATGCTAGTGAATTGCATATAACATTATTGTTATGTTTATGTTTAGTATCTTTGTCTTTGAACATTCCACAGCCAACAGCCCCATTTTGAGGGTTATGAATGCAAAGCACTGACAAAGCAGAAAGGCTATCAAAAACTGCAATGCATTCACCGTGTTTGTATTCCAAAAGTGTGCTGAATGATTTATCTCTAGACTCCTTAAATATTTCTGTCTCCTCCCAAGTGCTCATTTAATTTCCATGGCCAAAATGAGATCAAAACCCAGCTCTCCCAAATCCTAGTCTCCGACTGTATCTATTATATCATACTGGGTATTTATGTAGCTATCCAAATCCAGCTTTTTATTGTGAGGGTGTGATCAGATGGGCATTTGTCCTGATGTTTTTGTATGCTGCAAGAATGGTTCACTCCTTTTTCCAGCAATCACAGGATGTAATTGTTGGCATGAACCAGCCCATCCATCTACTTGCACTTTTCTGGGTCCCTGTCTGGGATTTCTCTGTTTTTTGGGTGTGGGTAGGCTCATTCCATTTTCGTTCATTTCCAGCCTATGTGATTACTAGCAGCAAACCAAAGTGAGCCTATAGCTGTCAATTTTATTTGTTTTGTTTGTTTTCAAAGCACTGATCTGCCAGTGTACTGACCTAGACTTCTGAGAATTGAAGTTCCCCTGCGAGGCATGGGCAGTGGTGGGTGGCCAAAAATATGAATATGAAAATTTGTCATATTTTTAGGGCCTTTAAGAAGTAAGTTTTGTCACTTGGGAAAGTAAACACTTCCTCTTGGCTCTAGACCTGTGTTTCCCAACATGGGGCCCACGACCAGTGGTGGGCATCAGCAGGTTCGCACAAGTTCTCCAGAACCGGTAGCAGAAATTCTGACTGGCCCCGCCTAGCCAAGTTTTAAAATAAAGTAGTCTTAATTCAGGTGCAACACAGGGCTTTCCCCCTGGCCATGCCCACCATGCCACACCCACAGTGTGGTAGTAATTTTTTTTTTTTGGAGCCCACCACTGCCCACGCCCCACAGGGGAACTTCAATTCTCAGAAGCCTAGGTCAGTACACTGGCAAATCAGTGCTTTGGGGACTTAGGCTTCTGGGAGTTGATGTCCAAAAACCCAAAGGTTGGGAAACACCGTTCTAGACCATGGAAAAGCAGAGGAAGTGAGAGTTATATTAGGACAATGCTAATGTGTTACATTAGGGGAGTGGGGAATGAAAGCTTCCTTCTAGAAGAAGGAAAGAGATGGGAAAGGAGGAGGCTTCCCTCCCCCTGTTTTTGCTGTTTCTATTGCTTTTAACAGGCATGGGGGTGGGGTACACAGAAAGAGCCGCCTTGGAGATTGTGGTATTTTTGCATCACAATCAAGCATACCCTGGTAATTGCAACCTTGTGCTGCAGGCCGATCTTTCTCACACTAGGCCAAGTGAAAGGAACTGCAGAATGAACTCACCAAAAGGTCCCTTCATTTTGGCAGTTTCACGTCTGGCCTAGACACAGAAGAAGAAGAACAGGCAGGGGGACCAAATAGGATTGCTTGAGGTGAGTATTCCATTTGCATGCAAGGATCACACCAAATGGCATACTGGACTTCTACCTGAGCTGAAGTGACCCTATTTAGTTTACACCAGCCATCTTCAAAGAAGCCCATGTAGACAAGCCTCTAGGCATCTGAATTTACAGGTGTCTAGAGGCTGTTGGGGTCTGGATGGGGGACAACGGGCTACAACTGAATCCCGGCAAGACTGAGTGGCTATGGGTCGGAGGCCCTGCGTTATCTTGGGAGCTACCATCTTTGGTTCTGGATGGGGCTATTTTACTCCAAACAGACCCGGTGCATTATCTGGGGGTCCTCCTGGACTCCTGCTTGATGAGCAGGAGGCAGTCATGGCCAGGAGGGCTTTTGCACAACTTCGTGTTATAAGCCAGTTAAGCACACTCCTAGATCGGGACTCCTTGCTCATGGTCACTCATGCTCTGGTCACCTCCAGACTTGACTATTGCTATGTGCTCTACATGGGGCTGTTTTGATGATGATGGAGGCTGCAACTGGTCCAGAATGCGGCTGCCTGGGTGGTGATGGGGTGTGGGCGGTATGCCTGTGCCTCACCACTGCTTCGGGAGCTGCACTGGTTGCCAGTGTGCCTCCAGGTGCAATTCAAGGTGCTAGTAATTACCTTTAAAACCCTACATGGTAGTGGGCCAGGATACTTAAGAGACCACGTCACCCTGAGAACATCTGTCTGTCCCACCAGAGCAGACTGGAGTGGCTCTCTCATTGTGCCATCTGCTAGGGAGGCTCGTCTCTCTAGCACCAGAAGGAGGGCCTTCTCAGTGTCTGCTCCAGCCCTATGGAACCTCCTGCCAATTGAGCTGAGTCTCCAGAAGGAGTTGCTGTCCCTTAGGAAAGGGCTAAAAACCTGGCTGGCAAAGCAGGTGTGGGGCAACAGCAATGTGGTGACCCCTGCCTGCTGTCTGATTTAGTAAGAACACCCTCTCTCCCTCTTTTAATCTCTTTTAATCTGTAGGGGTCAGAGTAATTTTTGGTGGCAGTTTTAATGGGGTTTCTATTGGTTTTTAAAATGTGATTGGTTCTATTTTCTGTGAGCCACCCAGAGTCTTCGGAGTTGGGTGGCAATAGAAATCAGAAAAATAAATAAATAAATAAAAGAAGCCACAAGAGATTTAAGTAACAGTTCAAAGACTGAATCACTTAAAATATGCTGCCATTTTGGGATAGCTCTAATGAAAAATGCAGGGACTTACTTCTAAGGAAAGGGGGGGGGGGAGACAGCAACGGAGCCATCTGTAAACAACAGAAGGCTTCTTTCCATCTGATAGAGCAAATCCACCACAGACAGATTAGATGTAAGGGTCAAAGGAGCATGTTGCAACACCAGCATTGACAAACGCTCATTGTCTGCTATTTTTGGCAGGGGGAAAGAAAGTGACCTGAAGCAACAGAAGCCACAAGTATTGCTGAAGAACAACATCTGGCAGGATGGCTTTTCTTCCACACAGTGTGCAAAAAATGGAATGTGACATTGGCCAGGACCATACCTGTCAAGTTGTGGTGATGAAAATAAGGGAAGGTTTCTGGGCGTCAGCGCATGCATGCACAGTAACTCATTCGCTCATGTGCAGTAACCCATTCATGCATGCACAGTAACCCCTTTGTGCATGCACACATGTGCAGTAACCCCTTTCCTAGCAATTCCAATTACAGGATGCCAGCGGGAAAGAGGGGAAAAGATCAGTGAATTACGGGAACTCCCGGCCAAAACAGGATACTTGACAGGTATGGCCAGGACCTTCCTAATTTTTTAGGTGCCTGGAAGCAAACTCACATCGAATCCTATAGCCAACTGATGAGGTGCTAGTTGAATGATTAGCTGTTGCAACTTCCTTAATGGAGGGAAGGGGGAGAGACCACATTAACATGACAAGAGTTTAATTTGGAGAGAGATCATGGCTTCTAGCTAAAGTACTTAAGAGAAGCACAGAATGGAACAAAAGGTCGTCCAGCTGCATATTGTCTTCTCTCATAAAGATCTACTGAGCAGAACATATCTTTTACTAAAATTGGTCCAAGTAGTCAAGGATTCTCAATTTGGCATTGCAAAACATTGTAGGGGTCTCTGCCTCTCATAAGTACTTTGCTCTTCTTGGCATCCTCAGCATTTCCCCAAGTGAACCAACAGCTGAAAATGCTTCACACAGCTGAGCCAAGATCCCTTGAGTTCCTTCCGTCTGAATAGGCTTGTCTGCTAACCCTAACCCATTGGTCTAAAACCAAGTGAATTGCTGATTGCTGCCAGAAATATGCACCAATGAGAACTTAAGTTTGGGCAATGACAAAGTGAAAAAAATGGCTTCATTGTGGCAGTCCAGTTGATGGGGACACGAAAGAAGAAGAACTGCTGATTCTCGAAGAATCACAGAAACATTAGGCTTGCTACAGATAGTGAGGGGAAAAGTTACTCTAGCCATTTTTTCTCCTTGCCTCCTCCTTCTTTTTGCTGCCCTTTTCTTTTTTCCTCTCCTTTTTGCAACCCCTTCCCCTTTTTTTGCTTCTCATCCATTGGCACCTCCTTGCCATTTTCTATTGAAAGCCACCTAACCACCCATTAGAGAGCGGTTCTGAGCTATTGGGGAACAGCAGAGGGAGAGAAAGGATGGTCCTCCACTCCACTCCCCCTGCCCCACCAGTTCTTCCTAATGAAAAGGCCAGATGGAGAGGGGCATGTGCTCTCTACGACCACCTCCTGTCCAAAACAAAAGCAAAGTCCAGAAAGGCAGAAATAGAATTGCAGCCTCTTGGATGAGACTCTGGGCCACAGGAAATCAGGGCTAGCCTCACTATTACACTGAAAGAGCTGCTTGCTTAGGTGCTGGGGTCAGCTAAGTAGGGAATTGCACTGGTCTCATGCCCCCAAAAGTGCCCTACCATCTCATCACACATGTCCCCCTTCCCTTTCCTCATGGCTCAATCTGCCCTGCCTCCTGTCACTTTGCCCCCCCTTGCTCACAGCTGTTTGCTTTCCTTTGAACTGACCTGGCCTCCTCTCTTTCAAAGCTGCCAGTGCATCCCTACAGATGAGTAATCTTAGAAGATACACTCACATCCTACATTAATGGAAAGAATAATCTTCTGTTCCGATTTCATCTCTCCTAAGGCAAATATAAGCAAAGTCAGATCAGGATTTAGTGGAACATCACTGGTCAGTCACATCATGTCAGAAAGGGTTTAGGACTCCAGTTGCTTAACAACAACAACAACAACAATTCACCTTCCTCCTCAGAACTAAGAATCCTTAATGTGTAGTACAGGAGTTCTCAACTCCTCAGACAGCTTCAGGGACCGGACAGCCATTTTGCCATTTTGCCACAACATGGCACTTCCTAGTGTGGTGGAGGCGGTGTGTGTGGGGGGCACATGAAATGGTGCCGTGGGCCACATCAGGCCCGCAGGCTGCAGGTTGATAATCCCTGGTGTAATAAGTGAGATGCAGCTTTATGCAGGTCATCATCTCCTAAAGATGCAGCTGGTTCCTGTCTTTCAGTCCTCATTTTGTGTCAACTTGATTAACATCTCTTAAATAACAGCTTTACAGTTCCTAGACATTGTCACCTTGTCTGCATCTTTATTCTCACCTGAACAGGAGGTTACATATAAATACAGAGGACATATATTTGCATTCTTTGTGTCTGAAGAAGTGGAGTTTCATCCATGAAAGCTCACAATAATAATAATTTTGTGTCAGAAATTATTCTGGGTTGAAAGGATTTTTGCTGGAAAAACTCCGCTCAGGGGATGCATGAATGAGGCTCCTTTCATGTCCCCAAGATCTTTTCCCACTGAAGTGGTCCCTATTTGTCTACTGTACTTGCAATGTCTTGCTTTCAATCTGCTAGGTTGGCAGGAAATGGGACAGAGACGGGAGCTCACTCTGTCGTGCAATATCCGGTCTTGAAATGCCGACTTACCGGCCTTCCAACTAACAAGTGGAGCCACCGCAGACTCAAAGCTCACAATGAAATAAATCTACAAGTCTTCAGAGTGGTATGTGCCTCTCCCCACCCCACTTCACATTTGCCAACATTTTCCATCAGACTCTGGTTATGTCTACTCTAACCTTTCTGCTCCATAGTATCACAGTCCCCTCCCAGTTTCATTTTTTTAAAAAAAGAGTGGTTTCTATATTTTTGGTCATGAAATAACCTGCTTCTTTTTTTCTGTTCTGCTGTCCGGTGCCCATTTTTAAGGGTCCTGCTTGAAGCTGAGCAATCAAAACTGGCCTCATCAGCACCCCCTGTGTTGGAACACCTGCTATGTCTGCTTGCTCTGCCACAAATACCTCACCTAAGGTGTTCAGCAATTTCTATATTTTAAAGAAGCATTTTAATTCCATCTTCAAGCAAGTCTATTGCTTTTATAACCTGTTAGAAATGGAGTCATGATTCACAGGATTTGCTTGACTGAGGATTGGATTTCGCCCACCTTAGCAGTACTTACTGAGGACATCCACTCTTGTAATGATCTCATCTCTACAGTGTTTTTGGCAGGTTTGGTTATCAGCCAGCCTTCCTGAGTTAAACAGCATACAATCAATGCAGTCCCTTCGAAAGCAGAGGAAAACAATTAGTCTATCTTACAATAATACTTGCATGTCAAATGCAAGAATCTGGCCTCCCTTGAAAATAAAACATTTTTTATGTAACAGAAAATATTATAACATCGAAGCCACTATCACCATTTTGTGTCACATACTTAGGCCTTGATGTTTCTTGCCTACTGTCCTTAGCACTTTCAGCTCAGGAACAGGTCATTATTGCTAGTGTTACAACATGACAGGTTTAAATAAAGTTTGGGTAATAATAATTTCATGTCAGATATTACTCTGGGTGGAAAGGATTTTTTGCTAGAGAAACTCCACTCCGGGGACGCCCAAATTAGGCTCCTTTCATGTCCCCAAGTGCAGCCCTCAGGTATTGAAACCCGACCTTCCAGTCTCCAAGCTCAGCGTCTTAACCCCTAAGCCACCAGGGGAGCTGCTTGGGTAACTTTCCACTTCACTGAACAACACAACTAAGACAGAACCTAACTCAATTGCCAGATTTATATCCAAACATCAAACCCTTTTAATTTTAACACTAGTTTTATAATTGTTTCAGGTCTTTTAAATAGCAAAACAGACTATAAATATTTGCTTTTGGAACAAGTGCCTCGTCTCATTTGGATTCAGCTTCATAAACAGAATTGGTATAATCAACAGCAACTGCAGATGGCAGCTTTTGTGTTCATGTTGCACCTCGTTGCTATTCTGCCAGGCTACCCTGTGGCAGACAGAGCACTGAAAGTGTTGATACATAAGTCCAAGGCCTTAACACCAGTGATGCACTGCAAGAGGTTCTGTCAGGTTCTGCAGAACCGGTAGCGGAAATTCCACCAGGCCACGCCCACTTGGCTGGTCACGCCCACCTCCACAGCCCATAATGCAGGATGTTTGGCCCCGCCCACCAATTTGGCCAGCCCACAGAGTAGGTAGTAAAAAAATTTGCAGTGCATCACTGCTTAATACAACTTGTATCATCCTCAGAGAAGACTCTTTTGATGGTTTTATTCCTAGTCAACCTGCCACAAGTTTCTGCTGCTGGATCTCTGTTGAGTTTTACAGGGAAAGCCAAATGAGCTTGAACTGCTCCATTTGGAAGAGTCGTAAAAAGAAAGGAAATGAAATCACTTTGGAAAGTATCCTTGAGAGTCCCATTTGTCAGAGAAGCATCTGCCTTGTGGTGTTTGGAAAGTAATTCAAACTGGGCAAAACATAGAAGCCTTAGTCACTTAAGGCTCAGTAAGGTTGATATCATTCAAAACAGTTCACATTGGTTTTTCTGTTAAGCTACATAAAAACATTCTTTAGTGACCAAAGTATTGCTGGCAAGTTGTCCTGGCACAAGTGCAATGGAATAAAATGCAGTAGTGAATTACTGCTAGTTTGTGAGTTGACCCTTATACTCCTTGTCACATTCTAATTTAGGCAATTGGTACATTTGCATAAAAGAAGCTATTTATTGGCAATTCACATTGTGATATATGCTACTATACTTATGCCAGTGCAAATAACCAATAGGATTCTGGCCAGCATTTCTCACTAAAGAAAACGTAATCAATTATGCTCACACAGTTTGAAACTTACCAAGCTAAATAAAATACACTAGTTACACATTGTGATTCCATAAACCTCTAGCCTTGTAATCTGTAAAGACACAGGTCAGCTTTAGGCCAGAACTTGGGAAGCAACTAAAGTCATATAGGCATTAAACAGTGTCATTAAATAAAATAAAGAATGCAAGCAAAATGGATGTAGATCTGTTATGCACTGTCTCCTAGGGGAACAAATTATTGATCATATGAGTTTGGGATTGTTAGCTTATGGCTAGTGGAAGCTCTAGGAATCCTCTGAAGCCATGGCTTTGTCTCAGCTGTACCACCCAAGAGCCTGTTTAACCAATGGTGCCTAAAAGGAAGCTAGATACATAAAATGTTTTTTTACATTTAAGCAGATACTCCCAATGCAAAAATGCTTTGTCAGTACACAAACCTCCCCAATGTAAACCCCCATTTGCAGACTAAGCATCTGCTTTAATGTTTTCTAAGCTGCAATCAATAGAATCTGTAGACTTTTAGTACTGATTAAAGTGAAGAAGAGATGAAGAAGGGGAGGTTCTGGCCAAAATGAAGTTGTTGCTTTAATATGGTTTAGGCAATATGGTGTCAGCATGAAAACTAGCACTTCCTAACCCTCGCAGAAACTATGTTACATTATACCACCAGTTATTTAACAAATAAATACATACACATATACATACAGGTTATATATTTCTGTCTAATTTTTTCCTTTGATTTTTTAACTGCACATCTATCAGTTTCAAACTACACTGCCCCTCCCTCAATTGCCTTCTAACTTCCCGTGCCACATAAAATCCCGAGTTACCGTATTTTGGACCATAAGATGCACCCAGTTTTTAGAGCAGGAAAACAAGAAAAAAATTCTGAACCAAATAGTACTGTATGTATTTGCACCACCAACCAGCGGTGGCGCTGCAGGGGAAATGGGCAGGCCAGCAAATTGCACTCAGGCAGGAAGCAATGCTCTAGCCTAGCCTCTTGCTCTCCCTACAACCAGGAAGCATGGCTTCCCCCTCCATTTTGACGACATGGAGCAGGGACAAAGGAGCAGGGATACATGGAGCAGGAACAAGAAAGGTAAATGAAAGGTAAATGATTTAATACAGCTGAAGACCTGCAAATGAGGCGCTGCCATCAAGGCCTTCTTTACCCAGCACAATACCTCTTGGTGCTGCAGACACCTGGGCAGGTGGGACATTTCTCACAAGTCTCTCCAAAGGCACCAGGTTCAGTACACTGGCATTTCCCACAGATGCAATTGCCTCTGCCGCTGCATAGCTGGCCATCCTTGGAAAGACACCGGTCTGTCTCTGTTGAGCAGTTGCAGTTGTCCCCGATGTAACCTGGATGGCACTTGCACTCTCCACAGTGACACTCTCCGTGACCTAAAAGCAGTTTGAACAAACAAAGAAACCTTTGTGGTGACAGTGAAGTGGTCACATAGTTTCAGAAGGGAGTTCAACATCTGATGCAGAGAGAAGTACTGTTTCAGGAGCTACTGTACTGTAGAGAGCTGAATCCAGAAGCACACCCAAGTTGTGGGACCTGATTTTTCCCCCAGAGGAAGTGTAACCCTGTTTAGAACAGTTTGAATTCTTGTTCTGCCGTCTAACGGACCAGGATCACCTCTACCTTGTCTAGATTAAGCTTCTTCTTGCTTGCCCTTCTCCTTACTTGTCCTTACTGATACCAGCCACTGTTTGAAGCCAAAGACAGCTTCTTGGAATCAGATGGAATAAAGAGATGGGGTAGGATGTCAAAATAGCATGGAGACCCCTGAAGGACCCTGCAAGCCAAGGGCCAGGATGGCAAACAGGATTCCCTCAACTCCATCTTCTGAGCCACAACATAGTATCTCCAGCATCCATGTTAAAGAAACAGCCCAGGAGTTGATAGTATGGTCATCCACAAAGGTGAACAAAGCTACCTCTGGCCCAAAGCCTGGCTTGATTCCAGATTGAAATGGATACAGATAAACTACTACACCAAGAGTTCTCAACCTTTTTAAGCCAGAGGCCAGGTCATGCTCCCTCAAACAGCTTTGGGGGCCAGATGGCCATTTTGCTATCCCTCCACCACATGGCACTTTCGTGTGTGGTGGAGGCGATGGGGGGGCCACATGAAATGGTGCTGTGGGCCACATCTGGCCCATGGGCTGCAGGTTGAGAATCCCTGTATTACACCCAGGAGCCCCTGGAACTAGAAGCTACCACATATAAAAACATGCCCTGAAGAGGGATGTTGGAGACTTGCTGATAGTAATCCAATATAGTGAGTTTCACAGAGAGCTTTTTACAAAATGGTTTTATTACTGCCTCCTTTAGGCATGCTGGTACCAGACCTTGTTACAAGGAGGCATTCACCACTCCTGTTACCATTTCATCCAAGTGTCCCTTAGCTTTCTTTACAATCCAGGAAGGACAAGGGTCCAGGGCACAAATAGTAACTCTCACCTCTCCAAACATCTTGACTACATCATTAGACTACACAAACATATCCATTATCATAGGACAAACAGGCCAAAGTTACATCCAGAGAAGCAAGCATCAACAATGGAACCTAAATCAGACTGGATCTGAGCAATTTTATCTGAAAAGAGCCATGCAAAGTTTTTACATCAGGCTTTCCAGTGGTAAGCTTTGGGGGGGGGGGGGGGGGGCAGGGATTTTCTGTCCAGATACAATCTGAACTAAGCTCAGTCATGGCACTGCGCCTCACCTACTGGTTCTCAAAACCAGCTCAGCAGCCCCACCTGACAATCAATCAACAATGCAGCAACTCATAGAATGATGATGAAATATAGCACCTGAAAGTTATCTCACTCAGCGTACGGAGAGATAACCAATGATGTTATCTAACCAATGATGCCTAAAGTGAAGCTCAATACTGTACATCCAAAGTATGTAATGGGATCCTCCAAAATACACAACTTTTAACCAAGTAGCTTTGGGAAGTTTTTTTTAAAAAAATTTAGACTGCAGTCCACAAAAACTCACACTGAAATAAGTACAGTACTGTATGTTAATTTAAAACTGCTGCAATACTTTTGTGGTAAGCTTTACAGTTGACCAGATTTTTGAATCAGTTCATGAGTTCAGCCCTGGCTAGTACAAAACACTGACAAAATCCTTCCTGAATAAGGGTAACTTGAGCTACAGCAGCCAGATTTAGATGGCAAAAGTAAGGGCCTTCCCATTACAGTATGGATGAAAAGACAGTTTTCTTAAAATATATAGGATCTCATGTATGAAGCACATTTGAGAAACTAAAGATGTATTCCTTGTAAATATAACAAGGAATTGCAGAAGAACTAAGTACAGAATTAAAACAGAAAACAAACTCCTCGGTGTTATGGTTTCAGTCAAGCACACAAAAATTCAGACACTGTTTTTAATTCTTGATTATTTCCTGATGCCTCCAAAATACTTCTATTCTTAGTTAGAGCAGAGTTCCTCTCCCCACACTTTTGTTTTCTGCTTTGCAGTAAAAAAACAGAAATATTAAATATTTTCATCATATGTCTTTTTTTTCCTTGTTTTGAAATAATCAGACTTTACTTTGAGCCAACACTAACAGACATTAGGAAGCCATCACAGCTGGCAGTGCTGCTGTTGACAACATCTGCAACAACTCAAACCTCAGGGGAATTATTTCCTAACAGCCCATGTTATAATCAGTGATGCCACAGTTTAGCATCTAGCATTCTGGGGAGCCGCCAACATTGCCGGACGCTTCCCCTTGGTGAGAACAGGGGTGGCGGGAGCAAGAGATTGGCTGCTGTTGCGAGGCAGCTGCGAATTGTACTGTTAATTGCTATTTTATAATTGTAAATCGAACAATTAATTGTATTATTGTTCTGTGTTTTGTATTAATTGTACTATTGATTGTGATTTGATATTTTTGTAAAGTTTATTGTGATTCTCATTATGATTGTATTTTGCACTGTATATGTGGGGCTTCTGAAAAGAGGTTTTTCCCTTTTGTCTTGATGCTTTGTTATTGGAGGGTTGATACTGTATTGTTGTGATTATTGTTTCCCTGTAATTGTACTGATCAATTATTGTGTATTTGTATCTTTATATTGTAACATTATGTATCTTAATATGTTGTTAGCCGCTCTGAGTCGGCCGTGGGTTGAGTGGAGCGGGATATAAATTTAAATAATAATAATAATTCCTGGAATTGTGTTTCTTCAAAAGCAGAAAAATTGTGCTCAACAAATAACCATACACAAGCCAGATGGGGAATGTTTAAGAAGTAAGTGCACCAACCCCCTCCTTAACCTATTAAGACTTGGAGGGCAAAAAAACTGTGATTTTTTAAAAACAACTTGCCAGCTACAGGCTGAAAGGTGTAAAAGTAACAACCTGCAGTACTCATCTCACCCATAACGTGGCCCTGGGCCTGATCCCTCTGAGCGATCAGTTCAGGCCCACTTTTTCCGTGTCTAGGTGAGACGAAGGCAACTTTTGGTGAATTCAGTCTAAGTTCCTTTTGCCTGACCTACAGGTGAAACTCGGAAAATTAGAATATCGTGCAAATGCTCATTCAGTCCAGTAATGCAACTTAAAAGGTGAAACAAATATATGAGATAGACTCATCACACGCAAAGCGAGATAGTTCAAGCCTTATTTTGTTATAATATTGATGCTTATGGCTTACAGTTTATGAAAATCCTAACCCCCCAATCTCATGTACCCCATAATCATCACATAATCTCATGTATACTGTACACTATGATCATCACAAATAATAACGAATTAAGGCATGACATATTTCGCTTTGCATGTAGTGAGTCTATCTCATATATTTGTTTCACCTTTTAAGTGAAATGAATGAAGATTTGCACAATATTTTAATTTTCCGAGTTTTACCTGTAGTATGAGAAAGATTAGCCGGCAACACAAGGTTGCCGTTACCAGGGTTTGCCCGTTTGTGGCTCAAAAATACCCCAATCTTCAAGGAGGCTCTTTCTGTGTACTGTGTACCCAACTGAGTAGGGAGGAAGAGAGAAAGAGGCAGAAACAGAAAAGGAATATCAGAGAGCAAACAAGACTCTGATATACTTGCACAGACTAACACGGCTACCATGTCAGAGAAAAGGAAGAGGATGCAAAACAGAAGGGGTAGAAACGAGAGTTGGAGATAAATGAAAGGGGTGCTTATTGACCATCATTGATCTAACACAAAATAATACCATGTTTGGTAGCAGTTGCGGTAAGGCCAAGTCAGGTTGTTTTCCAAGCGAATGATACTGTGGTATTTGAGCATTGAGAGAATTTAAATATTCCCCAAACAGAAGAGCTTCTTTGATGGAAAGTGGGAAGGAAGTGAGCCTCATCTGTGTCCCTTTGGTGAAAGGCCCTTTACATGCCTTTCTGAGAAGATCATTTTTTAAAGTTGGCAAAAGAGAAGAATTTTAAAAAGGCAAAGCACTGGAGCACTTGCAAGTTTTGTTTCAGCATCAGCTTTCAGGGATCAAAATATGATTCTTTAGATACAGGGGTACAAACACATGGTTTATTTGTGTCCAGCTAAGAATACAGATAACAGACAAAGTAACCATGGTTTGTTGGTGCAGAAATGGGACCATCAACCCTGTTAATTAGTAGATTTTAGCTGGCGTAGAAGCGTATAATGTATAACTCCTTAAACAGTTTCTGAATTGAGGAGCTAAACAAAGCCTCTCATGCTTTCATTAGAGGACAGAACTCCAGGGCCAGTGGAACCGGAACTGCTGCTGTTGTTTCCTTTTTAAAAGCATGAATGATGTGGGTTTTAGGATCTCTTCCTATGATCCTCTCATCTGATCTCCCCTTTTAAAAAAATGTATATGTGATCTAAGAAGCACTGTAGTGCTGAGCTCTCCCTTTGGAGGCAAAAAGGGAGAATTTCCATGATGCTATACTTGGGACTGCATGTCCAACTAAACGTTTCCCAGCTGCTTCTGGATCTCTCTCTTGTTGATATAGTGCAATTCCTTCACCCCTTTGGGGAGCTAATCAGGATACTAATTTTTAGACTTCTAATTTTTTTAAAAAGAAGGTGTGGGTCAAGTCCTGGACTGAGAAGAGAAACCTTCACTGTCTTTGACACCTCTTACATGCTGTTTTCTTTACCTTCTTTTTAAAACTGGGGAAGCACTAAGCACAAAATCATTTTCCTGCCATCAGATGCAGGCACTGTTACATTTGTAAAAGAATTTATGTTTAAGGGCAAGTTTCAGACCTGGAAGCGAAGTAGAGGTTTTGGAGGAACAGAAAGGTCCAGGAAATCTGCTAATTATTGGTGGCATATAGATAGCAAGGGAAAAAACCTGTGAACTTCCTGGAATATTCAGGTTCTTTGCAAAACAAATACAGTATCACATTTAGATTAGCCTTACATAATTAATAATTGTCCTGATTCAGCAAGAAGGATTTGCACATTTGTAGGTGGGGTTCTTCAGGACATGCATCTCAGATGGATGATACTTGAAGATACAAGTATCTGCCCTTGATATCCCTTCAAAATCTAACATGACCACCATTGACAGATAAAATTGTAGCTCTATTTAGAGGGTGATGATATTGATCTAACCTGTGGACTCCTTCCAAGCTCAGAAGCTTAAAAATGTTAATCATATTTCTAATCCTCTTCTTTTCAACACCTTCAGAGTTTTATAGTAGAAATTTGCAGTAGTTGAAGTTAAATAGTAGTCATAGATTTTACACAACTCTCTGCATTTGTTGCCCTATAGGCAAAAAAATGCATTTTACCTGTGGGGCCCTTAGCAGGCCTTCCCCTACATCTGTGGTTCCCAGCATGGGGCACATGCCCCACAGGGAGGCAATTTGATTTTTTAAGGGGGGCAATTTGAGAATGAGTTATTAACAGTGATTTTTTTTGCATTTCATATAGTTCTATGGGCCTCATATACAGTATATAAATATATATTGTGGCATACGCATTTTAAAATTAAAATCAGAATGTAGGTGGGGCATGGCCAAAAAAAGGTTGGGAACCACTGCTTCTAGGTGCATCTATCACATAGTTCAGGAAGCTAAATGATTCTGAACTGACAGGGCAAACTCTTAGAGCAGTGATGGCGAACTTCAAATTCCCAAAAGCCCAGGTCAGCAGGAGTGCTGGCTTGGGCTTCTGGTAAATTAAGTCCAAGAACACCTGGAGTGCCAAGGTTTGCCATCACTGCCCTATAGTACTACTACAAAGCTACATTTTGTAACCCATGAACAGGATTTGGGCTAGAAAACACCACTTCCCAATGTTTGGTGTAAGTTTTGAAGTGGATACATTTTAGAATTTGTAGTTAACACACCTCACACGTAGCCTGTGAAAGAACTTCCAAACAATTAGATGCTCAATTAGAGGGAGCTTTGAGTTCCCTCTCGGTTCCTCCCTCCCTTGGTTGATCAGCCTGACTGGAGTTTCTTTTACAAAGAAATGAACTGTGCAGCACCAACCATTGAATGCCAGCGCTAGAGAACTGGGAGCAATGACTGTAACAAGCGACTGCTACCGTGTGATTAGTGGGTTTGAGTGAAATGATCCCCTGAAAGAAAGGAATTATTTTCCTCACTCTAGCAGATCTTCCTTGCTGTCTGTCTGCCGAAGCCTGGTAAAAGCTAATAAATATCCACAGGGAACAATTGTCCTTCAGCAGTTTAGTGTAAGATGATAGCTGCTGTGTGGAATAGTTTGCTGCTGCTCCTATAAATTGCCACCGTAATGTGTAAAACCTGCCAGATGTTAACAAACAAAGATACGCTTATTAAACATCTAAGACCTCCTAAGAAGAAGAACTAGCATGACAGCAGCTGCTCCACGGTTTGCACTTTAAAACAATTTTTACAATTATGTTTTTATAAGACAGGGTAGGTGGGTGGGTATGTTGGGTTTTAATTGGTTGTATTGTTTTATGTGTGTTTTAACTTGTTGTGAGCCGCCCAGAGTCGGGTTTAACTGATTGGGCGGCATATAAATTTCAATATAAATAAATAAATAAAAATTAAAAATAAATAAGATACGATCAAAGACAAGTGCAAAAATTTCCCCTGGAGATACAAGTAAGTTTAGTTCAGCAAGAGCACACAGTCATGTAGAGTACTAAAATGTCACAATCATTGCACGACTGGTTGGTAACCAAAGGGGGTCAAAACCAGCATATTTACAATGAACTTTCATTGATGAAGTGATCTTGCCTGATGAAGAGATCTTGAATCTTGAAAGATTGCACAATGATTTATTTGTTTTTTAGTGATCCAATAAAGGTATCACCCTCTTCCTGCATTTGTTTTGTGTATGGATCACCCAGCTGTCTTTGTTTGCCTATGGAACTACTGGATACCTGACAACACCATCAAGAATGGCATGAACTTTTAAACATCACAACAGAACCACAAATTGAAGAAACTTCTAATCACTAGGCAATATTTTTAATTGACTTTGATTTGGCTACAATTGGCACACATAGTTTGTAAACCAAATTACACCCCTAACTGGAAGCCCCCTGGAGTTTTGCATTGCCTTTGTCTGGCCACAAAAGCAAGCTAGAGCTTCAAAGGCCATGTGACAGCAACAAGCAAATACCTGGCTTTGGGAGAGGGGGGTACCATAAAAGCCTGGTGTTTTCTCCACATTTATTTATAATAAGAGCGCCTGGCAGAACCATCATGCCATGAACTTTCATTGATAATTTTCCTGATGCCTGCCTGCCTGCCTGCTGAAGAGATCTTGAATCTCGAAAGCTTGCACAATGATTTATTTATTTTTGGATGATCCAATAAAGGTATCACCTTCTTCTTACATTTACAATGGATCAGTTATCCTTAATACTTTTCAGGACCATTCTAGTACATATCTGTATAGTGAAGCACTGTAAAAATGTTTACTACCCACTTGGTGGGCATGGCTATCTGTGGGTGTGGCCTCACCCCACCACCACCACCAAAAAATAAAATAAAAAATAAACCTAACTTGCTCTCTTGCTTCACGGAGATGACGAGGAGGAGTCCCAGAGCAGCGGCGCTAGTGGGAGGTGAGCAGGGTGAGTTGGGGGCTGGTGCTGGCTGGCCTCCCTCTCTCAGCACCGCTGGAAACACATCCCTGCTGGCGGTGCTACTGGGAGGTGACCCAGCGAGTTGGTGTGCTGGCTGGCCTCCCCCTCTCAGCACTGCCGGAAACGCGTCCCATTTGCCTCACCCAGGGCTAAAGGCACAAGGGAAGTGCGGAGATGAAAGTGCGCCTTCGGCCCTGGGCAAAGCAAATGGGACGCATTTCTGGTGATGCTGGGAGGGGGAAGCTGAGAGATGGCCGTGGCCGGCCAAGTGAGTGTGGCCTGGAATTTCTACTACCGGTTCGCTAGAACCAGTGACAACCGGCCACAGTACCACACTGTGTCTGTAATAATAATTCAGTCTGAAGCTTGCAGTGAATTTCAAAGTTGTCAGGATATATTGCTCCAAGTACAACCCTAAACAGATGGGTTTTGCCCAGCACGATTTCAAAGCCTCAGCTCCTCGTCTGCAATAGACAGCTCAAAAACACAAAATGAACCAAAAATGCCACTCTACAGGACTGCTGTAAAGATTATTTCAGCAACCCTTAAACCCATTCCAGAAAGACATTGTCTTTCTATTGTCTTTCTATTACATTATATTGTCTTTCTATTACAAATCTAATTCTTACTGAGAGAAGGTGGTGCTCTTAAAGAGAAGTTCTGAAAGAGAAAATAGCTCAGGGAATGAAGATACTTCGCCAAGCCTCTGCATACCACAAGACTGAGTCTGCAGACAGACATGATACATACGGTAGTTTGAGTTACAGGAAAGGGGAGCTCATCTAAATAGTAGGAAGAACATCTTGATACTCAGAGCTTTTCAATGGTGGAGTATACTTTCCCAGGAGGAGGGGACTGCAGTGGCTCAAGTGGTTAAGATGCTGACTGGGAGGTGGAAGGTCAGCAGTTCAAAACCCGAGTACTGCATGACGAAATGAGTGCCCATCTCTGTCCCAAGCTCCTGCCAACCTAGCAGTTCGTTCAAAAGCAAGAAATTGCAAGTAGATAAATAGGTACCACTTCGGTTTGGAAGTAAATAGCATTCCGTGCACTTCGGTGTCTAGGCATGCCTGCCACATGTCCATGAAATGCCTGCAGACGCAGACAGCGCTGGCTCTTCGGCTATAAACAGAGATGACCACTGGTTGTGTTGGATAAATTTGAGTTACAATACAAAATCTGGCATACTATGCATAATGGATCTAGAACTCAGAGGAGAAGCAGGCAAGGGCTATTAGGTTTGATTACAATCAGAGGCAGATCATGGCTGAAATGATGAATAAGACACCTCCCATGTTCATTCCACAAGCTGTCCATTGACTAGGGCAGGGTTCTTCAAATTTGGCTCTCCAGCTGTTCTTGGACTTTAATTCCCAGAATTACTGAACAAATTTAGGGGAAAGTATTATTTGTACCAAGATTTTCTGCCCAAACTACCTCCCTTTTTCACAACTTTCTAATCTACAAAGATATAAAAAATAATAATTCCCTCTTCTCCCAGATAGGCTTCCTATGTCTTAATCGTAGGAACTTATGGAAAGCAGATAAACAGCCCTGGTTTTACGGAAGGATGTGCCCCATCTCAGCAAGGAAGGTGACATGCAAAGCTGAGTCAAACCTGTAAAATTCCCAGCACTCAAGAAATGCTGTGGCTCAGTGGTTAAGAAGCTTGCAATGTAGCTAGAAGGCTGGCAAGTCGGCAGTTCGAGACTTGGGTTCTGCATGGTGGACTGAGCGCCCATCTCTGTCCCAGCTCTTGGGGACATGAAAGGAGCCTCATTTGGGCATTCCATGAGTAGAGTTTCTCCTGCAAAAATCCTTTCAACCCAGAATAATTTCTGACACCAAATTATTATTATTATTATTATTATTATTATTATTATTATTATTATTATTATTATTATTATTATTATTATTATTATTATTATTATTATTATTATTATTATTATTATTATTATTGCTAACAAAGCAAAAGAAAAAAAAACAACTCAAGGAAATGCTCCCACATTGTGCAGCAACTCAAGGACTTGGCCAGATCTAGTTTGGGCTCTTTTGCTCCCTTCCCTACTAAAATGTCCTTGTTAAATTAACAAAACACAGCAAAACCCTCTTCAACAATTCCCTCCCACATCTCATTTGCCAACGCCTCTGCCTTTTCATAATAGCTTCTAAAGCATAATTCAAATTAAAAGATCTGGCAGAGGTTTAGAGGTCAAACTCCATGCTGCAGTATTCTGTAATTTGTTCACAGGAACACATGCTGGTCTTCATCTTTTGTGTTTGTGTTTTACAATCAGTGGCTGGGTATCTGTTTATGCACTCCCTAATAAAGCATTCAGAATCCATTCCTCTCCAAACATATAATTTATGTTTATGTTTATTCAATTTATACCTCGCCCTATTCAGCACATGACTGACTTTATGGATGGAACCAGAGAGTGGTCCACTTCCAGCACTTGGGAAAAGCGTTCATAACCTAAATAAAATAAGCAAACTTGCTTGCACTGTCCCTATAAGGAAACATTATACTGTACTACAATCTGAATCCCATTATCAATCTCTGTAGCAGAACTCTATTGTTATTTTCATTATGTTATACTGCATTCTTGTAAGCCATCTCAAGAACTGCTTGGTGGTAACTGGATTTTGGTACTATACCCCATGTGCATTTGCACCTTTGATCCCTGGTGGCATCAAAGAAAGAAGGTAGGGAAATCCTGATATGACATCAAAAAAGGATGAATGTAACAAGTGTATACTTGGAACTAAACCAAAAGAACAATGTTTTGCTCCTTTGCTAGAAGACTATAATATAAAATTGAATATTTTCAGTGTTATAGATTGCTTGCACAGTTAATTCTACAGGATACTGTGCTGTGGTATTCTGGAGGGTCTGTAGTGGCATGTTTAGTGGGATTTAAGTTTTAAAACAGATTAAAAACAATGGTTAAAATGCATAGATTATTCAGAAGGGATGCAGGATGAAGCCTTGAATTTAGGATCTTCTTGATGGCTGTATTTTTAAATCAATCATCTTCAATTAATGCTGCTTGTATCCCAAAGGAGTACAAATAAACAAGCGTCAGTTGGTGTGCAGTGTGTTTGGGGCATGGCAATATTCACTTTGCTCTAAGGATCTCTTTGATTAACAGAAACTTCTAGAAAAGACATATACTATACCAGCAAAATGTGTATCACCAAGAAAAAGAATATAACATGCTTTGATGTAGGCAGATGCTATGGCTGAAAGCCAGTATTAAGTTAAAACTAGAATAAGCCCATTGAATCAGAGAGGATTTGGTGAGTCAACGCCTCTGTAAATTCCACAGAATCAATGGGCCTACTCTGGTTGTAGCTTACTCCTTGATTTCTGACAATCTGTATTAATAAATGTAGTTTTCACAGTGAAAAGAGACAAAAAGTTGTTTTCTTCTGCAAAAGTCCAGCTTCAGCATAATTACAGTAATTCTTTCCAGAGAGCATAAGTCATCACTTCAGCTCTTCAAAGAGAAACACCTAACCAATGTGTATTTTCTAAACATGTCTTGCATTAGCAAGCTATTCTTCTAATTGCCAGGAAGCTTATAAACAAAGAAAAGGGAGAGAGCAGTTGGGAAAAAGTGAACTTCCAAATCTACCCTGAAGTGATAGATATTTTAAGTTCAACTCCCAAAGATGTAAAAGCCTGCACCAGCACAATGCTCAACTTTTAAACAATGCTATGTCTTCAAGAAGCAAAATGCTAAAAGTTAAACAGGGAGCAAGGGAGGGAGGGAAGGGGAAAGTAAGGCTGGACCTTACATCTTTTGTTGTCTGCATATATGTATACATCTACATGTATCTGTGTAACCTGTATGTATACATCTCTTCACAGTTAATGCCAGATTCATTCAAATGCTCAACAGTAATTTCCCCACTGTAAAATTTTGGGCATGAATGAACAAGAGATTGCGATATGTTGTTTTAGCACATCTCTAGCCAATGAAAACACCTAAAACCAAAGGTTTAATCCTTCACACTAATTTCAATCCAGTGCAAAGTGAGAGATCCCATTCTCACAGTGCTGATGCCTGCAGATTTTTTTATTATTATTATTAAACAGGATTGGATGAGTGCTCTGCTGCTATCATTTCAAAACTTTATAATGCAGATAAACATTATTAGGCAGCTCGGGACAGATCTGGCCTGCAGGCCGTAGTTAGGGCACTCTGACCTAAGCGCTTGCCTCACTTTGTGTTATTCTGCAATTCTTTAACTCTCCGTATTTTTGAAGTTGCTTGTTGATGGAACTTTAACTACTATGCTCTTCTTTAATATCTGGCTTATTAAAATCAAGCGTTATTAAAATCCAGTGCTTCCCAAACTATGTTTTGCAAAACACTGGTGGACTTTAATACCCAGAAGCCTAAATCAGTACATTGGCTGATCAGTGCTTTGGGGAATTGACTTAGGCTTCTGGGAATTCAAGTCCAAAAAAACAAAGGTTGGGAAATACTAATCCATGATAACTTGTTTATCCCAACATGGTACTGCAGTTTTGTTTTCTAACACCAGAGGTGCCAAGCATTTATAATACAGTATGGGGAAAATATGTGATTATAATATGGAGAGAAAAAGATGATGATGATGAAACATAAAAAGAAAATAGTAGTAGTGGTGGTGGTGGTGGTGGTGGTGGCAGTGGCGGCGGCAGCAGCAGCAACTGGCACCTACAGGAACCTGATAGTGCAAAGTGAAGGGTCATCAGGAGGCAGAGTAGTCTTTTGAATCTCCAGCAGGGTTCATCAGAGGTAATGACAGCTTGGGAAAAGGGAAGCACATTAACTATGCCTCTATTAGAGGACTTTACACTAAAAAGTGTGGTGCACTACAACAGTGCAATTTACATTGCCTACTCACAGCAAGGATGACCATATTACTCAAGCATAGGCAGCAAATTCATGCCCACACTTTTGAATGCCCCAAACATTAATGTTCCATGTTTCTCATACACACAAACCACATAATCCAATCTGACCACCCATGTGCACAGTTCCAAACAACACAAACTTTGTAGAAAATACTTATCTGACTCCCCTTTGAAGATGGCCTTGTGTTGCTTTCTCACAGCTCCCCTTCAACTGCCTCTCCTCATTTTCATCCTCTCACACCCACACCCACACCCATCTCATTGATTTCCTTCTCTTCTGGAAGCTGCCTTCTAATGATGTCCTTAGCAGGTGAGACAAACAGGATTACTTATTGGCTCGTCAAAGGCTTCCCACTTCATCAAATACAAATCATGCTCTTGCAAAGGTGCTGAAAATTCAGACAACTGCAAATATGGGGAACAGGGAGAATATTTCAAAAAGATGCCAAACATTCTGAGCATCAATAGCCAGCATTCCTAGCTGGTATGATTCCTTAAGATCTCCACACTTATAGCATCCAATAGAGGCCAAGGCATCTGCATACAATGGAGAAAATAAAAAGACTAGGGCACTAGGCTATCAAAAGGCCAAGTGTGACAGTGCACACCTTCCTAGTTAAGGCAGGGGGATATTAAGAGAGGGTCACAGAGAGAAATTGTTATGAACTTCCTTCCCACCTCTATTACAAGACCACATCTAATAGTCTCTTCCAGGGGTTTGCAACCTACGGCCCATGGCGCTATTTCATGTGGCCCACTGCCCTCACTCCCACCACCGAAAACACACCAAAATGCACTGAAAACAGCAAAAATGTGCCACAATTGCACCCGCAGCTGTCGTAAATGCTTTTACGGCAGCCGTAGGTGCATTTACAGCAGCGTTTACAGTGGAGGAACCACATGACTGGCACACTCAGCTGTCTGAGAGGGCGTGGTCCAGCCCACGGTACAAAAACATTGAGAATCCCTGGTCTATTCATTAAGAAGATAGGTGACATCAACAACAAAATGGAAAATGTCAGGCAATTCTTGGACTGGGAGTAGCAGAGGCTACTTGCAAGAAATGCACCAAGATAGTGATTTTCAAAATAATGACATGCACTCTACCTCATGCAGCAGCAGTCAAGAAGTGGTTAGCAATGAGCCAGCAGCCAGAAGGGACTGCCACTGTGAAGTGAAGTGAAGGATCTGCCTACTGCTTCTTTCCCTTCAAAATGGTGTTTACAGAGAATGGGGCTGTCCTCACATGGTACGCCAAACTACTCTACGTACATGTGATATTTTAAAAGGAATGAAATTGGCCGCTCTCTTTCAGACAGTATGACAGGGGATAAGCTTGAGCCAATGTACATTTGTTGGGCCCTTTGATCTGCCAACTCAACACAGCAAAAGAAGAGTCTGCTGGCCAGATGGGTATCCTAAGTTCTGTAAGGGGTTGCCACCTGTCCTGTCTGTGAGGTGTACAGAGCTACCAACAACAGGTGAACCTGCTAGTTAGCACCCGATTCCTAAACCTGCATTTCCTTGCATTGGGGAAAAACTGGGGCTGGTTATATAGGATGTGCACCATCAGAAGCAGTACATTATCTAAATACGAACTCACTCCCTGCCCCCACCAAAACAAAATACCAGATTCTAAATGAACACCCATGTGTTTATATTAGTAAAGGTCGCCCTTGCTCAAAAACTAGTCACGTTCAACTCTAGGATTCAGTGCTCACAGTGAACTCCTTAAATGAAAGGCATGGATGGATGATAATTCTAGTGTGCATTCTACTGGAAGCAACATAGTGTTTACAACCAGCATAACTGGATCCAGATTAGGATCATCTGCATTTGGTTGCTTTCACATGAACCAATATAACTTTGTATCCCAAATCACCACAATACAGACAATCAGCACTGAGCTGCACGTTAGTATTTTCCATGTCATCTACCTGTAAACTGCCGGCGTCTGTCATGGTACCACATTTATATATTCTATCCCTAGACCAGGGATTCTCAACTTGTGTCCCGTGGGCTGGATGCAGTCCACGGCGCCATTTCAGGAAGTGCCATGTGGTGGAGGAAGGGCAAAATGGCCATCCATCCGCCAAAGCTGTCTGAGGGGGCGTGACCCGGGGCCCCTGGCTTAAAAAGGTTGAGAACTCCTGCCTTAGACCAAACATCAGTAAACAAATCATATAATAGTGAGAGAAGAAATTTTTGATTCATTTGACATGCTATATAAAATATTCATACATGAAGACAGGTACATATGCAAGGTGTATGTAAGGTATTTTGAATGGTGGCTATAAAATGTTGAGTTACTTTTGTTATTTTGGAAAAATCCCTGCCCTCATCTGTTCTGGCTTTGTGTGGTGGAAAAGCAAGTTGCTTTTACAAGTTGTGCTAAGGAGAAAATATCCCAGCCACCTCTGTTTTCTAAGTTGCAATAGAGGAGATATCTTCCCCATTTCCTAAGAAAAAGCTGTTTGTCATTACATTCCGTTATTCTAAGGAAGGGCAGCAGACAGCACGCAGCAGGAAACGTAACCTCTTGACCTTATACAAAAAGGAATCAAGAATAACGAGTGGAAAGGGGACAAGAACAGCTGGAGGAAAGCTATCTGTGGGCTAGAGGTGGTGACAAATCGACTACATAAGCCCCTAGATGTGACAATCCCAAAATACACACAGGTACATCAAAAGAGGACCCAATAGCCTTTGATATTGGGATTCCAGGCACAATAATATCCTTAAATTCAAATGCATACAACAAGAAACATCTCACCATAACTAGAAACAAGCAATAGGATGCCACTTCCTGCTGTTCATGTCAGTTTTTATTAAATCTGAAAGACCTACATCCTGATCTCATACTTCTCCCTTTTACACTATGTGGCAACAATGAATAGAAGCATGACAGCTCTAATCAGTTTCAGGACTCGCTTGGAATGGAATTCCAGTGAAAGGAGGAGAATAAACCTCAACTCTGGCTTCCTCTTTATATCCACAGACTCCATAGATCTCTAATTATAACCAGAAGTGGTACAAGGGGGGGACAGAATGGATATATCAATATATTGCTGCCATATAAGAAATATGTTTTTTAAAAGGGCAAGTTATCTAAAGTTGGGTCAGTTTGTACAACTCCTGTTCTTTTTTTAATTGGGCAGAACTAAGAAACTGTTTCTTTAGAAATTTAATGGGAGAGATGTAAAGTATAACTAGCTATATTTTTCCATCTGTCCCTGTTACATTATTTATAAGCTATTTTTGAAAGATGGAGAGTGAAAGCTGGTTACTATCTTTTCAATAACACTAGGCATGGGATTTTATTATATATACAGTATTATTATTTTTTCACTATAAATCTGATATTTCTCCATTCTGGGAATAAGACCTGACGGACATACTCCTACAGACATCTAAATGTGGCTTCCGGGCTTAGCAAAGTCCTAGATCTACCGTGGCTTCCTGTTCAGAAAGGGAGTTCACACTTTGTTTCAGTGGACTCTATTTCCATCATTAATTTTCTTGGCCTTGAACCTTTGCAATGCTGACAAAATGGAGGAACCATACCACATGACAACCATTACTCGTGGTCTCAGAATCAGACAAAAAAACACAGTTCAGCAGCAAAAGACAGCCTTTTCAAGATGCGCATTTCTACCACACACCATTCTATTTGTTTCTATAGCTACAGTATATGCAATGAAATCATAGAATAACTGAGTTGGAAGAGGCCTTTTAGACCATCAGGTTCAATCCTCTGCTCAATGCAGGAATCCAAATCAAAGTAGATATGATAAATGGTTGTCCAATTCTCTCTTGAATGCTTCCAGTGTCTTACTTCCACATCCAGGAGTCAATAATACAGGCGAAACTCGGAAAATTAGAATATCGTGCAAATGTTCATTCATTTCATTTAAAAGGTGAAACAAATATATGAGATAGGCTCACTACATGCAAAGCAAGATATGTCATGCTTTAATTCGTTATAATTGTGATGATCATGGCATACAGCACGTGTGAGATTATGTGATGAGTATGGGGTACATGAGATTGAGGGGGTGAGATTTTCATAAACTGTGTAAGCCATAAGCATCAATGTTATAACAAAGTAAGGCTTGAACTATCTCGCTTTACATGTAATGAGTCTATCTCATATATTTGTTTCACCTTTTAAGTGCAATACTGAACTGAATGAACATTTGCACAATATTCTAATTTTCTGAGTTTCACCTGTATATTGCCTTTTGTTTGGACCTTGACCTTTAAGTAGACTACAAACACATCATAAATGTTCTATCATACAGGAACTCCCATTGAAAGCATTTCCATCCCATATCAGCAAACGGGACATAAATAATTGTGTGATCTTCCTCTCCATAAATGCTTCCCAAAGCCCTTCTACTGTCTGCAGAACTGTACAGTAGCAGCGGGAGTTCATTATTCTCATCTGTGGCAACAATATTTTGCATCATTCTGTATCTGTAGACACTGCCAAATAATATAATGCAGCAACATGTTTGAAACCAACAATTAATCCCATAATAAAAAGTTACTCTGAATTTCCACAGCACTTGATCTTTACTGTTCCAACAGTCTTAATGTTTTCTCATTAAGCATATGGACATTCTTATTTTATTTGCACAAACTATAAATACAATGTTGACATGACTCAACACTCTGTGTGGGTTAGGATTTATTACCCACATGGATTCTGGTTTTAACCACCAACCAGTATGTCTCATTTTGATTTGCACTGTGATTGAAATTATACTGAATCACTCCTGGGAAAACTTCCAGATGCTCAAGTCATCATGTTATAAACATGCTTTTAGATTCTTCCCCTACAGTAAAAGATTGTTATTCAAGCCCTATAAATTCTCAGTCAAAACATTATCCATCATGAAAAGGGCCTACTGCTTCCAGAGCATCATGCGCAGAGGTCTGGGAAGTGGGGGGTGGTAGAATTTTGCAGACACAGCTCATTATCAAGTCCCCAGATCTACACCTAATTTCAAAGCTCTCCCATTGCCTCCCACTGTCAGTGATGCCTCTGGTAAAATTTCTGGATCATCCTCAGAATGTTCCTAGAGGCTGACACCTCCTAGACTTGTGTGGCTAACTGTTAAATCAGCAGAATTTTATTCCATGTCCAATAAAATAAAACAATAATTAGAAGTCAACCAAATAAGGTGGACAGAAAAAATTAACAACACTCTAAAGCAGGGGTTGCCAGCCTTTTAAAGTCAGAGGCCAGGTCACGTTCCCTCAGACAGTTGAGGGGGCTGAACTGATGGTTTATGACAGCCGTAAATGAATCTGCAGCCAATTCGGCCTTGGTGGTGGTGGTGGAGTTGGAGTTAGGGTGGGGGGCAGATTATTTGGTGCAATGGGTTGGATCCAGCCCATGGGCCGTAGGTTGCCTACCCCTTCTCTAAAGGATCCTCAACCTTTTCCAGCCAAGGGCCAGATCATGCCCCCTCAGACTGCTGGTGGGCCAGATAGGTGCCGCCACCACAAGTGGCAGCAGTGGGACCACTCATGAGTCACCCACCACTCCATCCACACCATCACCACCACCCACCCTGAGCCACCCACCATACCACCCCATGCTGCTTCCCTGGAGGAACTGCACGGCACCAACTCATCCAGCCTGTGACCTTGCTCCAGCCACTGCTTCAACTTCCCTTGCCGCCGCCTCAATCCTTGTCTCCTCCACTTAGCTTGGTGTGTCCCTAATGACAATCCATAGCAGGGTGGATGTTGTAAGCCTTACATCTGCCCTCCTACAGAGCGCCGTTAGGGACACACCAAGCCAGGTGGAGGAGACCAGGCATGTGTTGGGGCTCCAAATTACTGGGACAGGCAGCTGCACGCCGCTATGGAGAACCCATAATTTAAAGGGGCATACCACCTCGGCAGTATCCACTTCGGCTCCTCTCGCAGGGCTCCCCTCCGCCCTGTGGGAGAAAATCTGTAACGCTTTGGCAGCAGCGCAGAGATAAGCTTTCTCTGACAGGGCTGCCACCGAAGCGCTTCAGACTTTCTCCCTCAGGGTGGAGGGGAGCCCTGTGAGATGAGCCAAAGCAGAAACTGCTGAGGTGGTGTGGCTCTTTAAATTATGAGTTCTCTGTACAGGTGCGCAGCCGTTCATCCTGGTAATTTGGAACCCCAGCATGGGCCTGGAGGAGACAAAGATTGAGGTGGAAACGGCGGAAGCGGTAGCTGGAGCGAGATCACAGGCCGTGTGCAGCTGTGGGCCGTGGGTTGAGAACCCCTGCTCTAAAGAGTAACAGTCTACAAGGATCAATATCAAGTATTCACTTTCCTGTTTTGTCACTATATCCATCGCCCATCCTTCAAAAGCAACCCTTACTGTCTACAGTACAGTGGTACCTCGCTTAAAGAGCATAATACGTTCCATGGGATTGCTCTTTAAATGAGTTGCTCTTTAAACGAAACGCTTGGAAAAAGTGTTGTTGCCACTGTGGTAAGTGACCAATCGTGACTTCTGGCGGGGGGGGGGGATTGCAAACCCCAATTTAGTTGTTAAGTGAGTTTTTTATTGTTCTATGAGGTGACCATTTGGAGAAAATTTTGCTCTTTAAGCGAGTTAGTCTCTAAGTGAGGCGCTCTTTATGCGAGGTTTTACTGAATATATTCTATTTAAAGGTATCCTGTTCTTGTCAAGGTGTGTATTTATTTATTTTGTGTCATTTGTATACTGCATTTTCCTGGTGGTGGGGTCCAACAGTGAAACAAGTAATACTAGAAACACAATAAATTACAGATTAAAAAGCCATTAAAGCACAATAATTAAACTGCAATAATAATTAAAAATCCAATAAATTAAAAGCACTTAAAACATCAGTAACAAACTAAGGGGAAAAACAGCATCTAGAGACTTAGTTGTAATTACTGAAAGTTGCTTGAAGAGGTGGATCTTCAACTGGCAGTGCAAGGATAAAGGGGAAGGAGTCATGATGGATGCGATGCATATCAGAACACATTGCAGTGCCTTCTAGACATGTTTAAGGACTTTCATGCTATGGAAAAGGCCCTAACCCTTTATAATCAGCCTAGCCATTCATGCATTTGTAACCCAGAGTTCAGAATAATGTAATTTTATCTCATCACTAGATTGATCTTGATAACCACACCAAATTCTTAGCATAACCTAACACCTTTGCCCTTACTGTAATATTTTTCAGATGCTATGCTGGTTCCATCACCTGCACAATTCAAGATTATGAGCAATAAAGAGCCATTGGACCTCATAGTCTATCTTTTCTTTTGCATCATCCCTAAAATGATCAATTTCTTGACAGTACCATCTATTCCCAGCAAAATAGGTGCATAGGAGAGAGGCTGTTCCACCCTTGCTGAATTCCATCCACACAGAAATATGAATACCTTCAATCAAAGCCTGAATACTTTCTCTAACAGCTTCAGCTGACATGTATCACCCTAGATCAGTGATGGCGAACCATCAGGGCTTCTGGGAATTGAAATTCAAGAACATCTGGAGTGCCAAGGTTCGCCCTAGATTAAGAAGGTGTGGAGCAATTTGGTATTTTTTTAAAAAAAATAATTCATGTTTTGTTCCAGCTATTACAATTTGTCATTAATTTTGGGCTTCTTTTAAACACATAATCAGAAATAGCACTTCTAGCCACTTTATGTTAAGCTTTAACTGAAATGGAATTTCTGCAGGAATGCTAGTAGTTCTATACTGCCAAGCAAGCCAAGCCCCAACTCATGTGCATCCCTTTTTGTTAAATCTCATCTTCCTTCAAGTTTCTTGCATACTGTCTTTTCAAACACACTACAGAATCCCTCCAGTTTTGTCAAAGGACAAAAGGAAGAGAATTACGATCCATCCATTCTTTGCTTTTAAGGTCATTCTAGTTCCCCTTCACACTGAAAGTTCCAAAACATTACCAACTTCAGCAACAGCACTTCATACCTTCTGTTAGAAAACTTCTCTCATTCACATACACATGCACAGAAACCACAGGCAAAACAAATACAGAGCCTCTTTATACAATTAGTGGCGAGGCTGCAGGGCAATAGTCTACCAGTAAATCTCATTTTCAAAGTCCAGGTTAAGTGTGAGGTCAGGTTGGCATTTGCATGGGGGTGGGGCTGAGAAAGGGAGGAAAGTGAATTGAAGGAGAGAGATACTGTGCTTCCACTGAAGTTTAATGCAAGTGGTGTTTTCTTCCCTCATTTCCTTTACTTGTTTAAACTTTTGAGACTAACATCTGCATGGAATTCATGATCGCCCACGGCATGACTCAGAAGGTGGCCACTGCGGCATAAGCCATGGAAATTATGTCTCATTTTGTCAGGCACTTTTCCTGGATCATGTGATCTTTTATGGTGATCAAGGCTGAACTAAGTCAAAATCTCATAGTTACCTTGGACATTTCTCAGCTCTCCTTCTCACTCAAAAGTCTTATACACACCTCACTTTCCTGTATTTTTATCCTGTTATTTCTGGGATCCATCTCCTGATAGCTCTGAAGGGGGCATATATTGGGCATGGGGGAAATGATGCTGCAGCTCCTGCCATCCTGGCTATTCTGACTAGGGCTGATGGCCAATAACAGTCTAATAACAATCAAAGGACCACGTAGTCCTTACCCCTCACATGTAAGAAGGCTTTTGAATGCCAAACTTGTGAAGTTGTACACGTTTTTACCCTTTTGCTATTACTACAGTATATACTGTACAGTATAATTACTTAGAGCTTGGAAAAGAACTACAAGTCCCAGAATCCCCCCCCCCCCCACATCATGGCCAGTGGCTATTTTGGCTGAGAGATTTGGAGAGCTATAGTCCAAAAGAGTACATTTTCCAAGCCCATTCTTTATATAATACTAGCATTTTTGTGTCTGGCAAGCTGGGCAGTTATTATCTGTGAGTAGGTGGTTGGGGTGGCTTTGAGGTGTGTGAGCACACACACCCTCCAAAACCACCCCAACCACCAACACACAGATATTAATTGCCTGGCAAGGCAGGGGTGTCATGTGTGTGTGTGAGTGAGTGAGTGAGTGAGAGAGAGAGAGAGAGAGAGAGAGAGAGAGAGAGGAAGCTGCCATTCAGGAAGCTGCGTCCAGGTGAGTAGGGAGGGGAGGTGGGAGGTGTAAGGTTTTTTTCCCCCTTCCTTCCTGTGGGGTGGATGGGTGGGCTTCCCCCTCCCATTAACTGTTTCGAAGAACCTGGGGGAAAAAGAAAGGCTGTAGACAGTGATTTGTTACGGGAGGCGCTCTCCCTTGTGGATGGCTGGCTGCCTCCTTTCTATTACCCCCACCGCTGTTTTGAGTTAGTTCTCAAAACAGCGGTGTGGGTAATACAAAGGGGGCAGACAGCCATTTGCCAGGGATTGTGCCTCCCCTGATGAAGCGTTGCCTGTCCCCCCATGCCTCAACTTACCTCGAGGCCATCGGTGGCCTTGCCATGTTTTCGGTGGGGTAGCAGGGAGGAGGGGGATTCCCTATTCTCTCCATTGCTCCATAAAAGAAGGCACGTCAGGACTGGCACCGTGGCCGTGGCTAGAAGAGGGCCTCCCTCTTCCCTCCATAGCCCCAGCGAAGTTGTGTCGGGGCTGGCGCCGGCCTTCGTTACCAGTACCTGGGGCCTGGTCATGGCGGAGGTATTTTTTTACTTCACATGCAGCACTTTCCTGGCCTCCTTTGTGCTCGAGTCCCTCAGCCTGATTGGCTGAGGGGTCACGATGCGGAGGACGCTGGGAGTTGTAGTTTGTTTTTGCTGTTCACGTTCGTGGGGCGGTTGCCCCACTCCCCGTGGTCGGACCCTTGCGGTGATGCTCCAAGGGTCTTCAGGTAAGTGCAGGCGGCTCGGTTAGGGATAGTAGGGACAGGTGTGGGTGTGCATTCCGGACGCCAATGGCCCAAGGTACTTCTTATAGGTAAAGATAAACTAAATATCTCTACATTGCATTTCTCCCATCACAATAGGTCTATTCAAAGGCAAAGGATGACCTGACACATGTGTGCTGGTGATGTAGGAACTTTGTCCGCAACCACACCTCCACTCCACCAGGTCAACCCACCTGTCACATGTTCATCACCAGGGACTGTAGAGACTCACTCTTACAGGTACGCTCAGTAGAATCCACCTTCATTGTTTGTGGGTTTGGGAGCTCTGGTAAGTTAGGGCCTCTGCTCTCACTTCCTGGCTGACCTGTTGCTACACTTGTCTTGTAACTCCTGGCTCAGTCCACAACTTTCCATCCATACAGAGAGACACCCCTGAGATTCCTTCTTGTCTCCCCTTCTGTTGCTGAAGACAAACATTTCCTTTCCCATAATAAGTAAGGAGTAATCTTCCTCTTTCCACTGAAAAGTAGTTAGTTACACCTATGGCTAGTTTAAGTTTAAGAAAAATTAACTCAGTTCCAACTCATCACCTGCAAAAGGTAACTTGCTTAAAGTAACTGGTTACAAAAATGAGTTACTTCCAAACTCTGAATATAACATCACACATTTCTTCAGCCAGATTTCACCTTGCTAACTGCCAGGAGAAGGGAGCCTCAGTGCAATCTGCAGAATGCATTATTACCAAAAGGAAGAAACATCTTATTCCACAAAGTATCATTCAAGATATTTTTGGCCATGGCTGAGTGATCAAAGTGCAATTACACCCCATTAATTTCACATATTTGAATGTGCTTCCAGTTGGCAGTGACTCAGAGAAGAGGCCATGACACAGTGGCTGTTAGTTTAATGTGGAATTCACTTGTGTTTAAAGCAGAAACACTCAGATAGAAGAGAAATCTTGCCCAAACTCTGAAAGCTTTTATAAAATCTGAGCTGGGTAAAGAGATAATGAGGTAGCCTCACACCTACCTGAGCAAAGAATGCCCCTGTATCTTGGACAGGTGAAGTCATCACACTCACAGAACAACCCGTAGATCTTCCCAAATTCACTCTCGTAGCAGTCGCAGCGGTTGCAGGTACATTCACCCCGGCCACTGCAGACACGTTTCCCTTCTGCTTCACGGCACATGTTCTGATACGTGTTCCCACTCTCCCCCTCCTCACATTCACACTTGGCTCCTACATGGCCCGGGTCACAGTCACATAATCCACACACATGTGTGCCATTCCCGCTGCATTTGCTACTGCTGTTCTCAATCTGCTTCGTGCATCCACAGGTACAGTTGTAAGTGACGGTCACCTCTAATGTGTCACGAAACCAATCGGGCTTGATCATGAATGTATGAGAAGTATTTTCAGCAGGACAACTCCGGGCGTCTACCTTTACCTCAAAGGAAACCTACGAAGGAATGGGGACAAAAGAGAAGGAGCATGCATTAGGGCCACGTTTAAAATAAACGAACAAACAAAACTTTGTGGCAAGGAATGTCAAAACTATGGGTGGTTCACAGTCAAGTAGAGACACAAGGGGGATCTGACCCCAAAATGTGGTTGCTCCAATGCAGCCTCAGTGCAGAGCCACCCATATTGTGAATCAGGTGAAACCCTGTTGCTCCATTTGTTCACCCTCCTACTAACTGACTTTTATACAGCATGTTGTATTTTAAAACTTGTTTGTTTAATATCCTGCTTATGTAATTTTTGGAATGAATAAAGACACACTTTTAAAAATCACATCATTACTACATTATTCAAACAGGGGATGATTTGGGTTCAATGGGAAAATGTGTCCATTTTCAGATTTAAAATGCTGCACTGGGTTCCTTCACTGGAACAAAATAAATAAAGTAACAAAATTTAAGGAAATCTTTAGACAGTTACCTAGACCTTGGCCATAGTGAATATAATGGGACCTACTCCTGAGTAGGTACACCTGGAAACCCAGTGTGAATAAGCAGTTTAATTTTTATTTATTTATGAAAATTTAGTACAAGCTATCAAACATTCAGGAATTCATGGCACGCAAACCCCAAAACCAGCCTATTTTCAAGAAGCAGATCCCACCCTTCTAAGATGCTAACATGCCAAGAGTGAAGGTACTCATAAAATCGTAAGTGTTTCCATTTTTCCATTTTTCAACACTTTTTTTTAAAAAAAGACCAATATAATGACTAAGTGTTCAAGAAAATAAACTAATTTAAGTACAGCATGTCCTTTCCTTGTAAAGATCTCCCTTGCTCAAAAGCCAGTCATATCCGACTCTAGGGTTCAGTGCTCATCTTTATTTCAAAGCCGAAGAGCCAGCACTGTCTGCTTCTGCAGACGGTTCTGTGGTCATGTGGCACCAAAGGAGGGCATGGAAAGCTGTTTACCTTCCCACTGAAGTGGTCCCTATTTATCTACTTGCAATTTCTTGCCTTTCGAACTGCTAGGTTGGCAGGAGCTGGGACAAATATGGGACAAATATGGGAGCTCATTCCGACCTGCAATACTCGGGAATCGAACTGCTGACCTCCCGCCTCCCAGTCAGCGTCTTAGCCACTTGAGCCACTGCAATCCCTTCTTTTCCTGGGCTTAGATTATTAAAAGGGGTTTCCCTCTTTTTATTTTAAGAGCATACATTTACAGTCTCCTTGAAAAATGCAGAAGTGTTGCTAACAAATCAATGGCTAGATCTCTGGGGTGGGTGGTCTGCCTATCTAAAATGGAAGGGGATGGTTTGGGAAATTTAGAGGGAAGTAGATACGTACATTGAGTATTATGGCAGAGGTATTGTTTTATCTACAAGCCTATCTTTTATGTGCTCCAAAACAAGGTTTGGTTTGAAAAATACAGGGGGCGGGGTGTGTGTGTGTGCAGGAAATAGCTTGATTTTTCCCCAAAGGGTTGCCATGAATTCCCTGCTTTATTGGAGACGGACTGCTCCACTCCTTGCATGGCAGATGGCTGCATGCAGATGGCACCCAACAGTGCCACTAATTAACAACAGCGATACCATCTTTAATTCAGAAACATTGTAGAGAAGTCAAATTTATGAAACTTGAAGGGGACAAGCAAAGGAATAATTCTCCTACGCAGCTGAGGAATGTCTGAGCTAAAAGGATTCTTGAAAGAAGTTCCAAGATTACAGAGATTATCAATAGCTTTCCCAAGAGCTGAATCATAGCAGATCAGAACCACAAATACAAGCTTTATCACTTTCAGGAGAACTAACTTAACATTTTTAGAATGTAAAAAGCTGCTTGTGACATAAGAGAGAAACACTGCTCAAAACCCTGTTGCCTAGTTATACTGGCATAACTACATTAAGAAATCAATGTAGACATTGCATACTGAGGTTGTTGTTGGGTTTTTTTTTTAATTTTTAGTAGGGGGAATACAGCATATTTTTATCAGACATTGTAATTTTATTTTAACATCTTTTAACTAATAATGTTTTTAAAACTTGTTTGCTTTAATCCTATTTTAATGTCAAGGTGTTAATTTATTATGATTTTAAATATATTCATTTTAGTTGCTATAGGCTGCCTTCTGTCCTTTTGGTTGGGAGAAATGAGTGATGGAAGGATGGATGCCTAGGCAAATTTTAAAATTGGGGCAATTGTAGCTATGCAATAGAATTTTGCCTAGCCCGTTCTATATATAAACCTAAAGAAGTTGTAATTAGTAGAATATAGTATCGACCAGCTCTCAGTGCATGTGAGACTCAAATTCTACACCTACAAGTGAATTCAGTGGGATTTATTTCTGAGTAGATGTGGAGAAGACTGCTGTGTTATCCTGTAAGCAATAAAAGGGAGTATGACGTGCCTGATATAGAGGTCTGAAGTGACTGAACAGGAAGCTAAACATGAAAGGGTTTCATTAAAACTCTTGACATTTTCTAGACAGATCTCACAAAGAGTAGAGTGGACAAGCCAAATCCTTTATAACAGGGGCTCCCAACCTTATCAAGCTGGGGAGCCAGGTCACACTTTCTCAGTCAGCTTCGAGGGTCATATGGCCAGTTTGCCCTGCCTGCATGATGGTGCAGCCATTTTGTCCAAACAGCTTCAAAGGGGTGGCCATTTTGTTTCTCGGATGCCCTTGGAGGGGTGGGGTGGGGTCACATGAAATGGTGCTGTGGGCTGGATATGGCCCACAGGCATTAGGTTAGGAACCCCTGCTTTATAACCTACTGATGTCCAAGCAGTTGCCAAAGACATCTCATCACCAATGGCTTTTTGCAGTGGTGGGCATCAACAGGTTCGCACCAGTTCACCAGAACCAATAGCAGAAATTCTGGCTGGCCCCGCCCATCCAAGTTTTGAAATAAAGTAGTCCTAATTTGGGTGCAACAAAGGGCTTTCCCCCTGACCATGCCCACTATATGACACCCACAGTGTGGTAGTAAATTCTTTTGGAGCCCATCACTGGATTTTTGTCTCACACTTCGAAGGCCTTTCCAACTCTTAAATTTGGCACTAATTCCTTCATGTTTGTAATAGTGGACTGTCTCGAGTATAGCCTTCAGAAAGCTTGATAGACATACACAAGGCTTCTGTGATTATGGCCCAACATTTTCTACCCCAGTCAATGGAGAGACATCAAACTCACAGTATCTCCTATTTGAAGATCTCCACACTTTCTGACTCCTGGGTATGACAAACCATCTTGGCATGTGGCTCTGAAAGCTATGTTGATATCCTCAGGGTTATCCCAGACTGTCAACTCTACTTTTGACCGAATGTTCTAAAAGGGAAGATAAGATTATGCCCATTAGGTTTTTTTTTAAAGTGCATCATATCAGCAGCATAAAAAGGTTTTGGTTTATAAAATATACACAAATACATGGATCACCCAGTCATAACAAGGCTGTGGCCCCTAAAACCCACAGATTTACCAGAAATGCAGCATAAAACATTAATTCCTATAAACAATAGCAGGATACAGAAAGGGCTGTTCTTGCATTCATGGGGAAAAGGAAGCAATCAAAAGGAAGCAATAAACATTCTGGCATAGTACTTATCTTTGTTAAAGACTAGAAGATATTAACATGCACTCCCTTCCTAGCACCACTTGGTTAAAACAATTCAAGAAACAGGATGAACTCAGAGAAGCACATTAACAGGGAATAAAACCAGTAAATGAACTTGTTTTTTTGTTCAGTCGCACAGTCGATTCCCACCCTTTGCGACCCCATGGACCATTTTCCTCCAGGCTCCTCTGTCCTCCACCATCCTCCTCAGCCCACCAAGCTCTGTGCCCACTGCGTCTACAATACCATCTAGCCATCTCATCTTTGGACGCCCCCTTCTTCTCTTGCTCTCCACCTTGTAAGACTTGCTAATAGCAAAATATTTTGAGATATCCTCAGAAACACCACCAATAATCTTTTTTAAAAATATATATTATATCGATCTTGCAAGTACTCTGTCATCTTATTTGCTTCTTCTTCTACCCCATTGGGTATTAAAGCCTCTCAAAGTGCAACTCGCATCCACGTCATGAGAGGTGGTAACAGGTCCAATTAAGGGATTGCTAGGACAGGGCGAAGTATGGTGTGGCCTTGCACCACAAGACTGCAATGGTAACCATGAAGGCCATCCTGGATTATCCAGAAAATACCTGTCCAAAGGGCCCTGTAAGCCCAATTGCCACCTGATGTCCAAGAGCTATAGCATCTGACATGCTCCTTGGTTACCAGGCAGAACTGATCTGGTATTGGAAACATGGTTAAACATAGTGCAAATATTTAGCAAAGATATCCAAATGAAATTTGGACTTTACAAATGTGCAACTCTCTTTAGGCCAGATCCAATAACTAGATGGAATATAACTAAGAAATGGGAGTATTATAAAATCATTATAAAGTGATAATATTCATAAATACTTGGAGTACTAGAAACATAACATCTTGGGAAGTAAAAGTTAAAGATTTGACACAAAAGTACTATATCAAAAGACTGCAGAAAATTTTAAAATTAAATTGTGGAAATACAATCAAAGTCATAAACACATGGGTAGTTCCAGTAATGATATACCCAGTTGGAGTAAGATACTGGACCCAAAGTGAATTAGAAAAATTGGATAAAACCCCCATGGAAATTAATGAACATGTATCACACATTACACCCCAAAAAGTAATGTGATCATGTTATACTTAATGTGAAAAACTGGACATAGTGGTCCTACTCTCTCTCTCTCTCTCTCTCTCTCACACACACACACACACACAGAAAGTAAAAGCCAGGGACCCAGAAAGATGCAGAATGGGCTGGTCTGCTCCAACAATTGTGTTGAATGAACACCAGAAAAAAAGAGTTAACCAACTCAACCCTGCAGCAACCAATGTCCTACTGATTGCATCCTATGTTAACTGAATCAATTCTTTGTTTTGCATGTAAAGTAGTGCATGCTGCTCTCCTAGTCTGAACAGTTCAGTGTTGGTAGAGGGGGTCAACTATGAGAAGCTGCAAGTTGACAGGGAAGCTGTGAAGCATGAAAACATAATGGGAATGTTGAACTGAATTAGGGCTTGGGCAGAGATCAATGCTAGTGATAATTTTAAGGATTTTTGTAGAGTACAACCTGTGCCCAATACTCTCACCAACTAGACAGTGTACTCTGTCCACATATTCCAGCCTACTTTCATGATATGCTCATGCTCTAACTCAGTGATGGCAAACCTTGATGCTCCAGCTGTTCTTGAACTTTAATTCCCAGAAGCCCTGATCAGCAGGAGTGCTAACTTGGGCTTCTGCTAATTGAAGTCCAAGAACACCTGGCGTGGCAAGGTTCACCATCACAGCTCTAGCTGTTAAGTTCCAATTTTTTTATTGTAGATATAAACATGTCTTTGCGTAGAAAGTTACACTGATCATTATCCACCTAGAATCTGAAAGTGGCAGTAGAGACCAAAACACTCTTTAAATTAGTTAGTCTCTAAGCAAGGTGCTCTTTATGTGAGGTTTTACTGTACATTAAACGGAATGTGGTTTCCCATAGGAATGCATAGAAAACCAATTAATCCATTCTGAAAAAAATTCTGTAAACCGAGCCACTATTTTCTATGGAGTTCCTTTTGTTGTGTGATTTTTATGTTAACCGAGCCGTTTGTTAACCGAGGTTCCATTGTAGTTTTATTTTATCCTTAAAATAAATAATAATAAAACTTGTATCTAGAACAAACAACATTTTATTTGGAATGAACAGATAGATGGGGGAAAGGGAAAGGTAATTTATGAGGTATTTAATCTAAAGAGAAATGCATGCCTAATTCTATATTAATTTACTATTTATACATGCTTTTCCTGTGATCATTCTCCTTCATTGAACTGTTCCTGCTGACTCTAACAGACTCTAAAACAAGACTCTTCTCTGAGCACCCAAAAACAGTTTATGTCACTGTTATGTCCGGCCCTTATAAGCACCAGTCCGAGACAATGATGAACAAATAGCAACAGTCTTTATTTAACAGTCTTTTAGAGATGAGCTTACAAGGTGTTCTGGATTCCAAGATGGCTATACAATCCTAGTCAGTCTCTCCGGACTCTTACCCAGCAGTGGGCAATAACTAGCTACCATAGAAGCATTGCATAATGGAGGGACCCAGGCTTAGCACTACCCGGCTGTACAGAGTAGGAAGTATAGATCTGGTGGGGCCCCACCCTTGTTTACCTGTGGGGTTTATATAGTATCTCTTTGGCAGTGGCTCCTGGATACAAGGTAGTGACCCGCCGGACAAACGTAACTAACCAATCATAACAGGGAATATGTGTAGTTAACCAATAGAGAACAGGATCCAAAACTGTAGCCAATCCTAGGGCCTGGATTAGCATAACAAGCACGCCCTTTTGCAGGGGTTTCATGCCACTTTAGGCGTCTAATTAGAATGGCAGGAAACCGCCATTTTCCTCTTGCAAGAGCGCACCTTGTGCTCCTTGCAAATGTGCCTCAATTCACAACAGTCACTAATTGCTTAATTTCACATGATATCCTTCACATTCCAAAACAGCATTCAGACCTGCAGCATTCAGACCAGCAGCCAAAATTCTATCACCCAGACTATTCATGCATCCACAGCTGTATACCATACAAACATATTTTCATTAAAAAACCCATTTTACAGAAACCCTGTTTTACAGAAGGGTTTTTTTTTTTTGCTGAAAACATGTCACGTTTTAAGAAAAAACCCGTTTTACAGAACATGATTTCCCACAGTGCATTGCACCTGGTGGGCTATAAAAGACCAACCACAGACATTCTGGACCAGTAGGGTGGTCTAGAGAGATGTTAGAGTGTTTTTTAATTTTTTTATTGGGGGAATCGGGAACGTTGTTTTTTTCCCCAATGTGTTCTTATGGGAATGCCTCGTTTTACAGGAAAAAATCGAGTTAAGGAAAAAGCTACAAAACTGACTTTTTCCGTAAAACAAGGTTTTACTGTATTTTTATTCACATAAACACATTCATACAGTTATACATATCTAGGCAGACTGGGCATATTTACCACAGTGATTTAAATTATTGATCTTTTATACTAAATACTGTATGGGCATTCTGCTCATAGGAAAAGCAATCTACTCCATCCTAGAATGCTAAGAGTGTCCTGTAAAAGCTACAAGATGAAAATTATTTTTCAAAACCCCACAAACAAATCTTTTTCTTTCTTTTTTTGCACAATGGGGCATCAATGGATTTTATCACGGCCAAACAGAATACGTATATCTAATGACGTTGAGAATTTGTACACCTATTCATTTAGTAATTAAACTATTTACAAATTCAAGAAAAAAATGCATTCTCAGATACAAGTTGCAGCCACTGCCGATTAACAAATTGCTTTTCAGGTTAGAAAGTTGACTCACAACATTATAAGTTCAAAAACATCCTAGACAGCAAAACTAAGAGCAAAAGAACAACCACACAGCCTTAAGAAAAACAGAACTAATACATTTAAAATCTCTGAAAAGCCATGCAAAATAGATTGCATAAAACTAAACAAAGAAGGAACTAGTCTAATTTCCCTAGGACAGAGTCATTGAAAGTTAACTTCTTCTAGATAATTTCCTCATTTCATAGACCCTTGTGTCTGTCCCAAATATTGCTGATCTTGGTCCTTCTTAAAAAATAATTCAAGCGAGCAAGCAGCGGAGTCCAAACTTACTTTTCAAGAAATTAATATAATGACATAGGACCCCAGGTGTTCTTGGACTTCAATTCCCAGAAGTCCAAGTGAGCACACCTGCTGTTCAGGGCTTCTGGGAATTGATGTCCAAGAATATCTGGGGCCGCAAGGTTGAGAATACACCATAGAACAACAACAGAAAAATGTTCTAAGACAGGGGTTGCCAACCTTTTAAAGTCGGGGGATGGGTCCCGCTCCCTCAAACAGTTGAGGGGACAGGACTGGTCATCCCCCTGCTGTTTACGGTTGCTGTAAATGCATCTGCAGTTGTCGTAAATGTGTTTACAACAGCCATAAATGAGTCTGCGGCTGTTATGTTTACAACAGCCATAAATGAGTCTGTGGCTGATTCCGCCAGTGGTGGTGGCTGGAGTACGGACCTGTGGGCTGTAAATTGCCTAAGATTATGTTTGTGTTAAGGAGCATCTGCATCATGCCTCATTTTCATATAATGAAGGGAATATTAGAAGCTGCAGGGCAGCTCATACACCAGACCCTACTCACAAGAGTGTCTTTGCAGTCTATAGAACAGTGATACTGATGGGAAGGGGAAGAGCTGTGGAATGGATCCCTGCCATATATCTAAACCCGGTCTGTTACTTGCAGCTTCTGAAATCCTTTTTGTGCATCACAGCCATTGTAACATGGCCACACCTTATGCCACAAAAATAATGTGAGAAGGGGTGCTTTGATATCTTCCTGGAGGATAAGAAGCTGATCTTTGACTAGTCAGATCTATACTTGGAAAATTAGGGTTTTGTGATAGAAACAGAGTGGAATAAAACCTTTAATATATACACATCCATTAAAACATCAAAATATAAAGGAAAAGTAAGAAACTCACATTGTAAGCCTTGACTATGAGCTGGATAATATTTCTGGAATCTTGGTATAAAATCTCTACTGTTGTTCCAGGGATAAGAGCTGTAAGATTCTTTTTAAAAATAAAGAAAAAAGAAGTACACACACAGACAGAAACTGTTAAAATATGGTCTATGAAGATAACTCTGTTTTAAGGTTTATCTTTTAAAGCAGGGGTCCCCAACCACCAGGACTGTTACTGGGCCATGGTTTGTCCCGAATCGAGCCACAGGAGGTGGTGGTGGTGCTAGGAGCACCGGTGGCAGCCTTCTGCCCTCAGCATGCTCCACCAGGTCTGCCCGGTGAATGGAGTGAGAGCACAGGCTTCAGATACAGCAGATAGGCAGGTGACTGGGCCCCTTCTCCACATTACTTAACTATGGCTCTTATGGTAATTATGCACTTTATCGTATTTTATTATGTGCTTGCACCATCCAAACTCACCACCTCCACTAACCAATCTGTGGGGAAATTGTTTAACAGTCTGTGGTGCAAAAAAGGTTGGGGACCCCTGCTTTAAAGTCTTCTTTTCTAATTATAATGGAGAAAATGCATCGAAATACTGCAAGCTCTGCAGAAATACAGTTCAGTCTTAAGTAATAAGGCAGTGATTCTCAACGTTTTCAGGCCGCAGGACTGATCGCACCTCTTGGGCAGCTGATTGGCCCAGTCATGTGGTTTCTCCCACCAGGAAGTAGAAGTAAAACACATGCCACACATGCACAGAACACATTTAGCAGCATTCTGTACATGCGCGGTGTGCGTTTTACTTCTGCTTCCGGGTGCAGCAAAGGTGTCGGGGGCTGGATGAATTGGCTTCAACACTTAAGATTGGCCACAAGTGTAATAAGGTTAAGTAATGGTAGACAGGGCTGCCTATACCCCTGTTTGCAATATATGTGAAGTAAGGATTAAATCCACAGCTATTTTTGGTTCTTTCATGATCACTAACATTTATCTATTTACTCTAAGAAGCTTAACGGCTTTTCCATGAAGCAGTATTCTGAAATTAATGGAAGAATGAAACAGAGAGGGGAGCAATTCCGGAGGTGGTTTAGCTGTGTATAGACAAAAGAACCAGGCTTTAAAGTCAGATCACAGCAAATCCTTGAGTGCTTTTTAATTCAAAGTTTTTATTTCTTCCTTCCAAGTACAAAAGCTCCTAGATCTACTTAAAGTGGTGGTGAGGGAGGAGCTTCCCTCCAATGTACAGCAGGTTGCAGGCTAGATATCAACCTTTTCTTCTAGTACTTACCTTGTATAGAACATAGTGGTTTTTTGTCACTGCAAAAATTAGGTGGATATTGTTCTCAGCCAGTTTTTCTCCAAGAAGTGCAAGGGAAGGGTAATCCTGCAAAGAATGCAATAACAAGCCAAGAAGAGGATAATTAATTACAACTCCATGTAAATATAATTGTAATCAGAAAAGCAAACTCTGAAAGTACTTGAAGATCCACTTCAACATAAGAAAATGAACTCAATGGCCCAACAGATGTTTATTAAATAAACATGTTTTTGATCCTATTTAGAATCAGGACCCTTCACAGGGTTGGCACAAGCAAATTTCAGCTGTAGAGAAAATTTCACTTACTACATGCTTACCTATGACCTCATTCAATAGCATCATGTTTGAGCTTAAAATGTTATGTTTGCAGAAAAACGTTACAAATAATTTTTCCTCAGGTTTATTCCAAATACTGTGTATCTTGTGAAACACAAGCAAAATGGCTATATATCAAGTCTCAGCCATTCCTCTTCTGCTGGCAGATGACCTGATCACAATTTTGCTACTGTTAAAATTGTATTAGATGTTATTAAATTTCCTGTTAAGTCTATGTATCCTACTTTATTTCTGCAAAAATGAAGCAAAATATATAGAAGGTCCACAGAATGAGTATATCAAATGTTTGATTAAAATAAAATATAATTTTTAGAATATTAATTTCAATCACATTTCTGCCAAGTACATGTCAGAATGCATAAATTAATAAAATGTGGCACAAAAGTATTTACTTGTTAAATGCAATGTACGAAGCTTTATGGGCCTACAAGAGTCAGCTAAATTAACAAAAAAACAAACTGTTCTACAAGGCACTTAGCACAGGGGTCAGCAAACTTAGCTCTCTAGACTCTCTTGGACTTTAACTCCCGGAACCCCTCATCAGCAGATGTACTGTACTGTACTGACTTAGTAGAACAAAAATGAACATAGATGTCCAAAGGATGGGGGAGGGGTAAAAAGAACTGCTAGCCAGCAAAACCACGCTTAATTGCTGACCAGTGCTCTTCTGAGAGGCCCTGATTAAAAAAAAGGAGATGAGGGTGAAATATGTCACCTCTTCAAGACATAAATACAAGCCACTTTACAGTTTAAACCCAATGACTGGTATCTGCCATTTTGCTTGAAAACCTGCTGTTTACAGACACAGATCATCTGGGAACTCCACCAGAAAAGGATCTACTGTACTACATTATGGGTACCAAAACAACTAATGTAAGCAATAATACTTTCTAATACTATTATGTGTCATTTATATGAAATCTTGTTTTAAATTAGTTAACATATACTCATGTTAAATTAATGTTAAAAAGGAATCTTTCCTTTGTCACGTTTGTTGCCTCTCACTAATTGTATAAAAAGTTGTATACATGCAGATACCTTATACAAAGGTGATAGAAACACATTTTCTTGGATAATTTTGACAAAGAAGTAGAATCTGGTTTTTAAGGGTAGAGAGCAAGTGTCTACTGTGCATTTTGCATAGGGGGTGCTAGTTTCCATCCATATCTAATCTGGCCTTGGCAAAATCTGTTCTCACATACACATACAATCTAATACTATTAATCACATATCAAATATCTGTAAAAATAAATGTATATTTTAGCCAGTTTCTGAAGACCTAATCCTTTACAGAAGGGAGTTTTGTTGACAAGGTTGAAGTTGGAAAAAGCAAGAACTCTGTAATAAAGGCTTGTGATATACATTGGATACAATCAAACTGAATAATTACTCACTACATAAGTTTCAATGGTTAAGAAAACATATAACTGATCCACAACTACTAACCTCTTAATATACAGTAATTTGTCACTGAGATTAATGCTGATAGACTTAAGCTGATGGGTGTATCAAGATCCTGCCCACAGTTCAAAAATGTGTATGTACATGTGCTGTGCACATCCCCATATTTGTATCATCTATATCTGCTGATGCCATTATCAGAAGTCATGGATGAAACATGAAGAGAAGGTTTAACAGATTTGAGGAACTATTAGTCCATGAGAAAGCAGAACAAAATACAATTAAGTGGTATGAATTGCCTCAACATCTACAGTCATGGGATATGAGCTCACTGGTTAGGGTTAATGGCTCATTCTGCTGAACTGTACTATATACATTTGCTGACACCACTATGTTAGTTTGCTGACACAACTATACTGTTTGAATAATCTCCCAGTTGTAAATTAACAAAGGGAAATGCCTATATCTCTTTATATTTAATGTGCTGAACACAGTGTAAAAATTGGGGCAAGCAAAGGAGAGCTAGGCAAGTAAGTACTATATCTAGAATGATTAGGTCCAATTTCTGTTGACTCCAGACCTTTATGCTTTGAAGAACCTCAATCTGATTCCAGAATGGTGTGCCTGTTCCTTCAGTGAAGCTGCCTTTTGAAATGACTGGAACAAGATCAGGACCAGGAGTCATAAGGCCTGGCCATTCTTCTTTGTTGAACACTACTAAATTAAGTTGCAATGAATCATTAATATTCCCTGTTGTAACTGAACTTCTTAGACAACTGAATAGAATTGTATATCATCCCTGTGGGGAAATACATTGTGGTCTAGGCCTATGGGTCAATGAATTACACTTATAACAAACAAAATTAGGTCTCCATTGCTAGGTGCATGTTCTGCTTAATCCTGGAAAATCCTAACAATAATCAGTGCACTCATTCCTGTAGGTTAGACATCAACAATATTTTTTTTTAAAAAAAATCCAAATTCATACTAGATAAACAATACAGGATTATCTGAAGTTCTAAGACTTCTATTGCCATTAATCTTAGCATGTTTTGTACCTTAATTTTAAATTATTTCTATCACAATTATTTATTTCTAAAATATATCAGGCATTGCTACAGCAAACAGCACTCAGGCTTCCAGATAACAAAATCTAAAAGTCCTTATAAAAGTAAACAAAATCAACACACAAACACACACAATGAATTATAATTGAAATTAAAATAAAACTGGCAATCAAAAAATAAGGATTAAAGATATCAAAGATTTTTTTTTAAAAAAAGCTTTAATGGAAAATAGTAGTAAAAATCAAAAATATTGTTATGTGTCATCAAATCTCTTCTGATCGTCTCTTCTGATCTATGGTGATCCTATTAATGATCTCTGAGATCCTGATCATTATTAGCTCTAGTCAGGTCTTGAAAATGTATACCTGTGGTTTCTTTTATTGACTCAATCCATTTTAAGTTATGCCTTCCACTTTTTTTTTTACAATCTTCACTTCTTCCTAGTATTATTGTCCCTTCCAGTACATTTGCCTTTCTCATAATATGTCCAGTACAGATATAAAGTACAATTTATTTTATTTTTATTTTATTTTTTGTTAATCCTCAGTAAAAATATATAGAAGTTTAAACCTGTGAAAAACAAGCATTTTTGCCTGGCACCAAAGAAGAATTAGGGAAGAAATTCTATAATGTGTGTGTGGGGGGGGGGGGGGGGAGGGGTGGCACTTCAAGATGTGAGGGTTTGCAGAGAAAGGCCTCAGTAATGGGAAGAAATGGGGAAAAGTATTCATATGCATTTAAATTTTTTTTGAAGTAAATCAAAGTTCCATTTTGAAATGAGATGCAACATGAAGCAATAGCAATCACACCCCATAGTGTTTAATGCACTCTCTGGGCAGTTCACAAGTTAATTAGCATGAAGCACTGTTACAGATGAACTGACAATAAATAAAATGAAACTTAGTAAGCATCACCCATAAACAGCACTGATACTGGGTATGTCTCTCATCTTTCCTTTCCACCACTGGAAAAGGGGCTGGAAGGATAACACTGGGTGAAACAATAGTCAAGACTGAACTGTTCATTTCAATGACAACAGAATCAGAGTTTTCTCTCTTCTCCTGTGGCAGACTCACTGGTGCAAAACAAAACAAATTACTCCAGAGGGTCTTCCAATCCTCCCAAGTTTTTTAGGGCATACAGGAGGCTGCAGAAGGAAAGTGGTCACCAATGTGAAGTCGAAGCAAAAGGATGTAGAGGATATACAACACTGAATCCTGACCACCACTTTCAATTCTGCAGCCCCCATTTGTATTATTCTGCCTCATACACAACTAAAAAGAAAGAAAGAAAGGTACACAATGCTGCTTGTTCTCACCAATTGATTGGATGCAGTGTATTCATTGGCCTCGTTTAGGTGACACTGCCCATCATGTGGCTGCACCAATCCACCCAGTTTCCCATCCAGTGCAATATGTGGGACATCGTCTGTAGTGAAGACCAACAAGTGAGAAGCCTCCTTCCGCCATCCAATCTCTTTCTATATAGTAAACAAACAAACAAACAAACAAAAGTTGTCAATTTTCTAGCTTGAAATCAGGAGATATCATACTGCTATGGACAACCTGACAGAAAAATGAATGCATTGTTAGGTCTCTTTAAATTCTCAATAGACCACCTAACATGGAAAGGGTCTATATGCAGACCCCAAAGAAAACTATGAGAGCAAAATTAGAATGCAGAGCAGAGAACAAACCCCTCAAAATTAGAATTTCTAGAGCCCACATTTTTATAAAATAAAATCCAGAGGAAGAGCAACATTTATTAGAACCCACTAAAATTCCACAATATTTTGCAAACATTTAAGTTCTCCAGAACTTTTCAGAAAGCAAGGAGGTTAAGAGTGCTGGCTGGATAGTTCCGTGATTTAGGAATCTGGCTGAAGAGTCAAAGGCTGGGAGTTCATTTCCCCACCATGCCTTCTGAAAGAGTTAGTCTGTATAGCCATAGGCAAACTAAACTGTACAAGGAAGCCCCCAGAGAAAGAAAATGCTAACCCATTTCTGTGTATCCTCTATCTAAAAAAATGCATCATCATAAGTAAGAATGGAGGGACGTTTGACAGTACACAATTATTCTTTTTATTATAGAAGATGGTACGAAGACTAAAGGTGGGAAAGGCATCAAAACCCAAAAAATTAGCAAGATGTTTTAAGCCACGAGCTCTGTAGTTAAATCAGACACAAGATGGAGATGTCAGATGGGATGAAGATAAAATACTGTGTCTAAGACCACATACTATGAGGGCAAGATGTGAAATGCATTATCCATTAAATTCAATGAAACAGTGTTCTATTTTCTCCTTTTGTCTCTTTGATAAGAGACTCTCCTCAGCAACATTTTCCTACCCAAGCCTGGTAGAAGATTACTCTTCTCATGGAGAGAAGTAGATAAGAGACACCATTTAGCTCAGGGGTGGCCAACCTATGGCCTAATTAAGCCCATGCATATAATTAATCCAGCCGGTGGTGGCCATCCGGGCACCTCTAGACCCACCCACCACCACCGGAAGTCATGATGCATCACTTACCACAGCAGCAGCAGGAATCACAACATTTGTCTGGGTTCTTGGACAAGCTCTGCCGCTTCCCAGGGCAGTGAGAGGCTTTTCGGAGCATATTTGCTCTAGTTTGAGATTTTACTCTTCTCCACTGCACTTCAGCAGCTAGAGCACGGCTGTGGGCAACTTCTGATACTGGGTGGAGCTTATATCAGTCCCTGGGATCTCAGCGCAGAACCAGGAAGTCGCCCATGGTCGCACTCTAGCTGCCGAAGTGCAGCCAAGAAGCATCGGAAAAATCCCAAACTGGAGCAAACATGCTCCGAAAAGCCTCCCACCACCTTGGGAAGTGGTGGAGTCTTACAAAAACCCGCTAAAATGGCGCAATTCCCACCTACCCCAATGATGACTATGATGACAAAAACATAAGTAGTGGGCACAGCCACGCCTCCATCCCCCACAGCTGAGCGTGATGGCGGGAACTGCATTAAAACTACAGTACACTATTACAGAGAGTGTGAAGTATTGCTCTTGCAATTGAGGAAAACATGTCAGTTTATTGGGCAGCAAAACAGAAGCATGCAAACAAAACAAATTTTAAAAACACACACAGAGAAAAGACAATCCCATGCCATATGAGGTATTATTAACAGCAGGTGCAACAACTTGATGTGGTCTTTAATTCTTCCTTGTAAAAGCAGGAAATAACTTCCCCTCCTGGGAAGCAATAAAGTTATTATCCTTTGATTATGCTGACAGTAGTTTGAACAAAAATTGTCACATTGCCAGGAGTGGAACCTCTGCCAAGACAGCTGATCAGAGGCAACTGTGGCTCTGGATCTCAGAAGCAAGCTGTGTTTGGGTCAGCACAGAAACTGCTTTAGAAGTGTAAAGGAAAGCCAGCAACAGAAACTGAAGCTTTGTTAAGCAGAGACAACAACATATCTAAAAGAATGACAGATTCAAGCTAGCAATGCTACAGCTCTCTTAATATACAAAAAGTGTGATATGCAAATATAGGACTACCATGTTAGCTTCAAAAAGATATCTTAGATGGAGATACTGTCACAGAATACAGGCAAGCACAAGGGAGTTTACATGGAAAGAGCAAATCATCACCCTACCCTGCCTTGTGGTGAAATGCACAGGTTTCAGATGTGGAAACTGCTCACCATCTTACTACAAAATAAGCAAACATTGCCTCATTTGTGGGCTCATCTAGAAGAACAAAATCCTCATAACAAAACCATTCTTATCAATCTATAACATAGCCATTTTGTTAACTGATTTGTTTTTGAAAAGTGAAAACCTTCTTTCAGATGTCCCATTTCAAATATTCCCAGGGCCAACTTGTTGTACAGGGAGGCCTACAGTCCCCACCCGGCCTGTAAGTTACTACCTGTCCTCTCCGTGGACACGCGCCCCACTCCTTTGCCCAGCAGTCCAATGTGACTGCTTCCTCCCTCATCCCAGCACAGAGTTTGCTCCACCCCTCTGCTCAGCAGTCCAATAGGGGTGCTTCCTCCCTCCCCCAGCAGAGCCCTAATCTCTTTGTGGCCAGGTAGGGTCTTACGGGCCATCCTGTAGATATCAGCAAATGCATTCCCCCATTGACCCAAATTGCTCACCTCACACACAGCAGCCTGCAAAATCGCATCCAGTCCACCTTCCGGGGCATCTCTGTTACGGGAAACTTTCTGTTTCTGGACTTCTTCATTGAACCGGTCAGCTTTATCCGTGAGAGGCAAAAGATGGCGGAACCCAAAAGAAGGAACACAACTTGGAAATAGCTTGTAACTAGAAAGGACGGAATTTTTAATAGTGTGCATTATTGATCTGCATGTTAAGATTAGGAACCCACTAGTTTGCTTCAAATTTCACACTCACACCCAGCATCTGCACCACCAAAAATACTTTACAGTCATTTGGTTCTAAATTATTCAGATTCTAAATCGTGTGCAATACAATTTACCACTTTTTGGAATTGTTGAGAATCTATAGATTTTGGCATAATGCTAGGAAGCTAAGAGTTCAACATTAGTAACTCATCGTCAAAGATTAATAGCTTCTGATGCTAAATAGAATTACAGTAATACCTCATACAAAGTCCGCTTCGTACAACATCGAATTCATACAACATCGCCTAATTTCTTGAAAAAAGTTGCCTCATACAAAGTCATGCGACTTTGTATGAGGCATTGGGGTTTTTCCCAGGTTGCATTGTGCCTGGGCAGTATAAAAGGCAGGACACATGCGTGCATTGCTCTTGTGGGTTTTGCATGAGGCAAAGAGTGTTTAGGGGTGGTTTTAAGTGTGATTTTGGAAAAAAATTTGGATTTTTTCGTCAGAATTTTTAGAAGCATTCCTTGGATATTTGCAGCATTCTTCAGGTTCTTGGACAATCAGGGTTGTTTGACATGTTTTTGTAATGTTTTTAGCCTTTAGACAATGATTTCTTGAAGTTCTGTCAGTTTCCTGTCTGTTTCCTTGACTTTGCCCTGATGTCTGTGCTGTTACAATACAATGTATCTCTATGGAAACGACGTTGTATGAGGCATCGCAGCAAGGATTTGGACGTTGTATGAGGCATTGCGGCTAGGATTTTGCATGCCTCATACAAAGTCCAAATCCGTATAAAGTCCAAACTTGTGGAACCAGGTTTGGACGTTGTATGAGGTATCACTGTACTCAGAACTAAGTTGCAATGTAGTCAATGGATCTGACTATTAAGGAGGCTTCTTTAGAAATAAAGAAGATAGAACATTGACTAGACAGGATTCATGCATCCTTCCACTGCATGTAGTTTGCTGAAGACTGAATCTGACAAGCACAACCATGTTTAGTGCAACTGCTCTCTTCCTTCAAATGAAAAATATCCAGTGAACATAGGTCACATAGTTTGCAACAGTTATTTTTGGCTGCCTCCAGCAGCTCATAATGTGCCAATAAGTCTTTTATTACATTTGTTTTACTTCCCTGTTTATTATGGTTATCACAACCACAACAGAAGTACTGTATGAAAGCCCACTAAAAAAGGGAGCTGAACAGACCACTATCAACAACAGCAACTCTTAAAAGGTGGTTAAATAAAAGGAGCAGAGGAAATTATTTATTTATTTCAATGAATTTATTTTATATTCTTCCCTTCTTGAATTTAGTGACCCAAGGCAGCAAACCTCCCAATTATGATATCCTGCCTGATATTACATACCTGTATTATATATTCATAAGGTTCACACAACAACTCAACCTCCAAACAAAAGTAATACCATAATAATTCAAAAAATTCACCTGCCGCATCTCCCTAGCCATGCAGCTTCAGGAGACATTGTTCCATTTTAATCTTACTTTCTCTCACAAATGTGCAAATAAGTCACAAGAAGCTTAGTAACTTCAGGTTCAGTTAGCTAATACTCTGTGATCTGAAGCTTAGCACAGATCTTATGTCAGCATTCAGCTGCAGGAAAAAAATTGGCAGCAGTAAGCATCAGAGAACCTCAACATTTTCACTTAACAGACCTGTTGCCTCCTCATAGGATTCTGTCGTAAGTGCTGTAGTGTAGTACTGATTTACTCTGGCTGCTATCAGTTGGTGCTTAGTCCTGCTGTTTGATCCACTTTGGGAATGGGCTGGTTCACTCCTTTTTCTGAAGGATCACATGATTATGTGGCATTTTTATTTACATATTGTTTTATTCTTTTCATAAACTTACTCTGAGAATATAATTGACAGGTGTTATATACAGTAGTAATATTGCTAACAACTAACAACTATAACCAAGAAATGGGATGTGCATTCCAAGACAAATATATGGTTTATAGAAAACCTCTATGCTTCTATATTGGGCAAAATGAAACTGACTTTTCTAGAAAGATGAGACAATGTATGTAGCCTTAAATCTGCCTAGCATGCAAGCTCTGCTATTATGCTGTATCGCTAAAGTGTCCCCGTATAAAATAACTGAACGCACATCTTCACAGATAAGGAAATGCATATATATGTACAGTATATATATGTTTGACATTTTGCCTTCCTTATAGATTTGTTAAAGCCACTTGAGCACCTTTCATCCTTTCTCTGACTCTGTTGACTAATGTTTAGGGGACTTTTCTTGCTCTTATTCTTTTCATGCAATGATCAGCATGACAGAGGAGGAGCCTCTGGCTTTCCAGATGATTTGGTCTCCAATTCCTCCAAACCAAAATGTTGTGACATGCTGTCAAGTCACCTCTGACTTTTGATGACCCTATGAATGAGCAATTTCTTATATGTCATAACCTTAACAGTCCTGTGCAACTCTTGAAGACTGATCTCTTCCAGTAAGATGGCTTCATCTGCATACAGTATCTTAAATTGTTGATGTTTCTTCTTGCAATTTTTGGTCCCCCTTCATCTGAATCTGCTCTAGCTTTCCATATGATAATACAGTATTCTGCATGCAGATTGAATAGATAAGGAGATAAAACGCACTCTTGTCTGACACATTTGCCTACTGGAAATCATCCTGATTCTATAAATTCTGTCCTTATGATTGCTTCTTCTCCATAAAACAGGTTGCATATCAGGACAATCAAGTGCTGAGGTCCACCCATTTCTTTCAGAATTACAGTGGAACCTCGTATAACGAATGCAATATACAACGGAAAAAATGTACAACAAAGAGGATTTTGGAGCAAATAAGTGCATTGTACAATGAAAATCTCTATGGGGAAAATCGTACAACAATTTTTTTTTGTACAATCTTTCCCATCGAGATTTTGTTGTACGATTTTTCTCATATGGATTTTCATTGTATGATTTTTCCCATAGAGATTTTTGTTGTACGATGCATGCACCAAGCAATGAAAAAAAATCGTATATTGAAGTGCCTTGTGGGAGCAATTATTTTCATTATACGAGGTTCTACTGTACTTGTAGTTTCTCATTAACCACGTGAGCAAAGGCTCTGCTGTGGTTTATAAGTGATAGACTGATGTTCTGAAATTCTCTGGTGGGCTCCAGTAGCCAGTGAATATAATATTGGCTGCCACTTCCTTTTTGGAATCCAGCTTGAACATCAGGCATTTCTCACTCCATATAAAGGAGAAGTGTCTATTGTAATGCCTGTAGCCTCACTTTGCTTGCATGGGAAATTAAGGCAATGGTCCTATAGTTACAGCGGTCTTTGGCATCTCCTTTCTTGAGGACTGGATGTATATTGAACAACCCCATTCTTTGGGCCATTGTTTTGTTTTTCTTATTTGTCAGCATATTCTTGTTAGGGTCTTGACAGATTTAGTCTCTGTGACTTGAAATAATTCTATCTACCCCTGGTGTTTCATTTATTTCTTCTTTATTTCTTCCCAGTGCTTTCAGAGAAGCTTTCATTTCACTTTCTAGAACTGCAAGTTGTTTGCCATATAATTCCTCTTCTTCAGTAGATCTTCAGTATACCCTTTTCACCTTCCCCTTATTTATTCCTGGTCAAATAGTGTGCTTACCTGTCGGTCATTTAGCATTCCTAATCTAGTCTTAAGTTTCCTTTTGATTGCTTGGATCTTCTGGAAGTGATTCTTGTTTTCTGTCTTTTGTTGTTCTCATCCATTTATTTGCACTGGTTATTGTAATAGTTCTTTTTGTCTCTATGTGACATTTGCTAATAAACTGTTCAGAACCTGATCCTATTTCTGTCACCTTTTACTTTTGCTTCTTGCTTGTCCTGAACAATTTTGAGTGTTTCTATCATCCACATAGGTTTTTCTTTTCTTTTGTCTGTAGGAATTGTCTTTTTGCATTCTTCCCTAACAATATCTCTGGTTTCAACCCACATTTACAACATAAGAACAGCCTTTCTGGAACAGGCCACAACCCACCCAGCCCAGCATTCTGTCTCACACAGTAGCTCACCATTTGCTTCTGCTTGGTATTCCCAAGCAGATGCCTTCACCTGCTTAGGATTCCCTGGAAATGGCATTGAGAGATATCCTGCCTATCTCTCCAACCCGGAGGTTGTCCTTAAGTATCCATAATTATAGCCATTGATACCCTTGTCCTCCATGAACTTGTCTAATCCTTTCTTAAAGCTGTCAAGACAGACAGCTGTCACCACTTCTTCTGGCAGGGAGTTCCATAGACCAGTAATCCTCTGGGTGAAAAAGTACTTTCTCTTATTTGTTTGAGAACTAGTACCCAAAAGTTTCATGGAGTGTCCCCTAGTTCTAGTGTTGTGCGATAGGGGAAACAGTTTTTCCTTATCTACTTTGTCCATACCGTGCATGATTTTATAAACTTCAATCAGGTCACCTCTTAGACGCCGTCGTTCAAGAGTGAAGAGGCCCAACAGTTCTTCTTGTTCACAGTGAATTGAGTCTAGTAATGTAAATCTGTACCTTGTGTGGATTTTAAGTCCATCAGGAATGTTGTTTAAATTTTATTTTGACACTATGATTCATTCAGTGATCTTTTCCAGCTTTACTAAAGAATGTGTACCATTAGGTACAAAATGAATTGCTGTTAATAACATATATTTTGACTTAGCAGTGGTTAACTTACCAGACCTATTTTCCTTTTTTGTTTTCTACAATGCATTTACATTTTTTATCTGTATCACCTACCCTCAAGACAAGGAATGTCAAATAATATCCACAGAATGAACAGGTACACAGAGGGTGCTAAAAAAAGTATACACATTTTGAGAGAAATTATCTGTCTTACTTTTCAAAGTTGAATTGAATTATGGTAGCAATGTGTAGTATGATGTTTGCTCAAAAGAATGAATGCTATCATCACCATGTGACAGGCAGGACTGTCAAAGAAAATGGCAGAAACAAGGTTGTCATTCGAAGAGTGCAAGACCATTTTGAAGTGGTATTTGAAATTAGAGAAGAACACTGTGGAAGTACAATGACAATGAGGCATGAGAATGCAACAGAACCTCTAACACACAACAATTGCACACATTTATGATAACTCTGAGACTCATGGTACTGTGTGTGATGTGCATAAGGGAAGATCTGGGACACTTTCATCAACATTGCTCACGCAGTAGTTCACTATAACTGGAAGTGTCTGGATGCCGATGGTAACCACTTTGAGCACCTCATGAAATTGCAGAAGTCAAACATGACTTGTATTCATCTTTTGTTATTGGTATATATTGAGTATTACAATTTAAATACAGTTTCTTATCCTTTCTTAAATGTGTATACGTTTTTGGTACCCTCTGTATCCCAAAGATACTGAAACAAGTGAGTGAGTGAGTGAGAGAGAGAGAGAGAGAGAGAGAGAGAATAGTATCTAGTAACCGGTAACAGTGTGCATCCGAGAGTCCAGAGCAGGTGAGCACAGTGCTGTGCATAATAGGTTTTGAGTGACACGAGGCAACCATCAGAGTGAAAAGGCTCATCCCTAGGGCCATGGTTTTGTTCAGTGCCTGTTTTATTCAGCAACCAGGCAGCTTTCCTCACACTCAAGGTTATTTGACACTACAAAGAAACGTCTTTGTCCTAAAACAATCAGAGTCCCAAACAAGGGAATGCTTTACAAACCAATTACATGGAATGTGATACACAGGCTGCTATTCAGGCTACAATCTTACACACACTTGCCTGTGGAACACAGTAGAATTCACCTGAGAGTTAACATGAAGTGGACTGGGAAGCAATTTTTATTCTGTAAGACTCCACAGATTTGGCAGACTGCTATATTTCATCTTAATATTGCATTGTTTGTTACTGTTGATATACTGGGCCCACCCTCAAAAAATATTATAGCCATCGTGTTTCTTGAAAGTAGATTAGAAACACACACAAACATCTTTAGAGAACCACACTACCATCCACAGACTGTTTGTCTCTCATTCATCACTTCTGCTCATATTCCTCTTCATCAGCAACCCTGCTATCATTTACCTTGGCTGCTGCTTGCCTAGAAATATACAATTTGTTCTAATTCAATTTTGAATGCAGAATACTGCTAACAACCTCATGATATTTGCACAAAACAAACAATTTCCATAAAACTATATACCATATTTGCCAGTGTATAAGATGCATCAGAGTATAAGACGCACCCCGTTATTAAGAAAATAGCCCACTATACACCACTATATACAGTACAAGATGCACTCTATTTTTCCAGTGTATTTTAAGGGGGGAGGTAAAGGTAAAGGCTGCCCTTGCTCGAAAGCCAGACGTATCTGACTCTAGGGCTCAGTGCTCATCTCTGTATAGCCAAAGAGCCAGCACTGTCTGCGCTTGCAGACGTTTCCGTGGACATGTGGCAGGCATGCCTCTACACCTGAGTGCATGGAATGCTGTTTACCTTCCCATCAAAATGGAACCTTTTTATCTACTTGCAATTTCTTGCTTTCAATCTGCTAGTTTGGCAGGAGCTGGGACAGAGACGGAGTTCACTCCATCGTGCAGTACTCGGGAATCGAACTCCAATCTTCAGCATCTTAACCACTTGAGCCACCACTGTCCCTTAAGGAAGTGGGTCTTATATGCAGGCAAATACGGTATATTCTGAATGCAGCAGAAAATAGGAGATAACACAGAGACTCATGAGTTTCCAAGTTTGTGAAGCAAATATCCTGAGCTAAATCCAACATTAACGACAAATGAAGTAGATAATCCAAAAGCAAAGGCAAATGGTAATTTAATTAAGCCAGTAAAAATCACAAACAAATATCCCTTCTGTATGCTAATACCATTTGCAGTGAGGAACTCCACTCTTACAATTCAAAAGAGACACTGATTTTTTTTTAAATGATTCTTCATTTTATGTTATTTTGACTACATTTCAGTATTCAAGGGCCAAAAATGGACTAAGAGATATGTCACAAACAAACCTTCAGATTTTTTTAAAAAAAATCAAGCATAATTAGATTTCAGAAACACATTTACTCCACTATGTAACAAACAGAAGCCACCAGGCACCTCCTTGAAATCTGGGAGATTATTTCAGGGAAAGTTAACTGTTCCAAAGAGTCCTGTAAAACAGATAACTAAGATCACTACTTAAAACCTACTGTAGGCTAGTTCAAGCACTTGCATTAATTCAGTAGTGTTACAAAAACTTTTTAAAGCCTTCATAGAAGATCATTGGTAAGGTTCTGAAGAACCATGTATTTTGCTGACCATTTCATAGTTCTTTGGCTGCTCTTTATATTAGTAATTTGTGTTTACTCGACATAGTAATACCTCATACAAAGTCCGCTGCGTACAACATCGAATTCATACAACATCACCTAATTCCTTGAAAAAAGTTGCATTGTGCCTGGGCAGTATAAAAGGCAGAACGCATGCAAGCATTGCTCTTGTGGGTTTTGCATGAGGCAAAGAGCATTTAGGAGTGGTTTTGAGCGTGAGTTTTGATTTTTTGAATTTTATCGTCAGAATTTCTGGAAGCATTCCTGGGATTTTTGCAGCATTCTTCAGGTTCTTGGACCATTCTTTGGCACAGTGGAAAGGTAGGTAAATGGGGTTTTCTGTTTCCGATTGGCTGTCCAAACTGCCAACAAGCTGCAATAGGGCATTAGCAAGGATATATTTGTGGTGTCAATGTTTACATAATTCTGCATACTTAGAGAAAACTTGGAGCCCTTACCTTTTGCCATGGGATACTGTCACAACCTGCTAGGTTTTTGTTTTTTGCTCAACACAGAACAAGCTAGCAAAAACAACAGCCTTTTGCTTACCCAGTGCAGGGGTTGTTCTGATATCTGGGTGCAGTGTAGGAAAAGGGAGAAATGTTCTTATCCACAAAGGTGCCAAAGCCAAGGCGGAAATTGCTGGTGAGCTTTCCCATCTCTTCACCCAGCTTGGTTCCCAAGTTGCGGATAGTCTCCAGATCATCCTTCATGGAGAGGGAAAGATCCATCAAATAATAGAGATCCACAGGATAATCCTCTACCTGTCGAACCTGCACTTGGAAAGCAGCTGGGTCACCTGCAGAAGCAGCAAATTCCTAAGGGTTAATTAAATGAAAACAAGCCACTTATTTTCCTTCCTTGCATCTGGATTTAAGCAGCCTGCAATCCAAAACCGTCCTGCTAGCCATTGCCAGAAATAACTGCAGGACCATGGCTGAAGTATGACTGCTATTCACAAGGTTTCCTGTTGCAACATGTAATTGATATAATATACCAAAATCCAGGCAGCCTATTTTCCCTCTTGTAAGTTATTTGTTCACTTAAGTCTAGAATAGCTGACAGTTTGGCATTTGGGGTAAAGGAGAGGGATGGAGAGCAGAGCAACAAGCAGTTCTCCAAGAACCTTGGTTGGCTGGCAACCTTTAGTGCCCTGCTGTGTTACATTGATATGGTTGCCCTTCATCCAGTGCCCAGTGTATCCTGGCAGCCAAACCCAACAATCCTAAGGCAAAGCTGTCAGCCAGGACAATGCATAGCTCAACAACCCTTCAGCAACTGCCAATGCTCTTGGGACAGTTTGGAAAAGATGCAATAACTCATGGCTGGGGTCTCATCCCACTGGGAGGAAAATGAGGCATCAAGGACTTCCACTTCCTTAGCTGGGGGTCATTTGTTTGCTACATTTAAAAACCAGTGTTTCTGCCAACACATGCAAAGTAACCCACTATCAGAATAATGACCCACAATTAAACCACAAAGAGAGGAAAGGGACAAAGAGGGAACAGGGAAAGAGGGCAGTTAATGCGTCATGGGCCAAGGTCATTACAAAGAAGACTCAAAATGGAAGCTGTGCGTAAGCCAGGCCAATGCCTGGCGGTCTCTCTTTCTTCCCTCAGAAAGTCTGGAGATTAAGACATTTCCAGGAGGAGAGGAGCCAAGATGGATGAAGCAGCCCATCTCTGAGGCATTCAAGAAGAACAGTGAGGGGTGAAGATCGCTTTAAGAAAGGACAGCCAAGCTGATATTCCTACGGAGCTGCTCAGCTAGGCAATATTCCAACTCAGAAATATATCTGGGTGTGTTACACAATCTAACTGGGGGAAAGAGGTATATCAGTATATGTTTTAGAATAAATATGCAAGTCTAGTTTTGAACCAGACATTTCCACATTCAGTGTTCAAGTGGGAGAGGAGAAAGTTCAATTCCATATTTACAAAAAATAAAAAATTTGCTGTTTGCTGTATTATGTTGCTTTTATTTGATTGCTTGTACACCGCCCAGAGGGGGAAATGGTGGTAACAATTTTGTGTCAGAGATTACTCTGAGTGGAAAGGATTTTTTTGCTGGAGAAACTGCTCAGGGGATGCCCGAATTAGGCTCTTTTCATGTCCCCAAGTGCAGCCCGACTTTCCAGTCTACAAACTCAGCATATTAACCACTGAGCCACCGGGGGAGCTGCAGATAGGTGGTGTTAAAATGTAATTAATTAAACATTATTTTACATCTCTCAGCACGCCTTCCACAGGCAGCAATAGATATTCTGAAATTACTGTATTTTCTGGCGTATAAGACTACTTTTTAACCCTGAAAAATCTGTGCCAAAGTCATCTTATAGGACAGGTACTTAACTGCAGCTTGTTTCCCCTTGCTTCATATGTCCGGCGCATATGGTGGGGGGTGCCGCGGCCAAGTCCCTGCTCTGTGCGGGGAGTATGAAGCAAGGGGAAGCAAGCTGCACACATCTTCCTGTACCTCGAGGAGGAGAACGTGAGCGTGGATTGGCTCTCCACCAGAACCTGCCCATTCGACTCGGAGGGCTGCGCGTCTTCGGGTTGAGTGTGGGTTAATTTTTATTTGGTGTGCATTGGAAGAGAGGTAGTCTTATACGGCAAGTATATGCCAAACTCTATATTTTAACTGGAAAAGTTGGGGGTCGTCTTATACACCCAGTCGTCTTATACGCCGGAAAATACGGGGTAAGTAAACTGAATCAGGAGGCTATACTTAGTTGACGAGTCTCAAAAGACTATCCTTGGAGCAATATTATGCAGGAACACATTACTGTACATCACTTTTCATGTCAAAGGAGTGAGGCTCTTTTTCACAGCTTGAGTGAGTTAAAGACAGACACTACAAAGCTAAGCAAAAGGTTCATTTCCTAACTTCCAAGCTGATGAGTAGGGACTTGTTCCTTCACTACTCAAATGAAGCATTAACTCCACATTAGAACAAAACATATTTTGTGTAATATAAGACCAGGTTAAGTCTATTTTATCTTGTGGTAAAGAGCCTCCTCAAAGTTTCTGGTATTTTTGAACCACAATCCAGCGTACCATGGTGGCTAATCTTTCTCACACTAGGTCAGGCAAAAGGAACTGTAGAAATGAATTCACCAAAAGGTGTCTTCATTTTGGCAGCTTCACATCTGGCTTAGACACAGAAAAAGAAGACCAGCTGCTGTTTTCCAAAATGCATTTCTGCCATTTGCATTAAGAGCTGTTTCTAAGCAGGAAACTTGTTTATTAAAACTTAATTACAGCCTGCTGTAGCTTGTGTTTTAAAAAGCCCTTGAAAAATGCTAAAACAATAACAATAATTCAGCTGTGCTAACAGCTGCATCACCCAGGTGTGCAGCTGGAAGATTCTGATTTAAAGTATTTATATCGGTAACCTATCAAATAGGATAAACAGATGAGTCCCACTGCCCCTCACAGAATTGTCTGAATATCCCTCCCAACAGGGACTCCCAACCTTTTCAAGCCAGGGGCCAGATCACACTCTCTCAGTCAGCTTTGAGGGCCAGACTGCCATTTTGCCCTGCCTGCACAATGGGGTGGCCATTTTGTCCCAACAGCTTCAACGGGGTGGCCATTTTGTTTCTTGAATGTTCTTGGAGGGGTGGGGGGCACATGAAATGGCACCAGGGGCTGGATCCGGACCACAGGCCTTAGATTGGGAACCTCTGCTCTAACAAATGATTAACCAGGTTTTCCTCAATGCCCTCTAAAAAGGTAATTCCACAACTGATCTTCCCCATTGTCTCTGATAGAACAGTTATACAGGTACTGTACTTCCTTTTCTGCAAATAATTAGACAACGGTTTTAACATTTCTCAGATCTATCATGTTAGAAGTTAGATGGAGGTAATCTGGCCCCCTCCAAATGTTTTGAACTACAACTCTTATCAATGCAGTCAACCTGGCTAAGGGTCAAGGAGAAGCAATCCAAAAAATGTGGATAGCACCAGGGTCCCCATCACTCCTCTCCATTCTACTCCCTGTAGTTTGGGTGTGCACCAACAAAATGCTTATGTTCTGTCTTATACATATCAATTTGTCACACATGGTCACAGGGTGGTGAGTGTGGTAGCAGAAGAACACAAAATGATTAGCAATTTATTGCAAGGTCATAAAGCACCAGCCAAACCATGGTGCACATGTTTCTGCTTCTGACTTTATTAAACAATGTCAGGAGGCAGTCTGGGAGGGCCCAATTTAGTAGCCAGTAGACCTTTTCTCCAACAATATACAGTATGTTTTAACCATTAGCTGGGTGAGTAACTCAGGGGTTTCAAAAAGAGAAAATAGGAAATAAAAGACTGGGGATGTGAAGGAGGCTGAGAAAAGGATGCCCAAGGTACTCCCGATTGTGGTTCAAAAATGCCACAATCTTTGAGGAGGCTCTTTCTGTGTTTCACCTCCTTTCCAGTAAAAGGGCATTACAAACCAACCAAGTTAAAATTATGTATCACATTTACACATTTATATGACGAGCAGTGTTTCTGAAGTATACCTCACTTGTTCAATGTTTATTCTTCATTTTGTTGTTGTTCAGTCGTACAGTTGATTCCGACACTTGGCGCCCCTGTGGACCATTGTCCTCCAGGCACCTCTATCCTCCACCATCCCCCTCAGCCCTCCCAGCTCTGTGCCCATTGTGTCTACAATACCATCTAGCCATCTCATTTTTGGCTGCTCCCTTTTTTTGCCCTCCACCCTTCCCAGCATCAAGGCCTTCTCAAGTGAATCCTCTCTTCTCATTTGATGTCCAAAGTACTTCAGCTTCATCTTTACTATTTGACCTTTCAATGAGCAGTCAGGGTTGATTTCTTCTAAGATTGACCTATTTGTTCTCCTCGCTGTCCAGGCATCTATTCTTCTGTGCTCAGCTGTGCTAATGGTCCAGCTCTCACAACCATACAGTACATTACTACCAGGAATACCATTGCTTTGACTACGCAAATTTTTGTTTGTAAGATGATGTCTCTACTTTTAACTATGTTCCCCAGGTTTCTCATAGCTTGTCTCCCAAGCATCAGTCACCTTTTTATTTTTATCCTTCATTACCACTGCTTTTTAAATTCCTGTGATCTCATTATGTTATGCACTGAGAGATACTTTTTGCTCCCAGGCAAGAATTTCACCTGCAGCCTCAAGATTCAGTGTGTAGAAATGATTGATGTGACAGATGGCTCAGCTGAAGAAAAGCTTTCTTCACTGTGCGACCAGGAGCAAACAAAAGTGGCTTGTTCCTATTCAGCAATTATTTTCTCTCTGCAAATGCGTTCTCCAGAACAATCAGCATGCATCATGTGGATAGTGATTTTGACCATGCAAATTTGCCCTGAATCTTTGAAGGGGCAGCTTTAAAACCTTCTTCCAAATGGTAGCATTAACCTTGCCTACAGTACAGACTCCAAAAGACATCATAACTTGCATATATCTATTCAAATCAGCCTGGCAGATGTCCAGAATAAAATCACATCAGCCTCACATGCCTGCACTGTTGACATGTCTGTCAGTATAATCATATTGTCTGAATTCTACTGAAAAAGAAACCACTGCTGTTAAAAGTGTATGCACCTAAAGCTCAGTGATAAGAAATGAGTTTGCATGTACCAGGCCTCAGAAGGTGACCTGAATTTAAAACAATGTTCATGCTCTGGGTTTTTTGAGAAACCCCTGCTGAAACCTGGACTGCTTACTGCCACTCAAGAGTAGACAACATTGGGGCATGTGGCCTCTAGATTTCAACTCTGGTCTTCTCTAGGTAACATAACCACTGAAGTGAACAGTATCTTGAAGGCCACCATTTATCCATTCCTAATATATAACCCAGCATAAAGGTAGATTCATACATGTTAATTCTGGGCAGGGAATCACTGCCTCCAGTTTGCCTGGACTTGAACACAATGCAGTCATTTGAAATGGGGTGGGCAAGTTCCCGGGTAGGGGCAGGGAATGCAAAAATAATCAGTCTTTTACATTGGACTTTCACTTCATTTATAAAGGGCCTTGTCAACAAAGCTAAATATCAAAGGCCAAATATTTCTGCACAAGTGTTGAAACTGTACAAACGCCTCTTTCCTGCAAACTGTTTCCATGACAAAATCCCTGCCATTTTCTATGCAGTTTTTCATCTTTAGGCAAAACTAATAATATGGGAAACTTTAGCTTCTAGTTCACAAGTTCAGATATAACTATGCAAGTACTGTACAACCATATCCAATTTTCTTGTTTTTTACGCTAAAGGGACAATGGGATTATTACACACAATAAGGCATGAAGCTGGAAAACCTCCAGAATTTCTGGAGATGAGTGGCAAGTGGAATGCAGAGTTCAGATTTCACTCCCACATGCCTGAGGAGAAAAATGGGACCATGGTTTCACAGTCTTTTCTTCATAGTTCTGTATCATTTCTTAGGTTCAATCTGGAATGATGTACTGCTGATTGCCCAGAAACTAAGGGCTGAAGAAAACACACCAGAAACAAAAGTATCCTCAAGAATACTTTGTACTTGTTAAATACATGATGAACTTGGGTTGTTAGGTACTAATTCAGTCTTATTTTTTACCCATATAAACAGGACCAGTTTACTCCCTTATGGGTGAGAAACCAGTACATTCATTGCAATTTACAGGAGAGTAAAGGGGGGGGGGGAATAAAGGCTTCTCCATCTTTCCAAATCTGTTAGCCTTACTGACACTGTGGCTTGTCCTGCATTATAAACCAGAATGTGATCTTGAGTTACAATTTGTTGTACAGTGTCTGGAAGTAACCTATGGTTTGCTCTAGAACCAGGCACTAATTACACAGACAAAGGTAGGACAGGGGTAAAGCACATAAACACAGGGTTGTTCCTCTCATGCCAAATCACTACATGTTGATACTACAGATCAAGCAACCTGTAGAGTATCCAAGTTGCTTGTAAATTGTCCATGAGGAACAATTCATGGCAAATAACAAATTATTCAGTGATAACTCACCAGGCCGCAGATTCAACAAGATTTTTTGAGGCATTATCTGGGTAACATCTGAATTAGCCCCACTAGAGCCCTTACTGCTCAAAGGAAGGTTCTTCACTATATTAATGGTACTTTTTGTACTCTCATAATGTCCCGCACATCCACCGGCAAGAAGATTTTCAATGAAGTCACACCTCGAAATGATTGATTTTTTGTTGCCAAAGTCCTGTAGGGAAGAAGAATGGAGAAAATTACTTTTCCTGTCAACTATGATGATTCAAAACAAAATTAGCTGAGAAGCCATTTTTCTTCTTATGTCACTCCTTCTCCATTTCAATATAAACTAATAACTGCAAATGTTTTTACTCTCCAATCCACCCCACCCATATTTCCTCTCCATGACTGAAATCTGATTGAGACTTCAGAGAGGAGGGGGAAAGACATGAAGTTTTGGAAATAATGAAAACTGAGATGAGAAGGATTATTTATTTTATTTTATTTTATTTTATTTTATTTGTATACTGCACATTTGGGATATTTCCCACTTAATTAGTAAACTATTATATACAACCAGAATGTTACATTATGTTGAAAAAACATAATTTTAAAACATTTCAATCATACCAGGAGAGACAAAAAATGGCAAACTAATCATTACTCCATAACTTCATATCAGTGGTTATATTATAACTATTTTATCAATACAGCATCTTTTTTCTTCTTCTTTTTTGCTGTATGGTTTACTTGTACTTAGTCTTCTATAAGAGACAGAGGAGAAGAAACACTAGGTGGAGTGAAACAGAAATATCTCCATTTAAAAGCCATCTTAGATACTAAGGTTAGGGAAAGGTTTGGCAGACTAAATTTAGTTGATGAACCAGGAACTTCACTTGCTGCCACAGAATGGCCCTGCAGATGTTGTGAGACTGCTATGAAGCTATATGAGAAGATACAGTTCAGTAGCAATTAGATCAGTGCTTTCCCACCTTTTTTGGCCATGTCCCACCTAAGTATCTCCAAAATCATGATGCCTCACCCATGACATATAATCATTGTTCAAAAAGTGAACTCCTATTCACGTGGAGGAAGCCTAAAAGGTCATTAACTTGGTCTAACTCACTCTTGAATTGCCCCCCTTAAAAATCAAATTGCCCCCCTGTGGGGCATGTGCTCCACATTTGGGAACCACGGAATTAGAGGGTTGTATTGAGTTCTCACTGCTTGATCAAATGTTTACTGCAAATGTATCACCACCCAAGGAAATTTCTGTCAATCTCTTTGCTTTTCCCAGTTTTCTGAGATAACAGAAAACTGGAGTAACTGTTACCTAAGATGATGAGGATGAGGATGATGATGATGATGAGGAGGAGGAGGAGCAATTTTTATCATATTTATGAAAATGAAGTATTGATTATCATGGGGATCTAATTGTGATCTGGCAGGGATTTCTGACTATGAAAGAGCTCCTCTCAGTCCTGAGGCCCCATTGGGAGTCCAAGGGAACCTCAGAATTGAAAGGGGATTAAATAGGAAATGTTCAATAAATTTAAATTAAATTTTACTGGTGACAGGTGATGGTTCCATCAATGCCTGCCAGCTTAAATGTACACAAGAAGATTTTGTCAATAGCATGACAAAAGCCTGAGAGCCAGATGCTTACCTCAGCCTACTTAGCCATACATCATGCATTCAATCACCTCAGTAGACCAGCAATTTGCCAGTTTTTTATTTGGTTTTTATTTAAGCCAAAAGGCATTGCTCTGAACATTTAAAAAATATCAGATTGTTTTTAAATATCAGATTGTTCTATATAAACAGAAAGCTATTTGGGACCTTTTATAGTAATCCAAGTTCCTGTCAGAATGAAATAAGAGATCTCTGGCTCTTTGGGAAATGAAACGTAAATCTTGTCCATTCCAAATAGTATCATTCTGGGGTAGTATTTCCAAAAACTAAAAAATGTGAATACAGTATATTTCTGTGCATTGACATGGGTAAAAACTCACACATACATTTATGCATGCATTTCATACTGAAAACCATGCCAATTTAAGAAGGAGAAAGAGTAAATAACAAAGTTAAACATAAAGCATATGATTGAAAACGGTGCAAAATGAGCCCTGAATGTTGTACCCCCCTTTACATAATTTTTATTTCCTCCCCACTGCCTTCTACATACTACAATAAAAACTTTTTTCCCTGTTAACTAAAACAATTTCCTTACTTTCCGTTCATAAATCACTTGATAATCCTGCCACAAAAATAACAGACATTATTTAAAAGCAAGCACAATCAACAATACTCAATTGCTGACATTTTTTAAAGGAAAAGATGGGAGGAAATGCCAATAGGATGTTAAGCAACAACTCATGATTACACTGATAAACTGCCATCTGAACCACTGCTAGAGATAGGGGGTCCCTATTCTCCCCTTCCATTTTGTTCAGGCAACGTTCAGACTCTGTTTTTTGTCAAGAGTTGTACAGAGGCCCATATAACTGGAGTTAGGATACAAAAACAATGGCAGTGGCACTCTTTGGGTGCACTGTTTTCTCTGGTCATAGCTCATAGGTTGTGTGGAGCTGGTCTATTCAGTAACATATTGAATAACACTGGTTCTTGTAATAATATGTCACTAGTCATCAAACATGGCATTCCCCTGTTTCTTAAACTGCTTTTAGAGGAGCTGTTCTGCCTCTTGACTTCCTCTTGCAATTTTATGGTGATGCTGATAGCCAAATGAGGCAAAGGAATGTTGTTTACCACCCTGTCTGAAGATGCTCATCTTTCATCACCTGACATAGATAGCCAATTGATTTGAAAGCCAGGTGTTGTTTAGTTAATTTTCGACCCTGATTGGCTTTATGCCAGAGGGGGAGGTCAGGTCAGGCCTCCTTTGTTTTACCAGACCTCATGGTCGCTGATCCAGAAAGATGGAGGATTAGCACCTCACCTGGTGCTGCTGTTCATAATGGTGACTTAGAAATAGTTAGATTATGTTTCTTTGGTGGGGAAAGCCTGTTATGTGGAAACCCTGATTGTAGGAATCGGGGCCGTAAAGCAGCCCTTGGGGTCCCGGAGGAGACTGGTCAAAGGCACGACACGAGGCAAGATGGAGTGAAGACCGATTTATTGAGGGAAAATCATCAGTATATATTATGCAGAAGGCTGCGCATGGTAGGATGGTTATCTGACAGAAAATCACATCACCTATTTACTCAGGTTAATTGGGAATCTCCTTTGGGGAAGTTAATTAGTGCGGGCAAACATTGACTGGGAAAACACCATTGTGTTAGGGCTTAGGATAAGGCAATCATGACTCCTGTTTGCCTCTGGGATAAGACTGAGACTCGGAGATGAGGGATTACTCTAATGGGTGATATATTCGCTCTCTCAGCAGGCTCGCTGGTCAGGTCAAGGAATTGGGTGAATCAAACCCTCTCATTTTATCCACCCCCCTTAATTTCGGTGCCCGCAGAGCCCACGGGCCAGGAGCCTTTCTCACCGAAGTGGCCTCTGCCGGGCCGTTCCGTGCCCATTGGGGCACGGGGAAACCACATCTCCCCTTTTAATTTTTCTTAAGAGCCTGACCAGCAACTCTGTGCAAGAGAGGTACCAGCTGATGAGCGGGAATGATGCTTCGGGGTTCCCTCCATGGAGGACATCTCGATAGCAGTGAGGGAATACATTGTGCAAAGCAGCAGATTGCTATGCCTAGTATAACCATCCCCGCAACCACTTCAAGTACCGTCTGAAGCCACCCCCAAGGGATCCATGACCACATCCAATTCCACAATGAACTCCACCAAGTTCCCCATGCAGACCCCTCTCTGATGCCCTGGACTATGGTGTGGAGGTCTGTGAGCTGACTCTGGATTTTACGGGAATTGTCAGTAAGGTTGAAGCAACACATGCCATGGACAGACTTGCAGCTCATATGATGTAACAACAGGGGATAATCGATAGCTGCTTGATTATCTAGTATGGCATGGCGAAGCTCTGTCTGCTCCTGGTTGAGCAGCGCTATTGCCGAGGAGGTATGGTTAATGGCTTTTGCAAAAGGCAAGCCAATTGACCAATTCATTCTCCGAGCGTAGCTTATGGTTAAGCCAGGCACGCTGACTGCAGCCTGGTTTTTCAGAGCTGTGGGTCTGAATCCAGACTGCTTTCTGTAGCAAGGCAAGATAACGAGATGTGTCATTGATACTGTGACCTGGGGTGATTCTAAGCTATTTCTGCAGCTTCTGGTGTTGTGCAAATGTATTTCTAGCACCTATGGAGAGGTGTGAAGATAAACTGGGGATTACCGGCTACCGGGTGCTCAATCTTTCCAAGCAATGGGCCGGTGCAAACATGGGCCGGTCTGGCTTCCTTTGGTGGAAGCTGGCCGTTATTAACAATATACAGAAATTCAAGTGTCCCTTGCAAATCCCAACTGGAGCATTGTACAAGGCATGAATAAATAAAGAGCAACTACAGATAGCAATCAGCTTCTTGAGGATGAAGCTTGCCTTCTTGGTGGGGTTTCATGTGTAACTTGAGTTTGGAAAAGACTTGTTTTGGGGAGCACTGAGTATGCAAAATGTTCATAGAAATGTCTTTGGAGATGTAAGTCATAAAGGAAGACGGACAGCTGATGACATCCAGGACAGTGACTGGTGCCGCTCTTTGCAATCATCCGGGTCTGATTCTGGCCTCTGGGACCTGCATGGGGAAGAGACTTGTTTGGGAGATAAAAATTCTGAAAGAGTTAGTTGGTTTTTGCACTTATAGGATAGCAATTGCTGTGCAACTATGGGACGTGGTTTCCCCCCTTTCTGTTTGTTTGTCAACGTAGGACTTAAGCGTCCGATAGACCCGTTCCACAATCGCTTGCCCCTGCGGATTGTAAGGAACGCCAAAAGTGTGCTTAATGTCCCAGGTGGCCCTGAAGGTGGCCAGCTGCCTGGAGCTATAAGCTGGGGCGTCATCGGACTTCGTGTGCCGAGGTTCGCCCTTGGCCGTGGGAAAGGAGATGCTGCTCCACATGGGCAGCTGTTTCTCCCTTCTGTGCTGTTGCCCAAACAAACTGTGGGAAGGTATTAATGCAAACGTGCATGTACTGCCATTTGCCCAAATGTGGGGCATGTGTGACGTCCATTTGCCACACCTAGATGGCCTCTGTCCCTCGTGGGTTGACCCCCCACGAGCCCCCCCCCCCCCGGTGCCCCTGCACGATGCTGGCAGGAGCGAACTATGCCTGGGAAAGTGGCAGGTTGAACTGCCTTGCGAGCACTTTGGCATTCTGAATTGGGAATGCATGACTCTGAATTGGAGTTGTGAGGAACAAACTTAGCAAATTTTTGTCTAACGCGGGAGTGATGTATGCTCCCGGTAGACTGTGAAGCAAATTCCTAGGAAACTGGCTGTCAGCAATTATGTTGGAGCGTTCTTTGGCAAAGGTGCGCAAAGCGAGGTTCACGGCTGCCCACTCTGCCCGCTTGCGGAAGAGTCAGGAGCGTGCGCCAAGCTTGGTCCTCTTGCCAAGTAAGAACCTGATATGTGCGACCCCCATAAGTGAAAACTGTCCTAGCCCCCTGAAGAGGGACCAGTGACATGAATCCACACAAGGTGACTGTCTGCGTTTGAGACGAGTCTGGGGTCTTATGGCAAACCTTGGCACATGAAGCGCCAGGCTTCCCTTGGGTAAATTTCTCAAGAAGGCCCCCCTGCGCACATCCGCCCATGGTGTGCGTGCACACGTTTAGAAGAGTGCCAGATGGTGGCTTAGCCTTTTGCCTGTGCTTAGACTAGCAGCAAAAAGGGAAGGGGTGGCCTAAAAATGCCTGTATCTGATTGAAGGTGTGACCTGACTGCACTCTTAAAATGGTCCTAGGCAGTCCTGGCTAATGGGTGGCACTCTGCACATGCTCGGGAGCTCAGGGACTAATCCTTCCTCTGTGCTCTGGAGTTTGCGAAATGTGTCTGCTCACTAGAGAGGGTGCTGTGGGCCAGGTGCCATACTTAAAATGACCTACTAAGACTTATTAAAAACAAGCCAACTATGACGTGCCAGCTGTAAGGGAATAATACACAAAAAATGAAGAGACACACAAGTTAAACATTTCCAGCAGGGAGTTCCACTGGCGAAAGGAGGAAAGACAAGTCAGAAGTTAGCACAATGAGAATGCAGCAAATCTTATCATGACGAAATCAGATTAGGTCAGGTAACTAAGACAACCGGGTCCTCCTGCTAAGAAATAATTAACTCTGGAGCCTGTGAAAGGAAGGAATGTAAGGCTGTAGAAATAAATAAATTGGTTAAGGCCTGGAGAGGAATTTTGTTCCTGTAAAAAGGTAAGCATTTTCTGAATATGCAGAGCGCAAGAATGTTTGCGTGCTTTTTCCTGTGAAAGGGGTACAATGAGTGAGTTACTTTACACAGATTAAAGTCAAAATACCAGAACAGTATCTTTCCTAAGAGAATGAAGGAGAGTTAGAGCGATTCTCAACCTGCGGCCAGATGTGGGCAAGTGGGCCAGAGCCCACGTTGCCCTGCCACTACCCCCACCAAGCCGAGAAGGGCTGTGTGGCGAGGGAAGGGCAGGATGACTGTCCGGACCCCCAGAGCTGCCTGAGGCCCCGGAACTTGGCCCCTGACTTTAAAAGGTTGAGAACCAAGGTTACAAGATGATAACACAATACACACATGAAGACAATGCAATTCTCTCACTCCTAGTGGGATACGTGGCTTAAAGACGTTAAGAGACATTCAAAAAACCTTAAAACACAGAGATGGGGGTTTGAGGAACACAGACGTAGGGAGGGGCCCCATAGCTTATGATCTAGAGAGGAAAACTCATAGAAGTGATTTTTGTTTTCAGATCGCGCTTCTGAAAAGAAAAATCTGTTTTCCTGAGTGGCAAGGATTGCAAAACCGGTTTCCAAGAGTGGCTTAATCCTTTGAAAAAGAAAAAGTCTCAAGGGAGGAAGGGGGAATCACCCTGCCCTATTGTAGGTTAGGATTCCCCCCCCCCCTCCTCTCCTGCTTAAGCTGCTAAGCAGGCAAGGCAAAGGGTTTTGTTCATCATGCTTTCTCAAACTTTAAATAGTTCCTGCCCATGAGCAGAGTGCAAACTGTTTAACACATATTTCACAGTGACATTACCACGCAGTTACACACAAGGGACACTTTTTCAGTCATACTGTGGTCATAGAGACAAGGCTTTTGCAATCATACACAGTTCTTGCAGTCATACATTCAGTGGTGCACCACGCATACACACATCTATTTATGCATTCGCACATTCCTCCCCTGATCTGCAGCGTTCTATCCTACACATGAGGAGATGACTTTATGCACAGATGGCTATTTACAACCACCTGGGTGCTTCTACTTAGGGGCAAGTTTCTCTGGGCTACTCCCAAGGTGAGACAAGTAGGTTCTGCCTGTGCCCTGGGGGAGCTCGGGGTACTATTGCTGGGATGGTTCTTCTGGCATAGCCAGGGCGATGGCTGCCTCCTTTCTAGCCTGGGCCAGATGCATGCCAGCGTGGCCATTTGGCATTAAGACAACCTTTTGAAGATCTGCCTGGTCTAGATTGGCATTCTCTTCTAAGGTGTCTCATTTTACCACGCTGGAAGCAGGCGCCTTGGGGTTTTGGCACTGCTCTGCGCCTGAGTGTGGTGATGGGTCTGCTCTGGAGCCCTGCGTGGCCAGGGGCCGTGCAGATTTCCGTGAGCAGTGGGCACTGAGCAGCCCTGCCTGAACGTGTGTCTGCCTTCAGATAGGCTGAGCACGGCAGTTGGGCGCTAGCTAATTGTGCCACTGGCAATTTCCCCGTGAATGGATCTTCCTCACCCATGCGCTGAATGGAGTTCTTAATTGGCAGGGGACTTTTAACTGTCAGAGAAGCGCCAAGGCCTCTCATGCCATGAATTCCTTCAGTGACGTCTGCAGCTGTCACTGAGGGAATGCTCCCTACCCTGCCCTGCTTAAGCTGAAATGACGGATAGAGACTCCTTGGGGCTGATGGTTCTGACTGCGCTGGGGGTTTCTGGGTCTCTATCCGGACTGGGTCATCCTCTACTGAGAGCTTCCTACATTTGCTCCATGTGCGAATTATGCCCTCTGGAGCTTTCGGGGGTTGCTGAATGCAGTCTCCTATCTGATCCCAGAGCTCAAGGGTTAACGTACCTACTTCTGGGTAAAGCAGGCAGTGTTCCCCTAGGTACACCAAAAGTCTCGCTAGCTCTCCGCTGTGAAAACGCAACTTATTTACCCTAGCCAGGATTCTGAACTCTCCCTCACGAGTTCTTTGGCTAGTGGATGGACGCTGTCGCTGAGGACAGGTCCCCATATTACCTGCGATTGGGTCCTCGGAAGTTTCCTCCTCGGGACGAGTCGACGCGTCTGTGGCAGGCAATAGGTTCTGGCTTCGACGCTTCTGGGTAGAGCTCGGAGCGTGGACTGCGGCCACGGGCCCTCGGTGGCCACTGCGCTGTCAGGGGCTCACAGCTGCCCTGAGCGGAACGCGTTTTTCCCTTTGGCGCAAGCCGCCTCGAAAGTCGGGAGCAAGTTGTAGGATGCCTCTTCTGTAATGCCTCGCCGCTTGGGCCGTCTTCCCGATCGGCTGGCTTACCGACCGGGCTGCCGCGCTGTCCTCCGGGATGATGGGACAAGGTTCTGGCGCAGAACCTGGCTGTGCTGATCGCTTACTCACGAGTAGACCGCTCGGGGGTCGCTTACTCACGAGTAGATCACGTCTCGGGGTCACCAGATGTAGGAATCGGGGCCGTAAAGCGGCCCTTGGGGTCCCGGAGGAGACTGGTCAAAGGAACGACACGAGGCAAGATGGAGTGAAGACCAGTGATTTATTGAGGGAAAATCATCAGTATATATTATGCAGAAGGCTGCGCATGGTAGGATGGTTATCTGACAGAAAATCACATCACCTATTTACTCAGGTTAATTGGGAATCTCCTTTGGGGAAGTTAATTAGTGCGGGCAAACATTGACTGGGAAAACACCATTGTGTTAGGGCTTAGGATAAGGCAATCATGACTCCTGTTTGCCTCTGGGATAAGACTGAGACTCGGAGATGAGGGATTACTCTAATGGGTGATATATTCGCTCTCTCAGCAGGCTCGCTGGTCAGGTCAAGGAATTGGGTGAATCAAACCCTATCATTTTATCCACCCCCCTTAATTTTGGTGCCCGCAGAGCCCAGGTCAAGGAATTGGGTGAATCAAACCCTATCATTTTATCCACCCCCCTTAATTTTGGTGCCCGCAGAGCCCACGACCAGGAGCCTTTCTCACCGAAGTGGCCTCTGCCGGGCCGTTCCGTGCCCATTGGGGCACGGGGAAACCACACCTGATGGATTTTGATTTGCTGTATCCTGATCCTTTTTGTATCCTGAACTACCTATGAACCTGAAGAAATAAACAACTTTGATTCAGCTAACTGCCTGATCTTTGGAAGGGGTAAGATAAGAGTTCAGCCAATCTCCACGCTACTTGATTTTTCATTCTCTCCATTTTAATTTTGCTGGGACTTCCTGAGGCAGGAACCCAGGTAATTGCAGCCTTGGGCTGGACTGGGCTTTGAAACCTACAGGTCGGAGTCCCTGGGCTGGGGAGACCCTAGAAGGCAAGCCCTGGAGAGGTTTAAAGCTCATAGTTCTTACCAAATATCTGGTTTTAGCTGTTACCCAAGTTTGCAGGGTTCTGTGGTTATTGTGATTTTAAAATGCACAACATGTTTAAAACAACTGTACCACAAAAAGAAGTGACAATTAGGATACCTTCACTTGTTTTAAAAACTATGGAACCATATTCACTGAAATGGTTAGACTTCCTCTTAGCTGTACCATTTCTGGCCTCACAAAACTGACAACTCCTCTATATATTTGAATTGTTTCATCACAAAATATAGGATGAGCCAATAGTAATACCTTGTAACAAAGCCTATACTTGATAAACAGAGGGCTGACCAGACTCCCAAAGAAAAGCTGGGGTTGTTTTTTTTAAAAATATAAAAAGACATATTCACAAATAAGGACGTGTTTATAGCTCAGTGGTATATGTATCTGGGTGTGGTTAGATTTTTGATCCCCTAATGTGCCTCCTGGGACTAAAGCCAGCCTGTGTGGTTTTGGGCAAGCTGCACAGTCCTAGGGCAACCCCACCCCAAAGAAGGGAACAATAAACCACTTCTGTGCATCCTCCACCTGCATGAAGTATCACTCTCATAAGCTTTAGATACAACTTCCAACACACCTGCCCTAAAGATTAACTACCACTGATTTAATTTCCTGATTCTCAATGTCATTTCTAAGCTGCCTGAGCTTCTTACATTGAAATACTCTCACCTATATTTGGCAGATCCTATGAACTCAATGGCAAAAGGAGCTTATGTGTTTGCTTGGCAGCCTGCAAAACATATACACCACTTTGTTGTTGGTTTAAGTAATGGCTAAACTTCATAAATAGTCACTAGTTTCCAGAAACTCTAAATGAGTGTCCACTATAGTAAACTATGAACAACTGAGACAAACTCTGGATTAAAGCACAAGGAAATTTATTCATAGGAAGAACTGAAAATTTAATGCCTCACATGGGTAAAAAAATGTATGGTGTTATTCATTTGCGACATGATCAAGAAAAGAGAAAACAAACCAAAATCACTGAACAGCCAAGGGTGTAGGAATATATACAACCACTTTTCCTGTGCTGTCTTGTCTTTTTCATGCTTGAAACTGCTGAGAGCCACCTCTGTTCAAACAGAGGAAGCAGTTTGAAGCTTCCAGAAGCAGGGGGCAGGGCCACACCAGGCCCTTCCCTGAACTGTGACTCATAGGGGCGGAGCCACACTAGCCTTTAAAAGCTCTGAGCTCTTTCAGGGTCAGCCATTTTGACTCTGCATGTGCTCTTAAGCAGAGCTGCTGCTGAGGAGAGCCAAACAAAGGAAGTGAGCACTGGTAAGTTTTGCAGTTGGAGTAGAGCTGCTTTAGAGGCCTCTACTAATTTAAATTGATAATTGAAACTGCTGAGAGCCACCTCTGTTCAAACAGAGGAAGCAGTTTGAAGCTTCCAGAAGCAGGGGGCAGGGCCACACCAGGCCCTTCCCTGAACTGTGACTCATAGGGGCGGAGCCACACTAGCCTTTAAAAGCTCTGAGCTCTTTCAGGGTCAGCCATTTTGACTCTGCATGTGCTCTTAAGCAGAGCTGCTGCTGAGGAGAGCCAAACAAAGGAAGTGAGCACTGGTAAGTTTTGCAGTTGGAGTAGAGCTGCTTTAGAGGCCTCTACTAATTTAAATTGATAATTGAAACTGCTGAGAGCCACCTCTGTTCAAACAGAGGAAGCAGTTTGAAGCTTCCAGAAGCAGGGGGCAGGGCCACACCAGGCCCTTCCCTGAACTGTGACTCATAGGGGCGGAGCCACACTAGCCTTTAAAAGCTCTGAGCTCTTTCAGGGTCAGCCATTTTGACTCTGCATGTGCTCTTAAGCAGAGCTGCTGCTGAGGAGAGCCAAACAAAGGAAGTGAGCACTGGTAAGTTTTGCAGTTGGAGTAGAGCTGCTTTAGAGGCCCGCGCGCCTAACGGCGCGCGAGATTACAAACTAGGAAAAAAAATTATAGTCTTACTAGGTAGAAAGGTAGTAAACGTGTACATTTTTGAGACCCAGAATACTGCACTTGTTAAAATGGATTCTGAGGGAACAGCTGTAGTTACCTGCAATACTTGTGCCATGTTTGTGTTCTTGCCAAAGCATATGGAGAACTACACTTGCAGCAAGTGCAAGCTGGTTGCACTACTAGAAGAGAAGGTCCAGCAGCTAGAGGCCCGCATATCTAATCACCAACAAATTAAGGAGCTTGAGCTGTTCTTGGACAGAGCGGAGCAGACTATGCTGGACAAAGAAGTGACAGGGCACAGTTCTGAGGGAGAAGGCCCTTCACTAACTCAGGAGGGAGATGGTTGGAGGAATGTGACTCAAAGGAGGAGAAGAGTAGGGGATCACTCTGAGAGTCTGAAATTACAGAATAAATTTGAGGCTCTTTCCCTTATCACACCTGATGAGGAACACACAGAGGAACAACTGGTTCCACCTGATGATCTCTCCTTCATCACACTTGATGAGATCCAGGAAGATGAACAACAGGAACAAACTGAGGTTCTCTCCCTTAATATGGTTGATGAGGTGCATGTAGATGAACAGATTGCAGGAGAGAGGCTCCTTGTACTAGGCGATTCAATAATTAGAAATACAGAGAAATGGATTTGTGATGCACATGATAACCGTATGGTGACTTGCCTGCCAGGTGCAAAAGTTGCAGACATCACAAGAAATCTAGATAGATTGTTAGAGAGAACTGGGAACGAGCCAGTTGTCATGGTACACGTTGGTACTAATGATGTTGGGAAGGCCAAGCGGTCTGTCCTGGAAGCCAAATTTAGGTTGTTAGGAAGAAGATTGAAGTCCCGGACTTCCAAGGTAGCATTTTCAGAAGTGCTGCCTGTCCCTCGCGCAGGACCTACCAGGCAGGCAGAGCTCAGAAGCCTCAATGCATGGATGAGGCGGTGGTGTCGAGAGGAGGGCTTCAGATTTGTCAGGAATTGGAGAACATTTTGGGACAAGCCAAATCTGTTCAGGAGGGATGGGTTGCATTTAAACCATGATGGGACCAGATTGCTGGCACTCAACATCAAAAAGGCTGCAGAGCAGCTTTTAAACTGATAACTGGGGGAAAGCCGACAGGAGCTGGGCAGCATCCGGTTCGGGAAAGTGTGTACTTGAGTAGTGAGGAGGATGCAAAAATTACTGAGCAGAGCAAGGAGCTAGTCACCAGCACTCTAGCAGAAGGATGCAAGAGGCAGTCTAACAATGCAACTAGACTCAAAAGACTGTATCAGGAAAGCATATATAAATGCTTGTATACAAATGCCAGAAGCCTCCGGAACAAAATAGGGGAGCTGGAATACTTAGCAATAGATAAAAATATTGATATTATTGGTATCACTGAAACCTGGTGGACGGATGATAACCAATGGGATACAGTTATCCCAGGCTACAAACTGTACAGGAAGGATAGGAAGGGGCAAACAGGAGGTGGTGTAGCCTTGTATGTCAAAGAAGTGATAAAATCGTATGAATTGGGATATCTAGGTGATTTGGAGTCACCATTAGAAGCTCTGTGGGTAAGAGTACCAGGCCACAAGGATGGTCTAACAGTAGGCATATACTATCGGCCTCCGACCCAAACTCTTGAGGGAGACTGGCAGTTGGAGAATGTTGTAAAGGAGGCATCCAGGAAGGGAAGCCTGGTTATAATGGGGGACTTCAATTACCCTCACATAGACTGGGTGAACTGTTGTTCAGCACATGATAAAGAGATAAAGTTCCTAGATATGCTCAATGATTGTTCCCTGGGACAGATGGTTGAAGACCCAACTAGAGGTACAAGAATCCTTGACTTGATTCTGAGTAATACTCAGGATCTGGTGCAAGATGTTAATGTGACTGATCCAATAGGGAACAGTGACCACAACTCAATTATGTTTAACTTGATCATAGACCACAAGTCACTGATAAAATCTAACACAGAGACCTTAAATTTTCAAAAAGGAAATTTCCCAAAGATGAGGAAACTAGTAAAAAAGAAACTGAAAGGGAAAATTGAGAGAGTCCAAACACTCCAAGAGGCATGGAGGCTGTTTACAAAAACAATAACAGAGGCTCAATTGGAATGCATACCCAAAAGGAAAAAGGGCACTGCCAGGTCCAAGAGGACTCCGATGTGGCTTACAGGAGCTGTTCGGGAAGTGATCAAGAGCAAGAAAAGCTCATTTAGAAGATGGAAGGCTTGTCCAAATGAGGACAGCAGGCAGAAACATAAATTCTGGCAGAACAAATGCAAGGCAACAATCAGGAAAGCAAAGCAAGACTTTGAGGAGCGTATAGCTAAAAATACTCAGAGAAATAACAAAGACTTCTTTAAGTACATTAGAAGTAAGAACCCAACTAGGAAGGCCATTGGACCATTAGATGACAATGGAAGGCAAGGGGTTATTAAAGAGGAAACAGAGATTGCAGAGAGACTCAATGAATTCTTTGCTTCAGTATTCACTGAAGAAGACAGAGACCACATGCCCAAAACAGAGCCTATCTTCGTAGGGAGGGAAACCGAAGAATTAAGCAAGATAGAAATAACCAGGGAGGAGGTCCTTGCATGTCTTGTTAAGCTAAACACTAACAAATCCCCAGGACCAGATGGCATCCATCCACGAGTTCTCAGGGAACTTAAAGATGAAATTGCTGATATCCTAGCCAAAATATATAATCTTTCCCTCAAATCAGGCTTTGTGCCTGATGACTGGAAGGTAGCGAATGTAACACCAATTTTCAAAAAAGGATCCAGGGGTGATCCAGGAAATTACCGGCCTGTCAGTTTGACATGTGTCCCAGGTAAAGTGATGGAAACCATCCTAAAAGATAGAATTAATAGGCACATAGAAGAGAAGGCGCTGCTAAAGGAGAGCCAACATGGCTTTTGCAAGGGCAAATCATGCCTCACTAATCTGTTGGAATTTTTTGAGAGTGTCAACAAGCATGTGGATAAGGGGGATCCAGTTGACATTGTTTATCTGGACTTTCAGAAGGCTTTTGACAAGGTCCCACACCAAAGGCTCTTGAATAAACTTACCAGTCATGGAATAAAGGGACAGGTCTTGTCCTGGATCAGCAACTGGCTAAGGGACAGGAAACAGAGGGTAGCACTAAATGGACACTTCTCCAAGTGGAGGGAAGTAAAGAGTGGGGTCCCCCAAGGTTCAGTACTGGGACCCCTGCTTTTCAACCTCTTCATAAATGATCTAGAGGTAGGAGTAAAAAGCAAGGTAGCCAAATTTGCTGATGACACTAAATTATACAGGGTAGTGAAAACTGTGAGAGATTGTGAAGAGCTCCAGAGGGATCTCTTGACACTGGGGGAGTGGGCAAAACAGTGGCAAATGAGCTTCAACATCAGTAAGTGCAGAGTGATGCATGTTGGGGCAAAAAACCCCAATTACATTTATAAACTGATGGGGTCTGAACTCTCTGCGACAAACCAGGAAAGGGACCTTGGTGTCCTGGTGGACAGCTCAATGAAGGTGTCAACCCAGTGTGCCTCAGCAGTGAAAAAAGCAAACTCAATGTTAGGGATCATTAGGAAGGGTATAGAAAATAAGTCAGCAAGTGTCATTTTGCCTCTTTATAAATCTATGGTGAGGCCCCATCTGGAATATTGTGTACAGTTCTGGTCGCCATACCACCAGAAGGATATTATGGAGTTGGAGAAAGTACAGAGGAGGGCAACCAGAATGATTAGGGGACTGGAACACCTTCCTTACCATCTGAGGCTGCAACGGTTGGGCCTTTTCACTCTTGAACGACGGCGTCTAAGAGGTGACCTGATTGAAGTTTATAAAATCATGCACGGTGTGGACAAGGTAGATAAGGAAAAACTGTTTTCCCTATCGCACAACACTAGAACTAGGGGACACTCCATGAAACTTTTGGGTACTAGTTCTCAAACAAATAAGAGAAAGTACTTTTTCACCCAGAGGATTACTGGTCTATGGAACTCCCTGCCAGAAGAAGTGGTGACAGCTGTCAGTCTTCACAGCTTTAAGAAAGGATTAGACAAGTTCATGGAGGACAAGGCTATCAATGGCTATAATTATGGCTACCTAAGGACAACCTCCGGGTTGGAGAGATAGGCAGGATATCTCTCAATGCCATTTCCAGGGAATCCTAAGCAGGTGAAGGCATCTCCTTGGGAATACCCTGAAGGAAATGGTGAGCCACAGTGTGAGACAGAATGCTGGACTGGATGGGCTGTGGCCTGTTCCAGCAAGGCTGTTCTTATGTTCTTATGTTCTTATGCTTCAGCCTCAAGGCATGCACATACCAAAAGCATGTTATTTCCATATGCCACAATTCTGTGTGCATGTGTTTCTGGAAAGAAGAACTATGATGAAAGCTTCTATCTTTGAAGGAAATCTCAGGAAATGTTTTATCCCAGGATATCTGAAGAAACATGTTTCCATCAAGATATAATCTTAATTGTTTAGCAACATGAAATCACAATGCCAGAAAAGCTTGTTGAATATTTTGTAAGTTTATTACTTATGAACTTATTTTTAAAAGCCATCTTCATTATGTTTAGAAATGACTTCTGGTTGTTTTTTTAAAAGAAACTTGTACTTGTTTTGTTCTGAACAAACCTGCAGGTCTGAGGAGTTAGTTATCCAAAACCATCTAGGTTATATTGCAGCAAAGAGAAAAATCAAAGTTTAGCAAATGTTCTGCAACAGAAAGAGCCAAGCCTTTTTTTCTGTAGAAACAAAATACTTTATTCCTCGAAACCAGATGAAAAGCCACATTACAGACAGCACATTTTTATTGTGAAGACATCCCAAAGCTAGGCTTTTCTGATCTTTGAGTCTGCACTGATTATGGTACCCTTTGATCTGATTTTTAGGATTATGTTTTTTGTATAAGAAACCAAAAGCTTTGGTCATTTTTGTTAGCAGATGAGTTAGGCTCACCACAAGAATTACAGGAGACGAGTGAGTTTGATAATGTGGCTTCATCACTTCAAAACATGTTCTTTAAGATATTGGGAAAAAAACAGCCCAAAGAAAATTGGATGAAATAAAATTAGTGGACAGATTTTCCCATCCTTCTCGGAACACGGGAAAGGAAGCTGAACATGGAATTCTGAAGGTTACAAATTTCAACATGTACTTTTAGAAATCCTGGGGGACAGAAGTGATTGCTTACAAAATTGGATCCAAGGTATGTCTTTTCTCCAGAGAAACTCCAAAAATCATTGTGCAAAAAAAAAAAAGAGATATGAACATTTTTATGCATTTTGGTATACAGTGGTATCTCACTTAAAGAGCATAATGCATTCCACGGGACTGCTCTTTAAGCGAGTTTGCTCTTTAAGCAAGACACCATTGTAAGTAACCAATTGTGACTTCTGGGGGGGGATTGCAAACCCCAATTTAGTTGTTAAGCGAGTTTTTGGTTGGTTTTAGTTGTTAAGCGAGGGTGACTATTCAGAGAAAATTCTGCTCTTTAAGCGAGTTAGTCTCTAAGCAAGGCACTCTTTATGCGAGGTTTTATACTCTATATACTTTTCAAAGCTGTAACATGTAAAATGTATTTTGCCAGATTTGGATTTTTGTGTAATGTGCTCAGGAATAAATAATGTTACTATTGTACAGTTAGACCAAATATCTAAACTTTTCCCCCCAAATGTAAATGGTTTGTTGCTCCTGGCATACTTCAGAGAGGATAGTTAAATTAAGAAGTATTGTACTATTCAGGAATTATCTTTTATAAATAAGCCTTTTCATTTCTTTGCCCTCCCATCAGTCTTGAAAAATTTCAAAACCAAATAATGGACTTGATAATGCAGCACTGTCAAGTATTGCTCTATAATAAGGAGCAGTCACAACAACCTCCGTAAAGATATTTATGTTGGCAGAGTCATACAAAAAATAGCACTTCAGTGCCAAGAAAATGCAACAATCCCAGCCCAACACTACTGGATACCAACAGCTTTGCTAGTAATAATTTTTTCTTCCTGATGTCATCATTGCTGATGCATTTGGCAGAAACACACTTCTTACAGCTGTATACAAGATGTTTCAGAGGCAGAATTTTTGGGAGGGGGCATGCTTCCCCATGCAAATATACTTTATTTTTATAGCTCACATACGAAATAAACTCTTCTCATTGCTGGACTCCTTGACTTCTACCTTTACAGAGAGCAGGATTCCACCATACTATTTCAAATGACTACTTAAATCTTACTAATGTGCTTAGATCGAAACTTGACTCAGCATAACAAACAAAAAAACCAACAACCCACGTGCCATCAGTCTTAAAATACCACCAATGTACCATGCTTAGATGAGAAGAGGATGAAGATCAAATTTCTTGTTGCTACTTCAACAAATGTGATGTCACACTGCTGGAGACATACCAAGTATTGTATACATAGAGGTCAGTGCTCCTGTCCATTTTTAAAAAAACTTAATTAAAGTACCAGGGGTAGGTGGAAAGACAAAAAAAGCAAAAAAAACTAAACAAAAATACATATAATACAATACAACTTTCTATGTGCACCCATCACAAATGGGACTTGTAAACATTCTCCAATAAATATTCTTGATATTATTAGATTTTTATATTTGCCTCCCTCATTACAAAATGATAATAAAGTACATCTTGTTCTTGCCTTACTTCTTTCTCTTTCACCAATATATAATGTAAAAATCCTGCCCATACTGTATATCTCTAAAATCACTTTTTTTGCTAATCTCTTTTTTACCTTTCTCTCACATGTTACTTTATCATTTATAGCTGCCTTTGATACTTTTTTATATCAATCATCCAATTCAAATTCCCAATCTATTTTCCATTTTCTAACAGTATTATTTTCAATGCTATTACAGATACTGCATAACTGTCTTTTGTTTCCCCATTCTATCTGCATATTTCCAAAATCCATTAATAATGCTATTTTAGGACAAATCTCCAATTTTCTAGACAATATTTCATTAATTTTTTAAAAATCCATATTTTTTCATGTTCTTACATTCCCACTATAAATGAAAATATGTTCCAACTTCTTTTTAACATCTCCAGCAGTCTTTTGAATATTTTGAATCATAATAACTTAAATGTACCAGAGTCATGTACCATCTCTATATTGTTTTGTAACAGAACTCTTTAATCCTAACTGACATATCTTTCATAATTCTTTGTTTCCATATTCTAACCCAAGAGTTCTCAAACTTTTCAAGCCGGCGGCTGGGTCACGTTTCCTCAGATACCTTCAGGGGACAGATGGCCATTTTGCCCGTCCTCCATCACATGGCACTTCCAGGTGTGGTGGAGGCAGTGGGGGGCCACATGAAATGGCACCATCGGCCGCATCTGGCATGTAAGCCACAGCTTGAGAATCCCTGTTCTAACCCATTCCTCCTCTTTAATATTACCTCCTAAACCCACTTCCCAAATTTTTCTTAAAGCTTGTTCTTCAACTTCATACTCTAGCAAAAGCCAAAAAGAAAAAGCTGGAACAGCTGGAGAAGCTGAAACCAATCATTTTTTGTTTTGTTTTTTTTTTCAAACGATGAAGCCAAGCAAAAGGGAATAAACCAAGTGAATATTTTAATGGAGCTTACTTCTGAGCAGACACTATAAGACTACACTGTAACAGAATGTATAGTAAATGTAAAATCATAAGGCTGATAGGCCACATACATAGGCATAGTTTAATGTAGACAGTACAGTGTAGATTTACATATACAGTAAAACCTCGCATAAAGAGCGCCTCGCTTAGAGACTAACTTGCTTAAAGAGCAGAATTTTCTCTCAATGGTTGCCTTGCTTAACAACTAAAACCAACCAAAACTTGCTTAAAAACTAAATTGGGGTTCACAATCCCTCCCGCCAGAAGTCACAATTGGTCACTTACAATGGTGTTTTGCTTAAAGAGCAATCTCATGGAATGCATTATGCTCTTTAAGCGAGGTACCACTGTATAAAAGTGATAAACTTCCTCAAGTAAGAAAGATCAGAAAATAGGTGTAAACTTACCTCTTTAAAACACCAAGCACATTTGGGATGAATAAGCAAGCATTCTTCACAGGAGGTAGCACTGCCACTTGTGCAAATGTTGAGACCTTTAAAGAGCAACAGAGAGAAACTGACAAATTAGTGTAAGTAGTGCTTGGGTCCTCAATGCTATCTGCATCAGACTAATAAAAGAGACATTAAAATTAATATGTAAATTCCTTTCTTCACTCCTAGGGAGACTGATTTGCATTTTAAAAAGAGTCTACATTTATTACCTTTGAAAAGAGGAGCTTATTTTTATATTTGCATCTTACAAAAATCAACAGGGTGGGTCCATCATGACAGAAAATGGAGCAAAATCAATTCTCTATTTGTTCCACAGGTTGAGTTCGATCCTGACTAGGGCTCAAGGTTGACTCGGCTTTCCATCCTTCCAAGGTTGGTAAAATGAGTACCCAGCATTTTGGGGGCAAAATGCTAATTAACTTGAGAACCGCTCACAGAGTGCACTAAGCTCTACGGGGTGGTAAATAAGTGTGATTGCTTTGCTTTAGCTATATTAGCAATGTGCAGAATGAATTTATGGACCACACCTGGATGTTTCTAGCGCAGAGATGCTTCAAGAGGTTTTTTTCTTGAACAGAACAACCTTACCAACTTTGGTGTTCTGGAATCACGAGGCTTGAAGCAGCTGTAGACTAGCTTGACACATCTTTATTGCATGGAGTACAGTATGAACACGAGGTAATGGTGGCAATACAACTCTTTTTATACAGTCACTATACATTTGAATCTGGCTACACGGTAGCCTATTGGCTACTGTAGGCATGACGTCATCCGGAGTCCTGCCCTTCTTGTCCAGGTAGTCCGTGGCGGGGAGGTTTCCCGTGGCTGTACGCAATTGGGGAGTTTGTACCATGTAAGTTGAATGCTCGCCCCTCCCTCTCTGGCAGTATGCTCGCATTCCAATAACAGCTGGATACAATGTATCTTTACAAATGGCTCAAGTATCCCTTTCCTGTTTGACTGGTTACATTTGACTTTAGGGGACAGTGTAGTAGTTACATTCTATATTGTTCTATACACAACACCAACAGACTGGTAATTTTGTCACTCAGTAACTGAAATCCAGTATTAAGTCACGACTAATCAAGACATATTAGAAATCCTTGGGGGTACACAGAAAGAGCCCCCTTGAAGATTGTGGTATTTTTGAACCATAGTCAGGCATATGTTGCTGGCTAATCTTTCTCACACTAGGTCGGACGAAAGGATCTGCAGAATGAAATCATCAAAATGTGCCTTCATTTTGGCAGCTTCACATCTGGCATAGACATAGAAGAAGAAGAATTAGATCAATGAAACTTTATGGAGGAGCTTACTCACTAAATCGCTTATTCAATGTGCCTACTCTAATTGTGACTTATTACTGTATTTCAGCCAGCATAACATTTACTTATTATAAAACAGCCACCACAGGAAGTAATAAAGAATTGAAATTCTCTACAGATTGAATGGAACTTTCTAGAATTGAATTATGCTAATCAAAAATTGACTTTTTGATAAAGAAAGATCCTTCTTGTTTATGGCATGTTATAAAAAGCACACAATTTATTCCAATAGCCACTGGGTATATCCACTGTCTTTTAAAAATGTATTAAAAGAATAATTTCCACAGGATATCCAGGCTAAACAGAACAGTTTGTTTACCCTAGTCAAACCCAAAACAGTGACCAGTTAGGCTATACAAGGTCAGTGTGCTTTTAATATTTCTAAAGCATTATAATCAGACAGTCCAGACAGTCCATATATAGAAACAAAGTTGTTCTCTTTTTCTTCCATTAATAAGTCTGCCTCATAATGAATGAAAATCTCTGAAGGTGTTTCTCATACAGAAATTAAGTCAACAGCTGGTATAGAGTCTTGTGGTTTTCCTTTATGCATAACATGCATAACATCCACATTTGGGGGACATTACTGAGTAAGAAAACAATTACCGGTATTTCCCTTCCATGTGTAAGTCTGCTAGGATCAGAACATTACTTTCCTCTACCTGTGGCATCCTACCCCTAAACTAGATATTCCATAGTTGTGCCATACCATCCAGGAGAGTATCTTCTTCTTCGGTGTCTAGGCCAGATGTGAAACTGCCAAAATGAAGGCACCTTTTGGTGAGTTCATTCTTCAGTTCCTTTTGCCTGACCTAATGTGAGAAAGATTAGCTGGCAGCACAAGGTTGGCATTACCAGTGCATGCCCAATTGTGATCCAAAAATACCACAATCTTCAAGGAGGCTCTTTCTGTGTATGACGTGCCATGGACAGCCTCATGTTGCAGCAAAACATTCAGACTGACCTCAAAAAGCAATGGTGGTAGCAGGATATTCCCTCTCTAACCTGTCCTCTGAATACAGAGAGACCAAGATTGCATTCTATAAGAACATAATAACCCTAACCAAGTACTACTTTTAGAAATCCTTTACCTTTAAACATGCAGGCTATTCAGGTGTTACTGAGTTTTATGCTGCTGTTCTATTGATTTTCATCCACATTCCTTATCGATATCTGTTACTTATATTCCTTGGTTTTTCTTCCCCCTAAAGAGTTGCGTCCTAAACTAGCTTCTCAATATTTAGCCTGTTTGGTGAATATAGTTAAAATACAGGATAATTTATATCTGCCAATTAGACTAAAGCGGTAAAAGCCTCTTCCCTTTGGGATATGAATTGTGCTGTCATTGTAGTACTTTGGTAACTGAACTGCAGATCAAGCCACAAGACCTTTTTAAAATAAATACATACATACATACATACTTTTAAGACTTCAGGCCCTAAAGTTCCCCATGCCAACCATAGGATATTGAAAGGTATAGTTCAAAAGTAGCATCTCAAAACTCAGTTCCCGGGTGATCAATGCTAAAGAACAATCTTCAACATTATTCTTAGTGCACTAGGAGGAACTATAGCAAAATGAATTAACAATCCTTGCTTACAGAGTTACAATCTTTTTTTTAAAACCAAATAGGGAAGGAAAGAAGAAATGCTTTGTTTCGAACTACGTATTTACTGATGGGGCAAAACAATCAATATTATTGATATTTCTTGTTTTGTGCACAATCAATATCTAATTAAATGAACCCAACTGATGGTACTTGGGTTGATACTGTAGTAAGCCTAAATGACAATGTACACAGATAACAATCCAACTGAGACATTCATAAAGGTCGGCAAAATCACTGGCCAGTTTCTTCAATTAATTCTCATTGCAGACATAGTTTCTGAGGGATGTAGATTGAGCTATAATATCCTGAGGTAACCATTACAAATGGAATGAGGAAATGGAGTTAAAACTCCCAGATACTTAATCAACTTCAGATAATCTCAAAGGATTTGAAAATACATCTCAGGGAGCATTTTCCCTGCAATGGGTGGGACTCATAACCTTCTTTATGCAGAAAACCATCTGTATATAGACAGAGCATTATCAAGCACCATGTGGTATTTCATTCATGATCAGAGGAGTGGAAAATGCTGTTCTAGATTCTCACAAACTACTACAGTAGGATCCTGAAACTCCTTGCCAGGCCATACAAAGAACACAAACACTGAGAACACCTGCAAAGTGCTTATATTCCTTTTGCCAGAAGCCATCCAATGGTACAGCCAATGTATTGTTAAAATAGTCCATTAAGATGTAAACACCCAGAAGGAAACTGACAAATACAGAACAAAAAGCAGTCAGCCGTGTTCCTGCTTCTTAAAATCCAAAAATAAATTTTTTAAAAATCATAAAGAGAGCATGAAATGCTGGGCAAATGCATTTTCTAAAGTGCTTCTATTTTAAGATACATTTCAGAACAACTCCAAGAAAGAACGTCCCCACTGCTTTTTTGTTCCCACTGTTTCAGTAACAGTGCTCCAAGGTATGTGGGTTCTTTTCCCACACAAAGCAGATAAATCCACCTCAGCACTGGAAGGAAAAGAGGTTAGACATCCCTCCTTTTCACTAAAACTTGAAATACTTATACCATACAATTAGGGGTCCTATGGATGGTTATTCACCCAACCACACAATCCACCATCCATCACAATGAAAACATGCTTTAAAAACATTTCCCAGAACTGTGTGTGTTTGCTTGAAATCAAATCCCTCAGGACTTCGAGAAGCTTCTTCTGGAGTGAACATGTTTAGGCTGGGGCTGTGTGGTTTGATTCAGATCAAGCTGTAATATCTCTGAGCCTTGGGCAAACATTGCCCATGCATGCCCACAACTCAATTCTTTGCAAACCAGGGATGGAATTAACAGGATCTGGGTAATGTCTTTTGATGGATGATGTACAGGATTCTTTCAAACAAAGCTACTGCTAGGAAGCTAAACAGGTTTACAGAAGCATTTTAGTAAACTACTCCACATGCCTTGCATAAGGTCAGTCAATTTGCAGCTTCACTGTGTATTAAAAAGAGGTCTGTGAAGCTTATGGATACAGGTAGGCCTGAAATGGAGCATCAATAGCAACCAGATTTATGTAGCCTCATTTTTCTACTGAATTATCTCTCAAAGATCAAAGATAAAGCCATTTCATCTATCCAAGACATTATCTATCACCATTTTATTCATTGAGAGAAGCCTTGAATATAACAGTTCACTAATATTGCTCACAAGGAGTAAAAGACAACCATAAAGATTAACTCTTTTAACACCCTACTAATGTTGTTAACACCACTAGCTGCAGTTCTTTTCCACAGGGCCAAAAGAAAAGTCATCAGTGACATTTTCCTCACCTTTGGTTATATATTGATTGTTTCTCTTTTTGTGTGTGTCTATATCCTGCCTTTCTGATAGTGAGCTCAAGGTGATATCCATGGTTCACAATTTTAATATAAAATATTTTTGATTTAATAATTTCATATTATTCAATAATACAATCCATTATTCTTTGATTTCTAAGCCACAAAAGAGCCACTGTGAAATAGGGCCAGTCAATACTCATCTGAATGACAGCATATGCATGTTGAGTGGTTGTAATTAAATTGGAACAATAGATGATCAGCCCAATCCATGGAGATGGATCATTTAGAAACAGCCCCTCAATAGATAGTAACAAACTAGAGACATTCAAATACTGTAGCTGAAATAACATGTAACATCATAGCTGGCAACAAATTAACTGACAGGCCAAAATCTGCTTTCCAGGTTTATCTGTTGTTACAGTATATGCTGTCAAGTCCTTCTGCGTTACAGTCACCCCAATAAGGTTTTTAAGTTATGTCAGGTATTCAAGGAATGTCATTATTACATCTCAGGGCAGTTTCTACGAGCAAGCAGGGATTTGAACTCAGGTTTCTCAGGACTAGTCCACCACTCTGTTCATTACACCACACTGCCTTCCTTGCAGGCTTCACTGTATCATATTAATTTAACCACTTCAGTCTGCTTCCAAATGATAGACACCCAAATCATAAGCGCTGCTTTTGGGAAAGCCATCCAAGGACAAAGCCACGGGTGGAAATCATAGGAACAGCCAGCTGGCTGGCAGCAAGGCAGCTTTTATGGGTTATTGGTGGAACAATAATATCACCAGCAAAACACTAAGTCAAGGAAAGGTCAGTTTTGATCTACAAGAAAGCATGGTGTCAATGAAGGTATTACTCAAGTGCTACTTCACCATTTCGGAAGCCATACAAACAGGGAACGATGGAAGAGATGATAAAAGCTTGGATGCTAGGACAAAAGAGAAAGAGAGTGGAGCCTGAACAATTTTTGGCACTATCAAGAGCATGCCACCAGACTTGCTGCAAAGACTAAAATGTTTCAAGAAGGTACTCTTTATCTGTTTTTTTAAAATACAGACTAAAATCTTATCCTAAAAGGACAGAATAAGATATTTACTAGATTCATTATGAATAAAGGCTACACATTGTCTTTGTTTAACCCTTAAATATATTATTTCAATAGTTATGGAAGAACCAGAGAGCCAAGCTGGCTTGGTGGTCAGGAGAGCAGACTCAAACTTTAGAAAGCAGTTTGCCATTTCTCATGAAAATTGAATCAGCCTCTCTCCCAGCCTCATCTACCTCATAGGAGCTGTAAAGACAAAAAGAAAAATAACTCCTTCTTGAGCTCATTGTTCATTACCTCAAGCTCTCTGAATGAATAATAGAATTATGTATTGCTATTTATTAGTATACCTTACACAATTTCTCCAGGGAGCTCAAAGTTCTCTTCCACCCTAATTTAACCTCATAACAACTCTGTAAAGTAGGCCAAACTGGGAGATTGACCCAGTGCCACCCAGTGAGCTGCATAGCTGAGTGGGGATTAGAACCCACATCTCCAGAGCCACAGCCAAATACTCTCACCATGACACCATACTGACTGTAAATATCAATAAATACACAAAGAGAAAAGAAAGAATGAATGAATGAATGAAAAATCTGGTAAAGATCAAGTGTTCACCAGCAGATGGGTCCTCTGAGAAAGAAAAGGAGGATTCCAACTGGCTGATTTAGCTCATGGGAGTTCAACATTTAGCACAAAGGACCTTGCTCGAAAGCCAGTCATATCCAACTCTAGAGTCCGGTGCTCATCTCATTTTACAACCAAAGAGCCAGCACTGTCTCTGTGTGCAGACATTTCCATGGACATGTGGTAAGCATGACTAGACACTGGAGTGCACAGAACACTATGACCTTCCCACCAAAATGTTGCCTATTTATCTACTTGCAGTTTCTTGCTTTCAAACTGCCAAGCTGGCAGGAGCTGGGACAGAGATGAGAACTTACTCCATCATACAGAACTTGCGTCTCAAACTGCTGTCAAGTTCAGCATCTTAACCAGTAAGCCACCATATTCCCTTTAGTACATACATTTGTCATGTAGGTCCAGGGCTCATTCCATCCAAACCAGTATCCCAGCTATAAACAGCAGTCATACAGTCACTTAGAAGAGCACCCAATGAAAGGACTCTCCCAAATAGCATGTGATAGTCAAAAACTTCAAAGAATGAAATGTACTTTGGGTTTTTCCTATTCAACAGCCCAATCTGCCAAACATACCCTACATATTTAGCTAATATTTAGAAAAATAATAATACTGCTAATTGCTGTTTCCCTATCCCAAGCCAATGATTTAATTATGGATATCTGTAGACCATATTTCTAAACATACCTGTGTCCTGTACTGAAATTAATAAAATAGCAAGTTAAACCACAAACACATGACCCATATGTCAAAATATATGTTTTGTCCATTTCTAAGACTTTGCTAGTGGTAATTTAAATCACAGGCTGCACAGTTAGGAGAAAACTGTGGACTGTTTTCCACACAAATGTGTTTTTCCTCTCCCACAGAACAGCTCCTCTGCACGTATTTTTCTCCCAATTGGGGTCACAGAAAATTGGTAACAATCCAGTTAAAACATTATCTGGCAATCCATTTAGATTCTGCCGCAACAATAAATTGGGCTCTAAATATATCCTCTGGATCAATTGCCATAACTACCCAGTCACCCCCAGATCATATGTCCTTCCAAACAAAACAAAGTAATGGACATTTCTCTAGCATGACAAATGGAATTGAAGCAAGGTACAGGCAATAAATAAGACCCACCAAGTTTATCCTGAAATGTCACTTTCTTCTTCGAATGTTATCTTTTAAAACCCATAGTGCAATGGGATTCAGTTCATATGGGGATGGAGCTTTATTGTAATATTTGCTGCATGCTTTTATCTGCCCAGTCCCTTCTCTCGGTATCCTGCTGCTGCCCACTTCATTTTACATGACATGAAATCTGAAAATTTACAATGAGAAGGGCCTAGAAGATGGAAAAATTAGAATTTGCCCTGTCCACCTCCACAACTAGTGTGGAGAGACAGAGAGGTTTTTCCTAGGTGTGATTTGGACAGAGGTGCAAATGAAGATTTAAATAAACCTTGCAAGCTATAAAAATAATGAATTATACATTGCAAACTTTGCCAGGCTTCATGGGGATAGCAGGCCATGCCAGGAAAAAAAATGGCACTACAGCAAGATCTCTTTTGCCTGGTATCTTGAGCCTAACCTACAGTCAACCTTCCACTGCAGATGCTGTATGAGACAAATATTATCCTATTTGGGTTATAGTATTTTATGGGTTTTTTCTGCACAAGATCTTCCAAACAGAAGAGGTCTACCAGAGCAGCAAGAGTTGGTATCTCTGCACCAACTACTTTAGTTCCAGTGACATTAAAAGTACCACCTGTATTAAGGTAAAGATAAAGGTTTCCCTTGCTCGAAAGCCAGTCGTATCTGACTCTAGGGTTCTGTGCTCACCTCTGTTTCAAAGCCGAAGAACCAACGCTGTCTGATTCTGCAGACATTTCCGTGGTCATGTGGCAGGCATTAGAGCTCATAACAATTGCTTACTTTCTCCGGCAGGAGAGGGGCAGGGAAGCACATAAGTACATAATTGAAGGTAAGGTACGGCCATGCTCTATTTACTGAATGCAAAGTCATGGATAACATTTATTTTTCAGAAGCTTACTTCAGAAGATGTCCTCCCCTGAGCTTCTTATAACATATCTTGTATCTGCCATCAAGCCATTTACACTGTAGGGTGACACTAATAGGTTTTTTTAAAAAGGAATATGAGATGTTCAAGGATTTATTTTTGCCACACACATTTTCAATGGTGAGTGGAGATTAGAATCCATGTCTCCTGAATCCTAGTCTGACACTCTATCCATTACATTACACTGCACTGCCTCTCTAGCTAAGCTTATCCTTCATGTACATAGTACAAGCTTAGACTATACTCTTTTTGGCATTTCCAAGCCACTTCCTTATCCACATTTTAACAACCCATCTACATTTACCAGTGCCTGAAAAAACCAACTGCATCTGCATGTGTGTATGAACCCAACTCCCCTCCTTTATAAAAGACTTATTTACCAGACAGCCAATTTTAACACTATAAACACCTCAATAGTATTTGCTTTTCTTTGGCACAGAAGGCGAAACCCACCACAGAGGCCTCTCTTGTGCTTCAGGATAAACATGACCTGCTTTGGGAGGCTGCGCCTCTGAAGTGTAGTTTGTAAGCAGTCTTTCCAGACATAGGTTTTTATGGAAACCAAATGTATATGATATGAGCTAGTACTGCATAATATTTCATTTTTTTTAATTGCACATGAGATAGCCTACAAAAATTATATAATGCCAAACAGTTTGATATAAAAACTTGCCCCCTCCCACATTCTAGGACCTTTTGGCTGTTATTTCTGCAGCCTTTGCCACTGATCAAAACATTCAGATGGCCTCTAGTTTCTTTGGCCACTCATTGCCAATCACAAGCATCTCCAAAGCAAGTAGCACTTCCAGTTTCCCCTAAATCTTAAGTTTTAATGACTAAGTAAGGAGGGGGTGGTTTGCACACAGTATTAATTCAGATCAATAACTGTACTTTTGATATGTTGCCTTGATCATCACTCCCTATGGTCTCAAGGGCCAGAAACAGCCCAAGATCGGCTGTAATTTGACAAACTGTAGTTATTTCAACTATTGTATACAGCACAATTACCCGCCTATTTATTGATTTGCATGCCTGTTGCATTAGTATTTTTAATTTCACATGGAATTATTCATGCCTTGTTTCTTCTGTTTATCTTGCTGCTGCTGCTTTGCGTCATTAAGTAGCTTCCTCCTTATTGGCGACCTGAACAGGGCTTTTAAAGTATGCAAGATGTTCAAGCAGAGGCTCACTTTAGCCCAGGGAATTGCCATGCCTCAGCAAGGATTTGAACTCAGGTCAACTGCAGTGGTTTAGTGGTCAAGATGCTGAACTTGATGGCAGTTCAGGACCGGACCGTCTGTCCCAGCTACTGCCAACCTAGCACTTTGAGAGCAAGAAACTGAACGTAGATAAATAGGTGTCCTGCTTGCTTCGGGTGGAAAAAGTAACAGCGTTCCTTGTGCTCCAGTGTCTAGTTGTGCCTGCCGCATGACCACAGAAGACCACAGATAGCACTGGCTCTTTGGCTGTAAACAGAGAGAAGCATCACCCCCGAGAGTTGGACACGACTGGAGTTCGAGCCAGGGAGACCCCTCCGCAACTCGACTCCACCAACACTGGTGGACAGCATTGTAGTGGATTAGTGGTTAAGACACTGGGCTTGGAGACTGGAAAGTCGGGGTTCAATACCTGAGTGCTGCATGACGGATCTTGGGGACATGAAAGGAGCCTCATTCGGGCGTCCCCTGAGCAGAGTTTCTCCAACAAAAATCCTCTCAACTGTAATTTTCTGACATGAAATTTATTATTATTTACCACTTATTCACATTGAGCACAACCCCTTAAGTGCCTTTGGCAAAGGCAGCCCTGCACTCTCCCCCCCCCCAACTTTTGTCCCTGGAGTTTGGCAGCTTCTACAGCAGGGGTGCCCAAACTTTTCAGGCCATGGCCCAGTCACATGATGCAGGGGTGCCCAAACTACAACCCGTGGGCCGGATCCAGCCCCCGATGCCAATTCATCTGGCCCGGGCCACCCTCGTTGCTCCCAGAAGCGGAAGCAAAACGCCCCCGTATGGAACGGCACGGGGCCGGATGAATTAGCATGGGGGGGGGGGGGCTGGATCCGGCCCACGGGCCGTAGTTTGGGCACCCTTGTTCTACAGAGTAGGGGTAAGAGGGGTGGGGGCGAGAGAACCCTGCCCCCAAACTTCACGCACGACTCCTTCATCCGTACGACCCCCACCCCCGAGAAGCCCGGACTCACCTCCTCGCACACTGTGGAAGACGGCGGAGAGGATGCAGAGGTAGGCAGCGGGGTAAGAAGGCAAGGGGGCCCCCCTCCTCCTCCTTCCGCGGGACATGGCGCCGGGCGGGGGGGGGATAAAAAGAGAGACCAGCCCCCTCCCAAGTCTTTTCGGCCCCCCGCTTCAGCAAAAGCCACCTCAGGGCACGAGCGCGGCGGGCATTCCTGCTCGGGTGAGAGAAGAGCAAGCCAGGCGAGACCGGGCGGGGGTGGGAGGTGTGTGTGTGTATGTGTATATATATATATATATATATATATATATATGTGTGTGTGTGTATGTGTATATATATATGTGCGTGTGCGTGTGTGTGTGCTCAGTCTCCCCCTCGCCCAGGCCTTCCTCGCAGGGTCCCCTTCCTCCTCCTCCTCCTCCTCCTTTCCCTGCCTTTATTCCTCTCCTCCAAGACTACTCCGACAACTAACTTTCTTCCTCCGCCAGGAGCTCAATGAGGGCAACGCTCGCTCTCTCGGCTCAGCTTGCCCAATCGGCGCCCGAGGAGCGTTAACCCTTTCGGGGCCCGGCCGGGAGGCGGAGGCGTCTGCCCGACTCTTCCCCCCCCCCCCCCGCCCACCTCTCTCTCTCTCAGTGGCCAACCATTTGGGCCACGTTGGGGCGAAAAGGATCCGCAAGGTAGCAAGTGAAAGGGGAGGGAGAGAAATCGGGGGACGATTTGGCCGGGGCACTGAATTGGACACAGCCGAGGATCATGGTGCGTTTTTACGCAATTATTGTCATCGTTCCCAAAGGATCGTGCCTGGGAGGCGGAAGGTCAGCGGTTCGATTCCCGAGTACTGCAGGACGGAAAGGAGCTCCCGTCTTTGTCCCAGCTCCTGCAAACCTAGCCGTTCGAAAGCAAGACATTGCGAGTAGACAAATAGGGACCACTTCGGTGGGAAGGTAAACAGCGTTCCGTGCGCTCCGGTGTCTAGTCATGCCTGCCACATGGCCACGGAAACGCCTGCAGCAGCAGACAGCGCTGGCTCTTCGGCTTGGAAACAAAGATGAGCACTGCACCCTAGAGTCGGATACGACTGGCTTTCGAGCAAGGGAAAACCTTTACCTTTAACCTTCCCAAAAGAGAGGAAAACACAGGGCTCCCAAATCGCGATAACTTGGGAAAGAGAGAGAGAGAGCAAAAGAGTTTCCTCCCGTAGTATGACCCAAGTGGGGGGTCTCAGAAAGATGTACAGGTGGAACTCGGAATATTGTAATATTTCAAATATATGAGATATTCACTGGTGGGCTTCAAAACATTTTACTACCACACTGTGAGCATGGCCAACTCTGTGGGTGTGGCCAGGTTACTAGGTGGGCATGGTTAAACTGATGCTGTATTTTAATGTGAGCTTTTGTGGATTGAGTCCACTTTATCAGACCATTAGTTAGCAATTACACTTATTAATTAATTACACTTATTAATTAATGCTCTAATTTTCCTTTAAAGAGTAACTGCAGCAGATTAACTGCTGGCTCAGCCTCACCCCACACTGGATGCCCAGACCCAGCAGCAAGGATGTTGGAGTCGCGTCCGGAGTGGGGTGAGAGGAGGAGGAGAAGGTGGGGAGCGGGGGCAGCCAGTTTTACTACCGGGTCTCCTGAACCTGTCCGAACCTGCTGGAGCCCACGAGATGTCATGCCTTAACTTCTTATAATTGTGATGATCATGGCGTACAGCGTACATGAGATTATGTGATGATTTATGGGGTACATGAGATTATGGGGTTTTCATAAACTGAGAGCCATAAGCATCAATATTATAACAAAGTAAGGCTTGAACTATCTCGCTTTGCATGCAATGAGTCTATCTCATATATTTGTTCATTCAGTTCAATAATGCAACATAAAAGGTGAAATAAATATGAGATCCATTGCTCACCAGGCACCTCTGTCCTCCACCATCCTACTCAACCCACCCAGCTCTGTGCCCATTTTGTCTACAGTACCATCCAGCCATCTCATTTTCTGCCACCCCCTTCTTCTTTTGCCCTCCACCTTTCCCAGCATCAAGGCTTTCTCAAGTGAATCCTCTCTTCTCATTTGATGTCCAAAGTACTTTAGCTTCATCTTTACTATTTGACCTTCTAAGGAGCAGTTAGGGTTTATTTCTTCTAAGATTGACATATTTGTTCTCTTCACTGTCCAGGGTACTCTCAAAACTCTCCACCAACACCACATTTCAAAGGCATCTATTCTTTTGCGCTCAGCTTTCCTAATGGTCCGGCTCTCACAACCATACATTGCCACCGGGAGTACCATTGCTTTGACTATGCAAATTTTTGTTTGCAAGGTGAAGTCTCTACTTTTAACTATGTTCCCCTGGTTTCTCATAGCTTGCCTCCCACGCATCAGTCACCTTTTCATTTCATGGCTGCAATCCCCATATTCAGTGATCTTTGATCCTAAGAAAGTAAAATCTGTCACTGCTTCTACTTCTTTTCCATCTATTTTCCAGGGACTTATAGGGCCTGTTGCCATTATCTTGGTTTTCTTGATATTAAGTCTCAAGCCAGCTTTTGCACTCTCTTCTTTCAACCTAAGCAGAAGCTTCTTTAGGTCATCCTCATTTTCTGCCATTAGGCATTTCATCTGCATTTCTCAAATTATTAATGTTTCTCCAGCAATTTTGATCCCAACTGGTGATTCATTCATCCCTGCATTGCGCATTATGTGCTCTCTATATAAGTTGAATAAGCAGGGTGACTAGGACTCTTCAATCAGGAGTTGAAACTAGGAGGCCTGGGTTCAAATCCTCGCTGAGCCATCAACACTCACCAGGGATGTGGAAGTTGGAAGTGGGAAAGCCACTTCTTTAAAAACAGTCCTATTGTGTGGCTAGAAGTCAATTCTGACCTGAAGACGTGGAATAACAAGTCTGAAAAAGTGACTGAACAAGAAGAAGGTTCTGAAGTGCAATTCTTCATAACAGCACCAAATGTGTACAAATACAGTATGAGAGAGTACCAAATTGTTCAAGATGTAATGCACAAAAATAAGATGAGCAACTGATTGGGCATTGCAACAACAACCAAAGTGTCACAGCACCTTCAGAATGAGTGTGTTTCTTTCAGTGTGTGATTTTATTTCTTTATATTTACAACCTACTTCTTCAGACACACTTTGCATTTGAAAAAGTAGATTGTAATCCATGAAGGTCTAGAGTGAAATGCATGTGTTAGTCTTAAAGGGACTACAATACAGTACTTATTTTTTTCTTTTTTGCACTGAATATCAAGTCATTTTTCAGAAAAATTATATTATATTATTATAATAATAATAAATTATATTAAATGTAACAGCAAAGACATGGCTATCTCTTTGAAATTGATGTAATGTTTACTACAAAAAAAGAAAAAAAGATATTGAAACAAAAGTATAGTGTCACTTTTAAGACATGTTTTTCAGTGTGGGCTTTCATAGAACATAATCACCACCTCAAAAGTGTGATTTAATATTAGAGCCATGGGGTCTATGTGATATCCTCAGATGAAATGAGAGAAGAAGGACCTGCAGATGTTCAAGTGGTGTGTCAGTTTTAGGGTTCACTTGAAGTAATCACTAGGAATGCTGGGGCTGAGAAAGGCAGAAAAGTTTGGCCCTAAGTCAGGGATTCTCAACCTGCAGCTCATGGGATGGATGCAGCCCGCGGCACCATTTCATATGCCCCCCACCGCCTCCACCACACTAGGAAGTACCATGTGGTGGAGGAAGGGCAAAATGGCTGTCCGGCTCCCAAAGCTGTCTGAGGGGGTGTGACTCGGCTCTCTGACTTAAAAAGGTTGAGAACTCCTGTCCTAAGTGTTTGGAAATACATATAAAATCCAGCTAGTATTTACAGGCAGAACCCTTCCATCAGCAGTTGCTAGTTTGTCTCTGAACACTATTTTACAGGACAGTCAATCTCACAGACTGAGTGTGCTTTTCTTTTTTTTTTCTTTTTTTTTAAAAAAATTCAGCTCTCTAGATGTAACATTTCCAGATTGTCCCTGAACTGGCTATCGGCATACCTATATACACACACACGGGATGAATAACCTCATTCTCGCATGACATGCAGTAAAAAGTTATTATCCACATGTCCTAATAGGGACCTTGTCAGAATTTGAGAAGCACTAATGGAAGGAGGGAACTTTGTGACTGGCAGCATTGTATTTCTGAAATATAAATAAAATCAGGAAATAGCTCTGATTATGGGAACTTAGAGGGGAATAGCCTGAGGTCAACAAATATCCTTTGTGCATGCTGACAATTATATTTGCTGCTTTGGTAAGCAAATTCACACCCTGTCATGTGTGGCTAGATGATTACATAATCGACATGATACAAGGAAGTGAAAGGGTTACTTTTATAAATTGTATAATCCATTGGTTAATTTGCTAATACCAAAACATATTATTAGCATATAAAGACCTTTCATGGTTATGCAAGAGGCCATTGTACTTATTTTATATACTGTATTTTTAAACTTTCACATAATTAGCCATCTATATTCTCCCCATTTCATTTTCCTCTGACCTCACCTCTCTCTCCAATGTGGACTCTTGGCCCCCAAATTGCCATGGATAATTAAATTCTGTGTGAATGACACAGTGATTTAATTGTCATAGGAAACTTCAAATTGCCCCAAATCAATTTGATACAGCCTCCTTTTCTACAGGTAGTTGCACTCAGTGGTGGGCATCAGCAGGTTCGCACCAGTTCGCCACAACCAGTAGCAGAAATTTTGGCTGGCCTTGGCCATCCAAGTTTTGAACTAAAGTAATCCTAATTTGGGTACAACATGGGCTTTTCCCCTGGAGCCCACCCCTGGTAACACTCATAGGTTACTTTCTTTAAAAGAGAGAGCGAAAGCCACCCTAGTTTGTTAGAAAGTTGCCAAAGGCCTTTTTAAATGAATACTTTTGCCTGCCAATGAAAGGCTAGTAGAGACAACCTCAGCAATAGAAATCAGCAGACTCCCAGTTGCTTCACTCACATATCTCATGCCTTGTTCCTGATTCCCACTTCTGAAGACCTTTGCCCAGTTCCTGTTTCCTATGAACTGTTGTTGTGCAAGAGATATCAGCAGACTTGCAGTTGCTTGGTTCTTGGATAGCCTGCCTTGTTCCTGGTGTCTGGAGGATTTCTGGCTTGTTCCAGCTCCGGAAGACTACCTGTTTTATTCCTGGTTCCTGTGGACTATTGCTGTATGCCTTGTGTAGATCCTGAAAGTCTGTCCTTGCCTTGCTTTAGTCCCTGAAGATACTCTGCCTTATCAATTCTCCTGGTCATCTGATTTCTGTCTCATTTGGACTATGCTTTCATCATCTTGACTAATCCTGCTTCCCTGGCTTGATTTGATTCTGGATTCTGGACTCTGGTTACTGTTTGGCCTGTTACTTGGTTGTCCCAGGTCCTGGTGTTCTTGTTTTCTCTCATGCCTCAGACTCCAACAACGAGAGAGAAATCTCAGTCTTGAGAACACCACAGGCCATGGCCAGGTTGCTTTACACCACACCACCTTCTGAGATTGATCCAGGAAGGACCAGAGAGGCAAGTGCCACCAAGTCCCAGTCTAGAGAGATTACCCAGAAGGACATCGAGGTCAGGGATACCATAATCTAACCCACTTGGCACAAAAACTTGGAAAAACATTTTTCACAACAACTGTCATAATATCCCAGTCACCATGTTTTATTGCCATTCTTGCATGAGGTTTTGGGGAGCTGTACCCACACAGTAAATTTACTAAACTCTGCAATGTACAACCTGGTTCAAATACTAAACATTTATTTTTGGCCAGGTAAGCTAGAAAGTAGCCAGCTCAAATATGATCCAGATGAGAAGCAGTCTCTGTAATTCAAGGACATTAAGTCAGGCTGGATTTATTAGAATGAGCTCTGTTTGTGAACTAGTTTTGCTTGCCATTAAGCCAATTCTGACAGTGATCCTTTCTGGCTTTTTTAAAAATAAAGAATACATAGAAGTGTTTTACCATTCATTTCTTCTGGGGGAATCCTGGGACTGTGCAGCTTTCCTGTGCAAGTGGCTGTCCCTAATATGAATATCAAGATGTGTTAAAAATCTGTACTACATGTTGATATATTTGTATTTTTAAACAAAATTCTGGCTTTAGCCCAGACCCTTGACTTATCATTTTCAAGAGCAGTTTTATCATCCTGCTTGTCAAGAAGGAACAAATTCTAATACTCCTACTGCTGGCTTTGCTGGCTCAGTTAACAGTTCTTTCACTTCCATCATACCTACATATATTTATAAATATATTGCCTTTGCTCTATATTGAGCCAGCCGGATAGATGTCGCGGCAAAAAATAACTTGCTAAAAGGAAGAGTGGCAGTTTAACAATAAATAACTAGGATCCAAAAAGCCATATAAACCCATATGCAAGGAAAGAGAGGCCTCTAATTAGGCAGGACAGCAATGGAGGCTGCAGTCCTTGACATAGGAACCTGCAAGTAAGTATTTGTGCATAAGTGTATACAGCATTGCACTAGTAAAGGTAAAGGTTTCCCTTGCTTGAAAGCCAGTCATATCCAACTCTAGGGTTCAGTGCTCATCTTTGTTTCAAAGCCAAAGAGCCAGCATTATTTGCTTCTGCAGACATTTCCGTGGTCATGTGGCAGGCATGACTAGACACCAGAGTGCTGGATAGGTGTTTTTGCACTATATAGGTGTCTTTATGTGGTTTTTGAAGTATTGTTGGTTCCTTTTAAAAGGAGGCCAGTGTTTTGTAAGGAATGTTCTTCACAAACACGTGCACAGGGTGATTTCCTGTCTTCTCTGATAATGCAGTGGTGCAGTGTAATCTTGATCATACCTGTCAAGCGCAGCTCCGGAGATTATGGAACTTGCGCAGAACATTTCTGCACAGGTCCATTCTACCCATGCATAAAAGCCTTCTACGCATGCGTAGAAGTGACCCGCGGAGAAATGTTCTGCGCAGGTCGCTTCTATGCATGCATAGAAGGCTTTTACGCATGTGTAGAACAGACCTGCGCAGAACCATTCTGTGCAGGTCACTTCTATGCATGCGTAGAAGGCTTCTATGCATCCCCTTCTGCACAGAAGCCTTCTATGCATGCGTAGAAGGGTTCTATGCATGCGTAGAAGGGTTCTACGCATGCATAGAAAGAACCAGCGCAGAAGGGATGTGCAGTAACTCCTTTCTCCCCGCTGCCAAATTACGGGATAGCGGCAGCTCCGGGTGGGAAATGGAGAAAATTGGTGCGAAATTACGGGGTAATCCCGGCCAATACGGGGAATTTGACAGGTATGACCTTGATGCAGATTACTGGAGAAGAGAAGAAACAAGCTCATGCAAGGAGAAGGGCAAAGCAAAGCACAAAACAGATGGAGACACAAGGGTATTACAAGCACACATACCTTCAGTGTATATGTTTGGAAAAATGCTTTTGTTTCCACTTCAACCTTGCACAGGTTGATTTAGAGAGGCTTGTAATTATTATAATCATATGGACGTAGTCACAGTAAATTCAAATCCCTGTAAGCCAATCTCTCACTCCATGGGCCCATTTGCAGTTGCTGAAAAGAGGTACAGATAGTAGCAGAAATGACTCCCCAATAATGGTGATGATTGTAATTTGCCATTTGTGACAACAATAAGGGTCCTCTCTTGTAGAAATATTTTAGATTCAGTTCCCAAAAAGGCACATTTATACATGCACACAACTGTTTACCACCTATGAAATGTTACATTTTGATATTTCATGTCATTCAGCCTCCTATATCCAGTCATTCTTATTCCTCTTTTGCTTCTTTTTTCTTTAGCTGCTCTTGCTAATAATTTTGAATTTTTATTACTATACTCGAAATATTCCCTTTTCAAATAGACCAAATCTCTTTTCACTTTTTCAATATCTTTTCCTATTAATTCCTTCTTTAAACCCTGTATCCTTTCATAAATTCTTCTATCTTTAGTCATTGCATGTTCCTCTTGTAACTGTTTGATCTGTTTTTCAATTTCTTTTTGTTTATTTTTAAATTGTTTATTTTTGATACTAGCCAACTTAATACTTTCACCTCTAAATATCGACTTCATGGTATCCCATACAACACCGTATCTAACTTCTCCTGTGTCATTCCATTTCCAACTTTCTTCCCATTTTTCTAATATTTGCTCTTTACATTTAATATCTTTTAAAAATTTAGCATCATATCTCCAGTTCTTTCTAATCTTAACTCCATCTATTTTTATTTCCAACAATACTTTTGCATTGATCAGACTCTTTAACAATTCCCACTTCTATATTGTCTAAATTTCCTATCAAATTATCAGTAACAAATATATAATCTATTCTGGAATACGTATTATATACCTGTGAGAAGAAAGTGTAAACCCTTTCTAATCCTTTAAGCTCCCTCCATGTATCTTTCAAACCTAAAGATTTCATCCATTTATCTAATATTGTTTACCACTTATGAAATGTTATATTTTGACATGTCATGTCATTCAGCCTCCTATATCCAGTCATTCTTATTCCTGGCTATTTGCTGCTAAGCCTCTACCCGGTGAAATGTTAAGAGTCAGTAGTGGGGTGAAGCTGTTACTGGCTAACCAGTCAGGAAACAATGTCTTATGGACAGTATTCTGTGTGGCCTGTACTGGGACTCCCTGAAGCCCTTCAAATAAATCCTCACTAATTTGCCAGCAGTGGTGGGGCTTGACCAGAGTGCCTGATGTTGTTATTATTACCCTGGAGGATTGAGTAGGAAGCTGGGGACAGCTGCCAAAGAAGCAATGCGAGAGCTTCCTGTGTTACTACACATGATGGCAGCTTAAACCAGCTATCTGCCTTTAGCCTTGTATAAGATAAATGTTGGTGGGGGTGGGGGTGGAAAGCTGATTATAAGTAGATAAATAAAATGCCCCCATTACAGCTTGAGAAAGATACTTTTTTGGATTACAACTCCCAGAATCCTCCATCCAGCCATTCCAGTGGTTTCACTGACACCCAACATTAGTGTTGAGCTGTTACAGGTGCCCACAGGTGCACGGGCACTGGTAGTGGAAATTCCCCCAGGCCACGCCCACTTGGCCAGCCACGCCCACCTCCCTACCCCAGGCCATGGTGTAGGGAGGCCAAGTGGATGTGACCCACAGAGTTAGCCACACCCACAGAGTTAGCCACGCTCATGGTGGGAGTAATTATTTTTTTTGCAGCGTATCACTGTCCAACATGGTATGATGATTCAGAGCATGAGGTACATTTTTGTAGCTAGCTTTTGGCAAAGCGACTAAGATGCTGACTGAAAGGCACCAGGTCAGCAGTTCGATACCCAAATACTGCAGGATGGAATGAGCTCCTGTCGTCTATTCCAGCTCCTGCCAACCTAGCAGTTCGAAAGCAAGAAATTGCAAGTAGATAAATAGGGATGACTTTAGTGGGAAGTTAAACAGCGTTCTATGCACTCCAGTGTCTAGTCAGGCCTGCCACATGACCACAGAAACGTTTGCAGAAGCAGACAGCGCTGGCTCTTCGGCTTTGAAACAGAGATGAGCACTAAACCCTAGAGTTAGATATGACTGGCTTTCGAGCAAGGGTGACCTTTACCTATTACTTTAGCAAAGATGATATCTTCAACAAGACATACAACTTAGTGTTTTCACCCTTTGTGGGCTTAGAGCAGGGTTCCTCAAAAATTGGCTCTCCAAATGTTCTTGGACTTCAATTCCCAGAAGCCCAGATCAGCAAGTGTGATGACTTGGGCTTCTGGTAGTTGAAGTACAAGAACATCTGGAGAGCCAAGTTTAAGGAACCCTGGCTTAGAGTCTCTGACTACAGCTGGCGAGACTTCAAATCAAATCCTCACTAATTTGTGGAGTTTGGCACAAGGACTCTTCAGCTTGGGGTTTTGTACGGGTCAGTATTAACCAGGTGTCTGGATCCACTACATGGGGTTTTCCAGATTTTCGGAGCACATTTCTATTTATAGATTCAGCAGGTGAGACAATGGCCGTGTCCAATTGATGGCTATCTGTGCGAATGGATTGGATTTGGGCCAGTGAATTAGGAATCACTCAGTGCAAGACTTAAGCTGGTGTTAGTGCACAGTTCTTTAGACTGAGTGAGTGATGATGAGCCTGTTTGATATAGAGTTGTATTCTCCTTGAATACAACTCTATATCAAACAGGCTCATCATCACTCACTTGAAGATCTGTAGACATCAAATAGACCAATTCTCCCAGTGGCAACCTAAGAACTAAGATGTTCTTTTAATAGAAAAAGTACCTCATAGTTGTAGATCTTTTGATATCTGACTACTATTTATACACAAGTTCTGAAGTTTTACCTGTTCCCACTAGGTCATTCCAAAGTCAATTATATGATCAGTCCAAACTCATAATGCAGCTGCAATCTGCAATTTTTGCCTGTGTAAAAGCAAAATTTTGGCAGATTACTGGATTGCACAAGAAAGAGCATGTTGACTCTTTCAGTACAAAAAGCACATTCAAAAACATGTCCAGACATTAATAGAATATGAAATGCAAAATGAAAGGTTTTGAATCACTGACTCATTTGTTCTCTCACACCTTGGATTCAAACTCAGGGAGTTTATTTGGAAGGGTAGAGCCAGTCTAGCCAGGTTATCCTGCTATGGTAATAGAGTAGATCATACTGCCAGTGACTCAACACTGGTTGTGAGGCAGTGGTAAACTAACCTGACAACCCTCGGAACTAACACCTTGGGTGGTGAAGTCAGGCTAACAATAAGCAAGCATTTAGAAAATGGGAGATACTACCTCATAAGAGGGCCACAGTGGCTTAGTGGTAAGATGCCGAGTTTGATAACTGGCAGGTCAGCAGTGCTAGACTTGAGTGCTGCACAATGGAGTGAGTGCACATTTTCTGGTCCACCTTCTGCTAACCTAGCAGTTTGAAAGCAAGGAAGACAAATACGTATCACTTTGGCAGAAAAAGGTAACAGCATTCTGTGCACTCCTGTGTCTGGTCATGCCTGCCACATGACCGCAGAAATATCTGCAGATGCAGACAGCACTGAGTTGGACACGATTGGCTTTGAAGCAAGGAAGACAGTTCGGTTTCACTTACCAGTGATAACTTTCGTTCTTCGAGTATATAGTTTGTGAATACACACTCATGGGTTATGCGCCTGCGCAGAACGTCGATCGGAGGCTTGAAAAGCTATTGGTCAAAAAGTTTTGGCGGTAAGACCGCCCACCGTACCGCCCACCCTGAGGCGCCCGCGCGCCATTTTACCTCAGTTCCATACTTAAGCCAAGCACAGGATAAACCAATTGATCTCATCCGTGCAGCTCAAGAGGGGAGGCAGGGTGGGTAGTGTGTATTCACAAACTATATACTCGAAGAACGAAAGTTATCACTGGTAAGTGAAACCGAACTTTCTCCTTCGTATAGTTTGTGAATCCCCACTCATGGGAGATTAGCAAGCTCACACTTACTTGGTCGGTGGGCAGTCGGATGAGATGATCCCACGATGAAGATGACGACGGTCAGGCAGGGTGAACTGTCAAGGGCGATGAGCCCGGAGCCCCCGAGCGAGGACGACACGGCCAAGCCTGGCGTCCGCAGTGGCTCTGGTGTCCACCCTGTAGTGCTGGACAAATGTAGAAGGTCTGGACCAGGTGGCAGCCTTACAGATGTCCTCAAGCGGTGTGCCCTCCAGAAAGGCCGTGGATGTTGCAACCGCTCTGGTAGAGTGCGCCCTTACATGCGGTGGAGGTGGCAGCGATGCCGACTCGTAGGCCAAGTAGATGGTAGAGGTGATCCATTTGGAGAACCGCTGCGCAGAGATGGGTTCACTTTTGGACTTGCCCCCATACGCCACGAAAAGGTGTTGCGACTTCCTGAACTCCCTTGTCCTGCTGGTGTAAAACAATAAAGCTCGTTTGACATCCAGCGTGTGCCAAGTCCTTTCTTGGGCATTAGCGGGGTTCTGGAAGAATGTAGGCAAGGAGATAGTCTGTGCCATATGAAACTGGGAGACAACCTTGGGGAGAAAGGTGATGTCCGCTTGGAGTACTACACGGTCATTGAAGAATTAAAGAAAGGGTGCGTCTGCCCGCAGAGCAACCAGCTCACCAGCTCGTCGAGCAGACGTGATGGCCACAAGAAAAGCCGTCTTCCAAGTGAGGAGACGAGCATCCGCGGTAGCCATGGGCTCGAAGGGAGTCCTGGTGAGCGCGTTGAGGATGGTAGAGAGTGACCATTGGGCCGTCGGAGTCCTGACCGGAGGGAAGGCGTTCCGCAACCCCTTGAGAAAGCGCTTCACCGTTTGGTCGCGGAAAGCGCCAGAAGCGGGCGAGCCAGCCGGAGAGTGAGCCACCACCGCTGCGAGGTGTACTCGGATGGAGGTGATGCTGAGGCCAGACTCCGCCAGATGGAGGAGGTAGGTCAAGACGTCCTGCAGTCCCACCTGTGAGAGGGACGTTTGGTGGGATGCCAGGAAAGCACAAAAGCGTCTGTATTTGGAGGCGTAGGACTTCCTTGTGGAAGGGCACCTGGCTAGTTCCAGGATCCTGGACAGCCTGGGGTTATCCTCCACGCGGTGAGGTGGAGGCTGGGCAGGTCCGAGTGGTGAAGCTGGCCCTGCTCCATTTGGAGGAGCGTCGGTGACTCCGGCAGCGTGCGATACTGAGATGACATGTGTAACAGCAGCGGAAACCATGGTTGGCGAGGCCATGCTGGGGCCACTAGGATGGCCCTGGTCCTATGTTGAAGCATTCTGGTGAGAACCTTCTGGATTAGAGGAAACGGAGGAAAAGCGTAGAAATAGTCCTGATCCCACCGTTTCATGAAGGCATCGCCCTCGGAGTTCATCCCGATGCCTGCCCTGGAGCAGTACCTGTGGCATTTTGCATTGGACTCCGACGCGAAGAGGTCGATGTTCGGAGACCCCCAGGCCTCACAAAGTGACTGAAAAACCTCGTCGTCCAGTTCCCATTCGTGGGTCGTCGAGGTAAGGCGGCTGAGATGGTCGGCCAAGACACTCAGCTTGCCCTGAATGTGCACTCCAATCGGGAAGATGTGCCTCTCTAGGCACCACTCCCAGAGTTGCACAGCGAGGTAAAGAAGGGTGGTGGATCGTGTTCCTCCCTGCTTGTTCAGATACGCCACAGCCGTGGTGTTGTCCGAGGCTACTTGGACCGCCTTGCCCGTGAGCAGGCTCTCGAAGGAACGTAGGGCCTTCCAGATGGCCAGTAGCTCCAAGTAGTTGATATGGTGCACCATCTCCTGAGGTGACCAAGGGTTGTTGACCGTGAGAGTCCCACAGGCAGCCCCCCAGCCGAGGTTGCTTGCGTTGGTCAGTATTTGCAACGAGGGTTGCGGGGGGTAAAAACTCTTCCCTGTTGTCACGTTGAGTGGTGTCGTCCACCACAGTAGCTGGTCCCTCAGCTCCGGAGATGGAGTTAGCCGTTTGGACTGACTCTTCTGGAGCCCGTCGAATTCGTGCAGAAGCCATGACTGCAGGGATCGGAACTTTAACTTGGTGTGAGGGACCACCGCCGTCGTTGAGGCCATGAGGCCTAGCAGTCTTTGAGCCTTTTTCGCCCTGATGCACGGTTTGGTGTGTAGGTCGTTCACTCCCTGCGCGATGTCCTGCAAGCGCTTCTGGGGTGCAAAGGCTCTGGTGGCAAGCGAGTCGAGTACCGCTCCAATGTACTCGACGCATTGAGAGGGAATCAACTTCGACTTGGAGAAGTTGATCCTGAGGCCGAGACTCTCCATGAGGTGGACCGTGAATTGCGTGTCCCGAACGGAGGACGAGCTGGTGGGGGATACGATCAGCCAGTCGTCGATGTATGGGAAGACCCTGATTCCCCGCTGGCGAAGGAAGGCAGCCACTGGAGCCATGCACTTGGTGAAGACTCGTGGTGCCGTGGCCAGACCGAACGGTAGGCACCGGTACTGGTACACGGAGTCGCCGATGCGGAATCGAAGGAACCTTCGGTGCTCCTCGAGTATGGAGACATGGAAGTAGGCGTCCTTGAGGTCTATGACTGTGAACCAGTCCCCTTTGTTGATGAGGGGAAGGACGGTCTGCAGGGTCACCATCCGGAACTTCCTGGTGTGGATGCACTGGTTGAGGCGGCGCAGGTCCAGAATTGGGCGAAGTCCTCCGTCCTTCTTCTGAACCATGAAGTACCTCGAGTAGAAGCCGTTGTCCCAGTCGGACGGCGTCACCCGCTCGATGGCTCCCTTGGACAGAAGAGTTGATATTTCTTCCTCCAAATGGGGGGATGAGGTGGTGAGACGATGTCTTCCTACCCAAGGTGCCCGCACGAACTCGATGGCGTAGCCAGAGGACAAGATCTTTAAGACCCACCGGTCATCCGTGATGCCTGACTATACCTGGAGGAAGTTCCGGAGGGGAAGGTACGGGATGTGGAGCGAGAGAGACTCGGCCGTCGCAGCTTCAAACGCGGGACTTGGACTTAGCGTCCGAATGCTTGCAGTGCCCGTAGGGTTGGTAACGGGGCTTGTGCTGGCGCCGTTGCTTGTAGGAGCCAGACCTGGGCTGCTCCACGGGGCCACCCTGTTGTTGTGGGTTTCCCTGGTACCGCCGCGTGAAGGGCTGGAATCTCGGCCTGGCAGGCGGAGCCGGCGTGGTGAGCCCCAAGAACTTGGCGGTGGAGTTAGTTTGCCGCATCTCATTGAGGACCTTGTCCGTGTCCTGTCCAAAGAGGCCTTGCCCGTCGAAGGGAAACTCCTCGATGAGCTTCTTCATAGCATCATCGAGGGAGGTGCCCCTAAGCCAGGCGTGATGACGGAGCAGGATAGCAGACGCCATGTCCTTTGCCGCATAGTCGTTGATATGCCTGGCCGTTCTCATTTGCTGCTCCGCTAGGAAGTCCCCTTCGGATGCCAGGGCGTCGATCCGTTTCTGGGCGTCAGCGGGCAGCGTCGCCGTCTCGGCCTTCACTCGCTCCCAGAGGTGGGACTGGTAAAGGCCCATGGCAGCCGAGTAGTTGGCGGCACAGAGGAAGAGGGAACCGGTGGCGTAGAACTTACGGCCCACCGCGTCCAGCTTCTTCCCTTCCGGGGTCGAAGGCACCGGGAATCCACTGGTGGCCGTCCTGTGTTGGAACGCCTTGACCACCAGGGAATTTGGCAAGGGGTGAGCCTGCAGGAACTCAACGTTCTCGTCCAGGACTCTGTACATGCCGTCGAGCCTGGACGAAACGGAGTGTGCTGACACCGGCTTCCTCCATGTCGCCTTCGCCGATGTCAACATGGACGGAAGCATGGTGATATGGACCGGCCGTACCGCACGTCTGTCCAGCTTTGCGGTTATTTGGTCCTCACCTTCCAGTGGCGGCTGGTCCACCTTCAGGTTCAGAGCGGTCCCCAGGCGCGTCAGCATGGCCGTAAGCGAGCGTTGATCCTCACCACGTGGTGGGTCAACCGCGCCGATGGCTTGGTCTGCCATCCTTTCGGCGTCGACGTCTCCCTCGTCCTCCTCCGAAGAGGCGCTGGAGTCATCGGAGGACGAGGGAGGAACTCTTACATCCACGTCGGGACCGCGCCAGTACGGCCTGGGCGGGCCGACGGGATGGGAGTCCACCGCATCAACGTCTGGACCAACCCGCGACGATGTGGGTGGGCCAGCGGAGCGGACACTCGACCCTCGGGAGGTCGGAAGGGCCACAGCAGGGCCAACATCCCTGGGGCTTGCGGTGGTCGGTACTGGAGCCGCAGAGGCCGCAGGCATGGAGGTCTTGAACTGGCTGGCAAAAGTCTGAGCCATGACCTCAAACATCCCCTTCAGGAGCTCCATTTGGGATGGATCCAGCACCGGCGGGAGCGACGAAACGGTGGCCGACGAAACGGTGGCTGGTAAAATCGGCGATGAAACGGTGGCCGGCATGGTGATTGCCGCGTCGTCGAGCGTTGGAGTCCTGGGCCTTGGGGAGACGGAGGCCTGTCTCATCGGCGAGCGGGCCCTCCCACGAGGCGGCGACGGGAGAACCTGAAGTGGGCGAGCTGGAGCCCCAGCCCTGCGTCCTTTTTCAGGTGATCCCGAGGAGGACCGTCCTCCCCAGATGGAAGACCCGGGCGAAGGACATCTTGCAACCGAGTATGGCGGCGAAGGTCCTGGAGAAACAGGGGTGCGCGGAGTAGGCGGGAGCGATCGCCTCTTCTCCGACCCGTGTTTCTTTTTCTTCTCTCCGTTCTTGTCCCTCTTCTTCTTCTTCTTGATGGGAAGAGCGGAAGAAGAAGCCGAAAGCGGAGGAGGCTGAGAGACACTAGCCGAGGTAGAAGCGGCCGCAACGGGAGCCAGAGAGAGTTCCATCAGATGGGCTTTGAGCCGGTAGCTCCGGTTCTGCACTGCCAGACGGGTGAATTTCTTGCAGTGAGGGCAAGACTGGCTCTGGTGAGACTCTCCCAGGCAGAAAAGGCAGAGGCTATGCCCGTCGGAGGCCGGGAACTTTTTCAGGCAAGCCGAACACTCTTTGAAGGCCGCGGCCATCAAAGAAAAATTCTTCCAACGGAAGTTTCTGGAACGCGGATACCCCGAAGGGCTGGCCAGCCGCCACCCCCTTGAGGGGGGAAACGGTGACCGAAGCGAGTAGGTAACTGAGTCCACCAGAAGGAAGAAACAGCACCGGAATGGTGATCCTGCCCGAAGGACAAGATCACCGAAAAAATTGAAACGCGAAGTTAGCCAAAAGACTTTCCCTCAGAAGGGCGAAAAAATTGAGGAAGCTCTCAACGATCGTCCTGCTGCTACGGCGGAAAGAAGAGAACTGAGGTAAAATGGCGCGCGGGCGCCTCAGGGTGGGCGGTACAGTGGGCGGTCTTACCGCCAAAACTTTTTGACCAATAGCTTTTCAAGCCTCCGATCGACGTTCTGCGCAGGCGCATAACCCATGAGTGGGGATTCACAAACTATACGAAGGAGAACTTTACTTTTAACCCAAAAGAATGGGAGTGGCCAAAGGGGGTAGTATGTAACTTCTGGGCTACTACTTTACTTTGTTTTAGAATGACTATATGACTAGGTGATATGCTGTGGCAATCCCTAAAGGTGCAAACTAGAATGCTGCTCATTCAGAGCAAGAAGCACCAGGGAGGAGGCAGGGGCAAACCTGTGAAATAGATTTGCAAAACATCTGAAATGGGGGCAAAAGAGGCAATAATCCTGCTCTCAAGCTTTCAGCCTCAACATGTAGATGACTCAATAGCTGGTGGGAATGAAAGTGCAAATGGCAAACCCACAACTCCCCTAACTTCCTGCAGAACTTTGCAAAGCTTTGTAACATTTTCAGGTGAATCAGAGAGGCTTACCTTCATCCCATCATCATCCCCATTACCATCACCTCATTTTCAGCCTGGACACCTGAGGAAGTCTATTGCCCCACTGTTAATGTTAATGCTTGGTTTGCAGGTCACCTGACAACAGGTTTAGTAATCAATACTTTAGAAATGTATTTATTTTTTTAAAAATCTGGATGGGCACCAATTACTTTTGTATCCCAACTGGTTTGTTGCACAAGAGCTTAGCAGTAAATAATGTAGCGCCTTAAATAACTTCTTATTTGCCACAGGTGTTCATGTATGAACTACATGCTACCAAAGCTTATAATAATAATTTTGTGTCAGAGATTACTCTGAGTTGAAAGGATTTGTGCTGGAGAAATCCGCTCAGGGGACACCTGAATGAGGCTCTTCTAAGGTTATGCCTGATAAACCATGAAGGTGCCACAAGAGTCTTTATTGTAATCAGATGAAACTGCTGCTAATACTTGAAGCATTTTGAATGGAATTTTGTTAGAATGTAAAAAAAAAAAATAATAGAATGTTTTAAATGTTCTGCTGTAAGTAGTAGTCTAAACCAACAGTGCCATTCAATAAGACAGTTGTCTGTCTTAAAACGAGGTCTATTGTACTTTTGGCATTTTTGCAACTGTATTTTAAGTTGCAGTTAATAAGCAGCACAGCACCATCTTGTGGGCGAGAGATTCTTCAAAACTTTTACAAGGCAGTGTATTGGGACAAGAACTGCATAGAATGAAATAATTGTTACTCTGTATTACACACTTGTAATCCAAAATCCATAACAAACAATAGCTTTTCAACCAATTTTCTAGGTATGTATGTCAATAATTAAGTCTCAGTCTAAATCCATGATGGCGAACCTTGACACTCCAGATGTTCTTGGTCTTCAATTCCCAAGTACCCTGTGAATTCACATGAATGGATTTACTGTGATTCATCCGGCCTGCGCTGCCCTCGTTGCTCCCGGAAGCGGAAGTAAAATGCGCCCGGATGGAGGAAGGGTTAACCCAGAAGAGCCTTAACCATACGGGCGCGTTTTACTTCGGCTTTCGGGAGCGATGACGGCAGCGTGGGACAGATGAATCGTGTGGACTCACAGGGTGCTTGGGCTTCTGGGAATTGAAGTCCAAGAACATCTGGAATGCCAAGGTTTGCCATCATGGGTCTAAGTAAACTAGAAGGACATGGACATTTGCAATAGGCAAACACTCATACTCCTCCACACATATTTAACATTTTTGAAAACAAGGTAAAAAATGCTTCCACACACACAAAAAAGACACAAAAATAGGTGCAGGGGTTTAATCTTTGCTCATATTTTTTAGAATAATAGCTGGAGAGAATATCGTTTATCCTTAATAATGTTATATTTGATAAGGTTTATCTTTATGATTGGCTGTTTTGAAAGAAAATATGAGCAATTCTGAGAGAAATAGGGTGCCTCAGTGTTTGATTGTACTGACACATAAAATGCATTACAGACAAGAAGGTAGGAGAAATTTTTTAGAGACTGCATGGTTTTGTATAGGCAAAAGTGACAGATAAAATGAATTTTATCCCCTCATCTGTATGCAAAACATAACATTAAAAATGGGACTAGATTCAGATGGATATCTTAATTCAATAATCAATCTCCCAGGCTTACTTTCAGCTGCCTTGTCTTTAATGAAAGCAGGTCTGGCACCTACAGGTTAAAGATGAAGTTACAGGCTAAAGACATGAGTAACTCAAATTAACTAATCTATTTAATTTAAATACAGAATAAAGCCAGGATTGCTATTTTCTTCAGTCTGTGACACACCAGTGTAGCTCAGGTACAACCAGGTCTCATCAATCCAGGCAGTCTTTCCAAAGACCAATCAGGATTGAAGTGGTTGAATGCAGTCAAGACTCATAGAGAAACCAGCAGTTGAAGAGCAAAAGACAACAGGGAGACTATTTTAGTTAATTTAGAAAATGATGTCTACACAAAGGCCATTAATATTGAAAGTCACTTTAATAAAATAGAGTTCCCTATTTAATTAAAAAAATCAGGGAAAAGACAAACTGGAAAGAGCACACATTAAACTTTAGCATAATAAAATATCTTACACATACATTTACCAATTTAAATAGAGATACGTAGAAAGAGAAGTTTAAGTACTTACATAAAACCAGTAGATAATCTTATATGATCCCTACATTATATGGTTTAGAGGCATGTTCAAATGAGCTTTACAAATATAAATAAGACTGAAGAAACTCATGAGAAAGAAAGGATTGGACATTATAAAAAATAAAAGAGAAGCTGGTAAAAGTAATATATGTTTTTCACATCCTGCTATTATTAAACATGATGACAAATGATTAGCATCAACTTCTAGAAGTGATTCACTGTTGTATGTGTGTTTGTATGTGTGCATTTTACAATTCCAGAATTATCATAACCCCAACAAGTGAAATACAGTATTTGAATTTTCTGTAGCTCCATGAGAGGAAAAGATTGTGGCTAAGATTTCTTGCTGTGAGGTACATTGTCTCCAGATCTTAAATATACATTTCTAAATGAGATCGGCAAGGATATGGCTGAGATGGTATATAAACATTTACTACTAGAATCTCCCAATCTCTGGAAGTCAAGAGAATGGCCACAGCTAAGGGTCTTAAAATGACAACACTGAAACAGCACAAGTCACTGAGGTTGGTACCAAGGAAACCAGATCGATTCTCTCTATAAGTTTGCTTTGAAAATCCCACTTGCTGGCATATGTATTACAAGTAAAATAATAGGATGAGAGAAGAGAGGACAAACACTCCAAGGAGATATGATAGTTATAATAGGAAAATTAAAACAAAGCTAGCAGAGCAGGTGAATGCAGCTCTCCACACCCTGCCTTCTTGACTCTTGCCTGCTTCTGTAATGTGATGTGATGTAATGTGAGATTGCAAAATGGCATGATAGAGAACATCTCAACAGCTGCATTTACCTTATTTTCCCTAACTTGTTTAAAGATCGCAGGCATAGCTAAAGGCCCATAGAGCTCACATACTCACTAACCAAAGATAATGTGCAGGATGCATCCATACATTAAGGATTCAGATTGCCAAACAACAATATTGCTGAGCAGCTGGAGAAGGTGCAGAGTAAAAGTGTCTTGGTTCCTTGGCAGAGTTCAAAGTCATGAGCATTCTTAGTCTTTTGAGCTGGATTCAGTATCTGTCTCTTGTCGGCATTTCAAGCCACGTCTTCATTAGATATTAACAAAGTCAAAGAGGGAAAAAATAAAATGTAGATGTAAGAGAAATAGTAATATTTTTACAGTCTTGTAAGAGGTATTACAAATTCTACTTTTGCATTTCTAAAGATCACAAAAAAATTCAGATACTATAAAGAATATCTGAAAAAATAATTATTGGTTCTATGGTAACAAATTCTAACTACAGCAAAACCCAGTATAATGATTTTAATTCATTCAACAGGTCTGATCGCTGTGTGTTTTTGTGGTTGTATGATTTTTCCAATGGAAAAAACCGTACAACGATATTTTTTTTCGCTAAGCAGTTTTTTCCCATTGAAAATTCATTGTATGATTTTTCCCATAGTAAAAATCGTTATGCGGGGCACCATTTTCTTTAAAAACCTAATCATTATGCAATTTAGTCGCTATAGAGGGCGTTCGTTATATGAGGTTCCACTGTACAATAAAGTAATACATATAATTATAAATGTGTTGTCTGATCTTTAATACCTAATATCAATCAGTTCACTGATGTATTATCAGAACAAAAATACTGTAAAAAGACCAGCTTAAATCCATTAAAACCATGTACAGTAATTAAATCCATTCTGAAGATGCAGCTTCTTTCCCTTCTTGGATTGGCTTCTTGTACAGTTTGTTTTACTTTCTATATATTTTGTTTGAGTTGTTTTGTCTATTTTAAAATATTGCTAACGTTATCTCATTTTAGAAATCATTGGATGATTTGAAGCAAGGTTGTCCAGGGATCCATACTTTTTAAAGAAGCAAGAAATTTATCTTCCCACAGGTATTCATTTTCCAGTTACAAATGGTGTTACCATATGAGGTCCCCAGAGCTAGATCCAAAGGAAGAGGATCTTGCTGTCTCCATGTTAATTTGTTTTGACCTACTATGAAGTCCAACAAAAAGTGTATAATAGTTTTAAAAAAATTCTCCTGCTGCTTAGAATCCTTTTTACTGGAAGTGGTATCAACAGCTCAATAAAACAGAGAGTTAGAATGACATAGCGATACAATAGAATGTAAAACAGGCTCTAGTAAAGATTATTAATAGCTCAGTCCAGTTGCTAGCGCCAAACAGAGTAAATCCATGAAGTTGATTAATGAATGTTTGAATTAACATGCTTGGAAATTAAACATATTAATTGGGCCTCCTCAATTTGGATTTCGCTGATGTTCTGAAAATAATAGGGCTTCAATTCCTTGGAAAGCTCAAAGGAGGACTAACTTTCTCTTGCAGTTTTTCATATTTTTGCAACACTATAGTTAAGGAGAAATTATTCTTTAGCAAGGGCAGCTTATGTTCTCAGTTTGCCTGAGGCAGGAAGCCATGTAAGAACCTTATCCACTCGGTTCTGAACTTTGTCCGAGCTCCCTGGGCAGCGCTACAGCCAAAAACGCTACATTGTGAACACCAGTGGTATCACCTACACACCTCACTCCCCTCTCCTAAAAGAAGAGAATGAAGAGGAGAACAAAGAATGTATTAACTCTCAGTGAAGGAGGATGAGGGAGGCAGCAGAAGCACCTTCAGGATGTCCCAACAATGGCAGGTGTTAAAGGCTGGCTTTGTTACACCTGTCACTTCCTCAGTACCTGGCTTTGATGTCCCTCAGAGCCAAGTCCCATGGTAATACTGGTTAGAATTAAATGGTCTGTACACAGTTGTCCAGGACGGGTTCTCAGAACTGTCAAAGCCAAGCAGCAATGGTTCACCTGAGTCCTGGATTCCTTCCCAGAGCAATGGAGGAGATAGCAAGTGTTGTAGCCCTACACTCTACCATCTGAGTTGACTACATCACTGAGGCTAATGGTAGACCTAGCTATACTCTTTGAAAATGTTGACTTTTTAAAAAATAAAATGTAGAGTCAAAAACACTCGCTTGTCATTCATTTAACATATTTGATCTCTTTGAAAATGCTAAGTGCAAGATAGAGTATCCAGATCCATCATGCCAATAGCAAACTTCCTCCTACATAGAAGCAAATAGCAGCTTCCAGTGGCTAGTTTTCATCATCTCACCCTATATGGTGTAGTCCCAATCATCATCTCATCCAATCAAGGACAGTTTTTTTTAAAAAAAAACAGTCAATTCCATATACAATAAAACCCCGGTTTACGTTTACCATGGTTTAAAATGGCAAATTTATTTAAATTAATACCTCGGTTTATGGTTTTCTTCTGGTTTATGACCAGAGTTTAAAATGGCACCAGCCCCCTGCACTGGAAGTCACAATTCATCGCTTACTGCTGTTGAGGTGCTGTCGTCATTATTGGTGGCGTTTTTGCTGCTATTTCTGCACTGACCGCCACCTCTACTGGCACTAGGAGAGTCTGGGGACCTTACCCGCTTGGTGCCAGGAATGGGCACCTCCCCCAGGCGTGCACCTGGGGGAGGTGCACATTTTCAACTGTAGCAATGCCCAGGGAGCTCTGACAAAGGTCAGAACCAAGCGGATAAGGTCCACACACAGTGTGAAAAAGGTGGGGAGATTGCTTTGTTGCTTTTGTTGGGGTGGATGATTATCACGTCTGCCATTTTTTGGATTTTTTTGGTGGTTTTTGTATTATTATTATTATTTTGGATTATTTTTGGTTTGGTTGGGACTGTTTCACTTTTGTGGGGGTGATCGTGTCTGGCATTTTCTGGATGTTTTGGTGGGTTTTTGTTTTTTTTTAAAATTATTTTTGTCCGGTCAGGACCGTTTTTTAATTTTCCAATATAGGAAAACTTGCTTCAGTTTATGATTTTTTTGTTTTACGTTTGAAGCAGTTGGAAAGCACCTTCATCGTAAACCGGGGTTTTACTGTATATTAAAAGTGACTTCACTTTTGATAGAATAGAATAGTTCATGTGATGTATGGTGACCATACAGGTGGCATAGTTTTGTATATGTAATGGGTACATTTATCACAAATTCTCTTTACTCTCTAATCATTTAGCTGCTGGGAAATTTTTTACCTAGAGTTGCTAAGTCTCTGCTGTAAAAATTTAAGGTAGTGTTAAGGATTAGGGTTCTAGATGAATCGTATGAGGAGGAGCAGAGATGGGAAGTATTCCTTTTTGGAATACAAATCAATAAAAATCCCCCCTAATGATGGGCCATGTTGCTTTAGGGGATTTGGGGAGTTACAGTCTGAAACAGTAACATTTCCGAGTTCTGGGATGGGGCCCCAAAGTAGGAATGAACTGTAGCAAGAGGCTGAGTGTGAAAGATAACTGGCCCTATGCAGGGGTGAAGACTCATTGATGGTTCAGTTGTCCAGGACTCTGCTAACTGCCCATTTTCAGCACTCTGTTAAATCTTCTGCCATAGCAACCAAGGAAGAAGATGAATGAAGAAGAACACCAAGCTAAAGATCAGAGGGGAGTGCAGGTCATGTTGGCAACTGAACAGCCCATCTCAAATGAACTCGACAATGGGGGGAAGCACTTCAACTGAGTGGTGGTTCTAATTCAGAAATAAAAATTGCAAATAACTTGATCCTGTATAAGCAATGAGTGAAATAAAAATATGAATCTAGGAATATCCTTTGAAAAAGCCACTTACGTCGTTATTATCGTAGTCTCTTTCTGGAAGGTAAGCCCTGTTTTGTATGCCTGTTTCATAGCTGTTTCTTTGTTTCTGTCCTTGGTTAGCCGTGGTTGGCTTGTTCATTGTCTGAGAGTTATTAATTTGGACTCTGGGGAAGAGTTTTTCTTTTGCTGCAGGGATTGTAGCAGAGCTGTTTCCAGATTCATTCTCGATACTTGCATAATCATTGCTTAGCAGACTCCTGTTTTCAGGCTGAGGCTTTTTGTTTGCTCTGTATCAAAATGAAAAAGAAAAAGAAAAAAAGGGAGGGCGAGTTAACAGCAGGGCCGTAACCAGGGGGTGGCCAGGGTGGCCGTTGCCCACCCTGAGTTAGCAGTTTGCCCATCCTCAAACTTTCAGCTGCTTATATATGTGACGTATATACTGTATATGACATTGTTGCCCATCCTGAAAAATATTCGCCCACCCACATCTAGAATCCTGGTTACGGCCCTGGTTAATAGGCCTAAAGCAAATTATTTTCTCTATTCTCTATTATAGCTATTCCTTCTCCACCCCTCATTCCCATGAACGTAACCTGGACTCTCTCTGAAATTTGTGCTTACAGTATTAAATCTGATTCCATCCAATACAGTAGAAACAAAAATCATTGCTTGCACATTATTACTTAAGATGTAGAGGAAACCTGAGAAATTCAATGGTCCTAGATATATCAAAAGCAACTTTCATCAAGCCAGTAATCAAGTTCAAATAATGCTTGGTATACTGCTACATTAAACTCACACTCTTATTCTGCAAAGATTGTTAGCAATCTTTCAAAATCTTAAATCAGGCAGATCCAATGGTGGGCATCAGCAGGTTCGCACCAGTTCACCAGAACTGGTAGCAGAAATTCTGGCTGGCCCTGCCCATCCAAGTTTTGAAATAAAGTAGTCCTAATTTGGGTCCAACACAGAACTTTTCCCCTGGCCGGCATGGTGGGCATCACCATACCCTGCCCACAGTGTGGTAGTAAAAAAAATTTGAAGCCCACCACTGGGCAGATCTCTGTTCTATCAAAATGACTGCATAGTCTTTCAGGATTCTAAGTTAAACTTTCAGTAATTCTAGTTAAAATAACAAGAGAAGATCTTGCCAGAACACTTTAAAAAAAAAAAACAAAAGAAAACGGCTGTGGGTGAGGAATCTTTATCATGCAGAGGCTTTGTAGAGGTCAAAGAATGATTAAAATATTAATTTCATGTGAAATAAATTAAAGTAAAATAAAATCTGACTAGAAAAAGTTCATTTTTGGTGATGGCACCAACACTTTGGAACTTTCTAGCTGTTGAACTGCATCAAGTTCCATCCTAATCCATATTTGGAAAGAAAAAACACAATTGAAATCATTTCTCTTTATAGAGGATTTTAAAGAGATTTTTTCCAATTGCCAAAAATAGGTTTTATTAACTTTGTAGTTTACTGTCACCAATGTGTGTTGTTTTAGGGTACTGTTATTGTTCATTGCTTATTGTCCATCATTTATTCTGTTTGGTTTATTGTTTGTTGTTTTGTGTATTATATTATGTTTAATTTTATATTGTTATTAGTGAAAATCTTTTAATCTGTTATACGCTGCTCAGAGTGGCAGAATATCCAAGATGGGCAGGATATAAATGTAATAAATAAATAAATAATTTGATACAGGGCAGAAAATTACTTATTTTGAAGCACCCAGTTAATTTGTTTAGAAGCCAAAGGTTGGATGCAACTTGAAATGCCTGGAAGATTTATAGCATTCTTCAATCTCTTCTGAAAGTTTCATTCATTTTAGATGTTGTCTAAGTATCCCGGAATGAGAGCTTGGATAAATTTTTGGATTACCTTTGCCAGTAGTACTGAAATGTCTTAAGTCTCATACCATTTGGCAATGCTAGGAATTACCGTCCCAAAAAAAGTAACTTCTCCAAGCTTCTAGACAAATTCACAGGCAATCTCAAAGTAAAACAATTTCTATTTCTCCCTTTTATTGGATAAGCACAAGCAAGCAAATATAAATAAATAGATGGATGTTTGAATAAATGTTCAAAACCTTAAAAATTCAACTACAAAATTGAATTATAAAAGCTAAAAAAAACTAATACAGAAGCATAACAATAGACTATAAAACTAAAGTATGAGCACAAAGCTCTAACAAAATTTCAAAATCCATTAACAAATTGATATGTTGCTTAAGAAAGAAACAATAAACTGTACTTAACAAGTTACCGAGATTCAAGAATAAAATTATGTTGCAAACGGTATTCTCAGAGTTATAAAAATATCTAAATTACAAAAATCTCTAAGTTGTAAAAGGTAGTTCTCAATTAAGTCACATTTATATATGTCTTAAAGGTTAAAGTATCGCATAATCAAATACAGCAATCAACTCAAGATAAAAGGAAAAAAATGTCAATTCTCTAACAATGCTTTCTAGACATTCTTTTGCTCCTTGCCTAGGCTATCAATTCTGACCATCTTTTAATGACCTTCATTACAAACATTTTTCTTTGCAGACCTTGGTAAGATAGAGGTCTGTGGTTCTAAGACATTTCCCCCCAGTCACAAATTCCATTATATTATCACACCTTGGCACTTCAGAAAGCTGTAATAGCGGCATTTGGCAAGACTTTCATTAAAACAATAACATAATTTATTTTGTCTATTTCTCCACAGCACTTGAAGAGTCAATATGTGCCGCTTCCAATCCCCTAGGAAACCAAGGGATTGCACCATCAGAATAACATGAAATGTTGCGATTTTAGAAAAGGATTAAAAAGTATTCCTGACTACAGTTTCTCACGAGTTAAGATGAAGCATAGGGCTAGATCTAGATATATAAAATACAGACTCTTTAAAGATGAAGCCAAGGTGCAAAGGGAAAGCATAACTCTGGATTATTTTGATTTATTTAGAGGTAATATCCTAGTGTCACCTGGAGACCAAGCTGGATTGCAAAATTAAACATGTCATTTTAGAATCAAGCATGCCAGCTAACATAACAAGGTTTATAATAGCACATATTCATACAATTAAAAGAGTAATTATTTGTACCTGATACATTGGTAAATGACTACCCCTGATAAGACCACAGTAACAACTCCCAGTGAAACAGACACTCCTATTAGGGCTGGCAGGTAGTCTGAGGAGAGAAAAAGTTTTAAATTATCATAGTATACATGACTCCTTTCAGTATATAAGCATAAAATGTTTTGTAAGACACCTCCTTCCCAAAGGTCCTTTCAAAAAAGAATACTGCACTAGGATATGAGAGAAGGAACTTGGCAAAACTTATCACATTTTTAAAAATAAAGTACTATTTCCTTTGATGGAAGAAATTCTATTAGTGTAGTAATGCAGCTAGATCCCACCTCTCTGTTTAAAATAATCATAGGGAATTATGGGATTGAGAGTAATCAAACCAACAGGAGTGAAAGCCTCTTCATTCTATTTCTGTTGAATGAATTTAGTAATTTCTTAAAAGTTAGCAGAGCACGAAGAAAAAAGGCCAGCCACAGAGAAAGAATAGAATCCTATCATCACACAATACTAGCATTTTTAAGTCTTAAAAATCACTCTTGAGGCATCTTAAGTAGAAAAAAGAAAATGTCTTTATTTACAGATGTATTCATTAATTACAAACAGAAGAATAAAATAATTAAAAAGAGGGATGGGAGATGGAGAGATCCATCCATGGAGCTGTATAGTCAGACAGTATCAACAAGACAAACAAAGGAGAAAACAAGCAAATGAACAGGAAGAGGGGAGGGCCAAGTGTGAGACAGGAATTAGAACTCTGTTAATTGGTTAGAGGCAATGGACAACTGTTGAGTCCGTACTATAGATTGCAAGCCACAGCAGATCGGGGGTTAATCAATGATATTTATTAAGCTCAGTTCGGTTTGTTACAGATTCAAACATAACCTACAGCACGTAGTCAGAACTTACATAGACTGGACTAACCCAGATGAGGTATCTCTATATATACACAAACGGGCAGTAGTTACAGTGATACATTTGCCCGGACTTAATGCGAGAAACCTGTGCAACTAATCAAGATCAATGCAAACATATGAATTAGGCACCTTGCAGAAAAAGGGCGCGAATATCGCAAAGACTTAAGGGTGAACACAGCATAAGTAAATAGCGTAGATAATGTTTGGACACAACAACTTAGATTGTGAAACTCCCTAACATTGAAACCCAGTGTTAAGTTGTATGCAAGATTATTCAATTTCCCAACAGTTCCCATACTTCTTCACACTCTTAGAAAGGTGTCCTACTGCCTTAGGGCAGTCACGAGTCTCCTTTACAACTCTCAAAATATATAGGGACATGAAGAAACAAGTTATGGTTGAGTCTGCCTCTATCAGAATTCTTTTCTCCAGCCACTTCTACAATTTACAAGAATACTCACAATTCCACATTGAAACAGGGCACTTTTCTCATGGCTCAGAGAAGCATTGTGGAACAGCATGGAAGAGGCTACTTTACTTCCTTCCAGTTTGAGGGTTCATCACAGTCCCATAATTCCCTCTGCATTTCATGAATTCAGTTCACTACACAACTAATATATGAGTCACCACACAACATTTGCCACATGCTTTCTCCAAGTTCCTGCAAAGCAAGGATCCCCTGCTTCAGTTCCTGCCCTGACACTGCCAAATGTCTTGCCAGAATTCTTGGCTGTTTTCAAAAAAAAAGGTAACAGTGTTTTTAGAGTGTAAGTTAACGCTGAATTCCAACATGTCATTGTGACATAATGGGACTTCTCCCAACATTTTACATAGTTGTGTGTGATCCTAATTTAAAGTTTAAGGGATTATTTGACGCATCAGTGTGCATCTACTCTAGTAACTAACAAGTCAAGTTGATCAAATTTAAACTGGCTATAAAACATATCCTTCAGAGGCTGGGCTGGAAGAGACATAGGGGCCATCTTATTAGCTAGGACTAGAACTCAGCTGTGAGTTAGGTAATTTATTTTTCTTTATATCTAAGTAGCAAAAGATGTAAGATTGGTCAGGCAGGCTTTGAATTGGCTCAGGATATGTAGCCTCAGTTAGAATTGGTTCCAAGGTAGAGAGGAAATGCAGAAGGTGGTCTGTTCTTGTCCTACAAAAGGCTTCAGGCATAGTGGGGAATAGCAACAACACTTATATGCCACCCCATGGCACTTAGCCTTAGTGCAGTCTCTGGATGATTCACAAGGTAATTGGCATCTTGCCCCCACCATGCTAGGTACTCATTTTATGGACCTCCGAAGGTTGTAAGGCTGAGTCAGTCTTGATCATTGTCAGAATCGAACTCACAATCTCAGCCATTTTGGCTTCAGTACAGCAGTTTAACCACTGCACCACCAGGGTTTTTAAATCAGTGAATGAATGAAGAAGCACTGCCTAATATTTCCAGGAAAAGGGCTACTGTGCAGTAATTTTATTTTGCCAACCTAGCAGTTCGAAAGCAAGACATTGCAAGTAGATAAATAGGGACCACTTTGGTGGGAAGTTAACAGCGTTCCGTGTGCTCCGGTGTCTAGTCGTGCCTGCCACATGACCACGGAAATGTCTGCAGAAGCAGACAGCGCTGGCTCTTCGGCTTTGAAACCGAAATGAGTACTGAACCCTAGAGTCGGATACGACTGGCTTTCAAGCAAGGGAAAACTTTATTCACCACATGGAAAGGCATACCATATATACTTGAGTATAAGCCAACCTGAATATAAGCCAAGGTACCTAATTCTGACTTGAAAACCCAGGAAAATAGATTAACCAAGTATGAGCCGATGGTGGGAAATGCAGCAGCTGCTAGTGAGTTTCAATAATCAAAATAAATATGATAAAATTAATTAAATTGTCGGCATATCTCAATCCAGCATGATCCTGGGACCTTCATGGTGACTGACGAGAGTATCAGCCTTGTCCCCTTTTTGGGGCTATTTTTGGGGACTAAAAAACTCAGCTTATACTTAAGCATATAAGATACCAGTGATGTGTGGTCAGATCTTGAGGAATCCTTCATGAGTAAGTAATGGAGAAGGTTAGCAGCAGGCTGCAGCCAGGAGCCATCTGAAAAATTGCTCTGAAAGCAGACGTAGCAATACCAGAACAGAGGAGAGAAGGGAGGGGGTTAGCTACAAAATGGAGATAGTACTGAGAAGAAGCACAACTTGATCACTATTCCTTTATCCACCTATAATAATAATAATATTAATAGACCATATCTATCTTCTACTTGATCCCAGGTCAAACAGGAGTTACATGCAAGATTTTTCACATGTACTCCATGCACAGCATAGCCAAAGAGCACTTTGACAGACGCTGTACTTCTTACAACAGTGGTATTATATGCTAGGGAAAGGAGAGCTCTCTAAGTAGCATTTCTGATCCAAACTACAGTAATGCAAGTTCTCTATTAATCCAAAGAAGGGAAAAAACAGTGCAGTAAACCAGGCAATACCAGATATTTACTAGACCTCTTACCTGAGGTTTCAGAGCTAGGAGGAACTGCAATAGTGCTGTTCTCTGGGTTAAAATAAAAACAAACATCTTAGATAATTGTCATAGTTAAAGATGGGAATATATGTAATACTGTACAAAACAAAAGGAGACATTAAACCTTTCTGCATTGGTACCAGCTTCTGCATGGATGAGAATTTGGTAAAACCATATCAAGCAACTAGATTAAAAGAATCATAAAATCAACTATATGGCACTGAGGAAAAATTCCAGTAAGCACTGTGTATTTATATTAATCTTTTACATATTGAGTCTTTGGGGGTCCATAACAGATAGCATTTGGGTCATGGTGGCTTAGTGGTCAAAATGCTAAGCTTGATGACCAGAAGGTTGACAGGTCAGCAGTTCGAGACCTGAGTGCAGCGTGACCGAGTGAGCTCCTGTTATCTGTCCCAGCTCCTGCCAACCTAGCAGTTCGAAAGCAAGAAATTTCAAGTAGATAAATAGGTACCACTTTGGCAGGAAAAGTAACAGTGTTCTGTGCACTCCAGCTTCTAGTCATGCCTGTCAAATGACAGAAATGTCTACAGATTCAGACAGCACTGGCTCATTGGACATTTTCCTGAAAATGATTTTGAGGGGGAAAATGTATACTCAGACACGAGTAGCAGCCACTGCCACCACTGCCATATTGTGACTTCCTTGATGGTGCCACTAAAAGTCTCCCTTGCTCGAAAGCCAGTCATATCTGACTCTAGAAGGTAGCAGTGCTCATCTTCGTTTTCAGCCAAAGAGCCATGTGGCCGGCATGATTAGATGGCAGAGTGCATGGAACACTGTTATTTTCCCACCGAAGCAGTACCTGCAGCAGCATCTGCTTTGACAAGGGTTTGGCAATGTTGCTCTGGATAACCAGTTTCTTATCTGACACCTTCCTCTTATTATTTAGGTTCCAGTTTGTAAACATGCTAGCCACAGGTTGAGATTCCCTGATCTAAAACATCTACAGTTAAAACCTAGGCTGCAAGCAACATTCTGAAACCCCAATTTTATCCAAGATGCAGAAGCATAAAAAGTCTGGTGTAACATACACCTTGAAAGTAAGAATGAAGGTAGAGTGTTTGCAGAGCTTCTACTGTTAAAAGGCTACATTGAAAAACTAGAGAATTCTATTCTTTGACAAGATTGTACTTTGAAGTATGAAAAGCATTTCATTTTCATGCAATTTGATTGTGTGCTGATGAAATCTCAAACATAGAGAAATCTATATCCCATGGAATCTCTACTTTGCAGGAGACAAGTCTGCACTGGTACTTCACAGAGTACTTACTGTCAGATGTAGATAATGTAGTAGATGTTGAAGTGTCAATACCTGTGTTAAAATACAAACAGACAAACAGAGACATGTTTCCTAGTTGAAGATTGGAATAATAGAGTAGAGGAAAAGTAAAAGACCTTTTGACGATAAGCCTTCCCTGAACCTGCAGCAGCATCTGCTTTGACAAGGGTTTGGCAATGATGCTCTGGATAACCAGTTTGAAAGGTGTGCAAGCTCAAATGCACAACACTCGAAGAAAGTGGTCCAGGTACTAAGTACTGATATAACACTTTGGTAGTCTCTTTCTGAGGGTCTATCACATCTGACACCTTCCCCTTGTAGGTTAGGTTTCAGTGTGTAAACAAGCCAGCATATCAGTCCTATCGATGTTGAAGTGCTTAGAAATGTAAGAATTTCTTACATTTGTTCAAGCTCAAATGCACAACACTCGAAGAAAGTGGTCTAAGTACTATGTAGTGATAAAACTCTTTCATTCTCCTCAACACAGAAGCATATACCGTAAAGTATTTTAATTTAATTTAATTTAATCTTCACATTTATATGCCGCCCACTTAGGGAAGCCCAACTCAGGGCGGCTTACACAATGATCATACAATATAAAATGCAAATATACAAAGTGCTCAAAACACAATACACAAAATACTCAATACACAATACATAATAATCAGAACTAAAATAGTAAATAACAATAATCCTCTACCACCCAACATGGTCCTTACGGAGCCCAGGCTCAACGTAACATAGACCTTGAAAATAAGAAAGAAAGTAAGTATAAAGTGTTTTCAGAGCTTCTACTGTCAAAAGGCCACATTAATTCAATCATACATCAATAATTAAAGGGGTATAGGGACTGCAGTGGCTCAAGTGGCTAAGATGCTGACTGGGAGGCGAAGGTCAGCAGTTCGATTCAAGTGTGCTGCAGGACGGAATGAGCTCCCGTTTTTGTCCCAGCTCCTGCCAACCTAGCAGTTTGAAAGCAAGAAATTACAAGTAGATGAATAGGGACCACTTCGGTGGGAAGGTAACAGCGTTCCGTGCGCTCCGATGTCTAGTCATGCCTGCCACATGACCACGGAAACGTCTGCAGAAGCAGGCAATGCTGGCCCTTTTGCTTTGAAACAGAGATGAGCACTGAACCATAGAGTCGGATACGACTGGCTTTCGAGCAAGGAAAACTTTTAACCTTTACCTACGGCTTGAGGTTACATCTAAATTGCAGGAGACATTTGGCACTTTGTACTTCACAGAGTACTTACTGTAAGATGTAGATAATGTAGTAGATGTTGAAGTGTCACTACCTGTGTTAAAATACAAACAGACATGTTTCCTAGTTGAAGATTGAAATAATAGAGAAGAGGAAAAGAAAAAGACCTTTTGACATGAAGCCTTCCCTGAACCTGCAGCAGCATCTGCTTTCACAAGGGTTTGGCAATGTTGCTCTGGATAAACAGTTTGAAAGGTGTGCAAGCTCAAATGCACAACACTCGAAGAAAGTGGTCCAGGTACCATGTATTGATAAAACCCTTTGGTAGTCTCTTATCTGACACCTTCCTCTTATTATTTACGTTTCAGTTTGTAAATATGCTAGCATATCAGTCCTATAAAATGTGAAGTGGTTTGGAAGGCAAGAGTTTCTTCATTCTCCAACCTATGAATAGACATATAAAAATGATCTAAAAGTTCTCAACCTTTTAAAACCAGGGGCCAGGTCATGCTCCCTCAGACAGCTTCGAGGGTCAGATGGCCATTTTCCCCTTCCCCCACCACATGGCACTTCCTGGTGTGGTGGAGGCGGTTGGGGGCCACATGAAATGGTGCCGTGGGCTGCATCTGGCCCACGGGCCACAGGTTGAGATTCCCTGATCTAAAACATCTACAGTTAGAACCTAGGCTGCAAGCAACATTCTGAAACCCCAATTTTATCCAAGATGCGGAAGCATAAAAAGTCTGGTGTAACATACACCTTGAAAGTAAGAATGAAGGTAGAGTGTTTGCAGAGCTTCTACGTTAAAAGGCTACATTGAAAAACTAGATAATTCTATTCTTTGACAAGATTGTACTTTGAAGTATGAAAAGCATTTCATTTTCATGCAATTTGATTGTGTGCTGATGAAATCTCAAACATAGAGAAATCTATATCCCATGGAATCTCTACTTTGCAGGAGACAAGTCTGCACTGGTACTTCACAGAGTACTTACTGTCAGATGTAGATAATGTAGTAGATGTTGAAGTGTCACTACCTGTGTTAAAATACAAACAGACAAACAGAGACATGTTTCCTAGTTGAAGATTGGAATAATAGAGTAGAGGAAAAGAAAAAGACCTTTTGACAATAAGCCTTCCCAGAACCTGCAGCAACATCTTCTTGGATGAGTGTTTGGAAATAATAAACATATCATTAGCCATTCCACATCATATGTGTAAAAAGTAAGTAGTCTGATGTTATTTAACATTTTATGAATAGAGAAAACACAAAACATGGAGAAATGTTCAATCCAAGTGAAGCATCCAATCAGAGATGAGTCAGCACCCCATAGTTAATGGACATCTTACCGTTGGATGTAGAAATGCTAGAAGGTGATGAAGAGATGAAACCTGTGTTAAAATAGAAATAATCAAACAGAGACACGTTTCCTGTTTCAAAATTGGAATAATAGGATAGACTAAATGAAAAGCAGGTGTCATTAAGTTTTCTCTAAAACTGTGCCAGTATCTGCTTTGATGAAGGTTGTGCAATGTTGCTCCATATAATCAGTTTGAAAGGTATGTAGGATCAATTGGACAACATGTGAAGAAAGTCCTCCAAGCACTATGTATTTAGGAAACTCTTTCATAGTCTTGGTCTGGGTGGTCTGTCACAGCTGACTCACTGCTCTTAGAAGATATGTTTCTGTGTGCAACCAACCAAGCTCACCAATCCTATGACAATGCAAGTCAAATTTAAATAATTGAAAATATTCCAAAAGTTGTTGTTGTTGTTGTTGTTCAGTCGCACAGTCGGTTCTGACCCCTTGCGACCCCATGGACCACCACGCACCAGGCACCTCTAACCTCCACCATCACTCTCAACCAGTGGTGGGCTACAAAAACATTTACTACCACACTGTGTGCGTGGCATGGGGGGCATGACCAGGGGAAAAACCCTGCATTGAACCCGAATTAGGACTAAATTATTTCAAAACTTGGATGTGTGGGACCAGCCAGAATTTCTGTACCGGTTCTGGCAAACTTGTATGAAACTGTTGATGCCCACCACTGCTTATACTGTATCTTTAAACACATATCATTAGCCATTCCACATCATATGTGTAAAAAAGTAAGTTGTCTGATGTTATTTAACATTTTATGTATAGAGAAAATATAAAACATGGAGAAATGTTCAATCCAAGTGAAGCACCCAATCAGAGATGAGTCAGTACCCCATAGATAATGGACATCTTACCGTTAGATGTAGAAAAGCTAGAAGGTGATGAAGAGATCAAACCTGTGTTAAAATAGAAATAATCAAACAGAGACATGTTTCCTACTTCAAAATTCGAATAATAGGATAGATTAAATGAAAAGCAGGTGTCATTAAGTTTTCTCTAAAACTGTGCCAGTATCTGCTTTGATGAAGGATGTGCAATGTTGCTCCATATAATCGGTTTGAAAGGTATGTAGGATCAATTGGACAACACGTGAAGAAAGTCCTCCAAGCACTATGTATTTATGAAACTCTTTCATAGTCTTGGTCTGGGTGGTCTGTCACAGCTGACTCACTGCTCTTTGAGGATATGTTTCTGTGTGCAACCAAACAAGCTCACCAATCCTAAAAAAATGCAAGTCAAATTGAAATAATTGAAAATATTCCAAAAGTTGTTGTTGTTGTTGTTGTTCAGTCGCACAGTCGGTTCTGACACCTTACGACCCCATGGACCACCACACACCAGGCACCTCTACCCTCCACCATCCCTCTCAACCAGTGGTGGGCTCCAAAAACATTTACTACCACACTATGGGCGTGGTATGGTGGGCGTGGCCAGGGGAAAAACCCTGCATTGCACCCAAATTAGGACTACTTTATTTGAAAACTTGGATGTGTGGGGCCAGCTAGAATTTCTGTATCGATTTTGGTGAACTGCTATGAAACTGTTGATGCCCACCACTGCTTATAGTGTATCTTTAAACACATATCATTAGCCATTCCACATCATATGTGTAAAAAGTAAGTTGTCTGATGTTATTTAACATTTTATGTATAGAGAAAATATAAAACATGTAGAAATGTTCAATCCAAGTGAAGCACCCAATCTGAGATGAGTCAGTACCCCATAGTTAATGGACATCTTACCGTTGGATGTAGAAAAGCTAGAAGGTGATGAAGAGATCAAACCTGTGTTAAAATAGAAATAATCAAACAGAGACATGTTTCCTACTTCAAAATTCGAATAATAGGATAGATTAAATGAAAAGCAGGTGTCATTAAGTTTTCTCTAAAACTGTGCCAGTATCTGCTTTGATGAAGGATGTGCAATGTTGCTCCATATAATCAGTTTGAAAGGTATGTAGGATCAATTGGACAACACGTGAAGAAAGTCCTCCAAGCACTATGTATTAATGAAATTCTTTCATAGTCTTGGTCTGGATGGTCTGTCACAGCTGACTCACTGCTCTTTGAGGATATGTTTATGTGTGCAACCAAACAAGCTCACCAATCCTAAAAAAATGCAAGTCAAATTGAAATAATTGAAAATATTCCAAAAGTTGTTGTTGTTGTTGTTGTTCAGTCGCACAGTCGGTTCCGACCCCTTGCGACCCCATGGACCACCACGCACCAGGCACCTCTACCCTCCACCTCTAACCTCCATCTCTCAACCAGTGGTGGGCTCCAAAAACATTTACTACCACACTGTGTGCGTGGCATGGTGGGCGTGACCAGGGGGAAAACCCTGCATTGAACACGAATTAGGACTACTTTATTTCAAAACTTGGATGTGCGGGACCAGCCAGAATTTCTGTACCGGTTCTGGTGAACCGGTATGAAACTGTTGATGCCCACCACTGCTTATACTGTATCTTTAAACACATATCATTAGCCATTCCACATCATATGTGTAAAAAGTAAGTTGTCTGATGTTATTAAACATTTTATGTATAGAGAAAATATAAAACATGTAGAAATGTTCAATCCAAGTGAAGCACCCAATCAGAGATGAGTCAGTACCCCATAGTTAATGGACATCTTACCGTTAGATGTAGAAAAGCTAGAAGGTGATGAAGTGCTCAAACCTGTGTTAAAATAGAAATAATCAAACTGAGACATGTTTCCTATTTCAAAATTGGAATAATAGGATAGACTAAGTGAAAAGCAGGTGTCATTAAGTTTTCTCTAAAACTGTGCCAGTATCTGCTTTGATGAAGGATGTGCAATGTTGCTCCATATAATCAGTTTGAAAGGTATGTAGGATCAATTGGACAACACGTGAAGAAAGTCCTCCAAGCACTATGTATTTATGAAACTCTTTCATAGTCTTGGTCTGGGTGGTCTGTCACAGCTGACTCACTGCTCTTAGAGGATATGTTTCTGTGTGCAACCAAACAAGCTCACCAATCCTAAAAAAATGCAAGTCAAATTGAAATAATTGAAAATATTCCAAAAGTTGTTGTTGTTCTTGTTGTTCAGTCGCACAGTCGGTTCCGACCCCTTGCGACCCCATGGACCACCACGCACCAGGCACCTCTACCCTCCACCTCTAACCTCCATCTCTCAACCAGTGGTGGGCTCCAAAAACATTTACTACCACACTGTGTGCGTGGCATGGTGGGCGTGACCAGGGGGAAAACCCTGCATTGAACACGAATTAGGACTACTTTATTTCAAAACTTGGATGTGCGGGACCAGCCAGAATTTCTGTACCGGTTCTGGTGAACCGGTATGAAACTGTTGATGCCCACCACTGCTTATACTGTATCTTTAAACACATATCATTAGCCATTCCACATCATATGTGTAAAAAGTAAGTTGTCTGATGTTATTAAACATTTTATGTATAGAGAAAATATAAAACATGTAGAAATGTTCAATCCAAGTGAAGCACCCAATCAGAGATGAGTCAGTACCCCATAGTTAATGGACATCTTACCGTTAGATGTAGAAAAGCTAGAAGGTGATGAAGTGCTCAAACCTGTGTTAAAATAGAAATAATCAAACTGAGACATGTTTCCTATTTCAAAATTGGAATAATAGGATAGACTAAGTGAAAAGCAGGTGTCATTAAGTTTTCTCTAAAACTGTGCCAGTATCTGCTTTGATGAAGGATGTGCAATGTTGCTCCATATAATCAGTTTGAAAGGTATGTAGGATCAATTGGACAACACGTGAAGAAAGTCCTCCAAGCACTATGTATTTATGAAACTCTTTCATAGTCTTGGTCTGGGTGGTCTGTCACAGCTGACTCACTGCTCTTAGAGGATATGTTTCTGTGTGCAACCAAACAAGCTCACCAATCCTAAAAAAATGCAAGTCAAATTGAAATAATTGAAAATATTCCAAAAGTTGTTGTTGTTCTTGTTGTTCAGTCGCACAGTCGGTTCCGACCCCTTGCGACCCCATGGACCACCACGCACCAGGCACCTCTACCCTCCACCTCTAACCTCCATCTCTCAACCAGTGGTGGGCTCCAAAAACATTTACTATTACACTGTGTGCGTGGCATGGTGGGCGTGACCAGGGGAAAAACCCTGCATTGAACCCGAATTAGGACTACTTTATTTCAAAACTTGGATGTGCGGGACCAGCCAGAATTTCTGTACCGGTTCTGGTGAACCGGTATGAAACTGTTGATGCCCACCATTGCTTATACTGTATCTTTAAACACATATCATTAGCCATTCCACATCATATGTGTAAAAAGTAAGTTGTCTGATGTTATTAAACATTTTATGTATAGAGAAAATATAAAACATGTAGAAATGTTCAATCCAAGTGAAGCACCCAATCAGAGATGAGTCAGTACCCCATAGTTAATGGACATCTTACCGTTAGATGTAGAAAAGCTAGAAGGTGATGAAGAGATCAAACCTGTGTTAAAATAGAAATAATCAAACTGAGACATGTTTCCTATTTCAAAATTGGAATAATAGGATAGACTAAATGAAAAGCAGGTGTCATTAAGTTTTCTCTAAAACTGTGCCAGTATCTGCTTTGATGAAGGATGTGCAATGTTGCTCCATATAATCAGTTTGAAAGGTATGTAGGATCAATTGGACAACACGTGAAGAAAGTCCTCCAAGCACTATGTATTTATGAAACTCTTTCATAGTCTTGGTCTGGGTGGTCTGTCACAGCTGACTCACTGCTCTTAGAGGATATGTTACTGTGTGCAACCAAACAAGCTCACCAATCCTAAAAAAAATGCAAGTCAAATTGAAATAATTGAAAATATTCCAAAAGTTGTTGTTGTTGTTGTTGTTGTTCAGTCGCACAGTCAGTTCCGACCCCTTGCGACCCCATGGACCACCACACACCAGGCACCTCTACCCTCCACCATCCCTCTCAACCAGTGGTGGGCTCCAAAAACATTTACTACCACACTATGGGCGTCGTATGGTGGGCGTGGCCAGGGGAAAAACCCTGCATCGCACCCAAATTAGGACTACTTTATTTCAAAACTTGGATGTGTGGGGCCAGCTAGAATTTCTGTATCGATTTTGGTGAACTGGTATGAAACTGTTGATGCCCACCACTGCTTATAGTGTATCTTTAAACACATATCATTAACCATTCCACATCATATGTGTAAAAAGTAAGTTGTCTGATGTTATTTAACATTTTATGTATAGAGAAAATATAAAACATGGAGAAATGTTCAATCCAAGTGAAGCACCCAATCAGAGATGAGTCAGTACCCCATAGTTAATGGACATCTTACCGTTAGATGTAGAAAAGCTAGAAGGTGATGAAGTGCTCAAACCTGTGTTAAAATAGAAATAATCAAACTGAGACATGTTTCCTATTTCAAAATTAGAATAATAGGATAGACTAAATGAAAAGCTGGTGTGATTAAGTTTTCTCTAAAACTGTGCCAGTATCTGCTTTGATGAAGGTTGTGCAATGTTGCTCCATATAATCAGTTTGAAAGGTATGTAGGATCAATTGGACAACACGTGAAGAAAGTCCTCCAAGCACTATGTATTTATGAAACTCTTTCATAGTCTTGGATTGGGTGGTCTGTCACAGCTGACTAACTGCTCTTTGAGGATATGTTTCTGTGTGCAACCAAACAAGCTCACCACTCCTATAAAAATGCAAGTCAAATTGAAATAATTGAAAATATTCCAAAAGTTGTTGTTGTTGTTGTTGTTCAGTCGCACAGTCGGTTCCGACCCCTTGCGACCCCATGGACCACCACGCACCAGGCACCTTTACCCTCCACCTCTAACCTCCAGCTCTCAACCAGTGGTGGGCTCCAAAAACATTTACTACCACACTGTGTGCGTGGCATGGTGGGCGAGACCAGGGGAAAAACCCTGCATTGAACACGAATTAGGACTACTTTATTTCAAAACTTGGATGTGCGGGACCAGCCAGAATTTCTGTACCGGTTCTGGTGAAACGGTATGAAACTGTTGATGCCCACCACTGCTTATACTGTATCTTTAAACACATATCATTAGCCATTCCACATCATATGTGTAAAAAGTAAGTTGTCTGATGTTATTAAACATTTTATGTATAGAGAAAATATAAAACATGTAGAAATGTTCAATCCAAGTGAAGCACCCAATCAGAGATGAGTCAGTACCCCATAGTTAATGGACATCTTACCGTTAGATGTAGAAAAGCTAGAAGGTGATGAAGTGCTCAAACCTGTGTTAAAATAGAAATAATCAAACTGAGACATGTTTCCTATTTCAAAATTCGAATAATAGGATCGACTAAATGAAAAGCAGGTGTCATTAAGTTTTCTCTAAAACTGTGTCAGTATCTGCTTTGTTGAAGGATGTGCAATGTTGCTCCATATAATCTGTTTGAAAGGTATGTAGGATCAATTGGACAACACGTGAAGAAAGTCCTCCAAGCACTATGTATTTATGAAACTCTTTCATAGTCTTGGTCTGGGTGGTCTGTCACAACTGACTCACTGCTCTTTGAGGATATGTTTCTGTGTGCAACCAAACAAGCTCACCAATCCTAAAAAAATGCAAGTCAAATTGAAATAATTGAAAATATTCCAAAAGTTGTTGTTGTTGTTGTTGTTCAGTCGCACAGTCGGTTCCGACCCCTTGCCACCCCATGGACCACCACGCACCAGGCACCTCTACCCTCCACCTCTAACCTCCATCTCTCAACCAGTGGTGGGCTCCAAAAACATTTACTACCACACTGTGTGCGTGGCATGGTGGGCGTGACCAGGGGGAAAACCCTGCATTGAACACGAATTAGGACTACTGTATTTCAAAACTTGGATGTGCGGGACCAGCCAGAATTTCTGTACCGGTTCTGGTGAACCGGTATGAAACTGTTGATGCCCACCACTGCTTATACTGTATCTTTAAACACATATCATTAGCCATTCCACATCATATGTGTAAAAAGTAAGTTGTCTGATGTTATTAAACATTTTATGTATAGAGAAAATATAAAACATGTAGAAATGTTCAATCCAAGTGAAGCACCCAATCAGAGATGAGTCAGTACCCCATAGTTAATGGACATCTTACCGTTAGATGTAGAAAAGCTAGAAGGTGATGAAGAGATCAAACCTGTGTTAAAATAGAAATAATCAAACTGAGACATGTTTCCTATTTCAAAATTGGAATAATAGGATAGACTAAGTGAAAAGCAGGTGTCATTAAGTTTTCTCTAAAACTGTGCCAGTATCTGCTTTGATGAAGGATGTGCAATGTTGCTCCATATAATCAGTTTGAAAGGTATGTAGGATCAATTGGACAACACGTGAAGAAAGTCCTCCAAGCACTATGTATTTATGAAACTCTTTCACAGTCTTGGTCTAGGTGGTCTGTCACAGCTGACTCACTGCTCTTAGAGGATATGTTTCTGTGTGCAACCAAACAAGCTCACCAATCCTAAAAAAATGCAAGTCAAATTGAAATAATTGAAAATATTCCAAAAGTTGTTGTTGTTGTTCAGTCGCACAGTCGGTTCTGACACCTTACGACCCCATGGACCACCACACACCAGGCACCTCTACCCTCCACCTCTAACCTCCACCTCTCAACCAGTGGTGGGCTACAAAAACATTTACTACCACACTGTGTGCGTGGCATGGTGGGCGTGACCAGGGGAAAAACCCTGCATTGAACCCGAATTAAGACTACTTTATTTCAAAACTTGGATGTGCGGGACCAGCCCGAATGTTTGTACCGGTTCTGGTGAACCGGTATGAAACTGTTGATGCCCACCACTGCTTATACTGTATCTTTAAACACATATCATTAGCCATTCCACATCATATGTGTAAAAAGTAAGTTGTCTGATGTTATTTAACATTTTATGTATAGAGAAAATATAAAACATGGAGAAATGTTCAATCCAAGTGAAGCACCCAATCAGAGATGAGTCAGTACCCCATAGTTAATGGACATCTTACCGTTGGATGTAGAAAAGCTAGAAGGTGATGAAGAGATCAAACCTGTGTTAAAATAGAAATACTGTAATCAAACAGAGGCATGTTTCCTACTTCAAAATTCGAATAATAGGATAGATTAAATGAAAAGCAGGTGTCATTAAGTTTTCTCTAAAACTGTGCCAGTATCTGCTTTGATGAAGGATGTGCAATGTTGCTCCATATAATCAGTTTGAAAGGTATGTAGGATCAAATGGACAACAGGTGAAGAAAGTCCTCCAAGCACTATGTATTTATGAAACTCTTTCATAGTCTTGGTCTGGGTGGTCTGTCACAGCTGACTCACTGCTCTTTGAGGATATGTTTCTGTGTGCAACCAAACAAGCTCACCAATCCTAAAAAAATGCAAGTCAAATTGAAATAATTGAAAATATTCCAAAAGTTGTTGTTGTTCTTGTTGTTCAGTCGCACAGTCGGTTCCGACCCCTTGCGACCCCATGGACCACCACGCACCAGGCACCTCTACCCTCCACCTCTAACCTCCATCTCTCAACCAGTGGTGGGCTCCAAAAACATTTACTATTACACTGTGTGCGTGGCATGGTGGGCGTGACCAGGGGAAAAACCCTGCATTGAACCCGAATTAGGACTACTTTATTTCAAAACTTGGATGTGCGGGACCAGCCAGAATTTCTGTACCGGTTCTGGTGAACCGGTATGAAACTGTTGATGCCCACCATTGCTTATACTGTATCTTTAAACACATATCATTAGCCATTCCACATCATATGTGTAAAAAGTAAGTTGTCTGATGTTATTAAACATTTTATGTATAGAGAAAATATAAAACATGTAGAAATGTTCAATCCAAGTGAAGCACCCAATCAGAGATGAGTCAGTACCCCATAGTTAATGGACATCTTACCGTTAGATGTAGAAAAGCTAGAAGGTGATGAAGAGATCAAACCTGTGTTAAAATAGAAATAATCAAACTGAGACATGTTTCCTATTTCAAAATTGGAATAATAGGATAGACTAAATGAAAAGCAGGTGTCATTAAGTTTTCTCTAAAACTGTGCCAGTATCTGCTTTGATGAAGGATGTGCAATGTTGCTCCATATAATCAGTTTGAAAGGTATGTAGGATCAATTGGACAACACGTGAAGAAAGTCCTCCAAGCACTATGTATTTATGAAACTCTTTCATAGTCTTGGTCTGGGTGGTCTGTCACAGCTGACTCACTGCTCTTAGAGGATATGTTACTGTGTGCAACCAAACAAGCTCACCAATCCTAAAAAAAATGCAAGTCAAATTGAAATAATTGAAAATATTCCAAAAGTTGTTGTTGTTGTTCAGTCGCACAGTCGGTTCTGACACCTTACGACCCCATGGACCACCACACACCAGGCACCTCTACCCTCCACCTCTGACCTCCACCTCTCAACCAGTGGTGGGCTCCAAAAACATTTACTACCACACTGTGTGCGTGGCATGGTGGGCGTGACCAGGGGAAAAACCCTGCATTGAACCCGAATTAGGACTACTTTATTTCAAAACTTGGATGTGCGGGACCAGCCAGAATTTCTGTACCGGTTCTGGCGAACCGGTATGAAACTGTTGATGCCCACCACTGCTTATACTGTATCTTTAAACACATATCATTAGCCATTCCACATCATATGTGTAAAAAGTAAGTTGTCTGATGTTATTTAACATTTTATGTATAGAGAAAATATAAAACATGGAGAAATGTTCAATCCAAGTGAAGCACCCAATCAGAGATGAGTCAGTACCCCATAGTTAATGGACATCTTACCGTTGGATGTAGAAAAGCTAGAAGGTGATGAAGAGATCAAACCTGTGTTAAAATAGAAATACTGTAATCAAACAGAGGCATGTTTCCTACTTCAAAATTCGAATAATAGGATAGATTAAATGAAAAGCAGGTGTCATTAAGTTTTCTCTAAAACTGTGCCAGTATCTGCTTTGATGAAGGATGTGCAATGTTGCTCCATATAATCAGTTTGAAAGGTATGTAGGATCAAATGCACAACACGTGAAGAAAGTCCTCCGACTCTAGGGTTCAGTGCTCATCTCTGTTTCAAAGCCGAAGAGCCAGCGGTATATGCTGCTGCAGATGTTTCCGTGGTCATGTGGCAGGCATGACTAGACATCTGAGCGAACGGAACGCTGTTGCCTTCCCACAGAAGTGGTCCCTATTGATCTACTTGCAATTTCTTGCTTTCGAACTGCTCGGTTGGCAGGAGCTAGGACAATGAAAGTGCGGCGCCAAAATGGCCGCCGCGCTCTTTGCGCCCCCCCGGACTCAGACATCCGGGTGAGTTAGGGGGCGTGGCCACTCCTCTATAAAAGGGGTGGCCACAAGGCAGCCGAGCTGCCATTTTAGAATGCGACGGAGCGGAGAAGTTTTCTCTGTCGCGTTTTCCTTGATTCGGGTGCTCCTTTGCTGTGGCTGATTGCAAAGCGAAGGGCTTGGTGTAGGATCCCTGGCTAGGGATCGTTGAGGAGCAGCTTATTCTATTTACTGGGAGTATGGCTCCCAAGCGCATTGTCCCGGCTTCCAAGCCGCGGCCGAGAGGAAGGGCTCCCCCTACCCCTTCTTCTACCGGGGGGGCAGCCATCGGGCCGGAGGGCTTGGGTGGCACCCCCGCAGCAGGGCAGTGGGATTGCTTTGCCCACTGCCACCAATGCGGCTGACCAGGTTTCTGCCTTTCAGCCTGGCACAAGCTTTCCGGCAGGGCTGGCGCAGGCTGGCCCCTCGGGGATCCCTGCCCCTGAAGGGTCTTTTCATGGTTCGGGGCAGGGTGGCCCATTTGGGCCCGGTGTGGGTTTCCACCCCACCATTCCTCCAGTCCCTCATGGGCCGGAGTTTTGGACATGGCCCTATTTGAGCCCGGGATCCCCATTCGGGTTTCCCCTCCAGCAGCTGCCCAGTGGGCCGTCCGGCCCATCCAGCCCACCTTATACAGGTGGCTCGGAGACCGTTGATGCGCTTCTCGCACGCATTTCAGTGCTAGAGGCATCAATGGGCATTGCCCCACCGCCTTCTGATGGGGGCTTAGCTACCACTTAAATTCCAGCCCATTCGTCAATTCCGGCCAACACGTCGGCCGTGTCTCTCCAGCGGGCCGTCAACAGGGTCGAGCTGCTTAAGGCCATCAGGCCAGCCTAAGCTGGCGCCTCGCAGCTCCCCGCATGATCGGATTTGCCGATGGGGACCAGTCAGGTGTGGCCCCAGAGCTCGATGGCTGTCGCGAGCTCCGATGCCCGCCGTGGGCTGGAACCCCCAGTGGGGGTGGCTCACGGGGGTGCACCTAGTGAGTATCCGGTTCAATTGAGTGCACCAGCGACACTATCCAGCCACACTGGGGGGGTGCAGAGGCCATGGCCAAGGCAGGTTACTGTGGGTGGGCAGTTGTATCCACACTGCCCTGTTAACTCCTGGTTGCCAAATTGCCCCCCGGTTAGGGCAGGGGTGTCCGCCCCTGTGGGTATGCCAAGCGTTGCAGGGGCTATTCAGGGCCCGCTGCGCATACCCTCCATCCAATACGTGCCGACGACGGCTCTGCCGACGGCTGGTTATTCCTTGCCCCTGGGTGATCATCTATCACAGGCCACGAGGAAAAAAAATTGACGAGGGGAGTATGTAGATATTTTCTCCCTCTTGAATCGTGAGCCCACCAAGGGAGAGAGGGAGGGACAGGATGACAGGGACAAGGAGCTGTCCCGTCGTCGTAAGCCACCGCGTACCTGGCCCAACTGGTTGCAGGCCTATCTCATTTATATGGTGGTATACCTGAGGGCCCAGCCTGATTTGGCCATTCCGATGGTGCAATACCTCGACAATATGTACAGGGCGATGGTTGATTTTCATGGCCCGTCGTGGTTGACTTACGATGAAGAATTCAGGATGAGAGTGGCCCTACATCCTGAGATGAGGTGGGACGAGCCCTGCCAGCAATTGTTGCTCTTGTATATGACTCCCACGCGGCCAGCGCCTGGTGATAGGTATCATTGCGGCCATGCCGTGCAGCGGGCTGCTGCGACGCAGGTTCCCCGCCAGCCCGCCTGCTGTGTTGGAGCTTCTCAGCTAGTGGCGTGTGCAACAAGCGTCAGTGTCGTTTCTGACACGAGTGTCCCTCTTGCTCTGGCCCTCACACCGCCTCCGCGTGCCCGCGGGCTGGTGGGTCACGAGGCAGAGGCAGAGGTAGGGGTGGGCAGGGGGTGGTCAGAGTTCCCTCTGACGGTGCTGGCCACGCAAAAGGCCCCCTCCCCAACTAATGTCTCTATGCTGGAACGATGGCTTTCCGCTTATCCTAGACGGGATGATGCGAGGTACCTGCTAGAAGGTTTCCAGTTTGGTTTTCGTATACCATTTAGGGGTGTTCGGGGACTGCAGGATGCCCCGAACTTACTTTCTCTGAAGGATAATGAGGAGGTTGCTGCACACAGCATAGCTAAGGAGGTAACTGCTATGAGAGTTGCTGGGCCCTTTACTGAACCACCATTCCCTAACTTGAAAGTGTCTCCTCTGGGTCTAGTCCCGAAAAAGTCCCCAGGTGAATTTCGCTTAATTCACCATTTCTCTTACCCTGCGGGTTCCTCGGTCAATGATGCGATTCCTGATGACCTTTGTTCGGTCAAGTATACATCATTCGATCAGGCTTTACAAATGGTATGCTCCTGTGGTCCCGGGGCGCTCCTGGCAAAGTGCGATATCAAATCGGCATTCCGATTACTGCCAGTGCACCCCGATGACTTTGAGCTGTTGGGTTTTTGTTTCCGGGGAAAGTTCTACGTAGATAAGGCCATGCCTTTTGGCTGTTCTATTTCATGTTCGCCATTCGAACGGTTTAGCACTTTCCTCCAATGGGCCTTTGTTCGCAGGTCGGGGTCCCGGTCTGTAGCCCACTACCTCGATGACTTTTTGTTTGGGGGTGAATGGGGCTCGGACACGTGTACACGTCTCCTTACCACATTTCAGGCGCTTATGCGGGAACTGGGTGTCCCCTTAGCACCTGAAAAGACCGAGGGCCCAGCTACCACGCTCACCTTTTTAGGTGTCGAAATTGACACTGTCGCGCAGGCATCCAGGTTACCCATAGACAAGGTGACTCGGATCTCCCCGTCGATTCTGGCACTGATTGCCAAGCGTAAAGTGTCTCTTCGTGAGCTACAGATCCTTCATGGCCACCTCAATTTTGCCTGCAGGGTGGTGACCCCGGGCAGAGCTTTTGCCAGGCATCTGTGTGATGCCATGGCTGGCCTATTAAAACGCCATCACAGGGTACGGCTGACCAGGGGTATATGGGCAGACCTTTCGGTTTGGCTCACATTTCTCCAGGATTTTAATGGGGTCTCTTTTTGGAGATCAGACCTTCTGGTCTGCCCTAATTTTCAAGTACAGTCGGATGCCTCCGGCTCTCTGGTTATGGGATTTATTTTGAGGGGCGGTGGGCCTACGGCCAATGGCCTCATGCATGGCAAGGCACGGATCGCCTATGCGATCTTACTTTCCTGGAATTTTTTCCCATTTTGGGAGCACTAATGCTCCCAAAATGCACTGCAAAATGTACTGCAAAATGTACTGCAGGACGGAAATGAGCTCCCGTCTTCATCCCAGCTCCTGCTAACCTAGCAGTTCGAAAGCAAGAAATTGCAAGTAGATAAATAGGAACCACTTCGGTGGGAAGGTAACAGCGTTCCGTGCGCTCCGGTGTCTAGTCATGCCTGCCACATGACCATGGAAACATCTTCAGCTTAGAAACAGAGATGAGCACTGCACCCTAGAGTCGGATACGACTGGCCTTCGAGCAAGGGAAACCTTTACCTTTACCTTAATGCTATGGGGTGACAAGTGGGCCAATTCAGTGGTCCATTTTTGGTGTGACAATGCTGCAGTGGTGCACATTGTTAACGCCCAGACGTCCAAATCCCCCAGGGTCATGGCATTGGTTCGTCAATTTGTTTTAAGAACCCTACGCCTCAATGTGCTGTTCAGGGCCAGACATGTACCAGGCATTAACAATGATATTGCCGATGCTTTATCCCGCCTGCAGATCTCCCGGTTCCATGCCTTGGCTCCGGAAGCAGAGGAATTCCCCTCTCCACTCCCGGCCGAGATTTGGACATTTGGCGAGGAGAGGTGAACCGGGCGATCGGCATGTCCTTGGCACCTCGCACGCGTAAGGCGTACCAGCATGCTTTCATACAATTTAGAACCTTTTGTAGGCAACTACAGTTGCCTGAGGCGTGGCCGATACCTGTAGACCAGATTTTACAATACATGGTTTATCTTCACGGTCAGGGGTTGGCCCCCCTAGATAGCCTCTAGGCTTTCGGCATTGGCATTTATGGCCAAGGCACGGGGCTTCGCTGACTGCATGAATGACTTCCGCATATGTCATGTTTTGGAAGAGTAGACACGTGAACGTGGCCGCCGCCCGGACACACGTCACCCCATTTCACCAGATGTTCTTACCCACCTTGCACGAGGCTGGCATAACTTGTGTTATGATAGGTACGAGGTGGCTCTTTTTCATGCAGCTACCACTGTAGCCTTCTTTGGAGCGCTCCGCATCAGTGAATTGGTACCATTGTCTAAGGCGGCTGCGTCTCGTAGGGCACTGGAACTCGACGATGTCTATGTTACACAAGAGTGGGCTCAGTTGAGGATACAGTCCTCAAAGATTGATCAGCACGGCGTAGGCAGTGGAGTCAGACTGCTACAATGTTCCATTGAAGACATCTGTCCGGTTGGTGCCCTACATGAGTTTTTATCAGTGCGTGGTACGCACCCTGGCCCGTTTTTCTGCCACCAGGATGGGTCTCCCCTTACTAAATTCCAGTTTTGGAAGGTGACCGGTATGACACTTCACAGTGTTGGCCTCCCCGGGGCTCGTTACGGCACCCATTCATTTAGGATAGGCGCCGTGTCCACTGCTGCTGTGTTTGGGTACTCTGAGGCTGATATATGCCGGATGGGCAGATGGGGATCCATGCGCTTTGCATTATACGTACGCCCCCTTCAGGCATGAGTACCAGTTAGGTCATTACTCTTTTATCTTCTTTTACAGACCCTGTGTGTCCACGCACACCGGTGGCAGTATGGCTGGTGGGCCACAGTTACGTGCACTGGGCAGCGCAGTATGCTGCGGCAACAAAGTGGGGACCCCATCTCGGGCTACGTGCAGCCGCTCATATGCGATGGTACGGTAAGCGTGGCATGAGATGGCGGGAACTGTTGCCATTCCTGTTTTCCATCAGGGATGCTGGACCGCCTGATGTCCTTATCCTGCACCTCAGCGGCAATGATCTCGCACAGGTCACTGGCCTCTCTTTAAAATTGTCGATTTGCACTGACCTAGCCTATTTACATCATGTATGGCCGTCCACGCGGCTGCTATGGTCGGATATCGTGCCACGACAGACTTACAGGGGACCTCCACGTCCTTGACCGCGCTCACTGGTCGGTGAACAGGGCTGTTGCCCAGTTCCTTGCTGACAATGGCTTGAGGACAGCCATTCGGCATCCTAAGATAGGCTTGCAGGATTATGATCTCTATGCAGGAGATGGGGTCCACTTGTCGGCCAGAGGTATGAACCTCTTTCTTGAGGATATGCAAGCAGGCCTGGTGACCGAGCTGACGGTCGGGGGGGGGGGGGGGCGGTGAGTCATCATGGATGCCTCCCCATGTGGCGGGTAGCACTGGTAAGGTAAAGATACCCATAGGTATCCGGCAGGTTCGCAATTGACTGGCAAACACGTAGACAGGTACAGGGGAAATAGGTTTGGTCGGTCAAGGGCGAACCAGGCAAGGGGTGATGTCAGGAGCTTCACAGCCTGCATCACCTTGATATTTCAACAGATACACGTCATAGGGTGGGGTCAGTAGATAGTTTATTGACTCCGGTCAACAATTTGTTTGTGTCAACAAACAAATTGATACAAATAGATACATGTAGCCAATTGCCATTGGCATTTTGGGAGGAACCTTACCAGTGTTACTGTGGCCTGCTTGCCTTAAAGAATTACAATTGGATGATTACACCAATTGAAAGTTATAATTCGGACTAGGGCATTATTCAATAAAAGTGGCCCGATGCCTTTTATCCATATACCGGTGTCTGAGTCTTTCTTTGGGGGGTGTGTCTGCAAAGACGGGAGCTCACTCTGTCCTGCAGTACTCGTAATCGAACTGCTGACCTTCCGCCTCCCAATCAGCATCTTAGACACTTCAGCTACTGCAGTCCCTTCAGTTTGAAAGGTATGTAGGATCAAATGCACAACATGTGAAGAAAGTCCTCCAAGAACTATGTATTTATGTAACTCTATCATAGTCTTGGTCTGGATGGTCTATCAGAGCTGACTCACTGCTCTTAGAAGATATGTTTCTATATGCAACCAAACAAGTTCACTAATCCTATAAAAATGTTATTTAACATTTTATGTATAGAGAAAATATAAAACATGGAGAAATGTTCAATCCAAGTGAAGCACCCAATCAGAGATGAGTCAGCACCCCATAGATAATGGACATCTTACCGTTGGATGTAGAAAAGCTAGAAGGTGATGAACTGCTCAAACTTGTGTTAAAATAGAAATAATCAAACAGAGACATGTTTCCTATTTCAAAATTGGAATAATAGGATAGACTAAATGAAAAGCAGGTGTCATTAAGTTTTCTCTAAAACTGTGCCAGTATCTGCTTTGATGAAGGATGTGCAATGTTGCTCCATATAATCAGTTTGAAAGGTATGTAGGATCAATTGGACAACACGTGAAGAAAGTCCTCCAAGCACTATGTATTTATGAAACTCTTTCATAGTCTTGGATTGGGTGGTCTGTCACAGCTGACTCACTGCTCTTTGAGGATATGTTTCTGTGTGCAACCAAACAAGCTCACTAATCCTATAAAAATGCAAGTCAAATTGAAATAATTGAAAATATTCCAAAAGTTGTTGTTGTTGTTCAGTCGCACAGTCGGTTCTGACACCTTACGACCCCATGGACCACCACACACCAGGCACCTCTACCCTCCACCTCTAACCTCCACCTCTCAACCAGTGGTGGGCTCCAAAAACATTTACTACCACACTGTGTGCGTGGCATGGTGGGCGTGACCAGGGGAAAAACCCTGCATTGAACCCGAATTAGGACTACTTTATTTCAAAACTTGGATGGGCGGGACCAGCCAGAATTTCTGTACCGGTTCGGGCGAAATGGTATGAAACTGTTGATGCCCACCACTGCTTATAGTGTATCTTTAAACACATATCATTAGCCATTCCACATCATATGTGTAAAAAGTAAGTTGTCTGATGTTATTTAACATTTTATGCATAGAAAAAATATAAAACATGTAGAAATGTTCAATCCAAGTGAAGCACCCAATCAGAGATGAGTCAGTACCCCATAGTTAATGGACATCTTACCGTTGGATGTAGAAAAGCTAGAAGGTGATGAAGAGATCAAACCTGTGTTAAAATAGAAATAATCAAACAGAGACATGTTTCCTACTTCAAAATTCGAATAATAGGATAGATTAAATGAAAAGCAGGTGTCATTAAGTTTTCTCTAAAACTGTGCCAGTATCTGCTTTGATGAAGGTTGTGCAATGTTGCTCCATATAATCAGTTTGAAAGGTATGTAGGATCAAATGCACAACACGTGAAGAAAGTCCTCCAAGCACTATGTATTTATGAATCTTTTTCATAGTCTTGGTCTGGGTGGTCTGTCACAGCTGACACTGCTCTTAGAGGCTACTAGCATAGTTTGCCCGGTGGTGCTGGGCTGTTTTGAACTGTGTTGGAAGCTTGGTTTTTTTTTGTTAATGTTTGTACATCTTACCGTTGGATGTAGAAAAGCTAGAAGGTGATGTAGCACTCAAACCTGTGTTAAAATAGAAATAATCAAACATAAACATGTTTCCTATTTCAATATTGGAATAATAGTATAGTAAAGGTAAAGGTTTCCCTTGCTCGAAAGCCAGTCGTATCTGACTCTAGGGTTCAGTGCTCATCTCTGTTTCAAAGCCAAAGAGCCAGCGTTGTCTGCTTCTGCAGACACCGGAGAGCATGGAACACTGTTACCTTCCCACCGAAATGGTCCCTATTTATCTACTTGCAATTTCTTGCTTTCAAACTGCTATGTTGGCAGGAGAATAATAGGACAGATTAAGTGAAAAGCAGGCATCATTATGTTTTCTCTAAAACTGCTTTGATGAAGGCTGTGCAATGTTGCTCCATATAATCAGTTTGAAAGGTATGTAGGATCAAATGCACAACATGTAAAGAAAGTCCTCCAAGCACTATGTATTTATGAAACTCTTCTGGGTGGTCTATCACAGCTGACTCTCTGCTCTTAGAGGATATGTTTCTGTGTGCAACCAAACAAGCTCACCAATCCTATGAAAATGCAAGTCAAATTTAAATAATTGAAAATACTCCAAAATTTGTTGTTGTTGTTCAGTTGCACAGTCGGTTCCAATTCTTTGCAACCCCATGAACCACCACACACCAAGCACCTCTACCCTCCACCATCCCTCTCAACCAGTGGTGGGCTCCAAAAACATTTACTACCACACTGTGGGCGTGGTACGGTGGGCGTGGCCAGGGGAAAAGCCCTGCATTGCACCCGAATTAGGACTACTTTATTTCAAAACTTGGAATTTCTGCTACTGGTTCAGCTACTGGTTGTAGAGAACTTGTGTGAACCTGTTGATGCCCACCACTGCTCTCAACCCGCCCAACTCTGAGCCCACTGCATCCACAACACCATCTAACCCTCTCATTTTCTGCCACCCCTTCTACTTTTGCCTTCAACCTTTCCCAGCGCTCAAGGCCTTCTCAAATGAATCCTCTCTTCTAATTTGATGACCAAAGTACTTTGCAGGCGCACCCCCCCAATAACGGACACAGACAACATTGAAAGTGGATAACAGCATAGGGCCACATTTATTGATTCAATGCCCTAGTCCGAATTATAAATTTATATTGGTAAAACGACCAATCATAATTACTAAGGCAAGCAGGCCGAAGTAACACTGGTAAGGTACCACCCAAAAATTGCCAACGGCAATTGGTTACAATGTATCAATTTGTATCAATTTGTTTGTTGACAACAAACAAATTGTTGACCGTAGTCAATAACTAACTCATGACCCCACCCTCTGACGCGTATCCGTGAAATCACAGGGGTGATGCATGCTGGTTAGCAATCGTCATCACCCCATCGCCTGGTTCGTCGTTGACCGGACAACGTTTAACTACTTTATTCCTGTCTAGTGTTGTCCAGTCAATTGCGAACCTGCCGGATACTTGTGGGTCATACTGTTTACCTTACCAGTGCTACCCGCCAATGTGACCAAAGTCAACAGTAGGAACACAGAAAGACCCCTATATCAAACCATAGCAACAGTGTGGGATGGGCAAAAAAGCCAGGACCCTGAAGCCAATATGGGTCCCAACCAAAAATTCCCACCCGGCCCCGAAGCGACCAAAATATCACACTGTTAACTAGGGAGGGGGTGGAGGGGAAAAGACTTCTCCGCTCCGTCGCTGAGGTAAAATGGCAGCTCGGCTGCCTCGTGGCCACCCCTTTTATAAGGGAGCTGGCCACGCCCCTAACTACCCGGATTCTCTGTCCTGTGGGGGGGGGCCCGCAAAGGGCGCGGCGGCCATTTTGGCGCCGCGCTTGCATTGCAGGCGCACCCCCCCAATAACGGACACAGACAACATTGAAAGTGGATAACAGCATAGGGCCACATTTATTGATTCAATGCCCTAGTCCGAATTATAAATTTATATTGGTAAAACGACCAATCATAATTACTAAGGCAAGCAGGCCGAAGTAACACTGGTAAGGTACCACCCAAAAATTGCCAACGGCAATTGGTTACAATGTATCAATTTGTATCAATTTGTTTGTTGACAACAAACAAATTGTTGACCGTAGTCAATAACTAACTCATGACCCCACCCTCTGACGCGTATCCGTGAAATCACAGGGGTGATGCATGCTGGTTAGCAATCGTCATCACCCCATCGCCTGGTTCGTCGTTGACCGGACAACGTTTAACTACTTTATTCCTGTCTAGTGTTGTCCAGTCAATTGCGAACCTGCCGGATACTTGTGGGTCATACTGTTTACCTTACCAGTGCTACCCGCCACACGGAGGGGCTTCAAAGAAGACCTGACGCCCCCCCCCAGACCGTCAGCTCGGTCAACAGGCCTGCTCGCCAATCACCCAACAGGAGGTCCATACCTCCTCGCGACAGATGGACCCCATCCCCTGCGTACAAGTCATAATTTTGTAGGCTAGTATCGGGGTGATGACTGACCCGTCCCCAAGCCCTGTCGGCAATAAACCGCGCCACCGCCCTATCGACCGCGCGCCTAGCGCGGTCAAGGGCCAGGAGGTTAACGCCCCCTCTGTAAGAATGGCGCGGGACAATGTCCGACCACACCAGGGTTGTGGCAGGCCAGCCATAATGCAAATAGGCGAGCTCCTCGCAAATCGCATGCTTGAGCGATAAGCCGGTAACTTGGCCCAAATCATTGCCCCCCAGGTGGATGACGAGAATGTCAGGCGGGTCAGCACCCAGGCCAGAAAAAAGGAAAGGCCGCAGCTCCCGCCATAACATCCCAGGCTTACCATGCCATGTGAGACTGGCGTGTTCACCCAGTCCCAGTCGGGGTCCACTCTGTCGCCGCAGCGTAACGCGCTGCCCTGTGCACATAGCTGTGGCCCACCAGCCATACTGTCACCGGTGTAATACGACACCCAGGGTCTGTAAGAAAATTGAGAAAAATTGAGAAAAAAGACGGTAAGGTGACTGGATTGGTACTCATGGCGGAAGTGGGCGCACATAAAACTGAAAACCTTGCGAGCCCCACCTCCCCATGCTGCGTATGTCAGCCCCCAGAGTACTCAAAAGCAGCTGCTGTAGGGGCTGCGCCAATACGGAATGAATGTGAGCCATAACGGGCACCTGGTAGGCCCACCCTGGTGAGGGCTCTGGCTGTCACCTTCCAAAACTGAAATTTAGTAAGGGGAGACCCATCTTGGTGACAGAAAAACGGGCCGTGGTGCATGCCACGCAGTGCCAGGAACTCCTGTAGGGCACCAACCGGACAGATGTCTGCCAAAGAACACCGTAGCAGTCTTACCACTGCCTACGCCATGCTGATCTGTCTTAGAGGAGCGTATCCTCAACTGGGCCCAGTCTTTGGCAACATAGACATCCTCGAGTTCCAGTGCCCTACAACTTGCATCCGCCTTATACAGCATCTCAAGCTCGCTGTCGCGGAGCGCTCCAAAAAGGCCACCGTTGTAGCCGCATGAAGTGGGCTGCCTCATTTCCAAAACAGAGGCCAGGCCAGCCCCGGGCCAATTGGGTAAAAACCCTGGGAAAATCTTGCATCCGCCTTACTCAGCATCTCAAGCTCGCCGATGCGGAGGGCTCCAAAAAGGCCACCGTTGTAGCCGCATGAAGTGGGCTGCCTCAATTATCAAAACTGAGGCCAGGCCAGCCCCGGGCCAATTGGGTAAAAAACCCTGGTAAAATCTTGCATCCGTCTTACTCAGCATCTCAAGCTCGCCGACGCGGAGGGCTCCAAAAAGGCCACCGTTGTAGCCGCATGAAGTGGGCTGCCTCATCTATCAAAACAGAGGCCAGGCCAGCCCCGGGCCAACTGGGTCAAAAACCCCCTGGGTAAATGGGGCGGCGGTCGCCCGGGAAACGCCCGAGCACGCGCACCCACCCCTCCCAACATGTCTCACCCGGAAGTCATTGGTGCTGTCCACACGACCTCCCACTTTGGCCATAAAAGCCAACCCAACAGCTGAGATGCTATGGTGCGTGGTGCGAGGCCCTGAGCATACAGGTAAACCATGAATCGCAGAACATGGGCTACTGTAATCGGCCAGGTTCCTGGCAGTCGGAATCGGGTACATAATACTCTAAAGGAACTAAATGCGTGGTGATACGCCTTACTCATGCATGGCGCTAGTGACATGCCGATCGCCCGGTTCACCTCTCCTTGCCAACGGTCCATCTCTCATCCGGTAGTGGCGAGGGAAATTCCTCCGCATCCGGGGGCCGAGGCACGGAACCGGGAGATCTGCAGGCGGGACAAAGCAGCAGCAACATCATTATCAACCCTTGGGACTTGCCTGGCCCTGAAGGGAACGTTGAGGCACAGGTTGCATAACACAAACTAACGCACTAGCCCCATAACCCCGGGCGATTTGGAAATCTGTGCAGTGACGATGCGGACAACAGCCGCGTTGCCACGCCAAAATTGCAGAACCGAGTTGGCCCACCCCTTGCCCCATAGCATCAAAGCACCCAGGATAGGGAAATATTCCAGATACGTGAGACCATGCAGGCGACCCTTGCCTGCCGCGGATGGTGGCCACCCACCATAGGCCGACTTCCAATTGAAGGACATCCCAGAAACCCATGGATCCTGAGGCATCGGACTGCATCTGAAAGCAAGGGGGGAGCCAGGAAATCAAACCCAAAATGACACCCCGTTGAACTACCCCTGGGTCTATGGCCAGACAAGCACGTCTGCCCCGATACCCCGGGTAAATCTGAGCCTGTGGCGGGGCCTGGATAATCCCGCCATGGCGTCGCACCAGCGCAGAGCAATTGCCCTGCCCGGTGCGACGACCCTGCCAGCGAAATTGGGGTGACCATGTAGCACCAGAAATTCCCTCCATGATGCCATGCACTCAGCCAGCAAGACCGAGACAAGGGCCACTAGCCTTGACACCTTATCCCGCTGCAACCTAGAATCCTGCGCTATCGTGTTACTCTCCACCCCAGGAATACTAGCTGTGGAGATGGGCCCTCGGTCTTTTCGGGCGCTAAAGGGACACCAAGTTCCTCCATTAGCGTCTGAAATGTGTTGAGGAGACGTGGGTACGTGTCCCAGCCCCGTTCAGCCCCGAATAAAACCATCCAGGGAATGGGCTACAGACCGGGACCCTGACCTGCGGACAAAAGCGCAATCTAGGAAAGTGGTGAAACGCTCGAACACCGAGCCCCAATGGAATAGCCAAAAGGCACGGCATCATTGAAATAATATGCTCCCCGGGACGGGGGTGCAGGGACAGTGCCAACGACCCTGCCCGCATAGACCCTTTTGTCAAAGCTGGCAGCAGCCACCTCCTCCCTCCCCTTAAGGGATAAAAGATTGGGGGGGAGCCCCTCGGTAAACTAAATCCCTCTGCAACAGTCTTGCAAGCCCCTTGTCTGCCCCACCCTCTGCCTATTTCGCATTCCTCTAGGCCTAGGACAGGCAGAGGCCGCATGGGGGCCAACACAGGTGGGACACTCCTGTCTGTATATACAAGTCCTCCCATTAGAGGAGCCATTGGACAAGAAAGTCCAGAACGGCAGGCGGGCTGGGACCCCCCGCCCCGCCCCATGGCAGGTGACCTATGCTGGGGCCGCCCGCTGAACCGCATGCCCACAATGGTATATCTCCCCGGGCACAGGGCGCGTGGGCGTCAAGTACAAAAGCCGCAGTCTCTGGCCTGGCTCATCCCGCCTAACCCCAGGGTGTGTGAGAATCCGCCTACGGCATCCCTCGTCACAAGCCAACCACGCTGAGCCCGGAAAGTAAACCATCGCCCGGCAGATGTTGTCCAAATACTGGACCATCGGAATAGCCAGATCCGGCCAGGCCCAAGGTACACTGCCATGCCTATGATGCAGGCCGGCAACCATTTAGCCCACATACTTGGTGGCTTGTGACAACGTGCCTGCCACTATCCTTCTATTCTGCCCCTCCATCTCTCCTTGGAGGGCACCTTGTTTAGGAGTGAGAAGATATCCACATATTCCCCCCGTCAAATTTACTCCCTGGCGGCCTGTGCCAAGTGGTCATTCAGCGTTAAAGAATAGGAACTTGGACCAACCCGGCCACCCCAAACATTCCCCTCAGGGTAGGGAATACCCCCCACCGCGGGGCCCCGGGAATGTGTGTGGATGTACTCGCTTACACCCCAGTGCCCAAGGTGGCAGTCGTCGTCGCCGGGTGGGGTGCCGACAGCGTGGCCCCCGCACCACCCGCGCGAGGCCAAGGCCATTGAAAGCCCCCCCCCCATATTGGGAATGTGTGTGGATGTACTCGCTTGCACCGGATACTCACATGCTGCACCCCCGCGGGCCGCCCCCACCGGGGGTTCCGGCCCACTGGGGGCGTCGGAGCTCACGACCGACGTAGAGCTCATCACCGTGGCCTGACCCGCACCTGGCTGCTGGCCGGGGAGCCGCGAGGCAGTGGCCGGACCCGCGCCACGCGCCTGCAGCAGCTCAACCCTCCCTGCCGGCTGTTGTCCTTCTGCCGACAGCGCCTCAAAAGGGACCCCGAAGGGGGCGCCCGCCTGACTGGAGCAAAGAGCCGGCCGGCCCGCCCGGTCCAGGCGTGGTACAGGCGAATATGGCCATTGGCCAGCACCGAAGCCCGGCAGGGTCGGTGAAGAAACCCGGTAAGGCAGGGGGCCGCACCACCCCCAAGGCTAGAGGGCCCAGGGGGAGGCTGCGACCCTATAAGAGTAGGCCCAACAGGGTGGGCAGATGCAGGAGCGGTGTCCACCGCTCGCGGGCCGCGGGCCGGAACCCCTTCCGCGCCCGCACTCTGGTCGCCCACTCCGGGCCAAGGGGCAATAGACCCCATTCCGCCGGCCCCGGCAGGGGCCTGCAAAGGCGGCTGCTGAGGAGGCGGCACCGCGGTCCTCCGACCTGGGTTGCGCCTCCTACCAGCGCAAGCTGCACTCAAAGCCGCCTCCTTCTTCAAAGGTATCTCCACTGAAGCAAAGGGAAGCCAACAAGGAAGAATCGCTACCGAAAGGCTTCCCGGTAAGCTAAAGAGCGACGGAGACACAGGGGAAAAGACTTCTCCGCTCCGTCGCTGAGGTAAAATGGCAGCTCGGCTGCCTCGTGGCCACCCCTTTTATAAGGGAGCTGGCCACGCCCCTAACTACCCGGATTCTCTGTCCTGTGGGGGGGGGCCCACAAAGGGCGCGGCGGCCATTTTGGCGCCGCGCTTGCATTAGCTTCATCTGCGCTATTTGACCTTCCAAGGAGCAGTCAGATATGATTTCTACTAAGATCGATCTGTTTGTTCTCCTCGCTGCCCAGGGTATCTTCAAAACTCTCCTCCAACACCACATTTCAAAGGCATTTATTCTTCTGCACTCAGCTTTTCTTATGGATCAGCTCTTACAGCCATACATTACTACCAGGAATACCATTGTTTTGACTACGCGAACCTTTATTTCTCGGGTGATGTCTCTACTTTTCACTATGTTCCCCAGGTTTCTCATAGCTTGTCTCCCAAGAATCAGTCGCCTTTTTATTTCATAGCTGCAATCCTCATCTGCAGTTATCTTTGCTGCTAAGAATGTAAAATCTGTCACTGCTTCTACTTCTTCTCAATCTATTTTCCAGGAACTGACAGGACCTGTTGCCATTATTTTGGTTTTCTTGATGTTGAGTCTCAAGCCAGCTTTTACACTCTCTTCTTCAACCTAAGCAGGAGTTTCTTTAGGACTTTTTCAATTTCTGCCATTAGGGTGGTATCGTCTGCATATCTCAAATTGTTGATGTTTCTCTCAGCAATTCTGATGTTAAATTGTGATTTGTCCAACCCCAAGTTGCGCATTATGTGCTCTGTGTATAAGTTGAATTAGCAGGGTAACAAATTGCAGCCTTGTCTTACTCCTTTTCCTATTCCGAACCACTCCATGATTCCATATTCTGTCCTAACTGTTGCTTCTTGACTCTTGTACAGATTTCTCATGAGGCATATGAGGTGTTCTGGTATTCCCATCTCTTTAAGTACTTGCCACATTTTATTATGGTTCACACAGTCAAAAGCCTTGGTGTAGTCAATGAAACAGAAGTAGACTTGTTTCTGGTATTCCTTTGTTTTCTCCATGATTCAATGTATGTTGGCAATGTGGTCTTTAGTCCCCATGCCTCTTCTGAAACCCGCCTGCTCTTCTGGTAATTCACTTTCCACATGTTGCTGAAGCCTGTCATGTATTATCTTCAGCATGACCTTGCTAGCATGTGAGATGAGCACAATTGTTCAATAATTTTATCTCCAAAATATATACAGGCAAATCTTAGGTTCCTTGCAATGTTCTGGAAACCTAGTTCAATCCAGAATAAGTTAAAGGTAAAGGTCACACTTGCTTGAAAGCCAGTCGTATCCGACTCAAAGGTGTTCATCTCTGTTTATAGTCAAAGAGGCAGTGCTATCTGCATCTGCAGGCATTTCTGAGGACATGTGACAGGCATGACTAGACACCAGAATGCACAGAATACTGTTACCTTCCCACCAAAGTGGTCCCTATTTATCTATTTGCAATTTCTTGCTTTCTATTTGCTAGTTTGGCAGGAGCTGGGACAGATACAGAAGCTCACTCTGTTGTGCAGCACTTGGGTCTCGAACTGCTGACCTGCTGACCTTCCAGTCATCAAGGTCAGTGTCTTGATCACTAAGCCACCACACTACCCCCTGCAATCAATCCAGAATACACCAGTGTAAAAGATACAATGCAAGAATACCTTGAAAATATGAAAGAACATGGAGTGTATTTAAATTATATTTAAAACATGGAATATTTTTTAACCTTAATGTATCAGCCATCATTAAAAATTTAAAAAAAGGATAGTGTTTTCATAGCTTCAACCCTTAAAAGGTCATGTGGGGGGGGGGGACAGAGTTAAGCTCGTTAAAATTTTGAAGTAAAATAATATTTCAGTTGCATGGATTTTAAGCCCAGAGCACAGAGAGTACTTCTGTATTTTCTTTTCTTTATGCTATTCACTTTTAAAATCCCTTTATGGTCCACTATGTTGTTCCTTGGTTTTGAACAGGTGCACTACGCTCTTGAACAGTTTGCAGCTTTCCAAACAAATTGGGTGAACAGTTAGCAATAGCAATTACATTTATATATCGCCGCATAGCGTTCTCTTGGCTGTTTACAATTAATTAGCAGTTTTACCCCAAACATGTTTGGTACTCATTTTTTTTTTGTTGTTGTTCAGTCGCACAGTCGATTCTGACCCTTTGCGACCCTATCGACCATCATCCTCCAGGCACCTCTGCCCTCCACCATCCTCCTCAGCCCGCCCAGCTCTGTGCCCACTGCGTCCTTGATGCCATCTCATCTTTTGTTGCCCTCTTTTTCTTTTGCCCTCCACCTTTCCCAGCATCAAGGCCTTCTGCAGAGGATCCTCTCTTCTCATTTGATGTCCAAAGTACTTTAGCTTCATCTTACTCATTTTACTGATACAATATTGGAAGGACGGAGGGCTGAGTCAACTTTGATCCCCGTCAGGATCAAACTAAACTCAAAACATGAACAGAGTTTTGGCTTAAGTACTGCAACTTAATCACTTTCGTTTTGTTGTCCTGGTGAAGCTGGTTGCTTGCCCTCTTGGTGCCCTTTACAGACATTCAGTATATTGCTGTTCAGATTACACTACATTGATATGGCACTATCCACCTTTCCAGAGTTACCATTCTGATACTGCCTTAAATTATTTTACCATTTATGTAAAGAGGAGTTCCTGAACTAGGTCAGACCACTGTACATTGGGCACAGCACCAGTTCTCCAAAGCTTAGTAAGTCTAACACTAAATATTCTCCTGCTGAGCTGGACAAAATGGTGCCCATCTATCTCGAAAAATAAACTTCATGCCAGTTGAATCTGCGGGTTCTGCTCACGCAATTGGCATACTGTCCCTGACAGAACCATTACTTGGGAGATTGCTCCTTCGAGACTTGGTTCCGAGGGGACAGAAATTGGGGAGCGGATTAATAGCCATAGTTTAATTCACCCACAACTGACCTGGCAAACAGCTCGAGCAAGAGGAAATTGGATGGTTGACTCACAAGTCAGATAACAGATAATATCGCACCTACGGATTATCTACAGCCCTAAAACCAACAGTGGCCATGTTTACCCCAGGATAAGCATGGAACAATGGAGTTCCCCTGTCAGTGTTTAATTTAGTTAATTAACTTCCCCGGGAGAGGTTCCCAATTAACCCGTGTAAACATGAGATGTGATTCTTGTCAGATGACGATTCCATCACACACAGCCTCGCTTTCTATATATGCTATGATTTTCCCTCAATAAATCACTGGTCTTTGCTCCATCTTGCCTCATGTCTCATTGTCTGACCAGTCTCCTCCAGGACCCAATGGCCGCCTCGCGGCCCCAATCCAACATCTGGTGACTCCGACGTGATTCTACTCGTGAGTACGCGATCTTCGCGGTCCGGTTCTACGCCAGAGCCGTGTCCGAATCATCCCGGAGGACAGCGCGGCAGCTCTGGTCGGAAAGCCATCCCACCTGAGAGACAGCTACGCGGCGAGGCATTTCAGAGAGGCATCCTACAGCTTGCTCCAAGCTCCGAGGCGGTTGCACGGAAAAACGCATTCCGCTCAGTGTCGGCTGTGAACCCCTGATTCAGCGCAGAGGCCACCAAGGGCCCGTGGCAGCAGTCCACGCTCCGAGCTCCTTCCCAGAGATTCGTCACACAAAACCTATTACCTGGACTCCAGACATGTCGACTCATCCCGAGAAGGAAACTTCAAAGGACCGGCAGGTAATATGGGGACTTGTCCTCAGCGGCAATGTCCGTCCGCTAACCAGAGAATTCACTTAATGGAATTCAAGACCCTGGCCAGGGTATATCAGACAAGCATTCACAGCGGGGATATAGCGAGACTTTTGGTGTACTTGAGGGATCATTGTCTGCTTTACCCAGAAGTCGGCATGCTAACCCTTCAGCTTTGGGATAGGATAGGAGCCTGCATTCAGCAACCCCCAAGAGCTCCAGATGATGTAATTAGCACATGGAGCAAATGTAGGAAGCTCTTAGCAGAGGTAGACCCAGTCTGGATAGAGACCCAAGAACCCCCAGCGCCATCACAGCCATCAGCACCCACGGCTCTCTATCCGTCATTTCAGCTCAAGCAGGGTAGTGTAGGGAGCTTTCCCTCGGTGACAGCTGCAGACGTCACCGGCGGAATGCATGGAATGAGGAGCGCTGGCGCTTCTCTGACAGCTACGGGTTCCCAAGCTACCAAGAGTGCCCTTCAGCGCACAGTTGAGGAAGAGATCAGAAAGGGGGATTTGCCAGCAGAAGAACTAGCTGAGCTTAGCCAGATTTGCCCAATTCGCTTAGAAATAGATGCCCTCACGGGACAGCAGCAAGTGGTTCATTCACCAGTTCCGTACAAGCTTCTCATGGCTATACGGAAGGCCATCTCAGAGACAGGACTTCAGAGTCGCTTCACTAGGGGCACGCTTCAGCAATTGTGTGAAAACACGATGTTCATTCCGCATGACTGGAAAGCCGTCATGCGAATGATGCTCAACCCCAGCCAGTATTTGCTATGGGACAGCGAGTATCATCTCGAGGCATAGGCAAGGGCTGTCAGGATGGGCGGAGCAGTAATTCCTGACCAGCTATATGGCTCAGGTGCATTCAAATCCATCGATGCGCAGACCGCCTTGCCAATCGCCACCCTTCAGTTGTCAGCTGAGACAGCCTTCAGGGCTTTTCTCAAAGTCCCAGCAACTGGCAAAGCAGCTAAAAATTACACCGCAGTCAAACAGGGCGCCCAGGCGTCCTACATGGACTTTATCAATAGACTGGAAGAAGCAGTCAGTAGACAGATTGATAATGAGCAAGCCCAACAAGAGCTCATGATGAAATTGGCCAAAGATAATGCCAATCTCGACTGCCGTAAGATCTTGCAGTCACTGGGCAATCGTCCCGACATGATGCTCACGGACATGATTAGGGCTTGTGCCGACGTTGGCACAGATTCCTACAAGATGGGTCTGTTGGCAGCGACGGTACAAGGGGGTAGGAAACCCAAGAACAAGACCAAAGGAGCATGTCACAATTGTGGCAAGGTCAGTCATTTTGCTAGGGAGTGCCGATCCAAGGGCAGCGGCCAACATGCCGGCCGTCCCAAGGCTCCAACCACCCCATGTCCGAGGTGTAATAAAGGCTTCCATTGGTCCAAATTCTGTCCGAATTCAGGAAACCGGAACACGGGCATGTCTCTGGCCCCGGTCCAAACAGAGACCTCCATCGCTCTGGGAGAGCCAGAGCTGGATTAGATTCCGATCACATTCCAGACATTTCAAAGGTGCAGGCCAGCCCCAAAGACAGCACAGGGCTAGATTTGACTTGCCAGTCAGAAGTCACATGCAACTTGCCAGGCACAGTCTATCTGGTCGATTCCCAGTACGTGGAACCCCTGCCTAAAGGTTACATAGGCTTAGTTTTGCCTCGTAGTGTTGCAGGAGCACGAGGAATTCTTGTAATTCCGGGAGTCGTCGACTCCAATTTTTCAGGTGTTCTCCAAGTTCAACTCTGGACACACCTATCCCAAACCATTCACAAGGGAGACACGTTAGCGCAACTGATCATGGTTCCTTGTAACTCGCCAGCAGGCAGCCAGGAAAGGCTCAGGGGCCTCAGAGTCCGGGTCGGAAGACCGCTTGAGCGCAAGTGGGGCAGTGCAAGGATACCAGGTCTTAGCGGCAGTGGAACCAACATAGAGTGGAAACGGCGACCGGTTATAGAGGTATTTTTAAATAAAAAACCATTCACCGGGTTGCTGGACACCGGAGCTGATGTCAGCGTGGTCAGCCAAAGTCAGTGGCCGCAGGAGTGGGCTATTGAGCCGGTCTCCGATGTGTGGGGGGTAGGCGGTATCCAAGAAGCATTTAGAAGCTTAGATTGGGTAGAGGTCACAATCCCTGAGGCTGACGGCACAGCGGTCATCCGGCCGCACATTCTGGACGTGCACGTCAACCTTTGGGGGCGAGACATTTTGCAGCAATACCATGCCACTCTTACCTTCGGGTAATGGCTCTGCCACTTAAATGGCTAACCAACACGCCAGTCTGGATAGAGCAATGGCCGGTAGTAGGGGAGAAATTAGTCACCCTGAAACAGCTGGTAAAAGAACAGCTAGATGCAGGACATATAGAACAGTCCACCAGTCCTTGGAATTCACCCATATTTGTCATCAAGAAAAAGTCGGGGAAGTGGCGACTCCTTCACGATCTCAGAGAGATCAATAAATGTATTCAGCCAATGGGTCCGCTTCAATGCGGCATCTTGAATCCGAATATGATCCCCGAGGGTTGGGAGATCTTGGTCATAGACCTTAAGGATTGCTTTTATACAATTCCCCTAGGGACAGGGAAAGGTTCGCCTTCACAGTGCCAGTCGTGAACCACAGAGAGCCTACGCAACATTACACGTGGAAATATTTGCCACAGGGGATGCTTAATTCGCCCACCCTGTGCCAAATTTATGTTCACAACGCACTGGCAAAGTTTTAAAACCTTCACCCCACAGCTTTAGTGTGTCATTTAATGGATGACATCTTGGTCGCAGCGCCGCAACTCGGCAGCGAAATGTTTAAAGACCTCCAGGTCACCCTGGAGGGAAAAGGGTTACTCATTGCCCCAGAGAAAGTTCAGAGAACCGAGCTGTCTTCATACTTGGGCCATCGGCTTCTCCATTCTTTCGCAGCACCAGTTTTGCCTCAGATCAATTTAAAGGATTCAGTCACCCTGGTAGAATTACAGCAGGTTTTGGGAAACATTAATTGGGCCAGACCGTATTTCAGATTGGATACGGATCTTTTGAAACCGCTCTTCTCGCTGCTAACGTTAGGTAAGTAGCCGGCAGACCAGATACAAGTTCCTCGAGAGGCGCACTTGACTCTCGAGAAGGTCAACCAAGTTCTCAGCCAGAGATGGGTAGACAGGATTAGTCAGGGGCCATATGCTCCGATCCTGAACTTGTACATCGTTCGGCCCAGATCCATGTTCACCGGAGCCCTAGGGGTGGACTCCGAGCGAGGGGCGAGTATCGTGGAATGGGTGTATTTACCGCACACCTCTTCCCGAAACATCGTTCCCCCGCAGGAACTGGTCTCCGCGGTGGTTTACCGAAGAAGGCTGAGAGCAAGGGACATCTCAGGGCACGATTTAGCAAAAATCATCGTCCCATTCACAAAAGAGCAGGTTCAGCAACTGATGCAGCTTGGTGACTCGCTTCCAATTGCCTTGGAGGGATTCACTGGATGCTTGGCATACCATTTGCCGAAAGACCCCAGACTCGTCTCACTTCAAACGCAGACAGTCAGTTTGTGTGAGTTGATGTCACTGGTTCCACTTCAGGGGGCTAGGACAGTGTTCACGGATGGGGGTCACACATATGGTGTTTTAACTTGGCAGGAGGACCAGGCTTGGCGCACGCTTCTAACTCTTCCACAGAAGTCCGCGTAGCGGGCAGAGTTGGCAGCGGTGAACCTTGCTTTGCGCACCTTTGTCAAAGAACGCCTAAACATAATTACTGACAGCCAGTATGTTAGGAATTTGCTTCACAGTCTACCAGGAGCATACATCACTCCCACGATAGACAAAAATTTGCTGAGTCTGTTTCTCACAACTCAATTTCACTTGCGGAACCGCACCAAAGCGCTCTATATCGCCCACATCTGAAGCCACCAGGACTTGCCTGGTCCGATTTCTGAGGGCAATAGCAGAGCGGATGCGGCCGCAAAGGAAATTCAGCAACGGTCAGTTTTGGGAGTCTTCACAACTCCAATTCAGAGTCATGCATTCTTTCATCAGAATGCCAAAGCGCTCACTAGGCAGTTCAACCTGCCACTTTCTCAAGCCCAAGGCATAGTCCGTTCCTGTCCACATTGTGCAGGGGCGGTAGGGGGGCCCTCGTGGGGGGTCAACCCACGAGGGACAGAGGCCAACCAGGTGTGGCAAATGGATGTCACACATGTTCCACAGTTTGGCAGATGGCAGTACATGCACGTCTGCATTGATACTTTTTCACAGTTTGTTTGGGCAACAGCGCAGAAGGGAGAAACAGCTTCCCATGTGGAGCAGCATCTCCTTTCCTGCTTCGCGGCCATGGGCAAACATGGCACGTGAAAACCAATAACGCTCCAGCTTACAGCTCCAGGCAGCTGGCCGACTTCATGGCCACCTGGGACATTAAGCACACCTTTGGCGTTCCGTACAATCCGCAGGGGCAAGCGATTGTGGAACGGATCAATCGGACGCTTAAATCCTACATTGACAAACAAACAGAAAGGGGGGAACCACCAGCCCTCCCCAAATCTCAGGGTCAGGCACAGCATTGTCTGAACAAGGTATTGTTCACGTACAATCACCTTAATGTTTTTTCGGATTGCACTATGCAGGAGAAGCACTTCCGCCGTTCGGAAGCTCTCCCGCGGCCGATGGTGCGTTACTGAGTGCCACCGGATCCTTCCTGGAAGGGTGTCGTCTGGATTCCAGCTCGGTGTGTCAAGCCTCACTTCGAGTCCAATGGCATGAACACAGGCCGTCCCGGACCCGATCCCAGAGATGGAGGACCTCACCCTAACAGGGGGAGCCAAGCGGAGGAGGCGGCGACAGCAATGACAGCGCCAAAGATCACCTGGGGGATGGCCAAAACCCTTTGCCAGGAAGCAGCGGAGGTCGTCCGGCACGAGGACAAGGAGCCGACACCGGAGAACATCTTGGTTGCAGCTTTTTCCCTGATCACAGCTAACTCCGTGATGACCACCATCATCCTGATCCTCTCCCTACTTGCTGGGGGAGGCATTCAGGCAGCTTCACTGGAAGCCAATAACCTGATGCCAGGCAGAAATCTCTCTGCCCGGCTGCAGTACAACGTTTGGGAAAGATTGGCGACCCTCGTCAATCAGTCCGATTTTTGCCTGAGGCAGACCACTGCTTCTGCCTCAATTCTGAGCACATGCCTCATCCCGGTGTGTCACTCCCCAGATGCGCGCATCAGGAACGGTGACTGGTTGGTGAAGCGGATATTCGGTCCATTTTACAAGACTGGCTTTTCAATGTATGCGCACTGGGCAACCCAAGTCACCAAAGTCTTGCCAGCTAATGCAGCCACTCTCTACACTCCTCGAGTGGCGGTCAGCTCGAACTCTACTTGTGCTCGAATGACCGGCTATTCCACGGTCGACGGGCCACAGCGCCATTGCCTCGACCCCGGCAGCAGCAACTGGACTTGTGATAACCCAGAGACTATTAACTCAATATATGTTCATGTTACCTTGCCTTCAGGATGGTTTTTTACATGTAATCAGTATACTTGGAACTACATTCCCGCAAATGTATCAGATTCCACATGTTGTATCAGTCGCTTGACATTGTTGCTCCCCACTAGAGACATGGTTGCACCAAGCACGAATGTTCCTTCACACTTATGGCACGCTCGTGCCACCCAGTTAGACAGCTCATGTGATAGCAGCATTAGAATTCTGAGTAAAGCTGAGTACGTTTCGTTAGCAGTCAGCATACTTGGCGTGCCAGGCTTAGCTGTCGGCAATGCTTGGAGAATTGGTCAATTGGCTTGTGCTCTGGCAAAAGCCATTAACCACACCTCCTCGGCGATAGCGCTGCTTAATCAAGAGCAGACAGAGCTTTGCCATGCCATACTGGATAATCGAGCAGCCATCGGTTATCTCCTGTTGCTACATCATTTGGGTTGCGAGTCTGTCCATAGCATGTGTTGCTTTAATCTCACAGACAACTCGCATAAGGTACAGAGTCAGCTCACAGACCTCCACACCTTGGTCAAAAACATCAAGGAAGATGCTACGTGGGGGTGGTGGAATTCGTTATGGTCGTGGTTCCCATGGGGTTGGCTACAGACGACACTCAAGGTGATTGTGGGGGTGGTAATACTGGGAACAGCATTGTGTTGTTTCAGGCAATGTATTCCCTCACTGGTGTCAAGATGTCCCCCATGGAGAGAACCCCGGAATGTCATCACTCCACGTTAGCTGATGCCACTCCTACGCCGAGCCGTCTGTCAGGTCCAATCAAACAAATAAAGGGGGAGTGCGGGTTCCGTTCACGCAATTGGCATACTGTCCCTGACAGAACCATTACTTGGGAGATTGCTCCTTCGAGACTTGGTTCCGAGGGGACAGAAATTGGGGAGCGGATTAATAGCCATAGTTTAATTCACCCACAACTGACCTGGCAAACAGCTCGAGCAAGAGGAAATTGGATGGTTGACTCACAAGTCAGATAACAGATAATATCGCACCTACGGATTATCTACAGCCCTAAAACCAACAGTGGCCATGTTTACCCCAGGATAAGCATGGAACAATGGAGTTCCCCTGTCAGTGTTTAATTTAGTTAATTAACTTCCCCGGGAGAGGTTCCCAATTAACCCGTGTAAACATGAGATGTGATTCTTGTCAGATGACGATTCCATCACACACAGCCTCGCTTTCTATATATGCTATGATTTTCCCTCAATAAATCACTGGTCTTCGCTCCATCTTGCCTCATGTCTCATTGTCTGACCAGTCTCCTCCGGGACCCAACGGCTGCCTCGCGGCCCCAATCCAACAGAATCATATGCCAATCCCAGATAGGCTATGCTAGAGACTTGCTCTTTACCTTACAGGGCATAGCCTTGTTACCTTAGCAGGCTAGTTTAGAGGATGCACGGGTTGTTCTCCAATTCCTCCTCCCTGCTACCTGAAGTGTCCAGTTTGCCTAATTTTAGGCTCAAGTGACCAGTTTGCCTAATTTTAGGCCCATGCCACCCTTGTCGCTCCATATAGGCATGTATTACTTCTGCTTCCAGGAGCGATGAGGGCAGCGTGGGCCAGATGAATCTCAGTAAACCCATTCATGTGGAATCTCGGGGGCTTCTGGGAATTGAAGTCCAAGAACATCTGGAGTGCCAAGGTTCACCATCATGGGCCTAGGCACTGTGATGGCATAGTGGTTAAGACACTGAACTTGACGACTGGAAGGTTGAAAGGTCAGCAGTTTGAGACCTGAGTGTTGCATGACAGAGTGAGTTCCCATCTGGCCCAGCTCCTGTCAACCTAGCAGCTCAAAAGCAATAAATTGTTACCACTTCGGTAAGAAAGTAACAGCATTCTGTGCACTCCGGTATCTAGTCATGCCTCCCACATGGCCACGGAGATGTCTACAGACACAAATAATCCTGGCTCCTTGGCTGTAAACGGCAACATTTACCTTTCTATATGGCCTTGTGGTAAGAAATGCATTGTCTCCTGGCCCCACCCAGGTGAAAATAATCTTATGGAGGTTTATGTGTAATCAGACACGAAAGGCGCCTCATTTGGGAGTTCCCTAAGCGGAGTTTCTTCCACAAAAATCCTTTCAACCCAGAATAATTTCTCACACAAAATTATTATTATTATGAGACATTTGAGGAAATTCAGAGAAACATTTTCATTCTTCCTCTTTTTTTTTGTTTATCTCTTCCACAAATTATTCTCTCTTTAATAACATGCAAATTGTAGGTAAAAATTTGAAACACATGAATGTTAATGTCAAATTTGTTTAGACTACGCATATGCTCAAGAATTCACATTTCAAACTGGGAGTTGGGGAGATGCAGTTTGGGCACATAAAACTCTCTAGAGTGCTTGGGAGTAAAGGTGTGTGGGGGCGTGTGTGCGTGCAAGTATGCATGCGTGCATGTGCGTGCGTACGCACATAGTGAGCATCCATCATCTGCCCCAGTTCCTGCCAACCTAGCAGTTTGAAAGCAAGAAATTGCAAGTACAGTAGATAAATAGGTACTGCTTTGGCAGGAAAAGTACCAACATTCCATGCGCTTCAGCATCTAGCCATATGGCCATGGAAATATCTGCAGATGCAGACAGCTCTGGCTCTTTGGCTGTAAATGGAGTAGAGCACTGCACCCTACAGTCTGAAATGTCTGGCTTTCGAGTAATGTCAACCTTTACCTTTGCCTATACCGTACATTATTTCATGCCCACTGAAACCCCAAAGTGACCATTTGAAACAATAAATATACTGAACTCACAGTTAATAAAAGAAGAAACAATTTTAAAAAGAAATGAAAGCAACATTAGGACCCATCCATAAATGGGAAGACTGTGTGGCTTTTAAAGCTCTCAGAGAGGCAGTCCACACCAGCATATTGCTCGCGATGTGGATCATTTTTGGTGTGTTTTGGTTTGAACCAAATTATAGCATCTACCAATTGATCCAAATACCAATTGGGATCCTTTTCATGGAGAAAAAATATATATAAATCAGTGTGAATGGGAGGCTCGTTCAATGAGAGATGAACAGCATTGCATTGTAAATACAAAGCCTTTAAGCACGAATCACACAACTACAAATTCCCCTATCTGGAAAGGCCCTCATGAGAATCAGTAGGGATGGAGCTGATCTTATTTCCCCTCAGGAATGCCACAATCAGAGTGGATCAGCAGAAATGACTCAATCTCATGTTCCCATCTAATTTCCATTGTTGGGTGAGGGGATATGGAGTTTCCGCAGTCAAAATTACAATTTCTGAGATTGTTCAGTTATCTTTTATGGACAACTAACGGATAAAGTCAAGCCTAATGCTGCACTAGCAATAACACTACAGTGGTCTGCTAACAGAAACAGAGATTAGTTCATTGCAAAGGAACACAATTGCCCTCCACAGAATAGGGTGTGAAAACGTTAGGAATTAACCGACAACAAGGATGGTTGACAGCTATAATTCAACAAGAGAAAGAGTCAAACCCAGAAATATAATGACTTTGCCCTAAATAACAAATATTTAATTAGTGTTCAAAGAAGAATATACCACTTACCATCTGTTGTGGTGGGCGCACCTTCCCTAACAGAAATTAAACACAAAATAATGGAAAAAACCCAGACTTTCATGGTTGCAACTCTCGTCTGCTAATCCAACAAGGAAATGTTTCCTACCCTCTAATAAGTGTCTTTTAGACCATTACTATGAGTGCAGAGTTCAACTTTTAATTGACGTCAGAACTGTAAATTGATTCTGTCCATTCATTTATGGTTAACCTTTGACACCAAACACAGATACATTTCCATATTTCTTAACATAAACATGCTCCTAATAGTGTGGCTCAAGTGGTTAAGACACTGAACTCGTTGACTGGAAGGTCAGAGTTCCATTCCCGGGTACTAAATAACGGAGTGAGTGCCCGTCTCTGTCCCAACTCCTGCCAACCTAGCAGTTTGAAAGCAAGAAATTGCAAGTAGATAAATAGATACCAGGGTACTGCAGTGGCTCAAGTCGCTAAGACGCTGACTGGGAAGCGGAAGGTCAGCAGTTCGATTCCCGAGTACTGCAGGACGGAAATGAGCTCCCGTCTTCATCCCAGCTCCTGCCAACCTAGCAGTTCGAAAGCAAGAAATTGCAAGTAAATAAATAGGGACCACTTCGGTGGGAAGGTAACAGCGTTCCGTGCGCTCCGGTGTCTAGTCATGCCTGCCACATGACCACGGAAACGTCTGCAGAAGCAGACAGCGCTGGCTCTTCGGCTTAGAAACAGAGATGAGCACTGCACCCTAGAGTCGGATACGACTGGCTTTCGAGCAAGGGAAACCTTTACCTTTACCTAAATAGATACCACTTCGGTGGGAAGGTAAACAGTGTTCTGTGCACTCCAGTGTTGAGACAAGCCTGCCACATGTCCACGGAAACGTCTGCAGATGCAGACAGTGCTGGCTGTTTGGCTATAAACAGAGGTGAGCGCTGAACCCTAGAGTCAGCAAAGGCGACCTTTACCATTACCTTATAGTGTTAAATATCCAATCATTATCCCATTGGCAGTGCAAGTGAATTTTAACTGTTCCTTTAAAAAATGATTGGGTAATTTCTGTGTGCAGAAGTTAATATCTATACCCATGCAAATGATCCACATGTGCCACAAAGGGAGCATTGCACTCAGAATTATTACATGAATCTAGAAATCATTTTAAGATAATTGGAGCAGATATGCAAAGAACTTACTTCTCAGATATTCCCCATATAACTTTTATATGTTTCTGATATATACCACTGGGGGCAGGGGGAGGAATCTACAATTTGTAAGCAGCGTAGGAACCTATAAAGTTCTATCAAGGAAGTACCGTAAATATTTGCTGCCAGGGATTTTTAAGTCACAAAGCAATTCTTATCAATCATTTACTGGTATTACCAAAGTCCATTGTATTTAACTCCAGTCTAAGATTTCATTGGCTGGGACACTAATTTTTTTAGAAAGCTTAAACCAAAGTTCTATTTTTAGAAAGTGCCAACGTATTGCTTGTAAATTGTCAAAACTTTACATATGACTCAGACCTTGGTGAAATAAACAGAAAATATGTGCAACAATTAGTGATGGTACTACTGGACCACTATTTTTGGCAGCTCCTTCTGCCTTCCTCCCTTCTCTGCTCTCCATTCTGTGGTTGTAACCTGAGAATTTGCAGGCGCACCCCCCCAATAACGGACACAGACAACATTGAAAGTGGATAACAGCATAGGGCCACATTTATTGATTCAATGCCCTAGTCCGAATTATAAATTTGTATTGGTAAAACGACCAATCATAATTCCTAAGGCAAGCAGGCCGAAGTAACACTGGTAAGGTACCACCCCAAAATTGCCAACGGCAATTGGTTACAATGTATCAATTTGTATCAATTTGTTTGTTGACAACAAACAAATTGTTGACCGTAGTCAATAACTAACTTATGACCCCACCCTCTGACGCGTATCCGTGAAATCACAGGGGTGATGCATGCTGGTTAGCAATCGTCATCACCCCATCGCCTGGTTCGTCGTTGACCGGACAACGTTTAACTAATTTATTCCTGTCTAGTGTTGTCCAGTCAATTGCGAACCTGCCGGATACTTGTGGGTCATACTGTTTACCTTACCAGTGCTACCCGCCAATGTGACCAAAGTCAACAGTAGGAACACAGAAAAAACCCCTATATCAAACCATAGCAACAGTGTGGGATGGGCAAAAAAGCCAGGACCCGGAGCCAATATGGGTCCCAACCAAAAATTCCCACCCGGCCCCGAAGCGACCATAATATCACACTGTTAACTAGGGAGGGGGTGGAGGGGAAAAAACTTCTCCGCTCCGTCGCTGAGGTAAAATGGCAGCTCGGCTGCCTCATGGCCAGCCCTTTTATAAGGGAGCTGGCCACGCCCCTAACTACCCGGATTCTCTGTCCTGTGGGGGGGGGCCCGCAAAGGGCGCGGCGGCCATTTTGGCGCCGCGCTTGCATTGCAGGCGCACCCCCCCAATAACGGACACAGACAACATTGAAAGTGGATAACAGCATAGGGCCACATTTATTGATTCAATGCCCTAGTCCGAATTATAAATTTGTATTGGTAAAACGACCAATCATAATTCCTAAGGCAAGCAGGCCAAAGTAACACTGGTAAGGTACCACCCCAAAATTGCCAACGGCAATTGGTTACAATGTATCAATTTGTATCAATTTGTTTGTTGACAACAAACAAATTGTTGACCGTAGTCAATAACTAACTTATGACCCCACCCTCTGACGCGTATCCGTGAAATCACAGGGGTGATGCATGCTGGTTAGCAATCGTCATCACCCCATCGCCTGGTTCGTCGTTGACCGGACAACGTTTAACTAATTTATTCCTGTCTAGTGTTGTCCAGTCAATTGCGAACCTGCCGGATACTTGTGGGTCATACTGTTTACCTTACCAGTGCTACCCGCCACACGGAGGGGCTTCAAAGAAGACCTGACGCCCCCCCCCAGACCGTCAGCTCGGTCAACAGGCCTGCTCGCCAATCACCCAACAGGAGGTCCATACCTCCTCGTGACAGATGGGCCCCATCCCCTGCGTACAAGTCATAATTTTGTAGACTAATATCGGGGTGATGACTAACCCGTCCCCAAGCCCTGGTGGCAAGAAACCGCGCCACTGCCTTATTGACCGCGCGCCTAGCGCGGTCAAGGGCCAGGAGGTTAACGCCCCCTCTGTAAGAATGGCGCGGAACAATGTCCGACCAAACCAGGGTTGTGGCAGGCCAGACATAATGCAAGTAGGCGAGTTCCTCGCAAATCGCATGCTCGAGCGATAAGCCGGTGACCTGGCCCAAATCATTGCCCCCCAGGTGGATGATTAGAATGTCAGGCGGGTCAGCACCCAGGCCAGAAAAAAGGAAAGGCCGCAGCTCCCGCCATAACATCCCAGGCTTACCATGCCGTGCGAGACTGGCGTGGTCACCCAGTCCCAGTCGGGGTCCCACTCTGTCGCCGCAGCGTAACGCGCTGCCCTGTGCACATAGCTGTGGCCCACCAGCCATACTGTCACCGGTGTAATACGACACCCAGGGTCTGTAAGAAAATTGCGAAAAAAGGCGGCAAGGTGACTGGATTGGTACTCATGGCGGGAGTGGGCGCACATAAAACTGAAAACATTGCGAGCCCCACCTCCCCATGCTGCGTATGTCAGCCCCAGAGTACCCAAAAGCAGCTGCTGTAGAGGCTGCACCAATACGGAACGAATGTGTGCCATAACGGGCACCTGGTAGGCCCACCCTGGTGAGGGCTCTGGCTGTCACCTTCCAAAACTGAAATTTAGTAAGGGGAGACCCATCTTGGTGACAGAAAAACGGGCCGTGGTGCATGCCACGCAGTGCCAGGAATTCCTGTAGGGCACCAACCGGACAGATGTCTGCCAAAGAACACCGTAGCAGTCTTACTCCACTGCCTACGCCATGCTGATCTGTTTTAGAGGAGCGTATCCTCAACTGGGCCCATTCTTTGGCAACATAGACATCTTCGAGTTCCAGTGCCCTACCACTTGCATCCGCCTTAGACAGCATCACGAGTTCGCTGACGCGGAGCGCTCCAAAAAATGCCACCGTTGTGGCTGCATGAAAGAGGGCTGCCTCATAATGATCAAAACAGAGGCCTGGCCAGCCCCGGGCCAACTGGGTAAGAACCCATGGGAAAATAGGGTGCCGGTCGTCCGGGCAACGCCCGCGCTCGCGCACCCACCCCTCCAAAACGTGTCTCACACGGAAGTCAGAGGTGGTATCCACATGACCCCCTACTTTGGCCATAAAAGCCAACGCCGAGAGCTTGGATGCTATGGTGCGAGGCCCTGTGCATGCAGGTGAACCATGAACCGCAGAACATGGTCCACCGGGATAGGCCAGGTCTCTGGCAAGTGAAATTGAGTAGCAAAAACCCTGTACGAATTGAATGCTTGTTGATACGCCTTACGCGTGCGTGGCACTAGTGACAGGCCAATCGCCCGGTTCACCTCTCCTTGCCAATAGTCCACATCTCGTCCGGGAGTGGCGAGGGAAATTCCTCCGCATCCGGGGCCAAGGCGCGGAACCGGGAGATCTGCAGGCGGGACAAAGCGTCAGCAATATCGTTATTAACCCCTGGGACATGCCTGGCCCTGAACAAGACGTTGAGGCGCAGGCAGCGCAGTACAAAATGGCGCACTAGATCCATAACCCTGGGCGATTTAGAAGTCTGTGCATTGACAATGTGTACAACGGCAGCATTGTCGCACCAGAAATGCACCACTGAATTAGCCCACTGTTCGCCCCATAGCATCAAAGCCCCCAGAATGGGTAAAAATTCCAGGTATGTGAGTTCCCGCAGGCGACCTGTGCCTGCCCATGCCGGTGGCCACCCACCATAGGCCCACTTCCCATTGAAGTACATCCCATAACCCAGGGATCCTGAGGCATCAGACTGGATCTGGAAATTGGGGGATGCCAGGAGGTCAGACCTCCAAAATGAGACCCCGTTAAACTCCCTCAGGAATTGCAACCAGACGAACATGTCTGCCCTGATACCCCGGGTAAGCCTGACTCTGTGGTGGGGCCATGGCGTCGCATAAGCGCCGGGCAAAAGCCCTGCCCGGTGCGACCACCCTGCAAGCAAAATTAAGGTGCCCATGTAGCACCTGCAGTTCCCTCAGGGATGCCTTACGCTTGGCCAGCAATTCAGAGATAAGGGTCACTATCCTGGACACCTTATCACCCGGCAACCTAGAAGCCTGCACTACTGTGTCAATCTCAACCCCCAGGAATACTAACTTGGTCGATGGGCCCTCGGTCTTTTCGGGCGCTAAAGGGACACCAAGTTCCTGCATTAGCGTCTGAAATGTATTGAGGAGACGTGCGCACGTGTCCCAGCCCCGTTCACCCCCGAATAGAAAATCATCCAGGTAATGGGCTACAGACCGGGACCCTGACCTGCGGACGAAAGCCCACTCTAGGAAGGTACTAAAACGCTCGAAAGCCGAGCATGATATGGATCAGCCAAAAGGCATGGCCTTATCAAAATAATATTCCCCTTTAAATTTAAAACCCAGCAATTGAAAGTCGCCCGGGTGCACCGGCAAGAGGCGAAAAGCTGACTTAATGTCGCACTTGGCCAGCAGGGCACCCGGGCCACACGAGCGCACCATGCGCAGCGCATGGTCAAACGATGTATACCTGACCGAACAAAGGTCATCAGGTATAGCATCGTTGACCGATCGGCCTGCTGGGTAGGACAAATGATGAATAAGGCGAAACTCCCCTAGGGACTTTTTGGGAACCAAACCCAATGGCGAGACCTTAAGATTGGGAAACGGGGGTGCGGGGAAAGGTCCAGCGACCCTGCCCGCGTCTAACTCCTTTTTAATGCTGGCCGCAGCCACCTCCTCCCTTCCTCTGAGGGATAAAAGGTTGGGAGCATCCTGAGGGGACCTATCACCCATAAAAGGGATACGAAATCCCTGCTTAAAACCTTGAAGGAGATACTCCCCGTCCTCCCCCTTCGGGTACGATGCGAGCCAGCGCTCCAGCATGTCCACCTTAATTGGGGAGGGGGCCTTTTGGAGAACTAGCTCCATCCGTGGCAGCCTTGCCAGCCCACTGTCCACCCCTCCCTCTGCCTCGCGCCCCCCCAGGCTTGGGACAAGCAGAGGCTGCGTGGGGACCAGAACATGTGGGACACTCATGCTTATACCTGCAGTTCTTTCGATTGCAGGAACCATTTGACGAGAAAGTCCAGCACAGCAGGCGGGCTGGAACCCCCTGCCCCGCCGGTTGGCGGGTAACCTGCGCTGGAGCCGCTCGCTGGACCGCATGTCCACAATGGTATCTATCCCCCGGGGCAGGGCGTGTGGGTGTCATATACAAGAGCCACAGTCTCTGGCACGGCTCGTCCCATCTCATCTCGGGGTGGAGGGGAATCCTCATACGGAATTCCTCATCATATGCTAGCCATGAGGGGCCCGGAAAATCGACCATCGCCCTATATATGTTGTCCAAATATTGGACCATGGGAATAGCTAAATCCGGCCGCGCCCTCAGATACACCACCATATATATTAAATAAGCGGGGAGCCAGTTGGCCCAGGTACGCGGCGGCTTACGGCGGCGTGCCTGCTCCTTATCCTTCTCATCCTGACCCTCCCTTTCCTCCTTGGTGGGCTCTCTGTTCAGGAGTGAGAAGATATCTACGTACTCCCCTCGCCATATCTTTTCTCTGGTAGCCTGTGCCAAGTGATCACCCAATGGCAAGGAATACCCTGCCGTTGGCAAAGCCGAAAAGGGGACAGCCGGCCTATTAAAAGGGGCCTGAGCTAACCCTGCCACCCCCAGGACATTCCCAGCAGTATAAGGACCGAGGCCCACCCCAGTGGGCATGGTGGCAGTCGTTGTCGCCGGGTGGGTCGCCAGCAGCGTGGCCCCCGCACCACCCGCGCGAGGCCAAGGCCACTGAAAGGCCCCCCCTATGTTGGGAATGTGTGTAGATGTACTTGCTTGCACCGTATACTCACATGCTGCACCCCCGCGGGCCGCCCCCACCGGGGGTTCCGGCCCACTGCGGGCGTCGGAGCTCACGACCGATGTAGAGCTCATCACCGGGGCTTGACCCGCACCAGGTTGCTGGCTGGGGAGCTGCGAGGCAGTGGCCGGAGCCGCGCCACCCGCCTGCAGCAGCTCAACCCTCCCCGCCGGCTGTTGTCCTGCTGCCGATAGCGCCTCAAAAGGTACCCCGAAGGGGGCGCCTGTCTGACTGGCCCGGGCCAAAGACGCCTCCAGGGCCGCAATGCGGGCCAGTAAGGTGTCCACGTTGACCATGGGCAAAGGGCCGGCCGGCCCGCCTGATCCTGGCATGGGGACAGGTCCCTGCGCCCCAGGGCCCATATATGGCCATTGGCCAGCGCCAAAGCCCGGTAGGGCTGGTGAAGAAACCTGCCAAGGCAGGGAGCCGGGCCACCCCCCAAGGCTAGAGGGCCCCGGGAGAGGCTGCGGCCCAAAAGAAATAGGCCCGACGGAGTGGGCAGGAGGAGGAGCGGTGTCCACCGCTCGCGGGCCGCGGGCCGGAGCGCCCTCCGCGCCCGCACTCTGATCGGGCCAAGGGGCAATAGACCCCATTCCACCAGCCCCGGCCGGGGGTGGCAAAGGTGGCTGCTGAGGAGGCGGCACCACGGTCCTCCGACCTGGGTTGCGCCTCCTAACAGCCCGAGCTGAACTCGAAGCTGCCTTCTTTTTGAAGGCATCTCTCCTGAAGCAAAAAAGGGAAGCCAGCCAGGCAGAATCGCCACCAAAAGGCTTCCCGGTAAGCTAACGAGCGACGGAGACGCAGGGGAAAAAACTTCTCCGCTCCGTCGCTGAGGTAAAATGGCAGCTCGGCTGCCTCATGGCCAGCCCTTTTATAAGGGAGCTGGCCACGCCCCTAACTACCCGGATTCTCTGTCCTGTGGGGGGGGGCCGCAAAGGGCGCGGCGGCCATTTTGGCGCCGCGCTTGCATTTTGTTGGGAAAACATAGATGCAGAGGGTGGAAGTTACAGATAAGGGAAGGATTTAGTGCCCACTTTCTCACCTGCTGTGTATCCATTGGCTACAGCATCCTGTATTTCGTTTTGAAGAAACTGGCAACCAGGCTTCAAAGACCCATTCAGTAGTAGTCAAATCTGTACTTACACCATAAGTCTTGTTCCACACATAAGCTTTACTGAAGAATGAAAACAGCAACTGAAGGCCATTGATTTTTTTAAAGGTTGAGTTGTTTTAATAATTGTTGTTTTTTTTAAATCAATACCTCCAAGGCATGAAATAGCCAAGACTTTAATTTGCTCTGTTAGTTGCAATAGCTCATAAGTCGCAAAGACATTTAGCTACATGTGGGTACTTATTGCTTTCAACATGTGAAGACATTTGTGGTCCCCCCCCAATAAAACCACATCATAGGAGTTCAGATGGACCAGTTAAACTGCAGTACTGCAGGCAAATTTGTGTACATTATCTGAGTTTGATCCCAATGGGCTCAAGGTTGATTCTACCATTCTTCTGAGAACCCCAGTGGTATCTAAATGGCATTGAGGCTCCCCCCCCCCACCGTAGTGGCTTAGTGGTTATGACGCTGAGCTTGGAGAGTGGAAGGTCAGAGTTTGATACTCGAGGGATGCATGACGGATCTTGGGAACATGAAAGTAGCCTCATTTGGGCGTCCCCTGAATGGAGTTTCTCCAGCAAAAATCCTTTCGACCCAGAGTAATCTCTGACACGAAATTATGATTACAGTAGTTACAAAAATGTGTAGAGTCCTGTTGTTGTTTAGGTAGTTCTATAATTTGGCTAGGAGTATGTCTTGTTTGCCTAGTTCAGTGGTGCCCAAACTTTTTTTAATGGGTCGGCCACACCCCAACACACAGCTGCGGGGGCCGGAGGCAGGCTGCTCCTGCTGCTGACAGTTTTGACGTCAGCAGTGGCGGCGGTGGCGATTGCACTTTGTCCTGGCTGCTCCGACCAGCCTCTTGCTTGGTACCATCCCCTCTGCAGCCTTTGCCAAAGCCGATCACTGTGTTAGGAAAATCTTTGGAGCCTATTTCAATATCCGCAGCGCTGGAAGAGTAAACCTGGTGAACTGCGGTGACATCATCCCGGGCGTGCCAGGTGGCTTTCCTAGCGCCACGGTGGGGATAGGTGGAGGGGTGGTCCGCAGTGAGCCCAGGTACTCACCATGGGCCATAGTTTGGGCGCCTCTAGCCTAGGTGGTCTCAGCCCTTTGCATAACTGTGTCAGGATCCAAGGCAGTTTCATGGCTTCATCTAACAGGAAATCAGCTCTGGTAGTTGTAGGATGAGACCTGCAGCCTGCAGCAGCTGTTAGGACTCTCCTGACCTCCACCTGGGAGCCCTGGGGAAGAGCTATTTAAGAACTGACTGTTCCCTCAAGAATCTGCCTCAGTAATGAAGGTATTTGGACTTCTTGTGGTTCTTGCTCCAGCAATAAAGGTACCCTGCTTTGGTTGATTCCTTGGTTGTCCTCTTGGGCTTCCTGTTGGACTATGTCTTGTCTATTGGACTAATCTTGTTCCTCTATCTGCTCCTGGGTTTGAACTTGGACATTAATAAAGTTTGCCATTCGATCTTTAGCTTGGTTGCCCTGGTTCCTGGTGCCTCTGCTGCTAGTTGACTGCCTAGGTCCTAGACCAGGGGTGCCCAAACTATGGCCTATAGGCTGGATCCAGCCTGTGGCACCAATTAATCCAGCCCAATCCACCTGTGCTACTCGCGGAAGCAGAAGTAAAATGTGCATGTGTGTGCGCATAACGTGCCTGTGTACATGCATAACAATGCCGTAAATGACCCATGGCTTCACAGCATCATTATGCTCATGCGTGGAATGTTATGCGCACACACATTTTACTTCTGCTTCTGGGGGGCAGGAACCACATGACTGGCATACTTACCCATGTGACCGGACCACGGCCCAAAACGTTTGGGCACCTGTCCTAGACTCTGACAAACTGGAATGTGCTCTGGCAGCTTGTCGATTACCTGCAATTAGACCTGGTGATTTATACAAACTTTATGTGAACATATGAAAAGAATTCTAGCCATGTTTGTAAAAAAATTTCTGGGAGAGAATTAGAGATCATATAAGTAAGGTGTTATCCTCCAAGTTCAGGGGATAGAGAAGAGCAGCTCTTCTGGAAGTTGCTAGCCCACATGTAGGCTTTTGGAAACTTTGATTATGAAAAGATGATTTGTATTTAAAATCATTTCCACAGCTAGCTGGCAATCTTGTGTGACATTGATATGCTGATAATTATCCCCCCCCCCCTGCAAACTGAGAATTTTAAGGTTGTCTCCCCCGCACTCATAAAAACACAAGATTCAAAATATTATTAATATTTTATTGTATCCTTTTATTATACTGACTAGAACGCCAGAGTTCAAAAGTGTTGGATGCTAGTATAAAAATAATTCAATCTTCTGAAATTATATTTTGAAACTACAGTACTGTATAATTAGTGGAAATTGCAAATAAGGTACAGTTTTAAATAACACTGTTGGAAAATTAAAATAAACAAAACATCTCACTCAGAAGTTATGTTCACAGATATGCAAAGCAGAAATCTAAAACAATGTACAACAGATAATCACAAGTCAGTTGATGATACATTCAGTCATCATGAAGACACACAACCAACTTCTATCCTTCTTTGAAGAGATGATAGACATTATATGCATACCTATCAAGTATCCCGGATTGGCCAGGAAACCCTGTATTTTGGCGTGCATTCCTCCCCTTTCTCAGCACCGTCCCGTATTTAGAACGGCGGGGAAAGGGGTTACTGCGCACGCGCGCAAAACCTATCTGTGCATGAGCAAAGGGGTTCTGCACATGCACAAAGGAGGTTTTGCTGTGCATGCGCACCCGAGCCGGAGCAGCGCTTGACGGGTATGATTATATGCTGTTCTGAAGACTGCTCTGAAAGCATTAAAGCTGTTGGTGACTTACTTGTGGTATTCATATGTTACCTTTTTAAAAAAGAAAAGTAAAAAATTTAGGAAACTGCTTTGAAAACAAACTACATGGTTTGTTTGTTGTTGTTCAGTCGCACAGTCGATTCCGACCCTTTGCGACCCTATGGACCATTGTTCTCCAGGCACCTCTGTCCTCCACCATCCCCCTCAGTCCTCCCAGTTCTGTGCCCATTGTGTCTACAATACCATCTATCCATCTCATCCTTGGCCTCCCCCTTCTTCTTTTGCCCTCCACCTTTCCCAATATCACGGCCTTCTCAAGTGAAACCTCCCTTCTCATTTGATGCCCAAAGTACTTTAGTTTAGTTTAGTACATGGTTAAGAAAGGTATACTGGATTTTGTGCAATCATTCTTCTTCAAATATTAAACAGAGGCACAGCTCTCTGATAAGCTTTATAAGATTTCTTAAGTTATCCTTGAACTTCCATACAACTTTCTATGAAACAGACTGAACAATGTTCTTGCGAAGAATGCATAAATATAAAAACAGGCCCAATAAATATTGATGGGAAGGGCTTTGCCTAAATCCAATTGCTAAGGCTCAAGTGTGGCCCCGATAAAAACAAGTGCTGCATGGTAAAGGAACACTTGTCATAAATCTCATTGATTTACTAACACTGTACTAACTGGTATTTAGCAGCTGGATTTAGAAACTTGATTACTTTGCAAAATATTATGCTGTCTATTGTTTCATGCTTGAAAGCTATCCAACATAGATTGCATTAAAACTGTTACACTCAGAATAAGATTTGGGGGTAGAAACACATACACAATACAATCTGTAATAAAATAAGCAGCTGATTGTTTCAAACCATAAGGCTGAGAGAGCCACTCATTTTGAAAGGAAAGACAGTCCAAATGTCAACTTGGGATGCTCATTTCCCCCTCAGATTCCCCTGGCCTAGGCCCTAGGGAGGGAGTAGTGGTACTTGGTACTATGTCTCTCAACCTCTCTCAGCATAAACTACCTCGAGCTCAGGATCCAATGGTACATTAACACCTGCATAAGTGAAATGCCATAATTCAGAGCAGCAAACGGCTGTAACAAAATTCCCAATTTAATTCCTAATCATATGTCAAGTTATGAAATTGGTGTGCTACTAGGAATTCCATCAGAGACTCATTCTTTAGCAACTACAATACTGAGTTATGCAACAGCATTTACACAGCTCTAATACTGAACTGGATCCTGTCCGCCATTTCCCTTCCATTCAAGCAGCGGGAGAGGTAGATTTAACTAAACTCCAAGGCTGGTAAACTTGACTTGTGTTGTGGGAAAGCTAGGACAGCACTGGATACTCTCCTGCTCTCCCCATATCTTGCCACCCACTCCTCTCCCGTTATCAGAGAGTGAAGGGCTGTGGAAGGATCTGGGAGAGCTATGAAACCAGATCCTATCCTCTAGAGCAGTGTTTCCAAACTTTTGGTTCTTGGGCTTCAATTCCCAGAAGCCTAAGCCAATTCCCCAAAGCACTGATCAGCCATTGTACTGACCTAAGCTTCTGGGAATTGAAGTCTAAGAACCAAAGGGTGGGAAACACTGCTCTAGAGCCCAACCTCTGACCCTGATCATTGAAGGGGGCCTTTTGATATATCCAATGATCCCTTGGATACCATTGCAATACATATAACAGGCAGTAGTTAGACTGCTGACAGAACTCCTTTCAGAGTCTAGATGACACAATTTCTGAAATAATTGCATTGGCTCAACTCTGGTCTGAATTCAAGATACTGATTTTGACTTACAAAGTACTAAGCAGGTTGGAATATACAATATATGAGAGAGTGTCTCCCCCTATAATGTACCTGCCTGTCTGCTAAGAAAGGCTGTCCTCTATGGAGGATCAACTGTACCAAAGCTAACACTATTTGGGTGCCAGGTTAGAGTATGGCTATTCACCACAGCCTTGGGGTAGAAGGGTCCTGGCTTGATCAGACTGCAGAGGTTAAGTGGGGAGCTCAATTCCCCATTGTGTCACCCAGGAGAAGAGCCAGCTTGTGTGGCCTTGGGTAAGCTGCACATTTCTAGGGTGCCCCCAGAAGAAGAGAAGGGTAAACCCACTTCTGTATTCCCTACCTAGAAAACTCTGAAAAGTGTTGCCATAAGTCAAAACTGACCTGATGAAACACAATTTTTATTATTATTATTATTATTATGTCTTTAATAGTATAAATTGACTAATCATTTTATGTTCTCCAAATTATTTTGAGTAATTTTATATATTTTAAAATATTAAATAGTTTTACAGTATATTACTTATACTGTTGCACTTATGATATTGGGTGGGATACAAATTGTAAGGACAATGCATAAATAAATGCTTTTGCCTCCACTTCATACTGGGAAGTTTTGCTATTGCTTGTTCGAAGGTATGAGTTGAACATATACTGCTGGGCATGGATTTCTGTGGGTACACAAACACCCTGGCACTGTTAGCTATGATACTGCTGACCATCTGTCAGGTGATATATTTGCAGACCTGGTGCAACAACAGGATGTAGACAGGCAGGTCTACATATTGGCAATGTTACTTGAGGAAGGCTTTTCCCCAAGTACAGAGTCCTTTTGGAAATCCCAGCCAATCTACTGCAAATCAGCCAATGACCCCTATCTATTTTTTAAAAATCTACATCTACCTTTTTGCCATCAGGAAATGCTTCAGACAAGAACATGGGATGAAGGTTAGCTTAGCAACAAGTGATGTCGATTAAGTTATCACAAGGCAGATCTTGTTAAAGCTACCCTTCTTTGGCATTAGAAGAATAGAATTAGAATCTCTACATTGTGAACTGGGGTGGACAAGTATTGTAGAAGGGGGACAGACTTGACACAGGTTTTTCTGCAACGTGAGGTCAAACATACATCACCATAATACAGAAGATTAGGCCCATAAAGGGTAATGGTTCCTATTCCTAACAAACATGGAAAGCTTTAAGCACACTTGCCATTGACTCAGAATATAACTGAATGCAGATTGTGGGGGAAGAAAGAGGGCACCTTGTTTTATGATTCAAAAAGAAAAAGTCCTGGACTCCGTATACTCCACAAGGATGGCGCTATCCATTGGCCACCTTCTTTTGCACATGTCCACTATTCAACGAGTTGCTCACTAGTACCAAAGAACAGATACCATGGGGTAGAGAAAAATCCTTTCCCACAAACCTCATTAAAGACAGCTTTGCATAAAAGTTGGCCAATACAAACACAACACTAGATATTATTTGTAAAAACAATATACCCTAGTGGCATCAGACTTAAGAGTGTCACACACAGTGTTTGTTAGTTTTGACTTAGTGATCTATTACCAAGTTCATGCTATACAAGAGTTAGTGGTGAGGAAAATATGTAGGAATACACAGGAACTCCCATCAAACTTATCATGTGTCTCTTCAACCGATCTGTAAACTGCCTTGCTCTTTACACTCCCCCTTTGTTTGCTAGACAGCAGCTAAAAATATTGCATTTCACTGCTGAGCTTCATTTTCCAAGGGCTCAAAGTCCCCTTTCAGTATGTCATTGTGGCAGCATCTAATGGTTGCCTAATGACAGTGCACCAAGGAGACCAGCAGCACATTAAGTGCTCGCCTTTCAATTGCCTTCCTGCAGATTCATTAAAAGTAGTCTCTTCTTCTGCTGTCATCACTAATGAAGGAAGGGTTGTATTGACCAGGATAGATGCAGGAATGTCGGGACCCTGGAAGACCAGTGTAGGGTGGATAGATCCCATTTCTCTCTAGCTCAGGGTTCCTTAGATTGGTTGGCTAGAAGGACGGACATACAAACAGAAAGGAGGAAAATAATTCAGTAATTACTATTTGGTTTTTTAAAAGGTAATTCAAGTAGTAATACAAGAAGAGAACATTACTGTATTATGAAATTAAAAAGAAGGCAGAGCAAAGCATTAAGGACTAACATTTTTAATATTCACCACCTTTTTACACTTTATTGCACTTTAATTATCCTGCAATCCCAATAAGCCTTTTAAAAGTTTATACATAGAAAACACAGGGTATTCATAGACCTTATTCAGAAAGCATGAGAACATAATATAGAATGTGGTATCCTTACTGGAAAAACTTGGATGAGAAACCACCTTGATTTGGCTCAAGGTTGCCCAAAAGCAAACCTCCATCAACTGGATGCTCCCACAGGTGGAAGAGTGATCTTTATAAGATGACTCCTGTATCTTTCATTGAATCTTCCAGAATAGCATGGTTTGTGGTGCTGGGATTTTTTTGGGGAAAGGAGAAATGGGGGGGGGGGGGATCCATCCCCAACCCTGCTGAATCTAAGCCATATCTGTGACTGGATATGTGCCTGTCTACTCATGGGACAGTAGATCTCGATCCAGTTGGTTGTGGATATGGAAATAATGAACTATTTTTGATAATGTGAATTATGTACAAGCAGAGGGTAAACTGAAGACAGACATAATGTTTTTATTCTCTGTCTCGTATGGCTGTTAGTCCACAACGGAGATGGTCTTTTTTTGGCTTCTTTGCCAGAATGGAGTATGTGAAATCAGAGTAGAGGAGGAAGTGTAGATATCTGCCTCCCATTGAGGCAAAAGTCTTAGGAGAGGCAAGCAGCACCAGACTGGAGAAATGTAATGGAGACTAGGACCTGTACTCTTCTGGTGCTATTACAGTTGTGTAAGCTATCCAGCCCATTCTGGTCCTCTGGATGAAAATAGACAACCTACTCTATTTTAAATAAACATTTCCAAACTGTCTTTCACAGCCATTCTTTAACATTATATAAATGCAAAAAAATGTAGAAAGAAAGGCAATCAGTATGGACACTGAATGCATGTCTCAAACCAACTCAGGAGGAGTTACCATATAGTAAACATCCGTCATCTGTAACAGGTTTTTAGTGCTCCCATTCTCTTGCATTTCAATAGTTTCTCTTCCCCAGTCTTGGGCGCGAGGGTTTTTGGGATATTCAGCATACGGTGACATCTGGAAGTCTCCACTTTTGAAGATGAGTTTGCTTATGTCATTTTTATTTTTCCTGAAAGGAAAAATGTATGCAGAACAAATGAAAAAGATTGGATTGGATACATCTTTTTTCATGACCACAGATCTGCAATTTGGTATAATGACTAGAAAGCTGGACTAAGACCAGGTTTGGGTTTGGATTCTCATTCAAGCATGAACATCTCTGAATTGTCTTGGGCCAGACATTTTATCTCAATCTAAATTACTCTGCAGAAGCTGTTAAAAGGATTCAGTATTAGGAAGAACCTTAAGGATCTTGAAGGAATGCCAGGGAAAGTGGGGGTTCCTAAAGACAGGACAAACTTCCTGCCCTAATTGGTCAAGGATGGGCACTTCTTCTTCTCGCTGAGAGCATGCTTAAAAGATAATTGTCCAAACTGAGTTTTTAAAAGCCAAATTCTTTCTCCCCAGGATGTAATTGAAATCCTTGCAGAAAATCTCTAGAAGGTCGCTTCCTTTCCCCTCCTCTCTTCCTTCCTGTGTTTGTACATGTGTGGGTGGGTTTTTTTAAACTGGTAATAAGGTGCTTGGAAACTTTTAACTTGCTTGTAACATGACCACTTCCCCAACCTCTGAACAGCCCCTATCTTTTTTTTGAAAGCAAAAAGCCTCAAGAATTGTGGAATACAGAACCCACACTGGCTGGGGTTACTCTAACCACAGAACTGGGAAGTACTGGAGGGCAAGTGTCTACCCTTCTGGACAAAGTAAACCACTTTTACCAAAGGAGATTAAAAGACAATCAAAGGTTATGGATACAAGATGGGGAACATCACAGTACTAAAAAGGGGGAAGCCAATGAAATACGGGCAATGGGACAGGGAGACACCAATAAACACAATACAAAATCAGGTGGGATCCTCTATCTGGAAGCTCCTGTAATACCAACAAGCCTTCCATTGAAGAACTGTGTCTGGATCTTGATGAACCAGACTACTTCCGTTTTGATTTCTGACATCTCAGGCTGCTTGGCCTTCATTCAAGGACACTCCAAAGGAGAGAGCCAGGAGCACTGGGAAAGTCCATAATCCTTATCTCACTTCTAACCAATAGGATGAAACTCAATCCCGGCAGGACAGGTCTTATCAGCAGTCAACTGTGATTGGTATCTCTGATCAGTGCCAAACCCCTCTGGCCATCACTGATGCCATCACTGGCTCATTGGAATGTTGCCCAACTCTCTGAGAAGAGATTAAACATCTGAGGAGCAAGCCCTGCCCGGGGATCTGCCAAAGGGAAAAACTAACTATTTCTTTCTGTATTCTGTCTTTGTTCTATTTCAGATGCTTTGCTTAAATAAATTGCTGAAAAGGATTTATTGAGTGGATGTCAACTTACTCAGGCTAACCCAGGTTTTTCCTAAGCTCTCTGCTTTGTACACTACCGCATAAAAGATCGCATACTCTCAGAAGTTAAAGGAGTGGAATCCGCCCAGCAGGCTATAGCTCTGGATTGCTGGAGGTGATATGAGAGACTGCACTCAGGAGTGTGCGTGCCTATAGCAGGTTGCAGCAGTCCGCTGATCGCTACACGCCTCCCTCTCTTATGTCCTAGCCTAGCTGTGAGCGTGATAAACTGAACATGTTATTTCTAGGACTTAATTATGCTTTTCAGTATTTGTGACATCATTTCTTATTGCAAACATTGATGTAATTTTAAAACCCATGAATAACTTATTTCTGTTTTTTCAAAAATCATTTTAAAAGGAAGTACGTATATTTGAGTATATTTAATTTTAAGGCTCAAAACAATGAAGATTGGTCAACAACAACAAGAGTAATGAAAAAATAGCACCCCTGCAACTGGAAACTTTTTATCTAGTCTAAATAAAATAAAATTAAAAAGAGAATTAGTCATTTGACCTAAAATACCTACTGGCAGCAGGTGACTATAAGAGCTATTCCCATGATGAGCAGGAGTCCCCCTCCAGCAGCTGCAATCACAATAGTGATTAGCTGATAGGCTGAAACAAGGAACAGAAATGGAGATGTTTTAGTTACATAGGATTTCTCTTGCTGAAAAGCAGCATTTAATCATTTAATAAAAATAAATTCAGACGAGCAGTTTAAGTATTACACAGGGTACTTACGATTCCCACAGTTGAAGCCTCCCAATCCAAATGGACAACTACAAACAAGACATAGAGAATAATTATCTATTTCCAGCCTCTGTCAATTAATAGAATCAATGGCCTAGAAGCAGACCAGAAGAAATCTGGAGGGAGGTACTGTCCTTGGCACTATTCTGTGCAGCCTATAATACAGATTAAGGCCACAGTGTGGATCGGCAGCAACCAAAGTACAGTATGGTGCAATCCTAACTATTCAGAATAGAAAGCAGCTTACTAAGGCTGTGACTAAATTGACGCTCACACAATCTTCCTCCTAAGTCACCCTGGAAAGTTTTACATTGGGGGGGGGGGAAGCTAAGTACTGTGTTTAGCACTAAGTCACCTTATCACTGCATTTTACACATTAGTTTAGTACTAGATCACCTCTGCACAGACAAAAAAAGATAAGAAAGGAGAGCTATGTGTAGTATCACAGAAACTATGAGAATGCATCAAATCATATCACATTGAGGGCCAATGTGAAAAATGACACTGAAACTATCTGGGGTTTCTGCAAATCAAACAGAAGTATAAAAAGATTGTGAATCATGCCACAGAGCAGTCACACCCTGTGTTGCTACAAAGCTAGTTCGAGCTATGCTAAATCCAAATATCTCCTAGACTTGGGGGTGTTGGGAATGATTTACGACTCTCTTGAATCTTGCCTAACTTTAACATGTCAGCTGTGAATCTGGACTCCAAGGGTTTTGTACAACTAGTTCTCCCTCTCTTCCCCTCCTGGTCACTCATTTTCATTCACATTTCATTCCTTGTGCCAACACAAGGGCAATTATGTCAACATAAGTGGCTTCTGCACATTCCAAACCCATGACAGCTGGTGTATTTTTCAGTTTGGATTTAGCCGTGGATACACTGACATCTGGAAGAAGATGGTGGTCCCTGTGATCCCTCCAACTCCCTCTGTACATTATGCACATTATGGTCCCCAGTAAAACCAAGACCCAAGACTAGAACCTGAATGATCAAAATGCAATAATAGAGAGACATGAAAAACAAACAAATCAGTTTATAATTTACTGTACCTCACACATGTGTCATTCTCAAGTTTATACCCATCATCACAAGCTAAAAAAGAAAGAGAGAGGCCTGTTAGCAAGATTCAGTGTTGTTGTTGTTGTTGTTGTTGTTGTTGTTGTTGTTAAATTTGTATACCGCCTCACTCAGCACAAGTGCGACTCAAGGCGGTTCACAGCAAAAATAAATACAGTTACAAAATATCAAAAGTACAATTATAGTTACAACACAACATATCAAATAAAGATACATTGCAAAATATTATAGAGTACAAGAACATCTCACATAATAATAAGCAATAAACACAATAATACAAAAACCCATATCACAGTATAGAACAACACAGTAATGCAAAACTCATATCACACTATAGAACATTCTGGCCCCCATTCCGCCCCCCCCAAAAAAAATAGTCCGAGGGGGGGGCAACTACAACATGTAACATAACATGAGCAAGTTAGACTTGTGTTAGAACATGTATAATGATTAAGGCTGACTTAGGCTTCTGGGAACTGAAGTCTCCCTGTGGGACATGGGCCTCACATTGGGAACCACTGCTCTAGAGCATGGGTGCCCAAACCTCAATGCCAATTCATCCAGCCCATGCCACCCTCGCTGCTCCTGGAAGCATAAGTAAAACGCACCTGTGCATGCACAGAACGCCGCCATAAATGCACCCATGGCTGTTATAAACACATTTACGGCAGCTGTGGGTGCATTTACGGCAACCGCAAGTACATTTACAGCAGCATCCTGTGCATGTGCAGGCGCATTTTACTTCCAATTCCAGTGGGAGGAACCACGTGACCAACCTGCTGAACCACGTGACTGGCCCACTGCCCGAAAAGTTTGGGCACCCCTGCTCTATTTTTTTTATAAATTTTTATTGAATATCAAAAGATAAACATTACAAAGAAGAAGAAAATACAGAAAAGAGAACACGTAATTTAAAAGAAAAAAAAACATATTCAATTTTAATCGAATCCAATTACATTAAACATAACATAAACTACTAATAATCACCCTGTGTATTTACAAGTTATAAGAGCCTGCGGGATATTGCCTTTTTTACCATTTCCAAAAATATATATAATCTGGTACAAGGCTATTGCTCAATCTATTTTCTTTAATTTTCCCCTTATATTTGTTTATTTCCCATGTCAGTTTGTCATTCAATGTAAGATCCCACATCTCTTTATACCATTCCTCTACTTTTAGAACTCTATCAAGTTTCCAGCTCCTTGCAATAACATTCTAGCTGATATCAGCATAATAGCTATTAGTTCCTTATTGTCTTCATTTACTTTCAAATTCTCCACATCTGTTAACAGCATCATATTTAAATTCAATTCACATTCTACCCCCATAATATCACATATTTCCTTCTCAATTTTTCCCCAATACTCTTTTACCACTTTACAATTCCACCACATATGTTCATATGTCCCTAAAGAGTTTTTACATCTCCAACACATTTTACTTTTAGCATTGTCCATTTGAAATAATCTCTCAGGAGTCAGATACCACTTCCATAACATTTTGTAATTATGCTCTTTCATTCTTACCGACATAGTTCTCATATATCTTTTTTTCCACTTATCTTTCCAAATTTTTTCCTGAATTTTTATGTTCAAATCCTGTTCCCAGCATGACTTCAAAGTTTCTTGTGGATTACCTTCATTGTTTAAAATTTTATAAATCCTGCTTACTATACCCTTTAATCCCATATCTCCTTTTCGTATTTTTAACAACAGTTGCTCAAATTCTGTTTTATCCCTCTCTAAACTACTTTCTTCTTTATATTTATCTGTCCATCTATCCAACATTACCTTCTGAAGCCAGTTCAGATTCAACTGTGAATAAATTACTGCTTTATTCTCACTATCTTTACAGGCGCGAACCCAGTCCTTCAACAAAGAAACATTTTTCCTTTCCAGTACCATCTTTAAACTATTATCTAATTGTATCGGAAAACTTTTAATATCATATAATTCTATTATAGGAGATAGTTCTGGACTCAATTTCTTTTTGACCTTGTTCCAAACATCCAACATTGTTTTCATCATTCTATTTTTAACACTGATTTTCCCTTTCTTGTCGCCTAGAAATACCCCATTTACCCATTTTTAACTCCTTCATCTCTATTTCTTCCCAGACAACCTTCTCCCTTGCTAAAAGTTTTATAATATTCTTAATTTGAAAAGCTCTATAATAATTCCTTAAATTAGGTATTCCCAATCCTCCTTCTTTCTGAGATAAGTACCAAAAAATCTTAGCAATTATAGGCTTTTTTCCTGCATTACAATAATTATTTATTATGTTTTAAAAATCTTTAATTTCCTTATCAAACAACCTAATCGGCAACGCCTCAAATAAAAAAAATTATTTTTGGCAACAACATCATTTTAGTTAACGCTATCCTACCAAACCATGACAATTTGATTTTTTTATACAATTCTATTTTCTCTTTAATTTCTTTTTTCTGTTTATCATAATTTAATCGCTTAAGGTCCTCAATTTTATTTGAGATACTTATTCCTAAGTATCTCAAACATTCTTTAACTTGAATTTTAAATTTAGCCTTAATTCCCTCTTGTTCCTCCTTCTCAACATTACAGGCTATCATTTCTGATTTATCCCAATTGATTCTCAGGCCTGTTATCTCTTCAAAATCTTTTAGATGTCCTTGTATTTTTTCCAATGCCTTTCTAGGATGCTTCATTATTATCAAAGTATCATCTGCGTACAAACTTATTTTATTTCCAGCCATCCCTTCAATGCCTTTATCCCCTCTTATAATATTTGCTAACAACTCCATTGCCATTATAAACAGTACTGGGGATAATGGGCAACCCTGTCTTATACCTGCTTCTAATCTTATCTCTCCTGTATTTTCATCGTTGACCCTGACTTTTGCAAATCAAAATTGATATAACTGGTCTATCATGTTACAAAATCTATCTCCAAATCCATAACATCGAATTATCTCTTTAGTTGTAACCCATTGTAAAGAATCAAAAGCCTTAAATATATCTAATGACAATAATCCAACTTTCTCTTTTGTATGCCCTGCTATGTCAATCAAGTCCAGAACCCTTCTAATCAAATCAGAGGGCACCCCTGCTCTAGAGACTCCAAAGTGAATCAAAGTTTAACCCTTTACCCTCAAACCACTCATCTATTCTACATCAACCCCTAAATATTTTTCTAATATTTTTCTAATTCCAAGATGTGGGAGATAAAATGATAATGGTTTTAATAATAATACTCTCCTATCCAACAGAAACATCTTTCAGTAGAAGTTGGAATTTTCAAAGAGTCAGATCATGTTAAAGTGGTGATGGAAATTAGGATTGAGGGTAAAACAAAAACGAGAAGGAGCTGGAGATATGATGAAAAATTATTTAAAGACCATAAGTGCAAAGAACAAATCATGGAAAGGTGGAATGAAAGTTGACATTTGAACGACAATGATGAGGTAAATTTTAATATGGTTTGGGATGCCATGAATTCGGTTTTTAGAGGGGAAAGCATTCGGTTAGCTAACATTAGATATAAAAAATTCAAGAGGTCACAGGATAAAATTGAGAGTGAGATAAAGCGATTACAAGAGGAACATGCAAGGATGAAGGATAAGAAGGTTTTTGGTAAATTGCAAAGATTGAAGGTTGAGTTGGTAGGAAAGGACATAGAAAAGGTGAAAAGGGATCTTGTTTATTTAAAAAGAGAATATTTCAAGTATAGTAATAAAAATTCAAAATTATTGGCAAGAGCTGCTAAAGAAAAGAAGGGGAAAAGGGAAATTGGAGTTTTGATAAATGAACAAGGGACGAGATACAATAAGATCAGGGACAAATGCAAAATTGTGAAAGATTTTTATCAAACATTATATGCAAAAAAAGAGATAGACATGGAGAAGCTTAAAAAACAATTAGAGAAGCAAATGGATATCGATATAAAACAGGAGCATAAGGATAAAATGGAGGAATGAACAACAGAAAAGGAAGTAAAAGGGGTAATAACTAGTTTGAAAATGGGGAAAGCACCCGGGGAAGATGGATTACCTGCTGATCTTTATAAGGAATTTAAAGATATAGTGGTACCAAAATTGGTAAAATTGTATAATTATATATTGGATGGTGGACAAATTCCGACTTCATGGTATAGGACTACAATTGTATTGTTACCAAAACCGGGAAAAGATTTGGAAAAAGTGGAATCTTATAGACCTATTTCGCTGATTAATCAAGATGCCAAGATCTTCACAGCGATATTGGTAAATAGGTTAAATAATTTTATGGGCAATTATATAAATGTAGACCAGGTGGTTTTTTTGAAAGGGAGACATTTGGCAGATTTGACAAGAAGAGTGGTGGATTTAATAGCTACTGTAAAACAAACAAAAGAAAATGTGGGATTAATATCTTTGGATATTTTTAAGGCTTTTGATTCCTTACAATGGGCTTCAATTAAGGAAATAATTAAATGTTATGGATTTGGCGATAAATTTAGAAGGGTAGTTGATCAACTATATCAACAAGGTACAGCTGCTGTTAGAGTAAATGATGAGGTTACTGATGAGATAAATTTAGAAGCTGGTACGAGACAGGGATGCCCACTATCTCCAATTTTGTTTATTATGGCAATTGAGATGTTAGCAAAAGCTATAAGAGAAGATGAAGCAATAGAGGGGGTTATGGGAAATAAAATAAGTTTATATGCTGATGACACTTTGATAATTGCCAAGCATCCCGAGAAGGCAATGGATAGAATTCAAGCGCAGTTAAAGGATTTTGAGGATATTACAGGTTTGAAGATAAATTGGGGTAAATCGGAAATGATGTTATGTAAATACTTGAAGTATTTAGGGATAATTGTTTCAAATAGGTTTGAAGAGCTCAAGAGATTGAATTTGACAGCTTGAAAACAGAAATTAAAGCTAAAATAAAAAGTTTTCAAAAGTTGTCATTGTCTTGGTTTGGAAGAATTGAATTTAGTAAAATGATGTTTTTACCTAGAATTAATTTTTTATTTGATTCATTGGCAATTCAATTGAAAGATAAGGAAATTAAAGAGTTTCAAAAATTGATTAATGATTTTTGTGATGGTGGAAAGAGGTCTAGATTATAAAAAAATTTTGTATTTATCTCAGAAAGAGGGAGGATTAGGAATGCCAAATTTTTTGGTATATTATCGAGCATTTCAAATTAAGAATGTTGTGAAGATATTGGCTAGGGAAAAAGTAATCTGGGAAGAAACTGAGATGAAAGATTATAAACATATTGGCAATATGGTCTTCTTAGGAGATAATACAGGAAAAGTAGCAACTAAAAATACTATGATGAAGGGACTGATGAGTTCATGGGAAAAAGTTAAGAAGGTTTTGGCCCCGAATATTTCACCGATTATTGAAATGGAGGACATGGCAAATTTTCCAATAAAGATAGATAAAATGGTAAAAGAAGTTGTGGATAAAAATAAAGTTTTCCTGCTGAAAGACTGGCTACGGACCTGTATGGATATTGATAAAAGAACAGATTTGTTTGGGCAAATGAATTTGAATTGGTTTCAGAAAGTGTTGGTAAATAAATGGAATAGTAAATATTTAAGAGAACCTGAGTTGGAAAGAGAGAAGACGGAGTTTGAGGAGCTGATTGTAAAAATAAGAAAAGGAGATAGAAATATTAAGGGAATTACAGAAATATTAAGGGATTAGTCAGTAAATTATATACAATTATATTGAATAAGGAGGGTAATCCACAAGAGGATCTAAAAATAGGTTGGGAGCAAGATTTGAATGTAAAAATAGAAAATGATACATGGAGGAATAAATGGAAAAAAAGGATAATGAGAACTATGTCAGTCAGAATAAAGGAGCATAATTATAAAATGTTGTGGCGGTGGTATCTGACCCCAGTAAGGTTGTCTCAGATTGATAATAAAAAAGATAAAATGTGTTTGAGATGTAAAGACACAATAGGAACATACGAACCTATGTGGTGGAGCTGTATAGTGGTTAAAAACTTTTGGGGAAAAAGTTGAGAAAGAGATTGGTGAAATTATAGGTAAGAAAATTAAACTGGGGTCAGGTATCACTATGCTAATTGATGTGGAATGTTTCAATTTAAATAAGGATGAAAAAGAGTTATTAGAAATAATGCTCACAACGGGCAGACAATGTATTGCTAGACATTGGATAAATGATGAAAATATAAAGATTGAAGAATGGTATAAAGAAATGTGGAACCTAGCATTGAATGATAAATTAACTTGGGTGATAAAAAAGCGTGCTATTAAAGAGAATAGATTTTGGAAAATTTGGCAGGCTTTTGTGGATTACTCACTTAGAGGGGATGAAATGAATAGACCTGTACCAGATCAAAGAAACTTTTGGAATGAAAGTACTAAGACAATCTGATTTCTCCAGGGCATTGTAAATATCACAGGGTGTATTAATATTATTTTTATTTGTATTATTATTTAGTATTTGTATGATTATTATTATGGAGTTTAAGAAATTAATTATTAAGCCATATTTCAAACAAAGCATATAAGATTTAATTGACATGTATAAAGACAGGTTTAATAAGGTATTAGTATATTAATGTACTAAGGCCAGGGGTGGGCATCAGCAGGTTCGCACCAGTTCGCCAGAATCGGTAGCAGAAATTCTGGCTGGCCCTGCCCATCCAAGTTTTGAAATAAAGTTGTCCTAATTCAGGTACAACACAGGGCTTTTCCCCTGGCCTCACCCACCATATCACACCCACAGTGTGGTAGTAAAAAAATTTGGAGCCCACCACTGACTAAGGCAATAATGCATTTGTATGGTTTTTCTTTTTTCCCCTCCTTTCTCTCTTGTATGTATTATTGTTGTATTATTGTTTATTGTATGTTAAAAATTCTAAAAAAATGTATATTCTGAGATCAAGTAACATGACAATACAGCATTGAGGCTTCCAAAAGGTTACCTGACATTGCCACAATTGAGTGTCATGTACTGATCATGCAGAAACTAAATAATTTCTCAACAAACTGTTTTTGAATGTTTGTAACTGAAGCATGAAACTAATGAAACACTGAAATGGCTATTTTCATAAATGTAAGGGGAACAGGTATTCTGTTAAAATCTAGAATGGAGTTAGGATATGTCCTTGTAACTCAGTACAGTGGTACCTCGGGTTACAAATTTAATGCGTTCTCCAGGATGTTTTGCATTGCAAAAGATTCGTAACCTGGATTTTACATTGCAGACAGTGGCCTCTAGTGTCCATCTCTGGCAATGCACCATATATTATGGGGAAACTTGTTTGATATTGCAAAAAAATCGTAAGCCGAGGCATTATTTTAAATTGATTTTCATTCATAACCCAAAAATTGTGTAATCCTAGGCATTCGTAACCCAAGGTACCACTGTGTCTCTAAATGTTTAAAGAAGACAATGTTCCATTTTGAACTGAAGTGACTGCAATGTTTCAACAGGTGTAAGTAAGTGGTACAGATTCATGTGCTAAACATGTTATCAACTTTTGGCAACTCAAAACAATTCACACTTCTGTGTCGGCTCATTTGAACAAAGTGTTTGATTTATCCAAAGAGTCTGTGGGGAAAAAAGCAGAGCACTTTTTACCTCCCTTGTAGATCAGACAAAACGAAGACATAATTATGTCATTGCTAAAAACTGGATTTTCACTACAGGTGTATCAGACACACCCCTGCCTGTCCCCTTTGTATTATTTTCATTGGATGTTCCTGGATTACAGAGCATCTAGAATAGAAAGAAAATTTCATTGATGCACAAGGGGCAAGTGGCAGACAGTATCCATGATTTCTATTGTGTAAAAAAAAAACAACCAACTGGTATGGAGAGAGAAGGAACCCTAATAAGCTCTTAATACTTAAGAGGGGCAAGCTTTTTAGCATGCCTGGAAATCAAATCACATTTGATCTGTGGGAAGTCTTCTGAACTGGAAACCAAAAGATTAAAAACCAATGACAACTGTGTAAGGTACAATACCTCTGCATGAAAGATCCAGTTTGTTGTACTTGAAGTATCCAGGCCTGCATCGGCAAACAGCAACACCATCAAAATCCACACACATAGATGTCTCTTTGTCACATCCCGGATCTTTGAGTTTACACAGACCACCAACTTTTGCAAGGAAATTCAGTAAAATGAAACAAAATAAAACAGAAAATGTTGAAACGTTGCTAAAACAAACCCCTACGTGTTGATTAGAGTTCTGTCACATATAGAACCAAGATTGCATGGTATTGCTTCTGCCACTAATATGATTCTAGTCTTTCTCTCAAACACAACAAAACAGGCTTTGTTTGAGGCAATGCCAGTGGAAGTAATGGTAGTATGGATCATTTTTTATCTGAATGTACAACATTCCCTTTAGCTAAGCCTAAGCTTTCAGCACTGCCACTCTCTCCACTGCTGCAATAAAAGCAAATCTGCAAGCATATTGAGTTTTATACCCCTGTTTAATATACCATATTTGCAGACATAGAAGACACATTGGCATATAAGACACACTCCATTTTTCCGGTGTATTTTAAGGAGGGTAGTGCATCTTATACGCCAGCAAATATGGTACTTAAAATAAGATGAACATCTCCTTTAATCCTTTAACTATTTCTGTGTAGATAAAACCTTTGAAAGTTAGTTTCAAAAGTAGCATGTACTCTCAATTCACCCAACCCTGGAACAGAATCATGCCTGATTTCTGACAAAAAATACAACAAAATTCATGTAATGAGAAAAAATGTTTTGCCTCCTTCTTTTTTAAAATTATAAACCAAGAACAGTAAAACACCCTACCCAAACACTTCCTCAATACTCACTCACTCATAGTCTCCTTGTGCCCCCTAGAGGGAAAAGGGAAATTCTGCCATGTTTGGAGGAACACTCAACACTTCTAAGAACCTCATGATTTGTAATGCATTGTGACCATTAGAGGGCATAATAGAAGTTTTCCAGTTATAAACAAACTGTTTAAAAGTTTGACTTCCTTTAAATTCCATTATAATGACCTTTTAAACATATTTAAAATATGTGCTTTGGCCTTCTCAGTTGTGGATCCCCAGTGTGGAAGAATCTTCCACTGACGTCAGGTAGGCTCTCTATACAGGTGTTCTGGCCTTCAAGTAAACATGTTTCCTTCCACACGCTACACTGATCAACAATGTCTGTTACCCAAGTGAGCTTAACAGGCATTAGTGTAATGTTTATTGTTCTGTTAATGTTTTATTACTTTATTACTTCATTGCATTGCATTTTTGTGAGTTTTAATGTTGCACTATTGTAAACTGCTTTGGAATTTTGAAAATGAAAAAATTCAAAATGAAAAGTTACAGAAATGTCAAAGCAAGCGTCTGGGAGGTTACCCACTGCCCATTTCTGACACACAGGGCTTTCAAAGTGCTTTCCACTTCAGTGGAAGAAAGCCTTTTAAAGAGAGGTTTGAATGGGGGGGGGGGGCTTAACATAAAACAAAGTTCTTTTAAATAGGCACAATCTTTAGCTATGTCATTTACCTCTGTGCAGCATTGTAAGGTTTGAGATGAAATGGCAGGTCTCCGTGGGAGCCTTGCAGGCTCGAATGTGGTTTCGCACAGTGCTGACAATGTCATAAAGGGTAACATTGGAGACTAAGGAAAAAGTGCTCAGGACAGATACTTGGACAGCATCCAGATGCCTGGAGAGAGAGTGAAAAATGTGAAATATGAGGGACCGAAAACAGCCCATGCTTTGCTGTCACCAACTCCTCTGCCAGAAGGACATACACATGTCTATCATTAGCATGCATACTGCCTTCCACAGCAACACTAAAACCAACAGAGCAGGGAAGTCCCAGAAGATTAAAGTTGTTAATTACTGCTCCAGCCTTACCCATCAGTCCCAGCAGATTAACACTGAGGGAATACGGCTTTTAACAGGACTGGGGTACTGATCCCTACCACAGAGTGTGGGGAGAGAAAAAACTACAGTGCAGAATGTATCAAAAGAGAAACAAAAATTCAGCACCACCTCATCAAAATTGCTGCTTTGTGTTCCTTACCTTGATGTCTTAACAACTGAGGTGTAATAGCCAGGCAGTGTTGAAAGGGAATCATTCAGCTATAATGAGGGAGAAAAATAAAAGTGTTGTATTGCTTTTTAGGAAGACTTTAGGAAGACCTGGCCAAATTAAGATGCTAAAGCCTTTATTTGCATTACATATCAAAGTGAAATTAATCTTTTCAAAAAGAAAAAGAGACAAAAGCAAACCTGATGGAACAAAATGTTTGCATTTAGGCAGTAATCATTTAAAGGCATGCTGTAGTGTAGGACAGAGGTACCCAAACTACAGCCAATGGGTCGGATCCGGCCCCTGACACCAATTCATCCAGCCCACATGTTTTACTTCCACTTCCGGGAGTGATGAGGGCTTCATAGGCCGGATGAATTGGTGTTGGGGACCGGATATGGCCCACAGCCCATAGTGACTTGCCCCCTGAACCACGTGACCGTCCCACAGCCCGAAAGGTTTGGGCACCCCTGATGTAGGACTTTCATTTTCATAGTTAAGCATTTGAATCATAAAAATCTGCCTGCTAACAGATTGTAATGAAAGGAGAGACACCATTTTGGAAGATCAGCATTGAGATATGGCTACAAGCTTATGTACACACTAGCATTTTTTGCCCGGCAATGCCGGGCAGGTTTATTTTGGGTGTTGGTGGTAGAGGTGGTTTTGGGGTGCACACACACAAACACACACATACATGCTGAAATTGCGCGGAGAGAGGAGGGGCTCCCCTTCCTCCCCCCCCCCCCAGCCTCGGCGAGGACAGACACAGACACACACACACGGGGGGGGGGGGAGCTCCGGATGGTTTTCACTCCAAGAGATGGAGGCCGACAATGGTGTTCCGTTCTCAGCCTCTGTCTCCCGGAGGGATGCTGTTCATTTTCCTCGGTGGGTGGGGGCCGAAGCTTTTGGCTCTCGCCCTCTGTGAAAGGCATTGTCTTCCCTCTGGGAGATGGAGGCCAAGAACGGAGCACCGTTCTCAGGCACTGTGTCTTGGAAGGAAGCTTTTCACCGGGGCCATGGAGAGAAAGGGGACTCCCTCTTCTCTCCACAACCCCAGTGAAGTCATGGCAGGTCCAGTGGCGGAGCCATGGAGAGAAGAGGGCCTCCCTCTTCTCTCCACAACCCCAGCAAAGTTGCGGCAGGTCTGGTGCTGGGGTCATAGAGAGAAGAGGGCCTCTCTCTCCGCAACCCCGCCTTCGTCATGGTGGGGCCAATGCCGGCCTTCGTTGCCAGGGCCTGGACACAGCGGCAGGTTTTTTTCCATGGGCAACACTTTCCCAGCCTCCTCCGCGCTCGCATCCCTCAGCCAGATTGGCTGAGGGGTGGCGTGGCACGGAGGACACTGGGCCTTGTAGGGGGGGGTTCATCTTCGTGGGCGGTTGCCCCACTCTCAACGACCAGACCCTTGCAGCAATGCTCACAGTGTCTAAAGGTAAGTGTGGGCAGCTCGGAATGGGATGGTTGGGCCGGGTGTGGCCGTGTATGCCGGACACGCACGACGCAACCACCTTCTTATAGGTAAAGATGCCAAAGTTTGTTTGTTAAAAACCTAAGGCTTAAAAGCTGTGATGTACACAAAGGCAGCCAAACCACTTCACTGATGGGAAAAGTTAATTGAGGAGCCCTTTAGGAGCTGCACAATACATGGTCCTGAACTAGCAACCTACATTTTGCTGACTTGTGATGCTCTCCTGTAAATCTGCTGGGCTCTCAAATAGTCACTCACTGGCAGAAGCCACTTTTGCCTTACCCATTACACATTTGGAGAGTTAGGTCAGGATAGTCGGAAGGTACTAAGCTTTCCACACACCTAGTTACCATAGTAAATATATATCTCTATAACAAAAATTAAATGCTTCTTTCTCAGATATTAGAACCACAACTCAAGCTACCTGTGACATATGCCACCCCAGTGATCAATGACAACAACCCCGTGTCCAGAACTGTCCCACATATGGCCATTGCTAATTCCCTAAACCTAAACCATATTGAACTAATTTGGGCTGGGTTCAGTTTCAGTAGTGTGGTCCTGCAGGTGAGGTGCCTGTGGAGCCTGATTAGTAATGGACACCTTCAAAGCAAAATGAAGCACACTGTTCTGTGATGAACACGTGATGCATTTTAACCTATTTTACATGCTGCATGTTTGTATGGCCTCCAGAAAACTGTCCCACAACTCAAGTGTTGTTGATAAATAAACTTCTTAAGCCAAGTTTCAATACTCACCAAGTTTATGATTCCTTCTTCAATTTGATGAAGTTCTGAGTACTTCCCTCCAGTTGTGTTAAACAGAAGTGGAAACTGGCCAATAAATGTTCTTACTGAAGAAAAGAGGGTAACTTATTAGTTATATTTAGTTACTCCCCAGCATCTGGTATCCTGTTTTTAAAAGCTGCCAGTAATGCTTAACCCTTTCTCCTGAGTTGATTTCCCCCTTGCTGAAAATCATCTCCATCTGTTTTTCCACCTTTTCCCTACCATGCAAAGCCATATACTGTAACTGGAATGGAGTTTTGATTATCAAAAATGCTGGAGGGGAAAGGGTTAAACAGCCTTCCTACTATTCTGCAGTTTACACTTGCAGCCTCTTAGTCTGCCATGTGTAAATTATAAAACAAGCAGCCAGTCCTGAAGACTATTGCACCAAGTTGCCCTTAACAGAAGTCAGTTTTGGCATTCACTTACTGGAACAGTGTCATATACTAAACACTAGCAGAGGTTGCCAGGCGTTGCCGGGCTGTTTTAAATGGTGTTGGAAGGTTGTTTTTGTTGGGTTTTTTTTATAATGTTTGTAAACAAGAGGTTAGTCCAGCCGTGGGCAAACTATGGCCCACGGTCTGGATCCGCCCCGTTCGGCTGTTCTATCCAGCCCATGGTGTTGGAAGGTTTATATATATATATATATAATGTTTGTAAAGTAGAGGTTAGTCCAGCCGTGGGCAAACTACGGCCAACGGGCTGGATCCGGCCCGTTCGGCTGTTCTATCCGGCCCACGGATCCGAAAGAGCAGAGGGTTCTCTTTATATTAGTTCACACAAACACTCCATCCATGCTTTTTTTCCGGCCCTCCGGTCCAGTTTAAGAACCCATTGTGGCCCTCGAGTCAAAAAGTTTGCCTACCCCTGGGTTAGTCTATAAATGAATTTTTAAAAATGTTTATTTATCCAAAAAAATTTTTTGGTGGGCTGTTATAAAATGTGTTCATCTTTTTTGGGTTTTTTTGTGGATTAAAAAAGAAAAAAGGATGATATAATTTTTTCGAATTGTTTTTTAACCGAATAATGTTTTAGTTTGTGTGTGTTTTTTTTAAATAGTTGTACCTTAGGTAATAATTTTAAAAATGTGAAAGTACATGTTTTTTTACATTTAATGTTTTTAAACTGTGTTTAGATGTGTTTATTGTGAGATTTATTTGTGATTTGTGTGAATGTGTGATGTAATGTTATGTTTTTGACTGTTTTTCCTATTGTGGCCTCTGGGTGGGGCTGTTGAGTATTTCCTTTACTTTGGCTGTTTTTTCTCTACTGGTCTCTGGGTGGCGCTTCTTCCGGTAAGTAGTCTCTTTCTTTCCTCATTTCATTTCCAGTCGTCGTGGAGGGAGGACGTGGGGGTGAGTTGGCTTGTTTTCTTTATTTTGTTGTGGGGGGGGGTTGGATTTTGTGGTGTTTGGCTGGTTTTTGTTTTTGAATTTGTGGTGTTTGGCTGGGTGCTGATTGTGTTTCTTAATTTTTGTTTTTGTTTACTTTTTATTGTTTTTTGGTGTTATTTTTGTTTGGTTTTGTGTATTTTTGGAGGGTTTTGATTGTTGATTTTGTGTTTTTATTTATTTATTTAAATATTTATTTATTTATTTTTAAAAGTTTGTTTTTATGTTGTGGCTTTGGGGGGGGTCCTTTCCACGGGCTGGGCTCACTGTCCGGGCCGCAGAAATCCCAGCACTGCTTCAGGCGGCATTGGGGGGGGTTATGGTGCTTTGATTGTGTGGAGTCATGAAAGTAGATCGGGGTTTCCCCTTTAATATCAGTGGGTGGGGTTTGCAATCCCCCTCTCCACTGGCTCCCCTGGGGTTGGGAGGGTTGGGGGAGAAAAGGGGTCTGTCTCCCCAACCCTTCCGGATCCAGGAGAGCTATCGGAGAGGGGGAATCCCCCCAAAAAAAATCCATTTTTAAAGAGAAGAAACCGCTTGGTTTCTTCTCTTTAAAAATGGTGTGTTTGGGAGGGGGGTGGAATCGATCCCCTCTCCCTGGTCTTCTGGGTCTAGAAGGTTTGGGGGGACAGACCCCTTTTGTCCCCACAAACCTTCCAGACTCATGGGGCTCAGGAGAAGGGATTGATTCCACCACCCTCCCAAACATTCTGTTTTAAAGAGAAGAAACCGCTTTTTTCTTCTCTTTAATATGGTGTGTGTGTATGTGTGTGTGTGTGTGTGTGTGTGTGTGTGTGGAGGGAGAGGAATCCCCTCTCTGCTGAAAGCGAAACCCTTTTGCGGTAAGTAAAGTCAGCGGGCGGAGCGCCGTCCAATGGCTTTGCTTACCTGGGAATGGGTTCACTTTCAAGGGGGGGCAGTGCCTTTCCCCCCCTTGTCCCCCTGTTTTTGTGGCTTTTTTTCTGTGAGGCGCTGTGTCTGGCTGCTGCGGACTTGCGCTCTCGGTGTGTTTTTTATTTTTATTTTTCGCTCGCCAGCTTCCTCAGTGTTCTGCGCTCTCATGGCGCACAGGATGCTGGGGCTTGTAGTTTGGCATTTGCGTTTTCGGCTCTGGCGCGGCGCAAGGAACGTTGGGAAATGAAGTTGTTTCCCTTTTTTGCATTTGTGGGGCTCTTGCCCCACTGGCGCTTTTCTCAAACCTTCATTGACCTGCGGACCCAGTTCAGGCGTGTGCACAAATGGTAGGTGCGGACTAGTAGGGCCTGGCTTAGGAACCTATGCGAAGTTCCAACGGTTAATGCTTGGTTTTATAGGTTAAGATAAGCACGCAAACTGTGTAATTGTCAGGCACACAGCAATATACTTGTTTTTAACTGCAATAGCTGTTTGACAGCTCATCCCGAGGGGAATGGCATTACTATCTCTGTAACAGTTGGGTTGACTTCTCTATACCCATACCCAACGCCCGTTAATCACAGCTTCATTCAATTTAATGTGCTTTGAACAGCAGCATTGTATGACGGATGGCATGCAATTGTATGCTGATCTACACATTTCCTACCCAGGAGATTAATTTATGGTATTTTTGCATGCACACTGAGATCATAAAACATGTTAGCGCCTGTTGCAATGCAGAAAACACAATATTTATTATCTCTCAGTAGAGAATTCTATTACATACTTTTGAAATGGAGATTGTAGATATTTATACGCCTTCTTTATGAATGAGTATAGAAATGACTCTTAAAACAGCCAGAAATTCAGTTATAGAGGTGGTCTATTATTGTAGAGATACTGAAGAGGTGAAGGGGGTGGGAACCAAATGCATTTCAAGGATAAATTCTGTCTTGATGGGGTAGGTAGAGGTCAAGGCTCCCCAGGAAGAAAAGCTGGAAAATGTTTTGCACACACTTCAATGATGTGCCTTTGTGAAGCAGTGGCATTACACAAAGGCATGAACAGTAGCCATTCATTTATAGCAATGGTGAGACATGATCCCCAAGAGCCCGAATGTGCTTCTGAGACTCCCTGGGCCTAACAGATGGCCCAATTTTAATAAAATTGGTTCAAAAAGTCATTTGCTGTCTTACGAAGAAGGTAATTTTACCATGTTTTGGGCCCCTCTCAACAGAACCCCAATAAAATGACAATTTATTTTGATAATTTTAAAAAGTTGCCCCTAGCAGACACGAGGGAGACCTTTGCAGTTAAAAAATGAGAGAGAGAGAGAGAGAGAGAGAGAGAGAGTAAAAGTACACTACAGGTAGACTTTTTAGAAGGCAAATATTTTGCAAATGACAAGGGTGCAAGTGACTAGATGTAGCCCCCTCCAAGGCTCACAGATGTGCATGTGTGGCACTTGGACCCCAGAAGATTTCCCACCTCTGAGTTATAATAAGAAATAAAGATGTTAAATCAAGAAGTCTCTTGGGGAAAGGGCAAACATTATTCGCTGCACCCAGAAATCCTACTTGGAAAGAGGTCGAAAACGTTTCTCCTCGTTCAATAGATCTGCTGATTTGCAGCCATTTAACTTATGGAGGCCACTGACACATGAACTGAACTGCATCTTACCAATATAGGGATACTAGCAGAGGTTGCCCGGCATTGCCGGGATGTTTAAAATGATTTTTTTTAAATGGACCATTAGAAAGGCTGAGCGAAGAAAAATAGATGCCTTTGAGATGTGGTGCTGGAGGAGAGTTTTGAGAGTCCCTTGGACAGCGAGAAGAACAAATAGGTCAATAGTAGAAGAGATTAGCCCTGAGTGCTCATTATAAGGTGAAATAGTAAAGATGAAGCTCAAGTATTTTGGACATCAAATGAGAAGAGAGGATTCACTTGAGAAGGCCTTAATGCTGGGGAAGGTAGTGGGCAAAAGAAAAAGGGGATGGCCAAGGATGAGATGGCTAGATGGCATTGTAGATACAATGGGTACGGAGTTGTGTGGACTGAGGAGGATGGCGTTGCCGGGCTGTTATAAACTGTGATCAGTAGTGTAATTTTTTTGTTTTTTGTTTTTTTTGGGGGGGGGGGGGATTAAAAAAAAGAACCAAGGATGATATAATTTTTCCTTTTTTATTTTACCAAATAATGAGAGAGAAAGAGAAGCTGTGTGCGTGAGAGAGGGAGAGAAAGAGAAAGAGAAGCTGTGAGAGAGAGAGAAAGAGAAGCTGTGTGTGTATATGTGTGAGAGAGAAAGAGAAGCTTTGAGAGAGAGAGAGAGAAGCTGTGTGTGTGAGAGGGAGAGAGAGAGAAGCTGTGTGTGTGTGAGAGAGAGAAAGAGAAGCTGTGTGTGTGTGAGGGAGAGAGAAAGAGAAGTTGTGTGTGTGTGAGAGAGAGAGAGAGAGAAAGAGAAGCTGTGTGTGTGAGAGAGGGAGAGAGAGAAAGAGAAGCTGTGAGAGAGAGAGAAAGAGAAGTTGTGAGAGAGAGAGAGAAGCTGTGAGAGAGAGAAAAAGAGAAGCTGTGTGTGTGAGAGAGAGAGAGAAAGAGAAGCTGTGAGAGAGAGAAAGAGAAGCTGTGTGTGTGTGTGAGAGAGAGAGAGAGAAGCTGTGTGTGAAAGAGAGAGAAAAAGAGAAAGAGAAGCTGTGTGAGAGGGAGAGAGAGAAAGAAGCTGTGTGTGAGAGAGAGAGAAAGAGAAGCTGTGTGTGAGAGAGAAAGAGAAGCTGTGTGTGTAAGAGAGAGAGAGAGAGAAGCTGTGAGAGAGAGAGAGAAAGAAAGAGAAGCTGTGTGTGTGTGAGAGAGAAAGAGAAGCTGTGTGTGAGAGAGAGAGAGAAAGAGAAGCTGTGAGAGAGAGAGAAAGAGAAGCTGTGTGTGTGTGAGAGAGAGAAAGAAGCTGTGTGTGTGAGAGAGAGAGAAAGAGAAGCTGTGTGTGTGTGAGAGAGAAAGAGAAGCTGTGTGTGTGTGAGAGAGAAAGAGAAGCTGTGTGTGTGAGAGAGAGAGAAAGAGAAGCTGTGTGTGTGAGAGAGAAAGAGAAGCTGTGTGTAAGAGAGAGAAAGAGAAGCTGTGTGAGAGAGAAAGAGAAGCTGTGAGAGAGAGAGAAAGAGAAGCTGTGTGTGTGTGAGAGAGAGAGAAAGAGAAGCTGTGTGTGAGAGAGAAAGAGAGGCTGTGTGTGAGAGAGAGAGAAAGAAAGAGAAGCTGTGTGTGTGAGAGAAAGAAAGAAAAGCTGTGTGTGTGGGAGAGACAGAAAGAGAAGCTGTGTGTGTGAGAGAGAGAGAGAGAGAGAAAGAGAAGCTGTGTGTGTGTGTGAGAAAGAGAAGCTGTGTGTGAGAGAGAGAAGCTGTGAGAGAGAGAGAAAGAGAAGCTGTGTGAGAGAGAGAAAGAAAGAGAAGCTGTGTGAGGGAGAGAGGGAGAGAGAGAGAAAGAGAAGCTGTGTATGAGAGAGAGAGAGAGAGAAGCTGTGAGTGTGTGTGTGTGTGAGAGAGAGAGAGAGGGGGGGGGCTGGCTTCCCTGGCTGGCTCGAGGTAAGGAAGCCCAGCGGCAGGGTGGGGGGGGGTAGGCTTCCCTTACTGTGGGCTGCCTTGCGGCCCGTGGTAAGGAAGCCCAGCAGCGGGGGGTGGGTGGGCTTCCCTTACCGCGGGCTGCCTTGCGGCCTGCGGTAAGGAAGCCCAGCGGTGGGGGTGGGCTTCCTTTACCGTGGGCTGCCTTGCGGCCCGCAGTAAGGAGGCCCAGCAGCGGGGGTGGGTGGGCTTCCCTTACCGTGGGCTGCCTTGCGGCCTGTGGTAAGGAAGCCCAGCGGCATGTGTGTGTGTGTGTGGGCTTCCCTTACTGTGGGCTGCCTTGCGGCCCGCGGTAAGGAAGCCCAGTGGCAGGGGTGTGTGGGCTTCCCTTACCGTGGGCTGCCTTGCGGCCCACGGTAAGGAAGCCCAACGGCAGGTGTGTGTGTGGGGGGGCTTCTCTTACCGTGGGCTGCCTTGCGGCCCGCGGTAAGGAAGCCCAGCGGCGGGGTGTGTGGGCTTCCCTTACCATGGGCTGCCTTGCCTTTCGGCCCATGGTAAGGAAGCCCAGCGGTGGGGTGGGGGGGCTTCCCTTACCGTGGGCTGCCTTGCGGCCCGCGGTAAGGAAGCCCAGCGGCGTGTGTGTGTGTGTGTGTGGGCTTCCCTTACCGTGGGCTGCCTTGCGGCCCGCGGTAAGGAAGCCCAGCGGCGGTGTGTGTGTGCTTCCCTTACCGTGGGCTGCCTTGTGGCCCGCGATAAGGAAGCCCAGCGGCGTGTGTGTGTGTGTGGGCTTCCCTTACCGTGGGCTGCCTTGCGGCCCGCGGTAAGGAAGCCCAGCGGCGGGTGTGTGTGTGGGTTTCCCTTACCATGGGCTGCCTTGCGGCCCGCGGTTAGGAAGCCCAGCGGCGGGGGGGGGCTTTACTTACCGGGGGCTGGCTTCCCTGGGACGTGCCGGCTTTCTAAGAGTTCTGTGCGCTCACGGCACGCAGGACACTGGCGATTGTATTTTTTCATTTTTGCTTTCCCTTTGTGCTTTTTTTTTGTGCGGCTCGTTTTTGATTGGCCGCGCCGCGTTTCTCCACCTTCTTTGTGCTCCCGCCTCTCAGCCTGATTGGCTGTGGTGCAGTGCGGTGCAAAGAATGTTGGGAAATGAAGTTGTTTCCCTTTTTCGCATTTGTGGGGCTGTTGACCCACTGCCGCTTTACTCAATCCTTCGTTGACCTGCGGACCCAGTCCGCCCGTGTTCCCGAAGGGTGAGTGCGGGGGCAAGTAGGGCCAGCCGTAGGAACCTATAGCAAGTTCCAATGGTTAACCCTTGGTTTTATAGGTTAAGATATGAGCCAAGTTTGGGGAAAGTCATATTTTGGAATACAAATCCCAGAATGCCTTCATCACACTGGCCATGATCATGGAGGTGATATTCAGAGAGTGGAGTAGGTAAAGGTCACCTTTGCTCGAAAGCCAGTCGTATCAGACTCTAGGGTTCAGTGCTCATCTCTGTTTCAAAGCCGAAGAGCCAGCGCTGTCTGCTTCTGCAGATGTTTCCATGGTCATGTGGCAGTCATGACTAGACAACGGAGTGCATGGAATGCTGTTACCTTCCCATCGAAGTGGTCCCAATTTATTTACTTGCAATTTCTTGCTTTTGAACAGCTAGGTTGGCAGGAACTGGGACAAAGACAGGAGCTCATTCCATACTGCAGTACTCTAAAGCTCCACACACAGGAGTTTATTCTTACCACAACAATGGAACCATTCTTTTGTCAATTCAGTTGTTCTGCCTAGATCATTTCTCTGTTCTATGAGGGACTCGTTAGACACCCATGGGGTCTAAACCTCATAGGACTCAATGCCTTAAGAGGAATTCAGACCCAATGCTGTGAAAGAATTAGGCCTCAGAAACACCTCGATAAGAGAGAGTACCTACTGTACTGCCAAGAATAAAGCTGACTGGCAATTTGATAACAAAACTTACTTTTAAAATACACATCTATGAAAAATGGACAGTGTCGCAAAGCTGCAGCTGTCAAACTAAGATCACAAATCAAGAAAGTGATGTTAGAGCTATTTCTGTTACCAAGAACAACCCTTTAATAATGAAAAGATTTAAGCTCTCTGAAGAGTTATATCTTATTAAGAAGCTTATTTGTTACCAGTTTCTCTTCTTCCTCTTACCTAAACTGCACTTTCCTTTTTCCATCCAGTAGCCAAGGGAACATGTACAGTAAAATGAACCTTGCGTATTAACACATGAGGCCAGGGACGGGCATGGATTATGCAAACATTCATCCACATCTGAAACGCAAAAGAGAAACCAGCCTGTAAAATGAGAACTCATACATTTGCTCAGGAGAAAGCAGCTACAGTATCTGAAAATGGAATGAAACTGATTATCCCAATGTGCATGACCAAATGTCATTCCCATGAGTAGAGGGGTATCAGATGAAAATTCAGCCTCTGCTGTGCCAAAGAATGTAACTACGGGCACGTGTTACTTCCGCTTCCAGGAACGATGAGGGCAGGATGAATCACAGTAAACCCATTTGTGTGGATTCACAGGGTGCTTGGGCTTCTGGGAATTGATGTCCAAGAACATTTGGAGTGCCAAGGTTCACCATCATGGGTCTCCTCTTCCCCCCAAGCTACGGTGAGGCCGACGCTGGCCTCTGGGGCTGCGGGGAAATGATCGTTTATCCCCGCTACCTCACCAAAGTCGCGGGAGGAGGAGGGGCTCCTCTTCCCCCCAAGCTACGGCGAGTCCAGCGCCAGCCTTCGCTGGTGGGGTGGAGGGCAGCAAAAGCTAGTTATCTGCGCATTGGCGGTTTTTTTAACCGCGCGCGCCAGCTGCCGGGCCTCCTCTGCGCTTGTGCCCTTCAGCCTCATTGGCTGAGGGGTGGCGCAGCACGGAGGACATCGTGGGGCGGTTGCCCCACTCGCGGCTGGCGGACCCTTGTGGAGATGCTCCAAGGGTGTTCAGGTAAGTGTAGGCAGCTCGGTTCGGGATAGTAGGGACGGGTGTGGACGTGCATGACGGACATCAACAGCCCAAGGTACTTCTTATAGGTATAGATTCCACAAAGCTTTTCTGCCTATTTTGATACCTGTCTCTTGTTTTTCTATTGACCTTATTATCAACTACAAATATGAATAATTCAGCACTTTGCTAATGATGGTTTCTGTCTTTAAGAAATATATCAATTCATCATTTTAAGGTGTTTTATATACTTCACGTACATTTCCCCCAAAAATATAACTTGAGCTGTTTTGTAGAATGACTTATAAATCTTATAGCCATTGTACACTTTAAAAACACACCAAATCAATTCCCATCCAAATGTGCAGTTTTTCAACACAAGTGAAATAGCTGCTTTTATCGTTTTCAAAGAAGGACTACCTTTTCCGGGATAAGCTGGAAATGTTTTTGTGCTTCCAAACCAAATGACTGTAGTTGTTTTAGTGGAAACTGGTGAAACAGACAAGATTTCTTTAGAGGTTTTGCCTGAAGAAAACGTGATGGCAGGCTGATTAGTTGTCATAATGTGCTCTTGGACTACAGTAGTTGTGGTGCTGGTCTTCTCAGTTCCTCTTGTAGGCATCCCAGTCCTGCGGGTTGTCTTGGTAGAGGATGAGGGATCTTTGTGAGGCTTCATACTGACCACAACATCTCCACCTGCTACCAAAGTAGGCATTCGTAATGTTGTATATGTTGTCTCATTACGTTTTTTTCTTGTTGTTGTCTCCACCAAATTGAAGATATCTTTTAGAGTGTTTGTACTTAGCAATGTCGGAGTTGTTGCTTTTGCTGTCTCAGAAACCATGGTACTTTCTGGAAAATATGTAGGAGAAGTAGCCAATATGGGAATAGTTTTTTCACTGTTGCTCCCTAGTAGCGAAACATTTTGTTCTTTTGAGGTCTTAGTTTCTTCTAGGGAGATTGTAATTGGTGAAGAATGGCTTGTAAGCTGTTCAGTAGTTTCAGTCAGAAGAGGTGAAGGTCCTGTTGACATCAGAAACGTGCTATCCTTCAACACATACATCTTGGTCTGGTGGTTGTGCTCACTCTGGGATCTTGCAGTGGTAAGAGGGTCTCTTCCAGTTGACCCTTCAGGTGCACCCGCAGAAGTGCTTGTTTCAAGACTTCCACTAAGCTGTGAAGAGGAAGAGGAAACAGAAGGCTGTAATGATGATGAAGAAACTGAAGATGATGGGGGTGCTACTGCTGAAGACAGCCTGTGTGAAAATGTCACTGGAGGGGTTTGAGCAGGTGATGATAAGGTTGTTGGGAAAGAGGTTTCTGGTAACGAAAACAAAGTTGATGACTGAGTTGGTGGATATGAGTCCTGCTTTGGCGATGTTGGCAAGGAAGATGTGAATAAATAGCTTCTGGGAAAGGTAGATTCAGATTTTGAAGAAACCGGAGTGGTATGTGACTCATTCACTGTAGAAGAGTACCCTGATGTTTCCTGGGAATGTACAGCCAAAGTTTCTGTTGATGGTCCAGAGAAATCCATGACACTTAAGGAAGTGTTACTTCTTATACTTTCATTCTCATAAGATGCAGACTGAGTCAGCTCTGAAGGACTTGAGATTTCTGTGTGGAAAGTGGAACTTTCTGATGAATCTGATGATGCGCTGCTGTTTAAAACAGATAGCAACGTCCTTTCTCCACCCTTTGTGAAGATGGTTGAAGTGTACGTGCTGTCAGTATGAGAAACAGAAGTTCTTTCCCCAGTATCAGTACTGTTCATTGGATGGTAGCCTGTTCCAGTGTCTGAAATATAAGCAAAAGTGAATTACGGATGATTAGTATGAAATTCCTATGGATATGATAAAAATCACACACAGAAACAAAATAAAGTTCATCTAGTTCTAATGAAGTATTTCCACATTTGACAACTGCAGAATCGAGACTACCCTCCCCTTCTTAGTGCAGCTATTTGTAGCACCCAGAAAGTTTTTCACCTCTACTTGAGCACTCTTGTGGTGCATAGCAGCACTAGAGCAAAGACTGATGGAATTAACAATTCTGGCAGAGGACACAGGGCTGAACAGACATAGACCATTGGATCCTGTTCTATGCTGGAGCAGAAATGCTCCTTGTTAAGCACCCTCATTTTAACTCTTGTCTCTTGACCCCCATTTTAACTTCTGTTCCTTTTGCTGTTCTATGCTGGTCTTGGACCATAATAAAGATTTGATTGATTGATTATTGGCAAGCTCGCAGCAGTAGATGTTCATTTAATGTGCATTTTCCACTTTGAAGACGGATGGTGGCCTGCTGTACAGTTGCACTGAGGGAGGAAAAAGTCTAAGCAAAAGTCACAGCACAAAAATAAAAAAGTCTTAATCAGAAATATCTGACAAGGCTTGGGAAAGTGTTTTTAAACGGGGTAGGCAATCTGTGAAAATAAATGTCACATTAGCTAGAGACCATAGACTTGTCTGCCTTCAGAGGTCATCTTGTAAAGCCTTCTCGCCCTTTGCTTTCTGAGAAACAGTTACTGTATCTCTATGGAAACGACGTTGCACGAGGCATCGCAGCAAGGATTTGGACGTTGTATGAGGCATCATGGCTAGGATTTTGCATGCCTCATACAAAATCCAAATCCGTATAAAGTCTAAACTTGTGGAACCAAGTATGGTCGTTGTATGAGGTATCACTGTACTAGAAAAGCAGAAAAGGTCCATTTCCAGAAGGATACTCAGAATGCAAAAACTCTACCTCTAGGACCATGATGGCGAACCTTTGCACTCCAGATGTTCTTGGACTTCAATTCCCAGAAGCCCAAGCCCCCATGAATCCGCACAAATGGGTTTACTGCGATTCATCCGGCCCGCACCACCCTCATCACTCCTGGAAGCAAAAGTAAAACGTGCAGCGCAGCGCAGTGAGGGCAGTGCGGGTCGGATGAATTGCAGTAAACCCATTTGTGCGGATTCATGGGGGCTTGGGCTTCTGAGAACTGAAGTCCAAAAACATCTGGAGTGCCAAGGTTTGCCATCACGGCTCTAGGAAATTTGCTCATCACTCACCGTTTGTTACTGTCAGTGGAACCTGGCAAGACACTTCACTAGATTATGTGGCCACCTTTATTAAGAGAGAGTACAGAACCCAGAGTGCAATATTTGTAAATTAATTTAAAACTAACCTGAAGGTTCACTTGGGAAGAAGTAAGATGGTGTTCTTGATGAATGGAGTTTTTGAAGAGTCTCTGTTGAAGACACATATAAGTTGTTTAATGAGAGATCAGTCTGCCTGGAGTATACCTCTGGCGAGGAAGGATTTATTTCTGAGCTGTTGATTTTTTCCATAATTAAGGATGGATTTTCAGTTGCTTTAGTAAATGTAGTTTTGATGGCACCATCTCCATAGCTGAAAGATGATAAAGTGTAGGTGCTTTCGGTATAAGAATGTGGAATGTTTGGACTTCTAGTTGAATGATGACTACTTCCAGCGGCTGAAATAGGAATTCAGAAAAGCAAATTTAAAATGCCACTTGCAGCAAACAACTCAGTTTCATAAACTGTACAATTTATAATGCCTAGTATAGAGAATCATATAGTGACTGCTCCTTTTTAAGATGAACCATTTAAATTGAAACCTGCAGTTTCCCCACTGCAAGGCTGTGAAGAGTGAAATTTCATTGGCCTGAAGTTTACCCTGGATATCTTTTGGATCAGACAAATTCTGGTTTAAATTTTTTTAAAAAAAACCCACACCATTTTTGTTCAATGATACCATCTGTGTGTTTGTGTAGACAAGGGCACACACATATACTCATAGATATGTATGTACACAGAAGTAGTGAAGATTTACAGTTTGTACAGGACGCACATAATACATGTAACAGTGAGTACAGTCTGTTTTTCCTTCAGTCTCTGTCCCAAAGAGTACTCACTTGATAAATCCTTTGGTGAAGATGAGTCCATTGTAATTAATGAGGAGTACTCAAGTAAGTGCTCAGTAGAAGGCCCAGTAGATTGCATTTCACTTAAGACATTATGTTTTTCCATCTCTGTTACAGACGTCAAGGGCAGGGTTTGCTCTGACGAACTAGAGTTTTCACTTTCATAAGTGCTACTATCTATGGCAACAGTGGAAGTGCTGTTATCCGGAAGGGACCTTAAAGTTCTCACACCACCATGTGTGAAGGCAGTTGACTGGTACACACTGTCTGTAGCAGCACTGGAAAGCCTTCCTTCTGCATCTAATCCTTCATCAATCTGAGGACTGCTTCCAGGGTCTAAAATGACATTTTAAAAGGACGAGGGAGAAATACACATTCTGTGAGTGCCATTAGCAATCCTTTACAGCATCACAAAATAAATCAGCTTCTTGCAACTCAGTACCATCCAGATATATTACACAGCAATCCCTTGGTCGATGGCTATGCTGTCTAGGAATTATTAATTATAGTCAACACTTTAGGGTGGGTCAAATATATTCAGGGACATAATACAACAGCTGATCCTGATATTTTTTTTCCAGCTAATACCACACATCATTTCTCCCTCTGAAGAAAGATGCTACCATGTGGACTTACTAGGTTATTTTGACATCAAGAAGATTTAAGGAATGTCTATACTAGGAATGCACCCAACAATTATTCGTGTACCATGGAAAATATGAAAAGTTAAAACTGTCATTGCTGTTTATCTTACAGCACTTTGACAGAAATTACCTATTTTTGGTTGTTAAGAAACATCAAGGGAATGTAAAGTACTGATCATGTTTAGTAATTACCTCGCTCTAACTGCCGCTTCTGCCGTTTCCACCACCATCACCACCACCACAATACTTGTCTTCTCGGCTTGGCATGTCCCTAATGGCATTCTGTAGCAGGATGGATTTTGTAAGGCTTACAACATCTGCCCTGCTATGGAATGCCATTAGGGACATGCTAAGCCAAGCAGAGGAGACAAGGATTGAGGCAGTGGCGGAAGCAGAAGCGGTGGCTGGAGCGAGGTCACGGGCCAGATGATTTGGTGCCATTCAGTTCCTCCAGGCTGGTAAGCAGGGAAGCGGGATGGGGTGGGGAATTGGTGAGTGGCCACTGGCGGCAGTGTGAATGGAGTGGTGGGTGGCTTAGGGGTGGTCCCGCTGCTGCCGGTGGCAGGGAGAGGTGGGGGCTCGGGGTGGTCCTGCCGCCACCACCACCACCTTTAGCAGCAGCGGGACCACCCTGAGCCCCTATCCAGCCTGCCAACGGTCTGAGGGGGCTTGATCCGGCCCCCGGCTTTAAAAAGTTGAGGACCCCTGTTCTAGATTAAGGTTGCCAATACTCTATCACTTGAAATGTGCTTAGAACACATGTTACTGAAAACAGGAGCTTGGCTCTATTTGTGCAACTGGCAGATAATCACCATAATTCGGATTTATGGATACTGCGTAAGAGTCTATGTGGCAGAGCTGGTAAACAGAAATTGTTATACAGTACTTGCATAAAACTGTGTTTCTGCTATGTCATGTTTGTGTCTCTGCCTTCTAAACTTGTCTGATTCTTGTTTTACAGTCTGAAATACTTAATGATAAAGAAATGCTTTTAAGTCAGGCTCCAGAATGATATCTTAATATTTTATAGTACAGAGGAAGACTATACTTTGATAAGAGCATTTAAAAACCTATTACACAGCAGTTAAAAAGGAGGATGATTTTGTTTAGTTAAATGCCCAGTCTACACCTGGCAAAATTCAGATAGGATACCTAATCCCAAAACCTAAACATCTGTCACATGTTCTTATTGTCAAAGAGATAAATCATCATCCAGTTCCCAAATAACCTGTCTCTTTGACAGAGCACAAAAATATACCTGATGCTACATATATACCTGATGCTATATATGTCAAACGTATTTGCTCCATATATGCCATATCCCTAGAGAAATGTATATGAAACAGTAACAATAATACAACAAGCCCATTGGCTAACAGAGTGTGCACATTTTCAATCCACTTATTTGCATAAGAATAGATACATGAGAAAAGATACATTCCGCTCCTGTCAGAAAACAGTTAACATACATAACATTCTTCCCCCCTAGGTAAAAACAAAATCCTTTAACCAGGATGGCGGTCTAGTTTCCCTTCTGGGTCGGACGCTTGGCTGAGCCGGCTCAGGGGCTCCTAGGATGGGCGACCTGACTGGAGTGAGGGATTGGCTAGAGGGGGAGGATTGTAAACCCGAATTAAAGCCCCGTTTGTCAGATGGAGGAGCAGGGGATCGCTCAAAACAAAGATCTAAGACAACTCAGGGTCCCTCCTGTGTGTACTAAGAGTGGAGGGCGACTCTGAACAAAATTGGTCATCATCAATAAAGGAATCCAGAGTGCTAGGCTGGGACAGTGTAGGGGTACACATGGCCGGAATAGGAGAGTATTCCACAAATTCCCCTTGAAATCGGTTCCTAGAAGACACTTCTGGGTCAATGTTGGCTGGCTGCTGACTATTACCTCTGCCCCCTGGGTTTAAATGGGTGGGGGCCAACCCTAGCGTTGAGTGTCTGTATTCGTCTTGTGGGTCCAGTATTCTGGGTCTCAATTGATTCGCGTGCCTCCTCCAGATCAGACCAGTGGCTGTTTTGATTCTGTAAGAAACAGGACCAGTCTGATTGATCACAAACCCGGGCACCCACGTAGGACCACCAGCTGCATAATTGCAGCAACGTACAGGGTCTCCGGATGAGAAACCCTTTTGGTGATGGATTGCTATATTTGTGCCTTTGTCCTCTACCCTAGAGGGATCCAATCTGTCCAGCAAGGATGACAGTTTCCTTCGCTGGAGCAATTCAGCAGGGGACAGCCCTGAGGCAAGGGGGGGTGAGCCTATATGTGAAAAGAAACTGGCAAAACTAGAGCACCAAATCCCCTTCAGTGGTGGCTGAAGTGGTATTAGGCACCCTAATCACTTCCAGCCACTTAGAGAATGAATCCACAACCAACAAAAATAGGGCACCCCTAAATGGGCCTGCAAAATCTATGTGCAACCTGGACCATGGGCCCCGAGCAGAATCCCATTCCCAAGAGAGAAGGTGGGATTGCTCTGGGTGAGAGGATTGACAACTGGCACAAGTGCTGACCATTTGTTCTATGTCTTGGTCCAGTTGAGGCCACCAAAAGTAGCTACGGGCAAGGGCTTTGGAACGGACAATTCCCGGGTGATTTGTGTGAAGTAGATGTAAAACCTTTTTCCTGAGAGTGACAGGAATGACCACCCGCTGGCCCCATAGAAGGCAACCTTGTTCCACTGACAGTTCCAAACGTTTGCAGTGGAATGTTCTGAATTCCTCGGCTAGAGGAGAGACAGGCCAGCCTTTTTGTACCCAAGACATTACTTTAGTCAATGTTACATCCTTGGCCATAGCCTTGGCTATCTGAGGGGACGACTGGGGGCGATTCGAAAGCCTCAATCATAAGGACCTGGTGGTTGCTTTCGATCTCACAATCGGCTTCCCCGACCCCTGGCAGTGGAGAATGTGACAGGGCATCAGTGTGGCTGATGTTTCTTGCCGGGCCTGTGCACCAAAGTAAAATTGTATGCATTTAGGAAAATTGCCCACGCAACATCCTTAGGGACAGAATTTGAGGCGTGGGCTTCCTGTTCACAAAGATTCCAAGGAGCGGCTTGTGGTCAGTTACAATGGTAAAAGGTCTTCCGTAAAGGTAATCGTGGAATTTCTTAGTGCCAGCCACGATTGAAAAACGCCTTTGAAAGTGAATGGGAATAGAATGCTACGGGGGCTTCCCTCCCGTCATTTAGTACATGGCATAACACAGCTCCCACTCCCACAAGGGATGCATCACACACAAGTACAACTTCCTTGTTAGGATCAAAATGAGTTAATACAGCATCCGAAGATAGCAACCTTTTAAGTTCTAGGAATGCTTCCTCCTGGCAATGGCCCCAATGCCAAACAGTATCTCTCTTAAGAAGCCGATGTAATGGTTCGGCAACTGAGGTTTTGCGATGGAGAAAAGTGTGATAGAAGTTTAACAATCCTAGAAATGATTGCAATTCGGCTTTACATTATGGCCTGGGTGCATTTCGCACGGCCGCCACCTTGGAGTCAGTGGGCATGATACCTTGCGGTGTAATTAGGTACCCCAGGAACTCCACTTCCTGTGCCAAAAACACACATTTGTCTCTTCTGAGACGTAGACCGGCCCTCTCAAAACGTGACTCGATCAAGCCTGGCCGCTAGTTCGATGGTGTCCTTAGCAGTGATCAGGACATTGTCAAAATATAGCAAGACACCAGGCAAACCTTTTAAAATACGTTCTACAAGAGATTGAAATATTCCGGGGGCCGCATTCACCCCGAATTGTAGTTGAGTTACCTTAAATGCTCCCCTATGCGTTACTATGGTCTGGGCTATGGCAGCAGCAGGAGACACAGTCAATTGTTGGTAAGTCTGGGCAAGGTCAAGTTTTGCGAAGCAATTTCCTCCATGCAAGGAGGCAAGAAGGTGGCTTACCACGGGCACAGGATATGTGTTTGGGTGAATAGCTTTATTGATGGTACACTTGTAGTCAGCGCGTATCCTGACCTCCCCATTACTTTTCAAAGCAGTCACTATTGGTGTCTCCCACTCTGTGGAGTCCACTGGCACTAGGATGTCCTGCCCCACCAGGCTTCTATCTTCTCCTTTAAAGCAAAGGGTACCCGGCGTGGCTTCATCCGGATGGGCCGGATGGTTGGGTCAAGCTCAAAGTCCACATGGGGTCCTTTGTATAACCCTAAACCCTTTTTGAACACCTCAGGATGTGCAGCACAAATGTCCTGGATTGGGTCAGCGTCTATTGCGTGAATGCCAGAAAGCCAGATTTCCAGGGGCCTAAACCATTGGGTCCCAATAAGATAGTCAGTGCCCTGCTTAACTACAACTAATGGCAAGGAGGTGCGAATGTTTTTTTTTTTAATTTTACCAAGAAATTTCCTACCCCCAGGACCGGAATCTGGCAACCTTGCACATCCCGGAGGGAAGTTTTAAAAGATTTGAGCTTGGGCCGAGAGGCAGCAGGAATTCTCAAAAACTCCCACTGTGGTATTATGGAAAAGGTAGTACCTGAATCCACCTCCATCTTGAAGGGGACGTCCTGCAGGCTCAGGTCTGTGAAGAAATGCTCGCTGACGATGTCCACTTGGCACGGCTCAGGCGACACTTTGGCAATGGATGTTTTGTGGTGATGACTCTTCTTGGACTCAGGTGCTGGAGTTCTTTGCTTTTGCTGTCGGCATACTTTAGCAATGTGCCCTTGTCGCCCGCAGTTGTGGCATTCTGCAGTGCGGAAGGGGCACTTCCTGCGGTCATGCCGGGCTCCACAGCCATCACACTTGCAAAGGAATTTATTCTCCTGATCGTCACGGTGCTCTCGGTGCTTTCGTCGGACCGCTCGGACTTCTCCCTCTGCGTTGCTGGACTCCGATGAAGAGGTGGAACCAGGCGAAGATTAGGATGATGAAGATGAATTTTGCTGAGCTTGCACAGCTGAGTCAGTGGCACTGGTGGTGGAGTGGCGATGCCGGAAAAGCTTGGTGCCAGACTGTGCAGCCTCAGACGCTACCACCTCCTCTAGCACAGCCTTGAAAGTTAGCGTCTTCCTGATCATGAGGCGACATTGAGCATCTTCGTCCCTCATGCCAGCCAACAGACGGTCCCGGAGTGCTTCTTCGATGTTGCCCCACTTGCACGGGGTGGCAGCAATGCGCAGAGCGGTGGCGTAGTCTGCAATGTACTCCCCAGGTCGCTGCTCCCTTCTGTGGAAGGCCACCCTGGCCGGGAAGATCAAAACCTCTGGCTGCAGGTGTTTCCTCAGTGCGGACATGATTTCTGTGAGCGGCACCACATCCACGTCCCTTGGGAGAACGAAGTGGGTTGCTAGCTCAAGAGACTCAGAACCGCACTGAGCGAGGAAACAGAAGTGCTTCTGGTCTTCGTCGGTGATCTTCTGCGAGGCCATTGCGTGGCAGAATTGGCGTTTGTATGTTGCCCATTTCTCTGGACGCGCTGAGTCAAATGGGCCGATGTTGCTGCCATGTGGGGACGCTATCCCACCTTTGTCGTCAGTTTCATGTTCACGGAATGATGAAGCAGACAAGTGAAGTAGTAAAATTCATCTCTTTAATAGTGGGGTTTGAACACAGTGTGGATGGGGCAAAACTCGGACTTATATACACTATACACAGTAACAGTAACAATAATACAACAAGCCCATTGGCTAACAGAGTGTGCACATTTTCGATCCACTTATTTGCATAAGAATAGATACATGAGAAAAGATACATTCTGCTCCTGTCAGAAAACAGTTAACATACATAACAGAAACACATTGACAAATAATTCTAGCAATTCACATGATGCACAGATATAGATATATTAGTCAGTGGAATGAAGAGAAACCATTTGAAAGCAAACAAAGAAGAAACACATTAATGGTCAGATATCTAGCAGGAGTGGTATAAAAAATGTAGAACTCACTTGAAAGATCTAATGTTGAAGAGTAAATGGAAGTTTTGGAGGAGTATGTAAGTAGAGTGTCTTTTAGAGATTCAGTGATATCCATCCCTGTAGAGGGGGAAATTTCTTTTCCGCTTTGTGCTGTACCAAAGAAGGTCTGGGTTAAAAGTGAAGAACTCACATCCTCAGAGAGCTCCGTTAAATCTATGGATTTACTCCTGTTAGGCGGAGAACTTAATTTTCCAGCTCCACTTCTGACAAGGGGGACAACAGAGAACATACTTTCAGTCTGAGTGTCCCTTTTCTCTGTACTGAAGTCCTGGTTACCGTTGATATCTAGAGGAAGTGAACAAGAAGTTTTTATACATCACAAATTCAGACTAATGCTAAGGATAAATATAGCCACTGCAATTCTATGCTTGTTTTCATCTTAATGATGTGCCATTCAACTGTTTATAACTAATGACAACCTTCCCAGGTTATCTGAAGTGCTTAGATGTGATTCGACAATCCCTCCTTCTGGTGACATTCTAGGACTGTGCAAGTTGCCCAAGACTACAGAGCTGGCAAAGTGAATAACTCTTTTAACTACATACACACTAGACTACCTCAGCTGGCTATTCTCCTTGAAGACAAAGTCTGAATTCAAACTCCAGGCCTCTGGCCCCACAGTTGAGTCCTCCAACCCAATGAGCTCAGCTTCAGTTTACTAAAAACTTTACACAGCAAACTTGTTTACTAAGAATTAAATCCTAATGTGTTTTTAGTCAGGTGCATGCCTTAGTAAGTTTTTTTGGAGCAACAGCTGATGCTGCTTCTTTCGTGTCCAGATCGGAGGTGAGAAAGATTAGCCAGCAAAACAAGGTTGGCATTGCCCAGGTTATGCCTGATTGTCATAGCTGTCAAGTATCCCTTATTGGCCAGGAAAACCCCTTATTTTACCCTCTTTCCTGCCGTCATCCCTTATTAATTAGACTGCAATGCCCTATTGTCGCCATTGGAGGGCAGCACAGGATAAGCATAGATGTCAAGTATCCCGTATTTGCTGGGAAATTTCCCTTATTTCCAAATCCAAAACTTGACAGGTATGCTGATTGTGGTTTAAAAATGTAAAAAGGATCCACAATCTTCGAGGAGGCTCTTTCTGACATCTGCTGCTTATCCTTATCAACACTGTCAATTCACCACCATAATCACTTCAATAAAACATCATAATTCTCATGACATTGTTATTGTGGCCACTACGGACAAAGTGAGGGATCAGAGATGGCAAAAAGCCTGAACTCTTTAGCTCATATCCTTGTGGCCCTTGTTAGCTGGGGATTCTGAAAAAAAAACCCAAAATCTTAAAAAGAGTAAAATTTCTAAGGTTTATTTGTGGCCTCATACAAAGCAAACATTACTGCAATAAACTTTAAGGTGCCCCTGAACTGGTAGAAGGGAAAGTTAAGTGTTTTTTATTCTATGTGATTCAAAAGTTAAACTTGTCATAAAGTATAGTGTTCCCATGCCATATTTCACTCCTAAGACCTATCAAGGATCTCTCTTTCCCTGTCCCAATCCTTGTCAATGGAAGGATCCCAGAATGAGGCATGAATCTGCAGTTAAAATACAGCCAAGGAGGAATGGACATAATAGGATGATGCTTATTTCCATAACAGTTGTAATCTGTTATTACCCATCCCAGCTCTTGGGATAGGAATAATGGTAAAAAGGCTGGGAAGGAAAAGTCAAAGCAGATCAAATAATTTTTATTTGGGGGTTGCTTCTGAATAAAATCCATAACAAGCACTATTAGCACAAACACCTATCCCTCAAACACTTTCTAGAGGCAGGAGCAATCCTTACTTTTCCAACTCCTCGGTTTATGACTTTCAAATTAAATCCCACTCTCAGGTCTGAAACAGATTAGGAAAACTTCGACCATTACCTGTTATGCCTGACTGAGGTTGAGAATAAACAAGTGTTGCTTCTGTGACATCCACATCCCCCACTTGTTCAGTTTGTACTAGAGTCAGCAAAGAAGACTCTGTGAGAGCCAAAGAGCTGAAGGTTTCATGGCTAGAGATTGGGTTTTTTTGTGCCACATTACGAAAGCTGCTGATATCATTTAGAGTCTGCAATGTCCTATCTTCATCTTTGTCAAGTAGACCTGGAACCGACACACTCTCTGATTCAGGACTATAAACACCTCTCTCTGTGTGTGAGCTCCACTCTAGCAGATCTCTGTCTTCAACAGCTAGAATATAACAGAGAGAAATTACTATGTGCTATCCCCATGAATATCATATACTTTCCTGCAAACATTACATTCCTATACAGAGGTAATAAAAATATATTAATGTTGCCATTTGGTTGAATGACACCTAGAAGGTCGTGTGTTTATGCGTTTATATTCCTGTTTTTAGATGAAGGTTGTGTAATTGTTTTAATTGTAAATGTTTTGATTGTTTTTATATTGTATTTTTTTACCTTGTTGTTGGCCGCCCTGAGTGGTATTCTCACCAGGAGGGAGGATACAAATTTATAAAATAAATAAATAAATGAAATGAAATGTGTTTCCCATTCCTGTTCTACTAAAAATGGTGGCAACACTGTGAAAGGGATTAACATCTTTACAATGAAAAAAACTTGAAAAGTTGTGGGTCAAATTAATAAGGCACATATTTGTATGTATGAATAGCACATCAGAGTTGAGCCTACATTTGTATGTATGTATGCCAAGCCCTTAATTTCTGTTTTCTTACTTCTTTTGCTATAGACAGTGGTTGCTGCTATAGAGAGAGTTCTCTAGAATTTTCATGCTTGGAAGGCTGTACTTCGTATATGCCTGGGGCATAAGTTGCCCTCTTTCTTACTTTTTTTTTTTTTGTGTCAGATGCACCACCAGCATATAACGTACAAAGCTAAAATAAACACATCTAAAACAAAATAGAATAAAAAAGGGCTAGACTAGATGACATCTGCTCAATATCAGGCCACTTCAACAGTATTTCCTCTTGCCAACATAAGGTCCTCCACAGTGCACATTGAGGGCCATCATGTGCCGTCATGGAGGCATGTTACACGTGAAATGGTTCCATGTGTGTTCAAATGAAGTTGCTTATGTACAGCCTCATAATGTTAAATCACTCTCTGGATGTTTTATAAGGTAATTATGCGAAACCACAATTTGCCCCTAACAAGCTGGGTACTCATTTTACCAAACTCAGGAGGATGGAAAGCTGAGACAACCATCAGTCTGTTGGGATCGAAATCAGATTGTGAGCAGAGTTTTGACTGCAGTACTGCAGCTTCAAGGGCTCATCATTTGATAATACCAGGACATCATATACAAGACTGGTAGAACGCAGTAATTTTGGAATTAAACAAGGAGTTCTTAATTCCATACCTGTTGTTTCTGAAGCTGGTTGAGACTCTGTAACTGTTCCATCAATATGAACAGTGAGCTCTGGTGACAAGTCTGTTTGTCCTGTCTGTACTGGAGTCAACACAGAAGAAAAATGTGTGAAGTCTGAAGAGCTAGAGATTTCTTTACCAGAGGCTATGGATACTTGTGTTGCATTATGGGAAGTACTGATATCCCTCAGGATCTGTACTGTCCTTTCTTCACCTCTGTCAGAGAGATCCGAAGCAGACGCACTGGTCATAGAAGATCTTGAAACACCTTTCTCTCTATCTGAGCTGCTTGATAGCTGACTACTGTCTTCTACAGCTGAAACGCAACAAAATAAAATATTAATTCTGTTACCCGCATGTACTAAGCACATGCAAGTATTTTCTTCCACAATTATATCCATATGGATGGAATAGAAAATATTTATTGCAGAGGGAAGGGAGCTGAAGCCTGGTAATAACATTGAGCATACAGGTTAACTGTTTTCAATAATGAAAACTGATTAATGTACATTTTCATTTGCAACCACTGCCATAATATAATGAAACAGCAAACTTGTTACAGAAATTTATTAAATCTGTGAGACTTTTAACAGAAATATTAAAGTTTTTTTCCACACATATGGAATATGTTTTATGTGCCATAACATTATACATCCATATTTCATCAAGCCAGCTCCTCATCAACTGGATAAGTTGTCTTTGTTCAATAATTGCCATATATTTTGTCAGCTGGTCAAATATATAACGTTAACTATTTATTTCTTGTTGTGGGATCTCTGGCTTTTCTTGTAAACTGGACTACTGCTTTTATTTGTTCTATTTCAAGTATGTACATATTAATAAAATTAATAAAATATTAATGAATGAAAACTACTCAAAACAGTGTCACTAATATGCATAAAGAAACACATCCAATTTTCTACATACATGTACAGCCATGTTCTCATCAATATCTTTGCTTAATATACTACTATTTCTCAATATTTAATATTCTTCACAATCATATTCCAGGAAAAGATTTTTTTTATTTTTTTGCTTATTCTTTGTATGCTTATTTGATTTAAGCAGAATAAGAAATAAACAGGGAAATATCTTTAACATTGTATTGGCATTCATAGCGGACAATTATTCACAACTTATTGTGTTTCTTCTGACATATTTCCTCTGGAAAAGTAGTAGAACCACGTTAGCCAGTACAGTATCCTATATAGCAGGGGTTCTCAACGTTTTTCCCACCGCAGGGCAGACCACGCCCCCTCAGACAGCTGAGCAGGCCACACACATGGTTCCACCTGCCATAAATGCTGCCGTAAAACGTGTCTGCATGTGCATTTACAGCACGTTTTCAGCTGTTTCCCCCACTTCTGGCAGTGGCAGGTCACATGAAATGGTGCCGTGGGCCGTAGGTTGAAAACCCCTGCTATATAGGAACTGCACAGCAGAAGGACAAGCATGCCCTGGTGGTGCAGTGGTTAAACAGCTGTACTGCAGCCAAAATATTGTGAGTTCACTCCTGACAGGGAGTCAAGGCTGACTCAGCCTTCCATCCTTCTGAGGTCAGTAAAATGAATACCCAGCATGTTGGGGGCAAAATGCTAATTGACTAGTGAACTAGAGAGTGCACTAAGCATTATGGGGCGGTATATAAATGTAACTGCTATTGCCCCAGCAGATTCCCTGCTGCCCACCCAGCCTCATACTATGACCATGCAAACAGGGCTGAAACAGCCGGCCTGCCAGCATGAGGAGAATGTTTATACCATTGCTCTTCTACTCTCAACAGGATATTGGCCATCATAATTAGAAAATATTCATACTATTAATGTGTACTATTATTTTTTCTTTTTATTTAACATCCAGTGCAAACTATAATTTTAAACAAATGCTATGATTAAGCCAGTGCTGCTAATCTTGTTTTGCCGACACTCTGTCATATTGTACACATAACCATGCTTGTTCATGTACAAACAAATGAGATTGCAAATTATCAATCCAACATAATGCCTAGTTTAATGAACTGTCTTTTTAATATGCCCTGGTATTAGGAAAAAAGAAAAAAAATTAATTGTTGTAGGGTTTTTTTGTTTTGTAGTTTAATTAAATAAATAAAATTTAGAAAAGAAGCACCAACCCTCTCCCCTTCTCTCCTTTGGAACTACTAAGTAGTTTTTAATCCTTAATATTTTTCAACCACTGGGATATACTGTATCAATGATACCTCTATGCTATCAAAAATGCTTCAGCACATGTGAGGCAAGCCGCCTAATTTTGCTCCCACACCCACACCATTCTTAACAGTGTAAAATGTTAATTGAAGGATAAATGGCTGATGGATAATAACAGGCATCAGCCAGGATCGGTTTCAACATAAGGAATAGATCTCCGCATTACACAGCTCACCTGCCAGCTGACAATATTTTACTCACAAGCACCCACCAAGGCAAGAGATCCAAAAGCATGGTGAAATCCTTTCTCTCTCCTTCCCACATTCCAATATATCAAAACACATTTTCCCCACTCATCCCTCCTCTTCCAGGGTTTCAACCAATTAAAGCACAGCACACAATGTCCATCATATTAGTTCAGTTCTTAGCCTGTTATGACTACATTTAAAGCAAACTACCCAACACCTGCCTTGAAGATCGAATTCCTGGGAATCAAGAACTCAAAGAACTACTTTACTCTATAAATGCAAAGCCTTCCACATTAATTCCTTACATTCGCCCTCTCAGACTATGGCTAGGCAGCTGTAGACTGGGAACCAGAGATAGACAGATATTTTTTAATATAAGACCACCATAGAACACTCAAAGTGTGATATGTGTTATATAAATCTTGCATATTTTAGTAAACTTCATCTTAAATGCGTTAAAAGCTAATTGTTCCAGCTTTTATCACCCTTTCTTTATTTTATTTTTCATATTCAGCCCTAATAGTCTGGTTTTAATCTTTACTCTGCACTGATGAAAACTGTGGTTTCAATTCTGGAACAAAGGGTGATACCATTGTTCCTTACCTGTTACTTCCGAGGGAGTGATATTTCTGACATCAGTGTTCCCTGGGGGCAAATCAGTTTGTCCAGTCTCTACTGCAAGAATGTCAGATAAAGAATCGGTGAGGCTGAAAGAGCTGAAGACTTCATTGCTGGGTGTTGCAGCTTTTTGTAGTGCATTAAGAGAACTGCTGACATCTCTTAGAGTTCGCAGTGTCCTCTCTCTGACCCTCTCAGAGATACCTGGAACAGATGCGTTCTCTGCTTCTGAACTGGAAACAACTTGGTTTGTATTTGTGTTCCACCTCAGCAGATCACTGTCTTCAACAGCTGAAAAGAGGCAGTGAGAAATTAGATGTGCCATGCATGTATACAGGAAAGGCACCCTATATTTTCTTGCCAATGTTACATTCATATACAGTACACAGCTAAAGAAAAAGAAGTTGATTTCCTCTTTAGCCCATTGCAGAAATAGGGAACACACAGTATCTCAGATGAGTTATAGTCTAACAACATCTGGAGAGCCATGAGTTTCTAGCCATTCTCTCTCTCTTACCCTTTTCTTCTTTTCTCTGTTCAGTCATAATATTTCGGTTTCAATATTTTATATCCCATTTCTACCACCGCCCCCTCACCGAGGCGACTCCAGGAGGCTTACACAAGTAAATATAACAGATAAAATTCTACAAAAAACATTAAGCTAAAAACCATTATAATATTAAATTGTTGAAGTTTAAAAATTTTAAAATTTCTAAAAGCCCTCCCCACAACATCAGATTTCTAAAACCGACATTAAAACAACACTAACCACTAAAAGCTAAAAGTCCGGGCGACATTTATACAAACCACTTGCTGCACCAGCCAGGTTTTGAGGTTTTTATGAAAGGATAAAAGCTCTGCCTGGAGACGAAGCTCAGTTGGCAGGAGGTTCTACAGGGCCAGAGCAGACACAGAGAAGGCTCTCCTTCCGGTCTGCTCTAGTGGGGCGGGCAGCAGTCTCTTAAGTACCCTGGGGTCCACTACCATGCTCTAGTAGGATGGGCAGCAGTCTCTTAAGTACCCTGAGGTCCACTACCAGCACCTTGGATTGCACCCGGAGGCACACCGGTAGCCAATGCAGCTCCCACAGCAGGGGTGAGGCATGGGCATAATGCCCACACCTCATCACTAAGCAGGCAGCTGCATTCTGGACCAGTTGCAGCCTCCAAATGGTCATCAAGGGCAGCCCCATGCAGAGCACATTACAATAATCCAGTCTGGAGGTGACCATTGCATGAGTAAGGAGTCTGGGTCCAAGAGCAAGCATAACTGGTGAATGACACGAAGTTGTGTGAAAGCTCTCCTGGCCATGACTGCCACCTGCTCATTGAGCAGGAATCATGAGTCCAGGAGGACCCCCAGATTACGCACCGGGTCTGTCTGAGGCAGAAAAGCCCCATCCAGAACCAAAGATGGTAGCTCCCGTGATAATGCGGGGCCCCTAACCTACAGCAGGTCTTGCCGGGATTCAGTTGTAGCCCGTTGTCCCCCATCCAGACCCTGGATAGGACTTCAACTGCATCACCTGGGTCACCACGGGCTGAGATGTACAACTGAGCATCATCTGCATATTGATGATACTTCACCCCGAAGGGAAAGGATGATCTCTGTGGGAACGGATATTTGTTGTTGTTACGTGCCATCAAATCACCTTCAACTTATGGCAACTCTATAAATGAGTGATCTTTAAAAAGTCCTGTCTGCAACAGCCCTGCTCAATTCTTGTAAATTCAAGGCTTAATATCTATATACCACCTAAATCAGGAACAAACGAAGAGTCCATTATTCTTTACCTGTTTTTGCTGGGGGATCATTATTTCCGGCATTAGCATTTCCCGATAAATCCATTTGACTTGTCTGTACTGGAGTCAATGCGTGAGAAGAATCAGTGAAATCCAAATTGCTAGTCAGTTCATTACTAGAGACTGTAGAGATTTTTGTTGCACTGTAAGAATTGCTAGTATCTTCCAGAGTTTGTAACAGCATCTCTTCACTTCTACTGGATAAACCTAAAGTAGGCACATTCTTCCTGTGAGAAGTGGAAACACTTTTCTCTCTATTTGAGCTGTTCTTCAGCAGACCATTGTTTTCCACAGCTTAAATGCAATAGTAAAAATATCAGATGTGTCACTTGCAATAATTGCTTTATCATTATTTATTAGAAGTAATATTGCTTTCCAGTTCAAACTGGTCCAAGAAAAACAAACTTTCTTTTAAGAAGAAAATGATCTTTCTTCATCTCCCACATAAACAACCACCCTTTGACTGACAGATACACAAAGCATTTAAACTTTTTCATGAATTTTCATCCATAACACACACATACACACACTCTCCCTATAAAAAAATTATGGACAAAAATTCATGAATATAGGATACTAGCGTAGGTTGCCCGGCATTGCCAGGCTGTTATAAATTGTGTTTTCTTTCTTTTTTTTTTTGGGGGGGGGGGGGTTTGAGTTAAAAATCAACAGAGGATGCTATAAAAATTTATTTTATTTATTTAACATAAGTTTCTTATTTGTGTAAACTTTCCATTTATTGTTATTTTTTAACTTGTTTTTACTCTTGTGGCCTCTAGGTGGGGCTGTTGTGTTTTTGACTTGTTTTTAATATTCCAGCATGCAGGTGGGGCTGTTGGTTTTGGTTTCGTTTCACGTGTTTTTTCTTCCTGGCCTCTAGGTGGGACGTCTTCCGGTAAGTAGTCTTTGTTTCTTCATTTCTGTTCTGGTCTCATGGAGGGAGGACGTGCTGGTGAGTTCTCAGGTTTTATTTATTCTGGGATTTTTCTTTGTTTTGATTTTGTGGTGGTTGGCTGGGAAGTGTTTCTGTTTGTTCTTTTTTGTTTTGGTTTGGCTTTAGATGTGTGTAATTGGTTTGTTTGTTTCTGGTGTTGTTTATTTTTGTGATTTCGTTGGTGTTTATTTGTGTAATTTGTGGTAGTTGTGTTGTTAGAGTTAGGTATTTTTGCGTTGTAGTTAGGTGTTTTGTCTGTGCTTTTGTGGTATTGTGATTGTATTTGTTTGTGGATTTTGTTTTACTTTTTTTGTTTATTAATGGGTTTTTTAATTATTTATTTATTTTTGTTTTATTAATTTTTATTAATTTTGGTGTTTGTTGTTGGTGTGTACTTTTGTGTGAAGAACAGGCTGCTTGTTGGTTCATCTTTTCCCCATTGCTGCTTCGAATTTTGGTTTCGATGCAGCAATGGGGAAAAGGAGGAGCCGGCAGTCAGCCCGTTCTTCCCCTGGTAAGGTTCGTTAGGTAGGTTGGAGAAGAAGGCAGAGAAGAGCTATCTGCCCGACGATGGTTCTCTCCTCTCTGTCTTCTTTTTCTCCTGGCTTACCTAACCGGAGATCGGCAGGAAGCGATCCGTAAGGGGTGCTGCTCTTCCTTGCGGATTGCTGGCTGCTGCTTTTGTATTACCTCCACTGCTGTTTTGTGTTAGTTCTCAAAACAGTGGTGTCGGAAGTACAAAGGCAGCAGCCAGTCATTCGCCAGAGAGGGTGCTTCCCATGGCGAACTGCTGCCTGCTGCTGGTTTTTTTTCCCACCCCGGCTCAAGGTACCTTGAGGCCGGCGGAGGTCTTGCCAAGTCTTTGGCGGGGTGTTTGTTTTGTGAGGCTGTGAGGCGCTGCGTTCGCCTGCTGCGGACTTGCGCTCTCGTTGCGTTTTTTAATTTTATTTTTCGCACGCCGGCTTTTTTAGCATTCTGCGCACTCACGGCGCCTAGGACGCTGGGTGAGTTTTGCATATTTTGTTTGCATTCGTCCGGTGGTTTTTTTCTGTGGCTCGATTTTAATTGGCCACACCACGTTTCCCAACGTTCTTTTTGCTCGTGCCTCTCAGCCTGATTGGCTGAGGCGTGGCGTACAGGACGTTGGTAATTGAAGTTCTTTTCTGTTTTCATGTTCGTGGGGCTCTTGCCCCACTGGCACCTTCAGCAACCCTGCAGTAACCTGCGGGCCGGGTTCGGGCGAGTGCAGGAGGCTTGGTACGGGATAGGATGGACGGGTGCAGAAACGTATAGCAAGTTCCAATGGTTAACCCTTGGATTTATAGGTATAGATGGGCAGGCAATCTTCAAAATCAGCAAAAACTGAATGAAGGTCACATGCCATTACCAAAATCTTCTACCAGAACAAGTCGCCACAGAATTTACTGTAACCCATCACTTGTGAATAAAATTTCTTTTCCATGCCAGTAGAAGTGATTTTTGTGGTACAAAGTCAAAGCTATATTATTTCCATAACAAACACTGCCTTTCTTAAATCTGAGCTTTCATGTACATCTTGCATCTATGCCATCTTGGATGCTTGCAGCCTTAAAAAATGAAACAAAACACAAGATAGCTTTAACTTTCCACATTGTGACAAAATAGACTATTCTTTAAAGAGAAACTTGTTGTTTTGTTTATCTAAGTCTCCTATATTTTTAGTCAGTTTCATCCCTCAAAGCCAAAGACCAAGAGTTCTCAACTTTATTAAGCCGAGGGCCGGGTCACGCTCCCTCTGACAGCTTCGGGGGCCGGATAGCCATTTTGCCCTTCGTCCACCACATGGCACTTCCCGATGTGGTGGAGGTGGTGGTGGGCCACATGAAATGGTGCTGTGGGCCGCATGCGGCCCACTGGCCACAGATTGAGAATCCCTGCCTTAGACATATCTGTTTGTACCTACTTTTCCCTTTTCTTTTTTACATATTGTATCTTATCATTCTGGATTACACATAGACAACCATAATGGAGCCCTGAAATCTGCAAAAATAAATAAACCCAATTCACACATTACCTGTTGTTTTTGGTGTCTGAGAATGTAAAATTGCTGCCTCAGTGATAACACTGTCTCCTGCTAACAAATCCATTTGTGTTGTCTGTACTGGAGTCAACATGGAAGAAAAATCAGTAAGCCTTAGAGTGATGAAAGAGTTTGTATTAATGGTGGTGGACATTTCTGTTGCACTGTGATAAGCACCCCTGCTTCTTAGAGTTTGTGATGTCCTTTCTCCATCTCTATCAGATAAACTTGAAACTGAACCATTGTCTATGTGAGGAGAAGACACACTTCTATCTATATGAAAAGTACTCCTTGGTTGATTGTTGTCTTCTACAGCTGAAACACAGCAAGAAAAAAATGTTAATTATGGAAGAGTATGTCTTATGTCACTATATTTATTTAGATTGAATGCAAAACATTAATTTCTACATCATTTTAATACAACCAATAAATACTCAGGCTAAAGTTTTATGAATAGGAAGTGTTATTTTTTTTTCCTAACCAATTTTTAATTGAATCAGAAGACAGTGAATTAGGCATCAGTATCATCCTTATCATTAATATTCTCCAAAAATAAAATAAAACACCATCAAAATAGCTTAATTTTCCACATGAAAACAAAGAACCCACTTCTTTGAAAAATATGACATCTAATTCTTCTTACATTATTCCTCCAATTTTTATATCTATTATCTATCTGCTCTTTTTCTTTTTTTTTTGCAAAAATGTATTCCAGATTTTTTTGGTTTTAACCAATATACCACACAGATGAAACTGAGCTCTGAAAAATCTGGAATAAATGAGGATGATGATATTCTTTACCTATTTTTTCTGAATGAGCCTGAAAATGTGAAACTATTTCTTCAGCAAGGTCAGTGTTCCCTAGTGACAAATCCATTTGTGTTGTATGATGAGAATCAGAGTTGGAGACTTTGTCACTAGAGGCTGTAGATATCTGTGTTGCCTTGTAAGAAGTGTTGATGTCTCTCAGAGTTCGTAACGTCCTCTCTTTACTTCTGATAGAAAGACTTGTAACAGAGGTACTTTCCATAGGAGAACTAGAAACAGTCCTATCTGTAACTGAGCTGCTCCCTGGAAGAGGACTATCTTCAGCAGCTGAAAACACAACAGTAAGTAATTAGATTAATTGTCCAAATATACTGAGGGGTGTCATCAATTTTATTCAGATAACTGAATTTTTACTCATCAAATTAAACATTAATCCTCTCATACAAGCTCTGATAAAAGCAAATAACAATTGAAGAGAAATTACATCTTAAAAATTTTATGGATTTGTTTCTTTACAACTGAAATAGGTGCTTCTAAAAAACTTTGAGATAATATATATAATATAAAGAACACAAGAATAAAGCAAGCCACATACTGCCTACATATCTATAATCTCAGCAAACTCCCATGACAGTGGCAGCTTCCCCTGTTTTAAAAACAGTGCTAGACTGAACACACTAAAACATAATTTCAAATAATACCTAAAGGACAGCAACATTTAGTTGGACATACCATTTCCTGGTTAGAAAAGGCAAGCTATACAAGGACAGAAGGGAAAATTTCCCAAGTTAGACTGTTTGTCCAAGACAAAGACAATATTAACTTGGGTGTATATTTTGAAGAACGAGTATATAACATCGTCAGGTTTTTCCCCTCTGTACTTGTAGGGAATGGAAGGCAGAATACTTTTCTTTTTAAAAAAAATGTAGGAAAACTGACTTATTCAGCAAACTCTGTTGTAAACTACCTAGAGCAGGGATTCTCAACCTGTGGCCCATGGGCCAGATGCAGCCCCCTGCACGATTTCATGTGGGTCCCCCACCTCCACCACACCAGGAAGTGCCATGTGGTGGAGGAAGGGCAAAATGGCCATCCAGCCCCCAAAGCTGTCTGAGGGAGAGTGACCCAGCCCCTGGCTTTAAAAGGTTGAGAACTCCTGACCTAGAGGATTATCAAGAATGCTTATATAAATTAAATTAAATTAGGGTTGCTTCTACCTGTGAAAGGTTTTTGTACATAACATAAGGCCAACTGTCTTTGTTGGTATCAACAACGCTACCCATATCCCATCATCAAGAGACTCAAGGATGGGAGTAATAGTGAAACCTAATACACCATACATTTTCTGCAGTATTTTAGAGACATGACCTGATGAGTCACATCTAAAACCATTGATTTTCCATGGTATTCTATGCTTCAAGCGTTCACTTTCATTAACTGGATCAACTAAACGTAACATAATTTTTTTGTAGAGATGTTTGTCAACCTTAATTCTCAGAAATTTAAGACAATGCTATTTAAACCATCAGATACCAGTATGGCTAAACAGCACACAAAGGGACATCAATAAAGTGTTAATAGTGTTGTATTCACTCAATCATGCCTTAGAGTGGGGACTACTACCAGGGAACAACCCAAAGAATACATATATTTGTTCACATCATCCAACGTAGCAGGAAATGAGACAGTTATAGTTTCCCCTGCCTTAGGAATTGGGGAGGGGAATATAAAGCAACCATTAATTTAGTTGCTCCTGTTGTTTTGTTTGGGGTTTTTATGTGTTTGGTTTATTCCCCACCCCAACCATCTAGTTTTTAATACTATATATTATTATTAATATTATAAGATGCTTTGGGCCCTCTTGAGGAGAAATGTGGGGTACAAATATTTTAAATAAATTGATTAAACTCACAGATTGAAGAAGGGCAATTCCCCTCCCCTCTTTCAACAGCATTCAATCTAAAAGTTCCTAGTGTGTTCCCTCTCACAAATCAACACCTTAATTCTGCCTGTAGACATTTTCCTTTTTCTGCAGGATTCTCACCAGAAACAGGAGAGTTTCTCTAGGATCCCAACTGTAAACCTGCCTCAATAGGGTTACTGGTTTTATTTGTTTAGTTTAGAATGTTAATGCAGAAAAAGAAATGGTGATTTGCATCTGCATATCTTTATTCATAAATGCATCTGCTAATCAAATCTACTTCCCATCATAAAATCCCTACCACTCTGGCAAAATGCACATTTCCCTTTTGCATTGCCTGTCCCTAGTTATTTAAAAACCAATGACTGTCTGTAAGCATCTGCCTAGCTACTAAGTTTCTACATCTCAAATGACTTTGTTGACTAATTTTAAAAGTCCTCAAGGAATACAAGTAAAACATTGTTGCTGTAGAAGCAATGGATAGATTGGGCATCAGACAGAAAGAATGGCATGATTATTGTAGGAGAGGCAATGTTTTTCTTATGCCACAATGACAATACGCATCTAATAAAATTCCTTCTGAACAGCATTGTTTCACTTTCTTACTTGGTCACAACATGGGTTCTGATCAGCCTTTTCAATGGCTTTTACTCACAATACCCAAACTCATAACCTTCATCTTTAATAACAGAACATTATTAATGGTGATGACTAACAAAAAAGGAAATAGATATCACATATTATGATCACATCCTTGTTTGTGAAGCATTTTTCCACTACCATCAGTAAGCAGAATGGTCTTCTGATCTAACCCTACTCTGGCAATGCTTTTGATCAGCATCAAATATTTATAAGTTTCTGCTGGGGCAAAATCATGCTACACAACTTTGGGCCAGTGTAATCTGGATAGCAATCAGTTGTAATGTATGGCTGTGAGAGGTGGGCCATAGAGAAGGCTGAGTGCAGAAGAATAGACGCCTTTGAACTGTGGTGCTGGAGGAGACTCTTGAGAGTCCCCTGGATTGCAAAGAGATCAAATTAGTCAATCCTGAAGGAAATCAACCCTGACTGCTCCTTGAAAACTGAAGCTCAAGTACTTTGGCCACCAAATGAGAAGCGAGGACTCACTGGAGAAGGCCCTGATGCTAGGAAAGATCGAAGGCAAAAGGAGAAGGTTACGGCAGAGGAAAAGGAAGAGATGGTAAGATGGCATCATTGATGTGGTCGGAGTAGATCTGGGTGGACTACAGAATATGGCAGATGACAGAGGAGCCTGGTATGCGGTGGTCCATGGGGTTGCAAAGGGTTGGACTTGACTGTGCAACTGAACAATAGCAATCTGGATAAGGTATCAGAAGAAACTACCGTATTTTCCAGGCGTATAAGACGACTGGGCGTATAAGACGACCCCCAACTTTTCCAGTTAAAATATAGAGTTTGGAATATACTTGCCGTATAAGACTACCTCTCTTCCAATGCACACCAAATAAAAATTAACCCACACTCAACCCAAAGACGCGCAGCCCTCCAAGTCGAATGGGCAGGTTCTGGTGGAGAGCCAATCCACGCTCACGTTCTCCTCCTCGAGGTACAGGAAAGTTCGGTTTCACTTACCAGTGATAACTTTCGTTCTTCGAGTATATAGTTTGTGAATACACACTCATGGGGTTATGCGCCTGCGCAGAACGGAGATCGGAGGCTTGAAAAGCTATTGGTCTAAAGTTTTGGCGGTAAGACCGCCCACCGTACCGCCCACCCTGAGGCGCCCGCACGCCATTTTACCTCAGTTCCATACTTAAGCCAAGCACAGGATACAACAATTGATCTCATCCGTGCAGCTCAAGAGGGGAGGCAGGGTGGGTAGTGTGTATTCACAAACTATATACTCGAAGAACGAAAGTTATCACTGGTAAGTGAAACCGAACTTTCTCCTTCGTATAGTTTGTGAATCCCCGCTCATGGGAGATTAGCAAGCTCACACTCACTTGGTCGGTGGGCAGTCGGATGAGATGTTCCCACGATGAGATGAAGGTGCCGTAGGTTGACCCGTCAGGGGCGATGAGTCCGGAGCCCTCTGGCGAGGACGACACGGCCAAGCCTGGCGTCCGCAGTGGCTCTGGTGTCCACCCTGTAGTGCTGGACAAATGTAGAAGGTCTGGACCATGTGGCAGCCTTACATATGTCCTCAAGCGGTGTGCCCTCCAGGAAAGCAGTGGATGTGGCAACCGCCCTGGTGGAATGCGCCCTGACATGCGGTGGAGGTGGCAGTGATGCTGACTCGTAGGCTAGGTAAATGGTAGAGGTGATCCATTTGGAGAACCTTTGAGCAGAAATGGGTTCACCCTTGGACTTTCCCCCATAAGCCACAAAGAGGCGTTGTGACTTCCTGAACTCTCTTGTCCTGCTGGTGTAAAACAATAAGGCTCGTTTCACATCCAGCGTGTGCCAAGTCCTTTCTTGGGCGTTAGAGGGGTTCTGGAAGAAGACTGGCAAGGAGATAGTCTGTGCCATGTGAAACTGGGAGACCACCTTGGGCAGGAAGGTGATGTCCGCTTGTAGGACGACGCGGTCGTTGAAGAATTGGAGAAATGGTGCGTCTGCTCACAGGGCAACCAGTTCCCCAGCTCGTCGTGCAGACGTGATAGCCACAAGAAATGCCGTTTTCCATGTGAGGAGGCGAACATCGCTGGTGGCCATGGGCTCGAAAGGGGTCCTGGTGAGCGCGTTGAGCACGGTAGACAGTGACCATTGAGCCGTAGGAGTCCTGACCGGAGGGAAAGCGTTCCGTAGTCCCTTGAGAAAACGCTTCACCGTTTGGTCACGGAAAGCCCCAGAAGTGGGCGAACCAGCGGGAGAGTGCGCCACCACTGCTGCGAGGTGCACTCGGATGGAGGTGATGCTAAGGCCAGACTCCGCCAGATGGAGGAGGTAGGTCAAAACGTCCTGAAGTCCCACCTGCGGGAGGGCCGTGTGTTGGGCAGCCAGGAAAGCACAGAAACGCCTGTATTTGGAAGCGTAGGACTTCCTTGTGGAAGGGCGCCGCGCTAGTTCCAAGATCCTGGACAGTCTGGGGTTATCCTCCACGCGGTGAGGTGGAGGCTGGGCAGGTCCGAATGGTGGAGCTGGCCGTGCTCCATTTGGAGAAGCGTCGGTGATTCCGGCAGCGTGCGATACTGTGACGACATGCGTAACAGCAGCGGAAACCAGGGCTGGCGAGGCCATGCCGGTGCCACCAGAATTGCATTGGTTCTGTGTTGGTACATCCTGGTGAGCACCTTCTGGACCAGAGGAAACGGAGGAAAGGCATAGAGATAGTCCTGATCCCACCGTTTCATGAAGGCATCGCCCTCGGAGTTCAGTCCGATGCCTGCTCTGGAGCAGTACCTGCTGAGCTTCCTGTTGGACTCCGACGCAAAGAGGTCGATGCTCGGCGTCCCCCAGGCCTCGCAAAGCGATTGGAACACCCCGTCGTCCAGCTCCCATTCGTGGGTCGTCGAGGTGAGGCGGCTCAGGTGGTCTGCCAAGACATTCAGTGAGCCCTGAATGTGTACTCCAACTGGGAAAATGTGCCTCTCCAGGCACCATTCCCACAACTGCACTGCAAGGTACAGGAGGGTGGTGGACCGTGTCCCTCCCTGCTTGTTGAGGTATGCCACCGCCGTGGTATTGTCCGAGGCCACTTGCACAGCTTTGCCGGTGAGCAGAGTCTCGAAGGAACGCAGGGCCTTCCAAATGGCCAGCAGTTCCAAGTAATTTATATGGTGCACCGTTTCGTGTGGTGCCCAGGTGTCGTTGACCGTGAGAGTCCCGCAAGTGGCGCCCCAGCCGAGGTTGCTTGCGTCGGTCAGTATCTGCAACGAGGGTTGCGGGGGGTAGAAGCACTTCCCCGTGGCCACGTTGAATGGTGTCGACCACCATAGCAGTTGGTCCCTCAGTTCCGGAGACGGGGTCAACCGTTTGGACTGGCTGTCCCGGAGTGCGTCGAACTCGTGAAGGAGCCACGATTGTAGGGACCTGAATTTCAACTTGGCGTGGGGAATCACTGCCGTTGTTGAGGCCATCAGGCCTAGAAGTCTCTGAGCCTTCTTCGCCCGGATGCACGGTTTGGTGCGAAGTTCGCTCACCCCTTGCGCAATGTCCTGTAAGCGTTTCTGGGGGGCGTAGGCTCTGGTAGCAATCGAGTCGAGTACCGCTCCAATGTACTCGACGCGTTGAGAAGGAGTCAACTTCGATTTGGTGAAGTTGATCCTGAGGCCGAGACTGTCCATGATGTGGACCGTGTATTGCGTGTCCCGAATGGCTGACGATTTGGTGGGGGAGACGATCAACCAGTCGTTGATGTATGGGAAGACCCTGATGCCCCGTTGGCGGAGGAACGCAGCCACCGGAGCCATGCATTTGGTGAAGACCCGCGGTGCCGTGGCCAGACCGAACGGTAGGCACCGGTACTGGTACACGGAATTGTCGATGCGGAAGCGGAGGAACCGCCTGTGTTCCTCGAGGATGGAGACGTGGAAGTAAGCATCCTTGAGGTCTATGACTGTGAACCAGTCCCCTTTGTTGATGAGAGGGAGGACGGTTTGCAGGGTCACCATCCGGAACTTCCTGGTGTGGATGCATTTGTTGAGGCGGCGCAGGTCCAGGATCGGGCGAAGTCCTCCGTCCTTCTTCTGGACCACGAAGTACCTCGAATAGAAACCGTTGTCCCAGTCGGACGGTGTTACCCGCTCGATGGCTCCCTTGGAGAGAAGGGTTGATATTTCTTCCTCCAAATGGGGGGACGAGGTGGTGAGACGATGTCTTCCTACCCGAGGTATCCGCACGAACTCGATGGCGTAGCCAGAGGACAAGATCTTTAAGACCCACTGGTCGTCCGTGATGCCCGACCATACCTGGAGGAAGTTCCGGAGGGGGAGGTAGGGGATGTGGAGCGAGAGAGACTCGGCCGTCGCAGCTTCAAACGCGAGACTTGGACCTCGCGCCAGAATGCTTGTCCTGTCCGTAGGGCCGGTAGCGGGGTTTGTGCTGACGCCGCTGTTTGTAGGAGCTGGATCTGGGCTGCTCCGTTGGCCCTTGCTGCTGTGGGTTGCCCTGGAAGCGCCGTGTGAAAGGCTGGAACCTCGGCCTGGCAGTCGGGGCCGGCGTGGTGAGCCCCAGGAACTTGGCCGTGGAATTGGTCTGGCGCATCTCATTCAGGACCTTGTCGGTATCCTGACCGAAAAGGCCCTGCCCGTCGAAGGGAAACTCCTCGATGAGCTTTTTCATAGCGTCATCGAGGGAGGTGTCCCTGAGCCAAGCATGGCGACGGAGATAGATTGCGGAGGCCATGTCCTTCGCCGCATAATCATTGATATGCCGGGCAGTGCGCATCAGCTGCTCGGCGACGAAGTCCCCCTCGGTGGCCAGCGCGTCGACCCGCTTCTGGGCGTCGGCGGGCAGTTTCGCCGTCTCAATCTTCACCTGCTCCCATAGGTGAGATTGATACAGGCCCATGGCGGCCGAGTAGTTGGCGGCACGGAAGAATAGGGAGCCGGTGGCGTAGAACTTACGTCCCACCGCGTCCAGTTTCTTCCCCTCCGGCGTCGATGGGACCAGGAATCCGCTGGTGGCCGTCCGATGCTGGAAGGCCTTGACCACCAGGGAATTCGGCAGGGGGTGTGCCTGCAAGAACTCGACGTTCTCGTCCAGGACTCGGTACATGCTGTCGAGCCTGGACGAAACGGAGTGCGCCGCCAATGGTTTTCTCCACGTCGCCCTCGCCGAAGTCATCATGGAGGGGAGCATGGTTATGTGGACTGGCCGTACAGCACGCCTGTCGAGCTTCGCAGTCATCTGATCCTCACCCTCCAGCGGCGGTTGATCCACCTTGAGGTTGAGTGCGGTGCCCAGCCTTGTGAGCATGGCGGTCAGCGAGCGTTGGTCCTCACCACGCGGTGGGCCTACCGCGCCGATGTTCTGCTCCGGCGTGCGCTCGGCGTCGACGTCTCCCTCGTCCTCCTCCGACGACGAGCTGGACTCATCGGAGGACGAGGGAGGAACTCTTTCATCCACGTCGGGACCGCGCCAGTACGGCCTGGGCGGGCCGGCGGGATGGGAGTCCACCGCATCAACGTCCGGACCACACCATGACGGTTTGGGTGGGCCGGCGGAGCGGACACTCGAGCCACGGGAGGTCGGTGGGGCCACGGCAGGGCCGGCATGCCCGGGGCTTGCGGTGGTCGGAACCGGAGCCGCAGAGGCCGCAGGCAGGGAGGTCTGGAACTTGGTCGCAAAGGACGCCATGACCTGGAACATCTCTCGGACGAGCGCCATCTGGGATACGTCCGAGTCTGCTGATAGTGGAGCCACGGTAGCCGACGAAACGGTGGCCGTCGAAACGGTGGCTGGTAGCGGCGTCGGCGAAACGGTCGTCGGAACGGTGATGACCGCGTCGTCTGTCGGCGTCCTGGGCCTTGGGGAGACGGAGGCCTGCCTCATGGGCGAACGGTTTCTTCCCCGAGGAGGAGAGGGGAGCACCTGGAGTGGGCGAGCTGGAGCCCCAGCCCTGCGTCCTTTATCAGGTGATCCGGAAGACGACCGTCCTCCCCAGATGGAGGACCCAGGAGAAGGACATCGGGCAGTCGAGAACGGAGGCGAAGGCCCGGGAGAGGCGTGCGTGCGTGGGGTTGGAGGAAGCGACCGTCTCTTCTCCGACCCATGTTTGCGCCTCTTCTCACCGTTCTTGTCCTTCTTCTTCTTCTTCCTAATCGGAAGCGTGGAGGAAGAAGCCGGCGGCGGCTGGGAAGCAGCGGCAGACGTGGAGGCGGACGCGGCGGGAGCCAGAGCGAGCTCCATCAGATGAGCCTTGAGCCGATTGCTACGGTTCTGCACCGCGAGGCGCGTAAACTTTTTGCAATGCGGGCAGGACTGGCTCTGATGCGACTCTCCCAAACAAAAGAGGCACAGGCTGTGGCCGTCGGAAGCCAGGAACTTCTTAAGGCACGCCGTGCACTGCTTAAAAGCTGCAGCCATCAACCGCGGAAAAAATTCTTCCAGTGGAAGCTTCTGGAAGCGGATACCCCGAAGGGCGGACCAGCCGCCACCCCCTTGAGGGGGGAGACGGTGATCGCAGCGAAAAAAACTGGCTACTGAGTTCACTCGAGAGAAGAAACAGCGCCGGGGTGGCAATCCTGCCCGTGGGACAAGATTGCCGACAAAAATTGTAGAAACTAGCTCAGAAGGGCGATAAAAATTGAGAAGCTCTCGACGATCGTCCTGCTGCTACAGCGGAAAGAAGAGAACTGAGGTAAAATGGCGCGCGGGCGCCTCAGGGTGGGCGGTACGGTGGGCGGTCTTACCGCCAAAACTTTAGACCAATAGCTTTTCAAGCCTCCGATCTCCGTTCTGCGCAGGCGCATAACCCCATGAGTGGGGATTCACAAACTATACGAAGGAGAAGATGTGTGCAGCTTGCTTCCCCTTGCTTCATACTCCCCGCACAGAGCAGGGACTCGGCCGCGGCACCCCCCACCATATGCGCCGGACATATGAAGCAAGGGGAAACAAGCTGCAGTTAAGTACCTGTCCTATAAGACGACCCCCGACTTTGGCACAGATTTTTCGGGGTTAAAAAGTAGTCTTATACGCCAGAAAATACAGTAATTTAGAAGTGGGTGAAATTTTCTAGCTTCCTAGGCTCTGAGGCTCCCTAGAACTCTGCCCTGGGGAAACCCTTGGGAACCTCAGATATGTTGGAGGGGGCGGCTTACACAGTGAAAAATTGCTGCTGGGTCAGGAACATTGGCAGCAATTCATCAGCAAAGTAGAGCCCGGCGGATTCCCAGAAAATTAGAGGTGGGCATAATATGCTTTCTGTGACTTTAAATTACAGTCAAATCTCTTGTTGTTGTTGTTGTTCAGTCGCACAGTCGATTCCGACCCTTTGCGACCTCATGGACCATTTCCCTTCAGGCAGCTCTGTCCTCCACCATCCTCCTTGACCTGCCCAGCTCTGTGCCCATTGTGTCTACAATACCATCCAGCCATCTCATTTTTAGCCGCCCCCTTCTTTTACCCTCCACCTTTCCCAGCATCAAGGCTTTCTCAAGTGAATCCTCTCTTCTCATTTGATGTCCAAAGTACTTCGGCTTCATCTTTACTATTTGACCTTCTAATGAGCAATCAGGGTTGATTTCTTCTAAGATCAACCTATTTGTTCTTCTCTCTGTCCAGGGGACTCTCAAAACTCTCCTCCAACACCACATTTCAAAGGCATCTATTCTTCTGCGCTCAGCTTTCCTAATTGTCCAGCTCTCACAATCATACATTACCACCGGGAATACCAATGCTTTGACTATGCAAATTTTTGTTTGCAAGGTGATGTCTCTAATTTTGACTATGTTCCCCAGGCTTCTCATAGCTTGCCTCCCAAGAATCAGTCACCTTTTTATTTCATGGCTGCAATCTCCATCTGCAATCTCCATCTTTGATCCTAGAAAAGTAAAGTCTGTCACTGCTTCTACCTTTTCCCCATCTATTTTCCAGGGACAGATAGGGCCTGTTGCCATTATCTTGAGATTGGTTGTATCTCAAAAAACTCTTATCTTGAATTTTGTATAGGAATGCACTGAATGCAATTTCCCATAGGAATGCATTTAATTTCTTACCTCGAAAAAAATCCTATTAAAAATTCTTATTTCAAACCTGATTTTTCTGAGATTTCTGGATGTATCTCAAGTTTTTCTTAAGTTGAACTGTTCTTATCTCAAGGTTTGAGTGTAAATGTTTCCAATGCCTGATCAAGGTTAAACTGGTGCAAATTTGTACAACAGGTTTTTCCCTATGTGTCAAGTCAAGTCTTAAATCATCCCAGAAACTCACACAAAAATTGATCAATGTTAATGCTTTGTGTTTTTGCAGGACTTTAGAGCATTCAAAAATTTCTTACAAACCACTTGCAAGAAAGAATGCCCTATACCAATTCTAAAATAACTACACACACTGCCATTATTTCTTTGTGCATAATTAATGAAGAAGTAATCCAATGGAGCAGGGGGGAAACATACTAGTCTCCGGAGAAAAGTAGGAATGGGTAAGCGAATTTCCCACTGCTGAATCAGGAAGCCGTGTGATATCTGATGTGCTGCTTATTTTTCTTGAATGTATTCCATGCGACAACAACTGGGCTTGACCAAAAGAGGTGATAATTTGCCTGGCCGACAATGCATTTTTTCTTGTTGAATCAGTCAATGTGACACTCTCTGTAAGAAACAGAGAAGTCCTTTCTGCTTCTCTATCCATTTTTGCCGAACTGTCCATGCTTTCACTATACCAGTCAGATGTTGTGCTGCCTGAATTCCAGCTTCTACCTACATGGTAGCTGTTCTCTGTGGCTGAAATATGAAAGACAATGAAATATTATCAGACTCTATCAGATTGATCTTTGAGGTGCTTAGCATTGGTCCAACCAATCTGATGTCTTGACATATAACCAGTTCTATCGAATGCCAAACAATTATCAAAATTGTATTGTGTCTGAACCCAAACTAGCAATTACATATGTAACTGTCTGCAAATCAATCAAACCAATTCAAATCAAAAGCAGCAGTAAACTATAATCCTTAGTGGGAAAATAGTTAATGAGCTTAACAATGTTCCATTCTGTGGCTTTCAGATCAAATTGTCCTTGTTCCACATTGTTATTGGTATATTCTCCCCCTTTGAGGGGGAAAATGAAAGGAATGGGTTAAATAACTCCCTTCTGCCATTCAATAATGGATTTGGTGTGATGGGTTTGGTCTGTTGCAAGACGATTCCATCTGTCTCACATGTAATCCTTAAAACATGCTTATGCCTTATTGTTAGTTTTAAGTATTTATATGTTTATGTTTGTTTGTATTTTATGATTATTAATAAAAAAACTAAAAAAAACATGCTTATGCATATTTCACTACAACAGACTACAAATCATGGAATTTGCCTTTGGGTACAGAATTCAACATTCTGTAAATGTGTTATAACAACCTTTAATAAAATATGTCACTAGACCTAATAATATAAAAAATAAGCTTGAAAAGCTTCTAACCCTGAAAGAATGACAGCTGAGCAGGATTTCAATTATTTAGGATTGGGGATAAGCAAAAGTAGCAGCAATATTAATTATATAAAACACCAAATACTGTACAAAATTCTGATTTGCTAAAAGTTATACAGGTTTCAGGATTCAGTTTTCCTCAGTATTTAGGTTTCCTCTTAGTCATACCTCTTATTTATACCTTTCCTTAGAAATAGTAGAGATTTTAAAATTCAATTTGCCTCAACTAAGTTAACAAAATGTAGAAGTGAATAATTGAAAAAAATATCAAACACATTTGCATTATGGTTGGATGTCAATAGTTAATTAAAGGAATCCATACCTTTCTGTGTCTTTTCAGTCAACCTGTCGCACTCACACAGGTAGGAGGCTTTGCCCAATTCAATGGTTATCCCAATTTTTAGCCACCTCTTCAGTTACTTTCTAATGGTGAAACTTACCTGAATGATTAATCTCTGAAAGCGAAGCAACTGGTGTTTTAGGAGAGCTTATGCTCAGAGTCACAGTTTCAAGTGCAGCATCACCCACAGTACTTGCTGAGGCCATATCATAAAATTTTCTGGTCCTCCTCAATGAAGAGAAATAGTGTGCTAAATGTCCAGATCTAATCCTTTTAGCATAAGAGGCAGAGCTTCCTGTTAGAGCCATAGAAGCAGGAGCAGTGTTAGCTATTGCCCATAATGTCGTTCCTTCATCACTGCCAAGGCTACTGAAGGTGTCCGTATTGAGTACATAAGGGCTGGAAAACTTTGTTTCCACTTGTGAACTCTCATCTTCATTTTGGCTGTTTGTCATGGCTGAAAGTGAACAGAAGAAAAACAGAAAAGTAAAACTCAAACCACATGCGGTTGTGTGTTGTGCATAAGAACAGATTTAGCAGGAAATGGTTGATCATTGTTTCACTAGGTAACACAATGTCACAGCTTTCTTTGGTTTAGCATTCCCACATTCCTCCTCTCTCCAGCAACCCTACAATCCATGAATTACTGTGCTTTGGAATGCATCCCACTTTTCTAATTACACTCTAGTGACCTAATTTATCCCTCTAATTATTTTTAATATCTTTGCAAAGGAGCAATGGCAGTAAGCATTTGTGATCTTGTCTCAGAAAAACCTACACGCCTCATAAATTACCCAGAAGATGCACTTTCAGGTACTGTAATATGCTTTTTGAACCCAGAGATCTACAAACGTACAAGGAAAATGCAAGTTATAGTTGTATAACAACATTAGTCTGACAAATTCTGTTTTCTGATTTTCCCCTCATCTGTTGAAGGTCTGTACTTTCCTTTGCTCTTATCAGCATTCTATTAAGAACACACACATGTCCAGATTGTTCCTATCTGACTACATCACAATAAGCAAAACATGCCCCCATTTAACAATTTGCTTATTTTCTGGTTTAATTGAAATTCTGAAGCCCAGCAGGACACACAGCACATGAATTTACAACTTAATAGCTGGTATGTAGTGCAAGCCATAGCCCTTATATTACATTGGTCAAGCAGAAGGTGTTGGTACGACTAGACGTACACAAAAAAAAAAAAACATCTCCATAACACCAGCACCCCAACCTTATTTCAAAGGTTTTAACTAATAAATAGAATTCAGGAAAGTTACTTTTCAGGACTACAACTTCCAGAATTCCCCCCTTCCTGGCAGTGTAGCTCTCAGAATGAGTTGCCAAGATTGCTCAGGGCTTACAAGGGGGCTGAAAACCTGTTCCCACTCCTTGTCAAGGATTTCTTATCCAGGAGCAGGCAAAGCTGGGCAGCTCATCACATATGATGAAAGGCAGACTTGACCATGAATGATATCTGATGTTCCATAGACAGAGCAGGTTCAAGTTGCACACCCAGATTCTCCTGTAAAGGGAGGAGAGCCATGCCTCTCAGAGTGAGATTCTTCCAACCTGATGTCAATCACCCCCTGTCTATGGAACATCAGATATCATTTATGGTCAAGTCTGCCTTCCATCATATGTGATGAGCTGCCCAGCTTTGCCTAACCAGCATGACTTCTGTCTTATCTAGCTTCAGTTCTTCCATCCATTCCTTGACTGCCTCAAGGCACCTCTCCAGGGTGAGAACAGCTTCCACTGCTGAGGTGGAAAAGGAGAGATAGAACTGTGTATCATCAGTATATTGATTAAAGCAAACTCCACATCTCCTGATAACCTCCCCAAAGCCATACATAGATATTAAACAGCATTGGGGAGATAGCCAATGCCTGAGGTACTCCATAGTGTTGTAGCCAAGTGTCCAACAACTCATCCCTTAGCTGTACTCTCAGAACACACTCAAGAACAGACCAGAGTCTGGCTAAAGCCTTATCGCCAATGCCCAATCCTGAGAGGCTGTCCGGAGGATATTATGGTTGATGGCAGGTTCAAGGTGTAGATGCTAACATACAAAGCCCTTAATGATTTAGAACCATGCTATGTGCAGGACACAGCTCCCCAGTGGCTCAGTGGGTAAAAGCACTGTGCTTGGAGACCGAAAGGACAGGGTTCGATTCCCTGAGAGCTCCATGATGGGGGACATGAAAGGAGCCTCATTTGGGCATTCCCTGAAAAAATCCTTTCAACCCAGAGTAATTTCTGACACAAAAAAACACACAAATACATCTGCAGAAGCACCTCTTCCTAAGAAACTGTACCCGGAGCACCTGGGTTCTTAAATTACAGATTGTCACACTCAGAGAAGTTTAAAAGGTTGTGACCTGATCAACATCTTTCTCTCCTTGGCTCCCTCATTATGGAATGAGTTGCCAGTGGAAATTAGATTTGCTTCCACACCAATGGGCTTTTGAAAACAACTAAAACATTCTTATTCCAACAAGCATTTCCCTCATTAGTAAACTGATTATACAAGTGAAGAAATCCTCCATATAAGATTTAGCATGTTGTGATTCTGGGATATTGGTTTATGGTATACTAGCTTATTTTGGATGCCATCTAGGTAGGTATTCTTGTCATATGATTTTAGTTAATCTGTGATTTGTTGACTCATTTTTTCTATGTTCTAAACATGTAATGTTGTGAGCCATCTGAGTGGCACTTGCATAACTGGTTAGAATTATAAATAAACAAATAAATAAATATCACACAACTTGTCAGCGTGTTCATGAGCCTGCAATAACAGTGATCACTAGCCCTTTACAATAACTGATATCTTTTAAGAAGTTTGAAACTGATGTGTTAATTTCAGATTTTATTATTACTTACAATGGAACCTCGGTTAACAAATGGCTCAGTAAACATAAAAGTCGCATAACAAAAGGAAATCCATAGAAAATAGTGGCACAGTTTATGGAATTCTTTCCGGAATGGATTAATTGGTTTTCAATGCATTCCTACTGGGAAACCATGTTCCGATTAAAGTATTTTGGTTTTCAATGGGAAATTCGGTTAAAGTAATTTTCACTATAAAAAACATCCCAGAGGTTAACCAAGGTTCCATTGTATTTTTATAACATACAGGCTGAATTCATTGCAATACAAAGCACTATTTTCAAAACTTTAGCTTGTGCACAATAGTGGTCTCTCTTCAGACTGAGGATGATCACATGGAGAGCGTTATTTACAGATAAAGGACCTGAACTGTTCTCTATCCTATCCTCAATCAGCACTAATGGCTTTAATCCAGATTATTTCTAGGTTTAAGAGTTCATTTCTGCTCAATGCCTTGCCGTGTCTGATGGGCAAAATCATCATCATTATAATCACTAGCGTCATAATTAGTTATTACTGTTGTTGTAATTTTCATATTTTAGGACCACTGTTTTGTTTAACTACTATTTACTACTACAACCATAACAACTGCTACCCAATCACATGTAGTGAATTTCTCTTTGAAGCCAAGAACAGTTTAAAGTAGGAATATTATCTATTTCCCACTGCCATACAGGAGGGATGGCCAACCTACAACCTGCAGCACCATTTCATGTGGCCCGCCAGCGCCCTCGCGGCTACCGGAAGTGGGAGCAGACTCATTTGTGACAGCCATAAAATGTGCCCGCGGATGCATAAACATGCCCGTACCTGTCATAAACACTGCTGCAAATGTACTTGCTTCTTCTGCTCTTTCAATCCTGTTTACCTTGTGTGAGAAGTACCAGTAGACAAAGGTGTCAAAAGCTAAAGAAGGGGCAGGAATGTTGAGGCAAAAGATATGGTTGTATGTCAAATAATGTGGACTGAGTTGGTCTCCGGAAGTTACTGCACTCCAACTGCCATTATACCTCACCATTGGCTGTGTCGGCTGTAGTGTTATGGGAACTACGATCTAACACCACCTGAAGGACCACCCAGTCCCCAATGAAGACAGACTCAAGACAAAGAGGGAGGAATGATAGGAATAATAGAAAGTACAGTATACAAGGAAAGGACTGATTGAGAGAAGGCTGCAGCAAGATGCCTGTGGTGAGAAACTTGGCCACTGGCATAACTAAATGTAACAGGCAAGAGAATGGCACACGGCTACACATGCCAACCATTTTGTAGGTAAACAGACATATTACAGTTGGATCAGCACCATTTTCATTTACAGTTGATATCATTACTGATATACCTAGAGCAGAAAACTTGCTTTTGCTACAATAGCAGCCTATTTACACCATCCTGGGCTTGCTGATTCTTGAAAGTGGGATTAAGGAATGTTCTGTTAAATCAGAACATCCTTATCAAAATTGCTAGCAGGTTTTATTGGTCTGCCTCCAACAGCAGAGAGACTGTTAATGTTACCATGCGGAATAAGCCTGTGTTTTCAAAGAAAACCAGACACTGGATCTCTTCTACCACTGTTTCTGCAAAGCTCATTCTCTAACACTTGTTCAGGCCTTACTGTAAGTTAACTCATATAAAGATCACAATGCAAATCCTGTTGGTGGTCAATTTAATGGCAAAGCTCAAATTAACTTTTATAGGCTACATTCTTAAAAGCAGGATTAATGAATGAAAGCAAAAGACTGCAGCAGCTGTTATTTAGAAGCATTACAAATATCTGAAGAACGTTAAACCCAAGATTTGCAGACCTTTCTTAAAGTAAAAGTGGCTACCTTTTAAAACTCATTGTGAGGAGACATGACACTTCCTTAAAATCTGCTAGGATTGCTAAGCATGCTTACCCAATGTGCAAGGGCATTGTGAGTTGGTGGGCAATGATGCTAGGCTAGTCTGTGTGGCTCCTTTACATCCTCTTTCAGTATATACACTTTTACAACAACTGAGGATCAATAATGGGCATATGCTTATTTGGTACACATTCACACTCCAAATTTGATACACAGGAGTTTACATAGATAAACATATTTGATCAATGAGAAAGAGAAGAGGAAAGAAATGCTTTCATGATGTTGAACCATGAAGTACATAAGATTTGTAATGTTTTTGAGAAAAGAGCTCAGAATGCTGTATTTGAAACAAACTAATTGCACTCAATTGTTCCTGCATCACTATTGTTGCTCTAATACAGGGGTGGCCTATCTTTTCATGCCACGAGCCTGACCATGCCCCTGGACAGCTGAGCGGGCTGGACCATGCCCCTAGAAGCGGGTGCTTTTACGGCTTCATAAATGCATCCCCTTCTGCATTTACAACAGCCACGGGCACAATTGTGCACATGCAGACATGTTTTACGTCTGACATAAATGCATCTGCTTCCACTTCCGGGTTCGGCAGAGGCAGTGACAGGCCAAATGGAATGGAGTCATGGGCCGTAAGTTGGGAACCCCTGCTCTAATACCACAAGTAGTTCAGTGCATTGCTCCTTGTGTTACTTTTTACCTAAAAACCATTAAATACAGGCAATTGCTTTCTCCTTCTCTAGTGGTCAGTTCTAATATTGCCATAATAAACATTGAAAGACAAAAAACAAAACAATATTTCCCTTGCCACTTAGGATTACTAAAAAAATGTCATAAAGCCTAGAAAATTCCTGTCAATATGACCCTAAAGTTGCTTAAATTTCTTTTGAAAGCAAATTAGGTATTACTTGTTACACGAAAGAATTAATGTTATAATTACTAGTTGTTTTGCTTGTTAGCAAAAAGTAACTAATTACAGGCAACAATGTTCCTTATAACTCAGGAATTCTCGATCTTTTCAAGCCGGGGGCCGGCTTATGTTCCCTTAGACAGCTTCGGTGGGACATACAGCCATTTTGTCCTTCTTCTACTACATGGCATTTAATTTAATTTTTTAATTTTTATGCCAGCCACTCAGGCGAACCCAACTCAGGGCGGCTTACAACAGTTTAAAAACATATAAAAACAGATTACAAATCCCAAATCACCCACCCACCCATCTACTCCCCCTCCTACTCCCCCCCCCCTATTCATAAAAGAATAAGAGGCATTTCCTGGGGTGGTGGAGGCAATGGGGAGCCACATGAAATGGTGCCGTGGGCCGCAGGTTGAGAATCCTTGTTATAACTAGTTGCCCCAAACTCTGTTCAGATCCCATGTTCTTACAACAATACCATTTATCAAGAATTTACCCAGCAAACTTAGTGAACATTTAAGGAAAGTGTTCCATTATCTGATGAGGGATCTTCCCTATTATTTCATCCCTCAGGCCACATCCTGTACTGCTACCGCATTCTGCTGTCTCCATTCTCAATGTGAGAAGCATTTGGGGAAGTGACTGGGTAAAAAGACAGGAGGAGCACATTATACAGAATCTCCTTTTGTGAGCTTTTCTTTGGCTCTATGGCAGGATAACTGCTGTTCTGGCACTCTGCTACAGTGACCGTTAAAATGAGAGGTTTCTAAAGTTCAGAATTAGTAGTTGCTCTCTTCACATAAAAGATGTCTCTTGAACAGAGGGACATTTGACAGCCTTCTACTTAAAGTGATAATCTAGGTTTTCTTCATCCTTCTGTAAACTAAACCACCTTGGATAAAAAAACACACCAATGCTTAATTTTAACAAAAAAATTCTCATGACAAAAGAAACTGAAGCTGTAAAAGCAATGTGTGCAATCTGGCAAAATCCACACATCCAGTCACACAGAGGAAAATCTAAATCTCCTCATTCCTGAGTCTGTCCAGGAAACCTTTAGTAGCAAGGTTTGGGCTGAAAAAGAATAATAAATGAACAGGACTGGCCTCTCCTGCCTCCAAGGGTGGGCATACACTTCAGCCTGCTCCTTTATCAGCTACTAGGAAAATGTCTCTGGACTGTGTTTTTCAAACACTGCTGCGGATGTAATGATTAAGGGTGGAGGCTGTTGTGGTGCCAAGGGAATTTGCGCGAACAAAAGCTTCGGTCCTAAATCTGGACTATTTCAATTTCCTTCCTTGTTCTCTCCCTGAAAGGAGCAGCAGCTGAGAAAAATCCTCAGAGCAGAAAAGCAATTCTATGGAGCTGTAAAAGAATGTGGATAATCATCTCTAGAAAGGACCCAATGCACTGTCTAATAACGAAGGGGATATAATTAACCCTTTTTCTTTGTAGGACAGGCAACTTCTTCTTTGGAATGGAATCAACATGGACGGGCAACATTTACCAGCACCCCACTCCACATATAAACTGCACAAATGTGATCCCATGCCACGTCTGATACAGACATGGTACATTTATTCTGAAGGACTGTACAGTATTTGGAAATCTAAAACACAGTAAGAAGGACATGAATCAATATCTCCCCAATGGACTTTAGTAAAAGTAAAGGCCGTCCTTGCTCAAAAGCCAGTCATATCCGACTCTAGGGTTCAGTGCTCATCTCTGTTTATAGCCAAAGAGCTAGTGCTGTCTGCGTTTGTAGAAGTTTCTATGGACATGTGGCAGGTATGCCTCAACACCAGAGTGCACGGAACACTGTTTACCTTCCCACCAAAGTGGTCCCTATTTATCTACTTGCAACTTCTTGCTTTCAAACTACTAGGTTGGCAGGAGCTGGGACAGAGACGGGCGCTCAGTCCGTCGTGGAGTACATGGGAATCAAACTCTAACCTTCCAGTCATCAAGTTCAGCATCTTAACTACTTGAGCCACTGCAGTCCCTTTACTTTACAATCTTGGGGAAATAATTAATTTGTCATCTCATTTTGTTCTTAGAGCTAGTTCATACATACAGGGAACTTCCACATACATACTACGGGAGTACAGTACCTGAGACTCACTACCAGGGATGCACCAGAGAGCACAGGACCTGTTGGTGAACTTTTGTGGTTTCCTTCAAGGCTGCAAATTCCACCGCTATTTAACTGGTTACAGTACACTATGAGAGCAGTACATAGTGATGTGCAGATGTATTCGTCAAGCTACATACACTTTTCTTTAGACAGTATTACAGTTTCATACCTGAGATGAGCACTGAACTCTAGAGTCGGATATGACTGGCTTTTGAGCAAGGGAAACCTACCTGTAAATGATTTCTCAAGTCCATTTTTCTCCTACACCTCTCATGTATAACATTCAAGGAACCCAGGCCCCATCATGATGAAAACCTTTCTTGTATTTCTTATTCGTACCAGGGTGGTAGAAGGAGGAGCAGAAGATTAGGAGAAACATGAGCATCCTAGTAAGGAACTATAAGCTTGCCAAAAAGACACAGATGGTGAATCAATCTCCTGCAGATATGGTTTCTTAGGAGATGCTACATCACACTTGTAAACTGACAGAGAGATTGAGAGAGAATAAATATTCTGAAAGTAAATAAACAAACAAAGATTGGCATTTCAACTAGATTGCTGTATTGTTGCACCAGTGGTCTGTATACCACTGGTTGAGAACTACTTTTTCCTATTTAGATATGACTTGATTTGGAACAGCATTTCATACTGTTCTTATTATGCCCTGTGTAGGAAGGGAAGCAGGATTAATCTGTATATCTATAAAAGAAGACAGCAATTCATTCCAAGAGCAAAAGGGAAACATTTAAAAATTAATATAAAATAAGTAATCTTTAGATTCTTGGTCATTATTCATCCTGAATATGTCAAGAAATGGATATAAATCAACTGAAGAAGAATGAAGCTGTTTAATATTGTTAAGCAACCATGCGAGAACTTCAAACACTGCCTGGAAAGTTACTCGTTCAAATCCAACACATTTTACTCTTTTAAAACAATGAGAGCCTTGTCATACCTTAAAGACTTGAAAATATTGTTTTGCATTAGATTTTTTTAATCCGTTAGTCTTAATGTGCCACAAACACGTACAAAAACACAATGAACATTTCATGGACTTAATTTTACCTATAGGATTACAAAATTACAAGCATGACACCTAGGACTAGGCAAGATGTTTTGCCACCAAAAACAGAACATGCCAAGAGCACCGATAAAACCAGCCACCTGGTCCTATCTGCTAAAAAACTGGCCCTAGGGAGCTAGCTTTAAAAAATGATATGTAACCAAGATTCAAACCAGTAGTTCTCAACCTTTTAAAGCTGGCAGCCGGGTCATGCTCCCTCAGACAGCTTCAGGGGCCGGTCAGCTATTTTGCCCTTCCTCCACCACATGGCACTTCCTGGTGTGGTGGAGGTGGTGGTGGGCCACATGAAATGGTGCTGTGGGCTGCAGGTTGAGAATCCCTGATGTAAGCAAACCATTTCTTAATTTGGTCTGTATGGCTGTCCCTTGGTTGTTTAAAACACCATCTGTATCACCATTTGAAAACACCTTGTGAATCCTTTCCTTCATGGATAACACAAAACTTAGGTTTTAGAGTTTTAAAAAAAGACCAAGAAATATGAGGGGATTTGGGGGGGGGGGTATGTGTGTGTGAGAGAGAGAGACCTTTCTTTGTCAACCCTTTCTTTTTTCTGATGGCCGTCTAGCTGGAGTCTGTCAGACGGCTTGGAGAGGAAGCCGACTGGCAAGACTCCACCGGTGCAGAGTTGCTAGGTCACTCGAACAATAAAAAGGCAAAAGAAAAAAGCATCCTGGCTGGAATTGAGGACAGCCAGTGCATAAAGAGGTGGTGGGGTGAGAGAGGTACCATGAAAACCTCTCCAGCTTCATGGGTGGGTGGAGAGCAGGTTAATTGGAATGAAAGACAGTTTCAGGCTTCAGTGATCAGAGCATTGCCCCAGCGATTTTGCCAGGCAAATTTATAGCATGTTAGTCACCTCTGAGTAACTGTAAGGAAATACATGACATTTGGCTGGCATGTCCTTAGCCACTGGAACACATCCTTAGATGGGCCATGAGGAGGGCATGGAAACAAAGTTGTTTTTCATATATGCAGATTTTCACTGTCATCTGAATGCCAAACAGGTCACAGCTAGCCAGGATCAAGCGTCTACATTCTTATATAACCTGTGATCCACAGGAAAGCTGCAATTTAAACAGGAACAGAGCTGAACAATAACATGGAGGAAAATCTTGCAAGTGGTAGGATCAGTCAAACTGAATGCCAACGATATTTTGAAGGCTTAGACATGCACAGCTTCCCATTTGTGACAACCAAATCTCCATCATGAATAAGGGCTGTTGCCTTCAAACAGATGTCCAAGTGCATTCGCATCACAGACTTTCACCAGCAAAAATCCTTTCAACCCAGAGTAATTTCTGACACAAATTTTATTATTATTTAACATTTAAAATGATATACAAGTAGACCAAAATGCCGCTATGAGTCGCTCCTCCTGTCCAGTATAGCAGGTGGCCAGGTCCTTTTCCAGAACACTGCCTTCCTTCCACTCTCCCACTGGTTTTCTGTCCTCTCCCTCAAAAGATATGCAATATCTGTGATGGTGAACCTTGGCATTCCAGATGTTCTTGGACTTCAATTCCCAGAAGCCCAAGCCCCTGTGAATCAACATGAATGGGTTTGCTGCAATTCATACGGCCCGCAACATGTTGCCCTCGTCGCTCCTGGAAGCGGAAGTAAAACACACCCACCGCCCCTGCAGGCAGAGAACTTGGCTGGTTCCCTGCGGGCACAGGCAGTGGGTGAGAAAAGCAACAGCATCAGATAACAACATTTGGCACAGCTGTTCACTAAATTTGCCGTTGTTATCCGATTTTGTTGTTGTCCGATGCTGTCATTAACCGGGGTTCCACTGTAATGGCAACAGGCCCTATCACTCCCTGGAAAATAGATGGGGAGAGTGTGGAAGCAGTGACAGACTTTACCTTCTTAGGATCCAAAATCACTGCAGATGATGGCTGCAGCCATGAAATAATAAGGTGATTAATTCCTGGGAAGCAAGCTACGAGAAACTTAGGGAACATAATAAAAAGTAGAGACATCACCCTGCCAACAAAAGTCCACATAGTCAAAACAATGGTATTCCCAGTAGTAATGTATGGCTGTGAGAGCTGGACCATAAGGAAAGCTGAGTGCAGAAGAATAGACGCTTTTGAAATATGGTGCTGGAGGAGAATTTTGAGAGTACCCTGCACAGCAAAGACAACAAATAAGTCAGTCCTGAAGGAAATCAACCCTGACTGCTCCTTGGAATGACAAATATTGAAGATGAAGCTAAAGTACTTTGGACACCAAATGAGAAGAGAGGACTCACCCGAGAAGCCCTTGATGCTGGGAAAGATCCAAGGCAAAAGGAGAAGGGGGTGGCAGAGGGTGACATGGCTAGATGGTATTGTTGATGCAATGGGCGTAGAGCTAAGCGGGTTGCGGAGGATGGTGGAAGATAGGGGTGCCTGGCGTGCAATGGTCCATGGGGTTGCAAAGGGTCAAACTCGACTGTGCAACTGAACAACAACAACAACAACAACAACAACAACAACAACAACAACAACAACAACGAGGATGCACAATATGGCTAGTAGCTCAACTCAAAATGTCAGACTGTCTTCCTTTCTACAGCTTCTGCATCAAACCACAGAAGTAAGACCTAAGGTTGATGCTAGTGTAATGGCAAGGTAACAAGAACTCTTTTGGCACTTTAAAAATGAATACATATTAACTTTTATTGTGTCTGGAATGGTATAGTGGTCAATGGTTAAACTGCTGGAAGGTGAATTGGGAGATCTAAACTCAAATATCTACTTAGCTATGCAATTCATTGCTTGATCTTATGCCAGGTACATTGTTTCAGCTTAACCTGTTATGATGATAATGCAGGAAGAAAGGGAACTATGTACATTTATTAAGCATTCATGCATTACAGTCCCCTGATCAAGGCTGCAACCGTTCTGTTATTCCAAACAGAACTTTTTTGTTTTTAGGCGATACTGGATTCCCCCCCCCCCCCGCCTCCGTTACAATAAGATAATGAAGAGTCTCATGAGACCTTAAGTATTAATTTTAAAAATTATTACAACCAATGTGACACACTACCCACCCTGCATCCTGAGCATTGTTAAGGGGTAAGAGCAGCTACTTCTCTTCTTCAGCAAAAATGTGCAGCCCTTGACATTTCTGTATGACCTCCTGCCTTTCAAGGTGCTTTTATTGCCCACCATATTCAGAATGTGTCTGCTTGCATGTTTGTGGCTGGTATACGCTGTCAGCTTAGCTTGACTGAGAGACTACACGAGACGTCAACAACCTGGTGTCCTCCAGATGTGTAACAGTGGATCCATTATCCTTAGCCAACTGGTTTAGAGTAACAGAGTTTGTAGTACAATACATCTTGAGGCAGTCAAGTTGGAAAAGGTTGAGCTTGCCACACAGCAAGAAAACACATTTCAAAAACTCTGATGCATGGGCCAGTTGCAAAGCAGAAACAACAGTTTGGGCTAAACTTAATACTGTACCAAGCTCGACTTTAGTTTAAGCCAGAGATGTATCAGGGCTGAGCCAGGCATACCAAAGTGTCTGTAAAGCTGGCTTAGTTCAAACAATACACAGAGGCAAGTGGATCTGTGAGAAGGAACAGTGTGATTCTATGTACTTTTTAAGAACACAAACAAATATCTGCAGTTGACTAAAAGTACCAAAAGATAATCTCCTGGCTGAAGATGCTAAATCAGGGGTGCCCAAACTACGGCTCATGAGCCGGATCTGGCCCCCAACACCAATTCGTCCAGCTCAGCCCATGCCACCCTTCCCGCTCCTGAAAGTTGAAGTAAAATGTGCTCATTTTATTTCCACTTCCAAGAGCGGCAAGGGTGGCTTGGGTCGGATGAATTGGTGTTGGGGGCTAGATCTGGCCCATGGGCCATAGTTTGGGCATCCCTGGTTTAAGCAGAGAAAATGGCAGCCTAAACATTTTTCTCATCCTGTTGCAAAACAGATTGCAAGGCACATTTTACTTCCGCTTCCAGTGGGAAGAACCACGTGAACGGCGTACGACCCAAAAAGTTTGGGCACCCCTGCGCTAAATAAAACTCTAATAAAATTATTTCTTTATGAAATACAGATACTAAATAGTTATTTCTATATGAAAGAAACTAGATTTTGCAGTTATTTCATAAGTAGTACGTACTGCACTTTTCTTTCTTTCCATCAATCTGCCTGCCTCCAAACCTGTTCAGATTCACTGAATTCAAGAAACCCAGGTAGGCTTTATGGGCACGTGTGGTATCCGCGCACACAATTGGCATACTGTCCCTGACAGAACCACGGTTCAGGAGAACGCTCCCTTGAGCCTTGGTTCCGAAGGGACAGAAATTGGGGGAGCGGAATATTAGATAGGGTTTAATTCACCTACAGCTGACCTGACAAGCAGCTCAGACAATAGGAAGCTGAATGACTAACTCGCTAGTCATGTAATAGGTAATATCGCACCCGCGGATTACCCTAAGTCCTGAACCAATAACAGCCACATGTTTACCACAAGATAGTTTGGAACAATGGATTTCCCCTGTCATTAATTAAGTTGGTTAATTAACTTCCCCTGAAGAGCTTCCCAATTAACTCGTGTAAACATGGCATGTGGATCTTATCAGATCGCGGTTCTTTCGGACGCAGCCTGTACATGATATATACTGATGATTTTCCCTCATTAAATCACTGGTCTTCGCTCCATCTTGCCTCGTGTCTCATTGCTTGACCAGTCTCCTCCGGGACCCAACAGCCGCTTCGCGGCCCTGATCCAACAGGCACATTTTCTGGTTCAAATGGATTATGAAAAACATAGTCCAGATTTCATCCCGTCCCATATGGCGAATTTCACTGCAGAAGGGTGAGGTGTGGTCCTTTGGTGGAAATACAAGACAACAGCTAGAAGGCACTCCATTGCCTTGTTTTGCCTCTCCTATCTCTCCTTCCTAGAGCCAGTGGTTCTTTCCCATTGCCTGGAGATAGCAAAACCAAAGCCATCCCAGGCACATCATTCCCGTGCACGGTCTCAGAAGGATGTAGCTGCCTCAACTGGATTCGCACTTGGATCTCAACAGACTGTCATTTCCACTTCTCCCTCTTGATACAATTCACCCTGCCACCTGACATAAAGAGGCTGCACAAGGAGAGAGGGGAGGGCTCCAAACTTTGGACAGGCTGCCTTTTGCAAATTAAAAGCCCCAAACAAGTGAGGTTTTGCTCTTGAGCTCAAAGCCAAAGGCAAACAGGATAGACAACAGCAAGGGGCTAAACATTCCCATGTGATTCCCAACTCTGGGTGCTTTGAACTCCATACAAGGCAGAAGCCATCCTGGTCATTCCGGCACAGGGATCCCTTTACTCCAAATGAGATTACAGAAGGAAAGAAGCTTTGTGACATGCCAAGGCTTCTTCCCCAATTAGTTGCTTCTGCTAGGAGCCCCTATGCCTGTGATGGCGAACCTTGGCACTCCAGATGTTCTTGGACTTCAATTCCCAGAAGCCCAAGCCCCCGTGAATCCACACGAATGGGTTTACTGCGATTCATCCGGGCCATGCTGCCCTCGTCGCTCCCGGAAGCGGAAGTAAAATGTGCCCGTACGGAATTGAAGTCCAAGAACATTTGGAGTGCCAAGGTTCGCCATCATGGCCCTATGCCAACCCTGTGAACCCATGTTCTTTTCCTTTCCACATATCTTCCATTCCTCAGTAAAGTAGGACTAGTAAAGGTAAAGGTCGCTCTTGCTCGAAAGCCAGTCATTTCTGACTCTAGGGTTCAGTGCACATCTCTGTTTATAGCCAAAGAGTCAGTGCTGTCTGCATCTGCAGACATTTCCATGGACACATGGCAGGCATGACTAGACACTGGAGTGCATGGATTGCTGTTACCTTTCCCCACTACAGTGGTACCTATTTATCTACTTGCAATGTCTTGCTTTTGAACTGCTAGGTTGGCAGGGGATGAGTCAGAGACAGAAGTTCACTCTGTCGTGTAGCACTTGGGTCTTGAACTGTCGACAGTCATCAAGTTCAGCATCTTAACCACTAAGCCTCCGCAGTCCCTCTAAAGCAGGACTAACATCCTCCTTTTGTTTCATACAGCTGGTCACTTGCTCAGGAGACTGTGGTTCTGAAATGCACAATCCTATCTTTTCTGGTATTTACTTGTTATTTTTGGGATGGTTTCCCGTGTTAGTGCATTTGGAGAGCAATGGTCCATAGGGTCACAAAGGGTCGGAATCGACTTTGTGACTGAACAACAACAAAACAGCCATCAAAAACTAATCAAAGGTTCTATTATAATCAACTAACAATGAAACGTTCAAACCAAGGCTTTATATTCCCATCCAGAACTAAAGAGGAAAAGGGGGGGCTGAAGAAGAATTTAGCTAGCTAGAAAAGCCTTGAATAGAAAGAACAGCAAACAGCTGTCTCCAGGGGCTGGAGTTCAATAATTGGGGGAAACCACTTCAAAAGCCACGTGCTTCATGTCCATCCCTACCTTTAGGTAGAGTGAGGCAGTCACCTCAAGGTGGCTAATGGTGGGAGGCAGCAGCCAGACAATGGAGGAGAGAGCTGGCAGGTATGCTGGCTCTCCTAAGTTATCCTCCTGCCTTTAAATGCAATGGAGGTGGCCATTGTTTTCTCAGTGATCCAGAGAGATGAAACCGGCATTCATACCTACATGGAGTGTTCTCTTTGCCTTCAGCAGGAAAACGCCTTGGACCAGCCCTATAGGTAACAGCAAAGGCTACTTGGTCTCTAGTAGCAACCTTGGTAAGTCACTTTGAATGGGAGGCAGTGCTTCTTCAGGTGTTATCTGATAGGCAGCCCTCAACATACAGTAATAGATGAGCAAGGTACTGCCTGTGGCCCCACTGCAGCCCCTAAACCTCCCACGTGCTAACATAGCCCCATGGACTATTTGGTTTACACCAGCAGGTAGCAAAATCCTTACAAAGAGAACTCTGTTTTTGAAATTTTCAGGTTTTTGGAGACATAGAGAACAGGATGGGGGGGGGGGGAGTTTTCTGCTTCCCTGAGAGCAATAATTAGGCCCCTATCAACTACATTTAGGGAACTGAATGTCTATAGAAGTGTGCAGGAGGAGGAAATTCCTCTTGTTCGTGGTGGTGGCACACGCGTTTCCTAGTTTCCAGTTTGGGCTACACTTTTGTTATTATTGCTTTTGCTGTTGCTAGCTTGCCCTTGCTCGAAAGCCAGTTGTATCCAACTCTAGGGTTCAGTGCTCATCTCTGCTTATAGCCCAAGAGCCAGCACATTTGCAGACATTTCCATGGACATGTGACAGGCATGACTAGACACCAGAGTGCACAGAACACTGTTTACTTTTCCAGACCTTCAGAATCCTGAGGGATACAATCCTGGTATTCTCAAAGTTGCTCATCTCTGCTCCCCATCACCAGGATCATTCCTGCTTTGCTCTTTGAATGTGGACAACTTTGAATATTGACTCACAAGCATGCATACTGCAAGCAGTAACACCATGTAATGCTATCCTAAGCCCTAACTCACAAACACATGGGTAAAACTATTCAACAGCAACCATTTATTTATATGCAGAAACACTGGTACAATACAGATTGCAATACAACAAACACACCTTGTTAATGGCAAAGCTCACTGGTTCTAAAAACTGCTCTTACTGTAACACAGCCCATTCATAAAATCCTGTCATGTAACAGTTGTATGTATTATGAAAGCCCATCCCACACTCTGTCTGCAGCATCACCAGCAGTTGGTACACATCAAACCACTTTCTGTATATACTGTACTTGAAAATCTTCCTTGAGACAATTTTCAGCCAATTTGCTTGCAAGTCCCGAGAAGAAGTCCTTTGGAATTATTATACCTGCATTCCTCAATTTGTTATCTTTCCATGGGCTCAAGCAATCCAAATGGGAAAAAGAACCAGGTAATTTCTGCTGCTAATAATCACTGATTGCACCTACCCAATCAGGGACATGGCAATAAATACTTGTGTAGCTAGTCTTCCTAAACTTATAATTATGATTATTCAATATTTTTTCCTGAGTTTTCCATGATCACAAAAATTAACTGAAACAAATAGTTTTATATGCAGAAATTAGTAGGTAGTAATTATTTTGAGTTAATTAATCTAAAATAATGTATTATTTTTCTGGTGTTGTGGGAGTGGGGTTTCACTGTCTATACATCACTCTTTATAACAACTGAATTTTTCAAATTGTAGTCGTGTTAGTCTGTGTTTCAAGCATGAAGTGGACTTAATCCACAAAATCTAACATTAAAAAATAGCAGTTAGTTGTTAAGGTGCCACAACTTTCTTGTTTTGTTTACTCTCTGATATTCTTATAACCACAGTTTCAAGTGATGATTTTGGTGCCTTGACAGCCTTTTTTTTTCCAGCAAGGACCCAGCTCTCTTGTGGTCTTGTCTAATTAATCGTCGTCATCTGCTACTCATGTCCAATAATACTTTTTTTCCCTGAAAATCATTTTCACAGTTGATAGATGTGTGAAAGAAGAGTGACAAACAGGGAAAATGCCATTGGTATGAATTTGTTTAAGGTGGCTTGCCATGAAGTGACCCATACACTGTGATCACGGAGCCATCTCCTGCAGCGTGTATGAAATGAGACATGTAGGATTTGACACCATGACTGCAATGGACTGCCACAGCCTTGATTGAGGATATTGACAAGGTGTGCCTTCACAGTCAGTCCATCTGGCATGGCCTCTTCCATCTCCATGACCATTGGGAACTTCTCTGCTCGTTTTGCCGTTGGGCCCAATATGATGGTTTCCAGCAGCATTTCCTCCACTGAGGAGGACTTTTACCCCACCTAAAGGGGCTCATCTGCCCATAGCCATTGGCCCCTTTATGGAGTCAGGTAATTTACCACCGCCCAACACTCAGCGCTGAGTTGCTGGCTGTACGGTCCACTCCATTACTGTAGCGGGATGTCCGGCCAGACAGATGTCTAATTAATACCTATGGCAGGGGGGAGGGAGAGGAAGCAACCTTTTTTTATGGATGAGTAAAGATCCCAGAATGAGCCTAATTGACTAATACCTGCAAGGTGATGGCAACAGCACTGACATCACTGGTTTCCTTTCCAATTATATAATTTTTTTTCCTATCACACTACCAGACCGTAACATGAAACACAAGTAATTGTTTTGTTTATTGTGCCAAATGATGGCATGGCTAAATCTCTTGCTATGACAGGTCTCAAGAAGATTCTAACCAAAATGGGACCACTGAAATACAAAAGAGTGGCATCAACATGTTCAAGAGAAATCCAGTATACAGAAGTGCAACAAATTTAACAAAAAGCAAGGGGATACTGTCTAAAAATATGCAAGAAATGAACATGCTCTGTAATCACAGAAATGTGGGTGCCAGTAGGAAATGGGAAGAATGGCAGAAAGAGGTACAACATCCTAGAGGGGGTACATGGGTGGTTAGAACCCTAGTGGCCAGGCTATAATATCTTGCTCTTGGTCCCATCCTACCCCATGCCCCACCACAGCAAACAATGCAAGGTGGTGAATTTCTGTCTTTTGTTGTAAAGATGTCACATTATTAATCCACAGATGTCAACTCTGGCTACCTTTTTAAAGTCAGATTTCCTGAACACCAGCTTTAAATTACAGTAATCCGTTATGCAGGGATTTCCTTATAGCAAAAATTCCTTATTGTGAAGCACCCATAGGAATGCATTTTGCAGTTTCCTATAGGAATGCAATCAAAACAAGAATGCCTTAAAGCGAAGCACTGTTTCCCATAGGAATGCATTGAAAACAAAACAAAAAAACTCCAAAAAATTCCATAAGCCAAGGCTTATTTTCAATGCATTTCTTTCCGTAAGTCAAGTTTTCCATTACCCGAAGTGTCCGTAACCTGGGGTTCCACTGTACAGTATATCTAAATACAATTCAGTAAGCATAAAGAGACATTACGTTCAGCTCTTTCGTGCAGAAAATGTATCATTAAAAAGAAAGGCCTCCATGCAACTCTGTTCATCATTGCATGGGTTTACATTTGCCCATTCCCTCCCCCATAATTATTCAAAGCTGAGATCACATTACTGCTTTAAGAACTAGAACTTGAAAGTTTATTTATTTCCTGTGCTATCTACTAGTTCAACACAATATCACATCCCACAATATATAAATGGATTGATGATTTCAGAGAGAACTAAAGTTTAATATCTAGCCATATAATTTAAGCAGCACCAAATGATGATGAATGTTTAAATGCTTTGATCTTCCCAGGACTAAATTTCCATGCTGATTTTCAAAATGTGCACCAAGGATGTGACAAGCACTAAAACCTTTTAAATACAAAGGCAATTATGGTCCTATTCCACAGTAAAAAGTCATAAAATAAAGCCACACCCATTATTCTGATGAACTGGGAACCCTGAATTGCCCTTAAAACCTTCTATGTCTTCAATTCTCTACTGCAACGTTTATCAAACAATGTTCCATGGAACACTGGTGGACAATTCCCAGAAGCCTAAGTCAATACATTGACCGATCAGTGCTTTGGGGAATTGACTGAGGCTTCTAGGAACTGAAGGCTGAAAACCAAAGATTGGGAGAGCAGCTCTACTGTATCCAAAACCAGAGTTTCTTAGGTCTCTGTAGATGTGTCTTTGCTGTTAAAACTTGGCTCAATTCCTCTGGAAACCCTGGTTTCAGGTTAGGAGAACAGTGTAAGCACAGCCTGAATCAGACTAATGAGTTAAGAGGGTATATATACCATCACATGTGAATTAGCTAAGTGCATCTGTTTCACTAAGTATCTAGATTATCAGCTTCTGAAGATATTAATTACCCTAACAGAGCATAAGCTAGTCTAGGTCACCTGATGTCAGTGGAAGACACACTAATGGTGCTGCAGACCTAGTCTACTGTTAGCAGATGGCACTTAGCAACATCCAGTCACAAGAGCATTATGGAAGGAGGATGTTTGTCTGCCCTTCCTGAGTGCCCTATATCTTCTTCACTCATTCAGTCTTGCCACTCCTAGTTGCCTCTCCTCTTGCATTCCAAACACAGTACCTCCTTTTCTGCCTTACATGTCATTAGATTTAAGCCCCTCTTATCTCCTTATGTTCATCACCTTGCAGGACTTCCTGTTTTGTTGCTCAAAAACAACAGATTATCCACATCCTAATGTATTTTAATTGTGTAGTGTCAAGCCAATTCTGACTTATTTACTTAGTTTTAGCATTTTTTACCACCCAACTTAGTGCAGGCACTACTTGAGGCAGTGAACAACATGTAAACGTTTGTTGTTGTTCAGTTGCACAGTCGACTCCGACCCTTTGCGACCCCATGGACCATTTTCCTCCAGGCGCCCCTGTCCTCCACCATTCTCCTCAGCCCACCCAGCTGTGTGCCCACTGCGTCAACAATACCATCTATCCATCTCATCTTTGGACGCCCCCTTCTTCTCTTGCCCTCTACCTTTCCCAGCATCAAGGCCTTCTCAAATGAATCCTCCCTTCTCATTTGATGTCCAAAATATTTTAGCTTTGTCTTTACTATTTGACCTTCCAATGAGCAGTCAGGGTTAATTTCTTCTAAGATTGACCTATTTGTTCTCCTCGCTGTCCAGGGGACTCTCAAACCCTCCTCCAACACCTCATTTCAAAGGCATCTATTATTATTATTATTATTATTATTATTATTATTATTATTATTATTATTATTATTATTATTATTATTATTATTATTATTATTATTATTATTATTATTATTATTTATTAAATTTATATACCTCAGTTCTCTGCCCAATGGGAGACTCAATGCGGTTTACAAAGTACAATTTACAAGTTACAGTATAAAAATATCACAAAAAATACAACATATCAATATCATCATAACAGCATCGCAATAAAGTATCAAAAATCAATATCACAGTAAACAAAGCATTACAAAAGCAAAATCACAGAGCATGAAATACAATGTTAGAAATACAGATACAATACAGTAATTTAAACAGTAAAATATGCAATAAACATTCAAGCTCCAACACAACAAAATCAACTACGCAACCCCTCGGCTACCAATGTCCCCAAAACATAGCCCCATTGCTCACATGTTCTAACAGAGCCAAAGAAGAGGACGATCCAGCCCCAAGGCAGCCGAGGCCAGGCAATACACCGGCATTGGCTACTCTGGTAGTAGCAGTTTTTAAAAGTCCCGCCGCATCAATGTCAGTCAGCTGTGCTCCTACCTCCCCCGCCGGGCGGGGTGGGGGAGGGAGTCGGCGATGGAAGCGTGGCTCCGGTGGTGCTGGCGGCGCAGTTTTTAAAAGTCCCGCCGCATCAATGACAGTCAGCTGTGCTCCTACCGCCCCCACCGGGCGGGGTGGGGGGAGGGAGCTGGCGATGGAAGCGTGGCTCCGGTGGTGCTGGCGGCGCAGTTTTTAAAAGTCCTGCCGCATCAATGTCAGTCAGCTGTGCTCCTACCTCCCCCACCGGGCGGGGTGGGGGAGGGAGTCGGCGATGGAAGCATGGCTCCGGTGGTGCTGGCGGCGCAGTTTTTAAAAGTCCCGCCGCATCAATGACAGTCAGCTGTGCTCCTACCTCCCCCGCCGGGCGGGGTGGGGGAGGGAGTCGGCGATGGAAGCGTGGCTCCGGTGGTGCTGGCGGCGCAGTTTTTAAAAGTCCCGCCGCATCAATGACAGTCAGCTGTGCTCCTACCTCCCCCGCCGGGCGGGGTGGGGGGAGGGAGCTGGCGATGGAAGCGTGGCTCCGGTGGTGCTGGCGGCGCAGTTTTTAAAAGTCCTGCCGCATCAATGTCAGTCAGCTGTGCTCCTACCTCCCCCGCCGGGCGGGGTGGGGGAGGGAGTCGGCGATGGAAGCGTGGCTCCGCTGGTGCTGGCGGCGCAGTTTTTAAAAGTCCCGCCGCATCAATGACAGTCAGCTGTGCTCCTACCTCCCCCACCGGGCGGGGTGGGGGGAGGGAGCTGACGATGGAAGCGTGGCTCCGGTGGTGCTGGCGGCGCAGTTTTTAAAAGTCCTGCCGCATCAATGTCAGTCAGCTGTGCTCCTACCTCCCCCGCCGGGCGGGGTGGGGGAGGGAGGCGGCGATCAGCCTTCCTAATTATCCAGCTCTCACATCCATACATTACTACTGGGAAAACCATCGCTTTGACTATTCTAATTTTTGTTTGCAATGTGATGTCTCTGCTTTTCACTATGTTCCCCAGGTTTCTCATAGCTTGTCTGCCAAGAATCAGTCGCCTTTTTATTTCATGGCTGCAATCTCCATCTGCAGTGATCTTTGATCCTAAGAATGTAAAATCTGTCACTGCTTCTACTTCTTCCCCATCTATTTTCAAGGAACTGATTGGGCCTGTTGCCATTATCTTGGTTTTCTTGATATTGAGTCTCAACACTGATCTTTTCCAATCCTGTGGCCACTGTTTGGTTTTCCAAATCTGCTGGCATATTGAGTGCAGTAATTTGACGCCATCATCTTTTAGTGCTTTGAAAAATTCAACTGGGATACCATCATTTCCACTAGCTTTGTTGTTTGCAGTGCTCTTTAGGGCCTTTCTGACTTCGCTCTCCAGGATGTCTGGCTCAAGTTCAAATTCTTCATCATTGTGATTATCAGGAGTGTTGAGGTCCTTTTTGTAGAGTTCCTCTGTGTACTCTTTACATCTTTTCTTAATTTCTTCTGCATCAGCTAGCTCCTTTCCGTCTTTGTCCCTTATCATGGTCATTTTTGCTTTAAATGTTCCATTGATTTCCCCGATCTTTTTGAAAAGATCTCTGGTTCTGCCTCTTTTGTTGTTTTCCTCCATTTCTCTGCACTGTTCTTTTAGGTAGTTTTCCTTATCTCTCCTTGCTTTTTTTTTTTTTTTTTGGAAATTCTGTGTTCAAATGATTGTATTTTTTCCTTTCTCCTTTTACATTTGCATTCCGTCTTTCCTCTGCTATTTCAAGAGCGTCGTCAGATAGCCACTTTGCTTTCTTACGCCTCCTCTCCTTTGGTATGGTTTTCTTTGCTGCTTCCTGCATGATGTCCCTCATCTCCGTCCATAATTCTTCTGGCACTCTGTCTACCGAGTCTAATTTATTTATTTTATTTTTATTTATTTATTGTTCTTATATACCGCTTTACTTGTCTACTGACAACTCAAAGCGGTTTACAGAGAATCCAATACATACAAAACAAAACATAAGTAGGGAAAAGGGAAAGGGGAGGGGAGGGGGATGTACAACACAATACAGTTCATTATGCAATACAGTACAATAACATCATATCAAGTATAGGCACAATATAACAATTAAATACAATAAAATATACAAAAAATTGTAATAACAGTTTACAAGTTTATAAGATATAATCAGGAAAAACAACACCACAATGTCCTCAGCAGCCAAGTCCACAACAGAGTCCATATCTCAATGTCCACGACCACGGTGGGGCCAAGGAAGGGACGTCGTCATCGTCTTCGGCTCCCCTTAGCCACGGGAGCCCTTTTAACCTCCCCGCCCGATGGCAGGGGGCGGGGAGGGACATCCTCGCGCGGCGGCGGCGGCGTCTTCCATTAAATGAAAGCCATTAAATCTGTTCATCACCTCCACCGTGTATTCTTTAGGGATGCTGTCTAGGTGATATCTTTCTGGTCTCCTTGTTTTCCCTATTTTCTTTAGTCTAAGCCTGAATTTTGCGATCAGTAGGTTGTGATCTGAGCCACAGTCTGCTCCAGGTCTTGTTTTTGCTGACTGTATGGAGGTTCTCCATCTTTGGCTGCAGAGTATGTAGTCAATCTGGTTTCAATACTGGCCATCTGGTGATGTCCATGTGTAAAGTCGCCTCTTGTGTTGCTGGAAAGAGAGTGTTTGCTATGACCAGTGCGTTCTCTTGGCAGAACTCTATCAATCTTTGCCCTGCTTCATTTTGTGTTCCAAGACCAAACTTGCCTGTTATTCCATTTACTTTTTGATTTCCTACTTTGGCATTCCAATCTTTCAATATAATGTGGACATCATTTCTTGGTGTCTGTTCTATGAGGTGTTCTAGGTCCTCATAGAACTGGTCCACTGTGGCTTCATCTGCACCCGTGGTTGGTGCGTATATTTGGATCACAGTGACATTGAAAGGTTTGCCTTGAATTCTGACTGACATCATTCTGTCATTTTTGAGGTTGTATCCCATTACTGCTTTTCTCACTCTTTTATTGACAATTATGGCTACTCCATTTCTTCTAAGGTTTTCTTGCCCACAGTAGTAGATATGATGGTTTCCAGAGCTGAATTCGCCCATCCCTGTCCATTTGAGCTCACTGATGCCCAGGATGTCAATGCTTATTCTTTCCATCTCATTTTCTACCACTTCCAGTTTACCTTGATTCATTGAGCTCACATTCCATGTCCCTATGCAGTATTGTTCCTTGCAACATTGCATTTCTCCCCCCCCCTTTCCTGTCCCTCCCCTTCCTCCACTCTGTGGTGTTAAGCATCCTGTATCACCTAGCCTGCTCCTTTGTTTTGCCTTTTGTTTTGGTCAATAGGGTTCTCTTGGCAAGTTTTGTGGCGTGGTTTGCCGGTTTCTACACCATTTTTCTCGCATTAGATATAGATATAACAATAGCAAACATAAAAGAGAACAATTAAATAAAACCAAACAAAGTCAACAAGTGACAATGATACATAGTCAAAAAAAAGGGTGGGGAGGAGAATAAGTACAGTAAAACCCCTACTTTCGTAAAAAGTCCATTTCGTAGGCTTTTGCTTAAATCGGTTTTCTATGTAACTTGAAGCATAGGAAAAATGAAATTTTTATGTAAATTGAAGCAAATCCAAAGGGAAATGAATTTTTACGTAACTCGAAGCAAACCCATAGGAAAAATAATCTTTATGTAACTCGAAGCAAGCCCATAGGAAATCATGTAAATCGGGACATGGTTTTAGCACAAAATCATTATGTAATTTGAATTTTATGTAACTCGAGGCATATGTAAGTCAGGGTTTACTGTACAGTATAATCCTTCCTACTGAGGAAGGATATCTGAGAAGGCATCTCTGTAAAGGAAAGCTTAAACTGTATTCCAGAGGAGAGGAAGTCTGCCAGATCTCAACAGGGAGATCTTTCCAAAGTGGGGGGCCACCACTGAGAAAGCTCTCTTCCAAGTATCACTCTTTTTAGCCTCTTTCAGAGAAGGTAAAGGTTGTCCTTGCTAAAAAGCCAGTCATATCAGACTCTAGGGTTTGGTGCTCATCTCTGTTCATACCCAAAGAGCCAGTGCTGCCTGTGTCTGCAGACATTTCTGTGGACATGTGGCAGGCATGACTAGACACCTGAGTGCACAAAATGCTGTTTAAGCTTCCCATCAAAGTGGTACCTATTTATCTACTTGCAATTTCTTGCTTTCAAACTGCTAGGTTGGTGGGAGCTGGGACAGAGATGGGAGCTCACTCCGTCATGCAGCACTTGGGTCTTGAACTGCTCACCTTCCAATTGTTAAGTTCAGTGTCTTAACCACTAAGCCACCACTGTCTTTATTTTATTTATTATTTATTTATTTTATAAATTTATGCCCCACCCTCCTGGTGAGAAACACCACTCAGGATAGCCACCCTCAAAAACGCAGCCTGAGAGTATCTTATACTCAGGTAGTGTTTTTATAGGAGAACTAGCTGATTGCCCAGCCTTGCCAGCAGGTATTGATTTTGTGTTGGTGGTGGGGTGGTTTTTTGGGGGGTGGCTTTATTGGGAAAAGAGGCTTCACTTGAGTAAGCCTTGATGCTGCGGAAGGTTGAGAGCAAAGGAAGAAGGTGACGGCCAAAGACACTGCAAGGGCGAGAGGCAGATATCCATCAGGGGAGGTGCCTTCCCTGGCAGATCCCTGCCTGGCGCCTTTGCATTTCCCCCTCCGCTGTTTCAAGGGCTGTCTTCGAAACAGCAGAGGGGAAATGGCAGGGCGAGAGGCAGGTATCCATCAGGGAAGGCACCTCCTCTGTCAGGGAAGTAAGGTAAGTGTGAAAGGCGCATTACGGGATAGGCTGGATGGGTGTGGAAACGCATTCCGCACACACACAGCCTCACCCCTTTCTTGTAGTTATAGATTGCTCCATCAGGTAACAAGGTCCCAAACTATGCAGGGCTTTGTAAGTAAGTACAAGAACCTTGAATCTGTCATGGAATACCACAGGCAACCAATGGAGGTGGGACAGAATCAGCAATCCTTCTCAGGGTTTTCTTAGATAGAGGATACACAGAAATGCATTCTCTTCCTCTGGGGGCACCCTGGGACTGTGCATCTTACCCAAGGCCACACAGCCTAGCATTGTGGAGAAGCAAACTCTCAACCTCTTAACTCCACATCTAGACACCTAACTCACTGAGCCAGCCAGCCAGTTACATTAGTATTTTAGTATTTAGCCTTGTTAGCTCGAAATCTATCAAGTTGACAGTTCGAGACCTGGGTACTGCATGCCCATCTCTGTCCCAGCTCCTGCCAGCCTAGAAGTTTGAAAGCAAGAAAATGCAAGTAGATAAATAGGGAACACTTTGGTGGGGAAAAAATCTTGGGGACATGAAACAAGCCTCACTCAGGCATCCCCTGAGCAAAGTTTCTCCAGCAAAAATCATTTCAACCCAGAATGATTTCTGGCACAAATAATAATAATAATAATAATAATAATAATAATAATAATAATAATAATAATAATAATAATAATAATAATTATTATTATTATTATTATTATTATTATTATTATTATTATTATTATTATTATTTATTTATTTATTTATTTATTTATTTATTTATTTATTTATTTATTTATTTATTTATTTATTACAGGCTTCATAGCTTTTTTGGGGAGAAGATTCAATACCAAATATAGTTACACATATGGAGGGAAACTGAAGCTCAGCTGTCAGTATTAGTCTTGAGAGTTTACACTGATCTTTCCTTCTGGAGACTTTCAATAATCTATACATATTCTGTTGGTTTTGAATCCCACATTTCTAGGGAACAATTATAATCTTTCTTTGGGTGATGTTGCCTTCTCAGAATTTAGAAACATATGGTACATTTCAAAAGTAATTCGTATTCCCCTCACTCCTTGCAGTGTCTAAAAAGTAACCCAAGTTGTTATTTGTTACAATGTTGAATCATTTATTTTGCTGGAGGTAAATGAATTAATAAGAGAATAGCAAAATATATAAACTTCCTATCAAAATTCCTTTGAAAATACTATAAAATGCCATTTAAAAGTTTTGAAAATAACTGAAAAAAATATTACTTGTAATTTTTGACTCTATTTATTGGCCAAAATCCTGTTGCTCAGTGTAGCAAATTACACTAGCACAGCCCACTGAATCTATGGGGACTTGGTGAGTAAACTCTGCCATAACTCCCATTAATTAAAATGGGCCTATTCCAAGTTTGATGTTAACATGTGATGTCGCAGTTAGGCCCATTTGAATCAATGGAACCTAGGGAGGACTTGACTCTCTGATTCAAGTGACCTATTCTAGTTTTCCCAGTAGTAATGTATGGATGTGGGAGCTGGACCATAAGGTAGGCCGAGCGCAGAAGAATAGATGCATTTGAACTGTGGTGCTGGAGAAGACTTCTGAGTCCCCTGGACTGCAAGATCATATCAGTCCATCCTGAAGGAAATCAACCTTAACTGCTCCTTGGAAGGACAAATACTGAAGCTCAAGTACTTTGGCCACCAAGTGAGAAGAGAGGACTCAATGGAGAAGGCCCAGATGTGGGAAAGATCAAAGGCAAAAGGAGAAGGGGGTGGCAGAGGTTGAGATGGCTAGAGAGCATCGTTGATGCAGTGGGCGTAGACCTGGGCAGACTCTGGAGGATAGTGGATGACAGATGAGCCTGGAGTGCAGTGATCCACGGGGTCACAAAAGGTCAGACTTGACTGTGCGACTGAACAACAAATTCTAGTGTAAGTTACTATGTTAGGCAACATAACTTTGCCTACTGTGTACTTGTAAAACCATGGTAAACCTGATGGTAGACCTACAGCTGGACTATAGAGGGGGGTTTGATGTTGTTCCCTTATCTCTCCTGTTTTTTATATGGATCATTTTGATGTATTGATGTATTTTTTACTGTATTTATTGTATATTTAAGGAAGCTGATATGTATTATTGATTTTTTATGATTTATCTACCTTGTATTATTGTATTGTTCTGTATTGCTTTGCCACTGTTGTTTTTGCTGCTTCGAGTCACCCTTGGGTTGAGGGAAGCGGGGTACAAATAAAACTATGATGATGATGATGAAATGTAACTACCCTACTCTATTCCCCCCCCCCATGTAACTAGTTACAGCTAACTATGTTACTTGTAATGTGTTACTTTCAAAAGCTACACCTTTTTCATAACTTCCTGCTTCACTACCTGGTCTCCACTAAGTTTAGCCTGTTCCATTTAGTACCTGCTTTGCTGGCATTTGTGCTCTTGACAGCCTCATTGAAACCATTTAGCAAGATTCTAGAGTAGGGGAAAACACAGGTTAGTTTGGCATTCACAAAGTTCCAGTGAGAGCAGACACTTGTGTATTAAAGATGCCTACTCCACCTGAGGAGAACCCTGCTCCACATCATTGCTATTTTTTCTTATTAATGTTTGAGCCCACGGGCACCACAGCTTTTCAGAAGCCTGGATCTGAAGACAAAAATTGCAGCCAAACAAGCAACAGATATTTTAACAGCATTGAATGCTGAACTTCCTTTACTCAAGGGAGCTGCATTCTTCTCAGATTATATTATTACTTGGGCTGGCTGCCTTGGCAATACAGGCTCCCATTTCCCTTCTTTTGGGTGGGAAAGTTTTTCTCCTTGTACATGGACTCTAATTATGATTTCAGCCCAAGAGGGAGGATAGGGATATTCTGAGAAACTGAACAAAGCAGCAAGGCTCATTAGAAAGGCCTTTTGTAAAACAGCAAGACCCACCCTGTGGAGTAAACTGGAGAAGTAAAGAAAAACATTCTTCATACCCATTCTTGTATCACCAAAGCTGCAAAGAATTTTTTTTTTTTTTTGGGGGGGGGGGAGGGTCAAATTCCAGAATCTGTGCTGCATGAAGGGATTCTGCAAACACTAGTTCCAAACCACAACTTTCAAGAGATCTGCATACAACTCACGCTTCCAGAGATTTACTTCTGCAACTCTGCACTTACTCTGGCAGATATTCAGACAATTCAGATGTTAAGTCCCAGGTTTTTATATTGAAAAGGTACTTTAACGTACTGCTGAACTGAAGTTACTGCTGTTGTGTTCTCCCCTTTGCCACATGTTTACCAAATAATTTTCAAAAATAATTATTGCTTTCTGCCACACTGTTTCTATTTCTTCCACATACTTCCTGTGCCTCAAGCGGCACAAAATTAATAGGCTACCCAAAAGGAAGTCTTAATACGTGGGCAGAGTAGAGTTCACAGGCAATGCTAAATAGCCTTTCCCATCCTTATTCAGGTGTGTGGGACTTCAACACTTACCATTGCAAGGAATGCCTGGGGTTGTGGGGAAACACATATGGAAAATACCAGAGTAAGGAAGACTGTTCAAAAAGAACAGAATTTAACATTTGCAAAGTAAGGAGCTATCAAGTCCAACCCCCTGGCTCAATACAGGAATCCAAATCAAAGCAACTCTGACAGGCTCCATTGTCATACTGCTCTTACAGTTAAGAGGTTTTCCCTAATATTCAACCTATATGTGGCATCCTGTAGTTTCACTCAGTTATTATGTGTCCTGCCTGCATTCTGGGATGATCAAGAACAGATCTTGCCCCTTGGTCCACAAGACAAGACCAAAAGAGGTGTGACAAGACCTCCCTAAAATGGTATTGGGCAATTAAAATTTTTGATGAAGTGGTAAATTATCAAAATTGTTTTCATGGCAATCTCTTTTAGGGGCACAAGAATGCAGTCCATTGATTTAATATGTTGTGGCAGCATCTCTTCACGAAAATCGAACACATTAAAGGGGAAAATAAAAGAGAAAAGAAGAACCTAAGATTTCAAAGTGATCTAATCTGAAACAATTCACTGAGGCACATGTGATCATTGTTGCAAGTATGACCAATTATCAAATTCCAATTCCTTTGGTACAATCAACTGATCAAATCTAACTAATTATCAAAAGTAATAAGTGGGCTATAGCCAAGAAGATACAGATTGCAGTTCTAAAGGTAGGCACAGTCAAGCATCTGCTAAGACTCACATGCCCCCTCAAAGGGCAAAATATGTTATTTTTTTCTGTTCTTCTGTCTGTCTGTCTCTGCGTATGTGTGCATGTGTGAATCAATTAATAAACATCAAAAATGTTTTTAAAATACAGTACTTCCATTTACTGATTTTTTGAATGTTCAATGCACAGAAGAAAATGGAGAGTCTTAGACAATCTGAGTTTTGCCTTGAAGGACCCGCATTCCTTCGACCATTGTCATTGTCCTCACAATACCCCATGTGAAATAGGAAATAATCCAACATCCATCATAACCAAATAGGAACTAGGATACAGAGTAAACTGATTGAATTTCCTAAAAAACAAAGGAAGGTCTCAGACAAAACCAAGGTCTTCTGAATCTTTGCCCAGCTCTTTATCATTGAGACAACCATTCTTCCCTTCCCTTCTAAAGTAAATTTAATTTTCCTCTTTCAATCTGTTTGCAGTCACTGAAGAACTGTCACAGAAAGAGTTAGGACATCTAGCCCAACATCCTGCCTCTACTCATGCAAATAATAGAATCTATACAGAAAGTCACAACCTTGTGACATGTTACACATATTAAGCCATGCTTTGTCTTAGCTTCTGAGAAAGTGGTTAAAAGCTCTTGATGATCTCTCCCTTATGAAGCATTTAAAAATACTACACAAAAATTACTGATGCGGTGTGGGACCCCTGCATAGAATTAGAGAATCTTGGAAAATGTACATATTTGAGCACCAATTCTTTCATAACTGTGAAGTTTATGAAAACTATTAGGCATCACTTTTCTGTAACATAAACTAAGAAGCATACAATCATATTAGTACTCCAGATGTGCCTGAGCTATCTGTCATATCTGCAAAGGAAATACTGTATGTGTTTACCTCTTGATGGCCACAGAACAAACTATGTCAACTTGCAAATTACAGGATGTCTAGAAAGCTTATGCTATGATAAGTGTGTGTTTGTGGAGGGGGAGGTTAGCACTTAAAATCAGGTGACTTTTAGAAGGTAAGGAATTCGCTCTTCTAATCACATGCTTCCTGTAATGTACAGTTGGAACTTCAGTATAAAAAAGAATGATCTAACAAAGGTAGAAGAACAGTCAGTTAATGAGTCAATTAACTGATAACAGTTTGAAAAATACTGCCTAATATTCCACAAAATCAAGCATGATCTTACACAGATGTCCAATGTATGTGTGTGTACATGTGTGCATGCATGCACACACCTTTCTAAAAATCTTTTAAGGCTTTTGAGCACAATACATCACATACACAGCTGTAATTGATCTCCCTGATTAATGTTTGCTTAAATATAATTACAGTACCTATTTTTATTATAGACATTACACAAGCAAATAAAATATGTGTAGTGTCTAAATTTGTAACTACACCTCTTTGGTCTCTTAATATAGGTAAAGGATTCCTTTGCTCGAAAGCCAGTCATATCCGACTCTAGAGTTCAGTGCTCATCTCTGTTTCAAAGCCGAAGAGCCACCGTTGTCTGGTTCTGCAGACATTTCCATGGTCATGTGGCAGGCATGACTAGACACCAGAGGGCATGGAACACTGTTACCTTTCCCACCAAAGTGGTTCCTATTTATCTACTTGCAATTTCTTGATATTGAACTGCTAGGTTGGCAGGATCTGGGACAAAGATGGTAAAGGTAAAGGTTGCCCTTGCTCGAAAGCCAGTCATATTTGATTCTAGGGTTCAGTGCTCATCCCTGTTTATAGCCAAAGAGCCAGCACTGTCTGCGTTTGCAGATGTTTCCGTGGTCATGTGGCAGGCATGACTAGACACCAGACTGCACAGAATGTTTACATTCCTACTGAAGTGGTACCTGTTTATCTACTGTACTTGTAATTTCTTGCTTTCAAACTGCTCTTAGTAAAAATCAAGAAATACTCAATGCTGTAAATACATCAGGGTATAGCTGCTGAAAAACAAAACTCTGAGCAGAGGTTGCAAACCCTACATTCATTTGTTCTGGCCCAGCAATGGTGAACTAGGTGAGGAAGTAGGTTTGTAGATTCTCTGTGAGAAACAAAACAGGAGGACAGGGCTACTTGAACAGAGCCCCAGGAACTGACTGAGAAGATGGGTTCAAACAAAAGAGATCCAGTAGATTGGTCCAGCACCTTCCTCCATGGAAAAACTGAGCAACTTGAACCTAAATCGAAACCTGTGTTACAATTTGTATGCTGCATTTATCATGTCTCTAAACACACCGTGCAAATAACTGGACTACACTGGGAGCTGCACAAGCATGTGTGCTAATTCCAGTTTATCATCAGAGGCCGACCCTCCCTTGGAGACCTTACGTATTTGTGTTTCTCAAGCATGGAAAGGAAGCTGAGCATCTCAAACCCAAAGCATATCCCTCCTAACTACCTAAAGGCAAGGCAAGATTCTTGCCTTTCATCATCAAATACTTTTTATGTTGTAGAAAGGTTAAGAAATTGCAACTTTTCCCCAAAACCAGCAGCAATTTAACCATTACAAGCGGAGACTATCCAGTTGAAGGAACCTGAAGTTACAAGGCAATGCTACATCTATTTACTCAGAAATAAAACCCTAAATGGGACTTATGCTCTAGTACAGGGATTCTCAAACTGCGGCCCATGGGCCGGATGTGGCCCATGATGCCATTTCATGTGGCCCTCACCATCTCCACCATGCTAGGAAGTGGCGTGGTGGAGGAAAGGCAAAATGGCCATCCAGCCCCCAAAGCTGTCTGAGGGAGCGTGGCCCGGCCCCCGTCTTAAAAAGGTTGAGAACTCCTGTTCTAGTTGCTGTCTTTAGGGATACAATCTTGGAAGATTTAGTGATTTGGTAAGGTCAATTCTCAAAAAACATGTATAGATTTTCATAAAAAATTGTGAATCTTTTAAAAACAATTATAATCCATTGCTTTTACTGGGGCTACCCAATACAAATGCACAGATCGTTCAAGTATTTAGTTAGTTAACAATCATTATGGATGACTGTCTGTTATAAGTGGTCTAAGCATTATTTAATATTTACAAAATTGGTGAATGACAGAAAAACAAAAAAGACAATTAAACACAAGACATACTCTGGAGCAGATCCTACTGTTCATGACTCTGCATTCCAATATATGTCTGCTTTGAAGTAAGCTCCACTAAACAAAATGGTGTTTTCTTGGTGGCCAAGGAGCATATGCTTGCATCTATATTTGACTCTAGAGACTAAGGTGTATATCTGACATTTTGCTTCATGAGCCATTCTTTGGCTTGTCATTTCTACCGCACAGTGCATAGTGATTTACAGAATTGGCAGGAAAGCAAACAAACTGATACACTATTTGCAGGTTTGTGTATTTATCAATATTGCCCTTTTAAGGCACTTCTTCAATGACAATTCTGCTTATTGCAACAAAAATAATTATTGTTTTAATACTTTTTCAAGCAGGGAAAATAATGAATACAGATGCTCATCCAGTCTGGAACAGATGCAATGCAAAGCAGATGTATAAATGTAAGGAAAGCTATTTCCAATCTGGTCCCTGAACAAATCAGTGTTCAGTCTACTGAACAAATCAAATGTTCAGTCCACCAAAGCAACAAAAATCAGTAAGATAAAGTATGTTTAGCCATTTAAGTTGCTCTGTCTGCTAAGTTTATACAGTACTGTATCTTCACATCTCCAGCTACTTATTTTAGCTACTCAGTTCTGCAAAGTTCTCTCAAAATGATCAACTCTCACAGCAAGCCTCAACTCCACAGTTGGCAACATTTCCCACTACGAGGGAGCCAGGTCTGGAGCCAGGATTCTACAGGTGAAACTCGGAAAATTAGAATATCGTGCAAATGTTCATTCGTTTCACTTAAAAGATGAAACAAATATATAAGATAGACTCACTACATGCAAAGCGAGAGATGTCATGCCTTAATTCGTTATAATTGTGATGATCATGGCGTACAGCGTACATGAGATTTTGTGATGATTATGGGGTACATGAGATTGGGGGGGTTTGGGGTTTTCATAAGCTGTAAACCATAAGCATCAATATTATAACAAAGTAAGGCTTGAACTATCTCACTTTGCCTGTAATGAGTCTATGTCATATATCTGTTTCACCTTTTCAATGAATGAACATTTGCACGATATTCTAACTTTCTGAGTTTCACCTGTAGATGTGGCTGGGCAAATATTTTTTCAGGATGGGCAACAATGTCATATATATACCATATATATAAGCAGCCAGGAGTTTGAGGGTGGGCAAACTGCTAACTCAGGGTGGGCAATGCCCACCTTGGTCACCCCCTGGCTATGGCCTTGGAGGGAGGGGGTAGCAAAGGGTCAGACTAGACTGTGCGACAGAAAAAATATTTACTTTTATTTTAAGAGGGGGCAGCATTAGGCATGCTACACAACAACAGCAGCAACACCACAACGTTTTAGCCCACTGTGTATGGCCCACCCCTCAGGGGGGGAAAGTCTTCTTGCACCTGAACATTCAACCCCAGTAGTCCGGTTTCGACCTGGCAAAGGGTCCTTTGGTTCCTCCTGCGCGCCTCCTCCGAGCTGAACTCTTCTTCCGACTAGTCCTTCTGCTCTATTTAACCCTATTAGCGTGACCGAGCCAGGCCGAGCCCTCGTCTGTCAGGTCAGGAGGCCGACACAACGAGAACAACGTGAAAGGTAATAAAACAAAACAAAACAATCCCAATTTTGGAAGTGGTCGCCGTGGTAATCTGTGCAAGCGTATCAGCGAGTAAACAAAAGAGAACGACGACGCTTCCCCTGCTCGGAGCCGGGCTGGGGGGGGGGAGTGGGGGCGGCGGTGGTGTAATTGTTAAAACTGTTTGTCCAACGGGGGATTCGTGGAGGGGATTCGCCTTCCACACCCACTCACACCCAACCAGGAAGGGAGCCGGTGGGGCGGCGGAGGAGAGGCGATCCCCGACCCCTTCCCTCCTGAACCCCACGTGGCAGTGGCTTGGGTGGGGAGAGGTGGGAGAGAGAGAGAGACGGGCGAGCAGGCTCGACCTCGTGTCCGCCTAAAATCCCTCGGCAGCGCACACACATGCACACACACTACACCGCCCAGTCCAAGACGGTGTAAAACTGGGGGGGGGGGGGGGGGGGGGGGGATCGGTCTACTCTGAAGCGAAGTCGTGCCTCCCCCGCCCGACAGCTGCTGCTGTTATTGTTGTGGAGTCCACACCCTGCTTTGCTTTCTCATCCTCCCTTCTCCCGTCCTTCCTCCCCCGCCCCGGCCACTTACCGGCGTTGCTCCGGGTGGGCCCTCCGGGGGCCGGCGCTCCAGCTGAGGCTGCCGCTGCTGGAGGCTGCGGGACTTCTTCCTCCTCCCGAGGAAGCGGCCCGGTGGCGCTCAAGGAGGAGCGCTCAGCGGAGAAGGAAGGAGGAGGCGGAGGAGGAGAGAGGGAGGCGAAGGGCACAGATCCCACCAAGAGATGCGCCCCCACGAGCAGGAGGAGGCTGGACGGGTGGATCAGAGCTGGGCACGTTGCTGGCATGGTGTTTGGGGCTTCACATGCCTGGGGTGGTGGTGGTGGTGGTGAGGAGGATGAATGGTGCTGAATCAGGACTAACAACTGCTGCTGCTGCAAGGAGGAGCACCGTGCTCGGGGGGCGGGAAGGGAATGAGCACCGGTCCACGAGCAGGAGCATAGGAGGAGGCAGCTCGGAAAGTTCCCCGGGGCCAGATCCCAGAAAGCGGTGCCGCTGCTGGATCCAGGGATCTCATGGTCAAGAGCGGAGGAGCCCCGGTCGGTTCTGTGGCCAGCCGCCGCCGCCGCCGCCGCCGCGTGTGAATAGCGCGGCGACCCCGTCCGTGGGAAGCCAAAGCGCGCGCCCGCTGATACAACAAACCTACAAGGGCAGGCTCCTCCTCCAGGTTGACATCACCAGGCAAGGCCACGCCCACACGCCCTTCCTTCGCCCCGCCCAGCCAGCTCCTCGGGCGAGCCTCTCGGGGGAGAGACCCACCCGTCCCCTCATGGGAAGGGGGCATAGCATAGCATAGCTTTCATTTGTATCCCGCTTCCCTCAGCCCGAAGGCGACTCAAAGCGGCAAACAACAATAGCAAAACAATACAATACAGTCATGCAAAAAGAAAATAAATAATACATCAACAATACATATCAAAAGTATCAACAATATAGCAGCGAAACAGTATAACAGTAAACAATAATATCTCAGAACATATGGGGAAGGCATGAGTAATACTAAGAATAATAAATAATTTCGTGTCAGAAATTATTCTGGGTTGAAAGGATTTTGGCTGGAGAAACTCCACTCAGGGGTCGCCCAAATGAGGCTCCTTTCATGTCTCCAAAGATCTTTTCCCACCAAAGTGGTCCCTGTTTTCACGGAAACACGGAAAATTAGAATATCGTGCAAATGTTCATTCAGTTCAGTAATGCAACTTAAAAGGTGAAACAAATATGTGAGATAGACTCATTGCATGCAAAGCAAGAGATATCATGCCTTACTTTGTTATAATATTGATGCTTATGGCTTACAGCTTATGAAAACTCCCAAAAAAAACCCCAATCTCATGTACCCCATAATCATCACACAATCTCATGTACGCTGTACATGATCATCACAATTATATCTCTCGCTTTGCATGTAGTGTCTATCTCATATATTTGTTTCACCTTTTAAGTGAAATGAATGGACATTTGCACGATATTCAAATTTTCCAAGTTTCACTTGCAATTTCTTGCTTTCAAACTGCTAGGTTGGCAGGAACTGGGACAGAGGCAGGTGCTCAAACTGTCATCTAGTACTCAGGTCTTGAACTGCCGAATTGCTGACTTTCCCACTAACAAGGCGAGCTACTTAACCACTGAACCACTGCAGCCTTAGCCATACACATCCTGGGCATAGATTCTAAATATATAAATAGAGAAAGAGCTTGGCAAACCACCGCCAGTTCTGGATGCTAAGTTTCACGATTACATGAAGGCGAGAGTCCAGTGGCAGGCAGCCTATCACAGATTAACCTGGCTGTGTGCTTTTAAAATGTTCATTATGCTTTCAACATTATTTTCTTCTGGGCCTGTGGGGACTGAGGAGTCAGCAAGGAAAGAAGACCATTCGGTGCTGCAACAGAAACGACTTAACACCTCATGGCTTGTTTTGTCCCAATCTTATCCACTAGCAACTGATACTGAGAAACATAAAGGCTTTGATATGGGAAACAATATACTGTATAGCCATGATGACTATTTTCCATCAAAAGAGGATACAGGTCAAACAATGCTGCCTTATGCTGTTGTGAGATAATTGGTCCATCTAGATTGGTATCTCCTGAGTCTCAGGAGTTTTTGTCTGCCCTGCTTTGTTGAGATGCCATGGGCGAAACTGAAGGCTTTTGCATGCAAAGCATGTGCTCTGTCACCAAATTATGGCCATTCCTTGTTTATATAGTAGTTTGCCTACCTGCGGGTACTGCAGTGGCTCAAGTCGCTAAGACGCTGACTGGGAAGCGGAAGGTCAGCAGTTCGATTCCCGAGTACTGCAGGACGGAAATGAGCTCCCGTCTTCATCCCAGCTCCTGCCAACCTAGCAGTTTGAAAGCAAGAAATTGCGAGTAGATAAATAGGGACCACTTCGGTGGGAAGGAAACAGCGTTCCGTGCGCTCCGGTGTCTAGTCATGCCTGCCACATGGCCACGGAAACGTCTGCAGAAGCAGACAGCGCTGGCTCTTCGGCTTAGAAACAGAGATGAGCACTGAACCCTAGAGTCGGATACGACTGGCTTTCGAGCAAGGGAAACCTTTACCTTTACCTTTACTTGCCTACCTGCTCCCTATGCTTCACAGACATTTTAGATATCCTTGCAGTACTCTAAGGTGGCATGTTATATAAACCTCATGTTACAAATGGGATGGCTAGGCTGACAGAACAGTAAAGACTTCCTAACGGTTTTGTGGCTGACATAGAATTGTATCAGGAATTGTTGCAGCCCACAGCTCATATTCTTAACTTCCATTATACCCTAGCTACTAAATAATATTACATATACTATACCAGAAAACAATTGTAAAGTTGCATCTCCTGTTGTGTTTTTTTAAGGTGATAATCCTTCTCAGAGATAGGCAGCTCTTCTGGATAGCTGCTCCCCACAGTCCTTAAAACCACCATTTTAATTAATGATTTTCAGCTATCTTTGCGACCAAAAGAAATCATGCACAGCAGTAATGTCCAAACATAAAACAAAATCATTGCCAAGGAGTTGAGGTCTATATCTTGGCATTGGAACTACAGGCATCTTTCTTAGCAATCTCATTTCCAATGCTGTTTGGCTTTATGAACTTTCCTTCATTTTGTGATAAAACCAGTCCTGTTAAATATATGTACTGTGTCCTCAATGCTGGGTCAAACCATTTTGCTGCCTAAAGCTAAGCACAATTTAGTTCATTCTCCTAGTCCAGATACAAAAGCTGATTAGACCAGTGGGTGATTTTTTTTCTTCCACATTGTAGATGAGACCACTTTATCCACTGCTCTTGAAGGTAAGTTGCTCATATGGCATATAGGAATCTCACCAGCTTCTTGAAATTGTTAGTGGGTTTCACTTGTATCCCATCCTTAATTTTCTTTGTCCAGTGTACCTATTTCTGCCCTATTGTTTACATGTTTAGGCAAGGCTAATCCCCACCCCCACACCTCTACATGATACACTGTGTTAGTGACCTCTTCAGTTTTGTAATTCCATGATTTGAGACATACACTTTAACTGAGCTTATATTATTGCAAGCTTGGAGTGATTTGACCCGCATGCCTTTCCCTTTCAACTTCCCACACATCAGAGAAGCTTCCTGTTTTGACATCAACTCTGACTATGTTGGACTTCCTTTGCAATTTCCCACTTAACATTTAAATGAAATCCAATAGCGCTAAGACTGTCGTTACTGTCCAGTGATTAACATTATTCAAAGATCAGGTCCCAGGCACCACCACCTAGTTTAAAATCCAACATCCAATTGATTCTGAGACCAGTTGCACAGTCCTTTAAGTTATCTAGAAAACTTACCACTTTGTCTTGAACAGAACTTTCTGTTACCCAGTCAGGGTGAGAATAACTGAAGTCACAGTAACTGAAATGTAACTGGACTACTACATCTACTTTGAATCCATATTGTTTATCAAAATATCTTCATTTTGTTCTCCATTTTAAACCCAGCCTGAGCATTTTGGTCAGGACGGCACCAAGTTTCCAATAGGAAATTATTTGTGAGATCTAGCATAGCCACCTATGGTGATTCTGTGGTGGATCCAATCCCTTTTGAGAATTCTGCTCTGTTTGGCACTATACCTTTTGATATATAGACCAACTGTACCCACAGTCATCTCTTCCCTTCTGTAAAAAGTATTATATCCAGAGATGACTGCATTCTACTTGTTCTCACTTTTCAAAAAAAAGCTGCAGCTCTTCTATCTTGGCTCAAGGATGTGTAGCATTATCATATGAACTTAGGTTTCTTCTTCTTCCATGTCTAGGCCATACATGAAACTGCCAAAATGAAGGCACCTTTCATTGAGTTCATTCTGCAGTTCCTTTCACCTAACCTAGTGTGAGAAAGATTAGCCGGCAATACAAGGTTGCCGTTACCAGGGTACATCCAATTGTGGTTCAAAAATACCACAATCTTCAGGGAGGCTTTCTATGGACCCCTGTACTTAGGCTAAAAAGTCATGTTGCCTAACAAAGGTCTTGACAAAAGAAGACAGCTACTGTACTGGAATTATTAAAGAAAATGGTGCTGTCATGGCAAAAATCCTAGTTCAGGAAGCAAGATAAGCTGTTCTTGAATATATGCTTACTTTTCAAATGCCATTTGATGGAATGCTGCAGTAATCACTGGAAGTGAGCTAGGCTGCAGTGCAGATGTGCTTTAAATGGTCCACATGAGTTTTCAAAGTCCTTGCTTCATGTTTGGCATTCTCATTTCTTGCAATCCCACATAGAAATTAAACAACCTGTTATGTACTGAATAGAATGCGACAAGTACTCTTTAACTGATTGTATCTGGCAATTGTATCCATTGTAAATAACCAGAGACACATTGTAGCAAGCTGTTAAGAATTCTGCTGCCAGCAGCAGTAGCAATATCCAGCTCACATGATACAGATTCCCCTGAATACCCGAAGGGCAGGAAACCTTCCCGCCACACCGCACCTGGAGAAGATGGGCGTGATGATCCATGACGTCACGCGGACAGTAACCAATTGACTATCACCTGGGTTATTCAAAATGTACAGTGTGCTATATATAGAGCTGTTTGGTCCACCATTACCTCATGTTCACTCTGACTACCATGCAATAAAGTTGTGTTTTAGCCCTTACTGCGGCTCCTTCTTTGTCTTCCGTGCAAGACACTAAATTGGCGACGAGGATGGGATTGCATCCCAAAAAGTGAACATCGCGCCCTTCGACACCATGAAGCCAGAAAAATGGGAACTCTATGAGCAGCAGTTCCTCTAAGCTATGGACCTCGAAGGCATCGAGGAGGAAGCCCAGCGCCGGGCATTCCTACTGGCCCAGTGCAGCCTAGAGACCTTGGAACTGGCCACCAACATCCTGATGCCGAGACCGCTCAGGGCGGTGCCCCTGCATGAGATCCTCGCCGAAACGCAATGGAATGGCCCCAATGAAGGCAGATGGGGTCGTGCACATCCTCAATGATGACGAGCCCCAGGAGCACGCATGTCTCGACGGGTTCCCGATGACCGCGACCAGGCCCTTAGGACTAATTTGCAGGATGTTCAGAGCAAGAGTATACCAGTGTTGGGGGTGGGAGAGTTCAAGGTCCAGTTTAAAAGGCGCTCCACGCAGTTGCCCCTAGTAGTTCTAAAGGAAGGGTCCTGCTGCCTCCTGGGTACACAGTGGTTCGGGCCCCTGGGGGTTTTCATTGGAGGCATACACGCCATACAGGCTGACCTGATCATGGAAGTGTGTAACGCACACCCTGCCATTTTTGAGAAGGGGCTAGGGAAGTTCAAATTGCCCCCAGTTTCCTTCAAATTGGACCCCGACATCCGACCCATCAGGATGAAGTCAAGAAGAGTGCCTTTCGCACTAAAGGACAAAATAGAGACTGAACTGGACAAACTGGTGGGTCAGGGGATTTTGGTGTCCGTGGACTCCGCCGAGTGGGAATCCCCCATTGTTACGGCACTTAAGGCTAATGGGGAGGTCAGAATCTGCGCTGACTACAAGTGCACGATTAACAAGGCAATTCGCCCAAATGCGTATCCGGTGCCAGTAGTAAGCCACCTGCTAGCAACCTTGAATGGGGGGAGGTGTTTCACCAAGCTAGACTTGGCCCAGGCATACCAGCAATTGTCGGTAACCCCAGCTACAGCCACCGCTCAGACAATTGTTACCCACAAGGGAGCCTTTAAAGTGATGCGCCTCCAATTTGGTGTAAATTCAGCTCCGGGGATCTTTCAGTCCCTCGTAAAAAGATTGTTGAAAGGGCTCCCAGGTGTTTTCCCCTACTTTGATGACATTCTGATATCAGCGGGAGGGGAACAGGAATTGGCCAAGAGGTTAGACCGGGTACTAATAGTGTTCGAGAAAGCGGGGCTCAGGTTGAGAAAGGATAAGTGTGTGTTTTTTGCTGAGGAGGTAGAGTTTCTGGGTTTCCGAATAACCCCTGAGGGCATAAAACCAGCAGAATTCAAGGTAGCGGCAGTGAAAGATGCTCCTCGCCCCACCACCAAGGCCGAACTACAGTCCTTCCTAGGATTTCTAAATTTCTACCACTCTTTCCTCCCGGGAAAGGTGTCGGTAGCAGAACCGCTGCATAGATTACTCAAAAAGGATGTGGCTTGGCAGTGGGGGGACAGCCAGGAATGGGCATTCCGGGGGCTCAAACAGGTTCTATCTTCCGAGGCTGTGTTGACCCACTTCGACCCAAAGAAACCCGTTGTGTTGGTCTGCGATGCCTCACGAGTGGGGGTGGGGCAGTCCTCTGCCACGTGCTATAGAGCAGGCGAGAAGCCCCAGTGGCATACTATTCAAGATCCCTGTCCAAGGCAGAGCGCAACTATGCGCAAACAGACAGGGAAGCCCTAGCGATTGGTGCAGGAACCAAGAAGTTCCACGACTTTCTCTATGGCAGGCCATTCAAAGTCGTGACCGACCATAAGCCCCTCTTAGGAATCTTCACCACAGATAAGCCAACCCCGCAGATCTTGTCCCCAAGGATGCTGCGATGGGTGATTTTCCTCAATGCGTACCAGTACGCGTTGACCTACCGCCCTGGCAAGGAGATCAGCCATGCCGATGCCCTTTCCAGGTCACCCCTCCCACAGGCAGGGGACCCCGAGTGCGAGGTAGAACAGGACCACCAGGTGCTCCTGATTGAAGCCCTAGAGTCGCCCCCAATCCTGCCAGCTGAGATCACCAAGGCTACGGTGAAAGACAAGTCATTGGCCTTAGTCAGTTCATGGGTACAGAAAGGCTGGCCGGCAACCTCCCCTACAGAGGAATTCAGGATTTACGTCAGGCGGAGAGACGAGCTCTCCCTAGAAAGGGGCTGCCTACTCTGGGGGCAGCGGGTAGTAATCCCCGAAGTTCTGAGGTCCCGGGTACTCAAGATGCTGCATATCAGCCACCCGGGGATCATGTGCTCCAAGGCGCTAGCTAGGAGTTACGTCTGGTGGCCCAAACTGGACACAGATATAGAGCACATGGTAGGCACTTGCGAGAGCTGCCAGAGCACCCGGCCCGAGGAGTCCTGACTTCCGCACAGAGAATGGGACACAGCCCGGGGTCCGGGGTCACGTCTACACATGGACTTTGCGGGTCTATTCAGGGGTACCCTTTTCCTTATAATAGTGGACTCCTACTCCAAGTGGTTGGAGGTAATTCCGATGGCCATTACATCGTCAGCTGCAATGATTAAGCAATTACGCAAGGTATTCAGCTGCTTCAGGTTACCTGACGTACTTGAGAGCGATAACACCACAACTTTCACATCAGCGGAGTTCCAGGGTTTCATAGAGATTAACAAAATTCGCCACATAACTGCAGCCCCTTCACCCTGCTACAAATGGTCAAGCGGAATGCCTGGTGCGAACAACAAAGGACGCACTGTGTAGGATGGGCCCCAGGGAATTGAACTTGCAGCTCTGCCAATTCCTATTAAGGTACCGTGTAACCCCCTTAGCATCAGGGCTCTCACCCGCCGAGCTCCTCATGTGGTGGAAACCCGCCACGATTCTCTCGAGATTAGACCCAACCAGGGTGGAGGACACAGGTAGAAACATAGAAATGGGAGGCACCAAGAGTTTTGAGATCGGCCAGCCAGTACATTGCTGAAACTACGTGGCTGGCGGCCCCACTTGGGTACCTGGAATAGTGGTCGGACAGACGGGGCCACTCTCCTACAATGTCAAGACAGGCATAGGACTCCTCTGGAGGAGGCACGCCGACCAACTCTGAAGTAGAGTAGTGGGAAGGCAAGACGTGAGTGACCAAATGGAGCAGTCAGCGTTAGGGTTCTCCCCCACCCGCTTATCCCAAGGGGGAGACACAGACCACAGGTATCCTTTTGACCCCCCCAGGTAACAGGGACAACTTGGAAGAGAGAGATCCTGAGGAATTGTTAGATTTTGAGTTAGGAGACCGGGGGGGATTTTTCAGAGTGGTCCCCCACCCATCCAAGTGAAGAACGGGGTTTTTCTTTAGTCCCTGGAGCCACCGGTCTCACATCCCTGGAGTTTACTCCCACACCTAGACCTCCCCAATCCCCGGCTCACGACTCGCAGCCAATCGCTAATGAGTCACTCTCCTCCAATGCAGGGACTCCAGCCCGAAGCGTGGCCACCACTCGCCCAAAGCGAACGTGCGGAAAGCCTCAATGGCTAAAGGACTTCATCCTCACCTAGGGGGGAGGGATGTTATGTACTGAATAGAATGCAACAAGTACTCTTTAACTGATTGTATCCGGCAATTGTATCCATTGTAAATAATCAGACACATTGTAGCAAGCTGTTAAGAATGCTGCTGCCAGCAGCAGTAGCAATATCCAGCTCACATGATACAGATTCCCCTGAATACCTGAAGGGCGGGAAACCTTCCCGCCACACCACACCTGGAGAAGATGGGCGTGACGATCCATGACGTCACACGGGCAGTAACCAATGGACTATCACCTGGGTTATTCAAAATGTACAGTGTGCTATAAATAGAGCTGTTTGGTCCACCATTACCTCATGTTCACTCTGACTACCATGCAATAAAGTTGTTTTAGCCCTTACTGCGGCTCCTTCTTTGTCTTCCGTGCAAGACACTAAACAACCCAAATGTGTTAATAACATTGCATAGCACACAATAATCTCAAAATAATTTCATGTCAGAAATTATTCTAGTTTAAAAGGATTTTTGCTGAAGAGACTTCGCTCAGGGGATGCCTGAACGAGGCTCCTTTCATGTCCCAAGATCTTTTCCCACCGAAGTGGTCCCTATTTATCTACTTGCAATTTCTTGCTTTCGATCTGCGAGGTTGGCAGGAGCTGGGACAGAGACAGGCGCTCAATCTGTCATGCAGTACCTGGGTCTCGAACTGCTGACTTCCCCGCCTTCCAGCTAACAAGGCAAGCTTAATTGATGATATAATTCCCAAGTTAGATACAAGTGGTGAAAATTCATGTTTTTTTCCTTCTGCAGTTAACATTTTGCTTTTGTGAACAATATGTTTTGGAAATAATGCAGTGCTGCAAGATATATGGAGGTAACTTATAGAAACCATTGATCTTTTTTGCTATCTGGTGAATATTAAATGTAAATAAAATATATGCTGGTGGTGCATCTGACATGAGTAAAGAAAGAAAGCCAACAATTTTAATTAGAAGTTGAGGAATGAAAAAGAATTAGGAGCAAAAAGATAAGAAAGGAAAGGAAATCAGAGAAAGAGAGAGAAAAGAAGAGATGAAAACAAGATGGAAGGCGAAGGAGGAAAGTTATGAATGAAGGCTATGAAATATTCAGTTCTTTTCAGATTCTTTGGAAGTATCACTTGAAAACTGAATATGACCTTGTTTAGCAAGCCCTCTGTCCCCCTTAAACCCTGCGTAACAGTAGGAACTGTTTAATAAACAGTTTGTCTCTTTTAATCTTCATGAAAAATACAACTGAATTTATGAATTTTGAAGTCTTGATATGGCAGCATTGCCCCTCTGGCACCATTTCTCCATGCCTCTTTTCTGAGGCCTATATGGTTTCTCCTGCAGTTGGCTACATGGTAGTGTGAGGCTGTAAGGATGAAACTGTCTCAAGCCCCTTGCCCTTGATCCCCTAACCTAACGTATAACTCAGTCTACCTTCAGTGGCCTGCACCCCTTTGTGAAGCCCACCCCTCCTTGGTGTTGCCTTTGGGTACCTATGGTCCAACTTCAGGCTAAAGAAACTGAGACCACCTTTTAAAAAGTCTTCTGCCCATCTATTCTTCCTGACAGATTATCATTAGAATAGTATATAAACACAGTGAACGGGATTAACTGCAGGCTAAGTAGCCCTGAGTTGAGTAAAGAAATGTACAGTCCTATACTTCTCTGTTGTTTTCGTTGCTGTTAGGTGCCATCAAATCACCTCCGACTTGGCAAATGTCTGAGTGAGCAAGCCCCAAAATGTCATGCTCAGGTTTTGAAAATTTTGCAGTTAAATTTTTGAACACTTACCTCCTTGTCAATAAAACCTGTTGAGTTTGGTGAGGCTTACTCCCAAGCAACCACAGGATTAAAGTCATTACTGTGGATGTAAGTTTACATACAGTACATACCAGGATATAGGCACATGGAGCCATCGAACTGGGTTTTGCTTCTTTATTTTCTGAATTCAGATTCACACAGAGGGTGGCAACTTAGAAGTGTTAGAAACACTCTGTACAGAAATGTGGGAGAGCTACTAATGAAATCTCCAGTTAAGTTTCTCAGACAAGGGAGCATGAAATGTAAGTAATTTGGAGGTGACAGTTATTTCACTCTACCTGAATGCAGTCACTGGTCACCACAAGGGCTGGAACAAAATTAAAATATTGCAAGAAATATGCCCATTGTGAGCTACTTCACACAACATGAACTGCAGTTTCTGGCCAAATCTTAGCTCTCTAATCATTCATCTGCTTTATCTACTTTCAAGACTGGCATTGCTCTCCCACAATTCTCTTCCCATTTGTTCTGTATTCTATTTCTATGGAGAAGTAAAATACTCAGTTGAATAGAAAATGGGGATGTCATATGAGCCTCCTCATCAAAACCAGACCATTTTCAAGTATTTTAAATGAAGCAATTAGTTGTACAGGGAAATGCCTCACTGTTCTGGGAAGTCGGTGGAATTTTCTTTTTAATAGAACAGTGTTTGGAAACCATGGCTATAAAGCCTGTTGCCCCCTCCTCTCGCTCCCCACTTTAATTGGAAGTTTCAGTATTCATTAAAACTGTTGGTAAAAGGGCAAGCATTTTTAAATCAGGTAATGCATCTGTGGTCAGTGTTTTTAATTGGCTGGCAGAGGGGTATGGCATTTTGCTCTCTCACTGGAACCGATTAACAAACTCTCCTCTGGTGATAACAGAGGAATGGTGGTAGCGGTCTCGGGAGGCAAAATCTGTATTCTCTTCAGTGAGCTGAGTGGTCTCCATGCCAACTGTTGCAAAGGACGGTGTCACAACAAATTGCTCCTCCAGGGACGGCCTTCCCCTGAAAAAAAACCCAAAGGAATGCAAATCTTCAGATACCCCATTGTTTCCTAATACATCTGCAGCTGTGCTAGTCTGAACTGTGTAAACAAAAGAGAAGAGTAAAGGAATCCACTCTGCTATGTACAAAGATTCAGGCCTTCAACAAAGAGTGCAAACTTTTCTTTATGGCTCTTATATCTGGACAAAATTCATCATAGACTCTTTTCGTATGGAGGAACTTGCAAATAAAGATTTTTGTCCATCACATTTGGAGTCACTTGTCCTTGGTTATTCCCAAGTTGTTTCCAATTCTAAAGAAACATACAATTAGGCCATATCATGCATACATTTGTTCCTCATGGCTAAATGTGAAAATGATTTGAAGTGATGTCTGCTTTCCTCTTTCTACAGATTTTCCAGGTTGTTGTGTCCTAATGGTTTGATCCTCCACATGGATAACAATGTATCTGAACCAATGTAACCTTGCCTATGGGCAACAATGTAACCTTCAGCTGTATCACATAAACCCTGTAATAGGACGCGAGCTAATGACCACCAGCTGGCAGCAGCGAGCGTCCAAGCTCTCTTGGTCCAAACTCATCAAAGGCAACAGCGCGGGAAGTTTTCCCGCCACCACCTACACCTGGACAAGAAGGGCGTGACCAGCAATGACGTCACGCAGACAGTAGCCAATGGGCTGTCATGGAACCACGTTCAAATGTGTTACTACTGTATATAAAGAGCTATTGATCCGCCATTACCTCATGTTCCCTCTGACCACCATGCAATAAACCTGAGTTAACCCAGCCCGAGGCTGTGTCCTGTGTCTTGGTTTTCATACACTAAATTGGCGACGAAGGTGGGATAAATGGATCCCCAAGGAGCAGCCAGGGCACAGAGCGGGTTCAACATCACCAAACCGCAAGACTGGGAGCTTTTTGAAATGGACTTCCAGGCGGCACTGGTGGAACTCAAAGTCAAAGAAGACGATGAGGAAAGGAAGAGGGCCATCCTCACCCGAATGCTTGGGATAGACACCAAGCGAACGCTGGTGGGCATCATTGCACCGAAGAAGGTGAGCGAATTCAAAGCCGACGACATCATGAAGCTGCTGCGTGAGCGTTTCCGTCCCTCGAGGGCAATGTTTCCCGCTCGGAGCGCGTTTTGGAGGCGAGTCCAAGCGCCGGACGAGTCGGTTGAGGCATTCGTAACAGCCATGAGGATAGCCGCCGGCCCCTGCAGATGGGACGACCTAGAGACGGCCCTCAGGGACGGAGTGCTGTGTGGCCTGAAGGACAAGGAGGTGCAGCGCAGCTTGATGAACAAGGAGCCACCACCCACGCTGGCGGAGGTTGTAGAGGCCGCGGAAGCCGCGGAGTCCACGAATGCCGGAGTGGACGAAATGCATCAGTGGCGTGAGTGGCGTCCTAGAGCCGGCAAAGCGGAGAATTCGGTGCACGGAAAGTCCGGACAGTCGGTGCACGCGACCCGAAGGGCCTCAAAGTCGTCTACGGAAGGCAGCGACGGCGAGGAGGTCCAGAGGGTCCGAAAAGGGGGGCGCCGCTGCGATGGTTGCGGAGCGGCCCATGAGCGCGCAAGGTGCCCATTCAGGAAAGCCGAGTGTTACACCTGCGGCCGTCGGGGGCACATCGCCAAGGTGTGCAGAAAACGGAAGGAGGGCCGGAGGCAGTCACAAGACCGCTCAACCAGACCGGACCGTCCAGCAAGGTCCAAAGATGGCGCCCAGACCACGAGGAAGCAGGACGGCGTGGGCCGCATCTCGGACGACAGCGAGGACGACGCTCCGGTGTTCAGCGTGTCCACGGGACAGTCCCATTACTTCGTTGAGGTACTAGTACAAGGGGCCCCTATCAGGATGGAAATTGACTCGGGGTCCTCCTATTCTATAATTTCCCAGAAAGAGTTCTTGAAAATCGACCCCCACGTGCGACCCAAACTTAAAACGTTGAGGTCCACGCTACGAGATGTACAGGGGAACAGCATTCCAGTATTGGGGGTCGGGAAATTTCGGGTCAGTTTTAAGAGACATTCTGCGGAGCTGCCCCTAGTTGTCCTTAAGGGGGGTAGTTGTAGCCTCCTAGGGACGCAGTGGTTTCAGCCCTTAGGTTTGTTCATAGGGGGAGTGCATACCGTGGGGGTGGACCCAATACAAGCGGTGTGCGACGCGCATTCTGCCGTTTTTAAAAAAGGACTCGGAAAGTTCAAGGGACCCCCTGTAGCTTTCGACCTAGACCCGGAGGTCCGCCCGATAAGACTCAAACCGCGCAGCGTGCCATTCGCACTAAAGGACAAAATAGAGGCGGAACTGGACAAACTGGTGGGCCAGGGGATTCTTATTCCTGTTGATTCCGCGGAGTGGGAAACTCCAATTGTAACCGCTCTGAAGGCTAACGGGGAGGTGCGCATTTGCGCTGATTATAAGTGTACAATTAACAAGGCGATCCGCCCTAATGCATACCCGGTGCCGGTGGTCAGCCACCTTCTGGCCAGGCTGAATGGGGGAAAGTGTTTCGCTAAACTCGATTTGGCTCAAGCTTATCAGCAACTCCCTGTAACTCCCGCCACGGCCGCGGCACAAACGATAGTCACACATAAAGGAGCGTTCCAGGTGTCGCGTTTACAGTTCGGCGTGAACTCGGCACCCGGCCTTTTTCAGTCGCTTGTGGAACGCCTCCTGAAGGGGCTGGAGGGGGTGTTGCCTTATTTTGATGACGTGTTGATAACAGGGGGGAGTGAGGCCGAACTGGCAAAGAGATTGGATAAAGTTCTGACTGTCTTCGAGAAAGCGGGGCTACGACTGAGAAAAGACAAATGTGTCTTTTTCGAAACTGAGGTTGAGTTTCTAGGGTTTCGAGTCACGCCAGAGGGTATTAAGCCATCCAAATCCAAAGTAGCCGCCATCAAGAATGCCCCTCGCCCCACATCCAAAACCGAGCTACAGTCATTTCTGGGGCTCCTCAATTTTTACCATACCTTCCTTCCACGGAAGGCGTCCGTGGCCGAGCCACTCCATCGGTTGCTAAAAAAGGAGGAAACATGGGTGTGGGGTGATGAGCAAGAGAGGGCGTTCAAAGAGTTGAAGCAACTCCTAACATCCGAGGCAATCCTAACGCATTTCGATCCCAAACGGCCAGTGGTCTTAGTCTGTGACGCATCCCCGGTGGGGGTGGGGGCGGTGCTTTGCCACGTGTTGGACGACGGAAGGGAAGCCCCGATAGCGTTTTATTCAAGGTCCCTGTCCCAAGCAGAGCGTAATTACGCACAGACCGACAGGGAGGCACTAGCGATAGTAGCGGGAACCAAAAAATTTCACGATTTTCTGTATGGTCGGCCGTTCAAAATCGTGACTGACCACAAGCCCCTGTTAGGAATTTTCACTGCAAGTAAGCCCACACCACAGATCCTGTCCCCAAGAATGCTGCGGTGGGCTATTTTTCTCAACGCATACCAGCATGAGCTGGAATACCGGCCCGGGAAGGAGATCAGCCATGCCGACGCACTCTCGAGGTCTCCTTTGCCCTTGTCGGGCGTCCAAAAGGAAAGGGCAGAAAGAGATCGCCAGGTTTTGTTAATAGAGGTTTTAGACTCTCCCCCAATAGTACCAGCCGACATTGCCAGGGCCACAGGAAAGGACAGAACGCTAGAGAAAGTTAGCTCATGGGTACAGAAGGGGTGGCCGGCATCATCCCCAGGTACGGAATTCGACCCATTTTTTCGAAAAAAAATAGAGTTGTCCCTAGAGAGGGGCTGCCTTTTGTGGGGCCAACGGGTGGTGGTCCCTACGTCCCTGCGACCGAGGGTACTCGAACTGCTCCACGTCAGCCACCCCGGCATCGTCCGGTCCAAGGCGCTGGCCCGGAGTTACTTCTGGTGGCCACAGCTGGACGCGGACATTGAGCACATGGTCGGCACTTGTGAGGCATGCCAGGGCTCCCGACCAGAGGCGGCCCGTCTTCCGCATAGGGAATGGGACACAGCAAGGGGGCCATGGTCCAGGGTGCACGTAGACTTCGCTGGCCCATTCCGAGGAACAATGTTTCTCCTAGTGGTGGATGCATTCTCCAAGTGGTTGGAGGTCATCCCAGTAAAGAGTACGTCCTCCGCCACGACAGTTAGCCAGCTAAGGAGAGTCTTTTCCACGTTCGGTTTACCCGACACTTTAGTCAGCGATAACGCTAGTTGTTTCACCTCCGCTGAATTCAAGGCATTCATGGAGGCAAACGCCATTCGGCATGTCACCTCCGCGCCGTTTCACCCCGCCACGAATGGCCAAGTGGAACGGCTGGTGCGAACGACAAAGGATGCGCTGCGGCGCATGGGCCCGGGGGACCTAAATCACCAAGTATGTCAGTTTTTGTTAGCGTATAGGGTGACCCCCTTAGCGTCAGGTTACTCGCCGGCAGAGCTGCTGATGCGGCGAAAACTGACCACGATCCTGTCCAGGCTAGACCCGACGAGAGTCGAGGACAAAGGAAAAAACATAGGGCTGGCAGTCTCGAAAGGTTTCGCCGCCGGCGATCCTGTTCACTGCAGGAACTACGCCAGCGCAGGTCCAGCCTGGGTGCCAGGGACGGTTGTGGAACGGACGGGGCCAGTGTCGTACCGGGTCGAGACTAGCACGGGTCTCCTCTGGAGGAGGCACGCGGACCAACTTAGGCACCGAGTGAGTGGGGGGCCGGTCAGTGGAGCTCAGCGACAGGACTCAGCGTTAGGGTTCTCCCCCACCCGTTTAGCCCAAGGGGGGGACAGCAACGGACAACGGTCCCAAGCAAGGGGGGAAAGCAGCGGCCCCGACTCATACCCTTTTGATACGCCAGCTCTATCAGAGGCTGGGGAAGGGGGAGAGGAGTTCGCGACCGCTGCCCCCGAATTTAATTCTGATTTTGATTTTGAGAGCCGGGGGGGTTTTCGGGAGTGTTCCCCCACCCGTCCAAGCGAGAAGAGGGGTTTTTCGTTAGCCCCCAGTGCCCCCGGTTCTTCCCCAATAAAGCACACACCTCCCAACAACGCCGCAGAGCCGCGGCAAGTCACTAACGAGTCTCCCTCTCCAATTACAGGGCAGGAAACCAGGGGACAAAGAGAAGGTAGCAAACCAGGGGGAAGGCAGCCCGCACCGAGACCCCAGCGTGTTCGAAATAAGCCATCTTGGCTGAGAGACTTCGTCTCATCCTAAGGGGGGGGGGAATGTGGTTTCGAGACTTCGTCTCATCCTAGGGGGGAGGGATGTTGTGTCCTAATGGTTTGATCCTCCACATGGATAACAATGTATCTGAACCAATGTAACCTTGCCTATGGGCAACAATGTAACCTTCAGCTGTATCACATAAACCCTGTAATAGGACGCGAGCTAATGACCACCAGCTGGCAGCAGCGAGCGTCCAAGCTCTCTTGGTCCAAACTCATCAAAGGCAACAGCGCGGGAAGTTTTCCCGCCACCACCTACACCTGGACAAGAAGGGCGTGACCAGCAATGACGTCACACAGACAGTAGCCAATGGGCTGTCATGGAACCACGTTCAAATGTGTTACTACTGTATATAAAGAGCTATTGATCCGCCATTACCTCATGTTCCCTCTGACCACCATGCAATAAACCTGAGTTAACCCAGCCCGAGGCTGTGTCCTGTGTCTTGGTTTTCATACACTAAACAGGTAGAAAGCAAGAATCCTGAGAAACAGTATAAAAAAAATCCCTGTTCCAGAAAGTTCCAGAAGTATATGTATATTTATGCTACTTTCAACAGCATGGTAAAACACATTACGTCCGAGATGGCGAACCTTGGTACTCCAGATGTTCTTGGACTTCAATTCCCAGAAGCCCAAGCCCCCTGTGAATCCACACAAATGGGTTTACTGCGATTCATCCAGCTCGCGCTGCCCTCGTCGCTCCCGGAAGCGAAGTAAAACATGCCCGTACAGTTAAGACTCTTCTAGGTTAACCCTTCCTCCGTATGGGCGCATTTTACTTCCGCTTCTGGGAGTGACAAGGGCGCCGCGGGCCAGATGAATCTCAGTAAACCCATTTGTGTGGATTCACAGGGTGCTTGGGCTTCTGGGAATTGAAGTCCAAGAACATCTGGAGTGCCAAGGTTCGCCATCACTGACATAATGGGTATTCTACCTTTTCAGTGTGAGCTGAAATGTCAGTGCATTCACATGTATTTTGCAGCAATATTTTTCTGACACTAAACTATCTATTGGAAAGTGGTAAACTTGTAATTCAACTTGAATTGTGTTTTAAAATGTAAAAAGATATCTCCAACCTATGTAGTACATTTTAAATGAACTAAGCTAACAGTTGCTGAAAAGCTGTGTTGACTTATAAGATATTCTCCAGTCAGTTTGCATCAGAGAAGGGGAAAACTACTGTTTCAGACTTCAGCAATGTTTGCTGATTGCTTGATCGCTAGGATGCAAAGAATTGAAAGATTAAAAACTTTGAACAAGAGAGAAAGCAAAACTGATTTGCACACCCAGTCCAGAGGACTAGGAGTGTTTAACTTCTTGTGTATATAACTGTTTTAGCACTGTACCAGAATTGGTACTTCCTTTTTTTTCAGAGGAACTCCTCATCTTTAACAGCTATATAGCAAATCTATTACACCTATTATATAGGTGAAACTTGGAAAATTAGAATATCGTGCAAATGTTCATTAAGTTCAGTAATGCAACTTAAATATATGAGACAGACTCATTATACACAAAGCAAGATATTATGCTTATGGCTTATGAAAACCCCAACCCCCCATCTCATGTACCCCATAATCATCACATAATCTTATGTAAGCTGTACACCATGATCATCACAATTATAGAAAATTAAGGTATGACATTTCTTGCTTTGCATGTAGTGAGTCTCTCTCATATATTTGTTTCGCATTTTAAGTGAAATGAATGAACATTTGCACGATATTCTAATTTTCCGAGTTTCATCTGTATGTGACCAATGCAGATGGGAGAAATTTTCTTTTCATTCCATTTTTGAAGTATTTTCTAAGATTATGTATCATAATCAGGAAGGAAAGAACTTGTGGTTATAAAAATATAAAAGCAGGTGAAAGCAAAATGACAGATTTCCCTATTCTGAGTTTGGCACAGCAAGAAGCACAACTCATTGGTATTTTTTGTATCACCAACTGGAGTCATGGAGTGATTTCTGTCTTGCATTCACAAGGGGCTAATGCTATTCCAACTATACACTCAGAGTCTTGTCTGAAAAATGAAAACTAGCTATAGAACCAAAATGGGCAAAGATATTCTGTATGCTTTGATCTGAGTCAATTTGATATTTGATTCAACTTGATACTGCAGACCTGTCTTTCCAAAAACTAAAACAGTTCCAAGCTATATTAAATAGTGGAGATGTGGGATCTGGTAGATGCACTTTGTTAAATCCCATATGAAGTATGATTCCTGCTAAAATGCACTCTGTATTAAAAGTTACAGGAGACTTGCTCTCTTTTGCACCTAACAAAATTGGCTGCTAGCAGATGATCTTATACAAAGCAGAAAAAAATGAAGAGGTAAACGTAGATGCTTTCAAAGAAGAGTGTACACACACAAAGTATGTGTACATCTGTGTGTGCATGCATGCACATGTCCACATGTCATCAAACTGGATAGCCCTTGTTCATCTGTCAAAAAAGCTAATACAATCAGTATGTGAGGAGGAGAAAAGGCTTCTATTGTCACATCTTCTTATACATCGTCTTATACTGGGGAAAGGGTTGTCCATGTTAATGAAAGTCCTGATTTATTGGGGTTCTAATTCACATGGAAGACTCCAATGTATACAGGAAGAAGATGGAATATGAAATGGGCAGGCAAGACCAGAACACTCCCCTTTCTTATGTGGGATCAGCATACTTGTGTTTTAGCACTGGAACAGGGTTGATATATGTTACACAGTTATTGTTATCCATCCTGGCTGATACTCCAGGGGACCCTCGTCCTGACAGATGGTAATGTAAAAGGCCATTTGCTGGTAAGCTTTTTGCACAGACTTTTGGCTCCCGTCTATAGTCATTACAGGTTAGAAAAGCATACAAAAAGTTACTGCCTTCTTTTTCAGCATGTATCAGATTTACTCCAACATTCATAAACCACGTGCTGCAGCTCCAGTTTAAGCTGGAGTTTGTGGCACAAGTCCAGAACTGCCTCTAAGAAATTACAGATAAACAGCTGAAAGAAAAGTTGGGCTGATGACTTTTTAAAACATACACCCTCTCCACACCTCACTTTACTCGCAGTAATTTACCAGCTCTCCATTACTGGCTATTGTGGCCCTTCAGCTCCAAAATTTTTCAGATGATGCTTGATGAGAGAAAAAATATCTAGAGGGAAAGGACTAAGAACCCCCCAAAACTATAGCCTCAGGCCATAAGTGGTGCCTTCAAAATGTTACTGAACATTCACTCTCGTTATCCCAAATCATCAACTGAAACATCTCTACATGGTCACAGCTTGTTCACCCCTGCCCTGAGGCTACATTGATTTGAGAGGGTCAGCTTCTTAAACTTCCCTTCTAGGCTTTTCCATTTCCAGAAATTACACTACTTAAGCTGCTTCTACCCTATAAGAGAAAATAGATGTTATGCTGGATTGTTCAAGAAAAAGACCTCTTGTTGTGTGTTTCATAAATTATCTGAGGCTTAAGGAACTAAAGCTGCAATCCTGGACAGATTTACTTAGGAGTTAAATTCAGTTGTACTTGATGGGACTTACTTTTGAATACACATGCATAGGATTAAGTTCATATCTTAAATTAATTAAGCACACAAAGTGTGTCTCAATACCAACCTGCAGGCTTTAAGCAAAAGTAATTTAATCCATTTGAAAAAACTGAAGTTGGCTGCCGCACCTGCAGAAAGAACAAAGAAGTCACACTCTTGACAATTCACTTGATACATAATCTAAAAATCAGTATTCAAATAATACAGCCCTATATTTCTTCTTAATAATCCAAGGTAACCCAAGTTTAAAAATTTAATAATCAAAGGAATGTGGTGGGTCCCCCCCCCAAATTTCTCTCTACATGGAGACTTTGAAATGACCATTGAAGTATCTAATGCAATTCTCTAGATTTTACATATTACTTTTACATAGAGTATCTCATTATCTGACAAAGATGATACTTTTGCTAATTTTTAAAATGTGTATCCTGTTTCACTATTGGTTATGCTGACTAAAGCTGAAGGTAGTGCAGTCTAGCAACATTTGGAAGACCGCACACTTCCCACCCCTACGCAGACTAAATTACATGGACTAGTTGCCATAAAGCAACTACATTATCACCATTCCAACTACTTCAGTGTATCATTATAGATTCTCCTGAAGAAAGTACGGTGGAATTCTAATTAGAATCTCATTAAAAACCAGAGTTGATGACTGCAGAGCAATAGACCCTTTAATTTAAGAATTAAAGAAGTTAAACTTTTTTGGGGGAAATAATAATCCAATAAGATGTTCTGCAAGCTAAAGGAGTATTAAAAGAGTCTGCACAAATGATTAGCTGGTTGAACTGAGTCAGAATATGTTACTAAATGGCACCAGACAAATTACTCGGCTTTGAGAAAGGCAGGCATTTACTGTGTCTCCAGGTGGAACTACATGTGACATGCATTTTTAGGATTCATTTCAGGTTTGTGTTCGTGCATGCAGTTTGTAAGCCTTCTTTTTATCGTACAAGTGCAGTGACAGGATTAGATGGTTGAGACTACTGTACCTTCATTTTCAGTTCACTCCGCCCTGGAAACAACATTTGACAACCAGTGATGCACTGCAGCAGGTTCTGCAGAACCGGTAGTGGAAATTCCCCCTGGCCCCGCCAACAGAGTAGGTAGTAAAATTTTTTGCAGTGCATCACTGCTGACAACAGAGACGAGACAGCAGGCTCTTTTATTCTCTATGGCAGCACTGCTAACCAAAATATTTGGAACTTACTAAACCATACTTTGAAGCTGTATATGTGTGCTTAGAAAATACACAGGAAGAAGTCTCCCCATCTGTTTAGCTTTTAAATTTACAATTAATATACTGTACTGTAATATAATATAAATCTCCATCTGGTTGGTTCCTTCCTAAAGCTTTCACTTTGTCCCCATCCTTGACCCGCTCAATCAGTTTCACCCACTGCTAGCTATTTAAAGTTTGAGGTTCCTGTTTTATTGTTATTATGTGATGTTTATATTTGTGGCTAAGACGCTGACTGGGAGGCGGAAGGTCAGCAGTTCGATTCCCGAGTATGCAGGACGGAATGAGCTCCCATCTTTGTCCCAGCTCCTGCCAACCTATCAGTTCAAAGGCAAGAAATTGCAAGTAGATAAATAGGGACCACTTCGGTGGGAAGGTAACAGCATTCCGTACGCTCCGATGTCTAGTCATCCTGCCACATGACTATGGAAATGTCTGCAGAAGCAGACAATGCTGGCTCTTCGGCTTTGAAACAGAGATGAGCACTGAACCCTAGAGTTGGATACGACTGGTTTTCGAGCAAGGGAAACCTTTACTCCTTGGCGAGGCGGCGGCAATATAAATTCAAATAAATAAATAAATAAATATTTCCAACCTTCTCTTGGCTGGTAATGGTTGTGGATCAAGGGGCTGCCCCTCGGCTTCAAGTCACATTTGGATATTATTATCAGGTTTAGGAAGTGAAAAGAAAGAAATTATGGGTCGTTCCCCATTATCACCAATGCATCGCTGTTATGTATGTTAACTTTGTTTTCTGACAGGAGCGGAATGTATCTTTTCTCATGTATCTATTCTTATGCAAATAAGTGGATCGAAAATGTGCACACTCTGTTAGCCAAAGGGCTTGTTGTATTATTGTTACTGTTACTATTTATAGTGTATATAAGTCCGAGTTTTGCCCCATCCAAAGTATGTACAAACCCCACTAATAAAGAGCTGAATTTCACTACTTCACTCGTCTGCTTCTTCATTCCCTGAACACGAAACTGGTGACGAAGGTGGGATGGCGTCCCCAGACGGCAGCAACATCGGCCCATTTGACCCAGCGCGTCCAGAGAAATGGGCAACATACGAACGCCAATTCTGCCACATAATGGCCTTGCAGAAAATCACTGACGAAGACCAGAAGCGCTCCTGTTTCCTCGCTCAGTGCGGTTCTGAGACGCTTGAGCTGGCAACCCACCTCGTTCTCCCAAGGGATGTGGATGTGGTGCCGCTCGCAGAAATCATGTCCACACTGAGGAGGCACCTGCAGCCAGAGGTCTCGATCCTCCCAGCCAGGGTGGCTTTCCACAGAAGGAAGCAGCGACCTGGGAAGTCCATTACAGACTACGCCGCCACTCTGTGGATTGCTGCCACCCCATGCAAGTGAGACAACATCGAAGAAGCACTCCGGGACCGTCTGCTGGCCGGCATGAGGGACGAAGATGCTCAATGTCGCCTCATGATCAGGAAGACGCTAACTTTCAAGGCTGTCCTAGAAGAGGCAGTAGCATCTAAGGCCGCATGGTCCAGCATCAAGCTTTTCTGGCATCGCCACTCCACCACCAGTGCCACCGACTCAGCTGTGCAGGCTCAGCAAAATTCATCTTCATCCTCCTCAGCATTGCCTGGTTCCACCTCTTCATCGGAGTCTAGTGACACAGAGGGAGAAGTCCGAGCGGTCCGACAAAAGTACCGAGAGCACCGTGACGATCGGGAGAAGAAATTCCTTTGCAAGTGTGATGGCTGCGGAGCCTGGAATGACTGCAGGAAGTGCCCGTTCCGCACAATGCCAAAACTGCGGATGACGAGGGCACATTGCTAAAGTATGCCGACAGCGAAAGCAAAGAACTCCAGCACCTGAGTCCAAGAAGAGTCATCACCACAAAACATCCATTGCCAAAGTGTCACCAGACCCTGAGCCGTGCCAAGTGGGCATCGTGAGCGAGCATTTCTTCACAGACCTGAGCTTGCACAACGTCCCCTTCAAGATGGAGGTGGATTCAGGTACTACCTTTTCCATTATCCCACAGTGGGAGTTTTTGAGAATTCCCCCTGCCTCTCGGACCAAGCTCAAATCTTTTAAAACTTCCCTCCGGGATGTGCAAGGTTGCCAGATTCCAGTCCTGGGGGTGGGAAATTTCTTGGACATATTCAAAAACATTCACACCTCCTTGCCATTGGTTGTAGTTAAGCAGGGCACTAGCTGTCTTATTGGGACCCAATGTTTAGGCCCCTGGGAATCCGGCTTTCTGGCATTCACACAACAGACGCTGACCCAATCCGGGTCGTTTATGCTGCACATCCTGATGTGTTCAAAAAGGGTTTAGGGTTATACAAAGGATGCCCTGTGGACTTTGAGCTTGACCCAACCGTCCTGCCCATCCAGATGAAACCACACCGAGTACCCTTTGCTTTAAAGGAGAAGATAGAAGCCAAGCTAGACAAACTGGTGAGGCAGGGCATCCTAGTGCCAGTGAACTCCGCTGAGTGGGAGATACCAATAGTGACTACTTTGAAAAGTAACGGGGTGGTCAGGATATGCGCTGACTACAAGTGTACCATCAATAAAGCTATTCGCCCGAACGCATATCCTGTGCCCATGGTAAGCCACCTTCTTGCCTCCTTGCATGGAGGAAATTGCTTTGCAAAACTTGACCTTGCCCAGGCTTACCAACAATTGACTGTGTCTCCTGCTGCTGCCAAAGCCCAGACCATAGTAACGCATAGGGGGCATTTAAGGTAACTAGACTACAATTTGGGGTGAATGCGGCCCCCGAAATATTTCAGTCTCTTGTAAAAGTATTTTAAAAGGTTTGCCCAGTGTCCTGCCATATTTTGACAATGTCCTGATCACCGCTAAGGACATCGTCGAACTGGCGGCTAGGCTTGATCGAGTCCTCTCAGTTTCGAGAGGGCCGGTCTACATCTCAGAAGAGACAAATGTGTGTTTTTAGCACAGGAAGTGGAGTTCCTGGGGTACCGAATTACACCCCAAGGTATCATGCCCTCTGACTACAAGGTGGCGGCCATGCGAAATGCACCCAGGCCAAAATGTAAAGCCGAACTGCAATCATTTCTAGGATTGTTAAACTTCTATCACGCTTTTCTCCATCGCAAAGCCTCAGTTGCCGAACCATTACATCGGCTTCTTAAGAAAGATACTGTTTGGCACTGGGGCCATTGCCAGGAGAAAGCATTCCTAGAACTTAAAAGGCTGCTATCTTCGGATGCTGTATTAACTCATTTTGATCCTAACAAGGAAGTTGTACTTGTGTGTGATGCATCCCCTGTGGGGGTGGGAGCTGTGTTATGCCATGTACTAAATGACGGGAGGGAAGCCCCCGTAGCATTCTATTCCCATTCACTCTCAAAGCCTGAGAAAAATTACGCTCAGACAGACAGGGGAGGCGTTGGCAATCATGGCTGGCACTAAGAAATTCCATGATTACCTTTACGGAAGACCCTTTACCATCGTAACTGACCACAAGCCCCTCCTTGGAATCTTTGTGAATGGGAAGCCCACGCCTCAAATTCTGTCCCCAAGGATGTTGTATTGGGCAATTTTCCTAAATGCATATGATTTTACTTTGGTGCACAGGCCCAGCAAGAACATCAGCCACGTTGATGCCCTGTCACCTTCTCCACTGCCAGGGGTCGGGGAAGCCGATTGCGAGATCGAAAGCGACCACCAGGTCCTTATGATTGAGGCTTTTGACTTGCCCCCAGTCGTCCCCTCAGATATAGCCAAGGCTACGGCCAAGGATGTAACATTGACTAAAGTAATGTCTTGGGTACAAAAAGGCTGGCCTGTCTCTCCTCTAGCCAAGAAATTCAGAACATTCCACCGCAAGTGTTTGGAACTGTCAGTGGAATGAGATTGCCTTCTATGGGGCCAGCTGGTGGTCATTCCTGTCACTCTCAGGAAAAAGGTTTTACAACTACTTCACACAAGTCACCCGGGAATTGTCCGTTCCAAAGCCCTTGCCCGTAGCTACTTTTGGTGGCCTCAACTGGATCAAGACATAGAACAAATGGTTGGCACTTGTGCCAGTTGTCAATCCTCTCGCCCAGAGCAATCCCACCTTCCCTCTTGGGAATGGGATTCTGCTCGGGGCCCGTGGTCCAGGTTGCACATAGATTTTGCAGGCCCATTTAGGGGTGCCCTATTTTTGTTGGTTGTGGATTCATTCTCAAAGTGGCTGGAAGTGATTAGAGTGCCTAATACCATTTCAGCCACCACGATAATGCACCTAAGAAGGCTGTTTGCAGCATTTGGACTTCCAGATGTGCTGGTGTCCAACAACGCATCCACGTTCACATCTGCAGAATTCCAATCTTTCATGGAAAGGAATGCAATTAGGCACATCACTGCCACCCCATTCCACCCAGCCACCAATGGCCAGGTAGAGCAGCAGGTGCGCACAACTAAAGATGCACTTCGGCGTATGGGTGAAGGGGATTTGGAGCTCCAGTTATGCCAGTTCCTTTTCACATATAGGCTCACTCCCCTTGCCTCGGGGCTGTCCCCTGCTGAATTGCTCCAGCAAAGGAAACTGTCATCCTTGCTGGACAGATTGGATCCCACTAGGGTGGAGGACAAAAGCACAAATATAGCAATCCAACACCTGAAGGGTTTCTCGTCCGGAGACCCTGTACATTGCCACAATTATGCAGCTGGTGGCCCTACATGGGTGTCTGGGTTTGTGATTCATCAAACTTGTCCTGTTTCTTACAGAATCGAAAATGCCACTGGTCTGATCTGGAGGAGGCATGCGGATCAATTGAGACCCAGAGTACTGGACCCACAAGATGAATACAGACACTCAACGCTAGGGTTGTCCCCCACCCGTTTAAATGCATGGGGCAGAGGTAATAGTCCTCTACACTGTCCCAGCCTAGCACTCTGAATTCCTTTATTGATGATGACCAATTTTGTTCAGAGTCGCCCTCCACTCTTAGTACACACAGGATGAACCCTGAGTTGTCTTATTCATCCACAGAATTAGATTTTGGTTTTGAGCGATCCCCTGCTCCTCCATCTGACAAACGGGGCTTTAATTTGGGTTTACAATCCTCCCCCTCTAGTAAATCCCTCACTCTAGTCGGGTCGCCCATCCTATGAGCCCCTGAGCTGGCTCAGCCAAGCGTCCGACCCAGAAGGGAAAGTAGACCGCCATCCTGGTTAAAGGATTTTGTTTTTACCTAGGGGGGAAGAATGTTATGTATGTTAACTGTGTTTTCTGACAGGAGCGGAATGTATCTTTTCTCATGTATCTATTCTTATGCAAATAAGTGGATCGAAAATGTGCACACTCTGTTAGCCAATGGGCTTGTTGTATTATTGTTACTGTTACTGTCTATAGTGTATATAAGTCCGAGTTTTGCCCCATCCAAAGTGTGTTCAAACCCCACTAAGAAAGAGCTGAATTTCACTGCTTCACTCGTCTCCTTCTTCATTCCCTGAACACGAAAACTGCCATCTCTAACACAACTTCTCTCCTCATGGAAACTGGTACAAGATGAAACTGGTGTGGAGTCGAATGTCTATTGCCAGAAAGTAAGTAGCTGCTACAGATATTCCACAAACACTTGTGGAGAACTTGCAGTAGATTTCATGGACCACTGTTATAGGTAGGTTGTATTACTGTTCTCGTGGTTTTGCCCTTGCATAGGCATATGAAGTTCCTCATATTCAGCATCCCTGTTGTTTTATAATGCTCTGATCCAGGAATAGGGGCTGCGGTGGCTCAGTGGGTAAAATACTGAACTTGAAAACTGGAAGGTTGGCAGTTTAAGACCTGAGTGCTGCATGACGGAGTGAGCTCCCATCTCTGTCTCAGCTCCTGCCAACCTAGCAGTTCAAAAGCAAGAAATTGCAAGTAGCTAAATAGGTACCACTTCGGCAGGAATGATAACAGCATTGTGTGCACTCCAGCATCTAGTCATGCCTGCCACAAGACCATGGAAACATCTGCAGATGCAGACAGTGCTGGCTCTTGGGCTGTAAATGGAGATGAGCACCAAACCCTAGAGTCAGATACAACTGGCTTTCAAGCAAGGGGGGACCTTTACCTAATGCAGAAGTGGAAAATCTGTTCAGCTCAAGGACCGTATTTTAATGTGGTAGAAACAACAAAGTTTTGTACCAACTTAAGAGACTAAGAGCATGTCCAGACTGTCTTTTATGGGGCAGTCTTGGCTTGCACATGTTTAGTTCACTAGAGCAGGAGTTCCCAACCTTTTAAAGCCGGGGGCCAGGTCATGCTCCCTCAGACAGTTTTGGGGGCCGGACAGCCATTTTACCTTTCCTCCACCACATGGCACTTCCTGGTGTGGTGGAGGCAGTTGGGGGGGGGGGCTACATGAAATGGTGCTGTGGGCCACATCAGGCCCCCAGGCCACAGGTTGAGAATCCCTACACTAGAGGATGGGGGAGAGGCTACACTTAGCTTGCTCCCCCATCTGAACACACAAAGCGACCCATTTGCCCATATAGTGAGGTGGCTGAGGAGGCCTCTTACACTTTCCATACTTCTTAACAGTGGAAGGCAAAGTATAAATGTTTTTTTTCCCCTTTGCCAACCTGTCATAGCACTAGATTGGCAAGGAAGGGGGAAATATTTATTTGTTTGTTTCCACTGATCACCAATCAAAGCTGCAGTTGTTTGCTGTCAAGCTTTGATTGGCTAGAGTCAAAAGTAGGTAAGCCAAAGATGCTGAAAATACTCTCTCAAACATATAGATGCATATTTCCCCTTCAACACAACAGTAATGGGTATGCAAGTCTATTTTATTCTACCCAAATTTTCCCAAATGCTGGATTTTATATGTTCTACCAGTGATGCACTACAGCAGGTTCTGTCAGGTTCTGCAGAAGCGGTAGCAGAAATTCCCCCAGCACATGCGCACTTGGTTGGCCACACCCACCTCCATAGCCCACAATGCATGATGTTTGGCCACACCCACAGATTTGGCCAGCCCACAGAGTAGGTAGTAAAAAAAATTGCAGTGCATCACTGTGTTCTACCAATTGTTAGCCAGCCTGAATTATCTGGGAGAAGAGAAATAATCAAATAATGGTTAAAGTTAACGATGTGGTAAGATGTTTCAATTACAATAAAGCATAATAAAAAGTGAATGAGATATAGTGCTATAGAATGAAAATACTTACCAGGTGGTAGGCCTGGACTCACTTGGCCAATGTAGAAATACAGAATAATTGCTATTCCCAAGTTCACAAGGGTGTATATCCACTGAATGACAAACATAATGGCGATTGATCCTATTGCCTGTTGAAAAATATAAAATATAAAATTGTGTGTTGGTACATCAACTGACATGGCTAGATTTTGGAGGGATGCTTTTATTCTGTCCATTGAGGAAAAATCAATATTGTGTAACATTCAAAGCAAACAATGTTCTTCATTCATATCACCCTTTTGACATTCTTCATGACCATTTCATGCACAGCAAACATGGGAAAAGACTCTCGTTGAAATCATTGAGTGAACAAACCTTGTGGTGCAGAATTTCCCATTTTAGAGCTGGTACACTCAGGAACATGGAAATATGCAGACAGAAGGGCACTAAAGTGCTCATGTCTTGCTTATGTGTTTTCCACAGGGTGGGGTAGACAACCCCTCAGATACTTGGAAGACAGTCATGCCCAACCCTGGAACTAAGAGGGCTTCCTCATAGTCCCCTGAACATTTCCTTGTAAAAACAGTAGATGTCTCTATTGGAAACATCTCTTCGTGCTTTCCAGGAGCCAAAAACATTTTAACTTTAATTTTAGGGATGTGAATAGAGGAAGGTGCTATAGGGTCCCCCGTGGTACCTAGAGGGGCAGTAGGTGCCTTTTAAAGCCATATAGTTTGCTTCAAATATTTTACAAAATATTAATTTTGGAGTGCAGAAAAGATGGGTTGCTGTATTTGTGTCCCTGGTGGCCCCCCGGGATTTGACCAGTCGTGTAGATCTTTAATCTGATGCAGTCTAGCTTTTTGTATGTGTTTATGTTCTTGACAAGTATCCTGGAGATGTAAACTGAACATAGTGTTATGAAAGCAGTCATATGACCTTACATTTTTGAAACAAATCAGATCCAAGTGAAAAAAGATGGATATACGTCTCATGTCTTGAACATTTTGCTTTGCAGAATTGATAATTATTTTAAAAGCTTAAAGTCTTTAAAACCAAGGTTTCCTCTAATTGTCATAGTGATTGATTAGGTACTTCAAGAAAGATCAAAAATAAGATATGAAGGTGTTTCTCTTTCCTTTCGCTTTGTTTACCCACCACTTGCCACAGCAAATGATGTTTGAGGAATACATTTCTGAATCTAGAGGATCTGTTTCTATAGCCAAAGTCCTGTTGCATAGCTAAGCCTGCATACTTGCAACTCTGGAAGTGTGGGGAGTTTCACAGTGCGATTGCTGTGACTCATTGGTCATAAATCGTGTATAATTGTTTTCCTTACCTCATCTGTTTTACACAGTAAAAAGAGGCCCCAGTTAGGGTCTCACTCAAGGCTTTTAGCCCCCCCCCCCCCCCTTCACTTAGCTACGCAGCCTTTCTCCCAATCAGCAAGGTGATTGCATACTCTTCTCTGGAATGTCTTTGTCCTGTGTATTCTTAATAAACACCAACTGGGGTGGCTTCTGCCTTGCGCTGCTGCCTTGCCCGGTTGCTCTTTGCTTCAAGATGAATCAAGTCTCCGCTTCTCCTTGATCCCACAAACACTACATGGAAGCTGTTGCAAAATTTACAGCAAGGTGAAAGTCATATTCAGCAAGCAGTTCCACAGGCACCGATATCCTGCAAAACTGCTCTCTGCAAAATTCTGCAGGTGTAACTTTAAACTATATATATTAAGTGCAATAGGATTTCAATCTGTAGCAAGGTTTAGAGAACTTACCTCATTTGTACAATCACTTTCAACATAAACTCAGTCTCTGGTCATTAGTACTGCTAGCAAGGATAAACTCGGTAACGGCCACATCCTCTTACTCAAATTCATGTTATTATTGCATTTTAATTAAAAACTTACAGCCATTCACTTGAAACAATAACCATGACATCTTAATTTCCTCTAAGATGCAGAACAAGGCAACCAAAATGATGAAAGGGGCAGAGCAGTTCCTCTATGAGAAAAAGTTGTGATATTTGGAATTTTTAGCTTAGGATAAAAAGGCAAAAAAAGGAAACATAATAGACTTACAGAAAAATATGCATGGAAAGTGGAAGGAAGAAGTTTTTATTCCTTTCTTCTTGTAATACTAGACTCTGTGATCATCCACTAAATGTGAATGGTGGGTAATTCAGGGCAGATGAAATGAAGTCTGTCTTTACACAGTGCTAATGAAACTAGGGAATCCACTGTTACCAGATGCAGTGATGCCTGCCAACTTGTGTTTGTTTTAGGTTTCCCTTGCTCGAAAGCCAGTCGTATCCAACTCTAGGGTGCAGTGCTCATCTCTGTTTCTAAGCCGAAGAGCCAGCGCTGTCTGCTTCTGCAGACGTTTCCGTGGTCATGTGGCAGGCATGACTAGACACCGGAGCGCACAGAACGCTGTTACCTTCCCACCGAAGTGGTCCCTATTTATCTACTTGCAATTTCTTGCTTTCGAACTGCTAGGTTGGCAGGAGCTGGGACGAAGACGGGAGCTCATTTCCGTCCTGCAGTACTCGGGAATCGAACTGCTGACCTTCTGCTTCCCAGTCAGCATTTTAGCAACTTGATCTTAAATGAGATTAAATTTGAGCTTAAATGAGATTAAACAAATTCATGGATGACAGAGCTCTCAGTGGACACATTTCATTAGCTATATATATTCATTCCACTACCAGAGGCAACATGTCTCTGCATAATCTTCACCAGGGAGTAAGAAGACAAGTGTGCTATTGCAATCATGTCCTGTTTATTAAATTCCCATGGACACTATGGAAACAAAATAAGCCCTGGTGGTGCAGTGGTTAAACTGCTATACTGCCACCAAAAGGTTGTGAGTTCAATCCTGACACAGACTCAAGGTTGTGACTCAGCCTTCCATCCTTCCGAGGTCGGTGAAATGAGTACCCAGCATGTTGGGAGCAAAATGCTAATTAACTTGCGAACCGCCCAGAGAGTGCACTAATCGCTATGGGGTGGCATATAAGTGTGATTGCTTTGCTTTATTTCTTTGGTCTGATCAGACATAGCTCTTCTTAACCATTCTATGGGCAGTTTAGTACTGACTTGTGCCCTGATTGGCCAGCATAAGGGTCAGCAAACTTGGCTCTCCAGGTGTTCTTAGACTTCAATTCCCAGAAGCCCAAGTCAGTACACCTGCTGATCAGGGCTTCTGGGAATTGAAGTCCAAGAACCTCTGGAGAGCTACGTTTGCTAGCTCCTGGGCTAGCTTATTAGGAATGTGATCATTGTAGCGCTCTGATCTGAAGCAATTTATAGTATTCTAGGGTGCTTTCACTGCATGACATTTGGCTATTTCTTGTTTTCCCTAGATTTCTCTGCTATCATTTCTGTCCTGCAACAGGCTCCCCCATATTGCTGCAGTTCCAGAATGGCTGGAGGTGATGGATTTTGTACTTAACACATTCAGAAGTACAGAAAGCTGCTCCACATATCCATATTCAGAAGCCCTGGTTTATGATCTACTGTCTTTCCCCAGGATTCGTAAAGTATGCTTCTGCATCTGTTAGTCACAAATATTTGAAGTAGCAAAGAGACTCACGCCAGCAAGAGAAACCCAGTGATCACACAGTCGGGAATAGAAGGAGGCTGGCATTTTCTGAATTTCTAATTCTTGGCTTTGTTGTTTTGTATCTAAATCTGCAAAAAGAAGAAAGGCAGAAGAGCTGTCAGAATGGAAATTCAAGCTAGATTTGACTATGAAGGCACAGCTGTAGGCATTTGGGCACTTTTGTGGGAGACCAGCTCTAACTGTGGACACACCCTTCCCAAAATAACAAAAAACAGGCCAGACCACACATGTTTGGCTAGGACTCTGCCTTCTTCCTTTCCCCTTTTAGACATTCCAAGCCAGATGCACTATCTTCAGTGTTCCCAAACCCTTTAAAAGAACAACCAAGATAGCTCAGGTTTATTTATTTGTTTGTTTGAATTTATATAGCCGCCCTTTCGCCGGAGCGACTCTGGGCAGCTTACAGCAGCATAAAACATCCAACTAAAACACTATAAAACCCATTAAAACATATTTTAAAAACCCATTAAGTACTCACCCACCCACTCCATCTGAAGAGAGGGACAATTATTTCACAAGCCACCAGACAGGGGCCACCTCCCCATCCCTGCCCCACACCTGCCCTGCCAGCCAGGTCTTGAGTCCTTTTCTAAAGGGCAGCAGCTATGTCTGTAACCGTAATTCTGCCAGCAGGAGGTTCCATAGGGCCGGGGCGGACACGGAGAAGGCCCTCCTCCTTGTGCCAGAGAGGCGGGCCTCCCTAGCTGATGGTACCATTAGAGAGCCCCTCCAGTCCACTCTGGTTGGGCAGGCAGACATCCAGGTTGCTCTGATGTTTGCCCACAATTGCAGTTTGGCATTTCTCCTTCAGGGGTCACAGTGGTTTAGTGGTTAAGATGCTGAGCTTGATGAAGGGAAGGTTGGCAGGTCAGCAGTTCAAGACCTGAGTGCTCCGTGATGGAGGGAGCTCCTGTCATCTGTCCCAGCTCCTGCCAACCTAGCCATCTGAAAGCAAGAAATTGTAAGTAGATAAATAGGTACCACTTCGGCAGGAAATGTAACACCGTTCCATGCACTTCGGTATCTAGTCATGCCTGCCACATGACCAGGGTAACATCTGTAGACACACAGTGCTGGCTCTTTGGCTGTGAACGGAGATGAGCACTGAATCCTAGAGTCAGATACAACTAGCTTTCAAGCAAGGGAGACCTTTACCTTTACTATTTTTCCTTCACCACAGCAAAAAACTTCGGTTCCTACCAAGTTCTGAAGCACTGACACCTAAAGCACCATGGCTAGCCAGCTCAGAATCATAGGCTTTCTTCACTTCCTACACACACACCCAAACATACCCGTCAAGCGCGGCTCCTGAAAATACGGGAACTGCTCTGGCCCAGGTGCGCATGCAGCGCAACAACTCATCTGTGCATGCGCAGAACCCCTCTACTCATGTGCAGAACTTCTCTGCGCATGTGCAGAACCCATTTGCGATAGGCGCACATGCGCAGTAACCCCTTTCCCCTCCGTTCAAATATGGGACAGTGGCGGGAAAGGGGGGAAACGAGCGGAGAAATACGGGAAATCCCGGCCAATCCGGGATACTTGACAAGTATGCACCCAAACCATATTTCTTACTGAAATCTTTAATAACAATACAAATTGTTTTAAGATAGGTATTGTGCAAAATAATATATTATGGTACAATTTAATATTTGCACAATGTATTCTGATCTTGGAACCTGAAACTTGCCTGCATTCAGCATACAAACAACCCAAGATATGAGTTATTAAATTAGGGGGCAGGAAAGGACAAGTTTACTGAATATTGCTAATTAATGCATGACCCCTTTTATATTTTTATAAAGCCAATTTTTAAAATGAACTTAATTGGAAAATATAGAAAATATAGCCAGACGTGAGATAGACGTCATTTTATTGCTAAATTATGGTCAGACATCTGTGATGCAAGACTCCAGAGCAATTTCTTTGCATAAAATAGGTGTTAATTCCTTCCCCTTTCAAGATAAAAATGAAGCCATTACACACCACTAGTATGTATATATGAAGCATGTATTGGTTTTTCAAGAACAGGAACCAGAGTTCTTTAAAAAAAAAAGGCAATAAAGTGGTGTGGACAATTGTTTGGGCAGCAGTTTGGACCATGATTGAAGAAGTCAAGAGGAAGCAAGAGAGGGAAATGTAAAACAGTAAATTTCTCTGCACCTAATTAAATCTGAGCTGCTTTTCCATAAACAAATTAGATTAGAATTACAGTATCTGCTTAGCATTATGACAGGCTCTGTGGTTCCTTAGTTGTTGTTTTTTTTTAAAATAAAACAACTGGCACCAGGGATGATATTCTGACCATGTGAAACCAATCTACAGGGTGGCCTGTAAGTCCCTACCTATCCTCTCTGTGGTCACACACGCTGTCTCCCAGAATTCGCTCTGCCCAGCAGTCCAATGGGAGTGCTTCCTCCCTCTTCCCAGCACAGAGTTCTGCTCAGCAGCCCAATGGTTGTACTTCCTCCCTCCCCCAGCAGAGCCCTACTCTCTTATGGGCCAGATAGGGACTTACGGGCAACCCTGAATCTTATCTATGGTAAGGCATTAAGTTTAACTTTCCTTGTGCCTATAATCATTTTACCTTGCACTTTCTGCTTGGGTGTTTTCTCCGTGTCATGAAAAAGGTCGCTTCCATCCTGCATGTTCTTCTGCTTGGTTTCTATATTTGAAGACAAAGATAAGCCACCTTCTTCCTGGTGATTTGGCTCTGTGAAATTCTGCATATTTTTGTCACTGGATTCCAGAACATCACCATACAGATCCTGAGCAGAGGCAATGTTATTACCAATGTCTAAGAGGAAACTGTCTTGTAATGTTTGTTTGGCTGCCTTTCTCTTCTTCCTCTGCTTTGCCATTTGGTCAACGTCTTTGTCTTTGGTTTCAAGACTGGTCCCTGCTTCCCTATCGAGAGGCCTAAAAAGATGGTCCATATCTTTTGTGAATTCTAGCAAGGTGCCGTTTGATCTACTATGACCTATGCCACTGGATCCATAAGATGGTGGTTTGCCGTGTATTAATGGCTGAGAAGAGCCTAGCACAGTCCTGGAATCCTCCTTCTTCATCCATCTGGAGTTCTGCTGAATATTGTAGCTCATGGAAACAGAGAAGTAGGAGTAATCCACCACAATATATGTAAGCATGAAGTTGATAGTGACTATTGGAGCAAGAACATTCACTTGACCAACAAAAATAAAAGCCATCGTGATCAGGCTTGTTAAACAGATTGCAGCCACTGGGGTTTTATTTGGTCCTTTCTACAAAAGCAAAGGAAAATAAATGTGTTATGTATGGCACAAATGTAGTAATTTTACTTATAGTCTCCTCCTGATATTTCATGTCCCTTTAAGTCACTGCATGCAAGTTACATACAAAGGGGCATTAAGTAACTGCTCGACCGTGAATATTGTTATTAATCATATACAGTATAAAGTTTTAACAGGGTCCCATGATTTAACAGATTCCTTTGGTTTAGTGAGCACTAGAGGCCCTGTTTCATTGTTAATGTTGCTTTTGCCAGAAAAGACTGATTCTCTAAGAGCAGTGTCTAATGGAATATTGACTCCTAACAAACCTGTATCACTTGGTAAAGAGGGCTGTATAGAATACTAAATGCATTTTTAAACGGCAGGGGTCCTGTTGGCCATGCTTTCCAGCATAACTCCATCAATATAAATTTCAGCAGCAATTGTCATCCGTTAAGAAGCTAGTGTTGACATTTGCTATTGCAGACCAGTCATGTAGCATTATAGGATAGCTCAGTGGTTAAGAAGCTCTCCTTGTTAGCTGGAAGGCTGGCAAGTCGGCAGTTCAAGACCCGGGTCCTGCATGACAGATTGAGCATCTGTCTCTGTCCCAGCTGTCGGGGACATGAAAGGAGTCTCATTTGGGCATTCCCTGAGCGGAGTTTCTTCCACAAAAATCCTTTCAACCCAGAATAATTTCTGACACAAAATTATTATTATAGGATAGCAAATGCCTATGATGACCTTTTAACCTAAGATGTGATAAAAATTAGATTAGTGGAGTTACACTGTCATAAAAATGTAATAATATTTCAGCCTTTATAGAATAAGAAAAAATGATGATAGCGAAAGAGAGATACATTGGAAAAGGGGCTCCAGTGGCTCAATGGTTAAGAAGCTTGCCTTATTAGCTAGAAGGCCGGCAAGTCGGCAATCCAAGAACAGGGTATTGCAGGATGGTTTGAGCACCAGTTTCTGTCCTAACTCCTGCCAACCTAGCAGTTTGAAAGCAAAAAATTGCAAGTAGATAAAAAGGGACCACTTAAGTGGGAAAAGATTTAGGGGATATGAAAGGAGCCTTATTTGGGCATCCCCTGAGCGGAGTTTCTTTAGCAAAAATCATTTCAACCCAGAATAATTTCTGACATGAAATTATTATTATTATACAATGGAAGCAGTGATGTACTGTGGCTGGTTCTCAACGGTTCTTGCAAACCGGTAGCGAAAATTCCAGGCCATGCCCACTTGGCCAGCCATGCCCACCTCTTGGCCTCCCCCTCCCAGCACCGTCGGAAACGCATCCCATCCGCCTCACCCAGGGCCGAAGATGCGCTTTCACCCCCGCACTTCCCTCGCACCTTCAGCCCTGGGTGAGGCGAATGGGACGTGTTTCCAGCAGCACTGGGAAAGGGAGGCTGGCGTCAGCCCACCAACCCGCCCCGCTCACCTCCCAGCAGCGCCGCCGGCAATGCTTCCCATGCACCTAGTCCAGAGCCGAAGGCGCGCTTTCACCTCCGCACTTCCCGCGCTCCTTCAGCCCTGGGCGAGGCGAATGGGATGCGTTTCTGGTGGCACTGGGAGTGGGAGGCTGGTGCCAGCCCACCAACCCGCCCCGCTCACCTCCCAGCAGCGAAAGCATGCCCGGACGGTGAGGGGCTGACCTGCCAGCAGCACCTGGCTGCTCTGGGACTCCTCATCATCATCATCTCCGTGAAGCAAGAGAGCAAGGTAGGTTTCTTTCTTTCCTTGGGGGGAGGGTTTGAGGCCATGCTCACAGATAGTCACACCCACCGAGTGGGTAGTAATTTTTTTGCAGTGCATCACTGAATGGAAGGTACTAGATTATAGTCTGGAAACTCATTTGGGTTAACGTCGAGCTTAGAAACACACACTTTCTCCTATTTGGAAATACAGGTATTAGCAGTTCAATATCCCTTTGCTTCTAAAATGAAAACTATTAGGCATCTGCTAGCCTGACAAAAGGATATATACTGGATAAATGTATGCATGTCTGGACTACTACATATTGAAAAGACAAGGCAGATGATTCTGCCTTCCTTGCTTACAAACCCCTTGTCCAAGAAATGCAAGAATCGGCATAACTTTCTCTTGAGCTATGCACTGAAGGATTCGGGGTGCTCCATAGAGGCCTCCCATACAGGATGCTAACGATGAAATGTACAGACCAAGTAAGAACAGAAAGCCGACCAAGGACACCTTTAAAAAAAACACAGAATAGAACAGAACAAAAATCAGAGGGGGAAATTGATTCATTTCTCTGCATAAATGCTGCAATTGTTAAATATACATCGTTGGGAAATACATCTGGTAGAAAATCAGAGAGTTTTGAACTTGAGAGATAGTATCCTATGGTAGCTAATATTGAGAGTTGGGTAGTCTGCTATATAAACCTCACTTCAGTCACAAATATACCAGGCTGGGTGTACTACTTTTTGGCAGCAGGTCGTCAATAAAGAATAGGATAATCAAATACATTTGCAAGACTGGGATAAGGCAGGAGTAGAGGATACATAACTTTTATTTATTCAGTAATTCTGAATTTATTTTAAAAAATTATAAAATTATAAATTTTATAAATTATAATTTTATAACTTCTATAAAAATTTATAATACTGTATTACAAATCATAAAAAAATATAATTTCCCCCCAGTAATAGTACATGATGGAAGTAGCTCCCATCTTTGTCCCAGCTCCTTTCAACCTAGCAGTTTGAAAGCAAGAAATTGTAAGTAAATAATTAGGTACCACTTCCATGGGAAGGTAAACAGTGTTCCGTGCACCTCAGTGTCTAGGCATGCCTGCCACATGTCCACGGAAGCGTCTGCAAACACAGGCAGTGCTGGCTCTTTTTCTTTGAAACAGAGATGAGCACTGAGCCCTAGAGTTAGATGCGACTGGCTTTTGAGCAAGGGTGACCTTTACCTTTACCTTTTAATTCAATTCAGTTCAATTCAGACAATTAGTACTGTACAAAACCTCTAGATCAGAGCTGGAAACCTTTGGCCCATCAGATGTTTTGGAACTACAAATTCCATCTGCCCTAGCCAAGATAGTCAATGGCAAGAGGTGATTCAAAGGCTATATAGGAAAAGACAAATGGCTAGCATTCCACACCTTCACATAAGGATTACCAAAGATTTGCAATCATGAATGGTAGTACACGTACAGTATGTTTTGTTTTATCAAAAACAAACAGCTTGTTTGGGATCAGCCCAAAATATAAACTGTTACAAAACATGGGCCAAAACACCCCCAGTATGTGTCACAATAATCACACTATAAAGTTTTCATATGCAAGATCAATGAAATGAATGACAGCTGCTTTAGATTTGCTAATCTATCTGAACATTGTTACATATACTGTACTAAGAAAGCAAAGACTTAGCACCCTTTCCTTAGGGTTGTTTTTCCTTGTCATGATAATAAATGACAAGACTCAACTTTACAGATGTATACAATACTGGCTAAATTCTTATTTCTTCTTAGTTTAATCCAATTTGATAATACTCCTGTATGAGGAATTTTCAAATCCTGTGTCATCATTTCCCACTTCCAAGTGAATGGGAAAGAAGGAGTCTAATTGTTTTTATCAAGTCTATATGTCTTCCACATGTTGTTTGGACAAAGCTTGCGTCCTTTTCCTCTGAGAAGCAAAGTACACACCTACAGAGCGCCCACAAAACAGTGGCTATTTGACAGATGAGACACAATTTTTTAAGGCTTTGAATCCTTAACCATCCATGCAACAAATTATCAACCATCATCATTTTTTCCATATGTTGTACTATTTGTATTAAAGCAATATTCTTCACTATTTGGTAGATTTGCCACACACATATCCCCCAAAACTCTTCTTGTCCATTTACTTCTGTCAAGGATTCAGAAAACTACTTTGCTTTCTATGGGATGAGAATAATAATATTTAAATATTTTGGTGGTTGTTTTTCTATGATCATGAGACAATTACAACTATACTCAGATCAGACTTCATTCTCTACGATATATGTTCTCTACTAGTTTCAATCATTCAAAAATGTGGGATATTGTTTTTGTACCTACAATTTCTATGCTAGGAAACGGCCTCTCATTGTACTATTGTGTGCACATGGATGTTTGTGAAGAGGTGATGCTTCCCAGAATTGAATGAAAAACTGCAGTTAGGTTAACAATTCAGAGCTACCATTAATAGCACTCCCCTGCCAAAATTATTTCTGTAGACACCCTCATGTATGTATATTCCCAAGAGGGAAAGGATGCTAAACCTGAAGGTTAACAAGACTAATGTCTACAATCAAGATAGTCTATAGGGTCCTTCTTGTGCTGAATATTATTTACAAAGGGACATCAAGAAACCACTTCTCAACCAAATACAAGGCAATTATCATGGCTGTTTTCCAACATGGTTTGCAGGTATTTAATGCTTGAAAAATATGAACATCTGAGAAATCACCATATAATATAATGAAACTTATGCATGTGGGGAGACTATAAATTTAAGGTGTCTTGCTGCCCAAAACATAACTGTACAGATGTAATTGCCTCATGACAAGGGCAAGGTATTGCAGATTCTCAAATTTAGCCCATAGCCAGGTGAGACCATAATTTCACCATGCCAAATTTGTTGCCAATTTGAAAGCTGATTTGAATGTTTTATTTGGACTCTCTACAAAATTTTGCTTATTACACCATCTCAGTTCAATCCTCCTCTTTATATCAGTTCTGAAATTTAATTTCACTATATTCTCATTATCCAAAGAAGTAACTAGTTTCCAGTAGACTCTGGTCCAAGACAGCATACCATAACTAATTAATTTTAGACACTATGGCTTGCTACTAGCTAAGAAGTTAGTGCTTGCACTTCTTGATCCTCAGCAGTTTGTGCAATATCTCAGTTAAGTCAGTGTTTGCATTTCTTCTTGCACATGAAGATAGACAACTGTGTGCAACAAGAAAGACAACACTGACATTTTACTAGAAGCAATTCCTTGCTGGAATTTATACTATGGAACTTAATATCTGCATAAAGATTTAGTTGAAACCTGGCCTTTTGCTTACTAGGGCTTGCTTTCTGCAAAGTGTATTACGCATCACAACCTAAGTGATGTTTTAATGGAAGGAGTCTGCAAGAAGAAAAAATTATTCAGTACAGTATTTGGAAATCTGTCAAGCACTCCCTCAAATGCCTTCCATGCTGAGCATAGAATGATAGAAAGGGATGGAAAGAGGGGCAGTGAATATTATTTTTAATCAAGAAAATAACTGATGAAACAAACAACTAATTTGAAAACAGAAGTATAGCTGCCTGTAATAATATATCTTGAAGAGTCTCCTTTACAATACACTTGAAAACAAACAGTTTCAACTATCCAAAGTCCCTGTGTTTTAAAATGCCACTTGATATTCCATTCACAACGTGGGAGAAAGGATTCTTTTCAATGTAGTCAAAAGTACACATAAATGTGTAATGAACAAAAATTCTTCACAAGGAATTCTTAATTCTATTTTGAGCTCTCTTTCATTTTATTACTTCATTTCCTTACTTGCCATCCACCTGCCACTGCAAATAATGAAACTGCATTTAAGGAGGACTAATCTCTCTTTAAGAATAAATAATGAATATATATTCATTATTATTTTTTAAAAAATTGAATTTCTTCTGCAAGACCAGTGAAGTGCAATTGTACCGATGAAGGGCAAATTATATTCTAATCCTTTTATTACATCATCAGCACTTTGCATTGCATAAAATGGAAAGAAATCTCTTGCCTCCTGTTTCCTGTGTTTCATAATGCATAAAGATGGATGAAAACTTTCCTTCCAAAAGAATTTGCTGAGTATTTGTTTTCTCCACAAGTAAAATTTAAGATAGTGTTTTTCTATATGGCTTCCATTCTCCCAGTTCATTAAAGTAACAACTATACATGCATCTTTTCTGCTGCAACCATTAAATGAACATTTGACAATAAGTTAAAGCTACCTTAGTAGAATCTGGATTGTCAAAAGGGGCAAAGAACACAACCCTACCCATATGAGATAAGACAGATATTTCAAGAAGAGTCTGCTACCTTCCTACTGCAAAAGTTACATTTATTTAGATTAAAATTCCCAGCCAGCACAACCAGCAGACTGGAGGATCTGGGCAGTTACAGTCAAAAAAATAGCAATTTCTCCAAGCTCCGTACAGTCCTACACCACAAGAATGCCCATCTTCGGCCAGATTTAATGCCCTTCCAAAAGCTGTTACTGAAGGGAGATATGGAAATGTATCCTTTTTGATCAAAGACAGTGTCCATGTTGCAGAGGAGTAGTTGAAACAATGGCACATGTTATTTTGTATTGTTCTCTTTAGGCAGATGCTCGACAGGAATTTTTATCCAATTTGTTTATCAAGTACCCCAGTCATGTGGATTCCTTTTATCTTCAATTGATTTTAGCAGACCAATCTGATTCTATATCCATACCTGTCAAGTATCCCAGATTGGCTGGGATTTCCCGTATTTCTCTGCTCGTTCCTTCCCTTTCCCGCCACCGTCCCGAGGAAAGGGGTTACTGCGCACACGCGCCCATCGCGAATGGGCTCTGTGCATGTGCAGAGAGGTTCTGCGCATGCACAGATGAGTTGTTGCGGCACATGCGCACCCGGGCTGGAGCAGTTTCCGTATTTCCAGGAGCTGTAAGGAGGGCAAGTTTCTCCCCATTACATCTTAGTAAACCCACAGCTTATCTGGGCTTGGATGTCACACAGTGAAACACAGTTTATGAAGGTTTGGACATTTGCAATTGAGACAATTTGTGATTAATCTAAAATAAGAGGCTTGTTTTATCTGCTGGGAACCACCTGTGCTAATTCATGATCCTAGTTTAGTTCAGAAATGTGTACAATGCCTTCTTAGTTTAGGAAATATTTTGATGTCTATGATATGTTTTCACTGAGAATAACTTGCTGAACAGTACCTTAACACAAGATACTGTATATCCCTTGATGTTTAGAAAAATTGAGCACTATTCCAATTCCAGTCTCAATAATCTACCAAAGGAAACAAAAGGAAATCTTTTTTACAGCAGACTCCACTGCTACTAATTAGCTTTGTATATATACATCATTGTGGAATGTTCAGCATTTAATAATCCTCTTACTGTTATTGCAATCACAGTGGGATAAAAATAAGAGTATAAAATTTGCCTTCTGAATGTGAACCGATTCTTTAGAGATTTTAATTTAGTCTGTGCTTTTGATGATGGTATGGGGCACTGAACAATATAGAACATTTACTATTTAGGAATATTGGCCTTCTTTAGTTTCTGAGGCTCTTAATGGAGAGATTATAGTAAGACATGGTAATACAAAGATCTATAGAAGAATGTAATCTTCTCAAATAAATTTTCTGGAGGAAAGTTTGAAAGAGGGCTTCAGAAAGAAAACCTAAGATATCCATCTTGGATACTGTTCGAAGTGCCAATTTAAAGCAGTAATCTCTACGTGTTTACTTGCATTGTTTGACATTTTTAAATACTTTTTGAAATACAAAACCCCTCACAAAAACAAACAAACAAAATCACAACAACAAACAGAAAAATCTTAACAAAATTACATATACAGGTAATACAATACAACTACTATGTTCATCCGCCACCAGTAGGTTTTATAAGCCTTCTCAATTAAATGTTCTCAATATTTTTATCTATCTATCTATCTATCTATCTATCTATCTATCTATCTATCTATCTATATATATATATATATATATATATATATATATATATATATATATATATATCTATCTATATATATATATATATATATATATATATATATATATATATATATATATATATATATATATATATATATATATATATATAGAGAGAGAGAGAGAGAGAGAGAGAGAGAGAGAGAGAGAGAGAGAGAGAGAGAGAGAGAGAGAGAGAGAGATTAGTCTCCTCATTCCAAAAAGATAACACATCTTGCTCTGGCTTTACTTCTTTCTCGTTCACGAATACAGTACATAATCTAAAAAATCTCCGCATATTCCTTTAAAATCAGGGTTTTTTTATTCACCCCCTTTTCCCTTCAACTCACATGTTAATTTATCATTCATAGCTACTTTCATATCTCTTTATTCCAATAATCAAATTCAAGTTCACAATCTACTTTTAATTTTTAAACAATATTCAATCTCAAAGCTGTAACAAATATAACAATAATCTCTTTCTTATTCTATTCTATCTGCATATTTTCAAAATCCATTAATAATGCTATTTTAGGATACATCTCTAGTTTTCTAGACATTTGATTGATTTCCAAAAAAAATTATCCATATTTTTCCCCACATTCTTGCACTTCCACCATAAATGAAAATATGTCCCAACTTTTTACATCTCCAACGTTCTTTTAAATATTTTGAATCATAATAACTTAAGTGCAAAGGAGTCATATACCATCTCCATATTGTTTTATAGCAGTTCTCTTTAATTCTAACTGACATGTTTTTCATAAGTCTTTGTTTCCATATTAATCTATTCCTCCTCTTTAATATTACCTCCTAAATCCACTTCCTGTTGTTCAGCTTCATGCTCCATCAATATTTTATATATTTATTTACTAAATCCTTTGTTGTTATTTCTTTCTGTTTCCTGCGTGTCTTATCAATTTTTCAAACGTTGTTAATGGTTTACAGCTACCATAATGTTTTAACCAATATTATTCCATATCTCCTATTGTAATATAGTAAACCAAAATACTTTAACTCTCTCAAGTATTTTTGTATGTTCTCCATTTGATACTTTGTGACACAGTAATGTCATAAAAATGTGTGGTATTAACCATACATGAAATATTGTGCATATTTCTGGTTGCTTTGTACCAAAGAAGAGGTCAGCAAACAGCAATCAAAATGGCCAAAGGCGAACAACATGACCAACTTCCTTCTAAGATAGGAGTTTTCAACCTTTTAAAGCCAAGGGCCAGGTCACACTTTCTCAGACAGCTTGGGGGGCCGGACAGCCATTTTGCCCTACATCCACCACATGGCACTTCCTGGTGTGGTGGAGGTGGTGGGGGCACATGAAATGGTGCCACGGGCTGCATTCGGCCTGCAGACCACAGGTTGAGAATCCCTGTTCTAAGAGAAATCTTTTTCCCCTCAACCCATAGATTTATAATCCTCTTCGTAGTCATTTCAAATACAATCGATGCCTATTCTCCATCTTGCATGATCACATTTCTCATTTCACTTCAGATTTATTGACAAACCACAGTTCTGCCATCATGTCTGAAAGAAACAAATTATGGCTTGTGTGAACCACAGATGGCCTGGTGTTGTGTATTGAATGTAATTGTAACCACACGAATGAGCAAATGTAACAATCTGTAACCACATGAATGAGCGATTGTAACAATCTGTATCTTGCAACAGAAACAATGTAACAAACCACAATAGAACGCGAGCTAGTGACCACTAGGGGGAAATAGCGAGCATTCAGCTCACATGGTACACATTCCTCAAATACCTTCAGCTGCGCGGGAAAGATTCCCGCCCTCACTTCATCTGGACAAGAAGGGCGTGATTAAGGATGACGTCACATGGACAGTAGCTAATGCACTATAGAGGAACCACATTCAAATGTATAGCCACTGCATAAAAGGAGCTGTTTGTCCGCCATTACCTCATGTTCGTGCTGTACTCCATGCAATAAAGATGTGTTAGGCTAGTCTACAGCTGCTTCCATTGTCTTGATTCCCAAACACTAAACCTGGTTTGAATCTAATAGCAAGAGGTGGTTTACTACAAAGCTAGTGGTGAGAAGAGAAATCAGATCACACAAAGGAAGAGAAAATATATAAGCCAACGTAGAAACACATGATGGTCAGGTGTGAATAGGCGCAAAGCTCATGGGCACAGACAGCTCATATTTTTCTGTAAACTACATTAATTTTTTATTATTCATTTTGGAACTGAGTAAATAAATTTATATACTGAATAAAGTTAGTTAATTACCTTTTCTGCTATCATGAAATCGTAGCGAAGAGATTCACGAGTACAAATGGCTCCCAGCAAAAAAACAAAGACTATATACAGAAACCACCTGCAAATATAGGAAAATAATAATATTAAACTATGAGGCTTGTTAATCACTTAAGACCACTGTTCAACAGTGAATAAAGCAAAATGTTTTCACAGTGTTAGGAATCAATCACACTCTTGGGCTACTGTTGCTGAATTTGGCAGCATGAAGTGGTGGTGAGTCTGCAATGAAAATCAGGAGACCAAAATGGGCCCTGCATCCTCTGAATTTGCTCCTTCCATTTTAAGTGATGTAAACATCAGCCTCCTTCTGTAGAATCAGCCCTGAAGGCTTGGGTCCTCGCATAACATACTAAAACTTCACAGAAGAAAGTTTCCCAACTTTGTTTCCTCACCTGTATCTCTTGAACACTTTAGTAGGTAGTTCGTGGGCTCTAATGAACAATCTGGAATGGGAGGAGGTGCATTGTGCTACTAGAAACACAACTGGAAGAGGAGGAGGAGAAGGAAGTGGGAAACATACATCTACTTTACTGAGCCATGGATAATTCCACTTCCTGGTGCCTCACCTTTCCTCTGCCCTCTGTTCCTGGTAGCCTGATCTATGAGCTGCAAAAGCTGCTGAAGATTGTCTACCTCTCTCTTTTCTTATGGCGGTAGACCAAGCTAACCAGAACAATCTTGGAAGTCTGGGGGGAAGGGTGCCTTCTAAACTGGACACCCTGAGGCAAAACCCTAATTGCTTCATCCTAGTTGTGGCCCTACAAAATACAGATGCATATACAGGAAAAGAGCTAAATAAAACAATGAAGGGAGAACACTGCTACAACACTTGTTTTGTTTTTCATTAATCAATGCTGCAATAAAGACTGAGTTCATCTTGAGCCATCTTCTACCTTATCAATCAAATGTGGTTTTGGAACTTGCATTTATTTGCATCCTTATATATTGTAAGCCAATGATTGCCTCTCTTTGCCTTAAGCCAAGAGAAAAAGATTGGATTCTTGAGGTTGAGTATTACTGAAGCGTGAATTCACTCTCCAAGAAAAGACAACTTCTACAAATGTAGTCAAGGACTTTGAACTACTCTGTTACATCCTTAAGCTACAAGTCAAATTATTTATTAATAAATTAAAGGGGGAAGGGACCCAAACAGTTATCAATTTATCCCATTTATTGTTAATTCACATCCAGTGGGCCTCTTTTGTTTAAGCATTTTTCTTAAAAGTCAGTTTGCTGTGGAATTTATCTTGGGAGTTTCCGTAAATGTGTTCAAAAGACAGGCCTTTCATTTTATAGTGCTCTTTATCTGATTGTTTCTTTCCTGCCCCACCCCTAACTACAGGATGAAGCATGGGGGTTGTTTCTTTTTAGTCATCTATAAGATTTCCATCAGTCCTAGAATAGTGTGATTTTTCTGAAATCCTAATATATCCTCTGAAATAGAGCAACAACGTTAAAGAAAGGGGAAGAATATCAATTAACTCATTCCTTTGCTATGACTCAATATGTTATATGTTGATTCAATATGTTACATGTTATATGTTGACTCAACGTGTACAAGTGGCACACACTAAATAAATAAACTTGCTATGATTACATAAAGTTTGCCAGATAATAATGGGACAATTGAGATATGAAATGGATCTACCACAACTAGGTAAAGGTTTCCCTTGCTTGAAAGCCAGCCGTATCCGACTCTAGGGTTCAGTGCTCATCTGTTTCAAAGCCGAAGAGCCAGCGCTGTCTAGACGTTTCTGTGGCCAAGTGGCAGGCATGACTAGACACCGGAGCACACGGAGAGTTGTTACCTTCGCACCGAAGTGGTCCCTATTTATCTACTTGCAATTTCTTGCTTTTGAACTGCTAGGTTGGCAGGAGCTGGGACAAAAACGGGAGCTCATTCCGTCCTGCAGTACTTGGGGATTGAACTGCTGACCTTCTCCCCCCCCCCCCCAGTTAGCATCTTAGCCACTTGAGCCACTGAGGTAATAAAAAAAAACAGACGAGATCTTTGTAGGTCAGCCCCACCACTCACCCCTTCCCAAGAGACTTACGAAATGCCTATGGCAGAAAGAGATCCTATAGGTATATTTGATGCAGGCTTCCTGAGATCACCACTCATGTTGAACCCAGCCATCACACCTGCATTTTGAGCATACAGAAATATAAATGAAACATATTGTTAGATTGCTGTAAGATGGTGGCCTCTGAAGAGGGGGAAAGATTATCACTGGGGCACTTGCTGATATCACATTGCCATGTATACCAGCTTTGTGATTAAGCCATCAGGTATCCAGAGCCAACAGGCAGCTACCTCTATTTCTCACAAAGGAGTTCTTTGTTTAACACTAGACAATAGCGCTAGATGAGAAGCACAGATTTAAACAAAAAGGAGCCTGTCTCAAACCTATCACTTGAAAGCAGTCCTTCTCCTACTGTATCTTGACATTCAGCTGGGTGAGTCAGTAAAACAGGTTGCATTATGTTATAACAGTAGTTAGTCCCAAAATACATGGTTACAAGAAAACTCTTGATACAAATTTTGCACAACATGAGTCATCAAGACGCAGAGATCCATTCTTTATCTGCATTTGCACTGCGTTTCTGGGAGGTTTCCCCACCTCTGCTGCTTCCCTTGGAGGAAGGAACAAGGGAGGAACATTTTCACGCCGGTTTTGAAATTTCTGCCACATTTTTGCGGTGTTTCTGCATGAAAAGGCAGTTATTTTAGCTCTTCCGGTGACATCGGGGTAATTCTGGCATTGGCAGCAATGTGGCCCACAGGCTGGATCCTGCCTGCAGGCTGTAGGTTGGGAATCCTGGAGTAGGTTTTCCATCTAAGCCAGTGTTTCCCAACCTTTGGTTTTTGGACTTCAATTCCTAGAAGCCTAAGTCAATTCCCTAAAGCACTGATCAGTCAATATACTGACTTAGGCTTCAGGAAATTGAAGTCCCCCTGTGGGGCATGGGCCCCACGTTGGGAAACACTGATCTAATTAATTCATTATATAATATTAATTTGTGACTATCTGAGAAGTCAACACTCATCTTTCTTCTGCAGCAAAAAAGCCAAAAATACACAACACACCACTTCTTAATACAGTACCTGTATTTCAGTTTACCTCATATGAGCAGTACCCATTATTTGCTCTCATTTTTCTGCCTTTTATACTTAACAGCAACCTTGTCTTCATTAATCTGCCACTTTGAATCTTTATGCTTGAATCTTCCTTTGCCTGTCACCAAGGCTCTGCCCTTGTTTGGTTGGACATCTCCACCCAACAGGGCCAGCATACTGGTTGCTGCTAGATGCTTCCTACATTGTCATACCCTATCGAAATTTCCTCGGTGACCCATTCTTATCATGGCAACTATGGAGTGCCATTCTCGTATCAGTAATACATTAACATCACTGCATAGGGTATGTATGAAAACCTAAACAGAACTTAGTGGAACTCACACCAGAGTAAACATGTTTAGGATAGTTCAGCAAGTACAGGATTTCATCCAAGATGAGCAATTTGTAGAGCATTCCTCCTCAGACAGAGATATACCATAAAAACAGATGCTTACATTGGGACCGTCTTTCCTTTTGAGGATTTTCAAGCCATCTAAAACTAACTCTATAAAAGCACCCTCACCCATAGGTTTGCATGCATCTCATGCCACAGTTTAATGGATGACAGAGACACTATTTAACTACTGCATTACAAAACATTTTGGAAAAAATCCATCTGCTTCACCTGAAGTGCTTTAACTGCTTCTTTCAAATAAAGTAAATAGATTGTATGATGCTCTTGGTTGGGCAAGTGTAAAATAAAGCAGGAGTGGGTTGTTGGCTTGCAACTGTCTAGAGTAGTGGTGGTGAACCTTGGCACTCCAGCTGTTCTTGGACTTCACATTGACTCCACATTGATTATCGTGTTAGAGCCTTGACAGAGGACAACGAGAGACAATTGAGAATTTTGGAGATTTGACTCCGCATGTGTTAAAGCTGTTAGAGCCTCGGTTGAGGACAATGGGAGAGAGAATTTCATCTACTTTAAGTTATTTTGGAATTGAATTGAATACAACATTTATTGTTTCTGTACAGTCATTACAAAATTAGACCAACTACTGTTTCAAATCATCTTTATGCAGAGTCAGAGTGTACTTATTGACTTTATCATAATTACACCTTTAGAGGTAGGGTGAAACAAAAAGACGTTTGCTTGCAACTGTCTAGAGCAGGGGTCAGCAAACTTGGCTCTCCAGGTGTTCTTGGACTTCAATTCCTAGAAGTTTAAGTCAGTACATTGGCTGGTCAGTTCTTTGGGGAATTGATTTAAGCTTCTGGAGATTGAAGTCCAAAAACCAAAGTTTGGGAAGCACTGCTCAAGAGCAGGAGTTCTCAACCTTTTTAAGCCAGGGGCAGGGTTATACTCCCTCAGACAGCTTTGGGGGCTGGACAGACATTTCACCTTTTCTCCAGCACATGACACTTCCTGGTATGGTAGAGGCAGTGTGGGGTCCACATGAAATGCTGCCACAGGCCACATCCGGCCCACGGGCTGCAGGTTGAGAACCCCTGGTCTAGAGGATGTCAACCTACAACTCCCAACAGCCTTAGGTATCATACGGGCCCGAGTCAGGTTGGGTGGGTTGACCCAGGCAAGGCCGGGTACCAAGCTAGTTTGACATAAATGTTCATTAATGTTGTTATTTTCCTCCCAGAAAACATATAGAACACTATACATTTCTCTGCCTTACAGCCAGTTAGAGACTTGAAGGGCCTGTCAATCTGGACCAGCATAGTTTAAAAACCATTTGAGCTCAGGGAGAGGAACAGGATGCTGTTTGGAGTGATTCCTGCATCCAAACAACAGTTTGCTTCACCAAAGGAGTAAGCTTTTCATTTGATTAGGGGAGTGTTTCCTCAATCAGGTGAGAAGTGGATCCTTCAGCTACCACTCTATTTTATCTCATCCCCTGCTGGGAGTGGGATAAAATACAGCAGGGCAATTTGTCAAGCCCCCTTATGGAGAGTTGGGATGGTTGGGCTTGATGGATGTATGCATGCAACTGAACCAAACTACCCTAACTCGGCCCCAATCCACCTCAAAGAGTGGGCTAGTTGCCATGTAAACAACCTCTTGATAATAAAAATCCACATTACATTAATAACCGGCACATTACAGGAGTGAAAGGAAGGGGTTGATCATTCAACTTGTGTAGCTAGAAATCAAATTTCCTCTGTCATAAGATGAAATTTAGTTCAGGACCACACCCAGCACTCTTTCCTAAACTATTACTCAAGCTGCATCTACCCATTGCAGAAAATCAGCACAAAACCACACATGTCTCCTCAGCTTAAGACAAAAGGCTGGATGTGAAACCAGACACAGACAAGAAGACTGCCATTCTTTCAAAAGATAGTCCTTGATAAAAGAAGACCATAACTGCTTAACCTTTAAAGTGTATTCATATGAAACTGAAGCAGAATCTGACATAGCCAGAAAGGGTCATGGATGTATCTCCAAGTCTTTCATGGGGTGGGGGATTCAAAGGAACCACAGATCCTGACAAAAAAGGGCAAAGAATGAAGCTTCTTTTATAACTCAAACTCAAGTTGTAATCACATAGAGAAACAGACTGCATTTTGGACAGCTTGTGGAGTGCCCTGGTGAGATCTATTTTCCCATGATCACATAACATATGGGGAATTGTGCTCCAACCTAACTCCAATCCATGCCCAAGCTACTATTTTGAGGGGCAGACTGGACCAATTTCCCAGCAGACGAGAGAGTTGCAAAGCATTCCTTTCCAGTACAACTAGACACATGCTTTTTCACCCATCTGACTGTGCCCTAACTAAATGAAAGAACTCAAAACTATTCAAGGCTTCATTTGATCTGCTCCAGGCAATCCAATTCTGGGCAGCTGGTAAGTGCAAAAATGGAGTGGCTATTCACTGTCATTGCTCCTGTCATCACCTCTATCATCTGTTAGTGGAGGACAGAGCATCATTCTCTGGATGCACAGCTCCTCAGCTTCCAGATGCAATTTAACTATCTCTGCCTCCTCCACTGCCATAACTGTGCTGGAGTAGGATTCATGGGATTTGCTCTGCTGATGGCTGTAACCACACGATGTGAGTTATGTCATTCCATGACCAACTGAAGCTTGAGGTTTTCAGCTCTTCCTTACATGGTTCAGATCAAGGCCCTCCAGTGCCCCCACCCAAGTCCCCTTAATTGTCCTCTTCTGCCTTCTCCTCCTTCACTGTCTGTTGTCACCAGTCCTCCCTCCAGACTGCCTTCTCCCTTCCCTTTTATACTTTCAGGGTCTCCCGCTTCTGGATAATTCTGGCCCTCCCTCATTGAGTATAACTTTAATCCTTTCAGAAGATTCCTCAAGCTCTGAACTCTCAGAGTAAGCCATTCCTCACATTTTCTCTATTACCATCTTGTGGCAAATATAGCAAGATTGGGTGCTTTCATGTCAGCAGCAATGTGGCCACCTTCCAAGGATAGAGTGGCCTTGGGAAGATTACAAAGGGATGGCTGATGTGAAAGGGATTTAGGAATCCCAATTTTGGGACCCTCTAGAGTTTAGTGCTGATAAATCATGCTCATGAGCTTCCACAGAAACTAGATATTTCAGATGTGACCTTGTCTAGAACCAGTTGCACACTTCTATTCAAATCTCCCAACTTTTCTGCTCTTGGTATTTCTGTTTTCTGATGAAATATCAGTTTCGTTGGTAGCCTCTTTTAAAATGGCGATTTCAAATAAATGGGAGGTAGAAAATATGTAAACAATCTGAGCCTCATGGCTTTGGAGAACTGAAACCTAATGTATGATTGATATGACTTGCTGTAAGATCATTGGTTGGAATCCACAAAGGGGAGGGCTCTGTGGGAGAATTATCCCAGACATGCAAACACACACACAGAAGCCGACACTCAGACACTCTCTGGAATGCCTGCTTTGCAAGCAGCCCAAATGTAGAGGACTGGGAGAAGGGGGGTGGGGTATAGGCTTATGGGCTAGCCCTGGAACATGCTTGCTTTATTTCTGCTTTGAAATGGACTGTATCCTGAATCTTGCTTTGCTTTCAATATATTTCTAAAATGCCTGAAGAGACTTGGAGTGATTTCTTGGCTCAACACTACCTTATCTGATGCCTGGGTTGTCCAGCCAGGGAGCTGCGACTCAGGAGGACAATAGGGCCTAACCATCTCTAAATACAGTATCTGTTTAGAAGCTTGGCAGTTTCTATGAGTTCAGAAATTGACAGAAAGAGTTTGGGCTGTGTGTCATCAGTACACTTGGAACATTTAAAATATTAGAAATGTCCAGTAGGAATGTCAGTAAGGAAAATTCACAACTAATGGCCACCCAATCTTGCTTTTAAAGCCTCCAGTGAAAGACAGTCTGCCACCTTCTGAGGTAGTTTTATCACTATCTAATACTTATTCCCATCAAGATGGTCTTCCAAATGTTTAATTGGAATCTTTTTTCATGCAATTCGAATCCTTTGATTCAGATCCTATCCTCTGAAGCATGGGTACTCCTTTCAATAACAGAAGACAGCAATATTATTGCCTGCAGTACTCTCTTCTCCATGCTAAACAAAACCAACTCTCTCAGTCTTTCCTGCTGGAGCCTAAATCTAAAACTTTCTTAGGAACTTCATATAGATATTAAAAAGCATGGAGACTAGAATAGTACTGTGTGGCACTCAAAAAAAAAAGGATGGAGAGAACGTGTGGGCCTATAATTGACAGAGGAGCCTAGCGTACTGTGGTCCATAAAGGGTCGGACTCAACTGCAACTGAAGAACAACAACCATTGTGCTTGGATTCTTATCATTCTTTACAATTAGCTGTCCTGACTAGGCTGGTCAGAACACAGGATAAAGGCAGCATCATGGGGTGAAAATACCCAGGCAGGTCACTAGTGAACCCGGGTCCACCTTTGTCAAACAAACCAAAAGGATATCCACAAATGACTTTTGTTCTTAAAAACAAATTCCAAGGTCTCAGTGATGGTGTTAGGATTGCGAATATGCCCTCCTTGGGGGCCTTGTGCAACCTGTAGGCCAAAGGTGGTGTACTTCTCTGGTTTATTCCACAACAAACCTCTGATCATGATCAGGCTGAGAGTCATTCATTAGTAGAAGGTCACCTGGTGAGTTTCATGGCTCCATGAGGACTACAACCTACAACTCCAAAGATTCAGTTCAACCCTTCACTTGCTATAGCACATTGGCCATGATGTATAATAATAATTTGGAGAATTGCATCTTTCTCTCTCTGTCTCTCAATAAATTTTAGTATAGGTAGAAAAGTTGGTACTTCTCCAGTAGCTGCTCTATCACTGGTATTCTGTTCAAAAATGTGGAGTGGAAAGGCTCCAAGCCCCATGATGCCCTGTGTCCCTCCCCCTCCAAGCCAAAGACTGACCTGTTGGGGGTAAATGGAGCTTTGTGCTTAGTCAAGGGGTTAGTGAATCTGCCCTGGCACAATGAGTTTTTTAAAAATTGGAACAGCCCTCCAATCATCCAGTTATCATCCACACCCCTACTGTATCAGTATGAGCTCTGGTGGGATATATGGTTGGATTGAAAATATCTTTAACACATGGTTGCTTATGTAAAATCTGTAAAGAAAAAAAGATGAACCAAATTATTAGTATTTAAAAAACAAAAAAAGGTGCACCCCATAAAATTTCTGTACCTGTAGCAGCTGGGAAGAACACCCCAAATACAGTGAAGAAGGACTCTCCTGGGCTGTAATCCGGCAGTGTGTTGTTCAACATAAGCTCTTCAGAATAGCCAACAAAACCATGTTCTGCATATTTCAGAGTAAAAATAACAGCACATGTTTAATGTCATAGGCCACTGCAACTCTTATTTATTCTCTTTTTCAATTTCCATCCTTTTGTTTTGCATTTTTCCCCCACCAGTACGACACAAAAGCAACCTTACTGTTAGTGAAACAGAGGGATACAAGAGGAACTGTTAGAAGAGTCATTGGGTATCTTGGTGCCTGAAATAAAAAGGTGATCCCTTATGCTTCTGGAATGTGGTGGTTTATAGTAAGAGGAAACGGCTTAAAATAAACAGAATGTGTTATAATTAATAATATTTAACCAACATATTTTCAATTGTTAAAAAACCAAGTCAGCAAACACACATATTTCAAATTCTTATCTGTGTTGGGATTTGTAATGGGAAAATCACCAAAACATCACTGCTCTTTGGTTTTGGGGTGCTGCTGATATGATGCAATATAACCTACACCAAGTGGCAGGATAAATACCCCTCTTTTGGAGCAACTATATGCATGTTTACTTATACTGTACATAAGTCCCCACAGTATTCAGTGGGACTTAATCCTAGGTAACTGGGTACAGTGATCTTTCCAACCTGGTACTCTACAAATCTGTGATCTACATCTCTCACCACATTGTGGCAACCTGGCCACTACAATGCAATGCATCTGGAGATTCCCAGTCTCCTAATGATACCAAACACTACATGATTCTCTCTATCTCTGATCCACCAGTCATTAAGCAGTCTCATACTCAATCACAGCTCACAAGTCTTTCTAGCTCAGCACTCTCTTCACACAGACTACCCTCTTTTTTTAAAGGAAGCCCAAGTAGAACATGACTATCTTTGCACCCATTCATGCTTCCTAGCAACTGATTTAAACAGGCACTATGACTCTATGAAAAACCTGGGGAACATAGTGAAAAGTAGAGATATCTCACTGCAAACAAAGGTCCGCATAGTCAAAGCAATGGTATTTCCGGTGGTGATGTATGGCTGTGAGAGCTGGACCATTAGAAAGGCTGAGCGAAGAAAAATAGATGCCTTTGAGATGTGGTGCTGGAGGAGAGTTTTGAGAGTCCCCTGGACAGCGAGGAGAACAAATAGGTCAATATTAGAAGAGATTAGCCCTGTGTGCTCCTTAGAAGGACAAATAACAAAGATGAAGTTGAAGTATTTTGGACATCAAATGAGAAGAGAGGATTCACTTGAGAAGGCCTTGATGCTGGGGAAGGTGGAGGGCAAAAGAAGAAGGGGACGGCCAAAGATGAGATGGCTAGATGGTATTGTAGACACAATGGGCACGGGGCTGTGTGGACTAAGGAGGATGGTGGAGGACAGAGGTGCCTGGAGAGCGATGGTCCATAGGGTCTGTTGTGTTCTAAGGGTTTTACCTTCCACATGGATTACAATGTATCCGAACCAATGTAACCTTGCCTTTAGCAACAATGTAACCTTCAGCTGTATCATATGAACCCTGCAATAGGACGCGAGCTAATGACCACCAGCTGGCAGCAGCGAGCGTCCAAGCTCTCTTGGTCCGAACTCATCAAAGGCAACAGCGCGGGAAGCTTTCCCGCCACCACCTACACCTGGACAAGAAGGGCGTGACCCGAAATGACGTCACGCAGACAGTAGCCAATGGGCTACCATGGCACCACGTTCAAATGTATTACTACCGTATATAAAGAGCTATCGATCCGCCATTACCTCATGTTCCCTCTGTCCACGATGCAATAAACCTGAGTTAACCCAGCCCGAGGCTGTGTCCTGTGTCTTGGTTTTCATACACCAAATTGGCGACGAAGGTGGGATAATGGATCCCCAAGGAGCAGCCAGGGCACAGAGCGGGTTCAACATCACCAAACCGCAAGACTGGGAGCTGTTTGAGATGGACTTCCATGCGGCGCTGGTGGAGCTCAAAGTCAAGGAAGACGATGAGGAGACGAAGAGGGCCATCCTCACCAGAATGCTCGGGATGGACACCAAGCGGACGCTGGTGGGCATCATCACCCCGAAGAAGGTGAGCGAATTTAAGGCGGACGAAATCATGAAGCTGCTACGGGAGCGCTTCCGACCCGCGAGGGCGATGTTTCCCGCTCGGAGCGCGTTTTGGAGGCGAGTCCAAGCGCCGGACGAGTCGGTTGAGGCATTCGTGGCCGCCCTGAGGGTAGCCGCCGTCCCCTGTAAATGGGGCAATATCCAAGAAATGGCCCTCAGGGACGGCGTGCTGTGCGGCCTGAAAGACAAGGAGGTGCAGCGCAGTTTGATGAACAAGGAGCCGCCACCCACGCTGGCAGAGGTCGTTGAGGCCGCAGAAGCCGCAGAGTCCACGAATGCCGGAGTGGACGAGATGCACCAGTGGCGTGAGTGGCGTCCCAGAGCCGGCAAAGCGGAAAAACCGGTGCACGCAACTCGACGGGCCTCAAAATCGTCCTCGGAAGGCAGCGACGGCGAAGAAGTCCAGAAGGTCCGAAAGGGGGGGCGCCGCTGCGATGGCTGCGGAGCGGCCCACGAGCGCGCGAGGTGCCCATTTAGAAAGGCCGAATGTTACACCTGCGGCCGGCGGGGGCACATCGCCAGGGCATGCAGAAAACGGAAAGAGGGCCGGAGGCAGTCATCAGACCGTTCGATCAGGCCGGACCGTCCAGCGAAGCCCAAAGATGGCGTCCAGACCACGAGGAAGCAGGACGGCGTGGGCCGCGTCTCGGACGGCAGCGAGGACGACGCCCCAGTGTTCAGCGTGTCCGCGGGACAGTCCCATTACTTTGTTGAGGTACAAGTACAAGGGGCCCCTATCAGGATGGAAATTGACTCGGGGTCCTCCTATTCTATAATTCCCCAGAGGGAGTTTTTGAAAATCGACCCCCACGTGCGACCCAAACTTAAAGCATTGAGGTCCACGCTACGTGATGTACAGGGAAACAGCATTCCGGTGTTGGGGGTCGGGAAATTTCAGGTTAAGTTTAGGAGACATTCTGCGGAACTGCCCCTAGTTGTCCTCAAGGGGGGAAGTTGTAGCCTCCTAGGGACACAGTGGTTTCAGCCCTTGGGCCTGTTCATAGGGGGAGTACATTCAGTGGGGGCGGATCCAATACAAGCGGTGTGCGATGCGCACCCCGCCGTTTTTAAAAAAGGACTTGGGAAATTCAACGGACCCCCTGTAGCTTTCGACCTAGACCCGGAGGTCCGCCCGATAAGACTCAAACCGCGCAGGGTGCCTTTCGCACTAAAGGACAAAATAGAGGCGGAACTGGACAAATTGGTGGGCCAGGGGATTCTTATTCCTGTTGATTCCGCGGAGTGGGAAACTCCAATCGTAACAGCTCTGAAGGCTAACGGGGAGGTGCGCATTTGCGCTGATTATAAGTGTACAATTAACAAGGCGATTCGCCCTAATGCATATCCGGTGCCAGTGGTCAGCCACCTTTTGGCCAGGCTGAATGGGGGAAAGTGTTTCGCTAAGCTCGACCTGGCACAAGCCTATCAGCAACTCCCCGTAACTCCCGCCACGGCCGCGGCACAAACGATAGTCACACATAAAGGAGCGTTCCAGGTGTCGCGTTTACAGTTCGGCGTGAACTCGGCACCCGGCCTTTTTCAGTCGCTTGTGGAACGCCTCCTGAAGGGGCTGGAGGGGGTGTTGCCTTATTTTGATGACGTATTGATAACAGGGGGGAGTGAGGCCGAACTAGCAAGGAGATTGGATAAAGTGCTAACTGTGTTCGAGAAAGCGGGGCTGAGACTGAGGAAGGACAAATGTGTTTTTTTCGAAACCGAGGTCGAGTTTTTAGGGTTTCGGATCACACCCGAGGGTATTAAGCCGTCCAAATCCAAAGTAGCAGCCATCAAGAAGGCCCCTCGCCCCACATCCAAAACCGAACTACAGTCATTCCTGGGGCTCCTCAATTTTTACCATACATTCCTCCCGCGGAAAGCCTCCGTGGCCGAACCGCTTCATCGGTTACTTAAAAAGGAGGAGACATGGATGTGGGGTGACGAGCACGAGAGGGCGTTCAACGAACTCAAGCAACTTTTAACATCGGACGCAATCCTTACGCACTTCGACCCCAAACGGCCGGTGGTCTTAGTCTGTGATGCATCACCGGTGGGGGTGGGGGCGGTGCTTTGCCACGTGTTGGATGACGGTCGGGAGGCCCCAGTTGCGTTTTATTCCAGGTCCCTGTCCCAAGCAGAGCGAAATTACGCACAAACCGACAGGGAGGCATTAGCAATAGTAGCGGGGACCAAAAAGTTTCACGATTTTCTGTATGGCCGCCCGTTCAAAATCGTGACGGATCACAAGCCCCTGTTAGGGATTTTCACGGCAGGCAAGCCCACGCCGCAGATACTATCCCCGAGAATGTTGCGATGGGCCATTTTTCTTAACGCATACCAACACGAGTTGGAGTATCGGCCCGGAAAGGAGATCAGCCATGCTGATGCGCTTTCGAGATCCCCTTTGCCCTTGTCGGACGACCAAAAAGCCAGATTAGGGAGAGACCGCCAGGTGTTGCTAATCGAGGTTTTAGACGAACCCCCAATAGTACCAGCCGATATAGCCAGGGCAACAGGCAAGGACAGGACGCTGGAGAAAGTCAGCTCATGGGTGCAGAAAGGGTGGCCAGCATCGTCCCCAAGCAAGGAATTCGACCCATTCTTTCGGAAGAAGCTAGAGTTGTCCCTAGAAAGGGGGTGCCTGTTGTGGGGCCAACGGGTGGTGGTCCCAACACCCATGCGGCCGAGGGTGCTCAAACTGCTGCACGTCAGCCACCCGGGCATCGTTCGCTCCAAAGCGCTGGCCCGCAGCTACTTTTGGTGGCCACAGCTGGACGAGGACATTGAGCACATGGTCGGCACTTGTGAGGCATGCCAGGGGTCCCGACCAGAGGCGGCCCGCCTCCCGCACAGGGAATGGGACACAGCAAGGGGGCCATGGTCCAGAGTGCACGTAGATTTCGCTGGCCCTTTCCGAGGAACCATGTTTCTCCTGGTGGTGGATGCATTCTCAAAGTGGCTGGAGGTCATCCCGGTAAAGAGCACGTCCTCCGCCACTACGATTAGCCAACTACGGAGAGTCTTTTCAACGTTCGGCTTACCCGACACTTTAGTCAGCGATAACGCGAGTTGTTTCACCTCCTCAGAGTTCGGGGCATTCATGGAGGCAAACGCCATTCGGCATGTCACATCCGCGCCGTTTCACCCGGCCACGAATGGCCAAGTGGAACGGTTGGTGCGTACAACAAAGGAGGCGCTCCGGCGCATGGGCCCCGGGGACCTAAATCACCAAGTATGTCAGTTCTTATTAGCGTATAGGGTGACCCCCTTAGCGTCAGGTTACTCGCCGGCAGAGCTATTGATGCGGCGAAAACTGACTACGCTCCTGTCCAGGCTAGACCCCACAAGAATTGAGGATAAAGGGAAAAACGTAGGGTTGGCAGTCTCGAAAGGTTTCGCCGCCGGCGACCCTGTTCATTGCAGGAACTATGCCAGCGCGGGGCCAGCCTGGGTGCCGGGGACAGTTGTAGAACAGACGGGGCCAGTCTCGTACCGGGTCGAAACCCACACCGGTCTTCTCTGGAGGAGGCACGCAGACCAACTGAGGCACCGAGTAAGTGGGCCAGTCAGTGAGAATCAGCAACAAGATTCAGCGTTAGGGCTCTCCCCCAACCGCTTCACCCAAGGGGGAGACAGCAGCGGACAACAGTCCCAAGCAAGGGGGGAAGGAAGAAGCAGCGGCCCCGACTCATATCCTTTTGATACACCAGTCCGATCAGAGGCCGGGGAAGGGGGAGAGGAGTTCGCGACCGCTGCCCCCGAATGGAGTTTAGATTTTGATTTAGCGAGCCGGGGGGGTTTTCAGGAGTGTTCCCCCACCCATCCAAGCGAGAAGAGGGGTTTTTCGTTAGCCCCCAGTGCCCCCGGTTCCTCCCTAAGAAAGAGCACACCTCCCAACAACGCCGCGGAGCCGCGGCAAGTCACTAACGAGTCTCCCTCTCAAATTACAGGACAGGAAACCGGGGGACAAAGAGAAGGTAGCAAACCCGGGGAAAGGCAGCCCGCATCGAGACCCCAGCGTGTTCGAAACAAGCCATCTTGGCTGAGAGATTTTGTCTCCTAGGGGGGGGAGTGTTCAGAAGTATGGGCTCGAGACGTTGTCTCGTCCTAGGGGGGAGGAGTGTTGTGTTCTAAGGGTTTTACCTTCCACATGGATTACAATGTATCCGAACCAATGTAACCTTGCCTTTAGCAACAATGTAACCTTCAGCTGTATCATATGAACCCTGCAATAGGACGCGAGCTAATGACCACCAGCTGGCAGCAGCGAGCGTCCAAGCTCTCTTGGTCCGAACTCATCAAAGGCAACAGCGCGGGAAGCTTTCCCGCCACCACCTACACCTGGACAAGAAGGGCGTGACCCGAAATGACGTCACGCAGACAGTAGCCAATGGGCTACCATGGCACCACGTTCAAATGTATTACTACCGTATATAAAGAGCTATCGATCCGCCATTACCTCATGTTCCCTCTGTCCACGATGCAATAAACCTGAGTTAACCCAGCCCGAGGCTGTGTCCTGTGTCTTGGTTTTCATACACCAAAGGGTCGCAAAGAGTCGGAATCGACTGTGCGACTGAACAACAACAACAACAAAATGACTCTGATATCTTAGAGGGGGAAAAACACAGTGACTCAAAGCCAGCCAGTAAGAGTCCGATCATCCCTGAATTTTTCCAATGCCTTTTTAAACTTTAAACTGGCATCTATTACTACCATATCCAATGGTAGTGAATTCCATAGTTTAACCTGGGCAATGTCTTGCCAGGTTATCCTTTTATGGTAATAGAGTAGACCATACTGCCAGCGACTCAATGCCAAGTGTCAGGCAGCGGTTAACTAACCTGACACCCCTGAGGACTAACAGCTTGGGTGCCAAAGTCCACAGGGAAGGATGATTGTCCCCAAGTGGATTAAATCCCACTTGAATCCATCTTGATGGCAGGCAGCAGCTTCATTAATACTGGCCTGGGGCCGACGAGGACTTTGTGTGCCAAAAGTGTTTAGGACCAGAAAGTGACTCGAGGTGACTTGCAATGAGGAAGGCAGATAAAAGGCCACTGCATTATAGTCTCCGGACAGTCTTCATGGCAGATCACCACGAGGATCGCCAATATTTGGATACTGCAGAACAAGAAGAAGAATGTCTTGCTGCAAGTCTACAGAGAGTTGAAATAAACCTTACAGGGAGAGTTTGAATTTACAGTATCTCCATTTTCTTATTTGAGGTAAGCAAATAATGGGACTACACTGACATCTGGCATGCAGAGTCACAAGAAGTCAAATGAGTCATGGATATAATTTCTGTTACCCCGCTTTAATCATCACACAAAAAGAAAGAGGAGAGAAAATGACATCTTTCTCTTTGTCTTACACTGAAGATTACTGATATGTGAAACTTTGACTTCTTTGTCTGGAGGCAAAACTTGCTGTAAAACTTTACTTAAGAGCTCATTGGGAGGATTTTGTCAGTAAGGGTCAGGCATAACAGAAAAGGGTGATGATGGCGGAGGAGATCCCAGAAGAAGGATTTGGAAGAACAACATTGAATGCTGATGCTTGTGTTCCACACCCACAGTGTGTGGTTTGCCATTTGAAAGAGAGACAGAAATAAAAGAAAGAAAAAGAGTAAGAAAGAAAAGAGCCAAAATCCTCACCAGGTACCACCAGCAAATGGAGGGAATTTCCTGTCTGCAGTCTAAATCTGAACAAGAGCTACACTTCTGTTTCTAAACTTCTGTGGGGGAAGGGATACAAAAATCCTGTTTGAGATTTTGCAGACATCCTGTGCTTTGGAGTGTAGGACACACCTTAGAAGTTTGGAAAAGCCTGCAGTTTCTGTCTAACACTTTGAAAACGTGGAAAATGACTTGAGAGGTGAAACCGCTGCCAGTGAGCAATGGTTATGCAGGGTGCGCCATTATGCAACAGCTGAAATGATATCCACCATGCCAAGTTCCGTGAAACCTGGACTTCATTACAGATTAGTCAAGTTTTGGTTCAAGTTCAAGATAAAGCCAGTGCACAAAGTTAAAGCCCAGCAGATTCTGGCAAGGAGTAACAGGACTGTAGTTCAAAATGCTCAAGAGTGGAATATTGAAAAACAAAGGTGATAATGGTTCCCAAAGTATACATGGTTTGCCATGCAAGTTGGATGCCTCTGGATATTAAAATATAAGAAGAATTTTAAAATCAGGAGTTTCCACAACAATTGCAAAGATGACAGAAATACCTTAAATCTTCACAAATGCTGGCATGAGGGAGACCTTGAATAAAACAGGCAGAGAATACTAGTAATCTTTACCTCTTTTTGCTCTTGTGTCACTGAAGTGCCAGTTCACTGTCTTGGCTTCAGCCATGGAACATGTACACCTAAGTCCCAGTCTTAGCTCAGGATATGTTTAAAGTATTTTCCCAAAGTATGCTCCAGTGAGACAGGACACACAGTAAATGATGACTAGCAGAACAACCCTAGGAAGAGCTTCTGCCAAAAGCAAGTCTAAATGGGTATAAGATTACAATGTACCAAAAAATATGATCCCCAAATTTTGTGCTCCCACAAAAACAGGGTGTTTGGGTTTCTCTTGCCCTTCTTTCCTTCCTTTACAGATGAAAGGAAATGTTCTGCTCTGCCAGTCTTCCAGTCTTCACGATACAGATTTGCTTAAGTCGCGGACACATTTAGGTGGCAACTGTAACAGCAAACTCTATTTGAAAGTGCTCAGCAGCCCAGGCTCAAAATGCAAGGTTGGGTACAAATGCACTGTGCTCATCCCCATGGTCCCAGTCCATTATACAGACAAAACAAAAATCAATAAGAATTTGAAGAGGACTATTGAAGCAAATGTTGAGTAATCTTTGCGGGTTTGAGCATTATCACATTTATTTGAATACAAGCTCCCTGATGAAGTCAAGCTGACTGAATGACTTCAGCACAGTTTATGTCCAACCCCATTATTTTTTTGAACTGCAACACAGAAAATCTGGCTGCATATTCTGTAGCCTCTCCAATAACTGGATGATCTATTTCCTTGGAAAATGCTGTGCAACTTCTTGGAAACAACTTGGTCCTTCTATCTTTACTTACAATAAGTAAATAAAGCATGCTGTCAAGTCTAGGGCTTTCTAGGTAGAGAATTCACAGAAATTATTTACCCTTCCTTTCTTCTGTGGACACACTGGGGCTGTGCAACTCACCCATAGCTTCATAGGCTGGCTGTTCTTCCTGGAGACACTCCCAAACTCTGGCTCCACAGTCAGATACCTAAACCACTGAGCTATCCGACCAATAGCTTTACTCATACATGAACACAATAATCTTTATATATCAGGCAGGAGGTAAGATGAGAAGCAATGGAATCTATGTTTGAAAGCTTTGCTGAGTTTATTTTCCCTACCGAGTGTCATTTATCTAATGTTAAGACCCAAAGAAGTACTTTGTTGGATCGAAGGTTTGTGAGCCGCCCTGAGTCGGATTCGCCTGATTGGGCGGCATAGAAATTTGAGCAATAAATAAATAAATAAATAAGTCCACTATTCTGTTCCAAACAGTATCTAGCTAGATATTTCTAGCTGCTGTCCTGTTACATTATTATTGTTGTTGTTGTTGTTGTTGTTGTTGTTAATTGATTTCTACCCCACCCTCCTAGTGCACTTGTCTATGTTAAAATCGGACTTGTCTACAATAAGTAATGTAAGGAAGAAGGAAGTGATTTGAAACCAATATTATGCCGAACCTCAGCAATGTAATCTTCTTCCTAGACTGAAAAGATAAAAAATAGTCTGCATGTATGTTCGCAGGTACAGAGGGAGTAGAGTTAATACTTGCAACCAGAGAGTGCACTAAGTGCTATGGTGTTTGATTGCTTTTGAAGAAGTCCATAGTGGTGGAGGCTGGAAGACGGGTGGAGACCTGTGTTCCTCTTCAAGCTGTCTGCTGCACTTCTATGATGGGCATGAAAGAAAGGGATCCTTCTTCTGGTAAACCCTATTTAATATTTATGCTAGACCAGGGGTCCTCAACCTTTTTAAAGCCAGAGGCTGGGTCACACTCCCTCAGACTGTTGAGAGGCCAGACTGGTGGTCCCCACCACCAATGCCGGCAACAGCGGTGACAACCACATCCCTCAAAGCCCCCCCCCCCTTCACACCGCACCCTGCTTATCGACCTGAAGGTGCTGTGTTGCATGGGTGAAGGAAATGCCCCTGTGGCCACTGGAAACACCCCCACAGCTGCCGGAAATGCCCCCACAGCTGCTTGAAATGCTCCCACTGCCGCCAGAAACACGCCCGTGGATGCTTCTGCCGCCGCCTCTGCCTCCTCAAATCATGTCTCTTCCGCTTAGCTTGGCATGTCCCTAATGGCGTTCTATAGCAGGGCAGATGTTGGAAGGCTTACAACATCTGCCCTAGTACAGAGTACCAAGCCAAGTGGAGGAGACAAAGACTGATGGTGGAAGCAGCAGCTGGAGCAAAGGCACGCACCGGATGATTTGGTGCCACGGGCCAAAGCAAGCCATCAGCCTTCCACCCAGGGCCCAAAGGGCAGACTGATTTAAGCCAGGCAATATCTTAGGAACTGAAGACTCAGGAGCTTGAGATGCTGGTGTGGGTAGGGGACTAGATGGCCTTAGCAAGAGAAACCAAGGCCCATATTGAGTTCCTGACCCCCCCCTTCCTGCCCCTGAAAACATGAGGGGCAGGTAGATAGCCCTGACCTGAATATATCCATAGTTGATGGAAGATATGAAAGAAGTCCTGCCACACAGCAAGGCAGAACCCCCCCCACCTCCCCGAGAGAAGCTTCCAGGAATATGTTTTCCAGACAGAGGAAAATGCCAAAGAGGTGGAAAGGGATGCCCTAGAGCTGTGATGGCAAATCTTGGGCCAAGTTGATCAGGGTGTCTGGGAATTGAAGCTCAGGAACACCTGGAGTGCCAAGGTTCACCATCACTGCCCTAGAGGAAACCTGGTTGGAGTTTCTCAGGGGCCCATTGAATAGAGGACTGCCCTGGGGGAAAAACAGGAAACACTCAGGGAATAGGACAATATTTATAAAGAGGACCCTTGGCAAGAGGTTTGGGTACAGGTGAAGAAGAAAAACATGAGAATCCTCAATTCCCCTACAAGGCTTCTTACTGAGAGAAAGATAGAGGGAAGCTAGGAAGCAGCAGCAGTCCAAGTTATTGCCTGGGGAAACTACCACCGCTCGGCTCCAACCCTGGCAGAGACAATGGCAATGAGAATGTCAGTGATCAGAGGAGAAGACGAGGGGAAAGGTCCCTCAGGAACCCCATCAAAAAGACATTCTTTCATGTTGCCCTCATTGTCGGCATGCTGCCTCTCGTTGTTGGTGAATATTAGACTCCTTTGGACTAGAAACTTTGGCTCCAGGACTTGCCTCCACCTCATTGTGAGAACTGAGGAGGGTAACGACAATTCTCACCCCTTGATGAAGAGAACAGAATGTGTGTACTGACTCCATCTCAGTGAAGGAAACTGTGCAGAGAAAAGTTAAACTGTTGTTTGTTAAACCTTCCTGTTTTAATAAATTTCATCTTGTTACAACCTTCATCTTTAGCATTGCTAGAGCATAGGAAGGAGAAGGTGGGAAGGCAACCCTTCAAGCCCCGCTGGGGTTCGTAGGCTGTCAATAAACACATAGGGCAGATGGCACATTCCCATCCTCCACTCACTCACCCATCCAGAATTACTGATGATGATGATGACTATTGGGAAAGGCTGCAAAATAGTCTAAAATTTAAGATTTGGTACTATGCCCATCCCACTGAAGGTTTCCACCAAATACACCAAAATAGAGAGAAAACCAGACAAGTATGAACACCAGTCATTCCAGGGCTATCCCAAGACATTTAGTTGGCTTAGGCAAACCACCTTATAGTACACTTTACCCACACATGACAGAGTGGATAATATCAAATCTAGCCAAATTATTTTGGCACCTGGTGCAGACAATCCATAAAGCATCCCTCCTGATCCCTGGCAGTATAGATACTATAACAACAGAGGAAAGAGCTAACAATTTGCTGCCTTTTTATGAGACCCTCAAATCTGCTACCTGAAGCAGCTGCCTTAAAGCCATCTGTCTCTTGTTAATGTTATTCCTCTTTCAAGCCTAAAATACTAAAGTGCTAAGTGTACTTACACAGATCTGTAGGCAGTTCAGCTCAGGAGTCTACAAGGCAGGTCACCAAATAATTCATAACAGAAAATGGTTTATCATCACAGACCTCAAATCTGGCACAATCCCTTACACTGGAGTCGATGAAACACATGATCTAGAAGATTGATGGGTCTCATTATACACAGAACAGACATCTCCAAGAAGCAAGGTTGTAAGATTTGGGAGAGTATAATAAGCCTCAGGTATAATTGTTATAAGGACAAGACATTCAGGACAGACCATGGCTTGGGATCAGAAACACACATTACAGATAGCCTGTGACTTGAAGAGGGAAATCCTTAACTAATGGGAGCATCCTATTACTCCATGGAGCTTCTCTTATTTCTGGGACTGTATAAATCAGCTTGCTTCACTTAGTGACTGGTCATCTGGACTTCAGCATAGGATTCCTTTGAAGTCTGATTTCACAAACAAGAAAAAAACTGCCACATTACTCTCACTGCAACATTAATGTGTTTTCAGCTCTAATTGTTAGTTATCTTTAATGCCTTTTCTTGCTTGAACAGTAAATAGCAGACAAGATGAAAATTAGGATCCAGGGGCATGAGTCCTGAGAAAGGAATCTTACTTTTCATCCTCTTTTGTACATCAACGGTGAGGCAGAGCTAGGTTGTAAAATCAAATAACCACTTCCATCAGCTACTTTTGGGTTATACTGACAGACACACAGAGAGCGCAATGCTTGTAGAATTTTCTACTAAAGGTGCCAAAATAACCTGGTTGTCTTTGAACAGCACATACCTCAACCTTGGTGGTAGAAGAAGGCCTCAAGCAGCAAAGTGAATGGATCTCACAGAACAAGCACCAAACCCCACCAAAGAGGGGAGATTGCATGTCTGTGATTGAAGGGGTAAAAACAATCTAACCAGGCCCAGCCCTGAGAAAGGGAATTTGGCCTCCTTATCTTTTGATGGAAAATAATGTGGCTCCCTCAGATTAATGAAGTGTTTACTCAAAAGGAAATCACCACCCTTCTGAAGCACCGACTGTTTGTTCCTACGGGGTTACAGTTTGCTGATTCTGAACTGATTTCCCACTTGATCCTTCTAGAAGCCGGCTATTCAGACAAGATCCTCTATGTTAACCCTGTCCTGATAATAACATGCAGAGAAGATGGAAGAATGTACTTCACCTGTTCTCCTAAGCTGTTATCAAAGCTGGTGAAATGGGAAAATTTGTTATTTAGGATGTGCTGCATTATTCACTCATAGAGACACAACAACACAAGAGGCAACTTTACACATGAATATCACCAGATGGCCAACACCGAAACCAGATTGATTACATAATCTGCAACCAAAGATGGAGAAGTTCCATACAGTCAGCAAAAACAAGTCCTAGAGCAGACTGTGGCTCAGATCATAATCTACTGATTGTCAAATTCAAGCTTAGATAAAACAGGGAAAATAACTAAGACAGACAGTTATGACCTAGACAACATCCCTAAGGAATACACGGTGGAGGTGTGGAACAGATGTAATGGTTTAGACTTGATAGACAGAGTACCAGAAGAATTATGGACAGAGGTTCGGGACATCATACAGGAGACAGCAAGTTGTTGTGTATTAAATGAAATGTATTCACCATTTTAGTCTTCTTTCTTAGTTAAAAGTAACGTGAGATTGGGGTTCGCGCCATTATGCTCCAAGAAGTGCGTATTGTGTCTAGTTCAGGATCACCTCATTCTCTTCTGATTGCAATTAACCAATCCAGTTAATTCCCGCACAAATGTAACTACTCTTACCTGTATATAAGTTGTTGTTGCAAAGTTGGAATTGTGTTTGTAACTACCAAATAAAGCAATGTGTTTGGCCCGTTATACTGACTGCTGCTTGTTACTTCAAGAACACTAACTATACAAAAAGAAGAAAAGTGTAAGAAAGCAAAGTGGCTGTAGGATGAGGCTCTTAAAATAGCAGAGGAAAGAAGGAATGGAAAAGAGAAAGGTGAAAGGGAAAAGGTCAATTAATTAAACAGATTTTCAAAGAAAAGCAAGAAGAGATAAGGAAACCTTAAATGAACAGTGCAAAGAAATAGAGGGAAACAACAGGAGGACTAGAGATCTCTTCCAAAATTGGGGAAATTAAGGGAACATTTTAAGCAAAAATGACCATGATAAGGGACAAAAATGGCAGTTGATGCAGAAGAAATTAAGAAAAAATGGAAAGAGTACACAGAGGAACTTTACAAAAAGGACCTCAACACCACTGACAATCACAGTGATGAGAGCTTTGAACTGGAGCCAGACATCCTGGAGAGTGAAGTCAGAAAAGCCCTAAAAAGTACTGCTAATAACAGATGCTGATATTCCAGTTGAATTATTCAAAGCCCTAAAAGATGATGGAATTAAAGCATTGCATTCTATGTGCCAGCAGATTTGGAAAACACAACAATTGCCACAGGACTGGAAAAGATCAGCATAGGTTCAAATCCCAAAAAAGGGCAATGCCAAAGAATGCTCAAATTATCGAACCATTGCATTCATTCCACATGCTAGCAAGGTCATGCTCAAGATAATACAGGATAGGCTTCAGCAGCCACATTGAGAGAGAACTACCAGAAGTGCAGGCTGGGTTCCGAAGAAGCAGGGGAACTAGAGACTAAATTGCCAACATACGTTGGATCATGGAGAAAACAAAGGAATACCAGAAACAAGTCTACTTCTGTTTCATTGACTACACCAAGGCCTTTGACTGTGTGGACTACAATAAAATGTGGCAAGTAATTAAAGAGATGGGAATACCAGAACACCTTATATGTCTCATGAGAAATCTGTACACGAGTCAAGAAGCAACAGTTAGGACAGGATGCGGAATGATGGAGTGATTTGGAATAGGAAAAGGAGTAAGACAAGGCTGCATTTTGTCACCCTGCTTATTTAACTTATACACAGAGCACATAATGTGCAACAAAGGGCTGGATGAATCACAAGTTTGGAATTAAAATCGCTGGGAGAAACATCAACAATTTGAGATATGCAGATGACACTACCATAATGGCAGAAAATGAGGAAGACCTAAAGAAGCTATTACTTAGGTTGAAGGAGGAGAGTGCAAAAGCTGGCTTGAGACTCAACATCAAGAAAACCAAGATTACTCCTATTACTCCCTGGAAAATAGATGGGGAAGAGGTAGAAGCAGTGACAGACTTTACATTCTTAGGATCCAAGATCACTGCAGATGGAGATTGCAGCCATGAAATAAAAAGGAGACTAATTCTTGGGAGACAAGCTATGAGAAATTTGGGCAACACACAGTAAAAAAAAAAATCAACCCCAAATGCTCCTTGGAAGGTCAAATATTGAAGGTGAAGTTAAAGTACTTTGGACATCAAATGAGAAGTGAGGATTCACTTGAGAAAGCCTTGATGCTGGGAAAGGTGGAGGGCAAAAGAAGAAGGGGCCAGCAGAAAATGAGATGGCTAGATGGCATTGTTGATGCAATGGGCACAAAGCTAGGCGGGCTGAGGAGGATGGTGGAGGATAGGGGTGTCTGGCGTGTGGTGGTCCATGGGGTCACGAAGGGTCAAAACAACAACAACAAAGAGATACAAAAGCAACTTTTGGAGGCAACAGTTAGCTAAATTCATTATGGGACCCACTATCTTTCAGGAACATAAATTATATGCTGACGATTCAACAATACAACAATTCTGGATCTGTTTTATTAATTCAGGCAGCTTAATATATGCTGCAATTTCTTTGACTGTACCACACCAGTACAGAAAGAGGCACAGGTCTGAGTGTCTTGCAGTTTTTACAATTCAACTTAAACCAACTGCATGGGGGCGAAGCCCCATTTAATCCTAAGTAGACTCATACAAGATTTTATTTGTTTGCTTGTTCATTGCATTTCTGCGTACAAGGTTTTCCAAAGAAATTGTCAATAGACAGACTACAGTGATGAAAAACAATTCTGAAACATTATGCTTTTGGGGGGGGGGATTGAAAACATCCTTAAAAACAAATTTTAATAACCATGATCTAGAAGATAATGTTAAAATCAGTCTTAGAGACTGAAGACCTTTTGGGAACAATATAAGCTCAGTTGCCCATAGGAAGCCAAACAGAGATGGCATCAGCCTGAGTTTCTTTAAGAGGGAGTTCCCAATAGAGGCATTGCTGCAAAGATATCCCTGATTGTACTACTAGATTCAATTAACAACACAAACAATATGCTAGCCCGTAAGGGGATTCTCATACCTCAACAACAGAACACTTACTTTGCATATTTGTTGTTGTTCAGTCGCACAGTCGGTTCCGACCCTTTGCGACCCTATGGACCATCATTCTCCAGGCACCTCTGTCCTCCACCATCCCCCTCAGCCCTCCCAGCTCTGTGCCCATTGTGTCTACAATGCCATCTAGCCATCTCATCCTTGGCCTCCCCCTTCTTCTTTTGCCCTCCACCTTTCCCAACATCAAGGCCTTCTCAAGTGAATCCTCCCTTCTCATTTGATGTCCAAAGTATTTTAGATTCATCTTTACTATTTGACCTTCCAATGAGCAGTCAGGGTTAATTTCTTCTAAGATTGACCTATTTGTTCTCCTCGCTGTCTAGGGGACTCTCAAAACCCTCCTCCAACACCACATTTCAAAGGCATCTATTCTTCTACGTTCAGCCTTCCTAATTGTCCAGCTCTCACATCCATACATTACTACTGGGAAAACCATTGCTTTGACTATTCTAATTTTTGTTTTCAATGTGATGTCTCTGCTTTTCACTATGTTCCCCAGGTTTCTCATTGCTTGTCTCCCAAGAATCAGTCGCCTTTTTATTTCATGGCTACAATCCCCATCTGCAGTGATCTTTGATCCTAAGAAAGTAAAATCTGTCACTGCTTCTACTTCTTCCCCATCTATTTTCCAGGAACTGATGGGGCCTGTTGCCATTATCTTGGTTTTCTTGATATTGAGTCTCAAGCCAGCTTTTGCACTCTCCTCCTTCAGCCCAATCAAGAGATTCTTTAGGTCTTCCTCACTTTCTGCCATTAGGGTGGTATCGTCTGCATATCTCAGATTATTGATGTTTCTCCCAGCGATTTTAATCCCATATTGTGATTCCTCCATCCCTGCACTGTGCATTATGTGCTCTGTGTATAGGTTGAATAGGCATGGTGATAAAATGCAGCCTTGTCTTACTCCTTTTCCTATTCCAAACCACTCTGTCATTCCGTGTTCTGTCGTAACTGTTGCTTCTTGGTTCATGTACAGATTTCTCAGGAGGCATATGAGGTGCTCTGGTATTCCCATCTCTTTAATTACTTGCCACATCTTGTTGTGGTCCACACAGTCAAATGCCTTAGTGTAGTCAATAAAACAAAAGTAAACTTGTTTCTGGTATTCCTTTGTTTTCTCCATGATCCAGCGTATGTTGGCAATGTGGTCTCTAGTCCCCCTGCCTCTTCTGAAACCGGCCTGCACCTCTGGTAATTTTCTTTCCACATATGCATATAAATTTTGCATATAATTTGCATATAAATTGCCTCAGATGCAGTTCATAGCATCTTCAAAGTATGCTACGAAAGACCTACATCTGAAGTTCTGGTCAGTTACTGTTAGCCAGTACAGACATCATGGCCAAACCCAATGTCTAAGTTTGCACCAGGCAGTTTCCTATATTTCATATGGTCAAAAAGAAATGTCTTTAAAAGTGTGCAGGAAATACCCATTGAAAGCCTAGAAGCTAAAGAAAGTAAAAGAACAGCATTTCCTGTTCCTAGAGAGCAGGGCCTCAGTGCTCTGTATTATCTAGGTTCCTCTTTCTGGGATAATCAAGAGCAGGATCAATTAAGTGGAATGCACCACAAAGCAAACAGATCCAACAGGACACATTATATAAATTATAAAATTCAACACATCAATCATGCTGAATGTGGAAGACTTGAATCCATTCCCTCAGTTTAATGGCTTCTTCTGTCATCTGTGGCAATTTAGCATCTATCTGGAGACATTAGCCTGGTTTCCTCCTTTGCATCTCAAGGCTAATATCTAGTAAAACAAAGATGTGTGATATGTTTTCACATTGCATTCAAATAGTGCCCCATAATAACCCAATTTCATTGGCTGCAATTTGCAGAGGTGAGGTATGTGTGGAAGAATTTAAATCCTAAGTAAAATTACATTAGTAAAGGTCACCCTTGCACGAAAGCCAGTCACATCCAACTCTAGGGTTCAGTGCTCATCTCTGTTTATAGCCAAAGATCCAGCGCAGTCTGCGCTTACAGAAATCCGTGGACATGTAGCAGGCATGCCTCAAAGGAATGTTGTTTACCTTCCCATTGAAGTGGTCCCTATTTCTCTACTTGCAATTTCTTGCTTTCGAACTGCTAGGTTGGCAGGAGCTGGGACAGAGATGGGTGCTCACTCCGTCATGCAGTACTCGGGAATTGAACTCCAACCTTCCAGTCATTGAGTTCAATGTCTTAACCACTTGAACCACCACAGTCATGGATCCTTTCACTAGCCACAATGCAAAGCATCAGGGGAGGATTTCTTGATCTCAGCAGCAACCATGTGCGGCTCCTAACATCTAGTTTATACCTTATGAAGCAATCCATTTTTGTGATTGTTAATCCTGTATCAGCGGCCTGTGGCTATGAGCTTTTGGCAAGAGCAGTCAACAGTAGCTATAGACATGCATGGACCATGAGAGTAGAATGTGCTCAGAAGACACAATTGCTGCCCCTTTTCAGGGTAACAAGCACCCATGTAACATCCAAACAAGCTTAATATAATAAGGCAAGAGTTCTAGGGCTCTAAGAGAGTCTGTCAGTAACTCCAACCCTTATCCGTGCCCACTGGACCAATCCACCCCTCCAACTTTCCTCCTGTGCTAGGCAGCAGAATAGATGAGTGACTTGTTTACATACAACTCTGCATGGGAGGATGGAGTAACGAAATGCTCCTGCATATCCCACAAACTTGTGCTATCAATATGCTGGTGGCTTGTTGGACTCTGAAGCAGTGGCATTGAATTGTTTGGCTGCAGTAGTCATTGCCGATCATATTTGTCCACTGGGCATGCCAGCTTGCCTGATGCTTCCAGTACAACAGGCAGCAGCTCGCTGCCACTATACTCTGGAAAATACTGAAGGCCAGCACATTTCTGCCCGAGGCAGAGTAGCAAATGGCAGTTGTACCATATTAAAGCTGGGGAAGGGAAAATGTGAAATAAATTATTAAAACACAGAGATTGTAGATATGGACCAAATGCCAACCACAATATAATCCAGATGGAAAAAGGTCTTATAAGCAGAAAGAGATAAAGGATTAATAAAACAAAAGAAATCAAGGTTTAAATGACGCTATGGAAGAATGCCACTTGATAATCACAATGAAAAAGACTCAAGAGCAGTGAGTGGAACTTTAAGATACTGTCTGCCCAACCCTGTTTACTGACCACCTCCCATCCTATGACCAAAGTCAAAGAGAAAAACCAACAAGCCTATCAAAGGAGATTCCTGTTGTTTTCCTCAACTTTACAATATCTCTTTGTCCCCTAAAAGCCATTGCTATCTCATGTGACATCCTTAGTACCTCCCATGTTGTTCAAACAGAGCATGATTCCAGCCCCCACCTTGGTATCGTGTCTTTCAAGTGCTATTGCTTACATGAAAGAGAGACAGGCGTCCTGTTTGGCTATCACATAGCATATATCACAAAAAATATGTCTGAAGTGTGACTTACAAAAGTAAAGTTTAAAATATGGCAGGGAAATTTGGTTCCAGTTTGTGCATGTTATGCTAAACTACATTTTGATTAGAAAACTGACTCAATAATAATAATTTCATGTGAGAGATTACTCTGGGTTGAAAGGAGTTTTGCTGGAGAAACTCCACTCAGGGGACGCCCGAATGAAGCTCCTTTCATGTCCCCAAGTGTAGCCCTCAGGTATCAAAACCTGACCTTCCATTCTCCAAGCTCAGCAGCTTAACCACTGGGCCACTGCAGAAGATTCTGACTCAATGCAAGTAAAGCTTTGAGAATCAATGATTGCATTGCAGATGTTAATTCATCCACAGAACTGATGCCTGGAAAAGGTCTTGGCTACAAACCCCTAGCTGCATCTCATTAATTCATTTGCATAATGACTGAAATCCTCTTGTTCTGTTATATGTATGGAAGACAACCAGTGGCATAACATTCAGTCACGTCTAACTGATAATTAATGAATCCCTGATGGAATTCTTGAGTGTGCACCAAACCAGTGAGTATGTGTGCTGTTGAGAATCCCAGCATGAACTCTTTAATTTCCAACTAAACATATCTGAATATTACACCATTTGCCTTCTACAAGTATAACAAAACAATAGGGTTTCAGCCATTGCTATATAATTCTGGAAACAACTCCATCAGCTCAGGACCAGACTACAGAATTATTGCCACTCTATGAGAGCAGAATTACCATACAAGGGTTCAAAAAGACCAGGAGTTGTTGGGCCAGTGCCTTGTTGGCCCGGGTGGGGCATAGCTGGCAGCCACCCAAATTAGCCTCTGTATCCTTTTACTGTATGGGACCAAAGACAACAGGACAGCCGAAAGGTTGGCTTAACACAGGTTTATTGCATAGGGATCTGGTGGAGCATGAGGTAATAGCGGTGATACATCTCTTTATATACAGTAGGGTTATACATTTGAATCTAGTAGCACAGTAGCTCATTGGCCGCTACCGGCGTGGCCTCGCCCAGGCACGCCTCTCTTCAGTAGTTCTTCTTTCCTGCTGCTGAATGCGGGGAAGGTTTTCCCGCGGCTGTCCGTGATTGAGCAATGTGAACCATGTGAGATTGAACGCTCGCAGCTGCCCTCTATGGGCTGCTTGCTCGCGTTCCTTTACAGCTGCGACACATTGTAAATGGAGTGGTTACATTCTGTCAGTACAAGACATGCATACACAACATCCCTCCCCCCTAGGATGGGACGAAGTCCCGCAACCAATGTGGCTTTCCGCACGTTCGCTTGGGGCGTGCTTTCGCCTGCCCTAGTACAGGAGAGCCTGTGATCCCTGACTCCGTGGGTGCTTGCCCTGCAACGGAAAATGGGGATTCGTTAGTGGCTCTGTGGGGCGTCTGTGCCTGCCTTGCGCTGGGGGATGGGAATGGAATGAACAGCTGTGACGTGAACCCCTGCCTGTCTCCCTCGGACCCCGGGGACCCTCTAATCGTGAACCGCGGGACCGATGAGGATACCCTTGTGGTTCTGCTCCCTTCTGTCCCCCGCTCGGGGGACCTTGAGGCTGTGGCTGGCGGACTCGCCGTCGCCTCCTGTCTTGGGGGTGTCGGTCTCCGGGACATTGGCGCTATGTTGCACTCTAACTCACAGGGGCTACTGGGGCTGGAAGTACCAGGGGCTGAACTGAAACCCCTCTTTTCGCTAGGACGGGTGGGGGACCACTCCGCTAACTCCCCCTGGCACCGTAAATTAAGGTCTAAACTTTTTGGGGAGTCTGTATTTTGGGAACGCTCTCGGGGAATGTGTGTGTGATCGGGGCTCTTCCTTTCCGCCGCAAACTCCCGCAAAAGATTTCTGAGGATCGATTCCCTTTCCTCCCCCCTTGGTGGGGACCCATGTTCCCCTCTCCCTCCCCCTTGGGTTAAGCGGGTGGGGGAGTACCCTAACGCTGATTCGTTGCTACTCTCGTCTTCGTCCTGCTTTCCGGGGACCCTCCGCCTGAGTTGATCTGCGTGCCGCCTCCACAGGAGGCCTGTATTGGTCTCCACGCGGTATGAGACGGGGCCGGTTTGTTCTATTACAATGCCGGGCACCCAGGCTGGTCCCCCGCTGGCGTAGTTCCTGCAATGCACGGGGGCGCCTACGCTAAAACTCTTTGAGGAATCCATCTCTACATTTCGCCCTTTGTCTTCTACTCTGGTGGGGTCTAGCCTGGAGATTACCGTAGCCAGCTTCCTGCGCATTAGCAATTCCGCGGGGGAGTACCCTGACGCTAAAGGGGTGACCCTGTACCGTAGCAGGAATTGGCATAGTTGTCGGTCTAGATCTCCGGAGCCCATGCGCCGTAGCGCGTCTTTAGTGGTGCGCACGAGGCGCTCTACTTGGCCGTTGGTGGCCGGGTGGAAAGGGGCGGAGGTGATGTGCCGAATGGCGTTGAGATCCATGAATTCCCTGAACTCGGCGGACGTAAAACAGCTAGCGTTATCGCTGACGAGGGTGTCGGGTAAACCGAACGTGGAAAAGACCCTCCGTAACTGTTTAACTGTGGTGGCCGAGGAGGTGCTCGAAACTGGGATGACCTCCAACCACTTTGAGAACGCATCCACCACTAGGAGGAAGAGCGTTCCCCTGAACGGCCCTGCAAAGTCTACGTGTACCCGGGACCAGGGCCCCCTCGCTGCGTCCCACTCTCTATGTGGTAGACGAGCCTCTTCTGGCCTGGAGCTTTGGCACGCTTCGCAAGTGCCGACCATGTGCTCAATGTCGGCGTCTAGCTGTGGCCACCAAAAGTAACTACGGGCTAGAGCCTTAGAGCGGACGATCCCCGGGTGGCTGACGTGCAGCAGCTTAAGCACCCTCGGCCGGAGGGATGTGGGGATCACTACCCGCTGCCCCCACAACAGGCAACCCCTCTCTAAGGACAACTCTAGTTTCTTTTTGAAAAATGTGTCGAATTCCGCTGCTGGGGAAGACACGGGCCACCCTTTCTGTACCCAGGAGGAGACTGTGGCTAACGTTTTGTCCTTGCCGGTCGCTTTGGCGATGTCGGCCGGTACTACTGGAGGGGCGTCTAGGACCTCTATCATTAAAACCTGGTGGTCTCTCTCTTCCTCGCCCACGTGGCAGCAATCCCGGGGAATGGGGGACCTCGACAGGGCATCCGCATGGCTGATCTCCTTTCCGGGCCGGTATACCAACGCGTGCTGATACGCGTTGAGAAAAATGGCCCACCTGAGCATTCTCGGGGACAGGATTTGGGGTGTGGGCTTATCTGCGGTGAAAATGCCTAGCAAGGGCTTGTGGTCAGTCACTATGGTGAAGGGGCGGCCATACACGAAATCATGAAATTTCTTGGTCCCCGCAATTATCGCTAGTGCTTCCCTGTCTGTCTGGGCGTAGTTTCTCTCTGCTTGGGACAAGGACCTAGAGTAAAACGCTATCGGGGCCTCCCTCCCGTTCTCCAGCACGTGGCATAACACCGCCCCCACCCCCACCGGGGATGCATCGCAAATCAGGACCACTGGGCGTTTGGGATTGAAGTGGGTCAGTACAGCATCTGATGCCAGGAGTCGCTTCAGGTCATTGAAAGCCTTCTCGTGGTCGTCGCCCCACTTCCATGCCTCGTCCTTTTTTAGCAATTTGTGTAGCGGTTCCGCCACGGCTGCCTTCTGAGGAAGGAAGGAGTGGTAGAAGTTGAGCAACCCAAGGAACGACTGCAGCTCGGGCTTGGAGGTGGGGCGAGGGGCCTTTTTGATGGCGGCCACCTTGGATTGGGATGGCCTTATTCCCTCGGGAGTAATGCGGAACCCTAGGAACTCGACCTCGGTTGCGAAGAAGACGCATTTGTCCTTTCGCAACCGCAACCCCGCCTTTTCGAATTTTTCCAGGACTTTCCCCAACCTTTTTGCCAATTCTGCCCGGCTCCCCCCTGTAATCAATACGTCATCAAAGTAGGGTAACACCCCCTCTAGTCCCTTTAGGAGGCGTTCCACGAGTGATTGGAAAATCCCGGGCGCCGAATTCACGCCGAATTGGAGGCGCGACACTTGGAACGCTCCTTTGTGTGTGACTATGGTCTGCGCAGCAGCTGCGGCGGGGGTGACCGGGAGCTGCTGGTAGGCTTGGGCCAGGTCGAGTTTAGCAAAACACCTCCCCCCGTGCAACCTGGCCAACAAGTGGCTGACTACCGGCACCGGATACGCATTAGGGCGGATCGCCTTATTGATGGTGCACTTGTAATCAGCGCATATGCGGACCTCCCCGTTGGCCTTGAGCGCTGTTACAATTGGAGTTTCCCACTCCACAGAATCAACAGGAACAAGAATCCCCTGGCCCACCAATTTGTCCAACTCTGCCTCTATTTTGTCTTTCAGGGCGAAAGGCACCCTGCGCGGTTTAAGTCTGATTGGACGTACTCCAGGGTCCAGGTCGAAAGTCACTGGGGGGCCCTTGAACTTTCCGAGTCCTTTTTAAAAAACTTCGGGGTGCGCCTCACACACGCTCTGTATTGGATCAGTCCCGGCGGCGTGTACTCCCACGGCGTGCACCCCCCCGATGAACAACCCCAGGGGCTGAAACCATTGAGTCCCGAGGAGGCTGCATTTACCTCCTTTGAGGACGACTAGGGGAAGCGTTGCGGTGCACTTTTTGAACTGGACCTGGAACTTCCCAACCCCCAGTACCGGGATGCGGTTCCCTTGCACGTCCTTTAATGTGGCCCTCAACGCCTTGAGCTTGGGCCGCACGTGGGGGGGTATCTTTAGGAACTCTCCCTGAGAGATAATAGAGTAAGAAGAACCCGAGTCCACCTCCATCCTAACAGGGGCCCCTTGTATTACTACCTCGACGAAGTATCGGGGATGCTCCGTGGAAACGCTGAAAACCGGAGCGTCGTCCTCGCTGTCGTCGGAGATGCGTCCGACGCCGTCCCGCTTCCTCGTGGTCCGGGTGCCGTGGTCCTTGGGCCTCGTGGTGCGATCCTGCCTCGCCGAGCGGTCTGGGGAGCTCCTCTTGGCCTCGCGCCGCTTCCGGCAGACCTTGGCAATGTGCCCGCGCCGGCCGCAGTTGTGGCACTCGGCCTTGCGGAACGGGCATTTGGCGCGGGCGTGGGCGGCGCCGCAGCCGTCGCAGCGCCGGCCCTCCCTTTGGACCTTCCGGACATCGTCGTCGTCGCCACTCTCCGTGGTTGAGTCCGAGACTCGCCGGGCCGCGCGCACCGAGCTCTCTGCCTTGGCGGTTTTCGGCCGCCAGTCCTGGAGCTCTTGCACGCCGGCCGTCGTGGCTTCCGCGGCCTGCGCTGTGTCGAGGACCGTTTGCCACGTGGGGGGCGGCTCCTGTTTCATCAGCGCGCGCTGAGTTTCGGTGTCCCTCAGGCCGCAGAGCAGGCAGTCGCGGAGGGTGACTTCTGGGGTCTCCCACTTGCAGGGGCCGGCGGCCAGCCGCAGGGCCGCGGCGAACTCGGCGACCGATTCCCCGGGCGCTTGGACTCGCCTCCAGAACGCGCTCCGAGCGGGGAACATCGCTATCGCGGGCCGGAGGTGGGCGCGCAACACAGCCAGAAGCTCTTTGGCTTTGTAGTCGCTCACCCTCCTCGGCGCGATCAGGTCCACCAGAGTCCTTTTTGTCTCGTGTCCGAGCATGCGGACGAAGATGGCCCTCTTCTTGTCCTCGTCTGAGACTTCGAGCTCCACCAGCGCTCCGTTGAAGTCTATCTCAAACAGCTCCAAGTCTCCCGGCTTCCTGATCTCGTAGCCGGCGCATGTCTTGGTCCCGTGGGCAGCCATTAATCCCACCTTCGTCGCCAGTTTACTGTATGGGACCAAAGACAACAGGACAGCCGAAAGGTTGGCTTAACACAGGTTTATTGCATAGGGATCTGGTGGAGCATGAGGTAATGGCGGTGATACATCTCTTTATATACAGTAGGGTTATACATTTGAATCTAGTAGCACGGTAGCTCATTGGCCGCTACCGGCGTGGCCTCGCCCAGGCACGCCTCTCTTCAGTAGTTCTTCTTTCCTGCTGCTGAATGCGGGGAAGGTTTTCCCGCGGCTGTCCGTGATTGAGCAATGTGAACCATGTGAGATTGAACGCTCGCAGCTGCCCTCTATGGGCTGCTTGCTCGCGTTCCTTTACAGCTGCGACACATTGTAAATGGAGTGGTTACATTCTGTCAGTACAAGACATGCATACACAACAATCCTGGTAAAGGAAAGAGTATTAAATGGTTTCCTGTTCCATCAAAGCCTTGTTTGAACAAAAAGGTATTACCAAGCTCTGGTCTATCCCTATAGTATCAATTATTATTTGGTTTCACTTTGCTCCTCAAGCCTCCAGATTTAAAAAAAAAATGAGGCAAGGTGATCGAAAGTCCATGTAGAGGAAATACATAGTGGAGTGATCCCCACTTACTAGGACCATGGGCTATTGGTAACTGATCCTTTCCACCGGGGACTACCTCATTAGACACGTTCTGTTACTGTATACATACATATGTATATATCATCTTAAATCTCCATCTCTCCATTTCCTTTCCTCCCAGAATAGGAGCCATCAACATGCGACTTGTATGCCATAAGACCCCAGGACAAAATGCTGCCCCCTATTTTCTCTGGAGCCTTCCAGCACTTTCTCAACCCCATTTTTAAAGTGTGTGTGTGTGTGTGTGTGTTTTCCAAAATGCCAAAAAACATCGCTATCCAGAGCATCAATACCAAATGCCCCACAAAAGGATGTTTTTGGTGTTTTTTCGTCCTTATGCAGAGCATCATATGGTGCATAACGAACATGTCGTTATGCGGATTTGTCCTTATCTGATGCTGTCGTTATCTGGAGTTCCACTGTATAAACAAACTACAGAGTTTGGTGCTAGATCACTTAATCACTACATTGAAAATTGATATGAAATAGAAACATCTCTGGTGAACTACAGTAGACTATTATGTTTCTGTGGTGTGTCTGTATGTGTTTTTGTATATTGTAGAGAACTTTGGGAAGCTATTCCTTTTGCCTAGTATCATACAACACTGTAAACAGCATATTGGCATTACAATAAATCATAAAAGGAGACCTGGGGCTCAGCAAAAGTCAGAAATCAAAGGACAGAGGATTTTGCGCTGTTGTGCAGATCAAACCACATCAGACTGAAGGGCCACTGTGGATACTAGCACTGAAACAATCCACAGTCTCTGAATGATCACCTATTCCACACAGAAGCATAAAAGAGGCTGTGAATCAAGCTGTCACTGTAGAGAGAGCACTGGTGGTACATGAAGCCAGAAGGTTGTGAGTTCAATCCTGACTAGGAATCAAAAAGTTGACTCAGCCTTCCATGGTCAGTAAAATGAGGACCCAGTGTGTTGGGGGCAAAATGCTAATTAACTTGTAAACTGCCCAGAGAGTGCACTAAGCGCTATGAGGTGGTATAGAAGTGTCATTGCTAGTCACAGTCATAGCTTTCATTTCCTTATGCCTCTCATTCCACATTGTGTCTCCTGTTATGAAGGGGAAACATTTACAATCTTCGGTGCTATTAAAACAGAGCTTGGATGCATTGCATTTGCATGCAACAAATAATGCACCCAAAGGTGCATATTGGTCTGTCATTGATAGCCATCCTAAAGGCCAAAGAACTAATTTTGTGTCTGCCCATCTGTTAACATTTAGCATGACAAAGGTGAGGCAAGAAGTGTAACACAGGTTCTTAAGGTAACTCAAAGCCTTTGAAAAAGTCACAGTAATGGAAATAAACATTCAAGTTATTCAATAGTAAATTATGAACTTCCTGCATGTTTTCCACATGAATTATTGAATCACACAGCATGCAGCTGGCAGAGCAACACTAAGTCAGGTCAGCTTATTTAGAGTCATGTAAAAACTAATTGGTGCTTAGTGCACTGGAAGAGGGATCTTTGGAGGAGGTAAGGAGACAGGATAATTTATTTTAATTAGCTATGTGAGGATCAGCAATGAAGCAATTGGCATCCACATCCTTCCTAAGATTAAAACAGCAAACTGTTTTAAACTGGGATCAGCCAGCCAGGGAGAAGTCTGTCTAGCAGAGGATTACTTGCTCTAACAAAAAGCAGTTCACCAAAAATTCTTGAAGAGAATCCCTGATACCCAAGTCACTTCTTACCAGCTGCCAGGGACTGGACAGGACCATTTCTGCATGAAAAGTATGCTTCTTCCTCCTTAGAGGAAAGAAGTGGGGTGCAAAATATTTTAACGTGACTATGCAAGACACAAAAATAGAGAAAAGTTTACAAATAAAATTCCCATTTTTTAAGACCAGACATTATATGTCAGCAGACTTTCTGGGGTGCACAGAACCACAATCGGGAGTACCCTGGTAACGGCAGCCTTGTGTTGCCAGCTAATCATTCTCACACTAGGTCAGGTGAAAGAAACTGCAGAATGAACTCACCAAAGGTGGCTTCATTTTAGCAGTTTCACATGTGGCCTAGATATGGAAGAAGAAGCTGACTTACTATTATGTTGTGTGTCATCAAGTCAGAACTGACCCTATAATGGTTTTCTCTTTTCTTGGATACACACCATACCATACCATGGTATATGAATCTGAGTCAGAGCTGAAAGCAATGCTGTCAAGAAGCCAGATTCCATTATAAGCCTGGACATCTAGCAGGATCATCCAAGGCATATAATGTTCACAGTTGAGGCAGCAGAGTAAGATACATCCACTGTCTTCAAGACAGCTATTAAGCAACAGCAGTAGATGAAGATGACACTGTCAGAAGAGGCAACAGGAATGACCTAAAGGCTGGCTTTTAGTAGTACTGTGCAGTAACAGGGATTCTCAACCCATGGGCCGGATGTGCCCCCCATTTCATTTCATTTCAAGTTTAATTTCTATACCGCTTTACTCACCCAGTGGGCAACTCAAAGCGGTGTACATAGTAATAATAAGATAGTACAATAATACAGGTAAACATAACACAATAAATCAAAAATACAATAATAAAGCAATAATGTCATCAAATTACAAAATTACAAGTCAGAAAAAAACTGCCTCCCCCACACCAGGAAATGCCATGTGGTGGAGTAAGGGCAAAAAGGCCGTCCGTCCCCTGAAGCTATCTGAGGGAGCGTGACCTGGCCCCCGGCATAAAAAGGTTGAGAACTCCTGGTATAGTAGGCGATGTCAGGATCAATGTGGGTAGCTGGCAGGCCACACAAATGCCAGGACAACTAGGTAACAGGCCATACACTATCCAAATCTCAGTCCAGAGTCCATGTGAAATCAGAGAAACAGGATTAGTCCAGACAACAAAAACATAGTCCAAACAAGGCAGAAGTCAAGCAACCAGGAAAACAGACACAGCAAGAGTTGGAGCAAGGAGAGGATGGAATAGCAGGGGCAAGGATGCAGGCAAGGCAAAACAGCAGTCTACAGCAGGGGTTCCCAAACTTTTCACGCTGCAGGCCTGACCATGCCCCCTGACAGCTGAGCAAGCCGATCATGTGGTTCCTCCCGCTGTAAACATTGCCATAAAACACATCTGCAGCTGTCATAAACACATTTACAACAGCCACAGGTGGATTTACAGCATGCACAGGCACATTTACGCATGCACAGGAACATTTTACAGCTGTCATAAATGCACCCGCTTCCAATAGCAGCAAGGGCAGCAGCAGGCCACATGAAATGGTGCCGTGTGCCAGGGCCAGCCTGCAGGCCATAGTTTAGCCACCCCTGTTCTACAGGAACAGGGCAGGGCATTTTCAGGAGGAGAAGAAACAAGGCAAGAAATTCAGTAGCCAAGCAACTGCAAGATAGTGTGGGGAAATGAAACTCCCAAGTTGGAAAGTACTTAGTTGGCTACTGAGGAAGAGCAAAGGACAAACACAACAGCTTTGTCACAAATGAAGCAACTAGATTCAGGCCAAAAGGTCATATAGTGGCTGACGTGCACAGAGATGAAAAGAAAGTCCAATGCTGCACAACATGCAGTGGGAAAATGGGAAGTGTGAATTAATCCAAGCTGGAACCCATAAAGTAAGAAATAGAATGCATAAACATTGCAGTGCTTGGTTTCAGTGAACTAAAGTAGACTGGAATGGAATAGTATCAATCAGACAATTATGAAGTGTTCTACTTTGGAAATAACAAACCCAGAAGAAATTGAATGGCTCTAATACAGAGTTACGAGCTATAATGAAAGGCCTGACTGACAAAAGATCTATTCCAGAAGGTCCCATAAATCAAAGGAAAATTTTAAACCTAGATTAGGAATGCTGAATGACCAACAGAGAAACATACTATCTGGGCAGATGAAAAGACAGAGAAGATGAAGATAGTATACTGAAGGCCTATACTGAAAAGAGAAAAAGATGACAGATTCTTTGGGGGGGGGAGAATCCTACAATGAAGAATCTGCAGTTTTAGAAAGTGAAGTGAAATCTGTTCTGAAAGTACTAGGAAGAAATGAATCACCAGGGTAGATGGAATACCAATAAAACTATTTCAAGCCACAGAGACAAAGTCTGTCAAAATCCTGACAAGTATGCTAACAAATATGGGAAACAAAATAATGGTCCACTGTCTAGCAATATTCAATATACAGTGGTACCTCTCATAACAAACACATTGTATAATGATTTTTTTTCCATTATCCGGGTTTTTGCTGCTTAAAGGGAACCCCAGTTAACAAACTTTTTTCCCCATTATGCAAGGCATCTCCCATAGGGAACTGCATAACGAAAAAACCGCATAGCGAAGAGCTCTTGGTTATGCAGGGTTCTACGGTACATTACAATTCCCAAGAAAGGAGACTGCAGTAGAGGCTATAGGGCCATTTCTTTAATTTCCAATGCAAGTAAAGTGATGCTCATGGTTTTGGAATAAAGGCTTTTATCTTATATGGAGTAAGAAATGTCTAATGTTCAAGAAAGAGGCACTAGCAAACTGAAAAAGTTAACTTTTTCTTTCCCTTCTTTTTGCCTCAAAAGTAATGGACAAATATTTTATTTTTAAACATGGTCTGTATTTGAAATATGCACTTTAGATATTCTGCAGGCCTCTACAGGCTTGTCAATGGATGGCTTGTAATGTTATCATTAAAAAAAGAAAGATGTCTGCATTGCAATCTGGATTCCAGAGAATTGGCAGGTAACCAGTTAATAAAATTATTTGCCAGATGGTTGAATAATCTGGCCTATGGTTAAGAGTGATGTCACATCAATTCAATGTGCTATAATTGGGAAAATGTGGGTGGAAGCAAGGAGGTACTTTATATAGAACATTACATTAGCAGTCTTATCATATCTGTCAAGTTTGGAATTTAAAAATAAGGGAAATTTTGGCCACACCCCTCTGTGGGTGTGGCCAAATCTGTGGCGCGTGGCCAAATCTGGCTGTGTGACTTGCTGGGCTCTAGTCATGCCTGCCACATGACCATGAAAACGTCTGCAAACACAGACAGCACTGACTCTTTGGCTGTAAATGGAGATGAGCACTGCACCCTAGAGTCAGATACGACTGGATTTCGAGCAAGTGCAACCTTTAACTTTACCTATTGTTAGATCCAATGCTGCCTGTCATATCTGACTCTAGGGTTCAGTGCTCATTTCTGTTTATAGCCAAAGAACCAGCACTGCCTATTTGTAGATGTTTCTGTGGACATGTGGCAGGTATGACTAGACTAGACACCAGAATGTTGTTACCTTTCCCACCAAAGTGGTCTCTATCTACTTGTAATTTCTTGCTTTTGAACTGCTAGGTTGCCAAGAGCTGGGACAGAGATGGGAGCTCAAACCGTCATGTCGGCCTTCCAGCTAACAAGGCGACCTTCTTAACCACTGAGCTGCAGTGGCTCAAGTGGCTAAGGTGCTGACTGGAAGGTGGCAGGTCAGCAGCTCGATACCCAAGTACTGCAGGACAGAGTGAGCGTCTGCCTCTGTCCCAGATTCTGCCAATTTAGCAGTTCAAAAGCAAGAAAATTTAGGGAAACAAATAGGGTATCTGGATTAGTGCAAGCCCCTTCCCCTCATCTTCCTGTTTGTTTAAGCTTGAGTCCCACCAACCTAGTGGGGCCTCCATCCCACCACACAGAAGTGGCTCATCTTCTTCTGCCTCTTTCCTCCCATCTAGGGCCTTATTTTTTTCACCCTCAGGTGTCTCTTTCCCTAGGGTCTACCTTATGTTTATCAGACCACCACCTCATGATGTCATTATTTGTATTTTCACTGTTATTTTTGCAGTTCTGAAGACATGTCATGTTGGATTGTGGCCGCGAAGCGGCCGTTGGGTCCCGGAGGGGACTGGTCAAGCAATGAGACACGAGGCAAGATGGAGCGAAGACCAGTAGACCAGTGATTTATTGAGGGAAAATCATCAGCATATATAGAAAGCGAGGCTGCGTGTGATGGAATTGACATCTGACAAGAATCACATCTCATGTTTACACGGGTTAATTGGGAATCTCTCCCGGGGAAGTTAATTAACTAAATTAAACACTGACAGGGGAACTCCATTGTTCCATGCTTATCCTGGGGTAAACATGGCCACTGTTGGTTTTAGGGCTGTAGATAATCCGTGGGTGCGATATTACCTATTATCTGATTTACGAGTCAGCCATCCAATTTCCTCTTGCTCGAACTGTTTGTCAGGTCAACTGTGGGTGAATTAAACTATGGCTATTAATCCGCTCCCCAATTTCTGTCCCCTCGGAACCAAGTCTCAAAGGAGCAATCTACCAAGTAATGGTTCTGTCAGGGACAGTATGCCAATTGCGTGCGCGGATCCCGCAATGTTACCTGTATTATATTGAAATTTGTCTGTTTGAGTGATGATTAATAGGGATTAATAGATAAATAGGGAACACTTTGGTGGAAAGGTAAACAGCTTTCCGTGTGCTCCTGTGTCTAAGGCATGCCTGCCACATGACCATAGAAACGTCTGCAGAAGCAGACAGCGCTGGCACTTCGACTTTGAAACATAGATGAGCACTGAATCCTAGAGTCAGATATGACTGGCTTTCAAGCAAGGTAAAGGTATCCCTTGCTTGAAAGCCAGTCATATCCGACTCTAGGGTTCAGTGGTCATCTCTGTTTAACCTGGTCCGGACCCTGGCCCCTCACCTCACACACAACACACACACAAACACACATACCATCACTCTCCACACCCACACCAAGGTGACTCTCTCTCTCTCTCTCTCTATCACACACACACACACACACACACACACACACACACAGCAAAGTAAGCCAAAGACGTGATATTATGGGGGAAATAATAAAACGGGAGGGGGGCGGGAAGAGGGGTAAAAATACAGGTTTTTTTCGGCCAATGAGGGATACTTGACAGGTCTGAGTCTTATGCTTTGTTCACCCATGAGGTCTACCTTGTTCAGTAGCTGAGAGGGATTTCTTCTACTGTTTTTGGAAGGTAAACTTGCCACTCAATTCAGTACCAAATTCCAGATGTGTTTCAACCCAAAAGTGAGCAATCAATAGGGCAACACATGGAGGGGAAATTGCCTGCTCTTCATCATCTTTCCCTGCCCTTCCCCACACACTATGCTCTCCATTTAAAAGATGTGACATATCCTTCATAGCACAAATGCATGACCATTAAATGACTTTGGGGAAATAATCTAATCGGCTATATTCTGTTCAGGCTCTTGAAACAGCTATTTCAGGATCTCTGCAAACCAAAATAATGTGCAAACAAAACATAATTTGTAATTGTAAACAAGATGTTCTCATTTAGCCAGGTTTACTTCAGAGCAAACACATAATGAATTTAATCAGCCCATTTAGGAAAGGGCTGAAAACCTGGCTGGCAGGGCAAGTATAGGGGGCCGACGGAGTGTTGACTCCCGCTCGTGGCTCTACTAGAAGTATATGTCCCTTTTTACTGATGGGTGGGAAGGGAGGGTCTTTTAACTGGGAGTTGATTTTTAAGAGTTTTTAAAAGAGTTTTATAGGAGTTTTAGATTCTTATGTATAAGTGTGCCGCCCTGAGTTTCCTTTAGGGCAAGTGGGCGTGGTATAAACTCAAATAAATAAATAAATAAATACTAAATGATATTGACAGCCAGACTAGTAGTCCTTCTATCACTGTTTCCCTGCAGCTGGTGGCTCTCTAAGTTCACAGCCTAGAGGACTTTCTCAGTCACAGAATTTAAATTGGAGATGGAGTTTAGGCCCTTCTAAATGCAAAGCTTGTACTCTACCACTGGGCCATAATTTGCATTAATGTTTCTGCCCAATCAGACTGTTTCTATTGTTCTTCTTCCTAACAATCTTCTTGCCCATCCTCTCCTCTTCTTCCTCCTTTCATCACTACAGCTTTGCACAGCTGTTTCTATGTTTTTGCTTGCCTTGCAACCTTATTAATGTTGACTGCTAATTTAGCTTAAAATGGGTGGTGCACCTTTGTCTATCCAAATTTTTTAGATTGCAGCCTCCATAATCCCCTAACCTCTGGTCATGCTAGCTGCAGCATCTGAAAACTAAAGTGCAAAGCAACTGGACCACCAAAGGTTCTTACTCTTGATTTAGCAGTACTATTCCTTAGAGTTCCTCAACTTAACTTCATGTTATCCCACACCTCTTATTTTTGTCATTGAACTTCAAATGTTTATGTTTGTGTGAATGCAATACCAGATATCAATTTCAACTAGAATATTGAATATAGAATATTGAATAGAAACATCTGTATACAAATTGAATCCAACTTTATGCTACAAGGCAGGATTATCCATCCTCCAAATTCAAGTTGCTATTAAGACATTCAACTTGCATAATATGTGGAATGGAACTGCACTCTTGATAGTTGAGAAACTCCTTTAATTTTCTGTATTGTACAAAGTTTGTAGGAGTCAGTTTTTAAAAGTTAGGAACAGGGACGTCCAACTCTGATTGTCAGCAGATATTTTGTTTTTACATTATTAGTGACACACACAAACACACATATATAGATAGAGAGAAAGACAATACAAGGAAGATAAAAACATTACCAATAAAAACATTACATAATACTTAGAAGCATACTGGCACTCAAGTTTTATCCATTTCAAAATAAGATAAAAGAATGATTAAAAATAGTATTCTTAGCGTTACCATCTATGGCAAATAGTTACCAGTTTGAAATAATTATGAAACATAAAACAAGCCAGATGTTCCCATCCTAGTTTTATTACATATGTAAATGTTCAATTAGAAGTCCTAGGGGGGAAAAACAACCAGACACACACAAAAGTTTTGTTTGAAAACAAAATGGTTGTTTGCAACAGCCGCTTCTTCTTAAATCTTTCTTGTAAAGCAAAAGCAAAAACAAAATATGGAAAATTAGTAACAGATTGTGCCTAAGAAGAATGAAAGCAATCACCTAATTTTTTACTTGCATTGCTTATAGTCCTGTTTCAATAGAACTGGTGAACATGAGAAACAGAAAAATGGTTACCTACATAATAGAGTCCAATAGAATTGCCAAAAAAATGCAAAGAAAAAAAAGCTGGGGAATGTTAATAGAAATCTTATCTTCTTTTTCTACTTGTGTGTAATGCTAATCAAAAAGAGGCAAGAGATCTAAGATCTGTCCAGGGCTTTCAAAAGGAATATCTGGGTGTGGTATAGTACTTGGCTTTAGCATTATTTTCTCTATACAACCGCTTCCCTATGATCCAATTGTATGTTTTTGATGTTCGGGAATTGAAGAGAAGCAGCCAGCATAACAGGGCCAAACACAACTTTATTGCAAGCAAACCGAACATAAACAGCAATGGCGCAGCAGCGTTTATATACAATATACAATGGATACATTCGGGCAGGAAACAACAGGATTGGTTGGGAGAGAAGTGGGGTGATCATGGGGTGACCGGAAACTGGGGAGACTTCGCGTGTCTCGTTAGAAAGGGCAGGAAGGCAAGTCCCGCGATAACTTAGTGCCATGAAGAAGACAAAATGGAGGATCACCCCGATCCTGCAATAATAATTACAAACTGTTTAAAGCACTATTTAAGTTACATACACAACAATGTTCCTGAATAATACAATAAAGAATCCTTGACAAAGTCCTTCTCTGACACTGTTGAGGACATGGTGGTGACCATGGGCTCTCAGGTACACAGTCAGGTTCCAGTATGGTCCTGTTGTGGCAAACAGAACTTCTGCTGTTTCAGCTAAATTATAGAGAAGCTTATCAGTTGAAGTTATCCCCCAAGTGAGGACCAGGCCACCACAACTATGTACACAACAACAGCATGGCATTTGGCATTCTTAAAAGAATTAGCCACAACAATTGGAACCACAGATCCTGAAGATGCTCAAATGAGGAATGAGAAAAAAGTTATATTCTGAAAGGCACACAACCATCTAGACATACCCGTCAAGCGCTGCTCCGGAAAATGCAGGAACTGCTCCGGCCTGGGTGCGCATGCGCATGAAAAACTCCATTGCACATGCACAGAACCCCTTTGCACATGTGCAGAACACATTTGTGCATGCACAGATGGGTTCTGCATGTGCGCACATATGTAGTAACCCCTTTCCCCGCCGTTCTAAATACGGGACAGCACCGGGAAAGGGGAGGGACGCACACCAAAATCCCATGATATCCTGGCCAATCCGGGATACTTGACAGGTATGCCATCTAGAACAGGGATCCCTAAACTTTTAATGCTGGGGGCTGGTTCATGGTCCCTCGGACTTTAGATGGGCCAGACTGGTAGTCCCGGCAGCGGCAGCAACCACCCCAACCCCACACTCCTCCCCACCACTTTCCTGCTTACTCGCCTGGAGGAGCTGCATGGTGTGGGTGAAGGAGGGGTCCAGGCTGTCCTTCTCAGCCATGAGTTCAGGCAGGAAAAGTTGTGCTCAGCCACTCTGGCCACTGGAAAAGCCGTGCTCAGCCAGTGCGGCCACCAAACAGGCCACCCATGGCTATTTTGGCTGCCAGAAAAGCCGCTCTCGGCCAGAGCAGCTGACAGAAAAGCCACCCATGGCCACTCCAGCCACTGCTTCTGCCTCAATCCTTGTCCCCTCTGCTTGGTTTGGCTTGTCCCCAATGCCACTCAGTAGTAGGATGGCTGTTGTAAGACTTACAACATCCACCCTGCTATGGAGCGCCAGCATGAACACACCAAGCCAAGTGGAAGGGACAAGGTGGCAGAAGCAGTAGCCGGAGTGAGGGCTGGATCTGGCTCACAGGCTGTTGTTTGGGGGGGGGGGGCGCTCTGGTCTAGAATTTAGATGGCATAAAACTTCCCACATGTATAAGCAACGTCCATCACATACTTCATCTAATAAGAACAAAATTAGAGATTGACCTGAGTCCATGGATGGAAATAATAGAGCCTGGATGTCAACGTTTGAATGTAGAATAATTCACTAAATATTATAATGAAACAAAAGATATACATTTCTTAACATGTCCAGCAATCAAAGTTATTAATAAGTTTCAGACTTAGCAACTATTTGCATGAACATTAATTTACTTTAATTTAATTTGTCAATTTGTATGCCGCCCCACTCGCAGAGCGACTCTGGGTGGCTAACAAAGAAAAACACAGTATCACCATTACAGTACAAAATATCAAGTCATAAGCGTTTCAGAAACATTACAGAGAATATCTCCATCACCATCATAAAACTTCAACCCATCCCCACCCGCACCAATTAAAAAAATATAGTTAAAACTTTAAAAAACATGAGTGATTCCTGCTCTAAATGAGCCAGTGGGGGTGGTAGTTACTCCCTCTCCACCTCCCCACACCTGCCCTGCCAGCCAGGTCTTCAGCTCTTTCCTGAAGAGCAGCAGCTCTGTCTGGAGACACAGTTCAACTGGCAGGAGGTTCCATAGGGCCAGAGCGGATACCAAAAAGGCTCTTCTTTTAGTGCTAGAGAGGCTTCGCCTCTCTAGCAGTTGGTAAAGAGCCCCTCCGGTCCATTCTAGTAGGATGGGCAGATGTCCTTAGGGTGATGTGGTCTCTTAAGTATCCTGGCCCAATACCATGTAGGGCTTTAAAGGTAATTACCAGCACCTTGAATTGCACCAGGAGGCACATTGGCAACCAGAATCAGGTAATACCCCGAAGCCCTGAAGCCAAAAGTTTGGACAGCTATTTCTAACCAATATACAAATATAAACTTTACTCATTTATGTAGCTCTTGAATATCTGCAACTCTCTCTTCTACCCATAACCCAACTGTTTTTCTTCCCCTATCAGATCCCTCCACCTCACTTTTATGCACATAAAGGAAAACACATACAGTAAGTTGCCACAGCATATTAAGAAAGTACAGGTCACATGTTGGTTGCGTGCACCCAATTGCATATCTGACACATGCATGATGCTATTACCTGTAGTATCTTTTGTGGTTTTGCTTGTAAATAACCAATAGGATTCTAGCAGATATATTGCTGGGTGATCTAATCCCAAAATTGTCACTGGAAGGCATATGGCTTGTCTATGGATCTCAAATCCCTGCAGAAAGCAGGCAAGTAGACTGTTCTGCATTTAATTAGTTAATGGCCAACAGCTAGTATCCAGATAGCATCTGAAATCTAAGTGACTGTATTATTTTAAAGGTATTTTTACATTCAGCAATGTGGTTTGGAATGCTCTTCAAGTTTCTGTATTTCTCTTTGATCCAGCAGCAGTGGGAATTACTGAACTGAAAGATATTAACATCCCAAGGCCATTAAGTCCTGCTGGCTGTAAGATTCTGGGAATCTTTACTTTTTTAAAATATCTTTTTTGGAAATAGGATAATTAATACAGCTAGGAATCAACATGTCACTGATATCTTGATCTGTCTAACAGATTTCTGGATTTAAATTGTTCACCTTTTTCATAAAGAAAGCAAGAGAGGTTGAGACTTATTTTGGTCTTATCTCAAGCACCTTCCTGGGGAATAGAGTGTGGAGATACATTATATGAAAAAGTTTAAGATAGTACAACTAGTTTAGAATCTATAAAGAGATAATAATAATTTTGTGTCAGAAATTATTCTGGGTTGAAAGGAATTTTGCTGGATAAACTCTGCTCAGGGCACGTCCAAATGAGGCTGCTTTCGTGTCCCCAAGATCTTTCCCCATCAAAGTGGTCCCTATTTATCTACTTGGAATCTCTTGCTTTCAAACTGCTAGGTTGGCAGGAGCTAGGACAGAGATTGGCGCTCAAACCAACATCCAGTACCCGGGTCTTGAACTGATGACTTGCCAGCCTTCCAGCTAACAAGGTGAGCTTCTTAACCACTGAGCCACCCCAGCCCTGTGAAGAGATGAAGCTATCCTTCTGACTTGTCCAAGTAACTGAATCAGCTAGAATCTTTTAATGCCATCAGTTCAGACTTACTGTATACAGTAAGAGATTCCTTTATAATGAAATTTTTCAGAAGGAGATGGGAAAAATACCTCAAAAAAGAAACATTTTAAATGTAAAATGTGTGTCTGCTTTAAAATTCTAAAAATAAAAGCAACAAGAGGAAGGAAGTGACTGAATGTTGGGATAATATTGGTCTGCCTGTGTTTGGGGAAATGGGAGTGATACAGCTAGGAAACTCCACCCAAACATACTCACGTAGCAGATTTCATTTTAGAGCTACAGGGAGGATGTACACAAGTTTCAATGTGTGTTTTTTAAATTGCATGGAAAACAAGTAGTATCAGTTTATTGTTCAATGAATTGCTTTCTAACATATACTAAAAGAATCATAAAACATATTTCGAATTGGTCTCAGTAGCACTCTGAATCAGACATTATGTGTTTGCCTTAAAACAAATGTACATGGTTTATATTTTCAAAGGGAAGTTCAATTAATACTCGTCAGCATGTCTTACAAAGACAAGCAATGTACTTGTAAATATTCTACACCTGATTGAACTGGAGAAACAAAATATGCAGCAAGATAAAAGATTTCCCAAATACGACATAAGGTTTAACCTTCGCCTACATAATATTCTCCGTCATTTGATATCATCTTCTCAAACATTCTGAGAGACATTTCCATACAAGGAGAGACTTGCTTGGAGAATGACAGCATCAAATTGTTAAGGACAATTAAGGTGGGAGGGGGGACATACAAATTGTACTAAAGCTGGGTAGCAATCATTCAAGTGTTATGACAAATTTCTCTTTCACACAGCTGAAGTAGCTTCTGCTATTTTTAACATTTACTGACCTTTTGTCTTTGTAGAAAAGACCAAATTGCATTTTAAAAAATCCTTGTGTACACTTATTCAGTGATTTTGAAATCCATGAGACTTGGAGGGTAATGAATGTCTCTTTCATCCAGCTTTTTAAAGAACATTTCCCTTCTCAAACACACAAAATTCAGAATACTTCTTTTGAATACCCATAATCAGTGCTCAGATACCCCTCAGAGGATATCTGTAGTAATGCAGGACCTTCCCAGTAAGCTTAAGAATAATAAATAAAAATATCTCATGCACAAGAACTGTTGTAAACTACAGAGAAATCTATATGTCACCTTTCATTAACTCTACAAGCATGTCTAAACATCATGCTAAGCCACAGTTTACATTATGAACTGCATATTAGATGACCAAAGAAACCATAGCTTGCCTTCCCCACAAGTCAGGTTTCAAGAAACCACACTATAGCTTGTTTTGACATGTAGACATGGTTTGACATGTAGACATGGTTTACAACATGGAACACCTTAACTTTGTCATCTTTCACTTTTAAAACACAGACTAAGCTTCTGGCTGAGAACTGTCTTCCTCATAGCCCAACAATTCTGCTTTTCCTGATGAAGTGGTGAAAGGAAAATGTATGGGACTAATCTGTAGTATGCTAAAGTATTATCTAAATCAGGGATCCGTGACCTGTAGCCCCAAAACTCCTTCTGTGCAGCTCTCCAACCTATGCTATCATACTCATTTTCCCTCAGACCCACACTGTTCTTCCTGCCTCAAGTGACACCGTCTAATAGTGTTTTTCTATCCCTTTCTTACAAACAACACAATAGCAACATTGATTTTTCTGGTCTCCACAGTCACTTCACTCAGCACCTTCTTGGTCTTTTCCTCCATACTAGCATGTTGGCCATTCTGGATGTTATGATAGCCAGTAGAGCTCAAATACCAGTAACATTAACATTGCTTCATTGACCTCTGAATGCTTACTTTTGATCTAAATCAGTGGGTTAACAATTTTGTTACATTTCAATTTAAGATGTAGCCCCTTTTAGACACTGGGCACTCTCATGCGGCCCCATGTACCAGAAGGTTTGCGACCATATTTCCTACACATTTTCCTTTGCTGTGAAAATCCTCAAGCACACAATAAAATAGCCCACCAGTAGTCATTACTAAGGTGGCAGCATTTTGTGAACTATTCGCAATTGATTAAGGGTACATTCCTAGCTCACATCTAACCAAAAGTAAATCCCATGTAATCCAGTGGGGTTTATTTTTGAGCGCACAGGTAAAGGATTAAGATAAGATATAAGAGGGGCCTTGGGATGTTAGTTTCTACATCTCTCAAAGCAATATATACAACTCTACTGTCATTGAACCATAGCAGTGTGCATTGAACCCAGTTCTGAAGTACTATTAGTCTTTAACATTTATTCCTCCCCATATCAAAGAAAAAAAGGAAATTATAGCTGCCTGGGCAGCTTTAAAACATTATTTAGATGGTATTCAATGGTCATGGACCATAATAAAGAATTTCACTCACCCCACTTCTGGAAGACCACATACATTCTCTATCCCTAATTGCAAGATAAAAAGAGATATGCTTTTTCCTTCAAAAACTGTGGGGGGGGGGTGTTTATCAATAAGCAAATTTAATCAACCGATGAGTGCATTAAAAAGAATGCAACTATTAATATCCTTTTTCTTTAGGCTGCAGCTTTCATGATCTCGAGCATTTAGGAGAACATTACCTTGGTCTAGGTGCGTGAAAGATCCAATGACAAAATCCAGTGTCGAAACGGCCAGAAGAAAGAGAAGCAACAGCTGGAGTCGGATGATCCATTTCACACCAGCAAGGTTAATTCCAAGCAAGCCCAGCAGGACAGCAAGTGAGATGCCCCTTACTGCCCAGATGTTGCTGAAGTTCAAGAGATCAGATACAGATTCAGCAAATCCAGTTATGTACATAGCACCTGCAACACACTAAAGGATAGTTTGGCTTGAGAAATTATTAGGTAAGTATGTCACAATTGTTTTGAGCTGGAAGGTTTTATTGTTTTAGCATTTATATTTTATTACACAGCCTATAAAAGACTCGAGTTGTCGTTTTTAATAAAAGATCGAGAAATAAGAAAAAAAATACAGATTTCCAATACAAAAACGATTGAACAAACCTAGTGATGAAACAAGGACTTTATACAGTAGAAATCCGTATAATAATTGTCCCATACAGCCATGAAATCGCATAGCGATTAGGTTTGTAGGGGGGGAAGGCATTCCACATAGCGATTGTCCCTATGGAAAAATCCGTACAATGATTTTTTCAATGGAAAAAACCACTTAGCGCCAAAAATCATTGTACAGTTTTTTCCATAGGGAAAATAGTTGTACGGATTTTTCCATAGGGTCAATCGTACAACGATGAAAATTGCATAGCGATGAGCTCCGTGGCACGGATTAAAATCGTTATGCAGAGTTCTACTGTATTATTATTTAAGGCAACAGCATATTGTTATTAACAACATAAGATTTGCCTCATTAAGAGAGCTAACTCTGCAAGCAGCATGTAAAAAGCAGAAACATAATAAAAAGGGGGGGGGGGTGAAATACAGTGTCATTGTTTTCCAGATGGTGAAAACAAAACTACTTTTGCAAAACCTGTCTGGGGAGGGGGAGGCAGAAGTTGGAAAAGTAGAGTAAGAAAAAAAAAGCTCCCCAAATTCACAGCAAGGCCACTGGTCACAGTGATGTGCAACATTTTGGAGCAAATAATGGAACAAGGAGGCTATGGAGCATACCTGTCAAGTGTCCCGTATTGGCCCGGATTTCCTGTAATTCAGCTCCGTTTTTTCTACTTTCCCGCCCAGAGCCACCACCATCCGTAATTTGAAGGTGGGGGAAAGTAGTTACTATGCATCCCCTTCTGCGCAGAACCCTTCTACGCATGTGCAGAACCCTTCTAGGCATGCACAGAACCCTTCTGCACAGAAGGGGATGCGCTAAAGCCTTCTGCGCATGCATAGAAGGGTTATGCGCAGAAACCTTCTGTGCAGGTCCCGTATTGTCCAGAGCTGCGCTTGACAGGTATGCTATGGAGGGTAAAGAAGAAAGGAGCCAGTCCTATTCCTGGATGGAAAACTTAATTGTTTACCGCATTTGCCGGCATATAAGATGCATTGGAGTATAAGACACACTCCGTTTTCCTGTGTATTTTAAGGGGGGGAGTGTGTCTTATATGCCGGCAAATTTAGTATATAACAATAGTCACTCAATATTCAGAGTTATTACATTGTTTGTTTCTTAATCAAGTGTTCCTTAGGAACAATAGTGTATGGCATGAAATAGGGCAGGATATGGTGACATCGAAGCACCCCATCCGAAATGAGGACTGTTAGATCTAAATTTACAGAATGCACTTTTGGGCTTACTTCCAACTATGTGTTTATGCTATCAAAAGGCTCACCCAAATAGTGATTCCCCTGAATTCTATGATGGGGTGGAGATGGTGGGGAGCTTCCAGAAGCTGTTGGTATGCAACTCCCACCATCTCTAAACATTGGCTATGCCAGTTAGATCTCACGACAGTTGGACTCTAGCAACATTTGGTGAGCCACAAGCCTCTTCTTCTGTGAAAGGAGAACTACATGGGGGATACGTTCCAAGACTTTCCGGAAATGAATAAAACAGTGGCTAAGCAGTGAGCCCTATATTTAATGCATATACCTGAGTCATAGAAGCAGGGGAGCGGTTTCAAATGCCTCTGCCTTTTTACATGAGAGCTACCAAAATGTCTGCCTCTGTTCTTTGTAAATATTCCATTGCAGATAGTGGCCGCTAGTAGCCAGTTATAGCAATGTACCATAGATATATATACATATCATACATGTTATGTATTTTAGGAATTTTTAAATTGAATATTTTTAGACCTGCAGATACTGAACCCATGGATATGTGTGTGTGTGACCTATATTGCATATACTAGCAACTGTCGATGTGAACAAAGTACTGTACTGTATTTCCAAACTATTAATAGAAAAAAGAATTTTTTTAAAAAGCCCTGAACTACATTCTTGTCTCAAGCAATGAGAAACAAAGCACATACATAGTAAGGATTATTCTAATAAATATCATAAAGCACAGAGGCATTCTGATCCTTCAGACTGGAAGCAGTTATAACAGCCAGCAACCTGCTAGAATAACCAGCTAAACATTTAGGTATTCATTAAAATACATTCAAACATTGTTTTAAACTGTTCAGCCACAGTAATATGCATGATCATCATTTATTATTTTAAAAAACCACACCATTTACTGCCAAATATTGAGGATTAAAAAGGGCTTTGCTCTGTATGCATAAGATTCATCTCATCTGTGTGGAATATGAAAAGTTATTTCACATTTTTGTGAAAGCAAGTTGCCATCTAGAAACGGAGCAGGTATCTATTATTCAATACAGAGAAAGACTCTAGCTTCCTACATGAAATTATTTTCCCAGTTATTGGCTATGGTGAAAGGTTTCATGCTGCATTCAGTAGGCATATTAAATGGAAGGGTTGGAATCGACTGTGCGACTGAACAACAAAAATTACATGGGTGAGTGAAGTTGAAGAAGAGTGGTATTTGAGGCACAGAATAAAAACCAGGTAGGAGTATTAGACTTAACCTTTGAGAAGGATATTGTATTCGGAAAACAAGATAATAAATTGGGTGACACAAATATTAAAGACTAGCATTTTTGCCCGGCCTTGCCGGGCAGGTTTGGATTGTGCGCTGGTGGCAGGGATCCGTCAGGGAAGGTGGTTTTTCCCAAACACACAATACACACAATCACAACATGCACACACGACACACACACGACTCACAACCCACACCCACCACAGTCACACACATCACACACGACACAACACACACGACACCCCCACACAAAACACATTCTCCCACACATAACACATGCTTGACACACAACCCACACCCACCACAGCCACACACATTGCACACGACACAGCAAACACACACAGCAAACACACACACAACACACACCGACACAACACACAATCACACAGGACACACCCACACAATATAACCGCACACACAATACACACACACAACACATACAACACAACCACACACACCACACCCGACTCAACACACCTGACACAACAACTCACACAAAGCCGCCTCACCGCCGCCGCCGCCCAAGCAGAGTTCGCCTGACAGTTGAGCCGGGGGTGACGGAGGCAGGGAGGAGAGACCCGCAACATGAAGGGTCTCTCCAGTGGTCCAAAAAAGCCACCTCTCCGCCGCTGCTGCTGTTTCCTTTGTATTACCCCCACTGCTGTTTTGAGAGTTAACACGAAACAGCAGAGAGGGTAATACAAAGGCAGCAGCCAGTGATCCACCAGGGAGAGTGCCTCCCCTGACGAATCATTGGCTGCCGCATTTGCATTTCCCCCTCAACTGTTTTGAAGGTAGTTTCGTGTCAACCTTTGAAACAGTTGAGGGGGAAATGCCTGAGGGGGAATGCCTAAGGCGGCAACCAGTGATCCATCAAGAGAGGTGCTCTCCTTGCTGAATTGCTGGCTGTCTCCTTTGTATTACCCCCACCACTGTTTCGAGAGCTAACACGAAACAGAGGTGGTTTTTTTTTTTACAAAGGCGGCAGCCAGCGATCCGCAAGGAAGAGCGCCTCTCCTGACGAATCGCTGCTGCTGCCTTAGGCATTTCCCCCTTAGGTGGCGCGGAAGGGGTGGCAGGCAGACCATTCGCACAGCCCGGGCTCTGTCTGCCTTGGTAAGGCAGGCAGTGCCCTGGGCTGAGCTGTTTTTTGTGCACGTCAGCCTTATTTTTACGTGCGCACTGGCTGTCCCGCCTCCTCCACGCTCGCGTCCTCCTGCCTGATCGGCTGAGGGGTGGCGCAGCACAGAGGATGCTGGGAAGTGTAGGGTTTTTTTGTTCAGGTTCGTGGGGCGTTGGCTCCACTCTCGGTTTCCGGACCCTTGCAGGAGTGATCTTCGGGACTTAAGTTAAGTGTGGCCAGCTCATTACGAGATTGGCTGGACATGTGCAGACACGCATTCCGGACACGCACGGCCACATCCCATTCTTATAGGTAAAGATAGATGAAGTGGCTCATTAGTGGTTCATTCACCAGCATAACACAAGGATACCATGTTGCAGAGAGCGCAAGTCTTACCTAGAGAATAAGGAAAATAAAGGTGGGGATCGGGTTGATAATGACAGGTTGCTGCCATGGCAGCTTGGCATAGCAAGTACCTTCTCAGTGAAAATTACTATACAAAGCTATAAAAATCAAAGTTATCAGAAAACATGGACAGATGAGAATAATGGCCTCTATCATTTCTAAGTTGATTCTCAGCTCTAATACGGATACTGATTTTAAAGACAGTCAAAGCTCATAAGTCATGATGGACATTACTTCCTGCCAAGGAGCAAAGACAGACTGATTTGGGAACCAGATCTACTTTGGCTATCGTTACGTCTAAGTAGTAATCAGTGAAAAAGCATGCCCTGGATAGAAAATGTTATAAATAAATGAAAGTATTTCCTGGAGAAACTAAGATTCTTACCTGACCAAAAATATAAAGGAGGCCAATGGTTCCTCCAATTTGACCTCCCAGGACAGTAGAAATCATTGAATAGACACCTCCACTTCCAATGCTGCACCGCTCACAAACACCAATACCAGACAAGACCGTTATCAAGGCAACCAAGATGACAAAAGACACCAAAAACATGCCCATTAAAATGCCAGTGTTTCCCTAAAATGGGTGGAAGAAGGAAAGGTTAAAATGCTAAAACAGGAAATGGTAGATGGATTTAGTAAGCACACTAGAGGCAAAATCATCAGATAAAGACTGTATGATAGACATGTGGACCATTAGCTGGTGGACAGCAGGTATATGCAGGTACTGCAGATGGTATGTCAGGAAAATAGTCCACTACTACTGAATACTTAGGACAGAGTTCTCAGCCTATGGCTGACTGGTCAGATCTGGCCCACGATGCCATTTCATGTGGCCCATTGCCCTTGCTCCTGCCGTTGCCACCACCGGAAGCAGCAAAACCAGCTGTGAACACATCCACAGCTGCCATAAATGGATTTATGACAGCTGTAAATGCATCCACGGCTGTCGTAAACACGTTTATGACAGCTGCAGATGTGTTGTACGGCAGTGTTTACATTGGTGGTAACCACCAGTCTGGCCCGCTCAACTGTTTGAGGGAGTGTGACCTGGCCACGGCTTTAAAAGGTTGAGAACCCCTGGCTTACGACATGGAAAGATTCTCATGTAGAACTGATCCTAGGCAGTGGTGGGCATCAGGTTCATAAGCGGTAGCAGAAATTCTTGGCTGGCCACGTCCATCCAAGTTTTGAAATAAAGTAGTCCTAATTTGGGTGTAATGCAGGGCTTTCCCCTGGCCACGCCCACAGTGAGGTAGTAAATTTTTTTGGAGCCCACCACTTATCCTAGGACAATTTGACCTGTGTGAATATCAGAATTTCAGCTGCATTGGAATGTTTGTATTGTACATTGAGTAAAAACCTGTTGCTTAGTGTAGTAAATCACATTAGAGTAGGCTCATTACATCAATGGACATTTGGTGAATCAACTCTTTCAAAAGTTCTGTTGATTCAAATAGGCCTAACTCTAACTGTGGCTTCCTTTAGCACAGTAAATTGCACTTAGAGAGGGACCACTTGAATCAATTGAACTTAGAGAGTAGTAGACTCACCAAATCGCCCTTAATTTAATGGCCCTACTCTAGTGCAGTTTACTGCACTAAACAACAGGATTTTAAACACTGAATTTTGAAATTCAGAAATGTGTAGTGTTTTACAGTAGTATTTTGCACATTTTACTTAGATGTCTGCTGTCTACTGCAGCTACTTATTAAAAAAATGAGACTTCTTGGGCAAGCAAGAAAGACACATGTGTAAGTTATTTCAAGAGCAGCAGAAAGCAATTGCTACAACCCCACATATTAGTAGGGCCTGGGAAAGTGTGTGGAGTTAAAAAAAAAACACATTTCTAGTAACTGAAAGAGTATTAACTCAAAGTGGCATACTGACATTATTACATTCCACTTAAATCTGGATTTATATTGTTGAAGACGCTGCAAAGTACTGTACAGTACTTAAATAGTGCAGAGAGAGGTGATGGATCTGAAACTATAGCACACAACAGTATGAGAATAATTTACAGTAAGGATATGGTTGAGCCTTCCAAATATTACCACACTTCTCCACCCTAATGTAACTTTGCCAGGTCCAAAAGAGCATTCCATATTTTTTTTAAAATAAAGGCTAGCTTATGTTCTACAACACTCCAATCAAGACTATCATAATTACTTGTTCTATTCATAGAATGGACAGAACGTCTTTTGAGAATCTCATCTCTGAATCTGTTGACCAAATAAGAAAAATATGACATCACTTTCAAAATAATCTGAATGTAGTTTGTCACTGTATACATTTTCTTTGGCTTTAGTCATCCAATCTTAACATAATGGTATTACTTTACTGTCTAACTGTCTGTGCCTTTAAACTATAATATGCACACAGGGTTTTCTTTACAGATGAGAGGGAAAATGACACTGACATAAGGTGCTGTGAAAAGGAAGTTATGGTTAGGTGGGGTCTCAGGTGGTCATTCTCTCCTGAGTTTCTCTGTGTCTTAAAAAAAAAGCTCTGGTTGGAAAGTATCCACATCCTTCATAAACATGTACTAAAAGTGGTAACTTACAGAGCTGATTCAAATTTTAGATTTCAAATATGATCTCTTTTGGATAGCAAGAGATGAAAGCCAGAAAGCCTTGAGTTCCTCAATTTGCATAGCTTTAGCCATATATGAAGACCCCCCCTCAGAAGACCCTCCTAGTGTTATCAGCATGCTGATTCTTCCTTTTTTAAAAAAATGACCTCTTAATTCTTTCCCCTGAGTTTTGGGAACCTCTGTTGTGAACCAGCACTAGCATTTGGCTTCTTTCAACCCAACTTCAAAGCACTCAGTATGATGCTCTTATCCCACAGGCGTTGTGCTTCTTCTTATGATGAAGATGTCTCTCGAGGAAAGACAGTGGCTTTTAGTGTGGGTTTTTATTTCTTATTAATTGTTGCTGTGTGCACAAGATGTTAGGTCACATCTGTCCTGCCAAAATCTCCAAGAAGCACCCACTATTTCTGACAAATTTGAAATCACAAGATATTTGGCAAACACAAATACAGTAGATAATCCTTCTGTTTTGCTTTCTCTTCAAAAAAACACAACTCATGCCAAGTTAGAACAAAACTTTTTTTAAGTTGTTTGGGGAGGAAACCTAAAAGAAATGTACACTAAAAGATGTGCTCATGCTGTATGCTGGCTCCATTCCTCCATGATCTGCTGAAACTGTCTTCTAAATCAGCAGGATACTAAAATGAAATACTATTTCTTGAAGGTAAAAACATTCTGGATATGTATCAGATAGTGTGGAAGTAAAAGACAGGAAAGGAGAAGAGATGGAGCAAGCTCAGATAGTCTAGGACAGGGGCTCTCAACGTTTTCCAGCTGCGGGCTGGACCACGTGCCCTCAGGCAGCTGAGTGGAATGGATATGGCACTTGAAGAATAAGAATGTGCAACTCTTAAGTCTCTCATTTTTAAACTTAAGTCTCTACTTCATCAAAGCATTTGAATTAATCCACTTATCAAACCCAGGCCTCCTAGAGCATGTGCACTATGTCCTAAAATACAGCAGAGTAGTACAGATAGACAGTGAACTATTTGTGTGTTTGAAGAGGGGGCTGCTGCTGTCATTTTCAAAGTTTTAAGTTCAGCCTATACACAAATATTGTGCTGATTGGTGTATTTAACAACTTCAGTGAATTTTGTGTGAGAGGCCATGAAAAAAGAGGTTTTTTATTTGGGCAGAAACTGTACACAGTAAGACTATGCCATGTATTTAAGTGAAGAATAGGGAAGAAGACATTTAACTATGGCAATGTATTTCACCTGAACAGTTAGATTTGACCAACTCCCCCATTTGTAAATAAATCAACCTATTATTTTATTTTGCTGCTTATGGAGAAGAAGAGAAAAAAGTTAATGAAGCTGTTGAGACCTATGCTTTTATGAAGCTGGAGGAAGGGAGAATCTCCATTATCCTATATTGAAACATACGGCTACTTTTTAGCTGGGGTGACACAAAAATGTGGCAAACCTCTTACCTGAGAAGTTAGGATAAAATATAATCTACACACCAAGTGAATCAACTGCAGCCAAATTCATGTACTGTATTACCTAGTGCTAGTATTGTTAGTGGTGTTGTGGTATTTAGCAGTAAGAAGCCCAGTACTGTATAATGAATCAATTATCACCTGCAAAGCATGAAATGCTACTGTATCAGTCAATGACCTCTCTGCCTCATAGTAGCTACTGCCCACCTATCACAATGAAGAGGGAATAGGGCAGTGGTGGCACTACAGCTGTTTTTGGACTTCAATTCGCAGAAGCCCAAGTCCCTGTGAATCCACATAAATGTGCTTACTGTGCAGCTATGAAAAACCTGGGGAACATAGTTAAAAGTAGAGACATCACCTTGCAAACAAAAGTTCGCACAGTCAAAGCAATGGTATTCCCGGTTGTAATGTGTGGTTGTGAGAGCTGGACCATTAGGAAAGCTGAGTGCAAAATAATAGATGCCTTTGAAATGTGGTGTTGGAGGAGAGTTTTGAGAGTATCCTGGACAATGAGGAGAATAAATAAGTCAATCCTAAAATAAATCAACCCTGACTGCTCGTTAGAAGGTCAAGTAGTAAAGATGAAGCTAAAGTACTTTGGACATCGAGTGAGAAGAGAGGATTCACTTGAGAAAGCCTTGATGCTGGGAAAGGTGGAGGGCAAAAGAAAAAGGGGGCGGCCAAAAATGAGATGGCTAGATGATATTGTAGATGCAATGGGCATAGAGCTGGGCAGGCTGAGGAGGATGGTGGAGGACAGAGGTGCCTGGCGGGCAATGGTCCATGGGGTTGCAAAGGGTCGTAATCGACTGTGCGACTGAACAACAACAAAAAAACATTTGTGTGGATTTTTGGAACTTGGGCTTCTGCAAATTGAAGTCCAAGAACAGCTGGAGTGCCAAGGTTCACCATCATGGAAATAGGGTGTGAAAATGTTACTGTTTTGGACTTCATGCTGGCTGGGGATTCTGGAAATTATAGTCAAACATAGCCAATCCAGAAGCTGAAAAGGTTACTTTTTTGAACTACATCTTAATGATTCCCTTATTCGGGCTTTCATCATTTTCCAAGCTGTGATCTTTACTAAAACATTTGGATAACATATAAGGCCATAGCTGTCAAGTATCCCTTATTGGCCGGGAAAACCTTTATTTTACCCTCTTTCCTGCCGTCATCCCTTATTAATTAGACTGCAAAGCCTTATTGCCGCCATTGGAGGGCAGCACAGGATAAGCTTAGCTGTCAAGTATCCCTTATTTGGCGGGAAATTTCCCTTATTTCCAAATCCAAAACTTGACAGGTATGTATAAGGCTCACCTTGGCAATCCAGAAGGTTAATCTAATTCATACCACAGTGTGACCCAAAAGAGTACCAAAAGCTGCACATAATGAAAAACAGTTCCAGGTGATTCAAATCAGAGAACACAATCAGACTTGCCTGCAGCCAAAAGTCACGGTATAGTGGTTTAAAATTATTTAGTCCAACAGGCAAAATGCAGGGCAAAAGGTTAACAATTAACAACATTGGTTTAAAATTGTTAACTCCTTCAGTTGTCTTAATTAGGCTATGGATTAGGTTTTTTTGCCCATGTTCCAATGAAATCCCCCAATTGTTTCTAAATTGATTTTAACAGTGACAAAAATGTTTAAAGAGTAACTGGGGGATGGAGATAGAAGGGAACGCTATGGAGATACAAAAACATTCAGTGTTTCACACAAAAATGTGAAAACATATGCAAATGCTTACCTGAGCTAATGCCACAAAGAAAAGGAAAAAAATCCTTACAGCAAATTTGCCAGTGTTATGTAATGTAATGCTGCATTCAGATCAACAGCAGTGCAGATTGTCATCTACTCATACTTACTACCAGCCACCCAGTTCTCAGAAAGAGAACTACACCAAAAATGTTGATCATGCAAGAGGTAAAGACTCCATCCCATGTTCCAAACAGCACTGGTTCCCAAACAAAAAGCTGTATCTTCCACCAAGGCTTGTTATGCATCTGTGAACCCTGAAAAAAGCAAAAATGTTAAGTTACTTTTGCCACTTTCTCTTTGTCAGTAGCACTGGACCAAGCCATTCTGAAGGGTAGCAAATTGCATCTGTGATACACAGCCACCCAGTCCAAAATTTTTAGAAGCAAAGCCAGTCCAGCATGTAAGGATTAAAACCCATAAGCAACTTGTTGTATCAGTAAAATTAAAATGCATGATAACTAAAACTAGCTGCCTGAGGTAGCTGCTTAACTTTGCATAATTATAAGACCAGCCTTGCCTGCTAGACATGGAAGAAAAGAGGCACTGTTGGATCGGGGCCGTGAAGCGGCCCTTGGGGTCCCAGAGGAGACTGGTCAAGGAACGACACGAGACAAGATGGAGCGAAGACCAGTGGTTTATTGAGGGAAAATCGTCATCATATATAGGAATTCAAGGCAGCGTGTGATAGAATTGTCATCTGACAGAAAATCACATCACCCATTTACCCGGGTTAATTGGGAACCTCTCTTGGGGAAGTTAATTAACTAAGGCAAATACTGACAGGGGAAATCCATTGTTCATGGCTTGCACCAGAGTAAACATGGCCACTATTTGCGATAGGCCTTGGGCTAATCTGCAAATGTGGAATTACCTAATTCCTAATTTGAGTTAGATATTCAACTTCCTCCTGCCGAACTGCCTGCCAGGTTAGATATGGGTGAATCAATCTTATGACTATTAATCCGCTCCCCAATTTCTGTACCCGCAGAGGCCAGTGACCAGGGGTCTTCCTCAACCGGTGTAACCTCTGTCAGGGACAGTTATGCCAATTGTGCTCGCGGATACCACACTCCCCCTTTATTTGTTGTGGACCTGACAGACGGCCCTGCGTAGAAGGGGCATCAGCTGGTGTGGGGGGATGACATTTCGGGGTTCCCTCCATGGGGGACATCTCGATATCAGTGAGGGAATACATTGCACGAAACAACACACTGCTGTGCCCAGTATTACCACCCCCACAATCACCTTGAGTGTCATCTGAAGCCAACCCCATGTTAACCACGACCACAACAAATCCCACCACCCCCACGAAGCATCCTCCTTGATGTTCTTGACCAGGGTGTGGAGGTCCGTGAGCTGGCTCTGTACTTTGCGTGTGTTGTCTGTAAGATTAAAGCAACACATGTTGTGGACAGACTCACAGCCCAAATGATGTAACAACAGAAGGTAATCGATAGCTGCTCGATTGTCCAGGATGGCATGGTGAAGCTCTGCCTGCTCCTGGTTGAGCAGCGCTATCACCGAGGAGGTGTGGTTAATGGCTTTTGCTAGCCCGCAAGCCAATTGACCAATTCTCCGAGCGTTGCCAACAGCTAGGCCTGGCACGCCAAGTATGCTAACTGCCAACGAGACGTACTCAGCTTGACTCAGAACCCTAATGTTGCTATCACATGAGCTGTCTAGCTGGGTGGCGCAAGTGCACCGTATGGGTGAGGAAACATTTGTGCTTGGAACAATCATATCCCTAGTGGGGAGTAACAATGTCAAGCGACTGATACAACATATGGAATCTGATACATTAGCGGGTATGTAATTCCAAGTGTACTGATTGCATGTCAAGAACCAACCTGAAGGCAGGGTAACATGAGCATACATTGAACCAATTGTCTCTGGGTTATCACAAGTCCAGTTGCTGCTGCCAGTGTCGAGGCAGTGGCGCTGAGTCCGGCCGACTGCGGAGCAGCCGGTCATTCGAGCACATGTAGCGTTCGGGCTGACCGCCACTCGAGGGGTGTAGAGAGTGGCTGCATCAGCTGGCAAAGTCATGGTTAACTGAGTTCCCCAGCGAGCGTATGCTGAGAAACTCGTTGGGAAAAACGGACCGAAAATCCGCTTCACCAGCCAGTCGCCGTTCCTGGTGTGCGCGTCTGGAGTGTGGCACACCGGGATGAGACAGGTGCTCAAGATTGAGGCAGAACCTGCGTTGTGCTTTAGGCAAAAATCGGACTGGTTGACGAGACTCGCCAACCTTTCCCATAGGTTGTAGTGCATCCGGGCAGAGAGGTCCCTGCCTGGCATCAGGTCGCTGGCCTTCAGCGAAGCTGCCTGAACGCCTCCCCCGGCCAGTAGGGAGAGGGTCAGGATGATGGTGACCGCCACGGAGTTGGCGTTAATCAGGGCAAAGACTGCAGACACTATGTTCTCCGGTGTCGGTTCCCTGTACTCGCGTTGGATGATGTCCTTGGCCTCATTGCAAAGGGTCTTGACCATCCCCCAGGTGACCTTCAGCGCTGCCATCTGCTGTTGCCGCTTCCTCCGCCGGGTCCCCTCGGTCAGGGTGAGGTCCTCCATCTCCGGGATCGGACTCGGGTCGGTCTGGGTCCCCGCCATGTGGCTCCAAGTGAGGCTTGATGCACCGGGCTGGAATCCAGATGACACCTGTAGGAGACATAACTGCAGCATACCCTCTCCCCCAGGTTACGAGTGGTGCCGGGCCCCTCCAGGAGGCATCCGGTGGCACTCGGTAGCGAACCAGCGGCCGCAGGAGAGCTTCCGAGCAGCGGAAGTGTTTCTCCTGCGGCGTGCAATCCGAAAAAAACATTGAGGTGATTGTACGTGAACAACACCTTGTTCAGACAATGCTGTGCCTGACCCTGAGATTTGGGGAGGGCTGGTGGCTCCCCCCTTTCTGTTTGTTTGTCAATGTAGGACTTGAGCGTCTGATTGACTCGTTCCACAATCGCTTGACCCTGCGGATTGTAAGGAACGCCAAAGGTATGCTTGATATCCCAGGTGGCCATGAAGTCGGCCAGCTGCCTGGAGCTGTAGGCCGGGCCATTATCGGTTTTCACGTGCTGTGGTTTGCCCATCGCCGCGAAGCAGGAAAGGAGATGCTGCTCCACATTGGAAGCTGTCTCCCCTTTTTGTGCTGTTGCCCAAACAAATTGTGAAAAAGTATCAATGCAAACGTGCATGTACTGCCATCTGCCAAATTGCGGAACATGTGTGACGTCCATTTGCCACACCTGGTTAGCCTCTGTCCCTCGTGGGTTGACCCCCCACGAGGGGCCCCCCCCTGCACAATGCTGGCAAGAGCGAACTATGCCTTGGGCTTGAGAAAGTGGCAGGTTGAACTGTCTGGTGAGTGCTTTGGCATTCTGATGAAAGAATGCATGACTCTGAATTGGAGTTGTGAATACACCCAAAACTGACCGTTGCTGAGTTTCCTTTGCGGCCGCATCCGCTCTGCTATTGCCCGCGGAAATCGGTCCAGGTAGGTCCTGGTGACTTCGGATGTGGGCAATATAGAGCGCTTCTGTGCGGTTCCGCAAGTGAAATTGAGCTGTGAGGAACAGACTCAGCAAATTTTTGTCTATCGCGGGGGTGATGTATGCTCCCGGTAGACTGTGAAGCAAATTCCTAACGTACTGGCTGTCAGTAATAATGTTGAGGCGTTCCTTGGCGAATGTGCGCAAGGCAAGGTTCACCGCTGCCAACTCTGCCCGCTGCGCGGACTTCTGTGGAAGAGTTAGAAGCGTGCGCCAAGCCTGGTCCTCCTGCCAAGTTAAGACATCATATGTGCGCCCCCCATCCGTGAAGACTGTTCTGGCCACCTGAAGTGGAACCAGCGAGATCAATTCATACAGGCTGACTGTCTGCGTTTGAAGCGAGACGAGTCTGGGGTCCTTTGGCAAGTGGTATGCCAAGCATCCGGTGAATCCTTCCAAGGCTATTGGAAGCGAGTCACCGAGCTGCATCAGCTGCTGAACTTGCTCTTTGGTGAATGGGATCACGATTTTTGCTAAGTCGTGTCCCGAAATATCCCTTGCTCTCAGCCTTCTGCGGTAGACCACCGCGGAGACCAACTCTTGGGGGGAACGATGTTTCGGGAAGAGGTGTTCGGCAAATACACCCATTCCATGATACTCGCTCCTCGCTCGGAGTCCACTCCTAGGGCTCTGGTGAACATGGATCCGGCCCGAACGATGTACAAGTTCAGGATCGGGGCATATGGCCCCTGAGTAATCCTGTCCACCCATTTTTGGCTGAGAATCTGGTTGACTTTCTCGAGAGCCAAGCGTGCCTCTCGAGGAATTTGTATCCGGTCTGCCGGCTGCTTACCTAATGTTAGCAGCGAGAAGAGCGGCTTCAAAAGATCCGTATCCAATCTGAAATACGGTCTGACCCAATTAATGTTACCTAAAACTTGCTGCAATTCTACCAAGGTGACTGAGTCTTTTAGGTTGATCTGGGGCAAAACTGGTGCTGCGAAAGAACGGAGAAGCCGATGACCCAAGTATGAGAATGGCTCGGTTCTCTGTACTTTCTCTGGGGCAATGAGTAACCCTTTTTCCCCCAGACTGGCCTGGAGGTCTTTAAACATTTCGCTGCGACCAAGATATCGTCCATGAAATGGCAGACTAAAGCTGTGGGGTGAAGGTCTTGAAACTTTGCCAGTGCGTTGTGAACATAAATTTGGCACAGGGTGGGCGAATTGAGCATCCCCTGTGGCAAATACTTCCACGCGTAACGCTGCGTGGGCTCGCTGTGGTTCACAACCGGCACCGTAAAGGCAAACCTTTCCCGATCCCTCGGATCTAGGGGAATGATATAGAAACAATCCTTAAGGTCTACGACCAGGATCTCCCAACCCTCGGGGATCATATTTGGATTCGGAATGCCGCACTGAAGCGGACCCATTGGCTGTATACATTTATTGATCTCTCTGAGATCGTGGAGGAGTCGCCACTTCCCCGACTTTTTCTTGATGACAAAAATGGGCGAATTCCAAGGACTAGTGGACTGCTCTATGTGTCCTGCGTCTAGCTGTTCTTTAACCAGTTGCTTTAGGGCGACTAATTTCTCCCCCACTACCGGCCATTGCTCTACCCAGACTGGCGTGTTGGTAAGCCATTTAAGTGGCAGAGCCATTACCCGAAGGTAAGAGTGGCACGGTATTGCTGCAAAATGTCTCGCCCCCAAAGGTTGATGTGCACGTCCAGAATGTGCGGCCGAATGACCGCCGTGCCATCAGCCTTAGGGATCATGACTTCCACCCACTCCCGGCTTCTAAACGCTTCTTGGATGCCGCCTACCCCCCACACATCGGAGACCAGCTCAATAGCCCATTCCTTCGGCCACTGACTTCGGATGATAACGCTGACGTCAGCTCCGATGTCCAGCAACCCTGAGAATGATTTTTTATTCAAAAATACCTCAATAACTGGTCGCTGTTTCCATTCTATGTTGGTCTCCACTGTCGCTAAAACCTGGTATCCTTGCACTGCCTCACTTGCGCTCGAGCGGTCTGCCGACCCGGGCTCTGAGCTGTCCCTGAGCCTTCCCTGGCTGTCTGCTGGCGAGTTACAAGGAACCATAATCAGTTGCGCTAGCGTTCTCCCTTGTGAATGGTCTGGGGTAGGTGCGTCCAGAGTTGAACTTGGAGAACACCCGAAAAATTGGAGTCAATGACTCCCGGAATTACAAGAATTCCGCATGCTCCTGCGACACTACGGGGCAAAACTAAGCCTATGAAGCCTTTGGGTAGGGGTCCCATGTACTGGGAATCCACCAGATAGACTGTGCCTGGCAAGTCGCATGTGACATCTGCCTGGCAAGTCAATTCTAGCCCTGTACTACCCTTGGGGCTGGCCTGCGCCTTCGCAATGCCTGGAATGTGATTGGAATCTAATCCAGCTCTGGCTCCCCCAGAGCAAGGGAAGCCTCTGTTTGGACCGGGGCCAGAGACGTGCCCGAGTTCCGGTTTCCCGAATTTGGACAGTTCCTGGCCCAGTGAAGGCCCTTGTTGCATTTTGGACATGGGGTGGTTGGAGCCTTGGGACGGCCGGTGTGCTGGCCGCTGCCTCGGGATCGGCATTCCTTAGCGAAGTGACCGATCTTGCCACAATTGTGGCATGCTCCTTTGATCCGGGGTCCCCTGCCTCCTTGCACCACCGCTGCCAACAGACCCATTTTGTAGGAATCTGTGCCAACGTTGGCGCATGCCCTAATCATATCTGTGAGTGTCAGGTCGGGATGATTGCCCAGGGACAGCAAGATCTTACGGCAGTCGAGATTGGCATTGTCTTTGGCCAATTTCATCATGAGCTCTTGTTGGGCTTGCTCATTATCGATCTGTCTACTGATTGCTTCCTCTAATCGATTGATAAAGTCCATGTAGGACTCCTGGGATCCCTGTTTGACCGCTGTGTAATTCTTGGCTGCCTTGCCAGCTGCCGGGACTTTGAGATAAGCCTTAAAGGCTGTCTCCGCTGTGATGTGGAGCATGGCGAGTGGCAGGGCGACTTGCGCGTCAACGGATTCGAACGGACCTGAACCATATAGCTGGTCAGGAATTACTGCTCCGCCCATCCTGGCGGCCCTTGCCTGTGCTTCGAGACGATACTCGCTGTCCCATAACAGATACTGGCTGGGGTTGAGCATCATTCGCATGACGGCTTTCCAGTCGTATGGAATGAGCATCATGGTCTCGCACACTTGCTGAAGCGTGCCCCTAGTAAATCGGCTCTGGAGTCCTGTCTCTGTCATGGCTTTCCGTATGGCCATGAGTAGCTTATACGGAACTGGCGAATGAACTGCTTGCTGCTGGCCCGTGAGGGCATCTACCTCTATGCGAACTGGGCATAGCTGCCTAAGCTCAGCTAGATCTTCTGCTGGCAAATTCCCCTTGCTGATTTCTGCCTCAGCCATACACTGAACCGCGCTCTTGGTAGCTAGGGAACCCGTAACTGTCAGTGAAGCGCCAGCGCTTCCCATCTCACGCATTCCGTCGGTGACGTCTGCAGCTGTCACCGAGGGAAAGCTCCCTATACTACCTTGCTTGAGCTGGAGTGACGGATAGAGAGCCGTTGGGGCTGATGGCTCTGCCTGCGCTGGGGGTTCCTGGGTCTCTATCCGGACTGGGTTGTCCTCTGCTAAGAGCTTCCTACATTTGCTCCATGTGCCAATTATGCTGTCTGGAGCTTTTGGTGCTTGCCGAATGCAGGCTCCTATCCGATCCCAAAGTGTGAGGTCAAGCACGCCCGCTTTTGGATAAAGCAGACAATTGGCCTCCAGGTACGCTAAGAGTTCCGCTAACTTCCCGCTGTGAAGGCGTAATTTATATACCCTGGCCAGGGCCTTGAATTCCATTATATGAATTCTCTGGTTAGCGGATGGACGTTGCCGCTGAGGACAAGTCCCCATATTACCTGCCGGGTCCTTCGAAGGGCTTCTTCTTGGGACGATTTCGACGCGTCCTTTTAGGCAATAGGTCTCAGCGTGACGAATCTCTGGGATGGAGCTCGGAGCGTGGTCTTCTGCCTCGGGCCCTCGGTGGCCTCTGCGCTGGAATCAGGGTTCACAGCCTGCCCCTGAGTGGAACGCGTTTCCGCGATGCAAGCCATAGGATGCCTCTCTGGAATGCCTCGCCACGTAGCTGTCACCCCGGCCGGATGGGTTTCCGACCGGAGCTGCCGCGCTGCCCTCCGGGATGAATCGGACACGGTTCTAGCGTAGAACCGGACCGCGTAGATCGCTTACTCACGAGTAGAATCACGTCGCGGGTCACCAGATGTTGGATCGGGGCCGTGAAGCGGCCCTTGGGGTCCCGGAGGAGACTGGTCAAGGAACGACACGAGACAAGATGGAGCGAAGACCAGTGGTTTATTGAGGGAAAATCGTCATCATATATAGGAATTCAAGGCAGCATGTGATAGAATCGTCATCTGACAGAAAATCACATCACTCATTTACCCGGGTTAATTGGGAACCTCTCTTGGGGAAGTTAATTAACTAAGGCAAATACTGACAGGGGAAATCCATTGTTCATGGCTTGCACCAGAGTAAACATGGCCACTATTTGCGATAGGGCTTGGGCTAATCTGCAAGTGTGGAATTACCTAATTCCTAACTCGAGTTAGATATTCAACTTCCTCCTGCCAAACTGCCTGCCAGGTTAGATATGGGTGAATCAATCTTATGACTATTAATCCGCTCCCCAATTTCTGTACCCGCAGAGGCCAGTGACCAGGGGTCTTCCTCAACCGGTGTAACCTCTGTCAGGGACAGTTATGCCAATTGTGCTCGCGGATACCACAAGGCACAGTAAGGATGACAGGATCCATATGGGTTTTGGTCCCTTCTTCTGTCGTATCGGAATCCGAATATTGGCGATCATCATGGTGATCAGTCATGAAGATTGTCCTGAGAACATAATGCAGTGGCCTTTCATCTGCCTTCTGCATTGCAGCATGACCCCTGTACCACTGATTTAGTTCTGCAAGTCACTTTCTGGTCCTGAGCCCTTTTGATACACAAAGTCCTCATCAGCTCCAGGCCAGTATTGATGAAGCTGCTGCCCTCCATCAAGATGAGGGAGTAGCTAACTCTGTCATTTCAGAGTGATTACACACACACACACACACACACACACACACACACACACACACACACTACATGAGTGTCCTTTGATTTAAAGCAAATGAGAAATTTCAATAAATGAGCATTACAATTTTTATATAGAACATTAGACATATTTTATGGTGGGTACAAAAGCTGTGCCTTTTGCTGATTTGTAATCCTCCTGTTCACTTCTTGAATACTGTGAGCATGGATTCAACGGGGGAGAGTAAAGGTTCTGATTCTTCATCTCAACCCACCCCCACTAAATATAAATTTGAAAAACAGACTGCTAGCAATCTTCCTCCCACAAATGTCATACCTTTCTTTTGCTTCTAATGATATATTTTTATCACTTTCATCACATTTGAGATATTAAATTTTTTGTTGACCACGAATGAATGAATCTGGTTCAGTATTCAAACAAAACAAAAAAGAAAGCCTCTACAGATGTTTCCAGAGTGATGGTTTCCAATTCTACAGATCGAAAAGCATTGTGCATGCATTCTGCATTTTCCTCCTTTACATATTAGTTATTATCATAAGAAAACAGAGGAGAGGAACAGAGAATAATAGTTCCACCTCCTCCTTGGCACCATTTTAAAATCCAAAACCTTTTCAACATACCTGTTGTGCTTCTTCAAGAAAAAGTTCTTGTATATGCCCATCATTTCTCATGCTGGTGTTGTCCCTGGTCAAAAATGCTGTGCCTGCCACAGTAAAGCTGGAGGTGGTGGGTGCTGCCATCATGACACAGACAAGTTGTTGGCCACACAGCTCAAGGTCAGCTGTTATGCTCAAAAGAAATCCTGTAAGGCTGAGGTTTGCACATCAGAGGTTTCATTGCTTTCTTTCACCTAGTGTAGTAAAAAGACAGGACATACTATAGCCATGGTGTAAGTACAACAGTTTTAACAATAAGGGATGGTTGGTGAGAAATTAGAGTAATAGAGCCAGTGAGATGTAATCGGTTAGAGTGGTGGACTAGAAGACAGCGGACCTGGGTTGAGATCTCCCCTCAAAGCAAGGAAACTCAATGAAATTCTCCCAGTCTGACTCATCTCAGTGGGGAGATGAAAAACATGAACAATTGTCAAACCAAAGTGTAATAATTAAGGACTAATGACATCACACTGAAACAATACTTGTAAGTAACAGTAAAAAGAAGACTATGATACTGAGAATATGTATCTTTGCTTTTCCAAGGTATGCTGTTTAACTGGTTCAATACCTTGTGGAGCCATCCCTATGACAAAGTGTGCTATTCAGACTTCACTAAAGTCAGTGTGGTGAAGCTTTTTTGAGAGAAGAACCCAGCCAAGCATCCTTCATCATCACGTTCTTCACACTTCCAGCACCATCAGAGATGAAGTTCACGATTGTGTGTAGGCTCTATGCATTAGCATGAACTCTAGAAAATTTTAGGAACCCCACCTGTTCAAATTCCATGCATGAATAACGTAACAAAGGAGAAGAGTCGACCTATACACTCTTCTCTAAATGTGTTCTCAACATTGGACTTGGTGATGCTTAAAAGGTGTATCTAAATGGCAGAGAAATAAAATACCAGCTGTAAAGAAATCTCTCATATGTTGTCACATTGATGATAGAAAAGAAATGTTGTTAGAGGAAAGTCCACAAGCCGCTTAGACTCACAGAGGAGAATTGAGTTCCAGACCATCCATTTTCTGACAGCCAGCAGTGGAGAAAAACAGGTGGAGTTGGGGTTATAGACCCCAATGAGCCATTAAAGCCATGGGACAACCTTGGATTGGTCATTCTTTCTGTGTGGTCTACCTCACAGATTTGTCCTGAAGATAACTTTTGGAAGAAAAAGCCATATATGCTGCTTTGAGTTGAGTAGGAAAAGGTGGGACACAGGGTAATGATGATTATTGCAAGGGTCACTTGGAGGACCCTGAATAGGCTGAGGGTCAGAGTCCCTCAATGTAAGACCAACATGCTCAAGTAGGGGCTGCTGGTGGACAACAAGCGGAATGAATGTGGAAAGATACAGAATCCAGCTCATTTGCTAGTCTGCCGATTACTGCCAGAAATATGAACCAATGAGGACTTACAGTAAGTGTGGCCAACGAAAAAGTCAAGAAAGTGGCTTTCAGAATTTTGGCAGTCCAGGGTAATACTGCAAGGGCCTTATTCTCCTTACCTGCCCCACCAGAGTCTGTAGTGACACTGACATATGTGAACTTGAGCCTCAGAGTCTATATCATTTCATTTTTTCATTTCATTTATTATTTATATCCTGCTTTCCTCGACCCAATGGGCGACCCAAAGCGGCCTTTACAACATGAAAAAAAATACAGTATACAGTGTCAAAAGGCAATGCAACAAACAGAAAAAAGAATACAGTTGCAGTACAGATAGAAAATTACAAACTATAGGTCAAAAAAAGCAATACAAATTAGAAATCCCTAAGAACAAATCTATATCAATTCCAAGGCAACATATCAATAAAGGGAACAGTATCATCTCAACAACAGCACTACTATCCTTTACTGGAGCAAACACTTTCTCTTCCTGATCATGCCTGCCAGCTGTCTTCCTGGTTTTTGTTTTGCTGACAAGGTACTGTAAAAAAAAGCAGCCTTTTTTGGCCAGAATCACCAGAAAACTGTGATAATAAAACACATGTAAATGTGTTCAGTTTCTTTACTCTGCATATCTGTCAAGTATCCCGGATTGGCCGGGAAATCCATATTTTGGCATGCGTTCCTCCTGTCCCGTATTTAGAACGGTGGGGAAAGGGGTTACCGCAGGCCCGGGTATGGTACGGAGATGGTCGCACTGATGGATGATCTCTGGCGGGAGCGGGACGGGGGTTATCCATCCATCCTTGCTCTTCTTGACCTCTCAGTGGCCTTCGATACTATCGCCCACAGTATCCTTCTGGAATGGCTCAAAGGACTGGGGATCCAGGGCACCGTGTTGTCCTGGTTTTCCTCTTTTCCTCTTTTCCAGTCGGTGTGGTTAGAGAGTGAGAGGTCCAGCCCTAGGCTCCTCAATATGGGGTGCCTCAGTGCTCGGTGCTCTCTCCTCTCCTATTTAACACCTACATGAAGCCACTGGGTGAGATCATTCGTTCCCACGGGGTGCGGTACCATCAGTACACGGATGACACCCAGTTGTACATCTCGGCCCGTGGGGACCCCAGTGATGCTGTTGAAATCCTATCCGGATGCCTGGAGGCCATTGGGGTCTGGATGGGGGCCAATGGGCTTCGGCTGAATCCCAGCAAGACAGAGTGGCTGTGGACAAGGGGCCCCGTGTTATCCAGGGAGTTACCATCTTTGGTACTGGATGGGGCTGTTTTGCCCCAGACAGACCCAGTGCGCAACTTGGGGGTCCTTCTGGACTCCCGGCTGCTGCTAGAAGAACAGGTAGTGGCTGTGGCCAGGAGGGCTTTTGCCCAACTTCGGGTGATTCGCCAGTTGCGCACGCTCCTGGATCGGGACTCCTTGCTTATGGTCACCCACGCTCTGGTCACTTCCCGACTAGATTATTGTAATGCGCTCTACATGGGGCTGCCCTGACGACCATTCGGAGGCTGCAGCTGGTCCAGAATGCGGCAGCCTGGGTGGTGATGGGATGCGGACGATATGCCCACACCTCACCGCTACTTCGGGAGCTGCACTGGTTACCAGTTTGTCTCCGGGTGCAATTCAAGGTGCTGGTTTTGACCTTTAAAGCCCTATATGGCAGTGTGTCAGGATACCTTAGAGACCGCATCATCCCAAGAGTGTCTGCCCGTCCAACCAGAGCGGACCGGAGAGGCTCTCTAATAGTGCCATCAGCTAGGGGTGCACATCTATCCAGCACCCGAAGGAGGGCCTTCTCCGTGTCCGCACCAACTCTCTGGAACCTCCTGCCAACAGATCTAAGACTTCAAAGAGAACTGCTGCCCTTCAGGAAAGGATTGAAGACCTGGCTGGCAGGGCAGGTGTGGGGCCCGAATGGGAACACGGCCCCCGCCTGCTGGCTTATGTAAACAATTAAGAACTCTCTCTTCTTCTTCTTTTTATAGTGGGTGGGATGGGTGGGTGGGATATGGGTCTTTTAAAGTGTTTTTATGTGTTTTTAGAACTTGTTGTAATACCGCCCTGAGTCGGGTTCTGCCTGAGTGGGCGGCATATATAAATATGACTATTAAATTAAATTAAAATGCACACATGTGCAGAACCCATCTGTGCATACACAAACGTGTTCTGCGCATGCACAAAGAGGTTCTCCGCATGTGCACCCGGGCTGGAGCAGTTCCCGTATTTTCCAGAGCGGCGCTTGACGGGTATGTTATTTTGTGCAAATTGCCCATTAAGCAGCAGTGAAGCAGTTAAGATTCCCCGATTCTCTGATGTTGACATTTCTCTCTAGTGAAAGGACGGAATCCTTGCCAGCACCACCACCACCACCACCACTGGTAGCTGTTTTTCAGTACAACTGAGGCTTCATGTAGGGGAAAAATCAGTAGGGGGCTGATGAGTTATAAGGAACAAAAAGTCGGAGCTTTTATGTAAATAGAAGTTGTCTTTTTAAAAAAAACAGTGAGAAATGACAAGAAAAGGGTTTTTTTTTAAAAAAAAAAAACCAAGTTTCTTGAAAGGTAATTTTCCAGTGATATAAAAAAATTCAAGTCAAATTTTTACTCTGCAAGCAATTTAGATTCATTTGGAAGCAAGTGCTTCAGCTGGCAAGAAGAGGACAGACCGAAAGAAATAAACCCAAAAAGCTGTTCAGGTCAATTTGAATGTCTTACTTCTCTAAGTGATGGTTCATCAAAAGTCATTTGGTTCTCAAGAGGAGGATATTAACAGGTTAAAGAAAACTATCAGTTTTTTTAAAAAACCATATTTTAAAGGTGTGTCTTTGGTGTCATGTTTAAGGATCTTACAGCTTCTTTGGTGAATATTTTCACATTCTTCGGGAAATAGAAACATCTGTTAAATGTATCATGCTGTTGTTGTTCAGTCGCACAGTTGAGTCCGACCCTTTGCAACCCCACAGACCACTGCATGCCATCATGTATAGTATTGCAATACAACTACAGTTTCATAAGTTCATATTTCACACCAACCCATATTTTAGTGTGATGATTTATTTGTTTGTTTATTTATTTAATCACATTTCTACCACCACCCTCGCCATGAATAGATATTGTGTCATGAATAGATATTGCGACTTGGACTTACACGACCCTTTCTCTTCTGGTGCAACCAAAAAGGAGACTGCAAGCCTCCACTTTAGTTTTAGATCAACACAAGTATTCCTCATGATATCTTAATCATTATCAATTAATCCTAACCACACTTACTTGTGAATAACAGTTTTGGGGGGCGGGGATAGCCAGGTCCTGGTGGTCTTGAGACTGATCTTAGTAGGACTGGACCATAACATATTTTGGCTAGAGGCCTAAAAACAGATGACATCCCTCCTCCAAGCTCATGGCTCAAAGTTTTCAATGTGCTGTAATGCTGTATAATAGAACTAAATAAATCGAGTCCAAGGCTTGAGTCTGTTTAACAATATAGTAGGGTATTATTGTCCCACACTGAGAATAGATTTCCAAATCTTTTTTGGTAAAACAAATAAGCTTTTCAGGGTATAACCCCTTTCTTCAAGGAATCTATAAGTTAATACATATGGAATTAGAATGTTGCTCACGTTGGAACATCGACAAAGTGACTGTGCAAGTTCGTGAAAAAAATACAATTACAGTGCAACGGTTGATTAAAAACATATACATACATAAATGGATAATAACATCATATTGGGTACATCATGTGGAATATTTCAAATGTTTAAATAGTAACTACTGATAGGATTAAAAGCTATGGGCAACAGATAAATATTAATTATTTTTAATATTTTTTTTATCAAACACCAATAATTATTATATCATGTAAATTCACATATAAATATACATATAAATAAATATAGATTAATCCTACCTCAATGATAATGGTATCAGTGCTAATGATCTATTGTGCCAAGTGAATATATCTCGTGTCCTAGCCTCAGTGCGCAGCCTGCTGTGTGCTTACAGACGTTAAAATTACTAGAGGGTTCCTAAGTTTAAATAGTTTTTAAGCAAGTCAGATGTGAGGTTCCTGACGTGGATTATTTTTTGCTGTCTCATCGTTACTCTAAAGGTGACCTACTACAAAAAGGGGGACATTTCTAATTCTTGATTTAATCCTTTGGGTGAAACGGAGTTGAATAAATGTATAAAGAATGCTTCTCTGTGCAGGAGTTGTTTGTCTATATCAATTTTTCATACGGTTTGGGGCGAATTTGTTCTAAGGCTGTAAATTTAAAATCATTCTCACTATGTCTCATCTGCAGAAAATGCAACACTAGAGGAGCGTGGAGGTCTTGAGTTTGAATTTTTGACCTGTGCTCGCATATCCTGGTTTTCAAAGATCTAATTGATTTTCCGATATATCTCATTTGGCAGGAACATTCTATTAAATATACGCAATTCTTGCTGTTACAGTTTGTAAACTGTTTCAATTTATAATAGTAGTTTTTTTTTTCAGGAATAAATATTTCATTGGTCTCTAGGCAAAACTTACAAAAAACGCAGCTGTGGCAGCGGAAATGCCCTAGGATTGGTGATGTCATTCTAGGAATGCAGCCGGTGTGGTCAGACCTAGTTAGCTTATTACTTAAAGACATGGTCCTCCTATAACCAATCCTCGGTGGGGATTCACACCCTGGAATATGTTGAACTATGTGCCAGTGAGTTCGAACAAGTTTTTTAATGGTATTATAGCGGGGAGTATTCGATGGAAAACCAGATACCCTGATTACCTCCTCATTTTCTACGCTGTAATAAGTCTTGTCTTGGTGTATCTTTCACTTTGTGGAAGCTATTGTTAACAATATGGTTGGGGTAACCCCTGCTTAGAAGAGTGGTTCTAATATTCTGAGCAGTATTTAAAAACCCCTACTTACGTAAAAAGTCTATTCCGTAGGTTTTTATGTAAATCGGTTTTTTACTTAACTTGCAGCAAACCCATAGGAAAATGATATTTATGTAAATCGAAGCATCCCCATAGGAAAATGAATTTTTTACTTAAGTCGAAGCAAACCCATAGGAAATTGTGTTATGTAAACTGGGACATTTATGTAAATCAGGACATGGTTTTAGTGCAAAAATCATTATGTAAATCAAATTTTATGTAACTTGAAGCATATGTAAGTCGGAGTTTTACTGTAATAACAATTACACTGCTTACATTGCCGTGTTCTCGCAATTTACTACAGTTCTTAAATCTATAATATCACTATCAGTAAAAATCTACAAGAATTTTATACTAGGTCAGTTGTCAGTTGCACAAGTGTTGTGCTGTAGCAATATATAGTACTGTATAGATAAACAATTTCAGTGCTGTATTGGTTGCCAAAAATGTAATAAGGCTTTGCATCAAGAGTTATATGCAAAATGCTATGGAAGTATGAAATGTGTACAACTGGTACCATTCACTAGTACTGTACAGAAAAACAAAAACTGAGGGAGGAAGCCGTTGGGCGCACGGTCATGTGCATAGTGTGGGGCCAATCTAACGGTTTTATTTAGCTTTGCAGCAATCTGAGAGGTGATTCGGCATGCACAAAATCCATTTGAGTGATTCACAGTGACCACGAAGAACATTAAATATTTGTAGAACAAAATGTTTTATAAAATGCATGCTGAAATTATTGCTCCAGTTCATAAGATAGAGAAGTTTTACATTGTACTAATATACTGTTATGGATACCCAATATGGTATAGTGCAGGGGTTCCCAACCTAAGGCCCATTGGCTGGATCCAGCCCCCTCCCCTCCAAGGGGATATGAGAAAAAAATGGCCACCCCTTTGAAGCTATTGGGACAAAATGGCCACCCCCATCATGCAGGCAGGGCAAAATGGTTATCTGGCCCTCGAAGCTGACTGAGAGTGTGGCCCTTGAAAAGGTTGGGAACCCCTGGTATAGTGGATAGAGTGATGGACTCTATTCACTTTGTGGATGTGGCATTGGTAAAACCATTCCTTAACTGTTTTTTTTTTAAAATTTACAGTACCTTGAAACCCCTATTAGTGTCACTTTAAGTTGGTTCTGACTTGATGATGCATAACAACAACAAATCTTAATAACTAAAATCAAGGTCCAGTGCTGTATGATGCCAATACACAGTGCCGGACCTGCACCCCCCATCCGGACAACGCCGGCCCTGCCTACCTTGCACTTCAGGTGTGTCCGGTGTGGGGTACTGGCACTGCACTCCAGGGGCCTTCACCCCAAAAATGGGCCATGAAGAGGGTACCACCAGCGCTCGGGGGCATGCCCAGACTGGTGGCTCGCATGCGCGGTGCACGCCACCCCACAAGGCACCGAGGACAGCGCAGGGCTGGATATCCACCCTTGTACCCGCTCCCGGATAATCCCGGATAATCAATAATCTGAGATATGCAGACAATACCACCCTAATGGCAGAAAGTGAGGAAGACCTAAAGAATCTCTTGATTGGGCTGAAGGAGGAGAGTGCAAAAGCTGGCTTGAGACTCAATATCAAGAAAACTAAGATAATGGCAACAGGCCCCATCAGTTCCTGGAAAATAGACGGGGAAGAAGTAGAAGCAGTGACAGATTTTACTTTCTTAGGATCAAAGATCACTGCAGATGGGGATTGCAGCCATGAAATAAAAAGGCGACTGATTCTTGGGAGACAAGCGATGAGAAACCTGGGGAACATAGTGAAAAGCAGAGACATCACATTGAAAACAAAAATTAGAATAGTCAAAGCAATGGTTTTCCCAGTAGTAATGTATGGATGTGAGAGCTGGACAATTAGGAAGGCTGAACGCAGAAGAATAGATGCCTTTGAAATGTGGTGTTGGAGGAGGGTTTTGAGAGTCCCCTGGACAGCGAGGAGAACAAATAGGTCAATCTTAGAAGAAATTAACCCTGACTGCTCATTGGAAGGTCAAATAGTAAAGATGAAGCTAAAATACTTTGGACATCAAATGAGAAGGGAGGATTCACTTGAGAAGGCATTGATGTTGGGAAAGGTGGAGGGCAAAAGAAGAAGGGGGAGGCCAAGGATGAGATGGCTAGATGGTATTATAGACACAATGGGCACAGAGCTGGGAGGGCTGAGGGGGATGGTAGAGGACAGAGGCGCCTAGAGGAAAATGGTCCATGGGGTCGCAAAGGGTCGGAGTCGACTGTGCGACTGTTGTGTCTAATGGAATGATCTTCTACATGGATAACAATGTATCGTAACCAATGTAACCTTGCCAACGGGTAACAATGTAACCTTCAGCTGTATCACATAAACCCTGTAATAGGACGCGAGCTAATGACCACCAGCGGGCAGCAGCGAGCGTCCAAGCTCTATTGGTCCAAACTCATCAAAAGGCAACAGCGCGGGAAGTTTCCCGCCACCACCTACACCTGGACAAGAAGGGCGTGACCAGCAATGACGTCACGCAGACAGTAGCCAATAGGCTATCCTGGAGCCACGTTCAAATGTGTTACTACCGTATATAAAGAGCTATTGATCCGCCATTACCTCATGTTCCCTCTGACCACCATGCAATAAACCTGAGTTAACCCAGCCCGAGGCTGTGTCCTGTGTCTTGGTTCTCATACACTAAATTGGCGACGAGGATGGGATCATGGATTCCCAAGGAGCCAGGGCACAGAGCGGGTTCAACATCACCAAACCGCAAGACTGGGAGCTTCTTGAGATGGATTTCCAGGCGGCACTGGTGGAACTCAAAGTCAAAGAAGACGACGAGGAGAGGAAGAGGGCCATCCTCACCAGAATGCTTGGGATAGAAACCAAGCGAACGCTGGTGGGCATCATTGCACCGAAGAAGGTGAGCGATTTCAAAGCCGATGACATCATGAAGCTGCTGCGTGAGCGTTTCCGACCCTCGAGGGCAATATTTCCCGCTCGGAGCGCGTTTTGGAGGCGAGTCCAAGCGCCGGACGAGTCGGTTGAGGCATTCGTAACAGCCATGAGAATAGCCGCCGCCCCCTGCAGATGGGACAACCTAGAGATGGCCCTCAGAGACGGAGTTCTGTGTGGCCTGAAGGACAAGGAGGTGCAGCGCAGCTTGATGAACAAGGAGCCATCACCCACGCTGGCAGAGGTTGTAGAGGCCGCGGAAGCCGCGGAATCCACGAATGCTGGAGTGGACGAGATGCATCAGTGGCGTGAGTGGCGTCCTAGAGCCGGCAAAGCGGAAAATTCGGTGCACGGGAAGTCCGGACAGTCGGTGCACGCGACCCGACGGGCCTCGAAGTCGTCCACGGAAGGCAGCGACGGCGAGGAGGTCCAGAGGGTTCGAAAAGGGGGGCGCCGCTGCGATGGTTGCGGAGCGGCCCATGAGCGCGCGAGGTGCCCATTCAGAAAAGCCGAGTGTTACACCTGCGGCCGTCGGGGGCACATCGCCAAGGCATGCAGAAAGCGGAAGGAGGGCCGGAGGCAGTCGCAAGACCGTTCGACCAGACCGGACCATCCAGTGAGGTCCAAAGATGGCGCCCAGACCACGAGGAAGCAGGACGGCGTGGGCCGCATCTCGAGCGACAGCGAGGACGACGCTCCCGTGTTCAGCGTGTCCGCGGGACGGGTCCATTACTTCGTTGAGGTACTAGTACAAGGGGCCCCTATCACGATGGAAATCGACTCGGGGTCCTCCTATTCTATAATTCCCCAGAAAGAGTTCTTAAAAATCGACCCCCACGTGCGGCCCAAACTTAAAACGCTGAGGACCACGCTGCGAGACGTACAGGGGAACAGCATTCCAGTGTTGGGGATTGGAAAATTTCGGGTCAATTTTAAGAGACATTCTGCGGAACTGCCCCTAGTTGTCCTTAAGGGGGGAAGTTGCAGCCTCCTAGGGACGCAGTGGTTTCAGCCCTTAGGTTTGTTCATAGGGGGAGTGCATACAGTGGGGGTGGACCCAATACAAGCGGTGTGCGACGCGCATCCCGCCGTCTTTAAAAAAGGACTTGGAAAGTTCAAGGGACCCCCTGTAGCCTTCGACCTAGACCCGGAGGTCCGCCCGATAAGACTCAAACCGCGCAGGGTGCCATTCGCACTAAAGGACAAAATAGAGGCGGAACTGGACAAACTGGTGGGCCAGGGGATTCTTATTCCTGTCGATTCCGCGGAGTGGGAAACTCCAATTGTAACCGCGCTGAAGGCTAACGGGGAGGTGCGCATTTGCGCTGATTATAAGTGTACAATTAACAAGGCGATCCGCCCTAATGCATACCCGGTGCCAGTGGTCAGCCACCTTCTGGCCAGGCTGAATGGGGGAAAGTGTTTCGCTAAACTCGATTTGGCACAAGCCTATCAGCAACTCCCTGTAACTCCCGCCACGGCCGCGGCACAAACAATAGTCACACATAAAGGGGCGTTCCAGGTGTCGCGTTTACAGTTCGGCGTGAACTCGGCACCCGGCCTTTTTTAGTCGCTTGTGGAACGCCTCCTGAAGGGGCTGGAGGGGGTGTTGCCTTATTTTGATGACGTGTTGATAACAGGGGGGAGTGAGGCCGAACTGGCAGAGAGATTGGATAAAGTACTGACTGTGTTCGAGAAAGCGGGGCTGCGGCTGAGAAAAGACAAATGCGTTTTTTTCGAAACTGAGGTTGAGTTCTTAGGGTTTCGGATCACGCCAGAGGGTATCAAGCCGTCCAAATCCAAAGTAGCCGCCATCAAGAACGCCCCTCGCCCCACATCCAAAACCGAGCTACAGTCATTTCTGGGGCTCCTCAATTTTTACCATACCTTCCTTCCACGGAAGGCGTCCGTGGCCGAGCCACTCCATCGTTTGCTAAAAAAGGAGGAAACATGGATGTGGGGTGACGAGCATGAGAGGGCGTTTAAAGAGTTGAAACAGCTCCTGACATCTGAGGCAATCCTGACGCATTTCGACCCCAAACGGCCAGTGGTCTTAGTCTGTGACGCATCCCCGGTGGGGGTGGGGGCGGTGCTTTGCCACGTGTTGGACGACGGAAGGGAGGCCCCGATAGCGTTTTATTCAAGGTCCCTGTCCCAAGCAGAGCGTAATTACGCACAGACCGACAGGGAGGCATTAGCGATAGTAGCGGGAACCAAAAAATTTCACGATTTTCTGTATGGTCGGCCGTTCAAAATTGTGACTGACCACAAGCCCTTGCTGGGAATTTTCACTGCAAATAAGCCCACGCCACAGATCCTGTCCCCAAGAATGCTGCGGTGGGCTATCTTTCTCAACGAATACCAACATGAGTTGGAATACCGGCCCGGGAAGGAGATCAGCCATGCAGACGCACTCTCGAGGTCTCCTTTGCCCTTGTCGGGCGTCCAGCAGGCAAGGGCAGAGAGAGACCACCAGGTCTTGTTAATAGAGGTTTTAGATTCACCCCCAATCGTACCAGCCGACATTGCCAGGGCGACAGGCAAGGATAGAACGCTGGAGAAAGTTAGCTCATGGGTACAGAAGGGGTGGCCGGCGTCATCCCCGGGTACGGAATTCGACCCATTTTTTCGGAAAAAAATAGAGCTGTCCCTAGAGAGGGGGTGCCTTTTGTGGGGCCAGCGGGTGGTGGTCCCTACGTCCCTGCGTCCGAGGGTGCTAAAAATGCTGCACATCGGCCACCCGGGCATCGTCCGTTCCAAGGCACTGGCCCGGAGTTACTTCTGGTGGCCACAGCTGGACACGGACATTGAGCACATGGTCGGCACTTGTGAGGCATGCCAGGGCTCCCGACCGGAGGCGGCCCGCCTCCCGCATAGGGAATGGGACGCAGCAAGGGGGCCATGGTCCAGGGTGCACGTAGACTTCGCTGGCCCGTTCCGAGGAACCATTTTTCTCCTGGTGGTGGATGCGTTCTCCAAGTGGCTGGAGGTTATCCCAGTAAAGAGCACGTCCTCCGCCACTACAATTAGCCAACTAAGGAGAGTCTTTTCCACGTTCGGTTTACCCGACACTTTGGTCAGCGATAACGCTAGTTGTTTCACCTCCGCTGAGTTCGGGGCATTCATGGAGGCAAACGCAATTCGGCATGTCACATCCGCGCCTTTTCACCCGGCCACGAATGGCCAGGTGGAACGGCTGGTGCGTACAACAAAGGATGCGCTGCGGCGCATGGGCCCGGGGGACCTAAATCACCAAGTATGTCAGTTTTTATTAGCGTATAGGGTGACTCCCTTAGCGTCAGGTTACTCGCCGGCAGAGCTGTTGATGCGGCGAAAACTGACCACGATCCTGTCCAGGCTAGACCCGACGAGAGTCGAGGACAAAGGGAAAAACATAGGGTTGGCAGTCTCGAAAGGTTTCGCCGTCGGCGACCCTGTTCACTGCAGGAACTACGCCAGCGCAGGTCCAGCCTGGGTACCAGGGACGGTTGTGGAACAGACGGGGCCAGTGTCGTACCGGGTCGAGACTAGCACCGGTCTCCTCTGGAGGAGGCACGCGGACCAACTTAGGCACCGAGTGAGTGGGGGGCCGGTCAGTGGGGCCCAGCAACAGGATTCAGCGTTAGGGTTCTCCCCCACCCGTTTAGCCCAAGGGGGAGACAGCAACGGACAACAGTCCCAAACAAGGGGGGAACGCAGCGGCCCCGACTCATACCCTTTTGATACGCCAGCTCTATCAGAGGCCGGGGAAGGGGAAGAGGAGTTCGCGACCGCTGCCCCCGAATTTAATTCTGATTTTGATTTTGCGAGCCGGGGGGGTTTTCGGGAGTGTTCCCCCACCCATCCAAGCGAGAAGAGGGGTTTTTCGTTAGCCCCCAGTGCCCCCGGTTCTTCCCCATTAAGACACACACCTCCCAACAACGCCGCGGAGCCGCGGCAAGTCACTAACGAGTCTCCCTCTCCAATTACAGGACAGGAAACCAGGGGACAAAGAGAAGGTAGCAAACCCGGGGAAAGGCAGCCCGCATCGAGACCCCAGCGTGTTCGAAATAAGCCATCTTGGCTGAGAGACTTCGTCTCATCCTAGGGGGGGGGGGAGTGTTGAGTTCGAGACTTCGTCTCATCCTAGGGGGGAGGAGTGTTGTGTCTAATGGAATGATCTTCTACATGGATAACAATGTATCGTAACCAATGTAACCTTGCCAACGGGTAACAATGTAACCTTCAGCTGTATCACATAAACCCTGTAATAGGACGCGAGCTAATGACCACCAGCGGGCAGCAGCGAGCGTCCAAGCTCTATTGGTCCAAACTCATCAAAAGGCAACAGCGCGGGAAGTTTCCCGCCACCACCTACACCTGGACAAGAAGGGCGTGACCAGCAATGACGTCACGCAGACAGTAGCCAATAGGCTATCCTGGAGCCACGTTCAAATGTGTTACTACCGTATATAAAGAGCTATTGATCCGCCATTACCTCATGTTCCCTCTGACCACCATGCAATAAACCTGAGTTAACCCAGCCCGAGGCTGTGTCCTGTGTCTTGGTTCTCATACACTAAAGCGACTGAACAACAACAAGCCGCTCCCGGAAGCCAGAACTACTGAGGAGCTGAACGCCGCCGCCATGCTGAGCACCCGGACGCCAGAGGAGGACAGTCGACAGGAGCTGCCGACGAGAAGCCTTGGCTGAGGAAGACTCGGGGCCTGCCGTGCAGATGCCCATGGAAGGCAGACCTGGAGCGGCACCAGGTAGGAATTCCCAGACACGTCAGGGGGCAGGGGAGCCATGCGGGAGGATGGCAGGGGCATTGGGGGTGGGAAGCTGAGGCTGAGGGTCCCGCATGGGTCCCACACAAGGGTCCCACATGGGGGTGGGGTCCATCATCGGGGGTGGGGGCAGCTGCCGCACAGAGGGCAGGTAAAACTGCACCACCCAGCGAAGCAGGTACCTTTGCTAGTATACTGCTTAACCATTTCAGCACAACTTTGGTTGTTAAAACCATTTTAAAGGATGTTAAAACCATTGTAAAGGATATTGAGCTAGCAGCTATATATAGCAGAAGCAAATGTACGAAGAACTTTTTGGGTAAATCTATGTCACTAAAATCTGTACATTATATCTATTTGGCAGGAAAGTCTGTGAGTATGTGGGAACAAGATAAAAAGAGTTTAACAGGCAGAGAGAGAGAGATGGTAGTGGTGCAGAGGAGAAGGATGGGTAAAAGAAGAGCTAGTACAGAAATGTTGCTAATATCACCCACTGGCTGAAATCCTGTTGCACATCTCCATGTATTCAATCAGGATGATGTCATTAGCAGCAACAGACCATTGGCAATTAAAGGCTTTCTTTGGTTTCTTGTGGTGCGTGTAATTTTGTTGCATTGTGAATTGCATGCACCTTAACATTGCTTTTTACTCAGAGAAAATTTCTAACTAGTGATGACATGGTCTACGTTCCATGTGTGGAACTGCACAAAAGAATTTCAACCACTGTGTGGACAATTGACGTACAATATCTTGGGCTAGAAAAAACATGGATGAGTGAAGCATTCAACTAGTAGGATCAATGAATCTGCAATATGGTGAACGTGCATCTTCTTCTTTGCTTCCTCTTTCACCCCATCGAATTTGTATCAACTTGCTATAGTCACCTTACCTGACTGTGTACTGAATAAAATACCTCTCTGAAAACTGATGTTACATTACATCTACAGTACTTGACATTAGCCTGGCAGTTTCTATTTCCCTGCCAGATCCAGCATTAATACCCAAAGCCTCGGGAAAATATTATACAGTGATACCTCATACAATGTCCAAACTTGGTTCCACAAGCTTGGACTTTATACGGATTTGGACTTTGTATAAGCTATGCAAAATCCTAGCTGCGATGCCTCATACAACGTCCAAATCCTTGCCGCGATGCCTCATACAACATCATTTCAATAGAGATACATTGTACTGTAACAGAACATACTTCAGTGCAAAGTCAAAGAAACAGACAACAAACTGACAGAACTTTAAGAAATCATTGTCTAAAGGATAAATACATTACAAAAACATGTCAAACAACCCTGATTTTGGGGGACAAACCATACAACAAGTTTTTAACTTTTGAAAACTTTATGAAGTGCAGGTTTAAAAGTTAACAAGTCCCATCATGCAGCTCAGTGTTAATCTGCAGCCATTTTGTACAAGCTACTGTAAACAATTACTGGATGGAAGCAAAGACAAAATGGACAAAATGGATGCCAACATGTCCCATCATGCAGTACAGTGTTAATCATCCAAACAGCAGCAAACACCAAACAATTAAAATCGCGCTCAAAACCACTCCTAAACACTCTTCGCCTTGTACAAAACCCACAAGAGCAATGCACGCATGCGTCCTGCCTTTTATACTGCCCAGGCACAATGCAACCTGGGAAAAACCCCAATGCTTCATACAAAGTCGCTGCGACTTTGTATGAGGCAACTTTTTTCAAGGAATTAGGCGATGTTGTATGAATCCGATGTTGTATGAAGCGGACTTTGTATGAGGTATTACTGTACTCCAAGGAACAGGGCTCATTACCATCCATACATGCCCCATAAATAGTGTCTGAAGTGCAAACATTTTAAATTTCCTTCTGAGCTACATTGGGTGTCCTGGTGCCTTAAAATGATGGCTTTTCCAGCACATCTTCCCCTCCCACTAATATAACCACAAAATGCCTGTGGCTAGAGGCACCCACCTAACAAACAAACAAAGGGAAGCACCAGATGGAGTTTTGCTCTTGGCCTCTGAGCCAACTGTGAGCCCTACACAGTGGTCAGAGGAAGAGGGTGTATTTTGTAGTGTATAAGTGAATGGATGGGTGCATACAGCCTTGAAATGTTTTCCAGATGCTTGCCTCCTACCCCATTTCAGACCCACATTTGACATCATGGGTCTAGAAAACAGGAGGGTGGATGAGACATCACAGTAGAGCAATAAGTGTTACAGTACTGTACTCCTTTTCCTAAAGCAGTGTTGAGAGGAGACATTAGAAAACTAATAGACTTACTTCTTAATATTTCCATTCTTTCACACAGTTCTCTAGGTCTCTTTGCTGTCTCACTTTAATGCATATATTCAGAGTTAATACTCTTTTTCTTTTCCAGCAGGTGTCCAACATCACTAACAGCAGATACTCCGCAAATGAGTGTTTTTCTTATTTTATTAATTTTATACCCCACCCCAATTGGTGCAGCTTATGAGGAAAAGGGTATACAGTATATTAAAATGCTGTCTTCTAGCCTGCTGTTCAGGGTCTGCTATGTGTGGAGGGGCCAAGATTGCATTGTTTTGTGCAGCAGGTAGAATAGTGGGGTAATGATAAAGGTTTCCCTTGCTCGAAAGCCAGTTGTATCCGACTCTAGGGTTCAGTGCTCATCTGTTTCAAAGCCGAAGAGCCAGCGTTGTCTGCTTCTGCAGACGTTTCCGTGGTCATGTGGCAGGCATGACTAGACACCAGAGCGCACGGAACACTGTTACCTTCCCACTGAAGTGGTCCCTGTTTATCTACTTGCAATTTCTTGCTTTCAAACTGCTAGGTTGGCAGGAGCTGGGATAAAGACGGGAGCTCATTCCGTCCTGCAGTACTCGGGAACCGAAATGCTGACCTTCCGCCTCCCAGTCAGCATCTTAGCCACTTGAGCCACTGCTCAATTTTATACCCTGCCCCAATTGGTGCAGCTTATGAGGAAAAAGCTATACAGTACTGTATATTAAAATGCTGTCTTCCAGCCTGCTGTTCAAGGTGTGTTATGTGTGGAGGGGCCAGGATTGCATTGTTTGGTGCAGCGGGTAGAATAATGGTGTAGGACTCAGGAAACCTAGACTCACATCCCTGATTGGACCTGGAAATGCATGATGTGTGCGCTGGCACTGGTAATAAAACCACTCCTCAAATATCTCCTACATCTCGAAATACCTATCCGAGAGTTCTCCCCACGTTTCGAGGGAGTCCTCCCATTGAAGGAGGCTCCGTCCAACACACGCCACAGCCCTAGATCAGCCCTCGCGAAGTTCAATGGGGACTTGTTTTGCAAAGCCTGACCCCGCTTCGGACCCACGACGCGAAGAAAGCGCCACTATCTGTGCATGCGCTCCACCACCCGGCACACACAGAAACCACTCCCTGGGTCGCGTGCGGGTAGTAGTAGGAGGACTAATTTGGGCGGGTTTTCTTCACAAGGGCTGAGCCTGACACGCAGGGCAGCAGCCCAGCCTACGCTTCCACGTCTGCACACAGCAGCCGGGAGTTTCCTGGATCCGGGAAACACCTGGCCCCGTCCCGTCCGTCCCCGCTTTTTTCCTCCTCTCACGAAAAGACCTGCTACCGGGTGGGAATGCCCACAGGTGTACCTCCTTACTCAGGCCAGCTGCAGGAGTTAGTTCACACACGCCCCTGCCTGCCCCGGCGAAAGCCAGGGAGACCCCGTTGCATGCTGCCCTTTGGCTGGCGGCGGTCCCCACCTCACCTCACGCCAGAGAAATACCCACCTGGGAGGCGTCAGGTGTGCGCCTTGGCGTTCCCGCCACACACACACCTTTCTTTTCTCCCCGCTCGTTGCTGGGCCGTCCAGTCCGCCTACCTTCTGGGAAAGTCTCCTCTTCTGTCACCCCCGCAGCCGGTCTCGTCCCGTTTCGAGAGGGAAGGGGGGGGGGGGGGTTGTTGTCCAAAACTCACCTGGTTTCTTCCCTCAGGTGGTCTCTCTCTCGCCACTGCTCAGCCTCCCCCGAGTCCGACCCGCAGAGACCCCACACCTGACCTGCCGCCTTCTTGGGCTGGCCCGGCTCGGCCCTCAGGTGCCACGTGGGCCGGACAGGAGGCTGGCTTTTTCGGCCAGACAGGAAGGGAGGGAGGGAGGGAGGGAGGGAGGGATGTGGCCCCGGGGTGTTTGCTTGCCTTTTCGGCCCTCCCTGCTTCGCAAGCAGGGGCGCAGCTAGGTCGCCCTGGAGTAAGTGCTTAGGAGAACTGGTGGCGCAGTAGTTAAACGGCGGGACTGCAGCCAAAACGGTGTGAGTTCGATCCTGACGGGGGTCAAGGTTGACGCGCCCTTTCGAGGTCCGGAAAATGTGGACCCAGCGTGTTGGCGGGACAAAATGCTAATTAACTTGTGAAACGCCCACCCAGAGAGTGCTTTAAGCACCATGGGGCGGTAAAGTAAAGGTCGCCCTTGCTCGAAAGCCAGTCGTATCCGATTCTAGGGTTCAGTTGCTCATCTCTGTTTATAATAGCCAAAGAGCCACCAGCGCTGTCCGCAACTGCTGCAGACGTTACCCGTGGACATGTTCGCAGGCATGTCTAGACTCCGGAGTGCACGGAACGCTGTTTACCTTCCCACCGAAGTGGTACCTACCTCTTTATCTACTTGCAATTTCTTGCTTTCGAACTGCTAGGTTGGCAGGAACTGGAGAAGGAACGGAAGCTTACCTTCATGCAGTACTCGGGTTTCGAACTGCTGACTGCCGACCTTCCAGTGTTCAAGCTCAGCGTCTTAACCACTAGGTAAAGGTTTCCCTTGCTCGAAAGCCAGTCTTATCTGACTCTAGGGTACAGTGCTCATCTCTGTTTCAAAGCCGAAGAGCCAGCGCTGTCTGCTGCTGCAGACGTTTCCGTGGTCATGTGGCAGGCATGACTAGACACCCGGAGCGCACTGAACGCTGTTTACCTTCCCACCGAAGTGGCCCCTATTTATCTACTCGCAATGTCTTGCTTTCGAACTGCTAGGTTGACAGGAGCTGGGAGGAAGACGGGAGCTCATTCCGTCCTGCAGTACTCGGGAATCGAACTGCTGACCTTCCGCTTCCCAGTCAGCGTTTTAGCCATTTGAGCCAATGCAGTCCCTTGTCTTAACCACTAAGCCACCGCAATTATCTGCATTCACGATTGGCGAGAGAGGGAAATTGCTGTCTCCCCCACCCACTCCTAAATGCTTGCAATAGGTGTATCCTTATTATAGAGCTCCATTTGGACTGGAAAACGTGCCTTTCAAAGAGGGCGAAACAGTATGAATTCAGCAGCAAAGGTGTTTTGTTTATTTAGGTGACAGGGGACCTGAGCCTCTCCTTTATCAAAATTTGACTAGGGTTCACAGGAAGTTACACAGCAATGCTGAGAGAAAGGAGACGACACTACCAGAAATGACTGTGAACTCCTGTGACTTTGAATGAGTAAAACAAAAAGGCAGGACAAGGCTTAGGATCTAAGAGTTTTTCCTAAACTGAGGATGCAAATCAACAGGATTCCAGAAAAGAATGTTTCCAAGAAAAACACTAACTAGCAGGAATAGCTACGCTATTATGCGCCAGAAACATCATAAATGGAGAGTACTCTTTCCACTATCTCATATAGCCATAGCCCCCCTCGGTGCTATTTATAAACACATTGTTTCATTGAGAGTGAAAGCCAAATGTTCTTTTGTTCCTGGTAGTATCAGGACTTGCATGAAATTAAACACAACAGGTTGTTCTACAGCACATTCCTCACTGCAGACAGAAATAGTTATTTGACATTTTCCTTGGGCATTTTTGTTTGGGTGTTTTTAAATGCACTGAGAGATTATTGTTCTACAATACACACACAACTGTTTGTGCTCATCTTAAAGTTGTGCACAATATCTCCAGTTGCATTTAAACTTGCAAGCAGCAAAATGTCTATGATCTCAAACAGTAAACAAGCAGGAGAAGAGAAACGATAAAGAGACTCACTTTGCTGCAAGGAGGGGGAAAAAATCACAGTCAAAGCTCTAGCATAGACAACATAGAGGGCAGCCACATATTTAACTTCTGCTTTCGGGAATGTTACCAAAAAAAGGGGGGGGGGGAGACAAACACCTTGGTCAAAATGGATTTTGATCCAGTACTGAAAAGTGCTCATCTTTAAAATGCTATAATATGTTGCCCTGTCCCCTTTAAATAATTATATATGTTGAAACATATTAATATAGCTCCATCTTTTCAAATGGCTTTTTGGAAGGGATATTTCCATTGACTTAAAAAGTGAGAGGTAACAAGATGGAGCATCATTAGGTCCAGTTTGTTATTTATTACCAGATCTTACATCTGCCTCTTCAGTTCAGACCTTTAGAGCAGATTACAGAAAGTTCTTAAAATAATGATAAAATCTGATAAATCACAGCAGTAGCAGTACAAACCAGTCAGCTTTAAAAACTGTGTAAATGACTAGAAAACAGGAAAAAATGAATATTATTTGGCAAAATAAAAATATTATTATTTAGCTGACCACTTCTCAGGAAAAATGGGAGGCTCAAATGCTGGCCCCGGCTCCGCGCCCCTCTTCTCCCCTGCTCCCCTCTTGGATGCAGGAGGGAAAGACTCTGTCCATCTGCAGGGACTAAGTCACGGGGAGGGGAGAATTCCTTGTACTGGAGGCATGTTTGAGGTTCCTGGGACTTTCATCTCGGTAGTGACAGGCATGGGGTGATATGGCAGGAACAGGGGGTGGGGGTGGGCCGCATTCAGGGAATGAGGGACAGATGCTTAGTATCTGTCCCTTATTCCAGCCCCCTGGTTCGACCTCTGTTTCGTGGACAGGAGGTTCAGAGTGACCCCTCACTCAGGCTGCTGCTGGTGAATGCCAGGTCGGTCTGCAACAAAGCTCCCCTCCTATGTGACACGATCTTGGGAGAGCAGGCTGACCTGGCATGCATCACCGAGACCTGGCTGACACCTGAGGATGGGGTTTCTCCTGTCAGAAATGTGTTCAGCTGGGTTTGGTGTGTGGCACCAGCCTAGGGGTAAGGGGAAGGGCGGCGGCAGCGCTATCATAGCCCAAGAGTCACTTCTTGGGATCATCAGGGTCACCGCGCCACAGGTGCAGGGTTGTGAGTTGCTGCTTCTTCGTGTGGGCCCTAAGGGTCAGTGGGGAATCCTACTCCTGTATCTGCCCCCTTGCAGGGTAGTAGATTCCCAGCCCGACGTACTTGAGGCAGTTGCTGTGTTGGCGGTTGAGCTCCCAGGGCTTATGGTTCTGGGGGATTTCAATCTGCCTTCGCTGGGGCCGTCCTCAGAGGTCTCTCGGGAGTTCATGGCTTCCATGGCAGCCATGGGCCTGACCCAAGTACTTCAGGGTCCCACTAGGGGCAGCGGTCACATACCTGACTTGATTTTCTTGTTGGAGCGGTGGTTGAGAGATCTGAAATTACAGCATATAGAGATTACGCCAGTGCAATGGTCAGATCATTATCTGGTTTCCCTAGACTTTCGTGGAGCAACACCTCACCACAGGGAGGCAGGACCGATTAAACTGGCCCAGGCCCGGCAACTGATGGATTCCGAGAGATTTCAGATGGAGCTGGGGCCGCTTCCTCCGGACCGGCTTCTCAATTCACCCAAGACCTTAGTCGCCCTTTGGGAAAGGGAATCAACGCAGGTTTTTGATACAATCACGCCACTGCCCCACCCCCCGGCAGGCCACACAGGGCTCCTTGGTATACAGATGAGCTTAGGGAACTGAAGCAGGCTAGAAGACGCCTGGAGCGCCGTTGGCTGAAGACCCGGAGAGAGTGCAACCAAACACGAGTTAGAGCTGCTATTAGAGTCTCTACCTCATGGCGATGAGGGCGGTGAAATGCCAATACTTCACCACTCTCATCACCTCTGCTGATAATCATCCAGCGGCCCTGTTCCGGGTTACCAGGTCCCTCCTGGGTAGGGGGGGAATGGAGCCTGGTTGGCAGTGTTCCACTGACAAGTTTGCAGACCATCTCACAGAGAAAACTGTTTGCATTCGCTCGGGGTTCAATCCTGACGTGGAATCAGATTGCTTGGAGAGGGCCGGACCAGAGTCTAGCCACGTTATCTGGGATCGGTTTGATCCTGTTGCCCCCGATGAAGTAGACAGGCTCCTTGGAGCTGTGTGTGATACCACTTATTTGATTGCTGCCCTGCCTGGCTAATAAAAGCAGCCAAGGCTACCGCGGGCAGCTGGGTTGGTGTGATGATGAATGCCTCCTCGCAGGAGGGGGTGTTTCCAGCAGTTTTCAAACATGTGCTGGTATGCCCACTCCTAAAAAAGCCATTGCTCGACCCTACAGTTATTTAAAATTTTAGACTAATCTCCAACCTTCCCTTTTTGGGGAAGGTGTTGAAAAGAGCAGTGGCTCTGCAGCTCCAGGGGGTTCTGGATAATACGGATTATCTGGACTGGTTTCAGTCAGGATTCAGGCCCGGTTATGGTACCGAGACTGTATTGGTCGCACTCATAGATGATCTCTGGCGAGAGCTAGACAGAGGTAATCCTTCTGTTCTCTCTTCTTGACCTCTCAGCGGCTTTCGATACCGTCGATCACGGTATCCTTCTGGGCTGGCTCCGAGGAATGGGGGCCCAGGGCACTGTGTTGTCCTGATTTTCCTAATTTCTGAGGGACCGGGCCCAGTCAGTGTCTTTAGAGAGCGGGTTGTCCAGTCCTAAGCCACTCTTGTGTGGCACCCCTCAGGGCTCGGTCCTCTCTCCTCTATTATTTAACATCTACATGAAACTGCTAGGTGAGATCACTCATTCCCACAGGGTGAGGTACCATCAGTATGCTGATGATACCCAGCTATACATCTCGGCCCGTGGGGACCTGAGTGATGCAGTCAAAGTCCTATCCAGGTGCCTGGAGGCTGTGTGGGTCTGGATGGGGGACAACGGGCTTCAGCTGAATCCCGGCAAAACTGAGTGGCTGTGGGCTCGGGGCCCTGTGTTATCACAGGAGCTGCCACCTTTGGCTCTGGATGGGGCATTGTTGCCTCAGACAGATCCGGTACGCAACTTGGGGGTCCTCCTGGACTCGCGGCTACTTCTTGAGGAGCAGGTGGCAGCCGTGGCCAGGAGGGCTTTTGCACAACTTCGTGTCATCTACCAATTGCGTCCACTCCTGGACCGGGACTCTCTGCTCATGGTCACTAATGCTCTGGTCGCCTCAAGAATGGATTATTGTAACACACACTACATGGGGCTGCCCTTGATGACCATTCGGAGGCTGCAACTAGTTCAAAATGCAGCTGCTTGAGTAGTGATGGGGTGTGGGCGTTATGCCCATGCCTCGCCACTGCTTCGGGAGCTTCACTGGTTGCTAGTTTGCCTCCAGGTGAAATTCAAAGTGCTGGTTTTGACCTTTAAAGCCCTTCAAGGCAGCGGACCAGGATACCTAAGAGACCGCATCACCTCAAGACTATCAGCCCATCCTACCAGGGCAAACAGGAGGGGCTCAGTACTGGTCCCATCAACAAAAGAAGCACATCTATCTGGGACCAGGAAGAGAGCCTTCTCCATGTCTGCCCCAGCCCTTTGGAACCTCCTACCTCCGGAGGTGCGCCTTCAGACGGAACTTCTCCCCTTTAGAAAAACTCTGAAGACCTGGCTTTGCCAGCGGGTGTGGAGCTCCACAGGATCCACTTCCCAGCTCCACTGGCTTGTTTAACCTTTGTGGTGTATTTTTCTTTCCTGTTTTTGGTTCTAAAGCGGGTGAAGGGAGGACGAGGGTAATTTTTAGGATAAAGACAGTTTTATGTGTTTTTTATCTTGCCTTTTAATTGGAGGTTGTATAGGTGTTTTAATTGTAAATGTTTAGGTTGTTTTTACATTGTATTTTTACCTGTTGTTTGCCGCCCTGGGTGGTGTTCTCACCAGGAGGGCGGGGTACAAATATATAAAATAAATAAATAATTACATGTCTGGCTCAAGTTCAATGTTCTCATCATTGTGATTATCAGGGATGGTAATAGTTCATTTATTTTTGTATAGTTTATTTATTTAAAACATTTCTATCCTGCTTCCCTCACTCAAGAGTGACCTGAAGCGGCTCAACAACATAAAATAAAAACAAAGACAATAAAAACAATTTAACATACCCATTTAAAATCATCTAAAAATTCCCACCCTCCCAACACAGTTAAAAAACGAATAGGACAAAACCCAATATAGGCTAAATAAGCCAGCGGGACTGGAAAGTTGATGCATCCATGCCCCATACCCGCTGGCATAGACATGTTTTCAGTTGTTTCCTAAATGGGAGCAGCTCTGTCTGGAGGCATAGTTCGAGTGGTAAGAGGTTCCAGAGGGCCGGGGCTGACACGGAGAAGGCCCTCCTCCTGGTCCCTCCAAAATGGGCTTCTTTTGCTGAAGGGACCATAACTGAGCCCCTCCGGTCTGCCCTAATAGGACAGGTATGACACCTTGGGGTGATGTGGTCTCTAAGGTAACCTGGCCCATTGCCATGAAGGGTTTTAAAGGTCAAAACCAGCACCTTGAATTGCACCCGGAGGCACACTGGCAACCAGTGCAGCTCCTGAAGCAGTGGTGAGGCACGGGCATAATGCCCCCACCCCAAGACCACGCGAGCAGCTGCATTCTGGACCAGCTTTAGCCTCCGAATGGTCACCAACGGCAGCCCCATATAGAGCGGATTACAATAATCCAATCTGGAGGTGACCAGAGCATGAGTGACGATGAGCAAGGAATCCCGGTCCAGGAGCGGGTGTAATTGGTAGATGACACGAAGCTGCGCAAAGGCCCTCCTAGCCACGGCTTCCACCTGCTCTTTGAGCAGTAGCCGCGAATCCAGGAGGACCCCCAAATTACGCACAGGGTCTGTCTGAGGTAACATTGCCCCATTGTACAGTATTGTTCCTCTGTGAACAAGTGAGAGCACTGTTATACATGAGAAGGGCAAGGTGAGGATTTAAATTGATATACTTTGACAAGTCCAGGTCATGAGAAACAGGTATTTAGGACATGTAAAGATACTGTATCATATTCCTGGTAAGAAAGAAAAATAATTTGCTAATCTCTAGGTCAAGTATGGGGAATCTCTGGCCCTTCAACTACTTTAGACTGCAACTTCCAAAATCCCTTATAATTGGCTGTGCTTGGCTGGCTCTTTTGGTAAAGACAGGTTGTACTTACCAGTAACTACCGTTCTTCGAGTGGTAGGCGCAGAACCCATAGGTGTGGGTTCACAAACAACACGAAGGAGAACTGAAGATCACTGTATAGTATTTGGAGGGTTAGAGATTCCCTATCCCTAGCATAAGTGAACACTGTTCTTCAAAGTAGCACAAAATGCGAACAAGCGGGTTGGTAACCTTGGAAGTTTACCAACATCTCTCCTGCGCATGGAGAAGGAAAACAGCTGTGAAAGGTAAAATACAGATGACACTGCTCCTCTTTACTCATACGGGCACACTTTCCACAGTGCATTGAGAGACTAATCTATATTGAGACATTTTGGCCCAATGCAGTTCACTTGTATGGGAAATAGCAATTTTAAATTTTGAATTTTTCTTTTTAAAAAATCCTGCAGTGAAGACTATAAAATTGACATAAATGACTGCTATAAATCGATTATTCTGGGAGTGAAAGGAAAAAATGTTGCTGTGAACTGAGTAATCATGATTCACCATCTGTACCCTAAAAACTAAAAAGGAAAACAACTTTTGATGCCAGTTAGTGAATCTTAAATTATTAAAAATACTAGTGATGCACTAAAAATATGTTACATGATTATCTATTATACACAAATATCAAAATTGTAAGCACTCTTCACATGCATTGAGTGCCTCAAACTATTACCAACATTTTTCACTTTGTGCTACGAGTTTCTCATTACATTGTACAGTAACATTTATTAGTACGGTTTTCACACTTTAATCATATTAAATAGGAATCACTACCCATTTTCAATACCTAGAAGTCCAGCTCAGGTCCAATTTAGTCTAAAGGCTGACTTTAATGGCATCCTAAAATAGCCAGGTTCCAAATCCTATATGTTCACAAAGTCTCAGCTTTCCTTTCTTCCAAAGAGGTATTATTTCCATGACTCTTTTAAAAAAAAAGGGGGGGAGTGGGGGTTGCTAAGTGTTGGTTTTTCTTAACACTACTGATGTCATTTCTTCAAGCTACTTTAAATGTTTTTTTTTTAAAGATAGACAGCTAGATATTAAGAATCTAGACAGATAATCATTTCATTCCCATTGAACCCTCTGCTTCTGCAGAACAGCCATTTTCTGCTGACATGAGCTCTCGTTAGTGTTTCACAACTAAAATGGATCCAATGGGGAAATATTGCTTACTTATTGCTAAGGAAGTTAGCAAGCAAAGCAGAGCTGTTGCCATCTTCCTTTTGAAAAGCAAAATCTCACAAGGAATTGTTAATCATATCAACGCTCTTGACAAATTTGAGTTAGGTTTTGAGAACTGAATGCCTTTTAAATCTCAAAATCCATTTTCATGTCTCAGACACATATACAGTGATACCTCATACAACGTCCAAACTTGGTTCCACAAGTTTGGACTTTATACGGATTTGGACTTTGTATGAGGCATGCAAAATCCTAGCCACGAGGCCTCACACAACATCCAAATCCTTGCCGCGATGCCTCATACAACGTTGTTTCCATAGAGATGCATTGTACTGTAACAGCACAGACTTCAGGGCAAAGTCAAAGAAACAGACAGGAAACTGACAGAGCTTTAAGAAATCATTGTCTAAAGGCTAAAAACATTACAAAAACATGTCAAACAACCCTGATTGTCCAAGAACCTGAAGAACGCTGCAAAAATCCCAGGAATGCTTCTAAAAATTCTGACGAAAAAATAAAAAAAAATCCAAAATCATGCTCAAAACCACTCCTAAACACTCTTTGCCTCATGCAAAACCCACAAGAGCAATGCACGTGCGTGTCCTGCCTTTTATACTGCCCAGGCACAATGCAACCTGGGAAAAACCCCAATGCCTCATACAAAATCGCACAACTTTGTATGAGGCAACTTTTTTCAAGGAATTAGGCAATGTTGTATGAATCCGATGTTGTATGAAGCGGACTTTGTATGAGGTAATACGATTTGAACCTAAAATATAATACTGTACACTCTTACTTTTACACCTGATATATGTCCACACCCATCCACTTCAACGATAACCCAGGAATGTGATTAAGCAACTCAGGAAAGGCACTCAGCTGTTTATACCTTTTCAATTTTTTCTGTGACCGGAGTTTCCTGCTTTTATCAAATTTAAATCAACACATTCTTCAGGTTTTTTGCCAGAATATCTTGACCCTAGCTAGGATATCTTGTACAACATCACTACAACCACAAAGGCTGTGTTTATAGTTTGACAACTCCTTCAAGGCCAATCCAGATTTTTATTTTGCTTCTCTTCTCTCAATGTTGTATCAGGTCTGTAAGAAGCCAATGCCCTAGACTTCCATTTCCCAAACTATGTTCCTCACAACACTGGTGGACTTCAATTCCTAGAAGCCTAAGTCAGTACATGGGTTAATCAGTGCTTTGGGAAATTGATTGACTTAGGCTTCTGGGAATTGAAATCCAAAAACCAAAGATTAGGAAACACCACCCTAGGTAAAGGTTTCCCTTGCTTGAAAGCCAGTCGTATCCGTCTCTAGGGTTTAGTGCTCATCTCTGTTTCAAAGCCGAAGAGCCAGTGCTGTCGGCTTCTGCAGACATTTCCATGGTCATGTGGCAGGCATGACTAGACACCGGACCGCACAGAATGCTGTTACCTTCCCACCAAATTGATCCCTATTTATCTACTTGCAATTTCTTGCTTTCGAACTGCTACATTGGCAGGAGCTGGGACAAAGGTGGGAGCTCATTCCATCCTGCAGTACTCGGGAATCGAACTGCTGACCTTCATCCTCCCAGTCAGCATCTTAGCCGCTTGAGCCACTGCAGTCACCGCCCTAGACTTCCATTTTTACTCAGAACACTAAACATAGACTGTTGACGTGAGTTTGATTCTGGCCATTTCACAGCAAATTAATCAGTATACACATTATCAGATGTAACAAAACTTTGTACCTTCTTTTGGTGCCTACATGACAATAATTCCACACAACTCTCATAAGGATATGAATTAGAAGTAATTATACAGTATTTGAAAAATATATCCAATCATTACGCTGCATCACAAAAATATATATTGTCTGCTATTTGGTATAATCCAGTGGTGGCAAACCTATGGCATGCGTGCCAGAGGTGGCACTCAGAGCCATCTCTGTGGGTACCCGCGCAGGCACCCCAGCACAGTTCACCCCACCCCTCTGCCCAGCAGCCCAATGGGAGCACTTCCTCCCCCCACTCCCCAACACAGAGTTCACCCTGCCTCTATGCCCAGCATTTCTTTCCTCCCTTGATGCTATGTTGGCACTTTGCGATAAATAAGTGGGTTTTAGGCTGCAGTTTGGGCACTTGGTCTCTAAAAGGTTTGCCATCACTGGTATAATCCATGTGTCCTATACTAAATCAAGTGTGCAGAACCCAAATCTGAAGTCTGATTCTGCCTAGGACATCAGGATCTTAAGTAAACCTCACCCTCTTGGTTAGGTTCTTGTAATGATCATGTGAATTTGCCTGCTCATCTTTAGCTCAAAACAGACTCACTGTGGCCTAGCTGTACTATCCAATAAGATAGTTTTGCACTAGAGACAAGCCCTTGGTCCAGCTCGCCTTATATACCTATTTCTGACACCAGCTCACTGACTTGCCCAGTTACTGCTGGAACATGCATGCCACCAGGGGATGTGATTCAGCTAGAGTGGCAGCAGGCATATTGGTTGCTGCAACTGTTATAATGTTCCCATGTAAAAATACATTACTCAACTACTGACCATTTGAACAGCTATAGCACGCCTTAAAATCTGTATGTGATAGGCAAATTCTGAGTTCAGATTTGGAATAAACACACTCATTATCATGTAAATCACATGTTCTTCCCAGTAGCAAAATTGTTGTTGTGCAGTGAAGCTATTTTGAGAATTACACTACTATACAAAGCCTAATGTTACTACATTCAGAGATCTTATCTTCTGTATAGTGGCAGTTCTGGAATCTTGGCCCGTAAAGTGCTATACCCATGCAAACTAATCTTTACCAAAACAGGGTGTGATTTTTCCATTTACACTGGCATTTTTAGATTATATTTTGTTATTTTATATCTCTTCTCTCCTATACCCTTTTACTTGGCATGTGTATTTTATTATTATTTGCTGTATTTGTTACATTGTTCTTGTGTTCACTTTCATATTTTGCCCTAGAATCTTTGTGCTGAAGAACTTGAAGAATTATTGTTAATTAATAAATATCACAGCATGTAAGGAAAGTATCTATTTCTAACTTTTGGGTCAAATTTCTAGGTGCTTGTGATTAACTGTAAAGTCTTCCTAAGTATAGATCTGCTAATGGTCCTCATTAAAATTCTAGGTCAGATTCAGATCCATCTATATACAACTCTGATGGCAGAAAGGCTGCTATCTTCTCCCAGGAGCAGTCTTCCCCAGCCTGACAATCATACTTAGTGGGCTATGGATTAGTAAAATAATGAAAATCAGGTTGAGACAGCAACTCTGCCAGTAGAACCAAGCCACTTTGCTTTTAAATGCCCTAATTGCTATTTAAATATTTGTTGTGGGCTACATCACTTTTCAAAGAAATTTAAAATATGTGAATACTTAAAATAAATATTCTATATACTAATAAACAGCTACAAACCCCCCAAGGTGAATTTTGCAGAAAGTTGGTAAAAATCTAACATTTCAATATTAGAAATCTATACCTGCAAAATGGTGTGTTAACCGTTGGAATGTGACAAAGGATGTTGCACCAGGCCCCACTAGCCCCACTAGCCCGTAATGGGCCTCCGTTCACTCGCCCGAACCCGGTTCGCAGGTAACTGTCGGGTTGAAATTTTCGACCCGGGGGCAGGAGCCCCCCAGTCGCAAAAAAAAAAGGGAACTTCAATTCCCAACGTTCCTTGTGCCGCGCCAGAGGCAATCAGGCTGAGCGGTGCGGCAAAAGGAACGTTCGGAAACGCGCCACGGCCAATCAAAAAAAGCCGCAGGGGAAAAAACGCTGCAGTAAGCAAACACGTGCAGCCAAAACTACAAGCCCCAGCATCCTGTGCGCCATGAGCGCGCAACGCTGAGGCAACCAGCACACTATGAGCGCGCAGAACGCTGAGGCAGCCGGCATGCCAAAAAAAACCCCGCCACCGCTGATCTTCCTTCCAACGGGCCACCAAGCATGGGCCGTGAAAATGAAAGGCAACCCCGCCGCCGCTGCGCTTCGTTCCCATGGGCAACCCCGCCGCCGGTGCCATTCCTTCCCGCAAAAAAATTCAACTGTGGGTTGGCGAGAGGCAGACATGGAACTTCATTTCCCTCTACTATGTCAGCTAAGGGAGCTGAATGGAACGAGCGCATAGAATGGAAAATCAACCCATAGAAAAAAAAATAATGTTCCTTCACCGCACCACACAAAACCTTAAAGACAATGAAAACACGATACATAAATAAGGCGTTTGTGAAAATTAACTAACCTGTACTCCGCAATCGTGACGTTATTAAAAAAAGAGGGAAAAGAACACGAAAAATTACACTACAAAACCAAACAGCCTTCGCGAGGGGAAAAAACACAGCCAATCACGGCGAACGGAGAACGCGTCAAAAATTGAGAGTTAGAACCTGAAGATCCACAATAAAAGGAAAACGAGGCTATAGTCAAAACAAGTAGCCACTAACAGAGAAAACAAACGGTAGAAAACTCACGGAAGAACGAAATAATCAAATAAATAATTAAACATTGCCGCTCTTTATTATTACTCAAAAAATGAGTACAATAAACAACAAACATTAAAACTTACCCCAAAAGCAGAAATGGAGAGTAACAAACTTGGATGCACGATGCAGATATATTTCCAAAAATAAAGGACAGCAGGACAATAAAAAAAAAACCCAAGTAAAAGATAATCTAGGTCTAGGCGCACGAACGAAAAACACAAAGAGACGCTACCCAACTCACGCGAGAACACAATGTTTAAAAAAAACACTATAAAAGAGATAAAGAAGGAACGAGAAGAACAGACGGGAGCGTGGAAAATAGAAGGAGAGCACCGAAACCAAGATCATTAGGAGAACCAATTAATACAAACTAAAACAAATAGATAATAACAATACTATCATAGAAAAAATAAACAAAACAAAACACATAGCAAAAGAGGATAGAAAAAAATGGAGCAGATAAAAGAGACACAGCCAGGAGCAATCAGTCAACCAAATATAACAGACCATAGCAACCAAGGTACCATTTACTATATACATCCATCACCATCTAACCATTGGCAAAATCTTAAACAATCCAAAAAAGAATTATTACCCTGGAAACAGAACACAATAGACACAAATACAATTATTCAGCCAGAAAAAGTAAGGGCAATGAGACAAAACAAAATGAAAAACAAAATAACAATAGGGAAGAAAAAATTGGGGGGAAAAAAGAGAATACAAATATAATTATAGACCCAAAGTACACAAAAGCAGAAAAAATTGACAATGACAACAAATTTGGAAAAGAACATCAGGAAAAAGAGAAAGAAATAACAAAACCAAGCATAGAAAACAATCCAGTGGTAAGAAGAAAAATTACACAAACCCAAAAAATAGGAGAACCACAAAAAAAGGCTAATTACCAAAAGGAAGAATTGCAACAAGTAACTGATAAAATAAACAACACAAAAATCCAAGACAAAGAATATGAGAAACAAAATAAAGAATTAGAAGAAATAATTCAAAAAATAAATAACAAAACAAATAAATATATGGCCAACACAATCCAAATTTCAAAGGAACAACTGGAAGAAGACAAAGAAATAACCAAACCAACCTTGCAAGGCAAGCCAAATGAAATAGAACAAATAACACAAACTAACAGCCACAATGAAACATTACAACAAATAATAGAAAAAATAAACAACAAAGAATGTCCAGAAAATGATAAAGAAGAAGAATACAACAAAACCAAACAACAAGAAATTCCAATCATCCCAATGGACTTCATTATACAAAGACAGATCCATATTATGATGAATCCACCACCACAATACAACATGCAAGTAGCCTTAGATATGTTACAACATTTCCTCCAACTAAAGAACAAGCAGACACAACAAATAACAGGTAAATAAAAATTATTATTCAAAACAATTAGCAAATAATGTAACACAAAAATACAAAAAACGATTTATATTTTACAGATTCAAGAAGTTCAACAGAGGAAAATGAAATCAACCAACAACCAGAAACATACCACAAAACAAATGAAAGGTAAAAAACAATTATTAACTATTAATACACATTAAAATCCAACAGAAGTATAAACAAAAACATTCATTATAATCAAATATCTAAAATACATTTCTAACATTTTCTCAACAGAATAAACACCCATGCAATGGAAAATGACTGAAACGTGAGTAAATATAACAAGAAAGCCTCAAAAATTTATATATGTATATCTACAACTATAATTTTTTTCCACAGATCCCCAAAAAACGGACAAGACACCAAGCAACATGGACAACTTGGATAAAAAATATAGATAGTTTACATTTTAAAAACTTGAAGCACAATTTAGAACACTGAGGAAAAAAAGATTATATCTAAGTTTTAAAAAAAAGGATAAGAAAAAAATGTTTACAAATTAAAAGATTTATCCCAATTTTTAAAAAAAATTTAATTAATGAAAATGTTTTAAAAAATTACTTAGTTAAAAATTTAAAAAGTTTATTTTTCTAACAATACAAATATATGTAACACAACAATAAAACAATTTTGAAAAGTTCTAAAAAAATTACCTTCTTTAAAAAAGTTTGTTATTTAAAAAAAAGTTCAAATAAAAATTTCATTATGACAATCATCGTGTAAGCTACTTTTTATTATACCATAAAACAAAAAAAATAACAATATAGACAAGCTTCTCTTTAAAAAAACAAAATTAAAAAAACAAAACCGTGAAAAACGACACAGCACCATTTGTCAACAACAAAAAAACCAAAAAAAAAAAAAAACCTTTACTAGCCAACACAATTTTAAAAAGCCCGGCACTGCCGGGTAAACTATGCTAGTTTATACCTATAAAATGGTGCGTTACAGGCCCCACTAGCCCCGTCCGAGCCTCCGTGCACTCGCCCGACCTGGGTTCGCAGGTAACTGTCGGGTTGAATTTTGCGCCAGGGGGGCAGGAGCCCCCCGGATGCAAACAAAAAAAGGGAACTTCAATTCCTAACGTTCCTTGCGCCGCGCCGCACCAGAGCCAATCAGGCTGAGCGGCACGAGCAAAAGGAATGTTTGGAAACGCGCCGCGGCCAATCAAAAAGAAGCCGCAGGAAAAAAACCGCTGCACAAACTGAAATCGCTACAAGCCCCAGTGTCCTGCGTGCCATGAGTGCACAGAATGCTGAGGCAGCTGGCGCATGAAAAATAAAAATAAAAAAGGCAGGCCGCGAAACCCCCACCCCCCCACACCGCCGCATACAGCAGCTATGGGATTCCCATGGTCCGGCCACCCAGGCCGGCTCACGAAAATACCCCCACCCCAATGCCGCATCAAGCGGCGATGGGAATTACCATGGTCCAGCCACCTAGGCCGGCCCACGGAAATACCCCCACCCCAACACCACATGTAAGCGGCGATACAATTTATATGGTCCGGCCACCCAGGCCGGCCCACAGAAATACCTCCCCCCCACGCCACATAAAGCGGTAATGGGATTCCCGTGGTCCAGCCACCAAGGCCGGCCCACAAAAAAACACCCACCCCAACGCCACATGAAGCGGCGATGCAATTTCTGTGGTCCGGCCACCCAGGCAGGACCACGGAAATACTACCACCCCAACGCTGCATCAAGCATCGATGGTATTTCTGCGGGCCAGCCCCCGAGACCGGCCCACGGAAATACCCCCACCCCCAACACAAAAGAACACAATCCAAAAACAGTCAAAAATAAACAAAACCAAAATTAAAAGACAGAAAAAGGAAACACAAAAACATCCAAAAAACAAACAATAAAAACCACACAGACCCCCCCAACCCAAAACACACACACACACCCCAAAAAAAATTAAACCAGAGACCTTACCAGGAGACATCCTCACTCCATGACGACCGGAACTAAACTGAGGGAAGAAAGAGACTACTTACCGGAAGAAGAAGTGACACCCAGAGGACAGTAGAGAAAAATAGTAAAATACAAGAAAAGCTCACCAGTCCCACCCAGAGGCCACAAGAGAAAAAAAACCATTCAAAAATATTCAAAATAATTACAAATAATTCCCAAATTAATGAAATAAGTTATCAAAACATTCAAAAATATTCACAATAATCATAAATAATTTAAAAAAAGAAATGTTTTCACTCAAAAAAACAAAAAAAAACATCTAAACACAGTATAGAAACATTGATTTTAAAAAAAACATATTCTTACACATTTAAAAAAATTATTATCCAAGGTACAACTATTTTTAAAAATTCACATAGTAACACATTATTTGGTTAAATACAATAATTATAAAAAAAAATCCTTTCCTCTTCTTAAAAACCAAAAACAAAAAATAAAAAATCACAGTTTATAACAGCCCATGCGTAAAAATAAAAATTTTAAAAACCACAATTAAAAACTAACCTCATTTGCATAAACTTAAAACAAGAAGCTTCCAAAACCATTTTAAAGAGCCCAGCACCGCCGGGCAAAATATGCTAGTATTATATAAAAACACACACAAGTCACCAAATGGATGGACAAATTCCAAAGAGTAGCTCATTCAAAGGGATGGAGGGGAAACAGATATTGAAACAGATTTCAGGATAATGAAATCTGCAGTTGGAATTCTTTCAGGTACTGACTATACCAAAAGTATAAGTTTATTATACAAAGGTCATTAGAAACTAGATATATTATCCTCGTTCCACCTACCATCACTCAAACTGACTTGTGTTTGTACAATGGGACTTCCATCCCAACAGCCCACTTTCCCCGTTCTGTTTCAGAAGACTTGGAGGAACCAATTTCCCCTGAAAGATGAACACAGGTGGTTACAACCAACTGTATATGATTTAGTGAAATCTCATGCATGTTTGCTCAAAAGAAAATTCCACTATGTTGTGTAGGGGTTTACTGTCTGCTACGCACATCTAGGAATCCAGTCTCAGCAATCATATTACCCATATTTAACTAAATGCATAATTCAGAAGGATGGCAGTTCTCTTATATAAACTGTACATAGTTACTTTAAAATCAGCTATATTTTACAAACACTCCGAGACTGATGATTAGTTTATATGAAGAAGTGGAATTTTGTGCAAGAGAATGAAAATTTTCCCCAGAAGATCTTAATGAATAAACAGGAGTGTGTATATTTATTTTCCAGCAGCTGAGAGCACATTGAAGTTTCAGTCACTGCACACATATTGAGTTTCTTTAAAACACACACACCTAAGAATACATTTTAAATGGCATTATAAGCTCCAATTTGCCATAAGAATATTAACCAGTAATGTCCACTATGCCATTTAAATAGAACATACCCATCTCTAAATACACTATGTAACATATTAATAAATCTTTCACTTTATCATCCCTGAAAACATAAAATCATTTATATTTTTATCTATCAGAGGCCAAACTGTTCACAGTGGGTTCAGTCAGAGCAATGCTGCAACTACCGTACACAGAATTAATCCATCTGCCGATTACTGCCAGAAACATGTACTGACGAGAACTTAAGTTTGGGCAATGACAAAGCCAAGAAAGTGGTTTCATTTTGGCAGTCCAGGGTTTGTTCGGGACACAAAAGAAGAACAGAATTTACAAATAATGCAGGCATTTTAACAAATAGTTGCAGTTGCTAAGTGACTTTTTTAGCTGAGAAATTATGAATTGTTAAAAATCACTGAAAGCATAAAATCAGCTTTGGGGAAAAGAACAATTCTAAACATGTTCTTACACTAATAATAATTTCATGTCAGAAATTATTCTGGGTTGAAAGGATTTTTTATGGAAGAAACTCCACTAAGGGAATGCGCAAATGTGGCTCCTTTCATGTCCCCAAGAGCTGGGACAGAGACTGTGCTCAATCCATCATGCAGTAGCTGGATCTTGAACTGCCAACTTGCAAGCCTTCCAGCTAACAAGGTGAGCTTCCTAACCACTGAGCCACCACAGCCCCTTATCTTCCTACACTGTTTGTTTATTGCTGCTGTGGTTAAGATTATGCCAGGCAACTAGAAGGCAGCATTTCCCACGATTCTAGTAAAAAGCTGATCAATATTGTTGACTGTGCATATGAGGCTGTCCACACAGGCATATAGTCCACTGTTTGGGATGGTTTGGTCTGATCACATGCACACATCCATCAAGCCAATCTGCCCCAACCCATAGTATTTTGAGACCTCATCAGGAGGCTCAACTAAATTGCCTGCTGGACTTTATCCAGCCTCCAGAGTATGTCTCCCGGGGACAGGATAAAATACAGTGGGGCCACTTTACAGCTGATAGATCAACTGTAAAGCAATTTTTACCACCATGCCCATCACTGAGTCTGATCAGCAGCTGGTGGGTGGGCAAGTGCAGGAGGAGTAAAGCTGCTTTACAGTTGACTTATGTGCACGTATATGTGATCAGATATAAAGTGGCTTTTACTCCCCCACACACTGAGTCCAATTAGCAGTAGGGGGGAGTGGCTGAAGAAACTTTACAGGTGACAAGGGAAGCCCTTCCCCTGTCAGCAGCAAAGCGGCTGCTACAAGGCTGTTGGGGCTGCTGCAGCTCCTTCAAAAAAGCAAAATACTATCTGGACACGGACTTGTACCGAACATGATTTTGCTCCTCTGCCTGACCTCAAGAGGCTTCCAAAATGCTGCTCTAAACCTGCCCAGGAGAGCCAGTGTAAAGAAGCCCTACGGTTATTATTCTGCATAGATCTGCTATAGTTGCATAGAGAACAAGGACTCCTGCCGTTGTCTTTTTGGCAATCTGGATACCTTCTGTGACGCTCCTTACAGAGTAAGGACTCCACTGTCTCATTTCAAGAGAAAAATTTAAGGAATTATCAAAAGAGCACCAATACTGAATGTGAAAATTCTATCTGAGAACACTTCCTTAATTTAGTTTTACTTTGACCATTTTAAAATAAGCTTTTTCAATTCCTAGGACTTTAACTTTGTTCCTGTGATCAAGACTACCTCATTTGTAAATCAATGTATACTGTTTAGCTCCACCTGCACTTGTCACTACTTATTCCACTGTAGATGAGGCAATTTATAGAGACTGCCTGAAAACTGGAAGTTTGGTTAAAAGAAGAACTTTTAAAAAGTGAGCCTAGATGGCCATAGATTGACAGGAGAAAAAACAGTAATGGGCTGCAATGTTATTGTAAAGTCCTGAAGTAAACAAACCCGATTCCATCAGTTTCCACAAACTTTAGTCAACTCCAACAGTGAACCGCTGACCATGTTAGATGAATTGAGAGATATGGGACTGGTAAAAAAAATATTTGCAGGAGCATCAGCTGTGAGTGCAGGAAGGTGTGTGTACCATGCATCAGAACTGTACAGTATAGCTATACAAACCTTCAGCCCTAGCATGTGGATTATACTTGCATTTTACCAACATTTTTCACAGAATCTATGCAAGTTTTGAGTGTATGTCCACATAGCCACCACACAAACACAGCACGAAATTCCTGATTTCTCAGGAACCTTGCATCACCTAATTTATTTCAAATACAAAATAATTACACAAATTCATACTTTCAGGGTTTATACAAAAGGATCTGTATTACTTATACACATTTTAAAAATTTAAACTGGGAATTTTTTTAAAATATCAACACTCACAGTAAGACAGATCTGTTGCTGTAAGATAAAATAATACTGTATTACCATTGAAATAGATTTCCTTTGCCAGTATTATAGGGGATTTTATCAAGTGAAAATGGTGAATTGCCTTCAGGAAAAAGAAGTTAATAGGAGTAAATGAATTACAGCAGCAGTTCTCTACGTTTCCCCTGTCCTCCAAGCATTTAATTTGTTCAATAAATCCTGTACTTTCCATCTGAATGTACAGCATCAGATTTCTGAACCCATCTATAAATCACACAGTACAGTATACAGAGAATACTCTCTTTAAAAAGCAAATCACTGGGTTTATTTTAATGTTAAGGTTCTTTTCCCTGACACCATTAAAATAATGATGAAATGACAGAGATAGGATCTAGTATAATTAGTTTCACAACAATAAAAATTTTCCCCAAACACTGTTGCAAAATTCCTTCTACTGAAATGCTTTGCTACAATAATAAAAAGTTTACATTACATATAAAAAGTTACCAGTGTACTAAAAGTGACAGAGGTGGGCTAGCAAATCCTTCAAAGCACATTATTATACAAATGACTATAATTTAAAACATTTCCTCCTGGGAAAAAAATGTAAGTCATGTACATATATAAATTGGTGATCTTTCCCACTAAAGCAATGATAGTTTTCAAACGATTTTGTTGCTCTGTACAGCCTGAAAATATAGTTCAAACTTGGCTAAAACTTGAGTTTCTTGTTTTCTTTGAACTAAATAAAGCTCATCTCAGCAGCTGATATCTCCTATGGCAAAAAAAAAGTAATTATGTAAAAATAAACCATGATGATATTCAACTGTAGCAATATGACTTATGAACAGAACCAGTTCTTGTATCACACAAACCTGATTTAGACTGAATCCATTGCAACGTAATGAAACTACAAGGATATTCAATCGGTAGCAGAAATAGTATTAAAACAACAACAAAACTCCATCTCTGTGTAATATGGACACTAGGTTCTGCAGTCTTCCTTGTTTTGCAGAAATACAGCCAAGCCATGCGATTCATACTGAATGTGTGTGCAGGTGCAGTATATATCTAAAGACTGCTCTACCTGCAATGCAGATTGTGCTGCGTAAACAACATTATACTACAAACAGAAAAAAGTGGAATTTATTGATTATTAAAACATTAACTTAAACAAAGCTATGAACTCCTCCAAACATTTTTTGGAACTATCTTTATGCTACTTGTAAAGTTAGCACTGTTAGGCATTATTGCTTCCATACAGTACATCATATGCCTCCTGATATAAAGCAGTACTGTGATCTGTTTATATACAAGGTCTTTTCTTCCTTTTTTTTGTTTAAAAACAAGCAGTAAAAACATTACATCCTTTACAGACAATACAAATTCCCACATTGGTACTCAAGTCTAACAAATGGAATGCATAACATTAATAAAACATTGTAAAGGAAGACTGACATTTAAAAGTCCTTGATTGTCAAGACACATTTATATTTTATATATAAGCTCTAACTGATTCAATCATAGGTACATCCTTATTTGATAACTCATATTTACAGAGCAATTATATAAAAAATAAAATAAACTTTATACATTTTAACCTTTCCATCCACTGCAATAAAGAAAGCAAGAAACCACAAGAAAAGTTTGCTTGCTTCAGTTTGCTTTGTTTTTCACCAGAAGCTCTCTTTGCTTTTTAAATTATTACTGATAAGGAGGGAAAATCATTTTATAGATGCATGGCAAAAACAACTAGAAAAATTTCCCTGAAACAAAATTGTTTAAAAAGAATGAAAATTATAATTCAATCAGTTTAACATAATGACACATTCCTATTATTGTAATACTTTCTTGGGACTTCTTCTTCTTTTCCTTTTTTTTTTTTTGCAAAAGGGGTACTTAAATGTGCTACATTTCCAAAAGTTGCAAGGCTGCTTTTGAGCAGAATGTAAGAAAACATAAACTCGGTTTGTTTTATTAATAAGCATATCAATTGGAAAAATTACATACGAGATTTTACCAATCAAAATACCCAAATCACAAATACATTTTTCCATTGTAAAGTTCTAAACTATACTCTAATGGGTATTCCTCTAAAACTTCAAAAGGGTTGAATTTCTTTCCAACACATTTTAGATTGTAAATTTACAAATACAAAGCAAGTTAATACTGAAATATTAAAGCAGGGTGATCCCAGATCCACTCTAGATCATCTTCAAATATTTACGGAACATGATTAAACACATCATTAAAAAATTTATCTAAAGAAATATGGAATATATTGTACGTATCCAAGTGGAGGTTTTTCCCCAGATGACAAGCCAGTAACTGTGGATGGATATGAATATCATCAGCTACAATAAAAACTTATTAATTCACATTAGTGACCTGAAAACCCATTTTTTAAAATCACAAAATAAATAAGCAAACAGAAGCAGGCATATGACATTGCAATGTATTTCATTCATTTTGACAATTGTGGCTTAGATTCCAGTATTTATACAGATACTCTGCAATATGATTGGTTTAAGTTACAGTCATACTATTGTTAGACCTCAACTATATGACTTTACACCACTGAAAAGAACAAGAACTACCTTGGTGGAGGGGCTTTTTCATTAAAAATGAGGCATTTTCATTAGAAATTACAAAATTTCCACAAACTCACTGAAAGTATCCCTATCTAAAAAAAAACTTGGCAACCTGTTGAAATCTTTAATAGATCTGCATTAATTACAGGAAAGGCAGAAAGAACGTCATCTAAAAGAACTTAAAAAACCCAAATCCTTCTAAATTGTACTTCAAAAGTGTAGTGCACTGCAGTATATGATTCCACATTTTTGTCCTGATAAACCATGCTAGATAAATTGCACACCCTGAATCATTAACAGAAGTGGCTACTTCAGTGGTAAGTCCATAAGCCAATTCTTTCATTAACATGCTTATATTCATAGTATATGGGACAGCAAATTAGTGTAAAAATATAGGCTCAATGTATATCCCCCAAAACGAGCTCTTAAATGATTTGAAACAGTGAGATTAAAAAGGAAACATTAAAGTAAGATGTTTGGGATTTAAACTGAACCTGATTTCAAAACTAATGTTGACTGAACTTCTTTTGTGTCTAGGTCAGAATTTACATTGCCAAAATGAAGACACCTTTTGGTGAATTAATTCTGCAATTTTGAATCTAAGAGGGCTTTAGAACTATAGGCATGATGTCTTCTTAAATATGCTATAATAAAGAATGTTTTATTCTACCAAAATAAAAATAATTTATTTTAGTGCTATCTTGTAACTGGTGCATATGGTGGATTTATATAACAAGTGTCAAGAATTAAGGTTTAACCTTACAATCTTATTTTTCTTTACATCTCTGACTCTCAGACCTGCTCCTTATACTATTTTAGTGGCTGGGATCAGAAAACCTGCAAGGGAAACCTTTCATGATAGTCTATGCATGCACCAGGGCTCTCTAGATTCTAGTCAGAGTTTCTTCCACTTCTCTTTATTCCTTTTTAAAATCTGTTTTCTCTATATAGATTTTATAAAGAAGACATTCTACACAGTCTGACTCTGTCCCACCGTACCTACTTGCACATTTAAACTCTCCTAGCCATTACTTGCAGCAGATTCCTCTGAATCACGACCTACTGTTGGATAAAGAATCTTTGGGACACTTGAACAATATGCTGGAGATATGGAGTTAAATGTAACATACAGTTTGTGCCCTGGCTTTATTGGGCAGAGAAAAATGCAAATAGAAAAGCTGACAATTAAAAATTCATTATTTAGAGATTTCCACATGTGAGTATATTACCAATTAAACTATTTCAACTTGTCAATTTAGTTATATTTACTTATTTTGCTACAAACCAAAATCCTTAGATAATCTATAGTAAAAATAGGAAGCATCTTACTACAAAAGCCAGTCTGTTTCCCAACCTTTGGGTTTTGAACTTCAATTCCCCAAAGCACTGATCAGCCAATGTAGTGATTTAGGCTTCTGGAAATTGAAGGTCAAAGACCAAAGGTTAGGGAACACTGGTTTATAGGAATAACTATGAGTCTAGGAAGATTCAGATGTCTACCAAAGAAAAGTGCCTTGCCAACCATGAATTAGGAGCATCATTTGGAAGTAAAAGATTTCTCTGGAAATGGAAACTGTGTTTTTGTTGTTTCCCCAACCAAAACCATTAAATGTATGAGGTATTTTTTGTAAGTTCTACAAAAAGATATATTTAGGATGACATTGTGAAATAAGTCTTCACTGTCTAACATCAGGAGTGGGGAATAACTTCTGTTTCGGTTACTCATCCTTTACCGTAAAGAGCTATTTAAAAGTTGTTGTAAAACATCCCATTTGTGAAGGTGTCAAAGAAGGAAAAGAATGTTTCAATTTTTAAAATGGGCCAATTGTGCCAACATTTACGTTAAGGCAACCCACACCATTTTAATTTTAAAATTGTATATAAAACTAACTGTTGCACCACTCTGTGTGACTCAAAACAATAACTTGTTAAAATATCTACACAGGAGAAGGATTACACATGCAGTTTTCTGGTAAATGAAAAGCAATAAAATTTTGATCATTTGTCTTTTTGGTCATTGTCCTTAATCACCAGCTTTTTGGCAAAGCCATGGTGAAACTGTTCATTCAGGTAACATATGCAACCAGAATATCTACTGAACTGCCAAAATCTAGTTTGTGTGGATATTAAGGCATTCCTCTCATGCTCATGTTAAAGAATTTTTTTAAAAAAATCTGTGTTTGGTACAGTGATCATGATGCAGCCACATAGAGCTTAAAGGCCTAATACAGTTTTAATTTTAAGAAAGCATTTTTTTTAAAATAAAGAAGTATCTAAGTGCTCAAATATTAATTATTGCAGATTTGGAGGATGAAGTACAATTTTAACCCTTAATCCTAAAATTTATGATTCATATAAACATTAAGAAACTGGGAAGGTAGTCTACAAATAATCTTAGCTAAAATCTAAGCATTTTGATACCTGTAAATGGGGAGGGGATCATAAAAGGTTACGTTCCTCTTCAATGGTATAAAGAAATATGCACTGCTCTTGAAAGGACGTAAATAATAGCTATTTTGCTTTTAAAATAGTTTAATCACATATTTAAATAGGGGAGTGTGTCTAGCAAACATCCATTATCTTTCTTTAATTGTAGTAAAGTAAAAGCAAAGAAATCAATAAAGCAATTATTGTATGTATTACTTTTTCAGAGACTTGATAAAATGTTAATTTTTCCAGAATGCATGATAGCTAACTACCCATAATTTCCTGACATTTAAACATTTGAGTTTGTTTGCACAGTCTATTCATATTCCCTGCTGAAGTGCAATGGCTAGATCTAACTGATTAGGAAATTCCAATACGAATAATCTCATAATTCTTATTCTCCTAGACACACACACACACACACACACAGACACACACACACACACACACACACACACACACACACACACACACACACACACACATTGCCAAATAGGAGAAAGGTCCTATTTGTTTGTTGTTATCATTTTTTTTTGGCTTGTTTCATTTTGTATAAAATCTCAATGTAGCAAGTTCCTGATCTCAGACAAGAAAACAACCATTTGCCTTGTCAGTGGACACCCACTTATAGGCAATTGAAAAAGAAAGGTGATTACCCCTTTCAAAAAAGAAAAGAAAAGAAAAAAGCAATTACCAATATGCTGTACCAGCTTACCTTTTTGTTATATAACACAAGGCCTTAAATCTGTATAGGACCCTCCCCCTCCCCCCAATTTCGAACACGCTCACTCTGGACAGACCTGTGCTAAAGTGCCAATATTATATCTACCCATTTTCTTAGCCAAATGTCTGGCCTGCTGTGGCATCAGGTGAAGAGTTTATCCCAGATCGAGCATCATTTACATTCACCAGGGGGAATTCTGGGAATTCAGCACTTGTCCCTGGTCCCCGCAGGTTGACTTGTCCATTAGCAGTGTTAAACTGAGATGATATTCCAGCTCTGGCTCCGTGGTATTGAGCTCTGTAGGGTTGCTCAAAAGACCCCATTTGATATGCTTGATGAACAGGTTGTGCCTCTGGCTTCTTTTGAGAAGTCACCTGATCCAAGAAGTCCTGGGTAGAAGATGAGGAAGAATGATTTGGCTCATCACCTGAAAAGGGAAAAGAATGCTGGGAATCCCCAACAATAAGTCCAAAATGAGACTTGTCTGGAGTTGTTCTTAAAGGAGAGTTCATTCCTGATCGAAAACTATTGACAGGTATAGATGCATAGACCTGTTTGTCTATGGCAGAGAATGCTGGTTGCCCTGTTAGAGTCTGGTTGTCACTCACAAAATTAAGGCTTGGGTTGTTCAAATAGGCATCATTTTGGCTAGTTCTGTCTAAAGCTTGCTGAAGAAACTTGGAATATTCCTGCAACATACTGGCTTTATCGGATGAGGAACCTTGGGAGCTTGCTGCAACGTTCTCAGCTTGTGTGACCTCTGATACTTCAGAAGAATTTATTGATATACTGGAAGTCACCTCATTATCTGCCACATTGAAAGCTATTTCATGTTGCCCATTGGCTTTATGGGAATAATGGTCTAACAGAGTTTGAAGAACCTCATCTGGAATGACATTTTTGTCATGGTTACCCTTAATATCCACATTCAGTCCCGATGTATCCAAGATTGATGCTGCGTTACCTTCATCTATCACACTTGCAACAGCAGCCTGAGTGACTGAGGGTTGAGAGGCAATAGTGCCTACATTCAAAGCATATTCTCTGCTGTTACTATTAGCTGCTTGGAGATACCGTCTTTTCTTTAAAAACTGCATTGCATCATCATAGTTTGTGCTGCTATGTACAGGCTTGCTGGGCCCTTCTTGTAAAGTATCAACATGGTCAATATCAGCATTACCTTCTGAGCCCAAGAGAACTTTGTTGTCCACAAGATCAAAGGCATACTTTGAAACTTTGCTGTCTTCATAAGAGGCTAAAGATGAAATAGTCTGGTTTTGCTCAAGAGGCTGCTTTAGGCTTCTCTTACTGTTGACTTTTTTGAGCACCAGTTTAGGTGGGTGTATTTCTCCAGAATGTGGTTCTTGTAAGGGACCTCCGCCAACAGATGAGCGGGGTAGCTCAACTGCATATTCAGCCACCATATATTCATCCTTTATCTTAGTGCTACCAGCATACAAAGGCAAGAAATCATTCTTATCTTTTTTATGTTCAAGTCTATCTTGCCCACCTTCTTTATCCAGCCCAGAAGACTTCAGTTTCTCAGTTTTTTGCCTCTTCTTCTTTGGCAACGAGCTGTCTTTCAAGGACATAGAGAATCCTTGATCTTCATCAAGACTCAAAAGGCCAACTTTGGTGGCACTTCTGTTGGGTTTCTTGTCACGGTTCTCATGGCACATTCGCTTGTGTTTCAGTACACGGTCAGTCCTTGAGAAGAACTACAAGGAAGATTTCTGAATTAGATAAACACCAGCTGCCAATTGTCCAAATCACATTTTTGACATGGTAAAGTATTCATTAAAGATTTTTCTGACATACTTACAATTTAGAGCATCATTACCACACCATCCCTGCTGTAAAGGGAACTTACTTTGTTGTTGCTTTCTGCTAAAGCAGTTGTTCCCACCGTGGGGCACACGCCTCACAGGGTGCTTCAATTCCCAGAAGCCTAAGTCATAACGTTGTCTGATCAATGTTTTGGGGAATTGAAATCCAAAAACCAAAGGTTGGGAAACACTGTACTAAATTATCACACTCTTCCTAGTGCAGCCCCTGGAAAATACATGAAAATATTCACTGGTTCCCTCAAGTGGCCATGTCTGTGTAATGCAAACTGAAAATTCAGTTTTTTTTAAAAAAAAAAACAACACCACGGCAAGCAAAGCCTCCCATGGCACTTACTTCCCAGATGCACTGCACTACAACCCCTGCTCAACCCAACTGGAGATGAGATGATACTTGTAGTCCAACATATTTTAAAATGCTATAGGGGATGGAATTCTATCAAAAGGCATTTCTTATGAGCATTAATTTAGTCAGCAAATTTAATTACTGTAACAAAATGTCCTTCTGTAGAACTCAATCTACCATAATATTTTCCTAAGTATATTTGACTAGAAGAAAATTTGGAGTTAAATTCAAGGATCTTCTGAATGAAGTCTCTGTGTTTAGAGGCAGTATACTACTAAACAGTAGATACTCTAAACAACCAATTTTTTGGAATCGTAGCTGTGTTAGTCCGTGTTTCAAGCATACCAGAGAATAAACAAAACAAAATGCTGTAGAACTTTGAAGACTGTTACAATATATTTTAATGTTAGCTTTTGTGGATCAGGTCCATTTCGTTAGACTATTCCACCAAAAAACAGAATATTACAGTCATGGTTGTTATATGCAAGAAAGTATTTTCCCCCAAACTCATTCTTGCAGAATATAATTCATTCAAAACATTTGTTTCTGAGTTCTGAGTACTAGATGTAGCAAAGTCACAGTGAGAGGACCTTGCCGTGTCAAAAAATGACCACAGTGAGAGTTAAACAATTTAAGCTACTACAAAATATTTTTGATCAGCAGAACTCTTCTGCAGTAGTAAAGAACACTTTCTGCCATATCATACCACCCACCACTGTTTTCTTTTAAAGCTGCCCAGTTTGATAGCAGTTGCCTTATATAAGCAGCTGTGAAGAAAACAGCACTGAAAAAAGAGAAAATCCTAAAAGAATAAATTAGCTTCATCGACCTCTCAGAATCTTTAGCCAAGTAGAAACATGGTTTCTACATTTTTCATATTGGAAGAATCATACGTACTTTTTCAAAGGTAAGAAATGTTCAAAATATATGCAGTGTATGCCATTTGGAAGAGAAATCAAAGCACCCCTTTACTGCAAAGGGAGAATACTGAAGTCAAGCAATATAATACAGATTGCCTCTCGTATCTGCAAGAGGATACATTCTGAGACCTACTGCAGATAACTGAAACTATGGGTAACAATGAACCCTATATTTTATATTTCAAACAGTGGCCTCTAGTGGCCAGCTCTGGTAATGCACCATAGAAATGTGTATACAGTAAACCCCCAGTTAGCAACGTTTCTTGCTTTCCAACGTCGCATCGCTAACCGGGAAACGTTGTTAACCGGGAAGCAGAAACCTACAGCAGACGAAGGGGTTTACCTCAGGGTTTCTGCTTAGAGCAACGTCAGAACAGATCCATGGTGGTCGGAAACAGTTTGGATCGCCTCCCCACAGCCTCCCAGAGGTAGCAGAGGTGGCAGAGACCCGAAAATGGGCAATTTTCCCCCGCCCATTTTCGGGTCCCCGCCACCCCCGCCACCTCTGGAAGGCTCAGGGGAGGTGATCCAAACTGTTTCTGACCCCCACAGACCTTTTCCAACGATACTCCAAGCAGAAACTCCGGGTAAACCCCTTTGTCTGCTGCAGGTTTTTGTTTGCAGCAGCGTCAGAAAAGGTCCGGTGGAGTCGGAAACAGCTTGAATCGTCTCTCCCGAGCCTTCCAGAGGTGGCAGTGGTGGCAGGGACCTGAAAATGAGTGGAAGGTTTTTTGCCCATTTTCAGGTCTCCGCCACCCCTGGGTCTGTGCTCACCCTGCGGCCCTCCGGGGGGAGAACCAGCTGAGTGTGTGGCCGCTTCTCCTCCCGGAGGGCCACAAAGTGGGTCTGCACTCACCCTGCGGCCCTCTGGGGGGAGAACCAGCCGAGCACGTAGCTGCTTCCCCCCCCCCCAAGGCTGCAGGGTGGGTCTGTGCTCACCCGCCCCCATGGATCTGTACTCACCCACCACCACTGTAACGTGCGACTTTCCGCTTCCCGGAGTGACCGGCTCCCGGCCGGCAGCAAGGGTGGGGTAGATTGGTGTGCACATGGTGTTGCTGTAAAACATGCTCTTCCGCTTCCAAGTGGGATGTATCGGTGCTCACATGGTGCTGCTGTAAAACACCTCCTTCTGTTTCCAGAGTGGAAGGGCGTGTTTTACAGCGGCGCCATGTGAGCATCTATCCACCCCACTCGGAAGCGGAAGGGCATGTTTTACAGCGGTGCCATGTGCACGCCGATCCAACCCACTCAGAAGCGGAAGGGCGTGTTTCACAGTGGCACCATGTGCGTGCCGATCCACCCCACCCCTGCTGCCAGCCAGAGCCGGTCACTCTGGGAAGCGGAAGGGCGCGTGTTACAGCGGTGATGAGTAAGTACCGATCCATGGGGGTGGGTGAGCACAGACCCACCCTGCGACTATCGGGGGGGGAGAAGCGGCCACACGCTCGGCTGGTTCTCCCCCCGGAGGGCCGCAGGGTGAGCACAGACCCACCCTGCAGCCCTGCGGGTGGAGAAACGGCCATGTGCTCGGATGGTTCTCCCCCTGGAGGGCCTGAGGGTGAGCACAGACCCACCCTGCGGCCCTGCCGGGGGGGGGGGAGAAGCAGCCACATGCTCGGATAGTTCTCCGCCTGGAGGAGTGCAGGATGAGCGCAGACCCACCTTGCGGCCATCTGGGGGGATAAGCAGCCACGCACTCGGCTGGTTCTCCCCCTGGAGGGCCGCAGGGTGAGCACAGAACCACCCTGCGGGGGGAGAAGCAGCCACGCACTCGGCTGATTTTTCCCCCTTGGAGGGCTGCAGGGTGAGCACAGACCCACCCGCTGCGCCTGCCGGCAGGGAACTTAGCCAGTTCCCTGCCAGCATGGGCAGTGGGTGAGAAAAATAACAGCATTGGATAACAACAATTATCGCTATCCAGTGCACAGCTTTTCGCCAAATTTGGCGTCGTTATCCGATGTTGTCATTGTTCAGTGCTCTCGTTAACCGGGATTCCACTGTACAGTGGAAACTCATACAACAACTGCATAACAATTAGGAGGGTGTTTTTGGGGGGGAGGTGTCCCGCATAATAATTTTCCCTATGGAAAAAATCATACAATAATTTTTCAATGGGAAAAACCACTTAGGAAAAAAATCGTTGTACGATGCATCCCATAGGGAAAATCGCTATACGATGCATGTATCATATAGCAATTGTTTCATACAACAACGAGCCCCGTGGAACGGATTAAAATCATTGTATGAAGTACCACTGTACAGTGATATCTCATACAACGAAAAATGCGTTCCACGGGGTTCCTTGTTGTACGATTTTTATTATTTTGTTATACGGGACCACTGGCTGCGCACGCAAAGGAAGCTTCCCCGACCGGTGCTTGGTGCTCACGTGGTGGCTGGTTTGGGATTGGAGGGGCTGGGAAGAAGGTCCTCCCAGCTTCCCTGACCTGCGGTGGCCACTTTGAGGTTGGAGGGGACTGGGAGGAAGGTCCTCCCAGCTTCACTGACCGGCACTGGGCGCTCGCGTGGTGGCCTGTTTGGGACTGAGCAAAAGTCCTCCCAGCTTCCCTAACTGTCTGTGCACCCCCTCTGACCCCAAACCAACCACTGCAAGCACCTAGCGCCGGTCAGGGAAGCTGGGAGGACCTTCCTCCTAGTCCCTTCAACCCCAAACCATCAGAAACAGTGGTGGCTGGCCAGGCAGCTGAGAAACTATACAATGAAAAAAAAACATTGTACGGGGCACACTTTTCCTGATTTCCTTTGGTTGTACGATTTTTTTCGCTATATGCGTTCGTTACACAGGGTTTTACTGTACAGTACTGTACTGTATATGTATTTCAGGATTCTTATTGAATATTTTTAGATAACTGAACCTGTGAATTCTGAACCTGTGGCTACTGGAGGAGGGCAACCTGTACTGACAAAAATCAGTTCATCAACATCACTACCTTCACATACTTAAAATCTATAGCTTATGGGATCACATTTGTCAAACATTTTAGACAATTTTCTTTAAATCTTTTCCTTATTTCCTTTCCATCTGAAATTACAGTACCTGTAGGCAGTATTCACACTGGTAAGGCTTCTCTCCACTATGAGTTCTCTTGTGTCTTTCCATGTGATACTTCTGTATGAATCTCATGCCACATTCATCACATCGAAATGGCTTTTCACCTAAGAAGAAAAACATCAAGACAAGATACTGTTGAAACAAACAGGAAAAGACGGTGGCATTCAATCTCCTTCACAATGTTGCTAGTCAGCTATTCTTACCAGCGATCAAATAAAATACCACAACAAGGTGAAAGTGTCACAGTAGTAATAACAAAAAGAATGGAAAGAAAATAAGATTGAAAAGTGTACTTTCCAGATACCAGGACTAGTATGCTTCAGAATTAGTAAGGTAAGAAGAGTGGAAAGTGAAAGTTCAATATTTGTGCTTTGCTCATAAAGCACTTCTATAATCTGTTCAGTATTCGATCTATTACAATGCTCTCCTGAATTATGAAAAAAATCCTCCTCACATCTGTTCTTCTTTTCATATGGAGTATATTAACCCTGTCTCCTCAAAATACTAGAGCTGTAGGTGAACTACTGAACTGTGGGAGTCAGGACACAAAGAAGAAGCGCTTCCTCATATGGCATATATTAATTCAAATGTGAAATTTGCTAACACAAGGTGACTGCTATCAAATTGCTTAGCTTTAAAAGAAAACAGTTAAAGTGAACAATTTAAAAAAATCATTTAAAATTTTTAAGTGAACATTAAAAAAATTAATAACTACATATATTGAAGTATTTCAATAACTATTTCAGCTAACAATCCCCCCAAAAATACAGGCAAGTAAATCATTTCTTAAAACATGCCAGTCACGAAACTCCAGTTTTGGAGGAACGTGTTCCTATTCAATGTCAGCTGACATGGACTGGTAATGCAAAGAACTTTACTAAATGGTAAATGTGAGGAAATTTTATTACTTCATTAGGATCTCAGCCTTTACGGCACATAAGAACGTGTGGCAGAAAATAAATTATATTGTATCCACAAAATACAGTTGGACCAAACAACTACATTGTAGAAAAGCTTACGACATGGTAAAAGCTGCCTGCCTGTGTTCATAGTGTCTCTACAAACCAGGATCTTAAACTACTGTGAAATATTAGCCTGAACAACCAAGTGCTGACGAAACTTAAGGATTTTGCTGCCTGTCAAGGAAGGTAAGAATAGCAAGCCCATGTCAAGCCATAATATACGCCCAGTGAATCACAAGGTATGCAAGTCTAGTTTATATTACATCAGGTGAACTATTTCAGGAAATGTTCTCTGTAATCTTGCTGATTTACAACTGCAGCTTACAGTTCACCTGCTATATAATCTCTAATTTCTAATCATGTCAAAGTCAACATATGAGTCAACATATGTTCTAAGTTTTCTTAAAACTTTATTTACTTGGAACTAAGGCCTTCAATTTCAATGGAACATGCATCTGGGTAGACATTCAGAGACTTGTGATATAATTGTTTGTACAAATAAAATTGTATAGTTCTACTGGAGGTTTCTGATGTGTAAAAAAACAGAAAGGCACCCCCCCCTCCAAACTACAGTAATACCTCATATAAATTCCACTTCATACAACATCGGATTCATACAACATCACCTAATTCCTTGAAAAAAGTTGCCTCATACAAAGTCGTGCGACTTTGTATAAGGCATTGGGGTTTCCCCAGGTTGCAGGACATATGCGTGCATTGCTCTTGTGGGTTTTTCATGAGGCGAAAAGTGTTTAGGAGTGGTTTTGAGCACGGTTTTGGATTTTTTTTGGATTTTTTCGTCAGAATTTTTAGAAGCATTCCTGGGATTTTTGCAGCATTCTTCGGGTTCTTGGACAATCAGGGTTGTTTGACATGTTTTTGCAATGTTTTTAGCCTTTAGACAATGATTTCTTAAAGTTTTGTCAGTTTCCTTGACTTTGCCCTGGACTCTGTGCTGTTACAGTACAATGTATCTCTATGGAAACGGCGCTATACGAGAGGCATCGTGGCAAGGATTTGGACGTTGTATGAGGCATCGCGGCTAGGATTTTGCATGCCTCATACAAAGTCCAAATCCGTATAAAGCCCAAACTTGTGGAACCAAGTTTGGACGTTGTATGAGGTATCACTGTACTTAAAAGAAAAAGGAGTCTGGATCTAGGAAACTTTATTTTTTAATCAAACAAGATGCTAGAAAAAAGTACAAGGAACTACCCTTCAAAAAAAATTTAGGAGTAAAGTTCCATAAGTGTGTTTACACTTCTAAAAGAATTCTTCTACTTAGTTCTATTGTGGGCTGTGTACATGGATAAAAAAATCCCGTTAAATGAATGGGTGAATCATGGTTGTATGGGACACAATATTGATGCTACTTGTTCTGAATAAATTGGATTTAACACCCAGCTTGCAGTAGCACTCACACTCTACATCACAAGGGTGCTACAACAAAATATTCATTTTCATGTCATTTCTTTTAAGAAAACGTTTGTTTAATCAATAAGAATTATCTAAGGAGATATCTGGCATGCCTACAAACTGTTCTCAAATAAACCTTTCAATACTTAAAAAAGAAGAAGAAAAGGAAGAATAACGTTTACATTATGCTTAACTGTAAAAAGTCCCATTTTAAAAATGACATTCCCAGTAATAAACCTCATCTCCAAAGAAAGTAAAAAGTTCTGCTGCTTAAAAACAGCAAATACTGCCAATAAATTACTTCCACGAGTATTTAAGAGTATGTTAATCTAACAATCACAATGTTGTTTTGAAACCATTTCTGAAGTCCTACGCATTTTAAAAACAAAAGAGCCAATGAAACACTAGCAACAACCAATGTCGTTTTGAAACTATTTCTGAAGTCCCACGCGGTTTAAAAACAAAAGAGCCAATCAAACGCTAAAAAAGCCTGAAGAATTAAAGCAGCACCCTAAAGAAACCTTCCTTATTATCCTGCGTTCCAGGCAATACATTACAGAAACAATGTTTTCTTTCCTTTTTAAATCTCTCCCCCCCCAGCTCTTCTTTTCAAACATCCTCTCATGCTTGTTCTGTTGCAAATGAATGATCAGTCTCATAAACCCTGAGTCCCACCAATTTCACTCCCACCTCCTCCCACATGTAAGCATCTTTCCTTCTTTTTTTAATCGGGAAAAATATTCTAGTAGATTGCATCAATTAAGTGAGATTATACATTAAAACAATCTCAATAATTTATCAGATCCTTGGATATTTCTTGGGACTGCAGTGATTTAGCGGTTAAGACTCTGAGCTTGACAACCAGAAGGTTGGAAGGTCAGCAGTTCAAGACCCTAGTGCTGCATGATAGAGCAAACTCCCGTCTCTGCCCCAGCTCCTGCCAACCTAGCAGTTTGAAAGCAAGAAATTGCAAGTAGATAAATAGGGACCACTTCCGTGTGCTCTGATGTCTATTCATGCCTGCCACATCACCACGGAAATGTCTGCAGACCCAGGCTGTAAACGGAGATGACCCCTAGAGTCGGAGACGACTGGCTTTTGAGCAAGGGAGACCTTTAACTTTACCTTTACCTAAGGATGTTTCTTGCAAGTCACAGTGTAAATGTATTTTACCCTAACATGCCTCACTTCTATATGTTGCCAATGCACTGGAAATGTCAACAGCGTAACTCTAATTATTTAATTCAATTTAATTCAAGTGCAATAAGTGCAGGACACATAAGCATTTAATGTGAAAATGTGCATAGGATTATCACTTTTATGACGTAAATTTTATTTTTGTATGCAACAATACTAAAGAACAGCAATAGAGAGCAATAGAAGAATAAAGGTGGGAGAGCAAAGCCTGGAAAACAGTCAAATGTAAGCCAAAATGCACATTCAAGCACTGCTAAGGCATTAATTTAATTTAATATTTCAACTTGTTCGCCGCCCACTCAGGGAAGCCCGAATCAGGGCAGCTCACATAATTAAAAAACCCCACATAAAAACAGATTAAAACCCCCACCCACATTAAAAAAATCCCACCCACCCCGAGAGGCAGAATGAAGGTACATTTCATGATAAGAGGCAATGAGCAGGAGCCACATTGCCTTCAGGGCTCCACACCTGCCCCACCAGCCAGGTCTTAAGTCCTTTCCTGAAGGGCAGCAACTCCGTCTGCAGGTGTAGTTCTACTGGCAGGAGGTTCCAAAGGGCCGGAGCGAACAATCTTATTCAGTCTTTCCTAATGTATTCCTTTTCTGTACAAAATGAGGAGAATATGCTACACACCCACATGCACACACTGTTGTTTCCAACCTGGGAAAGCAGAAGCCTGAACAAGAACAAGTTGCTGTGTTTGTGTAGGCCTCCCATGTGAACCAGAACACATAAAAAAACAGGGTTCTGACTTACAGGTGAAACTCGGAAAATTAGAATATCATGCAAATGTTCATTCAGTTCAGTAATGCAACTTAAAAGGTGAAAAATATATGAGATAGACTCATTACATGCAAAGCGAGATAGTTCAAGCCTTACTTTGTTATAATATTGATGCTTATGGCTTACAGTTTATGAAAACCCCAACCCCCCAATCTCGTGTACCCCATAATCATCACATAATCTCATGTACGCTGTATGCCATGATCATCACAATTATAACGAATTAAGGCATGACATCTCTCGCTTTGCGTGTAGTGAGTCTATCTCATATATTTGTTGCACCTTTTAAGTGAAATGAATGGACATTTGCACGGTATTCTAATTTTCCAAGTTTCACCTGTATATAGGGCGCCAACATAGAGGGATGAAGCTAGCACATTTCCCTTGTCACATCTGGGAAACAAAGGCTTCAAAAATGACTGAATAGGGCAGGGGTGCCCAAACTACGGCCCATGGGCTGGATCCGGCCCCCAATGTCAATTCATCCAGCCCACACCGCCCTTGCCATTCCTGGAAGCAGAAGTGGGCCGGATGAATTGGCATCAGGGGCCAGTCCGGCCCACGGACCATAGTTTGTGCAGAGAAAATGAGCCTAAAGTCTCATCCTGTTGCAAAACATATCTGTTGCAAAACAGATTGCAAAGCATTTTTTACTTCTACTTCCAGTGGGAGGAACTACGTGGCCGGCCCATGGCCCAAAAAGTTTGGGCACCCCTAAAATAGGGCTTAATATGCAAATATTCCAAGAGTACCAGGACACTTTTGTAGCTCCTCTGCGGAAAAAGTATTTAGTTATGTTTTGCTTCCTCAAGGTCCACTCACTCGCACATGCACACATACAAACGCACAATCAATCAATCAGTTTTATTTATACCCCGCTTTTTTTGCAAAAAGCAACTCAGAGCGGCTTACAAGCACAAGAAAACAAATACAAAACCTAGAAAATGCACCAAACAAAATAATACAATAGGTAATATAATGCAAGAAATCAGTAATTGTTACAATTACAATAATTGAAACATATTACAATACAAATACAATATATAATATCAAGAAAATGAGCAATACAACATCAGTTACCATAAACAATATAGCAATAAAACATCTTAATAATGAAAAAGAAAGCAAAAACTCAGAAAGAGGACCTGCAACTCACACCCAGCTGAAAAAAGTGGGAGAGGAGAAGCCCTTCTGCCACCGCGCCACACCTCCCGGCTTTTGTGGCCCCAGTTGCATGAGGGCGGAGGCCCAAGGGTGTGGCAGCTCACCCTCAGCTGGAGCCGGCAGCGTTCTTTGCCGCCGCGCCGAACCTTCTGGCTTTTGTGGCCCCAGTAGCATGGGGGCGGAGGCATTAATAATAATGTAATAAACATTAGTAATTAGTAATGAATAGATATGAATCCACTCACCAAGCAACAATCTGCTTATTTGCAAGTTCTGAAAAAGAGGCTGAAAACTGGCATCTAGAAATACACAAGGGTCATATTTCTAAATATTTATAAAGGTAATGAAAGGCCATGCACCAAAATGCCAAAAACCCATTAAAGCAAAGCCTGTTTACAGAATGTGGTTTTCCAGAAGAAGATTTTTAAAACAAACATAGAAAGTAATTATTTTGTTTTAACCATGGATCCCTTCTTTCTATTTGTTTTTTGCTAAATCCTCTCATACATTTTTATATGTGTTTTTAATAAGTAAGGTGTAAATACCTACGGGTTAGGCATTTTGGCCACAATTATTCTGGGAGTACTCCTGTTTATGTCTTATTCAACAGAAGATATCTTTTTTCCCAAACATTTATTCACATCAATTATTAGTAACATAGCAGTTGATCCAGGACGTTGCACATGACAAAGGAAAGCAACAAATCAAATCATACAACCAATTTTATTTTCTATATTAAAATAGAGGCTGCACAATCACCCTATATTTGGCCATGTTTTGGGAACACTTGTTTAAGCACGCCAGTAAAGATACTCAAGGCACTATACTCACCAGTATGAATCTTCTCATGTCTCTGTAGCAGGTACTTCTGTATGAAACGCATCTCGCACTGACTGCACTGAAATGGTTTTTCACCTTAAACAATATAATTCCACATCTGTAAGTTAAAAGCTACAAACATTTGTTTCTAACAAATTATGTTGAGAAATAAAATTGATGGCTGTTGGACTCCACTTAGGTTTAATTTTGGAATTCACTCATCTATATTATCTGGGCTTAAAATTTGGCTACTAATTCTGTGAGCCTGTAATGTTAATAAAAGTGCAGCCCACAAGCAAAGCACCAAATAGCATGACTGAATGCAAGATAGTATAAAAGATGACCTTAAAATCTCTTTCAGTAACCGAAACTAGAGATACAGTGGTACTTCATACAACGATTTTAATCCGTTCCATGGGGCTCGTTGTTGTACGAAACAATTGCTATACGATACATGCATCGTATAGCAATTTTCCCTATTGGATGCATCGTACAACGATATTTTTTTTTTGCTAAGTGGTTTTTCCCATTGAAAAATGGTTGTACGATTTTTTCCATAGGGAAAATTGTTATGCGGGACACCATTTGCCCCCAAAGCTTAATTGTTATGCGATTTCGTTGCTGTACAGGGCAATTGTTGTATGATGTTCCACTGTACTTAATTGGCCAAATAAGGATCCAGAACCTACTCTATAAACCAGACAAAATTAAGTTTGGCTACAAATGAACACATTGTATCCCCATGATGAAAGCAATACACTAAAACTCAAATGAATCATAAGAACATTAAACTTTTTCTGGTATTTTTTGACACCTTGGTGCATGAATTACCTAAGTTTAGATGCCACATTTCCTGCACTTTGTAATCTAAAGTACATATTATATTCTGTTATTCAGTGCAATATTTAAGATTCAGCAGTGATATAGATAATAGAAAACACAATGTAAATTCAACCAGTACCTGTATGAATGAAGACATGCCTTTGTAAATGGTAGTTTGTTCTAAAGGCAGCATTGCAATGCTCACAAATATGAGATTTGGTAGCTTTCAGACCAAGTGATCCATCCTCATTTATTGTAAGGATCTATTTTTAAAAGGGCAAAATTGAGTCCCATATTAATTTCTTAAGAAATGTATTAGAATATAAAGTTAATACAGTGCCATAATGCAAAACAATGAGACTGTATTTATAAATCTCAATTATTTCTTTAGGCAACATAACTGAACCATATCTTTTCAAGATGTGTGATAAATATGGTCATGTAATAAACATATCACACCATGCACAACAATACTAATTTTCAGAAAAAAACAAATGTATGGTGATATAATACTGTTGATCCTGTTGTCACATATTTCCTCTTCATGGTGACAAATAAAGGACTTTATTCTTTTATATCTATATGTCTCTATATGATCTTGCCAATATGTAATTATATTCTGATAATACCTACTCAGCTAAGTCCAGGAAAGAGCAGACAGCAGAATAAACTATATATAGATGACACAAAATTTAAAGCCACTCATAATTTATTTTGAGGTATGTTTTTCAAACAAGAATATTGATAACAAGATGTACTTTAGTAACTTTATTTTCATGCGCTGCTGAAATGAAAATGTAATCTCTATTATTTCTGTCTCAGTAGATCAGGTTGGGAGTCATTCTGCTTCTCTGGCACTGCTGTGGCCCCTGTTGTGACTAGTCCTTCAAATAGACTGGACCCAAGCCTTATAGGGCTTTATAGCTAATGATGATAACTTTCATGCTTCTTTGTAGGTGCTAATAAAGCCCTAGGCCTAGGGCAGTGATGGCAAACCTTGGCACTCCAGGTGTTCTGGAACTCCAATTCCCAAAAGCCCTAATCAGGAGTGCTGACTTGGGCTTCTGGGAATTGGAGTCCAAAAATACCTGGAGTGCCAAGGTCCGCCATTACAGGACTAGGGAATTAATGGGAGTCTGCTCTCCCCATCTGGATTGAAACTGTCTCTGTCTACATCTTATCATACACTGAATCTAGCCTGATTCTTTCAAAGTCATTTGCTGGTCAAGTCTGGCTGAAACTTCTCTAAGATGGAAACAGGCAATATAAGAAACATTGGACCTACAGGTGCATAGTTTAAGCATGATAGTGAGTGAGGAGTCAAGAGATGTGGAATGCTTCTTGTTCAAAGAATGAGACTTTCACTTTTTTCCCCCTTTGGTTTGCACAAGTTATGGTCTTATGCTCTTTTCTCCAAATAAAGCCAGGATAGCTGATAGGGAACAGATGGTGCAGCAGCCATATCTGATCAGACAGGGACACTGAGCTCAACATTGTTATCAGTAGCAAGGTTGGAGCAGAAGGGGTAGCCAAGGCTAACAGTACTATTTGAGCAGTATTAGAAGAGGCAAAAGACCTTTATACAGCTGGCTGTTCCAACGCAGAAGCCATAACTGCCTGGAAAACTAAAGGCATAATTCAAGACTTTACTAAAGGCCAAGTGACATTCTTCATGTATATGTCTATGGCTTTGAGGATCTTCTCTCAAAGAGCCTGAAGGTGGTTTTGACTTGAGAAGTAAATGGCTTGAGAAGTAAAGTGACAGCACAGTGTTTATCATGTTGTGTCCCTTCCTCATACAAAGGAACCACCTATCTGGCACTGGAAATCTGTCGTACAGGCAAAACAGCCCAAAACAAGGGGGAAAAAGCAGGGTTGCTGTGACCGGGTGGGGGGTAGAATAACAGAAGTCTGACATTAAAAAAATAAAATACGAAGAGGAGGAAACACTCAAGAATAAATCGCTGAAACAACAAGCTCCCATGGGTTTACTAGAACCATAATAAAAAAGGAACAAAGCAGAATCCCAGGAGAAACACAGGCAGGCAAAGTGGAGTGGCAGGGGTTCCTGTCTGAATGGCTAACATGTAATTTTATTTTTAAAATTTATTTATTTATTATTAGTTCGATTTCTACACCGCCCACTCAGCCTAGTCCGACTCAGGGCGGTAATGTTTCTCCAACAGGACTCTGTGCAGGTACATCACTCATGTATGTGATGCACAGAGACCAGAATGAACAACCAAGTGATAAAAATAGCAAATGATAATGTAACATAGAAAGCGGGCTAGGTAATGAGGGGTGTGAAAATAGGGAGAGAATATGAAGGAAGTTGAGCAGTCACTGTAATACTGAGGGGAGAGAGAGAGATAGCAGGGTGCAGCTATGCTATTATACAGGTGAAACTCGGAAAATTAGAATACCGTGCATTTCACTTAAAAGGTGAAACAAATATATGAGATAGACTCACTACACACAAAGCGAGAGATGTCATGACTTAATTCGTTATAATTGTGATGATCATGGCGTACAGCGTACATGAGATTATGTGATGATTATGGAGTACATGAGATTGGGGGCTGGGTTTTTTCATAAACTGTAAGCCATAAGCATCAATATTATAACAAAGTAAGGCTTGAACTATCTCGCTTTACATGTAATGAGTCTATCTTATATATTTGTTTCACCTTTTAAGTTGCATTACTGAACTGAATGAACATTTGCACAATATTCTAATTTCCCGAGTTTCACCTGTAAAACTAGGGGGCAATGGTTTGAGAGTATCTGAAACACATGTATGAGCCTGTTTGGATTTTGAGTCCCTTTCAGGGACCCGGGGGGGGGGGGAGGCGCTTCCTCCAACATCTACTGTTGTCATGAGAGAGCCTTCCTTAGCATTGACCCACAGGCTGCGACTTTCCTAATCAAGACAGGTTAGACTGACACACTTCCAATTGTCCTTCTGCCAGTAGGTGGACTTCTGGCATCTGCTGTCCTGCAAGGAGCCCTAACTGGATGGAGGATGTATTTTCCCGTTTGGTATGCATTCATTTGCATTTTTAATTCTTTACGTTTGAATCTGTACTATGTTTTAATTGCATTTTTAGGCAATGTGATTGTGAACCACCTTGATGCCTATCATTGGGGGGTGGGGGGGGGTGGGGGAGAGAAAGTATAGAAACTCAATCAATAAATAATAAACTTTCAGTGGCAATCAACAACACAACGGGTCGTGGTCATATTTAACTCCTTGCATCACATCACAAGGGATAGTTGTCCTCCTGCTTGTCCAGTCCTGCTGCCCACTGAGCTAAGACTTGCCACATGCTTCTGGGGATGGGGGATGCTTTAAAAAAACCAGGAAATTACTGAGCTCACATTTTACATCCCTGGACAGAATCCCAAGCAAATCAAACAGAAAGAGGCCTACATACAGGATGGATAAAAATCATTTTTTTAAAAGGAATTTTTGTAAATTTAAATCAGACTTTTTAAAGTGGATTTTTTAAAAATAAAATAAAAGGCTTTTGGAGGGAAAACCATTTAAGATTTCTGTTTAGGATACACTACATATATGCGTGCGAGGCCAAATGGTGAATAATATGACCAGAACCAAAATGCAACCGTTTGAGGCAATGATGAAAATACGAATAAACGTTTTTTCCAAAAAGTATAATCTCAAATCCATTTATTGTGCTCAGTCTTCTAGTAATAATTAACTCATAACACTCCTGTTTACTTCACAGAGAAAAATAATTCAAAATAATCTTCATCGGAAAATGACTGTTAGAAATCAAGGAGATTCACTCTTCACTGGTATCCTGATAATGAATTCATAAACGTTCCTATATATTCCCAAAACCTAATCTGGTAGACAGTATTTCAATCTAAGATCTTCTTCAGGAGTACATCATCTCGTGTAATTGTGTCAAAATGGCCTCTCCCCGCTGATCTCTTTTCGTGCCTACTCCTGAAGATCTTAGATTATGAAGATTATTTTGAATTATTTTTCTCTGTGAAGTAAACAGGAGTGTTATGAGTTAATTATTACTAGGAGACTGAGCACAATAAATGGATTTGAGATTATGCTTTTTGGAAAGAACGTTTATTCGTATTTTCATCGTTGCCTCAAACAGTTGCATTTCGGTTCTGGTCATAGGATACACTACAGGCAAAAAGCTTAATCATCATTAAATAAGGATTCATTTTTAATTATGTAGTATGTGGCTGTATATTCAATGCAACTGTAAAATTTTCACTAAGTGAATTCCATTAATTCACAATTTACAATGCCATGCTCTTCCAGAGGTTTCTGTAAGATAACTGGGCCTACTTAGTGACCTGAATGAAACAACAAGATGAGAAGTGCCATGAGGAAGATGACAAAAGCTACATGTTTGAACAGGCAGGATCTTCTGGTAAGTCGACATTTTGATTTCTTTATATTCCCTTATGACTGCCTTGAGGAACTGTCATATTTCAGCAAACTTATATTGTTGTTATTATTACTACTGCATGTTTCTGTCATTTTGATACAGTTGGTATGAAGAAATAAAGAACTTAAACAAGCAAACATTCTTTTTTGAGGCCATACAATGAGTAATAGTAAATAACTAGAAATGACATAAACAATAAAATAATGACAAGCATTGACTTTTTTATTTAGGAGAATCCATCATCAACAAAGAATTTTGGAACTATCTGCCTTCAAGAGCTGCAGGTTCAATTATCTTTACAGGCTAGTTTTTCAGTTACATCATCTACATCACACATCCACAGTATATCGCCTAAAATAAATTTAAAAAGCCACATCTCCAGGGATCACCATATATAAGTTTGTGATAGCAACCAGCAGTTAGAAAAAAAAGACATGACTATTGGGGGGAAATGGCTGTGTTTCTTTACGTGACAACCTCTTCTTTCCATCTGATTGAAAACCCACACATTATTCATATATGGTTAAGTTAGTTAAGTGTATGACAAAGTAGTGGAGCAATAGGTAACAGCTCTAGAGAGTAAAATTGTTAACCTAAGGCTTGAAGGGTGGAATAATATCAGCAATGATCATGTTGTATGTGCTTGTATAACAACAGAAGAAGGGAATGTCTTCTTTGCAGAAACAATTGATATTTCAGGAAATGCACACAGAGAATACTTACGATAAATGATAGCACAAGCTATAGTAACATGTGAATAAAAATTAAAAGGTCTAGCTTGCAGTTTGGTCACAAGCAATGCTGCAAATTTATCTAAGAGGAGAAGAACTTTAGAACAGGAAGGAAATACAAAGCTAATAATATAAGATTGCAGTGTTATTGACTGCACCTCCTTGCCAAAGACTTCAATGTTCCAGAAATAAAGACGAAAATAATTGAAATTGCTAAATACTTCTGTAACAATCATTAGGCAGCAGCAGCACTTTAAAAATGGAGGAAAGCAACTTATGCTCCCCACAAAATATATCAAGTCCTAGCCTATTCCGATGACAGTTTGGTAACAGAAACAAGAGAAAATAGATGGCACTGTCCTGGTCAAAATCCACAACACTGGATTTAAGAGAATGTTGAATATATGCAGAACATCCTGAAACTCTTTTCTAAAGCTTTAAACAAAATGGAGAAGATAGCTGTTCTATTTCTGATGTTGCTGAAATTAAAAACGAAACTACATGCTGACAGAATTAAATGACAAGCATTAAAAAAACAAGTAAAACAAGCATTGTCTCCACCCCATTTTCTCAGAAACATCAGTATTCAGTTCCAGAGTGTTGAGGAAGAAGAGTTAGCTATGACATGGGTATCCAACAATCATCCATCTGTAATGCCAACTATATAGACTTTAGAGGTAAGAGGGAACCATTCAAGAAATATGTTTGCTGATGACGTTTTAAAGAAAGTCATAACAGTGAACTAGTGGAAGCCACTTGGATTTAGAGGCTGCTGAACTGATAAATGTCACTTTTAACAGCAATAGCGATTCTGCTGGTGTAGAAAGAATATTCTCTTCCTTTGGATGCACTCATTCTAAATTGAGAGACCAATCTGGATCTGATAAGGCGAAAAAGCTTGCTTTTCTTTTACATATTATGAACCAAAAAGAAGATAAAGATGAGTGAGCTGTAGAGGACAGTATTTTAAGTTTTTCATGTGTGGATCAATTTGACAGTCTAAATTATTTTGTTCAACCACATCATTAAAGATGAATGTTTAAGCAAATACAATAATATATATGCTATGATATTATTGTTTCAATTAAATAAAACTATTTAAATTGTTATTAAGGTAATGATTATTATTCTCTTTCCAATAAATGACAGCAGAAAAGCTGTCCAAATATGAATGGTTAACCTTATTAAACTAAAAATAGTTCAACTTGCAATAATTTCATAATTGTCTATCTATGATGTTTTTTCTAATAGTATAACCAAGTCAGTAATTTTTAAATATACAGTAACTGTAAAGCTAATCTGAAAAGTTATTCTAAAAATTAAATCTTCATCTAGTTGTAAATATTACAATTATACCAGCAAGAATGAGTCTTTGTGTAGAAAAATATAATTTAAATCTAGCCTTACTGACTAGTGGTTTAAATTGTGATTTAATTCTGTTTGATTTAAATGAAACCCACCCTGCACAGCCGCATTATATGCCAATCACTTAAAACTACAATGTGCACGATAATTCATTCCAGCACTAATGCCTGATCTTTTAAAATAAATGTTATTTAGATATTGTAGGCTGAAATCTGACTAATGTTCATGCAAGGTTTGTGTAATTTGCAGCTAATTGCCAAGATATTGGGGGTATATCCTGATTATGCAAAAAGGAAGCATTAGCAGGCACATATCCAAGATACATTCAGAAACCCCCTCAGCTAGCTCAATTGGCCATGGCAAGCTATGGAAACTTTACATGAATCCCATTAACATTTTGACTATAGTTAAATAATCACAGTATTGGAATGTATACAGAATATGTCTTAAAGAGACTTAATTAGTGCTAAATAGTCTTTAGAATGGAGTTTCCCAACCTTTGGGTTTTGGACTTCAATTCCCAGAAGCCTAAGTCAATTCCCCAAAGCACTGCTCAGCCCATGCTCAGTACAATGGATAAGCAGTGCTTTGGGGAATTGACTTAGGCTTCTGGGAATTGAAGTCCCCCTGTGGGGTTGTGCCCCATGTTGGGAACCACTGCTTTATAGCTATAAACTACTGGAAAAAGCTCACCAAAGATACAAATGTCAAAACATGCCAAATATTTTATGAAAGAAAGAAACCATAATTTTTTTGACTCTGCTTTGGGATTAGTCAAGTGATGAATTCATCCTTTCTAAATACTACAAATTCCAGTTGTTTAAGGTTCCAATTAATTGTCTTACCTTTGCTGGTGAACGCTGTTTCCTCTTCTTCTTCTTTTGCATATCTAAACCTTCACGGATTAATTTTTTGTCCCTTTTCTGTTGTTCTGTTACATCACTAAAGGTAATTTCTTGTTTCACGTTAATTTGCTAAAATAACAAAAATAACATATCAATTACAGGGAATAGACATTTTGATGAGCTTTTAAAACAATGTCACTATGCTAAGAGATATTTCATGTTCTCGTAATGATAGTGGCAGGGATTTCAAATGCAACTGTCCTTATTCCCTGAATTACATGTTACATATAATTAAACATTTGAAAGAAACATTTTACCAGATAAATTATTTGCGACTTCCGTTTTTATAACTGGGACAACATGCAGAGATATTATACTACCTTCTTACACAAGGAACTGATCATAAGAATGAATGGTTCTGAAGGTTATCCAGCAAGACTATGGGTTAGGTAGCATTCTTCATCCCTTCTCTTCTTCACTAATGCAAAAGTACTATAATCAACTCAAACAAACAGTCTTGAGAATACACAAGAGAAAACCTAAATTAGAAGAGAGAGGAAGGAGCTCAGTGGACAAGGAACAATATAAAAGGAGCTATGGAACTCAACCTCCCCTACATATAGCTATGGAACTCAACCTCCCCTACATCACTTGGAGGACTCTGAATAGGCTGAGGGTTGGAGTCCCTAAATGCAAGACCAAACATGCTCAAGTGGAGGCTGCTGGTGGACAAGACGTGGTGTGAATGTGGAGAGATACAGAATTACTGATCTGCTAATCACTGCCAGAAACATACACTAATGAAGACTTAAGTTTGGGCAACAACAAAGTGAAGAAAGTGACTTCATTTTGGCAGTCCAGGATTTGATTGGGACACGAAAGAAAGAAAAGCAGCAGCTCAAACCTATTTAAAACTGAAACTAAATGTTAATTTTACTCCTCTAAATAATCATAGGCTGAAATCCCATGGCTTAGCATAATAAATTGCAATATAGTAGGCCCACTGAATCAGTGAGGTTTGAGGAGAAAACTCCTTTATAAGTTCCACTTATTCAAATATGCCTCCTTTACTTGGGAGTGAATCCATCAGATTTAGATTTAGCAGGTCAAAAACCATTATACTAATCAAATTAACCATGAATAGCATTATAACATGGGAAATATCCCCAAATTTCTCAAGGCTTTCTAATTCTTTTACAACAAAGGATTGCCACTGCAGACAGTACTTTCACAAGTAATGTGAAAAACCACTCCTCATAACTAGTTAACAGATGACAAAAGCATACTGCATCTGATAAAGTGGACTGTTGTCCGTGAAGCAAGCAATGTTTATACGAGATACCAATTTCAAAGTGCAAGAATACATAGGCAACAAATTAATTCGTAGTCTCAAAAATGGCTAAGACTATTAGAAAGTTTGGATAAATCTTTTAAATTAAAAGAGGACTTTCCCCCCTCATAGCTAACTGTAAAATATATTTTTATTGATGAAATAGGTTGGTTTTGAGAGTTGTTAATTTTTCACAGTCTTTGGTCCTTGTTTCCAATATGAGTTAATGTTTGAATAACTTTTCAAGTATGCAAGCAATTTCTATGGCTTTTTTTAATCTATAAAGGTGTCAGATGTGTTTTTCCAAAGTAACTAAATCAGAGATGGCTGTTCTTGCAATTTCCTAAACCCACTCTTTTTTATCCAAAAAATGTGAAGTGTAACTCCTGAACAATTTCAGAAGCAATAATTCACCTTTTAAATAAGTTATATGGACTCTGTGTACTGTTTAGTACAAATGCCAATATTTCAAAAACAGAAACAGATATTCAGCCATTTCTGGTTTCACTTTTTATGTTTACTGGCATTTTTTGCAAACTCTGTAGACCTTAGAGGGTCCAAGGGCAGGAAATTGGTTTCCATCTGCCAAAGTAACCTATCTCTATGCTTTATTTTAATTTTTGTTTTGTTGTGGCTGCAACTCTAAATGTAAATGTGCTAAAAATTGCTTACTGGAACATTAACTGCATACTGAAGCCCTTGAGGAAGTCTCTCTTGGCCTTCTATCTCATCATCATTTTTTACCGTCTCTTCATGTACCATTAGTTCGTCATGTGGGATCATTTCTTGCTGTCGAAGTTCACTTTGTTGTAACACTCCATCTGCAGAAAGAATTTCTTGATGTGCCATCACCCGGTTTTGAAGTACTGCTTCTTGTCGTCCTGCAGATACTGATGATTGGTTAGATGTAGCACCCATTCCAACCATATTCCTCGATGACTGCATCTGATCTATGCCACCACATTTAAGAAATAATCCTCCCAGTTTATCTTCAATGTTCATTCTTAAGTGCAATGACCTATAGAAACAACAACAAATTGGAATCAGCAAAATAAGCTGGGTATTTTAAGTGTGTGTGTGTGTGTATGATTCAAAGAGATATTCTCATGAATTGCTGAAATAATGACCTATTAAAATATTGAGGTTATTTCCCAAATAATTATGTGGTACAGGAATAATATAAGACATACTACTTTGTATTTGCAAGTCTTTTTCTAAAAACAAAGTTCCTCAATAAATAAGACACACATACACCAAGAAATTAACTTAAAATCACATTTCTAAGAGTGTCTCAAAATTGATCATTTAAAAATTCATGAGTAAAGCTGGAGTCAAGAGATTTATCTTACACCCTGAGAAGCCAGCATCCCAACATCTTATTGGGATGAGAAGGTTGAGGTGGATAATTCCACTTCAGACTGGAATTCGGGAACTTTCAGTAGAAAAACATATTTGAAAGATGCAAACTTTATTACTAGCATACAATAAATATATTTAATAAAATAAGACAACTCATAGGATCATACATACACTACAGATAAGAAGAAATGGGTAAGATGCAGCCTCAAAGTGACATAAACCTGACTACCCCCAACAAAGGCTAATCTCCCCCACCCCAAGGTTTTAGATCAGAATTTTAAAGGATGGAATAGGCCTGGATTCTTTGTAACTGCCTACCTCTGATCTACCTACCATTGAAATACTGTAAATGGGAATTCATGTGATTCATGACTGGATACTAAATAAGTATACATGAAAGTTTGATACAGTATATTTTGTAAAGGATTTCACAGCTCGAGAAGATTTAATTTTAATTCATTATTTTATTTACTTAATGCCTGGAGTACCTTATAATTAATCCGTCTTTATTCTGTTAAAATGTTTAGCTTTAATTAGTTCAAACGGATCCATTTTGGAAGGTTGCTGTGTGCAGAAGCCAACTTCTGACCAATTAGAAGCTGCAGGTCAGCCTGCTCTCTGGTCTCAGACAGTGGACCTGAGAAAGTGTCTACTCTCAGACAAAGCATCTGTGAGCCGCACGCTTCCCAGACTCACCACCTGTGGGTAGACATGAGAAGCACATCTTTCTGATGGGAACGCTGATTAAATGTTCTGGCTCACACTGGACTTCAAAAAGCAGGTGTCTGTCAATCAGAACATCTCGGCATGCATTCTCACCAAAAACAGTATAAATATTGTGGCGATTAAGCCAAGATAGCAGAAGGATAGAGGGATAGGGCAGTAATCTCAGATCACATCGAGATGCTGCTCTCCGCCTTCCGTTACTTGGATGCGCGGCTCGCTCAGCCACACTCTTTTAGATATGTATTGCTTTTCTGAAATGCTTTCTTATTTTCTTAGAAGCATGTATTTTGCTTAGTGTAGTTTAGTGAGGATTTTTATTTGTTGGAATTCTCTATTTTTATTCCAATAAACCTTTTAAATGATTTATTCATCAAGAAGAGTTATTCTGTCTCCTTCCAACCATGAAGGAGCAGAAGAGGAATTTTTCAGATAAGACCTTGTTAGTTTCAACACCGAAACTTTGTTTTTCAGCCAGCGCATCTAAAGCCGATAATCAAAAGAAGCTAGAGGGGAGAGATTTCAGGAGTCTCGGCTTCCCAGGAATGTGCCTTACTCCCCCTCACCTAAGCTGTAACATTGAAGGCCAAATTCCCACCATATTATTTCGATAAGGGTGTGCTAGTTTTCATGGGCGAAGACACTACGTCCCTGAGGGCTTTGCAGAGTTTTTCAAACTGCGACGCTTTTAAAGGCATCGCCATTACCCATTAGAACCCCATCTTTCTCGCTGGTTTCCGATGCCTGGGTTTACCCAGACGAGGCACCCTTTCACAACGCTACCAAAAGTCCGCTGGGCTTTCCCTCACTGAGTCAGCAAACCATCCCAACATTCTGGGGAAAAGGTGACCAGACCAGCAGATCAGCAGGAGAAGGTTTAGGTGTGGCCACCACAGGGCCTGGGCCTGTGTTTGCAGGTGGCGCAGCAGACAGGGGTCTGGTTGCCGAGCGCGATATATTTACCCTTTAGGGATCATTACAACAATATAATTGCACTACCAAGAAGGTGGAAATATGATCATCTGTACCTGAAAGATAGCCTGGCTGCTAGCTAAAAGATGTTAGAGGGAATTTTTTTTTTGTAATTAAAAAAAATTAAAGTACAAAAGTACACACACAAAAAAATAGAGAATATTTCTACACCTCTGTCTTGAAATGAAAGGACATGAAGATTCTCGCTAATAAAATCAATCTATTCACATGTTACGTAGAAATCCAACATTAGGAAATCAATAGGAAATCTGGTCATTAAAAAATATTGAAAAAGGACATGTGTTTATCTGTTCTCCAAACAGCATGGCACAAAAGAACTCAAAAAGTAGATCCTAACAGTTCTGAAGAACAAAAGTCTCGAATCATAAGAGAGAGTGCAGACCATATTATCATGCCACTGCTGAACATGTTTTGAGAAAAATAGTTCTCTGCAAGCAACCGCAAGCTACAATTAACATAATAAAAACACACACCCTTATAAAGCAAATCAAAATGTTTATATTTATTGGTTCATAAATGTACGCACTATTGAAAACATTCACATTCTTAAAAACCTATGTATACTTCATTCTAAGAAACTACCCAAGCTGCTTCAATACATCAATATTATCTTCCTAAAATTTGGTTGAAGCTCACTATATTATTATCATTTGTCTTTCAACAACTGTCTTTTTAAAATACTTGTAAAACAATACCTAAAACTTAGTATCGTGATGGCAAACCTTGGCACTCCAGATGTTCTTGGACTTCAATCCCCAGAAGCCCAAGTACCCTGTGAATCCACACGAATGGGTTTACTGCAATTCATCCAGCCTGCTCCCTCTCCAAGTGGCCAGGATGGGTCTTTCTCCCCAAAAAGCTTGTCACCCATCACTCTTCCCAGGAATAAAGAGAGGGCAGTAATTGGGCCCTGCTATTTCTGAAAAACTGGATGTTGATAGATATTGCTTTTGTAAATGGCTATAAGTATACATCAGCATCTTATAGCAGCAATGTACATGGAATAGGAGGGGATGGAGGCAATAATGTCTCCTTCAAATATTTAACTGATGCTTCTGCAAATATAAGAACCGTTCAGGCAACAACAGAAGGTAAGATCATGACAGTCCAATCCAGGGGTGCCCAAACCTTTCCCGCCAGGGGCCAGACCACACCCCATCAGTTAGCTGAGTGGGCCGGAGGCATGGTTCCTTCCGTGGTGGGGTGGGGGCATGTGCACTTTGCCACCTCCATCACTTCCCTTGGCGGTGGAAGTGAGGGCAGCATGTTTTCAAAAAAATTTATCATCATTTTCATAGCATTTCGGTACTTTTGGGCATTTTTGCTGCCTCCGCCGCTTCCCGTGGCAGTGGGAACGAGGGCAGCACATTTTCACCACGTTTTAGGATTTTTTCCACAGTGTTTTCAGCACTTTTTTGCCACATTTCCAGTGCTTCTGGTGGCATCAGGGCACTTCTGGTGGCGGTGGGGCATTTCCACCCCCAACAATCCAGCCCACAGGCTGGACACATCAGCCCAGATTTGAAGCTTTTCATGTTTGTTCATGGCAAGATTGCACAACCGGATGCCTGGCAAATGTTTTGGACAATACTTCCCACAATTTCTGACTTCTGTCCCTGCAGAAGGCTTATACTGTAGTAGTTGCAGTCCAAAACATGTCCAATCTGCAAGTTGCTCAATTTTATACATAAATGGGAAGTTCAAGATGGACAAAGCCATCCTTAGCAAAGGATTAAGAACATAAAGAACAGAAGCTTTGTTTAAATCAGTATTTACGTGAAACGTCAATAAAAGAAAATAGTGTGATACAACTGTAGGTCAGCAAGAAACTGGATTGTATTTACATGGGGAAAATATTTCCAAAAGAATCAAACCGGTGACAGCATACCTGATATTATACACCCATGTATTAGTTCCAGTAAGGAACGAATACTAGAACAAAACAGAAAATCTTAAAAGTTGACTTCCTTGTTCTCAAAAACTATATTCAATGCTCATGAGTAACCATAACATTTATCATTCTATTTAAAAATACAGATAGTTTTACCAAGCAAATACAAATATTGATTGAACAACTACCCAACATTGTCAGTGTCAATATTGTCAGTGTGCATCTCTCTTTCTCCCTCTCCCTCTCTCACACACGCTCACACAAAAATACGTAAACATGCATAAAAGGTAGCCCTGTTTACAAAAGCAGTGGGAGTGATGCAAGCAAAAGCATGCAGAAAGGAGCTGGCTATCTCATCCTACTTTTCCCAAATACTGTAGCTCTCTCCAAACCTGGACCTCTCCTAAGGGTGGCAGAACTCAGCCTACCACACAGTAGGCTGGGGAAACAGGACTGGGTCCCTGGAAATGGGCAAAGACTACTCCAACAAACAAGAGCAATAACAGAATTCCTATTATTGCAGAAATGCTCAAAGCAGCTGCCTGCAAGCTGACCTTTGTGCTAGCATAGTTTCCAGCTGTGCCACTCAAATATATTCTGGTGTAACATTTTACAGTCAGCTGCAATGTTCCTTACACCATCATTGCAATGGGTCTGGTTATGTAATACATTGCAAGTCAATATCATAAAAATCTGAGTGTCATGGGACTGCTTAATATTCATTTAAGACCATTTTTATTTCTGATATAGAAAAATATACTTCTTTTAAGATAAACAAACAAGAAGAATCAAGTAGGTACGTCATAAAAACATTATCAAAACAACAGCAAACAAAGTATTTATACACTCACAGAATAACACATATGGATACATACAAGCACACACATGTATATTACATAAATGTGTTTAGGATCAGTATACAGGCTTCAAATACTGTACACAGGGCTGTATCAATCTAGCAATGAAATAGTTTTCATATGTAGAGTCACACGTATACCCCATCAAATCTACTTCAGAAAAAATCCACATTTGCAGCAACAGATACAACCTTGGAGCTATACTAGCTGGTTTATTGTCTGTGCTGGTTATTATAAATCACTGATACTGTACTTCTTTTCAAGAATGAGGGGGGAAATACATCAGAGAAAAGTACAGTCACTAAGAATACCAACAACCGAAACAAGTTCTTCCTGTCCTGTTCAAACTCAGGCAAAGCAGCAGGTTACACTGGCAGGAAAGACGGAAGCCATTACAACCAGGTTTGATCCCATAAAGGCAATAGTTAGGCTCACTGTATACAAAAACAAAAAATATTTTCAAGGTAATGGCAGTACAGTCTAGAGCAGGGGTCCCCAACCACCAGGCTGTCCCGATGCTGGGAGCCCCGATGGCAGCCTTCTACCCCCAACATGCTCCGCCGGGCCAGCCCGGTGAATGGAACGAGATCACGGGCTTCAGACACAGCAGATGGTCAGGTGGCTGGGCCCCTCTTCCATGTTGCTTAACTATGGAAGGGCTCCCCCCCATCCAATCCCATCACCTCCACTTACTGGTCCATGGAAAAATTGTTTAGCATGAAACCAGTCCATGGTGTAAAAAAGATTTGGGACCCCTGTTCTAGAAACCCAAGATGACATACAAAACTGCTAACACATACTGTTAAAAACAAATTTCAGAAAACAGAATTGGGCACATTCTGAATTTGAAACACTGGATATTTGCTGCCAAAAGAAAAAGACACTACTGGCAAGAAGAATGATGGCTCAATTCAGTATAAGGAAGCTTCATACGTTCATCTCATGCTCATCACCAATACTGAATGATTGGTCCCAGGAAGGATATGTTGGTGGAATGTGGCTTCACTTTCACCTGTTCAACATGCATACCTGTCAACCATCCTGTTTTACCCAGGAAAACCCCTTATTTTTACCCCTCTTCCCGCCCCTCCCGTTTTATTAATTTCCCAGTATTTTTCCTTATTTCCCTCTGTCCGGAGCCGGGCTGGGGCCGCCCGGAAGAGAGACCACCACCCCCAGCCGAGGGTGAGGAGGAGGAGGAGCAGCAGCTGAGAGGCAGGAAGGCCAGCTACCGCCACCGCTGCAGGGCCTCCGGAGCCGGGGGCTGCTCAGCTGGTCCTCCTCCTCCTCCTCCTCACCCCACTCCATGATATTAAAAGGGAAAACCCAATCGGGATTTCCCCTTTAATATCAGTGGGTGGGGGTTGCGATCCCCCTCTCCACTGGCTCCCCTGGGGCCAGAAGGGTTGGGGGGACAGACCCCTTTTGTCCCCCCAACCCTCACGGACCCACGGGACCCAGGAGAGTGGATCGAATCCACCCCACCCCCTGATATTAAAAGGGAAAACCCGATCGGGGTTTCCCCTTTAATATCAGGGGGTGGGGGTTGTGATCCCCCTCTCCACTGGCTCCCCTGGGGCCAGAAGGGTTGGGGGGACAGACCCTTTTTGTCCCCCCAACCCTCACAGACCCACAGGTCCCAGGAGAGTGGATCGAATCCACCCCACCCCGATATTAAAAGGGAAAACCCGATCAGGGTTTCCCCTTTAATATCAGTGGGTGGGAGGTTGCGATTCCCCTCTCCGCTGGCTCCCCTGTGGTTGGGAGTGTTGGGGGGGACAAAAGGGGTCTGTCTCCCCAACCCTCCTGAACCCAGGGGACCCAGTGGAGAGGGTGGTAGGTTCAGGAGGGTTGGGGAGACAGACTCCCTTTGTCCCCCAACTCTCTCAGACACAGGAGACCCGGGAGAAGGGAGCGAATCCACCCCCCCCCCCAAACTCTGTTGTTAAAGAGAAGAAACCGCTTGGTTTCTTCTGTTTAATAACGGGGTGTCCTGTGGGGGGATCCCCTCTCTGCCGGCTCCACTAGCTCTGGAAGGGTTTGGGGGACAGACCCCTTTTGTCCTCACAACCCCTGAACCCAGGGGACCCAGGAGAGAGGATCGATTCCATCCTCCCCAACACACCATTTTTAAAGAGAAGAAACCACTTGGTTTCTTCTCTTTAATAATGGGGTATCCTGTGGGGGATCCCCTCTCTGCCAGTTCCCCTAGCTCTGGAAGGGTTGGGGGGATTTGGCCACGCCCACCGATTCAGCCACGCCCACCGATTCGGCCATGCCCACAGATTCAGCCACGCCCACAAAATTTCCCTTATTTTCAAAGACAAAAGTTGACAGATATGTCAACATGTGGTCAAGTGGAATATGTGGAGTCATACGACCAGTGATGCACTGAAATTTTGTTTTACTACCTACACTGTGGGCTGGCCAAATCTGTGGGCGGGGCCAAATCTGTGGGCATGGCCAAACATCCTGCATTATGGGCTATGGAGGTGGGCATGGCCAACCAAGTGGGTGTGGCCTGGGGGAATTTCCGCTACCGGTTCTACAGAACCTGACACAACCTGCTGCAGTGCATATGACTATTGATTGCAGATACTGTACTGCTATTGAATTTTGCTCCCCAATACCAAATGTATACAGTATATTAAATCCTAATCAAATCTAGAAATCTAAATACTGTACAGCTGTATTTACTAGTGTTGCACATCTTAAAAATTATGCAAAATATTCCTAATACTGTACACCCATTTATTTAAAATCCAAATGGTTACAGTAGAAAAGAGAGGTGTTCAAGTTTTTATAGATATAAAATACTGCATAGGGACATGGAATGTGAGGTCTATGAATCAAGGAAAACGAGATGGAAAGAATAAGCATTGACATCCTGGGCATCAGTGAATTAAAATGGACAGGGATGGGTGAATTTAGCTCTGGAAACCATCATATCTACTACTGTGGGCAAGAAAACCTCAGAAAAAACGGAGTAGCCATAATTGTCAACAAAAGAGTGAGGAAAGCAGTAATGGGATATAATCTCAAAATGACAGAATGATGTCAGTCAGAATTCAAGGCAAACCTTTCAATATCACTGTAATCCAAGTTTATGCACCAACCACTAGTGCAGATGAAGCCACAGTTGACCAGTTCTATGAGGACCTACAACACCTCATAGAACAGACACCAAGAAATGATGTCCACATTATCTTAGGAGACTGGAATGCCAAAGTAGGAAATCAAAAAGTAAATGGAATAACAGGCAAGTTTGGTCTTGGAACACAGAATGAAGCAGGGCAAAGATTGATAGAGTTCTGCCAAGAGAATGCACTAGTCATAGCAAACACCCTCTTCCAGCAACACAAGAGGCGACTTTACACATGGACATCACCAGATGGCCAGCATCGAAATCAGATTGATTACATACTCTGCAGTCAAAGATGGAGAACCTCCATTCAGTCAGCAAAAACAAGACCTGGAGCAGATTGTGGTTCAGATCACAACCTACTGATCGCAAAATTCAGGCTTAGACTAAAGAAAATGGGGAAAACAATTAGACCAGACAGATATGACCTACACAACATCCCTAAAGAATACACGGTGGAGGTCATGAACAGATTTAATGTCCTGTACCTGATAGACAGAGTACCAGAGGAATTATGGACAGAGACGCGGGACATCATGCAGGAGGCAGCAAGAGAAATCATACCAAAAGAAAAGAAGCGTAAGAAAACAAAGTGGTTGTCTGATGAGGCTCTTAAAATAGCAAAGGAAAGAAGGAATGCAAAAGTCCAAGGAGAAAGGAAAAAATATAACCACCTGAATACAGAATTTCAAAGAAAAGCAAGGAGAGATAAGGAAAAATACCTGAATGAACAGTGCAAAGAAATGGAGGAAAACAACAAAAGAGGCAGGACTAGAGATCTTTTCAAAAAAATTGGGGAGATCAAGGGAACATTTAAAGCAAAAATGAACATGATAAGGGACAAAGATGGAAAAGAGTTAGCTGAAGCAGAAGAGATCAAAAAAAGATGGCAAGAGTACACAGAGGAACTCTACAAAAAGGACCTCAACACTCCTGATAATAACAATAATGAGAAATTTGAACTTGAACCAGACATTCTGGAGAGTGAAGTCAGAAAGGCCCTAAAAAGCACTGCAAACAATAAAGCTAGTGGAAATGATGGCATTCCAGTTGAATTTTTCAAAGCCCTAAAAGATGATGGAATCAAACTACTGCATTCAATATGCCAACAAATTTGGAAAACAAAACAGTGGCCACAGGATTGGAAAAGATCAGTGTACATTCCACTCCCCAAAAAAGGCAATGCCAAAGAATGCTCAAATTACCGAACAACTACGCTCATCCCACATGCCAGCAAGGTGATGCTCAAGATAATACAGGATAGACTTCAACAACATGTGGAGAGAGAACTACCAGAAGTGCAGGCTGGTTTCAGAAGAGGCAGGGGGACTAGAGACCACATTGCCAACATACGTTGGATCATGGAGAAAACAAAAGAATACAAGAAACAAGTCTACTTTTGTTTTATTGACTACACCAAGGCTTTTGACTGTGTGGACCACAACAAAATGTGGCAAATAATTAAAGAGATGGGAATACCAGAACACCTCATATGTCTCATGAGAAATCTGTACACGAACCAAGAAGCAACAGTTAGAACAGAACATGGAATGACAGAGTGGTTTGGAATAGGAAAAGGAGTAAGACAAGGTTGCATTTTATCACCCTGCTTATTCAATCTATACACAGAGCACATAATGCGCAATGCAGGGATGGAGGAATCACAATATGGGATCAAAATTGCTGGGAGAAACATCAACAATTTGAGATATGCAAATGATACCACCCTAATGGCAGAAAGTGAGGAAGACCTAAAGAACCTCTTGATTGGATTGAAGGGGGAGAGTGCAAAAGCTGGCTTGAGACTTAATATCAAGAAAACCAAGATAATGGCAACAGGTCCGATCAGTCCCTGGAAAATAGATGGGCAAGAAGTAGAAGCAGTGACAGATTTTACTTTCCTGGGATCTAAGATCACTGCAGATGGTGACTGTAGCCATGAAATAAAAAGATGACTGATTATGAGAAACCTGGGGAATATAGTGAAAAGCAGAGACATCACCTTGAAAACAAAAATTCGCATAGTCAAAGCAATGGTATTCCCAGTGGTAATGTATGGGTGTGAGAGCTGGACCATTAGGAAGGCTGAGCGCAGAAGAATAAATAGATGCCTTTGAGATGTGGTGTTGGAGGAGAGTCCTGAGAGTCCCTTGGACAGCAAAGATAACAAATAGGTCAATATTAGAAGAAATCAACCCTGACTGTTCATTGGAGGGACAAATAGTGAAGATGAAGCTAAAGTACTTTGGACATCAAATGAGAAGGGAGGACTCACTTGAGAAGGCCTTGATGCTGGGAAAGGTGGAGGGAAAGAGAAGAAGGGGGCGTCCAAAGATGAGATGGATAGATGGTATTGTGGACACAATGGGCACAGAGCTTGGTGGGCTGAGGAGAATGGTGGAGGATAGAGGTGCCTGGAGGAAAATGGTCCATGGGGTCGCAAAGCGTCGGAATCGACTGTGCGACTGAACAACAACAAATTATTATTATTACTGCCCGAAACATATACAAATGATGATTCTCCAAAACAAGCATTTAGATTAAGGTATACTTCCAATGTATTTTTATACAAAGCAACATTTCCATTTTAGTTATATCTAATTTCTGTGTGGCTGAAGAACAAATATTTCTTAAGACCACCAGTAGAAATATTACTAAATATATTTTATTTTATTATATATATTATGAATGCAGATGGCTCCAAAATTTGAGAAGTCCTTTTGGCATTTCAAGAAACACTGATTTGGAAATCAATTCCAGGGACAGAAGCTTTTCTCTGGTGAATAAAGTGACTATAAATGGCACAAGGAATAGTTAGGTTAATCTGTATTATTTCAGTTGTATTCTTAAAAAAATATCACCATTATATCACCAAATATTCTGAAATTTTCCGTAATTACTATCTCATTGGATGTTGTAAAAAAGCATAAATGGAAATAAAACTAAACCAAATTAGGTAAAGGTCACCCTTGCTCGAAAGCCAGTCGTATCCGATTCTAGGGTTCAGTGCTCATCTCTGTTTATAGCCAAAGAGCCAGCACTGTCTGCATTTGCAGACGTTTCTGTGGACATATGGCAGGCATGACTAGGCACCAGAGTGCATGGAACACTGTTTGCCTTCCCACCGAAGTGGTCCCTATTTATCTACTTGCAATTTCTTGCTTTCGAACTGCTAGGTTGGCAGGAGCTGGGTCAGAGATGGAAGCTCATTCCATCATGCAGCACTCGGGTCTCGAACTGCTGACCTGCCAACCTTCCAGTAGTCAAGTTCAATGTCTTAACCACTAAGCCACCGCAGCCCCCTAAACCAAATTATCAACACACTTATTAAAACTATACTTTTTATATTATTTCTGTACAAAGCACTGAAAACATGGTGTGATTGAAAACAGACATATAATTATTGTGTCTTATTTAGAGGTATGGTTATTTATGAAATGCTTAGACAGTGTCAAGTGCAATTCTGGCAAAAGTTCACAGAGAGTGACTGACCTCCTAACTCCTCCTATCTAACAGTTCTGTAGGAAGCAGCGTCTCCTGAAACTTAGGGGACCGTATCTCTCTTAGCCCAGATGAGTTGAATATTAAGAAGCTGCTTTAAAACTCAGCACTGTAGCTTATTTATACAAACAGTAATCATCAATTCATTTTAATTTCTTATCTGTCACTCAACGATACAAGATAAATAGTACCAAATAGCAAAACTAGTAGGGGAACACACGCACCACACCAAAATGTTACAAATCCTCTTGGATGTACACTTTAATGAGATACGGGCGTTTGACTGAGCTACGGAAGCTGTGAGCAACACTGCTAGGAGGTTAGACTCCATTACAAGTCTAGACTATCATAGCCGAAAGACTGGAAACATCCAATATAAATCCTAGTGACAAAGAAAAAAAGATGTCAAAGACTGCAGCAGCTACTAGACCAGAGATTCTCAACCTGCAGCCCATGGCGCCATTTCATGTGGGGCCCCTCCCTGCTTTCACCACGCCCAGAAGTGCCATGTGGTGGAGGACAGGCAAATGGCCGTCTGGCCCCTGTAGCTGTCTGAGGGAGCGTGACCCGGCCCCTGGCTTTAAAAGGTTGAGAACTCCTGTACTAGACCTATCACATTAATTCCCACAAAAGCAACATCACGCTCAAAATTCTGAATAAAGAACTATACCATATACAGAGCAAGAAAAATCAAATGTTTGAGTTAGATTTAGTCAAGGAAAAGGCACTAGAGGTCATATTGCAAAGAATCACTAGTTCATGAAGCATATTTTCTCAAAACTCAGAAGAAAATCAAACATTTTCCCTTTATAAATTACAATAAAGCTATATAGTCCTATGGACTATACTAAAAGAACCTGGAATGCCACTGTGCTGATGAGCAACCTGAAAAGACCTGTAAGACCTGAAGATAGCTATCACTTTGGACAGGAAGCTGCCACTATAACAGGATAATTAATATTTCTGTTCATCATTTTCAAATATGATCATCTGCATCAGATTCAAAATTGAGGGTTGGGGAGAAGTGAATAGGTAAGGTTGAGAAGTAGCTCACTGATGTACGTATAGCGACTAACTATTCCAATACAAGCCTGGAAGATATAGAAACAATGAGGGCAGGTTAGCTGATCGCGGGGCTTAGCTTAGAGGGCTGTCAAAATGTCACATCCTTACTTTCTCACTTCTCTTCCTTTGTGCATCCTTGATTCTTTAGACTCTGGTTTGACAGCATTTCACCACACATTTCAGCTTTGACCGAGAGCTTCCTAACTAACATGGCCAATGTCAAATTATTTTAATGTTGTCTTCAAACTATCCTTGAATTGTTGTTGTTGTTGTTGTTGTCCAATCTAACAACTGCAGCGAGCTCTCTTTAGAAAATACTTTTTGGGAAATGGTTACCCAATTTCCTGATAATATGGTCAGCCTACTGAAGTTGTCATTATTTCAAGATTGCAAAAATACTTGTTATCTGTGTTTGTCCAAGACTTCTGTGTTAGGGACTTTATCCAGTCCTTTGATATTGGGAATTATCTGAAGACATACCCGATTACTATTTACAGATGGGAAAGCTGGACATGAAGAAAGACGGCAAATAAAAAAAATTTGATTCACTCAAAACGCAGTGTTTGAGAATAACTTTGCAGACACTATGAGCCATCAGAAGGATGCATATCCATCAAATCAAGGACAAACTTTTACTAAGCTAAAATGACTAAACTGAAGCTACTGTACTACAAACATATACAGTGGCACCTCATACAACGATTTTAATCCATTCCACAGGGCTCGTTGTTGTACGAAACAATTGCCATACAATGCATGCATTGGATAGCGATTTTCCCTATGGGATGCATCGTACCACAATTTTTTTTGCTAGGTGGTTTTTCCCATTGAAAATTGTACGATATTTTCCTTAGGGAAAATTGTTATGCGGGATGCCATTTCTCCCCAAAACCTAATTGTTATGAGATTTCATTGCTATACGGGGCAATTGTTGTATGAGGTTCCACTGTAATGTGAAGAGAAGAGTCACTGGAAAAGACAATGATACTCAAAAAGGTGGAATGTAATAGGAAAAAAGGAAGATAATATGATTTGTCTCAATAAGGGAAGGCACGGTCTTCAGTTTGCAAGACCTGAAGAGAACAATCACTGATAGGACCTTTTGGAGACCATTAATTCACAAGATTACCAGCAACTTGATGGCATAACAATAAAATTAAATATTTTGCACTTTTGTGTGTGTGGCCCATTAAATGTCAGCCAAAACAAAGCTTTTAGGTACTTGTTCTGACTTGAAATCTTGCCATCCCCTGAAGAACATACTATAAACTGGGACAGCCATTGAACTAATTCCCTCCTACATGCTCTTTTGAACCACTGTGGGAATGGTTTTCCAGGATGAAAAGAGAAAAGATGTATTTCACCACAGCATCCATGGTACAGCCTTGGGCTCTAATAAAGGACAGTGCTTGTATCTGGGAACTAGTAAAACAGCAATTACACTTATATGCCACCCCATAGGGCTTAGTGCACTCTCTGGACAGTTCACAGAGTAATTAGCATTTTGCCTCCAACATGCTGGGTACTCATTTTACCGATCTCGGAAGGATGGAAGGCTGAGTCAACCTTGATCCCCGTCAGGACCAAAACTCACAAAGCTCTGGCTGCCCTACAGCAGTTTAACCACTGCACCACCAGAGGTCATAAAAATCAATCTATCCAACTCTGCTTGTTTTGCACTATAGGCCACTGCAGCTCATGGCACAAAACTTTGTCATCATCACAACAGAAGAAACTAAGACTGATGCAACAGTTAAACTTTTTCTTCTGCTGCTTCGAGAACATATATGGAAATAGAAACCATTTTTAAAAAATAAATAAATCTTAAACTGGGTTCAAACATACAGAGCTGATCAACAAACTCATCTTCTGCCACAGGAAGGCTGAAGCATTACAGATGTGCTTGTAGTATATATAGATGAGTAGGGCCTGAATCTATATGTTTCTTTCTCACTTTACTGCTCTAACTCTAAAATTCTTAGCAAGAATCCCATTGACAACCATAAAGCATCACTTGCTCTGTAGATGAAGCACACCATAGAGGCCAAAAGGATGCCTTCTGAACAACAACAACCAAGCAAACACATACGAATTCGATTTGGGGGGACACTGGTGGTCCTAAGAGTGCTGAGAGGGGCACAAAAATGGCCTTGGACTGCAGAATAGTATTTTTCCCCTCCTTTAAGGTAGATTAACAGAGTTCGCACAGAAATGAAACTGTGCTAATACGGCAACTCCTCAGATCACACAAACAGTCCCACGGAATCCCCCCTTTTACACTGCTTTTTTACTGTCACAAATTCCTTCAAAATTATGACACATCTTTGCACAATATTTTAGGGCGCAGGTATGGCTTTCCTATTTGTGTAACCGCCAAAATCAGTACTAATATAATGCTGTCAGGAGGAGGAAATGGTTACACATTTTATTACTCATTTTCTGCTGGATAAGAGCCAAAAAGCTACAGATGGAGTAGATGCTTTTGGAATTGTGTTTACTTATGGCTGTTCTAGAGTATAATAATTTCTCTGTGGACTCATTTGCTATTTTAAGGATAACTGGGTTTCTCCCCCGCAGTTCTATTTGTGTACTTGGTCTTTACATAAAAATTCTGCACAATACCTTCAATGCAGGTAAGCAATAACTAGGAAGTGTGGTTACCTTAAGGAGCAATGAATGAATGTTTATTAATTGATTAGTATTCTGACCTTATCAATAACATAACAAAATAATTAGAATCTGTGCAATTTTTTATTTTTTTATTGTTAAATTTCTATACCGCCCACTCGACCAAGGCCGACTCAGAGCGGTTCACAATTACAGATAAAACAGAATTAAAACCCACCCCCTAAAAGGGGGTGCAGGTACAATGGAACCGTGGGGGGAAGGCATACTCCTCTATATCAACCATCCAACGGAAGCCACCCCTCTACCTGCACCCCAAACTTGGCCCGCCAGCCAGGTTTTTAGTTCTTTCCTAAGGGGAAGCAACTCCATCTGGAGGTGCAGTTCTACTGGCAGGAGGTTCCAAAGGGCCGGTGCAGACACGGAGAAGGCCCTCCTCCTTGTGCCAGAGAGGCGAGCCCCCCTGGCTGATGGCACAATTAGAGAGCCCCTCCGGTCCGCTCTGGTTGGACGGACAGACATCCTTAGGGCAATGCGGTCTCTTAGGTAACCTGGCCCACTACAATATAGTGTTTTAAAGGTCAAAACCAACACCTTGAATTGCTCCCGGAGGCAAACTGGCAACCAGTGCAACTCCCGAAGCAACGGTGAGGCATGGGCATAACGTCCACACCCCATCACCACCCAGGCCGCAGCATTCTGGACCAGCTGCAGCCTCCGAATGGTCATCAAGGGCAGCACATTACAATAATCTAGTCTGGAGGTCACCAGAGCATGAGTGACCATGAGCAAGGAGTCCCAGTCCAGGAGCGGGTGCAACTGGCGAATCACCCGAAGTTGGGCAAAGGCCCTCCTGGCCACAGCCGCCACCTGTTCTTCAAGCAGCAGCCGTGAATCCAGGACCCCCAAGTTGCGCACCGGGTCAGTGTGGGGCAAAATAGCCCCATCCAAAACCAACGATTGTAGCTCCTGGGATAGTGCAGGACCCCTTATCCATAGCCACTCAGTCTTGCTAGGATTCAGTTGCAGCCTGTTCGCCCCCATCCAGACCCCAACAGCCTCCAGACATCTGGAAAGGACTTCGACTGCATCACTGGGGTCCCCACAGGCCGAGATGTACAACTGTGTGTCATCCGCGTACTGGTGGTACCGCACCCCGTGGGAACGGATGATCTCACCCAGCGGCTTCATGTAGATGTTAAATAGGAGAGGAGAGAGTACCGAGCCCTGAGGCACCCCATATTTTAGGGGCCTAGGACTGGACCTCTCACTCTCCAACCACACAGACTGGGTCCGGCCCTTCAGAAATGAGGAAAACCAGGACCACACAGTGCCCTAGATCCCCAATCCTCGGAGCCATTCCAGAAGGATACCATGGTCAGCGGTATCGAAGGCCACTGAGAGATCAAGAAGAGCAAGGATGGACGGATGACCGCTATGCCGCTCTCTCCAGAGATCATCCATCAACGCGACCAATGCAGTCTCAGTACCATATCCAGGTCTAAATCCTGACTGGAAGGGGTCCAGATATTCCGCTTCATCCAGTACCCCCTGCAACTGACGCGCCACTGCCTTCTCCAGTAACTTCCCCAAAAAGAGAAGGTTGGAGACAGGTCTGTAGCTGGTTAAGACTGCTGGATCGAGGGACGGCTTCTTCAGGAGGGGGCGCACCAAAGCATGTTTCAACGGTGCAGGAAACATCCCTTCCCGAAAAGACGCATTAATTATAGCCCCGATCCAGCCACCTGTCACCGTCTTAGAGGCTTTTACCAGCCAGGCGGGACAGGGATCCAATGTACAATTAGTGGCGTGAACCGCCGCAAGGAGCCTGTCCACTTCATCTGGGGCAACTGGGTCAAACCGATCCCAGATAACACCACAAGACTGTGCCCTGGCTTACCCCGGACCCTCCCCATCCACGCCAGGGTCAAACCCTGAGCAAATCCGATCGATTTTCTCCACCAGATGGTCAGCAAAGTCCTCAGCCAATCCATGCCAACCAGGCACACACACACCCCTACCAAGGAGGGACCTGGTCACCCGAAACAGGGTAGCTGGGCGATTATCAGCGGAGACAATAAGGGTGGTGAAGTATTGCCTCCTCACCACCCCCATCGCCACTAGGTAGGCCCTTATAGTGGCTACAATAGGGTGCAATAAAATACAATAAAAATACAATAAAATACCGCTTTACCTATCATGCAGGTAACTCTAGCAGTGTGTTAGACTATATTTGTGTCTCTGGGGACAAGATTGAGTTGTTTTCTGGCATACAGGCACTTATGAGGACAGTGACCACCAGCCAAATACAGTCTCATTTAAAGGCAGTTCAGATACAAGGCCTTATACATCCCATGATAAGGGGATATTGGCTAACGTTGAGGCAAGGCAGGAAAGAAAACTAAACTGGGCCAAGGTTGATACTAAGTTTTTAAAAACTTTTTTAGATTCCAAACAGGCTCAGATTTGGAAAAGCTTGATTTCTTCCTCTAGACTAGGCTCAGATAAAATCTTGACCTCTTATGCTGACCTATGTTTTACCCAGAGGAACTTTCTAACACATAAACTTCCTGGGAAATATCAACAACAAACCAGATCAAACTGGTATGACTATGACTGCATACATAGCAGAAAACATCTGTGAGGACCTTAAGAGCAATGCAAGACAGAATGGCCAAAGTATTCTATGGTCTCACTTTACGTCTTTTGGAGCTAGCACTTTACAATGTACTTGAACTTTACAATATTACTGGGGGTTCTACTGGCTGATCATTAAGATCCTCCAAAAACAACAATCCTCCTTCGATCAGATGATTAACTCTACCTCATCCAATTCTTTTAATTTTAAAAAGTAACTTTATTTTATAAAGCAGAAATGTGATAAGTGTGTATCTATACCTATAAATCCAAGGGTTAACCGTTGGAACTTGCTATACGTTTCTGCACCCGTCCATCCTATCCCGTACCGAGCCTCCTGTACTCGCCCAAACCCGGCCCGCAGGTTACTGCAGGGTTGAGAAACGCTCCAGTGGGGCAAGAGCCCCACGAATGCGAACAAAAGTAAACAACTTCAATAGCCAACATTCTCTGAGCCACGTCGCACCACAGCCAATCAGGCTGAGAGGCGCGAGCAAAAAGAACGTTGGGAAACGTGGCGCGGCCAATTAAAATCAAGCTGCAGGGAAAAAACCACCGCACGAACGCAACCACAAACGCAAAACTACAAGTCCCAGTGTCCTGCGCGCTGTGAGCGTGCAGAACCCTGAGAAAGCCAGCGTGTGGAAAATAAAATTACAAAACGCAACGGGAGCGCAAGTCTGCCGCAGGCGGACACAGTGCCTCACAGCCTCGCAAAACAAAAAGCCACAAAACTCCACCGCGCGACACCCGCCGGCCTTCTTTCCCAGAGCAACGGGAAGACACGGCGAGACCACCGCCGGCCTCAAGGAAAGTTGAGCCGGGGTAGGAAGCCCCCCCAAAAAAACAGGCAGCAGTTCATCAGGGAAAGCACCCTCCCTGGCAGATGACTGGCTGCTGCCTTTGTACTTCCGACAGAGGTAATACAAAAGCAGCAGCCAGCAATCCGCAAGGAAGAGCACCACCCCTTACAGATCGCTGCCTGCCGATCTTTGGTTAGGTAAGCCAGGAGAGAAAGGAGACAGAGAGGAGAGAACCATTCTCAGGCAGAGATAGCTCTTCTCTGCCTCCTTCTCCCCCAACCTACCTAACAAACCTTACCAGCCGGGGGAAGAACGGGCTGACTGCCTCCTCCTCCTTTCCCCCATTGCTGCATCAAAACCAAAACTCGAAGCAGCAATGGGGAAAAGAGGAACCGACAGGCAGCCCGTTCTTCACGCAAACCTACGCACCAACAACAAACAACAAAATTAATAAGAAATTAATAATAAATAAATAAATAAACCATTAATAAACAAAAAAGTAAACCACAAAACACACAAACAAAAACATCCACAATACCACAAAAGCACAGACAAAACACCTAACTACAACACGAAAATACCTAACTCTAACAACACAACTACAACAAATTACACAAATAAACAACAATGAAATAACAAAAATAAACAACACCAGAAATAAACAAACCAATTACACAAATCTAAAGCCCAACCAAAACAAAAAAGAACAAACAGAAACACCTCCAGCCCACCACCACAAAAACAAAACAAAGAAAAACCCCAGAAGAAAGAAAACCAGAGAACTCACCAGCACGTCCTCCCTCCACGAGATCCAAACAGAAATGAAGAAACAAAGACTTTACCGGAAGAAGCCCTACCTAGAGGCCAGGAGAGAAAAAACATGTGAAACTAAAACAAAATCACTAACAGCCCCACCTGCAGGGCAGAATAGTAAAAACAACTAAAAAACAATAAAACCCCACCTAGATGCCACAAGAGTAAAAACAAGTCAAACAAATAACAATACAAGTTTACACAAATAACAAACATACGTTACATTAAAAAAAATTATAGCATCCTCTGTTGATTTTTAACTCAAAAACAACAACACCCCCCAAAAACAAAACAAAAAAAAACACAATTTATAACAGCCCAGCAACGCTGGGCAAACTATGCTAGTTCTACATAAAATCTTTCAAGTCATATAGTAAAAGTAAAGGCATCCCTTGCCCAAAACCAGTTGTGTCTAACTCTAGGAGTCTAGGGAGTGATTGCTCATCTCAGTTTACAGCCAAAGAACCAGGATTGTCTGCGTCTGCAGACATTTCCATGGTCCTGTGACAGGCATGACTAGATGCCAGAGTAGACAGAATGCTGTTACCTTTTCCGCTGAAGCAGTACCTATTTGTTGTTGTTGTTTAGTCACATATTCTAGTCCAATCCTTTGCGACCCCGTGGACCATTGCACGCCAGACACCCCTATCCTCCACCATCCTCCTCAACTCGCCCAACTCTATGCCCACTGCGTCAACAATACCATCTAGCCATCTCATTCTCTGCCGCCCCCTTCTTCTTTTGCCCTCAACCTTTCTCAACATCAAGGCTTTTTCAAGAGAACCCTCTCTTCTCATTTGATGTCCAAAGTACTTTAGCTTCATCTTCAATATTTGACCTTCCAGGGAGCAATTGGGGTTGATTTCTTTTAAGATTGACCAGTTTGTTCTATTTACTGTCCAGGGTACTCTCAAAACTCTCCTCCAACACCACATTTCAAAGGCATCTATTCTTTTGTGCTCAGCTTTCCTAATGGTCCAGCTCTCACAACCATACATTGTGAGCGGGAATACCATTGCTTTGACTATGCGAATTTTTGTTTGCAAGGTGATGTCTCTACTTTTGACTATGTTCCCCAGGTTTCTCATAGCTTGTCTCCCAAGCATCAGTTGCCTTTTTATTTCATGGCTGCAATCTCCATCTTCAGTGATCTTTGATCCTAAGAAAGTAAAATCTGTCACTGCCTCTACTTCTTCATCATCTATTTTCCAGGGACTGACAGGACCTGTTGCCATTACAGTATCTTGGTTTTCTTGATGTTGCGTCTCAAGCCAGCTTTTTCACTCTCTTTTTTCAGCCGAAGCAAGAGCTTCTTCAGGTCTTTTTCACTTTCTGCCATTATAGTAGTATTATCTGCATATCTCAAATTGTTGATGTTTCTCCCAGCGATTTTAATTCCAACTTGTGATTCGTCCAGCCCTGCATTGCACATTATGTGTTCTGTATATAAGTTAAATAAGCAGGGTGACAAAATGCAGCCTTGTCTTACTCCTTTTCCTATTCCAAACTATTCCATCATTCCGTATCCTGTTCTAACTGTTGCTTCTTGACTCATGTACAGATTTCTCAAGAGAAATCTATTTATCTACTATTTATCTACTTGCAATTTATTGCTTTTGAACTGCTGGGTTGACAGGAGTTGGGACAACTGGAGCTCACTCCATCATGCAGCATTCGGGTCTCGAACTGACCTGCTGACCTTCCAGTCATCAAGCAAAGCATCTTAACCAATAAGTCACCACAGCCCTCATAATGATGTCATATACTATGTGACAAAACCAAGCTTGTGATGGCCGGGACAGGTTTTCTGTTAGGAAATGCTAAGTACTTTGATTTGTTTGTAAGTTTTGTGTCTTGTTTTGAAGGCGTTATTCTCAGAATACTTTAAATGTCACCTTTCTGAAAGAAGGGAAGGATGGGAGCACTACACATATCTACATAAGAGACGGATCTGGCAGGCTAGAGAAGGTCTGAAATGATGGTTATTTGCTGAAGTAACTTGAAAATGTCTGGTATTTCAGCAGGTTAACAGTTCATTCTATTCACACAGTTGTTTCTAAGAAAAAGTTTCAAATATGTACCTAAAATGAAACAGGGGGACAACTGAAATCCTGTTCCAAAAGTTACATGTGTAAGGTTGCTGTCATGTCATAGTAATTTTTGGAGAAGGAAGGATTATTGGTTTTGTCCCCAAAGGTGCCAAGGCTTCATCCAATTCCTTTCATTATCAGGAAGCAACAAAAGCCAGAGGCAATTTCTGGTAATTAAAGACTTCCTGATCTTATTCTGCAACTTCAAAATAAGTTCCCAATGATAAAAAGGATTTCACAGGAGCCTCAGGACCTTCGGGGAGGCAATCAGAAATGTGTTATTTTTTTTAAAAAATCTCTGCAGCTGAAAATGTGGTATAACTTGCAGAACAGATTCAAATCAGTACCTTGAACTGAAATAAATTAGATGTTTATTTGTAACTTGTTACATATATCTTACTGTCATATTTTACTATTGTCTTGGGTAATAAGAATAACAGAAAATACAACAGAGCTTTAAAAATTAAATTGACACACCTGTACTCAGTTGTGAAACAAAACATTAAGGAGCAAACAAAATATGATTGTGAAGTTGCATGAAGAAAGAAAAAAGTTTGTTATTATCTGAAAAATTTTGCTACTTAATTTTAGAACATTTTACACTTCCCTTAACAGTACTAAACAATAACAACTTTGGATTCAGCTGACCAAACAATTTCCAGCCACCCAAATCTCATTGGGATTTTTGTTGTTCTTCAGTCGCACAGTCGACTCTGACCCTTTGCGACCCCATGGACCATTGCATGCCAGGCACATCTGTCTTCCACCATCCTCCTCAACCCGCCCAGCTCTGTGCCCATTGCATCTACAATACCATCTAGCCATCTCATTTTTGGCCGCCCACTTCATCTTTTGCCCTCCACCTTTCCCAGCATCAAGGCTTTCTCAAGTGAATCCTCTCTTCTCATTTGATGTCCAAAGTACTTTAGCTTCATCTTTACTATTTGACCTTCTAATGAGCAGTCCGGGTTGATTTCTTCTAAGATTGACCTATTTGTTCTCCTCGCTGTCCAGGGGACTCTCCTCCAATGCCACATTTCAAAGGCATCTATTCTTCTGCGCTCAGCTTTCCTTATGGTCCAGCTCTCACAACTGTACATTACCACCAGGAATACCATTGCCTTGACTATGCGAATTTTTGTTTGCAAGGTGATGTCTCTACTTTTGACTATGTTCCCCAGGTTTCTCATAGCTTGTCTCCCCATAATCAGTCGTCTTTTTATTTCATGGCTGCATTCTCCATCTGCAGTGATTTTTGATCCTAAGAAAGTAAAGTCTGTCACTGCTTCTACTTCTTCCCCATCTATTTTCCAGGGACTGATCGGACCTGTTGCCATTATCTTGGTTTTCTTGATATTAAGTCTCAAGCCAGCGATTACACTCTCTTTCAACCGAAGCAAGAGCTTCTTTAGGTCTTCTTCACTTTCTGCCATTAGGGTAGTGTCATCTGCATATCTCAAATTGTTGATGTTTCTCCCAGCGATTTTAATTCCAACTTTTGACTGAGATACTAGAAGAATACTATATCACTTGGAACATGCCTATTTGAAAATACATACAATTTTCTTTTGTGCATAATCCTGTTAATTGTTCATCTTTTTCCTTACATGTGTTAAAAAATGCTGCTTTTACATACTGTACCACACTTACTTGTGGTTTCTCAGTGTAGGGGCTATGTCTTATCCTTATCCAGAAGTACAAATAGTCTCTTTATACAATAGAATGAGCAATATTTTCCTTTTAGCCCTTACTGACTTCAGTTGGTTATTAAAAATAATGATTATAAGTCCTGGGGGTGGCACCGATATGCATGCAGCATTATTTATTTTATGAAATGAAATAAAAATCCTAGCTATACATTCATAGATGAATTTTTTTTTCTTCCTTTGGCTATTCTTCTGAAGAATCCCACATTCCTCCCAATTCATTAAAAGAGAGAAAACAAAAGATCTTGACTACTTGTTTTCAGTTCTCTGTTGCTGTGTCAATACTGAAAAATTATGTCCTGCAAATGTGTTCTCTTATCAAGTAACTACTGCAACTCAGACCAATGTAGTCAAAACAAAATGTGAACTATTTATAAAAGTATTCCTAGTACAAGTCCAACTTGTGAAACTCTTACAATTAAATAACTGCCCGATATTTTCTCCAATCACGTAGATATGACTTGAGGAAGCCTGCTCTTGAAAACATCCAGGCTTTCTTCACTATGAAAAGAAGAACCTCTTCGGTTGGCTAAGGGAACGGGTGGCAAAACTATATACAAGAAATCAGCAACCATTAGTACTACAGTGAAGCAAGTTTTTGTGTCTATGAAATCACACTTACAAAAGAACGGCCGTACAGCTCCAAACCAATCACAAAATAAAGAACCTAATTTCCAAATTATGGGAGGATTTTAAAAAAATCTTGCTACAGCCACTACAGGTAATCAGCACTTGAGGCATTCCCTCTTCTAATGATAGCTTATGGTTGGGTGCTGTATCATATAATTTTCTGTAACTCACAACTGGATCCAAAAGAGACTCTCACCTGAAAGAAAGCAGGGTACCAATTTTCACCGAGTCCTCATTTCCCCTGAAGAACCAGGAACCATCTCATATCTTCTACAGCAGTGTTCCCCAACCTTTAGGTTTTGGACTTCAATTCCCAGAAGCCGAAGTCAATTTCCCAAAGCACTGATCAGCCAATGTACTGAATTAGGCTTCTGGGAATTGAAGTCCAAAATCCAAAGGTTGGGGAACACTGTTTTACAGGACATTACAACATAAAGGAAAGGAGAATTAGCAAAACCACTGCCTTCCTTCTATTCAAAGGATCATGCATCATTATGATATCTTTCAATTCTTCTTGTTGCTGCTGTGCTGTATCCAATTCCAAATATTGGCGATCATCATGGCAATCAGCCATGAAGACTGTCCTGTGAATATAATGCCATGCCCTTTCATCTGTCAGCTTGACACCCGTACCACTGATCCAGCTCCGCAAGTCACTTTCTGGTCCTGAGCCCTTTTGGCACACAAAGTCCTCATCAGCCCCAGGTCAGCTGCTGCCCTCCATCAAGATGGATTCAAGTGGGATTTAATCCATTTAGGGACCATCACCCTTCCTTGTGGACTTTGCAAAGCTGCTAGTCCTCAGTGTTGTTAGATTAGTTAACCGCTGCATGATGCTCAGCGTTGAGTCGCTGGCAGTATGATCTACTCTGTTACCATAGCAGGATAACCTGGCCAGATCTTTCAACTGCTGTACAGTAACAGCTCCAAAAGCCTGCCTTGTAGAAGAACACAAACTGATTGAAAAGTATTCTGACTTCAGTATTAAGTTTTCATGACTAAGAATGAATATTATAAAAGCCAGTCTGTTTGTTTAAGGTGGGTAGCTCAGTAGTAGAATACATAAGGTCCTAAATTTAATTCCCAGAATTTAAAGGTAAGAAAGAACCTTGCATGATACCCTGGAAAGCCACTAACAATTAGTCAACACGTACTTGGTTAGATGGACCAATAGTCTGACTCACTACATATGTTAAGACAGCTTCCTACATTCAATTCTAGCACACGTTTGCATGAAAACTTTACAGCCAGTTAATCTTTCTCACACTAGGTCAGAAAAAAGGAACTACAGAATTAATCTACCAAAAGGTGACTTCATTTTGGTAGTTTCAGGTCTGCAGAAGAAGTTTTATATAGACTGCAACCTGGAAGAACCCTTCTTGAATTAAGTTAAATCCTAAAACCCTGCTCAAAATTAAACATCTGACAAGCCCATTGCAATTCAAGAAGCCTGTTTGTGAACAACTGCATTGAGAACCATAGTTAAGAGTTTGACATATACAACAAAAATCAGGATTCTTGACACCAAATGCTGGAAAGAGAGTATTCAACATCTATCAGACCCATGAAAACAGTATTAGTTAATACTGAAACCCAAAACAGAACAAATAAGCATAGAACTAGAAAGTTCCAGTTACATAACAAATATAAAATTTTATAAATCAATAGAAAAAGTATTTGTATGTCTAGAGCATGTTTACATAGTTTTCTGGAAAGCATGGGAAATACTAGGAAAAAACCCTCAACTTTTCTTTCACTGTGGAAGTAGTACAGTAAAACCCCGACTTGTATATGCCTTGAGTTACATAAAATTCAACTTACATAATGATTTTTGCACTAAAACCATGCCCCGATTTACGTAACACAATTTACTATGGGTTTACTTCGAGTTACGTAAAAAAATTCATTTTTCCTATGGATTTGCTTCAATTTATGTAAAAATCATTTTCCTATGGGTATGCTTTGAGTTATGCAAAAAAAAAAAATCATTTTTCTTATGGGTTTGCTTTGAGTTACCTAAAAACCCGATTTACATAAAATCCTACGGAACAGACTTTTTACGTAAGTAGGGGTTTTACTGTACTAAGCAGAAATAAATAAAAAATAATTTTATGACAGAGATTACTCTGAGTTGAAAGGATTTTTAGGGGATGCCCGAATGAGGCTCCTTTCATGTACCCAAGTGCAGCTCTCGGGTATCAAAACCCAACCTTCCAGTCTCCAGCACGGCATCTTAACCACTAAGCCACCGGGGGAGATCAAATAATATCCTATTAAGAAATGCACAAGCTAATAGGGATTATTCAGGTAAGCCACTAATTTTCCAATCTAAGTTTGCAGTACTAAGATTTTGGAAAGATTTGCAAATGATTCCCATGCAACAATGCTTCCAATAGAAAAAAATTGTTTTGGACGTCACATGGATTTTTTTAGACACAATCAGTCAATTGAAGGCTACAAACTACTGCTGTCAAGAAAACAGTACCACTCTCAGAGAAACACTGACACAATGAATGTTAAATATTATTTATACATATCTTATTCCAACCACTTTTATAGTAGAGCAAAGATAGGCACGTTGTGACCATCAAGACATTGTTGCAGTACTTCAAGTCCTTTAGATCATAAACAGCATGAAGCTGCAAACCAACTTCTGGAGGATCGCAAGCTGCCCTTTCAGTTTACATGTATATGGCAGTCCAATCAGCTACTCTTATCTAGGATTACTTCTGGTTCTAGCCTTCTATTCATGTCAACCTTGATACTCAACAAGAAATATCTTGTTGTGGTATGATTTACTTAAATATGTTCTTCTTCTGGTATGGAACTAGTTAAAAAATCTGGATTTACAACTTTAAAAATACATTCTTGACACTAAAAGCATAATCCTACACATGTCTACTTAGATATAAGTACTGTATCACTAAGTGTTTATATTATTGCAGCCTGCCTGGTGTCCAGAGCATACTATAAGTTTGAATTACACCCCTCCCCCCAAAAAAATTTTTTTTGCTAAATTCCTACTGCACAGAAGTATAATATAAGATAAATATCCATCCAAATAATATGCATGTTTCTCAGCTTATATATTGCAATACCTAAAAAGGAATACATTTGGGCTTATATTGGTTGTGGAGAAACAAGGATTTAAAATTGCATGGAGTCTGGGAAATTATACATTTCTGGTTTTGTCTTTGTGCTGCTTGATCCTAGGAATGTTTACTCAGAAGTAAATTCCATGTTATTGATGTCATTTATTCCCATGTAAATACTGTATGCCCATGACTGTACCATTTAATTTCTTTTCCAGTTCAAGTTCCCTACCAAATAGGAAAAAGAAGCCAAAACTCTCTGCTTCTATATATCTATTTTCAGACACTTCAGACTTGTTAAAGGGGTAAATCTGAAGAAAAGGAAGAGGCCTGCATGAAACACGTCTGTCTATCTTTCCTTAAATTACAAATTCCAGAACAATCCAAAATTGCCTGTAGGAGGACTTCACATGTCAGTAAAAGCCAGTCGTGTCTGACTCTAGGGATCGGTGCCTATCTCTATTTACAACCAAAGAGCACATCTACAGACATTTCCATGGTCATGTGGCCAGCGTGACCAGACGCTGGAGCAAACGGAATGCTCTTACCTTTCCCACCAAAGCGGTACCTATTTATCTACTTGCAATTTCTTGCTTTCGAACTGCTAGGCTGGCAGAGACTGGGACAGACAATAGGCACTCACTGTCACACAGTGCTCAGGTCTCGAACTGCTGACCTGCCGACCTTCCAGTCATCAAGCCCAGCGTCTTAACCACTAAGCCACGGCAGCCCACCTTCATGCTTGGGCTCTGTGCATCTGTCAAGGCCTTTTGTCCCTTATAGTCTCCAAGCATCCGATATAGGATGGACATTGCAGGAAGCCACTGGACTTGCTCAGGGATCAAGCTGTCAATTCCTAGTTCAGAGAGTTATTTATTCAAAGGGCTCCTGTGACATGGGGTCCCCCTCCTTTACCGCGCGTGTGTGTGTGTGTGTGTGTGTGTGTGTGTGTGTGTGTGTGTGTGTGTGTGTGTGTGTGTGTGTGTCAAATATTTGAAAGGTGGTCCAAGGACATTTTTTTATTTTAAAAAAAACCCCATTAAGGAGGTTATGAGATTGCAGAGAAGAGGAGGAGAGAGAGCCTTAGGAAGGGTGCTCTTCTTCCCCTCTCTTGCAGCTCCATATCCCCCCCAACTAACCAAGTCCCCTTTGTCTCTTTCCAAAAAGCTCCTGGGGGGGGGGGGGAGAGAGAGAGAGAGAGAGAGAAAGAAACCTTCCCAGAGAAGAGCTCTCTCTACCTGGGCCGGACCTGACAGTCCCTCCCTTTGTCTGCTTGGACCTCTGGAAGGTCTTCTTGTGGGGGGTGCATTATTTCTCTTTCCCTTTTCGCCTTGGGAAGACCAGGGACTCCTAGGGAGAGAAGAGGCGGAGGAGAGGCCTGGCAGCCGGGGATCCCGGGTTCGCTTCCTCCCGGGGCCTCCGCAGAGCCAAGGAAAGCACCCACCACCACCCACCCCCCAAAAAAACAACAACACCCAGAAGCAGAGCTGGAGGGAGAGGAAAGAGCCCCGGTAGCGTCCTTCCCTTCTCCCGCCCCCCCCCCCCTTCCAGGCCCCGAAGCCTCTCCGCCTCTCTCTCTCTCTCTCCCCCTCCCCTCCTGTACCGCCATTTCCCACCACTCCAGTCTTTTCCTAGAGCCCGGGGCTCAGGCGGCCAGGCCCCAACGGCGGCCACCTCCTGCTTCTTGGCCCTCCCTCCCTGCCTGCCTGCCTGGGGGTCGCTTCTTCTTACCGGCGGCCCAAGCGAGAAAGGCGGCGGCGGCGGCGGTGGGAGTGGAGGGAGTGGGTGAGATCCTGTGCGTTGGACGGGGCTGGGTGAGTGGGGCTCACAGCCCCCAGGCCGCGGCTCCGGTTCCTGCCCCGGGCACCATGATGGCGGCGGCGGCGGCGGCTACCACTACAGCAGAAGCAATAGGCTCCTTCCTGCAGGCCGGTCGGCAAAGCGCAGCCGCCGCCTGAGTCCTCCTCCTCCTCCTCCTCTTCCTCCTGCTGGCGGTGACAGCGACGGGGTCGGGGACGAGCCAGAGAAAAGCTCCTTGTAGCTCCTGCTGCTGCTGCTGTTGCTGCTGCCGCGGTGCAGCTTGGGAAACCGCCCCCAGGATCCGAACCCGCAGCCTGAAGGGCCTGTGAAGGAATGGCGCGGTGGGGGTGGGGGGATGGGTGGGAGTGGAATCATAACAATAATAGCAGTAATACAGAAGGGAAGATCGAGGGCCTTCTCAGGGTCACTACGCTCGCTCGCGGGGGAAGATCGGGGTCTTGGGTGGGATGGGAGGTGGTCTCTAGCGTCTAGGGTTTAGGAAGAATGCTGGGGGGGTGCCTCTGAACATGTGAAGAGTGTGTGTCTCCCTCTGAACACGTGACGGGTCCCCCCTCCTCTGAACATGTAAAGAGTTTCCTCCTCCCTCTGAACATGTGAAGTGTGCCCCCCCTCAGAAAATATAGTGTGTCCCCCTCCCTCTGAACATGTAAAGAGTTTCCTCCTCCCTTTTCAACCTCTTCATAAATGATCTAGAGGTAGGAGTAAAAAGCAAGGTAGCCAAATTTGCTGACGACACTAAATTATACAGGGTAGTGAAAACTGTGAGAGATTGTGAGGAGCTCCAGAGGGATCTCTTGACACTGGGGGAGTGGGCAAAACAGTGGCAAATGAGTTTCAACATTAGTAAGTGCAGAGTGATGCATGTTGGGGCAAAGAACCCCAATTACATTTATAAACTGATGGGGTCTGAACTCTCTGCAACAAACCAGGAAAGGGACCTTGGTGTCCTGGTGGGCAGCTCAATGAAGGTGTCAACCCAGTGTGCCTCAGCAGTGAAAAAAGCAAACTCAATGTTAGGGATCATTAGGAAGGGTATAGAAAATAAGTCAGCAAGTGTCATTTTGCCTCTTTATAAATCTATGGTGAGGCCCCATCTGGAATATTGTGTACAGTTCTGGTCGCCAGACCTCCAGAAGGATATTATGGAGCTGGAAAAAGTGCAGAGGAGGGCAACCAGAATGATTAGGGGACTGGAACACCTTCCTTACCATCTGAGGCTGCAACGGTTGGGCCTCTTCACTCTTGAACGACGACGTCTAAGAGATGACCTGATTGAAGTTTATAAAATCATGCACCGTGTGGACAAAGTAGATAAGGAAAAACTGTTTTCCCTATCGCATAACACTAGAACTAGGGGACACTCCATGAAACTTTTGGGTACTAGTTCTCAAACAAATAAGAGAAAGTACTTTTTCACCCAGAGGATTACTGGTCTATGGAACTCCCTGCCAGAAGAAGTGGTGACAGCTGTCAGTCTTGACAGCTTTAAGAAAGGATTAGACAAGTTCATGGAGGACAAGGGTATCAATGGCTATAATTATGGATACTTAAGGACAACCTCCGGGTTGGAGAGATAGGAAAGATATCTCCCAATGCCATTTCCAGGGAATCCTAAGCAGGTGAAGGCATCTCCTTGGGAATACCCTGAAGCAAATGGTGAGCCACTATGTGAGACAGAATGCTGGACTGGATGGGCTGTGGCCTGTTCCAGCAAGGCTGTCCTTATGTTCTTAACATGTGAAGTGTGTCCCCCTCCTCTGAACATGTAAAGTTTCCTCCTCCCTCTGAACATGTGAAGTGTGTCCCTTCCCTCTGAACATGTAAAGAGTTTCCTCCTCCCTCTGAACATGTGAAGTGTGTCCCCCCCTCCTCAGAACATATACAGCAGTGTATGTCCCTGTCCCTCTGAACATGTAAACCAGGCGTTCTCAACCTACGGCCCGTGGCCAAATAATCCGGCCCCCGCCATTGCTCCAGCCACTGCCGCTGGAATCAGCCATTGATTCATTTACAGCCATCATAAGTGCGTTTACGACAGCATGGCAGGGAGACAACCAGTCCGACTCCAGCCCCTTCAACTATTTGAGGGAGTGTGACGCAGCCCCTGACTTGAAAAGGTTGAGAACTCCTGATTTGAACTGTCCCCTCCCTCTGAGCATGTGAAGAGTGTGTGTGTGTCCCCCCCTTCTCCTTATCTGTCCTTGCAACAACTAGCGTTGAATGGTTCTTAAGTCCAAGAATGGGAGAATTTCACAGGATGATTGGACCTGAGGCAAGAGGTCACAGGAGAGTAGACACAAGACTACATTCATTGGCATGGATATGAACCATGTTAGTAGTACTGTATTTCACTTATTCAGAAAGAAACAGATTCTCTACCATTCACACATTTTTAATAAGGGTCTCTCCCCCCTCCCCCATGTCTAGCTGAAACATTAAATTGCCAAAATGAAGCCACCTTCTTGGCTTTGCTGTTGGTCAAACTTCAATCCTCATCAGTACATGTTTCCGGTAGTAATGGTCAGACCGACAAATGAGCCGGATTCTGTATCTCTTTTTTATAAGTAGGAGAAGAGCAGTCACTATGTACGGTCAACAAAGGTATCCAAAGTGTGGGTTCTTCTTCTGTGTCTAGGCCAGATGTGAAACTGCCAAAATAAAACCTCCTTTTGGTGAGTTCATTCTGTAGTTCCTTTCGCCTGACCTAGTGTGAGAAAGATTAGCTGGCACAAGGTTGCTGTTACCAGGGTATGCCCGATTGTGGCTCAAAAATACCACAATCTTCGAGGAGGCTCTTTCTGTGTACTCCCAAAGAGTGGGTAGAGCATGATATACAGCAACTGGTATTGATCATTGATGTCACAATCAGCTTTCACAATCTGAAAATGTACCTTGTAAAAGAGAAAAACACAATAGTAGACCTGAAATTGGCATACCTTTGATTGTTTCTAGCTTATGACGTCCCTAATAGTTTCTCCCACGTATGTGAGGTGTTTAAGGATTGGGTTTTATCAGTGCTGCACACTACCCCCCACCTCCTTGATTTTCATAGCCAAGCAGGGATTCAAAACCAGGTCTCCAATCTGATGTTCTGTCCATTATACCACACTAGGTCATGCAGTTGAAATACAATAAACCAGAATGTGTACATTTTCAATTATTATTGAGAGACAAAGAGAGAAGGGGACATCTTAGCACAGTTTGTCCAGAGAAGAGATCAATTCCACAGCTGCAAATCGGTTAACAACTGAAAAGTCTCTGTCCCTGGGACCCTCAAATCTGAGCATTACGAACTAGACAGTCAAAGACCAAGGCTTCAGTCGTGATCTCAGTGCTCACATATACTTATACGGTACTGAGCAAAAGTTTTAGGCTACCATTAAGTCTGTTGTTTTAGCAATGCTATAATGACCATATTCATTTATTCCTCAGTCTCTTCGTTGGAATACAACCAGAAAATACAAGAAATGTGTATGCAGAATTTAAAAAATATATCTGTAAAAACAGCTTCACTAGGCTAAAGTGGCAAGTGTTTAGTGTGACCTTCCCTTATGCTTGAGTAACAGAAGGCACGGGACTCCTGTAAACCTAGGTGGAAGGCAACCTATACCCTACTATTACATGGCAAAAATGACTGCTGTGGAAAAGGTCTTTTACACCAGGTTTGTGCAAGACATGCTTGAGCATTTCATACAGTACACGCACATGTTGTATGAGTGTAATTCATTGGAAAAATGTAAATAAGACCAACTTTCAATCATATCTTCAGTCAAAATGCCAAGGATCACAGAATTTTACAGACATAAAATCATTACTTTTACATCAGCAAGGCCACTCTCAAAGGGTATTATAAAGAAATATAAAGAATCAGAGAGATCAAGGACTGGAAGGCCAAAAAAAAAAAAACTACTTTCAAATTCTGATGAAAAGTTCCTCAGTTTCTTCTTTGGGAGACCAGAGAAAGTCAAGCAAGAACCTGTTTCAGTATCTGGTAGCTAGCTTAGTGCACTCTGGGTGGTTCACAAGTTAATTAGCATTTTGCCCCCAACATGCTGGGTACTCATTTTACCGACCTCAGAAGGATGGAAGGTCACATTGGGATACAAAGTTGACCCTTCTACTTCTAGAGTCTGAAGAAGCTTGATCAGGTATGGTCTTTGTGGATGGGTAGCCTCCAAGAAACCATTCTTGTGGAAGGGGAAACGGGCTAAAAGATGCTAAAACTTTTAAGTGTCTACATAACAGTACAGTGCAACCTTGGTTAACAAACGGCTCGGTTAACATAGAAATCCCATAACAAAAGAAAATCCATAGAAAATAGTGGCTCAGTTTACAGAATTTTTTTCAGAACGGATTAATTGGTTTTCAATGTATTCCTATGGGAATCCACATTTCGGTTTAAGTATTTGTTTTCAATGCATTCCTATGGGAAATTGCATTCAATGCATTCCTATGAGAAATTCGGTTAAAATAATTTTTGCTGTAAGAAACGTCACGGAGAACGCATTAATTACGTTAACTGAGGTTCCACTGTATAGTGGCCTCTGTGTGGTAGAAGCAAACAGCTTTTATTGATCTGAGGTGCATGTGATGGAGTTGAAGACACCAGGAGATGATATAGCAGAGAGAAAGAAAGCATGAAAGAAGCCACTGTGTCACTCAGTAAACATTCAAGGTGTATGAAACCAGCGAAAATGCAAGGTTGCATTGTATTTATAAAGTGCTTCCAGACTAGTAACCTCTAGTGTTACCCTGTAGCTCTTCATTTGCAAATTGACTTTCAACATTTTAGCATAGCACTTTGTACAGTATATACATCTTGCTATTTTCACCTACATAAGTAGGCATGATCAAGAAACAATTCAACTGAGTCATCTTTTACTGTTTGTTTTTAAATCATGTGAAACATTTGCATCAAAACCTTTTTAAAAATTGTGCTACCACACAACTGCTCTTAGAAATGGAAGAAATATTTTAAGTGAAGGTAACAATGCAATATTAAGTTGAATTTGCTTTCAGTTGAACTAATGTTTATATGTGTTTTTGCATTAATATCTTTTAAGAGCAAACAATTAAAATTATAAGAATGATTACCAAGCGTATGTAGGCAAAAGATAGAAAGGTAATAATGAAGTTTTTGTGTAAAATAAAAAATTGTAACTTGAGTTTTCAAGCTTTCACTTATTTTTCTTTTTTAAAAAATTAAAATAAATCTAGACACAAAGAAAATACATATATTTAATCCCTGGTCTGCCTCTAGTCAGTTATATGGTGGTGGTGGTGGTGGTGGTGAGTGGGACCATGTGTGGAGGTAGTCTTTATTATAGTCCTGTTGTTGTACCCTTTTTGCTCTCGTCTTCACATTCCCATCTCACAATTTTTACATAACCGAAGAAGATCCAAATTTGCAGATCCATCACCATCATACTTACTTGGGATCTAAATAAGAAACAAAAGCAAAGGCCTCCCATCATAACAAAGACCGCTCTTTTTCCAAGGCTGTACTGTCTGGAATCATTTCTCATATTTATTTGGCAGCCTATACAGTAGTTAGGTAAATTGCTTGGAAATTATGGTTAAAGCTGTGGTAGAAATGTCTGCAAGGCTGTGATGTTTATGTTCTGATTCTTCCATCAATTCAACAGCATACTCTAATGGTAATGCCATTGTGCTGAGATTATTAGCTTTTTAGCCTTCGTATAAACTGAATATGTTTACTTAATATGCACTGATGGCCACTTGAAGTTATTGGAACCAATAATGTATACTTCACCAAAATGGCATCTCCGACTGCAGTTTCCAACTTGTGGGTGATGAAAACTGAAATACTAGTAATTAATACCAACTTAATTCATTTAATCGATTTTAGTTGTATTCCGAAATGGGGGAACACACACACAAGATTATAAGGAATGTTTTTACAAAGCATATAGTTTAAGTCAGGGGTTCCCAACCTTTTCGAGGCAGGGGCCGAGTCACACTCTCTCAGTAAGCTTTGAGGGCTGGATGGCCATTCTGCCCTGCCTCAAGATGGGGGTGGCCATTATGTCCCAACAGCTTCTAAAGGGTGGCCATTTTGTTTCTTGAATGTCCTTGGAGGGATTGGAGGCCACATGAAATGGTGCTGTGGGCCGAATCCGGCCCACTGGCCTTAGGTTGGAAACCCCTGGTTTAAGTGTTCACGGGGATATTAGGCAGTTGGGTGAAAGGTGGTTTAAATGTTAGTTAATTTATACACTGTCATTCAGACTCTATCAGACTTCCAAAGTAGCTTGTTATATCCAATGATAAATGGAAGTAACATTCAAAAATCCATCTAAACATCAACAACAAAGCAATATACATTCATTGACATAATCTAAAGATTTTGACACCTGTCAGTAATTAAGCTTTTATCTGTTACTAAAGGTCACAGACACACTTGACCTCAAAGTGAACTGTAATATGCTAAAAATTTCTATAAATTTGGTTATAAAATAATTTTCACAATGTAGCATCTCCAGTTCCCCTCCTAGCCCTGCTGGTCACGGGGGTGGTGGGAGCCCAGCCAAGCCCAGCTGAGGAACATTGTGGTGGGAGCCCTCAAAAGCTGCCGACCCGCACCCGACACCAGCGTCTCCGGCTCCCCTCCATAGCCTTGCTGGTCACGGAGGGTGGAAGCCCAGCCGAGCCCAGCTAAGGAACATCATGGCCGGAGCCCTCAAAAGCTACTGACCCACGCCCAACGCCAGCGTCTCCGGCTACCCTCTGTAGTCTTGCTGCTCACGGAGGGTGGGAGCTCAGCTGAGGAATATCACAGCGGGAGCCCTCAAAAGCTGCAGCCCAACGCCTGACACCAGCATCTCTGGCTCCCCTCCATAGCCTTGCTGGTCACGGAGGGTGGAAGCCCAGCCGAGCCCAGCTGAGGAACATCATGGCCGGAGCCCTCAAAAGCTACTGACCCACGCCGAACGCCAGCGTCTCCGGCTACCCTCTGTAGCCTTGCTGGTCATGGAGGGTGGGAGCCCAGCTGAGGAACATCATGGCGGGAGCCCTCAAAAGCTGCCGCCCACGCCTGACGCCACTGCCATTTCCCCCCACCCTTGGTGTGAGCAGGGGCATGGAGAGAGACGGTGACATGGAGCCCTCCTCCTGGTCTGGCAAAACGGGAGGTGTGGTAGCACCTGCATCAGTCCCTACGGGGGTAAAAAAGCTCCTTCCCCAGTCCGGTTTTAGCCATGGGGTAGTTGACCTTACTTGGGGTTTTCGGCGGCACGGACTGTATAATCTGCCGCCACTGCCTTGTCCAGCTGCTTCCCAGGCCTGGCATGTGCCGCGGGAAGTTGAGCCCTCCTTTTATTGTATTTTTGTTATATTGTACCTTGCACCTGGAGCTGTATGCATTGTATATTTTTATTGTATTTGGTATGCTGTGTTTTGCATATATAGATTGTCTATTATTATTATTATTATTATTATTATTATTATTATTATTATTATTATTATTATTATTATTATTTTCTCTTTTTTAATTGTATATTGTTTCTTTAAAAGGTTGTAATGCTGCCCTGAGTCAGCCTTGTGCTGAGTAGGACGGGGTACAAATTATTATTGTTGTTGTTGTTGTTGTTGTAAGAGACCATTTTAAAGCCATGTGTAAACCAACAGTTAATTAGGTGTAGATTTAACAACTTTTGATTTGATATCTTACAATGAATTCTACAAAGCAGTTGAATCAAGGCAAACAAGAAAGATTTAAGTGCTTTTTAGGAAATTTTTCTTAAAGAAACTGAAATGTCCAATGGGATATCAGGGATTCCCAAACTTTTTATGCTGTGGGCCTGACCACGCCCTCTGGACAGCTGAGCGGCCTGACCATGCCCTCCGGAAGTGGAAGCATTTATGACAGCTGCAAATGCTCTCACTTCCGCATTTACGACAGGTACGGGCACATTTTATGGCTGACATAAACACGCCAGCTTCCACTTCTGGAAGCGGAAAGAACGGCTGTGGACCACATTAAATGGTGCTGCGGTCTAGTTCTGGCCCATGAGCTGTAGGTTGGGAGCCCCTGATACTGTACTGTATACATATATATATTTCAATGGCATATTGCCAGAGCTGACCACTAGAGGCCACTGTCTACAGTGTAAAATTTAGAACTCATGAAGTCTCTGTTTGAGGAAGTGGACTTGATCCATGAAGATTAACATTAAAGTACAGTAACATTATAGTAGTTAGTCTTTAAGGTGCTACAACATTGTCTTTGTTTTGTTTTATTTACTGTCTGTTATCTGTCTCTACCATGAATACAAGAGATGACCTAACACTTTCAATAATTTGAAACTGAAGAGCAGGTAAAACTGAGTTTTTTAGTTTTTTTTAAAAATAATTCTGCAGGTTTTCGTTTGGCTCAGGGGGGAAACTGGCTATGAGGGCAAACCCACTGATAAAAACACCTACTTGCATTATACTTCTTTTCATCCCGAACATTTACGCAACAGTATTCCTACAAGCCTCTTCTCTAGGGCTAAAAGGAATTCTTCTCGAAAGGTGGATTTCAGAGTCAGCTTACATGATCAAATTTTTTTTGTTCCGTAGAGGTTACCCGGACAGGATTGCTAATCAAGCTTTCGACAAGATTGACGTAACACCCCGAGCTGCCCTTTTAAAGCGGAAAAATTTGTCAGACACTACCTGTAGAGTACATTTTTCACTTAAGTATTCTCCTCTTGCTGAGAGGATTAAACGCATCATTATGCACCATTGGCACATTCTCGATGATGTCCCTTTCTGTTCTGCTAGACCTTGGATAGGTTATAGAAGAACCCATTATTTTCATAACATTTTAACCATTACGGATTTAAACATGACTCGGATTGTTCCTGACATGGGCATTAAAGGGCACTTCAAATGCCATGATTGTTCAGTGTGTAGATTTACTTCAGACGTCACCTCTATTACCATTCCAGGGACGACATTTACACATTGTTTACAGGGGTTCACGACATGCAAAAGCAAATGTGTAATATACATATGGCTCTCTCCTTGTGATAAGGTTTACATCGGGGAAACGAGGAGATCGTTGCACACTTGGATAATTGAGCATTATTCCCGTATTAGAAGCAACACCCCAAATGCACCCCTAGTCTCACACTATAACGAAATGGGACACACGGACAGTCAGTTTACCTTTTTTGCCCTTGAATCCATTTCCAGTGCTCACTTTGAAAAAACAGATTTAGAAAGATTACTCCAAAGGGAATCCTACTACATTCATAAATACCAAACTCTGACAACCAAAGGGTTAAATTGTGACATTGAATTTGCCTCCTTCTTATAATGACCACAGCTGATACAATTTTGCCTGTTATTGCTCTCACGTGCTTCACTTTAATACAACACAGTATATTAATAGTGTTTTCCTTAATCAACCTTAACGTCATGAGCACGAATGAATTTACAACGAGACCCTCCAGACGCATAAGCTATTATTGGTATGTTTCAGTATTATTCTTTTTACTGTTACCATTGTCCCTTGTATGCTGTTATTTTGAGGATTGTTTTTGTCATTTTTGATGTATTTCATATTTCAGAATATTACTATGTAAACCTTTTGTTTTAATCTAGTTATTACTTTAGTGCTTTTCAAGCAAAAATTGCCAGATTGTTGTGTTACCATTTTCTCCATTTTTATACATTATATGTTGTACATAATATTGTATACATTTCTATTATTTACAGATTTCCTGAAGAAAGATTATTCTGAGCAATAAAAATAGATTCATGAAGGAAAAACAAAGAAAAGTGGAAGAAGAAATTAAACAATTGCAGGATAGTCACGCTAAAACAGGAGATAAAAATATATTCAATAAAATGCAAAGATTGAAATCAGAAATAATTGGGAGCGATATTGAGATAGTTAAGAAGAATATAATCTACCTTAAAAGGAGCTATTTTGAATACAGTAACAAGAATTCAAGTTTATTGGCTAGGGTAGCAGAAAAAAAGCAGAAAAGAGAAATCAGAGTCCTGATGAACAAATCTGGCGAAAGGTGTAATAAGCTAGAGGATAAAATTAAAATTGTGAGTGAATTTTATCAGGAGCTTTACTTTAAAAAAGAGGTAAGCAGTGAAGATCTAGGACAATATTTAAAGAAATGGTCTAGCATAAAATTAAGTCCAGAGCATAAGAGTTATATGAATGAAAAGATAACAAAGAAGGAAATTAGAGATGTTATAGAAAAATTGAAGATGGGTAAGGCTCCTGGGGAGGATGGATAAATGGTGGATTTTTATAAGGACTTTAAAGAAATGCTAGTCCCCAAAATGGAAAGGATTTTTAATTACATAATGGAAGGAGGGATAGTCCCTGCATCATGGTATAAAACAATTATTATCTTAATACCTAAAATAGCAAAAGATGCGGAAAGAATCAAATCATACAGGCCAATCTCTTTGATGAATCAGGACACAATTTTTTTAACACAGTCCTAAATAATAGATTGAATAAATTTATAAGCAATTATATTAATGAAGATCAGGTGGGATTCGTTAGAGGTTGCCATATGTCAGATTTGACGAGACGGATTGTAGATTTAACGGTTTTTGCACAACAACAAAAGGATCAGGTAGTTTTTTTTAAATTAGATATATTTAAAGCATTTGACTCAATACAATGGAACACCATAAAGCAAATTATAGAGAATTACGGATTTGGTCAAAAATTTTGTGGAGTAATTAATCCGTTATATCAAAGTGGATTGGCTAGAGTTAAATTAAATCATGAGATGACAAAGGAAATTAAGTTGGAAGCCAGCACAAGGCAAGGAGACCCTCTGTCATCCTCATTGTTTATTATGGTGATGGAACTATTCGCTAACGCGATAAGAGAAGATAAGGAACTGATTGGAATACAAGGAATAAAAATTAGTCAATATGCAGATGACACTTGAGTTACATTTAAAAAAATCCCCAAGGATCACTAGGAAAGGTATATACTCATTTAGAGGAATTTCATAAAGTAACAGGTCTCAAAGTGAATTGGGATAAGTCGGAGGCAATATTATTCAATGAAGATGTGGAAGTACGAAAAAGCATAAAAGCGAAATTTAAAATAGAAATTAGGGACAATATCAAATACTTAGGGATAAATATATCAAATAAGTATAACGAATTAAAGAAGCTGAATTATGCTAAGTTGGAGAAAGAATTAAAAGAAAATATATTAAGATTTAAGAAGCTAAACTTATCATGGTTTGGACGTACAGCGTTGAGTAAAATGAAATTGTTGCCTAAAATAATTTTTTTAATTTGATACACTACAAATTAGCATTAAAGAAAAAGAGTTGAATGTATTCCAAAGTATAATAAACAATTATTGTAATGGAGGTAAAAGAGCTAGAATTTCAAAGCTGCTATGGTATTCGTCCCAGAAAGAGGGTAGGTTAGGAATCCCCAACATTAAATATTATTATTGGGCATTTCAATTGAATAGTATTTGTAAAATCTTAATGAGAGAAGAGTCAATTTGGGAAAAGATTGAATTGCGGGAAATATTAGGAGATGAAAAAAAATTGGTTTTGGGTAAAGGAAAAGTGAAGATCAATTCGGCGAATAAAATGTTAAAAGCACTACTTAAAACATTGACAGGGTTAAAAAAGAAATTGTCTCCAGGGTTGTCCCCAATTACAGAGCTGAGAGATTTAAAGACATTTCCTCTGATAACTGATTGTAGAGTGGAAGAGGTACTGACTAAAAATAAAGTAATTTTATTAAGTTGTGGGAATGCATCTGGATTCTGTCAGGCTGTCTCTGACACTTTTTGTATACAAAAGCCTCTCTGCTCACTGAGAGACAGCGCTCCTTATCTCTCTTTCTTTGGGTTTTGACATGCTGATTGATTATGTAGGCTAATGAGTTTCGTTTCTGCTATACAATGATTGCTAGTTTCGTTTCTCTCTCTCACTGCCTAAATAAAGAAAAAGGCTTCAGTAGCTTTGGACCAGCCAAGGACTGCAGAGTGCTTTTCTCTCTGTCTCTCTGTTCCTCCCTAAAAAAAGCCTAAGGAAGCAGGACTTCTTGGGACTGATTGTTATCTTAAAGATCTGAGGATGTAACTGCTGCTAATGAGACTGACTGAATAAAGAAGATATCTTTACATGAAGCAGAATCCCAACAAGTGGTGCCCCGTGTGAGGCCAATTGAATGAAATTCAAAGGAATGCTTTGAAAGCTGCTTCAATAATTAACACCTCATCGACCGGGAAGGTCTCACTCACTCCGACCAGGCAAAAGGTCAGACCGGAGGAAGGTCATAAATCGAGCTCGATTCATCCAATTCTACATTGGATCCCACACAGGGTGAGTGGAAAATGGGGTGTGTTTTTTCTTCGCAACTGTATGAACTTTGTAAAGATATCTCAGATCTTTTGCATGACAATGGGCGAAAAGTTGATGAGCAGGAGATACGGAAGCTGGCTAAAGCTATAGCAAAATTCTGTCCTTGGTTTAAATATGAAGGTCTGGACTTGGGACAGTGGAAACAGATTGGGAGAGAAATGCAGAAGCATAATGGGATTTCTAGGTCAATATTATTTACTTGGGAGGAGGTGAGAGGCTGCCTTCAGAGACTTACTCCAAAAAATATTTTATTGTCTCAAAGACTTGATGGCCCCCTCCCACAGCTTTTGCCTTCAGAGAAAGGGGGGGCCATGGCAACCATGGCAGCCATGGCAACTGCTCCTCCATCATATGAGAAACAACAGACTCCTGATGGGGGTGGAGGTGAAAATGGAGATGGGACATTATGTCCTGACTTGCAAAAATCAGGCACTTTTAGCCCTACCAAGACACAATTCTCTGCTGCGTTAACGGCAGCTGTGCTGGACCTGCAATCTCCTGAAATATACCCAGTGATAAGGGGGGCTCCGGCTGTGGGCAACGCAATTGCAGTCCCAGATAGGTATGAAACCCTCCATTACAAATATCTGAAGGAACTAAGAGTCAGCATACGTGACTATGGATTTAATGCACCTTTTACTAAAGCTTTGTTGGAAGCCATAGCATCTCAAAAATTGCTACCAGTGGATTGGAAACAGATGATTAAAGCGCTTTTGCCCCCAGCAGAAGCCATGCTCTGCTTGCAAGAGTGGAGGGATGTGGCTTGGGAGGTTCATCATACACGCCCTGCACTCACAATGGATATGTTATGTGGGGAGGGAAATTTTGCCAACCCCACACAGCAATTGGCCCTCAATGATGCCCAGCTGGGAGAGATTGCTCAGATAGTCATGCGTGCCTGGAGTAAGATCCCTTCCAAAGGGGATAGCTCCGTTGCTGGATTTGCAGCAATTAGGCAGGGCCCTAAAGAGAATTACACTGAGTTCATTAACAGACTCATGACTGCTCTCAGCCGCCAGGTGGAAAATGTGCCGGCACGGGAAATGCTCATGAAACAACTGGCTTTTGAAAATGCCAATGAGGATTGTAAGGGTGCTCTGACAGCTGTTTATGCTAGGCCAGGAACATCTATAGCAGACATGATGAAAGTTTGTCAAAATGTGGGGACTCACAGTTACAAGGCTCAACTTCTGGCAGCTGCAGTTCAATTGCCCACAACTCAGGCTCAAAACAAACGTTGTTTTGGCTGTGGGAAGGAAGGGCATTTTAAAGCACAATGTCACTCCTCTCAAAAGCAGGCAGCACGCCCTTCAAGGAAGTGTCCCATTTGCCAGAAAGGGTACCATTGGGCCAATCAGTGCCGCTCAAATCCTAATGCCAACCCCTCAGCTGCTCAGCACAAAGACTCTGACTTTTCTCCACAGCAGCAGGGAAATGGGAGTGCGGGCCAGGCTCGGGCCCAGGCAAAATAATAGGGCTACCAGAGGTCAGTGAAGAAGCAATACAGGAGGTTTTGGCAGAAGATATGGAACTTGCCCAAGAAATGATTTCACAATATAGAAAAAACCATCCTCTAAAAGAAGGACTTTTATTGAGGTTATCTAAGGACTGTACTTTTACTATGCCAGGGTGTGTGGAGGCTCTTCCCACACTGGTTGATGATGTTAATTTCCAGGGCATGATGGGCATCGTTCTTCCTTGTCCAGACGCCTTACCCGCTTCTGTACACATTGCAGCAGGGTCAGTTACATTGGGTCACCAAGAAATTGTCATCCCTGCATCAGCCACGCAACATCTCACCCTGCCTAAGGGACAACCTGTAGGACGCCTTCATCTGCTCCCACTAGGGACCACTGCAACTCCATCCCAGGAGGGGACTGCAACAGCGGCTATGGCGGTGATACAAATCACCGAGGATAGACCGACCCGTTCGCTGCTTATGGGTGGACGTTCAGTGTCTGGACTGGTCGATACAGGAGCAATTAAATCTGGGACATATTCAAACAACCACTAGTCCTTGGAACTCTCCGATTTTTGTGGTGAAAAAGAAGTCTGGAAAATGGCGATTGTTACATGATTTGAGGAAAGTTAATGAGCACATCTTGCCAATGGGACCTCTACAATCTGGACTTCCTAATCCGAACATGATTCCGGAAGATCATCAACTCATGGTTATAGATTTGAAGGACTGTTTTTATACAATCTTGCTAGCGCCACAAGACAGAGAAAAATTTGCATTTACATTGCCAGTATACAATAATGAACATCCTACTCAACGGTTTGAATGGTGTGTCTTGCCTATGGGTATGGCCAACTCGCCGACTCTATGCCAACATTTTGTGAACAAGGCTTTGGAACCTTTCAGGCAACGCCATCCAGAGGTTAAAGTCTATCATTACACAGATGACATTCTATTGCATGGTCCACAAGTCACGGAGAAACACCTGCAGGACCTAGCAGACATTTTGCAACAAGCAGGCTTGATCATAGCTCCTGAAAAAGTGCAGCGGATGTATCCATTCCAATATCTGGGACATAGGCTCTCAGCTACAGCTTCAACTCCGCTATTGCCAACAATAGCTATTCCGGAGCAGTTCACTCTTGTCCAATTGCAACAATTGCTAGGGAACATAAATTGGGCTCGTCCTTTCTTGGCCCTGAGCACGGAGGAACTATCACCACTCTTTGCTGCTCTTTCTGGACACACTTCTCCAGCGGACATCATTCCCTGCACAACGGAGATGCGTACAGCTCTTCAACGCCTCAACGAAAAGCTGCATACCATCGCTGTGGATCGGGTGCCCTTAGGCACCATTGCGCTGGCATGCGCTCTTCTTCCTACACCGAGGCTGCCCACTGCGGTTTTGTTCGCGCCTGTCAACGCTCAGAAGGTGGCCATCGTGGAATGGCTGCACTTGGCGCACACTCCCTCGAAAAACTGTTATCGCCTGCCTGATGCGATTGCTGATCTTTTCCTCAAATGCCGTACTAGGGCAAAGCATTTGACTGGCTATGATGTTGACTTTGTTTGTTTTCCTTTTTCACAGGATCAGCTAACCGCCTTGCTACAGCATTCTGAGGCATTTCAGGTGGCCATGGCGGACTTTGTGGGACAAGTTAAATTTAACCCCCCCAAGGATAAGCGGTTTACCTTGCTGAATCTCACTTCTTACTCCCTGTCATCCCCGCTTTGCATGCAACCTATCTTGCATGCCATTACTCTTTTCTCGGATGGCTCCCCCTCCCGTGGAGTCCTTACATGGCAGGGTCCTACTGGGGAATGGGAGGTTGTCTTTACAGGACCTCAAGCATCGGCCCAGCGGTCGGAACTGGCAGCGGTCATACTTGCTTTCTCTACGTTTTCTGATGTGCCTTTTAACCTGATTGTGGATACTCAATATGTTTACCGCCTTGTCTTTACCTTAGCTCAAGCTTATTTGTCTCCATCGATGGATAGGGATCTTTTTGCTTTATTCCAACAGCTTCAAGGTTTTCTTACTAACCGTACGGTCCCTTTCTTCATTGCCCACATACGCTCTCACACAAGGATTCCAGGTTATTTGACGGAGGGCAATGCACGAGCAGATTCTGCTCTCCGAGACTCTGCTGAGGTTTTTTCTCTCTTTGACAACCCCATTGACAGTCATGCAATGTTTCATCAATCTGCTAAGGTTTTGCATAAACGGTTTTCCATTCCTATGTCACAGGCTAGAGACATTGTGTCGTCCTGTGCTTCCTGTACGAAGTCTCCTATATTCCTGCCATTTGATGCTGTTAATCCTCGAGGAACAGAAGCTAATCAGCTATGGCAGATGGATGTCACGCAAGTACCTGCTTTGGCTCCGCTTTCTAAGTTACATGTGACTGTTGATACCTTCTCTGGATTTATATGGGCTACACCCTTACGGGGTGAAACATCCAGACATGTTATACAACATTGCATTCGTTCGTTTGCGGCAATGGGTAAACCTAAAAGCCTTAAGACAGACAATGGGCCATCATATGTTTCTTCTGCCTTTCAGGACTTTTGCCGTCAGTGGGACATTAAGCTAACCCATGGAATACCCTATAACTCGACTGGACAGGCGATTGTTGAAAGAGCCCACCTGACATTCAAAAATTTGTTACACAAACAAGTGGGAGATAGAGGGGTTCCTGTGGCTGAAATACCTACAGCTGTTGCTAAAGTACTGTATACTCTTAATTTTCTTCTTGCTCCCCATAACAGGTCACACTCTCCAGTCGAATTGCATTTCAGGACTGAGGAGTGTCTTCCTAAGCCATTGGTCGTTTATCGGCAGCAACCCGATCCTGAGTGGAAGGGTCCTGTACCTCTAATCACCTGGGGACGAGGATACGCAGCGGTTTCTACAACCTCAGGACCTTTGTGGATTCCTGCTCGAGCGATCCGCCCATGGAGAGAGAAGAAGGTTATTCAGCTCCAGGATGGTGGTTCACCAGTAAACTAAATGTGCTGACATTTGTTATTTTCTTTCTTACTGTGCTTCCAGCTGTAAGAACAATGCCTCATGGGGGCAACCCCAACTTTTGGATTCGTCATGCTAACTATATGTTTGAAGTTCATGGTAAGAATGCAACGTTATACTATGAGCATCCACTGGCAGTGTCTCAAATGGCTTTTCTTCCGGCATTGTTCAACACACCTGAGCTGGTTATTGGACATTTGCAACATCTTGATAGGTCTACACTCTTCTCTAATCCTCCAGAACAATTTAACAACACCCGTTGGCGAAGCATGACATTCAAGAAATACACTAAAGGACTTTGTTTCTGCTGTCATAGTTCTGGAGTCTGGAATAGTAAATGGAAGTACTGGACTCAAGCAAAAAGGGTTTTGCAGAATGTAGGCAATTATACGGGTTGTGACGATTATTTTTGGCTATGGGGTAGTTATAACAGTTCTTATAAGCTTAATTATACCTTGTATAACACTACTATTGAAGATATATATGATGTGTTTCCTATGTTTACTCCTGATTATTCTGCTATAGATAGTGGTTCAATTTGCAATGGATGGCAAATCAAGGATCCGAACATGTGGTTCTTTTTTAATGGAGTTGCCACGAATTTCCATCCAGGACAATATCAATGTGCAGCATTGGGTTATTTTATCTGAATAATACTATTGAGAAAGAACTTCAGAATTTACAGGAGAGCATTACTAACAATGTACGCACTGATGTTAATCTCTTTGATTGGGTGACTTCTTGGTTGCCTGATTTATCTGTCCTTAGACAAGTTTTCTTTTATGGATTTATTATTATTATCTGCCTTATACCTTTGTGTTTTTGCATTACTTGTATTCCTAATCTTATTTCTATGTGTAACACATGTCCATTGCGTAGAAGGGAGACATCGAGTTTTGCACGACGGCAATTGTACTCAATGAGGTATCTTCCTTCGGAACAAAGTACCAGGAGTCAGGAGGGGTACGATGTCCAGGAGGACAGTGATGATGTATATGGAGGAGTAGTTATGGAGTATGATGACATGCAGGGGTATGATTAGCCGTCCCTCTCTCAAATTTAAATGAAAAAGGAGGACATGTGGGAATGCATCTGGATTCTGTCAGGCTGTCTCTGACACTTTTTGTATACAAAAGCCTCTCTGCTCACTGAGAGACAGCGCTCCTTATCTCTCTTTCTTTGGGTTTTGACATGCTGATTGATTATGTAGGCTAATGAGTTTCGTTTCTGCTATACAATGATTGCTAGTTTCGTTTCTCTCTCTCACTGCCTAAATAAAGAAAAAGGCTTCAGTAGCTTTGGACCAGCCAAGGACTGCAGAGTGCTTTTCTCTCTGTCTCTCTGTTCCTCCCTAAAAAAAAGCCTAAGGAAGCAGGACTTCTTGGGACTGATTGTTATCTTAAAGATCTGAGGATGTAACTGCTGCTAATGAGACTGACTGAATAAAGAAGATATCTTTACATGAAGCAGAATCCCAACATTAAGTGATTGGCTAACAGCAAGTAAAGATAGAAATAGAATCTTAGAAATATATAATCAGTTGAGACTGAACTAGCTCCAAATTGCTTCTGTTAATAACTGGAACAAAAAATATAATGGACAGGATAGATTAGACATAGTGTTGACAAAATTTGAGGAGCTGGTATTTAGTTTAAGAAATGGTCAAATAAAAATTAAGAGGTTAGTAAGTAAATTATATAAAATATTAAATGACTCGGATAAACCTTAGGCAGCCTTAAAATTATTGTGGGAGCAGGATCTAAACATCAAAATTACTGATGAATCTTGGAAAGGCAAATGGAAAAAGAGAATAATGAGGACTTTGTCAGTAAGAATTAAAGAACACAATTACAAATTATTGTGGAAGTGGTATTTGACCCCCGTGAGGCTACATCAAATGGACAACACAAAGACAAAGGCTTGCTGGAGATGTGAAGATGATATAGGAACATATTTACACATGTGGTGGGGGTGTAAGAAGATGAAAGAGTTTTGGACAAATGTGGAAAAAGAAATTGAAGGTATATTGAATATAGACATTAAAATGGATGCAGCCATAGGCTTTATTGTCAGAGTCAGATAATGTAAATTTGTATGGTCACAAAAGTGAATTGTTAGCAATTATGTTATCAAGTGCTAGACAATGCATTGCACAATATTGGAAATGTGAGGCCTCTCCAAATATTGAGGAATGATAGAGGGAATTGTGGAGTACTGCTTTAAATGATAAACTTACTTGGGAAATAAATTTAAGAAAAGGGGTAATAAAAGAAAATAAATTTCAGGAAATTTGGAAATGTTTCTTAGAATATACGTTGGATAAGGGGATGTAAACCAGTGCCATAACAACTTATATTTTGGAAGTAGGAATAGTCGAAACGTGGTAACTCGTCTCCATGGCTTTGTAAATAGCACAGGGTGAAAAATGCTATGTAATCGTGTTGTAGCGTATTATAATGTATTTGTATTATGTACTTATGTGTTGTATAAGCTTTATATATTTTTGTGTATATTGTTGTGAGCAGTTAATACAAATTTTAGTAAAAAAGAAAAAGAAAAATTATTCTGAAAAGTTTTGATTAACCGGCTCAACTTTGAAACCTACTATTTTGGATCTTTGTATTGTGTTTTTGTGATTTTCATGTGAAGAAACAGATCTTATTTTCTTCAACCTATGAAGGAACTTTTTTGACTTTAAGATTAATTGCTTGACTACGACTATTAAAAAAAAATTTGAAATCTAAATAGAATTTTTCCTTTTGTCTCAAACGGTTCTTACCTTGCTGCAATTACCCTATTAGAAAGACAAGAACTTTTGGCCATATAGGTACTTGGGATTGCAAGGCTACGTTAGGCTGATAGTAACTGTAGGTACAACTGTCTTAAGAATCCAAGGTAGACAACCTTGCTTTAGTCATCAATTCTGCCTGCGTATTGTGTCTGGCCAGGTTATCCTGCTATGGCAATAGAGCAGACGTTACTGAGAGCAACTCAACGCTGATTTTCAGGCGGCAATTAACTAACCTGACAGCCCTGAAGACTAATAGCCTTGGTGAAGTTCACAGGCAAGGGTGATGATGGTCCCCAAGTGGAAGAAATACCACTTGAATCTATCTCAATGGAGGGCACCAGCTTCATCAATACTGGCCTGGGGCTGATGAGGATTTTGTGTGCCAAAAGGGCTCAGGACCTGAAAGTGACTTGTAGAACGGCACCAATGGTATGAGTGTCACATTGTGATGCGGAAGGCAAATGGAAGGCCACTGCATTATATCGTTCTCATCTATATTGTCCCCTTCATGGCTGATTGCCATGATAATAGCCAAAACATTATTTGGAATCAGATATGGCACTTGAAGAATAAGTGTACATTATTTGAGACCCAGATACCTTTGAAAAATGTATGTCTTTTAAGATAAAAACCTGGAGTATTAACAATATAATCTAATACAGCATACAGGCATTTTAATATCAAGGCAATCCAAAATAAATGTGGAAAACAAAAAACAATAAAGTGTACTTTTATTTAGCATATTTGGCACAAAGCTTACAAGAACTGTTTGACCCCTTCTCAAATTTAATACAGTTTGCAAAAAAGGCATACTAATACACTTAAGTCATACAGCTTATGAAAGGAGAGGGAAGGCACTAGGAAGATCAAGTGCACAGAAAATATTGACTCCAAGTGCCAAGTAGTATTAAATTAAGGCACAATTACTATAGGAAGTTTGCTATAAAATCTAACTTCCTAGCTGCTTATTGTTTCTGGAATGTACAAGTTTTTATTTTATCAGTTTTAGGACCCAGAAGCTATAGTTCTCTGAAATGGAATGATCTGATATACCGTAGCCATAGCTATTTTATGCTGAACAGACTCTTTCTTGAACAAAATAATATATATATATATAAGTATGCTTAAAACTGGATAAGTATGCTTAAAACTAAGTCAACCTTTCATCTGCTTAGCTGAAAATGTTTACTTGGCTTTATGAATGCAGCAAGAAAGATTTGATCTGGGAAAATAAGCAGATTAAGATGTTATGCTGGTATATGTAAACTAATAAAGTGTTTATCATCTGAAATAATTAAATGCATGCTTGACAAATGTGTAATATATATCTAAGAGAGGCTTTGCTACAGTTATGTCTGACCTGATTCCACATTCTCTCACATGACAATATAATAGCACTACACAGACGTGACCAATGAACATCAGAGCTTTCTTACAGCAAGAAATCAATGTTTTGCATTTTAAAATTAACAAGAGAGTCTTTCTCTTGTACATAGTAATGTACCACAGGACACAAACAATTCATTATATTCATTTTCCTTTAACAAAAACTAGACAAAATTACAGTAAACAAAATCAAGGCAAAGACATATAAATGAAATTCACATTTATGGTTGCTAAACATGCAAAACAATCCTACTTCAGATTAATAGTTGTCTTTGGGAAGCCACAATTAATATTCAAAATGGGTACATTTTAATGTTCAGCATAATCATTTTAAAAAAGAACTATTAATGCAGAACTAAATATATTTTAACCTGATGGATGTTTTTGAGTAAAGTCAAAGCTGGTGTTAAGCTTTTTTCTTTTTAACTTAGGTCAGTAACTGTATTCTCTGCTTGCTAATTAGGCAGCTACATGCTTGCAAGCAGAAAAATTCTGCAATGATTTCCCCAGTTTTACATTTCTTGCACAGAATAATTATATTGTACTATAGAGAATCCCCCTGCTATGTATAATGTATCAAATATTCCAAAAATTATTACACAGATAAAACTGATTTTTGGAAAAAAAACAATTCTCAACAAAGATAACACACTGCACATGGTATTTATGGATATAGTTAACACTCTGAACATAATTCTATACCCTTTTATTCAGAAAATAAAAGATAAGAAATAATAGTCCACTTTGTTTTATGTTATAGCACTAAAAATGTGAAACAACAATGCATTAAGGAGTACCTGGACATGATTTACATAGTGCAATAATATGTGGTTCAGGAGCCTGGTGTGGTGAATGGTTTAGTTTTGTAATCACTGGAGCCAACCTGGATCCTCCCATATAGCCTTTCTTTAAGTGCAAACTAAAATGTTCAATTTCCTACTACATGCAAAACAAGCCACAAGGTGGCCACCAAGGAGCAGAGACCAATTCTTGTGCCTGACTTTCATAATTACACTGAGTTCATGATTTAGTAATTTTTAGCAATTGAGTATCCATGTTCATGCATTTGTGCTTCTGTTCTGTGGCATGTTGCCAAGAAGGACAGAGTTCCATATATCACATCTTGCTGAAACATTCTTTTGCATTTGTCCAAACTTGAATTCCCTTTGTTAACAAAAGAAATAGAAAAATGAAAATGTGGCATTTGAAGTGAGCCAGTAAGCGAGATAAAATTGCATCAAATCACAGTGAAGGGCAAATCTTGTATATAAGCAAAAGCAAAGCAATCACACATATACCGCCCCATAGTGCTCAGTGCACTATGGGTCAGTATAGTCTCGTGATGTTGAACCTTGGTACTCCAGATGGTCTTGGACTTCAATTCCCAGAAGCCCAAGCACACCATGAATCCACACAAATGGGTTTACTGCGATTCATCCGGCCCGCGCTGTCCTCGTCACTCCCAGAAGCGGAAGTAAAATGCGCCCGGACGGGTGCATTTTACTTCCACTTCTGGGAGTGACGAGGACAGCGCGGGCGGGATGAATCGCAGTAAACCCATTTGTGTGGATTCACAGGGTGCTTGGGCTTCTGGGAATTAAAGTCCAAAAACATCTGGAGTGCCAAAGTTCGCCATCACAGGTATAGTCTGTATACTGACACTTCTTTTTCTGGGGATTGACCCATTCATATGTTATATTCACACATTTGGTTCCCTGTACTCCGTTGAAAGAGCTTGAGTAACAAACTCACCTTTTTGCACATACTGATCTGCATGACAGCATAGTTAATGAGGGCTTCTTTTAAGTCATGGTCCTTTTGCTCTTTGAAACGTTCAATATCTGTCCAGGCACTATCCACAAAATCTCTGAAATAAATTAAAAACCAAATTAGTGCAGACAATGTGTGCACCATCATGTAAGATCAAGCTATCAATGCTCTAATTTATTGGATGAATAATGAGTTCCCAAAAGGTGAGTCAACAGGAATAAGGAGCCATGCTTTAGGATTTACTATTTAAAATTGAAGTGGAGATTTTGACAACTTGTTGTTTGGAATCTTATGCCCTTCACAATTTTACCCTTGTTTTTTGAAATGTGCAAACAAGATTTTCTTTTCTAACCAATCTGAGAGATTAAAACAGAGCCGTTTGCTTTAAATATAAATATATGGAGGAAGAGACCAGAAAATAAGAAAACAAGTAAGACCTAACACAAGGAGCCTTTTAAAAGTTCCCTCTTGTCAGTTTCAAGTTATCTGATCACTACTAAGACTGGGACAGTTTTACTGGCCCAGTCAATAGGAGTCGACACTCGACGTAGCTGCTTAGAAAATGTTAAGATTGAGCTTTTAACACTGTATCAAAATGATTAGAACAATGTGTCAAAATAGTTGGGAAACAATTTAAGTGTAATTACAGTAAAACCCCGGGTTACAGAATTAATCCATTCCGAGGGGTTTTTCTTAGTGATTTTTCCGTGACGCGAAGCACAGTTTCCCATTGGAATGCACTGAACACACACACACCCAAAAAACCAAACGTTCCGGAGGTTAGAAAAGAGCCAAAAAACTCATAATTTTTCTGTTGAAAACTCTTTCTAAAGTGGCAAAAACACAGCAAAAAATTCCAACGTGCCCTTTAGAAAGAGTTTGGAACAGGAAAAAAATGTGTTTGTTTGTTTTTTGCATTTTAGTGAGCTCCGGAGCTGATTTTTTTCTCAACTAATATTCGTCACATTTTCAACATCAGCATCTAGTGGCTAGCCCTGGTAATTGCAGAAAAAGTGCTGCCAAACGGCTGATGAGGGGTGGGGGGAATTTCCAGCACTTTCCGCTTGCATTGAGAGCTTCTGCCAGAGCCAAAAATGCGATGAAAATTCCAAAACCAGAGCAGAAATGCTCCAAACACCCTCCCACCACCGTGCGAAGCATCTGGAACGCCCCCCCCAAAAAAACCCCAACAACAACCCCTGCCCATAATGCGACGTTCCCCCCCCCCCCCCCCCAATAAATCAGGCCATGATTTCCTCAGAATTTCTTTCGGTAAGCCGAGTTTTCTGTTACCGGATATGTCCGTAACCTGGGGTTTTACGGTATTTGTGTATTAATAGAAAGGAGTAACTTGTCTCTACAGCCAGTGGCTGGTAATCCAACTTAACCTATTAAAGATTTATTTTATGTCAATACAGGATGGGGAAAGGGGGATAATGATCAAAAAGTAGACTGCCTTAAAATCAAGCCCCAAACAGATGTTACATATAATCAATTATTTGAACATTTAATCAACCAGGCTTTCATATATATTATTAAGTATGTTTTGTATTCTGTATCCCTAAAACATCACCTACAACCAACCAGCTAAACTTGATGTCTTAATATAAACCACACAGTACATTATTAAATAAGTATATATAACCATCAAAATTACCATATTTTCTCTCAGAGGAGTTGTTAAGGAGATATTGTTTTTGCCAGTGGACAATTTTAAGGCACTGACAACCCAATATTTTTAAAAAGATCTCTTGGGGGCCATTCAAAAACTACATGATCCTTTAAGGGGGAGGGGGTCTGCCATTTGAATTACGGGAAAATTACATGGCGGCGGGGGTCAGGTGGTCAAAGATTACGTAATCCATTTGGAGCTGTTGTGCATTAGGCACCAATAGTGAAAAGCTCTAAAAATTAGAGTTTTGATACAAAAGCTGTGGATTACGTAATTTTAAAGGGGGGAGGGGGTCAAAACTAAAATTATGGTCGGATTACATAGGGGGAGGGGGTCAATCCCCCCCCCCAAAAAAAATGGATCACATAATTGTTGAATGGTCCCTTGTGGCACAGAGACTTTTTAGACAGAATCTTCATGACTTTAATAATTAACATTTTAATCAAATTACCGGCTTTCTAAGTCCTTTGCTTTGAGTTGCTCTTCTCCTTCATGTATTTGTTCTTCTAATACCTTTAGTTTTGCTTCTCTCTCTTCAGGTGTTTCCTGGCCAAACAGCTTGCTAGTCATCCCCTTCAAGGAGAATGTTCTTATAGTCTGGAAAGGGGGTGGGGGAGAAATATATTGTAAATATTCAACTCTATACAATATTTATTTAAGATACTGTATATTGCATATATTTAACTATTACGTGGATGAGACATGATTATACGACACATTTCTTGAGTATAAAATGATTTCTTTCTCTTTTAGGTGGTATGCATCTTTCCCCAATTTCTTCACACAACTCCCCGTTGAAGTAGGACAGGGTGCATTTGTATGTGAATGGTTCAAGGACACCAAGTAAGCTTTATGGGTGAGTGTGTCACCCATGTCTTAGTCTGACGTTCTGACATGGAGGAAGAAGAATCTGACTACGCTATGGTGCTACTTGCACAATCTAAAAAGATTTAACATTTTTTACAATGGGAACTTAAATAACTGCTTCACAAGCCTCTTGTCAGCAAGCTATATATTAATGTCATTAAGGTTAAGTACTTGGTTCTAATGCTAGATCTTGGAGAAGAGTGGGAATAAAAATACCAGACTTACTCCTGTTGCCAGTTCCTCACATTGCTGCTTCTTTGATGCCAAATCTTGAGTAGCCATTTCCAACTCATATTGCAAAAGCTCGTGTTTCCTGCAAACTGCCCTGAAATTAATCAATAGCTTCATTATTTTATTTGTTAAAGCCTGGTCGTAAATTCATATGAAACCATCTCATTATGGTTCTCCAAAAGTATAGAATTTATTTTAAGTAAATTTTGTTCCAATCAAATATATCAATCTCAATGCCATTTATGCCATTCTGATACAATTAATGTGACATATGGAAAGTTCTTCTCTCCATTCTACACTAAGTTCTTCTCTCCAAATTCAACAATCAATCAATCAATCAATCAGTTTAATTTATATCCCGCCTTTCTCGGCCAAAGGCCAACTCAAGGCAGCTAACAGCATATACAAATAGCAACAAAATAATAATACAGAGATACAATAAATTTACAATAGCGAGCAATACAAGTAAGCATGGTATCAAAATACAAAAACTACATAATTACATTATAAACTACAGTAAAAAAACCAGTATAATACAACAACAAACCCAGCATGGAAAAACCCCATGTCCGCTGGAGAAAGTCACAGGAGCTACCACTCCCCCCGGCAGCAAAGGCAGCCAACAAAAAGGTCAGCAATATGAAGTATATAGCTGAAGCAATTTCTATATGGAAGTAGAAAATGCAAGATTTTTTTCAATGGAAAATTCTCCAAACTATAGCTGAAAGAGTATTCTGTAATTGTCACCACGTAAGGCTGATGATGTCATCAGACACAACAATTATTCAGAAATGTAAAAAGGCCAATCCCACAGAATTGCTTTCGCTGTAAGGAAAAGATTGGGCATTGTGGAATTGTGGGGTGTGTTACTGTTTAATCTCCAAAAATCACCACCACTAGTTAAAATCATCCCTTCAGGATAAAGGTGGGGGTTGCATTATTTTAATATACCAAAAATCATTGTAACTGAGAGCATCATCAGCCTTACGCAATGTAACTTCTGGCAACAGGATTTCAGTCAATACATAACTGGACCCCTTCCCCTAATAGAAGCATGTGAAGAGGGAATGCCGCTCTCAGGAAAGCACTCCATTTCCTGTGGAACTCAACTTGTCTATGGGAATGCTGTTCCTGTTGTTGCTGCTGCTATGCAACATCAAATCACCCCAAAAGTATAGCAGTCCTATGAATTAATGACTTCCAAAATGTCCTATCATTTACAACCTTGCTCAGCTCTTGCCAACTCAAGGCTGTGACTTCCTTTATGGAGACAATCCATTTCATTCATCATTTTATGAAAACTAGCTGATTGCCCGGCCTTGCCGGGCAGGTATTGATTTTGTTTTGTTGGTGGGGTGGTTTTGGGGAGGGGGGTGGCTTAATTGAGAAGAGAGGATTCAGTTGAGTAAACCTTGATTCTGGTGAAGGTTGAGGGCAAAGGAAGACGCGGACGGCCAAAGACATGGCAAAGGAGAGAGACAGGGATCCACCAGGGGAGGCGCTTCCCCAGACCGATTCCTGCCTCTCGCACTTGAATTTCCCCCTCCGCTGTTTCAAGGGCTGTCTTCAAAACAGCAGAGGGGAAATGGCAGGGCAAGAGGCAGGAATCCATCAGGGGAGGTGCCTTCCCTAGTGGATCCCTGCCTCTCGCCCTGCCATTTCCCCTCAGCTGTTTCGAAGACAACCCTCGAAACAGCGGAGAGAATGGCAAGGGCAAGGCAGGAATCCATCAGGGGAGGTGCCTACCCTTACGGATCCCTGCCTGGCGCCTTTGCATTTCCCCCTCCGGAAAAGTGACCGGTTGGGTCACTTGGGCCATCTTCTTACAGGAGGCGAGGGCAAAACGGAGTGCTGTTCTCTGCCCTGGCCTCCCGGGGAAGTGTCTCACTTCCTCCGGTAGGCAAGGGTCGAAGGCAGCCGTGCTTTCGGCCCCTGCCCTCTGGGGTAGGCGCTCGCTTCCCTCTGGGAGGCCGGTGTGGAACAGAGCTCTGTTCTCTGCCCTGGCCTCCTGGGGAAGTGGCTCGCTCCCCCCAGTAGGCAGGGGCCAAAGGCAGCCATGCTTTCGTCCCCCACCCCCCAGGGTAGGCGCTTGCTTCCCTCTGGGAGACCAGGGCGGAATGGAGCGCCGTTCTCTGCCCTGCTCTCCCGGGGAAGTGGCTTACTTCCCCCAGTAGGCGGGGGCCAAAGGCAGCCGTGCTTTCGGCCCACGCCCCCCGGGGTAGGCGCTCGCTTCCCTCCGGGGGCCAGGGCAGAATGGAGCTCCGTTATCTGCCCTGGCCTCCCGGGGAAGTGGCCCCCTTCCCCCGGTAGGCGGGGGCCGAAGGCCGCAGTGCTTTCGGCACTTGGCCACTGGAGTAGGTGCTCGCTTCTCTCCTGAAGGCAAGGGCAGAATGGAGTAGAGCACCATTCTTCGTCCTGCCCCCTGGGGAAGTGGCTTGCTAGGCGGGGGCCGAAGGCAACTGTGCTTTCGGCTCCCGGCTCCCGGGGTAGGCGCTCACTTCCCCCAGTAGGCAGGGGCAGAAGGCAGACGTGCTTTCAGCCCCCACCCCCTGGGGTAGGCGCTCGCTTCCCTCCGGGAGGCCAGGGCAGAATGGAGCTCCGTTCTCTGCCCTAGCCTCCTGGGGAAGTGGCTCACTAAATGGGGGCCAAAGGCAGCCGTGCTTTCGGCCCCTGCCCACGGGGTAGGTGCTCGCTTTTCCCCTGTAGGCGAAGGCGGTACAGAGCGCCGCTTTTGGCGCTGGCCTCCCGGGGAGTCCAAACTGAGTGCCAATAGGCTTTCTCTCCGTTCGGTCTGCACGTGTCCCTGGCCCCACCTCTTCTGTGGCCGTTGTTGTTTTTTCGTGGGGCACCGGCTGTCCCGCCTCCTCCACGCTCGTATCCTCATGCCTGATTGGCTGAGGCGTGCCGCAGCGCAGAGAACACTGGGGCTTTTATTTATTTATTTATTCTTGGGGCATTGGCCCCACTCTATGCTCCCGGACCCTTGTGGCGATGATGTCTGGGAAGTAAGGTAAGTGTGAACGGCGCATTATGGGATAGGCTGCACGCGTTCCGCACACGCACGACCACATCCCTTCTTTATGGGTATACATGTAGTCTTCCATTAAGAAAGGAACTTTGTATACCTGGTTTCAGTGGGGAAACATTCCACTTTCAGATTTGTGACACCTGTTTATTTGGAAGGTACTTGCTTCTAGGGTGATTTTCTAATGCTGCAGCTCCCCCAGTGGCTTAGTGGTTAAGCCACTGAGCTGAAGACTGGAATGCCGGGTTTCGATCCTGAGAGCTGCACTTGGGGAAATGAAAGGAGCCTCATTCGGGCATTCCCTAAAAATCCTTTCAACCCAGAGTAACTCTGAGATGGAATTATTATTATTATTAGCATGTCATGCTGAAGTTCAACTTTCTGCACAGCAGCTAGAATTTGGAGGTGCACTTGAGACCTCTACTTTTAAAGGAAAAGGCATACAAACATAAAGGTTTTCATACAAATTGGGGTGATATATATACCAATTTTGAAATCTCTATATAAAGATCTCTAAAAATTGTGACAATGTTGGGAATCTCGGAGTTTCAAGTATTTTTAAGTATTAATTTTCTGACATACGAAAATAGAAGAAAAGAGGAAAATTTGAATTTGCCACTACTATTTTTACTACAAAATCTGAGCGTACGTATTACCTTTCACAACTCCATTTTTACATGAGTCACCAGAGTTACACAGAGGTCAGAAGGCAAGGCTATTATTAGTATTTGGACCATGCACTCTAAAGATAATCAAGCTCTTTGCATCTTGTGACCATTCTCTTTCATACATTGTTCACAACTGAATTGTACTGCAATGTTTAAACAAAATCAGAATGACAACAGATGTGTCATTGTGCTTACCGAAGGGCTTCTGCATAGAAGAGGTACTCTTTCAGCTGATCTGCATAATGTTCTTCCTCCTCTAGTATGTCATCAATAGATGCTGCATACCTAGCAGAGAAGGATGAAAGATAATAATCTGACCAATGGCAAAAGATAAGAACATTCCAGTAAAATAATAGGTTTTCTTTCAACTGTAATTAAAAATAAAAAACAGGGAAGAAAAAAATGTGCAGACATTGCCTCCTGAAAGCTTTCAAATCACTGCTGCAATAAAATATCTCCTGTATTAGCCTAATCCAGAGGCCCCGGCCCACAGCCCCATTTCATATGGCCCGCCGCCCTTGCTCTCACTGCCACTACCAGAAGCGGCGGACAGTTGAAAACGTGCTGTAAATTCACCCACTGCTGGAGGTGGCGAAAAGCCAAAAACACGCTGTTAATGCACCCACTGCCAGAAGTGGCTAAAACAGTTGAAAACACAATATAAATGCACCCGCGGCTGTCGTAAATGTGTTTTTGACAGCCACAGATGTATTTTACAGCAGCGTTTACAGCAGGTGAACCATGTGTCTGGCCCACTCAGCTGTCTGAAGGGGCGTGGTCCGGCCCACGGCAGGAAAACTTTGAGTACTCTTGGCCTAATTGAATGTTTCTTGCTTTCAAAAAGCAGTTCATTGCAAGAGAGGGACAGGAAAAATTGCTACATTCGTTTATCATTATTCCACAAATATCAAAAAAGCAGTTACAAAATGAAGAAGAAATGCAGCTTTTTGAACAATACAGCTACAAAGTTATTTGTGCCAAAGAGCTAAGAAGGCATAGAAGTCTTTTTGTTGTTTGCTTACTGAACAAATACAGAGGGTGCCAAAAAGTATACACATTTTAAGAGATGTTATCTACTTTTCAAAGTTGAATTGAATTACGATAGTAATGTGTAGTATGTTTGCTCATACTAACGTTAGCGTCATCACGCAACAGGCAGGACAGTCAAGGAAATGGCAGAAGCAGTTGTTGTTTGAGACCATTTTGAAGTGGTATTTGAAATTTGAGAATGTTGTGGAATGGAAGTATGACAACAATGGAGGTGGGAGTATGCAACAGAACCTCCAACACGCCTAACCATCACATGTATTTGTGATAAGTTTGAGACACAGAGCATTGTGTGTGATGTGCACAAGGGAAGATTGTTAGGGGGTGTAAGTCTTTGCCTCACACCCTTACTGGTTGCAAGGCATATTGTGTCTGTGATGCCTTTAAGACCCTACTGCAGAGGCACACAGGTGCTGGGACTTTCCCCTGGTGTGCTCCATGGGCCAGTGTATTTAGGTCAGAGCAGGATTGCAGACTTCCAGCTACAATGCTCAACTTGCCTGAGCTTTAATGCTCACCTTCCTCTGATGACAGTCTGGACAGAGATTCCTGCGTCTTCCAGAACCTGCTACGAGGACTGACTCTTTGCACTGATCCTGATGATGGCTTTTGCCTGATATGCCATCTGTGCTTGCTGGACAAAGAAGGACTACTTGGGGTAAGCCTCTACCAGGAGGACAGAAGCTGTAGAACTCTATGGCTTTGTCTGCAATTACAGCTTGCATTTACCCTGCTGGACTGGACTGCTACTGAACTGTATGGACTTGTATATAGCACAACTGAACTGTCTCAGCGAGGTCAACTGAGCAGCCCAAGAGAATATATGTTTTGTGTTACAGTTGTTGCACTGTATATACTTGCACCTTTTTACTTACTGAGTAAACCTAAGTTGAGGTTTTTTTTCTGCATCAAGATCTGTTTCCCTGTTTTTCTCACAAGGGACCACCTTGCCAGGTGCGAACCTCTTGCTGGCCACTGCAAACCATCTCTTGTAATCGCAAAGTCAAACGTGACTTGTATTCATCTTTTGTTTTTGGTATAAATTGAGCACTACAATTTTAACACAGTTTTTTCCTTTTTTAAAATGTGTATACATTTTTGCACCCTCTGGAATATTGCAAACGTACTGTTATCAAACAAATTAAAACCATCAGGTCTAAAGTACGCTTGTTTCTGGAACAGCATCATAAAGGAAATGCTGGAATGGTGCCCAACAATTGTACAGTTTCAAAATAATAATAATGAAAATCCTTTTCAAGTCACCAGAGACTCTTTATATTGCTTAATGCCATTCAATGAAATGTTGCAGGCCTTTCAGTGCTAGTCTTTAGTACTCAAAGTGAGTACTAAATATTCTTATCCCCTTCCCTTCTTTAATGTCTCCGTCTGGCTTTCATCAAGTCTCAAATAGTCAATACTTACACATCCATGTGATGTCCAGCACTCTGCAGCCCATCCCCCATCTCTTTCTCTATCGCACTCCATTCACTACAAAAAAAAGTTAAACAAGAAGGAATGTCACATTATGTAGGACAAGGAAGTTAATATGCTTCACTGTGCATCATCTCAAGTAATGTCCAGATGTGGAAATGTTTTAATTATACTTGGCTAAATTAATGCACTTTCTGCAAGTGGTATGGTTTGAATTCAAAATCTGGATGTCAGTTTTAATAGACATCTCATCTTGAAAGTCTGCATGAATCAGTTTTTAACACTACAATAATTTAACAATCTAAGCCTCGCCATCCAAGCTCTTAAATTATTTTTAGAAAGTTTAAAACTGGAAAGCAACATCTTACTATATTATAGCATTTAAAAATTGAATGACTTCCTGAGAAAAGCAATATCTTTCAGTGTTAGAGAAATCAAAACTTTCAGTATCTACACTGACTAATTGTAGATAAAGCTTCTCTCCAACAATGGCTAAAATTCTGCTGTACAACTATGTGGGTATAACTCAATGTTACACACCCACAGTAGCAACTATAGTTCCAAAGTGGAAGAGCTACCCAAAAAGCACTTCTACCAACACATTACACATTCTGTCACAACGGGAACCATGTGACCAAATGAGCAATCAAATTACGCAATCTGCATTGCCTAGGCATAATTTCCTACAAAATTACCCATGTATGACTTTATATTATATGATCACTAAGTGGACTCCAGCCATTGTTTACTAAAAATATTATTAAGCAATATACAGTATTATGGAATTTGGGAGATGGTGTATTTTTGGTCTAACACAGACTCAAGATCTCTTTGAGATTTTAAATTTTCCTGTTACAAAATAAAAACAAAATTTTCTGTATAGGAAATTTAGAGTTTAGATATATCATTCTACTTTTCTTTGGTAAGAAACAATTATTGATATCTGAAAGAAAGACACTATAAAGTAAGAAATACATCTGCAGTTATCCACATGCCTGCACTGCATAATGTTTATTTCCAGATGACCATCACCAAATCCATCTATCATCAAGTAAATACATGATAAATGGATGGTACATTTTTGTCCTGGTCAAGACAACTCTCTCTGTTCCTAGTTAATCTCACCAAGTTAGTGTTAGAATTAATTGGTACAAGAAACAATTATGAGTTTTGCACTAAGCTTCTTCAGAAAAGGGGGAGGATAAAATTGTGGTAGCCTCAGGCATTTTTGGGAGAAGTACACCACTTGATTCCAAATGGATCAACTCTTTAAGAATTTTTTTTATCTCTGGTTGCTAAGAAGATGTCTTAGGAAGGATGAGATCTGCTATTGGCAACAATAAGATATGGTTTTCAGTATATGAAACAAGTGATGTAAACAGAAGATATGTATTCAATGTTATTATTGGCACTCCGAAATGTGACAAGCCTGGTGAAGTATTTTTTCTAACATGTGAAACTCTACAAAAAGTAAACAAATGCACTATAACAATGCTCTTTGGCAATTCTAAGAAACTACTGTGGCTGGACGGTATAAAAAGGGGGAAATATTCTCTTTCTTAACACTACAAACGTTCAAACAAATTGCTCCTACTTTGGCTCTTCTCCCCAATCTGTTGTGAAATGTTGGGGGAACTTGATTGGATACAAATATGTATTATTTCAAAAAAATATGCTTGCTTGCAGTGTTTAGTTAAATTAATTTTACTTAATTTGACTGTTGTGAATTTTCCTCCATCAAGATTGTGCAAGATTCCTTTTCTGAAATCTTGGCTAGAAACCTAGCATTATAGGATATAACTTCAGTGGATTATCAAGAGCAATCACATGCCTTGAAGTTGTAGGAATGGAACTTATTGATGTACAGAACACTGTAAAACAAACAGAGTGATTTAAAGCAAGCAAAGGGGAAACTGGCAGAAAAATTAATGATAAACTGCAGTGTGCTGCAGTCTCATCTGGGTTATTCAACACTTGGCAAAATAAGTAATGTTCTAAATGGTCTCAAAGCAAAATCTGAAGACTTTGAGCCAGAATTTTCTCCAGATGAATTTGCTTTTTCCTAATTTGTTCCTATAACCTCTTGTGATGTCAACAGGAGTTTCTCCAGATACAAGAACATACTGGTGGACAACACAAAGAGTTTTGCATTTGATAACCTCAGGTTTCTTATGGTTATTCAATGCAATTCTGCTGTTAACAAAAATTAATCCATGGATGACCAATTAGCTCTTAAAATGTTCATCTGACTGCTTCAATATTAGCACTTCTGCAATGGAAGTGAAGAATAAAGCTTTTATTCTGTGTGTAAGCACAGTTTTAAAACTTGGGTGCTAATTTCAGGAAAAATTATTCTATTTTTGCTTTAAAATCATATTTTTGTTTAATTGGTCATATTTAAACAATTTTAACATCATAAGATTGTATATTTCTAACATTTTTAGCTCATAGAAATCCTTGTCTTACTGATGAATATTTTATATTGCTTTTATGCAGTCTTATGTTTAAATCTCAATAATGGCTTTTAAAGATACTGCTAAAACAAGAATATATGAAGAAGTGGACTTGATTTACAAAAGTTCACATTAAAATATAGCAGTTAAGTCTTCAAGGTGAAAGAACATTTTTGTCTCCTTTATTGTTTTTACTTTTGTTTTGTTTCTTGTCTAATATGTTGAAAGCAATGTTCTCTTCCATTCTAAGTCCCTTTTTCTATATAACAGGTCTATTTTAGGTCTTAATTGGATATTGCTTAAAAATTTTAAGACACTTTTCTAAAAAAGCAGCTTTGCTTCCAACTTAAAACTTATTTGGATTTCTTCTGCCTGGCATACCTTTTTTCTTTGTTTGGGACCATCTGTTTTCTGCTTTTTACATCAGTTTCTATGTACTACTGTGTTTGTTTAAATTACTCTTTTCATCTATTTTGAACATTCATTTGAATTGGAAAGTTGGGGATAAAATATCAAAATAATAATAAAAATATTTTTGTATTATTACTACTGCTGTCTTCTCTTACCTGAAAACTCTCCCATAATTCCCATGGACTTTATAAACGCCGTATAGTCTATCTGCCACTCTCTTTTAAAAAAGTATGAGCCACAGTTAGTTTCTAGGACATATTCTTCATGTATTACTTTCTAAAGAATGCACATCAGACCACATGTTCAGATATACAAAGCTATATTCTTATTATAGTTAGAGTAACATTTCAGAAAGCAAACACATTTTAGATTACAAAACACTGGAGAAGGAACATGGGGGTGAAGAAAGATTTTTCTTTTCCCATTAGCTTCCTACTCCCAAAATAAAATGCTTACTGGAAATCACTACCTTTTCTTTGTTGCTTCAGTTCACATCTTGATATAAAAACATATCCTTTTACAGATATACATTTAAAGGATTACTGCTTGTTTACAGTTAAAAAGCTAATAAGGACTCAAAATCTGGCAATATTAGATATGAGATATATTACAGGAAAAATAAATGTTAACTTCTCTAAGCAATCAGCTCTGAAGACTGTTTATTTTTAAACCCCTTATGATCTGAAAACATGCCTGGCACTGATATTTAGCTCAATTTCAAAATATATTGAGCTGTTTACTAAAGAGTAAGCTTATATTAGCTACATTCTAGGTCCATGATATATAGCAGGGTTTCTCAACCTTGGGCACCCAGGTGTTTTTGGACTTCAATTCCCAGAAGCTTCGATCAGCAGGTGTACTGACTTGGGCTTCTGGGAACTGAAGTCCAAGAACACCTGGGGGCCCAAAGTTGAGAAAGCCTGATATATAGTCTTAAGTCAGATACGGACGATATGTACAGTGAGTCAGAGTTCATATTTCATTTTTTTAAAAACTTCACATCATCAGGCCCCAGTATTACATCCAGGGGCACTCTTAAAGCTAGAAACAATAATTATTCACTTAATCCAAAATAAAATGCAAACTTTTATCCTGATAGCACACAACATATGTCTGTAGTCCCACAATAAAGTATATCAACAAAAGCGATGCTATAAAAGAGTGAGGTTGTTATGAAGGACACAAGAAGAGCTCAGAGACAATTTCTCCAGTGCCCCCCACCATTCTCCAGAAAGAAGCATCTCACACATCAATTTTATTTCTTGTTTTTATGCATATCCTTTCTTAGTATCATAATTAAGTGAGTGTGCCTCAAATTTATCACAACCATTTCACTTATTTTGCTACCAGTGATGGGCATCAGCAGGTTCACGCCAGTTCACCAGAACCGGTAGCAGAACCCTGCCCATCCAAGTTTTGAAATAAAGTAGTCCTAATTCAGGTGCAACACAGGGCTTTCCCCCTGACCACACCCACCATACCACGCCCACAGTGTGGTAGTAATTTTTTTTTTAGCCCACCACTGTTTACTATGTAACAAGTCAAAGCAAACTTAAAATAAATCACTACTTTCCAAACACAACCTTAGTCAGAGCACTTTCATGTTATAGAGGCTCTTCTTCCACAGTTCTGAGAAATGGTGGCTTAGATTGCTCAATCAGAATCCAAAGGGAAGAATACACTTACCGCTCTGACTCTCAGAAGGTGCGAAATAACAGACTGCAACTCATCACTGTAGTGCTTAAGCTCTGTAAATCTCCTGAGAATGTAAGAACAGACAGTACATCATTAGCAATCAGGGAAAGAAGCTCCCCAAACTGCATGACAGGGTCAAAATAAAACAGCTTAGTGACACTAAGCCTGATACATTTAAACAGAATTATCTCTTGCTTCCTGAAACAGCAGTGATTAGCTAACAAAACCACTGAAGAGACCAGTCACTTCTACTAAGAGTTCTTTGGAACTGAGCAGTACAGTACCTTAATTTAGCAACCAACTTGTCTGTTATTTCATCTGTCAGCTTGTAACATTGGCAACTCATTTCAACACTAAAATGCCAAAATAAAGTCTGGGATACTTAATTGTAGAACAAGTACCGTATTTGCCAGCGTATAAGACACACTTCCCCCTCCTTAAAAATACATCAGAAAACCAGTGTGTGTCATATACTCCGATGTGTCTTATACACCGACAAATACGGTGTATCTTTTCAAGGGCAAATCTCAAACACATCCCTGCACTTGTTTTCAACAAAAAACAGGAAAGAGAACACACAACCTAGCAGCCAATGTAAGTTACCACTGTGTGACTGACTGTGTTAATTGCCAAATGCCTAAATAAAAATGCCTTCATCTGCTTGCAGAAGAATAAGGAGGAAACAAACTTAGTTTCTCCAAGCAAAGAGTTCCAGAATAAGCACAGAGTAGGCTCTCCTCCAACCTAGCAGTTCGAAAGCAAGAAATTGCAAGTAGATTAATAGGGACCATTTCGGTGGGAAGGTAAAAGCGTTCCGTGCGCTTCGGTGTCTAGTCATGCCTGCCACATGACCACAGAAACATCTGCAGCAGCAGACAGTGCTGGCTCTTCGGCTTTGAAACAGAGATGAGCACTGCACCCTAGAGTCGGATATGACTGGCTTTCGAGCAAGGGAAACCTTTACCTTTACCTTACTAGGCTCTCTCAAATCCTCACCAAACAGGCCTCTGAAGATGCTGGGCCACAAGAAGGGCCCCTTCAGCAGATCTCAGGTAGGTTTATTTGTGGGAACACAAGTGTTTAAGTATCCTGGACTCATGTCAGATAAGTATAGTAATTACTAACACTGAACTGCCAGTTGTGAAACTGTCAAAATGAAGCCACGTTTTGGTGAGTTCATTCTGCAGTTCCTTTTGCCTGACCTAGTGTGAGGAAGATTAGCCAGCCACAGAAGTTTGCCGTTACCAAGGTACGCCCAATTGTGGTTCAAAAACACCACAAGCTTTGAGGAGCCTCTTTCTATGTACCCCAGGTTAAGGTTGCTACAGCCTTTACAAATTAATGCTCAGATGATTCCTGCCCTAGTAGATTTTCTTTTCCATTCCAAGTTCTGTTGTCCTCATTGGCTGCTACTCGTGTCCAAGTATACATCCCCCCCCCAAAAAAAAAATCATTTTCTGACAAGCAGGAAAAATGCCATTGGTATGAATTTGTTTAAGGTGACCCACACACTATGCGCACAGCATGTATGAACTGAGACATGCAGGATTTGACAACTCAATGCCAAGCGTTGAGCAGCAGTAAATAACCCGACTCCCTAAAGGGGCCAATGGCTACGGGTGGATGAGCCCTTTTAGGTGGATTGACGGTCCCCTCAGTGAAGGAAATGCTATTGGCCCAACGGCAAAATGAGCGGAGGGAGAACTACTTCACTATTTTGATTCCCAACAGTCATGGAGGCGGAAGAGGCCATGCCAAATGGACTGGCTGTGAAGGCACACCTTGTCAATATCCTCAAGGCTGCGGCAGTTCATTGTAGTCCCGGTAGTCAAGTTCTGTACTGTCATTGTAAAAGTACAATCCATCATAGGTACAGAAGAATATATTCAATACTTACACATAAGCAACTTAACTCTTTGGTAAAGTAGTGGCTGGGAAAAAAATCATGGTTGCTATATACTGGAGGTCTCAGTGACAAGGAGATATGTTCGCAAATTACATCCATTTGCTGCCAAATCTCAGATCTTCATAAGTAATTCCACTTGTGGAGGAAAGGCAGTCCAGTCTGCTACACTGCAAATGAGGCCATTGTTCTTTCATTTGCAAATTATTTGCAAGATAAGCCATATGAAGCTTCTGACTACAACACTCTCCAATCTACGGATCCATTTGTAAATAGGACTTAGCTGAGACATTCATTTCTTCACTATTTAGGCCAAAATCCCATTGTAATTTTATAATTTGACACATACTGTATGGCATAATTTGTGTTAGTGAACTGCCTCAAATTTAGAAGTTAACAAATGTTTCCTGTTGTGTGCCTCAGTATATAACAGGTAAAATGACTCTGTTGTCTTAACTTCATGCAATTTTGCTTCCAAAAATGATGGCATTTGCATTATACTTATAAGCATAACCACAGCAGACAGGATTTTGGAAACAAATGTATATGTTACCAATCAATATGTGCACTTTCAGGGCAACAGCCAACACAAATAAGATATTTCAAGCATCGGTAATATAAAAAACAAAACAGCAATGGGCTGTTAGACAAGATGTAAAAGTGATGGCGAACCTTGGCACTCCAGGTGTTCTTAGTCTTCAACTATCCAGAAGCCCAAGTTAGCACTCCTGCTGATCAGGGCTTCTGGGAATTGAAGTTCAAGAACAGCTGGAGTGCCGAGGTTCACCATCACTGGTGTAAAACTAATGCAATTCATAGTTACTTTCAAAATACACCTATACTTTAGGCAAAAAGAAAAAGAATGAAGTTGACTAGGCAAAAAAAGCTATCAAAATAAGATAATTTTCACTTATACACAAAATCACTGACAAGCCCATGTTAAACTGGGTCCAGATTCCTTAATATTCAAGCTCGGCTACACAGTCTTCTTATGCTCTTGTAAGGACTGACCCATTCCATTTCACCCAGTTATCCATCACAATAGATAACAATGGAGCCCTATATTTTATCACATGTTTTGTGCCTAGAGGATCAGGAACCATTGGAAATGCTGCATGTCACTCTAGCATTTTTCACTTAAAGTCAATCCCACTGCTATGGCATGCTTGGGAAAAGGATGAAAAGATACACAGGTGAGAAAGCCTCTAGACCTCATCAAGAAGAGCGCATCAGTCTATGCTTCACTAAAGGTACAAATATAGCCGCCGCCGCCGCCACCCAAATAAAGCATGGCAGGGCAGGTGAAACAGCCACACAATAATCATCTATAATTGTTGTCCATGACCTGTTAAATGATCTTAACAGATAGGTCTCCCTTTCTTCATGAAGATAATTCAGTCAATTAAGCAACCTATATAACTGAAGTAGCAGAATTTCTCAATTGACTAGGGCCAAGTGGGGCGAAAGGATCAGAAGTGTGTGAGCAAAATCATAGCAATTATCCAATACAGGTGTTTTCCCTATCATGTCCACACATTAGAAATAAATAATAAAAAAACAGGTTTCAGCCACAGAAAAGATGTTTATGAAAATGCTTTCAAAATTTGCCATGCCGCTCTAAAATGGTATAACTGTCCCCACATTAATCACATGATTCTTACTGGCTAAAAATAATTAATGGTTGTTATCCCTGCACAAGATTAATATAGCAGAAAAACAAGATAATTTTTCTCTTGGTCCAGTGTTTGTTGATTTTGGACTACTGCCAGCAATTGAAATAACCACAGTCCAATTTCCTCTTCTTATAGCAACAGGGACAAAGAGGCCTTAAAAAGTGTGAAGAACCATGGGAAAAATAAATGTAAAAGCCGAACAGGAAATAGAATGGTATTAGAAAATGTTGTTTTTATCTGTACATAGTTCAGCCAACATAAGCAGAGGCACTAACCATATCAAGCAAGGTTTCCTGTGTTATATATCTGTCTTTCAGAAAGTAGCCAGTGGGATTTTAAGAGAAGTTAAAAAAACTTTACACTTAGAAATTCTGTTTTTAAGTGTGACCAGAAACAATTATTATGAAGCAGGACAAGAAAGCATTTGGTCAATGTGTTTACTTTTCATCAGTAACTTGCAACTTTTAAAATCTATCCCTTAAATAAAGCCATTACCATTGACCAAAAAGTGTTTTGTACTAAGTTCAAAATCAATTGCAAGGGTTATTTTTGTTAAATGCAAAACAATGATTCTAACTTTAAAAAATAGACTACTTCTAGATTTTTTTATTTCAGTTATAGAAACAAGCTGTCTTTTAGTCACCTGTATGCTTTAACTTCTTTCTGATGAAAAGGATGCCAATATTATCAAAATACCTAAATGGTTCTCCTTAAAATCTGCTTCTGAAATAGATGTGCAAGGAAAAATGATGGCTTTCACTAGCTATCAAACTTGTAGGAAGAGGGAAAGTTCTTAAAACATTTTAACTAGCTCTAACACCTGCTGAATATGGACTTGCTGTAGTGTTCTAAAAATGTAGACAGAAATTGGGAGCATAATGCTTTATTAGTAGATAAAAAGAGTCCTGCTACATCAGGCCAAAGGGCATCTGTCTCAGTATGACCAAATACAAGGCAAACAAGTCACCACAAGGGCAACAACTCTCCCACACTGTGATTCTTCCAGCCATGTGGCCTCTGACTCTGAAAGCAGCATATAGCCATCATGAACAGTAACTGTTCACAATGATGACAATTAGAAAGCATATTGGGTGTGTGTGTGTGTGTGAAGGAAAAGATAAGAACTAAATAGACAGGAACACACAACTGGGATATAAAAACTTCTTCAGTATGTAGAGAGCAACCAACAACTTATTTTGCTACTTCTCATTTCTCTCAGAACAGAGACTAGGTAAAACCATGACTATTGTGCCTTTGGTAGTATACAATGGCGTGTTCCATTCAAATCATTCTCCAAGATTTTTCAGCCAGTAAATTCTGCTCCTTCCTGACCTTCAATATCTCATTATCTTGTCTTGAATTCTCTGTTCTAATGAGGCATATTTTTTTATTTCCCATATACAGTGAAATCCCACTTTACGGAATTAATCTGTTCCACAAGTTTTTCCTTATCGTGATTTTTCCTTGTCACAAAGCGCGGTTTCCCATAGGAATGCATTGAAAACCAATTATTCCATTCCGGAGGTCAGGGGAAAAGCCAAAAAAATGTATTTTTTCTGCTCAAACTCTTAATAAAGTGCACTTTGGAATTTTTTGCTCCGTTTTTACAACTTTAAGAGATATGAACAAATAAAAAATACTTTTTGGGGGGGGGGGGGTGGGTGGGCTTTTTGTGATCTCCGGAAGGGATTTATTGGTTTTCAATGCATTTCAATCACTTCTGACAATGACCTCTAGTGGCTAGCTCTGGTAATATGCTCACCGATCAGCGATTTGCTTCCCCTGCACATGCCCCCCCCCGCAAGTGCCCAATCGCTGCTTTTAAGTTGCCAAAATGCAGCTTAAAAATGGCAAAAAATTCCAAAAAGCTCCCTCCAGAACTAGGAAGTCTCAAACCGCCCTGGCAGCCACACGGTGGAGCCAAGCGCACTGTCTGAAAATCCAAAATAATCTTATTGTATGGTGAAAAAATATGTAAGCTGAGGCGTCATTTTCTCGGGATTTCCTTCCATATAGTGAGTTTTCCGTGATGTGAGGCATCCCTAAAATCAGGGTTCCACCATATGATTAAAATATTCTAGTTTTCCGCAATCTGTATGTTTTATTACTACTTAGTTGTTATATATTCTCCTTAGTACTTTAATTACGATCCTGAACCCAAACATTCATGGTATCGTACAAGAGCCACATTTCAAAGATTTCCGTCTTTTTCAAAGCCCTTGATTTTGTGCCTCATAGGACAACCAACATATGAGACAGGGTTATTTGTACATGGGGGAATAGGCCAAGGAGATTGGAGGAGTGGAAATGAGGATTTAGCATCTAACTTACACTGCAACTTAAATCCTACCCACATACTGTATGTAGTAATACATATGGTGTACAAGAGATTTTTACAACAACAACAACAAATAACTAGAATGATATTGAATCAAACCCAGATGTGTCGTTCATCATTCTACTTCCAGCAGTGACCTTCTTTCTGACTGTGGATATTCATAAATAGGACAAAGACCATAAGAGTTCATTTTTATTTGTTTATTGTTTCCCCCCACAACAGATAATGTGTGACATCTTTCTGTGAACAATGTCAATCTAAAATTGGGCTGCACAACCTGGAACTAGGTCTCTTTAAGCCCAATGTGTCTTATGTTTGAGTAAAGACATAAAGACTAAAAGATGATGGCGTCAAATTACTGCATTCAATATGCCAGCAGATTTGGAAAACAAAACAGTGGCCACGGGATTAGAAAAGATCAGTATACGTTCCAATCCTAAAAAAGGGCAATGCCAAAGAATGTTCAAATTATCGAGCAATCGCACTCATCCCACACGCCAGCAAGGTGATGCTCAAAGATAATACAGGATAGACTTCAGCAGCATGTGGAGAGAGAATTACCAGAGGTGCAGGCCGGTTTCAGAAGAGGCAGGGGGACTAGAGACCACATTGCCAACATACGTTGGATCATGGAGAAAACAAAGGAATACCAGAAACAAGTTTACTTTTGTTTTATTGACTACACTAAGGCATTTGACTGTGTGGACCACAACAAGATGTGGCAAGTAATTAAAGAGATGGGAATACCAACACCTCATATGCCTCCTGAGAAATCTGTACATGAATCAAGAAGCAACAGTTAGGACAGAACAAGGAATGACAGAGTGGTTTGGAATAGGAAAAGGAGTAAGACAGGGCTGCATTTTGTCACCCTGCTTTCAACTTATACACAGAGCACATAATGCGTAATGCAGGGATGGAGAAATCACAATATGGGATTAAAATCGCTGGGAGAAACCTCAACAATCTGAGATATGCAGACGATACCACCCTAATGGCAGAAAGTGAGGAAGACCTAAAGAATCACTTGATTGGGCTGAAGGAGGAGAGTGCAAAAGCTGGCTTGAGACTCAATATCAAGAAAACCAAGATAATGGCAACAGGTCTGATCAGTTCCTGGAAAACAGATGGGGAAGAAGTAGAAGCAGTGACAGATTTCACATTCTTAGGATCAAAGATCACTGCAATGGGGATTGCAGCCATGAAATAAAAAGGCGACTGATTCTTGGGAGACAAGCAATGAGAAACCTGGGGAACATAGTGAAAAGCAGAGACATCACATTGCAAACAAAAATTAGAATAGTCAAAGCAACGGTATTCCCAGTGGTAATGTACGGATGCGAGAGCTGGACAATTAGGAAAGCTGAACGCAGAAGAATAGATGCCTTTGAAATGTGGTGTTGGAGGAGAGTTTTGAGAGTACCCTGGACAACGAGGAGAACAAATAGGTCAATCTTAGAAGAAATCAACCCTGACTGCTCATTGGAAGGTCAAATAGTAAAGATGAAGCTAAAGTACTTTGAGCATCAAATGAGAAGGGAGGATTCACTTGAGAAGGCCTTGATGTTGGGAAAGGTGGAGGGCAAAAGAAGAAGGGGGAGGCCAAAGATGAGATGGCTAGATGGTATTGTAGACACAATGGGCACAGAGCTGGGAGGGCTGAGGGGGATGGTGGAGGACAGAGGCGCCTGGAGAACAATGGTCCATAGGGTCGCAAAGGGTCGGAATCAACTGTGCAACTGAACAACAACAAAGACATACAAGACTGCACTGCTAATGTATCAAGTGATTTTAACTTATATTGCTTACTTCAATATTATTCTGTGTTCACCACACATCTTATTATTCCTGTTTTCTAAGTGGCGTGTGGAGAAATGTAATAGTATGCCTACACTGAGGTAAGAGCAAAATATATTATGTTCAATGGACAACATTAAGGAGTCCCCACCACCACCATTCAAAGAACTGAGCTTTCAGTCCCAGTTAAGAACACCTTTTATGCAGAGTTAATAGGAACATAACATCCACATCAAGAAACAAAATGTCAGTGATCAGAAATTTATGCAAGCTACCTACAGTCCTAATTGGTAAATAACAAACATCACAACTTACTTGTCCGGGGTTTTTACTCTGAATGTTGCATTGAGAGCTTTTAATCTAGAATCTGCCTGTGAAAGAAAGAACACACACACACACAATTTATCTGAATAAATTAGAAATTATAAACAACTGTGCAACATTTTTCAGGGTATCTGCAAGTATCACAAAAATACACTCTATACCAGGGGTTCTCAACCTTTTCAAGTCGGGGCCAGGTCATGCTCCCTCAAACAGTTGAGGGGGCTGGGCTGGTTGCCCCCCTCCCCCACCCGCCATTTACAGCTATCATAAATGAGTCTGTGGCCAATTCCAGTGACAGCTGGAGCGATGGTCATATTATTTGCCCTGTGGGCCGGATCTGGCCCATGGGCCATAGGTTGAGAACCCCTACTCTATACTGAAGAAGGGCAGACAGTTTACAGAACTGTTTGAAGGTAAAGCAGCTGCAAAGCTCTGATCCAACATCTCTCTTCTTGTTTAATGTAGAGCCTTGAATGAATTTCCTTATGTTAGTGTCATAGGCACTTTGAAAGAATTGACGCACATTATAACCTAGTGAAAGTTCAAAACGATCCTTTTAAAGAGTCACTTCATACAAAATAACACTTTTAAACTGAAGGCAATTTAATGTAGGAATAAAACTGGTATGTGCAAACAGATGATGATGACCTTTCCTGCATGTAACATAGGAAAAAATACTAGCCCACATAAAAGTAAGTAACACATTATAACCAATCAGAGAATAAACAAAACAAAACCAAAAATATTGTAGCACTTTAAAGACTAACTGCTACAACATTTTTGTTTTGTTTACTCTCTGATATGCTTGAAACACATATTAACAGGCCTTCTTTTTTAAAAAAATCATATTATAACCTAGTGTGTTAATTATTTCAAAGTGCCTATGACAATGACATAAGGAAATTCATTCAAGGCTCTGCATTAAACAAGAAGAGTGACGCTGGATCATAACTTTGCAGTTACTTTTCCTTCAAACAAGAATGACAGTATTACACATGCCTTCTCAACATTTTAATTAATTTAATGTGTGATTTGGCCCTTAGAGAAGAAGAGTTTGGCATTCCCCATCAGTACCAAAGGCTCAAATATAGCAGATGACTCCCATACACAAGCCTACACAAGGATGACACACACTTGCAGCTGTACTTTATGGCAAAGCATTCTTAATACAGGGTTGTTCGTTTTGTGCAAAGAATGCTTAATTTAACCAGCGGAGGCATTCATTTCTTCACATACACCAACCACATGACTTGGTACAGTATACAAGAAACACAAGCTTTAACTTACCTCATAGCACTTGGTTGCTGAGGTTTACACTATCTGAGCTATGCTGCCTGCATAAGTGATTCTGTCCACTATATTTTAAAAGTATATAGTCATTCTTAGTTCAAACTCTCAAATATTACAACTTTAATAATTACCTTCAGCTGAAATCCTGTTTCATTCACCATCTCCTTCCATCCACTTTCCTAGAAATTAAAAGTTTTATTTCGATTGTTATTCTTCATATTTTATGAATGTGAACATCATTTACATAATAGTAATGCTTCAAAACCAAGTTCACTGATTTCATACCATTGGAAATACATTTATTAGCTCCAGGTAGTATTCATCTCCATGTAAAGGACAGGGTTGCAAATTGATTTAGAAGCATTACTAGCCCATGAAAGATTTTACAATATCTTTCACTTTCATTAACAAACTAAGAATCAGCAACAAAATAACAGCAACTAGAAAGGAAAACTGGGAGGTAGAAGACAACTTTGCCTCTAGTTACAATAATTTCCTAGCCTTGTCAGCCGGAAGCTGTTTCTATTCAACATAGGAGAGCAGCCTAGTGATTGTTTATATGTAGTATGAATTACAGGGTTTCTCAGCCTTGGGCATCTACGTGTCCTTGGACTTCAATTACCAGAAGCCCAAGTCAACAGACTTGCTGATCAGGGCTTCTGGGAATTAAAGTCCATCTGGGGGACCAAGGTTGAGAAACCATGAACTAGGATATCTGTTGCACGTTTCATTATTTTTCTCAAATGCAGTGATGCCTGCCTCATCAGAAATCATATGTAAAGAAGGAGCCATCACTGGTCTGCTACCTCTAGTAACCTATACAGCAGTTAATCTTGACTGCTTCACCTTTTGACCAATTGCTAGGATATAATAGAAAACAGAACTGGCTAGTGGTTCCTCTTCCCCAGCTATTACTTCAGGCCATATTTCTTGAGGTACTGTGGGGGGAAACAGATTTGAGATGTGGTGCCAAAGGAGAACATTATCGACGACATGGATTGCTGGAAAGAAAAATAAATAAATAAATCTTGGTTTCTAGATCACAGCAAAACTTGACTAAACTGTACCTATCATACTTTGAATATACAATGCAGAGAACTCTCTGGAAAAGAGAGTAATGCTTGGAACAGAAAAACGTATGAGAAAAAGAAAAAGACACAGGACAGGATGACTTGAAGGAAGACATGGCCTATAGCAGTGATGGTGAACCTTTTAGACACTGAGTCCCCAAACAGAGGGGCAGGGCAAACTCTGTGCTGGGGGAGGGAGGGAGTGCTCCCATTGGGCTGCTGGGCAGAGGAGCGGGGAAAACACTGTACTGGGGTGATGGCACGCATGCCAACAGAGAGGCCTGGGAGTGTCACATCTGGCACGCGTGCCATAAGTTCATCACCACTGGCCTATAGTTTGCAAAACCTAAGCAGAGCTGCTGACAGGACATTTTGGAAGTGATTTATTTATAGTCATCATAGTTCAGAAGTGGGGTACTGCAGTGGCTCAAGTCGCTAAGACGCTGACTGGGAAGCGGAAGGTCAGCAGTTCAATTCCCGAGTACTGCAGGACGGAAATGAGCTCCCGTCTTCATCCCAGCTCCTGCCAACCTAGCAGTTCGAAAGCAAGAAATTGCAAGTAGATAAATAGGGACCACTTCGGTGGGAAGGTAACAGCGTTCCGTGCGCTCCGGTGTCTAGTCATGCCTGCCACATGACCACGGAAACGTCTGCAGAAGCAGACAGCGCTGGCTCTTCGGCTTAGAAACAGAGATGAGCACTGCACCCTAGAGTTGGATACGACTGGCTTTCGAGCAAGGGAAACCTTTACCTTTACTAGTTCAGAAGTGATAACCCATAACAACACATCAGGTCACAACACTGGTCTATCTAAGCTTGGTAACGTCAAAACAGTTTGGCAGTAGCTCTCCAGAGTTTCAGACAGGAGTTTTCCTCAGTCCTTACCTAGAAAACACAGATTGGACCTGGGGTCTTTTGCATACAAAGCACATGTACTTTCGCTAAGATGCAATTCCACAATTATTATGCACTCAGAGTCGTCTATGCTAAAAATTAGGATTAAAGTGGATTATTTTAAGAAATTCAGACACTTAGTATACCTGCGTTAAAAATGCATTGAAAATCTTATCCTGGCAAAGAATGGGATGTGAAGCCACACGGAAGAGAAAGCTTTCTAAACCAATCCTTCTTCTTTCCACAAAATCTGGATCCATATTATCTGCTGATAATTTATGCCAAACAAACTCTGCCTGTGGAACAAAATATAGTTGCTGTCGGAGCATTGTATACACTATACAAAAGTAATGTAAATTATCAAATTATATATCAAATAATCTCAACTCTATAATAATAATTTCGTGCCAGAGATTAGGTTAAAAGGATTTTTAGGCGACGGCCGAATGAGGCTCCTTTCATGTCCCCAAGTGCAACTCTTGGGTATCGAAACCTGACCTTCCTATCTCCAGCTTAGTGCCTTAACCACTAAGCCACCAGGGGAGCTGCTATCTAAACTATCGAAACCAGGGGTTCACAACCTTTTCAAGCAGGGGGCCTGATCACACTCTTTCAGTCAGCTTTGAGAGCCGGATGGCCATTTTGCCCTGCCTGCATGATGGGGGTGGCCATTTTGTCCCAACAACTTCAAAGGGGTGGCCATTTTGTTTCTCACATGCCCTTGGAGGGGTGGGGTGGGGGCATATGAAATGGCGCTGTGGGCCAGATCCGGCCTTAGGATGGGAACCCCTGATCTAAATTCTATAAGGCATTTAAATTAGGTATGCCAGTAGCTTTATCATCCACAGAATCCTCGGTACACCACGGCCTCAATGTGATCAAGAGGTGACACTGAACTTCTGAAGACCATGCCAGCACAACAGAAGCTCTGAAAGGATCTATCAAGCTGCTAAAGTTGTTTGTTATCTGAAGAAGAGACTAACTAAAAATGGAGACCCTTGTCATCAGAAGAGCAGGTGAAAACTGGATACAAAAAATAATAATACATGGAACAGCTGTGATTTGCAACTGTGTAAGAACTACCTGCACCAGTGATATTACAGATATACAAGGTATTCAATCTGGGTTTTTAAAATGTTTTTTTATACTGGAAGTTTCCTTCCCCAATCACTAAAAAATCTCAGTTCTAACTCCTTTCATCCCGACTTGAGATTTCATCAGTTAAAAGCCTATACAGCAGAACCTTGGTTAACAAATAGCTTGGTTAACATAAAAATCACGTAACAAAAGGAAATCCAAAGAAAATAGTGGCTCAGTTTATGGATTTTTTTTTTTGGAATGGATTAATTGGTTTTCAATGCATTCCTATGGGAAACTGCATTTCGGTCAATGTATTTTGGTTTTCAATGCATTCCTATGGCAAATTGCATTCAATACATTCCTGTGGGAAATTTCAGTTAAAGTAATTTTTGCTGTAAGAAACCTCCTGGAGAATGCATTAATTATGTTAACTGAGGTTCCACTGTACAGCAAAAAATATAAAAATAAATAAATAAAAATAAATAAATAAAACCTCGCATAAAGAGCACCTCGCTTAGAGACTAACTCGCTTAAAGAGCAGAATTTTCTCTGAATGGTCGCCTCACTTAACAACTAAAACCAACCAAAACTCGCTTAACAACTAAATCGGGGTTTGCAATCCCCCCGCCAGAAGTCACAATTTGTCACTTAAAATGGTGTTTGGAACGGATTAATTGGTTTTCAATGCATTCCTATGGGAAACCACATTTTGGTTAATGTATTTTGGTTTTCAATGCATTCCTGTGGGAAATTTCAGTTAAAGTAATTTTCGCTGTAAGAAACCTCCTGGAGAATGCATTAATTATGTTAACTGAGGTTCCACTGTACAGTAAAAAATATAAAAATAAATAAATAAAACCTCGCATAAAGAGCACCTTGCTTAGAGACTAACTCGCTTAAAGAGCAGAATTTTCTGTGAATGTTCACCTCGCTTAACAACTAAAACCAACCAAAACTCGCTTAACAACTAAATCAGGGTTTGCAATCCCCCCGCTAGAAGTCACAATTTGTCACTTAAAATGGTGTTTCACTTAAAGAGCAAACTCGCTTAAAGAGCAATCCCGTGGAACGCATTATGCACTTTAAGCGAGGTACCACTGTACTTTTAAAAGCCAATAGTTACAGCCTTAAAGGGCTGAAATTGTATAAAAATGAAACATAACAAAATTAAAATGCAACAATTCTATTTAAATTGAAACTCCTATACTTAATTGTTGTGACAAACAGCAAAATCATGGATTAATGGAAGCATAGATATTTTTGTGAGAACTTATTGAGGAAACAAATACTTACAAACTGAAGTAAAGGTGCAAAACCTCCTTACCCTTTTTTCTGGCAAAGGTGGCACAATAATATGTGGATAGTTAACTAGCAAATAATTCCTCAGCAGCTCAAATTCACTGTACCGCCTCCAAAGAGACTCTGGAGGTGAACACTGCCCATCAGCCTGAGAATCCAGAGCCCTGAAAAAAACATCACAACATAACTTTAAAGAAATAATGGCAAGATCCAAATTAATCTTCAAGTTGCACACAACTTCTTAGGAAGATCTATGGCATGATTTTTGCAACGTTCTTTAAAGTGACACTGGGCTAAAGATATCAGTCATGCCTAAAGGAAACCTAAAGTACTCAATAGGACCTGTCAGTAGGAATTAATAAATCCCATTCATTTTGGTGGTCTAGTCTCAGCAGGGGTATGGATGTAGCCTATGAGGATGGCCTCTGAATCGGGGGGGGGGGGGGGGGGGGGAGCAAATAACAGTTTAAGTCAGGGGCTCTCAACCTTTTGAAGCCAGGGGCTGGATCAACCCCACCCCTCAGACTGGCGTGTCCCCCCGCTGCTGCCATTTCCCCCCTGCCGCCACTGCCTTTGACGGTGGTGGTGGTGAATGGCGGCAGCGGGAGACACACCAGTACAGCCCACCAACACTCACACTCCGCCCCACACCAATGCCACTTCCCTGCTTACCAGACTGCTATGGGTGAAGGAGGGGTCCTGCCTGCCCTTGCCTGCTCTCGGCCAGAACAGCACCTGGAAAAGACGTGGGCAGCTGCATGCGGCTACTCCATCCACTGCAGCCATCCTTTTCCCCTCTCCCTAACACAGATCCGGAGCAGGGTGAATGTTGTAAGAAAGCTTACAACATCCATCCTACTATGGAGTGGCATTAGGAACACGCCAAGCCAGGCCACCGCGGTGGCGGTGGGAGCAAGGGCTGGATGGAATGGTGCTGCAGGCCGGATCCGGCCCACAGGCCATAGGTTGAAAACCGTTGGTACAAGTCAGGAGTTCTCAACCTTTTAAAGGTCACACTCCCTCAGACAGCTTCGGGAGCCGGTCAGCCATTTTGCCCTTCCTCCACCACATGGCACTTCCTGGTGTGGTGCAGGTGGCCACATGAAATTGTGCTGTGGGCCACATCCCGGCCTGCAGGCCGCAGGTTGAGAATCCCTGGTATAGGTGATCATGAGATTTTACTTTCATTGCTGTACAAAAATTCTATTGCCATTTTGTTGCTGCACTCAGCATTTCTAACAAAGTTTTGATTACAGTTTCATCATATACACAGAGGAAGCCACAATTTAGGAGCTATTATCTATGTCTTACTTTTCAAACTTGAATTGAATTACGGTAACAATGTGTAGTATGAAGTTCGATCAAAAGAATGAATGCTAGAATTGACATGGCAGGACAGTCAAAGGAAATGGCGGAAGCGCAGTTGTTGTTTGAGGAGCGTAAGACCATTTTTTGAAGTGGTGTTTGAAATTCAAAAACATTGTAGAAATACAACAATGGAAGCTTGAGTATGCAACAGAACCTCCAACACGCCTAATAACTGCAAGCACTTGAGATACATTTAAGACACAGGGTACTGTGTATGATGCACATAAGGGAAGATGTGGGAGGCATCACACATCAATAAGTCCTGCCTCTTCTACTATGATGTTGAATGGTTTACACATTTGCCATAGAAGTCTACCAAACAATGTGCTCGTGAGACAGGAGTTAGCAGAACAAGCATATGATGCATTCTTAAAAGAGCAAAACACTGCATGCACAGCAATACATGTGGACACTTTGGTCAACATTGCTCAAGCAGTGCCATAATCAGGAGTGTCTGGATGCTGATGGTAACCATTTTGAACATCTCTTGTAATTGCAGGAGTGAAACATGAGTTGTATTCATCTTTGGTTTTTGGTATATATTGAGTATTACAATTTTAATACAGTTTTTTCCTTTCTTAAAATGTATATACATTTTGGCACCCTCAGTATTTTAGTACATTTAGTCTGTGCAAGTGTATCAGAGAGTAAAAAATATAACAAATGAGAAAACACGTTATAGCACCTTAAACTGCTATATTTTGATGTTAGATTTCATAGATCAACGAAAGCTAACATCAAAATACAGGAGTTAGTTCTTAAGGTGCCACAATGTTTCTTGTGCTTTTGTTTTGTTTACTCTCTGATATATTATTGCATTTAGGTCCGCAGTGGTGCACCTTGGCATTCCAGCTGTTCTCCAACTTCAATTCCCAGAAGCCCTGATCAGAAGAAGGTGAAATGACTTAGGCTTCTGGGAATTGAAGTCCAACAACAGCTGGAGTACCAAGGTTCGCCACCACTGATTTAGGTTTACTATATTTTAATACCATTTTGAAGGAATAGTCAGAGGTTCCTCTGTATGAATAAAACAAAATGTATCATAAGTTTCAACCTTAGACATCATGTTTAACATCCACCAAAAATATCCAGCAGACAGAAGAATTTGCATAGTGAAATATTAAAAAAAATCCAACCCTTCTTTAAATGCATGATCACAGAAAATTCTGAAAACTGTTGCAGCTTCTAGTTAAATATGATGACTGCAGGAAGCGTTACAATCAACAAGCAGTTTTGAGAAAATATCAGCTTAAGTGGATTTAATGCACTGCATTAATTAGCCAAGTGTCATAATTTCTTCCAGCAGGTTTTAATCTGTGTAGGGTTATATCAGATACCTTGTTGATTTTTATATGAAAGTGATAAAACAAAAAAGATAAAGGCTATCAGAGTCTTGAATCATCTAACTCGGATGTCTGGCATCTGTGGTTCAAATGCCTGAATGTGGGTACTCAAGACACCACTCAATATTGGTTTCAAAATCACAAGTCTCCCCGCAACTCAGGAAGCATTTTTTGCGATCCCAAAAGATTTGCTTTATGTTCTATAAGGGATTTTTTGTTTTGTTTTCAACTAAAAAATGCTCAACCAGTCATTTCCTGTTTTAAATTGTTTTTAGAAGTTAGGGTATGGGGGTGAAATTCCTAAAATCCAAAGAAGAAAATGGCTGACAGGATTTTGCCAGGATAGCAAACAGGAGATTTCTCTAGCCAATTATCCACACTACTTGAGAGAAACTAAAGAAATACAGTCAAGGTATGGTCCACATGTCTCACATAACACCCACATCTCTTTATCAGGTTGCCTGTAATACAGTCTCTTTGCCTATTTATTAATCATATTTCTACTACAGGACTACAAGACAGTTTGTTGCTATGCCGATTAATTGTTTTTAATTAATAAAATATGTAGACTGTTATTTACATACTGTGAGGCAATCTGGGCAACTAATGGCATTAAATATGAAATTCCCTTATATTGTCATTTCTACGTCTGGTGCTTCTGGGTTGAAAGGATTAGCCGGTGAAAAATCTCCATTGTCAATGATAAATCTCGGTTCCCAAACGCTGAAGTAGCAATCTTTGGAGAGGCTCCTTTCACGTCCCCCATGATATTGGGCAGATGTCATCTAGTCCTTTTAATTCCTTTTTGTTTTAGATATGTTAATTTTAGCTTTGTGTATTATTATATGCTGGTGGTGCCTCTGACACGAATAAAGAAGTCTTGTGCAGTATTGTATCACCATAACAATTTCAACTGAAACTATCTGAACGATCAAACTCCAATATAAACAGGTGCCAGAGTGCAAAGACTGCCATACCTAACAAATAGCAAACAAGTAATCAACCACTTTAGGTCAGTTTCTTTACCTATAAGGAAGGACTAGGTTGGTGCGTGTCCGGCAAAAGTGGCCAAAACACCGCCCAACCATCCCGAACAGAGCCGCCCGCACATTGTACCATCCTGTGAGGGTCGCCGCAAGGGTCTGGTCACCGAGAGTGGGGCAACCACCCCACAAACCGGACCCAAAACAAAACACTACGATTCCCAGCGTCCTCCACGCCGCGCCACCCCTCAGCCAATCAGGCTGAAGGGCGCGAGCATGGAGGAGGCAGGGCAGCCGGTGTCACGCACGTCAAAAATAAAACCACCGATCGTCTCTCCACAGCAGCCCCGGAGACCGGTGCCGGCCTCTCCTTAGCTTGGGGGGGGGGGGAAGAGAGGAGCTCATCCTCCACCTCCCCCCCACGGCTTCAGCGAGGAGAAACGACTGCCTCCCCGCAGCCCCGGAGGCCAGCGCCGGCTTTGCCATAGCTTGGGGGGAAGAGGAGCCCCTCCTCTCTCCCCCGGCTTCGGTGAGGTAACGGGGAGAGAAAATTTTCTCCCCACAGCCCTGGAGTCTGGCACCAGAATTGCCATAGCTTGGGGGGGGGGAGGCTTTGGCCAGAAAGCAGGGAGAGGGCGGCCGCTGAGTGTCCCTGCTCAGAAGGCCGCGCTGGGGATAGGCAAAACCCGAAAAAGGTAGGTGGGATGGGGAGAGGGACTGGGGGGATTGGAACGGGCCTGGGAATCACCTCGCCCACCCACCCCGCCCCCTTGCCCCCCCATTCCCTGTACCCGACACCACTTACCTATTGCCACCTGACCCTTTCTCCAGTGCGTCCTTCAGGGTGTCCTCGCCGAAGCTTGGGGGGAGGGAGAGCCCCTCACCCCCCCCCCAGCTTCAGCAAAGGCTTCGGGGGGGAAGGGGAGCACCTCCTCTCCCCACGGAGCTACGGCGTGTGTGTATTGTGTGTGTGTGTGATTGTGTAGTGTGTGTAGTGTGTGTAGTTGAGTTGTGTGTGTGTTTGTGTTGAGTATACACACACACACACACACACACACCTCTGCGGGGCTGCACAACCCAAACCTGCCTGGCTTGCTGGGCAAAATATGCTAGTAGTCCTATAAATATACATATAAAACAAACAGTTGTCTTCATTGTGCTCCTTTCTTCTACATACAGGTTTCAATAATATTGCTTGATTGTTGTGTGCTATAATGTGGGGAGATTGACTGGATACCTACCTGTTTTAACTGTTTTAATGATGTTGCTGATTACTGTGAGGCATATTTTATAGATTTGTTGTATATGGTGTTTATTGTATGATTATTATGCATTTCTTATTGTTTGTAAGTTACCCAGAGTCGGAACAAAATTTTGGGGTTTATGGCCCCCTAATTGAGACAAAAAGCCAGGACCAATCAGCTTGCAGTTCTGAGCCATACAGGCCAATCAGCTTGTAGTTCTCTGCATAAACATTCTCAACTGCCATAACTGTCACTCTACCACAGAAGCAGCCAGTGACAACAGTGACACCCGACAATACAGGCAAAAGCAACCGAGCCACCAACGGCACACAGACCAGCACAAAAAGATACCCAGCAAGGACAGCAGACAGAATACCACAGTAGGGACAATAACAGCACACACACCAATGACACAGCAGGGAGCAACATAGGAGACATCACAAGGAGTACACTGCACAGAAAGTAAGCAGCAGAAAACAAGAAAGGACATTAACATACCCAGCAGAGACGCAGAAGCACATATCTCACACACACACACACACAACATCAACAAACAACCGAACATGCTGGAATAACTATACTTCCTTTAAAGAAAAGAAAAAACCAACAATGCAAGGCCGGGTAATCAGCATGGTTTAATTAAAAACAAACATTCAGTTGCTTTTAAATAACACTTTCTCTGGCCCATAAATTTAAACACAAGGAAGAGGAAGGAGGCTAGGTACGGTGGGCAAGGGCCCGGCACTGAGGCAGAGGAGACGGACCGGGGCGTCTCCTCAGAACGGGTTGGGTCCTCCCGGGCAAGGCCGGGCAATCAGCTAGTAAATAATAAATAAATAGTGGACTTGCTCTTTAGTGATTATTATTTGCAACCAATGTTCCTTCCAAACTTTGGGCAAGGAAATATCATCTTGGCAATTGTTTGGCAGCCTCCACTCCAGGGTTAGATGGAAGACTGAAGCTCCAGAGGAAGAAAGTGTGGCAGGGACTTGTTCAACTACTTCTTAGCATCACCTGGAGCTAGAGATCTCCTGCCAGTCTGTGCCACATGACAAGAATGTAAGCAGGGAGGCTTCTTTAAACACTACTTGAGACAATGAAACTTAAAATAATTTTACCAAGCAGATGATGACATCAGAATGCTCCCCTCACCAGCTTTCCTTTAAGGAAGGAATGATGGGTTTCATAAGTTGCTGCTCAGCAGCCTCTATCAAGCCATAATGTAAGAGGGAAGGAAAAATCTTTTGACTATTTTTTTTTTTGCTTAATTAACAGGAACCGTACAGCCAGCAACTCAACACCGAGTGTTGGGTGGTGGTAAATAACCTGACTCCCTAAAGGGGCCAACAGCTATGGGCGGATGAGCCCTTTAGGTGGGATGATGGCCCCCTCAGAGGAGGAAATGCCATTGGAAACCACCATAATGGGCTCAACAGTAAAATGAACGGAGGAATTCTGATTCCCATTGGTCATGGAGGCAGAAGGGGCCATGCCAGATGGACTGGCTGTGAAGACGCACCTTGATAGTGTCCTCAAAGCTGCAACAGTCCATTGCAGACCCTGTGTTAAATCCTGCATGTCTCGTTTCATATTTGCTGCAGGAGACTCCTCACTGAGTTTGTTTTGGTTTTGCTAAAGCAGCCTTTTTGCATCACTAGACAAACGAGAGACCCTATTACTAGGGCAAAGTGAGGTGTCACAAAATGGAAAGAATCAGCTGCAACATTCCCTGTTCATTTTTTCTGTTTTCTGAACATTTGAAATATCTTCTCACAACTTTCAGATTTAAATCCCGATAAGTCTGTTGCACCTATTGCATGTATAGTAGAACCCCACATAACAGGGGGGGGACCTCATACCATGGAGCTCTTCGCTACGCGGTTTCCCCCCCGTTATGCGGTTCCCTTTGGTAGATGCCCCGCATAACCAAAAAAAGTTCTTTAACTGGGGTTCCCATTAAGCGGGTATACCCCGGTTACCAAAAATTCGTTATGCTGGGTATCGCCATTGCATGGCGAATGCTTCGTTGTGCGCATTTTTCATAAACGATGCATTCATTATGCGAGGTACCACTGTATTTAGAACTACAGAAACCTTTCTTCTCCAGGAATGCTTTTATATCCATAATGGGATCCTAGTCAAGAATGATTCTGAAATGTCTTTTAGAATACTGGATGCTTTTAAAAATGCAAGTTATCTTTATGACAACCATCCTAAGTCAATTACTACAAACAAATTCTGTGTTAGTTGTTAGTATGGGTTTAAACATTGAATAAAATCCACAATTTATAATGCAAATTATAATTATGTTATGTCTGGTTTGGCTTTAGCCTATGGCTAGCAATGCCTCTAGAGCTTACGTTTCCTACTTTCAGATTATGCTATCAATATATCATCTGGTGTTTTTGTTTGAATTAAAAAGATCATTAGCTTGAAAAAGGAAGAAGCCAGAATCCTTCCTCTCAGGGATCTATATACCCCAAATCTTCATCACAAACATGCAAATATGTGCAGAGAGCACTCTGTAGCACAGCACACAGGAAACATGGAACTTCTGTGGGTTGAGAAAATAGATTTAAAGTCTTCAAAACAAAGCGCCATTAGCAATAGTGTCACTCTAGATCAGGGTTTCTCAGACTTGGCTCTCCAGGTGTTCTTGGACTTCAATTACCAGGAGCCCAAATCAGTACACCTGCTGATCAGGGCTTCTGGAAGTTGAAGTCCAAGAACATCATAAGAACATAAGAACAACAGGCCACAGCCCGTCCAGTCCAGCATTCTGTCTCGCACAGTGGCTCACCATTTGCTTCAGGGTATTATTCCCAAGCAGATGCCTTCACCTGTTTAGGATTCCCTGGAAATGGCATTGAAAGATATCCTGCCTATCTCTCCAACCCGGAGGTTGCCCATAATTATAGCCATTGATATCCTTGTCCTCTATGAACTTATCTAATCCTTTCTTAAACCTGTCAAGACTGACAGCTGTCACCACTTCTTCTGGCAGGGAGTTCCATAGACCAGTAATCCTCTCGGTGAAAAAGTACTTTCTCTTATTTGTTTGAGAACTAGTACCCAAAAGTTTCATGGAGTGCCCCCTAGTTCTAGTGTTCTGCGATAGGGAAAACAGTTTTTCCTTATCTACTTTGTCCACACCGTGCATGATTTTATAAACTTCAATCAGGTCACCTCTTACACGCCGTCGTTCAAGAGTGAAGAGGCCCAACCGTTGCAGCCTCAGATGGTAAGGAAGGTGTTCCAGTCCCCTAATCATTCTGGTTGCCCTCCTCTGCACTTTTTCCAGCTCCATAATATCCTTCTGGAGGTCTGGCGACCAGAACTGTACACAGTATTCCAGATGGGGCCTCACCACAGATTTATAAAGAGGCCAAATGACACTTGCTGACTTATTTTCTATACCCTTCCTAATGATCCCTAGCACTGAGTTTGCTTTTTTCACTGCTGAGGCACACTGGGTTGACACCTTCATTGAGTTGTCCACCGGGACACCAAGGTCCCTTTCCTGGTTTGTTGCAGAGTTCAGAACCCATCAGTTTATAAATGTAATTGGGTTTTTTTGCCCCAACGTGCATCAGTCTGCACTTACTAGTGTTGAAGCTCATTTACCACTGTTTTGCCCACTCCTCCAGTGTCAAGAGATCCCTCTGGAGCTCCTCACAATCTCTCACAGTTTTTACTACCCTGTATAATTTAGTGTCGTCAGCAAATTTGGCTACCTTGCTATTTACTCCCACTGGAGATCCAAGTTTGCTGACCCCTGCTCTAGATGAAGAACACTTCGTATTTTTCTATTTGCTTATCACTAAAGAAAAGTCCAAAAGGAAGACAGACACAGGAAATGAATTAAAAACACAGATGGATCTTCCCAACTTTCCCCCAACTCAACAAACACAGAATGGAGAATGATTACTTGAGAGTGGAATGAAGAAGTAGAATATCCCAGGTAACTTATTGGGGAATGATGGACCAGAACTCAGGAGACTTGGATTTCAATCTCTGTTCAGCCATGGAAGCTCACCAGAAGTATGGAACTAGCAAAACCACTTCCTAAATATATCACTTATTTTGAAAGCCCTATTAGAATGGCTATAAGTTGGTTCCAACTTGACAGCATATTACTTAACATGACATAACTAACCAGAGATTTCCATTTCAGCCAAAGTGGACGGTTATGACTACCTACTGTGTAACAAGCCAAGATCTCAAATTCACCTCAAATCATAGTTTTTAGTTCAGCCAAAACAAAGAACTATACAGTAGCTAACTATCCTGAGCCAACTACAAATATAAAGGCCCAAGGACTTTGCGTATGAGCAAAATAACCTTGCACATGTGAACATATTAAATCTATACATGATAATACAAATGAGGCCAAAGAATACAGTACTACCCATATTGTAATATAATAAGCCTTTAAAATGCTGGTGAGCAATCATAATCTTATTTTAAGGTTATTTTCTCACCTTATTTCCACAAGGTAAGCAGTGTAGGTTTCCTGCATGTTCATGGCATTCCTTCCAGTTCGCTTCTCTGCTTCTGCAACACTTATGTCTATTTTATTCAATAAACAATCTTCCATTATCTTTTCACAAAGAGACAGATGTTATAGGGTTAGACATTGTACCAACTGTTCTGGTAAGTGCAAAGTCTGTTCCTTAGAAAATGAAAGCAAACTAACAGTAAGTTCATATTGTTGAGTGTACCCAATGATGCAAATCAAGAAGTCACCACACCGAAGTCTGCAGGGGTTTCCCAACCAGACTTCTGGAGGCTTTAGGTAAAGGTAAAGGCCACTGTTGCTTGGAAGCCATCCGACTTTAGGGTTCAGTGCTCATCTCTGTTTATAGCCAAAGAGCCAGCGCTGGATACCATGAAGTCTCACTCTCAGGTCTGACGAAGTGGACTTCATCCATGGAAGCTAACATTAAAGTATGGCAGTTAGTCTTTGAGGAGCCACAACTTTTTTTGTCTGTTTGCTTTGTTTACTCTCTGGTAATTCCACACATTTCACTAGTAGGAAGTCCCACCAAAATTGTTAAGTACCAACCCATAAAATTTTCTTTTTGCCACTACTAAAACCTGACTGGGCTGCTCTGGGCAAGCCAAGGGCATCCTTTAGGGCCGTGATGGAGAACTCTGGCACTCCAGATGTTCTTGGACTTCAATTCCCAGAAGCCCCAAGCACCCGGTGAATCCACACGAATGGGTTTACTGCAATTCATCTGGCCGTGCTGCCCTTGTCGCTCCTGGAAGCGGAAGTAAAATGCACCCCTATGGAGGAAGGGTTAACCCGGAATAGCCTTAACCATAGGGTGTGTTTTACTTCTGCTTCTGGGAGTGACAAGGGCAGCGTGGGCCGGATGAATCACAGTAAACCCATTTGCGTGGATTCACGGGTGCTTGGGCTTCTTGGAATTGAAGTCCAAGAACATCTGGAGTGCCAAGGTTCACCATCACGGCTCTAGGGCCACCGTGAAACCAGTAAGTATTGACTTCAGGAAACAGACCAGGCAAAAAAACTTTTGAATACCCAACATCAAATATTAACCGACACTACCCTCCTAGGTCTTCTTCCCCATTCTTGGCCAACTTAAGCAGGGAACTCTACGCCCAAAGGAGGACAGGCTCCTTGTAACTCTAAGTTAAAAGCCCTGGGGGTGCAGTGGTTAAACAGTTGTCCTGCAGCCAGAACGCTGCGAGTTTGATCCTGACAGTACACAAAGTTGACTCAGCCTTCCATCCATCCGAGGACAGTAAAATGAGTACCCAGTTGTGTTGGGGTACAAAATGCTAATTACAGTGATACCTCATACAACGTCCAAACTTGGATCCACAAGTTTGGACTTTATACGAATTTGGACTTTGTATGAGGCATGCAAAATCCTAGCCACGATGTCTCATACAACGTCCAAATCCTTGCTGCGATGCCTCGTACAACGTCATTTCCATAGAGATACATTGTACTGTAACAGCACAGAGTCCAGGGCAAAGTCAAGGAAACTGACAAAACTTTAAGAAATCATTGTCTAAAAAGGCTAAAAACATTGCAAAAACATGTCAAACAACCCAGATTGTCCAAGAACCTGAAGAATGCTGCAAAAATCCCAGGAATGCTTCTAAAAATTCTGACGAAAAAATTCAAAAAAATCCAAAATCGCGCTCAAAACCACTCCTAAACACTCTTTGCCTCATGTAAAACCCACAAGAGCAATGCACGCATGTGTCCTGCCTTTTATACTGCCCAGGCACAATGCAACCTGGGAAAAACCCCAATGCCTCATACAAAGTCGAGCGACTTTGTATGAGGCAACTTTTTTCAAGGAATTAGGCGATGTTGTATGAATTCGATGTTGTATGAAGCGGACTTTGTATGAGGTATTACTGTAACTTGTGAACCACCCAGAGAGTGCACTGAGCGCTGCCTATGGGGTGGTACATAAGTGTAACTGCTATTGCTATAAGTGGGTTGCAAAGAAAATAAAAATAAAAGTGGGGTGGGTGGAAGGGAGGGTTTCCCCAGCAAATTATAAAATGGCGAGGAAAGGGGTAAAAAGGGAGAGCCAAAAAGACATCGTTTCGGCAAGCAGACCTTCCTCACTCTCCTGCCTGCCCCAGTCGTGAAAAAACCCTAACCCACCCAGGTTTCCCTTGCTCGAAAGCCAGTCGTATCCGAGTCTAGGGTGCAGTGCTCATCTGTTTCTAAGCCGAAGAGCCAGCGCTGTCTGCTTCTGCAGACGTTTCCGTGGTCATGTGGCAGGCATGACCGGAGCGCACAGAACGCTGTTTACCTTCCCACCGAAGTGGTCCCTATTTATCTACTTGCAATGTCTTGCTTTCGAACTGCTAGGTTGGCAGGAGCTGGGACGAAGACGGGAGCTCATTCCCGTCCTACTCATTTCCCACCCAACCCCACAACAATCCTCCTCCTTCTCTGCCTCTCCCTCCCCCGCACCAAGCCCCCCTTCTCCCCCCTCGGCTTCCAGTCCTCCCACCCCCAGCCTGGCCCTCTCTGCTGGGAATGGGAAGGCGAAGGGGGCCGCGGCCTGTGTTTTCGGCCAGAGCGCCGGAGAGCGGCGGGGCTTCCCTTACTGGGTAAGCAGCGGCTCCAGCCGTCGTCCTTCGTGCCGCCGCCCTTTGGAGAGGGCTCTCCGCCTCCTCCGCCTCCGCCTCCTCCTCCTGGGGCAGAAGAGCGCCGCCGGGGGACTCGGGCTCGTCGCCTTCCTCCTGGCTGCTATTGTTGTGGCGGCTGTTGCTGCTGCTGCTGCTGCTGTTGCTGCTGCCGCCAGGGCTCTCGGCCTCGGGATGCTCCATGGAAGGGGCCGCGGGAGCGAGGAGGAGGAGGAGGAGGACGAAGAAGAAGAGGAAGAAGAGAAGCGAGGAAGGAAGCCGCCCTTCGCGCAGGCGCCCGGCGTTGAAAGGGCGGAGGCTGTAGTAGTGGCCGAGGGCGGGAGCTGGAGAGGGAAAAAGGGGGAAGGAGGGAAGAGAAGAGAGGAAGACAGAGGTGGGGGAGAGAAGAGAGAAAGGAACAGGAGAGAAAGGAAGACTTTCAAAGCTATGTGCGATTATTAAAGGAGTGATTTGTTACCATTGTCACGTGCATGCACCACCTGTGCGTTTCTGTGGCCAAGAGGGGATTTGAACCAGGGGCGGGACCGGGAGGCGGAGAGAAAGAGGGGGAAAGGAAGGCGGGGAGGGAGAGAGGGAAGAGAGGAAAGACAGAGAAAGAAACAGAAGGAGAGAGAAAAAGAGAGAGGGGAAAGAAAAAAGAAAGAAACTGAAGGAGAGAAAGAAAGAGAGAGGGAAAGAAAAAATAGAAAGGGAGAAAAAGAAAGAAACCGAAGGAGAGAAAGAAAGAGCGAGGGAAAGAAAAGAAAGAAAGAAACCGAAGGAGAGAAAGAAAGAGAGAGGGAAAGAAAAGAAAGAAAGAAACCGAAGGAGAGAAAGAAAGAGAGAGGGAAAGAAAAGAAAGAAAGAAACCGAAGGAGAGAAAGAAAGAGAGAGGGAAAGAAAAGAAAGAAAGAAACCGAAGGAGAGAAAGAAAGAGAGAGGGAAAGAAAAGAAAGAAAGAAACCGAAGGAGAGAAAGAAAGAGAGAGGGAAAGAAAAGAAAGAAAGAAACCAAAGGAGAGAAAGAAAGAGAGAGGGAAAGAAAGAAAGAAACTGAAGGAGAGAAAGAAAGAGAGAGGGAAAGAAAAATAGAAGGGGAAAAAGAAAAACAAGGAGAGAAAGAAAGAGAGATGGAAAGAAAAATAGAAAGAAAGGGGGGGAAAGAAAGAAACCAAAGGAGAGAAAGAAAGAGAGAGGGAAAGAAAAAATAGAAAGAAGGGGGGAAAAGAAACTGAAAGAGAGAGAAAAAGAGATGGAAAGAAAAATAGAAAGAAAGGGGGGGAAAGAAAGAAACCAAAGGAGAGAAATAAAGAGAGAGGGAAAGAAAAAATAGAAAGAAGGGGGGAAAAGAAACTGAAAGAGAGAGAAAAAGAGAGGGAAAGAAAAAATAGAAAAGAGAAAGAAACTGAAGGAGAGAAAGAAAGAGAGAGGGAAAGAAAAAATAGGAAAAAAAGAAACTGAAGGAGAAAAAGGAAGAGAGAGGGAAAGAAAAAATAGAAAGAAAAGGTTCCTTGGTTGGGGGGGGGGCTTCCTCGCTGCCACCTTTAAAATGCAGGTAAAACTCGGAAAATTAGAATATCGTGCAAATGTTCATTTCACTTAAAAGGCGAAACAAATATATGAGATGGACTCACTACCTGCAAAGCGAGAGATGTCATGCCTTAATTCGTTATAATTGTGATGATCATGGCGTACAGCGTACATGAGATTATGTGATGATTATGGGGTACATGAGATTGGGGGGGTTGGGGTTTTCATAAGATGTAAGCCATAAGCATCAATATTATAACACAGTAAGGCTCGAACTATCTCGCTTTGCATGCAACGAGTCTATCTCATATATTTGTTTCACCTTTTAAGTTGCATTACTGGACTGAATGAACATTTGCACAATATTCTAATTTTCCAAGTTTCACCTGTATGAGGTCTTTCACTGCGCATTTGTCGGATAACCCTCAGACTTAACTCCCATGGGACCAGGAGAGTTGACCCTATTTGGATGGTGAGGCCCCTGTCAGTTTCTTTCATTTTGGTGGATTTTTTTTAATCTCATGCCACTTTCTTCCATAGGCAAAATGTAGGTGGAAGGCGGATGAAATGGCAGGCTGAGCCTTATTCCATTCACATTTGCTTTGTTTTCCTCCTTAAGTGGCTTCTGGGGTACATTGAAAGAGCCTCTGCGAAGATTGTGGTATTTTTTAACCACAATCTGGAGTACCCTGGTAATCTTTCTCACACTAGGTCAGGCGAAAGGAACTGCAGAATGAACTCACCAAAAGGTGCCTTCTTCATTTTGCCAGTTTCACATCTGGTTTAGATATGGAAGAAGGAGTGGTGCACTAAGCTCTATGAGGCGGTATATTAGTGTGATTGTTTTGCTTCTGACTTAGAGCCGCCTTAATAGGGCTTTCAAGCTATGTATGATGTTAAAGGAGTGATTTTATTATTCTCACAAGCACCTTGTGAGTTTCTGTGGCCAGGTATGGTTTTGACCGTCCTAAAGGTCTCTTGCCCGAAAACCATTCATATCCGACTCTAGGGTTCGGTACTCATCTCTCTTTTCAGCCAGAGAGCCAGCGCTGTCTGTGTCTGCAAACATTTCTGTGGTCATGTGATAGGCATGACTAGATGCCAGAGTGTATGGAACACTGTCACCTTTCCCGCCAAAGTGATACCTATTTATATACTTGCAATTTCTTGTTTTAAATCTGCTAGGTTGGCAAGACCTGGGACAGCTGACAGGAGCTCACTCCATCATGTAGCACTTGGGTCTCGACCTGCTGACCTGCCAACTTTCTGGTTGTCAAGCCATACCTGTCAAGTTTTGGATTTGGAAATAAGGGAAATTTCCTGGTAAATAAGGGATACTTGACAGCTATGCTTATCCTTTGCTGCCCTCCAATGGCGGCAATAGGGCATTGAAGTCTAATTAATAAGGGATGGTGGCGGGAAAGAGGGTAAAATAAGGGGTTTTCCCGGCCAATAAGGAATACTTGACAGCTATGTGTCAAGCTAAGCATCTTAAACACTAGCTCAACATTTAATCCACTCCCCCACACTGCCTCTTGCAGTAGGTTTGCTTAGGAACAGGCATGTTTGCTGAGAAGGCTGTCAGTCCAGTGAACACATTGACATTTACTCTGGATAAGAGTCAGAGGATTTCTGCCTTCATAGGTAATCCTACTATATTGGCTGTGACCTACCCTCAAGTACATGTTAGGAATTGAGCCAATTGTTTTCACAGGGCCTAATATGTTATGGAGCTGAGCACTGGAAATTGAGCTCAGTACGAAAGAAAATGATGACTATGTACTGGAGTAAAAGCTGGACAACAAAGGAAGCTGATAGGGGGTGGGGCGGAATTTATTCATGTGTAATATAGTGCTGGAGGGATCCTTTCCTGGACTGCCAGAAAGACACCCAAGTGGGTAATAGGACAAACCAAGCCTGGACTGGCTCTGTAGTCAAAAAAACGATAAACCCGAGGCTGTCCTCCTACTTCGGGCACTACATGAGACAGCAAGTTTCTGTGGAATTGACAATATTACTGAGAAAGTTTGAAAGCAGAAGGAAAAGAGGAAAATCAAATACAAGATAAGTTGACTCGCTAAAAAAAACCCCACAGGCATGAGTAAAGAAAACAAAAATTAAACACAAACACACAAAAAATATTGTAGCACCTTAAAGACTACTGTATTTTAATATCAGAGAGCAAAGAAGAGGGGGGAAAAAGACAAAATTGTGGCACCTTAAAGACTAACTACTATATTTTAATCCACAAAAACTAATATTAATCTCAAACCCATCTGTGTCAAGAATAGTTCACTCCCAAGATATTAAGGCAATGTTTGTTTTGTTTTCTTTTTAAATTTATTTTCGGATATGCTTGCACAAACTAACACAGCTACTACTACAAAAAAACCCACAGGCTTGAGTTTACAAGAGCTGAGCAGGGTTGTTGAGAACAGAATGTTTCAGAGATTAATCATTCATATGGTCGCCATAAGTGAAGGGCAACTGGATGGTGTGTAACAACAATAACAACAAAAAAGTTAAAAGAATCAGAAAAATCATAATACACAATGCAATTGAATATGTGCAGTCTTTATCATTCCTTCATACTTTGTCTTTTGCCATCCACACAAACATTCAACTGGACCAGACCTTACAAACATTTCTTAAAATGATGCAAAATGTAATCTAGCAAACCCTTATATCTGGTGGGCAGTTATTTAGTCTACATTGATTTTTGAAGCACAATAAGATTTTAATTTATTGTTTGACACATCAGTTGGAGTCGTGCTTTAGTCCCAGAATATACTGGAAGCTGCTCCAAGCTCTTGTTAAGACAGGGTGTGACAAGGCAATTTACTTAACTGTGCCTACTTACACAATAGTCTTTTTCTTTTGTATCTAGGCCAGACATGAAACTGTCAAAATGAAGGCACCTTTCAGTGAGTTCATTCTGCAGTTCCTTTCACCTGACCAAGTATGAGAAAGATTAGCCAGCAACACAAGGTTGCCGTTACCAAAGTATGCCCAATTGTGGTTCAAAAATACCACAATCTTCAAGGAGGCTCACTCTGTACCCCTACACAACAGTGACAGACCAGGAGAACAACATATGCCTAGCATGCTTTTATATGGAAAGCCAAAAGGCCTCTTTGTGTAATTATAAGAGAAAATAATATTTCATTGTTAGGCTCTAGCCATAACCAAAAACGCTTGATGAGGCATTTAAAAGATTCACACACAAATAGTTCGGTTATATTACTGGTATGGATTCAAAAAATCCAATATGCACATCCTTTAAAATTCAAGTACAAATTGCTGCAGGAGATGTATCTTCATGTATATCTAGAGTAAACATCGCAAAGACCACACTATAATAGGAAACAGGTTTAGTGTGACAGTGTGCAATCATGCATAAAATAGACTTTAAGTTTATAAAACAAATCTTAAATTAGCCATACTCAAAGGGCACTTAAGCAATTCACATAATCAAAAGGAGCTTTCATTCCAAGAAAATCTTGGAATGCTTGAAAAACTCTATCTTGGTAAAAGCTTGAAAATCTCTATTTTAGCAAAAGTAACAATTAAAATAACCTTGAAAGAAAGTTGTACAAACACTGAAGGCAACAGAATAGAAACCAGATACATTTAAAGCACTCAAAGGGTATTTAAAATAATCTTACTGTTTCTTTTAATTGAAGTTGTGAAAGGAAGATAGGTTAGAGAGTGCAAATACATGGAATTTTAATATAATAAAGCAAAAAAGCAATCACACTTGTATACTGCCCCATTGCGCTTAGTGCACTCTGATGGGTTTCTTGATTTATAAAGACTAATAAATGGGAAAGGTTGAGGGCAAAAGAAGAAGGGGGCGGCAGAATATGAAGTGGCTAGACACAATGGGCACAGAGTTGGGCGGGTTGAGGAAGATGGTGGTGGACAGAGGTGCCTGGAGGGCAATGGTCCATGGGGTTGCAAAGGAGCATAATCGACTGTGTGACTGAACAACAAAAATTTCAGGAGATTCAGAGGCAATTGCTATGATAAATTTAAGGGTATAGTACTATAGTGGCTCACACGAAGAACCCCAAATGCCTAGATTGCATGCGTATCAGAGGTGGATTTTAGTTCTTCCTGTCTCTTGCCTGATCACTTAAACCAAAAGGTTCTGCAAGAAGCAAAGTTATAGGAACAGTCAATGGAGCAGTTTAATGAACATGATAGACATGTGCTTGAATCCTATTTGTTGCCGTTGGAATCTAACCAGCAGAGTAACACAGAATCTCATACTTGTGCAGATATTGCCCTTTCTCAAACAGATGTCCATATTAAAGTTGGCCAAGTTATCCTTGAACAAAGAGACTGTTTTGCAAAAGCATGACTTAGGTAACTATACTACTTTTTAAAAAATAAAACTGCTTGCACTGTGATCACAGCCAATGGAGTTTGATCCAGTAACTCTGTGCTTTATAAACTACAGTAAAGCCTTGATTGACCTGATGTAGAGCTTGCGTTGTGGACAAGAAGCTACCTTAGGACAGAATATGGAGCTACAGAATGGTTTTGCATAGACAAAGGAGTTAAACAAGGGTGCATTTTATCTCCTTATCTGCTCAGTCTGTATGCAGAACATATCATACAGAAAGCCAGATTAGATTCAGATGAAGGCATAGTGAAAAATGATGAACGAAACATCAATAACATGAACTGCAGTCCTGCTTTGGCATTGCCTTTCAGTTTCACTAAGAATCATAAGACATTGCTGCTTTCTGCCAGGAAGGTGACATCATTTGCAAATCTTAAATTAAGGATGTTTCTTCCACAAATTTTCGCTCCTTCATCTGAATGTATGTAATGTGGTCCCTTCACATTTAACTCTTGAAATTTAAGAATGACAGATGAGTAACATTTTAAAGAAGAATCAGCTGGCAGTCAGCTCAGCCAGCAAGCTTCAGCAGTTGTGCACAAGTATAGCCAGAACAAACTACTGTATATCCTTCTCAAATGTTAAAACAATATCTTCAGGGTCAAACTACCCTCCTTGGAGGGTGTCTATCCAAAGAACTTCTTCATACAGAGATAATTATATTTTAAAAGGGGCCTTCCTTCTTTGCCAGTCTTTAAAGATCAGTCTACACTAGTAGCAGGAGATTTCAAACAAACAAATGTAATTATAGAGTCCATATGCAAAATAAGGGTAATGTAGTAAGAGCTATAATTAAACTTATTTAAATACAGTTTCAGTTTCAGCATCAACCTAGGATAATTTCTGAGCTTTTGTGTCTACCCTGCTGACCTGTACAAAGTACTGCAATGATCTGGATAATGAAAAATATTGTAGGAAATTGTAGGATTCAGCCTTTTGCCGGTTCTTGATATTTTAAAATAATCTTACTGTTTATTTTAGTTACCCCCTTCCCCATTATTAAATTTAAATGAGTTGATTGGTTGATCTCTTTTTAAACAACAGTTTTCTGACACCTTTGACATTTAAGTACAGAGAAAAACAAATATGTCAACTAGAAAATACTAAAATAATAGTTTCATGTCAGAGATTACTCTGAGTTGAAAAGATTGCTGTGAATCGATCATTAAATTTTGTAAATTAATTTACAGATAAATTAATGGTATAGTAGCCATATTAGTCTGTGCTTCAAGCATATCAGAGAATAAACATATCAGAGATAGCTGGAAAACTTACTGGAACACTTGAAGAATTAGGACAGTATTACAACATCAACCATTTGAAGCCGAATTCAAGCAAGACTCAATTATGTGCTTTCCACCTTCAAAACCGAGAGATAAGTGTTAAGTTGAAAGTTATGTGGCAAGGGAATCGATTACAGCACTGTTTAACATCAAAATACCTCAGTGTGATGCTTGACGCTCTCTTTTAAGCAACACTGCCTGAATACCAAAGCCAAAGTTAGTACAGTACTGTACAAGGAACAACATGATCAGGAAACTCACAAGATATAAATTAGGAACTCAACCATCCACATTGCACTGCACACATCAGCTTTGGCCCTGAGTGTCTCTGCAGCAGAGCATGCTGCTCCAGTATTTATAGCATTCACACACAAAAAATTTGGCATTGCTGTCCATGCAGATAGTGACAAGATGCCTTAAACCTATACCAGTTGAGAAGATATACCCCTTGTTGGTATTGCCCCACCTAAGATCCGGAGAGAAGTAGCAGCAGATGCTGAGAGAACAAAGCAAGAGAATGACCGTCAACACCCTCTGAACAGATCTGAGCCTCAAGTGCGCCGGCTCAGATCAAGGAAGAGCTTTATGGCAAGAACAAACATTATTGAGGGTACGTAAGAGCAAAACCAAATTAGAAGATGGAGGAAGAAGCTCACTGGGAAAGGAACATCATTAAAGGTGGATATAGCTGAAGATCTCAATCTCCCCTACGTCAGCTGGAGGACCCTGAATAGGCTGAGGGTTGGAGTCCCTAAATGCAAAACCAACATGCTCAAATGGGGACTGCTGGCAGACAACAACACACTGTGAATGTGGAGATATACAGAATCCAGCTCATTTACTGGTCTGCCTATTGCTGCCAGAGGCATGCACCCATGAGGACTTGGATTTGGGCAACAACAAAGCATAGAAAGTGGCTTCATTTTGATACAGTTCACTGTTATTGACAGTTTCAGGTATCCGCAATAGGTCTCAGAATGTATATCAGGGACATGAAATGTATATCGGGCGTCCCCTGAGCGGAGTTTCTCTAGCAAAAATCCTTTCAACTCAGAGTAATTTCAGACACAATTTTTTTTATTTTTACCTACACCAAGAAATAGTTTTATCTCCTGAGCTTTATTGGGCTCCTTCTCTGAATACGTTTAATTATCTCTTAAAGACTGGAGTATATAGAGAGACTCATAAGGATCTTTTCCCTATGAGCACTTAATTTTGACTGTTGTTTGTATTGGGGCCCTTCTTCTCTGTAGAAATTTTCTAGTTTATTTTTATTTATTTTTTACACTATGTCACCATTGGAGGGGGATCTTGTTACAGTACAGTATATGTATTTCAAAGCTGTTTATTTGTTTTATGCTATAAATTGCCCAGAATGGGAATTTCCTTTCAGATGGGTGGTATAGACATGTATTTAATGAATAAATAAATTCAATTGGAGTGGTCAAAAAAGAACTAATTACTAATTTAGTGAAAGTAGTGGGATTGTTAATTGCAAAAAAAGAGGAAATTTAAGTCTGAATTTCAATTGGGAGAATGTAATAAAGTTTGGTATTTAGCAATTAATGATAAGCTTACTTGTGAAATAAAAACAAAATGAGAAAGTTATATGGAGATATTTTCTTGAGTTTATATTAAGGAAAGGTGAAGGCCAAGTATTCACAAAAGATTAATCACTTTTTGGAAAGGTATTGGTCAACCTAAAATCTGTTGTTAAAATGGAAAAGATTGTGCTGAGTGCACTGTTAAGTTTGCTATTAGTTTTGTGTGGGTTTTGTTGTTATATTGCTATTTTTCTTAATCTGTAATATTTATGTGCTTTTTCTTTTTCTTTTTTTTCTTTAAATTTAATTTTTTTAAAAAAAAAAGAGGGAAAGAAAACTGCTTGCTCCCAGGAAAACTTAAACACATTTAAGAAAAAAGAAGAACTCATTTTTGAATCCAGTTAAATTGAGCTTTCCTGATAAATAAGCTAGCTGGCTGGATAGTCCAGTGGTTTAGATATCTGACTGTGGAGCCAGCGCTTTGGAGTTCAATTCCCCACTGTGCTTCCTGTGAAGATAGCCAGCCTGCTTAGCCATGGGCAAGCTGCACAGTCCTAAGGGACCCTCAGAAGAAGGGAACAGTAAACCATTTCAGAGTACTCTCTACCCAGAAAACCTGAAATAGAATGTCCTAAATTAGAGTTGACTTGATGGCACACAATTATTATTAACACGTTAATTAAGCCATAATGTGTATGTCTAGAAGCCATTACAGACATTACAGATGAGTATAAACATTAAACATGGGCACTTGGTAAAACCAGGTACATGGCATTTGCAATGAGGCACACAGGACTGTATAAAACAAATGTTTTGTGCCTAGTTGTCTTTGACAGGAATAGTTGAGATGTATGTTTAGGATGAGGGCCATGGTGGCTTAGTAGTTAACAAGAGGAGCAAGAAAAAACCGTTTGTAAAAAAATTGTAGCTGTACTCAAAAAGTAATGAAAGTACAGTCAATGAATGCAAAGAGGACTAAAAGGTCCTATTAACATGTACAAAAAATTCACAAGTTGAAAGCTAAATGTCCCATGAGTCAGGTATACAACAAATAATAGAAGAAACAATATCTCTCAGAAGAGGAGGTCAGGAGCCAAAATAAAGGTAACATAGGATATATGCTCAAAATATGCAGAAAAAAATAATAATATTAATAAAAGTCAAGGACCGTAGGTGAATATTGGGGTCCTCAGATGAGGGATTGTAGATAATAGCTGAGGTCCTCGAAATATAACTTGTAGATAAGTGTGTAGAAATGAGGATATTTCCGAAACTATCCGGTTTATTAGCTTTTCAGACTTGCTGTCTTTTATCAAGGAATCAGTATACGTTCCAATCCCAAAGAAGGGTAGTGCCAAAGAGTGTTCAAATTATCGAACAATTGCGCTCATCCCACACGCTAGCAAGGTGATGCTCAAGATAATACAGGATAAACTTCAGCAGCACGTGAAGAGAGAATTGCCAGAGGTACAGGCGGGTTTCAGAAGAGGCAGGAGGACTAGAGACCACATTGCTAATATACGGTGGATCATGGAGAAAACAAAAGAATATCAAAAACAAGTATACCTCTGCTTTATTGACTACACCAAGGCCTTTGACTGCGTGGACCACAATAAAATGTGGCAAGTACTTAAAGAAATGGGAATACCAGAACACCTCATATGCCTCATGAGAAATCTGTACAAGAGTCAAGAAGCAACGATTAGGACAGAACATGGAATGACAGAATGGTTTAGTATAGGAAAAGGACTAAGACAAGGCTGCATTTTATCACCCTGCTTATTCAATCTATACACAGAGCACATAATTCGCAATGCAGGGATGGAGGAATCACAATATGGGATAAAAATTGCTGGGAGAAACATCAACAATTTGAGATATGCAGACGATACCACCCTAATGGCAGAAAGTGAGGAAGATTTAAAGAAGCTCATGATTAGGTTGCAAAAGCTGGCCTGAGACTTAACATTAAGAAAACCAAGATAATGGCAACAGGCCCTATCAGCACCTGGAAAGTAGACGGGGAAGAAGTAGAAGCAGTGATGGATTTTACTTTCTTGGGATCTAGGATCACTGCAGATGGTGACTGCAGGCATGAAATAAAGAGGTGACTGATTCTAGGGAGACAAGCCATGAGAAACCTGGGGAACATAGTGAAAAGTAGAGACATCACCTTGCAAACAAAAATTCGCATAGTCAAAGCAATGATATTCCCGGTGGTAATGTCTGGATGTGAGAGCTGGATCATTAGGAAGGCTGAGCGCAGAAGAATAGACGCCTTTGAGATGTGGTGTTAGAGGAGAGTTTTGAGAGTACCCTGGACAGTGAGGAGAACAAATAAGTCAATCTTAGAAGAAATCAACCCTGACTGCTCCTTAGAAGGTCAAATAGTAAAGATGAAGATGAAGTACTTTGGACACCAAATGAGAAGAGAGGATTCACTTGAGAAAGCCTTGATGCTGGGCAAGGTGGAGGGCAAAAGAAAAAGGGGACGGCCAAGGATGAGATGGCTGGATGACATTGTGGACGCAGCGGGCACCGAGCTGAGCGGGCTGAGGAGGATGGTGGAGGACAGGGGTGCCTAGAGATCAATGGTCCAGAGGGTCGCAAAGGGTCGGAATCGACTGTGCGACTGAACAACAACAAAATCAAGGAATCTACAACAATTAATAAAAAATAATTATAGTATATGTACACAATACAGAAAATAATATAGCTTACAATAATGCTAACCAAACATAATCTGCACTGTACAGGATAATCTTGTAACTGAACTTAGTTTGGAGCGTTTGGGGAGAAAATTATCTGTTTTTAGAGTAATACTAAATAGCATAGTGTATAGCAATGATAAATGAAGAAAGCTTACCATATTATTAAGAAAGCTTACCATATTATTAAAGATTATTATTTGTGCGCGTCCACTGCCTACCTATGAGCTCTGTATAATGTGCGTTAGGACGTTAGTGAGGTCTACAGCCTCTATCGCTTAAGTAGAAAAAGTAGAAAAAAGTATTGCTGACAGGTGTGAGATGGGAAACACCTGCGTGGGGAAAATGGGGAGGACTACCGCCACTTACTAACCTGAAAGCTTAAAGAAATGTGGAGAGTTCAATTTCTGAATTAAGTCCCTGCGGGGCTAAAGTATTAAAAAAATGAATATAAAAAGCTTCTCGCTGCAGAAGTTTTTTACGTATATTAATTTTCTCATATTTAGAAGAGTGAACCTGTTCCAGAACAACCAACTTAATATCTTTATCCGAATGTCCCAATTCAGTAAAATGTGGAGTGAGGGGCGCAGATAGGTCATTCAGGTGAATCTTAGAGCGATGTTCGAATATCCTAGTTTTTATTGGACGAGAACTTTGTCCAATATATCGTTTATGACAAGGGCATTGTATCATATACACCACGTTGAAGCTGTTGCAATTGCTGAAGTGTCTAATTTTAAAGGAATTTTGACCTGGAATATGTATCTCTTTAGTCTCTCAACTATATCTACATTGGATGCAGCTGTGGCAACAGAAATGTCCCATGGCCAGAGGTGGTTCATTGGACCTCCGTGCTGTATGATCTGATTTAGAAATAATATTTCCAAGTGTTTTAGTTCTTCTAAAGCCAATGGTTGGCTTATCATGGCATCCTGGAAGATCTTGAACTATATGCCAGAACTTGTAGTTCGTTTAATTTTTAAAGCTATGGGAGAGAACTCAAAAGAGGAGTAAATAGAGCCTCCCCTGACTCTGTCCTTGCGCTTAAAGAGGTTAGGTCTGGGTGTCTTTCTGATTTTATCGAAGTTATAACTGACTATATGATCGGGAAAGCCTCTATGTAATAGAGTAGACCTAATCCTATTGTTGTTCAGTCGCACAGTCGACTCCGACCCTTTGCGACCCCATGGACCATTTTCCTCCAGGCGCCTCTGTCCTCCACCATCCCCCTCAGGCCTCCCAGCCCTGTGCCCACTGTGTCTACAATGCCATCCAGCCATCTCATCTTTGGCCTCCCCCTTCTTCTTTTGCCCTCCACCTTTCCCAGCATCAAGGCCTTGTCAAGTGAATCCTCCCTTCTCATTTGATGTCCAAAGTACTTTAGCTTTGACCTTCCAATGAGCAGTCAGGGTTGATTTCTTCTAAGATTGACCTATTTGTTCTCCTCGCTGTCCTATTGGCTGTGGTGGAAAAATCCTGATGTAAAGTAGAATTCCTTTTAGCGCGTGCAAATAATCCAAAGGGAATATTATTCTTAACATGTGGTGGGTGATGAGAATTATAATTTAGATACGCACTTCCATCAGTGTTTTTTTTTTATAGAGACTAACTCCCAATTGTCTATTTCTTGAGACATATACATTTACATCTAGAAAAGGGAGAGAGTGGTGATTTATCTGAGGAGTAAACCTCAAGTTCTCATCACATTGGTTAAGCCATGATGCAAAGTCAATCGCAAAATCTTGATGGTCAATGATGAAAATTAAATCGTCGATGTATCTTTTATTATACAAGAATATGCTTGGAAAATGGATTAGAATGATTGTAAATGTACTTTTTTTCGAAATTAATCATGAAAATATTTGCTAAACTTGGCGCGAGGGCCGTGCCCATCGCCACTCCTTTAATCTGGAGATAAATGGAATCTCCAAAATGAAAATAATTATTTTCAAGAACTATGTCCAATAAATCGATCAAAAAATGAGTGGGAGGTTCACAGATATATCTTGAATCTAATACATCTTGGATTACCAGCCTAGCTGCATCTGTGGGGATGTTGGTGTAAAGAGCTTCGATATCCATGGTTAGAATGATAGCACCTGGAGGTATGTAAGTGCCTTCTAATTCGGAGACAAACTGGGTGGAGTCTTTAATGTAAGATGGTGTGTTTTTAGCAAAACAATTAATGTGAGAGTCTTGGCTTAGTAGTTAAGACATTGAGCTTGACAACTGGAAGGTCAGCAGTTCAAGACCTCAGTGCTGCATGACACCGTGAGTACCCGTAGTCTGTCCCACCTCCTGCCAACCTAGCAAGAAATTGCAAATAGATAAATAGGTACTGCTTCGGTGGGAAAGGTAACAATGTTCTGCATGCTCTGGCTTTTAGTCAAGCCTGCCACATGACCATGGAAACGTCTGCAGACACGTACAGTGCTGGCTCTTTGGCTGTAAAGTGGAGATGAGCACCAAACCCTAGAGTCAGATATGACTGACTTTCGAGCTAGGGTGACCGTTACCTTTACGTTTAAGACTTAATCAACCACCCACACCCCAAGAGCGGATCCTTTTAAACATCATTAGGTGATCTTGAGTTAAGGGTACACAGTGACATTGGCATGTTTGCAGATGGCACACATTATTCAATGTGTACCATTGAACACATTGGTAGGGGAAATTGAAGGAGCCTCCCATCAGAATGTGAGGGGTCTGAACATAACTGGGCAACCCCTGGGCAATGCCCAGTGTCCTGTGGGCGGATCATTCCATTCCATTCCTGCATCACTGCAGTGCTTCTGACATGAATTGGTTATGGCTGCACAATGGCTACTAATAGCAAATTGTTATATTTTATTGCTCAAACCATGGGGCATTCCCTAAAGCGTTTCCCAAACTATGTTCTACAACACTGGTGGACTCCAATTCCTAGAAGCCTAAGTTAGTACATTGGCTGATCAGTGCTTTGGAGAATTGATTTAGGCTTCTGGGAACTGAAGTCTCAAAACCAAACTTTGGGAAATGCTGGCAGATGCTGCAAAAAACTCTGGAGTTCAGAGACAGGATACAGATTTATAAAGCACGTTGTCAAGAGTGTGCCTCCAGGGGTAGCAAGGAGGATCCAATTCTAGCTTCCCGTCTGTATAGGCTTGTGTCGCTCTAGCTTGCTCTTGGACTGCCTGTGCATTCTAGCCATGGGACAAGCTCTTTACCCCCATGCTTTCCTCCACTCCTGGCTGAAGCGTCCTCCACAAAAGGAGGGTTTTTCTTCAGCAAAGCCTTGCTCACGCCTGCTCTTCCTCTTTGGTAGCTTGGCCTGCGCAGTCACCTGCTTTCTTACACTCTGGTAAGCGTTGGAGTCAAGGTCTGGACTTACTCAGAGTGCCCAGTGAACCTGACCAACCTCAGTTTGGCTTTTTAAAAATTCTTCGCTAAAAAATTAAAAGGACAGAACAATAAGGAAAAACAGGTAACAAAACAAAAAAGCAAAACAATAAGTTTCACACACACACAAGGACTCTGGTTGGAAAAATAAAATGCACCAAATTAAGCTAAACTCTTCAGATGGTTCAAGTGCTCTCTTAAATTTTGAAGACACACTTAGGGAGTTCATAGGACATGCTGGCTTGTCCTGCACCTGGCATCCCCACACCACATGCACTTATTCCCACTTAATGTTAGGCTAGCAACAGCCCAGACCAACAAGAAGAGTCATGGCCAGCCAGTGGGAGGGGATAGCCAGGGTGACTTCCAGCTGTTTGCTTCCAACACATAAGACATTTGTGAGAGAGAGCAGCCAACCCTACATGTTGAGAAAGCTCTCGGTTATTAATATTCCAGAAATAAAAAGTGAAAGATAACAACTAATGGCTTCCTTTACAGGAAAGCTGGAGTGATGACTTCTAGCCCCAAAACCCTCTTACCCAGGAATGGAAATGTTTTTGGGTCTCAAGATGTTTTAGACCACAGTTTTCATAATCCCTTATCATTGTCTGTGCTCTCTGGAATTTCTGGGAGATGAAGCTCAAAACATCTGGAGAGTTAAAACGTGGGGAATTTTTATTCTTCTTAGAATAGAAGATACAATGGCAGCAGCACAGAGAAATGTAAAAAGATTTGGGGAATCAACCTCCTCCTTCTTCTTTTTTGCACACAAAACAGTACTGTACTTTGTATAAGAGCACTCTAGAGAAATTTAAAGTAGGGAAAAAGATATCTTTACTTACATTTACTATCTGTAGTTACAGTTAGAAGAAAAAAGAGGGGAGAAATTCGTCTCTAACACATGAAAAATGACTTATGCATGTTGCTTGGAGGAAGGTCAGAGGAAGAAGAGAGGCTAATCAGCAAAACAATTGCAGCAAAAACAAACAGAAAGGGGACAGAGGACAGCCTCAAATGTCAGAGGTATGAAAAAAACTTTATTTAGTGTATGCAAACCAAGACACAGGACACAGCCTCGGGCTGGGTTAACTCAGGTTTATTGCATCGTGGACAGAGGGAACATGAGGTAATGGCGGATCGGTAGCTCTTTATATACAGTGGTAATACATTTGAACGTGGTGCCATAGTAGCCCATTGGCTACTGCCTGCGTGACGTCATTGCGAGTCACGCCCTTCTTGTCCAGGTGTAGGTAGTGGCGGGAAAGCTTCCCGCGCTGCTGCCTTTGATGAGATCGGACCAAGAGAGCTTGGACGCTCGCTGCTGCCAGCTGGTGGACATTAGCTCGCGTCCTCATGCAGGGTTCATATGATACAGCTGAAGGTTACATTGTTGCTATAGGCAAGGTTACATTGGTTCAGATACATTGTAATCCATGTGGAAGGTAAAACCCCTAGAACACAACATCCCTCCCCCCTAGGACGAGACAACGTCTCGAGCCCATGCTTCTAGACACTCCCCCCCCCTAGGAGACAAAATCTCTCAGCCAAGATGGCTTGTTTCGAACACGCTGGGGTCTCGATGCGGGCTGCCTCTCCCCGGGTTTGCTACCTTCTCTTTGTCCCCTGGTTTCCTGTCCTGTAATTTGAGAGGGAGACTCGTTAGTGACCTGCCGCGGCTCCGCGGCGTTGTTGGGAGGTGTGCTCTTACTTAGGGAGGAACCGGGGGCAGTGGGGACTAACGAAAAACCCCTCTTCTCGCCTGGAAGGGTGGGGGAACACTCCTGAAAACCCCCCCGGTTTGCTAAATCAAACCCAAAATTCCAGTCGGGGGCAGCGGTCGCGAACTCCTCTCCCCCTTCCCCGGCCTCTGACGGAACTGGTTTATCAAAAGGATATGAGTCGGGGCCGCTGCTTCTTCCTTCCCCCCTTGCTTGGGACTGTTGTCCGCTGCTGTCTCCCCCTTGGGTTACGCGGGTGGGGGAGAACCCTAACGCTGAATCTTGTTGGGGATCCTCACTGACTGGCCCACTGACTCGGTGCCTCAGTTGGTCTGCGTGCCTCCTCCAGAGGAGACCGGTGTGGGTTTCGACCCGGTACGACACTGGCCCCGTCTGTTCTACAACCGTCCCCGGCACCCAGGCTGGCCCCGCGCTGGCATAGTTCCTGCAATGAACAGGGTCGCCGGCGGCGAAACCTTTCGAGACTGCCAGCCCCACGTTTTTTCCTTTATCCTCAATTCTTGTGGGGTCCAGCCTGGACAGGAGTGTAGTCAGTTTCCGCCGCATCAATAGCTCTGCCGGCGAGTAACCTGATGCTAAGGGGGTCACCCTATACGCTAATAAGAACTGACATACTTGGTGGTTCAGGTCCCCGGGGCCCATGCGCCGAAGCGCCTCCTTTGTTGTACGCACCAACCGTTCCACTTGGCCATTCGTGGCCGGGTGAAACGGCGCGGACGTGACATGCCGAATGGCATTCGCCTCCATGAATGCCCCGAACTCTGAGGAGGTGAAGCAACTCGCGTTATCGCTGACTAAAGTGTCGGGTAAACCGAACGTTGAAAAGACTCTCCGTAGTTGGTTAATTGTAGTGGTGGAGGATGTGCTCTTTACCGGAATGACCTCCAGCCACTTTGAGAATGCATCCACCACCAGGAGAAACATGGTTCCTCGGAAAGGGCCAGCGAAATCTACGTGCACTCTGGACCATGGCCCCCTTGCTGTGTCCCATTCCCTATGCGGGAGGCGGGCCGCCTCTGGTCGGGACCCCTGGCACGCCTCACAAGTGCCGACCATGTGCTCAATGTCCTCGTCCAGCTGTGGCCACCAAAAGTAACTGCGGGCCAGCGCTTTTGAGCGAACGATGCCCGGGTGGCTGACGTGCAGCAGTTTGAGAACCCTCGGCCGCATGGGTGTTGGGACCACCACCCGTTGGCCCCACAACAGGCACCCCCTTTCTAGGGACAACTCTAGCTTCTTCCGAAAGAATGGGTCGAATTCCTTGCTTGGAGACGATGCTGGCCACCCTTTCTGCACCCATGAGCTGACTTTCTCCAGCGTTCTGTCCTTGCCTGTCGCCCTGGCTATATCGGCCGGTACTATTGGGGGTTCGTCTAAAACCTCGATTAGCAACACCTGGCGGTCTCTTCCTATTCTGGCTTTTTGGTCGTCCGACAAGGGCAAAGGGGATCTCGACAGCGCATCAGCATGGCTGATCTCCTTTCCGGGCCGGTACTCCAACTCGTGTTGGTATGCGTTAAGAAAAATGGCCCATCGCAACATTCTCGGGGACAGTATCTGCGGCGTGGGCTTGCCTGCCGTGAAAATTCCTAACAGGGGCTTGTGATCCGTCACGATTTTGAATGGGCGGCCATACAGAAAATCGTGAAACTTTTTGGTCCCCGCTACTATTGCCAATGCCTCCCTGTCGGTTTGTGCGTAATTTCGCTCTGCTTGGGACAGGGACCTTGAGTAAAACGCCACTGGGGCCTCCCGACCGTCATCCAACACGTGGCAAAGCACCGCCCCCACCCCCACCGGTGATGCATCACAGACTAAGACCACCGGCCGTTTGGGGTCGAAGTGTGTAAGGATTGCGTCCGATGTTAAAAGTTGCTTTAGTTCGTTGAACGCCTTCTCGTGCTCGTCACCCCACATCCATGTCTCCTCCTTCTTAAGTAACCGATGAAGCGGTTCGGCCACGGAGGCTTTCCGCGGAAGGAATGTATGGTAGAAATTGAGGAGCCCCAGGAATGACTGAAGTTCGGTTTTGGATGTGGGGCGAGGGGCCTTCTTAATGGCTGCTACCTTGGATTTGGACGGCTTAATACCCTCGGGTGTGATCCGAAACCCTAAAAATTCGACCTCGGTTTCGAAAAAAACACATTTGTCCTTCCTCAGTCTCAACCCCGCTTTCTCGAACACAGTTAGCACTTTATCCAATCTCTTTGCCAGTTCGGCCTCACTCCCCCCTGTTATCAATACGTCATCAAAATAAGGTAACACCCCCTCCAGCCCCTTCAGGAGGCGTTCCACAAGCGACTGAAAAAGGCCGGGTGCCGAGTTCACGCCGAACTGTAAACGCGACACCTGGAACGCTCCTTTATGCGTGACTATCGTTTGTGCCGCGGCCGTGGCGGGAGTTACGGGGAGTTGTTGATAGGCTTGTGCCAGGTCGAGCTTAGCGAAACACTTTCCCCCATTTAGCCTGGCCAAAAGGTGGCTGACCACTGGCACCGGATATGCATTAGGGCGAATCGCCTTGTTAATTGTACACTTATAATCAGCGCAAATGCGCACCTCCCCGTTAGCCTTCAGGGCTGTTACGATTGGAGTTTCCCACTCCGCGGAATCAACAGGAATAAGAATCCCCTGACCCACCAATTTGTCCAGTTCCGCCTCTATTTTGTCCTTTAGTGCGAAAGGCACCCTGCGCGGTTTGAGTCTTATCGGGCGGACCTCCGGGTCTAGGTCGAAGGCTACAGGGGGTCCCTTGAACTTTCCAAGTCCTTTTTCAAACACGGTGGGGTGCGCGTCACACACCGCTTGTATCGGATCCGCGCCCACGGCATGCACCCCCCCTATGAACAAACCCAAGGGCTGAAACCACTGCGTCCCTAGGAGGCTACAATTCCCCCCTTTGAGAACGACTAACGGGAGTTCTGCGGAATGTCTTTTATAACGAACCCGAAATTTCCCGACCCCCAGCACTGGAATGCTGTTCCCTTGTACGTCTCGTAGCGTGGACCTCAGAGTCTTAAGTTTGGGCCGCGCTTGGGGGTCGATCTTCAAGAACTCTTTCTGGGGAATTATGGAATAATAGGACCCCGAGTCAATCTCCATCCTAACAGGGGCCCCTTGTACTATTACCTCAATGAAGTAATGGTTTTGTCCCGTGGACACGCTGAACACGGGGGCGTCGTCCTCACTGCCGTCCGAGACGCGGCCCACGCCGTCCTGCTTCCTCGTGGTTCGGGCGCCATCTTGGGGTCTCGCTGGACGGTCCGGTCTGGCCGAACGGTCTTTCGACTGCCTCCGGCCCTCTCTCCGATTTCTGCATGCCCTGGCGATGTGCCCGCGCCTGCCACAGCCGTAACATTCGGCTTTCTTGAAAGGGCACTTCGCACGCTCGTGGGCCGCCCCACAACCATCGCAGCGGCGCCCCCCTTTCCGGACCTTCTGTACCTCTTCGCCGTCGCTGCCATCTGTAGAGGATCTCGAGGTTCGTCGGGTCGCGTGCACCGGCTGTCCTGACTTGCCACGCACCGAACTTTCCGCTTTGCTGGCCCTAGGACGCCACTCACGCCACTCGTGTATTTCGTCCACTCCCGCATTCGTGGACTCCGCGGATTCCGCGGTCTCTACGACCTCGGCCAGCGTGGGTGGCGGCTCCCTGTTCATCAGGCGGCGCTGCACTTCCTTGTCCTTCAGGCCACACAGCACGACGTCCCTCATGATCATCTCCAGGTTGTCCCACTTGCAGGGAACGGCGGCTACCCTCAGGGCCTCCACGAAAGCCTCTACCGACTCATCCGGCGCTTGGACTCGCCTCCAAAACGCACTTCTAGCGGGAAACATTGCTTTCGAGGGTTGGAAACGCTCACGCAGCAACTTCAGTATGTCGTCGGTTTTGAAGTCATCCAACGTCTTCGGTTCGATCATGCCCACCAGCGTCCGCTTGGTCTCTACACCCAGCATTCGGGTGAGGATGGCCCTCTTCCTTTCCTCGTCGTCTTTGACTTTGAGTTCCACCAATGCCGCCTTGAAATCCATGTTAAAGATGGTCCAGTCTTGCGGCTTGGTAATATTGAACCCGCTCTGTGTCCTGGCACTTTGGGAATCCATGATCCCACCTTCGTCGCCAAATTAGTGTATGCAAACCAAGACACAGGACACAGCCTCGGGCTGGGTTAACTCAGGTTTATTGCATCGTGGACAGAGGGAACATGAGGTAATGGCGGATCGGTAGCTCTTTATATACAGTGGTAATACATTTGAACGTGGTGCCATAGTAGCCCATTGGCTACTGCCTGCGTGACGTCATTGCGAGTCACGCCCTTCTTGTCCAGGTGTAGGTAGTGGCGGGAAAGCTTCCCGCGCTGCTGCCTTTGATGAGATCGGACCAAGAGAGCTTGGACGCTCGCTGCTGCCAGCTGGTGGACATTAGCTCGCGTCCTCATGCAGGGTTCATATGATACAGCTGAAGGTTACATTGTTGCTATAGGCAAGGTTACATTGGTTCAGATACATTGTAATCCATGTGGAAGGTAAAACCCCTAGAACACAACACTTTACCAATCATGTTAGTAGCAAAGGGCAATCACAGTAGACCAGTGGTTTCCAATGTGGGGGCCATGCCCCACAGGGGAACTTCAATTCCCAGAAACCTAAGTTAGTACATTGGCAGATCAGTGTTTTGGGGAATTGAATTTTTTGGAATAGTAGCCATGTTAGTCTGTGTTGCAAGCATATCAAAGAATAAACAATAAAAAAATGCAGTAGCACTTTGAAGACTAACTGTTATATTTTAATTTTCACTTTCGTAGATCAAGTCAACTATATCAGACAAATTGTCTTAGTCTTCTGGGACTTGGAAGTCCAAAAACTAAAGGTTGGGAAACACTGCATTAGACTGCAAACTCTCCTCCTACTGATACCCACTGCTAGAGCATGCAAGATTACTGTTATCTCAAGAAAAAGTTGTCCCTATGGTCTATTCAGATCATATTTGCCTATTTCAGTGTTCTCCATAGTGCCTACGTTCATGATACAAAAACGAGCTATTAAATGTCAGCAAAACATTAATCTTTATGTATTTTTGCTTCCTTTAGAAAAACATATGGTAGTTTACAAACTAATAAATTAGATTAAAATAAATGACAACTTGTTGAAAGGGGGGGGGGATAAACTTTTTCTGACTTACAGTAAGTTTGCATTTGTCAACGTTTAATTTCACATCACAGTTCTCAGAGAAAGATGGGGAAAGAGTGGCTACCTTCTTCACTGAGGGTTTTATTATTATTCTGATTCCAGAAAGAGGATTGATGCATCTCAATCAAGCAGACATGTTAAAATTAGAAGCAGAAATTAGGAGCTTTTCAAACAATTTCAGACAATGTGGATCTTTCTTGAGCAGCTAAGCATCATCTTTCTGTTATCAAGGCTCTCTCTTTATGCCAACTTTTTCACTCCCCCCTCCTTCCCCCTCCCATATTTGTGTGTGTTCAGAAAGCTAGGCTTCGTCTGCTCATAAACTTGAGTTCCTGGGCGGACCCCACACACGCACAGCTGGATTTGAAACAGCTGGATCTGCCTCCCCTTCAGTTTTAGTCAGGAGCCCCACAAGCTCAGGGCTGGCCAGCGGAGGATGAGCCCACTGACCCTGTGAAGCTGCTGGGATTCGGCTGCTGGCAAACACCTGGAAATGGGTTCTTGGGAAAGCCTTACTCTACTACTACTGCTGCTGCTGCTCTGTGAGTAAAACAAGGGCAAGGAAGTTGTGTAAAGCAAGAGGCTGTTTATTTTTCCAGCTTGCTCCGTTCTCTGCCGAGGACCAGCTGAAGGGTCGGAACAGTTTAAAAACTGAATAGGAAACTCTGTGGTTGTAAATGCTTGTTTGAAGATCAGGGGTGCCTGAGAAATAGTAGACACTAAGCCTGTATAGCCAAGTTGTCAAAGATTAAGTTACCTAAATTATGTGTATAGAAAGTCTTTGAGAGGAAACCTTTTAAAATCTCTATTTTGTGTTTTGTTTTGTTTTGTTTTAATGATGGGCATGTACATTAAAATTACACATGGCTGGATGGTGTGCTTTCAGTATGTTTTGGATACTGAGATGATGGCAACATAAATTGTGTTCATCTCGTAGATGCACACAATTAAGTGCAGGACTTATTCTGCTTCATCAAATGGACTATTGCAAGGAGGAAACGAATGGTGGGGAGGGGAGCATTTTGCAACTATGCCGTGCTGTTTGGCATAGCACTGCACCCGACATGTAAGCAAATAAGCAGAAATAGTTTGTGTGTCAGAGAAAAAAGATTCTGTAACTCAGGGATTCTCAACCTGAAGCCTGCAGTGCCATTTCATGTGCTATGCCCCCACCACCACCTCCACCACACCCAGAAGTGCCATGTGGTGGAGGTAGTGCAAAATGGCCGCCTGGCCCCCAAAGCTGTCTGAGGGAGTGTGACCTGGCCCCAAGCTTTACAAGGTTGAGAACTCCTGCTGTAACAGGACATCAACACAGACTATACAGCTCCCATTCCAGGGCTTCAGAATATGTCCAACTGTCTTGCAATGGCTCTTGCTTCAATTTATGTCCTCTTTTTCTTATACTAGGCAAGTCCATACACATAGATAAATCAAGTGAATATAATTCTTGTATATACAACTACTGCAAATGTGCCTTTATATGGAATTTGTTTATTTTACTCGTGCACATCATTCCCTCTAAAACTGGATTCTGTGAAACCCCAGGGGGCTGCCAGTTGGAGGATTTCTGTGGTGTTCAATGTACCAGATCTGCAGATCCAATAATCTGTAAGCCATACAGGCGATGGTCTATCCGTCCCTCTCTTGCTGATTATCATTGGCCCATACAATAATTCTCACGTGAGATCTCAGATAGGCTTTGAAAGGGCTACTGCTTTAGTGCAGGTTGACCAGAATGATGGCAAGCTACCTGACCTCTGAATGTACATCATAGGTATTTTGCATAGTACAGGAGCTCCATTTGCATACTGGCTAGGTTTTGCATGAACTAGGGACCAAAGATACACACACATTTTTACACCTTGTAATGTAAGTTGTAGACAGCAGATGGTGATGGTGATGGTGACGATGTTGTTGTTGTTATTGTTGATGATGATGATGATGATGGTGTTGTTAGATAGATAGATAGATAGATAGATAGATAGATAGATAGATAGATAGATAGATAGACAGATAGATAAATCTTTACTGTCATTGTCCCCTTGCGGGAACAACAAAATTTCTCGGTTGCTATATATCAACTCAAATAAGGCATACCCCTTAATTTTAAACAGCTACAGAAACACCAATTAAGATAGTACCATACAGTACAATTTAAAAACTTTAAAACTTTAAAATTTCAAAGTTTTGAAATTTCAACATTTTAAAATTTCAAAATTCTAAAATTCTAAAATCCTAAAAATTAAAAATCTAAAAAATTTAAAATTTTAAAATAAGATAAGATGACTTCAGAGTACAGAGTTTCCATTTAAGGCCAAAATTGCTCTGGAGAAGAAACTGTTCTTGAGACGGCTTGTTTTTACCTTCATTGTTCTATATCTCCGTCCCGATGGCAGAAGCTCAAAGAAGCAGTGGCCAGGATGCGATGGGTCTCCTACTATATCTAATGCTTTTCTGTGGCACCTGTTGCTGTTTATGGCACTTTTTGAAGTGTTTTGAAATTACTGCATTAGATCCAGGGTTAATGGGCAGATCAAAGGCTGGAAATAACTAGCTGTTACCAAAATGCTCTTGTGTAGCTGTGCAAATAGTGTAACATCTGGTGGCCAATTCCCCCAGGTTAAGAAATTAGTGAAAACTATCAGTTGCACACTGAGTCACACAACTCAATACACTATCAATGTTCTGATCCTATTTATTTATTTATTTATTTATTTATTTATTTCATTTATATCCTGCCCATCTGGAATATTTTCCCAGCCAATTGTGGCTGTCTACTGTTTGTAACAATCCCATTTTTCCACACTGCAGCTTCCACTCTCTTTCTTACTACAGAAGGAAATCCAAATATGAGGGAAGGCAAAATAGGTTCACTCTACCTTTTGTTCCATTCTCTATAGAAGCCCTCTTTCTACAAGCACCTTTTGTCCAGCTGCACACAATATTTTTGTTCATATTCACAACCACCTCTAAAGTTGAATATCTGTGATTCTGATTTCTGAGATGGAGACATGTTGCTGCAAAGAAATGATTTCCCCAAGACACCCAGGAAATCTTGGGCAGGGAACTGAGGTCTCCATGCACCATGTTGAACTCATGCCATTGAAGTCTCTCTCCTTCAAGATAACAAAACATAAGAGAGTTGTTTCTCCACATTTGAATTGCAAATGGCTTGAATTTAGGTAACTAGCAGAGGGTACCCGCTTCGCTGGGTAATGGATTGTTACCTATGCTATGGGATGGTTGTGGTGCCATGGCAGGCACTGTGGTCACCTCCGGTGGCCTTGCCGCTGTGCTCGCCTCTGGCAGCCTTGCCGCTGTGGTTCCCCATGCCTGTGGCAGCCTCGCTGGGTCTGGAGGCTCCGGGTTGTCGGGGGGCCCCACAGAAGTTGGTGGCGTGTAGGAATCTGATCCATGTAAAGATCTAAATCAGCCTCAGAAGGAGCAGTTTATAGCCCCAGATAAACAGAGGAAAAGTTAAAAGGTCTAACGAAGTCCAGCTTCATTAGGCAAAGTAAGTAGGAAACAGAGATAGAGAGGAAGCATACACACACACGACTGCAATTTTGGCTGAACAAAGGCATAATAATGGTGTCTCTTTATTCAAACAGAGTATATCATAAACAAAACTTAAGGCACCCACAGCCAATTAGAACTGTCCGAACCAAATAAGGAGAGATAAGGAGAATTCTTCTCACTATTCTACGCATGCCCAAAATCCAGCGTTGTCTCTCATGCAAGCAAAGAGGCCTTTGTTTACAAAATGTGTCAGAGACAGCCTGACAGAATCCAGATACATTCCCACATGTCCTCCTTTTTCATTTAAATTTGAGAGAGGGATGGCTAATCATACCCCTGCATGTCATCATACTCCATAACTACTACTCGATATACATCATCACTGTCCTCCTGGACATCGTACCCCTCCTGACTCCTGGTACCTTGTTCCGGAGGATGATACCTCATTGAGTACAATTGCCGTCGTGCAAAACTCGATGTCTCCCTTCTACGCCGTGGACATGTGTTACACATAGAAATAAGATTAAGAATACAATAAATGCAAAAACACAACGATATAAGGCAGATAATAATAATGAACCCATAAAAGAAAACTTGTCTAAGGACAGACAAATCAGGCAACCAAGAAGTCACCCAATCAAAGAGATTAACATCAGTGCGTACATTGTTAGTAATGCTCTCCTGTAAATTCTGAAGTTCTTTCTCAATAGTATTATTCAGATCCTGGAATTTTACCCGACATCCCTGGTTCCCGACCAGTTTACAAAATCCTCCGGATTTTGCTAACAGGTAATCTATGGCCAGTCTGTCCTGCATTTGGTCTTGATGAAGCTCAGTGATTTCTATTTGAAGATCCCGTATGACCCTCCCTGTGGCATTGATTGATTTCTCCAGCCTACAGGTGAGTCCCAAAATGGACCTTCTATTCTCCTGGGAAATGACACCTGGGTATGATCCCAAGGTGAGTGCTCCAGTGATAGCACTCCCTATAGCTCTCCCCCAGGAGCTACCATCAGAAAGCTGAACATCGATTATCACTTCATCATTGCAACCAGAACCCATTGGGCCGGCAGCAGCTCTCCGGCGCCGTGCATCTGCCTGAAGCGGCATTTGCACTTGTACGGGTAAGGTAAAATAACCTAATGCTGCACATTGATATTGTCCTGGATGGAAATTCGTGGCAACTCCATTAAAAAAGAACCACATGTTGGGATCCTTAATTTGCCATCCATTGCAAATTGAACCACTATCTATAGCAGAATAATCAGGAGTAAACATAGGAAACACATCATATATATCTTCAATAGTAGTGTTAAACAAGGTATAATTAAGCTTATAAGAACTGTTATAACTACCCCATAACCAAAAATAATCATCACAACCCGTATAATTGCCTACATTCCGCAAAACCCTTTGTGCTTGAGTCCAGTGCTTCCATTTACTATTCCAGACTCCAGAACTATGACAGCAGAAACAAAGCCCTTTAGTGTATTTCTTGAATGTCATGCTTCGCCTACTGGTGAACCACCATCCTGGAGCTGAGTAACCTTCTTCTCTCTCCATGGGCGGATCGCTGAGCAGGAATCCACACACTCAGGATCCCCTTGTTGCCAATAAACGACCAATGGCTTAGGAAGACACTCCCCTAAGAAACAGGAGCATGCCCTGTTATTACTAGTACCATGTAACTAAACGTGAAACATGCCTGATGTATAACACAAATGCAATGTCACAAACCCATTTACATGTGAAAACTCTTCCATATACTTCTGAGATATGCAGTTTCATAAGGCAAAACATAACATAAGCAAAGACAGGTCTTTCCCCTGCAAGAGAATAAGCACACATTTAAGCATGAACAAAACATGAACATTTCTCTTCTTCCTTACATGAAGGAGGTCTCTGTTGCATTCTAGCAAGCATTTCTCACTCCCCAATTACATGAGTAAGGCATTAAAGTTCTTCTTCTCTCACTGGTGTAAATGAAAGAGGCATTCAATAACTTAAAACCAGCATAGCATGGTAAATCAAATACAGTACAAATCTCATTAGAGCATTTCACACTCATAGCATGAGCAGGTAGACAATTTTAAAAAAGGCTTTCAGGTTTTATAATGCAAACAAGCCCAATTCTTTTTAGAGTCCACACAAACTTTTTAGTCCAATTAAAATGTCCAAATTAAAAGTCCAAATGTTGATTGAAGCTTTCTTCTTCTCAGATTACAAGTTAACCACTATCTTCTCTCCAGCACAGTTCTTGGCATGGCAAGGTTGAAATTAGGCCATAAATTAAGTCTCACTGAATTCACAAGACACCCAGCCAACCCCCCTTTTCAGCTTTTCAGGCAAACACACATTCCTTCATGCTCCAGCCACACCCATCTGTATTAAGGCAAGCAGATGAGGTATGAAGGCACAAAGAACTTTTCCAAAAGTTGCAAGTAGCTTTCACACAGAAGAACAGTACAGGGAATTCCCATTTGCTTTCCCTGCAATCCTGATGCTTGAAACTTTGGAACAACCCACTCGGATCTCTTTGTTTGAGGGTTGGGCAGTTCAAAATCAGCCAAAAACTGTATGTCTTCTCCCTCCTTGTATTTTTGCAAAAGCCTGCTGTCCATACAGGACGGATCCACACCCCTTTTCCTCTGGACTTCTTTCATTTGCAGCATCTGAATCTCAACTTCATGACAAACTGCATCTGTTAGTTTGTACTTGCACCCCTTTTTGGGCTTGGGTTTCCTGCATTCCTCCTCTGGGCCATCCTCCCACTTCTTGGCCACACGTGAGGTATCAAGTTTACTACTCAGCTTCTCCTGCTTTTGTGATGAGGGTTGCTTCAGGGGCGGGCTGAGATCTCCTATGCTGCTCTTTGAATCACACTCCTTGCTTCTTGCCACTTTGCATGCATTATAGCTTCAATCTGTGATGAGGTCCCCACCATTTGTTCCCCATCAGCTGGCACTAGTTGTTTTTTAGACTTGGCAGGCAGTATTGCAGCAGTCCCATTTGCAATAGCCTCTCTGTTCACTGGATATACAGCAACAGTTTCCATATCCAGCACAGCTGCAGTTAAAGCAGCAGAGAACAGGTCTTTTGTAGGGCTAAAAGTGCTTGATTGCTGCAAGGCAGGATATAATGTCCCATCTCCTTTTCCACCCCCATCCCCATCAGGGGGCTCATGCTGTTGTTTCTCATATGATGGAGGGGCAGTTGCCATAGTCCCTCCCTTGGCTGGAGGCAAAAGTTTTGGAAGGGGACCAGCAAGCCGCTGGGAGAACAAAATATTTCTTGGAGTAAGTCTTTGAAGGCAGTTTCTAACTTCATTCCAATTATATTGCACTGATACAGAAATTCCATCATGCTTCTGCAATTCATTCCCAACCTGATTCCACTGTTTTAAGTCCAAACATTGATCATATTTAACCCAAGGACAGATTTTTCCTATAACTTGGACCAGTTGCTGTATTTCCTTCTTATCAGCCCTTTTCCCATTGTTATTCAAAAGATCTGAGATATCTTTACAAAGCTCCTGCTTTTGCGAAGCAAGCACACACCCCATGATAAAAAAATTTTTCACTCACCCTGTGGGACCCAAAGTAGACTTTGGATGAATTTCGAGCGCTTGACTGACCTTTCCTCTGGTCGTGAGTGAGTGAAGACCTTGTCCCGGTCGCAATGAGGTGATAATTAGGTGCTAATTGCTGTTCACTGAAGCAGATTTCTTCAAAGCATTCCTTTGAATTTCATTCAAACGCCTCACGACGGGGCACCACTTGTAGGAATCTGATCCATGTAAAGATCTAAATCAGCCTCAGAAGGAGCAGTTTATAGCCCCAGATAAACAGAGGAAAAGTTAAAAGGTCTAACGAAGTCCAGCTTCATTAGGCAAAGTAAGTAGGAAACAGAGATAGAGAGGAAGCATACACACACACGACTGCAGTTTTGGCTGAACAAAGGCATAATAATGGCGTCTCTTTATTCAAACAGAGTATATCAGAAACAAAACTTAAGGCACCCACAGCCAATTAGAACTGTCCGAACCAAATAAGAGATAAGGAGAATTCTTCTCACTATTCTACGCATGCCCAAAATCCAGCGTTGTCTCTCATGCAAGCAAAGAGGCCTTTGTTTACAAAATGTGTCAGAGACAGCCTGACAGAATCCAGATACATTCCCACAGTGGCGCCTCCGCCAAAGTGTGGCAGAGTGTGTGCTGGGGCCAGCACTCCTCATGGCTCTGTGGGCGGTGGGGAAGCGCCCACCCACTGAAGGCGCTGGCGGCAGCTGTGGTGAGGACAGGGTGGACGGAGGCTCAACTAGCCAACGGAGTGGCCGGATGCGCCTGCTCGGTCTAGGCGGCAGCTGCTGCTGGAGCCTCTGAAGTTAGCGCCGCTGCCGCCAAAGTGTGGAACGCCTCAGAATGCGTGCTCCCCATGGCTTCCCCATGGCGCACTCGGCAGGGGAATGGTCAGTGCGCCTCGTGGGCTCTAGCTGCAGTAGAGGCCGCCGGGAGTGCTCTGGCCGGCCCATGGCTGCCGGAAAAGGCAAGGCCCTTTTTCAGCAGGCATGGGCCGAATGGGGTGCTCCAGCCGGCCCATGCATTCCGGAGAAGGGTAGCCCCCTCTGTTCTCTGGCTGCAATGGCAGCCAGCCAGTGGTGCCTCCCAACCAAGCGGGGAGGCGGTAATACACCTGCGCCAGAACCTGTGCAGGCACAGAAGCCTGCTCAGAGTTTGCGCCTGCGCAGATCCGTGTGCGTGTGCTGGTGACGTTATTTAACAACCTTTTACACTTTTTAATTTGTATGAACTCTTGCCCTCCTCACATCCAGCAAACAGTACTTTCCCTTCCTGTCACCTGTCAGTCACTGGTGAAATGGTTCATTATTTAAGCGGTATTCCTACAGTGTTTTCTAATACCTCAGAGCCACTCTGTACAGTATTTCCTTTTTGCCTGAAGGCCCTCCCTACCTCTAGCTCAAGTAATTTACTGTTCAGGGAATCAAGACAATGGAAGCAGCCGTACAAGGCTTAGCACATCTTTATTGCATGGCATACATTATGAACACGAGGTAATGGCGGTGATACAGCTCCTTTTATACAGTATACATTTTGAATGTGGCTACACGGTAGCCTATTGGCTACTGTCGGTGTGATGTCATCCAGAGTCACGCCCTTCTTGTCCAGGGTCATCTGGAGTCACGCCAGGTGTGTCCGTGGCAGGAATGTTTCCTGCGGCTGGAGATGGTTGGGGAATTTGTACCATGTGAGCTGAATGCTCGCTGCTTCCCTCTCTGGTAGCAAGCTCACATTCTCATACAGCTGAAATACATTGTGTTCTATTACAGATTGCTTAAGGATACTTTCTTTCCTGAAGTAGTTACATTCATCTTAAAGGTATAATGCAGCAGTTACATTCCATACACAACACCCCTCCCCCCTAGGATGGGACGAAGTCCTTCATCCAATATGGTTTTCCGCATGTGCGCTTGGGGCGTGCGGCTTCTGGGCTTGGTTTGGGGGCACTAGCGCTTCTCTGTTCGCTTGGCTTTTGCCCTGCAATGGGAGAGTTAGACTCATTAGCAGCTTGCCGCGGTTGCGCAGCCCCTGGCTGGGAGCGCGGGGAAACCGGGGTGCACGGTTGTGGTTGCGCAGCCCCTGACTGGGGACGTGGGGAAGTGGAGGTGAATTCCAACCCTGAGAAACCGGGGGCACCTGGGATTAAACCAAAACCCCTCTTCTCGCTCGGACGGGTGGGGGACCACTCCGCAAACCCCCCCCCCCCGTTTCAAAAAACAAAATCAAAGTCAAACTCCTCCACGCACTCATACTCATCCCTCTCTTCCAAAGTATTCTCCTCCCCCCCCCAGGTGGAAACCGAGGATCTGCATTTGTACCTGAGGGTGCCCTGTGTCTCCCCCTTGGGATAAGCGGGTGGGGGAGGACCCTAACGTTGAATTCTGTGACTGATTGTCTGAGCCCTGCCTGTCAGTAACCCGTCACCTGAGTTGGTCAGCATGCCTTCTCCAGAGTAGACCCGTGCTGGTTTCTACACAGTACAAAACTGGCCCCGTCTGCTCAATGACTACTCCTGGGACCCAAGTCGGCCCTGCGGCCGCGTAATTCCTGCAATGTATGGGCTCTCCTATCTCGAAACTTTTGGTGTTTCCCATTTCTATGTTCCTCCCTTTGTCCTCCACCCTGGTCGGATCCAGCCGGTGAAGAAGTGTTACCGGCTTCCTGCGCATGAGGAGCTCAGCAGGCGAGAGTCCCGACGCCAAAGGGGTTGACCTGTAGCACAGCAGAAACTGGCACAGTTGCAGGTTTAAATCCCCAGGGCCCATATGCCATAGGGTGTCTTTCGTGGTTCGCACCTGGCGTTCTACCTGGCCGTTTGTTGCGGGATGAAAAGGGACGGAGGTAGTGTGCCGAATGGCATTCCTCTCAATGAAAACCTGAAATTCCGAAGACGTGAAGGTACTGGCGTTGTCGCTCACAAGCACGTCCAGCAGGCTGAAGCAGCTGAACACCTTGTGCAATTGCTTTACAGTTGCGGCTGATGAGGTTCTGGACATTGTAATCACCTCCAACCATTTGGAGTATGCATCAACTATTAGCAGGAAAAGGGAGCCCCTGAAAGGACCGGTGAAATCTACGTGCACCCGAGACCACGGTCCTCGGGCTGTGTCCATTCTCTGTGCGGAAGTCGGGACTCTTCAGGTCGAGAACTTTGGCAACTCTCGTAAGTGCCGATCATGTGCTCTATGTCAGCGTCCACTTGGGGCCACCAGAAATAGCATCTGGCCAGAGCTTTAGAGCATACAATCACTGGGCAGCTGATGTGTAGTAGCTTGAGCACTTTCAACCTCAATGCCTTGGGAATTACCACTCACTGGCCCCAAAGGAGGCAGCCCCTCTCTGTAAAGAGTTCAACCCTCTTTCTAAAATATGCCGCGAATTCCTCCATGGGGGGAGTCGGTGACCACCCTTTCTGTGCCCAGGAGCTAACTAGGGACAGGGTCTTATCCTTCGCCGTGGCTTTGGCGAGGTCTGCGGGTACTATCGGGGGTGAGTCTAGGGCTTCGATCAGGAGCACCTGATGATCTCGCTCCACCTCACACTCAGGGTCTCCTATCTGGGGCAGGGGTGACCTGGAAAGGGCGTCTGCATGGCTAATGTCCTTGCCCGGGCAGTGGACCAACGTGTACTGGTAGGCATTGAGAAAAACGGCCCATTGGAGCATTCTGGGGGACAGAATCTGTGGCATGGGCTTGCCCGTGGTAAAGATACCCAGCAGTGGCTTGTGGTCGGTCACAATAGTGAATGGCCGACCATACAGGAAGTCGTGGAATTTCTTTGTCCCTGCGACTATGGCGAGGGCCTCCTTGTCTGTTTGCGCGTAGTTATGCTCCGCCTTTGAAAGTGATCTGGAGTAAAATGTAACCGGGGCTTCCTGCCCGTTTCCTAATTTGTGGCACAACACCGCCCCCACCCCCACTGGTGAGGTGTCACAGACCAAAATTATAGGCTTTCTTGGATCAAAATGGGTCAGGACCACATCTGAGGAGAACAACTGCTTTAACTCTTTAAAAGCCTTCTCCTGACCGTCTCCCCACCGCCAAACCGCATCTTTCTTGAGAAGCCTATGTAGTGGCTCTGCAATGGACGCCTTCCTTGGAAAGAAGGAATGGTAAAAGTTCAGGAGCCCTAGAAATGACTGCAACTCCGGTTTTGCGGTGGGGCGAGGGGCATTTTGGACGGCCGCAACCTTCGACTCGAGGGCTTTACACCATCAGGGGTTATTTTGAACCCCAGGAACTCCACCTCCCTCGCAAGAAAAACACATTTGTCCCTCTTCAGTCTCAGCCCCGCTTTCTCGAATATTGTCAGAACTTTGTCCAGTCTCTTAGCCAGTTCCGACACGCTCCCCGCTGTTATCAATACGTCATCAAAGTATGGGAGAACTCCGGGGAGCTCCTTAAGCAGATGTTCCACAAGGGACTGGAAGACCCCGGGGGCCAAATTTACGCCGAACTGTAGGCGCGTGACCTTAAAAGCCCCCTTGTGGGTTACAATTGTTTGTGCAGCGGTGGCAGCTGGAGTTACAGTCAGCTGTTGGTACGTCTGCGCCAAATCCAATTTAGCGAAGCACTTTCCCCTGTGTAACGTGGCTAACAAGTGGCTAACTACCGGCACCGGGTATGCATTTGGGCGGATTGCCTTGTTAATTGTACACTTATAATCTACACAAATCCTAACCTCCCAGATAGGCTTTAACGCAGTCACAATAGGGGTTTCCCACTCGCAGAGTCCACTGGAACCAAAATCCCCTGGCCCACCAGTTTGTCCAGTTCCGCCTCTATCTTGTCCTTGAAGGCGAATGGGACCCTGCTTGACTTGAGCCGAATGGGCCGGATTTCCGGGTCCAGGTCGAACAAGACTGGAGGCCCCTTGAACTTTCCGAGCCCCTTCTCGAATACTGCCGGGTGTGCATTGCACACGTCTTGGATTGGGTTGGCCCCGATGGCATGAATGCCCACTATTGCAATTTCCAGGGGCTTGAACCACTGTGTTCCCAGGAATTGCAATAGCAAAGGAGCTGTATCACCACCATTACCTCATGTTCGTACTTTATGCCATGCAATAAAGATGTGCTAAGCCTTGTATGGCTGCTTCCAAGTAACCATGATTTTTACTCAATTCAGAGTCCACTGCTTTCCTGTCCTGTACATCTCTGCACCCACAACATAATACAGCAATTCATTTACACTCCCCATTTGAGTTGAAAAGTACTTTTAGTCTCTCTTTTTCTCACCTATCAGTGAGTGCCTTGTGGTTGCTAAGCAACAGTAAATAATTGCTGCTCTCCTATACTTTTGAAGGGGAAGAAGGAAATGCCTAGGTCCTAGTTGCCATCATTAAGAAATTGGGATATTTTACTGTATGGGACCAAAGACAACAGGACAGCCGAAGGGTTGGCTTAACACAGGTTTATTGCATAGGGATCCGGTGGAGCATGAGGTAATGGCGGTGATACATCTCGTTATATACAGTAGGGTTATACATTTGAATCTTGTAGCACGGTAGCTCATTGGCCGCTACCTGCGTGGCCTCGCCCAGGCACGCCTCTCTTCAGTAGTTCTTCTTTCCTGCTGCTGAATGCGGGGAAGGTTTCCCCGCGGCTGTCCGTGATTGAGCAATGTGAACCATGTGAGATTGAACGCTCGCAGCTGCCCTCTATGGGCTGCTTGCTCGCGTTCCTTTCAGCTGCAATACATTGTAATTGGGGTGGTTACATTCTGTCAGTACAAGACATGCATACACAACATCCCTCCCCCCTAGGATGGGACGAAGTCCCGCAACCAATGTGGCTTCCCGCACATTCGCTTGGGGCGTGCTTTCGCCTGCCCTAGTACAGGAGAGCCTGTGATCCCTGACTCCGTGGGTGCTTGTCCTGCAACGGAAAACGGGGATTCGTTAGTGGCTCTGTGGGGCGTCTGTGCCTGCCTTGCGCTGGGGGATGGGAATGGAATGAACAGCTGGGACGTGAACCCCTGCCTGTCTCCCTCGGACCCCGGGGACCCTCTAATCGTGAACCGCGGGACCGATGAGGATACCCTTGTGGTTCTGCTCCCTTCTGTCCCCCGCTCGGGGGACCTTGAGGCTGTGGCTGGCGGACTCGCCGTCGCCTCCTGTCTTGGGGGTGTCGGTCTCCGGGACATTGGCGCTATGTTGCACTCTAACTCACAGGGGCTACTGGGGCTGGAAGTACCAGGGGCTGAACTGAAACCCCTCTTCTCGCTAGGACGGGTGGGGGACCACTCCGCTAACTCCCCCTGGCACTGTAAATTAAGGTCTAAACTTTTTGGGGAGTCTGTATTTTGGGGACGCTCTCGGGGAATGTGTGTGTGATCGGGGCTCTTCCTTTCCGCCGCAAGCTCCCGCAAAAGATTTCTGAGGATCGATTCCCTTTCCTCCCCCCTTGGTGGGGACCCATGTTCCCCTCTCCCTCCCCCTTGGGTTAAGCGGGTGGGGGAGTACCCTAACGCTGATTCGTTGCTACTCTCGTCTTCGTCCTGCTTTCCGGGGACCCTCCGCCTGAGTTGATCTGCGTGCCGCCTCCACAGGAGGCCTGTATTGGTCTCCACGCGGTATGAGACGGGGCCGGTTTGTTCTATTACAATGCCGGGCACCCAGGCTAGTCCCCCGCTGGCGTAGTTCCTGCAATGCACGGGGGCGCCTACGCTAAAACTCTTTGAGGAATCCATCTCTACATTTCGCCCTTTGTCTTCTACTCTGGTGGGGTCTAGCCTGGAGATTACCGTAGCCAGCTTCCTGCGCATTAGCAATTCCGCGGGGGAGTACCCTGACGCTAAAGGGGTGACCCTGTACCGTAGCAGGAATTGGCATAGTTGTCGGTCTAGATCTCCGGAGCCCATGCGCCGTAGCGCGTCTTTAGTGGTGCGCACGAGGCGCTCTACTTGGCCGTTGGTGGCCGGGTGGAAAGGGGCGGAGGTGATGTGCCGAATGGCGTTGAGATCCATGAATTCCCTGAACTCGGCGGACGTAAAACAGCTAGCGTTATCGCTGACGAGGGTGTCGGGTAAACCGAACGTGGAAAAGACCCTCCGTAACTGTTTAACTGTGGTGGCCGAGGAGGTGCTCGAAACTGGGATGACCTCCAACCACTTTGAGAACGCATCCACCACTAGGAGGAAGAGCGTTCCCCTGAACGGCCCTGCAAAATCTACGTGTACCCGGGACCAGGGCCCCCTCGCTGCGTCCCACTCTCTATGTGGCAGACGAGCCTCTTCTGGCCTGGAGCTTTGGCACGCTTCGCAAGTGCCGACCATGTGCTCAATGTCGGCGTCTAGCTGTGGCCACCGAAAGTAACTACGGGCTAGAGCCTTAGAGCGGACGATCCCCGGGTGGCTGACGTGCAGCAGTTTAAGCACCCTCGGCCGGAGGGACGTGGGGATCACTACCCGCTGCCCCCACAACAGGCAACCCCTCTCTAGGGATAACTCTAGTTTCTTTTTGACAAATGTGTCGAATTCCGCTGCTGGGGAAGACACGGGCCACCCTTTCTGTACCCAGGAGGAGACTGTGGCTAACGTTTTGTCCTTGCCGGTCGCTTTGGCGATGTCGGCCGGTACTACTGGAGGGGCGTCTAGGACCTCTATCATTAAAACCTGGTGGTCTCTCTCTTCCTCGCCCACGTGGCAGCAATCCCGGGGAATGGGGGACCTCGACAGGGCATCCGCATGGCTGATCTCCTTTCCGGGCCGGTATACCAACGCGTGCTGATACGCGTTGAGAAAAATGGCCCACCTGAGCATTCTCGGGGACAGGATTTGGGGTGTGGGCTTATCTGCGGTGAAAATGCCTAGCAAGGGCTTGTGGTCAGTCACTATGGTGAAGGGGCGGCCATACACGAAATCATGAAATTTCTTAGTCCCCGCAATTATCGCTAGTGCTTCCCTGTCTGTCTGGGCGTAGTTTCTCTCCGCTTGGGACAAGGACCTAGAGTAAAACGCTATCGGGGCCTCCCTCCCGTTCTCCAGCACGTGGCATAACACCGCCCCCACCCCCACCGGGGATGCATCGCAAATCAGGACCACTGGGCGTTTGGGGGTCAGTACAGCATCTGATGCCAGGAGTCGCTTCAGGTCATTGAAAGCCTTCTCGTGGTCGTCGCCCCACTCCCATGCCTCGTCCTTTTTTAACAATTTGTGTAGCGGTTCCGCCACGGCTGCCTTCCGAGGAAGGAAGGAGTGGTAGAAGTTGAGCAGCCCAAGGAACGACTGCAGCTCGGGCTTGGAGGTGGGGCGAGGGGCCTTTTTGATGGCGGCCACCTTGGATTGGGATGGCCTTATTCCCTCGGGAGTGATGCGGAACCCTAGGAACTCGACCTCGGTTGCGAAGAAGACGCATTTGTCCTTTCGCAACCGCAACCCCGCCTTTTCGAATTTTTCTAGGACCCTTCCCAACCTTTCTGCCAATTCTGCCCGGCTCCCCCCTGTAATCAATACGTCATCAAAGTAGGGTAACACCCCCTCTAGTCCCTTTAGGAGGCGTTCCACGAGTGATTGGAAAATCCCGGGCGCCGAATTCACGCCGAATTGGAGGCGCGATACTTGGAACGCCCCTTTGTGTGTGACTATGGTCTGCGCAGCAGCTGCGGCGGGGGTGACCGGGAGCTGCTGGTAGGCTTGGGCCAGGTCGAGTTTAGCAAAACACCTCCCCCCGTGCAACCTGGCCAACAAGTGGCTGACTACCGGCACCGGATACGCATTAGGGCGGATCGCCTTATTGATGGTGCACTTGTAATCAGCGCATATGCGGACCTCCCCGTTGGCCTTGAGTGCTGTTACAATTGGAGTTTCCCACTCCGCAGAATCAACAGGAACAAGGATCCCCTGGCCCACCAATTTGTCCAACTCCGCCTCTATTTTGTCTTTTAGGGCGAAAGGCACCCTGCGCGGTTTAAGTCTGATTGGACGTACTCCAGGGTCCAGGTCGAAAGTCACTGGGGGGCCCTTGAACTTTCCGAGTCCCTTTTTAAAAACTTCGGGGTGCGCCTCACACACGCTCTGTATTGGATCAGTCCCGGCGGCGTGTACTCCCACGGCGTGCACCCCCCCGATGAACAACCCCAGGGGCTGAAACCATTGAGTCCCGAGGAGGCTGCATTTACCTCCTTTGAGGACGACTAGGGGAAGCGTTGCAGCGCGCTTTTTGAACTGGACCTGGAACTTCCCAACCCCCAGTACCGGGATGCGGTTCCCTTGCACGTCCTTTAGTGTGGCCCTCAACGCCTTGAGCTTGGGCCGCACGTGGGGGGGTATCTTTAGGAACTCTCCCTGAGAGATAATAGAGTAAGAAGAACCCGAGTCCACCTCCATCCTAACAGGGGCCCCTTGTATTACTACCTCGACGAAGTATCGGGGATGCTCCGTGGAAACGCTGAAAACCGGAGCGTCGTCCTCGCTGTCGTCGGAGATGCGTCCGACGCCGTCCCGCTTCCTCGTGGTCCGGGTGCCGTGGTCCTTGGGCCTCGTGGTGCGATCCTGCCTCGCCGAGCGGTCTGGGGAGCTCCTCTTGGCCTCGCGCCGCTTCCGGCAGACCTTGGCGATGTGCCCGCACCGGCCGCAGTTGTGGCACTCGGCCTTGCGGAACGGGCATTTGGCGCGGGCGTGGGCGGCGCCGCAGCCGTCGCAGCGCCGGCCCTCCTTTTGGACCCTCCGGACATCGTCGTCGTCGCCGCTCTCCGTGGTTGAGTCCGAGACTCGCCGGGCCGCGCGCACCGAGCTCTCTGCCTTGGCGGTTTTCGGCCGCCAGTCCTGGAGCTCTTGCACGCCGGCCGTCGTGGCTTCCGCGGCCTGCGCTGTGTCGAGGACCGTTTGCCACGTGGGGGGCGGCTCCTGTTTCATCAGCGCGCGCTGAGTCTCGGTGTCCCTCAGGCCGCAGAGCAGGCAGTCGCGGAGGGTGACTTCTGGGGTCTCCCATTTGCAGGGGCCGGCGGCCAGCCGCAGGGCCGCGGCGAACTCGGCGACCGATTCCCCGGGCGCTTGGACTCGCCTCCAGAACGCGCTCCGAGCAGGGAACATCGCTATCGCGGGCCGGAGGTGGGCGCGCAGCACAGCCAGAAGCTCTTTGGCTTTGTAGTCGCTCACCCTCCTCGGCGCGATCAGGTCCACCAGAGTCCTTTTTGTCTTGTGTCCGAGCATACGGACGAAGATGGCCCTCTGCTTGTCCTCATCTGAGACTTCGAGCTCCACCAGCGCTCCGTTGAAGTCTATCTCAAACAGCTCCAAGTCTCCCGGCTTCCTGATCTCGTAGCCGGCGCATGTCTTGGTCCCGTGGGCAGCCATTTATCCCACCTTCGTCGCCAGTTTACTGTATGGGACCAAAGACAACAGGACAGCCGAAGGGTTGGCTTAACACAGGTTTATTGCATAGGGATCCGGTGGAGCATGAGGTAATGGCGGTGATACATCTCGTTATATACAGTAGGGTTATACATTTGAATCTTGTAGCACGGTAGCTCATTGGCCGCTACCTGCGTGGCCTCGCCCAGGCACGCCTCCCTTCAGTAGTTCTTCTTTCCTGCTGCTGAATGCGGGGAAGGTTTCCCCGCGGCTGTCCGTGATTGAGCAATGTGAACCATGTGAGATTGAACGCTCGCAGCTGCCCTCTATGGGCTGCTTGCTCGCGTTCCTTTCAGCTGCAATACATTGTAATTGGGGTGGTTACATTCTGTCAGTACAAGACATGCATACACAACAGATATGAGATGGGGGAAATTGATAGAAAATCTCTGAGTCATGTTTCTTGGGGGGGGGAAACAACAGGAAAATATACCCTAATCAATAAGGAATCTTCAGAATCTGCTTACAAATAAAGGAAAAAAAATCAACTGATAAAAACACGATTCAGAGGGAATATACATTGGCATGATTCAGAGGGAATATACAGGATGCAGAGACAATTGTTTTCCATAATATTCAAATAGAATTTATTAAATGTTTACTTAAAGCAATTTTATTCTGATGCCACAGATAAAAATTGGATTTAGTTGTCAGCTGACATGGTTCCTCCTTAAAAGTTGACCCTTAATAATAATAATAAAATCCTAAGGATTTAAATACATGATCTACAAATAAATCTTACAACAATTAAAGCAACTTCAATTTTTTGTTTTGTTGACACTTATATTCTAACATAGGATAATAAAATGTTAAAGAGTCTTTCCTCTTAGCAGTGCTTAGAAGACTTGCTGCCTGTTAAATTTTAACTTGTCTTACATTTAATATTTATTTTTTCTTGCTTCACAATTTGAAAAACAGTAATCACGTTTAAGTTTTAAACATGCAAATTGCACAGTGGTTAGAATACAACCGTTGATTTAAGTTTACCGAACGAAGTTGTGTAAGGGAAATTGCTGCTCATTAACAACGTGCTGGTTATATAGGCACATGCTAGATTGTGTGATCAGATGCATGCCTAAGAATGCAACCAGCACCTAGTTAATTAGCAATAAACAGACTGTGTTGTTGGAGGTCCTATTTTTTCATGAAACAAACCAAAACAAATAAAATTTAAAAATTCTGATAAATATAATTGCAGAAAGTTAATACTTTTTACAATAGGCATATTATTCAGAAATTGAACTATGTCTGTTCCTTCCAAGTCTAGATATTGTAAATTGTCACTTTTGTGTTGAACTTTGGCTTTCCTTCTTTCTTGACATCTGGAGATCTTGTCTGATGCACATTCCTAATTGCGCTAAAAAAGTTAACACTCTAAAGCCTATTACATGTTAAAACTATAAAGCAAGCATGATCATAGCTAGGAGTAGTAAATTCATCTATAATTTGCAAAGAGAACTTTTGTAGTACCTTTTAAATGAGTAGATATGTAATAAATAGGTAAAAGTCAAGATCACCCTTGTTCAAAAGCCAGTCATATCCAACTCTTGGGTTCAGTGCTCATCTCTGTTTATAGCCAAAGAGCCAGCGCTGTCAGTATCTATGTGCCTGAAAGCCCTCCCTACCTCTAGCTCAAGTAACCATGATTATTACTCAATTCAGAGTCCACTGCTTTCCTGTCCTGTACATCTCTGCACCCACAGGTACCTACCTGTGGTAGGTACCTATTTATCTACTTGCATTTTTTTTGTTTTCAAACTGTTAGGTTGGCAGGAACTGGGACAGAGACAGAAGCTCACACCGTCATGCAGCACATGGGTCTCGAACTGCCAACCTGCTGACTTTCCGGTCGTGAAGTTCAGTGTCTTAACCACTAAGCCACCGCCGTCCCTCATGTAAGAAATATAGATCAATTAACATGTTAAAAAGCAAACATTTAAAATACAAATGTAACTTTTCATAAAGTTGGCAATATTATCAGATGCAAGAAGATGGGTGCTGCTGAAGCCATTTGGAAAAAAAGATGTTGAGCATTAAATCATCTCATTTCCTGTTATTTATGGAAAATTATTCATCATTGTGATAAAATATACTTTCTTATGGATGGAAAATGCTTAGCTTAGTAGACTTCAGAACTTTATCTTAGAATTATAGCAGTTTCTTTGCTCTGACATACTGTATCTTTGTTGGCTCATCAAAGTCCTGCCAGATGGTAAATAGAAAGCCTGCCAGAAATTTTCAAACACTCTGCAGGAAGTTCATCTAAAGCACCAGTGAACCATTTGCACTTAAAACAGAGCATAAATCCCTGTAGCTGAAATGCAACACAGATAACATTTCTGTCATGCCTACTGCTCCAAGGATAACACGAGGTTTCTCTACCCTGCCTTTTTCTGTTTCTTCCCTTATTCTTGGATAGATGATCCAGAGAAAGAAGCAACATGCAACAATAATCTGCAGAATGTAATGTTCACAGTATTCCATGTCTAGTCATGCTTGCCACATGTCCATGGAAACATCTGCAAACAGCGCTGGCTCTTTGGCTATAAACAGAGATGAGTACTGAACCCTAGAGTTGGATACAACTGGCTTTTGAGCAAGGGCGACAGTTACCTAATGTTCATATGAATACTGAGAATACTTATCATAAAATCTGTACAGTCCATTCAGGATAAATCCAACCCAGTTCAACAAGACTTACTCCTAAATATATAGTTTTGTCTGCAACAGCAAGCATAGGTTTCCAAGGATTGGACCCAACGCTATAATATTTGCTTTTGCTACTCTGTGGGATCCGCGCACATAATTGGCATACTGTCCCTGACAGAACCACGGCTTGGGGGAACACTCCTTGGAGCCTGGTTCCGAAGGGACAGACATTGGGGAGCGGATTAATAGTGATAGTTTAATTCACTGATCGCTGACCTGGCAGGCAGTTTGGACAGTGGAGGGCAAAAGATCACCGGGTGATGAACTCGATAGGTACGTAATGGGTAATCTTGTATCCGCAGAGACTCTGAACCCAAGAGTCAACTTAGGCAGATGTTTACTCCTGATAGCAGTAGACAATGCATGTCCCCCTGGTAGTAAATTAGGTAGATAAGGTGAAGTCATCCCTGATGAGTAATTTGTGTAATCTCAAAGTGCAGACCTGCAGTTTTCCTGTAATGGCCACGCGCAACCTATGCACGTGGTCGAGCTAGGCAGAGTATAAAGATTAGAGCCTTCTGATCAATAAATGGCTGGTCTTCGCTCCATCTTGCCTTGTGTGTCTTTACTTGACCAGTCTCCTCTGGGACCTTCCAGCCCGTATCGGGCCCCGATCCAACACTACACTTATGTGGAATTGCAGAAGATGCATAAATTTGACTGCACTCAGTCCACACACACCGTTCTGTCATAGAAGTAGTGCATCCAAGACACAATTTTCCTTAGAAAAAGATCTTAAGTCAACAGGAAAATTAATTGCAACTTCCCTCGTTTCACAGAGACTTAAGCAGTAGATTCCCACCATAAGCTTTCCTTCAAACAAGCCCGGATCTCATTGCTGCATTCTTCAAAAACGTGGTAAGATGTTATCAGAATCTGTGTGACAGCATAAGAAAACAACAAAATGTAGAGAACTATGATGGTTTTTTAGGACACAAATTCATAGAGAATAGAGAGATTGTCTCTAAACTGAACAATTGTAACCAAATGTGCCTGTTGTTCCAGACCAGTGTTTCCTTAATTGCTTCCTGTTTGCAACCATAATTTGAATGTCACAATTTTTTCCTTGGAATTTTATTAAATCTGAAACCAAAGAAAATGAAAGCCTGGAAATAGGGGATACATTTTTCCTGTCCCAGAATAGTGCAAGCTTTTACCTTGTATCACTGCTCCAAAATATTTAGAGGCACAGAGGTTCTCAATGTTTTCCAGCCAGGAGCCAGACCACGCCCCCTCAGGCAGCGGAGTGGGCCAGACTGGTGTCGTAAAATGTGTCCGTGGCTGTCATAAACGTGTTTACGATGGCTGCTGACTCATCTACGGCTGCGTAAATGCATTTACATTGGCCGTAAATGAGTTTGCGGCTGATTCCAGTGGTGGTGGTGGGCAGCTGGAGCGAGGTCAGGGGCCAGATTATTTGGTGCCATGGGCCAGATCCAGACCCCGGGCCATAGGTTCCAAACCCCCTGCAATAGACCATAGAATTCTGATAGCTGTAGGAGGGTTTGTTGCTCTCATATCCTGACTGTGGATTTTCAGAAGCATTTTGTTTGCCCTGGAGGAAGTAGGTAGATGGGTTAGATAGGTCTGATTAAGCAGGTTTCTTCATTTATCCAAAGTCCTTACACTTATTTCCTATTTTAATTATAGGACACCAATCCACTCACCATTTCAATTGTGCATAACATATTAGGTTGCTATTTAGAACCAGCTGATAATTTAATTTTAAATTTAATTTAATAGTCATATTTATATGTGCTGCCCGCTCAGGTAGAACCCGACTCAGGGCGGCATTACAACAAGTTCTAAAAACACATAAAACACATAATAAATCCAGTTTTGGATATTTTTGATTATTGTCTTTTTTTTCATTAAGTAGTTTTGCTTCCTTTAAAGAAGCATTAGAGCTGTCTTAACATGTGGGAATGTACCATGGCTATAATCTACACAACACTCTTTCAGTGTTGAAAATAGGAATGAATAATTATAAAAGGCATTGATGGCTCTTTATCATGTAAAAGTTTGTACTGTACTTTAATATAAATATGTGTTATTTAATTGACATGACTTTATTATTATACTTCATTCTTGTAAAATACACAGACATAATGGCTGGGAAGGGATTTCCCAAACTGGGAAACCAGACTTCCAACTAATTGGCTATTTGAGAAGAGAATGTTGAACTAGATAGCCTTTCAGTCTGATCCAAAACAGTTCTGCCAGTGTTCTTATTATTGGTTCTTAACTTCTGTGTATTTTGCGGAGGCAAATGACAAATGTCCTTCTCACTACTAAGGTAGCATATTAATTTATTGTATTTCAATTCGATTCAAACTTTATTACGGTCGATGACCAGTGCAATTAATTTATTGAAATATATTACGCCTTGATGTAAAATGTTTGATATACCTATATAGTAGTATAGTGTTATGTTATTGCAGTATTAGAGTATTATATTGTAGTACAGTAATACCTCATACAAAGTCCGCTTCATACAACATCGGATTCATACAACATCACCTAATTCCTTGAAAAAAGTTGCCTCATACAAAGTCGTGTGACGTTGTATGAGGCATTGGGGTTTTCCCAGGTTGCATTGTGCCTGGGCAGTATAAAAGGCAGGACACATGTGTGCATTGCTCTTGTGGGTTTTGCATGAGGCAAAAAGTATTTAGAAGTGGGTTTGAGCGCGATTTTGGATTTTTTTGAATTTTTTCGTCAGAATTTTTAGAAGCATTCCTGAGATTTTTGCAGCATTCTTCAGGTTCTTGGACAATCAGGGTTGTTTGACAAGTTTTTGTAATGTTTTTAGCCTTCAGACAATGATTTCTTAAAGTTCTGTCAGTTTCCTGTCTGTTTCCTTGACTTTGCCCTGAAGTCTGTGCTGTTACAGTACAATGTATCTCTATGGAAACGACGTCGTACGAGGCATTGCAGCAAGGATTTGGACGTTGTATGAGGCATCGCGGCTAGGATTTTGCATGCCTCATACATAGTCCAAATCCGTATAAAGTCCAAACTTGTGGAACCAAGTTTGGACGTTGTATGAGGTATCACTGTATTATAATATAATAATAGCCAGAATTCTACTGGCAGTTTATGCCGGCATAAGTGTAATTTGTAAACTGTGATGGCGAATTGCCATTATTTAACATGTTGCTGCTCACCTTCCAGTTGCAATGAACACATGACAACTTGTTAATTACCAGCAATTCACTGCTGCAATTTACATAATTATCCTTAAAATGGCAAAATTGCTCAATAAAAGTCTGTCCAATATATTGTAATACACCTTGAATAGATTACTGAATGGAAGGTTTAGGGCAGTGGTGGCAAACCTATGGCACGGGTGCCAGAGGGGACACTCCCAGCCCTCTCTGTTGGCACACGTGGCCATTGCCCAAGCACAGAGTTTGCCCCGCCCTTCTGCCCAGCAGCCCAATGGGAAGGCTTCCTCCCTCTCTTCAGCACAGAGTTTGCTCTAACCAACAACACAATGGGGCTGCTTCCTCCCTCCCCCCAGCACAGAGTATGCCCACCCCTCTGCCCAGATGCCCAATGGGAACGCTTCCTCCCTCCGCCACCACAGAGTTTGCTCTGCCCAACAGCCCAATGGGAGCACTTCCTCCCTCCCCCCATAACAGAGTTCACCCCACCCCTCTGTTTGGGCACTCGGTTTCTAGAAGGTTCACTATCACTGGTTTAGGGTATTCACAGGATCCCTTCATATCCAGTTTTTTCTAAAAGATAGCATATCATCTAAATAGTATTAGACTCAGTGTACATATAGTCCCAGCTATAACCATGCTCACTGGGCAACCACAACATCTTTTGAAGTATTAACAGAGGCTTGCAGGACATGTTTAGAAAAACTTGATGAATTGAACTAGGTAGAGAGCTAGTGTGGCATAGTAGTTACACTGCAGGACTAGGTCTTAATGGATCTGGGTTCACATCTTCGCTGAGTGATGCAACTGGTGGGATGATCCTGGAACAGTCTCCCCCTTCCAAACTGATCTACACTATAGGCTTGTAATGATGAGGTGGGGGTGAAGTATCTGTCTGAGCGCACTGGAAAGAAAAAACATATACGGTAAATGTCACATAAGTAAGTTCCAGGCATCCCTGTGAAAATGAGTAGAATTGGTTGCAGATTTTTTTTTAAAAAAAGACGCTGGTGGCTCCAGTGGTTAAGACGCTGAACTTGCTGACTGGAAGGTTGGCAGTTCAATTCCCGGATACTGCATGACGGAGCAGTCCCAGCTCCTGCGAATCTAGCAGTTTGAAAGCAAGAAATTGCACGTAGATAAATAGGGACCACTTTGGTGGGAAGGTAAGCAGCATTCTGTGTACCCCGGTGTTGAGGCATGCCCGCCACATGTCCGACATCTGCAGACTCAAACAATGCTGGCTCTTTGGCTATAAACGGAGATGAGCACCAAACCCTAGAGATGGATACGACTGGCTTTCAAGCAAAGGAGACCTTTACCTTTACTTTACCTTACTTAAAAAAGAACGTATTTGGTGTTGAGTATTTTAGAGCAACCCCAGCATGCAATGGGTTATTAATGTTAATTCTATCTCTGATTAACCAATAGAAAAGTCTTCCCACCTCTAAGATCATGTTTTTTATATATTAAGCTTTGTTTGGGTCTCTTTATTTTGCTCTCTACTCTTGTTACTCACCTTCTTTTTTTTGCTTTTTTTGCCTTACAAGCAAAAACATGTATGTTTAATATCACCATTTTGTTTAGCACATGGCAACCTTTATGAAAATAACTTTTACAAAGCAGAGCACATGTTTATCTCTCTGAATCAACCCTTAGTAAAGAATACTTTTGTTATGTTTCTAAAACAGCATGTGGAGTGTGTTCAATTGCTGGACTAGAGTGAGGAGTAAAAGGCTTGCAAACTTGCAAATCAAACTAAAGCTAATTGTAAATCTACCCCGCTTTACTGCTGCATAAAAACTTAACATTTATTGTACAAGGAGTATGTAGAAGTGGGTGGACTAAAATATTAAATGGTTTCCCACTTGCTGTGCAAATATCAGTCTGAAAAGCTTGAAGTGTATATAAATTGTTTTCAGTTGAATGGTGCAAATGTTGGCTACTTAACTGCTGGCAATTCTTCTTTAAGTGCTGTATCTGATTCCAAATATTGGCTATCATCATGTTGATCAGCCATGAAGATTGTCCTGGGAACAATATAATGCAGTTGCCTTCTGTATCACAGTGTGACACCCATACGACTGATCCAGTTCCGCGAGTCATTTTTCTGGTCCTGAGCCTTTTTGGCACATAAAGTCCTCCTCAGCCCCAGGACAGTATTACGGTAATGAAGCTGCTGTCCTCCATCAAGATGGATTCAAGTGGGATTTAATCCACCTGGGGACCATCACCCTTCCCTGTGGACTTCGCCACTCAAGGCTATTCAGTGGCAATTGGCCACTGAAATTTATAGGGCCGAAGGACCCGACCACTTTCTCCTCCCCTAACCCCACCGACCACATTTAACTTTTGCCAGCTCCGGCTGGGTTTTTGAAAGTCTTTCCCTCCCGGCGCGGCCTTCTGCGTTGGGAGAAGCACTGGCCTGTCCTTCGTCTCTAACAAAAGTTAGAAAGCCAACAAATGATGGTATTGTGGAAAAGGAAATGTAGCCCTCTTGTGACCCGGGAGGGCAAATTCACTCCCAGGATGTGAGGTTTCCCATCCCAATCTGTGTCAAAGGTGTCCAAAAGGGCAGTTATTTCCTCATGATTAAATTAAAATTTCCACAATTGCTTTAAACAAGTTTACTGGCTCAAATATTGAAGCTTTTGTGAGCTATAAATTCACAGAGCTGTACTCCAAATGTTGAGCTGACAGGACTCTGTTCCTTGAATATGGACCCTTGTGGACCTGTCAGCTCCTTCAGCATTCAGATGTCAGCCATCACCTGATGTGATGTGCTTTGACTTCAAGTGGAAAGATGTGATGTCAGATTATAGTCTTCTATTTCTCAAATGGGAATATTGTGAATAAATCCGCTGACTGGAAATTTATGGGATACACATGGAAGAAATAAACAACACTGAATTTAAGCCACCCCAGTAGCATATTTCTTGAAAGGAGATATCTTGCCTTTGTGCCATTTGATGCAGCTGTCACCTAAATTGGAGGCAGAGAAACTTGAAGTAGGCTCACTAGACACACTATCTGAGTTCCTAAAATAAATGGATAGCTGCCTCTTACCTTAACGGATTACTCTCAATGGAGGCTTCTTCTTCTTCTGCCACATGACACTCTTACATCTTTCCATTCAGCATTTCTGTATGGGTGGGCAGTGTTGCCCATCTCTGGTCAATGATGTTAGACCGGGTCTAAAACTCACCAAAGCATCCTTTGTCAGATCCCCTGGGGAAGGTGAAAGCGTAGGGCAAACATCATGGTCCGCCTAGCCAGCGGGTAACGTGATATCAAAATGGCTAAAAACCACATGCAAGTGGACTTGATTTCTCAAGTCTATTTGCATGTGCGGGATGTTGTCACAGAGATGTCTACCAATGCGTGGACTCCTTGCTGAATAATGACTCTAAGGTATCCAAGGTATGCAATCTGGAAGAGAAAGATTAGTACTGAAAAATATATACATGCAGAGAACCATCATCTACTCAGTGTGGCAACATTTCAACCTTTTTCCAGCAGCCTAAAATTAGAATTAAACTTGTCTACCATCTCCCCACGAGACTGCGGTGGCTCAAGTGGTTAAGATATTGAACTCGAAGACTGGAAGGTCCGAGTTTGATTCCCGATTACCGCATGATGGAGTGAGCTCCCATCTCTGTCCCAAGCTCCTGCCAACCTAGCAGTCTTGATACTCAGAGCTCTTCAATGGTGGAGTATACTTTCCCAGGGGGAGGGGACTGCAGTGGCTCAAGTGGTTAAGACGCTGACTGGGAGGTGGAAGGTCAGCAGTTCAAAACCCGAGTACTGCATGACAAAATGAGCGCCCATCTCTGTCCCAAGCTCCTGCCAACCTAGCAGTTCGTTCGAAAGCAAGAAATTGCAAGTAGATAAATAGGTACCACTTTGGTGGGAAGGTAAATAGCATTCCATGCACTCAGGGCTGGCCCTACCATAAGGCGAACAGAGCGGTCGCTCCAGGCGCCCACTCCTAGGGGGCGCCACAGTGGTAAAGGAAAAAAATGGGGGGGGGGGGTTTCGATATTTTGATTGTGAGCGTTTGGCATGTATGTTAATGACCTTATTTGTTGACCAAGGGGGCACCATAGTTGGATCTCGCTCCATCCTAAAACTTGCCTCAGGCCTACACTGCATGCACTCCGGTGTTGAGGCAGGCCTGCCACATGTCCACAGAAATGTCTGAAGATGCAGACTGCGCTGGCTTTTTGACTATAAACGGAGATGAGCACTGAACCCTAGAGTCGGATACAACTGGCTTTCGAGCAAGGGCGACCTTTACCTTTACTTTATCATCTTCCCATGTATAGAGCCTGTTCCTGACCATGCTTTCTTAGTGTAAGAGAATTGGCAATATGAACTGGACCTTAATGTTTCTCTGTAGCTTTCTATTGTTAATTAATTATGTCTACATAAAAAAATAAGTAAATAAAAAAAATTAAAAAACAAAACAGTCAGTGAGCTATTAATTTCTCCATTAAGATAGGTCACAGGGGGGTACACAGAAAGAACCTCCTCAGAGGTTGTGGTATTTTTGAACCACAATCGGGCGTACCATGAACTACAGCAACCTTGTTGTGCCGGCTAATCTTTCTCACACTAGATCAGGTGAAAGGAACTACGGAATGAATTTACCAAAAGGTAGCTTCATTTTGGCAGTTTAAAGTCTGACCTAGACACGAAAGAAAAATAGGTCAAAGAAACCGTATCTATTAATGTGGTGCCGTCCATTATAAATTAGGACAAGACTGTAATATTGTTATGTATGTTAACTGTGTTTTCTGACAGGAGCAGAATGTATCTTTTCTCATGTATCTATTCTTATGCAAATAAGTGGATCAAAAATGTGCACACTCTGTTAGCCAATGGGCCTGTTGTATTATTATTACTGTTACTGTCTATAGTGTATATAAGTCCGAATTTTGCCCCATCCAAACTGTGTTCAAACCCCACTAATAAAGAGTTGAATTTCACTACTTCATTCGTCTGCTTCATCATTCCTTGAACACTAAAAATATTGTCCGCGTGTCTTTTAATGGACAGTTTCAACATGGTGACAGATCTGTAAATTATCAGAAATGGGGTGGAGAGGGGAAATCCTTTGTGTCATAAGATACAAGGAGAACAGACTCTAGTAATTCCTAGTGTAATTCCTAGTGCTCACAGTGGTGAGCCACTGTGTGAGACAAAATGCTGGACTGGATGGGCTGTGGCCTGTTCCAGCAAGGCTGTTCTTATGTTCTTATGATTTATCATTTGTAAATATATGGTCACTTCCTCCCCTCTCTTTTCCGGGACTATTTTGATTCTTCTTGACGGTGTCTCTTATGTAGACAATCTAAGATCTTGATTAGATTACTCTGATAGACTTGGTTTACAAATTGAAAATCAAGGCACTAGAATATGTCATGCTTTCATGGCGGGCTCTTTGGAAGCTTTGAAATTGCTAGGGCATTGGCACAAGTGGAGAACATCGCAATTCTGCAATGCAGAATGTGGTGACTGCAGTATATCCTTCCAATTTACTCCTAGGTAGACTATCACTTTCACTAATGCCACTTTCTTTGTTCTCCCTAACTCACTCAAGCCTTTGTGTAGAGGTGAGAAAAAGTAACTTTTTTGGACAGAATTAATATCTTGTGACTCCTCAGCAGCCTAGCTGGTTGTGGAATCCTTGGAGGTTTATGCAAGAAACCCAACACCTTCCTTTTACTTCTACTTTAAAGTTTCCTGTGTCAATAAACACTGAACCACAGTCCAACCCCAAAATCCAGTCATCATCAGGGTTCAAAAGGCAATAAGAGATGTTTAAATTCAGTAGGAAGAGAGTAGTAGAATTAGAAGAGCCAAGCTCCCTTTGAATAGAACCATTTTTAAACAGAGAGAAGGTTTTCTTGCTTTCCTGCTGTTGTGTCTTTGGAATGATGATTAGGATATAACTAGAAGAGTCTCATAAAATTGGAGCATGCACAAGACACCAGCTGGAACAAAATCAGACAGAGCCCACTAGAATTATTGAGTTTGCTACTCCTAGCCAGCAATTTTCACCAAGATTGACTCTGCTGTCTAAGGCTGCTAGGAGTTACAGTCTGACAATGTCTAGAATCTAGAGCAGGGGTTCCCAACTGACGGCCTGTGGGCTGGCCCTGGCCCACGGCACCAATTAATCCAACCCACAGTGAGGACCCCGCCACTGCCACTGGAGGTGGAGAAAACACTGGAAGTGACGAAAACAGCAGAAAATGTGGTATGAGTACACCCACCACCACCAAAAGTGGCAAAAGTGGCGGGAGGAGCCACGCCTCTGGCCCACACATCTGTCCAAGGGGTCATGGTCTGGCCCGTGGCATGAAAAGGTTGGCCGCCTGTGATCTAGAGGCCCATGCTTTACCTGCACTTGAGCCTGACATGAATTCATAAGAGACAGGCAGTGTCTGTTTGTCTCTTACTGGTGAAACCTAGGGGAAAGGATGAAAAGGTATTCTTGCCCTTCCACAGAACATTTTAACATAAGAATGGTTCTTTCTTGAATTGAATTGAATTTTTTTTAATGTAGTAGGTAAAATCATATGGGAAAAAGTTCGGTTTCACTTACCAGTGATAACTTTCGTTCTTCGAGTATATAGTTTGTGAATACACACTCATGGGTTATGCGCCTGCGCAGAACGGCCGATCGGAGGCTTGAAAAGCTATTGGTCAAAAGTTTTGGCGGTAAGACCGCCCACCGTACCACCCACCCTGAGGCGCCCGCACGCCATTTTACCTCAGTTCCATACTTAAGCCAAACACAGGATAAACCAATTGATCTCATCCGTGCAGCTCAAGAGGGGAGGCAGGGTGGGTAGTGTGTATTCACAAACTATATACTCGAAGAACGAAAGTTATCACTGGTAAGTGAAACCGAACTTTCTCCTTCGTATAGTTTGTGAATCCACACTCATGGGAGATTAGCAAGCTCACACTTACTTGGTCGGTGGGCAGTCGGATGAGATGATCCCACGATGAGGATGATGACGGTCAGGCAGGGTGAACTGTCAAGGGCGATGGGCCCGGAGCCCCCGAGTGAGGACAACACGGCCAAGCCTGGCGTCCGCAGTGGCTCTGGTGTCCACCCTGTAATGCTGGACAAATGTAGAAGGTCTGGACCAGGTGGCAGCCTTACAGATGTCCTCAAGCGGTGTGCCCTCCAAAAAGGCCGTGGATGTTGCAACCGCTCTGGTAGAGTGCGCCCTGACATGCGGTGGAGGTGGCAGCGATGCCGACTCGTAGGCCAAGTAGATGGTAGAGGTGATCCATTTGGAGAACCGCTGCGCAGAGATGGGTTCACCTTTGGACTTGCCCCCATACGCCACGAAAAGGCGTTGCAACTTCCTGAACTCCCTTGTCCTGCTGGTGTAAAACAATAAAGCTCGTTTGACATCCAGCGTGTGCCAAGTCCTTTCTTGGGCGTTAGTGGGGTTCTGGAAGAATGTAGGCAAGGAGATAGTCTGTGCCATATGAAACTGGGAGACCACCTTGGGAAGAAAGGTGATGTCCGCTTGGAGTACCACACGGTCATTGAAGAATTGAAGAAAGGGTGCGTCTGCCCGCAGAGCAACCAGCTCCCCAGCTCGTCGAGCAGACATGATGGCCACAAGAAAAGCCGTCTTCCAAGTGAGGAGACGAGCATCCGCGGTGGCCATGGGCTCGAAAGGAGTCCTGGTGAGCGCGTTGAGGACGGTAGAGAGTGACCATTGGGCCGTCGGAGTCCTGACCGGAGGGAAGGCATTCCGCAACCCCTTGAGGAAACGTTTCACCATTTGGTCGCGGAAAGCGCCAGAAGCGGGCGAGCCAGCCGGAGAGTGAGCCACCACCGCTGCGAGGTGTACTCGGATGGAGGTGATGCTGAGGCCAGACTCCGCCAGGTGGAGGAGGTAGGTCAAGACATCCTGCAGTCCCACCTGTGAGAGGGACGTCTGCTGGGATGCCAGGAAAGCACAAAAGCGTCTGTATTTGGAAGCATAGGACTTCCTTGTGGAAGGGCGCATGGCTAGTTCCAGGATCCTGGACAGTCTGGGGTTATCCTCCACGCGGTGAGGTGGAGGCTGGGCAGGTCCGAGTGGTGAAGCTGGCCCTGCTCCATCTGGAGAAGCGTCGGTGACTCCGGTAGCGTGCGATACTGAGATGACATGCGCAACAGCAGCGGAAACCATGGTTGGCGGGGCCATGCTGGGGCCTCTAGGATGGCCCTGGTGCTGTGCTGAAGCATTCTGGTGAGAACCTTCTGGATCAGAGGAAACGGAGGAAAAGCGTAGAAATAGTCCTGATCCCACCGTTTCATGAAGGCATCGCCCTCGGAGTTCACACCGATGCCCGCCCTGGAGCAGTACCCGTGGCATTTCGTGTTGGACTCCGACGCAAAGAGGTCGATGTTCGGAGTCCCCCAGGCCTCGCAAAGCGACTGAAAAACCTCGTCGTTCAGTTCCCATTCGTGGGTCGTCGAGGTGAGGCGGCTGAGATGGTCGGCCAAGACATTCAGTTTGCCCTGAATGTGCACTCCAATCGGGAAAATATGCCTCTCCAGGCACCATTCCCAGAGTTGCACAGCGAGGTAAAGAAGGGTGGTGGATCGTGTTCCTCCCTGCTTGTTCAGATACGCCACAGCCGTGGTGTTGTCCGAGGCCACTTGGACCGCCTTGCCCATGAGCAGGCTCTCGAAGGAATGGAGGGCCTTCCAAATGGCCAGCAGCTCCAAGTAGTTGATATGGTGCACCATCTCCTGAGGCGACCAAGGGTTGTTGACCGTGAGAGTCCCGCAGGCAGCCCCCCAGCCGAGGTTGCTTGCGTCGGTCAATATTTGCAATGAGGGTTGCGGTGGGTAAAAGCTCTTCCCCGTTGTCACGTTGAGTGGTGCCGTCCACCACAGCAGCTGGTCCCTCAGCTCCGGAGACGGAGTTAGCCGTTTGGACTGGCTCTCCCGGAGCACGTCGAATTCGTGCAGGAGCCACGACTGTAGGGACCGGAACTTTAACTTGGCGTGAGGAACCACAGCCGTCGTTGAGGCCATAAGGCCTAGCAGTCTTTGAGCCTTCTTTGCCCGGGTGCACGGTTTGGTGCGAAGGTCGTTCACTCCCTGCGGGATGTCCCGCAAGCGCTTCTGGGGTGCAAAGGCTCTGGTGGCAAGCGAGTCGAGTACCGCTCCGATGTACTCGATGCGTTGAGAGGGAATCAACTTCGATTTGGTGAAGTTGATCCTGAGGCCGAGACTCTCCATGAGGTGGACCGTGAATTGTGTGTCCCGAATGGCCGACGAGCTGGTGGGGGATACAATCAGCCAGTCGTCGATGTATGGGAAGACCCTGATTCCCCGCTGGCGAAGGAAGGCAGCCACCGGAGCCATGCATTTGGTGAAGACTCGTGGTGCCGTGGCCAGACCGAACGGTAGACATCGGTACTGGTACACCGAATCGCCGATGCGGAATCGGAGGAACCTTCGGTGCTCCTCGAGGATGGAGACATGGAAGTAAACGTCCTTGAGGTCTATGACTGTGAACCAGTCCCCTTTGTTGATGAGGGGAAGGACGGTCTGTAGGGTCACCATCCGGAACTTCCTGGTGTGGATGCACTTGTTGAGGCGGCGCAGGTCCAGAATCGGGCGAAGTCCTCCGTCCTTCTTCTGAACCACAAAGTACCTCGAGTAGAAGCCGTTGTCCCATTCGGGCGGCGCCACCCGCTCGATGGCTCCCTTGGACATAAGAGTTGATATTTCTTCCTCCAAATGGGGGGACGAGGTGGTGAGACGATGTCTTCCTACCCGAGGCGCCCGCACGAACTCGATGGCGTAGCCAGAGGACAAGATCTTTAAGACCCACCAGTCATCCGTGATGCCTGACCCTACCTGGAGGAAGTTCCGGAGGGGGAGGTACGGGATGTGGAGCGAGAGAGACTCGGCCGTCGCAGCTTCAAACGCGCGACTTGGACTTAGCGTCCGAACGCTTGCCGTGCCCGTAGGGCTGGTAGCGGGGCTTGTGCTGGCGCCATTGCTTGTAGGAGCCACACCTGGGCTGTTCCACGGGGCCACCCTGTTGTTGCGGGTTCCCCTGGTACCGCCGCGTGAAGGGCTGGAATCTCGGTCTGGCAGCCGGAGCCGGCGTGGTGAGCCCCAGGAACTTGGCGGAGTTAGTCTGCCGCATCTCATTGAGGACCTTGTCCGTGTCCTGTCTGAAGAGGCCTTGCCCGTCGAAGGGGAACTCCTCGATGAGCTTCTTCATAGCATCATCGAGGGAGGTGCCCCTAAGCCAGGCGTGACGACGGAGCAGGATAGGAGACGCCATGTCCTTTGCCGCATAGTCATTGATATGCCTGGCTGTTCGCATTTGTTGCTCCGCCAGGAAGTCCCCTTCAGATGCCAGCGCGCCGATCCGTTTCTGGGTGTCGGTGGGCAGCGTCGCCGTTTCGGCCTTCACTCGCTCCTAGAGGTGAGACTGGTAAAGGCCCATGACAGCCGAGTAGTTGGCGGCGCGGAGGAAGAGGGAACCGGTGGCAGTAGAATTTTCGGCCCACCGCGTCCAGCTTCTTCCCTTCCGGGGTCGAAGGCACCGGGAATCCGCTGGTGGCCGTCCTGTGCTGAAAAGCCTTGACCACCAGGGAGTTTGGCAAGGGGGTGAGCCTGCAAAAACTCGACGTTCTTGTTCAGGACTCTGTACATGCCGTCGAGCCTGGACGAAACGGAGTGTGCTGACACCGGCTTCCTCCATGTCGCCTTCGCCGACGTCAACATGGACGGAAGCATGGTGATATGGACCGGCCGTACCGCACGTCTGTCCAGCTTTGCGGTCATTTGGTCCTCACCTTCCAGTGGCGGCTGGTCCACCTTCAGGTTCAGCACGGTCCCCAGGCGCGTCAGCATGGCCGTAAGCGAACGTTGATCCCACCACGCGGTGGGTCAACCGTGCCGATGGCTTGGTCTGGCGTCCTTTCGACGTCGCCGTCTCCCTCGTCCTCCTCCGAAGAGGCGCTGGAGTCATCGGAGGACGAGGGAGGAACTCTTACATCCACGTCGGGACCGCGCCAGTACGGCCTGGGCGGGCCGGCGGGATGGGAGTCCACCGCATCAACGTCTGGACCAACCTGCGACAATGTGGGTGGGCCAGCGGAGCGGATACTCGACCCTCGGGAGGTCGGAGGGGCCACAGCAGGGCCAACATCCCTGGGGCTTGCGGTGGTCGGTACCGGAGCCGCAGAGGCCGCAGGCATGGAGGTCTTAAACTGGTTGGCAAAAGTCTGAGCCATGACCTCAAACATCCCTTTCAGGAGCTCCATCTGGGATGGATCCGGCATCGTCGGGAGCGACGAAACGGTGGCCGACGAAACGGTGGCTGGTAGAATCGGCAACGAAACGGTGGCCGGCATGGTGATTGCCGCGTCATCGAGCGTTGGTGTCCTGGGCCTTGGGGAGACGGAGGCCTGTCTCATCGGCGAACGGGCCCTCCCACGAGGCGGCGACGGGAGAACCTGAAGTGGGCGAGCTGGAGCCCCAGCCCTGCGTCCTTTTTCAGGCGATCCCGAGGAGGACCGTCCTCCCCAGATGGAAGACCCAGGCGACGGACATCTCGCGACCGAGTATGGCGGCGAAGGTCCCAGAGAGACAGGGGTGTGCGGAGTAGGCGGGAGCGATCGCCTCTTCTCCGACCCGTGTTTCTTTTTCTTCTCTCCGTTCTTGTCCCTCTTCTTCTTCTTCTTGATGGGGAGAGCGGAAGAAGAAGCCGAAGGCGGAGGAGGCTGAGAGACACTAGCCGAGGTAGAAGCGGCCGCAGGGGGAGCCAGAGAGAGTTCCATCAGATGGGCTTTGAGCCGTTAGCTCCGATTCTGCACCGCCAGACGGGTGAATTTCTTGCAGTGAGGGCAAGACTGGCTCTGGTGAGACTCTCCGAGGCAGAAAAGGCAGAGGCTATGCCCGTCGGAGGCCGGAAACTTTTTCAGGCAAGCCGAACACTGTTTGAAGGCCGCGGCCATCAAAGAAAAAATTCTTCCAACGGAAGTTTCTGGAACACGGGTACCCCGAAGGGCTGGCCAGCCGCCACCCCCTTGAGGGGGGAAACGGTGACCGAAGCGAGTAGGTAACTGAGTCCACCAGAAGGAAGAAACAGCACCGGGGTGGCGATCCTGCCCGAAGGACAAGATCACCGAAAAAATTGTAAAGTTAGCCAAAAGACTTTCCCTCAGAAGGGCGAAAAAATTGAGGAAGCTCTCAACGATCGTCCTGCTGCTACGGCGGAAAGAAGAGAACTGAGGTAAAATGGCGCGCGGGCGCCTCAGGGTGGGCGGTACGGTGGGCGGTCTTACCGCCAAAACTTTTGACCAATAGCTTTTCAAGCCTCCGATCGGCCGTTCTGCGCAGGCGCATAACCCATGAGTGTGGGTTCACAAACTATACGAAGGAGAACCATGAATATAGGTTACCAGTGTAGTGCTTTATTCCTTGATACTTGCCATCTGTCATCTCACTCATTGCTTGAGCTGAGGGAAATGAAGAGCCTGGTGGTGCAGTGGTTAGTATGATGTACTGCAGCCAAAATGTTGTGAGTTTGATCCTGACAGGAATCAAGGTAGACTCAGCCTTCCATCCTTCCGAGGCCTGTAAAATGGGTACCCAGCATGGGGGTGGGGTGGTATATAAGTGTAATTGTTATATTGCTAAGACCACAAAAGCCACCCAGCAGTACAGGTAGATTTATTTACACACTTGCTTGCTTATGCTGTCTGGAACAAATAGGATCCTGGACATAACATGTCACCTTGGAAAAAACATCTCATTGCACAGGACAAAGTTGCTGGTTGTGTAGAGGGTATGCATGTATACAGCCTCTGTACCTCTGTAAGTTGCCCCTTCTGCTGTAAAACCTGATTTACAAATTGTGAACATTTGGGGGCTGGCAGCCCAGAGAGTTGAATAAAATATCTGTAGAACAAATAGTTCAGTCCAGGATATGGTCTAAAGTTAAATGATAAATAGCAACTTTGATAAAGCTAAGCTGGTGTTTGTATGGAACGCTTTGTATTTTGCTTGTTTCACTGGGAGGGAACTGATTTGTTAGCACTTCTGTGGATTCTATCAATTCTGCCTGCTTTAGTTGGAAATCTCTACTGGATTTAGCCCTTATTTGAAGGGTATAGGATGAAGAAATATCCAGCCATAGCACTGGTAATTTTGGTAGTGCTATAGTAATTTATGTAGTAAGGTTGTAAATTCAATCCTGATCAAGGCTCAAGGTTGACTCAGCCTTCCATCCTTCCGAGATCAGTAAAATGAGTACCCAGCATGGTGGGGGCAAAATGCTAATTAACTTGTGAACCACCCAGAGAGTGCACTAAATGCTATGGGATGGTATATAAGGGTGATTGTTTTGCTTTTTGCTTTTTAGTACTATAGTCATTTGCAGTGGCAAAGATTTGCAACAAACCATGTCATCACATGATTCTATCACATAGAGGCAAGTTTTTATATAAAAGCACAGCTTGTTTATTTGTGAAAATCAGGCAAGAAACGTGCTAAAAGGACTATTAGAATGTGGTGTCCCTGAACCATTAACTTGTAGTTTAACTGCCTCATCAGTCATCTTATCTCTAATTAAACCCAGATGGGTGATTTCAATGTTAATACTCAGCTAATTTAATAAAGCTGCTCAAGCAGTTAAAGTAACAACAAGCTTCTACCCAAAGTTTTCCAGATGTCACTGAGGCAATACAAAACTTCAAAATACAAAACTTCAAAAAAGTTGGAAAAGCAGAACTTGGAAAAAACCCTATAAACTCATTAAATATGAGGATGAGTTTTCCAAGAATAAATTGAAGACACAAGAGTTTTACGGTATCATGAAGTCAATGCTATTGGAAAAATCACACACACACACACACACACAAACAAATCTGAATTCACAAATCATAGGATTATTTAAAACACTGCCTCTTTTGTAATGCAAAAATACCATTTTTATGCATCCGGAAATGGGATGGAAAGTTTCTACTGGTTGCCAGAAACAGAGGGGTTCTCGAAACAAGAAACAGTCAAATTTGCATACTGTCATTAAGTATTGTTTGGAAGAACAGCCTGAGTTTGATAATCAGAACCAGGAAGCTGAGCCTGGTTTGCAGTTTCTAAAAGGGCAACCAACTCTGACATTAGGGTTAGGGTTAGGGTTAGGGTTAGGGTTAGTTTTACTTGGTGGAGGGAGAGAGACAAGGGCAATATTATCAGAGAGTAAACAAAAACGATTTAAAAATAAAAAAACGCCGTGGTACTTTAAAGACTAACTCCTGTATTTTAATATTAGCTTTTGTGGACTTGAAAGTTAGTCTTTTAAAGTGCCACAGGTTTTTTTTGTCTTTTTTGTTTTGTTTTGTTAACTCTCTAATATGCTTGTACAGACAATATGGCTACCACTTCAAAAAAGGCAATATTTTTATTCTTTTCCTTCTGATTAGTTCACTACAGTGTCCTTTATGGCTTCTTCTAACAATTTCCGAATTGCAGAAGCTTCCTACTGGGCCTGTGAGCTTCCAGTCAAAAGTGCTAGGAGGGCCATAGCCAGGATTCTAGATTGGTGGTGGTGGGGGAGGCAACAATGTTACATGTGCATATATAACTTTGGCATCCCGGGGTGGGGTGGGGGTTAGACTGTTAGCTCAGCAGGGTTTCCCCCCTGGTTACAAGTAGCAGCTGATGACGACAAGGTGCCAAGATAGATAAGGGCTAAGCGCACAAGTGGTCAACTTAACTCCTATGAATACCTGGTCCACATGAATGCATCTTCAGCTTGCAAGAACTGAAAATGTTCCTATAACACTGGACCAGATGGTGATCTTTACATTATCTCTGGAGTCGTATTAATTAATTATGGTATTAAAGTCAGAGTAAATACAACCAGTGGTGGGATACAATTTTTTTTTACTACCTACTATGTGGGTGTGGCATGGTAGGTGTGGCCATGTGGCTGGGTGGGAATGGCCATGTGACTTGCTCCTCCTTCTCTTTCAGAGTAATTTTTCAAATGTGGAGGTCTTGGAGGGGAGGAGAAGGAAGACCACCAGGAGGCATAAAAGAGATTCTACCAGACACAGAAGGGGTTAAAGGGCGCTTAGTTGATGATTCCCAGAAGGGAAGGAGACCAGATGAGGGTGAAGAACAGGAAATTGTCCCTTTTCAAAAAGCGTCCCTTCTGGTCCATCATTTTCTCCCTCTCCTGGAAGTCGATGGAGAAAGTTGTTGTGTGTTGGTTGTGGTGGTGATTGGGGAGGCAGGCACACACCCTAGACCCAAGGCTCCGACAACTCTACTTTTTAGTAGAATTTCCACTACAGGCATACCTGGGCATACCGGCTAAATACCACCACTGAATTTTAACCTTTCAATGCTTTGCAAATACAGCACAGTAAGGCTCTAACACAGGGGTTCACAATGTTTTCCTGCCACGGGCCAGACCCGCCCCTGACACACAGCTGTGTGGGCCAAAGGCATGGTTCCTTCTGCTGCTTCCGGTGCTTCCAATTTCCATGGTGCCAATGGTGGGCACAATTGTGGCTTTTTTGGCTGCCTTTGAAGCCTCCACCACTTTCCATTTTTGCTCCATTTTTGTAATTTCTCATCACATTTTCACAGCAAAAACGCAGCATTTGGGAACTTCTGGTTTGCACAGCAGTGGCATTGCTGTGCAATGGCATTTTGGGCATTTATGGAGGTGGCAGGGAGCTTCTGGTGGTGCCCAGGTACTCACTGTGGACTGGATTAATTGGTGCCATGGGCCAGATTAGTCCCATGGGCCATAGGCTGCAAATTCCTGCTCTAAGAGTTCCAATGAATCTTTTCCCAGGGTCTGTCCCATGTTATTCAGTTGCACAGTCAAGTCTGACCCTTTGCGACCCCAAGGACCACAGCACACCAGACTCCTCTGTCATTCGCCATCCTCTGTAGTCTACCCAGACCTACGCCCACTGTGTCAATGATACTATCTAGCCATCTCATTCTCTGATGCCCCCTTCTCCTTTTGCCTTCTCCGGTGAGTCCTCTCTTCTCATTTGGTGGTCAAAGTACTTGAGCTTCTGCTTCACTGTCTCACCAAGGAGCAATGAGGGTTGATTTACTTTAGGGTTGACTGATTTGATCTCCTTGCTGTCCAGGGGACTCTCAAAAGTCTTCACCACCACAGTTCAAAGGCATCTATTCTTCTGCAGTCAGCCTTCCTTATGGTCCAGCTCTCACAGCCATACATTACTACAGGGAAGATGTTGTGTATGTAACAGTATTACTTTAAGAATGTATGAATGTAACCTGACAATGATTACAATGTAACCCAGCTGTTTAAGGAACGCGAGTAAGCTGCCCATAGAGGGCAGCTGCGAGCGATCAGCTCACATGGTTCACATTCCCCAAATCACCGGCAGCCGCAGGAACCTTTCCCGCGCGAGGATCACCTGGAGAAGATGGGCGTGACTCAGAATGACGTCACGCCGGTAGCAGCCAATGAGCTACCGTGCAACAATATTCAAATGTATTTACTGCAGTATAAAATGAGCTGTACCTCCGCCATTACCACATGTTCATCCTGACCATCATGAAATAAACCTGTGTTTTAGCCCCCACTGCGGCTCCTTCTTTGTCTTCCGTGCAAGACACTAAAGAAGACCATTGCTATAACTATGCAGATTTTGGTTGGCAAGGTGATGTTGCTACTGTTTATTATGCTGCCTATGTTTGCCATAGCTTTCCTCCCAAGATGTAAGTGTGTTTTTATTTCATGGCTGCAGTCACCATCTGCAGTGATCTTGGATCCCAAGAAGGTAAAGTCTGTCACTACTTCAATTTCTTCCCCTTCTATTTGGCAGGGAGCAATGGGGCCAGAGGCAATTATTTTAGTTTTTTTATGTTGAGTTTCAGGCCAGTTTTTGTAACCACTTCTTTACTTGAAAAATTCTGTTAGATTGCTACGCTACCCAAGCATGCAGTGGAAAGTAGGAAATCACTCATGTTCCCTCCCTGCCACCACAAAGAGAATCTCATAATGTGGTCCTGCGTTATCACACTCTTTCTTTTATTGCCCTATTTTCCAATTCCCTAGTCAACAATGGAGCATTGGGGGAAAGACCAACACTGTGACTACATGGTTAAATATTGTAGGATTTGCTCTGCTTATAAATCAAATGAATTAGAAATATTTGGGACGGTGGGGGCTGAATATACTCTTTGGTGAAGAAGAAACAGGGGCATCTTTTTCTGCTATCTGTGTTGCATTTGTCTAAAACCAAATTTGTTTCCAGAGCTTTGGAAGTTGTTTTTAAGAAGGAGTATAATGTTCTGCTTAAGCCATCGAAAACAAAACAGTAACAGGATGGTTCTTTGAAATCAAAAACACAATCATTTCACTACTCTGCTATAAATGGCTTCAATCCAGGATCCTGTTGGGTATTCTAGGCATGCATAAGAGAAAACTTGAAGCAAATTAACAAGTTGTTGGTCATATGTTCGCCCCATGACTAGACATGAGATAGGCACCTTGTTAATTAATGTCAGTTAGTTGCTGTATCTTCTGTATATTCATCTTAAAAATAATTTTCCATACTCTTATCTGTTTGTATTCATGAATTCTGCCTGCTATGAATATATATATATATATATATATATATATATATATATATATATATATATATATATATATATATATATATATATATATATATATATATATATATATATATATATATATATATATATATATGTCTGAATAAATACATAAACTTTATTAAACATCTATATTTTGAGGTTCAAACATGACAGAGATGTCTTAGTGCTTACATTTTATTCCTGCCTCTATACCCCCCTCTCTTGATGCCCCCTTCTCTCTCTACTGTGTGTATGTGTGTGTGTGTGCGCACACACGCACACACACACAAATATATATACATAGAAATAGGAAGCACTTAAGAAACCCCAAAGTAACTTTTTAATCTGATAATCATACTAAAAGGCTTTCCTTTCTTTTTCCTTTTCTATCAAGGAAATCTTTTTAGAGAGCTTACATCAAAAATGGAGGACCTTAGCTCATCCTGTCCCTCTTTTGTCTTGATCTGGGGGGGGGGGGGGCATGTTGCCTTAATTTGTTACTCTGCTGCTTTTGATCAACCTCTTTTCTGGGACCTGTGCCAGAGAGGAGAAGGGTCAACACAACTGTGTGTGAGGGAAAGAGGATGCCTTTTTGCCTGCTCAATCAGAGTGTGGCCCAACTGCATTTTAGACTTTGCATGATAGTGGAAAAATGGTACCACCCCCAGGAGATACCATCCACAACCACCATCACAGCGAGGTCCGAGCCGGCGCCTTTGACCGACTCCATGCGGCCGAAGAGAGGCAAGAGCTGCTGTGTGCATGCAAAGGATAAGTAATCGAACTGAAATAATATAGTTGACTAAACATAGATGGCTTATGGCAACTGACATAGTGACTGTACAAGAAACTGACTTACATAGAGACTTGATATAGTGGACTTTTTCATTCTTTCTTTCCCTTTCATTAATTAGTTCAACTTTTACTTTGATACTATGTGATAAACTGTGATATTGTGCATGATAATACTTTGTTTTAAAACTGTTCAAACTGTGATAACATGTGTGATGGGAAAAGACTGGCGTAGAGACCGGCAAGGCACGCCACAAAGTTTGCCAAGAGAACCCTATGGACCAAAACAAAAGGCAAAACAAGGGGATGCTCAGCACAGCAGATCTGAAAAGGGGGAGGGATACAAAAGGAGGAGGAGAAATACAGTGTTGCAGGGAACAATACTGCATAGGGACATGGAATGTGAGGTCTATGAATCAAGGAAAACTGGAAGTGGTAAAAAACGAGATGGAAAGAATAAGCATTGACATCTTGGGCATCAGTGAGCTCAAATGGACAGGGATGGGCGAATTCAGCTCTGGAAACCATCATATCTACTACTGCAGGCAAGAAAACCTTAGAAGAAATGGAGTAGCCATAATTGTCAATAAAAGAGTGAGAAAAGCAGTAACGGGATACAATCTCAAAACTGACAGAATGATGTCAGTCAGATTTCAAGGCAAACCTTTCAATGTCACTGTGATCCAAATATACGCACCAACCACTGGTGCAGATGAAGCCACAATGGACCAGTTCTACGAGGACTTACAACACCTCATAGAACAGACACCAAGAAATGATGTCCAAATTATATTAGGAGACTGGAATGCCAAAGTAGGAAATCAAAAAGTGGAGGGAATAACAGGCAAATTTGGTCTTGGAACACAGAATGAAGCAGGGCAAAGATTGATAGAGTTCTGCCAAGAGAACGCACTGGTCATAGCAAACACTCTCTTCCAGCAACACAAGAGGCGACTTTACACATGGACATCACCAGCTGGCCAACACCGAAACCAGATTGACTAGATACTCTGCAAACAAAGATGGAGAACCTCCATACAGTCAGCAAAAACAAGACCTGGAGCAGACTGTGGCTCAGATCACAACCTACTGATCGCAAAATTCAGGCTTAGACTAAAGAAAATAGGGAAAACACGGAGACCAGAAAGATATCACCTAGACAGCATCCCTAAAGAATACACGGTGGAGGTGATGAACAGATTTAATGGCTTAGACTCGGTACACAGAGTACCGGAAGAATTATGGACGGAGATGAGGGACATCATGCAGGAAGCAGCAAAGAAAACCATACCAAAAGAAAAGAAGAGTAAGAAAGCAAAGTGGTTGTCTGATGAGGCTCTTAAAATAGCAGAGGAAAGAAGGAACGCAAAAGTCAAAGGAGAAAGGAAAAACTACAACCATTTGAACACAGAATTTCAAAGAAAAGCAAGGAGAGATAAGGAAAACTACCTAAAAGAACAGTGCAGAGAAATGGAGGAAAACAACAAAAGAGGCAGAACCAGAGATCTTTTCAAAAAAATTGGGGAAATCAAGGGAACATTTAAAGCAAAAATGACAATGATAAGGGACAAAGACGGAAAGGAGCTAGCTGATGCAGAAGAAATTAAGAAAAGATGGAAAGAGTACACAGAGGAACTTTACAAAAAGGACCTCAACACTCCTGATAATCACAATGATGAAGAAATTGAACTTGAGCCAGACATCCTGGAGAGTGAAGTCATAAAGGCCCTAAAGAGCACTGCAAACAACAAAGCTAGTGGAGATGATGGTATCCCAGTTGAATTTTTCAAAGCGCTAAAAGATGATGGCATCAAATTACTGCATTCAATATGCCAGCAGATTTGGAAAACAAAACAGTGGCCACAGGATTGGAAAAGATCAGTATACGTTCCAATCCCAAAAAAGGGCAATGCCAAAGAATGTTCAAATTATCGAACAATCGCGCTCATCCCACATGCCAGCAAGGTGATGCTCAAGATAATACAGGACAGACTTCAGCAGCATATGGAGAGAGAATTACCAGAGGTGCAGGCTGGTTTCAGAAGAGGCAGGGGGACTAGAGACCACATCGCCAACATACGCTGGATCATGGAGAAAACAAAGGAATACCAGAAACAAGTTTACTTTTGTTTTATTGACTACACTAAGGCATTTGACTATGTGGACCACAACAAGATGTGGCAAGTAATTAAAGAGATGGGAATACCAGAGCACCTCATATGCCTCCTGAGAAATCTGTACATGAACCAAGAAGCAACAGTTAGGACAGAACATGGAATAACAGAGTGGTTTGGAATAGGAAAAGGAGTAATACAAGGCTGCATTTTGTCACCATGCTTATTCAACCTATACACAGAGCACATAATGCGCAGTGCAGGGATGGAGGAATCACAATATGGGATTAAAATCGCTGGGAGAAACATCAATAATCTGAGATATGCAGACGATACGACACTAATGGCAGAAAGTGAGGAAGACCTAAAGAATCTCTTGATTGGGCTGAAGGAGGAGAGTGCAAAAGCTGGCTTGAGACTCAATATCAAGAAAACCAAGATAATGGCAACAGGCCCCATCAGTTCCTGGAAAATAGACGGGGAAGAAGTAGAAGCAGTGACAGATTTTACTTTCTTAGGATCAAAGATCACTGCAGATGGGGATTGCAGCCATGAAATAAAAAGGCGACTGATTCTTGGGAGACAAGCGATGAGAAACCTGGGGAACATAGTGAAAAGCAGAGACATTACATTGCAAACAAAAATTAGAATAGTCAAAGCAATGGTTTTCCCAGTAGTAATGTATGGATGTGAGAGCTGGACAATTAGGAAGGCTGAACGCAGAAGAATAGATGCCTTTGAAATGTGGTGTTGGAGGAGGGTTTTGAGAGTCCCCTGGACAGCGAGGAGAACAAATAGGTCAATCTTAGAAGAAATTAACCCTGACTGCTCATTGGAAGGTCAAATAGTAAAGATGAAGCTAAAATACTTTGGACATCAAATGAGAAGGGAGGATTCACTTGAGAAGGCATTGATGTTGGGAAAGGTGGAGGGCAAAAGAAGAAGGGGGAGGCCAAGGATGAGATGGCTAGATGGTATTATAGACACAATGGTGTAGGAATCGGGGCCGCTAAGGGCCGGGGGTCCCAGAGGAGACTGATCAAGGAACGATACGAGGCAGTATGGAGGAGGATAAGATCAGTAGTTTATTGAGGAAAAGACATCACCTTTTATAGATCAGAAGGCAAGGTAGAAAAAACCGTCACCCGACATTAGATCACATCACCTATTTACTCAGGTTAATTGGGAATCTCTCTTGGGGAAGTTAATTAGTGCGGGCAAACATTGACTGGGAAAACACCATTGTTCAAGGCTTAGACTAAGGCAATCATGACTCCTGTTTGCCTCTGGGATAAGACTGAAGCTCGGAGATGAGGGATTACTCTAATGGGTAACATATTCGCTCTCTCAGCAGGTCCGCTGGTCAGGTCAAGGAATTGGGTGAATCAAACCCTATCATTTATCCACCCCCCCCCCCTAATTTCTCTCCACTGGCAAGGGCCAGGGGCCAGGAGCGTGCTCGCTAGGTTTAACCTCTGCCAGAGGCCATGCGTGCCAACTGGGCACGCGGAATCCACACAATGGGCACAGAGCTGGGAGGGCTGAGGGGGATGGTAGAGGACAGAGGCGCCTGGAGGAAAATGGTCCATGGGGTCGCAAAGGGTCGGAGTCGACTGTGCGACTGAACAACAACATGATAGTCTCTGTTTTTGCTCATGTTACAAAGTCATCCCAGTGTTGTCTTGGCAGTGGCAAGGATGTGAAATTATGCTCAGCTTCTGAACCACAGTATGGCTGGTGGTACTGGTATACTCAGCCCACTACTTTGAGCAGCAAGAAGTTATAGTGGGTGTGTGGCACCTATCCAGGTTCATTTTCTTTTTAGAGCAAGCTGTGGGGAATTGTGTTTCTTCTGACAATTTTGTCTGCAGCTCCCATCAGCCCTGTTTAGCAAGGTTAGCAGGAAGGAACTACAAGAGTTGTAGGCCAAAACATATGGTTGGCCAAAGTGTCCCTGCTCTGGATTTTAAAATGAAGTCATTGTGATATTAAGGTACAGTATTTTGCAATATTTGAGCTTCGCATATAGGTAGAATCCAGTGGTGGGCTCCAAAAAAATTTACTACCACACTGTGGGCGTGGTATGGTGAGTGTGGCCGGGGGAAATCCCTGCATTTCACCCAAATTAGGTCTACAGTACTTTATTTCAAAACTTGGATGGGCGGGGCCATCCAGAATTTCTGATACCACTTCTGGTGAACTGGTGTGAACCTGCTGATGCCCACCACTGGTAGCATCACTGCTTATTCTGAAAGATAGCCTAAAGCAGTGATGGTGAACCTTGGAAATACAGGTGTCCTTGAATTTCAATTCCCAGAAGCCATTATCAGCAGGAGTGCAAACTTGGTCATTTTTTCATGTGAGATCTACAGAAAGTTAGCATTGTCTCCAAAAGCCATTACTTTACAGAGTCCCAACAATCTTCTTTCTGGTTCAAAGAACAAACCCTACTGTTTTTCTTCACACATGGATATCGCTTGAGTGGTCTAACTAGGCAGTGTTGCCCATCACTTGTCAATGATGTTAAGTCGGGACTAAGACTCACCAAAGCATCCTCCATTGGATCCCGTGAGCAAGGTGAAAGCAGAGGACACACGCCATGGTCCACCTAACCAGTGGGTGACATGATATCAAAATGGCTAAAAAAAACAACGCATGCAGATGGACATTATTTCTCAAGTCCATTCGTGTGTGCACAATGTCGTCGCAGAGTTATCTACCATTGCACAGACTTCTCACTGAATAATGACTCCAAGGTATCCAGGGTATAGACACCTAGACTACATGATATATAAAGTTCAGAAAGTCTGCCTTTGTCCTGTTGAGAAGATTTAATATAAACATCTTATAATTAGTTCCCATAGAGGTAACATCCCAGGGACCAGGGACTTCAGAGACTGCATCACCCCAGGGGCTCTCTGATAGTTCCATCTGCTAGAGAGGCTCGCCTCTCTAGCATGAGAAGGAGAGCATTCTCTGTGTCTGCTCCGGCCCTGTGGAACCTCCTGCCAACTGAACTTCGTCTCCAGGCACAGCTTTTATTCTTTTGCAAGAGCCTTAAGACCTGGCTTGCACAGCGGGTGTGTGGGGCGGCTGGGGAGGTAGCCATCCTGGGCTGGCTTGTTTAAGTATTGCCCAGGCTGACAGCTTTGAATAATCTTGTGATGCGGCATTGGAAGGCATTTTTTTCAATTTTAAACAAACCTAATTTTTAATGCTTTTTAAATGTTTTTGTAAAGCCTTGGCGAGGGGGCAGCAGTAGAAATGTGAGTCATAAATAAATAAATAAATAAGTAGGATGTAATTTTTAAAAAAATATTATTTTATTCTTGAGTAAAAAAATCATGAACAGCAATAAATTAATAAACACTTAAAATGTTTCTTTCTTTGATTTTGTCCTCACAGCATGCAACAGTCAAGCAGGACAGAATGTGAAGAGCAACTTTTGTAAGTGGTGTGATAACACACACCCTTTCTGTGAAGACCAGGTGTGCTACAGCAACTGTGATTTTAGCTCCTATTGTGAAAAACCAGAAGAAATATGTGTGTCTATATGGTAAGTAAAGGTAAAAGTTTTCCTTGCCCGAAAGCCAGACGTATCCAACTCTAGGATTCAGTGCTCATCTCTGTTTCAAAGCCGAAGAGGTCCCTATTTATCTTCTTGCAATTTCTTGCTTTCGAACTGCTAGGTTGGCAGGAGCTGGGACAAAGATGGGAGCTCATTCCGTCCTGCAGTACTCGGGAATCGGACTGCTGACCTTCCACCTCCCAGTCAACATCTTAGCCAATTGAGCCACTGCAGTCCCTATATGGTAAGGAGGGGGGAGGGGACACAGTTCTATGCAGCTTCCAGTATCTCCATTTCCCAAACATTTGAATTACAAATATCCCCTTCTCTTTTTTGCTCAGAAAGTTTGCCATTGCTCTCCAGAGCAGGGATCCCCAACTTTGGATTTTTTAACTTCAATTCCCAGAAGCCTAAGTCAATTCCCCAAAGCACTGATCAGCCAATATACTGACTTAGGCTTCTGGGAATTGAAGTCCAAAAACCAAAGGTTGAGGCCCCCTGCAAATATGGGAGGCAATTCTGCCATTATTTTTGGAGGAGTACCCCATCCCATGAAGCCCTCTCAAAATGATTTTCATCTCCCCAGTGCCTTACACTTGTGCAGTCAAACCCTGACCAGAGCATCTTTCTCCCTCTTTTCTGACTGGTTGCTCCCCCAAAAATTATCTCCTTCCCTCCAACCCCCTCAATGTCTGACATTCACTCTTGTATTGGTTGGTCCACAACTTTGAGAACTTAAGTGTAGTTGGAATCCAACTCATGGTATTCCCAGATGTAATGGTTGGTGATAAGGGATTCCTAGAGTTGTAATCTGCCATCTGGGTTGTCATGTGGGGGGATCAATGTTCTAGAGAACAGAAATAAAAGAACATGGTAACAGTAACTATGTTAACTGTAAATGCTTGGTAAGATTCAAGGGATGGTAGATGTGGATAAAAGAGACAACACCTGGGATCTTATGCCCAGCTTCCATTATTCAGTTGAGGAAACTGACAATGACAGGGGGGAAAGTAAGTAAACAGGAGAGAAATGTATGGGAGGAGATATGAAAATTCTTCCATCTGTTGACAGATTTCTTGAGAGATACTAAAAGTGCATCTGCCAAATGAAATGGGCCGTGTTAGTTTCCATTAGAAGTAGATGACTTGTGACCCTCCAGATGCAGACCCCATCAGGTCATCATAATCAACCAGGAGAGATTGTGGGCGCTGCAAACCAATGGGTTGAGTACCACAATTTGCCTTCCCCTGGTTTGTGTTCCTTTGCCGTCACATGAGCTAATTTTATTTTTCAACTTGTACATTTCAGGAAGCAAGAGAATGAGAGTACTCGAGTGACCACTCTCTGTCACAACCCACAGTTCCCTGTAGAAAATGTCATGGTTCCCAAGTATGACACATCACAGTGCATGATGGTCCGTCAACAGTATGAGAATGGGATGTTTTATATCTGTGGCTGCGTGCATGAGCAGGAATGCAATGACAAACTGATATTTGGAAATCATACCAATGGTGAGTCTTCTTCCTGGCTAGTGGTGGGCACATATATGTATGCACACATGTGCACACACTCATACAAGCAAAGGTGAATATCAAATCTGAGTATCATTACTTATATTATTATTACTAGAATTTACACCCATGTCTTCTATAGGAAAAATAACATACAATATTAATGGTTTTAAAAAGCAATCTTTGTTCCATTTTCTTCAGTTACATATTTTACAGATATATCAGAGAGTAACCAAAAGACAAAAAAATGTTGTGGCACCTTAAACTGATGTATTTTGATGTTAGATTTCATGGATCAACAGAAGATAACATCAAAATACAGCAGCTAGTCTATAACAGGGATTCCCAATTTATGGTCTGTGGGCTGGACCTGGCCCACAGCACCATTCCATCTAGCCCGTTGCCGTCACACCCGGAAGTGGAAGCAGACATGTTTACATCAGCCGTAAAACACGCCTACACATGCGTAAACACGCCTGCAGTTGTCATAAACATGGAAGTGGGCATATTTATGATAGCCATAAATGTGTCCGCTTCTGAGGTGTGTGGTCAGGCCTGCTCAGCTGTCCGGGGACGTGGTCAAGCCACAGTGAAAAAAGGTTGGCCACTCCTGGTCTATAAGGTGCCACAATGCTTTTTGTCTTTTTGTTTTGTTTACTGATATGCTTGCACAGACTAAATACAGATTAGTATTTTACAGTTTCTCTAGTTCCCATAGAAAGTCCCCACATTACATTCCTGTTAATAAATGTGTATCATCAAGTTGATTCTAGCTTATGACAGCCCTTTCCAGGGTTTTCCAGGTATAGAGCATTTAGAATTGATTTACTCACCCCTTTTTCTGGGGGTACCTTGGGATTGTGTAACTCGCCCATGTATTCATAGGCTCACTCTTCTCAGAAGGCCCAGTGGGGAACTGAACTCCCAAACTCTGACTCTGTAACCCAATAGCTAAACCAGTGAACCCACATCTATAGCTATGTCTGTTAGCGATTTGTAGTAGTTTGCTGAGGATTTCTGACTCCTTGTTGTATGACATGATTTCTCCATACCTAATTATACCATTGGAACCAAGAAGCCTGCCGGGCTTGTGTGTGAGAGAGACCAGGACTTGATTTTTGTATAGGAGCACTGTGAGTTCATTCCTAACACTGGGCCTTAATTTCTTCCTGTAATTGTAAGTATTATACCTTTATGTTGGATCTGGGCCGTGAAGCGGCTGTTGGGTCCCGGAGGAGACTGGTCAAGCAATGAGACACGAGGCAAGATGGAGCGAAGACCAGTAATTTAATGAAGGCAAATCATCAGTATTTATCATGTACAGGCTGCATGCAAAAGAACTGCGATCTGGCCGAATCCATATGCCATGTTTACATGAGTTAATTGGGAAACTCTTCAGGGAAGTTAATTAACTAACTTAATCAATGACAGGGGAACTCCATTGTTCCAAGCTATCTGGGGTAAACATGTGGCTGGTATTGGTTTTAGGACTTAGGGTAATCCGCAGATGCGAGATTACCTATTACATGACTAGCGAGTTAGTCATTAGCTTCCTATTGTCCGAGCTGCCTGTCAGGTCAGCTGCAGGTGAATTAAACCCTATCTAATATTCCGCTCCCCCAATTCCTGTCCCTTCAGGAACCCCTGGTAACGAGGTGATCACCCATCACCGGGGTTCTGTCAGGGCCAGTATACCAATTGTGTGCGCGGATACCACACCTTTATCTTGTTCTTGACCCAGGTTGGTGGGTCTTGGACCTTAATTTAAAAAATCATAAAACAAAAGAACTCCTACAAGCCTAAATGTTGCCTCCCCTAGAGTTTTAGTGAAGATGGACAGAATATGCATTATGTTAAAGAAAACATGGCTTTTATTTGTTATTACTCACTCATTTAGGTTTACTGTACTGTATCTTTCTTTATTGACCTTATCAGATGTTAGCTTTGCAGGGAATGGGATCTGTTTCCTGTTATAGTCTCAAAACAGAGATGGCACCACCTCCAGCCCCCTCAAAAAATTTCACTGAAAGTTTGCCTGTCAAGCAAATATATAAAAACAATAAAACACCAGGCTTGGTCCTGTGTGGGAAGAAACAGAGGATGTCTTTTTTCCAGTCCTACTGACCAGTTTAAATCAGAGCTCTGAGAAGTTACAAGCAAACAGTGTGCTTCAAGGATGAAATGTTAACCTTGTAAATATTTGCAGGGGAAACCATAAAAACATTTGCAGCTTCCCAGGTTGAAAGCATGTTGCTCTTCTATTTTATTTTTTATATTTTAAAAGTACCTTACAATATTCTTCAGCTAACAGAGGTTCTCACGGCAGCTTATACGTGAGTGGAAAAACAAGACATCTCCTTTAGTCAGTGTTGTGTTCTAATGGTTTTCCTTCCACATGGATTACAATGTATCGGAGCCAATGTAACCTTGCCTATAGCAACAATGTAACCTTCAGCTGTATCATATAAACCCTGTAATAGGACGCGAGCTAATGACCACCAGCTGGCAGCAGCGAGCGTCCAAGCTCTCTTGGTCCGAACTCATCAAAGGCAACAGCGCGGGAAGCTTTCCCGCCACTACCTACACCTGGACAAGAAGGGCGTGACTCGCAATGACGTCACGCAGGCAGTAGCCAATGGGCTACCATGGCACCACGTTCAAATGTATTACTGCTGTATAAAAAGAGCTATCGATCCGCCATTACCTCATGTTCCCTCTGTCCACGATGCAATAAACCTGAGTTAACCCAGCCCGAGGCTGTGTCCTGTGTCTTGGTCTTCATACACCAAATTGGCGACGAAGGTGGGATCATGGATCCCCAAGGAGCAGCCAGGGCACAGAGCGGGTTCAACATCACCAAACCGCAAGACTGGGAGCTGTTGGAGATGGACTTCCAGGCGGCGCTGGTGGAACTCAAAGTCAAGGAAGACGATGAGGAGCGGAAGAGGGCCATCCTCACCAGGATGCTTGGGGTGGAAACCAAGCGGACGCTGGTGGGCATCATCGCTCCGAAGAAGGTGAGCCAATTTAAGGCGGACGACATCATGAAGCTGCTACGGGAGCGCTTCCAACCCTCGAGGGCGATGTTTCCCGCTCGGAGCGCGTTTTGGAGGCGAGTCCAAGCGCCGGACGAGTCGGTTGAGGCATTCGTGGCCGCCATGAGGGTAGCCGCCGTCCCCTGCAAATGGGGTGACATCCTAGACATGGCCCTCAGGGACGGCGTGCTGTGTGGCCTGAAAGACAAGGAGGTGCAGCGCAGCTTGATGAACAAGGAGCCGCCACCCACGCTGGCAGAGGTCGTCGAGGCCGCCGAAGCCGCGGAGTCCACGAATGCTGGAGTAGACGAGATGCACCAGTGGCGTGAGTGGCGTCCCAGGGCCGGCAAAGCAGAAAATTCGGTGCACGGGAAGTCCGGACAATCGGTGCACGCAACTCGGCGGGCCTCAAAATCGTCCTCGGAAGGCAGCGACGGCGAGGAGGTCCAGAAGGTCCGAAAAGGGGGGCGCCGCTGCGATGGTTGCGGGGCGGCCCACGAACGCGCGAGGTGCCCATTTAGAAAGGCTGAATGTTACACCTGCGGCCGTCGGGGGCACATTGCCAAGGCATGCAGAAAAAGAAAGGAGGGCCGGAGGCAGTCACCAGACCGTTCGACCAGACCGGACCGTCCCGCGAGGCCCAAAGATGGCGCCCAGACCACGAGGAAGAAGGACGGCGTGGGCCGCGTCTCGGACGGCAGCGAAGATGACGCCCCGGTGTTCAGCGTGTCCACGGGACAGTCCCATTACTTCGTTGAGGTACTAATACAAGGGGCCCCTATCAGGATGGAAATTGACTCAGGGTCCTCCTATTCCATAATCCCCCAGAAAGAGTTCTTGAAAATCGACCCCCACGTGCGGCCCAAACTTAAAACTTTGAGGTCCACGCTACGAGATGTACAGGGAAACAGCATTCCGGTATTGGGGGTCGGGAAATTTCGGGTTAATTTCAAGAGACATTCTGCGGAACTGCCCCTAGTTGTCCTCAAGGGGGGAAGTTGTAGCCTCCTTGGGACACAGTGGTTTCAGCCTTTAGGCCTGTTCATAGGGGGAGTACATTCGGTGGGGGGGGGATCCAATACAAGCGGTGTGCGACGCGCATCCCGACGTTTTTAAAAAAGGACTGGGAAAATTCAAGGGACCCCCTGTAGCCTTCGACTTAGACCCGGAGGTCCGCCCGATAAGACTCAAACCGCGCAGGGTGCCCTTCGCACTAAAGGACAAAATAGAGGCGGAACTGGACAAGTTGGTGGGCCAGGGGATTCTTATTCCTGTTGATTCCGCGGAGTGGGAAACTCCAATTGTAACAGCTCTGAAGGCTAACGGGGAGGTGCGCATTTGCGCTGATTATAAGTGTACAATTAACAAGGCGATCCGCCCTAATGCATACCCGGTGCCGGTGGTCAGCCACCTTTTGGCCAGGCTAAATGGGGGAAAGTGTTTCGCTAAGCTCGATCTAGCACAAGCCTATCAGCAACTCCCCGTAACTCCCGCCACGGCCGCGGCCCAAACGATAGTCACACATAAAGGAGCGTTCCAGGTGTCGCGTTTACAGTTCGGCGTGAACTCGGCACCCGGCCTTTTTCAGTCGCTTGTGGAACGCCTCCTGAAGGGGCTGGAGGGGGTGTTGCCTTATTTTGATGACGTGTTGATAACAGGGGGGAGTGAGGCCGAACTGGCAAAAAGATTGGACAAAGTACTAACTGTGTTCGAGAAAGCGGGGCTGAGACTGAGGAAGGACAAATGTGTCTTTTTCGAAACCGAGGTCGAGTTTTTAGGGTTCCGAATCACACCCGAGGGTATTAGGCCATCCAAATCCAAAGTGGCAGCCATCAAGAAGGCCCCTCGCCCCACATCCAAAACCGAGCTACAGTCATTCCTGGGGCTCCTCAATTTTTACCATACATTCCTTCCGCGGAAAGCGTCCGTAGCCGAACCGCTTCATCGGTTGCTTAAAAAGGAGGAGACATGGATGTGGGGTGACGAGCACGAGAGGGCATTCAAAGAGCTAAAGCAACTCTTGACTTCTGACGCAATTCTAACGCATTTCGACCCAAAACGGCCGGTGGTATTAGTCTGCGATGCATCACCGGTGGGGGTGGGGGCGGTGCTTTGCCACGTATTGGATGACGGAAGGGAGGCCCCGGTTGCGTTTTATTCAAGGTCCCTGTCCCAAGCAGAGCGAAATTACGCACAAACCGACAGGGAGGCATTAGCCATAGTAGCGGGGACCAAAAAGTTCCACGATTTCCTGTATGGCCGCCCGTTTAAAATTGTAACGGATCACAAGCCCCTGTTAGGGATTTTCACGGCAAGCAAGCCCACGCCGCAGATCCTATCCCCGAGAATGCTGCGTTGGGCTATCTTTCTCAACGCATACCAACACGAGTTGGAGTACCGGCCCGGAAAGGAGATCAGCCATGCTGATGCACTTTCGAGATCCCCTTTGCCCCTGTCGGATGATCAACAGGCTAGAGTAGAAAGAGACCGCCAGGTGTTGCTAATCGAGGTCTTAGACGCACCCCCACTAGTACCAGCCGATATTGCTAGGGCGACAGGCAAGGACAAAACGCTGGAAAAAGTTAGCTCATGGGTACAGAAGGGGTGGCCGGCATCGTCCCCGAGCACGGAATTCGACACATTCTTTCGAAAAAAGCTAGAGCTGTCCCTAGAAAGGGGGTGCCTGTTGTGGGGCCAACGGGTGGTGGTCCCTACATCCATGCGGCCGAGGGTGCTCAAGCTGCTGCACGTCAGCCACCCGGGGATCGTTCGTTCGAAGGCGCTGGCCCGCAGTTATTTTTGGTGGCCACAACTGGACGCGGACATTGAGCACATGGTCGGCACTTGTGAGGCATGTCAGGGATCCCGTCCAGAGGAGGCTCGCCTCCCGCATAGGGAATGGGACGCAGCAAGGGGGCCGTGGTCCAGAGTGCACGTAGATTTCGCTGGCCCATTCCGGGGAACCATGTTTCTTCTGGTGGTGGATGCGTTCTCCAAGTGGCTGGAGGTTATCCCAGTAAAGAGCACGTCCTCCGCCACGACAATTAGCCAGCTACGGAGAGTCTTTTCCACGTTCGGTTTACCCGACACGTTAGTCAGCGATAACGCGAGTTGCTTCACCTCCTCGGAGTTCGGAGCATTCATGGCGGCGAACGCAATTCGGCATGTCACATCCGCACCGTTTCACCCGGCCACGAATGGCCAAGTGGAACGGTTGGTGCGTACAACAAAGGATGCGCTTCGGCGCATGGGCCCGGGGGACCTAAATCACCAAGTATGTCAGTTCTTATTAGCGTATAGGGTGACCCCCTTAGCGTCAGGTTACTCGCCGGCAGAGCTCTTGATGCGGCGAAAACTGACCACGATTCTGTCCAGGCTAGACCCGACGAGAGTCGAGGAGAAGGGAAAAAACATAGGGCTGGCAGTCTCGAAAGGATTCGCCGCCGGCGACCCTGTTCACTGTAGAAACTATGCCAGCGCAGGGCCAGCCTGGGTGCCAGGGACGGTAGTAGAACAGACGGGGCCAGTGTCGTACCGGGTCGAGACCAGCACAGGTCTCCTCTGGAGGAGGCACGCGGACCAGCTGAGGCACCGAGTGAGCGTGCCAGACAGTGGGGCTCATCAACAGGATTCAGCGTTAGGGTTCTCCCCCACCCGCTTAGCCCAAGGGGGAGACATCAGCGGACAACAGTCCCAAGCAAGGGGGGAAGGAAGAAGCAGCGGCCCCGACTCATATCCTTTTGATAAACCAGTTCCATCAGAGGCCGGGGAAGGGGGAGAGGAATTCGCGACCGCTGCCCCCGAATGTAATTTTGGTTTTGGTTTTTCGAGCCGGGGGGGTTTTCAGGAGTGTTCCCCCACCCATCCAAGCGAGAAGAGGGGTTTTTCGTTAGTCCCCAGTGCCCCCGGTTCTTCCCTAAGAGAGAGCACACCTCCCAACAACGCCGCGGAGCCGCGGCAAGTCACTAACGAGTCTCCCTCTCCAATTACAGGGCAGGAAACCAGGGGACAAAGAGAAGGTAGCAAACCCGGGCAAAGGCAGCCCGCATCGAGACCCCAGCGTGTTCGAAATAAGCCATCTTGGCTGAGAGACTTTGTCTCCTAGGGGGGGAGCGTGTTTGAGTGGGGGCTCGAGACTTTGTCTCATCCTAGGGGGGAGGGGTGTTGTGTTCTAATGGTTTTCCTTCCACATGGATTACAATGTATCGGAGCCAATGTAACCTTGCCTATAGCAACAATGTAACCTTCAGCTGTATCATATAAACCCTGTAATAGGACGCGAGCTAATGACCACCAGCTGGCAGCAGCGAGCGTCCAAGCTCTCTTGGTCCGAACTCATCAAAGGCAACAGCGCGGGAAGCTTTCCCGCCACTACCTACACCTGGACAAGAAGGGCGTGACTCGCAATGACGTCACGCAGGCAGTAGCCAATGGGCTACCATGGCACCACGTTCAAATGTATTACTGCTGTATAAAAAGAGCTATCGATCCGCCATTACCTCATGTTCCCTCTGTCCACGATGCAATAAACCTGAGTTAACCCAGCCCGAGGCTGTGTCCTGTGTCTTGGTCTTCATACACCAAAGTCAGGATTACATTTCAAAAGACACAAGTCAAAAGGGGAAATGGCTTCGGAATGAGGAAGAAAGAAAGCAAATTCAGTGACGATATAGTTCTTAGCAACAACCACCTTGACTGAACTTTTCCCATCATTTGATGGAATAGCATGTATTCAGTAAGGTAAAGGTAAAGGTCGCCCTTGCTCAAAAGCCAGTCGTATCCACCTCTAGGGTTCAGTGCTCATCTCTGTTTACAGCCAAAGAGCCAGCGTTTATCTGTGTCTGGACATGTGGCCGGCATGGAATGATGTTTACCTTCCCACTGAAGTGGTCCCTATTTATCTACTGGCAATCTCTTGCTTTTGAAGTGCTAAGTTGGCAGGAGCTGCAACAGAGATGGGAGCTCATTCCATCATGCAGTACCCAGGAATCAAACTCTGACCTTCCAGTCAGTGAGTTCAGTGTCTTAATCACTTGAGCCACTGAGTCCCAGTATTCAGTAGAGGGAGACATTTGGATTGCTGGCAACAGAGACAATGGAATAAGCCCTTTAAGTCCTTCCTCTTTTGCAGCCGAAGGGACTCTATATTTCATCACAGTAAGGATCAAAAGATATAACTGAAGCAGCAGGTTAATCTAATGCAACATCTGCTGTATAAATAAAAATATAACTGATGTATAATGGGCATTTTTGAAAAATCTACCTGCATGTTTGTAACACTGGTCATTTTAATACGAGTCACTCAGATCAAAGTCACTGTGAACACTTTTATGCTTTTAATTGCACAGAACTAAGAGGCAAGCAAAGAATAGTGAGCTAAACAATGTATGCTTGAATAAAAAACTTTTAAAATTGCTAGATATGAGTGTTCGACACAATGCAACCAGTGCATAGAAGTACTGTAATTAGTTACAGGTAACACAGCTACCATATACAGTATTAGTTATTTTTGGTAAAAAAAAATGTATGATCTAGTTATATTTCAAATCATAGTTACAAAATTACTTTTTTGTACAACATAAATTTTTCTTGTTACCTTTAAATATTAGATGCATTTTAAGCTGTTTTCAGGGACATTTTGGCAGCAATATGTCAAGATTTATACCATTCTCTGTGAATCCTTAAATATATGTCAGATGTAACCTCACAGTTGGCCAGTCTGATAAGGCCGTGAATATTTCCTTGCAATTTCTAAAAATTAAAAATAGCAGGGAAAATTACATTTTCTAGCAGAGCAAGGAAAATTGCCCTCCGATTATCTCAACGTAAATAGCAATTGCAACAAATTCTTTTTTAAACACAATATTCAAAGTATTAGCTGTGAAATTCTGAGGGCATATTTGACTGTAATAGCCAACATATGGGGTAAAAAAGTGGTTTAAAGGTAAAGGTTTCCCTTTCCCGAAAGCCAGACGTATCCAACTCTAGGATTCAGTGCTCATCTCTGTTTCAAAACCGAAGAGCCAGTGCTGTCTGCTTCTGCAGACATTTCTGTGGTCATGTGGCAGGCATGACTAGACCCTGGAGCGCACAGAGTGCTGTTACCATTCCACCGAAGGGGTCCCTATTTATCTACTTGCAATTTCTTGCTTTCGAACTGCTAGGTTGGCAGGAGCTGGGACAAAGATGGGAGCTCATTCAGTCCTGCAGTACTCGGGAATCAAACTGCTGACTTTCCGCCTATCTGAATAATATGATCAGATCCTGTTGTTCTCAAATACTGTGCCTTTATACAATGTACCTATTCATGTGCAACCAATGTATCCTTGCTACTTGTAACATGATAACCCTCAGCTGCATCACTGTAACTCTAATAGGACGCGAGCTAGGATACATTGGTTGCACATGAATAGGTACATTGTATAAAGGCACAGTATTTGAGAACACAACAGATCCTGATCATTTGGAAAATAAGTCTTTGAAAAATAAAGGAGGTTCTTAGAACAATCACCCATCTTGATCAGTTCTTGGATTGTTGAGCCCTGCTAGCTTTTGTCCATCCAAATCACCATCAACTGCTACTCGTATCCGAGAATGCATTTTTCCCCTGAAGCAGGAAAAATGTCACTGGTGTGAATTTGTTTAAGGTGGATCCCATCTTGCCATGAAGTGACCTACATACTATGATCTCGGAGCCATAGCCCATAGCACACATGAAGTGTGACATGCAGGATTTAACACCGGGACTGCAATGGACCACAGCAACCTTGAGGGTATGGACAAGGTGTGCCTTCACAGCTAGTCCATCTGGCATGGCCTTTTCCACCTCCATGACCATTGGGAATCAGAGTTCCTCCTCTGTTCATCTTGCCATTGGGCCCAATATGATGGTTTCCAGTGGCATTTCCGCCACAGAGGATGACCATCACCCCACCTAAAGGGCCTCATCCGCCCATAGCCATTGGCCCCTTTAGGGAGTCAGGTTAGTTAACCACCACCTGACACTTGCCATTGAGTCACTGGCTGTACGGTCTATTCTATTACCATAGTGGGATGTCTGGCCATCCAAATGATAGGAGGAAATTTGGATAAAGTTACATTATTTTATCAATCTTTTCAAAGTCACAGAGGATCCTATGGCATCAAGTTTTAAATGGGCTGTAGACCGGGGTTTTTTTTGTTGACTTTAGGTCTGTTTTGTAAAGAATTTTATTTATTAGTTAAACTTTGGTCCTTCCTTTCTTTCAGTGAGCCCAGGTTTGCCTTGGGGAAAACACATGACTCTCTGTTCTCCCCACTTTCCCTTCCAATAGCCTTACTAGGTAGGTTATGAAGTACATTCTTAACAAGCCATGAAGCCAATCAAGTTACTTTGGCATGTTAAGGACTTCAGCTAGGTTCTCACCAATCTCAAGCTGACACTCTAGTATGTCATATAATTATTCCTATTTAGTATTATGCAAAATTCTTCTGATTTCCTTTTTGCATTCTTGGAGCATATAAAAACATCTGCTATCATCTCAGAAAAGCAGGAAGAAGTTTTATGATGTTCAAAATATGTCACCTCTCTTCCTAAGATCATGAGAAAAGGGCTGAAAGGTGCCATTACATGAAGTATGCTCAACACAGAATAGACAGCTAGATCTAGAAGGCAGCTACAGAAAATTTTTCAGATGCCCTCTCCTTTCTTGTGTCATCTGACCTTGAGTTGTGCAGAACCAATTTATTTTTGGCTGAGACAGCACTTTGGAAGCACTGAGAAACATGAGGCATATGGTTTTCTTTTCCTTATATTTCAGCATTTGTTTTCATAGAAAACAGTTCCCTGCCTGATATGTCTTCAACCTCATTCCATGACTCCTGCCACAAACTGATGACTTTGCAACCCAGGGTGGGGAGCAACATAAGTTAAGGAGCTCATGGGAGCTATGTACACAGTCATTACACATGAAATGCACATACAAAACACTTCTGGAAAATGCTCTGAAAACATTCTGCTTTCCATTGAATTTCACAGCTCCAGTGATGCTGTCATACCTATCAGGTAAACCCATTAGAAAAGTAGGAGATAGCCAGGCCTCACACTTTCCAAAACAAACTTAAATTGTATTATTTCAGGCTGATCTTGTGGTTTGCATTCGATGCCTATGTTAGAAACATTTACAGCTTAGCAGAAGCTTGCTGCAATGCACTTTTAAATTTCTTTCTCCCCCCCCCCCCCTTTCTTTTTGGAAACTGCCAAGTAAAATAGCCAAGTGTTTCAAGTTTCTTTTTCCAGTTTCTGAACTGCAGACTTCACCCACTGAGATCATACAGCGCAGGCTTTTTGCTCAGGGGATAATTCTTGAACTTCTTTCCCTTAGCTATTATATTTGGCCAGCAATGTCCTCCATCACACCTTTTATTTTATTTTCACAACCAGTGGTGGCGAACTGTACTTATCTTTTTTTGTGCTAGGGCAAAGATATCATATCTTATTTATCCTGAAATACTGCCATCAGCTTCTAGGAAGTTCCCAAACTTGGTTTCAAGTGCACTTGATGAGCTGCATCAGCCTGACCATCCACCAAGACTTTCACCTGACCCTTTGTATTAAGGACAATGAAATGTGGCTAAGTGAATGAAAACTTTTGGATGGTGGCTCTTTACCTTTGGAATTTCCTCCATGGGGAGGTCTGTTTGGTACAATTGGCAGCATAATTTAGATCAGGAGTGCCCAAACTATGGCCCATGGGCCAGATAAGGCCCCTGACACCAATTCATCCGGCCCACACTGCCCTCATCGCTCCCAGAAGTGGAAGTAAAACGTGTCCATATGGGAGCATTTTACTTCCATTTCTGGGAATGAAGAGAGTGGTATGGGCTGGATGAATTGGTGTCAGAGGCCAGATCTGGCCCACATGCCATAGTTTGGGCACCTCTGGTTTAAGCATAATGGCATCTTAAAATCTATCTCATTCTGTTACAAAACAGATTGCAAGGCACATTTTATTTCCGCTTCTGGTTGGAGACTATGCGATCAGCCCACTGAACTACATGACTGGCCCACTGAACCACATGACCAGCCCACAGCCCAAAAGGTTTGAGCACTCTTGTTTTAGATGCTAGCTGGCTGAATAGGTTTAGGTATTTGGTTGCAGAGCCACAGGTTGGGAATTTAATCTTCCTATCAGGGTTTGGCTAAAACTCACCAAAGTGTCCTCCGTCAGATCCCTTGGGCAAGGTGAAAGCAGGGGGCACATGTCATGGTCCACCTAGCCAGCAGGTGATGTGATATCCTGAAGGGCAGCAACTCCATCTCGAGTCTTAACTCAATTGGCAGGAGGTTCCATAGGGCTGGAGCAGACACAGAGAAGGCCCTCTTTCTGGTGCTAGACAGACGAGCCTCTCTAGCAGATGGCACAATAAGAGAGCCTCTCCAGTCCACTCTGGTGGGACGGACAGATGTCCTCTGGTAATGTGGTCTCTTAAGTATCCTGACCCACTACCATGTAGGGCTTTAAAGCTCATTTCCAGAACTTTGAATTGCACCTGGAGGCACCCGGATAGCCAGTGTAGCTCCCGAAGCAGTGGAGAGGCATGGGCATAATGCCTGCATCTCATCACCACCCGGGCAGCCACACTCTGGACCAGTTGCAGCCTCTGAATGGTCATCAAGGGTAGCCCCATGTAGAGCACTTTACAATAGTCCAGTCTGGAGGTGACCAGAGCATGTGTGACCATGAGCAAGGAGTCCCAATCTAAGAGTGGGTGTAACTGGCATATGCCACGAAGTTGTGCAAAAGCCTTCCTGGCCACAACTGCCACCTGTTCATGAAGCAAGAGATGCAAGTCCAGGAGGACCTCCAGATTATGCACCAGGTCTGTTTGGGGCAAAATAGTCCCATCCAGAACCAAAGATGGTAGCTCCCAAGATAACACGGGGGCCCTGACCCAAAGCCACTCAGTCTTGCCAGGATTCAGTTGTAGCCTATTGTCCCCCATCCAGACCCCCACAGCCTCCAGACACCTGGATAGGACTCCGACTGCATTACTTGGATCACCACGGGCTGCGATGTACAGCTGAGTATCATCAGCATACTGATGATACCTCACCCCATGGGAATGGATGATCACCCCCAACGGCTTCATGTAGATGTTAAATAGGAGAGGTGAGAGCACTGAGGCACCCCATATTGGAGAGGCTTAGGGCTGGACATCCCATGTTGTTGTGCCTTGCCTGAGTCATGGCTCCTGGAACTCTGTCTTTGCCTTACTCCAGGCTGTGAGGGTTATCTGCCATGTCTGTTCTCCTGGTCACCTAATTTCTATCTCTTATATTGCCATATTCCATATCTTAAAAGCCCATGAGAGGGCATTAAAAATGTAGCTTTCTAATCTTTTTATCCTTTAATGTGCTTCCTTTGCTCTATGTGTTTTTCTTCATTATAACACTAGTTTACTTGCTTTTTAATATTGTGATAATTATTTTGTTATTTTTTGTTTTTCTTACCTTATTAAGTACTTTAGGAAAATGGCTGAACAGAATAATATCAAAATAATGACTCACTTTTACATATTACTCTTTCCTTAAAATAATCTGAGCATGAATACCACAGTCATATCTCTTTTCAAAAGTCCTGGAACAAATAAGTTAGCAGCATTTTCCATTCTTATTCTCCTGGGTTTCTGCATTCATGATTTAGTAGTTGAGGTCTTTGTAAAGATGATTAATTTCCATCAGCAAAAAAAAAAAGTTTGGCTCAATCATCCTGAGTTCATACAAAGCTGTTGTATACTAATTCAAACCTCTCATTTCTTTAATACTCTGATCAAAAGCCATTCTCAAAGGCTTTAGGCAAAAATCTATTCCATCTGCTACCTGAGGGTCAAACCTAGACAGTGTGCTTAGCTTTTTGCTTTTTGTTTACAGAGTTACTCTTTTACATGGACTTCTATCAACTATGTATCTTCCATTTATCATGTTTTGATTTGTTACTAGTCAATGGAAGGTCACTATGGGCTTAATTTACAAGTCTGAAGGTCGAACTGGCCTTAAAGGGGAGAGCATATTTTCTGCAACTAATTTGTTCCCCTCCCACAAAAAGATCTCTTTAAAGCTACACACCTGAGAAATTAAACCACTGTAAAAAAAAGTGCTATGCATTTTTGTCCAGTTTGATTGTGATTGCTGAGATAGAGAGGAAATTGCCTTCCTCCTTAAGTTCTGCTTTAACCAGGAGACTGCCTAGATGTATCAGAGGTAGGGTTGCCATATGTCCTGGAAAACTGGGATCCAAGGTCGGAAAAATTGTCCCGGCCAGTTCAATAAAAATCATGTTAAAAGTCCCGGATTTTAAAAACTTACTGATTGTGTATTATAACACACCATTAAAATAAATTCAAACTCTCACCATCAAATGAGTGATTTTCTGCCACATTGGAGTTGGAGTATACCTGGAGACAAATCTTAACATCCTCGCCTCACACCACCGCCCAATAAGTGTGACCAATGTATTTCCTGGAACTGAGGACGTTAAGAGTTGACCACGATGTAACTTCTCAGAAGTACAACAGATCATCTTACAGTAAGAATTATCTGTTGTAAATAAATTCATTTATGTATTGATATATTTAATATGAAAGTGTTTTATAGCTATTATATTATGTTTGTTTCAAAAAAGGCTATTTTGTACATTACCTGCCAATTTTTGTCGAGTATACTTCTGTCCCGGTTTTGTGGGAGAGAATTATGGCAACTCTAATCAGAGATTAACCTTGATACCTTCTACATAATGGTAGTCACGGCTAATTTCTTTATACTATATATTTCATTGCTGCTAAATAAGTTGTGCTAAGTGTTTCATAGGACAGCCTGCTTCCCAATGTTTAACCATTAAGCTTTGGCTGCTTTCCACTCTGGATTTCCCCGCTAGAGTTGGCTTGATAATAAGGCTATCTGTGGCTACTAGACATGATTGGCTATGTGTTACCATCAAGAGCAGAGACTATCTAGCTCTCAATATCACTTCCTAGGGATTAAAAGCAGGATCCTGTTGTTGCATTCATGTTTTTGGGCTTTCCCAAGGCCTCTGTTTGGGTACTGTGGAAAATGTGCACTAAAATGCAGCATTAGATATGGTTGTGGCTAGATTTCTTGAATGCTGCTGCTATTATTCTGCCTATTGTTACTGCCTATTATTATTGACTTGTTCTATTACACTACAGAGAGGACCTGGCCGCCGCCATGCAGCAGCTTCTCCTTCCCTCAGCCAGGCTGGCCAAGGGAGAGTCCGGCGGCGGCAGCATTGGTGTTTTTATGGCCGGCTGCACCGGGCAGCTGTTTCTCCTTCCCTCAGCCAGGCTGACCGAGGGAGAGTCCGGTGGCGGCGTTTTTATCTTTCCATGCACTGCTGCAAAAACGTTTTATAGTGGTATCATGGGGGTCCAGAATGGGGCTGCCCGGGTGGTGATGGGATGCGGGCGTTATGCTCATGCCTCACCGCTGCTCCGAGAGCTGCACTGGTTGCTGGTGTGCCTCCAGGTGCAATTCAAAGTGCTGGTTTTGACCTTTAAAGCCCTTCATGGCAGTGGACCGGGTTACTTACGGGACCGCATCTCCCCAAGGCATTCTCCCCGTCCTACAAGGGCAGACCACAGAGGCTCTGTGGTGGTCCCCTCAACAAGAGAATCACATCTGGCTGGGACCAGGAGAAGAGCCTTCTTGGTGTCTGCCCCAGCCCTGTGGAACCTCTTACCTTCAGAACTGCGCCTCCAGACGGAGCTTCTCCCCTTTCAGAAGGCCCTCAAGACCTGGCTGTGCCAGCAGATCTGGGGTCCATCTGGTGGTACGGCACAGGTCCGTTGGCTAGTCTAGTTGGCGCAAGATTACAGGTCATTGCTGGAGTCGTCAGTTGTTTTTATGTAGTAGTATATTTTAGCTTGTATGGTTTTAGCTCGTTAGTTTTTATTGTTTTTATATTCTCTTAAGGGGTTGGGGAGGTGTGGGGCTGGTTTTTTTAAGATGTTTTTATGATTGTATATATTTCTTTGTAAATGTTGTTAGCCACTCTGGGTGGCGCTCGCGCCAGGAGAGCAGGATATAAATGAATAAATTATTATTATTATTATTATTATTATTATTATTATTATTATTATTATCATCATCATCATCATCATCATCATCATCATCATCATCATCATCATCATCATGATGATTCTTATTTAGAGAGATCACAGATATAGGGAAAACACACACTGGCCGAAATCCCATTGCTAAGAACAGTAAATTGCACTAAGGTAGACCAGCTGAATGAATGTGACTGTAGTGAGTCAGTAAAGGTAAAGGTTTCCCTTGCTCGAAAGCCAGTCGTATCCAACTCTTGGGTTCAGTGCTCATCTCTGTTTCAAAGCTGAAGAGCCAACGCTGTCTGCTTCTGCATACGTTTCCATGGTCATGTGGCGGGCATGCCTAGAGTGCATGGAACGCTGTTACCTTCCCACCGAAGTGGTCCCTATTTATCTACTTGCAATTTCTCACTTTCGAACTGCTAGATTGGCAGGAGCTGGGAAAGAGACGGGAGCTCATTCCGTCCTGCAGTACTCGGGAATCGAACTGCTGACATCCTGCCTTCCAGTCAGTGTCTCAGCCACTTGAGCCACTGCAGTGGCTCCTGTAGTAAGTCAACTCCTCCATAAATTCAATTGCTTCAAATGAGCCTACACTAACTATGTCTTACTATGGTAATGTAACTTGCAGTTGAACTATGCTCTGAATCAGTAGCATTGACAGAGGAGTCGACTCACCAAATCCCCATTCATTCAATAGGCCTACTCTAGGGCAATTTGCTATCCTAAGTAACAGGGTAGTTTTAGTATCCCTTTCTTTACTTCACTGGAAGAAAAGCTCATTGTTTTATTGTAGCTGTGACTTGTTATTGGGCATGGAAAAATAGCTTTAGCTAACATCAACCTACTCCTCTAATCTGCAATATTAATAGTGCATTATGTTTTAGAAATTTGGCTTACCTGATTTAGGCAGAAACTATCCAGCAGAAAATGCACTTAATTATGGGCAGAAACAGTCCATTTACTCTCCCTTCCCCTTTTTCTTTCACCACAGGGTATTCTATGTTACAAAGCAAAGAAATCATTCCTGTGGCAGCCATCAGCCTGTTGCCTCCTCTGCTAGTTGCCATCATGATAACACTGATATTCTACCTTTGCCGAACCCACAGGCAGAGGAGGATATCTAAGGAATGGACCCAGAAACAAACACAACGCCACATGTTGCCTGAACCAAGCAGGAATGCTTGCTATGAGGAAATACTGTCTGTCAAAATAGACGGCCCTTCTGCCATGGACTCAGTCTGCTCTAATACCCTCAACTACAATACTGAATTGTTGCCCATTGAACTTGATGAGAGGGTGGGGAAAGGGCAGTTTGCTGAGGTCTGGAGAGCTAAACTCAAGCATGACTCTTCAAGCCCTCAATATGAGACGGTGGCAGTTAAAATTTTCCCCTGTGAAGATTATGCTTCCTGGAAAAATGAAAGCCAGATCTTCAGTGATGCCAGCTTGAAGCATGACAACATCCTTCAGTTCCTCTTGGCAGAAGAGAGGCACTCAGGTCTGCAGAAAGAATTCTGGCTCATCACAGCCTACCATAGTCAGGGCAACCTCAAGGATTATTTATCCAGGAATATTCTGACCTGGAAGGGCTTGCAAAAGACAGCCAGCTCCCTTGTGAATGGCGTGGCTCACTTGCACAGTGACTACACAACCAGTGGTCACCCAAAGATCCCCATTGCCCATCGGGATATCAAGAGCACCAATGTCCTAGTGAAAAGTGGGCAGGAGTGTGTGCTTTGTGACTTTGGGATTGCTTTGAGACTCGACCCTGCCTTAACTGTGGAAGAGTTTGCTAACAGTGGACAGGTAAGTCATGTTGGACAAAACCACCATCTTTTCCAGATGGAAAGGCTATGATAGCTCAATTTAAGTGAAAAGAGTTTCATGAGTGGAAGGAACTATGGGTCATACTATTGGCCTTCCTCTCAACATTGTGCATCTTCCTCCCCTACCATTCATCTTGCCCCTGTTAAATAAAAGCGATCCCCTACATGGGGTCAGTGTGGGTTTTGTTTTTTAAAATCGTGTCAGAAGCACACAAAGGTGCTTTCTGGGTTGAAAGGATTTTTGCTGGGGGAACTCCACTCAGGGGACACCTGAATGAGGCTCCTTTCATATCCCCAAGATCTTTTCCCACTGAAGCGGTCCCTATTTATCTACTTGCAATTTCTTGTTTTTGAACTGCTAGGTTGGCAGGAGCTGGAGCAGAGATGGGTGCTCATTCCATCATGCAGTACTCCCAGAATCCCTGAACAGAAGGAGTGCTGACTTGGGCTTCTGGTAATTGAAGTCCAAGAGCACCTGGAGTGCCAAGGTTCACCATCGCTGGTCTAGCCAACCATCTCTGCTAGCTGTGTTGCTGTCATGGAATTGTTGTGAAGATAAAAGGTGGAGCAGGCATATATAGATTGTGAAATTAAAATATTTGCTGGCCAAGGCATGGCTAGCGCATTCCCTGACATCCTGTGAAAGAGGAAATCAATCTGCTTTGTTATAAACTACAGGAACAAGATGAAAAAAGGTTGTAGGCCACATTGTACAACAACAATGTATACAGTAAAACCCTGGCTTATATATGCCTCGAGTTACATAAAATTCGACTTACATAATGATTTTGTGCTAAAACCATGTCCCGATATACACGATTTCCTATGAGTTTGCTTCAAGTTACATAAAAATTCATTTCCCTATGGGTTTGCTTCGATTTATATAAAAATTTCATTTTCCCTATGGGTTTGCTTCGAGTTACATAAAAAAACGATTTAAGCAAAAGCCTATGGAACGGACTTTTTCATAAGTCAAAATCTCTCATCTTGGGGATGTGAAAGGATCCTCATTCAGGTGTTCCCTGAGTGGAGTTTTTCCAGCAAAAATCCTTTCAACCCAGAGTAATTTCTGACACAAAATTTATTTATTTAGCTCTCCTGTCCCACCTTAATTAATGAAGTCTCCTTCTCCCAGCAAGTTCTTTTATCTCCTTGGTAACCAACCACCATCGCTCTCCTCATGCCCAGTCATCTCCATGAAAGGGTAACTCTAGAAGGAACCAACAAGCAGCTGTTTTTCATGATTTCACCATGTTTTACCTACTATTACCTGCCTCAGCCCTGCATTCACTTCCTGGAAGGAACCTGGGCTTGACTAACCTTATTATGCAACAAGATTAATTAATTACCCTCCCCCAATTGGTGCAAACACCACTATGGGTGGTTTGCAACAATAAAATAGACAACCAACAAAACAATACTATCAAACAGAACAATCCGAAAAAGATAGAATCAATGATAAACAATAAAATTAAATTAATAAAAAGATTCCTCAGGCTGTTCCTTAGCTGAGGCAGATTGGCTCAGTCAGCACATTCTCATAAGCCAGGCACAGCGCATGGCAGGCCAGGAACTGCTCTTAAGTGGAATGGGTTTTTGTCTTTCTTTTATGACCTATTTGTTGGATTGGGGCCCGATACGAGCTGGAAGGTCCCAGAGGAGACTGGTCAAGTAAGACACGCGAGGCAAGATGGAGCGAAGACCAGCGTTTATTGATCAGAAGGCTCTGAACTTTATACTCTGCCTAGCTCGACCGCATGCATACAGGAAAACTGCAAGTCTGCACCTTAAGATTACACAAGTTACACATTAGGGGTGACTTTATCGGGGTGAAGTTCCTTATCTATCTAATTTACTACCAGGGGGATATGCATTGTCTACTACTATCGGGAGTAAACATCTGCCTAAATTGACTCTAGGGCTCAGAGTCTCTGCGGAGACAAGATTATCCATTACATGTTTATCGAGACCACCACCTGGTAATCTTTTTGCCCTCTACTGTCCGAACTGCCTGCCAGGTCAGCGATCGGTGAATTAAACTCCTATTAATCCGCTCCCGAATTTCTGCCCCTTCGGAACCAAAGCTCCAAGGAGCAAGCCGTGGTTCTGTCAGGGACAGTATGCCAATTGTGTGCACGGAACCCACACCTATTTATACATTATTTATTTAAGTGACTCTTGTATGTGTTTGTACAGTGCAACCGCAGTCTTATTCAATGAGATGTAGACAAACCATGCATCTGGAGGGAATATGTAGACTTGTGTCTCTTTCCTTTGACTTTTTTAAAGAAAAGTATCAAAAGCTGCCTTGGGATTACCAAATGGAGCAAAGGTCTCTGGCACCTTTGTAACATTCTTTTCCCCGACCCCTCTTTGCATTCAGCACCTCCCCACCAACAAAAGGTCATCATTCTTTTTTTTAAAAAAATGCAGAGTTATTTATGAGAGCAGTCTGAGAAGAAAACTGCCGACAATCAAGTTGAGCAGTCCCATCCTTCTCAATATAAAGTGTATGTTAAAAGCATTTCCATCTAGCATGTTCTTGGACAAAAGCCTAAAGATAAAGGGATGGAACAGTTTTATATCTCACAGCTGGGTCTTATTTTATTTTTTTAACTTTATATCCCAACTCTTTAAGGTTACAAATTATTTTTCACAGATTTTGCACGCAGCTTTGATTTGTTAGCGCTTGGCTTCATGTTGTTGATCAGAAATTATTTACCATGGAATGTACCCTCCTTTCAACTTGGAAGCAAAATGGCTTGCCTTGCACATATACCATTCAATGTTCATTTGATTTACATTCAGGTGGGCACTGCCAGATATATGGCTCCTGAGGTTTTGGAATCCAGGGTGAATCTTGAAGATCTAGAGTCCTTCAAACAAACGGATGTTTATTCCATGGCTTTGGTTTTATGGGAGATAGCCTCCAGGTGTGATGTTATAGGAGGTAAGTTTCACCACTATTTGGTTTCCAAATCTTGCTTTTTTAACAGGCTCAACGTTTGATCACACATCATATCATTCAGGAGCACCGATCATGCTGGCTGGAGCTGATGATTGCTGGATTTCAATATCTGGATGAACAGAGCTCCTCACTCGTGCCCTATGACAATGCAAGCCTTGATATTTTAAGAAGCTGATTGGGAAGGAGGCTCAACCACCCTTACTGCAAGCATGTACCACCTAGAGCAGTGATGACAACCCTTGACACCCCAGGTGTTCTTGGACTTCCAATTCTCAGAAGCCCTGATCTGCAGGAGTGCTCTCTTGGGCTTCTGGGAATTAAAGTCTAAGAACACCTGGAGTGCCAAGGTTCACCATCACTGACCTAGAACCTGATATGCACAACCTGTGATCTCCCAGGCCCATGATGGTGAACCTTGGCACTCTAGGTGTTCAATTACCAGAACCCCAAGTCAGCACTCCTGCTTATCAGGGCTTCTGCGAATTGAAGTTCAAGAACACCTGTGGTGCCAAGGTTCACCATCCTAGACCTTATCTTTAGTGGTGCTCTGGCCCTGCTGTCACTGCTACAAAATTCTCACCTCCACTAAACTCATTTTCTGCTCTACTCCCATATCTCCTGGGCTTTTCTTTTCCTATGAGAGATCTGTGTTGGGATTAATAAGAGAGGGTTTCATTTCCTCTCTGTGAAGATCCCTGTGAGAAGGAGTGGCTATATACAGGTGTACCCCTCTCTTATCATGTGCAGCCCTTGGACGTGAAAACAAAAGGATGGTTAATCCTGCCTTAGTGGGAAAATGCATTGGTTTAGTGAAATAGATCATACATGCAACGCTGGACATGCCTAGTTATAGCTGAAATACTCAAAAACCCTCCATCTCTTCCAGCTAAAGCAAACAATACTGGGCCTGGTGGTGGTCAGTTTTATACGCTTTCACCAAGATATATTGTACTGTCTCTGCGCTCTAGGAAATCATTGTTGGAATTTCCTTATATTAAAAGAGATACTGCTGAGAGGTTTCTGTTTGTTTTAGACAAAGCTGCAGAAAGCCTGCAGGACCACGATGCTTGGACAAAGCAACTGGTGTGACATTAGATGCCAAAGGAATTTTTATTTTGTTTGCCATGCTGACAATTAGTGATTAAATATACTTTTGCTCTATTCATCACAGGTTTCATAACAATAGCAATAGCAAGTTCTTCTGTGACTCCAGCATGCTTTGGAATGGTGCCGATTCTAACTCACAAGAGATATAGGCCCACAATTTCCAGATAGGGCCATGGATTGTTTGCAATCTACAGACCTACCTGCCCAGATCATGCTTTGCATCACAGAGGTCTCAGATTCAATCCCCAGGAAATCCAAATAGGACTGGATTTGGGTGGGGAAGTGAAGTTGTGCAGTGCTTGTTAACTGGAACCTAAATTACAAATTATTAATCCAGAAGAAAGTAGTGTGTGCTGTTCAGATCACCACATCCTTCAGATATTTGCTGCTTTTGTCTTCTCCCAATTTTTATTTCACATCTAGCATTCACTGGACAACACTCAATTTTATTCTTTGCATTTGGAGTGTACCTACAGGTATATAGTTATGGGAGTTTGATACCACTTTCATAATTTATTTATTTATTAGTTCAAATTTATATTGCCACCCACTCGCCATAGCGACTCAGGGCAGCTTACAAACAATACATTACATTACATTACAATACAATATGTTGACGGGGGCTCAGGGGGAGGGGCTCCATCCTATGTGCACTTGAGATTAATACTTTGGTGAGGTATTTAATATTTTGTACTGTATTGTAGACACAATGAGTACAGAGCTGCGCAGGTTGAGGAGGATGGTGGAGGACAGAGGTGCCTGGAGGACAATGGTCCATAGGATCGCAAAGGGCAAGAAACTGTTCTTCCCTACCAGAAGAGACCCTAGTGAAGCATAATTTGGTGGAACCATGTTAGTTAAGAGTTATGCAACCACTGTTAACTGTTAACTATATTGTGTCACTAGTAACAGTAGGCAGTAAATGTGCATTCTCTCTCTCTCTCTCTAATACTCTCTAACACTACATTGCTGTAGAAGTCAAGAGTTATGAACTGCCATTTGGAGCAAAGGTTCAGGAGCAGCCCTGCATGGAGTTTATGAGAGACATTGTATTGCATGGTCGAGGCCGTCCAGAGATACCAAGCAACTGGCTTGTGCATCAGGTAAGACTACAAAACAGATGCCACTACTTACAGAACTGCAGTGTTGAAAATCAATACTAGTGATGGCAACACAAGAAACTGATATTTCGTACTTTCATAAGGAATAAGGCCATTGCAGGTTATAACATTGGTGTGTTGGTGAATGTAAGAAGAACTGCCTTGCTGTATCATTTCACAGTAGCAACAAGGATTGACAGTTCTGGGAAGATTGCAAATTGCACGACTGGAGCTAGTTCTTTGCTGTTTGTCCAAAGTCTGGCAAAGTGCAACTGCATAGCCTGTGTTAGTGAGTCACCTTGTACATTGGTCACAACCCTTGTTTCTCTTAACATACAGTAGTTGTGTCACAGTTGATGCTTGCCAGCATTCTCTAGCCCTGATAATCTGCACATAGATTCTAACAGTGCTCTGTTATTAGAATTTCAGCCTGCATTTGTAGGTTGCAAGCACAGATGTCACCTGTTGGTGTGATGTTTATCAGAGAGGTAGACAGCGGTCAGCTAGAGGTACTCACCTGGCAAGGTGGGCTTACCCCTTGTGAAAGAAACAGGCAGACAGGTCTTGGTGCAGGTGAAGAAAACTCAAAGCAGGTTTACTCAGGAGTCAAGAAGGGTGCAAATATATATACCGCACAATAATTGGAACATAAACCAGATATAGTCTCTTGGGTTTCTCAGTTGCCTTCACTGAGCCAAGTTAGCTGTGCTATATACAAGTCCATTACAAAGCAACAATAGTCCATTCAGCAGGGTGTAATCAAAGACAAAGCCAAGCTTTCAGCTTCTGTCCTCCTTGATGGGAGGGCTTACCCAGAGTAGCCCTTGCTTGTTCAGCAAACGTAGATGGCAAAGCAGGCAAGTGCCACCCTCAAGAGCAGTGTAGAGATTCAGTCTTTGTAGTAGGTTCCTTGTCCAGACCGACAGCAGAGAAAAGCCAAGCATTGAAGCCAAAGTGAGCATTGAAGCATTTAATAGTCTGTTGTTCTGCTCTGACCTACACAGCCCCACAGAGCACATCAATAAAGAACCTCAACACCTGTGTGCCTCTGCAGTAGGGTCTTATAGGCACCACACACAAGGCGAAGACTTACCCTAACACCACCCTTTGCGGATTTGTAAAAGCAATCATTCCCCACCACCACGGCTGCCGCAGAGAGAGAGAGGGAAAGAAGCTTGTCCACGCTGTTGGCCTCACTGAAGAAACAGATCCTTAGGAGTTTCTCTTCTTTTTAAATAGTTTGTGTTTAAGCTGGACAAGAGCTGGGACCTAATATTTTCCTCCTCCTTTCCTCATCACCTTTTCATTCTCTGGAATGTAGCTTACATTTAAAGCTCAAGTATACTCTCTCTATTATTGATCTACCCCCAGTCGCTCTAAAAACCTTTTAGCTGCTGGCTGCTAAGTGAGACCTCTGCTCACCACCACCACGAGAACTAAATGCCATGGGCACTGCCAAATTCATAATGATCCTTGCTGAGAAGGGCAGTGCACAGGGAACGCACACTTTTCTTGCTGAGCAAAATGCATTCTTACTGAGCAACAGTTTTTAACACAATTTTTTCTTATTTTAGTGTGGTGGAAACTTTAGTGGTGACTATCTAGCAGCACATTGCCATTGGTTTCTGGAGGGGCAACCACCACTGAATTCCAGGGGATAGTGTAGCCCTCCCACCACAGTGTTGCCCATCCCTGCTGGAAGCGCGTAAATATTGCAGAGCAGCCAAACTTTCTCTAAGTACTTATAAATATTAGGATAAGATTGGAAGGAACAAAATGTTCAGGCAAGGGTGGCAACCCACGTCCATCAATAACTATTTTCTACAGACAATCTCCTTCCTAAGGGCCTATCAGTAAGTGAGAGAAGTCATCCCAGCCTGCAATAGGCTTACTTTACAAATTTTGTAGCTGCCATTTCAAGGCAAGAACATGGTTCCATTCAATAGCACACATTTACTCTGGACATAGTTAATATTGGCATAACTGAGGCTGGGACTACATGGTCAAATAGCAATAGAAATTACATTTATATACTGCCCCATAGAGCTTAGCACTCTCTTTGGGTGGTTTACAAGTTAATTAGCATTTTTGCCCCCAACATGCTGGGTACTCATTTTACTGACCTCGAAAGGATGGAATGCTGAGTAAACTTTGAACTTGCAATGTTTTGGCTGCCGTACAGCAGTTTAACAACTGCACCACCAGTGGTTAATATCCAAATATGATGGGATTTGCTCCACTTACAATGAATGTTTTTAAAATATTTAAAACTGATAATTATAGCTCTTTTTGCTTGCAAAGCAACTTTTTCTCAGCTGCTGGGGTGGGGCGGGGTGGGGCATCTATTTCTTCAAGCTGGAACAATTCAAACAGGTTAGTTGCGATACATTTCTGTAAAATGTGTATGTGTGTGTGTGTGTGTGTGTGGGTGCTTCAGCAAAGTGGGCAATTGGGGCATGAGAACAGTTTGGAAACTGGTGTTTTGTAAATCAGATGCCAGGCAGAAGAAGATTATTAAGATCAAAAGCATAGAGGCAGAAAGGCTTATGGAATAAAAATAACCTTTTCTAAACTTTGGTGGATCTATACCAGGTATAGGGGGATGTGGGGGATTGCTTTCTCTCCCCTCCTTTCTTGAGCTGACTGGATAGCTCAGTGGTTTCAGTACAGTATCTGTCTGTGGAGACAGAGGCTGGGAATTTGATTCCCTACTGAGCTGCCAGGGAGAAGAGCCAGCCTGTGTAGCCTTGAACAAGCTGCAAAATCCCTGGGTGCTCTCAAAAGGAGAGAATGGTAAACCACTTCTGAGTACAGTAAAACCCCTACTTATGGAAAAAAAAGTCCGTTCCGTAGGCTTTTGCTTAAATCAGATTTTTTTGTAACTTGAAACAAACCCATAGGAAAAATTAATTTTTTTTGTAAATTGAAGCAAACCCATAGGGAAATGAATTTTTACATAACTCGAAGCAAACCCGTAGGAAAAAGAATCATGTAACTCGAAGCAAACCCATAGGAAATTGTGTAAATCAGGACATGGTTCTAGCATAAAATCATTATGTAAGTCGAATTTTATGTAACTCGACACATTTGTAAGTTGGGGTTTTACTGTATTCTGTACCTAAGAAACCCTGGAAAGTGTCCCCATAAGTCAGAATTGACTTGATGGAATACAATTACAGTATTCCATTGTCCTTACTGTTTCACTTCTAACAGTTCCCAGTTTTCTACTTCTAGTGGAGCGTAGGGAAAGAATTTCCATTTTAAGAAGTGTGCCTTGGATTTTGCAGATCATGTTAACTGTTGCAACAAAAGCAATAAGAAATCTTGTGACACGCTAAAGATCAATGTCTTATTTGGCATGAGCTTTCACAGACTGCAGACCATTTCATCAGATTCATGAAGTGCATCCTTAGTAAGCAGATACACAGTATATACACATACAGTATCTGTTAGGAACCAGTAGGAAATAGAATAAAATCATAAAAGATACCAGCACATTGATCATCTTCACAAAGACTATTTGGGGCCATTCAACAATTACGTGATCCTTGAAGGGGGAGGGGGTCTTCCATCTGAATTACGGAAAAATTACATGGGGGACGGGGGACATCAGGTCAAAGATTACATAATCCATTTGGAGCTGTTGTGTATTAGGCACCAATAGTGAAAAGCTCTAAAAATTAGAGTTTCGATACAAAAGCTGTGGATTATGTAATATTAAAGGGGGGGAGGGGGTCGAAGCTAAAATTATGGTCGGATTACATGGGGGGAGGTGGGGCAATTTCCTCCCCAAAATGGATCACATAATTGTTGAATGGCCCCTTTAACACTCCTTGGGAGATTTCAAGCATATCCTGATGATTTTTTTCAGTTCTTTAACTGGTGGAATCAGCCTTTGGAGTTCTTCAAGGATGGCCATTCTGAGGTCAAAAAGATAGATAATAAAAGTGTTTCCCTACTATTTTTGGATATTGCTATTTCTGATGTCAAATGTGTGTATTTATTCATTTGCATTGAGATTGACTTGTTTGGCCTACATAAAATGCTGTGGTGTGGTGTTGGTCAATGACTGCAATGTATGAATGATGGGACCTTACATTGGAAGATAAAAAGGCATAGGAATGTTGTGGATGGCATGATTTGTTGGTGTAAACAGCCTTTCCAGTATAGACATGGGGACAGAGTTGCCCTCTACATTTGCTGTAGGGTAGGGCAAGCTACGAGAAACCCGGAGAGCATAGTTAAAAGTAGAGACATCACCTAACAAAAAAAAAAAGTCTGCATAGCCAAACCAATGGTATTTCCGGAAGTGATGTATAGTTGCGAGAGCTGGACCATAAGGAAAGCTGAGCGCAAAAGAATAGACGCCTTTAAAATGTGGTGCTGAAGGAGAATTCTGAGAGTACCCTGAACAGCAAATAGGTTGATCCTGAAGGAAATCAACCCTAACTGATCCTTGGAAGGTCAAATATTGAAGATGAAACTAAAGTATTTTGGACACCAAATGAGAAGAGGGGATTCACTCGGGAAAGCCTTGATGCTGGGAAAGGTCAAAGGTAGGAAAAGAAGGGGGCAGCGGAGGATGAGATGGCTAGATGGTATTATTGACGCAATGGGCACAGAGCTGAGTGGGTTGAGGAAGATGGTGGAGGATAGGGGTGCCTGGCGTGCAATGGTCCATTGGGTCACAAAGGGTCAGACTCAACTATGCGACTGAACAACAACAGGGCTCCTATGACAGCATCTCTGTTAAGAGATGTTGTTGCTGGAAAGCAATCATTTCAAGTCAATCTATAAGCAAGGACAAGCCTTCCTCCAAGAGCCTGCAAGAGAGATGTGTTATTGCCCAGGATGTGTTGTAATGCACTTAATGTGCCAAAGTAGTTGATAGTAAGCAGCATTCGGTTGTTACTTGTTCTGGGATTGATCTGCAAATTGTTCTTGGTTACCACTCTGGCACTGCTGGTCTCTTACTAGGTAGCTAGTTTAGTCTACAAAAGCCCTTGACTTGAGAGAAGATGTGGTTGTATTATAAGGGTTGGCTGTAAACCAGGGGTTTTCAACCTTTTCAAGCTGAGGGCTGGGTCACGTTCCCTCAGACAGCTTCAGGGTCTGGATGGCCATTTTACTCTTCCTCCACCACATGGCACTTCCTGATGTGGCGGAGGTGGTGGGGCCCCCACATGAAATGGTGTTGTGGGCAGCATTCGGCCCCGGGCTGTAGGTTGAGAACCCCTACTGTAAACAGTAGATGCTGTGCTTACATGAAAGCTGTAAGCATGTAAAATGTGTAGCTGTCTGTTTACAATTGTTAACTTTTAATGTACATTTTGTAAGAAACTAAAAATAGAATGTCCACTTCTGTTATGAACACAGAAATCGTATTAGAAGTATTTCTACCAGAATGCATGAGTAGAGGGGGAAACGTGTTGATTCAGCAGGGCTTCTAGCTAGCAATTTCCAGAAAGCAACTGTATTTACCTTTTGCTGCAAGAGAGCTGTGTAACTACCCTTGTATTCAAGTGTATGTTATTACAGTGACCACTACTGGACATCATAGGTGGAATGTCCAGCAAAAAATATCCAAAACTTAAAACTGAAAGCAACGCACACATAAAATCTAATGCTCTATGTGAGAGTTCTGTCTGCATAAACTGGCGACTCTATATGCTATGGCTACTCATTGACCCTTCTGATATTTCTAACTGTTCTGTCCCCTCACCCAATCTGTTTTGTTAAGAGCTGACACAGATCTCCTAATGCAGCTAAGAAATGATGCGGCAACTGCAACTCCTGATTAAACCTGATAAAATTATTGCTTGAACTATGGCAAAAACTGTTGCAAAGATTGAGTGGCAGATATTTGATTAATTGATTTTTATCCTGCATTTTCTACCCTAGTGGGACCTCAGGCAGCACCAAAGTAAACCCAGTCCGAGGCCAGTTAGAAATCTGTAGAAGGGAAATGTAATCGTCAATTAACATTCCTTTTCTCCAGCTCCAGGCTTCTTAACTTGCTGCTATCTTGTTCTATTTCAGGGCATGCATTTTTTGTGTGACACCATCACTGAATGCTGGGATCACGATCCTGAAGCGAGACTCACAGCCCACTGTGTGGCAGAGCGGTTTAATCTGATGGCACAAACCGACTGTGATGACATCCTTAACAACAACAACAGTATTGACAATGAGGCAAGCAAAACGAACTCTCCAAGAGATGAAAGCCAGAACAGTAACAACAGCATCCAAAGACTGGAGAGGCAATAGCAAAACAGAAGCACCACCCAGCAAGCTACTCAACAAAAAGATATCCAATATTCCCATTATTTAGATTCCTGAATGGATTAAAATATGTAAGACTTTTAAAACTATATAGTATAAACTTTTTAAAAGGCAGCTCCATTATATTAATGTTATGTACAGCACAGAATATACATCCCTTTATATTTAATTAAATAAAACGCCAATGGTTGCAACCCAGTAGAAAGAGCCTCCTCAAAGATTATGGTATTTTTGAACCACAATTGGGCGTATCCTGGACAACCTTGTGTTGCCAGCTAATCTTTTTCACCCTAGGTCAAGCAGAAGGAACTGCAGAATAAACTCACCAAAAGGTGCCTTCATTTGACCTATCTAGACAAGGAAGAAGTTGTTGGAAAAGTGTGTCAAGGATACAGTACAGTGGTACATCGGATAAAGTCAGATTCGGATAAAGTCGCCGTTTTCATGCACACGTGATGCATCGCATAAAGTCCAAAACCGCTAAAAATGGACATTATCTGAGGTATTTGGTAGAGGAACCTCGAATAAAGTCCATTTTTGGGACGTTATCCGATGCATCGCCCATTTGATTCGGATAAAGTCCAAAATTGGATAAAGTCCAAACTTGTGGAACGGAGTTTGGACTTTATGCGAGGTTCTACTGTAATAGACTATTTTTGGAACATCAGTTGGATGAGACTCTGTTGCAACTGCGAGTGATTAAATCACATAAAAGCTGAACTCACTTGCTCTAATTAAAATTACATTTTTGATTAATAAAGAGTTTGAATGTTTTTAAACAATGCTGTTGCATTGTTTAAGTGCTAAAACCACTATCAATAGGAGATTGGGTCAAAAATGTAAATGCTACCACCCCGTTTCCTTCTGCCATCTTCCTTCCTAATTACACAGGGTACTGCCTGTACTGAAACTTTATTTAGTCAAGGCAAGAGCATTTTCTTGTCCTTAAACTGGTTTTCTTACGAATACAGTAGGCCGCTCTCTTAAGAACAGAGCATATTGTTAGGGTGGACCCCAAAGGAGGAGGCACATGGGCATCTGAGTAAGAGTCAGAGCTTTCCTCTACGCCTCCTCCCATTCCTGCAAGACTTCAAAAGGCACTTCTTCTTCTTCTTCCGTGTCTAGGCCAGACGTGAAACTGTCAAAATGAAAGCACCTTTTGGTAAGTTAATTCTGCAGTTCCTTTCGCCTGATCCAGGGTGAGAAAGATTAGCCGACCACACAAGGCTGCCATTGCCTGGGGTATGCCCTGTAGTGGTCCAGAAAGACAACAATATTCAACGAGGTTCTTTCTGTGTACCTCTAAAGGCACTTAGAGGAGGCACAACATTCTTTGAATTGAGATGGGAGTCAGTGCAAGGGGTCGCAACAGAATCACCTTTTGGGAGATCTCTCTGTACTCAAAGTGATTTACACACACACAGGGAGACATTTGGATCCTGACTTGACACTGCCACCCTCACCACACCTGAAACCAAGATGACTTATCTGAAATACAAATGTTTCAGATCACAATGGCTAGAACCTCATTGGTTAGTTACACCAGTGTAAGTGCCATGACGTAAACGGCAATGGTGATTTGCTACCATTTAACAAGCTGCTGCTTATATGCTAGAAACATGGGTTGGTACACAATAAGAGATACCAAGGCAAATTTTTAACTAGCAGGCTGCAGTGGCTCAAGTGGCTAAGACGCTAACTGGAAAGCGGGAGGTCAACAGTTCGATCCCCAAGTACTGCAGGACGGAATGAGCTCCCGTCTTTGTCCCAGCTCCTGCCAACCTAGCAGTTTAAGGGCAAGAAATTCAAAGTAGAGAAATAGGAACCGCTTCAGTGGGAAGGTAAACAGTGTTCCGTGTGCTCCGGTGTCTAGTAATGCCTGCCACATGACCACGGAAACATCTGCAGAAGCAGACAGCGCTGGCTCTTCAGCTTTGGAAAAAGAGATGAGCACTGAACCTTAAAGTCGGATACGACTGGCTTTCGAGCAAGGGAAACCTTTACCTTTACTTTAATTCACCACTACAATTTATATCATTGCACTTAATGCCACTGTTATTCCAAGAAGCTCGCCTTGTTAGTTGGGAGGTCGGCAAGTCGGCAGTTCAAGATCTGAGTACTGCATGATGGAATGAGCGCCCGTCTGTCCCAGCTCCTGCCAACCTAGCAGTTCGAAAGCAAGAAATTGCAAGTAGATAAATAGGGACCACTTTGGTGGGGAAAAATCTTGGGGAACCTCATTCGGGCGTCCCGTGAGCGTAGTTCCTCCAGTAAAAATCCTTTCAACCCATAAAGCACGTTTGTGTGCTTATGACATGGTAAAAAATACCCCATACATCACACTCTTATTCTTCCAGCTATGCTGTAGAAGCTCTTTGTGAAGAAAAAGTTGGTTGCACATTTAAAAAAGACTCCTAAGCAATTACAAACTTGGGGGGGAGGTGTTTGTTGTTGATGATGAATTTAAAGTGGGAAGGTCGTCAGGGTTTTCAAGATGTTTAACATTTGCTAAGATTCTAAAATGGATGTCAGATTCCATAGCCTGAAGCCCAACAAGCTCTTAACATGATTCAGTTATTATAAAAGCAAACAAAACAAGTAGTTCCATTTGGTTCCTTTATTTCCTCCTCCCTTCCCCATGTCTCACACATGGAACTATACACGACTCGCATTACGATTTCAGTGCATTTCACAGAAAAAATAGTACAAGGGTGTCTCAATACATGTGCATAAAAACTTGAACTTTTTTCTCTGCACCTTTTTGTGGAAAATATGTATGGTTATTATTAATCACTTGAGGATGCATTCAAATAGTTCACAGAGTATAGAAAAAAACCCAAACACAGCTGACTAACACTCACAGCTCATGAATGTTCATGATGGTAGGGAGAGGCCCCATTGTTGACAATATACAGAGATGTCAGATTATAGTTATATACACTGATTGGAAGACTACGTCAGAAGAAACAGAGTAAGGCACCACTCTTAGAAAAATTAAGGTAGCTTGTAGGAGTAACAAGAAAGAAAGCCATAAATCAGTACTATCCTTAATTGCCAGCAATTCATAGACTTCAATAAAATATTGGTTATCATAAAAAAACCAAGAACATTTTCACCTAACACGGTTTCCTGATATCAGATTGCATTTGGTTACATATGCAATCCCATAGCAAAAAACAAGCCTTTCCGGGTATTATAGAAAACCAAAGTCTTTGTACTGAATGGGCACACACAGATGGCTGATGTTGAATGCACAAGCAAAGGCAAAATACATTATTTGCCTGGACATCCTATAATACTGATTCAGTGTCAGAGATGATCCAAGAAGAAGGGAAAGTAGGGCCGGAGAGATTAATCCAACCTTTTCCTAAAAAGTCACATCATTTGGATGGAGGCCTTAATTTTCAAAGAGGCAGAACATTTTGTAGTATTTACAGTATAAAGCACATGTTAGCAAGTCACTAAAGAAATGAGGCTGGCGGGGAAAACTGTCCTGAATTTTACATCCCTGCCTCCATTTTCCTTTTCCAGTGAGCTCTTCCAAATGTAAAAGGGGAAAATCCAGTTGCAAATTTAATCTATTTTTTTTAAAAATGGGGCTTGCATGAAGATCTTCATTCTTCCACAGCTATACACAGATTGCCTTTGAAGAACAATTTTTTTTTAAAAAGTGTCCTGATCCAGAAAGTTCATAACACTGATTCCAAGGTCAATTTTACAAAAAAGCTTTCTCTTCAAGGTTTTCAGTAAGAGCAATTCAGAGTGCCAAAAGGTCTTTCTTTTCTTTATATGGGCACGAAGCAGTTCAGAAATCAGTGGAGGCTGAAGCCTAAATTGGGAGACACTTCAGGTATTACTACAGAAGTAAATCCATCTGGGCAAAACAGCATAGCAGCACCGAATGCCACTGTTTCTAAGAAAGAGGTTCATGAAAAAGTTTTAGGCTGCTTTTACAAGACTGTACGCTTAGAAAGAATGCAATACATAGTTGTGATAAAATCGTGAATACCATAGAAAATATTTTTTGGGGGAAAGAGGGAACATATCAGGCAAGATCCTCATTCTCTCCACCTTTTTAATTTTCTGGGAAAAAAATTAAAGTGCCCCAGAAATGCTATTCCTTTATGCTTATTTAGTTTTGTGCAATTGTAGAAAAATCCCCCAAAGATGCTTAGTGAGATACAGCATTGTGGAAGTTGCAGGGATTGGACAAATGTAAAGAATAACTCTGACGAAATGCCAGCTAATTTGTTTCTGTATCTTGATTTTGCACCGTAGATATTCTTTTCCAAAGGGGGTTATAATAAACCCAGCCATCTCCCTGAAAATCAAGCAAAAAACAAGATTACAAAGTCAAAGAACAAATAATCCATGTAACTTTCAATAGCAAATGTCTACTGCTTTAAAGACCAAGCAGTATATATAGTTCAGAACATTGCTGACCAGAAACTGAACACCTGTAGGGTTGAAAACTACAGCTTGATAGTTCTCATTAAGTACAGCCTTCATAAGGCTCAAGTGTTGAACACTGGATATCATGGGAAAACTGTGGTAAGTTCAAAATCAATATCTCCTCCTTTCAGGTATGAAAGAGGAAAGAAGAAGGAAACCACCTAAGGTTGATGCTTACATGGCTTGTTCTCACAGTAGAGAATCATGGTGGTTCCCATTATGTTTGAAATGAGTCAATATGTAATGTGGATCTTAACTTATTCATAATTCACAGCAAGAAAGCTATGCACTCTCTCCCCTGATAACAGAGTTCGTGCTGGATATTGATGAAATGGCCCAAGTCCAGAGGCACTAGTTCAAATCCCATCTCAGTTATATGTTTAGGACAGTAGCGTGCGGAAACATCCATGCACAAGCAACCTGCAGCATTTGATGGGGTGTCTGAGATGTGTGCAAGTGATCACAGGATTGGCACTCTGTGAAATGCTGCAAACTGTTTGCACAGACCTGTGTGTGCTTGTGTTTCAGCAAGTTACTTATCATACATGAATACCACTAGGCAAGTCACACTTTCTCAGCCTTAGACCCCATCGTCCATCAGCAATATGGTGATAACACTGCTTCCACCATGCAAGATTGCTCTAAGCAGAACTCAACTTTTAGTAAGATAAAGAAATAAAATAAAAGTTATAATTCCAAATCTTTCTAGAGGAAATATAATCTAGGTAGTTTGGGAAGTATACTCGGGATTAAAGAAAATGAGTGAGATATAAATCAACAGCAAGGATAAGGAACAGGAAAACTCGACTAGGGGCTATAGCAGTGGGGCCCAATCATTTTTTGGCTATGCTCCACTCTAAAATCCTGATATCTCTCTCTCTCTCTCTCTCTCACACACACACACACACACACAGAGACAGGTGACATATTATTCAAAAAAGTGAACTATTCATGTGGAGGGAGCCTAAAAGGCCATTAACTTGGTCTTAAACAAGCTTCCAATTGCCCCCCTTAAAAAAACACATTGCTCCCTTGTGTGTGTGTGCCCTATGTTGGGAACCACAGGACTACAACCACTGGGACGATATAGTGTTGGATCCACGGCCAGAAATGGGCAGGTTTTATAACACCTGAGAACTGCAATGCTTTCTGTGCCTGTGATCTCCCATCACTTCTTTTACATGTGCAGAAATATTTGCAAAGCAGAAGAGGAAGGAGTTCCCAGAGGAGCGAAGATCTGCAGCATCCAGAGTCTTGTATGGTATTGAAGCACATTAAATTAGGCTGATTTATAGAATACTATACTACTACAGGATGGTTTGAACAAAAGAGACTTACTCACACTATCATCTTTCTTATAGACAGACTGTGCAGAACAATTCAAAGAAATACTGAAAGGGGTTATAATATTTTAAATGTATACAATGCCACTTCTGGGCAACACCTTGCATCCCATTTCATGCTGGGTATGACCTTAAGACCTTTGCTGGATAATCAAGATAAATGATGAATAAGCAAATGGCAAAAACTCCCTTGGGAGTTAAAAGTCCACCATGTGTTTCCTGATACACATCAGGCATACAAGTGTGAGAATTAAATTAAAAATAAAATTAACTGTGTTTAACTACTCACCTCTTTAACAAAGTACTTAGTCTGCCATAGTGTGCCCATTTCTGCCCGGAGCCTTTCCTCATTTCGCTGCCTCTCCTCCAGCTCCTTCTTATGCTCTGTGGCCTTCTCAATATCCCCTTCCCTCAAGGCCTCCGACACCTGTTGCCACAACTTCCTGAATTTAAAAAGTACAACCTGGTCAGTGAAATGTCCACAACTATAGCTCCTTTACAAACAAAGATAATTGTTTATACTCTCTAATTATCACATTGGGAGAGGAATATGGAAGGCAGGCACAACAAAGTGTGCCACATTTGAGAAGTGTTTTGTTTCAGGTAAGTGCCAACTGACATAGAGACTGTGCTTTAAAGTGTGATAATATGCATGATAATATGTTGTCTTAAATGTTTTTAAACTTTTAAAAACTGTGATAAAATGTATGAGGAGAGAAAAATGGCGCAGACACCGGCAACCACGCCATAAATCTTGCCAAGAGAACCCTATTGACCAAAACAAAAGGCAAAACAAAAGGGCAGGCTAGGTGATACAGGATGCTTAACACCACAGAGGGGAGGAAGGGGAGGGACAGGAAAGGGGGAGGGGAAATGCAATGTTGTAAGGAGCAATACTGCATAGGGACATGGAATGTGAGATCAATGAACCAAGGTAAACTGGAAGTGGTAAAAAATGAGATGGAAAGAATAAGCATTGACATCTTGGGCATCAGTGAGCTAAAATGGACAGGGATGGGTGAATTCAGCTCTGGAAACCATCATATCTACTATTGTGGACAAGAAAACCTTAGAAGGCATGGAGTAGCCATAATTGTCAATAAGAGAGTAAGAAAAGCAGTAATGGGATATAACCTCAAAAATGACAGAATGATGTCAGTCAGAATTCAAGGCAAACCTTTCAATATCACCGTAATCCAAGTCTATGCACCAACCACTAGTGCAGATGAAGCCACAGTGGACCAGTTCTATGAGGACCTAGAACACCTCATAGAACAGACACCAAGAAATGATGTCCAAATTATATTAGGAGACTGGAATGCCAAAGTAGGAAATCAAAAAGTGGAGGGAATAACAGGCAAGTTTGGTCTTGGAGTACAGAACGAAGCAGGGCAAAGATTGATAGAGTTCTGCCAAGAGAACGCACTGGTCATAGCAAACACTCTCTTCCAGCAACACAAGAGGCGACTTTACACATGGACATCACCAGATGGCCAACACCGAAACCAAATTGACTACATACTCTGCAGCCAAAGATGGAGAACCTCCATACAATCAGCAAAAACAAGACCTGGAGCAGACTGTGGCTCAGATCACAACCTACTGATCGCAAAATTCAGGTTAAGACTAAAGAAAATAGGGAAAACAAGAAGACCAGACAGATATCACCTAGACAGCATCCCTAAAGAATACACGGTGGAGGTGATGAACAGATATAATGGCCTGGACGCAATAGACAGAGTGCCAGAAGAATTATGGACAGAGATAAAGGACATCATGCAGGAAGCGGCAAAGAAAACCATACCAAAAGAAAAGAAGCATAAGAAAGCAAAATGGTTGTCTGATGAGGCTCTTAAAATAGCAGAGGAAAGAAGGAAGGCAAAAGTCAAAAGAGAAAGGAAAAAATACAACCTTCTGAACACAGAATTTCAAAGAAAAGCAAGGAGAGATAAGGAAAACTACCTAAAAGAACAGTGCAAAGAAATGGAGGAAAACAACAAAAGAGGCAGGACTAGAGATCTCTTCAGAAAAATCGGGGAAATAAAGGGAACATTTAAAGCAAAAATGACCATGATAAGGGACAAAGACGGAAAAGAGCTAGCTGATGCAGAAGAGATTAAGAAAAGATGGAAAGAGTACACAGAGGAACTCTACAAAAAGGACCTCAACACTCCTGATAACCACAATGATGAAAAAACTGAACTCGAGCCAGACATCCTGGAGAGCGAATTTATAAAGGCCCTAAAGAGCACTGCAAACAACAAAGCTAGTGGATATGATGGTATCCCAGTCGAATTTTTCAAAGCGCTAAAAGATGATGGCGTCAAATTACTACACTCAATATGCCAGCAAATCTGGAAAACAAAACAGTGGCCACAGGATTGGAAAAGATCAGTATACGTCCCAATCCCAAAAAAGGGCAACGCCAAAGAATGCTCAAATTACCGAACAATTGCACTCATCCCACACGCCAGCAAGGTGATGCTCAAGATAATACAGGACAGACTTCAGCAGCATGTGGAGAGAGAACTACCAGAGGTGCAGGCCGGTTTCAGAAGAGGCAGGGGGACTAGAGACCACGTTGCCAACATACGTTGGATCATGGAGAAAACAAAGGAATACCAGAAACAAGTTTACTTTTGTTTCATTGATTACACTAAGGCATTTGACTGTGTGGACCACAACAAGATGTGGCAAGTAATTAAAGAGATGGGAATACCAGAGCACATCATATGCCTCCTGAGAAATCTGTACATGAACCAAGAAGCAACAGTTAGGACAGAACATGGAATGACAGAGTGGTTTGGAATAGGAAAAGGAGTAAGACAAGGCTGCATTTTATCACCCTGCTTATTCAATCTATACACAGAGCACATAATGCGAAATGCAGGGATGGAGGAATCACAATATGGGATTAAAATTGCTGGGAGAAACATAAACAATCTGAGATATGCAGACGATACCACCCTAATGGCAGAAAGTGAGGAAGACCTAAAGAACCTCTTGATTGGGCTGAAGGAGGAGAGTGCAAAAGCTGGTTTGAGACTCAATATCAAGAAAACCAAGGTAATGGCAACAGGCCCAATCAGTTCCTGGAAAATAGATGGGGAAGAAGTAGAAGCAGTGACAGATTTTACTTTCCTGGGATCAAAGATCACGGCAGATGGGGATTGCAGCCATGAAATAAAAAGGCGACTGATTCTTGGGAGACAAGCCATGAGAAACCTGGGGAACATAGTGAAAAGCAGAGACATCACATTGCAAACAAAAATTAGAATAGTCAAAGCAATGGTATTCCCAGTGGTAATGTACGGATGTGAGAGCTGGACAATTAGGAAAGCTGAACGCAGAAGAATAGATGCCTTTGAAATGTGGTGTTGGAGGAGAGTTTTGAGAGTACCCTGGACAGCGAGGAGAACAAATAGGTCAATCTTAGAAGAAATCAACACTGACTGCTCATTGGAAGGGCTAATAGTAAAGACGAAGCTAAAGTATTTTGGACATCAAATGAGAAGGGAGGATTCACTTGAGAAGGCCCTGATGTTGGGAAAGGTGGAGGGCAAAAGAAGAAGGGGGAGGCCAAAGATGAGATGGATAGATGGTATTGTAGACACAACGGGCACAGAACTGGGAGTGCTGAGGGGGATGGTGGAGGACAGAGGTGCCTGGAGAACAATGGTCCATAGGGTCGCAAAGGGTCGGAACCGACTGTGCGACTGAACAACAACAAGTGCCAAATAATTTCTAATGTTGTAAAGAATGCAGTTGTCACAGCAGTGGAGAAGGAGAGGGCCACAGGGCTGCAAGAAGGCAGCGGCAGTGGCTGCAAGATCAACAGCGGGGTTACGCTGTAGTATGGTCAGCTTGGGGAACACAACGCCCCAAAGGGACCTCACCGCCGCACCCACTCACACAGTCTACCAGGCCAGAGAAGCGAGGAGCAACCGCTGCGTGGGAGTCCTGCCACAGCGGAAACCCGCCACAGCCAATGACAGGCATCCCAACACCCAAACACGCCCTTGGCCTCTGCCCGCCTGGAGGACAGAGCGGTGAGCGGCAACAATAGCGCACTGGGCACACCCATCAATCCGCCGTCACCAGATAGCCAGCCAATAATGCTCCACCAGCAGCAATGCAACACCCAGAATGAGACCAGGATGCCTCAGCAGGGGACCATATGGCCAGGGCAGCAAGGGGGCTAGGCCCCACCTCGCTCGGTAAATGCAGGTGTAACCCCCGGGCAAGGCCGGGTAATCAGCTAGTATCAGTATAAAGTGACTAGGGAATCCTATAATTAGCCACTGGAAATGCTGCAATTATGTTTTAGACTTTAAGTCCTGAAATTCCTTGTCTCCAGCAATGCTTGCTGAGGTTTCTGGGAACTGAAGTCTAAAACACTGGGAGGGCCAAAGGTTGAGAACTGATGAACTATTAAATCTCTAAGGTAGAATGTCCAGCATTAACACATTCAACAAGTTAGCTCAAGTCTTCTAACTAATAGTGTCAAAAATTACAGGTCAAAGTTCCTAAAGTGAATTTTGCATAATAATTTAATATTGTAGAATATTCAAAAATAGCCTTCCCTTAAAATAAATATGTATTGTGACAAGAAATAAAACCACCAGAAAATCATCATCTAACTTGCTTCAGAAAAAAATTACCTCTACCATCTAGCACCCTATTTCTAGCTGTGATGAGTAGTTTTTCTTTCGTTCAGTGAAAAACAGAAATCTACATAGATTATCACAATTAGGAAATATTTTTGAGACACTTGCTGATGATAGTATATGAGAGGAAAATCCATTATTTTCACCTGTTTGAGTTCATCCAACAAATGTTAAATAAATGTCACAGCCATCTGGAGAATTGGGAGTTCATGGACAAAGATGGGGTTTGGAGAAGAATCTCACACCTCTCTTGCAATTTTACCCACAGAAATCAGGAGAAGGATATTTGCCCTGGGGAAGTGTCCTCAGCACTGCCCTTCGTATCTTTCTCACACTAGATCAGGCAAAAGGAACTGCAGAATGAACTCACCAAAAGGTGCCTTCATTTTGGCAGTTTCACAACTGGCCTAGACGCAGAAGAAGATGCAGCACAATTATTTTGATTCTGATTAAGAAATCTTCCTATTTTGAAGCATATTTAATATAAGATCCTGCACTAATAAATCAAAAGGCATTTTACTACAGTTCTTCCTTTCACATTAATTTAACTTGCTGGAACCTACAAAGGTCAAAATAAAGAATGCATCTCCTGGGGCAGGGGGATTTCTAAATCATGACATTTCTCTCACCTTGACTCAAATGGCCCTTGTTTCTCAATGTCTCGCACTCGTTTCCTTGTCACAGACAGCTTTGTCAAATCCATGCATTTTGTCTCTCCGTTGCTGTACGTGAATTCAAGAATACTATTCCATTCACCTTGTACTCGACAAACCACAGTATTGGTGGCATTCTGCTTCACCTCACCAGTAACTCTAAAAAATAGGAGATAAAACATGTTGGAAGAAGTTGGTTAATGCTGCTTTTATAAATCTATGGTGAGCCCCCATCTGGAATACTGTGTACAGTTCTGGTCGCCATACCTCCAGAAGGATATTATGGAGCTGGAAAAAGTGCAGAGGAGGGCAACCAGAATGATTAGGGGACTGGAACACCTTCCTTACCATCTGAGGCTGCAACGGTTGGGCCTCTTCACTCTTGAACAACAGCGTCTAAGAGGTGACCTGATTGAAGTTTATAAAATCATGCACGGTGTGGACAAAGTAGATAAGGAAAAACTGTTTTCCCTATTGCCTAACACTAGAACTAGAGGGCCTTCCATGAAACTTTTGGGTACTAGTTCTCAAACAAATAAGAGAAAGTACTTTTTCACCCAGAGGATTACTGGTCTATGGAACTCCCTGCCAGAAGAAGTGGTGACAGCTGTCAGTCTTGACAGCTTTAAGAAAGAATTAGACAAGTTCATGGAGGACAAGGGTATCAATGGCTATAATTATGGATACTTAAGGACAACCTCGGGGTTGGAGAGATAGGCAGGATAGCTCTCAATGCCATTTCCAGGGAATCCTAAACAGGCGAAGGCATCTGCTTGGGAATAATACCCTGAAGCAAATGGTGAGCCACTGTGTGAGACAGAATGCTGGACTGGATGGGCTCTAGCCTGTTCCAGCAAGGCTGTTCTTATGTTCTTATATCAGATCATAATTTTCATCATGATATCCCTGTTTAAAAACGGGAGGGGGGGGAGACTCCTAATATATCAGGACTTCTATGACTAGTACAGTAAAACCCCGTATAATTAAGGGCTCTAAGAGTGGAAAAAACACAGTAAAAGGAAATTGAAGGAAAATGGTGCCTCATATAGCAAAAAAATTCAGACCAGTTTTTTTCATTTTCATTGCATTCCTATGGGAAATTGGACTTCGCATAACAAATTTTCGTTTACAATGCATTCCTATGGGAAATTCATATAATGAAAATTTCACTGTACGAAAAACCCCGTAGAACGGATTAATTTCGTTATATGAGGTTTTACTGTACTTGTAATGGCTTGTGCAAGATTGTTTTAGAAATGAAATTTCTAATGTTTTGCTATATAACTAGTTTAATTTAAAATGGCAAGAATTTAAAATAAAAAGAATATAAAAAACCCAAATGATTACTATTATTGCTTTCTTCTTTTGTGAATTCTACAGATTGCAGCCTTTTCTATTTGAGAAATACTATTACTAATAGCTCCGCCTTATGCATGTTCATAAAAAGACTAAATTTAGGCATATGACATAAAAATTAATGCTAAAAGTACAATGAGATAAAAGGTTTATTCGACATTGGTTATATGGCGAGGATATTGTGCTGACATTGCAGTCTTTTTGCTTATGAATAGCTGAGAGTCTATCCTCCTTTTTATATATTTACTAAGAAAAGAATAAATTAGGCTGAACATACATTTATGCACTTGCTGAAAATAACTGGCTGGATAAAAGTAGTACAGACTTTTCCAAGATCTTGATTAGGAAAAAGCATGTCAACATACATCTGTTCTTCCATCTGTCTGTCTGTGTGTACACTTTTTTCAAGAAATCTCCCTGATATCATAGAGTCTTCTATGGGAATTTAAACTTAAATATACGGCAATCATACTATTCACAGCAGGCAATAGATAACTAATCTGTGGACAATGTAATACAATTTGCTCAATAAAACATTTCCACAGAAAACGGTTCCAATTCTCTTGCCTAGATATGCAAATTGCCTCAAGTTAAAAAAATCTCCATAGTAATTTTCTTTTGCCCACTGAGTCACATGAAAAATTTCTAACATCATTATTTCTTACAGCAATACCAACTAATATTGAGTCACTATAACAACATATAATCTCTTTACCTAGCATGTCATAACTCAAAGCCTCACTGGAATTTCAAACTACATCTGTATATATACAGGTGAAACTCGGAAAATTAGAATATCGTGCAAATGTTCATTCATTTCACTTAAAAGGTGAAACAAATATATGAGATAGACTCACTACATGCAAAGCGAGAGGTGTCATGCCTTAATTCGTTATAATTGTGATGATCATGGCGTACAGCGTACATGAGATTATGTGATGACTATGGGGTACATGAGATTGGGGGGTTGGGTTTTTCATAAACTGTAATTAAGCCATAAGCATCAAGATTCTAACAAAGGAAGGCTTGAACTATCTCGCTTTGCATGTAATGAGTATCTCATATATTTGTTTCACCTTTTAAGTTGCATTACTGAAATGAATGAACATTTGCACGATATTCTAATTTTCCAAGTTTCACCTGTACAATGATGTGCATAAAGAGATGAACATTGGTTCCCTATTTAAAACTCAAATCCAAGAAACTCTGATTACTGGTTATGTTGGTGATGATTTATGTGAACAACTGGGGCCTCAAGCTTGAGAATTACTATTTCAGAGCTTCAATCCCTTCCCCTCCTGCTTTCTCAAGCAACCGTCTGAGTCTGTCAAAGCACATGTACATTTTTAATTGCAATGTCAAGATGGTATTGCCTCAAAAAAGAGCACCCCCTCAACTCTGGGCATCTGCTTCAGTTTCAGATTACAAGTGGACTGACTCAGGCCAATTATCCATCCAGTTATGAAGTGACCATGATATTGATGAATCAGCCCCTCACAATCAGAGTGTAGTTATTTTTCTCTGGATAAAAGAGGAGATGGGGAGACCATTATGCGTCCTCAAATTCCCTGCAGGAAAAGTGGAACGAGAATGCTTGTAGATTTCCAATCATATTCTATTCTACCACTATGGATTTGGTTTACTAAACATCCAAGAAGGTGAAGGAGAACACTAGTCCCATCTACATCTGTTACTGCTCCATCACCCTCTATGTGTTGAAGGAAATGCTGTGAAAGGAAGAGCCTCCTCTTAAGGGGCTTAAAAATAGTGTGGAAATCCTCCATGGACAAAGGAAATATATTTGTCTATTCTCTATGTCAGGGGTTCTCAACCTTTCTAAAATGGGGGGCAGATTACACTCCCACAGACTGTTTGTGGGTTGGACTGGTGTCCCAGCCACCCGCTGCCTTTGGTGGCAGCAGCAGCAGCAGAGGCAGGGGAGTGATCACCCTGAGCCCACCAATCCCCCCACCACTGCTCCCCTGCTTACTGACCTGGAGGAGCTGTGTGACATGGGTGAAGGATGCCCCCAGGCCAGGAATGAATCTGTGGCTGCCAGAAATGTGGCTGCAGCTGCCGGAAACACAGCAGCCGGAATCACATCAGCGGCCGCCAGCGGGCCCACCCCCTGGCGCAGCCACCAGGAATGGCTCCACAACCCCTTCCAGTGGAAGCAGCAGCTGGAGTGAGGATGCAGGCCAGATGACTTGATTCCACGGGCCGTATCCAGCCAACGGGCCATAGGCTGAGAATCCCTGCTCTATTCATACATAGCAAAAGGGGGTATGTTAGCATATATCCCATCTCATAGGTTTAATAAGCCCAGATCTATAATACATGTATAGGGCTGCTCTGGAGTACAATTTTGATACTTTGTGTTCATGGAGTAAGTAAAACAATAGTCAGAATCCTAGCCACCAATGGTCCAGTAATCTTTGTATCCAGTTGCTCAAACCAGGTCACTCCATTGGGGAACCCCCCCACCCCCAAGAGATTACATGGAAGCAAGGGGATAGCGAATGCGCCCTTGCATAACTGACCTAAAAAAAAGACAATTTGTGTGTGCAATGTAGCACTGCGCACACAGAACAAGCAAACGGGATCTGAGCCAATACCCCTTGATCTCTTTCTCCCCTGCAAGCTGAATTTGCTTTTTGTTAGAGGTTTTCTTGCCAGCAAGACTTTATGACTTAAAGACACTTCCTAAACACAAAGAAAACCTTTTGACAAAACATGTTAAACTTCATTTGGTACCTAATTTGCAAGGTTGTCATGAGCAGCTTATAAATAAAATATTTTTATTTGGCCTGCAGCAAAAGCAGTATATAGAACACACTCTTCTATTTCCATTGTTCTTTACAACATGGCTAAGATGATGTTATTTCTGTTAAAAAATGATATTTATGACAGCTTCTGTGCTATGCTGCATAAAAAGCCTACACAAAGAAATATTTACCGGTGAAGCTTGCCGCCATAGAATGGCTTGGTATGAAAAGTTATACTCGCAGAATATCCAGTTTTTGCACAGTTAACACTGACTTTTCCTCCCAGTTCTACCCAAGGAACAGTCAAAATTGACCGAGCATATGCACAAGGCAGAGAAAACGTGTATTCCTCTCCATGTTCCAGGAGACACAAAACACCTGCAAGAAAGAGAGAGATAAGTACTGTATCATATTCACAAGAGTTTAGATAATTCACACGACTCATATTTACATAGCAGGTTAGAAAACTACCAGGAAAAAATTCACATTAATCTCCTCCTCTTCTTTGGTAGTAAGTATGGCTGACACTTTTAAAGGGAATCTGTTTCACTGAATAGGCTGAAAGGCAACAACAACTGTAGTCTCTTTTTTAAATTGATCTGGGAGAACTACTCATGGGGAACTATGTGCCTAAAAATATCATTATTACCATTAATTGTAGCGATGAGAGAAGAAATATTCCTTGAGTTTTCCCATCAGGAATGAAATTACCTTTTGTCACTCAAGAGGCTAAAACAGTTCATAGTAATAACATAGCAGTGACCCCTTCCCCCCAAAAAACCCCCTCCCTTTTTACAAAACTCCTATACATATCTGTATTTTCACCCTAACTCATTAGCTACTCAAAATTAGAAAAGCACAACCTCATATTATAAAAATGCACCCACTGCATACTGAACAAAACCTGTTTTTGCTAGTATTGATCCCATGCTGGATCTGCTTCATTTCTAAAAAGCAACTTGGGAGACTTTATCTTATATGTCTAGATATAATCAGAGGATAACCTTGTGTGTAAGATCTGAAATTAATGGGATTGCAATCTTCCTTGCACCAAGGGACAATATTGAGTCTCACATATTAAATGTCTCAACAGTAATGGAGAGCAAACAGATGGTAAAAATATGACGGGATTGTCTCAAGAATAGAGATACCAAAAATGAGGGAAGAAAACACTCTTCAAGCTCTAATTTGAGTACTAGCCATATCTATTTGATGAATCAACATCCTTGCATACAATCTTGATTCTCCTTCACCCATGTTCATAACTAATTCTTGCAATAAGCCTAAGACTTCTAACTTGGTATCTATTAATTTCAGCCAGGAGGATCTAAAAATATCATCCTGTAGTAGGAAAATAAAGAGTCCTCAGAACAGATTAATCTCAGCCTCAATTCAAAAGTCCTGTTTTTTTATGCTCTCATCTCAATAGAAGGCTAGGCAAATTCCACCCATAAAATAATATTCACCAGATACTATGCAATATTCATTCGCCTCTTCAGGAAAAAAAGACAGGGGGTGATCAAGTTTCTCCCAAATCCCAGTTCGCCATATTGCGATTTGCGATACCATATAAAATCCACCAAAATTACTTTTAGGCTAAATGCTAAGAACACTACTGTAACACAGGCCCCGTTTTGTATTGTATAATTTAACAACTGATTGTGTCAGCACTATCTTAGTGGTATCACCAAGACAAATTTGAAGGAAAGATTATTATAGGGAAAGTGTTCACGCTCCCTCGTATCTAATAGCAATCTAGATTTATTGTTCTTAATAATAATAAGAATAATTGCATGCTGCCAAGTTAGTTCTGACTTGAGGTGACCCTTTCCAGGGTCTTCTAGGTAGACTACACAAGAGTGGCTTACCACTTCCTTCTTCTAGGGGACCCTGGGACAGTGCATTTTGCCCATGACTACATAGGGTGGTTCTTCTCCCTGGAGCCACAGTGGGGAAACCAGACACCTAAATCTATTCAACCAGCAAAAGACTTGATACACTGAAGCATTGCTTGTCAAACCTTGTGCTGAGATGGGAGCAATGTATTTTGCTGAGTTGTATTTTCTAATTGGTTTCTGGTTACGGTAATTATTGGTGTGGGCGTGCGCACACACACACACAGAGATTTCTGTTTACTTTATGATCTGCAACTTTGCACAGTATACATCTCATAATCTGCCCCCAATGTCCATGCTGGCTTTGGTCCTTGGGAGTTGTAGGCCAAATTCTTTGGTGGAAAGCAAGCTCAGGGGAGGAATTTTATGCTCTGAGGATGAGCAGGGATGCACAATGTTTTGTGCATGTCTTTTGCCACAGCTCCATCTTAAGAACATAGGAGAGAGCTATTTTCAGGAAAATTTGGGAAACATCCTACCCCAGACATAACCTTCTTCTTCGCTTCCTCTTTTACCCCATCGGGTGTCGAGGGAGATGCAAGGCTCTTAAGAGCTCTGGCACTTCTAGCGGCCACCACTGGTGTTATTTGGTGTTCTTGTAATGTTTCTTTGATGTTATCTCTCCACCTTCCTCTGGGTCTTCCTCACTTGTTGTCCTTCTCTTTCCACATATGCCTTGCAAGATATGGAATTCCAAGGCATTCTCTTAGTATTCAGCTTTATTGTTACAGTTTCTTCCTTTGTTCTACCATTTTAAAATGACTGTTTTGTAACTGTCATGCTTGTTGATGCCATGGACCAATGAGGATCCTTCGGGTAGAAATACTGTATCTGTGTGGGCAAAACCTTGAGTGCTGAACTTTTCTATAATAAACACATTTGTGGGCTAGGGTGTAAAAAGTAATTGGTCTCAAAGGCATTTCAAAGGCATTTCCTAAATATCATCAACTTAATAACCTAGATATAAAATATCAGAAATGGAAGATTTTAGTTTTCTGTAAGGACAATAAAGCTGGTTGGATTAATCAGTGGTTTAAACCAACCAGAGCCAGAGGTTGGGTGTATGAATCTCCACTGTGCCCCCAGAAGAAGAGAATGGGAAACCACTTCTGAGTAGTCTCTTCCTAGAAAAACCTGGAAAGGGTCACCATAAGTCAGAATTGACTTGACAGCATGCAATTATTCTTACTGCATCTTTTAGCCCAGCAATACAAAGCCTACAGACTGTAGAATGCCTTGTAATGCAACACAATTCATTCTCACAAATGGAACAGAAAAGTAGGTAGCAAGGAAGGTGTTCCTGATGAAGACGAGAAGTAATTTCATCCAGAGTCTCTGATTCATAATCTGAAAAGTATCCTCTGGAATCCAATAGGCTTGCTTATCCCTGGCAACAGTCTGGACAATTTTCAAGACACTGGTGTGTATTCATACTGGATGTTCTTATTGATCAGCCGGTATTTCTGGGAAGTTCATTCCAAACATGTGTAGTAGCTAATTGGAACATTCTCCACTTACCTTCTCCAACCATAGTCACTCCTATTGACATGCCTAAGAATTTACTTTTCGTCCAGACGTGAGCATTTACACACATCTTCCTCTCTGCGCATTCAGCATAAAACCCTGAGACTGGAGGATGATGAGATACTTGTTCTGCTACAAATCGGACAGTGTCTGATGTTGCTTGGTCCTGTGATTCTTCTGAGACAGTCCCTTGCTCGGAAAGGGAATGGGATGAAGAGTTACTATTTGTGTCAGATGGCATGTGGCTCTTTGCCATTTTCCATGAGCAGTGAAATGTCTCCCCTATTATAGGGTTGTATGGCTTTTTTGCAATCGCTCCTTTGCGGCCTTCATGAAAAGAAGTGAGGTAATACTCAACAAAGCGGATCATCCTCTCTTCTGGGCTGTTGCCACTTGCAATTGCAATGAAGAGATCTGGATGAGACATGAAGTCAGCATACATTTCCAACAAAGAGCGTTTCTCTAAGATGAAAGTGGGAAGAACCACCTGAAATAAAGTGAGATTGCTGGTATTAATAGAAACACTGAAAACTGGAAAAAATTAAACTGCAAAACAACAACAAAACAACAATGATGGGCAAAGTATATAATAATGTATATTTTTGTTATAAAATACAGAGCACTAGCAAACCAACCCGTCATCACAGAGTATCAAACAATGGGACAAAAATCTGTCTGATAATACCCTTAGTAGGAAAGCATTTTCTGTCTCAGATACACAGTAAGATTACATTGCAAATTGTAAAAAAAAATTAAAATGATATTGTGTTTGGACAGTCTGAGGATTATTACAACTTAAGTGTCCACTTCAAAAAAGCACTGCTCAAGTGGCTAAGATGCTGACTGGGAGGCGGAAGGTCAGCAGTTCGATTCCCGAGTACTGCAGGACAGAATGTCCCAGCTCCTGCCAACCTAGCAGTTCGAAAGCAAGAAAATTGCAAGTAGATAAATAGGGACCACTTTGGTGGGAAGGTAACAGCACTCTGTGCGCTCCGGTGTCTAGTCATGCCTGCCACATGACCACGGAAATGTCTGCAGAAGCAGACAATGCTGGCTCTTCGGCTTTGAAAAAGAGATGAGCACTAAACCCTAGAGTCGAATACGACTGGCTTTCGAGCAAAAGAAAACTTTACCTTTTTATGTAGGTAACATTTCAAGGCTACTTTAAGTATGTACAGTATAAAGCATACATATCTGTTTAAGTATCTCTAATTACTAAATACAGAGTAACATTGTCAGCTTTCTCAGCTGCCACTGAACTTTCATGAAACAAATATGAACTATTTCAATACAAATTCAATGCAAGGGCGAAAGGAGAAAAATATTTTAAAAATAGAGCTTTATTTTACAATCTTAAATGTTATGACATAATTTGGGCTGTCCTTATAAACATACAGTTCAAAAACCCATATGTATATAAAGATTCAGTTACCTGTTTCTGAGACATCAGAGAATAAACAAAACAAAAACACTGTAGCACTTTAAAGACTAACTATTATGTTTGTGAGAGTATTATCAAGAAGCTCACTTTACTTCAATGAGTAGGCATGTTTTGAAGATTAGGCTGGAGGCTGTAGTTCTTTCCCTTCTCTTCAAGTACAATGGCTATAGTCTAAGTCAAGGGTGCCCAAACTACAGCCCAGGGGCCAGGTCCGGCCCCCGATGCCAATTCATCCAGCCCACGAAGCTCTCGTCGCTCCTGGAAGCGGAAGTAAAACACACAGGAGCAACGAGAGCTTTGTGGGCCGGATGAATTGGCATCGGGGGGTCGGATCCAGCCCTGGGGCCATAGTGACCAGCCCCTGGCCCGAAAAGTTTGGGCACCCCTGGTCTAAGTTAATTAAATTATATGGACAAATCCAGATGTGTGTAGCTCAACCTCCACTTCACAGAAATATATCCTTCTTAGTTTCAGAAGGATTCACATTTTGATCACTTACTCTTGTTAAGTCCATGCCAAGTTTGAGCTGAGACAGGAGATGCAAGATAACACTCCGTTGTTCTTCTACTGCTCCAAGGTCATCTTCTTTGTTATCACATGTATCCTCTACCTCCTCATCCGGGTTTATTTCCTCTGGTTCCTTTTGTAAATTCCAAAAACAAAACACACTTCAGACAACTAACACCCAAACTCTATTCCTACTGCACGGCAAACATGACAATTCAATTATCCTCCAAATCCCAGAGATCGTACAGAGCAGTGGAATATGAATAGCTTCTGTGTATCATTTATTAGAAGGTAATTGGGCAATAAAGACAGGAATCTTATTTCCCAGAATAAACGTTTTTTTGTCTTAATTGGACAAGTTACAGAACTGCTATAGACTAAGCAAAATGGAAAAACCTAGTAACATCATCAAGTCTGACAGAATCATCAGTTTATTAACCCCTATGGCACCTGGTGAATGATATATTCAGTACCGTATCAGGTTTCAGACACACATCCTCTCCAATCTAGGCCTAGAACAGGCAGGCTAAAGACAAAGGGCAGAGAGGACAACACAACAAACATCTCAAGCAGTGTTCTAGCCACTATGACATTGTGTGCAGTGTCCCATGCTAAGAAGGAGATTGGAGGAGAATTTTGAACTTCTCCTAATACTATCCTGACTGAAGAACTGGAACAGGTTCAAAAAAAAAGGTCATGCCAACATATGAGACATTAGAGTATCTCTTCTTATTTCACAGTAGGCTATCTAAAGTATTCAGTGTGAATGGATGCCAAAGTTTATTGTCCTTTAGTGCAATAATTTGTGTTGTTTGGATATCCTAGTAAAGTGACTCTCAGACACCCCACTCTGCTTGACCAGAGGTCCCCAACCACTGGGCTGTGGGTTGTCCCGAAATGGGCCACCAGGAGGGCACTGGGAGCCCCGGTGGCAGCCTTCTGCCCTCAGCGTGCTCCACTGGGTCTGCCCAGCGGGGGGGGGGGGGGGGGGTTCAGACACAGCAGATGACTGGGCCCCTCCTCCAGACCTGTGTTCAGTATAATACCTCACTGCCCGAGTCAGGCGGTGCGGCTGGCAGGCAGCTGGGCCCCTTCTCCTTGTTTTTGGGCTGTAGCGGGGCTCCTCTTCCCGCCTGTGTGCAGTGTGCACCTTGTTATATTCTGTTGTGCGCTTAATTTAATTCAATTTAATTTAATAGTCATATTTATATATGCCGCCCACTCAGGCAGAACCCGACTCAGGGTGGCATTACAACAAGTTCTAAAAACACATAAAAACACTTTAAAAGACCCATATCCCACCCACCCATCCCACCCACTATAAAAAGAAGAAGAGGGAGTTCTTAATTGTTTACATAAGCCAGCAGGCGGGGGCCGTGTTCCCATTCGGGCTTAGATCTGTTGGCAGGAGGTTCCAGAGGGTTGGTGCTGACACGGAGAAGGCCCTCCTTCGGGTGCTGGATAGATGTGCACCCCTAGCTGATGGCACTATTAGAGAGCCTCTCCGGTCCGCTCTGGTTGGACGGGCAGACACTCTTGGGACGATGCGGTCTCTAAGGTATCCTGGCCCACTGCCATATAGGGCTTTAAAGGTCAAAACCAGCACCTTGAATTGCACCCGGAGACAAACTGGTAACCAGTGCAGCTCCCGAAGTAGCGGTGAGGCCTGGGCATATCGCCCACATCCCATCACCACCCGGGCTGCCGCATTCTGGACCAGCTGCAGCCTCCGAATGGTCATCAAGGGCAGCCCCATGTAGAGCGCATTACAATAATCTAGTCGGGAAGTGACCAGAGCATGGGTGACCATAAGCAAGGAGCCCCGTTCCAGGAGCGTGCGCAACTGGCGAATCACCCGAAGTTGGGCAAAAGCCCTCCTGGCCACAGCCGCTACCTGTTCTTCTAGCAGCAGCCGCGAGTCCAGAAGGACCCCCAAGTTGCGCACTGGGTCTGTCTGGGGCAAAACAGCCCCATCCAGTACCAAAGATGGTAACTCCCTGGATAACACAGGGCCCCTTATCCACAGCCACTCTGTCTTGCTGGGATTCAGCCGAAGCCCATTGGCCCCCATCCAGACCCCAATGGCCTCCAGGCATCCGGATAGGATTTCAACAGCATCACTGGGGTCCCCACGGGCCGAGATGTACAACTGAGTGTCATCCACGTACTGATGGTACCGCACCCCGTGGGAACGAATGATCTCACCCAGTGGCTTCATGTAGATGTTAAATAGGAGAGGAGAAAGCACCGAACCCTGAGGCACCCCATACTTGAGAAGCCTAGGGCTGGACCTCTCACTCTCTAACCACACCGACTGGGTATGGCCCTCCAGAAAAGTGGAAAACCAGGACAACACGGTGCCCTGGATCCCCAGTCCTTTGAGCCGTTCCAGAAGGATACCGTGGTCGACGGTATCGAAGGCCGCTGAGAGGTCAAGAAGAGCAAGGACGGATGGATAACCCCGTCCAGTCCCACCACCCCCACTTCCCAGTCTATGGAAAGGTTGTTTGGCATGAAACTGGTCCGTGGTGTAGGAAAGGTTGGGGACCCCTGTGCTAGACGATGGAAAAGAAGTATTGGTGCTTTCAATTTCTATTCTTTACTTCTTCTACCCTCCGAACTTTCATGTTCAAATTCTGTCTCACAGGAAGACAAAAAGTTGCTTCATATTGACTAAGACTTATCAATCTCAGCCAGTATTTCCAGCTGTGACTGGCAGAAGCACACATGGCCCCATTCACGATTCTTTCCTAGTCCTCTTTAGGTATCTACAATATTCCCTCATCATTTCCCATCCAAGTTCAAGACCAAACCCACCCAGACTCCAAAAAGAGGGCATTCTCAGGGTGTTCAGCACTACATTTAACTAAGAGGAAATTTCTTCACATCCATGTTTGGTTTTTGCAATATCCCTGATAATATTCCTGGCATATCTGCTAATGAAAGACAAACCTATTGAGCAAGCAGGTATTATATAATACCAAATTTTGCCGTCTGAAACCAGAATGAATTAGTAAAACTTTCATTTGGCTTATTTATTTTTTACATAAAACTTTCAAAATTTGTACTTTTTCTTTAACTTCTGTGAAAGGAACTACATAAATAGTATGAGTAGCTGTTACAGTTAGATGGATGGGATATAAATTGAAATAACAAGTAAATAAATGCAGATATGGAATAAATGTAAACCAGATGACACATCCATCCCTGCAGTGCTTATTTCTTAGAAATCTGAATCTCTGAAAATCCAACCATTTTAATGTTTAATCAGGACTGGCATCCCTTTTTTTCTAATATGATTGCAAGGCTTAATACATCTACATGGCAGGAAAATACAATATGATCTTTTTCTATAACAGAAACAGCTGGTTTATTGTATTCTCTTTTAGCAAAGGCTAAATAACTTTCATATACAGCTTCATAAATGGCATGGGAGTTTTAAAAATGAATAGAGGAGAATGTGAAATGACACATTCATTGATCCGGATCCAGGATTTCAAGGGCATATTATCTCAAAAATCTGGGTTTGAATTCCTGTATATTCCATCACATTAGGAATGCCATTTAAAGAGGGGATCTCCAACATTATCAGATATATAGTAGATGGGTACAAAATACTCCTTTCCAACTTAGAGATAGTTTCATCTATTGAATTTGACCAGTAGATATTTTTTTTAAGAATTAAGGAAAATGTCTTCATATTCAGGTCAGAAAGAACTTGACGTTTTAAAAATTTGAGTGTGAGAGAAAGCAGACCTATCTGAACCCTGAAAGGTCCAAAAACAAAACAACCATGTTATTCCGCTTACTACTACTACTACTACTACTACTACTACTACTACTACTACTATTATTATTATTATTATTATTATTATTATTATTATTATTATTATTATTTTACGTGCAACTGGATTGACAAACTCGGCCACATCTTAGCTATTTAATGTCAAGAATGGAAGCAACTACAGTTCGCTATGCCTCACTCTCTTACTTGACATTTGTTTTTGGTAGGCACACAACAGCTCTTTTCTGCACCCCTACTGCAAAAGACTATGTATGGTAAACACCCACCAAAGAACACACTTTCTGCTTCTAAGGCGGCTATTAATAGATATTCACACCCTGCTATTATGGCAGCTTGGAGCTTTACTACAGTGGTGGGTTATTGCAACAGTGATCACACGGCACTAAGAGAGAATGGCACAAAACTTAAGACAGAGCGGTAGCAAGGGACAGCAGATCAGGGAGCACAGGAAATGACTCTTGTCTATGATGGGGTAATGCAAGTGCTGGACCACATTTCATTTCAAGCTAATTGGTTTCACCATAATAAAGTAGCACTTCTACTTATTTAGCTGTATTTTTATTCCACTCTGCTCTAAAGTCAAGCTGTATTCTCCAGTGTTATCTATTCTCATCAGTTAGGAATGTTTGGGTGTGGAGGATCCTGCCTGAAGGAGTGGTTGGGCATCAGGTTTCTTCAAGCATATTTCGTATCAGACAAAATCAAAAACACTTAAAGACTGCAGCAGTTAGGCTTTAAGGTGCGGCAATGTTTTTCTCTCTTTCTTTTTTTGGGGGTGTGAAGTGGGTGTGGTTTATATGCAACCACAGACAAGAATGGCAACTCCTTTGAAAAATACAACTATCAAGCATACTTCAGTTACTTTTCCCAGATGAATCATAAAAAACAACAAATCCCATGAGCAACAGAGCAAGCATATCCTACACCAGTGATCATCATCATCCGCAACTCGATCTGAGTATACGGTTTTTCCTGCCCCTGAGCGCTGGGAGGCCTGGTTTTGGAGGCCAGCTGGTTCTGGGCCGCCTTCACCCTCTGAGGCAAGCAGGAAAAATGTCTACTAAACAGACCTTTATTGTTTAAGGTGGATCTCTGCTTGCCAAGAAGTGACCCACACACTATGATCTCGGCGCCATCTCCTGTGGCACATATGAAATGCAACATGCAGGATTTAACACTGGGACTGCAATGGACTGTCACAGCCTTGAGGATATGGAAAAGGTGTACCTTCACAGCCAGTCCATCTGGGATGGCCTCCTCCACCTTCATGACCATTGGGAATCAGAGTTTCTTCTCCGCTCATTTTGCCGTTGGACCCGATATGAACGTTTCCAGTGGCATTTCCGCCACTGAGGGGGCCATCACCCCACCTAAAGGGGCTCATCTGCCCATAGCTGTTGGCCCCTTTAGGGAGTCAGGTTATTTACCACTGCCCAACACTTGGCATTGAGTTGCTGGCTGTATGGTCTACTCCATTACCATAGCAGGATGTCCAACCAGACACTCATACTAGTGATGATGAACTTTTTAGAGACCGAGTATTATACTTATATTAAGTATAACAAGCCAATTACATCTCTCAACCTATTAGTATCATCCTATTAATACTCTCATGCTGCTAAATTTTGAGATTGATATTAATATTTAGATTAGATGAAAGAGTTATTAGTTTTAAAAAATTCCATTTCCCTCTCTAAATTTTTCCTGACAGATTCCGATTCTAAACAAATTACTTTTAATCTTGGATTATGAGTCAGAAACTGTACTTCACTATCCAGTTCTTATACATTTTAAAATATTATTTGAATAGCAGAGGCAGAAATTCTAGAGACTGTGCTAAGACTCTGAGCTAAACAAAACTGCATTGAGACATCACACAATCTACAAAATGTCGGTAGCTGAGCTGATGAGAAGGCTTGGTTCATGGGATAAATGTTTTCCCCTACTTAACCTATTAGTCTATAATTATATTATACCAGATAAATTAATTTACTTAACTGGTACTTTTTATTAACAGTTGCGTTCCCATTTCTCCTGCTCCACTTTATTAATGGTGCCAACATTTTGCTAAAAGATAGGGGAAAATACACCATTTCCTCTGTTTAAACCCCAACTCACATCCAGAAACTATGCTTTTTAAAAATATATATATTAAAAAATCTGTTTTCCTTTAATCAGGCTGATCATTCCATTTTCTTAAATAAAGAGAAAAGAAACCAAAACACACAACTGAGGCTTTATTGATTCCTTACCCAGGTTAGCTGACAGGAATCTGAAATCGTCTGTTCCTCTCTGACAGATGATGGCTTGTTCTGATCTTCTGAGAAATTCTGATCTGCTCCATTTTTGAAGTGGTTTGTCAGGGGGACTTTTGGTTCCAACCAACTGATAGTAGATCCTGAAGCAAAAGAGTGTTTACGTTGAAACTTGCTCATGTTCTAGGAGTTGTGGGGCTTTTTAAGGAAAAGATTATTATCACTAGAAAGCATCCCTCCCCAATTATTAAATAACTAAAAGCATTTGCTCAGCAGCAAGAAAATTAAAGGTAGGTGCATGAGAACACCACCTTCTCTGATCATTAGAATGAGGCCTATGATTGGGTAGCAATCACCCACACATCTTGCTCTGGAGAAGGAGAAGACAAGAGTTATGAAAGGTGTAATCAGACGCCAGATAAAGAACCCAATAAGACCAGCCTGCTACATAATCCCTTTTGACAGACTGCTGAATGAGCATTCTAGTGACGCAATGGATGAAAAACAAGACCAAACTGCAATTTACTTCCAAGAAGCAAGGTGGAAATTGAACCTTCATTTTGCCAGTGGTTTTTGGTGGGTTCATGGGTGGACATGTTAGCTTTTCCACAGATACAGCAGTTAGTTAAACAAAACAAAAAACTACTTGAAAATAAAAGCTGCTTCTATGTTTGGAAAACTTCACCCATTCATTTAATGATTCTGGTGTCTTGAGTTACTCCTCTGCCAGTCTATTGGAATGGATACAATTCCTCATCAATAATGGAAAATGTTCCATTCTGTTCTCAAAAGCCAGCGTGTGTAGACTCTAATAAAATCCCATGAAAATGAAAACATACATAAACTTGAATGAAGGAACAGTCAGTTTGGACATAAACGTTACTGATAACTTGGCATTTTCTGCTTAGAGTATTAGATTCTTAGTATAGGTATTAGGCTGTACAAGGACCTTGGGGAAATCAGCTAACAACAGCTATCTGGTTGACTGAGCATATTGCTAAAAGACAAGCCAACTGTAGGCAATGGGGAAATACCACAAGCTCAGAAAACACTTGCATGTTCTTCCTATGCTGCATATCAAGTACTGTACATCACATTTCATTTTATTGCATAATTATTACTGCTCAGCAGACGCCAAACTTTGGTTTAAATTCTTTTTATTTGCATAAAACCAAACACACAGACACACACAAAGGAAAATATAAGCACAGCAAGGATTGTTTGAGAAAAATATGTACATCCAAATACCCCAAAAAGCAAATACAAATTGAGTGAAACAGGATCTGTACAAATATTTTACTTGAATATTAGCAACTGCAGAGAACTAGGAAAACACAGACTTTCTGGTGTCAATGTCGGGAAACTCTTTCTAGGAAATCTTATTGTTTGGGAAGAAGGTTGTCCTTTCTCACTTATGACAAAGAAAAAAAACCTGCCATAATTTTCAAAACAACAAATAAGATTTAAAGAGTTTTGTTTTGTTTTTCAATCTAGACCCAAGAAGAATGAGTGAGGCTTAGCACCACCAACTTCTATTCCAAGTGGGGTTCTTGAGAAAAATAGCTTTTGTGACAGAAACATAACCAAAAACAAGCAGTGCTTCCTCACACCACCTACCACTAAATATGTAAAGCAGTGGTGTAAATTATTCCATGTAACACTGATTATGTCAGCAACATTTTTCCCAGGAATTAAACATTTCCAATTTCTCCCCTAAAGGTTCCTGTTCTCACACTCATTTTTGAGAAGCTCTTGTTAGCTGTGGGACAGGAGAAGGAAGTCTTTGGTAGCCAAAACTTGTTGATTTCAGTAAAATCGCACATTGGCAGCTGGGAATTAGACTATGCCTCTCATCCTGTGACCCTCAAAGGTTTCTTAACAATAACATGGAGGCTTCAGGAATTTTGGAGAGAAATTGAAACAATTCAACTTTTTTAAAAAAATCCTCATTGCTGATGATATCATCAACCTTACACGGCATAACACAAGGCAGCAAGATCTCAACTAGTACTTTCAGATGGCACCTCGTTAATATCTGGAAACAATCCCATTCCCACAGTGAGATGCAGACCATACCATAACGTAGGCAAGAGCACAACCAGAGTGGTATAATCCGTTCACAGAAAGCGCTTCAGCAGCCCCTGAATTCATAACACAGGATAGTGCTTTCTATCTAATCACTGTTTTCTTTTCTTTCCAACAACTAACTGATTTCTATTGCAGAAACAGGAATGGCATGGCCTGTCATACACTGGTTTCACAGAAACCTATTCACCTAATGGTTCAAAGATTAAGACATTTCCATATTTAGCCATTTTAATTAGATTTTTAATTGGTGGGGGCTGGGGAGTAGTTTTAGTGTTAAGGGTTTTTAAAGGGTTCTTATAGTTTTAAGGTGAGTGTTTTTATGCATTTTATGATGGAAGTGTTGTACGCCACCCAGAGTTGCTTGTCAATTGGGAAGCAATACAAATGTGACCAATAAATAAATAAAATAAAAATCTCACAAATTTTAGTCAGCTGAAACCTCATGAAATGTAACTGAGCCAAACCACTTTCCCCTTTTTAACACTGAGGTTTATCATCATATGATTTTCATCACACAAGCCTTTCTTCAAATCAGGGGGGAAAACACCACCCAGAAAAATCAGTATAAAACCCTCAAATCACAGTGAAATACACTGGTTTGTCACCTCTGTGTTTCTCAAACTAACTGCATTTAAGCAAACCCATCCCAAACTGTAATAGTTTCATATCATTTTACTCTTTTACATTTTACTCGCTCTCCTAGAATACCCAGAGCATCGAACAAGCAACAGCTAATCAAGTCACTGTCTTTATGAAAAGTATTCTTAATTTGCAACTGGCTACAAATCCCTTAAGGAGTTTATTTCAAAATCCTGGTTTGAACCTAAGCACAGAATTTCTGCAGTTCACAAAGACTCTAAATCAGGGGTGGCCAACCTTTTTATGTTGCGGGACTGCCCACGTTCCTGGACAGCTGAGTGGACCAGACCATGCTCTCCCCCCCCCCCCCCGGAAGCAGGCACATTTACAGCTATCGTAAATTCGTCCACTTCCGCGTTTACGACAGCTGCAGGCGCGTTTGCGCATGTGTGCTTTACGGTTGACGTAAACATGCCCGCTTCCACTTGAAATTGAAGAGGTTAGGAATTCTCCCAAGTGGGAACACATGGCACATCTAAAATTCAGCAGGTACCTTCTGGCAGGGAAGGAAGACAGCTAGTATTTGATTAGGCTTTTTCAATAGCCAATTTCAAATCTGCTTGCATGATATATACAGAAAAGTACACCTGAGACTGTTGTTAAATGCTAACATTCATCAACAAAAATAGAGCTTTAATTTTTAGTTATATTTAAAAGAAAGAGAACAAAGCAAACCTCACCAGTAGGCAAGTATCCCTTTTGTTGTGATGCATGCTGTAGCTGGAGAATGTGGAAGCAATCATTCAAGCAATTCATTGTTGCCATTGAGGTTGCCTTGAGCATCAAAAGGTCTTGGTCCAAAGAAGAAAGATGACCAGAGGCAGGAAGGCATTCTATGCTTCTTGCCAAGTCTCTCTGTTGTCCCTCAGCTTGGTACATCTTCTACAAACAAATCAGACATAAAAGAGTGGTGTTTCGGACTTTTCAAATGATTATTTAGCTGAAGTTACCTAAAAATTGCACACTATTCAAAATCAGTGTGCTAATGCAACATGAGCATCCCCTGCTATTTATTCAAAGTTACAACACTATGAAGTTTTCAAGCATGCAGGTTACACAGAATGTTGAATGAAACAGCATGATTGAACTCATTTGGGTGGGCCTTCTGCTTAGATGTGTGTGCTATCTTGTGAAAACAGGCACCAGTAATCATTTGTTAATGATGAGTTACAACATTTCACTTACTTATGATATAAAGTATCACCAACAGGATTCTTGCAGAGGAAAATCAAGTGTACAAATTTTTACTCTAGTAGAAGAAATCACATTTTGGCCTTTTAGCTCTCTCTACCTTCCTTGACCCACTTGCAGTGCCTCAAGTGGTTAAGATGCTGAACTTGACAACTGGAAGGTCGGAGTTCGATTCCTGAGTATTGCACAACAGAGTGACCGCCTGTCTCTGTCCCAGCTCCTGCCAACCTAGCAGGCCAAAAGCAAGAAATTGCAAGTAGATAAGTAGACCACTTCGTGGGAAGGTAAACAATGTTCCGTGCACTCCAATGTTGAGGCATGCCTGCCACATGTCCATGGAAAAGTCTGCAGATGCACACAGCACTAGCTCTTTAGCTATAAAAAGAGATGAGCACTGAACCTTAGAGTTGGATACGACTGGCTTTCGCGCAAGGACGACCATTATCTTATCTCCCTCCAAAACTAAAGCACACTATGGATATAGAGAAGAAAATGTTTGTCTAAAAAATACTCAGTCAAGTAAAATCACACTTATCTAGTCCCCCAAAGTGCTTAGTGAACTTTCTGGTCAGATCAGTGGGTATTTAGTATTTTATCCCCAATAATCTGGGTACTCATTTTACCGACCTTGGAAGATGGAAGGCTGAGTCAACCTTGATCCTAGGAGTTGAACTCTGGTTGTGAGCAGAGCTTTGGCTGTAGTACTGCAGCTCAACCACTGCACCACAAAATCAACATAAATTCATGATATCAATATAATTCTTTAATACTATATTTAGAATAGGATATTTCCCCATGTGTTAGAGAAATAAAAAATAAAAATAAAATAAATGACAATCCCCTACAAGAAGCAGGAACCCACGCTAAGGTCATTAAATATTATCATTCTGGAATGTGCTGATTAAATGTATTACACGTGGGAGATCATGTTGGTCAATTTGTAGCTATATTTAATTGCCACATTACAGACTAGCTGATTCTGGGTGATGAAAGAGGCTTTGATGATGAAAAATGATTTTGTACAACTTCTGCAGTTTTCTAACCTCTTAAGTGCCAGAAAAGGGATCATTTCTCCCACAGGAATTCTCAACAAATTTCCCTTTTTAAAATTAGTTGTATCAGCATTCCATCTGTCATAGATTGAACGCTAATAGTAGCTCGCTTCCTACCAGCATCTGGGATCAGTTTCTAAGCACTATATAATGTGAGACTCCGGCAGAACGGCTTACTAGGGTTAGTATCCAGTGAGTGCACATGTTCAAGAGGAAAAAGAGGAGGAAAGAGAATCTATGAGCTCAATGAGACAGAAGAAGTAAGACTATGTTAGAATGACTGGCGAACTTCTGAATTATCAACTATGCTTAAAAAACTGGGAAACATCATGTATACATCAAGCTTTAAGCACCCCTCACTGTTTACTGCTAGTTATAATGAAAAAAAGAATTCAGTATGAAGGCTGATAGAATTCCTAGCCAGCAATGGACACTAAAGTGTGAAAATGTGGATAATTTTAACTTTGGGTTTCCAGAGGGATGTTTTATCAGAAAGTATAGTGCAGAAGTAAGCAAAATGCAGCCTCTTGGTACATTTTTGCAGAACCCATGCCTCCAACATCCAAAAATATTATCTTTTTAAAATAAAAAAACCCTCAGATAGTCCATTTGTGTCATCTAGAGATATCAGGGCAATTTTTTAATGTTTTGAACGGCCACCATGTTTTGGAGCCCTTATGTAGCCCACAAAATTGAAATGATTTTTTTTTAAAAAATTACTGAGCACTAGAGTGTATGGGGGAAGTTTCAGTTTTTTAAAAAAATGTTGTTTAAAAAGTTAAATCTATTTTTTTTAATTAACAAAACCCCCATTGCAGTGATCTTTACAAATTAAATAAATAGGTATGGAAAGTAGTCCCTTCGGTCAGCCACTCCTTTTTGCAAAGGCTGCTGGCACACCTGAAAAATGGCCTAAGGCCCACTGAAACCAAACCATCTTTGGTATAGGAACTCTTTGTCTCCTAAAAGCAAGCAGTGGTAAACATTTGATTTATACTAACCTCCCGCACATCAATTAAATGATCTGGCTGCAGAATGGGAATTCTCTTCCCAGTTGGCAACTTGTGATGGCCAACATTAAAAAAGGAAGCTGCATTTTGGCTGGGCCTTCTCTGTATACCAGGGGAGCCACTTCCTTGAGATGCAAGAGAGAAGCTGCGAGATTTCAGAGGAGGATTGTTCTGGTAAACAAACATAGGCATTAGGACACACTTGAAAAGTACCTGTAAATCTCCATATATATATACAGTAAAACCCCTACTTACGAAAAAATGTCCGTTCCGTAGGCTTTTGCTTAAATAGTTTTTTTATGTAATTCAAAGCAAACCCATAGGAAAAATGAGATTTTTATGTAAATCAAAGCAAACCCATAGGGAAATGAATCTTTATGTAACTCGAAGCAAACACATAGGGACATGATTTTAGCACAAAATCATTATGTAAGTCAAATTTTATGTAACTCGAGGCATAAGTAAGTCGGGGTTTTACTGTAGATATATTCTTACACATACTATTATAGTGTGCAGCTAACAATTTAGAAAAACCAGAAAGCATGTTGAATTACTGATTATCTGCCAGACATGCTGCACCAAATACTGTTTAAGAAAAACATTTATGCCGACTCTATTTATTTTATAAATTTAGCAGAAACCCTAACCTAGCAGGATGTTGACAATGACATACATATCAAAACCCACAATAAAGACACACATTATGGGGTGATGGGGCCACACAAGATACTCCTACATTTATACTTGCCATTTGCACATTTGGTAGCACCATGCCAAAATCTGAGTACACAACCCTTTCACCTGGAACTGGCCTCTGTGGACTTTGCTCCCCCCTTGTGTATGTTTTCAATACATGAGGAAACTGGAACTCTCTTACAGTTAAGTACTGCACCAATAAGCTGGGTTTGGAAAGAGAGGTCAGTACAAATTGCATCTACTGTATTTGTCCTTTCTTTCATGTATCCAAGGCAAATCTGATCCACAGCCTAATCCCAAGAATAATAGTTCTGAAGTAAATTCCACAATATTGTACAAAGCTTATTCTCAGGATTGCATACCTCATAAATTGTATGTGTAGAGAGATTGTGGCTTTCTCAAAATCCAATTAGAAAATTACAGAGGCCAATTCAGCTTCTGATATTTCAGGTGAAAAAGCCAAGATGTAAGAAGGCATCAGGGCCATGTGCAGCTATTGCATTCCTCCTTTCACAAGAGCTAAATAATCCAAGAAATCTTTCATTAACAAAGATTTCCTTTTATCTGAAGCAAGAATCTATGATTACTAACATCACAATACTCCAATACAGGTTAGTTAAATATGCTAACTAAATCTGAATGTAGTAACAACAGTTTTTTACAGGTTTTTTTGTTGTTTTGGAAAAAAGGCTTCCTGGTTTCTTTCTGACTTACACAAAGAGAGAAGTGGCTGTATTCACATCTCAGTCCTAACTTACTAGGGCGAAGCACTGATCATGGGAAAACAGGCAGAATTTCCACAACTCTAAAGAGTTATATTACTTGCTTACCAGTGGGGTCTAAGAACTGAGATACAGTACATCCCTACAACTATGGCATTTTACTTCATATAAAGCCAACATGCACAACTCTAAAATATATATCTGATGGATATTTTAAACAAATGTTACTGTGGAACTTACAGTATGTGTTACAGACAATACCTTTCCAATTGCTTCAGTATGGTGTTGTGCACATATCTGAAGCCGACTGACCCAATGCTGCCGTTCTTTAGCATCAGTACCTGGATTTTAGAAAGAAAGAAAGAAACTTCAGAAGAAGATAAGGGGAAAATGCAAATATTGATTTCAACCCAAGTTCTATTTAAAGGTAAAGGTCACCCTTGCTTGAAATCCAGTCGTATTCAACTCTAGGGTTCAGAGATCATCTGTGTTCCTATACCAAAGAGCCAGTGCTGTCTGTGTTTGCAAACATTTCTGTGGTCATGTGGCAGGCATGACTAGACACCGGAGCACACGGAACACTGTTTGCCTTCCCACTGAAGTGTTACCTATTTATCTACTTGCAATTTCTTGCTTTTGAATTGCTGGGTTGGCAGGAGTTGGGACAACTGGAGCTCACTCCATCATGCATCACTCGGGTCTTGAACTGCCGATCTGCCGACCTTCCAGTCGTCAAGTTCAGCATCTTAAGCACTAAGTCACCACAGTCCTTCGAGATATATTTAGGAAGATTAATTTCCCACAAAGAAAAAGACATAAAAAACCATAACAGTAAAACCCCGACTTACAAATGCCTTGAGCTACATAAAATTCAACTTACATAATGATTTTGTGCTAAAACCATGTCCCGATTTACACAATTTCCTATGGGTTTGCTTTGAGTTACATAAAGATTCTTTTTCCTATAGGTTTGCTTCAAGTTATGAAAAAATTCATTTCCCTATGGGTTTTCTTCGATTTACATAAACAATTCATTTTCCTATGGGTTTGCTTTGAGTTACATAAAAATATATTTTCCTATGGGTTTGCTTCGAGTTACATAAAAAACCAATTTAAGCAAAAGCCTATGGAACGGACTTTTTTGTAAGTAGGGGTTTTACTGTATTCCTATCTCATAAACGGGAAGGAGGCAGAGAAGAAGGCAAGGGAAAAGAGTGAGGGGAGAACGGTATGAAAAGAGAAGCAAAGGAGATTGAAGGGGTTATATGAAGAAAGATTGGACCAATGCAAAGGTACAAGTAAGTGAGTCCTGAGGATTTCCTTTTAGAAGACTGGGAGAATAAAGAGAAAGGTGAGATGGAAGATATTGTAAACCCTGAAGCTGAAGTAGAGGAAGGCAAAGCTGCTATATTCCGTGTTTAAAAAACCAGCAAGAAGAATTGAGCGGAGGTAACGAAAGAAGGCCCTTGGATTGGGTAGAAATAAGAGCACGGATGGCATCTCTGTCATCAGAGATGAGGAGAGAAAGTGTTGGCCTCAGAGCAGGAGCAAGAACATCAACAGCAGAGGGATTTTGCAGCAAAACATGAGAACATAAGAACAGCCTTGCTGGAACAGGCCACAGCCCATCCAGTCCAGCATTCTGTCTCACACAGTGGCTCACCATTTCCTTCAGGGTATTATTCCCAAGCAGATGTCTTCACCTCCTTAGAATTCCCTGGAAATGGCACTGAGAGATATCCTGCCTATCTCTCCAACCCGGAGGTTGTTCTTAGGTATCCATAATTATAGCCATTGATACCCTTGTCCTCCATGAACTTGTCTAATCATGTCTTGAAGCGGTCAAGACTGACAGCTGTCACCATTTCTTCTGGCAGGGAGTTCCATAGACCAGTGATCCTCTGGGTGAAAAAGTACTTTCTCTTATTTGTTTGAGAAATAGCACCAAAAAGTTTCATCACTCTGCACTTACTAATGTTGAAGCTCATTTGCCACTGGTTTGCCCACTCCCCCAGTATCAAGAGATCCCTCTGGAGCTCCTCACAATCTCTCACAGTTTTCACTATGCTGTATAATTTAGTGTCATCAGCAAATTTGGCTACCTTGCTATTTACTCCTACCTCTAGATCATTTATGAAGAGGTTGAAAAGCAGTGGTCCCAGTACTGAACCTTGGGGGACCCCACTCTTTACTTCCCTCCACTTGGAGAAGTGTCCATTTATTGCTACCCTCTGTTTCCTGTCCCTTAGCCAGTTGCTGATCCAGGACAAGGCCTGTCCCTTTATATGACTGGTAAGTTTATTCAAGAGCCTTTGGTGCGGGACCTTGTCAAAAGCCTTCTGAAAGTCCAGATAAACAATGTCAACTGGATCCCCCTTATCCACATTCTTGTTGACACTCTCAAAAAATTCCAACAGGTTAGTGAGGCATGATTTGCTCTTGCAAAAGCCATGTTGGCTCTCCTTTAGCAGCGCCTTCTCTTCTATGTGCCTATTAATTCTATCTTTTAGGATGGTTTCCATCACTTTGCCTGGGACACATGTCAAACTGACAGGTCGGTAATTTCCTGGATTACCTCTGGACCCTTTTTTGAGAGACCTGGACTTCTCTATTAAGACTTTGCAGTTGACCCTGAACTCCTGGCAGGGTTCTAAAACTTCTCAAAATACAAACTAAGGAGTGAAAAAACAATTAACCTTCCCAAGAAGGAAAAAAATAAGTGAAGTGGTTGAAAAGTACAGTGGTACCTTGGTTTACAAACACCTTTGTTAATGTAATTTTCAGTTTACAAACGAAAATCCATTTAAAATAATGCTTTGGTTTATGATTCTCCCTTCCATTTGCTCCACAATATGAAGCAAGTTTCCCCAGGATGCATTGCGCCTGGGAGGTTTATAGAGCCACCCCCATGCATTTCAGTTTACAAATGTTTTGCAATATAAAATGTCCTAAAGAACACATTAAATTCATAAACCGAGGTACAACTGTAGTGAAATAACTAGCTATCAGTGTTCTTAATGTAAAAAGTTAAATATAGTGGTATCTCATACAACAATTTTAATCTGTTCTATGGGGCTTGTTGTTGTACGAAACAACTGCTATACGATACATGCATCGTATAGCGATTTTCCCTATTGTACAACAATTTTTTTTGCTAAGTGGTTTTTCCCATTGGAAAATTGTTGTACAGTTTTTTCCATAGGGAAAAATGTTATGCAGGACACTATTTCTCCCAAAAACCTATTATGCGATTTCGTTGCTATACAGGGCAATTGTTGTATGAGGTTCCACTGTATTAATAAAACAGTTCAGTTTTTCCTGCAAGCACAAGATTCTGGTTTCCCTAAGGGAGAGGACAGGGTTGACTAGCACCACCAGAGACTGAATGGATCACATTTATTCTCTCTTAGTAATCATAACATTGTGCTTTTTTAAACACAAGTCTTCTGAGTTTCATGAAATGAAACATGGCAAAAGGCATCAAGCTTCTTAAATGATGGCTACTGCAAAGACAGCTGGGTATTTTTATGATAATCAAATTTAAATGGATAATGTGATATTGTACAATGGAGACTGTTTCAATGGTCTCCTCTTTCTTTAAAGAAACGACTATGTAAGTCCAACACCATAATGTGACATAAACTCAGTTAATCAAATAGCCAAGAGTGCTTCCCAGTGGAGAAACATCATACTGCAACCCAGGAAAACTACCAAAATCCTACCTCTCAGCTTATATTGTTCTCCACTAGCAGCGTTCACTGTAAAAGTATGCGAATCTTCATCACTAGGAGAGATCACTGCTCCAGCCAACTGTAAAGTACCTCTCGGCTTCTGGTTTCTGGATTGCTCATTCACAAAATACTCCAAGAGGCCAGCTTCATTGTTTAAGACAAAAAACCTGTAATTGTGAAGAAAGTACAGTATAATACAAAAATTGGCAAACTTCAAAACAAACTCCCAAATAACATCTCTTGAATCTAAACTTCACTTACAGGTGAAACTCGGAAAATTAGAATATCATGCAAATGTTCATTCATTTCACTTAAAAGGTGAAACAAGTATATGAGATAGACTCACTACATGCAAAGCGAAATATGTCATGCCTTAATTAGTTATAGTTGTGATGATCATGGCGTACAGTGTACATGAGATTATGTGATGATTATGGGGTACATGAGATCAGGGGGTTGGGGTTTTCATAAGCTGTAAGCCATAAGCATCAATATTATAACAAAGTAAGGCTTGAACTACAGTATCTCACTTTGCATGTAATGAGTCTATCTCATATATTTGTTTCACCTTTTAAGTTGCATTACTGAACTGAATGAACATTTGCACGATATTCTAATTTTCCGAGTTTTACCTGTACATTAAAGAGAGCATACTTTAGCCAGAGCTCTGTTCAGGAAACACACCCACTCCCATATGCATGTAACATGTACTATATGATTTTTGTGAATTCTAATCCTCACAGTAGCCCAAGTGTCCTTCAAACACTCTTCCAGAGTCTTCATGGACCCTCTCAAATAGCATGGGAGGTGGCACTGGGGAGTGCGATGGAGGGAGAGTATCGCCAAAAGCTGCCTCCCAAATGCCTGCTGCTTTCTTTCTTTTGTCATATCAGAGCTGGTGAGATCACTGTTGGTGGCAATATTCATTTAAGTCCATCAGGCTGAAGGTCTTTTTGTTATCCTCAATATTTTGCTTAAGTTCCAACCATGATTGGTAAACAAACTAGGAGAGTGAGATCTGTCATCAAAATTAACTATCCACATGAAAGTAAAATATGACAGAGGCTAAACAAATAGCTCTTAAAAGATGATCACTCTTGCAAAAGTGTCTGGAACACAGATTGGCTTAGTACCAATAAATGGGACCAGTTTTACTTTACCAATTTTAATTAGTACTGTATTACTTGGCAACTAACTGGTCAAATAATTCATGCAGTTTGTGCCTGTCTGCTGAAACGTTGGTCAGCTTGCAATATAGCAGTGTTTCTTTCTCTCTCTCTCTTAATCCATTCCACTGTCATCTTAAGAGCGCAGGCTGTAGCACAAGTCAATTCATTCTATAATCTTTGCACAGGCAAGAGACTCCTTCCCATCAAAAAGGAACTTTTAACCTAGACAGAGGGACTTGGTTCTTTGGTTGTCTTTTAACCCACCCACCCGGGCCTGTTTGGAACAGAACTCAATATTCTTAGAAGAATTCACCCTTAAGTATTCTGGACTTATTCGAAACTGAAGGTTGGCAACCCCACATAAAGTAGGTATTAGCAGCTCAGAAGCCAAGATTTTGATCAAGATCTTTTTTTCCCCCTGAAATAAGGTCAGGTTTTTGTATGAAAAAGTAGTCAAAGGTTTCAAAGAAACTAAGTAATTTCCAAAGTATTGGTCTATCTTCACTCCTAATTTGAGCTACCTAAATAGTTAAGCCTGTTGCTTTTTAAACGCTGAAACAAAATACACAATTTAAGATACTATACTTATTTATTTTATTGAGGCCAAACCACACAACGTGGTTTGTACCAGCACCTTCTCACCTGTGGCCTAATAGGAGCTTCAGGAACAGAGACATTTAAAACAGAGAAATAACACTCAATTGTTAAATGGAGTTAAAGGTTATATGTTCTAACTCAAGCATTAACTCTCCACTTAAATCTACAGTCCTGACTGTTTTACAAGAATAATTTTAAAAGGCTGGGAACGATGATCTCCAAATTCGTATGCGGGTTGGCCCTAAGAGCATGCAAACAGAGACAATCACTCAGTGAAATCTATCTAATGGTCCTTGGGTTTTGGGATGAGCAAATGGAAGGGTATAAACATATTAACATTTATGGTTCAATGACAGCCTAGGTATCGCACTAGGAAGGGGGGACCACTGTTTACATCAGGGGTTCCCAACCTTTTCAAGCCAGGTGCCGGGTCCCGTTCTCTCAGTCAGCTTCAAGGGCCAGATGGCCATTTTGCATTGCCTGCAAGATGGGGATGGCCATTTTGTCCCAACAGTTTCATAGAGGTAGCCATTTTGTTTCTCAAATGCCCTTGGAGGGGTGGGGGGCCACATGAAATGGCACCGTGGGCCAGATCCAGCCTACAGGCCTTAGGTTGGGAACCCCTGGTTTATATTATTTTAAAAAAAACTTAAATGTGTTAAACTAGTACATCATTCACTTTTTTAAAGTAAAACTGGGGCAACTATTATGCCATTAAGAAGCATTTCTCCACTGGACAATACAAATGCAACCGTTATATAAAGACCGAGATGAATAATTGTATAATTATCAATAAAATTAGTATCTAAGGAAACTCAATTCGATAAAACAATATAGTTGTCCACACACTGAAATTTCAAATTAATTGCTAAGGTGAGTGACATGGGAGAATCCAACTAACAAATCAGGTTTATTGACATATCTGGAATATATTATGCTCAGCAAAATAAGCAAATTTTTATTAAATAATGATGGGGGAAGTGCAGGTGAAGTACTGCATACTTAAAGGAGCTTATAAATGTAGAAAGAAGGCATTACTAAGACTCTGAAGCCTGGATAATACTGATTTTTTTAGGGTAGGACAAAAATCTGAGTGAGTGAAGAAGCAGCTGCAGAAAAAATCAGCTTCCTTCAAGCCTTTCAGACACAAACAGAAGTTTCAATCTTTGTTCAGTTTCTTCCAAATGTTCAGCTGTGAACAGAAACTGCAGCAATGATATACTAATACTGAAACTGTACACACACTTACCTGGGAGAAGCCTCTGCTGGAAACAATGACACTCACTTCTGAAGAAATAACATATGTATGCATTTAAAAAGAGGTCTTCAAGATGTGTATCTGTATACTAGGCTGTTACCTTTAAGGTTTTTACCTTGTAAAAGCACTTCTATAAAATGTACAATATTTAATTTCAAACAACAACATGACTCGTATCTGCTCTCTGCTTCCAATATTAAGCTGAGATGTGTTTTTTTTTATTTGCTTCATAACTGTGTTTCCCTCTGCACTGTTCTTTGACAGGTAAAATGTATTGATTAAACAAGAAACTGCAGATCATGAAAGTAAAGCCTTCTGCTAAAATAAAATGATTATTACTGCAACCTTTCTGCTCTTGCCTGTAGCTCACTCTCTTTTCTAAAACTGTATATAAAAACAAGCCCTCTCCTATTTCCAGAATTTTAAAATATGCTGCCTGGTTAATAAGGTGATTGCTGCTTCTCAAATTAGATACGAAAATAGTAAAAAATAATAATAGTAAAAAATAATAATAATAAGAAACCAGACTTACCGATACTGCCAGCCTGTGACAAGATTTGTATATTTCATTAAGTAGCCAGAAATATTTTCCATGTGGTCACTGTGGCAAAGATAAGAACAAAGTCCATCAGGTAAAGATAAATAATGGAAATGAAAACATTTTACATAAACATTGTGCAGTTTCATAGTTGCAGCCGATACAGTCTTTCAATCGCTTTATTTTAAAAAGCCAATTTTATAGCTCAGCGCAAACATCAAATGAGCTTGCAACAGAAGAGTGCTTCAAGTGCTTGCTGTCTCACTCGCTGTCTTCAAAGGGCTTTCAGTGCTTGAAATACCCATACCAGACTGCAGATTAAGGGAAGCCCTTTCATGCATTACTGATGCAAAAACTACTTTCAATCCACAATAAAACTGCTTGGCACCTTTTGACACTTCTATAAAGCTTCAGTATTAAGATTAAATTACTCAACACACTTAAGACTTCCAATTTCCCCAAAGGATTACTTTGGGGCTGTTGGAAAACATTTCACCATGAAAATTGCTCTTAACTGAGGCAAAAAAATAGTTAATAAACTTAAATAGAATAGCATTAAGGAAATAAAACATTGGGTGTTAAAACTTCAGGAGAAAGATTATCCCCACCCCCACCCCCACCCCAAACATACGTACATATTTTTTTGTACCATGTAAGTATACATTATAAATTATGAACTGGAAATGCTCAATTTTGGTAATCCAAAAGAAAGTTGCAATTACTGCCTGAAAATAATAGAGCAGTTCACTAAGTTAGACATTTTGCCTGTACTGTATCTGCAAGCTATTGAATTAGAAACTGACTAGTTAAATAAAAAACACAGTTGCCACATTTAGAATAAATTAAGATATGAACCAAATCTAAACTGGTTTAGTACAGTAAAACCCCTACTTACGAAAAAAGTCCGTTCCATAGGCTTTTGCTTACATCGGTTTTTTATGTAACTCGAAGCAAACCGATAGGAATTTTTTTTACGTAACTCGAAGCAAACCCATAGAAAAAAGGAATTTTTTGTGTAAATCGAAGCAAACCCATAGGAAAATGATTTTTTACATAACTCGAAGAAAACCCATAGGAAAAAGAATCTTTATGTAACTCGAAGCAAACCCATAGGAAATCATGTAAATTGGGGCATGGTTTTAGCAAAAAATCATTATGTAAGCCGAATTTTATGTAACTCGATGCATACATAAGTCGGGATTTTACTGTACAGTATTCTGGTTTGTCCTGGAGCTGGTACAAAACAACATTAATTTTCTATTATAATTACTTGCATATGACTTGTAACACTTTTTCCATATAAAAATATTCTGACCCTAAGCAAAAAGTACCTGCCCTTGAAATGAATTAATGCCTCAGCAATTAATAAAATAAACAATAGTGGCACAATCCAACCAAATGATACAAGAGTAACAGAGATGCACACATTAAAGATGCAGACTACATTTCTTTCCACAAGATCAAAAATACTATACTTCATGATAATATCTAGGTAGCTTTCCTCATCAACATGTGTATATGGTAAATATTATTAAATAATTTTGTGGAATAGTTGTTTCTGTGTCTACTTTCAAAGAGGACAAAGGATCAAAGATGCATTTTGGTCTTTTGAATGTTTAGTGTACGTTACATAACACTAAAAAGAACGGCAACAGCAGAGCAGTTGTTATGAACCTGAAAGGGTGGAATTTCAAAACAACTAGAGTCATCACTGAAATAGGCCTTAACGATGGCCAAAGGTACTCCACAGGTACTGGTGCCCCAAAACAGAGCTCCCACTAAAGGATGGATTACTAGGCAGATCTCACAATTGGCCAATCCTGGTCAAACAACTCTATTCTGTAGCCACTTAAACAGTGCCAGACAACTAAGTACAAGAAGTGAATGGTTTAAAATCCTTTTAGTCAATACAAACCCAAAGGACACATGATATTCTCTGTAGCTAAGGGTACCTAGGCATTGTCTTAAGAAAATTGTATCTACTGGAGATTGGCCTATCCCATTTATAAAATACAGAATTTGTCCCAGATACAATACATTGGAAGCTCTGTGCGAATTATAATGGCCTATTTTTTCCATTCTGAAGTATACATCGAAGTACCACCTCCAACAGTTGCAGGCAATAAAACATGGCTGACTTACTTTTTAAATCAGCTTTCCTCTTATCAGAGTGTTGTACAAATAACAGTTATGGACATACAGGTGAAACTCGGAAAATTAGAATATCGTGCAAATATTCATTCAGTTCAGTAATGCAACTTAAAAGGTGAAACAAATATATGAGATAAACTCATTACATGTAAAGTGAGATTGTTCAAGCCTTACTTTGTTATAATATTGATGCTTATGGCTTACACCTTATGAAAACCCCAACCCCCCCAATCTCATGCTACCCATAATCATCACATAATCTCATGTACACTGTACACCATGATCATCACAATTATAATGAATTAAGGCATGACATCTCTCCCTTTGCATGTAGTGAGTCTATCTCATATATTTGTTTCACCTTTTAAGTGAAATGAATGAACATTTGCACAATATTCTAATTTTCTGAGTTTCACCTGTATATGAAATACAGTAAAACCTCGCATAAAGAGCGCCTCGCTTAGAGACTAACTCGCTTAAAGAGCAGAATTTTCTCTGAATGGTTGCCTCGCTTAACAACTAAAACCAACCAAAAACTCACTTAACAACTCAATCGAAGTTTGCAATCCCCCCCACACGCACCAGAAGTCACAATTGGTCACTTACAATGGTGTTTTGCTTAAAGAGCAAACTTGCTTAAAGAGCAATCCCGTGGAATGCATTATGCTCTTTAAGCAAGGTACCAACTGTATAGGTAAAACTCAAAATAAATTAAATGTTAAAATAAATATACCATTTTTAACCAAATGTAGGCTACCTCAATAGTGTTATCTCAGAATTTTACTTCATTGGTGGGGCATAAATTGCACGTAAATAAATGTTGCATTGATTGAATTTCTCAATACAATATTCAGGAATATTTGTCCTGTATCTAAGTAACTGCATTTGATTTATCCTTTGATCTTCTCTACTTTGTTTTGAAGTCTAGTAAGTGACTTCCAGATGGTCCAACCACAATACTGTTCTGATGGGAGACACTTGTCAGCAGTCATCCATTCGGCAAGATATGTTTTTTTGCTCTACGCAGGTTTAGTTACTCTCCTCTAGTTTAATATTGAGGGTTTGAGGTGTGTGTGGAAAACCTTTTCTCAATTTTAACCGATAGGGGTTGGAAAGAAAATGAAAAAAAAAATTTTTTTTAAAGGAACATGGTACAGTATATTGTCTTGGCCTGCATTACAATGTTATTTATATGTTTAGGATTGTGCGAGAATGTAAGTGTAAAAAGTCAAACTATTTGGAAGGGGTGGAACACAGCTTTGAGCACAGGGGGACAGCACAATTCTCCCAGTAATACACTGCAAATGGAAAAGATGAGGGATGGACTGATAACTCTCCTAGAACAGACAGACTTTCATGTCTGCTTTGGCAACAGTCCACACTTTCCATTTTGAAATCAACTGATCTAATGCAATAGACCTCACAGAACAGCTTTGTTCTAAAAAAAAGTACAACTTATTTATATTACAGGCAGGAAATACAATATTGGAAGTGCTCTGCAAAGCACCATTAGGAAATGCAAGGTCCACAAGAACATGAATCTGCAATGAAGTTTTGGATTATTGGCAGGTCATGTTGCTAAATGTGTTGCCTAAGCTCAATCATATCTTAAACACAGAACACAGAGCACCGTCTGAAATAAAATCAATGAGTACAATTGTTGATTTTGTACAAATAGCCCCAATCTTTGCAAGTCTGTAACAAATGAATTATAGCACATGACTTGACATGCACAATATTTAACAAATACCAATCTCTTTACCAATCCTGTATGATTATTTCCTGAAAAATAAGTTCTCTTCGTTCATATTGTCAAGCCCTAGAAGGTCAGCATTCAACCTGAGAGTGTGTGTTACCACTGTCGACGTTCATATGTGTGTGCATTTTTGTTTATATAAAAGCATACATGGGCATTAAGCTTTAAAGACTGTTTTCATTATTTCCAAGCACATGAATGAATATATGGTTATTTAAACATCACCTGAGATGAAAATATGTCTTATGGAGTGCAAAATCTACATTTCTCAGAGTGGCTTAAATACAAACAAATGTTTCTGTGATGGTTGGGACTGATTTAAAGATGTGAATTCTCAGAAACAAGAAGCGAGACCACTTAAGTTATGGCAATTCAAGGATGAAGCAACATGGACATAAATATAGGTGTTAATAGAAGAGAATTTTAAAAATGTAGAAGTGAAAGAACAAAGTACCACGCAGGCAAGGGTTGGAAAAGGTTAAAAAAATCTGAATCTAATCCATCCATCGCTTTATTGGGATACATTTTCTTGAAATGAATTTGGCTTATTCTTATGTTCGTAAGAACCAGTTCAGAGTCATTTTGAGAATGTTGGCGTGGTAAACTTGAAACAACACTAATATTGATCATAGATGTACAATGAGTTCAAGCAACACAAAGGGAAACTCTTGAGGTGGCAGAGTTATACAATTAAGATATTTTGAATTTGTTCCCTAATAATGCAGGTGCTCAAAAATAACTACAGAAATACTTCAACCAATGAATACACGGGATGGAAACCTAGGCAAAAGGAAGGATGGATTGCCCCACTGATTGGCAGCTTATATCCTGATGTCACAATCAAGCCTACTACCCAGCTATGAGCTGTTATGAAGGATACAGTTTAGAAAAGGAGAGCCAGAAATGAGGAACACCACAAGAGGCATAACAACCATGCCTGTACCAATACAGAACCATCAGGTAAGGGTTCTTAAAACAATAAACTGAAGGACTGCTCTGTTACAATTTTAGCTCATAATTCTACCATCAAGCTGTTTGTAATCCATCAAACTGTAAATGAGAAGGCTGTAAAGATCATAGAATAGTGTATGGGAGTCCATTCACATCAGATTAACTATATGCCTCAAGCGCTATGCCTTAACTGTCCCAGCTTCACGTTGTATAGTACAGAAATACTTCAATATTGAGTAAAATCCTGTGGCTTGGGGTAGTAAGTTGCACTAGTTTAGGCCACTAAATGAATAGGGATTTGATGTCCACTCCTCTGTAAATTCCACTTACTCAAATGGGACTACAGTATTTTAGTGGGGTAAAAGAACTAGAGTAGGCCTATTTGCATTAGAAAAACTGACTCACCAGATTTTATAGCGACTCAATGTGCCTACTCTAGTTCAAATTATTCTGCTAAACAGGATTTTAACTATTGTCTTTATATTACCTAGAACACAGAGTATATGTAAAACACATTTTGGAAAGCAGTAAGAAATCCAATGATTTGCACAAAAAGGATCCAGGAAGAGTCTTTCTGTATTTTTACAGGAAGAAAAGACTGTATCTTAAGGTGTTGTAGTACAGAATACAAAGTAAATGAGGAAAGAGAAGATTATGGATTTTTAAAGCATCAGAGAAACCTAGCCAACAACAAATTATGTATACAAACCACTTTACTCATCAGAACACCGAGAATACCTGATTTAATGGAAGCCTTGGCAAAGCTTCAAGAGTCCAATCTCCATTAGAACGACAGAGAGTAGCCACAGAATTCTAATACAACATGTAATTCCTTAATGTGAAAGAAATGCAGGTTAAAAACTTTACAGAATCAACCTTTATAAAACTGACGGGGGGGGGGGGAGGACACTAGTGGTACCCAAAACTTAATTTTCAGTTGTGTTTTGCAATCTTTAACAAACATTCCATTATCTGCTTATGAAGAACTACATTGTACATCCCGTTCTGTCCAGTACCAAAATCATTTGACAATAGATTCTTTTCAAGTAAGCCACAGAAAGAGCCTCCTCAAAGATTGTGGTATTTTTGAACCACAATCAGGCATACCATGGTAACAGCAACTTTGTGTTGCCAGCTAATCTTTCTCTCACTGGGTCAGGCAAAAGGAACTGTAGAATGAACTCACCAAAGGGTTCCTTCATTTTAGCAGTTTCACATCTGGCCTAGACATGGAAGGAGGAACCCAATATTGTTAATCTCATACTGAATTAAGGCACTCAATTGGCTAAGACGCTGACTGGGAGGCGGAAGGTCAGCAGTTCGATTCCCGAGTACTGCAGGGCGGAATGAGCTCCCGTCATCGTCCCAGCTCCTACCAACCTAGCAGTTCGAAAGCAAGAAATTGCAAGTAGATAAATAGGGACCACTTCAGTGGGAAGGTAACAGTGTTCCATGCGCTTCGGTGTCGTCATGCCTGCCACATGACCACGGAAACGTCTGCAGCAGCAGACAGCGCTGGCTCTTTGGCTTTGAAACAGAGGTGAGCACTGCACCCTAGAGTCGGATATGACTGGCTTTCGAGCAAGGGAAACCTTTACCTTTAACGCTCTTCTATTTCTTTGTATTATGGCTTGTAAGAATCGGAAGAATTGGAAATTTGGAATACTGTATTAAAATATATGATAGAGACCAAGCCAAATGATCTGAACTGCACATTTGCACTGATGGGATTTGAACCTTCATGCACTTCATTTGCATGCTTTCTAAACCTCTCTGGCTGATCCAGCCCACTGATCCAGCAAGACTCTTAAGTTTTTAAAATCAGCTCTTTATCACTCAGTTCTTAGATTGGCATGTAGAATTTCACTATTTCCCTATGGCCACAGCATTTCCCAAACTATGTTCCACAGAATACTGGTGGACTTCAATTCCCAGAAGCCCAAGTCAGTACACTGACAGATAAGTGCTTTGGGGAATCAGTGCTTTCTGGGAACTGAAGTCCAAAAACCAAAGGTTGGGAAACACTGGCCTATAGATTTCTGCTCTGCAGTGAGAATCAACTGCTTACAGTATTTTGATTTTCTGAACAACGAGTTTACATTCAGCAGAACTGTTCTGTATTTTAAATTAAAGTATTCTGCAGTGGCTCAAGTAGGTAAGACGCTGACTGGGAAGTGGAAGGTCAGCAGTTCGATTCCCGAGTACTGCAGAGCGGAATGAGCTCCCGTCTTCGTCCCAGCTCCTGCCAACCTAGCAGTTCGAAAGCAAGAAATTGCAAGTAGATAAATAGGGACCACTTCGGTGGGAAGGTAACAGCGTTCCGTGAGCTCCGGTGTCTAGTCATGCCTGCCACATGACCACGGAAACGTCTGCAGAAGCAGACAGCGCTGGGCTCTTCGGCTTGGAAACAGAGATGAGCACTGCACCCTAGAGTCGGATACAACTAGCCATCATAACTATGACTTTTTTCTAACCTCCTTCAGATTAACTATGCACTGAGTAGAGAAGTCTTTCCTGGTTTATACCCTGAGTCTTTCACCCTTAAGGAATAGTACATGACTTCCAGTTCTATTATTAGGAGAGACACAGAGGGAATCTTATCTATCTCTTTTCTTCACATCTTATCTAATTTTGTAAATCTAATTCAGCACTACGAACACTGCAGCACACAGATAATTAGCAAGAGATGCTGACTGGCACCAACTTTCGCAGTTCATCTGTATCACACCATGTCAATTTGTGCTCTAACATTCAAATGAGACACAGTTCACCATCAGTCAAGAGTAAATATAAAGATACAAATAGTGAAGATGAAGCTAAAGTACTTTGGACATCAAATGAGAAGGGAGGACTCACTTGAGAAGGCCGTGATGTTGAGAAAGGTAGAGGGCAAGAGAAGAAGAGGACGTCCAAAGATGAGATGGCTAGATGGTATTGTAGACACAATGGGCACAGAGCTGGGCAGGCTGAGGAGGATGGTGGAGGACAGAGGTGCCTGGAGGAAAATGGTCCATGGGGTCGCAAAAGGTGGGAATCGACTGTGCGACTGAACAACAACAAAATCAAAGAACTTAAATTCAGTCTCTTCCCCTGACAAAATGTATAACCATTACAAACATCAGAATAGAAACTAACATGTAGCATGTTAGATTTCCACAAGTCTCTAACTGTGGCTATCAGGTCCTGAATACACTCTAGTCCCAGAGAACAAAATCAAAGAATATGTCATATGGCATACAAAATCTGAAGATGGTACCTCTGGTGTTTTGAACATTAATTGCTCCAATCAAAGATATCTATGGATTTTTAAAGCAGAATTTTACATTTAAATGTGGATGTTACGTTGTGTGCAACAGTCACCAAATAAAATCCGTAGCCATTTTCTTCAGATAGGGGAGTGCCAAAGACAATCACTAACAGTCCTGGGCCAAGATGACCTTTTATATTCCTCACTACCACCATAACAGACTTTGAGGATCTTACTCAGCTTATCACTGTTGTGAAAATATATCTTGATGAAAACTTAAAATTCTCGATTTAAACTCATCACATAAAAGTTGGAAGCATGAGGAACATACAGTATTGGGACATATTTTCACATGTGGCGGGAATGTGAAGAGGTTAAAGTATGGAATTATGTCTTTGAAGAAATTAATCAAATATTAAATTTAAAACTTAAGATACTGTATGTCCCAAACCAAAATAATTTTAATGGACTGTGATAATGTAATAACAGATAAACATAAAAAGAAGCTAACAGTTATGGTAGTTACAGCTGCAAGATTATGAATGGCTAAAAATTGGAAGGCAAATACAGTACAAGCTTTAGGATAGAGGACTGGTATAGAAAACTATGGGACATGGCTTTGAATTATATTTAAAAAGGGACTGGTTAGAAGAAAAGGGGTAAAGCCTGGTCAAGAATCAACTGGTTTTTGGAAATAGGGACGATGGAGAATGAGAAAACTACTAACATTAGATTTAAAAATGCATTAGTCTCCAGGTGCACACTTATTTTTTTCTTTTTAATATGAGTTATGTTATTGTGTTATAGTGTTATGTTATGTTATGTTCTTTTCATATTTTATACTTTTATGAATAAAATTTATTTTAAAAACTCATCACTTAACACGGAGTTATCTTGCAGCACTTAGTAATGCCTGGCTTGACTCTTGTGTGGAACTTGCTGCCCTAAATAAAAATGGCTTCCACCAAACTGAGAAGAATCCTTTTAGCAGGCAAGTAAACGGACTCCGATTTAACACATATAGTAGTAGATATGCTGGGTTCTCACTTTAAATAGAACTTTCCTGCTCCTGGAAGCAACAAAGGAATAAAGAAATCTATTTTTTTACCAGAACTGTAATTGTCCAATCCTTTTTAAAAAGTAGAATTAAGGGAGGAGATTCATTCTTTTTTTTAAATTTGAGCCGAGTCTTACTTCTGTGCATGAAATAATTTCCCTCCACAAATTTAAAATATAACAAGTCCGAATGCATGTCAATGGCTTTTGGAGCGTTCACACATAACTTTTAGATTACAATGATGAATTGGGGGGAAGGGGCATGAGGGGGGGGAAGAACAATAACTCTTCTCTGTCGCTATCATCTTGGTATTAAATTATAGCTACATTAACTTTCTGGACTTCTTCATATATTCTATGAAATACTTTCATTTCTGTCTTCAATATCATTTAAAAATGGCTACTCTAATGTGAATCTGAAAATTGCCTAAACACACAATTAGATGTCTTACTTTGACTTTGCAAATCTCAATGTTTAACTGTAGAAATATTATGTACTTGAAGAAGATTGTGTATTTTCTTTGGGGACAGTACTCACAAGATTCTAAAGGACATGGAAGATAGAAATAAATAACCAGCAGTAACACTATTTTCTTCACACCTGCTTGCAAGCATCAAGATGCTTTTACAGAGTGTAATTTAGAGAAGCATCTCTTTCAGAGTTGTCAGTGTGTTTGAACTAAATCAGACTTGCATAGGCACCAGAGATAGTTAGAGGACTGGTGCACAATGCATCACAACAAGTACAAGACCATAATTCAGTATGGAATGTATAATGGATGTACAATGTAGAGTTTATATTTAGTGTGCTAAATCTCAGCTTCAATGTTCAATCCGGTTTATTTCAATCCAGCCCAAAGCAAAAAGATGAACAAGAACTTCCGCCTCTATCTATCTATGCAGCCTATTAGATATTATTCCAATTTTTATTTTTAACAACAGACGTTCTGTCATTTACACAGGTCTAGATTGTAATGGTGCAGGACCTTTGTTACTCTTAACTAGAAATATAACTCTGACAGTTTGCTTACTCTGGCTAGCAGTTGTTCTCTAGGATCTTACACAGCCCTACCTGAACACAACATATACTGAACCTGGGACTTTTTGCATGCAACCATTTGCTTTATCACTGAGATATACCTTATATCCCAACAAAGAAACACAACTAGCATACAAGAATGTTTTAATGTGTATAAAACCATAATAAATTATTATAGATTAATTATAAACTACGGTAATTATTATCATTAAAACAGGATTAAGCCAAAAGAATGTTAAAACATTAGTTTAAAACAGGGATCCTCAAGCTACGGCACCAAATCATCCGGCCCGCAGCCTTGCTCCAGCCACCGCCTCCTCAATCCTTGTCCCCTCCACTTGGCTTGGCGTGTCCCTGCCGGCGCTCCGTTAGGGACAAGCCAAATAGAGGGGACAAGGATTGAGGCGGCAGCGGCGGCAGCTGCACGCGTCTTTCTCAGGGGCCACTCTGCCCGAGCGTGGGCGAGAATGACAGCCTGGAGCTCTCCTTCACCCGCGCCATGCAGCTCCTCCAGGCTGGTAAGTAGGGAAGCAGTGTGGGTGGGTGGAGAGGTGGGTGGCTCGGGGTGGTCCCTCAACAGTCTGAAGGAGCATGAACTGGCCCCCCAGATTAAAAAGGTTGAGGACTCCTGGTTTAAAACATTTAAATAAGGTTAAAAACTTGATTTTTAAAAACTGATAAAATGTACTGCATCATCATCTTTTTTTAAGAAAACTAGCCAGCAAAGGCTTTTACAGATTAAAAGACAACTTAAAAAAATGTTTTCCCCTCCTAGCAGAATGACTATAAGGAGAGGTCCAAGCTAGCTTCCAGAGACTGGGAGCACCCACTGAAAATGCCACCTCAAGTCCTCCTCACTAAGCATGCTTGGGATGGTGGTGGAGATGAAAGAAGGCCTTCTCCCAAAAGATCCATAGGGATAATTAAAAGGAGAGATATGTTCTTTTAAAATGTACCCTACCACACTTCTCTAAATGGAACAAAGGTAATCATATTAAGACATAACAGTAATGTGTTATGTTTTGCTTTTCAGCCACAAGTTTCACCATCTCCTTAAGAACTTCCATCTATTCAAAGATTTCTTTGTCAAGGTCAGTACACCTGGTTTTTAACACATAACCAATTAAGTTCAAGTCAGGCGATTTTTAAAAATTATCTGAAGTATGAAAATTACTATTTTGCCTCTCAGTTGGCGATACTACTAATGGAAAAGGACAAATTAATCAGCCATCAGACAAAGGAGTTAAACAGCAGGATATTAGCATCTAGCCCAGTGATGGGCAGTCTTGGCCCTCCAGCTGTTCTTGAACTTCAATTCCCAGAAATCCTGACCAGCTGGTGTGTTGACTTGGGCTTCTGGGAATTGAAGTCCAAGAACAGCTGGAGGGCCAAGACTGCCCATCTCTGATCTAGTCCTAATCCCAGAATCTCATAATTTATTCCATTTTGTTAAAAAAAGAAACATATGCAGTCCTCCTTGCCACAGAAAAGCAGCTTTCGGATGTATAGGTCAGAGGTGCCCAAACTACGGCCCATGGGTCAGATCCGGCCCACGGGCTGTAGTTTGGGCACCCTGGTTTAAGCAGAGAAAATGGCAGCCTAAAATCTATTTCATCCTGTTGCAAAACATATCTGTTGCAAAACAGATTGCAAGGTGTATTTTACTTCCACTTCCGGTGGGAGGAACCACATGACTGGCCCGCTGAACCACATGACCAGCCCACAGCCCAAAAAGTTTGGGAACCCCTGATATAGGCTGCACATCTACAATGTTTTTCCAGAGATCTGGAGAGGGTATTGTGAAGTTGTCATTGTTTTGTGGAATACATGTGCCTAATTTTCCCCCCTATGTTTTGATTTAAAACAAACTTTATAAAAATGGCTTTGTAGCATTTTGTGGAAATACCTGTAACTAATTCAATACTGGTGGAAGAAATATGTCCATATTTTAGTGTTACTGTGTAGATCCCATAATGAACAGTACCATTCCCCAAACTACCATGTGTACAACAATTCAGACTCTTTTACAAACTGGGTTTTTAAAAAATTACTAAAATCCAGTTTTCAAGAAGGTAACGAAGTTAGCCTGTTTCAGCATGTATTACAAAAAATTACTGTAGTCTTTTTAAGGCTAATATTTATTGCAAAGTGAACTTCCATAGATTACACTCTAATTCCTCAGACATTGATGAGTTTGAGGAAAAGCTCTATAATTCATGAAAGCTTAAACTGAAATCAAACTGTTTAGTCTTGAAGGTGTCAACATTATTTATTTTGTTTTTTTTATCATACAACAATAATTCAGTTATGATTGTATTTGGACATAATAATCAGGCAGAATTGCTGAGAATCTGGGATTCTTATGCATGCTAGCAGATCATTCACATTTGGCTCCTCCTCCTGGTGAACACAGCTAAATTATCCAGAAAATGCTTAAAAAGCAAAAAGTGTTCTATGGCCAGAGTGTTCTTATTGCTAATGCCAATGTCTAATGCAGGAGTTCTCAACCTTTTAAAGCCGGGGGCCGGGTTACACTCCCTCAGATAGCTTCAGGGGACGGATGGCCATTTTGCTCTTCCTTCACCACATGGCACTTCCTGGTGTGGTGGAGGCGGAGGGCACATGAATGGTGCTGTGGGTCACATCCGGCCCCCGGGACGCAGGTTGAGAATCCCTGGTCTATGACTGACATGCAGAGTGGTAAAAGAAAAGTCTGATGCTGCATAAAACACACATTTGGACCATAAACATTAAGCAAAAAGTATTAAGCAAAATAATCTTGAAACCATAAAGGGGGGGAATGGAGTGTCTAAACATCAGTGTTGGTTATCAGTGAACTAAAGTGGACTGGAATGGGGTATGTGTGGGGGTAATCTGTCCTGGTAGTCTTTTTAAAGGGGGGTGGGGGGAGGGGAGTATTATTTTTTATTACAGTTTTATGGAATTTTAATCTGGTTTTAGTTAGGGGTGGGTATCTGATGTTTTTACGCTACGTTTTGATTTTATGTTTAAAAATTGTAAACCGCCTTGGGTCATCCGCCGGATGAGAAAGGCGGTATAGAAATGGTGTATAAATTAAAAATAAAATATTCCATAGCCACTGAGCACAGTCAAGTCTCACTAGGCTCTGGTCTCCACCCTTGCTTTCCCCGACAAAAAAAAAAAAAAAGAGATGTTTGTACATATCCATATTTCATAGTTTTATACATGGACAGATCTCTGACACACTCAGGTTGCTGATACCTTTCTGAAATGCATAGTTGGTGCCACTTTGGCTATCTTAGCACCAGCCCTCAAAGCTTAAAAACTAGAAAGAGATGAAACAGATTAATTTGAAGTTTTAAAATGTTCCTTTTTACCTCTCTGATATTCCATGCCATTTCTGAACTGTGGTTACCGGTCCCAAAATTAACATTTAGAATGAGAACAGAACGAGAAAGGATCTTAGAATTCTTTTTTCAAATACTGTACACCAAAGTACCAAACAAGAAATAAAGGAATAAAATAAATATACTCTAGCACTTTTAAGAGGAACATATGTACAGCATTTCATTATGAGCTTTACTGGTTTACAAGCTACATCTTCAAATAAACGGAGACACCTTGTTTTTGCCGAAGCAAAGTATCATGGCTGCCTATCTGAACATTTTCAGACATATCTGATTTTCAAAACTGTATAAACAAACAAAACTGGAAAGCCTACACTGTGAGAGGAGGTTCACAATTAGGAAGTCAAAATTTAAAGGCAAGATGTGGGTTGAATCCACAAGCAACTGATTCGGAAACAGACGAGTCTCTGCAGCAGCCTTTTAATAATAATAATAATAATAATAATAATAATAATAATAATAATAATAATAATAATAATAATAATAATAATAATAATAATAATAATAATAATAATAATAATAATAATAATAATAATAATAATAATAATAAATTTTAATTTATATCCCGCCTTCTCAACCGAGGCCGACTCTAGAAAAAATCAACATAGGTAAAGGATTTCCTTGCTCGAAAGCCAGTTGTATCTGACTCTAGGGTGAGGTGCTCATCTCCATTTACAGCTGTGGTTCCCAACATGGGGCACACGCCCCACAGGGTGGTGGTTGATTTTTAAGGGAGGCAATTAGAGAATTTCTTGTTGTTGTTGTGTCACACAGTCAAGTCCAACCCTTGGTGGCCCCATGGACTGCAACACGCCAGGCTTCTCTGGCATTGAGAATGTTTAGTCCAAGTTAATGGCCTTTTAGGCTTCCTCCACATGAACAGGAGTTCACTTTTTGAATAATAAGAAATATATTTCATGGAAGGGAGTCAGGATTTTAGAGATGCTTAGGTAGGGCATGGCCAAAAAAAGTTTGGGAACCAGAATGCTGGTTTTCAGCACATCTCTGAAGTTGGATGTTTAATATTAGTACAACTCTTCTCTCTCAAAATGTTCAACTCAGACAAGACAATCCTATTGCTTTGTTGTTCAGTCGCACAGTCGATTCCAACTCTTTGCGACCCTATGGACCATTGTCCTCCAGGCATCTCTATCCTCCACCATCTTCCTGAACTCACCCAGCTCTGTGCCCATTGCGCCTACAATACCATCTAGCCATCTCATCTTTGGCCGCCCCCTTCTTCTTTTGCCCTCTACCTTTCCCAGCATCAAGGCTTTCTCAAGTGAATCCTCTCTTCTCATTTGATGTCCAAAATACTTCAGCTTCATCTTTACTATTTGGCCTTTTAAGGAGCACTCAGGGTTGAATTCTTCTACGATTGCTACATGCTTCTTACCAGAAGGACATAGAAAGCTAGGTTCAAATTTATACAAATTTAGTCATGTCAGCTGCTGGTCTATTTCCAGGATTTATGTAGAATTCCTAATACAGGTCAGCTCTTTAACAATGCCAGGGTTAGGGATGCTGACACACACACCCCACACCCCGCCCCCATGTATCTGGGTTCTGCTACTGCTGCCACTTCTGGCTACCCTCCCCTTTTGCTTGCTGCCACCACCATTGTTGGACTGTGGGAGTCCAGCTTCCCCAGCAGTAGCAGCTCCAGTGGCCAGACAGGGCTTCAGAGACACCTGCTAATAACCATGGCTCTATGTTAAGGGAGAATTTGTGAATTTCCCCCCTTGGGGTTCCCTGTTGTTTGCAACAACTGTGGTCACCTGGGACCTCCAGAAAAAAATCTGCATATGGAGTCAAAAGCCATGCTGCTGAAGGGTCAAATGTACTTACAAAACAACTACGGAAATCATTTATTTATTTAGTGTGAGGAAACTGCAATCATAATCTCCTCCTGTCTCCCACTATGGTATATTAAAATAATTAAAACACAGACTTGTGCTGTTTCTCCTGCTAATTATGCTTCACAGTGGAGATGATTTAGTTCAGTAGTTCGCAACTTTTTCTCCCTCAATGGGCCGGTCCCGCCCCTGACACGCAGCTGCAGGGGCCGGACGCAGGTTGCTCCCCGTACCTACGTTGCCATTGTCATCGGTGGTGGTGATCACAGTGGTTTTGCTGCTGTTTCCGACGCTTCTCCCAGTCTCCGACGCTTCTCCCAGCAGCGGGAGACTGTGGGGAGCACATCTGCTCCATTTTGGTCTTTGTCAGAGGTCCCTCAGTGGCGTGTCCTAGAGGTGCCCGGGTGACCACCATGTGCCGGATTAATGATATGCATGGGCGCAATTAGGCCTGCGGGTTGTAGGATGCAAACGCCTGATTTAGTTGTTCAAAAGGGGTACACAGAAAGAGGCTCCTCGAAGATTGTGGTATTTTTAAACCACAATCGGGCGTACCCTGGTAAGGGCAACCTTGTGTTGCCAGCTAATCTTTCTCACCCTAGGTCAGGTGAAAAGAACTGCAGAGCGAACACACCAAACAATGCCTTCATTTTGGCAGTTTCATGTCTAATCTAGACAAGGAAGACATTGGAAAAGTGTGTCAAAGATAATTTTTAGACTATTTTTGGAACAACAGTTGGATGAGAGATTTCTTAAGGTTTCTCCAACTTCATGTTTATAGCATGAAAGCATGAAAAACCTGATGACCAGACCAAAACAAAAGGAAACGCTGGTTGAAATTCAGCAGTAAATTGCAACTAGTGGAAGCCCACTGAATCAGTGGAATTTACTGAGGAGTTGATTTTACCAAATCCCCACTGATTCAATGTTACTACTCTAGTTGCAACTTACTGTGGGGGAGGTTTTTTTTAAAGAAATGGTCATCAGGCCCTTCTGTAGCACACTTTGCCCCATGGTTCATCTTGATGTTCTATTAAAGGACTCAGAATTACAAATGACAGCAGACTTTTCCCTTCTAGCTTATTTAAAGTGGATAGTACTGTAAAGGTAAAGATCACCCTTGCTCGAAAGCCAGTCGTATCCGACTCTAGGGTTCAGTGCTCATCTCCGATTCAAAGCTGAAGAGCCAGTGCTGTCTGCTTTTGCAGACGCTTCCATGGTCATGTGGCAGGCATGACTCGACACAGGAGCACACGGAACGCTGTTTACCTTCCCACCAAAGTAGTCCCTAATTATCTACTTGCAATTTCTTGCTTTCGAACTGCTAGGTTGGCATGAGCTGGGACAAAGACGGGAGCTCATACCGTCCTGCAGTATTCGGGTATGTTTTATTATTGTAGTGATTTTATCGTTGTTGTTATGCCGCCCAGAGTCGTTCGTTCGATTTGGGCAACAATATATAAATTTGAATGAACAAACAAATAAACAATATTAGCTGCTTGAGCCACTGCACTCCCATTTAAAGGCAGTACAAAACAATTCTTTCTGTAGTGGGATAAGCAACTTCCAGGGATGGCACAGCACCCCTTTACACCCCAAAGGCAACATATATCCCAAATTCTGCCATAGCAATCAAATCACCTCTTTTTCCTTTTTTAGCTGAAGCACACATAGAAGTGCATATCTAATTTTTAAACGCAATTTGCATGCATGGGCATTTACAGGAAGTGCAAACCACACAAAAAAACAAGAGCAAAGCAAAGTTCCAGCATGTGTTGCTTACATTGTGAAATGTACTAAATTTGTCAATGATGCAGCAAATACAGTAGAGACTATTTGAAGCAGATGCATGTTGCCTAACCCTGTTTTGTAGAAAACATTAATATGCAACCATTTTGGCTGAACCATAAAAATGGTCATGTTCTTCAAGGAACTCGTCTTCTTGTGCCATATCTGATTCCAAACATTGGCGATCATCATAGCGATCAGCCATGAAGACTGTCCTGCAAATATAATGCAGTGTCCTTTCATTTGCCTTCCACATCGCAGCATGACCCCTGTACGATCCAGCTCTGCGAATCCCTTTCTTGTCCTGAGCCCTTTTGGCACACAAAATCCTCCTCAGCCCCAGGCCAATACTGATGAAGCTGCTGCCTTCCGCTAGTCCTCAGAGTTGTCAGGTTAGTTAACCACTGCCTGACACTCGGCGTTGAGTCGCTGGCCAGACTGTAAAACTCTTATAACTCTTTCCCTTATAACCTCATTCCTGATTTATCCCTTCTAGTCACTCCAGCAGCCTTCCTCAGACACATTTATTTTAGTTGATTGACTATGAGAAAGTTTATATTTGTAAAATACAGAATGCTTTTTCTAATATTTTATTCAACTCTTCCTACAACCAGCTTAGAGCAGCACACAGTCTTTACGTTCTCAATGTGTTCTCACAATGACTTTTTGGGATAGGTAACATTAAGAAATAGTGAGTAGTTCAGGGTTACCAAAGGGAGTTCAATAGCTGAACACATAAATTCCACTTTCCTGTTTAAATCGAACACGTTATCCATTACCTCACACTTAGTTTCCCATTTTACTTATATGTAGGTCAGATATTCCTAAATTAATTTAAGACAGTGGTTAAGACACTGAACTTGGCAACTGGAAGGTTGGCAGGTTAGCAGTTGGAGACCTAAGAGCTGCACAATGGGGTGAGCTGTCCCAGCTCCTGGCAATCTAGCAATTCAAAAGCAAGAAATTGCAAGTAGATAAATAGGAGCCACTTCGATGAGAAAGTAAACAGCATTCTGTGCATTCCGGTGTCTAGTCATTCCTATCACATGACCATGGAAATGTCTGCAGATGCAGACAGTGCTGGCTCTTTGGCTATAAACAGAGATGATCACAGCACCCTAGAGTTGGATACGACTGGTTTTTGAGGGTTGGTGACCTTTAACTTACATGGGAAAGTGTGAGAGTTCAGACATAATGCTAAGCCTATGTCTAGTTTTATATCCATCACCTTGAGCATCATGTACTTCTCTTCCAGTGTAATCAAAACATCAGATACATTTACTACTGTATTACTCAGTTTACTACTGAGTGGTGCTCACATCAAAAAGGCGGGGTATAAATGTGAATAAATAAATAAATGTTAAATTGATTTCAGTTTACTGTTTTGCCTAAACAACTACATAATATAGTTAACTTGAAGTTTTATTTATTTATTTATAATTCAAATTTCTATGCCGCCCAATCAGGCGAACCCGACTCAGGGCGGCTCACAACAGGATTAAAACATACATATTAAAAACAATTAAAACCCCAACATACCCACCCACTAAAAACTAACCACATTAAAACTGCCCGCATTAAAAAGATGGGGAGGCTTCATTTTATAAGCCAGCAGGCGGGGGCCACTCTTCCATCCGGGTCCCACACCTGCCCCGCCAGCCAGGTTTTTAATTCTCTTCTGAAAGGCAGCAGCTACGTCTGCTCCCGCAACTCTACTGGCAGGAGGTTCCACAAGGCCGGTGCGGACACGGAAAAGGCCCTCCTTCGTGTGCCAGAGAGGTGAGCCCCTCTGGCAGATGGAACAATTAGAGAGCCCCTCCGGTCCGCCCTGGTTGAACGGACAGACACTCTTGGGACGATGCGGTCTCTTAGGTATCCTGGCCCACCATGTTTTGTTTAAACAACCCAAAATAAAAATGTCATTTCTGATCCTGGCCTGTTTGTGCAAACCACAATTAAAGCTAACCAAACTCCCTGGTTCAGACAAAACATGTTATAATTATTTAAAATTGCCCAAATGAATTTGTTTGTTTCCGTGCAGTTTCAACAGAGGCTGAAAGGGGCAGACCATTTGTACACACAATGCTAGGCTATAGTTTAGCATCCTTCTGAACTACATAGAAGCTATGTCACCAATTTCAATTTATAAGGGATGAAGTCATATTCATGAGTTCACATATGAAGTCACAAGTTTATATAAATTAATTCTAAGAACAAGTATGCTGGTAGAAGAGACTAACATGAAACAGTTGAATGTTCGAACTTGGCTAGCTCTTTCCTGATACTCTAGTCTAGAGCTTTAGCACTATTAAAAAGATCTTTCAAGTCAGGATTAACCAGTTAATTGTGAAGAATTCTATACTGCCATTGTGGAATGTAGATATTTGGCCTTTTAACCCGTGAACGTTTACTCCAGTGGTTTCCAGCGTGGGCACACATCACACAGGGGGGCTTCAATTCCCAGAAGCCTAAGTCAGTACATTGGCTAATCTAGGGGTTCACAACCTACGGCCTGCCCCCGCCACCATTCCATCTGGCATGCTGTTGTGTCCAAAGGATTAATTATATTTATGCATAACTGTCACTATTGGCGCCACAGTCTGTGGCGAAATGGCACGCCTCTCTAAAAGGCATGGGTTTCAAAGTATTGTCAAAAGCTGATTCGCTATTGCATGTTTTCCCGCTTCTTTGGAAGCCCGCACAAATGTATCTATTTCTTTAACGGTCTTTCTCTCTGTATATAAGTTGCTACCCTTGCACCTGTCTCCCTAGTCCAATTTCCCTGCTGCAAATAAACCTTATGTTGTTATTAACCCGACCATTGCTGGTTAGATTGCTTATCCACGCATTGATGATCCCGAAAGCAGACACACCTGCACATGTGCAAACATGCTCGCTGCCGTTCCATCCAGCCCGCTCAGCTGTCTGAGGGTGAGTAGTCCGGTCTGTGGCACAAAAACCTTGAGAACTCCTGGGCTAATCAGTGCTGTGGGGAACTGACTTAGGCTTCTGGGAATTGAAGTCCAAAAGGTTGGGAAACAATGGTTTACACTGTACAGTATTAGGTTTTGTTTACCCTTATACTAAACTAGCATAGGTTGTCCGGCGATGCCAGGCTGTTATAAACTGATCAGCTTTTGGGGGGGGGGAGTATTTTTGTGGATTAAAAAAAGAACAAAGTATGATATAATTGTTTCAAATTGTTTTATTTAACCAAATAATGTTTTAGTTTGTGGGGATTTTTTTTTGTTATTAGTTGTATTGTAAGTAATATTTTTAAAAATGTGAAAGTACATGTTTTTTTTTACATTCAATGTTTTTAAACTGTGTTTAGATGCTTTGGGTTTTTATTTGAGTTAAAACTCAACACAGGATGTTATAAATCTTTTTATTTTATTTTATTTTTTGACATATGTTTGTGATTTGTGTAAAATTGTGATTTATTGTTATGTTTTTGGCTTGTTTTTACTCTTGTGGCCTCTAGGTGGGGCTGTTGTGTCTTTTTGAGTTGTTTTTACTATTCTGCCCTGCAGGTGGGGCTGCTAGTGGTTTTGTTTTAGTTTCACTATTTTTTCTCTCCTGGCCTCTGGGTGGGGCTTCTTCCGGTAAGTAGTCTCTTTGTTTCTTCATTTCTGTTCTGGTCATTGTGGAGGGAGGACATGCTGGTGAGTTGTCTGGTTTTCTCTCTTCTGGGGTTTTTCTTTGTTTTGTTTTTGTGGTGGTGAGCTGGGAGGTGTTTCTGTTTGTTCTTTTTTGTTTTGGTTGAGTTTTAGGTTTGTTTAATTAGTTTGGTTATTTCTGATTTTGTTTAATTTTTCTTATTTCGTTGTTGTTTATTTGTGTAATTAGTTGTTGTTTGTTTGTGTAATTTGTGGTTTTTTCATGTTGTAGTTAGGTGTTTTGTATGTGGTTTTGTGTTATTGTGGATGTTTTTGTTTGTGTATTTTGTGGGTTTTTTTGTTTATTAATGGTTTTTTTTAATTATTGATTTATTTTTGGTTTATTATTTTTTAATAATTTTAGAGTTTGTTTTTGGTGGTTACTTTAGCTTGAAGAACAGGCTGCCTGTGTTTTTTCTCTTTTCCCCATTGCTGTTTTGAATTTTGGTTTAGATCCAGCAATGGGGGAAAGGAGGAGGAGGCAGTCAGCCCGTTCTTCTCCCAGGAAGGTTTGTTAGGTAGGTTGGGGGAGAAGGAGGAGGCAGAGAAGAGCTTTCTGTGCCTAACGATGGTTCTCTCCTCTCTGTCTCCTTTTTCTCCCAGCTTACCTAACCGGAGATCGGCAGGCAGCGATCCATAAGGGGTGGGGCTCTTCCTTGCTGATTGCTGGCTGCTGCTTTTGTATTCGGAAGTACAAAGGCATCAGCCAGTCATCCGCCAGGGAGGGTGCTTCCCCTGATGAACTGCTGCCTGTTTTGGGGGGGTTTTCACCCTGGCTCAACTTTACTTGAGGCTGGTGGTGGTCTCGCCGTGTCTTCGGCGGGGTAGCGTGGAGGACAGGGAGTCCCTCTTCTCTCCGTTGCTCCGGGAAAGAAGGACGGCGGGTGTTTCGTGGTGGCATTTTGTGGCTTTTTGTTTTGCGTGGCCTTGAGGCGCTGAGTCTGCCTGCTGGGGACTTGCGCTCCCATTGCGTTCTGTAAGTTTATTTTTTGTGCGCCGGCTTTCTCAGCGTTCTGCGTGCTCATGGTGCGCAGGACGCTGGGATTTGTAGTTTTGCGTTTGTGGTTTGCTTTCGTGCGGCGGTTTTTTCCTGCGGCTCGGTTTCAATTGGCTGCGCCGCATTTCCCAATGTTCTTTTTGCTTGTGCCTCTCAGCCTGATTGGCTGTGGCGTGGCGCAGCACAGAGAATGTTGGGAATTGAAGTTGTTTCTCTTTGTTCGCATTCATGGGGCTCTTGCCCCACTGGCGCATTTTTCAAACATTTAGTGACCTCCGTACCAGGTTCGGGTGAGTGCAGGAGGCTCGGTACGGGATAGTGTGGATGGGTGCGGGAGCCTTTGTCACATTCCAATGGTTAACGCTTGGATTTATAGGTATAGATTCCAAGATGTTGGATTAGATCAGTTTAGTGCAATGTTTTCTTCAAGATTCATTATATGTTTACCTGTTGATATTTATTCCTACTTAGACTTAATCTGGACATTCAGGAAAGGCTTGATCCAAATGTTGAGGAAAGGAAATAAGCTATCTTTTGCCTTTTTTATACTTATTCTTAGTGTGTGAGAACAAACAGCCTGAAAAAAGGAATCTCCTTTACATGTGGAGCCTCTCTACCATACGATACAATATTTTAAAGTCTCCAGCTACACAGCAAACCTCTTTCTGTCTTCAATTTAGACTGTCACTTTCTACACATGGAGAACAATGGTAGAATGGGGAGAAGTTAGCGTTTTCTTCCTACTTCAACCCCATTTTTAAATTACTAAATACAATTACTACTGTTGTACATAACCATTTCTATTACTGTATGTGTTTAAGTTGTTACACTGTTGATCTGAGATAGACTGTACTATCATAATTTTGTGCAAGGGCCATTTTTTCCACTAGTACTGTACTGTACTTGAAAAAAGTAAACACAATAAGCATATATCTAGCACCACTAAAGAAAATGAGAAGATAGAGGCATCATTTTATTTGCCTTTTAATTAAGTTCCAGCTAATTCAGGGACACTTGTTAATAAGTGTACATATAACTGCAGTCTTCCAGTTATATAACCATTATGACCTAGAAATCAATCTATGGGATTCTACACATTTAGCATCATATATAGCATTAAGCTATTGATAAATGGCAATCTTAGCTACCTTAGTTTCACCAATTTCTGCACAATCAAAAACTCCTCAAATAATAGTCAAACTTGAATGCTCAAGACTACACGTTGAACCAGATATTATCTGGCAGTACTGTACATAACTCTGTTAACCCTCATGTACCAGGACAGGTGATTTTGATCCCATAGTATCATCTTTTGTTGCAAATTTGACACAGAATTAGTCCAAGAATGAAGATATTCTTAGGGTGCAATTAGAGAGCTGCAAAAGCTTGCACCAGATTGGACCAGAAAGGGTCATTTTAGCAGGAGGGATGCTGTCAAGGAATTACTCCAGAAACCAAAAGTAGAAACTTGCCTTGGCCATGCACTGGGATCAGGCTGCATTGCATTATCCTGTACAACATGTGATTGCTGGGGAAAAGATTGCTGGAAAATAGACCACTCCACAGGTGATCCAAATTGCAATCTATTTCGCCATCTGTTCACATTCTAAGATGCTGGTCAGAATCTTATCAACGATATACATGTATAAGAAAAATGCAGAAATCCTAGCAGCATACTGTTGCTAATTATTGAGGTGCCAGGGATCTTCCTTGTTCTGTGATAACTGTATAACTGAATGAACAGGAATCAGGCCAGCATCTCATTAAAAAAAAATGTTGTTCAGTTGCACAGTCGATTCCGACCCTTTGCGACCCCATGGACCATTTTCCTCCAGGCCCCTCTGTCCTCCATCATCCTCATCAGCCTGCCCAGCTCTGTGCCCATGGTGTCTACAATACCATCTAGCCATCTCATCTTTGGATGCCCCCTTCTTCTCTTGCCCTCTACCTTTCCCAGCATCAAAGCCTTCTCAAGTGAGTCCTCCCTTCACATTTGATGTCTAAAGTACTTTAGCTTCATCTTCACTATTTGTCCCTCCAATGAACAGTCAGGGTTGATTTCTTCCAGTATTGACCTATTTGTTCTCTTTGCTGTCCAAGGCACTCTCAGGACTCTCCTCCAACACCACATCTCAAAGGCATCTATTCTTCTGCGTTCAGCTTTCCTAATGGTCCAGCTCTCACACCCATACATTACCACTGGGAATACCATTGCTTTGATTATGCGAATTTTTGTTTTCAAGGTGATGTCTCTGCTTTTCACTATATTCCCAGGTTTCTCATCGCTTGTCTCCTCATAATCAGTTAACTAGCAGCTATTTACTCATGTACAACTTTTTTTACGCATACAGTACATATATTGCCAATAGGAGTCTGGCCACTGTCACCTGAAGAGTTGTAATCAAATCTCAGGCATTTGTTGCACTGTATATAAGGTTTCTTTTTCCCCCTGCAAACAATACTAATATCCCAACACATCTATTAATTTTTGCCACTGTCAATTTTTTTTGTCCAATCCAATGCATTTGAAGAAAACCTCTTTCTGTACTGTTTTTTCAATGAACTTGGAAGCAGCAAAGCACAGAAACATAGATGTACTCTAGTTGTCCATGAGCTGGCCTTCTCCAGGGACACCAAACACTTTATCTGATTTTATTATACTGTACTTTTACTCTACCCTATACTTCCTATCTCTGGGTGTTTGGACAAAACACGCTTTATTTTGTGAACATAACACTTCTATGGACCCATGTCATTTTTATGCTTATTCTCATTGGCATAAAAACAATCCACAATGCAAACTCCTTCCTCCAGGTGCATGATAGTTAAACATTAGACAGCAAAATCCCTGCACTGTGGCATGTATTAATTTGTTTCACTAGCTAAAGGAACAGGATATACAGTAATATTCACAATGAAACAAAATATCTGTTTAGCATAGCCATCAGAGCTCTTGTGAAGCAAATCTACACAATCTTCTTAACATGAGGCTGCAAACAATTGTACCTATTTGCAAAGCATCACTGCACTTATATTCCTAGGTGCACCAAATGATCTACACCACAACACAGCACAGATGTATTATGAATTCCTACCCAACAGAAGTGCAGCAGAATTATGAGATTCAGCCATAGTGTTTACATGAGAACAGATGTCAGGGTTGTGACACCTCATATGTGAATTCAAAATACAAAGAACATTTCTGCCCTGACAGAGTAGGATGGTGTGCAGATCCTGGCAGGGCCTCAAAATAAGCTAAGAATGAACACTTGATATACTCAGCTACTTTACATATTACACAGAGGCAAATCGGGGTTCCCCTCCAAATGTCCACTAAATAAGAAGCTCCAGTCCACCATTTTTCCAGGTGAGCTGGCCTGTATAGAATAAGCATTCACAGTGAACACTTTGCATTTGCCCAACAAATTTTTATATAGAGATAACATGTGCAATGTATTTCTAAACTGAGAGTGCATGTGGGAAAACCCAATCCATGCATTTGCCATATGTACAACATTAAACACAGTAATGACAATTCAAGGTGTACTGTTACATGTATTGCAGAAAGCAGCTCCATGGCATGCACTGCTGGAATATTCCAGCATACAGTATTTACAAACAGTACTGTGTTCACTGGATGTAGCATGGACTTGTCTGCCCATCCTCATAATGAGACACACAGTGCATGGTGCCTCCATTGACTTCTTTGCTTTCAGCATGAAAGTCTGTAAGGAGGAAACCTTCATGCATGCAGCAGGCATATAACACATGGAAAATATGTGTTAGCACTTCAAACACCAGAGAACATGTAGCAACTAGCAACTGCCATTTCCACATAAGTTATGAGTACTGTACACATAAGATTCATTTTTTTCTCTCCCATGTTTGGCTCTCCAGATTGCCTTCTAGACAAACGCAGTAAGGCAAACTGAAAACCTTTTCTATGGATTTTTTTTAAAAAAAAAAATATTTATCCTGACTTCCTTCATCAGTTGCAGAGCCACTTATATATGCCAGCTTTCAAAACACATGCAGAGCAAAATAGCTCTAGAAGGAAATGCATCAAGAGGAAACGATTCTGAATGCAATCCAATCTCCAGTATAAAATGAAACAGAGCTGGACTTCTGGTCTATTACTTCACAGAGAAAAGCAGATATTGTCAAAAAAATCTTTTTTTCAGGCATTTCAACTGTTTTAAGTCAGGAATTGGGAACCTTTGACTCTCCTGATATCCAAGACCACAACTCCCACAATTCTTTACCACTGACAAAGCTGAGTGAGGGTTAGTGGAAGTTGTGGGCCAAAATATCTGAACGACCCTGTTTTTAGACCAACATTTAATATTTATACCCCACCAACATCACAGAATACCACTTTTTAAAAAAAAAAAACCCCACCCACCGAATGCACCCTGAATAGAAACCAAAGTCCCAAGAGGCTCCAGCCAGAACCTTACCTGTACTGCCAGCTTTTGGTGGTGTTTCCTCCTCCTCGGCTACCAGTGCTGCTGATCCCACTACTGTTGCAGCTGTTGCTCTTACTGGTGCAGTTTGGGGCTGGGAGCAAGACCTCCACTTTGCCCTCATTCTCAGACACTTTCATAGCTATTGCTGCTGCTGTCACAGGCTCCCCACTTTGCATGGCAGGAAACCACCAGCAGCTCCCGCCCAAGGAGAGTTGGGCAGGTGTGCCAGCCAATGTTCCCAGTTGCACTGAAGGGTACAGGTGGTGGTGGTGGTGGTGGTGGTGGGGACTCCTTTAAAGCTGGATTTATTTATATATATATTGGGACAAAGTAAGCTTGAAACGGTATTTTTAGGGGAGGAGGGGAAGTAGTCCCCGTGAGACAAGGAAGGGAAGAGCTTTGAATGGAGAAGTGTGGGTTGGGCGGCGAGGTGGAGGAGGAGGGGCGGCAGCCCCCCCTGCCCTGGGTGGGTGGGTGAGTGGGGACCCTCCTTCAGCCCCACAGCCTGGAAAGAGCAGCTCAGAAGGGAAACGTGTGTGTGTGTGTGTGTGTGTGTGTGTGTGTGTGTGTGCGCGTGTGCGTGTGTGCGTGTGTGGTAGTTGAGCCACTCTTAGACACCCAGGGGGTCCCCAAGGAGAGGCGGCAAGGGTGGGTGGAAAGGGCTCCGCTCGGCTGTACCGAAGGAAGATGCTGGCTCGGGAGACCGAGAGGCGGCGGCGGCTGACGAAGGGCTTCTCCTCTTCTTCCTCCTTCCTTTCTTCTTCCCTCCTTCGCGTGGGCTCCGCGGGGCACGAGGAAGAGGGGAGCCCTGCCCCTGCTGCTCCCTCGCACTGCCCCAAGCGCCCTCTCTCCCAGGGGCCAGGCAGCAGCAACAGCAACAGCTCCTCCTGAGCCCACCCACCCGAAGGGCCGCTACTCCTTCCGGGTCACAAGCCCCGCCGCTTCAATCTCGTCCTTCCCCTTTGCCGCCGCCGCCATATTTGTTGAGGGAAAATGAGTCCTGGCAAGAATGGGGGGGGGAGGAATGAGAGTTCTTTCGTAAACAAACCTACACACACACATCAGGTACACACTAATTCATCAACTAAGTGGATTTGGTCCACGAAAGCTCACATTTAAATACAGCAGTTAGTGTTTAAGGTGCCACAACGTTGTGGCACCTTAAAGACTAACTGCTGTATTAAATCATACCTGTCAACCTTCCTGGATTGACCAGGATTTCCCGTTTTTCGGCACCGATTTTCACCATCTCCCACCCGGAGCTGCCAAAACTCCGGAATTTGGCAGCAGGGGGAAAGGCGTTACCGCGCATCCCTCCTGCGCAGCTCGCTTCTACGCATGCGTAGAAGGCTTTTACGCATCCGTAGAACCCTTCTATGCTTGCGTAGAACCCTTCTACACATGCATAGACGGCTTCTGTGCAGCAGGGGATCGTAGAAGCCTTCTATGCATGTGTAAAAGCCTTCTATGCATGTGTAGAAACGAGCTGCGCAGAACGGTTCTGCGCAAGTCGCTTTTACGCATGTGTAGAAGGCTTTTACGCATGCGTAAAAAGTGACCTGCGCAGAACCGTTCTGCGCAGGTCCCGGATTTTCCGGAGCCGCAGTTGACAGGTATGATTTAAATGTGAGCTTTCGTGGACCAAATCCACTTAGTCGATGAATTAGTGTGTGTGTGTGTACCTGATGCGTGTGTATAAATTGATGCCATGAAATCTCACTCTTACAGGTGGAACTCGGAAAATTTAGAATATCGTGCAAATGTCCATTCATTTCACTTAAAAGGTGAAACAAATATAAGAGATAGACTCACTACATGCAAAGCGAGATATGTCATGCCTTAATTCGTTATAATTATATGATGATCATGGTGTACAGCGTACATGAGATTATGTGATGATTACGGGGTACATGAGATTGGGGGATTGGGGTTTTCATAAACTAAGCCATAAGAATCAATATTATAACAAAATAAGGCTTGAACTATCTGACTTTGCATGCAATGAGTCTATCTCATATATTTGTTTCACCTTTTAAGTTGCATTACTGGACAATGAACATTTGCACAATATTCTAATTTTCCGAGTTTCACCTGTATGTCTGATGAAGTGGACTTGGTCCACAAAAGCTCACATTTAAATACAGGTGTTAGTCTTTAAGGCAGGAGTTCTCAATCTTTTTAAGCCATGGGCAGGGTAATGCTCCCTCAGGCAGCTTCCGGGGCCTACAACATGAGCTTATAACATGTTGGTCACAAATAACCTGAATGAGAGAATCCAAGCTACAGTAAAATCTCTACTTACATAAAAAGTCTGTTCCATAGGCTTTTATGTAAATCGGTTTTTTTACTTAACTCGAAACAAACCCTTAGGAACAATGAATTTTTATATAACTCAAAGCAAACCCATAGGAAAATGATATTTATGTAAATCAAAGCAAACCCATAGGAAATTACTACTACTACTTACTTTATTACGGAAATTGTGTTATGTAAATCGGGACATTTATGTAAACCGGGTCATGGTTTTAATGCAAAAAATCATTAAGTCAAATTTTACGTAACTCGAGGCATATGTAATTCAGGGTTTTACTGTATATCTAAATTTTAAAATCTGACTATATTCACCTCAACTTCATCAGCCAGCATTTTCTAATATTGTACTGAGTGTTGTTACTTTCAGAATTTGATTATAGTATTGTATGGCTTTGCTACTAAGAAACAGAGCAAACATATTGCAGTCTTCTAAATGTCATTTAACTCTTTTTGCCATGAGACTCAGCAAACATAGCCTATAGTGAGGGATTGTGGGATTTGTAACCCAACATCTGATTATAAAGAAAGAGAAGAGGGAAAAGAAATGCTTTGGTGATATGGTAAGAAATGGCCTTTTCAGATTATAACATACAGTAGATCTATCATTTTCTTCAAAAATTATTTTAAAAGTAGAGGGGCAAAATAATAAGTAAGATTGTTCTATAGTTTTCTGGTAAAGCTCTATTAATTTAAACTTAAATGCCAGCTTAACATCAATATAACTATTGCCCCCTAACTTAAATTTGACTGAATTAGATTTTGGGACTCACTAACAGATAACTATAAATAATTTTCTTTTAATGTTCCCATCTCTTAAAGAAAGGTACCTACTTATTAGCCATGCTTGGTTCTTCTTTAAACATTTTTGGTCAGATGGAGAATTTACAAGCTTATGCTGCTAATTAGACAAAGAATCGAGAACAAGGAGAGACAGAACTAGTTGGCTATTCAGCACTGGAACATATCATCTCTTAATTATAATAATATACCAAGTGTCAGTTATCTGCAGAACATATTTATTCCAAAACACCACTCAGCCTTCACTTTAGCAAGGTTTAATATGATGCAGTCTTCATTGCTAGGGGCATGATATGGAAGAATTTCCATAGCCTCAAGACTATGTCCCTGTGGTTCTTGGGATAGTGAAACACTATCTTATATACTTTTTTATTTAAAATTTAATCAAGAGGCTCCAAACAAACTGGTTGGCATTATCCTAGCAGCTTTTTCTGCTCACTCTGGACCAACAGTATATTAAAATCACCCAGAAGGTTGTGATGTTTTAAAATATAGTTTTACATACTAAAACCAAAGATTCTAGTAGATTGTTATTCATGCAAAGTCGATCCATGTGTTTGGTATAAATAGAATGCCCATGCTATGATTAGCTATAAAATTGATTTGTTCCCTTTTGTGCCTTTTTGTACATGTCATATAGTCAATGGACTAACTAAATGAATTGATTCATTTTATATAAATGGTGATAGATTGCACCTCACTCTATCAGATGCGGGGGGAGGGGGGTTATCTGATTAGTCTTATGTTTATACTGTACTCGAGTGGAAAGGGGATGTGAAACATAGAAATGTAAAATGTGCAAACCTTGATTGTTGGTTGTCTATCAGACAACACTTGGGAGGTGATAAGGACATGAGTATGTAAATTCATAGATACAGTGAAGAAAAGTAGTTATCCACTCAGAGATTGATGACTTTAACTTCCGTATGGACTCGGGGGGGGGGGGGGGGGGGTCTAAAAGGCCAAAGGAATTGAAATCCAAAATTTATAGGCTGTGGCAATTAAACAAATTATTCTTATTCTTCACTCAGCAATATATTGACTCATTTTGTATGAAATTAGATATTTCGACAATTATTGTGTTCATTAATTTGTAGAGATTTAGCATCTTTCTTTACTAATATGCAACCTTTAAGACTCAATTAGTAAAAAAAACTGTGATCCTTTAATTATCTTCCAATTTGGGAAGCCCTTTCCACCCACCCTTCCAACTCAAAATAATAACAATAATTTCTTGTCAGAAATTATGCTCGGTTGAAAGGATTTTTGCTGGAGAAACTCTGCTCAGGGGACGCCAGATTGAGGCTCCTTTAAAACAAGTTATGTCCTTGGACCTACAGAATTCTAAACTTTAAAAAGAATAAATTTAAAAAAGGATGGAAAACTGATTTTATTTAGCTACTATTGCCCTCTAGTGACCAACCTAAATATTACATGTGAAAAAAATGAAACCCTTGTACAGTGTGAAATATACTTCTGTTCAGGGTTTAAATGGCATTAAGGTAATGCCTATCTTACACTAAATGCCACCACACCAGGAAGTGCAAAAACCACAAATTTTTCCATTAAGCTTTACGCACATAGTTGTCTTCACTTTAGGAGTACAGCACATAAACAGGTATATCATTTTCTTCTCAACTCTAAAGCGCCCTCAGAGGCATTTGGGAAATATTAGGCTTTGTCCCTTACTGTGATTCTTATCTGGATCAGACTCATAGTACCTCCAATTCATATCTCCAACATGGCTTCACTTTGTAAAGTTTAGGCAAAAGAGGCGGAAGTGTGCTGTATCTACTAGTTACATAGGAAATATACTGAAACACAATATAGGGACTTGAGTTTCCTCCCTTATAGACCAAATAGCTGTTTCAGGAGAGATCCTAAGATCAATAGATTACCTTCTCCCACCTCAGTGTATCTGCCCCAACAAAAGTTGAGCAATTCCACTTTGAAAGCTGGTTTAAAAGAGAATGGAGAAATAATGAAGAAAAGTCAGAGCTTTTGTGATCAAAAGTGGGAGAATGAATTCACAGAGATAAGAACATTGTGTTGAACCACCAAGAAATCATGGGAAACTGTAGAAGGGCACTGAGAGTAAAAGAACATTAAAAACATGCTGATAAAGGATTTTCTAAGGTCATAATTATGCAAAAATGACTACCAACTACATACTTGGTTGCATGGATTACAGTATTAATTGGACAGCATGTTGTAACTTGTTATTTAGTTGAAAATACCAGCATTAATAATGGAAAGGAAATGGGTGGTGGTGACATTTACAGATCTGAACATGAACCTCCACACTGGTCGATTTTTTTTTCTAGCAATGTTAGTATCAATGCATCTTGGCCTTGTTACCTTTTAATTTTGTACACAGTACTCCTCTGTCTCTAACAGCTGGGAAAGAGGCTGACCTTCAACACTTCCTTTTCATGCAGGCAGAGGCTGGACTTTTGAAATATCACAGGAAGCCTGCTAGAATAAAAGCAGACCAGCCCCATGCCTGGGACACAGACGGGCTCTCCTGTGATCTCAGTCAGGCTGGCAGGACTTGAACTGCAGATTCCCCAGGCATGCGGCTCTGAATTCCTTGATACAGCTTACAGCAAGGACACTAGCATCTGGAAATATGAATTATGTGATCCATTTCCCTAAGCGCTCAAAGGGCTTGTGGCAATAACACACAAACATACATATTACCTCAGTAATCTGTGCAAGAATAACGTACGGTTGACCATCAGTGTTGCCATCCTATTGCAACTGGGAGTTGATAAACATTCCTTTGCCTAAAACCTGACCATGGGCTAAGTTAGTGGCTGAGGTCATGTTTGAACCAGGGGCATCTCCTTAGTGTTTAACCACTATGCTCCAGTCATCCAATTTAAAATAAATCTTGATTGTTTCTTTAAGTATCCAGACATGGGTCTTAGAGAATATGCAAAATGATTGGGATTATTGGACAAGATAATTTTTACTTCTACAGAACTGTGGACTCTCAGCATCTACTCCTACCATGTGCAAATTTAACAAAATGAGGATCAGTCTGGATAAGGTCTGCCATTTTGTTTCATAGTACCTCTGGTTAGTTACCATGTCCTATCATTGATATGATGACATGCAGAATTATGGTCTCCAGCCTAGTTAGAAAATGGTTATTATCATTTAACAGCAGTTGTATAACCACCTTGTGAATGACAAAGCACTAGAAAACCTAGCTTTGACATAGACCATGTATATCAGGGGTCCCCAAACTATCGCCCATGGTCCAGATCTGGCCCCTGATGCCAATTCATCTGGCCCGCACTGCCCTCGTTGCTCCTGGAAGAGGAAATAAAACATGCTCATACGGGTGCATTTTACTTCCACTTCCAGGAGCAACGAGGGCGGTGCAGACCAGATGAATTGGCATCAGGGGCCAGATCCGGTCCATGGGCTGTAGTTTGGGCATCCCTGGTTTAAGCAGAGAAAATGGCAGCTTAAAATCTATCTCATCCTGTTGCAAAACAGATTACAGGGCGTGCTTTACTTCCGCTTCCAGTGAGAGGAACCACGTGACCGGCCTGCGGCCTGAAAAGTTTGAACACCCCTTATATATCTACTAGCATATTTTGCCCGCCGTTGCCGGGCTTCTTAAAATTGTGTTGGATAGTAAAGGTTGTTTTTTTTCTTGAACCAATGGGGCTGTGTTTTTTTAAATGGTGGCGTAATTTTTTTTGATTGTTTGGCTTTGAGGCGCTGCGTCCGCCTGCTGCGGACTTGCGCTCCCACTGGTTTTTTTTTTGTGTGTGTGTGCTGGCTTCCTCTGTGCCGTGCTGTTTAAATTTGTTTTTTAAGGTTTTGCCGGGCAAAATCTGCTACTTTTAAAGAAGAATGTGTTTCTTTGTGAATTTTTGAAAATATTTTTACTTCAGATAATTATTTTTTAAAATGTGTAAATATGTTTTTTTTTTAAAATTGAATGTATTTTACAGTGTTTTTAATTGAATATTAATATTTTTATCTGTGAATTATTTTTGATTTTTTTTAATACTTTTGAATGTTTTTGGAATTGATTACCCTATTTTTGGGGATTTATTGAATATTTGGGAATATTTTGGATGTTTTTTCCTCCTTTGGCCACTGGGTAGTGGTGTTGAGTAATTTTTTGGTTTTGCTTGTTCCGGTAAGTCTCTTCTTCTCCTCATTTCAGTTCCGGTTTTCATCGGGGGAAGACGTGTATTGGTAAGTTCTTTCCATTATTATTTTTAGGGGGGGGGGGTTGTTTTGGGTTTGAGGGCATTCTGTTTGGTTTTTTGGTTTGGGGTGGGGGTTTGTGTGCGTGTGTTTTTGATTGTTTTTGGGTTTTGGGTGGGAGTTTCTTTGTGTGTATTTTTGACTGGTTTTGGTTTTTTGGGTTTGAGGTGGGGGTTTCTGTGTGTGTGTGTTTTTGTATGTTTTTGGGGTTTTTTTTTAATGTTTTTGATTTGTGTTTTGGGTATTTTCATGGGCCAGTCTTGATGGCTGGCCCGCGGAAATACCATCGCCGTTTCATGCGGCGTTTGGGGGGGGTGTTTTGCCGTGGCCCGGGCTGGGTTACGGTTTGACTGTGTTTTGGGTGGGTGTTTGGCTTACCGCTTCATGCGGCTTTTGGGGGAGGGTATTGTTGTGTCCCTGGCTGGGTTGGGGTTTGTTTGTTTGGGGGGTGGGGGTTTGTTTGCCTGCCTTTTTTTGATTTGTTTTTGGTTGCTGCCGCCACGGCGTTTTTGGCAGTGGTTGGGTAGGGGGTGTTTGTTTGTTTTTTACAGCAAGTTTGTCTCGCTGGGCTCGCCGTGTCTTCGGCGGGGCAGCGTGGGGGACAGGGTGTCCCTCTCTTCCCCGTTGCTCCGTGCAAGATGGCCGGTGGGTTTGCATTTTATTTTGATTTTGGGGTTTATTTATTTGTGTGTTCTGGGCGCTTCGTCCGCCTGTGGCGGACTTGCGCTCACGGTTTGGGTTTGGGTTTATTTTTCGCGCGCCGGCTTCTTCGGCAGACTTGCGCTCACGGTTTGGGTTTGTTTTTATTTTTCGCGCGCCAGCTTCTTCAGCGTTCTGCACGCCCATGGCGCGCAGGACGCTGGGGAATGTAGTTTTGGCTGTGCGGGTTTGCTTGCTGCGGCGGTTTTTCTCTTGCAGCTTTTTTTTTGATTGGCCGCGGCGCGTTTCCGAACGTTCCTTTTGCTGCGCCACTCAGCCTGATTGGCTCTGGCGCAGCGCAGCAAAAGGAACTTTGGGAATTGAAGTTCCCTTTTTTTGTTTGCGACTGGGGGGCTCCTGCCCCCGGGTCGAAAATTTCAACCCAACAGTTACCTGCGAACCCCGTTGGGGCGAGTGAACGGAGGCTCGGACGGGGCTAGTGGGGCCTGGTGCAACATCCTTTGTCACATTCCAACGGTTAACGCACCATTTTATAGGTATAGATATCTATATCTATCTATTTATCTATATCTCTATCGATCGATAGATAGATCGATTGATAGATCGATAGATAGATAGATAGATAGATATAGATATAGATAGGGAAGATCAATTACATGTTGGGCCTGCTTATGTACACCCTGCCTTTCTATGTTTCCTTCAGAGCTTGAATATCACTAATTTGCATCTGATCCCTCTCATTCAGATACATGCAAGCTTGTCAAAAATGTTGAGGCACTTTTAAAATACAGCAGGTTGGCCCAAATTAAAAACAAAACAAATGCCATGCTGTTTCGAAACTTCAACACACCCACACAGCTCAATAGCTCCTATGCTTAACATGAACAAAAAAACCTGCTGGTGCTCTTTTTTGCTCCGAATAAGCTTGAAATACGTTCCCCTGACAACCATCTAATTATTCGAGTGGGGAAGTCATGCATATATTAGCACAGCAATATAGCAGACAATATTTGCCTCTAAGAGATGGAGGAGGAGAATAGCCAAAGTCCTGCAAAGGGTCTGATTTTTGAAAACAATAAGAAACAGAGGAAGCAGCTAATATTACTAGGAAGACCATTTGTCCCTCTAAATATTAATGCAGTCAATTCTGACTGGCAGCAGCTCTTTGGGGTTTCATGCAAAGATATTTCCACGTGTTTCCTGACAATGCTAGAGAACTGAATGTGGAATATTTTCTATTCCACAGATATCTCTGCGGCCGAACTATAACTCTTTTCAAACATCTAACTCAGGGGTCACCAAACCTGGCTCTCCAGGTGTTCTTGGGCTTCAATCGCCAGAAGCCCAAGCCAGTACACCTGCTCATCAGGGCTTCTGGGAACTGAAGTCCAAGAACATCTGGAGAGTGAGGTTTGAGGAACCATTGCCTAGAAGATCACAGCCCTCTTCATTCCTGCCCCTCCTAGTCTGCTTCAAATACAGAGGTACTCTTCTTATGCACAGAAGTTGGAAGTAACTTGTTACAAGTAGTGAGTTACCTTCCTGGTAACAAGGTACAACTACATCATACTATTACTTAGCAAGGGACAGTTTAACTCCTTTTGCCGTGTGATAGTAACGTTGTTATTTTTCTATTTATTGATGTGCAACCTCACTAACTGGGGGTAACAGGACATCGCTGACTTCAGGTGCCAGCTTGTACTGCGTTTGTGCTGTGAGTGTTGAGGTGATGGTGGTGTAAAATGCAGGAAAGTGGACTTTGTACCATAGGCCAGTGGCTTATAGCATTCGGATGATTTTACATAGTAACTAAACTGTTTCCACTACTTTTAGAAACTGAAAAATGAAGAATTACTTTTGGAAATTATATTTACACCAGTAACTAGTGGGGGTGGGATGGGACTAAAACTATAACCAACTACATTTTAAAAATAACATTCTAAGCTCTGCTTGTCATTTTATTGCGATATTCTACTTTTACTCATCTTTCCCTACACATCTGTAGTCTATGATTCAGGCATTCCATGTGAGGGTCTGATTAATGATCATCACCTTGAAAACAAAAATTAGAATCGTCAAAGCAATGGTTTTCCCAGTGGTAATGTACGGATGTGAGAGCTGGACAATTAGGAAAGCTGAACGCAGAAGAATAGATGCCTTTGAAATGTGGTGCTGGAGGAGAGTTTTGAGGGTACCCTGGACAACGAGGAGAACAAATAGGTCAATCTTAGAAGAAATTAACCCTGACTGCTCATTGGAAGGTCAAATAGTAAAGATGAGGCTAAAGTACTTTGGGCATCAAATGAGAAGGGAGGACTCACTTGAGAAGGCCGTGATGTTGGGAAAGGTGGAGGGCAAAAGAAGAAGGGGGAGGCCAAAGATGAGATGGATAGATGGTATTGTAGACACAATGGGCACAGAACTGGGAGGACTGAGGGGGATGGTGGAGGACAGAGGTGCGTGGAGAACAATGGTCCATAGGGTCGCAAAGGGTCGGAATCGACTGTGCGACTGAACAACAAAAAAACAACAGCAAAAAGCCATCAACAACACTGAGTACAAAAACCTGTTTTCCCCCTGTAAAACTTTCTGAATCACTCAAAAGAGACAATGAATGTTACTTTTTTTAAAAAAAAAAATTATAACACCCAGGATCTTTAGCAAGCATAACCAATTTTCTCCAAGATGCAGCCTCTCCCTCAGAGTAACTGCTACTAGTTCCTTATTAAGTAGAGAAACTGCCCTTCAGAAAAAGTAAAATGTTTGCTGAGTGAATGTATCTGAATTAGATCTAACCAAAGTGGAAAAACAATGGTGTTTGGGAATATTTGGGTTAACAGAATTGTTTTAGTATGAGCTTTTGTGTTGATGCTGCATTTGAAATGCAGTCTGTGTTTATTTTCCTCATGCTAAGGCCACTTTATATTTTATACCTTTTTCCCCATAGTGAACCTATTGGCACCCCTGGCTTATTGTGTCTTGTCATATCAGCACTATTTCATTTGCTAAACAATTTAAAATGGGAAGAATTTGAATGTCTGGTTAAAAAGTAAAAGGTGAAGTCTTTTCTATGTGAAAAATATACCACTTATACGTGTGTTATGAACATTGGGTTATCTGCTTTTTGTCATGACACCTGTCATTGGGTAAATGCACAGTGGACAGGTTGGGGAAGAAGGCTGAAAAGGGTTCTCCTTCGGGGAAACATCTGCATGTCAGATACAGGAGTCACTTCAAATCCCCATCAGCTGCAGTTTGCTCAGGCAGATTCCCTCGAGCTCATTATAGCCAGCATCCCAAGGGTTATTTAGGATTCTTTCCAAGCCCTCCCTAAAACTGCCAAAGATTTTATATGGAACCTCCTCTGCAAGAAAATTGTATATAAATGCTGTGGTAGAACACTGTGTGTGTCTACCAAGCATACAAGCATAAATATTATATGTTTGAGCAGAACAATTTCAAATGTTAGCCAGTATAAGGTTTATGGATACTCAATGTGGAGTTGTGGTTGCATGATAGGCCAGGCCTCATGAGGCCAGGGTTCAGATCTCCACTCAGCCATAAAAGCTCACTGGGGTGAGTGGGAATGGTAAAACCACTCCTTAAATATCTCACTTACCTTGAAATCATACCTGTTAAGCGCAGCTCCGGAGATTACGGGACCTGTGCAGAACGTTTCTGCGCAGGTCCGTTGTACGCATGCGTAGAAGGCTTTTACGCATGCGTAGAACGTTTCTGCGCAGAACGTTTTTGCGCAAGTCCATTCTACGCATGCGTAAAAGCCTACACATGCGTACAACGGACCTGCACAGAAACGTTCTGCGCAGCTCACTTCTACGCATGCATAGAAGGCTTTTACGCATCCCCGTCTACACAAATGCCTTCCATGCATGTGTAAAAGCTTTCTACGCATGCGTAAAAGCCTTCTACGCATGCATAAAAGCCTTCTGCGCACGCGTAGAAGTGAGCTGCGCAGAAGGGATGCGGAGTAACTCATCCCCCCCCCCCGGCTGCCAAATTACAGGGTAGCGGCAGCTCCGGGCGGGAAATGATGAAAATTGGCGCACAACAACGGGAAATCCCGGCCAATCCAGGATACTTGACAGGTATGCTTGAAATCCCTATTAGGGTCAATGTAAGTCAGTTCTGACTTCACAAGTAACAAATGGTTTATATGATTTCCTGCACTGAAAGCAAGGCCATATACTAAAAAGTACTAACTCCGCTGCAAGAATTTAAAAAAGAAGAGCATTACAGTCTTCCTTTGGAATTCATTCGTTAAATGTTTGCACTGCTGTCTTAGGTGTTGTGTTACATGGGGTCAAATGTACATTTCTAGCAGGTTTAGCAAGCTTGTTTCACAATAAATATAAACTTTCCTATGCACGCAGTTCAGCAACCAGTTTGACGGCAATTGCAAAAGTATTTATTTCACAGTGCAACTCATTTTTCCCATGAGCTTTGATATCTTGCATTTTGATTTATTTGACAGAACACATTTATATTAATATTTTTGAGTGAACTGTTTCCTTATCATCATGAACCTTTAAGTCCTAAAGTAGGAGTTCTCAATCTTTTTTAAGCCAGAGGCTGGGTCACGCTCCCTCAGACAGCTTCGGGGGCTGGGTGGCCTTTTGCCCTTCCTCCACCATATGGCATTTCCTGGTGTGGTGGAGACGGTGGGGAACCACATGAAATGGTGCCATGGGCTGCAGGTTGAGAATCCCTGTCCTAAAGTGAGAGTTCAATTACTTCTAATAGGATTCTTTTGCATACCTGTTTCTATGGCAACACGGAGATCATTACATCTGTGATTCTAATATTTCTTCTTAGTTGAGTTCTGTTTCCTATTCCTTAATTATGCTCCTGTTACCTTAGTTTCTGTGTCAGATTGCAATTATAAAGGAAATAAAATATCATGATGATTCATGTAAAACTGGATTACTTTGAAGCTAGGTATACATGGAACCGAAGTGGTAATGCTGCTTTCTGTATATAGGGCTGTGTAATATCTTGTCCCTCATGCAAGAGCTTTGTTGTGGTTACATGCTATGAAGTAACTTCCAGTTTACGGCCACCCTATCAATTAAGTGGGACTGCAGTGGCTTAGTAGTTAAGATGCTGAACTTAATGACTGGAAGGTCGGCAGGTCAGCAGTTTGAGACCCGAGTACTGCATGACAGAGTGAGCTCCCATCTGTCCCAGCTCCTGCCAATCGGGTGTACTCTGGTGACATCAACCTTGTGTTGCCAGCTAATATTTCTCACACTAAGTCAAGCGAAAGGAACTGAAGAATGAACTTACCCAAAGGTGCCTTCATTTGAGCAGTTTCACATCTGGCCTAGACATGAAAGAAGGAGAACCCTTTTCAGCCTTCTTCCCCAACCTGTCCACTGTGCATTTACCCAATGACAGGTGTCATGACAAAAAGCAGATAACCCAATGTTTCATAACACACGTATAAGTGGTATATTTTTCAAATACAAAAGACTTTATCCTTTAGTTTTTGACCAAACATTCAAATTCTTCCCATTTTAAATTGTTTAGCAAGTGAAATAGTGCTGATATGACAAGACACAATAAGCCAGGGGTGCCCAAACTACGGCCTGGGAGCTGGATCCGGCCCCTGATGCCAATTCATCTGGCCCACAAAGCCCTTGTTGCTCCCGGAAGTGGACGTAAAACGCGCCCGCTTCCAGGAGAAATGAGTGCTTTGTAAGCTAGATGAATTTATGTCAGGGGCCAGATTCGGCCCCCAGGCCATAGTGACCAGCCCCTTGAACCATGTGACTGGCCCATGGCCCAAAAAGTTTGGGCACCCCTGTAATAAGCATATGAATCAGTATAATAATTTCATGTCAGAAATTATTCTGGGTTGAAAGGATTTTTGCTGGAGAAACTCCGCTTAGTTTAGCACTATAGCACTAATCTAGGAGAATTTTTTTTTACAATGCAATCTACACATTCTGTTGGAATTGTAGTTCTTGTCAGTGTGATCAGAAGGCAGGCAAAAGGATTATGGTTCACCTCCACACCACAGCCACTACAGTGTATGTACATTATCAATTATATTATCTGAACATGCCATGGCTTCAAAAGGACTCATATAGCTGATTATATAAGCAAAAAGTTAGATAAAGTGATGCAAGCAGAGACATTGGTTTTTTAAAAAAGCCCTGCCAACGAAACAAAATATGCTGCATATACCTGTACCTGTACATCAAAAGACTGGATCAAGTCTCAATTAGTGCAAATGTCATTGACGGAACTTGTATCGAACAAAACAATGAGGAACGTGGCAAAAATAGCCAGATAAATATGTGTTTAGTTTGTTCCTTTGCTAAAGCTCTCGGTTGTGTAATACTGGGCCTTCCTTCAGCTCTCATACCAAGATACAGTACCTGCTTTCTGAGGTCATTCTCTAATGCTGTGCTCTGGATACACCATCTTCTTCTCAGATAGGGCAGATCAGCAACTGGGATCTGGGACTTTTGTGGCACATCCACCTCTGATAAATCCTTCTGCAAAGATAATCATTTAGTGTCAGGTTGTTGTTTTTTCTTTGAGGCATAAAATCAAAACATTTTTATTTATCCAAGCACTTGTGTGGAATTTTAAAATGTTGCCTGATGGAGTGCTGCAGCCCTATGCTGTTCCTGGAGTAAGTTTTCTTACATTCAGCAGAATTTACTTCTGAGTAAATTTGTTAGCGGTTATGTTAGTGCTGAGGTGGCTCAAGTGGTTAAGATGCTAAACTTGATGACAGGAAGGTCGGAGTTCAATTCCCAAGTACTGCAGGACGGAATGAGCTCCTGTCCTCAGCCCCAGCTCCTGCCAACCTAGCAATTCAAAAGCAAGAAATTGCACATAGATAAATAGGGACCACTTTGGTGGGAAGGTAAAGAGCGTTCTGCGCACTCCGGTGTCGAGGCATGTCTGCCACATGTCCATGGAAATGTCTGCAGATGCAGACAGCGCTGGCTCTTTGGCTATAAACAGAGATGAGCACTAAACCCTAGAGTTGGGTACGACTGGCTTTCAAGCAAGGGTGAGCTTTATTTATTTATTTATTTATTTTCTTAGATTTGTATTGCTGCCCCATCGCTAGGGCGACTCTGGGTGGCTTACAACAAATATTACCAAACCCAACATAAAAACAACCCTATAGAAATAAATCATAAAAACCTCAAGATAAAATCATTAAAACCTTAAAAATCCTCTACCTCCAGTACCCCATTAAAACTAGCTAGAACTAGGGTAAAGTAGATAAAAACCACCCCAGACGGTGCTTATATCAACCAATTGGGCGGGGGGCTGCCACACCGACAGCCCCCCACACTTGGTGAGCTAGCCATGTTTTAGTCCCTTTCTAAAAGGCAATACAGTAGCTCTATCTGGAGGTGCAAATCGATTGGCAAGAGGTTCCACAGGGCCGGAGCAAATACAGAGAAGGCTCTGATTCTAGTGCCAGAGAGACGAGCATGTCTGGCAGATGGAATCCTTAGAGAGCCTCTCCAATCTGCTCTGGTGGGGTGGGCCGATATCCTTGGGAAGATGCGGTCTCTTAAGTACCCTGGTCCACTACCATGTAGGGCTTTAAAGGTCATTACCAGCACCTTGAATTGCACCTGGAGGCACACTGTCAGCCAATGGAGCTCCTGAAGTAGTGGAGAGGCACAGGCCCACACCCCATCACCACATGGGCAGCTGCATTCTGCACCAGTTGCAGCCTCTGAATGGTCATCAAATCCAATAAATGAAATGAAATGAATCAAGGGCAGCCCCATGTAGAGCGCATTGCAACAGTCTAGTCTGGAGGTGACCAGAGCGTGTGTGACCATGAGCAGGGAGTCCCGGCCCAGGAGTGGACATAACTGGCAGATTACATGAAGTTGCACAAAAGCCTTCCTAGCCACGACTGCCACCTGCTCATCGAGCAAGTGTCGTGAGTCCAGGAGGATCCCCAAGGACCTTTACCTGCTAGTACTGCTTCTGCCAGGTTTATGGATAATCCCAATTCTTAGTCCCATCTGGAGTAGAGCTATTGAATGGATGGGGCTTCTTATCCCCTTGATTTAATTGATGTGTTTTAGTTGGGGCAAATGATACAAATTAGCCCTTGAGTTACTTCATTTTCATGAGGATTTGCTTTGTTTTGTTTGGAACCTCTAAAAAGTGGACTGACAAGACATACGTGTTCTCCACACATAAAATAACTGGGTAAACTGCACTGTGAATAAAGTTTAATGTTAATGTTGGGTTGAAACTGCATAGTACTTTGATCATTTAGGAAAATAAGGAAGCCTCTGCAAGTATGGGAACAAGATCCACACTTGGAGAGATGGTGGCTTCTTCAGTTTGTGGAAGAGACAACTATCAGGAGGAGGATCTCCTTGCAAGTACAAGGAAAAAGTGGTCTCTGATATTCCCCTCTGCTAATGAAGGTCCCTTATCCATCTGTACCACCTTGGGCATGAATGAGGGGCCCAAGCAGAAGTGGTAAAATGTCCATTTTTTTGCTTCCTCCAGCATAGCACCCTATGAGCAGAGTTATCTGGGCCCAGCCTACAGGGCAGGAATGGAAAACAAGCAATATTTTAGATATTGTTGGTCTGCATTTACCACTGTTGCTGGGCACATGTATTAGTGTATTAGTGTTGGTTCCACATGTCTTAGAGTTATCCGATTTTTAATGTTATCCGATGCATGTACAATGTTAAAATCCTATGGGATGCATCGGAAAACATTAAAACTCCATAGAGATACATTGCAACCAGCACAGGCTTTAGCGAACATTATCCGACGCATCCCATAGGATTTTAACGTTATGCAATGCAATTTTCCCCCCAGATTGCTTAACGTTATGCAGCTTTAGCATTATCTGATGCAAACGTTATCTGAGGTAATTCTGTATGAGCTTTGCCAAAGCAATCTACTGTAACTAGAAAACAAAACAATCCTGTTGAAAACTTAAAAATGCATTATTTTAAATAAAGAGACATCTCAGGAATATAACAATGTAATTATCACCTTGGGGCTTCTTTCAGACAAATCCTACTTTTGACATCCCATTGTGTCCAGCACTAGCTAGTCAGGTGAGCACAGCAACCTCAAGAGTGGGCTGGGCTTGATGCAAGTTGCCAGCCCTTGCTGGATGTTTCCTAAGCCTCTGGCAATTAGAGAAAGCTGCCACTAAATACCAAGGCCCCACTTGATAGGCAGATCCTCCATCGTTCAAACCCAACTTAAACTTTTAACCAGAATCTTCATGGGGAAAATGACAGAGCATGTTGGGAGAATTTATACCTCCTCTCAGTCCCTTTACTGACTCGCATTCCTTCTGCTTTCTCTAATGGACCCACACATATTTTTAAATTTAAATTTAATTTAATTTTCACATTTGTATCGCTGCCCCCTTGCCGAGGTGACTCTGGGCGGCTGACAAATAAAAAACATAAAAACAGATACAAAGAATATCACGATAAAATCATTTAAAAACCATTTCCATTTTAAAAAACACCAACCCCATCCATAAAAAGAGGGGAGATCCAGATTATTTATTTAAACAAGCCAGCAGGTGGGGGTCACTCCTCCATCAGTGCCCCACATCTGCCCCGCCAACCAGGTTCTTTCCTAAAGGGCTTCCCAGACTTTATATGATATGACATCCACTTTGCTCCAAATCGTCATTCTTAATAAACAACAGGACAACTTTCAATGGATTGGCCATAAAACAAGCTGTGTTTGTTTTGTGATCCTGAGCATGATTAGTGTACATGACCTTGGCTATGCTTAGGACTTAAAACTAGAATTTTCTAATAAAATCTGTCCATGTGTCCACATTCAGAATGTCTACACCTGAATTCAAACTTTGTAAAGTATTAATTTCTGTTCCACAAACATTGTTGTTGTTTTTTAATTTGAAGTCTTAAGCCCTCCACATTTTGAATCTTCATACATTTCTGGTTATATTTTGCAAAACCACTGTCCAAAGATAACAAATAATCTTGTGGCATCTGAAGTAGTAAAACCTTTTGTTTGGCAGAAGCTTTCATGGATTGCAGCCCACCTCATCAGATCCTTGCACTGTCCACATAAGAACATAAGAACAGACTTGCTGGAACAGGCCACAGAAGCCCATCCAGTCCAGCATTCTGTCTCACACAGTGGCTCACCATTTCCTTCAGGGTATTCCCAAGGAGATGCCTTCACCTCCTTAGGATTCCCTGGAAATGGCATTGAGAGATATCCTGCCTATCTCTCCAACCCCAAGGTTGTCCTTAGGTATCCATAATTATAGCCATTGATACCCTTGTCCTCCATGAACTTGTCTAATCCTTTCTTAAAGCTGTCAAGACTGACAGCTGTCACCACTTCTTCTGGCAGGGAGTTCCATAGACCAGTGATCCTCTGGGCGAAAAAGTACTTTATTTGTTTGAGAACTATGTGTGATTACACTAGAACCAGTGTAACAGATGTGTGATTACACTAGAACCGGTGATGTCCTTGGAATGAAACTGTCTGGCATTGAAATGCAAATAAATGTTAGAGACTGCAGTTCAGAATATATTTTAGCCTATGATTCTGCTGAATCGAAGCAGAAAGATTACTCCCTCCTCAGTGTCTAGGTTTAATGCACCATACTAGATAAGAAAAGGACAGACTTGTGACTGGGGCAAGTAGGGTACAGATCATTTGCCAAAAGGCAGAGTGAAGTATCTCCTTCTTGCTCAAGCTATGAACGACTGCTTGGGCTTCTGGGAATTGAAGTCCAGGAACATCTGGAGTGCCAAGGTTCGCCATCATGGGTCCACCTCATCAGAGAGCCCCCCCATCCATGATGACCAACTACAGTTACCTGATGGGCACATCCAACAGTTGCCCAGTTGGGGAAGGCTGCTCTGGTAGTTACTACGGTATCCATCAAGTACCCAAAGGCAATACCTTTGAAGGGACGAAGGAGACAAGCGGGCTTTTCACTTTTCTGAACTAATACCAGGACAATAGGCAATCATAAACAAAGTCATACCTTCAGTTTTGCGGGGATCTGGTCCACCGCAGGGCAAAAAAGAGGAAAAGTGTTGTCACAAACAGCTGCTCTTTCCCGGAAACTCCACGTGGATAACGTGGCCGACGCTGTGGCTCGCCCACCTTTCCCTCCTGTCACTGCCACGCCACGCCTCCCGCACCGGGGGGGGGGGGAGGTGGCAACAGCACACACCTGTGTTTACCTTTAGGAAGGAGCTGTTCCCGCCTGACACCGCCCCCTTTCTCGCTACCTGCCCCCCCCTCCCCGCCGATGGCGGACTCGAAGGACGCCTTGGCTCCCCGCCCCCTTCCCCAAATATTTAGTGGCCAAACCTCCCCCCCTTGGGCTTGGGTGTTGTAACCGGGCTCTTCTCTGCTTGGTCTCTCCAGGGGTGGCTGTCGGTCCCCCAGGTGGGGCAGGTCCGCCGCCGCCCCCCCTCTCCGCCCGCGGGGCGCCCCACTCGAGGCTGGCGAGGCGAGGCTGCGGGACGGCGGCGCCGGATCGGGAGCCGCCACCATGCCGGTGAAAGTCTGCATCATCGGGGCCGGGAACTGGTGAGTGACTAGTCACACACACACACACACACACACACACACACACACACACACACACACACACACACACACACACACACACACACACACGAGAGTGGCGGTGAACAGATTGGGGGGGGGGGGGGCTCTCATTGGTTGGGGAGAAGAGAGAGAGAGAACATGTTGCCAAAGGTTGGAAGTAAACAGTGGTGGTGGTGGTGGACATCAGCCTAGGTTCGCACCAGATTGCCACAACCGGTAGTAGAAATTCTGGCTGGCCCCACCCATGCCCATCCAAGTTTTGAAATACATTAGTCCTAATTCGAGTGCAATGCAGGGCTTTTCCCTTGGCCACACCCACCATACCACGCCCACAGTGTAGTAGTAAAAAAATTTGGGAGCCCACCACTGGAAGTAAAGTTTTGAGCGCCATTCGTGTGTAGGGAGTCTTGGTGCTGGCCATCTATTTCCCATTTTTTAAAAATAAAAAAAAATCGTGTCAGAAGCACACAAAGGTGCTTTCTGGGTTGAAAGGGTTTTTGCTGGAAGAGCTCCTTTCAGGGGACACCCGAATGAGGCTCCTTTCATGTCCCCAAGATCTTTTCCCAATATTGGGGGCAAGCAATGGTAACAGAGTAGACCCTACTGCCAGTGACTCAATGCCATCAGGCAGTGGTTAACTAACCTGACAACCCTGAGGACTGACGGCCTTGGGTTACGAAGTCCACAGGGAAGAGGGATGGTCTCCAAGGGGATTAAATCCCACTTGGATCCATCTTGATGGAGGGCAGCAGTTTCAGCAATACTCAGGATCAGAAAGGGCTCAGGATCAAAAAGTGACTCATGGATCTGGATCATTGGTAGGGGTGTCACTCTGCGATGCAGAAGGCAAATGGAAGGCCACTGCATTATATTGTTCCTAAGACAATCTTCATGGCTCATTGCCATGATGAGAGCCAATATTCTGAATTGGATATGGAACTTGAAGAAGAAGAAAGAGTTGCCATAGGACTGGCACCCAAAGATAGGTCAGATCAGCAATATAAATGTTGAAGATGGGATGGAATTTAAGATGTCTCTCCAAAGTAAGGGCAGCTACTCACATTCCTCTATATCAGGGATTCTCAACCTGCGGCCCATGAGCTGGATGTGACCCGCAGCACCATTTCATGTGGGCCTCCGCCACACTAGGAAGTGCCATGTGGTGGAGGGAGGGCAAAATGGCCATCAAGCCCTCAAAGCTGTCTGAGGGAGCATGACCCGGCCCCCGGCTTTAAAAGGTTGAGAAATCCTGCTCTATATGGTGTTTGCCTTGAGCCCACTCTCAGTGGTGCTGCCAAGGAGTGGTGGAATTAGCAGTCAAACAACATTTGAAGGGACGTAGTCTCCTCACCTATGCCTTAATGGGGTTAATTAGGGGGCTGGCAGTAAGAGTGCAATGTCTCCTTGTGCAGCACTAGTCCTACATCTTTGGAGCAGGAGGGGAAGGGGCTTTGGTTTTCAGCTGGATTTAAGGAGGCAGAGAGATGTAACCTTGGGGCAGGGCAACTAGCTTTTTCCCCAAGAAGGATGAGGGAATGGACAGAAAAGAAAAGGACAGAAATGAATTGGGTACTGGGCTAGGGAGTCAGATTATGGGAGCTCGATTGTCTGCTTTGCCTCCCAAGAGAAGAGCCAGCCTATGTAGCTGTGGGCAAGCTGCATAGTCCCAAAGCAACCCCAGAAGAAGTGTAATGGTGAAACACTTTTGAGTACTCTGTAGCCAGAAAACCCTGGGGAGACTAGACTCTCTGTAAGTCAGAACTGATTTGGCCACACTTAGATAATTAATTATAATAGGACAACTTTAAGAGAGTGTCTTCATAAACTTGAGAACATGAAAATAGCAGGGCCACCATTATGTTCTGTGAGGCTGTGGTTTTCTGAACAAGTCACTGTCCTGTGGCTTAGTGGTTAAGACACTGAACTTGATGACTGGAAGGTCAGCAGGTCAGCAGTTCACAGCTTGTGGTTCACCACAATATCTGAAACATTAGATTCTTCCATACGAGCCTATGAAAATGGCAAGGTATTCCAGAGGAAGCCCTTCTGTTAATCCTGCGACCTTGTCAGCATATTTTACTGGAAGATGAGAAAAGGCTTTCTTGAAGTTCTTTCAGACAAGGATTTTAGTTCATTCACTTAAATTTTTTGCAGAGGCTTTAGGGATCCTTTTTATCTTCCACTCATACCCTTGTCAGGTTACTCTTTCCTAACATTTTTTCTAAGTATGGAAAAAATAATTAAGGAGGAAAAGATGGAAAACTTGTGCATAGTCTTCTAATTCCTAGCATGAGCAGTGGGCATAGTGCCTTTGATGATGGCTCTCAGGCTATGAAGCTCCCTGCCGAGAGAAGCTATATGTGTTCTCTCTCTGTTGTCTGTCTATCAGCAAGACCTTTTATTCACATGGAGTTTTATCTGGGTTGCTGTACAAGGGAACTTTAAATGGTTGTGTACCTTTCTTTCTTTTTCTTTCCTTCTTTCCTTCCTTCCTTCCTTCCTTCCTTTTTTATCTCTCTCTCTTTCTCTCTGTCTCTATGTATTGAGTTTTATATTTTAATTGCACTTGGTTTTATTGATATTTCATTACTTTAAATCTTATTTCCTACATTACTGACAATATGTCAGGTGCATTAATAATAATAATAATAATAATAATAATAATAATAATAATAATAATAATAATAATAATAATAATAATAATAATAATAATAATAATAATAATAATAATAATAATAATAATAATTTGTACCCCGCCCCTCTCAGCACATGGCCGACTCTGGGCGGCATTACAACATAATCAAAAACACAATATACAGTCAAAATATCAACAAAACCAACAGTGAGTACAATACAGGTAATACAAATAAATTACACTAGAATTCTCTACAAAATGGCAATTTCTACAATGTTAACAATACAATATTACCGCGTTTAATATGGACCCAAACATAAACACGATCCCTCAGCTACTAATGTCCCCAAAACATAGCCCCATAGCTCATACGTCCCTAACAAAGCCAAAGAAGAGGACAATCTGATCCCAAACAAATGGTAAAGATACAATGTAAACCCAGAAACACAAATTACAGGTACAATAGAATTTCCACAAAGTGGCAATTCTCAATTACAAAATACAAAAACACAATATAGGCTATATAAAGTGTGACTGCACTACAGCCACACTAACAACATCAACTGTCACACGCACTCAATCCTACCCCGTCCCCCAGCAGATAAAAATACAAAAATGAAAGTTCTAGTGCCTCACACAGCCTTTTTAGAGTCCTGGCTGGAGGCGAGTAATGAAAGGTGGGCCCGGTGCAGCGGTGGCGATGTTCGGCATCTTTACTGTGGGCCCCACCTGTCAAAAACTGCTGAGGCAGCAGCGGCAGCAGCAGCAGCTCTGGTGCCTCCAGCGCCTTTTAAACTCCCCGCCCGATGTCCAAGGGGAGGGGCGCTGGGCGCAGCTGTTTCTCCTCCCAATAAACACTCAACAGGGCTTGTAATATATAAGCCATGCTTAGTGTTTACTACTGTAAGATCCATTGATTGTCAGACAGGCAGAAAATAAACAAAATCATCTGGTGATTTTGTATGAGTCACAGAAATGTCTTGCCACTAATTACCAAAGTGTTGATTTATTCTTAGCTGCATGACAGTCATGCAACCAGCAACTTGACTGGCATCTTGTTAATTAGCAGGTCTTTGCTAGATAACTCACTGATGCATATGTAAATTGCCAATAGGGTTTTTTGCCATTGTGTTTAATAGGACATTGTGTTAGGAATGACATCCTGGACCATTCCCATCTTGAGGCAGAATGAGACAACAGCTCCCGGCCAGTCCCCCTACTTGGAGACAAAAAGTTACACGTGCCATATGACTGGCTTATTTTCCTTTAAGTGCCCTGATTTCTTTGAGTCATGTTAGAGACTTTATCCCACTCTTAGTATAGAACAGTGGTGGCAAACCTATGGCACACATGCCAGAGGTGGCACTCAGAGCCCTCTCTGTGGGCACCCGCACTGTCGCCCCAGCACAGAGTCTGCCCCGCCCCTCTGCCCAGCAGCCCAATGGGAGCATTTCCTCCCTCCCCCTGATCAGAGTTTGCCCCGCTTCTCTGCGGTGTGGATGGCAGCCTGTTGAGTTTGGGCACTCAGTCTCTAAAAGGCTCACCATCACTGATATAGAAGGTTCAGCTGCCAGTTGAGTTACCCTTCTGTACATGAAATTAGGTATGGGGTGTGGTGTGTAATCTTCCCCTTTGCCTCAGGCAGCAAAATGACGGGATGGCCCATTCATACTATTTTATGGTAGTGAGCGGGACCATCTGTTCCTCCACAAAACTTTCACCTCAGTTGCAAATAATTATCCATGTACTTTTCTTGTGTGTGTAGGACCTGCAGATAGGATTAGAACATTAGCTGGCAAGAAGCATGGACTCAAAAGGAATGGATCCAGTGACAGGCTTGGCTTTCTGGAGAAAAATATAACATGCCTGGGGAGCTATTCATAGAGCATACAGAATTGTAGGCCAGCATATTAGCAGGGTGTCAGACTTGGGGTAAAAAGCAAAACTTCATACAATGCAAGGATATGAAATATTGGATCATTAGCAGACCTGTATTGAGACCAGTGCTTTAAAACTTATTTATAAATAATTTGGAATTAAATGGTGAAAAATAAGGCCAAGTTTGGAGGTTTTCGAAATGGTAGCCATGTTAGTCTGTGTTTCAAGCATATCAGAGAGTAAACAAAACAAAAAGACAGAAACGTCGTGGCACTTTAAATACTAACTGCTGTATTTTAATATTAGCTTTCGTGGATCAAGTCCACTTCGTCAGTGGGCTTGATCCATGAAAGTTAACATTAAACTACAGCAGTTAGTCTTTAAAGTGCCATGATGGGTTTTTGTCTTTTTGTTTTGTTTATTCTCTGATAGGCTTGGAGGTGACATCAGTTTGTTTCAGGATGAGGAAAACAGAAGTGGTCTGATCTCCAAAACCATCCCTCACTCAATGGGGTGCATGCGTAATATTTATTTATTTATTGATAATATTTATATACTGCCTTCCTCACCCTAGGGTTACCCAAAGCAGTTTACAAATCAGAAAAACATCAACTAAAAACATCAGATAAACCCCTATCTAAAAACCCATTAAAACCGAATAAAAACTATCTAATAAAACCACCCTATCTCTTCCCAATATAATAGCTAGTGTAGTTCAGCAAAATTAATCTAAAGCAAAGTGCCCCACAACTAAAAACCTTGAAACTTCACTTATCCCCTGATAAGGTCTGAACTACAAATTGTTGATTATGAAAGTGATTTTGAGGTTCTGGAGAGGAGCTCAGCAAAAATGATAGCATTGTGGCGGCTGTGAAAAAAATACTTTATATTTTGTTTGGAAGAGTATTAAGAGACAAATGGGAAATAAGACTGAGCAGTTTGTGTTACTCCATCTCAAGCAACATATTTTCAAATTGGAGAATGTGCAGAACTGGGCAAGCAAATTGATCAAAGATCATGCAATTCCATCTCGAGGAAATGTTTCAACACATGGCTATGTAGCTGAGAGAAAGGAGGGGTAAGGAGGGCACCAGAGGCATATATAGAATTATATGTAAAGGGGAATGGGGAAAGAGAAAATGTTATTTTATCTATATTATTATTCCAAGTATTATCTGTCTTCAGTTATAAAATAATTTCTCCATCTTTTGTTACATGCATCTGACAAAAGCTTGGTGTACTCATTTATTTTTAAGTACTGTATCAATTTTTAAAAGAAGCATTATTCTTTGTAAAAAGTACCTTTATTTATTTTTATTTCTTACAAAAAGAATCCATTAAATTATGAAAATGATGGATAAATGGTTTAAAATCTCCAAAACGACCCCCCCAGACATTTCAATATAATGAGTAAATGCTGTTCATTCCACCAAACTTTCTTAATAGTGTTCTGAATCATAAAGCATTGCTCCTAAGTTTTAATCTTGAAGTAACATATGCTTCAGGCAACAAAATATTTTGGGCTGCTTCTGATCCAAAGACCATAGTCTCTTTGTACAGTGATACCTCATACAACGTCCAAACCTGGTTCCACAAGTTTGGACTTTATACGGATTTGGACTTTGTATGAGGCATGCAAAATCCTAGCCACGATGCCTCATACAACGTCCAAATCCTTGCCGCAATGCCTCATACAACGTCCAAATCCTTGCCACAATGCCTCGTATAACGTCATTTCCATAGAGATACATTGTACTGTAACAGCACAGACTTCAGGGCAAAGTCAAGGAAACAGACAGGAAACTGACAGAACTTTAAAAAATCATTGTCTAAAGGCTAAATACATTACAAAAACATGTCAAACAACCTGATTGTCCAAGAACATGAAGAATGCTGCAAAAATCCCAGGAATGCTTCTAAAAATTCTGATGAAAAAAATCAAAAAAATCCAAAATCACGCTCCAAACCACTCCTAATCACTCTTCGCCTCGTGCAAAACCCACAAGAGCAATGCACGCATGTGTCCTGCCTTTTATACTGCCCAGGCACAATGCAACCTGGGAAAAACCCACTGCCTCATACAAAGTCGCAGCGACTTTGTATGAGGCAACTTTTTTCAAGGAATTAGGCGATGTTGTATGAATTCGATGTTGTACGAAGCGGACTTTGTATGAGGTATTACTGTATATCCTAATTAATGAATGACAGAACCAGAGCATTACTAATTTCATAGTATTCCAACCATGCTTTGTTTTCCCGTGGTCTCCTAATTCTGTCTATTTTTGGCATATGTACTATGTTTAAGCAGGTTTACCTAGAGATTTCATCTTCTTTTTCCACTAGTTAAAAGATCAGTGCCTTCAGTCTAGATCTCTGCCTTAACATTTATTTGGGACTGTCTCCCACAGACACACAGTGCAGAAAGTTTTTTTTCCCTTTCACAGCAGTAATGTTGAATTAAACAACCAGAACTAGAGAAATCATGTCAAGTCTGTCTGATAGTTCACTTTTGTGTGCAATTTATGATATTAATCTTAGAACTGCTAGAGCTAGATGGATGCTATGGATCATCAAACCCACCCCCTGCCAAAGAGGTACATTGGGCATCCAGATTCCTCAACCACTAAAAGATGGGGAAAATATTTGTCCTTCCAGATAGCATTGAACCTTCCTGATAACATTGAACCACAGATAGCATTGAACCTCTTGGGAGGGGTGATGGAATTTTTAGTCTCCCTGCCTCTGAAGGTCCCATTTCCATTACTCTTTGACTTTTACTTTAATGGTTGAGTGTAGATCTGACATTTTATTAACTTGGTGTCTGTGGGGGGTTTTGTGGTCAGTGTTAAACAGGAAGAAATTAGGGAGATCTCACCCAAAAAAAGGAGTCTTACTAGCTTTTATTTTGTTTTCTTTGCAGATTATAATAGTGCCTCTATGACTGAAATCCTCTTACTTAATGTAGTAAATCACAAGTAGAGTATGTCCATTGAATGAGAGAGGATTTGATAAGTCTGTTCTTCCATAGGTTACATTGATTCAATGGGTCTACTCTGTCTTTTACTACACCAAGCAACAGGATTTCAGCTAATGAATAGGTGTGTATATGTACCAGTGAAATATCCCTAGCAGATGGGCACACAACCAAGGAAGGAGAGTCCACTGCCTTCCAATGTTTCTTTTCTTCTTTTACTCAAATAACTTCTCATAGTAAATATGAGGCACTGTACTTATTCACAAACACACTGTTATAATTCAGCCTTATTTAATCATGCCATCGCCGCACACCTGCCCTTCCTCCCAAAGATCACTGTAACTGACTAACAATACAGGTTGCCCCCTATTTGTGTGCCTTGTTTGGATGGTTTCAATTTTGCGGCCACTGCCGCACACCTGGCCCCGCTGGGGGCGAAGAGGCTTCCCGGCCACGCCACCAGCCGGAGCCCTGGGCCCCACCACCCCTCGCCCTAGGACTTGAAAGGCAAGGGGGACGCCCAGCGGAACGCCACCGCCGCACACCTGGCCCCGCTGGGGGCGAAGAGGCTTCCCGGCCATGCCACTGGCCGGAGCCCTGGGCCCCGTCCCCCCTCGCCCTAGGACTTAAAAGGCAAGGGGGACACCCAGCGGAATGCCACCGATGCACACCTGGCCCCGCTGGGGGCGAAGAGGCTTCCCGGCCACGCCATTGGCTGGAGCCCTGGGCCCCGCCCCCCCTCGCCCTAGGACGTAAAAGGTGAGGGGGACGCCCAGCGGAATGCCATCGCCACACACCTGGCCCCGCTGGGGGCAAAGAGGCTTCCCGGCCACACCACTGGCCGGAGCCCTGGGCCCCGCCCCCCTTGTCCTAAGACTTAAAAGGCGAGAGGGACGCCCAGCAGAACGCCACCACCGCACACCTGGCTCCGCTGGGGGCAAAGAGGCTTCCCGGCCACGCCACTGGCTGGAGCCCTGGGCCCCGCCCCCCTCGCCCTAGGACTTGAAAGGCAAGGGGGATGCCCAGCGGAACGCCACCGCCGCACACCTGGCCCCACTGGGGGCGAAGAGGTTTCCCGGCCACGCCACCGGCCGGAGCCCTGGGCCCCGCCCCCCTCGCCCTAGGACTTAAAAGGTGAGGGGGACGCCCAGCGGAATGCCATTGCCGCACACCTGGCCCCGCTGGGGGTGAAGAGGCTTCCAGGCCCCGCCCTCCCCCTTCGAGGGTCTCTGAAGGCATGGGAATTTGTGGGTGGTTCTAGCTGATTTGTATTTATTGCATTTTTGTATTGTAGTTGGTGTAATACCATGTACTGTTGTGTAATTTTGCATTGTTGTTTTGCTTGTGAAATTGTATTTTGCGTATTGGTGCTATATTGTATTTCTGTACGTTATGCATTGTGAACCCTTTGGGTTGTCTGCTGGACGAGGAAAGCGGTATATAAGAATAAATTTCAATTCAATTCAATTCAATTTTCAGGTCCAAAATTATTCAATAAAATTCCCTGAAATGCACAATATATGTAGATCTTCCCCAATATCCACAGTTTCAGTTATACATGGGTCAAAAAGAATTGAGGGGGAGGGATCATGAATGAAATACACACTATGTATGTGTTTCCAAGGTGCATTACCAGAGGTGACCACTAGAGGCCACTATCTACAATGTAATGTTGAGAAGAAATGGATTGTGTTTTACACAGCCATTTTGTAAGCACACTTAAAGAGCAATGGAGGCATTATCAACCCTCCTCTGTTTCTGTGACTCAGGTAAAACAGGATCCACTGTTTTCCAAGGTTTCAGGTATCCACGGGAGATGTTGGAACATATCCCCTGAAGATACAGGGAGTGACTTGTCATAAAATAGAAATGGAAGCAACATAATAAAAATAACATTAAACTGAATACATTAGAAACATTTTATAAAAGTTTTAAAAACAGAGCTAGCATTCAGCTGTCCGACTGAACAACAAAAAAGCACCCAGTTGTTCATCAGATTGCATGACCAAAATTTGCCTCAATTAAAAAGCCTTTGTTTGACTGCTGGAGAACAGGAAAAGGCAGGAAAAACTTAGACAAATACCAACACCTTGCTTTTCTTCTTCTTCCATGTATAGGACAGACATGAAACTGCCAGAGTGAAGGCACCTTTCAGTGAGTTCATTTTGCAGTTCCATTCACCTGACCCAGTGTGGATGAACAGCAAGCATTGGTGGAAGAACAGCAAGGTTGTGTGTGGGTTCCGCGCACACAATTGGCTCAGCTGTCCCTGACAGAACCCCAGTTATGGGAGATCACTCCTTCGAGCTGTTGGTTTCGAGGGGACAGAAATTGGGGAGCGGAATATTAGATATAGCTTGATTCACCTATTGCTGGCCTGACAGGCAGCTAGGACAATAGAGAGCTAAAGATCGCAGATGGTTAACTCGATAGGCACCTAATGGGTAATCTCGCATCCGCAGAAGCCCTAAAGCCCGAGAGTCAACTTCGGCCACTTGTTTGCTCTCAATAGCGAGGAACAATGCATGTCCCCGGTAGTTAATTAACTAGATAAGAAACTTCCCCCGGTGAAGACTTCCCCAATTAACTTGTGTAAACATGATGTGCAGACTCAGGGCTTCCTCTGTATCGCTACGTGCAACGTATGCTTGCAGCCAGATCAGGCAGGCATAAAAGGTTCTGATTTGTCATCAATAAACACTGGTCTTCGCTCCATCTTGCCTCACGTGTCTTGCTTGACCAGTCTCCTCCGGGACCCTCTGGCCCACATCGGGCCCCGATCCAACAGTTGTGGTTACCAGGGAATGCCCGATTGTGGTGTGAAAATACAATAATCTTCAAGGAGGCTCTTTCTGTGTACCCCACCTTGCTTTATTTGCTTGATTTTAAAGACTTATGGAGGTGTTTTTACATTTCACTAATAGGGGAACCTCGGTTAACGTAATATATGTGTTCTCTGGGACATTTCTTACAGAGTAAATTACTTTAACTGAATTTCCCATAGGAATGCATTGAATGCAACTTCCCATAGGAATGCATTGAAAACCAAAATACATTAACCGAAACACGGTTTCCCACAGGAATGCATTGAAAATTAATTAATCCATTCTCAAAAAAATTCTATAAACCGAGCCACTATTATATGGATTTTCTTTTGTTAAGCGGTTTTTATCTTATCTGAGCCATTTGTTAACTGAGGTTCCAATGTACAGGAGAGGAACAGTCATCTTCTGAAATAACTTGAAAACATACCTTATTAGAAGGCCCTAAAAGCAACCTTTTTCCGTCATGGACCTGACCCCGCCCCTGGACAGCATTGTGGGCTGGACCATGTCCCCCTGGAAGTGGAAGCAGGCGCATTTATGGCTGATGTAAATGTGCCCACTTCCGTGTTTATGCCAGCTGTGGGCATGTTTTATGGATGACATAAACGTGCCCACTTCCACTTTTGGGTACAGTGGAAACAACGATGGGCTGAATGGAATGGCATTGGGGGCCTGATCTGGCCCACAGGCCGTAAGTTGGGAACCCCTGCCCTAAAGGGCCGGGGAAAGGCATTTCATGGCTTATTATCACTGAGGATGTTGAAAGCATTGGTTCCAAATGCTAGTGTCCATCATACAGACTGCACCCGTGCCAACTGGTGAAAAAATAATGGGCACAGAGCTGGGCGGGTTGAGGAGGATGGTGGAGGAAAGAGGTGCCTGGAAGACAATGGTCCATAGGGTCGTAAAGGGTCAGAATCGACTCTGCGACTAAACCAAAAAAAGGGGGAATACTGCATGTCAACGGTGGAAACAGGAGAAGACAGCTACTCTGCTAAAAGTAAGTCACATTTGTGTAATATATAGAACACATACAAACTGATTGTTTTACAAAACTGTAGAGTTTACAGGTAACAGTTTGATTTTGTACAGACAGGAATTGCTAATTTGTGGTTTCCATGATGACCTCCAAGGTCAAGGCAGATGGCAGGGAGGAAAAATGTTTTCATTTTTAAAATTAAAGGGTAAGCACTAAACTCTAAACATCTCCATGGCGTTTACAATTAGTGCCTTTTAAGGCACTAAAATAAATGTCAAAGCTCAGCGCTCAGCAGTCTTCTCAAAGCTCTAGGAAACAAAATAACCTTTCACACGTATACTCTAGTTTCCTAATAGTTGCTTTGTCAGCTGGAGAGTTTCCATATTCAGATCTTGTGATTATCCTAGTTGTTTAGCAATTCAGAAACTTTGCTGCTGCTTTGTTTTAGCTGTCATTTGCAATACAGCTGTTATTGTTTACACTGTCAAATCATATCAATTAGTTCATTAATTTAAGGTAAAGGTAAAGGTTTCCCTTGCTCGAAAGCCAGTCGTATCCGACTCTAGGGTTCAATCTCTGTTTCAAAGCCGAAGAGCCAGCTCTGTCTGCTTCTGCAGGCATTTCCGTGGTCATGTAGCAGGCATGACTAGACACCGGAGCACACGGAACGCTGTTACCTTCCCACCGAAGTGGTCCCTATTTATCTACTTGCAATTTCTTGCTTTCAAACTGCTAGGTTGGCAGGAGCTGGGACGAAGACGGGAGCTCATTCCGTCCTGCAGTACTCAGGAATCCAACTGCTGACCTCCCACCTTCCAGTTAAGGTCTTAGCCACTTGAGCCACTGTAGTCTCTACTGCCTCCTAAAGGAGCCCTGCTTTTAATGCTAACTATCATCTACAGTAGTTTTGTCTTTAGCACACAGAGCATGTCTATCAGCATTTGAACATCAGGCTGGGCAAGTTCATAAATCATCAAGTCACAATATTCCTCATTGACAGACAGATACATTGGCTGAAATCCAGTTACTTAGCATGGTAAGAACTAGAGAAGGCCCACTAAAACTTAAAGAAAAGTTACTCATCAAAGCCCCACTGATTCACTGGGCCTACTCTAGTTGTGACATAACTATGCTAAGCAACAGGATTTCAGTGTGTATTCTGTTTAGATTATTGTGTTAATTCCTATTTTTGCACCTATACATATAAGTTACTGTGTGCAGAGTTTATGGATATCTCTTTGTTGTTTTGTCATTTTTTAAATAGAAAGTAAGTAGCTTTAGTTGCAAATAGACAAAAAATGTCTCCCATCAGCTTTGAATTGTGTGCAGAGATTAAATTGCCAACTTGCTTGGCACACTGTATGGAAGGAGAGACAGATATTTTCTGTTTGCCAGTTTGATTATTTCGCCAATCGAAGTGTGCAACTAAAGCAGATATTCATCTTATTTATTTGTTTGTTTGTTTGTTTGTTTGATTTCTATACTGCCCATCTGGGTGTTATCCCACTCTGGGTAGTGAACAAACAGAGAAACCAATTACAGAAATATCCACAACAAATTATAACCCACCACCAACAAAAACCTCACAAACTAAACTAAACTAAACTAAACTAAACTAATTGGTGTCTGATGGCATCAGGACTGAACCTAACTGGCTAATATCGGTAAGGGGACAATGCCCTGAAATGCCTCCTTTAAAAAGTGTTTTAGTTGTTTTTAAAATAGCCAGTGATGGGGCCTGGCGCAGCAACACCAGTAGTGTATTCCAGAGTATTGGTGCCACCACTGAGAAGGCTCTATTCCTAGTTAAAGACTTTTGAGCCATACTTGGTGTTGATACTTGGAGTTGCGCCGACTGTGATGAACGAGTGATGCAGGGGGTTTTTCTGAGGGAGAGACGCTCTGACAGATAACAAGATCCCAAACCATATAAGGCCTTGTATGATAACGTTAACACCTTGTATCTGACACAGTAGACAACAGGTAACCAGTGCAGGCCTGCCAAGGCTGGGGAAATATGATCAAATTTCTTTAAACCTGTCAGTAGTGTGGCTACTGCATTCTGGACCTGCTGTAATATCTGCATCAGACACAAGGACAGCCCCATGTAGAAAACATTACAGTAGTCAATCCGTGAGATCTATACCTATAAATCCAGACGTTAACCGTTGGAATTTGCTATACGCTTCCGCACCCGTCCACACTATCCCGTACCGAGCCTCCTGCACTCGCCCGAACCCAACCCACAGAGTACTGCAGGGTTGTCGAAGCCGCCAGTGGGGCAAGAGCCCCACGAAGCGAACAAAGGGAAACAACTTCAATTCCCAACGTCCTCTGTGCCGCGCCTCGCCTCAGCCAATCAGGCTGAGAGGCGCGAGGAAAAAGAATGTTGGGAAACGTGGCACGCCCAATTGAAATCGAGCCACAGGAAAAAAACCGCTGCACGAACTTAAAGAAAGCAAACAAAACTCCAAGTCCCAGCGTCCTACGTGCCGTAAGCACTTCAGCCAATCAGGCTGAAGTGCACGAGCGCAAAGAACGCTGAAAAAGCCGGCGCACAAAAAATAAAATAAAAAACGCCGGCCTCCCGCAACGGGAACGCAAGTCCGCTGCAGGCAGATGCAGCGCCTCACAGCTTCGCAAAACAAAAAGCCACAAAAACCCACGGCAAGGCCACCACCGGCCTTCTTTACCAGAGACTCCCTCTCCTCCCCGCAACCCTGCCAAAGACATGCCGAGACCACTGCTGGCCTCAAGATCAATTGAGCAGGGGTGGGAAAAAATACCACCAGTAGGCAGCAGTTCATCAGGGGAAGCACAATCCCTGACAAATGACTGGCTGCTGCCTTTGTACTTCCGACACCACTGTTTCGAGAACTAACACAAAACAGCAGTGGAGGTAATACAAAAGCAGCAGCCAGCAATCCACAAGGAAGAGCACCACCCCTTACGGATCGCTGCCTGCCGATCTCCTGTTAGGTAAGCCAGGAGAAAAAGGAGACAGAGAGGAGAGAACCATCATCAGGCAGATAGCTCTTCTCTGCCTCCTTCTCCCCCGACCTACCTAACGAACCTTACCAGACGAAGAGCGAGTTGACTGCCGGCTCCTCCTTTTCCCCATTGCTGCATCAAAACCAAAATTCAAAGCAGCAATGGGGAAAAGAGGAACCGACAGGCAGCCCGTTCTTCACGCAAAAATACACAACAACAACAAAACCAAACATTCACCAAAAACGCCAAACACCAAAATTAATAAAACAAAAATAAATAAATATTTTTAAAATGCATTAATAAACAAAAAAGTAAACAACAAAATCCACAAACAAAAACATCCACAGTACTAGAAAAGCACAGGAAAAAAACCTAACTACAACACGAAAATACCTAACTCTAACAACACAACTACCACAAATTACACAAATAAACACCAACGAAATCACAAAAATAAAACAGTCCAGAAATAAACAAACCAATTAAACAAATCTAAAACCCAACCAAACCACAAAAGAACAAACAGAAACAAAGAAAAAACCCAGAAGAAAGAAAACCAGAGAACTCACCAGCACGTCCTCCCTCCACGAGACCGGAACAGAAATGAAGATACAAAGACTACTTACTGGAAGAAGCCCCACCTAGAGGCCAGGAGAGAAAAAACAAGTGAAACAAAAAAAGGATCCAACACTATTACTAACAACCCCACCTGCAGGCCGGAAGTTTACAGAATAAAAAATATGTTAAATAAAAAAAATAAACATTTGTACTAAAAACAAAACAAAACATCTAAACACAGTTTATAACAGCCCGGCAATGCCGTCCAACCTATACTAGTAACCAATAAATCGGTCAGTGTTTGAGAGACTGACTGTAGAAAACACAGAAAACATCTCAAGGAGCATGCACCTGGTAGAATGTACAGTGGTACCTCGCTTAAAGAGCATAATGCATTCCATGGGGTTGCTCTTTAAGCGAGTTTGCTCTTTAAGCAAAACAGCATTGTAAGTGACCAATTGTGACTTCTGGCATGCGGGGATTGTGAACCCCGATTTAGCTGTTAAGCGAGTTTTTGGTTGTTTTTAGTTGCTAAGCGAGATGACTATTCAGAGAAAATTCTGCTCTTTAAGCGAGCTAATCTCTAAGCGAGGCGCTCTTTATACAAGGTTTTACTGTATATACAAGGTAAACCATATTAAGACTTGTGAAACTGAAGCAATTATATGAACTATGCTTTGTGTTCTGTATCATGAGACAGAGTGGTTATACCAACATGCCCCTCTGGCAAATGGTCATACCATGTTTGGCATTTTGTTTTTGTTTTCCTTAAAGGGGAACTGTCATTGCAAAAATTGTGGGTCAAAATCTCCAGAAGTCCATCAAGTTTGATCCCATCATAAAGATGTGGGTATTTGAAGAGGTGGTCAATGGACGGAAACTCACTGAACTAATTAACCAAGATCATGAAAATGTGAAATATCTCCCAGGCCATAAGTTACCTCATAATGTGGTGAGTGTCATAAAGTGTAATTTCAGTCTGAAAGCTCTCAGGCAAGCCCCTTTTCAACCTTTGCTAGTTGTTCTGCTTCCTACTCTTCTAGAGGATTCTCTACTGAAGCTTATAAAACTGGTGTCTTCAGCATCCTCAATCTCGCAGTCTACTGGAGAGCTACAGGTAGGGAACTCTGGGTTGGAGCTTTCAAGGGGTGGCAGACCAGCCTTCTCCTGTGGTGCCAGAACACAACATGGCATGCCTTCTTTGCACATTATCCTCATAAGAACTTAAGGACAGCCTTGCTGGAACAGGCCACTGCCCATCCAGTCCAGCATTCTGTCTCACACAGTGGCTCACCATTTGCTTCAGGGTATTCCCAAGCAGATGCCTTCACCTGTTTAGGATTCCCTGGAAATGGCATTGAGAGATATCCTGCCTATCTCTCCAGCCCAGAGGTTGTCCTTAGGTATCCATAATTATAGCCATTGATGCCCTTGTCCTCCATGAACTTATCTAATCCTTTCTTAAAGCTGTCAAGACTGACAGCTGTCACCACTTCTTCTGGCAGGGAGTTCCATAGACCTGTGATCCTCTGGGTGAAAAAGTACTTTCTGTTATTTGTTTGAGAACTAGTACCCAAAAGTTTCATGGAGTGCCCCCTAGTTCTAGTGTTGTGCGATAGGGAAAACAGTTTTTCCTTATCTACTTTGTCCACACCGTGCATGATTTTGTAAACTTCAATCAGGTCACCTCTTAGACGTCGTCGTTCAAGAGTGAAGAGGCCCAACCGTTGCAGCCTCAGATGGTAAGGAAGGTGTTCCAGTCCCCTAATCATTCTAGTTGCCCTCCTCTGCACTTTTTCCAGCTCCATAATATCCTTCTGGAGGTATGGCGACCAGAACTGTACACAATATTCCAGATGGGGCCTCACCATAGATTTATAAAGAGGCAAAATGACACTTGCTGACTTATTTTCAATACCCTTCCTAATGATCCCTAGCATTGAGTTTGCTTTTTTCACTGCTGAGGCACACTGGGTTGACACCTTCATTGAGATCTCCACCGGGACACCAAGGTCCCTTTCCTGGTTTGTCGCAGAGAGTTCCGATCCCATCAGTTTATAAATGTAATTTAGTTTTTCTGCCCCGACATGCATCGCTCTGCACTTACTAATTGTTGGATCGGGGCCCGATACGGGCCGGAAGGTCCCAGAGGAGACTGGTCAAGTAAGAAATGCGAGGCAAGATGGAGCGAAGACCAGCATTTATTGACCAGAAGGCACTAAACTTTATACTCTGCCTAGCTCGACCGCGTGCATACGTTGCGCGTGGCCGTTACAGGAAAGCTGCAAGTCTGCACTTTGAGATTACACAAGTTACTCATTAGGGTGACTTCATCAGCGGAAGTTCCTTATCTATCTAATTTACGACCAGGGGGACATGCATTGTCTACCGCTATCGGGAGTAAACATCTGCCTGAGTTGACTCTTTAGCTCAGAGTCTCTGCGGAGGCAAGATTACCCATTACATGTTTATCGAGATCTCCACCCGGTGATCTTTTGCCCTCTACTGACCGAACTGCCTGTCAGGTCAGCGATCGGTGAATTAAACTCCTATTAATTCGCACCCCAATGTCTGTTCCTTCGGAACCAGGCTCAGAGGAGCGTTCTCCCAAACCATGGTTCTGTCAGGGACAGTATGCCAATTGTGTGCGCAGAACCCACAACTAATGTTGAAGCTCATTTGTCACTGTTTTGCCCACTCCCCCAGTGTCAAGAGATCCCTCTGGAGCTCCTCACAATCTCTCACAGCTGTCCACCATGACACCAAGGTCCCTTTCCTGGTTTGATGCAGAGAATTCAGATCCCATCAGTTTATAAATGTAATTGGGATTTTTTGCCCCAACGTGTTGAAGCTCATTTGCTACTGTTTTGCCCACTCCTCCAGTGTCAAGAGATCCCTCATAATGATCTAACAAGGCATGTTGGGCTGAAAAACTAGACAAGCTCAAGGAAACTTGTTTCTTACTTCCACAAAAATGTGAATCTGGACCACTGCCAGTGTATCATTCTAATCACTTTGCCACATTGGTTGTCTTATTATTAAAATTTATCCTAAACGAAGTAAATAGCACTATGATAAAAGAATGAACTAAAAGCTGCCTACAACCTGTATATCAAAGGATAAATTAATTGGAGGCACAGTGAAAAAATGTGTTATTTTCTCAAAAATAAAACTCCATAAAAATAGTAACGTAATGTGATGTGAACAGATGCTGGTAGTGAATTCCTGCCCTCGGTTGTCCAATAGCTGAATGCAGTCAATGTATTTGTGTCTTTCTCTCAGGTTGCCGTACCAAGTGTAAGAGAAACAGCAAATGGAGCAGACATCCTCATATTTGTTATACCTCATCAATTTCTTCCTAAAACTTGTGACGAGCTTAAAGGTCATGTAAAACAAGGAGCCATTGGGATTTCACTCATTAAGGTAATTTAAAGCCCTCCCCCACCTTCGAGGATGGAAGTAGACTAGTTCCGCTTACACATTGGGAGGTGGCCAGTTGTTTTACTTAGTGGCCTCAGTGATCAACCTCAGTGAGGCAGAGGAAGTCACACAGGTCTCTCCAAAACCCAAATGTTTCATGACTAGGGCCTTAGCCTGGCCCCGTACCACCACCACACTCCTTCCCCTGGCTCCTGGCCCCGGGTGCACCACCCGCTACTGGGGCCTCACTTGCTCATTGACCAGCCGGGCACCGCGGCGGTGCACCCACCAGTCTGTGGTCCCTTCCTTGCCCTGCACCCTGGCTGCCCCGCCCGCTATCATGGCCCGGCTGGCGCCCCTGCCCCCACCGGCCCCCTTTACCTGTTTGACTCCTCCATGGCTTTTCCCGTCCGAGTTCTCCATCCGCTTGGCCAGGCGGGCCCCGCAATGGCAATGGTGCACGGTCTGCCGAGCCTTCCTGGTCTCTATTCTCCATGCAAGCCTGCAGATTTTTTTGAGCTTGACAAGACAGATCCTTCTCTCGGTACCCCCATCCTCAGAGATTTGTTTGTTCAGAAGGAAAGATAGAGCTTTCTCAGCAGCTGTTCTCACATTTTGGAAATCTCTGCCAAGAATGGTTTCATTGCTTGCTGTTCTTCCACTGGCAGGCAACAACTTTTTTTATTTGAGCAGGCCCTCAGCAACTGATGGCACACTAAAAGCAAAGAGCTTCAGCCTGGTTGTTTTGATTTTTTCCTTTTGTGATGTGAACTAAGGCTGGCTTTTTTAACTGGGATGTTTTACAGTGTTTTATTTAAACTATGTTTTAAGTTATATATAGTATTTTAGTGATAATTGTTTTTTTAAAAAAAAACTCTGTTATAAGCTGCTTTGGATCCCAATCCTGGGAGAAAGACCGCATATAAAATAAAATGCACAAATAAGTAAATGGCTCAGCACATAACACCAGCATTTAGTAGGTGAAGGTTATATTTGTAGTCCATCTATGGCAGGAGTGGCCAACCTTTTTGCGCCATGGGCCTGATCACACCCCCGGAACAGCTAAGCAGGCCAGACCAGTCCCCCCCCCCCAAGTGGAAGCGGGCGCATTTAAGGCTGTTGTAAATGCGCCCACTTCCACATTTACATCAGCTGTGGGTATGTTTGTGCATGCGCAGGCGCGTTTTACGGTTGGCGTAAAAACACCCGCTTCTACTTCCAGGTGTGGGGGGACGGCAACGGGCTGGTTGGAATGGCATCACAGGCCAGGTCCTGTGAGCCAGAGGTTGGGAACCCCTGATCTTTGGCAAAACAAAACAAAACAACCACACCTGTTGACATTGCTACCTATCAGCCTCTCTTTTAGAATGATCAGGGCCACTCTGAAAGTTAACTGACCAAACTGCTTACTTCAAATGCATACATATGCTGGCTAAAATCAATTAGTAAGTAATAACTAGAGTAGGCCCATTGGATCAGCGGGGCTTTGGTGAACCAACTCCTCTGTGAGTTCCTTTGATTCAAATGGGCCTACTTTAGTTGCAACTTACTTTATTGTAGTATTAAATATTTTTCAAAGATTTATTTATTGCTGCAAGATATCCATTTATTCCTATATGTATGTGTGCATCTGTATTTAATTTTAACAGATGTCATGTCTCAGTTTAAATCACTAAATGTAATGATAATTTTTAAAACATTAATTTTTTGCAGTTGAACCAAATGACAACACAAATACGGTTGGTTTACTCACACTATCAAACTTATAACATTTAACTTTAATAACAGTTCCTCCCTCATCAAAAATGTATTTGCAATGAATGTTTTCTGAATGCAATATACTTTTTAATTATATCAGGCATATGGCTACCTAAACATTACAGAAGAAGATAAAGCTTCCTCAATCAACTCATTGGGAGATAATGTTTATTTTACAAACCTAACTCCTCAAACTGTTTTCCATCAGAGACTTGCTTGACAAACTGTTTGCATTTTATCACCAGTTGTAAATAACTCATGGAATTGCATGTCCATCTCCTGAACCAACCAACTTCGGCCAGCCACTCTGGGTCTCTATACCAGATATGTACCTGTATAAATGTATATAGTATCATGATACTCACTCTTATGTCTGATGAAGTGGACTTGATCCACAAAAGCTAACATTAAAATACAGGAGTTAGTCTTTAAGGTGCCACAGTGTTACTTGTCTTTGTTTTGTTTGCTCTGTGATATATTACAGAAGACAAAGATGCCTTGTTTGAGAATCAGCTGGTTTCCTCCTCACATTATATCCTGATATTCCTCTCTTTGATGTCTGACCAGGTTATCCTGCTATGATAATAGAGTAGACTAGGAGTTCTCAACCTTTTAAAGCCAGGGGCCAGGTCACGCTCCCACAGACAGCTACAGCCGTTTTGCCCTTTCTCCACCACATGGCACTTCCTGGTGTGGTGGAGGCTGCATGAAATGGTGCTGTGGGCCGGGTCGCAGGTTGAAGATCCCTGGAGTAGACCATACTGCCAGAGACAATGCTGAGTGTCACGCAGCAGTTAACTAACCTGACACCCCTGAGGATGAATGGCCTTGGGTGCCAAAGTCCACAGAGAAGAGTGATGGTCCCCAGGTGGATTAAATCCCACTTGAATCCATCTTGATTGAGGCCAGCAATCAATGCTGGCCAGCGGCTGATGAAGTAAGAGCAAACTGGCCAGTGGTGAAGTAAGAGCAAAATGGCTGCTTGGCCCTCAAAGCTGTCTGAGGGAGCTTTAAAGCTGGCCCTCAGCTTTAAAAAGTTGAGAATTCCTGAGCTAAACCATAAAATAACTTACCCTTGTATCTGTCTGATACTCTGCTCTCAGTTGTATGGTAGGATCTCCAAATTGCACCCCTACATTTCTCTAGAAGATAAATCTTTAAAATGTCAGATACAGTAGTGCAATTTGACTTATGGTTGAGCTGCTGAAACACAAGAAGCCTTTTTTGTTTCTCAAGACCTTAGCCCTGATCACTGACTTTCTGTTATGCAGGGTATAGATGAAGGCCCTGATGGATTAAAACTCATATCGGACATTATTCGAGAGAAACTGAAGATCGAAGTCAGTGTGCTCATGGGGGCCAACATCGCTAATGAAGTGGCAGATGAAATGTTCTGTGAAACTACCATTGGTAAATGACTCACGGCCACGAATATGCAAATACAGTAGCCCTTTCTGCTTGTGAGTTCAGTCCTTGTATCTCTAGGATGGAATCAGAAAGCTTTTTTTCACCACTTTCATTATTTAATAGTAGAATGTTGGAGGTACATGAACTTTGATGGAAATAAGAATTTAGAAAAACTCTTGGCTGTTTTTATAGCATTTGATAAATGTCAAAACCACTACTTTGAAAAAGAAAGGTGGTAATGACTTCTACTCAACATTTGCATTTGTTGTTGTTATGTGCTGTTCAGCTGTCTCCAATTTATGGTGACCCTATGAATGAGAGATCCTCAAAATGTCGTGTCCTCAACAGCCTACTCAATTCCTGCAAGTTATAGCCTGTGGCTTCCCTTAGGGAATGAATAAATCCTGCTGTCTTTCACATTTCCCACATTATTGTCTTTTCCAGAGAGTCTTGCCTTCTCATTATGTGCCAAAAGTAGAACAATCTCGGTTTCATCATTTTTGCCTCCAAAGACATTTCAGGATTGACTTTCTTTAGACCCCACTTGTTTAGCTTTTTTTGGCATCCAGAGTACCCACCAACTTTCACACCTGTACAGTACATGGTGATCAGGACATGCCCTTTTACTAGATTGCTTTAAATTACTTCATTGCTGCCCTTATGTGTTGAGTCTTCTTCCGATGTCTTGGCTGCAATCTCTGTTTGGACTGATGATTGGATTTAGGCATACAAAAGCTTTCACTATATTCTTCATTGTTAATGTTAAAGTTGTGCAGTTCCTTTGTACTGATAATTTTATCATCTTAATGTTTAAATGCAGTCATCCTTTGGCAGTTTTTTATTTCACTTGCAATAAAAGTCATTTTAAGTCATTGCTGTTTTCTTCCAGTAAAATGGTGTTATCTGCATATCTTAACATTTTTCATTTTTTTCCACCATTTTTTACTTCTTCATTTGAATCTAGTCTGGTTTTCCTTCTGATATATTTAGCACACAGATTGAACAAAGCAGAGACTCCCCCCCCCCTCAAATTATTTGGTGTGCTCTAGTAACCAGTAGATATTCACAATATTATCTTGAACGCCTTTTCCTTTTCAGAATCCAGCTTGGACATTAAGTATTTCTTGGTCCAGGTAAGATAAAAACCTTTCTTGCAACACCTTGAACATCGCTTTGCTTGCATAGGAAATTCGAGAAATGGTTCTATAGTTACTGCACTCCTTGACATCTCCTTTCTTGTGGGTTGAAATGTATGTACAATGTTTCCAGTCTGTGGGCCATGGTTTTGTTTTTGGTATTTGTTGGCATAATCTTGTTAAGATTTTGACAGATTAAGTCTCTGCGGTTTGAAATAGTTCTATTGGTATCCCATCTACACCTTGTGATTTATTTCTTCCTAGTGCTTTCAGAGTAGTTTTCACTCTCTAGAATTACAGGTTCTCCATCATAGGATTCTTCTTCAGAGGAATCTGTCATTCTTTTATCTCTTCTATATAGGTCTTTAGTATACTATTGCTACCTTCTCTTTCTTTTATCCTGGTTATGCAGTCGAAGTGCTAACCAGGTGTCTGGAGGCTGTTCGGGTCTGGATGGGGGACAATGGGCTTCAGCTGAATCCTGGCAAGACTGAGTGGCTCTGGGTGTGGGGTCCTGTGTTATCCCAGGAGCTACCATCTTTGGTCTTGGCTGGGACATTTTTGCCACAGTGAGATCCGGTGTGCAATTTTGGGGTCCTCCTGGATTTGCGGCTACAGCTCGAAGAGCAGGTTGCACCCATGGCTAGGAGGGCCTTTGCACAGCTCCGTGTCATTTACCAATTGCGCCCACTACTGGACTGGGACTCCTTGCTCACGGTCACTCATGCTCTGGTCACCTCCAGATTGGATTATTGTAATGCGCTCTACATGGGGCTGCCCTTGGTGACCATTCAGAGGCTTCAGCCGGTCCAGAATGTGGCTGCCCGGGTTGTGATGGGGTGCAGGCGTTATGCTCGCGCCTCACCACTTCTCTGGGAGCTCCACTGGTTGCCAGTGTGCCTCTGGGTGCAATTCAAGGTGCTGGTTTTGACCTTTAAAGCCTTTCATGGCATTGGACCAGGCTACTTGAGACCGTGTCACCACAAGGAATTCAGTCCATCCTACTAGGGCAGAGAGGAGGGGCTCACTGGTGGTCCCATCAGTGAAAGAAGTACATCTTATTGGGACCAGGAAGAGAGCCTTTTCTGTTTCTGCCCCAGCCCTTTGGAACCTCTTACAACCTGAGTTGCGTCTCCAGACGGAACTACTCCCCTTTAGAAAGATGCTGAAGACATGGCTCTTCCAGCAGGTTTGGGGTACGCTTGACTCCACTAGTCAAGCCCGTTGGCTGATTTAGCCTATGTGAGGGGCTGCCCCCCAGCTTGGTTATTCTGTTTTAACAAGGGTAGGGTGGGGAAAGTTTTTTTTAATGATGATTTGTTTGTTTGTGTTTTAATGCTGGTTTTAGCTGTGGTTGTTGGGTCTTGTTTTTAGCTGTTGTTGTTAAACTGTTTTATATTGTAATTTTTACTTATTGTATTTTCTCCCTCTTCCCTTTCCCTTTTTGTTGTTAGCCGCCCTGAGTGGTGTACCCACCAGGAGGGTGGGATATAAATGCACTAAATAAATAAATAAATAAAATATGTAGTGTGCTTCCCTGATGGTCATTCAGCATTTCTAATCAGGTTTGATTTTTCCTTTGATTTATCAGATCTTCTGGAAGAGATAACTTATTTTTTCCTCTTTTGTTGTTCTCTTCTATTTCTTTGCACTGATTATAATATATAATATATATTTATAATATATAATATAATTGTAATTACAGTTCTCTTTGTCTTTACATGACAGTTACTGAAAACTTGCATTCAGGTTCTGACCCTATTTCTCTCACCTTTTACTTTTGATTATTGCTTGTCTTTTACAATTTTAAGTGCTCTTTAGTTCACTGACAGGAAGCACTTGATCCACAATTTTCATATTCCAATTTCATGTTCCAGTGTTGTGCAGCAGCCAACTTTCCTTTTACCTCTATACACAGCAGCCACTAGGTGTCCTTGCTTCTTTGTTTCATTAGCAACAGCACTATTTGTACTTTTCCTTGGCTCTTCCCCTATAGCTGACTGAGTGCTTTCTGACTTGGGAATTTCCAGTGCTATTGTAAATTTCATTTTGAACTATCTCATCATAGGGTTTTCAAGATAAGAAAGGTCCAACAGCTTTTAATCATTACCTTCTTCTGGCTCAGTACTAAGAAAAATTGGCATGAGTGACTCTGTTATTATCTGTGAACGATTCTCCACCAATGTTACTTTCAGCTACTGCTGCTGCCTGGTAGCTGCCTTCCATACATTTCTCCATCCCTATCCCCATTGGAACTATCCATTGACTTATACTGATGTGATTGTTACTCCTTCTTCTTATGATCATTACTTCTTCTTCTTCTTCTTCCTCTTCTTCATGTCCAGATAAAACTTTGGATTGCCAAAATGAAGCCACTTTCTTAGCTTTGTCATTGACCAAAATTGCATCTTCGTTGCTGCATGTTTCTAGTAGTAGTCAGCAGACCAGTGAATGAGCCACAATCACTAGCTCTCCTCATTTACAGAGCATGTTGTTATCTGCCAGCAGTCCCACTTGAGCATGTTGGTCTTACATATAGGCACTCTGACCCTCAGCTTGTTCAGGGTCCTCAAAGTGACATACGGAAGGTTGAGTTCCACAGCTATATCCCCCTTTAATGTTATTCCTTGTCCAGTGAGTTTCTTCCTCCATCTTCTAACTTGGGTTTGCTCTTGCGTACCCTCAAGAACCATAAAGCTTGCCATAAAGCTCCTCCTGGATCTGAGCCAGTGGACTTGAGGCTCATATCCATTCAGAGGATGTCAAGGGTCATTCTCTTGCTTAGTTCTTTCAGCGTCTGTTGCTACTTAGAACATAAGAACATAAGAACAGCCTTGCTGGAACAGGCCACAGCCCATCCAGTCCAGCATTCTGTCTCACACAGTGGCTCACCATTTGCTTCAGGGTATTCCCAAGCAGATGCCTTCACCTGCTTAGGATTCCCTGGAAATGGCATTGAGAGATATCCTGCCTATCTCTCCAACCCCGAGGTTGTCCTTAGGTATCCATAATTATAGCCATTGATATTCTTGTCCTCCATGAACTTGTCTAATCCTTTCTTAAAGCTGTCAAGACTGACAGCTGTCACCACTTCTTCTGGCAGGGAGTTCCATAGACCAGTGATCCTCTGGGTGAAAAAGTACTTTCTCTTATTTGTCTTCTCTCCTTATTTTAGTTGGAGTGATACCAACAAGATGATATATTTTTTTCAACTGGTGTAGGTTTGAGGCATCCAGCCACTATACGCATTGCTACTCCTGAAGAGGGTGGATGTCTTTTAGTTTGCTGTCTTAGCAATGGCTATTCCATCTTGGGTGACTCTGTTAGGAGAGTTCAGCTTTGCAATGGAGTCTGGCTTTCTCAAAATCTTCACCACATTAAGCGTTCCTAGAAACTTTTTGGCCCTCATCTGAATCCTAATTGCTTTTGCTTATTTTTGTAGGTTGTAAAAATCCTGCTAGTGGGAAGCTTTATAAAGAATTGCTGCAAACCTCAAATTTCCGAATTGCTGTGGTGGAGGACTGTGACACCGTGGAGCTCTGTGGTGCCTTAAAAGTTAGTGTATTGAAATCAAATACTCGTAGGTCAATTGTTGCATAGAAGGCTTGCACATTCATTAGCTTTCTTCACTTTGCAATTTGTAAAATGGGAGAACTTCGCTTCTTTGTTCCCCAGCTTCTAGGAGAGTTAAAATAGCTTTGAGGCTATCAATGAAGATTGATTAATTTCAGACAATTCCAATATACATGAGTTGTCATTATAGACGTACTTTTCCGACCACTGTATTTCCTTTCAAATACAGCGTTGAGCCAGAGACTCTACACCGAGAGTTGGGTGGTGGTAAATAACCTGACTCCCTTAAGGGGACAATGGCTACGGGCATGAGCCCCTTTAGGTTGGGTGATGGTCCCCTTGGTGGAGGAAATGCCACTGGAAACCATCATATTGGGCCCAATGGCAAAATGAGCAGAGGAGGAACCACTTTCTGATTCCCAGTGATCATGGAGACGGAAGAGGCCATGCCAGATGGACTGGTTGTGAAGGCATACCTTGATAATATCCTCAAGGCTACGGTAGTCCATTGCAGTCTCAGTGTTAAATCCTGCTTGTCTCATTTCATATGTGCCGCAGGAGATGGCTCCGTGATCACAGTGTGTGGGTCACTTCATGGCAAGCCTCCAAGACCAGGTCTTCCGGTGTCCCGGGGCAGGAAAAATGTATACTTGGATCAATTTGCAGCTGATGAAATTTCATTTGGCATATTAATTTCATGTGGTTCCATGTATCATCTTTTAATGTAATACCTCTAGCTTAGGGTTCAGAAAGAAGAAGAATTTCACCTGAATTTTATCTCCAAAAGAAGTGGGCAAAATGTAATGTGTCCCTTGTCATGTTGTGCATAGCAGCAATTGCAGCTACTGGAAGGGCTCTGTCTCAACTGGGACTGCACAGGGGGGTGAGATGTGTGCCTCAAGGAACAGCTTGGGTGTGTCATGAAAAGGCTGTAGATTGTTGGTAATATCATTTATTATTATTGTAACTTTGTGACAGAGAAAGAGGGAATGGACTTGCAGTATATTTTACCTCCATTGCATAAATACTTGGTCCTCATCATTCTATCCAGTGATTGCATTCCCTAAATTAATCTGGTTTCTGGCCAAATTATCCTGCTATGGTAATAGAATACAGTAGACCATATTGTCAGGGACTCAACACCAAGTGTCAGGTGACAGTTAACTAACTTGACAACCCTGAGGATGAATGGCCTGAGTGCCAAAGTCCACAGGTAAGGGTGATGGTCCCCAAGTGGATTAAGTGGATTAAATCCCACTTGAATCCATCTTGATGGAGAGTAGCAGCTTCACCAATACTGGCCTGGGGCTGAGGAGGACTTTGTATAGCAAAAGGGCTCAGGACCAGAAAGTGATCCTTGGAACTGGATCAGTGGTACAGGTGTCATGCTGCGATGTGGAAGGCAGATGAAAGGCCACTGCAATATATTGTTCCCAAGACAATCTTCATGGCTGATCACCATGATGAGAGCCAATACTCTGAATTGGAATTGGATATGGTACTTGAAGAAGAAGAGTTTCCATAGGACTGGTACCCAAAGATATATCAGAGCTCTCTCTCTCATGCACACGCATGCACACAAACATGCGCGCGCGCACACACACACACAGAGAAAAAAGCTTAATTGATTGTGTCACATATAGTAGATGTTTAATCTCTTTACTGTTTGGGACATTCAGGAGTACAGGTACCTGTCGAACCATGGGTTCAGTTATCTGTGCATCAAAAACATTCAAATAAAATATTTGATATACATTTTTCTATGGCACATTACCAGAGCTAGCCACTAGAGGCCACTGTCTGGTAAAATTTAGGGTGTGTTGTTATCCATGATTTCGTGTATCCACAATAGGTCTCAAAATGTATCTCCCATGGATGTGGGGGGAGGGAACCTGTACTTTAGTTTTTTAAAAAAAGGCAACTGTTAAGATGCACGTGTAAATAGTATCTCTAGCCAAATAATCCTAAAGTGAATTTATTATAGCTTATTTTCCATCTGCAGTCTGATTTGTGACTTAACAATCAGTACAGGCTATTTGATGATGATTATTTTTTACACAACATTTCTATGGCTCTCATTTTTCTTGTTCAATTGGCTTTAGAACATCGTGGCTGTTGGAGCTGGTTTCTGTGACGGCTTGGGCTTTGGTGACAATACCAAGGCTGCTGTGATTCGCCTGGGCCTGATGGAGATGATTGCCTTTGCAAAAATCTTCTGCAAGGGCCCTGTCGTAATGGAAACATTTCTGGAAAGTTGTGGCGTTGCAGATCTAATTACCACATGCTATGGTGGACGGAACAGGAAGGTGGCTGAAGCTTTTGCATGCGGTGGGAAAGTAAGGCCAGGTTTCTTTTAGTGACTCCTATTCTTGCAACAGCAGCATATTCTATAATGATTATAAAATCACTCTGACGCAACGTACCTCCATTAACTTGTGGCCAGTGGAGAATGACATCTGTATATCTGGTCAAAAAGTTGTGTGATGTAGGTGTAAAGTGAGATAATTGCCGATGATTAAACATCTTCTGATAAATAATGCCTAGAATGGTACACAGGTTGCAACGTGAAGTGAGGTTTACAATCAGGTGTGAACAACTTTCTGGAAAAGGAGACACACCAGGTATCACACTCTTCTTCCACCCCAACACTCAAGCAATTGTTCTGAGAGACATCATCTGTAGGAACCTGACTCTTGTACACCCTCAAAAACTGCGTTCCTGCAACCTAGTGGGAGTAAAATTAAGACAGTAAACAAGGAATGTTGTGTTCCCTTATGATGCAGTGGTTAATCTGCTGCAGCCAAATTTGCTCATGATCTGAGTTCAATCCTGATGTATCATGGTTGACTCAGCCTTCCATCCTTCTGAGGTCGGTAAAATTAGTACCCAGAGTGTTGGAGGCAAAAATGCTATTTACATTGTGAACCACCCAGAGAGTTCACTAAGTGCTATGAGGTAGTATATAAGTGTAATTGCTATTGCTATTTCCTGACAGACGTGTCATGGTTTTTACATGTGATATGGAAAAATAAATAAATGTTTCCCCACCTCTTTTGTAATACAAGAATCCAGGGCCGACCAGTTTAGCTGATTGAAATCTAGGAAACAGAGATTAGATAGTTCATGGACACTGAAGGCTTCATCCACAAAAGCTCACATTTAAACACAGGAGTTAGTCTTTAAGATGCCACAACATTTTTTGTCTTCCTTTGCTGTTTTGTTTTGTTTACTCTCTGATATGCTACCTCTAGAATCAGAGGAAGTATGCCTTTTAATAGAGGCTTCTAGGGAACATGCTGGTTAGTGTCTCCTTGTGGGTAGCTCGTTGACCTTTGTGATAAGCAAGAAGCCGGACCATACAGATCTTTAGTCTGATCCAACAGGACTCTTAACATCATCATTATTATTATTCGACTTATATGCCGGCCCACTTGCGAAGTGCGACTCTGGGCGGCTCACAAACATATCCTAACCTCAACAATATACATTAACACAATAAAATACCATAAGATATAATTTACACAATTTAACACTAAAATATCAAGTAGCAAATAGCAAATAAATAATAAAAAGTCCTTGCCACTCAACATTCTCAAAGAGGCCCGGGGCTCAATGTCCTCAGCTGCAGCGGCGGTGGCGGTCTTCGGCCAACTGAAGCCCGACAGGTCTTTTACCCCTTCCCGGCCAGGGGAAGTGTGGGGCCTCGGGCGGCTGCAGCGGCGGTGGCAGTGTTTGGCCAACCGAGGCCCAACAGGACTTTTATCCCTTCCCGGCCAGAGGAAGTGTGGTGCCTCGGGCGGCTGCAGCGGCGGTGGCGGTCTTCGGCCAGCTGAGGCCCGACAGGTCTTTTATCCCTTCCCAGCTAGGGGAAGGGTGGGGCCTCGGGTGGTTGCAGCGGCGGTGGCAGTCTTCGGCCGGCCGAGGTCCGATAGGTCTTCTACCCTTCCTGGCCAGGGGAATGGTGGGGCCTTGAGCGGCTGCAGTGGCAATGGCGGTTTTCAGGCAGCCGAGGCTCAACAGGTCTTCTATCCCTTCCCGGGCGGGAGAAGGTTGGGGCCTTGGGCGGCTGCAGCAGCAATGGCATCTGCTGTTAGGGCAGAGCAATGCCTTGGTAGGGAAAGGCCTTTCTACCCTCCCCAAATCTGGCCATATAAAGTAGTTTGACATAAAGTACTGTTTGACTGCAGTGGCTCAAGTGGTTAAGATGCTGAACTCACTGACTGGAAGGTCGGAGTTCAATTCCCGGGCACTGCATGACAGAGTGAGCTCCCGTCATCTGTCCCAGCACCTGCCAATCTAGCAGTTCAAAAGCAAGAAATTTCAAGTAGATAAATAGGTACCGCTTCAGCAGGTAAGGTAATAACATTCTATGCACTCCGGCATCCTGTCATGCCTGCCACATGACCATGGAAACGTCTGGAGATGCAGACAGCGCTGGCTCTTTGGCTTTAAACGGAGATGAGCACTGCTCCCTATAGCCAGATATGACTGGGTTTCAAGCAAGTGAGCCCATTACCTAGGTGTAAACTGCATCATTAGAACTCATCAACCTGTTTTTCATTTAACTGTAGGAAGATGGAGGGTTTCATTTTCATCAGGAATGCAAATTACAGGCAGTCCTGAAATAGCACTTTGTTGCCATGCCTCACCCTGGAAATAAATTACCAATTTGCCAGCATATAAGATGCACCAGAGTATAAAACGCACCCAGTTATTACCAAAACAGCACACTATAGGCCACTGTATACAGTACAAGACATACTCCATTTTTCCAGTGTATTTTAAGGAGAGAAAAATGGTTCTTATATGCCAGCAAACACGGTACCCCTCAATAACCAAAGCTGCTCTCAACCCCTGGGGTTGCGGGGAAACTCTTATTGGTGTCAACAAGTAAGCACTGCACTACAGGCTCTTTATTTTATTTTATTTTATTTACACTTATATCCTGCTCCTGTAGGGGAAAAAATCATCCCTACTCAGGGCGGCTAACGTAATAAAACCAGTCATATATCAAAAGTTAGAAATTACACATAATAAAACTCCCAATAAAATCATCACCACATTACAGTAGCCAGAAAGTACCTGATACATTTTAAATTGCACATTGTCTCTAAATGATAGCAGTGAGATATAACTGGCACAATTTAAGAGAATTGTGATGGGAAGCTTCCATTAGAAATTGTTTAGGTGAGATTGTTTGGATTTCCCATGGATTAATTTCTACCCTTTTGTCACTGAGACAATAAGGCAGGCTTGTGGTTACAGTTTAGCACATGTGACTCTTTGGCCTTTGTTGGTTAGTTTTAAATGTCTTTAGTGATGCAGTTTCCTTCATATGTGCAATAAATGGTCAATATTTTCATTTATTTAAGACAATTGAAGAGCTAGAAAGAGAAATGCTGAATGGACAAAAGCTACAGGGACCTCAAACAGCAGCTGAAGTCTACAAAATCCTGAAGCAGAAGAAAATGATGGACAGGTAATTAGCTTAACTTTCTAGCTACTGTATTAGGTACATGGCCTGAATAGTCAAAGACTAGCAGAGGGTACCCGCTTCACTGGGTTATGGATCCTTACTGGTGCTCTGGGCAGTGGCCGCCTTGCCTCAAACGGTAGTGCCATGGCAGGCACTGCGTCCGTCTGTGGCGGCCTTGCCACTGGGGTTCCCCGCGCCTGTGGCGGCCTCAGCTCAGGCACCAGTGTGTATTGCCAACCGGAGCACCCTGTTTGGAGCATTCCATTCAGTGGGTATCCTCCGTATTATCCTCCACTGGCTGGCTGGCATTTCATCCGGAGGATGGCCCTTCTCTGGCAGGCATGGGCTGAATGGGGAGCTCTGGTCAGCCCATGCCTGCGGGAGAAAGCAAGGTGGCCGGGCCTTCTTTGGGAGGCCGGGGTGGATCAGAGCACTCCGCTCGTCTCCCCTCCCAGAGAAGGCCTGGCTGCCTCGTTTTCGCCGGGAGGCCAGGGCCAATCAGAGCGCTCCGCCACCTTGCTTTCTCCAGGGAGGTGGAAATACGCATGCGCCAGAAGCCACACATGCTCAGAAGCCTGTCCGGAGTTCTAGGCGCCGCTGCCCCGGGTATTGCATGCTGCAGTGGGGGTGGCCTTTGTGGCCAGTTTTTGGGGTGAAAGACCCCAAAATGGTCTGCTGGTCCCTTGTGCTGGACACACCTGGGGTTTGAGGTAGGTGGGGCAGGCATTGTCAGGGCTGGGCGTGCAGGTCTCCCACTGTGTGTTGGTAACATACAGCGCGACACCTCGATGTTAGTTATATAGATAGATGATTCCTAATACTTTAAGGGCCTTTTAAATCATTAAAAAATTCTGGGGCTAGTAGCCTGTCGCTTTTCACAGAGGATTGATAGTTCCATGGGTTAAGTACTCTGTCAAAGACCTAATGATCTCTGACTTGTAGTAACCCAAGGATCAGCCTGTTGCTTACAAATGTGTAAGAACGATGCTGCATTCTCCTTTGTGTGAATGGTGGTAAGAGAGGAACTATATGCAGAACTGGTCTGCATCACAGCCCATGGCAACAGAATACTGTCCTCAATGTTCAGGAGTCATCAAGGCATAAATAATAATTTCGTGTCAGAAATTATTCTGGGTTTAAAGGATTTTTGCTGGAGAAACTCCGCTCAGGGGACACCTGAATGAGGCACCTTTCATGTCCCCAAGATCTTTTCCCACCAAAGTGGTCCCTATTTATCTACTTGCAATTTCTTGCTTTCAAACTGCTAGGTTGGCAGGCACTGGAACAGAGACAGGCACTTAAACTGTTATGCAGTACCCGGGTCTTGAACTGTCAACCAGCTAACAAGGTGAGCTTCTTAACCACTGAACCACCGCAGCCCCTATCATGTGGCATGAAGTATTAAGAATTCACAACATTACGACTTTTTTTTAAAAGGGTTGAGGTAAATGGTGACCTGAAATTGCCATCCTGCACAGTAGCTTAGGACTAAACGACACCTCCGTTTCTCATATTGGTGTAGCTCTTTGGTTATAGCAGTGTGGGATCATTGCTTCAATGTTTCCCTAGAGGAAGGTAAGTAAAAGAAAGTCTCTTCAGATGCAGAAGCATTGCCACTCCCATCAGCCTTAGGCAGCACAGAAAAGGGTGAAGAATGCTAGGAATTGCAATCCAAGAGCATCTTAAGGGCCACACGTTGCCCATTCTGGAAACAGAAACAAAATGGCAAGAATCCTGCTTGTGGAAAAACTACCATGTAAAGAAGAAAGGCCTCTGCCGTATGATGGCCATTTGTCATATTCAGGGAGTTTTTTATGTTGAGGAAAGGGGGACACGCAAATGTGTATTTTGCTACCTAGAATCTGAAATAGCTTGAGTCCAGATCAGTATTTCCCAACCTTTGGTTTTTGGACTTCAATTCCCAGAAGCCTTAGTCAATTTCTTAAAGCACTGCTCGACCAATGTACTGGCTTAGGCTTCTGGGAATTGAAGTCCCCACTGCCCCGTGGGACCTGGGCCTCACATTGGGAACCACTGGTCCAGATGGCTCAACCATTCCAACTTACAACATAGTTTTACCTTCAATGAAGATCCATCCTGCTCTGTGGTGAAAGCAATGGATTAATCCCATTTGTTGCCCAGGGAAGGTGATGATGATGAACAGCCCCGTTATGGATGTTCCCTTGGCGCCTTCCTGAGATGGACTGATTTCCTAAAAGAAGTCATGATCTTGAGTTTGCAACAGCTGAGCAGGATTGTTGAGCACAGGACAGTTTAGAGAAAGGATTATCAACCTGCAGCCCACGGGCCAGATGTTGCCCATGACACCATTTTACTTGCCCCCCCACTGCCTCCACCACACCAGGAAGTGCCATGTGATGGAGGAAGGGCAAAATGGCCATCTTGCCCCCAAAGCTGTCTGAGGGAGCGTGACCCGGCCCCCAGCTTTAAAAGGTTGAGACCTCCTGGTATTAGAGGTTGCTCATTCATGGGATCGCCATAAGCTGGAGGCAACATGATGGCACAAAACAATAAAAAAGTTTATTTCTATAGCATAGCACAACAAAGGTAAAGGAAAAGCATGTAAAGGAGGAACATGTCCCCTGCCTTGGAGGTTTAAGTATCTCCTTCATCACCAACCAAAATGGATTTGCATAGACCATAAGGTGTTGTAACGGCGAGCAGAGATTGAGGTGCTGAACTCAAGACGGGTGTGTGATGAAAGCCAGCAGCCCCGATCAGATCGGGGAAGCTGTATTTATTGACCTTTTACTCCAGGGTCTCCTGTGCACAACCTACGCACGGCCCCTGTCACAGAAGGCTGTCTATAAAGCATATTACTGGCTAGTTACATCTACCAGCCCTAAGAAGTTACTGCGTGTCTAGGTTGCCCATAGGGAAAGGAATCAGCAGAACAGTGACTCACTGTTCTTGCCCAATCTGAACGACCTTGGAGACTTCCTGTGCTAGCTGGATAGAGGCCGTTTGCCTTGCCCAGCGCATCCCGCGGACGTGAGGGAGAGATAACGTGTGCAGTTTGGGTTTCTATTGTGGCATATGCCCTACTCTGCTCTGGGCTCTCAGCCAGGGAAGATAGAGTCACTATTGCTACTATGACTATATGCCCATACCCAATGATCCTTTCCTGCTTGGCACGGTTGATCTCCGGCCAGTGGTCATGGCCCGCTGAACCATTCGGGAAAGGTGCTGGCCAATCAATGACGTGGGCAACCCACAATAAGGAGTATACATTCTTGGACTGCGAGAAGGAATCATCCACTAATTGGGCCCACCTGAGCAAACTACTTCCTTTACTTTTTAAAGCTCAGCTACAGTATATTGACTTTAGGTTGGAGCTGGTTTTGTTGCAATGGTTTTTTCTGTCTGCTACATATCCAGAACATTTCTTCTTCCGTGTCTAGGCCAGAGGTGAAACTGCTAAAATGAAGGCACCTTTTGGTGAATTCATCCTGCAGTTTCCTTCACCTGACCTAGCTTGAGAAAGATTAGCTGGCAACACAAGTTCTCCTTCGTATAGTTTGTGAATCCCCACTATTGGGTTATGCGTCTGCGCAGAACATCGATGTTCTGCGCAGGCGCATAACCCAAGAGTGGGGATTCACAAACTATATACTCGAAGAACGAAGGTTATCACTGGTAAGTGAAACCCAACTATCTACCTACAGTGTCCTGAATTTGCCTGGCCTCTGACACCAGTTGGTGCAGAACCTAGGGCTGAAATTGAAGGAAAAACTAGATTGAAGTGATGATTTATATTTCATTTGACTTCCTGGTTGGACATGTAGGTATTCTTCTGTGAGATCTATGGATGCAAGGCAGTCTCCAGAGTGAAGGGTATCTGTAATGGTCAAGAGGGTCTCTATCATGAATCTCCTGTGGATTTCCTGACAGATTTGAGATCCAGAATGACCAATCTCTGCCCCTTTTGAAACAATAAATAATATAGCAGATATCCCAGCCCATTACTGGCAAACCTTTCCTGGTGTGGAACAGACTTCATCATCCTGGTCACAAGAAGATAGCTATGGTGTGAAGGATCATTAGTTGTTTGGGATGCTCCTTCGAGATTGGTGAGGGCAGAACTGCTGTGTTCTGCTGTCTGAGCTCTAAAAATAACTCCACTGTATTACCTGAAGGACATATTGGTCTGAAGTCAACTCTTCCTAGTCTGGGAGGGAATGAAAGCGGGCGGTGTCACCCATCAGGAAAGGCTACAAAACCTGCTAGCTTTGTCTTGCTATGCTGGAGACAGAAGCTTGATTGCTGGATGACTGGGGAACTGAAAATTGAACAAGTCCTCCAGTCAAATGCCCTGAGAGACTGGAAATAGGAAAATTTGTATTTGAGCTGCCTTTTATCATCTTTCGTTAGGCTGTGAGCATAATATTTTTTTTAATCTTCATGCATACATCCTTAAGTGCATCTCTCCCAAAGAGATGTGTTCTCACAAGGGAAACCATGGCAAAATCTGATCTAGAAGGATTAGCATTTCAGTGCTCAAACCACATGGAGCTTCGTGCCACTGTGGCAGCTGAAATTGCTCAAGCTATAAAGCTAAGGAAATCCCACATAGCAAAGGAAATCCCACATAGCACCAGCTACATAAGTATAGGGCAGTGGTGGTGAATCTAGCTCAGTTTGCCCCATCCCTCTGCCCATCAGCCCAATGGGAGCACTTATTTACTTCCCCCAGCACAGAGTTCACCCTGCCCCTCTCCCAGCAGCCCAATGGGAGCACTTCCTCCCTCCCCCAACACAAAATTTGCCTTGTCCCTCTGACCAGCAGCCCAATGGGAGTGCTTCCTCCCTCCCCCCCCCCCCAGCAGAGTTCAACCCACCCCTTTGTTTGGGCACTCAAGTCTCTAAAACGTTCACCATCACTGGTATAGGGCTTGACCAGTTTATTAACAGCATACTAAAATCCTATGCAGGTGTAAATGGTTACAATTTCATCATCCCACGAGTTCTCCTCAGATTTTGTGACTCCCTACCTTTTGAGCAGTGGAAAGCTTTAATATTGGAAAGATCACTGCCAGCGGATCTGATCTTGGTGGCAGCAATTTTTAAAAGAGTAATGTCATGGGCTGATGACATCCTTGCAATTTGCATCCAGTGTTAACAGGATTTTGGTCAATATTTAGAATGCTTTACCCAGTGTTATGGCATGTGGAAATAAATGCAAGCCAAACTGGTGGAAGTCACTGAAAATAAGAATACTGTATCTAAGGGATAAATTGTGTGAGAACTGGGTGCTGGCAATAGCTTATCCCATCCACTTGTATTTAAACTGTTGTGGCTGGTAGGAGGAAATACTGGTACAGTAAAAAAAACCTACTTATGTAAAAAGTCTGTTCTGTAGGCTTTTATATAAATCATTTTTTTACTTAACTTGAAGCAAACCCATAGGAAAATGATATTTATGTAAATCGAAGCAACCTCATAGGAAAAATGATTTTTTTATGTAGATCGAAGCAACCTCATAGGAAAAATGATTTTTTTATGTAGCTCGAAGCAAACTCATAGGAAAAATGAATGAATTTTTTTCATAACTCGAAGGAAACCCATAGGAAATTGTGTTATGTAAATTGGGACATTTATGTAAATAGGGACATACAGGTGAAACTCAGAAAATTAGAATATTGTGCAAATGTCCATTTATTTCACTTAAAAGGTGAAACAAATATATGAGATAGACTCACTACATGCCTTAATTCGTTATAATTGTGATGATCATGGCATACGGGGTACATGAGATTGGGGGGTTGGGGTTTTCATAAGCTGTAAGCCATAAGCATCAATATTATAACAAAGGCTTCAACTATCTTGCTTTGTATGCAATGAGTCTATCTCATAAACAGTAATGTATTTGTTTCACCTTTTAAGTTGCATTACTGAACTGAATGAACATTTGCCCAATATTCTAATTTTCCAAGTTTCACCTGTAGTTTTAGTACAACAATCATTATGTAAGTCGAATTTTATGTAACTCAAGGCATATGTAAGTCAAGGTTTAACTGTACTTATACTGGGGATCCAAGTTTGCTTGCACATGTTCTTTCTTAGAATGGTTTGATCCTGTCTTTTTACCCTAAAGAGCTCATTAGTAGGAAGACCCATTTTAAACTAACAATCATGATAGAGCTGATATATCAGAGGTGATAAATAAAAGGACCATTGGCTGGATGCAGTTCCTTCCAACTCTTTAAAAAAACCCAACCAAAACTGGGTTCCAGAAGCAGCAATTTTTACAGCAAGATGTTGCTTCCATAAATGAAGATAAAAAGCCGGAAATTCTCACCTGGGTACATCCTGTATACTCCCCCCCTGCCCCCCAATTATGGCTGCAGAATTTGAGTAACAGGTAGAAGGGCAGGAAAGCACAAATTTGCCCAAGTTTGCCCACCTTGGCTATGCAGGAAATACTTTTCCTTGACTCTAGATCTTTTGGCTGAAAATTTCCTTTCACAATTGCATTTCTGCTAGGTTTCCACTCTTCGTGAATGTCTACCTGATCTGCTATCAAGGAAAGTCTGTCAAGGAGTTCATTACATGTCTGCAGAATCATCCACATCATATGTAAGATGGGATTATGGCTTACCACGTTCTCACTGCTCAAGGCTTCTGGCAGCTTGAGTCTGATGAATAAAAGCAAACAAAAGAGGATAATTTTTTATCCAGTGCTAACTGACAACTACCTTTAAAGAAACTATAATTTTGGAAACTCATTCCCCACTGAAGGAAATTCATTCAGGCAATATATTTCAGTACTAAGCCCAGATGCTAGTTTTATAACAGGCTTACAGTACAGATGTCATTACAGAGGCACTCATTAAAATTATCTCAGAATGGCACAGATGAAGCAGTAGAAAAAAGCCACCACATGCTGCTTCATCCCTCCTGAGAAATAGCAGTCTAGCTTTCCTACAAAATCTTTCCAAGCAGGAAAATGTAACAGCTGCCTGAGAAACCTTATTGAATGGCCAAAGTGCTCTTAAGAACTACTCGTATCTTTAAACCAATCATATCTTATGGCAGTGGAGGTTAAAACCACCAGCCTCTAGATCCTGACTTACAGTTTTAGGTCCTCTCTCGACTGTTTGCTTTCCTGCTGCCTATAATGCCTTATTCTAAACCAAACCTTCTCAGTGTTAATTCCCTACCTTTCATAGTTTCCTACAAACTGCCTGGCATGTTCCACTTCCATGCGTGCATTTTCCCTGGGCCAGCTCAACTTCTCCCAAGACTCCACTCTCTTAGCCACTCCAGGAGATACTCCCCATGGTTATGGGCTGGGATGTTTCTTCTGCCATATCCCTTGACCAACCCCTGCCTTATTGCTCTTCCACATTACCTTGTTTCAGGTTCTTCTTCTACGGCAACTGCCCAGTCACCACTTCTTTTGGCCACCCTATTATTGGTAGTTAACCCCTGCCTCTTAATCAACACCACTGCTGACATTTATAAAGCATCTACACCATCTGGATAAAATGTAAACCTGTGAAAAAGAATGCAGTTATACACATAACAAATATTGCAGACAAGATTTATGGCATTTTTAGTTACAGCCATTTAAAACACTCTCTTACATATTTATAATACTGATACACATAAAATGATGGTATGCTTGTTGTTCAGTTAAACGATTCCATTTTGACAGAATAGTGTTTCCCACAAATAAACAACTGCATCTGTTATATATAAAGTGTCTATTTTTTTTAAAAAAATGAACTAAGACTTTTTTGCAAAAAAAATTTTTAATTGACATAACAATGTTCCCATTAAGTTGACTTAAGAGTCTTCCAGACACTTTAAAAATACCTTGATTGTATATAACAGCATGTACCTAGTCCAGCCCTCAAATTTACTCATAAAAATGGAAAATAATTCACAATTTACATTCTGTAGCAAGAGTATACTACAAATAGTTACATTAATCATTGCAAAAAACATTATAATCTGCAAACTAGAGCTTTAAAATTTTTGATATTTGTACTACGCAACAACATATTGCACATATACAGGCTCTGGTTTGCCTCAATTTCTGTACACATAGTTCTGGTTCTTACTAGAGTAGGCATCTGCATCTGCTTACTTCCAGTATACAAGCATAGCAGATACCTCATCCTAAATCATATAGCTGCAATTTCCACAACATTCCCAGAAACTCTGGAAACTATGCAACATCAATGTTAGAGGTCTTTCAGATGAGCAAGGTTTTCATTGTGGGCGGGAAACTAAAATTTGCTTCTCAATAAGCAGAGACAGAAGACAAGACTCTTTAGTATATTTGACAGATAAATCTACGTAATTTCACATGAAAGACACCCACTTGAAACAGAAGTAGAAGTCAAGTACGTTCAGTAAGTCTAGGGCCAAAAATTTTCCCAAGACTTAAAAAAGCAGCAGACTGGGAATAGAAAATCTACACTGGCCTGGACAAACCACCCAGTCAAGAACTCTTATCCCATTTCAAGTAGTTTTTCTTTCAGCATTCACGTACTATAATACTGGTGCAAAATCAATTTGTTAAGAATACATTGTATATTAAAAATAAGCAGCTTTACAAAAAATATCTTAAATGCCATTTCCTTTGTCATAGTGTTTGAGAGACTACTTTGCAGAAAGGGGAACGTGTTTGTCTCCGATGAGACAAACGCTTCTCCCACTATAGAATGACTAGTCATTGGTCAAGAGTCCACATGGGGGAAACTGTTACTAATGTGCCCCTCTGAGAGAAAAAACATGTATGTATGAATGTGGATTCTTACATGAACCCAGAAATTTGCATACCCTATTATACAGTTATACCAATTAAATAATTATTTTTGCAATGAGAGAATACACCCTTGAAACATGACATACTTAAACATTTCTACTGTTTCTGTTTTAAGTTTTTTGATGAAACATTTCAGTGTCACAGCTAATCATGAAATCTCAAATACACCAAAGGACAAAGTGTATCTAACACTGAGCTTTACTAAACTGTTCATTCCACTATGGAAAACATTTCTTCGATTGCACTGCCAGAGGCTCCATCTGTGCAAAACAATTCCTTCTTTAACTTAAGACAAAATGCAGCAATCTTATCTTATGAATACTTTAGATATCCGCTCCCAGAGGAGCCAACACTTGATATTCTCCTTGAATCTACTACTATTCAAAACTGTCCAGAAGCTGGACTAATTCTGTCACAGTGAAAGAGTATTGACTGAAGGGGACCTTTTCCATTCTACTAGAATTTAATATTTATTAATTATTTGTTCGTATTTGTATTGCCACCCCCTCTGGGCGGCTGACGAACAAAACACAATGGACTTATTACTGAATTGACTTATTACTGTAAAAGAAGAGTGGCCAAGTTAGATTTACATTTCAGGGGATTTCATTAAATATAGGAAGTCCGTACTTGTTCCATAGGTTGATACTACAGGTGAAACTCGGAAAATTAGAATATCGTGCAACTGTCCATTCATTTCACTTAAAAGGTGAAACAAATATATGAGATAGACTCACTACATGCCTTAATTCGTTATAATTGTGATGATCATAGCGTACAGCATACATGAGATTATGTGATGATTATGGGGTACATGAGATGGGGGTGCGGTTGGGGTTTTCATAAACTGTAAGCCATAAGCATCAATATTATAACAAAGTAAGGCTTGAACTCTCTCGCTTTGCATGTAATGAGTCTATCTCATATATTTGTTTCCCCTTTTTAAGTTGCATTACTGAACTGAATGAACAATTGCACGATATTCTAATTTTCCAAGTTTCACCTGTAGATTACCAACAACTAGCACCTATGTTCTCAAGTTTAACCAATACCTGACATTAAAGCAAATGCATTTTTAGATAACAAGATGTACTGAAGAAACTAGTATTACACACACAGATGAAACAGACAAATGTTCTCTCAATACCATATTATACCCGTGGCCTTGTAAAGGTTAATTTTTCAGGCTACACTTTTCATAATTCACAGCCAACGTGGCAACTAGACTTACTAGCTGAGATGTTCTGGAAGCTAAGTTTAAAAAGTATTTTTCCAAGCTTGTTACAGGAAATTTCTGAGTTATTTTTTTTCCATTAAATTCTACCCAGTTTTTCATTCTACTGATTTCTCAGATAGACATTAGTTCTAGCAACCAAGACACTAGAGAACAAAAGAAGAAAATTCTACTTCTTCAACAACAAAAACTACACATTAAGATTGGTATAAATACTTATAAAGTTAACCAAAAAGTTATTACAGTGCAATTGATTTATATCAAGAGAAACAAGACAAAAATTCAAGTATATAAAAGCATCATTACAAGATGCTATATAAGTCCTATTATTGCACAGATAAAAAAATAGTTTCTACTCCCCAATTTTGTGGAACAATTTCACATTTCTCACTGATCTGTAAACCTACTTAGATGATTAATTTCAATTCCTTATTCGAGGTGTATGCATTTAATACATTTAAACTCTTATCTTATTGCTGTTTCTGTTACTTGCATTCCTCCCTTAAGGCTAACAAAGAATGTATAGAATAAGCATATTTATCCAGTGTACATAAATATGTAGACATAGCTGAACAAATCTCTTCTTCAGTCTACCTTCTTATGTTTTTGAATTTAGATAGTTTACTGATTTTGGCTATTTTGCAGAAAAACTATTTCTGACAGTATGTTAATTTTAAGATATAAAAACACCTTGCAGGCACTATTCAAGAGCTTCCTTCAGAGGGGCTGTACTCTTTCTTCAATATAGAGGTTCATCATACTCTACTGGATGATCTAATGCACAACAGTAACCTGCTTCTATTTAAAAAAGGAGGAATATGATAAATGGTTCAGATTAAAATTTAGCTTTTTAAAGGGGGCACTCATATCCCAGTATCTCTAATGAACTAGGGAATAATTGAACTATTCAGTGAACTAGAATAGCAAATAGGACTAGATCCAATTCCACCAGTCCAAAGGCAAATCCAATTTGTTCCAGCCATAAGGGGGAAAATTGTACCTATGGTCCCTGAGGTTTACTATAATCTAGGGCAAGGGTGCTCAAACTATAGCCCGGGGCCCGGATTCAGCCCCTGGGCCATAGTGATCAGCCTCCGAACCACGTGACCGGCCTGCGGCCCAAAAAGTTTGGGCACCCCTGATCTAGGGAAATGATTCTTCATCAGTTAAGTTGCTCAGTGACTGACGTATAACTAAACAACACAGTGGCACAGCCACTAACCTACATGCTTCAAGAAGCATATGAGATTTTCAGACATCCAGTATAACTGAGGTCAGCTGTTCTTTTATCCAAGAACACCAAAACAAGGTTCCTTGGTAATTAGATTATTTGCTACTACCAGGCTGGTAGTACTACCATGCAATTTTTAAAATTGTTTGGTTGCAAAGAATCAATATGGTACATGCAGGATTTGTTCAATTGTTCCCGCCACTTATTCCGTTTAAAACATTGTCATTTCTAACTTATGAGATTTATCATAAAATTTAACATTATAAAACTTAATCTGATTTGTTATAGTTTCAGTCTTCTTTTTGCCTATCCAACTGGGAATGTATGGAAAAAAGTGTACGCTTGACATTTACTGACATTTGGAACAGACTGAGGGCAAGAGTAAAAGGGCAATGCTCTGAACAGAACATTAAATGGAGGAGGCCTACCTATTTCTTCTTAAAGCCTTCTGAGGAATGAAATACATGTTGCCTCACCTTAGTGCTGTTTACTCAGAAGTAAGTTCAACTCCAAGCAAAAATACTTAGGAGTGTAGCCAGTAAGTTAAAAACTATGACAGAAGATTTTGAGCATTCTTCCATATGGAGTGGAAATTACTCAAGATTTCATTATTTAGAAATATCAAAAGTATATGGTATGCATAAATTGAGATGTTGTCATATTTGGAGCAACAGAAACTTGACAGCAAAAATAATGCCAAATTATCATTAGTTTTGCAGACCAGAAAAAAAGAACAGCTCTGCAGTTATCCTTTAAAAAGTACCAAAATGTTAGCTTTTTGTTTCTCCATAAAGCACTGTCAAACTTAAATTACTAGCAGCAATGATTTGCATGGCTTTTGACTAATAGAAACTGAGGTATATCTCTGTCTAAAGCAGTGGTTCCCAACCTCTTTTTTGGGGGGCTGTGCTCCACCTAAGCATCTCTAATATCCTGATACCAACCCCCTGGGATATATAATTCTTATTATTCAAAACGTGAATTCATGTGGAGGAAGCCTAAAAGGAGATTAACTTGGTCTAAACATTCTCAAATTGCCCACCTTAAAAACCACCACCACCACCACCACCACCCCGTGGTGGGTATGCCCCATGTTGGGAACCACAGGTCTAAAGATACCAAAAATCCTACTACTGGTCTTACAAAGAATTGTGCATAACAGAAGTGCTGCAAAACGGTGGCAACAGAGGACATAATGCTGACAAACCTGTTCCCCGTATTTTACAACCAATGTGAAAATTAATGTTTTAATTTACACTGGCACTTATTGAGATGGAGTTGTAAACTTTGTCTCTCTTAGTCTAGAAGAGAGCACCTCCCAACCTGCAGTCAGCTGGGCTACTTGTCACAAGGCAGAAGTGTGACTCCTCTTCCAGGTAGCTGCCTCGAAGTTATATTCAGGTATAGCATGCTGGCAGTGTGGTTTTAACTCCATGCACAGAGTAGAAATCCAGCCAGTAGTGGAAGCAAGTTCACCATCAATAGCCATAGAGTTACTACCAGGCTGGGAGAACAGGAACACAAATCTTAAAAAAAAAAAAAGATACGTAAAATAACACAGTTACCTCTTGATATGTTAAAAACAAGTTTACAAATAGAAGATCTTTTTCAGAAGCCTAGCCACCCATTCACATTTCACCAAATTAAAGAGGGCAATCAGAGATTGCTTCAAGAAATATAATAATGCTGTAAAATTGGCTAGGAAGCAATATAACATCCAACAAATAGACAGCACTAGAAGGTGCTATTTCAGATAGCCCATGAATTAATTGGTGTGAACAATCAGAAAGACTTCAATACACACCTGACAACTGTCATAGGTTGGCAGTGCATTTTAAAACTTAGAGATCATCCATAAGGACTTTGACTCCAAGTTCAGTGCAATAGAGCATATAGAGATGTCCAGTGCACCATCTGGTCTGTGTTTGTTGGATCAGATTCAGCCTGTAACATCTCAGAAAATCTCCAGAACCCCTGATGGCTGTAGGGTCACCACTACTTGCCTAAATCCTTGCCTTTCCTGGCTAATAAAAGTGGCCAAGGAGGGGGTGGCAGGATGGGCTGAGGAGATCGCTAACTCCTCTTTCCAGAAGGGTAGATTACTAGCCTGGTTGAAGGAGACAATTGGTTCTATAGACTGGTGGTGAAAAAAACCGTGGCACTCCAGGTGCTCTTGGACTTCAATTACCAGAAGCCCAGGGCTTCTGGGAATTGAAGTCCAAGAACACCTGGAGTGCCAAGGTTCACCACCATCCTGGTTCTCTTTGATCTGTTGTAGCCCCCAGGTTGTGGAATGAAATGTCAGCAAAAATTAGATCTGCACCAACTCTGCAGGCATTTTGGAAATTGTTGAAAACATTCTTGTTCCACAAAGCCTTTGCTCTTTAATTAGGGAAAGGTATGTAGGATTGCAGGTTGGATTGTATACACTATAATGAGGAGACTAACTGAACTTTTGTTTTATCTGTCTTAATGATGAGGATACTGCTGACACCTGTGAGGTTTATTTTATTATTTTATATAAGTATATTGTATTTTGGAATGATTATGTGATTTTAAATCTTGTGTAAGCCATGCAGACTGGTGTTTTTACCAGTTGGGCAGGGCATTAATTAGTTAATTAATTAATTAATTAATTAATTAATTTGTGGTGTTCAGTACAAATAAGAGTAAATATCACTGATCTTGCTTTCTGATTACACTCTCCTCCTCTGCAAGGTGTATAGGAGTAAAGAAAAACTAAGTTAATCTTGTTGCTATTATCAACATTTTGCAAATAGCAATCCGAATAACAGGGGGGAAATGAAGCCACCTAGGCTAATGACATTACACTAATTTCACTTACCAATAGACGTAACCCTTGTTAAATTAGAAGCTGGAGGGGGGTCCTGCTCAGGTGGACAGAAGTCACAGAAATCTGAGCATGCTGGGCAAACCAGGTTTCCAATATGAGCCCATCCATTCATCTGAATATTCACTGTCAGAATTTGACCTGAGTGACTGCACAAGTATGCCATGTCCTTGACCCAAACAGTCAGCCCACGAAGAGTACATGCAACCTAAGAAATACAGTTAGGTCAGATATGATTAGAAAGTAGATTGCACTTCGTTACTGCTATAGTTTTTAGAGTTCTACAACATATATTTTAACCTATTTTTTCAAGGTGCATAAGACATTTAATAAATAATAACTGTGTGCCCTCAAGTCAATTCTGATTTATGGTGACCCTCTCCATGGCTTTCTAGGCAGATAATATTCAGAAGTGGTTTACCACTTCCTTCTTCTGGGGCAACATGAAAATAGTGGCAGCCACCATTTCGGAAAGAGAAAAAAAATCAAAATGGCGGCCACCACTATTTCCACTTGTAGCTCGGTTCTGGAAGGTCCTAGGAAGGCGGGTTTTTTTACTGAATAGGTCCTCCCAGACGCTGCTATGGAGCTAGAGCAGGAAAAAGCGACCCGGCGACGGCGATTTTTTCATCCTCAACCACCTGGAAAGGTAGGGGATCACATCGTCCTTTGGGTGGGGGTGGGCAGAGGTAGCGCTGGTGCCTCTCTGAGGCCCAGGGAAGTCAATCGGGGCTTTTTCCGACCCACCCATTCCACCTGCCCGGACGCTGCTGGAAGGCAAAACCTGCAGCTGACGAAGGAGTTTCCCCCGCTGTTTTGCCTTGCAGCAGCGTCCGGACAGGTGGGGTGGGTGGGTCGGAAACAGCCCCGATCGGCTCCCCTGAGCCTCAGAGAGGCGCCCGGGCTTTTTTTTTTTTTGACATTGTCCATTGTATGCACCGGACAACAACAAAAACCGCATAATGACACGACTTGGGAAACCATGTTTTGTTGTTATCCAAAGTATTACTGTATTTGTAACTGGCCAGAGATATAAAAAACATATGAATAGTGCAACTGCAACACCAATAATCAATCCTGAACAATTCCCAAGCAAACAACCTTACTAAATGCATCCTTACATTCACAGTTTCTACAGTTACCTGGTAGCATCCACTACCCCAGTCAGGATAACTGATTTTCTTTCTGCACTGTTCCATAACAAAAGCTGATTTCTGAATGAGACAAATAGAATTTGGTCCATATTTTTCTGCACCATAGTTTTTGAAAGGATCTAAAAAAAACAAATATAGTTTCGGTTAAACACTATGTGGTTAGATACATAGAAAAGCTTTCAGAATTTGCTTTAACAATCAATTAAAAGTCATGCAAATAAGCTTTCTAACATGGCTTGTCAAATCTTTAGTACACCTGCATGATTTTGAAAAATATTTGCTTGTTTTGTAATCAGTACACTGTATGGACAAGTCTGTTATCACTTCGGTATTAAACGTTCACACATGGTGAACCATGAAGTGAACAATTAGGTGTGAATATATCCAATTGATAATGAATATGGTTGACCACCACTGGTATGTTGTCTCACAGCTGATCAGCTGTGCTAAAAAAATGAGCAAACAGGACCATGTAGAAAACACACACTATGCCGTGATGGTGAACCTTGGCACTCCAGCTGTTCTTGGACTTCAATTCCCAGAAGCCCAAGTCCCTGTGAATCCACACAAATGTGCAGTAAACCCATTTGTGTGGATTCACAGGGACTTGGGCTTCTGGGAACTGAAGTCCAAGAACAGCTGGAGTGCCAGTAAACCCATTTGTGTGGATTCACAGGGACTTGGGCTTCTGGGAACTGAAGTCCAAGAACAGCTGGAGTGCCAGGGTTCACCATCACGGCCATAGACAGACTTCACTATAGGATGGCAGACAATGGCCGTGACTGTCACAATTGGCTTTAAATTTGGATGCAACAGAAGATAGTTATTAACAAAAAAAATATGATTTGCAAATACTTCCAAGATGGTTTCAGAGCCTAGTTTGTCACCCAAAGCATATTTGTTTTATAGGTGCTGAAAAATAACCTTACATTAGTTTAATGGTAACTGCTTTTAAGTTTTCTATACTCTTCTGAAAGGAAGCTGCTGGATCAACAGGGTCCAGTAAAACATTGGGGGGTTTCGGCCTTTCAGTGGTTGCCTGGTGGAAGATGGTACATGTAGTCCTTTGTCTCTTCGAAGCTCTCTAATCTCTGGCCTCCTGAAAGTGCCTGTTTGTGTAAACCAGATGCCAAGACTGAGTGCAATGTTCTATGTGAAAGGTTAGGCCAAGCCAGCTTCAGCCACCCTGGCGCCAGATAACAAAGTGTATGCCTTCCTATGCGTTTGCCTTTACCCTGGAAAAATTGCTTATGTCTTTTGCTATAGCAGGCTCTGTAGTTTTGTACAAACTACGTGACTGCCTTATGTACATGTGGGTTTAGGATTTTAGGAATAAATATGAGCAGGGGATCCTTTGTTGGATTGGTCTGCCTTTTGCACCCACATCCTGGTGTGCGTGTGTGTCCATCTCCACATGTAGGTATCGTGTGTTCACAAGAAACAACAGGTTGTTGTTACATTTGAACCAAACAAAAATTTCCAAGTGTGTTCAAAAAAGAAACCAACTGACCTGGTTGATTCTCCAATATTCTACAATCTGAGCTGCGCTGGAATTCACCACTTAAGTGCCAACTAAATTCCTGACTGAAAGGACAGTAGTCAGCAATTTCAACTGACCCACCATAATGTGCCAAATCTTCTGAATGTACTCCATACAGACTGTCAAAGTACTATAAAATGAAAAAGAACAAAAAAAATTATAAAGGTAAGAACAAAGTAAGAGCAAACTTTATTAGCAATAGCAAAACCCCATATTCATGCATACATATGAAAGAGTTAGGAGAGAAAACCAGAGCTCCATGCTACAATCTCTACTGCTATTTTAATTTGGTATATAGCACCAGGAATATTGTTAGATAGTTCATAAAAAATAAAAACCAATGGCTTCACATATAAGCTTGTGGTATATGACATGTACTGCACTTAGTAAGAGAGTCAGATTTATCTTATTATTTCATCTTAGATACCATGTATACAAATTTCTAATGAATAGCAGATGCAAAGGGTCCAGCTCTCCAGAAATTAGTATGTATTTATGATGCTGCCTTTTCAATGTGATAATTTTGCCCCTATTTATCTATAGTGCAAAGTAAGTCTATTAATATTCTAATCATGATGAATACATTGGAAGGAGTATGACCTCAAGATGCTAAAAGTTTATATAGAAGTGCATATCAGAAAACAAAACAACAACACTGCAGCACTTTAAAGATTGTTATATTTTTAATGTGAGCTTTCATGGATCAAGTCTACTTCATCAGACAGAGGAGTGAGACATCAAGGCATGAACTTATATACACCTGATACAGAGGCATAGTGATTAAAGAGATAAGTATGCAAATCAATACAGCTTCCTACAGTTGGCAGTAGCAGATGGTCTATGGTTGTTATTCAGATTAGCTCTAAATGTCCCCTTTTAAATTGTAGTAGTGGGAATACCTAGCATTGAACATTTGCTAATGAGTTTGATTTTAGTGTTACTGTGTGAGCACATCCAAGGGTCCTACACATGCGCAGAAGGGTTCTATTCAGAAGGAGCTCTCCGTTATATTTTTTCGTTATGCGAATCACTATTGGCGATGCCCTGCATAATGAGAAAAACATTCGCTATACAGGGTATACCCCGTATAACAGGAAAAAATGTTCATTATGCAGGACATACCCCGTATAACTCAAAAAAACTGTTATGCGGGGTATTGCCAATAGCTAAAAAACACTTCATTATACGAATTTTTTGTAATTATGTGCTGTTGAATAAGTTTTGACTTATGGAACCCTTTCCATGGTTTTCTGGATATAAAGTACTCCAAAATGTTTTAACAGTCCCTTTCTGTGGTGGCACTTTTGGACTGTACAGCTTCCCCATGGCAGCACAGGTAGCAGGGCATGTAAACCCATCAGCTGTGCATGTACTGGCTGATCTTGGCTGGCCCATCCCCTTGGAGGCTCAGTGGGAATCACAATCCCAAACCTTTGCAGCTTTCCAACACTTGGAAGCATTCAAGAGAGAATTGGACCACCTTTTGTCACATCTGCTTTGATTTGGACTCCTTCATTGAGCAGGCAGGGTAGGATAGGACTCAATGGCCTAAAAGGCCCCTTCCAACTCAGTGATTCTATGATTCTGCTTGTGAGAGGCAGAAAGTGCACAAGCCAAAGAATGTTCATGAAGTGATTTCAGACCAGTAGGAGAGAGGTGTAAACAATCTGTTATGCACAATATACCTGATATTCCTGAGGAAGCTGCTGAGAGAACTTCTGTAAATTGCACACCGCTACAGCTCTCTGGTCCTGTCTGCAAGTTAACTGCAATGGGTTAGTCCGCAGAGTGTCACAATAAGGGTCCACCAGTTCTTTCCTTTGAACAAGGTTAAAAGCAAGAGCAACAGAACTGTTCAAGTTTTAGATATATCACTGACTCATCTTCAATTCTTATCATGCAATCGTTAGAATGTTAATGTAAATTAACTGCCGTCACAGAACATGTACAGAAAAAACATTCTTACTTTCTTCGCCTCTGGTCAATCCAAAATTTACAACTTTTCATCACAAAATCACAGCCTTTACCTCGGCCCCAGACTAGTTGTTCTGCCATGCTGTAATTGGCTTTATACCAGCTGCAAAGATATATGAAAACAGGATGCTATTATTCAGCTTGTATTTCTGGACAGTCAGCCAAAGAGTCCCCCCCCCCCCAAAAAAAAAAAAAGATCTTGAATGTATGTTTCAACACCTTATGGAAAATACACATTATGTGCTAGATTAAAATAGTTTTTAATATAACTTTATAAACAGACATCACAATATATATTGTGGTCCCTAAAACTCCTTTCCCTACAATTATTTTGGCTTACTGTATTTAGTACAGTAAAACCCTGAGTTACAGATGCCTCGTGTAAAGGAAAACTCAGCTTACAGAAGGAAATCCTGAGGAAATGACGTCCCGAGTTACAGGTTTCCCCAGAGTGCGTTGTGTCTGGGAGGGTATATAGCGCCTGCCCCATGCCATTTTAGAGTCTGTGGGTGGCGTGAAGAGTCATCTCTTGAAGATTTGAGTGGGGTTTTTGGTGAGGAAGCCGCTGCCGGGCAAGGGGAGCCACTCCTCCTTCCACTGGGTGAACTTCGCCGCCAGGCTGGATGGAAGTCTCGCCACAATGCTGCTATCCATCCACGTTGAAGGCTGCCCGACTCACCCCTTCTTCCACTAAGCCATTGCTGCGTCAACATGGACAAGGTCAACAGCCCTGTGGCGATGATGACTCGGCAGAAGGAGGGTGAGTCCTCGGGCAGCCTTCGACATGGACAGACAGCAGCATTGCGGCCAGACTTCCATCCAGCCTTCAGCACAGACGGACAGCAGCGTTGCGGCTGGACTTCTGTCCAGCCCTGTGCCCCAATGTTGAACCGAGGGAAGGAGAAGCAGCTCTCCTCACCTGCCGGCGTCTTCTTCAGCAAGAGAGCCCAGGACATGAGTGAAATCCACGTAATTTACAATTATTTTGCCAAATCAGTTTATCACAGAACAAACATGTAGAAGACACAAGAAGTATAAAAATGGAAACGTTTTGTTTTCAGATCTACTTTACAATTTAATCCATCTGACTCAAAGTATAGTTTTCAACTATATGAGAAGCAACAATACCAACAGCTACTGTGTAAACTAAGAAATAAAACCTTTAAAACCTTACATAAAGCCTTCACAAGAAAGAATATAATCACATGGACAGACTGTGGATGCAAAAGATAGGTTATAAGTACTGTGTAATGTTTAGAGATAGGTCAAACATCTCCACAAACAAATTCCTTATCACTTTGAGTATATTTTAAGATCTCTGACAAACAAGTTATATTTAAAGGAAAATGTTGAAGGTTTTCCAGTTTAATTACAAATTCTTACCCAGTATCCTCCATTAATGCCAAAGTGATCCGAGAGAAGACCCTATTCTGAGTATGTGATCCAGTCATTGCTTCATTCTGAAAGTAACCACCACAAATAAATCTCAGTTTCAGAAAAGAAATTGAACTAAAAATAAATCATCTTTCCTGGGATGGGGGAATGAATGTCCCCTTTTGACATAAATACTTAGGGCAGAAGACTATTTTTTCCTTTGCTTGTTCAGTACTACACGATGTGGACAATTTCTGAAGTTGCAGAAAGTCATAGTGTTTACCTCCCTGAACAAGCAAAAGCCCTCACTTTAGTGGGAATGATCTCTGACCTACCAGAATGACATGGTAGTGAATGCATAAAGCTCCGTAGGCAGAGCATTACACTCTACTGGATCTCAAGACTATTCGGTTTCCATTGCATTAGGCCTAATTTACTGATTATTACAAAGTCACCCCATGTAATGGATCAGTCAGGTGTCTAGAGATTCAAAATACGTCGAGAAATGCACATGTTGCCTGAAATACTAGGCTTCCACAGGTGCACTTCTGATATTTTATTGAAAAGTTCTAGCAAGAAATTACAGATTGGACAGATTGGAAAAGTGAAGATAGTCGTCATTCAAATTTGTTTATTTATTTATTTATTTAAATTTATATTGCCGCCCACTCAGCAAGAGACTCTGGGCTTACTTGTACTGTTTTTCTCTCATTAAAGCAGCTTTCTGTTGTTTTTCAACTTAACAAGCTCTGGTAGAATGATATAAAAATAGAAATTTGATGCTACTGAATCAAAGAGCTAACGGAGATCATTACAATCTATGTGTCAGGTTAAAATGATTTTAAAAGTAGAGATACAGACCTCCAATAAACGCTTCTCCCAATGATTGAGCTCTGTGCCCATGCCACCTTGATTTTCAAGTTCCATCCCTTCAAGAATTGGACAATCAAAATGTTTTCGGGCTTCTGCCTTTACAAAGATATACAGAATTAGACAACTGTTAATGTTTATTGCTAATTAACTTGTGAACTGCTCAAAAAGTGCACTAAGTGCTATGGGGCAGTATATACCGGTAAGTGTGATTGCTTTGCTTTATGTTAGAATGAACGCAAAGATACTTCATCCCACCCAGCAAAATAAATGCTCACCGAGGGACAGGTCTTTTGTCTTTAAAAAGCAAGATCTCTAATGAAAAAACATTCACGATACTTGAGGGAGAAATCAAGATAGATAATTTTACACTTCTAACACTCAAGAATAGAGCGGTCAGAATTTAATTTGCCTGAGATTGTCAGTAAGAGGCAGCCTAACCCCACAGTGCCCACCTGCCAGGATACTGTAGGACAAAAATGGAAAATCCTTTTTGGACTACAGTAATTCCTTGCCAAACCTCTTTTCTCTCCCATTTCCTCTCCCAGCACTAACCTCTATACCTGTGATGGTGAACCTTGGCACTCCATCTGTTCTTGGACTTCAATTCCCAGAAGCCCAAGCCCCCTGTAAATCCGCTTCCAGGAGCGACGAGGGCGGCGCAGCGTGGACCAGATGAATCGCAGCAAACCCATTCGTGTGGATTCACAGGGGGCTTGGGCTTCTGGGAATTGAAGTCCAAGAAGAGAACAGATGGAGTGCCAAGGTTCTTATACTGTGTGAACAGAAATCGTATTGCTATCTCCAAGCATTGGTGGGAGGGAAGTAGACATTCTCCTTCACATGCGGCACACCATCCCAGTTCAGATGACAAGTAACAAGCAAACAGGCACACAACTCAGCACATGAAACAAACTGTGAGAGGAAGCCCCTTTCTCTATTCAAAGCATGGGACTCCAGACCTTTGTGTGAGGTAAAAAATAAAATGGATGCCATGGAAGGGAAATAGATCTCACTTCCTGCATTATCTTTTTCTGAATTGATCCCTGCACAGCTTAAGAGTACGGGGCGAGAGGATGGGGTTAGAACAAATGTAACATTTAGCGCAGTGTTTCCCAACCTTTGGTTTTTGGACTTCAGTTCCCAGAAGCCTAAATCAATTTCCCAGAGCACTGATCAGCTGACTTATGCTTCTGGGAAGTGAAGTCCAAAAACTAAAGGTTGGAAACAGTGATTTAGAGAAATCATTGTCCTTCCAAACCTAAGTGAATTTTCCCTAAAGACTACTGCAACCCCAAAGGAGACAGAGTTTCCCCTAATTTCTCTACCCACCCTTTTGCCCTTTATGCTTTATGCTGAAGTGATACAAAAAGCAAACAACCCAGACTAGCAGCAATCTAGAATGGCAAAAGGATTTGCTTCTGTGCTTAGCCTCTGCATGTCACCACAGTTGTGTGGTAGCAAAAAGGCAACATTTATGTGCAGTCCTTGGTTCTCCATTAGATTTATGAAAAATCTGAACTTTTCTTCAAAGACAAACAGTATTTCGTGCAGTCAAAGAATATGTAGAACCTCACCTATGCTAGAGCATGTGGATAATCCAGTTCCCTAATACTTTGCAAGGGGCTGATTGTATTATTATTATTATTATTATTATTATTATTATTATTATTATTATTATTATTATTATTATTATTATTATTATTATTATTATTATTATTATACTTTGATGCCGCCCAATCAACAAACATGACTCCGGGCAGCTCACAACAGTACACAATACACAATAAAATCACAATAAAAACACTCGCAATAAAATACCGATCATCCAAGTACAAAAGTTCAAAAACGGCCACAGGCAGTCTAGGGGCTAGGCTGGCAGAGCTGGCTGGGGGGGCACTGTCCAGCCCCCACCCTAATGGCCAAGTCCCAGCACCAAAACAGCACAACTCTGTCCATGGGCGTGGCCCGGGGTCAGGGCAGCGTTCCTGCTGCCCAGAGTGGCAGCTCTTCAACCCCGGCCATGGGCGTGGCCCTGGATCACAGCAGGGAAACCCTCATTACCCTAAAACAGTGGTTCCCAATGTGGGCCCCACAGGGGGACTTCAATTTCCAGAAGCCTAAGTCAGTATATTGGCTGATTAGTGCTTTGGAGAATTGACTTAGGCTTCTGGGAATTGAACTCCAAAAACCAAAGGTTGGGCAACACTGCCCTAAAAGTACCTATCTCCACTCTGAATGGATTATTTCATCAAGAAAATAGTTTAGCAGAGAATTTAGCAAAGAGCTGCTCTTCAAGATGGAGGGGCATTGCTACTTTCTTGCAACTACATAACTGAGGAGATTGATTTGCTCTATTATAGAAAACATGAAAGTGATACTTACAACTACTTTAGGAGTTATCAGAAGAAACACGGTGTGACGAAGAATTTTACTGCCCCGTACATCCCATAGTCTTACAGCACTACGTACAATATTACTACTCCACTGATACACACCAAGGCTGAAAGAAAGACAAACAGAATTAACATGATTGCCAAATAGAATCTCTTCTAAATTCGATCAACAGGAGGGCTGGCAAATGTTACAGAAAATATTACTACTAACTGTGGAGTATATGGTAGCAGTATTATTAACAATGAGAGTGCAAAAAAAAAAACACCCCTAAACAAACCTAATATCTCAATCACAAAGATATTAAAAGGTTGACAGAAGAATATTTTGCAAATATGGCTACAGTGTCCACTCAATTAATAAAGCAATTTGTTTTATACCTTACACAGATTTCAATATATACCTTTCATTAAATGGTGGCAGTCCATTTGCATATCTAGGAGTCAAAGGATTTCCATTATCATCACGATAAAATGCAAACAGCCCAGCAGAGAAACCCTTAAAAGTAATCCAAAATATCATTTACATTATATTATATTAACATGATGAGCCAGTAGAATCAAAGCACACTGAGAAACATACATCTAAGCAATTTGTATAAACTAGCAAAATCCATGTTTATGTCTGTGAAATAAGATACAAACCAACACAACAAATTCTACATAGCAGAATGCTGAGAACATAACACTAATATTTTAAACTTACATTATCAAATATCAGTTCTTACCAAAGCATGAATTATTTCATGTTTCACTGTAGACAGCATGCCAACAAACTCTTGTGCCTGGGTTGAAATCATGCTTGGACAGAGATTAGCATACCCAGCAATTGGTCTAGAAAACCATGAAACAAGACAATTAGGCACTGAATTTAAAATGTGGCAAGTTTAATATTGAATTGCACTGGGTTGCTTCATATTATGAAATTGACACTTCTTGAACTGTTAGAGTAACCTTGTTTTTAAAAGACTCTCTCTCTCTCTCTCTCTCTCTCTCTCTCTCTCTCTTATATTTTATAAAAAGGAGACCACATTTCATCCATTAAGGCTGTTCTCAAAAACTGCATGAAGTAGGCATAGATACCTACCCATTTCAAGAAAAGGAAACAATGCATCTGTTTTACATAAAGCTTCAGAACTTCAACAAGTGGAAGAGTTATCTGTGCAAATCAGTGTTTCCCAACCTTTGGTTTTGGGACATCAATTCCCAGAAACATAAGTCAGTGCATTGGCTGATCGGTGCTTTAGGGAATTGACTTAGGCTTCTGGGAACTGAAGTCCAAAAACCAAAGGTTGGGAAACACTGGTGTAAATTGAGAGTATGTTGAGATTCTGAAATAAGCGACATCAGGGCAGCAGTATAAAATGTTTCCTACAGCTGCTTATATGCATAGCAATCCTTCTCAAGCCTACATTCTGTAATGCCCACTGTTAAATCCTTTATTAAAGATTCAAAGTGATAATTTGGGATTTGAATAAATCAGTTACAAACAAAAAGTCAAAATAAAAAAATCAAAATATATTGACTAAACCCCCATCTCCTTAAGACTACATTTCATTTGTCTCTATATCAGCAGAGCTTTCAGAGCTCTGCTAATGCTAAAGACTCAGTCAATTAAAATGCCTACCTACTAAATCCCACTTGAAAGAAATAATTACCTGTCCATGTCTGCTTCAAGCTGGCAGTGTGCTGCATATGCAATAATATTGTCTTGGCCACACTTTTCAGTAGTGAGAGCACTAACATAGAGTACGAAGTCAGCATCGTGAACCCCTTCTTGGTCTGGTTCACCTGCAGGTCCACAATGCCTTCCAGTTTCACTACAAACTCTACATTGCTGAAACATAAAAAAATAAAATAAACGTAACTAATTTAATCCTAGTCTTCAAGCCAGTATAAAGAGACATTGCTATATAATTCTTCTCGCTTATACAGAAAACATATATTCATATCAAAAAGAAGAGTGGATAAAATGGGGGGGGGGGGAATTCTAGACCTTTCCTTAGACCAGAGGTGCTGAAACTATGGCCCACGGGCCGGATCCAGCCCGCAGAGCCTAATCATTCAGCCCAGCCCAGCTCCACTGCTCCGGGAAGCGGAAGTAAAATGTGCATGCATGTGCACATGGCACTGCCATAAATGACCCACTGCTGTTGTAAAAGCATTTACGACAGGAATGGGTAATTGACAGCAGTGTTATGTGCATGCGCATAAAGCACCTGCACATGCACATAACACTGCCATAAATTACCCACGGCTGTCATAAAAGCTTTTACAACAGCAGAGGGTCATTTATGGCTGTATTATGTGCACACGCATTTTACTTCCGCTTCTGGGAGTGGCGAGCACATTTTACTTCTGCTTCCGGTGAGAGGAACCACATGACTGGCACACTCCACCACGTGACCGGCCTGCGGCCTGAAAAGTCTGAGCAACCCTGCCTTAGACAGAGGTTGAAACTTTTGGACCTGGTTTTGATTTTTTAGTTGTTCAACTTAAGTATTGCCCACCCTTGGTTTTGGATTTTGCAGGAGAATCACATGTCTCCCTCACCCTGTTTCTACAGTACTGGATTCCACAGTTCACCAGGTGGAATCTACAAATAGAGCAAAATGCTTTATCATAAGTCAAGGTCTATACTAAGAATTTATCTTTTTGTACCTGCTACATAATAAGCTGACTTCTTTAGTGGGCCACTACATTTAAACTCCAGTTTTTTCCAATATGAGGAGTTGGTTGGTTCCATTCCCAGTTAAAGCAGAAGCCATGCACTTTGATAAAAGGAAATGGAAGGTTTACAGAGTGCCTGGCATCCCTTTATTATTATTATTTTTTAAAGGAAATATACAATTGACTCCCATCTCCCCTGAGGTGAAAATGGACATTACAAACTGACTCTTTTAATTTGGCAGTGTTGATCTTGTAGTTACAGTTTAATTACAGATCCTGAAGCTTCAGCTTTGATGCACCCAAGCTTGACAATATCCAGGAAATGAAAAATTCTATAGGCAAAACAAAGTGTGGTCCATTTTTAAGATAAAGAAATGCTAGAACAGGTCTAGCTAGCACCATAACAATGTGCTATGAACTTTTATTAATAATTTTATGCCTGCCTGAAGAAGAGACCTGTTCTTGAAAGTTTGCAACATTTTGTTTTGTTTTTTAAAGTGACCCAATAAAGGTATTGCCTTGCTCATGCATTCTTTACATTTTTTAAAATGAAAAATTATATAATACTTCAATTCTTGATGGTTTGGGATATTTTACAGACCTAATAAAGATATTACACATTTTTGTTTCTGGATTTTGCACATGGACCACATAACTCTCTCCCCGGATCAAGATTTTCTAGTAATAGTTACACCCACCAAGTGGATTCCAGCAAGAAAACATTCGTTTGGTTTTTGCAACTGTTTCACATAATACTGTACTCAAAAGAACTGGGGCAGTAAAGGGTGAAACTTGCAACAATATAGACTGAATGGATATTGTTTAAGTAAAATGTTACAATAACACACAATCCTGCTTTTCAGAAAGGATTTTTCCATGGGGACTCACAACAAATGAAAATATATACAGTAAAACCCCGTACAACATTTTTAATTTGTTCTATGGGTCTGTTCGCTATGCAATTTTTTCATTGTACAATTTTTCCTAGGGAAAAAAGCATACGAATTTTTTTTTTTTTGCTAAATGGTTTTTCCCATTGAATATTTGTTGTACAATTTTTTACCATACGAAAAATCATTATACAGGGCATCATTAAAAAAATATTGGTGATGCGATTTTCCCCGCTATAGGGGGCGTTCGTTATATGAGGTTCCACTGTACTAAGAATTTAAAAGGAAAAGAATTAAAATGGAAAATTATGTTTAAACTAGTGAATATTCATCAATATAACATACTACAAGTATCAATGAAGGATTATCCAAACGTGGGACCCCCATTTGGTCCTCTCATTGCTCTTCCCTGATCTAACATTTTTCTCAGCTTAATGTCACCTGATGCTACTAAATAATCTGCTCTACCAGTCGGCCCACCTCTCTTTAATGGCAATGTTATAAGTCAGATGGCAAAGAAGGAAGATCCTATGTAAAAATACATCTCACCACTATGAAAATATTCTACATGTTTTCAGAGAATATCTTGTACTGAGTCAGCTGTTGTTATTGTTCAGTCGCACGGTTGAGTCCGACCCTTCATGACCACATGGGCCACCACACACGAGGCTCCCCTGTCATCTGCCATCCTCTATAGTCCGCCCAGATCTAAGCCCTCTACGTCAACGATGCCATCTAGCCATCTCATCCTCTGCCTCTCCTCCTTTTGCCTTTGATCTTTCCCAGCATTAGGGCCTTCTCCAGTGAGTCTTCTCTTCTCATTTGGTGAGCTTCAGTATTTGTCCTTCCTAGGAGCAATCAGGGTTGATTTCATTCAGGACTGACTGATTTGATCTCCTTGCAGTCCAGGGGACTCTCAAGAGTCTCCTCCAGCACCACAGTTCAAAGGCATCTATTCTTCTGTGCTCAACCTTCCTTATGGTCCAGCTCTCACAGCCATACATCACTACTGAGAAAACCATTGCTTTAACTATGCAGATTTTTTGTTTTATTGAGTCAGCTGCTTTAGAGCTTATCTCCAGAATGGCTGTGACATACAATGAAGAGCTCCTATATATTCCCGTGTAGATTTCCCTTATTTAAGCATCTTTTAATTGTGCTGGACTGACTTTTTTTATTTCTGGCATACATGCTATTCAGGTATAATAAAACGTCCAGGCAAAAAGGTTCATGATCTAAGACTGTTGAGATTGTTTACATATTATTACAAAAAATTAAATTACCTGTAAATGCTCCTCAGGAACTCTAACAGGACCACATCTTGTATATTCAGCACAGGCTCCTTGGCAGTATCTGTGAGGATCATCCTTCTTCCTTAAATATCGGTTTGTTACACACTGTCTTCAAGCAAATAATAATTACACATTTACTAAAAATAATAATTTCACACAACAGATAGGTACTATATAACAAATAAGAATATTTAGCACCATAAAATAATGCTACTTTGCTTATCTCACAATTCTTCACAAATAAACTCAGTTATAGTTTTCAACATTCTGCAGAATGCAAAATGATGTAGAGGTCATTAGTCATCTCTCACACTTCAGAAACTTATGAACTCAGCATTGAATATGTCCAATTTATGTGCAAGCCATATATATGTTCCCCATCCCTGACAAATCACGCTACAATCTAAGAAAAAGATAGAGAGGAACAACACTAAGCCATAGGCGATCTACAATTGTAAAGTTGAATATAGTTGATTATTATTAAGCTACACTAAAGAGAGTACATACCTGCTTAATAAGACAGTACCAGAAGATTTCCGTACTTGAAATGTTTTCTCTAAATATGAAATAGCTTGTGGGAAAAGTTTATGCTAAAAGAAAAAAAATCTGTTAACAATGGATTCTAAAGATCCAAGATCTATATATAGCTCAGGACATTTGCTAAGTATCTTTTCAATGCTTTCAAATGAAACGATATAAGCGCACATCCCACAAAATGTATCTGAATGTATTATATCAGTGTAGAAACATAAATCTATTTTTTAAATGTGTTGGTGTAAGATTTGTCTTAAATCTGCCCCCGAACTATTTGATACTGAACTTCTGGTTGCCACTAGCCATATTTAGCATTTACACCAGTGTTACGCTGCTACAGGTAGGTGCCCATGGTGGGGGTAGTAAAAAATTTTGCAGTGCATCACTGATTTACAAGGATGTTAATGCTGAACCTTTTTTCAATTTGCCAAGAAAAGAGAACCAAAGCAGTCATACTTATTTACTACCCCATAGTGCTTAGTACACTCTCTGGGCGGTTCACACGTAAATTAGCATTTTGCCCCCAACATGCTGGGTCCTCATTTTACCGACCTCGGAAGAATGGATGGCTGAATCCACCTTAATCCTGGGTCAGGATCAAACTCACAAACTTTTGGTTGGAGGACAGCAGTTTAACCTCTGCACCACCAGGACTCAGGGAAAAATTGCACCAGAAGGTAAAGGAATGAAGGGAGCCTATGTAAACTTTCAACCTCATCTTAACCATGTTTATGAGAACTCACAACATTAAATATTAAGTTTCAAAAGTAGTATTTCTATGCTACTTTTCTCCCAATTGTTCAAGTTCGTGTAAACATGAACAAATGAACACAAATGTACACATCTGGATCAAAACAATTAAATAGAACCTCCACTCTACTACATTTACCACACAGATAAAGGAAAGAAGTGTAGCATACCTTTACAAGGTTTTTTTTCTCGGGTAGCAATCTATGGGGGAAAAGAAATTGGGAAAGTGGGTATCTTTCCTGTTGAATGAAATACTATTTCCAATTAAATTTCCAGCCAACCTCTTCCCTCAAAAACAACCAGCATCTCTATATTCACCTGCTGCCCATGCCCAGTCTGTCTTTGCTATCTCTTCCCTTGTTTCCATTCCTCCAGCAAAGGAGGGCAGATAAGGAAGAGTGCGTATCTATCCTATTAGCAGTTAATGCCCAGTCACAGTAAGAATTTCAGAAACCATAATACTTACTCCTCAACACTTCTGTCATATACAGTCTTAATTCTTAGATGCTCATTAATATGCCTCTTCTTGACATGATTTCCCGTAAGATACACTTTGTAGATAACCTGAATTTTATTAAAAAAAATATACAGTATACAGTATTTGATAGATTTTATATTTCCACATAAACAAAACAGCAACACCCTTAGAGGCACGTGTGGAGCTGGATGCTGGAGTGCACGCAACACTGTTACCTTTCCCGCCAAAGTGGTACCTATTCATCCAATTGCAATTTGCTTTTGAACTGCTAGGTTGGCAGGAGCTGGGACAGAGACTGGAGCTCACTCCGTCATGCAGCACTCAGGTCTTGAACTGCTGACCTACCAACCCTCCAGTCATCAAGCTCAACATCCTTACCACTAGGCTGGAGCACACAGAAAGAGCCTCCTCGAAGATTGTGGTTATTTCTGAATCACAATCAAGGCGTACCCTGGTAACGGCAACCTTGTGTTGCAGGCTGGTCTTTCTCACGCTTGGTCAGGCGAAAGGAATGGCAGAATAAACTCACCAAAAGGTGCCTTCATTTTGGCACTTTCACACGGAAGAAGAACCGCTAAAGCTACTGCAGTCCCTAATGTTATTACCAGTTGTAAAAAGCCACATTGATTTTGATAGATGTTATACTAACCAACCCTTGTGTGCCTCTGTACCTGGTGTATACAAATTAAAGCCATGAAGTCTCACTCTTAGGTCTGACGAAGTGGACTTGATCCACGAGAGCTCACATTAAAATACAGCAGTTAGTCTTTAAAGTGCCACAATGGGTCGTTTTTTTGTCTTTGTTTCGTTTCCTCTCTGAGAATACTAGTATTAACTGCGGTGTCTCAACGGTTAAGGAAGCTCGCCTTGTTAGCTGGCAGGCTGGCAAGTTGGCTGTTCGAGACCTGGGTACTGCATGACGGATTGAGCGCCTGTCCCTGTCCCAGCTCTTGGGGACACGAAAGGAGCCTTACTTGGGTGTTTCCTGAGTGGAGTTTCTACAGCAAAAAAAAAAAAAAATCCTTTCAACCCAGAATAATTTTATTATTATTATTTATCATCATCATCATCATCATCATCACTATTCTATGGAATTGGCTGGGAGACCTTGTTTAACACCAGTAGGAAGCAGGCAAAGAGACGACGAGGCAAACTTTCCGACATGCTAGTAAATAAGCCGGAGTCGGGGATACGGGGGGGGGGGGGGAGAGAGATATAGAAAAATAAATAAATGAAGTCGCAAACAACAACAGCAACACCTTCTGAGCGCCGGATCTGGGCTCATCCCTGTCCATGAATGGTTGACCATCCTCACCTCCTTGGCGCTGGGGACACGGTGGTGGCAGAGAGGCGAAGCGGCAGCAGGCCGGGGGCCGTCAGCGAGCAGGCGCAGCGCGGCGAAGGAAGAAAGGAAAACAGGGATGAGCAGCCGAGGGGGATGAAAGCGGCCCCGGGTGCGACCCCTCGGCGCGGCCGCCATTTTGGCGGCCCCGTTCCCAACTGACGCGTCTCGGTGGAAACGACGCCAGGCCAGGCCGCTCCTCTCAGCCAATGAGAAAGCGCGGAGCCGCACCGGACAGACGCCTCCTATTGGGCAGACGTCATCGCAGGAGGAGAGGGCGGAGCTTAGAACTGGGGAGGTGGGGCTAGGGATGTCACTCTGTCTAAAACTCGAGTCTGAAGTCTGGTTGTTGCTGTTCAGTCGCACAGTGGACTCCGACCCTTTGCGACCCCGTGGACCAGTGCTTCTCAACCTTTGCTTTTTGGACTTCAGTTCCCAGAAGCCTAAATCCATTCCCCAAAACACTGATCAGCCAATGTACTGGCTTAGGCTTCTGGGAATTGGAGTCCAAAAAACCAAAGGTTGAGAAGCACTGCCATGGACCATTTTCCTCCAGGCACCTCCGTCCTCCACCATCCCCCTCAGCCCAACCAGCTCTGTGCCCATTGTGTCCACAATACCATCTATCCATCTCATCTTTGGACGCCCCCTTCATCTCTTGCCCTCCACCTTTCCCAGCACCAAGGCCTTCTCAAGTGAGTCCTCCCTTCTCATTTGATGTCCAAAGTACTTTAGCTTCATCTTCACTATTTGTCCCTCCAATGAACAGTCAGGGTTGATTTCTTTCAAGATTGACCTATTTGTTCTCTTTGCCGTCCAGGGGACTCTCAGGACTCTCCTCCAACACCACATCTCAAAGGCATCTATTTATTCTTCTGCGCTCAGCTTTCCTAATGGTCCAGCTCTCACACCCATACATTGCCACCGGGAAAACCATTGCTTTGACTATGCGAATTTTTGTTTGCAAGGTGATGTCTGCTTTTCACTATGTTCCCCAGGTTTCTCATCACTTGTCTCCCCATAATCAGTCATCTTTTTATTTCATGGCTGCAGTCACCATCTGCAGTGATCTTAGATCCTAAAAAAGTAAAATCTGTCACTTCTTCCTCATCTATTGTCCAGGGACTGATCGGACCTGTTGCTATTATCTTGGTTTTCTTGACATTGAGTCTCAAGCCAGCTTTTGCACTTTCCTCCTTCAATCCAATCAAGAGGTTCTTTAGGTCTTCCTCACATTCTGCCATTAGGGTAGTGTCGCCTGCATATCTCAAATTGTTGATGTTTCTCCCAGCAATTTTGATCCCATATTGTGATTCCTCCATCCCTGCATTGCACATTATGTGCTCTGTGTATAGATTAAATAAGCAGGGTGATAAAATGCAGCCTTGTCTTACTCCTTTTCCTATTCAAATTCACTCTGTCATTCCATGTTCTGTCCTAACTGTTGCTTCTTGGTTCATGTACAGATTTCTCATGAGGCATATAAGGTGTTCTGGTATTCCCATTTCTTTAATTACTTGCCACCTATATTTTATTTTATTTTTGAAGTGGAAGCCGTGTTTGTCTGTGCAAGCATATCAGAGAGAAAACAAAACAACAACACAAAAGACAAAAGCACCTTAGAGACTAACTCCTGTATTTAAATGTGAGCTTTCGTAGACTTCATCACTTCATCCACTTCATCAGACATAAGAGTAAAACATCGTGGCATCAATTTATACACATCAGGTACAGAGGCACACAATGGATGGCCAGCCTTACAGAAAAGTTACATTTTAGCTCTTTACAACTGACATTAATAATTTGGGAGGAATTGGAGATGAAAGAATATAGGAATACTGGTAAAATGATCTTTTTGGGAATGAAGGATAAACTGATAAAGACAAGCAATAATATGATGAGAGGCCTCATGGAGGTGTGGAAAAGAGTAAAGAAAGATATGGTCCCAAATCTCTCTCCAATCTTGGAATTGACTGATATGGTGTGTTTTCCGATAAAAATAGATAAGGAAAAAAAGGAAATATTGGATAAAAATGAATTGTCTTTATTGAAGGACTGGTTAAAAGTTTGTGATGATGAAAACAAGAGGAAAAAAATATTTGAAAAGTTAAAATTGGACTGGTTTCTGTTGTGTTCTATCACTGTACCTTTTACAATGTATCCATTCACGTGTATCCAAGGTAACCATGCTTGTGTAACATTATAACCAGCAGCTGCTTAACTGTAGCCCTTACAATAGGACGCGAGCTAATGACCACCTGGTGGCAATAGCGAGCGTTCAAGCTCTCCTGGCCCAGACTCACCAGCAAACAACAGCGCGGGAAGATTCCCACCATCACCTACACCGGGACAAGAAGGGCGTGACCGTCCGTGACGTCACGCGGACAGTAACCAATAGACTGTCGAGGAGCCACATTCAAAATGTATAGCCACTGTATATATTGAGCTACCCATCCGCCATTACCTCATGTTCCCCCGGATCATCATGCAATAAACCTGTGTTAAGCCAACCCTTCGACTGTTCATTGTCTTTGGTCCCATATACTAAAGTTTCAGAAATTGAAGGTTGATAACTGGAATAAAAAATATAGAAGGGAAGTAGGGATAGATAGAGCAAAGACCGAATTTGAAGAATTGGTATTAAAGATTAGAAAAGGGGAAAAGAATATTAAGGGTCTAGTAAGCAAACTTTATATCATATTGAATAAGGGTATAGATCCACATGATGATTTGAAACGGAAGTGGGAACAAAATTTGAATATAAAAATAGGAGAGGTTGAATGGAGAAACAAATGGAAAAAGAGGATAATAAGAACAATGTCAGTAAGAATTAAGGAACATAACTTTAAAATGTTGTGGCAATGGTACTTGACACCACTGAGGCTTCATCAGATGTATAATAAAAGGGATAATTTATGCTGGAGATGCAAAGAAACGGTTGGAACATATGAACATATGTGGTGGAGTTGTAAAAAAAATAAATGAATTTTGGAGAAGAATAGAAGGAGAGATTGCGGAAATAATGGGTAAAAGAATTAAGCTGGTGTCAGGTACCATCCTATTAACAAATGTGGAAGGCATGGGTTTGAATAAGGAGGAAAAAGAATTATTGGAAATTATGTTAACTACAGGTAGACAATGCATAGCCAGAAATTGGAAAAATGATGTAGTCATACAGATCGGAGAGTGGTATAAGGAAATGTGGAGCTTAGCATTGAATGACAAACTGACATGGGAGATTAAAGTAAAAAGGGATAAATTAAAAGAAAATAGGTTTTGGAGTATTTGGAAGCCGTTTGTGGATCACTCTCTTATGGCAAGGGACAGTTTTGGACCTGTACCATCTCAAAGTGGTTTTTGGAGATGATATAGATACTAAACTCTCCGGGCATTGTAAATATTCACAGGGTGATGTGTAATTAGTAAAGAAATAAAAAACAGTTGTAGCACTGTAAGTTTTTATGATTGTTATGGTTATAGTAATAACTCATAATGTGGGTATTCAATATTGCGGGTTATATTGCAAATAATTAGCTAAATTATTATCATGTGCTATCTTTTATGAATGTGATGTAATTTTGTATTGTATTGTTATTGTTTTTGTTTTCTGTATGTCTGTTTAGTTATACTCTTTTGCTTTTTTGAAATAAATAAAAATTATAAATAAATAAAAAAAACAACTGACATTAATGGAAAATCCATTACAACTACTGCAGGCTGTATTTTAATGTTAGCTTTTGTGGGTCAAGTCCACTTCATCAGACATAAGATACATACCAGACTAACATGGCTAATACTTTGAAAATAGCAATAACAATAACATTTATATATCACCCACAGTGCTTAGTGCATTCTCTGGACAGTTCACAGAGTAATTACCATTTTGCCCCCAACATTCTAAGTACAGTACTCATTTTACTGACCTCAGAAGGATGGAAGGCTGAGTAAATCTCGTTACCATCAGGATCGAATTCACAATGCAGTACAGCAATTTAACCACTGTACCGCCAGGTCTCATCTCTTAAAATAGTCATCTCTTAAATAGAATAAAAATAGAACATCTCTTAAAATAGTTGGTGTGGTATAGCAGGTAGAGGCTTTGTTGTGATGTGTTCCTGAGTTATGGGGACTCTTTGGATTAATTTCCAAAAAAACAGCTGTGTTAGTCCCTCTCAAGAAGTTGCTGAAATAAAAAGGAAAAGAGGGTTTTGGTGTATGAAAACCAAGACACAGGACACAGCCTCGGGCTGGGTTAACTCAGGTTTATTGCATCGTGGACAGAGGGAACATGAGGTAATGGCGGATCGATAGCCCTTTATATACTGTAGTAATACACCTGAACGTGGTGCCATGGTAGCCCATTGGCTACCGCCTGCGTGACGTCATTGCGAGTCATGCCCTTCTTGTCCAGGTGTAGGTGGTGGCGGGAAAGCTTCCCGCGCTGTTGCCTTTGATGAGTTCTGACCAATAGAGCTTGGACGCTCGCTGCTGCCAGCTGGTGGTCATTAGCTCGCGTCCTCATGCAGGGTTCATATGATACAGCTGAAGGTTACATTGTTGCTATAGGCAAGGTTACATTGGTTCAGATACATTGTAATCCATGTGGAAGGTAAAACCCTTAGAACACAACATCCCTCCCCCCTAGGACGAGACAACGTCTCGAGCCCATGCTTCTAGACACTCCCCCCCCCTAGGAGACAAAATCTCTCAGCCAAGATGGCTTGTTTCGAACACGCTGGGGTCTCGATGCGGGCTGCCTCTCCCCGGGTTTGCTACCTTCTCTTTGTCCCCTGGTTTCCTGTCCTGTAATTTGAGAGGGAGACTCGTTAGTGACTTGCCGCGGCTCCGCGGCGTTGTTGGGAGGTGTGCTCTTACTTAGGGAGGAACCGGGGGCACTGGGGACTAACGAAAAACCCCTCTTCTCGCTTGGATGGGTGGGGGAACACTCCTGAAAACCCCCCCGGTCTGCTAAATCAACACCAAAATTCCATTCGGGGGCAACGGTCGCGAACTCCTCTCCTCCTTCCCCGGCCTCTGACGGAACTGGTTTATCACAAGGATATGAGTCGGGGCCGCTGCTTCTTCCTTCCCCCCTTGCTAGGGACTGTTGTCCGCTGCTGTCTCCCCCTTGGGTTAAGCGGGTGGGGGAGAACCCTAACGCTGAATCTTGTTGGTGATCCTCACTGACTGGCCCACTTACTCGGCGCCTCAGTTGGTCTGCGTGCCTCCTCCAGAGGAGACCGGTGTGGGTTTCGACCCGGTACGACACTGGCCCCGTCTGTTCTACAACTGTCCCCGGCACCCAGGCTGGCCCCGCGCTGGCATAGTTCCTGCAATGAACAGGGTCGCCGGCGGCGAAACCTTTCGAGACTGCCAGCCCCACGTTTTTTCCTTTATCCTCAAGTCTTGTGGGGTCCAGCCTGGACAGGAGTGTAGTCAGTTTCCGCCGCATCAATAGCTCTGCCGGCGAGTAACCTGACGCTAAGGGGGTCACCCTATACGCTAATAAGAACTGACATACTTGGTGATTCAGGTCCCCGGGGCCCATGCGCCGAAGCGCCTCCTTTGTTGTACGCACCAACCGTTCCACTTGGCCATTCGTGGCCGGGTGAAACGGCGCGGACGTGACATGCCGAATGGCATTCGCCTCCATTAATGCCCCGAACTCTGAGGAGGTGAAGCAACTCGCGTTATCGCTGACTAAAGTGTCGGGTAAACCGAACGTTGAAAAGACTCTCCGTAGTTGGTTAATTGTACTGGTGGAGGACGTACTCTTTACCGGAATGACCTCCAGCCACTTTGAGAATGCATCCACCACCAGGAGAAACATGGTTCCTCGAAAAGGGCCAGCGAAATCTACGTGCACTCTGGACCATGGCCCCCTTGCTGTGTCCCATTCCCTATGCGGGAGGCGGGCCGCCTCTGGTCGGGACCCCTGGCACGCCTCACAAGTGCCGACCATGTGCTCAATGTCCTCGTCCAGCTGTGGCCACCAAAAGTAACTGCGGGCCAGCGCTTTTGAGCGAACGATGCCCGGGTGGCTGACGTGCAGCAGTTTGAGAACCCTCGGCCGCATGGGTGTTGGGACCACCACCCGTTGGCGCCACAACAGGCACCCCCTTTCTAGGGACAACTCTAGATTCTTCCGAAAAAATGGGTCGAATTCCTTGCTTGGGGACGATGCTGGCCACCCTTTCTGCACCCATGAGCTGACTTTCTCCAGCGTTCTGTCCTTGCCTGTCGCCCTAGCTATATCGGCTGGTACTATTGGGGGTTCGTCTAAAACCTCGATTAGCAACACCTGGCGGTCTCTTCCTATTCTGGCTTTTTGGTCGTCCGACAAAGGCAAAGGAGATCTCGAAAGTGCATCAGCATGGCTGATCTCCTTTCCGGGCCGGTACTCCAACTCGTGTTGGTATGCGTTAAGAAAAATGGCCCATCGCAACATTCTCGGAGATAGTATCTGCGGCGTTGGCTTGCCTGCCGTGAAAATCCCTAACAGGGGCTTGTGATCCGTCACGATTTTGAACGGGCGGCCATACAGAAAATCGTGAAACTTTTTGGTCCCCGCTACTATTGCTAATGCCTCCCTGTCGGTTTGTGCATAATTTCGCTCTGCTTGGGACAGGGACCTTGAATAGAACGCAACTGGGGCCTCCCGACCGTCATCCAACACGTGGCAAAGCACCGCCCCCACCCCCACCGGTGATGCATCACAGACTAAGACCACCGGCCGTTTGGGGTCGAAGTGCGTAAGGATTGCGTCCGATGTTAACAGTTGCTTTAGCTCGTTGAACGCCTTCTCGTGCTCGTCACCCCACATCCATGTCTCCTCCTTTTTAAGTAACCGATGAAGCGGTTCGGCCACGGAGGCTTTCCGCGGAAGGAATGTATGGTAAAAATTGAGGAGCCCCAGGAATGACTGTAGTTCGGTTTTGGATGTGGGGCGAGGGGCCTTCTTAATGGCTGCCACTTTGGATTTGGACGGCTTAATCCCCTCGGGTGTGATCCGAAACCCTAAAAACTCGACCTCGGTTTCGAAAAAAACACATTTGTCCTTCCTCAGTCTCAGCCCCGCTTTCTCGAACACAGTTAGCACTTTATCCAATCTCCTGGCTAGTTCGGCCTCACTCCCCCCTGTTATCAATACGTCATCAAAATAAGGCAACACCCCCTCCAGCCCCTTCAGGAGGCGTTCCACAAGCGACTGAAAAAGACCGGGTGCCGAGTTCACGCCGAACTGTAAACGCGACACCTGGAACGCTCCTTTATGTGTGACTATCGTTTGTGCCGCGGCCGTGGCGGGAGTTATGGGGAGTTGTTGATAGGCTTGTGCCAGATCGAGCTTAGCGAAACACTTTCCCCCATTTAGCCTGGCCAAAAGGTGGCTGACCACTGGCACCGGATATGCATTAGGGCGAATCGCCTTGTTAATTGTACACTTATAATCAGCGCAAATGCGCACCTCCCCGTTAGCCTTCAGAGCTGTTACAATTGGAGTTTCCCACTCCGCGGAATCAACAGGAATAAGAATCCCCTGGCCCACCAATTTGTCCAGTTCCGCCTCTATTTTGTCCTTTAGTGCGAAAGGCACCCTGCGCGGTTTGAGTCTTATCGGGCGGACCTCCGGGTCTAGGTCGAAGGCTACGGGAGGTCCCTTGAATTTTCCAAGTCCTTTTTCAAAAACGGTGGGGTGCGCGTCACACACCGCTTGTATCGGATCCGCGCCCACGGCATGCACCCCCCCTATGAACAAACCCAAGGGCTGAAACCACTGCGTCCCTAGGAGGCTACAATTCCCCCCTTTGAGAACGACTAAAGGAAGTTCTGCGGAATGTCTTTTATAACGAACCCGAAATTTCCCGACCCCCAGCACTGGAATGCTGTTCCCTTGTACGTCTCGTAGCGTGGACCTCAGAGTCTTAAGTTTGGGCCGTGCTTGGGGGTCGATCTTCAAGAACTCTTTCTGGGGAATTATGGAATAATAGGACCCCGAGTCAATCTCCATCCTAACAGGGGCCCCTTGTACTATTACCTCAATGAAGTAATGGTTTTGTCCCGCGGACACGCTGAACACGGGGGCGTCGTCCTCACTGCCGTCCGAGACGCGACCCACGCCGTCCTGCTTCCTCGTGGTTCGGGCGCCATCTTGGGGTCTCGCTGGACGGTCCGGTCTGGCCGAACGGTCTTTCGACTGCCTCCGGCCCTCTTTCCGATTTCTGCATGCCCTGGCGATGTGCCCGCGCCGGCCACAGCTGTAACATTCGGCTTTCCTGAAAGGGCACTTCGCACGCTCGTGGGCCGCCCCACAACCATCGCAGCGGCGCCCCCCTTTCCGGACCTTCTGTACCTCTTCGCCGTCGCTGCCATCTGTAGAGGATCTCGAGGTTCGTCGGGTCGCGTGCACCGGCTGTCCTGACTTGCCACGCACCGAGCTTTCCGCTTTGCTGGCCCTAGGACTCACGCCACTCGTGTATTTCGTCCACTCCCGCATTCGTGGACTCCGCGGATTCCGCGGTCTCTACGACCTCGGCCAGCGTGGGTGGCGGCTCCCTGTTCATCAGGCGGCGCTGCACTTCCTTGTCCTTCAGGCCACACAGCACGACGTCCCTCATGATCATCTCCAGGTTGTCCCACTTGCAGGGAACGGCGGCTACCCTCAGGGCCTCCACGAAAGCCTCTACCGACTCATCCGGCGCTTGGACTCGCCTCCAAAACGCACTCCTAGCGGGAAACATTGCCTTCGAGGGTTGGAAACGCTCACGCAGCAACTTCAGTATGTCGTCGGTTTTGAAGTCATCCAACGTCTTCGGTTCGATCATGCCCACCAGCGTCCGCTTGGTCTCTACACCCAGCATTCGGGTGAGGATGGCCCTCTTCCTTTCCTCGTCGTCTTTGACTTTGAGTTCCACCAATGCCGCCTTGAAATCCATGTTAAAGATGGTCCAGTCTTGCGGCTTGGTAATATTGAACCCGCTCTGTGTCCTGGCAGTTTGGGAATCCATCATCCCACCTTCGTCGCCAATTTGGTGTATGAAAACCAAGACACAGGACACAGCCTCGGGCTGGGTTAACTCAGGTTTATTGCATCGTGGACAGAGGGAACATGAGGTAATGGCGGATCGATAGCCCTTTATATACTGTAGTAATACACCTGAACGTGGTGCCATGGTAGCCCATTGGCTACCGCCTGCGTGACGTCATTGCGAGTCATGCCCTTCTTGTCCAGGTGTAGGTGGTGGCGGGAAAGCTTCCCGCGCTGTTGCCTTTGATGAGTTCTGACCAATAGAGCTTGGACGCTCGCTGCTGCCAGCTGGTGGTCATTAGCTCGCGTCCTCATGCAGGGTTCATATGATACAGCTGAAGGTTACATTGTTGCTATAGGCAAGGTTACATTGGTTCAGATACATTGTAATCCATGTGGAAGGTAAAACCCTTAGAACACAACAAGGGTGGAGAAAGAAAAGGCAAAGTAGTATGGAACCTTTAACAGATTTTATGATAATGGGACCATTTGAACAATAGTGAATTAACCCATAGTTTACTTTAGACAGAGTTTGGCCATGCTGGCTAGGGGATTCTGGGAGGTGTAGTCAAAAAAAAAAACAACCTCAACTCATCTGTTGTGTTTGAATACAATTTATGCTGTAACGTTTGTGAACTATTCGGATCATTACAATCCTCCATTTTGTCTCCTTGTTCTTGGTCTTGTAAATATCGCGGGACTGCATTCCCGCCTAAACTATGTATTTTGTATAGTTTTCACTCCAGTCCGATAACCTCCAAGTTACCCCTCTCCCATCCTGCCTCTTCCCACCCAAATGTATCCATTTCTGAGTGTATATAATGAGCAGTGCTGCGCCACTGTTCTCCATGTTCTGACTACCCAATAAACGGTTTAGCCCTGTTATGCCGGCTGCTTCGTGTTTCTACCAGAACATAAAATTGGCAATGAAGGTGGGATAATGGCGTCCCATACACCTACCCTCGCTCTTTTCAATGTGGCTGCTCCAGAGAAATGGCTCCTATACGAGCGGCAGTTCCACCACGCCATGGTGGCACAGGACATTGCTGACGAGGACAAGAAGCACTCCTGCTTCTTGTCGTAGTGCGGCCAGGCCACTCTCGAACTGGCCATGCACTTCGTCTTGCCTAGGGACATTGACACCATCCCACTGGCTAAAATCTTGGTAGCTCTCCGGACACACTTCCAGTCGAAGGTGTCCATCTTCCCAGCCCGGGTAGCATTCCACAGACGGGATCAATGCCCTGGGGAGTCTGTGGCTGACTACGCCGCAGTGCTGAGACTGGCCACCGCTCCATGCCAGTGGGACAACCTGGAGGAGGCATTGTGGGATTGTCTCCTAGCCGGGTTGCGAGATGAGGAGACTCAACGTCGGCTCATGGTCAGGGACTTCCTGACATTCAAGTCGGTCCTCCGGGAGGCTCTGGGGTCCAAGGTTGCCAGATCGGGCGTCAAGTCCTTCAGGCATAGGCCTGCCGCCTCCGGCGCCTCAAAGTCCATCGTGCAGGCCCATCGCTGCTTGTCTCCCCGCTCCCCCGTATCTTCAGCATCGCTGGCGTCCTCCTCCATGTCTGGGTCCGGGTCAAGCGACAAGGACGACGAGGTCCTGAAGGTCCGCAAGAAGGCGGCGGACAAGCGCACCACTGTGAGGGCCCAGCACAGATGCGTCTGTTGTGGAACGAGGCCGTCAGTGCCTCTTCAGGAATGCAGAATGCCATCATTGTGGCAAGAAGGGCCACATCACCAAGGTTTGCAGGTAGCGCCAGAAGCAAGCCCCGGAGCCGCACAGCCGACCAAGCCGGAAGGGTTACAAGCGTCGAAGATCTCAGCAGACGAGCCATCCATCCGCCGTGTGTCCAGCATCGCCCACCATTAGCTTCACAGAGGTCTAGCTGCACGGCGTTCCGGTCAAGATGGAGGTAGACTCGGGGACATCCTACTCCATCCTCCCCCAGAGGAAATTTTTGAGAATCCCTCCCCCCAAAAGCTTCACCCGAAACTTCAGGCTCTGAAGACGTCTCTCCGAGACGTGGAAGGTTCCCTGATTCCAGTCCTGGGGGTGGGGGATTTCTCCGTTGCTTTCAAAAACATCAAAACTAAACTGCCCCTTGTAGTGGTCAAACGAACTGCTTGCTGGGGGTGCAGTGGTTTGACCCATTAAGAATTAAACTGTCTGGTATCAATGCCATCCACGCCGACCCGGTGCAGGACATCTGTAACGCACACCCAGCAGTTTTTGAAAAAGGTCTAGGACAGTACAGAGGGCCCCCAGTGTCCTTCGATCTTGATCCGGCCGTGCTGCCAATCCGCCTCAAACCTCGTAGAGTGCCATTTGCTTTAAAGGACAAAATTGAGTCTGAACTGGACAAACTGGTGGGCCAGGGGATTTTAGTCCCAGTGGACTCCGCGAAGTGGGAGACCCCTATCGTGACTGAGATCAAATCCAATGGGGAGGTGAGGATTTGCACAAATTATAAATGCACCATTAACAAGGCTATCAGGCCTAATGCTTACCTGGTGCCGGTGGTTAGCCATCTACTGGCTGCTCTATATGGGGGCAAATGCTTTGCCAAATTAGACCTAGCGCAAGCCTATCAACAACTATCAGTTATACCTGCTGCTACGGCAGCACAAACCATTGTCACACACAAGGGGGCTTTCAAGGTAACGCACCTTCAGTTTGGGGTGAATGTAGTCCCTGGTATTTTTTAGTCACTTGTCAAGTGTTTACTGAAAGGTCTCCCTGGGTTCCTCCCATACTTTGATGATGTCCTTATAACCGCTGGGAGCGAGTCCGAACTCGCCAGCAGGTTAGATCAGGTGTTGCAGGTTTTCAAAAATGTGGGGTTACGTCTTAGAAGGGACAAATGTGTTTTTCATGAAAGGGAAGTGGAATTCCTCAGGTTTAAGGTCACTCCCGAGGGAGTTAAACCCTCTGATTCAAAGGTTGATGCTGTCCACAACGCCCTCCGTCCAACCACAAAGTCTGAGTTGCAGTCCTTCCTGGGTCTGCTCAACTTTTATCATTCCTTCCTGCCAAGGAAGGCTTCCATGATGGAGCCGCTACACCGGTTGCTTTAAAAAGTAGCAGTCTGGCGGTGGGGGCAGGCTCAGGATCGTGCGTTCCATGAGTTAAAAGAGCTTCTTTCATCTGAAGCAGTCTTGACTCACTTCGATCCCAGGAAACCTGTGGTTCTTGTGTGTGATGCATCACCGGTGGGGGTGGGGTCTGTCCTGTGTCATGTCTTGGAGAATGGGAAAGAAGCCCCGATTGCATTCTATTCAAGGTCCCTATCTAAAACTGAGCGCAACTATGCCCAGACTGACAGGGAGGCTCTGGCCATAGTTGCTAGAATGAAAAAGTTCCACAACTTCCTCTACGGGAGGGAGTTCACCATTGTAACAGACCACAAGCCTTTGCTGGAGATTTTCGTAACTTCCAAACCAACTCCCCAGATTCTTTCCCCCTGCATGTTATGTTGGGCCATTTTCTTAAACGCTTATCAGTATACCCTGGTGCACCGTCCGGGTAAGGATATCAGTCATGCTGACGCGTTATCACAGTCTCCATTGCCAGACCTGGGGAAGGCGGATTGCGAAATTGAGCAGGGTGTTCAGGTGCTGTTAATTGAGTCTCTCGACTCACCCCCCCATTGTACCTTCTGATATTGCTAAGGCAATTGCGTGAGACAAACTCCTGTCCCAGGTAATCTCCTGAGTTAGGAAAGGCTGGCCCACATCTCCTCTTGGTGAGGAGTTTAAAGTGTTCTTTAGGAGATGTTTCGAGCTCTCACTAGAGAGAGGTTGCCTTCTATGGGGTCAAAGGGTGGTCATTCCTACCGCACTACGCTCTAAGGCTGAGGCTTCTACATATTAGTCACCCTGGTATAGTATGCTCAAAGGCTTTGGCCAGGAGTTTTTTCTGGTGGCCCCAGGTAAACCGTGACATTGAGCAATTGGTGGGCACTTGTCAGAGCTGCCAGAGTTCCCGTACCGAGGAGTCCTGGCTTCCAGCCAGGGAGTAGGACACTGCCCCTGGTCCATGGTCAAGGATTCATGTCGATTTCACAGGCTCTTTTTGGGACACACTTTTCCTACTGGTGGTCAACTCATTTTCTAAATGGCTGGAGGTAATTCCTATGCCTAGTACCTCTTCTGCAGTCACTATCAAACAGCTCCGGAGGTTGTTCAGTTGTTTTGGGTTACCAGACGTGCTAGTATCTGATAGCGACACAACATTCACCTCTGCCGAATTTCAGGCATTTCTGGAGAGGAACGCCATTTGGCATGTAACCTCTGCCCCTTTCCACCCTGCCACCAACGGTCAGGTGGAATGTCAAGTTCTCACTACTAAAGAGGCACTTCGCCACATGGTTCAGGGGGACATAGAGGTTCAACTTTGCCAATTCCTTATGTGCTACCAGACAACGCCCCTGGCTTCAGGGCTGTCGCCAGCCGAACTCTTAATGCACAGGAGGCCAGTCTCATTGCTCGACCAGTTGGATCCTTCTAGGGTGGAGGATAGGGGTGTTAATGTTGAAATTGCTCACAAAATGGTATTCTCTGCCTGGGATCCGGTGCACTGCTGGAACTATGTGGCCGTAGGCCCAGCTTGGATTCCAGGCATTGTGGTGGAACAAACAGGGCCAGTGACCTATCATGTCAAAGCAGGTACTGGTTTGCTTTGGTGGCACCACGCCGACCAGCTCAGACACAGGGTCACAGAGTTTTCAGAAGTATCAGGCGAGTCATCATATGATAATTCCATGTTAGGGTCGTCCCCCACCCGTTTACACCCAGGGGGATGCGAGGCAGGTGGATTGGCAGTCAGCCATGATTCCTGTCTCTTTGACTCAAGCCAACCCCAATTTCTTTGAAAGCCGTCAGCAAGCCCAGAACGTGGAAATCTACCTCTTGATTTACAGGATCGGGGGGAGTTTACAGAGTGTTCCCCCACTCGTCCAAGCGGAAAGCGGGGCTTTGATTTCTCCCAGGGAACCCCCCATCCTCCTGCATTCGAGTCTACTTCAACTCCCGCCCAAATGAGGCAAGCTTTTGTTGAGTCGTTCCCTACTCATGATTCTCAAAGGCGGGACTTTTCGTTGTGTTTTACCCCTCCTGATTCTAGTTTTATTTTCAAGCACTCCCCTGCTCCGGCTTCATCCAAATCCCATGGGTCAATGCTCCCTTAATTCAAATGGGTCAGGTCAAGCTTCCATCACTCTATGGAACCAAGTCTACCTCAGATGTCCGAATTCAGCCAGGTACAAGCGCAACCCAAAAGGGTTTGTAAGCCACCGCAATGGCTGAGGGACTTTGTCCCAACCTAGTGAGGAGGAATGTTGTGTTTGAATACAATTTATGTTGTAATGTTTGTGAACTATTAGGATCATTACGATCCTCCATTTTGTCTCCTTCTTCTTGGTCTTGTAAATATTGTGGGACTGCGTTCCCACCTAAACTATGTAGTTTGTACAGTTTTCACTACGGTCCGATAACCTCCAAGTTACCCCTCTCCCTTCCTTCCTCTTCTCGCCCAAATGTATCCATTTCTGAGTGTAAATATTGAGCAGTGCTGCACCACTGTTCTACATGTTTTGACTACCAAATAAACGGTTTAGCCCTGCTATGCCAGCTGCTTCTTGTTTCTACCAGAACATCAAATCATCTTAGGTCTGGGATCAAGAAATAAATTGAATCATTACAATTAGAAACTAAATGACAGACATTTGCATTGTTTTATGAATCAAAAACATCTTTGATTACTCACTGTTCATCTGCAGTGGTTCCCAAAGTGGGGCACAGGCCCCACAGGGGACTTCAATTACCAGAAGCCTAAGTCAGTACATTTGGCTGGTCAGTGCTTTGGGGAATTGTTAAGGCTTCTGGGAATTGAAGTCCAAAAAACAAAGTTTAGGAAACACTGATCTAGAATGTCCAATCTGTGTGGGGCTAGTCTCAGAGAAGGACATAGTAGCCAGGAGGAGGGAAGAACCACCCCAGTGTAGGAGTTGCATCAAGCATCTTATCCAGGGGTATCCTCAAAATTTGAAGACAGAATTATAAGAGAGATTGGATGCTTCCTCCTGCTTGGGCCATTCCTAGCTATGTTCTGCCTGTAGCATCACCAGCAAGAACTTATCCCTTAATAGTCTGGACAATCAAGAATAAAAAAATAAAGCATCACTGGTGGAATGTTGAAATCTTTTTGCAATAAAACAGAATAGGGCAGTGATGGTGAACCTATGTGTTATGTATGTTAACTGTGTTTTCTGACAGGAGCAGAATGTATCTTTTCTCATTTATCTATTCTTATGCAAATAAGTGGATCGAAAATGTGCACACTCTGTTAGCCAATGGGCTTGTTGTAGGAGCGGAATGTATCTTTTCTCATGTATCTATTCTTATGCAAATAAGTGGATCGAAAATGTGCACACTCTGTTAGCCAATGGGCTTGTTGTATTATTGTTGCTGCTACTGTTTATAGTGTATATAAGTCCGAGTTTTGCCCCATCCAAACTGTGTTCAAACCCCAATAATAAAGAGTTGAATTTCACTACTTCACTCGTCTGCTTCTTCATTCCCTGAACACAAAACTGGCGATGAAGGTAGGATGGCGTCCCCACACGGCAGCAACATCAGCCCATTTGACCCAGCGCGTCCAGAGAAATGGGCAACATACGAACGCCGATGCCACCACGCAATGGCCTCACAGAAGATCACCAACGAAGACCAGAAGTGCTCCTGTTTCCTCGCTCAGTGCAGTTCTGAGATGCTTGAGCTGGCAACCCACCTCATTCTCCCAAGGGACGTGGATGTGGTGCCGCTCGCAGAAATCATGTCCGCACTGAGGAAACACCTGCAGCCAGAGGTCTCGATCTTCCCGGCCAGGGTGGCTTTCCACAGAAGGGATCAGCAACCTGGGGACTCCATTGCAGACTACGCCGCCGCTCTGCGCATTGCTGCCGCCCGTGCAAGTGGGACAACATCGAAGAAGCACTCCAGGACCATCTGCTGGCCGGCATGAGGGACGAAGATGCTCAATGTTGCCTCATGATCAGGAAGACGCTAACTTTCAAGGCTGTCCTAGAAGAGGTGGTAACGTCTGAGGCTGCATGGTCCGGCATCAAGCTTTTCTGGCATCGCCACTCCACCACCAGTGCCAACGACTCAGCTGCGCAAGCTCAGCAAAATTCATTTTCATCCTCCTCAGCATTGCCTGGTTCCACCTCTTCATCGGAGTCCAGCAATGCAGAGGGAGAGGTCCGAGCGGTCCGGCGAAAGCACCGAGAGCACTGTGATGATCGGGAGAAGACATTTCTTTGCAAGTGTGATGCAAGTGTGGAGCCCGGCATGACCGCAGGAAGTGCCCCTTCCACACCGCAGAATGCCACAACTGCGGGCGACAAGGGCACATTGCTAAAGTATGCCGACAGCGAGAGCAAAGAACTCCAGCACCTAAGTCCAAGAAGAGTCATCACCACAAAATGTCCATCACCAAAGTGTCACCAGAGCCTGAGCCATGCCAAGTGGGCATCGTCAGCAAGCATTTCTTCGCAGACCTGAGCCTGCAGGACGTCCCCTTCAAGATGGAGGTGGATTCAGGTACTACCTTTACCATAATCCCACAGCAGGAGTTTTTGAGAATTCCCCCTGCCTCTTGGCCCAAGCCCAAATCTTTTAAAAGTTCCCTCCGGGATGTGCAAGGTTGCCAGATTCCGGTCCTGGGGGTGGGAAATTTCTTGGTCAAATTCAAAAACATTTGCACCTCCTTGCCATTGGTTGTAGTTAAGCAGGGCACTAACTGTCTTATTGAGACCCAATGGTTTAGGCCCCTGGGAATCCGGCTTTCTGGCATTCACGCAATAGATGCTGACCCAATCCAAGACGTTTGTGCTGCACATCCTGAGGTGTTCAAAAAAGGTTTAGGGTTATACAAAGGACCCCCTGTGGACTTTGAGCTTGACCCAACTGTCCGGCCCATCCGGATGAAGCCGCACCGGATACCCTTTGCTTTAAAGGAGAAGATAGAAGCCGAGCTGGACAAACTGGTGGGGCAGGGCATCCTAATGCCAGTGGGCTCCACAGAGTGGGAGACACCAATAGTGACTGCTTTGAAAAGTAATGGGGAGGTCAGGATATGCGCTGACTACAAGTGTACCATAAATAAAGCTATTCGCCTGAACGCATATCCTGTGCCCGTGGTAAGCCACCTTCTTGCCTCCTTGCCCAGGCTTACCAACAATTGACTGTGTCTCCTGCTGCTGCCACAGCCCAGACCATAGTAACGCATAGGGGGGCATTTAAGGTAACTCGACTACAATTCAGGGTGAATGCGGCCCCCGGAATATTTCAATCTCTTGTAGAACGTATTTTAAAAGGTTTGCCCGGTGTCCTGCCATATTTTGACGATGTCCTGATCACCGCTAAGGACACCCGTTGAACTAGCAGCCAGGCTCGATCGAGTCCTCTCACGTTTCGAGAGGGCCGGTCTACATCTCAGAAGAGACAAATGTGTGTTTTTGGCAAATGAAGTGGAGTTCCTGGGGTACCGAATGACACCCCAAGGTATCATGCACTCTGACTCCAAGGTGGCGGCCGTGCGAAATGCACCCAGGCCAAAATGTAAAGCCGAATTGCAATCATTTCTAGGATTGTTAAACTTCTATCACGCTTTTCTCCATCGCAAAGCCTCAGTTGCTGAACCATTACATTGGCTTCTTAAGAAAGATACTGTTTGGCACTGGGGCCATTGCCAGGAGAAAGCGTTCCTAGAACTTAAAAGGCTGCTATCTTCGGATGCTGTATTAACTCATTTTGATCCTAACAAGGAAGTTGTACTTGTGTGTGAGAACAGGCAAGGAGAGAGACGGCTCGGGTGTAAGGTAACAACGGTTGCGAGAAGTCCACCCAAAAAATTGGGCAATAGAATGCTTTTAAAATGCTCTTTAATGTGACATGGGGAACAAGGAATATAGGAGAAAGAGCCCCTGGAAAGCGATATGGGATAATAAAATGCGTTTCCGAGTGTATTGACACAATAAAGTCATACAACAATTATATCATATTCCAAGCACTATTAGCGATCTTAAATATGTATATAAAGACATATATCTTCTAAAACACGTAGCTAGAGAGACATATAGGGTAAACCTCTAAAGGTGATGCAAATACAAATTTCAAAGTCACAATAATTGTGTGGGGAAATATTCTGTCACAGCATGTATATCATATACTTGGTATAACCCAACAATAAAGCTGAGCAGTCTATGAAATAGTGTTCGTTGAAAGGCAAAGTTCCATGAGTAACAATGGCAGTAATTCTGATATAATTCTTCAAGACTGTAACTGGAGGTTTGCGCCTTGAATAGCTTTCTTATAAGTTGTCTGCACCGGGGGTCACAGTACTCCGAATGTTCGAAACCATGTGGGGAGTATTCACCAAATGGACAAAGGCAGAATTTCACAGTCGATATCCGTCCGGTTTGCTCGGAAATTTCGTATCTTTTTCAAGATTCTGCAACATTATAGTAATAACGTAAATTTTATATAGCCAGTGGAAATATATATCATGATTTATGCTGACAATAGTACCAATATTATGTTTCCTACCTTCAAAATAGTTACTTTGTACGCGCTCTACAGTTGCCTCCTGGTGCTTACTTTTGCTGGGCTGGAGCGTTAGAGACTATTCTGTCAGTGTAAATTTAAGCGCTCTTAATTACGTATCTGGGGCAGGTGTGTTAAGGAGAGAAACTCAAATGAGATTTCTTAAGGGGAAGTATATGAAAATTCCCTGATGGTTATTCTGACAGACGTCAATAGGGTGCAGAGTGTCCTGAGAGATGAGGGCTGAGGGTATAATCATAAGAAAGCTGAAAAGTCTAAATCAGTGTTAAGTCCCTGGGGGGTCAGAGTTGCGAACCGGTGTATAAAGAATGGTTCCTTCTGGAGGAGGAAGCGTTCAATGTCCACTATTTGGTGTTTATGTGGTTTGAAACTTTCTAGAATGACTACTTTCATGTCATTGCAAGCTTGATTATTTGCCAAAAAGTGAGAGACCATGGGAGCGGTGGTGATTCTATTCCTGATTCTCGATTGATGCTCACTTAGTCGAATTTTGAGAGGACGACTGGATTTATCGATATAAGCCATGTTGCAGGCACATATGATCATGTATACACAGTTACTGGTCCCACAGCTTGAGAAGCCAGATAGCTTTAATTCGAATCTTATCCACCTGTAGCATGTTGGAACAAAATTTACAGTGTCCGCATCTATAGTGACCTGCACAATGTCATGATGTCGGAAGATCTGGGTAAATAGTCGGCTCTCGTTACTAGGTTACCTAGGGTTTTGGTTTTCCTGAAGCCTATGGTGGGGCGATTGCTTAATCCTGGTATGGCATCCAAAACATGCCCGTGTCGGAATATAATCTGTTTAATGTCCTGAGCCATTGGAGTATAATCCAGCGAACAGAAAATATTGTTGGTGTTGGTAGGTCTGTCTCTTCGTTGGAATAAGTCAGAGCGAGGTCGTGATTTTACTTTGGTTAATGCAGTATTAATGACCTGGTTCGGATATCCGCGTCTTACTAGGGCATGGCCAATCTTATTTGCGGCTCTGTTGAAATCTGGCTCAAAGGCAGAATTTCGTTTTGCCCTGAGAAAAAGACTGTACGGGATGTTTGTTTTCAGGAAATGGGGATGAAAGGATTTGAACTCTAAGTATGTGTGTGTGATGCATCCCCTGTGGTGGTGGGAGCTGTGTTATGCCATGTACTAAATGACGGGAGGGAAACCCCTGTAGCATTCTATTCCCATTCACTCTCAAAGCCTGAGAAAAATTATGCTCAGACAGACAATTGTGGCTGGCACTAAGAAATTCCACAATTACCTTTACGGAAGACCTTTTACCATCGTAACTGACCACAAGCCCCTCCTTGGAATCTTTGTGAACGGGAAGCCCATGCCTCAAATTCTGTCCCCAAGGATGTTGCGTTGGGCAATTTTCCTAAATGCATGCGATTTTACTTCGGTGCACAGGCCCGGCAAGAACATCGGCCATGCTGATGCCCTGTCACATTCCCCATTGCCAGGGGTCGGGGAAGCTGATTGCGAGATCGAAAGCGACCACCAGGTCCTTATGATTGAGGCTTTCGACTCGCCCCCCAGTCGTCCCCTCAGATATAGCCAAGGCTACGGCCAAGGATGTAACATTGACTAAAGTAATGTCTTGGGTACAAAAAGGCTGCCTGTCTCTCCTCTAGCTGAGGAATTCAGAACATTCCACCGCAAGCGTTTGGAACTGTCAATGGAACGAGGTTTCCTTTGATGGGGCCAGCGGGTGGTCATTCCTGTCACTCTCAGGAAAAAGGTTTTACATCTACTTCACACAAATCACCCGGGAATTGTCCATTCCAAAGCCCTTGCCCGTAGCTACTTATGGTGGCCTCAATGGGACCAAGAGATAGAACAAATGGTCAGCATTTGTGCCAGTTGTCAATCCTCTCGCCCAGAGTAATCCCACCTTCCCTCTCAGGAATGGGATTCTGCTCGGGGCCTGTGGTCCAGGTTGCACATAGATTTTGCAGGTCCATTTAGGGGTGTCCTATTTTTGTGGGTTATGGATTCATTCTCTAAGTGGCTGGAAGTGATTAGGGTGCCTAATACCACTTCAGCCACCATGATAATGCACCTAAGAAGGCTGTTTGCAGCATTTGGACTTCCAGATGTGCTGGTGTCCGACAACGCATCCACGTTCACATCTGCAGAATTCCAATCCTTCATGGAAAGGAATGCAATTAGACACATAACTGCTGCCCCATTCCACCCAGCCACCAATGGCCAGGTAGAGCGGCAGGTGCACACAACTAAAGATGTGCTTCGGCGTATGGGTGAACGGGATTTGGAGCTCCAGTTATGCCAGTTTCTTTTCACATATAGGCTCACACACACACCCCTTGCCTCAGGGCTGTCCCCTGCTGAATTGCTCCAGCGAAGGAAACTGTCATCCTTGCTGGACAGATTGGATCCCTGTAGGGTAGAGGACACAGGCACAAATATAGCAGTCCAATACCAGAAGGGTTTCTCGTCCGGAGACCCTGTACATTGCCGCAATTATGCAGCTGGTGGTCCTACGTGGGTGCCCGGGTTTGTGATTGATCAGACTGGTCTTGTTTCTTATAGAATCGAAACAGCAACTGAGTACCCGGAGTACTGGACCCACAAGATGAATACAGACACTCAATGCTAGGGTTGGCCCCCACCCGTTTAAACCCAGGGGGCAGAGGTAATAGTCAGCAGCCAGCCAATATTGACCCAGAAGTGTCTTCTAGGAACCGATTTCAAGGGGAATTTGTGGGATGCTCCCCAACTCTGGCCAGGTGTACCCCTACACTGTCCCAGCCTAGCACTCTGGATTCCTTTATTGATGATGACCAATTTTGCTTGGAGTCGCCCTCCACTCTTAGTACACACAGGAGGGACCCTGAGTTGTCTTATTCATCCACAGAATTAGATTTTGGTGTTGAGCGATCCCCTGCTCCTCCATCTGACAAACGGGGCTTTAATTCGGGTTTACAATCCTCCCCCTCTAGTCAATCCCTCACTCCAGTCGGGTCGCCCATCCTATGAGCCCCTGAGCCGGGTCAGCCAAGCGTCCGACCCAGAAGGGAAACTAGACCGCCATCCTGGTTAAAGGATTTTGTTTTTACCTAGGGGGGAAGAATGTTATGTATGTTAACTGTGTTTTCTGACAGGAGCGGAATGTATCTTTTCTCATGTATCTATTCTTATGCAAATTAGTGGGTCAAAAATGTGCACACTCTGTTAGCCAATGGGTTTGTTGTATTATTGTTACTGTTACTGTGTATAGTGTATATAAGTCCGAGTTTGGCCCCATCCAAACTGTGTTCAAACCCCACTAATAAAGAGTTGAATTTCACTACTTCACTCGTCTGCTTCTTCATTCCCTGAACATGAAACTATGGCATGTGTGCCAGAGGTGGTACTTGGAGACCTCTCTGTGGGCACCCATGCAGTTACCCCAGCACAGAGTTTGCCCCGCCCCTTTGCCCAGCAGCCCAATGGGAGCTCTCCCTCCCTCCCCCCAGCACAGAGTTTGCCCCGCCCTCTGCCCAGCAGCCCAATGGGAGCGTTTCTTTTCCTCCCCTGTTGCTATGTTGGCACTTTGTGATAAATAAGTGGGTTTTGGGTTGCAGTTTGGGCATTCGGTCTCTAAAAGGCTCACCGTCACTGGAATAGGGCCACTTTTAATCTTTGTTAGACAAAGTGGTGATGTCTTGGGATCCTCTTCCTCTTCTGTGTCTGGGTCTGACTTTAAACTGCCAAAATAACACCACCTTTAGGTGAATTAGTTCCGTAGTTCCTTTCGCCTGATCTAGTGTAAGAAAGAATAGATGGCACAACAAGGTTGCCGATGCCCAGATGTTGTGTATTGAGGCACATTTGCAAGTAGCGCAGTCAACGCCTTGCAAGAGGAAAATTGTGGTTTCCCGCCATCCAAATTAGTTGCCTAAAGTTGCCTAAAGAAAAACCCCTGCATAGGGCACACTAATTATGCTAATCCAAGCCCTGTGATTGGTTACAGTTTTGGATTCTGTTCTCCATTGGTTAATTACATGCATACCCTGTTGTGATTGGTTAGTTACGGTTATCCGGCGGGTCGCTACTTTGTATCAAGGAGCCACCGTCAAGGAGACACTATAGTAAATAAGGGTGGGGCTGGGCCGGACCAGATCTACACTTCCCACTCCGTACAGGTAGCCAGCAATATGCTAAGCCTGGGTCTCTGCTACGCTTCTATGGTAGCTAGCCTTTGCCTCTCCTACACGGCAAGATTCCAGAGGGACTGATTCCACTGGGATTGTATAACCATCTCTGTGTCTGGAGCACCTTGCAAACTCATCTCTAAAAGACTGTTGAGTAAAGACTTGTTGCTGTTCTGTTTATCGTTGTCTGGACTATCTATACGTATAAATCCAAGGGTTAACCATTGGAACTTGCTATACGTTTCTGCACCCGTCCACACTATCCCGTACAGAGCCTCCTGCACTTGCCTGAACCTGGTACTGAGGTCACTAAATGTTTGAGAAATGCACCAGTGGGGCAAGAGCCTCACGAACGCGAACAAAGGAAAACAACTTCAATTCTCAACGTTCTCTGCGCCGCGCCGCACCACAGCAAATCAGGCTGAGAGGCACGAGCGAAAAGAACGTTGGGAAATGCGGCGTGGCCAATTGAAATCTTGCTGCAGGACAAAAACCGCCGTACGAAATCAAACCACAAACGCTAAACTACAAGTCCCAGCATCCTGTGCGCCGTGAGCGCGCAGAATGCTGAGAAAGCTGGCGCGCAAAAAATAAACTTACAAAACGCAACGGGAGCGCAAGTCCCCAGCAGGCAGACTCAGCACCTCACAGCCACGCAAAACAAAAAGCCACAAAACGTCACAACGAGACACCCGCCATCCTTCTTTCCCGGAGCAACGGGGAGAAGAGGGACTCCCTCTCCTCCATGCTACTCCGCTGAAGACACGGCGAGACCACCACCAGCCTCAAGTAAAGTTGAGCTGGGGTGGAAAAAAACCCCCAAAACAGGCAGCACTTCATCAGGGGAAGCACCCTCCCTGGCAGATGACTGGCTGATGCCTTTGTCCTTCCAAATACAAAAGCAGCAGCCAGCAATCTGTAAGGAAGAGCACCACCCCTTACGGATCGCTGCCTGCCGATCTCCGGTTAGGTAAGCTGGGAGGAAAAGGAGTCAGAGAGGAAAGAACCATCGTTAGGCAGAGAAAGCTCTTCTCTGCCTCCTCCCCCGACCTACCTAACGAACCTTCCCGGGAGAAGAACGGGCTGACTGCCTCCTTCTTCTTTCCCCCACTGCTGCATCTAAACCAAAATTCAAAGCAGCAATGGGGAAAAGAGAAACCCACAGGCAGACCGTTCTTCAAGCTAAAGTAACCACCAAAAACAAACACCAAAATTATTTAAAAATAATAAAACAAAAATAAATCAATAATTAAAAAACCATTAATAAAAAAATTAACCACAAAATACACAAACAAAAACTTCCACAATACCACAAAACCCCATACAAAACACCTAACTACAACAAGAAAAAACCCACAAATTACACAAACAAACAACTAATTACAAAAATAAACAACGAAATAAGAAAAAAATAAACAAAATCAGAAATAACCAAACCAATTAAACAAACCTAAAACTCAACCAAAACAAAAAAGAACAAACAGAAACACCTCCCAGCCCATCACCACAAAAACAAAACAAAGAAAAACCCCAGAAGAAAGAAAACCAGACAACTCACCAGCACGTCCTCCCTCCACGACGACCGGAACAGAAATGAAGAAACAAAGAGGCTACTTACCAGAAGAAGCCCCACCCAGAGTCCAGGAGACAAAAAACAGTGAAACTTTTAAAAAACCACTAGCAGCCCCACCTGCACGGCAGAATAGTAAAAACAACTCAAAGAGACACAACAGCCCCACCTAGAGGCCACAAGAGTAAAAACAAGTCAAAAACATAACAATAAATCAAAGGTTTACACAAATTACAAACATATGTCAAAAAAATAAAATAAAAAGATTTATAACATCCTGTGTTGAATTTTAAGTCAAATAAAAACCCAAAACATCTAAACACAGTTTTAAAAAATTAAATGTAAAAAACATGTACTTTCACATTTTTAAAAATATTACCTACAGTACAACTATTTACAAAAAACCCCACAAACTAAAACATTATTTGGTTAAATAAAACAATTTGAAACAATTATATCATCCTTTGTTCTTTTTTTAATCCACAAAAACCCAAAAAAAGTTGATCACAGTTTATAACAGCCCGGCATCGCCAGGCAAACTGTGCTAGTTGCTTATAAGGGCCGGACTGTTGGATTGGGGCCGCGAGGTGGCAGTTAGGTCCCGGAGGAGACTGGTCAAGCAATGAGACATGAGGCAAGATGGAGCGAAGACCAGTGATTTATTGAGGGAAAATCATCAGTATATATCGAGTAAGCGAGGCTGCGTGTGATCACATCTCATGTTTACACGAGTTAATTGGGAACCTCTCCCGGGGAAGTTAATTAACTAAACTAAATACTGACAGGGAAACTCCATTGTTCCATGCTTATCCTGGGGTAAACATGGCCACTGTTGGTTTTAGGGCTTGTGGTAATCCGCGGGTGCGACATTACCTATTCCATGACTTATGAGTTTGTCATCCAATTTCCTCTTGCTCGAACTGTCTGTCAGGTCAGCTGTGGTTGAATTAAGCTATGGCTATTAATCCGCTCCCCAATTTCTGTCCCCTCAGAACCAAATCTCGAAGGAGCAATCTCCCAAGTAATGGTTCTGTCAGGGACAGTATGCCAATTGCATGTGCGGACCCCGCACTCCCCCTTTACTTGTTTGATTGGACCTGACAGACAGCTCGGCGTAGGAGTGGCATCAGCTGACGTGGAGTGATGACATTCCGGGGTTCTCTCCATGGGGGACATCTCGACATCAGTGAGGGAATACATTGCACAAAACAACACACTGCTGTTCCCAGTACTACCACCCCCACAATCACCTTGAGTGTTGTTTGCAACTATCCCCATGGGAACCAGGACCATAACGAATCCCACCACCCCCACGTAGCGTCTTCCTTGATATTCTTGACCAAGATATGGAGATCTGTGAGCTGATTCTGTACCTTACGCGAGTTGTCTCTGAGATTAAAGCAACACATGCCATGGATAGACTCGCAACCCAAATGATGTAGCAACAGGAGGTAATCGATGGCTGCTTGATTATCCAAGATGGCATGGCGAAGCTCTGTCTGCTCTTGATTAAGCAGCACTATCGCCGAGGAGGTGTGGTTGATGGCTTTTGCCAGAGCACAAGCCAATTGACTAATTCTCCGAGGGTTGCTGACGGCTAAGCCTGGAACGCCAAGCAAGCTGACTGCTAACGAAACATACTCAGCCGTACTCAGAATTCTAATAATTCTATCACATGAGCTGTCTAACTGGGTGGCATGAGTGTGCCGTATGTGTGAAGGAACATTCGTGCTTGGTGCAACCATGTCTCTAGTGGGAAGCAACAATGTCAAGCGACTGATACAACATGTGGAATCTGATACATTTGCAGGAATGTAGTTCCAAGTATACTGATTGCATGTAAAAAACCATCCTGAAGACAAGGTAACATGAACATACATTGAATTAATAGTCTCTGGGTTGTCACAAGTCCAGTTGCTGCTGCCGGGGTCGAGGCAATGGCGCTGTGTCCCGTCGACCGCGGAACAGCCGGTCATTCGAGCACAAGTAGAATTCGAGCTGACCGCCACTCGAGGAGTGTAGAGAGTGGCTGCATCAGCCGGCAAAACTTTGGTGACTTGGGTTCCCCAGTGCGCATACGTTGAAAAGCCAGTCTTGTAAAACGGACCAAATATCCGCTTCACCAACCAGTCACCGTTCCTGATGTGCGCATCTGGGGAGTGACACACTGGGATGAGACATGTGCTCAGAATTGAGGCAGAAGCGGTGGTCTGCCTCAGGTAAAAATCAGACTGATTGACAAGGGTCGCCAATCTTTCCCAAATGTTGTACTGCAGCCGGGCAGAGAGATCTCCGCCTGGCATCAGGTTGTTGGCTTCCAGCGAAGCTGCCTGAATGCCTCCCCCCGCAAGTAGGGAGAGGATCAGGATGATGGTGGTCATCATGGAATTAGCTGTGATCAGGGAAAAAGCTGCAACCAAGATGTTCTCCGGTGTCGGCTCCTTGTCTCATGCCGAACGACCTCTGCCGCTTCCTGGCATAGGGACTTGGCCATTCCCCAGGTAATCTTCGGCGCTGTCATCTGCTGTCGCCGCCTCCTCCGCTTGGCTCTCCCCGTCAGGGTGAGGTCCTCCATCTCCAGGATCGGATCTGGAATGGCCTGGGTCCACACCATTGGACTCAAAGTGAGGCTTGACACACCGAGCTGGAATCCAGACGACACCTGTAGGAGACATAATTGCAGCATTCCCTCTTCCCCATGTTATGAGTGGCACCGGGCCCTTCCAGGAAGGATCCGGTGGCACTCGGTAACGCACCATCGGCCGCGGGAGAGCCTCCGAATGGCGGAAGTGCTTCTCCTGTGGAGTGCAATCCGAAAAAACATTAAGGTGATTGTACGTGAACAATACCTTGTTCAGACAATGCTGTGTCTGACCCTGAGATTTGGGAAGGGCAGGTGGTTCCCCCCTTTCTGTTTGTTTGTCAATGTAGGACTTAAGTGTCCGATTGACCCGTTCCACAATCGCTTGTCCTTGCGGATTGTACGGAACGCCAAAGGTATGCTTAATGTCCCAGGTGGCCATGAAGTCAGCCAGCTGCCTGGAGCTGTAAGCTGGAGCGTTATCGGTTTTCACGTGCCGTGGTTTGCCCATGGCCGCGAAGCAGGAAAGGAGATGCTGCTCCACATGGGAAGCCGTTTCTCCCTTCTGTGCTGTTGCCCAAACAAACTGTGAAAAAGTATCAATGCAGACGTGCATGTACTGCCATCTGCCAAACTGCGGAACATGTGTGACATCCATTTGCCACACCTGGTTGGCCTCTGCCCCTCGTGGGTTGACCCCCCACGAGGGCCCCCCTACCGCCCCTGCACAATGCAGACAGGAACAGACTATACCTTGGGTTTGAGAAAGTGGCAGGTTGAACTGCCTTGCGAGCACTTTGGCATTCTGATGAAAGAATGCATGGCTTTGAATTGGAGTTGTGAAGACTCCCAAAACTGACCGTTGCTGAATGTCCTTTGCGGCCGCATCCGCTCTGCTATTGCCCGCGGAAATCGGACCAGGCAAGTCCTGGTGACTTCTGATGTGGGCGATATAGAGCGCTTCGGCTCGGTTCCACAAATGAAATTGAGTTGTGAGAAACAGACTCAGCAAATTTTTGTCTATCGCGGGAGTGATGTACGCTCCCGGTAGACTGTGAAGCAAATTCCTAACATACTGACTGACAGTTATTATGTTTAAGCATTCTTTGGCAAAGGTGCACAAAGCAAGGTTCACTGCTGCCAACTCTGCCCGCTGCGCGGACTTCTGTGAAAGAGTTAGAAGCGTGCACCAAGCTTGGTCCTTTTGCAAGTCAAAACACCATATGTGCGACCCCCATCCATGAAGACTGTCCTAGCCCCCTGAAGTGGAACCAGTGACATCAATTCACACAAACTGACTGTCTGCGTTTGAAGCAATACGAGTCTGGGGTCTTTCAGCAAATGGTATGCCAAGCATCCAGTGAATCTTTCCAATGCGACTGGAAGCGAGTCACCGAGCTGCATCAGTTGCTGAACTTGCTCTTTGGTGAATGGGAACCACGATTTTTGCTAAATTGTGCCCCGAGATGTCCCTTGCTCTCAGCCTTCCTCGGTAGATCACCGCGGAGACCAGTTCCTGAGGGGGAACGATGTTTCGGGAAGAGGTGTGTGGTAGATACACCCATTCCACGATACTCGCCCCTTGTTCGGAGTCCACCCCTAGGGCTCCGGTGAACATGGATCCGGTCCGAACGATGTACAAGCTCAGGATCGGAGCATATGGCCCCTGACTAATCCTGTCTACCCATCTCTGCCTGAGAACTTGGTTGACTTTCTCGAGAGTCAAGCGCGCCTCTCGAGGAATTTGTATCCGGTCTGCCGGCTGCTTGCTTAACGTTAGCAGCGAGAAGAGCGGCTTCAAAATATCCGTATCCAATCTGAAATACGGTCTGGCCCAATTAATGTTTCCCAAAACCTGCTGTAATTCTACCAGGGTGACTGAATCCTTTAAATTGATCTGAGGCAAAACTGGTGCTGCGAAAGAACGGAGAAGCCGATGGCCCAAGTATGAAAACGGCTCGGTTCTCTGAACTTTCTCTGGGGCAATGAGGAATCCTTTTTCCCCCAGGGTGACCTGGAGGTCTTTAAACATTTCGCTGCCGAGTTGCGGTGCTGCAGCCAAGATGTCATCCATGAAATGACACACTAAAGCTGTGGGGTGAAGGTTTCGAAACTTTGCCAGTGCGTTGTGAACATAAATTTGGCACAGGGTGGGTGAGTTGAGCATCCCCTGTGGCAAATATTTCCACGCGTAACGTTGCGTAGGCTCTCTGTGGTTCATGACTGGCACTGTAAAGGCGAACCTTTCCCTGTCCCTAGGATCTAGGGGAATTGTATAAAAACAATCCTTAAGGTCTACGACCAAGATCTCCCAACCCTCAGGGATCGTATTCGGATTCGGGATGCCGCATTGAAGCGCACCCATTGGCTGGATACATTTATTGATCTCTCTGAGATCGTGAAGGAGTCGCCACTTCCCTGACTTTTTCTTGATGACAAATATGGGCGAATTCCAAGGACTAGTGGACTGTTCTATATGTCCTGCATCTAGCTGTTCTTTTACCAGCTGTTTCAGGGCGACTAATTTCTCTACCGGCCATTGCTCTACCCAGATAGGCGTGTTGGTTAGCCATTTAAGTGGTAGAGCAATTACCCGAAGGTAAGAGTGGCACGGTATTGCTGCAGAATATCTCACCCCCAAAGGTTGACGTGTATGTCCAAAATATGCGGCCGGATGACTGCTGTGCCATCAGCCTCAGGGATCGTGACCTCTACCCACTCCTGGCTTCTAAACGCTTCTTGGATACAGCCTACCCCCCACACATCGGAGACTGGCTCGATAGCCCACTCCTGCGGCCACTGACTCCGGCTGACCACGCTGACGTCAGCTCCAGTGTCCAGCAACCCAGTGAACGGTTTTTTATTTAAAAATACCTCTATGACTGGTCGCCGTTTCCACTCTATGTTGGTCTCCACTGCCGCTAAGACCTGGTATCCTTGCACTGCCCCACTTACGCTCGAGCGGTCTTCCAACCCGGACTCTGAGCTGTCCCTGAGCCTTCCCTGGCTGTCTGCTGGCGAGTTCCCTGAATGGAACGTGCTTTTCTGTGAGCAACCGCCTCGGAGCTTGGAGCAAGCTGTAGGATGCCTCTCTGAAGTGCCTCGCCGCGTAGCTGTCTTCCCGATCGGATGGCTTTCCGACCGGAGCTGCCGCGCTGTTTCCCGGGACAAGTCGGACACGGTTCTGGCATAGAACCGGATTGCAAAGATTGCTTACTCATGAGTAGAATCACGTCTCGGGGTCACCAGATGTTGGATTGGGGCCACGAGGCGGCCATTAGGTCCCGGAGGAGACTGGTCAAGCAATGAGACACGAGACAAGATGGAGCGAAGACCAGTGATTTATTGAGGGAAAATCATCAGTATATATTGAGTAAGCGAAGCTGCGTGTGATCACATCTCATGTTTACACGAGTTAATTGGGAACCTCTCCCGGGGAAGTTAATTAACTAAATTAAACACTGATAGGGAACTCCATTGTTCCATGGTTATCCTGGGGTAAACATGGCCACTGTTGGTTTTAGGGCTTGTGGTAATCCGCGGGTACGACATTACCTATTCCATGACTTATGAGTTTGTCATCCAATTTCCTCTTGCTCGAACTGTCTGTCAGGTCAGCTGTGGGTGAATTAAACTATGGCTATTAATCCGCTCCCCAATTTCTGTCCCCTCGGAACCAAATCTCGAAGGAGCAATCTCCCAAGTAATGGTTCTGTCAGGGATAGTATGCCAATTGCGTGCGTGGATCCCACACCGGACATAACACCAGGGTATACCTGATTGTTGTTTAAGAATACCATAATTTTTGAGTAGGCTCGTTCAGTATACCCCTATTATGAGATGAGAAGGAGAAATGGATTAAGAGCTAAAATGAGCAGGGATGGCCCTATCCTTAAGCAGAAAGCATGTCCTTTAGTTTCAGCTGTTCCAACCAGGGACAGTCCCATTGGTTCATACTAATCCAAAATGTGTAAATGGCATTCCTGCATATAATACTCAGAAGTAAGCCCTACTTATTCAACATGAGATTTTCTGTACTGTATGTGTTGTTGTTGTTGTTGTTTTTGGAATAGTAGCTGTGTTAGTCTGTGTTTCAGGCATATCAGAAAGCAAAAAACAAAAAACGCTGCAGCACTTTAAAGACGAACTGCTATATTTTTAATGTGAACTTATTCTGTGTTATGTACCTTCATATCAGAATCTACTTATGATGTTGCTCAGTTGCAGTCGATTCCGACCCTTTGTGACCCCATGGACCATTGTCCTCCAGGTGCCTCTGTCCTCCACCATCCCCCTCAGCCCTCCCAGTTCTGTGCCCATTGTGTCCACAATACCATCTAGCCATCTCATCTTTGGTCTCCCTCTTCTTCTTTTGCCCTCCACCTTTCCCAGCATCAAGGCTTTCACAAGTGAATCCTCCCTTCTCATTTGATGTCCAAAGTACTTCATCTTTACTATTTGACCTTCTAATGAGCAGTCTGGGTTGATTTCTTCTAAGATTGACCTATTTGTTCTCCTCGCTGTCCAGGGGACTCTCAAAACCCTCCTCCAACACCACATTTCCAAGGCATCTATTCTTCTGCGTTCAGCTTTCCTAATTGTCCAGCTCTCGCATCCGTACATTACCACTGGGAATACCATTGCTTTGACTATTCTAATTTTTGTTTGCAATGTGATGTCTCTGCTTTTCACTATGTTCCCCAGGTTTCTCATTGCTTGTCTCCCAAGCATCAGTCACCTTTTTATTTCATGGCTGCAATCACCATCTGCAGTGATCTTAGATCCTAAGAAAGGAAAATCTGTCACTGCTTCTACTTCTTCCCCATCTATTTTCCAGGGACTGATGGGACCTGTTGCCATTATCTTGGTTTTCTTGACATTGAGTCTCAACCCAGCTTTTTCACTCTCCTCCTTCAGCCCAATCAAATGATTCCATTAACACAGAAAGTGAGTTTCCCTGCCTGGTCGAGTGGGGATTCGAACCTATGTCTACTCCGATGCTCCCAATCTTTCCTGTGTTGTGCATCAAAGGTGTTTGTCTTTGTCCCTCAAAAAAAACACAGACGTTTCCTCCCAGGCCAGGCGCCTCTTGGGTGTACCGTTAGGCCAGGCTTTGCTTTGCCTGCCATGGGCTTTACGGGCAGAAACGAAGGGAGGAGCTCTAGCTTAGAAAGGAAATCGAAAGTAAAAGCGCTTTTCCCTCCGTCCCGACCCGAGTGTAGCTTCTTCTCCGAGTTCATTTTATTGTCTCAATGCAAAATGGCCGCAGCAGAGGCGCCTTATAACTTCCCCATCATTGTGGAGGGGGAATGGGGCGGCGGATTCTCCAGGAACTTGAAATACAAGCTCACGTCGTATTTCCAGAGCCGGAAGAGATCGGGCGGAGGGGAATGCAAAATAACCCACGTGGAAACACACCGGGAGGAGCAGGTCGTGGTATACTTTGCTAAGGAAGACGGTGCGTGTTATTACACAAGGCGGGATCCTGATCTCAATGTGTGACAAAAATGGGAGATGCATGGAAGGGGTTTGAGGGGGGTGGGTGGGAGCAGCCATGCCCTCTTGTGAGCTGGTGGCTTCCATAGGAGCCAAACCCGCCGGGCTGGGAGGGAGGCGGAGTCTGCTCCAGGTTTACGCCGAAGAAAGACCCGTGCTGTTTACACGAGAAGTTACTAGTATAGGTTTTCGACTTTCGGGAGTGTGGCTCATTTTGCAAACGATCCGGGCTCCTCCGTCAAACTTCAGCTCCTCCCTCCCGACCCCTATCGAGCCATAAGAAAACAAACCCCCTCCTTGGAAAAAGAACAGATTCTTGGGCATCAAGTACAAGAAATTGCAAGCAGATAAATAGGGACCACTTCAGTGGGAAGGTAACAGCGGTCCACACGCTCCAGTGTCTAGTTATGCCTGCCACATGATCACGGAAACGTCTGCAGAAGCAGACAGCGCTGGCTCTTCGGCTTTGAAACAGAGATGAGCACTGCATCCTAGAGTCGGATACGACTGGCTTTCAAGCAAGGGAAACCTTCACCTAATTGCTCTTGCCTACGGTTTAATTTTTACAAAGGCAATAAAATATTTTATCGTGGCTAAGACGCTGACTGGAAGGCGGAAGGTCAGCAGTTCAATTCCTGAGTACTGTAGGATGGAAATGAGTTCCCGTCTCTGTCCCAGCTCCTGCCAACCTAGCAGCTTGAAAGCAAGAAATTGCAAGTAGATAAATAGGGACCACTTTGGTGGGAAGGTAACAGCGTTCCGTGCGCTCTGGTGTCTAGTCATGCCTGCCACATGACCACGGAAACGTCTGCAGCAGCAGACAGTGCTGGCTCTTGGGCTTTGAAACAGAGATGAGCACTGCACCCTAGAGTCGGATACGACTGGCTTTCGAGCAAGGGAAACCTTTACCTTTACTTTAAAGTTGAGTAAATTATGAATGTTTGCTGGTGTGAAATATCGGTCTCGGGAGAAGGAACTTCTGTCTCCAAATACACACAAACGGTTGTGAGTTTGATCCTGACGGGGTTCAAAGGTTGGCTCAACCTTCCATCCTTCCGAGGTCGGTAAAATGAGGACCCAGCATGTTGGGAGCAAAATGCTGATTACCTGTAAACCGCCCAGTGAGAGCACTAAGTACTAACGATGGGGTGGTATAGAAATGTCATTGCTGAGTTGTGTTTACCTGAGTCAGGCGGCATATAAGAAATTAAATTAACATTTAAACTGCTGAAGTTTCTGTTTGCAGGAAAGAGAAAGAGAGCAGTCCTCTTGGCCACAATTGATCAGATTTGGCTAAGAGAAATTAGGAGGCTAACTGGTGTCAGATGGAGATATCACAGGAGGCTGAAAGACTGACAGAGTAGGCATGAAATAAATAACCTCGAAATCTATTCTAGACTTTGTTTTTCATGGATTTGTGTTTATTCTCTCTTACTGTGGGCCCCTTTCCCTTCTCCGGGGTTTTGATGAATTATGGCGAGAGCAGAAGTTCATAAAAGCCATCCAAAGGGCTACAGACTCTCAACTTTGGTGTTGATCTTTGGAAGGAGGGTGTTTCCCTCCCCTGTTCTAGTGGTTGACATATTTTCATTAGTGTGGTGTTTTCCCAAGTTTAGAAAAGAGATGGTAAGCCTAATGCAAGTTTCACTTCTAGTTTTTAGCCTTTTAGAGGAAGACATCCTTCACAAAACCAGGTAACATGATAACATCCAACAAGGACAGCCAAGTTGTTTTGCTGCCAGAGGCAGGGCAGCCTGTTGTGCCCTTGCATAGTTCTGAAGGCCAAACCAAGTTATTTTGGCATCTGAGACAAAATCCCACCAGCATATCTCATCATCTTGGTGGTTTATGATACTCAAATTTAACTGCGTGAGGCTGTTGCTACTTAATTGTAGGGCTCCTCCCGGTGCATGTTACTGGGATTGTACTAACCCAACCTTAAGCTGCCTTCTTTTTTGTTGCAATGGCGGGCCGGAAGGAAGCCGTGTGGAGGCAGCCGTGTGGCGAAGTCCAGCCCCAACCAGAGTCGGGAGTACGTATTTATTACCCTGCCTAGGGGCTGTGACATGTGCTTAGGGCACTCGTGCCGCCCCTGCACAGAAGGCTTGCGTACATGGCATTTTCCCACGAGTCCCGTGATTCCCATGACTGGGGGCTACTCTGTGGCTGCCTGGTGGTTAATGGACAACCCACACCAAATTGCCTTGGGTTGGCGGAAACCCATTGTTCCTGCCCTAACTCGGAGTCTGTGTATTGACCCGGACACCTAATCTTTGTCCCCTGTTTGCCCCGACTTGCTTGCCCTGCTCTATTTGCCCTCAGCCTGGGCTGTGGTTCATCTTTAACTAGCCCGTTTATCTACCCAATTTCCTTTCCCGCCGAGCCTGGTTGATTCCCAGATCTGTTGACACCGAGCGAACCCCTGAGGAGAGGTTTAATTGCCAATTATTCCTGCGGGCAACCCACACTTTTTCGTCAGGACCACAGTAAAGTTGATCTCCATTTGACAAGAGTCTCCTTGGAAATAACAACATGAGAGTCTCATAATGCGCAAAGAGGATTCTTTTGTGCTGGCTTTTGTCTCATTGTAAGGACTGCATCCTCACTTTGGGATTACTGTTTTCTTCTGTGTCCACACAATGGAAATCATTATGCCAGTGGCTGGCAATCTTTTGGCATACCTTTTAGATTCCTGTCAGCCTGGTTTGTCTTTTCTGCCCCTTTGGTGTATGAGAACCAAGACACCGGACACAGCCTCGGGCTGGGTTAACTCAGGTTTATTGCATGGTGGACAGAGGGAACATGAGGTAATGGCGGATCAATAGCTCTTTATATGCAGTAGTAATACATTTGAACGTGGTTCCACGATAGCCCATTGGCTACTGTCTTCGTGACATCATTGCTGGTCACGCCCTTCTTGTCCAGGTGTAGGTGGTGGCGGGAAACTTCCCGCGCTGTGGCTCTTTGATGAGTTTGGACCAAGAGAGCTTGGACGCTCGCTGCTGCCAGCTGGTGGTCATTAGCTCGCATCCTATTACAGGGTTTATAGTGATACAGCTGAAGGTTACATTGTTACCCGTAGGCAAGGTTACATTGGTTAAGATACATTGTTATCACATGTAGGAGGTTACACCGTTAGAACACAACATTCCTCCCCCCTAGGATGAGACGAAGTCTCGAACTCAACACTCCTCCCCCCTAGGATGAGACGAAGTCTCTCAGCCAAAATGGCTTATTTCGAACACGCTGGGGTCTCGATGCGGGCTGCCTTTCCCCGGGTTTGCTACCTTCTCTTTGTCCCCTGGTTTCCTGTCCTGTAATTGGAGAGGGAGACTTGTTAGTGACTTGCCGCGGCTCTGCGGCGTTGTTGGGAGGTGTGTGCTTTATTTGGGAAGAACCGGGGGCACTGGGGGCTAACGAAAAACCCCTCTTCTCGCTTGGATGGGTGGGGGAACACTCCCAAAAACCCCCCCGGCTCGCAAAATCAAAATCGGAATCAAATTCGGGGGCAGCGGTCGCAAACTCCTCTCCCCCTGCCCCAGGCTCTGAGTGAGCTGGCGTATCAAAAGGATATGAGTCGGGACCGCCGCTGCTTTCCCCCCTTGTTTGGGACTGTTGTCCGTTGTTGTCTCCCCCTTGGGCTAAACGGTTGGGGGAGGACCCTAACGCTGAATCCTGCTGCTGAGCCCCACTGACCGGCCCCTCACTCACTCGGTGCCTAAGTTGGTCCGCGTGCCTCCTCCAGAGGAGACCGGTGTTAGTCTCTACCCGGTACGAGACTGGTCCCGTCTGCTCCACAACCGTCCCTGGTACCCAGGCTGGACCAGCGTTGGCGTAGTTCCTGCAGTGTATAGGATCGCCGACGGCGAAACCTTTCGAGACCGCTAACCCTATGTTCTTCCCTTTGTCCTCGACCCTCGTCGGGTCTAACCTGGAGAGGATCGTGGTCAGTTTCCGCCGCATCAGCAGCTCTGCCGGCGAATATCCTGATGCTAAGGGGGTCACCCTATACGCTAATAAAAACTGGCATACTTGGTGATTTAGGTCCCCTGGGCCCATGCGCCGCAGCGCATCCTTTGTTGTACGCACCAGCCGTTCCACTTGGCCATTCGTGGCCGGGTGAAACGGCGCGGAAGTGACATGCCGAATGGCGTTTGCCTCCATGAATGCCCTGAATTCAGCGGACGTAAAACAACTAGTGTTATCGCTGACCAGAGTGTCGGGTAAACCGAACGTGGAAAAGACTCTCCTTAGATGGCTAATTGTAGTGGCGGAGGACGTGCTCTTCACCGGGATAACCTCCAGCCACTTGGAGAACGCATCCACCACCAAAAGAAAAATGGTTCCTCGGAACGGGCCAGCGAAATCTACGTGCACTCTGGACCATGGCCCCCTTGCTGCGTCCCATTCCCTATGCGGAAGACGAGCCGCCTCCGGTCGGGAGCTCTGGCATGCCTCGCAAGTGTCAACCATGTGCTCTATGTCTGCGTCCAGCTGTGGCCACCAGAAGTAACTCCGGGCCAGCGCCTTGGAACGGACGATGCCCGGGTGGCTGACGTGCAGCAGTTTGAGCACCCTTGGTCGTAGGGACGTAGGGACCACCACCCGTTGGCCCCACAAAAGGCACCCCCTCTCTAGGGACAACTCTATTTTTTTTCTAAAAAATGGGTCGAATTCCGTACCTGGGGATGACGCCGGCCACCCCTTCTGTACCCATGAGCTAACTTTCTCCAGCGTTCTATCCTTGCCTGTCGCCCTGGCAATGTCGGCTGGTACTATTGGGGGTGAATCTAAAACCTCTATTAACAATACCTGGTGGTCTCTCTCTACCCCTGCCTTTTGGTCGCCCGACAAGGGCAAAGGAGACCTTGAGAGTGCGTCTGCATGGCTGATCTCCTTCCCGGGCCGGTATTCCAACTCATGCTGGTATGCGTTGAGAAAGATAGCCCACCGCAGCATTCTCGGGGACAGGATCTGTGGCGTGGGCTTATTTGCAGTGAAAATTCCTAACAGGGGCTTGTGATCGGTCACGATTTTGAACGGGCGACCATACAGAAAATCGTGAAATTTTTTGGTTCCCGCTACTATCGCTAATGCCTCCCTGTCGGTCTGTGCGTAATTCCGCTCTGCTTGGGACAGGGACCTTGAATAAAACGCTATCGGGGCCTCTCTTCCATCGTCCAACACGTGGCAAAGCACCGCCCCCACCCCCACCGGGGATGCATCACAGACTAAAACCACTGGCCGTTTAGGATCGAAATGCGTTAAGATTGCCTCGGATGTTAGGAGTTGCTTCAACTCTTTGAACGCCCTCTCTTGCTCGTCACCCCACACCCATGTTTCTTCCTTTTTAAGCAACCGATGAAGCGGTTCGGCCACCGACGCCTTCCGTGGAAGGAAGGTGTGGTAAAAATTGAGGAGCCCCAGGAATGACTGTAGCTCGGTTTTGGATGTGGGGCGAGGAGCCTTCTTGATGGCGGCTACTTTGGACTTGGACGGCTTAATTCCCTCGGGTGTGACCCTGAACCCCAAAAACTCAACCTCTGTTTCAAAAAAAATGCATTTGTCTTTTCTCAGTCGCAGCCCCGCTTTCTCGAACACAGTCAGTACTTTATCCAATCTCTTTGCCAGTTCGGCCTCACTCCCCCCTGTAATCAACACGTCATCAAAATAAGGCAACACCCCCTCCAGCCCCTTCAGGAGGCGTTCCACAAGCGACTGAAAAAGGCCGGGTGCCGAGTTCACGCCGAACTGTAAACGCGACACCTGGAACGCCCCTTTATGTGTGACTATTGTTTGTGCCGCTGCCGTGGCGGGCGTTACAGGGAGTTGCTGATAGGCTTGTGCTAAATCGAGTTTAGCGAAACACTTTCCCCCATTCAGCCTGGCCAGAAGGTGGCTGACCACCGGCACCGGGTATGCATTGGGGCGGATCGCCTTGTTAATTGTACACTTATAATCAGCGCAAATGCGCACCTCCCCGTTAGCCTTTAGCGCTGTTACAATTGGAGTTTCCCACTCCGCGGAATCAACAGGAACAAGAATCCCCTGGCCCACCAGTTTGTCCAGTTCCGCCTCTATTTTGTCCTTTAGTGCGAACGGCACCCTGCGCGGTTTGAGTCTTATCGGGCGGACCTCCGGGTCTAGGTCGAAGGCTACAGGGGGTCCCTTGAACTTTCCCAGTCCTTTTTTAAAAACGTCGGGGTGCGCGTCACACACCGCTTGTATTGGATCCGCACCCACGGCATGCACCCCCCCTATGAACAAACCCAAAGGCTGAAACCACTGCGTCCCGAGGAGGCTACAACTTCCCCCCTTAAGGACAACTAGGGGGAGCTCCGCAGAATGTCTCTTAAAACGGACCCGAAATTTCCCGACCCCCAACACTGGAATGCTGTTCCCCTGTACGTCTCGTAGCGTGGACCTCAACGTTTTAAGTTTGGGCCGCACGTGGGGGTCGATTCTCAAGAACTCTTTCTGGGGAATTATAGAATAGGAGGACCCCGAGTCAATTTCCATTACGACAGGGGCCCCTTGTACTATTACCTCAACGAAGTAATGGGGCTGTCCCGCGGACACGCTGAACACGGGAGCGTCGTCCTCGCTGTCGTCCGAGATGCGGCCCACGCCGTCCTGCTTCCTCGTGGTCCGGGCGCCATCTTTGGACCTCGCTGGACGGTCCGGTCTGGTCGAACGGTCTTGTGAATGCCTCCGGCCCTCTTTCCGCTTCCTGCACGCCTTGGCGATGTGCCCCCGACGGCCGCAGTTGTAGCACTCGGTTTTCCTGAATGGGCACCTCGCGCGCTCATGGGCCGCTCCGCAACCATCGCAGCGGCGCCCTCCTTTTCTGACCTTCTGGACCTCCTCGCCGTCGCTGCCTTCCGTAGACGACTTCGAGGCCCGTCGGGTTGCGTGCACCGACTGTCCGGACTTTCCGTGCACCGAATTCTCCGCTTTGCCGGCCCTAGGACGCCACTCCCGCCACTGGTGCATCTCGTCTACTCCAGCATTCGTGGATTCCGCGGCTTCCGCGGCCTCTACCACCTCTGTCAGCGTGGGTGGTGGCTCCTTGTTCATCAGGCTGCGCTGCACTTCCTTGTCCTTCAGGCCACACAGAACTCCATCCCTGAGGGCCATCTCTAAATTGTCCCATCTGCAGGGGGCGGCGGCTATTCTCATGGCTGTTACGAAGGCCTCAACCGACTCGTCCGGCGCTTGTACTCGCCTCCAAAACGCGCTCCGAGCGGGAAACATTGCCCTCGAGGGTCGGAAACGCTCACGCAGCAGTTTCATGATGTCATCGGCTTTGAAATCGCTCACCTTCTTCGGTGCAATGATGCCCACCAGCGTTCGCTTGGTTTCCATCCCAAGCATTCGGGTGAGGATGGCCCTCTTCCTTTCCTCGTCGTCTTCTTTGACTTTGAGTTCCACTAGTGCCGCCTGGAAGTCCATTTCAAAAAGCTCCCAGTCTTGCGGTGTGGTGATGTTGAACCCGCTCTGTGCCCTGGCTCCTTGGGAATCCATTATCCCACCTTCGTCGCCAATTTGGTGTATGAGAACCAAGACACCGGACACAGCCTCGGGCTGGGTTAACTCAGGTTTATTGCATGGTGGACAGAGGGAACATGAGGTAATGGCGGATCAATAGCTCTTTATATGCAGTAGTAATACATTTGAACGTGGTTCCACGATAGCCCATTGGCTACTGTCTTCGTGACATCATTGCTGGTCACGCCCTTCTTGTCCAGGTGTAGGTGGTGGCGGGAAACTTCCCGCGCTGTGGCTCTTTGATGAGTTTGGACCAAGAGAGCTTGGACGCTCGCTGCTGCCAGCTGGTGGTCATTAGCTCGCGTCCTATTACAGGGTTTATAGTGATACAGCTGAAGGTTACATTGTTACCCGTAGGCAAGGTTACATTGGTTAAGATACATTGTTATCACATGTAGGAGGTTACACCGTTAGAACACAACAGCCCCCACTGTAGCTTCAACCTAGTTCTGTTTGGAGTGCAGGGTTTCTCAACCTTGGCCCCACAAGTGTTTCTGGACTTCAGTTGCCAGAAGCTCAAGTCAGCACATCTGTTGATCAGGGCTTCTGGGAATACTTTGTATAGAAAGCAATGCATCTGTAGAAAAGAGGTTCCTGTTTGCCCAGAGGTCTTCTGCACATCTAAGCATCCAGATTTTCCAGGGTGGTTAGTTGTTTAAAGAGCTTCCACAAGAACAGAAATCTTTGCTCTGCAGACACATGTATTGCCTTGTGGGGAAAGGAGCAACGGAGAATACAAGGCTGTCTTGATCCCCTGCTCACATGTTGGATAAAGGGAAGTGAGGCCTGAATAGAGATCTTGTATTTTCTTTTTATGTACTCCCACTCACATACTGTTTGAGATACTGTCATTTGTGGAAATAAATTAGGATGGCATGCAAAGAATTAACCTCTGCTAATACATCGGAGTTCGATTCCCGAGTACTGCATGATGGTGTGAGCTCCCGTTTCTGGCCCAGCTCCTGCCAACCTAGCAGTTCAAAAGCAAGAAACTGCACGTAGATTAATAGGGACCACTTTGGTGGGAAGGTAACAGCGTTACCGGTGTCTAGTCATGCCTGCCACATGCTCATGGAAATGTCTGCAGACACAGACGCCACTGGTTCTTTGGCTATAAACAGACATGAGCACTGAACCCTAGAGTCAGATACAACCGGCTTTCGAGGAAGGGCTACTTTTTCTTAATAGACTTCTTTTTGGCCATGTTAGCTAAGATCATCCACTTGGAAAAGATCGTTCTAGTTAGTAAGTTATATGGTGTCATGTCAGAACCAATTTACATTACAGCTATTCTAATAAGGCTTTCAGGGTGAGATTTTTAACAAGTAGTTTTGCCATTTCCACTCCCATGGTTAATTTTAATGGTGGGGAAGGGTTTGAACCTTGGACTCCAGATTCCTACTCTGTCACTCTACTATAATACAGTAAGGTTCAGCTGCATCATAAGGCAATGTGGATCATCTTTGCTGGTTTTGTATCTCCTGTTGTTGAAACCTTTGTACCAGCTACTGATATAAACAATGCACACGCATGTGGTCAGCTCATAGGATTGCTTGCTCTAGCAATATACACGGTGTTCCAAAAGTCACCATACATAGGCAAAATTTCATAACAACAGATATTTTGAAATGTGTTTGCCGTGAGTGGGGAAGAAGACTTCATATGTGTGTAGAAAGAGGTGGCCAACATGTTGAGAATATTTTGAAAAACATTGGGGTGAATATTTTCCAAATAAAGACACCTTTAGCTAAGATTTCCCATTTTTCCTATGTGTGGCGATTTTGGTGACACCCTGTAAAGTTTAGCAGCTTCACAAGACCATGCTGGACTAACGTAACATATAGCATCTTTGCTGGCCCTATACATTCCATATTACATTGTACATTTTGGCCTGAAAGACCGAGGCAAAGTAGAGTTGTACCCACTTGTAAGGAAACATGATTTGTGTTTTGACACAGTATCTTTCCTGATCATTTGAAACATTTATTAACCCATTAGCCTTTGATTTTAGTGTCTTGGCTTTATGGACCAAAAGTCAACATGAGAGAGCTCTAACTTTGATCTTAAACCAGCAGGCTTTAATTTTAAAAAATACTGTATTGGCTAACATTCAGAAATACGTTGCAATTAGAGTAGGCGCACTGAATTAATGGAACTTGCAGAAGAGTTGACTCACCAACTCACACATTCAATGAGCCTACTCTAATTGCAGTTTACTACTGGATTTCAGCCCTTGGATGTAGGATGGGAAATTCCATTGGAAAGTTGCTGCCAGATTATGGATAATACCTAGCAAGAGGGATCAAGGGCTAGCAGTTGGTAAATAGCAGTTTCCTTTGCCTTGATTTTTTCTATGCCACGTCTAAGGCCTACTTTTCATTATGGTTTCCTGATTTGCATTTTAGTGAGGCAGAGTGTTCTGAACAGAAGGCTCCATGAACTTGAAGTGTCAGAAGGAAAGAAAATAAAGCTTGCTGTCTCCCTGCCTCCAGCAGCAACAGCTGTTGAGAATGAGCCCTCAAGAAAAGCAGAACCTGAACAGATAAAGGTAAGCATGCCATTCCAGTTTGGACAAATATGCATAACTGCCTCTGTGAGAACTTCCTCTATGCTCTATGCGAGTTTATTTTATTTATTTATTTATTCAATTTATAGGCCGCTTTCCTCGCCTCAGTGACTTAAGGCGGCTTACATCAAATAAAACAACTTATACAATTAAAAACCCACTGATAAAACTGATAAAAAATTAAAATCTGTAAAAAAATAACCCCTTAATTAAAACCCCTCAGGGCTAAATGAGCCGGCAAGGCTGAGATGTGCTGCCAGATGCATCCCATGCCTGCTGGCAGAGCCAGGTTTTCAGAGCCTTCCTGAAGGGATACAGTTCTGCCTGGTGACGCAGCTCTGGTGGCAGGAGGTTCCAAAGAGTCAGGGCCGACACTGAGAAGGCTCTCCTCCTGGTCCCTGATGGGACCACCAGCGAGCCCCTACGGTCCGCCCTCGTAGGACGGGTCGAACACCTTGGGACGATGCGGTCTCTTAGATATCCTACTCCACTGCCATGTAGGGCTTTAAAGGTCAAAACCAGCACCTTGAATTGCAGCCGGAAGCATACTGGCAGCCAGTGCAGCTCCTGTAGCAGTGGCAAGGCACGGGCATAGCACCCACACCCCATCACCACCCGGGCAACCGCATTCTGGACCCGCTGCAGCTTCCGGATGGTTATTAAGGGCAGCCCCATGTAGAACACATTACAGTAGTCTAATCTGGAGGTAACCAGAGCCTGGGTGACTGTAAGCAAGGAGTCCCGGTCTAGGAACGGGCGTAATTGGCGAATGACACGGAGTTGTGTAAAAGCCCTCCTGGCCACAACTGCCACCTGCTCTTTGAGCAGTAGTCGTGAGTCCAGGAGGATCCCCAAATTACACGCCGGGTCTGTTTGGGTTGCCATGAGGTTTAATTTGTATGAAACATGTGAGTCCTTCTGGGTCCTATGTGAACACCAATCCAGAGGCAATTGTTGTGATGATAGAGCCAAAAATGGGCTGGCATAAGGGCAGAAACTGTGGCTGGGAAAAGTTAGACTTATCTCTGTAGATTTACAGATGTATCTGTTCGTGTGCCTGTGGACTTCTTTTTCCCTCCGCTCATGCTCAGCCAACACTAGAGACAAAAGATTGTGTACCCTTTGACTAAGTCAAACCTTCGCCAACTTGGTGGCCTCCCATTGTTTTGGGTAGTAAGCCCCATCAAGTCCAGCAGGCATTACAACTTTCTTCAGCCTGACAGGGAAATTGGCATTGTTGTCTGGAGGTGATAGGAGCTCTAGTTCTGCATATCTATTTGGTGTCAAGTTTATCAAGACATGGATGTTCTTTTCGGATGTTTATGAGAAATATTTTATTTCTGAGGAATCATTATTCCAGAGAATTGCGGTTTGACAATGAGGATCTCTGATACAACAGAAAAGTTTTCCTGAGCAGTAGCTTCCTGTGTGCTACCAGTCTTCACTCCACTTTGTGGTTTCCGATTCTTAATTGACACGTAGTAATGAAATGTGTCAGACCCGGGTGTTGTTCTTCATAAATTCTGAGCCTTCAGACATGTTCCCAGACTCTTTTGCAACATTCAGAAAGAAATTTCACTGGGTTAATTGAGCCTTACTCCCAGGTAAGGCTATGGTTAGTTTGCAGCTTTGAAAAGAGCATAGCTATGCTAATGACGAACTGTTGTCTTGCTTTTAGGAATCAGTTGAAGCAGAAGACCCCCAACAGCAAGGTAACATTGTTTTACATCAACGTCATCAACCAGGATGAAACATATATTTTATACAAGACTTGCAGACATATCCTTAATGGGAAACATATGGCCTGTTTTTCAAATGTTATGCCTTAATCATGCTTTGCATAAAAGCAGCTCATGCCACTTCCAGTGATAGTTAGGGCTAGGGGAGAAGTCTGTTGATGCTTATGCAAGGCTTGCATGACCTGCCCTGGCTAATTGATGAGATAATTAGCTGCATCTCATTCTCATGCCTGGTTCCAAATCCAGCTACACAACTGAGATATACTCTGTGATCTCATTAGTTAGTCACAATTAGCTGCTACAGGTTATGGATACCTCATGTAGACATTGGTAGGATTTGGCTTTAGGATTACAGCCATAGGTAGAGGTAAAATAGGGAAGAGTAATTTCTTTAGGTCTGCATTCAGAGTTAGCTTGTTTAGTGACATACAGTAAAACAGGCCATGGGAATTGCAACCTGAAGGCCTAGTATGACTTGCATCCCTCCTCTGACCTGTGGCACTCCAAATATGGCTCACTATAACCCCCTCGGGACTGCAGTGGCTCAAGTGGTTAAGACGCTGACTGGAAGTCAGCAGGTCAGCAGTTCGATACCCGAGTACTGCATGACAGAATGAGTTCCCATCTCTGTCCCAGCTCCTGTCAGCTTAGCAGTTCAAAAGCAAGAAATTGCAAGTAGATAAACAGGGGCCACTTCATTGGGAAGGTAAACAGCGTTCCGTGCATTCCGGTGTCTAGGCATGCCTGCCACATGTCCACAGAAGCATCTGCAGATGCAGACAGCACTGGCTCTTTGGCTATGAAACAGATGAGCACTGAACCCTAGAGTCGGATACAACTGGCTTTCGAGCAAGGGTGACCTTTACCTATAACCCCCTCAGAAAGGAGCTAGGACTGTCCCCAATCATTGTCTCCTTTGCATTCTCATGGGAAGTTGGAGGAGTTCTTCTGTGTCTAGGCCAGATATGAAACTGCCAAAATGAAGGCACTTTTTGGTGAGTTCATTCTGCAGTTCCTTTCACCTGACTTCGTGTGAGAAAGATTAGCTGGCAACACAAGGTTGCCGTTAACAGGGTACGCCCGATTGTGGTTCAAAAATACCATGATCTTCGAGGAGGTTCTTTCTGTGTACCCCAGCTGGAGGAGTGAAATTACCTTATCTACTTTTAAAAATATTCAAACCAAGAATTGAACTTTTACATAGTGATTTGATTTGAGATGGCAAATTTCCATTCTGGCTTTTAAAAAAAGATAATAATTTGGGACCTGAGGTTTTGGGAGACTAGACAGTATTCTTTTAAAAAACTGCCTGACTCTTAATGTTTTTAGGAAAGCTCCTTCTCTTAAGTCCTCCCGCTCTCTAAAGCATATTTGATGTCAGTCTTCAATGATGTATTGTGTTCTATATACAACTTTGGTGTTCTTGTGGTTTTGGAAATCAAATTAATGTGTTCACACGTTTTTATGTGAGTATAGAAATGTAAAACCAGGAGGAGACCTTAACAGGAGTTTGCTTTTTGGTAGTTTTCAACTCCATATGGCCTAGCACACTTTATCTTTCCTAGCTGGGGGCACATATCCAAGAATGTAAATCAGGAGGTATTCCTGGCATTCAGATGGCACTCGGAGCTCTCTCTGTGGGCACCTGTAAAGTCACCCCCAGCACAGAGTTTGCTCTGCCCAGCAGCCCAATGGGAGTGCTTCCTCCCTCCCCCTAGCACAGTTCGTCCCACCCCTCTGCCCAGCAGCCCAATGGGAGTGTTTCCTCCCCTCCATTTCTGTGTTGGCACTTTGTGATAAATAAGTGGGTTTTGGGTTGCAGTTTGGGCACTCAGTCTCTAAAAGGTTCGCCAACACTGGTCTAGAGAGTTGAGTTAGAGCAATCTTGTTCTAAGGGGAGATACTTGCTTGTTTTCTTATATAAACAGTAAAATAAAATGAGGGTTTGCTAAGAGGGGGAAAGTACCAATCATGGTGGGGCAGCTTATATCCTTTTAGAAAGTTTCTAGATTGCAACTCCCATTGCTTGGCATCGTTGTGGTCAAGGCCAGTCAAACAGCATTTGGAGAACTGTGAGTTGCTATGTCACTCTCTCCACTGTAATGTGGGAGCGACCATTGCTCCATGGCAGGAGGACATTTTCCACCTTCATCCCTGCCACGGAGCGCCTCATGGGCCTTAAGATGCCAGTGGATGTTGAGTACCAGGCTTTGTCACTGACATTGAGCCTGGATGCCGTCTCTTAGGCTCCCTCCGATGTTCAGCCACAATGTTTAATTGTATCTCATGTTTTATGTAATTTATCATCTTTGTTTGTCTGTAAACCGCTTTGGGTCACCAGTAGGTGAGGAAAGTGGTATAAAAATATACTAAATAAATAAATGAATTCTTGGTAGAAGCTGTAGAGCAGAATGTTTCAGAGTTATGTGGGGCTTTGTTCTTAAAGGTATGGTAGGAATCATTTCTCTTTTCACACACAAACACACCCTCCCCTTCTCTTTCACCCTGTCCAGAAAATATAGCAGAGAAGCAAGTGACCCAGAAGGACTTTAGTGTGGTGGTTGAGCCAGCTGCTGGAGAGGAAATTGAGATGGATATGCTAGAAATGTACTTTGAAAACAAGAAGTATTCCGGTGGGGGGCCTATAAAGACCTGCATGAAAGATGGCAAAAAAATTATTGTCACGTTTGAAAAAGAAGCAGGTATGTTCTTTTAAGATGGCCTTGATGCTGGAAACATTGAGGGCAAAAGAAGAAGGGGGCAGCATCGGATGAGATGGCTAGATGGCATTGTTGACACAACAGTTGTAGTAGAGTTGAGCAGGTTGAAGAGGAATGGGGGAGGATAGGGGTGCCTGGCGTGCAGTGGTCCATTGTGTCGCAAACGGTCGGACTTGACTATGCGACTGAACAACAATAACTTATCAGAAGAGAGCTCACTGCTTGGAAAGGGTGAAATGTTTCTGGTTTTTCTCCCAAATGGGAAAAACCCTTCTATGCAGAGAGGGCTGGTGTTTATACTGATGCAACCACATGGCCGCTTTAAGCTCTTCACAGCCTGGGAGCTGCTCTGTGTGACAATGCCATAGATATCCATTTTTGGGGGGAGAGTCAGAAAACACAGATGACCCATCCTAGATGATGAGCTTATACTCTGTCTGAAGTGTCACCAAGTGGCAGTGTCGTCATAGGGATAACTTTGCCAGATATGCTGCCTGAAATTAGTATGTATTTAGTTAGAGAGAATAGTTCCACTTCCGCCGCTTCGACCAGCAGCCGGCCGGTGGAGATGAGCGGCAGCTGGAGCTGCTTTGGCGGCTACAAAGGATGCCTTCTCCCGCCGCCGAGGGTCGCCACCGCTGTTTCGACTGGCGGCCGGCTGGTGGAGATGAGCGGCACCTGGAGCTGCTCTGGCGGCTACAAGGGACACTTTACTCCGCCGCCGAGGGTCACCACCATGACTCCGACCGGGCGCTTCCTTTTCCGCCGTCGGCGAGGGTTGTGGGCTGCTCCCTTTTCCCCCTGGCCAATCCAGCGGGCGGAGAGATGGTGGTGGCTGGAGAGAACTTTGACCTCGAGAGCCGCAGCCAGCGCTTCTCTGGCTGTCGCCAACTCGGCTCCTGTTCTGGCCGGGCCGGCCATGGGAGGTAAAGGCATTTTCAGTGGTTGGTTTCCGTGGCCCAGACTGTGTTCACCTCCAGTGCCCCAAGCCCCACCGCTCAGCTGGGATTTGAAGGGCTGAGACAGTGGTTGGGCGAACGGTGGGTCCTATTGAGTGTTGTTGTTTTTCTGATGCATTGCTATTGAGCCTACATTGTATTTATGATGATTATCGCTTTATTGTTGTTTTGACTATATGAATTGTGCTGTTTTTATATGTGTGTGTGTGTGTGTGTGTGTGTGTGTGTGTGTGTGTGTGTGTGTGTGTGTGTGTGTGTGTGTGTATTCACTTTTAGGAAACATTCAGTTTTCCTGCAGAGGGGAAGAACATCTTTACAGTGAGTTTGCCTTCAAGGATGCAGGCAGAAGAGAAGAAGGGGTTTTTGCTAGCTGGAACTCAATACGGAGGTTCCTTGGTTTTACCTCTTAGGCCCGTAATGGCGAACCTTGGCCCTCCAGATGTTCTTGGACTTCATTCGCAGAAGCCCAAGCCCCCGTGAATCTACACAAATGGGTTTACTGTGATTCATCTGGCCCAGCCCGCCCTTGTCACTCCCGGAAGTGGAAGTAAAATGCGCCCGTACGGGCGTGTTGTACATGTATTGTATAACGAAAAACCCTATGGGATGTATTGTACAACGGAAAACTCCAGAGATACATTGTAACCAGCACAGACTTCAGGGGAAAGCCAAGGAAACATGCTGGAACCTTTACAAACTTTAAGAAATGATTGTTTAAAGGGTAAATACATTGCAAAAACATGCCAAACCACCCTGACTTTAGGGGGAAACCATACAACATTTTAAAACTTTTAAAAACTTTATGAAGTGCTTTCTAAATGGTAAAAACACTACGTACATTGCAAAAACATGTCAAAACACCAGGATTTAGGGGAACAAACCAGGGTAGCAATACTCAAAGGAAATTTTTAAAGGGTGCAGAGTGAGGTCCCAGACACCACAAACACAGATGACAAAATTAACCAGCATGCCATGTGCCCATATGATGCCATGTGCACAGGACTCCATTTTAAAGCTAACAGTTTTAGAAGCAGGCCCAAAATGGATGACAAAATAATCACCACACCCAAGCAGTGCCCCAAAACAACACACAGAACAAAGGAATTTCTTTTAACAAATTTTTTTTTACCAGCAGCCCAAAGATTGCTCCAAAAATACCCCCTGCCCCCAAGGAGTGCCCCAAAACACACCGGACAAAGGAATTTTTTTTTAAAAAAAAACAAAACAAAACATTTTACCAGCAGCCAACATATCAATCCCTACCCCCCCCACCTCACCCCCAAGCCATTCGGACCAAAATCTCATCTGCCTACCTTTCCACTGTGCCAAAGAATGCTCCAAGAATCCAAAGAATGCAAATTGCTTTCCAAAAATGCAGAAGAAATAATCCAAAAAATTGAAATCTCACTCAAAAACGACTCCAAACAACTCCAGCTACTCCTCATCTTGTGCAAACCCACAGAGTCAAGAATGCATGGTTTGCACTTTTTAAACTACCCAGGCACACAGCAACCTGGGGTGGAGGGAAGCAATGTATTGTACAATGAAAAAATTCGTTATACGGAGCAATTTACCCCCAAAATTCTTTTCGTTGTATGGGTTCTTTTTGTTGTACGATGCATTTGTTGTACGGGGTACCACAGTACGAGCTTTTTGTCGAATGAGTAGGGCTTGTGTACAGTTTTGAAATAAGCAGATACATGCACTTGTTGAAGATAATATGACTTTGCTGGCTGGGCAATGGCTTGTTCTGGCTTCTAGAACTTTAGTTTTTCTTTTACTGCTTCCCCCCCTAATCAGATGCTGAGAAAGTTTTGCAACAGAAGGATCACAGCATAAACAAAATTGCACTTCATGTCAGAAAGTATAAACCAGAAGCTCAGTTACAAATGTCTACATCCCTCATCCTGATTGAGAATGTGCAAGAAACCATAGAGCAAGACATTTTGATTCTGTTGATAGAGAATGTCAGCGGCTTATCAGAAGAGGAGGAGGATTTCAGTGTGGAAGTGGTTCCAGAGAAGAACGCTGCTGTAATCACTTTCATCAAGCATGTTGGTAAGAGGGAATTGATTATGGGAGAGAAATCAGCTGGGTGCAACTCTTTAAAGCAGCTGATTAATTTGGAAAGTAGTGATAACATTGCCAGTAGACTAAAGTGCTTGTGCTGATTCCATGGTGTGTAATAAATAGTGTTCTGATAATAGCAAGGCCATGGGAATATAGCTGGAGGCATCAGAGCAGAATACTATACTTCCTGCATTGAGGAGACCTTACAATTCATTATTATCACAGCTTTGAGAATTAACTGGCTACGCTCAGAGGTGGGGGAAAAGTGACTTCTTTGGATCATATCTTTCAGCATCCATGACCAGTTGTCATATTGACCTGGAAATTCTGGGAGTTAACGTATAGGAAAAGAAACTTTCCAAAGCTCTGGTTGTAAGAGATGGGAATGGACATGGGATTTTTGGAATTTGTCGACTACAGTTCCTAGAAGCCTGAAGGAATTTCTCCTGCCAGTCTTCTGGAGACTTTAATGAGGAAATCAAAATGCTAGTAGGTGTTTACAGCTAGTAGGTTCAGACTCTGACAGCCATTTTCATTCTTTGATGGATAAGAAGGGCTAAATATCATGGGAACTGCAAGGGATTGCTGGTCTGGTCGTTATTGTTTTGTTTTGAGAGACTCCCTATGCAGAGCCTAATGTGCAGGGACTTGTTCAGTTGCACAGTCAGGTTTGGCCCTTTGCAACCCCATGGGCCACAGCATACCAGGCTCCTCTGTCAGGCCAGGTACTACCATAGCCATAATCCCTTGTAGCTCCCACAGAGTTTAGCTCTGCCCACCTATTTTACCTGTGGTCTGCACAGGACAAATGTTACTTTTGGAATTTATGTAAATACAGTACTTACTTTTAAAAAGTACTTATTAATACTTTTAGAAACATTTGTTGCTCAATCCATTGGTCTCAATTTTTTTTCTTATTACACGTTTTGTAAACAATAGCAATTTTACCAATTATTACACTGGTGAGCTTGTTGAGCATTGCAGCCATTAATATGATGCCACCAAACAATAAGTGTGTCATATTGGGGTATATTATGAGAAAGAAACCTTTGGATATGGGACTGGTTCATTGGGAAACTGCTTAAAATCTTGTGAAGCATTCCCAAGCTGGAGTCATTTGGACTACAACATCCAGCAGACCTAACTAACATGTCGGGGTGATGGGAGTTGGAGTTCAAAACCTTGTAAGACCTTGGAAAGGAGAAGCAGGGTGACTGTCTCTGGATGGCAATAATGTGGTGGCACTATTCTGGATTGAAATAAGACTATAATAGATGGGCTAGAGGGCTAGTTTTATCACTTCACACCCAGAAACCATCCTGATTCACTGGGCCAAAGGGTAGTGGAAGTGTGTCAGAATGAAAAATATCAGCAAAATAGATCCTTGAGCTAATGTGTTTGGTACTGAATGGATTAATAGAAGGAATGTGGAGGTGGAGGGAGAAGGAGAGAAATGTGGGGGCCTAGGTGGGTCCTGTGCAAGGTAAGTAGATGATGAGTATCTGGCAGATGATGGTATCCTGGAGGCAACATGGGCTGCCTCTGCGCATTGGCAATCATCTACAGTAAAGAAATTTATGTGGTTTATCACCCACAAGCATGAATCCACTTGCAGTACACATCCTCTGTTAGTGTGATCCCTTACATTAAAACAGGATTGTAGTTCTTAGCTGCCATTGCTGGCTGGTTTGTGGTACAAGGATATCCAGCTGCTCAGAGTGCCAGGGCCACTGGGAGTCTTTGCCCTCTGGCCATGTGGCAGAAATGGAGTTCCTAGAATTGCCCCCCACTAGGCTGCTCCAGCATTGCCAGCCGGCTAGTTCCAAGCATACCCGTCAAGCACGGCTCCGGAAAATACGGGAACTGCTCTGGCCTGGACGCCCATGTGCAGCAACAACCCCTTTGCGCATGCGCAGAACCCCTCTGTGCATGTGCACCGCTGCCTCTGATGGGCGTGTGTGTGTGTGTGCAGTAACCCCTTTCCCCGCCGTTCAAAATACAGGATGGCGTCGGGAAAAGGGAGGAACGAGTGCTGGAATACAGGAAATCCCAACCAATATGGGATACTTGACAGGTATGGTTCCAAGGTAGCTTAGGAAGCCTCCCAGTCCTGGCTAGCTGGCCACATTGTGCTTTTTCAGGGGGGCGGGGGGAAGGTCCAGAAGCCTCTGTTTTTGCCACATGTTGAGTGGGTGAGGACTCTGTCTCAACCCTGGTGCTGTCAGCACTTGAGAAACCTGGTGCTGCCCATCCAGCAATGTTGCTGTAAGGAAAGGGAAAGGCTGCCCGTGCTTGGAAGCCGATCGTATCCAACTCTAGGGTTTGGTGCGGTGCTCATCTTCATTTGAAGTCCTAATGTGGTCTTCAAAGGAGCAGGTTCTATGCCCTATTGAAACTGCAGTAAGGATTGCGTCCTGTGATGACAGGAGTTTCAGTGAATTCCTCCTGGTTTTTCTTTACTGTCTAGTCTTGGCCATGGTGAATAGAGAACTATACCATTACTTGAATTACTTAATACTGTTTACTTTTAATTTTTTTCATAGAAATAGACCAGCTTATCCAAGAATTCAATCAGTATAAAAGAACTAAGGAACTGAATGTCTCTGTGCATCCTCTGGAGATGACTAACAGCATTCTGGTTGAAAATATTCCACCTGGTGTCTCTAGAAACTATATTGTTGTCTATTTTGAGAGTAAAAAGCATGGAGGTGGGCCGGTGTTAGATGCCCTTTATGTTCCTGAAGAACATTCTGCTGTGATTACTTTTCAGGATGCAAAAGGTAATATATAGCTATATATATAATTGTTAAACTAGAGTTTAGAACTACTGTACTACCATCAATCACAACTTTTTAATGCTCAGCCAAACTTTAATTCATTAGCGGCAACAATTGTAGTGAAAATAATAAAACTGTTTTGTTTTTGTTAACAGTATATATTTGAAAATCCATTATAATTATTAAAAATGATGCAGAATAACTATCCCCTGTAAAAACCACTGTGAAATTTAATGCATGTTAAGCCCTGTGTTTGGGCAGCCACGTTTGTTTCTTCTAGAGAGCAGCAGGGGAAACTGAGCATCAGGTTTGCATCAGTAGCAGGTTATATATTGATGTAAATTTTTTGTTGTTCAGTCACACAGTCGATTCCGACCCTTTGCAACCCTATGGACCATTGATCTCCAGGCACCCCTGTCCTCCACCATCCTCCTCAGCCCGCTCAGCTCGGTGCCCGCTGCGTCCACAATGCCATCCAGCCATCTCATCCTTGGCCGTCCCCTTTTTCTTTTGCCCTCCACCTTTCCCAGCATCAAGGCTTTCTCAAGTGAATCCTCTCTTCTCATTTGGTGTCCAAAGTACTTCATCTTCATCTTTACTATTTCACCTTCTAAGGAGCAGTCAGGACTGATTTCTTTCAAGATTGACTTATTTGTTCTCCTCGGTGTCCAGGGGACTCTCAGGACTCTCCTCCAACACCACATCTCAAAGGCGTCTATTCTTCTGCGCTCAGCCTTCCTAATGATCCAGCTCTCGCATCCATACATTACCACTGGGAATACCATTGCTTTGACTATACAGATTTTTGTTTGCAAGGTGATGTCTCTACTTTTCATTATGTTCCCCAGGTTTCTTATGGCTTGTCTCCCTAGAATCAGTCGCCTCTTTATTTCATGGCTGCAGTCACCATCTGCAGTGATCCTAGATCCCAAGAAAGTAAAATCCGTCACTGCTTCTACTTCTTCCCCATCTACTTTCCAGGTGCTGATAGGGCCTGTTGCCATTATCTTGGTTTTCTTGATGTTAAGTCTCAGGCCAGCTTTTGCACTCTCCTCCTTCAGCCCAATCAAGAGATTCTTTAGGTCTTCCTCACTTTCTGCCATTAGGGTGGTATCGTCTGCATATCTCAAATTGTTGATGTTTCTCCCAGCAATTTTTATCCCATATTGTGATTCCTCCATCCCTGCATTGCGCATTATGTGCTCTGTGTATAGGTTGAAAAGCTAGGGTGATAAAATGCAGCTTTGTCTTACTCCTTTTCCTATTCCAAACTATTCTGTCATTCCGTGTTCTAACCGTTGCTTCTTGACTCTTGTACAGATTTCTCATGAGGCATATGAGGTGTTCTGATATTTCCATTTCTTTAAGTACTTGCCACATTTTATTGTGGTCCACGCAGTCAAAGGCCTTGGTGTAGTCAATAAAGCAGAACTATACTTGTTTCTGGTATTCCTTTGTTTTCTCCATGATCCAACGTATGTTGGCAATGTACTCTCTAGTCCCCCTGCCTCTTCTGAAACCCGCCTGCACCTCTGGCAATTCTCTCTCCATGTGCTGCTGAAGTCTATCCTGTATTATCTTGAGCATCACCTTGCTAGCGTGTGGGATGAGCACAATTGTTCGATAATTTGAAGACTCTTTGGCACTACCCTTCTTTGGGTTTGGAACGTATACTGATCTTTTCCAATTCTTTGGCCACTGTTTTGATTTCCAGATCTGCTGGCATATCGAATGCAGTAATTTGATTCTGTCATCTTTTAGAGCTTTGAAAAATTCAATTGGGATACCATCATCTCCACTAGCTCTGTTGTTTGCAGTGCTTTTTAGGGCCTTTCTGACTTCACTCTCTAGGATGTCTGGCTCAAGTTCAAATTCTTCATCATTGTGATTATCAGTGGTGTTGAGGTCCTTTTTGTAAAGTTCCTCTGTGTATTATTTCCATCTTTTCTTAATCTCTTCTGCATCAGCTAACTCCTTGCTGTCTTTGTCCCTTATCATGGTCATTTTTGCTTTGAATGTTCCCTTGATTTCCCCAATTTTTTTGAAAAGATCTCTAGTCCAGCCTCTTGTGTTGTTTTCCTCTATTTCTTTGCACTGTTCATTTAAATAGATTTTCTTGTCTCTCCTTGCTTTTCTTTGAAATTCTGTGTTCAAGTGACTGTATTTTTTCTTTTCTCCTTTGCCTTTTGCATTCCTTCTTTCCTCTGCTATTTTAAGAGTCTCATCAGACAACCACTTTGCTTTCTTATGCTTCTTTTCTTTTGGTATGGTTTTCCTTGCTGCCTCCTGCATGATGTCCCGCACATCTGTCCATAATTCTTCTGGTACTCTGTCTATCAATTCCAAACCATTAAATCTGTTCCTCACCTCCACCGTGTATTCCTTAGGGATGTTGTCTAAGTCATATCTGTCTGGCCTGATTGTTTTCCCTATTTTCTTTAGTCTAAGTCTGAATTTTGCTATTAGTGGGTTGTGATCTGAGCCACAGTCTGCTCCAGGTCTTGTTTTTGCTGACTCCATCTTTGGCTGCAGAGTATGTAATCAATCTGGTTTCGATGTTGGCCATCTGGTGATGTCCATGTGTAAAGTCGTCTCTTGTGTTGCTGGAGGAGGGTGTTTGCTATGACTAGTGTGTTATCTTGACAGAACTCTATCAATCTTAGCCCTGCTTCATTCTGTGTTCCAAGACCAAACTTGCCTGTTATTCCATCTACTTTTTGATTTCCTACTTTGGTATTCCAATCTCCCAAGATTGGACATCATTTCTTGGTGTCTGTTCTATGAGGTCTTGTAGGTCCTAATAGAACTGGTCCACTGTGGCTTCATCTGCGCCCGTGGTTGGTGCGTATATTTGGATTACAGTGATATTAAAAGGTTTGCCTTGGATTTTGACTGACATCATTCTATCATTTTTGAGATTGTATCCCATTACTGCTTTTCTCACTCTTTTGTTGACAATTATGGCTACTCCGTTTTTTCTGAAGTTTTCTTGACCACAGTAGTAGATGTGATGGTTTCCCGAGTTGAATTCACCCATCCCTGTCCATTTTAGCTCGCTGAGTCCCAAGATGTCAATGTTTATTATTTCCATCTCATTTTTCACCACTTCCAGTTTTCCTTGGTTCATCGACCTCACATTCCATGTTCCTATGCAATATTGTTCCTTGCAACACTGTATTTCTCCTTCCCCTTTCCTGTCCCTCCCCTTCTTTTGATCCCCTTAATTTTGATGTAAAACTAAGTGAGGCTAAAAACCTTGGAAAGGGTTGCCGTACGTTGGAACTGACTTGACGGTGCACAGTTATTATTCTTAAAAGGAAACACGGGCTGATGATTTTGTGAGGTAGGTACCTGCCCAGAAAGCAGAATAATAGGGAAAGCAGGAGGAAGTCAGTTCTCTTGGTAAAGAAGCGAGAGCTTAGCTTGGGGGTGCCCAAACTACAGCCTGTGGGTGCATTTTACTTCTGCTTCCGAGAGCATCGAGGGCGGCATGGGCCGGATGAATTGGAGTTGTGGCTGGATCCGGCCTAAGGCTCATAGTTTGAGCATCCCTGGTTTTAGCAGAGAACATGGCAGCTTAAAATCTATCTCATCCTGTTGTAAAACAGATTACAAGGCATGTTTTACTTTGCTTCCGGTGGGAGGAACCATGTGACCGGCCCACGACCTGAAAAGTTTGGACACCCCTGGCTTAGCTGGATGGTAGTTTCTGCAAGTGAAGGCCATCTTCAGGCAGGAACAATGAGATTTTGACTTCTATTTCACACGTCTTGGATCAATCGTTTAGGGCTCATTTGGATCCCCAAAGAGCGGCAGAGAGATTGGAAGCCTCTCGTTTGGACTGTAATTTTTCCTTACAGTATAATGAGGAACAGCGTGGTGTTGAATGGAAAAAGGAAATGATTTTCACAGCTTTTTTGCCACTCAGAGTTCATTGTGTCGGTTTATTTAAATTATATTTCTCCTCTTTACATGTCTAATCAAATACGCTCAGGTGTTTTAACTATTAACTTATTTGAAAAATCAGCACTGAAATAATGAAGTGTATGCTGGGCTGCAACTTGCTCAGTTTTATCTGAATCAGTGTGGGTTATGATTGGAAGCTTTTTTTCTCTGATGGTGTTTCCCCCATCCCCTCCTCTCTTTAAAGATTTAAATACCATCTTGAAACGGAAACATTCTTTGAATGATGTGCCGGTTCTTGTTCATCCGTACTACAAATCTTTGGGTGCTGCTCTCTATGGGAAGGAAAGACCTCAAATTAAGATACCAGACGCGAGCAGAGTTTTTCTAGATCCCTACCAATGGAAATTTTTGCAGCTCAATCCAGCGTTGCTTCAGGAAATAAGTGGTGAAATGGCCCACCATTACTGTGAGATTGAATGGCCATCCAGAGACAGTGCACAGCCAGAAATTACCATAAATCCTTCAAGTGCCTTGTTGAAGCAAACAAGGTCCTTGATCAAGACCTGGAATAAAAATGTTTCTAACCAACTTGCACAGATCCTCTCAAAGCTGAAGGTTATCAAATGTAGTGTGGATGCTGAAGTGTGGGAAGCCATAAGAAACAGCATGGTTAAAGATGACCTTTTGATCATACCAGATATTCCAAAGGGAATTGTCTTCGTGGGGGCGGCTGAAGTTGTAGCAGACATCGAGCAAGAAATGAAGTTGCTTGTAGAAAGTGCTGTTAAAAAAATTGAAAGGGAGCGGCAAACAATAGAGAAAACTGTATCAGTTGATCCTGGAAAATACACTCTACTGAAGAATGCTGGATTAGAGGAGAGAATTCACTCAGAGTATCCAGAACTAAAGATTGCTTATGATCCTTCAAAAGAATGTATATGTCTGTATGGAGTAGCTGCTGAAGTATTCAAAACAAAAAGCGATATCCTTGAAAGTCTATCTAGTATAGCACAGAGATCAGTGGATGTGCCTCCTTATGTTTTGCTTTTCCTGCAACATGTTGATAATGAGCAACTGTCTCATCTCCTATTCTGGGACAAAAACATCAATGCTTCCTATCAACTCAAGGGTGAGCAGGTCCTCTTATTGGGGGGCACTTCACAGGATCTTACAAGAGCAGAGGAGATTATGAGAAAAGATCTGTCTTTCCGGTGTATCACATTGGAGGATAAACTGGTTATCGCAATGACAGAGTGGAACGAACTAACCCATAATTTATATAAGGCCTATAATTGTACTAGCGAAACCATCATAATTCATGAGCTGGAGGAGCAGGTAATAATCGCGGGTTGTTCCAAAACAGTGGCCGATGCCAATCAGAAGTTGTTGGATTTTATTGATACCAACACATACATTAAAAAATTCATTGGGACTAAATCTGCAGCTGTGACTGTGTATGTAGAGCAGGAGATGTGTGATAAATGGCTTAAATTGACTGAGCAAGGTGTGAAAATCAATTTTGGCACATGGCAGAATCAAAGACGTAAAATTTTCTTTGAGGGACCCAAAAGAGGTGTGTTGGAAGGACTCCAGCTCTTTAAAAATATACTATCTTCTCTTCATACTAAAACCGTGGTGGTTGATTGCCTAGGAGCCAAAAAATTTTTCAAGGACCAAGAATCCTTGTATGTTGCCATTGCAAAACAAAAATTTAAGTGTTCAATTGTGATTCAAGAAGATACAGAGAATGATGGAGAGGAGAGTAAAGAGGGACATGGCATTGAAGGGAAAGATCAGCCGTGCTTTGAAGTTAAAATAAGAGGCGGCATTGTCATAACTGTTAACAAGGGAGACCTGACACATTTTCAGGTGGATGTGGTAGTTAATGCATCAAATGAAGAACTGAAGCATATTGGTGGCCTTGCAGATGCGCTCTCGAAAGCAGCTGGCCCACAGCTCCAAGAAGAATGTGATAATCTCATAAGGAAACATGGAAAATTAAGGCCTGGCTGTGCTGTTATCACGGGTGCTTGGAACCTGCCTTGCAAGCAGGTGATTCATGCAGTTGGGCCAAGGTGGGATAGTAATGAAAAAGAAAAATGTATACAACTATTGAAGAAAGCTGTGAGGGACAGTTTATCACTGGCAGAAGCCTATAATCATTGCTCCATAGCCATGCCTGCCATAAGCTCTGGTGTTTTTGGATTCCCAATTAAAGAGAGCGCGCATTGCATTGTAACAACCATCAAGGAAACCTTAGATGAATCTTCTGAGAATGGCTCCTTGAAGCAGATATGCCTTGTGGACTTCAAAGATGAGACAGTTAGGGCATTTTCTGAAGCTCTGAATAGAGTGTTTGTAGATAAAAAGTCACCATCAAAAGAAGATTCTAAACGTCCATCGGCCTCCAAAGCTAAGAACCATTCTGTGGGAGGCAGACCAGAAGATCAAATGGTCTTTACTGCTGAAGGCCTGAAGATAATTCTGCAGAAAAAAGGAATTGAAGAGGCAACGGTATGTATGCTGCAAGTAGCTCTCATGTTCATTTATGTGCATGTATAGTCCTGTCACCTATGTAGATAAAGCGTGCAACCCTGTCGCATGATCATTCAGTGTTTGAGAAAAATCACAGTGAACCTCCCCTGGATCCAATGCTATGCATATGCTGATGAAGTTAGGAGATTAGGGGACATCATGTTTGGTTGCTGGATATCTGAGGGGGTTGGTTGGGCAACCTGAAGCTGAACCCATCATTAGGCTGGTGGTCATAGTGTTTCCCTTTTTCCTTGCAATATCTGAAAACTCAGCCTGGAAAGTACCCCAGTTTTCTAGAATGGTGTTGGGTTGGCTGCAGTACGTAGTCAGGTTGAATACAGTTGAAATCTGCATAAAGTTGATACATCATTCATAGGGATTGATGTGTTTTGTGATGTTTGCTAAAAATGCAGAGCCCTGTAAGTAGAATATCTTAGTGATATTCTTTATGTTGTAGATGTATGGTGGCATTCCTCTATCAGCACCATTGACCCTTGAAGCACCTGATTACATCTCATTTAGTAAGATAAATAGGATTGGATTTGCTTAATACTTGAAGGGAGACCAATAGCGAATACTAGAAATCTTGAGGTATGGCTAGGAGGGTCTCTTGCCTAAGACCAGAGGAGCTGCTGCCAGTCATAGATGACAGTATTAGACAAGAGCAGCATTTCCCAACCTTGGGTGCCCCAGGTGTTCTTGGACTATAGCTCCCATAAATCTTGACCAGCACAGCCAGTGGTGAAGGCTTTTGAGAGTTTTAGTCCAAGAACATGGTGACCTAAGATTGGGAACCACTGGACTAGAGAGCCTCAAGATAAAGAAAGTTTCTTATGTTGCTATGTGTGTGATAGAAAGAAAGGAAGCAAGCAAATACATGTGCTTCTGCTCGTTTGAGAGGTTTCAGATTTTTCTTAGCTGTCCTTGTCTGCCTTTCTAGACCGATGTGATTGTCAACAGTGTTTCTAAGGAGCTGCAACTTAAACAAGGCCCCCTCTCCAAAGCCCTGCTGGGCAAAGCAGGACTGGAACTCCAGATGGAATTGTACAAAGAAGGCCAAGGCAAAGACCTGAAAGGAGGCTGTGTGCTCAAAACAGGCGGCTATGCCATGAGCTGCCATTATGTGCTACATGTCATTTTACCTCACTGGAATCAGGATCAGAATTCTGCAGAGAAGGTACAGTTTGTCTCAAAAGTCTGAAGAGGGTGCTTTATAGCAGGGGTTCTCAACGTTTTCCAGCCGCGGGCTACACTATGCCCCCTTAGATAGCTGAGCGGGCTGGACATGTGGTTCCCTTCACCGTAAACTCTGCCTTAAAACACGTCCACGGCTGTTGTAAATGCATTTACGACAGCTGCGGATGCATTTACAGCGGTGTAGGCCAGGTCCAGCCCATAGGCCGTAGGTTGTGAACCCCTGCTTTATGGCATGCAAAACTATGGTGTCCCCATCCTCTGAGGCTACTTAGAGAATTACTTCCCAAGACTACTAGGTTTTTTCCCTTCCTTTGTATCTGTGTGCATGAAGGTGAGGCGCATAAGACTTACCGGCACATCTCCATTCCTTGCACTCTTGGGCCATGACTCCCAGGATTTACATTTCTAGCATTGTTACCCTTGAGAGGCTCAGAGTTGCTTAGGGGCTCAGATTTTGCTCAGATATACCTGCCTTCAGTCCTTTTGACTTCGGACATGTGCTTCCCCTATTGATTTAGAGAAGCCTTAGTGCTTTATACAAGATACCTATCATCTGTCTCACTAGATGTCCTTCATCCAGAATAATTTAACTATAATGGGTTGTCCTGGAAAAAGAACATCCTGAAGAAATTGTTTGTAATCCACAATAGCATTCACAGAAATAATTGTATTGGTTTTAAAGATAACTGATAGGGAGGAGAAATAAATTTTCAGTATTAAAATAAATTTGAGTTTTCAATATTTTAGTATTTAAAAAGGCTAAAAATATGCAAGATTTGAAGAAAGCTAACTGATGAATTGAAACAGGAGCTGAAGGAAAAATTAAATAGTTACAGAAAATTTGGGTTAACATGGTTTGGGAGGATTGTTGTATGTTAAATGAAGATTATATCCAAGTTTAATTTTTTTTTTCTTTTGGAGATTAGCTATAATGGTAACTGATGCAGAGTTAAGGGTTAAGGGATTGGTTGAATTTAATAAATAATTTTTGTAATAGGGATAAAAGGCCAAGAATAAGTAAAAGACTATGATATTTCTCATAATTGGAAGAAAATGTAGGTGTTCCCAAAATTAGGTACTGTATTTTATGTTGCTAATCAAATGAGAAATATTCCCAATACAGTATTATAATAAATTCAAATGATTTATCATGGGAAAGTATATAATTATTTGAAGATAACAAGAATTTGCAAAAATTATTTTTAAAGAGATTTAAAAAGTATAAAATATATATTTAAAACCCTTTCTTTAAAAATATGTTACAAATCTGGAGTAAATATAAGAAAATATTTAGTCCAACAGCTTCCCCATTAACCCAGATAGTTGATTTGAAAATTTTTCTAGGAAATGTAAAAAGTGAAGAGAGAAAGGGTAAAATGGTATACAGTAATGTGATTCAGTTGGATAGATGGATTAAAGGTTGAGTAAAAATGTGGAAAATGTACAGAGCTGATAAAGTTTGAAGACTTAATAGTGAAGAGGGGGGTGGATGAAGAAAGTTAAAAAGGAAAGGGTTAATAGATAAAGTTTATAGAATATTGATAGAAGCAGATCAACAGCAGAATTGGGAAATAACTTGGGAAAGGGATTTGATAATAGCTTGAAAAATGATTTTAGATAGGAAAATAACTGAATTGGAATGGAGAAGTTTGTGGAAGAAAAGAATTTTGAAGAATATGTCTGTAAGGGTTAAAGAATAGTTACGAAAGAATATGGAGATGGTACATAACATCTCTATGAAAGAATTGTTATAACTCAAAATATCCTGCAATATATTGGAGGTGTAATTAAGAGGTGGGTCCCTATTTCGATTTTTAGTGGGAATGTGAGGACATTCAGAATATGGAAAATAAATGAGACAACTTGATTGTTGTCTTAAAATAGAATCCATCATCCAGTTTTGGAGATGTTCAGTTGAAATGGCAAAAAAGTGAACTACCGTTAACTGAAATTTTAGTAGCTGCAGCAAGACTAATTATAGCAATAAATTAGAAAATAATTTGTGAGTTTCAGCTTATTGAATGGTATAAATTTTTTTGGGATATACTGTAGCTATTAATGATGCATTTGTTACTGCTGCAGCAGTAAAGCGGGTCAGTTTCATAAGCAACTTCAGTTTGAATTGCAAGTTCTCCAAGGCGCTTGCTGTGTTTTAGCCCAGCAATTAAACATTCCACACAATGTTTAGAAAGATAACGAAAAATAGTAATTACTTACATTTAACTCAGAGAGATAATCATGTGCTCTGATTTGTTAAAGTGTTTTCAGAAGGTTGTCATGTGGCTAAAGAAAACGATGATCTTAAACATATACGCTTCTCCTTGTAAGGCAAAATAACAAGAAGGAAGAGACTCAAACAGCAAGGGCTTTAATACATGAAAAAAAACATGTCAGGTGACCCTAGAGGCAGGAAGACAGAAGACTTTCTTATTGGTTAGGTCATTGAGGGCAACCTTTTAGAGGCCGAGTGCCCAAACAGAGGGGCGGAGTGAACTCTGTGCTGGGGTAAGGAGGAAGTGCTCCCATTGGGCTGCTGGGCAAAGAGGTGGGGTAAACTCGGCTGGGGGAGGGAGGAATCGTTCACATTGGGCTGCTGGGCAGATGGGCAGGGCGAACTCTGTGCTGGCTGACAGTCATGCGTACCCACTCACTTCTGGCACGCTTGCCATAGCTTCACCACCACTGGGTAAGGTAAAGGTCACTTTTGCTCGAAAGCCAGTCATATCTGACTCTAGAGTTTAGTGGCCATCTCTGTTTACAGCCAAAAAGCCAGGGCTGTCTGTGTCTGCAGACATTTCTGTAGACATGTGGCAGGAGTGCACGAAACGCTGTTTACCCTCCCACTGAAGTGGTCCCTATTTATCTACGTGCAATTTCTTGCTTTCGAACTGCTAGGTTGGCAGCAATCCTCTCATTGGTTAGTCAGAGATAAATTACCGTATATACTCGAGTATAAGCCAACCCAAATATAAACTGAGGCACCTAGTTTTGACTTGGAAACCCAGGAAAATAGATTGACTCAAGTATAAGCCTTGGGTGGGAAATGCAGCTGCTGCTAGTGTGTTTCAATAATCAAAATGCCTGAAAATATGGTAAAATTAATTAAATTGTTGGTGCATCTCAATCTGGTGCGGTCCTGGGACCCTTGTGGTTGACCCGAGTATAAACCCAGTCCCAATTTTGGGGTTCATTTTGGGGGCTAAAAAACTCAGCTTATACTCGAGTATATATGGTAATGTTAACAACCCATTGCATGCTGGGGTTGCTTTAAAATACACAACAAAATTGACACATGAGAGTAAGATTTTTAAAAAGGACAGTCGAAAGTGAATAAATATAAAGATATATGAGGATTTGTAGAATTAGTCTTATTGAAGGGAAAGGTCAGATGGCAGCACATGAAGCAATGTCTTTAGAGAGAAGTAAAGTGTGATAACAAAAGTGGATGAAGAAAAAAACTGTTATTTTTTTAAGGTTCTGAAGGTGTTGGTGGGTTACATAGTTTGCTGTTTTAGATTTCTATTATGTGTCTTTTGATTGATGTCAAGTTGAAATAAAGAAATATTAAAAATAGAAAAGTATTTCCCTGTCAGTAGAAGGACAACACAGGAAGTGGGGCAGGTTGTGATACATTTAAGTTCATTCTTTGAGACCTTTTAATTGTGAGTATTTAGAAGCCAGTGCCGGTGAACAAGTTCTTAAGTGGCAGATATCAAAACTGTTTCTGATTCTCTGATCCTCAGATCTTGCAAGATGTTATTGAAAAATGTCTGACAATCACAGAGCAGCTCTCTCTGAATTCCATCACATTCCCGGCAATTGGGACGGGTAATTTAGGATTTCCAAAGGCACTGGTTGCTAAACTGATGTTTGACGAAGTGTTTAAATTCAGTCAGAAACAAAATCTGAAGTCCATTCAAGAAGTTCACTTTGTACTGCATCCAACTGACACCAGCACTATCAAGGTATCATATTGCTGTTTTTTTTTTCTGACTGCTAACACCTTAATTTGCCATTTCCTTGATATTAGAGATGACTGTGAAAGATACCCATGTGTTTTGGCACCTTTTGTGATCAGGGTGTTTATAAACAGGACATTTTTCCTGTTCTGTCTCCCCCACTCACTTCCCTTTTCCCTGTCAGAACAAACACTCACTGTAAGGGATATCCGAAGAGAAGTCTAAGTCCAGTCCAAAGTCCTAATTCCAGAGTTTCCAAAGAGTAGTCAACCAGTCCAAAGTCCCAAAACCAGAGTTTCCAAGAGTCAAGACGCCACGGTACCAAACTAGAGCAGGGAGGCTAAACTTTGTCCGTTACAGAGCCACACCCGGCGTCCTGGTTCCTTATATGCCTCCTTGGGTGTGGCCAGACGCTTCCTGATTACCTGCGGCCCCTCCTTCCTCTCAGCCTCTGCAGACAACGCTTTGCTCTGCTTCGATGCCTGGGGTCTAGCCACGCCTCGTCCTCAGAGCTGTCTGAATGTGAAGACTGCTGTTGGAGAACATCCTCGTTGCCATCCTGCTGTTGCAATTCCAAGGGAGGCTGAGGCAATGCTGGGGGGGTGGGGATCCCTGAGGTAGAGGGTCCTGTCAGCTCCTCCCCTTCATCCTCAGAGTCTTCATCCCCAAGGTGGGCCAATTCAGGGGCCAGAGGTGGGCCGGGGGCCAGAGTCACAACATTTTCCTATGATGTGGTCAGATGTTACCTTGCGTCTGTATTGTATATTAATACTTTGACATTAAGAGCAGGAAAGCTGGCCAGGAGTAATCTGTTTCAGAGTACTTGCTTATGGACACGCTTTAGAATAGAGTAAAGCTAACTACAGTGGTACCTTGAGTTACGAATTTAATGCATTCCTGGGATGTTTCGTATTATGAAAAATATGTAACTCGAAATGTGGTTTCCTATAACAATGTATTGAAAATCTTTTTTCTGACCTCTGAAATGGATTAATTTGTTTTCAATGCATTCCTATGGGAAACGGCATTTTGAGTTACAAATTTAAATTCGTAACTCTAGGCCAGGAGTTCTCAACCTTTTAAAGCCAGGGACCGGGGTCACACTCCCTCAGACAGCTTCAGGGGACAGACAGCCATTTTGCCCTTCCACCACCACATGGCACTTCTGGGAATGGAGCTGTGGGCCACAGGTTGAGAATCCCTGCTCTAGGCATTATTTCCAATGAATTTTAATTTGTATCACGAAAAATTCGTAACACAAGGCATTCATAACTTGAGGTACCACTGTAACCTTTTAAAGCTTTGGATGAGAAGTCCTCTTCAAATTTGATTTTGTTCTCCAACAATCTCTTGCCCGCTATGCTAAGGTTTGAAGTTCAGTTAACCTGTCTGCTATTCCACAGCTTTGAGCCATAGTTGTCTAGTTTAGATGAAACTCGAAACTCTGGCAAATGAGAGAAACCCTCGGTGGCTTATGTAGAGGGGGTTCGTAAGCAGACAAAACATTGTTCATATTGTGCCTTACTAAGGCAAGGTATAAAGGTCACGTTCCAAAAAGGATATCACATAGAAGCTTCTTTTATGTGAAAATGTGTTCACAACTAGGGGTACTCTAAAAACCCAAACCAAAACACAGATTTCCTTTTAAGGTTTTTTAAAAAAATTCTGTTCTCTTGCTCATCAGGCCTTTACTGATGAATTAAACAGTAGACGTGATTTGAACCAAACTGGCTCATCAGAGTTTGTGCCAGAGAATTTGCAGCAAGGTCAAGGTACTGTTCTCACTATTTTTGTTTATTTTTTTTCTAATTGGTTTGGAATTTCATTGTTCCCGAACCTTGGGAATTTTTAGATTCGTTTTGGGAATGAAAAACTAAAGGGTGTTCAGAGCAAATAGAGAAAGTGCGTGTGTGTGTAGAACAGTGGAGAAGGAAGTATATGTCATTGATACCATGCAGAGAGCAAGGTTTAGAAATGTTTTAATGCAAAATAAGGAAGTTAAGTCATCCTATAGAGCAGGAGTTCTCAACCTTTTAAAGCTGGGGCCGAGTCACACTCCCTCAGACAGCTTCGGCGGCCGGATGGTCATTTTGCCCTTCCTTCACCACATGGCACTTCTGGTGTGGTGGTGGTGGTGAGGGCACATGAAATGGGGCCGCAGGTCGAGAGTCCCTACTATAGAGACTTTATTTGCCTCACAAAGCATTTTTAATTGCTAGACATAGACTAAGATCTGAAAATACTTTTGTGAACTTAATTGGCTTTCTGCAGTGTGACATTTTAAAAGTAAGGGAGTTTCAGAGTGGGCTGGAGATATGTCGTTTCCCAGTTTTTCAAATTAGAGAAGGCTAGCATTTCCACTCAGCTCTGGTAAGCTTCTTGCATGAACATCAGCAGCAATTTGAAATATAAAATAGTTGTGTCAGTTCCAATGAGTATTGTAAAAAGTGAAATAATATACAGGTATAATAAAATAGGAGGAAAAGAATAAGCATGTCTTAATAAACAGTTAAACATTGGCTGGAATGCCTTTACTTAGCATAATAAGAAGTAAGTATAATTTAATTTAATTTTTACGCTTATATACCCACTCAGGTGAACCCGATTCAGGGCGGTTTACATAGCGGACAATAAATACAAAATAAATACAAAATACAATAACATAACATACAATGCATACAGTAAAAAATATCCTTTACAATTACAAAATCTCTGTCCACAAAATAATACAACAAAAATATATACTACAATATGCACTACATGTGCTCTACAATACAGTTTCAGATAACAAAATAAAATAAAATAACAAAACATGCTGGGCAGGTGTTGTGTTCTAAGGGTTTTACCTTCCACATGGATTACAATGTATCTGAACCAATGTAACCTTGCCTATAGCAACAATGTAACCTTCAGCTGTATCATATGAACCCTGCATGAGGACGCGAGCTAATGACCACCAGCTGGCAGCAGCGAGCGTCCAAGCTCTATTGGTCAGAACTCATCAAAGGCAACAGCGCGGGAAGCTTTCCCGCCACCACCTACACCTGGACAAGAAGGGCGTGACTCGCAATGACGTCACGCAGGCAGTAGCCAATGGGCTACCATGGCACCACGTTCAAATGTATTACTGCAGTATATAAAGAGCTATCGATCCGCCATTACCTCATGTTCCCTCTGTCCACGATGCAATAAACCTGAGTTAACCCAGCCCGAGGCTGTGTCCTGTGTCTTGGTTTTCATACACTAAATTGGCGACGAAGGTGGGATTATGGATTCCCAAACTGCCAGGACACAGAGCGGGTTCAATATTACCAAGCCGCAAGACTGGACCATCTTTAACATGGATTTCAAGGCGGCATTGGTGGAACTCAAAGTCAAAGACGACGAGGAAAGGAAGAGGGCCATCCTCACCCGAATGCTGGGTGTAGAGACCAAGCGGACGCTGGTGGGCATGATCGAGCCAAAGACGTTGGATGACTTCAAAACCGACGACATACTGAAGTTGCTGCGTGAGCGTTTCCAACCCTCGAAGGCAATGTTTCCCGCTAGGAGTGCGTTTTGGAGGCGAGTCCAAGCGCCGGATGAGTCGGTAGAGGCTTTCGTGGAGGCCCTGAGGGTAGCCGCCGTTCCCTGCAAGTGGGACAACCTGGAGATGATCATGAGGGACGTCGTGCTGTGTGGCCTGAAGGACAAGGAAGTGCAGCGCCGCCTGATGAACAGGGAGCCGCCACCCACGCTGGCCGAGGTCGTAGAGACCGCGGAATCCGCGGAGTCCACGAATGCGGGAGTGGACGAAATACACGAGTGGCGTGAGTGGCGTCCTAGGGCCAGCAAAGCGGAAAGCTCGGTGCGTGGCAAGTCAGGACAGCCGGTGCACGCGACCCGACGAACCTCGAGATCCTCTACAGATGGCAGCGACGGCGAAGAGGTACAGAAGGTCCGGAAAGGGGGGCGCCGCTGCGATGGCTGTGGGGCGGCCCACGAGCGTGCGAAGTGCCCTTTCAGGAAAGCCGAATGTTACAGCTGTGGCCGGCGCGGGCACATCGCCAGGGCATGCAGAAATCGGAAAGAGGGCCGGAGGCAGTCGAAAGACCGTTCGGCCAGACCGGACCGTCCAGCGAGACCCCAAGATGGCGGCCGAAACACGAGGAAGCAGGACGGCGTGGGTCGCGTCTCGGACGGCAGTGAGGACGACGCCCCCGTGTTCAGCGTGTCCGCGGGACAAAACCATTACTTCATTGAGGTAATAGTACAAGGGGCCCCTGTTAGGATGGAGATTGACTCGGGGTCCTATTATTCCATAATTCCCCAGAAAGAGTTCTTGAAGATCGACCCCCAAGCGCGGCCCAAACTTAAGACTCTGAGGTCCACGCTACGAGACGTACAAGGGAACAGCATTCCGGTGCTGGGGGTCGGGAAATTTCGGGTTCGTTATAAAAGACATTCCGCAGAACTTCCTTTAGTCGTTCTCAAAGGGGGGAATTGTAGCCTCCTAGGGACGCAGTGGTTTCAGCCCTTGGGTTTGTTCATAGGGGGGGTGCATGCCGTGGGCGCGGATCCGATACAAGCGGTGTGTGACGCGCACCCCACCGTTTTTGAAAAAGGACTTGGAAAATTCAAGGGACCTCCCGTAGCCTTCGACCTAGACCCGGAGGTCCGCCCGATAAGACTCAAACCGCGCAGGGTGCCTTTCGCACTAAAGGACAAAATAGAGGCGGAACTGGACAAATTGGTGGGCCAGGGGATTCTTATTCCTGTTGATTCCGCGGAGTGGGAAACTCCAATTGTAACAGCTCTGAAGGCTAACGGGGAGGTGCGCATTTGCGCTGATTATAAGTGTACAATTAACAAGGCGATTCGCCCTAATGCATATCCGGTGCCAGTGGTCAGCCACCTTTTGGCCAGGCTAAATGGGGGAAAGTGTTTCGCTAAGCTCGATCTGGCACAAGCCTATCAACAACTCCCCGTAACTCCCGCCACGGCCGCGGCACAAACGATAGTCACACATAAAGGAGCGTTCCAGGTGTCGCGTTTACAGTTCGGCGTGAACTCGGCACCCGGTCTTTTTCAGTCGCTTGTGGAACGCCTCCTGAAGGGGCTGGAGGGGGTGTTGCCTTATTTTGATGACGTATTGATAACAGGGGGGAGTGAGGCCGAACTAGCCAGGAGATTGGATAAAGTGCTAACTGTGTTCGAGAAAGCGGGGCTGAGACTGAGGAAGGACAAATGTGTGTTTTTCGAAACCGAGGTCGAGTTTTTAGGGTTTCGGATCACACCCGAGGGTATTAAGCCGTCCAAATCCAAAGTGGCAGCCATTAAGAAGGCCCCTCGCCCCACATCCAAAACCGAACTACAGTCATTCCTGGGGCTCCTCAATTTTTACCATACATTCCTTCCGCGGAAAGCCTCCGTGGCCGAACCGCTTCATCGGTTACTTAAAAAGGAGGAGACATGGATGTGGGGTGACGAGCACGAGAAGGCGTTCAACGAGCTAAAGCAACTGTTAACATCGGACGCAATCCTTACGCACTTCGACCCCAAACGGCCGGTGGTCTTAGTCTGTGATGCATCACCGGTGGGGGTGGGGGCGGTGCTTTGCCACGTGTTGGATGACGGTCGGGAGGCCCCAGTCGCGTTCTATTCAAGGTCCCTGTCCCAAGCAGAGCGAAATTATGCACAAACCGACAGGGAGGCATTAGCAATAGTAGCGGGGACCAAAAAGTTTCACGATTTTCTGTATGGCCGCCCGTTCAAAATCGTGACGGATCACAAGCCCCTGTTAGGGATTTTCACGGCAGGCAAGCCAACGCCGCAGATACTATCCCCGAGAATGTTGCGATGGGCCATTTTTCTTAACGCATACCAACACGAGTTGGAGTACCGGCCCGGAAAGGAGATCAGCCATGCTGATGCGCTTTCGAGATCTCCTTTGCCCTTGTCGGACGACCAAAAAGCCAGAATAGGAAGAGACCGCCAGGTGTTGCTAATCGAGGTCTTAGACGAACCCCCAATAGTACCAGCCGATATAGCTAGGGCGACAGGCAAGGACAGAACGCTGGAGAAAGTCAGCTCATGGGTGCAGAAAGGGTGGCCAGCATCGTCCCCAAGCAAGGAATTCGACCCATTCTTTCGGAAGAAGCTAGAGTTGTCCCTGGAAAGGGGGTGCCTGTTGTGGGGCCAACGGGTGGTGGTCCCAACACCCATGCGGCCGAGGGTTCTCAAACTGCTGCACGTCAGCCACCCGGGCATCGTTCGCTCAAAAGCGCTGGCCCGCAGTTACTTTTGGTGGCCACAGCTGGACGAGGACATTGAGCACATGGTCGGCACTTGTGAGGCGTGCCAGGGGTCCCGACCAGAGGCGGCCCGCCTCCCGCATAGGGAATGGGACACAGCAAGGGGGCCATGGTCCAGAGTGCACGTAGATTTCGCTGGCCCTTTCCGAGGAACCATGTTTCTCCTGGTGGTGGATGCATTCTCAAAGTGGCTGGAGGTCATTCCGGTAAAAAGCACGTCCTCCGCCACTACAATTAACCAACTAAGGAGAGTCTTTTCAACGTTCGGTTTACCCGACACTTTAGTCAGCGATAACGCGAGTTGCTTCACCTCCTCAGAGTTCGGGGCATTCATGGAGGCGAATGCCATTCGGCATGTCACGTCCGCGCCGTTTCACCCGGCCACGAATGGCCAAGTGGAACGGTTGGTGCGTACAACAAAGGAGGCGCTTCGGCGCATGGGCCCCGGGGACCTGAATCACCAAGTATGTCAGTTCTTATTAGCGTATAGGGTGACCCCCTTAGCGTCAGGTTACTCGCCGGCAGAGCTATTGATGCGGCGGAAACTGACTACACTCCTGTCCAGGCTGGACCCCACAAGAATTGAGGATAAAGGGAAAAACGTGGGGCTGGCAGTCTCGAAAGGTTTCGCCGCCGGCGACCCTGTTCATTGCAGGAACTATGCCCGCGCGGGGCCAGCCTGGGTGCCGGGGACGGTTGTAGAACAGACGGGGCCAGTGTCGTACCGGGTCGAAACCCACACCGGTCTCCTCTGGAGGAGGCACGCAGACCAACTGAGGCACCGAGTAAGTGGGCCAGTCAGTGAGGATCACCGACAAGATTCAGCGTTAGGGTTCTCCCCCACCCGCTTAACCCAAGGGGGAGACAGCGGCGGACAACAGTCCCAAGCAAGGGGGGAAGGAAGAAGCAGCGGCCCCGACTCATATCCTTTTGATAAACCAGTTCCATCAGAGGCCGGGGAAGGCAGCCCCGACTCATATCCTTTTGATAAATCAGTTCCGTCAGAGGCCGGGGGAGGGGGAGAGGAGTTCGCGACCGCTGCCCCCGAATGGAATTTTGGCTTTGAGTTAGCAAACCGGGGGGGTTTTCAGGAGTGTTCCCCCACCCATCCAAGCGAGAAGAGGGGTTTTTCGTTAGTCCCCAGTGCCCCCGGTTCCTCCCTAAGTAAGAGCACACCTCCCAACAACGCCGCGGAGCCGCGGCAAGTCACTAACGAGTCTCCCTCTCAAATTACAGGACAGGAAACCAGGGGACAAAGAGAAGGTAGCAAACCCGGGGAGAGGCAGCCCGCATCGAGACCCCAGCGTGTTCGAAACAAGCCTTCTTGGCTGAGAGATTTTGTCTCCTAGGGGGGGGAGTGTCTAGAAGCATGGGCTCGAGACGTTGTCTCGTCCTAGGGGGGAGGGATGTTGTGTTCTAAGGGTTTTACCTTCCACATGGATTACAATGTATCTGAACCAATGTAACCTTGCCTATAGCAACAATGTAACCTTCAGCTGTATCATATGAACCCTGCATGAGGACGCGAGCTAATGACCACCAGCTGGCAGCAGCGAGCGTCCAAGCTCTATTGGTCAGAACTCATCAAAGGCAACAGCGCGGGAAGCTTTCCCGCCACCACCTACACCTGGACAAGAAGGGCGTGACTCGCAATGACGTCACGCAGGCAGTAGCCAATGGGCTACCATGGCACCACGTTCAAATGTATTACTGCAGTATATAAAGAGCTATCGATCCGCCATTACCTCATGTTCCCTCTATCCACGATGCAATAAACCTGAGTTAACCCAGCCCGAGGCTGTGTCCTGTGTCTTGGTTTTCATACACTAAAGCAGGCTTCTCCGCTGGTGGGGCCAGAGGCATCAACGAGAGTCCTGCCACCTCTACAGCCTTTAAGTACTCCATGGGGTGAGTGGGGTCCCTTACGACGAAAACAAGCCACAAGGAGAGTCCAACAGCCATGGGAGGGAGGGTAAATGTCCAATGTTCTTGCCGGCCTCCCTCACAAAGGGGAGACCGGCTCAGCGGCGGTGGAGACACCGGGGTGGCGGTGGCTTTTGAGCCTGTCTGGGAGTCCAGGGGGCGCCCCGCCTCAGGTGTTCTCACCCCGCCTTAGGTGTTCTTGCCGGCCTCCCTCCCAAAGGCGAGACCAGCTCAGCGGCGGCTTTTCCGTGGCCCCGCCGCAGAGATGAGGCTCAGCTGGGCTCTTCTTTCTTCCCCTGACCAGCCGGGCCAGAGGAAGGGGCCGAAGATGGTGCAGGCAGCTCCGGGGCGCTGGTGGCAGCTTTTTCAACCACTGCCATGGAGACAAGGCTCAGCTGAGCTCCTCTTTCCTCCCCTGACCGGCCGGGCCAGAGGAGGGGGGCGAAGATGGTGCAGTGATCCTATAGTAAGATCACTGAAGCAGTTGGTGTTTGGTGAACCAACTTCTTCATAATTTCCACTGAATCAATAGGGCTACTCAAGCTGTGACCTATGTACTCAAAAAGAGGAAATGCTAATTAGTCTTATATGGTTTTGATGTCACTGTTTAGTTAGGTGAAAATATGTTCGGGTTATACAGTAGTTTATACCAGTGAGTATCATGTGCCCAGTTACTGCTGTTGTAGTGCTGCATTATGGCTACATTTTTAAAAAAATGGGCCAGTGTGACTTCTTTTGTGTAAGTTGAACTGGGCAATTGCTGGATTCGTGTCATCTAAGCTTAATGTTCTCAGTCTCAGATAAAAGATAAACTGAATGAGTTCTTTGAATTAAGCACAGAAAACCGTCTTCAGCTGTGAAGACCATGTGTTGGAAATGGGCAGGAGAGGGGAATGAAAGCACTGTTCCTCATCTCTATTCTTTTTTTCTTCTTACAGTTTCTTTTGGGCCTATTTCATCTTCTTCCTCAGGAGTTCATCAAATACAAATTGGCCCAATTGCACTGCAGGTAGAATGTGGAGATATCACCAAAGAAACCACAGATGCCATAGTGAACATATCCAATAATGCATTTAACCTTTCTGTTGGTACGTTTTGAAGCCTCCAACTTTTGCTGGGAAATTTTTCCTGTAATCTTAGTGGAAGTGCATGCTTGGGTGTCATTTATATCTTATCCTCAAACCTTATCCTCAAACAATATATTTAGAAGTCACAATGAGTGCCTTGTATGCAGTCTCTCTTTTGCTGCTAGGACAGTGATGGCGAACCTTTTAGAAACCGAGTGCCCAAACAAAGGGATAGGGCAAACTCCGTGCTGTGGGGAAGGAGGAAGCACTCCAATTGGGCTGCTGGGCAGTGGGGAGCCAACTTTGTGCTGGGGAAAGGAGGAAGCGCTCCCATTGGGCTGCTGAGCAGAGGGGCGGGATGGACTCTGTGCTGGGGGAGGGATGAAGTTCTGCCATTGGGCTGCTGGACAGGGGGGTGGTGGCAAACTGCTGGGATGATGGTGTGTGTGCTAACAGAGAGGGCTCTGAGTGTCCCTTCTGGACGTGTGCCATAGGTTCGCCACCACTGTTCTAGGGGGTGATAGTTGTTCTATTTCATTCTGAAGCCCCACATATACTGTAGTGTGAATGTGTGATATGCTTTGACTCTGGAGCCATTAGCCATATGTTCTCATGCTATGCAGTTTGACAGTCAGATATTTTACTCTGATTACAGTGGAAACCCTAAATTCTGTCTTAAATCTCCCCTCACAAAACTATGCAGTTGTCTTTATAAATGATGTCAAAAGACAGAACAGGGTCTGTCCCACAGTGTCCAAAGAAACCTGCAGCCATTCTGTTTTCAGGAACTGGCCCCCTGTCATAGAGCCTATGGAAACAGTTAGGCTACTCTAGGGTGTATTTTGATCATACCTGTCAAGTATCCCATTTTGCCCAGGAAAACCCCGTAATTTAGAGCCCCTCTTCCCACTATCACCTTTTTTTTTATAATTTCCCATATTTTTTAAAAAATCCAGGGGCATGTAAATCTCCCAATTATTATGTTATATCTTTAGTCATGAGGCATGTGCAGCTCATACCAGAGCAGAGGAGTGTTGGGCTCTCCCTAGTGGAGGAAGAACCACCCCATAGGCATGACTCCCCTCACGGGGGAAAAAGGCAGCCAGCAAGCCAGGCTTACTGTAATAATTCTATTCTAAATTCCTCCCTATTTTCCCCCTATTCTACTGCATTTCATATTATGGTGATTTTTCATGGAACTGTTTTTTACACTTTAATCAGTTAATTGTCTACTGTCTTAGCGTTTTGTGCCTCAATTTCATTTTTAAAAATTGTGTTTAAGAGAAAACCATGGAAGTATCCTGTTTATGCTGTATGCAAATATGCTTGAAGCCGATTGGCTCATTGACTTCCCTCTTTCCCAGGAGAGATGGCTTCAAGTATATTTGCATACAATATAAACAGCATACAGTACTTCCGTGGTTTTCTCTTAAATACAGAGTTTTTAAAAAAGAAATTGAGGCACAAAATGCTAAGACAGTAGACAATTAACTGATTAAAATGTAAAAAACAGTTCCATGAAAAATCATCATAATATGAAATGCAGTAGAATAGGTGGAGAATAGGGGGAAATTTAGAATATAATTATTGCAGTAAGCCTGGCTTGCTGGCTACCTTTTTTCCTGTGAGGGGGAAGCAGTCGTGCCTATGGGGTGGTTCTTCTTCCACCAGGGGAACTCAGCATTCCTCCGTGGCTCCTCCTCTTCTAGGCTCTTGGATGTGCCTAGATTTTGGGGAGGAGGAGGCGTGGCCTGGGAGGGAAGGGTGTGGCCTAAAATTTCCCTTATTTTTATGTCCAAAACTTGACAGGTATGATTTTGATACCGCAGGATAGCTTGACAGTCTTTGCCATTCTTCCTCAGTTATGTAAGATTTTCCACAATCAGAGACAGAGGTAGTTAGATTGCAAGAAGAGGTAACCTTGATGTTCTCTCCCAGTTAGTCTTATAATGACAAAGCTGGAAATACAAGTGCTCATTGAGACAGTTGTTGTCACCACCACCCACTATAAGAAGAATCTAAACAAGTAGACACCATGAGTGAGCCATCTCAACAAATAAGGAGAAAGTCTTTTGTAAAGTGATGATTCTTAATGGCTAATTCAACGTCAAACCACTCTCAGAATTTGGCATTACAGCAGTGATAGTTTGCAATAGGATAACTGTTCATGGGAAAAGCAATTTCTCTGACAGCTACTGTGAGGATTACAGCTAAACTAAGAGGAAACACGGAAATGTAAGGAAGGTAGCAGGTTATGGCATATTCCCTACTAGAGATTTGGAGGGTGGGGGGGAAGAAAAATTCAGGGGAAAAAATCCCCCCCCATTTTTTTTCCTGAAGCCTTTCGTTTGTTTGTTTTTCTGAAAAATTTAAAGAAAGATCAATTGTGGAATGTTTTATTTTAGCATGATGAATAAAATATTTAAGACAAGGTGTTTATATATTCTCCAAATAATTTCTAAAAACTATGTACAGTATAGCTCAGGAAATGAGTCTGATTAAATTTCATGCCTATTCATTGAATCTTAATCCCTTCTACACATCTTTTTCCTTTCAGTTCTTTTATGGAAATGAGTGGTTTATGGCTATTTGATACTGTGGAGAGGAAATATAAATAATTTTCTTTGTTACAAATGTTGATGGTTTCTTCTGTTTTAAAAAATTTGTTTGTTTTTGCCTCCTCCACATAAATTAGCAAAACCAAAGAGGTTCCATTGTTACAATTCCAAATAAAAATAAAAGAAAAAAATTATTCATTTGTAATGTTTGAATATACTGATTATGATAATTTTATGCCAAATAAAATTATACATAGGCATATAGTATATTTCTAAAGTAACAGAATGACTTTCACTCTGTTAAAATGTGCTTGTGTTGCATTTTTTCAATTTTTCAAAAAAAATGTCTTTTTTTCACAAAAAAGATTTTTTAAAATCAATGGCTTCAAAATTTCTGGGAATTTTACATCTCTAGTCCCTACTGATTTCTCTCCTGGCTTTGACCATGTGAGCCCTTGTGGTACTACACCACTACTCCCACTCCTAAGCCTGCCCCTGGCTGGTCTGTGTCCATTCTGATAGCATATATCCTTGAGTCAGAAACCCAAGGGCACATTCAGCTTTGTAGGAGTTGTCAAGGTCATACAACAGGCTGAAGAATGGAAATATTTTTCAAGGATCTTGGGAAAAGCAGCTTGGTAAGTTGGTGCTCTGTGTGTTCTGCAAAGGAAGATTTAGTGTAATGCCTTGTGTTACAAGAGGTGGTAAAACTTTACTGGTTGCCACCTTAATAAATGAACAAATTAATTAGTTTGTTTATAATTTTTGTTTAAGGTGTTTCTAAAGCGATTTTGGAAGGAGCCGGACCAGAGATGGCAAACGAATGTGCTCAACTAGGTGTGGATCGTGTGAAGCCCTGATGGATAACAGTGGTTGACTGTGAATGCCTGCAGACTTTGTGGTCTTGAATGGGAAACAAGGGAGGGCAACATCAATGGTTATGGCTCAGTAAAGGCTATTGATGCATTTTCTACCAAAGATCATCATGCAAGGCCAGTGTTTGCATGCTATTTGTTGCTTTGGTCATTGTTCACCTTAACCCATCAGTTTCCTGTTGTGATAGTTGCTCAGTAATGATCTGTTTGCAAAGAGTTTACTGGATCCAAAATATGCATACTAAATGTTAAAGGGGTCAGAACTGAAATTTTCTGGATTACCTGTATACAATGTGATGCCTAATCTGATCTGCAGAAGATAAAGCAAAATGTGAGCTAGTGATAGGAGCTTTGTTCCCTGTGTTCACTGATGATGTTCAGGAAACTAAGAAAATGCCTAGGCTTGTAGCAAATAATTACCGTATTTATTCGTGTATAACGCGCACCCCTAATTTCCCATGAAACCTCGGTATAAAATTTATATCGGTGAAAAAGCTTGTTCATAAAAGCACGCCTTAAAACATTGAGGGAGGGGGGGATAATCAGACCCACCTGTTGCAGGGTAAAGAAAATGCAATCCGAAACGAGCACTTCCGACCCCCAGGAGCCTCGCTCGAAGTGCGAGCTACCTCCGGGCCACGCCTCGTCTCCCGCGCCACCCAATCAGATCCCGTCAATTTCTTCAAAGCCACACCCCCGCCTCCCCTTCAATAGACAGCCGACCCAATTCTAAAAAAGGAAGTAAAAGAGGCTCGCGACGGGGGTGGGACACCAGTCCTCGTTTATAACGCGCACCCAAACTTTGATTTCTTTTTTTGGTATAAAATTTTGCGCGTTATACACGAATAAATACGGTATTTGCAGTAATCAGGAAGCCCATCGTTCTTGCTTTGCACAGGCCTGGTGAGAGTGTACAGAGGACGAATTCGCTGTGTGTATGTTTGGTCACCCAGGTATGTATGTCTGTGCCAGTGAGCCAGAATTTGGCAGCTCCTTCTCTCTTGATGCATGACTGCTTTCTTAGTGACATGGCAGAAGACTCAGCCTGGCATCAGCTTTGAAAGAAATGAACGGATTACCTTCTTGGATGCTGATGACAATTTGTATGAAAGGTCTTGAAGATGTAAATCTTGCACTTATGTTATCTTTTTAAAATTGTCTTTCACATTTCCTTTCCCCTCCCACCCCACTTTCTAGCCTCCCAGCCTCACAACAATCTCATATGCACAAAGCCAGGAAAACTGAAGTGTAAAAATGTCATCCACCTTGTGGCCGACCCTGATACCAAAATGCAGGTCACCAAAGCCCTCCTGGAATGCAAACAAAGGCAGTTCGTATCTATTGCCTTTCCTGCAATTGGGACAGGTCTGTATTGCCTAGGGTGGGAGTGTGGGCTGAGAGGGCAAGTAGTATGCTGGAAGGAAACCTAGCAGAGTTTCTAGCGGTGTTTGTGGTGAGCCAGGATGGTTCAGTGCTGCACTACTGTATGTCACACATTGCAGAGATTAAAGTTTTAATTTAGCATTGTTGTTTATCCTTTGGTGTGTATTCTGAAGAGTCTTAAGAGATGGCTCACTGAGCCAGTTGGTTTCTTCTGAGCTACTGATAAGCATTTTACTGGGTAGGAAGGGAGAGGATCTGTTTGCTACTGTTGGCATACTGTGTTATGCATGGAGAGGGTAATCCCTAACACAGTACTACACATGGGAATAGGAAACCACCTGAATCAGAACTCCGGTCTAACTTCAGAGTTCTGTTGAATGGTGCTGTTATCCTAGTGTGTTTAGTATGCCATTTCAGCAACAGACTTCAGATCCTTATGCATTGTATTTCAAGGTGGATGGTTGTCTTCCTACTGGCTCAGGGTTAGATATACTTCAGATGGGATTAAAGAAGATATTATTTTTCTACTCATTGTGTTGAATTGGGATGCCCAGTGTGGTGTAGTTGATAGAGTTATGTACTAGGATTTAAGACACATGGGTTTGAATCCCTGCTTGGCAATTGAAATTTATTTACTGAGGGTGGCACTGATAAAATGACTCCTTAATTAACTAACTTAACTTGAAAGCTTGATTAGGGTCGATGTAACTAGTTTTGACTTGACAGCCCATAACGTGTATACACAGAGGTGCACACAAAATGTTACTTCTCTGTCTGTTTAATTGTGTTGGGTTCCAGATGTGGAGGGCATCCTGGCTGATGCTTTGCTGATTCATACCAGCACGATTCAGGCTAGGTGAAGTTGCCCTGTTCTTTGAGAGAGAAGTTGAGCTTAAATCTAATTGAGCTGGTTATCATAATGCCAGGAATTCAGCAAGGCTTAATACTAAGCAAGAGGTTGAGCTCTGAAGACTGTAATCAAGACTTTGGTTTGTGACTGATAGACATTTCCTCCATATCCATCAATCTTTAGGTGAGCCACATAAAATAGACTATATCAGTGACATAAGAAATGAACAAACTCAGTCTATTTGCTCTAGTATATAGACTACAGCAAAATATATAAGAAAAATGGCAATACAATATAGCAGGGGTTCCTAACCTATGGCCTGCAGGCCGGCCCATGGCATCATTTCATTGCAGCTGCACCAGAAGCAGAAGCGGTTGCATTTACGGCAGCCGTAAATGCACCCACGGCTGTTGTAAATGCATTTATGACAGCCGCAGATGTATTTTCTGGCAGCGTTTGTGCCAGGGGAACCACCAGTCTGGCCCGCTTAGCTGTTTGGGGAGCGTGGTCCAGCTAATGGTGTAAGAAGGTTGGGAACCCCTGCAATATAGTATAACAAATTGATTTTTTAAAAATTAAATATGCAATAAATTTAATTATGTACATCTAAGCAAGCATAATATTAATAATTAGTAAACTTAGCTGAAAAAAAATTTGTGACAAAAGAACCTGAGCAGCAGTAATTTGTCAACTTGGTTAGTGGCAGAAAATGCAGTCATTGGTTTTACAAGGATGGAAATAATATTGCCATTCAAAGTGTGATAGACCTGTCCTTATCTGAAAGCAACACCCTAAGTTTGCCTTGGTCAGATCTTGTGGGGAATTGTTCCAGAATTGACCTCAGTAGTTTTACATGCTCTGCTGCGAACAAGGGACAGTAAAGCATGACATGTTCCAAATATTTAACTTATTTTTGATCATGTTGTTGTTGTTGTTGTTGTTCAGTCGCACAGTCGATTCCGACCCTTTGCGACCCTATGGACCATCGTTCTCCAGGCGCCTCTGTCCTCCACCATCCCCCTCAGTCCTCCCAGTTCTGTGCCCATTGTGTCTACAATACCATCTATCCATCTCATCCTTGGCCTCCCCCTTCTTCTTTTGCCCTCTACCTTTCCCTTCTCAAGTGAATCCTCCCTTCTCATTTGATGCCCAAAGTACTTTAGCCTCATCTTTACTATTTGACCTTTACTATTTGACCTTCCAATGAGCAGTCAGTGTTGATTTCTTCTAAGATTTTTCACCCAGAGGATTACTGGTCTATGGAACTCCCTGCCAGAAGAAGTGGTGACAGCTGTCAGTCTTGACAGCTTTAAGAAAGGATTAGACAAGTTCATGGAGGACAAGAGTATCAATGGCTATAATTATGGATACTTAAGGACAACCTCCGGGTTGGAGAGATAGGCAGGATATTTCTCAAAGCCATTTCCAGGGAATCCTAAGCAGGTGAAGGCATCTCCTTGGGAATACCCTGAAGGAAATGGTGAGCCACTGTGTGAGACAGAATGCTGGACTGGATGGGCTGTGGCCTGTTCCAGCAAGGCTGTTCTTATGTTCTTATGTTCTCCTCGCTGTCCAGGGTACCCTCAAAACTCTCCTCCAGCACCACATTTCAAAGGCATCTATTCTTCTGCATTCAGCTTTCCTAATTGTCCAGCTCTCACATCCGTACATTACCACTGGGAATACCATTGCTTTGACTATTCTAATTTTTGTTTTCAAGGTGATGTCTCTGCTTTTCACTATGTTCCCCAGGTTTCTCATGGCTTGTCTCCCAAGAATCATTATTTTGTATATCTAAATGTACCTTATTGCAGACTTTTCTGTGATCAAAGTTCATGATACAGTGGAACTCCTGATAATGTCCAATCCTGATAACATCAAATCCGCATAACGTCACATTCGTTATGCACCACGTGATGCTCCGGATAACAATGCAAAAAGGCTTAAAATCGATGTTATGCGGAGCATCTCCATAGGAGATCCCGGATAACGACGGTTTTTGGACATTTTTGTGACTTTATCTGGAACGTCTCCCATAGGGACCGCATAACATCCAAATCCGGTTAATGACCAGACTTGTGGAACCAAGTTTGGACATTATCAGGATTTCTACTATATCAGTAAAATAAGGTGGAGGGTAGTTGAACACAGAAATCTAATGTTCTTTGCTTTAATGTGAGTTTTGCTGCAGAGAAACCAATGTCCCTCATTTACTGAAAACTGAATAGAATTTTCAGCCAGTAGTTAATGATTATTTTATAAGCTAAGGACTGTATTGATATTAATACCAATTCCAGTTTGACTAGAGCTGTAGAGTTTGACTACTAACAATAGTTGGGCAAATTTATTTTGGATAATTTTAAATGGGTTGTTAACTCCCAAGCCATCAAATTTAAGCTATATACAGTATCCAAGGGAGTAATTTTATTTTGAAATTTTTGCAACTTGGGAGGAACCAAGCATAATTACCTAGTGTTATAGTATCAAGAAAGCCAAGATAATGGCAACAGGCCCTATCAGTACATGGAAAATAGATTGGGAAGAACAGACTTTACTTTCCTAGGAGCTAAGATTACTGCAGATGGTGACTGTAGCCATGAAATTAAAAGGCGACTGATTCTGGGGAGAAAAGCTATGAGAAACCTGGGGAACATAGTGAAAAGTAGAGACATCACCTTGAAAACAAAAATTTGCATAGTCAAAGCAATGGTTTTCCCGGTGGTAATGTATGGGTGTGAGAGCTGGACCATTAGGAAAGCTGAGCGCAGAAGAATAGATAGATACCTTTGAGATGTGGTGTTGGAGGAGAGTTTTGAAAGTCCCTTGGACAGCAAAGAGAACAAATAGGTCAATCTTAGAAAAAATCAACCCTGACTGCTCACTGGAAGGGCAAATAGTAAAGATGAAGCTTAAGTACTTTGGACATCAAATGAGAAAGGAGGATTCACTTGAGAAAGCCTTGATGCTGGAAAAGGTGGAGGGCAAAAGAAGAAGGGGGCGGCCAAATATGAGATGGCTAGATGGTATTATAGACGCAATGGGCACAGAGCTGGGTGGGTTGAGGAGGATGGTGGAGGACAGAGGTGCCTGGCAGGCAGTGGTCCATAGGGTCGCAAAGGGTCGGAATCGAACAACAACAAATAGAATCTGTGGGTGCCTGCCATGAGCAAGTTCCTCTTTTGTCATTGAATCAGGTGGACAAGGATAATAGTTTATTATTTTTGAATGAGAAATTAACAACCAAATCTAATGAAATAGCCAACTCTCTCCGGAAGATGAGCGAGTTCCGCTCACTTGAGACTTCACCATGTCTTTCTGGGGGCAAAGTCAAAGCAAGTTCCTAGTCAGCTCTTAGATTGATTTTGCTTATGTAACCTAAGGGCCCCTCTTAGTTGCTGTTTCATAATTTCACATTCTTTATCAACTCAGCTTTTATTAGTTTGTCTCTTTCTGAGGCCCAAGCTCTGGCTTTGTAGTCAGATATCTAAGAGCCAGCCTTATATAGATGGCAATGGTAAACCACTTATGTGCATTTTCTACCTAGAAAACTCTGAAAAGGATCACCCTAGGTCAGTGGCTCAAGTGGCTAAGACACTGACTGGGAAGCGGAAGGTCAGCAGTTCAATTCCCGAGTACTGCAGGACAGAATGCGCTCCCGTCTTTGTCCTAGCTCATGCCAACCTAGCAGTTCGAAAGCAAGAAATTGCAAGCAGATAAATAGGGACCACTTCAGTGGGAAGGCAACAGCGTTCCGTGCACTCCGGTGTCTAGTCATGCCTGCCACATGACCATGGAAACGTCTGCAGCAGCAGACAGCACTGGCTCTTCAGCTTTGAAAGAGAGATGAGCACTGCACCCTAGAGTTGGATACGACTTGCTTTCGAGCAAGGGAAACCTTTAAGTCAGAATTGACTTGATGGCACACAATTATTATTACTCATTCTGGGTGCTTATCTTACATTCTTAGTCAGGGTGGGTCTTAGAACATTAATTAATCTGTTGTGTAGTGCCAAAACTGTGCTAATGTGTTGGGTTACCAGGAATCCCCACCCACCCCCTCCAGTTCAAACATTGGGCAGTGAAATAATCACTATGGTGGTGTTATCGTTTGAATGACTGCTTTTCAAAAGAAAAGGTAAAGCAGAAAGTTTGATCAAGTTTATGGAGAGTAATACAGAAGCAGAGAATGTGACCAGCAGAACAACATTAATATACAGGTGAATCTCGGAAAGTTAGAATATCGTGCAAATGTTCTTTCAGTTCAGTAATGCAACTTAAAAGGTGAAACAAATATATGAGATAGACTCATTACATGTAAAGCGAGATAGTTCAAGCCTTACTTTGTTATAATATTGATGCTTATGGTTTACAGTTTATGAAAACCCCAACCCCCCCAATCTCATGTACCCTATAATCATCACATAATCTCATGTATGCTGTACGCCATGATCATCACAATTATGACGAATTAAGGCATGACATCTCGCTTTGCATGTAGTGAGTCTATCTCATATATTTGTTTCACCTTTTAAGTGAAATGAATGGACATTTGCATGATATTCTAATTTTCCAAGTTTCACCTGTAGCAAGAAGGAAAAGGTCATCCTGTTTATAAGCTGATATTAAATGTGTGTATGAGTATAAAATTATGGGGAAATTCTGTGCAAGTAGTGGTGAGGAGTTTTTGATGTTCCAGCAAATGTCATACTTGTAACGCAGTAGAAGATCATCAGACAAAAAAACTCCAGTCTTTCCATTATTTAACAATGTGCATCTTACTGTCATTGCAGGTGAAGCAAAACTTGATCCAGTCGAAGTGGCTGATGACATGATAGATGCAGTTGTAGATTTTGCAAGTAGTACGTCTGGTCCAGTGGTGAAAAACATTAAAATAATCATTTTCCAACCACATTTACTTAATGTGTTTCATAAAAGTATGCAAAGGAAGGAGGTTGCAGCTCCTAAGACAGCGGCACCACCACCAAAATCTTTGATTTCTAAATTAGCAGGTGAGGAGATGTTTGCTTCTATTTGTGTGGAACGTCTTGTCTGCGGTATGTTTGGAAAAAGCATGACCTTTCCTTAAACTGATATTTTCTGTTGCAGATTTTTTCACCTTGTCAAAACCTGCTGCAAAGATCAAGGAGAAGCCGGCCTTGTCTCTGAAGAGAACTAGAGAGCCAACCATTTTTCAAATTTGTGGAGATAACCAGGGAAATGTCGGAGCTGCAGCAGTTTGGATTAAAAATCTGATTTCACAAGAACAAAAGGAAATGACATTCTCAGATGACTGTATTGTAAACTTTGGTGAAAGCGAATCAATGCAATTGAGAAGCCTTCAGGAGAAGCTGCATGTTGACATTGAATTACAATTTGGCAGCCCGTCTTCCCTCCGTGTTCAAGGCATAAGCAGGGATGTCTTGACTGCTACTGCAGAGCTGCAAACCATGATCAAAAGGGTCCGTGAGGGCAGAGAAGAGCAGTCCAGGGCAGATCTTTTCAGCACCCTGGTAGAGTGGCAGTATGAAGATCAAGGGCAATACAAGGCCTTTGATGCTTTAACCAACATGCAGATAGAATCTGCAATTCAGCATCGGAAACTGCATGACATAACCATACAGAAGAACCGCTACATCATAGATCCAAGCAATCTGTGCGCAGTAAACACCCAAGGGGCAAGAATTAAACTTCGGCGTATTGCAAAAGCGGAAGGTACTTTCTTAAAATTGAACTCTGCTATCCACTCCTTCAGCCCTAAAATTGGTGTATATCCAGACTTTCCTCCAAGGAAAGCCATGACAAAGATGGCATAGACTTAGAGCCAAGCTGGACTTCCTGCAAGTTAAATTACACTGAGTGTTTACTTACCTTGGAAATGGCAAACTGTGTAACTTCTGTTATGGTTCCTTCCTCTTTGCCCCAATTGTCTCCTCTTCCAGTTCATAGGTGTTGGGAAATTGCTTAGCCCTGTAGCAGGATTAGGGAACATGTGATGGTTCAAATGTTACTAGACCACAACTCCCATGGTCCCAGCATTGTCAGTGGTGGGGAATGGTTGGAATTTTAATCCTAACACCATCCTCTCCTGCAGTCCCCATTCATAGCAACAGTTCAATCTCTTTCCTATAATGATTCTTTATATATTCACAGAAGCGTGTCTTGCACTGATGTGATACACTTCCAGGCTAGCCTCTGTTTGTGTTTATGGTTGCTTGAAGCTGATTGGGTGTTAAGTGGTCATACGTGTCAAACAGACACGTATTATGGTGTAGTATTATGGTGTAGCGCTCCCTGCAGGTGAATCTCTTACTTGAAGGGACTATTAAGGCCTTGGCTACTTGATGTTCTACAGCAGGGGTGCCCAAACCTTTTGGGCTGTGGGCCGGTCACGTGGTTCAGGGGGCTGGTCACTATGACCCGGGGCCCGGATCCAGCCCCTGACGACAATTCATCTGGCCCGCAAAGCCCTCAACACTCCCGGAAGTGGAAGTAAAAGTAAAACACGCCTATACAGATGGGCGGGCGTGTTTTACTTCATGGGGGGGGGGGGGGAATGAATTGGTGTTGGGGGCCAGATCCAGCCCCCGGGCCATAGTGTGGGCACTCCTGTTGTACAGTGTCTAGGGATAAGGTCACTTCGTTATTGCTTAGAATGGCTCACTGTGCTAAGAAAGCTAGAGCTACATACAGGTTCCATCATGAGAGTGCTAACCGAACTGTGTTTGTTTCACAGATAATCTGGCAATGGCACTTCCAGAAGAGTGGGAAGACATGGGGAAAATGCGTGTCAAAGTGGTGGAGCTAAAACCCAACACAAAAGAATATGAAGAGGTCAAGACAATGTTTGGCAGTGCATTTACAATCTCAAAGGTATTGTTTCTTGTTTATTTGGTGTCATGGTGGGCCAGTAACATCAGAAACAGTAAAACATACAATGTAAAGGTCATTCTTTTTCATTCAAATTGCCTAGTTGTGTGCAATGGGGAAAGAGAATGTGTTTAGTAGAGAGCAATTCTGCCATTTTAGAAGCACTGAGGTCATTCTGTGTAAGGTTCCTCAACAACCACCCATCCAGGCATGGACTAGGCTCAGACATCTTAGCTTCAGCACAGTTTCTGTAGATACCTTGTGTCCACTTTCAGAGGCCTTGTGATGTATGTACAGGTGAAACTCGGAAAATTAGAATATTGTGCAAATGTTCATTTAGTTGAGTAATGCAACTTAAAAGGTGAAACAAATATATGGGATAGACTCATTACATGCAAAGTAAGATAGTTCAAGCCTTACTTTGTTATAATATCGATGCTTATGGCTTACAGTTTATGAAAACCCAACCCCCCAATCTCATATATCCCATAATCATCACATAATCTCATGTACGCTGTATGCCATGATCATCACAAGTATAACGAATTAAGGCATGACGCCTCTCGCGTTGCATGTAGTGAGCCTATCTCATATATTTGTTTCACCTTTTAAGTGAAATGAATGAACATTTGCACAATATTCTAATTTTCTGAGTTTCACCTGTATGTTTGTTTGTTTGTTTTGGGCAGGGAGGGGAATGGAAGGTTTTTCCTTTCAAACACATAGTGATGTTGATGTGAAGCTTCAAGTTTATCTACTCTTTCCTTTCCCTTGCATGTCACTGCTTTGGTACAGACAGCCTGAGAAAGCTATTTAATAGAACTTAGTTTAAAAGTTTGATCAGCATGCAGCATTGTCACTCTTTATCATAGCTCTGTAATACTGAATCTTCAGCACTTTATACTCTACTTTACAGTGGGTGGGGCACCTTATGTGAGGGAGTCTAATCCCACCCATCAGTCTTCCCTGAGTTGGATGGCATAGGGGGGTGTCCTTGTGTGGTTTTCCTCAAGCCAGGAACACCTTGCACAAAGTGAAGCCACACTGCATCACCTTGCCAAATGAGGACACAAAGGAAACAAAATGTGTTTATGTTAACAGTGCAATTTGAGAGACTAGTTCCCTTGCCAACTTCCAAATGGTGAGGCTTAGGGAGATACTGGGAAGGAATTTATGTGAGACCTAAATACTTGGATATGATGTTGTCTTACTCTACTAGAATTCTTGACTCTCCAACATTCTCAGCGGTGTGTACAACATACTGACCCATGTGGACTAGAATGATTGGCAAAAAACAGAGCACCAGTTATTTTACACCTATAACAGTGTAAAATTTCAGACATTAATGTGATGCTTACTTGCTGGATGAAAGTGGCTCTTTTTCATTTGACTTTTTGCTTTATTTAAAATGTTTGCTGCAGTGGATGATAAAGGGCCATTGTCCCAAGTCAATTTGCTGTTTTTACTTCCCTCCCATTTCTAGATTGAGAGGATCCAAAACCCTTTTTACTGGCAGGCATACCAAATAAAGAAGCAGGAAATGGATGCCAAAAATGCCAACAAAAATAATGAGAGGCGCCTTTTTCATGGGACAGCTAAATCATCATTAACCGTTATAAATACCAGTGGGTTTAATCGGAGTTATGCTGGCATGCATGGTAAGTAGACCAAGCGTGGCTGTGGATAGTACCTGCTTCAGTTTTGCATAGATGGCTGATGACTCTTTGGGTGCCAAATACACTTTGAAATGGAAGAATCAGTTCAAGCTTTTGAGCATTTCTGTTCAGGACAAAAATAATCTAAGGTCAATTGATAGTGGAAATCCCGCTTGCTTACTTACTTCGCAAACTCAGTGGAAGGTTATAGGAAGAGGGCTAGCCTAGCTTTTATATGGCAGGTGTGATGATGAAGAAATCCCTCCCTAGGTCTAATGGAGTTTCCTGAAGCCAGCTCATTGAGAGGCCTACCAATCCTTTTCGTAGCAACAAATAAGAACATACGAACTACCTTATTGAACCAGTGGTCTGTGAAGCCCAATATTGTTAGCTCTGGTTGTCAATTTTCCAGCAGGTTCTTCCCTATCCCTGCCTGGTGGTCTCCCATTTGACCATGAACTAGGCCTGAATTTGCTCATCCTCTGAAATCAGACAAGAGCATAGTGTGTTCAGGGCAGTACAGCTGGCATCAGTGATATAAAAAGTCATGTGTGTGTCAGGGGCATAGGGAACATTTGGCCCTCCAGGTGTTTTGTGTTGCAGTCCACATCAGACCCCTCCATTGTGGCTGGTGATGAAGGGGTCAGGAAGTAGCAATAGCAATTGCACTTATATAACACTCCATAGCACTTAGTGCACTGTCTGGGTGATTCACAAGGTGATTAGAATTTTGCCTCTCCCCACATGGTGGGTACTCATTTTACTGACCTGGGAAGAAAAGAAGGCTGAATCATCCTTGAGGGTTTGGCATCTGAAGGCATCTGGAGACCTTCAGATGCTTGGCTATCTATCACACAGCTATCTATTTCACAAATTCTGGTCTGCTGTACATTTTGGAACACTAATCCTAGAAATCTTGGCTTCAGAATATGCTTTCAGCCACTTCTTCATCTGCTCTTCTGTAGTTAAAGGTCTCCCTTGGTCAAAAACCATTCGTATTCGACTCTAGGGTTCAGTGCTCATCTCTGTTTCATAGCCGAAGAGCCAGTGCTGTCTGTGTTTTGCAGGCGTTTCTGTGGTTATGTGGCAGGCATGACTAGACACAAGAGTGCATGGAATGTTGTTTACCTTACCACTGAAGTGGTCCCTATTTATCTACTTGCAATTTCTTGCTTTCAAACTGCTTGGTTGGCAGGAGTTGGACAGAGACAGGAGCTCACTCCGTCGTGCAGTATTCGGGTATCGAACTGCTAACCTGCCACTTTCCGGTCAGTGTCTTAGCCACTTGAGCCACTGCAATCTCTTTGGGATCTGAAATATTTGCAAAGATATGTTTCTGTACTTTCACCTTTTCATCAGGGGTGTTCTCTGAGGACTCTCTAATTTACAAAGCAGGATAAACTGTTTATCATAAACATCCAAGCCTCTCCACTTGGAGAGCTGAGGGCTTGTGGTCCTCCAAGATGCTGTTGCATTCCCAGATCTATCATTCTTAACCATGGATCATTTGGCCTGGAGTTGATGAGAGATGAGATATAGCAAGATTTGGAAGCTCACAGGTTTCCTAATCCTCCTGATAACGGGAAAAGCCAGCAAAGGAATATCATGTTTTTATGGGCATAGATGTAAAGAACAGATATAGGAACAAAGAGAAGACTGAACTTCAGGTTGACCTGAGCAACTTCTTGGATATGATGTTGTTTATTAGGTAGGGAGGGTTCCTTTTGTCAGAAACTGTTGCAAAACTGTCAAATCAATATTCTTTATAGTGGTAACATGTGTTCAGGGGGATTCATTAAAAAGTGAACGGATAAATGAATTTGACAGTTACCGGTTTCTTAAACTTTTCATTTTCATTTTTTACAGCTGCAATGTATGGAAATGGAACTTACTTTGCTGTTGATGCCAGGTATTCTGCTCAAGACACTTACTCGGTACCAGACACCAATGGGATGAAATACATGTACCTTGCCAGAGTGCTTGTTGGAGAATATTGTATTGGATCAGCAGGATTAATTGTCCCAAAATCAAAGAATGCAAAGGATCCCACAGATCTGTTTGACAGCGTCACAGATAATGTGACCAAGCCATCCCTGTTTGTAATTTTCAATGATATCCAAGCTTATCCAGAATATCTTATAACTTTTAGGAAATAGAGCTGCCTTTCTATACACTTTCCCCGTCAAACCTCCCATTATTCTATACTAATGCTCTATCACATAATATATCTAGTTGTTGGAATAAATTACTGAATAATATTGTGGGCTTGGACTATTTTGATGCTTCTGTAAGTTGAAATTTAACAGATAACTGCAGAGTTCTATACCTGGTGGGGAAAACTGGAGATGAATACACACATGCCAGGATGTGGGTGCAAGGAGGCAGAACAACCAACAGAGGAAGCCTGCCCATATTTATCCCTAAAATCCTAAAATCACATATACCTAATGCAGTCACGCGATTTTCACAAACTACAGGTCATGCAATACGCTCAATCTTCTAGGGAATAGGTGAAAGCATAAGAAGGCATACACTGCATACACTTTATTTATCTGGCGACAGATTGTCTGGGCCTGCTTGACCTAACCTTTCACACATACAATATGTCACCCAGGCTTCTACTGGGTTTTACTGGAGCCTGGTTTACAGGCTTTTTCCAGAAGGCCAGGAAGATTAGATAGAGAGCTTCAAAGAGGCAAAGGAATGCTGTACCATCTTCCACCAGGCAATCAGTGAAAGGCCGAAACCCTTCAATGTTATAATGGACCCTGTTGATCCAAAAGCTCCTTTTTGGAAGAGTATAAAAACTTAGAGCAGTTACCATTAAGCTAATATATTCTAATAACTAATATAAGGTTATTTCCAACAGAAAACAAATGTACAATTATACAGTGATGGATAATTGGCTCAGTAATACTACAAGTGGGAAGAATCTTAAATTGCTGTAGATCACAAGCTGAATGAGTCAACAGCACGATTTGGGTGCAAAAATGGCCAACACTATTTTAGGCTGTATTAACAGGACTATGGTCTCAAAGATTTATAAGACACTTGTCACCCTTAATTCAGCACTAGTTACACTACCTCTAGCCTATTGTGTCCAGTTCTGGACATTGCATTTAAGAAGGATGCTAACAAATTGGAACAAGTTTGGAAGAGAGCAACGATGGTCAGGAATTGAAACCAAGCCCTATGAAGACAGACTGAAAAAAGCTGGGCATGTTTAGCCTTGAGAAAGAGACCGAGGGGATATAATAGCTCTTCAAATACATACCTGAAAGATAGTCATAAGGAGAAGGGACACAATCGGTTCTTGATCATTCCAGAGTGCAGGACACACAGTAATGCATGAAGAGGGGTTAGGACCTGTGGCTCAGGCAGGTACTACAAATCCCATTTCATTTCCAGCTGGATGTGAACCCAAGGCGCTATAGTACTAGTCTGTCACACTACCCACTACATGGCAAGGCATTCCTGATTAGCAGGAACGACCACACCATCCTCTCCTGTCTGCCCCCAACTTTCTACCTTCTAAATTCAGCTGCAGTACTCATCAGGTGAGGTGGGAATGGATTTCCCCAGAAACTTTATACTGTACACTAATCAGCTGTCCCTGTTGTTGTGTTGAATATTTGGGGGAAGCTGTTCTCAAATAGGAAATTAAAACCATTTTGCTGTTGTGGAGAATGGTTTGCAGCATCTCAATTAAACATCCCCAATTCTTTTTTATTGTCTCGGCCAGACATGAAACTGCCAAAATGAAGACACCTTTGGGTGAGTTCATTCTGCAGTTCCTTTTGCCTGACCTAGTGTGAGAAAGATTAGCTGGCAACATAAGGCAGCCATTACCAGGGTACACGATTGTGTTTCAAAACTACCACAATCTTGGAGGAGGCTTTCTGTGTAACCCCCCCCCCCAGTGATTCATTATTCCTGTCAGCAGTAGAGTAAGCAGCTAGAGAAAAATGTCTTGAAATTCCTTTACCTACTTTGCTTTCAGATAATTCTGACCCCATCTTGTATGACTTCTTTGTCTCATTACTTTGCCTGAGATAAGCTATAGGCCAGTGGTGGTGAGCCTATGTCACGTGTGCCAGAGGGGGCACTCAGAGCCCTCTCAGTAGGGCACGTGCGCAGTAGTGGGATTCAACAGGTTCACCCCAGTTCGCCAAACCAGTACCAGAAATTCTGGCTGGCCCCGCCCATCCAAGTCTTGAAATAAAGTCCTAATTTGTGTGCAATGCAGGGCTTTCCCCCTGGCCATGCCAACCATACCACGCCCATGGAGTAGGTAGTATTTTTTTTTTAATCCCACCACTGCACACACACACGCCATCACCCCAGCACAGAATCCGCCCCACCCCTCTGTCCAGCAGCCCAATGGGAGCGCTTTCTCACTCCCCCAGCACAGAGTTCACTCCACTGCTCTGCAGCACAGACGGCAGCCTGTTGAGTTTGGGCACTCGGTATCTAAAAGGTTCGCCATCACTGCTATAGGCAAAACTACGAAAATAGCCACTTTCCTAAAACCGGAAGGTAGTCTTCATGTGAAGAAGGTGTGATCTTTACTAATTAGTATAAATGTGCTTCATTGTTCAGCTACTGTCGTCCCTCCTCTCTTTTAGGAAGAGACATCCACTTGCACTTGCGTTTATCTCTGTTGAAATAAAGTACTGTAGTTCTGTTTTGTAAGACAAGGCTGCATTTTGTCACCCTGATTATTTAACTTATATGCAGAACACACAATGCGCAATGCAGGGCTGGATGAATAAAAAATTGGAATTAAAATTGCTGGGAGAAATATCAACAATTTGAGATATGCAGATGATACTACCCTAATGGCAGAAAGTGAAGAAGACTTTAAAAAGCTCTTGCTTAGGTTGAAAGAAGAGAGTGCAAAAGCTGGCTTGAGACTCAACATCAAGAAAACCAAGATAATGGCAATAGGCCCTATCAGTCCCTGGAAAATAGATGGGGAAGAAGTAGAAGCAGTGACAAATTTTACTTTCTTAGGATCAAAGATGACTGCAGATGGAGATTGCAGCCATGAAATAAAAAGGCGACTGATTCTTGGGAGACAAGCTATGAGAAACCTGAGGAACATAGTCAAAAGTAGAGACATCATCTTGCAAACAAAGGTCCGCATAGTCAAAGCAATGGTAATCCCAGTGGTGATGTATGGGTGTGAGAGCTGGACCATTAGGAAAGCTGAGCTCAAGAATAGATGCCTTTGAAATGTGGTGTTGGAGGAGAGTTTTGAGAGTTCCCAGGACAGCGAGGAGAACAAATAGGTCGATTCTAGAAGAAATCAACCCTGAGTGCTCCTTAGAAGGTAAAATAGTAAAGATGAAGCTTAAGTAATTTGGACATCAAATGAGAAGAGAGGACTCACTTGAGAAAGCCTTGATGCTGGGAAAGGTCGAGGGCAAAAGAAGAAGGGGATGGCAGAGAATGAGATGGCTAGATGGTATTGTTGACGCAATGGGCACAAAACTGTGCGGGTTGAAGAGGATGATGGACCATAGGGGTGCCTGGCATGCAGTGGTCCATGGAGTCGCAAAGGGTTGGACTCGATTATGCGACTGAACAACAATTCTGTTTTCACCTCTGTTAAAGCTATGCCTGTGATTCTTTAAGGCAAAACATTGTTAAAAGGTTGGTTTTTGGTGATGAAAGCTGCCAGAAACCATTTGCTTGGCTCTGAGATATTTTGTTTCTCCCTGGTGTTGTGGGAGGCTCTTAGAAAAAATGCATTAACATATCCTTCAAAAGTAATTGGTGTACCTTGTATGTTACTCTTTAAATACAAATGCAGCTGTGATAACTAAGTTACCTGTAATGGATTACTCCCAAGTTTGGCTAGGAATCTTAGAGAAAGAAAACACAGAAAATTGGAATATTGTGCAAATGTTCAGTTCAGTAATGCAACTTAAAAGGTGAAACAAATACAGGTGAAACATGGAAAATTAGAATATTGTGCAAATGTTCATTCATTTCACTTAAAAGGTGAAACAAATATATGAGATAGATTCAGAACAGAAACCATCCAGAGACCTTGGTGGGAGGTGAGTGAAGAATCGGCCCCTCCCTCCCACCCCATCCTAAAACCTGGGTGTAAGGAAGAAAGAGGCAGAGAAAGACCAGGCCCCAACTGCCCAGAAACCATCCAGAGGCCTTGGAGGGAGAAGGTCACCATCCACCACTGCAGCCAGAGGCAGAGGAAGAGGAACAGCTGACCCACGGGGAAAACATCCACTGCCCGCCACTGCGATGCCCCTGGAGCAAGGGACCCAGAGACAACAACCCCACCTGGGGAGTGAGGACACAAGGATAAGTAGCTGATGTGAAAAATGTAGCTGAATTAATATAGCGACTGACATAGAGACTTCATACTGACTTAATATAGCAATTAACATAGAGACTGTGTTTTAGAGTGTGATAATTATGCATGATAATATGTTGTGTAAACTGTTTTAAACTTTTAAAACTGTGATATGATGTATGATGCGAGGGAAAAAATGGCGTAGAAACCGGCAAACCACGCCACAAAGCTTGCCAAGAGAACCCTATGGACCAAAACAAAAGGCAAAACAAAAGGGCAGGCTAGGTGATACAGGATGCTTAACACCACAGAGTGGAGGAAGGGGAGGGACAGGAAAGGGGGAGGGGAAATGCAATGTTGTAAGGAGCAATACTGTATAGGGACATGGAATGTGAGATCAATGAACCAAGGTAAACTGGAAGTGGTAAAAAATGAGATGGAAAGAATAAGCATTGACATCTTGGGAATCAGTGAGCTAAAATGGACAGGGATGGGCGAATTCAGCTCTGGAAACCATCACATCTACTACTGTGGACAAGAAAACCTTAGAAGACATGGAGTAGCCATAATTGTCAATAAAAGAGTGAGAAGAGCAGTAATGGGATACAACCTCAAAAATGACAGAATGATGTCAGTAAGAATTCAGGGCAAACCCTTCAATGTTACTGTGATCCAAATATACGCACCAACCACGGGTGCAGATGAAGCCACAGTGGACCAGTTCTATGAGGACTTACAACACCTCATAGAACAAACACCAAAAAATGATGTTCAAATTATTCTAGGAGACTGGAATGCCAAAGTAGGCAATCAAAAAGTGGAGGGAATAACAGGCAGGTTCAGTCTTGGAACACAGAATGAAGCAGGGCAAAGATTGATAGAGTTCTGCCAAGAGAACGCACTGGTCATAGCAAACACCCTCTTCCAGCAACACAAGAGGCGACTTTACACATGGACATCACCAGATGGCCAACACCGAAACCAGATTGACTACATACTCTGCAGCCAAAGATGGAGAACCTCCATACAGTCAGCAAAAACAAGACCTGGAGCAGATTGTGGCTCAGATCACAACCTACTGATTGCAAAATTCAGGCTTAGACTAAAGAAAATAGGGAAAACAAAGAGACCAGACAGATATCACCTAGACAGCATCCCTAAAGAATACACGGTGGAGGTGATGAACAGATTCAATGGCTTAGACTCAATAGATAGAGTGCCAGAAGAATTATGGACAGAGATGAGGGACATCATGCAGGAAGCAGCAAAGAAAACCATACCAAAAGAAAAGAAGAGTAAGAAAGCAAAGTGGTTGTCTGATGAGGCTCTTAAAATAGCAGAGGAAAGAAGGAACGCAAAAGTCAAAGGAGAAAGGAAAAAATACAATCATTTGAACACAGAATTTCAAAGAAAAGCAAGGAGAGATAAGGAAAACTATCTAAAAGAACAGTGCAAAGAAATGGAAGAAAACAACAAAAGAGGCAGAACCAGAGATCTTTTCAAAAAAATCCGGGAAATCAAGGGAACATTTAAAGCAAAAATGAACATGATAAGGGACAAAGACGGAAAGGAGCTAGCTGATGCAGAAGAGATTAAGAAAAGATGGAAAGAGTACACAGAGGAACTCTACAAAAAGGAACTCAACACTCCTGATAGTCACAATGATGAAGAAATTGAACCTGAGCCAGACATCCTGGAGAGTGAAGTCAGAAAGGCCCTAAAGAGCACTGCAAACAACAAAGCTAGTGGAGATGATGGTATCCCAGTTGAATTTTTCAAAGCTCTAAAAGATGATGGCATCAAATTACTGCATTCAATATGCCAGCAGATTTGGAAAACAAAACAGTGGCCACAGGACTGGAAAAGATCAGTATATGTTCCAATCCCAAAAAAGGGCAATGCCAAAGAATGTTCAAATTATCGAACAATTGCGCTCATCCCACACGCCAGCAAGGTGATGCTCAAGATAATACAGGATAGACTTCAGCAGCATGTGGAAAGAGAATTACCAGAGGTGCAGGCTGGTTTCAGAAGAGGCAGGGGGACTAGAGACCACATTGCCAACATACGTTGGATCATGGAGAAAACAAAGGAATACCAGAAACAAGTTTATTTTTGCTTTATTGACTACACTAAGGCATTTGATTGTGTGGATCACAACAAGATGTGGCAAGTGATTAAAGAGATGGGAATACCAGAGCACCTCATATGCCTCCTGAGAAATCTGTACATGAACCAAGAAGCAACAGTTAGGACAGAACACGGAATGACAGAGTGGTTTGGAATAGGAAAAGGAGTAAGACAAGGCTGCATTCTGTCACCCTGCTTATTCAACTTATACACAGAGCACATAATGCGCAATGCAGGGATGGAGGAATCACAATATGGGATCAAAATTGCTGGGAGAAACATCAACAATCTGAGATATGCAGATGACACCACCTTAATGGCAGAATGGCAGAAAGTGAGGAAGACCTAAAGAATCTCTTAATCGGTTTGAAGGAAGAGAGTGCAAAAGCTGGCTTGAGACTCAATATCAAGAAAACCAAGATAATGGCAACAGGCCCGATCAGTTCCTGGAAAATAGATGGGGAAGAAGTAGAAGCAGTGACAGATTTTACTTTCTTAGGATCTAAGATCACTGCAGATGGAGATTGCAGCCATGAAATAAAGAGGCGGCTGATTCTAGGGAGACAAGCCATGAGAAACCTGGGGAACATAGTGAAAAGCAGAGACATCACCTTGAAAACAAAAATTAGAATAGTCGAAGCAATGGTATTCCCAGTGGTAATGTACGGATGTGAGAGCTGGACAATTAGGAAAGCTGAATGGATGCCTTTGAAATGTGGTGTTGGAGGAGAGTTTTGAGGGTACCTTGGACAGCGAGGAGAACAAATAGGTCAATCTTAGAAGAAATCAACACTGACTGCTCATTGGAAGGTCAAATAGTAAAGATGAGGCTAAAGTACTTTGGGCATCAAATGAGAAGGGAGGATTCACTTGAGAAGGCCATGATGTTGGGAAAGGTGGAGGGCAAAAGAAGAAGGGGGAGGCCAAGGATGAGATGGATAGATGGTATTGTAGACACAATGGGCACAGAACTGGGAGGACTGAGGGGGATGGTGGAGGACAGAGGCGCCTGGAGAACGATGGTCCATAGGGTCGCAAAGGGTCGGAATCGACTGTGCGACTGAACAACAACAACAACAGATTCAGAACATGCAAAGCAATATATGTCATGCCTTAATTCTTTATAATTGTGATGATCATGGTGTACACTACAGCGTACACATGAGATTATGTGATGATTATGGGGGGGTTGTTGTTCAGTCGCACAGTCGATTCTGACTCTTTGCGACCCATGGATCATCGCTCTCCAGGCACCCCTGTCCTCCACCATCCTCCTTAGTCCACACAGCCCCGTGCCTATTGTGTCTACAATACCATCTAGCCATCTCATCTTTGGCTGTCCCCTTCTTCTTTTGCCCTCCACCTTCCCCAGCATCAAGGCTTTCTCAACTGAATCCTCTCTTCTCATTTGATGTCCAAAATACTTCATCTTCATCTTTGTTATTTGTCCTTCTAAGGAGCACTCAGGCCTAATCTCTTCTAATATTGACCTATTTGTTCTCCTCACTGTCCAGGGGACTCTCAAAACTCTCCTCCAGCACCACATCAAAAAGGCATCTATTTTTCTTCGCTCAGCCATACATTACCACGGAAAATACCATTGCTTTGACTATGCGGACCTTTGTTTGCAGTGAGATGTCTCTACTTTTCACTATGTTCCCCAGGTTGGGATTTTCATAAACAGTAAGCCATAAGCATCAATATTATAACAAAGTATGGCTTGAACTACTGTATCTCACTTTGCATGTATTGAGTCTATCTCATATATTTGTTTCACCTTTTAAGTTGCATTACTGGACTGAATGAACATTTGCACGATATTCTACTTTTCCGAGTTTCACTGTATATGAGATACTCATTACATGCAAAGCGAGATAGTGTAGTTCAAGCCTTACTTTGTTATAATATTGATGCTTATGGCTTACAGTTTATGAACCACCCAATTTCATGCACCCCGTAATCATCACATAATCTCATGTATGCTGTACGCCATGATCATCATCATTATAACAAATTAAGGCATGACATCTCTCGCTTTGCATGTAGTGAGTCTATCTCATATATTTGTTTCACCTTTTAAGTGAAATGAATGGACATTTGCATTATATTCCAATTTTCCGAGTTTCATCTGTTATTGCAAATAAATAACAACTGAGGACAAAGTCCAGACGTTCCCCTGAACTGAGTTCCTGAGGGAAACTAAAATGGAGGGCAAATAAAAAGAACTTTTATGGACAAGGAAGTAAATGGGCGAACGATGAAAGATCAGTGATTATGTCTCCATTAATGAGTCAAGAGAAGCAAAGTGCCCTGAGTGTGTTTTTAAAAGCCGTCTTCGGGGTTACTTCCGTTCGTCTCGGTTCCAAGAAGGACTTCGCAATTCTAGTGTGAGGTTCGAGGTTCACTTTCGATTCTCTTAACGCAGGGCGTCCATTTTGCTAAAATAGGAACGTGACCTTTTCTCAAGGGGAGGGAGGATGTGTGCATGCACTCTATGCGACTGTAGTGTATAATGTTTCTGGGGGGGGGGGGGAATCTCCAATTCTCCATCCCCAGGTGCTGAGTGAGAGTAGACTCTTGCCACACCTGCTGGGGCAGGGGCTGAAAGGAAGTTGCACTCGGACCCAGGCTGCCCTGGATCCCGCACGGGGGGAAGCGAAAGCGAAAGCGCTTGACTCCCGTTCTCTTTGCTCCGAATTGGGGCGGCATGGCGGCGGGCTCGGGGAGAGCGTGTGGCGCCTTCTCGTTGGCGGTGCAGGGGGACTGGGGGAGCCCAGGCCGCCTCCTCTCCAAAGCGCAGAGGAACAAACTCCTCTGTTACTTCCAGAGCCGCAAGAGGTCGGGAGGCGGCGAGTGCGAGATCCAGAGCCTGGACGACGGCGGGCGCCTCTTGGTTTGCTTCGCTAAGGAGGAAGGTAGAGACGAGGAGATACGGTCTGCGGGGTTGGCAGCGGCGGCCGGGGTGGCTCAGAAGGGTTTCCAGGCTAGGAGGCTGGACTGCAGTGGCTCAAGTGGCTAAGACGCTGACTGGGAGGCGGGAAGTCCGCAGTTCGATTCCCGAGGACTGCAGCAGGACGGAATGAGCTCCCGTCTTTGTCCCAGCTCCTGCCAACCTAGCAAGTTCGAAAGCAAGACATTGCAAGTAGATAAATATAGGGACCACTTCGGTGGGAAGGTAACAGCATTCCGTGCGCTCTCCGGTGTCTAGTCATGCCTGCCACATGACCACGGCATACCTGTTAAGTATCCCGGATTGGCCGGGATTCCCCGATTTTCGCCATTTCCCGCCCGGAGCTGCCGCTACCCCGTAATTTGGCAGCGGGGGGGGGGGGAGAGTTACTGCGCAACCCTTCTGCGCAGCTCACTTCTACGCGTGCCTAGAAGGCTTTTACGCATGCGTAGAAGGCTTCTGTGCAGAAGGGGATGCGTAAAAGCCTTCTATGCATGCATAAAAGCCTCCTACTCACACGTAGAAGTGAGCTGCGCAGAACGTTTCTGCGCAGGTCCGTTGTACGCATGCGTAGAAGGCATTTACGCATGCATAGAACGGACTTGCGCAAAAATGTTCTGCACAGAAATGTTCTACGCATACGTAAAAGCCTTCTACGCATGTGTACAACAGACCTGCGCAGAAACGTTCTGTGCAGGTCCCGTAATCTCCGGAGCTGCGCTTGACAGGTATGGACCACAGACACGGAAACGTCTGCAGAAGCAGACAGCGCTGGCTCTTTACCTTTACCTAAGGTTATCCAGGGGTTATCCAGAGAGTTACCATCTCTGGTCTTGGATGGGGCAGTTCTGCCCCAGACAGACCTGGTGCACAACTTGGGGGTCCTCTTGGATTTACGGCTGCTGATGGAAGAACAGGTGGCGGCTGTGGTCAGGAGGGCCTTTGCTCAACTTAGAGTAATTCGCCAGTTGCGCCCGCTCCTGGACCGGGACTCCTTACTCATGGTCACTCATGCTCTGGTCACCTCCAGATTAGATTACTGCAATGCACTCTACATGGGGCTGCCCTTGATGACCATTCGGAGGCTACAGCTAGTGCAGAATGTGGCTGCCCTGGTGGTGATGTGGTGTGGGCGCTATGCCCGCGTCTCCCCACTACTCCGGGAGCTGCACTGGTTGCCAGTTTGCCTCCGGGTGCAATTCAAGGTGCTGGTTTTGACCTTTAAAGCCCTATATGGCAGTGGGCAGGATACCTGAGAGACCGCATCGTCCCAAGAGTATCTGCCCGTCCAACCAGAGCGGACCAGAGGGGCTGCCTAGTTGTGCCTTCAGCTAGAGGGGCTCGCCTCTCTGGCACACGGAGGAGGGCCTTCTCCGTGTCCGCTCCAGCCCTATGGAACCTCCTGCCAACAGAATTGAGGCTACAGACAGAACTGCTGCCCTTCAGGAAAGGTTTTGATGCTTAGTGCACTCTAGGCTGTTCTCAAGTTAATTAGCATTTTGCCCCCAACATGCTGGGTACTCATTTTACCAACCTCGGAAAGACAAGTCAACCTTGATTCCCCGTCAGGATTGAACTCAGTAACGTTTTGGCTGCAGTACTTAACAGGTTAACCACTGCACCACCAGTGACCGCAGGAATGAGACAATACCTTTAATGGAAACTAAAAAAACCCCATTAAGTGGGTTTTCATAATTCACTTTCACTTCACATAGAGTTCTAGGACTTTTTACAGCTGTCTAGCAGGACTGCGGTAGCTCAAGTGGTTAAGACGCTGAATTAATTTAATTTAATAGATTTATATACCGCCCTATCCAGCTCCTGCCAAACTAGCTGTTCGAAAGCAAGAAATTGTAAGTAGATAAATAGGGAACACTTCGGTGGGAAAGTAAACAGCGTTCCATGCGCTCTGGTGTCTAGCCATGCTTGCCACATGCCCATGGAAACGTCTGCAGAAGCAGACAGCACTGGCTCTTCAGCTATGAAGCAGAGATGAGCAAATGAACCCTAGAGTCGGATACGACTGGCTTTTAAGCAAAGGGTGACCTTTACCTTTACTAGCAGGACTGCTGACTTGAAGGACACCACTACTTCCAACCAGCAGGCAATATTCTTAATTGACTTTGATTTGGGTTACAGTTGGCACACCTAGCGTACATGTGGCAGGCATGCCTCAACACCAGAGTGCACGGAATGCTGTTTACCTTCCCCACCGAAGTGGTTCCTATTTATCTGCTTGCAATTTCTTGCTTTCAAACTGCTAGATTGGCAGGAGCAGGGACATAGGCGGAAGCTCACTCCATTGTGGAGTACTAGGGTCTCAAACTGCTGACTTGCCGACCTTCTAGTCAAGTTCGGTGTCTTAACTACTAAGCCACTGCAGTCCATAAAGAGCTCCATATGATTGAAGCGCCAAACCAATAAGTGAAGGAACTTGTTTTTAAACTTGATACATTGTCTCACAGTAGAGAATTACAATTTATTATTTCCTGATGGGGATTCCCAGAGTGGTGTAGTGTATCAAGTGGCAGTGTAGGCCTCTGGAGGGCTGGGTTTAAATCCCTGCTCAGCCATGGAAACTCACTGAGAATGGGTAGAGCGGGATGGGACCAATAAAACTACAGTACTCCTTAAATAACTTAACTTACCTTGAAACCCCTTTAAGGGTTTCTAGTTCCGACTAGAATGCTCATAACAATAATTCCATAAAGAAATCTTTGAGCTATAACAAAATTCAAATTAAATTTGTCATCATGTTGGGACTTTAGAAGCAAAAACACATTTAAACAAAAATGTAAAAAAAATGATAAAATTTTTTAATTTTAAAAGGATTTTTAAAAAGTCATTGCTTTTTGTCCATTCTGTATAATCTGATGCTGAGGGAAGGTGAATGTGTTGCAATTCTTCTGACCATAGTTCTTCTACAGCATTTGTGAGAATATATTTCTCTTTCAGTGAGGCAAAGAGTTCTTTCCAAAAAGACACACAAACTTGACCTGGGAGGCAATGAAGCACTGGAGATGGTGGTCTCACTTCCTGATGAAACAACAACCAAAGATAAGATGCCCAAGAAGGAAAAGGTATGGTTAATATTTTACAAGCTGCAGCACACAAATGGATCCTCATGAATGTTTCCAGCAGTAAAGACCCTGTAATCATTATTATTTTATCTGTGTATAGGGAGAAGACCAAGCAAACGTGACGGCAGAAAAGAAGCCCCCCAGAACAGAGGGTATGGCAGATTTCTTGTAGTGCTTTAAAACACTGGCGTAATTGTACACAAGAGGCCTTTTGGGGAAAGAAATGTTTTGAAAATGGAACAGATTGTAGATGGCAGCCCTAACTACAGTTTCCTATCCCAGTTCCATATCTGAGAAGCAGGGGCTGATTATTATCCGGACCCCTTTCAATCAGGATTCAGGCCCGGACATGGTACAGAGACGGCATTGGTCACACTAATGGATGATCTCTGTCGGGAGCGGGATGGTGGTCATCCGACCATCCTTTCTCTCTTTGACCTCTCAGCGGCCTTCCATACCGTTGACCACAGTATCCTTCTGGAACAGCTCAAAGGATTGGGGATCCAGGGCACTGTGTTGTCCTGGTTTTCCTATTTTCTGGAGGGCCATACCCTGTCGGTGTGGTTGGAGAGTGAGAGATCCAGCCCTAGGCCCCTTAAATATGGGGTGCTGCAGGGCTCGGTGCTCTCTCCCCTTCTTTTTAACATCTACATGAAGCTGCTGGGTGAGATCATCCGTTCCCACGGGGTGCGGTGCCATCAGTACGCGGTTGACACTCAGTTGTACATCTCGGCCTGTGGGGACCCCAGTGATGCGGTCAAAGTCCTGTCTGGACGCCTGGAGGCCATTGGGGTCTGGATGGGGGACAATGGGCTTCAGCTGAACCCTGGCAAGATCGAGTGGCCTTGGGTTGGGGGTCCGGGGTTATCCAGTGAGCTACCACCTCTAGTCTTGGATGGGGCAGTCTTGCCCCAGACAGACCCAGTGCACAACTTGGGGGTCCTCCTGGACTCGCGACTGCTGCTAGAAGAGCAGGTGGTGGCTGTGGCCAGGAGGGCTTTTACTCAACTTAGAGTAATTCACCAGTTGCGGCCGCTCCTGGACCGGGACTCCTTACTCATGGTCACTCATGCTTTGGTCACCTCCAGACTAGATTACTGTAATGCACTCTACATGGGGCTGCCCTTGATGACCATTCGGAGGCTACAGTTGGTTCAGAATGCAGCTGCACGGGTGGTGATGGGATGTGGACGTTATGCCCGTGCCTCCCCACTACTCCGGGAGCTGCACTGGCTACCAGTGTGCCTCCGGGTGCAATTCAAGGTGCTGGTTTTGACCTTTAAAGCCCTATATGGCAGTGGGCCAGGATACCTGAGAGACCACATCGTCCAGAGAGTGTCTGCCCGTCCAACCAGAGCGGACCGGAGGGGCTCCCTAGTTGTGCCTTCAGCTAGAGGGGCCCGCCTCTCTGGCACACGAAGAAGAGCCTTCTCTGTGTCTGCACCAGCCCTCTGGAACTTCCTTCCAAAAGAATTGAAGCTGCTGCCCTTCAGGAAAAGTGTGAAAACCTGGCTGGCGGGGCAGGTGTGGGGCCTTAATGGGAATACGGCTCCAGCCTGTTGGCTCATCCCCTGTAAGAACTTAGTTAATATCCCTCCCTTTGTGATGTTGTATCCCCCCCCCCAATTCCCTTTTATTTATTTTTATTCCTTTAATTGGGGTGGGGGGGTAGCAGGGTGGGGAAGTGAGTGGGCGATTTGGGATTTTAAAATCTGTTTTTATACATTTTTAACTGTTGTACGCCGCCCTGAATCGGGTCCTCCTGATTGGGCAGCATATAAATTTAAATAATTAATAAATAATAAATAATAATAAATAATAATTATTGTTTATTATTGGATCCTGCCAACCTAGCAGTTCAAAAGCAAGAAATTGCAAGTAGATAAATAGGGACCATTTCGGTGGGAAGGTAAACAGCGTTCCATGTGCTCTGGTGTCTAGTCATGCGTGCCACATGACCACGGAAACACGTGCAGAAGCAGACAGCACTGGCTCTTCGGTTTTGAAACAGATGAGCACTGAACCCTAGAGTCGGATACGACGCTTTCGAGCAAGGGCAACCTTTACCTTTATTCTGGATTGCCTTGAGTACAGCGGTTGGCTTGCCAACGACTCATGTAGACATACGTTCTTTTTCTTCTTCCTTGTCTAGGCCAGACAAGAAACTGTCAAAATGAAATCACCTTTTGGTGAGTTCATTCTGCAATTCCTTTCACATGACCTAGTGTGAGAAAGATTAGCCAGCAACACAAGGTTGCCATTACCAGGGTTTACCCGATTGTGGTTCAGAAATATAAAAAAATATTTGAGGAGGCATAGGTGAAATCAAATTAATGACTGATGGATCAAATTCTACAGCAGATGCCATTTTGCAAAGGTGGGGAGAGGGTCAAAATTAAATTTTAATGTTAGAGGTGATTGGGCTTACTGATCTACATGTATGCCATAATACACTTGCACAGCTTAATCACTTTCTATTCCTTTTTTAAATATTAGGTGTGGAAAGAGATCTCCGAAAAGAGGACGTAACTGTAGTAAACCAATCAAATGGGGAATCTCCATCTCATAGTGAAGATATTTCCAACGAATCCCAAGCATCTCCTCTTGTTGCTCTTGGAAATATTGACAACTCTATCAGTTCGGATATAATAACTCTCCTGACAGAGAATATCAGTGGGCTTTCAGTAGAAAAGGACCTTCAGATTGAATTGATAAGGGAGAGAAATGCTGCAGTGATAACCTTCACACGGAGTAGGGGTAAAAGTTATAAACTTAGTATTGCTCAAATATTTTCACATCCAGTGAGTTGTTCATGTGTAAGGGGCCATTCAACAATTACATGATCCTTTTTCTGGGGGAAATTGACCCCTCCCCCCTATGTAATCCAACCGTAATTTTCGCTTTGACCTTTAAAATTAGGTGATCTGTACCAAATAGTACTGTATTTTGCACCACCAACCTGTGGTGGCGCTGCAGGGGAAATGGGCGGGCAGGCCAATTGCACTGAAGCAGGAAGTAATGCTCTAGCCTAGCCTCTTGCTCTCCTTGCAACCAGGAAGCATGGCTTTCCCGCTCCATTTTCACCGCATGGAGCAAGGCACAAAGGTAAATAAAACCCTTTCTTTTTATGCACAGGTTTGGTTTCCCACTGTCAGTTAGAAACAGCTTCAAATGGATTACGTAATTTTCACCTACTCCCCCCCCCCGACCCCACATAATTTTTCTGTAATTCAGATGGCAGACCCCCTCTCCCTCTTTTGAGGATCATGTAATTGTTGAATGGTCCCTAATGAATGCCTCGAGACAATGCCTGTTAGAATACTCTAACATAAATTTATACATAAAGATTCCAAAATATGCTTATTCCATTCCTACTGGCTTTAGGTTGATCATTAGTCCCTCTCTGTTTAGTTTTCGTTCGAAAGGGATTTGCTTGTCACTCCAATTGTGCTGAGCTGTTCTTTTGCACCAGCCTATCTTTCCTTTCCTTATAAACCTATTTAAATCTAAACTTAAATATTACCTTGCCAAGAACCTAAGCTAAAGGAAGTTGACAAAAATGCTTGCAGAAAGTGTTTAGAGTCAAACATTTAGTAAGAGATGTTTTCCCCCATGCAAGATGGCAGCAGGTGAAAATTAGTTTGTTTGGTCAAAGGTCCCTTCGATCCAGTGTTTTGTCTAACACTGTACACAAGCAGCAAGAGCAAATGAATTCTGATACACCTGCTTCCAGTTGTGTTTGGTTCATTTATTTCTGTTCTGTTTGATGCACTAGGAGTGAAGCAATGTAAAATGAACAATAACAATAATGTTAAGACACAGTTAACTAAATGGCATTCAAACATAAATAAAAAGTGCTTTAGAGACATAGCAATAGAAAAGTAGTAAAAGTTCTTTCATCATCAGTCAGTCGTGGCCTGTCTGGGTTTTTGGGGTTGTTTGAAGATGGGGTGAGGAGCTAAATGACATTTATCCTGCTACCCCCATTTAAAAAGCAATTGCCAGTACAATATTGTGAAGTGGCTGAGAGACAGCTTCACAATATGGGCAAAATGAGGACTTTCTTTAACCATCCAGAGATGACTAGAAGTGAGTTTAATTTTTGTATTCGGAAGATGGTTACTGTGCTGATGCATCGCTTACATGACAGATGATCCAAGTGATGCATTCAAACAGTGATTGTATACTGAGTGTTTTTTAAAAAGCATGGATGTAGCATTCCAAATGGATGTGTGCAAACCACCAGCTGGCAATCCTAGAAACCACACATTGCCAATTAGGCTGCTGCAGCTATGCCTTTTTTTAAAAAAATCAGTATATGATCACTGTTTTGATGGATCCTAACAGCCATCGCCTGGCTAAGAAAAAAAGTACACATCCCCTAACTATCCCCAGAAAACCAGGGGGTTTAATTTTCTGGATCTGCAGCAGCTAACAAGCCATTGCAAGAACCAGAGATTTACATAGGAAGCAACTTTTAATAGCTGGTTCACTCTTTTCTATCCTGTCCTAAGTGTGCATGTATGCTGAGAACAGGTAAAACTACAGCACCACAGTTTAAGACAGAGGTTCCCAACTTAAGGCCTGTGGGCCAGATGTGACCCACTGCATCATTTCATGTGGCCCACCCCACCCCTCCCAGGATGTTTAAGAAACAAAATGGCCACCCCTTTGAAGCTGTTGGGACAAAATGGCCACCCCCCCATTGTGCAGGCAGGGCAAAATGGCTGACCGGCCCTCAAAGCTGACAGAGCATGAACCGACCCCTGGCTTGAAAAGGTTGGGAACCCCTGGTTTAGGAGAATCCCCTAACAGGATCTCAAAATTAACTTGTGAACTGCCTAGAGAGTGCACTAAGTGCTATGGGGTGATTGCTTTGCTTTAGTTATGCCTGTGTAGACAATCTTAGTTGAGAAAATAGAAATGTTCCTGCAACTGGGAGGAGACTTTGATTTTCCCTTGATTAATGTCCTTAGAGCAGTCATCAAGAAATCCATGTCTCACATCTCTGCCAACTGTGCCTCTGAGGATAAAAAAAATTATTGCCCCAGAAATTGGGTGTTTTATTAAGCTACCATGGCTAGTAGCCATTGATAGAGCTGTCCTCTGTCAAAAGAAATATGGAGAGAGACTAAAGCACCTGTAAATAAATATTTATCATTTCCTCTTTGCAGATGCTGTGAAATTTGTTGACCTGTGTACTAAGAACCCCAGGATTAAAGAATACGGAATTACTGCTAGGTCTCTTGAATTGACACAAATAATCAAAGTTGAAAATATTCCTCTGAAGGTGGAAAAAGATTTCGTAACGCTTTATTTTGAAAGTCCAAAGCATGGAGGAGGACCAGTGTCTGATGTTCAGATGTTACCTGATGAGGATTCAGCTGTTGTTACTTTTTGTGACTATCAAGGTAGTACGAGCTACTTTATAGATAATGTTAGGATTCAGCAGTGACTCTTAACAGAGTGGATGGTTTGAAAGCAGGTGTGCTTGGTGGAAGTCTAGCAGGTAAAATCACCTTGTTTGGCAGCGCTGATTCAGATAAGGTCTATATTGACCATTGAGAGTACAGAAAGTAGGACTGCTATGAGAGATGAACCCATGGTCTTACGTCCCAAAATACGGACCTTGTTGGGCATGGGTTATGACATTCCCAGTGCTTTGGAACAGTTCCACATTCTCCTCAGTTAAATATGTTCCTTTTGTTTGTCAGCAAAGGATTTTGGCTGAGGTGTGAGATTTTGCTTGCAGGTGTTGTTTGCCCTTTGACAGATGGGCCATGGCAGATGTCACTTGAATCCTTTCTTATTCTGAAATCCTATCTTACTTTGCATTGGTCTTGTTTGCTGACTATGCTAAATAAAAGACCATTCGCTAGGTTCCAACCACAAAAGCATTTTCCATCCCTCTCTCTTGGCCTGCTCAGAACAAACCAAGATTGCTTATAAGCTTGAAAGCAGCAACATTGCTTACAAGTTCAGTTATATCTCTACTGCTGTATAAATTATTCCACCAATTCTTCAACATCTAGGCCAGATGTGAAACTGCCAAAATGAAGGCACCTTTTGGTGAGTTCATTCTGCAGTTCCTTTTGCGAGAAAGATTAGCTGGCAACACAAGGTTGCTGTTACCAATTGTGGCTCAAAAATGCCACAATCTTTGAGGAGACTCTTCCTGTGTACCCCAATTCTTCCACTTCAGTTTTACAAGCAAAACTCAGGTACTATAGTTGGAATTATTAATACAGTAGGGCAGGAGTTCTCCTTTTTAAGGTGGGAGCCGGGTCACACTCCCTCAGACAGCTTTGGGGGCTGGATGGCCATTTTGCCCTTCCTCCACCACATGGCACTTCCTGGTGTGGTGGTGGGGGTCACATGAAATGGTGCCGCTGGCTGCAGGTTGAGAATTCCTGCAGTAGGGCATGCTTTCTAGCATTTATTTAATGTTTTCATTGTATTTTAATTCAGCGGCTTGGGTCACCAGTGTGTCACCAATGTTCCGATTGACTTCTACTGTGCTAAATTTGGTCCTATGTTCAATTTGGTATCTTTTTTCCTGCTGGCAACACAGGTGTGATCCTGCAAGCCGATGCCTGGCCATTTCCTCAGGGTTTAAATTGAAAACACAGTAGCAATATCTCTGATTTGTAAATGAGATATTTTTGTTTGAAAGGACTGCACATGTGTCCCTATACAATTAATGTTAGAGTAATAAGGGAAAAATTGCATGCTGTAAAATTAACATGCAGTTTTACCATTACTGTGTGTTACATGTACTACATGTAGATACCCATGCTGTGTGTTGCCTTTGCAATTAGATAATATATCCCTTCTTTTATCTGGAAGAACTTTTCTTTAAAGAGTATCCCCTCTTTTTGCTTTGTTTCAGCTCCAGGTTATTCTGCTGGTTCTTTGGGGGGATTGCTATGTACAGTGGTACCTCGCATAATGAACGCATCGTATAACGAAAAATTCACACAACGAAGCATTCGTTATGCAATGGTTATACCCTGCATAACAAAAAAAATCGTTATGCGGGGTTTTTGGTAACCTGCTTAATGGGAACCCTGATTAATGAACTTTTTCCCCATTATGCGGGGTATCTCCCATAGGGAACCGCATAACGAAAAAAATCGCATAGCGAAGATCTTTGTGGAATGGAGTTTTTTCCGTTATGCGGGGTTCTACTGTATCTCCCTTTTTTCATTGAGAGTTTTTTCCTTTGTACCTGAAGATGAAATGGATAAGTGTTTTGCATTTTATTTGTTTTGAACAAACTCGATATTTACTGTGTTTTGTTTTCATCTGTTTATAGCTGTGCAAAGAGTACTGGAAAAGCAGCATTCATTTGATCATCAATCAGTTTCGGTTTATCCATTCTACAGTTCTTTGGGCACAGTTTTGTACGGGAAGGAGAGACTGAAAATCCAGATGCCAGAGCCCATCACTGTTCCCTTAGATCCTTACATCTGGAAGTTTTTACAGGGAAAGCACAAAATAATTCAAGAAATAGATAAAGAAATGGAAAATTGCTTCTGTGACCTAACTTGGCCACTAGGAACTTGTGAGCATCCAAAAGTTGTGATACGTACTTCAGCTGCTTTGCAGAAGCAAGGAAGGTCCATAGTTAAGACTTGGAAAGAGAATGTTTCTAAAGAGTTTGTATGTATCATGTCAAAGTTCAAGTGTTCCAAATGCAAAATAATCCCAGCAACATGGGAGGCTATAGAAAGCATTTTGATAAAGGATGTTTTAGCTATACCTGATGTTTCCAAAGAAATGGCTATCCTAGCTGGTTTTGTGAGCACTGTGGATAAGATGGAGAATAAGGTGGAGGCTTACATTGAACTTTTGACAAGAGAGACAGAGAAAGCAAAGCAAATGATACAGGAGACCTTGCCGGTCACCCAAGGGAAGTATGATGTTTTGTATCATGTTTTGAAAGAAGAGAATGCCTATAAGGAGAACTCAGGTGTTGTCTTTTCTTATGAACCTTCAGCACAGATGATGCAGCTTAATGGAATGCCTGTGGAAGTATATAAGATGAAAAGTGATATACTGCAAAACTTGCAGAAAATGCAGGAGAAAAAAGTCCTCCTTCCTCCTGTGGTCTTGCAGTTTCTGCTGCATGCAGTTAGCAGGAACGTGTCGGCAGTCCTCTTTCATGCAAGTAATGTAAAGGCTTCCTTTGAGCTTGCAGCTGATTCTGTGGCCTTGGTAGGATATTCTCAAGAAGATCTCTTGAAAGCGGAGAAACTGATGAAGAAAGACTTGGATTGTAAATCTATTACTTTGGAGAACCAGCAGCTGACCAACAGAAGAGAATGGAAGGATCTCTGTAAACGACTCCTGGAGAAACACAATGACTGTGTTCTTTTGGAAGAAGGTGCTAAAGTGACCATAGCTGGTTATACAAAAGTAGTAGCTGATGTCTATCAAGAGCTTTATGGTTTTGTTGAAAAAAATACCCAGATGCGGAAAGTAATTCCTGTGAAGTCTCTAGTAGTTGTGCAGTTTTTGGAGAAGGAGAAAGATAACCTTTTATGTGACTTGAAAAGGAAATGTGTGACAATCAAGTTTGGGCTACAGGTCAAAGAGAAGAATGTTGTTCTGAGTGGACTGAAAACAGAAGTGATGAAGGCAGCTGCTCTGATTGAAGACATCCTCTCTTTAGTGCATTTTGTGACTGTCAGGTTTGATAAACCGGGGGTGAAAGACTCTTTCAAACAGCGAGAGCGTTACTACACAGATGAAGCAAAGTCGGTCTTCAATTGTTTCATTCGATTGCAGACCAGTCAAGAGTCTGAAGGAAAAGCAGTGTCCCCACATGCAAAAATAATTTTCAAAGGTGTTGAGGTGGAGGTTCATAAAGGAGACTTGGCACATTTTCTAGTTGATGTCGTGGTCAATGCGTCCAATGAAATGCTGCAGCACATTGGTGGCCTTGCAGAGGCTTTGTCAAAAGCAGCTGGGCCTCAGCTACAGGCTGAGTGTAATGACCTGTTGAAGAAACATGGAAGTTTAAAACCTGGCCAGGCGATTATCATGGCTGCTGGGAATCTTCCATGTAAACAGATTGTCCATGCAGTTGGGCCAAGGTGGAACAGTGCTGAGAAAGAAAAATGTATACGCCTCTTGAAGAAAGCTGTGTTGGGGAGTTTAAAGTTGGCGGAAACCTACAACCATCGTTCAATAGCCCTACCTGCAGTGAGCTCTGGGATTTTTGGATTCCCAGTCAAAGAGTCTGTCCATTGCATTGTCACAGCAGTCAAGGAAAGTTTAGAAGACTCTTCAGAAACCAAGTGTCTAAAACAGATATATCTTGTGGATTTATCAGATGATACAGTTCAGGCCTTTGCTGATGCTTTACATGAAGTATTTGGAGAAAAAATGCCTCCACCCAAATCATCCACTGGTCCCTCCTTGGCTACTCCTCCAGCCAAAGAAACTGAAGAAGATGTTAGTGTTTCAACTACTTCTGAAGGCCTGAAACTCGTCCTTGAGAAGAAAGGCATTGAAGATGCAACGGTAATATTATTTTGAGTTCTGAAAAACCTGTTGAAATATTAGTACAGTATTTGGGAGGAAAAGGTAATTCCAAAAGGAAAAAAAATGTTTCCTAAATATTCTAAGATTAGGCTCCTTTAGGTGTGATTGTCCTTGGCATGGTATGCTGTACTAGAGAAGTATTTCATAATGGTGTCCCCCCCCCCCCAAAAAAAAAGGAGAAGAAGAAATATTTCCCACCTGTGGTAGGGACAGAAAAGATGGAATGGATTGCAGTCCCCACAGTGGCTTATTATCAGGTTGGGCAGGGCAGACGTAGTACTGTACTGTGGAACTGGAGCATGGCACATGCTATCTGGAGCCTTGAGCAATGATTCTCTCTCTCCTCCACTTCCAGTCATTCTCACAAGAGCGCCATGTCTTAGTTATTATGTCACTGGCAAGGCCCACATTCTATAGCAGGAGTTCTCAACCTTTTTAAGCCAGGGGCCGGGTCATGCTCCCTCAGACAGCTGCAGGGGCTGGACAGCCATTTCCCCCTTCCCACATTACATGCTACTTCCTGGTGTGGTGGAGGTGGTGGTGGTGGGGCTACGTGAAATGGTGCCACAGGCCACGTTCAGCCTGTGGGCCGCAGGTTGAGAATCCCTATTCTATAGGGTTGGTTCAGAAGCCCTGCTGAATGAGACAGCCTTCCTTACCTTTTTAAGTGAGCCAGACACAAAGAGTCCAGAATACAACAGCCCTTCATTTTGGGTCACTGGATCTTGAACTCATGCATACTCCATTCCTGAGGTGACGATTTGGCCTTCTTCAAATTTGTCCTGATGTTTCCTTCCAGCCCAAAGTACAAATTGAGCTATTAACCTCCCTTTCCCCCTGGTTCTTAGCACAGTAAACCCCCGGTTAACGATGCATTCGGACAACGTTTTCGGTTAACGATGTGACTTTTTGTGAAAGGTCATCTCTTGGTTAATGATCTGGCATCAACCGAGGCATCGTGTTTCATCTCCTACCTTCCAAGCTGGAAAATGACCGTCGGGGGGTTTAGTGTATGGGACAGCTTTACAGAACACAACAGGGGGGTGTCCCTGTTTCCAGCTCTCTGTCTTCCGGTTCTCTGTCTCCGCGCAACAGCTGATAATAGTTGCGGCTGTCATTTTGTTTGGGTTTTTTTGTTTTTCCAAATGGCGGCCGCAACTATTATCAGCTGTTGCATGGCACAGGGAGCACCCAGAAAGGCGGGAATAGTGCAGAATAGGTCCTCCAAGCCTCCCACACACTGCTGGAGAGGCAGAGAGCCTGAAACAGGGACCCCACTGATGGCGATTTTACAGCTACAAAAGGTAGGAGATCTCGTCATAGGGGTGGGGCAGAGTTGCGGATCGCCTCCCCCCCCAGCCTCCCAAAGGTGGCAGGGGTGGTGGAAACCCGAAAATGGGCTCGGGGGAGGTGATCCAAGCTGTTTCTGACCCCACGGATCTTTTCCGACACTGCTGCAAGCAAAAACCTGCAGCAGATGAAGGGGTTTACCCCTTTGTTTGCTACAGGTTTCTGCTTCCCGGTTAACGACGTTTCCTGATTAGCGACGCGACTTTGGGAACCAAGAAGCGTCATTACCCGGGGTTTCACTGTACCTCAATTAGAGGTAAAGGATGCTGTCTCCTCCCTGCATAGTCTCTACCTTCTTTTTGATATCTCTAATATATAGAGTTCAAGAAAAGTCAGAACAGAATGGGCAGTCCAAAGAAAGAAAGAACGGCCATGGAGTCTCCTTCAGGTTTCCAGTCTCTTATCCTTGTGCAGTCATTTATCTAGACCTGGGCTAGCTCAAGGTAGGAGTATAGAACCCAAAGGGAACCCTGTCCATTCTGGGGGTATCCACTGGAAGCAGTCAACACTTCTGCAGCGTCACTAGCCTGCAATATGGTACGTTTACTGTGAGCCCTCATGGCCCAGTTGTTAAACTGCTCCACTACAGCCAAAAAACTCTTCGCAGTCTGAGTTTGATCCTGATGGGGATCAAGGTTGACTTAGACTTCCATCTTTCTGAGGTTGGCATGTTGGGGGTAAAACCAACTGTCCAGAGAGTGCACAAGCTTTCTTTTCGGAAAAAACATTGGAATTTGCCAGTCCTGGGCAGTGAGCAGTGCTGAATCTCCTGGATGCCTCCTTTGCAGTACCTAGAATGGAAGCTGGCAATAGGTACCAGGGTTCTTTTCTATTCACATAAGGTCAAGGGCAGCAAAACATGACTTTTCAAAAGTTTTTGGACCTCAATTCCCAGAAGCCCTAGCTAGCATCACCATCTGTCTAGAAAGTTCAGGGGGGGGGGGGGGGAGTAGGTAAAATGGTGATCAAATGAAGGCTGTGTGTCACAAAAAGAGGCTCAATGGCTGTACTTTGCTTACCCCAGGATAAAGGTTGTTTATGCCTTTCATTATTTTAATAGAAAGTTAATATCTGAGCATATTGCATAAGGGGTTGGTGATGGCATAACTCATAAGGATTGTGTCGAGTCATTCACAAAGTATATTTACTTAAGGATTTGCTAGCCCATTTTCCTCTTCGTGTGGCATCTGGCGCTCTGAAGGAGTCAGAGGCAGTGGAGGTGCCACTTTGGCTGCTGGAGAAAGGGGACTGCACAGCCAAGGGGAGGGCCGGGTGCCCAGGAGCCCCACAGTGGGAACTGCAACCACACCCCGGAGGCGGTGGTGATTGCAGCTCCGAGCATACAGGACGCCCGCCTGCCTGCCTGTCCGTCCATGGGGCCCCTTCATGTAGGAAAACAGAGAATCTGAACAGGAGAGCCTCTGTCAGAAATCTTGGATACCAGAGGTTTTGAGCTTTGTATTGTCATCTTCCATATGTAGATGGGAAACTGAATTGGAGGTGGAGGGTGGTTAGTACTTCCCCTCCTTGTGTGTTAAATATATACTTTACCAGAACAACTGTATAGGGCAGTGGTGGCAAACCTTTTAGAGATCGAGTGCCCAAACTGCAACCCCAAACCCACTTATTTATCTCAAAATGTCAACACAGCAACAGGGGAGGAAGGAAACACTTCCACTGGGCTGTTGGGCAGAGGGGTGGGGCAAACTGTGCTGGGGGGAGGTGCTCCCATTGGACTGCTGGGCAGAGGGGTGGGGTGGACTTTGTGCAGGGGGGAGAAAGTGCTTCCATTGGGCTGCTGGGCAGAGGGGCAGGGTAAACCCTGTGCTGGGGTGACTGCGTGGGTGCTCACAGAGAGGGCTCTGAGTGCCACCTCTGGCACATGTGCCATAAGTTCACCACCGCTGGTATAGGGCTAAAACAGTGTGAGTGGTTATGTTCCAAGGCATTTAAAGTATGCTTCTCTTTTAGACAGATGCGGTCGTAAGCAGCATCGGTAAAGACCTGAAGCTTGGTGTGGGTTCTCTTTCTAAAGCTCTCCTGAAAAGGGCTGGACCAGCCCTCCAAGCTGAGTTTCTTCAAGAAGTCAGAGGTAAACAGGCTCAGGCTGGATGGGTGATCCAGACAAGAGGACACAACTTGACCAGCAGATTTGTGCTCCATGCTGTGCTTCCATTTTGGGATGGAGGAAAAGGACAAGCATTGAAGGTCATTGTTTCTTTCATTTCCTTGATGGTGTTATTTGTGCTGGAATTGATAGCTGAAGCATTGTGAAGAAGGATTTCTTTTAACCTAGATGCTAAAGAAAAGAGGTGTAATATTTTACCAAATTCAAGACATTGTTGTTGTTGTTTTTTTACCATGATGGCATCTTCCATTGCGCTTTAACTGATGCTGTGGTCTTACATCAGTCTTGTGGCGGCAATTCTCTTCCTGTATTCACATAGGCCACCAAATATGTTACAGTACTGTATTACTAAACAAGAATGCATACTGCAAACCAGAGCACAGTCAACAGCATGATGGATCTGTGATGTTTTTGAGTGTTTGCATATGCAAAACTACAGCAGAAGTGCCTTGTTGGATCAGGTAACTTACCCAATATTTCTTGCCAGAATCCTAGCATTCTGTCGGTACTTGATCTTCGACCAGAATATTTGGCCAGTAGTTTTCCAAGTGGATAGTCCTGTAGTTTTCAACTGGGGAGTGCAGGAGCTCTTCTTGGAAAAGGTCCACTTTTAATCTCTCCCTCCAAGTCATTATTCTGTTTATGAGAAGCCTCTTCCACCAATCTACATGGTCCTATGAGCCATATAGATGAGTACTGTTAGAAGAACTCTGTTCATGAACATTATAAGGGAAAGTGAGCATGCAAGGGACCAGGGGCCAAGTTGAAATGCCCCATGATTGCTAATTTCCTCTGTGTAAGGCTGTATGTTTACAAGGACTTTGAAATGTGCAACTCTTCATCTGGATTTCAAGGTCCCACATCCCAAAGAGAGCTGCTTCTAAGAGAGTGTGAAGGAGGCAGCTCCAGACAGACAAGCAAAAACCATGTGCAGGGTGGAAGAGAAACTTCATCACATTCTGTTTCTTGATATATGTCTCTTCCATTTCAGCTCCAATACGAGAGCTTATATGTTGGAAGCAATTGAGAACAGTGAGTTGAGACTAGATCAGTGTTTCCCAACCCTTGTTTGGTTTTGGGGCTTCAATTCCCAGAAGACTAAGTCAGTTTTCTAAAGCACTGATCAGCCTATGCACTGACTTGAGCTTCTTAGAATTGAAGTCCCCAGGGGCGTGGCTAAGATGGCCGACGAGTAACATCTTGATTTGGACGCTCGCGCTTACCAAAGTGGTAATTAATGTGAACGAGTAAAATGGGGAAATTTTAAAGTGGTATTTTTTGTCGATAAGACTCCTGCTTGCCTATTTGGAAAGTTTTGAAGTCGGGCGGTCGAAGTTTGGGAGGTTTCCTGGGTAGGTGAGGCTCGCGACGGAAGCCGCGGCTTTCCCTGCCGAGGAGCCGAGAACGGGACCAGCGAGACGGCGGAGATTTGAGGCGGCAGTAAAATCAGCAAGAAAACAACTCTACGTAAGTTCACGAAAGTCTATGTGGAAAAGTTAAAGCTAACTGGGGATTTTGCTTAGAAGAGCCCGGACTTGGAAGCGGGTGTGGAAGTGGATAAAATCGGCCTGTCGACCCGTTAATGGCAGCGGTCCTGGAAAATGAAAGTGATTGTGTTTTGGTCTATGGCTTCCTTGCGCCCCAGGACAACCGCGGCGCGTTTTGGCGACAGTAAAGTGGTTAAAGAAGTTTTCGTCTGGGCTCCAGTTTTTGAAGGTTTCAGTGTGTTTTGAGTCTAAAGAGTGTGGGGAAAGTCTGCCGACTTACAGAGGAAGAAGGGGGTTTTCCCCCTGAAGTTAATGTACCTGCTGGAAAAGGGCGCATTGATTCGTTCGCTTCAAGAGAAGGATTAATTTGCTTTTTATTCCTTCACCGTGTGGATTATAAATAACATTTTTTTTGTCTTTGAACATATTGCTCCTCCTGTTTTTTCCTCTTTGCTTGGATTTTGGGCTTTTTTCTCTTCTCACCCCCCTTCCTGGTGGCTTTGACTCAAATGAAAAAATCTGGGTGACCGTTTCCTTGGAGCCTCTACTTTTGTGGTTTGGAGGGTGAATATTTGGACTGCCTGCTTTGGGGAAACGGGTCGTGGATTATTCCTTTTTTCTTTTTGTTTGGACATACTCCGGTTCCTGTTTTTTTTTTTTGTGGATTACAGCAATTAATTCTTCGCTGGATTTCTTCCTCCCTATAAGCTTCGTTTGACCTGTTTGGATAGGTGGTACTAGTGGTTGCAGCGGTACAGGCTTGACTGGACTGACCACGATTTTGCAACGTTCTGCAACACTGGACTTTCTTATTGGGTATCATCATGGATAAAGGCACAAGAGGGAAAGCAAAAGAGGAAGAACCAGTGGTGAAGTCTAAGAGGAAAGAAAAAGCACCAATGGAAGAGGTCCCTCAGTCTTCATCACCGCCACCTGAACCTTATGATCATACTCAAATTATGGTGGAAATTGGTAAATTGTTCCAGAAACTGGAGAAGAATGAGGAATCAAGGGTGAAAGATAGAAATGAAATGATGAAAAAACAAGATAAGGTGGTATCATCTGTTGCAGATTTCTCAAAAAAAGTGGATTTAAGTTTGCAAAAAATAGAGGGAAATGTGAAATTGGTTCAAACTGAGGTAAATGTTATAAAAAAGGAAATAAAAGGGACTCAGGAGGCGGTGCGGGAGAATAAGCTGAAATTGGAAGAGCACGAGAAAAGGATTGATGCTGTGGAAGATATGATGAGAAAGCAGAACATTGTGATCCGTCAGGTGGTTGAACGGACACCGGACCAGCTAAGAGAAAGAGTGGTTCAGTGGTTAAATGGTTTGAATATGGGAAAGTAATTTGTACAGGAAGATATTGTAAGTGTATTCAGGGTGGGCCCAAGAAGAGGAAGAGTGGTTCAAAGAAATGTTCTGGTAAAATTTGCAAATTGGGGTGATAAGCTTAGAGTAATGGCTTTTTTGAAACAAGCTGGGCCTGACGCCCTGAAATTTGATGGTTCTGATGTAGAAGTATACAATGATATCTCATTGAAAGAAAGAATGTGGAGATATAAGATGAGACCTGTAACTAAATTGTTGATGAGTAAAAACATAAGGTACAACTGGAGATTTCCACAGCAATTGCGCTTTTTTTATGAGAAAAGAATGCAAGTAATTGATGAAGGGACCGATCTATTGGAATATTTGAGTTTGTTGGAGTTGGTAAAAACAGGTTCAGAAGAGTGGATAAATTTTAAGAAAGAATTGTTGGAATCGGGTGCTTGTGGGAATGCATCTGGATTCTGTCAGGCTGCCTCTGACACATTTTGTAAACAAAAGCCTCTTTGCTTGCTATTCTCCTTATCTCTCCGTATTTGGGCTCTGACACTTCTGATTGGCTGTATGCCCTCAGTTTTGTCTCTGCTAAGTTTCGTTTCTGGTATACAATGCTTGCCTAAGTTTTTTTCTGAGACTCTCTGCCTGAATAAAGAGAAGGCATCAGTATCGTTTGTCAGCCAAGGACTGGAGTCGTGTTTTTTCTGTCTCTACCTCAAAAGATCTGAGGATATAAACTGCTGCTAATGAGGCTGACTGATTGAGAAGATATCTGACTGATTGAGAAGATATCTTTACATGAATCAAATTTCAACAAGTGGCGCTCCGTGGGAGGCTTTGAACTACAATGAGAGCCTTCTTTGAACTCTGCTTCAGCAATTAACACCTCATAATTGGCGACCGGGGAGGTCTCATTCACCTACGACCAGGCAAAAGGTCAGACCGGAGGAAAGGTCATTCGAGCGCTCGAAATTCATCCAATTTTACATTGGGTCCCATTAGGTGAGTGAAGAAAAATATAATTTTTTTTAATTATGGGATGTGTGCTGGCGTCGCAAACGCAGGAACTTTGTAAAGATATCTCAGATCTTTTGATTAACAATGGGCGAAAGGCTGATGAACAGGAGATACAAAAGCTAGTTAAAGCTATAGGGAAAATCAGTCCTTGGGTTAAATTTGATGAATGTCTGGACTTAAAACAGTGGAAACAGATCGGGAGAGAAATGCAGAAGCATAATGGAATTTCTAGATCAATATTATTTACATGGGAGGAAATTAGAGACTGCCTTCAGAGACTTACTCCAAAAAATATTTTATTGTCTCAAAGACTTGATGGCCGCCCCCTCCCACAGCTTTTGCCTCCGGATAAAGGAGGGGCCATGGCAACTGCCCCTCCATCATATGAGAAACAACAGCCCCCTGATGGGGGTGGAGGTGGAAATGGAGATGGGACATTAGATCCTGACTTGCAGCAATCAAGTGCTTTTAGCCCTACAAAAGACCTGTTCTCTGCTGCTTTAACTGCAGCTGTGCTGGATATGGAACCTGTTGATGTATATCCAGTGAACAGAGAGCCGCTTGCAAATGGGAATGCTGCAATACTGCCTGCTAAGTCTAAAAAACAGCTAGTGCCGGCTGATGGGGAACAAATGGTGGGGACCTCATCACAGATTGAAGTTGTTAATGCATGCAGAGTGGCAGGAAGCAAGGACTGTGTTTCAAAGAGCAGTTTAGGGGATCTCAGCCCCCCCCCCGTGAATCAACCCTCATCACAAAAGCAGGAGAAGCTGAGTAGTAAATTTGATACCTCACGTTTGGGCAGGAAGATCCTGCAGAAATGGAAGGCTGGCCCAAAGGAGGAACGCACAAAACCCAAGACAAAAAAGGGGTGCAAGTACAAACTAACAGATGCAGGTTGTCATAAGGTTGAGAATCATATGCTGGAGATGAAAGAAATACAGAGAAAGAGGGGGGTTAATCTTGCCTGTATGGACAGCAGGCTGTGGCAAAAATACAAGGAGGGAGAAGACATACAGTTTTTGGCTGATTTTGAACTGCCCAACCCTCAAACAAAGAGATCCAGAGTGAGCTGTCCCAAGTTTCAAGCATCAGGATTGCAGGGAAAGCAACTTGGACTTCCCTGTGATTTTCTTCTGTGTGAAATTACTTGCAACTTCTGGAGAATTTGTTCTTTGTGCCTTCACACCTCATTGGCCTGCCTTAATGCAGATGGGTGTGGCTGGAGCATGAAGGAATGTGTGTTTGCCTGAAAAGCTGAAAAGGGGGGTTGTGTGGGATTGTCTTGTGAATTCAGTGAGACTGAATTTATGGCTTAATTTCAACACTTGCCATGCCAAGAACTGTGCTGGAGAGAAGATAGTGTTTCAGAGAGCTTCAATCAAGTTTTGGACTTTTAATTTGGACATTTTAATTGGACTAAAAGGAAAAAAAGTTTGTGTGGACTTTAAAGAAGAATTATAAAACCTGACAGCCTTTTTAAGAAATTGTCTACCTGCTCATGCTAATGAGATTTGTACTGTATTTGGTTTACCATGCTATGCTGGTTTAAGTTATTGAATGCCTCTTTCACTTTACATCTAGTGGGAGAAGAAGAAGTTTAATTCCTTACTCATGTAATTGGGGAAGTGAGAAATGCCTTCTAAAATGCAACCAGACCTCCTTCATGTAAGGAAGAAAGAAAAAAAATGTTCATGTCTTGTTTATGCTTAAATGTTTTGCTTATTCTTTTGCAGGAGAAAGACCTGTCTTTGCTTAAGTTATGTATTGTCTTATGAAACTGCATATCTCAAGGTACCTCCAGAAGCACCTGGAAGAGGTTTCAGTACTCTACACATGTAATTGGGTTTGTGATATTGCATTTGTGTTATATGTCACTCATGTTTCATGTTTAGTTACATGGTACTAGTAATAACAGGGCATGCTCCTGTTTCTTAGGGGAGTGTCTTCCTAAGCCATTGGTCGTTTATTGGCAACAAGGGGATCCTGAGTGGAAAGATTCCTGCTGGAGCAATCCGCCCATGGAGAAAGGTTACTCAGCTCCAGGATGGTGGTTCACCAGTAAACTAAATTTGCTGACATTTGTTCTTTTCTTTCTTACTGTGCTTCCAGCTGTAAGAACAATGCCTCATGGGGGCAACCCCAACTTTTGGATTCGTCATGCTAACTATATGTTTGAGGTTCATGGTAAGAATGCAACGTTATACTATGAGCATCCACTGGCAGTGTCTCAAATGGCCTTTCTTCCGGCATTGTTCAACACACCTGAGCTGGGACATTTGCAACATCTTGATAGGTCTACACTCTTCTCTAATCCTCCAGAACAATTTAACAACACCCGCTGGCGAAGCATGACATTCAAGAAATACACTAAAGGACTTTGTTTCTGTTGTCATAGTTCTGGAGTCTGGAATAGTAAATGGAAGTACTGGACTCAAGCAAAAAGGGTTTTGCAGAATGTAGGCAATTATACGGGTTGTGATGATTATTTTTGGTTATGGGGTAGTTATAACAGTTCTTATAAGCTTAATTATACCTTGTTTAACACTACTATTGAAGATATATATGATGTATTTCCTATGTTTACTCCTGATTATTCTGCTATAGATAGTGGTTCAATTTGCAATGGATGGCAAATCAAGGATCCTAACATGTGGTTCTTTTTTAATGGAGTTGCCACGAATTTCCATCCAGGACAATATCAATGTGCAGCATTGGGTTATTTTACCTTACCCGTACAAGTGCAAATGCCGCCTCAGGCACATGCACGGCGCCGGAGAGCTGCTGCCGGCCCGATGGGTTCTGGTTGCAACGATGAAGTGATAATTGATGTTCAGCTTTCTGATGGTAGCTCCTGGGGGAGAGCTATAGGGGGTGCTATCACTGGAGCACTCACCTTGGGATCATACCCAGGTGTCATTTTCCCAGGAGAATAGAAGGTCCATTTTGGGACTCACCTGTAGGCTGGAGAAATCAATCAATGCCACAGGGAGGGTCATACGAGATCTTCAAATGGAAATCACTGAGCTTCATCAAGACCAAATGCACGACAGACTAGCCATAGATTACCTGTTAGCAAAATCCGGAGGATTTTGTAAACTGGTCGGGAACCAGGGATGTCGGGTAAAATTCCAGGATCTGAATAATACTATTGAGAAAGAACTTCAGAATTTACAGGAGAGTATTACTAACAATGTACGCACTGATGTTAATCTCTTTGATTGGGTGACTTCTTGGTTGCCTGATTTGTCTGTCCTTAGACAAGTTTTCTTTTATGGGTTCATTATTATTATCTGCCTTATACCTTTGTGTTTTTGCATTACTTGTATTCCTAATCTTATTTCTATGTGTAACACATGTCCACTGCGTAGAAGGGAGACATCGAGTTTTGCATGACGGCAATTGTACTCAATGAGGTATCACCCTCCGGAACAAAGTACCATGAGTCAGGAGGGGTACGATGTCCAGGAGGACAGTGATGATGTATATGGAGGAGTAGTTATAGAGTATGATGACATGCAGGGGTATGATTAGCCGTCCCTCTCTCAAATTTAAATGAAAAAGGAGGACATGTGGGAATGCATCTGGATTATGTCAGGCTGCCTCTGACACATTTTGTAAACAAAAGCCTCTTTGCTTGCTATTCTCCTTATCTCTCCGTATTTGGGCTCTGACACTTCTGATTGGCTGTATGCCCTCACTTTTGTCTCTGCTAAGTTTCGTTTCTGGTATACAATGCTTGCCTAAGTTTTTTTTCTGAGACTCTCTGCCTGAATAAAGAGAAGGCATCAGTATCGTTTGTCAGCCAAGGACTGGAGTCGTGTTTTTTCTGTCTCTACCTCAAAAGATCTGAGGATATAAACTGCTGCTAATGAGGCTGACTGATTGAGAAGATATCTGACTGATTGAGAAGATATCTTTACATGAATCAAATTTCAACAGGTGCTCTAGGGAGGGAGTATGAGAGGGCAGAGGCTGGTGGTGCCACAGGTGGAACACCGCAGGGAAAAGAAGAGGAGGAGCTGTCGCTGATCATGGTGGAGGAGGAGGCAAGTAAGGAGCAATGAGAAATAGATCAATAAAAATCAAATCATTTAAGCAATATAGAAGGGTGAGTAGCGCGTAGCACTGGTTGGTAGGCACATCTTGCATGTCCCCCCTCTCCCCTCTTTGGTTGTCGAAGGCGTCTTTTTTTTTTTTTTGAAGAAAGTGGGGAGAGTGATAGTGTGTGTTCTATGTAGAATTGTGTGTTTTTGGGGGAAGGGGTTGGTGATGGCACGCCCAATGGAGATTTTAGAAGTTAGAAAGAAAGTAGATTATGGGAAATATTAAAATATTAACCTGGAATGTGAAGGGTACAGGTTCTGTTCTTAAGAGGCAGAGACTGGAATTGGCGTTGAAGAAAGATAGACCCGATATAGTGTTCTTACAGGAAACGCACCAGAAGTCAAAAGACACAAACAAACTTTTTTTGGGATGGATTCAACATTATGAGATGGCGTTTGGTACTTCAAAAGCGAGAGGAGTGGCAATTATGATTTCTAAAAAAATTAGGATTTGAGATTATAAAAAGTGTTGCTGATCAAGAGGGTAGATATTTGATTGTAAAAGGAAAAATAGAAGACGAGGAAATTATGTTGGTAAATATATATGCTCCAAATGATCATCAAGCGGATTTCTTAGAAAAGGTTTGGAAAGTAGTGGAGCTAGAAAATGTCGCAAAAACTATTGTGGCTGGAAACTTTAACTTGATAAGGTCAGATTTAGACTGTACGAATTTAGCAAGATGTGGAATTGGCTTGAAAGGGAAGGTTTTAGATAAATGGATGGTTGCGATGGGTTTGAAGGACTCTTGGAGAGAGATCAAGGGTTCGGAAAGGGCATATTCCTTTTTTTCACACGTCCATGGGACCTACTCGAGAATAGATTACGTCTTTCTTACAGAAAATTTGATTAAAAATATTGAGGGAATGGAAGTTGGGATCTTTAAGGAATCAGACCATGCCAAAGTACTTTTGGAACTGAAATTACAAAAAGATATCCGAAGAGGAAGAAGTTGGAGGTATGATCCTAACCTATTTAAAGACCAAAAATGTAAAGAGCAAATCATGGAAAGGTGGAAAGAAAGTTGGCAGTGGAACGACAATAATGAAGTTAATTTTAACGTTGTTTTGGATACCATGAAGTCGGTTTTCAGAGGGGAAAGTATAAAAATGGCGAGTATTAAGTATAAAAGACATAAGGAAGACCAGATAGAAAAAGAAAAAGAAATAAAGCAGTTACAGGATGACCATTCAAAAAGTAAAGATAAATTTTCCCCCGCTAAATTGCAAAGACTTAAGGCAGAGTTAATGGGTAAGGATATAGATAAAGTTAAAAGGGATCTGATTTATTTAAATAGAGAGTTTGAATTTAGTAATAGAAACTCAAGATTATTAGCAAGAGCAGCTAAGGCTAAAAGGGAAAAAAGAGAAATTGGGTTGTTGGTTAATAAACAAGGGTTAAGGTGTAATAAGAATAGGGATAAATGTGAAATTGTGAAGGAATTTTATCAAGCATTATATGCAAAAAAGGAGGTAGATGTGTAGAGGCTTAAAGGGATCTTGGAGAGACAGCTAGGGAATGGAATAAAACAGGAACATCGAGAAAAAATGGAGGAAAGGGTTACTGATAAAGAGGCAAAAGAGGTAATTAGTGGGTTGAAGATGGGGAAAGCCCCGGGTGACGATGGATTATCGACAGAATTTTATAAAGAATTTAAAGATGTTGTGGTTCCAAAGTTAGTGAAGCTTTATAATTATATTTTAGATGGAGGACAAATTCTGACCTCATGGTATAGTACCATAATCGTTCTGCTGCCAAAACCGGGAAAGAATCTGGAAAAGGTGGAATCATACAGACCAATTTCTCTTATAAACCAGGACGCCAAGATCTTCACAGCAATATTGGCTAATCGTTTAAACAGTTTTATGGGGGAATATATAAATGTTGACCAAGTTGGTTTTTTAAAAGGTAGGCACATGGCTGACTTGACTAGAAGGGTATTAGATCTAATTGACAATGTTAATCAAACGAAGGAAAAGGTGGGTTTATTATCATTAGACATTTTTAAGGCATTCGACTCACTACAATGGTCTTCAATCAAGGAAATAGTCAGAAATTATGGATTTGGGGATAGATTTAGAAGGGTAATTGATCTATTATACCAAAAAGGGAGTGCTAGGATTAGAGTAAACGAGGAGGTTACGGATGTGGTAAAGCTTGAGGCAGGTACCAGGCAGGGTTGTCCACTATCTCCTATCCTGTTTATTATGGCAATGGAAATATTAGCTAAAAATATAAGGGATGATCCAAACATAGAAGGGATATTGGGTAATAAAGTGAGTATGTATGCAGACGATACGCTGTTAATGGTGAAACACCCAGAGGTGGTAATGGATAGGATTAAAGACCAACTACAGGAATTTGAGGCTATAACTGGATTGATGATAAATTGGGATAAATCAGAATTGATGCTGTGTAATATGGGGGTAAAGGAGATGGGAAAGATAGTGGGGATATTTAACATACAAATTAAAGAAAAGTTGAAATATTTGGGGATAACTATTTCAAACAAATTGGAAGAACTTAAAAGATTGAATTATGACAGTTTGAAAGTAGAATTTAAGAACAAATTACAAGAGTTTCAAAAGTTGAATCTGTCATGGTTTGGGAGGATTGCAATTTGCAAAATGATATTGCTGCCAAAGATTAATCTTTTATTTGACGCACTTGCGATCCATTTGAAGGAGAAGGAAATCAATGAGTTTCAAAAGATGTTCAATAATTTTTGTAATGGAGGCAAAAAATCTAGACTTTCAAAGAAGCTTTGGTACTTATCTCAGAGAGAAGGGGGTTTGGGTATGCCAAGTTTGTTAGCATACTATCGAGCATTCCAAATTAAGAATGTTGTGAAGATCTTGGCAAGAGAAAATGTAATTTGGGAGGAATTGGAGATGAAAGAATACAGGAATATTGGCAAAATGATTTTTTTGGGAATAAAGGATAAACTGATAAAGACAAGCAATACTATGATGAGAGGCCTCATGGAGGTATGGAAAAGAGTAAAGAAAGATATGGTCCCAAATCTCTCTCCAGTTTTGGAATTGACTGATATGGTGTGTTTTCCGATAAAAATAGATAAGGAAAAAAAGGAAATATTGGATAAAAATGAAATATCTTTACTGAAGGACTGGTTAAAAGTTTGTGATGATGAAACCAAGAGGAAAAAAATATTTGAAAAGTTAAAATTGGACTGGTTTCAGAAATTGAAGGTTGATAATTGGAATAAAAAATATAGAAGAGAAGTAGGGATAGATAGAACAAAGACCGAATTTGAAGAATTGGTATTAAAGATCAGAAAAGGGGAAAAGAACATTAAGGGTCTAGTAAGCAAACTTTACATTATACTAAATAAGGGTAAAGATCCACAGGAAGATTTGAAACGGAAGTGGGAACAAAATTTGAATATAAAAATAGGAGATGTTGAATGGAGAAATAAATGGAAAAAGAGGATAATGAGAACAATGTCAGTAAGAATTAAGGAACATAATTTTAAAATGTTGTGGCAATGGTACTTGACATCACTGAGGCTTCATCAGATGGATAATAAAAGGGATAATTTATGCTGGAGATGCAAAGAAACGGTTGGAACTTATGAACATATGTGGTGGAGTTGCAAAAAAATAAATGAATTTTGGAGAAGAATAGAAGGAGAGATTGGGGAAATAATGGGTAAAAGAATTAAGTTGGTGTCAGGTACCATTCTATTAACAAATGTGGAAGGTATGGGTTTGAATAAGGAGGAAAAAGAATTATTGGAAGTTATGTTAACTACAGGTAGACAATGCATTGCCAGAAATTGGAAAAATGATGTATTTATACAGACTGGAGAGTGGTATAAGGAAATGTGGAGTTTAGCATTGAATGACAAACTGACATGGGAGATAAAAGTAAAAAGGGATAAATTAAAAGAAAATAGGGTTTGGAGTATTTGGAAGCCTTTTGTGGATCACTCTCTTATGGCAAGGGACAGTTTTGGACCTGTACCATCTCAAAGTGGTTTCTGGAGATGATATAGATACTAAACTCTCCGGGCATTGTAAATATTCACTGGGTGTTGTGTAATTAGTAAAGAAATAAAAAATAGTTGTAGCACTGAAAGCTCTTATGAATGTTATGGTTATAGTAATAACCTATAATGTGGGTATTTAACATTGTGGGTTATATTGCAAATAATTAGCTTAATTATTATCATGTGCTATTTTCTATGAACCTGATGTAACATTGTATTGTATTGTTATTGTTTTTTCCCTGTATGTTTGTTAGTTTTATCTTTTGCTTTTTTGAAATAAATAAAACTTTATATATATATATATATATATATATATATATATATATATATATATATATATATATATATATATATATATATATATATATATATATATATATATATATATATATATATATATATATATATATATATATATATATATATATATATATATATATATATATAAATTAAAATCACTATTAAAAAATTTAAAAAAAGAATTGAAGTCCCCCTGTGTGGCGTGTGCCCCATGTTGGGAACTGGACTAGAGCGTATTGTGTTTTAACCCCCTTAGTTTTGTGTGTGTCTTTGAAAAGGAAATCTCATCTTTCCAGTTACCTGCTTTGTATTTAGATGAAGAAGATGTGTGAATAAAATAAATGAAGTCTGTGTTGTGAAGTCTGGTGTGACATTGCATGTATATATGTTTTTAATGTTCTAGTTTTAATTATTGAATACTCCGTTTATAGAAATCTGCTCTGTATTTTATAGGAACTTAAAAGTATTGTGAAGGAATGCCTGGAGAAAACAGAAAAGTCATCGTTGAGTTCTGTCTCATTCACAGCAATTGGGACAGGTGGATTTGACTTTCCAAAATCTGAAGTTGCAAAAGTAATGTTTGAAGAAGTGCTTCAGTTCAGTAACAGAAAGAATTTCAAGTTTCTTCAGGAAATTCATTTCCTCTTACATCCAAATGATAAAGATAACATACAGGTAATGGTACTTTCTTGTCATATGTTGTCCCAAGTAAAATCTGAAGTAACGTGTAGTTCATGCCTCATAAGGTACAGGTATGCCCAACAGAACAGACAGGTGAGGTAAGCAAAACTTATGTTGGAGTAGTTCAGACACTATGAAATTTCCAAGTGTTCATGTGGTTTTTAGGATTGTTCCAATCAGTTTGTGCATCTCTCAAATTTTGAAGGTAATTTTGTTTTATTTTCCAGGCTTTCTCACAAGAGTTTGAATCAAGGATGGCTGGAAATGCAGGCAAGTAGCTTGGCTCATTTGGCACCTCAGGTGCAATTACGCAGTAAAGGGAAGTGAAACCCGTTCACATTCATTTGCTGTGAAGTGACACTAGGAAATCCAGGTTTCCACTTGTCTCCCCACATTAACTGGCCCCAGAGGACTAGAGAGAAAGCTTTGTTTGCACTGTGTTTACAACTCAATTCATAGCCTGGGCAGATGGTATGAGGAAAATGGAATAGCTTAAGAAGCTGTGATCAAGGTTTCTTCCTCTTGTTAGCTTTGCCATGCACTGTTACTAAATAGTTGTTGTTCAGTCGCACAGTCAAGTCCAACCCTTTGCGACCTCATGGACCACTGCACGACAGGCATCACTATCCTCCACCATCCTCTGCAGCCTGCTCAGCTCTATGCCCACTGCATCAACAATGCCATCTAGGCCACCTCATCCTCTGCTGCTCCCTTCTCCTTTTGCCCTTTATCTTACCCACCATCAAGGCCTGAGTCTTGAGTGAGTCCTCTCTTCTCATTTGGTGTCTAAAGTACTTTAGCTTCATCTTTAATATTTGTCCTTCCAAGGAGCAGTCAGGGTTGATTTCCTTCAGGATCAACTTAGTTGATCTCTTTGCTGTCCAGGAGACTCTCAAAATTCTCCTCCAGCACCACATTTCAAAGGCGTCTATTCTTCTGCTCTCAGCCTTCCGTATGGTCCAGCTCTCACAGCCATACATTACTACTTGCTTTGACTATGCAGACTTTTGTTGGCAGGGTAATGTCCCTGCTTTTTATTATGTTCCCTAGGTTTCTTATAGCTTGCCACCTAAGAATTAATTGTCTTTTTATTTCATGGCTGCGAGTCCAAAAGCAGTACTGTTTCCAAGATCTGTTTTTCATAATGTGTACAGGAAAGTAGGGTTATTTCTTGTTCCCCAACATGGGGAACAAATTCATTTGTCAAAGAAGAAAGCTGAAAATAAGAAGAGAAAACCAAAAGAGAACAGAGCTAGAGCCCCCAACCCACCCTATTTGGGGCTCTGATAGATAGATAGATAGATAAATCTTTATTGTCATTGTCCTGCACAGAACGAGATTGGGGGGAAAAAACACTTATCAACTCAACAAAACCTAAACAAAATACAACTATACAAAATTATCAACATACTCCCACCCCACATATACACATTTAACCCCTAAAAAGCTCTAAAACTCTATGGCTCTAAAAACTCTAAAACTCTTAAAAACTGGAAATAGTGGCTTACTATTGTACTGTGCATGTAGATTTTATATAAAATGGGATGGTTTTTAGTCAAAAGATTTGTATCTTTGCTGAACCATGCTGCTTCATTTCTTATTTCCAGGTTTTTTTGGACCCATTTCAACACCTGTTTCGGGAATGCATGAAATGCTGATAGGATCAATTAAATTCCAGTTATTGATGGGAGACATTACAAAGGAGAATACAGATGTTATTGTGAATGTAACAAATTCAACTTTTAATGCCAAATCAGGTACTTCACTGAATCTACCCATTAGCCTGAATCTTCATCAATGATAAATTGATTATTGCCTATAGGATGAACATTTTAATATTTTATGGGGCTTTGTTCTCATTTGCTATGAAGTTGGGTGTGAAATGTGCATTTTCCTGCATTTAGGGACAGCATTTGTTGTCCCAGGTCAGCTCAAATTTTGCTGCACAACATTGAATTTGATTGCCATTCCACACAAAAGATGTATAGCATTAACAAATCTATCTCACATTTTCATGGATTATGAGATTTTTTTAATTCTCTTAGTGACACGAATGAATATGCTTTTTTCCCCTCCCACCTGGATTTCCTCAAAGGTGTCTCTCAAGCAATTTTGGAAGTTGGTGGACCTCAAGTGGAAAAGGAATGTGCAGATCTTGGTAATTATGCCACAGGGGATCCAATTCCATCACACCAGGGCCACAACTTGTGGCCAATGTGTGGTCTCAGGTTGAAAAAAGTTGCCACAAAGTGAAGTTCTCTAAAACAAGATGGAGGGAAGGGAGGCTGGCATCTTGTTTGGGGGTTGAAAGCTATTTATGATATTTTTTAAAAAAAACAAACAAACAGAAGTGACACATCATAAACTGGGCACAGCTTTGCTTCGCAAAAGATGGAACCTATGAATTGTTTTCTTTTCTAGCCTCAGGGCCTCACAAAGGATTTATAACAACAGATGGTGGTAATCTTCCTTGTAAGAAAATTATCCATCTTGCTCCTGGCTCAGGTGTTAAAGCCCAGGTCTCCATGGTGCTCCAGGAATGTGAAGCAAAGAAGTACACATCCGTTGCCTTGCCTGCAATTGGAACAGGTTTGCATCCCCCCTCCCCCCCGAAAGTAACTGCTGTTTTGCTTCAGAATGAGTTTTTCCATTAAGAAATGAGGGACTAAGTCAGGGATGGAGCATGTATAGCACTCCAAAGGTTGTTGGGCTGCAACTGTCATGATCCCTAGCTGTTTGTTTTGCTGGCTGGGGTCATACCTGTCAACCATCACGATTTGGCCGGGATTACCCTGTAATTCGGCGCGAATTTGCGCCATTTCCTGACCCGCGCTGCCCAAACCCTGTAATTTTGCAGCGAGGAAAAGGAGGTACTGCGCAGCCCATCTGCGCAGGTCGCGTTGCACACATGCGTGGAAGGGCTCTACACTTCCTGAGCTCCCTTCCACGCATGCGCAGAAGGCTACGTCGCTTGCGTAGAAGGCTACGCAAGCGGCGTAGCCCTCCAAGCGCATGCGTACAATGCGACCTGCGCAGACCGGGTCTGCGCAGGTCCCGGATTTGCCGGAGCCGCGGTTGACAGGTATGGCTAGGGTTAAATCACGGTCTTGCACCATCTGGAGGGCCACGTGTTCCAATCCAAACTTCTTTGTAGTGGAAGTTTCACATAGCAGACCTCCACAGTTAAGGCTTCTTAATTGTTGAAGTGGATTATAAAGGAATCCAACAAGTATGCCTCCATTTTACAGGCACTGCTGCCAGATTTCAGAATCCTGTTATGCTTGGACCACAGTCATAGTCAATATACAGTACAATTGCAATTTCAAGACTACATATCAGTATCAGTTACAATAACAAAGCATTAATTTCAACAAGAAAAAAGAGATACTGGCTAATCGTTTAAATAATTTTATGGGTAATTATATAAATACGGACCAGGTGGGGTTTTTGAAAGGACGACATATGGCGGACATAACCAAAAAAGTGGTAGATTTAATAGATGTTGTGAGTCAATCAAAGGTAAAAGCGGGATTATTATCTTTGGATATATTTAAGGCCTTTGACTCTTTACAATGGATTTCAATTAAGGAAATAATTAAAGCCTATGGATTTGGGGACAAATTTAGAAAAGTAATAGACCAATTATATCAGCAAGGAATAGCGACTATTAGAGTTAATAATGAGGTTACCGAAGAGATAAAGCTAGAGGCAGGTACGAGACAGGGTTGTCCCTTATCCCCAATTTTATTTATTATGGCTATGGAATTATTAGCAAAAGCTATAAGAGAAGATGGAAAAATAGAGGGGATTATGGAGAACAAAATAAGTATGTATGCAGATGATACTATGATAATTGTTAAACATCCAGAGAGGGTAATGGACAGAATTAGAGCGAAATTAATTGATTTTGAGGATATCACGGGCCTGAAGATAAATTGGGATAAATCAGAAATGATGCTTTGTAATATGGGAGAGGATGATCAGAAGAAAATAAAGGGAATGGTTAATATTCAGATTAAAGACAAATTGAAATATCTGGGAATAGTAATATCTAATAGATTGGCAGAACTCAAAAGTTTGAACTATGACAGCTTGAAATTCGAAATAAAAAACAGAATACAAACCTTTCAAAAATTGAAGTTGTCATGGTTTGGGAGAATTGCGCTTACTAAAATGATGTTGCTACCCAGATTCAATTTTTTATTTGATGCATTGCCAATTTATTTGAAAATTAAGGAAATCAGGGAGTTTCAAAAGTTGATTAATAATTTTTGCAATGCTGGAAAGACCTAGAATATCTAAAAAGTTATGGTACTTGCCCCAGAAGGAAGGGGGATTGGGTATGCCAAATTTGTTGGCCTATTATAGAGCATTTCAAATAAAGAATGTAGTGAAGATCTTGACTAGAGAAAAGGTAATATGGGAGGAAATCGAGATGAAGGAATATAGACATATAGGTAAATTGGTTTTCTTGGGAGCTAAAATTGGAAAGGTAGCAACTAAAAATGCCATAATGAAATGTTTAATAAATGTATGGAAGAAAGTAAAGAAGGATCTGGTTCCAAATTTGTCTCCGATTGTAGAACTATCAGATATGGCGGGTTTTCCGATTAAGATTGATAAAGTGGTAAAAGAAACTTTGGTCAAGAATGATTTATTTATTTTTGTTGAAAGATTGGATATGTGCTTGTAGGGATGATGTAGCTAGGGCAAACTTGTTTGACCAATTGAAATTGAATTGGTTACAGATTATGAGGGTTAATAATTAGAATAGTAAATATATGAGAGAACTTGACCTGGAAATAGAAAAGACGGAATTTGAGGAGCTGGTTCTAAAAATCAGGAAGGGAGTTAAAAATATTAAAGGTTTGGTTAGTAAATTATATACATTGTTGAATCCGCAGGAGGACCTGAAATTGATATGGGAAGAAGAACTAAAAATAAAGATTGATAAAGATATTTGGAAAAATAAATGGAAAAAGAGAATAATGAGAACTACGTCTGTTAGAATAAAGGAGCATAATTTCAAAATGTTATGGAGGTGGTATTTGACCCGAATGAGGTTACATCAAATGGATAATACAAAAGATGGAATGTGTTGGAGATGTAAAGAAACATTAGGGACATATGAACATATGTGGTGGAGTTGTACTGTGGTAAAGGATTTTTGGAAAAAAATTGAAAAAGAGATGGGTGAAATAATGGGTAAAAGAATTAAACTGGGGTCGAGTACCACCATGTTAACGAATGTGGAATCTATTTGTGGAAATAAAGAGGAAAGAGAATTATTAGAAATAATGCTTACAACGGGTAGGCAATGTATTGCTAGAAATTGGAAAAATGATCTAAACATACAGATTGAAGAGTGGTATAAAGAAATGTGGACTTTAGCATTGAATGACAAATTAACATGGGAAATAAAAGAAAAAAGGGGTGATCTGAAAGAGAATAGATTTTGGAAGATATGGAAACCATTTTTGGATCATTCTTCTATGGGAGGTGAAAGAAACAGACCTGTACCAGATCAAAGTAGTTTTTGGAGATAATATAATGCGCAACTCAGAGTCCTCAGGGCATTGTATATAAACATGGGGTGTTATAAGTTTTCCTTTGGTTGTGGCTTCCTATCCAGAATATTAAGGATGCGGTTGAAGTGGGGTAACGTGAAGGAGTTAGTAGTATTCAAATTTACAAATATAGTTGGAACAATGTATTAGGATAGGTCGTGATATGTTTTGATTACTTTGTATTTTAGGTATGTTTGTATATGTTTTATTTCTTTGTATTGTTTTATGTACTGTTCATTTATAAAAATTAATAAAAATATATTTTTAAAAAAAGAAAAAAGAGAATAAGAAAAAAAATAATGTATACATCCTGACAAACATCACAAAACATCCGGTGGCAGCAGCAGCGGTTTTATTGCCATACCCACCGCACAGCTACTGCTTGTTGCTGCTCAGTCCTCCAGGCCGAGGGCTGCTGAGGGTGTCCGGTGAGGGCGGGGTGTCCAGTGGCAGCAGCGATTTTGTGGCCGGACCCGCCGCACAGCTGCTGCTGGTCGCTGCTCCGCTCTCCTTTCATGTCCTGATCAAAGCCTGGACTGCCAAAATGAAACCACTTTCTTCGCTTTATTGTTGCCGAAACCTCCTCAACTGTGCATGTCTCTAGCAGCAATTGGCAGACCAGTAAATGAGCTGGATTCTGTGTCTCTCCACATTCACACCATGTGTTGTTGTCTGCCAGCAGCGCCCACTTGAACAAGTTGGTCTTGCATTTAGGGATTTCAACCCTCAGCCTATTCAGGGTCCTCTAAGTGAGGTAGAGGAGGTTGATATCTTCAGCTATATCCACCTTTAATGATGTTCCTTGTCCAGGGAGCTCCTTCCTCCATCGTTGAATTTGGTTTTGCTCTTGTGTACTCTCAAGAATGTTCTTGCCATAAAGCTCTTCCTGGCTCTGGGCCGGCCGACTTGAGGCTCATATCTGTTCAGAGGGTGTTGAGGGTCATTCTCTTGCTTAGTTCTCTTAGGGTACACAGAAAGAGCCTCCACGAAGATTGTGAATGGAGTTGGGCTTACCCTGGGTGGCAACCTTGTCGGCTTATCTTTCTAACACTGGATCAGACCAATGGTCGATGATTGGGGATAATGGGAGTTAGAATCAGGAAGAATCTACCCCCGCTTTAGGAGCCAAGAAGTGCCTATTTCTAAATGCCCTGTGTTTGCAGTGCTTTAACTTCTTTCTCTCTGTTGCCCCATTTGATGCAGGTCAGGCACAGAAGAGTCCTAAAGATGCAGCTGATGCCATGATGAAAGCAATTGCTGACTTTGCTGGCAAAGAATCCCCACAACATTTACAAATCGTGAAGATCATTGTTTTTCAGCCAAATATAAAACATGCCTTTTATACATCTATGCAAAAGAGAGAAGGCTTTGCGTTGCCCCATGATGAATCTCTGCTCTCCAAATTGATATGTAAGCTCTGCATGTTAGCCATCTTCTGTGGCCCTAGCAAGTTTCTTCTTTTTTTTCCAGTGCTTTGTATTTTTAATGTATTTATACAATTCCTCTTTTCATTTGTAGCAACTGTAACTGGTAAAAAGAAACGTCTTTTTTTGAAAAAGAAGGTTGAGGTTGCAGTCTTTGAAATCTGTGGTGAGAAAAAGAAGCAAGTGGAAGATGCCGAATCCTGGTTGAAACAGACGATTCTCCAGGAGCAGTCAGAAAAACGTATCACCGACGAAATGATCGAAATGTTTGATGATGCAGAAATAGAGAAACTGGATGAGCTCCAGAAATCGTTACGTGTCACCATTCAGCTAGAGAGGGAAGATTCTCCTTCCATCTTTGTCTCAGGCATTTCCCGCGATGTTCTGGAGGCCTTTGCAGAAATCCAGAACTTGATTAAGAAAATAAAAGATGACCGGGAAGAGAAGTCCAAGGCAGAATTACTTAAAAATCTGGTGGAGTGGCAGTATTCCACCCTTGGGAATGATTATAAACCTGTTGATATGCTAGCCAGTCTCCATTTAGAAGATGCTAGAAAGAGTAAGAAGAGACACATAAACATTCAGATTCACGGAAGGAACTGCAAGGTAGACTTAAAGAAAATGTGTGCTGATGATCAAGGAAGAAAAGTACACATTAAGCGTGTTGTAAAGGAAGAAGGTAAGGGAAGGTTTCAAACATGAAGAACTTGTTTAGTGCCTCAATTCCAGTTGGCTAGTGTATGTGTCTTTACTAAAAATAATTTTCAAAAATCCCCCTTCCATTCCAATTCACATAGCTTTAAAGTGTTTGTGATTATATGTTTCATTTTCTCCATTGGTACAGTCGCTTCATGTCCTTGAAATCTCTTCCAAAAGGAACATATTGCATCACCTAACCATTATCTGTTTTGGACAGTTTATAGGAAGGGGCAGCTTCTTATTTAATGTGTGGTGAAAGCTTCAGTGTGCATGTACCACATTTTTAAATTTAAAAAAGAACCAACTGTTCCCTTGTTTGATTGGAGCAAAGCCCTGAGAGCTGATCTGACCCTGGGGGTAGAAGACTTGGTTCAGTGAAGTGGAGATATGTAGCAATCAGTGCCTTTCTGCAGTATGGCAAGCCAAAGCTGTGTGCCAATCCTGACATGTCACTAGAAAGCAGCATACTTCTTCCTGTTACCAGTAGGAGTGGCTAAAGAAAACATGGAGCTTCATTCCTTTTAGATTATCATGTCATCTGGTGGCAGGGATGGCTTCTGTTCTTGAGTGTTGAGATGGGACAAAGTAGAGTAAAGATGCTGCCTGCTACCAGGTGGGTTGCTAAACCAACTCCAGAGCCAAGCTCCATGACTTGCTTAGCTGCTTCTGCTGCAGTCAGAAGAGATTGAGCAATTTGCCCCAGCACACACTTTGTTTGTGACAAACCAGGGTCCCTGTAGATCTTTGGCTTGTTTTGCTGCAGTAACAATTGGTATTCAATAATATAGAGCAGGGGTTCCCAACCTTTTTATGTTGCGGGCCTGACCACGCCACCTGGAAATGGAAGCGGGCACATTTACGGCTGTCGTAAATGTGCCCTCTTCCACATTTATGCATGCACGGGTGCATTTTACGGTTGACGTAACCATGTTCACTTCCGTTTCCTGGTATGGTGGCGGCAGGCCACATGAAATGGTGCCGCGGGCCATAGGTTGGGAACTCCTGCTGAAGCTGCTCCTCAGAACATATCTGACTTGTGCCCTTCACTTTTTCTGAATAGTAAGATTTTAGCTTGCCAAGGGGAATTCCTTGATATATGATCCGTTCGCTTTTGTGATACCTTTTTCATATTCTGGGACCATATCCAAGGGTTTGAACCCCTTAGCAGTGGATTCTGAGCAAACGTGAGAAATTATGATGATGTATTTCTTGTTCTAGATAAGCATCAAGGCCAAGTGCAGGCAGCGTTCATTTCGGGTAGTCTGTTGGATAACTGAGTTGGACATCTGAATTCCAACTTGAACAAATCGCTCTTGCACCAAAGATCATACTCCTTTCAGTAGTTTCTTTTAATTTTTGCTGATCAGAAGAGTCGGTAGGAATAGGCAGTAAGGGACTGGACACATCTAAATATAAAGGCCATGAGATTATCTAGTTGTTCTGTTACTCAGCCTATATTTATTTGCTGGACCTTTTCTAATTCACTCCCAGCAGTTTTGTCCTTGTTCTGTCTGCTAAGCCCTGATTCATTATAACCCTCTTTCTGGCCTGTGTTGTGGTGCTTTTCTTTTTTATTATTATTATAACTTTTTAATACTTAAAACATACAAAAGCAAGCAAAGAAAAACAACAGTACAAAATATATAAAGTAACATAAAGATACAGATTACAAAATTAGAAAATTAAGAACTAAATCACATAAATCAGGAATGTTTCCGTCAGGGAAATCGGCTATAACTTCTAATTTTACATACTATAATTCTCTTTCCCAGAAAAGGAACGTATCTGAACTAGGTTGAACCCCTTTTCTTCCAATGAAGACATAACAAAAAATCCCCATATTTCCCAAAACGGTGTTTTGACTGGTACCCCTCTTCTTTGTCATAAATGCATAGTTAATTTTTCATTGAGGGCTAATTGCCACACTTCTGCATACCATTTCTTCTTATTGATGTTTTCTCCCTTTTTCCACTCTTTCGCAATCATTTGTCTTGCAACCAACAATAATGTTAACAATAATTCCTGTCTACCTTCATCCAGATTTAACTGATCTGTTTCCCCCAGTATTGCAAGTTTTTGGATCTAGTACAATTGTTACACCCAAGATCTTATTTAATTCTTCTTCTATTGTTTTCCAGAAGCACCTTATCCTTTCACACGCATGTGTTGTGGTGCTTTTCCTCCATGCCCTTGTTATTATAAAAGTCTCAGTCTCCAAAACAGGCTAGAGCAGGGGTGGGGAACCTGTGGCCTTTTGACTGAATCCAAGTCTTACATTTTAAAGTAATTTCTAATTGACGTTTCTTGAATGTGGCCTTATTTGATTAATTAATGCAGCCTTCCAAAAGGAAAAGGTTCACTACTAGAGGTTCCCTGCAAAGTCCCACCTAAAAAGTGAAACGGATGTAGTGATGGCGAATTAGAGCGTATCCCAGATCCCTAAACTCCAGTGGTTCAAATGCAAGTTCTTCTTTAACAACCTGTTTATTTTACAGGTAGAGGAGAGCTCCCTACACAGTGGGAAGATATGAACCAAGATAATGTCAAAGTTGTTTCCCTACACCCCACAACACAAGAATATAATCACGTGAAAGCAGAATTCGAGAAGAACTGTCATTTCACAATAGAAAAGGTAGGATGCAGTAGACACCATGGGCTTTATCCAGCTGCACATGGAGGAGAAGTTAATTAAACTCTGTGGAACATTAATGCAGAGGGAAAGCTTTCTCTTGAACCAGGGCAAGGTGGAGAGTAGATAGTTATAAGCTCTCCTTGTACAAGCGTGTGAAATTATGAAGGAGACATTTCACTGGTATTAAAATGCAGCGCAGAAGGGCATATTGATGTTGTTATTGGTCACTCACAAAGCACTTACATTATTTTAAGTTCTGTATCTCTCTTGAAAGGTAAGACATTTCTTAAATCAAAAGCGGCAAATTTAAACAGGTCAGCATTGTGAAAGTCGTACTGTTCAGTCATCTGATGTATGAGTGTGAATGAGGGGGAGATGTATGGAAGAAAGAGAGGCAGACAGTATTGCAGTAGTTAAGATTCCTTCCTGTTCCCCATTTTCCTTTCTGAAGTTGTCTTCATTTTCCAAATCCTTGGTTCAGGTATAATTGTAACAAGAATTGTTACCTTCCACTTGTCAGCTATGGTAGTTAGTGTCTTGTGCCTGTGGGCTTAACTTACCATGCAGTTAACAAACCTTAATATCCTTAAGGCAGTGATGGCCAACATTGGCACTCCAGGTATTCTTGGATTTCAATTCCCAGAAGCCCAAATCAGCACTCCTGCTGATCAGGGCTTCTGGGAATTGAAGTCCAAGAACAGCTGGAGTGCCCTTGCTTAAAAGCCAGTCGCATCCGACTAGGGTTCAGTGCTCATCTTTTTTTTTATAACCCGAGAGCCAGTGCTGCAGACATTTCCAGGGGCATATTGCAGGCATGACTAGACACCAGAATGCACGGAATGCTGTTTACCTTCCCACCGAAGTGGTACCTTTTTATCTACTTACAATTTCTTGCTTTCAAACTGCTAGGTTGGCAGGAGCTCAGATAGACATAAACTCACTCTGTTGTACAGCACTCGGGTCTCGAACTGCTGACCTTCCAGTCAAATTCAGTGTCTTAACCACCACAGTCCCTTTTTAACATCCTTTCCAAGGTCATTGTTTCTCACCTTTTCTCCCCTTGTCTTCCATCCACTCACCTATCTTGCCAGAGGAAACTTCCCTTTTCCCCCTTTTTTGCTTTTTTTGAGATGCTTAGAAAATGCCATTTTTCCTCAGCTTGCAGAAGTAACCTTTTCAAGCTAAGCTTTGTACTTTCCTTACTTTCTGAGCCTGGTGATCTTCCATATGATTGGAGATAGCTTTCTTAGCAATGTTTTTGCAGGTATTGTTCCTATTTTGATCTTGGCCATCTTGGGATCTCTCCAAAAGGGAGTCTTTCCTTGAACCATACACTAGGGACTAAATAATTCACTATTATTTAGATCAGGGGTACCCAAGCATTTCGGGCCATGGGCTGGTCACGTGGTTCAGGGAGCCTGTCACTACAGCCCAGGGGCCGGATCCGGCCCCAACACCAATTCATCCGGCCCACAAAGCCCTCATCGCTCCTGGAAGCAGAAGTAAAATGCGCCCATATGGGTGCGTTTTACATCCACTTCCAGAAGCGACGAGGTCTTCACGGGCCAGATGAATTGGCGTTGGGGGCCAGATTCAGCCCCCAAGACGTAGTTTGGGTACCCCTGATTTAGATTCTACTGCCCAGCAATCTTCAAGAATTCCCCTTACAGAGTTCTGGAAGTTACTGCCCACAGACACATAGCCTACAGACAGAATGAAATTCTTGAAATAATCTTATTGATATTCTCTGACATAAAATTGTTAGGAAGCAGACACTGAGGGCAAGAAGCTTTTTTTCTCCAGCCCAAACTGACCTATGTTTCCTACCTGATTTGTTGCCTTTGCATTTGTGAGTGACAGCACTATCTCCAGCCCATTTTCATAACCAGTGACTTTTAGAATTGCTAAATATTGCCTTTTACACATACAACTTTTAGATCGAAAGAGTACAGAATCCTTACCTGTGGCAACAATACCAAGTGAAAAAGCAAGATTTAGAGAAAACGAATGGCCATACAAACAATGAAAAAATTCTCTTCCATGGAACTTCTAGTTCTTCATTGGTCGAAATTAACCATAATGGATTTAACCGCATTTATGCTGGAAAGAACGGTACGTCATTCAGAAACTGCATTATATATAGTAGATCAGGGGTTCCCAACCTAAGGCCCGCAGGGCCACTTCATGTGCCCCCACCCCCCACCCCTTCAAGGGCATTCAAGAAACACAATGGCCACCACTTTGAAGCTGTTGGGACAAAATGGCTTTCCCCATTGTGCAGGCACGGCAAAATGGCCACCCAGTCCTCGAAGCTGACTGAGATCATGACCTGGCCCCCAGCTTGAAAAGGTTGGGAACCCCTGTAGTAGATGGTCAGTTCTTGATATGTGTCAGGGTTCAGCTTTATAATAAAAATAACTGCACCATCAAGTTGATTCTGATAGATGGTGACCCTTTCCATGATTTTCTAGGTAGAGAATAGTCAGAAGTGGCTTACCATTCACTTCTTCTGAGGGCATTCTGGGTCTTTGCAACCTACCTAAGGCCATACATGCTAACTCTTCTCTTAGAAGGGACAGTAGAAAACCACTTCCAACCTCTGGCTCAGCAGCCAGATACCTAAACCCACTCACCTATCCAGCCAGCTTCATAGCTCTCAATTTATAACAAATGTGCAGAACATCTTTGAATGTATAAAAGAACACAGCTCTTAAATATATATCCTAATGTTTCCTGTGTTTTGTCTGCTTTCAGCTGCAGTGTATGGAAGAGGGACATATTTTGCTGTTGATGCAAGCTATTCGGCAGATGATACCTATGCCATACCAGACAGTAGTGGTAGAAAACATATGTACCTTGCTCGAGTTCTCACTGGCGATTATTGTAATGGGAGTTCCGGACTCCTCATTCCACCGCCAAAGCCCCCAGGAGGTTTTGACCTCTATGACAGTGTGACTGACGACAAAAATAACCCACAAATATTTGTCATATTTTATGATGCTCAGGCCTATCCAGAATATCTTATTACTTTCAGAAGATAACTGCCACTTTGGTAGTCAAAAAATAATCTTGTTTGTCACCTCTGAATACATGAAATCAGAATGAGAATAGTTGATAAAAGTGTTCCCTTTGGCCTTGTTGCTCATTGAACTTTTTAACTAATTGATTCCACTGTGCTTTTAAAATAGCTGGAATAATTTTGGGTAAGATCCCGGACACCAACACCATTTACTTGTAGTACTGAGCTGAAGGGATGAAGTTGAGATTTGAAAGTTTTGAATGATATGTTGTCATGCTGTGCAGTGCATGTGAAAATTGCCCCTCCCAGGCCGTCTGATGTTCATCCAGCGCTGAAATGGGGCAATGTGTTATGCTATAGTCTCATAAAGGAAATGAACAAATATGCCTGTAAAACCTGTTTCCCCCTCTATAGGCTTCCTCAGGTATTCCCCATCAGTTTGGCCTAGTTGTTTTTAAAAACTAATTCATTCAGAATGGAGGAAAGTCGGTTTTTTTTTTAAGAGGGTCAGATGAGGAATATTTAAACCAGGGATTCTCAACCTGCGGCCCATGGGCCGGATGTGGCCCACAGTGCCATTTCATGTGCCCCCTCTCCACTACACTCAGAAGTGCCATGTGGTGGAGGAAGGGCAAAAGGGCCCCCCAAAGCTGTATGAGGGAGAGTGACCTGGCCCCTGGCTTTCAAAAGTTGAGAACTCCTGACTTAATTTTTTACCTGTTCTGTGACAACAGTGGCTATATGTGTAGGTAAGGGCCCACTCTGCTTGTATGTATACATATGCATGTATATGTATAGCCAGGCCGGTTGTTACTTCTAGACGAATTTCAAGAAATTCTGACCTTCACCACCGTGCCTTCCAAACTCCATTCTTACTGTGCTTTATGTGTATCACATCCAATTATAGGTTTTTGCAAACCGTTATTATGATTAGCATGTAGGCAGAGAGAGTATTCCATTCTTTTAAAATAAAATTAACAAATAAAGACATACATTGCCAGGTTTTGCTATTGTGGAAAATAGCTCGGTAGCTCTTCTCAGTGCCTGTTGATTAGCATATAATTAATGATAAATCATAACCCATTGATAACTCCAAGCACAGGCTGTTCAGTTCTTTCTTCTGGGTAGCACTGCCAAATGACCAGATTAAAACTCCATCTTAGATTGCATGTAGAAGTCGGCAGGTACCAGACATGGGAAACACAACATTTTATCCCGCTGCTGAATGTCTGCAAATAATGCCAAGGTCACTTTAGAAACATGGTAACATTGCACTTGAGAGTCCTTTTAAGAGCACCACTTCTAGCTCACAGACACAAATTGAGATTTGAGGCTTTAGGTAGGGAAACGGTTCTGCCTTTTAAATGAAAGTGAGAAGGCATGAAAAAGCAAACAGTGCTGTCATCTTTTAATGAGTGCTTTCTAGAGTGTGTTTACCCTGTGAGAAGCAACCCCATGTCCCTGTTGAGAATGCTGTCAGACTCATTGGGCAGGATCTACTGGTTAGTAGCCTCAGATCATCTCTTCCTGCTGGGCTGTGAAACCGTATTGGGAAGTTCCATTTGTTCAGTGTGTGCATCAATAAAAGGGTTTCCTGTGCTGCCCCATTTGTGTTAGAAACATTACCATGATGCTTTTATTTATGATCACTGTTTTATTCTGTAAATTAAACTTCTAGCTGAGAATTTTTGTTTGTACACTTGATTCATAAACAATTTCAAACTGCTGGGATGTTTGTAGTACTTCTTTTGATGCCCTTAAGCAACCTGAGCAGAGCCCGATGCAGGGCACAACACTAGCATGGCATTAAAGCACAACAGTTTGCTGCTCTGGATTGTAGGTGGTTTTGCAATGTATCCCACCATTCTTGAGTAATACTCAATTTTTACATTCATGTGATTTAAAAGTTCAGTAAAATACATTTTTTCAGCTGTTGTACAGTATGTAAAAGACTCAGTCTTGATCTCTCTCCCTTACAGAAACATTTCAGAAATATGCTGACTGCTCCCATATAGCCCCTTCCGTGGGTTCATGCCAAAATAATTTGGCACTATGTACCTTGACTTGACTAGGCAGGAGGGTGCCATTAGCTGTCCTGTCTCAGACAGCAAAATCACTTGGGGTATCTGTTGACAGTGGTGGGCATAAAAAAAATCCTACCTTTCTGTGGGTGTGGCCTATTGGCCATGTGATTGTTCTTCACTATAGAGCTATGAAAATAGAAGCCTCTTCTATTTTCATCACTCTATAGCGAACCTCTGAAGCCACTTCTCCCTTGTCCAAGGCTTTTCCAGGGCTCTGTTTCACCCCAACGTTCCTCCCCAGCCACTCCGGAGTGGCTGGGGATGTGCTTTGGGGTAAAATGGAGCTCAGGAAAAGCCTTGGACAAAGGGGAAGTGGCTTCAGAGATTCGCTATAAAGTGATAAAAATAGAAGAGGCTTATATTTTCATAGCTCTATAGCAAAGAGCTCCCGCCAAAGCCATTTCCCCCTTCCTCCAAGGCTTTTCCTGCATACCTGTCAAGTATCCTGGATTGGCCAGGATTTCCTGTATTTCAGTGCTCGTTCCTCCAATTTCCCACCGGCATCCCGTAATTTGACCGGTGGGGAAAACAGTTACTGCACATGGGTCCTGCGCAAGCGCAGAAGGGTTCTGTGTATGCGCAGGAGTTGTTGCTGCACATGCACGGCCGGGCTGGAGCAGTTCCCATTATTTTCCGGAGCTGCACTTGACAGGTATGTTTTCCTGGGCTCCGTTTCACCCCTGAAGTGCCTCCCCAACCACTGGAGTGGCTGGGGATGCACCTTGGGGTGAGACGGAGCCCAGAAAAAGCCTTTGATGAAGGGGGAAATGGAGGCAACCCCCTCTGAAGCCTCTTCTAGGAGGAGGAGAGAGTGGGCGGGGCCAGATCCCTCCATATTGGGATCAAAAAGGAAGAGATTGATTCAAATTGTCCTAAATTCATATATTTTACACCCACATTAAATCCTGCAGTGTTTGAGCATTGTTGTGTATGGAACTTGTGCGTTTAAGAAATGTAACCTTGCATTCAATGTAACCTTGTTTCCGAATGAACTGTGAATGAGTCCCGGTGATTACAATGTAACTCAGCTGTCCTTGCTAGCGATTCAGCTGCCACTAGAGGCAGCTGCAGAGCTCAGCCCACATGGTCCGGATCACCCAATCACTGAGTAGCGCGGGAAACATTCCTGCCACAGGTAAACCTTGTAAGGTATTCAGTACGTCCCAATGACGTCACTGATACTGCAACCAATAGGCGCTCATAGGGCGAAATTCAAATGTACTGTAAGCATATATAAGGAGCTGCGTCTCCGCCATTACCTCATGTTCAGATTGCATACCTTGCAATAAAGATGTGTTTGTCCCCCGACCGCTGCCTACTGCGTATCAATCTGCAAACATCAAATTGGTGATGCAGGTGGGATAATGGCTTCCCGCAGCATCAAGCTACCTCCGTTCGACCTCAAGGAACCAGAGAAATGGGCTTTGTACGAGCGCCAATTCCATCACGCGATGGCTACCGAGCGCATCGAAGATGAGGACCAAATGTGTTCCTGCCTACTTGCCCAATGTGGCCTCCCTACACTTGAGCTGGCATCGCATCTGCTGCTTCCAAGGGACATCGATACTGTCCCCCTCAAAGATTCTGGCCGCATTGCAGAACCACCTCCAGCCGATGGTATCAATCTACCCGGCCAGAGTCGCCTTCCACAGGCAAGACCAGCGACCGGGAGAGTCCGTGGCCGATTACGATGCCGCCCTCAGGCTAGCAGCTGTGCCGGTGGGACAACCTGGAGGAAGCCCTGAGGGACCGCCTGCTGTCTTGGGTTGCAGGACGAGGAGGTCCAGCGGAAGCTGATGGCCAGAGACTACCTCTCCTTCCACTCCATCCTGCGAGAAGCTCTGGCGGCGGAAACAGCGAGGTCGGGTGAAGGCGTTCAGGACAAAGCCTGCCGTACCTGGAGGGTCCGGGTCCGCCGTGCAGGCCGCCCAATGTTCACCCTCACGTTTATCCAGCTCATCTTCTTCAGAGGTCTTCTCATCCTTGGGGTCCGGGTCCAGTGATGATGTCCAGAAAGTCCGGCAAAAGTCCCCAAAGAAGCATGTCAGCAAGAAGGCCCACTGCCAATGCGATGGCTGGGGAGCGTCCCACAACCGGAAAAGGTGCCCTTTCCGGAAGGCCGAGTGCCACCACTGCGGATGCCGAGGTCACATCACCAAGGTCTGCAGACGACAGCGGAGACAGGACCAGGAGCCAGCCGAACACCCTCGATGGAAAGGAGGCGCCATCGGAAAGATTTCTGCGGAGGAGCCAACCGTGAGCCGTGTGTCTGTTGCACACCAGCGTTTCTTTGTTGAGGTACTGTTACAGGGGGTCCCAGTTAGGATGGAGGTAGATTCGGGCTCATCCTACTCCATTGTGTCCCAGAAGGTTTTCCTTAGCGGTGGTTCAGCGGATCCGATCGCCTGGTCCGGCGTCCTGTCCACGTCGATGTCACCCTCCTCCTCCTCCGAAGACGCGCTGGAATCATCGGAGGATGAGGGGGGAACTCTTGAACCCACATCGGGACTGCGCCAGTACGGCCTGGGCGGGCCGACGGGGTGAGCGCTGGTCGCGTCAACGTCCGGATCATGCCTCAGTGGTGAGGCCGGGCCGACGGAGCGACTGCTCGACCTTCTTGAGGGCGGGGGAGCGGCAGCAGGGCCCACATCCCTGGGGCTTGCGGTGGTCGGTACCGGAGCCGCAGAGGCCACAGGGATGAAGGCCTTAAACTGTTCGGTAAACGTCTTCGCCAAGGCCTCACACATACCCCTGAACATGTCCATGTGGGCCGCATTGACTCCAGCCGACGGAATGATGGGGGTCGGTGGAATGGTGTCTAAAATGGTGGCCCTCGAAACGGTGGTTTCCTGCTCCTCAATAGTGGGAGTTCGTGGTCTCGGCGAGACCGAGGCCTGCCTGACGCGACCTCTCTCGCCCGGTGGAGATGGGAGTTGCACGTGGTGAATCGGATCCCCAGCCCTCTGACCCTTTGTTGGATAACCGGACGATGACCTACCGCCCCACAGAGAAGAACCCGGCGATGGGCATCTGGTCGAGAAGGGAGGTGAGGGCCTCCTTGACACGTGCTGGCAAAGCGTCGAAGGCAAGGATTGACGCTTCTCCGCTCTGCCATCTTTTTCTCTCCACTTTTCTCTTCCGTATGGCGAGGGAAAATGAAGGGTCGCTTGTCTTGGAAGGAGAGGTCGTCGCCATGGCCGAGGTAGAAGGCCCGGAGGCTGGGGCGAGTGCTAGCTCCATTAGGTGTGCTTTCAACCGATTTGTACAGTTTTGTGCGGCCAGCCGGGTGAAATTTCGGCAGTGCGGGCAAGATTGAGTCTGGTGGGCTTACCCCAGGCAGAAAAGACACAGGTTGTGTCCGTCCGAAGCGGGAAATTTCTTTGAACAAGCAGTGCATGAAAAAAAATTCTCGTTAAAGGATGAGGAATTTGAGGGTCCTAGCAACCCCGAAGGGCCGGCCAGCCGCCACCCCCGGGGGGGGGGTACCGGTGGCCCAGACAGACGACGGAGACTAATTCCCTAATGGAAGAAGTCTCAAGGGGAAATCCTGGCCAGAAACCAAGATCGCCCAAGAAATTTTTTACAGAAGGTAGTCTCTTCCAAAGAATCGACGGTAAAAATTGATTTTTGCGAGCTCTCCGTAAACGTTCCTGCTGCTAAGGTGGAAAGAAGAGAACTGAGGTAAAATGCCAAAATGGCGCCTAAGGGTGGGCGGCACGGTGGGTGGTCCTACCGCCAAAACTTATGCAGGCGCATAACCCATGAGTGGGGATTCACAAACTATACGAAGGAGAACTGGGGGAACCCAAGTGCGAAGTTGAGTAGGATCACCAGGTATTGCTGATCGAGTCCCTCGACTCGACCCCAATTGTGCCCCCAGATCTCGCTAAAGCTACAGCGAAGGACAAGGTTCTGTCCCTAGTTATTTCATGGGTTAGGAAGGGGTGGCCCACGACTCCTCCCGCTGAGGAGTTCAAACCATACTTCCGATAGAGTGTTGAGCTTTCAATAGAGAGGGGTCACCTCCTGTGGGGCCAGAGGGTGGTCATCCCTGAGGTACTGCGGCCAAAGGTACTCAGATTGCTTCACGTTAGCCACCCGGGGATTGTGCGCTCAAAGGCTTTGGCCAGGAGCTATTTCTGGTGGCCCCAGATAGATGCAAAGATTGAACACATGGTAGGCACTTGCGAGAGTTGCCAGAGTTCTCGACCCGAAGAGTCCCGACTTCCTTCGAGAGAATGGGACACAGCCCATGGACCATGGTCTCGATTGCACATCGACTTCGCTGGTCCATTCAGGGGCTCGTTTTTTCTGTTAGTGGTCGACTCCTTTTCGAAATGGCTGGAGGTTATCCCAATGTCCCTCAGCCGCAACCATTAAGCAATTGCGGAGGCTATTTAGTTGTTTTTGACTACCCGATGTGCTTGTCTCTGACAACGCCAGTACCTTTACCTCCGTTGAATTCCAGGCATTCCTGGAGAGGAATGCAATTTGACACATCACCTCTGCCCCTTTTTACCCCACAACGAACGGCCAGGTTGAGCGCCAAGTGTGAACTACTAAAGAGGCACTTCGGCGAATGGGCCATGGGGATCTAGTTACAATTGTGTCAATTTCTCCTTTGCTACAGAATTACCCCCCTGGCATCCGGACTCTCCCCAGCAGAGCTCCATATGTGCAGGAGACCAGTCTCACTTTTCGACCGGTTGGATGTGCCCAGGGTGGAGGATAAGGGGAGAAATGTGGAAATTGCACACACCAGTTTTTGCAGTTGGGGACCCAGTATATTGCAGGAACTATGGGGCTGCCGGTTCAACATGGGTCCCAGGGGTGGTGATCGACCAAACAGGGCCAGTTTCCTACCAGGTAGAAACAAGTTTGGGGCTACTGTGGCGGCGACATGTCTACCAGCTCAGGCGTCAGGTTACGGACACCCAGGGGTTTGAGGACCAGGGTGATTCAATGTTAGGGTTCTCCCCCACCCGTTCATTCCAAGGGGCAGACGTGGCAGTTAGCCCACAAAGAGTTCCTGATTTCAGTTTCACCCATCCTTTGCAGAGACTGGGAAGAATTCGAGAGCCCAGACCTCGACAGTTTAAATTCTGAGTTACAGGATCAGGGGGAGTTTTTAGAGTGTTCCCCCACTTATCCAAGTGAGCAGCGGGATTTTGATTTCTCCCCAGCAACCCCGCGTCCTCTGATTTTCGAGTCCACCTCTACTCCCATGCAAACGAGGCAGTTTTCTGTTGAGTCTCCCCCCCTACTCAGAGTAACAGGCAGGAAGTTCCTCTGAGTCAACCTCCTCCCCTTCCAGGTTTCGATGTGCAGTATTTCCTCCTGGGTTTCTCTCCTGATTTGGGCCAGTGCTACCGACCCACCACTAACGCTCATTTCCCCTCTGCAGGACGAGTCTGCGGAACCCGGAACCTCCGTTCCTCCGAGCTCAGCCTAGCCACTGCCCAGCCCAAAAGAACATGCAGGCCACCACAATGGTTGAGGGACTTCGTCCCATCCTAGGGGGGAGGGATGTTGCATATGGAACTTGTGCCTTTAAGAAATGTAACCTTGCATTCAATGCAACCGAACTGTGAATGAGTCCCGGTGATTACAATGTAACTCAGCTGTCCTTGCTAGCGATTCAACTGCCACTAGAGGTAGCTGCAGAGCTCAGCCCACATGGTTCAGATCACCCAATCACAGAGTAGCATGGGAAACATTACCGCCACAGGTAAACCTTGTAAGGTATTCAGTACATCCCAATGACGTCACTGATACTGCAACCAATAGGCGCCCATAGGGCGAAATTCAAATGTACTGTAAGCATATATAAGGAGCTGCGTCTCCGCCATTACCTCATGTTCAGATTGCATACTTTGCAATAAAGATGTGTTTGGCCCCGACTGCTGCCTACTGCGTATCAATCTGCAAACATCAAAGCATGTAGTCAGATTTAGATTTAAATTGGGTTCAAAGACTGATGGGATAGAGAATCTTTTCCTGTCAAAGACTGCGACTGGTAGCTATAATATACATCCTCCATGGGTAAATCAGGCAAAGTATATTCAAACTCCTCTTCCTTTAACCTTGTCTGTGTGGCATCTCACCCCCAGTTCTGTTGGGTTTTGGCAGGTGCTTTGTTGTCTGGATCTCTATATTACTCCATGGTGTTGCCTTCTAAGATTTTTGTATGCCACTTTAGTGAGGGTAGATCAGTAGTTCCCAATGTGGGGCACAGGCCCCACAGGGGGACTTCAATTCCCAGAAGCCTAAGTCAGTACATTGCCTGATCAATGCTTTGGGAAACTGACTTAGGCTTCTGAGAATTGAAGTCCAAAACCCAAAGGTTGGGGACCACTGATATAAAACAAAGAGTTGCTATTCGTAAGTGTAAAAGGACATCCCCGAGATTTGGTGCAAAGGGTTAGGGGCCACTGTTTGCATAGCAGCACATATAGGCAAGTGAAGGTGTGTGAGAGTTGCAAAAAGGCAGCAGGTTCTATCCATGTTTCACCCTAATGAAGAAAACAGACATCTACGCCATAGCAACATAGTTTTATTTACTTTCAATCCCATTTCACAATCACATTGAATTCCCCTGAATGGTGGGTCACTGATTCAACAAGTCAAATAAGTAGCAACAAGTAATTCAACAGACTACATTATGTGAAATCAATGTTGTTATCAAAATAATACTTCTTAAACCATTGCTGAAGAGAGAGAAATTAATACAGCACCATGCTTTCAAGTTGCTGGAGTTTTAAAGAGGACGAAATTGGGGGTACAATCCTGCCAGCACTGGTGGAAACATTTCAGATTTTATTGTGAGTGACAGAGCAATTCCAAGAGTCCCAAAGGCCAAATAAGGGAACAAAGTACAAGGAAAACATTGTATTACATACCAAGATTATTATATAACATAGTATTCAGTAGCCTATTTAATACAGATTAAATGCTACCCATCATTTGGAAGGAAAACAGAAAAAAATGATCTAGCCCCCCCCCCCCCTTCACCTGCACAACAGATCAGTATAATTTTAGCATTTCTCTAGAAATTGGATCAGAAGTGGAGATGTGATAATGGCCAGCACTCATTTATGGATAGGCTCTACAGCAAGTGCAAGCAATCAGCCGCCTTCCAGGTATGAAACTACAGTTCCTATCCCATTTGTCATACTAGCTTGAAGTGATGGGAGCCTGCAGTTCAACTACATCTGGAAGGTTGCCAAGTGTTAATCTACAGCAGGGGTGCCCAAGCTTTTTGTGCCGGGGGCCTGACCACACCCCCAGAACAGCTGAATGGGCCTGGCCACACTCCTGGAAGTGGGCACACTTGAACATGCGTGTCAGGAACCACTCCCAGAAGTGGTTCTGGATGTCTCTGCACATGTGCAAATGTGTCCCTGCCACTCCCAGAAGTAGTTTTGCCACTCCCAGAAATGGTTTTGCCACTCTCGGAAGTGGTTCTGGACATCTATGCACATGCACAAATGTGTCCCCGCACCTCCCGGAAGTGGTTTCATCACTCCCAGAAGTGGTTCAGGACACACATGCGCATTGACGGGTGCATCCCCCATCCACTTCTGTGAATGGCGAGGGCGTTGGGGGCCAGATGAATAGGAGTGGGGCTTGATATGGCCCACGGCCCATAGTTTGGGCACTCCTGATCTACAGCTATGCATTAAAGCTCCAGAACACACATCCGTGAATACATGGGGTTTACTCAAATTGGAGCTTAGAAGTAACAATTTAGTAACATGTATTTATGAAGCAACATATTTCCTGTCCTAAACACTGCATTGTTCTTTGAAGCGTGGCAACCCATCTTTCATCCCATTACTTCCATGGCTGGATCTTTGTGTCACTAAAGTAAGACAAGCAAGAACAATTCATAAAATGTGATGGGATCACATAGCTCCTTCTAGTGCTAATATCACACAGCAGGATTTCTAGGAATGGGAGGGGACTGTGCCAGCCAGCTGAATCCCATCCTACGATGTCAACAAGGTAATGAATGTGCCAGACTCATCTCACCGCACTAGGAGTACCAGACTACTATCTAAATACAAACATACTGTATATGATAGGATTATCTAGCTACACTATTTATAACCAATTGTAAGATCATATTCTGACAGGAACCCGCCTTTCATTTTGCATTTATATAACCAGAAGAAGAAGAAAGAGAACATGCATTGAGTAAGTAAATACAAGACAGCCTAATCCAGCGAACCAAAATAACTAATTTAAATCCAGATTTATTTCTAAACTGGGAAAGAATGCTAGCACTTGATCACACATGGGTCTGTTTATGAAAACGTTCCATTGGGTTCAACAAAACTTTGGAAAGTTAATTTCTTCTGAAACCAACAGGGCTCTTTTCCAGGTGAGTAGGGAAGCTCTCCAGATTTCACTCAACTTCCAATCATTCAAATATAGGCATTGCTTTCCAACCATTATCTTAGATAATGTGTTTAGGGCCACTCGCTCAGTTAAAAGAGGACTCTATCACACTATTGCATCCTTAAGCTTAGTGCTGTCAGTGAGTTCTAAGTTTTGCACTGGAAAAGCAAAATCTATTAAAATTATTTCTAATTTTTAAAACATCATCAACATATCACATTAAGTGTTGTATCCTTGGACAGGAACAGATTCTCAACTGCTGTATGAACATGCTCATTCAATTCCTTTTGCCTTCAGTTCTTCTCGAACACGTTTCAGATAATTAGGATCAGGGTAGCCAAAACTAGGAGATAAAAAAGGGATAACATTTGTCAGTGAAAATGTATTTATGTACAACGACAATCACTCAAATATCACATACCCAGATATATTTAAAGGAGAATTCTTTTAAAAAAATATTTTGAAACCAACCCTAAAAAACAAGAAGAGAGTGTATTTGATACTTAAAAAACAGACTGATATCATAGTGGCCTGTCCTCAAACATCCCTCCCCTCCAAAGACACCAAAATGTTAGCACACACACAACAATGGAAAGAAACTCTACAACTCTAAAACAGGATGAAGAAAGCTGGATGATTACAAGACGAAAAGTTGGCTTGATTTTTCAAAATTGTTTATCTTTATGGTTCTCTCAAATCACATGCATCTGATTGGCCATAAGAAACCCATAAACATTTTTGTATGTCCTTAGCTTGTGTTGTTGTTCAGTCCCAAAGTTGATTCTGACCCTTTGCGACCCCATGGACCACGACACGCCAGGCACCCCTCTATCCTCCACCATCCTCCTCAACCTGCCCTACTCTGTGCCCATTGCATCAACAATGCCATTTAGCCATCTCATTCTCTGCCTTCCCCTTCTTCTTTTGCTCTCAACCTTTCCCAGCATCAAGGCTTTCTCCAGTGAGTCCTCTCTTCTCATTTGGTGTCCAAAGTACTTTAGCTTCATCTTCAGTATTTGACCTTCCAAGGAGCAGTCGGAGTTGATTTCTTTTAAGATCGACCTACTTGTTCTCTTTGCTGTCCAGGGTACTCTGAAAATTCTCCTCCAGCACCACATCTCAAAGACGTCTATTCTTCTGTGCTCAGCTTTCCTAATGGTCCAGCTCTCACAACCATACATTACCACCAGGAATACCATTACTTTGACTATGCGGACTTTTGTTTGCAAGGTGTATCTCTACTTTTAACTATGTTCCCCAAATTTCTCATAGCTTGTCTTCCAAGAAGCAGTCGCCTTTTTATTTTATGGCTGCAATCACCATCTGTGGTGATCTTGGATCCTAAGAATGTAAAGAACGTCACTGCTTCTATTTCTTCTCCACCTATTTTCCTGGGAGTGATAGGGCTTGTGTTACTATTTCTAAAGAAATGACATTTTTGTACTGTGTTTTATCAGATCACTTTTAAAGTTTTAAAATACCGTATAAGCGTTTTATAAGCTTTAAGAGAGATGGGCATGGAGCTAGGCTTTTCTTTCTAAAGACAGAAAGGTTCCTCCCACCCACAGAAGGCTTTGGACCCTATGCTACTTTTCAGCTGGCTGAATAGGGAAGAAAGTGATCTTTATCATTTTCCAAATGTGTTCAAAAAGGTTAGGCAACTCTCCAGAAAAGCATTGGGAGATTATAAGAGGGAACTGATCTCCTCTTTTCCCTGTGGCTAGAGAGAACTAAGCAGAACTCTGATCAAGGCAAGCTACCCTGGGCAGGATAATCTAAATCCAAACTATAAGACCAGATCTACACATATGCTACCTTAAGGAAGTTCAAGGAAAATAAATTTCCTTTTCCTCCTCCCTGCTACTGTCACCAGCATTACCCAGAGTATCCCTCCCCACCCCCGGGGGTTTCTGAGGAACGTGGGATGCTTGGGAAAGACAAAACATTGCAAATCATGCCAGTAACTTCTGTAAATCATTGTACAGTAGATTATTTTTTTAAAAATCACTACTCTATAAAAGTTGGATTAAATACGATCATTATTGTTTGGGAATGTGACCAGTCACAGAGTAGCAGTTTATTGCTCTGTCTGATGTTGCAGATTTTTAGTATCGCAAAATGAGTACCTAGGACACAGATGGTGAAAACAGGAAATACTTTGATGGAACTGCTGCCCTCCATCAAGATGGATTCCACTTGGGGATCATCACCCTTCCCTGTGGACTTCGGCACCCAAGGCCTCAGAGTTGTCAGTTTAGTTAACCACCACCTGACACTCAGCGTTGAGCCACTGGCAATAAACATGGTTTACTCCAGGGGTGCCCAAACTATGGCCCACAGACTGGATGGAATGGCTTCGGTGGCCATATCCACAATGCCCTCGCCAAACCAGGAAGTGAATATGGGCGCTTCTGCACACGTGTGGGCGCGTCCTTATTTACTTCCTGGTTCAGCGTGGATGCCCTCGTGCATGTGCAGAAGCATCCGTATTTACTTCCTGGTTTGGCATGGATGTGCTTGTGCAGAGGTGTCCACACCAAACCAGGAAGTAAATATGGCCGTTTTTGCGCATAAGCGTCCACGCTGAACCAGGAAGTAAATATGGCCACTTTCGCACATGAGAAGCGTCTGCTCTGAACCAGGAAATAAATATGGACACTTTCGTGTATGCAGAAAGTGCCCGCACTGAACCAGGAAACCTGCATACGCAAACATGCCCTCTTCCAGGGGCGTGGTCTGGCTGCTCAGCTGTTGCAGGGGCATGGTCAGGCCCCTGGCCCAAAAAGTTTGGGCACCCCGATCTACTTTACCATAGCAGGATGACCTGGTAAGACTCCTGAAGTGACTTCTAGAAGCCTTTAAAACACTCAAAATCAAAATTTAAACTGGATAAAGAAAGAAGAGGCACATTACTACTTCTATGAAAAGGAAAAGAATTAAAAACGCACCCCTCTGGCCCTCCATTGATTGTTGTTTTATGGTGAATGTCATTCCAGGTGACCACATTAGTTGCACCAGTAGTACGAGACTGGCCCACTGTGAAGATCAATCTTTGCTCAAAAGCTTTAGAAAGCAGCCTCAAAATGTCTTGTCCTTCTTTGTTGTCTGGTAAATATGCTGTCCTAAAGGTTCCATAGAAACTTCTTCCTGGATTTGGATGGTTGCTCTGTTTTATTAAGGGAAAGGATATTAAAATAAATGATGAATTATCTTTTATTGACAAGATGCTTCTGCATGATGGGATAAAGAACATTCTCTCTATCCATTTTTCCTTACACCCTTCTTATAACAATGAGAAACTAAAAGCTTCTGATAGGACTCTGAAGCAAACCCTAAATGGACCTTCACATCAGGAATGAGTGGAAAAGATAAAGTAAAGGTAAAGGTCACCCTTGCTCGAAAGCCAGTCATATCCAACTCTAGGGTTCAGTGCTCATCTCTGTTCATAACAAAAAAACCAGTGCTGTCTGCATTGAAGGGAATTGTGTGGAACAGGTCTCGGTGTTTCGATTTCTGGGAATGGAGCTGAGGGATGATCTAACATGTGGAGCAAACACCAAAGATCTGATGAAGAGAGCACAGCAGAGGTTATACTTCTTGAGAATCCTCAGGAAGAAGAATAATCTTTCAAAGGAACTGCTGTTGGCATTCTACCACTGTTACCATAGAGAGTGTGTTAACCTATGGTCTGTGTGTATGGTTTGGGAGTTGCACAGCTAGGGAAAGAACAATGCTGTCCAGGGTCATAAAGACTGCGGAGGGGATAATCGGGCATACTCTTCCCACTCTAGATCAAATCTATGCCACCAGGTGTTATAAGAAAGCTGTAGAGATTGCGCAGGATAGTACGCACCACGGAAATGATCTCTTTCAGTTTCTGCCTTCTAGAAGAAGGTATAGGGTCATAAAGACCAGGACCAGCCGCTTGAGAAATAGATTCTACCCAAAAGCGGTTCTGGCTTTGAATGCAGTGCAATGCAGTCTATGAGGGAGCTTCTGTATATAGTTTTTAGAGTTTTTAGAGTCTTAGAGTTTTTTTAGGGGTTAAATGTGTATATGTGGGGTGGGAGTATGTTGATAATTTTGTATAGTTGTATTTTGTTTAGGTTTTGTTGGGTTAATAAAAAAAATCCCCAATCTCGTTGTTCTGTGCAGGACAATGACAATACAGATTTATCTTATCACTTATCTTATCTTACCATCTGAAGACATTTCCGTGGACATGTGGCAGGCATCACTAAACACCAGAGTTCACAGAACAATGTTTAAAGGTTTCTCTTGCTTGAAAGCCAGTCATATCCGACTCTAGGGTTCAGTGCTCATCTCTGTTTCAATGCCGAAGGGTCAGCTCTGCCTGCTTCTGCAGACGGTTCCATGGTCGTGTGGCAAGCATGACCTTTCCCTACTTATCTACTTGTGATTTCTTGCTTTCAAACTGCTAGGTTGGCAGGAGCTGGGGCAGAGATGGGAGCTCACTCCATCATGCAGCCCTTGAGTCTTGAACTGATGACCTGCTGACTTTCCAGTTGTCAAGATCAGTGTCTTAATCACTAAGCCACCGCAGTCTCTTGTGGAAAAGGCAGGATCTTGCAAAGTAAGTAAATAATGCTCAGCTTGGAGTGCTTTTTTTCATCATTACAAGTCCTATAGATTCTGTTTTCCCCTCACACCAAGCATCTTCTCATCCTTTTGACTGTGGTGGATTACTGGTTAAGACACTGAACTTGATGACTGGAAGGACGGCCAGTCAAGACCTGAGTGAACTCCCGCCTCTGTCCCAGCTCCTGCCAACCTAGCAGTTCGAAAGCAAGAAATTGCAAGTAGATATAGGCACCACTTTGGTGTGAAGGTAAACAGTGTTCCATGCACTCTGGTGTTTAGTTATGCATGTCACATGACCACAGAAACGTCTGCAAAATCAGACAGCACTGGCTCTTCGACTTTGAAACAGAGATTAGCACTGAACCCTAGAGTCGGATATGACTGACTTTTGAGCAAGGGCGACTTTTACCCTTACTAGAGGAGTCCCACAATTGGAAAGAGCATCCTATTTGTGGCTGTACCCACTAGACTTCCCAATCATCATACATCTTGTTCAGGAGCTGTTATTCTCTTTAATGGGCAAAACACATAAGATAATTTAGATGTTTTACTTTTGGAGACAAACAACTTCAAGGGATCTGTTGACAAAGGGTTAAACATCACAGCCCAAGTTAAGCATCTTAAATGTTGTACACCGAATATAGACCATCTAACCTTGAATCCAAGCACCACTGATTTGAAAAGAGACTTAAGTGCAGATCCCTGCACATCTGGCCCCTACATCTTCTTTGTATGATATCTAGAAATTAGTAAAGGAGTCTAGCTTCCTACTTTACATGTCAAAGTAAACCATTTTCATTTATAATTAATTTACATCTAAAGTTTACTAATTGTGATGCAAAAAAAGGGGGAGGAGTCACGCTCCTAGTCAAACTTACAGTTTGAAGTCCATTAGGTATTTTATAAGTGATTTCGATAGTACCATATCCATCATGACCGGGAAGTGACTGTCGCATTTTCCTGAAAGTCATTTCCCCTGGTGGCTGATTTCCTTCCATTTCCCCATAAAATATGTTGCACACAGGGCAGGCGGGCTTATGTTTCAATGCCTCTTTAATGCATGCCCTACAAAATGCATGCTTGCATTTGGACAGCACTTCTTTCTGCTCCATTTTATCCATGCAGATAGAGCACTGTTCCTCTTGCTCTACGGCTTGTGCCTTTCCATTGGATTCTTCCTGGGGAGGACGTGTGGATCTTTTGTCATCAAAGCTTTGTTCAAAGCATGCGCCTAAAGTAGACTCAGCACTAGAACAAGGAGTGGCCATGCCTGCAATGTTTTCAGACGGGTTCAGGGAGGAATTTAGGAATGCCATTATGTGCTTCTCAGTTTTGCATACTTGTTCTGGCAAACCACTTATGGTCAACGTCTCTCCTTTTTTCCTCAGTGATACATGAGGATTTTCTGATTGTAAGTGTGGAAATAAGGTATCCAGTCTTTTTTTCTGACTTTCTGCAAGTTTCAAAGGAATAACTTTTTCGTGGGTCTGTCTTAAAGCCTTCTGGTAAATCCGGATGAAACTCTGCCGTGCTTCAGAAGACATATCTAACCCTGCAAACTTTAGGGGCTTAAAAATGATTTTTTGTTTCTCATTTTGTGGACAGTGCTTGGTCGTTACCTCAGTCTTACACCTTTGGTTTATATCTTGAATTTCTTTTTTTAATATTGATTTCAGGAACTCAAATGTGTTGGCATCAACTTCAATGGCACTTGGTAAAAACGGAGAGTCTGTTTCTTTATTCATGTTCTGTGCTTTTATTTCTTCTATGGAATCTTTAGCGACTGAAATGTCCTTTGCTGGGCCAAGGAGAATTAATGTGTTGCCATTTGTTTTAACAAGGACCCTTTTACACTGGACGATTAAGCGATCCTGAACTGTAGCTAACTGAAAGCTGTCAGCGAAATCAATCTTTTCCTGTTTTACATCTGCTGCTACTTTCCGAAAAGCTGTGGCAAACATCTGCTGAGCAATCTTAATGGAGTTTGGAGTCCCAAAAGGAGAAAGCTGTAAAGAAGTCAGGCCATTTCCACATTCATTAAAAGTAAGCTTTACATTAAACTTCTGTTCTAGTTCCTCAATTTGTTCCTTGCAAACCTGGTGAAAATACTCAAAGATCCCTGAAGGTACTTTCATACAGCACTCTTCATTTAGATCACCCTTGCTCTCTTCTTCTGTGTCTTTCATATCCACATCCATTTCTTCCAAAGGTTCCTGCCTTTTAGGGTGTGAACATTCATTGCCATTGTGATGGGAGCTTGTGAGGAGTCTCTCAAGATGACAGTGCAACTTTTGAATGTCATCATAATCTCCTGACACTTTTTCAATGCCATGTGAAAATGAATTTGAGTCTATTTTTAAGGCAGGGCAGATGGCAATCACCTGATCCCTCTGCTCTTTGGACAGCAGATCCATGTTCAATGTGGCAGATACATGGACAAAAATCTAAAGAGGAAAGAAGAGAACAAGCCAACTTGAGAGGGGACAGTAAAAGTGGTCAAAGGCATGGATGTCCCTGGACTGTATCACGAGTTCATAGGATGACCTTGGCCAAACCATTCTCTTTCAGCCTGATGTTGTCTCATCATCGTACTGGCCTCTGCCACAAGAGGATCAGTGGCAGACCACATGTATTGGGTGTAAAAAAAAAATTCCAGATTCAATCCCCAGCTTACGTCCAAGTGGAAATGAGGAAATAAAGCAGGCAGGCCAATGATTCAGCCTGAAAAGCAGCTGTCTATGGCCAAAGGATGGCTGAAAGGCTCCCTGAGGGTCAAATTAGATGTCAAGGACAGAAAATACACATACTCCCTACAATTAACACATCAGAGCAGACCTTCTCAGAGACATTTGCCTCAGCAATCAAATTTCTGTACTAAGGCCATACATGCCTTTCAATGATCAATGTGGAACAAAGCACAATAAATGCAAGTGTGTGTTTCTATAAAAATAAAATGTGAGAAGTGAGAGGTCTAGTTTGCCCCTTGGATAGTATACATGGGATTCTTTCAGCACTTAAAGAACAGCATTCTTTTTACTCTGCAATGGCCTTGAGTCTCTCCACCACACACAGAATTCCTTCATGGTTGCAACTCTGATGCTTTCGCTACTGCTTCCTCTTTCAAGCCAGGCTTTCAAGGGGAAAAAATGCCTGCCTCTGAAGCAGTGGACTCCATTTCTCTTGCCAACTCAGTGAAAAGGGCTGGCTCTGGAGAGCTGTGCTGCCTCACTGTCATCTCTCCAGAGAAGTACAGGCTTGGTTAGGGCAATTAGGCACAATGCCAGAATTCACCACCCATAGAACTGTCATTGACTCGTGTGTGTTTAATTTAAATCAGATTGGTTAAATCAGGCATCCACAACATACAGCCCACGGGCCAGACCCAGGCCCTGAAGGCAATTCATCTGGGCCTCAACGCCCTTGCCGCTCAGAAGTGGAAGTAAAACATGTTCTGCGCATGTGTGGCACACGTTTTACTTCTGCTTCCGGGTGGGAGGAACCATGTGACCGGCCTGATCAGCTGCCCAGAGAGGTGTGTTCAGGCCTGTGGCCTGAAAACATTGAGAATCACTGGGTTAAATCATTTAAATTACTACTCAGAAAAAAATGTGCACTCTTGCTTGCTATAACCTCAAGACCTATTTCTGCATTCTCCTTTTCCAGACTGATTTAACTTCTAACGACTTGAGGAAACTACTGAAAGCAATTACAGAGATTAATTAGGCTTCCAAGAATTTCCAAAACTATTATGCCAGTGACTCAATGCCAGTTGTCAGGCAGAGGTTAACTAACTCGACGACCCTGAGGACTAGCTGTCTTGGGTGGTGATGAAGTCGACAGGGAAGGGTGATGGTCCCCAAGTGGATAAAATCCACTTGGATCAATCCTGATGGGAGGGCAGCAGCTCCATCAATACTGGACTTTGTGTGCCAAAAGGGCTCAGGACCAGAAAGTGACTTGCGGAACCGGATCAGCAGTATGGGTGTCATGCTGCAATCTGGAAGGCATATGAAAGGCTACTGCATTAGATTCTCAAGACAGTCTTCATGGATTCACATGGAGGAGGAGGAAGAAGAAGAGGAAGAATGATGTTGGGAAGGAGGAAAAAGACCTGTACGAATAATCTTGGCCAGCATTGGAAAACAGGGCTGATCTGGCCTCTTATTTCTCACCTCCATATTTTGCTGTTAAGAAATGTTCACCTGGGGAGACAGGAGCCCGGTCTGAGAAGTGCAAATTTTCTTAGTCTCTTCTAGATGAACACTAGATTGGGCACTTGATGATATAGAACGATTAGCTCAAATCCACAGAGACCAATGGAATGCCCCAAAATTCACATCCCAGTCTAAGAACAGTTTGATTCTATTCACAAAACTTTTAAAGAAAGATTGGATGACTACAACATGCTAAATCATTTTTTGTAATTTTGCACCAGCAAAATTTGTATCAGGCACCTGAAACATTTAATATAAGCTAATTAACCCTCCCTCCTTTAACGCTTGCTAGGTCTCCCTTTTGCCCTAGGGAAGTGTTTGGGGCAATGGTGAAAGACTATACAAACCTTCCCCTCCACCTATCCCATGGCTCCCAAAAAATTATCCAGGGCAAAAGAAAGCCCTAGGGAGTTTTAGAACCTAAAACAGGGAGGGGGATAGGAAGTTTTAATTAGCATAAAGTAAAGGTTTCCGGCACTTGATCCACGTTACGCCAGCACAAAATTATTCAAGAGGATTTTGCCTGTTGTCTCATAATAGGAAATCAGAATTTACAATCCTTATTACAGAATGCAATCTCTGAACGACACCATCTTTTAAATTAAACATATTATCATTCAGGGCTTTTTAAAAATCAAAAAGGGATTTAAAACAAAAAAAATGTAAAACGTTTTACATTTTAAAATCTTTAAAATCAATCTTCCCATTGCTTTTATGGAATCTCTACTGAAAGTTAGTTCAAAACACCATCCTCAATTAACTCATTAGCAGTTGTGTAATGCCACAATGTTTATTTTTCATCCATCTACTAACCATTTGCAAATCAAGAGAGCCAAACTTCACAGTAATAAATCTAAACCCCAATCAGGGATCTTCTGTTATTACTGGTTATAAGAAAATCACACTATTTTGTAAATCTATCCATTTTGCTAGCCAAACATTGTGTACCTATGTACCTAAATGTGTATAAATTGATGTCATGAAGTCTCGTTCTTATGTCTAATGAAGTGGACTTGATCCGTGAAAGCTAATATTAAAACATAGGAGTTAGTTTTTTAAGATGCCACAATGTTTTTTGTTTTGTTTACTCTCTAACAATTTCAGAGTTTTCATATTACACAGTATTAGAGGAAGGCAGCTTGTTGGTTCTAAAAACTTCTGGAGTCTTACCTTTTTAGTTATACTGGCAACATTGCTGGCACACTTCTCACCCTTTTTCTTTTCAAGACCACTCTGAAGAGTCAGGGTGTCTAAAGCAGGAAGAGACTTTGCAGAGGAATTTAGAACATTGTCAGCAGATGATTTTGCTGCAGAACCCAGCACAGCAGCTTCAGAGCCAGGCAAAATGTTTAACTCCAGGATTTTCCCTCCAATCTCTACTGAATGGGTTTTACGTGCCTTCACTTGGTTTTTCACTACATCAATTTGAAAAAGAAAGACACATGTAGTTATGTCATCATGCTGTTTAACTAAGACAAGTTGTCTAGAAAGTATGCAGGGAAGTATATTTCATGACATGGATGTAGGTTTACCTGTCTGGCCAGGTTATCCTACTATGGTAATAGTAGGAACTCAATGTTGATCATCAGGCGGTGGTTAACTAACCTGACAACCCTAAGGACTAACGGCCTTAAGTGGTGAAGTTCACAGGGAAGGGTGATGGCCCCGAGGAGGATTAAATCCTACTTGAATCCATCTTGGTAGAGGGCAGAAGCTTCATCAATACTGGCCTAGGGCTGATGAGGACTCTGTGTGCCAAAAGGGCTCAGGATCAGAAAGTGACTCACAGAACTAGATGAGTGGTATGGGTCTCACACTGCAAAGTGGAAGGCAAATGGAAGACACCTTTGTATCTAACAACCTACCTGGTTAGCTATAAGTGAATTGATATTCCATTTAGACAAATTGGAGAAGAGCTGGTAGAAATCAGGAGGTCTGTCAAAAACACCAAACTTCTCTTCAGATGTGTTATATAAGTGAGATTCCTAACCGCTGCCAACTTCTTCTTCCATGTCTAGGCCAGATGTGAAACTGCCAAAATGAAGCCACCTTTTGGTAAAATCATTCTGCAGTTCTTTTTGCCCCTTTGTCTTGTTTTTTATTGACCTGCACAAAAAGGTGGCTTTTGCAGTCAAAGAAATTGTTAATCTTTAGCATATTCTTGGATTGTAACTCCCATCAGCCCTTGTCACCCCAGCCAAGGGTGAGGAATGATGGGAGGTACAATCCAGCAACATTTGGAAGTTGCATAACCTGCACCCATGGTTTTGTTCTGTAGTTGGAGAGAAATCTGGTCAGCCAAACACTGATTGCAGTGGCTCAAGTGGCTAAGATGCTGACTGGGAGGCGGAAGGTCAGCAGTTCGATTCCGAAGTACTGCAGGACGGAATGAGTTCCCGCCTTTGTCCCAGCTCCTGCCAACCTAGCAGTTTGAAAGCAAGAAATTGCAAGTAGATAAATAGGGACCACTTTGGTGGGAAGGTAAACAGCGTTCCGTGCACTCCTGTGTCTAGTCATGCCTGCCACATGACCACAGAAATGTCTGCAGAAGCAGACAGCGCTGGCTCTTTGGCTTTGAAACAGAGATGAGCACTGCACCTTAGAGTCGGATACGACTGGCTTTCGAGCAAGGGAAATCTTTAAGCAGCTGCTGGGAAGATTTGGGCGGGCCCAGGGACGCTTTCAGTCCAGAGGCGAAGGGAGGCGGATCTGGAGGGAGAAAAGCCTGGGCAACATAAGCAGAAGCAGACAGCGCTGGCAAACAATCCCATACAAAAAAAGGGGTGGTGGTGGGTGGTATTGTGTGGTAAGGAAAGGAATGTCCCATTGACGCTGACTGGGATGTGGAAGGTCAGCAGTTCGATTCCCAAGTACTGCAGGATGGAATGAGTGCCCGTCTTTGTCCCAGCTCCTGCCAACCTAGCAGTTCGAAAGCAAGAAATTGCAAGTAGATAAATAGGGACCACTTCAGTGGGAAGGTAAACAGCGTTCCGTGCACTCCTGTGTCTAGTCATGCCTGCCACATGACCACAGAAACGTCTGCAGAAGCAGACAGTGCTGGCTCTTTGGCTTTGAAACAGAGATGAGCACTGAACCCTAGAGTCGGATATGACTGGCTTTCGAGCAAGGGAAACCTTTACCTTTAACCTTAAACACTGTTGAATTAAAACTCCTATCATTCTTTACCACTAACAATGTTCCCTAGGGCTGATGAGACTAGCACTCCAGTAATAACCAGGTAGGCGGGTGTCCTTCATTTCAGAACACCAGTAAACTTCATCATAACCCCTCCAAGAACTCTGGCACCATTTCAAGGTGACCAACTACCGTCCTTTTTTAGAGCAGTGTCAATAAAGCTGTCCTCACTTAGGAACATCATCTATTAAGCAACTGGAGTAACTAAGAGATTGTGTGTGGATGTTCCTACATGGCAAAAGAAATGGCAATCTGGTGATGCAATTCACTATATTCAAATACAGTGGTACCTCGCTTAAAGAGCATAATGCATTCCACAGGATTGCTCTTTAAGCGAGTTTGCTCTTTAAGCGAAACACCATTATAAGTAACCAATTGTGACTTCTGGCGGCGGGGGTCGGGGGGATTGCGAACCCCGATTTAGTTGTTAAGCGAGTTTTTTGGTTGGCTTGAGTTGTTAAGCGAGGCTACCACCCAATCTCACTCACCGAAGAAGTAAATCCAATTGAGTTCTGTGGAATAAGTCTGAGATTGTTACTTATAATTAGCAATACTGGCAGTAGAAACAAGATTAAATTTATCAAACTTTTTTGTGATAGTAAAAAGTTATTTTTTATGGGCCCGAAACCCTGTAAAGTTCTGGAGGGAATCTTCAACATGCCTTGTTTGCAATAAGCCCCACTGGGATGTAACCCCAAGGGAGTGTGTAGAAACCGGTGTAGAAACCATTCAGAGAAATTTTTGCTCTTTAAGCAGGTTAGTCTCTAAGCGAGGCGCCCTTTATGCGAGGTTTTACTGTGTGTCCTTTTTTTTGTCAAGAGTTAAGGTGGCAGTATGTATGCCTCTCTGGACGGTCCAGACAAGAAATAAACCTGCAAGAATCCTTGCCATGAAGAAGTTCACATGATTTCAAAACATATTGCTGCACCCTGAAATGTCAAGTAGCCATTTGTGATTTGGCACTGAGGAATAAAAAGCGCTCTGCATATGCACAGAGACATTCTCTTTATTAAAAAAAAGTATAATTTTTTTCATTTCACTACACACCATTCCAAATGGATTTCATGCCACAAGACGAACCTAAACAGACTTGTCAACCTTTTCCCCCCCCCCTCTTTTTGTGACTCTTTGGCCTTCTTTTTTATGGGGCAGGCAGAAATCTGAGCAGGCACAGCTTTTTAACTGGCACGGAAATCGACACGCTAGGGACGTGTAAGGGGAAAGGTCACCCTTGCGCGGAAGCCGGTCGTATCCGACTCTAGGGTTCAGTGCTCATCTCTGTTTGTAGCCGAAGAGGGACCTGGACATGTTGGGAAAATCAATAAAGGTCCCACGGGGGGAGGGAGGGATAAAACGTCTGGCGAGGAGGGGGGGGGATGAAAGGCAATAAATGAATAAATGAATAAATAAATGCTTTGCGACCGAGTTCTCGAGCTTCTGGCCCAGCGGTGCAAATGGCAGAGAGTCCCCCCCCCCTCCTCCTCCTCCTCCGCCCACCCACCCAGCCCTTCCCAGTTAGTGACTCCGTTACCTTCCTCGGACTGGAACCACACGGCGTAGATGGCCCGGGTTCGATCCCGCGCTTGCACTTTGCATTCGCCGCCCCCGGACTTCTTCCCCGACTGGAAGTATTTCTCCAGCTTGATCTCCAGCCTCTCGACCTTGTCTTCCCCCAAGCCCACCACCTGCACCAGGAGCAGCGAAGGCTGGCCGGCCATGGCGGCGGAGGGAGAGGGAGGAAACTTTCACTTTCGGTTCTCCCCAACCCGGAGAAACCCAAGCGACCGGCCGGCAGAAACGACGCCAGCGCCGCCGCCGCCGCGCCCCGTCCTTCCCCTCCCTGCGCTGCCTTTTCCATCCTGGGCCTGCACCGCCCCCTGCTGCCCTTCCCAAGCAACGCCGCGCCTCGGACGGGCAAGCCTCTTTTTTTAAAGCAATTGCAAAGCAAAGGGTAAAGGTTTCCCTTCCTCGAAAGCCAGTCGTATCCGACTCTAGGGCTCAGTGCTCATCAAGCATTGTGGTGTAATGTACTTCTGTAGATATATATTTTTGTCCCCCTTTACACAATTATGTCAATTTGTAGCCCTGGAATATAAAATGTATAAAAATATAAAAATATAAAAATGTATAAATATATTTAGTCAATTAGGAGGCATGGGAAGGGAATGCTAGATTATGCACACCTGGTTTCCTATCAACAGGATTTATAAGGGGAGTAATATTTTGAGTCAGTAACATCCACAGCCCAAAATGAATAAACGAAAAGAGGTTAGGATGCAACATGAAAACAAGATACCCTTTGAAAACTAAATGTTATATATCCAGATATTGGAAAGTTAGCAAGTCAAGTTGTCTGATGAAGGGAAATTCTCCTGAAAGAGTCTGCATACCGGTTGACTTTCACAATGTATTGGACTTGTTGTATTGCTCTACTGGAAGATTCTGAATATATTAACTACCAGAATAAAACATTATATTATATTACTACATATTCAAGCCTCAAACGGATTTCCTATCTTTGAACATTGCCACTCCGTTTGGCCACTTCTGTGTACCTGTGGTCATGTGGCAGGCATGACTAGACACCGGAGCGCACGGAACACTGTTACCTTTCCCACCAAAGTGGTCCCTATTTATCTACCTGCAATTTCTTGCTTTCGAAGATGTTGGAATGGCTGGCCCATACCTGTCAAGTTTCGGGAAATTTCTGTCAAATAAGCAAAATTTCCCGGCCAAAACAGGAAACGGGATAGCTATGCTTATCCCATACCTGTCAAGTTTTGGATTTGGAAATAAAGGAAATTTCCCGGCAAATACGGGATACTTGACAGCTATGCTTATCCTGTGCTGCCCTCCAATGGTGACAATAGGGCATTGCAGTCTAATTAATAAGGGATGGCGGCGGGAAAGAGAGTAAAATAAGGGGTTTTCCCGGCCAATAAGAGATACTTGACAGCTGTGGCTTATCCTGTGGTGGCCTAACTCCAGTCTAATTGGAGTCTAACTAATACGGGATGACAGCGGGAAAGAGTGTAAAATACAGGAGTTTGACAGAAATTTCCCGAAACTTGACAGGTATGGGCTGGTCACAAGGAAGACACACGGAGGCAATCGTGCAGTGAAGTCCAGCCCCGACCAGAGTCGGGATACGTATTTATTACCCTGCCTTGGGGTTCGTGACACGTGCCTAGGACACTCGTGCCGCCCCTATACAGAAGGCTTTCATACGTGGCATTTTCCAGTGGTCAGCTACAATGACCGCTCTTGGACATTGCCCTGTGGTTAATGGTCAGCCCGCAATTAATTACCTTGGGCTGGCGAAACCCATTGTTCCTGCCCTAATCTTGGGGTCTATGTGTATTGACTCCGGGTACCTAGCTTGTCCTTTTTCTGCCCTGGCTTGTTTGCCTTACTCTATTTGCCCTTAGCCTAGGTTATGATTCATCTCTAACTAGCCCACTTTATCTTCCCAATTTCCTTTCCCGCAGAGCTCAGTTGTCCCCCAGATCTGTTGACACCGAGCAAACCCCTGAGGAGAGATTTAATTGCCAATTATTCCCGCGGGCAACCCACAAAACTGCTAGGTTGGCAGGAGCTGGGACAAAGACGGGAGCTCATTCCGTCCTGCAGGACTCGGGAATCGAACTGCTGAGCTTCGTATATCAGGGGAGACCAAACAATGGCCCAGGGGCTGGATCTGGCCCCCAATGCCAATTCATTCGGCCCACAAAGCCCTCGGCGCTCCCAGAAGCGGAAGTAAAATGCGCCCGTACCACGCATTTTACTTAGGCATCCAGGAGTGACGAAGGCCTCACGGGCCAGATGAATTGGCATCAGGAGCCAGATCCAGCCCCCGGGCCGCAGTGACCAGCCCCCTGAACCACGTGATTGGCCCATGGTTCAAAAAATTTAAGCACTCCTGCCATATATATTTCACTCCATAGCGCTTAGTGCACTCTCTGGGCGGTTCACAAGTTAATTAGTAATTTGCACCCAACATGCTGGGGACTCAGTTTACCGAACTCAGAAGGATGGAAGGCTGAGTCAACCTTGATCTTTGGCCAGGTTCGAACTCACAAAGTTTTGGCTGCAGTAGAGCAATTTAACCACTGTGCTGCCACCACTAGGGCTCCTGGCAAGCACTTCCAACTGTGTGTTGTATATCTAACTGAAGTTTCCATTATTATTTACTTACAAATTAGTTACAACTACTGGAAGAAGTCCTTTCCGCCTTTTATAAGCTGCGGGACGGGCAGAAGTTCAACCCTTCTGTCACTGTAGTTCCGTGCAACACCTGTTGACTTCATATGGAACTTACTGAGTAGATCAGAGAGGTTTTTTTAATTAAAAAAACACATTGTGGCACCTTAAAGGCTAATTCCTGTATTTTAGAAATGGTAGCCATGTTAGTCTGTATCCTGTACAGTATTTTAATATTTCTTGGATCAAGTCCACTACGTCAGACATAAGAGTGAGACCTCATGGCATCAATTTGTACACATCAGGTACAGAGGCACACAATGGTTGGCCAGCCTAATAGAAAAATACCATTGTAGCTTTTTACAATTGGCAATAATAGAAAATCTCTGGTTGGTATTCAAACTTGCTGTGAATCTTGATCCTGTGGAATTGCAAAACAATCTTCTCTTGCAAGCCAATACATCACATCCAAAGGATGGATGCAAAGCAAACATTGTGGCATTACACATTTGCCAATGAGTACTGAACTGTTAGCATCTATTGACAATGGTTTGAGTGACCCAGGCACTCTTTAAGGAGTTGGTCTTTAGTCCTTAAGGTGCCACAATGTTTTGCCTTTTTGATGTTGTTTTGTTTTGTTTACTCTCTGATATGCTTGCATAGATTAACATGGCTGCCACTTCAAAAAAATACTGTGTAGAGTAGTTCTCCTTTAGATCTGGTGGAAGATGAATGTTCTTTACTAGATGTAAAGCTCTGGCTGACTACAAATGAGATTTGTTGTTTTTCTCCCATATAGGTCCTGCCTCTCAGGAGTGCAGGCAAACTTTTTCAAGTAATGCATTGGTGAGGCTTTCACTGTTTAGGGGAGTTGCCAAGTGAAATCGCACACACACACCCCAAATAGTTCTTGCAGATCCCCGAAAATGCAAGTTACATTCTTGCAACCTCGTATTAACTATTTTCTTAGTTACTCTTCTAAGATTTCCACTTCTTGATCCATGAAATTATTGAATTAAGGCTACCACCTAATCTCACTCACCGAAGAAGTAAATCCAATTGAGTTCTGTGGAATAAGTCTGAGATTGTTACTTATAATTAGCAATATTGGCAGTACAAACAAGATTAAATTTATCAAATTGTGGTATCCGTGAGCACAATTGGCATAACTGTCCCTGACAGAGGTTACACCGGTCGAGGAAGGCTCCTGGTCACTGGCCTCTGCGGGAACAGAAATTGGGGAGCGGATTAATAGTCATAAGATTGATTCACCCATATCTGACCTGGCAGGCAGTTCGGCAGGAGGAAGTTGAATATCTAACGCGAGTTAGGAATTAGGTAATTCCACACTTGCAGATTAGCCCAAGCCCTAGTGCAAATAGTGGCCATGTTTACTCTTGTGCAAGCCATGAACAATGGATTTCCCCTGTCAGTATTTGCCTTAGTTAATTAACTTCCCCAAGAGAGATTCCCAATTAACCCGGGTAAATGGGTGATGTGATTTTCTGTCAGATGACGATTCTATCACACGCTGCCTTGAATTCCTATATATGATGATGATTTTCCCCCAATAAACCACTGGTCTTCGCTCCATCTTGTCTCGTGTCGTTACTCGACCAGTCTCCTCTGGGACCTCAGGGCCGCCCTGCGGCCCCGATCCAACATCTGGTGACCCCGAGACGTGATCCTACTCGTGAGTAAGCGATCTACGCGGTCCGGTTCTACGCTAGAACCGTGTCCGATTCATCCCGGAGGACAGTGCGGCAGCTCCGGTCGGAAAGCCATCCGGCCGGGGTGTCAGCTACGTGGCGAGGCACTCCAGAGAGGCATCCTACGGCTTGCATCGCGGAAACGTGTTCCGCTCAGGGGCAGGCTGTGAAACCCTGATTCCAGCGCAGAGGCCGCCGAGGGCCCGTGGCAGCAGTCCACGCTCCGAGCTCCATCCCAGAGATTCGTCATGCTGAGACCTATTGCCTAAAAGGACGCGTCGAAATCGTCCCAAGGAGGAAACTTCGAAGGACCAGGCAGGTAATATGGGGACTTGTCCTCAGCGGCAACGTGCGACCGCTAACCAGAGAATTCATATAATGGAATTCAAGGCCCTGGCCAGGGTATACCAAATACGCCTTCACAGCGATAAGTTAGCGGAACTCTTAGCGTACCTGGGGGCCAATTGTCCGCTTTATCCAGAAGCGGGTGTGCTTGACCTCACACTTTGGGATCGGATAGGAGCCTGCATTCAGCAAGCACCGAAAGCTCCAGACAGCGTAATTGGCACATGGAGCAAATGTAGGAATCTCTTAGCAGAGGACGACCCAGTCCGGATAGAGGCCCAGGAACCCCCAGCGCAGGCAGAACCATCAGCCCCAACGGCTCTCTATCCGTCATTCCAGCTCAAGCAGGGTAGTGTAGGGAGCTTTCCCTCGGTGACAGCTGCAGACGTCACCGACGGAATGCGTAAGATGGGAAGCGCTGGCGCTTCACTGACAGTTACGGGTTCCCTAGCTACCAAGAGCGCGGTTCAGCGCATGGCTGAGGCAGAAATCAGCAAGGGGGAATTGCCAGCAGAAGATCTAGTTGAGCTTAGGCAGCTATGCCCAGTTCGCATAGAGGTAGATGCCCTCACGGGCCAGCAGCAAGCAGTCCACTCGCCAGTTCCGTATAAGCTGCTCATGGCCATACGGAAAGCCATCACAGAGACAGGACTCCAGAGCCGATTTACTAGGGGCACGCTTCAGCAAGTGTGCGAAACCATGATGCTCATTCCGTACGACTGGAAAGCCGTCATGCGAATGATGCTCAACCCCAGCCACTATCTGCTATGGGACAGCGAGTATCGTCTCGAAGCGCAGGCAAGGGCCGCCAGGATGGGTGGGGCAGTAATTCCTGACCAGTTATATGGTTCAGGCCCGTTCGAATCCGTTGATGCGCAAGTCGCCCTGCCACTCGCCACTCTCCACATCGCAGCGGAGACAGCCTTCAAGGCTTACCTCAAAGTCCCGGCGGCTGGCAAAGCAGCCAAAAATTACATAGCAGTCAAACAGGGATCCCAGGAGTCCTACATGGACTTTATCAATCGATTAGAGGAAGCGATCAGTAGACAGATCGATAATGAGCAAGCCCAGCAAGAGCTCATGATGAAATTGGCTAAAGACAACGCCAACCTCGACTGCCGTAAGATCTTGCAGTCCCTGGGCAATCGTCCCAACTTGACACTCACAGATATGATCAGGGCATGCGCCGACGTTGGCACAGATTCCTACAAAATGGGTCTGTTGGCAGCGGCGGTGCAAGGAGGCAGGAAACCCAGGACCAAAGGAGCGTGCCACACTTGTGGCAAGATCGGTCATTTCGCTAAGGAATGCCGATCCAGAGGCAGCGGCCAGTGCACCAGCCGACCCAAGGCTCCGACCACCCTGTGTCCAAGGTGCAATAAGGGCCTCCACTGGGCCAGGATCTGTCCGAATTCGGGAAACCGGAACGCGGGCACGTCTCTGGCTCCGGTCCAAACAGAGGCTTCCCTCGCTCTGGGCGAGCCAGAGCTGGATTAGATTCCAATCACATTCCAGACATTGCGAAGGCGCAGGCCAGCCCCAAGGGTAGTACAGGGCTAGAATTGACTTGCCAGGCAGACGTCACATGTGACTTGCCAGGCACAGTCTATCTGGTGGATTCCCAGTACATGGGACCCCTGCCCAAAGGCTTCATAGGCTTAGTTTTGCCTCATAGTGTCGCAGGACCACGTGGAATTCTTGTAATTCCGGGAGTCATTGACTCCAATTTTTCGGGTGTTCTCCAAGTTCAACTCTGGACGCACCTACCCCAGACCATTCACAAGGGAGACACGCTAGCGCAACTGATTATGGTTCCTTGTAACTCGCCAGCAGATAGCCAGGGAAGGCTCAGGAACAGCTCAGAGTCCGGGTCGGAAGACCGCTCGAGCGCAAGTGAGGCAGTGGAAGGATACCAGGTCTTAGCGACAGTGGAGACCAACATAGAATGGAAACGGCGGCCAGTTATTGAGGTATTTTTGAATAAAAAATCGTTCTCAGGGCTGCTAGATACCGGCGCTGACGTCAGCGTGATCAGCCGAAGTCAGTGGCCGAAGGAGTGGGCCATTGAGCCGGTCTCTGATGTGTGGGGGGTAGGTGGCATCCAGGAAGCGTTTAGGAGCCGGGAGTGGGTGGGAGTCACGATCCCTAAGGCTGATGGCACAGCGGTCATTCGGCCGCACATTCTGGACGTGCACATCCACCTTTGGGGGCGAGACATTTTGCAGCAATATTGTGCCACTCTTACCTTCGGGTAATGGCTCTGCCACTTAAATGGCTTACCAACACGCCAGTCTGGGTGGAGCAATGGCCGGTAGTGGGGGAGAAGTTAGTCGCCCTAAAGCAACTGGTTAAGGAACAGCTAGACGCAGGACATATAGAGCCGTCCACCAGTCCTTGGAATTCGCCCATTTTTGTCATCAAGAAAAAGTCGGGGAAGTGGCGACTCCTCCACGATCTCAGAGAGATCAATAAATGTATTCAGCCAATGGGTCCGCTTCAATGCGGCATTCCGAATCCAAATATGAGGGTTGGGAGATCCTGGTCGTAGACCTTAAGGATTGTTTTTATACCATTCCCCTAGATCCGAGGGATCGGGAAAGGTTCGCCTTTACGGTGCCCGTTGTGAACCACAGCGAGCCCACGCAGCGTTACGCGTGGAAGTATTTGCCACAGGGGATGCTCAATTCGCCCACCCTGTGCCAAATTTATGTTCACAACGCACTGGCAAAGTTTCGAAACCTTCACCCCACAGCTTTAGTGTGTCACTTCATGGACGACATCTTGGTCGCAGCGCCGCAACTCGGCAGCGAAATGTTTAAAGACCTCCAGGCCACCCTGGGGGAAAAAGGGTTACTCATTGCCCCAGAGAAAGTGCAGAGAACCAAGCCATTCTCATACTTGGGTCATCGGCTTCTCCGTTCTTTCGCAGCACCTCAGTTTTGCCCCAGATCAACTTAAAAGACTCAGTCACCTTGGTAGAATTGCAGCAGGTTTTAGGTAACATTAATTGGGCCAGACCGTATTTCAGATTGGATACGGATCTTCTAAAGCCGTTCTTCTCGCTGCTAACGCTAGGTAAGCAGCTGGCAGACCGGATACAAATTCCTCGAGAGGCACGCTTGACTCTCGAGAAGGTCAACCAAATTCTCAGCCAAAAATGGGTGGACAGGATTGCTCAGGGGCCATATGCCCTGATCCTGAACTTGTACATCGTTTGGGCCGGATCCATGTTCACCGGAGCCCTAGGAGTGGACTCCGAGCGAGGAGCGAGTATCGTGGAATGGGTGTATTTACCGAACACCTCTTCCCGAAACATCATTCCCCCCCAAGAGTTGGTCTCCGCGGTGGTCTACCGCGGAAGGCTGAGAGCAAGGGACATTTCAGGGCATGACTTAGCAAAAATCGTGATCCCATTCACCAAGGAGCAAGTTCAGCAGCTGATGCAGCTCAGTGACTCGCTTCCAATTGCCTTGGAGGGATTCACCGGATGCTTAGCATACCATTTGCCAAAGGACCCCAGACTTGTCTCGCTTCAAACGCAGACAATCAGCTTGTGCGAATTGATATCGCTGGTTCCACTTCAGGGGGCCAGAACAGTCTTCACTGATGGGGGTCGCACATATGGTGTCTTAACTTGGCAAGAGGGCCAGGCTTGGCGCACGCTTCTAACTCTTCCACAGAAGTCCGCGCAGCGGGCAGAGTTGGCAGCAGTGAACCTCGCCTTGCGCACCTTCGCCAAAGAACGCCTCAACATTATTACTGACAGTCAATACGTTAGGAATTTGCTTCACAGTCTACCGGGAGCATACATCACTCCCGCGATAGACAAAAATTTGCTGAGTTTGTTCCTCACAGCTCAATTTCACTTGCGGAACCGCACAGAAGCGCTCTACATCGCCCACATCCGAAGTCACCAGGACCTACCCGGTCCGATTTCTGCGGGCAATAGCAGAGCGGATGCGGCCGCAAAGGAAATTCAGCAGCGGTCAGTTTTGGGTGTATTCACAACTCCGATTCAGAGCCATGCATTCTTTCATCAGAATGCCAAAGCGCTCACCAGACAGTTTAACCTGCCGCTCTCTCAAGCCCAAGGCATAGTTCGCTCTTGTCAGCATTGTGCAGGGGCACCGGGGGGGCCCTCGTGGGGGGTCAACCCACGAGGGACAGAGGCTAACCAGGTGTGGCAAATGAACGTCACACATGTCCCGCAATTTGGCAGATGGCAGTACATGCACGTTTGCATTGATACTTTTTCACAATTCGTTTGGGCAACGGCACAAAAAGGGGAGACAGCTTCCCACGTGGAGCAGCATCTCCTTTCCTGCTTCGCGGCGATGGGCAAACCACAGCACGTGAAAACCGATAACGGCCCGGCCTACAGCTCCAGGCAGCTGGCCAACTTCATGGCCACCTGGGATATCAAGCATACCTTTGGCATTCCATACAATCCGCAGGGGCAAGCGATTGTGGAACGAGTCAATCGGACACTCAAGTCCTACATTGACAAACAAACAGAAAGGGGGGAGCCACCAGCCCTCCCCAAGTCTCAGGGTCAGGCACAGCATTGTCTGAACAAGGTGGAGAAACACTTCCGCCGCTCGGAAGCTCTCCCACGGCCGCTGGTGCGTTACCGAGTGCCACCGGATCCTTCTTGGAGGAGCCCGGCGCCACTCGGAACCTGGGGAAGAGGGTATGCTGCAATTATGTCTCCTACAGGTGTCATCTGGATCCCAGCCTGGTGCGTCAAGCCCCACTTGAAGCCACATGGCATGGACCCAGACCGACCTGAGTCCGATCCCGGAGATGGAGGACCTCACCCTGACCGAGGGGACCCGGCGGAGGAAGCGACGACAGCAGACAGAGCCGAGGGTCACCTGGGGGATGGTCAAGACCCTTTGCCGTGAGGCCGAGGACGTCGTCCGACGCGAGGACTGGGAACCGACAGCAGAGAACATCGTGTCTGCAGTCTTTGCCCTGATTACCGCCAACACCGTGGCGGTCACCATCATCCTGACCCTCTCCCTACTTGCGGGGGGAGGCGTTCAGGCAGCTTCGCTGAAGGCCAGCGACCTGATGCCAGGCGGAGACCTCTCTGCCCGGATGCACTACAACCTATGGGAAAGGTTGGCAAATCTCATCAACCAGTCCGATTTTTGCCTAAAGCAGAACACCGGTTCTGCCTCAATCTTGAGCACCTGTCTAATCTCGGTGTGCCATACTCCAGAGGCGCACACCAGGAATGGCGACTGGCTGGTGAAGCGGATTTTCGGCCCGCTTTACCCAATGGGTTTCTCAACGTACGCTCGCTGGGGAGCCCAGCTAACCATGACTTTGCCGGCTGATGCAGCCACTCTCTACACCCCTCGAGTGGCGGTCAGCCCGAACGCTACATGTGCTCGAATGACCGGCTGCTCCGCAGTCGGCCGGACTCAGCGTCGTTGCCTCGACACCGGCAGCAGCAATTGGACTTGTGATAACCCAGAGACAATTGGTTCAATGTATGCTCATGTTACCCTGCCCTCAGGTTGGTTCTTCACATGCAATCAGTACACTTGGAATTACATTCCCGCTAATGTATCAGATTCCACATGTTGTATCAGTCGCTTAACATTGTTACTCCCCACTAGGGATATGATTGTCCCAAGCACGAATGTTTCCTCACCCATACGGCGCGCTCGCGCCACCCAGCTAGACAGCTCATGTGATAGCAACATTAGGGTTCTGAGTGAAGCTGAGTACGTCTCGTTGGCAGTCAGCATACTTGGCATGCCAGGCTTAGCCGTTGGCAACGCTCGGAGAATTGGTCAATTGGCTTGCGGGCTAGCAAAAGCCATTAACCACACCTCCTCGGCGATAGCGCTGCTCAACCAGGAGCAGGCGGAGCTTTGCCATGCCATACTAGACAATCGAGCAGCTATCGATTACCTTCTGTTGTTACATCATTTGGGTTGTGAATCTGTCCATGGCATGTGTTGCTTTAATCTCACAGACAATACCCACAAAGTACAGAGCCAGCTCACGGACCTCCACACCCTGGTCAAGAACATCAAGGAGGATGCTTCGTGGGGGTGGTCGGATTAGTTGTGGTCGTGGTTCCCATGGGGTTGGCTCCGGACGACACTCAAAGTGATTGTGGGGGTGGTAATACTGGGCACAACAGTGTGTTGTTTCGTGCAATGTATTCCCTCACTGCTATCGAGATGTCCCCCATGGAGGGAACCCCAAAACGACATCCCCCCACACCAGCTGATGCCCCTCCTACGCAGGGCCGTCTGTCAGGTCCACAACAAATAAAGGGTGTGTGTGGTATCCGTGAGCACAATTGGCATAACTGTCCCTGACAGAGGTTACACCGGTCGAGGAAGGCTCCTGGTCACTGGCCTCTGCGGGAACAGAAATTGGGGAGCGGATTAATAGTCATAAGATTGATTCACCCATATCTGACCTGGCAGGCAGTTCGGCAGGAGGAAGTTGAATATCTAACGCGAGTTAGGAATTAGGTAATTCCACACTTGCAGATTAGCCCAAGCCCTAGTGCAAATAGTGGCCATGTTTACTCTTGTGCAAGCCATGAACAATGGATTTCCCCTGTCAGTATTTGCCTTAGTTAATTAACTTCCCCAAGAGAGATTCCCAATTAACCCGGGTAAATAGGTGATGTGATTTTCTGTCAGATGACGATTCTATCACACGCTGCCTTGAATTCCTATATATGATGATGATTTCCCCCCAATAAACCACTGGTCTTCGCTCCATCTTGTCTCGTGTCGTTACTCGACCAGTCTCCTCTGGGACCTCAGGGCCGCCCCGCGGCCCCGATCCAACATCAAACTTTTTGTGATAGTCAAAAGTTATTTTTTATGAGCCCGAAACCCTGCAAAATTCTGGAGGGAGTCTTCAACATGCCCCCTTTTTTTTTTGAAATAAGCCCCACTGGGATGTAACCCCAAGGGAGTGTGTAGAAACCTGCAGCTCCTGCTCCCTGCCTTTGAATCACCAGGAAATCAGTCCTGGTGAATTTAATAGGGCTTACTTCCAAGTAAACATATTTATGATTACTATAAATATTTGTACCACAATACAGGTAAAGATAAAGGTCTCCCTTGCTTAAAAGCCAGTTGTGTCCAACTCTAGGGGATGTTACAGCCAAAGAGCCAGTGCTGTCTGCATCTGCAGACATTCCTGTGGTCATGTGGCAGGCATGACTAGATGCCAAAGCACACAGAATGCTGTTACGTTTCCCACCGAAGTGGTACCTATTTATCTACTTGCAATTTCTTGTTTTCAAACTGCTATGTAGGCATAAATCTCTAACATGACATTGCTGAGCTTCCTTTTTAGCTAAAGATATTACGTGCTATCCAGTCACTTCAGACCCTCATCCACTCTCATAAGGTTTTAAGGTACGTGAGGTGTTCAAGGAACAGTGCTTACCTTTCCCTGAGTTTCTAAGCCAAAGTTGAAGAGGAATTTGAGCCCAAATTCCTGAGACTAAATCCAGCACCTTATCTACTATATCACACTGGCTCTGAGGGGAAGAAAAAATGGAACTAAGAGAGAAACTGTCTCCCTCTTGCTAGACAGCCTTGGAGGAATTATTGCTAGAGTCTCCATATACTGTAATAAATGTGTCAATCTTTAAAACTATTGAAAGTGACTGTAAAAATTAATGACAGCATTCTTGCATATTGTGGAGCAAGGGGATGACAAGAAACTGGTTAAGATGGGTAAAATGGAGTCTGCTCTGTCTTCCTGTTCCTTTTTTTGGAAGGCCTGAAACAGATTAACTGCAATACTGGGAGGGAGACATTGAGGAGTGGGAATGGATGACATCAGCCTAGTTGGAGAGATTATTTTTCTGGGAACCCAGAATTCCTCAAGGTTGCTCAGGAAAGTGTTTTGAGTTTGTTAAGTTGCAGCAGACTGGTACCCTCTGGATTGATAAAATGGATGTGAAAAAGATACTTTCCAGAAGTTAGCTGCATCTGAAAGCTACTGGCAGCTGGGAGGGGATGCTGGGTATAAAAGTGGAGAGAAAAGCCATTTACTGCTGATCTATGGCTAGACCTAAGAGTTTGCTTTTAGCTTATTGTAGGAATGCATCTGGTTTCTGTCTTGTCTGTCTCTGACACATTTTGTAAACAAAAGCCTCTTTGCTTGCTATTCTCCTTATCTCTCTTTCTTTGGGTTCTGACACTTCTGATTGGCTGTATGCCCTGAGTTTTGTTTCTGCTAAGTTTCGTTTCTGGTATACAATGCTTGCCTAAGTTTCGTTTCTGAGTCTCTCTGCCTGAATAAAGAGAAGGCATCAGTATCGTTTGTCAGCCAAGGACTGGAGTCGTGTTTTTCTGTCTCTACCTCAAAAGATCTGAGGATATAAACTGCTGCTAATGAGGCTGGCTGATTGAGAAGAGATCTTTACATGAATCAAATCCCAACAAGTGGTGCCCCGTGTGAGGCTTTGAACTACAATGAGAGAGCCTGCTTTGAACTCTGCTTCAGCAATTAGCACCTCATAATCGACCGGGGACAAGGTCTTCATTCACCTCCGACCAACAGGTCCGACCAGAGGAAAGGTCCAATCGAGCGCTTGAGAATCACAACAGGGTGAGTGGAAAATGGGGTGCATATTGTCTTCGCAAATGCAGGAACTTTGTAAAGATATCTCAGATCTTTTGCATGACAATGGGCGAAAGGTTGATGAGCAGGAGATACAAAAGCTAGTTAAAGCTATAGGGAAAATCTGTCCTTGGTTTAAATATGAAGGTCTGGACTTAAAACAGTGGAAACAGATCGGGAGAGAAATGCAGAAGCATAATGGAATTTCTAGATCAATATTATTTACATGGGAGGAAATTAGGGACTGCCTTCAGAGACTTACTCCAAAAAATATTTTATTGTCTCAAAGACTTGATGGCCGCCCCCTCCCACAGCTTTTGCCTCCAGATAAAGGGGGGGCCATGGCAACTGCTCCTCCATCATATGAGAAACAACAGCCCCCTGATGGGGGTGGAGGTGGAAATGGAGATGGGACATTATATCCTGACTTGCAACAATCAAGCATTTTTAGCTCTACCAAAACACAATTCTCTGCTGCTTTAACGGCAGCTGTGTTGGATGTGGAATCTCCTGGGATATACCCAGTGATAAGGGGGGCTCCGGCTGTGGGCAATGCACCGGCAGTCCCAGATAGATATGAAACCCTCCATTACAAATATCTGAAGGAACTAAAGGTCAGCATACGTGACTATGGGACTAATGCACCTTTTACAAAAGCTCTGTTGGAAGCCATTGCTTCTCAAAAATTGCTACCAGTGGATTGGAAACAGATGATTAAAGCACTCCTGCCTCCTGCAGAAGCCATGCTCTGCTTGCAAGAGTGGAGGGATGTGGCTTGGGAGGTACACCATACACGCCCTGCACTCACGATGGATATGTTATGTGGGGAGGGAAATTTTGCCAACCCCACACAGCAGTTGGCACTCACTGATGCCCAGCTGGGAGAGATTGCTCAGATAGTCATGTGCGCCTGGAGTAAGATTCCTTCCAAAGGGGATAGCTCAGTTGCTGGATTTGCAGCAATTAGGCAGGGCCCTAAAGAGGATTACACTGAGTTTATTAACAGACTCATGACTGCCCTCAGCCGCCAGGTGGAAAATGTCCCGGCACGGGAAATGCTCATGAAACAACTGGCTTTTGAAAATGCCAATGAGGATTGTAAGGGCGCTCTGACAGCTGTTTATGCTAGGCCAGGAACATCTATAGCAGACATGATGAAAGTTTGTCAAAATGTGGGGACTCACAGTTACAAGGCTCAACTTCTGGCAGCTGCAGTTCAATTGCCCACAACTCAGGCTCAAAACAAACGTTGTTTTGGCTGTGGGAAGGAAGGGCATTTTAAAGCACAATGTCGCTCCTCTCAAAAGCAGGCAGCATGCCCTTCAAGGAAGTGTCCCATTTGCCAGAAAGGGTACCATTGGGCCAATCAGTGCCGCTCAAATCCTAATGCCAACCCCTCAGCTGCTCAGCACAAAGACTCTGACTTTTCTCCACAGCAGCAGGGAAATGGGAGTGCGGGCCTTGCTCGGGCCCAGGCAAAATAATAGGGCTACCAGAGGTCAGTGAGGAAGCAATACAGGAAGAGATGGCAGAAGATATGGAACTTGCCCAAGAAATGATTTCACGATATAGAAAAAACCATCCTCTAAAAGAAGGACTTTTATTGAGGTTATCTAAGGACTGTACTTTTACTATGCCAGGGTGTGTGGAGGCTCTTCCCACAATGGTTGATGATATTGTTCCCCAGGGCATGATAGGCATCGTTCTTCCTTGCCCAGACGCCTTACCCGCTTCTGTACACATTGCAGCAGGGTCAGTTACATTGGGTCACCAAGAAATTGTCATCCCTGCATCAGCCACGCCTAAGGGACAACCTGTAGGACGCCTTCATCTGCTCCCACTAGGGACCACTGTAACTCCATCCCAGGAGGGGACTGTAACAGCGGCTATGGCGGTGATACAAATCACCGAGGATAGACCGACCCGCTCGCTGCTTATGGGTGGACGTTCAGTGTCTGGATTGGTCGATACAGGAGCCGATATTTCAGTGGTGGCAAAAAAAGATTGGCCGACTGGATGGGCCGTCCGCCCCTGTAGGGAAGTTTATGGGGTGGGCGGGTACGAGCCAGCACAGCAGAGTGTTCATCCAATCGTCTTTGAGACCTCAGGGGGAACAAAAGTTTCTCTTCACCCCCTGATTATGGATATTCCTATTACTCTGTGGGGCCGGGATCTCCTGGCTAAAACAGGGTGTACCTTGCAGACAATTTTTTGATACGGGCCTCCCCTGCAGCGCCGTTGCATGCACTTCCACTACAATGGAAAAACACCCCGCCAGTGTGGACGGATCAATGGCCGCTCTCAAGAGAAAAGCTCCAGGCGGCGGAGGCCCTTGTACAGGAGCAATTAAATCTGGGACATATTCAAACAACCACTAGTCCTTGGAACTCTCCAATTTTTGTGGTGAAAAAGAAGTCTGGAAAATGGCGATTGTTGCATGATTTGAGAAAAGTTAATGAGCACATCTTGCCAATGGGACCTCTACAATCTGGACTTCCTAATCCGAACATGATTCCGGAAGATCATCAACTCATGGTCATAGATTTGAAGGACTGTTTTTATACAATCTTGCTAGCGCCACAAGACAGAGAAAAATTTGCATTTACATTGCCAGTATACAATAATGAACATCCTACTCAACGGTTTGAATGGTGTGTCTTGCCTATGGGTATGGCCAACTCGCCGACTCTATGCCAACATTTTGTGAACATGGCTTTGGAACCTTTCAGGCAACGTCATCCAGAGGTTAAAGTCTATCATTACACAGATGACATTTTATTGCATGGTCCACAAGTCACGGAGAAACACCTGCAGGACCTAGCAGACATTTTGCAACAAGCGGGCTTGATCATAGCTCCTGAAAAAGTACAGCGGATGTATCCATTCCAATATCTGGGACATAGGCTCTCAGCTACAGCTTCAACTCCGCTATTGCCAACAATAGCTATTCCAGAGCAGTTCACTCTTGTACAATTGCAACAATTGCTAGGGAACATAAATTGGGCTCGTCCTTTCTTGGCCCTGAGCACGGAGGAACTGTCACCACTCTTTGCTGCTCTTTCTGGACACACTTCTCCAGCGGACATCATTCCCTGCACAACGGAGATGCGTACAGCTCTTCAACGGCTCAACGAAAAGCTGCATACCATTGCTGTGGATCGGGTGCCCTCAGGCACCATTGCGCTGGCATGCGCTCTTCTTCCTACACCGAGGCTGCCCACTGCTGTTTTGTTCGCGCCTGTCAACGCTCAGAAGGTGGCCATCGTGGAATGGCTACACTTGGCGCACACTCCCTCGAAAAACTGTTATCGCCTACCTGATGCGATTGCTGATCTTTTCCTCAAATGCTGTACTAGGGCAAAGCATTTGACTGGTTATGATGTTGACTTTGTTTGTTTTCCTTTTTCACAGGATCAGCTAACCGCCTTGCTACAGCATTCTGAGGCATTTCAGGTGGCCATGGCGGACTTTGTGGGACAAGTTAAATTTAACCCCCCCAAGGATAAGCGGTTTACCTTGCTGAATCTCACTTCTTACTCCCTGTGATCCCCGCTTTGCATGCAACCTATCTTGCATGCTGTTACTCTTTTCTCGGATGGCTCCCCCTCCCGTGGAGTCCTTACATGGCAGGGTCCTACTGGGGAATGGGAGGTTGTTTTTACAGGACCTCAAGCATCGGCCCAGCGGTCGGAACTGGCAGCGGTCATACTTGCTTTCTCTACGTTTTCTGATGTGCCTTTTAACCTGATTGTGGATACTCAATATGTTTACCGCCTTGTTTTTACTTTAGCTCAAGCTTATTTGTCTCCATCGATGGATAGGGATCTTTTTGCTTTATTACAACAGCTTCAAGGTTTTCTTTCTAACCGTACGGTCCCATTCTTCATTGCCCACATACGCTCTCACACAAGGATCCCAGGTTATTTGACGGAGGGCAATGCACGAGCAGATTCTGCTCTCTGAGACTCTGCTGAGGTTTTTTCTCTCTTTGACAACCCCATTGACAGTCATGCAATGTTTCATCAATCTGCTAAGGTTTTGCATAAACGGTTTTCCATTCCTATGTCACAGGCTAGAGACATTGTGTCATCCTGTGCTTCCTGTACGAAGTCTCCTATATTCCTGCCATTTGATGCTGTTAATCCTCGAGGAACAGAAGCTAATCAGCTATGGCAGATGGATGTCACGCAAGTACCTGCTTTGGCTCCGCTTTCTAAGTTACATGTGACTGTTGATACCTTCTCTGGATTTATATGGGCTACACCCTTATGGGGTGAAACATCCAGACATGTTATACAACATTGCATTTGTTCGTTTGCGGCAATGGGTAAACCTAAAAGCCTTAAGACAGACAATGGGTCATCATATGTTTCTTCTGCCTTTTAGGACTTTTGCCGTCAGTGGGACATTAAGCTAACCCATGGAATACCCTATAACTCGACTGGACAGGCGATTGTTGAAAGAGCCCACCTGACATTCAAAAATCTGTTACACAAGCAAGTGGGAGATAGAGGGGTTCCTGTGGCTGAAATACCTACAGCTGTTGCTAAAGTACTGTATACTCTTAATTTTCTTCTTGCTCCCCATAACAGGTCACACTCTCCAGTCGAATTGCATTTCAGGACTGAGGAGTGTCTTCCTAAGCCATTGGTCGTTTATCGGCAGCAACCGGATCCTGAGTGGAAAGGTCCTGTACCTCTAATCACCTGGGGACGAGGATACGCAGCGGTTTCTACAACCTCAGGACCTGTGTGGATTCCTGCTCGAGCGATCCGTCCATGGAGAGAGAAGAAGGTTACTCAGCTCCAGGATGGTGGTTCACCAGTAAACTAAATGTGCTGACATTTGTTCTTTTCTTGCTTACTGTGCTTCCAGCTGTAAGAACAATGCCTCATGGGGGCAACCCCAACTTTTGGATTCGTCATGCTAACTATATATTTGAGGTTCATGGTAAGAATGCAACGTTATACTATGAGCATCCACTGGCAGTGTCTCAAATGGCTTTTTCCCCGGCATTGTTCAACACGCCAGAGTTGGTTATTGGACATTTGCAACATCTTGATAGGTCTACACTCTTCTCTAATCCTCCAGAACAATTTAACAACACCCGTTGGCGAAGCATGACATTCAAGAAATACACTAAAGGACTTTGTTTCTGCTGTCATAGTTCTGGAGTCTGGAATAGTAAATGGAAGCACTGGACTCAAGCAAAAAGGGTTTTGCAGAATGTAGGCAATTATACGGGTTGTGATGATTATTTTTGGTTATGGGGTAGTTATAACAGTTCTTATAAGCTTAATTATACCTTGTTTAACACTACTATTGAAGATATATATGATGTGTTTCCTATGTTTACTCCTGATTATTCTGCTATAGATAGTGGTTCAATTTGCAATGGATGGCAAATCAAGGATCCTAACATGTGGTTCTTTTTTAATGGAGTTGCCACGAATTTCCATCCAGGACAATATCAATGTGCAGCATTGGGTTATTTTACCTTACCCGTACAAGTGCAAATGCCGCCTCAGGCACATGCACGGCGCCGGAGAGCTGCTGCCGGCCCGATGGGTTCTGGTTGCAATGATGAAGTGATAATCGATGTTCAGCTGTCTGATGGTAGCTCCTGGGGGAGAGCTATAGGGAGTGCTATCACTGGAACACTCACATTGGGATCATACCCAGGTGTCATTTCCCAGGAGAATAGAAGGTCCATTTTGGGACTCACCTGTAGGCTGGAGAAATCAATCAATGCCACAGGGAGGGTCATACGGGATCTTCAAATGGAAATCACTGCGCTTCATCAAGACCAAATGCAGGACAGACTAGCCATAGATTACCTGTTAGCAAAATCCGGAGGATTTTGTAAACTGGTCGGGAACCAGGGATGTCGGGTAAAATTCTAGGATCTGAATAATACTATTGAGAAAGAACTTCAGAATTTACAGGAGAGCATTACTAACAATGTACGCACTGATGTTAATCTCTTTGATTGGGTGACTTCTTGGTTGCCTGATTTATCTGTCCTTAGACAAGTTTTCTTTTATGGGTTTATTATTATTAACTGCTTTATACCTTTGTATTTTTGCATTACTTGTATTCCTAATCTTATTTCTATGTGTAACACATGTCCATTGCGTAGAAGGGAGACATCGAGTTTTGCACGACGGCAATTGTACTCAATGAGGTATCATCCTCCGGAACAAAGTACCATGAGTCAGGAGGGGTACGATGTCCAGGAGGACAGTGATGATGTATATGGAGGAGTAGTTATGGAGTATGATGACATGCAGGGGTATGATTAGCCGTCCCTCTCTCAAATTTAAATGAAAAAGGAGGACATGTAGGAATGCATCTGGTTTCTGTCTTGCCTGTCTCTGACACATTTTGTAAACAAAAGCCTCTTTGCTTGCTATTCTCCTTATCTCTCTTTCTTTGGGTTCTGACACTTCTGATTGGCTGTATGCCCTGAGTTTTGTTTCTGCTAAGTTTCGTTTCTGGTATACAATGCTTGCCTAAGTTTCGTTTCTGAGTCTCTCTGCCTGAATAAAGAGAAGGCATCAGTATCGTTTGTCAGCCAAGGACTGGAGTCGTGTTTTTCTGTCTCTACCTCAAAAGATCTGAGGATATAAACTGCTGCTAATGAGGCTGGCTGATTGAGAAGAGATCTTTACATGAATCAAATCCCAACAGCTTATGCTCTGGAATTGTTATAATATAAGTAGGATGGATTAGTCAGCTTTCTTAATTTATGAGGAACTGTTAAGCATGTGCTGTCTTGCCTTTTTCCTAAATGAAATGCAATGACTTCACCTTTTGGCTATCGTCTTGGAGATGTTTGGATTTGGCTTTATGGCTTTACATTTTGAGGGTACTTTTATTTTATTTTTTTTGTTTTCTTCAAATAAAAAATACATCAAAAATTTACACCAGTTTGGTTCATTGTGTCTCAAGGGTACTCTGTGGTACTAACTGGAGGAGACCTTGCCTTGGTCCAGCTACCAGATTGATATTGTGTGGGTGTTTTGAAATTGCTACACTGCAGGACAAGTGTGTAAGATCAAGGCATAGACACATAGACATCAAATTTTGATTTCTCTCTCCCTGAAACACTATCTATGGACTAGGAGTAGGAGAGGCAGGAGAAATAGAAGGATTTACACTGAATTTCTAGTACAGTTTGGCAGCTCTGGATTTACACATTCTAGACAACTAAAGGCTGAGAACATAAGAACATAAGAACAGCCTTGCTGGAACAGGCCACAGCCCATCCAGTCCAGCATTCTGTCTCACACAGTGGCTCACCATTTCCTTCAGGGTATTCCCAAGCAGATGCCTGTTTAGGATTCCCTGGAAATGATATTGAGAGATATCCTGCCTATCTCTCCAACCCGCAGGTTGTCCTTAAGTATCCATAATTATAGCCATTGATACTCTTGTCCTCCATGAACTTGTCTAATCCTTTCTTAAAGCTGTCAAGACTGACAGCTGTCACCACTTCTTCTGGCAGGGAGTTCCATAGACCAGTAATCCTCTGGGTGAAAAAGTACTTTCTCTTATTTGTTTGAGAACTAGTACCCAAAAGTTTCATGGAGTGTCCCCTAGTTCTAGTGTTATGCGATAGGGAAAACAGTTTTTCCTTATCTACTTTGTCCACACCGTGCATGATTTTATAAACTTCAATCAGGTCACCTCTTAGACGTCGTCGTTCAAGAGTGAAGAGGCCCAACCGTTGCAGCCTCAGATGGTAAGGAAGATGTTCCAGTCCCCTAATCATTCTGGTTGCCCTCCTCTGCACTTTTTCCAGCTCCATAATATCCTTCTGGAGGTATGGCGACCAGAACTGTACACAGTATTCCAGATGGGGCCTCACCATAGATTTATAAAGAGGCAAAATGACACTTGCTGACTTGAGATGTGGGTGTAATCCTTTCTAGCACACACACAATTTTCAATGCAGGGAGCACACACACGGTGTATACACTGGCTACTATACTTTATTCCCAAGGACTGTATTTTATCAAAGGTCTGCTTTCCTGTGTGTTCTTCATTCATTTGATGTTTGCAGATTGATACGCAGTAGGCAGCAGTTATGAGGCCAAACACATCTTTATTGGAGGGTATGCAATCTGAACATGTGGTAATGGCGGAGGTACAGCTCCTTTTATACAGCAACAACACATTTGAATATGGATGCACGGTAGCCCATTGGCCACTGCCTGCGTGACGTCATTCTGAGTCACGCCCTTCTTCACCAGGTGTAGCCATGGCGGGAATGTTCCCGCGGCTGACAGTAATTGGGGAATTTGTACCATGTGAGCTGAACGCTCGCAGCTGCCCTCTATGGGTAGCTAGCTTGCGTTCCATTACAGCTGAGAAACATTGTATTCATTACAAGGTTACATTCTTACATCGAAGTGGTTACATTCATTCTTAAAGATATAGTGTTTCCATACACAACACCCCTCCCCCCTAGGATGGGATGAAGTCCCTTAACCATTGTGGTTTTCCGCATGTGCGCTTGGGGTGTACAGCAGCTTGGCCGAGCTCAGGGGAACTAGAGGTTCCGTGTTCCACAGATTCTCGCCCTGCAACGGAAAGAGGGGACTCATTAGCTGTCTGGCGGGAACACGGTGGTACTCTTGAATTTGGGGGGGAGAACGGGAGAGATAGCTGGGATGTGAATCCCTGTGGCAGCCGGCGACCCCCCCCAGCACGAACCTTGGGATTGAGGAGGAGAACCTTGCTGTCTCGCCCCACTTGTCCGCTTGAGTTGCGGGTGAACCTGTGGCCTTTCTCGCTCCTTGAGGCGAGGGTGTGAACTCAAAAACAAAAGAACCGGGAGAACTACCAGGGGCTGAACAAAAAACCCTCTTCTTGCTCAGATGGGTGGGGGACCACTCCGCTACACCCCCCTGGTACTGGAAATCAAAATCTAACTCATCCGCTAAATCATCGGTCTCGACCCCCTCTTATGTGTCCAAAGGATATGGATTTGTACTCGAGGGGTACTCTGTGTCTCCCCCTTGGGATAAGCGGGTGGGGGAGGAACCTAACATTGACTCTCCTTGTTGGCCCTCTTCCCCCTGGCTGCTGGTGACCCGATGCCTGAGTTGGTTGGCGTGTCTCCTCCACAGTAGACCCATACTGGTCTCTACCCTGTATGATACCGGTTCCGTTTGCTCAATTACCACTCCTGGAACCCATGTTGGTCCCGAGGTTGCATAATTTCTACAATGCACCAGTTCCCCTACTGCAAAACTTTTGGTGCTCCCAATTTCTATATTCCTCCCCTCATCCTCCACCCTGGTCGGATCCAACCGATCAAAGAGTGTGACAGGTTTCCTATGCATGAGGAGCTCTGCAGGTGAGAGCCCAGACGCCAGGGGAGTTGCCTTGTAGCAGATTAGAAACTGGCACAGTTGGAGATTCAAATCCCCGGGGCCCATTCGCCGCAGTGCGTCTTTTTTAGTCCACACCTGGCGTTCTACCTGACCATTTGTGGCTGGGTGGAACGGGGCAGAGGTGATGTGCCGAATGGCATTCCTCTCTGTGAACACCTTGAATTCAGCAAACGTGAAGATATTGGCGTTATCAGAGACCAGCACATCGGGTAAACCGAAACAACTAAACACCCTGTGCAACTGCTTTATTGTTGCGGCTGATGAGGTGTTGGACATTGGGATGACCTCCAACCACTTGGAGTACGAATCTACTATCAACAGGAAAAGGGAGCCCCAGAACGGGCCAGCGAAGTCGATGTGCACTCGGGACCATGGGCAGCGGGCCGTGTCCAATGCTCTGTGGGGAGCCGGGACTCTTCGGGTCGAGAGCTCTGGAAACTCTCGCAAGTGCCTACCATGTGCTCTATATCAGCGTCTATTTGGGGCCACCAGAAATAGCTTCTGGCCAGAGCTTTAGAGCGTATGATCCCCGGGTGGCTGGTATGCAGTAGCTTGAGCACTTTCAGTCGTAGCTTTTCGGGAATGACCACCCATTGGCCCCAGAGGAGGCAGCCCCTCTCTATGGAGAGTTCAACCCTCCATTTGAAAAATGCTTTGAACTCCTCCACAGGGGGAGTCGAGGGCCACCCTTTCTTAACCCAGGAACTGACTAGGGGCAGCGCCTTGTCTGCTGCTGTGGCTTTGGTGAGGTCTGCGGGTACTATGAGGGGTGAGTCGAGAGACTCGATCAGCAGGACCTGGTGATCCTGTTCTACCTCGCATTCAGGGTCTCCCAGCTGTGGGAGGGGGGACCAGGAAAGCGCATCCGTGTGGGAGATCTCCTTGCCCGGGCGGTGGGCCAGTGCATACTGGTAGGTGTTGAGGAAAATGGCCCATTGTAGCATTCTGAAGGACAGAATCTGTGGTGTGGGCTTGCCCGTGGTGAAAATACCCAAAAGAGGCTTGTGGTCGGTCACAATGGTGGAACTTCTCCGTTCCCGCTATTATGGCAAGGGCTTCCCTATCTGTTTGCACGTAATTGCGCTCTGCCTTTGAAAGTGACCTGGAGTAAAAGGCAACCGGGGCTTCCCACCCATTTTCCAACATGTGGCACAGCACGCCCCCCCCCCCCCCCACTGGTGAGGCATCACAGACCAAGACTACAGGTTTCCTTGGGTCGAAATGGGTCAGAACGGCTTCTGAGGACAGGAGCCGCTTGAGCTCTTTGAAGGCCTTTTCCTGGCTTTCTCCCCACTGCCAAACCACGTCTTTCTTCAGTAATTTGTGCAGTGGCTCCATGACAGATGCTTTCCTTGGCAAGAAGGAATGGTAAAAATTTAGGAGCCCTAGAAATGACTGCACCTCTGGTTTCATGGTGGAGTGAGGGGCATTTTTAACAGCCACAACCTTTGACTCGGAGGGCTTAACACCCTCGGGGGTTATCCTGAACCCAAGGAACTCAACCTCCCACGCAAAAAACACACATTTGTCTCTCCTCAACCTAAGTCCCGCTCTCTCAAAAACTGTTAGGACCTTGTCTAGCCTTTTTGCTAGTTCTGATTCGCTCCCCCCAATTATCAAAACATCATCAAAGTAGGGAAGAACACCTGGGAGGCCCTTTAAAAGGCACTCCGGGAGGGACTGGAAAATCCCGGGGGGTGAATTTACACCGAACTGTAGGCGCGTTACCTTGAATGCACCTTTGTGTGTAATGATGGTTTGTGCAGCGGCGGCAGCTGGAGTTATAGTGAGCTGCTGGTACGCCTGCGCCAAATCTAGCTTAGCGAAACATTTACCCCCGTGTTAAGTGGCTAGTAAATGGCTAACTACCGGCACCAGATATCCATTGGGCCAAATGGCCTTGTTAATCATACACTTATAATCAGCACAAATCCTTACCTCCCCGTTAGATTTCAATGCTGTAACAATCGGAGTTTCCCACTCCACAGAATCCACTGGAACCAAAATCCCCTGGCCCACCAATTTGTCAAATTCCGCCTCAATCTTGTCCTTGAGGGCGAAGGGAACACTTCTTGGCTTGAGCTGGATGGGTTGGATTTCTGGGTCCAGGTCAAACTGGGTCCACTATACTTCCCGAGCCCCTTTTCGAAAACCACCGGGTGTGCGTCGCACACATCTCATGTTGGGTCAGTCTTGATGGCATTTATGCCAGACAGTTCAATTCCCAAGGGGGCAAACCACTGGGTCCCCAGGCGGCAACAAGACCCTTGTTTAAGAACTACTAGGGGCAGTTTCTCCGTGAACCTTTTAAACTTCACCGTGAAGTTCCCCACCCCCAAGACCGGGATCCCATAACCCTGTATATCCCGCAAGTTTGTCTTCAAGGCCCTCAGCTTGGGCCGCGCATTTGGGGGAACGCACAGGAACTCCTCCTGTGAAAGGATGGAGTAGGACGACCCTGACTCTATTTCCATCCTAACCGGGACCCCTTGTAACAGTACCTCAACAAAAAAACCGCCAGTGCTCCAGGGACACACAGTTCACTGCCGGTGTGTCGTCGTCTGAGACTCTTCCAATCCTGGCCACCTTCCGTCGGGGTTGTTCTGCTGAGCCCTTGTCCTCCGTTTGCCATCGCCTGCATGCCTTGGCGATGTGGCCTCGCCGCCTGCAGTTGTGGCACTCGGCCTTTCGGAAGGAGCACTTCTTCCTGTCGTGAGCCACCATGCACTGGCGGTCTCCTTTGTTGCTGGCGCGGCTCTTCGCCCCTTGCCTTTTGACCCTCTGCATGTCATCGTCCTCGCTGGAGTAGGACCTCGCTGCTGTGGATGACTCCGAAGACAATGGGGGGCTGGCAGGAGGCCGGGGTGCACGCCAGGCAGCTTGGACTGAGGACTTGGCCCCCTCAAGTGCAGCAGGTCTTTCCTTGAAGATTTTGACTCCGCTCCTCGCTGCCTCAGCCACCTGAGCCTCCCGCTGAACCTCATGGAAGGTTAGGCGGTGGTCCCGGGTCATCAGTTTCCATTGGACCTCCTCATCCCACAGGCCGCACAGCATACGGTCCCTCAGAGATATCTCCAGATCTTCCCACTGGCAGGGGGCAGCTGCTACCCTGAGGGCCGCCGCGTAGGCAGACATGGATTCGCCCAGGCATTGGTCTCGCCTATGGAACGCGGCCCGGGCCAGGAAGATTGAGACAGTCAGCTGGAAATGCTCCCGCAATGTCTTCAGGAGGTGGTCAATTGGAACCACGTCGACGTTTCTGGGTGCCAGCAGGTTTATCAGGAGGCGCAACATGGCCGGCCCGATCTGGGCTAGGAAATGTGAACGCATCTTCCCTTCATCTTCGATACCTGCAGCGTCCATTGCATACTGGAACTGGCATTCGTACAGCTCCCATTGTTCGGGCTCACTGATGTTGAATGGGTATGACCTGACCTTGTGGGACGCCATTCATCCCACCTTCATCGCCAATTTGATGTTTGCAGATTGATATGCAGTAGGCAGCAGCTATGAGACCAAACACATCTTTATTGGAAGGTATGCAATCTGAACATGTGGTAATGGCGGAGGTACAGCTCCTTTTATACAGCAACAACACATTTGAATATGGATGCATGGTAGCCCATTGGCCACTGCCTGCGTGAGGTCATTCTGAGTCACGCCCTTCTTCACCAGGTGTAGCCGTGGCAGGAATGTTCCCGCGGATGACAGTAATTGGGGAATTTGTACCATGTGAGCTGAACGCTCGCAGCTGCCCTCTATGGGTAGCTAGCTCGCGTTCCATTGCAGCTGAGAAACATTGTATTCATTACAAGGTTACATTCTTACATCGAAGTGGTTTCATTCATTCTTAAAGATATAGTGTTTCCATACACAACAATTCCATGACAGTGTTCCTGCAGCTGGCATGTTTTACTCTTTGGAGATACTGTATCCTAAATATACAGACCTTTGTGTATTTGCCTTAAATACTGAGGGGCTGTAGTGACTCAAGTGGTTAAGACACTGAACTTGAAGACTGGAAGGTTGGAGTTCGATACCTGAGTGAGCTCCCGTCTCTGTCCCAGTTCCTGCCAACCTAGCAGTTCGAAAACAAGAAATTGCAAGTAGATAAATAGGGACCACTTCGGTGGGAAGGTAAACAGCGTTTTGTGCACTCTGGTGTCTAGGCATGCCTGCCACATGTCCACAAAAACGTCTGCAAACATAGACAGCGCTGGCTATTTGGCTATAAAGAGAAATGAGCACTGAACCCTTCAGTCGGATATGACTGGCTTTTGAGCAAAGGCGACCTTTACCTTTACTACTTTCCAAAGGCAGAATAGAATAAAAATGTAAACGCCTCAAATATAGTAGAATAAAAAGAACAGTGACAAAATCAAAACCAGAGAGCACCACATCATGTTTCACAAGTTGAGTCCTGACAAGCGCCTTGAAGGCCTGAAGTGATGGGGCCTGGCAGGCTTCAGTTGGTTCCACAAGGAAAGTAGCCTTAGTTCATTCTTTAGTTTCTTTGCTTCAATCTAGTGTTAGAAAGATTAGCCAGCAAGGTTGCCCCCCAGGGTATGCCCCTGAGCCAGGGTATTCACAGTCTTCAAGGAGGCTCCTTCTGTGTACCCCAGTAGTCTTAGTGAGAATATGCTATCCCTTTATGTCCATAAGCCTTTAAATCAGAGGTATGAAACTGTTGTGTATGGATTGTAAATATATACTTGTGCCTTTAAAGATGAATGTAACCGGTTCCACAGGAAATGCATACTTATCATAGCTTGTATTGAGACATTGTATCCAGCTGCATAATAATGCAAACTGCTATCAGTGGTGGTAGCAGCTCACATGGTTCATATTCCCCAATCACCCCGGCCGCGGGAAACCTTCCCGCCACAGATACACCTGGACAAGAGGGATGTGTCTCAGGATGACATCTCTCTGACAGTAGCCAATGGGCTACCGTGTAACCACATTCAAATGTATAGTGACTGTATAAAAAGAGCTGTACCTCCGCCATTACCACATGTTCGTACTGTACTCCATGCAATAAAGATGTGTTAAGCCAGACTACAGCTGCTTCCATTGTCTTGGTCTCAGAACGCCAAATTGGCAACGAGGATGGGATATGGCGTCCCAGAAGTCGAAGATTTCTGAATTCGACGTGAGACATCCCGAACGATGGGATCTATACGAGTTACATTTCCGAAATGCAATGGATGCTGCCGACGTTACTGACGAGGGAAAGAAACGGTCCCACCTCCTCATGAGCATCGGTTTCCCCTCTGGAGCTGCTGGTTGGCCTCCTGGCGCCAAGAAAAGCAGTTACGGTACCCCTCAAGGAGATCCTAACAGTCCTGCGGGGACACTTCAAGCTGAAGGGGACCTTCTTTCCAGCCCAAGTAGCGTTCCTGAGGTGAGACCAGCACCCGGGTGAGTCTGTGGGGGACTACGTGGCGGCCTTGCGAGTAGTGGCCGGCCCATGTGAGTGGGAGAACTTAGACGTGATGCTCAGGGGCCGGCTGCTGACGGGTCTACGGGACGAGGAGACCCAGAGGAGGTTAATGCAGCGGGGCCGTGACCTGACCCTCAAAGATGCGCTGAGCGAAGCCCTGGCTGCTGAGGCTGCGAGGAGCAGGGTAAAGACATTCAGAGTATGGCCCCCAGCTCTAGAGGGGGCGGCAATCGCGGTGCAAGCCACATGGCATGCAGTGCGGGCACTGAGGAGCCCCCCATCGAGCCCAGAGACATCTTGCTCCAGCGAGGACAACGACGTCCGAAAGGTACAAAAGAAGTGGGCAGAGGGGAGGAACCGCAGGCAAGGGGACTGCCGATGCGATGGCTGTGCGGCATCCCATGACCGAAACAAGTGCCCGTTTAGGAAAGCCGAGTGCCACAACTGGTGTGCAGACGCCCGAGAGGCGAGACCCAGGGGTCCAGTGGAATGCACCCCGCAGAACACCCCACAGAGGCAGGACGGCATAGGCAGAATCTTCGATGATGGCGACCCAGAAGCGCAACGTGTATACCGAATGGCCCTCGAGGACGACGACGTGGCCGTCCACAGTGTGTCCTTAGGGTACCCCAATTTTGTTGGGGTACTGTTACAGGGGGTCCCAGTTAGAATGGAAATAGACTCGGGGTCGTCGTACTCCATTATTTCCCAGAGGGAATTCCTGCGCATTCCCCCAAATGAGCGACCCAAACTCAAGGCCCTAAAGACTCGGCTGTGGGACGTTCAAGGGGTCGGATTCACCCCTACCCCACATCTACAGCCCTGGACCCCCCAGTCAGAGCCAGCGCAAATGAGAAACCCCAGTTCCCCATATTTGCAGTCAGAGGCCGCTCGCCCACAGCAAACCGCAAACGAGTCAATCCTCCCATTGCAGGGCAAGAACCAGGAGAGCAGAGAAGCGCGAGGGTCCCCAAACCAAGCACAGCAGCCACGCGTCCTAAGCGCACATGCAGAAAACCACATTGGTTGAGGGACTTCATCCCATCCTAGGGGGGAGGGGTGTTGTGTATGGATTGTAACTATATACTTGTGCCTTTAAAGATGAATGTAACCGGTTCCACAGGAAATGCATACTTATCATAGCTTGCATTGAGACATTGTATCCAGCTGCATAATAATGCGAACTGCTACCAGTGGTGGTAGCAGTGAGCATCCAGCTCACATGGTTCATATTCCCCAATCACCCCGGCCGCGGGAAACCTTCCCGCCACAGATACACCTGGACAAGAGGGGTGTGACTCAGGATGACGTCTCTCTGACAGTAGCCAATGGGCCACCGTGTAACTACATTCAAATGTATAGTGACTGTATAAAAAGAGCTGTACCTCCGCCATTACCACATGTTCGTACTGTACTCCATGCAATAAAGATGTGTTAAGCCAGACTACGGCTGCTTCCATTGTCTTGGTCTCAGAACACCAAAGAGACATATGATCCTTCAGATACTGTTGAATTATAATTCCCATCATCTCTCACTATTAGTTTTGACAGCTAGAGCTGATGGGTGTTGCACATAAGGAACATCTGGCAGGCCTTGTATTGCCCAGCCCAGTTTTACATGGTAAGAATATTGTGATGGTGGAAGTAACAATGGTGCTTAGGTTCCGGAGCAGGGGTTTCCATAGTAACTAGACATGGGTGTTTTGAGGAAATGGTCGTGTGGTGGAGGCCTTTCCTCACTACCCTGCCTAGACAAATAGAAAATGGAGGAGAAAAGCTGTGGCATCTAAGAGGGGGAAAGCAGGAAGGGGTTCGTGATGGGGAACATGATGAAATTGCTGGTAAGGAAGCAGAAAGAAAAGAAAACTCAACATATGTTTCAAGCCTTTGTGCCAGCTAAACAGATATTAAATTTTGAAAAGGCAGGACTTTAAAAAAAATAATTTAATTTAATGCTGTGGAGTAAAATGCTCGGAATGTGCAAAGAAATAGTAATAAAGTGGAAGGACTGAGGAAATACAAGGGTCAAGTGGGAGGAATGTTAGGAGTATATAAAAGATATTTCTGTGGACTTCACATTTCAGCTTGCTATACTCAAATCTGGGTGTTTTTTTAATGCAAGGTGTTTTTAGAGCATGTCTAACTACAAAATGGAAGCTATGGCTGAAAATGAGGTAAAGGTAAAGGTTTCCCTTGCTCGAAAGCCAGTCGTATCCGACTCTAGGGTTCAGTGCTCATCTGTTGTGTTCTAATGGAGTAATCGTCTACAAGGATGACAATGTATCTTAACCAATGTAACCTTGCCAACGGGTAACAATGTAACCTTCAGCTGTATCACATAAACCCTGTAATAGGACGCGAGCTAATGACCACCAGCTGGCAGCAGCGAGCGTCCAGGCTCTCTTGGTCCAAACTCATCAAAAGGCAACAGCGCGGGAAGTTTCCCGCCACCACCTACACCTGGACAAGAAGGGCGTGACCAGCAATGACGTCACGCAGACAGTAGCCAATGGGCTATCCTGGAGCCACGTTCAAATGTGTTACTACCGTATATAAAGAGCTATTGATCCGCCATTACCTCATGTTCCCTCTGACCACCATGCAATAAACCTGAGTTAACCCAGCCCGAGGCTGTGTCCTGTGTCTTGGTTTTCATACACCAAATTGGCGACGAAGGTGGGATATGGATTCCCAAGGAGCCAGGGCACAGAGCGGGTTCAACATCACCACACCGCAAGACTGGGAGCTTTTTGAGATGGACTTCCAAGCGGCACTGGTGGAACTCAAAGTCAAAGAAGACGACGAGGAAAGAAAGAGGGCCATCCTCACCAGAATGCTTGGGATAGAAACCAAGCGAACGCTGGTGGGCATCATTGCACCGAAGAAGGTGAGCGATTTCAAAGCCGATGACATCATGAAGCTGCTGCGTGAGCGTTTCCGACCCTCGAGGGCAATGTTTCCCGCTCGGAGCGCGTTTTGGAGGCGAGTCCAAGCGCCGGACGAGTCGGTTGAGGCATTCGTAACAGCCATGAGAATAGCCGCCGCCCCCTGCAGATGGGACAACCTAGAGATGGCCCTCAGGGACGGAGTCCTGTGTGGCCTGAAGGACAAGGAGGTGCAGCGCAGCTTAATGAACAAGGAGCCACCACCCACGCTGGCAGAGGTTGTAGAGGCCGCGGAAGCCGCGGAATCCACGAATGCGGGAGTGGACGAGATGCACCAGTGGCGTGAGTGGCGTCCTAGAGCCGGCAAAGCGGAAAATTCGGTGCACGGAAAGTCCGGACAGTCGGTGCACGCAACCCGACGGGCCTCGAAGTCGTCCACGGAAGGCAGCGACGGCGAGGAGGTCCAGAAGGTCCGAAAAGGGGGGCGCCGCTGCGATGGTTGCGGAGCGGCCCATGAGCGCGCGAGGTGCCCATTCAGAAAAGCCGAGTGTTACACCTGCGGTCGTCGGGGGCACATCGCCAAGGCATGCAGAAAGCGGAAGGAGGGCCGGAGGCAGTCGCAAGACCGTTCGACCAGACCGGACCGTCCAGCGAGGTCCAAAGATGGCGCCCAGACCACGAGGAAGCAGGACGGCGTGGGCCGCATCTCGGGCGACAGCGAGGACGACGCTCCCGTGTTCAGCGTGTCCGCGGGACAGTCTCATTACTTCGTTGAGGTATTAGTACAAGGGGCCCCTATCATGATGGAAATCGACTCGGGGTCCTCCTATTCCATAATTCCCCAGAAAGAGTTTTTGAAAATCGACCCCCACGTGCGGCCCAAACTTAAAACGCTGAGGTCCACGCTGCGAGACGTACAGGGGAACAGCATTCCAGTGCTGGGGGTCGGGAAATTTCGGGTCAGTTTTAAGAGACATTCTGCAGAACTGCCCCTAGTTGTCCTTAAGGGGGGAAATTGCAGCCTCCTAGGGACGCAGTGGTTCCAGCCCTTAGGTTTGTTCATAGGGGGAGTTCATACAGTGGGGGGGGGGATCCAATACAAGCGGTGTGCGACGCGCATCCCGCCGTCTTTAAAAAAGGACTTGGAAAGTTCAAGGGACCCCCTGTAGCCTTCGACCTAGACCCGGAGGTCCGCCCGATAAGACTCAAACCGCGCAGGGTGCCATTCGCACTAAAGGACAAAATAGAGGCGGAACTGGACAAACTGGTGGGCCAGGGGATTCTTATTCCTGTCGATTCCGCGGAGTGGGAAACTCCAATTGTAACCGCTCTGAAGGCTAACGGGGAGGTGCGCATTTGCGCTGATTATAAGTGTACAATTAACAAGGCGATCCGCCCTAATGCATACCCGGTGCCGGTGGTCAGCCACCTTCTGGCCAGGCTGAATGGGGGAAAGTGTTTCGCTAAACTCGATTTGGCACAAGCCTATCAGCAACTCCCTGTAACCCCCGCCACGGCCGCGGCACAAACAATAGTCACACATAAAGGGGCGTTCCAGGTGTCGCGTTTACAGTTCGGCGTGAACTCGGCACCCGGCCTTTTTCAGTCGCTTGTGGAACGCCTCCTGAAGGGGCTGGAGGGGGTGTTGCCTTATTTTGATGACGTGTTGATAACAGGGGGGAGTGAGGCCGAACTGGCAAAGAGATTGGATAAAGTACTGACGGTGTTCGAGAAAGCGGGGCTGCGGCTGAGAAAAGACAAATGCGTCTTTTTCGAAACTGAGGTTGAGTTTTTAGGGTTTCGGGTCACGCCAGAGGGTATTAAGCCGTCCAAGTCCAAAGTAGCCGCCATCAAGAACGCCCCTCGCCCCACATCCAAAACGGAGCTACAGTCATTTCTGGGGCTCCTCAATTTTTACCATACCTTCCTTCCGCGGAAGGCGTCCGTGGCCGAGCCACTCCATCGTTTGCTAAAAAAGGAGGAAACATGGATGTGGGGTGACGAGCAAGAGAGGGCGTTTAAAGAGTTGAAGCAGCTCCTAACATCTGAGGCAATCCTGACGCACTTCGACCCCAAACGGCCAGTGGTCTTAGTCTGCGACGCATCCCCGGTGGGGGTGGGGGCGGTGCTTTGCCACGTGTTGGACGACGGAAGGGAGGCCCCGATAGCGTTTTATTCAAGGTCCCTGTCCCAAGCAGAGCGTAATTACGCACAGACCGACAGGGAGGCATTAGCGATAGTAGCGGGAACCAAAAAATTTCACGATTTTCTGTATGGTCGGCCATTCAAAATCGTGACTGACCACAAGCCCTTGTTGGGAATTTTCACCGCAAATAAGCCCACGCCACAGATCCTGTCCCCAAGAATGCTGCGGTGGGCTATCTTTCTCAACGCATACCAACATGAGTTGGAATACCGGCCCGGGAAGGAGATCAGCCATGCAGACGCACTCTCAAGGTCTCCTTTGCCCTTGTCGGGCGTCCAGCAGGCAAGGGCAGAGAGAGACCACCAGGTCTTGTTAATAGAGGTTTTAGATTCACCCCCAATCGTACCAGCCGACATTGCCAGGGCGACAGGCAAGGATAGAACGCTGGAGAAAGTTAGCTCATGGGTACAGAAGGGGTGGCCGGCGTCATCCCCGGGTACGGAATTCGACCCATTTTTTCGAAAAAAAATAGAGCTGTCCCTAGAGAGGGGGTGCCTTTTGTGGGGCCAGCGGGTGGTGGTCCCTACGTCCCTGCGTCCGAGGGTGCTAAAAATGCTGCACATCGGCCACCCGGGTATCGTCCGTTCCAAGGCGCTGGCCCGGAGTTACTTCTGGTGGCCACAGCTGGACGCGGACATTGAGCACATGGTCGGCACTTGTGAGGCATGCCAGGGCTCCCGACCGGAGGCGGCCCGCCTCCCGCATAGGGAATGGGACGCGGCAAGGGGGCCATGGTCCAGGGTGCACGTAGACTTCGCTGGTCCGTTCCGAGGAACCACTTTTCTCCTGGTGGTGGATGCGTTCTCCAAGTGGCTGGAGGTTATCCCAGTAAAGAGCACGTCCTCCGCCACTACAATTGGCCAACTAAGGAGAGTCTTTTCCACGTTCGGTTTACCCGACACTTTGGTCAGCGATAACGCTAGTTGTTTCACCTCCGCTGAGTTCAGGGCATTCATGGAGGCAAACGCCATTCGGCATGTCACATCCGCGCCGTTTCACCCGGCCACGAATGGCCAAGTGGAACGGCTGGTGCGGACAACAAAGGATGCGCTGCGGCGCATGGGCCCGGGGGACCTAAATCACCAAGTATGTCAGTTTTTATTAGCGTATAGGGTGACCCCCTTAGCGTCAGGTTACTCGCCGGCAGAGCTGTTGATGCGGCGAAAACTGACCACGATCCTGTCCAGGCTAGACCCGACGAGAGTCGAGGACAAAGGAAAAAACATAGGGTTGGCAGTCTCGAAAGGGTTCGCCGTCGGCGATCCTGTTCACTGCAGGAACTACGCCAGCGCAGGTCCAGCCTGGGTACCGGGGACGGTTGTGGAACAGACGGGGCCAGTGTCGTACCGGGTCGAGACTAGCACCGGTCTCCTCTGGAGGAGGCACGCGGACCAACTTAGGCACCGAGTGAGTGGGGGGCCGGTCAGTGGGGCTGAGCAACAGGATTCAGCGTTAGGGTTCTCCCCCACCCGTTTAGCCCAAGGGGGAGACAGCAACGGACAACAGTCCCAAGCAAGGGGGGAAAGCAGCGGCCCCGACTCATACCCTTTTGATGCGCCAGTTCTATCAGGGGCCGGGGAAGGGGGAGAGGAGTTCGCGACCGCTGCCCCCGAATTTAATTCTGATTTTGATTTTGCGAGCCGGGGGGGTTTTCGGGAGTGTTCCCCCACCCATCCAAGCGAGAAGAGGGGTTTTTCGTTAGCCCTCAGTGCCCCCGGTTCTTCCCCAATAAAGCACACACCTCCCAACAACGCCGCGGAGCCACGGCAAGTCACTAACGAGTCTCCCTCTCCAATTACAGGACAGGAAACCAGGGGACAAAGAGAAGGTAGCAAACCCGGGGAAAGGCAGCCCGCATCGAGACCCCAGCGTGTTCGAAATAAGCCATCTTGGCTGAGAGACTTCGTCTCATCCTAGGGGGGGGGGGGGGAGTGTTGAGTTCGAGACTTCGTCTCATCCTAGGGGGGAGGAGTGTTGTGTTCTAATGGAGTAATCGTCTACAAGGATGACAATGTATCTTAACCAATGTAACCTTGCCAACGGGTAACAATGTAACCTTCAGCTGTATCACATAAACCCTGTAATAGGACGCGAGCTAATGACCACCAGCTGGCAGCAGCGAGCGTCCAGGCTCTCTTGGTCCAAACTCATCAAAAGGCAACAGCGCGGGAAGTTTCCCGCCACCACCTACACCTGGACAAGAAGGGCGTGACCAGCAATGACGTCACGCAGACAGTAGCCAATGGGCTATCCTGGAGCCACGTTCAAATGTGTTACTACCGTATATAAAGAGCTATTGATCTGCCATTACCTCATGTTCCCTCTGACCACCATGCAATAAACCTGAGTTAACCCAGCCCGAGGCTGTGTCCTGTGTCTTGGTTTTCATACACCAAATCATCTCTGTTTCAAAGCCAAAGAGCCAGCACTGTCTGCTTCTGCAGACGGTTCTGTGGTCATGTGGCAGGCATGACTAGACACAGGAGTGCACGGAACGCTGTTTACCTTCCCACTGAAGTGGTCCCTATTTATCTACTTGCAATTTCTTGCTTTCGAACTGCTAGGTTGGCAGGAGCTGGGACAAAGACGGGCACTCATTCCATCCTGCAGTACTTGGGAATCGAACTGCTGACCTTCCACATCCCAGTCAGCGTCAATGGGACATTCCTTTCCTTAGCACACAATACCACCCACCACCACCCCTTTTTTTGTATGGGATTGTTTGCATTTCATGTACCCAAGTACTTGTCACAATATGCTCTTCAAGTGTAAATGGGCTTAAATCGGCCATATTTCTCTGGGGGGAAAATATAATACATATGGATGGGTAGGGACTTACGGTCCACCCTGTATATTGTGGTTAGAGCCACTCTAAAAAGGCTACTTAGGAGTAAGCTGTGCTGAACTTTCAAGAAAAAGGATGGGGCTGAATGTTGTCAGCTAGCTGTTGAGGTGCTATACAATTTAGGGCTACTGTCTAATGATGATTAGCAGAATATAAATCACACTGAACTCAATGGCCAGTGTTTTTACACGGAAGCATGCATAGGAAAAAGTAAACAATAACTGAAGCAAGAGGTCTCCTTTTATTAAGTTGTTTCCATAGAAGAATTTGCTTCTTTGCTATGAGGCTTTATGCACGGCTATTGCAATTTGTGAGTGTCAACCTTAGTGGCAGTGAGCATCCGTGTTGATTACTTTTTTAATGTTATTTTCACAGACCTCCAGTTCTGAGACCAATCAACATGACAATGCAGGTAAAATAGTGTCTTCTTGATCCTTTTGTTGTTGGTTAATGGTGCTATACTTAATCCAGAATCTGAAGAAAATTATCTACAGTTACAGGGACTTTACCTCCTCCAAGATTTCCACACTGCAGAAATTTTTGCGCCACTGATGTGCCTCCTCCACAGCTCTCACATACAGGGAACTGTACCTGTATGTGTTGCCAGCTACACAGTACGAAGGTGGCTCATGTCCACAAAAACCTTCAATGAGCTTTTGTCTTTATAATGACGGAATGTTAGATACAAAAAGCTGAAAATTATGTACTAGCCCAAAAACATTTGAATTACCAGTGGTTTTTCATCCATCATAAAAATATATATAAAAGCAGGCAGTTGGTTTCTATATATAGTGGTAATTTGAGGACTCATTTTGCAGATACAATTCAATGTTTATTTTCCTAAGCTATGGCAGAAGAGAGTAGGGAACATTCAGAAGAAAAAGAAGGATTTTGTACATTTCCATGTTCTTTCCCCCATGCTACCACAAATTATATGCTTTATTTTATTCTCCCTAGAAATTACAGTGACAATGGATGAGGAAATGTTATCAATCCCCATCAGTAACCTTGTTTATGCTGTTCTGAAGAGAAGAGAGAACTACTTATGCAGTTTGCTTCAGAAGAAATTTGGTTGCATAGCTGTCCTTAAAAGCATGAGGAATCCTACTGAAGTGTATCGGAAAAGCCTGAAGGAAGGCATTGATGTTTCTGTCTGGGTTGATGATCTTACGAGACATGAGGCTGATGCTGTGGTGAATGCAGCCAATGAATACCTACACCATTTTGGAGGCCTTGCGTTTGCGCTCCTGAAGGCTGGAGGGCCTGACATTGAAGAGCAGTGCAAACATTTTATTGAAAAGAATGGACCTCTCAGTGTTGGCCAAATTGCTGTCACCAGTGGAGGAAGACTTCACTGTAAGCAAGTCATCCATGCAGTTGGTCCCAGATGGTCTGAAGATCAGAAGGAGGAATGTTACTTCAAGCTTGAAGCAGCCATTATCAATGTTCTGAAATATGTGAATGCTCCAGAAAACAATATTAGGTCTGTGGCCATTCCGGCATTGAGTTCAGGAATCTTCAACTTCCCCCAGGACATATGTGCTCAAGTTATTGTACGAACTATAAAAAATTTCATTCAGCTGGCCCCACTGTTTGGCTACCTGCAGGAAATCCGCCTTGTAAACATTGATGAGACAACCGTGGAAGTAATGAGAAGAGTCTGTGATGAATTATTGGGTGGTAATGAGATCGTGCCTCTGAGTCAGGCAGCAGATTCCATCACAGTCCACAGTCTTTGCTTGCAGATCAAAAAAGGGAATATAGAAACACAGAAAGTAAGTACAGTATCATTATGCTTACAAAAAAGATGATGGACCTGAACATGTAAACTTTTGATTGAAATCAAGGGTCATTTCAGTTTGCACAACTGTCTTTTACTCAGCTTGTAGAAAATATACTTTTTTTTTTGGACTATAGCTTCTAAAATCCCCTGTCAGCAAGGCCAGTGTTAAAAAATAACTTTTCCATGGCTCTGTTTTTGCTAGTGCCACTATAAGGCTGAGGGGCACTGATGGGTCTCTCTAATGTCTTGTTTTTACTGCTCAAAGAGCAGCACTATTTTAAAAGATGGGTCTCTTCGCACTCTTTGTATGTACTCTAGATCCAGGGGTACTACTTCTACATGAAAGCAAGGAGGGGGTGTTACTTCTTTAGTATGGGGCTGCGGTGGCTCAGTAGTTAAGAAGCTTACCTTGTTAGCTGGAAGGCTGGCAAGTTGGCAGTTCGAGACCCAGGTACTGCATGACAAATTAAGCACCAGTCTCTGTCCCAGCTCCTGCCAACCCAGCAGATCGAAAGCAAGAAATTGAAAGTAGATAAATAGGGACGACTTTGGTGGGAAAAGATCTTGGAGACATGAAAGGAGCATCATTTGAGTATCCCTTGAGTGGGGTTTCTCCTGCAAAAGCCTTTCAACCCATAATAATTTCTGACACAAAATTAATTACCGTATTTGCTGGAGTATAAGACCCACTCCCCACTCCCTAAAATACACTAGCAAAATGGAGTGCATGTTGTACTGTATATAGTGGCCTATAGTGGTCTTTTTTTGGTAATAATGGGGTGTGTCTTATACCCCAATGCATCTTAGACACTCGCAAATATGGTACTTCTTTAATGAATTAATTCTTTACTTTCTTTTACTTTGTTTCAATGTGACTGCAAAATTGGGTCTCTACGAAGGCTTTGTAGTTGACTGCGTATACCCAGTCTTCTTGCAGCGATTTAATTAAACCAAACTACTCACTATACCACTGGCATTCCAGGGTGATCCATATATTAATTTATATGCTGTGGGCTTGTTTTCTCCACAGCCTGCCTGTTGGAGGAAGGTTCTGTAATTTTTCTGAAAGTTGTCAACCGTTATCAGGAGGAAGAACTTTTGTAATTTTGTAGAAGACATGCACTGAAATGATGTCAGGTTTAAAGTTATTCTCTTACAGACTGCCGTTGTTATTAATTCTATGGTTGTGCAAGATGATCTTTCCCGAGGAATGGTGTCAAGAATGATTCTGGAAAAAGCACGTCCAGACATGCAGGAGCAATTTCTTGCTGAGCTACGGAAATCAGAGAGTCCCAGGCTCATGTACGCACAAGGATTCGGTATGGATTGTGAGGTTTTGCTCCATGTCGAATGGCTGTCCTGTAGTGAAGGCAACACACACAAGGTGATGTCCCTATCGGTTATCTTTCATTTCGATTTTTCATTCTTCTGAATGTAAAAGATTCCAGCCTGTATAACTCTATTCTTCTCTCTCTAGCAGACTCTAAAAAACATTGTCTCTAAATGGCTTCTCAAAGTACAGGAGTGGAAGTTTCCATCCATTTCTTTTCCTCCCCTTGTGATGGAAGAGCTACACTTGCCAAAAGAGGACGTTGCAGACATTATGGTGGAGGAAGCCATACACTTTGCAGAGGAGCATCCTGAGAAGAAACTGGACGTATCCATCGTGATTCCACCAAATAATGACATTTATGAGGTAGGTTAAAGAATAATAATTACCATTAGAAGAAGCAGTGAAAAGCTGCCGCCACTATGCATTGATTTCACATAACTGTATTCCTGAATAGTTGATGAGAAATTGCAGTGGCTTAGTGGTTAAGTTGCTGAACTTGATGACTGGAAGGTCAGCAGTTCGAGACCCGAGTGCTGCACGATGGAGTGAGCTCCCCTCTCTGTCCCAGCTCCTGCCATCCTAACAGTTAGAAAGCAAGAAATTGCAAGTAGATAAATAAGTACCACTTTGTCAGGAAAGGTAACAGTGTTCCGTGCACTCCTATGTCTGGTCATGCCTGCCACATGTCCATGGAAATGTCTGCAGATGCAGACAGTGCTGGCTCTTTGGCTATAATCAGAGATGAGCACTGAACCCTAGAGTCAGATACGACTGGCTTTTGAGCAAGGGCGACCTTTACCTTTACCTATAGTTGATGGCTTATTGCAATTTTGGTACTAAAACAAAGACATTTAGTTTGAAGAAGGCAAGCAGCCCAATTTAATTTGGGCCTCTGTCCTTATAACAGACTGTTGGATCTGGGCCGCGAAGCGGGTTGTGCAAGCTGAATCGGGGCCGCGAAGTGGCCAGTGGGTCCCGGAGGAGACTGGTCAAACAAGGACACAAGAGGCAAGATGGAGCGAAGACCAGTATTTAATGATGACAAATCAGAAGCATTTATGCCGTTCTGGCTGTGTGCATATGCATAGCGATACAGTGCGAACCCTGACTTCACACATCATGTTTACACAAGTTAATTGGGGAAGTCTACACCAGGGGAAGTTCATTATCTAACTTAATTAACTACCGGGGACAAGCATTGTTCCTCGTTATCGGAAGCAAACAAGTGGCCAACATTGACTCTAGGGCTTTAAGGAATCCGCAGACGCGAGATTACCTATTACATGCCTAGCGAGTTAGTCATTAGGTCTCCATTGTCCGAGCTGCCTGTCAGATCAGCTATTGATGAATTAAACTCTATCTAATATTCCGCTCCCACAATTTCTGTCCCTTCGGGAACCCGTGGCGACGAGGTGATCTTCATCACCGGGGTTCTGTCAGGGACAGCATATCAATTGTGTGCGCGGATCCCACAACAGACTCCTAGAATTACAGCACACATTAGTTACTTTGTGTTTAGATTTTTAAAAAACACTCTGCACACGCTCAGAGCATTTTCATAAGTACATCTGTAAATCATATATAGGAGACTGAGATTGTGGAGGGGTTTTTTAATCAAGAGGGAAAGAACGACCCATTTTGATCTACCATTTCTGTCGGAAATGAGGGACTTAGAAGCTATATTGCCCCGAGAGACGATAATATAATATGCACACTCCCAGATAATTAAACATTTCTGCATGAACTATGATACCAGTTTAGATGGGGAAGGCAGTCTGGGAAAATTTGTGTCAATCTGGGGCAAGTTAAATAAAGGGAGGGAGGGCACACAGAGACGAAGAAACAGGTTTCTTCTGTTCTTCTAGAGGACAGAACTTGAGCAAGTGGATTCAAATGAGGAAGGAGTTCCAGTTGTTTGCATGATATTCAATTGCGGAACAGCCTGTTTTGGAGAGGGAGAGTTTGGTGTCTTGCACGGAAGACAAAGAAGGAGTCGCAGGAAGGACTAACACAGGTTTATTCATTGATGATCAGGATGAACATGTGGTAATGGCGGAGGTACATCACATTATATACAGTAGCACAATACATTTGAATCTTGCTGCACGGTAGCTCATTGGCTGCTACCGGCGTGACGTCGTCCCAGTCACGCCCATCATCTGCAGGTAGTGATAGTGCGGGAAAAGTTCCCGTGGCTGTTGGTGATTTGGGGAATGTGAACCATGTGAGTTGAACGCTCGCAGCTGCCCTCTACGGGCAGCTTACTCGCGTTCCTTTAACAGCTGAGCTACATTGTAATTGTGGTCAGGTTACATTCATACATTTCTTAAAGCAACATTGTACATACATAACATCCCTCCCCCCTAGGATGGGACGAAGTCCCTCAACCATTGTGGCTTGCCGCATGTGTGCCTGGGGCGTGCGGCCGCTTGACTTAACACAGGGGAGCCGGAGGCTCCTGGTTCCGCGGAGTCCTGTCCTGCAACGGAAAGGGGGGACTCATTAGTGGCTCGGTGGGGACTCTGCGGTAACCTTGCATTGGGGGACGGGAAAGGAATGAACAGTTGGGACGTGAACCCCTGTCTACCGTTTGAGGAGTTTGGGGTTCCCCCTAGTACGAATCTCTGGACCGACGAAGAGGCCCTCGTGGCCTCGCCACCCACCCGTTACCTGCCCGGGAGTTCTAGAGACTGTGGTGGGCGGACTCCCCCCTGTTGCCTGTCCTAGGGGTGTTTGTCTCCGGGGAGCTGGAGCTATGGTATATTCTAAAACAAAAGGGCTCGGGGGACTGGAAATACCAGGGGCTGAACTGAAACCCCTCTTCTCACTAGGACGGGTGGGGGACCACTCCGCGACACCCCCCTGGTACTGCAAATCATAATCAAATTCATCCCTCTCCTCCAAGGTATCCTCCTCTGTGGCTGAGAACCGAGGATATGCATTTGTATCCGCGGGTGCCGCCGTGTCTCCCCCTTGGGTAACGCGGGTGGGGGAGGACCCTAACGCTGATTCCCCCTCACAGGTGACTCGCCTTCTGAGCTGGTCGGCATGCCTTCTCCAGAGTAGACCTGAGCTAGTCTCGACCCTGTAGGATACCGGCCCCGTTTGCTCAATAATCGTCCCTGGTACCCACGCAGGCCCCGAGGCCGCGTAGTTCCTGCAGTGAACCGGGTCCCCTATCGAAAAACTTTTGGAGCTCTCTTCCCCTATGTTTATATTTCTCCCTTCATCCTCCACCCTGGACGGATCCATCCGGTCAAAAAGTGTTACCGGACGCCTCCTCATGAGGAGTTCGGCTGGGGAAAATCCTGAAGCTAGGGGGGTTGTCCTATAGCAGATGAGGAACTGACACAGGTGAAGGTTCAACTCAGCGGGACCCATGCGCCGCAGTGCGTCTTTCGTAGTGCGCACTTGGCGCTCTACCTGACCATTTGTGGCAGGGTGAAATGGGGCAGCGGTAATGTGCCTGATGGCGTTTCTCTCAATAAACGTCTTGAACTCTGCAGACGTGAAGGTACTAGCGTTATCGCTAACGAGGACGTCTGGCAGGCCGAAACAGGCAAAAAGCTTGCGCAACTGTTTAATGGTTGCCGCAGAGGACGTGCTGTTCATGGGGATTACCTCCAACCACTTGGAGTAGGAGTCGACTACCAGCAGAAACATGGACCCGCGGAAGGGGCCAGCGAAGTCGACATGAATCCGGGACCATGGCCTGCGGGCCGTGTCCTATTCCCTATGGGGTAACCGGGACTCCTCGGGCCGAGAGCTCTGGCAGCTCTCGCACGTGCCCACTAAACGTTCTATATCCGCGTCTATCTGGGGCCACCAAAAGAAACTCCTGGCCAGAGCCTTGGAGCGCACGATCCCGGGGTGACTGGTATGCAGTAGCTTCAGTACCTTGGCCCTTAGCTTGTCTGGGATAACTACCCGCTGGCCCCAGAGTAAGCAGCCCCTTTCCAGAGAAAGCTCCACTCTACGCCTGAAAAATGGCTTGAAATGTTCCTCGGGGGGAGTAGTGGGCCACCCTTTCCTAACCCAGGAACTAACTTGGGCCAGCATCTTGTCGGCCGCCATGGCCTTGGCGAGGTCGGCTGGGACAATGGGGGGTGAGTTGAGAGACTCGATCAGCAGGACTTGGTGGTCCTGCTCTACGTCGCATGTGGGGTCCACTAAACTAGGGAGGGGCGATCGGGACAGCGCGTCCGCATGGGAGATCTCCTTCCCTGGGCGATAGACCAGCTCATACTGGTAGGCGTTGAGGAAAATGGCCCAACGCAGCATCCTGGGGGATAGAATTTGCGGGGTTAGTTTGCCGGTAGTGAAGATCCCCAGAAGTGGCTTGTGATCCGTCACTACCGTAAACTCGCGGCCGTATAGGAAATCGTGGAACTTCTTCATTCCCGCGATTATGGCCAGGGCCTCCCTATCTGTTTGCGCGTAATTGCGCTCGGCCTTCGAGAGGGACCTTGAGTAGTACGCCACCGGGGCTTCCCTCCCGCTCTCCAACACGTGGCACAGAACCGCCCCCACCCCCACTGGGGACGCATCACAGACTAAAACCACTGGTTTTTTTGGATCGAAGTGGGTCAGGACAGCATAAGAACATAAGAACATAAGAACATAAGAACAGCCTTGCTGGAACAGGCCACAGCCCATCCAGTCCAGCATTCTGTCTCACACAGTGGCTCACCATTTCCTTCAGGGTATTCCCAAGGAGATGCCTTCACCTGCTTAGGATTCCCTGGAAATGGCATTGAGAGATATCCTGCCTATCTCTCCAACCCGGAGGTTGTCCTTAGGTAGCCATAATTATAGCCATTGATACCCTTGTCCTCCATGAACTTGTCTAATCCTTTCTTAAAGCTGTCAAGTCTGACAGCTGTCACCACTTCTTCTGGCAGGGAGTTCCATAGACCAGTAATCCTCTGGGTGAAAAAGTACTTTCTCTTATTAGTTTGAGAACTAGTACCCAAAAGTTTCATGGAGTGTCCCCTAGTTCTAGTGTTGTGCGATAGGGAAAACAGTTTTTCCTTATCTACTTTGTCCACACCGTGCATGATTTTATAAACTTCAATCAGGTCACCTCTTAGACGCCGTCGTTCAAGAGTGAAAAGGCCCAACCGTTGCAGCCTCAGATGGTAAGGAAGGTGTTCCAGTCCCCTAATCATTCTGGTTGCCCTCCTCTGTACTTTCTCCAACTCCATAATATCCTTCTGGAGGTATGGCGACCAGAACTGTACACAATATTCCAGATGGGGCCTCACCATAGATTTATAAAGAGGCAAAATGACACTTGCTGACTTATTTTCTATACCCTTCCTAATGATCCCTAACATTGAGTTTGCTTTTTTCACTGCTGAGGCACACTGGGTTGACATCTTCATTGAGCTGTCCACCAGGACACCAAGGTCCCTTTCCTGGTTTGTCGCAGAGAGTTCAGACCCCATCAGTTTATAAATGTAATTGGGGTTTTTTGCCCCAACATGCATCACTCTGCACTTACTGATGTTGAAGCTCATTTGCCACTGTTTTGCCCACTCCCCCAGTGTCAAGAGATCCCTCTGGAGCTCTTCACAATCTCTCACAGTTTTCACTACCCTGTATAATTTAGTGTCGTCAGCAAATTTGGCTACCTTGCTTTTTACTCCTACCTCTAGATCATTTATGAAGAGGTTGAAAAGCAAGGGTCCCAGTACTGAACCTTGGGGGACCCCACTCTTTACTTCCCTCCACTTGGAGAAGTGTCCATTGAGTGCTACCCTCTGTTTCCTGTCCCTTAGCCAGTTGCTGATCCAGGACAAGACCTGTCCCTTTATTCCATGACTGCTAAGTTTCTTCAAGAGCCTTTGGTGTGGGACCTTGTCAAAAGCCTTCTGAAAGTCCAGATAAACAATGTCAACTGGATCCCCCTTATCCACATGCTTGTTGACACTCTCAAAAAATTCCAACAGATTAGTGAGGCATGATTTGCCCTTGTAAAAGCCATGTTGGCTCTCCTTTAGCAGCGCCTTCTCTCCTATGTACCTATTAATTCTATCTTTTAGGATGGTTTCCATCACTTTACCTGGGACACATGGCATCCGAGGATAGGAGTGACTTAAGCTCCTTGAACGCTTTCTCCTGCCTGTCCCCCCACCGCCAAACTGCATCCTTTTTAAGTAACGCGTGCAGTGGCTCCGCAACCGATGCCTTCCGAGGCAGGAAGGAATGATAGAAATTTAGGATCCCTAGAAATGACTGCAGCTCCGGTTTCGCGGTGGGGCGAGGGGCATTTCTCACGGCCGCAACCTTGGACTCAGAGGGTTTGATTCCGTCCGGGGTTACCTTAAAACCTAGAAACTCAACCTCCCTCACAAAGAATACACATTTGTCCCTCCTCAGTCGGAGTCCTGCCCTCTCGAACACTGAGAGGACCCCATCTAGCCTTTTTGCTAACTCTAATTCGCTCCCCGCCGTTATCAACACATCGTCGAAGTATGGGAGGACACCTGGGAGCCCCTTTAAAAGGCGTTCCACAAGGGACTGAAAAATTCCGGGGGCCGAATTCACGCCAAACTGAAGGCGCGTTACCTTAAACGCCCCCTTGTGCATCACGATCGTTTGCGCGGCGGCGGCAGCCAGGGTTACAGAGAGCTGCTGATATGCCTGCGCCAGATCCAGCTTGGCAAAACACCTCCCCCCATGTAACGTGGCCAGCAAGTGGCTGACCACGGGCACCGGATATGCATTTGGCCGAATGGCCTTATTGATCTACATTTATAGTCCGCACAAATCCTGACCTCCCCGTTTGACTTGAGGGCTGTAACAATCGGCGTTTCCCACTCCGCCGAGTCGACTGGAACCAAAATCCCCTGCCCCACCAATTTGTCCAGTTCCGCCTCGATCTTGTCCTTGAGGGCGAAGGGCACTCTCCTTGGCTTGAGGCGGATGGGCCGGATTTCTGGGTCCAGCTCAAAGGAAACCGGGGCCCCCTTGTATTTCCCGAACCCCTTCTTGAAAACGTCCGGGTGTGCGTTGCACACGTCCCGCATTGGGTCAGTCTCGATGGCGTTAATGCCGGACAGTTCGATTCCCAGGGGAGCAAACCACTGCGTTCCCAAAAGGCAGCACCTCCCCCCTTTGAGGACCACTGGGGGCAGTTTCTCGGAGTAGTTCTTGAACTTCACCTTGAAGTTCTCCACCCCCAACACTGGGATCCCATTTCCCTGTACGTCCCGTAGGTGTGACTTCATGGCCCGCAGTTTGGGCCGCTTATCTGGGGGAATACGCATAAACTCTTTTTGGGACAGGATGGAATAAGATGACCCCGAGTCTATCTCCATCCTCACTGGGAACCCCTGCAACAGTACCTCTACGAAAAACCGCCAGTGCTCCAGGCCCACGCGGTTCACGCCTTCCTCGCTGTAGCTTGCTGAGACCTTCCCGGTGCCGGCCGCCTTCCGTTGGTGCGTCTGGGGATGGCTGGAACTGCCCTTGTCCTCGACTCGCCCGCGCCTGCATACTCGGGCGATGTGTCCCTTTCGGCCGCAGTTGTGACACTCGGCCTTTCGGAACGGACACCTCGTGCGGTCGTGGGACGCCCCACAACCGTCGCAACGGCGGTCCTGCCGTTCGCGGGTCTGCCGCTTCTCTCCTCGCTTCCTGATCCTCTGGACGTCGTCGTCCTCGCTGGAGCAGAGGTCCGCCATCGTGGACGACTCCTCGGACGACGTTGGTGTGCCGGCGGGCGGCTTGGGGGCCCGCCAGGCCATCTTCGCTGATGTCCGCCGGGCCGCCTGTACTGGTGACTTGGCCCTCTCGGACGTGGCCCCTCGGGACTTGAACACTCTGACCCCGCTCCTGGCCGCCTCGGCCGCTTGGGCCTCCCGCAGTACCTCGTTGAATGTGAGGCGGTAGTCGCGGGTCATCAGCTTCCTCTGGAGCTCCTCGTCCCTCAGACCACACAACATGTGGTCTCGGAGGGCCTGGTCCAGGTCATCCCACTGGCAGTGCACCGCTGCAAGCCTGAGGGCCGCCGCGTAGGCGGACACGGATTCGCCCGGTCGCTGGTCTCGCCTGTGGAACGCGACCCGGGCTGGGAAGATCGATACGGGCGGCTGGAAATGCTCGCCCAACCTCTCCAGGATGCGGTCGATGGGCACCTCGTCCACCTTCCGGGGGGCCACCAGGGTCATCAGGATACGCAGCGTGGCCGGTCCCACCTGGGCCAGGAAGTGGGAGCGCATTTTCGCGTCATCGTCGACGCCCGCGGCTTCCATGGCATGCCGAAACTGGCACTCGTAGAGCTCCCATTGTTCGGGCTCGCTGACATCGAACTGGTACGGCTTGACCTTGGGATTCGCCATCGATCCCACCTTCGTCGCCAATTTAATGTCTTGCACGGAAGACAAAGAAGGAGTCGCAGTAAGGACTAACACAGGTTTATTGGTTGATGATCAGGATGAACATGTGGTAATGGCGGAGGTACATCACATTATATACAGTAGCACAATACATTTGAATCTTGCTGCACGGTAACTCATTGGCTGCTACCGGCGTGACGTCGTCCCAGTCACGCCCATCATCTGCAGGTAGTGATAGTGCGGGAAAAGTTCCCGCGGCTGTTGGTGATTTGGGGAATGTGAACCATGTGAGTTGAACGTTCGCAGCTGCCCTCTATGGGCAGCTTACTCGCATTCCTTTAACAGCTGGGGTTACATTGTAATTGTGGTCAGGTTACATTCATACATTTCTTAAAGTAACATTGTACATACATAACATCATGGTAGCAATCCAATATCCTACTGTCATATTCAATTTCCCCGTAAGTGGAATCTTGAGTCTATCTTTCGATAGTAGCTTCTGCACAAATATTTAAATAACTCTAAGTAAGATGTCTGGGAAACTAAGCCTAAGCCCTTTGTGAGGACTACAGCTAAGAGTCTGTTGTGCAGAAAGACTGGTTTGCCAACTATCCAATTTGTCTGAGAAATACCGAATTAAAAGTGTGCATCCCATTGGATATTTCATGCACATTAAAGCGTCTTTAAAGATAACTGCTGTTTGCTGCAATGTGAACGAATTTTACAGATGGCACATATAACATTACAATGATAATATTACAAGTGGTCTTAACTTGTAGTCATGGCATTCTGTTTTTCAAAACTATCTTTCCGTTTTTTAAAGGCTTTCTGCAGAAAATTGATGTCAGTGAAAAACAAATTGGAAGAGAATATGGATTGCAGCAATATGGATGCTCTGGGTAATAATCAGTAAGAGAGCTTTTTAAAGGAGTGTTTTTTGCCATTTCCAGAGGGACTGTGGTGGCTTAGTAGTTAAGATGCTGATTTTGACTACTGGAAGGTCAGCAGTTCGAGACCCGAGTGCTGCATGACGGAGTGAGCTTCCGTCTCTGTCCAACTCCTGCCAACCTAGCAATTCGAAAGCAAGAAATTGCGAGATAGGTACCACTTCAGTGGGAATGCAAACAGTGTTCTGTGCACTCTGGTGTCTAGTCATGCCTGCTACATGTCCATGGAAATGTCTGCAGAAGCAGACAGCGCTTGCTCTTTGGTTATAAACAGAGATGAGCACTGAACCCTAGAGTCAGATACGACTGGCTTTCGAGCAAGGGAGACCTTTACCATTTCCATGTCTCCTTCCCCTGGTGAGTTTAATGGTCAAACAGGAGTTCAAATGGAGGTGTTTTGAACCCTAGTGCCTTACTCTGTCCGCTACACTGAGTAGCGCACTTAGTTGTATTTGATTTAACACGTTAAGACTATGACTGCATGGATTAAAGAGAATTTTGTGAAAAGCTCAAGTTTTTAAGAAGAAGCTTGAAGGATGAGTGTAGTTGGGTGGGAGCCAGGGAGGATGAGTGGATTTACTTGGGAAAATGCCATGTAGTATTTAAGGTATAGAGAAGGCTCAAGGCCCACACATATGTTCAATGAAATGTCCCTGTAATTTAGGAGGAGGTGTGATTTGTTTAGTTATTCTATTATACAGTATTTTTATCCTGTGGCATTTTAATGTATTTTAATGTATTTTAAAACAAAAATTAACAAAAAAAGCCATTAAACTATCAGAATAATCAAAAACATTAAAATCATATTGACTTGAGCTTGTTTTCTTTTTTTGAGTAGATAAGTAAAGGAGTTCCTTGTAAACAGCAGAATAAATTTATTTTAAGGGCTTCAAATAACATTTTTTAAAATGCTATCAGCATGTTGATCGACAAGTCAGATAACTGATCAATATGTAAAAGTCGCAATCTTAGGTTTTAACATGGAGATTTTTGCCTTTCATCATCATGGTTTATTTATATCCCGCTTCCCTCAGCCTGAAGGCGACTCGAAGCGGCTACCAACAGTAAACAAAATACAGAATAAAAACAGAATAAATAAATACATAATAATATACACAAGGCAAATATGTCATTTCGTCTACATATGCCAATTTCAATTTTTGGGGAGAAAATACACTAAATATGTTGTAAGACAACTCCACAGAAAGAATCTGTACTGGTTCATATTTGCAGGATTGTCATTTGACCTCTGCTTCACATCTTGGGTGTGTTATCTCTTACAGAGACAATTTCAGGGTTCCCAATTTCTGCAAAAAGCTATTTTGTCTCATCCGAGCCACTGCATTTCCCCATGAATCACATTCCCACGCTAATCTGTGGGTTATGTACTGCTGAGAAACCATAGTGATTTGAACTGAGGGAGCCAAGACAGTTATACTGTATTCTTTAAAGACAGGATTGTTCAGCATGTGAGTCTCTGCTCTGAATTCCTTTTGTGGTTGAAATATGGTGGACATCTATAAAGAGCAGGGCCTTTTCAGTTGTGATGTCAACCCAGTGAGTTAGCCTACAGAAGGGGAACTGCTTACTTCCAATGCTAAAGGCTTTTAAACAAAAATTAAGACCTGACTTTTCAGAACAGCCTTTGCTATGGGCCAAGGGCTCATACCTGTCAAGTATCCCGTTTTGGCCAGGATTTCCCGTAATTCACCGACCTTTCCCCCTCTTTCCTGCCACCATACCGTAATTGGAACGGCCAGGAAACGGGTTACTGCACATGTGCGCATGCACGAAGGGGTTTCTGTGCATGCACGAAGGGGTTTCTGTGCATGCACAAAGGGTTTCTGCGCATGCACAAAGGGTTACTGCGCATGCACACAGTGTGAAGGGGTTACTGCACATGTGCAAACGGGTTACTGCGCATGCATGTGTCGGTGCCCGGAAACCTTCTCTTATTTTCATCACCGCAACTTGACAGGTATGCAAGGGTTACTTACATACTCTCATTTTGTCTCATGATGTTTGTGATGGGATTGTTTCCCCTTTCTACAGCTTTTATGATTTATTGTCATATTTCCATTACATTTGGGCGAACTGCTTTAGTTTCTTTTGAAGATGAGAATGGAACTGCTGGTATGGTGAAGTGGTTAGTGTTGAACTAGGAGTTGGAAAACCGGGTTCAGATCCTGAATTGGCCTTGGATGAAGCACGCCGATTTACATCATAGGTTTGGTGCGAGGGTCAAGAAAAAAAGCATGTATACTTCCTTGAATTTACTGGAAGAATGGTGGGGGAGTAAATAGAATTTTAAAAGTGAAAGTAAAAACTAGGCATTTGAACAATTTTTACAGTGAAGATGCCTACAATATTGGCATATTTCCATATATGTTGGTATTATTTCTGTAAACTGGAAATACAAGCCCTCTGAAGTGTCCATCCGCTAAAACAACACCAACCACTTTCTTCTTCCTCCAGAACCACAGAGAGGCATACAAGCCAATGCAGGATGTGAAAGAAATGGACCATTTGTAGAACTTATTGGTCACAGTCATGAAAGTGTGGCGGAAGCAGGATTGTGGCTTAGAAACATCATACAAGTTGAGGAAACTCACCGGATTGTTATAAGAAATTCTAACATTCTCCATCTTGGCAATGTTGAGCTGTCTCATCTTGATCAGCATTTTGGTATACTCATACTGAAGAGTTTAACTGAGGAAGGGCCAGCCCTAGAGATTGAAGGATCCCCACAAGCCATTATTGATGCAACGTTTGCAATTGAATTCATGCTTCAGACTACAGCCAAGCAAGAACTCTTGAGGATAGATGGTATGTGAGGCTTTGTAAGTATACTGCTTTGATACCACTGGTGAACACACAGGTAAACAAAGTCTCTTGAACATGGGCTCTCAACCTATAGCCCATGGGCCAGATCTGGCCCATGGCACCAACTCATCCAGCCCACGACCTCACTCCAGCCACCACCACCTCAATCCTTGTCTTCTCTGCTTGGCTTGGTGTGTCCTTGATGGTGCTTCATAGCAGGTTGGTGGTGGCAGAAGTGGAAGTGGCACCTGGAGCGAGCTTGTGGGCCAGATGATTTGGTGCCATGCAGCTCCTCCAGGCAGGTAAGCAGGGGAGTGGTGTGAGGGGGAGTGGTGGGTGGCTCGGGGTGGTCACTGATGGCAGCAGTGGTGGCAGTGTGGGTGGAATGGTGGGAGGCTCATGGGTGGTCCTGCTGCCACTGGCGGTGGGGGAGGGGGAATGGGGGCTCAGGGTGGCCCCGCTGCTGCTGCCGCCACCACCAAAGGCTCCCCCCACTCACCTCCCACCAACAGTCTGAGGGGGTGTGATCTGGCCCCTGGCTTAAAAAGGTTGAGGACCCTTGCTCTTGAAGAAGTGATCCAACTAAGAATCTCCATTGGGCAGAGTTCTAGCCCTTATCAAGTGGAGTTTGGAAATATAGGCAGTCTCAGTTACCAGTTCAGAAACAAAAAGCAAAGCAAGCACACTTATATACAGCCCCATTGCACTTAGTGCACTCTCTGGACAGTTCACAAGTTAAATAGCATTTGCCCCCGACATGATGGGTACTCATTTTGCCGACCTTGGAAGGATGGAGGGCTGAGTCAACCTTGAGCCATGGCCAGAATCGAACTCACAACCTTTTGGTTGCAGTACAGCAGTTTAACTCCTGTGCCACCAGGGCTCCAAAAGAATTTGGTCATCGTTTCAGAAGGTTCTAGTTCACTGTTTCTCTCCTCATTGTAGGTGTCTGTGCTTCCCTCTGAGCTGTTCAATGATTGAGCCCTTGCCCACCCACTTAGTAATAGATCTACAAAACACAAACAGAATATTATCAGTGGACAGGACTCTGTGAAACACCAGTGAGACTGTTTTAAAAACTATAATGTTTCTTGATGAAATAGGAGTCAGGTCCTTGGATTTTTTTTTCTTACTTGGTGTCTCTTTTGAATGTGAGTGAGCACAAGAGAGGATACGTATTGATCATTGTGGCTGCTGACATTGGTGCATACCTGTCAAGTATCCCGGATTGGCCGAGAAATCCCGTATTTCTGCACCCGTTCCTCCCCTTTCCCGCCGCCATCCCGTATTTCAACAGCGAGGAAAGTGGTTACTGCGCATGCACACCCATTACACATGGGCTCTGCGCATGCGCAAAGGGTTCTGCACATGCGCAAAGGAGATTTTGCTGCGCATGCGCACTCGGGCCGGAGCAGTTACTGTATTTTCCGGAGCGGCACTTGACGGGTATGTATTGGTGTCATCAATGTGTAGGCCTGGCCTTGGCTATATAAAGCTCAACATCATTTTTTTCTGCTGGCAGTGCGGGTATGAGATCATAAACAAAGTCAGATCATTTCATGGCATTTTGAACCATAGCTACAGAAACAATATCCTACATTAATAAATTAGAGGGTGGGTTTTTTTTTCCTAAAGAAAAGATTTAATTTCCTGGCTTTTCAAAACAAGTGCAGCAACACTCCAAGTTACAATGGAAGAAATCATTGTGACGTCTAGGCTATAGTATCCTATGTACCTTGAAATAATTTCGAATTACAGTAGTTCAGTATGGTTTCCTTCTGAATAGGCTCCCATAAGATTGCAGTGCAAGGTTTTTGGCACTAAAATCTTATGAGAGCCTCTTCAAAAGGAACTAAAATGCTTCTGGATATTGTGTCTGTAAGTGAGCCTGCCTGCCAGCATGCATACCCATAAGAAGGTCCAACTGAGACAAGTGGCATTCCTGTTGTAAGGCTTCATTCCTAATATGCCCTCTTGCCTGACAACAGTGGTGGCTAACTTTGGCACTCCAGCTGTTCTTGGACTTCAATTATCAAAAGCCCAAGTCAGCACACCCAGTGATCAGGACTTCTGGGAATTGAAGTTCCAAGAACAGCTGGAGTGCCAAGGTTAGCCACCACTGCCCTAAAATAAATCCTGTTTGCCTCAAAGGGACTTCTTGCTGAGTTCACAGATGCAGATGTTTACCTCACTTTAATGTACTGTATCTGTGGTTTAGAAACGGGACTGCGATGGCTTAGTGGTTAAGACACTGAACTTGACGACTGGAAGGTTGGCAGGGCCAGCAGTTTGAGACCTGAGTGCTGCACAACAGAGTGAGCTCCCGTTTCTGTCCCAGCTCCTGACAACCTAGCAGTTTTAAACCAAGAAATTGAAAGTAGATAAATAGGGACCACTTCAGCGGGAAGGTAAACAGCGTTCCATGCACTCCGGTGTCTAGTCGTGCCTGTGGCAAGGCTGAAGTCCCAATCTGACATCCATCTTGCCTAGAGATGAACTCCACCTAACTCAATGAGACTCAATATTTCCTGAAGTACAGGCAAGAAATTTGGGCAATAGCACCGGAGTGGAGTCAGAGTAACTGAACTTTGCTACAAATGGCTCAAAAATAGCAATTTGGGGTGACAGGGCAGTAGTGGGTGGGAAAGTGTTTTTGTTTTTTTAAAACCCAAACAGAAATTCAAATTTTAAATGTGCTTGCCCAGCTTCCTCAAATTTGACAAGAGCAAGCCACTACTGTCCAGAAATATGGTCCTGATACAAGAACCCATTCAAAAGTTCTAATTTTTAGTTTGGATTGGCCTACTTTCTGTTATGGTTTATGGCAGTGATGGCGAACCTTTTAGAGACAAAGTGCCCAAACTGCAACCCGAAATCCACTTATTTCTCACAAAGTACCAACACAGCCATAGGGGAGGAAGGAAATGTTCCCATTGGGCTGCTGGGCAGAGCAAACTCTGGGCTGGGGGAGGGAGGAAATGCTCCCATTGGGCTGCTGGGCAGAGGGGTGGGGCAAACTCTGGGCTGGAGTCTGCACGGGTGCCCACAGAGCGGGCTCTGAGTGCCACCTCTGGCACGCGTGCCATAGGTTCACCACCACTGGTTTATGGAATACTATTTTGACTGGCCACACAGTATCAGTGGTGCACTCCTCCTGCACAACTCTAATTAAGCATCTTCCTACTTACATGCAGGGGCTTTTAGAAACCACCCACATCAAGAAGGGCATGCAGAGATGACAAGTAAATACTGTTATCAAATCACTCCAATAGAGTCCTATCTTCAGGAATTCAAAGATAAAGAAAAACAGCTTGAGAAAGCTGGCCTCCAGGTTCTCAAGGTAAAGCTGCAGTACATGGCAAAATAACTCCGGAAATGAATAGTTGTAGGGGTTTAGGTCACTTTATAGATTTGCCCCTCCTCCTTTAAGCATAGCAGGTGCTAGAGTGGTAAAACTGTAAGGGATGGATCCCAAATTGCTGTTCTGCAAGTAGAAGGGAGTCAGGGACTCTGATCTAGACAAGGTCTTTGCTGATATGCCTTCCACTCCTGAGGAGGATGTGGCAACTAATTTAATGTGCTGCAAAATTTCCAGAAATTGGAATGCATTAAAAAAAAAACTGATGATGATCAGTGGCATCACGTGCCTTTTCAGTTGTTGTGTCAGCTTTGTGTCAGCTGTTTAAAGTTGAACTTAAACATATTTAGCAAGGAAGGATTGTTTGTACTTTTTTTTAAAAATCACAGTTTAGAGTAATTGATTTTGTAAAATTACATAAGTAGATTTTTCTTATTCCTAGAATATAACTGGTTCTGTGTTACCCAGAGGCTATTAAAGTAATCCTTAATCATTGAGATATGTAATAGGAAATAACAGTCTCCAATTAAGACAGAAGCAACCCAGAAAGTATGTATCCCAGTTGAAGATTTTCTCATTTAATTAAGGCAACAAAGGTACCAAACTATAATTTTAAAGCAAGGCAATCACACTTATATACTGCCCCAAAGCACTTAGTGCACTCTCTGGGCGGTTCACAAGTGAATTAGCATTTTGCCCCAAACATGCTGGGTACTCATTTTACCGACATCGGACGGATGGAAGGCTGAGAGTCAATCTTGAGCCCTGGTCAGGATCATCATCAAACATCATCAAACCTTTATTACAGTCATAGACCAATACAGTGTAAGTTACATATACAATCATATTTTACACAAAATATAAGGCCTAAGCATATCTAAGAGGGTGACAGTCTATAGGTGTAGATTGCTCTAAATTAGTGGTGGACAGAAGACCTGACTGAGCAGCTAATGGAGGAAATTTTGTAGGAAGGCAAGCTGCCTTTTATTAAACTATGTTAGTCTTTACCCATCTGTGACTACAAATGAAAATATCTACCCACCTCCACTATTTTTGTTGTTCCCCTTCTAGTCAGTGTTTTTGGGTGGGATTTAGAGGTTTTGTTAGCCTAACAAAGGGCATTACTTGATGCCACTATTTCACATTTAGAATGAAGGACTAGAATAACATTTGTTTGGTAAGGATCAAACTCACAAACTTTTGGTTGCAGTACAGCAGTTTACTGTGCCACCAAAAAGAAAAAAAAAGTGATAAACAGTGTTATATATTTAGTAGCTGCGCAGAACTGGAAAAGTGGCCAAAAGTAACTACTTATTTTTGGCAGCTGATCATGCTACTGGTTTTCAGTGACTTTTTGAGGAGTAAATATGGCTTCTGAATGTTGGCCAAATTAAAAATTGGTACTTGGGCGTCTCGAGATTGCTCCCAACATCTTAAAACATCATTCTTTCCACTATGCTGTTGTAGTGTAGTCAGTAAACTGAGACTGATATTTTTTCCTACTGAAATCATTGGGCTAAATTGAACACCAGCTCTCCATAGTGCTTAAAACCTTCTTCAGAAAGTTTCCCAGCCCTCTGGACCACATTTGTAGGGTATAGGGCTAGACCATATTTTTCCCATTTAAGATGTAACAACATCTGTGTAAGGCATGTACTGTAATTATATACCACCATTCATTTTTAAAAGCTATGTCCAAATCTGTTGCTTAAATTACCAGTTTTCTAAGAGCCAGGATAGTTTGTGTTTTTAGTAAAGAGTTTTGTGGCACTTTGAGGATCAACAAGTTATATTTGTCATGAATCTTTGTAGATTACACAATTACCCAAGATATGTTTTCAGAGTTAGCAGTCCTCTACTGGATATAAAGGTATTGTTCATTTTTATTGCAGATAGAGAAAATATGTAATCCTCTTTTAGAATCTGCCTTCCAAAGGATTAAACGAAAAATAGAAGTAAAAAACACTGGAATGCCAGTGTGCCACAGGCTATACCATCGTGTGCCAGCTCAGTATTGTACCCTGGTGTGCAAAACTGGGTTTCAGAAAGCCTACTCCTCTCTACAAGGTAATCCATTTACAAATGCACAGGTAACTGTTTCTGTGCACTTAACACAGAATTGTCTTTAAAAGAATTAATATCAACTTATTAACATTTTAATCTTGTATTATTCCTCTCTACAGGAAGAGAAATAGTTTGATTTTTCATTTTTAGGTGTATAAATCCTAAATTGAGTGAAAAGAGAGAACTGGATCATTACCTCCCATAATTATATAGAAATAGTGAGTCATACGCGAAGTGTGCCTCCTAAGCCTTTTCAGTCCTTATTTCACTTTCACAATTCTATTCAGCATGCAACTAGGAATTAGGTTTATCAATTATTTGTACTACTAGTAAAAAGAAACAATAATTGGTACAGTACTCAGAAGTGGTTTATCATTCCCTTCTTCAGGGATGCCCTGGGAACTGTACAGCTTGTCTGAGATTACACTAACTGGCTCTACTCACAGGAGGCAATGGGGATTTGAACTCCCAACCTCTGGCTCCACTGTCAGATACCTATCTAACCAACTGAGCTATCTAGCCTGCAGATGCATAAGGAAAACTTGACATGAGCCCTTTAAACAGACTCTATTGTGTTGTTTTACAGATGAGAAATATGGAACTGGTGTCTACTTTACCAAGAATCCTAGAAATCTTGTAGCAGATACTCCAGAAAAATGTGAAATGGATAATTTAATCTGCCTGTTTGAAGCAGACGTTGTAACAGGCTTGTATACAAGGGGCAATCGAGGGTTTGTTGCACCACCTGTAATTAATGCAAGCAGCATGAAACTCTATGATAGTGTAGTTGATGATATTCACAACCCTGAAATCTTTGTGATTTTTAATCGGGAACAAGCCCTGCCATTGTATTTGTTGACTTGCTCTCTACTCTGGAATCTACCACAGAAGACCAGTTTTGAAACATCAGCCCATAACCTATGAGCCCACGAAGTTCACCAGAATGCAGGCATGAAATTTGGTGTGTAAGGATTAGGAAGCATATTTATATATGTTTCAGTCCCTCACTGCAGTGATAAAATCTTGCCTCGTTATAATCTTGAAGGATCCTTACTGCTAAATACGCAATTTCATCAAAAGTACTTTACAATGTTGATTTTATTTAAAACAAGACTGCTGCATTTACCGTAAAGCTCTTTTAAATTAAAATTTCACCTTTAAACCATCTGTACAAATTTGTTTTCCCCCCAATACAATTATATGCACGTGCTTTATGTCATTACTGATCATTTTTTCTAACAAGTACAATATTTTGGATAACAGGTCAGTGATGCCAAACCTTGGAACTCCAGCTGTTCTTGAACAGCAGGAGTGCTGACTTGAGCTTCTGGTAATTGAAATCTAAGAACATCTGGAGTGCCAAGGTTGGCCATCACTGATGTCATAGGTTATGACTTTAATTCATTGTTATTAAATGATTCTGTCTACTTAAACTCTACAATAAATACTGTACAGTATTTCTATTATGTATACCAATAATATTCAGCATGATACCGAAATCCATCTGTACCACTATATGCAAATTTAAGGAGTGATTATATTAATGACAGTGCTAGAATTTCAGGACATGACTTTGGGGCAAGACTAACTGCACTTACACTGACACATGTGGCATAGGTACATAAAATTGATACCACAATGTGAGACCTTTTAATAGGTGAAAACCTTGTTTCAATACCATAATGCATTACATAAAGGAAAGTTCAGTAGCTGTACTAGACTGACATATTGCTTTCCCCTGGTGTTCAGGGTAGATATTTAGGACTAAATGGAATATTGAAGAGAATAGGTAAATGAATAATCATAGGACAGAATGCACCCTGCCTTTTGGGCACAAATCTCCAGACATAAATTTTCCCATATACATTCAACCAAACTCTTCCTTATCTGTGCAGGGTGCTTCTGCCTGATATACATACATCTGGACACAGGGCCTGGTACAAAGTGAGATGGGTAACTACATATCAGAGGTAGGCATAGGGTGCTATAATAGATCACATCTAGGTGTGTTTGTTTGTGTGTGTGACAGCTTACAAAAAAAAAATCTTTCAAGAAAACAGATGGCTCAGGACCCATACTTCCAAAAGGGTTTATTAGAAGAGAGCACGCCATTACTTCAAGTTTTTAAGAGTCAACATACTTATTTTAAAGAGGATATTTAAAAAGAGATATTCCAAGAACACAATTTATTACTATGTCTTGTGCTTTATTTTATTAAAGTTTTCCAAATACGTAATTTCTACATTAGTCCCTTGGAGTGTTGTAATATGTATATATCTTATAAATATAATTTACAAAACCATTAGCAATGTTTCAGATTGTACATAACTTTACATTCTTGTCTGGTACTCCAACAATTTTCATACACAGCAACTAGAAAAGAACACAAACTAAAATGTACTAAGAAGTACATATTAAAGTTGTCAATTACCACAGTAATTGAAAAATCCCTGATCGTTGTATATTCAGTAGTAAGAAAAACAGAAAGCTATTCTAAAACTTCAGGGATTTCTCCATTGTCTACTATAAGTGTATGAAGAATTCCTTCCCTTCTTTTCCCACTACTGACAGCTTTTATGCAACAATGATGATCTCCAATACTGAAATGTGTTTCTGTCCCATCTTCTACAAATTCACCCTGTTAATGAAAAGGAAATACAGTATATATGTGTTGAAAAACTACCCAAAAGTACTTACCGGTACATGCTACATATATTCATTGGCCACAAAATGTTTTTTTTCTAAAGCAAAGCACTGACAACCATTCTTCAAAGTGATTAAATGTCCCTGGAAATACTATATATACCTGTACAGTGGAATTCTGGGTTACAGAATTAATCCGTTCCAGGACGTTTTTTTGTAAAGTGATTTTTCTGTAACGTGAAACACAATTTCCCATAGGAATCCATTGAAAAACAACCATCAAAATTTTCAAAAACAGAGTGGAAATGCTCCAAACATCCTCCCACTACCCTGGGAAGCGTTGGAACCCCCCCCCCCCCAAAAAAAAAACAAAACAACAACTTTCCACATCATGAGTTTTTACTGTAAATTGGGATGCCATTTCCTCAGAATTTCCTTCCGTAAGTCAAGTTTTCTGTTGCCCGAGGCATCCGTAACCCGGGGTTTTACTGTACTGCAATACAGAGCTTGAGTTTTGAATGGAAAACTCTACATTGGCCAGATTATTAAAGTTCGTGTATAACCCAAACAGTGCCTATGACACATGCTTTTTCTTATAGAAGGACTTAATTGGCCATGTCTTCAAGAGTTGGATAGTTTTCCCCCTCACTGGCTAAAATGTCTTTCTTCCAGACTTATAGCAGAACATATAAACCATATGTCAAGTGAGTAAAATTCTCTTAGCTGATCCAGGTCAGTGTGTTTTTTGTGTGTGGTATTATTCTTGCTGATCTAAACTGAATATAAGTTAGACAACTTTTGATTTTGGGAATATGCAACTATTTCCATTTTAAATTACATGAACAAGACTTTGAGAAATCCTGTTGTCTATCACATCTCAGGCTATAGCATCAACAGGTTTTTGCATAAGAAAGTCCATCTTTTTTTATTCATTTAAAGAAAAAAACTTTTTTACTATTAAAGGCAATGTAGTGACTCAACTGGCTAAGACGCCAACTGGAAGGCGGCAGGTCAGCAGTTCGATACCCAAATACTGCAGGACAGAGTGAGCTCCCATCTTTGTCCCAGTTCCTGCCAACCTAGCACATCGAAAGCAAAAAAATGCAAGTAGATAGAGACCACTTCAGTGTCTTAACCACTAAGCCACTGCAGTCCCCAACTGAAAGAAAGAACTAGTCAAATGTACATTTCCTTGTGTGTGTTTTAGTAACTTACAGTAGGCCTATTATGTTAGTCCAGTGATGGCAAGCTTTTTAAAGACAGAGTGCCCAAACTGATGTCCATGCCGCACCTTCAAGCTTCAGGTAAGACATCCGCCTTACCCCACATAGGGGAGGAAGCACTCACATTGGGGTGTTGGGCAGAGGGGCCGAGTGAACTCTGTGCTAGGGTTGAGGGAGGATGTGCTACCATTGGGGTTCTGGGCAGAGGGGCGGAGTGAACTCTGTGCTGGGGGAGGGAGGAAGCACTCCCATTGAGCTGCTGGGCAGAGAGGTGGGGTGAACTCTGATGGGGGAGGGAAGCACTCCCATTGGGCTGCTAGGCAGAGGGGTGGGGTGAACACTGTGCTGGGGCGATGGCGTACGTGCCCACAGAGAGGGCTCTGAGTGCCCCCTCTGGCATGCATGCCACAGGTTTATCACCACTGCAGCAGAAACATTAGCCTTGTGTAGCATTTTAAAGACTAACAAAATTACCACAACACAAGCTCTTTTCTCTGAGTGTATTTCATGAGATGTGTTAAGTGTTGTCAGTTGCAAATGTATGTGTACATGAGTTAAAGAGTAGTAGGTGTTGAGTTCAGAAAGTTACCGGTATTAAATGCAAGAAGTCCTGATGATGAGAATTCATACAAAATAAGTTGTATTAAAATCCTATCAATATTATTTTGAAAAGTTGTTCTGCTTATTTTTTTAAAAAACAAGATCCTTTGTGGATTTGTCTGCTCTTTAATTTTGGAAGGCCTTGCTATCTCTGTATTTTGTCTTAATTCTTTACATATGTAGAGGTTATTCCATGTAGTTTATTAGTAACTTTGTTCCATTGTTTTCACTTTGAAAATAATATTCTTCATAGATACATACCGCTGTTTCTACTTTTTGACCATTGCACCAGACATCCATTGTCTTTTTTTCTGAAAACAAACACAAAATAACTGTAACATACCTTAATTTATTACACGTTGGATAAAATCCTGTTGCTTACCATAGTAAGTCACACGACAGTAGGCTTAGTAAACCAGTGGGTATTTGATGAGTCAACTCATTTGTAATTTCCACTTATTCAAATTGGTCTACTCTAGTCGTAACTTGCCACACTAAATTAAGTCACAATTACAGTAGGCCGATCTGAACCAACAACGCTTATGGAGGAGTTGGCTCATACTGATTTGACTACTAGAGTGGTTTCTATGCTAAGCAGACAAGATTTCACCCATTTTCTATTGCATTTAACTTAACCATGGCTGCAAACAGCAATAGCAATTACTCTCTCTCTCTCTCTCTCTCTCTCTCTCTCTCTCTCTCTCTCTCTCTCTCTCTCTCTATATATATATATATATATATATATATATATATATATATATATATATATATATATATATATATATATATATATATATATATATATATATATATATATATATATATATATATATATATATATATATCCCCCACCCTTTTGGTGCAAGCAAATATACAGGTAAAACTCGGAAAATTAGAATATCATACCAATGTTCGTTCAGTAATGTAACTTAAAGAGTGAAACAAATATATGAGATAGACTCATTACATGGAAAGCGAGATAGTTCAAGCCTTACTTTGTTATGATATTGATGCTTATGGTTTAGTTTATGAAAACCCCAACCCCCCAATCTCATGTACCCCATAATCATCACATAATCTCATGTGTACGTTGTACACCATGATCATCACAATTATAACGAATTAAGGCATGACATCTCTCACTTTGCATGTAGTGAGTCTATCTCATATATTTGTTTCACCTTTTAAGTGAAATGAATGAACATTCGCACAATATTCTAATTTTCTGAGTTTCACCAGAACTGCCCCATAGAACTTAGATAACTCTCTGAGGTAGTTCAAAATGTAATTAGTATTTTTGCCCCCAATGCATTGGGTTTTCATTGTACAGACGTTGGAAAATGGAAAGCTGAGTCAACTTTGATCCCCTCATGATAGAACTTACAACATGAGTAGCTTGGGATGCAGTACTAGTTTAACCACTATGCCATAAGGGCTTGTAAGAAATCCTTTCCACAATTTCTGATGAAATGGAGAGTTAGTTCTCCAAGATCACAGTTTATCCTTTATAATCCATTTCCCTCTCAAATGTAATATACAAAGTTCAAATTCTGCTAGATGTATTTAGATTTTCATTAACAAGAGCATACAATCCTATGAGCATCTATGCAAGCGCACATGCCTTATAGGTAATAGGGTATTCAACTCTTCTGCTTCCCCATTTTTTTCCAACTGTCTTCACTAAGGACTTCAAATTCTGCACAGGAAATAATGTTTTGAGAGCGATGTAAGACATTTTTTATTTTGCATTCTTCTGCAATGTTTGATTTTTAAAATTCTGATTTTGCTAATCATAAAGAGGAGCAAAAAACTGTACATGTCGATGAAAGGACCACAGGAAGGCCCAGGAAATGTTATTCAGCTTCTCTTAGCTCCCTGGGATTTCAGTATTATAGCCCATACAGAAGTACTCTCATGGTAGAGCTTAGAAGTTTAAAAACCTCTCCCACTCCTATCCTTTTTACAAATGAATGATTCTGTCAACCTAATATATTATGTGCTTTTTTTTGCATTTCCACATGGCGCAGGAAAGAGAACCATGCAACAAATGGGCAATAATGCATTTATTCCCAAGGTCTTTTGTTCTGGCTGTCAGAGCCCTACAGAAGAAGTTCACTCTCCAAATTAGAGGATGGATGTAAAAACGTGAGAATTATTTCACTAGGAAGCACAATGGTGCTACAAAAGCAGTTTATCCCACCTGGTTTTGGGAATAGTGTCTTTTTTGGAGGGGTGGTCTAGAAAGAAGTTATCTCATTTTTCATCTGGAGGGACTGGTGAAGCTTTGGAGCTGGAAAAAGCCATCGCCCCAAACCCAATAACAACAATACTGTAACTCTCTGTCGACTCCCAGTGCAACAGCAGGCACAGACCAAGGTTCAAAAGTGTAACTTTATGGACAGGAACAGGGGGGAGTGACATCCATCCCTCTCCCATGCCTTCAAAAACTGCTCTAGAGGGCTGGAAAGCTTGTACAGAAATGCAAAATGTACTAGATATTAATAGTGAGCACTAGTTTGGCAACTGATATGGACCCCTTTACAGGGCTGTTGAAGCCTTGAACACATTAACCCAACATTTTGTACCATACTTTATCATTTCCCAAGCAAGGAAACAAATACTCTTCCTAGGTCGCCCTTGATTGAAAGCCAGTCATATCCAACTCAGTGATCATCTCCAATTACAGCTGTCTGCTTCTGCAGACGTTTCCGTGGACATGCGGCAAGCATGCCTAGACACCAGAGTACACGGAACACTGTTTATCTTCCCACCAAAGTGGTACCTATTTGTCTACTTGCAATTTCTTGCTTTCAAACTGCTAGATTGGCAGGAGCCGAGACAGAGACGGGAGCTCATTCTGTCATACAGTGCTCAGGTCTCGAACTGCTGACCTGTCGCCTTCCATTCAGCACCTTAACCACTCGAGCCACTGCCAACATGGATGAATTAAGACATGCTACTAACAATAACCTGTGGTGTTGTGGAGTTATTACTATCTTACTAGGTCAGTAAACTTTAGAAAGCATGTAGATCTCCACTCCTGATCAGGAAGGTTCAACAGAAAGCTGTTTGGACTAGACCAATGTTTCCCAGCCTTTGGTTTTTGGACTTCAATTCCCAGACGCCTAAGTCAATACACTGATCAGCCAATGTACTGACTTAGGCTTCTGGGAATTGAAGTCCCCTTGTGGGATGTAGCCCCACATTAGGAACCACTGGACTAGATTCTAGTCACTTTGCTTGTTTTTAATGAAACATATCACAACAATGTATCAGTGATATATGGAAATGGTCAAAACACAGCACAGAGATGGAGAGATTGCCCTTCCAAAAAACAGATGTTAATTGTTAAGGTGCCCTTAAGTTGGAACCAATTCACAACAACCCTAATTGGCCTTCCAAGGTTGAGATATTTAAGGGATGATTTTACTACTTCCACGCCCCCAGTGACTTTCCACAGCCAAGCAGGGATACACAAATATAAACATACACAATTTACCTAAAACAACCCGAAAGTCTGTATCATCAAGGTGTAATATCCAAGTGTTTGTTGTTTTTGACCTGTTCTCTATGTACTTCTTAAGACTCTTTCCGTCAATTTCCAAAGTATATTCATATGCAAAGCCACTGATTGCATCAATGTGAATGGTAGCCTTTGTATTGGATGCACCGACTGTAAATGTCTCCTTTCCCACTAATTTGAACATCCATTCTTTTCTCATTATTTCCTGAAAAAAGAATACACACACACATTAATTCAAGGTAACTTCAATGGTAAAGGAATTTATTTATTTTTTATTTATGTGATTTCTACCCTGCCTTCCTCATCCTTGGATGACACCAGGAATGGACTGACATTAAATGGCTTTTCATTTGTTTGATATAAAAATAAAAACATCTTGGTATCATATATCACACATAACTTAACCTAACATATAACATACCTCCTTCCTCCCCCTTGCCTAGGTCAGACTTTAAACTGCCAAAATTAAGCCACCTTCTTTTGATGGATTCATTAATGCAGTAATGACTAACCTTGGCACTCCAGGTGTTCTTGAACTTCAATTCCCAGCAGGAGTGCCGACTTGGGCTTCTGGTAAATGAAGTACAGGAACACCTTGAGTGTCAAGGTTAGCCATCACTGATAGTGTATTCATTTGGTAGATTCATTCCATAGTTCCTTTCACTTCACCTAGTGTGAGAAGATTAACCAGCACAAGGTTGTCGTTGCCCAACAACAACAACAACTTGGGTCTGAAGAGGCTGCATAGTTATCAGATCCCAAGCCCACCACTTTCTCAAACATGCCACCTTGGGAGGCCCTTGATTAGATCGCAAGATTTAATGTTTTTAATCCATATCCTAAATCAGTGATGGCGAACCTTTTAGAGACCAAGTGCCCAAACTGCAACCCAAAACCCACTTATTTATCGCAAAGTGCCAACACAGCAACAGGGGAGGAAGGAAACGTTCCCATTGGGCTGCTGGGAAGACGGGTGAGGTGAACTCTGCGCTGGGGGAGGGAGGAAGCATTCCCATTGGGCTGCTGGGCAGAGGGGTGGAGCAAACTGTGCTGGGGTGACTGCATGAGTGCCGACAGAGAGGGCTCCAAGTGCCACATCTGGCATGCATGCGATAGGTTCCCCAACACTGTCCTAAGTCATAATGGTAGAAAAAGAAAGGCTACAAAATGCCATTTCCTAATCAAAACAGGAACACTTTGGATTTGGCAACAGATCTATGTGATCCCACACTTTTCTCGTAATCCCTGCCATACCCAATAGGATTGCTCAACTAATAATCACTTCAGACAAGATTTAACGTCCACACCTTATTTCTCATTTAATTCTGTGCATTTAAGAATCCTACCTTTCCATCTACATAGATAACACGTTTTCCTGAGATAGTCCTATGTTCAAATTCAATTTTGTGAACACCATCATTTAAAGCTACTTCCCAGATAGCCACCAAGTCTGTCATTCTGTCCAAGTAACTGTGGTCAGAACTGCAGGAATACAAATACAAGTAGAGCTTATGAAAATACAGTCCACAATCCAAACAGCCCATTTAAATATGTACAACCATCTGCATATGTACATCTACACAATTATTCTACATTCAAGTGTGTTTCTGAGATACATCCCAGTACTGACAACAGATTTTGCAAAGACTATTTTGTACAGAGCAAACTTGAAATTGCATTGCATTTAAAGAATGCAAACCCCTAAATTAGGACTGTTTGATGTACTATAAATGTTCTTCTTAATTATATAAGATTTCATAAAATATTTGGAAATAGTTTCCCACTCACCCTTCATCAAATTTCTAAGCTATAAGGGAAGAGTAATGAATCTGTATTGGTAACTGAACAATACATAGATAGCAAGAGATAAACTGGACAAGAATAGTACTAGGTGGTCATTTACTGTAACATATAATACACATAATTACAGGCCATCAGATCAATTCCAATTCATGGCAATCCTTTCCAGAATATTCTAGGTATACAATACTCACAGTTGGTTTACCATTCAATTCTTTCTGGGGTACCATGGGACTGTACAGCTTCCAAAACTTAAACTCCTAACCTCTGGCTATACAGCCAGATGTGTGTGTGTGTGTGTGTTTGTGAGTGATTTATATGTATATAGTTTTAAAATAAATATATTTCTACATTAAACAGGTTCTTGTTTGAATTATTAGAAGTATGACCTTTAATCAGCCAACCTTTTCATATAAAATGATATGTCAACTATGTCAATATCATTTTAATGTCTTTGACCAAACAACAATTGTAGCATTTGGCTACTTCACCTAATAATTTACTTGAATAATACATATTTAAATTATAAGATATACAGTGATACCTCATACAACGTCCAAACTTGGTTCCACAAAGTTTGGACTTTATATGGATTTGGACTTTGTATGAGGCATGCAAAATCCTAGCCACGATGCCTCATACAACGTCCAAATCCTTGCTGCGATGCCTTGTACAACGTCATTTCCATAGAGATACATTGTACTGTAACAGCACAGACTTCAGGGCAAAGTTAAGGAAATAGACAGGAAACTGACAGAACTTTAAGAAATCATTGTCTAAAGGCTAAATACATTACAAAAACATGTCAAACAACCCTGATTGTCCAAGAACCTGAAGAATGCTGCAAAAATCCCACGAATGCTTCTAAAAATTCTGGCGAAAATTTTTAAAAAAATCCAAAACCACGCTCCAAACCACTCCTAAACACTCTTTGCCTCGTGCAAAACCCACAAGAGCAATGCACACATGTGTCCTGCCTTTTATACTGTCCAGGCACAATGCAACCTGGGGAAAACGCAATGCCTCATACAAAGTCGAGCGACTTGTATGAGGCAACTTTTTTCAAGGAATTAGGCGATGTTGTATGAATTTGATGTTGTATGAAGTGGACTTTGTATGAGGTATTACTGTATAGGCAAATGAATACTGTACTTAAATTTCTCAAGAAAAGCACAAGCTAAAATTTTTTTTCAATGAATCTCAAATGAACTTTGTTTACATGTATATTGCAGTGGGTAACTTGTATGAACTATTTTGGTATCCACAATTCTGTCCCTCTTCAGTTTTGAGAAAGCCTTCCCATCCATACCCCTTATGCCGCAGAATACTTTTTACCTTACATTATCTTCACAGTCACAGGATGCCATAGTAATCAAAACAGTCTTTAATCCAATCAGCAGCAAGAAAAGGGGGAAAAAGCAGAACACTGGTAGAAAGAGTCAGACTTAACTCTATACATACTGTACTAGAACACAATTCTTTTCACATTTCCATTCTTTAAACACTATTGTTAAATTTCTCTGCTTGTACAATTAAACACTGCCAATATTAAAGGTCTTCATGATGGCAATAAACAGAGCAACTGAAAAGATAAACTATTTAGATTTATAGAGAGGCATTTCTAACATACCATATTGCTTCCTTTCATCTCTGGCTACACTTTATTTACAGTAAAAAAAACAACACAAAAACCAGTGTGGTCCTTGTGGAAAATCCAAAATAAAAATGGGTGATTCCTTTATTAAAACACCGAACTCTAAAAACAAGGAATTTTTCCAAGGAATTAGGCGATGTTGTGTGAATTTGATGTTGTCATGCAGATGTAGTCATGCAATAGAAGTTTGGTCAATGCTTTTCTAGTCAAACCAGCTTTGTAAATAAGTACTGACTCTCCAGCAATTTTTATAACCCTACTGATCCAGTCATTCCTGCAATAGCAATCTGGGATGTAGGTCTTGCTTCTCAACAAAAGACAAAATGTGGTTTTGGCAACTGTGCCAAACAGAAAATAAAAGAATCAAACTTGCTTACTTGCCCCAGCAAATCAAAACACATAGTACTGTACTACTGACAGCAGGTACATTATGTTCAATCTGGACCTTCAGCATCAAGTTTGACTTGTCTGGATTCCAGCTCAGTTTTTAACTTTCACTCCCAATGCTGGCTCAGAACACGTTACAGGAATGCAGGAGGAGATGTCATTACTATATTGAATATACAATACCTGTGTCTGGCTGTTACAGCAAACATAACTAAGAATTTTGTACTACCTTAAAGACTAAAATATTACAGTACTATACTGTATTAAGACATGTCTAAGGTTCCATAGCATAGCTGTCAAGTATCCCTTATTGGCCGGGAAAACCCATTATTTTACCCTCTTTCCCGCCATCATCCCTTATTAATTAGACTGCAATGCCCTATTGCCACCATTGGAGGGCAGCACAGGATAAGCATAGCTGTCAAGTATCCCTTATTTGCCGGGAAATTTCCCTTATTTCCAAATCCAAAACTTGACAAGTATGTTCCGTAGATTTGAATCCATCTTTCTTAACCTGCAAAAGTTTACAACAAAATTACTGTTTGTTTTTGAAATTTGTAAGATTTGTCCTTTGGATCCATCTCCTTCATCACAGGAGTTTCTTTTTAAAAAAATTTCTTTTATTGTTTAAAACAAAAAACAAACATATATATGCACCAAACAATAAAAAATACAATACAACACTACAAAAACTAAATACATATACTTATAACTAACTTACTCTATTTAATATATAAATAACGTCATCTATCAGAGACAAATTGTGTATTTCATAAAGAAGTGCATACACAAACATTAACACTCATTCTAAAATGATAATTGTTCCGTTGGAGGCTTGCTCCCTTTGCCTTTAATTATAGTGTGGTCTAGAAAGGGTTTCCAAACCTCATAAAATTTATTTTTCTTCGTGATGCCTTTTTAAATATTTATTTCACATGTGAGTTTATCATTTAGTGCAATTGTCCAATTTTGAACGTACCAATCTTCAATTTTTAGTTGATCTCCTCCCTTCCTCTTGGCAGCTATACAAATTCTTGCATTTGCTACTAAAATGGATAATAAGTCTGCTTTATAATGATTTAATATAGTGTTACCAAATTCAAATACTAACACACTTGGTGCATCCAATTTAATACTGGTACCAAACATTTTTGTTATCTCTTTTTCCACTGATGTCCAAAATTATTTTAATTTTTCACACTCCCACCACATGTGAAGATAAGTCCCAATCTCTTTTTTACATCTCCAACATAGCAATGCAAAATATTTAGGAATAAAAATATCTAATCATTATGACGAGTTAAAAAAGTTAAATTTTGACACACTGGTAACAGAAATAAAAGGAGTTAATTCGATACAAAAAAAATAAAATTATCATGGTTTGGAAGAATAGCTTTAATTAAAATGAAGATAGTCCCCAAAATTAATTATGTATTTGAAACATTACCGGTAGAAATTAAAGACAAGGATATCAAGAAATTACAAAATTTGTTAAATGATTATTGTAATGACGGAAAGAGATCGAGGATTCCAAAATCATTATGGTACAAAGATCAAAGAAGCAGGGGGTTAGGATTACCAGATACTGTATTAAGAAATACTACATGGCATGTCAATTAAAAAACATTCTAAAAATTCTAACATATACTGACACATTATGGGAAAACATCGGCATGAATGAATTACACAAAATTGGAAAAGTAATATTTCTAGGTAAGGACAAAATTAAAATTAACAACAATAATAGAATTTTTTTTAAAAAATTGCACTCTTGGCATTCTGTTAAAAATAAACTTGTTCCGGGAATTTCGCCCACAATAGAATTAGGGGATATAAAATCCTTCCCAATATCATTAACTAGTAAAAATAAAACGCTACTCCAACATTACAAAATAGCGCTCTTAAAGGAGTGGATAGATTTTTGCAAAAATAAGCGGGGGAAAAGACAAATTTGTTCACACAAATGAACTTAAACTGGATACAAGTGGTAGCAGTTAATGATTGGAACTCACGTATAGTCATTGAATCAGACCTAAATAGAAATTTAACAAATTTTGAAAAATTAGTATGTAATGTAAGGTCTGGAAAAACAGAATTAAAAGGACTAATTGGTAAATTATATAAACTGTTAATAGATATGGAACATACCAATGATATTATGAGAGAGACATGGGAAAGTTATTTAAATATAAATATTAGTGTAGAAAGCTGGAACCAAAAATGGAAAAATAGAGTAATGAGAAATTTATCAATTAGATTAAAGGAACATAATTACAAAGTATTTTGGAAATGGTACTTAACCCCAGTAAAAATAAATTTGATGGATCAAAAGGAATCTAATCTATGTCGCAGGAGTTTCATACAGATTTTAAATAATGCAGTGTGTGTCAGAATTACCAAAGAACCCAACATTTTCCAATAGCCATATTCTGGCATCACATATAGGAAAAGCTTCGAAATTATTCTAATGCCAAAAGCCCAACTCCTCTTAGATGTTCCAAATTAGATGTGATAGTTCACAACAGGAAAGGTTTTCTGAACGCTAGGTGAAGCTGAACGCTATCATCTGTGATTTTGCTCACCAATAGTGATTGCATCTTCAGACCCCATCACGCACAATATCAGGAAATATCAACAGGAAAACATTTCTACACCTATGATCTCCATTTAAAGACCACTTTCCAGGACAGCTAAAGGGGTCTACAAAAGCAGGTTGGAAGCCAAACTGAAAAAAGCCAAGGAAGAATAAATCTTCCCAAAACTGCTTAGTCCTCATGGTGGCTGGTCCACCAGGCAGTTGGATCACTTCCCCAACTCAACCAGCTGACCCACTCCTGCTAATCTCTTTACTTGAGACGGAAAGTGAAGCCCTCACTTCTGTTCCCTTACTACTAAAGTCACAGCCTCAGCCTACTCTATACCAGTATAACCATGAGGCAGGGAAGGGAAAAAGAAGTGATAACAGAAAGCTGAACACTATCACCTGTGATTTTGCTCACCAATAGTGATTGCATCTTCAGACCCCATCACGCACAATAGACATCAGCCACCACAACTCAATGTCCACATTCAGACAAACTATCTAAAAAAAAAATGTTTGGATATTTTGTGCAGTTACTTATACCAAGTCAGATCACTGATCCATCTGACTCGCATTGCTTTAACATCACAATTAGAAAGAATGTACGAGTTGCCTGTACCAGCAGTCCAGCTCTGTAGATATCCATGGAGCGATCTGTGCTTACACCACAGCTGAGATGCACAGTTTAGGGAAGGTATGGATTAAACTACATTTTAGAAAGCATATTTTGGTCAGAAAAGGAAATATTCACAATATGGCCTATTTAGACACCAAAAATGCAGGTCCAGAAGCTATAGGCTGAGAATGTGGTTCAAACTAGATAAAGGTCACTAGTTTTGAAAGAAAGTGTGGGTTTATGCAGGTAAGAGCATTAATTCCCCAAACTATACCTGGGTTAAAGGTAAAGGTTTCTCTTGCTCGAAAGCCAGTCATATCCGACTCTAGGGTTCAGTGCTCATCTCTGTTTCAAAGCTGAAGAGCCAGCGCTGTCTGCTTCTGCAGACGTTTCTGAGGTCATGTGGCAGGCATGACAAGACACCGGAACACACGGAACGCTGTTTACCTTCCTACCAAACTGGTCCCTATTTATAATTAAGTACCATGTGAAACACAAAAATAATTCCAGAGGAAAAAATCTGGCATGGAATTAGAATTTAAGAATTAAAAAACATTTTCTTTTTCTTACAAGGAAGATGGAGAGAACTAATTTAAAAGACATTGCTTAAAAAAAAAAAACAACCCAGTGTGGACCAGAAACATGAGAAGCCCTTTATTCTTTAAATGGTGAAAATGGGAGGGGTCATTTTCTAAATCAGCTCTCTGTTAGGCTGCACAAAGATGGAAATAGAAAACTGTTCTGCTTCCAAAAGGATGATTACACTGGATTAAGATTTACAGGTGAAACTTGGAAAATTAGAATATCATGCAAATGTCCATTCATTTCACTTAAAAGGTGAAACAAATATATGATAGACTCACTACATGCAAAGTGAGATGTCATGCCTTAATTCGTTATAATTGTGATGATCATGGTGTACAGCGTACATGAGATTATGTGATGATTATGGGGTACATGAGATTGGGGGGTTGGGGTTTTCATAAACTGTAAACCATAAGCATCAATATTATAACAAAGGCTTGAACTATCTCACTTTGCATGCAATGAGTCTATCTCATATATTTGTTTCACCTTTTAAGTTGCATTAGTGAATTGAATGAACATTTGCACGATATCCTAATTTTCCGAGTTTCACCTGTACAGTACTGTATTACGGTTTGCTCTTTGAGGAGTGATGGGATTTGATCATAGAACTACAGGCTTTTTCTTCTAAATTCTGATATTCCCCCCCCCCCCTGAATTTGTGTTGGAGGACTGGTATAAAAAACTATGGAATATAGCAATATCAATGAAAGATTGACTTGTGAATTAAAATTAAAGAAGAGATTGGTTAGAAAAAAAATGATTTTAAAGAGATTTGGAGAGAGTTTGTCAATCATGTTTTAGTTAAATCTTAGTGAAAAGCAGAGACATCACCTTGAAAACAAAAATTCGCATAGTCAAAGCAATGGCATTCTCGGTGGTAATGTATGGGTGTGAGAGCTGGAGCATTAGGAAAGCTGAGCGCAGAAGAATAGATGCCTTTGAGATGTGGTGTTGGAGGGGAGTCCTGAGAGTCCCCTGGATAGCAAAGAAAACAAATAGGTCAATATTAGAAGAAATCAACCCTGACTGTTCATTGGCAGGACAAATAGTGAAGATGAAGCTAAAGTACTTTGGACATCAAATGAGGAGGACTCACTTGAGAAGGCCTTGATGCTGGGAAAGGTGGAGGGCAAGAGAAGAAGGAGGCGTCCAAAGATGAGATGGATAGATGGTATTGTGGATGCAGTGGGCACAGAGCTGGGCAAGCTGAGGATGATGATGGAGGATAGAGGTGCCTGGAGGGAAATGGTCCATAGGGTCGCAAAGGGTCGGAATCGACTGCGACTGAACAACAACAAAAGAAGCAAAACCCGGACAATAATATACAGCTTCTTAGAAATGGGATAAATATATAAAGTGAATGTTGTGTTCAGATATGATGAAGGCATACAATGTCCCAGTGGTGTTAGGTGCACATACAGGTGAAACTTGGAAAATTAGAATATTGTGCAAATGTCCATTCATTTCACTTAAAAGGTGAAACAAATATATGAGATAGACTCACTACATGCAAAGCGAGAGATGTCATGCCTTAATTCGTTATAATTGTGATGATCATGGCATACAGCGTACATGAGATTATGTGATATGATTATGGGGTACATGAGATCGGGGGGTTGGGGTTTTCATAAACTGTAAGCCATAAACATCAATATTATAACAAATTAAGCCTTGAACTATCTCGCTTTGCATGTAATGAGTCTATCTCATATGTTTCACCTTTTAGGTTGCATTACTCAACTAAATGAACATTTGCACGATATTCTAATTTTCCAAGTTTCAACTGTATTTGTTAATACTGTAGTGTTTTTTTTCCTTTTATCTAAAAAAATAAAGGAAAAAATAAAGCACTAAACATACACACCTAAACTCGTCCATATAATCCAGATCAGCTACTCAACCCTTAAATAATAATAAAAAAACCCTAATAAACCTCTCCTTCCCAAAAAGCCTATCCAGGAGAACCCATTGGAGCCATCATGAATTGACACCAGTGAAAGCGTAGGGGCCGCTTGTGGGATCCGGATCCGAGTCCGTGGAAACGGAGGACATGGCGCGATGAGGATTTGGACACAAAAAAGGGCCTAGAAGAGTTTTAGGCACGGAGAGATAACAAGAGGGACGGGGAGGGGGACGGGAAAGAGGCAGGCGAGGGAGGGAGGGAGGCCGGGCCTCTCTCCTGCCAGGCCAGGTGGGAGCAGGGCGAGGGTTGCATACTTCAGGGAGGGAGGAGCAGTTTCTTTGCCGGTGCCGAGGCTGCTCGTCCTGCGCTTGCTTGCTCCTCGTACCTCTGGCCGGGGCTTCCTCCCACTACGACCGCCGGCCTCTCGCTTCTCTTATGGCTCTCAAAATGGCGGCGCCCACTCCCTGAGAGGAGTCCGAGCAGGGGCGCCTGGGCTACCGCAGCAGGCGCCCTTCGACGCACCTCTTGGGCTGCCCTCCCGTCACCAGCCCGTGGGTTTTCATCCCCTGCCCTGCCTAAGGCTTAGGTCGCGGTCGCCCAGGCGTTTGTTTTCTCCCTCCGTCCGGATCCGCCTCCCTTCGCGCCGCCTCTGGACTGAAAGCGTCCCCGGGCCCGCCCAAATCTTCCCAGCAGCAGCTGTTTAAAGATTCCCCTTGCTCGACAGCTAGCCGTATCCGACTCTAGGGTGCAGTGCTCATCTCTGTTTCAAAGCCGAAGAGCCAGCAGCGCTGTCTGCTTCAGCAGGCGTTTCCGTGGTCATGACTAGACACCAGAGCGCACGGAACGCTGTTGACCTTCCCACCGAAGTGGTCCCTATTTATCTACTCGCAATTTCTTGCTTTCGAACTGCTAGGTTGGCAGGAGCTGGGACAAAGACGGGAGCTCATTCCGCCCTGCAGTACTTGGGAACCGAACTGCTGCTGATCTTCTGCCTCCCAGTCAGTGTCTTAGGCACTTGAGCCACTGCAGTCCCTGCTTAAGGAACCAAGAAACTTGACTCGATGGTTTGATTGGTTTCCAAATCCTGTTTTTCCCCACCCACCCTCCAGTGCCTCTCAGCTTCTTCCTTCTTCTACAGGTGAGACACGGAAAATTAGAATAGCGTGCAAATGTCCATTCATTTCACTTAAAAGGTGAAACAAAGATATGAGATAGACTGTGACACACTACATGCAAAGCGAGAGATGTCATGCCTTAATTCGTTATAATTGTGATGAGCATGGCGTACAGCATACATGAGATTATGTGATGATTATGGGGTACATGAGATTGGGGGGTTGGGGTTTTCATAAACTGTAAGCCATAAGCATCAATATTATAACAAAGTAAGGCTTCAACTATCTTGCATTGCATGCAACAAGTCTATCTCATATATTTGTTTCACCTTTTAAGTTGCATTACTGAACTGAATGAACATTTGCACAATATTCTGAGTTTCACCTGTATTACAGGAGTTCTCAACCTTTTTAAGCCAGGGGCTTCACGCTCCCTCAGACAGCTTCAGGGGCCAGATGGCCATTTTGCCCTCCCTCCACCACATGGCACTTCCTGGTGTGATGGAGTCGGTGAAATGGTGCTGTGAGCCACATCTGGCCCACGGGCTGCAGGTTGAGAATCCCTGTTCTATTAGCTTTGCTGCTATCATCTATCTATCTATCTATCTATACCTATAAAATGGTGCATTAACCGTTGGAATGTGACAAAGGATGTTGCACCAGGCCCCACTAGCCCCGTCCAAGCCTCCGTGCACTCGCCCGACCAGGGTTTGCAGGTAACTGTCGGGTTGAAATTTGCGCCAGGGGGGCAGGAGCCCCCTGGACGCAAACAAAAAAAAGGGAACTTCAATTCCCAACGTTCCTTGCACCGCGCCAGAGCCAATCAGGATGAGCGGCGCAGCAAAAGGAACGTTCGGAAACGCGCCGCGGCCAATCAAAAATAAGCCGCAGGAAAAAACCGCTGCAGTAACCAAAATCGCGCACACCAAACTACAAGCCCCAGCGTCCTGCACACCATGAGCGCGCAGAACGCGGAGGCAGCCGGCGCGTGAAAAATAAAAGAAACCCCGCCACGCTGCCGCTGCCCTTACTTTCAACGGGCCAGCCATCGAGCCTGGCCCGTGAAAAAAAAAAAGACCCCCCCCTTTCCTTTCCAAGGGGCCAGGGATCATGCCTGGCCCATGGAAAAAAAAGATCACCCCCCTTTTCTTTCCATGGGCCAGCCATCCATCGACCCTGGCCCGTGGGAAAAAAAAGACCCACCCCACCCCCTTTCCTTTCCACGGGCCAGGGATCAAGCCTGGCCCGTGGGGAAAAAAAAGACCACCACCCCCGCCCTTTTCTTTCCACAGGCCAGGGATCGAGCCTGGCCCGTGGAAAAAAAAGACCACCCCACGCCCTTTTCTTTCCACGGGCCAGGGATCGAGCCTGGCCCGTGAAAGAAAAAGACACCCCCCAAAAAAAGTACACACAAAAACATCCAAAAACATTAAAAAAACAGTCAAAAAGAAACACAGAAACATCCAAAAAGTAAACACAAAAACATCACACAGACCGCCCCAAAAAACCAAAACAAACCCCCCCAAAAAATAAAACCAGCGAGCTTACCAGGAGACGTCTTCACTCCATGACGACCGGAACTCAAATGAGAAAATAAAGAAAATACTCACCGGAAGAAGAAGCGACACCCAGAGGACAGTAGAGAAAAATTGTAGAGTAGAAGAAAAGCTCACCACCCCCACCCAGAGGCCACAAGAGAAAAAACATTCAAAAATATTGAAAATAATAAGATTTATTCCCAAATTAATCAAATAAGTTATCAAAACATTCAAAAATATTCACACTAATCACAAAAAATACCAAAAACAAAACAAAACAGAAATAACTTTTCACTCAAAACAACAACATCTAAACACAGTATGGAAACATTGATTAAAAAAAACATATTCTTACACATTTTAAAAATGATTATCCAAAGCACAACTATTTAAAAACACACACATAGTAACACATTATTTGGTTAAATACAATAATTATAAAATATTTTATTATCCTTTCCTCTTTTGAAAAACCAAAAAACCAAAACCAAAAATAAAAAATGCGTAAAAATAAATATTTAAAAAACCAAAATTAAAAACTAACCTTTGGTGTATGCATGCAAACCAAGACACAGGACACAGCCTCGGGCTGGGTTAACTCAGGTTTATTGCATCGTGGACAGAGGGAACATGAGGTAATGGCGGATCGATAGCTCTTTATATACAGTGGTAATACATTTGAACGTGGTGCCATAGTAGCCCATTGGCTACTGCCTGCGTGACGTCATTGCGAGTCACGCCCTTCTTGTCCAGGTGTAGGTAGTGGCGGGAAAGCTTCCCGCGCTGCTGCCTTTGATGAGATCGGACCAAGAGAGCTTGGACGCTCGCTGCTGCCAGCTGGTGGACATTAGCTCGCGTCCTCATGCAGGGTTCATATGATACAGCTGAAGGTTACATTGTTGCTATAGGCAAGGTTACATTGGTTCAGATACATTGTAATCCATGTGGAAGGTAAAAACCCTTAGAACACAACATCCCTCCCCCCTAGGACGAGACGACGTCTCGAGCCCATGCTTCTCGACACTCCCCCCCCTAGGAGACAAAATCTCTCAGCCAAGATGGCTTGTTTCGAACACGCTGGGGTCTCGATGCGGGCTGCCTCTCCCCGGGTTTGCTACCTTCTCTTTGTCCCCTGGTTTCCTGTCCTGTAATTTGAGAGGGAGACTCGTTAGTGACTCGCCGCGGCTCTGCGGCGTTGTTGGGAGGTGTGCTCTTACTTAGGGAGGAACCGGGGGCACTGGGGGCTAACGAAAAACCCCTCTTCTCGCTTGGATGGGTGGGGGAACACTCCTGAAAACCCCCCCGGCTCGCTAAATCAAAATCTAAAGTCCATTCGGGGGCAGCGGTCGCGAACTCCTCTCCCCCTACCCCGGCTTCTGATAGGACTGGTTTATCAAAAGGATATGAGTCGGGACCGCTGCTTCTTCCTTCCCCCCTCGCTTGGGACTGTTGTCCGCTGCTGTCTCCCCCTTGGGTTAAGCGGGTGGGGGAGAACCCTAACGCTGAATCTTGTTGCTGATCCTCACTGACAGGCCCACTTACTCGGTGCCTCAGTTGGTCTGCGTGCCTCCTCCAGAGGAGACCGGCGTGGGTCTCGACCCGGTACGACACTGGCCCCGTCTGTTCTACAACCGTCCCCGGCACCCAGGCTGGCCCCGCGCTGGCATAGTTCCTGCAATGGACAGGGTCGCCGGCGGCGAACCCTTTCGAGACTGCCAGCCCCACGTTTTTTCCCTTATCCTCAATTCTTGTGGGGTCCAGCCTGGACAGGAGTGTAGTCAGTTTCCGCCGCATCAATAGCTCTGCCGGCGAGTAACCTGACGCTAAGGGGGTCACCCTATACGCTAGTAAGAACTGACATACTTGGTGGTTCAGGTCCCCGGGGCCCATGCGCCGAAGCGCCTCCTTTGTTGTACGCACCAACCGTTCCACTTGGCCATTCGTGGCCGGGTGAAACGGCGCGGACGTGACATGCCGAATGGCATTCGCCTCCATGAATGCCCCGAACTCTGAGGAGGTGAAGCAACTCGCGTTATCGCTGACTAAAGTGTCGGGTAAACCGAACGTTGAAAAGACTCTCCGTAGTTGGTTAATTGTAGTGGTGGAGGATGTGCTCTTTACCGGAATGACCTCCAGCCACTTTGAGAATGCATCCACCACCAGGAGAAACATGGTTCCTCGGAAAGGGCCAGCGAAATCTACGTGCACTCTGGACCATGGCCCCCTTGCTGTGTCCCATTCCCTATGCGGGAGCCGGGCCTCCTCTGGTCGGGACCCCTGGCACGCCTCACAAGTGCCGACCATGTGCTCAATGTCCTCGTCCAGCTGTGGCCACCAAAAGTAACTGCGGGCCAGCGCTTTTGAGCGAACGATGCCCGGGTGGCTGACGTGCAGCAGTTTGAGAACCCTCGGCCGCATGGGTGTTGGGACCACCACCCGTTGGCCCCACAACAGGCACCCCCTTTCTAGGGACAACTCTAGCTTCTTCCGAAAGAATGGGTCGAATTCCTTGCTTGGGGACGATGCTGGCCACCCTTTCTGCACCCATGAGCTGACTTTCTCCAGCGTTCTGTCCTTGCCTGTCGCCCTGGCTATATCGGCCGGTACTATTGGGGGTTCGTCTAAAACCTCGATTAGCAACACCTGGCGGTCTCTTCCTATTCTGGCTTTTTGGTCGTCCGACAAGGGCAAAGGGGATCTCGACAGCGCATCAGCATGGCTGATCTCCTTTCCGGGCCGGTACTCCAACTCGTGTTGGTATGCGTTAAGAAAAATGGCCCATCGCAACATTCTCGGGGACAGTATCTGCGGCGTGGGCTTGCCTGCCGTGAAAATTCCTAACAGGGGCTTGTGATCCGTCACGATTTTGAATGGGCGGCCATACAGAAAATCGTGAAACTTTTTGGTCCCCGCTACTATTGCCAATGCCTCCCTGTCGGTTTGTGCGTAATTTCGCTCTGCTTGGGACAGGGACCTTGAGTAAAACGCCACTGGGGCCTCCCGACCGTCATCCAACACGTGGCAAAGCACCGCCCCCACCCCCACCGGTGATGCATCACAGACTAAGACCACCGGCCGTTTGGGGTCGAAGTGCGTAAGGATTGCGTCCGATGTTAAAAGTTGCTTTAGTTCGTTGAACGCCTTCTCGTGCTCGTCACCCCACATCCATGTCTCCTCCTTCTTAAGTAACCGATGAAGCGGTTCGGCCACGGAGGCTTTCCGCGGAAGGAATGTATGGTAAAAATTGAGGAGCCCCAGGAATGACTGAAGTTCGGTTTTGGATGTGGGGCGAGGGGCCTTCTTAATGGCTGCTACCTTGGATTTGGACGGCTTAATACCCTCGGGTGTGATCCGAAACCCTAAAAATTCGACCTCGGTTTCGAAAAAAACACATTTGTCCTTCCTCAGTCTCAACCCCGCTTTCTCGAACACAGTTAGCACTTTATCCAATCTCTTTGCCAGTTCGGCCTCACTCCCCCCTGTTATCAATACGTCATCAAAATAAGGTAACACCCCCTCCAGCCCCTTCAGGAGGCGTTCCACAAGCGCCTGAAAAAGGCCGGGTGCCGAGTTCACGCCGAACTGTAAACGCGACACCTGGAACGCTCCTTTATGTGTGACTATCGTTTGTGCCGCGGCCGTGGCGGGAGTTACGGGGAGTTGCTGATAGGCTTGTGCCAGGTCGAGCTTAGCGAAACACTTTCCCCCATTTAGCCTGGCCAAAAGGTGGCTGACCACTGGCACCGGATATGCATTAGGGCGAATCGCCTTGTTAATTGTACACTTATAATCAGCGCAAATGCGCACCTCCCCGTTAGCCTTCAGGGCTGTTACGATTGGAGTTTCCCACTCCGCGGAATCAACAGGAATAAGAATCCCCTGGCCCACCAATTTGTCCAGTTCCGCCTCTATTTTGTCCTTTAGTGCGAAAGGCACCCTGCGCGGTTTGAGTCTTATCGGGCGGACCTCCGGGTCTAGGTCGAAGGCTACAGGGGGTCCCTTGAATTTTCCAAGTCCTTTTTCAAACACGGTGGGGTGCGCGTCACACACCGCTTGTATCGGATCCGCGCCCACGGCATGCACCCCCCCTATGAACAAACCCAAGGGCTGAAACCACTGCGTCCCTAGGAGGCTACAATTCCCCCCTTTGAGAACGACTAACGGGAGTTCTGCGGAATGTCTTTTATAACGAACCCGAAATTTCCCGACCCCCAGCACTGGAATGCTGTTCCCTTGTACGTCTCGTAGCGTGGACCTCAGAGTCTTAAGTTTGGGCCGCGCTTGGGGGTCGATCTTCAAGAACTCTTTCTGGGGAATTATGGAATAATAGGACCCCGAGTCAATCTCCATCCTAACAGGGGCCCCTTGTACTATTACCTCAATGAAGTAATGGTTTTGTCCCGTGGACACGCTGAACACGGGGGCGTCGTCCTCACTGCCGTCCGAGACGCGACCCACGCCGTCCTGCTTCCTCGTGGTTCGGGCGCCATCTTGGGGTCTCGCTGGACGGTCCGGTCTGGCCGAACGGTCTTTCGACTGCCTCCGGCCCTCTCTCCGATTTCTGCATGCCCTGGCGATGTGCCCGCGCCTGCCACAGCCGTAACATTCGGCTTTCTTGAAAGGGCACTTCGCACGCTCGTGGGCCGCCCCACAACCATCGCAGCGGCGCCCCCCTTTCCGGACCTTCTGTACCTCTTCGCCGTCGCTGCCATCTGTAGAGGATCTCGAGGTTCGTCGGGTCGCGTGCACCGGCTGTCCTGACTTGCCACGCACCGAACTTTCCGCTTTGCTGGCCCTAGGACGCCACTCACGCCACTCGTGTATTTCGTCCACTCCCGCATTCGTGGACTCCGCGGATTCCGCGGTCTCTACGACCTCGGCCAGCGTGGGTGGCGGCTCCCTGTTCATCAGGCGGCGCTGCACTTCCTTGTCCTTCAGGCCACACAGCACGACGTCCCTCATGATCATCTCCAGGTTGTCCCACTTGCAGGGAACGGCGGCTACCCTCAGGGCCTCCACGAAAGCCTCTACCGACTCCTCCGGCGCTTGGACTCGCCTCCAAAACGCACTCCTAGCGGGAAACATTGCTTTCGAGGGTTGGAAACGCTCACGCAGCAACTTCAGTATGTCGTCGGTTTTGAAGTCATCCAACGTCTTCGGTTCGATCATGCCCACCAGCGTCCGCTTGGTCTCTACACCCAGCATTCGGGTGAGGATGGCCCTCTTCCTTTCCTCGTCGTCTTTGACTTTGAGTTCCACCAATGCCGCCTTGAAATCCATGTTAAAGATGGTCCAGTCTTGCGGCTTGGTAATATTGAACCCGCTCTGTGTCCTGGCACTTTGGGAATCCATCATCCCACCTTCGTCGCCAATTTGGTGTATGCAAACCAAGACACAGGACACAGCCTCGGGCTGGGTTAACTCAGGTTTATTGCATCGTGGACAGAGGGAACATGAGGTAATGGCGGATCGATAGCTCTTTATATACAGTGGTAATACATTTGAACGTGGTGCCATAGTAGCCCATTGGCTACTGCCTGCGTGACGTCATTGCGAGTCACGCCCTTCTTGTCCAGGTGTAGGTAGTGGCGGGAAAGCTTCCCGCGCTGCTGCCTTTGATGAGATCGGACCAAGAGAGCTTGGACGCTCGCTGCTGCCAGCTGGTGGACATTAGCTCGCGTCCTCATGCAGGGTTCATATGATACAGCTGAAGGTTACATTGTTGCTATAGGCAAGGTTACATTGGTTCAGATACATTGTAATCCATGTGGAAGGTAAAAACCCTTAGAACACAACATAACCTCATTTGCATAAACATAAAACAAAAACCTGCCAAAACCATTTTAAAGACCCCGGCACTGAGGAAGCTGGCGCGCAAAAAATAAAAATAAAACACACACTGGGAGCGCAAGTCCGCCGCAGGTGGACGCAGCGCCTCAAAGCCACAAAATCACAAAACCTTTCAACACCATTTAAAACAGCCCAGCACCATTTGTTCAAGAAAAAAACCGAAACCCTTTACTATCCAACATAATTTTAAAAAGCCCGGTACCGCCGGGCAAAATATGCTAGTAATAAATAAATAAACGCAGCCCCCAGCTTTGCTGCTGGTTTCATGCTATTAAGTTCCAGCCCCTCCTGGCGTGCCTAGTGGAAACCAGTATCGCAGAGTAAACAAAACAACAAAAATAAAAATGTTGTGGTTAGCTGCTGTATTTTAATTTTTGAAGTGGTAGCCGTGTCTTGTCTGTTTCAAGCATATCAGAGAGTAAATTAAAAAAATGGGGGAAAATGTGCCACCTTACAGATTCACTGCTGTATTTTAAATTTTTGAAATGGTAGCCGTGTTAGTCTGCGTTTCAAGCATATCAGAGAGCAAACAAAAAGACAAAAAAAATTGCTGAAATGCTGTGGCACTTTAAAGACTAACTGCTATATTTTTAATGTTACCTTTCGTGGATGAAGTCCACTTTGTCAAACATAAGAGTGAGACTTCATGACATCAATTTATACACATCAGGTACAGAGGTACATAAGGGTTGGCTAGCATAACAGATAAATTTACAGATCAGTGTGGCTTTTTACAAATAGAAATAACAAGATCCCTGACTGGTATTCAGATTTGCTGTGGAGTTTGTTCCTTTTGAGTTGCAAATGGTTAGTAAGTAAAGGTAAAGATCTCCCTTCCCAAAAGCAAGTTATGTCTGACTCTAGGGGTCAGTGCTCATCTTTGTTTACAACTAAAGAGCTAGGGCTGTCTGTGTTTGCAGACATTTCTGTGGTCATGTGGCAGGCATGACTAGACACCAGTGCGCATGGAATGCTGTTATCTTTCCCAATGAAGCAGTACCTATTTATTTACTGGGACAGACGACAGAAGCTCACTCTGTCATGCAGCACTTGGGTCTTGAACTGCTACCTGCTCAACTTCCAGGCATTAAGCTCAGCGCCTTATGCTCCAAAGCCTATTGGATTCAACTCTAGGGTTCAGTGCTCATCTGTTTATAGCCAAAGAGCCAGCGCTGTCTGCATTTGCAGACATTTCCATGGACATGTGGCAGGCATGACGACACCGGAGAGCACGGAACACTGCTTACCTTCCCATCAAAGAGGTACCTATTTATCTACTTGCAATTTCTTGTTTTCAAGCTGCTAGGTTGGCAGGAGCTGGGACAGAGACTGGAGCTCACTCTGTTGTGCAGTATTGGGGTCTAAAACTGCTGACCTGCCGACCTTCCAGTTGTCACATTCAGTGCCTTAACCACTAAGTCACTGCAGCCCTCAAATTGTTAGATGGGTACAAAATAAACATTGTGCATACCTGTCAACCCGCGGCTCCGGAAAAACATCGCTTGTGCGCAGGTCGCGTTCCATGCATGCGTGGAACGGTTTTACCCCTTCCACGCATGCAGGGAAGCGCTACGCCGCTTGCGCGGCCCTTACGCAAGTGACATAGCGCTTCCGTGCATGCGTGGAAGGGGTAAAACCTGCGCATGCACAGAAAGCGTTTCCCCCGCTGCCAAATTACGGGTTTTTGGCAGTGGGGGCCGGGTTATGACGTCAATCGACGTCAATTTATGGGGTAATCCCGGCCAAATCGGATAGGTTGACAGGTATGCATTGTGCATTATACATTTGCTAATGAGTTTACCTTTTAGCCCTAGCATCTATTGACAATGCTGTGAAAGATGACAATGGTGTGAGTGACCAAAGCAAAGCACCAGGCTATGGATACTGGAAACTGGTATCATTGGCTATGTTCAGGGGGATGGCTTTCAAGGCAGGGGCAAACCTTCAGTCCTATGCAGACTAACTTGAGAGTAAGATGCTTTGTACTCAGCAGATTGCCTCTGACTAAAATCTAAGGTTGCAACCTTATCTCCTGCAGAGTACAGTTTACTGCTTATGGAACAAAAGAAGACAAGACTAAAAGTGTTTAGATCTTCATCCTGTGTGCATTTATTCAGATCACGAAAAATAACTTTTCAACTTGTCACCCGACTAATGCCTACAAAGTTGTCCTGTAAGCCTTCTAGCTCTTATAGTTTTAATTCAAGTTTTTACATGATACTTGTTGTTAATTTTGCCCCCTTTCCTTGAGTGAACTCAGGCCCTTCTCCTTTCAACAATCCTGTGGGCCAGTCAAGATTAAGAGAGAATGATTGGGCCAGTAAATGTCATGGGCTCAATTAGAGGTTGAATCTGCATCTCTCAAATTTATTTATTTATTTATTTATTCAATTTATTGGTCACCTTCCTCGCCTCAGGAATCCAAGGCGGCTTACATTAAATAAAACAACTTATACAATTAAAAAACCACTGATAAAACTGATTTAAAAAAATTAAAATCTGTTAAAAAAAAACCATAACCCCTTAATTAAAACCCCACAGGGCTAAATGAGCCAGCAAGGCTGAGATGTGCTGCCAGATGCATCCCATGCCCGCTGGCAGAGCCAGGTTTTCAGAGCCTTCCTGAAGGGATACAGTTCTGCCTGGAGACGCAGCTCTGGTGGCAGGAGGTTCCAAAGGGTCGGGGCCGACACTGAGAAGGCTCTCCTCCTGGTCCCGGTAAGATGTGCGTTCCTGGATGATGGGACCACCAGCGAGCCCCTACAGTCCACCCTCGTAGGACGGGTCGAACACCTTGGGACGATGCGGTCTCTTAGATATCCTACTCCACTGCCATATAGGGCTTTAAAGGTCAAAACCAGTGCCTTGAAATCCCAGTCTGACATGCTTACTAGTGCAGTAAAACCCCTACTTACGGAAGAAAGTCCGTTCTGTAGTCTTGCTTAAATTGGCTTTTTATGTAACTCGAAGCAAACCCACAGGAAAAATTATTGTTTACATAACTCGAAGCAAACGCATAGGAAAAGATTTTTTTATGTAAATTGAAGCAAACCCATAGGGAAATGAATTTTTACGTAACTCGAACCAAACCCATAGGAAAAAGAATCTTTATGTAATTCAAAGCAAACCCATAGAAAATCGTGTTTTACCACAAAATCATTATGTAAGTCATATTTATGTAACTCGAAGCATTTGTAAGTTGGGGTTTTACTGTACATCAAATGGTTTCCGATTATTGCTCTCCATTTGTTTCCTGACTATATTTTAATACTGTATCAAGTGCTTTTATTCTTCGTCATCCAGAAAACATTGTTTGATGATGTAAATACAGTACTGTATTGCTAATGTTCAGTTGCACAGTCGAGTAGGGCCCTCTTTGCAACCCCGTAAACCACAGCACGCTAGGCTTCTCTATCATCTGCCATCCTTTGGCTCCACGTCCATTGTGTCAATGATGCTGTCAAAAGGAACTGACAAGCCATTCCAGTATCCTTGCTAAGAAAACTCTATGGACAGTATCCACAGGCTAAAAATATCAGAGTAAACAAAACAACAACAAAAAGGACAAAACATTGTGGCATCTTAAAGACTAACTACTGTATAACAAGTGCTTAATGTGAACTTAAATTTAAATGTGAGTTAGTCTTTAAGTGACTGCAGTGGCTCAAGTAGCTAAGATGCTGACTGGGAAGCGGAAGGTCAGCAGTTTGATTCCCGAGTACTGCAGGACGGAATGAGCTCCCGTCTTTGTCCCAGCTCCTGCCAACCTAGCAGTTCGAAAGCAAGCAATTTCAAGTAGATAAATAGGGACCACTTCGGTGGGAAGGTAAACAGTGTTCCATGTGCTCCAGTGTCTAGTCATGCCTGCCACATGACCACAGCGCTAGCTCTTTGGCTTGGAAACAGAGATGAGCACTGCACCCTAGACTTGGATACGACTGGCTTTCGAGCAAGGGAAACCTTTACCTTTACTAGTCTTTAAGGTGCCACAATTTTGACTTCTTCTTCTTGCTACTCTGTCTTGTTTACTCACTGATATGTTTGCACAGCCTAACACAGCTTCCACTTCAAAAAATTCAGGTTAAAAATAGTTATGGTAACAAAACACACACCAGTAAAATCCCACTCCGATGTTTGAACAGAAAGACAGTGTAGTAATGGAAGAAGCTTGACCAGGTTGGGCATCCACATAAGGAGCCACCGTTATGGGGCAGGTTTCCCTTGCTCGAAAGCCAGTCGTATCCGACTCTAGGGTGCAGTGCTCATCTCTGTTTCAAAGCCGAAGAGCCAGCGCTGTCTGCTTCTGAAGTCGTTTCCGTGGTCATGTGGCAGGCATGACTAGACACCGGAGTGCACGGAACGCTGTTACCTTCCCACCGAAGTGGTCCCTATTTATCTACTTGCAATTTCTTGCGGCAGAGAGGGGAACAAAAACATAGGCAGGGTCAGGGAATAAAATCGCAACTACCTCTTCCTTCCCTCCATCTGATCACCATCAGTCCCTGCCTGGAGCAGCAGCTGGCGGGGCATTAAATGCATCCAGGGCAGGCAGGCTGCGAGTTCAGCTCCTCCCTCCGATGCAGCGGCGCCAGAAGCCAAGCTAGGAAGCGGATTGGAGAGATTGACACGCAAACGCGACCCGCCCGCCTTGCCTGGCCTTGCCTTGGTTGGTTTCCTAACCCAGCGCCCAGCGACGTCGGACTGGAGGGCCCGCCTATAACGGCCCTTCTCTCGTGGCTGCAGAAAAAGGAACGGCTCCGGTAGGTACGAAAGGAGACAGCGGGGAGATAATCCGCGTGTGCGGTCCCGACGTGAGCGAACAGAAATGAAGACGCGTGTTAAGGGAGAGGCGCAAGAACGCTGCGGAGCAAAAGGCGTGTTCGGGTCTGGGGGGAGTGGAACGTTGTCTATGGAGTCTGTAATCCCCTCGTGTGTGTGTGTGTGTGTGTGTGTGTGCGTGCGTGCGTGCGTGCGTGCGTGTGTGCGTGTGTGCGTGTGTGCGTGTGTGCGTGTGTTCCAGAATAATGTTCTTCATATTATTTCATAAGTCATGCTCTCAACACAGACAAAGCAAATTTTTCAGTTTCAACATCTACCCAGTACATAAAGATTTTTCGAATAATCTTCATCAGGAAATATAATTCTAACTGCACGTTCGGATGGCCTCGTTCGTTAATTCTTTTAGTGCCAGAGAACTGAGTAGATTGTTTTTGGAAACTGGAATCAAGTATATTTTTTTGGAAACTATAGGAACTTGTACATTCATAGACAAATTCAAAGAAGACACACACACACACACACTCACTCACTCACACACACACACACACCATACCTGTGAACCGCGGCTCCAGACAATCCGGGACCTGCGCAGAACGGTTCTGCGCAGGTCGCCTTCTACGCATGCATAGAAGGGTTTTACGTTTGCGTAGCCCCCTTCTACGCATGCATAGCCTTCTACGCATGCGTAGAAGGGTTCTACATAAACGTAGAAGGGTTCTACACAAGCGTAAAATCCTTCTACGCATGCGTAGAAGGTGACCTGCGCAGAACGGCTGCGCAGTACCTCCTTTCCCCTGCTGCCAAATTCCGGGGTTTTGGCAGCGTGGGGCGGGAAATGGCGCAAATCGGCGCCGAAAACTGGGAAATCCAGGCCAATCCGGGAAGGTTGACAGGTATGACACACACACACACACACACATATTGAGAGCATTTATTTTGTTGTTTTGAAAAATTTGCTTTGTCTGTGATGAGAACATGACATGAAATAATATGAATTATTTGAAGAACGTTACAATGGTAACCATAGGCTTCTTGGTCTCAGTTCTGGTTTTCCAATTGGCCTTCAGCTCTCGGAGTCTGCTATATAATACACACAAGATACGAAAGTGAGATTGATTTTTTTAAAAAAATATTTCTCAAATAACAAAAATACAAAAGGTAAACAAACATACTGATCATAAAGATTAACAGTAATAAAACTAACCATAACAACTAATTTTTTTTAAGTGGACAAACATGATGTGCTCATAATGCAAGCTTTTACAAGCCTGAAGGGAAATACAGGTGAAACTCAGAAAATTAGAATATCGTGCAAATGTCCATTCATTTCACTTAAAAGGTGAAACAAATATATGAGATACTTACTACATGCAAAGCGAGAGATGTCATGCCTTAATTCGTTATAATTGTGATGATCATGGTGTACAGCGTACATAATATTATGTGATGATTATGGGGTACATGAGATTGGGGGGTTGGGGTTTTCATAAGCTGTAAGCCATAAGCATCCATATTATAACAAATTAAGGCTTGAACTATCTCGCTTAGCATATAATGAGTCTTATCTCATATATTTGTTTCACCTTTTAAGTTGCATTACTCAACTAAATGAACATTTGCACAATATTCTAATATTCCGAGACCACCCCCCTCGCCCCTGTCTTTCCTTTCCACGGGCCAGGCATTGAGCCTGGCCCGTGGAAAAGAAAGACCCCCCCCCCCCCTAAAAAAGTAAACACAAAAACACAAACCAAAACCAGTCAAAAACACTCAAAATCAAAATCAAATATATGAGATAGACTCACAAAGTGAAATATGTCACACCTTAATTCGTTATACTGTAATTGTGATGATCATGGCGTACAGCGTACATGATATTATGTGATGATTATGGGGTACCTGAGATTGGGGGTTTCGGTTTTTCATAAACTGTAAGTAAGCCATAAGCATCAATATTATAACAAAGTAAGGCTTGAACTATCGCTTTGCATGTAATGAGTCTTATCTCATATATTTGTTTCACCTTTTAAGTTGCATTACTCAACTAAATGAACATTTGCACAATATTCTAATTTTCCGAGACCACCCCCCTCGCCCCTGTCTTTCCTTTCCACGGGCCAGGCATTGAGCCTGGCCCGTGGAAAAGAAAGACTCCCCCCCTAAAAAAGTAAACACAAAAACACAAACCAAAAACACTCAAAAACACTCAAAATCAAAAATCAAGAATACAAAAAGGAAAGAAAGAAAAACAGCCAAAAACAAACAAGAAAAACACACAGACACCCCCCAAACCCCCCCCCCCCACTTGCCGGGCAAAATATGCTAGTTTATTATATTTATACATGCTTGAAATGTTAATAGGAAATATGTTTCCCCCATTGTGCTTTATTTTAAGCCTTAGCATAATTTTGTAGTAGGGCTCTAGTGAGATGCCTGTTTCAGTGATGTTTTGTGACCTGCATAAGACTGTTTCCAATCCTGTTCACACAGATTTGGGACTAAACCCAAATTATAGTAGACTAGCATATTTTGCCCGGTGGTGCCGGGCTTTTTAAAATTGTGTTGGATAGTAAAGGGTTTCGTGTGTTTTTTCTTGAACCAATGGTGCTGGGCTGTTTTAAATGGTGTTGTAAGGTTTTGTGATTTTGTGGCTTCGAGGCGCTGCTTCCGCCTGCGGCGGATTTGCGCTCCCAGTGTTTTGTTTTGTTTTTTTGCATGCCGGCTTCCTCAGTGCCGGGCTCTTTAAATTGATTTTTGAAGGTTTTTGTTTTATGTTTATGCAAATTTTATTTTATTTTAATTTATTTAATGTAAATTAATTTTATTTAGTTTAAAATTTAATTTTGGTTTTTTAAATCTTTATTTTTATGCATTTTTATTTTGGTTTTTTTGAGTGAAAAGTGATTTCTGGTTTCTTTTGGTATTTTTTGAGATTAGTGTGATTATTTTTGAATGTTTTTATAACTTATTTGATTAATTTTGGAATTAATCTTATTAGTTTCAATATTTTTGAATGTTTTTTCTCTTGTGGTCTCTGGGTGGGGTTGGTGAGCTTTTCTTCCTCTCTACAATTTTTCTCTTCTGTCCTCTGGGTGTCGCTTCCGGTAAGTATTTTCATTATTTTCTCATTTGAGTTCTGGTCCTCATGGATAGAAGACCTCTTATGGTAAGCTCTCTGGGTTGTTGTTTTTTGGGGGTGGTGGTGGTTTTTTTTGGGGGGGGTGTCTGTGTGTTTTTTCTTGTTTGTTTTTGGCTGTTTTTGTGTTCCCTTTTGGATTTTGGATTTTTGAGTGTTTTTTATTGTTTTTGGTTTGTGTTTTTGTGTTTACTTTTTCAGGGGGGTGGTGGCTTTCTTTCCCGTGGGCCATGCTGGTTGGCCCGTGGGAAGGAAGGGAAGCGGCGGCGGGGGGCCTTTCTTTCCCACGGGCCATGCTGGCTTGCCCGTGGGAAGGAAGGGCAATGGCGTGGGGGGGCTTTCTTTCCCATGGGCCATGCTGGCTGGCCCATCGAAAGGAAGGGCAGCGGCGGCGGGGTTTTTTCTTTTTTCCCCACGGGCCATGCTTGCTGGCCCGTGGGGAAGAAGGGCAGTGGCGGCAGGCGGTTTTTTTACTTTTATTTTTCACGCGCTGGCTGCTTCAGCGTTCTGCACGCTAATGGCGCGCAGGACGCTGGGGCTTGTAGTTTTGCCTGCGCATTTGCTTACTGCAGCGGTTTTTTCCTGCGGCTTTTTTTTATTGGCCGCGGCGCGTTTCCAAACGTTCCTTTTGCCGCGGCGCTCAGCCTGATTGGAACGTTGGAAATTGAAGTTCCCTTTTTTTGTTTCAACCCGACAGTTACCTGCGAACCGGGTTTGGGCAAGTGAACGGAGGCCCATTATGGGCTAGTGGGGCCTGGTGCAACATCCTTTGTCACATTCCAACGCTTAACACACCATTTTATAGGTATAGATTAACCATTGTCCACCACATCTTATCTACATATTTCAAATCTACTTTTATATCCATAGTTTACTTTTATTCAACTTTTCAAACTTACTAAAAACCATTATGTTTCCATTTTAACATTTACCAAGTATTTTCCAAAATACATTACATACATCATCACATTACATACATCATCACCCTATGCTATATACATTTCCCTGGAGGATGTGGAATTTCCCATTAATTTCTATTGTACCCAAAATTTCATTTGGTCTGGTGCCGGTTTGTTCATTCCGTCTCTCGTCAGTGAATAATCAACAAATTGTCGCCATATATTCAAAAATCTATTTTCTTTTATTATACCTTTTTTAAAATTTAACTCCCATGTTAATTTTTCATTCAATGCGAGATCCCACATGTGCTTATACCACTCCTCCACCTTTAGCACTAAATCATTTTTCCAATTTTTTGCAATACACATTCTACCCATTGTAAGCATTATAGACAACAGTTCTTTCTTATCATTATCTAAACTCATATTATCTACGTCAGTCAGCAAAATGTTATTTGGCCCCAATTTGAGACGCAATCCCATAATCTTAACAATCTCGTTCTCAATTTTTGCCCCAAAATTTTCTACCACCTTACATTCATACCACATATGAACATATGTACCCAACGTATTTTTGCATCTCCAGCACATTTTATTATTCTTTTTATCTATCTGATGTAGTCTCATAGGGGTCAAATACCACATCCATAACATTTTAAAATTATGTTCTTTTACCCTGACCGACATGGATCCCATAATTCTTTTTCTCCATTTATTTTGCCACTCCTTTTCTGTTATCTTCATATTCAAATCTTGTTCCCATGTATTTTTTAATAATTCTTGTGGGTTACCCTCTGTATTTATTATCTTATAAATTTTGCTAACCATTCCTTTAATTCCAACTTCCTTCTTCCTTATCTTCCATATTAATTCCTCAAATTCGGTCCTACATCTTTCCAGACTCTGTTCCCTCAAACAATTGTTGTTCCACTTGTTCACCATCGCTATCTGAAACCAATTCAACTTCATCTGTGTATATAGCTCTCGTTGCATCACTTTATCTCTACAGACTCGTATCCAATCTCTCAGCAGGAAAACCCCATTCTCCAACAAAATTTCTCTCATCTCATTTTCCATTCTTATTGGAAACTTTTTCAGGTCTTCCATTTCAATTATCGGCGAAATGTTCGGAACTAATTTCGTTTTAACCTTCTTCCATACTCCCAACATTGACCTCAGCATTCTATTTTTAACTGGTATTTTCCATATTTCCTTACCTAAAAAAATGCTCTTACCCACTTCCTTTAGTTCCTTCATTTCGATTTCCTTCCAAATAACCACCTCCTTCATTAAGATCTTAACTACATTCTTAATATGAAACGCTTTGTAATAATTCTTTAAATTAGGAATTCCTAAACCCCCTTCTTTTTGAGATAAATACCACATTTTCTTTAAATTCTAGGTCTACGTCCTCCGTTACAATAATTATTTAATAATTTTTGAAATTCCTTAATTTCTTTGTCAGTCAGTTGAATTGGTAAGGCATCTAACAAAAAATTTAATTTTGGTAACAACATCATTTTAGCCAACGCTATTCTGCCAAACCAAGACAACCTCAATTTTTGATATTGCGAGATTTTATCTTTAAGTTCTTTCTTTTGTTTGTCATAATTTAATCTTCTCAAATCATCCAATTTATTTGAAATAATTATCCCCAAATATCTCAAACTCTCTTTAATCTGTAGTTTAAATTTATCCCTTATTCTCCCTTGTTCTTCCTTATCAATATTACTTAAAATCATTTCAGATTTATCCCAGTTTATCCTCAAACCTGTTATTTGTTCAAATTCCTTTAAATGTTCTTGAATTCTTTCCAAGGTCCTTCTAGGATGTTTCATAATTATCAAAGTATCATCCGCATATAGACTAATCTTGTTTTCCAATATTCCTTCAATGCTTTTATCTTCTCTTATGGTATTTGCTAATATTTCCATTGCCATAATAAATAATATTGGTGATAAAGGACATCCTTGTCTTGTCCCCGCCTCTAATCTCACTTCCTCTGTAAAACCTTCGTTAACCCTGACATTGGTGTATACTTGTTGATATAATTGTTCTATTGCTTTTGTAAACCTATCACCGAATCCATAACTTCTAATTATCTCGTTAATTGTTATCCATTGCAAAGAATCAAATGCCTTGAAGCTATCTAGTGATAGTAACCCAACTTTCTCCTTATTTTGCCCTGCAGCATCAATCAGATCTACAACTCGCCTTACTAAATCTGCCATGTGCCTACCTTTCACAAAGGTACTGGTGAAAGGTACTGGTTGTCAGGTGAAGAGAAGGAGATTAGAAGCAGCTCTCAGAAAAGATAGACCGGATATAATCTTTCTGCAGGAAACCCATCAGAAATCGGAAGAAACTAATAAGTTGTTTTTAGGATGGACTCAGTTTTATGAAAAATCATATGGTACTTCAAAGGCCAGAGGTGTAGCGACTTTGATATCAAACAGGTTGGGATTTGAGATGGTAAAAAGTATTTCTGATCCAGAAGGAAGATATCTGATAGTAAAAGGGAAAATAGATGAGAAGGAGATAACATTGGTGAATTTGTATGTGCCAAATGAGCATCAAAATAGTTTTTTAGATAAGGTGTATCGAATATTGGAGAAAGAAAAAACAATAAAAATGATTGTAGCTGGAGACTTTAACCTAATAAGATCAAATATAGATAGTACAAATATAGCAAGAAGTGGGGAAGGAAATAAAATGCATGTGTTAAATAATTGGTTGAACTCTTTAGGGTTGAAAGATACATGGAGGGAACTTAAAGGATTGGAAAGGGTTTAAACATTTTTCTCACAAGTCTATAACACGTATTCTAGAATAGATTACATATTTGTTACTGATAATTTGATAAGAAATTTAGATGATATAGAAGTTGGAATTTTTAAAGAGTCTGATCATGCAAAAGTATTGCTGGAAATAAAAATAGATGCTACAAAGATTAGGAAAAATTGGAGATACAATGCCAAATTGTTTAAAGATATTAAGTGTAAAGAGCAAATGGTAGAAAAATGGGAAGAAAATTGGAAATGGAATGATACAGGGGATGTTAGATATGGTATTGTATGGGATACAATGAAGGCAATATTCAGAGGTGAAAGTATCAGGTTGGTAAATATTAAAAATAAACAGCTAAAAAGCAAACAAGAAATTGAAAAAGAGATTAAATGGTTGCAGGAGAAACATGCAATAACCAAGGATAGAAAAATGTATGAAAGAATGCAGGTTTTAAAGAAGGAATTAATAGGAAAATATATTGAAAAAGTGAAAAGAGATTTGGTATATTTAAAAAGGGAATATTTCGAGTATAGCAATAAAAATTCAAAACTTCTAGCAAGAGCAGCTAAGGAAAAAAGAAGCAGAAGAGAAATAGGGATTTTAGTAACTAAGGATGGTACAAGGTATAATAAAACTAAAGATAGATGTAAGGTGGTTAAAGAATTCTATCAAGAATTATATTCTAAAAAGAAGGTAAATATGGATAAATTAAAAGATAAATTGGGAATGCAAATTAAAAATAAAATAAGTCAGGAACATAAACAAAAAATGGAAGAATCAATAACTGAAAAAGAGATAAAAGAAACAATAGCTAAATTGAAAGCAGATAAATCACCGGGGGAAGATGGATTACCCGCAGAATTCTATAAAGAGTTTAAAGATATAATAACCCCAAAGTTATTAAAATTGTACAATGATATACTTGATGGGGAACAGATACAACCATCATGGTATAGAACAATAATTGCTTTGTTACCAAAACCAGGAAAAGATCCAGAAAAGGTAGAGTCATATAGGCCTATCTCTGATAAATCAAGACGCTAAGATTTTTACGGCAATACTGGCAAGTAGATTAAATAGTTTTATGGATAAATATATAAATAAAGATCAGGTTGGATTTGTGAAAGGTTGGTTTGTATTTCAGAGTCCCTGAGATTGCAGCTTGCCCAAAGGAGATGTGTTAGGTATTGTGACAATGAATTCTAACCCAGAAAAGATGTCGTGTGGTCAATGGAACAGGGATGAGGTAAGGAGTAGGTAGATGTTTTTCCCCCTCAGTCGCCTGTAAAATCTTCTGTGTTAGGCGTTTGTACGATGCTATGATATTGGATGAATTGCAGGTTTCTGTTGAAGATGTGGAACCTGGGAAATATGATCTGGAATCTTTTTGTTTTCTGTAGCCTTCCTTATCCTCCTCCCTTTTCTTCTCCTCTCCAACCATTTTGTTAAATTTACTTATTTGTATACAGTGGAACCTCATACAACAATGGCCCCGTATAGCAACAAAATCGCATAACAATTAGGTTTTGGGGGGGAAATGGTGTCCCGCATAACAATTTTCCTTATGGAAAAAATTGTACAACAAATTTTCAATGGGAAAAACCACTTAGCATAAAAAATCGTTGTACAATATATCCCATAGGGAAAATTGCTATACGATGCATGTATCGTATAGCAATTGTTTCGTACAACAACGAGCCCCGTGGAATGGATTAAAATTGTTGTATGAGGTACCACTGTATTTGGAAGGAGATATGAATGGATCTTGGGTATGCTTGATTCCACAGAAAAATCATTAGATCCTAATTGCTGGGAAGTTGAATGGACACTTAAAATTGAAAGGAGAAGGATGGAGAGGAGGAGGAGGAGGCTTAGAGAATTAAGAAGTGATGAAACTTTCCTGATATATTTCTATTAAAATTTATAAAACATATATCCTGAAGAGCATGCTTTTAAATTTGAAACATTGACTTTTCCTATGTCATACAGCAAGAAATATTTTTGTCGTGTTGCTAAGTAAAATAATTTGTAATAAAAATGTAAGGCAGTCTTTCCATGGTTGTGATCAAATTTGTTGCATTTAAACTTGTTAAATGATGTAATGCTCGTATTTGCCTATTTGGTTGTTTGCTGCAATGTGTATTTTAACAATTTGGGATTGTTGTTGAATGATTAGTTAGAAGGAATTTCAAAGAAACAGACTGAAGAACAATCTGTAAATATTGTGTGCTATAACATGAAGACATTTATGTTATTTCCATATCTTTCCAATGTAGCAAGAACAAGAAGAATGGGAACATATAAACAAGTTACTAAAGCAACATGGGTTAAGACCTGTGTGCATTGATAATCCTGGAGACAACAGAAACTTAATAGGTAAGCAAGAATGTTTTTTTAAAAAGCATGATGGATGAATTGGTCATCAGTTGAATGTTGCACGCTTGTAATTGAAGATATAAATTATCAAATATTTGTCAAACTATGAATATGGGGTTGCAAAAGACTTGCCCGTGGGTCGTCTTCTTCTTTAGTGTCTAGTCCAGATGTGAAACTGACAAAATGAAGACACCTTTTGGTGAGTTCATTCTGCAGTTCTGTTCGCCTGACCTAGTGTGAGAAAGATTAGCCAGCAACACAAGGTTTGTCCCTACCAGAGTATGTCTGATTGTGGTTCAAAAATACCACAATCTTTGAGGCGGCTCTTTCAGTATACCCCTGCCTTTGGGTGAATTGCCTGTACTGGTCTGGCATTTTAATAGTAACATTGTTCAATACTATAATTATAGATTACATGATTAATTTAGGGAGTAAAATTAAAGCTGACACTGCAGCTGGCTCCAGAGTCATAAAGAAACCCAGTGCTTTTTGCCCCGGCTATCCAGGAACGTGGTCAAGATTATTGATTTTCATGGGCACATCAGACATGATGTGCCTTTCTCATTCCAGATGCCTGCAAATTTGTGAGAGGTCAAAATTTGTAGCATATTTTATTGGACACCTGTTGAGACTTTGTTCTTAACTTCACAGATATGACTATTATGGACAGACAGTCTTCACAAGCAGCGAGGCATGCCTTGAAAACACTAGTGGAAGAAACGGAGTGTCAACGGAAAATTGTTCATGGATTGATAGAAGATAATCACCAGCTTAGGTGAGAAGGTTTCTAAAATAAATTCTGTGCCAGTTAGTAGATGGGATGCAGAGAGTTCTGAATCTCAGTGAAGAGAATTAAAGAGTGAATGTCAGGTCTACTTCCTACCTGGGTTAATGCCCCATTTTTTCCATACTCCTTGCATTAAAGCTGACAGTCATGACTTCACTCACTTCTTGAGTGTTTCCTTTCATCTTCACTGTGGTGGAGTGCAGAATCCACATGCTGGAAAAGTTATCTTCGTCTCAATATTTCTGGACCTGACTATGTATGTTTGTGTGTGCTTCTTTATCTTATATCATGCCCAGTTGGTGCAAGTACCACTCTGTGTACATTAGTGGACATTAGTCCACTGGCAACTTGTTCCACATTGAAGGAGCTACAGCCAAGATAGATCTTGTTCAGGTCACAACCTTTTAAACTCCTTTTGGTTTAGTAATATGGAATGTAAGAGCTTGGGTGTTCCATGCACAATTTTTTAGGAAGAGGTGCTTCTGCAGCCAGTTACCTTGATACCAAAAGAAGTTTCTTCATTGGAGAAGGACAACCTGGTGGTCTCTCCATGTGTAAAGACTATAGCTCTTGTCAACCCTAGCCAGCCTGGCCAGTCTTCTGGGGTGATGGAGATTGAAGTACAAAATCTGTGTGTCTAGCCCCGTGATAGCAAACCTTGGCACTCCAGATGTTCCTGGACTTCAATTCCCGGAAGCCCAAGCCCCCGTGAATCCACACGAATGGGTTTACTGCAATTCATCTGGCCCGCGCTGCCCTTGTCACTCCCAGAAGTGGATAACTTGCTTGTGGCGCAGTGGTTAAACTGCTGTACTGCAACCAAAAGGTTGTGAGTTCGATCGTGACCAGTGCTCAAGGTTGACTCAGCCTTCCATCCTTCTGAGGTCAGTAAAATGAGTACCCAACATGTTGGGGGCAAAATTCTAATTAACTTGTGAACCTCCCAGAGAGTGCACTAAAATGCTATGGGGTAGTTTATAATTGTGATTGCTTTGCTTCCTGCTTTCCTGCCTTCTGAACTTGAATGTGGCTTTTTTCTTTTCTTTTTTTGGAATCTAGTGCTTCCTCTCCACATGAAGCAGGTTAAGGGGGCTGCTTTACCTTTCTCCCTGCGTTTACAGCAGATGGCAAAGATCCAAGCCCATAAAGGAGAACTGTTACCTACAGTGTCTTCTAAATTAATACTTTGTGGAATTTGAATCAATTTCACTTATGACATAAAACATTTTTTTTAAAAAAATAGAGATGAATTACGCTTGGAGCGAAGTCGGGCTTCTCGGCAGGAACAGCGTGCCAACGATCAGGACATCATTCTGGAAAATATCAAGCACAAAATTCGTCAGCTGGAAGATGAATCTATAGCGAATGCTTCCCTGCAACATAATCAAGTGAAAGACCTTCAGATGGATCACCAAGCAGTGAAGGTACTTTAATTTGCAGTTTGGGGATCTGGACTTCTCAGGGAGTTTTCTTTTTGTTACAGTGATTTTAAAATGTACAGTAAAACCTCGGCTTACATATGCCTCGAGTTACATAAAATTCGACTTACATAATGATTTTTGCACTAAAAACATGTCCCGATTTACATAAATGTTCCTATGGGTTTGCTTCGAGTTACGTAAAAAAATGTCCCTATGGGGTTGCTTTGATTTATATAAATATCATTTTTCTATGGGTTTGATTTGAGTTAAGTAAAAAATTCATTTTTCCTATAGGTATGCTTTGAGTTAAGTAAAAAACCAATTTACATAAAAGCCTACAGAACAGACTTTTTACGTAAATAGGGGTTTTGCTGTATGATGTTAAAGTTGATACTATGCTAAGGATTATTCCCCATGGCTTGATATTTGGAATGTATTCACTGCTCATTTTAAATGTACTGACAAGAAAACACACACACATATATAAATTAAACTGGAAACTAGAAATTGGGACATTTCCAAATTCAGTGTGGCCTCCTTTTATTTCTCATGCCAGTACTGGGCTATCCTTTCTGATTATCTTGCTTTGTGCATGCAGGCAAAGTACCACCAGCAGTCTGAAAAATTACGAGAGCAAGAGGAGACGATTTCCCGCTTGGAAAAGGAACTCAGTCGGGTAGGCATAGAGGAGCAGCAACGTGTTGCTACGCAGAAAAAAATGTTCCACCATTTTTGCAAGCAGGCTCCAAGAAGTCCCTTGGATAATCAGTGAGTAATTGCTGCAGTTTTTGACAGTTTCCTAAAATGCTCAACATATGGTGTTTGTGTGAGAATCTTAAGATTTGGAAATTAAATAAATTGTAGTAGTAAATTTTGATTTATTTGGGGCTGTGTTATGGTTTAAAATGAGGAACTGTGGTGGCTTAGTGGTTAAGATGCTGAACTTGATGATTGGAATGTCAGCAGCAGGTTAGCAGTTTGAGACCTGAGTGCTGCACGATGGAGTGAGCTTCCATCACTGTCCCAGCTTCTGCCAACCTAGGGGTTCGAAAGCAAGAAATTGCAAGTAGATAAATAGGTGCCAGGGAACTGCGGTGGCTTGGTTAAGACGCTGAACTTGAAGACTGGAAGGTCGAAGTTCAATACCTGAGTACTGCATGATGGAGTGAGCTCCCGTCTCCATCCCAGCTCCTGCCAACCTAGCAGTTCGAAAGCAAGAAATTGCAAGTAGATAAATAGGGACCATTTTGGTGGGAAGGTCAACAGTATTCCATGCACTCTGGTGTCTAGTCATGCCTGCCACATGTCCATGGAAACATCTGAAGACACAGACAGTGCTGGATCCCTAGAGTCGGATACGACTGGCTTTTGAGCAAGGGAGACCTTCACCTGTGATTTAGGATACTTTGTGCCATGTTGCACTTTGAGACCATTTTATCAGTACTTAGTGTCGTTAGTGCCACCCCTGTGGCTGCTTTGGAGACATATAAAGCTTTCATTCATGTGATTTAGTTGTATAGTAAAACCGCTACTTATGAAAAAAGTCTGTTCCATTGGCTTTTGCTTAAATCGTTTTTTTATGTAACTCGAAATAAACCCATAGGAAAAATGACATTTTTACGTAACTCGAAGCATAGGAAAAATAATCTTTATGTAACTCGAAGCAAACCCATAGGAAATCGTGTAAATCGGGACATGGTTTTAGCACAAAATCATTATGTACGTCGAATTTGATGTAACTCGAGGCATTTGTAAGTCGTGGTTTTACTGTACTTGCTTGAGGGAACCAGCCAGCAATACTCAGGGTTGTACTGTGAAACTGCAGGTGAAAGTTTGATATGTCCATTTACTACACCCCATTGTTGAAACAGGGAGCAAAGTAAAGACTAAAACCCCTCCTTTATCCTCCTTTCCCTTCTCTAACCTACACTGGAGTGATGGTGGGGGAGTAGAAAGATCCTTTCAAAATATACAGTGTACCTATCTCATCAGAAATGTGGGTGCTGGCAGTCTCCCCTTGTTTCCCAGCTCCACCTTCCCTTCTCTGTTGCCAACAACATGGCAGGACGTAGATCAGTTTGAAGGCTCTGGCGCTGGAGAAGTGTAAGTGTACATTATTCTTTCCCTTCTTCCTGTTTAGGATTTGTTGCCTAATTGATTACTATGAGTCTCAGATCAACCAAGTGAGAAAAGAACTAAGGTAGGAGAAACCATTGATATAGAACAAGATGCATTATGATAGCATTGGTGTTATTTATTTATTTCATTTTTATACCGCTCCTCTGGGATATTTCCCACTCTGGGTGGCGCACATACAAATAGCATAATAAAACAAACAACAGAATAAAATAAAATAAAACCAAAGAAATACATCATAAAATAAAATACCTGGCATCTGTGGGCACACAGGGTCAACTGACCAGCTACTTTATTGTTAAGGGTGTGATATTCTTAAAGGTTTCCTTGAATATCTAAATCAGGGGTTCCCAACCCTTTTAAGCCATGGGCCAGGTCACGCTCTCTCTGTCAGCTTCGAGGGCCAGACAACCATTTTGCCCTGCTTGCACAATGAGGGTGGCCATTTTGTCCCAACAGCTTCAAAGGGGTAGCCATTTTGTTTCTCGAATGCCCTTGGTGGGGATAGGGGTGGGCCATATGAAATGGCACCATGGGCCAGATCCAGCCAGTGGACCTTAGGTTGGGAACTCCTCATCTAAATGGAGTGAAGATACTTCCAGACATTAAGGTCTTTTGACATGCTCCAGTGGGGCTGGGCATCAGGAGCTGATTGCAAGTAAAGATAATAAATCCTGATTTCTCACATAAATAAATATGTATGTATTATGATTTATTACTTTTATATATATATATATTTAATATATTTAATATTTAATATATATATATTAAAAGCCGTTTCCATTTATAGGAAATATAAGAAAAAGACTAACCATGCACGAGAAGAGAAGAAGGATGAGGAAGATTTTTTGAAGGACATTGATGCCACAGCTAATTACAAAGCCTTACTCATGGTGAGGTACCAGTAAACAATCATAAATGTGGACCTGGACGCTGTCCAGGCTGTAGGGATAAAATTAGGCATTTCTGCTGGCAATTTATTCTCACTTGGTTCACTTCAGGAGCATTCTGAAGACAAAAGGGTATGGCTGCCGGTTAACTTTAAATGCTAGTTCTTCCTTGTAGTTATGCCCAGACTGCATTGTCCTTTTAAAAGAAATACTTTTTGGATAGCTGACAAGATGCTAGGCACCCTGCCTTGATTGCCTTCCATTGATAGAGTTAAGAAGTATGCTGCTGTGTCTCTCGGCAGTTGGAAAAAGGAAGAATAGTAGGCTAGAAGATGGCTCGGTCAATTCCAGTATTGATAAATTGGGGACATTCTGGTAGTGTCCTAATCTATCATAGAGGAACTGGCAAAAGTTACTTAAGATGAGTAAGTTATACTAACTTGAGGGAGCCAGCCAACAATACTCCTCTAGCTCTCCTCTTTCCTCAAGAGAGAATTGGGCAACCGTCTCTCAGATCTGCTTTGATTTGGATTCCTGCAATGAGCAGGGAGTTGGACTCGATTGCCTAAAAAGCCCTTTCCAACCCAGCGGTTCTATGTTCAGAAAAAGCAGAAATGAAAATGTTTACAAATTGATATTGATGTTTTTACCTTCCGACTCAACCGGTTTTTGAGAGCCTGTCATACTGCTGTTGCTCCAACACAGCTCTTCTCTCAGCATTTGGCAGATCTGGAAGTCAGGTTTCACCCATTGCAGGAATGATCACCAGTGGAAAAAATGTTTGTAAAAATGTTCCTGCAAAGAGGAGCAGAAGGCAGTCTGTTAGGTAAGATCTCCTGATGTGCCATGTGGTTAAGTAAACAGGAGACATTATCCCTGAAAGACTTTGTTCTGGGTCAGAGAGGAAAAGTTCTGCTATAGGAAGTAATGAGGAGATCTTGTAGTTCTATTGGCAGTATTCCTACCTGGCCTTTACAGGATAGCGGCCATTGCTTTATGTTTCCTTCATCATCTAAAGGGCAGTTGCAGTCATTCAGCTGAAATAAATCTTGTGTAAAATGTTTTTAACTAAATAATCAGAAACTTTCTTTTGAAAACCCTATTAAAACAGTGCAGGAGGGGAAAGATATCTCCATATTGTTTGAGCAGCAATACTTTAGGAGTAGATGTTGTACTATTTTCTTGATTAGAATCCTTTTCTCCCTTAAAACACAAACCTGTAGGTCCTGTTTTGATAAAAAAAAATAATGCAAGCACTTTTCTGATTGGGTCACTGACAGGACTAGATAACATTTATTAAGTTGATCAGACTTTGGCTACCTGGATATTGTTTGCACAGTGGAGAGGAATTTCTATCTTGATTGCCAAAAGTGTAATCATGCAATTTTAAACATTTCAAGACATAGTTCCAAAGTAGATACACTTAGTAATTACTATAAATAATGTAGCTATTGACACTCTTTATCATTTTAGCTAGATATAACTGCAGGTAATAGGTGTAACTTCAAATACTATCAAAGTGGTAAATATTTGAATTACTAGAATTTTAATTTTAAGCTGTCCTTTGGTTTAAGAATTTATAGCACTAAGTTTCCTCTGGAGAAATCAATATTTCTCAGTGTTTATTCTCTCCTCTTAATAGGGCATGTTGAATGACCTACTTAGTCGAGTGGTTGGGAGGACAAGTGAGATAAGGATAGGAACGTGAATATTATGTGGGTGTGTACATATGTGCTGTGTACATATTTGCAATCATATTTAAAATGAAGTCTTTAAAGTCTTTTCAGACTCAGATAATTGAGACAAAAGCCCGAAATGATCAACTGTTACATGAAAATATAAATCTCAAGAAAGAAATGGAAATCAGGTGAGTGGAAGGGTTGGTATTTAAACAACTAGTGGTTCTTGCATTCAGTGCGGAAAAGGGGTGTAATATCAAGCAGTCATTTATAGATGATCTGAAAATATTTGAATTTTGTAACTGTAGCTATAAATGCTTAGACAATATCCTTCACTAGGAGAGTGAGATAGTCGTGCTATAGTAATTATTTTATTCCTTTTAGACCAACTGCGGAAGAGTTAAAATTTTACAAACACCAAGTTAAGAAATTGGAGAAAACAGTAAAGAACATGAAGTAAGTAAGTTAGTAGTAGTAGTGGTAATGATAGTTATAATAATAATAATAATAATAATAATAATAATAATAATAATAATAACAACAACAACAACAACAACAACAACAACAACAACAACAACAACAACAACAACTAGTTGATTGCCCGGCCTTGCCGGGGTTTTTATATTGTTACTAGCTATTGTGCCCAGCCTTGCCGGGCATGTTTGGATTATGTTGGTGGGGTGGTTTTGGGGGGTACACAGAGAGAGAGAGTGAGAGAGGGGGGGAGGCGGCTAGTGAGTAGGTGGTTTTGGTGGGTACACAGAGAGGGGGGGAGGTGGCAGGTGAGTAGGTGGTTTTGGGGTATACACACACACACTCACACAGAGAGGGGGGAGGTGGCAGGTGGGTAGGTGGTTTTGGGGTGTACACACACACACTCACACACAGAGATAGAGTGAGGGGGGCAGCAGGTGAGTAGGTGGTTTTGGGGTATATAGAAAGAGAGGGGGGAGGCTGCCTTACCAGTTGAGACTGAGGGCGAACTTGCAGGTAGGTCTGGCGGCAGAGTTTGGAGGGGGACTGTGGCAGCCTCTGGCGGTTTTGTTTCTTTTTTTGAGGGGGGATGGCAGGGGTAGCGGGGAGGAAGGGGAGTCCCTCTTCTTCTCGCGGCCCCATGGAGGAAGGCCAGCACCAGCCTTTCCATGGCTTGGGTGGGGTTGTGGGGAGGAGAGGGAGCCCCTCTTCTCCTGTGGCCCTTGGGAGGAAGGCCAGTGCTGGCCTTTCCACGGCTTCGGTGGGGTTGTGGAGAGGAGGGAGAGCCCCTCTTCTCCCTGTGGCCCCGGGGATGAAGGCCAGCGCTGGCCTTGCCGCGGGGGTTGAAGTGAGGGTGGCAAAGTGCAGCAGCCGCCTTTGGCGGCCTTGTGCTCCCTGCCTAGCAATTATTATAGAATGGCGTGTGCGGCCGCCGTTGTTTTTTTGACGCGCGTGCCAGCTGTCCCGCCTCCTCTGCGCTCATGTCCTCATGCCTGATTGGCTGGGAAGCGTAGGTTTCTTTGGTTAGAGTTCGTGGGGCTTTGGCCCCACTCTTGGTTCCCGGACCCTCATGGTGACCATGTCTGTGAGGTAAGGTAAGTGTGTCCGGCTCATTACGGGATGGGCTGGACGTGTGCGGACACACATTCCGGACTCACATGGCCCAACCCATTCTTATAGGTATAGATTTTTAATTATTGGAAGGTATGTCCTTTGTTGTGATTTGTTTATGTGGTTATGGTGTATTTATGTAGATTAAGGGAAGTGCATGTAGGTAGCAATCACCAAAATAAACATTTTCAATTATTGTTTTCCTTTATTTTTCCTTTACCCCATAGATTGCACGGAACCAATAAAGATGATGACATGAAAGAAAACAGAAAAATTAAAAGTAATATAGGAGAAGACCAACTGCAGGAAGTTAGCAGAAAATATTTGAAGGTTGGTATGTAGCTGCTACAGATGGTTTTGCAGAAAATAAACAAGGGCCTAGGGCCTAGTTAAGACAGAAAGGGAGACCATGAATTTCCTCTATGAATCACCTGTGAAGAATCTCCATTCATGTTCTTTCTGCCTGTCTTCCTCCTTTTCCTCCTCCTGAGGAAATCAGAAAATTTTGCTTCTTGTAAAAAACCATTGCTACTGTTCCTGGTAGCATCCAGTTAAAAAGAAACTATGATTTATTTTAAAATGTAGCTCGTAGGAAGGAACTAGGCTGAATTTGTACCTTCAGTCCCTGTAAACAAACACAGTTCATTGCTCTCATGTGCCATGAGTACTTTCTTATTACTCAAATGAAAATGTACCTTTTTTTAAAAAAAAAAAATTCTTTGCATCAACAATGAATATCATGTTAACAGCATGTAACAAGAATTTTCTGATTGTAAAGTACTGTAATACACTTAACTCTCATAACTGCCAGAAGCTTGACATTATAGTATCTGGTTGTATCCTGTGCTTTTGTACACTCTCTTCTTGGTGCCTATTTTAATTTCTCCTTTAAACATGGTTTATATACACCAAAGAGGCAAACTACGGTTTGGCACCAGGATCACCACAATAATCTACAGTGTTTTACAGAGGTTGCAGTTGAAGCCATGTTTGGTAAGAAGATCTCAACTCGGAAAGCTAATGTCAAAATGAGTTTGGCTGTTAAGTGAGAAGTATACATGGAGAAAAAGAAGTGTGTTCCTTACAGAGTTCATCCACAGGGCACCAAACCATAGTCTGCTATTTCTGAACTGGCCCACTGTGTTGCCTTACCCACACACCCCTCCCGGGGTATGAGACATGTTTAGAAAAGCAAAAGTGTTCAGACTTACAGCACCACCCTCTGTGTATTTATTTAGGATAAAGTCTGACTGGGTTCATTGGTTCTGACTCATTAGTACATGTTCAGCAGCATTGTAGCTTTACTGTTCCTTTGCCAATCGCTGTCACAGAGAAAGAAGTGAAAAATGGGGAAGCATTTGGGAAGAAGAATTGGTGGGCAAGGGGGAAAGCTGTCATAATCCAGTCCAACAGAAGCAATTTTAAGTCTTGTTATTCCAGTGAGTGAAATTTAAACATCTAGGTAACCACTGAAACTCAGTGTACAGTGGAACCTCAGTTAACAAATGGCTTGGTTAACATAAAAATCACATAACAAAAGGAAATCCATAGAAAATAGTGGCTCAGTTTATGGAATTTTTTTCAGAACAGATTAATTGGTTTTCAATGCATTCCTATGGGAAAACACATTTGGGTTAATGTATTTTGGTTTTCAATGCATTCCTATGGGAAATTGCTTTCAATGTGTTCCTATGGGAAATTCAGTTAATTTTCGCTGTAAGAAACGTCCTAGAGAACGCATTAACATTCCTATGGGAAAACACATTTGGGTTAATGTATTTTGGTTTTTAATGCATTCCTATGGGAAATTGCTTTCAATGTGTTCCTATGGGAAATTCAGTTAATTTTCGCTGTAAGAAACGTCCTAGAGAACGCATTAACATTCCTATGGGAAAACACATTTGGGTTAATGTATTTTGGTTTTCAATGCATTCCTATGGGAAATTGCTTTCAATGTGTTCCTATGGGAAATTCAGTTAATTTTCGCTGTAAGAAACGTCCTAGAGAACGCATTAATTACGTTAACCGAGGTTGGATTTTATCTACTTTGTGCTTAACAATACAGAAACAACACACAAGATATGTTCAGTTTCTTTCAGGAAGGGGTGGTTCTTCAAGTAGTGAAAGATACTCATTTGTCATACCCATTTTTCTTCATCTGCATGCAGTATCTGGCATTTCATGGCCGTTGTTTTAACTTTGGGACCTGATTAGTCATTGAAAATGAAAATGGGCTGAATTTGAAAATCTGGTGCGTGAGGAATTCCTGTTATGGGAGAAATGGTTAAAACATAGTTAATAAGTATTCCCATTAAAACGGTTAGATCAACAGATTCAGATTGCCTGTGTTTTGGCTTGCAATTCTTGTTTGGCCTTAAGTGTAATTCTCTTAATTGTATTGAGAAACAAGGTATATAATTAAGAGACTTACAATTAAGTCCAATTGTATTGAGTAACAAGGAATGGAAGGCTGCAGTAGCGTAGTGGTTCAGATGCTGAATTTGATGACTGGAAGGTCACCCGTTTGAGACCCAAGTGCTACAAGAGATAGTGAGCTCCCGTCTCTGTCCCAGATCCTGCCAATTAAATCTATTTACCGATGTGTATAAAATACTTAACACTAACAAGGTATACAAATACCCTTCTGATATTCTTCAAAAGTAACTGCATCCTATATGGCCTTACTGACAAATCTTTCATGTTTAAAGGTGTTGTCCTCCATTGATTCAATCGTAAGAAGCCCAAAGAGGGCTCCCTTCGTGACACATATGCAGAGGAGCAGATTGCCAAGAAGCCGTACGAAGGAGGCTGAGCAAGAATGTGGATTTGAACATCTTCCTTTTACTGTTGAAATGTGGGCTGATCAACTAATGGCCCTCACGGTACAATATTGGGTTTTGTCCTATTCATTTTTTTAAAGTGTTGGGTGGGTGGGGATTTTTAGATGGTTGTAAACGGGATTATAAATGGGCATGTTAAACTGTTTTTTATTGTCTTTGTTTTTATCTTATGTTGTTGAGCCGCTTCGGGTCACTTTCGAGTGAGGGAAGCGGGATAGAAATGTTTTAAATAAATAAATAAATACCGTATTTTCTGGCGTATAAGACAACCCCCAACTTTTCCAGTTAAAATATAGAGTTTGGAATATATTTGTCAGCTGCAGTTAAGTACCTGTCCTATAAGACCCCCGACTTTGGCACAGATTTTTCGGGGTTAAAAAGTAGTCTTATACGCCAGAAAATACAGTAAATATTGGGTCTTTTTCAGTTTTACTTCCCTATATAGCCTAGCATCTTGATCAGCCTTCTGTGGAATAAAAAATATATGGGAAGAGCAAATGTGGACTTTTTCATAGAGAAAGATTTTATTAATGAACTGTGCTTTTAAAATTATTCTTGTTTTACAAAATCCACACCACAGTGAGCCTTAAATATTACATCTTTTGAAGACCTTTCTATTATTCCAACAGGAATTTTGCCTACCATAAATGTATAGGAATGAGATACATTCCAATCTTTGCTGCAAATTCCATCACATTTTGGGAATTATTTTAATTATTAATAAAATCCTGCTAAAATAAAAGTGAATGTCCCACATTTTATACTCAGGCCCTTGTTGTGTTAAGAGCATACCTGTCAAGTTTTGTATTTGAAAATAAGGGAAATCCAGCGGCGCTGGGCAGGCGCTGCACCAGTGTGCATGCGCAGTATGGATTTTGCCTTTTCCTTCTGCGCAAGGCACCATTGGGGCTGTAGATCTTGGCCCACTTTACACCTGTGCGCATGCGCATTACGGGCTTTGTCTTTTCCTTCCGAGCAAGGCATCATGGGGGCTGTAGTTCTCGGCCCATTTTGCACCAGTGCGCATGCGCAATACAGGTTTTGCCTTTTCCTTCCGCGCAAGGCACCATGGGGGCTGCAGTTCCCAGCCCATTTTTTTAAAAAAATTATAGAATACGGGAGATTTACGGGAAAATACGAATACGGGATGACGGTAGGAAAGAGGGGTAAATAACGAGTTTCCCGGCCAATCCAGGAGACTTGACAGCTATGGTTAAGAGCCAACTGATTCTGGGATCAGAGTATGTCATATTGGTGGGAGCTCTTCTGACCACTGATGGTGGTTTTCTTCTTTCCAGAATTTGTACCAGTCCCTGAAAAAGCTCTTTATTCAATTAGTGCCTTGGGTTACAGTAGCCATGCAGGAGAACAAGGAACATGTCAGGGTTGAAGACCTTCAGCTCCTAGTTGATGAAATTTCTGAAGAAGTAGAAAATGAGGAAAAGGTAATCCTGTTAAACAGTTCTGAGGCTAATCCAAGGTTTATCCTGAACAGTTTTTCTTTCTTTGTGCTTCTATGAAGCCCTATTTTGATGTAATACAAAGTTTTTCTCTCTTTCACTCACTCTTTTTCTGTAACCACAGTTATTTCTTTAAAGTCTGCTAATAGTTTCCTAGTTAATTTTGGGAGATTGCTAGATTTTAGACTGCATGCATCCCCACTGTTCTGTTATTTTGGTGTAACCGAGTTTGGGGAAAAAATTAATTTCTGGTTTTCTTGACATCCTACAGAAGAATCATGTGCCTTCGCAACAAACCTTATATGCAATTGTCTGTCACTTTCAAAAGCTGTTTGATGTGAATTCTTTGAGTGGTATTTACCCTCGAATGAATGAAGTTTACACAAAACTTGGTGAGATGACCAATGCTATGAGAAACCTCCGTGATCTCCTCGAACTAGGTATAAATCTTACCTCCTTTTCCTATGTTTAGAGCCAACTAGATGTGATAAAGAAATGCTCTCTGTCTATTGAAGAGTAGAGTAGGTGGGAGTATTTCAAGGATTGGAATGGTACATTTTGACTTGTCAGAAACGTTCTGTGTACCAACAAGTATTAGGTCTTGCATTTCAAAGTTACTGCTCCTTCCAAATTGCCCTGCAGTTACAGGATGGAATAGTAAGATACAAAAGTAGATAAAATATTTCTTCTCAAAGGATATTTAATATCTAGTCAGTGTTTCCCAGCTTTTGGTTTTGGGATTTCAATTTTCAGAAGCCTGTCAGTTCCTCAAAGCACTGATCAGCTAATGCACTTGACTTAGGCTTCTGGGTATAGAAGTCCCCCTGTGGTGCATGGGCCACATGTTGGGAACCACTGATCTAGATATTTATTTCAAATATTATTTCCATGTCTAACACATATGGGCTTGGAAAAAGGATTTTGTAAAAAACTTTTGACATTCAGACTCATACTTATCCATTAAATGTTCTTTCTTTCTTTCTAAACTCAAATAATATATACTGTACCTTCTTTCACAATCACTGTATTGATTATAATATGGTGTATAGCCTATTCCCATTACAAATTTTCCGTCCCGTCTTGCAGACAAAAGCACTGGAAGTTAATGATAGTTGTTTTTTATTACTATATTTTAGATTATTTCCTGGTGATTTGATAGCTGGGTAATATAACCAAAAGATAAATTGAATTGTCTCTTTCAGTTTATTTAAAAATGCAAGATTTGTATCATTTGTGTTGAATGTGCTTGTTATGTTGCCCTTAATTTTATGATTCTCTTGCTTTCAAACATTGGCTTGAATCCTGTTGTGTAACTTTATGCTGTGCCACTATGATGGTTTTATAAGCTGTGGCTGTTTGGGGGAATTAAATGTTTTGTCTCCTTTTTCTTGTCAAAGTGTTGGGGTTCTCTAGGGATACCTTTCATCCTGGGGGTTGTTAAACAGGGGAAGGAACTATTTAATGCCTCAAAATTACCACCACTGGTCCAGTTCTGGTTCATCAGGACTGCTGGTAGTGATTTTGGGGATATTAAATAGTTTCCCCCCATCTGGTGGCTTCCAAAGTCTTCCCCTAGGACAAAATGATCTCTAGAATCCACAGAATTGGGATGGGCAGGAGTAGGAAACTTTTGATTCCCCCCCAAAATGGCTGTAGTTACAATTACAATTGATGACATTATAGTTGCACAACAAGATCCAAGCCTTTGAATTATTTATGCAAGGATAAAGTTTTTTTATTACTCAGGCTAGCAAATTTGATGTTCATCTGTATCTAACTAAAAAGAACATTGTTAGGGATGTTTGTAGGTCCTCTCTTGAGTGACTGTCTAGCTTCAGCATATTGTTTCCTGAATTCACTTGTTTCCCAAGGCTTGAGTTCTTGTATCTTGAGTCTAACTGCTTTAAAGTCATTGTCAGAAATAGAACCTTTAGAATAATTTATATGTGTTATTTAGTTTACATGTTCATGTTGGCAGCCAATTTCAGTAGACTGCTTAGTTCCCCTCAGTTGTTGTCTAGTCATTAACAGCCTTACTCAAATATTGCAAATTAAAGAGCATGGGTTCATTTTTGAGTCAATCCATTTCATGTTAGGGTACCCTCTCCTCTTATTGCCTTCCACCTTTCCTAGCTTTTATTTGAAAAGCTTCAGCAACGTTAGTGGCAGAGGTGTCACTACCATTGATGTGTAGACATCTCTCCTTCAGAAACTGATCTGGTCTGTTCTGCTTAGATGCCTCAGCCCCTCCCAGTGTCCTGGTAAACACTGTTGGAAAACTGTGCAGTCTATTTAATGAGAATGTGACCTGGCAGGTCGGGCAACTGCTGGGGACACAAGACATCGAAAGGTATGTCAACCACTGTCATTGCAGAAGAGTAATGTTTACATATCCTTGATCATTCTTCCCTTCCATATTTCCCTTCTGTTAATAATGGCTGTATGAAGTCTTTGGCATAACCTATTCGGCCTTGGTACGGTGTGATTTGGCCCACTAAGGGCATTTATATTAAAGTACATATTATTTCTGTGTAGTCTTCCCTCCATAACCCCTTTTGCTGTTGCTCTTCTAATCACCGTTTAGACTGTGATGTGAGTCCATTGGGGCAGGGGTCTCTCATTGAATGCTCTCTAAAGCAGCACTGCAACTCACAAGGCACTTGGGTTGGAAAAAGTTAATACAATAATAATCTCCCTTCTCCAACAATATCTGGAGGAGCACAACACAGCACCTGTCTTGGTAGAAAAGTGCCTGAGCTGCTAGTGCATTTAGCGGGCTAAAACCTGCTGTTTCATAAGAGAATCATTATTGAAGGAGTTCTAGTAAATAATACTGTAAAGACATGGGAGGAACAAAATATATTAGCCTAGAGTTCAGGGAACATGTGTTAATAATAACTGCTGCCAAATGAGTGTTTGCTACCACTGGTGTTTTTCAGCATTTTCTACAAGCTAGAAGAGTGTGATGAATTTTTCCCAGCATTTCAAGCACTTATTGAAGACTTGCTTCACGTTCTAGGTAAATGCACACCATCAGCTATAATAATAATTTTATGTCAGAAATTATTCTGGGTTGAAAGGATTTTTGCTGGAGAAACTCCGCTTAGGGAATGCCCGAATAAGGCTCCTTTCATGCTCCAAGATCTTTTCCCACCGAAGTGGTTCCTATTTATCTAGTTGCAATTTCTTGCTTTTGATCTGCTAGGTTGGTAGGGTCTGGGACAGAGACAGGCGCTCAATCCGTCATGCAGTACCCAGGTCTCGAACTGCCGACTTGCCGGCCTTCCAACTAACAAGGTGAGCTTCTTAACCACTGAACCACCGCAGCTCCACACACAATCAGCTGCTCTCTCCATACTGTGTTCGAGATTGCAGAGTGGGCAGAACAGAGTAATAGCTTGATAAGTATACAAACAAGTCCCTATTGCTGGTATTCCAGTTTCTAAAACGGTGTTATATATTTAATCTTTCTCAACACACTGAATGTACAGAATGCATTACATGTATTAGAAGCGAGGACCTTCTGTACAGTGTTCTGCTGTAATCAGGGCCACCATCAGAGCAGTACTACCAGTACTGCTGTATAGGGCCTGGAGCTGACAGGGGCCCTGCTACTGCCGGCCAGAAGTATGCGTGGGGGGGGGGGGGGGATAGGATTCCTCAGCATGGGGCCCAGAAATCTCTGATGGCGGCCCTGGCTGTAATGCTAATGGGGTCAATGTTATTTTCTAAAATTTGCCCTTACAAGAATCCCAGGTAGTTTGTGTGGGATTATCTACTCTCCAGAGAAAGCAGGTGAAGGAAGGGGTCAGGATGAAAGTATCTTGGAAGTCACTTAGTAAATTTCATGGCAACTTTGGTATTTAGTAGCTGCCTAGATTGGAGCTAGAAGGTGGATGATCAGTTCTCCATTGTGCTTATTGGTATAAGAGCCACCCTGTAGAGCAGGGGTGGTCAATCTTTTTACGCTATGGGCCTGACTATGTCCCCAGACAGCTGAATGGGCTGACCACACACCCTGGAAGCGGAGGTGGGCACATTTACAGCTTTTGAAAATCCACCCACTTCCACGTTTACGACACCCATGGCTGCGTTTGCGCATGTGGGCCAGAAGGAATGGCGTTGCAGGCCGGGTTCGACCCGTGGGCAGTAGGTTGAGAACCCTGCTGTAGAGCCTTGAGCAACCAGTACAGTCATGAGAGCTGTTAAAAAGGGACTGATAAATCACTTCTGAGTTTTATCTTCTAGGAAAGGGTTGTTGTACATCAGAATTGACTTGACAGCACATTATCATAGGCGTACAGTGATAAATCCTGTTACCACATGTGGCACATACCCTATCTCCAGCTTGCAGCTGCCTGAGCTGGAATGGCTTCATTCATTCAATAGGAATTTCAAAAGGGATTCTGGGTGGTGAATGTAAATTGTTGCCTTTTTTGTATGAGCTATTTATTTATTGAGCCTTATCCCCTCCTATTTCACTGGACAGCTAGACGCAGCTGATAGCTTAGCCCATTACAAAATGATTTTTTTTGTATTTCAGAAGTCAGAAATCTGACGGATATATTGCCTGCTGTGCAGAAGCTGAAATGGAAAGCACATTTGTAATGTACGCTCCCTAGATCTTTATATGCAGTTTTTGAATACTTTGACTAAAAATGCCTTTAGCTTAGTCTTGAAGTTTGTTTGACAATCACATGTAATAGTGTATAGGCAAATTTTTTTTACAGCAGAATGTGTTCATTAGTAGAGACAAAGTCCTCTCTAAAGTTTTAAGAAGGCAGTTTCACGTCTGACTTTATTTGGAAAACAACATTCCATCAAATCCACTGCTTGAGATGAAAGTTTCAGAACAACATATTCTCTGCCCTGATGCAAGTTGTGTTCTGACTACAAGATGGGATGGTTTGCTTGTGGACAAAACCTTCAAGAGATGAAGTTGGATGTGAACCCTATTCTTCCCTGTCACTACCTATCAGGGGTAGGTGAGCTGCTAAAGTAGAGTTCTGCGAAGGAAGAAAAGATACAGCTTTATATGTTTATCTGCAGAAACATCCTTTGCTGATACAGTAGATCCAGGCACTGGATCCCGAGCATGTTTCTCATCACAAGATACAGACACAAGGTAATTTATATACTTAGGCTTGGGTGCAAGAAGACGTTCTGGAGTTCTGTATCAACATCATCTCTGTGTAGATAATGGTCTTGGGGTAACATTGTTGAGTACAACACTGCTGTGTTTCTTCCTGGTTAAGTCTGATGGCCTTGCCATAGAACCTGGCCATGTTTCTACAGTGCAGGTGTGTGTACATGCCACAAGTATATAAGCAGTAATAAATGCAGAACCTTTACTCTTTATTGTTGTTCAGGATTATTAATCAAGTGTAGAGTTGCTACTAAAATAGGCCCTGGGAAAAGTATAGTAAAATATTTTATACCAATATATTGTGTAAGTTATGATTTTAAAAACAGTTTTCAAAAGTCCTATCATATACATATGTACATTTGCCTCTGGTATCTTCAAGTGTCAAATATCAGCTGCAAGGTTGTCCATTTACTGTCAACTGGTACCTGCAAAAGAAAAACAGTTCAGAATCATGCTCAGACTGGTTAGTAGTTCGTTTACCCCATAAAACCTATAGAGGTTCTCCACACAGCTATCCTGTAGCCATAGACTCCAGTTCCCAAAAGCCCTGATTAGCAGGTGTCCTGACTTGGGCTTCCTGTAATCGAAGTCCAAGAACACCTGGAAAGCCACGTTTGAGGAACCCTGGGCTAGACCTTTACAAAAACAACAACAAGCTGGGGTTTGATCTCACTAATTATTCAGAAGCAAAGAAAAGGAGCATGAATGTCAAGATGCTTCTCGTGAGGTACAGAGAGACCTTACATGCCATTGGTCCAACCAGCATAGAGGAGCTTATACTTTTTGACAACATCTTTTGAGTTTCTTCCCAATTCTTTTTGTTGGGGATACATACTTTGCCACTGAACTAGATGTCCTTGCACCATGTTATTCAAGATGAAATAATGTAAACATACAGTATAGCCTAATTAATACATGCATCTTCTCAATCCTAAAAACAGTATTTGGCATGACAGCACACATCTGATTTTATATATTTTAATAAAGCAGTTATGAAAGTGCAAATGGCACCGCTCACAGTAACAACCAGAGCAATGCTTGTTTAACCCTGGGTTTCTCAGAACTAGATACTTCATAGTTCAGAAATAAATATTGACCATATTCTTGTGCTATTTCATACAGCTCCAGTGATAATAGAAAGCTTTTTAAACAAACCAGTGATTTGACAAAGAGTTTATGCTTGGTCACTTATTTGATCACAGAACGTCTAGATCGGGGTCAGCAATCTATGGCCTGTAGGCCAAATCCAGCCATCGCTCCAACTGCCACCGCCAGAAGCAGCCAGAAACGCATTTACCCCAGCTGCGAATGTGTTTACAGCAGCCGTGGACATGTTTATGGCAGCGTTTAGGGCGGGGGGACCACAAGTCCGGCCCCCTCAACTGTCCGAGGAAGTGTGACCCAGCCCCTGCCTTAAAAAGCTTGCCAACCCCTGGTCTAGATATTTGCTAACTATTGAAGAAGGCAAAAATAGATTTAGTAATGAGAAATCCACATAGACAACAGAGTCAACTGTTGAATCTATTAAAAGATGTAGTGAGCCTGTTTACATGGAATAGGGATCCGTGTCTGTATTCTCTGCTGTACCACACGGTTCCAAAAGTGGATTTCTATTCCAAGGAGTTTAGACTAGAACTAAACTTGCCTGGGGAGGGAAAGAAGCTTTAAAAACAAAGTGATACAGGCAAGCAAGGTTTCTTTCTGCCTTATCTACAGTATGCAGTATTGCACAAGTCCCCTCTGCCCATTGTCACCACATTCAGGAATGCTTAGAAGTATGGCTGTAAATTTGCTCTGCTGTAGCCTGTCGCCAATTCAAACATACCATTGTGAGAAACCCTTGTGTAAATCTTCCTTTGACAGGTCAATCAGCACCTTTAAGAAAACAAAGCCAACAATATTTCAGAACCTGACACTGCTAGTTTTATAGCAAACTTTAAATGAAAGTATTCAGCTGCTTCAATTCCAGGTGTATAATTGGATTATAGATCAAAATAATTACCAGTCTTAAAACTGACAAGCAAATCTTTGAACTGACTTTATGAACATCACTGAGATGTAGATGCTGACCTTTCCACACATTCTCATTTTAGATACTTTCTGTCTTGTAATGCAGGGTTCCCCAACATTTGGGTTTTGGACTTTAATTCCCAGAAGCCCAAGTCAGTACATTGGCTGATCAATGCTTTGGGAAATTGACTTAGGTTTCTGGGAATTGAAGTCCAAAACCCAAAGGTTGGGGAACACTATGCACGCAGACTGTTCCAACAACAAAGTTTTGAATCAATCTAGCACCTAAGCAGGAGACATTCAATATAAGCATGGTGAGAAAGGGAATCTCTCTGGGACAATGGGAGATAGTTGGATTTCCCTCCCTTCCCCTCAATTTTGCTAGTGCGTGTCCCCTCCCATGATGCAGCTTTCAAAAAGATAGCTTACCTTGCCCAGTTCTTTCCTTTCGTGTGAAATAAATGTCTTTCTATTTTTCACTGCAATGTCCAATGTTCGTTTCTTAATATCTTCCACTGTATCAAAAAATTCAAATCTAGAAACAAGGAAATGCATACATGTTAAAGAAATGTTGAGCACAAAATGAAAAGCAGTAATGATTTCAGCGGGGCTGTGGTGGCTTAGTGGTTAAGATACTGAATTTGATGACAGCAGGTCAGCAGTTTGAGACCTGAGTACTGCATAACGGAGTGAGCATCCATCTCTGTCCCAGCTCCTGCCAACCTAGCCCTTTGAAAGCAAGAAATTGCAAGTAGATAGATAGGGACCACTTCGGTAGGAAGGTAAACAGTGTTCCGTGCACTCCGATGTCTAGTCATGGCTGCCACATGACCACGGAAGCAGACAGTGCTGGCTCTTTGGCTATAAACAGAGAATGAGCACTGAACCCCAGAGTCGTATACAGCTGGCTTTTGAGCAAAGGTGACCTTTACCTAATGATTTTAGAAAAAATCATAGCTAAAAAGATGATTGCATCTGAAGTTGACTATCATCCAGGAAAGTTATGTCAAATTAATCTTGTTCTTTTGTAAGGTACCAGCAGACCCAGATTTGTTTGCTACAAACTAACATGACTGTCCCTACAGAAAACTTGACCAGAATCCTATTACCAACTTATGCTTGCATAATAGAAATCATGTTGAGTCATGATTACAGTATGAAAAAAATCATCTATTTTTCTGGAATAAAAGGATGTGATACTTCCACCTATGCCCTCTGCTCTTCAGAGAATAGTAGGAAGGACAGTACTCGATCTTGCAGTCATAATTGCATACTGGAAGGTAACATGAAGTCAAGGGGGATGGTGACACACAGTGCTGAGTGATGTCTCTGGGTGCCCAGAGCAAACTGAAAGATCATTCCACTGTAGAGATGTAGCAGTCTAGTCAATGAAAATGCACCAACTCCACAGTTACAGTGTTTCCACCACAGGGCAGGCCACTCAATAGCCAAGGTGGAATGGGTGTTCTAGGTCCCTAGCTCCTCATCATCTTTGTGGGCTGGGTTGCAATGAACACTCAGTGGCACAAATGCCATTAAGAATCCCACAGATCATGAGGGCAAAGGGATACTGATGCTGTGATCTGTACACCACCGTGCAGAACCGCTGGTTCCACTTTTCATCAAAGCTGAGCTGCCTCTTTGTTTAGCACACCATTGAATTCCCTCTGGGAAGTGTACATCTGAAAGAGGTCTAGAGAGCCTGCGGCCTGCCAAATGTTGGACTCTGAAGGCCATCAGGCTCAGCAAGTCTGGCCAGTGAAGAGTGATGGGAGGACCTATGGATCAGTGACACTCGCCCAGTAAAGATTACTTCTGTCTTCTAGTACAGTCATTTGAAACAATGAGGTACTGTACAGGCACCTTCATTTGTTCATACTCAATTAGTGTCAGTGTGTTTGGTTCAGTCCCAAGGAACTTTGTTAGCAGCTATTTTAAGTACTCTCATTTTTAAGTGTGTTCATAATTTAATTACAATATATGTGCCCAACTCTTATACCAAGCTTCACCAGAAGATGACACTATACCAGGGGTTTTCAACCTTATCAAACCAAGGGCCGGGTCACGCTCCCTCGGACAGCTCCAGGGGCCGAACGGCCATTTTGTCCTGCTTGCCACACATGGCACTTCTGGGTGTGGTAGAGGTGCCCCCCGACAGGAAATGGTGTCAGGGTCCGCATTTGGCCCTCAGGTCATAGGTTGAGAACCCCTCCACTATACCATCGAGTTCTTCCACAAACAAGAGGTATTAGCTTAAACTGAGCTCTGAATTCAAGGGCTGCACATTCCATGTAAAATGTGTAATTTGCAGAGTGGAGGAAAGAAGAACCATATACGACTGACTTACTTTTCATCATAATGAGGGTTCAGAGTTCTTTTTTTAACTGTAGTTCTTCTTCGGCCTACCCATCTTTTATCTGGGAGCAGGTAGATACGTACATATGGATGTGCTCCTTGCCGGGAACAAGGTGTTAAGTTTCTTTTGGAAGAGAAAACAAAATGTTCATGAGGAACACTGAAAACAACCTTCTGAATTGAGTTAGGACTACAGCATGTACAGACAGCTTTGGTTTGCCCTTACGTAAGGACAAACTGTTACTTGGAATTGTTTGCCCATGGTGGTCAGGGTACGTATACACACCATAATGAGATCAGATGCTAAACAGAGCATCTGAAATACAGGTAAACCCCAAAATGGGGACGGGAGCTCACTGATCAATGTTCTCAGCTTCATGTTTTCTACTCCATGTTACAAAGATGAAGAAGGAAATGTTCAGTTTTACATTTGCAGTGCTAGTATCTAGCTCCTATCTGTAATGCATGCTAAAGATTAAGTGAACGTTTGTCATGGAAGAGAAACAGAAATGAATTGTAATTTTTACCTGCATGCGTTGACCAATACAATGAGAGACTGTCTTAGGGAAGCATACCGCACAGTGAGATGAATCTCTCCCAATGGCATTCCAGGAGGAAACGTCCCGCTGCAAAATAAATTCATTTAATTATTTACAAGTTCCTTGACACAAACAGCTCGATGCACATTTGCATGCCCAAGCTCCAGTGCTAATCTACCTTGGGAAACAAATAGTATTTCCTTTCCCAACCCTAAAGGTAACATTAAATCAGATCATTCCTAAGCACAAACAATGGTTAAAAATGTTGGGAGTTGAAGTTCAAAATGCTAAGGGGCATCAGAATGGGAGAACGTTCCAATGTCTTTTAGCCGTAGTGACATCCTATTTCACTTTTTGGCATTAGCCATAATGGTACAATTTCTTATCATGAAGTTCAAACAGCACACCTTAGAAAGATCTCATGTGGGTAGCAGCAAACACAGTAAGCAGCTCAAATGGCACTTAAATCTGGAGAAGCCTCTGCTTTCACAGAAACTGCCAGTTGCTAAAGCATTTTCAAGCTATGTACTTTTTTTGCTGCATTAAAAGCATCATTATCATATATTGCGTTGCTCTGTTATAAATGAAGACTTGAGAAACACAAAGCCCCAGTTACAGACTTTGCCGTGAGACCCCTCAAAGGAACCCTTCCTGCTTCTGAAGCAACACAAAGTTTAAACTATATAAAGGAAAGCACATTTTTACACATTAAAACCGAGTTTACCCATCCATTTTCAATACCACCATTAGTCAAGGTAACACTTGCTTGAAAGAATAGCTTTGGCAGGGAGGATGGGAGCTAGGTCAGATAAAGAAGAAAGATAAAATGCACAAGCAATCTTAAATTTGGGTAAAACACTTCAAATTAAGAGACTTACTTATTGAGGTCCAGATTGCTGCAAGTTACATCGAAGTTTGAAGAGCCCAGAGATGCTAGGCTGGGGGCAAGCTGGGCTCTCTGCAGGGCTGGCAGTGCAGGGGCAGCCGGAAAGGTTTGGGGTGGCATCAATGATACAGAGTCCATGCCACCCACTGCTGGTTCCTTATTAATTGCACAAACTGCCTCTATGATGATAGGTTCTTCCAGTTTTTCTTTTATATTAGGGTTAGCACTGTTCTCTAGCCTGTCACCTATGGATTCAAGCAACTCTGAGTCTCTGTCCTTCTTGGGCGCCTCTACTCTTATTCGCGGTGGTGGTGGTGGCCGCGGCGGTGGTGGTGGTGGTGGTGGCGGTGGTGGTGGTGGCGGCGGCGGCGGCTGTGTCTTGCTATCCCTTCTATCCTCTGTGGCAGGGACAGAAACCACCTTTAAGGCATGTGGCCCAGTATACTTGCTTTCTGGACCAGGTTCTTCCAAGTCTAAAGCCTAAAATAAAAAATGAAAAAATATATGTAACATGATCATACCCATTATTACAAAGCATATGGCTGACGAGGTCTCGCCTATCTTCTATTGTTGGCACTACTTTCAGGCAAAAATATTCCAAATTCCCAACACGAAGATGATAGTACTTCTCACCTCAATTTACAAGTGTAAAACAACAACTGCAACATTTCTATCCCTTGAGTTGCCTGAAGCAAGCAGGAGGAGGCGCTTGCACTTTGGAGTTTGTCCAGAGGTCTCCAAAACTGAAGTTACAACATGAAGTGTGTACCAAACAGAGCCAAAACACACCAATGCCACTCAGTGGAGGTGGTAGGCAGGGGAAAGGGGTGGGGGGAGAGATTGAGAGATCAAGACTGCATCTGCCTTTCACAACTCCAATTAGTCCTCAGCAATGTTGAAGTATGAATCGCAGTCATCAGTTAAGATTTAGATTCTTACATTGGTAGGAACAGCAGTTTCTTGGATTAGAAATTAAGAAGACAGCAGTTTAAACATCTGGTTAATGCTATTAAATAAGTGTACAACTAAACAGAGATTAGATTTGGATCTGTGTTAAGAGCTATAACCTTGCAAATCAATTCTCCAGTTACTTTTCTCTTGGGAAAGAATACAAGATCGCTGTTGGACATGCACCTATGGATGCATGATTGAGATTATTCCTTTGGAAGTCCTCAGGATTTCTGTTTCTAAATCACCAGAGTGCTCACAGATCTTTGAACAGTAAAGTGGTAGCATTAGTCGTTAATTTGGCATCTTAAAAACATGTTACTGTTAGTGCTGACTGGGTATACATTCAAAACAGGAACCCTTCTTGCCATTCATCAATAGCTTACCTTTTGAAATGCTCACTCTTCAGTCAGGACCTGGAAGCCATTCAGTCAATTATTCTGCATTATCCTAATAACATTCCTCCCCTAAAACTATAACAAGTTTTAACATAAACTTCCAAATATGAACATCAAACACTCTACCCTAACTTGTTTATCATTGAAACAGGTAAACCTGTTTTTACTTGGCATGAAAAGTACATGATGCAAATTTAATTTCAGTATCGTTTTCTAAATCTTTCCCATCCTGCTACGCTGGGAAGAAATATTCACATGACAAAGACTCATTGAATAACAACTCCTGAAAATTAGCAGAGCTTTATTTCTTTGGATGTTAAGGAGTAAGTTCTCACTAGTTGGCAAGAACAGTTAATTCTAGGAACACACAAATGCTTCTGCAGCAAACAGAATAACAACAACAGAAGTAAGGAAAGAAAAAAGGATCATAAACTTACTCTTAAAACAATTTTCAGTTTAATACTGCTATCCACACCAGAATGATCCAGCTGAAAGCTTTGTTGAACTGTCATTTCAGGATTCTTCAGTAAATGGGCAAGAGAAAATACTAAAGTTCCCAGGGCATTCTCCCGATCCTTATCTTTGATCTAGAGGGGCAGAACACACTACAGTCAAAACAAACCTGACAAGTCAATCCCAATATACCTCCAAATCATACTGCCTGTTATGTTGGCTGTAATTCCACCATATAAGAAGAGAACTTTTCAATAAGGTATACCTAACCATTTGGTTTTTTTTAAAAGTCCAAATTAACTGGCACCTTTTAAACTCATATAAAATGTGATCCTACTAGCCTTATCTCCTGTCTCATTAATGTGAGAGGAAATATAAGAAAAAAGGTTGTGCTGGATAAAAGTAAGGCATGTAATTGTATGTGAGCTGCTTGAGTGTCACCATGGCAGGTCAAAATATTATGGAAGGTCAAAACATATCCCAATGGTATGATCCGGTATGATCATCCCCAGTATTATTTGTGAAGCCCCACAAAATGTGGGCAGATGCATACCTGATCATAACTGGGTGAACTAGACATGACAATTCAAAGCAATGGTGGATTAGATGACCTTCATTACTTTACTTATCTCACTCGGTTTACATAGCATCTTAATATCACCCTCTCTCTGTGCTTCAGTTTCACAATGGAAAGTGGGAAATTATCCCTACTAACTGAAATTTTAGTGAGGTTACTTTAGTGAGTGTTTGTACATCATTTGTGTACAAAATTCACAATCTGGCAATGCCTTTATTAGAATGAACTAAAATGCTACAAAAGTATGCAGGTAAGTGTCTAAGTTTTACACAACCCCTTCTCAGGCTTGCAGTTATGGGCTGACAACTCTGAAAAGGATTTTCAATGTACTATAACTGAGAAATTTAAAGAGTGGCTTTACCAGTTCCACATACCCACAAGAGTGGGGATTCAAACCAAGATCTCAATTCCAGTCCATCACTTTATTCACTACACTACACTGCTTATCTCAGGCTAAGTAAGTAATGAATGAATGAATGAAACAAACAAACAAACAAACAAACAAACAGCAACAAAAATAGAGGGGGAGGGAGAATCAGAAAAGTCCCCAGATTCAGTCAGCTATTATAGCTATGATTAGTTAGAATCAGTCCAAAACCTAAGATTACCAACTAAAATCATCACTAGGAAGGGGCAGTGTAGGTATATGATGCAATATCTATCAATTCACATTGGGACAAAGAACTGATCATGGCCATCTTTATTTCTGAAATGTCCTGGGGGGTGGGGACTGCAGTTCAAAGATCTACTCATTGACATTTTAAAAGCACAGATGAAATGAGTACATGTTTTAATCCATATGATTGTATGGGTAGATTCAAGTTCTGTAGAATGTTGTTTCAATAGTTCTGCCTCACAAAGTTACAAAGAACCCCAGTTTTAAAAGCTGATCAATTTCTCCTGTCACAAAATATATCAATACACAAAGATGACAAAAAGAAGACAAAATGTACACATATCTAAATTGAGAGATGACCTGAACAAACCTGTCCCAAACTGCTGTTATAACGTTTTGTTAAATCTTGTATGCCAGGTGATCTCTAATACAAATGCTATGCAGGCAGGAGAGCTCATGCTTGCAGCTAATACATTCATCTAGTTCAGGGATTCTCAACCTGTAGCCCACGGCACCATTTCATGTGGGCCCCCCACTGCCTCCACCACACCAAGAAGTGCCTGCTATATGGTGTAGGAAGAGCAAACTGGCCATCCAGCCCCTGAAGCTGTCTGAGGGAGCATGACTCAGCCCCCGGCTTAAAAAGGTTGAGAACTCCTGATCTAGTTAGTACAAACAACATTTGAGAGAAGAATGAACCAAGCAGTGTAAAATATAATACTGTATGTATTATCCTGAACAGTATTTATACTAAGCATATGAAAGTGCAACCTTTGAGCTATTTCTCTCTCTTAAACACAAGAGTCCCTCTCTATCTGCACCTTCATCTGTATCTGTATTTACTGTCAAGCAATTACTGACTGCAGTAGCAGTTTACCATCACAAGAGTATATGTGTACAAAGACAGCAACCTAGGTTGTGCAAAGATCCCTGAAAGAGAGGATTAACTGACCTCCAAATGCAGAAATTGTGACGAAGCACTGTGGACAAAGAACGTGAATGCCTGACCCCACATAGGATCCTTGGTGAAGTTACATGTCTGTTTGAGGAAAAGGTGGGTAAGAGAGAGAGGGAAACATGTACACATTACTCATTTAACACTTAGACCATAATCCTATGCTCACAACCTCTGGGATTAAGCCACACTGTGTTTGCTGTACACCGGCTGGCAGGATAAAAAGCCCCCGTGGCCACGGGAGGCTGAAGATGCTACTGTGCCCTCCTCGGCCCTCCCACCAGTGGTTTTGGTTGGCATATTCGTGCGGTGATTTTTTAGTCATGGAACTTCTCAAATGAGTGTTTTTCTCTTTTTGTAATGCTTTTTTGATATTGTGCTTTGTGATGATGATGATATGATATTGTTTGATTCTACTGCATTCTGTTGTACTGTAATATTGTAATTATTAAGATATATTGTGACTGTTGTTAGCTGCCCTGAGTCACGTAGCCGAGTGGGCGGCATACAAATCCAATAAATCAAATCAAATCAAATCAACCTGTTTGCTGCCCTTAAATGGATCAACCTGTGTTACTTCACCTGCGTTTGCTTTGAGGCCCCGCAAATCCCTACACCTGTGTCATTGTGAGTTTCTTATAGAAAACACGAAAGATCGGATTCCTGGTTCAGTCCCTTGGGGTACATTGTGTCTAATCTGTGGATGTAATACACTTTTTGTGGGAGTGGGATCGATGTCGAACGATTATTACTACGTTGAAGGTAACGTCCCGTAGAGAAACTGCTAGAGTCAGAAGGATGCGATAGAAGAAACTGATAAGCTGTATGAGGTTGTTATGTGTATACTGAGTTGCATGTTTGATTTATGAAGCATGTTAATCTCTGTAATTTTGGGAATTTTTCAGATGTTATTAATACTCCCCTGATGAAAATGTTCATTGAAATGTCTAAAATTAACCGACTAGACATCTGAAGAGAATATATCTGTTTTTGGTTGATATTGGACTTGTGTGATTTTTTTGGTTGATATTGGATTTATGTGACAAGACTGTTGAAAAAGATTACAAGAGGCTTATTATAGCACGTGTATGAATACAATACAATTTTTATTTCACTGAAGTTAAGTGTATATTATTTGATCATTTGCATTGCGCCAGCACCAACAGTTTTTTTGTGTCCGTATCCAACTGTGGTACAGCAGCTACAACCCACTTAATCCCCAAATGCTATGACCACAGAGTAACAGGGCACCAAATTTGAAAATGCCAGTCTTTAGGTTCATGGCCTGAGGCACTGTTCTTTTTCCAAAGTAAACAAGACATAAATGTATCTTTTAAAAAAAACCTCAGGAGTGACACCTTTTACTTTCTTTAATCTGATCTATAAACAGAAGCATTTACCTGTCTGGCAAACCTACCACAGAATCACCACACCATTAACAATGAAATATGCCAATCTCAGTAATTATTTATTGTAACTGACTTTGTTCAAGGCCTCTCCTGTTTGGTGAAGTGAAGAACAACATAACACCCATGCACTCCTTCAGTATGCAAGAGAGCCAACCGGACCAGCAGCTGACTCTTATTTTGATGTTGGCAATAGGGCGCCATCCTCGGCTACAGCCAAGAATGGTATCGTAGCTGAGGGCAAACCATGTGGCATACATTCTGAAATTGCCTTGCACGGTCTCAGGACAGGATGACCTCCTGATGCTATGCCCCCCAAATTCATTAATGCAATGTGTGGGGACTGGAAATCACACCACCGACACTGGCCTGGAGCAAGCAAATGTAAGCACCAAGGGCAGCTTTTGCATTCTCTAGATCTCTCGTGGCGAACCTTGGCACTCCAGGTGTTCTTGGACTTCAATTACCAGAAGCCCAAGTCAGCACTCCTGCTGATCAGGGCTTCTGGGAATTTAAGTTCATTAACAGATAGAGTGCCAAGGTTAGCCATCACTGCTCTAGATCAGTGGCTGACAACTGTGGCCTTCAAGATATTACTGAACTGCACCTCCCATAGTGCCTAAACACTGGCTGTTAGCTAGGGTTGCTGGCTATTGTAGTCGAATGACATCCTGAAGACCACATCCCTGGATCCAGGGAAGTCTTGATGTCAAGACACTCTTCAGTACTGGGCATATGTTTCAAGGCAACAAAATGTACTCGTTTACTTTATCAAACACAGAAGTCAATGACTTACCTTGCTCCTATGAGTTTTGTTGCCCACTGTGAGCAGGACAAAAGAGGAAGGCTCTCTTTCCATCTTCTTTATTAGTCACAAATTTAAAATGAAAGACACCATTAATTCCAACATAACATGGCTTTAATAGAAAGGTTAACCATATTTTACAAAAGTTGGGAATAAAAGGGAAGTAGGAGCTTGGTTATTTTTTTTAGTACTACACCTTCTTCATTTAATATAATAAAAAATAGAGACATTTAATTCATAATATAATATTAAGCTAAATGTTTTGGAATGCATGTATAAAATTTTAGTATTCAGCAGACAGTAGATAATTTCATAGAAACAATAGTAATTGCTCCAATCTTCTAATACAAGACTACCAAATTTAATTAACTATAGCATTAAAATTGGGGAAAGTTTAAAGTAGAACTTGACAGCTAAATCGCAGACTAAATGGCCCTAATGAAATATTTGGGTTAAGATGATTGACAAAGAATCACTGGTAGCTACAATTGTCACCCTATGATTTCTTTAAACTTTTTAACAGAAACAGTATTTTAAAATTTATATTCAAAATAAAAGAGTTTTAAAAATAATAACTGAAATTTAATTTTATCTACAATAACACCTGAAAGCATGCTTCTAAATATATAGGAACAGAGTTCACTAATAGTTCAGGAAAAGTCACCGATAATGGAGAAGTGCTGTGAAACCCCATATGTACTACTTAATCTCAGTTTAAGACTGGTTTCTACTTGAAACACATCACCACAGACTCACATATGCTATTATTTCAGTTACCTAATTTCCCATTCTCCCTCTATTACAGGTGAGAGCTGAGAGACAAACCTGAATGCCACAGAGGAAAAATCTAGGCATCTTTTCAGTGCTTTCTCCAACATTTGTGTCCTTTTGTGAGGGTTTTACAATAAAGAGGCATTTACCTTGAGGTATCTGTCCTTTCTGTACTTCTTTGCTCCATATTCACCATTGGAATATTCAAACTGATTTTTCTGTATTAGGGAAAATATTTCAAAATCAACATAAAAACACAGGTATCATATTAATTGCAGCCTTCTCTCTGTAGGTGACTATAGCCTATTTTGTCATCATTTTAGTAATACCATTTTAAATACAGGTACAGTATTTAATTAGATTTGTTTAATCCTGCTAGGTCTTTTTGTTTTCCTAGTTACAGATTCTGCTGTGTCTGCTGTTTTCCTGTATACCTCTCCTCCAGATTCCTTATTCTTAGGTTTTTATTTTGGAAGCCACACTGGAAATCCAGTTGAAGGATGGAAGGGGTATAAATCCCTATAATAGTATCGATCGACCCAATTCCAGGGCTTTAAAAAGCCAAAATATAACCAAGGTCCTGCTGGATCAATCCCAAAGGCTTTTCCAGGAACCCTTTCCCCCAATACCTGTGGCAACTTTACAAGGTGACAAGAACATAACAGCATTAATCTGCTTCTGCAACTGATCTTTAGAAGCGTACTGCCTCTGAAAGCACCACATAGGTTGCAGGACAACTAGCCAACTGTTTGACATTGTACTATCTTCTATTGGGCAGGGCGTTTCTGCAAGCAGTGAGAATCCTTTTAAAAAAGCAATAACATCTGCTATGAAAAAGAAAAGAACAATATAATATTTCAATTTCCTGGTCAAAAAACAGGGCTGGGTTTTAGGTTCTAGAGTTAATTTGAAACCCAACAAAGATAAGGAAGGAGGAAGTATGGTCAATCAACTAACTTGCAGGTTGGTCAGTAGGTTGGTTGGTAGATATGGCCTCATATCCTCATATCCTTAAAGCACGCTCTGCCTCATATTTATGCTTCCAAATAATGACTTTCTACTGTATTTCACTATAAAATGTCCTTTCACTTTTGGATGTCATCCAATATATATATACATGTATCAAAATGAATCTTCTTTCCCCAGACAACTAAGTTTGCAGAATATGGTGGACACTAAGAAACTTATAAAAACCAGTTTCCAGGTAAGACTGCACTGGATTGACTAAACTAGTATGCTGGGCAAAAAAGCCACTCTATTCACTACATGCCCAAATGTATATCTTTCAAGAGCATGAACATAGAGTGAGCATAAGAACACTTGTATACAGTTCAAAGATATGAAAGTGTTGTGTTATTTCCCCCAGTTCAAAAGTTCCCCCCAGTTGACTCACAGGAAGATTGAAAGCTCTGTCCAAATACACAATGAGAAGTGATTTGGCAAGTCCATTCTTGTCCTAGGGGAAAAAAAAAGAAATTAAGGAACTAATTTTAATTATGTGGCCCCTTCAATAGTTCCTTCTATGTGGCTGGCCAGGTGACTAATAAGGTCCCAGATCCCAATATAACTGACTACAGGCCAGGCCCGTGTCTTAGGGGTGTAAGTCTCTTCCTAAATTCCATGCAAACAGGGCTTCTAAATACTTTGCACAGCCTATTTAGGGCCTCATCTATAGTAAAGGTAAAGGTAAATGTTTCCCTGACTTGAAAGCCAGTCGTATCTGACTCTAAGGTTCAGTGCTCATCTCTGTTTCAAAGCCGAAGAGCCAGCGCTGTCTGCTTCTGCAGACGTTTCCGTGGTCATGTGGCAGGCATGACTAGACACCTGAGTGCATGGAACGCTGTTACCTTCCCACCAAAGTGGTCCCTATTTATCTACTTGCAATTTCTTGCTTTCGAACTGCTAGGCTGGCAGGAGCTGGGACAAAGACGGGAACTCATTCCATCCTGCAGCACTCGGGAATCAAACTGCTGACCTTCCGCCTCCCAGTCAGCGTCTTAGCCACTTGAGCCACTGCAGTGTCACGCTGTATCTATAGATATTCTTTTAATTCAGAATAGTGGGTTAATAAAATCTTCTTTTTAGTTGTCCTATCCTGAAAGTAGAACTGGTACTCAAGAGTTGGTGGTTTTGGTCATCTTCTTGAGGTTGCACAATCTAGTAAGGGTGCAACTGACATCAAACCCCTGGGCTTCTGACATCAAACCCCTGGGTTTCTCTTTTGCCAATGTAACCTGGTTGTTCACTAACCTCTTGCTCTGATTCAGTGTCTGCTTAAAAGAGGAGGAATGGGTCCTGCTGCCAACTTGCTCGCTGGCAGTCTTTCAGCTAGTAGTGATGGAGCTTAGATGTAGCAACAGTGGGCAGGAACCAAGCTGGCAATAGACTTAATTGCGGGCAAGGAAAGGCCCTTCAAGGTTTTCTCATCTTGCCCTTGAGTCTTGGGAATATTAGAGCCAGCACTGATTGAAGGTACCTCATGAGAGCTATTTCAAGTCACTCACCTCACAAAGTTTCTCTTGGTTGGTGACCAAAGAAATCCATTCAAGCTTTAAGTGCACGTGTCCGCTTGCAATCTTGCTCAAGGGGAACCACTTCATAAAGAGAAGGAAAACACACCAATGTCATAAATGCATATTAAGCTCAAGTATGCTGTCAACTGGATGCAAACTGCTTAAGCACTTTGTCAGTTTTTTAAGGCTCTGTTTGAAATACAAAAATCAGTGGAAACGGTTTGAGGCGAACAATAAATAAAATCTAAAAAACTCTAAACGTGTTTTTAATGTCCAACTTTCATTTAAACGATAGTATGCTTCGCTGTAAATATAAGTAGATCATGGAGATATCCAGACTCAATATATCACAAACATTCTGATCCAGTCATAAAGTCATCAAGTCATCCCAATGCTCATAATTCATAAAAAAATGTATATGTTGGAAAGTAATTCAAAAATTAATGAAAATGTCCCAAAACCTTTCTGGTAATAGGTTTTTCAATGTAAGTCTTCCTCAGGAGACAATCATAATAATTCCTCTATACGCGTTGAATGGCTTCTTGGAAAATTCTTTTGTCCCTAATGACGTTGCCCATTAGGCACAAAAGAATTTTCCAAGAGGCCATTCGACACGCATAGAGGAATTATTATTATTGAGTCTGGATATCTCCATGAACTACTTATATTTACAGAGAAGAATACTATTGTTTAAATGAAAATTGGACATTAAAAACATATTTAGAGTTTTTTGGATTGCATTTATTGTTCACCTCAAACGGTTTCCACTGTTTTTTGCATTCTTCCACCGTTTGGCCATATGTCTTTCACGTCTGTTTGAAATACAACTTAGAAAAACTTTTTATGGTTGGAACAGGCAAGACTGTATTGCTTCTGCTCCATTGAAGAGGCCCAGTTGGAAATTGATAGATACCTAATTCCTCATAAAATAATTTATACCACATTCAGTTTCCTTTGTTACTGCCATATTCCTTTTCTGCTTTAGTACAAAAACCCTTCTCCGTGTAACTGTTCTGCCCATTTATATACTGTACAATATTACATAGTTCCCAAATATAAATATCCTAAAAATTATAATACTCTTCAAATGAATTACTGTACTCCTACAGTTATAACTGTTTTGGCAAATATTTCCATATTCTTTCAAAAAGATATTCTAAGGCACTTTTTAATTGATTTTTTTTTTTTTGGAATAGTGCTGGGTTACTGTATTTCAAGCATATCAAAATGTAAACAAAAAAACATGCTGTGGCACTTTAAAGACTAACTGCTATATTTTAATGTTAGCTTTTGTGGACTTGATTTTTGTTTTGTTTACTCTTTGGTACACTTAAGACACTCTAGTTTTCCTTCAACAGCCCCATGCAAGCAAACTAATATTGAATAGTGAGGACTTCAGAAATTTGAATGAAAAGACAAGTATCTTTTAAAACCACCCTCGGAATCTGTTTTTCAGTAAGTTTTCCTTTTCTCTCTCTCACACACATTCTCTCCTTGAAATCAGAACATGTATAAATAAAATCTGATCTAAACAGCCAAAATAAAAATTTACCTCATCCACAATTCTGTCTTTCATTGCATCTGCAAGGTTTATAAGCAAGCTGTAGGGGAGAAAAATCAAACACCCTTAAGGAACTACTTCTTTTGTTTTTAATTTCAATTGCCAGTATAGATGCCTATAGAAGTTTTGCTGTTTAAATTCTTTTCATTCTACTTCCATTTTGAATTAACAATGCTTTCCCTTCCTCTCAATCCTCAACAGAGAGATAGAGGTACACTGGATTGATATATTTGTAATGAGTCACTTTAATTCCCTAGGACAGGCTCTGCCCATCCATTTCTCAATAGCATGGGCAGCATCAGCACAGACATCTTGGCAGCCCCTGTAGATTTTAGGAAACTACCACCTTAATGAAGCTGTACATACTGAGCAAAACTCAAAAGAACATTTTATGGAAACCTTCTAATCCAGGAATTCTCAACTTGTGGCCTGCGGCACCATTTCATGTGGCCCCACACTGCCTCCACCACACCAAGAAGTGCCAGGTGGTGGAGGAAGGGCAAAATGACTGTACAGCCCCCGAAGCTGTCTGAGGGAGAGTGACCTGGTCCCCAGCTTAAAAAGGTTGAGAACTCCTGTTCTAATCAAATAAATTTTTATTAGCAATTTTCAGTCCTTTTCATATTTATACTCTTATGTCCTTCAACTTTAGCAGACCATCACTTTTTCCAAGCCCTGTTTCTCAGTCAATGCATATTCTGACTGTTCCAGAGAGCATACAAGTTCTTGGCAAGTTGGAATGTTCTCCTATTTTTTGCTGGGAACCGAGAGCCTTGCTTCTGTTAGATACAGGTACAGTAAAATCCCGACTTACATATGCCCTGAGTGACATAAAATTTGAGTTACATAATGATTTTGTTCTAAAACCATGTCCCGATTTACATAAATGTCCCAATTTACATAAATTTATGTAACACGATTTCCTATGGGTTTGCTTCGAGTTACATTTTTAAAAATCATTTTTCCTATGGGTTTGCTTCGAGTGACGTAAAAATTCATTTCCCTATGGGTTTGCTTCTATTTACATAAAAATTTCATTTTTCCTATGGGTTTGCTTCGAGTTACATAAAAAAACGATTTAAGCAAAAGTCTACGGAAAGGACTTTTTACGTAAGTAGGGGTTTTACTGTACAGTACATGTATATGTAATTTCCAGTATTGCTTTGAGATAAGGCCAACCCTCCATTAGTGTGCCATCATGACCCATCACTGTGTTCTATAGCAATATGGGTTAGGAAGGAGAACAGGGACTGCCTGCCTGCCTGCCTAAAGTAGGCAGGCATATTTCATGATCATAAATGAGACATAATGAGATGGAAAAGTGGTTCTTCTTGTGTCAGAAAAATGTAGAGCAATTTTGGTCATTGTTTTTCCAATCTTACTCTTTCTGTATAACTAGACTAAGACAGAACAGAATATGAAATTCAAGATCACCATCTGAAAAGTTGTCAAAGTATAACTATAAACCTACAGAATCCAAATGAAGGATATAAATGTTGTCCCCATCAAAAGTTCATTCTTCTTCTTTTCATACCTGTCAAGTATCCCGGATTGGCCGGGATTTCCTGTATGTTTGCGCCGATTTTCGCCATTTCCCGCCTGGAGCTGCTGCTACCCCGTAATTTGGCAGCGGGGGAAAATGAGTTACTGCACATCCCTTCTGCGCAGGTCACTTCTACGCATGCGTAGAAGGCTTTTATGCATGCGTAGAAGGCTTTTACGCATGCGTAGAAGGCTTTTGTGCAGAAGGGGATGCGTAAAAGCCTTCTACACATGCGTAAAAACCTTCTACGCACGCGTAGAAGTGAGCTGCGCAGAACGTTTCTGCGCAGGTCCATTGTACGCATGCGTAGAAGGCTTTTACGCATGTGTAGAACAGACCTGCGCAGAAACGTTCTGCGCAGAAACATTCTACGCATACATAAAAGCCTTCTACGCATGCGTACAACGGACCTGCGCAGAAACGTTCTGCGCAGGTCCAGTAATCTCCGGAGCTGCACTTGACAGGTATGCTTCTTCTGCTGAATCCAAATCCGAATATTGGCGATCCTTATGGCGATCATCCTTAAAGACTGTACTGAGAATATAATGCAGTGGCCTTTCATCTGTCTTCTGCACACTGATCCAGTACCACGAGTCACTTTCTGGTCCTGAACCCTTTTGGCATGCAAAGTCCTCATCAGCCGCAGGCCAGTATTGATGAAGCTGCTGCCCTCCATCAAGATGGATTCAAATGGGATTTAGTCCACTTGGGCACCATCACCCTTCCCTGTGGACCCAAGGCCATTAGTCCTCAGGGTTGTCAGGTTAGTTAACTACCGCCTGACACTCAGCGTTGAGTCACTGGCAGTATGGTCTACTCTATTACCATAGCAGGATAACCTGACCAGACAACGTTCAGTACATGTTTTAAAATAAATAGTACATAATGCCAAAATGTTCTAGATTCTGATGGGCAGAGAGTTTGTGATGCAAAGGATATGTCTAACACACATTCCCCACCCACTCACCCCAAAAAATTGGTACAGTCTACAGAGAGCTCCATCTTACTATTTTTCCAAATAAACTTATTAATTTATGCTAACTGTATTGGCTATAAACTTCAGCAAGGACACAAAAAGGAGAAAGAGAACATTCTACACATGAAAGAAGGTATGTATATTCCTCACCTGCCCAGAAAGTCATCTTTATCAGGGTCTTCATCATACAGATCTATCTCAAGATCTTGACCAGGTACTTCATGAACAACAAACTGCAAGGAGAGAAGGAATACAAGAAACATAGCATAATATTATGGACTTCTAGTTCTTAAAAGGTCACTGCATGGGGGAAATAACTGATATTAATATTTGTAAATATTTATAAATTTATGGGGCTTCCTGTTCTTTTAATCTCACAGTTTTACAAAATAGAATAATTTTCTATTTGACAAGGGAAATTTTTGTAATTTTAGGGGAAATGGAAATACAGATGAAATTTGGAAAATTAGAATATCGTGCAAATATTCATTCATTTCACTTAAAAGGTGTAACAAATATATGAGATACTCACTACATGCAAAGCGAGATATGTCATGCCTTAATTTGTTATAATTGTGATGATCATGGCATACAGCGTACATGAGATTATGTGATAATTATGGGGTACATGAGATTGGGGGGTTGGGGTTTTCATAAACTGTAAACCATAAGCATCAATATTATAACAAAGTAAGGCTTGAACTACCGGTATCTCGCTTTGCATGTAATGAGTCTATCTCATACATTTGCTTCACCTTTTAAGTTGCATTACTGAACGGAATGAACATTTGCACGATATTCTAATTTTCCAAGTTTCACCTAAAAATGACCATCACTTAACATGGGGGCTCCCCAAAGATTACAAATATGAAAAGGACAAAAAAAATGAAGTGGACCCTACATGGTGCACAACTGCTAATAGCATGACGAATTACTACCTCCGACAACATATATTCCTTTCCCCTACCCTCACACAATAACAGAAATAAGCAGAAAGGGAGATATCACATTTAAGACAATAAATGCATGTAAACATTTAAAACAATAAATGCATGTAATGAGTCTATCTCATATATTTGTTTCACCTTTTAAGTTGCATTACTGAACTGAATGAACATTTGCACAATATTCTAATTTTCCAAGTTTTACCTGTAGATTTGTATCCACTCTTTTATTTGACTATCAAATAATTCAATCAAACCAGGAATCTACAAGGTAACTTTTGATTTTTCACAACATACAATAGCAAAGGACAGCATTTTTCTCTAAAGTACTTGCAGATTTCAGCTGAACAAAAGAAAAGTTTGTCAACTTTGGTGCCTTGCAGATTCCCATCCAACTCCCATCCAATTCAGACTGTCAATAGCCATTATTCTGGCAGTTGTAGTTCAAAAATCTGCAGCTAACCAATTTGCTCCCTTCCTTCTTTAATTCTATGTTAATTTCTCAAAAAAAGAAAAGAAATAAAGTGGAGATGACAATTAACTTCCAGAGGTTAAATCAGTGGTGGTTAGGGTTAGGTGTGGGGTGGGGTGGAGTGTTGTTGGCGGTGGTGTTGGGGGGAATGGTGGGGGCTTGGGGTGGTCCCGGCAGCAGCGGGGGGACACCAATCCCACCTGAAAACAGTCAGGGGGCATGATTCAGCCCCAAGCTTTAAAAGGTTGAGAACCCCTGGGTTAGATCTTTTAACTATAAACTTGAGTGCAATTGGTGGCAATGCTCCACCAAACTAAAGAAGATTTATTTCTGAGAAGCTACATGCAAGATTGCACTATTAATATAAGTGGAATGCTAGACAGAAGAGAAATGAGTTCTTAGCTTCTTTGTTGTGCCATGCAAGTGTTTAAACAGAAGACCAACCTCAAACATTTCATTCCAGATGGGATTCAAATCTCTTTGTATTGTTTTGCTTCGGAACTGCACCGGGCCAACCCGAAGAAGAGCATATGGGTCTGATTTGCCCTTAATTGCCCCAAGGAAGTTGTCTTTTTGGACAAGATTTTCAGCTTCCAATAGATACACTCTTAGTACTCCCTTGAAGAGACGGGAGAAAAACAAACATTAAACAAGCATTGGTGGCACATATCAACAAATAATGTTCCACATTTTACATACTATGACTAAAAGAGCAACACTAAGAATGGCATCTACCTCTCATGGAAGAAGCAGGTTAATAAAATTTGACAATGGTTATTTCTTAGTGAATCCTAATATGGGTTAATTTCCCATCTGCCACGCTCTTTGCATCTTCTAGTGAGGACTAGATTAAACTGTGGATAAAAGCAGAAGCAAGTTTTTATCGACTTATTGGATCAGAGACAGTAGTGCAATGTATGTGCTTGAGTTAAAACAATATTTGCTAATTCTTACTTACTGGGAGGAAGTGGAACATAATATGCATGAAAACATGGAACGAGCCATGGTAGACCAAATCAAAAAGTTATCTTATCCAGCAATCTGTTCAGGCAGTGGTCAATCGTTGTCAAGGTGTATTTCTGAACCCTTATGGAACAAATAAGATGAAGTGCACCTAAAGTGAGCCTCACCAAAGTGAAGCTGAATTAAGTTCAGTCTGTATCCAAATTTACTATGTATTCTTCATTTAGCCAAATATACATCAATCCCAAATATCTTGTGTTTCACCAAACCTCTGTTTTGTTTTTTATAAAGCTAAATAAAAAAATCAGTTCTCCTTTGCTTGTAAAGGAAAGCTTGTGCAAGACCAGGAAAACTGTTAAGTTCTCAGGTTGGGGAAGACTTGCTGGGGACGAACAGATAGCTCTGTTTCTACTGCACCAATTTAAAGACTAGATTGTATTACTTTCTATGTGACCTCCTGATTTAAAATGACATACACTACAATCGGATGGCAGACAGGAAGATGAGTTATCTTACAGTCTTTTTAAAATGACTCTAATTTATACTTTAAGTCAGATTTCTTTCTAACAAGTTTGAAAATGCAGTTCTCAAATATAACTTACACATGGAATAGGGAACCGTAACTGAGAAACATCAATGTTCTTCTTTAGTGGAATAGTAAGTCTGTTTGGTAACACCAACCGAGCAGCTATGAGATCTTGGATTAAGGAATCTGACAACAAACTGGGAAAAAACCCAAACGTATTTCATTAAGAAATTAAAAACACAACCATGGATTTAAGAAAGACCTACCAAACTTGCACCCCCTGGGTTATTTGTGGCGCACAGAGAATATATGATAGTCAAGAAGGGCCACTTGGCCATAAAGTTTGAAGCCAAGTGCTTGGTGAAATCATGGCAGAAACAATTCAGAGTTGGAAAGATACAGTGGAACCTCAGTTAACAAACAGCACAGTTAACATCAAAATTGCATAATGGAAGGAAATAGATAGAAAATAGTGGCGCCGTTGATGGAATTTCCCCCCTGGAATGGACTAATTGGTTTTCAGTGCATTCCTAAGGGAAACCATATTTCGGTTAAAGTACAGTACAGTATTTTGGTTTTCAATGTATTCCTATGGGAAATTGCATTCAATGCATTCCTATGGGAAATTTGGTGAAAGTAATTTTTACTGTAAGCAACGTTCTGGACATAGGGCATGTGGCAGAGGTTCCACTATAATTCATTTTGATAATTTGGATTCATGTTGAAGGACTTCTAAAACAAAGGTAAGATCTGTGAGATGAGCTCACTTACTGACGTGCAAAAATCCCTGTGGTGATCTAATCAAGCCCATGTCTTACCAGGGACAAAGATAAGTGAAAATAAGTTCAAGTGATGACAGCAATGAGATGTCACAAAACAGCATTTGATTGGAAGCTTCAAACAACAAAACAGCATCTCTCCTTCAACAATTTCCCCAGTATATTCTAGCACAGTGCCTAGCACAAACTTTGGTTTTTGGACTTCAATTTCCAGAAGCCTAAGTCAATTTCCCAAAGCACTGAGCAGCCAATGTATTGACTTAGGCTTCTGTAAATTGAAGTCCACCAATGTTCCATGGAACATAGTTTGAGAAACACTGTTCTAGCACAAGAGTGGACTCCATGTAGCCCTAGGCCATTTTTGCACCATTTCTGGGGGCCCCCTCAGAAATCCCACTTATTAAAAACTTTTCTGAAGGAAGAATTGCTCCCTTGTTCCCTTTAGAAGTACCCTCTCAAGAATGTGGTCCTCAAGCTGCCAGTAAATTTGGAATAAGGCCTTCAGCACTGCTGCAATCACCCACCTTGTTCTAGCATTTATGAGTCAATAAGAGCTGTATCATCCTTACACATCCAGGGTTAATGCAGTGCAATAAATGATTGTAATTCCCAACCAAAATTTTGTTGTCATTAAAATACTCAGGTAAATACAATCATTCAAGCTCATGTGATGAGCCTATCTAGAAGTAAAAGTAAACTTCTATAAAGAATTTCCTCTGATAGGTCTTAAAATATCTGTAAATCTATTTTCAGAGCAACAGCAGAATTCTGACTCAGGTTGTATAGGGTTTCACACCTAGACATGTTAGGACATATGGTTTCCATGTTTAATGCAACTATATGTACATTTAAATTTTTAATCTTAATTTTATGCAAATAACTACCTGGGACAAAAACAGCTATCTAAAGCTGTCTTTTCAATTAGCCGCAATGAATGCAGATAATGTCAAAACTGCAGGACAACTAAAAGCACTATAATGGGTTCGATTTCCCAAGCAAATTACATTTCCCTGTGTTTACTGTGACATCAGCTTGCCTAAGACGGGAGACTCAGCTAACAAAAGCAGCAAAAGTTCTCATTACAGAACCAAACATCTGGATCCCAATAATACTAAATTACAGAAAAATTACAAAGTTAGCTAATAAATCCCTTCCAGTGCATTAGTTATGAAATACTGTACAAGTATTCAATAGGATGCCTGTCCTGGAAATGAAGACAGACAAAAAGGCAAACAAACACCAATACTAGCATTAGCTACAAAACGGATATGTAGATGAATAATAGTATGCTGCTCTTTCATGCTATATAATTGGGTGATGTCAACCAACTTCATCCTGCTTAATAATAGGACCTGGGGTGTTTGCTTAATTGCTTCATTTTAGGGCCAACATGTGGGCATCTTTTCGAAAATATGATACAAAGGCTTGTTCTGGTATAATCCTGACACCTAGCACATCACTTGTGCAAAGATGCTTTCATTAGGGACAATGGAAACCAAGGGGCACTTACCTAATGCCTGGAGCATCTAATAAATTGGTCAGGCCTGCCCAATTAAATTCCAAATGCTATATTAAAAAAGAAATAAAAAGAGAAGCATTGCAAGTTTAGTAAATGGAGCAATTGTTTTAAAATTTAGATTTGACATGTAGCAGCATTCTGTGAGGAACACAGGATAGTTTATGATGCTATACTTTTATTTCATAGACCTCAGGATTGTCTATGTTCAGAGACAATAATTACCTGGGGTTTTAGATAATGAACATTCTTTGTAATTGTACTGAGAACATTTAAACTAATACAGTGAACTTTTGCTCAAGCTTCTGACATCTGAAGCCTCCCAATAAACATTCTTTTCATTTGTCTCTAGTATGTGTGGCATGATTACTCTGATGACTCACATACATTGAACATCTGAAGATTCACGTGGTCATTCATTACTCATGTCCATTATAAAGACATTATGTCTGGTACCACTAATTACATGAGTAAAGAACTAGCAACAAAGCATGATGGCACTGATGGCTTGAATCAGGACTCTCTGCACTTCCTTTGTTAGAGGCTCATTTACTGCATACTTACTGGATTCTTCCCCACAGGCAAGGCACAGGCATAAAGCTCATACTAGTTTTCTAAATGCAGTAGATGTCAACCAGGCATGTCTAAGTGATCCAATAAATACCAATAAAGTACTGTAAGTAACCAGTTTCAGAACTCCCACCAATTATTTCAGAGAGAGCATTACACTTTGAAAGCTGTGTGCCATAATAAAGCCTGAAAACTGTATACCATCACAATGTGGTGCTGCTGTTTTGTACCCAAGGTAGAGGCTTTACCTTGAGTTTGAGGTACAGGGCCAGATCCCTATCTTTTTGCTCTCGTGTGGATTGGTCACCAGGACTGTAGCCAGGGGGTGGCCAGGGATCAACCCCTCCCAGCTAACAAGCCCGCCCCTCCAGCCAGGGCAAAGTTCTAATGTTATATATATGTGTGTGTGTGTGACATTGTTGCCCCTCCTGAAAAAATATTAGCCCCCCCATCTAGAATTCTGGCTATGGCCCTGCTGGTCACATCTTTACCTATAAGAAGGGGCATTAACCGTTGGTGCCCCTCACCTTCCTGCAACCCCGGCGAGTGAGGCCACCTATCCCGCGGGGGGGGGGGGGAGAGAAAAGAGGAGAAGAGGAGGGGAAAGAGAGAGACAGAGGAAAGAAAAGGAAGAGAGAGGAGGGGATAGAGAGGGTGGGGAAAGAGAGATAGGAGGGGTGGAATAGAGCGAAAGATAGAGAGTGGGGCAAAAGAGAGGTGTAGAAGAGAGAGAGACAGGGAAAACGCGAGAAAGAAAGAGAGGGGGGAAAGAGAGAGAAAGGAGGGGGAAGAGAGGGGGAGGAAGAGAAAGAGAAAGTGGGCGGAAAAGAGAGAGAGAGAAAAAGGTAAGTAAAAGACAGATGGGGAAAGCACATGCCAGAAATAGGGAGTGGGGAAGAGAGAGGAGGGTGGAATAGAGGGAGGGGGGAGACAACGAGAGAGGGGGGAGAAAGAGAGACAGAGAGGGCAAACCTTCCCTGCTTCCCCCCAACCCCCAGCAGGGAAAGGGGGAAAATCCCCCTCCCCCTTCCCTGCCCCCCCTTCCCTGCCCCCCCAACCCACCCTTCCCTGCTTCCCCACCCCAACCGTCCACCCAGGGCAGGGAAAGGGGGAAAAGGTTCACCTCCCCCCTTCCCTCCCTACTCACCCCAGCACAGCCTCCACAAATGCAGCCTCCTCTCTCTTTCTCTCTCTCATTCTCTCTCTCATTCTCTCTCTCTCTCTCTCTCTCTCACACACACACACACACCTACTGGGATGCACATTTCAAACCAGCCCTGTGTGTGTGTGTGTGTGTATATATATATACACGTGTGTGTGCACACACCAAAACCACTCCTAACCACCAACACACACAATTTAACATGCCCAACTTGCCGGGCAAAAAATGCTAATACCTTACATCCATGACACCTTGACACTCCAAGTGTTCTTGGACTTCAATGACCAGAAGCTGAAGTCAGTACTCCTGCTGATCAGGGCTTCTGGGAATTGAAGTTCAAGAACAGCTGGAATGCCATCACTACCTTATGTCATGGCTGTGACAACACTCAAATAACACAGCTCCTGGAGTGCAACTGGTAGCCCAGGTCTTACTATTAAGCAGGATGAAGTTGGTTAAAATCACCCAATTATATAGCATGAAAGGGCAGTAAAGTATTATTCATCGACATATCAGTTTTGTAGCTAAGGTTAGTATTCGTGTTTGTTTGCCTCCATCTTCTTCATTTCCACGTAGGGGACGTCCCCTGAGTGGAGTTTCGCCAGCTATAATCCTTTCAACCCATAACAATTTCTGACATGAAATTATTATGTAAGGGGAATTTAAGAAGAGAGCACAGGTGTGTGTAGTCATGGTTCAGCACCTCAGGACTCATCTGGCTCCAAGCAGTGGACATGGCTTTGCTTCCCTCTTACCTTCTGGCTTTCCTGTAGCCAAGATGTTGGGCTGGGTTTTTGTTCATTTCAACTGCTGCTTGTTGCTTTTTTTATTGTTTTAACATTACTGCTAGGCAGGCCTCACAATGTTTTTAGACTGCTGTTTTAATGTATTACGGCAATAAAGTGGGAGTATTCCAGTTGTAACGTTTGTTTTTATGTATGTGAGCCATCTTAGAAAGGTTCTGTTCTAGAAACATTACGTTTATATTTAAAGTAAACATAAATACATTCTAATTGACATAGGAGACTACATAGTTACTTCTATTGCAGCCAAATGCTATTTCAGAGCGTCATTGCTGGTAAAACTTGAAGTGTTTGAGAGCCATCTCTTATTTTCATAGTGGATTTTTTTTCTTGCTTAAGTAGGATTAGAGAAGCATCCTATTATATTTTAGAAAGGCAATATGTATAATTTCTTTAGTTACAAAGAACCATTACAAAAGCCCACTAACATCAGTAAATCAAAAGCATGAATAAGATTAGAGTTCAAAATTGACTTACAGGTTTCTGGATGAAAAATATTGTCACAGCTCCAAAGAAAGGTGCATCTGTCAGTAAGGGCTCCAGTATCACTCTTAATGTGCCGTACAACTGAGGGGTGGGGGAGAGATTCAGGAAATAGAATTTAGTTCATTCCCATGAGGGATTTTAAAAAAGTAAAGTGTGAAGCAGCTCAAAATGTTCGATACATATAAATTGTACTACACCCACCTGTATTCCTTTTATGCCTACTTTAAACTTGGACAACTCCATCTGAATTTCACAGTCCCCTATATAACTAAGAAAGAATTCAAGTTAGCATGTCATTAATTTGGAATAAAAAACAAACACCTTCCAAGATACAAAAGGCCAAGTGCCAGGTCAATTGTAACAGGAAGAAAACTCAACTATAAATGAAAGGGGTGTGGATGAGTCTCTGAGTAAACAAGGTTTACAAGATTCTGAACAAATGTTTTATATAATATCCTCATATCTTTTACCTTAGAAAAGGGAAAACAGAAATGTAAACCTATCACCCACATATTTTCTACTACTTGATACCACATGTTCTAAAATAATAATAATATCCTTTTCTCATTCTGAAACAAACACACTTTCCAGCCATCATTCCAGAGTACAGGACACATAATAGCGGGCTGAAACTACAGAAAGCCAGATATAGGCTGAATATTAGGAAAAACGTCTTAATGGTTAGAACAGTATAACAGTGAAACCAATTACTATTGGAGGTGGTGATCGCTTCAACACTAGAAGCATTCAAGAGAGAATTGGATAACTTTCCGTCATATCTGTTTTGATTCGGATTCCTGCATTGAGAGGGGGTTAAACTCCATGGCCTAAAAGGCCCCTTCCAATTCAGTGATTCTATTATTCTAATCTATTATATCCAAATAAATATTTGCCTTCTTTTAAGTAGAGAAATCAAACAGTATTCTTCTAGATTAAAATTACCATCTATTATTTTTATTGTACAGTTTTAGGTTGGATGAATAACCATCATGCAAGAGAAGAAACAGGTTAACAGATGTCTAAAAGATGCACTCCAGTACACTTCTAATCCCAGTAAGTCTCATTGTGGATTCACTGAAAATAGCTACATACAGCTGAGTATCAAGCTGACTATTTTCTTCTTCCTTTAATATGATATTGGCAGCTATACTAAAGGAGTGCAAAGAATAATGAAAACCATTCTGATTACATGTTCACTGCTGAAAGTAAGTTTTTTTTAAAAAAAATAGCCCAGTTTCACAATATGACAATGGTCATAGGCTTTAGCAAAGACTGTAAACTACTGGTACTGCAAGTACCACCAATCAAGGGATCTACAAACTTTGCAGTGGATTTTGAGCCAGAATTGTAGTTTGTCTATAAAACTCTAGAGCAGTGGTTCCCAATGTGGGGCCCACACCCCACAGGGAGACTTCAATTCCCAAAAGCCTAAGTCAGTACATCGGCTGATCAGTGCTTTGGGGAATTGACTAACCAACCACCGGTCTTTAAAGCTGCAGATCTTTGGATGTGCATAAACACTTAAGAAAAACGGGCAGGAGTGGGGGACAACATCTCCATCATTGGAATCACATTATTTACAGGATACTCAGGTGCTTAAAACAGCATATGCTGTAGGAAACACAAAAGGACTTACAGTAAAACCCTGCATAACAAATGCTTCAGATAATGGAAATTTCGTATATCGAAGCATTTGTTAGGCAATCGCGATACCCCCCATATATTTTTCCGTTATATGGGGTTTTCGCTAAGTGGAGTATACCCCAGTTAACGTAAACCCTGTATAATGAACATTTTCTTTTTGTTATGTGGGGTATCGCCCATTTGATCCACACAATGAAGAAACGCATAGCAAAGAGCTCTGTGGAACAGAGCTTTTTCGTTATGTGGGGTTCTACTGTATTTTTAAGAAAGAAGGATTTATTAAGCAATTAACGATTACTTTTTAAAAGGGTAAGAGGGGAAAAAGCTCTTACTTTTAGATTCAGGTTATTTATGAAGCATTACTAAGAAATGTAGGATGCTTTTGTTAGATCTTTCTTCATGGCCACTGAAGAAATATTTAACAAAGTTCCTAAAATCTATTTAAATCCCCAACCAACCATGGGATTTGAAATCTTGCATTTGGAGTTTCAAGCTGAAGCAAAATGCAGCTACTGAAGTTAAGTTGGAGCAGAGAAATGTGCAGCAAAGTGATGCAAGAAATGTACAGCAATACCTTGCATAACGAACGCATCGCATAGCAAAAAATTCACATAATGAAGTGTTTGTTATGCAAGGGTGATACCCCACATAATGAAAAAAAAATCACTTGTTATGCAGGGGGTTTGGTAACCAGGGTATACCCAGTCAATGGGAACCCCGAATAATGAACATTTTTTGTTCATTTTCCGGGGCATCTCCCATTAGCTTTGCATAATGAAAAATCTGCATAGCAAAGCAACTCACAAAACAGAGGGTTTTTTTTCATTATGTGGGGTTCTACTGTATTTTGTGTTTCTAAGCATTACTAGGAAATGTACGATACAGCATTTAGGATGTAACATGTAGGATATTTTCCAACATCCTGTTTAGTAAATCACACTAGAGTAGGCCTATTTGAATTAATGGAACTTGCAGAGGAGTTGACTCACTAAATCCCTATTGAATGGACCTACTCTTTTCTTTATTCATGTCAGAAGCACCACCAGGATATAATAACATACAAAGCTAAAATTAACATATCTAAAACAAAATAGAACTAAAAGGGCTAGATGACATCTGCCCAATATCGGCCACATCAACAGCATTTCCTCTTGCCAACATAAGGTCCTCCTCAGTGCACATTGAGTGGTATCGTGTGCATTTTATCGTGTGAGAGATAGTTTGTCTTTGCAGGCGCACCCCCCAATAAAGGACTCAGACACTGATGAAAGTGGATAACGGCATTGGGCCACATTTATTGATTCATGCCCTAGTCCGAATTATAAATTTCTATTGGTATTCAACCAATTATAATTCTTAAGGCAAGCAGGCCGGAGTAACACTGATAAGGTACCACCCAAAATTGCAAACGGCAATTGGTTACAATGTATCCATTTGTATCAATTTGTTTGTTGACAACAAACAAATTGTTGACCGTAGTCAATATCTAACTACTGACCCCACCCTCTGCCGCGTATCCGTAAAATAACGGGGTGATGCATGCTGCCTAGCTCTTGCCATCACCCCATCGCCTGGTTCGTCGTTGACCGGACAACGTTAATCAACTTGTGCCTGTCTAGTGTTGTCCAGTCAATTGCGAACCTGCCGGATACCTGTGGGTCATAAATGTTTACCTTACCAGTGCTACCCGCCCATGTGACCAAAGTCAGCAGCAGCAGAAAGAACCCCTATATCAAACCATAGCAACAGTGTGGGATGGGCAAAAAAGCCAGGACCTGAGAGCCAATTGTAGGTCCCAGCCAAAAATTCCCACCCGGCCCCGAAGCGACCAAAATATCACACTGTTAACTAGGGAGGGGGTGGAGGGGAAAAACTTCTCCTCTCCGTCGCTTCGCAAAATGGCAGCTCGGCTGCCTCGTGGCCGCCCCTTTTATAAGGGTGCTGGCCACGCCCCCCTGACTACCCGGATGTCTTCATCCGGTGGGGGGCCCCCGCAAAGAGCGTGGCGGCCATTTTGTCACCGCGCTTGCATTGCAGGCGCAACCCCCAATAAAGGACTCAGACACTGATGAAAGTGGATAACGGCATTGGGCCACATTTATTGATTCATGCCCTAGTCCGAATTATAAATTTCTATTGGTATTCAACCAATTATAATTCTTAAGGCAAGCAGGCCGGAGTAACACTGGTAAGGTACCACCCAAGATTGCAAACGACAATTGGTTACAATGTATCCATTTGTATCAATTTGTTTGTTGACAACAAACAAATTGTTGACCGTAGTCAATATCTAACTACTGACCCCACCTTCTGATGCGTATCCGTAAAATAACGGGGTGATGCATGCTGCCTAGCTCTTGCCATCACCCCATCGCCTGGTTCGTCGTTGACCGGACAACGTTAATCAACTTGTGCCTGTCTAGTGTTGTCCAGTCAATTGCGAACCTGCCGGATACCTGTGGGTCATAAATGTTTACCTTACCAGTGCTACCCGCCACACGGAGAGGCTCAATAAAGGCTCGAGGGCCCCCCCCAGACCGTCAGCTCGGTCAACAGGCCTGCTCGCCAATCACCTAACAGGAGGTCCATACCTCCCTGCAACAGATGGACCCCATCCCCTGAATAAAGCTCATAATTTTGTAGGCTGATGGCGGGGTGTCGAATGACGCGCCCCCAACCCTTGTCTAGAAGGAACCGGGCAATAGCCCTGTTCACCGAGCGACGAGCTCGGTCAAGGGCCCGGAGGTCGAACCCTCCCCTGTAAGCATGCCGCGGTACCATGTCTGACCAAATGAGGGTTGTGGCAGGCCACACATAATGTAAGTAAGCCAGGTCACCGCAAATCGCATGCTTCAGCGATAGGCCAGTGACCTGCCCCAAATCATTGCCCCCAAGGTGTATGATCAGAATATCTGGCGGGTCAGCATTCCTGCTGGATAAAAGGAATGGCAACAGTTCCCGCCATAACATGCCACGCTTACCATACCATCTGAGACTTGCGGATGCACCCAGTCCCAGTCGGGGTCCACTCTGTCGCCGCAGTGTACGACGCTGCCCTATGCACGTAGCTGTGGCCCACCAGCCATACTGTCACCGGTGTAATACGACACCCAGGGTCTGTCAAGGAAAAAAAGGGGGGGAAGAAACAGTGCAGTGACTAAACTGGTACTCACGGTTGAAGAGGGCGAACATAAAACCGAAAACATTGTGATCCCCACCTTCCCATGCGGCGTATTTCCGCCCCGGAGTACCCAAAAGCAGCTGCAGTAGAAGCCGCCCCTATCCTGAAAGAATGGGTGCCGTAACGAGCCCCAGGGAGGCCAACACTGGCTAGTGCTTTACCGGTCACCTTCCAAAATTGAAATTTAGTAAGGGGAGACCCATCTTGGTGACAGAAAAACGGGCCATGGTGCGTGCCACGCAGTGCAAGAAACTCCTGTAGGGCACCAACCGGACAGATGTCTCAAATGTCTTGTAGCAGTATACACCACTGCCTACCGTGCTGAAAAACCCGTGAGGACCGCATCCCCACTCGAGCCCACTCATGTGCCAGAGACATCGTCGAGTTCCAGTGCCCTACGAGACACCTCCGCCTTACACATGTGGTACCAACTCTGGGACCCTCTCAATGATGCGGAGCGCTCCCCAAGGCTACCATAGTAGCCGCGTGGCTAAGAGCCACCTCCTACCTATCTGTACATGAGTATGCCACCTCGTGCGAGGTGGGTCGAAATGCTGGGCAGAAAAGTGACGCATGCAGGGGCAGCGGGCACGTTCTCGCGTCCACCCGTCCCTGACATGACACATGAACTCATAGTGATACGCCTTACGCGTGCGATGTGCCAATGACATGTCCGGTCCCCTTCAGCTCGCCTAACTTCCAGCTATTGGCCAAAGTGGCAAGTGGAATTCCTCCGCTCCTGGATAAAAGCACGGGAACAGGCGATCCGCTGGTGGGGAAAAGCCACAGTAAGGTCATTATTCACACCCAGGACATGTCTGGCCTGGAACAGCACATTTCGGCATAGGCTTCGCAAACGAATAGACAAACTACAGTCAGGGCCCGGGGATTAGCCTTTCAGGGCGTTGACAATGCGCACCACTGCCGCATTGCCACGCAGCAACTGGACCACTGAGTAGGCCCACTCCTTGCACCATAGGCGCAATGCTCCCCAAAACAGGGGGAAAACACTATCACTGTGATCACGGGGGCAATCCGGGCACCCACCATTAGAGTAAACCGCATAAGTGCGAGGCCGGCGGCATCCGACCGCGCCAGATATCTTAAGGCAGACCACTAGGTCCGATCCCACCAAGTGACCCCCGAATAAGAAGGCAATAAATGAACTACAATCCCGAAGGGCATACTATATGTTTGGCAATCAATGCCAAAGGCAGAAATGTGAGGTTAGAAGATGGGGCCTAGGTCTATTCAGGCGCCAAGGGGACACCCAGGTCCCACCTGAGTGTCTGAATTATGATGAGGAGACGCGCACACGTGTCCAAGCCCCGTTTAACCCCGTACCCCAAGTAGTCGAGGCGGTGGGCTGGAGACCGAGACCCCAACCCGTGAGCAGATGCCCACTGAACGAAAGTCCCATATCGGTCGGGTACTGAACCTGAATGAACGCTGGCAGAAGGGGGGTAAGGCTTATCTAATTAAATTTCCGCTCGCACCTAAAACCCAATAAGGCTAAATCGTGGGATGCACTGGCAAAAGCTGAAGGCTGAGTGAATATCACACTGTGCCAAAACAGCACCAGAATTGCGTGGGCACGCCCACCCATAGCAGCAGAGGCCACTACGAGTACCTGACTGAACAAGGCCATCAGGAAGGGCATCCCAGCACGGAGCACCCCCAGGGTAAGCTGAATGGAGGATAATGATATGCACCCTTTGACCAGCTCAGTATGAGCTTCATGGGGACTAAGGAAAGGTGGTTCCAAGACGTGCCCCCGCCACTCTCGTAGCCCCCAGCTTCCTAGTTGTGGACAGTGGAGACCCCTCCCCGTTACCCTGGAAGGGAATCAGGTCAGTAACACCCTGGGGCCCCCAGTACCCCGAATGGATACAAAAAACCCCATTGAAAACCCCCCAGCAGGTTTCCCGCCCCCTCGCTTCTTGGGAGACAGAGTGACATCCCCCCAGGCTGACTATAATAGGGGCGGGGCGGGGGGCTAACAACAAGAATATGTGGTTCAGAGGGAGCTCTGATCGCCCCTGCGCACAAGTCGGTCACGACCGTGATGCTTAGTACACACATTGTCAGCTGAGCAGGCCGAACACAGTAGGCGGGCCGCAACCCCCCCGCCCGACCAGTTTGCTTGGGGCCAGTGTCTGAACAGCCCGCTGCTCAGCATGACCACCATGGTGCCCATCACCAGGCACCGTTCCGTGGTACTGATGTACACGAGCACCCTTGGTGACAGAACTCGTCCCTCCTCTCTCGGGATATCTATAGCCACCCTCGTCTGCATCCCCCACGATGAGCCAACTGTAATGGGCCCATCCGATCAACCAGGATAGTGGGCCCCAAGGTGCTCGGTGGCTAACGACAGTGGGACATCTCTTTGCCTCAGCCGTCCCATCCGTCTCTCTCCTGCCAGTGGGCTTGCGGTTCAATAGGGAGAACATCCACATGTCCCCCTACGGCCCTTGCCCCTGATGGCCTGCGGCCAATAATCAACCGGGGCCAGTAGTAGCCGATCATCAGCCAGGCCCTCGACGGGACGTCCTGTGTAACGGGGCCTACGCAGCAGGATCCAGACAGCCCCCACGATGCCCAACACTGTTCCGAGGGCGGACGCCTCAGCGCATGGTGGCTTACTACGGGGGACCACACGCTGTCTCTATCGTCCTGCCCGTACCCCCTATCCCCATTCGGGTCTCAGTTCATAGGGATAATATATATCCATGTACTCCCCCCCTCCCACCAAATCTTTTCCCTCACGATCTGGAACAGATGATCACTAGGGGGGGGGCATGAATAACCAGTTGACGGCAGTGCCCATGCTGGAGCATGATGTACAGCGGGCATGCACAGCGGGACCTGGACAGCCCCTGTGATGCCACGTGCCGCCCCGGGAGCGTAAACCCCCACCCCCAAACGTCGTGCCAGAATGCAACCAAGGGGCACTGGTATAGGATGGCGAGTGACGCCCCCCAGCCTCAAATTGGCAAGGCCAAGAGCACTGCCCCCACCAGGAATGGACTGTGATGTGTGTGCATTCAACTTGAACGTAATACTCACAAGTTGCACCCCCGTGAGCCGCCCCCACCGGGGGTTCCGGCCCACGGTGGGCGTCGGAGCTCGCGACCGAAATCGAGCTCTGGGGCGACCTCCAATACGCTCCTACCGCAGATCCAGACAAACGGGGAGCCGCGAGACAGCGGCGGACACAGGCCGGCGTGTCATGAGAAGCACGGCCCAGCCGGCCGCCTTGTGGATAGTGGCCGCGATCAAAGTAGCCGGCAGACACAAAGGGGCTCCGACGTTCGGAAAGGGGCCTGCCACGAAAAAACCCCTAGTAGGTGGGCCAGGTGGGCCAGACGGCCCGCTCGGTATAGCGCCAGAGGCCCCCAGTTTGAGAACCTGGGCCAGAATAGGGCCCTGTCCGAAACCCGGCCCCTAACGGGCAAAACGCGCTGTGAGCCAGCGCCAGGCCCCCCTCCCAATTGTTCCGGCCCGTAGCCGGCAGGCGTGTGCCGAATCCTCTGAATGGCCAATCCCTAGGGGTGCCTCTAGCACCACCACGTGGGCCAGTAATGCGTGCCAACCCCCTGCATAACTGGGGCCAGGTGGGCCGGACGGCCCACCTGGCAATGGTCCAGGGTCCCTACTTGAGAGCCAGGCCCTAAAACGGCCATGCCTAAACTCCAGCCCATGAAGGGCCGGGGAAGCCCTGCTGTGCAACCGCGCCAGGCCCACCCCCCTGCTCCACACCCGTGGCCAGGGATTGAGGGCCGAGGGCCGAAGCCCTTGTAGGGCCGGTCTGAGGGCGGAGGGCCGCGGGCCACAGCCTGAGCTGCCCTACCCCACCAATCCCGGTGGGAGCCTCTGGTTGGAGGTCCTATCGAGGGGGTGCAGTCGCGGTCCTCCGACCCGACCACTGCCCGCCTAAGCCTTCTTTCAAGAAGGCATAAATGAGAGGCCAAAGACCTACCTTTCTGGCTGCAGCCTAGGTATCAGACTGCTGACCTAATTAAGCCCCTCGCAAAGATGCAAAGGAAAAGTGGGGAATCGAACTCCCAACCTTTGTCTCCAAAGACAAAGACTTAAACCACTGAGCTATCCAGCAGCTTGCAGAAAGGGAGCCTCAACAGAGGCTAACAAAGGAGGAAGCGATGGAGCAAATTCCTCTGCCCCATCGCTTCTAAAGCAAATCTTGCAAGGAGGAAGCAACGGAGCGAATCCCTCTGCTCCAACGCTACTAAAGGTCTTGCCTCTAGGAAGGAGAGAGAGCGATGGAGCAATTGGGGAAAAACTTCTCCTCTCCGTCGCTTCGCAAAATGGCAGCTCGGCTGCCTCGTGGCCGCCCCTTTTATAAGGGTGCTGGCCACGCCCCCTGACTACCCGGATGTCTTCGTCCGGTGGGGGGGGGGGCGCAAAGAGCACGGCGGCCATTTTGTCGCCGCGCTTGCATTCTCCACATTCACACAGGCTGTCATCTACAGGGAAACCCCACTTTCTCAGATTAGCCCTTGATCTTCCTATCCTGGCATGCAGTCTGTTTAAAGCTTTCCACACTGACCATGGTTGTTCTTGATCAGTTAGTAGCAAGTCATGTGGCTCAAGTGGCTAAGATGCTGACTGGGAGGCGGCAGGTCAGCAGTTCAATACCCAAATACTGAAGGATTGAATGAACTCCCATCTTTGTCCCAGTGCCTGCCAACCTAGCACTTCAAAAGCAAGAAATTAAAAGTACTGTAGATAAATAGGGAACACTTTGGTGGGAAGGTAAACGGTGTTCCATGTGCTCCAGTGTCTAGTCATGCTTGCCACATGACCACGGAAACATCTGCAGAAGCAAACAATGCTGGCTTTTCGGCTATGAAACAGAGCTGAGCACTGAACCCTAGAGTTGGATATGATTGGTTTTCAAGCAAAGGTGACCTTTACAAAACTCAGGAAAGGACTGTCATAAGTCACAATTGACCTGATGGCACATTGTTATTATTACAAAGGACAGAAAGATTTCACACAATCTTGCTGGTCACAGGGGGCATGACCATGAACTAATGCCTATTCACAGATTTAATTGGGTCCTCATTTCTCAAATTACTTCCTATGGCACACTACAAGGTACGTACTATTACATTCATCACTGCTCACTCATATATCCTCATTTGCTAGGCACAGGTATGAGTCACCTCTGAAACAATTAAATGGCTTTGATTCTCTGGCGTATGACACTCACAAGGACCTTGATTTCTAACTGATTTGCAAGGCATATCCACTTGGCAGGAAGAATATTTCTTCATGCCTTCAAGTGAAGCATGTTGGCTACATGGACATGCTCACATGGACACACAAGCAGGAAGAGAACCAGTAGTATTTTTTTACTAAGATGGGAAAGAGTCTTTGAGATGTTTCCAATGGCTGTTATTTCCACTAAACTGAGCTTAAACACTTCTTTAAAAATGAATTCTATAATGATCCAGTGTTAGGATATTGGATCAACCTTGGGAGATCCAGGTTCAAGTCCCAGTGAGCCATGATACTCACTGGGTGACCTTGGCACAGTCACTCTTTCTCAGATTGACCAACTTCAAACAGTTATTTTGTGGAGGATAAAGTAGTAGTAGTTCCTTCTCATATATGCAAGGGGCAAAAACAGGCCTTAAGACCACTGGAGCAAAGGCAGGATATAAACATAATCAATCAATCAATAAATCATATTGAACAGATAAGTACCCTATTTGCTGGCATATGACCCACTTCCCCCCCCCCCCTTAATATACACTGGAAAATGGAGTGAGTCTTGTACTGTATATAGTGGCGTATAGTGGGTTATTTTGATAATACAGTAATGGGGTGCATTTTATATTCCGATGCATTTTATATGCCGGCAAATACGGTACATCCTGAAAGTTTCTATTCTTTCAGCTTTCCCAACCTTTGGTTTTTGGACTTAAATTCCCAGAAGCCTAAGTCAGTACATTGGCCAATCAGTGCTTTGGGGAATTAACTTAGGCTTCTGGGAATTTAAGTCCAAAAACCAAAAGTTGAGAAACACTGCCTTAGCATGTTTGCTACAATTGTCAGATTGCATTAGAGAAAGAAAGATCACTGAAATTATTTACATGGTTATATGACAGCTAATGTAACCTTTGTGTGTGCTACAGAACATTTAAGCAATTATAGTAGTCTGCTTAACACATCAGAGCATGCTAGTGCAAATGCACTTGATTTTCAATATCAAATAAAATTTGCTTAAATTAACCTAAATCACTTCTAAACAAAATAATAATAATAACCAATTAAGGGTCTTTATAAATAACTCTGCAAATGAAAGCACCTATAGGTGATCAGCCAGAATGACAATAATGATAATTTGTCCAGTTATCTGGACATTTTGTTACCTGAAAATGCAGTCTGAATTTTAAGTGACATTTTCAGCCCTCTGTAGAAACATGTAAACAATTCCCAAGAGAGGTAGAAAGAAGAAATGTAACTACCGTACATTGCTAAGGCAACCGCACCCCAAATTTTCACTCTCACTGAATTGCAGTGGGATTGAATGTGCACAGTTGGATGTAGACTAAGTGCCCATCTGCATTCTGCCCCAAGCAGTCTTGTATAAACTATGGGAAACGGAGCCAAATTAGGGGTGAAAACATCCTGCATTGAATTATTAGTAAGCAGTGGAATCTCCAACATGACACAATAAGCTGACAGCAAGCGTTTGCTAAAGGAAGAGAAACTCTGTTTTTCTCTCCCCCCCCCCCCCCAATCAGCAGAACATACAGGGTGGCCCGTAAATTCCTACCTGTCCATATGTATTATAATTTTTCTTTTTTTCAGAGAAATATGGCTGATTTAAGCCCATTTACACTTGGAGAGCGTATTGTGACGTACGTGGGTACATGAGCGCAAAAATACTGGTAACAACCTGGATACAAATAAGTGGCAAAATTTAGAAAAAGATTCAATAGGGACTTACAGGCCACCCTGTAAATTTAAAAAGGCTAAGGCCTTTTGGAAGTAAGAAAGATGAGATCTTCCAGATGTGTTTGGTTTTGAACGCTGACAGACCTTTAGTATTGCCTACACTTACTAGCTCTGATGAGAGTTGTAACGAAATGAACTATACCCTTTGCTTTAGCCTAATTCAAGATGGGGAATTTTCTCTCCTCCACCCACCAGTACTTGGTCAATAGTGTATACTTCCCCATATATAAGAAATAAGTTTGGCTTGGGTGGTTAGATGCATGCACATTGAAAGCAACCAGGCACTGGCCACATTACTCAGTATGAACTGAACATTCCAACCACACCCACTTTCTTCCTAAACTGAAGGAACGATATGGCACTTAACTCCGAATACACAATACAAGGCTGCATTCTCCAAGGTGCCTGACTGGAAAAGCTAGTTTTCCTGTCCACCTGAATATTCACTTCGCTGAAACTACTCCTTACTTCTTCAGCAGGTGATCTCAATGTAGCATCCTCTGTGAGTCATCAGGAAGAACCGTGGTTCCTGGCCAAGCAAGACTGGCATATTTGTAATGGAACCCAATGTCAGCTCTCAAACTTGATCTGAGAGCACGCCAACCCTGTGTTTTCACAGTCATTGCCAGAGGACAAATAACAGACCAGTACTGCTCCATTTCTTTTCCAATGTCAGGGGCCCTACCTTCCTAAAGCATTTCAACAGTACACATCTTGCAAAGAGTGGGTTTTAATAACCCAGCATTCCCACCTTGCATAATATTTGATCAGGATTCACTGGAATCCACACTATTACAGATGTAGAACACTCGATAACATAGTTAACATAAATGTCTTTAAGTATTCCTAGGGGATGATTTTAAAATCAGCATTTGTTTAATTGGTTTCAGTAGCACAGTTTACACTGTTTTTAATTGTGTTGACTAAGTTGTTTCAACTGACTGTGTGTTGCTTGAGTCCCCTGTGGAGAAAAGCTAGCATATGATAGGACAGTGATGGCGAACCTATGGCATACGTGCCAGAGGTGGCACTCAGAGCCTTCTCTGTGGGCACCCATGCAGTCATCCCATCACAGAGTTTGCACCACCCCTCTGCCCAGCAGCCCAATGGGAGCACTTTCTCCCTTCCCTCAGCACAGAGTTGGCCCCGTCCCTCTGCCTGGCAGCCCAATAGGAGTGTTTCCTTCCTCCCCTGTTGCTATGTTGGGTTTTGCATTGCAGTTTGAGCACTCAGTCTCTAAAAGGTTCACCATCACTGTGATAGGACAAACCAACTAACAAAACAGAACTTGGAGAAGTTAGTTTTTGGACTGCAAGACTCTGCATTCTCCCTAGACCAGTGGTTCGCAAACTTCTTTTGGCCATGCCCCACCTAAGCATCTCTAAAATCCTGATGCCCAACCCCTGTGACATATAATTCTTATTATTCAAAAAGTGAACATAGAGGAAGCCTAAAAGGCCATTAACTGTTAATAATCCATTCTTGAATTGTACCACCACCCTCGCCTTAAGAATCAAATTGCCTCCCTGTGGTGCGTGTGCCCCACGTTGGGAACCATGGCCCTAATTGGTTGAGGAAATCATGAGAGCTGTATTGCAAAAAATAACTTCTCCAATCACTGATAGATAATAACAGAGATTCCAATATCTAGCTGTCTTAAATCATTCTAGAGCCAGCTGGTGGTGGTGGTGGTGGTGGTGGTGGGCTTGTGATCACTACAACATCAGCAGCAGAACTGCAAAACTCAAGAGTGTTTTATTTCAGTTATGTGTATGTAGTATGTACTGCCTGACACATTCTAGACATACTAGTAGGTGGGACGTGGCTGCCTTGAATATGATTATTTGAAGTTCAGCACTTCTGTATCCTTTCCATTGGTCTCTTATTTATTATCCTGATTCGTCTTCTTCATTTTTTAATTATTGCTCACAGCTTCTTTTTTTAAAATTAAAAACAGATATAGCACAAAACAAAACATTACAATGCCCCCTTTTTGCATTATGTTAGGGCTATGCCATTGTAACACACATTTAAAATAGTTACTTATTCATTAATGGCTTTTTTAAAAAATACCCTCTTCAAAATGTTTACTCTTCTATAGTATTACGGCACTATGCCACTACAGATATACAGTTTTGATACTGAGTTGTTACCTGATCCATATGTAATTGCTTTCTGTCAATGCATCATAGTCACATTAGACAGCCAGTAATGATGATGATGATCTTAAAACTACAGAGCTGGCAGGGAACTCATGGATCATCAAGTCTAGGAGGCACAGTGGGGAATCAAACCTTTGGCTTCACAGTCAGATACCTACACTACTGAGTTATCCAGTAACCACCTGCAGAGACCCATTATGTGACAGAGCACGTTTTGCCATACTCACTACTGAGTGGAAATGGGGAAAACAATCTACAGGTGAAAAATCTCTCCTACTCTTCATGGCTAGATACTACAGAGCAACTATCCTGATTTGTGGGAGTTGTCCAGTACTTCTGAAGGGCATCAGGCTAGAGATAGCTACTGTCTAGAAACAACTTCCTACATTTCTGCACAGAGACCGCAGCAAGTTTGAAAGCCATAGGCCTTGTGTCACATAGAACCTTACAGCTACCCCTTCCCTTTTAAACCACCTTAAAAATATAAACTACCATACATGGACATTGATGTTTATTTCACAATGTTGGCTTTTGTTAGATAAATAACAATAAAGGTTAGTTCCTAATGGACTCAGCATTTCCCCAAACAACTCTTAGAGCAGGGGTTCCCAACCTACAGCCCGTGGGCCGCCCCCCTGATGCCATCTCATTCGACCTGTTGCTGCCTGCTCTGCACACAGAAGTGGAAGTGGGCATGATTATGTCATCCATAAAATGTGCTCATGCATGCGCAAATACACCCACAGCTGGCATAAACATGAAAGAGGGCACATTTATGTCAGCCGTAAATGCGCCTGCTTCTGCATCCAGGGGCATGGTCCAACCCACGACGCTATCTGGGGGCATGGTCAGGCCCATGACAGGAAAAGGTTGGCCACCCCTGTTGTAAAGGATATCAGAGTTCAAACATATGTCCCTCTTTTTGAGGATCAGCTCAATGAGAAGGAGAAAGACAGAAAACATTACACATTGCAACTGCTATGCTTCTGGTTTGATTAAAGTTTTTTTTTTATGGGAAGCAATTTCATCAAGCACCTGAATCAGCTCATCAAAGTAAGCTTTTTATGGTCTGCTACATAATTATTGTAGCTCATCAGACAAAATATAAGATATAGATAGTAATGAAATTCTGTATTACCAGATCTGTAAGTCCAGGATCACTTGTCTTTTATCAACCTCCTTGGTGTAGGCCTTCACACCTTTGATTTTAGGGCACTGAAAGCAGACAAAGACACAGAGAAGAATTGACAAACTATAATGTTAACCAGAAAATATACAAGGCTTTGTTTTTGGTGTTCTTCTTCTGTGGCTTGGCCAGACGTAAAACTGCAAAATGAAGGCATCCTTTGGTGAGTTCATTCTGCAGTTCCCTTTGCCTGACCTAGTATGAGAAAGATTAGCCGGCAACACAAGGTTGCTGTTACCAGGGTATGCCCGATTGTGGTTCAAAAATACCACAATCTTCGAGGAGGCTCTTTCTGTGTACCCCTGTATATGGTGTTGAACAAGTAAGAATACTCATACTAGTCACAAAAACGTTTAGTCCAGTAGTTACCAACATGTCTCACAAGACCGAACTTTTACAGGTCTAACAAAGTACAAGCTGTTTCTGTACATGTTTCTTGAGGAAACATGGAATGGAAGGGGAATGGCACAGCAGCTTCTTACTGCCAACAGGCTGTCCTTTACACAACTGGTCAAGCACCAGTTGCATGAGAATGAATAAAAGAAAATGATGTAATTTGTATAAATGTAGGGATATCTTCCTCAAATATGGCCTTTTCTTCTCACTGAATACAGTATCTCTGTAAACTAGGTATACTGGGTAACAGTTCTACAAAGATATTTCACACATATTATTTTTAGCAGAGTACACGAGTTTTTATACAGAACACTGTATTGATTTATAATTCCACTGAGTGCACAAATCACAGGTTCAAATATCAAGTAGTTTAGATTTTCACATACAATGTTGTCAATGCATTACCTTTTCTCCAAAGTGGACTTTAGTGAATGTACATGTTTTCAGGTGCACATTTTTTGCTCTTATTTTTGGTTCAACAACTTCCTTAAATGTTTTTTCCATAATTTCACCAAAATATGGCCAGACCTGTTCAAGTACCTACACACAAAACATCACATTTACAAAAATTGATTAAAAAAATCAATTGTGCTGAAAGTCACTGTTGTAGTTTAATGTCTTTGAGGGTTTAAGACCAAGATAACAACCTAACTTCACATTTAGTTGATTAAATTGATTCCTATTCTAAAAAGGACAGATAATAGATTAATTGCAAAGACTACACTGAAAGTAAATGGAGGAGAAAAGATATATTATCTAGAAATTATATCAGTTGTCACCTATTCAAAGAGTTGGTCACCAGAAACAAACGAATCTTTTGAACATTGATAAATGTGTTTTTTAAAGTGATAACATATCTCCTCCAAATAATCTGATAATTTTAAGAGATTAGGAACAGGAAAATTATTTTCAGTCCTGAAACCCAATCTATTTCCCTGAAAGCCAATATGACAAGTATGTAAAATGTTTTACATACTGTGAGTGCTTTCAGATAGGAATTGTGGCACTATCAATTGTAGTGCCTCTATTCTGGCTCTCTTCCTTAACATTTATTTCTGGTAATAAAGAAGACAGAAGAAACAGTAGGAAAATACAACAAAACCACACATTTGTAAGGAAGAGGAGGAGGAAGAGGAAGAAGAAGACAGCTGGATTGGCCCATAACATTTGTTAAATGTTGCAGAGTTAGTGTAGAACAGAAATTAATTTGGAAGCAGCCCTAGAAACCATTATAAATATGTGAAGTAATGATTGCTAATAAATGAAGAATTCAAGTCTCAATGGTTAAATACAGAGGGTGCCAAAATGTATACACATCTTAAGAGTTGTTATCTATGTCTTACTTTTCAAAATTGAACTGAATTATGGTAGCAATGTGTAGTATGCTGTTTGCTCAAAAGAATGAATGCTAGTGTCACCACGCAACAGGCAGGACATTCAAAGAAATGTGAGACGTGAGACCGAACCTCAATGAGAATTTGCCAGGACAATAGGTAGGACAAACAGGTGCAGTTTAGTTTCCCCCATGTTCTCCTGACTTAACACCTACAGTGAAACATAAAGGTTGTGGTGTAACTTAGAAAAGCGGCTACACTGGCAGTACTTTGAGAAGAAATTGAAACAGCATGTGCAGCTATACAATTAGACACTTTGGTTAACTTTGCTCAAATATTAGTTTGTCGTAATCATAAGTGTCTGGATGCTGATGGTAACCACTTTGAGCATCTCTTGTAATTGCATAAGTCAAATGTGACTTGTATTCATCTTTTGTTATTAGTATATATTGAGTATTACAATTTTAATTAAGTTTTTTCCTTTCTTAAAATGTGTATATATTTTTGCCACCCTCTGTATTTTAGAAGAACATTCAGCAAGGAAAGTGCTAGCAGCTTTCCTTAACCAATGAAGAACTTTAAGCAGCAAATTCTGAATCAAGTCTGGATGTTTGCATTAGGTATGCTCAAAACAAGCATTAAATTCATCTTAACTAGAGTGACAGATGTTTATATATGTTGGGCATTTATGTGCAAATTGTAGAGTCAGCTTTCACGCAAACACTGGTTTATCTATATATTTATAAGGATTAAGTTCATCTCTTCTCTTACCTTATTTAGCCATTCCACCCGTTCAACATCAGGAAAGTGAACCTGTCAAGAAAGAGTAAACAAAAGTAATGGAAGACCTCAATTTGCTAAGTAATCTACTACTGTAGATTTGTTAGAACTCAGGACTAATGAGACAGTAACAAGAAGCTGTCATGTACTGTATTATGTGCTTCTTTTCAGTAGGAGAAATTGGTTAGAGTCCTGTGGGTGTTCATACACAGTTTATACAATTTGTGGTGGTTAACTACAGTGAATTAATTTCTTAGTTGGTTAGAGTCCCATGGGTGTTCACATAAAGTTAATCCAATTTGCTGTGGCTAATTGCAGCGAATTAAAGAGATGCTGGGTTTAGTGTATGGTCACGAACCCAACTGTACAAACAAGATGCACTCTGGCATTTTGTTAATTAGCCTAAATTTTCCACAACAAGTTTTAAACAAATTGTACGCCAACACTAACATGATTTCAACTACAATAGTTATGTTTCTTTGTTTCTCAGCGATACTCTGAGCTAGGACCCAAGATCACTTGCGATATAAATTAAAAATAAATTAAATGCAGTAGGTTACAAATATTAACCTAGAATTAAGGTGAAGGTAAAAGTCACCCTTGCTTGAAAGCCAGTCGTACCTGATTCTAGGGTTCAGTGCTCATCACTGTTTGTAGACAAAGAGCCAGCAATGTCTGCATCTGCAGATGTTTCTGTTGGTGTGTGGCAGGCATGTCTCAACACTGGAGCACACGGAACGCTGTTTACCTTCCCACCAAAGTGGTCCCTATTTATCTACCTGCAATTTTTTCCCTTTCAAACTGCTAGGCTGGCAGGAGCTGGGACAGAGATGGGAGCTCACTCCATCATGCAGTACCCGGGAATCAAACTCCGACCTTTCAGTCAGCGAGTTCAGTGTCTTAACCACTTGAGCCACCACAGTCCCTACTGGTGTGGATAAGCATGCATAAAAGTGCTTCGTTCTTTTATTTGACTTGTTTTAAGGAATTATAGTACAGCATGGAAGCAAGGCCATTCAAATCAGATATGTAATACATTACATTCTGCCACTGCAGAACCAAGTTTACTACAACATTAAAATATAGATACAATTAGCACTTTGTTATTACTGTTCAGTCGCACAGTCGATTCCGACTCTTTGCGACCCCATGGACCATTGCCCGCCAGGCACCCCATCCTCCACCAACTTCCTCAACCCACAATACCATCTCGCCATCTTATTTCTCTGCCGCCCCCTTCTTCTTTTGCCCTCGACCTTTCCCAGCATCAAGGCTTTTTCAAGTCAATTCTCTCTTCTCATTTGGTGTCCAAAGTACTTTAGCTTCATCTTCACTATTTGACCTTCCAAGGAGCAGTCAGGGTTGAATTATTCTAAGATCGACCTGTTTGTTCTCCTTGCTGTTCAGGGTACTCTCAAAACTCTCCTCCAACACAACATTTCAAAGGCATCTATTCTTCTGCGCTCAGCTTTCCTAATGGTCCAACTCTCACAACCATACATTACCACCAGGAATACCATTCTTTTGACTATGCAGACTTTTGTTTGCAAGGTGATGTCTCTACTTTTCATTATGTCCCTCAGGTTTCTCATCGCTTGTCTCCCAAGAATCAGTCGCCTTTTTATTTCATGGCTGCAATCCCCATCTGCAGTGATCTTAGATTCTAAGAAAGTAAAATCTATCACTGCTTCTACTTCTTCCCCACCTATTTTCCAGGGACTGATATGGCCTGTTGCCATTATCTTGGTTTTCTTGATGTTGAGTCTCAAGCCAGCTTTGCACTCTCTTCTTTCAACCTGAGCAGGAGTTTCTTCACTTTAGCCATTAGGGTAGTATCATCTGCATTATCTCAAATTGTTGATGTTTCTCCCAGCAATTTTAATTCCAACTTGTGATTCATCCAGCCCTGCACTGAGCATTATGTACTCTGTATATAAGTTAAATAAGCAGGGTGACAAAATGCAGCCTTGTCTTACTCCTTTTTCTATTCCAAACTACTCCGTGATTCCATATTCTGTCCTAACTGTTGCTTCTTGACTCTTGTACAGATTTCTCATGAGGCATATAAGGTGTTCTGGTATTCCCATCTCTTTAATTACTTGCCACATTTTGTTATGGTCCACACAGTCAAAGGCCTTGGTGTAATCAATGAAACAGAAATAGACTTGTTTCTGGTATTCCTTTGTTTCCTCCATGATCCAACGTATGCTGGCAATTTGGTCTCTAGTTCCTCTACTGCTTAATTAAAATACTAATTTTTGGACCTTAATGCCCCCCTCCCCTCAACACATTCAGAAAAAATAAATTGTTAGAAGGATAGTTGTGAAAGGTCTGCTTTCCTTGCCTCCTTCACCAGAGAGATTCAAAGCTTGAGAGTGGTCCTTGGGGAGGCTTTCTTTTCAAGTCCTCACTAAATGGGCCTCAGAAGGTAGTGAGACCAGGAGGACCTTTCCAGCAGATTGCTAAACCCAGGCAGGGTTATATAGGAGACTACTGTATGGTCTTTCAGACAGGCTAGCTAGACCCAAGTTCTGTATAATTTTATAAGGCACAGCCAGCACTTTGAATTATATTTGAAAACAGACTAAGAGCCAGCGAAGCTCTTGTAGGGAGTTCTATCTGTCTAAGTCTATATGCTCTAGGCATACCATAGCTTGAATATGCTGAAGGGATATTCTGTGGCTTCTTTTCCCCATGCATTTTTTTAAAATCATAAGCACCAAAATAATTACAACAAATCAAAATAATAACTTTCCATGTACACACACAGAGAGAAAGAATTTTCCTATACTGTACCCTGATTTATCACCCAAAAAAAGGCACTGGTTCCTGTGCTGGCATTTTCCCTTTCATTTTCAAGAGGACCTATTCCAAAAACTACCTCCAGGTATCTTTAAATCTATCATCTTCTGTCAATTCTTATCTCAGCTTTTTCTCACTTGTCAGTTTATCATTAATAGCTATATCCAAAATCTCTTTATACCATTCATCAAGCTAAAAATAAAAATTGGCTTTCTAATTTTTAGTTATAATTAATCTTGCTGCCAGTAACTAAGCTTGTAATCAATTCTCTCTTTTTTGCCTTTTCAACTGCCAATCTCCAAAGCTAGAGAATACTGTAATGCAATTTACAGACACCTATCGATATTAAAACATTATCTCAATGAGTCTGACTGAAACTCAACACATTGTGGTTCTCCCTGTGTAATGCCGTCACCTTAGTTCTCAAGCCTATAAATGTATCCTCCCTGTATAATTAATTACAAAGAGACATTTGGCTTTTGAATACTGTAATTTTCTCTGACAACATGACATTCCTCACTGCAATAACCTTGTCAGTTATAAGTGACAACACCTTCAGTTCTTACAAGCTGAGTTACTTTCCAATGAAGAAGGGGAAATATTCTTCACCCACTACATTTTACTGACATAAAGGTTCAAACTACAGTACACTGGTAGAAGGATTTCAGGTCAGATATCATAACATATTTTGAAGTGCCAGATTTCTTATACTGTACATCAAATGTTTAATGTTCAGCAAACACAAAGTCAAGGTACTCAAATTGTGATCTACGAAGCCCAAAGGACATCAAAGAGCTCCCTATGAACCCCACAGACTTCACTCAGGATGGCCCATTGGCACATCCTTTGACATAGAACTCATGCTGGCCACATCTGACACACCCGAGTGACAAACAGGGTGCCTATGAGCTGAGGAATTCACCTGCACAAGTAAAGGTAAAGGTTTCCCTTGCTCGAAAGCCAGTTGTATCTGATTGTAGGGTTCAGTGCTCATCTCTGTTTCAAAGCCGAAGAGCCCACGCTGTCTGCTTCTGCAGACGTTTCCGTGGTCATGTGGCAGGCACGACTAGACACCGGAGCGCACGGAGCGCTGTTACCTTCCCACCGAAGTGGTCCCCTATTTATCTACTCGCAATTTCTTGCTTTCGAACTGCTAGGTTGGCAGGAGCTGGGACAAAGACGGGACTCGGGAATCAAACTGCAGACCTCCCGCCTCCCAGTCAGCGTCTTAGCCACTTGAGCCACTGCAGTGGCTGTACAAACTACTTTGTAAATACTCCGCCTTCCACTAGCACCTTCGGTGGGTGAAGCTGAACGGCCAAAAGCCATGAATGGGACAGCTGCACTTTTTTTGGATTGCTGTTCCCAGACTCTCCCATCCACTGGCCATGTTGGGGTGGGTGGGGTGGGGGTGGGGGATTGTGGGCATTGTCGTCCAAAACAAAACACGCCTGCGATTTCATCCAGCCGCACCCCCTCTGCTTTGGTTTGCCCTAGCCAGGAACAGAAAGCAGCACCTGTTATGTCAATAAAGAAACATGGGCCACACAACTACCCCTGGTTTAGGGCCACAACACAGGCAGATCCACACGTGGCTCAGGGAATTCCCTACGGAGGAGGTTCTCCGACGGCCAGCGCCCTAGCGGGACCCCATCCGGCTTGGGGGGGAGGGTAAAGGTTTCCCTTGCTCGAAAGCCAGTCGTATCCGACTCTAAGGTGCAGTGCTCATCTCTGTCTCAAAGCCGAAGAGCCAGCGCTGTCTGCTTCTGCAGACGTTTCCGTGGTCATGTGGCAGGCACGACTAGACACCGGAGCGCACGGAACGCTGTTACCTTCCCACCGAAGTGGTCCCTATTGATCTACTTGCAATGTCTTGCTTTCGAACGGCTAGGTTGGGACAAAAACGGGAGCACATTCCGTCCTGCAGTACTTACCCAGGCGGGCAGGTGCTGCAAGGCGATCCCCTGGCTTATGGCCTCCTTCTCGTCCTCCGCCAGCCCGAAGGCGGCCAGCAGCCGCGACCGCTTCTCCCGCCGGTTCCTCCGCCACCACATCCAGAGGAGCAGCGCGATCAGGACCCAGCTGGTGCTCAGCCCCAGGTAGCCGGCCAGGTAGACGGGCGCCAGGCACAGCAGCGCCCGAGCCGCGTAGGAAGCCACGGCCAGCACCAGAGGCGAGAGGGGCTTGCTCGGCTCCGAGGCGGGGCGTTGGCGGGGAGACCCTCCCTCCTCCTCCTCCTCCTCCTGCCCCTTCGGGCTGGGACCCAGTGGGTCCGCAGCGCCCGGCGCCTCCATTGGAAAGCCTGGGACGGCAGGACGAGTGCGCCCAGGTGCTGCTGCTGCTGCTGCTTCTGCCACCTCTCTGCGCGCTCTCCCTGGACTACCTGGAGCAAAGGGAGGCACGGCACCGGCCCAGGGGGCGGGGCCTTGGGTCGCCGGCCCCGCCCTTCGCAGGGGGGAGGGGACTGACCGGACAGGTGGGAAGACGGTGGGCGGAGCCTCGGACGCCTCTAGCGGCCTCGATTGTAGGAATGGCAAGAAGTCCTTTTATGGTACACTACACTGCCTAGCTACGTGATGGCGAACCTTGGCACTCCAGATGTTCTTGGACAGGGACTTGAATTCCCAGCAGCCCAAGTCGCCTGTGAATCCACACGAATGGGTTTACTGCGATTCATCCGGCGCGCGCTGCCCTCGTCGCTCCCGGAAGTGGAAGTAAAACGCGCCCGTCCCCAAGTGGTGTTGAAATGTTGACTCTGACCAGAGAAATCAGAATTCAAATCCTGCATTGACAAGACCCTTGCTTTCACTAGCTCATTGCCTTTCTTCTTTATTCTCTCTTGCGCTCTGCCCTACCATACTGGGTTGTTGTGAAATTAAAGGTCTCCCTCCAATCGTCAATAATGGCTTATAAAATGCTGTGGACAACTGCACTGGCCACTAAATTGCACTGGACAGAACTGCATCTGCATATATTGCTGTATTTGATAATACTGACTTGGGGGCGGGGGGGGGGGATTACTCCAAAGAAGCAATCCTGATGACATCTACTAGGAAGGAGATCCCACTGAACTCAATGTAAAAATGTGCACAATCCCATATATGGATTGTGGATATGCATCAATTGCAATACCCCCATCCCCTGTTTTCTACTGTTTTTGTTTCCCTAAGGAAATCTGGAAGAATTTGAGGATCCACAATGTGTTAACAAGAGATCCAAATTAATATTTCTCAAACTCAGGCCCTTAGATTTTGTTGGAATACAATTCTCAAAGTAAAATCAAATCAGATTTTTTTGTACTGTTTAAATACTCTTGATACATATAATTGAAATACATAACTATAACATCCCTACGCTTGGCATATATGAGAGTTCAAGAAATTATATACGGTCTAATAGTAATGACCATATTCATAAATGTTGCTTCCTGTTCAATGACTAACTTGTTAGAGCCTTGGAGCTAAGTTATCAGCAGAGACTCTAAAGTGTGACTAGGGTGTGACTGAGTAACATGATATATGTTTTCTGGCCTCTTGACAGAAACCGTAAGGGAAAAATCATGCAAGATAGTGTTGTTGTTATGGAGCAATATCACAAATGTCTTAGCATTTCATTATATCTCCCTTACAGTAAATTGGAGGGAAATATGAGGTTCCAGCCCAAGGATGTTTTCACTAAAAATGTTCACACTAATTTGGTCATACACTCCTCAGGCTCTCACGGGTACCTGTCAGGTACTTTTAACATATAAAATATTTAGTACAGTACTGCTAAAAGAAATGGTTCTGAGATGGCCCAACCATCAAACTGGCTTAAATCTGTGAAAGAGGGACAGAGCTCAGGAATGAAGTAACAATAGAGTGTATGGTTTCTAGACTTGCCTTTTGCTTATAAGAATGTCTATACTCATGAATTTCTTATCTTTGTTTTCTCTATCCATCTCTTGAAGAAGGTGGAGAGAAGAGGGTCCTTTGGCAAAATAAAATTTTAATAAAGCCTTTCTTTTTATCCTAATTTTGATGCATGTATTCCTTTTGGTACCCACAGCCACATGAGCTACAATTTGCCCATTTTTGGAAAAAATATAGACAAACAGGATATATAAACAAACAGGATTTTTATTGAGGGGTTTCAGATAATAGGGATGATGCAAAAGGTGATTACAGTACTTAGATACCTTGGAGTCATTATTGTTGTATTTACCTGGGCTGTTACTCTTATATATGTGTTGGTAATTATAGATACTAGCAAGGGTTGCCCGGCATTGCCGGGCTTTTTTGGGGGTTTTGTTTTTTAAAAAATATGAGAAATGGTTTTGGATGATTTTTGTTGTATGTGTGTTTAAATGAGTTATGTTATTTTTTAAAAATATTGTTTTTTATACATTGGTAGTTTTTAAACTGTTATAAATAAATTTGGATTTTTAAAAGTGGAAAGGTTGATATATATTTTTTCCCAATAATTGCATTTTTAAAAATAATTTGTCTTTTTTTTTTGGTGATAGGTGTACTTTGGATAAGATTTTTTTAAAAATGTGTAAGTGTAATTCGAATTCATTGAGTGTCATTTTTCCTGTGGCCACTTGGTGGTGCTGTTGCGTAATGTTTGTCCTGTCCTGTGTATTCTTCCTGTTCTTTTGCCATTTCAATTCTGTTTCTCGGCGTGGCTGGACCTGTGTTGGTAAGTTGTGATCTCCGATATTTAAGTGAAAAGGACGCTGGGATTTGAATTTTGTTGGGGGGGGGGGGTCTGTTGTTTTTTGTTGTATGTTTTTCCTGTCTTTGTTTGTGTTTATTTTTTAAAGGTTAGATTTCTTTTTTTGAATGGTTTTCATTTGATTTTTGGTGTGTCCTTTTTTTAGGGAGGGGTGCCTTTTGTTCTCACGGACCATGCTTGGTGGCCTGTGGGAAGGTAGGCTACTTGCAGCGGGGGTGCCTTTTCTTCCCATTGGCCATGCTTGTTTGCCCGTGGTTAGGAAGGGCACTTGCGGCGGGGGGTGCCTTTTGATCCCATGGGCCATGCTGGATGGCCCTTGGGAAGGGAGCGTTGTTGCGGGGAGGGTGCCTTTCGTTTCCACGGGCCATGCTTGTTTTCCCGTTGGGAAGAAGGGCAGTTGCGGGGGAGGGGTGGTGGGTGGATTGTTTTTATTTTTGGCGCGGTGGCAGTCCCTTCGAACGGAAGAGCAGGGGCGGCGGGTTTGTTTCATTTTCTTCCCCCACGGGCCATGCTGGCTCGCCCGTGGGGATGAATGGCGGCGTAGCCGGCTTTCTTTAAGTTTTGTTTTCGCACGCAGGCTGCCTCAGCGTTCTGTGCGCTCCGCAAGCCGAGGGGGGGGGATGTGAAAGGGGCGAGGGATGGGACGGGGGGTGTCCAACCTCTTTGAGACCTGCCGGCAGCAATCCCGGACAGTGGGGGTCGCAGCCCCCACCCACTGATATTAAAGGGGAAACTCCAGGCACCGTGGGTGAGGGAAAGAAAGCCGGCTGGTGTGTGTTTGGCTGTGACGCGGTGAGTTGTTTTTCTTTTTAATTTTTCCGGGCGCCGTTTTCCTCAGCGTTCTGCGTGCTCATGGCGCGCAGGACGCTGGGGCTTGTAGTAATGGGTTGGTGCTTTCTGTTTGTGCTGCGTTTTTTTTAAATGGTTTTGTTTTGATTGGCTGCGGCGCGATTCCAATCGCTGCGCCGTGCGAGAGCCTCTCAGCCTGATTGGCTCTGGCGCGGCGCGGCGCAAGGAATGTTGGGAAGTGAAGTTCTTTCCCTTTCTTGCCGTTTGTGGGGCTGAGGCCCCCGTGCCGGATTTTTAAATCCTTCGTTGACCTGCGTAGGCAATTCGGCCGTGCGCACGAAGGGTGGGTGCGGGTCAGTAGGGCGACGCATAGCAACCTATAGCCAGTTCCAACGGTGAACACTTGGATTTATAGGTTAAGATACTCATCCTCTGATGAAGATTCCCAAAATATCCATTTACCGAAAGGATATCAAGATATTGCTTTTTGGAATTTCCATGTATTGGGATTTATAGTATTACTATAGTATTGGGGGTCTGGATGGGGGCTAACGGGCTACAACTGAATCCCAGCAAGACTGAGTGGCTATGGATAGGGGGTCCTGCGTTAACCCGGGAGCTACCATCGTTGGTTCTGGATGGGGCTATTTTGCCCCAGACAGACCCGGTGCGCAGCTTGGGGGTCCTCCTGGATTCACGGCTACTGCTAGAGGAACAGGTGGCGGCTGTGACCAGGAGGGCTTTCGCCCAACTTCGGGTGATCCGCCAGTTGCGCCCTCTCCTGGACCGGGACTCCTTGCTCATGGTCACTCACGCTCTGGTTATCTCCAGACTAGATTATTGCAATGCGCTCTACATGGGGCTGCCCTTGACGACCATTCGGAGGCTACAGCTGGTCCAAAATGCGGCAGCCCGGGTGGTGATGGGGTGTGGGCATTATGCCCGTGCTTTGCCACTGCTCCGGGAGCTGCACTGGTTGTCAGTTTGTCTCCGGGTGCAATTCAAGGTGCTGGTTTTGACCTTTAAAGCCCTATATGGTAGTGGGCCGGGTTACCTAAGAGACCGCATCGCCCTGAGGACGTCTGTCCGTCCAACCAGAGCGGACCGGAGGGGCTCTCTAATTGTTCCATCAGCCAGAGGGGCTCACCTCTCTGGCACAAGGAGGAGAGCCTTCTCCGTGTCTGCACCAGCCCTCTGGAACCTCCTGCCAACAGAGCTACGTCTCCGGACGGAATTGCTGCCTTTCAGAAAAGATCTTAAAACCTGGCTGGCGGGTCAAGTGTGGGGTGCAGGTGGAAGGGTAACCGCCATTGGGTGGTTGGTGTAGAAGAACTCTTCCCCATGGTGCCTTTGGATCCTGCAGCCCTTGTTTTTAGGGGGTGGGTAGTTTTAACTGTTTTAACTGTTTTAACTTGTGTTTTTAATTTTTATTGTGAACCGCCCTGAGTTGGCTTTGGCCGAGTGAGCGGTATATAAATGTGATAATTAAATTAAATTAAATTAAATTACTTAGAACCTATTGGAGTTACATTCGACATATTTTACCTTTTGATGTACTTACCTTCGGATTGATGAAAATTTTTGAATACATAAACTAGTTACATTTTGTGCAAGTCCGGTTTAGCTCCTCAGTTTGATTGCTCTTTTCCTTTAAGACATTACCAGTGTTTTTACAAGTGGTTGCTTTAAGGATTGCCTACAGGAATTTTCTACTTGCCTGTGATATGAGGGAGTTCGGACTGTTTTGGATTAAAATTTTTGATACTCAGTATAGCCCAGTGTCCTTTTTTTAAAAAAAAATTGGGGTGGTTCCTCTCTATATATCTCTTTACTGATGGCAGACCCTGCTCCAACAACATTCTAACTACACTAACCATTCCGCATTGGATCCTTCAACTGCCAATCACACTCTTTGTCCATATATATCCATGAAACAGGCATGCAGTGGTATTCTGATACAAACCAGATTGCATCAGAGAATGGACTTAATGCCTGTTTGGACAGGAGTTATCCAATTATAGGCAAGGCAAAGGTTTCCCTTGCTCGAAAGCCAGTCGTATTCGACTCTAGGGTTCAGTGCTCATCTCTGTTTCAAAACCAAAGAGCCAGCGCTGTCTGCTTCTGCAGATGTCTCCGTGGTCATGTGGCAGGCATGACTAGACACTGGAGCGCACGGAACACTGTTACCTTCCCACCAAAGGGGTCCCTATTGATCTACTTGCAGTGTCTTGCTTTCGAACTGCTAGGTTGGCAGGAGCTGGGACAAAGACGGGAGCTTATTCCATTCTGCAGTACTCAGGAATTGAACTGCTGACCTTCTGTCTCTCAGTCAACATCTTAGCCACCTGAGAGGTGCCATCAAAACCAGATGATGCTCAATGTATTTGACTTGCCTTTTAGAAAAAAATTAAGTTCATTTGCTGTTGCTGCCACCCGAAGCTTAAGACAAATATTGCAAGAGGAGGTAGATGTAGTGGAAATATTGAGTAAAATAGAATTAGATATTGTATTCATTTTTATTTAGCCAACCTGTAGCTAAAAATCTATAAGGAAAAGCATGGCAGAATAATTTATCATCATTATCAAAACAGACTTACAGAAATGAGAGTGCAACCATGACTGATAGATACTATTTGTGCAGCAGATCTGTGCAATGAATGTTATTGGGAATGGTTTACAAATACTGTATATGCAAAGTATTTAAACAGCCTGGTCAGCAAAGCAGTTAAAATGGAATACCTGCATTTAAGAGCTATTTCCATATTGCCACATCTTTCAGTATGATGTGGGCATTCATATGATTATGAAGACAGCAATGCCCTTCTTGTACGTTCAATGTCATGTGTGTTATGACTTGTGTTGTGTATGGATTGTAATGTGCCTTTAGGTCAATGTAACCACACGAATGAGTGAATGTAACAATCCCTAAAAGTAACACTGTAACCTTCTGTATTAGGACACGAGCTAGTGACCACTGGGGGCAGTAGCGAGCGTCTAGCTCACATGGTACAAATTCTCCAAATGCCTACAGCCGCGGGAAGATTCCCGCCACTGCCTCACCTGGACAAGAAGGGCGTGACTAAGGGTGACGTCACGCAGACAGTAGCCAATGAGCTACCGAGGAGCCACATTCAAATGTATAGCCATTGTATATAATGAGCTGTTCATCCTCCATTACCACATGTTCCCCCTGACCATCATGCAATAAAGATGAGTTAAGCCAGACTTTGGCTGTTTCTATTGTCTTGGTTCTTGAACACTAAATTGGCGACGAAGGTGGGATAATGGCTTCCCACGGAATCAAGACAACACAGACCGGTTTCGACATAAACAAACGGGAGGAATGGGAACTGTTCGAGATGGATTTCAAAAGCGCACTGATGGTGTCCGACATCTCAGACGAGGGGAAGAAAAGAGCCACCCTCATCAGGATGCTCGGTTTCCCAGCAATGAAGATTTTGGTGGACCTGGTGTCTCCAAGAAAGGTAGACGAGGTCCCGGTTAAACAGCTCCTGAAAGCTCTGCGGGACCATTTCCAGCCCACAGTCTCAATGTTCTCGGCCTGGGACGCGTTCTGGAAGAAGGTGCAGTCCCCTGGTGAGTCCGTGGCTGCCTTTGCAGCGGCCCTCCGTCTAGCCGCCGGCCCATGCAAGTGGGAGAACCTAGAAATCGCCCTCAGGGACCGCATGCTGTGTGGCCTGTGGGATGAGGAGACCCAGCGGAATCTGATGAATAAAGAGCCGCCCCCAATGTTACAAGAGGTCCTGAAGGAGGCACAGGCGGCAGAAGCCACGAGAGCCGGGGTTAAGGGGATCAGAACAAGGCCCCCACAACCGGACAGGGCAGCAGCCCCGGTGCAAGCGGCCAGGCAGGCGCCACACTCCTCCACGGAGAGCAGCGAGGATGATGACATCCGGAAGGTGCGGAAGGACGGCTGATGTTGCAATGGTTGCGGGGCATCCCACGACCGCAGCAAGTGCCCGTTCCGGAAGGCCGAGTGGCACAACTGCGGACGGCGGGGCCACATCGCCAAGGTTTGCAGGCAACGGCGCGGAGACCACAAGGGCTCAACAGACCGTCCCCCAAGGAAGCAGGAGGGCGTCCGACCCTCGAGGAAACAGGACGGCGTGGGCCGAGTCTCCGACGACAGCGACATCGAGGTACATGGAGTGTACTGGCGCATCCCCAGCGACGACAACACGGCGGTCCAAAGCGTGTCCTTGGGACACCCATGTTACTTTGTTGAGGTACTGTTGCAAGGGGTCCCCATTAAGATGGAGATAGACTCGGGTTCCTACTATTCCATTATTTCCCAGAGGGAGTTTTTGCGAATTTCCCCCAACGTGCGGCCCAAACTCAAAGCACTGAAGTCTACGTTGCGAGACGTGCAGGGAAATAGCATCCCGGTGTTGGGGGTGGGAAAATTCAAGGTGCAGTACAAGCAACACACCTCGGAGCTCCCTCTGGTTGTTCTCAAGGTGGAGGCCTGTTGCCTCCTGGGGACACAATGGTTTAAGCCTCTGGGGTTGTTCATAGGGGCGGTGCATACTGTCGGAACTGATCCAATACAGGAGGTGTATAACGCGCATCCCAAGGTATTCAAGAAGGGACTCGGAAAATTAAAGGGCCCCCCAGTTGCGTTCGACCTGGACCCGGAGATCCGGCCGATAAAGCTCAAACCGCGAAGGGTGCCTTTTGCACTAAAGGACAAAATAGAGGCAGAACTGGACAAGTTGGTGGGCCAGGGAATCCTAGTCCCAGTTGATTCTGCAGAGTGGGAAACTCCTATTGTAACAGCGCTAAAGGCTAACGGGGAGGTTCGAATTTGCGCTGATTACAAATGTACAATTAACAAGGCAATACGCCCAAATGCGTATCCGGTGCCAGTAGTCAGCCACTTGTTGGCCAGGTTACATGGGGGAAAGTGTTTTGCGAAGTTAGACCTGGCGCAGGCTTACCAGCAACTTTTGGTAACCCCAGCTGCAGCTGCTGCACAGACGATAGTCACCCACAAAGGGGCGTTTAAGGTGACGCGCCTACAGTTTGGCGTAAATTCGGCTCCAGGCATCTTCCAATCATTAGTGGAGCTTCTTTTGAAGGGTTTGGAGGGGGTCTTGCCATATTTTGACGACGTATTGATAACAGGGGGGAGCGAGTCAGAATTGGCTGAAAGGGAGGGCGTGGCTAAGATGGCCGACGAGTAACATCTTGATTTGGACGCTCGCGCTTATCAAAGTGGTAATTAATGTGAACGAGCAAAAAGGGAAAAATTTAAAGTGGTTTTTTTTGCCGATAAGACTCCTGCTTGCCTACTTGGAAAGTTTGTAGCTGGGCGGTCGAAGTTTGGGAGGTATCCTGGGTAGGAGAGGCGCGCGACGGAAGCCGCGGCTTCTCCTGTCGAGGAGCCGAGAACGGGACCAGCGAGACGGCGGAGATTCGAGGTGGCAGTAAAATCGGCAAGAAAGTGAGTTTATGAAAGTTTATGAAAGTTTATGCTGAAAGCTAAAGGTAACTGGGGATTTTGTTCTGAAGAGCCCGGACTTGGAAGTGTGTGTGGAAGTGGATAAAAGCGGGTTGTCGATCCGTTAATGGCGGCGGTCCTGGAAAATGAAAGTGGCTGTGTTTTGGTCTATGGTTTCTTTGCGCTCCAGGAGAACCGCGGCGTGGTTTGGCGACAGTAAAGTGGTTAAAGAAGACTTTGTCTGGGCTTCAGCTTCAGTTTCCGATGGTTCCAGTGCTTTTTGAGGCTAAAATTAAGGAGTGCGGGGAAAGTTTGCCGATTTACAGAGGAAGAAGGGGGGCTTCCCCCTGAAGTCGACGCACCCGCTGGAAAAGGGCGCTTTGATTCGTTCGCTCCAAGAGAAGGGTTATTTTTTCTTTACCCCATTCACTGTGTGGATTATAACTAACTCTTTTTTTCTTGATATATTGCTCCTCTTCCTTGTTTTTTGTTATACAGCTTGGACTTTGGTTTTTTTTTTACCTCTCTTCCTAGCGGTTTTGATTCAAATGAAAAAATCTGGGTGACTGTTTCCTTGGAGCTCCTATCTTTTTGGTTGGGAGTGCAAATACCTGGGCTGTTTATTTTGGGGAAACGGGCCTGCTGTGGATTATTTTTTTCGTTTGGGCTGCTTTCCGGTTCCTGCTCTTTTATGGATTACAACAATTAACTTTTTGCTGGATTTCTTCCTCTCTTCAACCTTCGACAGAATTGTTTGGACAGGCGTTAGTATTGGCTGCAGCGGTATAGGTTTGAGTGGATTGGCTACAATTTTACAACGCGCTGCAATATTGGATTTTCTTAGTGGGTGTCACTATGGATAAAGGCACAAGAGGAAAAGCAAAGGAGGAAGAACCCGTGGTGAAGTCTAAGAGGAAAGAAAAAGTACCAATGGAAGAGGTTCCCCAGCCTTCATCACCACCACCTGAACCCTATGATCATACCCAAATTATGGTGGAAATTGGTAAATTGTTTCAGAAATTGGAAAAAAATGAGGACTCAAGGGTGAAAGATAGTAATGAAATGATGAAAAACCAGGATAAGGTATCATCTGTTATGGATTTTTCAAAAAAAGTGGATTTAAGTTTGCAAAAAATAGAGGGAAATGTGAAATTGGTCCAAAATGAGGTAAATGTTATAAAAAAGGAAATAAAAGGGACTCAGGAGGCGGTGCGGGAGAATAAGCTGAAATTGTATAAATATGAGAAAAGGATTGACGCAGTGGAAGATATGATGAGAAAGCAGAACATTGTGATCCGTCAGGTGGTTGAACGGACGCCAGACCAGCTAAGAGAAAGAGTGGTTCAGTGGTTAAACAGTTTGAACATGGGAAAGGAATTTGTACAGGAAGATATTGTAAGTGCATTCAGGGTGGGTCCAAGAAGAGGGAAGGCGGTTCAAAGAAATGTTTTGGTAAAATTTGCAAATTGGGGAGATAAACTTAGAGTAATGGCTTTTTTGAAACAAGCTGGTTCTGGCGCCCTGAAATTTGATGGTTCTGATGTGGAAGTATATAATGATATCTCAAAGAAAGAAAGAATTTGGAGATATAAGATGAGACCTGTAACCAAACTGTTGATGAGTAAAGGTATAAGGTATAATTGGAGATTTCCACAGCAATTGCATTTTTTTTATGAGAAAAGAATGCAAGTAATCGATGAAGGGACCGATCCACTGGAGTATCTGAGTCAGTTGGAGCTGGTGAAAGCAGGTTCGGAAGAGTGGGTAACTTTTAAGAAAGATTTGCTGGAATCGGGTGCTATAGGAAGGGAGTATGAGGGGGCAGAGACTGGTGGTGCTACAGGTGGAACACCGCAGGGAAAAGAAGAAGTTGTCATTGATCGTGGTGGAGGAGGAGGCAAGTAAGGAGCAATGAGAAATAGATTAATATATTTAAAAAAAAGAAAAAACTATCTAAGCATTATACAAGGGTGGGGAGCGCGTAGCACTAGTCTGTAGGCACATTTTGCATGTCTCCCCTCTCCCCTCTTTGGCTATCGAAGGTGCCTTTTTTTTTGAAGAAAGCGGGGAGAGAGACATTGTGTGTTTTATGTAGAATTTTGTGTTTTTGGGGGAAGGGGTTGGGGGTGGCATGCCCAATGGAGAGTTTATAAGCTAGAAAGGAAATAGATTATGGGAAATATTAAAATATTAACCTGGAATGTAAAGGGTACAGGTTCTGTTCTTAAGAGGCGGAGGTTGGAATTGGCTTTGAAGAAAGATAGACCCGATATAGTGTTCTTACAGGAAACGCACCAAAAGTCAAAAGATACAAACAAACTTTTCTTGGGATGGATACAACACTATGAGATGGCGTTTGGTACTTCAAAAGCGAGAGGAGTGGCAATTATGATTTCTAAAAGAATAGGATTTGAGATAATAAAAAGTGTTGCCAATCAAGAAGGTTGATATCTGATCGTAAGAGGAAAAATAGAAGATGAGGAAATAATGTTGGTAAATATTTATGCTCCAAATGAACATCAAGCGGATTTTTTAGAAAAGGTTCGGAAAGTTGTGGAGCTAGAAAATGTTGCAAAAATCATTGTGGCTGGAGATTTTAACTTGATAAGGTCAAATTTAGATTGTACGAACTTAACAAGATGTGGAACTGGTTTGAAAGGGAAGGTTTTAGACAAATGGATGGTTGCGATGGGTTTGAAGGATTCTTGGAGAGAGATCAAGGGCTCGGAAAGGGCATATTCTTTTTTTTCACACGTCCATGGGACCTACTCTAGAATAGATTATGTTCTGCTCACAGAAAATTTGATTAAAAATATTGAGGGAATGGAAATAGGGATTTTTAAGGAATCAGATCATGCTAAAGTACTTTTGGAACTGAGATTACAAAAAGATAATCGAAGAGGAAGAAGTTGGAGGTATGATCCTAATTTATTTAAAGACCAAAAATGTAAAGAACAAATTATGGAAAGTTGGAGGGAAAGTTGGCAGTGGAACGATAATAATGAAGTAAATTTTAATGTTGTTTGGGATGCCATGAAGTCGGTTTTTAGAGGGGAAAGCATAAAGTTGGCGAGTATAAAGTATAGAAGGTATAAGGCAGACCAGGTGGAAAAAGAAAAAGAAATAAAGCAATTACAGGAAGACCATTCAAAAAGTAAGGATAATTTTTCTTTTTGCTAAATTACAAAGACTTAAGGCAGAATTAATGGGTAAGGATATAGATAAAGTTAAAAGAGATTTGATATATTTAAATAGAGAGTATTTTGAATTTAGTAATAGAAATTCAAGATTACTAGCAAGAGCGGCTAAGGCTAAAAAGGAAAAAAGAGAAATTGGGGTGTTGGTCAATAAACAAGGGTTAAGATGTAATAAGAATAGGGATAAATGTAAAATCGTGAAGGAATTTTATCAAGCATTATATGCAAAAAAGGAGATAGATGTGGAGAGGCTTAAAGGGATTCTGGAGAGGCAGTTAAGGAATGGAATAAAACAGGAACATCGAGAAAAAATGGAGGAACGGGTTACTGATAAAGAGGTAAATGAGGTAATTAGTGGTCTGAAGATGGGGAAAGCTCCGGGAGACGATGGATTATCGACAGAGTTTTATAAGGAATTTAAAGATGTTGTGGTTCCAAAGTTAGTGAAGCTATATAATTATATTTTAGATGGAGGACAAATTCCGACTTCATGGTACAGTACCATAATCGTTCTGCTGCCAAAACCGGGAAAGAATTTGGAAAAGGTGGAATCATACAGACCAATTTCTCTTATAAATCAGGACGCCAAGATCTTCACAGCAATACTGGCTAATCGCTTAAACAGTTTTATGGGGGAATATATAAATGCTGACCAAGTTGGTTTTTTAAAAGGTAGGCACATGGCTGATTTGACTAGAAGGGTATTAGATCTAATTGATAATGTCAATCAAACGAAGGAAAAGGTGGGTTTATTATCTTTAGATATTTTTAAGGCATTTGACTCACTACAATGGTCCTCGATTAAGGAAATAGTCAGAAATTATGGATTTGGGGATAGATTTAGAAGGGTAATTGATCTATTATACCAAAAAGGGAGTGCTAGGATCAGAGTAAATGAAGAGGTTACGGATGAGGTAAATCTCGAGGCAGGTACCAGGCAGGGTTGTCCACTATCTCCTATCCTGTTTATCATGTCAATGGAAATTTTAGCTAAAAATATAAGGGAGGATTCAAGTATAGAAGGGATATTGGGTAATAAAGTGAGTATGTATGCAGATGACACGCTGTTAATGGTGAAACACCCAGAGGCGGTAATGGATAGGATTAAAGACCAATTAGAGGAATTTGAGGCAATAACTGGATTGATGATAAATTGGGATAAATCAGAAATGATGTTGTGTAATATGGGGGGAAAGGAGATGGGAAAGATAGTGGGGACATCTAATATACAAATTAAAGAAAAGTTGAAATATTTGGGGATAACTATATCAAACAAATTGGAAGAACTTAAAAGACTGAATTATGACAGCTTGAAAGCAGAATTTAAGAATAAAATACAAAGTTTTCAGAGGTTGAAACTGTCATGGTTTGGGAGGATTGCAATTTGCAAAATGACGTTGCTGCCGAAGATTAATTTTTTATTTGATGCACTTGCAATCCATTTGAAGGAGAAGGAGATCAATGAGTTCCAAAAGATGTTCAATAATTTTTGTAATGGAGGTAAAAAATCTAGACTTCCAAAGAAGCTTTGGTACCTGCCTCAGAAAGAAGGGGGTTTGGGTATGCCAAACTTGTTAGCATACTATCGAGCATTTCAAATTAAGAATGTTGTGAAGATCTTGGCAAGAGAAAAGGTAATCTGGGAGGAATTGGAGATGAAAGATTATAGGAATATTGGTAAAATGATCTTTTTGGGAATTAAGGATAAAACGATAAATACAAGCAATACTATGATGAGAGGGCTCATGAGGGTGTGGAAAAGAGTAAAGAAAGACCTGGTCCCAGATCCCTCTCCAATCTTGGAATTGACTGATATGGTGTGTTTTCCGATAAAAATAGACAAGGAAAAAAAGGAAATATTGGATAAAAATGAAGTGTTCCTAGTGAAGGAATGGTTAAGAGTTTGTGAAGATGAAACCAAGAGGAAAAAAATATTTGAAAAGTTAAAATTGGATTGGTTTCAGAAATTGAAGGTTGATAATTGGAATAAAAAATATAGAAGAGAACTAGGTATAGATAGAGCAAAGACTGAATTTGAAGAATTGGTTTTAAAGATTAGAAAAGGTGAGAAGAATATTAAGGGTCTAGTAAGCAAACTCTATACTTATTAAATAAGGGTAGTGATCCACAGGAAGACTTGAAATTGAAGTGGGAACAAAATTTGAATATAAAAATAGGAAATGATGAATGGAGAAACAAGTGGAAAAAGAGGATAATGAGAACAATGTCAGTAAGAATCAAGGAACATAATTATAAAATGTTGTGGCAATGGTACTTGACACCACTGAGGTTGCATCAGATGGATAATAAAAGGGATAATTTATGTTGGAGATGCAAAGAAACGGTTGGAACTTATGAACATATGTGGTGGAGTTGCAAAACTATAAATGAATTTTGGAGAAGAATAGAAGGAGAGATCGGGGAAATAATGGGTAAAAAAATTAAGTTGGTGTCAGGTACCATTTTGCTAACAGATGTGGAAGGTATGGGTTTGAACAAGGTGGAAAAAGAATTATTGGAAATTATGTTAACTACAGGTAGACAATGTATCGCCAGAAATTGGAAAAATGATGTAATTATACAGACTGGAGAGTGGTATAAGGAAATGTGGAGTTTAGCATTGAATGACAAATTGACATGGGAGATAAAAGTAAAAAGGGATAAATTGAAGGAAAACAGGTTTTGGAATATTTGGAAGCCGTTTGTGGATCATTCTCTTATGGCTAGGGATAGTTTTGGACCTGTACCATCTCAAAGTGGGTTTTGGAGATGATACAGATACTAAACTCTCTGGGCATTGTAAATATTCACTGGGTGATGTGTAATTAGTAAAGAAGTAATAAACAGCTATAATACTGAAAGCTCTTATGAATGTTATGGTTATAGTAATAACCTACAATGTGGGTATTTAACAGTGTGTGTTCCATTACAAATAATTAGTTTAATTACTATGTATGTGTTATCTTTCATGAGCTTTATGTAATATTGCAATGTATTGTTATTGTTTTTTTTGTATGTTTGTTATTTTTATTTTTCATTCTGAAAATAAATAAAAACTTTATTAAAAAAAAAAAGAATTGGCCGAAAGGTTAGACAGGGTACTGACAGTATTCGAGAAAGCGGGTTTGAGGCTGTGGAAAGACAAATGTGTGTTCTTCACAAAAGAGGTAGAGTTCCTAGGTTTCCGGGTAACCCCAGTTGGCATAAAACCCTCTGAGTCAAAGGTGGCCGCTGTTCAAAATGCTCCTCGCCCCACCACAAAGCCCGAATTGCAATCGTTCCTGGGGCTCCTGAATTTTTACCATTCCTTCCTGCCTAGGAAGGCATCGGTGGCAGAGCCACTTCATAGATTATTAAAGAAGGACGAGGGTTGGCGATGGGGCGAGAATCAGGAGAGAGCATTCAATGAGCTGAAACAACTCTTATCCTCTGAGGCCATCCTGACCCATTTCGATCCCAAGAAGCCAGTGGTTCTGGTATGCGATGCCTCACCAGTGTGGGTGGGGGCGGTCCTGTGCCACATGTTGGACAGCGGGCAGGAAGCCCCAGTGGCGTTCTTCTCCAGATCCCTGTCAAAGGCAGAGTGTAACTATGCACAGACAGACAGGGAGGCACTTGCAATAATCGCTGGAACAAAGAAGTTTCATGACTTTCTATATGGCCGCCCCTTCACCATCGAGACTGACCACAAGCCCCTGCTAGGCATTTTCACAGCAGACAAGCCCACACCGCAGATTCTGTCCCCCCGAATGCTGAGATGGGCCATTTTTCTAAACGCGTACCAGAACACGCTGGTTTATCGCCCCGGAAAGGACATAAGCCATGCGGACGCACTCTCGAGGTCACCTCTGCCTCACGTGGGCAACCCCACGTGTGAAGTGGAACAAGATCACCAAGTACTCATGCTAGAGGTTCTGGATTCACCCCCAGTAGTACCCGTGGAAATCGCCAAGGCGACAGGGAGAGATAAGACGTTGGCTCTAGTGAGCTCCTGGGTGCAAAAAGGGTGGCCAATGTCTTCCCCAGCGGCAGAATTTGCTCCATTTTTTAGGAAGAGGTTAGAACTGTCCATGGAGAGGGGTTACCTTCTTTGGGGCCAGCGGGTGGTCGTCCCTGAATCTTTGAGAGCAAGTGTGCTCAAGCTACTGCACGTCAGCCATCCGGGAATTGTCCGCTGCAAGGCTTTGGCCAGGAGCTATTTCTGGTGGCCCCAGTTAGACGCTGACATAGAGCACATGGTGAGCACTTGCGAGAGTTGCCAAAGCTCTCGGCACGAGGAGTCCCGACTTCCACACAGAGAATGGGACGCAGCCAAAGGGCCGTTGTCTCGCCTGCACATAGATTTTGCAGGTCCCTTCAGAGGTTTATTCTTCCTCCTCATAGTGGATGCTTATTCCAAGTGGTTAGAAGTTATCCCAGTGGCAAACACCTCATCAGCCGCAACCATTAAGCAATTGCGCAAGGTGTTCAGCTCATTCGGGATACCCAATGTACTTGTGAGTGATAATGCAAGTAGTTTCACATCCGCCGAGTTCCGGGCATTCATTGACATAAACGCCATCCGGCACATCACCTCCGCACATTTTCACCCAGCAACAAACGGTCAGGTAGAACACCTCGTGCATACAACAAAGGAAGCGCTGAGGCGCATGGACCCCGGGGACCTGAATCTACAGTTATGCCAATTCCTGCTGGGTTATAGGGTGACACCGCTGGTGTCAGGTTACTCGCCCACAGAACTCCTCATGTGCAGGAAGCTGACCACGATACTGACCAGGCTAGACCCCACAAGGGTGGAAGACACTGGGAGGAACATTGGGATAGCGGGCACCAAGAGTTTCGAAATAGGCGCCCCGGTCCATTGCAGAAATTACGCAACCGCAGGACCAGCCTGGGTTCCGGGGGTAGTCATTGGACAAACTGGACCTGTGTCGTACTGCGTTGAGACCAGCATGGGTCTACTCTGGAGGCGACATGCAGACCAGCTCCGGCGACGGGTTCCCGGTAGTCAGGGCGCGGAAACCGCGCATCAGGGCTCAGCGTTAGGGTTCTCTCCCACCTGTTTAGCCCAAGGGGGAGGAGAGGGGGACCAGCGGTCCCCACCAAGGGGGGAAGGGAATAAGTTTGTCCCCGCAGATATCCTGGAGAATGCCCCCATAGATATCCCAGAACATGAGTTTGACTTTGAGTTGCAAAACCGGGGGAGTTTTTCGGAGTGGTCCCCCACCCATCCAAGCGAGGAGCGGGGTTTTTCGTTAGTCCCCAATGCCCCCGGTTTTCCCACAATGGAGTTTACCCCTACCCCAAAAGCTGCAGAACCGCAGCAAGTTGCTAACGAGTCTCCCTCTCCTGTTGCAGGACAAGAGCCCAGGGAACACAGAAGCAATAGCTCCCCCAGGACAAGCCAGCCAGCCTTACGCCCAAAACGCTCATGCAGTAAACCACATTGGATGAGAGACTTCGTCTCATCCTAGGAGGGAGGGGTGTTGTGTATGGATTGTAATGTGCCTTTAAGTCAATGGAACCACACGAATGAGTGAATGTAACAATCTCTAAAAGACCTTCTGTATTAGGATGCGAGCTAGTGACCACTGGGGGCAATAGCGAGCGTTCAGCTCACATGGTACAAATTCTCCAAATGCCTACAGCCGCAGGAAGATTACTGCCACTGCCTCACCTGGACAAGAAGGGCGTGACTAAGGGTGACGTCACGCAGACAGTAGCCAATGAGCTACCGAGGAGCCACATTCAAATGTATAGCCACTGTATATAATGAGCTGTTCGTCCGCCATTACCACATGTTCCCCCTGACCATCATGCAATAAAGATGAGTTAAGCCAGACTTCGGCTGTTTCTATTGTCTTGGTTCTTGAACACTAAATTGGAATACCTGCATTTAAGAGCTATTTCCATATTGCCACATCTTTCAGAATGATGTGGGCATTCATATGATTATGAAGACAGCAATGCCCTTCTTGTACATTCAATGTCATGTGTGTTATGTGTTGTCAAATTGATTATGAGTCATGGCAACCCTACCAGTATTTCTGAAGCTTGTAAGACATTTAGGTTGGTTTTACCGGTGTCATTCTATAGCAGGGTTGTCCAAACTATGGCCCATGGGCCCGATCTGGCCTCTGATACCAATTCATCCAGCCCATGATGCCCTCATCGCTCCTGGAAGCAGAAGTATGGGGCGTTTTACTTTTGCTTCTGGGAGCAACGAGGGCATCATGGGTCGGATGAATTGGCATTGGGGGTTGGATCTGGCCCATGGGCCATAGTGACTAGCCCCCTGAACCATGTGACCAGCCCCCATGTTCTATAGTAATTTTCCATATCTGAGTGGTATTTTTGGCCTAGGTTTTGCAAGCTCTAGTTTGCCACTATTCATTTAGCATATGGCACTTGTACATATTGAGTCAACATATAACAAGAAAGTATATAAAAAACTAAGCATTAATGTATAAACAAACATCTAAACAATTTATATATTCGATTGCACCAGGAGTCACCCTTAAAAAATCTTCTCTATCGCCCACATATGCCACTATTGTCACTGTATCTACTCCAACACCCTGGGTAACGAGATAAATCATCCTCAAATTACTCTGTGACTATAGTTGTGACATGGCACCAAATCTCTTCTAATGTTTGGCAACCTTATTAATTAGTGATTTCCCGAAGGCCCTGCTCAGTTTTTGGAAATTCACACATGACTAGAGACTTGTAAAGTGAGCAGTTTGGGGGCTTTGCTGGTTTAGGCCAATTTCAGTCTAGTTCAGTATTCCCTGCTTCATTGTACTTCACAGGCATCAGATGATGACTCCCTGACTCAGAACAATCATTTCTAGAATAATATATAACAGCCTGATGGAATTAAAAAAGATCTGCACTTGTTACAAAAGAAAAAGTATATATAGCAAAGTTGGTGTCTGGCAAGTATTCTTGGAGAGGTTATCCAAATGGCAGGGTGCCAACAGTGAAAAAATCTTACATGGTCACCACTTATCTCCCATCTTATGTGTAATTCTGTGTAATCATTCCACAGGCTTAATGGGTGGCATAATCCCTAAAACACAAAGACTGTTCAAGGTCCAGCTAAGTATTCTGGATCAGAATCTAAGTAATTTTAAAGACAAGTGCCCCTTCTTGGATGCATACCTTAACACGGCAAGGGGTGGTGGTCTAGGTATTTCAGAGATGCCAAGAGCCTTGCCATCAAGAGGTCTGACACCATTATGAACCTAGTGGGGTCTTCCAAGCAGAATGTTCACAGCTAGTGCCGGAAGATGAGACTCTCAGGTAGGTAAAACATGTGCAGAAGTAGTAGGTGATACCTTTTCTGGATCACTAAATAAAAAAAAATCATTACAAGCTTTTGTGATTCATGTGATTCAAGCAAGGCATTCAAATGTTTGTGGCATGGTGATCTGCCTTGGAGGTAAGTACTCCATTAACTAATGGGGAGGAGAAAATGCCAAGTTCAAATAGTCCTGTAGCTAATGATGCAATTAGATTAAGGCCACTAGGGCATTGAGTGGATGACATGCATAGAGGTGAAAGGAAAGTCCAGTGCTGTACAACACATACCATTGGAACATGGAATGTAAGATGTATGAATCAATGTAAACTGGAAACCTTAAGGAATGAAATGGAATATACATATTGCAGTGCTTGGTGTCATTGAACTAAACTGCACTGAAATGAAAATTTTCAGTCAAAGTATAAAGTTTTTTACTCTGGAAATAACAAACACAGAAGAAATGGGATAGCTCTAATTCTGTGGAAAGATGTAGCAAAAGCAGCTAGGGATTATAATGTAAGAACTGGTTGAGTAATATCCATCAGACTCTGGGGGGAAACCATCAATATAACCAACAATCAAGTCTATGCTCCAACTACAGATGCTGAAGATTAAATTGAAAGCTTTTATGCAGGCATCCAGGAAGAAATTGATCACACATCAAACCAAGGCATGCTTCTAATCATAGGTGATAAACTTAAAAGTTGGAAACAAAGCAGAACCAAATGTCATTGGAAAATTTGGCCTAGTGGTCAGAAATGAAGCAGGAGAATAATTCGTGGAGTTTTGCAAAGTCAACAATCTCTTTAATGCAAGTACATGCTTTAAGCAATTGAACAGAAGATTGTACACATGGACATAACCAGATTGCCAATACATAAACCTAACACACTATATAATGGGAAGCAGGAGATCCTCCATCAGGGAAGCCACAGCCTTGAGTTTAGAAAAGCTGAACAAGGCTTTTGAGGACAGGACATTTTGAAAATCGCTTATTAATAGGGTCATCATAAATTAGAGATGCTTGATGGCATATAGCATTGAAGCCGCCTTGGGTCATCTTGGGATGAGGAAGGCGGGATACAAATACTGTAATAATAATAATTAAGAAAGACAAGTGATGTATGTTCTATATGCCCGTTCCCTAAACATTAAATGTATTTTGGTTTCAATTGAAGCTACCAATTTTCACAGGCAGTTTTACATAGTGCATGTTACAGTATAATGGATCTTTCACCCATTTTTGTGACAGTGGCAAGAGATGAGGTTAATCTGTCATGGAAAGCTGTACACACCAACATTCTAGTTATCCATTATAATGTTACGAGAATATATATAAATGCAACTTTAAAGACTAACATTGTAGGGTGAGCTTTCATGTGTAAGACCTAATTTTACTTTACAGTGTTGAAAAAAGGGCCGTAGCAAGGGTGGGTGTCACCCACCCTGAGTTAGCAGTTTGCCCACCCTCAAACTCCAGGCTGCTTATATATATGACATACAGTGGTACGTCAGATAAAGTCCAATTTGGATAAAGTCCTATTCAGATAAAGTCTCGGTTTTCATGCACACATGATGCATCGCATAAAGTCCAAAACCACTAAAAAAAAATGGACGTTATCTGAAGTATTTGGTATAGGAACCTCGGATAAAGTCCATTTTTGGATGTTATCCGATGCATCACCATTTGATTTGGATAAAGTCCAAACTTGTGGAACGGAGTTTGGACTTTATCCAAGGTTCTACTGTATATATGACATAGTTGCCCATCTTGAAAAAATATTTACCCACCCACATCTAGAATCCTGGCTAGGGCCCTGGTTGAAAAGCTCTTTATTGTTCTTCTACTTTACAGGGAATTCACAATGCACAGTTAAATTAACCATTTAATGGACATGTGTTTGTTGGCAATTCATAAATAAATACATGTGTGTGCACAGATTATCTGTAGCTGATGCAGCTCTTATTTAGAAAATTTCTAGTCTGAAAGCCAGCAGAGTTCCTTAACCTAATTTTCTTTCAGCAGCTTTCAGGATGTTTATATCAATGCAGTTTTGTCAGAACCTGGCATATTGTTTGCTGCTGCGTTTGTGAGGTTTTCTATAAATCCATGATATAGAACAGGAGTTCTCAACCTTTTAAAGCCGAGGGCTGGGTCACACTCCCTTAGGCAACTTCATGGGCTGGATGGCCCTTTTGCCCTTCCTCCACCACATGGCACTTCCTGGTGTGGTGGAGGCGGTGGGGGCCCACATGGAATGGTGCTGTGGGCCTCATCGGCCCACAGACTGCAGGTTGAGAATCCCTGATATAGAAGAAAGGGTATGTGAGTGAACAGATCTTGTGATTTTAATACTGATAGTGCTTTGTACACTATGACCTGGTTCACTATATGAATTTATCTAGTCCATATTATGGATCTCTCCAAATTGAGTTCATGGGCCCTTAATGAAAGCCATAGGTCTATTCATGATTTCCTCCTAAATTTTAGCTGAATCTTAACCTCAGCCCATCCCACAGTCTGCTTCCCAGTCAAGGTAGGCTCATTGAGAAAGTACAAGGACCAGAGCCATTTAGTAATCTGGACACTGGATTTAGCTCCATTTCTCCAAGATGTTCTTCTCTTCCTCCTCAGGATCCTGAGTGTTACACAATGGTCTGTGCATATTCAGTCAGAGGATGGCAAATGCTACTCATATTTATAGAATGCATTTAACAATATCCTCTAACTTTCAAAGAATTTTGGTAGTTTGGACCCAGCCTTTTCAGCTCTCAGTCGAGATCTTTCTGGTTGTCCTGGCACTGTAGGTATCACTTGAATCTATTTTGCTTTTGTGCATGGAAGCCTGTTTTTTAAAATAAAAATGCTTAGCTCTTATGTTGTACTTTGTTATTTCTGCATTTGATTTAACTGTACGGTATTTTTATCCCGCTTTTCCTCATAAGAAATGCTAGGGGAGCCCACATGGTTGTTATTTCTACAGTATTGGGGTATGTGTATGTTTTCAGCAATAGTTCTTGCAATGATTTTCCATATTAAGACTGCCAGCATTCCTGGGGTGGTGGTGGTGGAGTATACAAAAATTATGTCCCATCTGGAAGTAACTTGTAATTCAATTTATAATTGCCACAGTACCACAATATAGCAAAAGGGAACAATCACTAAATTGTATCTCCACATTTGATCTGAAAATTATAAATGCTCTCATACAACATTACACACACAGTCATATAAAAACGATTATATTGTAAACTAGGGGTTACAGTTGTCCTTGGACAAATATATACAGGTCAACAATTGGTTGTTGAAAAAATTGGACAGAAGATTTCTGGTAGTTAATTGTGTGCAAATAATAAAAACAATGATGGCACTCCACTGATATTTATTGTTCACTTAAAACTTTTCTCTCAGTCCTTCTGTACGTTAACAGGTGAAGTGCTAGAAGATTGCACATTAGTTCATAACCCATCTTCTGAAGTATAAAAAAAATCATTGCTACCGAGGAGAAATGCCAACATCGTATATTCTAATACAAAGAACATCTGATTTATGGACTCTTTTTTTTGTAATAGCCAATGGCTTGTGTTTTGGAAGAAGCTATATTTCTGTGTAAAAATGTAGAAAATGTGTCATACATATGAAAATATTCTGCCCAAAGTCAAACTGAATCCCAAAGAGAGAATATTTAATCTAGGATAAGGTACTTTCTATTGGCTTTTCCTTTCAGTTTCTCCATGTTTTCTTGAATCCTTTGTCCAAATTGATTGCTCTGGGTTTGAACATACCAATCCACAATATCTCTCACATCTCTGAAAAAGAAATAACAGTTGTTTTGATTGTTCAAATTGAATGCAAAACAATTTAAATGATGTAAATCAGTAAGAACAGTACTGGGTAAAAATAATCCAGATTAGGTGGTGCATATTTAGATGATAGGAAATTATTCTGTTTAGACTGTCATGGCCAGACATTGTCTAATATTATGATCTCCAGTGTATGTTCTGAGAATGATTGAAGCTGCCATCCAGAAATTAAAGTATAGAATTGTATATTTGCATTGTTAAAATATAGCTGAATGTCATTAATACATATGGGATATACTAAACAGGCAACTGAAATAAGTATGATAATTTTCCACAAAAAACAGTTGACATATTAACATTCTATCTACTGGCTCTCATAATAGTTGTGAGATCTCATCAATAAGGAGTTAGTTGTCATATCCCATCAATACAGGAGTGAGTTTTTAAGATGCCACAACATTTTTGTCTTTTTTGCTGTTTTGTTTATTAGCAAATATATCCCATCAAGTGACTCCCTGAATTCAAACCATAACTCAGCCATAGAGATTCCCTCAGGAAGACAACAAAATCCTACACCTTGAACATCTCACACACCTGAAAATTTTATAGGGGTTTCTTATGTCAGAAGCAAAGTTATGGCATATAGGAACAACATATTAGCAAAACAATTTGAAATCCTTTAACAGGCACATTATTCATTTACCTGGAGACAGGCATTGCAATATTCAGCGACGCACAGGAAGCAGCTTTAAGTTCTACATTATTGTCACTACAAAAAGAAAGTAATTATTATCCAGCGATACCGGTACTAACATGTTCTTACAGAAGTAAGTTCTACCAATTTCAGTGGGTCTACTAAATCACTGATCAGCAGGTGTGCATACTTGGGCTTCTGATAATTTAAGTTCAAGAACACCTGAGGCACCAAGGTTGGCTACCCCTGGTCTAAGGGATGAATCTATATGTTTAAGGCATGAACATTTAATTGGTCTGATGAATTTTATGTGTTTGGCCCAGTTATCCTGCCATGGTAATAGAGTAACTTGACAACCCTGAGAACTAACGGCCTTGGGTGCCGAAGTCCACAGGGAAGGGTGATGGTCCCAAGTGGATTAAATCCCTCTTGAATCTATTTTGATGGAGGGCAGCATCTTCATCAGTACTGGCCTGGGGCTGAGGAGGACTTTGCATGCCAAAAGTGGTCAGGACCAGAAAGTGACTCATGGAACTGGATCAGTGGTACGGGGGTCATGCTGTGATGCGGAAGGCAGATGAGAGGCCATTGCATTATATTCTCAGGACAGTCTTCATGGCTGATTGGCATGAGGATAGTCAATATTTGGATCCGGATACGGCAGAAGAAGAATTATTTTAAAGTAGTAGTAAGGAAGACACAAGAGTAGGACATGTACAGAAGGGATACCATCAGCCTATGCCAAAGTGCCTACAACTTTCGTACTACCAACACCACCAAAAGTGTTATTAACCACAGTTTTCCCCAGTATCTGCAGGGCAGGTTAAGGTGGGGGTGGTGCAGGGTGGTGCAGGAGAAGGTACTCGGTAAGCCCATGCTTTCAATCTTAATGATCCAAGCTCTTAAAAATATACATTCATTTATTGCTGATTAAATTGTCATGCACTAATTCAGATAAATGAACCTAATCGGAAGATCATAGTCCAAAGTCCAGTTTTTCACCATCCTCTTTGCGGTTTTGAGAGCCTGGACTTAAGAATGGAGAAGCTTAATTAGTGCCATGGTTGATATAGCAATGCAAGTATCACGACCATCCCAAGGGGAAGGGGCACAGGTAGAGGACACTGGGCCTCAAGCCGGCCGAAATCTCTTTCCTCAGGCTTCAGGGCAATGGTTGACTCCCACAGCTCCTTACAGTCCAGCCCTGGAACTTTGTGCATTCTGTCCCTTATCTCCCCTCTGGTTTGCGTTTCAAGGATGAGCCATGGGAGATTTTGCAGTAGCGTGGTAAAAATAATTGTAAGCAGGAACAGGTGGTGCAAAATCCCGTGTCTCAGGACCACACCAAAACTTGGGCACAACGCTTCCAAATGTCTTTTCAATAGAGACCGGTGTGGCCTCCAGTTTATTGTTATAAAAAGTTAAATAATGTCCATAAGTCAAATTGTTGCTTTAGCAAGCAAAGCATAGCAAAGACTAAGAGTAAAGCCTGGTTAAACAAAACCAAAATAAAGCTTCCCATTCTTGGGTAAAATCGAAGCTGAAAAACTTCTAAAATAGCTCTCATTAGCTATCTATTTCCTAGGCACGCAAAGCCTATCAAAACTTAACTCTAGAAAATAAGAAACGCGATAGTTTCTAAGTGCTGCTTCTCCAAACTCAAAATATTTCTAAGAGTCATCTCTGGTAAATAAACTAAGTCCCCAAAAGTTGCAAATCCGTCTAAGTTCCAAATCTGAGGTTTTTCTTCAAAGTGTTGCTTGCTGGGGGAAACAAAGTCCAGCCGCGTCCCTCCGACTTAGACGATAAGGGTGGCCCTGAAGGCCATATTCTTCAAAGTCCTATCTCTCCGCTTCTCCTGCCGATGGTTCAAAGCTTCAAAGGCTCCCGCTGCATCCGAAAAAGAGTCTCTAACTGAGCTCTGACAGCTCTTTTTATCCTCAATAGGTGTCTCACTCCCCACCTTAGGAATGTCAAGTGTCCTTGGGAGTAAATCGTTATCTCGGGGGTTTCCATCCCCCACCTTCAAGGACAGATTCTTATCGGTTCTGGGCTTTCTTATCAAGATAGGCCAGATCTTGGCAAGAAACCCAGGGATTACTGGCAAAATGCCCAGGGATTATTTTCCTCCCCCATTTCTTTAGGGTGGATGAACTTTGGAGTTCAAAGTGTATGAACTTGGCTTGAGGTGTCCCTGGGTAAATTCTTCCCTTAATGATTTCAAATTCCTCCAGAGGCGCTCATCTAATGATTCTCTATGGAGAATTCTAATACAATGCAAGTCAATGCAGGTTGTTTCTTCACATCTTAAACGGAATGATTAAAGTAAATCATTTTAAAACACCAGTAACTTATTTACATGGTTCATTTGAATTCCTTGACAGTTGGTTGGTCAACATTATCAGTTAAATTACAGTACCAACATTGTTATTTCATTAAAGAGATCTAGGCATGTCAGCTGCAAACTTCTGAACTATTTTTTTTTAAGATAGAAGAGTACAATTTGGAAGGTTTCTCCTCTACTCAACTGTAGCCCAGTAAAACTCCCAAAATAGAACCTGTTTAGAGCTTGCTTGCAGCTTTTTTTCCAAATAAGGGTAGAAATATTCCTAATGAATATGGATTAATAATGTAACATGTACTGAAATTAACTCTAAGGAAACTGAAGATTACCACAAATGTTCTATTTCCTTCCAGCTGAAAAGTACAGTAGTAAGTAATCTATAGTTCATGTAGGCTAGTGGAACAGAAGCTATGCTTTACATTTCAAAAAGCCTAATCCTGGACAGCTGATACTAAGGGACTTTGTGAGTTGGTCCAGAACATGTGGGTGATAATCAGTGGCCAAGGCTGCCTTGAGAGCATGCTAGATCCACCATCCTAGCTGAACTATAAGGAAAGGGGGTGGCCGTAAGTGTGCGGAATACGTACCTACACCCCTGGAGCCTATCCCGTAATGCTCCGCACAACCTACCTTTTGTCCCTGAGATCAGCACCGCGAGGGTCCGGGGGACGAGAGTGGGGCCTAAGCCCCACAAAATGGGGAAAAGAACGGAAACTACAACTCCCATGGTGCCATGGGAGAAAAAACGGCAGTTTAACAGCCAGGCCTGGAAACAGAATGTTGGAGAGCTGATTTGCATGTTGGACTGTGATTGGTTGAGAGTGAATGACTGACGGAGAAAGGATGTGGATGGAACAACCCCATTCCATTTAAGCCTCTACAGCCCTGGAATGAGACACTTTCAATGTACATCAATGCTGTGTGAGTGAGAGACAGAGAGAGACAGGGAGTGTGTGTGTGCGCAAGACAATGCACAAGACAGTGGGTTCTGGATCAGTCACTTGTTGGGGTATATCAGGGTCTGAAAAACCTAAACATACAACAAACACCCCTATCTCCAGCCATTCTTCTCCCCTTCCTTCTTTCCTTCCCTCCCTCTTTCTTACCCTCGCGTCTTCTTTTCCTCCTAAATTTTCCCCTCAATACCTACCATCCTCCTTCATCATCACGCCGGGGTGAGTCTGCCCAGGTTCCTTTACTGAGAGCCAGGGGCATCATAAACGGTGTGGGGGGAGGCAAAAAGGAAAAAAAACCTACCCCAAGCCACTCCCACCCCACGGGTTGAGCCCCCCCAACCCCCCCAACCCCCCGGTTGAAGAGGGGCACCTATGCTAGTTTGCTCAAAGCACAGGCTGGGCAGTTATCACTTCAGGACCATTTTTGTTCTGGATTTCTTGCATCAAATGAGGGGCTGAACTAGATGATCTACAAGATGTCCTCAGACAATTCTAGAAACTTGGCTAGCCAATGATCAACCCATGGGGAGCCACAGATGATGTTCATCTACTGACCTGAGATTTTAATACATACCTTCCTTCTTTTTGAAATTTAGTTTTGCTGTCATCTGCTGCAAGATCAATCTGTGGAAATTCCGCTCTTACCATCTCTGGCGTAAGTAAGATTGCAGGCTCCCCTTCTGTCTCTCTAATAGTTAAATTACAATTTATTTTTATGCTGTTGTAAGGTCAGACAAGTGATTATTGGGTTTTTTCAATCTATGGAAATGTAAGTACTGCATACAGCAATAACAATTACACTTATATACCACCCCATAGCACTTTGTGCACTCTCTGGGAAGTTCACAATGTAATTAGCATTTTTGCCCTCAACATGCTGGGCACGCATAGTCCCGACCTTGAAAAATGGAAGGTTGAGTCAACCGGAACTAAAACTGCATACATATACATGTATGAATTCATACATCCATGTTTAACCACAAACAAATATAATTGTTGTGCTTTGTATTCAAGCTCTGCAGTAAAATTATTCTAATGAAGAGCAGAGAGAAAACTTACTTATCAATTACATTTTCCCGGTCTTGTTCTGATAAGCCATTAAGAACTGAAGGACCAGCTTTTGGGATCATATCTTCATTATAGGAATCAGTGCTGTGGAACATATAAACCCATGGTGTATAAGAAGATGCAATGTAAACTATATAAACTATACAATCACAAAGCTGTATATTATCCTGGTGTTAATATCTATATCAATTATTTTCAAAAGAAAAGGAACACATAATGCGCAATGCAGGGATGGAGGAATCACAATATGGGATTAAAATTGCTGGGAGAAACATCAACAATCTGAGATATGCAGACGATACCACCCTAATGGCAGAAAGTGAGGAAGATCTAAGGAGCCTCTTGATTGGATTGAAGGAGGAGAGTGAAAAAGCTGGCCTGAGACTCAATATCAAGAAAACCAAGATAATGGCAACAGGCCCCATCAGTTCCTGGAAAATAGATGGGGAAGAAGTAGAAGCAGTGACAGATTTTACATTCCTTGGATCAAAGATCACTGCAGATGGGGATTGCAGCCATGAAATAAAAAGGCGACTGATTCTTGGGAGACAAGCCATGAGAAACCTGGGGAACATAGTGAAAAGCAGAGATATCACATTGCAAACAAAAATTAGAATAGTCAAAGCAATGGTATTCCCAGTGGCAATGTATGGGTGTGAGAGCTGGACCATTAGGAAGGCTGAGCGCAGAAGAATAGATGCCTTTGAAATGTGGTGTTGGAGGAGAGTTTTGAGGGTACCCTGGACAGCGAGGAGAACAAATAGGTCAATCTTAGAAGAAATCAACCCTGACTGCTCATTGGAAGGTCTAATAGTAAAGACGAAGCTGAAGTACTTTGGACATCAAATGAGAAGGGAGGATTCGCTTGAGAAGGCCTTGATGTTGGGAAAGGTGGAGGGCAAAAGAAGAAGGGGGAGGCCAAAGATGAGATGGCTAGATGGGATTGTAGACACAATGGGTACAGAACTGGGAGTGCTGAGGGGGATGGTGGAGGACAGAGGCGCCTGGAGAAAAATGGTCTATATTTATTTATTTATTTATTTATCATTCACATTTGTAAATGCCGCCCACTCAGGCAGAACCCGACTCAGGGTCGCAAAGGGTCGGAATCGACTGTGCGACTGAACAACAACAAAAATATTGATGTGTTTCACACAGACTGCCCAATGTATTGGAAATATTGTAAAAAGAAATGCACAAGTAGCATATAAATGCTACCAAACCCACCAAAGTGACCTCCCTTCCCTACCCTCAAACTTTACATCCTTACTTTCCCTTTAACTTCAACTATGTTAATTTTATTTAATTTAACAAAAAATAAACGTTAACAGAAATAAGTTTTTATAACTAAAGCTTACCTTTTAACACTTATCCACATGCAAATAAACAAATAAAATAAACAAATAGTGCTCCCTTCCATGGGTACCATTAGAGATACCATATCCCCCCTTTCCCCCTCACCATCTCCCCCCCCCTTTCCCCCTCTTTGTTTGGAGCCCCTTATCTCCAAAATTGCAGGTTTTTTTTGCTGGCAACAAGCCTTTCTAATTAATAAATATATATTTTATGAAATCTCCCCAAATATAATTTAAAAATTCCCTTTCAGCCATCCCTTTCTGTGTTTTAGCATCACACATCGACTTGTCATTGGGGCTGTGGTGGCTCAGTGGTTCAGAAGCTTGTCTTGTTAGCTGGAAGGCTGGCAAGACAGCAGTTTGAGACCTGGGCACTGAATAACAGATTGAGCGCCCGTCTCTGTCCCAGCTCTTGGGGACATGAAAGGAGCCTCATTTGGTCGTCCCTTGAGTGGAGTTTCTCTGGCAAAAATCTTTTCAACCCAGAATAATTTCTGACATGAAATTATTATTACTTTGGTGGGAAAAGATCTTGGGGACATAAAAGGAGCCTAATTCGGGAGTCTCCTGAGCAGAGTTTCTTCAGTAAAAATCCTATCAACCCAGAATAAATTATGACTTGAAATTATTATTATCATAACTTGTCATTAATAGCTATATTCCAAACTTTGCTATACCAATCAGAGGACTAAAAGTCATATTTAATGTTCCAGTTTTTTGTAATCTTTAATCTTACAACGTTAATAAATTTACAATTAATTCTGTTTTTTTAACCATCTCCATTGATCATTATCAAAAATAGATAAAAGCGCTCTTTTAGGGCAAGGTTCTATATTAATATTTAAATTTTCCTTTATTTCATTAAAGATTAGTCAGAAGATTATGTAATCGTTGTTTAGTTTACAGGCCAAACCGATGTTGCTCACGAAGGGTCCCACTGCCCCTTCTGGCCAGTGCTTGCACCGATCAAAACCAGTTCTCTGGTACCTCCACCACAGTTCAGAAATACTTTCCACAATTTGCAGAGCAAAGCTCTTTTCTCAGCAGCTTAACCACCATCTTCCTTTCCCCTCACTAGCTGAGAAACAGGCAGGAGTGGAAAGAACCCTAATGGGCTTCTACTCTAGATGAAAGTAGTCAATCACCTCATGGGACCTGTCACACAACAAAGCACTCTTTGCCTCAGAAGTCCACAAATGTGCAGTACCTGTGGTCTCTTTTGGAGCAATGAAATGTGCACCAAACTAGACATATATTTCAACAAAATGAATGACTAAAGATATTTTAGTCCACTGGAAAACATGCATAGAGAGGACTCTGGCCCTGAGAGACCTCCAGCCCCTTTTTGCACCTGACCGGAGGTTGAAAAGCCCTGCAGCCACGGAGAGTAGGCGGCAAGAGAGGACTCTGGCCACAGCCCTGAGAGACCACCGGCCCCTTTTTCCACCTGGCTGGAGGTTGAAAAGCCCTGCAGCCGCAGAGGGTGGGCAGCAAGAGAGGACTCTGGCCACTGTCCTGAGAGACCTCAAGCCCTTTTGCACCTGGCCTCGCGAGACTGCCGGCAGCTGTGGCAGCAGCAGCGCCTCCATCTCCATCCCAGCTGCGGCCAGGTCGGTGTCAGGTGTGGCAGGCCCGTCGTTGGTTGAGCCACGGTGGAGTGGGAGCTTCGGAGCTGTGGAACGGGTGCTTGGCCACACAGGGGCTGGTGGCAGGGGCCTTGGTGTGGTGGAGTCTCTTGCTCCCTGGCGCTGTGGACTTGGCAACAGACAATTGTATCTTGTTCTCTAGATGCTAATTGTATCTTGTTTTATATCGTATTGGATGTGATATTGTCGGCCTGGAGGGAAGAGGACATGGATGGTGGGGTTGAGTTGGTGACGTTTTTTGATTTTTTTTTTGAAGTTTTGTGTTGGGATGGATTGATGCTTTACGTTGGTGGGAGGTTGGGATATTTGTGGAAATGCTTCTGAAATGCTGAAATGCTTCTGAGATGTTTTTGTGATTGTTATTTGTAATTGCAACTGTGATACTCTGATATTGTGTTTCCTTGTTAGCCACCCAGAGTTGCTCTGCGAGTGGGGTGGCATACAAATTGAAAATTAAATTAAATTAAAAAATAGGACAAGTAGCAGGTAGCCTTCAGCTCCCTGTCAGGATCAACCTGTACTAAACATCCCTCACTATCCTTTTGACACTCTCCATGTAATTTCCAATACTGTTACCCATCAGAGAGTCACTTGATGCTATGGGGTGAAAGACTGAACAAACATGACTTGTTTCTTACCAAAATGGTATTGGTGGGCCGCTCAGAGCTGGCACATTAGGTAAAGTTGAATTGATAACTGCTGGGAATTTTTTCCAGTTAGTTAAACCACAAATCACTTCCTGAAATAAAAAGGAAGATATACCCATGAGGAAAAGCCAATCCTAGCAGATCAACCTCCAGACCCAAACTGACTTCAAACTACTCTTACATTGTGATGGAAAAACTGTTTTTGCATAGTTGGAATGCTTGATTTTAATGGATATTTCCTGGTAAGGGCGTACTTTGGAAAAGGGCAAATGTGATATTCGATGCTACTTTCCGTATAAGAGAAGGGTGCCTTGAAATCATGTAATCCTGGACTAGGGTTCTGAAAAGAGAAGAAAAAGTGACACTGAAACCCAGAACTTCCCAAGCCTTACTGAAATACATCACACAAATGGTGGCTATAGATTGTGGTCACGTTTCAACTGTTTAGGAAGCATCAAACAGCTGGTCATTGTGGTTCCCTGTTTGCAGACGACCCTCCCAGTTGATGTTAGGTTTCCTTAATAGGTAAATCATGCAAGAAATAACCGGGGAAAGACCTTATTTTTTCAACTTTTAAGAACTTGATGTATATTTAATATCATCCTCAGACTTTATTGTTGCAGTTTTACTGCATTTTAATACGGTCATTTTATGGATGTTTATATTTGACTTGTACAGTTGACAGTATTTTGTGTAGTTAGCTGTGCAGTGTTCCAGAACTAGAAGATGGGATATAAGAATAATATATGCCTCTCCCTCTCAGCTAAAATTAACAAATACATAGAATCTTACAATAGTCAGAATGTTTGAAGTGGTAGTTGTGTTAGTCTGTGCAAGCATATTTGAGAGTAAATAAAACAGAACAGCAAAAAAGGGACAAAAACATGTACCTGATGTGTGTATAAATTGGTGCCATGAGGCTTCACTCTTATGTCTGATGGACTTGGTCCACAAAACTTCACAGTTAAATACAGGAGTTAGTCTTCAAGGTGCCACAATGTTTTTCGTTTTTTTTTGTTCTGTTTTATTTATTCTCAGATATTATAATAGTCAGTCAACTATTAATTTCTCTGTTAAGATAGGTCATAGAGGGGTACACAGAAAGAGCATCCTCGAAGACTGTGGCATTTTTGAACCATAATCGGGCATACCCTGGTGATGGCAACCTTGTGTTGCCAGCTAATCTTTCCCACATAAGAACATAAGAACATAAGAACAGCCTTGCTGGAACAGGCCACAGCCCATCCAGTCCAGCATTCTGTCTCACACAGTGGCTCACCATTTCCTTCAGGGTATTCCCAAGGAGATGCCTTCACCTGCTTAGGATTCCCTGGAAATGGCATTGAGAGATATCCTGCCTATCTCTCCAACCCGGAGGTTGTCCTTAGGTAGCCATAATTATAGCCATTGATAGCCTTGTCCTCCATGAACTTGTCTAATCCTTTCTTAAAGCTGTGAAGACTGACAGCTGTCACCACTTCTTCTGGCAGGGAGTTCCATAGACCAGTAATCCTCTGGGTGAAAAAGTACTTTCTCTTATTTGTTTGAGAACTAGTACCCAAAAGTTTCATGGAGTGTCCCCTAGTTCTAGTGTTGTGCGATAGGGAAAACAGTTTTTCCTTATCTACCTTGTCCACACCGTGCATGATTTTATAAACTTCAATCAGGTCACCTCTTAGACGCCGTCGTTCAAGAGTGAAAAGGCCCAACCGTTGCAGCCTCAGATGGTAAGGAAGGTGTTCCAGTCCCCTAATCATTCTGGTTGCCCTCCTCTGTACTTTCTCCAACTCCATAATATCCTTCTGGAGGTATGGCGACCAGAACTGTACACAATATTCCAGATGGGGCCTCACCATAGATTTATAAAGAGGCAAAATGACACTTGCTGACTTATTTTCTATACCCTTCCTAATGATCCCTAACATTGAGTTTGCTTTTTTCACTGCTGAGGCACACTGGGTTGACACCTTCATTGAGCTGTCCACCAGGACACCAAGGTCCCTTTCCTGGTTTGTCGCAGAGAGTTCAGACCCCATCAGTTTATAAATGTAATTGGGGTTTTTTGCCCCAACATGCATCACTCTGCACTTACTGATGTTGAAGCTCATTTGCCACTGTTTTGCCCACTCCCCCAGTGTCAAGAGATCCCTCTGGAGCTCTTCACAATCTCTCACAGTTTTTACTACCCTGTATAATTTAGTGTCGTCAGCAAATTTGGCTACCTTGCTTTTTACTCCTACCTCTAGATCATTTATGAAGAGGTTGAAAAGCAGGGGTCCCAGTACTGAACCTTGGGGGACCCCACTCTTTACTTCCCTCCACTTGGAGAAGTGTCCATTTAGTGCTACCCTCTGTTTCCTGTCCCTTAGCCAGTTGCTGATCCAGGACAAGACCTGTCCCTTTATTCCATGACTGGTAAGTTTATTCAAGAGCCTTTGGTGTGGGACCTTGTCAAAAGCCTTCTGAAAGTCCAGATAAACAATGTCAACTGGATCCCCCTTATCCACATGCTTGTTGACACTCTCAAAAAATTCCAACAGATTAGTGAGGCATGATTTGCCCTTGCAAAAGCCATGTTGGCTCTCCTTTAGCAGTGCCTTCTCTTCTATGTAACTATTAATTCTGTCTTTTAGGATGGTTTCCATCACTTTACCTGGGACACATGTCAAACTGACAGGCCGGTAATTTCCTGGATCACCCCTGGATCCTTTTTTGAAAATTGGTGTTACATTCGCTACCTTCCAGTCATCAGGCACAAAGCCTGATTTGAGGGAAAGATTATATATTTTGGCTAGGATATCAGCAATTTCATCTTTAAGTTCCCTGAGAACTCGTGGATGGATGCCATCTGGTCCTGGGGATTTGTTAGTGTTTAGCTTAACAAGACATGCAAGGACCTCCTCCCTGGTTATTTCTATCTTGCTTAATTCTTCGGTTTCCCTCCCTACGAAGATAGGCTCTGTTTTGGGCATGTGGTCTCTGTCTTCTTCAGTGAATACTGAAGCAAAGAATTCATTGAGTCTCTCTGCAATCTCTGTTTCCTCTTTAATAACCCCTTGCCTTCCATTGTCATCTAATGGTCCAATGGCCTTCCTAGTTGGGTTCTTACTTCTAATGTACTTAAAGAAGTCTTTGTTATTTCTCTGAGTATTTTTAGCTATACGCTCCTCAAAGTCTTGCTTTGCTTTCCTGATTGTTGCCTTGCATTTGTTCTGCCAGAATTTATGTTTCTGTCTGCTGTCCTCATTTGGACAAGCCTTCCATCTTCTAAATGAGCTTTTCTTGCTCTTGATCACTTCCCGAACAGCTCCTGTAAGCCACATCGGAGTCCTCTTGGACCTGGCAGTGCCCTTTTTCCTTTTGGGTATGCATTCCAATTGAGCCTCTGTTATTGTTTTTGTAAACAGCCTCCATGCCTCTTGGAGTGTTTGGACTCTCTCAATTTTCCCTTTCAGTTTCTTTTTTACTAGTTTCCTCATCTTTGGGAAATTTCCTTTTTGAAAATTTAAGGTCTCTGTGTTAGATTTTATCAGTGACTTGCGGTCTATGATCAAGTTAAACATAATTGAGTTGTGGTCACTGTTCCCTATTGGATCAGTCACATTAACATCTTGCACCAGATCCTGAGTATTACTCAGAATCAAGTCAAGGATTCTTGACACTAGGTCAGGTGAAAGGAACTTGCAGAATGAACTCACCAAAAGGTGCCTTCATTTTGGCAGTTTCACGGCAGGCCTAGACACGGAAAAAGAAGAAGCTAAAATGATTGGTCCAACTTCAAAGAAGGGAATTCCTTATGCTTGGAGTTTGAATCCCAGCTGAAATACCTTGATTATACTCAAGAGTGAGATCTCTGTGTGGATTAGATCTAAGGCTATTGCCCTCAACTTCTGCATCAGCAATCTAACAGCATATTCCTATGATATTCATTTATCCTTGAAGGCAGTTTCCCAGACTTGTTTGATTCTAACTCACAAAAACTTGGAGCGGATGAGCATTTGGAGGATGTAACAAAGCTTCAGGTGCTTTAAGGTTTAGCAGGGAGGTGCTCCGTTCATCCTCTTGCACAGTTGAGTTGAGAGAGAGCTTTTCTTCTGAAGCAGGTATGACTGGGATTAGCTCTTCCTGATAAAAAGAAAAAAAATACTTGACAAAGCCACATTTATGCCACCAACAGCTGAAACAGACACAAGAAAGAAGCCACAGAAGAAAACCAATAATGTTTGACTGACTTGTTACCTCTGCACCCATCCTCAGAGTCTGAGAATATTTTGGAACTTTGTAACTCATTGCCGCATGATGTACACAGAATTGTTGATATCTCATGATGCTAAAATGCTGAGGGACCTTAGAATTAAAAAAATGGAAAAGATTGTAAAACTCCAGAAATTCCAAGAATCAAATGAATTTATCCAAATGAATGTATAGGAAGTAGCTTATTCAGTCCCCTGCTAGGTGAGAGCCTTGTTGAGCCATGGGGGCTTGAGAAGTCTAACTAGGCAGTGTTGCCCATCACTTGTCAATGATGTTAGGCTGGGACTAAGACTCACCAAAGAGTCCTCCATTGGATCCCTTGGGCAAGTTGAAAGCGGAGTGCCAGAGGGCACACGTCATTATTCGCCTAGCCAGTGGGTGACATGATATCCAAATGGCTAAACAACAACAACAACCCCTGCAGATGGACTTGATTTCCCAGGTCCATTTGCATGTGTGGAATGTTGTGCGGAGATGTCTACCAGTATGCAGACTCCTTGCTGAATAACGACTCCAAGGTATCCAAGGTAAGATTATTCAGTGTAGTTCACATGTCTTCAAATAACACTGCATTAATGAGACACTTTAAACAGGAAAGATTTCCAGAGCAACACAACTATCTATTCCTAAAAAAAATTCCTGAAAAATCTTAAGAAGGAACTGATGGACTCTGGAGCTTTGGGGAGGGAATATGAGGGGGAGGAAGCCGGTGGGGCTACAGGTGGAACACCACAGCGGGGAGAGAAGGAGGAGGAGCCGTCTTTGATCATGGTGGAGGAGGAGGTAGGTAAGGAGCAATGAGCATTAGTTTGTAGTGACTTTAAAGAGCTAATAGAGGTGGAATAGGTAAAAGTGCGTAGCACCGACAGTAGGGCGCATCTTACATGTCCCCCCTCTCCCCTCTTTGGTTGACAGAGGCGGCTTTTTGCAGGAAGGTGGGGAGAGTGAAAGTGTGTGTTTTATGTAGTGGGTACGGTGGTAGGGTTGTTGGTGGCACGCCCGATGGAGAGTTTAAAATTGGAAGAAGAACTTGGTTATGGGAAGTATTAAAATAATATCATGGAATGTGAAAGGTACAGGTTCTGTTCTTAAGAGACGTAGATTGGAATTGGCGTTGAAAAAGGATAGACCAGATATATTGTTTTTACAGGAAACACATCAGAAGTCAAAAGATACGAATAAGCTTTATTTGGGATGGATGCAACACTATGAGATGGCGTTCGGTACTTCGAAAGCAGGAGGGGTGGCAATTATGATTTCAAGAAAGTTGGGATTTGAAATTACAAAAAAGATTGCGGATCAAGAGGGTAGATATTTGCTGTTAAGAGGAAAATTGGAGGATGAGGAAATTATGTTGGTAAACATTTATGCTCCGAATGACCGCCAAGCAGAGTTTTTGGAAAAAATCCGGAAAATAGTGGAGTTGGAAAATGTTGCAAAAATTATTGTGGCTGGTGATTTTAATCTGATAAGGTCAGGATTAGATTGTACAAATATAGCTAGAAGTGGAATTGGTATGAAAGGGAAGGTGTTGGACAATTGGATGAAGGTTATGGGTTTGAAGGATTCATGGAGAGAGTATAAGGGCTCAGAAAGGGCATATTCTTTTTTTCACACGTCCATGGGACCTACTCAAAAATAGATTATGTTTTTCTTTCGGAAAATTTAATTGGGGATATAGAAGGTGTGGAAATGGGGATTATTAAGGAATCGGACCATGCTAAAGTATATTTGGAACTGAAAGCACAAAAAATATACGAAGAGTAAGAAATTGGAGGTACGATCCTAATTTGTTTAAAGATCAAAAAAGTAAAGAGGTAATTATGGAAAGTTGGAAGGAAAGCTGGCAGTGGAACGACAACAATGAGGTTAATTTTAATGTTGTATGGGATACCATGAAGTCAGTTTTTAGGGGGGAGAGTATAAAATTGGCAAGCTTCAAATATAAAAAATACAAAGCAGAACAGATAGAAAAAGAAAGAGAAATAAAACAATTACAGGAGGAGCATGCAAAAAATAAGGACAAAATTTTTTTTTTACGAAATTACAAGGACTTAAGGCAGAAGTAATGGGTAAGGATATTGATAAAGTTAAACGGGATTTGATTTATCTAAATAGAGAATATTTTGAATTTAGTAATAAGAATTCAAAATTATTAGCAAGAGCAGCCAAGGTTAAAAGGGAAAAAAGAGAAATTGGTGTATTGGTTGATAAGCAAGGCTTAAGATGTAATAAGAACAGGGATAAATGTAAAATTGTCAGGGAATTTTATCAGGTACTATATGCAAAAAAGGAAGTAGATTTGGAAAAGCTTAAAAAGATATTGGAGAAACAGTTAGGGAGTGGGATAAAACAAGAGCATAGGGAGAAAATGGAAGAAAAGATATCTGATAAAGAGGTTAAGGAGGTAATAAGCAGATTGAAGATAGGGAAAGCCCCTGGGGACGATGGATTATCGACAGAGTTCTATAAAGAATTCAAGGAGGTGGTGGTCCCGAAATTGGTGAAGTTATATAATTATATACTAGATGGAGGAGCAATTCCGACTTCATGGTATAATACTACAATCATTCTTCTGCCAAAACCTGGTAAGAATTTGGAAAGAGTGGATTCGTACAGACCAATTTCACTTATAAATCAAGATGCGAAAATCTTTACAGCAATATTGGCTAATCGTCTAAATAGTTTTATGGGGGAATATATAAATGTTGATCAAGTTGGGTTTTTAAAAGGACGACATATGGCGGATTTGACTAGAAGGGTATTAGATTTAATAGACAATGTAAATCAAACAAAAGAAAAGGTGGGACTATTATCATTGGATATCTTCAAGGCATTTGATTCATTGCAGTGGTCCTCAATCAAGGAAATAGTTAAAAAATATGGATTTGGGGACAAATTTAATAGGGTTATAGATTTATTATATCAAAAAGGAAATGCTAGGGTTAGAATAAATGAGGAGCTTACGGATGTGGTAAAGTTAGAAGCTGGTACGAGGCAGGGCTGTCCATTATCTCCTATTCTGTTTATTATGGCAATGGAGATCTTAGCTAAAAGTATAAGGGAGGATTTAAATATAGAAGGGATCATGGGTAATAAAGTGAGTATGTACGCAGATGATACATTGCTTATGGTAAAGCACCCAGAGTTGGTAATGGACAGGATTAAAGATCATTTACAGATATTTCAAGATATAACTGGGTTAAAGATAAACTGGGATAAATCAGAATTGATGTTGTGCAATTTGAAACCAAGTGAGATGGGTAGGACAGTGTTGACACTTAATATACAAATTAAAGATAAGTTGAAATACTTGGGGATAATTATTTCAAACAAATTAGAAGAACTTAAACGATTGAACTATGACAGCTTGAATGTAGAATTTAAGAACAAAATACAAGAGTTTCAGAAGTCAAAGCTGTCATGGTTCGGAAGGATTGCTATGTGTAAAATGATATTGTTGCCAAAGCTTAACTTTTTATTCGATACACTAGCGATCCATTTGAAAGAGAAAGAAATTAATGAGTTTCAAAAGATGTTCAATGGTTTTTGTAATGGAGGTAAAAAATCTAGGCTTCCAAAGAAGTTATGGTACTTGTCTAAAAAAAAAAGGGGGTTTGGGATTGCCAAACTTGCTAGCATATTACCGGGCTTTTCAAGTTAAGAATGTTGTGAAGATTTTGGCAAGAGAAAAACAATTTGGGAGCAATTGGAGATGAAAGAATATAGAAATATTGGAAATTTGATTTTTTTAGGAATAAAGGATAAGGTGAAAAGACCAAATAATACTATGATGAGAGGTCTCGTGGAGGTGTGGAAGAAGGTAAAAAAGGATATGGTCCCAAATCTCTCTCCAATTTTAGAACTGACTGATATGATGTGTTTCCCAATAAAGTTAGATAAGGAAAAAATGGAAATATTGGATAAAAATGGGATGCTTTTATTGAAGGATTGGTTAAAAATATGTGAGTCTCTTGTTGAGCGGAAAAAAATATTTGAGATATTAAATTTGAATTGGTTTCAGAGGTTAAAGGTGGAAAATTGGAACAAAAATATAAAAAAGAAGTAGGGCTAGATAGAATGCATACAGAATTTGAGGAGTTGGTATGGAGAATTAGAAAAGGGGAAAATAGTATAAAAGGTCTTGTAAGTAAGCTTTACAATATACTGAATAGAGGGGTAGATCCACAGGAGGATTTGAAACGGAAGTGGGAACAAAATTTGAATATAACAATTGGGGAGATGGAGTGGAAAAACAAATGGAAAAAGAGGATTATGAGAACAATGTCTGTGAGAATTAAAGAACATAATTTTAAAATGTTGTGGCAATGGTACTTGACGCCATTAAGACTTTACCAGATGGATAATAAAAGAGATAAGTTATGTTGGAGATGTAGACAATTTGATGGAACATACGAACATATGTGGTGGAGTTGTAAAAAAATAAGGGATTTTTGGGGGAGAATAGAAGCTGAGTTTGGTGAAATAATGGGTAGAAGTGTTAAGCTGGGGTCAAGTATCATTCTTTTAACGAATGTGGAAGACTTGGGTTTAAATAAGGAGGAAAAAGAATTACTGGAAATTGTACTGACAACGGGTAGACAATGTATAGCCAGGAATTGGAAAAATGATATAGATATACAGATTGGAGAGTGGTATAAAGAAATGTGGAGTTTAGCACTGAATGATAAATTGACATGGGAGATTAAAGTGAAAAGAGATAACTTAAAAGAGAACAGATTTTGGAACATATGGAAACCATTTGTGGATCATTCCTGTATGGCAAATGATAGTTCAGGACCAGTACCATTTCAAAGAGGTTTTTGGAGATGAGTAGAAAATAAACTCTCCGGGCATTGTATATATTCACAGGGTGTTTATTATTTAGTTAAAGATTAGTGTTAGCACAGAAAGTTATTATTATCTTGGTTTTTAAAACAACGGTTTTTCTTTTTTTAGGTGGTTATATACTGATTAATGAGTTTAGATATGTAATGGCTAACATTCAATAATGTCTGTTAAGATGATATTTTGGATCTGTATGTGTATTGTATTGTTAGTTATTGTTTTCTTTTTTCTTTTTTGAATGTCTTTGAAAAAAAACTCAATAAAAATAATTAAAAAAAAAAGTTCCTTGGAATGTCAAGAAATGAGCTACTGCCTGTTCTTGATCCTGCCTTATCTAACATTTAGCATTTTCTACCACAGCTCTGAAAAGTTGAGTTTGGGGAACCACATCTCTTAGATTCCTCCAACAGTAAAAGCCACTTCCCATCCTAGCCAGGACATTTGGGAAACGGAGGTCCCAAAGCTTAACTTTTTACAAAAAAAAGTGCATTGAAGAAAACAGAGAATGTCCTTAATGAACACAATAGTATCTACCTTTAGGTCATAAAAGTGGTGAAGCTGTTTGATCTTATTTTTTACAGACTGGACAGGAACAATACCAATAACCTCTGGTGCCTGAAAAAAATATAAAGGCATTAATGTGGATTCCACATAAAAATCTCAACAAAGGTGGCCAGGTGGAGGCCCACAAGGGACAAAAAAATTGAGCCTGTGGACTGCCTATGTATATTACTGTTTCTTTCATCTCTTTATTTATGGTAGGATCTATTCAATCCTGTCTGTTCTTTTACTACATACTGTATGACCTAGTACCGTGATGGCGGGCCTTGGCACTCCAGATGTTCTTGGACTTCAATTCCCAGAAGCCCAAGCCCTTTCAATCAGGATTCAGGCCCGGACATGGTGAAGAGATGGCATTGGTCGCACTGGTGGATGATCTCAGGCGAGAGCAGGATGGCGGTCATCCAACCATCCTTGCTCTCCTCGACCACTCAGCGGCCTTCGATACCATCGACCACGGTATCCTTCTGGAATGGCTCAAAGGATTGGGGATCCAGGGAACAGTATTGTCCTGGTTTTCCTCATTTCTGGAGGGCCGTACCCAGTCGGTGTGGTTGGAGAGGGAGAAATCCAGTCCTAGGCCCCTTAAATATGGGGTGCTGCAGGGCTCGGTGCTCTCTCCTCTCCTATTTAACATCTACATGAAGCCGCTGGGCGAGATCATCCGTTTCCATGGGGCGCGGTACCATCAGTATGCGGATGACACCCAGTATGCGGATGACACCCGTGGAGACCTCAGTGATGTGGTCAAAGTCCTGTCCGAATGCCTGGAGGCAGTTGGGGTCTGGATGCGGGGAACGAGCTTCAGCTGAACTCCAGCAAGACTGAGTGGCTATGGTTTGGGGGTCTGGGGTTATCCAGAGAGTTACCATTTCTGGTCTTGGATGGGGCAGTTCTGCCCCAGACAGACCCGGTGCGCAACTTGGGGGTCCTCTTGGATTCATGGCTGCTGATGGAAGAACAGGTGGCGGCTGTGGCCAGGAGGGTTTTTGCTCAATTTAGAGTAATTCGCCAGTTGCGCCCGCTCCTGGACTGGGACTCCTTGCTCATGGTCACTCATGCTCTGGTCACCTCCAGATTAGATTGCTGCAATGCACTCTACATGGGGATGCCCTTGATGACCATTCGGAGGCTACAGCTGGTACAGAATGTGGCTGCTCGGGTGGTGATGGGGTGTGGGCGCTATGCCCGTGCCTCCCCACTACTCCGGGAGCTGCTCTGGTTGCCAGTTTGCCTCCGGGTGCAATTCAAGGTGCTGGTTTTGACCTTTAAAGCCCTATATGGCAGTGGGCAAGGTTACCTGAGAGACCGCATCGTCCCAAGAGTGTCTTCCTGTCCAACCAGAGTTTACCGGAGGGGCTCCCTAGTTGTGCCTTCAGCTAGAGGGGCTCGCCTCTCTGGTACACGGAGGAGGGCCTTCTCCGTGTCCGCTCCAGCCCTATGGAACCTCCTGCCAACAGAATTGAGGCTACAGACAGAATTGCCGCCTTTCAGGAAAGGTTTGAAGACCTGGCTGGCAGGGCAGATGTGGGGCCCTAATGGGAATATGGCCCCGGCCTGCTGGCTCATCCCCAACTTGCCCAGTTATGTTCTCCTTCTGTGGGGTGGGAGCAATGAGGGTGGATGAATGGGAGGATGAGGGTGTTTTAATAGGTTTTTATATGTTTTTAACTGTTGTACACCGCCCTGAGTCGGTTTTTACCTGAGTGGGCGGCATAAAAATTGAAATAAATAAGCCCCCGTGAATCCACATGAATGGGTTTATTGTGATTCATCTAGCCCAAACCACCCTCGTCGCTCCCAGAAGCAGAAGTAAAATGCACCCATACTGAGGAAGGGTTAACCCGTAAGAGCCTTAACCATATGGGTGCGTTTTACTTCCACTTCCGGGAGCGACGAGGGCGGTGCGGGCCCGATGAATCACAGTAAACCCATTTGTGTGGATTCACGGGGGCTTGGGCTTCTGGGAATTGAAGTCCAAAAACATCTGGAGTACCAAGGTTCATCATCACGGACCTAGTAGAAGCTTCCATGAATGAAAGGGAATCAGGCAATTCCAGCTACCTGCTTGTATCATCTTTCATCATGATTTAGAGGAGCATTTCCCAAACTATGTTCCACAGAACATTGGTGTTCCATAGATGGTTAATAAGTGTTCAGTGAAAAAATGTGAAATTCTGGTTAAACTCATTGGCAAATGTGTAATGCCACAAACTTTGTTTTGCATCTGTCCTTTCGATGTGATGCATTAGCTTGCAAGAGAAGTATGCTTCTGCTTCCCGGGTTGCTGCTGCAGGCTGGATGATTTGCCATTGCAAATCAGGTCTGGCCCATAGGCCATAGGTTGCGAACCTCTGCTCTATACCTATGTGTATAAATTGATGCCATGAGGTCTTATTCTTATGTCTAACAAAGTGGACTTGATCCATGAAAACTCACATTTAAATACAAGAGTTAGTCTTTATGCTGCAACAAAATCAAAATACAGAAACCAACTCAAAACTGCACCAAATATGAGAATTTAGCTTTCTAATATTGTGCCTGACATTACAGGAGTTTGTAAGTCAAAGATCCAAAAACATCTAAGTCATTAAAAATGTTATTGATTATTGTTATTTTTTTGTTATTGTTCATGTTTATTATTTTCAAGAGTCCTGTTTTGTTTAACTAACATTTTGGAATAAATGTTTATTTTGTTTTTAAACTCTTATACTTATTTATGTTATTTGTTATTAAAACTAAAAATCCAAACCTATCTTTCTGTTACAAAACCCAAAGTGTTCTGTTAAAATTTTAGGATTTGTGTTCCATGATAGAATAAGTTTGGGAAACGCTGATCTAGACCAGTGATTCCCAATCTTTGGTTTTTGGATGACAATTCCCAAATGCCTAAGTCGATTCCTCAAAGCACTGATCAGCCAATGTACTGACTTAGGCTTCTGGGAATTGAAATCCTCCAGTGGTGTGTGTGCCCCACGTTGGGAACCACTGATCTAGAAAGTTTCTCTCCAGAACATCACAGTAGGTAGTACAGGGGGGTTCAGGAGCAAAAATCATTCATGGAAAATGTTACTGGGCCAAAGAGTCTGGCATAATAAATAGTAGCAATAAAATGATAGAAACAGAAAAGGTAATAAAAACAATTATAATGTAAAAACTAAGAATAAAAGAAAGTGGAAGAGTGGTTTTTCTTTTTCAAACAAGATATTCAACATCGCCAAACACAACTAAAGGACATACCAAATCATCAGCCCAGTGAGGTGGATAGTAAGTAGGAAATTCTGAAGGCAATATCCGATTCCCAGGCAGGAAAAATGACACTTTCTTCTCTTCACCCATGCCTGCTGTGCTGACTGTCTTGAAGCTGCTGCCTTCTGTTGAGCAGGACAAACACAGAGAAATGTTGGGATCACAAATGAATTACAGGGCGAAGGGGAAGCTATCATATATATGCCCCCCCCACCCCAATTCAAGATGAATTGCAGAAAGTCACTGCTCACATGCTGTACCACATCTTGACCATAGAAAGCTGGAAGAAAAGAAAGTATTATAGTTTAAAATGAAAAAAAGAAAGAAAAAATAGTTGTTCATTTTATATTACCTGATATGAATGCCTCCTCCAATTCTTTTTCTTTTATACCCCTAAATACTTCATGCAGCCTGTTTATCACATGATCTAGCCGGCACTGAAGGAGGACCTGTAAGAATTATTTAAGATACTATTTAATGTGCTTTCTGTAAATACACGCATACAAATTGCCTTTAAAACTTGCATAGTTGTAAGCAGACGGTAGCCTGTTGAGTTTTGGGTACTTGGTCTCTAAAAGGTTTGCCATCGCTGCAGTGGCTCAAGTGGCTATGACACTGACTGGAAGGCAGCAGGTCAGCAGTTCGATATACGAATACTGCAGGACGGAATGAGCTCCCATCTTTGTCCCAGTTCCTGCCAACCTAGCAGTTCGAAAGCAAGAAATTGCAAGTAGATAAATAGGGACCCCTTCAGTGCGAAGGTAAACAGCATTCCATGTGCTCTGGTGTCTAGTCATGCCTGCTACATGACCATGGAAATGTCTGCAGAAGCAGACAGCGCTGGCTCTTCGGCTATGAAACAGAGATGAGCACTGAACCCTAGAGTCGGATACGACTGGCTTTCGAGCAAGAGAGACCTTTACCTAACTTGGATTAAGCTAGTCAAGCTTCCTTAACTACTGACTGACATAATGTCTGAACTCAGCCAACAGAAACACTGAAGAACACAGGCATTAGTTTTATTACCGTCACAAGGTTATTATTTAGGGACTTTATATCCTGTCTTTTTGCCTAATCCTCATGGCATTCTACAAAATACCAAATGAAGCAATAATCTGAAAACCACAGTTATACACTGCTATCTTTCAGCACCAATTTATTTATTTATTTTATTTATTTATTTTTCACGCTTATATACCGCCCACTCAGGTACACCCCAACTCAGGGCGGTTTACATAGCAGACAGTAAATACATAAAAGACACATGATAAAACAAAGTTAAAAGTTAAAAGTTAAAAAACCCACCCCTAAAAGGTGCGCAAGAACCGAAGGGACCTTGGGGGAAGGCACACTTCTCTATACCAACCACCCAACGGTACCCCCATCCCCACCCGCACCCCAAACTTGGCCCGCCAGCCAGGTATTTAGTTCCTTCCTAAAGGGCAACAACTCCGTCTGGAGACGCAGTTCCACAGGCAGGAGGTTCCAAAGGGCCGATGCGGACACGGAGAAGGCCCTCCTCCTTGTGCCAGAGAGGCGAGCCCCCCTGGCTGATGGCACAATTAGAGAGCCTCTCCGGTCCGCTCTGGTTGGATGGACAGGCGTCCTTAGGGCAATGCGGTCTCTAAGATACCCTGACCCACTACCATGTAGGGCTTTAAAGGTCAAAACCTTGAATTGCACCCGGAGACAATCTGGTAACCAGTGCAGCCCCCGAAGCAGTGGTGAGGCATGGGCATAACGTCCACACCCCATCACCACCCGGGCCACGGCATTCTAGACCAGCTGCAGCCTCCGAATGGTCATCAAGGGCAGCCCCATGTAAAGCGCATTACAGTAGTCTAGTCTGGAGATCACCAGAGCATGAGTGACCATGAGCAAAGAGTCCCGGTCAGGAGCGTGCGCAACTGGCGAATCACCCGAAGTTGGGCAAAGGCCCTCCTGGCCACAGCAGCCACTTGTTCTTCTAGCAGCAGCCACGAATCCAGGAGGACCCCCAAGTTGCGCACCGGGTTGGTCTGGGGCAAAACAGCCTCATCCAAAACCAAAGATGGTAGCTCCCGGGATAATGCAGGACCCTCTATCCATAGCCACTCAGTCTTGCTAGGATTTAGCTGTAGCCCATTTGCCCCCATCCAGACCCCAACAGCCTCCAGACAGCTGGAAAGGACTTTGACTGCATCACTGGGGTCCCCACGGGCCGAGATGTACAACTGTGTATCATCCACGTACTGGTGGTACTGCACCCCGTGGGAACGGATGATCTCACCCAGCAGCTTCATGTAGATGTTAAATAGGAGAGGAGAGAGTACCGAGCCCTGAGGCACCCCATATTTTAGGGGCCTAGGACTCGACCTCTCACTCTCCAACCACACCGACTGGGTCCGGCCCCTCAGAAATGAGGAAAACCAGGACCACACCGTGCCCTGGATCCCCAATTCTCGGAGCCGTTCCAGAAGGATACTGTGGTCAACGGTATCAAAGGCCGCTGAGAGGTCAAGAAGAGAAAGGACGGACGGATGACCGCCATCCCGCTCTCGCCAGAGACCATCCATCAGAGCGACCAATGCAGTCTCAGTACCATATCCAGGTCTGAATCCTGACTGGAATGGGTCCAGATATTCCGCTTCATCCAGTACCCCCTGCAGCTGACGTGCCACTGCCTTCTCCAGAACCTTCCCCAAAAAAGGAAGGTTGGAGACAGGTCTGTAGTTGGTTAGGATTGCTGGATTGAAGGATGGCTTCTTCAGGAGGGGGCGCACAAGAGCATGTTTCAGCAGTGCAGGAAACATCCCCTCTCGAAAAGACGCGTAAATTATAGCCCCGACCCAGCCACCTGTCACCGTCTTAGAGGCTTTTACCAGCCAGGCGGGACAGGGATCCAATGGACAATTAGTGGCATGGACCGCCGCAAGGAGCCTGTCCACTTCATCCGGGGCAACTGGATCAAACTGATCCCAGGTAACACCACAAGACTGTGCACTGGCTCCCCCGGGACCCTCCCCGCCCACGCCAAGTTTGAACCCTGAGCAAATCCGATCGATTTTCTCCACCAGATGGTCAGCAAAGTCCTTAGCCGATCCCTGCCAACCAGCCACAGGCCCCGTCCTACCCAGGAGGGACCTGGTCACCCGAAACAGGGTGGCTGGGCAATTATCAGCGGAGGCAATAAGAGAGGTGAAGTACTGCCTCCTCACCACCCCCATCACCACTAGATAGGCCCTAATAGCGGCTCTAGCTAGTGTCCAATCGGAATTGCTCTGGGTCTTCACCCAGCGGCGCTCAAGGCGTCTATTTGCCCATTTGAGCTCCCGTAGTTCTTCAGTGAACCACGGGGATGACCTAGCTCCACGGGCTCTGAGAGGCCGTAGTGGAGCGATTACATCCAAGGCAGATGTCGTTGACCCGTACCACAGGTCAACAAGTGCCTCAGGTGAATCGTGTTGCCGATCCAGAGGAAATTCCCCCAGTTCCCTCTGGAATCCATCCGGATCCATCAGTTGCCGGGGGCGGGCCACTTTAATCGACCCTGCCTCCTTACGATGAAGTGTCGCCCCCAGAAAGTCTAGAGCCACCAGATAGTGATCTGACCATGGCACAGGTGTTATGTCTAGCTTCTGTAAACTCAGATCACTCTGCCACCGCCCCGACAAAAAGACTAAATCTGGCGTGTGGCCACTGCCCCTAGTCGGGCCCTGAATTACCTGAGCCAGGTCCATAGCTGCCATGGAAGCCATGAACTCCTGTGCCACCTCGGAACCAGACCCCAGCGAAGGCAAATTGAAGTCCCCCAAAACCATCAGTCTAGGGAACTCCAAAGCCAACGCCGAGATGGCTTCAAGGAGCCCAGGCAGGGAGTCCCTTAGGCCCTGCAAGGAGGCAGGTACAGGAGTAGGACCCCCAACTGACCGTTAGGGCCCAACTGCAGGAGCAGGGCCTCACAACCCAAAATTTGTGGAGCAGTGGCCCTGGCGACTCCCAATGACTCCCTCGCTATAATGGCAACACTACCGCCCTTACCCACATCCCTAGGCTGGTGCCAAACACCGAACCCGGCCGGACACATCTCTGATAGAGGCACCCCATCCGCAGGTCTCAGCCAGGTCTCAGTGATGCATGCCAGGTTGGCCCGCTCCCCCAAAATAGAGTCTTGTATTAGGGGAGCCTTATTACAGACCGACCTGGCATTCAGCAGCAGCAGCCTAAGGGCGGGGTCACCCTGGATCAGCTGCTCAGGACCTAGAGGTGAAACCGGGGGGCCAGAACATGGGACAGATACTAAGCATCGGTCCCGTGTTCCCCGAGTGCGGCCCGCCCCACGGTTCCCGCTATAATGCCCGATGCCCGTCACAACCTCTAAATGAGCCCCTGGAACCTCCACCATTAACCCAGACGGAGTGTCACCCTCTCTTCCCGGCTGGCAAGGCCATCTCCTCCCCCCCGCTCCCTCCCTAATCCACTTAAAACATACCCTCTCATTCCTTCCACCACCCCCAACAGAACTCCAATGATGGGAGTCTCCTCCTCCCGGCCCTGGTCCAAGCGCTGTAAGGCCGCGGGGGTGACGGGGAGGGGGGGCGCCGCCCCTAAGGCTGCCAAGCAACCCCAGGTGCGGCCATAGTTCTCCTCCCCACCCTGGTCCACGCGGCATGAGGCGCGATGCTGCAGGGATGGTGAGGGGTGCCACTTTTGAGGCCGCAAGCAACCCCAGGTGCGGCCAATGTTCTCCTCCCCGCCCCAGTTCTGGCAGCACAAGGCTCGTGGCTGCCGGGATGGCGGAGGGCACTGCTTTTGTGGCCGCAAGCGACCCCAGGTACAATCAACGCTCTCCTCCACACCCCAGTCCTGGCAGCGCAAGGCTCGTGGCTGCATAGATGGCGGGGGGCGCCATCTTTGGGGCCACAAGCGACCCCAGGTGCAGCCGATGTTTACCCACAGTAATAAAATCCTGGGACAGCAAACATCTACAGTACCCATTCAATGCCATCTACTCTACCTGATTTGAGAATCCCAAACAGGGTGTAAGAAGCCTGGCAAAGATGGGCAAAATCTTCTTACCACCATTAAACATTTTCTAATGTCATCTTCCAGCTCAATAGGTGAGAAAAAGTACTTTTTTTGCAGGCACCCAGAACAAATTTTCTTTCATTTCATTGGAGAAGCCAATCTGCTCAGTTTTGGTTCAGAATGCAATAAATCTGAAGTAGGTACCCTTTTTTGCCTGCTTCTTTCAACTTAAAAAGGATGTTGCACACACTGACCAAATCACCCAAGAATTTAGCATAGGTTGTCAAGCTGTTTTACTATTTTCTTCCTTTCATTTTTGTTTGTGTTACAATCTTTCTCATAACCATTTTAACCCTAACCCTAACCAAGTCAAAGAGAAAGGTTTTTCTTTTTGTGTTTACTGATGAAGTTGACTACCAAGGTTTTCAAGTCTGTGACTTTGAGAGACTAAGAGAAATAAGATGCCAGGCTACCACGACAAGAGGTTTTCAGGTGGTCATACCTCTTTCCCAGGCAAACAAATGACTTGTGGCTCTGGGGTCTCCTTACTCGTATATAGCAAAAAACTGAAAGGACAGAAAGGTACTCAACTAGTTGACTTTCAAAGCAAGGGATATCATGTGGAGACAGCATTCATTTTGGCAGTTTCATGTCAGTCTAGACATTGGAAGAAGAAATTCTTCACAGCAATAAAGAGCCACAAACTAAAAAATGTATGATTCTGGTCACTCGAATCAAAAGGGATGTGTGAGCACTTAAGATTTAAAAAAAACAACCTCTTATATTCCATTAAAAATCTGGTGGATCTATGAAAATTTACCATTTCCTGTCTTTTCCTGTCAAATTATGTTGAATGCTCAGATAGGAATGTGAACCATTCTTAGAGAAGTCCATTCTGAAAGTGGTTGACGTCAGACTTCAAAGATTGACTGATTATACATTTGTTTTCAAAATATTTATTAATCTGCAGTAATTCAAATTAAATTTATGGAATACGTAACTGTAGAACAACATTTGAACTTTAGCATCTACATACAAAAACAGGTTTCTCGTGGTTTTGAAAAGCTGACCACTCTACCCTCTGTAAAACAGTCATAGCATAATCCCATATGTGACTATTTGAAAATCTGTTTCATTCACTCCAACAGGGCATAATATCATCTATGTGAATATAGGATAGTATTTTAGAGACTAAAACTCATTTTGGGGGGAAAGGGCAGAAGAAAGGTGCAAGAACATTTGTGTTTTTGACAAGAGAGCGCAGTTCTGTATGCCTCTGCCCATATGTGTGTCTACAAGGAATAGTGGAGCCACAATACAGTGGAACCCTATATAACAAATGCCTCATACAATGAAAAATTTGTACAACAAAGAGGATTTGCTAAAACCATTATACCCCATATAACAATTTTTTTTGTTATACGAAGCAATGCATCTATATAAGAAAATCATACAAGAAAAATCTCTATGGGATGCATCGTACAATGAATATTTTTCATTGTACAGTTTTCCCCAAAGATATCTATACCTATAAATCTGTGCGTTAACCGTTGGAATGTGACAAAGGATGTTTAGCCAGGCCCCACTAGCCCCATCCGAGCCTCCGTGCACTTGCCCAACCAGGGTTCGCAGGTAACTGTTGGGTTGAATTTTGCACCAGTGGGGCAGGAGCCCCCCGGTCGCAAACAAAAAGAAAGGACTCCATTTCCCAACGTTCCTTGGGCCGCGCTGTGTCACAGCCAATCAGGCTGAGAGGCGTGAGCAAAAGGAACATTTGGAATAGCGGCGCGGCCAATCAAAATGAAGCCGCAGAAAAAAACCGCTGCAGAAACTGAAAACGCAAAACTACAAGCCCCAGCATCCTGCGCGCCATGAGCGCGTAGAATGCTGAGGAAGCCGGCGCGCGAAAAATAAAAAAACCCAACGTGAGGTCAAGTCCGCCGCAGGCAGACGCAGCGCCTCACAGACACGCCGCAGGCCTTCCCGTGGCCCAGCCAGCAAGGCAAGGCCGCGGGAAGGAAAATCCCCCACCCCATGGCTTCCTGCAGCCCAGCCAGCAAACCCAGGCCATGGGAAGGAAATCCCCCCATGCCGCATGGCTTCCCGCGGCCCAGCCAGCAAGGCAAGGCCACAGGAAGGAACCTCCCCCCGGTCCATAGCTTCCCGTGGCCCAGCCAGCAAAGCCAGGCCGCGGGAAGGAACCCCCCCATGCCTCATGGCTTCCCACAGCCCAGCCACCAAGGCAAGGCTGCAGCAAGGAAACCCCCCCGCCCCATGGCTTCCCTCTGCCCAGCCAGCAAAGCCAGGCCACAGGAAGGAACCCCCCCCCCCCCCACGCTGCATGGATTCCTGCATCCCAGCCAGCAAGGCAAGGCTGCGGAAAGGAACACGCCCCCGCCCCATGGCTTCCCGCGGCGCAGCCAGCAAGGCAAAGCAACAGGAAGGAACCCCCCCACAACGCCCCCCGGCGCTGGCCTTGCCCCGGCCCGGCCAGCAAGCCCAGGCCGGGGTAAGGAAAAAAAACCTGGTGGTCAGGTCCCCACTGCCCGGCCAGCAAGCCCAGGCCACGGAAAGGAAAGTGTTTCGCTTTCAAGCGGGGGCCAAGGCACTGGTGCCTTGGCCCCCCCTTGAAAGAGAAAAAAACCAAAAAACCAAAAACAAACACCAAAATAATTAAATAATTAAACCAGCCAACTTACCAGCAGACATCCTTCCTCCACGACGGCCGGAACTGAAATGAGGAAAGAAAGAGACTACTTACCGGAAGAAGCACCACCCAGAGGCCAGTAGAGAAAAAACAGTCAAAGTAAAAGAAATACTCAACAGCCCCACCCAGAGGCCACAAGAGAAAAAACAGTCAAAAACATAACATTGCATCACACATTCACACAAATCACAAACAAATCACACAATAATAAAATAAAAACATTTCTAAAATACTGTGTAGAGTTTTCACTCAAAAAAAACCCAAAACATCTAAACACAGTTTAAAAACATTGAATGTAAAAAAAGTACTTTCACATTTTTAAAATTATTATCCAAGATACAACTATTTTTAAAAAATTCACATATTGAAACATTATTTGGTTAAATAAAGTAATTGTAAAAAATTATATCATCCTTTCCTCTTTTTTTAATCCACAAAAACAAACCGAAAAAATCTTATCATAGTTTATAACAGCCCGTGTGCATAAATAAACATTTTAAAAATCACAATTACAGACTAACCTCATTTGTACAAACATTAACAAAAGAAAAACCTTCCAACACAATTTAAAACAGCCCGGTACTGCCGGGCAAACTATGCTAGTTCATTATATGACGCATCCCATAGGGATTTTCATTATACAAGGAATGCTTCATATAACAAAAAAATCATATAATGAAAAAATCGTATAACAAACGGCCCCACAGAATGAATTACATTTGTTATACGAAGAACCACTGTATCTGCAACAGAGACCAGATCTGGGTTTTTTGAAAATTGTGCTAAAAACCTCTTCAGTACTACCAGTACTGAAATATTTTATGAATGGATCGGTACATCTGCACCTATTTATCTACCCAAGATAATTTGTTTCAGTACCTTTCGTGCAGCTTGTTGAAATCGTCGCAAAGTCCAGTGCCTGTGGTGCCAAGGGTTGTTACACAAGAGATCAAATGTAGGCTGGAAGTTGGGGGTCTGAATCGTGCAGAAGAAGCAAACATTTTAGTAACAAATGGTTAACAATCAGTAGTCTCAGATGATATCTCTTCTGAAAGGATCCACCATGCTTTACAATGGTTAACAGTGCCTGTAGTTACCCTCAAAAGATGATCCAGTAATCCAAATAAAAGTATTTAGGATCACAACCCTGGCCAAACAATGGTGAAAACATGGTTTATTTCTTTGTGTTACTATCTATGATTTTATCACCAGCAGCAATTTTTTACAACGAAAGGCTCCCACTCCAATTGTGAGGCTCCAGTGGTTTCCTAACTATGAAAATGATTATCTAGAAGCTATGGAACAGAATGGAACAATTTTCCAAAAAATTGTCCTGGTTGGTTACATCCTCAGCCTTAAGCAGCGTAACTTACAGAAATAGGATTTCATCATATGTATTAATTTAATTAGCCTCTGGTTTTTTCATTTTTTTTGTGGAAAAAGAACAAACATTGAGAATCATTTTTAATCTATGATTTTCAGGTAGCCTCTATACCCCACATGGCTGCTGCAACCCAACTGGTGATTTACTGTAGCTCCTAGCAACTACTACTAGCAACTAACACACATTCACTTTCTTTCCCCTCCTATTTTCCTGGAAAGTGAAATAAATAAGGGAAGAGAAGGAGAGTACATTTATTTTGACTTTATGATTTGTTTACAAGCAGCTTATTTCTCTTCCCTGTAAATCTAGCCACCAGTTCGAATCAAGGGCAAAGACATACCTCAGTGACATCTCGGATGATACGTTTGAGAGAGATTTCCACACACTTCCTTTGAAATTCCTTCTCCAGAATGGGATCCCCTCTTTTAATCTGAATTGGCATCCAAAACAACAACAATAAAGATTTTCAATCAAAATCTTACATTTAGTGGCAAGTATTCCCCCCCCCCCCCCGCGCCTTTCCAAAATGCAGGCATCAATGGGAAGAGGCTTTCACAAGCTAAGGCAACTGTACTTTGCCACTAACCAATTAGCAAAGTCCTTTTTTTGTCTCTGGCATTTGAAGCAAGCCCCCACACTTTCCCCCCTCTCCTACTGTTTTGCTTGGTCAACTGCATTGTTCTTTTTCCTGACTTTCTGACCATGTGGCAAGCGTGGAGTATACCTTTCTCACATATGAAGACTCTTATCATTTTTTATTCTTCTGATTGTAACTACTAAAGAAACTGTTTAAAAAATATTTTTTCTACTTTAAGATATTTTAGGGTGATTTTTAACAAAGTGCTTGTAAGGGTAGAGCTAAGAACTGAGTTATTCTCTCATACTTTCTCTGCTAGTTGTCATTTTTTTTGCCTTTATTGTACCCTGTGCCAGCTATATAAAGAAATAATAAATAATATTCCTCAACAAGTTATGGGCCCATACAGACAGAGAGAGTATTTTGGAGCTTTACTGTTTTCTAAGCATTGCAACTTTCTCTCCTCCACAACTAAACCACAGACTAGCTTAAAAAGAGTTGTTCCTCAATTTCTGAACTCCTTTTTCTGAGATCAGTAATCAAATTCACTCAGAAATACTAGGATGGCTTTAGATTAGCGTAGAAACTTTTCTGGAAAATTTCCAAAACTATATAAAGTAACTAAACTGTGCAAAACAACTTAAAGGAAAACCATATAAAGGAACTATCTATACCTATAAAAATGGGATGTGGCTGTGCATGTCCAGAATGTGTGTCCGCACACGTCCAGCCTATCCCGTAATTAGCCAGCAACACTTAGCTTAACACGGGACATCAACCCCTCAAGGGTCCAGAAGCCAAGAGTGGAATGCCCCACAAACCCAAACAAAAAAAAAACTACGCTTCCCAGAGCCCTCTGCGCCATGCCACCCCTCAGCCAATCAGGCCGAAGGATGCGAGCACGGAGGAGGCGGGACAGCTGGTGCGTGTGTAAAATAAAAGGCCGACGCGCACCCAAAACAGCTCAGCCCAGGGCCCTGCCTTACCGAGGCAGACAGAGCCCGGGCTGAGGGAACGGTCTGCCTGCCGCCCCTTCCGTGCTGCCTGAGGGGGAAATGCAAAGGTGGCAGCCAGCAATCCATCAGGGGAGGCGCTCTCCCTGCTGGATCACTGACTGCCACCTTTGTATTACCCCCACCGCTGTTTCGAGAGCTAACACAAAATAGCGGAGGAGTAATACAAAGGCAGCAGCCAGCGATCCAGCAGGGAGAGCGCCTCCCCTGACGAATCGCTGGCTGCCGCCTTTGCATTTTCCCCTCAACTGTTTCGAAGGTTGTTTCATGTTTGTGTAAACCTTCGAAACAGTTGAGGGGGGAAATGCAAAGGCGGCAGCTAGTGATCCATCAGGGAGAGCGCCACTCCTGATGGATCACTGGCTGCTGCCTTTGCATTACCCCCAAAACCACCCCACCACTCACACAGAATCCATAACTGTCTGGCAAGGCCGGGCAAAAAATGCTAATATACTATACAAAACTATACAAAATTCCCCAACATTTTACAATCCTTCCAAATTGTTCAGAGAAGTTCATAGAGGCAGCAGACTAATGGAGTCAAAAGCACAAGGACAAGTCCAAATATACCAGCATATTTTAAGGCTCTTAGCATCAACAATCATAGACACATTCTGTGTGGCCCATGCTATGTACTTTTACTCAGAACTAAATCTAGATATGTTTAGTGGAGCTTTATTCTCAAGTAAGTGAGCACAGGATTATGACCAAAGTAATAGGTATGTACCCTGAAACAAAGAAGAGGCATCAAGTGGAACATTGCTGTGCCACTCAACATACCTCTACCTGCTTGGACCCATACGAATATGCCTCATGAGGGGATAACAAAACAGGAACAGCTCTGCTTCTCCTGGCAAAGTGTATCCAGTTACAAAATTGGGAGGATAGACTTTAGTTATATGGAAGAAGAATGTCAAATGGATAAGGAAACTGAGAATAGGAGTGGCTAGGAATGTATAACCATATAGCTAGGGAAAAGCAGAGAGTTAAACAAGGCGGGTTAAGGAGGATGGTAGAGAATAGGGGTGCCTGGCGTGCGATGGTCCATGGGGTTGCAAAGGGTCGCCCTTAACTATGCGACTGAACAACAACAAAAACAAGGCGAGCTTTCCAGTCTAAGGGACGATCCTTGGGCTTCAAGGAAATAAGGCAGAACATTTGGTGTTGAAGGACAAGTGGATGTACAGACAATGAGGTACCACAGCTGGAGCGCTGGACAGAGAACTCTGCCTCAAATATCTAGGTACGAAAAGATAGCTCCATGTGATTATGCAGTAGACAGGTCCTGTTTTTTGTAACAACTGCCACCCTCCACCCGGTTTCTTCTTCTCTGGATGTTTCGTGTGAACTGTGAGGAGAGGATGTGGTGCATATTATCAAAACATTGGCAGTGAGACTGGTGTATGCTTTGTTTCAAGATATGTCTTTAAGCAACTTAGTGGGAAGTCTCCTCCTCTTCAGTTTGACTCCTATTTTTACAATAACAAAATTTATCTATTCCCCCTCTCCCTAAAATAGGCCCCAGTAATGTACAAGCCCATAAATTTATTTTGAAATAAAAATATATCCAAACCCGGTACATCTCTTCTTCCCTTTGTCGGTCATCAAAAAGCTGCTTCTGGAAAGCTGGTGTCACTGGATCTTTGCCCAGATGAACTTGCCTGTATTTGAATTGGAGACCAGAGAACAGTTTCCACTTGAAAGTTCAGCTCAGATTAGGCTTCCACAGGGAAGGTAACAATCTAATGCAAAACTGCTGTACCTTTTGCAAAGCTTAAGTCCAGAAAGTAACATTCCCAAACCCTGGGCTCTTGTGAATCATCTGACTATAAACAATCAATACCTTACCATTCATTTGTTGAATAAGTATATTATAATTTGTGCTAAAACGAATGTATTTTGAGCTGAACTGGGTAATAACCACACCATAAATATGTACAGTTGACAATAAACAGACTACTCCAAGATTAAGCATGTTTAAGGTCCAGTGATCTCAATGCAACTGTGTCTCATTATTTTCAAATGCTTTGTTGCTTTAGAGCAAGGGTGCTCAAACTATGGCCCGTGGGTCAGATCCAGCCCCCAATGCCAATTCATCCGGCCCGCAAAGCCCTCCTTGCGCCTATACTGGTGTGTTTTACTTCTGTTTCTGAGAGCAACGAGGGCCTTGTGGGCCGGATGAATTGGTGTCAGGGGCCAGATCTGGCCCATAGTGACCAGCCCCCTGAACCACATGACTGTCCCACAGCCCGAAAAGTTTGGGCACCCCTGCTTTAGAGCCTTATAGCTTATGGAGTGGGGCCCAAATTCAGAACAGGTTACAACATAGATGGTCTTGTGGAAAGCGTTTATCCCAGTGTAAGGTAACAGAATCTAATTTTAGGAGATTCCCCCATCTTCTGAAACTCTGTGATACATAATAAACAACAAATTTGCAGAGAGGGAGGAAATGACAAAAGTTAGGGAAAGCCGGATGCTCATATGTTTGCTCCAATATTAGAACCAGTACAATTTTCAAGATCAGTTGCAGGGCAACACAAATTTGAGGGTTTTGCTTGTCCTTCTTTGGGGCTTTCCAGAGCTAACTGAATGACTGACTGACCAGGCCTTTGGTTCGATCCTGCACAGCTTCTCCTATGCTTTCAAACCATTTCTGCTTTCAGCATAAAGGCATCATGGCACACATCCCAAAAGGGCTTTTTGGTTGATATTTGCAGCTCATTTACAAATCCCTATAAAAACACTTTAACTGCTTTGCACTATTTGTGCTGAACTGAGCAGGCACAACTCACCATTTCAGCTGATTATTTATTTCGTCTTGTATTTCCTGCTTGACTTTCAGTTCAAACACAGCTTCTCTGACCTGCCTTGTTTGGGTTCCTCCATCACCCTGTCCTCCTAGAACTACAGGACACAGACAGGGAGACACATTGAAGAGTATGCTTGAGAAATGGAGAGAAAAAATGCCATGGCCATGAACAAGAACTCAATTTAGAATACAATTCAGATTTAGGATAATGGAAAATTAAAGGCACTATTTCATAATAATAATAATAATAATAATAATAATAATAATAATAATAATAATAATAATAATAATAATAATAATAATAATAATAATAATAACAACAAAACAACAACAACAACAACAACAACAACAATAACAATAACAATAATAATAATAATAATAATAATAATAATAATAATAATAATAATAATAATAATAATAATAATAATAATAATAATAATAATAATAATAATAATAATATGCACAAACATTGGATACATCAATTAAACTGGATTGTGTTTTATGGTGGAAAGTAGTTCATCAAGCCGTGAGAGCTGGACTATAAGGACCATAAGGAAGGCTGAGCGTAGACGAATAGACACCTTTGAACTGTGGTGCTGGAGGAGACTCTTGAGAGTCCCTTGTACTGCAAGGAGATCAAATCATACCTGTCAACCCGCGGCTCCGGAAAAACAGGACCTGCGCACATCGCTTGTGCGCAGGTTGCTTTCCACGCATGCCTGGAAGGGTTTTATCCCTTCCACGCATGCGCGGAAGTGCTACATCGCTTGCGCAGCCCCTACGCAAGCGCCGTAGCGCTTCCGCGCATGCGTGGAAGGGGTAAAACCCTTCCGTGCATGTGTGGAAGGGGAAAAACCCTTCCGTGCATGCGTGGAAGGGGTAAAACCCTTCCGTGCAGGCGCGGAAGCGCTACGCCGCTTGCATAGGGGCTGCGCAAGCGCCGTAGCACTTCCGCACATGCATGGAAAGTGTTTCCCCCCGCTGCCAAATTATGGGATTTTGGCAGAGCGGGGCGGGTTATGACGTCAATTGCCGTCAAATTACGGGGTTTTCCCGGCCAAATCGGGATGGTTGACAGGTATGGATCAAATCAGTCAATCCTAAAGGAAATCAACCCTGACTGCTCCTTGGAAGGACAAATACTGAAGCTGAAGCTCAAGTATTTGGCCACCAAATGGGAAGAGAGGACTCACTGGAGAAGGCTCTGATGCTAGGAAATATTGAAGACAAAAGAAGAAGGGGACAGCAGAGGATGAGATGGCATCGTTGTCGCGGTGGGTGTAGATCTGGGTGAACCACGGAGGATGGCAGATGAAAGAGGAGCCTGGCGTGCTGTAGCCCATGGGGTCACAAAGGGTCAGACTTGACTTTGTGATTGAACAACAAGTTCCTCATAACTTTGTTCTCAGTGTCACATTCACACATAACCAGGGAGAGTGGGAGAAGGCAGAAAAGAAGACATTTGTTTTAACTCCACACTAGTCCTCTATTAGCAAGAAAAGAAATCCAGCCAACTAATTTAATATGAATGAATGTAAAAGATTGGCTGCGTAACTCCCAGCTACATCTTGTATAGGATGTTAACACCAGGGCCTTCTGCTCTTTCCTGCTATATATAGCTCTCAGTAATGTTAAAAATCTGCTTGGGAGGAAGTTTACCCGACCCTCAAGAAGATGCTTTTAGGAAGCATGTGAACTGCAGGATCAACAGAAGACTGCCTCATTTCCATTTCTGCTGGTAATAATAAAAGCACCCAACTGGACACTGGTCAATATCCCTTTTCTTTTATGTAGACCAACCCCATTTTGCAAACTACAATTTTTTGTAAGATACTCAAAATCAGCAGATACTTCCATGGTCAAAAGCACCAGACTGTCTGCTGAGCGTCTTAAAAACAACAAAGGGTAAGTGGTGCCTTTTTATTCACTGAATATGAAAAAGAATGGTCGTTGTTGCTTACTCCTCCCACAAATTACTTCACAAGCTGACATTCAGACCAATGTGATGCTTTGCAAATTATGAAAAGGCAGGTTTCTGTACCAAGGGATGTATAGTCAAGAAAACAGACCAAGAGATACTGCAGAAAAATAATAGAGTACAGAAATAAGCAAAGGAATAATATGCAACTCTCATGCTCAAGTTCTTGCTCATTACTGCTAAAAACAAATCTGACCTGTTATGGCTCAGTTCAGGAATTCATACTGCATAAATGCCTAATACTGTACTTAACTTTGTGTATGGTTACAGCCAGAAAAAGTCATGTATTTGTGATGGAGTTGACATGGGTAAAATCAGTTTAAAGATTGGAGTTGACATGGCCTTAGCCTAGATATGCATTATTCGGGTGAAATGTGGGTTATTTTAAACCACTCATCGTAGGAGGAGGGGGAACATTTATTTTTCACAGATTCTTGAATCAGTGGGAAATACATCAATTTTTTTATGTGTGCCAGTATATACTGGGGTTTCGCTGCCAAGCTGCTTGACAGCAGACACCCCAGAAGCTCCAGAAAGCTACTGCTCAGCTGATAGTCTGCTGCCACATATTGTGGCAAACTATGGCAGCATCAGATATGCCGCCAACCAGCTCATGCTCTGCTGGTCATTTAGAGTCCATCATTGCTGCCTCTGCAGATCTCAATTTTGAAAAAGGTATGTTGAGACAACGCTACACATACGATGGGTTGACTGAATATCAACTGAAGAACTGCGTATAAGATCAGGAGTAAAACACGTGTCAATGTTGCTTGAGCTTGCAAGGCATCAGTGGGCCAGGCATGTGTGCCGCTTCAATGATGGCAGGTGGACGAAAGCTATCACAGAATGGATATTACTTGACATAAAGCAACCAGTAGGAAGGCCAGCAACCAGATGGGAATACCAGTTAAGGGTAAAGTTCCTGAGGCCCTGGATGAGACTGGCATGGGATCGGAAACAGTGGAAGACGATGCTTTCATCCGCCACATCAACCTGACATGTGAAACACAGATCAATCAAGTACGTATGTTGAGGCATGGCTAGTATAGACCCATATATTATAATAATTTTGTGTCAGAAATTATTTGGGTTGAAAGGATTTTTGTTGGAGGAACTCTGCTCATGGGACGCTTGAATGAGGCTCTTTTCATGTCCCCAAGATCTTTTCCCGCCGAAGTGGTCCCTGTTTATCTACTTGCAATTTCTTGCTTTAGATCTGCTAGGTTGGCAGGAACTGGGGCAGAGACAGTGATGGGCATCTCCTGGATTGCACTGGTTCGCGCGTGGGCACGGGGGTGGTGGTGGGAGAGTAGAAATTCCCCGTGGCCATGCCCATTTTCCTCCCTGCACCTCTTCCTCAGTTCCCCTTCCAGGAGCCTCCTCCTGCATACCAACAAACAATCTATGGGGCAAGGTGTGGTTCTGGAGAGGGGTCCCCCAACTACTTCCCATCCCAACTCCAACCATGCCCCCACTCCCCAAAAAACCCTCTCTTCGGGTGGAAACTTCTCTTCCCTCCAGCTTCTGCTCCCCCTGTCTCCTCCTTGTAGGGAGAGAGAAAAGGGATGGACTGGAAGGGAGGCTTTTCAGAAAGGGACCATTTCCTTTTCCCTCCAGCCTCTGCTCCCCCTCCACTTTCTTCCTTTACTGTCTTGAGGGAATGTTGCCCTCAGAAGGTCTTTTGGTATCTCAGCCCTCCAATGCTTCTAAGAGCAAAACATTTAACATCTTTGTTTTTTCCTGCTTCTGGGGTTCAATTCTCAGGTACTGTATGACAGAGTGAGCTCCTGTCCTTATTCCAACTCCTACCAACCTAGCAGTTTGAAAGCAAGAAATTGCAAGTACTGTAGATAAATAGGGACCACTTTGGTGGGAAAGGTTGCCCTTGCACAAAAGCCAGTCATATCTGACTCTAGGGTGCAGTGCTCATCTCCATTTACAGCCAAAGAGCCAGTGCTGTCTGTATTTGCAGACGTTTTCATGGACATGTGGCAGGCATGATTAGATTACCCACTCAGTCACATAGCCATGCCCACAAAGTAGGCTACGCCCATAATGTGGTAGTAAATTTTTTTGGAGTCCACCACTGGACAGAGATGGGTGCTTAATCCGTCATGCAGTACCCAGATCTTGAACTTCTGACTTGCCGGCCTTCCAGTTAACAAGGAAAGCTTCTTAACCACCGAGCCACCACAGCCCCTGACATACTACATAGAAGAACTGATTCTCATTATAAACATGTCCAGGTAAAACTCGGAAAATTAGAATATCGTGCCAATGTTCATTCAGTTCAGTAATGCAACTTAAAAGGTAAAACAAAGATCAGAAATGTAAAGAGCAGATTATGGGAAGATGGAAAGAAAGTTGGCAGTGGAACGATAATAATGAGGTTAATTTTAATGTGGTATGGGATACCATGAAGTCGGTTTTTAGGGGGGAAAGTATAAAATTGGCGAGTTTTAAATATAAAAAATATAAAGCAGAACAGATAGAAAAAGAAAGAGAAATAAAACAATTACAGGAGGATCATGCGAAAAGTAAAGATAATTTTTTTTTACGAAATTACAAAGGCTTAAAGCAGAACTAATGGGTAAGGATATTGATAAAGTTAAACGAGATTTGATTTATTTAAATAGAGAATATTTTGAATTTAGTAATAGAAGTTCAAAACTATTAGCAAGAGCAGCCAAGGCTAAAAGGGAAAAAAGAGAAATAGGGGTATTGGTTGATAAGCAAGGTTCAAGGTGTAATAAGAACGGAGATAAATGTAAAATTGTCAGGGAATTTTATCAGCTATTATATGCAAAAAAGGAAGTAGACCTGGAGAAGCTTAAAAAGATATTGGAGAGACAGTTAGGGAATGGAATAAAACAAGAACATAGGGAGGAAATGGAGGAAAGGATTAATGATAAAGAGGTTAAGGAGGTGATTAGTGGGTTGAAGACGGGGAAAGCTCCGGGGGATGATGGATTATCGACAGAGTTTTACAAAGAATTTAAGGAGGTGGTGGTTCCAAAATTGGTGAAGTTATATAATTATATTTTAGATGGAGGATCAATTCCGACTTCATGGTATAACACCACAATCGTTCTACTGCCAAAGCCTGGCAAGAATCTGGAAAGAGTGGAATCGTACAGACCAATTTCACTTATAAATCAGGATGCTAAGATCTTCACAGCAATATTGGCTAACCGATTAAACAGTTTTATGGGGGAATATATAAATGTAGATCAAGTTGGGTTTCTAAAAGGTCAACATATGGCGGATTTGACTAGAAGGGTATTAGATTTAATTGATAACGTTAACCAAACTAAGGAAAAGGTGGGCTTATTATCATTAGACATTTTTAAGGCATTCGACTCATTACAGTGGTCTTCAATTAAGGAAATAGTTAAAAAATATGGGTTTGGGGATAGATTCAATAGGGTAATAGACTTATTATATCAAAAAGGGAATGCTAGGGTTAGAGTAAATGAGGAGTTTACTGATGTAGTGAATTTAGAGGCTGGTACTAGGCAGGGCTGTCCATTATCTCCTATTTTGTTTATTATGGCAATGGAGATTCTAGCTAAAAATATAAGGGATGATTTAAATATAGAAGGGATTATGGGTAACAAAGTGAGCATGTATGTGGATGATACATTGCTTATGGTGAAACATCCGGAGCTGGTAATGGACAGGATCAAAGATCACTTACAGGTATTTGAAGCTATAACTGGATTAATGATAAATTGGGATAAATCAGAATTGATGTTGTGTAATTTGGGAGCAAGTGAGATGGGTAGGATAGTGGAGACACTTAATATACAAATTAAAGATAAGCTGAAGTATTTGGGGATAATTATCTCAAATAAATTAGAAGAACTTAAACGATTGAACTATGACAGCTTGAGAGCGGAATTTAAGAATAAAATACAAGAGTTTCAGAAGTTGAAGCTGTCATGGTTCGGAAGGATCGCTATTTGTAAAATGATATTGTTACCAAAGATTATTTTTTTATTTGATGCACGAGCGATCCATCTGAAGGAGAAGGAAATTAATGAGTTTTAAAAGATGTTCAATGGTTTTTGTAATGGTGGTAAAAAAATCTAGACTTCCAAAGAAACTATGGTACTTGTCTCAGAAAAAAGGGGGTTTGGGTATGCCAAATTTGTTAGCATATTATCGAGCATTTCAAATTAAGAATGTTGTGAAGATTTTGGCAAGAGAAAAGACAATTTGGGAGCAACTGGAGATGAAAGAATATAGAGACATTGGTAGTATGATTTTTTTGGGAATAAAGGACAAGGTGAAAAGGTCAAATAATACTATGATGAGAGGTCTCATGGAAGTGGGGAAGAAAGTAAAGAAAGATATAGTCCCAAATCTCTCTCCAATTTTGGAATTGACGGATATGGGGAGTTTCCCAATAAAAATAGATAAGGAAAAAATGGAAATATTGGATAAAAATGGGGTGCTTTTATTGAAGGATTGGTTAAAAGTTTGTGATGATGATACTAAGAGGAAAAAAATATTTGAGAAGCTAAATTTGGATTGGTTTCAGAAATTAAAGGCGGATAACTGGAATAAAAAATATAAAAGAGAAGCAGGGATAGATAGAAATAAGACGGAATTTGAGGATTTGGTAATAAAGATCAGAAAAGGGGAAAGAGGTATCAAGGGTCTTGTAAGCAAATTTTATATTATATTGAACAAGGGTAATGATCCACAGGAAGACTTGAAACGGAAGTGGGAACAAAATTTGAATATAAAAATTGGGGAGGTTGAATGGAGAAACAAATGGAAAAAGAGGATCACGAGAACAATGTCTGTAAGAATTAAAGAACATAATTTTAAAATGTTGTGGCAATGGTACTTGACACCACTAAGGCTTTATCAGATGGATAATAAAAGAGATAAGTTATGTTGGAGATGTAAGAAACAGATGGAACATATGAACACATGTGGTGGAGTTGTAAAAAAATAAGGGATTTTTGGGGAATAATAGAAGGGGAGTTTGGTGAAATATTGGGTAAAAAGGTCAAGTTGGTGTCAGGTACCATTCTTTTAACAAATGTGGAAGGTTTGGGTTTGAATAAGGAGGAAAAAGAATTATTGGAAATTGTATTGACCACAGGTAGACAATGTATAGCTAGAAATTGGAAAAATGATGTAGATATACAAATCGGAGAATGGTATAAGGAAATGTGGAGGCTAGCATTGAATGACAAATTGACATGGGAGATTAAAGTGAAACGAGATAATTTAAAAGAGAATAGGTTTTGAAATATATGGAAACCGTTTGTGGCGCATTCTCTTATGGTAAATGACAGTTCAGGACCTGCACCATCTCAAAGAGGTTTTTGGAGTTGAAATAGCAACTAAACTCTCCGGGCATTGTATATATTCTTAGGGTGATTTGTAATTATTAAAAAATTATAATAGAGGTAGCTTAGAAAGCTCTTATTGTTTGATTGAGTAATATTTTACATTGTGGTATCTAACATTGTGGTTATATGGTAAACAATTAGTTTAAGTATTGTTATGCGCTAGCCTCTATGAATGTGAGTTAATATTGCATTGAGGTTATCTTTGAAGTATTACTGTATTGTAATGTTATTGTTTTCTTTTTTTTTCTGTATGTCTGTTAAATTTTTTTAATAAAAATTAATTAAAAAAAGGTAAAACAAATATATGAGATAGACTCATTACATGCAAAGCGAGATAGTTCAAGCCTTACTTTGTTATAATATTGATGCTTATGGTTTACAGCTTATGAAAACCCCAAACCCCCCCCCCCCAATCTCATGTATCCCATAATCATCACATAATCTCATGTACGCTGTATGCCATGATCATCACAATTATAATGAATTAAGGCATGACATATCTCGCTTTGCGTGTGGTGAGTCTATCTCATATATTTGTTTCACCTTTTAAGTGAAATGAATGAACATTTGCACGATATTCTAATTTTCCGAGTATCACCTGTATACATCAAATATCATGTGACCTGAAATTGGGTTTGAAAAAACTAGGTTTTATAATTAAAAACAACACCACCAGTGTAATGTTGCCTTTTGTTACCTTGTCTCAAGCGTTTAATCTTTAATTTGCCAGGCTCCTGAATCAAAACGGTTGCTACAGCATAAGGATTTGACAAATTGGCTGGGAACTGCAGGTTTTTATATTCAATGGTCTATGAATTAAAATACAACATGTCAAAAAGATAGTTAATAAATGTAATAACTTGATGCTGATAATTTGTTTTTGCCTTCTTCCTTCAGCCAGTACCTGCAGTTTTTGTAGAAAGCTGTGTCGTTTCTCTTTTGGTGATAGGGTCTTCTGTGTCAGACGTACCACAGCTCTATCGGCACATTTTGGTGTGCTCTGCCAAACTTTCTCTTGCTTCTCAAAGTCTGTTTTCCTGGATTGTGAAAAAAGACCTATCTTTTAATACCCTTAAGCAAACGTAATGCTGCGCTTTTGAACAATACATGGAATGTGGGAACTTGATCAACAAAATATAGGGATTTGAACTTTGAGTATCTTTGTTATAGAGTAGCTGAGCTACTGCGATGGCAGGACTTCCCTAGAAGAACTATGTCTCCAACAATGCCCAGTAACCCCAATTATCCAGCTGAGTAGGCAAACCAGATGTCATCCATAGATATGTATTTGCTAGTGGAAGATGCTGTCAACATAATGACACTGCTGAGCTCAACAAGTTATTAAAGAGAATGTTTACTGCAGTCTCTCCAAACCAGATGGCTTAGATCCCAAATACATTGTTGCTGTTGTTACATGCCACCATGTTGTCTCCAATTTATGGCAACACTATGAATGAGCGATCTTCAAAATTTTCCATCCTTAGCAGCTCTATTCAGCTCTTGTAAACTCAAGCTGAGGAGCCAACTCATCTCACTTTGGTCTTCATTTCCTGCTGCCTGCCAGCCACCTTTCCCAACATTATTGTCTTTTCCAGAGAGCCTTGCTTTCTCATGGATGTGCCCAAAGAGGGACAGTCTCAGCATCATTATGATTGCCTCCAGATAGTTTTAGACTTGTTTTCCCCCCCTAAGATCAATTTGTTTGTCTTTCTGGCAGTCCAACATACAGAAAAACTCCGACTTACATAAAAAGTTCATTCCATAGCATTTTACACAAATCAAAGTAAACCCATAGGAAAATGAATATTTACGTAAATCAAAGCAAACCCATAGGAAAAATGATCTTTTAAAATGTAAATTGTAACAAACCCATAGGAAAAAATGAAATTTTTACTTAAATCGAAGCAAGCCCATAGGAAATCGCATTATATAAATCGGGACACTTATGTAAATCGGGACACCGTTTTAGCGAAAACATCTTACGTTAGTCAAATTTTACATAACTCAAGGCATACGTAAGTTGGGGTTTTATTGTATCTGCAAAGCTCTCCTCCAGCACCATATTTCAAACAAAACACTTTTTCCTGTTAGCTTTCTTTACCGCCCAGTTTTTATACACGCACATAATGATTGGGAATAAAAGAGTGCAGATGATCTTGGTCTTTGTTTCCAGTGACACACCTTTATACTTGGTGATCTTTTCTAATTCCTTCACTGCTGCCCTTCTGAGCCTAGTTCTTCTGATTTCTTGTCTGCAGTCCCCATTTGGATTGATGACTGAACAAAGGTACAGTAAAACCCCAGATTACGATTGCCCTGGTTTATGTTTGCTGCAGTTTACGATGGCAAATTTAATAAAATTAATGCCCGGTTTATGTTCCCCCCCCCCCAGTTTATGACCGAAAACTGCACTATTTTAGAGTTTAAAATGGCGTCCTCACCCTCCGCCGGAAGGAACAATTCATCGGTTACCACTGCGGAAGTGGTATTTTTAAAATTATTTTTGGGTCAGTCGGGACCTTTTAAAAAATTTCAACGTATTCCTATGGGGAAACGTGCTCCGGTTTACATTTGTTTTGGTTTACAATGGAGGCTGTTGGAACGGACCTCCAGCGTAACCCGGGGTTTTACTGTATATAAAATCTTCCATATCCACGAGTCCGATATATGTATTTCTAAGGTGCATTATCAGAGCTGGCCACTAAATATAATGCTGACAAGGAATGGTGTTTTAATGAATGCTGTTTCCACCAGAGCTATCAAATCAATGGAGGCATTCCAGTGGTACAAATTTTCTGGAATCTGTGAAAGGTATTAGAACATATTCTCTGTGGATATGAGAGAGGGGAGCTATATTTAACCCCCCCCCCCCCCATTACCAACATTAAAGTTGTGTAGTTCCTCTGTAATCATGTTTTTGGCTTCTTAACATTCAACTGCAGTTCTGCTTTGGCAATTTCTTCTTTCACATCCACTAAAATGTGTTTCAAGTCATTGCAGCTTTTGGCTAGTAAAAATTTGCCACCTGCATATCTCAAATTATTGATATTTCTTCTACCATTTTTCACTCCTCCTACATCTCAACCTGCATACAGATTGACCACACAAGATAAAATGCACCCTTGGTTTGACATCATTGCTTTAAATAACTCATTCTAGCTCTACTATACATATTCTGTCCTAATGGTAGCTTCTTGTCCACAATACAGGCTGTGCATCAAGACAACCAAGTACTGTACTTTGTTGTACTTTATAAAGCATAAAACTGATCTCCTGAAATCCTTTGGTGTGCTCCAGTAGCCAATGGAGAGTTACAACATGATCTAAAGTGCCTCTTCCTTTTTGGAATCCAGGTGGAACATTACAATTGCTCCATATAAGGAAAAAGTCTTTGTTGCAATATCTTAAGCATCACTTTGCTTGTATAGGCAATTAGAATAATGGTGCTATTGATACTGGACGCCTTTCTTGGGGACCAACATATACTGTATATTGAATATTTACAGTTTGTGGGCCATTACTTTATTTCTCCATATTTGTTCTCCTATATTTTTGTACAGTTTATTGTAATAGTTCTGTCTCTACATGACAGTCACTGAAAAGCTGCATTCAAAATTCTGACCCTATTTCTGTCAGCTCTTGCTTTTGCTTCTTGCCTGTCCTCCACAATTTTAAGTGTTTTTTCCATCATTCATCTAGGCTTTTATTTTTTAAAAATAATAATTGTCTTTTTAAATTCTTCCCAAATAATATTTCTTGTTTCAATCTAAGTTCTTCCGTTTCATGGTCAATTGAGTTTAGAAATACAAATCTGTTCCACATGTGGACTTTAAATTTATTAGGAATGTCGTTTAAACTGTATTTTGCCACATTTCCCCCCCAGCTTTGCTCTAATTTTTGATATCAACATCTGCTCCTGGGACTTGTTTTGGCAAAAAAATTACAGGATCTACAATCACATATCTGCTTTCAATCACATCGTCTATTTGATTTCTATAATGGCCATCTTATGATGTACATAAGATGTACATGTACATCTAATGATGTACATGTACAGCCGTTTGTTTGGTTTCTTAAAGCAAGTATTTGCAAAGAGCAGACTGTTGGATTTGTATAGCCCTGTCTATTCTTTTCCGATGATGTACCTTAAATAGGATAGATGCATCTTAGTCTGGTGTCTCAGCTATGACTATCCCACCTTGGGTGACCCTGGTAGGAGTGCCTGTAATACAGTCTGGCCTCCTGGTAGTTGTTCTTGGTTTCTCTGACATACTCAACGCCCCTTCCCCAACATATTAAGGTTTGTATCCAACAAGGGCCCCAAAAATATTACCTGAGCTTAACCCCAGACTGATATCAGAGAGACTTCACTTAGTCACAAATGACTGCTTTCACAGACACAAATGGAAATGATTACAACTAACTTACTTGGGATCCAACAAAAATGTGTTTATAGCAACTTGGTTGCTAAAATGATTTTAGCATGGATATTGTTTGCTGTTTCCATGGGAAATACAGTAAATAAAAATCTCTTAATTTTTTAAATGTAAAACTATCACCACCACATACGTAAAACTTGGCTGTGGCATGGATGTTCCTGTGAATACACATGCATATGGGTTTGAGTGAAATTGAGAAATCCACAACTGGATTTTCATCTGGGCTGTTCCATATTCAAATGGTGTGAATTTAACTACCACTTCTGCTTTCCCATTGGCTGGAATTACTCCTGTAATAAATAGATAAATAAAATGCAGTTACTGTCTTCCTCGTCAAATCATATCAATCAGGAGAAATGCATGAAAAACACAACCGGGGGTGGGGGGCTGTCCCACAAAGGTTGCGGAGGCTACTCTCCTCAGGTAACAAGCTGCATGCGATAATATATGAAAAAAGGTTTGCAAATTAAGTTGCTATAAATAATTATGGATATGTAGAAGGCCAGCTTGAAAGAGAGGTTTCACTTCATGTAAACTTTTGTGAAATATCACTCACTTAATCATATGACTAGTCTTTAGTCTATAAATTGCCCTAAGACTCTTTGTTGTGTGATGGGGTTCAGCAGATACTGGCCAGAAAAATATGTTAGCCACAGCCCATGACTGGAAAAGAGAAATTCTAAATTAAAACGAGCATTTATGTGTCACAGCACAAGTGCTCCTCACTTTGGAGATTATGCAGATCAGTGTGTTTTGTTTGGTGGTTGGTCTTCAGAACTTAAGCAGCTTTAAAATACCCCTGGATTTATTTGAGGTCTGATTCCACACACAGAGAAAATAATAAGAAGCTGTCTCTAATGCCTGTTTCTGGCCTAACATAGCTTGTTGTTGTTCAGTCGCACAGTCGACTCCGACCCTTTGCGACCCCATGGACCATCGCTCTCCAGGCACCTCTGTCCTCCACCATCCCCCTCAGTCCTCCCAGTTCTGTGCCCATTGTGTCTACAATACCATCTATCCATCTCATCCTTGGCCTCCCCCTTCTTCTTTTGCCCTCCACCTTTCCCAACATCACGGCCTTCTCAAGTGAATCCTCCCTTCTCATTTGATGCCCAAAGTACTTTAGCCTCATCTTTACTATTTGACCTTCCAATGAGCAGTCAGTGTTGATTTCCTCCAAGATTGACCTATTTGTTCTCCTCGCTGTCCAGGGTACCCTCAAAACTCTCCTCCAGCACCACATTTCAAAGGCGTCTATTCTTCTGCGTTCAGCTTTCCTAATTGTCCAGCTCTCACATCCGTAACATAGCTACCTCCTGGAAAAATCTTGCACTGTTGTAGTCAGTGGCAGTTCTTCATAAAAGCGAATTACATCCTCCCTCCCAAAAGACCCTAGAAAATGTTTGGTGAAGCTCATTCCCTTTAGAAGCTTTATCCGCATTTACATCTATTCTGTATTCTTCCTTTGGGCCAAGAAAGGAGTGTATCTCTATGGCTATACTGGTAAAGAGGAGGAGGAGGAGTTGTATACAACATAAGGACTGTGGTGCCTTAGTGGTTAAGATGCTGAACTTGATGACTGAAAGGTCGGCAGGTCAGCAGTTTGAGACCAGAGTGCTGCATGACAGAGTGAGCTTCCGTTTCTGTCCCAGCTCCTGCCAACCTTGCAGTTCAAAGCAAGAAACTGCAAGTAAATAGGTAACAGTTTGATGGGAAGGTAAACAGCATTCCATGCACTCCACTGTCTAGTCATGCCTGCCACATGACCATGGAAATGTCTGCAGTTGAGCGCTAAACCCTAGAGTCAGATACAACTGGCTTTCGAGTAAGGGCACTTTTTACCTATCAGCATAGGATGTTCTTAATATAGTCGAGCCACTTTTACTTTGGTTTACAGCACAAATAGGCTTTCTGTGCTGTACATGACCAACTGAAACTGCCAGTCTAAGTAGGAGAAAGGCCAGTTGTACCTGGTGGTACATATGCTGGAGTAAATAAGATTGGGATCAGCCTCAAAAGGCGGAGAATGAAGCATTCTTACTGTAGCAATGTGACTTTTAATAGCTACCTCTCCTCTAACAAGACTTCTGTTCTTAATTTGTAACTACATTTTTAATAAACAATTAAGACACTGGCCAGATCGTTTCAAATTTTATGAAATGTTTCCTGCTTCAGTTCTTACCAGATGTTGGATTAAATGTAAAGGCTTTATGAGGCTGAAGATACTCAACGTGGAACTCAAAATCTATGGGGCAGCTGCACTGTAGAGGGAGTGCATACTCCTTACTGGAAAAAAAAACGGTAAAGTGGAACAAGAAAATTCAAAATAATTAAATTTACATGCCTCACAATCTGTGTCCTGCAGCATGAGATAAAAAAGAGATACTAAAATAGAAGCATAAAGAAATTAGTAGAGTAATTTACAAGATAACAGACTACTTACTGGATGAAGATCCTATTTTACATTTGTCAATTTGGACCCAACATTTTCAAAAATAATTTTGTTTAATAATATATACTACCAGAAGGCTATACAATGAACAATGATTAGGTTGTATGCCACTTATTAAATGATAGTGAAACAAACTTAATGAATGTACAACTGATTTCAAACTACTGTATATTACATTAAACAAAAAAAGTGACAATGAAATAATATTCTGCTGAAATTAGAACTGTTCATGAAAGCAACTCTGAGAAAGCTCATTCATCTATAAAGAATGATCATCGGTTTTATTTGCTTTGCTGGTTTTTGTGTTTTTGCTATCATGAACTAAGATTTACATTTCAAAATAATGAAAATGTTAAAGGCACCAGAAACATTTCTATAAATAAAAATTATGCAACACTGAAATTAATTTACAGGATGTTCCTCCCTTAAACATGTAAAACCGAAGTCCTAAAGCCCCTTCCTTGGGAGTAAATTCTTCTGAGTTCAATGAGACTTACTTGTAATTGAACATATGCAGGACTGCCTTATGCATTGTAGGCTAAAAACTGCAATGCTGTAGTCTGGGTATTTGATGTACAGTACATTACTGTATTTTTTTGTTTGCTAAGTTCAGCAACATTATCTGGAACAGTTACTATAACTGTAGGCAGAAGGTTGTCATCTTGAACCTACTTATGTTGTTGTGTCATCAAGTCAGAATATACTAATTATAATGACCCTAACAAGGCTTTCAAGATCACTGAGATATTTAAGGTGTGGTTTTACCAGTTCCACACCCGCAGTGAGTTTCCATGGCTGAACAAGGATTTGAAACCAGGTCTCCTGAGTCCCAGTCCATCACTCTATCCACTACACCATACTGAGTATCTTTTGAACCTATTACTACATTTTAAAAAAATCCAATAGATACAAGAACAACATCCTGCCTCCTGGATAAGGGAGTGTTCAAAATACAATTTCACTACCTGTAGTCAGAAGAAATATCAACCAACCAGACTTTGTTTTGCATTTGTCAAATTTATACATGTTCTGATTTGTGAGAAACTATCCACTGGCATCAATAAGACTTACACAAATAATTAGGATTAGGACTTTATCCTAGGCTTAGGAAGGGAGGTTGTAGCTACAAAGAAACAACGCTTCTTTGGAGGATATTGCAGCTTTCGTAAACTGTCACTTCTTTGCTGGATACTCTACTATCTTCTCTATAATGACATCTATTTGTATATGTCTGACTCCAAGTAATCAAAACAAAATAGTTTGGAAAAATACTGAGCATTTTCCATCACATTAAAAAAATACACAATTTAGTCAAATGCCTCCCATATTCTATAAACTGTTTGACTAAAATCCTGTCCAACTGATTAGTAAGGAATGTAGTTTATATGGAACAATTCGTTGAACTGTACTTTAAAAAATGTTGGATAAAGAATAGAACTACAGAATCTCATTGTTTGTTGAGTTTTTAACATTTCCAGCTTGAATAGTGTTGATGTCCAAAGAAGATATCGATAGATCATGTGGGCTGAGGACTGAGCATGGAATCAAGAGGCATGAAATAGTAGAATTATAAAAATATAATAAGTACTTAAAAGCAAAGAGGTTCCCATGAGATCACTGCCTATGTTTGTGTCTAGATTTCCGAGATGGCATTTCTAAATCCACACATTCAGACGGAGTCCCACTGACAACAGAATCAGTGGTACAAGTATACAAGAATAGGTGAAAAGGTACAGAACTAAGATCAACAGTTGCTACATTTACTTGTGTTACTATAAGTGGATATAAGACTGTAACAGGAAGAACATCCAATTCCACTTGTATTAGTTTAGAAGAAGGTTAAATAAAGGGATCTTAAAAGAATCAGAAACAATCCATGGCATGCTGTAAAATGCAGATCTAGACAGAGCTTCAACCCCACCAAAAAACACCTTGTGTTTTTTTTTGTTTTTTTGCATGGAATCAACATACCAAGACTCGTTTCTCTAAATACAGTATCTGGAATGATTTGCAATGATGGCAAGGTTCAATGGATGACTCGAATTGCATACTGAAAGTTAAGTCAGTTTCTATCTCTTTTACATATGCAACTAATTCTCTGTTTTCTGAATGCCATTGAATTTCAGCCTATTTACATGCCAATTTTGTAGAGCAATTCTGAGACTTTTTGATACACTCACTCTTCCATGTCAGGCCTATTGCCAAATTCAAGTGGGATCAGGATGATTATAAGTAACAGAAAACCACTGTGCTAACAGCTACCTGTTGATCTTAGAATTGCCCACATGAACCTATGTAAACTCTGGAAAACATATGGAAGAATGTTTCTATGATCACTGCCGTGGACATCCATCTATTGAGAAAGACTAATGCTTGGTGACAAGGCACATTTTTAATTTAATTTTAATTTAATAGTCATATTTATATATGCTGCCCACTCAGGTAGAACCCAACTCAGGGCAGCATTACAACAAGTTCTAAAAACACATAAAAAAGACTTTAAAAGACCCATATCCTACCCACTAAAAAAAAAAAACCATATCCCACCCACCCATCCCACTCACTATAAAAAGAAGAAGAGAGAGAGTTCTTAATTGTTTACATAAGCCAGCAGGCGGGGACCGTGTTCCCATTAGGGCCCCACATCTGCCCTGCCAGCCAGGTCTTCAATCCTTTTCTGAAGGGCAGCAATTCTCTTTGAAGTCTTAGATCTGTTGGCAGGAGGTTCCAGAGGGTTGGTGCGGACACGGAGAAGGCCCTCCTTCGGGTGCTGGACAGATGTGCACCCCTAACTGATGGCACTATTAGAGAGCCCCTCCGGTCCGCTCTGGTTGGACGGGCAGACACTCTTGGGACGATGCGGTCTCTAAGGTATCCTGGCCCACTGCAATATAGGGCTTTAAAGGTCAAAACCAGCACCTTGAATTGCACCCGGAGACAAACTGGTAACCAGTGCAGCTCCTGAAGTAGCGGTGAGGCATGGGCATATCGCCCACATCCCATCACCACCCGGGCTGCCGCATTCTGGACCAGCTGCAGCCTCCGAATGGTCGTCAAGGGCAGCCCCATGTAGAGCGCATTACAATAATCTAGTCGGGAAGTGACCAGAGCATGGGTGACCATAAGCAAGGAGCCCCGGTCCAGGAGTGTGCGCAACTGGTGAATCACCCGAAGTTGGGCAAAAGCCCTCCTGGCCACAGCCGCTACCTGTTCTTCTAGCAGCAGCTGCGAGTCCAGAAGGACCCCCAAGTTGCGCACCGGGTCTGTGTGGGGCAAAACAGCCCCATCCAGTACCAAAGATGGTAGCTCCCTGGATAACATTATCCTTATCCACAGCCACTCTGTCTTGCTGGGATTCAGCCGAAGCCCATTGACCCCCATCCAGACCCCAACGGTCTCCAGGCATCCGGATAGGATTTCAATGGCATCACTGGGGTCCCTACGGGCCGAGATGTACAACTGAGTGTCATCCGTGTACTGATGGTACCGCACCCCGTGGGAACAAATGATCTCACCCAGTGGCTTCATGTAGATGTTAAAAAGGAGGGGAGAGAACACCGAACCCTGAGGCATCCAATACTTGAGAAGTCTAGGGCTGGACCTCTCGTTCTCCAACCACACCGACTGGGTACGGCCCTCCAGAAAAGAGGAAAACCAGGACAACACAGTGCCCTGGATCCCCAGTCCTTTGAGCCGTTCCAGAAGGATACCATGGTCGACGGTATCGAAAGCCGCTGAGAGGTCAAGAAGAGCAAGGACGAATGGATAACCCCTGTCCCGCTCCCACCAGAGATCATCCATCAGTGCGACCAATGCCGTCTCCATACCATACCCGGGCCTGAATCCTGATTGAAAGGGGTCTAGATAATCCGCTTCCTCCAGGACACTCTGCAGCTGGTGCACCACCGCCTTCTCCAATACCTTACCCAGAAAGGGAAGGTTGGAAACTGGCCTGTAGTTGTTAAGGACAGCTGGGTCAAGGGATATTTTCTTCAGGCTTGGCATGCAGTAGGCTCCAAATTAAATCCCTAGCACTTCCTGAGAGCTACTTCCTGTTAGAGCTTACCAGCCTTTTCCAGCTTGCCACCCCTCCAAATAGACAACTATAATTATCCCTGACCCTGCTGGCAGCAGATAATGGGAACCATTCTCCAGAACAATTAGGAATGGTGAGGCCAGGGAAGTCTGGTGCGGACAATACTAAGTAGGGTCTGACTTGACAGAAAGTGGCATCCTATGTTCCTATACCTGTGGTGACGAACCTATAGCACACATGCAGAGGTGGCACTCAGAGCCTTCTCTGTGGGCATGCACACCATCGTCCCAGCCCAGAGTTCACCCCGCCCCTTTGCCCAGCAGCCCAATGGGAGCGCTTCCTTCCTCCCCCAGCCCAGAGTTTGCTGCGCCCCTCTGCGGCATGGCAGCAGCCTGATGAGCCTGGGCATTCGGTCTCTAAAAGGTTCGCCATCACTGCCCTATACCATTTGGTATAATTTAGTAAGAGGACTGTGGTGACGAAAAGCATGTATACAACTTAACCACCACAATGGTCAAACAGAGATCCGCAGCAACTCAGATTCACAGAAATCAACAAATCTTCAGAAATAAAAATGTACAATAGCTGCAGATAATCTTACAAAGAGTAATCAACTACATTTTATGACGCCTGTTTGTTGAAAAGAAAACCACACAAATATTGTTAGGGGAGAACCAGCTCCAATTATGTTTCCTGACAGACCTAGAATGATGTGAAGAAAAGGCACCCTCTTCCTCCATGTGACCACTCACATCCTAGTTCCCACTTTTGCTAATGATTTTAGCAATGCATTAGAATAGGTTCACAATCAGCGATTATTGCAATAATGACTGCTTGCCTTTGTCCCAGGGGAACATCAGACAAATTGATGTAGGATGGAAAGTCCACAGCATTCATCACAGGATAGCCGTGGAGGGGAATCATTAGTGTCTGCCCCCCCTAAGGTAAAAACAAGAAGAAAATCAGACAGACTATTATAAGGAATAAACATTATTGTTTTGCACTGTGGTAGCGATTACCTGGGATTTTTTTTTTAGAGCAGAACACTTGGGCCTTAAGGCTCTTTTGAAAAATTCCTGGCATGCAACTAACAACAACAGCTCCAATTTGCAAATCATAATATTTTGTGATTTTCTCCAGTTGTTTGTCTTCAATCCGTGTGTCTCCAGGTATAGCAATGTCAATAAACCAGACCACCTTCTATTCCACAACAGTTATATCAGGTGTGTTGTGAGGCAGATGTCTATCTGTTTGATTTTTTTTTTCTTATGGGACTTTAAAATTCAAACAGAATTATAAAATTTAAAGATTTTTGACAAATCCTGACATACAATCAATGTTTAGCTACCTTACAGTCTTTTCATGGAATGAAAGAAATATTGAAAACATAGTGTCCTTCTCTGAAAATCAGAAAACAAAAAATAAACACTGCAGCACTCATCTTTTCTCTGACAAGATTAACATTCAAAAGAGGAACTTTACGCTTGATTTTCTACACCATCTTATAATACAATGTAAAAGTAAAGGTTTCTCTTGCTCGAAAGCCAGTCGTATCGGACTCTAGGGTTCAGTGCTCATCCCCGATTCAAAGCCGAAGAGCCAGCGCTGCCTGCTTCTGCAGACGTTTCTGTGGTCATGTGGCAGGCATGACTAGACACTGGAGTGCACGGAACGCTGTTTACCTTCCCAACAAAGTAGTCTCTATTTATCTACTTGCAATTTCTTGCTTTCGAACTGCTAGGTTGGCAGGAACTGGGACAAAGACGGGAGCTCATTCCATCCTGCAGTACTCGGGAATTGAACTGCTGACCTTCCGCCTCCCAGTCAGCATCTTAGCCACTTGAGCCACTGTGACACCAATACAGTGACACCAAGATAATTTTTGCCTTACGCAGATTTCAGAAGCAAGAAAGGATTGTTTGAAAGTACCATATAGACAACCTGTTTTTAATGGCAAAACGAATAGTTCCCATGATATAATTGAGCAGCCTGAATTTATTCTTCTGTACACTTCAGCCCTATTCAGATATTAGTATAGGAATAAAGCATTGCATGCAAAGAAGAGAGTGATCTTTTACCACCCAGTTCAGTCCCTATTTCACAGAACTGCTACAGATTAGAGCTCAGTGATGGCGAAACTTAGCACTCCAGCTATTCTTGAACTTCAATTCCCAGAAGCCCTGATCAACAGGAGTGCTGATGGGCTTCTGGGAATTGAAGTCCAAGAACACCCAGAATGCCAAGGTTCACCATCACAGGATTCGGCTCATACATCGATGAACACTGGATGCTATCTATTCAAAACTGTCTTTACTTATGGATGTCATATAAGTATTTTTATTTTCACTTGTCTATGAGGGGCAGATGCATACATGTTTCACAGTGTCTTACCTGACAATGGATTTGAATGCAGTCATAATAGTATCGCCATTCATCAGGACAAAAATCAACCATAATATCAAAAGACAACCCAGGGACAAGACGGTGCTAGAAAACAAAGCAAAGCAATTTCCCAGTAAATGTTCCCAGACAATTTGTAATTCAAATAAATGAGGTTTGAAAAGGAAGAGAAAAATCAAATGCGAAAGTTCCTGCTGATACCTACTGTTTTGTTATATTTGATCTTGTAGTACCTTGTTTTAGGTGGAATAATATGGAAGTTTATAAGATGTGTAGAAATATTCACAAGTCTCTGTAGAAGAAACCAAAAAGGTGAAAAATCAAGTAAAAAACAACAACAACATTTCTGTGATATTTTGTTTATGAAAGTCATTAGGTGACCCCACTAAGTGTGAAAAGAATGTGAATATTATATATGTATACAATCTCATTTCAACATTAGCTAAGAAAACCTTCATTACCTACCAAAATTTGCTGGTGATTTTTGTCAATTTCAAAACCACCATAGTGCATTATGGCAGGTTTAGCCTGTATGACGTCGTTTCTTAAAAGCTTTGCATAAATCTCTGAAAACAAGAGAAAAAATAGAAAGACTTAAGCGATAATTGGCATATTTGGTTTGGATTCGCTCAGTTACAGCTAGTCATATTTAACATGTTCTACTTATTTTAATGATATTTAACCTCAGCTTAGGTAGACTGAAGATATTTGCCTAATCGTGCACTTTCTCTCCACAACAAAATAACCCCTGGTGTACCCGAAACAGCCCTTTCATTTCCCACTGGTTACCTCAATTTTCCAATTCTTCTTCCATATCTAGGCGAGACATAAAACTGCCAAAACAAAGGCACCTTTTGGTGAGTTCATTCTGCAGTTCCTTTCACCTGACCTAGTGTGAGAAAGATTAGCAGGCAACACAAGGTTGCCGTTACCAGGGTATGCCTGATTGTGGTTCAAAAATACCACAATCTTCGAGAAGGCTCTTTCTGTGTACCCCATTTCCCACGAATAAAACCCCAAGATTATCATCTTGAGACAGAACCTCCTTCCCTCTCCTTTCTCAACCAGTTGTGATTATACTATAATTCCACTTATTTCACCACTGTTCCATATAATTTCAGATCAAAAACCTTCCTTCTAATTCTTTACCTGTCTGAAAAACTTTCCAGTAACATAGAGACTGAATGAAAATGCAACACTGGCTACTGGCAAAATGCCCCTTCTTCTTGGAAAAAGATTTGTCAGGCTATATCCAGCATTATGCCAGTGGATTCAACTCATGCAAGACAACTTTTTCTTCCTTCCTCCTACAACTCCCTCTTCCAAAATCTGCTCCTCTAGAGGAGACAGGGGCAAGAGGATGAAGACTGTCTTCCACTAAGGGATGTCATTCTATTGGCAGACACGCTCTACTGGATACAACCCATTGGAATAGTTATGCTGCTTTCACATGTTCTAAAATGCAACAGGGGTCATTCCTAGAAACAGAGGCTTCACCAACTGGTTCCATTAGGACAGAAAATTTTAAAAGCTTAAATTTGGCAAGCTGATATTGTGGATGTGGGTATCTAGAAAAAGATTTACTTCATCATAAGTGAACCAATGGGCATTCTCTTCTTCTGAACTGATGTAGAGCATCTGAACAATTAAACAACTTGTACTTTGATATCCAAATGAATATTAGGGCTGTCTGATCTCAAGCAGAAACTAACTAAATCAGGCAACTGCAGAACGGAGGTGATATCTTTTATAGGGTCATTCAATTTTGCTAACTAAATCAGGGGAAAACATAAATTGCAATCCCAGCAGGGTTAAAATATGAAGGTGTGTTTTAAGTCATAGAGTGCTCTGAAGATTGTTATATTGTACATTTGACCTGGACAATTGCTTACTGGATTCCAGGAGGTGATTGGGGACATCTTTGGCTTTTCTATCAGGCTGTCCAAAAGAAGATGCTGTTCTTTCTGAAAAGAAGCTTTGGTGTTGCTGAAGTCGGAACAGGTCACATTCACTATCTCCATCCTCTTGGAGGAAGTTTAGCTTCCTAGGCATCGAAATGGTCTTTCCCTGTGAATGCAAAGCAAATAGCAGAGGATATGGACACACGCACTAGCTGGTAACACACACACATTTACAGCATTTTAAATCCAATTTTACTTCACAGAAAAATTAAGATGCTAAATTATAATTCGGGTTCTGTATTCCACCTCTCTTCTACACAATTCAGAGCTGCATCAATGGTTTTACTTTCCCAATTTCCAAACCAACTTGTAATACAGATCAGTTTTAAAAGAGTCACTGACACCACCCAATGGGTTTGACTACAGAATGATCTGAGCCTTGCTCTCTCCAGTCTGTCACATAATTCTTGCTATGTTGGCTCCTAAAAGGAAGGGGGTTACATAGATTTAGATAACCTCTTAAATAATTTAGGGCAGTGATGGCGAACCTTGGCACTCCAGGTGTTCTTGGACTTCAATTCCCAGAAGCCCTGATCAGAAGGAGTGCTGACTTGGGCTTCTGGGAATTGAAGTTCAAGAACACCTGGAGTGCCAAGGTTCACCATCACTGATCTAGGGAAATCAACCACATCCCAGGAAAGCTTATTTAACTTTTCAAGTACTGTTGATGAGTGCTTTTCTTTGATTATACTATCAGTTGAGGGCTTAGTTTGCTTTATTACAAAGAAAGTATAACTGTTAAACATACTTCACTGTAATATTTAGTTAGTTAGTTAGTTCAATTTATATTGTTGTTTATATCTGTGCTAGACAAAGGGATCATACTTCAGTAGTACCCTTGTAACTATGGAATTACACATATATGTAAGTACAGGAAATTTATGTTCTGCAAGCACAGAATGTTTCAGGAGAGATAACAGGAAGATGTATTATTTGACTGGGATAAAATCAAGATTGGAAACAATATACTGAAGAGGTAGTCAGTTCCAGAAATATTGGGACAAGGATAACTCTTTTGGCATGTGGTCTCTGCAGCACACCACAGTGAAGGTGAAAGGAAACACTCAAGAAGTGAATGAAGTCAGGACTGTCAGCTTTAACGCAAGGGGTTTGGAGGGAAGGGGGGGGCATTAACCAGTCAGGAAGTACAGCTATTGACAGACACACTCTCACTCTTTTTGGCAGCTCATAAGTATGAAGAAGAAAGTGCCAAAGCAGGACTGCAGTTGAACATTTAGAACCCATACAGTATATGACCTACCTATTTGTCTTTCTGGTAGTCCATGGTACATGTAAAGCATTCCTCAGGCACCATATTTCAAATAAATCAATTTCCCCCCTTACACTGTACCTTTCTTTGCTGCCACATCCCTATTGTAGTAATTGGGGATTCTGTGATGTAGATGACCTTGGCTATGGCCTCCTTATATGAAAATTCTCACCACTTCACACCACTTCTGCATTGTCAGTGTTAAAGTTGTGTAGTTGTTCTAAATGTTTAACTGCAGTCCTACACAACTTTTTAACACTGACAATGAAGAAGTTGTGTGAAGTGGTGAGAATTTTCATATACTTACCTTGGTTCAATCACCAGTCCAAATGGAGCCTGCAACCAAGAAATCAGAAGAGAACTGCTATGCAGAAGGGCAATGGCAAAGGAACTAGAAAAGATCATCAGGCATAAGGAGACCATAGCCAAGGTCATCTACATCACAGAATCCCCAATTACTACAATAAGGATGTGGCAGCAAAGAAAGGTACAGTGTAAGGGGGAATATTGATTTATTTTTAATATGGTGCCCGAGGAATGCTTTACATATACCATGGACTACCAGAAAGACAAATAAGTAGGTCCTATATAAAATCATGCCTGCACTTTCCTTGGAAGCAAAAAGACAAAGCTAAGGCTGCAGTGCTCTGGAGAAAGCAAGACTTCTTGGGGAAAATAATAGCGCCAGGAAAAGTTAAGGGAAGTGGGAAAAGATCAAAATGGATTGACTACATAAAGGAGCTCACAGTCTTGAGTTTACAAGAACTGAGAAGCGCTGTTAAGGACAGGACATGTTGAAGGTCACTCATTAATAGAGTCACCATAACCTGAAGGTGGTTTGGCGCATAACACCATCACCAACAACACGGGCTATTCTCAAAATCATCATCATCATCATTATTACAGTGATTCTCCTCCAGCAGTCTTCAAAGTTGTCTTAACATTTCCAGCTTCCTTTTCATTTGCCAAACATTCCCATGTGGCATAGCAGCAGTGGCATTTCAGTTCTCTGTTTTAAATAACTTTAGGATGAGTGGTTTATTTAAAGAAGACAAATGCAAAATGTAGCAGTGACTAAGAAGAACTACAGGTCCATCTGAAGCAAGCACTCTTACCTAAATGTAAATACAGCATGAGGCTAGCTACTGTGTATAAAGCAATAAAATAGGGGTTGGCAACCGTGTGATGGGGACAACGTTGCACTGATCGCTTCATACTCCTTTGGGGTCAGATTCGTCCCCCAGGGCCATCACTATTGGAATTGGGCAGCAATGCCAGCAGCACTGTAGTGTGAACAGGGAAATATGACAGCAAAATGTAGATTGTCTCATAGGACTGTGTCACTAAAGGAAGCCAGGAAAAGGGCAAAAGGTAGAGGAAACTGTCAGCTGTGGATAATGGTGCAATTCTGGTAGTACAGCTTTTTGTTGTTGTTGTCGCATAGTTGAGTCCAACCCTTTGCATGCCAGGCACCCCTATCTTGCATCATTCTCCTCAACCTGTGCCCATTGCGTCAACAATACCATCTAGCCATCTCATTCTCTACCGCCCCCTTTTTCTTTTGCTCTCAACCTTTCCCAGCATTAAGGCTTTCTCAAGTGAATCCTCTTTAGCTTCATCTTCAATATTTGGCTTTCCAAGGAGCAGTCAGGGTTGATTTCTTTTAAGATCAATCTATTTGTTTTCCTTGCTGTCCAGGGTACTCTCAAGATTTTCCTTCAACACCACATTTCAAAGACGTCTATTCTTCTGCGCTCAGCTTTCCTTATAGTCCAGCTCTCACAACCATACATTACTACCGGGAATACCACTGCTTTGACTATGCGGACTTTTGTTTGCAAGGTGATGTCTCTACTTTTGACTATGTTCCCTAGGTTTCTCATAGCTTGTCTCCCAAGAATCAGTCACCTTTTTATTTCATGGCTACAATCCCCATCTGCAGTGATCTTTGATTCTAATAATGTAAAGTCTGTCACTGCTTCTACTTCTTCCCCATCTATTTTCCAGGGACTGATAAGGCCTGTTGCCATTATCTTGGTTTTCTTGATGTTGAATCTCAAGCCAGCTTTTGCACCCTCTTCTTTCAACCTAAGCAGGAGTTTCTTTAGGTCTTCTTCACTTTCTACTATTAGGGTAGTATCATCTGCATATCTCACATTGTTGATGTTTCTCCCAGCAATTTTGATTCCAACTTGTGATGCCTCCAGCCCTGCGTTGCACATTATGTGCTCTGCATATAAGTTAAATAAACAGGGTGACAAAATGCAGCCTTGTCTTACTCCTTTTCCTATTCCAAACCACTCTGCCATTCCATATCCTAGCCTAACTGTTGCTTCTTGACTCATGTACAGATTTCTCATGAGACATATAAAGCATTCTGGTATTCCCATCTCTTTAATTACCTGCCACATTTTATTGTGGTTCACACAGCCTTGGTGTAGTCAATGAAACAAAAGTAGACTTGTTTCTGGTATTCCTTTGTTTTCTCCATGATCCAATGTATGTTGGCAATTTGGTCTCTAGTTCCCCTACCTCTTTGGAACCCAGCCTGCACTTTTGGTAATTCTCTCTCCACATGCTGCTGAAGCCTATCCTGTATTATCTTGAGCATGACCTTGCTAGCGTGTGGGATGAGCGCAATTGTACAATAATTTGAGCATTCTTTGGCATTGCCCTTTTTTGGGATTGGAACGTATATCAACCTTTTCCAATTCTGTGGCCATTGCTGTGTTTTCCAAATCTGATGGCATATAGAATGCAATACTTTAATTGCTTCATCTTTTAGGGCTTTGAATAATTCAACTGGGATACCATCATCTCCACTAGCTTTGTTGTCAGCAGAAGTGTAAAAATAATGAGGGATGCAGGGTGCAAGTTTCCCACCTCTACAATAAATTACTCTGTTCTGCTCATGAAACCTAGTTTGTTGGGCATCTGTCACTGGTATCTCCTTTATAGCATCATAGAACAAGAAACGTAGGCATAGATAAAAGAATAACTGATCTTTGTAACACTTTGAGATAAAGACAACACAGGACACAGAGACAAAGCTGAAACATCCTCCCAGAATCAAATCTCTCAGTACTGTGTGATAATAAAGACCCTGCCTCATGTCATCTAGCCTTGAGCTATAATGACAGCAGCTGATGGGGAAGAAACAGAGTACAGTAATACCTCATACAAAGTCCGCTTCATACAACATCGAAATCATACAACATCGCCTAATTTCTTGAAAAAAGTTACCTCATACAAAGTCGCTCGACTTTGTATGAGGCATTCAGTTTTTCCCAGGTTGCATTGTGCCTGGGCAGTATAAAAGGCAGGACACATGCGTGCATTGCTCTTGTGGGTTTTGCACAAGGCAAAGAGTGTTTAGGAGTGGTTTTGAGCGTGATTTTGGATTTTTTTGAAGTTTTCATCAGAATTTTTAGAAGCATTCCTGGGATTTTTGCAGCATTCTTCAGGTTCTTGGACAATCAGGGTTGTTTGACATGTTTTTCTAATGTATTTAGCCTTTAGACAATGATTTCTTAAAGTTCTGTCAGTTTCCTGTCTGTTTCCTTGACTTTGCCCTGAAGTCTGTGCTGTTACAGTACAATGTATCTCGATGGAAACGACGTTGTACGAGGCATCGCAGCACAGATTTGGACGTTGTGTGAGGCATCGCGGCTAGGATTTTGCATGCCTCACACAAAGTCCAAATCCGTATAAAGTCCAAACTTGTGGAACCAAGTTTGGACGTGGTATGAGGTATCACTGTAATACCATTCAATGACAACTTGAAGAAAGAGATGCTTCACAACTGTAGATGGAAAATGCAACTTGAGACACTGGTTATGGGCCTGAGCATATGCAGAATGTCCTTTGCAACCCCCACCCCAGTTTTCTCTCATTTTATACACTTTGCCAAACTGGTTCCAGTTTGTGTTTTAATTAACCTTTTAAAGTCCTCACCATTACAAGCCTTTAAGAAGTCCTAAAGACTCACTTGTTTGCCATGGCCTAAAATTGAGTTAACAAAGCTGTAGTGTGGCCAATGTATGGTACTATCTAGTCCAAGAGTAGCCAAACTATGGTCCATGGGCCAGATCTGGCCCATAGGGCCAAATCATCTGGTCCATGCCACCTGCGCCACTCTCAGAAGCAGAAGTAAAATGTGCATGCACATGCACATAACACACCAGTGCATGTGTATAATGCTGCTGAGGGTCATTTATGGCAGTGTTATGCACATGCATGTTTTACTTCCACTTCCGGTGGGAGGAAGCACATAACCGGCATGCTCAACCATGTGACTGCATCCCAAAAAGTTTGGGCACCCCAATCTAGTCTTGTTAAATTAAATTTTATCATTGCTTGCTATTATTATTGTCTTCCTATTTTTATGGCTTTTACTGTTGTCATGTGTTATTTTGGGAGGAAACAGCCTGAGAGATGGTTTGTATATCTTGTAATTAAATAGATAGTTTGAAATGTTTTTGTGACAGCCAGCATTTGACAGAATGCAGGACTGGGACTTAGGAGACCTGGCTTCAAATGTCACCATTAGGTGATAGCAATGGTAAAAGCACCTCTTATTTACATGATATACTTTGGAAACCCTACTAGGTATAGCATAAGTCAACTTGATGGTGCACAACAACATGAAGTTGTCCTCCCAGGCCTGGCAATTAAATCAGCCTACACCGAGAGAGGCCAGAAAGGCAATAACCAGAAATCTATTCTTCTTAGTTGTGGCATTCACCCTGTGGAATGACTTCTTACAGGAGGTACACCACCACAACAACCATTTTAAACAGTTATTGATATCCTTTCCCTCAGGGAGTAATCTCGCCTCTTTCATTTATCTTGCCATCTTGATGTTTAATGTACATCGTGTTTTGGTGTGCATGATTTTTTATTTTAACTTGTTTATTTATTATTTGCATTTATACCCCACCCTTTTGGTACAAGCACCATTCAACCAAATCTGGTTGTGCTGTGGATAGGTTTTGTTTCTATGATTGTACATCAGGGATTCTCAACATGTGAACTGTGGGCCGGATGCGGCCTGTGGCACCATTTCATGTGCTCCCTGCCTCCACCACACCAGGAAGTGCCATGTGGTGGAGAAAAGGCAAAATGGCTGTCTGGCTTCCAAAGCTGTCTGAGGGAGTGTGACCCGGCCCCTGGCTTTAAAAGGTTGAGAACTCCCATGGTACATGCTGCCCAGAGTAGTGACTTTATCAATAGATGGGTGGGATATTAGTCTACATACATACTGTACACACATGCACATGCATGCATACATTCTATGTTAGGACAACATAACCTACCTACCTACCTACCTACCTATCTATCTATCTATCTATCTATCCATCCACACAATAAGTGCTGTCACATATGCTAACCCTTATACATTTTTGGGGGTAACAAAGTATTCAGAAGTAGTTTACCAGTCCCTCTTTTTGCTGGTGCTCTAAGACTGTCCAGCATGGCCACACAGGTGGTGGGACATCCAACCCCATCAACCATATGTGCTGTAGGTGATCTTTGCTGGGCACTTTCCCAAAAAGCACAAGGGGATTCAAACTCACAGAACCTAACCCATTAAATGTTATCATCTCTTAAACCAACATTAAGGCAGCGCAATTCACATATACAGCATTCTGTACAAAAAAGATGTTTATAGTGGGAAATAAACTAAGCCTGTTTACATTTTATTTTATAACACAAGAAAATGAAATGTGAGAGAACCAGCATACTATAATGAGTACAAGGCTTGGGGAGACTCAGGTTCAAACTCCTGCCCAGTCATGAAACTGCTTGAGTGATCTTATTTCTGTCAGCATCTGTCAATCCAACCTCATGCAGGTGATTATGGAAATAAAATATATGGTCTAGGGGTGGGGAACCTTTTCCTGTTGGAAGGCAGCAATTACTTAATAATTTTTTTTAAAAAAACAAACCCTTAATTTTAAAGCTACTAAAATAAAAGTATAAAAGACTAGCAAAATGTATTAATAAAAATACAGTAAAAGGATTTGCTCTGTAAAGTGTGGATTCAGGCAAAGGGCCACACTTAAGCAGGTTCCCCACCCCTTGATAATATTAGTCTCAACTTTCCTGACACACCCATTCCCACATAGAGAGGAGGCTTTTGCAAATACCACAGACTACCAGAGAAACCATGAGAATCTATAATGACTAAACTGAGACTGTTATACGTACTTAGGACATATCATGAGAAGACCAGAAAAAACCCAGTAATGTTAAGGAAAGATGAAGGCAGGAGGAAAAGTGGAAGAAATGAATTGTCTCAGTACAGAAAGTAATTGCCTTGCGTTTGCATGACTCGAGTAGATGTGTTAATAGCATGATCTTTTAAAGATCATTAACTCATAGGGTTGCCATAAGTCAGAAACATCAGAATTGTCTTGACTGCACATCGTAACAACATCCAAAGATCTGAGAGTGGCCATCACAGCGATGCCCTTCCCCAGGGCCTTTAAAGCAATCTATAACACTGCAGCACCAAAAAAAAAAAAAAACCTGCCTGCTACTTGGCCTAATCCATGTGTCCTATGCTAAATCAAGTGTGCTGAATCCAAATCTGAAGTTCGATTTTGCCTAGGATGTCAGGATCTTAAGTTAGCAAATCTCACCCTCTTGGTTAGGTTCTTGCATTGATCACACACCTACTAATCGTTAGCTTAAAACAGACTCACTATGGACTAGCTGTATTATCCATTAAGATGGTTTTGCACTAGAGACAAGCCCTTGGTCCATCTCGCCTTATGCAGTGCATACCTATTTCTGATGTCAGCTTACTGACTTTCCCAGAGATGCCCAACCACTGCTGGAACATGCATACCACCAGGGGATGTGATTCAGCTGAGGCAGCAGCAACATAGTGGTAGCTGCAACCGTTATAATGTTCCCATGCAAAAATACATTACCCAATTACTGACCATTTGAACAGCTATAGCACGCCTTAAAATCTATACGTGGTAGGCAAATTCTGAGTTCAGATTTGAAATCAGCACACTTGATATCATGTAACTCATATACACTATGTTATTCCTAGTAGCAAACTCGCTGTTGTGCAGTGTAATGAGAAGCATGGTGTTGCGATTACAGTGACGGGCTGGGACTTGAGGAATCCTAGGTTCAAGTCTGTAAAAAATCATAAAACACGAGGAGCTTTGCCGCTTCCCCTGAGCCAGTTGTCTCTGCCTTAGCCTGAGTGACATCACAGTGGGGTTGTGAGGACAAGGTGAGAAGAACCATGTGCATCTTCTTCAGCTCATTGCAGGAAAGACAAAATATAAATATAACAAATAAAGTCTAACTTATATAACAACAACAGCTCTGTGTGTGAGACCAATGCTCACTGCCAGAAGACAGCAGAGATAAAATACAGTACAGTATACTGTATACCCTGTATGGTACATATTCTGAGCACCCATTTCAAAGGTTTGAATATTAGTCAAAGGTTTCTGGGACATTATCAAAATTAAAATTCAACAACTAACAGGTAGTTATACTGTATGTTACAATTTCTCAATTCACAGTCTCAAGCCACCTGACAGAGGTACTTGGGCTCTGCACTCACACCATTGTCAGTTTTCACGCAGCCTTGTCAATAGATATTAGGTCTGAAAGATAAACTCATTAGTGGGTAGTTTTGAAGTAGCAGCGTGTTAGTCTGTGCAAACATATCAGAGAGCAAACAAAACAAAACAAGGCAAAAAAAGTTGTGGCACCTTAAAGACCAACTCCTGTATTTTAATGTTAGCTTTAGTGGACCAAGTCCACTTTGTCAGACAGAAGAGTGAGACTTCATGGCATTTATACAAATCAGGTACAGAGATACACAGTACAGCAGTTGGTTGGCATAACAGATAAGCTTGCAAATCAGTGTGCTATTTACAACCAGTAATAACAGAAGATCAGTGTGGCTATTTACAACAACAATAATAGAAGACCCCTGACTGGAGTTCAGGTTGCTTGCCATGAAGCTCGGTCCTGTTGACTTGTAAATGTTTAGTTGATGGATGAAAAAAAAAACACATTCTGGCATTATACGTATGCTAATGAGTTGAGGATGGTTTGTATGAAACCTAACTAGAGGTCAATCACTCTTATGTCTGACAAAGTGGACTTGATCCACGAAAGCTAAGATACAGGAATGAATTAGTCTTTAAGATGCCACAACTTTTTTTTTGGTCTTGTTTACTGTCCGATATTATTAGCAGATGTGTAATGTTTACTTGGCTTCCATCTAATAACCATTTACAACTCAACAGAACCAAACTTCCCAGCAATAAATCTGAACCCCAATCAGTGAATTTCTGTTATTACTGGTTGTAAAAAAGCCATGCTGATTTGTAACCTTATTTGTTATACAAACTAACCTTTGTGTGCCTCTGTACCTGATGTGTATAAATCAGGAGTTCTGCAGTGGCTCAATTGGCTAAGACGCTGACTGGGAGGCGGAAGGTCCGCAGTTCGATTACCGAGTTCTGCAGGACGGAATGAGCTCCCGTCTTTGTCCCAGCTCCTGCCAACCTAACCGTTCGAAAGCAAGACATTGCAAGTAGATCAATAGGGACCACTTTGGTGGGAAGGTAACAGCGTTCCGTGCCCTCCGGTGTCTAGTCATGCCTGCCACATGACCATGGAAACGTCTGCAGAACCAGGCAACGCTGGCTCTTTGGCTTTGAAACAGAGATGAGCACTGAACCCTAGAGTCGGATACGACTGGCTTTCGAGCAAGGGAAACCTTTACCTTTACAGCCTTTTAAAGCCGGGAGCCAGGTCACGGTCCCTCAGACAGCATTGGGGGCTGGATGGCCATTATGCCCTTCCTCCACCACATGGCACTTCCTGGTGTGGTGGAGGGCCACGTGAAATGGTGCCAATGGGCCACATCTGGCCCACGGGCCGCAGGATGAGAATCCCAGGTATAAATGAATGCCATGAAGTCTCACTCTTAAAGTGTTTCCACAATCCAAGCCTTTTATCACTCATCTCAGAATACTGTATTGAGCTACGGACTAATGTTCCTAGTCAGTAGGAAAGAGGAGGCTTCTCAAATGGGAACTGCAACATAAAATTCAATAAATACAGATGTAACTTAAACCTGGGACTGCAGTGGCTCAAGTGCCTAAGACGCTGACTGGGAGGCGGAAGGTCAGCAGTTCGATTCCCGAGTACTGCAGGACGGAATGAGCTCCCGTCTTTGTCCCAGCTCCTGCCAACCTAGCAGTTTGAAAGCAAGAAATTGCAAGTATATAAATAGGGACCACTTGGGTGGGAAGGTAAGCAGCGTTCCGTGCTCTCCGGGTGTCTAGTCATGCCTGCCACATGACCCCGAAAACGTCTGCAGAAGCAGACAACGCTGGCTCTTTGGCTTGGAAACAGAGATGAGCACTGCACCCTAGAGTCGGATACGACTGGCTTTGGAGCAAGGGAAACCTTTACCTTGACTAACTGAAACCTATCCTCACCCCACCCACCCCGACCCTTAAGTTCTGCCTCCATTCAGCTTGGGAATCTGATGTATAGGAAGCCTTGGGGGCTCCCCGGAACACCTACCACGCGTGCAGGTCCCTCCACGGAGCCCCCCTGGGCAGGCCGGTAGAGCCGAAGACTGCGTGGGAAGGGGAGCAGAGAGCCAGCGCCCCCCGCCCCACCAACCCCGCAAGCCAAGCCGAGCCGAGCCGAGCCGAGCCGAGCCAAACCGGCCGGAGGCTTCCTCGGTTGCTAAGCTGGTCGCTCCCAGCAGCAGCAGGCAAGCCATAGACAAAGCGTGCCTTGGACCGTGCCATTTGTCACACGGGGGGGGGGGAAGAGTGGGGATTCTCGCTTTCTTCTTTCCTGCCGTAAAAGAGTCCACCGCGTGTCAATGTGAGTTGGCGTCGCCGGGTGTTTGGAACATCGACCCCGGGCTATTTCATTTCATTTAAAGGGTTCGCTTACTGTAGAATTGAATTCCTATGTCCCGGACTGTACCATTACTTGGGAAGGTGGAGGCGCGCATGCCTCGGAGCGGGAGTTCTCAACCTTTTAAAGCCGGGAGAAGCAAGACATTGCAAGTAGATCAATAGGGACCACTTCGGTGGGAAGGTAACAGCGTTCCGTGCCCTCCGGTGTCTAGTCATGCCTGCCACATGACCACGGAAACGTCTGCAGAAAGCAGACAACGCTGGCTCTTCGGCTTGGAAACAGAGATGAGCACTGCACCCTAGACTCGGATACGACTGGCTTTCAAGCAAGGGAAACCTTTACTTCCACCACATGGCACTGCTGTGGTGGAGGCGGGGGGGGGAGCACATGAAATAGCGCCGTGGGCCGCATCTGGCCCACAGGCTGCAGGTTGAGAATCCCTGGCTTAGAGTTTTCGGGGGGCTTTGGCTAGTGTTTGAAAAGAGAGGGAAACCTTTTATTTTATTGATCCACATGGCGAGGACTATCTAAGAAGAGCAGTCTTGGGCAGCCAGCGTTTGCCTACATTTATTTATTTCGTTATTTATAATTTTATAATCAAGTGGCTAAGACGCTGACTGGGAGGCGGAAGGTCAGCAGTTTGATTCTGGAGTACTGCAGGACGGAATGAGCTCCCATCTTTGTCCCAGCTCCTGCCAGCCTAGCACTTCGAAAGCAAGACATTGCAAGTAGATAAATAGGGACCACTTTGACAGGAAGGTAACAGCATTCCATGCACTCCAGTGTCTAGTCATGCCTGCCACATGACCCCGGAAACGTCTGCAGAAGCAGACAGCGCTGGCTCTTCGGCTTTGAAACAGATGAGCACTGAACCCTAGAGTCGGATACGACTGGCTTTCGAGCAAGGGAAACCTTTATCCTATTTTGTTATTTATAATTTACTCATTTATAATTTTATCTGGTTGGGTTTATTGTTTTATGTTTAATTTTGTGTTGATACTGAATTTTTTTTAAAATTGGTTGTACGCCTCCCAGAGGGGGAGAATACCTTCAATGGGTGGGTTATCAATGAATGAATGAATGAATAAATAAATAAATATTTATGAAGCAAGAAACAATACAAAAGTTAAAAACAAAAATAAAGACAAAAAAACTTGCCAACTTAAAAGACTAACTTGTATTTTAAGGTGAGCTTTCATGGACAATTTTACTTCCTCCCACTTTTATCGACATTTGTGTGAAACAAAACAAAATATCAATAGAACAGAACAATGAAATGGTAAAGCGATAATTAAATAATTACTACCTAAAATGTTATAGAATGAGGTTTACCTGAAAAAGTGCTTCCTTACATATTTTAAGCTATTACGGTCCTTAATTTAGAATTTTTAAATTACTATGCAATAACTCGTTGCTTTCTCTTTTGTTACATTGCCCACCATTGCCAAAGAATGGTGTAAAAATGGTATGGTGAGTCCCTTATTCAATTCATTGTATTACTGTGTATATACTGTGTATATTGTTTAATTATCATGTGAGCCGCCCTGAGTCGAGGGTCCCTGATTGGGCAGCATACAAGTGCAAAAATTAAATTAAATTAAATTTAAATTGCCAGAAGTGTGGTTGTGTAGAGTGCAGTAAGAAAATAAAAGCTCATGCACTATTCAAATGAGATTTTGGAAAGCCGTGTTCTATTCATCTCCATCTGTAACAATTTCAGGCTTGAAGATCAGTACTGATAAAATGATAGTAATGCACTTGACTTATCTGTTCAGGATGTACCTTTATGAAGAACTAGTTCTGAAGGTATATGAAAGTCCCCTTGCTGCTGTGGATAAGTTCATGTGTTTTAGCAGCACTGTCTCTAGCTGAGGGTCATTTTGCATATCTTTAACGCCAGCACTATCTTTGGGATATGCTTTGATCCTTTGTGTGGAATCAATTTTTCTGTTAAGCTGAAAATATACAAAGCTGTTGTTTTATCTTCTCTACTTTATGGAAAGTTGGACTACGTACCTATCAATGCTATGCAAGAAAGGTCAATCACTATCGTTTTACTTCTTTGCAGAGAATTGTCAATATCAAATGGCAGGATAAAGTCATGTACACTGAAATCTGGGAGAAAATACAGATGAGAAGTATTTTTAAAAATTTGAAACAACAGCAGCTTCAGTGAACTGGCCATGTTGTCAGGATGTCAGGCGACAGTCTCCCAAAATGTATTTTCTACGGTGAGTTTATTGCAGAAGCTTGATTGCATGGTGGACAAAATAAACGATTCAAGGATATCCTGAAGACAACATTGAAATCCTTTAATTTGTTTGGTTTTGATTATTTGTGTTTATTGTAATTGGCCCTTCTGCAAACATCTGTAAATACTATACAGTAAAACCTCGCATAAAGAGCGCCTTGCTTAGAGACTAACTCACTTAAAGAGCAGAATTTTCTCTGAATGGTCACCTTGCTTAACAACTAAAACCAACCAAAAAACTGGCTTAGCAACTAAATCAGGGTTTGCAATCATCCCGTCCCGTACCCAAGAAGTCACAACTGGTCACTTACAATGGTGTTTTGCTTAAAGAGCAAACTCACTTAAAGAGCAATCCTGTGGAACGCATTATGCTCTTTAAGCGAGGTACCACTGTATTTTTAAATTAGCTTTACTAAGCTAATTTATTAGGCTATTTTATTGTTTTATTATTTTGTATTTTATGATGGTTTTAATGATGCATGTTAAGTGCTCTGAGTGATTTGGGTCAATAGGGGGAGAAACAAATACAATAAATGAATGAATGAATGATCATGTCAATAGGGAAGTTCTCACTCAAAACTGAAGTGCAGCTAAAATGTTGTCAAACAAGGAGCTAAAGAATTTGAAACAAAAAAAATATATATCAGAAATACACAGGGGTACACAGAAAGAGCCTCCTCAAAGATTGTAGTATATTTGAACCACAATCAGGCATGTCTTGGGCAATGGCTACCTTGTGCCGGCTAATCTTTCTCACACTAAGTAGGGTGAAAGAAACTGCAGAATGAACTCACCAAAAAGCCTAGACGTGGAGGAGGAGGAGGAAGAAGAAGAAGAAGAGACAGACAAAGGAAGAAAGAAGTTAACATGCAAGGAGGTTATGTCTTGACACTCCCAACAAGCCCAGGATCAGCTAATTTATTCCCGTTACTTCTGTATCTTCGAGATTTGTTTTGGGCTTGTTACGTCATCTGCGTGTCCATCAATGCACTACTGCCTCAACTTTAACTGCTCACATCTTCCCCCTTTCCCCTCTAAGTGGTGAATCTGAATCTGACTGAGATGGACTGTGAAAGGGTCGTGGTGGCCGGCAGTTAAGAAATGTGTATCAAGCAATGGGGCAGGGAAGAGTTTCATCAGTCACATTGGCAATTGCAGTCTTCTGAATGACTGTTCTCCATCAGTAGACTGAAAGTACAGTAGGCTTCTAGTTCAATGGCAGAATACTAGAGCTATGGTTATGTTGAAAGTCAGAAAAATGTGCACAAACCAGGTTTTTAAAAAGATAGAATATTTGGATGCCAGTTCTCTCAATTCAAGGAGCAAAAACCCGGTCAGTGTATAAGAGTCAATTATTAGTCAGAATTGAATTGGTGCAACCTTTTAACATTTTTTAAAAAAGAGTACAGTGCTGTTAATTTAATTCTATATCAGCCTTTTTTGCATTTCTTATATTGCTCTACAGTAATTACTAATTAGCTATTGTGGCAGATCCGATATCAGGAATGAGGGTGAGTATGGAATTTGAGACTATAATAGGCTGGACAATAGCAAGCCCTTTTAAGTAAAATGGGCTACTTAGCCCGCAATTCTTCTTGCAATTAAAAAGGATGTGGCATATACTGTACATATAATTAAATAGCATATAATTAGAGGATGTTGGTAGTAAGAATGAATAACAAGAAAGAGGGCTAAGGTCTGTGATCAGTTTGACTTTCAGGAATAACGTTTGTGGAGATTGAAAATACTAATGTATTACATATCTGATCTGAATGGCTTTGCTTCCATGGAGTAAGATAATTCCTTAAAACAAGTCAAATAAAAGAACGAAGCACTTTGATGCATGCTTATCCACACCAGTAGGGACTATGGTGGCTCAAGTGGTTAAGACGCTGAACTCGCTGACTGGAATGTTGGAGTTCGGTTCCCGGGTACTGCATGATGGAGAGAGCTCCCGTCTCTGTCCCAGCTCCTGCCAACCTAGCAATTCGAAAACAAGAAATTGCAAGTAGAAAAATAGAGACCACTTCGGTGAGAAGGTAAACAGCGTTCTGTGTTGAGGCATGCCTGCCACATGTCCATGGAGACGTCTGCAGACGCAGACAGCTCTGGCTCTTTGGCTATAAACAGATGAGCACTGAACCCTAAAGTCGGATATGACTGGCTTTCAAGCAAGGGTGACCTTTACCTATCCACCCCAGCAATGCTTTTTAAATTGTTGCATGTGAACAAACCTTGTTTCCTAGGCATGGATCTTTTCTGACATCATATTCTTTATATGTGTATTGCTTCCCATACACTAGATGTGAGTACAGGATCACATTCCATAGCCACCCACTTGGTTCTGTCCCAGATGGGCTTACAGCTAAATCAAGGCTAGCTTGTCTCTTCCAGGTTCCTCTTTCTCTCAGCTCACATGAGCTTCCGAGAGATGCCCATTCAAGGCAGGCTTTAGCGTAGGAGTTCTGGTCAGCTCAAAACACACGAGCAGACCTCTTGTCATTCAGCTGTGAATTAATTGGTCTGTGTCTCTGCTTTCAGACTCCAGAATAATGACTGTCTGTCTCCTGACAGATTTATTTTGGCTTTTGTGAAGTTGACGTCTTTCGTGAGAACCTTGGTTTGCTCCCTTATCTATGGGAACCTAATGGACTGATTTTTTCCCCTTAGTAGGTGAACAGCGATAAAAAAATAAGCCATAAAGATCACTGCAGCTTTAGGTGAAGTCCAGTGTCCTGCTGGTAGAGGCACTGAGCAACCTGGTGGTGCTTAGGTGGCAGCACTGCACAGCAAAGAGAACCAATGCATCAAAGAGAGTGGGAAAGAGTTGGACCCCCCCCTAAAGGAATCTGCTGAAGGACACCCTCTAAAGTGACTTTCGATCTTGTTTTTGAGATGGAAGATTTGGATAGCAACTGACCATGTGGGCCATCCTCCTGATTATCTTTGTATCTTCAGCCCCAACTGTAAGTAAAGAAAGAGGTTTATATGAGATATTGCAGCCAGAGAACTGACATGCATGCCATCGGGTGCTCATCATCCACTAAAAGGGGATATGGGAAGATCATGTGAAGTCCAAAGGGTATTTACTAATGATGCTGTTCTATGCAAGTACGTCTCACTGACATTAATGGGGTTTACACCCAGGAAAAATATGAACAAGGTTGCAGCCTAAGGCTGCAGTCATAATCTGCAATCCTGTACAGACACAGCTAGGGTAAAACATAGCTAAATATGTATAGAACTGTGGTATAAAACTTGAGCAAACCAAGTGATAGTCCTTGCTATATGTTACACAAAACTAACTTATTTTATTTATTTATTTATTCAAGTATTAGTCCTTGCTATATGTTACACAAAACTAATTAGACTGATCAGACTTTTAATTTTAAAAAATTGCAGAGGAAAATGTATTAATTGTGGTTGTATATGATACAAGGAAGTTCAGTGTTTAATTCAGGGGCCATGGGTTTATAAATGTCAGGTCCTTATCCATCTGAATAATTGAGCTACTTCTAGCAATGAGGGTAAGGAAACAACTTCAGCTTTGTGTCTAGGATACAGAACTGCTTAAAAATCTGGAGTGATAGCATTGTGTTGTTTTGTCATTGCGGTGGCAAGTACCACAAAACAAGGCATCTGTGATAATTAGCAAGGGGGTGAAGAGGAGGCAGAAGACATCTAAGAAGAGCTGACACTGGCATACAGGTGAAACTCGGGAAATTAGAATATCGTGCAAATGTTCATTCAGTCCAGTAATGCAACTTAAAAGGTGAAACAAATATATGAGATAGACTCATTACATGTAAAGCGAGATAGTACAAGCCTTACTTTGTTATAATATCGATGCCTATAGCTTACAGCTTATGAAAACCCCAACCCCCCCCCCCAATCTCATGTACCCCATAATCATCACATAATATTATGTACGCTGTACACCATGATCATCACAATTATAACGAATTAAGGCATGACATCTCTCACTTTGCATGTAGTGAGTAAATGTCATATATTTGTTTCACCTTTTAAGGGAAGTGAATGAACATTTGCACGATATTCTTATTGTCTGAGTTTCACCTGTATTGCTGAAGAGAATTCACGGTAGAGGGTAGATTTTGAATCTGACATGCACACTATACTCTTATTGACAATAAAACATCAACTGTGTCTTACTTGTTTCTTAGAAACTCTTTAGTCACCTGACTACAGCTTTTTTCTTTTTGCTGGTGTTTTATTTTATTTTGATATTTAGTATGTCTCTGTATATATCAAAAATGGAAAAAAGTTTGGTCGTCCCTTGGTTATGGACTTTATTTCCTAGAAATCTCAGTTATCATGGTTGTTGGTAAGGGGATGCAGAAGCAGTTGTGTAAACCTTTAGTGTGTTGGAGCACTTCCCAGCCCAATAAATGAACCGTCCTTTGCTGCTGAGCAAAGCTCAGTCCTGTTGCAGCAGGAATATTAGAGTACTGTGTTTCTGTTGGAGCATGGGGATATTATTCTTCTAGTTCAGTGGTTTAGATATCTGGCTGCAGAGATAGAGTTTGGGAATTTGACCCCCATTATGCCTCTTCGGCTTTGAAACAGAAATGAGCACTGAACCCTAGAGTCAGATACGACTGGCTTTCGAGCAAGGGAAACCTTTACCTTTACTATGCCTCCTGAGAGAAGAGTTAGCTTACGTAGCTAGGGGCAAGCTGCATATTCCCAGAGTATCCTTTTCCCTCAATTGCTGTAATCGATTCCAAATATTGCCTATCGTCATGGCGATCAGCCATGAAGATTGTCCTGGGAACAATATACTGTAATGCCATGGTCTTCCATTTGTCTTCCGCATTGCAGCATGACAACTGGACCACTGATCCAGTTCTGCCAGTCACTTTCTGGTCTTGAACCCTTTTGGCACACAAAGTCCTCATCAGCCCCAGGCTAGTATTGAGGAAGCTGCTGCCCTCCATTAAGATGGATCAAAGTGGGATTTAATCCACTTGGGGACCATCAACCTTCCCTGTGGACTTCTCCAACTAAGGACTTTAGTCCTCAGGGTTGTCAGGTTAGCTAATCGCCAACTGACAATCAGTTTTGAGTCGCTGGCAGTATGGCCTACTCTATTACCATAGCAGGATAACCTGGCCAGACAGATCCAGAAGATCCATGGAATAAAATAATGGTGAGCTACTTCTGAGTATTTGCTACCTAGAAAACTCTGGAAAGAATTGACTTGATGGTACACAATTATTACAGTATTATTATAATTTGAGAGTGCTACTTGCATATAGGGGCTGCAGTCGCTCAAGTGGTTAAGAGACTGGGAGTCGGAAGGTCAGCAGTTCGATTCCCGAGTACTGCATGACGGAATGAGCTCCCGTCTTTGTCCCAGCTCCTGCCAACCTAGCAGTTTGAAAGCAAGAAATTACAAGTAGATAAATAGGGACCACTTCGGTGGGAAGGTAAAGCATTCCGTGTGCTCTGGTGTCTAGTCATGCCTGCCACATGACCACGGAAACGTCTGCAGAAGCAGACAGCGCTAGCTCTTTGGCTTTGAAACAGAGATGAGCACTTCACCCTAGAGTCGGATATGACTGGCTTTCAAGCAAGGGAAACCTTTACCTTTACTTGTATATAGCAGAATGTACTTTCATGCTATTACATTTCTCTGCACATTACTGGCCATATGTTTACTTAAAATACTTAAACATTGAAAATGACTGACAGGGACTCTGGAGAAATTTTATGGGTAAGTTGTGTTTACATTTTCTGACATACTGTATTTACATCAAGCAAGACAAGGTGACAGCGCTTCCTCTTTTCTTCTTGAGTAATGTAACACATCTGGTTTTGTGATAAAAGAGAATAAGTAGACTTATGATAAGCCATAGTTTCACTTGAACAATTCCAGTTTGTTTTCCCATGTGGAACATTAGATGTTAAAACTTGCAGTTCTCAAAAGATGGGGTGAGCTGGAAAAATGAATGTAGCCATCTCTACAGCCTGTTGCATTTCAACACAGAGTTCTCTACCAAAGATTGTTGACGGCAGCTCTGTTTTATATTTATACACAGAAGATAAATCTTGTACAGAGCTTTCAGGTGTTATTTTTAATGACCGTGGCTTCCAGAATTCCTCATTCTCTAAGGAGTTTCTGAAAATAATAATATTTCTGAGCAAATTTCTTGCTCAGGACATAGTAACTATCTCAGGCCTGGTTCGCAAGTCCACTTCCACTTCTGGGTGGGCAGAGGTAGGTCGGATGGAATGGTGCCACGGGCCAGGTCCAGTCCGTGGGCCGTAATTTGGGAACCCCTGATTTAGGCTATCTTCTGGTCTTGGGTTCAGTGAGGTAAGGGCCCCAGCCAAGATCTGAACATGCCAATGACAATAACGGCAAGCCTGAGTTTAGTGGTAGTGCAGAAATGAACAAAGTGTGGCCCGGCCCTTCAGAGGTTGTTGGACTGCAACCTCCAGCTCTCCTAATCCTTGACTATGATGGCTAGGATTGATGGGAGTTGCATTAGCCCATCGTTAGGGTAGAGAATGTACTATGAAGGCAGAATGTGTGGCATCTGCAGTTGAGAGGATCAAGCAATAGTGCCTGAAAAGACTACTATCTGAGATCCATTAATCTGTGTCCCTCTGCAGTGCAGTGGCTCAAGTGTCTAAGACGCTGACTGAGAGGCGGGACGTCAGCAGTTTGATTCCCGAGTACTGCAGGACAGAATGAGCTCCCGTCTTTATTCCAGCTCCTGCCAACCTAGCAGTTCGATAGCAAGAAATTGCAAGTAGATAAATAGGAACCATTTTGGTGGGAAGGTAACAGCATTCTGTGCGCTCCGGTAACTAGTCATGCCTGCCACATGACCATGGAAATGTCTGGAGAAGCAGACAGCGTTGGCTCTTCGGCTTTGAAACATAGATGAGCACTGAACCCTAGAGTCGGATATGACTGGCTTTCGAGCAAGAGAAACCTTTACCTTTACCTACAGTTGAAGACTTAAGGGCTGTAGATTAATGTATTTTGTTAAAAATATTTTGAGAGTTTAATTTTTTCAAAAATATACTATCTTCTCGAGCTTTGCCTTAGAATATAGTATAAAATTAATTTTAACAAACAAAATGAAGGGACAGACAAAACCGATGGAGAAGCACCAGGCTGCCGTGTTACCTTCTGCAGCGTCCTCTTCTATTTCAGGATACCCTCTTATTGGGGGGAACCATTGACAGCTGGAGCGTCAGCGTAGATGTGTGTGCATTTACATCTTCAGAGGTGGGAGGGGAGAAGATAAAAGGTGGAATTTGTTAAAAGTCGATCAGAAAGAGAGATTTGAAAGAAGAGAAAAGAGACAGAGCTTTAAAGGAAATAATAAAGAAAGTGAAAATTTTGTTCTTACAATCAAATAGAGAGCAACAGGATAAGAGCCTGAAGTTGTTATAGAAGCAAGTGAGTGTGAAAGCAGCTGGAGTGACAAAAGAAATGAGCAGCTGAGAATAGCATTCAAATTCAATCTAGATAGGAGCCTCAACCCCTGTTTGTTCAGTACTGGTTTACTGGTTTGTTTGACAGCTTTCTAACATTTGTAATCATCTGTGTTGCTAGAAAATTGGTTTCAAATAACATGAACCCCATTTTAAAATGCTGGTCTGACAAATAGCTTTCCAGTTAATTTTGCCATCTGCAAAAGTAAAGGTCTATATAGAAACTCCATTTTTGACATAATCCTAGTCTCTTGCCTTTCACTTGTATCTTCTGTCACCAGCTGCGAATGCACTTTCTTCTTGCCTGATTTTTGCATAATTATCATTATCATAATCATCACAGTCACAACAACAACAACAACAATGATGATAATAATGAAAACTATAATGGTGATGATGATGATGATGATGATGATGATGATGATGATAATAATAATAATAACAACAACAACAATGATAATAATAATAATAATAATAATAATAATAATAATAATAATAATAATAATAATAATAATAATAATAATAATAATAATAATAATAATAATAATAATAATAATAATAATAATAATAATAATAATAATAATAATAATAATGTGCCATCAAGTCAATTCTGATGTACAGCAACCCTTTTTTCCAGGTAGAGGATACTGAAAAGTGGTTTACCAATCTTTTCTTTTGGGGGTGCCTGGGACAATGCAGCTTGTCTACCACAACACAGTCTGGCTCAATGATGGCAAACCTTGACACTCCAGATGTACTTGAACTTCAAGTCCCAGAAGCTCTGATCAGCAGGAGTGCTGACTTGGGCTTCTGGTAATTGAAGTCCAAGAACACCTGGAGTGCCAAGGTTCGCCATCACTGGCTCTGGCTTATCTTTCACAAGGCACAGTGAGAAATCAACCTCCCAATCTCTGGCTCCACAGCCAGATCCCTAATCCACTGAACTAGCTAGCTAATAATAATAACTGTGTGCCATTAAGTTGATTCCAACTTATGAATAACTTTCTTTATTTTAGTTTAATTTTGATTAACGTAAAATAATTAAATAACATAAACAACAGAATCACAATAAAGCACATTAAACATATACAACCAAAATATATACATATTAAAAGTACCTACAATGTGCTCCCACCACTATCAGGACCTTGGATAGTTTGTTCTTTTCTCTTATTTCAAAATCCCCTATTCACATATCTCTAAAAAGACATAGTTTCATGCACTGGCATTTTCCCTTTCAATAGGACACAATCTAAAAACTCTCCCCATATGTCTTTACATCTATTTACTTGTATGAATTTTTTTTAATCTTCATCTCACTTCTTCATTTATTATTAATACTGCAATTATTTTCTAAATTTCTTTATGCCATTCAATGAGTTGGAACTCAAGTTTTACTTTCCAGTTTACCCAAACCACTGAGCTATCCATTCAGCAGTTTTGAAACACAGTTGCAAGAGGCAGTTTTGGATACACAGCCTACGAAGCAATGAACCAACAAATCCTGCACACACTTTTTTTTAAAGGCAGCTGGGTTGTTGTTGTTGTTGTTCAGTCGCACAGTCGATTCCGACTCTTTGTGACCCCATGGACCATTGCCCTCCAGGCACCTCTATCTTCTACCATCCTCCTCATCCCACCCAGCCCTGTGCCTACTGCGTCCACGACGTCATCTAGCCATCTCATCCTTGGCTGTCCCCTTCTTCTTTTGCCCTACACCTTCCCCAGCATCAAGGCCTTCTCAAGTGAATCCTCCCTTCTCATTTGATGTCCAAAGTACTTCATCTTCATCTTTGTTATTTGTCCTTCTAAGGAGCAGTCAGGGCTAATCTCTTCTAATATTGACCTATTTGTCTCCTCGTTGTCCGGGGGACTCTCAAAACTCTCCTCCAGCGCCACATCTCAGAGGTGTCTATTCTTCTGCACTCAGCCTTTCTAATGGTCCAGCTCTCACAACCGTACATTACCACCAGGAATACCATTGCTTTGACTATGCGGACTTTTGTTTGCAGTGAGATGTCTCTACTTTTAACTATGTTCCCCAGGTTTCTCATAGCTTGACTCCCAAGAATCAGTCTCCTTTTTATTTCATGACTGCAATCCCCATCTGCAGTTATCTTTGCTCCTAGGAAAGTAAAATCTGTCACTGCTTCTACTTCTTCCCCATCTGTTTTCCAGGGACTGATAGGGCCTGTTGCCATTATTTTGGTTTTCTTGATGTTGAGTCTCAAACCAGCTTTTGCACTTTCTTCTTTTAGCCTAAGCAGGATTTTCTTTTGGTCTTCCTCACTTTCTGCTACTAGGGTAGTATCATCTGCATATCTCAAATTGTTGATGTTTCTCCCCGCAATTTTGATCCCATATTGAGATTCCTCCATCCCTGTATTGTGCATTATGTGCTCTGTGTATATAGCAGGGTGACAAAATGCAGCCTTGTCTTACTCCTTTTCCTATTCCAAACCACGCCGTCATTCCATACTCTGTCCTAACTATTGCTTCTTGATTCATGTACCGATTTCTCATGAGGCATATAAGGTATTTTGGTATTCCCATCTCCCTAATCACTTGCCACATCTTGTGGTCCACACAGTCAAAGGCCTTGGTGTAGTCAATGAAGCAGAAGTAGACTTGCAGCCTACGAAGCAATGAACCAACAAATCCTGCGCACACATTTTTTTAAGGCAGCTGGGTTACCTTGACATAAGTTTCAAATGTACATTGGATTAAAAACACTAGATAAAAAAGTGTACTGCATAGAATTGCGATGAACAGTTTCAATCTGCAGTAGCAGTAATAGGAGAATCCTATACTGTGTAGACAAAGCCCTAAGGCAGTGATGGCAAACCTTGGCACTCCAACTGTTCTTGGACTTCAATTCCCAGAAGCCCAAGTCAGTACACCTGCTGATCAGGGTTTCTGGGAATTGAAGTTGAAGAACAGCTGGAGTGCCAAGGTTCGCCATCACTGCCCTAAGGCACTAGATCACTCACTAGATCAGGGGTCAGCAAACTTGGCTTTCCAGATGTTCTTGGACTTCAATTCCCAGAAGCCCTGATCATCAGGTGTACTGACTTGGGCTTCTGGGAATTGAAGTCCAAGAACATCTGGCGAGCCAAGTTTGGTGCGCTATATGAAACATGGGTTCTGTAAGTAGAAGTGGTCTAAAATGGCTGCTTTTTATTTGGCAAATTAGCTCACATTTCTGTAATTAAGCAAGAGCCTGGGTTTGTTTGCATGTCACATATTTGAGGTACACAGCACTGAAATATTTGTACTGTCTATCTAGCAGGAGAAAGCCTTGATGCTGGGAAAGGTGGAGGGCAAAAGAAGAAGGGGGCAGCCAAAATGAGATGGCTGGATGGTATTGTAAATGCAGTGGGCACAGAGCTGGGTGGGCTGAGAAGGATGGTGGAGGGCAGAGGTGCCTGGAGGTCAATGGTTCATAGGGTCGCAAAGGGTCAGAATCGACTGTGCGACTGAACAACAACAATCTAGCAGGAGAACATTGTAAGAGGAGGAGATGCATGTTTGACTTAACATGGGATCTGACCTCTTTGAAGGTGCTTTCAACTACACCCAGAACAGACTGTCAGACTGATCCATGCTACAGTCACCACTTGAATAAAGGTGCTGTAGTCCATATGCTTGCAGTTAGCAGAGAAGGAAGCCCATCATGGACAATCCTAACTCTGCTTAGCTTGGCCATTTTTCATCTTGGAATGGATTCTGTACAGCTGCTTTGACTGAAGCCAGCGTATCCGGTGTGCTAGACAAAGATGCACATAAATCAGATCTTCAAGAGGATTTCATAGTCTACTGGCCTTATATGGAAGCCCACCAGGGATACTGTAAACCTGCTTTGGCTTGGCAGACTTGAACTTTAATAAAAGTGAAGTTGGCTGGCATTTCCTGGTCTTCAGGGAATGACTTGGTGTACGGAGATCATTTAATGGGTCTCAGATATCAGGTCTTGCTTTATTGAGCACTGTGTGTCCTGTTGTGACCTTTGGCTCACAAAGGAGGGATTGAAAAATGGGAGGGATGCATACATTTTTTAAAAGTCTTTATATTTTTGTTTCTGAAATATGACCTCAAACTGACAACAATCTGAAAGTCTTTTCCTTTTATTCAGATCCCCAGGATAATATGGGCTATTTGTTTTACTTTCTTGGGGTGTGCTCAGGTATCCCAGAGCTGATCCCTGATGTTGCTGCTCAAGAACGTCCCTAGTGTCAGTTGGTCACAAGCATTGCACAACTATTCTGTCTCCTTCCTTCTTAGCAAGAGTTTTGTGCAATGGTGGGTGAACATCGGAGAGTTGCAAGGGAAGTACAGAAATGCCTGGGACTTCTGTAAAATCACGTGAATAAAGCAGGGTTCATTGTATGGTATTACATTTTGAAGCATCTCAGGCTCGAGAGCTAAAGAGTAAGCTAGGCAGGGTTCAAGATGAGCTCAAAATGGCAAATATTTGTATATCTAGCAGGAGAACGTTGTAAGATGCGGAGATGCATGTTTGACTCAATATGGGATCTGACCTCTGTGATTGTGCTCTCAACTACACTTTCTCATTTTAAGATGCTGAACTTTAAGGACAAATATAGCCAGATGTTCCTCAGGGACTGTTTATCAATAAGTTATGTTTTGTAAGAGATATGCTTACGTAAATGAGCAATTGCTTTCCCAAGCAGCAGATCAACACCTTTATATCATCATGTGAAATCAAGAAAATCATGAGAATGGAAGAAGAACTGTGTGCCTTAGCCCTCTCCCAGGAAGAAGCAAACAGGACGGCTTACGACGAATTGCTAAGGAGTTCAGGTACAATATTGGCTCAGTATTGGGTGGGAGGGAGAATTCAGCTCTTTGCTTTATTATTTCCTGTAGGAGGATACTGTATAACCATGATGGCTAACTTTGGCACTTCAGATGTTCTTGGACTTCAATTCCCAGAAGCCCAAGCACCCCGTGAATCCACACAAATGGGTTTACTGTGATACATCCAACCCGTGCTGCCTTCGGCACTCCCGGAAGTGGAAGTAAAACACGCCCATACGGCCTGTTGTCCAAGAACATCTGGAGTGCCAAGGTTCACCATCACTGGTATAATATATTGATATTTGTGTCTCTTCTGGGTGTAAAGTTCTGGTGGCATGAGTTTTATGTGTTATTATTGTTGATAAAATCTGAAAGGCCTGCCTCCCTGAAAAATGGGAAGTACCCCAGTGGCTTTCCTTTCAGATTATCAGCATTACTGCTTACACAAAACCTGCAGAAATAAAGACAATTTCTGCTTCCACTTCCTCCTCAAACTTCTTTTCATCATTGGAACTTCCACCATTGTAGTGAGATAAATGGGAATGGTGAAGAGGGATAAAGACACCCTTGCTTTCTTCTGTTGCTCTGGCAGTCATAGACATATCAGTTTCTCAAATACTGTTCCAACACTCTATAAGTCTATAGCTCTACTGAAGCATTGCTTTTCCTCTGGTATGGAATTAAAGAGGTGATCCCGTACAAGATGTGATATACTGTAACACTATTTATTAATTACAGTGTTGCTAATATTTACATAAACAAGAGTCTTGCTAAAAGGGTCTTATTTTTCAGGCGTATCAGACAGCTTCTGTATGTGGTGTATATAAGCTCATGCCTTGGTATTTTATGCCTATGTCTGATGAAGTGGACTTGCTTTGAAACAGAGATGAGCACTGAACCCTAGAGTCAGATATGACTGGCTTTCGAGCAAGGGAAACATTTACCTTTATAGCAGTTAGTCTTTAAAGTGCTGCAGTGTTTTTGCTTCCTGCTATACCTGATTTTTCAGAGATCATTTGCCATGTTAATCAAAGCTTCCTTCCTTCCACATTTTGCACATGTTAGGTCTTTCTGTTCAGTGTGCCTAAGAGATCAATGAAAAATTGTGTTTTTGTTGCCCCCTCCGAATAGCTGATTCCTACTCATGTTTGTAAGTTGTCTTTAAAGAATGCCTCCCTATCTTTTTCTTTCTTTCCCATATCTTTACCTATAAAGAGGGGCGTTAACCGTTGGACTCCGGTATACACGCCCGCACCTGACTATCATATCCCGTACTGAACCGTCTGCACTTGCCCGAACCCGGACAGCAGAATGCCGCAAGTTTGCCGAAGCCGGCAGTGGGGCAACAGCCCCCGAATGGGAACAAAGGGAAACAACTTCAATTCCCAATGTCCTCTGTGCCACACCACACCTCAGCCAATCAGGCTGAGAGGCGCGAGCAAAAAGAACGTTGGGAAACGCGGCACACCCAATTGAAATCGAGCCGCAGAAAAAAACCGCCACACGAACGCAAACAAAACAAACAAAACTCCAAGTCTCAGCATCCTACGCGGCGTGAGCACTTCAGCCAATCAGACTGAAGGGCGCGAGCGCACAGAACACTGAAAAAGCCAGTGCCAAAAAATAAAATAAAAACACGCAATGGGAGCGCAAGTCCGCCACAGGCGGACGCAACGCCTCACGGCCTCGCAAACAAACACACACAGACAACCATGGCGAGACCACCACTGGCCTTCTTTCCCGGAGCAACGGGAAGAAGAGGGACTCCCTCTCCTCCCTGCTACCCCGCCGAAGACATGGCGAGACCACCGCTGACCTCAAGGTCAGTTGAGCTGGGGCGGAAAAAAAAGCAGGCAGCAGTTCGTCAGGGGAAGCACACTCCCTGGCGAATGACTGGCTGCTGCCTTTGTACTACCGACGGAGGTAATCCAAAAGCAGCAGCCAGCAATCCGCAAGGAAGAGCACCACCCCTCATGGATCGCTGCCTGCCGATCTCCGGTTAGGTAAGCCAGGAGAAAAAGGAGACAGAGAAGAGAGAACCATCGTCAGGCAGATAGCTTTTCTCTGCCTCCTTTTCACCCGACCTACCTAACGAACCTTACCAGGGGAAGAGCGAACTGACTGCCGGCTCCTCCTTTTCCCCATTGCTACATCGAAACCAAATTTCCAACAGACAGACCGTTCTTCAAGCAAAAAACACACAACAACAACAACAAAACCAAACATTTACCTAAAACGCCAACCACCAAAATTAATAAAACACAAATAAATAAATAATTAAAAAAACACATTAACCAACAAAACATTAAATAACAAAATCCACAAGCAAAAACAACCAAAATACCATGTAAGCACAGAAAAAACACCTAACTACAACACGAAAATGCCTAACTCAAACAACAAAAATGCCACAAATTAAACAAATAAACACAAAAGAAATTATAAACATAAAAAACAACCAGAAATAAACAAAACAATTAAACACATCTAAACTCCAAAAAACCCACAAAAGAAGAAACAGAAACACCTACCAGCCCAACACACACACACACACACACACACACACACACACACACACACACACACACACACACACACACACACACACACACACACACACACACACCCCAGATTAAAAAAAAACCAGAGAACTCACCAGCATGTCCTCCCTCCACAACTCTGGAACAGAAATGAAGAAACAAAGACTTCTTACTGGAAAAAGCCCCACCTAGAAGCCTGGAGAGAAAAAACAAGTCAAACAAAAAAATAATCCAACACTATTACTAACAGCCCCACCTGCAGGCCGGAAGATTAAAAACAAATCAAAAAAATGCAAAGCAGCCCTCTTGCTAACAGCCCCACCTAGAGGCCACAAGAGTAAAAACAAGTGAGAAAAATAAATAAGTCAAAATCACAAATAAATCTAATAAAATCAATCAAAAAAACTCACAAACCACAAATGCAAAACACTCCCACCCAAACCGCTCTTAACCCACCCCCACCCCACCCCCCACACAAATAAAAACTGCTGGCTGGCCGGGCACAAATATGGTAGTAGGATATATAGAGAAAGGAACGTAATATGTTGATGTAATGCTGTATAGCAGCCTGACTTGGGGGCCATTCAACAATTATTGTTTGTTTGTGTTTTAATGCTGGTTTTAGCTGGGGTTGTTGGGTCTTGTTTTTAGCTGTTGTTGTTAAACTGTTTTATATTGTAATTTTTACTTATTATATTTTCTCCCTCTTCCCTTTCCCTTTTTGTTGTTAGCCGCCCTGAGTGGTGTACCCACCAGGAGGGCGGGATATAAATGCGCTAAATAAATAAATAAATTATGTGATCCATTTTGGGGGGGAAATTGCCTCCTCCCCCTATGTAATTTGACCGTAATTTTAGCTTCAAGTCCCTCCACCCCTTTAAAATTACGTAATCCAGAGCTTTTGTATCGAAACTCTAATTTTTAGAGCTTTTCACTATTGGTGCCTAATGCACAACAGCTCCAAATGCATCACATAATCTTTGACCTGACCCCCCCACGAAATTTTTTGTAATTCAAATGGCAGACCCCCTCCCCCCTTCAAGGATCACATAATTGTTGAATGGCCCCTTGTGTATGTGTGTGTGTGTGTGTGTGTGTGTGTGTGTGTGTGTGTGTGTGTGTGTGTGTGTGTGTGTGTGTGTGTGTATCCAGATGTAATTGAATGGCAGCTCCCACAGTCTCTCACAACTGGTCATTCTGGCTTGGACTAACGGAAGCTAGAAGCAAAAAGCTTTTTTCAGGGCCATATACTCCAGCCATTTGAAGCTGACTAATTAATGGACAGCTAATGGGCAGTTCATTACTAATTCCAAAGCATTACTAATAATGAAACAGCATGAATATACAGAATCTGAAAGAATGAAAATTTCAATCAAACATGTCAAAGATGCCAAAACTCTTGATAGAGCTTTTCTTGGTATACTTGATTGGCATTGGATTTTTTGCCCATAAAAACACAAACAGGGTGTGATAAAACACAAAAACAGTGGAACAAAAGTATTCAGTGACAGTTTTGCCAGGAGTCTTTGAAAAAATAGGAGAGCAAAAGGTGACAGTGCCAGAGCATAGGAGGCAGCCTATTAAGTTGCATTAAATCTTGTTGCCAAAGCACTATGTAGTTGATAGGTAGGCTTCCCCAAAAATGATGCCCATCAGGAGAGACTGTATGTAAAAGTCTGATGAAGAATGAGAGGCAAATGGCTCTTTGAAAAATCAATGTCAGGAACAATCTGTTTTCTGAGTTTTTCTATCCCATGATGGCAAACCTTGGCACTCCAGCTGTTCTTGAACTTCAATTTCCAGAAGCCTTGATCAGCAGGAGTGCTGACTTAGGCTTCTGGTAATTGAATTCCAAGAACACATGGAGTGCCAAGGTTCGCCATCACTGCATGCTCATAATAGCTTAAGAAGAGGAACTTGTTGGTAAATATAATTTGTTAAGAATTACTTTAAAAAGAGAGCAGAGAACCCTATTTTCTTCTATAAAAACAACATATTTGTCTGTAGCAGAATTTTAATTTGGTCTCAACCTATGTTTAGTTATTTTGTACCTTCTTGTTTTTGTGCTTCCTTAGTAAAATTTTGGAGGTGTGTGGGGGAGAAGACATGTAAACTCTCCCCAAGATCAGACCTTTACTCAAATCCAATGTTGTTCAAGTAGCATGGCTGAAATCTTGTTACATACTTCTTAACCTATAAATCCAAGGGTTAACCGTTGGAACTGGCTATAGGTTGCTATGCGTCGCCCTACTGACCCGCACCCACCCTTCGTGAGCACAGCTGAAGTGGCTACGCAGGTCAACGAAGGATTTAGAAAACCGAAATGGGGGCCTCAGCCCCACAAACGGCAAGAAAGGGAAAGAACTTCACTTCCCAACGTTCCTTGCGCTGTGCCGCGCCAGAGCCAATCAGGCTGAGAGGCTCTCGCATGGCGCAGCGTTCGGACACGCGCCGCAGCCAATCAAAAGAAACGCATTTTAAAAAAACGCAGCACAAACACAAAGCACCAACCCATAACTACAAGCCCCAGCGTCCTGCGCGCCATGAGCGCGCAGAACGTTGAGGAAACTGGCGCCCGAAAAATTAAAAAGAAAAACAACTCACAGGCAAGCAAACACCAGCTGGCTTTCTTTCCCTCAACCGCGGCGCCTGAAGGTCCCGAATGGAGTTTCCCCTTTAACATCAGTGGGTGGGGGGTTGCAATCCCCCTCTCCGCTGACTACCCTAGGTTGGGAGGTTTGAGGGAACAAAAGGGGTATGTTGCCCAAACCCTTCTGGAGCAAGGAGACCAGGGAGAGGGGATCGATCCCCCCCCTCCTTAAAACAACTCCGTCTTTTCTTCTCTTTAAAAACGGAGTTGTTTTAAGGAGGGGGGGAGGGAATCGATCCACTCTGCCTGCTCTCCTAGGTCCAGAAGTGTGGGGGCAAAATACCCCTTTTCTCCCCACAAACCTACCAACTCTAGGGTAGACAGCGGAGAGGGGGGTCACAACCCCCCCAACTGATATTAAAGGGGAAACCACGATCTACTTTCACGACTCCACACAAACAAAGCACCATAACAAAATAAAGCCCCCCTCCCCACCACCTAACCCACCCTTCCTAACCCCCAATGACCATGCCCCCCTCCCCACCACGGGCCGGCGGCGTGGATATTCCAACGTGGCCGGCCTGCGAAAAAACCCCCAACCTACCACCACATGGTATTTCAATGGGCCAGCCAGCTACCGAGGCCGGCCCACAGAAATACCCACACCAAAAACACAAACAAGAACATTCAACAAAAATCAAAAACAATAATAAACATAAAAATTACAAAGAAAATCTTCAAAAAACAAACAAAAATAAACAAGGACAAACACAACCCCCCACCCCCCCACAAATCACAACACCACCACCCCTAACAAAACAGAGCACACAACTTACCACGACACGTGCAGCCTCAACGAGGACCTGAATTGAAATGACAAAAGAACAGGAAGAATACACAGCCCAGGACACAGTCAAAATTAAAACATTACGCAACAGCACCACCCAGTGGCCACAGGGAAAATGACACTCAATGAATTCAACTTGATCTCCAACAATTTACAAAAGGGAAATTAGTTTTAAAAACATTCAAAAATATCCAAACCAAAAATTTATCCAAAAAATAAATAAATAAGAACACACTAAAAGAAAAAACAAACATCTAAACACAGTCAAAAACATTGAATGTAAAAAAACATACACTTCCACATTTTTTTAAAAATTCTTATCCAAGGTACACCTATTACCAAAAACCACATAGGAACACATTATTTTTAAAAATGCCATTATTGGGGAAAAAATATATCAACCTTTCCTCTTTTTAAAATCCAAATTTTTTTATAACAGTTTAAAACACTACCTACGTATAAAAAAACATTATTTTTTAAAAATAACATAACTCATTTAAATACACATACAACAAAAATCATCCAACACCAATTTTCATATATTTTTTTAAAAAAACCCAAAAAAAAGCCCGGCAACGCTGGGCAACCCTTGCTGGTAACATATAAAAGTTGCATTGGAATAGGCTCATTGAATCAATGGGGATTTGGTGAGTCAATTCACCGGTAAATTCCATTGATTCAAATGAACCTATTCTAGTTGCAACCTATTCTATTGATTTAATTGTCTTACTGTAACTATTTATGACCAGATGTAAGTGACTATTGGAGGATGCATTCCCAGGAGAAGGGGTTGGGGGGAGGGGGAGACTGTTTTCTGGGAAAGAGAGTTCAGAACAATGCTTCATTGAAATAAGCATGAATTGCCTTCTCTCTTGTCTTGATTAATGATATTTTATTGGTATGGAGTGTTCGTAAAAACAAAACCGTAGCCTTCCCTTCCCTATTTATCAGTGAGTTGATTCCAGATTCTGTCCAGCCAACATTTAGCCAGTGACTCTGTGGGGACATTTAATATTGTATTTTGATACCTGCCTCTTTTTATGCTTGCTCCCTATTTGCCAAATGCAGAACAGTGGGCTGTGCATAAGAGCATAAGAACAGCCTTGCTGGAACATGCCACAGCCCATCCAGTCCAGCATTCTGTCTCACACAGTGGCTCCCCATTTGCTTCAGGGTATTATTCCCAAGCAGATGCCTTCACCTGCTTAGGATTCCCTGGAAATGGCATTGAGAGATATCCTGCCTATCTCTCCAACCCGGAGGTTGTCCTTAGGTATCCATAATTATAGCCATTAATACCCTTGTCTTCCATGAACTTGTCTAATCCTTTCATAAAGCTGTCAAGACTGACAGCTGTCACCACTTCTTCTGGCAGGGAGTTCCATAGACCAATGATCCTCTGGGTGAAAAAGTACTTTCTGTTATTTGTTTGAGAACTAGTACCCAAAAGTTTCGTGGAGTGTCCCCTAGTTCTAGTGTTGTGCGATAGGGAAAACAGTTTTTCCTTATCTACTTTGCATGAGGCATTGCAGAAAACAGCTGTACAAAGTTGTCTGTCTTTCCCTCTTCTCAGTATGCTGGTCATAATTTCTTAAGCAAAGGCTCCTCAGCAGCACAATTCATGGCTACTAGGATTAATTAATGGAGGGTTGTATTCTGCCAATTGTTGTAGCATGCAGGTTGTAAGGCACAGGCTTAAATTCCTACATTGAAGCAAATACATTTTTTTTATTTAAAAAAAAACCAGGATAAACAGAGCGTTTATTATTTTCTCCCAGAAGCTGGGAAATACCTGTATTATTTAAAAGGGATTAATAGAAAGCAGTATGTTTTCCTTAGGTTAAAGGCCACTCTGTTCTACACTTTACACTTGGTATTATAGCCAGATAGGGTCGTGGTAGCTAAGTGGTTAAGACACTGAGCTTGATGACCAGAAGGTCAACAGGTCGGCATTCAAGACCAGAGTGCTGCGTATGGAGGGAGCTCACATTGCCTGTCCCAGCTCCTGCCAACCTAGCAGTTTGAGAGCAAGAAATTGTAAGTAGATAAATAGGTACAGCTTCGGCAGGAAAGGTAATAGTCTAGTCATGCCTGCCACATTGCCACAGAAATGTCTACAGACTGTAAATGGATATGAGCGCGCGCGCACGCATGCACACACACACACACACACCGAGTTGTGCACACACCTGGCACACGCACACGCACACACCTGGCTTTTGAGCAAAGGAGACCTTTACTATTATAGCCAGATTCTGGATCAGATCAATCAAATCAGTGGGATCTAACAGAAGTGTCGATTTACCATGATGAGACACACAGTTGGATTTAGCTCTTGAATTTTTTTGGTGCTGTTGCAGTAATAGATTAATCTGCCCCTGAGAGCACCTGTTTTTGGCTCTTCACGCTATGCACAAAACTGCAGGTTTTGCTCAGATAATTCAGTGGCTCCACTTTTTGGACTTTCCTCCACGTCCTTTCTTTGAGGCTTGTCCCATTAGTCCAGGGGTGCCCAAACTTTTCAGACTGTGGGCTGGTCATGTGGTTCAGGGAGCTGGTCACTATGGCCTGGGGCCGGATCCAGCCCCTGATGCCAATTCATTCAGCTTGCAAAGCCCTCGTCGCTCCTGGAAGAGGAAGTAAAACACGTCCATACAGGTGCATTTTACTTCCGCTTCCAGGAGTGACGAAGGCTTTGTGGGCCAGACGAATTGGCATTGGGGGCCGGATACAGCCCCTGGGCTGTAGTTTGGGCACCCCTGCATTAGCCTGTTTTGCAGGAACAAAGATCTGCCATAGGAAGAATGCTGATGCCTCATTCCTAGGTAGTTATTTGCATCAGTTGTTGAAGTATTGTTAATGCTGACACAACTATGGCCTTACCATGAGCTTCCTACAGAGCGACCACTGGCTTTTCTAGAAAATAATCCTGACTATCTCTGCTGTGAGTAGAATGTACAAAAATACAAAGAAATGGAAAAGGAAGATTAGAAATAATACACTTGAACTAAGAGTAAATGACACTCAGATCATCAGGAGAAGGCAAGATGGGGCTCACAGGAAAAACCCCAACAGTGGTAGGAAAAGTAGAAGGGAAGAGGAGAAGAGGAAGACCAAACATGAGATGGATTGACTCTGCAAATTAAAACACACCTTTTACTTTACATGACCTGCCAGGATTTTTTTGGAGGTCACAGGGTTGACATAAATTGAAAGTTATTTGGCAGCAAATAACAACGATTAAAAAGTCATTAAGATGGCACACATTTCATCACAGTTTTAGATTCCATATGTGTGTTTTGTATGATTGTCCAGGGGAGAAAACTCACCCCTGAAGGGTTAAAACTAATAATAAAGGGGGGGGGGGGGGGAGAGTACAAATGAAATGACCTTGAGGAGCTAAAATTTAACTGGCTGGGAGAGCTGGAAAGAAACCTCCTTATCTCTCTTTGTCCCAGGCACCAACTGGGAATAGATTGATGGCAGACACCTGTGTAAAGATCAAGGTCCCCCTTGCGAAACCCAGTCATATCCGACTCTAGGGTTCAGTGCTCATCTCTGTTTACAGCAAAAGAGCCAGCATTGTCTGCGTCTGCAGACATTTCGTGGTCATTTGGAAGGCATGTCTAGACACCGGAGTGTACGAAACACTGTTTAATTTTCCCGCCAAAACGATACCTATTTACTTGCAATTAATGGGAACTAAACAGCGCTTCAATCAAGGTTTTTGTGGGTCTTTTGTGTGCTGAAGTTAATCACTAGAATCTATACTGTATAAACCCAAGATATACGTTTGTATGTCTGGTATGCGTTTCTCCCCCTCGCAACGCACCCCCTGACAGCTTCACAGGGCCTACTTTGCGTGTCTCAGCCAAAGAAGAGGGGGGTCCGGAAGCCATGGGTGGGGCATAAGCCCCACAAAAGGGATCACGAGTTTGTCGTCGGTGCGCATACGCACACGAGCGTGTATGCATCACCACCGGGAGCCCGGTGCTGATGCAGGTGCGTGTGCACACGTCACACCCAAGCCTCCGGCAGATGCTGACACAGGTGTGCGCACGCGCGCCAGTGTCACATAACGGCCTCCAGCAGAGGACGACACTCATCACCCGCGGCCGCTGCCCCTTGCGTGCACCCATGCAAACACCATGCACCAAAGTCCGCCTCTTACAACCGCTTCCTGGCGAGGCGCCACGGCAGACACCGTTTCAGGCCTGCTGTGCCATTTGGCCACCACCAGAGCTGACTGCCACGCAGAACAAAGGACAATGCGGTCGCCCCCCCAGAACGTAAGAAACGATGCCCCCCAGACCCCCCGCCCCCAGGATACCATCGCCACCCCCAACGTATCCCCATGCCGGCTTGGCTCCCTCCCGGGTGAAATCCAGGCACGCACACACATGCACACGCACACACGCTGCACGCAAACACACACTTATAAGAGGGATCTAAAAAAGAAATATTTAAGCAAAATAGTTTGGCTTTATGTTCTTCAGTTGCTCAGATAAAAATCATGTTGTTTTATTGCTTCTATATACTCACTTCAGAATAAGTTCCTTCAAACTCGAAAGGGCTCACTCCTGCATTGGACATGTATAGGGTTGCACTAGGTCAATGATGGCAAAACTTGGCACTCCAGCTGTTTTTGAACTTCAATTCCCAGAAGCCCTGATCAGCAGGAGTGCTGACTTGGGCTTCTGGTAACTGAAGTCCCAGAACACCTGGAGTGCCAAGGTTCACCATCTCTGTGCTAGGTTATATTACTTAGCTTCTCAGAACCACCTGGTCTTCCTTTCATTCATATTCCCCCAGCCCAAGTTTTTGTCCTATTGCTGAATCGTTGTTTATGGTATTGGAAATTCGAATAGAGCAGGACTACCCAAAAGCATAGCTATACAGTATTTAGTTTCTCCTCCCCCATTACCTTTCCTTTACTAATGCGAGTTTATTCTAGACTGGGTAAGTACCTTGTGATATGTCAATTGGGAGCTCACATCTCAGTGGTACTCCTTGATGACAGACATCCATGCTCATTGGTTGTGTGGCTTGGAATGATGGAAATGGTAGTCTGGTATGTCCAAAGGCTATCCTGTTGGGAAAGGCGCCAGAAACAGAGACAGTATCTTTTCTTTAACTTGCATCACAGTAATGCCACCGGAATCCAGTTGTGATTTTCTTCCTGAATTATAGGCAGATGTCTTGGAATGTGGGACAATATCACCTGCTGGCCGTCTTCTTCCGTTGGCCAAACTGTCAGTGTCCCTTGCCCCCAAACCTTCCAAATGGTAACTGGGCAAACAGGTAAGATTAAGAGCAAGATGTTGACATTTTCAGAAGAGTTTTGGTCAGTTTTCATTTGCACGGTGTCAAGGGTTAAAATAAGTAATGGGTGATGTGTGGATCTCCAAATGTTGTTCAGCTGCAACTTCCATGGTCATTTCTTGCCCTTATCAGTGACTGCTAGAACAGCTGGAAGTTACAACCCAACAATATCTGGAAGGCCCCACACTCTTCTCTGTCAAACTGTCAAGCTGTGAGGGTCAAAGAATAAGACAGGGTCAGAGAAGTAAGTGGACAATCACCTCTGATATAAGTTGCAAGGTAGGTTGAGAACTTTTGATACTGTCCATGGTTTTTTCTTGGCAAGGGTACTGGTGTGGGTTGCCAGTTCCTTCACCAGCGATTTGTGTTTAGTCTGAGTTCTCCAGATGGTGACTGCAGCCATGAAATCAAAGGACGATTATCGTATATACTTGAGTATAAGACAAGTTTTTAACCCCAAAATGAGCCCCCAAAAGGGGACATGACTTATACTCGGGTCAATGACCACGAGGGTCCCAAGACTTGCCAGATTGAGATGCACCAACAATTTAATTAATTTTACCATTTTTTCATGTATTTTGATTATTGAAACTCACTAGCAGCTGCTGCATTTCCCACCCTCGGCTTATACTTGGGTCAACATATTTTCCTGGGATTCAGGTCAAAATTAGGTACCTCAGCTTATATTTGGGTCAGCTTATACTCAAGCATATACAGTACTTCTTGAGAGGCAAGCAATGACAAACCTAGGCAGCATAATAAAAAGTAGAGACATTACCCTGCCAACAAAAGTCTGCATAGTTAAAGTAATGGTCTTCCCAGTAGTAATGTATGGCTGTGAGAACTGGACCATAAGGAAGGCTGAGTGCGGAAAAATAGACATCTTTGAACTGTCATGCTGAAGAAGACTCTTGAGAGTCCCCTGGATTGCAAGGAGATCAAATCAGTCCATCCTAAAGGAAATCAGCCCTGAATGCTCCTTGGGTGGATAGATACTGCAGCTGAAGCTCAAGTACTTTGGCCACCAAATGAGAAGAGAGGACTCATTGGAGAAGGCCCTGATGCTGGGAAAAATCAAAGGCAAAAGGAGAAGGGGGTGGCAGAGGATGATTTAGATGGCATCGGTGATGCAGTGGGTGTAGATCTTGGCGGACTACAGAGGATGGCAGATGACAGAGGAGCCTTGTGTGCGGTGGTCCATGGGGTTGCAAAGGGTCAGACTCGACTATGCAACTGAACAACAATAAGGTTGAGAACACAACTCTTTTCCAGTCCTAGCTCCTTTATTCTTCTTATAAATGCTAATCATCAGCTTTATTCCAACATGACATCCCGCACCACACTCCTGTCCACGTTCCATTAGGATAGTGATGGTGAACCTATGGCACGTGTGCCAGAAGTGGCACTCCCAGCCCTTTCTTTTAGGCCACACGTCAGCACTTCCTCCCTCCCTCCAGCTCAGAGTTCACGCTGTCCAGCAGCCCAAAGGGAGCGCTTCCTCCCCCCCCCCCCAGCCCCTCTGTTTGGGCACTCAGTCTCTAAAAGGTTCACTATCACTGTATTAGGAGGTTACCTCTTAGTCTAAACATTAAATTTTTGTTGTAATCTGTTCTCCTTTGTCGTGGTCTCTGAAGTAGGCCTGGACTGAAGTCTAGTCCTAAAGTTTCATAACCAGTTAACAGAGTATTGGGGCTTTGTGCCCTATTGCTGCCACCTTTTGTTCCAATTTTTATACACAATCTATTAATGAATTAATTGCCCTAGGGGTCTTTGGAATGGCTTTACACATACATCCAGCATTTCGTGTGGAGGTTGTGGTTGATTTAGTACTTTATAGTTCATAACTCTATGTACAAATCCTTGTGTAAATGGACTCGTATCATTGCCAAAACTAACAGTAAGCATAAAATATTGTTTGATCACTATAAAAAAATTTCTATGGCAGCTAATTAAGTGATTTATTTTGTTCCTGACATTACAATTCAGGGCTTATACATCGCAACTGCACAATGGAAGGCTGGTCAGAGAAATATCCGAAACCGTATATTGCTTGTGGTTTAAATGCAGAAGAAATTAATGCTCCTATAGTTGCGTGGGAATCTAAGGTAAGTTCATATGACTAGCATGGCCAAAAATAGACATCGTAAGTATCTTGTACGAAGCAGAGAAGGCTTGAACCTCCTTTCTGAGACATTTCTTTCTGGGTAGATTTAAATGAGACTCTCTCAAATCATTTCAGAGAGAGAGGTAGCTGGAATGATATCCAATCCCTGGAGTCTTGTAGATTTGGATGATGTGTTCCTGGATGTCTCTTTGCAGGTGTCATATCTGATGAAGTTGGAAATTGTATACACAGTTGGGACTAGTATATCCCTGGTAGCACTGACAATTGGCTTAGGTATTCTGGCTTCTTTCAGGTGAGAAGGAAATGCTCATTTTTTCTGTATTCTTCCCTTTAGTTATCTATTCAGTGCCAGATGTCTTGGTCATGAGAGAGCTGCAAAGGCTTTTTCTGAACAGGGCAGTGATTGTAAAGGTAAAGGTCACCCTTGCTCGAAAGCCAGTTGTAGCCAACTCTAGGGTTCAGTGCTCATCTCTGTTTATAGCCAAAGAGCCAGCGCTGTCTGCATCTGCAGACATTTCCATGGACATGTGGCAGGCATGCCTCGACATCAGAGTGCACGGAACGCTGTTTACCTTCCCACCAAAGTGGTCCCTATTTTTCTACTTGCAATTTCTTGCTTTTGAACTGCTAGGTTGGCATGAGCTGGGACGAAGACAGGAGCTCATTCCATTCTGCAGTACTCAGGAATCGAACCGTTGACCTTCCAGTCAGCGAGTTCAGCATCTTAACCACTTGAGCCACTGCAGGCATTCATACAATCACTGCGGTGATTGTATGAATAAAATGGTGAAGCAGCCAAAGCTGCTTTTTTGGTGTCCTTTTGTTAGTGTTTTCTGTCCTTATGTTATTGTTAATATAAGATTCATTGTAAAAAGATCAATAATAGCTGAACAAGATGATTTTGTTGTACTATGTCTTTCTGGGCCGGGTAGTGGAACCAGATTGTTCTCGATGGGTGGACGTCAGATTGTTCTCGATGGGTGGATGTCAGATTTTGTGTTGACTTCGTGAGCAGTAGCTTTTTGGCAAAATTCTGTGCCTTGCACCAAAGCTTCCCAGCTCAACTTCCATTTAAAAGATTCATTTAATGGTTCTGAGTTTGAGTCCCTGTCCTATTCAGGTTGCTTTACATTATCATCTGGCTGATAAGTCTCATCGAGCAATTCCTTATTTTAAAATGTGCACAATCTCTCTCTCTCCATCTCTCTCTCTCTCTTTGGAGGGCAGAAGACTTCACTGTACAAGGAATTACATTCATATGCAGCTTTTTGCTTCTTTCATTTTGCGAGCTGTGGCAAACTTCATTAAAGAGCCAATACTCTCTGAAGACACCCATGATGCCGTGTTCTGCGAATTACACATGGTAAGGATGGAGAATCAGGAAATGGTATAACCATCTTGTTCATTACTTTACTTTATTGTTATTACGGTGTTTGACCAGTCTTTACAATAGAATTTTTTTTCACACTTTGTTAACAATAGAAAAGGTTTCACACTTAGTTAACAATAAGAAAAAGCGGTAAAACAGTACATCTTGTTCATTGCAAGAGGAAAAAACGCTATTTGAGAGTCAAATTGCTTTTCTGTACCTTCTAGCTAATTTGTTGAAAGTGCAGTGCTTACTGCCACATTTTGACGTGCAGTCATAGAAATGGCTTTACATTCAGTGTGCTCACTGGCTTCAATGAAAGAGAAAAATATTTTAGAAAACAAAACCTTAGAAGGATGATTTCACAAATGGTCTCACATATGAGCATGTGGCTTTTGTAGAAAAAAAAGAGCTGCACTTTTAGATCATGCAGGTACTCATCCCAGTCCATGTGTAACCAAGATGCATTTTCATAACTGACAATCAGTAATGAAGTAACATAATCTGCCACTCATCTCAAGTGTCAGCCCTAGTGCCACAGCGATTAAACAGCTATACTGCAGCCAAAACATTGTGAGTTCAATCCTGACAGGGATCAAGGTTGATTCTGCCTTCCGTCCTTCTGAGGTTGGTAAAATGAGTACCCAGCATTTTAATCTTCTGAACCACCCAGAAAGTGCACTAATTACTATGGGGAGGCATATAAGTATAATTGCTATTGCTATTCAACGTCACCTTTGAACTTAGCTGTACTTCTGCTGTGACCAGAAATTGATTTTCTCAGCAACAGTAATGTAGTGAGCAATCCATGTAATGCCAACTATTTCAGGGTTACTTGGTGTTCAGTGGGCATCTAGAGTTACTAAAGAACAACTTCTGGCTGAAATAAATACCACTAGACATGGTTTGTTGGTACAGACGAATATAGTTGTTTGCATTTTGGAACTCTCCCTGGAGTTGTGGCTGTACAAACAATTGTGAAAAGTGCCTGTCCTTAAAAATACACCACTTCACTGGAATTATGACAGTGGCCATATTAGCTGGGAATTCTAGAGGTTGTAGCTCCAAATGTGGATATCTGTGGTCTGCAAAACTGACAACTTTTTGCAGTATCTATCTATCTATCTATCTATCTATCTATCTATCTATCTATCTATCTATCTATCTATCTATATAAAATGGTGCGTTAACCGTTGGAATGTGACAAAGGATGTTGCACCAGGCCCCACTAGCCCCGTCCGAGCCTCTGTGCACTCGCCTCAACGGGGTTCGCAGGTAACTGTCAGGTTGAAATTTTCGGCCGGGGGGCAGGAGCCCCCCAGATGCAAACAAAAAAAAGGAACTTCAATTGCCAACGTTCCTTGCACCAGAGCCAATCAGGTTGAGCAGCGCGGCAAAAGGGACGTTCGGAAACGCGCTGCGGCCAATAAAAAAAAGCCGCAGGAAAAAAACCGCTGCAGTAACCAAACACGCGCAGCCAAAACTACAAGCCCCAGCATCCTGTGCGCCATTAGCGTGCAGAACGCTGAGGCAGCCGGCTCATGAAAAATAAAAGTAAAAAAATACCCTGCCACTGCTGCTCTTCCTTCCCATGGGCCAGCTAGCATGGCCCATGGAAAAGAAAGCCCCCCCCTGCCATTGCCCTTCCTTCCCACGGGCCAGCCAGCATGGCCCGCGGAAAAGAAAGGCCCCCCCGCCGCCGCTGCCCTTCCTTCCCCCGGGCCAGCCAGCATGGCCTGTGGAAAAGAAAGCCCCCCCCCGCCATTGCCCTTCCTTCCTACGGGCCAGCCAGCATGGCCCATGGAAAAGAAAGGCCCCCCACCGCTGCTGCCCTTCCTTCCCACGGGCCAGCCAGCATGGCCTGCGGAAAAGAAAGACCCCCCACCCGCCCTTTCCTTTCCACGGGCCAGGCTTCGAGCCTGGCCTGTGGAAAAAAAAGACCCCACCCGCCCTTTCCTTTCCACTGACCAGGCTTCGAGCCTGGCCTGCCAAAAAAAAAAAAGACACCCCCCCCTCACCCCTATCCTTCCTTTCCACGGGCCAGGCATTGAGCCTGGCCCACGGAAAAGAAAGACCCCCCCTAAAAAAGTAAACATAAAAACACAAACCAAAAACAGTCAAAAACACTCAAAATCAAAAATCAAAAATACAATAAGGAAACACAAAAATAGCCAAAAACAAACAAGAAAAATCACAAAGACCCCCCCAAAAAAAACCCTCCCAAACAACCCCCTCCCCCCCAAGAAAAACACCAAAAACCCCAGAGAGCTTACCATGAGACGTCTTCACTCCATGACCACTGGAACTCAACTGAAAAAATAAAGAAAATACTTACCGGAAGCAACACCCAGAGGACAAAAGAGAAAAAATGTAGAGAGGAAGAAAAGCTCACCACCCCCACCCAGAGGCCACAAGAGAAAAAACATTCAAAAATATTGAAACTAATAAGATTAATTCCCAAATTAATCAAATAAGTTATCAAAACATTCAAAAATATTCACACTAATCTCAAAAAATACAAAAAAAACCCCCAGAAAGCACTTTTCACTCAAAAAAACAAATAAAAATAAAAAATGCATAAAAATAAAGATTTAAAAAACCAAAATTAAATTTTAAATTAAAAAAATAATAATTTACATTAAATAAATTAAAATAAAATTTGCATAAACATAAAACAAAAACCTTCCAAAACCAATTTAAAGAGCCCGGCACTGAGGAAGCCGGCACGCAAAAAATAAAAATAAAACACAATGGGAGCGCAAGTCCGCCGCAGGCGGACGCAGCGCCTCGAAGCCACAAAATCACAAAACCTTTCAACACCATTTAAAACAGCCCAGCACCATTGGTTCAAGAAAAAAAACGAAACCCTTTACTATCCAACCCCTCTCTCTCTGTGTATATATATAAAAATTCTGCAATAGGTTGTCAGAAAAACAACCTATTGTTAGAAAAACCTTTTACTATTTGAAGGATGTTTTAGTTTTTTCTTAACATCAACATTTTAAAAAAAAATTAATCAGTGTATATCTTAAATGTTAGTTATTAATAGAAATAAATTCATGAAAACCAATAATAAAATAAGCAGTATGTACTGTACTTTTATTTGTAAAGTCGGTTCCAGAGCTGTAACAAAGCAAAGTACAGACCAAGGATGAATGTACAGACTAGTTGGATAACTTTACTGAGCCTGAGAGGTTATTCCCCCTCACCCTGTGATCTTACATTACCATGTCACCCACCCACCATGATTCAAACATTTTGCATGACATAAAAAGGGTAATTCATACCCCACCACCCTCCCTGGAAGCCTAGGAGGGTGGATATAAAATGAAGCCCCCATCTTTTTAATGCAGGCAGTTTTAATGTGGTTAGTTTTAATAGGTGGGTGGGTATGTTGGGGTTTTAATTGTTTTTAATATGTATGTTTTAATTTTGTTGTGAGCCGCCCTGAGTCGGGTTCGCCTGATTGGGCGGCATAGAAATTTGAACAATAAACAAACAAACAAACAGATAGTTGTTCATTTCGGATATTCAGGCTACTAGAGGATTTAATAAGCTTGAAATAAGTGCAAGTGGCTAAAAGATCATTACTGCCCCCCCTCCAGGCTATGATGACCTTTAAAGTGCACTTGAAATAGCATTTAAATCAGGGGTGGCCAACCTTTTTATATTACGGGCCTGACCATGCTCCCTGGACAGCTGAGCAGGCCTGACCACGCCCCCTGGAAGCAGAAGTGGGCTCATTTACAGCTGTCATAAACGTGCCCACTTCCACATTTATGACAGCCATGGGTGCGTTTACGTATGTGCAGGCACATTTTAAGGTTGTTGTAAATACGTCTGCTTCCACTTCTGGGTGTGGCGGTGGTGGTGACAGGCTGGATGGAATGGTGCCGTGGGCCGGGTCTGGCCCATGGGCCATAGGTCAGGAACCCCTGATTTAAATGGTCCATCACAATGGTGGGTGCAATTGGTGACTTTCATGCTGAAATAATTGACCTGGATGGAAGGGGCTGGGGTACCACATTTAGCTGGCTGCTAGCCCTTTGCTTTTCCTCCTCAGTTAGTAGACCTGGTTGGTGAACATATAGGCAAATACGGAATAAAGTTTGATGATGAAATGCAGGATTGTAACAGCAAAACTGTGTAAATAAGAGAGAATAAAATATTTTGTTCTGTATAATAATCTCCTTCTGTCTCCTCAGGGCAGATGTAAGATGATCGTGGTCTTCATTAACTTTTGTATCATGGCTAACTACAGTTGGCTCCTTGTGGAAGGGCTTTATCTGCACTCCTTGCTGGCAATTGCCTTCTTCTCTGACAGAAAGTTCTTCTGGTGGTTTGTGTTCCTGGGATGGGGTAAGCATTCCTTTGGATTTCAGTCAGTCAAAACAAGTGGGACCTCCGGCGTAGCCTGGAATGTCTCTGTTTGCTCCGTTGTTTGTCCCTTATCCCACGTGTTACATCAGCTACTTTTTAAAATTTCAGTTCCCTTAATATGCCTCTCTCTTCCTTTCCTACAACTCATGCTGGCTTCCTCCATGGTAAACTTTTTATCACACAATTCCTTTGCCTGAGACACACAATTCTGGAGCTGTGTCCAGAGAACTGTTAAATTCCCCATGAGTTTTCCTAACCACTTCTTCATTCTCCCCCACTTCACAAAGAAGGTAATGATTCTGTATTTTAATGTAGGAGAAATGTGAGTGCTCCGCTTAGAAGTGTGCTGTCTTTCTAGTTATTTTTTCCTCACTCACTCCTTGTTGTTTTTGTTATGTGTCAACAAGTTGCCTCTTTCTTATGGTAACCCTGTGAATGAGGGATCTCCAAAATGTTCTTTCCTCAACAGCCCTGCTCAGTCCTTGTAAACTCAAGGATGTGGCTTCCTTTAGGGAATCAACCCATCTCATAGTTGATTTTCCTCTTTTCCTAAAACCTTCAACCTTTCCTAGCAATATTGTCTTTCCCAGAGAATCTTCCCTTCTCATAATATGCCTGAAGTGGGACAGCCTCAATTTCATCATTTTTGCTCCCAGATATATTTTTATTCTATAATCCCCTTGTTTGTCTTTTTGGCAGTCCAAAATATCGGCAAAGCTCCTCCAGCACTATATTTAAAATGAATCAGGTTTTTTCCCCTGTCAGCTTTCTTTACTGTCCAGCTTTCACACCCATAGATGGTGATCAGGAATACAAGAGTGTGATATAATCTTGGTCTTCAATGACATCCACTTGATCTTTTCCAAGTCTCAGTCTTTTTCTGATTCCTTGGCTGCAGTCTTCATTCGGATAGATGATTGAACCAAGATATAATTTTAAAAAACAATTTTAGTTTCTTCATTGCCAACATTAAAGCTATATAGTTTTTCTGCAGTCATGATCTTTATTTTCTTAATGTTCAACTGCAGTCCTGCTTTGGCACTTTTTTCTTTCTGTTTCATTAAAACTGATTCTAAGTCATTGCTGCTTTTTGCCAGTAAGATAGTATCATTAGCACATCTTAAATGACTGCCGTTTCTCACACCAATTTTCACTCCTCCTTCATACGATACGTTCTGCATACAGACTGAACAGGTAAGGAGATTAAATGCATCTATGTCTGACACCTTTGATTATTTGAAACTGTTCTGTCTCTCCATATTCTGTCCTAACAGTAGCTTTTTGTCCATAATATAGGTTATATATTAGGACAATCAAGTGCTACGGCATGCTCCATTGCTTTCTGAACCATCCATAGTTTCTCATGATCCATAAAGTCAAATGCCTTGCTGTTGTCTATAAAGCATAGGCTGATCTTCTTCCAATTTTTTTTATTTTACTTCCTCCAATTTTTTTCCTCTGACCAGTTTTCCTTTCCTTGCAACTTCCCTCTTTTCTATTTCTGCTTGTTGCCTTCTTCTTACTCACCCTTTCTCCTTTGTCTCTTTCTCTACTGCATTTAACTTTCAAGAAGCAAAAATTACTCACCTAGGTTGTGCATCCACCCTGGAGCGGATGAAATGGTGACATTGAAGACAAAAGTACATGTAGCAATCCTCAGAATCACATTTTCTGTGATTTTTCTCTCTCTTTTGTATGTGGAGGGGTGTTATTTTAAAGGATTATCCAATCTGGCCAGGTTATCCTGCTATGGTAATAGAGTAGACCATACTGCCAGCAACTCAACACTGATGGTCAGGTGGCAGTTTACTAACCTGACCACCCTGAAAACTAATGGCCTTGGGTGCCGAAGTCCACAGGGAAGGGTGATGGTCCCCAAGTGGATTAAATCCCACTTGAATCCATCGTGAAGTAGGGTAGCAGTTTCATCAATGCTGGCCTGGGACCGATGAGGAACTTGATCAGTGGTACAGGTGTCATGTGGCGATGTGGAAGGCAAATGAAAGGTCACTGCATTATATTCTCAGGACAGTCTTCCTGGCTGATTGCCATGAGGATCGCCAATATTCGGGTTTGGATACAGCAGAAGAGGGAGAATGCTCTTTTGAATATCCTATGGTTTCCCCAGCTGCACTGGAGCCTTTCTTTTGTTTGTGTGTTGTCTCATTTTTTCTCCATGCTGTTTGGTAAAAAGACACTAGGATTTGTTATTATCTCTCCAGATATTTCAGCTAAGATAACTCTGCTTTCCTCCACTACAGGGACCCCCAACTTGTTTGTACTTGCATGGGTTGTAGCCAGACTGTTGCATGAGAATGTTGGGTAAGCCACATAATCTTCCAAAATTCAGTATTTATTTATAGTTATGTTCCTATGAGTTCTTAAACAAATGGGCCCTGTTTGCTTGCAATATCCAGGAATTCTATAATTGGGAGAAGTTTCCAAAGAAAAGAAAAGCCAACAAACTGTTAGTGATTTAGTCCTTTCTTCTCATTGGTCATCCAGAAGAACATTTGTTCCCTCCTCTGTGTTGGCTGGTGGAACTTATTGGTAAAACGCTTCCCTTTTGTTTTATGAAATCAACATGTCAGTTAAGGAGAATTACGAAATGAGTTAGGATTCAGAAACTAAGACCAAATCCTTATTTATGATCTTGGCTTGAAAAAGGAGTAGCAGGCCAAGAAGTAGGTTCAGATCACAGGTTAAACAAACCATTTTTTTGTTTACCTAATATGCTGTGTGAATAATCTCTGTTTAGCTGCGGGCGCACATGCACATTAATAACTTTAAAAACTTATTGTTATCCCTCAGCATTGAGATTAGTGTTGTTCTGCATCCACCAGGGGGAGCATTTTGTTTCCACAAAACAATACAACATTTGTGTTTGAGGGGGGAAGGAAGTGGTTTCAGAGGCTCTGGTCAAAAGATTAGGTGCTGAAACAGCTGTGTGGCTTTGAGGCCTCTGAACTTTGTCTTAACAGCACAATGGCTTGTGATATCAGAGATAAATCCAGCTGGCTGTGTGCCTTTTTAAAAGCATTTCAGAGGGTTGATGAAACCACATGCTAGAAAGCTGTAAGCTCCTGTTTTGTCTGCACAACAATCCTAAAAGATAAGATTGACCAAGGAGCAGAGAGCATCAGGGCTGAAAAAGAGTTTGAACTAAATGCTCCCATTTTTAAGATCTGTGCATTAAAACACACTGGGATTCCTGAATGAACATCTGAATTGATTCCTAGAACTTGTGCTGGAGTTTGGTTTGTTGTGGCAGTTTCATTGGTGCACGTTCATATGTTTTTTAGATATGCAGAAAAAGAAGAGTGCGTGTGGCATAAATTAATGGTTTCTTACTTCATTGGTTTTAGATCATTTCAGACATTTGTTAGTTCTTCTGAAGCGATAAGGACTACTTTTTCTGACAAACAGCATCATAAAATTGCTCTTCTGCTTCTTGGTATTCACACTTAAGAGTTACAGGCACATGTTCAGTTTTCATATATTTTTTGTGCAAACAGGATACATGCCAAGCCATATCTAATACATATGTTGCGCTGTAATGTATTTCATATGAGGCATTTTTCCCAGCTTGATTCATCAGTGGGCACTGAATGCAGCCACTGATCAATGACCTGAAAATAACAACTTACTTTACTCTTGTTACAGATGTTGGGATACCCACCTTACCTATGTGCGGTGGCTCATCCAAGGCCCTGTGTTGGTCTCCATTGTTGTAAGTCTTGTTTTGTTTTATTTTTTTACAAATATAGACTTCCAAGGTACAGTTAAATTGAAGAATTACTTCAGATTCTGTGATTTTCAAATATGTGAACCTAATACCAAGTTTTAATGGATTTTTGCAGATCAATTTCATAATGTTCATTAATATTGTAAGAATTCTGATGAGCAAGCTTAGATGGCCAGATGGAAGGGGCAAGGATTCCAGCCAATACAAGTAGGTTTGTGTTGATACTCAGCATCATAGATAAGCACAACAGCAACTGAAGAGTTGCCATTTTGACAAAGTTTGAGTTATTGTCTGCTAGCCAAATCACAAATGTATCATAGATTGGCTGAAGGCCTGCTGTGCAGTTCTGTGAGTGCAACAGTAATGATGTCATCATCAGTGGCAAATCTCCACTGATTAAAGCAGGGGTTCTCAACATTTTCAGGTCATGGTCCTTACCACACACACCGGACAGCTGATTGGGCCAGTCAAGTGGTTCCTCCCACGGGAAGCATAAGTAAAACATGCCCCGTGCATATGCAGAACGGATTTATGGCAGCATTCTGTGCATGGGTGGGTGCATTTTACTTCCACTTCCGGGAGCGGCGGATAATTTGTCATCGGGGGCCAGGTCTGGCCCATGGGCCATAGGTGTGCGAATGCCTGGATTAAAGGTTTCTTTTGGTGACTTTGTTGCATGGTGTACATGTCATGTGCATCCTGAAATTGGCTTTATTCAGCAATGATTTGCTGCTACCGTGCTACTGACATCATCACTGGTGCCTACGGAGTTGCGCAACAGGATTTTGGTCATTGACTAGTAAAATGCTCAACAGTCATGGGAAAAATAAAATGGCAGATTTAAGGCCTGACTTAGGTTAAAGCTGACATATCTTTATGCTCACAGACATAGTAGTAGCAGAGTATAACAATGGGTGCAATACTCCAAGCTCTGGAGAAAAAGATCTGCAGTCTTGTACTGAAGATGAGAGCATTCTTGCTAGCAGGCTGAAAATCAGACTTGTGCATACCTGTCAAGTTTCGGGAAATTTCTGTCAAACCCCTGTATTTTACACTCTTTCCCGCCATCATCCCGTATTAGTTAGACTGCAATTAGACTGGAGTTAGACTGGAGGCCAGCACAGGATAAGCATAGCTGTCCAGTTTCCCGTTTTGGCTGGGAAATTTCCCTTATTTGACAGAAATATCCCAAAACTTGACAGGTATGGACCTGTGTGCATCATCGGATTATGGCATAAATAATGCTGATACTCTACAGATATGCTGTAGTAGAACTCCCATAATTTCAAACTGTTGGCCATGCTGAGTAAAGTTGACGTGACCTGCAGCTCAAACATCTAGAGCAGGGGTGGCCAACCTTGGTGCTCCAGAAGCCCAAGTCAGGGAATTGAAGTTCAAGAACACCCGAAGCACCAAGATTGGCTAGCCCCTGTTCTAGAGATTATAAGGATAGCTGTATTAAGAATGACAGAGAGAGGGGGAATGAGCTTGTATATAGCTTCTAGTTGCATTACCAAAAATGTGGTGCAAAAAGATAGTTCGGTTTCACTTACCAGTGATAACTTTCGTTCTTCGAGTATATAGTTTGTGAATACACACTCATGGGGTTATGCGCCTGCGCAGAACGGAGATCGGAGGCTTGAAAAGCTATTGGTCTAAAGTTTTGGCGGTAAGACCGCCCACCGTACCGCCCACCCTGAGGCGCCCGCGCGCCATTTTACCTCAGTTCCATACTTAAGCCAAGCACAGGATAAACCAATTGATCTCATCCGTGCAGCTCAAGAGGGGAGGCAGGGTGGGTAGTGTGTATTCACAAACTATATACTCGAAGAACGAAAGTTATCACTGGTAAGTGAAACCGAACTTTCTCCTTCGTATAGTTTGTGAATCCCCACTCATGGGAGATTAGCAAGCTCACACTCACTTGGTCGGTGGGCAGTCGGATGAGATGTTCCCACGATGAGATGAAGGTGCCGTAGGTTGACCCGTCAGGGGCGATGAGTCCGGAGCCCTCTGGCGAGGACGACACGGCCAAGCCTGGCGTCCGCAGTGGCTCTGGTGTCCACCCTGTAGTGCTGGACAAATGTAGAAGGTCTGGACCATGTGGCAGCCTTACATATGTCCTCAAGCGGTGTGCCCTCCAGGAAAGCAGTGGATGTGGCAACCGCCCTGGTGGAATGCGTCCTGACATGCGGTGGAGGTGGCAGTGATGCTGACTCGTAGGCTAGGTAAATGGTAGAGGTGATCCATTTGGAGAACCTTTGAGCAGAAATGGGTTCACCCTTGGACTTTCCCCCATAAGCCACAAAGAGGCGTTGTGACTTCCTGAACTCTCTTGTCCTGCTGGTGTAAAACAATAAGGCTCGTTTCACATCCAGCGTGTGCCAAGTCCTTTCTTGGGCGTTAGAGGGGTTCTGGAAGAAGACTGGCAAGGAGATAGTCTGTGCCATGTGAAACTGGGAGACCACCTTGGGCAGGAAGGTGATGTCCGCTTGTAGGACGACGCGGTCGTTGAAGAATTGGAGAAATGGTGCGTCTGCTCGCAGGGCAACCAGTTCCCCAGCTCGTCGTGCAGACGTGATAGCCACAAGTAATGCCGTTTTCCATGTGAGGAGGCGAACATCGCTGGTGGCCATGGGCTCGAAAGGGGTCCTGGTGAGCGCGTTGAGCACGGTAGACAGTGACCATTGAGCCGTAGGAGTCCTGACCGGAGGGAAAGCGTTCCGTAGTCCCTTGAGAAAACGCTTCACCGTTTGGTCACGGAAAGCCCCAGAAGTGGGCGAACCAGCGGGAGAGTGCGCCACCACTGCTGCGAGGTGCACTCGGATGGAGGTGATGCTAAGGCCAGACTCCGCCAGATGGAGGAGGTAGGTCAAAACGTCCTGAAGTCCCACCTGCGGGAGGGCCGTGTGTTGGGCAGCCAGGAAAGCACAGAAACGCCTGTATTTGGAAGCGTAGGACTTCCTTGTGGAAGGGCGCCGCGCTAGTTCCAGGATCCTGGACAGTCTGGGGTTATCCTCCACGCGGTGAGGTGGAGGCTGGGCAGGTCCGAATGGTGGAGCTGGCCGTGCTCCATTTGGAGAAGCGTCGGTGATTCCGGCAGCGTGCGATACTGTGACGACATGCGTAACAGCAGCGGAAACCAGGCCTGGCGAGGCCATGCCGGCGCCACCAGAATTGCATTGGTTCTGTGTTGGTACATCCTGGTGAGCACCTTCTGGACCAGAGGAAACAGAGGAAAGGCATAGAGATAGTCCTGATCCCACCGTTTCATGAAGGCATCGCCCTCGGAGTTCAGTCCGATGCCTGCTCTGGAGCAGTACCTGCTGAGCTTCCTGTTGGACTCCGACGCAAAGAGGTCGATGCTCGGCGTCCCCCAGGCCTCGCAAAGCGATTGGAACACCCCGTCGTCCAGCTCCCATTCGTGGGTCGTCGAGGTGAGGCGGCTCAGGTGGTCTGCCAAGACATTCAGTGAGCCCTGAATGTGTACTCCAACTGGGAAAATGTGCCTCTCCAGGCACCATTCCCACAACTGCACTGCAAGGTACAGGAGGGTGGTGGACCGTGTCCCTCCCTGCTTGTTGAGGTATGCCACCGCCGTGGTATTGTCCGAGGCCACTTGCACAGCTTTGCCGGTGAGCAGAGTCTCGAAGGAACGCAGGGCCTTCCAAATGGCCAGCAGTTCCAAGTAATTTATATGGTGCACCGTTTCGTGTGGTGCCCAGGTGTCGTTGACCGTGAGAGTCCCGCAAGTAGCGCCCCAGCCGAGGTTGCTTGCGTCGGTCAGTATCTGCAACGAGGGTTGCGGGGGGTAGAAGCACTTCCCCGCGGCCACGTTGAATGGTGTCGACCACCATAGCAGTTGGTCCCTCAGTTCCGGAGACGGGGTCAACCGTTTGGACTGGCTGTCCCGGAGTGCGTCGAACTCGTGAAGGAGCCACGATTGTAGGGACCTGAATTTCAACTTGGCGTGGGGAATCACTGCCTTTGTTGAGGCCATCAGGCCTAGAAGTCTCTGAGCCTTCTTCGCCCGGATGCACGGTTTGGTGCGAAGTTCGCTCACCCCTTGCGCAATGTCCTGTAAGCGTTTCTGGGGGGCGTAGGCTCTGGTAGCAATCGAGTCGAGTACCGCTCCAATGTACTCGACGCGTTGAGAAGGAGTCAACTTCGATTTGGTGAAGTTGATCCTGAGGCCGAGACTCTCCATGATGTGGACCGTGTATTGCGTGTCCCGAATGGCTGACGATTTGGTGGGGGAGACGATCAACCAGTCGTCGATGTATGGGAAGACCCTGATGCCCCGTTGGCGGAGGAACGCAGCCACCGGAGCCATGCATTTGGTGAAGACCCGCGGTGCCGTGGCCAGACCGAACGGTAGGCACCGGTACTGGTACACGGAATTGTCGATGCGGAAGCGGAGGAACCGCCTGTGTTCCTCGAGGATGGAGACGTGGAAGTAAGCATCCTTGAGGTCTATGACTGTGAACCAGTCCCCTTTGTTGATGAGAGGGAGGACGGTTTGCAGGGTCACCATCCGGAACTTCCTGGTGTGGATGCATTTGTTGAGGCGGCGCAGGTCCAGGATCGGGCGAAGTCCTCCGTCCTTTTTCTGGACCACGAAGTACCTCGAATAGAAACCGTTGTCCCAGTCGGACGGTGTTACCCGCTCGATGGCTCCCTTGGAGAGAAGGGTTGATATTTCTTCCTCCAAATGGGGGGACGAGGTGGTGAGACGATGTCTTCCTACCCGAGGTATCCGCACGAACTCGATGGCGTAGCCAGAGGACAAGATCTTTAAGACCCACTGGTCGTCCGTGATGCCCGACCATACCTGGAGGAAGTTCCGGAGGGGGAGGTAGGGGATGTGGAGCGAGAGAGACTCGGCCGTCGCAGCTTCAAACGCGAGACTTGGACCTCGCGCCAGAACGCTTGTCCTGTCCGTAGGGCCGGTAGCGGGGTTTGTGCTGACGCCGCTGTTTGTAGGAGCTGGATCTGGGCTGCTCCGTTGGCCCTTGCTGCTGTGGGTTGCCCTGGAAGCGCCATGTGAAAGGCTGGAACCTCGGCCTGGCAGTCGGGGCCGGCGTGGTGAGCCCCAGGAACTTGGCCGTGGAATTGGTCTGGCGCATCTCATTCAGGACCTTGTCGGTATCCTGACCGAAAAGGCCCTGCCCGTCAAAGGGAAACTCCTCGATGAGCTTTTTCATAGCGTCATCGAGGGAGGTGTCCCTGAGCCAAGCATGGCGACGGAGATAGATTGCGGAGGCCATGTCCTTCGCCGCATAATCATTGATATGCCGGGCAGTGCGCATCAGCTGCTCGGCGACGAAGTCCCCCTCGGTGGCCAGCGCGTCGATCCGCTTCTGGGCGTCGGCGGGCAGTTTCGCCGTCTCAATCTTCACCTGCTCCCATAGGTGAGATTGATACAGGCCCATGGCGGCCGAGTAGTTGGCGGCACGGAAGAATAGGGAGCCGGTGGCGTAGAACTTACGTCCCACCGCGTCCAGTTTCTTCCCCTCCGGTGTCGATGGGACCGGGAATCCGCTGGTGGCCGTCCGATGCTGGAAGGCCTTGACCACCAGGGAATTCGGCAGGGGGTGTGCCTGCAAGAACTCGACGTTCTCGTCCAGGACTCGGTACATGCTGTCGAGCCTGGACGAAATGGAGTGCGCCGCCAATGGTTTTCTCCACGTCGCCCTCGCCGAAGTCATCATGGAGGGGAGCATGGTTATGTGGACTGGCCGTACAGCACGCCTGTCGAGCTTCGCAGTCATCTGATCCTCACCCTCCAGCGGCGGTTGATCCACCTTGAGGTTGAGTGCGGTGCCCAGCCTTGTGAGCATGGCGGTCAGCGAGCGTTGGTCCTCACCACGCGGTGGGCCTACCGCGCCGATGTTCTGCTCCGGCGTGCGCTCGGCGTCGACGTCTCCCTCGTCCTCCTCCGACGACGAGCTGGACTCATCGGAGGACGAGGGAGGAACTCTTTCATCCACGTCGGGACCGCGCCAGTACGGCCTGGGCGGGCCGGCGGGATGGGAGTCCACCGCATCAACGTCCGGACCACACCATGACGGTTTGGGTGGGCCGGCGGAGCGGACACTCGACCCACGGGAGGTCGGTGGGGCCACGGCAGGGCCGGCATGCCCGGGGCTTGCGGTGGTCGGAACCGGAGCCGCAGAGGCCGCAGGCAGGGAGGTCTGGAACTTGGTCGCAAAGGACGCCATGACCTGGAACATCTCTCGGACGAGCGCCATCTGGGATACGTCCGGGTCTGCTGATAGTGGAGCCACGGTAGCCGACGAAACGGTGGCCATCGAAACGGTGGCTGGTAGCGGCGTCGGCGAAACGGTCGTCGGAACGGTGATGACCGCGTCGTCTGTCGGCGTCCTGGGCCTTGGGGAGACGGAGGCCTGCCTCATGGGCGAACGGTTTCTTCCCCGAGGAGGAGAGGGGAGCACCTGGAGTGGGCGAGCTGGAGCCCCAGCCCTGCGTCCTTTATCAGGTGATCCGGAAGACGACCGTCCTCCCCAGATGGAGGACCCAGGAGAAGGACATCGGGCAGTCGAGAACGGAGGCGAAGGCCCGGGAGAGGCGTGCGTGCGTGGGGTTGGAGGAAGCGACCGTCTCTTCTCCGACCCATGTTTGCGCCTCTTCTCACCGTTCTTGTCCTTCTTCTTCTTCTTCCTAATCGGAAGCGTGGAGGAAGAAGCCGGCGGCGGCTGGGAAGCAGCGGCAGACGTGGAGGCGGACGCGGCGGGAGCCAGAGCGAGCTCCATCAGATGAGCCTTGAGCCGATTGCTACGGTTCTGCACCGCGAGGCGCGTAAACTTTTTGCAATGCGGGCAGGACTGGCTCTGATGCGACTCTCCCAAACAAAAGAGGCACAGGCTGTGGCCGTCGGAAGCCGGGAACTTCTTAAGGCACGCCGTGCACTGCTTAAAAGCTGCAGCCATCAACCGCGGAAAAAATTCTTCCAGTGGAAGCTTCTGGAAGCGGATACCCCGAAGGGCGGACCAGCCGCCACCCCCTTGAGGGGGGAGACGGTGATCGCAGCGAAAAAACTGGCTACTGAGTCCACTCGAGAGAAGAAACAGCGCCGGGGTGGCAATCCTGCCCGTGGGACAAGATTGCCGACAAAAATTGTAGAAACTAGCTCAGAAGGCCGATAAAAATTGAGAAGCTCTCGACGATCGTCCTGCTGCTACAGCGGAAAGAAGAGAACTGAGGTAAAATGGCGCGCGGGCGCCTCAGGGTGGGCGGTACGGTGGGCGGTCTTACCGCCAAAACTTTAGACCAATAGCTTTTCAAGCCTCCGATCTCCGTTCTGCGCAGGCGCATAACCCCATGAGTGGGGATTCACAAACTATACGAAGGAGAACCAAGGTGTTTTAGAAAATAAGACTTCATTGTTCTATTTTCGTATGATACTGCTGAATCTGTTGATGTGCAGTCTTGTACATGTTCTATAGTAGACAGATGGGGATGGGATTGGAACCTTCAGCCCCTCCGGTTCTTTCGGTCTCTCATTTCCATCACCTGAACTCAGCATAGTAAATTGTGAGATTAAGACTAGAAAAACTGACAGTTCATGGCTTATGAGACTTGTAGTCTAAAACATTTGGAGAGCCAAATATTCCCCAACCCAGTGTAAATCCAGTCTGTATACTGAGTCCAATAGTAAGTGTGCTACTTCTCCTCTTTTGCTCACTTATCTCTGTCTTTACTTCTAGGAGACTTGCTAAATCAACCTTGGTACTCATTCCTCTCTTTGGAATCCATTACATCATCTTTGCATTTTCCCCTTTTGATACTGAAAATGGCACAATGGAGATTCAGGCTCTGTTTGAAAAAGCTATCGGCTCTTTCCAGGTAACTTATTTATCCAAAGATCTGCAACATCTGCTTCAACATCTCCTTCAAGACCAGACCACCCTGATCCATTTTCCAGAATAAGAGGGGTAGTTCAGGATAGTGTGTAGCTATTCTGTTTCTTCCCAGCTTTTGTGAGGAATTTAGGTATATTCTGAGGGAGAGAGAAGCTAGAGATGGATGGGAGATGATATTGTCATCCCTGCTAATCAGACCCAGGGCCACCATCAGAAATTTCTGGGCCCCATTCTGAGCAATCCTATTGCCCCCCCCCCCCCCCAACACACACATACTTTTCTCTGTAATGGCCGGCGGCGGCAGGGCCCATCAGCTCCGGCCCCTATACGGCAGTACTGGTAGTGCTGCCCTGATGGCGGCCCTGATCAGACCATTCTGGCACTTAGCTTATAAACAATGTCTGGATCAAAGGTAGTTAGGTAAATACAGATTCAAGTTAGACTGAGATACTCTTTCATCCCTGCCCTGGATTTTGGACTAAACCAGCAGTTCAGATGTCCCATCATTTCTCAAATGACACCAAACAGTGTATCTAAATGAGAACAGAGGAATCTGCCTTAAATTGAGGCAGACTGTCAGACAGTTTGACCCAGTAACATCAACTCTGACTGGCAGCAACTTTCCAGAGTATCAGGTAAGTTTCTCCCCGCCCCCGAACCTTACCTGAAGACTTATTCCCATTTAAATACTAACCAGGTCGTTTCCTGCTTATCACTTGAAATTAGATAAGATTGGGTGGGCTCAAAGTGACATAATAGCTTCCACAGAACACCTTCTAGCTTTTAATAGCATTAGGATCCATGTCTAAAGTAAGCCCATACAGCTCACTGTGGCTTTATTCCCAATTATGTGTGCATGGGATTGCAGCCTTTGCCACCAAAGACAACTAAACTATGGACTGATTTTCATAGCTGGCAGGATAGTGCACACCTAAAAAATCTATGTATGGTTGTATGGATGCATTTTATTTCCTTTCTTTATAGCCCATTTTTATTGTACAAATGACAGTGTACAACAACAAAAAATGCACAGAATATTGTCTTGATGTTCCATATTTATTCTAGAATGACTAGAATGGTACTGTATTTGCATTGTATATCACATCCTTAAAATGGGATCCTTCTGTTTCAGGGCTTTGCTGTGGCTGTGCTTTATTGTTTTCTGAATAGTGAGGTGAGTTCACACACACTGATTAACTTTTTCTTCTTCCGTGTCTAGGCCAGACGTGAAACTGCCAAAACGAAGGCACCGTTTCATGAGTTCATTCTGCAGTTCCTTTCGCCTGACCTATCATGAGAATGATTAGCCAGCGACATGAGGTTGCCGTTACCTCTGGTCTGTGTGTATGGTTTGGGAGTTGTACAGCTAGGGAAAGAACAATGCTGTCCAGGGTTGTATAGACTGCAGAGGGGATAATCGGGCGTACTCTTTCCACTCTAGATCAAATCTATGCCTCCAGGTGTTATAAGAAAGCTGTACAGATTGCGCATGATAGTACGCACCCCGGAAATGATCTCTATCAGCTTCTGCCTTCTAGAAGAAGGTATAGGGTCATAAAGACCAGGACCAGCCGCTTGAGAAATGGTTTCTACCCAAAAGCGGTTCTGGCTTTGAATGCAGTGTAATGCAGTCTATGAGGGAGCTTCTGTATATAGTTTTTTGAGTTTTTAGGGTTTTAGAGTCTTAGAGTTTTAGAGCTTTTTAGGGGTTAAATGTGTATATGTGGGGTGGGAATATGTTGATAATTTTGTATAGTTGTATTTTGTTTAGGTTTTGTTGGGTCAATAAGTGGTTTTTCAATCTCGTTGTTTTGTGCAGGACAATGACAATAAAGATTTATCTATCTATCTATCTATCTATCTATCTATCTATCTATCTATCTATCTATCTATCTATCTATCAGGGTACGCCTGATTGTGATTCAAAAATCCCTATCAAAAATCCTAACATTTTAGTTAATTGGTTGGGGTACACAGAAAGACCTTCCTTTCCAAGCTTTGTTCTGTTGTCCCTCCTGCTGGGTCCCCCAACTACAAAAGTATGGTTATGCTTTAAAGCAGAGAGTTGATAAAGAGCAAAGAGAGCCTAAATCAGCTCAGAGTACTGGTGGGTTGGGTGGGCATACCACATGCATCTATGACAGATACAGAAAGCAAGCTGCTAATGAGGCTTTTAGTCCATTCCCTCAAATGCTGAACAAGAACATGATCTCCTCTTTTTCAAATTCTCTTGGGAAATCTGTGAACCTTACATCCCCACCCTGACTCTTTTTTCATTTAGGTCCAGCAGGAGATGCAGAGGAGATGGCGGCAGTGGCACTTAAGAAAATACTTCAATTTACACAGGCGTCACAGCTCCTCCTTTCCCAATGAAGTAAGTGGTGCAGTTAATAAATGCTGCAGTGGATAAAGCCCAGCCCTTAAGGCAGGGTTTCCCAACTTTGAGTCTCCAGGTGTTCTTGGACTTTAATTCCCAGAAGCCCAAGTCAGCACACCTGCTGTTCAGGGCTTCTGGGAATTGAAGTCCAAGAACACTTGGGGACCCAAGGTTGGGAAACACTGCTCTAGGTGGATAGGAAGCTCTCTCCTTACAATTTGTGTAACATGGAATCGTTCTACACAGATGCAAGAGTAGGCAATACCTTTATTAGGTAAAGGTAAAGGTTTCCCTTGCTCGAAAGCCAGTTGTATCTGACTCTAGGGTTCAGTGCTCATCTCTATTTCAAAGCCGAACTGCCAGCACCGTCTGCTTCTGCAGACGTTTCCGTGGTCATATGGCAGGCATGACTAGACACTTGAGCCCACGGAACGCTATTACCTTCCCACCAAAGTGGTCCCTGTTGATCTACTTGCAATTTCTTGCTTTCAGACTGCTAGGTTGGCAGGAGCTGGGACAAAGACAGGAGCTCATTCCATCCTGCAGTACTCGGGAATCGAACTGCTGACCTTCTGCCTCCCAGTCAGCATCTTAACCTCTTGAGCCACTGCTCAAACAGCCTACTTTGGTGTATAAACTCCCACTTCTTTAGGCTTGTGCACTGATGTTTTATGGATAGTACAGGGGAAAAAATAGTGAATGAAAGTCTCAAAAATTCATGGCAGATGTCCGTGTCAGGTTTACTTGATAAAAATGTGCCATGACTTTTTGGGGCTCTTCTTCACAATTTTTCTGCACTATACATAAAATATTGGTGTATGAGCCTGAGGAAATGAAATTTTATCCATGAAGGTTTGCTGTTTATTAAGGTTTTTTAGTGGTCCAATAAAGGTTTTACCTGCTTTTGCAATTTGTGTAATCTTGAGGGTCAGACAGCTTTTCCCGATTTTTCCCCCCTAGACAGTATAATCAGTCTAGTCAGTGCAAGCTGGGGAAAGTGCTAATTGCTCACTCAGATCTTACATGGAAATCTCACTGCTTATCTCGTCAGGCGTGGTGATCATGGCTCTAAATGCACCCCTTAAATTACCTCTCTTTGGAGCCTAATATGGGCTGTGGCCTGAATTATTAATGGTTGAAGTATTTTACAAAAAAAACCCCATGAAGATGCATTTCCTAATCAGGGAAGAGTATATTCTTCTTTTCAGTGAATTACTTATTTCCCCCTTACTTTAGCTGAATATGAATGCCACATTTGAAGCCTTAAAAACCCCTTTTGTTCCATTACAAAGATTGGGTTGCATATAATAGTTTGAGGGAGACATGACCTATCATACTGCCCTTGAGAAAAAAGTTGTGTTACCTTGAGATATTATTCTGTAGAATAAAAAAAACCTTTCCTTTAAACAACAAGAACAGCAGCAACAGCAACAGCACCAAAAGCAGCAGCAGAAATTATGCTTCAAACATCAGCACTCCACCTGTAACCAGTTGCCGGATTCAGCTCTGAATTGTGACCAGATCGACACTAAAAGTTGGCCTCACAGATGTGCAGCTTTGAGACTTGGAAATTCAGCCCCTGATGGGTATCTTCTCTCACCTACCTTTCTGAAAAGACTGCAGTTTTTCCCCAAGCATTTTAGCTGTTGTTCATAATTTTGCAAGCTGGAAGCCAGGTCACTGTAGTGTATACCTGTCAAGTTTTGGATTTGAAAATAAGGGAAATTTCCCAGCCAAAACGGGATACTTGACAGCTATGCTTATCCTGTGCAGCCCTCCAGTGGTGGCATTAGGGCATTGCAGTCTAAATAATACGGGGAGATAGCAGGAAAGAGGGTAAAATACGGGAGTTTCCCAGCCAGTATGGGATACTTGACAGCTATGCTGTAGTGCGCTCTATGGGAAGCTATCTTCACGTTTCTTCAGCTTATTCAAGCATGGATTTGGGTTGTCTGATGCTTATTGCACCCATTCACCACCTATCCTGGTTTACTGTTGCATTCTGTGCCCAATTCATTGTATTGCTTTTGACATAAAAAGCCCTGCAAACCACCTATCAGTGGTGAGAAACCTATTCTCCCCCAGAAGTTGCTGTACTCCAATCCCAGTCATCTCTGTCCCTTGGCCATCTGGGCTGATACTAATAGGACATGGAGATCAAACAATATAGGTGAAACCACATATTCTTTCCCCCTCTCCGCACAAACTTTCTCCTCCTTGACATCCTTGTATGATCTGTTCGGTCAGTTCAAACTGTGCCCTTTGAATAATATGATCTTGGCGCAAAATCAGAACAACAAACACAGTGACCTTTCTAGTGGCTTCAAAAGTACTGCAAAACTGTCTTTTAAAGTGGGGGGAGGGGAGACTTACCAAAGCATTGCTTTGACCTAGCGGGTGGGCATGTTCCATTACCTGCTTTTGATGAGCCACATCTGTATTTCCTTTAGCACATTGGCCTGCATTTTGTTCAGGTAAATGTAGAGTGGAAGGACAACAAAGTTGCACAACAAAGGGTGTTGCTGGAGGTTGTGGTCTGAGGAGTGGTTGTGTGATAGCCCTGCTGCTCTGCATTCCCTGAATAGGATATTAGCCATGACTAAATCAATATGAATAAGCACTGTGTTTTGAATTAACACAATTCCAATGATATTCTGTGACTGAGGTGAATGGGAAAACTCCAGTTTCCTTTTGCAGAGACAATTCATCATGAATATGACTTTCAAAAACCAGGAATGTTTCTTAGTAGTACAGTGGAACTCCGGATAATGACAGCACCGGATAAGGACAAATCCGCATAATGATGCGTTCGTTATGCACCACATGATGCACCGCATAAGGACAAAAAAACGCCCAAAAAGTCCTTATAACGCTTTTTTGGGTGGTTTTTTTCCCCATCCTTATGCGGAGCCTCTCCCATAGGGACCACATAGCGTCAAAACTTGTGGCACCAAGTTTTGTCATTATCCGGAGTTCCACTGTATTTGTATTAGACTCTGCTTGGTTTGGTGGCTATGCAAACGTCCCCTCCTTGGAAACATTGGCCTGTCCTTATCTTTCCTTCTCCGCAGATGCCAGTGCCATCGGATGCCACTTCAGTAGCATCCACAATCTTAACAGGAGGGAAGGCTGTTTCTAGGGAGCCTCCCACCTGTGGTTAGGGCTTCTGAGCTTCATCTCCCGTTGCACAGAGCGTGAGCCAAGGTCAAAGAGCTTTGGAGTCGTATAGCAGGGCAGATGAATAAGCAAGACAGAAAGCCATTTGAGTACTGTTTCATTTGCATGTATGTAAAGTAACATAAATTCTGGTTCTCTGTTGCTACTGCATATTAGGGATGGAAAGAATACTGGCCAAATTCCTCCATTTTTTCCTGTTTAGGCTGTCTTGGCTGGATGAGGTGGCTTGAGAAGGATATTGTCACCATTTGAGAGGGAGACAAGAATGAATTCTCCCCCTCCCACCCATCAAGTTCTCTAATTCGCATAAGATGCCTGTACTATGCTTCCCCTTTGAACATCAAAGCACACAAAGCATGCTTAGAAGGATTGACTGATTGTTCTAAGAAATATGTTGGGGGAAAAAATACTATCTAGAGCCGGGATTCCCAATCTTTTCAAGCTGGGGGCTGGGTCACGCTCTCTCAGTCAGCTTCGAGAGCCAAATGGCCATTTTGCCCTGCCTGCACAATGGGGGTGGCCATTTTGTCTCAATAGCTTCAAAGGGGTGGCCATTTTGTTTCTCAATCTGGCCCACGGGCCTTAGCTTGGGAGCCCCTGATCTAGCACTTCAGATTCTTAAAGCAGCCTTCCTACTAGTTCTAAGAAACGCATAAAATTGCACAATTGAGTGAATTGCACTGTTTTGTGAAAAAGTAGGCTGTTTTGTGCAGATTTGGGCAAAACATTGTTCTTGGTGGTCTGAGAACTCATTGAAAGTACCAGGAAGTTCCTCACTAAGAGAAGGTTGCAATTCCTCATTTTTGCAAGGGAAGATGTTCATTCCTTCTGCTGTATTATAGCAGATCCATGGGGTTCTTAGCTCAAATTGAAAAATAATTGCCCCTTTACAAGCTTTAATTCGTGGCATCTATTTTGTGTAGCTATGCTGCTAGTCAGGGAGGGAAAGGCCATCCTTATGCTAAACAGACCTTGACTGGAATCTAGTACAGTATTCTGATATGTAATTCTGTGACACTCTTGCATTGCTTGGTCTTTTGAGATCAGATTGTAAATAAATGGAGGAGGGATGATCACATCTCTCTCTCTCTCTCTCTCTCTTTCTACTTGCATGCAGACAGAGAGACACGCTTTGCTTTGTACCTTAGCCATAGCAAACTCTCACCCACCAAATTTTACAGTATATTTCTTTAAGGTAGTGGAAGATGCTAATGCATTTGTTCCACCAGGCTACCTGTGGGGATGACTGCCCCTTTGGAATTTGTACAAACATTGTCACTCAATGAAACAGCTTCCTGTGGCAATGCTTGTGTGCTCAGTTAGCTAGTGCAAACCTGGAGTTAGAATTAAAAGATGGTTATCTCCAGACGAGAGATGAGCAAACAGACTCTGATTGGGTTGATGAGAGCAAGTATTCATACCCTTCTACAACATAGTGCAGCTATTTTCTCTCGTGAAAATAAAACATTGCCCATAGAGCAGAGTCAGGAGCTGGTAGAATAATTGTAAAAATCGAAATTATATTTGTCACTAACAAAGCACCATCATTTTTAATCTTTGAAAGGCTACAATTTCTTATCTCATCAAATTTTTTATAGATGGCTCTCTGGCTTAGCTTCCACCAGCATTCTTTCACTCTCTTGTATTTCATTAATGATGGGTAAATAAATATGCAGATCTAGCTGTAGTGTAGTAGCTCAAAGATGCTGAAGATATTGCTGTGATAGTCCTTCACAGGAAGTCTCTGGGAGCCCATAATGGTGAACTGTCTGGTCCTGGGGAAGCAGGATTGATGAATGGCTGTCTTGACCCTTGCTTGGCGCTTTTCTGTAACTTCTCCAGTGTGATCCATTCTAGGGAAGAATTCCCTTCTTCCACAAAGAGCTACAATGATACATAAGCCTAAATTAAAGTAGTAGGTAGGCAGATGCAACATCACAATACTGTACAGATCATGGCGAATTAGCTGGCTAGATGTGAGTATGGATAAAGCTTTTAATATTATAACGTGCATTATAGCCTTTGGCTGAAATTCTTTGTAGAATTAGGCCTCTTTAATTCCACTGATTTCAGCAAGATTTTTGCAGTCGTAATCAGTGATATAGATGTTACCTAATAGCATAACTTATTGTACTAATTGAGGTAATACCATGAAGGCAGAGCAAGGGCTTTGCTAGGCAGGCACTGACATTAATGGGGCATAATTTTAATTTGGTTGCATTGTGAATGTATTCTTACATGTTACTCTTGTTTTATTTCTGTAATGCTGGGCATATTTTTTTTACACAACACATAAATTTAAAAGATTAAAACAGGAAAATGTGAAAAATAATAAATAATGATGAGTAAAAAAAACCACAAGTATGAACTTTCAAATTAAATACAGATGAATATCATACTGTTCATATATCTCCCCCCACAAACAAAAGATCATTTCAATGGATGGTATTTCCCACTGTGCAGAGGAGAAAAAACAATCTTTCCAGCAATCAGCCATCCATGTCTTACATAGAGGCTGCCAAATTTGACTATCAGCAGCTTCTTGTTTCCATCAGCAACTAACCTTATGCCCCCGGGAAGACTGCAGTCATATTAACTCCTGCCATCTTTCATCCCCAGAAATAAATAGGAAGAAGTGTCCCCACTATATTGCAATGCACATTGCTAGTTTTGTGGGTCTCTGGATAGAATCCAGCCTTTGTAGAAAAATCTGGTCTCTTGCTCAGCACCCTGCATGCCAGATTGCACTGCTCTACAATTATGTGCTACTGCAGTTGTGTTATGCAGTGTTTATTTGCCTGTGTTCCAACAGCTTCTTTCTAGAAACTCTAGTATCTTGTCATCTTGGTATTGCAGAAAAGCTGGGAAACACTTTAATAATGTCTAATATAATTCAGTGGTTTAGTTATCTGGCTGCAAAGCCAGTTTTTGGGAGTTTGATTCCCCACTTAGCCTCTTGGAAGAAGAGCTGGCCTGTGTAGTTACGGGCACGCTGCACAGTCCCAGGGTGCCCCCAGAAGAAGGGAGTGGTAAACCACTTTTGTGTACGCTCTGCCTAGAGAACAGTGGGAAGGGTTGCCATAAGTTTGAATTAACTTGACAGCATGTAATTAAATGCTCAGGAATTGAGGATTTGTCATACAGAATAATATCTATATTCTGCAACCACTTCCTATCCAATCCTTTCCCCCTTACATGGGCTTTGTACTCCTGCACTGCCTAACAAGTCCTTATTATGCATTTTAAGCCATGTTTCCTTCAATTATATACAACAGAAGGAGATTTAACTCCACTTTGCCTACTTCACATAAATTATTCTGCAGCACAGACATCTGGTTCCCTTGAGATCCATTTGCCAGCTTTCCCCCTTTTTTTTGCAAATATAAATGTGGTAATTCTATTACATTTATGCCCACAATTAATGGCTCACAAGCAGTCTTTCTTGTAAGTTGTGACAACAGATTTTACAAATGACAGGAATGATCAGTTCCAAAAGTATTTTATTGGATATTTTGATGTTGAGGTCCTAGCTCTCATCCCATATTTCTTCAAATTTTGTAGAAAAAGAGTCATAGTTTAAAAAAGCTAAACATTGCAACTCACATGATAAAACAACACCACTTATTAGAGACAAAGACTATATGTAGTTCAGCCTTAATACTATTATGCTATCCAGCATTTTCTGATGAAACGCCCATTAATAGGAGTTGAATTGTATGCTCACAGAAGATTCAGCTGTACAATGCCATTTAGGGCTGTTTCAGGCTGTCAGCTTAAAAGGGGTCTTTAATGCATTTTACCCTCCATGGGATAATCTTGAAAGCCTCAGTTCAATAGAAACTGTATGATACACCACCCACATCTAATGTATATCTGATGTCTTACCACAGTGTCCAGCTGTTATAAAAAGTCCGAATGATGCACTAATTCAGGTCATGAGAAGGTGGGCATTCAGGTTTTGAACTAAAGACAGGTGAAACTACCAACTCCAGCAGGAGGATCCTCATTTAAAACAAGGGGCAGCGTTTTAGCCAGGAATGTTCTTTCCTTTCTTTCTCTTTTTGGACAGTTCTCTGAGGTTGGCAGTAATGAGGGGCAAAACAGCCTGAGGGCTGGCCATGGGTTACATCATGTATTCAGTGATAGCTAACCTTGGCACTCCAGGTGTTCTTGGACTTCAATTACCAGAAGCCCAAGTCAGCACTCCTGTTTATCAGGGCTTCTGGGAATTGGAGTTCCAGAACACCTGGAGTGCCAAGGTTCGCCACCACAAGCGTATGCCATGCTGCTAGTTACATTAGCTGCACCATCAGAAGCTGTGCATTTCAGTTGTTATGAACAGAAGCAAGCACAGGCAAGTGCTTGGGTACTCTAGGAAAGAATGGTGGACGACATAAGCCTTCAGCCTGATCCACCATGGTTACCTTCTGTGATCTGATTGTTAATTGGTAATTATGACTGATATTAGTGCATAAGAGCACAGGATTTGGCCTAAGGAAGAAAATAGCAATAGCCATCCCCATGTAATTGGAGTTAGTGCATTATTGTTCTAAGAAAATATGTAACGAAACAATATATAAAATCAGGTGCAATGTAAAATTAATTGTAAACATACATAAGTCTGGATTTACAATCTATTTTAGTTGTAGTGGATATGAGAAAAATTTAGGAGTGCTTTCTTCTTCCTCCATGTCTAGGCCAGACGTGAAACTGCCAAAATGAAGGCACCGTTTGGTGAGTTCATTCTGCAGTTCCTTTCACCTGACCTAGTGTGAGAAAGATTAGCCTGCAGCTGCAAGGTTGCCGTTACCAGAGTATGCCCGGTTGTGGTTCAAAAATACCAAAAAGTGTTTTCTTCAAAGGTGATAATAGCTTCTTCAGAAAAGTAGCATAGGAAGTTATTTTCTTTAGCCCAGATAGGTGCAGTCAAACATCCCTGACAAGGTCAGGGCTTGGCAATATCAACTTCTTTTCCCCTTTTGATAGCTTTTTCCATGTGTACAGCTGTTCAGCATTTCCCCAAAATAACAAATGTTTGCCACCCAATCTTCATTTTGAACAAGTGGCTTATACAATTTCTAGGTTTTTTTAAAAAATGAGATGATGTTGAGTCAATTTTTATGTGCTTTCTTGATGCTGCCTTTTATACCAGTCTTGTGCAGAATTGGAGAAATTGTAGTTTGCTTTTGGTATATCCAATTGCTTGCTACATTTACAATTCTGCCTTTCTTGCAATCAGCACACTTTTTCCCTTCCCACAAGTCAGTTAAGGACATCAAGATGGCAAAAAGCCTTTCCTTCTACCCATGTAATCCTCACAACAACCTTTCCAATTTGATATTGCACCAAGAAATTGTTATGAATTCATACATAGGTATCTGATATGTGTGCCTCTAAATTGGAGTGAGCAACTTTGATATAGCCCTGGTGGCCAAATTATCACCACAGTTCCTACATCGGAGGACAAGAAAATGACTGAAAATTGCCAAGAATAAAGACAAAAAGTGCCCAGATGATTACTTTTCCAGCAAGAAAAACCTCATTCCCCATCATTTTCTTAATACTAGGGTTACTTGCGCTGGCAAGTCCTCATGCCCTTGAGGGCCACACATGTAGTCCATGAGCTACACCTTGCCCACCCCAGTCAATGTAAACTGGAGAAAACAACCCTGATTGTTGAAATATAAAATAGATCACTCCTGAAAACTCAAACAACAATTTCTCCAAGGATTCCGGACTGTTTAATTCCAAACAGCAGCAAGAAAAACTAAGATGACAGCAAGGGAATTTGTATCAATATTGCCTCTATCTGTCAAGAACTTAACTTCCTATGATTTTGATAAGGTGGAAATAAAACTGGTAATTGTTCTGAGCATAGCATTCTTGATCTATCTCTTGCCCTCCCAGGACTGTTGAAATAAACCAATTCCACTTTAGAAGATCATTTCTAGCCCAGGGTTAGGGTGGTTTCCCACCACTCCTGATAGCAAAGGGCTGCTTAAAAATGCCATGTTGGACAAGTAGCCTGCTTCCCATCAATGATGGGCCTGCTGTGCTACCCAGGTTATCCTTTCAGTTCCCACACAATTTGGTCTGGTAAATTTTCTGTAACCGAAATCATTCCAATCAACTTGCCACATAATTGCTGGAATCCCATTGCTTAGCACAGTAAGTTGCAACTAAAGTAGGCTCTCTGAATCAGTGGAGATTTGGTGACTCAACCTCTGCTTAAGACCTAGTGCTTCAAATAGTCCTACTGTACGTAGTTGTTATGAGTGTGGTAAGTTGCAACTAAAGTAGGCCCATTGAATGAGTAGAACCTAAGGACGAGCTGACTCATCAAATCTCCACTGATTCATTGGATCTACCCTAGTTGTAACTAACTATGCTAAGCAGCAGGATTTCAGTCAATGAGAACACAGAATCAAGTTTAAAATAATAATAGCATCCTTGTGATTATTTATTATCTAGTGTAGTTTGTTTTTCCTTTTTGTGAGAAAAGGAAATGTATTTATAGTATAAATTCTAGGACTATAAAGGATTAATGAAACCAGAATTCCTATACAGTACATACTTTTTGAGTTTTGTGGTTGTTCTGTTAACAGGAGTGTATGAATGTTATGAACACAAAGTTGGAGGCTCCTTTTAAACTGTCATACACACCATCAAGCAGCAACTACACACCTGGATATTGCAGGTGTTATTTTGTACTGCAAACACTGAAATATGTCAAGAGTAACACCCTTGGCACTCTGCATCTCACTGCAATTAATTAATCCACAGGTTGTAATGACAAAGCCAATGCATCTCTGTTCATTCCCCATCATATGCTACGGTTTTCTTTTTCTCTTCATACTCTACTTCAACTAGAAAAATCAGAAATTAGAAAAGTTATTTTCCCTTCTCCCTTTAACTACAGCTCCCAACCAGCACTAGCATTGGCTATGTCAACTGGAGAGTTCAGGGAGACAGTTTTTAAAAAAAACTTTCTAAGCACTAAGAAAAAACAAAGTTATATACTAAGGTGGAGTAGGAGAAAGGACTTATTGGAAGCATCTGGGAAGAAAGTATGATATAAGGATGAGAACTTTGGCTCTTCAGATGCTTTAGACAACAGTTCCCACATTCCCTTACCATTGGCTGTGCTGGAAAGGGCTAGTAGAAGCTGTAGGCCAGAACGTCTAGAAAAACAAGATTATGAAATGGTCACAGTCATGGATGATCATAGAGATTCAGAAACTGGTGGGCTATAGAAGACATTTTCCTTATCAACTGGAACGGAATCATCACCCACACCATAAAAAGCTGTGTTGCAGGCATGCTTCAGGAAAAACCAGACATTCTGTGGTGCATAACCAGTCTAAAATGTTTCCATGGGATATAAATATATGTTGTCATGAAAGAAAGTAAGGAGCAAAGCCCTACTATGTGTTTAAAGTAGGCCATGGTAAAACAAATTGTTATCTGAAAGGAAACCAAGTTAGCATTGTCCAATCTCCTGCACAGTGCAAATTATTCTTCTGATTTTAACTATTGATGTGCAACCATTTTTAAAGAAAGGAAGATTTTAGGAAAAAACATTACACATATTTGACTCCCAGCCAGCTACAATTACTTGTGCCTACATCCCACAGAAAGAAGTGGCATTTTTAAAATGTACGTTAACTTGTTTCAATGAAACTCAAATCACAACTTTTACTGTCAATAGACTGAGTCACTTAGGCTTATGAACTGGGCTTTGAGTGAAATAATCCACTTGGGCTATTCCATTGCTAGGAACAGCTGGATTATTTCAAAGTCACAGTCTCTAGCCTTCAATATCAAATCATCTTGACAATATCTTCTGGAAGTAGCATGCCGCTGCAAATGTTTTGTCTCAACATACACTAAAACAAGTGGTGCTCACTTCAAGCACTGGTGGGGAACAATATACTCTTCAGTGTATTTGGCACATCTGATAATCATCACTGTTCAATTTTTCTCACTCTGTTCCATGGATACATGAGGCGATTGAGGTGAAGTCCACTAATTCCATTAAGAAAGAAAAGGAAGGCAGAAATAAATTCACACCAGTAGGTTAAGGTGAAGCCTGTGAAAGAGATATAGTTCCTCAAAATGATTAAGAAACTCAACACGCCGGCAGATGAGAAGAGAAATGAAAGAAGAATAAGGACTGATCCCATGGACCACTTCCTTCTTGAGTTGACGTCTTCACAGACTTGTGAGACCATGAGGAGTTCCAGGCCAAAGATGGCTACCACAACACCAAAAGACACTGTACTTCTTACGAAAGTCATTCCTACATTGATCCCTGTGATGTTGGCCAAAGTGAGGTTGGTTGCGCATTTTAAGGCAGTGTTGTTGCTGATGGTGCAGAAGTGCCATAGTCCAAAGAGTTTTCCTTTGGCAAAAAGCCAGTGACCGTCACACACTGCAATAGAGGACAGGACAACCGCAATTGCGACACAGAGGATAATGAGGCTCCGAATAAACGTCTCAAAAAATGATCTCTTTGGTCTCCTATGGGCAAGTAGCCACTGGGCCTTAAAAGGGGAGGGGGGAGAGAGAGAGAGAGAGAGTTAAAACATGTTCTGTATTTCAAGAGATCGTATTTTTAAATCACAGCAAACAGTATTATCTATTATGTAGCTCACTTGTAAAAATCCTCATAGCAATAGCCACTAAAGTCAATTAAATACACTCAGCAAGCAGTTTACTTATAGTTCAGTTCACAATGACTTGAGAAAGGGCAGTCAATCAGTATTTGTGTCCTCTGAATGCCACCAAAGTAATGCTAAATCTTAACCCAAATAGTCTCTTTCCCCTTCCAAGTAATACACTTTAATGCAATCCTGTTATCAATTTGGTGGAAGTGCAAGATTGGGAAATAAAGCAAATAATCTGTAATGGTTTGTGTAAAAGCAAAATAAAGTTGGGATACACTACTCTTTAATGTGATATTCTCTTTTGTGTTCTGAAGGCAGTGTCATGGCTGATAGCTCTTTAGCAGGCTTCCTCAGCCTTGGCCCTCCAGCTGTTATTGAACTTCAGTTCCCAGAAGCCCTGATCAGCAGGAGTGCTGACTTGGGCTTCTGGGAATTGAAGTCCAAGAACAGCTGGAGGGCCAAAGTTGAGGAAGCCTGCTCTTTGGTGAAGCACTGCCCTCCCATAGTTTCAGTTCCACTAGGGATGAACTGCTCTTGTCTGCCACTGAAACCTCCCTCCTACTACCTGAGCCCTTTTAAAGGGTATGTGTGTCTGTCTCCAAGGGAAGAAGTCTGTCACAGGTTGGGCTTGCTAACACTTACTGCAGTGAGCCCATATGGCTAACTGACTGCCACTTGCAACATGGCCTACCTATCCCAAGGCTGCACTTGGAAAAGAGCTTGAAAAAGTTTATCATTATATCATTAATAGTGAGGCGTTAGATGGTTAAAACAATCAGAAAGAGCACTGGGGAGTAGTGGATTAAGGGGAGATTAGAAAAGAAGACGGCAGGAGACAAAACAGGAGATAAACCCGTGACATGGCTCTCTGCTTTTGCTGTGGAGACAGATTAGGTGGTTAAAGGTTAGAAGTTGTGTGATTTGTTGACTGGCATATTGATCTTAAGATAATGGAGCATCTAATCTAGACAGGGGAGGCAACCTCTGTAGACTGGGGGGGGGGGGGGTGGATATTTGCTCCCAAGCTTCACCAGGACGGGAAATGGCTGGAAATAGCCATAAAACCCAACAGGAAATGCTTGGCTATGCCCTTTAGGTTTCTCTTTTGGTGTTATTTTGCAGGAGAGTCTTGCCCTCTCCAGGACTCCTAAGGGGAAAGTGAAATAGGTATGTTTCAAGCAAAATGTGTTTTTAATGAGGGGAACTGAGTTAGTTGGGGGGCAAGTCCCCTAGGAAAATACCCCAAGGGGGCAGCACACCACCAACAGTCTGTATATTGCTCTACTCGTGCTATAAGCATAACAAACACTCAGCAAACTTACAGGAGTTACATAAAGCAAGAAAAGTCAGATTTGAAGCATACTGGAGCTGATCTGTTCTTTAACAGGCACTCGGAGGTCCTCCAACAGGATTCAAATATAAAACAGTTCTTGTGGGGGGCACAGCCTGATGCCAAATTGTGATGGGAGTGAAGCCAGTGACCAACTGACACAAACACCCTTCACCAAACTTGCATGAATAAGAGCAAATCTATATCCGAGTAACTACCAATGTGCCTCTCAATACAAAACACCAGATCTGGGACAGCAAAACTGCACAAAGACCTGGTTAAAGGCACCCATAATGACACGGAAACCAGCTTGAGACAGTGGTGATGAACAGTGTACAAGTTAGCAATGGTAGAGCCTACATTTTAAACAGGCACTTCAGATCGGAAATCCTTGAAAATCCAACTGCAGATCACCGGAACAGCTACCAATGTGTCTTGATTTACATTATGGCCGTTCGTGGTTGAAAGGATATAAAAATGTTTTGAAGAGGCTAAAGTGTTTCATAATTGCTGAAGAACTGGGGGGAAATGCCAAAGTAGCATCTGCCTGCAAGTCTCTCAAATACTGCTCTGCAATCTCCCCTTTATTCATGGCACAGTTCACAACCTGAAAGCCTCCACTAGCAGCCTGGCCTCCTTGTTCCATCTATCTTTCCTTTTTCCTGAACTGCAACCCCTGTGGTGTTGTTTTGTTTCTAAATAGCTCATGTACAGAGCCTCACAAGAGCCACACGGCAGAGAGAGCCCATTTTGCTGAAACATCAGTAATAACATGCCAGCGAGGGGGAGAGAGAAAGAGTTGTTGATCTTTGTAAGCAAGTCCTTGCCTTCCAAGAGAGAGGAACTGGAGCAAGTTAAGAAAAGTTATCCAAGTTCTTGAGCCAGGGAAGAAAAAACAAAACCCATACAGTTCAGTGTTGGGAGCAGAATCTCTTGGCAGATGTTGCGCTTAAAAAATGCACTACTCCAAATCTGAAACCCTCTGTCCCACAAAACCAGATTGCAATGTCTTAACAAAACACTAGATTGGAGTGCCCAAACTTTTCAGGCCGTGGGCCGGTCACGTGGTTTAGGGGGCCAGTCACTATAGCCTGTGGGCCAGATCCAGCCCCCGACACCAATTCATCCAGCCCGTGAAGCCCTTGTCGCTTCCGGAAGCAGAAGTAAAACGCACCTGTACGGGCGCGTTTTGCGTCTGCTTCTGGGAGCGACAAGGGCTTTGCGGGCTGGATGAATTGGCGTTGGAGGCTGGATCTGGCCCACGGGCCGTAGTTTGAGCACCCTTGCACTAGATGTTTGTCATCAATGTCTGGGAGCAGATCTAGAAAGGCAGATCAAGGAAGATGGAAGGGGGGGTGAGGGTGAGAGCATCGGGGTGGGATGGGGTGGGGTGGGGGTGTTTCTTTCCATCCTTGGCGGACCTATTCCTAATCGGGAAACCCCAGGCGGGCGGGCCCTTCTCCGCCGGTTCAAACCGGACGGGCACCCAAAAAAGCAACAGGTGGCCGGGAAAGCGGGCTGCGATGAGCGGCTGTGCCTGTAGGGCGAGCGGTGGCCAAGGCGGACGGGCGAGTGGCTCCAGGCAGGGCGGAGGGAGAACAAAGGGGCCCGAGAGCGCTCTGGGGATGCTGGACCCTCTAGTGCTTGGCACTCTCCAGCTGTTCTTGAACTTCCATTCCCAGAAGCCCTGATCAGCAGCAGTGCTGAGTTGGGCTTCTGGGAATGGAAGTCCAAGAACAGCTGGAGTGCCAAGGTTCGCCATCATGGTCCTAAGGCGTCCCCTCCATCCCTTCCTTCCCAATATTACCTGCACTGCTATAGCTGTCATGCTGACTTCTGCTCCTGGAGGAGGAGGAGGAGGAGGAAGAAGAGGGAAAGCCCGGGGAGGAAAACTTTAGGCTGGCTTTGTTCCTGGCGCGGACCGGAAAGGCGCCTTCCTCCTTAGTTTGTGCCCCTCTGAGCCAGGAGGGCGCAGGCAGGGCTTTGGCGGAGGTTGGAGTGGGGAAGAAGCAGCCCCTCCGCCACCATCCCTAGAGTTGCTCAGAGGAGTAGCGGTGGAGGTGGTGGTGGTGGTTGCCCTTTGAGTTCTCCCTCCGGCTGGCTGAGTCAGCAGCAGCCGAACAACAGCTGGGCGGAGGAAGAGGAGGAGGAGGAGGAGGGGGGGGGTTAAGAGAAGAAAGGCTGTCGAAAGCGGCTGGAGCCGGTATGGGGTGGGAACGAGGAGGGAACCACGTAGGTCTGGAGAGAGTGCCTGGGCATGCCGAGGCGCCCCACAGAGGCCAAGCCATCCCAAGTTACTCCAGGTCCCCAGAGTAGCCCAGAGGGCCACATTAGCCAGGATTCTAGATGTGGGTGGGCGAATATTATTCTCCCACCCCCACCCCCGGATGGGCAACAAAGCCTCTTTTCAATGCATTCCTATGGGAAACTGCCAGGGTGGGCCAAGCCCTGCCCACCCCCTGCCCACACCCCACCCTCCAGAGCTGAGCGCGGCACCAAGCCCACAAGTGACTCTGGCAACTCTGGCTGGCACCAACAACAGCTGCTGACATCAGGCTCCGCGCCACCCACGACGGAGCTTCAATCTCTCTCTGTTAGGACTCGGGCGAAGGACTTGTGAGGAAGTTCCAGCGGTGGGAAAAGTGTGGGGTTTTGGATCTCCCCCCCCCCCTTCATTCAAAAGATGCTGCAGGGAAGGGCCGATTGGGGTTCAGGGTGAGTGGGCGAGGGAAGGGCCACAGATCTTCTGATGAAGCAGTCCTTTGGGGTACATGGTCTCACTCGCCCCCTCAGCCCCTTCCACAAGATGGTTTTAGCTCTTGCCCAGGGATGCCCAAACTTTTTGGGCCGTGGGCCGGTCACGTGGTTCAGCAGGCCAGTCGCGTGGTTCCTCCCACCGCAAGCGGAAGTAAAACGTGGCTTGCAATCTGTTTTGCAACAGGATGAGATAGATGTTTGGGTTGCCATTTTCTCTGCTTAAACCAGGGGTGGCCGGATCTGGCCCCTGACACCAATTCATCCGGCCCTTGACGCCCCTGGAAGTGGAAGCAAAACGTGCCCACACAGGTGTGTTTTACTTCCGCTTCCAGGAGCACCAAGGGTGGCGTGGGCCAGATGAATTGGTGTCAGGGGTCGGATCCAGGCCCCAAGCCATAGTTTGGGCACCCCTGTTCTTGCCTGACCCAGCTGTGCCCAAACAGAAGAAGACAACTACCAATTCTGCCAAGTGGTTGAGCCAAAGATTTAGAATCTCTCCTCCCAGTTCTGTGATGGGGTGTTTCTTGATTTGTTGATATTTGAATCAGAATTGTGCTGGTGGAAGAGGGCGACCCCGAAGGTCATCAAGTTGAACCTCCTGCCAAAGCTAGAAATCCTCAGCTAAAGCCATCCCTGACCCAGGGCAATACAGTCTCTCTATAGGGAAAGGTCTCCCTTGCTCGAAAGCCAGTCATATCCAACTCTAGGGTGCAGTGCTCACCTCTGTTTCAAAGCCGAAGAGCCAGCGTTGTCTGCTTCTGCAGACATTTCTAGGGTCATGTGACAGGCATGACTAGACATTGAAGCGCATGGAACACTGTTACCTTTCCTGTCAAAGCAGTACCTATCAATCTACAGTAATACCTCATACAAAGTCCCCTTCATACAACATCGCCTAATTCCTTGAAAAAAGCATTCATTGGGGTTTTCCCAGGTTGCATTACGCCTGGGCAGTATAAAAGGCAGGACACATGCATGCATTGCTCTTGTGGGTTTTGCATGAGGCAAAGAGTGTTTAGGAGTGGTTTTGAGCGCGATTTTGGATTTTTTTGGATTTTTTCGTCAGAATTTTTAGAAGCATTCCTAGGATTTTTGCAGCATTCTTCAGGTTCTTGGACAATCAGGGTTGTTTGACAAGTTTTTGTAATGTTTTTAGCCTTTAGACAATGTTTTCATAAAGTTCTGTCAGTTTCCTGTCTGTTTCCTTGACTTTGCCCTGAAGTCTGTGCTGTTACAGTACAATGTATCTCTATGGAAACAACGTTGTACGAGGCATCGCAGTAAGGATTTGGACGTTGTATGAGGCATTGCGGCTAGGATTTTGCATGCCTCATACAAAGTCCAAGTCCGTATAAAGTCCAAACTTGTGGAACCAAGTTTGGACGTTGTATGAGGTATCACTGTACTTCCAATATCTTGCTTTTGAACTGCTAGGCTGGCAAGAGCTGGGACACAGACGGGGGCTCACTTTGTCATGCAACACTCGGGTCTCAAACTGTTGACCTACTGACCTTCCAGTCATCAAGCTAAGCGCCTTAACCACCAAGCCACTGCAGCCCCTTTTACAATCTCTTGATAGAAAATGCCAATAAAAGAGAGGCCACACTTGCTGTGGTTGTCATTCTATTATCAAACAGCTCTTACAGTCAGCATGTTTTTTGCTAATGTTTAGGCAAAAATCTCAATTCTTGTAACTTAAAATCATCCAGGTAGCAAATGAATAAACTTACCAGTCATGGAATAAAGGGACAGGTCTTGTCCTGGATCAGCAACTGGCTAAGGGACAGGAAACAGAGGGTAGCACTAAATGGACACTTCTCCAAGTGGAGGGAAGTAAAGAGTGGGGTCCCCCAAGGTTCAGTACTGGGACCCCTGTTTTTCAACCTCTTCATAAATGATCTAGAGGTAGGAGTAAAAAGCAAGGTAGCCAAATTTGCTGATGACACTAAATTATACAGGGTAGTGAAAACTGTGAGAGATTGTGAGGAGCTCCAGAGGGATCTCTTGACACTGGGGGAGTGGGCAAAACAGTGGCAAATGAGCTTCAACATTAGTAAGTGCAGAGTGATGCATGTTGGGGCAAAAAACCTCAATTACATTTATAAACTGATGGGGTCTGAACTCTCTGCGACAAACCAGGAAAGGGACCTCGGTGTCATGGTGGACAGCGCAATGAAGGTGTCAACCCAGTGTGCCTCAGCAGTGAAAAAAGCAAACTCAATGCTAGGGATCATTAGGAAGGGTATAGAAAATAAGTCAGCAAGTGTCATTTTGCCTCTTTATAAATCTATGGTGAGGCCCCATCTGGAATACTGTGTACAGTTCTGGTCGCCATACCTCCAGAAGGATATTATGGAGCTGGAAAAAGTGCAGAGAAGGGCAACCAGAATGATTAGGGGACTGGAACACCTTCCTTACCATCTGAGGCTGCAACGGTTGGGCCTCTTCACTCTTGAACGACGACGTCTAAGAGGTGACCTGATTGAAGTTTATAAAATCATGCACGGTGTGGACAAAGTAGATAAGGAAAAACTGTTTTCCCTATCGCATAACACTAGAACTAGGGGACACTCCATGAAACTTTTGGGTACTAGTTCTCAAACAAATAAGAGAAAGTACTTTTTCACCCGGAGGATCACAGGTCTATGGAACTCCCTGCCAGAAGAAGTGGTGACAGCTGTCAGTCTTGACAGCTTTAAGAAAGGATTAGACAAGTTCATGGAGGACAAGGATATCAATGGCTATAATTATGGATACTTAAGGACAACCTCCGGGTTGGAGAGATAGGCAGGATATCTCTCAATATCATTTCCTGGGAATCCTAAGCAGGTAAAGGCATCTGCTTGGGAATACCCTGAAGGAAATGGTGAGCCACTGTGTGAGACAGAATGCTGGACTGGATGGACTGTGGCCTGTTCCAGCAAGGCTGTTCTTATGTTCTTATGAATGAGGCTGATGCCACATGCATAGTTTTGGGTAGGAATTGTCAATTTGCAAACCAGTGCAAAACAAACAAAGTAGCTTTAGTGTTTGTCATGGCTTTTTTGAAAAACATTCACCTGGCGTTCAGCACCAGGTTTCAACATGTGGCTCCCCCACCCCCAAGAATCAGTAACCATTTATTATTCTATTTCTTACTCTCTAGTAAAGGTAAGGGTTTCCCTTGCTCAAAAGCTAGTCGTATCCGACTCTAGGGTTCAGTGTTCATCTCTTTCAAAGCCGAAGAGCCAGCGCTGTCCGCTTCTGCAGACATTTCCATGGTCATGTGGCAGGCATGACTAGACACCGGGGCACACGGAATGCTGTTTCCTTCCCACCGAAGTGGTCCCTATTTATCTACTTGTAATTTCTTGCTTTCGAACTGCTAGGTTGGCAGGAGCTGGGACAAAGACGGGAGCTCATTCCGTCCTGCAGTCCTCGGGAGTCGAACTGCTGACCTTCCGCCTCCCAGTCTTAGCCACTTGAGCCACTGCAGTCCCTCTCTAAGAACTGTCTATTTCCTTGAAAGAAAAAAAAGTAACAAATCTATCACAAAACCAGTTTGACACCCCCCTCCCCAAATTAAAATCTCAAGGGAGTAAGGTCCAGAGATTAGTGAAATACTTGAGAAAAAAAGACAAGTTTCTTTAAACATGTATAGTTAATTTTTTGAAGGAAAGGTGTTCATAATACTAGCCCTCACAGCCACACCTAGAAGGAAAAGCCAAGAACGCAGGTAGCAGCTTGTATCAACAATATCAACTTTGTCTCCGCCAGGGCAGGTCCTTTGTCAGTCTGTTTGGATATCATTTCCCACTCAAGACTAAGACACTCCATATTTGGTATCATCATACAAATGGGCGAATAACACAATCTTTCCTGCAACATGGGAAATTCTGGCAGTTTGACCTTGTGAGTTCTGTCTTGTAAGATTTCAAAAGCATATGTGTAAGACTGGGGTTAATTAGTGGTAGCGTTGCTAAGGGCCGGCTGCCCTTCCCGCAGGTCTTTTGATCTTAACAGACACGAAACCAGGCAGGAGATCATTTTATTGAGGATGTAAAGTCACACAGAGGATTCATTAGCAAATAGTGCCAAAACAAGAAACCTAACTAGAAAGCCATGAGGGCCTTCGCCCTAACCACCCAAAGCCCCGTACCCACCTGGCGCGGTGGGATACGAGTTCCTTCCCCCATAGAAAAGAAAAAAGAAAGAAAGAACCAAACCAAAAGCTTGCTTCCAAAGCGTTCCATTAAATGTATATGGTTACATCACTCCAGAACCCATTCTCCACCTCCCTCCTGCCTCAGCCAGTTGTCACCCAATCCTCAGGCCCTTTGGGGGGTAATTAGTTGTCTCACTCATCCTGCCTCATCCCCACCCCTTGTTCCCACTCTCTCTCTCTCTGTCCTACCCTTCCTGATGGAATGTCATCCTGATAATACAGGGCACACCAGAGCGCATCTCCAACCTCCATCCCCCCTCCCACGACCACCTGGGCTCCCATGGGAATGGAGAAGGGGGAAAACCTCTTCCTATGGGCAGGGACTGCAGTGGCTCAAGTGGCTAAGATGCTGACTGGGGGCAGAAGGTCAGCAGTTTGATTCCCGAGTACTGCAGGACAGAATGAGCTCCCGTCTTTGTCCCAGCTCCTGCCAACCTAGCAGTTAAAAAGCAAGAAATTGCAAGTAGATAAATAGGGACCACTTCGGTGGGAAGGTAACCAGCGCTCCGTGCACTCCAGTGTCTAGGCATGCCTGCCACATGACCACAGAAACGTCTGCAGAAGCAGACAGCGCTGGCTCTTCGGCTTTGAAACAGAGATGAGCACTGAACCCTAGAGTCGGATACGACTGGTTTTTAAGCAAGGGAAACCTTTAACCTTACGGGCAGGGCGACTCACTCCTATCCTTACAATATGACTCTTGATGCATCCTTAAAAGAGAGCTGCCACCTAAAAGAGGCTCCATTTCCATGTTGCCAATCGGTGGCAGGTTACAAGACCAACTCTGAAAATCTTTGTGGCTTGGTAATGGGTCTATGCAGGGGAGGGGGTGATCTTTCAGATGATGGCAGGTCAGCAGTTTAAAACCCAAATTCTGCATGACAGAGTAAGCTTCTGCCTCTGTCCTGGCTCCTGCCAACCTAGCAGTTTGAAAGCAAAAAAATTGCAAGTAGATAAATAGGTACCTCTTCAGTGGGAAGGGAAACAGTGTTCCATTCACTCTGGTGTTTAGTCATTCCTGCCACATGGCCATGGAAACATCTGCAGACGCAGACAGCGCTGGCTCTTTGGCTATAAACAGAGATGGCTTTTGAGCAAGGTTGACCTTTATTTATTTATTTATTTAATTTGTTCCCACTTGTATCCCGCCCTACTTGCAGAGTGACTCAGGACGGCTAACATGGTATCACAGAACATCGCAAAATATCAAAAGCACAATAAATCCCAATAAATAAATTCAAACAATAAAACAATACAGTTTTTACATTGTCTGGCCAGACATCCCACTATGGTAATGGTGAGTTTGGGCAGTGGTAAATAACTTGACTCCCTAAAGGGGCCAAAGGTTACAGGCAGATGAGCCCCTTTAGGTGGGGTGATGGAAACCATCATATTGGGCCCAATGATCAGAGCCACTTCACTATTGTCCTGGAACCACTTCACTATTCAGATTCCCAATGGTCATGATGGAAGAGGCCATGCCAGATGGATTGGCTGTGAAGACGCACCGTGTCCATATCCTCAAAGCTGCAGCAGTCCATTGCAGTCCCAGTGTTAAATCATACATGCCCTATTTCATACGTGCTGCAGGAGATGGCTCTGTGATCACGGTGTGTGGATTACTTCATGGCAAGGTATGATCCACCTTAAACAAATTCATGCCAGTGGCATTTTTCCTGATTTCCAGGGGAAAAAAAATGTGTACTCAGATACTAGTAGCAGCCAACGACGATGACAGTTTTTACAGAAAAAGCATCTCAACGCTACAGCCCAGCCCTCAGCGAAGAGGTTCAACTTTCTTCTCTTTGATGTGAGCTGCTTTCCTAATCCTACAAAACAGCTTTTCATAGCATCAGAGATCTGCCATGAACACAGGACCAATTTAATGTGAAATATAGGCACCAGAAGCTGGCTGCACAGCTCATTGGTTTAGATATCTGGCTCCGGAGCCAGTGATTGGGAGTTCAATTCCTCACTGAGCCTCCAGGCAGAAAGGCCAGCCTGCGTGTTCTTGGGTAAGCTGCACAGTCCCAGGAGTCTCCCAGAAGAAGAGAACAGTAAACCACCTGTTTATTCTTTCCCTAGAAAACCCTGAAAAGGGTTGCCATAATTCAGTAATGACTTGGCAGCACATGGTTATTATTATTATATGCACCAGAAGCAAAATTCAGTGGTGTAGAGATGTGGGTAACTGATGTTTATGCAGCCAAACATTCAGAGGAAAGTTTTTGACCAAGCACTTAATCTCACCTAAGAAAAAGAAAGCTGAACTTTGCAAGCTGTCGTCCTGGAACTGATTCTAGCAGTATTGGTTTTGACTCTTTTGATTTCTGTAAGACATAGGGAAGGAAATAAGATAGGAAAGGATATGAGATGCACATCTTCTGACCAGAGTGGCTGGTCAAAAGTTGATGATTTCAGGTTTGTCTGCTCAGCATTTTAAGTACAGCTTTACAGGAGCTACTTAAGTGAGCCTCTTTTGGGATAGGGTTCAGCACCATGGATGGGTCCTGTAAAAATTCAGCCAAAAACCTAGAACATATTTTCTGCCACTGTGGACCCAGAGTCAAAAATCATTCTGGTTTTGACATAGAAATCAGTCAGACATACATTTTTAATTGGCCAGATTCTTTAAAAAATAGTAAAGAATCAATGTTCAAATATATGTGGAGCACACCTAAGAATCCTCAATTTTTGGATTACAACTCTCAGAATGATTAGCCAAAAGTTGATTCAAGCTTGGTGGGGAAATTTGTAATAAAAATAGATATCAAAGCTCCATTTCACACTTAGCTGATATGTCAGACTAGCTCAAGATATGTTGCTGTCTGAAGCAAGACAGCAAAGAACGATGTCCAGTAGCCAAAGTTAACTACACTATTTGGCATCTGAGGCAGAAAACCCCAAAGGTGCATCTTCTCATCCCTGGCTGAAAGAATAAAACAGAAATGACAATTTTCTGATCTTCTGTCAAATTGCAAATCTGTTGTGTAAGGCAATTGCATCTTTCTGCCGAAATCCACAGCAAGTCACAGCTGGAGAAGGACCATTGAATGAGCAGAATTTATATAGTTATTGACTCATCAAATCCCTACTGATTCAATAAGCTTTCTCTATTTGCATCTTACTACCTGATTTCAGCCTCTGCCTCATGGTAGGCCAGATTGTGCCTGGCAACCAGGAGCTATTATTCTAACTTTGTTGGAAAATCTACAAGTTCTTCAGGATCAACAAGTCTGCAGTGTACAGTTGTTAGAAGAGATCTAGGAAGACCAGGAAGATGGGTATTGAATCCACCTCAGCTACACAGCTTCTTGAGTGAACTTGAACTGTCTGTTCTCTCTCCTCTCGCTCCTGCTAAGGCTGTTACAAGGATAAAATGGGTAGATGAGAAACTCCGCGAGTTAACCAGGGTGAATGAGGAAATAACGTTTTGCAAACTTCTCTCTAAGCTGCATTTTAAAGAGATTCCTTGTTATAAAGGTACGTTTTCTTAAAGTCAAAGCATTACAGTAGACAAAACATGAGGCAACTCTGGGTGTCATTTCTTTTCTTCCTGTTCCCTCCTTTTGGAAAACAACAGTAACAAACCATTTCATATAAATATACCATTATAGATTTGGCTTTCCTGCATCATAAGTTCTAGTGTTTTGTTTTATCATGTCAGAAGCATACAAAGGTGCTTTCTGGGTTGAAAGGATTTTTGCTGGAGGACCTCCGCTCAGGGGACTCCCTGAATGAGGCTCCTTTTATGTCCCCAAGATCTTTTCTCACTGAAATCGTCCCTATTTATCTACTTGTAATTTCTTGCTTTCAAACTGCTAGATTGGCAGGAGCTGGGACAGAGATGGGTGCTCATTCCGTCATGCAGTACAGTAATACCTCATACAAAGTCCGCTTCATACAACATTGGATTCATACAACATCGCCTAATTCCTTGGAAAAAGTTGCCTCATACAGTCGTGTGACGTTGTATGAGGCATTGGGGTTTTCCCAGGTTGCATTGTGCCTGGGCAGTATAAAAGGCAGGACACGTGTGTGCATTGCTCTTATGTGTTTTGCATGAGGCGAAGAGTGTTTAGGAGTGGTTTTGAGTGCGATTTTGGATTTTTTTGATTTTGTTCATCAGAATTTTTAGAAGCATTCCTGGGATTTTTGCAGCATTCTTCAGGTTCTTGGACAATCACGGTTGTTTGACATGTTTTTGCAATGTTTTTAGCCTTTAGACAATGATTTCTTAAAGTTCTGTCAGTTTCCTTGACTTTGCCCTGAAGTCTGTGCTGTTATAGTACAATGTATCTCTATGGAAACGACGTTGTACGAGGCATCGCGGCAAGGATTTGGATGTTGTATGAGGCATCATGGGTAGGATTTTGCATGCCTCATACAAAGTCCAAATCCGTATAAAGTCCAGACTTGTGGAACGAAGTTTGGACGTTGTATGAGGCATCACTGTACTTGGGTCTTGAACTGCCGAATTGCCAACCTTCCAGCTAACAAGGAGAGCTTCTTAACCATTGAGCCACCGCAGTCATAAGTTCTAGTCATAAAGCTCAAAACAGCAAGAGACTAGCAAATGGATTTTGGCATAAGTTTCTATGATCTATGAGTACCCAGCATGTTTGGGGCAAAATGCTAATTACCGTATATATGCGAATATAAGTCAACCCAAATATCGTGAAAACCTGGGGGTGCAACAAGCAGGGCTTGGAGATTGTTTTTTCACACCCTCAGTACCCCTGGTCTTCCTCTCCCATCTTTGCATGGCCCAGGCTGAGGCTTTCCACTCTCCGTGTGTTTTACCACAGGCACGGACCTCCAGCCCAGTTAATCTATTATAGCGAGAATGGTATACCTGCTTTCTAGCAGGATTTATGGTAGCAGATATTGTGGCAAAGCAACAGTCCAGTTTATATAGCCACCTCCCATACAACCACACAAGCTCACAGAGAGGGTCCGGCCCAAGGAAAGTGATGTGGCATAAAAAGTGACTTTCACCTTCAAAGCTGGAATGTCCCGGCTGATAAAAATTTCCCAGGCCAACGAGAGTGAAAGTAACCTCCCTATAGGATCATGGTGACAATCTTTATCTCCAAGTTAAATGTCCCCTTTGAGGAAAGCTGCTCCTCAAGGTTATATTGGTGTGAATGTGTAGCCTTATTGCTGGCTTCAAACCTTTTATCTGTTCTCCGCAAAAACTCCCTTCTTCTCAGCAAAGATGTAACTCCGAGGCTTGCCTTTAGAGATTTTATTGAAGCTTATTATTCATCCATAATATGCAGGATAAACATGCAAAGTACTAATCTATTCTACTCTAATTTACAATCTAAAAAAACAATAAAAGAGAAAATTGCTAATCTCTATTCAGAGCTGGTGGATCACGGGCTTCAATAGCCCTCATGCGAGACTTAGTTTTTCATGGTCTAGGTTGAGCGTAACGTAAAGTCCCGCTTACGTGGGGAAAGGTCCCCTCCAAGGCTCAAAACCTCAGGTCTTAAATACCCTTTTCACCTCCTCACACCTTCCTCTAGAATGTTAAAGATGTGAAATGACTTAATTTGTTATGACTATTGTCTTGTTTATTCAAATTCTTAGGAGTTATTTGTCACCCTGTTCTCATTCCTGGGATTCCCTTTTCTTGATTGGCATCCCTATTCTCAATGACGTGTTAATGTGCGGAGTATGTATTGGAATGTCAATGATGTAAATGCTCTCTCTGTTTGAGTTAGCCTTTCTCAACCTTAAAGAGTATATGCTATATGAACCTTTTTAACACTACATAAATGTAAAGTAAATTAAAATATGAAATCACCTCATTGTGATTATTATGACACCAAATATAAGCAGAGGTACCTAATTTTGACTGTGAAACCCAGGAAAATAGATTGACCTGAGTATAAGCCGAGAATGGGAAATGCAGCAGCTGCTAGTGAGTTTCGGTAATTAAAATATATTAAAATAAGTAATATTAATTATTTTAGTGATTTTTAAAAACTGTATTTGCACCACCCACCAGCTGCAGGTAATGTGGGTGGGCAGGTCAATTGCACTGAGCCAGGAAGTGTTGCTCTAGCCTAGCCTCTTGCTCCCCCTGCGAGGAAGGAGAATGGCTTCCTCCCTCCATCTTGGACATATGGAGCAGGGACAAAGGCACAAATGTACAGTAAGTAAAATCCTTTCTTTTTCCACACCAGTTTGGAAGGGGGACACGATTGCATTGCAGAGATTCTTTCTTCATTTGCGGTTTTCCATAGGCATTAATTGAAAACAAACCAGAATAGGAGAACTTGATTTTCAATGTATTCTAATGGGGGGAAAAATATCGCAATTTGTGCCCTCTTGTGGCCAGTTGTGTAATTGCGTCTCAGATTCTTTTGCCGCATGCTGAGTAACTTTTGAAAAACCCATATTTTTAGACCTCGTGGTTGTTGACCTGTGTATAGACCGAGTCCCCTTTTTGGACCTCATTTTTGGGGTTAAAAAACTTGGTTTATATTCGAGTATATATGGTAACTTGTGAGCCGCCCAGAGAGTGCATTAAGTGCTATGGGGTGGTATAGAAGTGCAATTGCTTTGCTTTGCATCTACTGTATACATCATCAAAAGAATGGCAGAAGAGATGAGCAGGTGTTTCTGACCACTCCTTTGGTTTCCTTCCTTTACTTACAGTTTTCTATACACACTTACTACATAGGAGAAAATCTCTTACTACTTAGGAGAAAATCTGAACACATCAGGATGCTGTTCTTGAGTCAGCATGCATACAACTGCAACTGGCACCACTTTCTAGTGACTTGTTTTGTGCTTTCTTTTCTCCTTAGCAAGATATAGCCTGTGTTTTTCTTGGTGCAAAATTTGCGGCAGGTCTTTTGTTTTCTTACTATGGTGAAGTGATTTTTTTAAAAAATCTGATTACATATACCCTGAAATGTTCTTGTGCTTTCTCCCAGTTAGCTTGTGGATCCTATTGAATTATTGCTTTTGAAGGGGTACACAGGGAGAGCCTCCCTGAAGATTTTTGAACCACAATCGGGCGGACCCTGGTAATGGCAACCTTGTGTTGCCGGCTAATCTTTCTCACACTAGGTCAGGTTAAAGGAATTGCTGAATGAAACCACCAAAGGGTGCCTTCATTTTGGCAGTTTCACATCTGGCCTAGACATGGAGATAGAGGAAGAAGAAGAAGATTGCATTTGAAAATTAAAATAGTTTGAGTTAATTACCTTGTTTTACTTTCTTTTACTTTCCTCACAACTCTGATTCAATACAAACTGGAAGGAATCTCTGTAGGAATCGGGGCCGCTAGGACGGCCATTGGGTCCCGGAGGAGACTGATCAAGGAACGATACGAGGCAGTAGGGAGCGAGATCAGATCAGTGGTTTATTGAAGGAAAAGCATCATCATATATAGATCAGAAGGCAATGCAGGAAAGAACCGTCATCTGACAGAAAATCACATCACCCATTTACTCGGGTTAATGGGAAATCTCTCTTGGGGAAGTTAATTAACTCGGGCAAACACTGACAGGGGAAAAGCATTGTCTGAGGCTTACGCCAGGGTAAATATGGCTTCTATTTGCACCAAGGATTAGGCTGATCCGTGAGTCAGTAATTGCCTAATGGGTAACGGGAGGTTAGCGTTCTGCTCTCTCAGCAGAATCGTCGGTCAGGTCAGATGTGGGTGAATAAACCCTTATGATTAATCCACCCCCCTTAATTTCTGTGCCCGCAGAGCCCATGGGCCAGGAGCGTTCTCGACTGAAGTGGCCTCTGCGAGGGCCGTTCCATGCCAACTGGGCATGGGGAATCCGCATCTCCCCTTTCTCTATTGTTTAGGAACCTGACAGGCGACTCTGCGCAAGAGAGGCATCAGCTGATGAGCGGGAATGACGCTTCGGGGTTCCCCCCATGAGAGACACCTTGATAATAGTGAGGGAATACATTGCATGAAACAGCATCCTGCTATGCCTAGTATTATCACCCCCACAATTACTTGAAGCGTTGTCTGGAGCCACCCCCACGGGAGCCACGACCACAAGGAACTCCACCAATCCCATATCGAACCCTGCTTAATGTTCTTGACTAGGGTGTGGAGGTCCGTGAGCTGGCTCTGGACCTTGCGTGAGTTGTCAGTGAGATTGAAGCAACACATGCCATGGACAGATTCGCAACCCAAATGATGTAACAACAAAAGATAGTCTATAGCTGCTCGATTGTCAAGAATGGCATGGCGAAGCTCTGCCTGCTCCTGGTTGAGCAGCGCTATTGCTGAGGAGGTATGGTTAATGGCTTTTGCTAAACCGCAAGCCAATTGACCAATTCTCCGAGCGTTGCCGACGGCTAAGCCTGGCACGCCGAGTATGCTGACTGCCAACGAGACGTATTCAGCTGGGCTAAGAACCCTAATGTTGCTATCACATGAGCTGTCTAACTGGGTGGCACGAACGTGTCGTATGGGTATGGAAACATCTGAAACATTTGTGCTTGGAACAATCATATCCTTAGTGGGGAGTAACAGTGTCAAACGACTGATACAACATGTGGAATCTGATACATTTGCGGGAATGTAGTTCCAAGTATACTGATTACATGTAAAGAACCATCCTGAAGGTAGGGTAACATGGGCATACATTGAACCAAGTGTCTCTGGTTTATCACAAGTCCAGTTGCTGCTGCCAGTGTCGAGGCAGCGGCGCTGAGTTCGGCCGACTGCAGCGCAGCCGACTATTCGAGCACTAGTAGAGTTCGGACTGACCGCCACTCGAGGAGTGTGAAGAGTGGCTGCGTCAGCCGGCAAAGTCATGGTGAGCCGCATTTCCCAGCGGGCATACTCTGAGGAACCTGCTGGGATGTATGGGCTGAAGATCCGTTTCACGAGCCAGTCCCCATCCCTGGGGTGCGCGCCTGGAGTGTGGCACACTGGGATGAGACAGGTGCTCAGGACTGAGGCAGAACCAATGTCCTGCTTCAGGCAAAAATCGGACTGGTTGACGAGACCCGCCAACCTTTCCCATATGTTGTAATGTATCCTGGCAGAGAGGTCTCCACCGGGCATCAAATCGTTGGCCTTCAGTGAGGCAGCCTGAACGCCTCCCCCAGCAAGTAGGGAGAGGATCGGGATGATGGTGACTGCCACGGTGTTGGCAGTAATCAGGGAAAAGACTGTAGCCATGATGTTCTCTGGCGTTGGCTCCCTCTCCTCGCGTTGGATGACGTCCTGGGCCTCAGTGCAAAGAGCCTTGACCATCCCCCAGGTGATCTTCGGTGCTGTCATCTGTGGCCGCTTCTTCCGACGGATCCTCTCGGTCAGAGTGAGGTCCTCCATCTCCGGGATCAGACTCGGGTCGGCCTGGGTCCACTCCATGTGGTTCCAAGTGAGGCTTAACACACTGAGCTGGAATCCAAACGACACCTGTAGGAGACATAACTGCAGCATACCCTCTTCCCCAGGTTACGAGTGGCGCCGGGCCCCTCCAGGAAGGGTCCGGTGGCACCCGGTATCGGACCATCTGTCACGGGAGAGTTTCCGAATGGCGGAAGTGCTTCTCCTGCGGTGTGCAATCCAAAAAAACATTAAGGTGATTGTATGTGAACAACACCTTATTCAGACAATGCTGTGCCTGACCCTGTGACTTGGGGAGGGCTGGTGGCTCCCCCCTTTCTGTTTGTTTGTCAATATAGGACTTGAGTGTCCGATTGACTCGTTCCACAATCGCTTGCCCCTGCGGATTGTAAGGAACGCCAAAAGTATGCTTAATGTCCCAGGTGGCCATGAAGGCGGCCAGCTGCCTGGAGCTGTAGGACGGGGCATTATCGGTTTTCACGTGCCGCGGCTTGCCCATCGCCGCGATGCAGGAAAGGAGGTGCTGCTCCACGTGGGAAGCAGTCTCCCCTTTCTGCGCCGTTGCCCAAACGAATTGTGAAAAAGTATCTATGCAAACGTGCATGTACTGCCATCTGCCAAACTGCGGAACATGCGTGACATCCATCTGCCACACCTGGTTAGCCTCTGTCCCTCGTGGGTTGACCCCCCACGAGGCCCCCCCCCCGGTGCCCCTGCACAATGCTGGCAAGAGCGAACTATGCCTTGGGCTTGAGAAAGTGGCAGATTGAACTGTCTGGCGAGCGCTTTGGCATTTTGGTGAAAGAATGCATGACTCTGAATTGGAGTAGTGAAAACACCTAACACTGAACGTTGCTGAATTTCCTTTGCCGCCGCATCCGCTCTGCTATTGCCCTCGGAAATCGGACCCGGTAGGTCTTGGTGACTTCGGATGTGGGCAATATAGAGCGCTTCCGTGCAGTTTCGCAAATGAAATTGAGCTGTGAGGAACAAACTCAGCAAATTTTTGTCTATCGCGGGAGTGATGTATGCTCCCGGTAGACTGTGAAGCAAATTCCTGACATACTGACTGTCAGTAATGATGTTTAGGCGCTCTTTGGCGAAGGTGCGCAAAGCAAGGTTCACCGCTGCCAACTCTGCCCGCTGTGCGGACTTCTGTGGAAAAGTTAACAGCATGCGCCAAGCCTGGCCCTCCTGCCAAGTTAAGACACCATATGTGCGACCCCCATCCGTGAAAACTGTCCTGGCCCCCTGAAGCGGAACCAGCGAAAGCAATTCGAACAAGCTGACTGTCTGCGTTTGAAGCGAGACAAGTCTGGGGTCTTTCGGCAAGTGGTATGCCAAGCATCCGGTGAATCCCTCCAAAGCAATTGGAAGCGAGTCACCGAGCTGCATCAATTGCTGAACCTGCTCTTTGGTAAACGGGACCACGATCTTTGCTAAGTCGTGCCCTGAGATGTCCCTAGCTCTCAGCCTTCTGCGGTAAACCACCGCGGAGTCCAATTCTTGGGGAGGAACGATGTTTCGGGAAGAGGTGTTCGGCAAGTACACCCATTCCACGATACTCGCCCCTTTCTCGGAGTCCACTCCTAGAGCTCCGGTGAACATGGATCCTGCCCGAACGATGTACAAGTTCAGGATCGGAGCATATGGCCCCTGAGCAATCCTGTCCACCCACCTTTGGCTGAGAATTTGGTTGACTTTCTCGAGAGCCAAGCGTGCCTCTCGAGGAATTTGTATCCGGTCTGCTGGCTGCTTGCCTAATGTGAGCAGCGAGAAGAGCAGCTTCAAAAGATCCGTATCCAATCGGAAATACGGTCTGGCCCAATTAATGTTTCCTAAAACCTGCTGCAATTCTACCAGGGTGACTGAGTCCTTCAAGTTGATTTGGGGCAAAACTGGTGCTGCGAAAGAGCGGAGAAGCCGATGGCCCAAGTATGAGAAGGGCTCGGTTCTCTGCACTTTCTCCGGGGCAATGAGTAACCCTTTCTCCCCCAGGCTGGCCTGGAGGTCTGCAAACATTTCGCTGCCGAGTTGCGGCACCACGACCAAGATATCATCCATGAAATGGCAAACTAAGGCTGTGGGGTGAAGGTTTCGAAACTTTGCCAGTGCGTTGTGAACATAAATTTGGCACAGGGTCGGCGAATTGAGCATGCCCTGTGGCAAAAATTTCCACGCATAATGCTGCGTGGGCTCGCTGTGGTTCACAACCAGCACCGTAAAGGCGAACCTTTCCCTGTCCCTGGGGTTTAAGGGAATGGTGTAAAAGCAATCCTTGAGATCTACCACTAGGATCTCCCACCCCTCGGGAATCATATTAGGATTTGGGATACCGCATTGAAGCGGACCCATTGGCTGTATACATTTATTGATCTCTCTGAGATCGTGGAGGAGTCGCCACTTCCCCGACTTCTTCTTAATGACAAAAATAGGTGAATTCCAAGGACTAGTGGACTGCTCTATGTGTCCTGCATCTAGCTGTTCTTTAACCAGTTGCTTTAGGGCGACTAATTTCTCTCCCACTACCGGCCATTGTTCCACCCAGACCGGCGTATTGGTGAGCCATTTAAGTGGCAACGCCATTACCCAAAGGTAAGCGTAGCACCGTACTGCTGTAAAATGTCTTGCCCCCAAAGGTTGATATGCACATCCAGAATGTGCGGCCGAATGACCGCTGTGCCGTCAGCCTTTGGAATCGTGACTTCCACCCACTCCCGGCTCCTAAACGCTTCTTGGATGCCGCCTACCCCCCACACATCGGAGACCGGCTCAATGGCCCACTCCCGTGGCCACTGGCTTCGGCTGATTACGCTCACATCAGCTCCGGTATCTAGCAATCCTGAAAATGATCTTTTATTCAGAAATACCTCAATAACTGGGTGCTGTTTCCACTCAATGTTGGTCTCCACTGTCGCTAAGACCTGGTATCCTTGCACTGCCTCACTGGCGCTCGAGCGGTCCTCTGACCCAGACTCTGAGCTGTCCCTGAGCCTTCCCTGGCTATCTGCTGGCGAGTGACAAGGAACCATAATCAGTTGCGCTAATGTGTCTCCTTTGTGAATTGTCTGGGGTAAGTGCGTCCAAAGCTGAACTTGGAGAACGCCTGAAAATTGGAGTCAATGACTCCTGGAATTACAAGAATTCCGCGTGCTCCTGCTACACTGCGAGGTAAAACTAAACCTATAAAGCCCTTGGGCAGTGGACCCATGTACTGGGAGTCCACCAAATAGGCCATGCCTGGCAGGTCGCATGTAACTTCTGCCTGGCAAGTCAATTCTAACCCTGTACTACCCTTGGGGCTGGCCTGTGCCTTCGCAATGCTAGGAATGTGATCGGAATCTAGTCTAGCTCTGGCGAGCTCAGAGCGAGGGAAGCCTCTGTTTGGACCGGGGCCAGAGACGTGCCCGCGTTCCAGTTTCCTGAACTCGGACAGTATCTGGACCAATGGTAGCCTTTCTTACACTTCGGACACAGGGTGTTTGGAGCCTTGGAACGGCCGGAATTTTGTCCGCCTCCCTTGGATCGGCACTCCCTAGCGAAGTGACCGACCTTGCCACAATTGTGACATGCCCCTTGGTTTTTATTCTTAGGTCTTCTACCCCCTTGCACCGCTGCTGCTAGCAAACCCATTTTATAGGATTCTGTGCCAACGTCGGCGCAAGCTCTAATCATGTCCGTGAGAGTCAGGTCGGGACGATTGCCCAGTGACTGCAAGATTTTACGGCAGTCTAAATTGGCATTATCTTTGGCCAATTTCATCATGAGCTCTTGTTGTGCTTGCTCATTATCGATCTGCCTACTGATCGCTTCCTCTAAGCGATTGATGAAGTCCATGTAGGGCTCCTGGGCTCCCTGTTTGACTGCGGTGTAATTTTTGGCTGATTTGCCAGTTGCTGGAACCTTGAGAAAAGCCTTGAAGGCAGCCTCGGCTGACATCTGAAGAGTAGCTAGTGGCAAGTTGGTCTGCGCATCAATGGATTCAAAGGCACCTGAACCATATAACTGGTCAGGAAGTACTGCGCCTCCCATCCTGGCAGCCCTTGTCTGAGCCTCGAGGCGATACTCGCTGTCCCATAACAAATACTGGCTGGGGTTGAGCATCATCCGCATGACGGATTTCCAGTCGTGCGGGATGAACATGGTATTCTCGCACACTTGCTGAAGCGTGCCCCTAGTGAACCGACTTTGGAATCCTGTCTCTGTAATGGCCTTCCGTATAGCCATGAGAAGCTTATACGGGACTGGTGAATGAACTACCTGCTGGGCCCCTGTGAGGGCATCCATTTCCAAGCGAATTGGACAAATCTGACTAAGCTCAGCTAGTTCTTCCGCTGGCAAATCCCCCTTCTTGATCTCTTCCTCAATTGTGCGCTGAAGGGCACTCTTGGTCTGGGAGCCTGTAACTGTCAGAGAAGCGCCTGCGCTCCTCATTCCATGCATTCCGTCGGTGACGTCTGCAGCTGTCACTGAGGGAAAGCTCCCTACACTACTCTGCTTAAACCGCAATGACGGATAGAGCGCCGTGGGCGCCGATGGCTCGACTGGCGCTGGGGGTTCTTTGGCCTCTACCCGGACTGGTTCTATCTCCGCTAAGAGCTTCCTACATTTACTCCATGTGCGAATTACGCCCTCAGGAGCTTTCGGGGGTTGCTGAATGCAGTCTCCTATCTGATCCCAAAGCTGAAGGGTTAACGTACCTACTTCTGGGTAAGGCAGGCAGTGTTCCCTTAGGTACACCAAAAGTCTCGGTAGCTCTCTGCTGTGAAAACATAACTGAAATACCCTGGCCAGGATTTTGAACTCCTCTTCATGAGTTCTTTGGCTAGCGGACGGACGCTGTCGCTGAGGACAGGTCCCCATATTACCTGCGGGGGTTCTCCGAAGATTCCTCCTCGGGACAAGTCGACGCGTCTTTTGGGCCAGGTAATAGGTTTTGGCGACGATTCTTTGGGTAGAGCTCGGAGTGTGGTCCCCTACCACGGGCCCTCGGTGGCCTCTGCGCTGTCAGGGGTTCACAGCTGACCCTGAGCGGAACGCGTTTTTCCGTGCCTGCAAGCCGCCGCGAAAGTCGGGAGCAAGCTGTAGGATGCCTCTTCTGTAATGCCTCGCCGCTTGGGCCGTCTTCCCGACTGGCTGGCTTACCGGCCGGGCTGCCGCGCTGTCCTCTGAAACGATCGGACGCGGTTCAAGTGCAGAACCGGACCGTGTGATCGCTTACTCTCGGGTAAGATCACGTCTCGGGGTCACCAGATGTAGGAATTGGGGCCGCTAGGACGGCCGTTGGGTCCCGGAGGAGACTGATCAAGGAACGATACGAGGCAGTAGGAAGCGAGATCAGATCAGTGGTTTATTGAAGGAAAAGCATCATCATATATAGATCAGAAGGCAATGCAGGAAAGAACCGTCATCTGACAGAAAATCACATCACCCATTTGCTCGGGTTAATGGGAAATCTCTCTTGGGGAAGTTAATTAACTCGGGCAAACACTGACAGGGGAAAAGCATTGTCTGAGGCTTACGCCAGGGTAAATATGGCTTCTATTTGCACCAAGGATTAGGCTGATCCGTGAGTCAGTAATTGCCTAATGGGTAACGGGAGGTTAGCGTTCTGCTCTCTCAGCAGAATCGTCGGTCAGGTCAGATGTGGGTGAATAAACCCTTATGATTAATCCACCCCCCTTAATTTCTGTGCCCGCAGAGCCCACGGGCCAGGAGCGTTCTCGACTGAAGTGGCCTCTGCGAGGGCCGTTCCATGCCAACTGGGCATGGGGAATCCGCAAATCTCAAGTCACTTTAGCAGGATTCAAAATACAGGTAACACAAGTTGCCTGTTTCCTAATTTTATGCTCTTTTTGGATAAACCACAAATTTAAAATGAGATCTTCCTTAGGATAAATTAAATAAAAGTTACAGTAAAAAAGCATCTGAAAGCAGGTACTGCAAAGCAAACCTGGAAGACTGATATCCATAGTTCTCTTACAGTGCACAGCCCACAGCTTTGTATCATCCAGAGAAAATTCTAAAGGTTTCAAATGATGTTTGATCTTACGTGCTATGGTTTTATAGTTGCTACATAGAGTACAAGGAAAACCTATCTCCAGACTAATAAAATGGGCTGTTTTGTGCATGCGTATCATATTTGGTGAAGTGCTTACTGCTCTGAAATAAGGTTATAGGTAGGGTGAGAAGCTGAAGGACAAACACCCATCTCTTATCAGACTCAGCAGCATGATTGCTACCAAAGTCCAAACTCTGCCTTGCAAACAAATCAATCAAGAGCTTTAAGAGTATGATTAGAGAAGGAGAACACATTCTTTAATCAAAACTACCTATAAGAATACTCTGAACTCCTTGTTCATGCAGATCACAGCTGAGATTTTATGGCATTGTATCCAGTGGAACACTCAGAGCTTAGGCTCAGATCATGCTTTGCAGAAAAAGCATCCCAGATTCAATCTCATGTCCAGTCAAAGGATCCCAGGTGTGCTGTTGTGTAATCAAGTTTTGGTCTACTAGGTGTTTTTGGACTTCACCTCCCAGAGATCCAAGTCAACATTGCCAATGATAATGGATTATGGGGTATGTGGTCCAAAAGATCTTGAGATACGGAGGTTCTGCAGCCCTGGCATATGGGGAAAGGTTTTGCAGAGTAGAAAATATGGGCCTCATTGAACCAGTGGTTAGAATCCAGGTAAGAAACTTCATAGGATAATATCAATGAAACTGCTCCATTTTTTTCTATGTAGTACTATTCTTAAAAGATTTCAAGGAGCCCTGGTGGCACTGTGGGTAAACTGCTGTACTGCAGCCAAAACATTGTGACTTCAGTCCTGCTGGGGGTCAAGGTTGAGTCAGCCTCTCATCCTTCTGAGGCCAGTAAAATGAGTACCCAGTGTGTTGGTGGCAAAATTATGACCATCTGACAGTTTTGTAATGGGGATTTTAGATTTTTAAATTCAAGATTGTGTGATTTAAGATTTTAGAGATTTTAGCGTTTTTATGATGTTTATATGTATTGGTTGTTGGAGCGTGTTATGTTGGTGGCATTTCTTGTGTTGTAAGCCGCCTGGAGCCGCTTCGGCGAAGGGGCAGCTAAACAAGTCAAATAAATAAATAAAATGCTAATTACCTTTGTGAACCGCCCAGAGAGTGCACTAAGTGCTAAGGGACAGTATATAAGTGCAATTGCTATTGCTTGAGTGTTCAACAGAATTTGCATTCACTACCATCTCATTCTCAAAGCTGTTCTGTGAGGTAGGCCAGTGATACTGATCTCATATATCAATGCTGAGGAAGGAGAAAATATTGCCATCTCACCATGTTACAGAGATAAGACATAAGAACATAAGAACAGCCTTGCTGGAACAGGCCACAGCCCATCCAGTCCAGCATTCTGTCTCACACAGTGGCTCACCATTTCCTTCAGGGTATTCCCAAGCAGATGCCTGCTTAGGATTCCCTGGAAATGATATTGAGAGATATCCTGCCTACGGTATCTCTCCAACCCGGAGGTTGTCCTTAAGTATCCATAATTATAGCCATTGATACTCTTGTCCTCCATGAACTTGTCTAATCCTTTCTTAAAGCTGTCAAGACTGGCAGCTGTCACCACTTCTTCTGGCAGGGAGTTCCATAGACCAGTAATCCTCTGGGTGAAAAAGTACTTTCTCTTATTTGTTTGAGAACTAGTACCCAAAAGTTTCATGGAGTGTCCCCTAGTTCTAATGTTATGCGATAGGGAAAACAGTTTTTCCTTATCTACTTTGTCCACACCGTGCATGATTTTATAAACTTCAATCAGGTCACCTCTTAGACGTCGTCGTTCAAGAGTGAAGAGGCCCAACCGTTGCAGCCTCAGATGGTAAGGAAGGTGTTCCAGTCCCCTAATCATTCTGGTTGCCCTCCTCTGCACTTTGTCCAGCTCCATAATATCCTTCTGGAGGTATGGCGACCAGAACTGTACACAGTATTCCAGGTGGGGCCTCACCATAGATTTATAAAGAGGCAAAATGACACTTGCTGACTTATTTTCTATACCCTTCCTAATGATCCCTAGCATTGAGTTTGCTTTTTTCACTGCTGAGGCACACTGGGTTGACACCTTCATTGAGTTGTCCACCAGGACACCAAGGTCCCTTTCCTGGTTTGTCACAGAGAGTTCAGCCCCATCAGTTTATAAATGTAATTGGGGTTCTTTGCCCCAACATGCATCACTCTGCACTTACTAATGTTGAAACTCATTTGCCACTGTTTTGCCCACTCCCCCAGTGTCGAGAGATCCCTCTGGAGCTCCTCACAATCTCTCACAGTTTTCACTACCCTGTATAATTTAGTGTCGTCAGCAAATTTGGCTACCTTGCTTTTTACTCCTACCTCTAGATCATTTATGAAGAGGTTGAAAAGCAGGGGTCCCAGTACTGAACCTTGGGGGACCCCACTCTTTACTTCCCTCCACTTGGAGAAGTGTCCATTTAGTGCTACCCTCTGTTTCCTGTCCCTTAGCCAGTTGCTGATCCAGGACAAGACCTGTCCCTTTATTCCATGACTGGTAAGTTTATTCAAGAGCCTTTGGTGTGGGACCTTGTCAAAAGCCTTCTGAAAGTCCAGATAAACAATGTCAACTGGATCCCCCTTATCCATATGCTTGTTGACACTCTCAAAAAATTCCAACAGATTAGTGAGGCATGATTTGCCCTTGCAAAAGCCATGCTGGCTCTCCTTTAGCAGCGCCTTCTCTTCTATGTGCCTATTAATTCTATCTTTTAGGATGGGTTCCATCACTTTACCTGGGACACATGTAAAACTGACAGGTCGGTAATTCCCTGGATCACCCCTGGATCCTTTTTTGAAAATTGGTGTTACATTCGCTACCTTCCAGTCATCAGGCACAAAGCCTGATTTGAGGGAAAGATTATATATTTTGGCTAGGAGATCAGCAATTTCATCTTTAAGTTCCCTGAGAACTCGTGCAACCATATGCTGTAGAAATACATATTGAACTTTGCTTATTATAATATATGCAAATAAGATTAAGGCACTGCTAAGGCCTTGCATTTTATCTGTGCTGTGTACAGCCTTCTACTTGGCTCAGATAAAATCCGTACGGAAGAGATAAAATAACTTGAGTTTAAGGCTATACAAGGAACCTGCTGAAGAGATGGGCTTTCATTTTGGCTCACTTCAAACTGCACAAGAGCTTGCCTGTTTTTGACAAAGCGGCGGTCAGGAAAAACAGGATGTCAAATAGAAGCTGCTCGGCTGCAAAACAAGGCAAGTCAGCCAATACGTTGTGAAACAATACGATCATCTGAAGTTCAAGAGAGTGCATGGGAAGAGGGGGAAATCCAAGTGGTTATTGGTTTCAGTTACATTCCAGCCCAAGTTTGTTTTCAGGGCAGTGCGTCTTGTCAGTTCAGCTCTCAAAGCTGGTCTTGTTTTCTCACGCGGATAAACCTTACATATATTGTCGTGGCTAACAATAATAAAAAAATTACTGCAGCAATAAAACTCGAGATGCAGAATATTGCCTTTTTAGACTACAGTTCACAAAATACTTCATCCCCTAGCAAGTTTGGGCGTCCTGGAACTTGCCATTCCGAAACATTTTTTACACACATGCCTCAATACAATTATTTTAACAGGGAGAGGCGATGCAGTGGTAGGTACTTTTTAAAGACAATAAAGACCCGCCGTTCGGCTGAGGACACCGGCTGCCCCTCCCTCGGGCCTCACCCATGCCCAGGGGTTGAATAGCCGGGACTTGGCCATTGGGGCTGGAGGGGCTGGGCATCCCCCCCCCCTCGGGCCAGTTTGGGCTTTGGACTTTCTTGCTGGTCACTTCTTATGAACTTTTTAGTATGGTTTGTGGACTTTATTGTATTTATTGTATTTGATGCTTATGTGATACTTCGTGAGCCACCCTGAGTTGGTGTATGCTGAGTGGGCGCCATACAAATAAAGAATAACAATAAAAAAATAAAGAATAACAATCTGATCTCTCTTGCTCTAAATAAAAATCTGGTTCCTTGGTAAGGTAAAGGTTTCCCTTGCTCGAAAGACAGCCGTATCCGACTCTAGGGTGCAGTGCTCATCTCTGTTTCAAAGCCAAAGAGCCAGCACTCTCTGCTTCTGCAGACGTTTCCTTGGTCATATGGCAGGCATGACTAGACACCGAAGCGCATGGAACGCTGTTACCTTCCCACCGAAGTGGTCCCTATTTATCTACTTGCAATTTCTTGCTTTCGAACTGCTAGGTTGGCAAGAGCTGGGATAAAGACAGGAGCTCATTCCGTCCTGCAGTACTTGGGAATCAAACCGCTGACATTCCGCCTCCCAGTCAGCGTCTTAGGCATTTGAGCCACTGCAGTACTCGGGAATCGAACCACTGACCTTCTGACTCCCAGTCAGCGCCTTAGGCACTTGAGCCACTGCAGTCCTTGGTAAATACTTTCTAAAGAGATTAATCACACACCCTTCTCTGGTGTGAGCAGACAAATCTAATTTCAGAAAAATAAAGCAAAGCAAAGCAATCACACTTATATGCCGCCCCATAGCACTTAGTGCACTCTCTGGGCGGTTCACAAGTTAATTAGCATTTTGCCCCCAATATGCTAGGTACTCATTTTACTCTGAAGGATGGAAGGCTGAGTCAACCCTGATACCTGGTTAGGATTGAACTCACAACCTTTTGGTTGCAGTACAGCAGTTTAACCACTGCTCTCCCAGGTGTAACCAATATGCAAGCATTCATTTGGGAGAAATTTAAATCAATTACAGAAGCTGCCTCTAGATTAACTCTTCCTGAAGCTCTTAGTAGCTCATCTAGGAGTTAGGCAATGGAGGCTGTTCCTGTACAGATGAACCAAGACAATACAATCTCTTTTCAATCATTTCTCCTAAAGTCTGCACACACATTTGACTATCGAGAGGTTTTTGTGAAAACAATCAGGCATAGGATACTAGCATAAGGTGTTAGGAATTCTTTTGGAAGAGGTCAGTTTCAAAAACAAAACTTGCTTGCTTTTTCCAAATGCTGTAAACAGAGTTAGTGCCAGTGCTTTTTATCTACAGTAAAAGTAGAAGAGCTTGATTTTTACTGTGTGACAACAGACTACATTAGCAATGGGAAAGCCCAATATTTTTCACATTTTTTCCTTCCAAATTAGCAAATGAAGAAAATTGTGTTATTTTTGAACCACAATTGGGGGTACCCTGGTAACCGTAAAAGATGCCTTCATTTTGGCAGTTTCACGTCTGGCCTGGAGGAGGAAGAGGAAGAGTATTTTAGGGGTGTTTCTTAGTGTTAGAAATGGCTCCATCTCATGTAGATACATTTTTAATAGCTTTCCTCTATGGGGAGGCAGAAGTGGAGTTTTCAGCAGACACCCCTCATCTCCTAACTATGTTTTTTTAAGCCAGCTGTCTAACTGCAGTTCAGTTCTTCTATATTATGCATATATTATGCATTCATTTATTCACAGAGACCTAAAAGATAGAGCAAAGCATTTTTGTTTTTTGTTTTTTTTTTACAATCTACTGGCATTAAGACTTGACTGCCAACAATCAGCAAAGTCCCATAAATTAATTTGGCCTCAAAGTTTTGCTACCCCGAGCAGAATCCACATTCGTATTCACCATTTAGCATAGCGGGGATCATGGAAGCTTACATTTACAGTGATATAGTGACACCAAGGATAACAGCCTTCAAGAAAATAAAACCGGATTTGGTTATATTAAGGGTCTCCTGATCCCAGTATTTTAAGCTTCTTAGGTATCCATACACAAAGGTGCCTATCAATCTTAGCTACTCTCTTATCTGCTGAGCATGATAATGTGTGAAACAGAATTGACAGAAACAGCAATTTTGGGTTTCAGGGGTCGAGGGGGAAGAATGCTCATTTTAGAAAACAGAGGCCCTACTTAATCTTCCCTTTGAGTGAATGCTAAAAATACATATAAACAGTATTTTGTAAGGCTTAATAGGTGCAATTAAGAAATTCAGTCCCATCAGTATGAGAAGACCATTCTGCTTTTCATTCATGCATTGAAAGTTGGCTGGCTCCCTCTGGAGATGAAGATAGCTTTTGCAGCATAGTAGGTAGCACAGTGGGAAAGTAAATAGCATCCCATGCCTGCCACATGTCCACCGAAACGTCTGCAAAGGCAGACAGCACTGGTTCTTTGGCTATAAACAGAGATGAACATTGAACCCTAGAGTCGGATACGACTAGCTTTTGAGCAAGGGCGATCTTTACCTTTATCTAAGTAGCACAATTGAGCTCTCTAAAAACAGATTCCCACAGAAATATAATAAAGCAACACCCTTCTCAGGGTACAACTCCAAAAACCCTCATCTAATTGCTTTGCCAGCTGGGACTTATGGGAGCTGTGGTCTAAAACACATGGGTCATATTGGATTGTTTATACCTCATCAGGAACCCTGGTGAGAAGATATCAAAGTTAGAACCAAGTGACAAGCTTTTTTATTTTAGAGAAGCCACTGTAATTGGACAGAGTGTGTTTCACTGCTTGCATTCAATTGAAATAGCTTCCCTTAAGCCTGTTAAATCTCATTTCTTTAGAGTTGACTAAGGAATGCAGGATTTAGCCCAAGAGGCTATTGGGTAGTATGCAGGCAACCTGCAAGTTATGACTGCAACTAGGAAAAAACCAGCCTTCCCTTATCCTTGAGTAACAAAGGGAAGAATGGTGGCCAAAGGGCCTAGAGAAATGCTAAATCTGTAACCACTGGTGTGTTGGACTGAGGCCTCCTTATCCTCTTTTATCTCAGGCTCAGCCTTAGGACTTTATTACAGCTGGGACTGATTTATATGGTTCACCTGCACTAGGGACTTCACCTTTGGGTAGGTTGTATCCAGAGAGGTAAACAAACTGTGACCCTAGCACCTCAAATTCCTGTTGGTTGGGGTAAGATCAGAAGATGGGCCGATGGTTATAACCATCACCTGGGAGCAGCATGGTGTGTGTGTTGTGGTTTGGCTTTCGTGCACAGAGCACTGACCCAAACCTCATAACAGCTTTTTCCAGGGGTTGCCTTGTGCAGCACAGGAGAGAGTAGTTCTTGTCATTTAGGCAGGAAAGTTCTACTTTTTTGCTCCCTTCAGCGTTGGAAAGATTTTATGCAGACTGAAAGGTCTGTTTCCAGTTTGCATTTGGCTTACATTCGGCCATTTTACTTCCCATCCTGGAGTCCTTTTGAGAGTGAAGGTACTTTCCTGTTGACTGCATGTGCCACCCTGTTTTTGCCTTGTTGTCCTATTCTGTTGCTTTTTAATAAAGTTTTTGCACTAAGCTAATTTTGGTGCCAGGACATTCACTGGGAGTTTTGGGGTGCAAAAATCCAGTTCCTCGGGCTAAAATCTAGCTGCAGATGGAGAGCAGCAGCCACTTGGGGCAGCCACTGAAAAAAGACCTAGTCCAATATTTTCCTCCTTTTTGGAGGACCTGCCCCTGCAAGGAGCAGAAAGGAGTGGGGAGGGGACAGAAAGTTGTTTCCTTGGCTAGAGCATGAGGGCAGCCCAAGAGTGAGTTCAGGCACCTGGAAGTGAAGCTGTCAGGAGCCAGTGAGGGTCCTCCTTGTTATTCATAGGGTCCCTCTGTTTCACAGGGGTTAAAAAAAGGAAACATAGCATTTAAAACCACATTACTTCTATAGCTATTACTGGACAGCTGTTGTACTCTGATGAGCAGTGCAGTTACCAGTGAAGGTGGCATCTATACTTGTAGAATGACTCTGTATAGCTGGCACTTTACATAATTGGGAGCTAATCATACATTGTGTAGCAACATTTTTGAAACAAAATTTCTTCAGAAACAACTAGTAGTAGTAGTTCCTTCTCATGCTGCTGGTGCCTGCCTTTACCACTACAGCATATTGAGCAACGAGGCTCCTACATGGACAAAATCTCCCAACTACTTGATCTGCATGATAATTAAACAGGCACCGCCACCTGACAACCTTCTGTCCCCTTTTAAACAGCCAGTTAAGTCAAATGTCCCTTCATATTTCCAAGGATGAAAAGTACTTAAGGCTTTAAGTACTCAAGAGGCAACTAGTTATTTTAATAACTTCCTCAACTTGAATTGTGGCTAAAGAGATTATCTCCACTGGATTCTTATCAAAGACATACAATCTATGTTCTGTTTTTTTCAGAGGAATATACTGTGATCCTTACAGTCGAGTCAGACACAGTACAGTATCAGTGGCCCTCCCACAGACAAAATAGATTTTCTAGATCTGTGGTTCCCAATGTGGGGCATACATCCCACTGGGGGGGGGTCTGATTTTTAAGGAGGAGCAATTCAAGAATGAGTTAACAGTTAATGGCCTTTTAGGTTTCTTCCATGTGAATTGCAGTTCACTTTTGAATAATAAGAATTACATGTCAGGGGGGCATTAGGATTTTAGAGATGCTTAGGTGGGGCGTGGGCAAAACAAAAAGTTGGGAACCATTGCTAGAGTAATGAGAGAGCCAAACTTCCTGAGATGGTAAGTAGTGGCAGTAACTCAGTACTATTCTCTTAAAAGGAATACAGGTCAAATGCATGGATATGAATGTTTTAATTTATAAAGTGTTAGAAATAGATTCACACAGCTAATAATTCAAAAGTGGCATTATCTGCTTGGCAACTACAGTGCTGTGCAGTACATAAACTCATGATACACATTAGTAAGGCATATTTCCATTAAGGCATGCAGGCATGGGCTTTATTGCATCTCATATTTCCCCTTCAGTTCTTGTACTTTTGCTATATATTCTTTCATTGCATCTTCTTTAGACGTTCCTTAAAAAAAAAAGAGAGAGATTAATCAAGGATATATTACATGAATGCATCTCCGCCCTAGCATTTAAGGTACATATGGCTCATTAAGACAAGCCATAAATGATAGTTAATTCAGACTGAAAGACTTGTTTCATTGTCTAGTTATATTCTAAAGCTGGGTAACTAGTGGAGGCCACATAGGGTTGCCATAAGTCCCGTTTTTCCCGGGTTCAAGCTGTCCTATCCGGTTCAAGAAAAAACATGCAAAAGTCCGGGGAGGGAGCAAAAAATGCCCATGTCTACGGAAGATTCCTTCTTCACGTGACCGGAAAGGGTTAAATGCATAGTCAGCATTCCTAGAGAGGAAGGGATAGGAAGTGAAGTGTCATCTCTCACAAAGGACCTCTTTCAAAATAAGTCCCTTCCTGTCTCCTGCTTTTCTCCTTCTGGAGGGAAACGGGGAATCCAAGGGCTTCATTTCCGTTCGGGACCTCTTTTTAGAGCTTTCTTCAAAGGGATCCTCGTGTGGGGTTTGAGGGTGAGTCCAACTCAATGGGGTGGGGTGTGTGAAGGGGAGGGTCCTGTGACCTCTGGGAGAGGAAGGGCAATTTCAAGAGTGGCCCAAGAAATTGAATTCAAAAATAAAGGAACAGCCTCTTGAGTACAGTTTATTTTAAACTGACGGAGGCTGCTTGCCCTGGATGGGGATTCCGTGGGGTCTTAGAGTTTGAGGAATGCAATGATGTCACGTGGCTGTCCTGGTTTGGCAAGAGAGAATTATGGCAGCCCTAAGGCCACCATATTCTAAGAATCAATTAAATGGGGAAAGAAAAGGATGTCCACAGCTATAACTTCCAAGAGTTACATATCTGTGGCTTGCATTGAACACTTCTTGGCTACCTGGCTTTAGAGATACCCTGTTTGCAAACAAAGCATCTGGGTATTTTAAAACTGACTTTTCGTCTTCTTCCATTACCTCAATGTGGGGCTCTTTGGCCATTATTTTGGCCTTTAGAAAAGGAAACTTCTCCTAGTATGAAAGGGTTCAACGGGAGTTTCAAAGGAGCATGGGGTGTGTAGTTCTCACTGCCTATAATATTCTACGAATGGATCTCTAAAACAACAACAACCCATTCCATGCTCCCTTCAGGTTGCCATGAACCCTTGCACCACACCAGGAACCTTTTCCTTTGTCTTGAAAGGCCAATACGATGCTGATGGAGCCCTGCACAGAGATAATAAAGAAAAAAACTTTAAACTACTACCTGTGCAATTCTTTCCAGTTACACACATGCAGAAAGGTATCCCAAGCACATGGTAAGCTACAGGACTCTACTTACAGTCTCAATGGTATTGTACTAAGATTGAGGGTATCTAGGTCATGAGTTAGATCAAATATCTCATCAGTTTTATCATCATAGCCTGGTAGCTTGCATGTAGGGGAGGGCAATTGTCAGCAACTCCTGGACACGTGCCAATGTTACTTTAACGTTACCTGCCACTAAACTCCCTCTGCCTCAGTCCTCTCCTTGTCCCCTCCTGGGTCTCCCAGACACAGGAAGCTCCTGGACCAGGACTCCTTGCTCATGGTCACTCATGCTCTGGTGACCTCCAGACTAGATTATTGCAATGCACTCTACATGGGGCTGCCCTTGACGACCATTTGGAGGCTGCAGCTGGTCCAGAATGCAGCTGCCCGGGTAGTGATGGGGTGCAGGCACTATGTCCGTGTCTCACCTCTGCTTCGGGAGCTGCACTGGTTACCAGTTTGCCTCCGGGTGCAATTCAAGGTGCTGGTTTTGACCTTTAAAGCCCTATATGGTAGTGGGCCAGGATACCTGAGAGACCGCATCGCCCCAAAAGTGTCTGCCCACCCAACCAGAGCAGACCGTAGAGGCTCTCTAGTTGTACCATCAGCTAGAGGGGCCTGTCTCTCTAGTACACAAAGGAGGGCCTTCTCCGTGTATGCACCGGCCCTCTGGACCCTCCTGCCAACATAACTAAGGTTACAGACAGAACTGCTGCCCTTTAGAAAAGGCTTGAAAATCTGGCTGGCAGGGCAGGTGTGGGGTCCCAATGGGAATACAGCCCCCGCCTGTTGCCTCACACCAAGATAGTTATCAGAAGCTCTTTCTCTTTTTATGTACAGGGTGGGGTGGGGGGGGGATAACTAGTTTTTATAAATGTGTTTTTAAAGTTTTTAGAGCTGATGTAAGCCGCCCTGAAACTCACTAACTTATTCTGGTATCTTAGAAGAGAGCAGGATTTCTTTCCTCTCATTCTTCTCTGGCTTGTTCTCTTCAGATTCTCCTCAGAATCTCTTCCAAAAGTTCCCCAGAATCTCTTCAGATTCTCCTCAGAACGTTCCCCAGAATCTCTTCAGATTCTCCCCAGAATCCCTTCAGATTCTCCTCAGAACGTTCCCCAGAATCTCTTCAGATTCTCCCCAGAATCTCTTCAGATTCTCCCCAGAATGTTTTCCTCATCCTCTCTCTGAAGGTTTACCTCAGCCAGTGTCCCTCAAGTTTTTTCTCCCTCAAGTTCTCCTCAGAAAACCCTCTTTCCTTTTTATACATCACCACCCCCCTCCTGCCTTATCTCATTTAAATGAGACACTCAGATACATCCTTGTATCTTCAATGTTCTCTGCCCAACAACAGTGTGTCAGAATCCAGTACCTTCCCTCTCTGTTATATACACATAGAGAGATAACAAAGCTTGACTAACATATGGACTTTTCACTACTTTTGGTGTAACTTGTGAGCCCATGGTAAGCTCTACTATGACAATAATTTCCATAGATCTAAGGGCCAGCTCTGCTCTTTGGAAGGCTGCATTCACTCTTTAGTCACATCACAACTTGGAACATCAGGAAGCTGATGGTCAAACCAAAATCCCAGAAAATTATTTATCTACACAACAACACTGAATGCTGCAAATAAGTTAGCTATTCTAATTTTAGGTAACTTCTGGAGACCTCTTCCCTTGTGCAACTGATGCACATACAAAGGTCAATTGCCCTTAACACTGGCAATATATACCATGCAAAAGAGTATACAGGATATGATACATTCTACTTGCAGCCCAATTTTTGGTTGGGTAATCCCATTCGGTGATTTGTGTCATGGCTACCGCTCTCTGCCCAATGGTTACCTTTTAAAGAATTCCAGGCATCCCATTTGCTTTTGCCTTTGAAGTCAAGCATTCCAGGACGTTCTGAAACACAACATTTCAAACAATTTTTAGACACACACAGAGGGAATTCTTAGTACCAGCAGTTGCATTAGCCACAGAATTCAAACAAAGATACGTTGCATTAATTTTGCAAGGTAACATTGTATATAAAACAAAAGAAAGCCAACACATAAACTGATTCATTTGAAATACAGTGTGGTAGGAGAGCTGATACACCGCTGAGCTGTCTCGGTAGGCAAAATTGAAGCTGAGGCCGTCCCACGTGAAAAGGCAAGACTCTCTGGAAAAGACAATAATGCCAGGAAAGGCAAAAAATAACAGGACATGTGGAAGGCTAAATACAAGATGAATTAATTCTCTAAGGGATGCGACAGCCTTGAGTTTACAAAAACTGAGCAAGGTTTTTGAGGACAGGACTTTTGGAAATCTCTCATTCAACTTGACAGCATACAACAGCAACAACATCTGGATTTCAGATATTTCTGGAACACAAATACATGCTCACTGTTTAACACTGGAAGCAGTGCAAGTCTTTATATCCATTGACTGTACAAATATATCAAGAATGTGATCTCAAGCTAAACTTTTAGCACTGCTCAACCCCAAAACTAAAACCATTCTTAATTTCATCAAGGATGTATATTATCTGTGATAACAGCTTTATTTTGCATGCTGGCTGTCTTTACTAAAGCTAGTACCCTGGTGGAACTATGATGGCATTTTATAGCAAGTCAATGGAAAGCTGCTGCTGCTAATACACCATTTCTTGGCCTTCCTCTGCAAAGACATTTCAAACTGCCTTATCAACATTGTATGCTTGCAAACAGCATGCTAATAATCCAGCATTTTGTTTTGCTAATTACTGTTTCAGAAAAATTACATGCAAAACAGTATTCATATACTGTACTGTATAAACTGGAAGATAAGTCACATATTTCAAACCAGAATAAAAACCAGTGCAGGGTGTTAAACTCAGCATGTGTTATTCTACCATGGACTCATATAAATAAAAGGTACCGAATTTCACATGTATGATCCAAAATCTGTATGCTGCCTTTTATTTGCCTTTGCATCAGGGAAGTAGCTCTCTACTACAAGTAAGACTGGGTATGATTCACACCTTTGCTAACAGATATAGAAGTTAAAAGCCATTTATAGTATCATGTTGTGAAGCACTGAGTCACTTCTGACCTAGTGATCCTAACAGTATTTCTGAAGGAGTAATTGGCTCAAGTGGCTAAGAAGCTGAGTGGGAGGTCAGCAGTTAGATTTCCGAGTACTGCAGGACAGAATGAGCTCCCGTCTTTGTCCCAGCTCCTGCCAACCTACCAGTTTGAAAGCAAGAAATTGCAAGTAGATAAATAGGGACCACTTCGGTGGGAAGGTAAACAGCATTCCGTGCCTGCCATATGACCATGGAAACGTCTGCAGAAGCAGACAGCACCGGCTCTTCGGCTTTGAAACAGAGATGAGCACTGAACCCTAGAGTCGGATACACCGGCTTTTGAGCAAGGGAAACCTTTACCTTTACTTTTAATTTACCATTACAACATCTCAGCATGTTTCCATGGTTGAGGAGAGATCTGAATTCAGGCCCCGAGTCCTAGTCTAACACTCAACCTACTGAACTACACTGGCTTTCATTTATAGATAACTTCAACCATTAACATAATTAAGAGGTAATGCTAAACCTTCACTCCGATGAATCCCATGTGTTTCACTGGGCAATACTTCTTTTGGAAACAAAAAGGAAAGTATATTATCCCCATCTCTACAGATATTCAAGAATACAGTAGAACCTTGGTTAACAAACGGCTCAGTTAACATAAAAATTGCATAACAAAAGGAAACCTATAGAAAATAGTGGCTCGGTTTACGGAATTTTTTTGCAACCATTAATTGGCTTTCACTGCATTCCTATGGAAAACTGCATTTCGGTTAAAGTATTTTGGTTTTCAATACATTTCTATGGGAAATTCGGTTAAAGTAATTTTCGTTGTAAGAAATGTCCCGGAGAATGCATTAATTACATTAACCGAGGTTCCACTGTACTTGTCATTTGAAATTCACTGGATAGCTTTACCTCTTTAACCTCATAACTATTTTTCTTGGTGTTAAAGAGCAACAGTAGACAGAACAGACCCTGTAGTGATAAATCATTGAAGGATTACAAGTCAAAGACGGTATCATCTGGACCCATCTGTGAAATTTTGCAACCGAGGCAGGCTAATAATAATAATAATAATAATAAAGACCCTCATGAGTAAGAACCGCAGAACACAAAAAGCCAGAAACCCTGGGAAGCAAAGCTGCTCACTTTTGGACAAGAGATCATTTACGTCAGGGGTGCCCAAAGTACGGCCCGGGGGCCAGATGTGACCCCTGACACCAATTCATCCGGCCCACAAAGCCTTTGTTGCTTCCAGGAGCGATGAGGGCTTCATGGGCCAGATGAATTGGCATCGGGGGCCACATTTGGCCCCAGACCATAGTGACCAGCTCCCTGAACTATGTGACCGGCCTGGGGGCCAAAAAGTTTGGGCACCCCTGATTTACATGCTTACTTATTGCTCATCACACCTACTCTGTACAAAAAACCACATTTTTGTACAAGCAGTTTTCTGCCCTGTGCAGACATGGAATCACAGTCCAAAGCAGCTCTTTTTGCTTATTCCTGTTAAGTGAGCATGCTTATGATTAGATCCAGATATGGAACAAATCCTACTCTAACAATCTACGTAAGAACAGGCAATATCTGTCTTTAATTTCTGACCAACCTTTTGTAATGAATCACGTTTTTAAGCAGATTTCATGGACTTACTTGGCAATTACACGGTGCATTTCAGTAATGGAATTTTTTAAAAAATGAAACCTTCTCAATAGGCTTTACTTGGTGACAAAATCACATTATCCAGAGTTTTAAGTGATTTTTTTTTAATGGCCACAAGCTACTCCTAAGGATCTCCTCAAAACCAACATTTTAAAGTAACAATTATGTTTCCTTTCTTCTCAAAATACATAGCAATTTAAACATGGTTGACATAATGGCCAAAATATTATTGCTTAGTATAGTAAAAAGCACTAGATCAGGAGTTCTCAACCTTTTAAAGACGGGAAGCAGGTCATACTCCCTCAGACAGATTCGGGGGCCAGATGGCCATTTTGCCCTTCCTCCACCACATGGCACTCTCTGGTGTGGTGGAGGGCCACATGAAATGGTACTATGGGCCACATCCGACCTGCAGGCCACAGGTTGAGAATCCCGGCACTAGATCAAGATCAATGAATCAATGGGGATTTATTAAGTTAACTCTTCTGTAAATTCCACTGATTCTAGTGGGCTTACTCTAATTGTAACTTACTATGCTAAAATATTTTGCAATTCATTCACTGACTTCAATAAATGGAACCTGCAAGAGTTCACTCACTAAATTCTTGATTCAATGGAGCTACTCTAGTGTTACTCTGGTCAGCACTAGAGTATGGCTAGTGCTTAAAGGAAATGTTGGCGGTCATCACCCGTGACAAAGTAACAAGTTTACTTTTAATGCAGGTGCATTCTGACTCTGTCTTATTTCAAATGTTCATTGCACTTGCATTCTTAGTAATACTTGGAGACACCTTTTGAGAACACACGGCATCCTCAACCTAAAAAAATGTGATTGAATACTGAAACGGCAAATGGCCTGCCTGGCTCTCAGTCAAAACATTTGCACCTTTGCTAGGTTTATAGAGTAGCTAGGCCACCAAGAACCACCTCTTTTTCTGTGGCTGTCTGACAAATCCCAATTTCACTTTTTTTTTGGGTACCATTATGTCCAACTTATTCTTCAGAAGAAGGAGGGCTTGTGCTTTCCTGCTCTTTCAGAGGCATCTGGGAAAAGAGCCAAAATACATTACTATCACTCCTTGATCTACTTCCTACGCCTGAGCTTTTGGGGTGGAGGAAAAATGCTACAGGGGAAAAATGTGTTGTGCCTGACAGAACTTGAGCATTTCCAAGTACATGACACGCAACATGTGCAACAAGGCTGGCAATACGATCAGTAAAGAAAACCAGTAGTTTCAGAGGAGGAGTGAATGGCCTTTAGTTTTAGTTGGCAATGCCATCCTTGGGGAAAGTGAAGCTACTGCCCTTGGCCTTTCACTACCGATGCCAGGCTGTACATCAGCCAAGAGTTTCAAACTGCTCTTCCTCCTTTCAATAGGCCAAACAGTGTCAGCATTGTTGGGAAGAGAATGGACAGTGGAGCGGATTATTACATACTACGGCAGTATTACACTTGCTGATCAGCATTATTCCCTTTTTTTCTTGCAAAAGTTACAGAAAGAGCAAAATTAAGACTTTTAATCTAGTTTTACATAAGACCAGTGCAGTTCTGAAAACTAGGGAAGTAGGTCAGCTGTCTGATGGGGCTGAACCAGAGAGCATTAGACTGCATCTGGCATTGCTACATGAGGCAACAAAGACTTGCTTTCATACATATGCATTCATTGTTCCAATCAAGCCTGAGCCTTCCAAAGAGGCCCCTACTAGCTCACTCGCCACTGTTAACATAGCTCATCTTTCATCAGACTCAAAAGAGCCCTTTAAGGCCCTTTCATAGAGAGGTTTATGGCAAGTCCTGACCTTACTTTAACTATTTTCACATACCCCTGCAAAATATGTTCAAAATCTCTTTCCTTGCCAGCTCTATATGAGTTAACATATACGTTCTGGGCTAGAAATCAGTGAGCTTTTTCAGTTGAGATACCAACCAGCTGGATATAACAGCTCATGTGTATTCTGTCCCTCCTCTATTAGGTTATCTAATACGGTACAATACAGTGGTACCTCGCATAACGAACACATTGCATAACGAAAAATTCGCACAACAAAGCGTTCGTTATACAAGGGTGATACCCTGCATAATGAAAAAAATTGTTAATTATGCGGGGTTTTCGGTAGCCAGGGTATACCCGGTCAATGAGAACCATGGATAATGAACATTTTTTGTTCATTATCCGGGGCATGTCCCTTTGGCTTCGCATAACGAAAAAAACACATAGCGATGCAACTTGCAGAACAGAGTTTTGTTCATTATGCGGGATTCTACTGTATATTGCTTTCTCTTGACACATGAAATCCAAGCATAATACTCAAAGTTAAACTAAAGAGCATGGGACAGATCTAGAGCAAGCAAGACTGCTACCTCAGCTCTAGCAACTGAAAACAAACCCACGGAAATTTCATGATTGTCGGAGAGTGTGCAAAAAAAGAATCAGACTGACACACACATATCTGTTCTGGGCTAAATGTTGCATTTATTGGACCACTAAAAACATACAAAACCACTAAAAACCTACAAACTTTCCACATCTTATTTTAGTGGATACAATATTATACCATACTAGGCAAGAGACATGGCTAGAGAACAAATGTTAGCCATAGTATTTTAAGTGCAGTAACTTTGTCCAATACAAAGCTCCGCTGGAATGCAGATTAGCCTGTTTCCATCACTACTATTTCAAAAGCTACAACAGCAATTTCAACAGCTGTTATATCCTTTCATAAAGCTTAGATCATGAGTTCTCAACCTTTTAAAGCTGGGGGCCAGGTCACGCTCCCCCACAGCTTCTGGGGCCAGATGGCCATTTTGCCCTTCCTCCACCACATGGCACTTCCTGGTATGGGGGAGGTGGTGGTGAGCCACATGAAATGGTGCCATGGGCCACATCTGGCATGTGGGCCGCAGGTTGAGAATCCCTGGTTTAGATCAAGGATCCTTGGCCCCTCCCAAAGAAGTTCACAATCTCCTACCAAGCAAGGTTTGACATTATACTACCACACAAAACTACACACAATTTAGGACAAATGTCTGCCTCACTAACTACTAACCTCCAACATAACATGCAGGCGAGGTCCCTTTGACTGCCTTGAGGCAAACTGATTTCTCCTTGGAGGCAATGCATAAGTAAGTCTTTTTTAGTGGTGGGACCAACCTTGTGGAAGACATTCACATTGGAAAACTGCCAGGCCTTAATACTGCCATAAAATGTCTGGTTAAAATCCCTTATATTGGCGAAAAGCCTGTTGCCTTGCACAGTAAATCATACTCCAGTAAGCCCACTGAATCAATGGGGATTTGATAACTCCTCCATAAGCCCAGTTATTTCACATGGGCCTTCTGTGGCTACAAATTACAAAGCCAAGCAACAAGATTTGGACTACTGTGTCCCATCAAGTTACTACTGATTTATGGAACATTCAAGGAATGGCTTTCCCAGTCCCATCTGTCCTTGGCTTTCTGCTCAGTGTGGATATGAACCTAGGTTTTTCTATCCAACACATTGCCTCAGCCCTCATATTGTATGACTATATTCTTTCTAGGTTACTTTATCATTTTATGGTGGCATTGTAAACATTTATGTGGTTTTTGTTTAACAGAAAGTCTGAGTCAGATTCTAGTCCAGGAGTTCCCAAACTTTTCATGCCGTGGGCTGGTCATGTGGTTCCTCCTGCCATAAAACACATCCGTAGCTGTTGTAAACGTGTTTACAATAGCTGTGAGTGCATTTATGGCAGTGTTTTGCACATGCATGGGTGCATTTACACATGCATGGGGTGCATCTGCTTCTGCTAGTGGCGAGGGCAGCTGTGGGCCACATGAAATGGTGCTGTGTGCCAGGTCTGGCCCACAGGCCGTAGTTTGGCCACCCCTGTTCTAGTCTATCTCCTCCCTTATCTTTTAGATCTACAAAATATTCTGAAATTTTTCCTAGGCTTTCTGGCAGCAGATTGGTTCAGAATCTCTAGTTAGGCAACTCCTTGACCTACAATGGCTTTGCCAAATACCTCAACTTGATGAGAGGCTTATAAGAATGAGACAACATTAATCCTAGCTAGACTTTACTGTAGAATATTTCTCCAGGCATTATTCATGTTTAGTCATGATTGTGCACGTCGCAGGCAGATGGGATTGGTTGTAGTTTAATGCCACATGTCTATATCTTTTGCACAGACATAAATGGCAGTGTGTCAGCATTGGTAGGTTGCTTTTAAGCAAACAAAAAAGTCACAGACTGGAAGTGACTGACTTTTCTCAAAGCCTTCGTGGGCATTAAAAAGCTCTGTATTGAGCATACGCAGGGCTGCAGTGGCTCAAGTGCTTAAGACGCTGAACTTAACAACTGGAAGGTCGGAGTTCAATTCCCGAGTACTGCATGACAGAGTCTCTGTCCCAGCACCTACCAACCTAGCAGTTCGAAAGCAAGAAATTGCAAGTAAATAAATAGGGACCACTTCGATGGGAAGGTAATCACCATTCAGTGCTGAGGCATGCTTGCCACATGTCCTCAGAAATGCCTCCAGACGCAGACAACGCTGGCTCTTTGGCAATAAACAGAGAGGAGCACTGAACCCTAGAATCGGATACAACTGGATTTCAAGCAAAGGCAACCTTTAGCTACTGAGCATACTCACTTTTGCAAGCACATAGATTTCATGGCATGCGGAATATTAACAAAGAGGATAAAAAAACAAATCTCCAAGTTAGGTTAGCTTGGAAGACTCAGAAGTCCTCCCAATGGCTTTTTTTGGCCAAACAAGGCTTTTCCACATTTAAGCACAGCTGTGTCAGCTACTATTATTCCATCATACCTGTGTTTACATCTCCAACTGTAGCTTGCTTGTAATACTTGTAAAGATCCAGTAGTTCCTGGTCTGATGGCTTTGTCTTCAGATTCTTAACTTCTTCTGCAGCTTTCTCAAACTCTGCCTATTTTCATCAGGAGATTAAGAAATGTAATGCATTGGGTTACACTCATTGCTTCATTGCCCTAATCACATGCAATGAAAGAACTGCCTCATGCTTTGTTTTAAAGGAGAAGCAAGGCCCACCAAGATCAACTAGCTTTTAAGTCCAAGATTAATCCCTTACCAAACAGGCATGGGAATTTAGTTGGGGAAACAATGTGTGGATCAGATGTTTGATAATTATCATGTGGTGGGAGTGTTGTGAAATCCATTACCTTACCACACTTGGCAGAAGCAATGCTCTGAGAATTGCTTCCAGGGTTGAACTGTCACACAATTAATTGAAAGATTACTAAATATTACAAGCTACGTCAACAGACAAGTTGTGCAAAATACATGTGTGGTTAGACATCATATTTCAAATTGCTGATGCACATGCAATGGTAGATACAAGTGGTCACCATCTTCTGTGTAGCAACACTATCTGTGTGTTTCTGCCGAAGCTTAGAAACCCCACTGACTTTTCTGAACTAAAACTCCCAGATCGCCCAGCGACTGGAAGATTCGGAAAAATGCAATCTCAAAATATATTTTTTTGGCAGCACACATATTGTCCTTTTGTTACATACACTGAGAACACAATGAGGATCCATTTCTTAGAAGTGTTCCAAAGGCCAACATAATGCTGTGTTTTCATTACAGTAAGACAGGACTCTAAGCAAACTCTACCCATTATTTAGAAGCATACAGTCAAGTTGATGTGGACTTATGCCAACCCTTTCCAGGGCATTCTAGGGACAGAATAGTCAGAAAAGGATTATCGCTGCTTAATGCTTGTTAAAACTGCACTAGGTTTAGACAGCCAGCACTGAGCTTAAATGGTTCTTATAAATAGGGATTACTCTGCACAGGGAACCCTGCCCCTGAAGTATGGGAAATAATTTACCTCAAAGTTCCTGCAGGTGGCTGGCTGGGGACATGGAGAGTTATTTTTCCAATTGTTCTGTACAGTATTTTGTTTTTGTACTTTTTCTTTTGTATACTATGTTTAAAAATAATAGATACAAAAGAAGTATGGCTTTATTCTTTGTTACCAGAGTTTTAATACCGCTGATGGAGAAGCCAGCAGCTAAATGAGGAAAACAGATTTCAGATCTAGAGTCTTCAGTGATTGCTTGTTGCGTCACCGTAAAATAATTTTGAGGTGATGGAGAGAGAAAACTGTACAGCAATACCTCATACAAAGTCCGCTTCGTACAACATCGAATTCATACATCACCTAATTTCTTGAAAAAAGTTACCTCATACAAAGTCACTCAACTTTGTATGAGGCATTGGGTTTTTCCCAGGTTGCATTATGCCTGGGCAGTATAAAAGGCAGGACACATGCGTGCATTGCTCTTGTGGGTTTTGCATGAGGCAAAGAGTGTTTAGGAGTGGTTTTGAGCACGATTTTGGATTTTTTTGAATTTTTCATCAGAATTTTTAGAAGTATTCCTGGGATTTTTGAAGCATTCTTCGGGTTCTTGGACAATCATGGTTGTTTGACATGTTTTTGTAATGTTTTTAGCTTTTAGACAATGATTTCTTAAAGTTCTGTCAGTTTGTTTCCTGTCTATTTCCTTGACTTTGCCCTGAAGTGTGTGCTGTTACAGTACAATGTATCTGTATGGAAACGACGTTGTATGAGGCATCGTGGCAAGGATTTGGACGTTGTATGAGGCATCGCGGCTAGGATTTTGCATGCCTCATACAAAGTCCAAATCCGTATAAAGTCCAAACTTGTGGAACCAAGTTTGCATGTTGTATGAGGTATCACTGTATTTGTCAATCACCGCAGACTAGGAAGTTTTATTGGGCACCATTTTCTTATCCAAAGTACTCCCTAGGCATGTGTAGTAGTGGGAAACAGTGCATAAAAGCTTAAAGAACCCAACCCTAACCCATTGTATTAAATGGAAAGTTTTCTGTACCACTGCCCAACGAAAGGTGAATGCAGCACACAATCCACCAAAAGCGATGCCCAAGAAAATTTGTTTTTAAAGGGAACCTTTGAATTACAGGCAGCCCGCCTTTAACCTTTATGAATGAAGAAGCCTCTTGCAAATTCTGTGAAAACATGTGATTATTTTTTTTGCAACCAAGTGGGCCTTTTGTTCTCCTTGCTCTGAGAAGAAAGAAGAGTAAGTTTACTGTCTAGCCCAGGTAAAAAGAAGAGAGAGGGGGCCCAGCAGAACCACCTTTGGCCCAAAGGGGAGACACAGCCAGAGAGGCCAGTTCCATTCAAACTCTTTGCCTTTCCAAAGCAGGAAAGGAGGAAAGTCCCAAAGCAATGTCTCCCAACCAAGGCAGAACAAATAATAATTTCACAGACTGATTATTTGCAATGCCATAATAAGAGTTGCAATAATTATTCATCGGAAACTTTGCCAGAAGTTTGGATTTGAATGCAGTAAACATTACAGTATTGGGAACCTCAGGTAGAGAAAGTTTTAGAAAACGAGAGTCAAGATCCTGTGGGATTTTAAAATTCAAACAGATATTCATCTGCCTCGCAACACACCTGATATAACTGTTGTAGAAAGGAAGAAGGCCAGGTTTATTGACATTGTTTTACAGTACAGTGGTACCTCGGATAAAGTCCAATCAGATAAAATCCAATTCGGATAAAGTCGCGGTTTTCATGCACATGTGATGCATCGTATAAAGTCCAAAACCGCTAAAAATGGACGTTATCTGGGGTATTTGGTATAGGAACCTCAGATAAAGTCCATTTTGGACGTTATCCGATGCATCGCCCATTTGATTCTGATAAAGTTCAAAATCGGATAAAGTCCAAACTTGTGGAACGAAGTTTGGACTTTATCCGAGGTTCTACTGTACCATGAAAGATACTAATTGAGAACAAACAACTGGAGAAAACCACAAAATATCATTATTTGCAAACTGAAGTTGAGCGTTTGTGGAGAAAGAAATCTGTTGTCATACCCATAGTGATCGAAGACATTGGAGCAATACCTAAATGACTCTTTAGATCAGGGGTGCCCAAACTATGGCCCATGGGCCAGATCCAGCCCCCAATGGCAATTCATTTGGCCCACGACGCCCTTATCACTCCCAGAAGTGAAAGTAAAACGCGCCCATATGGGCACATTTTACTTCCACTTCTGGGAGCCACGAGGCCTTTGTGGGCCAGATGAATTGCTTTCAGGGCTCGGATCCAGCCCACGGGCCATAGTGACTGGCCCCCTGTTTGGGGGGCACCCCTGTTCTAAAGTAAAGGTAAAGGTTTCCCTTGCTTGAAAGCCAGTCGTATCCGACTCTAGGGTGCAGTACTCATCTCTGTTTCAAAGCCGAAGAGCCAGTGCTGTCTGCTACTGCAGACGTTTCCGTGGTCATGTGGCAGGCATGACTAGACACCGAAGCGCACAGAACGCTGTTTCCTTCCCACCGAAGTAGACCCTATTTATCTACTTGCAATGTCTTGCTTTCGAACTTTTAGAACCCCTGTCCTAGATATTTGGAAATTTTGGACTTAGTGGACTTCAACATCCTAACCCTACAAAAAAAAAAACCCTTTACTAAGACCTGCATATATACTTAGAGGTTACCTTAGCAGTTCTTAGGTCCCTGGGGAAGGCTTGAAGCTGTTAATTTTATACATAACCTCGGCTGTGACTCTAATGATACATTTTTATTTTATAAGAAATAATAATACGAAGCACCCCGCCGGCTGCTTACCTGGGTCATGATGGCGTGAGCGAGTGCAGTGGGAGAAGTGCAATGAGGAAAAGAATAGCGACACACGCACAGGCACACGCCCCACCCCAGGCGCTACTTCATGTATCAGCCCAGCCCCAGCCGACCAATCGCAAACGAGGGGCGGAGCCTCATGGCTCTGAAGCCCGTCATCAGCTGGCCCTGGGAGGAAGGAAGGAAGGAAGAGCTATAATGGCCAGGTGGTGGTAGAGGGGACTGACGGTCGGTCGGTCGGTGTCGGACCACATCCGATCCGCTTCTGAGTGCGTGCTACTTTGTGGACTCTTGGGGGAGACGGGTGGGCGGGTAATTCGGAATAAGGAAAGAAAAGTGATTTCTGCAAAGCATGAAAGTAGGCAGGCGCTTGTTTTGGAAATAGGACATCAGCTACATTGTATGCAGTAGTAATACGGGCTTGCATGGGAGGGGAAAAGATGTCAAGCGGTGCTCCACGTTTCCGGATTGGGAAACAGGATTCTGCTCTTGGGGGGTGACCAAATTTGAAAGGCCACCTGTGGTTTTTCCGTACCTGGATTCTTTCCCTACCACCCTTACAAAACTAAAGTCCAGAGGTATGGTTAATAATTCGTAAAGGTTTCCCTTGCTCGAAAGCCAGTCGTATCCAACTCTAGGGTGCAGTGCTCATCTCTGTTTCGAAGCCAAAGAGCTTCTGCAGACGTTTCCGTGGTCATGTGGCAGGCATGACTAGACACCAGAGTGCACGGAACGCAAAGTGGTCCCTATTGATCTACTTGCAATGTCTTGCTTTCGAACTGCTAGGTTGGCAGGAGCTGCGACGAAGACGGGAGCTCATTTCTGTCCTGCAGTACTCGGGAATCGAACTGCTGATCTTCCGCTTCCCAGTCAGCGTCTTAGCCGCTAGAGCCACTGCAGTCCCTATTAATAATTCTTACTTGTTGCCTTATTTATTTACAGTAATACCTCATACAAAGTCTGCTTCATACATTGGATTCATACAACATCACCTAATTCCTTGAAAAAAGTTGCCTCATACGTTGTATGAGGTATCACTGTATTATTTATATTGCTATACCGCTTTCCTTCCCCTAAGGGAACTCAAAGCGGTTCACATAGTGTAAAATACATAATACAAATTCATACAATAATACACATATCAATCATATGTTATCCATAGCCTGAGGGCTTTTCAGCTACTATCATTACTAACTAAACAAACCATCTACTATAAATAACATTATCTGCTGGCCTACGTCAACTCATCAACCACTATTACTTTTCACAGAAGGTAGCCAATAAATGCAAAATGCAAGGCCTGAAAGGTAAACATGTTACCAATTGTGTAATGCCACAATGGTTATGTTGTCGGACTTACCTACTAGCCATTTACAATCTTACCAATCAGAGGTTCACACCAATGAATCTAAATATCTCCACCTGGTCATGGGACCTTATATGAAATGACTGCCATGAAGTGTCATTCTTCTGTTTGAGGAAGTGGGCTTGATCTGTAGAAGCTAATCTTAAAATATAGCAGTTAGTCTTTCTTCTTGTGCCATATCTGATTCTGAATATTGGCAATCATCATGGCAATCGGCCATGAAGCCTGTCCTGAGAATATGATGCCATGGCCTTTCATCTGCCTTTCACATCACAGCATGACCTCCGTACCACTGATCCAGCTCTGCGAGTCACTTTCTGGTCTTTAATTAGTCTTTAAGGTGCTGCAACAATGTTGCCTTATTTATTTTCCATTTTGCATTCTTTTGTCTGTTGTGCTTTGCACAGACTTCCATGGCTATCCCTTCAAAGCCTGCCAACAAGGTCAGTTTCTTAAGTGGTAGCCATTTTAGTCTGTGCAAGCATATCAGAGAGTAAACAAAACAACAACAAAGACAAAAAAAGTTGTGGCACCTTAAATACTAACTCCTGTATTTAAATGCGAACCTTCGTAGACCAAGTCCACTTCGGCACATGCAAGAGATCTCATTGTATCAATTTTTACACATCGAGCAGTGGTGGGCTCCAATTTTTTTTACTACCACACTGTGGGCATGGTATGGTGGACGTGGCCAAGGAGAAAGCCCTGTGTTGCACCCGAATTAGGGCTACAGTGGACCCTCAAATAACGACGTTACTTGGTTCCCCAAGTAGCGTCACTATTGGAATAATGTCGTTATTCAAAAAACGGCAAAAAAAGTTGTTATTCGAATAACGACGGTAAAAATACCGTTGTTAATAGAATAACGATGTTATTCGAATAACGATGGGGAAAAGTACTGCCGTTATTCGAATAATGTCGTTATTCGGATAATCACATTGGGAGCGTCGTAGTGTCGTTAACCGAAAATGACGCTATTCGAACGCGTTGTTAATCGAGGGTCCACTGTACTTTATTTCAAAACTTGGATGCAGCTCAGAATTTCTGGTGGTGCGAACCTGCTGATGCCCACCACTGACATCAGGTACAGAGGCACACAATGGTTGGCCAGAAAAGTAACATTGTAGCTTTTTACAACTGACCAAAATGGAAAACAAACAAACAAACCCCAGTTGTTATTCAAACTTGCTATGAAGCCTGCCCCTATTGCATACCTGTCAACTGCGGCTCCGGCCAATCCACGACATGCTCTGGTCACCTCCAGGCTAGATTATTGCAATGCGCTCTACATGGGGCTGCCCTTGTCAACCATTTGGAGGCTGCAGTTGGTCCAGAATGCGGCAGCCCGGGTGATGATGGGGCACGGGCGTTATGCTTGTGCCTCACCATTACTTCGGGAGCTGCACTGGCTACCAGTTTGCCTCCGGGTGCAGTTCAAGGTGCTGGTTTTGACCTTTAAAGCCCTTCATGGTAGTGGGCCAGGATACCTTAGAGACTGCATCGTCCCAAGAATGTCCACCCGTCCAACCAGAGCGGATTGGAGGGTCTCCCTAATTGTTCCATCTGCCAGAGGGGCTCGTCTCTCTGGTACACGAAGGAGGGCCTTTTCCGTGTCCGCACCGGCCTTGTGGAACCTCCTGCCTGTAGAGTTGTGGGAGCAGATGGAGCTGCTACCTTTCAGAAAAGACCTAAAAACCTGGTTGGCGGGGCAGGTGTGGGGCCCAGATGGAAGAGTGCCCCCCGCCTATTGGCTTATAAATTAAGCCCCCATTTCTTTTAATTGTCAATGAAGGCAGTTTTTTAATGTGGGTTTTTAAGAGGAATGGGGTAGGTGGGTGGGTATGTTGGGTTTTAATTGGTTGTATTGTTTTATGTGTGTTTCAACTTGTTGTGAGCCGCCCAGAGTCGGGTTTACCTGATTGGGTGGCATATACATTTTAATATAAATGACCTGCGCCGAATGGTTCTGCGCAGGTCGCCTTCTACGCATGTGTAGAAGGCGACCTGCGCAGAAGGACTGCACAGTACCTCCTTTCCCCCGCTGCCAAATACTGGGGTTTCGGCAGCGCGGGGGGGGGGGGGGGAATGGTGCAAATCAGCGCCGGAAACCGGGAAATCCTGGCCAATCCGGGAAGGTTGACAGGTATGCCCTATTGACTTGCAAATGGTTGCAAAACAAATATCTTGCATTATGGCATTACACATTTGCCAATGAGTTAGCATCTATTCAAAATGTTTTTTTGTGACCCGGGCAAAATTGCAGCATCTAACAATCTGTTAGTTGTGGTGCATCGAATTGGATCATTAATGTCCCAGAAAGAAACCCTTGATTAATTAAGTCTGTGGGTTCGCAAGAGGCAGCCATTAACAGGACGGAGAGGCCAATCAGATGATTTCCTAACACGTGATGCGGGGGTGGGACGGAAGGGAAGGCTTTGCTCTTGTGGGTTTTATGAGCAGGGATGAGCGACTAATTGCGGGTGCATCATGGTCGGCAGCTTCAGGGCTAGATTTTGTGGGAGTCAGGACAGGATTTAGGGCGGGGGACGGGTTTTCACGGCAATTTTTGTCATCTTTCCCGCAATAAAACAATTGCATTTTGTGTTTTTGCCTCAGACGCTTCGGCCTCGCTTTTGGTAATGGACTACCTTGCAGGGTTGTAATTAAACCAGGCATGGCGGCTCATCAAGAGAGCGGAGGAGCCAAGATCACTCACTTCATTCTCGATCGGCGAGCAAGGGACTAATATTGCAATTACTGTACATCGTTTTATTTTATTTTTTTTAAAAAAGTTTGGAAGTTCAAGTTTCCCACTTTCAGCAAATCGGGTTAGTTCGTGTTTTCTTTTGTTGCTTTTGTGTGTGTGCAAAAATTGCTATATCCGGCTTAAAATTGGACTGGGTTTCCAGGCTGTTTTTCTTCATTGCTTTGTGTCCAGCAGTGAGTCCGTTCTCTGGTAACGGCAACTTTGTGTTACCAGCTAATCTTTCTCACACTAGGTCAGGAACTGAAGAATGAAGTCACCAAGCAAAAGGTGCCTTCATTTTGGCAGTGGGACTGCAGTGGCTCAGTGGTTAAGAACCTCGCCTTCTTAGCTGGGAGGCTGGCAAGTTGGCAGTTCGAGTCCCAGGTACTCTATGATGGATTGAGCGCCTGTCTCTGTCACAGCCCTTGGGGACATGGAAGGAGTCTCATTTGGGCATTCCCTGAGCGGAGTTTCTTCCGCAAAAATCCTTTCAACTCAGAATAATTTCTGACACAAAATTATTATTATTATTATTATTATTATTATTATTATTATTATTATTATTATTATTATTATTATTATTATTATTATTATTATTATTATTATTATTATTATTATTATTATTATTATTATTATTATTGCAGTTTCACGTCTGGCCTAGACACGGAAGGATTGTGACCATGTAGACAGTGCAGTGGCTCAAGTGGCTAAGTCGCTGACTGGGAGGCTGAAGGTCAGCAATTCAATTCCCGAGTACTGCAGGGCGTAATGAGCTCCCGTCTTTGTCCCAGCTCCTGCCAACCTAGCAGTTCGAAAGCAAGAAATTGCAAGCAGATAAATAGGGACCACTTCGGTGGGAAGGTAACAGCGTTCCGTGCACTCCAGTGTCTAGTCATGCCTGCCACATGACCACGAAAATGTCTGCAGAAGCAGATAGCGCTGGCTCTTCAGCTTTGAAACAGAGATGAGCACTGAACCCTAGAGTCAGATACGACTGCCTTTCGAGCAAGGGAAACCTTTACCTTTGCCTTTACTAGTCCGCAATAGCTTGCAGCATGGGTGGCCAAACTATGTCAAGTGGGCCAGCCCCAGCCCACAGTGCCAAATAATCCGGCCCATGCCGCCTGCGCCGCTAACAGAAGCGAAAGTAAAATGTGCCTGCGCATGTGTATAGTGCTGCTGTAAACACATTTACAACAGCCGCAGATGCGTTTTATGGTGGGAAGAACTATATGACCGGCCCGTGGTATGAAAGGTTTGGCCACCCCTGGCTTACAGTCTAATGCTGCCGCTGCTGCTGCCGCCGCCGCCGCCGCCGCTGCTCTTAACTGACTGCAACTGAGACAGCAATGGCAATTACATGGCAATTACGCTTATATGCCGCCCTCTTTTAATGCACTCTGGGTGGTTCACAAATTAATTAGCATCTTAATTTCTGTACACTAAACTGAATATGTTGGAGCTGTGCAGATTTTGCTTTTCTACTGCAAGTCCCACATTTCCTCAGGCAACTTTGGAGGCTGGAATAATTCAGTCCAAAAAAACAAAAAACAAAACAAATCTGCACGATTTTGTTTTGGGTCAGAAGTCCAAGCTGTCTTGTGGGCTGTATTTCTCTCCCTTTTGGTGGACAACGAAAGAAGCGGGGTATCCGGATGCTACCCAAGTGGGTTGATGGCCTGATTGTAATGCAGCAGCTTTGCAGCCAAAAAAACAGTCTAACGTTTCACTTGCCTGTAGAGAAAACTGCTGAAGCCCTCCCTGATGGGCTTTCAGCAACTTGAGACCGGAGTACTGCATGACGGAATGAGCTCTCAGTTCCTGCCAACCTAGCAGTTCGAAAGCAAGACATTGCAAGTAGATCAATAGGGACCACTTGCCTGCCACGTGGCCATGGAAACATCTGCAGATGCAGACAGCGCTGGCTCTTTGGCTATAAACAGAGATGAGCACTGAACTCTAGAGTCTGATACAACTGGCTTTCGAGCAAGGGTGACCTTTACCAGAGGAATCCCAAGTTACTTTCCCTGGGGATGTCCCCCTGCAGCAGCCAAACACAGGACGAGGGCAGGGCAGATGGAAACCTCAGGTCTTGAATCCCCGGGGGTGGGCGTGAAGGGGAAGTGGGAATGCATAGTTAGGGAGAGGGAAATCTACCTTGAGTGCATGGTGGATCTGTGACTGCATGATAAAGATTGATTCTCTAGTAACAACAGCAATTACACTTATATATCACCCCATAATGCTTAGTGCACTCAGTGATGGCCATCATTGACACTCCAGCTGTTCTTGGACTTCAATTTCCAGAAGCCCTGATCAGCAGGAGTGCTGAATTGGGCTTCTAGTAATTGAAGTCCAAGAATACCTGAGGTGCCAAGGTTGGCCATCACTGCTCTAGGTGGTTCACAAGTTAATTAGTGTTTTGCCTCCAACATGCTGGGTACTCAGGAATGGCAGTGACGGAGCTGGAGCTGGAAGTTGAGCTGTGTGTGTTAGTTCTGATTCGATCGGCATGTTGCCAAACCAATTCTGGCTTATGGCGGCCCTTTCCAGGGTTTTCTAGGTAGAAAATAGTGTACCATCCCCTTCTTCTGGGGGTTGTCCGGGGGTTGTGCAGCTTGTCCACCATTACACATGCTGGCTCTTCTCCTGGGAGGAACAGTGGGGAATCGAATTCCAAACCTCTGGCTCTGAAGACAGATACTTAAACCACTGCAATTTTCGAAGTGGTAGCTGTGTTAGTCTGTGCAAGCATATCAGAAAATAAACAATACAAAAAGTTGTGGCACCTTAAAGACTAACTCCTGTATTTAAATGTGAGCGTTTGTGGATCATGGCTAAACCACTGAGTTATCCAGCCAGATGAAAGAAAAGTGTGGGGTTTCTTAAAAATTAAAAGGGAGCATGATGCTGAAACATATGACAACCCTAGTCTTGTTTCTAAGTTTCTTCCAAATAACGGTGAACCTACTACAACTTTAAAGAATCTAATTTATCATTTAGTTTCATTTTAATGTTACCTGACCTGTATCTCCTACTCTATGTGCTTCTTTCAACAATTTCCCCCACATGCTATGCTCCATTTAAACTGGTGCCAACTTCCAACATGTCTATGGAAACATCTACAGACAGCGCTCTTTGGCCATAAACAGATGAGAACTGAGCTGAGCTCTAGAGTTGGATACAACTGGCTTTTGAGTAAGCATGACCTTTACCTTTACTATTAAATGTAGATTTTTAAAAAGTAGTTTATTTGTATGACACCCTTGTTTGAACCTAAAATGGGCCCTTCAGGTTTTATTTGTCAGAATAAATTTTCTACAGAAACTTAATCTGACGCTACGTTACATTTTTGCTCTCTAGGTAATCTCTACCTAACATGTCGTCGGGAGACGTGACTGTAACTCTAACTGTCCGTTTAGTCCGTTCATTTGAGCACCGCAACTTCAGACCTGTTGTGTACCATGGCATTAACCTGGATCAGAATGTGAAAGAATACATTGAATTTGTGAAGAAAGGTAAGGTGCTTGACTGAAGAGCCACTGGCTGCTGTTGGTTTGATATGCCAAAGGCCACCTGGTTAGCTCTGTGCTGATAGACCCTGGGGAAAGGCTGCAGCTCAGTAATGGAGCACTACTTTTTTTATTTGTGAAAGGCATCGTGTGCAGGGCAGGGAAAGAAACCTGGGATTGCTTTTGCCAGTCTGGCTCACTGTATTGGGCTGTGTGGACCAATGGTTTAATTCTGAGCTTGGAAAAGTTTTCATCTGCAGCCCCTAGAATCTTGCAGCCAGTGTGATTGGTGGTTATGCTGGGTGGAGGATTCTTAAGAGTTCCCCACCTCTGCCAACCTCTGGTCCCACCTGGAAAAGACAGTCCCCTGTAGCATTTCTGTTGTGTTACAATGGAGTAAGCCAAAGTCTACACATCTGTAAGGTTCTTCAGAGGATCTACACCAGGGGTTGGCAGCCTATGGCCCATGTACTGAATCTGGCCCATGGCACCAAATCATCCAGCTCCCGCCCTCGATCTAACTGCAGCCACCGATGCCGCCACCAGAAGCGGCTGTGGATGTGTTTATGGCTGCCATAAACATGTTTATGACAGCTGTGGGCATGTTTATGGCAGGGGGATCACCAGTCTGGCCCCCTCAACTGTCTGAGGGAGCGTGACCCGGCCCCCGACTTAAACAGTTGCCAACTCCTGATCTACACTGTCTCAAGGATGATTCCTGCAGTTATTTGATGTAACAGTGTGGATGGAACAGGGTTGTGTTTAGATAGATACTGTAATGTGCTGCATGTGATTTTCACCTCTGATCTAGTCTTGCCCTGCCCTGCAGCCTTGAGCTGCTTTGGACTTCAGCTTCTGTAACTTATAACTATTGTGGCTGGTAGTTAAAGATTATTAGAGATTTAAATCTAAAACACCTGGGTCCCATCAGTCTGGTCAGAGTTGCCCTTATGTGACACTCTATGCTTTATTCATGGGCTGTGGTAGCTTAGTGGTGAAGAGGCTGAGGTTGATCACCAGAAGGTTGGCAGTTCAACACCCGAGTGCTGTGTGATGGAGTGAGTGCCTGTCGTCTGTCCTAGCTCCTGGCAACCTAGCAGTTTGAAAGCAAGAAATTGCAAGTAGATAAATAGGTCCCACTTCGGCAGGAAAGGTAACAGCATTCAGTGTGCTCCAGCGTCTAGTCATGCCTGCCACATGACCACAGGGAAGTCTGCAGACGCAGACAGCATTGGCTCTTTTGCTGAAAATGGAGATGAACACTGCCTCCTAAGCATTGGACACAACTGTCTTTCAAGCAAGGGAGACCTTTACCTTTACTATATCTTATTCAGGTTTACCTGAGAGTAGTTTCCAGTGATTTGCATGGTTTAAGAGAGGCAGCCTATACTCTGGAAAGAAAACGCACTGTGTTCCACAGAGCCTATGACTAAAACTGCATAGGTCCTTAATGCTGGCCCTAAGAAAAGATTGGATTGGGTATTTATGTTAAATATTTTTTTCCCTTTCAACTTCTTTTCTTTAGATGTGGCTTCCAGGACAGAACTTCCTCCTCCTTTTAGAAAATACAGATATGGTATGTGTCTATTCTTTACCTGTATGTTGATATTTTGCTTTAAGCACAAAATAAAGAACTAAGATGTGAAGAAGTTATCTGATGAACGCATAAATGAGTAAAGTTCATTCTGCAAATACGTCATCTGATCATATGGTACAGGGAGAGATTTATGCAGGTTATTGCTAGTATAAGAAGTAACATTGAAGTTGTTGTTTATTTTGTTTTGTTTTTATAGCATTACAGTATACAGTGACTTTACAGCAGGCGTTCTCAACCTTTTAAAGCCAGGAGCCAGGTCACGCTCCCTTAGACAGCTTTGGGGGCCAGATGGCCATTTTGCCCTTCCTCCACCACATGGCACTTCCTGGTGTGGTGGAGGCGGTGGGGGGGGCATGAAATGGTGCCGGAGGCCACATCCGACCCGCAGGCCACAGATTGAGAATCCCTGCTTTACAAGGTGGCATTTGAGGGAAGGAAAGTAGTTTCCTGCCTAGGAACGGTGTCAATTTGAAGACAGTTCCTAATAAGCCAAGGCATGAAATTATATTCATTCTGTATGTTTGTATTATACTTTTCCTCTGCTAAGCTGAAGGTGAATCACATAGCTCTCTTCCTTCTCTTTTAGCTTCACAATCACCCTGTGAGGTAGCTCAACTCAGGCTAAGGACAAGTGGCTGGTCCAATGTCGTTTTGTTGGCTGGATGGGGACTAGAATCTCAATCTCCAAAATTCCCACCCAACACGTGAAACACAATAACCATGAAGCCTGTACTGATAGGTAGCCCAAAATGTGTTTTACAGTGAGATCATCAGTAAGAAGGCTAGTTCATATGGCAAAACACATTTCTGGCTTCGCTCAGCTTCTACATGGAAAATGGTACTTGTGCCCAAATATATGGGTTGGGTTGGCCTACTAAAATGATAAAAGATGTGCTGGATCAGACCTACTCAGCATTTTTTTTGAAGTAGCCAGATAGATGTCTACAAATCACAGGCAGAAAATGAGAGAAATACCGTATTTTTTGGACCATAAGACGCACCCAGTTTTCAGAGCAGGAAAACAAATATATATATATATATATATATATATATATATATATATATATATATATATATATATATATATATATATATATATATATATATATATATATATATATATATATATATATATATATATATATATATATATATATATATATAAAAAAATACTGTATTTTGCACCATCAACCAGTGGTGGCGCTGCAGGGGAAATGGGCAGGCCAGGCAAATTGCACTGAGGAAGGAAGTGATACTCTAGTCTAGCCTCTTGCTCTCCTTTCAACCAGGAAGCATGTTTTCCCCCTCCATTTTGTCCACGTGGAGTAGAGACAAAGGCATCAAGGTAAGTGAAACCCTTTCTTTTTAAGCACAAGTTTGGTTTCCCACTTAAATGCATTGGGAACATACAAACAGAAAACTTTTGAATACAAGAAATTTATTTCTAATGCATTTAAATGGGAAATTGCGATTTTTGCCCTCTAGTAGCCTCTTGTTTTTCATATGTTTCCCCCCCTGCCCTGAACAGCTGAGAGGCGGCAGTAGTAGTCTTTGGCCAGCTGCGGCTCTTGTAAAATATCCTTTTACAACAGCCACAGCTCGCTGAAGACCAGCATTTGGACTATAAGACGCGCCCTCATTTTCTCCCCACTTTTGGGGGAGAAAAAGTGCATCTTCTGGTCCAAAAAATACGGTACCAGTTTTGCTCACATTCCCCAGCAACTGGTATATAGGGCCATATTGGTTCTGATTAGTGAGTTATAGCATCACCATAGTTACTGTTAGCCATTGATCATCTTATTCTTTGTCAATAAGAGTAATTATTAATCTCATGATAGATGCTGGAGTTGGTAGCCAGCACTCCCGTCTCGTGATAGCAAAATTCTATAGTTGAACTCTGCAATGCACAGTTTAGTTCCAGAAAGGTAGCTATGGTTGTATACAATAGTAAAAACTACAAAATATCTTCTGGAACTTTAAAAGAGTTAACAAATTTTTACGACATTAATGGACCTGAATGCATTTCACCAGATGGCATTGTGTTCCAGTGCTGAGAGGGAAAAACAACCTTTCACTTTATCCACTTTTCCCACTGTGCCTCATATTATATGTCTCCACTTAATTGGCCCTTTTAGAGCTAAAAAGCCCCAAGCATTGTAATCCTCATGAGTAATTTTAGTTGCCCTTTGGCCGGGTGGATCAGTCTGGTGTAATTTTTCCCCATTGTTTGAGATCTTAAAGAGGAAGGGACCTCTTGGGATTTGTAGTAATTAGTGTTAGTCATCAGTAGTTGACATGGGAAGATACAGCAGGAAATAATGAGAGTTGTAGGAATTGCGAATAACCCTATTACAAAAGAGAAGCAAGTTTTGAAGCAGATCTGAGGAAATTAGATTGCTCTCATTTGAGTACCAATCAAAGTTAAACTACTAATTTTTTCAGGTTTTCACTGAATAATGTAACTGTTTTCCTCTATCCTCTTGCAACCATTTTATCCTTCACTTACCTTGGGAGGAAAAAACCTCTTTCATCTAAATTAAGGAAGAAATTGCAAGCAAGTAGATAAACCATTTCCGTGGGAAAAGATCTTGGGGACATGAAAGGAGCCTCATTCGGGCGTCCCCTGAGCGGAGTTTCTCCAGCAAAAATCCTTTCAACCCAGAAAATTTGATGACACGAAATTACTATTAATGAAGCTATTCTGGGCTATTTTGTAGAAGATCTTGCTTACTTATCCTGTCTGTCTTAGTCAGATAGGAACTTTTAATTTGTTTCAGTGTGTTGACATTGATGGCCACCTAGCCTGAGCTCACATAATAACCTGTGATGACCTGAGCTAGCTTAGAAAGTTAACAGATGTTATGAAGTAGGAATATTTTGAAAGCCTGGGATATTTTGTCTACTTCAGTGTGCTGCTTGTCAGTGGAGACTGGAAAAAGGATTTAGAGGGAAGAGGTCCAGGCATTTGAATTGTAGGTAGAACTGTACAGTAAAACCCCTACTTACGAAAAAAGTACTTTCTGTAGGCTTTTGTTTAAATTGGTTTTTTATGTAACTCGAAGCAAACCCATAGGATTTTTTTTAACGTAAATTGAAGCAACCCCGTTGGAAAAATGAAATTTTATGTAACTCGAAGCAAACCCATAAGAAAAACAATATTTATATAACTCGAAGCAAACCCATAGGAAATCGGGACATGGTTTTAGCACAAAATCATTATGTAAGTTGAATTTTATGCAACTCGAGGCATTTGTAAGTTGGGGTTTTACTGTAACTCCATTAGGGAGCTGCTCAGCTTGGAATTCACTGCATCATCAGTTGTAGTCTTAATTGGCAGAGTTGTCTTCTGAGTATTAATTTTTTATCATCTGTCTTAACTGACTTTTCCACTTGCCTCACACGTTGAATGCTGCTCGTGACCTGCAATCCTTTGAAACCATTGTTTCGTTTGTGCTCCTGCATTTCAATATCCAGCAACTGATTGTGAGGTCAAGGGAGGGTAGCTGAGTTGGAGAGGGAGCGGTGGAATGAGGGGCTTATGAAATGGAAGAATTTACATAGTAAATAAGACATGGATGATAATGAGTTGAGGTAAATAGGAAACATCCTGAGTATGAATTTGATATAAGAGATAAAATCAAAATGGAAGATTTAGTCAGCTTGATTTGATGAGGCATGAGGGCCAGCTATTATAGCAATAATGCACAGGTCACATAGTCTGGGGAAAATATACAGCTGTGTCTCTACTAACATCCCTTTCCTTGCAAGCAATGGAAGAGCAGAATTGCCTGTGCTTTTTATCATACTGAATAGTCTGTTGTGTGCATAGTTGTCCTTTCTCTGCGGGTTGTCCAGGGGGTGAATCGTTATCCTTGCATGCACAGACGACCTGCTGATTTTCGGTGGTTTGGTCACCATTTTGTGTGGCTGCAAGCTGGAGATCTCCACTCCCGGGGCTTTATGCTCAGTCTATTTTCAACTTTTCATGAGAGCAATTCAATAGAAAATAGAATTACTCAGTGGCTAAAATACAGTTGTACAGCACAGTAAATTGCAATAGAGCAGACCCCTTGAATCAGTAGCATTTTGATGAGTCATTTTTTTCTGTAAATTCCTGTGATTCAAATACTGACGCTAGTTCCACACAACTTGAGTAGGGCTATTTGAATCAGTGAAACCGAGGAGTTGATCCATCTAATCCCCAATCCTCTAGCTGCATTTTAGTGGGCTAAACAATAGGATTTCAACTGGTGTTATTTTTAAACTCTTAATCCAGTACTTTGTTACTGGGATTTTTCATTCCTGGGTATTGAAAAGACATTAATCCATGGTGTCTGTTTTACGGCAACAAAGTTCACTAAAATCGGGCAGAACACAAAAGCAAGCACATGGGAAGTGTTTATACAAAAATTTTCAGTTAGTGAGATTGGGAGACTGTTGGCATGACAGCAGAGTTCTACATTTGTAAATTTGTTTATTGGGGATTGGATGAAATTTTATTTGTTGTATTATTTTTATTTCATTTATGTGGGGCTCCCCTAAAATTATGAACTATAAAAGAATATATATTCATGTTTCACTGTCTCTTCATTAATTTTTATGGTTTTATATAAATTATGCATGAAGTATTTGTGTACTACTATATTTATTGGTATGAACATTTTATTAATGTTGCAGGCAGTATATGTGTTTTGCATTTGATGTTGACATGTATCTATGTAGTGATATATTTATGAAAGCATGAATGTTTGGTTAAGATATGTATAGTCTGAGAAATGTTGTTATTTGGATCATTATTGTTGTAAAATAACTGCATGTATGCAGCTAGGAAAACATTTTAAGATTGATAAAGACAGCTGATTCTACTACTGTATTATGTTTGAGGCTGGCAATGAGTTGGTTCTTGAAATTGTGTAAGTTTCTTTATTGACATTGTCATACAGTACTCAGTATATACTGATAACAACAAGACATGTTTGACTCCTGCAATTAAAGGAGGTGCTCAAAGTGGTTGCTATCAGCGTCCAGACACTTCTGATTACGGTGAACTAATGGTTGAGCATTTTCCTAAAGTGTCGCCAGTGTAGCTGGTTTTTTACTGTTCACAACGTCTTTGTGGTCCCCCATAGGTAGAAGTCATTTAGTGCTAAGTCAGGAGAACATTCTTGAATTTCAAATACTACTTCAAAATGGCCTTGCGCTCCTTGAACGACAACCGTGGTTCTGCCATTTTCTTTGACTGTCCTTCCTGTCTCATGGTGACACTAGCATTCATTCTTTTGAGCAAACATCATACTACACATTGCTACCATAATTCAATTCCGTTTTGAAAAGATATAGATAACATATCTTAAAATGTGTATACATTTTTGGTACCCTCTGTATTTTGACACTTGCTTAATATTTTGACTATTTGCCCTGGAGATGTTTTTCTCCAGTAGTGCCAACCATCTTTTTTAGCTTTTGTGTAGACATATTATTTTGCCCTTGTGAAGCAGTATTTAAAACTCTTGTGTTCTGATGACTTGCAACAGTGCAAACCCCTTTTGAGGTAATATTAAGAAGCATCTCTGAGCTGCCAAAATGAACGCACACACGCACACACGCACACAGGGTACAATTCCATGCACAGTTAACTGGGACCTACGTGGAATTTCCTTTTTGATAAATTGAATATAGGATTATGCTGTGAATCTCAGAAGTATTGTTCTGTGGGGAAGGATAGGACTTCACATTCAGTCCAAAATTATCTGCTTGCTTCTAGCTGGCAGAAGATTGTAGCGGGAAATACAACAGGATAGCTCATGTGTAGGATTGTTTAGTCATGAATGAGGGCTAATGTACAGCCAAGTATCCAATAGCAAATTTTATCTAAAACTAAGCAATCTCTTTTCAGACACAATGAAGATTATTCACCAAGCGCATGGCTTTAAGGTACATCTTATGGTTACTTCCTTCTCAGTCTAGACCAGGGATACCCAAACGATGCCAGTTCATCCAGCCCGCAAAACCCTTGTCGCTCCCGGGAGTGACAAGGGCTTTGTGGGCCAGATGAATTGGTGTTGGGGGCAGATATGAGCCCTGGGCCATAGTGACCAGCCCCCTGTACCATGTGACTGGCCCACGGCCCAAAATGTTTGGGCACCCTTGGTCTAGACTTCTTTTAGTTTAATGTGTTTTGGATGAGGTCTACCCTCTACTACAGGGGGGCCAACCTTTTTTCACTGTGGGGCTGACCACGCCTCCTGAACAGCTGAGCTGCTGTAAATGCACCCACTTTTGCATCTTCGACAGCCACGGGATTGTTTATGCATGCGTGGGCACATTTTATGGCTGACATAAACACGCCTGCTTCCAATTCTGGGTCCAACGGCAATAGGCCGGATGGACTGGCGCTGCGGGCCGTAGGTTGGGAACCCCTGCTCTATTAGAATATCAGCAGCCTTAGTTTGATGATCCTGTATTTGTTTTCATTTTCTCTCTCTCACCCACCTCTCAATTTCTAGACCAATGACCTTGTTGTGAGTTTAGAAGACGACGATAGACTCATTTTGGCAGAGGACAGCACTTTGAAGGCAGCTGGAGTAGGTGGGTGGTGTGTTTGGATTTTCTGAAGTCTCAGTTCATTGTGCTTGTTATTCTGAGAATGAGTGAAAAAGGAAATGCTATTTCTGATACTCCTCATGCAAACTGAGAAGTTTGGGCAGGAGGGAGGGGGGCCTTAATAATTATTGAACCCATTGGGCTTGAAGGTATCTTATCTCTCTTTCAGAAAGATGGAAAATAGAGGCATTTTTTTTTAAAAAGTATTCTTAAAATCTGTTGAGAGTAATTTAAATGATTGGCAGCTTGGTTATTAACACTATGTCTGCTTAGTCGTTTCAGTATTATTCCAGTTGGATTTAGGCAGTGGAAGTACAGTACTGAGGAGTATTGAGTTGGAAGTCTTACTAATATTGTGCAGGGCAGGGCTGAAAAATCACCCAAATCACTTTGTGGAGTGGGGAGCGCAGGGATGCGTTGGAGCATGGAGCTTCTGGCAGAGTACACTTGTTCACCTTCTGATCAGGAGGCACCATGGGGCAAGCCACAGTGAATTGGGTGTCGGAATATAGTGTTGTATGGCAAATCAAGTGCCTAATGGATGTAACTTTGGCTCTGTGGAAGCAGTTGCATGTTAACTTGATGGGAGATGAGGTTCAAAGTGTTATCATGTCCAGCCAATGAATCTGTAACAATCCCGTGGAAGTCTTGCAACCTGCTTAAAATGAAGCACATTAGAGTTTGGCACGTGTGAGGAGGGTTGTTCAGTACCTGCAGGGAGAGGAGGAATTTACTGCTTTCTTCATCCTCCCAGCAGGCCACCAGGAGATATCTTTGCCTTTGCTTTGGCAGGCTTGGCCTCTTTGTTAGCCATAGAAAGATGACGTTTCTTTAGCAATTAAAGATATTTTTAGGAATGTGGAACACAGGTATTAAGACTGACTAGTCAATAGTTTGGAAGGCTGTCCAGTATGCTCCATGTAATTTCTGAAGCTGAATCATAGGGAAGAACTAAACAAAAGTATACATTAAATCTTAGATTTTTATCATTTATAGCAGGTTCCTTTTTCACAGACGTGTCTGAGTAGGGCAGCGTGAGTACCTTGATTGGTCATTTCTAATATACATAATATTTGTAATCTAATTTAATTTTCACACTTGTATGCCGCCCTATCAGGAAACCCAACTCAAGGCGGCTTAGATGACAATTAAACAATCTCCACAATAAATACACATTAACACAATATACAAAATTCAATATACAAAAACAGCATATAATAATATACAACCAAAACATAGCAAAAAGAAAATTATTCAATAAAACATCCATATCAGCACACATCATAATCATAACATAGCTCGCATCACGGCCCATACCAAAACCATTGGTAACCTTGGTGGCACTTCATCTCCCCGGCTAGTGGTGGGGGCTGGGTCAGCAGCAGCGTGTCCTGCCTCCCTCTGGGCCATGGAGGCTCTTTTCAGCCCAGCCGGTGGTGGGGGCAGGGTCAGCAGCAGCGTGTCCTCTCAGCATAATATATGATTTAACATGCACGTGTGTGGCTGAATTTTTGTAAGATAAAACAATACTGTACATCTCTTGGCTATGTTGAAAACCCATAGTTTCCGTTATCCAGGCAGTTACCATACTGACATAGACTGCAACTATTCCCCTCCATTGTTATCTTTTTAGTAGCAGGGCTACTTTGTCACATGATGGCTAGCCTTCTGGTAAGAAGTTTCTTCATACTTAGGTAGACTAACTTTCTAGGGTTAGATAACACAGTGCTCCACCAGGAGGGCTCTACTTGAAGGCTCATTGGTCAGGTAGAACCTCTCAAAGACTTTTCACCTTTTGGCAAAGTCATAGAGAACCCAGGGTCATCTCCAATATACTATACAATGATTTCATGGAGGAATAAAATAATAGTAGGACAGTAATAATAAAATCTGACAAGCAGTAGACCATCTAATTTCAGTACTAAAATTAATATCATTCGTCATTTTATTTTGGGGAAAAGGGGAAAGAGAAGAATTAGGAAAAGAAGAAAATTAGGAGAGGTGTTCAAAGATAACTGTTAACCTTGCAAGAAATGTTAGCTGATGAGACTTTATCGTTGTAGCCGGTATTGATGATAACGAGAGGCAATGATGTAACAACCCTCAATCTCTGTGCTGCATCTTACACAATTTTTACATATTTCCATGGCTTGTAGCTAATACTTTTCAAAGATCTTTGCCTAAAACCAGTAAATGTAATTGCTTAATTAAAATTAACTGTACTGTACAGTGCTTTTTGGCCTGCTTACATAGAGAGAAATGGTCCATTTTTATTTCTTCTTTCTACTCAGGTGGTCTTTTCAAGTCCATCAGACTGTGAATGAGCATGATGCAGGGTGAACAAATTATTCAAGGCAAAATCTGAAAGACCCCCATGTTTCCTTGAGTACTTTAGCCTCTAAATTTAAGCCCTGTGTAGTGTCCAGGTGGGCTAAACATGAGGATTCTCCATCAGTGGTCCTTGGTACTGAAAAAGTAGTCAAACAATTAAGAGAGACAATTACTCTGCAATTAGATATTTTAAAATACATTTTTGAATGAATTGAGTCAGCCAGTGATATCTTCTTGTTGTTGGTTGCATGACCCCTTTGTACTACTTTTTGAAATACTTTGTCACGCATTATATAATAATAATAATAATAATAATAATAATAATAATAATAATAATAATAATAATAATTATTATTATTATTATTATTATTATTATTATTATTATTATTATTATTATTTTGTGTCAGAAATTGTTCTGGGTGGAAAGGATTTTTGCTGGAGAAACTCCGCTCATGGGACGCCTGAATGAGGCTCCTTTCATGTCCCCAAGATCTTATCCCACCGAAGTGGTCCCTATTTATCTATTTGCAATTTCTTGCTTTTGAACTGCTAGGTTGGCAGGAGCTGGGGCAGAGACGGACACTCAAACCATCATGCAGTATCTGGTTCTTGAACTGCCAACTTGCCAGCCTTCCAGCTAACAAGGCGAGCTTCTTAACCGTTGAGCCATTGCAGCCTCTTATCTAATAAATGAGGCTTACCGTATCTACTCGAGTATAAGTTGGTTTTTTTAGCCCCCAAAATGAGGTCCAACAATGGGACTCGACTTATACTCGGGTCATTGTAAACACTCAAAAACATACCCACAAAAATGTCTAAATTAATTAATTTTACCATATTTTCATGCAATTTAATTATTGAAACATACTAGCAGCTGCTGCATTTTCCACCACCGACTTATACTTGGGTCAATCTATTTTCCTAGTTTTAGAGGTCTAAATTAGGTACCTCGACTTATATTTGGGATGACTTATAGTTGAGTGTATACAGTAAATGGGCATCTCATTCCTTATGCAGCATGGTAAGCATTGGCATTCAGTTTTTACTGCCAACCCCTGCTGCAGGTTTCCTAGTCAATATTCAGAGTTGCCATCCTTCTGCAGGCAGAATTCATTAACTTCTGGTTTAATTTGGATGGGTGGGTGGGTGGGTGGAAGCAAGTGTGGAACTTAGTGGCTCCACACTTCAAAAGAATTCCACAATTGTGATGACTTTCTGTCAGCTGGGCCTCTGCTCTGAATTAGTAATGCTGCTGACTTATTGTTTTAGAAGGGGAAGTCCTTGACCTGCTTTGGGTGTGGGGGGAGAATTGTGGCTGCATCTCAACCTTTGTGGGTCCTTTAGCTCTGCTATGTCCCCTGTGAATAATTAGAGGCATTTGAAGGTATTGCTGGAGAAGCCAATTTGTGTCTTTCGCTTTGCATATTGTTGAAGCCTCATGAATTAATCATCGGCAGGGCGAAAAAAGAAAAAGAATTAGCTTCTTCAGACACACAATTTGATGGGTCACGAGGGAGAATGTAAAGCGATCTGTAAAATATTCTACTGATCCTCTTAAGTATTAAATTATTACGGGTACAGGTTAATTTCAGGGGGGGACCCTTCCCTCTCTGAACAGAATAAGAAAGTTAAAAACGCAAGCTTGTTGTTTCTGTCTGTTCTAAATAAAAATAACTATTCTGTAAATTTGTGGAATGTCATCCAAATGATTTTCTGTAGCCCTTGGGTTTGAAAAAGCTTTTTAATAAAGGGTGCTCTTTAGTCTCTCCCCCAACCCCCAATTGATGTTGTGCAGCTGTGGTGTGTTAGACTCATTCTTGCTATTCAGATTCCATTAAAACAAACATGCTGGTAACTACTGTAGCAATAGCCTTAAACCACAGTGCAGTCAGCACCACCTGTGGTCCTAATTAATGTTAATATAATGTTCTGCTGTAAATATAAAAATTCATGTCCCCCCAAAATAATAATAATATTAAATCTCTTTCCCCTTCAGCAAATGAAACGGAGCTAGCATTTTTCTGCATGGATGATTACAGAAAATATAAAGCGAACCCTGTTACAGCTTGGTGAAGAGTTTGAAACATGTGAAAAATGGATTTTCCTTCTGCCCATTTTTTTTTGGAGGAGATTTTCTATCTAAATCCTAAGGGTATGTATCATAAGTATAAATGTGGTTTACAATAATGTGAAGTGCACAAGAAGTGTTGGATAAGAGCTTATTCAGTTTTTTGTCATATATCATCTTCAATTCCTTTTCAACTGAAGATGCATGAAGTGTCTACAGCATGTCCTTGTAAATCATTATTTTACATGACTTATGAATAAAGAGTTCTGTGTGTTTATGTTGGCTATAGCAGACCTAACACACAATGAAACTGTATTTTTCATATAAGAATTAAAGTCAGCAATTATGAAGTTACTAGTCTGGCCAGGTTATCCTGCTATGGTAATAGAGTAGACCGTACTGCCAGCAAATCAATGCTAAGTGTCAGGTGGTGGTTAAGTAACCTGACAGCTCTGAGGACTAATGGTCTTGGGTGCTGAAGTCCACAGGGAAGGGTGATGGTCCCCAGTGTATTGAATCCCAATACCAAAACATAAGCTATAAATTATCCCCAAATATCTTTAAAATGTTCTGTTTCATTAATCTCCTCTTAACTTTAATGAAACAAGTGAAATTATTATTAACTAGCAGGGTTACCTGGCTGCGCCCAGGTTGAACCCAATCCTGGGCGAGGAGAGTCCCGTGTCATGCGCCTGTGCCCCATTCCCTGTCCTGCAGGCAGTCTGCTTGTCTGGAGGCCCCTGTTGCCACAGCAACAGCAGGCCCTTCTTCCCCAAGCCTGCCAGTAAGGCCGCGGCGACTGCCAGCCTGTCCGGTCGGTGGCTTTTCCTTCCCTCCTCCTCTCCCCATTCTCCCTGTGTTTCCTTCCTCCCCCTCATTCCTCTACCATCCTCCCCATTTTCATCTTATTCCCCTTCTCCCTCCCCGAGGGCCCAGTGGAGGCGATTCCGGTGGGACAGTAAGGCCGTATAGGTTTTGGCGTTTCGTTTGGGGTGGTAGGGGCCTTGCCGCAGCGGCTCTGTCAGGGTGGAGTTGATTTAAATCACTTTGATTTAAATCGTGATTTAAATCACTAGTCAGTAAGGATCAATTTAAATCATAATTTTCTACATAAAGACTCATTTTTGCTGGAGTTGTTTTAATCTTAATATTTACAACCAGATAAAGGTTTCATTTTTAGAATAATAACTTCAGATTACAGTAGTTTTACAGTTATATCAGAAAATTACTGATTTGGTGGTTATATACCATTAGAAATTCATAGATAATTATGAAATTACTGCAAGGTGAACTATCTCCAGTTTAATAGGTTAATCATTCATATTTGGACAACTGTTCTGTTGTACTTTATTGGAAGGAGAAAAATAATCATTACCTTAACATTTAAATAGTTTTATTTAACCAAAACAATAACATTATATAGCATTATGTATGCTTATATTTGCTTAAACATCTATGTTTGTTAACTGATGTGGTAAATATATTTAGACTGACAGTCATTGACTAATAATATGATAAACATCAGGCTGCTATACAAATAAAGATCTCAAGATGCAGAGTTCCATCCTCAAAAGGTTTCAGTTTTACTTTACTGCTTGCCCCTCCCTCCTCAAACTTTGCTCCTTGTGCTATTGCATTCCAAACAACCTTCTATTCATTGAACTACTTGAAACGTAGCAGCACTTAAGAGGTAAGGGGGTTGATTCTGTGTACATAGATTTGCAGAGGAACAATGGGATTAAGGTCTTTTTCTCAATTCTGATGTTTATCTTATAACATTTTTTGCTATGAAGGAGGCACGTTATCATTGCAGATCCAAATGCACAGTTTTGAAAACAGCAAAACCAAGCATTTGATTTGATAATATCTTCTAGATAGAAAAATTGCCCCAAATAATCAGAAACCTCTGGGAGAGCATGACATTGTGAATGGATTAATACAGCCTTATGCCACATAATTAAAAACTAATTTCATGATGAATAACCTTTGGACTATAATGTATCTTAACTAGAACATGATCTTTAGAGAAATTTTTCCTCAAAGCATTTAAATCAAAAAAATCCTATTTTTTTTTAAAAAAAAATCATTGATTTTTATCCACCCTAGGCTCCGTGCCCCTTGGCTAGGGGCAGCTGAGGTTTTCTTGGCTATTTTGTGGGCATCTTCTTGGCCCCACATGGCTGTGCTGGGCAAGGTGGCCGCCTGTGGCGGCCTTGCTTCTGCAGCCCTGCACGTTCAGGCCATGGGCGCCGCTGTGTTTCTCAGCCACGCTCTGCTTTGTGGGTGGCAGTTGGTCTGTGTGTGCGCATGACCGGTGTCCCGCCTCTTTGTTCTTGGCCTGGCCTCCCTGATTGGCCGTGTTGCACTGCAATGTCTGCTGGGAGTTGCAGTTTTTGCTTTGTTGTATTTGTAGGGCGCAGGCTCCACCCTCAGCTTTGGGACCCTCACATTGCTGATCCCGGTTGCAAAAGGTACGTGTGTGCCAAGTATCACAGGATTTGCTCCAGGGGTGTGGAAACGTATTCTGCATATGTACGGCCACACCTCTTCCTTATAGGTATACTAGCATATTCATTTTTTTTTTTTTGTTAGGGGTGGTTTGGGTGGTGGTGATTTGAATTTGTGGTTTTTTATTTTATTTTATTTTGTTTATTTTATTTATTTTTTATTCTTGACTGTTTTATACTCTCCTGGCCTCTAGGTGGGGCTGTGATTAAGAGCACTGAGATTGTCTTTCTTTTGTCAGTTCTGTTCCAGAGGCATGGAGGTAGGACATGTTTGGTAAGTGCTTTTGATTTTTTTATTCTGTTTGTATTTTGTTTTGATTTTGGGGTGTTGGGCTGGGGGGTTTAAATAGAGAGTTTCTACTTAAACCCCCCCTCCCCCAAATGTTTCTGCTTTTTCTTTTGTTTTTATTTAATATTTTAGATGTGTTTTATTGGTTTGGGTATTTCTGGTTGTTATTTATTTTTTTATTTTTTCCGTATTTATTTTTTAAATTTGTGGTATTATTGTTTGTTGAGTTAGGTATTTTCGTTTTGTAGATAGGTGTTTTTAGTGAGTTTTCATGGTTTTTTGTTATCCTTTGGTATTTCGGGTGTTTTTTGTTGAGTTTGTTGTTTATTGTTTTGTTGTTTACAGGGTTTATTTTAATGATTTGTTATTTGTGTTTTAATATTTTTTATGCTTGGCGTTCTGGTTAACTGTTTTGTTATATTGTGTTTTGTGGGGTGAAGAACGGCCTGTTTGTCATTTCTTTTCCCCATTGCTGTTTCGAAATTAGGTTTTGATGCAGCGATGGGGAAAAGGAAGAGCCGGCAGTCAGCTCGCTTTTTGTCTGGTAAGGTTCGTTACGTCGGTTGGGGGAGAAAGAGGCAGAGAAGAGTTATTTGCTTCACGATGGTTCTCTCCCCTCGGCCTTCTTTTCCCCAGGCTTACCTAACGGGAGATCGGCAGGCAACGATCCGTAAGGGTGGTGCTCTTCCTTGCGGATTGCTGGCTGCTGTTTTTGTATTACCTCCACCGCTGTTTCGTGCTAGATCTCGAAACAGCAGTATGAGTAGTACAAAGGCAGCAGCCAGTCATTCGCCAGGGAGTGTGCTTCCCCTGACGAATTGGTGCCTGCTTTTTTCCCCCCACCCTGGCTCAACTTACCTTGAGGCCGGCGGTGGTCTCACCGTGTCTCTGGTGGGGTAGCAGGGAGGAGAGGGAGTCCCTCTTTTCCCCGTTGCTCCGGGAAAGAAGGCCGGGCGGTTATCTCACTGTGGTTTTTTTGCGAGTTTGGGTTAGCGAGGCCGTGAGGTGCTGCGTCTGCCTGCGGTGGCCTTGCATTCCCGTTGCGGGAGGTGCTGCGGCCTTGTGTTCCCGTTGCGGGAGGCGTTATTTTATTTTTCGCCCGCTGGCTTTTTCAGCATTCTGCGCGCTCGTGTCCTTCAGCCTGATTGGCTGAAGTGGTCATGGCGCGGAGGACGCTGGGGCTTGAAGTTTTGTTTCTTTTGTTTGCGTTCATGTGGCGGCTTTTTTCTGCGGCTCGTTTTGGATTGGGCATGCCGGCTTTCCCAACGTTCTCCTTGCTCTCGCCTGTCAGCCTGATTGGCTGAGAGGCAGCACGGCACGGAGGATGTAGGGACTTGAAGTTGTTTTGTTTTGTTTGCGTTTGTGGGGCGGTTGCCCTACTGGTGACTGCCGTACCCTTGTGGTGATGTGCGGGCCGGGTAAAGGCAAGTGCGGGCTGCTCGGTACAGAATAGTATGGACGGGTGCTGGCGTGTATGCTGGAGTCCAACGGTTAACATCCCTTCTTATAGGTAAAGATAAGATAACAATATCCCATACCTTCATACAATCATTTAATTTAAAATTGTACTGTATTTTCCATTTCCTAGCTGTCACTGAACTTGCTTCTGTTAACAAATTTGAAATTAATGCTTTACTTGATCAGTTACATTGAACCTTATCAAATATTGATGAAAGAGCAATTTTAGGACGTACTGTAACTCTAAATTTAATCTTGTTAGTTCATTTACAGTATCTCATTGAAGATCATTTGACAAAATTTCAGTAAATATTCACAACTCTACCACATGCAAAAATAAGTACCAATTTCCTGACATCTTCCCCAACATAGCATTGAATATTTCTCATTTATTTGATCTAATATCACAGGTGTTAAATACCATCCCCAAATCAACGTATACAACTTTTCCTTTCTCCTTCTTGACATAGATTTCAGAATTTACATACCCCTTACTTTCTTCCATTTCTGACGACTCCTTTCTTGTTGGTCTTCTGCCTCCAATAATATTTTATGAATATTACTTGTTGTAACTTTATAACCCTATTGTCTTCTATACCTTCCTGCTGCACACTCATTTCTTGTGCATATTATTGAATAAGTAGCCATTTACCACAGTGGATGTAGAACAATACAGGAAGCCAATAATCTCTAGCAGCCTCCCAGGGAATGAGAATATGACCACTTCTCTTACTCGCATGGATTTCTAACTGAACGCTGCCAACTGACTCTTGACATAGTAGCATTTTGCCATTTAACAGCAATCATCTCTTGTGTTTTAATGAGTGATGTTTTGGTGTTAAGGACCAGAATCCATGAGTCTGTTCAGCACTGATGCTTTCAGGATTTAAAGCCTATTAGCTGTCTTGTTTTGTTCTTTAAATGTGAGCAGGCACAGCTGTGGCTTAAGCTATTTTCATGAGTTGATAGCACTGCTCTCTCTCTTAGCTTGCATTGTCTATCTTACATTAATCTTTTCTGAAGGTTATTGCAAGTTGCTTCACTTTGTGCCCGGTATTTCTACCATGCCCAGTTGTACTTGCCTGGGTCGAAGAACTGCTTCTTGACAGAAAAGTTAATGCTGTTGCTGTTTGATCGATTGTACACTGCAGTGGCAGGGACACTTCACCGAAGTGAACAAAGCAGCTTCTTTTACCCCTGTATTAGGGCTTTCTGAAGTACTATTTAAATACTCTGTGTTTTCAATAGGTCTTCTTATTCACAGTTGGCTGTTGTCTTTTCACAGTGGTGCTGAAAGGCACTGTCATGGGTCTGCTTCACATTAGATTTATTCACCAAATGTACACACACACACCACCCAACCTCTGGTCTGAATACCTGTTTTCATGCACACACACCCCCCACACATATCTGTATAGTATGTGGATACATGTGTTTTTATATACTCAGCTGTGCAAAATGTTGGGATTGTAAAATTCACATTGCTTGAATCTAAACCTTTGAAACATTGTGTCTATTAGCATGGGTTTTTTTACTACCATGTGTGGGGAATCACAGAAACTAACATGGTTGTCCTGCATAACAATGTTCCCTATGGAAAAAAATCATACAACAATTTTTCAATGGAGAAAAAACACTTAGAAAAAAATCATTGTACGATGCATCCCATAGGATGCATACAACAACGAGCCCCATGGAACGGATTAAAATCGTTGTATGAGATACCACTGTATATGTGTGAGTGTGTCCTGTCCGACCGTACTGGTAGCAGAACTGGCTGGCCACACCCACCTCCCTCCCACACGATGCCCACCTCCTCCTCTCCCCGCACTCTGGACACGACCAGGAGCCAGGAAGAGGAGGAGGAAGAGCAGCTGCCGCCTGCGTGCTGGGTAGTGGGTAAGGCGGTGGGCTGGCGGCCTCCCTCTCTCAGCAGCGCCAGCAACGTTCCCCATGCACCTCACCCAGCCCAGGGCCGAAGACGCACTTTCACCTCCGCACTTCCCGTGCACCTTCGGCCCTGGCTGGGCGAGGCACATTGGAAACGTTGCCGGCGCTGCTGGGAAGGGGAGGCCGCCAGCCCCCGCCCACCTCCCAGCAGTGCCGGCAACGCTTCACATGCGCCTCGCCCAGGGCCAAAGGCGCACGGGAAGTGCGGAGGTGAAAGTGCACCCGGACGGTGAGTGGCTGACCCACCAGCAGTGCCTGGCTGCTCTGGGACTCCTGCTCCTTGTCTCCGGGGCAACGGGCTTAGCGGCTACTGCTGCAGTTGTGGCCTAGGTGCAAACGCAACCCACGCCTGATCCTCATCCGGCCAGGCGGGCTGCATCAGGAGGCTGGGGCAGCTGCGCCAGGGTTTCCCGCCTATACTGAGAGCGATGCTCTGAGAGCAAGGTAGATACCTGCCCGGTTTCTTTATTTTTTTCGTGTGTGTGTGTGTGTGGAGATGAGGCCACATCCACAGTTAGCCACACCCACAGTGTGGTAGTAATTTTTTTGGAGTGCATCACTGTATATATGCCTGGTTGTGCATCCAGCCCCAACCTTTTCAGTTACCCATAGCTACTTCTGAAAGTTCCAATTTATGCCAGGAATAAGCATTACTCTACTGGCCAGATAATATAATCAAATTGGAATGAATGAGTGCTAGGGCTCTTTCAGATGACTACTATGATTTCTAAATACAGAAGTCATTTACTCCTTGGTGTTTGATAATGAAATTAACATCTGAAATAGAGATACCGTAAAACCCCTACTTACATAAAAAGTCTGTTCCATAGGCTTTTATGTAGATCGTTTTTTTCTTAACTTGAAGCAATCCCATAGGAAAAATGATTTTTTATGTAACTCAAAGCAAACCCATAGGAAAAACTAATTTTTACCTTACTCGAAGGAAACCAATAGGAAACTGTGTTATGTAAATCGGGACATGGTTTTAGTACAAAAATCATTATGTAAGTTGAATTTTATGTAACTCGAGGCATATGTAAGTCAGGATTTTACTGTAGATGTATTTCCTTACTGCACTGAATGAGGGTAATGGCGAATGTGTGGCCTTATGGCCTTTGTTGAATTGAGATGCCCAATATTTCCTGACCATTGACTATATTATCTAGGCCTGGTGGGAGTTGTAGTCCAACACCTCGAGAGCAACACTTTTCTCCAGTGCCTCATCTCTGCTGTGCAGTTTCAGTTTAGGATTTGGCACTGGACTAGGTCCAAAGTGAGGGCTCAATGGTTGTTGTTTGCCAGCAATTTGGAAGTGCAAGCAATTTCTTTACAATCCCTTCTGCCATAGTATATGATTTGATTAAAAAAATGTAATTAGGCTAAGGATTACAGCTCTTGGATAGGCAGCCACATTGAGAAGCTGGAGCGATGTTTTCATGGGTGTATGGAAAGTAACTTTTATGGCAGAAAGAATTTGGTCTTTGATGCTTTGGCTTCAAAGTAAAAAAACAAAAAATACCACACCCTCTAGTTTCTAGATAGTTGAAAGCATAACAGGGTAGTAGGGGAGTAAATATGAAGGGTACATAAATTATAACAGCATAAAGCAGGGGTGCCACAACCTTTTGGGCTGGGGGCCTGAGCACACCCCCGGAACAGCTGAGTGGGCCAGACCACGCCCCTGGAACAGGGCATGTGTGCACATGCATGGAAATATTTACTTCCTGGTTCAGTGTGGACGCTTTTGCGCATGTGCGAAAGTGGCCATATTTTCTTCTTGGTTCTGCACGGTCGCTTTTGGGCATGCGCAAAAGCAGCCATATTTGGTTCTGCGCATGTGAGGACATCCGTGCTGAACCAGGAAGTAAACATGCACATGCACAGAAGTGTCCATATTCACTTCCTGGTTTGGTGAGGGTCGTGGGCCTGATGGAATGGCTTTGGGGGATGTATCCGGCCTGTAGTTTAGGTACCCCTGACATAAAGTTCCCTACAGAACTGAGATAGGGATAACTGCAGTTTAATCTTCACTGCGATGGGTTTGTGAAAAGCATTGACATGACCTTTTTTTTATTTAACAGAAATGTGATTAGAAAGCTAATAAGGAGGAACTCTGGGATTGGGTGAAAATCAGCAAGACTTAAAGGATATTCTTTTCTTTCTGTGATACTAGCTGATTTTTTTTTACTTTATTTTTCTACAGACAGGGGGAGAGAGGAAAAAGGAATGGTGCCCTTGGATCCCCTTCTACCTAAGCCTGACAGTCCTCAATCTTTCCTGCCAACCGATGGTTTCAAAAAAAGATAGTGAGCTGATGGAAGTGCCAGTAAAGAAAGACATTGAACTGTTCTGTTCCAGAGCAAAGTTGTTGGAGATGGATTTGGAACTCCTCTTGGCTGAACTGTACCAGAATACTTCTTGTGCAAAAGTAAAGGGTAAAGGACTTCACGCATGTCAACACACCCTATACCACTGTGTCACAGATGCCTGTTGTGAGTTGTTCCACATTTGTCAATGGGTTGACTGATGTTTTTCACTGCTCAAAGTCACCTCGATGCTGTTGTGTATGAGCAATGAGCACATGGTTTGCTGAGAGCAGTTTCTGGAATCCCAATAAACAGATACACAAGCTCTTTTTTAAAAGAGAGTACAGTTTACTCAAGTGATTGCCTGCAGTGATGAGATTTGTCTGTGGCAAAATCCACAAGGTGTCAGTACAGCCTTCCCTTTTTAATTTATATGAGGAAGAGAATGATGGCTGGTGAACTGGCTTTAACCTAAGATGCCTGGTATGGAAGGCTGAGGAAACTGATGGTTAGTGGACTGAAGTTTTCCAATTTTTAAGCAAAGAATAACAACAAAATCCAATGTTAAGCTCCTAAATGCCTCTCTCCACAGAATAATCCTCTATACATCAGTCACATTTCGACAGGCTACAGATATGCAATCCTCATGTTAATTCAGTTCTCTTGTGTTTTAGGTAATCAGGTATAGTTTGCCGTCACAATGTATGTGAATTACTGTTTTATCATTACACATATTAAGCTACAGTTGTCCATATTTTTAGTGTCATGACACTGTTGCTTCTGAATAAACACTCATAGAATTAGCCTCCGTGTGGAAGTAAATCTGATTTGAATTAATGTGGACTTTCTTCTGAATCAGGGAGGTGAGTGTTAGGGTAACATTAATTTAATTTAATATTCATGCTTATATGCCGCCCACTCAGGAAACCCGAGTCAGGGTGGCTCACATAGCAGTCAAGCAAAACACAATAAATACACAGTCACTAATATATAAAAACAGATAAAAACTACCCCTATTAAAACCCACCCACCCCACTTCATTCATAAAAAGAGGGAGCATCTTGATTATTGTGCAAGCCAGCAGGCAGGGGCCACATTTCCATCAGGGCCCCACACCTGCCCTGCCAGCCAGGTTTTAAGACCTTTCCTAAAGGGCAGCATTTCCGTCTGCAACCGTATCTCTATTGGCAGGAGGTTCCAAAGGGCCGGTGCGGACATGGAGAAGGCCCTCCTTCTTGTGCTAGAGAGACGAGCCCCTCTAGCCGATAGTACAGTTAGAGCCGCTCTGGTTGGACGGACAGACGTTCTTGGGGCGATGCAGTCTCTCAGGCATCCTGGCCCACTACCATGTAGGGCTTTGAAGGTCATAACCAGCACCTTGAATTGCACCAAGAGGCAAACTGGTACCCAGTGCAGCTCCCGAAGCAGTGGCGAGGCGCGGGCATAACGCCCACACCCCATCACCACCTGAGCAGCTGCATTCTGGACCAGCTGCAGTCTCTGAATGTTCATCAAGGGCAGCCCCATGTAGAGCGCATTGCAATAATCTAGTCTGGACGTGACTAGAGCATGTGTGACCATGAGCAAGGAGTCCTGGTCAAGGAGCAGGTGCAACTGGTGGATTACACAAAGTTGTGCAAAAGCCCTCCTGGCCACGACTGCCACCTGCTCTCCAAGCAATAGACGTGAGTCCAGGAGGAACCCCAAGTTGCGCACTGGGTCTGTCAGGGGCAAAACAGCCCCATCCAGAACCAAAGATGGTAGCTCCCTAGATAACGCAGGGCCCCTAATCCATAGCCACTCAGTCTTGTCGGGATTCAGTTGTAGCCCGTTGTCCCCCATCCAGACCCCGACAGTCTCCAGACACCTGGATAGGACTTTGACAGCATCGCTTGGATCACCACGGGCCAAGATGTACAACTGAGTATCATCAGCATACTGATGATACCTCACCTGTGGGAACGGATGATCTCACCCAGCGGCTTCATGTAGATGTTGAATAGGAGAGGAGAGAGCACCAAGCCCTGAGGCACCCCATATAGGAGGGGTCTAGGGCTGGACCTCTCACTATCCAACCACACTGACTGGGTCCGGCCCTTCAGAAATGAGGAAAACCAGGACCACACAGTGCCTTGGATCCCCAGTCCATTGAGCCGTCCCAGAAGGATATCGTGGTCGACAGTATTGAAGGCTGCTGAGACGTCAAGAACTGCAAGGATCTGTCCAGCTGTAGGAGACTTATTGGCGTGTGGTCTTATGTGTGGGATGGAAAATGTAGCCCTCTAAATCCAACTTTGAATTAAGGACTGGCAAGATCCTTGCACTATAAAAGAGAAGTTTGCATAATGGAAATGAGTGGAATTACTAAAATTCCAGTGCAAATACCTAGGGAGTATTAGAAGCTTTACCTGCAGAGGTTAAGCTTTGATACAGGAATTTAAATGAACTCATTAAAAATCAACTGCCAAATAAGCTCATTAAAATTCTGCATTCCTTAACTAGGAGATCCCATCTTTTGGCACAGTGAAATTTTTTTGAGGTAGTGGTTAAAAAGAAAAGGGATGAGAAGAGCCCCCTTGTCTTTCACCTTTGTCTTGATATTTTAATTGATGTAAGGGCTCCCTAAAAGTAAGTGGCATTTGTTGCTTTTTGGGTGGTGGTGGTGGGGAATGGAGCAGTGAAGGAGGCTATTTTCTCTAAATTTCTTTCTGCTGCTACAAGGATTCTTTTCCAAGAGTTTTCTATGTTTCCTTCCTTCGGACAGAGACATCTCACCCTTTTTTGGGAACAAACACAGATGAAAAGAGATGGGATGAAGTCTCCATCTCTCACAGAAGGTCTTCCCTTCCTGGCTTTCATTCCTTCTCTCATTTTAAGGGAATATGCCACAAAAATTGCTACATAGGATGAGATGCAAAGAAGGTTTAGACTTTTAGTAGCAAGTAAATGGTGAGAGTGAGTGAGTGAGCACCAATGTTTTCATTTCACACTCATATGCTGACTGGCTAATAAATGGCAACAACAGGGAGACTAAATTTTCTGCTATAGTAATAATGATTTAGTGTCAGAAATTATTCTGGGTTGAAAGGATTTTTGCTGGAGGAACTCCGCTCAGGGGACGCCTGAATGAGGCTCCTTTCAGGTCCCCAAGATCTTTTCCCAACGAAGTGGTCCCTGTTTATCTACAGTACTTGCCATTTCTTGCTTTCAAACTGCTAGATTGGCAGGAGCTGAGAACAGAGAAGGGCGCTCAAACCGTCATGCAGTATTTATTTATTTATTAGTCACATTTGTATTGCCGCCCACTCGGCAAGCAACTCTGGACGGCGTACAACAATTACATCATGAACTACATAAATCCCACTAGAGAACTATAAAAAACTTAAAACCAGTTTCCAGGTCTCGAACTGCCGACATGCCGGCCTTCCAGCTAACAAGGCAAGCTTCTTGACCAATGAGCCACCGCAGCCCCTTCTGCTATAGTAATGAGTTCTATAGCAATGGGTTAAAACTCAAGGGACAGATCAGGTAGTGAAAAAACATTGGCATATATCTTTCTCACTTTGCAGCTAAATGCCCCTACAGAATGTACATAGAAAAATAGCAGACACTAATTAAACATTACATAACCCCTGTCCCAATACAGATGGGTTAAATGCAGAAACTGTTTTTAAGGGGTTTCTTTCCTATTTCCACAACGAAAGAAGGCTTTTGGAACAATGTTTTGTGGTGACAGCAATGTTCAAGGTAGACCACTAGGGAGCAGTCCAGACACTTAAGTCTGTTCAACAAATTTTGAAAGTAAAAAGCAAGGGGCATCAGATTTAATAAACCTAAAAGTGTGCCTGTTGGCATTATGGATACATGGTGGACTGTAGGCCTTTCTTATGAGTGCCCTGTAGAGGAAACTGTTCTCTGGAGCAAGACTGAATGTTTAGTTTTATTAAAAGTCTACATCCTGGGCCTTGTGGTTATGGAGAAAATTTGGAAAATAAAGGTGGTATCGGATAAAACTGGAGACGCGAGTAGGATGAGAGTCAGCAGGGCTTCTGAGTGTCAGGAAACATGTTTACACAGCCCTCCCGTCTAAGAGCAGACAGAACTATGGGCAGCAAGCCTCCATAGTTTGAGTTTTATTTTATTTTTTCAGTATTTACTTGTACAGATTATTAAATTGTATTGTTAATTACTCTTAACCAAACAGCAGCTTAACACATCAGTGTCAGATAAAAGGATATAAGAGAGAATTGGGAGAGAATTGTCTTAAGATCTCTTGTAATTCTCTCTTCATTGCTGCTTAGGAAACATAGGTGCCGAGTCACTGGGAAGTTTTCACTTCTTGATTTATTTGCACACTATTATACTTGGTACATCTGCAAGGGCCAATGCTATCTTTCTCCTGCATTAACAGTAAACTTGAGCAAAAAGATAAAGGCGATTTCTAGATTCTGGTCCTCACTGAAGCACTGTGTACAAACTACTGTACTCCACTGGCAGACAACATGAACCTTAGTCTTAATAGAAAAGAAAAAGGAAAGTGTAAAGGAAAAATAAGTCTATAGAGAAGACATTCCAGTGCAGGGGTTCACAACCTTTTTTTGTGGTGGGCCTGACCACGCCTCCCAGACAGCTGAGCGAGTGGGACCATTGCACCAGAAGTGGAAGTAAATGCGCCCGCTTCCATACTTACGACAGCCGCTGGCACATTTACAGCTGATGTAACTGTGTTTACGCATGTGCAGGCGCGTTTTACGGCTGTCGTAAATGTGCCTGCTTCCACTTCCGGGTGCGGTGGGCCACGTAAAATGGTGCCGTGTGTGAGGTTCAGCCTTGGGAACCCCTGTTCTAAGGGATGAAGTTTTGCCTCCTAGTTCAGAACATTTGTACCTGTATGCTGTGTGGCCCCTCCCCCAGCTTTGGGACCTTGAAAATATCTATTCATTTTAATTCATTTTATCTTCTTTAGTTACCACACTCCAATTTTCTCCAAAAAGACAATGTTTCATGCACTGGCATTTGGCCTTTCCCCTTCCATGGGACACATGCTTATAAAAATCTCATGTTTGTTTAAATCTATTCACTTTCAGCAGCCCCCTTTCACCCTAATCTCATATTTGCCATTAATAGCTATATTTCTTTATACCATTCAATAAATAAAAACTTCAAATCCCACTTTCACTGTAGTTACCAAGATGGCAATTATTTCCTTTTTGCACATCTTCCAGGCTCCTCTATGGCCATATTTCCATATGGTATTGGTGAAAGTAATATGCCAGTGGGGAAACAGGACATTGCCAAACAGTTCTGTCTCTTTCACATTCCACTATGCTCCAAGATCCATCTTTTGACAGTCATTTTCTGATTTAATGGAGAGGTCAGCAACCTGATATGCAACTACAGTATACAGTATTACTAGCAGACAGTATAGATGGTCTGCAAACTTTACTCAGTAAAGCCAGAGAAATAAGCAGCGAACAGGGTCTGAAAATTAGTATTAAGTGAAAGCAAGCAGTCCAAGAAATGCAACGCATCTTGACTGAATAAAGAGTAGGGCTAGGATTATGCAATAAGTCAAAACAGTTATGTCCTAAAATTGTTACCTTAAAATTAAGAATACAATATACAATGAGGTTTTACATTTTTCTGGGAAAGTATGTATTATACAGTGATGTGATTTCTCAGTTCCATTGCATAACGGGGAATCATGAACTTTAACCCGTGATGCACTTTGAAAAATTTTACCACCCACTCGGTGGGCATGGCTATCTGTGGGCGTGGTCTCAACCCCACCCCCCAAAAAAGAAACCTACCTTGCTCTCTTGCTTCACGGAGATGAGGACGACGGTTGAGTTCCAGAGCAGCGTTGCTGCACGTCGCTGCTGGGATGTGAGCAGGGCGAGTTGGTGGGCTGGCGCGGGCTGGCCTCCCCTTCCCAGCGCTGCCAGAAACACGTCCTGCTGGTGGCGCTGCTGGGAGGTGAGCAGGACGGGTTGGTGGGCTGGCGCGGACTGGCCTCCCCTTCCCAGCGCCACCGGAAACGTGTCCCATTTGCCTCGCCCGAAGGGAAGTGCGGAGAGGGGGAGACCGAGGTGGGCATGGCCGGCCAAGTGGGCATGGCCTGGAATTTCTACTACTGGTTTGCTAGAACCGGTGAGAACCAGCCACAGTACAACACTGACTTTAACACAAGCAACTATAAAGGCTTGAGAAATAATATAGTTGAAAAATGGCTTCATTGCAGGATGTTAAGAGTGTCTTGGATTTATAATGGTCAACAAAATAGTAGAAAGTTGAATGAGTGAAGATCAAGTAATCATGCAACTCATAAAATACTGAAATCTAGAATCCTTTTCTCTCTGTAGTAGCGCTGACTGAAAGGCAGATTGTGTGGGGTAGGCCTGCATACATATGGAAATTACTTAAGTAGTTTACAGTCTGACTATATTGTTGAGTCATTATTCTTGTGATAATAGTGAGTGGCTGTCTAATGTACTCAACGTTGAGATACTCTGTTTTTATTGCATTTTAGACTAGATGACAGCTTTGCACAAGCTTCACTCCCATTTTTGTTTTATGCTTAGGTTTCCCCCCAGTATAGCATGATGTCCTGAAGTTAATAATACCTGTCTTCCAACCTTGAAGGATGAAGATTTAGAACAGGAGTTCTCAACCTTTTAAAGCCAGGGGCCGGGTCACGCTCCCTCACACAGCTTTGGGGGCCTAACGGCCATTTTGCCCTTCCTCCACCACATGGCACTTCCTGATGTAGTGGAGGCGATGGGAGGCATGAAATGGTGTCATGGGCCACAGGCTGAGAATCACTGGTTTAGAATATCACACTTTGTGGGTTCTTTTTATGCCCGCAGAGGCAGCCAGATCCAGTAATACCCCGCATAACGGTAAACCTTGGTTCCACGATCCTTAACGTTGTGCAGTTTTTAATGTTGTGCAATACATGTACTGCAGGGCCCACAGCAGCAGCTGCTCCCACTTCCCACTGGCCGGACAGGCTGGGGAGTCTGTCAGCGGCGGCAGTGATTTTGAGGCCGCTAAGGCCGCCGGTGGGAAGTGAGAGCAGCTGCTGCTGCGGACCCCACCACCGACAGACTCCTTCCCTGGCCTGTCCAGACAGATGGGCCGAGGAGGGAGTCCATTGGCAGTGGTGATTTTGAGGCTGCCAATGCTGCTGCTGCTGCTCCTACTTCCCACTGGCCAGATGGGCCAGGGAATGAGTTCGTCGTTGTTGGTGTCCACAGCAGCAGCTGCTGCTCCCACTTCCCACCAGTTGCACGGGCTGGGGAGAGAGTCAGGCGGCAGCTGCATCCTCACAATCGCTGCCGTCTGACTCCCCGGCCCGTCCAGTCAGTGGGAAGTGGAAGAAGCTTCTGCGGCAGCGTTGGCGGCTTCAAAATTGCCGCCGCCACCAGACTCTCATCCAGCTGGTGGGAAGTGGGAGCAGCTGCTGTGGTGGATCCTGTCACCGATGGGACTCCTTCCACCGCCCGTCTGTCCGGCCGGGCCAGGGAAGGAGCCTGTTGGTGGTGGTGATTTCGAGGCTGCCAATGTGCAACAGTTGCTGCAAAGCAATCTCCCCAGATACAAAGCAATCTGAGGAAAAATGCAATGTATCACACAATGTTAACACCGTGCAGTGCAAATTTTTCTTCAGCTTTCTTAATGTTGTGCGGTTTTAATGTGCGGTGCACACGTTATGCAGGGTATTACAGTATGGTGGAGCTATATCACTTTGTATAAAGGATATGGTTAAAATGAATGTTCTTTAACTGTACAAATTCAGTGCAAATTCTCTTTCAGCATGTGTGAGTCATAGAATAACTGGACAACAGATAAAACCATGTCTTCTCCAGTGGCCAGCTGTTAACTCAGAGACTGTTGCTCTCTTGCTTTTACCTAGCTTGAACAAGGGACATAAACATACCTGTCAAGTGTGGCTCCGGAAAACACGGGACCTGCGCAGAGCCCTTCTGCCCAGAAGGGTTCTGCGCATACGTGCATGCACAATAACTACTATCCCCGCCAGTCAAATTACGGGATGGTGGCGGGAAAGTGGAGGAAGTGGCGTGGAAATACAGGAAATCCCAGCCAATCTGGGATACTTGACAGATATGGACATAAAAGCCTCCATGTATTTGTTCATAGACTGTTATAAATACTTCTTGTTCCCTACAAACTTTCCATGCCAGTGCAGGAAATAAGATTCTTTCTCTCTAGGCTGGCTAAAATGACTGGGGCCGAGAAGGTAATGAAAGAAACAAACAATGTATATAAATGGATACAGCAAATAAAATGAAAAGAAAAATGGATATTCTAATGCAGGGGTTCCCAACCTAAGGCCCACCATTTCATGTAGCACCCCAAGGGCATTCAAGAAACAAAATAGCAACTCATTTGAGGCTGTTGGGACAAAATGGCCACCTCCATCATGCAGGCAGGGCAAAATGGCTGTCTGGCCCTCGAAGCTGACAGTGTGACCTGGCCCCCGGCTTGAAAAGGTTGGGAACCCATGCTCTAATGGTCTCAAAGGTGGCAAGGGCACAATGTAACATGATATAATTTGTTTTGGTGTTTTCCCCCTTGTAGATATACTGTTTTACATTTTTAATAAATAAAAAAAATTTAAAAAGTGGAATGAAAGTGAAACAGAGCTTATGAAACTCAGGCAAAAACGTTCATAGTGAATCAGCTGAAATCTGTTATCCTGGGTCTGTAACTGCAGTAGCTGATAGCTTGTAATTACTTACTGTCTAGGAACCAGATTGGACTCTTTCTAGAAGTATCATTAACCTTCTTCCTTGTTATATCCCTACTGCAGGCTGGAAACCTCAAGGAGGTTGGGAAACCTCTAGAACAGTGTTCCCTAACCTTTGGTTTTTGGACTTCAATTCTCAGAAGCCTAAGTCAATTCCCAAAAGCACTGATCAGCCAATGTACTGACTTAGGCTTCTGAGAATTGAAGTCACCTTGTGGGGCCTGGGCCCCACATTGGGAACCACTGCTCTAGAATGTAGTGCTGTAGCTGAAGCTTGACAAAGAGAGAAGGACATCCCCAGTTCCCCAGCTTTGAACACTGAAGAACCCAAGTGGATCATGGCAAATCTTGGGAGTAGAGGTTGCTAAGCAAGTTCTTCACCTTTTGCTTGTTAAAAAATAATAATGAATGAATTTCATGCATTTCTTTAATTGATAACTAATCTATAACAAGCATAACAGAAGCCACACTGAAAATTGATATAACTTGATTAACTGGCATGCTAAAAGATATTGATATGTAGTACAGTAGAACTTTGGATAAAGTCCAAACTCCGTTCCACAAGTTTGGACTTTATCCGATTTTGGACTTTATCTGAATCAAATGGACGATGCATTGGATGTCCCAAAAATGGACTTTATCCGAGGTTCCTATACTGAATACCTCAGATAACGTCCATTTTTTAGCGGTTTTGGACTTTATGCGATGCATTACGTGTGCATGAAAACCGCGACTTGATCCGAATCGGACTTGATCCGAGGTACTACTGTACATCCACAGCTTCACTTATTCAGAGGTATCAGAAGGATCAAAGCAATTTTCACAACATAAAAGTGTGAATCTGCTGTATGTAAGGGAGAAAGTAAGGCTGAATTACATCTTCCATTTCAATGTGCAGCAAACACTAAAACAGAAGATAATAGTCTGGAGCTTCTCTACCCCTTCTCTATGCAATGCATCGCATAAAGTCCAAAACTGCTAAAAAAATATGGACGTTATCCGAGGTATTTGGTATAGGAACCTCGGATAAAGTCCATTTTTGGGACATCCAATGCATCGTCCATTTGATTCAGATAAAGTCCAAAATCAGCTGATTAGATTGGTTGCCAAAATGAAAACGCTACAACATTAGGATGAACAGGGAGGGTTGCTTTAATGCCAGTAGTATATCTAACATAACAGGTCATTCTGATCTCAGGCAGATTATTTTATACAGCAGCTGTTTGCATTTGTGAGAATTCATTCTACCAGAGTTAACACTTCAGGCTTGGTGGCTTGTGAAGGCTTTTATCCTCTCCGTGCTTACTTAGAAGTTAATTCTGCTAAAATAAGCTCACTTGTTGGAAACTTTACCAGTCATTTTGCTCAAACCAAATCATTCTGGTGTATGTGAACCAAGTGGAATTTCTAAATGTGCAGTTCTGTTTATCTTTAATTTTTAAAAATATGAGTGTGTCCAATGTGGTTTATGCCTGAGTGTTTCTTAAGAAATGCATTGCCAGTAGTGCATTTCTACTACAGAGAAAATGCTTTGCAAAGTGCACCCCCCCCCCGTTACCACTGAATGTGACACTGTCCTCTGTCCAATGAAGAGTGGTTTCCCTTGTGCATCTTTACCATGGTTCAGCTGGAATTTTGCACTAAATGTTTTAAGGCAACCTTTTTTTCCCTTACAAGAATTCCCAGCTTGTTCCCAATGCTTTTATACCAAGTGGCTACATTTGGCAAATGTTTGGAAGAAAAAAAAAAAAGGGGGGGGGGAGAAGAGGAATCCAAAACATGGTAAGAGTTCTTACATTGACTCACCAGTCAATGATTATTTTCCCTGCTCCCCTAAAAGTTAGAGACCCATATTCTCCATAGTGCTACGTGAAGCCTAGAATGGAAAAGAAGTACCTAGTCAGACATTGCTGCTGCTCTCTCCACTTGAAAACTCCCCCGATGCTCTGGGAAGGGTAAATTTGACGTACCTGCCCCTCTCCCACCCACTCCTTATCCGCTGCAATCTCTGGTTCATGCAGGGAAGGTGAAAGAAGAGTTTAGCCAGGATGACAACACAGGGTGCCAACAGAGTGAGCGTAAAGGTCGGAGGCAGGTAGAACTTGTACTGGCTTTCATCAAAGGCTCTTCCCCAGCCGTAAGTCAAAGTGTGGAGGGTGCTGACCAGCAGAGCGACAAAGCCAAGGGTAGACTAGAAAGAGGAAAGAAAAGAAATGCATCTTCATTTTCTGGGCTGGTGTAATTCTCCAAGCATTAATGAATACAACAATACTTTACTGGACAGTTGACTGGATATATGCCTCCTATTCAAGACTGTAATCAAGGGCCACATACAAAGCAATGAGTCCAACTCTCCTCACCATAGTAAGCTCAAGACACAGAAACTGGACTGTGTGTGAACAATAGCTTTCAAATGGTCTTAACACAGATACTCCCCTGTAACCCCCCAGTCAGAATTCAGTCCTATGCTGGATTCATACCTAGGAATTCATGTCAGCCTAACAACTGAGCTAGGAAACTAATCATACACTTCCACTAATCATACACTCTCTTGACTGGCCCCGACCCTCAGCGTTAATTGTGAGGATGTGGTGGGGAAAAGTAGATCCACGTGAGATTCTCAACTCACTGGATTCTTCTTCTGTGTCTAGGCCAGACGTGAAACTGCCAAAATGAAGGCACCTTTTGCTGATTTCATTCTACAGTTCCTTTCACCTGACCTAGTGTGAGAAAGATTAGCCAGCAACACAAGGTTTCCATCACCAGGGAACACCCAATTGTGGTTCTAAAATACCACAATCTTTGAGGAGGCTCTTTCTGTGTACCCCAAACTAACTGGATGAAAAAGCAGGAGTTAAATATTCATGTGTTTCAAGGAGACACAGGTATGACTAGCTTGAGTGTACTGCAGCTGGGGGAGGCAACAATAATGTTAATTATTGGGGCCTCTTGTTAAAGGCTGCATTCAAGGGTTTGAACTTCCCACATGTAAGGCACAGGTGGACTAACTTTACACAGAAAGTCTCAGCGCTGCATTTCTGGCCAGTGTTAGCACAGAAATGTCCTGAACAGATCTCCTAATGAAGGGTGATACTGCTATCAGTTTACTACTAGCACAGAACCATCTGGTGTCATTATTAAAGTTTTAACTATTGATTTATAAATGTTTTTGTTCCTCTGTGCAACCAAAGTTACACGAAGCATCAGTATCTTGTGTTGGCCTGTGATGTGACATTGTGTCCTTCTGTTGGAACTTTATTCCACAAGGAGTTGGAAAGCAATAGAACAACACTTAAGCTATAAGAGGAATAATTTGTGTCGGAACTTCTGAGACACGTTCCTGAAAACAAAAAGAGTTGAGCACAAGTAAAACTCCTAAAATAGATTTTAAAAAATCAATATAAAACCAAAACAATCTATAAGCAACCACTGAAAATATTTCTTCTTCTTACAAATGGTTACCATTTTGGAAAAGTTAAGTTGTACTTACCAGTAATAACTTTCATTCTTCGAGTATGTAGTCTGTGAATTCACCCTTTTGGGTTCTGCGCCTGTGCAGAGGCGTTATTGGAGCTTTCAAGCTGATTGGGTAAAAAGTTTGAATGTTAGGGCCACCCACTGTACCACCCACTCTTTGGCGCCATTTCACGCTCTTTCCTCAGTTAATACTTAAGCACAGGACAAAATAAGTCATCTCATCCGTGCAGCTTAAGTGGGGAGGAAGGGTGGGAAAGTGTGAATTCACAGACTACATACTCAAAGAACGAAAGTTATTACTGGTAAGTACAACTTAACGTTCTCCTTCGTGTAGTCTGTGAATCCCCACTTTTGGAAGATTAGCAAACTCACACTTACATGGTAGGTGGGCAGCAGGATGAGATGAAACCACAATCCCACACATTGGCACGTCAGGCAGGAAAGATGGATTCTCATGGGCATGGAGCTTGGAGCCTTCTGGCAAGGATGACGCGACCAAGTCTGGCATCCGCAGTGGCTCTGGTGTCCATCCGGTAATGTTTGACAAATGTAGGTCTAGACCATGTGGCCGCCTTACAGATGTCATCAAGTGGTGTGCCCTCAAGGAATGCAGATGAAGTAGCAACAGCTCTGGTGGAGTGCGCTCTGATGTGAGGAGGCGGCGGCAGAGAAGAGATCTCATAGGCGAGATGGATGGCAGCTGAGACCAAGTTGGAGAACCTCTGTGATGTGATGGGTTCACCTTTGGACCTTCCTCCATACGCTACATAAAGGCGTTGTGTCTTCCTGAACTCTCTTGTCCTGCTGATGTAAAATAATAAAGTTCTTTTTACATTAAGCGTGAGTCATACTCTTTCTTGGTCCGTAGTTGGGTTCGGAAAGAAGGTTGGTAGAGAAATGGATTGTTACATATGGAACTTAGAGACGACTTTTGGTAGGAAGGTGACATCTGGGTGAAGAACCACTCTGTCATTGAAAAATTTGGTAAAAGGCCAAGTTTGGCACATGTGGTAAAATGCCACATTTTGCACTTGCGGTTCGTCTCCGATGCGAAGAGATCAATGTCTGGAATGCCTCACTGTTGACAGATGTCCTGGAAGACTTGGGTGTCCAGTTCCCACTCGTGGGTTGTGGAATTCAACCTGCTCAGCTGGCAGTGGTGGCTGTTCGGCTTGCAGACTTAAGGCATCCCCAAGATGAGTAAGCATCGCAGTGAAGGACTTCTGGTTCTCACCACGCAGCGGGTCAGCTGCACCGATAACTGAATCGGGAGTCTTCTCCGCCTTGAACTCCACCTCCTCTTCCTCCGAAGAGGACTCAGACTCATCTGAAGACAGTGGAGGGACTCTCGCTTCAGTGTCGGAACTGCACCAGTAAGGGTTGTTCAACGGAGCGGGTGCTCAACGCTGGTGATGGTGGCAAAGCAATTTCTTGTTGGTGATGGAGGCAGCTGAGTCTTGTGTCGCTGGGCAAGTTGCGGCGGACGGCAGAGTGGGATGCTTGGCTTGTGTCACGGTGGCCAGTGGTTGCTCTCCGATCTTCCGTATCACCAATCCGAGGAGCAGTTGTAGAAGGTCCATATGGCCAAGCGATGGAACTGACGGAGACGAATCGGATCCCGGCTGTGGTTGTGTAGTCGGTTGGGTGCTTGCCAGTGGTGCTGACCCAGACCTTCTCTGACACAGGGACCTTCCTCGAGGTGGTGGAGGCGGCCAATATAGTGGGCAAAGAAGGTGAGGTGGCAGAGGTGAACTCGAACCGTTGGTCCTTCTTCTAGGTGACGATTTGGAGGGAGAATGGTCGTCGAAGGAAGACCGCAGAGGCTGGAGAGTAAGACAATGACGGTCTTAGATAATGATCTGGTCTCAGAGTTGACAGCAAGGACTGGTGCGTCTTTTTGGACTTTTTCTTTTTGTCGTCAGTCTTGTCTTTTTTCTTCTTCCTTGCCTCGGCCATCTTGGAACTTTCTCCTTCTGGAACGGCCATCTTGGGCACTGAAATTTTGGCAGGAGGATGCGGGACCTGCGAGGATCCCAACGAGGACAATGCCATGTCCATTAGATTAACCTTCAGTTGGTTACTTCTATTTTGCACGGCAACCATCATAATTTTTTTGCAGTGAACACACACCTGTACCTGATGAGCTTCTCCAAGGCAGAAGAGACACTCACTGTGGCCATCTGAAGAAGAAATTTTTACTGTTGCAGGTCGTGCAGTCCTTGAAGGCCGCAGATGCCATGAAAGGCTGGGTCTTTGAAGAAAAAATTATTAGCCCAAGTGCTCGCTGCTAGGCAAGCTAATGGCTAAGGTGCCGGTCCTTTCCGGGGAAAAGACCAGTGAGAAAAAATTGTTTAGAAGAAGTACCGCCTGACCTACAAAAGACAAGAGGCAGAGAAAAAAAAATTTGCCCGAAGGCTAACAGGTGCTTCCCCGGCGGGAGAATCACCTTGAAGTGAAAATTGAATAAAGTTCAGAAACTGTCGCCCCCCCCCCCCCCCCCCCAAGAGGGACAGCCCTTGGTGGGTGATCCTGTCCGGAGGACAAGATCACCAGGAATTTTTTTAAAAAATAAAGTCTTTTCCGAAGAATCAACGAAAAAAATTGCTGAGCGCTCTCGATGGTCTCCTGCTGCTAAGGCAGAAAGAAGAGAACTGAGGAAAGAGTGTGAAATGGCGCCAAAGGGTGGGCGGCCCTAACATTCCTTTTTAACCAATCAGCTTGAAAGCTCGGATAACGGCTCCGCACAGGCGCAGAACCCAAAAGTGGGGATTCACAGACTACATGAAGGAGAACTAGGAGAAATTCCTTGAACATAAAAGGAGACTCTTTAAAATAACATTAGTGACAATAAGAGAGACTGGTCAAATTCTAAGGGTATTATTACTGGGATTTGTGAGCCACTAGCTTGAATGCTAAGTTTCCAAGATAAGCATTCTGACTGGATACACCTGTTTACTTATTCCCTTCTTCTTTTACAACTCCTTGTGCCCTCCAAAGACAAACCCTATTTATTTATTTATATCTCATTTCTACTCCCCCCCCCTCGTCAAGGCGACTCTGGGCGGTTCACACATAAACAAATACAAACTTTTAAAATCATTAAAAATTAAATTTGTTTTAAGATCAGAATTTTTAAAAATGCCTTTCAATGCAGCATCACCAGATTTTTCAAAAGCTGATAGCCCGGGCGATACTTAAAACAAACCAGCCCAGGATGAGAGCCTCTTCATTTATCTCCATGGGCAATTGCAGCACTTTGTACATGGATACAATGCAGTGCGATGGCATGGTTTCCCTCCTTCCATCAATAAAACCCCCAGGGGAATCAGCATTGCTCCTATGAACACGAGTACTCTCTCCTTTGTGGATGGGCAACTCAGAATGCAGGTTGTTGTCTATCCTGAGACATATAGTAGCTTAAAATAGACAGAGAAAATTTTGAGAGAGCTGGCTGGACAGATCAGTATTTTAGGAATCTGGGCTGTGGAGCCACAGGTTGGGAGTTCAGTTCTCCACTGCACAGCCCATAAAAGTCAGCACCATGTGTGGGAATAGGCAAACTGCACAGTCTCATGGTGAACTACTTCTGAATATTCTCTTCCTAGAAAAACCTGAAAAGCATTGCCGCTCATCAGAATTGACTTGATCAAACAGAATGACTAGTAAATCTGAAAGGAACGAATTTATCATGTTTGAGGCCTTACTCATGTCTGATGAAGTGGATTTGGTCCATGAATGCTCACATTTAAATATAGGAGTTAGTCTTTGAGTTGCCACATTTTTTGTCTTTTTTTGCTGTTTTGTTTAGGTAAAGGTAAAGGTCACCCTTGCTCGAAAGCCAGTCGTATCCGACTCTAGGGTTCAGTGCTCATCTGTTTATAACCAAAGAGCCAGCACTGTCTGCATCTGCAGACATTTCTGTGGACATGTGGCAGGCATGCCTCAACACTGGAGTGCATGGAACGCTGTTTACCTTCCCACCGAACTGGTCCTTATTTATCTACTTGCAATTTCTTGCTTTTGAACTGCTAGGTTGGCAGGAGCAGGGACAGAGGCGAGAGCTCACTCTGTCATGCAGTACCCAGGAATCGAACTCCGACCTTCCAGTCATCGAGTTAAGTGTTTTAACCACTTGAGCCACCGCAATTGCTTACCCTCTGATATAACTTATCATGGAATTTATTATGTACAGTACAATCCTTTTTCATATTTACTTAGAAGAAGCCAGTCCTATGGTATCCCAGAAGTGTATAAATTAAATAACTGCAGCTGAACAATAGTAGTACAGTACATTGTAAATAATACAGACCAAAATAAATTTTCTGTTTTTGCTTCTTTCATAATTGACATAATCCCAGTAGAAACTTTAAGGATACTTTCTATACATGTGGAAACTTTTACCCTTTGGAGGCAGAGGAGAGCAAAGACCTCGTTTTAGGGAACAAGCAGTTGTGCTAATAAAAAAATCTCCAGAGAAGTGTAAAGACAAACGATATAAATTAGACTGAGCTGACAAATATGAATAGTGTTTGCTAGTATTGAAGTCTGATCCAACGCCTAGAGCTGCTAATATTGACATTTCAAATCTATTTTGAAAATTTCATGAACTTCTCTGTGTGATGCTACTGATTGGCATCTAAGGAACCCAGATTCTGTGGCATATTTTAAGTGTCATAAGAATGCACTGTGGGAAATGCCACATGTTCTCTCTCTGAAGACATTCATATTCACACATTGCAAGATTAAGATGCATTCAATTACCCACACATTTTGCTACAGCGACCCCTTCTGCTAAAGTGTGGGGCTCTGGCTTGTGATCAGGGAAACACGATCCCCTTGACAAGCAGTGCTTTGTTCCAATTGCTGCCCATCTGACTGTGTCTGCCTACTAACTTCCTCCACGTCCTCCTCCTGCTTGGTTGGGGCCTTCAGGCTGCAGCAAGTTCCACTGCTGTTCTCATCTCTGGTGAAGATTGTCCTTGCTCGCAAGCCAGCCATGTCCGACTAGGGTACGGTGCTCCATCTCTGTTTACAGCCAAAGAGTCAGCGCTGTCTGCATCTGCAGATGTTTCTGTGGTCATCTGGCAGGCATGACTAGACATTAGAGTGCACAGAACTCTGTTACCTTCCCACAAAAGTTGTATTTATCTATCAACTTGCAATTTCTTGCTTTCAAACTGCTAGGCTGGCAGGAGCTGGGACAGAGATAGGAACTCACTCTGTCGTGCAGCACTCAGGTCTTGAACTGCTGAGCTGCCAACCTCCCAAGTCATCAAGTTCAGTATCTTAATGACTAAGGCACTGTAGTACCACCAATTTTAACACTGTCTTTACCTGGCCCAAGTAAAATACATCATATACATACATGTAGACTTCTATCTGGCATGTATCAACACTATGTACCAACCAAGTAGTCATATTATCTTCTTGCAAGATTGGCACTGTTGCGTAGTATCACAGATAAAGCAAGTACAGGTGAGTTAATGCTAGGATGGGACTATGAGACAGGCTTTCCTCCCCTCTAACAATACCATGCCTCTCTATTTTAAAAGCCTTAAGCTTGTTTTCAACCATCATAACTATCTCCGTTGGAAATTTCAGTTTTCTGTGGGTACCTCTGTGATTTGTGATGTTTTCAATACAAATTGCTTTCACCAAAAGGAAGGTCTTCACTGTCTAAATTTTATAGCTTCCTTTCCACGATTCACTGTATACCGGTACCCCTCTGAAGGGATTTGCAGATATCCTACTTGGTGCTACCTGTATTCTCTTCGCAATTTGCAAAACAATGGGGCACAAGGAACTTGAGGAATAAGCACACTCTTTTTAAATAACCTCCTCCCAATAGAGAGGTTGCCATTGTACAAAAATCCCGGTGCTTGTTCATTATCTTGAAATTTGGCAGCCCTGATTCCCTTCAAAGAGGCAGTTAGTTTTGTGAAGAAATTAAAAATTACTGGTGGTTAATTTGAAAAACGTCACCACCAGTAAAGATTTGTAACACCCACCCACACCCCATACTAATTTGTTTAGGTTTTGGCAGGTGCAAATTCTATAAATTTTATCCTATTGCAACGGAGAGAGAGAAAATTTTAGGCTTTTGTTGGATTTCTTTTTAATTATTATTTATTTTAACCCATACAAAACACATATATTACAACAAAACTCTCTACGTGTACCCGCCACCCGTGGGATTTGTAAACCTTCTCTGTTAGGTTTCCTCTCCTATATCATTAAAATTTTATATTCACCCCCTTGTTCCAAAAAGATAATTCCTCTTGTTCTGGTTTTACTCCTTCCCCTGGCTTTTGTCGGATTTCTAATGACCTAGAGAGGGTATAAACATTTGAATTTCTGAACCTCAAAAGGCTGAGCACAACTTCTGAAGTGCTAAAATTGGGTCCAAACAGTACCCTGTGAGTATATGCACCTATCTTACAAAACAACCGACCACTGTCACATTATACTTGCATGAGCCAGAGAGCCATCTCTGAGAGAGGGCAAGCTTTTTGTCTGGAGGAAACATTCCTTGACTGGCAGAGAGAAAGAGACAGCAAAATGACCTTAAAGCTAGCTTGCATTTCTGACTTATATAAGAAGCAGAACAAGCACATGGCAAGCAATGTCAAGACAGGAAATGAACAGACCGATATAAGTGAATTTGCAGGAGCAATTTGAGAGCAAGCGGCACATGGTTTGATTTTGCTAGGAAGTCAGAATTCATCTTCCTGACAGTGAGTTCTATTTATATATTGTGCCATTTTGCAGGGCTTCAGTTCATTTCCTTATAAAAGCTAAAGCCAATCTCATACAAAAGTAGCACAGGTTTTTCGGTATGATCAACTTCTTCACAGGTACAGCTCTCACAGGAATGGAGCACTGTATCTCATTTTTTGTACTGTTTAGCAACTAGCCGTTTTCATTAATAGGTAACTCATTTAACTCAGGGGTGGGGAAACTTTAGCCTTTCAGATATCAATCACTGGCAATCCTAAGCAGCTCTGGTAGGAGTTGCAGGCCAAAACATTTGGAGAGTCAAATGTGATTAACCTGTTCAGTATCTCTTACATTTTAGAATAAGATATACGGCAAGCTGGCATTGGAACCATGGGAGACTCTGCCTCTGTTATTTAGTGGAGGCACATCTCTGTAAATAAATACTGTACAGGTAAAACTCGGAAAATTAGACTATTGTGCAAATGTTCATTCAGTTTAGTAATGGCGAAACAAATATATGAGATAGACTCATTACACGCAAAGCGAGATAGTTCAAAGCTTACTTTGTTATAATATTGATGCTTATGGCTTACAGTTTATGAAAACCCCAACCTCCAATCTCATGTACCCTTATAATCATCACATAATCTCATGTACACTGTACACTATGATCATCACAATTATAACGAATTAAGGCATGACATCTCTCGCTTTGCATGTAGTGAGTCTACCTCATATATTTGCTTCACCTTTTCATGTAATGTAACTTCATTAAAAAGATTTAGTTATGCCAAAAACAGAGAGAAGCTACTCTCTGTTACATTACAATTTTATTGTCTTTCTATAATATTGTTAATGTGGGGCAGGTGGGCTCTGTTTATATTGGGTTGGGAACATTGTGGTATTAGTTGTAAGTGACTAATTTTTAGTATTTATTCATTTTTCCTGATAAAATAGAGCAGCATTATGCTAGGATTATTTATTAGATTTTAAATACCACCCAGAGAGTGCACTAAGAGCTATGGGACGGTATAGAAATGTAATCGCTATATTGTTTGTCACTAAGTTAGTTACATAAATGTCAAAATTAATAAATAAAATGAAATAAAATAATCCTAGCATAAAGCAGCTGTACCTTTGCCGGGATAAATGAATAAAGTAATGTCATTACTGGGGACTGCGGTGGCTTAGTGGCTAAGACGCTGATTGGGAGGCGGGAGGCCAGCAGTTCGATTCCAAAGTACTGCAGGACGGAATGAGCTCCCATCTTTGTCCCAGCTCCCGCCAACCTAGCAGTTTGAAAGCAAGAAATTGCAAGTAGATAAATAGGGACCACTTTGGTGGGAAGGTAACAGCGTTCCATGTGCTCTGGTGTTTAGTCATGCCTGCCACATGACCACGGAAACGTCTGCAGAAGCAGACAGCGCTGGCTCTTTGGCTCTGAAACAGAGATGAGCACTGAACCCTAGAGTCAGATACGACTGGCTTTCGTGCAAGGGAAACCTTTACCTTTACCTAGTCATTACTACTTATGTCAATGCTCCGTTTACTTCATTCAGCCCATTGCAATATTGTCACTAATAACTCATTAGCAAAGCTGCAAACGTTTATATTTTCTGAAGACCATGGGTTGCTTGTCTGATCCAAAGAATAATAAGAGATTCCTGTAGTGATCTCAGGTAAGTAATCACACTTATAACCCCATAGCGCTTAGTGCACTCTCTGGGCAATTCACAAATTAATTAGCATTTTGTCCCCAACATGCTGGGTACTCATTTTACTGATTTCAAGAAGGATGGAAGGCTGAGTCAACCTTGATTCTGGTCACAACCCTTGGGTCGCAGGACAGCAGCTTAACCACTGCACCACCAGGGCTCTTAAGCTGTTGAAGACCTCAAATGCAAAAACCTTGGGATGGAGTTTGTTGTTGCTGTCCTATACTGAAATAAATACATAAATCTTGTGCCATATCTCATCGTAGTCTGGGATCTCGCCTGCATATTACCTATTGAGACTTTATCCTCTTTTGGATGGCTTTGGCAAAGAAAGAACAGGGAGACAGAACACATGAAAAAGAAAGTAGAAGGACACATGCTTTGCTTGTCAATTTGTCCCAGTTCAATCCCTGGTATGGAGGAATTCCTATCTGAAGTCCCAGAGAGCTTCTCTTAAGTCACTATGAACCAGACTTGATGGGTCAGTGGTCTGATCTGGTGTCAGAAGGCAGCCTCCTTTCTTTCTTTATTCTTCCCATGTGGACCCCGATCCATTACAGGGGGAGACAGTTCTCTCTGGTCAAGTGATGGATAGTTTATATCATTGGCAAATGTGTAATGCCACAGTGCTTGTTTTGCAGACATCCTTTGGATGTGGATGCATCAGCTTGCAAGAGAAGTTTGATGCTATGAGGTTTTACTCTTATGTCTGATGAAGTGGACTTGATTCATGAAATCCCACATTTGAATACAGGAGTTAGTCTTTAAGGTGCCACAACTTTTTTGTCTTTTTGTTTTATTTACTCTCTAATATTTACAGTATATCCAAAGTAAACATGCATACTTCTTTTAAGTTAGAATACCCTGTGGTTGAAATCCTAGGACCTTTTTAACCACTGGAAAGTGCAGAGATGACCCAACAAATACCCAGTTTCCTCAGGCTTACTCAACTTGTGGTTACCACATTAAGTCACAGGATTTCGGCCATTGTGTGATTGTCTAGGTCAGGGGTTCTCAACCTTGGGCTCCCAGATGTTCTTGGACTTCAATTCCCAGAAGCCTTTATCAGCAAGTGTGCTCACTTGGGCTTCTGGTAATTGAAGTCTAAGAACACATAAGGACCCATGATTGAGAAACTCTAAGCAATCAAAATAGGGCTGTTAATTTCTCCATGTTCCCACTCCTTCAATTGCACATTGCAGGAAGAATTTTTCCCCCTTTTAGCATCGCTCCCATGGCCCAACTGCTGCATAGACGTTTACCTACATGCTCATTTTTAAGATGCTTTGTGCTCCCCCGCAAACAGACTAATAAAGCTACCTCTCTAAAAAAGGTTGTGTCGGCAGGCCAAGCTAGACAAGGTAGAGATGGGCACTTGTCTGCTGACATATAAAGGAGATGGGCAGAGTTTCACTACAAGGGTGTTCAATCGCTTCTCACACTCCCCAAGATCCTTATGTCCTCTTAGTTCTTTCTGCTACCTAATGTTTTTCTTTTTGCTTCACTTTCATGACTGGAAAGAGTTGTTACTGGAGGAACTGATTGCAGGCTGGTAAGGTGGAAGGGTTGCATGTTCCTTGCATAGATAAAGAGAAGGTACTGACAAAGTGAACATGAGAAGGATGGCCCCATTATGCCTGGTTTAGACTAGAGAACATGGACTTGAAGGCCAGCTCCTCATCTCAAAAAGGCCCCCATCTGCAGCACTTACCTGAATGAAGCTGAATTCTCTCCAGTTCAGAGCATTGGAGATGGAAGGAAGTGATGTTATGGCAAGCAAGGAAAGCAAGCCCAGGGCCATGATACCAAATGAAATGTAGATCTCCATCCTCCAGACCTCTTCCTCTACCCAGGCATCAGTCTTCTTCTCTACCTGAGAAAAGAAGGACAAAGGCAGATTGGATGAACTGACGTTCTGTTCACTTGGCCTTCAACCATGTGGACTTGTGTCTGATAGCCACAATCATGCTGCTTGATAGCTGTCAGAACTGACTGATAAAGATGGTAATAATAATTTAGTGTCAGAAATTATTCTGGATTGAAAGGATTTTTGTTGGAGAAACTCTACTCAAGGGACGCCCGAATGAGGCTCCTTTCATGTCCCCAAGATCTTTTCCCACCAAAGTGGTCCCTATTTATCTACTTGCAATTTCTTGCTTTCGGTCTGCTAGGTTGGCAGGAGCTGGGACAGAAACAGGCGCTCAATCCGTCATGCAGTACCCGGGTCTCGAACTGCCGACTTGTTGGCTTTCCAGCTTACAAGGTGAGCTTCTTAACCACTGAGTCACTGCAGTCCCCTAAGACGGTAATGATTAATGAGTTTAATTCAGAATATGGTTTGCTTATACTTTAATCTAAACATTTAAACTGAGCTATTGACTGCTGCTACGTCTTCTTCTACCCGTGCCAAGGGCAAGGTGAATTTTGAGCAATGCTGTCACTGAAACACATTCATCTTTATACTTTTTTTTTTAAAAAAAAATCTTCCTTTACTTCAGCTAGTGGGTTTTTGGTTTCATGATGGAGTAAAACTTTCTTGTCAAAGAACATTATGTTTAGGAACAACTTAAATTCCATGTTGCAATTCATCTTGCATTCAGATCTTGGCTAAGAGTATGTGAATGTACTGTTTCCCACAAAGGTATTCCAGGCTAGACCGTACCTCAACCTTCTTCAGTTTCATAACTACAACCTTTGCTTGGGACTGGGCTAGCTGTTCTTTGCAGCCATCCTCCTGGTCCCATGCAGTTTCAGAACCAACCCTTTGTGAAACTGTTTGCTGTTGGATTGTGGCTCCCCAAGATTTGCTCAATTACACCTTTATCAGTAAAGCAGTCCCTACAGCGTTCCGTGCGCTCCGGTGTCTAGTCATGCCTGCCACATGACCACGGAAACGTCTGCAGAAGCAGACAGCGCTGGCTCTTCGGCTTAGAAACAGAGATGAGCACTGAACCCTAGAGTCGGATACGACTGGCTTTCGAGCAAGGGAAACCTTTACCTTTACCTTTACCTTTAGTCGAAATGGGAGGGTTGTCTCAAATAGCCCAATTTGGCTATCATGACCAAAGGTTTGCCCTTATTATGACATGCCTCATAGGCAGCCCTTTAAGAAGAGTGGAAAATCTGAGGGATCTATGCAGGTCTGTATGCACAAAAGAGGAGCACTTAAGAGTCTATTTTTAAAGTTAATGACTCTTAGTTGCTCAGTTTAAGGTAAAATCACACTCAGATGTTTTGCATTACAAGGAGGATAGCTTCCAACAGTTCCCAAGAAAATCAATTTCTCATGCAGCTACTTGAAAGTTGGAGCTAAACTCAGAGGGAACACAAAGGCCTGAGGGGAGTGGGAGCTGGTTTCGTGGTCTCTGCTGCTAAAAAAAGGCCCAAAGGTTAAATAAGGTAGTCAATTGTTAATTAATAATTATTACATTTGTTATTTTATTGCCAAAGAAGAGAATTGTTTTTTGTTGTTCAGTTGCACAGTCGAGTCCGACTCTTTGCGACCCCATGGACCACCACATGCCAGGCTCCTCTGTCATCTGCCATCCTCTGTAGCCCACCTAGGTCTACACCCACTGCGTCAATGATGCCATCTAGTCATATCATCTCCTGCCGCCCCCTTCTCCTTTTGATTCCGAGGAGAGGATCTTAACTTTCCTAGTAATCTTATCTTTCCCAGCATCAGGGCCTTCTCCAGTGAGTCCTCTCTTCTCATTGCCTGTTTTTTTAAAAAAATATATCTCAGATTTATTTATTTTTCTGATTTATATTGTGAGAATCAGTTTGTTGGATCTTGTTACTTTGATCTACGTGGGAGGAGCATTTCCTTCTCTGCCTCAGGCAGCAAAATGTCTGGCCTGGCCCTACCTGACTGGTGCCAGGAATGGTTAGGAATAAGATGTCACACCAAAGTTAAAGAAGTTATTGTCTCCACAACTGCTCATGTGAGACTGAATGACAGCTGTGTTTGAAAAACCTGAGTGCTTGTATGGGGGTAAAGGTAAGATCCTCTCCTCATAATCAAATCTCTGGGGAGAAACACTTTCTTTATTCGTGTCAGATGCACTACCAGCATATAATAATTTACAAAGCTAAAACTAACACATCTAAAAACAAAATAGAATTCAAAAGGGTTAGAGGACATCTGCCCAATATTGGGCCACTTCAACAGCATTTCCTCTTGTCAACATAAGGTCCTCCTCAGTGCACATTGAGGGGCATCGTGTGCATTGTATCATATGGGAGATAGTTTGTACTTCTCCACATTTACATAGGTTGTCACCTACAGGGAAACTCCAGTTTCTCAGATTAGCCCTTGATCTTCCTACCCCTGGCATGCAGTCTATTTAAATGACATGGCTGTTGGCCAGGTGGTAGAAAGTCATGTGGTTCTGGTAGCTCCTTGCTCACTTTCCATAGTTCTAAGGCAGTCTGTGGGGGCTGGTTGTTCGGAGGGGCAGAATTTGTAAGGAAGCTATGCCTTGATTTCAGTCTCCGCTTTGGTGTTTGGTGATCAAATAGCAGGTGAGTTTCCGAGGAACTTGCTTTGACCCACTCTTTCTGAGCACTTTCTCGATAGAATTTTGATGGAGGAATGCTATCTAAGTAATGCACTTTTTGTTTCGGGGTTGGTTTTAGGCATCCTGTGATCAACCTCGCTGTTTCATTTAGGGCCACATCCACCTATCCTACATCCTTTGATCTGTACCACACTGGAATAGCATGCTCTTCTGCAGAGTAACATAAAGCTAGCGCAGAAGTTCTTCATGTGTGTGGTCGGGCACCCCAACTTGCGCCTGTTATTTTCCTCAGAATATTGTTCCTGGCAAAAATCTTCTGTTTGGTATTAAGGCAAGTGGGTCTTGAAAGTGAGAGTTCGATCCAGGGTGGCTCCCAGGTATTTGGGGGTGACACAATGTTCGAGCCTGGTGCCATTCCAAGTCACCTGCAACCTTCTTGATGCCTCATGGTTTTTCAAATGAAAAGCACAGAGCTGAGTTTTTAGGCAGTTTGGCTTCAGTTGGTTATCCCTATAATATATAGCCATTAAATTAAAAGCCTCTGTCAGTTTTTTTTCTCAACAGCCTCAAAGGCAATTGCCACACAGTGAAATATTTCTGAATGTGGCTGAAATCATGGCCATGAAGGGGTAAAGAACAGTGATACTGTTCCATGACCTCTGGAAGGCTTTCCGATAACTCGGCGCCTGGAAGCTCAAGACCCTGTTTTACCGCTGAAAACTGCAATTAACATGGAAAGTCAACTCCAGTTTCCAACATAGACCACAAGCCTTGCACTCTTAATACTTGACTGCTCAGCAGCTTAATGGGATTTGGTTTAAGTGCATTTGGAGAGAGAAGCGCTCGGGCTAATGGAAAAGAAAGAAATGGGATTTGTACTATATTACAGAGACTGACACTCTGGCCCATCCATTTGTTCTATTAAATCAATATTATTCACAAAGCAAAGATGTCATTTGTGGGGGGGTAGATAAGAGAGAGAGAGAGAAAAGGCAGGAGTCTTGCCTAGGATTTATTTACAAGAATCACTGCAGAAAAACACAGCTAGATTTAAAAGATGGCTGTGAACAGCATCCCTTGTACAAAATACGGCCATAACAATTAGACAGGAGATTATATTGGCAGGCATTACTGACTGAGAAATATGTGTATGTTTGCTTGCATAGACTCAGATTTGGGAGACCCAGATTTCATTCAACCATGAAACTATACCAGGGACTTTGACTCTCTTAGCCTACTTTATAGATATCGGAAAATTTTAATTTCTCTAACATCCATTGCTATTGGCAATGCTGGGTACGGGTGATAGAAATTGCAATCCAACATGTAAAGGAACACATGTTCCCCAGACACGCAGCTGGGCTGTGACTGTGCACATATGTACACACACATCGCATACAAACACACATACACTGTAGTTCTGCAGTTCCAAATAGTAAAAAATAAGGCTCAAGGCAGGCATTCTCAACCTACAGTCCGTAGGCCAGACCCGGCCCCCGATGCCCTCGCCACTCCCGGAAGCAGAAGAAAAATGGGTCCTGCACATGTGCAGGACATGTTTTACTTCCGCTTCCGGGTGGAACCACGTGACCGGCACGCCGCTCAGCTGTCCGGGGGGAGTGTGGTCTGGCCCCCGGTGTGAAAACGTTGAGAAATCCTGGATTAAGGTAATGCCTTAAATTATCTTTAAGAGACATAATGGTCTAGGTCAGTGATAGTGAACCTTAGCACTCCAGGTGTTCTTGGATTTCAATTATCAGAAGCCCAAGTCAGCACTCCTGCTGGGAACTGAAGTTCAGGAACAGCTGGAATGCCAAGGTTCACCATTACTGGCCTAGGGCTACAGCATGATTGAGGAATTAGGAATTTTGGACACAGGTTAAAATGCCTCACTCAGGTATTACTATTATACCACTGTGGACATATTTGATTTAATCTGACTTTGGAAGCTAAGTGGGTCAGGTCTAGTTAACTGTATGGGAGACCACTAGGCAATACCACAGCTCTCTCAGCAGGCTTTCATACCATCAACCATGGTATCTTCCTGAATAGGCTTCCTGAGGTGGGTACAGGAGGCCAGGCCTTGGCGTGGCTCTGATTCTTCCTGGGTGGCGTGCCAAGAGAGTCCAGCTTGGGGAGAAATGGCCTTTTCCTTGGGTACAACTGTATGGGGTCTCACTGATGCTGTTCAGCATCTATATGAGACCACTGGGATAGGTTATCAAGAGATTTGGGGTTTGCTATCATCAGAATGCGGATGATATGCAACTCTTATCCTTTTCCACCCAAGCAGTGGATACAGTCCAGACCCTGAAGGAGCGCCTGGAGGAAGTCATGACATGGATGGAGGAAAACAGGCTGAAACTGAATCTGGATAAGATGGAGGCCATACTGGTTAGATGCAACCAGTCTCAGGTTGAGGGGATTTCCCTCAGTTTAGGGGGCACTGTTTTCCCGTTAAAGGAGAGTTTTCACAATCTGGGTGTGCAGCTTGAACAGTCCTTGACATTGGAAGGACAAGTGTCATCTGTGGCCAAGTCTGCTTTTTACCATCTGTGGTGCATAGCCCAGCTCTCTGATAGCATTGATCTGTGCATTGGTAATCTCTGAGATTGACTATTGCAATGCTCTCTACAGAGGGCTTCCCTTGAGACTGCTACGGAAACTGCAGTTGGTGAAGAATGGGGCAGCCAGACTGGTTGTTAGTATTGGCTGTTTTGATCATATCACTCTGGTCTTGGCTTGACTACATTGGCAACCCATTCTGTTCCATGCCAAGTTCAAGGTGCTCGTTCTAACCTAAAAGCCCTACATGGTTTGGGACCATGTTATCTATGGGAGTGCATCATCCTAAAGAAAACACCTTGGGACATATAGTTGGCTAAATTAAGGATGGTCAAACCTAGAGAAGTAAAAAGAAAAGGTGGTGACCTGATCCAGAGCTTTCTCTGCTATAGGCCTCTTTTGTAACACGTTGCCAGCTAAAATTAAGAGCTTCTCCATTATTGCTGGCATTTAGAAAATATCTGAAGATCAACTTGTTCCAACAGACTTTCCTCTGAATGTTATCGATTGACAGCACGGACTGCAATGCTCCTACTCTGCTATTGTTTGTCATATGGGAATTACTAATTAAGTATTTTCCTGGTGGATGAGATGAGGTGGGATATTTGGGGGGCATCTGCTATTGTATTATGTTTGATTGTTTATATATTTTTGGTGAATAAACTTCATATTTTTAATTGCTTGTAATCTGACCGAGTGGCCTTGTTACCAGATGGGTGGGATATAAATGTGGTTAAATAAACAAATAATCTGTTTGGCAACTTGGCCAAGAGTGAGGAACACAGTTTACCTGCTTGACAGCCTCGTTGAGTAACAGATACCGATGAGACCGCCGCATGGGGAGGCACAAGCTGTACACAGCATGCAAAGCAGCACAGAAGAAACTCAAGAGGCCAATTTGTTTCCTGTGTTGCAGCCATTGATCAAGCCAGTCTGGGAAACGCTTGTACTTTGTACAGTGGTACAGTTGAAAAGTGGCTGCAAGCACTCCAGGCAGGTAGACAAGAGACAGCATGACGTAGGCAACGCAAGGCAGAGTGGTGTTGACAACTTCCACCGGCATCTTGTAAAATTTGTTCTTTTTGTCCCGAATGTATGGATGCAACACCTGCCGGATGAAGTTGTAGGTGTAGAAACAGAAGAAGAGGCCAAGCACCAAAAAGACAGGGATCCTCCAGGCCGGGAGGAGGCGGAGGGGAAGGTTCTCAGTCTCACGAGCAGAGAACAAGGACCCCATGTCCACTGGAGTGAATCCCATCTTGTGTGCAATTTCAGCCACAGAACGTTTGGCTTCTTGGCTGTCACTGCAAATGAAGACCTGCAGCAAAAAAAAAAGGCATGAAAGTGAGTAGAAAACCAAAGCCAGCAGTCCAGAAAACTGGTGATGGATGAAATAATCAGAACAAGGCACATAGAGCCGAGTTCCTAAGTGAGTGTATCACTGAGCTTAATCCACCTGTTAGTCCCAGCTTGAGCAGTATTGCTGAGTCAATGCACCTTACATAAGTATTGACTCAGCAAGTCCCATTAATGCAGTGAGTATACTCTAGTTGGGACTTACAATAAGTGGGCTATGTCTTTTTGGTTCTATATGCTTCCTGCTCCTGTGACAACTGAGCCCGTTCTTTTGAGTGTTTTGAAAAATAATTGGACTCCCTTCCCAAATACTTTCCTCCCCCCTCCCCCAACAAGTATCTTCAGAAATATTTGCCTTTTCCAGTAACACTTATATATCTGATAAAGTATGGTTATGATCCACAAAAACTTACACCACATAAAACTTGTTGGGCTATAAGGACACTTTGTTCTTTTTGTTGCAACAGAGAAGCAAGCTTACCCTTGGGAACTTTTTGTATGATCCATTTTAGTCTATGATCTAAAAACTGATCCAAGAACCACACAGAAAGATGTTTCGTGAAGGTTATCACTTGGTTTCAGAAATCTTAAGTTATATGAATTTTGTCTGATTTCATTAATTTAGTTTGCTTACAGTTCATTTTTACTAATGAGGAAGCCCAGAAAGCCTAGAGCAGTGGTTCCCAATGTGGGCACTCTACCCCACAGGGGGACTTCAATTCCCAGAAGCCTAAGTCAGTACATTGGCTGATCAGTGCTTTAGGACAGGGGTTCCCAATTTATGACCAGTGGGCCGGATCCAGCCCACACCGCTCCCAGAAGCAGAAGTAAAACGCACCCATGCTTACACAAAATGCTGCCGTAAATGACCTGCAGCTGTCGTATACGCGTTTGCGACAGCTGCGGGTGCATTTATTGTGCGTTTCATGCATGCACATTTTACTTCTGAGGAGCCACGTGACCAGCCCAATGAATCACGTGTCCAGCCCGAAAAGGTTGGGAACCCCTGCTTTAGGAAATTGACTTAGGCTTCTGGGAACTGAAGTCCAAAAACCAAAGGTTGGGAAACACTGGCCTAGAGGGACTAAACACTGTGCAATGAAGCAGGTTACAAGCTACGTGGGTAAGATAGGCAAACTATTTATTTGCAGATAAATTACAGACAATTCTAATTGTAAGAATGAGACAAACAGTATTATGACTATATTTTTGCTATTTTCCCTCTTGCCTCACCATTCCTTTCTCTCAGTCTACCAAATAGGATGTTATAAACATAATGGTTAAATGCAGTCGAACGATACCTGTTTGTTGCCATCTCTAGGGCCTGACTGTAATGTCCACGCTGAGATGACATTAAATCCTTTGACAACAGTGCATGCTGGGAAAAGTGCCGCCAAGTACTCAGCATTCGATTCTTTGTGATGATTTATTTCAGTGTTGTTGCTAACATCCACCAATATTTTGCCAGAGAGCTCATCACTGAGGTCACAGAGCGTGGTATAATGTTCTCTGAAAACTGCCACAAAGATAATATCTGTCTTCTTTACAGCATCTGCCTGGAATGTCACTTCCACAGCTGAAGGGAAGAGGCTGGCATTGCGCTTTGGGTTCCGGCTTCCAACCACCACATTGAAACCTGAGCATACCAGGCGCAGAGACAGGGACCGTGCAAAGTCACCACTTCCTAGAATCCCAATTGTTCTGTCATTGAATACATGGACAAGGCTTGGATCACTCTCCACATTCTGATGATCCAGCAATGGCTTCACCATGTCGCTTGGCATCCCGTTAAGCTACAACAAATAAAGACAAGGTCACATCAAACAACCAATTGAAAATGGCACTCCACTGTCTTCCCTCTCTAAATAAAAGTTTATTTCATTGTCACTATCCATCCATCCATCTTTAAGCATTTATACCCCGCCTTTCTGGTACACACATCACTCAGCGAGGCTTACAAACATTAAAACCCTCAAAACAACAGCAAAACAACCAAATAAGGCACAAGTAATAACATACGAATACTGTATCAAAAAATAAAAGGAAAACATGAAAACGCATATACTGTACAGTACCAACATACAAACCTATAGCCTCAGAAATATACAAAAATATTCCTAAGTATAATCCACATCTATTCAGCTACAACAAAATACCAATAAAAGTAACAATAGCAAATGTACAACTAATAAATAAATGTAAACACCAGCCTACAGCAATTTCATTGACTGGCTCACAAAACAAACATGACACATCTTCAACTCCTGCCCCACCACACCACCCCCAAGTAAGATGGGGGTATTGTAGGACCCATCAAGGCCACTGGAGGACACAGATGAGGATACCATGGCATCAGGGTCCCATGCCTGAATAATATATTGGTTAGATTACTACAACATGCTGTACATAGGGCTGCCCTTGAAGATAGCTTGCAAATGCAAGCAGTGTAGAACGTAGAACCAAGCTATTGACTAGGACAAGAAGATGGGAGTACATTGGTTTAGTTCTAACTTAGCAGCACTAGATGCCAATTGGCTTCTGGGTCATAATCAAAGCACTGGTTTTGTTGTAAAAACAGTTCTAGACGTTAGTATCTCAAGGTCTCCTTTTTTCACTTGAGGCCTATCTCTGAAACTTATTTTTGTGTGTAGACATCCTTAAGAAAATTACACATAGGGAAAATCAGAAGCAAGCTTTACTGTGGTCACCACATTGCACTACACCCATCTCAAGGATGTTCAACTGGTCCCAAGAATGGCATCTGTCCAATACCAGTCAAAGAGAGACATTTTCTCAGTCATCTGAATACTGCAAGCCTGCTTCGTCTGTAGGGTTTCATTTCAGGTTAAAAGAGGGGAATGAAGATTTGTTGTAGATGAACACTTTTACCTGTGTGTTCTGTCACCTTGTTAGCTTGATTACTACACATTATTATAGTGTTTGAAATTTCTCTTTGAAATTCTTCAGCAATGGGAAGTTACACAAGGAGGGAGGGGAGAAAGAGAGAATACTAAACAGTAACTTGCCAGGTTTCCTCAAACAGAGGTGGTATTAGCCATATGAGAAGAGGCAACTGTTGTGAAAGCTGAAATAAGCTAAAGACAAAAAGAGCTGCCCAACATTTTCCAGGAAATCTTTCTTTCTTGCAAGAAATTCTCACTTTTTAGTGAAAGAGATAGAAGCAAATTAATGATTGCATGCTGAGCAATCATTTGGGAGTTTCAGTGGAAATCAAGCATTTCCCTTGATAAAGAGATGTTCTTGAAATCCATCGGAAGCTGTGTGATATTAGTCAGAGTGCCATTAATCTCATGACCACTAAATGGAATACAGTAAGCATCTCACTTACTTTGAAAGTCCTTCCTGGGTTGCTTTAAGTTGGTTCCAATTTGATGGAAAAATTAAAAATATATATTTTACAGAAGCTTTTTCCCTCTTTTAAATTGAAATACATTTTACTCAAAGCAGAAAAAGCTGAATCGGTCTCTGGATATTCAGCCTGCCTCTTCACCAACACAGAAACATAAGCCTTATCTTATCTGAATGATACTGAATATGCAAAAAAGAAAAAAATGCTTGCAAAAGACAGATATCAAACTACCTAACATATTCATAATTATTTATCTTTCATCTACATTTAGTGTTTTTGTTCTCTTGTAGGCTGCCCTAGAAGGCAATATATAATTATTAATTAATTATATTTAATATATAAATAATACTCAATTAGAACTTGAGCACTTTTATTTTCCATCACTTCTTAAGATGGCCAAAGTGAGTTTGTATCAACACACCTGGTATTAAATTTGGGCACTGTATTAATAATCATCACAAAATGGTAAGAAAACTGGGAAGGATGTCACCATCTGAATCACATTTCTGAAATAGTTTTTCAACCTTATTTTTATAGCTGGTCTAAAACAAACTTCCCCTTGGCAGCTGTTTCATTAAGAGAGCATCAAAGTCTGTTAAATCCATCCTCAAACCTGGAGAGGCTTCCCGCAGATCGACAGAGCAGGTGCCGCTGATCCCCGCAAAGATCCAAACAGGTTTGGGTAAGAAATAGATCTTTCAATCAAAGCTCCCAAAGAGACTCTCAGATAAAGAATGACAATAGCCTGGCCAAGCTGCATAACATTAGCAAAAACAGCACTAAAGATGGTAAGCAAACACATACAGATAACAATAACAATAACAATCTTTAAGGACAAGTCTGCTGTACCAGCAGGTTTTTTTTTTTTTTTAGCAGACACAATCTGCAATACCCAATATTAATGCCTGGGCAAAACTTACAGCTTTACATACACAACTTTATGGCAGCATTTACGGTGGAACCACCAGTCTGGCCCGCTCAGCTACCTAAGGGTGTGTGGTCCGGCCTGCGGCTTAAAAAGGTTGAGAACCCCTTGTTCTTGACTATCTTTCTTTATTTGCATCACAGCATTGCATAATTTAAAATTATGGACATATATGAGATATAGGTATCCTGTTTGCTGGAGTATAAGGTCCACTCCCCCCCCCCCTAAAATACAGTGGGGAAAAATGAAACCCATCTTGTACTGTATATAGTGGCGTATAGCGGGCTATTTTGGTAATAACGGGGTGTGTCTTATACTTGGATGCATCTTACATGCCAGCAAATACGGTAAATTATAATGTTTAAATAATCAAGACTACTTTTTATCAGAAGCAGGTTACGTCAACAGCACTATGCCAGCCATTTACTAGTTGCACATAAATGTTGCATTGATTGAGATTTTCCAAATTCACAGAAAATTTGCACTATATCTGAGCAGCCCCATTTTACTTGATTATTCTTTGATCTTCCTACTTTGCTTTAAAAGTGTATTAAAGTGACTTCCAGATAGCCCAGCCAGAATTTTGTCCTTGGGAGAGACACTTTTTGGCATTCATCCATTTGGCAAAGTGTGTTATTTTTCCTCTCTTAAGTGTGTTGTTTTTCCTCTCTTATTAGCCTCTCCTGGTTAAATGTTTAGAGAGCCTGAGACCTGTGCAGAAAGTTTTTTTCTTCTATTTTAGTTATCACCTAGGAGATTGGTGTCCATGAAGTGGATGGATTTGGTGCTGTATTACCTTAATTTGCTATTTGCTAGCACCTCTTGACATACTTCCAGAGGAGCAATACCAGCCAAATAAGTTTTTTTCTGAGGGAGGGGGTGGGAGGGCGGGTATATCTCAGACAGCTAGTAATAACACTGCATGATTCATTAAGAGCTACATCTACTAGTTTGACATACTATATGTTGATTTATACATACCTATATGGCACTAGCATATTCTGCTGTGGAATAGCACAGGAATGAAGCTATTCTTACTGATTGTGGGTGCTCACTCCAGCAAGTTTCCAAAGTATGCTGTTTTCAGCAGCAACTTTCTGTCTGTCGTTTAGATAATTTTTTTGTAAATTAGGATTCAATCCAAAACGATGGCCAAATACTTCAGGGTAGCTCAGTGTTTGAAAACCTTGCCTTCCTGGCTAACTTGAAACTTCCTCTCTGCTTTTCTGTTCTTTAAAGACACCAACCTATGTTTTAAAAGGGATTGGTTTCAATGGATTGTTTTTTATAACATAAGTTCTTTGTGATTTTCTTGGACATAAAGAACCATATGTGTATTTGAGGCAAAGGGAAGCTAAGATTTCCTTTTTAGATGAAGAGATGGTCTCTATATTAAGATAAATTATTTTTATTTGTGGCCCTAAAAAGAGCTGTCCGGTCATTTTGCTCGGCGAGTTTACAGTGCAATGCTTCTAGATCGGAAGGATTAGCTGGCTGTATGTCATTGCCCAGGGGACACCCAAGTATACTCACAATGCTTTCCACTCTTCTGGGAGACTATTTCTATGTTCTTGAGCATGTGCCTGTTTTAGACACAGTTGTTCATGTGTTCATCTGCTAGGTGGGCTCAGCCTTATCATTGCCTCCCCCCGACCCCAGAAGAAAAAACTATTAAAACCACAAAGTGCACAAGATGTTTCTCCAAGAACCTGAGATGTTGTCCCTTCACTCCTGTTTAGCTCAGCTTTCACTGAATGTCGGTGCACCAGAATCAGTAACTGCTTGCCCAAATGCCCACTCACTTCAAGAGGCAAAACCATGTTTCATATCAATGCACAAGTTCAAGCTGCCCCTTTACACTAGCACTGAAACCCAACTGTTAGTTCACATGCTATGCTGTGACACTCTGGTGTACAGGATCTAGCCTTAAGGTATATAAGTAGCTGTGTATAAATGTAGCTGCTTTGGTAGAGCAGAATCAAGGACTCAGCATTCTGCTTAAGCACATACTTAACACAAAGAGCAAAGCTGAATCCCTTTGGGGATGAATCACTTTCCAAAGATCTTAGCTATAGCTGAGATTTTGAGGAGGGGAAAAATGCTACATGGGTAGTAGCCAAAGCAAAGGTGACCTGCAACGTCCCTAGCAGGCTAGTGGACACAAGAAATGGCAGCATGGATACAACACAGGAATCAATTCTTCACTAGAAAACTCTGGTTCCTCACCCACAATTGTGATTAGAGAATGGCTGGTCATTTTGGAGCACAAAAAAACATTTGCTGTTGATTTGTAACATGCAGCCAGCTTGCCTCTTGTCTTTGAGAAAGTACTGCTGTTTCTAGGACATTTCCATTTCCCAATAAAGCATAAGTAAGTAAAAATGAAAAATAAATCTTCATCCCATTTTTGAAAATGTAGTATGTCTCCCAGACAACTCTTTGCAGTTTCATTTCACAAGGGTCTTATGAGGTCAAGCTGCCCGTTTCCATCAGCACTGAAACCCTACTACAGTATTAGCTTATATGCTCTGCTGTTGCATAGGATCTAGCCATATATATTATACAGTATAAGCAGATGTATATACTGTACAGTAAATATAGCTGCTATGGTAGAACAGAATCAAGCCACTTGACTCAGCATTCCACTTAAGCACATTCTTAATTTTCTGTTCTGATTATACAGTACTGATCTGATTTTGCTGATATTCAGATATTGTGTGTATTATTTACTTGTTTCAAGCATTTAAACCACAGATTCCAATGATTATAATTGAAAGGAGCATATAGTAAAAGATACTAACAGATATTTTTAGAACCTTAAAACACCCCAATCAATGTTAACATCAATAAAAGCAGTATGATGGAACAGTGAAGCAAAATCTAAACTACATAAAACTCACCCAGATTTTTTTTAGTTACTGTATTTTTGCTTTTAAATGACACAAATCTTTAAAACTAGTTTAAAAACCATAGCTTTTGAAAGAAAACTTCAAAAGCCTCTATAACCATGATGGCAAACCTTGGCACTCCAGATGTTCTTGGACTTCAATTCCCAGAACCCCCCGTGAATCTACACGAATGGGTTTACTGCGATTCATCTGGCCCACGCCACCCTTATACGGGTGCGTTTTACTTCCGCTTCCAGGAGCGATGAGGGCAGCGTGCGCCGGATGAATCGCAGTAAACCCATTTTGGTGGATTCACAGGGGCTTCTGGGAATTGAAGTCCAAGAACATCTGGAGTGCCAAGGTTCGCCACCCCAGCTCTCTAACTTTCACTAATCTCTTGGCTAGTTAACTTGCTAGTCCGAACTACAGAACTCGTTGATTCAATGGGTTTCATGTTTAAATACTGAATTAATGGTTCAATTGCTTTTCTATGTATGTTTTAACTTGTTGTGAGCCGCCCAGAGTCAGGTTTACCTGATCGGGTGGCATAAAAATTTGAATTTAAATAAAAAATAAAATAAAAAAAGCTGTGTTATGAAGAAAACAAGGCTCATGGGTCAACCATCCATGCTGTCCATGCAGACTTTCACTTCTGCAGTAGGGTCACCTTGCTCACCTGTTCCCCTTTAATCTGCTCCAAAGTTCTTCTAAGTGCCTGGTGTAGATTGGTCTCTGTGTATGTGTATTCATATGGAGAACTTTGGGTGTGTGTGTGGGGGAAGGTGTCAAGACAGGGAGCCTTTTCCACTAGCTGATGGATACAGCTGGATTCACCCATTCCTTACACAGACAAAGCTAGATTTTGAACTTGGAATGACTAAACAGAGGGATTGGGTAATGACAATGTCAGGAGCCCTGGTGAACTACTGTCAATCACCACAAATAGTACTGGCTAGGAGGATCCAGAAGCTCTGCTCAGTCTAAGGCAGCCTAAAACTTTTTCTGTATAGTGTATCAGCCTTGTTTGTGAAATCACAAAGATTATTTCTCCCCTCACGAAACCAAACCAAGAAACAACCAGTAAACTCTCTTTGTACTTCTCCTAATAACAGTATCCTTTCTTCGTTACTCAGTGATAGTGATATGGGATGGCAGATTTTTCTTTGTCAATACAGCAGCCGCTAAATATGTGTAAGCTGTCTGAATGAATGTTGATGGCATACTTATTTAATATATTTGATAAGTAGCACTCAGCACAGGTAAAGCATTTATCCTTTTTCACTTCTTACCTCCTATCACTAGACACTGAAGTAACATAGAACGTGTGACTAGACACTGAAGTAACATAGAACAACGTGTGACTGAAATAGAGCACTTTTATCAAAATCTAAGATTCATGGTTTAAATCTGGGGAACTTCTGTTCTCCAGGCTCCCTATCAGCTAGCAGTGGACAGTGGTCAGGGATGATGGTGGTTGTGGTTCTCTATTGGATCTATAACATGGGTCTACACCGGGGATTCTCAAACTGTGGCTCGCAGCCCGGATGCGGCCCACAACCCGGGGCCACATTTCATGTGCCACCCCACTTCCACCACACCTAAAAGTGCCATGTAGTGGAGAAAGGGCAAAATGACCATCCAGTTCCTGAAGCTGTCTGAGGAAACATGACTGAGCCCCCAGCTTAAAAAAAGGTTGAGAACTCCTGGTCTACACAATGATTGAGATTCTTCTAAGATTTAATGTTTCTGCCAAACAGAATGTAAACACTAACTAATCTTCCACTCTCCAAGATAATTCTTGTTAAGACGAGTTTGCTTGGGTAAGAGGTTACTGGAAAGGCATCTACAATTTTGAATATTTCATGGTCTCCCTTTTTGTAACATGAACCAGTGCTTAGATAGTATAATTAAGTTATATCCATTCACATTCCAAAAGCCTCTGTGATCATATAACTAAGTCTTAATGAATCTTAAATCATTATTTTAAGATTAAGTTTTTTTAAACTGGACAATTGTCCAGTTTAGGTGCCTAAACTAATAGTACATGAAGGTAATTTCTGCTCACTAACAGGCAACATTTAGTACTAATATATTGCTCCTATGATCAGATTCTAGTGCACTTTGATGACAGGCAGATCATAGCCTAACTAACAGACAAATTAGTATTTTTGACAAGTTGAGCACTGATGCATGTTTATGAGACTGGGATTCCAAGTCAAAATGAGCATCACGAGGGTGTTTTCTGGCACTTCTCTACAAAAGGCAATGCAAAAGAAGAACCCAAATTCTAACTTACTGTTTATTGCAGTTCAAGCAAAATATAGTTCTGATTCTCTACCTACTACACATAATTTAGTCTACTATGAAAATAAACATTTTTCTCACCCATGAAGTGATGAATGGGTTATGGGTCATGAATGGATTACTGAGCCAGTCACTCTCTTTCAGTTTAACCTGCCTGACAGAATAAAATTTGGGAGTTCCTTGGAGGAATGGCGGCTGTAACTGTAAAAATGCATGGTGCACAGCCCCAGAGTACCACCCAAGAGAAGGTCTGGGTATAACTACTTCTATGCACTTATCTTGAAAACCATGAGAGGACTGCCATAGATCAGAACTGATTTGATGGATCACCATCACCTTTATTGCCACTACTGTACCATTATTACTATTTATTTTGTACTGTCAAGTCAGAACTGACTTTTAATTACCTGAAAGGTGCTTTCAACGGGCTGCAGTGGCTCAAATGGCTAAGACGCTGACTGGGAGGCGGAAGGTCAGCAGTTCGATATCCGAGTACTGCAGGACAGAATGAGCTCCCGTCTTTGTCCCAGCTCCTGCCAACCTAGCAGTTCGAAAGCAAGACATTGCAAGTAGATAAATAGGGACCACTTCGGTGGGAAGGAAACAGTGTTCAGTGCATTCCAGTGTCATCATGCCTGCCACATGACCACGGAAACGTCTGCAGCAGACAGCGCTGGCTCTTTGGCTTTGAAATAGAGATGAGCACTGAACCTTAGAGTCAGATACGACTGGCTTTCAAGCAAGGAAAACCTTTATCTTTACTAGTGCTTTCAATGTGTGGTTTTACCAGTTCTACTCCCCTAGTAAGTTTCCATTGCTTAATGAAGATTTGAATCCAAGCTTCCAACTTCGCACTGAGTATCTGTACTACTTCTACATGAGAAAAAACCTAGCTCTGTGCCACAGCAGCCATATATAAAATATCCAAGAGTATCTGCACTTATACTAACCTTTCCAGCACAAATATATTATTTTCCGCTATCTAAACTTGGACACACTTATGGCACCAGACTCTGGTCAAACTCCCCCTATGGTTTCAGGGGTATATTAAAAAGCATGAAGACTAAATGGGAACTCTAGGTCAGCAAACCTGGCTCTCCAGGTGTTCTTGGACTTCAATTACCAGAAGCCCAAGTCAGCACACCATGTTTGCTGACCCCCTGCCCTAGAGAAACACTACAAACTGATGACCACAGCACTGAACAAAATCACTCTTCCAGGGACCACAAGATATAAAGTACAGTAAAACCTCCAAATAATTTTTATGTTTCATGAGTTTATTTGTATGTAGAAAAATTTGTATGTAGAAAACACATTGCATTACCAGAAGAGGCCACTAGATGTCACCATATTTTTGTATGTCAAATTTTTCCTATTAAAAATTTGTATGTCGATTTTTTTAGCCAGGATTTCTATTTGTATATTGAATTTTTTGCAAGTCGAATCGTTTGTATGTTGGGGTTCCACTGTACCTCTAATATCCACCCCATCCAAAGATACTATGGCTGATATAATCAAAAACTGCTTAGTTCAGGAGAACCAACAGGTCCACCCTTCTTTTATTCTATTTCCCGTGTAGACCAGATATTACAGTTCCTACCTGTTCTCCCTTTCCATCAAGGTGGGCTACTGAGATAATTACAGAGACCTTCTTAAATCGGTAGACATTTTAATGGACTCTTAAAAATCTGCCAGCTGGATGCCTCAGTTCTATGTATATGAAAGAATCTTTGTATGAAATGATCAAATTTAAAATAAACCTTCCACAGGGGAAAAAGGTTACATTTTATGATGATTCACTCATTAGTTGGCTAACAAAATCCAGTTCAGTGGAATTTATTTCTGAAGTACAATACTGCACTGCACTGCTCATTTCTAAATAGACATTATTGTGCTTGAAAGTACCGTATTTTTCGCCGTATAAGACGCACTTTTTCTTCCCCAAAACTGGGGGGAAAAAGTTGGTGCGTCTTATACGGCAAATATACGGCAGCCGCGCTCTCCCCGCCCCCACCATCGGCGGGGAGATGAAGGGAGCCGCGCCGCGCCGCGCGAAGCCGTCCCTCCCCGCCCCCTGCCACCGGGCGGGGAGGTTAAAAGGGCTCCCTGCCCGAGGAAGGAGCCGCCGCCGCCGCCGCCGCGCCGCGCCGCGCGAAGCCGTCCCTCCCCGCCCCCTGCCACCGGGCGGGGAGGTTAAAATGGCTCCCTGCCCGAGGAAGGAGCCGCCGCCGCCGCGCCGCGCCGCGCGAAGCCGTCCCTCCCCGCCCCCTGCCACCGGGCGGGGTGGTTAAAAGGGCTCCCTGCCCGAGGAAGGAGCCGCCGCCGCCGCGCCGCGCGAAGCCGTCCCTCCCCGCCCCCTGCCTTTTAACCTCCCCGCCCGGTGGCAGGGGGCGGGGAGGGACGGCTTCGCGCGGCGCGGCGCGGCGGCGGCGGCTCCTTCCTCGGGCACGGAGCCCTTTTAACCTCCCCGCCCGGTGGCAGGGGGCGGGGAGGGACGGCTTCGCGCGGCGCGGCGGCTCCTTCCTCGGGCAGGGAGCCCTTTTAACCTCCCCGCCCGGTGGCAGGGGGCGGGGAGGGACGGCTTCGCGCGGCGCGGCGGCTCCTTCCTCGGGCAGGGAGCCCTTTTAACCTCCCCGCCCGGTGGCAGGGGGCGGGGAGGGACGGCTTCGCGCGGCGCGGCGGCTCCTTCCTCGGGCAGGGAGCCCTTTTAACCTCCCCGCCCGGTGGCAGGGGGCGGGGAGGGACGGCTTCGCGCGGCGGCGGCGGCTCCTTCCTCGGGCAGGCGGGGAGATAAAGGGAGCCTTCCGTGGCCCGGGAGGCTCCGAAGACGCCGCTGCTGCGAAGCATCGTGCCCTCCCAGACCTTTGTTCCTCTTGGAGGTTGACTACGGCAGGTACGTAATTTTTGACTTTGAGTATTTTTGTGGTGGCTTTATTGTACGTGGACATGTGGGGTTTCTGAAAAGATGTGGGGTTTTTTTCTTCCCTTTTAGTACAGTATTTGGTTCAGAATCTTTTTTTTCTAGATTTTCCTCCTTTAAAATTGGGTGCGCCTTATATGCCGGAGCGCCTTATAGGGTGAAAAATACGGTAATCCATCTACTAGTTAGGATTAGTGCCAAGGTTCGCCATTTGTTTCTTTCTTTCTATAACCAAGTTTTCATTTATAATTTTTTGTTACTTATGAGTTTTAGGTATATAGAGCATACCTGTCAATCTTCCCGGATTGGCCAGGATTTCCCGATTTCCCAATTTTCGGCGCCGATTTGCACCATTTCCCGCCCGCAGCTGCCAAAACCCTGGAATTGTGTAGAATCCTTTTATGCTTGCGTAGAACCCTTCTACGCTTGCGTAGAAGGCTACGCAAGCGTAAGCCTTCTACGCATGCATAGAAGCCGACTTGCGCAGAACCGTTGTGTGCAGGTCCCGGATTGTGCAGAGCTGCGGTTGACAGGTATGATATAGATGGAGTTTTGATAAATACCATTAATAATGTGACTTTGCTTATTATTTGGTTAGCTTTGTCACTCTGCATATCCCCGTTGTTGGCTCTGCTGAATGTTGTTCTATACAGTATTTGTGATACTGATTACAATGATTTTGTCTATTTTCTTCTGTACTTTTGTTTTTGTTTTCTATGCAAACTGTCTACGGCCAGGCCTGAAAAGACAGTGTCTTTGAACTTCTGAAATATTCTATAATTTCTTAATTATACTTTTAAAAGGTTTTTCTTGTTTAAAAACTGGCTATGGAAACCATGGCATGACATGCTCTGAGAATATTTGATCTGGCCAATTTTCATATTTTCTTGAGAATGAAATGTATCTGGAAAAAATTTAAAGGCATTCTTGGGTGTATTTTTAAACCACAGACATCTATGTTGCTCATTTCCTTCCTCCTTTCCTTCCTTATTTAATAACTGTTTGATGCTTTCTCCTTACAGCAGAACCCCGTATAGCTATATTAATCCGTTCCACGGAGCTGATTGCTATACGGTTTTCATTGTTGTACGATTTTCCCTATGGGAAAGTCCATACAATTTTCCCTATGGAGAAAAACCGTACAACGATGTTTGGCGCTAAGCGGTTTTCCCCATTAAAAAATCGTTGTACGGATTTTCCCATAGGAACGATCACTATGCGGAATGGCTTTCCCCCCTCCAAGCCTCATCGCTATGTGATTTCATCGCTGTATGATGTGATCGCTATACGGGAGTTCTACTGTACCTCTTTTTTTGTTCTAAATATTTACAGCTTACACAATTGCATGATCAAAGTGCTGTCTGCAATAATGAAAAGCTCAACAAGGATTAGCATTTAAAACACAGAGAGAAAACGGGAGAGTGAAAAGGCTTGAAGAGTTTTCCAATAATATATGCTAGACTTCCTCTTACAGCATGTCTCAGTTCTTTCCAAGAAGTGAAATATTTCAATGTGACTTTTGTATTCAGAAAGCAATTCAAATGGTTTTAGAAACAGGGATCATATTCTTGTAATAAATGTGTTTACACTGGCCAGGATGAAAGTTCAGAGTGAGGACACTGTAACACTAAAAGAAGACTTAGCTGACACATTCATCAACTTTTTGTGCCCTAACAGAGTAGACCCTACTGCCAGCAACTCAATGCTGATCTGGCAGGAGGCAGTTAAGTAACCTGACAACCCTGAGGACTAATGGCCTTGGGTGGCGAAGTCCTCAGGGCAGGGTGGAGGTCCCCAAGTGGATTAAATCCAGTGTTGAGCTGCTCCCGGTGGTAGCGGAAATTCCCCCAGGCCACGCACACTTGGCCAGCCACGCCCACCTCCCTACCCGACCATGGCGTAGGGAGGTCAAGTGGACGTGGACCACAGAGGTAGCCACACCCACAGTTAGCCATGCCCATGATGGGGGTAGTAATTTTTTTTGCAGAGCATCACTGATTAAATCCCACAGGAATCCATCTTGATGGAGGGCAGCAGCTTCATCAACACTGACCTGGGACTGAGGACTTTGTATGCCAAAAGGGCTCAGGACCAGAAAGTGACTTATGGAGCTGGATCAGTGGTATGGCACAGGAAGATCAACATCTTATTGCTTTCATGTTCCTCTCTTACTAGTTCTTATTCCTTCAAATAAATTTCTGATCCCCTGCTTACAATTTCCTGAGACCTGTGGACACCTGGCAGCATGTGTGACTGACAATGCCTCCAACAGTACTGTCTTCCCTAAACTGGTACCTGCCAAATACTTTCTCCTTCATCTCCCATGTTACTTCATCAAAGTCCATGTCAGCTGTTTTTATCTCCACTTGAAGACTTTTGTAAAGCTAATGCTTCTTCATTGTCCTTTCAAAACCAGGTCTCCCCACATTATATGGTACTGCAACTGTAGCTGCCCTTAACAATACACTGATCCACCCTCTTCTCCATTCTGATAACTGCAGTTAAACTCAGAGGGATGGGATGGGATTTTGCCATCCTTGCTAAAATCTGGACATTACCACAAGACTGCCCAGAAATCAGATGGCTAGTGTGTGTGTGTGGCAGGCACTCAAATGTGGTGTGAGGTGCCCCCCCAACCCATGAACCATCCCATACAGAAATCATTTCACCTATATAATTACATCAAAAAGTGTACTTAACACCTATCCTTCAACTAACAGCAGTTTACTCTAGGAGTAATCTTAGGCAGTACCACCTGACTAAGAGTGAGTTACAACCTACTGCATTGGCAAAGTGTAACTCAATTTCAAAACCTTTAATTGGCATAAAAGCAGCACATACAACATATGACATATACAACATATACATATACAACAAATATGACATAGCGAAGGTGAATTGGAGAGTAAAAAGTTTAGGGTAGTAAGGGAACATAAAACATTTTTTTAAAAAAGTGGACAATACATAAGAGAAGGGTTTTTCAGACAATTTCAGCTGCAGCAAACAAATAGGTTGATCTTAGAAGAAATCAACCTGACTGCGCCTTAGGTCAAATAGTAAAGATGAAGCTAAAGGTATTGTAGATGCAATGGGCACAGAGCTGGGCGGGTTGAGGATGGTAGAGGACAGAGGTGCCTGGTGGGCAATGGTCTATGTGCAACTAACTGAACAACAACAAAAAAACTTTTGGGATTTGAGAGAGGAAGTGAGACCAGAAAGTTGGAAGAGAGGGAATTATCCTGCATCAAAGCAATCCAGTGGAGAAAATCCACAACAGGTGTCTTATGGATAACAATGCCGCCTGAGACCGTGCTGCAAGTTATGTAAACGCTCAAACCCTACACATCAGTTTATGCTGAAACCGCCTATAGAGTTCAACTAGTTTAATTCACGGCAGCCTTAACAGGGTACTCAACACTCCCAAGTACTACATGTGAAACTTTGCAAATGTTCATTCAGTTCAGTAATGCAACTTAAAAAGGGAGAACAAATACTGTATATGAGATAGACTTATTGCATGCAAAGCGAGAGTTCAAGCCTTACTTTGTTATAATATTGGTGCTTATGGCTAACAGTTTATGAAAACCCCATAATCTCATGTACCCCATAATCATTGCATATTCTCATGATCATGCCATGATCATCACAATTATAACGAATTAAGGCATGACATCTCTCGCTTTGCATGTAGTGAGTCTAGCTCATATATTTGCCTCACCTTTTAAGTGAAATCAATGGACATTTGCACGATATTCTAATTTTCTGAGTTTCACCTGTAGTAGTTTTTTTTCTTCTCACTGGCCAAACAGTTATGCATTTGGCATTCCTTTCGGAAAAGCGGAGCCTGCCTGCCCCACCCCTTATTCTCACACATGTTTGGGCCAGATCCTGCCTTGAACTTTAGTAAATATAAAGGTTTCCCTTGCTTGAAAGCCAGTCGTATCCGACTCTAGGGTGCAGTGCTCATCTGTTTCAAAGCCGAAGAGCCAGCGCTGTCTGCTTTTGCAGACGTTTCCGTGGTCATGTGCAGGCATGACTAGACACCGGAGCGCACAGAACTCTGTTACCTTCCCACCGAAGTGGTCCCTATTTATCTACTTGCAATTTCTTGCTTTCGAACTGCTAGCTTGGCAGGAGCTGGGACAAAGACGGGAACTCATTCCGTCCTGCAGCCTTGAACTTTAAAGCACACATTTTCTGCAAGGAGCAGAGGGAGAAGTGGCAGGAAAGAACTGGGCTGCTTTCTGAGCAGGGGTGGAAGATAGGAAAGGGGGCGGCGGGAGGGGGGGGGGCAGAGCAAATATCCCTACTGCCGGGAAAAGGAAAGTAGTAGTGGGATCATCTGGGCGGGAGAGAGAGAGAGAGAGAGGCGCCCACCACACCCAAGACAGCCAGAAATGCGCCCCAAGGATCCGATCCCGCCCCGCCTTGGCCAAAGCGCCCTTACACGGGAGGAAGCCGCTCGCCTGCAAGGAAGGGGAGGCGAGAAAAAAAAAGAGGCGAGACCCGAGCGCTAGGCCCGATTCTCGCACGGCCGAGGAAGCCAAAAGGCGACTCGCTCCTCTTTAATTCCGGCATTGCCAGCGGAGAGGAGCTCCGTTTCCGGATCGGGCCCTCCCCGGTGCCTCCCTTGCCAGGTCCTGGCTTCGAGAGAGAGAGAGAGAGAGAGAGGAGCCGAACCGAAGCCTTCGCCTCCTTCCTTCTTTCCTTCCCGCCTGCCCACCCACTCCCCAACCCTGCGGCCGCAGCCCAGTGTGTCCCTCTCTTCCTCGACTGCGTGTCTGCCTGCCCTGGCCAGCAGATGGCACGGAGCCACGCGGGGAAGGCAGGCAGGCAGGCAGGCAGGCAGGAGCCCACGCTTGGGGAGGGACGGGGGTGGGGTGCCTGGAAAGCCCCCTTGGGCTGTTTACTCACCGCTCCTCGAGGGGCCGGAGAGCGAGCAAGACAAGAAGAGAGGAAGTGCAAAGGGGGTTTTCTCCCCCCACTCCCCGTGGGTGGACTATGGTGGAGAAGGCGCTGCCCCGGGTGCCCCCGGACTCCTCCTCCTCTTCCTCCTCCTCGTCTCTGCCTCCAGTGCCTCCTCTCTTACGCTTTCCCGCCTTTCTCCGCCTCCCGTGCGTTCCCTCTCGACCCGCCGCCGCCGCCGCGGCGCCTTATCCGGGCCAGGCGCTTCACACGTGCGAGGCGGGGTCCGTCAGGGCTTCCCCTAATCAGAGGGCGGCGACCCGTGCCTTTCTTCCCTGGGTTGGGTGGGCCTCTCCCTCTCCCCCTCCCTCGCTTGCCTCTTCCTTCCACCCAAAATGTCGACGGAAAATTAGAATGTCGTGCAAATGTTCATTCAGCTCAACTTAATGCAACTTAAAAGGTGCAACAAATATAGGAGATAGACTCATTGCATGCAAAGCGAGATAGTTCAAGCCTTACTTTGTTATGCAGTACTATTGATGCTTATGGCTTACAGTTTATGAGAACCCCATAATCTCATATACCCCATAATCATCGCATAATCTCATTTATTACCTATTTTATTTCTGCACATTTATGTCCCGCCCTCCTGGTGGGTACACCACTCAGGGCGCCTAACAACATAATAAAAATTACAATAAAAACAATTAAGCAACCATAGTTAAAACAGATCTAACAGCCCCAGTTAAAACCAACATTAAAAACACAAACAGATCATCATTAACAAACAACCCACTCCCACCCTACCCCAGTTAAAACAGAATAACCAAGCCAGGGGGCAGCCCCTCACATAGGCTAAATCAGCCACCGGGCTTGACTGGTAGAGTCAAGCATGCCCCAAACCTGCTGAAAGAGCCATGTCTTCAGCCTCTTTCTAAAGGGGAGTAGTTCCGTCTGGAGCCACAACTCAGGTGGTAAGAGGTTCTACAGGGCTGGGGCAGACACGGAAAAGGCTCTTTTCCTGGTCCCAGAGAAGTGGTGAGGCTCGAGTATGACGCCCATACCCCATCACAACCCGGGCAGCCGCATTCTGGACCAGCTGAAGTCTCCGAATGGCCACCAAGGGCAGCCCCATGTAGAGCGCATGTACGCTGTACACCATGATCATCACAAGTATAACGAATTAAGGCATGACACCTCTCACTTTGCATGTAGTGAGTCTATCTCGTATATTTGTTTCACCTTTTAAGTGAAATGAATGAACATTTGCACAATATTCAATTTTCCGAGTTTCACCTGTATGTTTTATTCTCAGCTGTCAGGGGTGGGGATGGGGGCACAACATGGATGGCTCGGGATTATTTTGCTGCCCGTGGTGGAGCAACGCAGGGCGCCCACCGCCCACATCATCATACCTAACCTAACTTTAAAACCTAGCCGACTTGTCTGAGCACGTGAGGATGAGGATTTAATTTTGGCCCTCCACAAAGCAAAGGAGGTGGCTTGTTTTGGCAGTTTAAAGCAGAGATTCTCAATCTGCAGGCCGGATGTGGCCCATACCTGTCAACCCGCGGCTCCGGAAAAACGGGACCTGCGCACATCGCTTGTGCGCAGGTCGCTTTCCACACATGCGTGGAAGGGTTTTACCCCTTCCACGCATGCGCGGACGCGCTACGCCGCTTGCGTAGGGGCTGCACAAGCGGCGTAGTGCTTCCACGCATGCACAGAAAGCATTTCCACCTGCTGCCAAATTACGGGGTTTTGGCTGTGTGGGGCGGGTTATGACGTCAATGGATGTCAAATTACGGGGTTTTCCCGGCCAAATCGGGAAGGTTGACAGGTATGATGTTGCCCCACCATGTTGGATCGGGGCCGTGAAGCGGCCCTTGGGGTTCCGGAGGAGACTGGTCGAGTAACGACACGAGACAAGATGGAGCGAAGAACAGTGGTTTATTGAGGGAAAATCATCATCATATATAGGAATTCAAGGCAGCATGTGATAGAATCGTCATCTGACAGAAAATCACATCACCCATTTACCCGGGTTAATTGGGAACTTCTCTTGGGGAAGTTAATTAACTAAGGCAAATACTGACAGGGGAAATCCATTGTTCATGGCTTGCTCAAGAGTAAACATGGCCACTATTTGCGCTGGGTCTTGGGCTAATCTGCAGGTGTGGAATTACCTAATTCCTAACTGGAGTTAGATATTCAACTTCCTCCTGCCGAACTGCCTGCCAGGTCAGATATGGGTGAATCAATCTTATGACTATTAATCCGCACCCCAATTTCTGTACCCGCAGAGGCCAGTGACCAGGAGCCTTCCTGAACCGGTGTAACCTCTGTCAGGAACAGTTCATGCCAATTGCGCCCGCGGACTCCACACCACCATGGTACCATTTCATGTGGCCCCCCACCCAGTGGTGGGCATCAGTAGGGCCAGGTTCTCACCAGTTCGCCAGAGGCAGAACCAGTAGCAGAAATTCTGGTTGGCCCTGCCCATCCAAGTTTTGAGATAAAGTCCTAATTCGGGTGCAACTACAGGGCTTTTCCCCTGGCCACGCCCACCATGCCACGCCCACAGTGTGGTAGTAAATTTTCCCCCCATCCAAGTTTTGAAATAAAGTCCTAATTCGGGTACAACTGCAGGGCTTTCCCCCTGGCTACGGCCACCATGCCACGCTCATAGTGTGGTAGTAAATTTTTTGGGAGCCCACCACTGCCCCCACCGCCACACCACCACACCCAGAACAAGTGCCATGTGGTGGAAGAAAGGCAAAATGGCCATCCGACCCCCGAAACTGTCTGAGCCCAGCCCCCGGCTTAAAAAGGAGCACTCCTGGTTTAAAATTTGAAACTGGACAGGAAAGAAGAAGGTGCAAGTGAAGAAGAGTCCTCCCCGTCCCCCGTGAAAAAATATATAGAAACACATGTGCCAGCCAGAGATCAAGATACAGTTCAAGAAAGATTAAAAATAGTCTTTAAAAGCAGACGCAACAGCTGGTCTTTAAGATCTAGTAAAGACCAAGTAATTTGCTGATCTTTCGTGACATCCCTAAATCTGCTGTCACAGTCTGCAGCATCAAGAGCTGACAAGAAAAATGTTACATTGGCTAGAGTTGGGGTTTCTCTTGTCCCCTGAAACTTGAATATCAGAGAGTAAACAAAACAAAAAGACAAAAAAACATGGTGACAGCTTAAAGAGTAACTGCCATATTTTAATGTTAGCCTTTGTGGATCAAGTCCACTTCATTTGAATCTTGAAGTCAGTCCCTAATCCCTATAATTTTGTTAGGTTTTCCTCTGGTTGGGGGATCTGCAGCCTCTGAAGGTTGGACTCCAACTTCCATTAGCCTCAGCCAGTACAACTAGTAGGAATAATAGGGTTAATAGTCTGGTAGTGGCCATAGGAAAAGAGGGAAAGGCTCCTGTATCTTTAGTGATATTGTTGAATAAGAATACTGTATCACCATATTCACATAACAAGGAACAACTGGAGATATTCCCTGTTCTAAGGATTTAAAGGCCAGCTTTGGGGTTTGCTTTTTTAAAAAAAATGTTTTAATTTTTTGTGAATTGCATTTTGATCTCAAGCAGAGAGAAAAATAATGAACAGATCTTTTCAATAAGAGAGAGCAAATAATCTTTTGGTAACTACATAAAGAAATATAAAGAAGCGTTGTCACTCTTATAGATCAAAAGTGCTTTAAAGTGCACATATTTTTCACACTAGTCTAAATATACAAGACATGGAAATTATTTATTTTATACCCCATCTAAATTATTTATTTTATACCCCATCTGTCTACCAAAAATAATGCTTCAGGGAGCTAAAATAATAAAATATGCATTAATAATAAACTTTAAAAAGACCTAAATTAACAAGACACAAATTCAAAATAATTAAAAACAGCAATAAAAGATATAGCCAGCACTCTTCTTAGCTACAGTGTCATACAACTTAAATGCCAGTGGCATGTCTGAATAAAAAATATTTTAGCCTGCCAGCTGAAGGACAATAGAAAGAGATTATCTAAGGAAGGAATTCTAGAATCTGAGAAAAGTTCCTCTGTCTCATAACCCACCAAAGTAAGCTTCTGAGGACCAAGAGAAAGGCTTCCCTTAAAATTCTAAAAACCCAAGTAATTTTACAAATGTGTTGGTGACATAAACAGTTTATTCCCAATGTGTTCTTCTGCTCTTCCTCTGGGCTTCTAAAGGACCTGTGGAACATTTTGTCATAGGGAAAAGGAGGGAGAACTTGAAGGTTGTAGTTCTGTTGTAAATGCAGAGGGCTGCTTTAATGTATGACTCAGACACCAAACTGGCATATTATAAAATGTTATTCTGCAACTCCTCATTCCCTGCAGTATTTAGCACTGTGTTGATCACAGGGTAGGAATAAGAGTGTCATATGTGTATTATCTGACAGTATTTTTGCAAGAACAAACTGGAATAGTAAAAGATTGGTAGTGTGCCTCTACAAGCAATACAGTCACTTTGTGACAGTATCTGCACCTCCAGATTAAAAATAATAATAAGGAAGTTTGGGTTCCGCGCACACAATTAGCACACTGTCCCTGACAGAGCCACGGTTTGGGGAGAACGCTCCTTTGAGCATTGGTTCCGAAGGGACAGAAATTGGGGAGTGGATTAATAGCTATAGTTTAATTCACCGATTGCTGACCTGACAGGCAGTTTAGACAATAGGGAGCAAAAGATCGCCAGGTGATGAACTCGATAGGCATGTAATGAGTAATCTTGTATCCGCAGAGGCTCTGAGCCCAAGAGTCAACCTAGGCCCATGTTTGCTCCCGATAACAGTAGACCATGCATGTCCCCGGTAGTAAATTAGATAGATAAGAAACTTCCCCCGGTGAAGTCATCCCTAATGGGTAACTTGTGTAATCTTAAAGCATAGACTCAAAGTTTTCCTGTAACGGTCACGCACAACCTATGCACGAGGTCGAGCCAGGCAGGGTATAAAGTTTTGGGTCTTCTCATCAATAAACGCTGGTCTTCGCTCCATCTTGCCTCGTGTGTCCTACTTGACCAGTCTCCTCCGGGACCTTCCGGCCCGCATCGGGCCCTGATCCAACAAGGAAGTTGTAATCCATTCTTCTTCACTTGCAGTATAAAACCAGGTCTGCTTTCGCAACAGTATGAGGTGGTGCAGTAGTATGAATTGTGTCATTTTAGTCAGCAGGTTAGTCATTGTGTTTTGGTATGATTCCCCCTGGGAAAGTTTGCATGCATACAGAAGATTAGCATAGCAGGGGACAAACTAGAAGATAAATCTCAGTTACTTTAACCCATCCGCTCTCTTATATTGGGAAACATTTTTTAAAAAGTGGTTTGCCCCACTTGCCTTCCGCAATTGTACAGTCTATTTTAGCCCCTCATTCGGTATAAGACAAGCTCAAAATCGATAGCATTTTTGAGGCAGGAGATGGAAGAAGCAGGACTTTGCTACCACAGAGCTGATTTTTTTTTTTTGCAAAATCGAGTTTGAAGAAACCCACAGAGATGAAATAATGATAGGCAGAGTCTTCTGCCATTAGCATGCTGGGACAAGATAGTACTGGTCTCCTCCCCAGAGACAGGAATCAGACACAGACTTTAATTTTCTATTAGCCAGCATATTTTACAGCCGCAGAAATGTGGCTGCTTTTTATGGGAGGGTGGAGCGTTTTTCCATATAGCTTCTCTGCATGCTATCAGTAGCCAGGCACTTACAGCCCTTGAAGTGCCAAAGAGAGTAAAGAGAGATAATAAAATTTCCCCTAGCTATGCAGGGAGAAAGCTGATGTGTCAAAAAAAACCCAAAAACCACTGTTGCTAACTTGGCTCCTTGCAGCTCTGTTCCATTAGCTTATGAAATGAATGCTGGGATTCCCTACAGAAGGCAATGAAAGCCAATGTTATACTTCAGCAGGGAAAATTGTGTTTAACCCCTACTGTGAACAAAGAAAGATCTCATGAATATAATGATCAGGCACACCAGCCAAGAAGGCTTCTAAACACAAACTAATAGAATGGAAACAAGAAAACTAGAGAAATTATACCCATACATGCAGTTACACAAACCACTGAAGGAGCTTCCTGAGATGCTGTGGGAAGGCATCCCTGCATACCCTGTTCTTGACTTTGCTGGACTACAGGGTCATTGTTGGAGTAAAATTGATAAGTTAATGACTGAATCACTAATTGGATCCAAATGACTCCAGAATTTAATCAAGTGTTGGTTATCTCAGAAATCCTGTCCACACTAGCTCTTATGGTGTGGCCTGGGTCCGGATGTCTGGGCTCACTAGAGAGTGGATGGATGGGAAGAGCCAAATGACATTTAGCCCGCTCGTGCCAGTCCAAACAGCATAAATGACCTAATTGCCTGTGCCGTGAAGTTGTTGATGAGTTGCTTCATGATAAAGGGAAATTGAACAATTTTCCTGTTCTTCTACAGAGGGGCTGGGAAAATGAAATAATTATTTTCCCTGTTAGATCAGTACATATCAATAATTGAGGAGCTGGTCTTTTATTTATTTATTTATTTATTTATTTATTTATTTATTTATTTATTTATCACGCTTATATACCGCCCACTCAGGTACAACCCAACTCAGGGCGGTTTACATAGCGGACAGTAAATACATAAAAGACACATAATAAAACAAAGTTAAAAGTTAAAAAACCCACCCCTAAAAGGTGCGCAAGAACCGAAGGGACCTTGGGGGAAGGCACACTTCTCTATACCAACCACCCAATGGTACCCCCATCCCCACCCGCACCCCAAACTTGGCCCGCCAGCCAGGTCTTTAGTTCCTTCCTAAAGGGCAACAACTCCGTCTGGAGACGCAGTTTCACAGGCAGGAGGTTCCAAAGGGCCTGTGCGGACACGGAGAAGGCCCTCCTCCTTGTGCCAAAGAGGCGAGCCCCCCTGGCTGATGGCACAATTAGAGAGCCCCTCCGGTCCGCTCTGGTTGGACGAACAGACGTCCTTAGGGCAATACGGTCTCTAAGATACCCTGGCCCACTACCATGTAGGGCTTTAAAGGTCAAAACCAGCACCTTGAATTGCACCCGGAGACAAACTGGTAACCAGTGCAGCCCCCGAAGCAGTGGTGAGGCGTGGGCATAACGTCCACACCCCATCACCACCCGGGCCGCGGCATTCTGGACCAGCTGCAGCCTCCGAATAGTCATCAAGGGCAGCCCCATGTAGAGCGCATTACAGTAGTCTAATCTGGAGGTCACCAGAGCGTGAGTGACCATGAGCAAAGAGTCCCGGTCCAGGAGCGGGCGCAACTGGCGAATCACCCGAAGTTGGGCAAAGGCCCTCCTGGCCACAGCCGCCACCTGTTCTTCTAGCAGCAGCCGCGAATCCAGGAGGACCCCCAAGTTGCGCACCGGGTTGGTCTGGGGCAAAACAGCCACATCCAAAACCAAAGATGGTAGCTCCCGGGATAACGCAGGACCCCTTTCCATAGCCACTCAGTCTTGCTAGGATTCAGCTGTAGCCCATTTGCCCCCATCCAGACCAAAACAGCCTCCAGACAGCTGGAAAGGACTTTGACTGCATCACTGGGGTCCCCACGGGCCGAGATGTACAACTGTGTCATCCGCGTACTGGTGGTACCGCACCCTGTGGGAACGGATGATCTCACCCAGCGGCTTCATGTAGATGTTAAATAGGAGAGGAGAGAGTACCGAGCCCTGAGGCACCCCATATTTTAGGGGCCTAGGACTCGACCTCTCACTCTCCAACCACACCGACTGGGTCCGGCCCCTCAGAAATGAGGAAAACCAGGACTACACCATGCCCTGGATCCCCAATCCTCGGAGCCGTTCCAGAAGGATACCGTGGTCAACGGTATCGAAGGCCGCTGAGAGATCAAGAAGAGCAAGGACGGACGGATGACTGCCATCCCGCTCTCGCCAGAGATCATCCATCAGCGTGACCAATGCAGTCTCAGTACCATATCCAGGTCTGAATCCTGACTGGAATGGGTCCAGATATTCCGCTTCATCCAGTACCCCCTGCAGCTGACGTGCCACTGCCTTCTCCAGAACCTTCCCCAAAAAAGGAAGGTTGGAGACAGGTCTGTAGTTGGTTAGGATTGCTGGATCGAGGGAAGGCTTCTTCAGAGGGGGCGCACAAGAGCATGTTTCAGCAGTGCAGGAAGCATCCCCTCTTGAAAAGACTTTTGTCTTTTGTAAAGTGAATGGCCCTTAACTGCCTATTCACTCTTACATATTTTGTGTTGCAATAGAGATAGATTGCAACAATCTATTAATCATGGGAAAATTAAATTCTAAAAACTGTGAGGATCACAGTTACACTCAGAAAAAAGCCCGAGAGAGGTGGTAGATAATAACATAGTCCCTGCTTCTCAGAAAGCCCTGTGACATTGACCTGATGAGTCCTGGTGCTTCTTCTTCAAGTGTTGTATCCAATTCCAAATATTGGCTATCATGGCAATCAGCCATTAAGATTGCCCTGGGAGCAATATAATGCATTAGTCTTCCATCTGCCTTTTGCATCACAGCGTGACACCCGTACCACTGATCTAGTTCCATGAGTCACTTTCTGGTCCTGAGCCCTTTTCGCACACAAAGTCATCCTCAGCCCCAGACCAGATGAATTCGGATGGGATTTAATTCACTTGGAGACCATCAACCTTCCCTGTGGACTTTGCCACTCAAGGCCACTAGTCCTCTGGATTGTCAGCTTAGTTAACCACCACCTGACGAAGGTGGCTTTCAGCAGACCGATTTACTCTTGCACATATTATTTGGGACTTGGGAATGAAAGGAAGGGCAAACAAGATGAAACTATTTGTCTCCTCTCCTCACCAAGTTGCTACTTTTCTGCAATTTGCCCCCTCCTAAATTTCCTTATAGAAGCAAACTGCAGGATATGACTGTTTGCCTCTAGTTGCAGCAGCACATGCTTTGGTGCTCTTCTTGCATTAATGGGTGCTGTTTCTCTCTACATCTACACACCCTGCTTCTGAATATTTAGTGAGAGCCCTTCCTTAGCACTCAGGTCACATCATTTCTCTCCACACCTCCAATTATTTTAAAGAGGTGATTTTTCAATCAAGTCCATACTGCTTGAAAATCATGTATATTTTGGATGAAACAACTCAGTGGCCAGAATCTGGTTGCTTAGCATGGTAAATCACAATAGAGTAGACCCATTAAATCAATGGGGATTTAGTATTAATAACAATAATTTTGTGTCAGAAATTATTCTGGGTTGAAAGGATTTTTGCTGGAGAAACTGTGCTCAGGATAAACCCAAATGAGGCTCCTTTCATGTCCCCAAGATCTTTCCCCACCAAAGTGGTCACTATTTATCTACTTGCAATTTCTTGCCTTCAATCTGCTAAATTGGCAGGAGCTGGGACAGAGGCGTGCGCTAAGTTCATTTGGTTTAAATAGGCCTGCTGAGAGTGACTTATTATACTAAAATTGTGGTCGGGACAGATCCATTTGAATCAATGGTATTTACTCGCCAAATCCTCATTGCTTTAGTGGACCTAGACTAGTATGATTTACTACATTAAACAAATCAATTGTGACTGTTAGCTTTTTCAGGAAAATGGGGCACTGTATTTCCCTGGGGTGAAAACAGGTCATCTGGCTGTGTATACAAACATCATTTCTTTAATTGTCACATTATATGTATGGAGATTTGAGACAGCAAGTTCCTCAGAAGCCAATGGTCAGTGGATCATGGCCTTTGGAGATTCAACCCTTCATTTTGGCTGCCATCCTAGAATCACTTTCTAATTTTGGGACAAATCCAGGCAATAAGCCAGACAGGCTCAGGGACAAGAGATGAAGGACAGTATGCTCGCTGGCATGCTGGGTTCATAACGTGGTTGGCATGATGCCCTGTGGAGAGCAAGGACAATGGATGCCTCAGGCTTTCACAGTCTGCTGAGGCAGTGTTGGGTCTAGCGAATCTTTTATCATTTCTTACACCAGCCTTTCAGGCATACTCCCCCACCCTACCCCACCCTGCTTCCTCCCCAGTTTTCTCCTTCCATCTTTCTCAGTTCATCTACATTTGTATTTTCATGGGTTGTGCTTTTTTGTATTTGATATCAACACACACACACACACGCACGCACGCACACACGCACGCACGCACGCACGCACGCACGCACGCACGCACGCACGCACACACACACACACACACACACACACACCGCCCACAGGAAAAGGAAACAAGAAAGAGTGAGAGCCACAGCCTAGAAAGAGCCAGGTCTCTGTGCCACTACATGGAACCGTTTCCTCCCCACAGCTCCAGTGTGACATTGATTCGCCTGCAGCTATGCTACGAGGGTCAAATTTCCTTTCAGATCTTTCCAGCTTGGTGGGCCCAACCATGGCAGCTACAAGAATGAAGGTGTAATGAAGATGCTTGGGATACAGGAGTGGTGGTTGAGCAGAAATGTCAGTCTTCCTCTGTTTAGATCCTCTGCAAGCTCTTGTAACGTGTTAGGGGTTAGTCTTGACAGATTTTTCTTGATCTGGATGAAGGGATTCTTCACAGCATTTCTGGAACCTTTTATCAGGAGTGAGGCTTTGGCTTGCAAATGACAAATGCCTTGATTGACAGGTATAAATAGATGGACAGTGGTGGCCTAAATCCATCCCCCTCCCCAACACTCCCCAGAGTCTATTTTTTGAAAATTCAGGAGGACTTCTAAGGATGGTTGCAGCTGAACAGCAATTATTCCCATTCTAGTTTAAGCAACTGATACTTCCTGACATGAAATTAGATGACATTACAATACTGATGTTGGTTACTAGTTTCTAGCTCCTTATTGGCATGACAGTTTGAAGCAGCACTCCATCTCTCAGGTAACAAACCTAATACCGTAATTTTCAGCATATAAAACACATCATAGTATAAGACGCACCCCATTATTACCAAAATAGCCCACTATAGGCCACTATATACAGGAGGCATGGGAAGGCGCTGGACAAGGAGTGGTAGGGACACCTATTTGGGGTTGGGTTGGGGGGATCCCATGCATTGCTATTGGTGTCCCAGGGCACCAGAGGTGTGGGCGGGGTGGAATATACCAGCACACACCTGACTATATACAGTACAAGATGCACCCCATTTTCCCAGTGTATTTTAATGGGGGGAAATGGGTCTTATACACCAGCAAATAGGGTATTTATAAGCTCTGAGATGTCAATCCTAAGATAAGAGTTGTTGTTTAGATGTGTGACTATATGATGTTGTGGGCACAGAAACCCAGTTCTTGTGACTGCTGTCTGGGATCAACAGGCTTTAATACCTTTTGCGGAAAAAACAAAACAAAACTGGTGATTGCTCTTATTCATCTTGAAAGCCACAGTCTCCTGATCATGAAATTCATGACGTGGCCATGGAGTAGTTGATAACAAAACTATGTTAGGGAAGAGAATGCACATGCATTAAAGCAAATATAATGGCCATAATTCTATTGGTGTTTCTGTAAGATTTACATAACTTGCTTTGGCAAATTAATTAACAAGATGCTGGGGTGCCTCTCCATTGCATGGTTGGTCATGCATCCAATTGCACGACTGAGATGCACTGCAACACCTTGTCAATTAGCCATTCTTCTTCTTCTGTTTTGGTTTGATCTGGTGTTAGAAAGATTAGCCTACAAGGTTGCTGCCCAGGGTATGCCTGATTGTATTCACAATCTTTGTGGAGGCTCTTTCGTCTGTGCCATAATTAGGAGCAACAAGATTTACAAGTCTGTACACAACTAGTTATTTAATCTATATATTTATTAAGGGGGTGAATTGGTTATGGGTTATGTTACCCCTCCCCCCCTTCAATAACACTGGGGAACAATTTGTAGCACAATTTATGTTGAGTTCGATTTTTGAGCTGTTTCAGAGTTAAATAGGCATGCTGATTTCAGAACTGTAGTCAGTTTTCTTCTACCACGTCAAGTTTTTTCTCTACACGTTACCCCCCAACCCCACTCCTCTCTGTAGTCTTTAAGGGTCAAAATGTTTTTGTCTTTTTGCTGCTTGCCTGTGTGTGTGTTTAAGGGGCCAAAACGTTTTTTTGTCTTGCCCCTGCCCCCTCTCTGTGTGGGCTGCAGTAGCTCCAGTGGTTAAGAGGTTTGAACTCACTGAACTGGAGTTCAGTTCGAGACCCGGCCACTGCACAACAGAATGAGCTCCTGCCTCTGTCACAGCTCCTGACAACCTAGCAGTTAGAAAGCAAGGAGATAAATAAGGACCACTTTGGTGGGAAGGTAGACAGCGTTCCGTGCACTCTGGTGTCTAGCCATACCTGCCACATGTCCATGAAGACGCCTGCAAATGCAGACAAGTGCTGACTCTTCAGCTATAAACAGAGATGAACACTGAACCCTAGAGTTGGATATGACTGGCTTTCGAGCAAGGCCAACCTTTACCTTTACCTAAGGGAAAGATCCCTGATTGGTATTCAAAATTGCCACATCCACCAATGTGGCCACATCCACCAATTTGGTCATGCCCACCAATTTGGCCACACCCACAAATTTTTTGTTATTTTCAAAACCAAAACTCGAAAGGTATGAGCGAGACATTGCGTGTTGCTCTGATATAGTGAGCACAATTTAACTTGTAGTAACTATATACAGCCTTTGTATGAATAAAACTATTCTTTGTCAACAGCATATTTGGTAAGTTTCCCCTTTATTTTCCTTTATATGCACATTTTGTATGACATTTGAGACAAAGAGAGGGTATCCTGTAGTTTAAAAAGTTGACATGATAGACAAAAACTGCAGTTATTTTTTGATCCAGAGGCCAGAAGTTAGTCTAAAACAGGTCACAGATCTAAGACAACGAAATTGCTGTTCCCCAGTGTAATGAGTAACTTTTGAACTGGGTTTTATATGTATCTCAGCCAGGAATTTTTTATACCAAGTTGTTATGATTTTAGGGGTGATTTAAGTTACTTGTGTGTTGGTTATTGCCTGGCTTGAATCCTTCCCCTTTATTAAATTTGGAAGACCATGGCCTATAGGCTTGTAGGGGAGTGGGCAAGGTACTGTGATTTTATGTGTGTGTGTGTGTGTGTGTGAGTGATTTTTTTGGTTCTCTTTCTGTTTCTTTTTCTTTAAGGTGTGGGTGTTTTGGTAGGAGGTATTACCACAGATAATCTTTTAGTTAGTTTGGGTTTTATTTCTTTTTTCTATTTTTTGTTTATTATTTATAGCTTAGAATCCTAACTTGCTTATGTTATAGATAGTTTTGTAGTACTTGTGATTTTGGATTGTGTATTTTTGTTGTTATATGATCTGTTTGTCTCTGGGGATAACTCTTTAAGAGATTGTTGGTAGAATGGGGGTGAATAAGATCCCAGTGATGTTGGGCAGAGGGAGTCATGATGTTCCAAGGACAGTTGGCTGTTATAGGAGACCTTGTGGTAGATGCCTGAAATCTATCCCAAGTTCAAACTGCTCTTTGACCTGCCAGGTGGAAGGTGATCAGCTCAGTTGACCCTCAGAACTGTCCTGTCTGCTCCTGAATGCCAGGTCATATCTTCCTAGCCTTGGTGCGGTCCGGCTCCTCAGCAGCTTTGGCGGCGGCTCGTCTCCTCTCCTCCTCGGCATGGCGGCGCGGCCCGTCCTCGCCTCAGCGTGGCAGCGGCGTCCGGCTCCTCGACGGCTCTGGCTTCCAGTGTGCAGTCGCATGGTCGGATATCCAGCCTGGCGCGTTTCTTGATGTCTTGTGGGTCGGTGCCACACCCCGGGCACTGTGGGCACCCTCTTTGCGGCCCCTTTTTGGGGTGAAGGCACCCAGAGCACGCTGCCGGTACCCTGCACCAGACACACCTGAAGTGTGAGGTAGGCTGGGCCGGCATTGTCCGGGCGGGTGGTGCAGATCTCATGCCGTGTATGGGCAACATACAGCGCCAGACCTTGATTTTAGTTATATAGATTTTGTCTCTCTCCGGTGCCAATAGATTTTTCTTTTAGGTTTTTTTTTTGTTTCTGGTGTATATATATATGTATTTATTTTAAAAAAAATGTGTGTCTGTTTTTAATTGTGTGAGTTTTATGTTGTTAGCCACCCAGCGTAGGAAAATCTCCTAGATGGGTGGGGTATAGGTATAATAAAATAAAATAAACAAACATCAGAAGGATTCTGGCCAATAAACGAGGACTGGAATTTATGCCATTTGTTGTCTGAAATTTTGTCCTATTTAAAACAGCTTTGGAAGATACAATACAGGCAAGATTATTTAACAAGGAAAAAGAAGAGTAGGCAGGAGAAAAGCCCTATTTACTTGACTTTAAATACATGTAACTGCAAGCTTAATGGTCTTTCCCACATCTGTTTATTTGATAGTTACATTTATTTCCTGTGTTATATTTATATTCCACATTTCTTCCAGCAGTCTCAAGGATGGGTATATGGTTCCCCTCTTCTTGACTTTATTCTCATGACAATCCTGTGTGTAAAGTCTAGCTGGATGACAGTGAACCTGAATTTCCTTATCTTCAGATCAAAAGTATAAGCATTACATTAAACTAATTTTCCAGGCAACATCATTTCAGGAGAGGTTGATTTGAAGTAAGGGAGTGATGGATAGTGAGACCTGGTGGTGCTTAACCTGTCTGCATTTCAGGTTGCTCCCACAGTCAGTCCATACTCCCACAAGAGGGTTTGATTTCAGAATCAACAGACAGTTATAAATGAACAAATCTGACAATCTCTTTATGAACTGAGCGGAGCACAAAACTACTGAATGATGGAAATTGACTGAGTTTTAATAATGCTTTGAATTCTTGTATCACTTCAAATGGACCTTAATCAGCTTTATTTGATATCACATTTCTATAGCTGAAACCATTATAATAATTTCTATGGCAGACACACATCCAGCAAATTCACCTTAAGGAGAACGAATAGTCAAGCGACTGCTACACGGTTGTAGCCAAATACAGTCATCTTGAGTGCCACCTAGTGGCTAACAGAGAAAATATTCCCTTATTTTAGATAAGATATTTTAGCTGCTACTTGTCTGGCCAAACATCTTGAGACGGTAATGGAGTAGACCGTACAGCCAACGACTGGTAAATAACCTTACTCCCTTAAGGGGCAGGAGCTTGGACAGGGGCAGGCACTAAGTTCATTTGATTTAAATAGGCCTGCTAAGAGTGACTTATTATACTAAAGTGGTTGGTTGGGACAGGTCCATTTGAATATTTACTCGCCAAATCCTCATTGCTTTAGTGGACCTAGACTAGTATGATTTACTACATTAAGCAAATCAATTGTGACTGTTAGCTTTTTCAGGAAAATGGGGCACTGTATTTCCCTGGGGTGAAAACAGGACATCTGGCTGTTTATACAAACATCATTTCTTTAATTGTCACATTATATGTATGGAGATTTGAGACAGCAAGTTCCTCAGAAGCCAATGGTCAGTGGATCATGGTCTTTGGAGATTCAACCCTTCTTTTTGGCTGCCATCCTAGAATCACTTTCTAATTTTGGGACAAATCCAGGCAATAAGCCAGACAGGCTCAGGGACAAGAGATGAAGGGCAGTATGCTCGCTGGAATGCTGGGTTCATAACGTGGCTGGCATGATGCCCTGTGGAGAGCAAGGACAATGGATGCCTCAGGCTTTCACAGTCTGCTGAGGCACTGTTGGGTGGATGAGCACCTTTAGGTGGGGGTAACGGTCCCCCTCAGTGGAGGAAATGCCACTGGAAACCATCATATTGGGCTCAATGGCAAAATGAGCAGAGGAGGAACCACTTCACTATTCTGATTCCCAACGATCATGGAGGCGGAAGAGTCAATGCCAGATGGACTGGCTGTGAAGGTGCACCTTGATAATATCCTCCTGTGTTTCTTCCTTTGCTCTCTTCCAGAGGGAATGCCTAGAAGGGAGAAGGGAAGGAATCTGACTGCAACCTTTGCTTCTCCCACAGCAAAGCCTATAGCAAGGTGGCAGTGCTTTGCAGCCTTCAGTGCTGCTTCTTAGCTGTTTTTTCAAGGAGTCAAGGTAACATAAATGGAGCACTAGTTTAAATTGAAACCTATTTCTAACTGTTAATGTAGTTTATGTTTAAATAAATTTTAAACTGAATTACTTTCCTGTTACCTTAAAAAATGAACCCACTTGGTTAACTCTATTAGTCTCTATTGTTACTCAAGCCCTCTCCTGAGCATATCAGTAACACAGAACTCAACATATATAGAACAATATGCAGTATGTCTATTGCTGATTATCTCTTTTGAGATGTGGCACATTAAAGAAGATGAGGAACAGATGCAACTGTTGGGCTGGATGGGGTAACTGATATTCATATGTGGTCTGTAAGCCAAAAGTTCTCTATGATGGATTATATAGGACTAGCTGGGTGCCTGGCTTCGCCCGGGGGTCGTATGTTTCCCCTCTGCTCCGCACGGGGGTCCCCGCTCTGTTTCTGGGCCTTGCTTGCCTCCCCCCGCTGCCCTGGTTGACCTTTTGGCCTCACGACAACCTGCCCCAGCCACCCTGTCCAGCGCATTGTTATGCATGCCCTGCAAGGGCGCTCCCACCCGTCTGTCACTCCTCTCCGGGACTCCATACTGGGCTATGTGCCTGTTCTCCAGGCCTCGCCCCCCCTCCGCCCACCGCCTTTACCTTTCAGGCCCCTCCATGGTTTGTCCCATCCGCTTGTTCCAGAGACTGTGCCGCCGAAGGAAGCTGTGGCCACTAAGTGCGGCCACAGCTCATTGTTTGTCTGAGGAGGCGGCGGCGGCGGCACCACCATTGCCCTCAGCAACCAGGGTCCTTTCCCCTCCTCTGCATGTGCATATTTCTGCACGATGCTCCTGTGACTGGCTGGTAGTACGGCTGTTTGTTTCTTTGCACTCAAGGCATCATGGGGGTTGTAGTTCCTGCTCCTTTTCCCTTTTTTGGGGGCATGTGCCCCACAGCTGGCCCCGGGACCCCAATGGGTACATGGCCGCACACCCAAGCTAGGTATGTGCCAAATTTCAGGGGGGTGAGAACGCATACAGGACAAACGAACAAACACCTCTCTTATATATACATTGTTCATTAAATCTACATTAACCTTCTTGTTAATCTTTGTATCAGACAAAGGGTTTTGTGCAGTGGTGGGATTCAGCAGGTTCGCCCCAGTTTGCCAGAACCGGTAGCAGAAATTCTATCTGGCCTTGCCCATCCAAGTTCTGAAATAACACAGGGCTTTTCCCTGGCCTTGCCCACTATACCATGCCCACAGAGTAGGCAGTAAAAAAAATTGAATCCTACCACTGGTTTTATGGCTTTATTGATAGGTATTAAGACTATCATTTGATTAGAACAGTGTTAAATATTTGTGCTATAAAGCTACTCACCTTGTGAACCTATAGGACTCTTAACAGTTTGGGACCATGCTATCTGAGGACATGCCTCTTCCTTAGGAATTATACCCATTCCACCCAAATTTTTAAGCTTTGGGTGGTCATCCCTAAAGAGGTAAAAAATTGGGTGATCAGATCCAGAGTGCTGTCTGTCAGAACCCCCAGGCTGTAGAATGAATTGCCAGCAGAAATAAGATCTGCATTAACTCTGCTGGCATTGCAGGAATCTTTGAAGACATTTCTGTTCTGCAAAGCCTTCCCCTTTAAATATGCTAATTGTTAACTTAATAGATTGTCATGTGCCTTTGGGGAGATTGTTGGGTACCTGTCTTAACTGTTTCTAATGATGCTGTTGATGTTGACACTTGGGTGGCATGTTTTATTGATTCAATGATTTATTAGCATTACGCTGTTTGATGTTTGTATTATATGTTTTATTATTTGCAAGCTGCCCAGAGTAGTATTTGACCAGTTGGGTGGGATAGAAATGAAATGAATGAATAAACAAACAAATGTTTCCAATTCACTCTGCAGTTGTTCTGTAGAATGGAAACAATAACAAAAACAATAACAAAAAAGGTAGAGTGGTTATAGAATACAAGGCAACCCACCATTTCTGGGTTATAGTAAAAGCCTGTTCCATGGTGTAACTCTAGCCCTTTAATATTTCTGCTGTCATATCTTTCTATTAAGTGTAATAATGTGGTACATTTCTTTGCTCAAAAAGAGAAAAACATATCTGAGACTCATCTGAAGAGAGCAGATAGCAAAGCCTAGTTGTGGAAAATTTCTTCCAGGCCAAGAAAGATTTGCTCGTCCCTCAAAACTGAACACACCTCCTTAGGGAGAAACTCTTTCCACTTTGAGATTGAAGGGCTTTTTAACATAAAAGTCTATGAACTGCCTTTTAATTAGCCTATGGAGTCAAGTGATAATTAGACAGTGTTTAATGAAGTATTTTCAGTAAGGAAAGGGAGAGACAAAAATACTTTAATGTTTGAAAACCACCTTAAGCACATCAAGTGAGCAAGGGCAATAAAACATGAGAAAACTGGCTTACATTTATTCTGGGTTTTTTTTTGTCATTTGTAAAAAAATAAAAATAAAATCCAACCAACCTCAAAATAGTTTGCAGTAGCTCAAGTGGCTAAGAGGCTGACTGGGAGGCAGAAGGTCAGCAGTTCAATTCCCGAGTATTACAGGACGGAATGAGCTCCCGTCTTTGACCCAGCTCCTGCCAACCTAGCTGTTCGAAAGCAAGTAATTGCAAGTAGATAAATAGGAACAACTTCGGTGGGAAGGTAACAGTGTTCCGTACTCTCCGGTGTCTAGTCATGTCTGCCACATGACCACGGAACATCTGCAGAAGCAGACAACGCTGGCTCTTCGGCTTTGAAACAGAGATGAGCACTGAACCCTAGAGTCAGATACGACTGGCTTTCGAGCAAGGGAAACCTTTACCTAAAGCAATGATAATTCATCAGAAACACATACATTCAATATATGAAAGAGTTCCGAACAGCTCATAGCTGGGGAAAACCAAAACAGAAAGAAAGATATCAAGTAACATGTCTACAACATTGCAGTACTGAGGTCTGGAGTACTATGGAGGTGCATTTATTCCCTAGGATACATGTCACCACCAAGAAGGTCTGCCTCTGTGTTACTATCAAATTTAAATCCATAGCCTGCAGAACAGACAACAGTGTCTCCTCCACTACCTGTTGCATACCTAGAACAGATTTTTCTTGAACTAACTTGGTTGTAGAGAGCTTTGTATATTAATACTTTAAATTTAATTTAGTAGACAATAGCAACCTGGAGTTTAGTGCAGATCCTTTAGTACATGAGTAATTTGTGTTAAGTAAGGCATCCCCTAGCTACTGCATTAGCTGCAGCTTCCGAAGCAGCCTTCAGGGTAGCAGCAAATAATCAAATGTTGAAGATAGCCTGTCTAGGAATGGTTGCATTTGGTATACCAGATTCAGTGGGCAGTAGACAGTTCTAGCCACAGAGATCACATGGGCCTCCAAAGACGGTGATAGACCCAAGAGAACTTCAAGACTGCAACTTCTATCCTTCATTACCCTAATTCTGTCACTACTAGGGAATTGTTTTCCCAAGACAGCTGCCATCTCGTTGGGATTCAATATAGATCAATTGCCCTCCACCACAGTCAAGCATGGTTCTAGGTCATGGATGTCAGGAACTTGGTATGCTAGTGCAGTGCCTATGCTGCACTTCTTTGCATTTGCAAAGTTTATGCCATCGCTAGAGAGATGCCCGCCCATAGAATATAGACATTTACTTCATGTGCGATGGTCCTCTGGATCTGGCATTAAAGGCAAAGTGTATAACTGCTACTCTGGGATAATGAATGGTCTTGTGATATACTCTCTGTCTAAGTCCGAGAGGCTATGGTTATGACAGAAGCTGTAAATTAATTTTTCTCCACACCCCCTCTGTACAGCCTTCTGTCGCCTCTCCCAGAACCTGCGAGCCACCTTTACTCCAAGCCACAGGGAGTGTGGTTGTTGTAGAAGTAGCGTGGTTTAAAGCAGAGAGCAAGTGCGCCTGGCTATGCCCAAATAGAAGCCAACGCAGAATATTTCCAAGTCCAAAGAGACTTTATTTTCCAAGTTGTAAATCCACAAAGCAAAGAAGTACCTGTAAAGGAAAACAGTCCATGGAAATATTCAAAGAAATGTCCAATGTCCATAAAATGGCAAAGTCCAAAAGAGAGATCCAGGCAAGGCATCTCCAATAGTCCATCAGCATCCAGGCAGGGAATCTCCAAGAGTAGAATCCCAATTGCCCCGACTGGACTACATCTTGCCAATTCTTTTGGATCTTGGTTCAGCCTTTTCAGGAGTTCATCGAGAACTGGTTTTAGGGCTCAAAATGCCCCTTTTAAAAGGAAATGAGGGGCTTCCCTCCCCTCGGGAATTTATTTGGTAATGGAATACACTAGGTAATGGAAAAGCACCTGACATCCCTACCCTTAGGAATGTGAGTGCTCATGGGTGGGGGCTGCTCTTCTTCCCCCTCCCATCTGTGATATAATGGGTCAAGGGCCAGAAAGGGGAAAGGTTGAGAAAGGGCAAAAGTTTCTCTTCCTCTCCATCATTTCTGGTGGAAAACACCTGCTGGATATTTAATCTCTCAGGAATGCAAAGCATGAGAATACTCATATGGAAAGAATGCAGCATAGGCACTGCTTAGCAACAGCTTAGCAACCCAAGATCATGACAAATGGGACAGTGATACTACTAGTGCTCAGAATAAGTTGTAGATGGGCTAATGATTAAAGTTAGCACAGGTGAAACAGTTTTGGATGATGGGTATAATAGTTCTGAAAAACTAGGTAGGATCAAATATATGATTTGCTCAAGAATGAGAAGCATTTAGAGTTGGACATGGTGGGATTTTAACTTGTGTAACAATACGGTGCCTTACTCTCAGGTAGGATTCAGTAGTCCTCAGGCCTCCCCGGATAGGCCCTATTGTTCTTCTGAGTTGCAGCTCCCTGGCTGGACAATCCAGGCATCCAGATATGTGTAGATAAGGTAGCGTCAAGCCAAGTAATCACTCCAGGATACAATCCATCAAAAGATCAGGAAGCATGTTCAAAGCAAGGAAATGAAGCTACCTGATTCTCTAAGGGATAGCTCTTTCTCCCAGGCGTCTACATTTTTGCAGCTTAAAAGCACAGCATTACAGAGAATGTGTCGGCATGTGTCGGCATGTGTGCGTGTGTGAGTCTCTGGGTTATATCTCCATTCTTGCATTGATATTTCTTTTTGAGGATGGTGGCCTCTCTTGGATGGAAACACAATGGAATAAAGAAATGAGGGATACATAAATATGTCTTTGTTAATATAATATAGCAGGAATAGGAGATATAGAATCATCACCATCACAATTATGCTCCAGTTTGGTTATCTACAGTAAACATTCACTAGGTGAAAGCAATTTTAAGACCACTCACCAAATATTTACTATTACTACTGCTGTTATTGTTATTAGGTCATGAACTCCCAATTATAATCACAGATAAGGGATTTTTAATGTTTTTATTCATGTGTTAGCATATTTTCCATGTGCTAATCAGATTAATCCAGTAAGTAGAGAATGGATTTCTATACTGGAAAAAACAATTTTTCAAATTAGATACAGGTGCTGTGTATGATGAGATTTAACTTCAAATGAGGAATTAGCAATAGCCTTCCAAACTAAATATCTTCATTGACCTCCTACGATAAGGGTATTTATCTAAGTATCCTCTTGAAAACAGGATTTGTTAAAGCAAGTAGCTTTGAACTGCAAAACAGAATAGGGTGTTCAAACAAAAGGTTGAGCCAAAATTAGTCTTCACTCTGAATTTACAATTCAGAGAAGCAAAGGAAGTTAAGAAGATCACAGACAATTCAATTTAATTGAAATAGGAAGATTAAATAAAATGAGACTAGAATATGAAGAGCTAATTTAAATTTGGGGTGGGAGTTGAAACTGCAGTTTGCCTGAAGAAAGCAATCAGAGGATTGTAGTCACTGAATTTTAGGTGGATGTATTTGAACTGTATAGTTATTTTTATTGCAATAACTGAAAACAACCTTTTTTATTTCAAATTGGAACATGGGTACCAATAGCCTGAGCATTGAGCGTTATAGCTTAAAACAGGAATAGGTTTGTTTCTCCATCTTGACTGCCATGCCTTTTCTTTTGATAGAGGGAGAATATTTTTGGGGAGCCTCTTTTGATCCTAGTGTGATGGGCAGAATCCTGTTTGTTCTTTCCACTTGCGCAGGAATCTGATCCTGAACAGTCATATTGCTTTCCAAGATTGTGCAAGAAGGTATCAATACCTTCCTTGCATGTGCTTGGAAACCCGTTCAGTTGCTTTTGCAACAGACTGTTACATACTCAGATTGAACAAACAGGCTCTGCCCCAGTATTTAGAGGTAGACTGCCAGGGAACATGGAGGTTTCACCAAAAGTGACAGAAATTTTGTCAGGAAAAAGCTGGCAGCCATTCGTTTATTTTAGTGCTGATAGAGTGTGAACTGAAACACAACAAAGCCTTCTGTATCTCAAGTTTGAGTGTTGTGCCAAGCATCCAACAGTTGCCTGAGCATAGAGTCAAAGGTTGAGGAGCCAGTGGTGAAGACCCCTGAGACCTTCCTGAGACCTCTGAACTATATAGCCTAAGATGCCCTCAACCAGCTGGGCTGGACACTCCAGAACTGTCCTGGTCTTACCTGATCCCTTTGACCCCAAGGCCTCAACACGTGCAACAACCCTTTTGTTCCCAAGGGCTGAACTTAGCACTGGGATACACCACTTGCTCCCAGAAAGGTGTCAAAGTTCCAGGCTGCAGGCCTGGGAGCAGTGGTGGGCTCCAAAAACGTTTACTACTACACTGTGGATGTGGTATGGTTGGCATGGCCAGGGGGAAAACCTTGTGTTGCACCCAAATTAGGACTACTGTACAGTACTTTATTTCAAAACTTGGATGGGCGGGGCCAGCCAGCATTTCTGCTACCGGTTCTGGTGAACCAGTGCGAACCTGCTGATGTCCACCACTGCCTAGGAGCCTTCCTTTTAAAGGTTTCATCCTTACATGAAGCAGCACATTGCTGTAGGCGAACAATTCCTTGAAATGTTTGCCTTGCACAGCTGATTAATTACAGGCTAGAAAGGGGTCCATATGTTCACATGGTGGTTGTTTTTCCTCACTTGACTTTGTGTCAACAAGAATGTGAATGGAAAGAAACTGGATAAGAGGCAGGCACCTGGAAAGCTTATCCAAGCACTCCAATTTTCTTTGAGTTGCGTCTGTGGGGGCGCCTGTGTGCTTTGTTCATTTTAATGGAGAAACAATACGAGCAACGTTTGTGCTAACATTGTCCATGATGCTTGACAAATCCAATCATACTACTCTTATATGCCCAGGCTTCTTTTGTAACCCACCCCACACTGCCTCTTATTTGCTGTGTCCACTTCAAAACAATGCAACCATAGAAAAGACTGGCTTTGGTCAGGTGAGATACACCCTCCCCTGCCCAAAAACAAACACCTTCCCTTCTCTTTTCTTCTGGAAGAGGAGGAACAACTTCCTCCTGCATGCTGGTGGGACTCTATGGTACAGAAAGATGCTCTGTCACCCCCTTGTGTCACAGAAAGCTATGACAAGGCTGGATTTCAGTGCAAATGTGATCTTTAACTCAAATGTTGATGGTGGCAAAGGTGCGACACCGCCCCCCCCCCCCCCCCGGAGGGTCCAATCCTTCTCCTTAATGCCAGAAATTGCTTCTCCCCACTCAGGCACTGTTAGGGGTTGATAACAGTATAGATACCATTGCATGTCACAGATTGCATCTTATAGTTGAACAATGGGTAAAGAAGAGTGTGCACAATGTAGATTGTTGAGAAAAGATGTAAAATAACAAAATTTATTCATCCAGGTTTTAAAAACAGAACCAAGTATAAATGTAAGTTATCCATACAAGAGCTTTCAGGACTGTCGTAATTGCTTTTGCTGCTCTTTATTGCTATTCATTCAACATCAAAAATGGTAGACAAAATAATTTGTTATATCAGAGAGTTAACAAAACAAAAAAGACAAAAAACAGTGTGGCACCTTAAATACTATCTCCTGTATTTTAATGTTAGCTTTCATGGATCAAGTCCATTTTGTCAGACGTAAGAGTGGATTATCATGATATACTTTTGTACATACCTGATATAGAGGCCCAGAGTAGCTGGGCAGATTTGGTTGGTTCAAGAGATGGATATGCAAATCAATGAGTTATTTGCAACCAGTAGTAACATGCAATCAGTTTGGCTATTGGGATACACAGAAAGAGCCCCCACAAAGGTTGTGGTATTCTTGAACCACAATCAGGTGTACTCTGGTAACAGCAACCTTGTGTTACCAGCTAATTTTTCTAACACTAGATCATGTGAAAGGAACTGCAGAATGAACTCACCAAACTGTACCTTCATTTTGGCAGTTTCACATTTGGCCTAGACACAGAAGAAGAAGCTTGGCTATTTGCAGTGGTGAATCTTTGATGGGAGTCAGTTTGACGAGTTAGGTTCTGTTTTTGCAAAATAAATATTCTGACATTACACATCTGGCTAATGGACTAATTGAAGAAGCTTTATGGGAGAGGCACAGCCTTTTGCAAAAACAGAACCTAACTCCTCAAACTGACTCTCATAGCCAAACAGATTGCATGTTATTACTAGTTGTAAAAAACTCATTGATTTGCATATCCATATCTTGAATCAATCAACTCTGCCCAGCTACTCTGGGCCTCTATACCAGATACATACAAGAGTATACCATGATATCCACTCTTTTGTCTGACAAAGTGGACTTGATCCACAAAAGCTAACATTAAAATACAGGATTTAATCTTTAAGGCAGGGGTCCTCAAACTTTTTAAGCTGGGGGTCAGTTCAGGCCCCCTCAGACTATTTGTGGGACAGACTGGTGGTCTTGCCATCACCGCTGTGGGGAGTGGTGGGGGCTCTGGGTTATTGTGGTAGTGGCAGTGGCAGGACCACCCCAAGCCCCAACCCCCCCAAACACTCTCTCCAACCACCTGACACTCCCCACCACCACTGGTGGGACCACCCCAAGCCCCCTGACCCTCTCCCCACTGCTGCCACCACCACTGCTGGCAGGACCACCCAGAGCCTCCAACACTCTCCCACACACTGCTCCCCTGCTTACTAGCCTGGAAGAGGTGCATGGCATGGGTGAAGGAAGGGACCTGGCTATCTTTCTTGCCCGTGCTCAGCCAGAGCGGCCCCCGGGAAAGACACCAGTGGCTATGTGCATCTGCCAGAAAAGCCTTCTTTCCCAGAGTGGCCCCTAGGAGAAATGCAGGTGATTGCGTGCATCCGCCGCTCCTGCTCCATAGCAGGGCGGATGTTGTAAGCCTTCTTACAACATCTGCCCTGCTACGGAGCACAGTTAGGGACACACCAAGCCAAGTGTATGGGACAAGGATTGAAGAGGAGGAGGAGGCAGCTGGAGCGAGGGCACAGGTCAGATGGAATGGTGCCATGGGCCGGATCCGACTCATGGGTCATAAGTTGAGCATCCCTGGTTTAGGTTGCCACAGCATTTTTTATCTTTTTGTTTTGTTTACTCTCTGATATGCTTGCACAGACAAACACGGCTACCACTTCAAAAATTTATTGTTAATTACTCATGCAGTACCTTTTACATACATTGGGCAGAATGAGTTGGCACTAAAGACTTGTATTGAACCTTGAGCTGGATTGTCACCTAATAAAGGGCACACAGTTTAGGACTGACTTTTTCTAGGGTTGGCTTTTTCTAGCCCTTTTGGTGACATTCTGGTTTGATTCTTGATCTTTTATTTCCCGTTCTCACTGAAGACCCAATTTCTGCAAATGGGGAATCATAAATAAAAAGTCCAGATCATCTTTGAATGGTGCAGGCAGGACAGAAGAGCACTGAACTTGTTAGCAGAACTGATGGCTTTGCTATAATTTTATTTTTAACTCCTCCCCTGTAGAAATCCTTAGTTAGATTCCTAAGGCAGGTACCAGGAACGGAGTCAGTGAGAAAAATTAGAAGGACAGTGGGTATAATTGTCTGTGATTACCGTATGTTCTTGACTATAAGTCATCCCGAAGATAAGTCGAGGTACCTAATTTGAACCTCTAAAACTAAGAAAATAGATTGACCCAAGTATAAGTCAGAATGTGGTAAATGCAGCAGCTACTAGAGAGTTTCAATAATTAAAATACAGTACATGAAAATAAAATTAATTAATTTAGACATTTTTGTGGACATGTTTTTGAGTGTTTACATTGACCCAAGTATAAGTCAAGTCCTATTTTTGGACCTCATTTTGGGGACTAAAAAACCAACTTATACTCAAGTATATACGGTACTTTTAAAAATAGCAACATAGGGAGCTTCCTCTTTTACACTTGTTTTTTGTCTCCCCAACATCTTTCCTATTTATTGGAATGGAAGGTAATGGACCATAGTCTTCAGTGATTTAATTCATTTTTTTTACAGTGGGAAAGGCAAGGAAGTATAATGCCTAGAGTCTTCCTCTTCCTTTGCGTCTAGGTCAGACTTTAAACTGCCAAAATGAAGCTACCATTTGGTGTATTCATTCCTTACTTCATTTATCCTTTTACCTGATCTAGTGTGAGAAGGATTAGCCTGGGGTATGCCCAATAGTGTTTCAAAAATACCACAATCTTTGAGGAAGCTCTTTCTGTGTACCCATGGTAAAAAGCATATTTTTTCTCTCTGTTGCCACCCCACCTATCCACCATCTTCCTTAGTTGTCGTACCCTTTTCATGATTTCTAATCATGACAGTTTAATGTTGGATTTAGCATGAGGGATCTGTGGGAGTACCAATGTGCCCTATTAATGCTCTCGGCTCTTTGTTCTGCCCAGTGATTCTCCGTAAAACACACAGATTCACTTGATTTGGTTTGTTTTTACTCATTTGTCCAAAGACTGTTTGCATTGACATATTCTTGCCAGATGAGGGGAGTGTTGAGTGTAAACATTACGTGTACACTGTGTGTATGTTATATTAGAAAGGAAACTGCATCCAGTAGATTAGAATGTTGATAAGCCACCGTGCATCCTAGATGAAAGGAAATTACAGATGTGGGGAAGTGCATCATGTACTTTCTTGCAAAACCTAATTGAGCAAACAGTTAACATATGGAGCTGTGCAGACAAACTAATTAAAGTTTACCTCTCCCCAGCCATATGTGACTTCCAGAAGACAAGCTTGATTTCCTATACTAATTAAACCTCCAAAGCACAATGGCATCACACCTTTTTGTGCTGTGGGAGCCAAATAGGGTGAACTATTGATCCTATATTTTAGAACAGAGCTTGGAAAGCTTCTTTTAGGAAGAAAGAATATAGAGATCATCCATAACTGAGGAATGGTAGGATGATGCTCTTAGGCATCGCAGCACCACTGCTCAGCTATGAATGGCTTCAGGATGTCATGATAGTTATTTATTTTAGCTTCCCATGCACTGACATTGAACTAACATAGAATGCGTTTCTGCCATTGGACTGCCTGGCACTATCAGATGAAGAATCTCACTTAGCTGGTATGTTGTCAATTTGTCCACTAATAATAATTTTGTGTCAGAAATTATTCTGGGTTGAAAGGATTTTTGCTGGAGAAACTCCGTTCAGGGGATGCCCGAATGAGGCTCCTTTTATGTCCCCAAGATCTTTCCCCACCAAAGTGGTCCCTATTTATCTACTTGCAATTTCTTGCTTTCAAACTGCTAATTTGGCTGGAGCTGGGACAGAGATGGGCACTCAAACTGTCATGCAGTACCCGGGTCTTGAACTGCTGACTTGCTGGCCTTCCAGCTAACAAGGTGAGCTTCTTAACCACTGAGCCTCTGCAGCCCCTTAATTTATCTATTGTGTGTTACTGGGTTTGTTACACATTCGAAGGGAATCTATGAACCACACATCAGGTAAGTTACTTTGAAGAACTTCAATGCCCATTCTGGTTTTAGGGGATATAGTCTTAAAAGTCTAAAATTTAGTCTAAAAAGTAACTTTTCCAAGTCCTGTTAATGTGCCTGTCAACTACAGTTTACTTATTAACAGTGCGTTTGTCTACTACAACTCTCACAGTTGTGTAAGCAGACACATCCAGTCTGAGATTCAGAAGAAATTAATACAACTCACCTGGTCTCTGTTGTAGTACTTTAGGTGCTGTGTACCCATCTTACTTCCAAAACACTCAAGCAGAAAGAGTGATGGGAAGTTTATTAATCTTCCAGCAAGTTGTCATATGGGATTGGTGGGTTGTATTCATTTTACTAGGTCATTGGCTGTTAAAAATATTAAAGAAGCCAGGGTTAAATTGCCTTTGGCAAATATAGCCTTTCTATTCATATTACAAACTGAAAGGAGCAAGAACTGCTTTAAGCATCACATGTAAAAGATGCCCTTAGCTGTTATGCTTAGGAAGCCATGTTCAGCAAATGCAGTTACAGAGCTTGGAAAATGTGCTTTTTGAACTACAATTCCCATCCTTTGCACCTCTCTGGTGTAGTAGGCGCTGAGCTGAGTAAGTTGCTACAGAGTTATCATTAAAGTGTTTGTCTTGAAATAGCGAGAACCAATGCCATACTTCTGCCCAGAAAACCTACTGTATGACTTTGGGGCTCTCACTCACTGTCTCTTAGTCAGACCTAATCTATGGGACTGTTGTGGACCCAAATGAGAAGAGGGGAACCATGTAAAGTAGTCATTTATATTGCTGATACTGGTGCGATAGATGATGTCTTATTATGCATAGGAGCTTCTGGGATTAGTTACTTTGGATCACTAGTGGGCAGTTTTCTATTCACTTTCTACTGATGGTCCAAAACAAAACGACAGAACAGAATAAAAACTAAACCAAACCAATATGTGGATCTTTGACAATATCAACGGCTTCAAAGACGCCGCCACCGCTGCCATGCCGTGCCCTCTCTGCCCCTCCACTCGGTGTGTGTCTGTGTGTGTGTGTTAAAGGGAGACTTCTCATGTTCTGGGAGGCTCCAAAGATGCCGCAGCATTGCTGTACCCTCTCCGCCCCCTCCACTCAGCAGGGGGGGATAAAATACACCACTGCTACATTTACTGCGCCCTCCTACCCCCTCCAGGATGAATGGTCGTTGGTGTGTGTGTGTGTGTCTTGGACTGATTACAGATGGACATTTGTTGTGATGTAGGGATTTTGTATTCTTATGTGATGTGGTTTTGTATTCTTATGTATTTATTGATTATTTGATTCTGGGTTCATTATTGTATCATTGATTGTATTGATTTATATATTTACTTGTATTACTGTATTACTTTATTGTGACTGTTTAAACCGCTTTGAGTCACCTGTTAGGTTGAGTAAAGCGGTATAGAAATTAAACTTGAAATGAAATTAAAATGAAATCATAGGAATCCCTATATGTCATGTCCTTTGATCTGCCCCTGTGGTCACCTGCAGAGACAGAGAATAATTGTTTTAGTATTAGTACAAAATGTTCTACCGTAGTTTAACTTTGTTTGCCTAATTTGGCTTTTCATTACAGTATGTTTGTTACTCTATTTATCTATGTCTGGATGTCTAAGCCATCGCTTAACTGCTGTTAGTCAATCTCAGTATTTCAGGTGATAATATTTGCATTTCAATTTGCAAAACAGTTGCAGAAAAGTGTGACTACCTATTTTGCCCTTTTCCTTGATTTTGATAGGACTAACAAGAGCTGAGTTGGCTAGATGTGTCAGGAGCCAGAGGTTGGGATTTTTATTTCCCACTGAGCCTCCTGAGACAAGGGCCTGCCTGTGTGGTCTTTGGAAAGCTGCACCATCCCAGGGTATCCCCAGAAGAAAGGAATTCTAAACCACTTCTATGTATTCTCCACCTTAAAAAAAACCTAGAAAGGGTTGTCATAAATCAGAATTGACATGGCAGGATGATAAACCAAAAATGGTTTATCTTAGTAAAGGAAGCCACCACTGCCATGAGTTTCCCCTGAGCAAGGCTATTAATGATAGTACTTGTGGGGGTCATTAATTCATAGGGTTACCATAACTCTTAAGTGACTTGATGGCAAATAACAACATAAAGGTTAAGGACTGGAACGGAATGGAATGGAAGGAAGGGGCAATATGGGATTGCTGATGGTTCATGCAAGCACCAGGTGATATGCCTAGAATCTGGGCAATAGTCAACCCGCTAGGTAATATGGCAACCCTGTTTACCTTTCCTTTCATAATTAAGGCACTTTTCTGAAACTGCATAACGTAGTTTTCTTGACCAACAGAATGAAAAAGTCTTCCAACACTCTTCAGAAAATGTCAATATCTATTATGCCTATTCCAGAGGCAATGTCACTCCTACCATTAACCTCTGTCTAATCCCCCTTCCTTTATCTTTGTTGCTACATTGGCATGAGTTGGAGACTGGTTTGGTAACCGAAGTAGTATCTCCCCTTTTTTATTTTGCTGGGAAACTATAACATTCCACTGGGTAAATATTATAATCTGCTATAGCAAAACTCTGTCAGTGTCCCATGCATGATATCAGGCAGATTAGCCAAGACGGTGATTTTGTTTTCCATTTAGCTCTTTTCTTGTTCACCTCAGTCCTAAACGCAGCGAAGACGAAATTGCATTACTTTGTACAACACAGAATTTCATTGGCATTTTAGTTATAATGCTGTAGAACAACATGTCATCAGTTTGTGAAATCTGGATGTACAAATCAATGTGGTTAATCTAATTCCTAGCATGTAGTGTTGGTGACACCTTGCTTTAGCCTTGACAATGCAAATACATTACATTCCAAAATGCATACAGTGCAATACATTTTAATTTAAAGTAATAATAGCTCCTGCCATATTCTGTTACACTGAAGAATTGGAATAGAAATAAAAAATATGTTGTACTCACTGGAAACTTATCAGTCAGATCACCTTGAAATGAGTCACATTTAGTGCCACTGGAGTGGCAGAATTAGCTGAACAGCTTAAATGTAAAGGGGAAATCTTGCTTGCAGCCATTGATGTGATCAGACCTAGGTTGCAATTACACAGTTAGGTCAAAACTATACTCCCCAGAAACTCCCTGATTGAATCTGAAGTGGCTCCTGTTGTAGCACACAATGGCAAGTATTTCAAAGTGGTATCAAATCTGGCTCTTCTCAGCTCCAGTTTATTTATTTTATTCATATACTGCAGTTTTGGGTGGTGGAAGACCACCTCTTTCCCCGCCACCAGTTGTCTCCTTGCCCCTTCCCCATGTCAGCTCACTCACCATTGCTCTTTCTTTGATGACCCTATATGTTTGTCTAGTAGGAGCTCTCAGTATTCCTCCTGGGCTTCGGTGGGGTTCCTCCTTTCTATTTTTCCAATCCACACGACTTGTAGATGAGGAATGAAATGTAACAGGCTTTATTAAATCTTGGAGAGGGGGAAATAGCAACAAATCATGTTGTGTAGTGTCAGTTCCCAACACCAATCCTACTTTTTGGTCTTTGGTTGCCTCTCCCTGCTTCTGCTCACCAAGAGGGTCCCAATTATGATGAAGGGTAATCTCAGTTCTCTTTATTGGGTCTCCAGATGGACAGGTAGATCCCTTCAGTCCATCAAGATCTCTCTCAGTGTTGCTCTCCAGAGTGAGGTACGCTATGCTGAAATTGAAGACAGACAAGGCAAAGTTCTATCTCCATCTCCTTGTCTTTTGGGGTCTCTTGGACTGGATAGATATAGGTCCTTTTCCTTCGGCAGTGTCTACCTAGTGGGTCAGGACTGCCTTTTCCTTTCCTTCCTCTTCCTTTCCCCCCTCTCCATTAAGAGAGTTTTAGGGATGTATTCGTACTTGAAGGTATTCTTAGATACCTTAAAATGGAACTGGACACCCCTCTAGGAATCTTACTGATATATACAATCTCACTCCTGCAGAGGATTTTCCCAGGGATTATTCAGCCCAGCTTCAGTAAATACCCATCCACTCCTCACTTGTATTGCCCCAGGCTTCATCTCTTGAGAGGTCAGCATCTTCATCCAATACTTCTCCTGCTTTAACCCTTTCAGATCTTTCTCCAGTTTCCTGGGTCGGATGACTAACTATCCTTTCCAATTCTTTGGTTGCTTTGTCTTTTCTTTCTCCTTTCCTCAGGAGTTTCCTCTTATCTCCAGGAGATGGACTGTTCCCCATCAGGCATTAGATCTACTGTCCTCCTTACTTTTCCTCCTTACCCCAACCTTCCTTCTCCTGGTGATAATGCCCTTTTCATATCTGCCATTCGCTGAGATAAATGTGTTTCTGCCAATTCTCTGTGGGCCATCTCTTCAGTCCTACAGCTATTCTGCAGCTGTAGTTTGTGTTCCAGCATCTCCACATAACTCTGCATGGTGCCTTATAAGCCTTCAGGAACTGTTCATGCAGGTGGGATCATCTGGGTAGTGCTCGTATAGAGGTCTCATATCTCTGGTCAGAGTGCAATGGTGTACTGACAGATGTGTCTAAGTCCCTGTGTTTCCTACTCTGTCCCTACCATCACAGCATTAATTGTTTTTCTCTTCTTTATGCCTCTGTTTACACATGCAGAGTATCAATTCCATTTTTAAAACTTGCATGTAAAGTTGCACACTTGAAGGTTTGGGGCCATGGAAATGAAGGTGGGAGCAGGCCATGATGTTCCCATATCATGATGTCATGTCCATGTTGACAGTGTGCACACCTACCCACATCGCTGTTATCTCCCACTATGTGTATCAATATGCTGGGTTAAACCATAGGAAAAAGGACTACTGTACATCTTTTTGTAGTGCATTACAAGTGGGAGTTGTGCCTGTTTGCAGTCTGTTAACCCATAGCAACTACACTTTCCCCAGTTTATTGCAATGGCATAGTTTCAACCTTAGAGAAACCCAGTGGCCGAGTAACAAGACATGTTATTGCCTGCTCCATGTATAGGAAGAAATCTGTTGCCTTCTTTCCATTTGTGATCTCGCTCCTGGAATATTTGACAGATAGCAACTTAATTACAACTTTAACATTTCCCTCACTAACAATGCAAACAGTCAACTATCTATTTAGTGTCAGACTCATAGGGGTTGCCATAGGACAGTTCTTGGAATACATGTGACTTTTCAAACCCACAGTGTGGCTCCACCAACTTCATTTGATTCCTCCTGATTTCCCTGTATCTCCAACACCCTTAAAATTTTCACTCCAGATGATAAAACTATGCCATCTACATTCACTATGTTGCCCAGGTCTATTTTAGATGCAAAGGGTGGGGCTCCCCCCTGTATTGCCAAGAAGGCTGGCCAAACCTGCTTGGCTCAGGTCCTAAGATCTGGAGGCAATAAGCGCTCAGTGGATGGTAAGAAGCAAAGCTGTATTGAACAGATCCTTCTACAAGCATGCAGGTAACACAGAACAAGAAATCAAAGCATGCCCAAGAAAACATACAAAGCAGGTTTCTACGATCAGCTGCTGGGAGCCTGGATAGCAGCAGATAAGCCCCTAGACCTGTGATGGCAAACCTTGTCACTCCAGATGTTCTTGGACTTCAATTCCCAGAAGCCCAAGTCCCCGTGAATCCACACGAATGGGTTTGCTGTGATTCATCTGGCCCGCACCACCCTCGTCGCTCCTGTACGGGCGCGTTTTGCTTCCGCTTCCGGGAGCGACGAGAGCGACGCGGGCCAGATGAATCACAGCAAACCCATTCGTGTGGATTCATGGGGGCTTAGGCTTCTGGGAATTGAAGTCCAAGAACATCTGGAATGCCCAAGGTTCGTCATCATGGGCCTAGGCCATCTGGGCTGCAGCACCTGGTGCCTGGACTATGGGGAGCTCCAAACTGAGGGGTCAAACTTGTCTCCTTTTATACCCTTGTGCCAGTATGTGACCTCATCATCCTGGCTCTAAGCCACTCACTTTGAGATGCCAACAACCAAATAATGGTAGCTGGGGTGGACATAGTTGACATAAAAATCTTAGAGGTGCAACTGAGAGGCGGCTAGTCTCACACTTCCTTATTGCAGCCAAGGTCACAGGATGGTACCATAGTTTAGCTTAGGTTTATCTCATCTTGTCAAGTGGCTCTCTCTGCATTCCTGCATAATCTAAACATTTCAGAGAATAAATGTGATAAGTTCAGGAACATTCCTTCCCTCAGTAAGCAACTCAGATAATTAAGCACAAATAATAGAACCCATTTTGAGCCAAGAGCCTGCTGTCGGAATTGGGACATACCACTAAACTCCTCAAAATGACAATAGTCTCCCACGTTTGGCATCATCCCTTGGTACCATACTCCACCTCAAACAACAACAACAACCAAACTTGGAATAAGTCTTTGAAGTTGGACTTGCTCTCAGAGAAATGTGCAGAATAGTTTATGAATCATCTGTATGTGTACATATGAGTTCCTCTGTAGCCCTTTGAGCTTCTCATTAAACCCTGATCTTAAATGGAACTGATCCCTCAACAACCAGACAAGGTTCATGTCATTCCAATATGTGCCCAATTTCCACACTTTTGTGTCTTTCCCAAAATGCTTGGTTTTTCTTTGTTTCTTATGCTTTATGTTTCTTCCCTTCTGAGACAGCAACTTGGATTATATTTTTCCCTTTCTTTCAAAAGCTCCCTACTCTGTTTCAAAAAACAGGGGTGGTGCTGGTGGTGATTTACTGCTACAGCATCTGCCAAACTCAAAAGAAGAATTTCCCCTTCCCAAATGGGAGAGATGGAAGGATGTGAACATGCCAGGTGAAAGAGGGAGGCATGGTCTAGCAAGAGCAGCACCTGGAAGCTGGAAATATGATCTAGATTGCAGCCCAAGCTCTGGCTACTGCTAGAAACTTTAGGGAACCTATGGCCACCTGTGACTTGGATGTGCAAAGGCTGCATGCAAGGCACTCTGGCAACAAGGAGGACTGTTTTTAAGTGCTTTGAAAGCTCAGTGTCTCCCTGAATCTTCAAACCCACTTTGGATGCAAATCATGGTAATTCCACATATATCTGGATAATCCCCAAGCTTTAGTGGCAGAAGGAGAAACAGAACAAGGGGATATAAAAGTCCCATCTGAAAAAGCCCTAGGTAAGTATGCATGCACACATTATGTGGTTCAACATATATTACTGCGTATATTGTACACATATATTTATTTGGTGATGTGTTTGTACACCCACAGCAATATCTCCTTGTGTCTGTATATATTTGACTTTCAGCCTAAATCATATGCATGAGTTATATACAGCTATTGATATGTTAGATAGGCATGGCAGTGCTTAGAAAATTTGTGATCTCCTTCCTGGCATATTTGACAGATAACATTCGAAATACAAATGTCAAAATGCATTTAGATTCCCCCTCTTTTCCCTAACAAGCCCTGAAGAATATACAAACCCTTCTTGACAGAATCAGTTCAGCAGACTCCTTCAAGCCATGCCTTAAGTATTGCAGAGAATCTAACTCTTAAAGCCATGGAGATCCATGACTGCTCATGAACACAAAACACACTACCCCAAACAAAAGCAAAGTCGAGGACCCAGGGGTGGAATTATTTAAGAAAATCATGACATGGTTATATATATATTAAAAAACTAAATATAGAAAACACTGGAAAAATCAGACAAAACTAATTTGATTTCTATGAAGTCCCTGGATTGTCATGAAAAACAATGAGAGAAACTGTATAAATTTGACTTTAAAAAGAATAGAAAATCCCCTTTGGGTCATACCTTCAAAATCTGAACCATGGATATTTCATGCTTTTGAATGTAGAACTGTGCATCAAGGAGACAGAATCAGACCCTGGGACTGGACCAGTAGTGGCCAACCTTGGTACTCCAGGTGTTCTTGGACTTCAATGCCCAGAAGCCCAACTCAACACACCTGCTAATCATGGCTTCTGGGAATTAAAGTTCAAGAACACCTGGAGTGCCAAGGTTGGCCACCACTGGACTTGTTATGTATGCATGTACAATGTTACTTTAAATATATGAATGTAACCAGTCCACAATCACAATGTATCTCAGCTGTTAAGGAACGCGAGCAAGCCGCCCATAGAGGGCAGCTGCGAGCGTTCAGTCTCACATGGTCCACATTGCCCAAATCACGAACAGCCGCGGGAATTTCCCCACATGATCAGGAGCTACAGAAAACAACTGCAGAAGAGAAAACAACTGCAGAAGAGAGGCGTGACCTGGGCGAGGCCACGCCGGTAGCAGCCAATAAGCTACCGTGCAACAAGATTCAAATGTATTGTGTTATGGTATATAATGAGATGTATCTCCCCCATTACCACATGTTCGTGCTGAGCATCAATGAATAAACCTGTGTTAGTCCTTCCTGTAGGGTACTGCAGTGGCTCAAGTCGCTAAGACGCTGACTGGGAAGCGGAAGGTCAGCAGTTCAATTCCCGAGTACTGCAGGACGGAAATGAGCTCCCGTCTTCATCCCAGCTCCTGCCAACCTAGCAGTTCGAAAGCAAGAAATTGCAAGTAGATAAATAGGGACCACTTCGGTGGGAAGGTAACAGCGTTCCGTGCGCTCCGGTGTCTAGTCATGCCTGCCACATGACCACGGAAACGTCTGCAGAAGCAGACAGCGCTGGCTCTTCGGCTTAGAAACAGAGATGAGCACTGCACCCTAGAGTCGGATACGACTGGCTTTCGAGCAAGGGAAACCTTTACCTTTACCTAGTCCTTCCTGCGACTCCTTCTTTGTCTTCCGTGCAAGACACCAAATTGGCGACGAGGATGGGATAGATGGCGAATCCCAAGGTCAAGCCGTACCAGTTCGATGTCAGCGAGCCCGAACAATGGGAGCTCTACGAGTGCCAGTTTCGGCACGCCATGGAGGCTGCAGGTGTCGACGACGATGCGAAGATGCGCTCCCACTTCCTGTCTCAGGTGGGGCCGGCCACGCTGCGGATCCTGATGACCCTGGTGGCCCCCCGAAAGGTGGACGAGGTGCCCATCGACCGTATCCTGGAGAGGCTGCGTGCACACTTCCAGCCGCCCGTCTCGATCTTCCCAGCCCGGGTCGCGTTCCACAGGCGAGACCAGTGACCGGGCGAATCCGTGTCCGCCTACGCGGCGGCCCTCAGGCTTGCAGCGGTGCATTGCCAGTGGGACGACCTGGACCAGGCCCTCCGTGACCGCATGCTGTGCGGCTTGAGGGACGAGGAGCTTCAGAGGAGGCTCATGACCCGCGACCATCACCTCACATTCAACGAGGTACTGCGGGAGGCGCAAGCAGCCGAGGAGGCCAGGAGCGGCGTCCGGCTATTCAAGTCTCGAGGGGCCACGTCCGAGAGGGCCAAGTCACCAGTGCAGGCGGCCCGGCGGACACCAGTGAAGACGGCCTGGCGGGCCCCCAAGCCGCCCGCCACCACACCAACGTCGTCCGAGGAGTCGTCCACAACAGCGGACCCCTACTCCAGCGAGGACGACGATGTCCAGAGGATCAAGAAGCGAGGTGAGAAGCGGCAGACCCGAGAACGGCAGGACCGCCGCTGCGACGGTTGTGGGGCGGCCCACGACCGCACGAGGTGTCCGTTCCGGAAGGCCGAGTGCCACAACTGCGGCCGAAAGGGACACATCGCCCGAGTATGCAGACGCGGGCGAGTCGAGGACAAGGGCAGTTCCAGCCATTCCCAGACGCACCAACGAAAGGCGGCCGGCACCCGGAAGGTCTCAGCCGGCCACAGCGAGGAAGGCGTGAACCGCGTGGGCCTGGAGCACCGGTGGTTTTTCATAGAGGTACTGTTGCAGGGGGTCCCTGTGAGGATGGAGATAGACTCGGGGTCATCTTATTCCATCCTGTCCCAAAAAGAGTTTATGCGCATTCCCCCAGAGAAGCGGCCCAAACTGCGGGCCATGAGATCCAATCTACGGGACGTGCAGGGAAATGGGATCCCGGTGTTGGGGGTGGGGAACTTCAAGGTGAAGTTCAAGAATTACTCCGAGAAACTGCCCCTAGTGGTCCTCAAAGGGGGGAGGTGCTGCCTTTTGGGAACGCAATGGTTTGCTCCCCTGGGGATCGAACTGTCCGGCATTAACGCCATCGAGACTGACCCAATGCGGGACGTGTGCGACGCACACCCGGACGTTTTCAAGAAGGGGCTCGGGAAATACAAGGGCCCCCGGTTTCCTTTGAGCTGGACCCAGAAATCCGGCCCATCCGCCTCAAGCCAAGGAGAGTGCCCTTCGCCCTCAAGGAGAAGATTGAGGCGGAACTGGACAAATTGGTGGGGCAGGGGATTTTGGTTCCAGTTGACTCGGCGGAGTGGGAAACGCCGATTGTTACAGCCCTCAAGTCAAATGGGGAGGTCAGAATTTGTGCAGACTATAAATGTACGATAAATAAGGCCATTCGGCCAAATGCATACCCGGTGCCCGTGGTCAGCCATTTGCTGGCCACGCTACATGGGGGGAGGTTTTTCGCCAAGTTAGATCTGGCCCAGGCGTATCAGCAGCTCTCTGTAACCCCGGCTGCTGCCGCCGCGCAAACGATCGTAACGCACAAGGGGGCGTTTAAGGTAACGCGCCTTCAGTTTGGCGTGAATTCGGCCCCCGGAATTTTCCAGTCCCTCGTGGAACGCCTTTTAAAGGGGCTTCCAGGCGTCCTCCCATACTTCGACGACATGTTGATAACAGCGGGGAGCGAATTAGAGTTAGCCAAGAGGCTAGATGGGGTTCTCTCAGTGTTCGAGAGGGCAGGACTTCGATTGAGGAGGGACAAGTGCGTATTCTTCGCGAGGGAGGTAGAGTTTCTAGGGTTTAAGGTAACCCCGGACGGAATCAAACCCTCCGAGTCCAAGGTAGCGGCCGTGAGAGACGCCCCTCGCCCCACCGCGAAACCGGAGCTGCAGTCATTCCTAGGGCTCCTAAATTTCTATCACTCCTTCCTGCCTCGGAAGGCATCGGTCGCGGAGCCACTGCACGCGCTACTTAAGAAGGATGCGGTTTGGCGGTGGGGGGACAAGCAGGAGAGGGCATTCAAAGAGCTTAAGTCACTCCTGTCTTCGGATGCGGTCCTGACCCATTTTGATCCGAAAAAACCAGTGGTGCTAGTCTGTGATGCGTCCCCGGTGGGGGTGGGGGCGGTCCTGTGCCACGTGTTGGAGAGCGGGAGGGAAGCCCCGGTGGCGTACTACTCAAGGTCCCTCTCGAAAGCCGAGCGCAATTACGCGCAAACAGATAGGGAGGCCCTAGCAATAATCGCGGGAACCAAGAAGTTCCACGATTTTTTATACGGCCGCGAGTTTACGGTAGTGACGGATCACAAGCCGCTGGTGGGGATCTTCACTACCGGCAAACCAACCCCACAAATTCTATCCCCCAGGATGCTGCGTTGGGCCATTTTTCTCAACGCCTACCAATATGAGCTGGTCTATCGCCCAGGGAAGGAGATCTCCCATGCGGACGCCCTGTCCCGATCCCGTCTCCCTAGTTTAGGGGACCCCACGTGTGAGGTAGAGCAGGAACACCAAGTCCTGCTGATTGAGTCTCTCGACTCACCCCCAATTGTACCGGCCGACCTCGCCAAGGCCACGGCGGCCGACAAGATCCTGGCCCAAGTTAGTTCCTGGGTTAGAAAAGGGTGGCCCACCTCTCCCCCCGAGGAACATTTCAAGCCGTTTTTCAGGCGCAGAGTAGAGCTTTCTCTGGAAAGGGGCTGCTTACTCTGGGGCCAGCGGGTGGTTATCCCAGAGAAGCTGAGGGCCAAGGTGCTGAGGCTACTGCACACCAGCCACCCCGGGATCGTGCGCTCCAAGGCTCTGGCCAGGAGTTTCTTTTGGTGGCCACAGATAGACGGGGACATAGAACGCCTAGTGGGCACGTGCGAGAGCTGCCAGAGCTCTCGGCCCGAGGAGTCCCGGTTACCCCATAGGGAATGGGATACGGCCCGCGGGCCATGGTCCCGGATCCATGTCGACTTCGCCAGCCCTTTCCGCGGGTCCATGTTTCTCCTGGTAGTCGACTCCTACTCCAAGTGGTTGGAGGTAATCCCCATGAACAGCACTTCCTCTGCCGCAACCATTAAACAGTTGCGCAAGCTCTTTGCCTGCTTCGGCCTGCCAGACGTCCTTGTGAGCGATAACGCTAGTACCTTCACGTCGGCAGAGTTCAAAACGTTTATGGAGAGGAATGCCGTCAGGCACATAACCGCTGCCCCGTTTCACCCCGCCACAAACGGTCAGGTAGAGTGCCAAGTGCGCACTACGAAAGACGCACTGCGGCGCATGGGTCCCGGTGAGTTGAACCTGCATCTGTGCCTGTTCCTCATCTGCTACAGGACAACCCCCTTAGCATCAGGCTTTTCCCCAGCCGAACTCCTCATGAGGAGGCGTCCGGTAACACTTTTTGACCGGATGGATCCGTCCAGGGTGGAGGATGAGGGGAGAAATATAAGCATAGGGGGAGAGAGCTCTAAAAGTTTTTCGGTAGGGGACCCGGTTCACTGCAGGAACTACGCGGCCTCGGGGCCAGCGTGGGTACCAGGGACAATTGTTGAAAGCATAGGGGGAGAGAGCTCTAAAAGTTTTTCGGTAGGGGACCCGGTTCACTGCAGGAACTACGCGGCCTCGGGGCCAGCGTGGGTACCAGGGACAATTGTTGAGCAAACGGGGCCGGTATCCTACAGGGTCGAGACTAGTTCAGGTCTACTCTGGAGAAGGCACGCCGATCAACTCAGAAGGCGAGTCACCAGTGAGGGGGAATCAGCGTTAGGGTCCTCCCCCACCCGCATTACCCAAGGGGGAGACACGGAGGATACTTTGGAAGAGAGGGATCAGTTTGATGATGATTATGAGTTGCAGTACCAGGGGGGTGTAGCGGAGTGGTCCCCCACCCGTCCTAGCGAAAAGAGGGGTTTCAGTTCAGCCCCTGGTACTTCCAGTCCCCCCAGCCCTTTTGTTTTAGAATATACCATAGCTCCAGCTCCCCGGAGACCGACACCCCCAGGACAGGCAACAGGAGCGAGTCCGCCCACCACAGCCTCTAGAACTCCCGGGCAGGTAACGGGGGGTGGCGAGGCCACGAGGGCCTCTTCGTCGGTCCCGAGATTCGTACTGGGGGGGTCCCCAAACTCCTCAAACGGCAGGCAGGGATTCACTTCCCAACTATTCATTCCATTCCCGTCCCCCAATGCAAGGTTACCACAGACGCCACACCGAGCCGCTAATGAGTCCCCCCTTTCCATTGCAGGGCAGGACTCCGCGGAACCAGGAGCCTCCGGCTCCCCTGTGTTAAGTCAAGCGGCCGCACGCCCCAGGCGCACATGCGGCAAGCCACAATGGTTGAGGGACTTCGTCCCATCCTAGGGGGGAGGGATGTTATGTATGCATGTACAATGTTACTTTAAATATATGAATGTAACCAGTCCACAATCACAATGTATCTCAGCTGTTAAGGAACGCGAGCAAGCCGCCCATAGAGGGCAGCTGCGAGCGTTCAGTCTCACATGGTCCACATTGCCCAAATCACGAACAGCCGCGGGAATTTCCCCACATGATCAGGAGCTACAGAAAACAACTGCAGAAGAGAAAACAACTGCAGAAGAGAGGCGTGACCTGGGCGAGGCCACACCGGTAGCAGCCAATAAGCTACCGTGCAACAAGATTCAAATGTATTGTGTTATGGTATATAATGAGATGTATCTCCCCCATTACCACATGTTCGTGCTGAGCATCAATGAATAAACCTGTGTTAGTCCTTCCTGCGACTCCTTCTTTGTCTTCCGTGCAAGACACCAAAGGACTGGACCATTTCAGAGAAAGATTCAGCTAAGAATTTCAATTCTGTGCATTTATCTACAGAATGAAAAGCTCCTGTGTATTGTACACTACCCAGTATAGTAGAGATGGATAGCTCAGTGAGTATGGTATCTGGCTGGAGAGCCAGAGGTTGGGAGTACAATTCCCTGCTGCTTATCTCAGAAAAGACAGCCTGTGAGGCCTTTGGCTAGCTGTACAGGCTCAGGGCACCCCCAGAAGAAGGGAATAGTGAATCACATCTGCGTAGCCTCTAGAAAACCCTGGAAGAGGTCACTATAAGTTGGAATGGACTTGACAGTATGTAATTATTATTGATATAGTGAAGAAGTCTTCTACCTAGCTACAACCATTCCTCTTTTACATGACATCTTTTTCCAGACAAAGAATACGAGACATTATTTTTGTTGTTCAGTCACACAGGCAACTCTGACTCTTTGTGACCCCATAGACCATCGCTCTCCAGGCACCCCTGTCCTCCACCATCCTCTTTAGTCAGCACAGCCCTGTGCCCATTGTGTCTACAATACCATCTAGCCATCTCATTATCTGCTGCCCCCTTCTTCTTTTGCCCTTCACCTTCCCCAGCATCAAGGCCTTCTCAAGTGAATCCTCTCTTCTCATTTGATGTCCAAAATACTTCAGCTTCATCTTTGTTATTTGTCCTTCTAAGGAGCACTCAGGGCTAATCTCTTCTAATATTGACCTATTTGTTCTCCTCGCTGTCCAGGGGACTCTCAAAACTCTCCTCCAACACCACATCTCAAAGGCATCTATTTTTCTTTGCTCAGCCTTTCTAATGATCCAGCTCTCACAGCCATACATTACCACCGGAAATACCATTGCTTTCACTATGTGGACCTTTGTTTGCAGTGAGATGTCTCTACTTTTCACTATGTTCCCCAGGTTTTTCATAGCTTGTCTCCCAAGAATCAGTCGCCTTTTTATTTCATGGCTGCAATCTCCATCTGCAGTGATCTTGGATCCTAAGAAAGTAAAGTCTGTCACTGCTTCTACTTCTTCCCCATCTATTTTCCAGGGACTGATATGGCATGTTGCCATTATCTTGGTTTTCTTGATATTGAGTCTCAGGCCAGCTTTTGCACTCTCTTCTTTCAACCTAATCAGGAGTTTCTTTAGGTCTTCCTCACTTTCTGCCATTAGGGTGGTATCGTCTGCATATCTCAAATTGTTGATGTTTCTCCCAGCAATTTTGATCCCATATTGTGATTCCTCCATCCCTGCATTGCAATTGTGCTCTGTGTATAGGTTGAATAAGCAGGGTGATAAAATGTAGCCTTGTCTTACTCCTTTTCCTATTCCAAACCACTCTGTCATTCCGTGTTCTGTCCTAACTGTTGCTTCTTGATTCATGTACAGATTTCTCAAGAGGCATATGAGGTGCTCTGGTATTCCTATCTCTTTAATTACTTGCCACATCTTGTTGTGGTCCACACAGTCAAAAGCCTTAGTGTAGTCAATAAAACAAAAGTAAACTTGTTTCTGGTATTCCTCTGTTTTCTCCATGACCCAATGTATCTTGGCAATGTGGTCTCTGGTCCCCCTACCTGTTGTGTATGTAACAGTATTACTTTAAGAATGTATGAATGTAACCTGTCAATGATTACAATGTAACCCAGCTGTTAAAGGAATGCAAGCTAGCTACCCATAGAGGGCAGCTGCGAGCGTTCAGCTCACATGGTTCAAATTCCCCAATCACTGGCAGCCGCGGGACCCTTCCCGCGCAAGGATCACCTGGAGAAGATGGGCGTGACTCAGAATGACGTCACGCAAGGTAGCAGCCAATGAGCTACCATGCAACCCTTTTCAAATGTATTACTGCAGTATAAAATGAGCTGTACCTCCGCCATTACCACATGTTCATCCTGACCATCATGAAATAAAGCTGTGTTTTAGCCCTCACCACTGCTCCTTCTTTGTCTTCCGTGCAAGACACTAAATTGGCGACGAAGGTGGGATCCATGGCGCATCCCAAGATCAAGCCTCACCAGTTCGACATCAGCGATCCCGAGCAATGGGAGCTGTATGAGTGCCAGTTTCGGCACGCCATGGACGCTGCAGGCATCGACGACGAAGGGAAGATGTGCTCACACTTCCTAGCCCAGGTGGGGCCGGCCACGCTGCGCATCCTGATGAACCTGGTGGCTCCCCGGAAGGTCGACGTGGTGCCCATTGACCGCATCCTTGTGATACTGAGGGAGCACTTCCAGCCGCCTGTTTCCATTTTTCCGGCCCAGGTCGTGTTACACAGGCGAGATCAGTGCCCGGGGGAATCCGTATCCGCCTATGTGGCGGCCCTTAGGCTGGCGGCCGTCCACTGCCAATGGGAGGACCTGGACATAGTCCTTTGAGACCGCATGCTGTGTGGCCTGAGGGACGAGGAGGTCAGAGGAAGTTTATGACCCGTGACCATCGCCTCACGTTCAATGAGGTACTGCGAGAGGCCCAAGCGGCTGAGGCGGTGAGGAGCGGGGTCAGAGTTTTTAAGTCCCAAGGGGCTGCACCGGAGAGGGCCAAGTCACCCGTGCAAGCGGCCCAGCGGACCTCGGCGCAGGCGGCCTGGCGGGGCCCCCGACAGCCCACAGGCACCCCAGCAACCTCCGAGGAGTCATCCACGCTGCGGAATCCTGCTCCAGCGAGGACGACGACATGCAGAGAGTAAAGAAGCATGGAGAAAAGCGCCGGACCAGCGAGCGAGGAAACCACCGCTGTGATGGCTGCGGGGCATTTCACGACTGAACGAGGTGCCCATTCCGGAAGACCGAGTGCCACAACTGCGGGCGGAAAGGCCACATCGCCAGGGTCTGCAGGCACAGGTGAACGGAGGACATGGGCTCATCGAAACACCCTCAAGTGCACCAATGCAAGGCGGCCGGCATCGGAAAGGTCTCAGCCAACGACGACGCGGCGACGGTGAGCCGCGTGGGCCTGGAGCACTGGTGTTTCTTTGTAGAGGTACTGTTACAAGGGGTCCCGGTTAGGATGGAAATAGACTCGGGGTCATCCTACTCCATCCTGTCCCAGAAGGAATTCCTGCGCATTCCCCCAAATGCGTGCCCCAAGTTGCGGGCCATGAAGTCGAACTTACGAGACGTGCAGGGTTATGGGATCCCGGTGTTGGGGGTGGGGAACTTCACAGTGAAGTTCAAAAGGTTCACAGAAAAGCTGCCCTCAGTAGTTCTCAAGGGGGTGGGGGAACCTGTTGCCTTTTGGGAACCCAGTGGTTTGCTCCCCTGGGAATTGAACTGTTCGGCATAAACACCATAGAGACTGACCCAATTTGGGACGTGTGCGTTGCGCACCCAGACGTTTTCAAGAAGGGGCTCGGGACTTACAAGGCCCCCCCGGTTTCTTTTGAGTTGGACCCAGAAATCCGGCCCATACGTCTCAAGCCAAGAAGAGTTCCCTTTGCCCTCAAGGACAAGATTGAGGCGGAACTGGACAAATTGGTGGGGCAGGGGATTTTAGTTCCAGTCGATTCTGCGGAGTGGGAAACTCTGATTGTTACAGCTTTAAAATCCAATGGGGAGGTCAGGATTTGCGCTGACTACAAATGTACAATTAACAAGGCCATTCGGCCAAATGCATATCCAGTGCCAGTAGTTAGCCACTTACTGGCCACATTGCATGGGGGGAGGTGTTTTGCCAAGCTAGACCTGGTGCAGGCGTACCAGCAGCTCACAGTAACCCCAGCTGCTGCTGCTGCGCAAACCATCGTTATGCATAAGGGGGCATTCAAGGTAACACGCCTACAGCTTGGTGTAAATTCGGCCCCTGGGATCTTCCAGTCCCTCGTGGAACACCTTTTAAAGGGGCTTCCAGGCGTGCTCCCATATTTTGACGACGTTTTGATAACAGCAGGGAGCGAATCGGAACTAGCGAGAAGACTAGACAAGGTCCTCTCTGTATTTGAGAGAGCGGGACTGAGGTTGAGAAGGGACAAATGTGTATTCTTCGCGAGGGAGGTTGAGTTTCTCGGGTTCAAGATAACCCCGGAGGGCATCAAGCCATCCGAGTCCAAGGTTGCAGCTGTGCAAAACGCCCCTCGCCCCACCGCGAAACCGGAGCTGCAGTCATTTCTAGGGCTCCTGAATTTTTACCATTCCTTCTTGCCAAGGAAGGCATCCGTCGCAGAGCCACTGCACGGGCTACTGCGGTTTGGCGGTGGGGAGATAGGCAGGAGAAAGCATTCAGAGAGCTCAAGGCGCTCTTATCCTCGGATGCTGTTCTGACTCATTTTGACCCAGGGAAACCAGTAGTTTTGGTCTGTGATGCATCACCAGTGGTGGTGAGGGCGGTCCTGTGCCACGTGTTAGAGAGCGGGCGGGAAGCCCTGGTTGCCTTCTATTCCAGGTCACTTTCAAAGGCAGAGCGCAACTACGCGCAGACAGATAGAGAGGCCCTGGCCATAATCGCGGGAACAAAGAAGTTCCACGATTTCCTATACGGCTACGAGTTCACGATTGTGACTGATCATAAGCCCCTTTTGGGAATTTTTACTACAGGCAGGCCCACCCCACAAATTCTGTCCCCCAGAATGCTACGTTGGGCGATTTTCCTTAATGCCTACCAGTACGAGCTGGTCCATCGCCCAGGGAAGGAGATCTCCCATGCAGACACGCTGTCCCGATCTCCCCTCCCTAGTTTAGGAGACCCTGAATGCGAGGTAGAGCAGGACCACCAAGTCCTGCTGATCGAGTCTCTCCACTCGCCCCCCCATAGTTCCCGCAGACCTCGCCAAAGCCACGGCGGCTGACAAAATCCTGTCCCAAGTCAGTTCCTGGGTAAGGAAAGGGTGGCCCACAACTCCCTCCGAGGAGGAATTCAAATCATTTTTCAGACGCAAAGTAGAGCTTTCCCTTGAAAGGGGCTGCCTTCTCTGGGGCCAGCGGGTAGTCATCCCAGAGAAGTTATGAGCTAAGGTGCTGAGGCTACTGCATACCAGCCACCCGGGAATAGTGCGTTCCAAAGCACTGGCCAGAAGCTACTTCTGGTGGCCCCAGATAGACGTGGATATAGAGCATTTGGTGGGCACATGCGAGAGCTGCCAGAGCTCTCGGCCCGAGGAGTCCCGGCTGCCAAATATGGAATGGGACACGGCCCGCGGGCCATGGTCTTGAGTACACGTCGACTTCGCTGACCCCTTCCGCGGGTCCATGTTTCTGCTGATAGTCGACTCATACTCCAAGTGGTTGGAGGTCATTCCCATGTCTAACACCTCATCTGCCACAACCGTTAAACAATTGCGCAAGGTGTTCAGTTGCTTTGGCCTGCCGGACGTCCTTGTTAGCGATAACACCAGTACCTTCACGTCTGCGGAATTCAAGGCATTCATCGAGAGGAATGCCATCCGGCATATAACCTCTGCCCCGCTTCACCCCGCCACAAATGGTCAGGTAGAGCGCCAAGTGCGCACTACGAAAGATGCACTGTGGCGCATGGGTGCCGGTGAGTTGAACCTCCAACTGTGTCAGTTCCTCATCTGTTATAGGGCAACTCCCCTAGCTTCAGGATTGTCACCGGCTGAGCTCCTCATGCGGAGGAAGCCGGTAACACTTTTTGATCGGTTGGATCCGACCATGGTGGAGGATGAGGGGAGAAATATAGAGTTAGGAAGCTCCAAAAGTTTTCACTGCAGAAACTACGCAACCTCGGGTCCCACGTGGGTTCCAGGAACGGTCATTGAACAAACAGGGCCAGTGTCTTACAGGGTCGAGACTAGCACAGGTCTACTCTGGAGAAGGCACGCTGACCAACTCAGAAGGTGAGTTACCAGTGAAAGGGAGTCAGCGTTAGGGTCCTCCTCCACTTGCATAACCCAAGGGGGAGACACAGGGACGTCCTCGGGTACAAATACATACCCTGGATTCTCAGACGAGGAGGAGGATACTTTGAAAGAGTGTAATGAGTTTGACTTTATGTTACCGTACCAGGGGGGTGTCGCGGAGTGGTCCCCCACCTGTCCGAGCGAGAAGAGGGGTTTTAGTTCAGCCCCTGGTACCTCCAGTCCTCCCAGTCCTTTTGTTCTAGAGTATACCCCATCACCAAGACCCCCGAACCAGGCAGCAGGGGGAAGTTCATTCTCTCCATCCCCAAGAACTCCGAGTCAGGCAGCAGGGGGTAGCGCAAGTATGCCGGTTGCAGGCGCAAGAGACCGGGTCGAGACAACAAGGGTATCCTCGTCGGTTCTGAGGTTCATGCTGGGGGGGTCCCCAGGCGCCACGAGCAACAGGCAGGGGTTCACATCCCAGCTGCATGCTCCGTTCCCTTCTCCCAACGCAAGGTTGTCACAGAGTCCCCGTCAGATGACTAATGAGTCCCCCCTTTCCGTTGCAGGATGAGAGTCTGCAGAACTCGGAGCCCCTAGTTCCCCTGAGCTCAGCCAAGCAGTCGTACGCCCCAAGCACACATGCGGGAAGCCACAATGGTTGAGGGACTTCATCCCATCCTAGGGGGGAGGAGTGTTGTGTATGTAACAGTATTACTTTAAGAATGTATGAATGTAACCTGACAATGATTACAATGTAACCCAGCTGTTAAAGGAACGCGAGCTAGCTACCCATAGAGGGCAGCTGCGAGCATTCAGCTCACATGGTTCAAATTCCCCAATCACTGGCAGCTGCGAGAACCTTCCCGCGCAAGGATCACCTGGAGAAGATGGGCGTGACTCAGAATGACGTCATGCAGGTAGCAGCCAATGAGCTACCGTGCAACCCTTTCCAAATGTATTACTGCAGTATAAAATGAGCTGTACCTCCGCCATTACCACATGTTCATCCTGACCATCATGAAATAAAGCTGTGTTTTAGCCCTCACTGCGGCTCCTTCTTTGTCTTCCGTGCAAGCCACTAAACTACCTCTTCTGAACCCAGCCTGCACCTCTGGTAGTTCTCTTTCTACATGCTGCTGCAGTCTATCCTGTATTATCTTGAGCATCACTTTGCTAGCTTGTGGGATGAGCGCAATTGTTCGATAATTTGAACATTTTTTGGCATTGCCCTTTTTGGGGATTGGGACGTATACTGATCTTTTCCAATCCTCTGGCCACTGTTTCGTTTTCCAAATCTGCTGGCATATAGCATGTAGTAGCTTGATTCCATCATCTTTTAGGGCTTTGAACAGTTCAACTGGGATACCATCATCTCCACTGGCTTTGTTATTTGCAGTGCTTTTTAGGGCCATTCTGACTTCACTCTCTAGGATGTCTGGTTCAAGTTCAATTTCCCCTCATTGTTATTATCCGAGGTGTTTAGGTCTTTTTTTGTAGAGTTCCTCTGTGTACTCTTTCCATCTTTTCTTTATCTCTTCTGCATCCGCTAACTCCTTGCCAGCTTTGTCTTTTATCGTGGTCATTTTTGCTTTGAACATTCCCTTGACTTCCCCAATTTTTAAAAGAGATCTCTAGTCCTGCCTCATGTTGTTTTCCTCTATTTCTTTGCACTGTTCACTTAGGTAGGTTTCCTTATCTCTCCTTGATTAGGACATGATAATAAAATGAGGATAAGCAACATGTTCATAGGGCATAGGTTGGGCTGTGCCATACCCTGCTAATGACACACAACCTTCAGTCCTCTGACACCTTACAGCTACATGAAATCATTCTTGCAAAGAAAACAACAGTTTCTGGTGGTGGTGAACCCATTCCAGGATTTAACCTGAACATTTCAGTAGCTAATTCAGGTGCTGAACCCTATTTCCCAAACCCTATTTCTGCAGCACAACAGCTCCTTCGAGTTCTGACTACTACCCATGAGGAATTTGGTGAGTTGCTGTTCAAAATAACCACTTCCCCAAATTTTGCTCTGCACATGCCCATTTTATACCGTTTGTGCTTGCTTGTCCTTGGATGGCAAGAGAAAATGCTTCAGTGTTCTCAGTTGCTCACTTTGTGGAAACTTGGTTGTTCACTTGGAGTCACTCACACGGCACTCCAAGTGGCTCTGTCAGATCCCAAATACAAGGGGCAATGCTTGCCATGCAGGGTAGATTGCAAGGGGAGGTGAGCATTGGCTGCCTCAGGTGGAATCCTGTGCTTACCTGTGATTAGCTGTGGTGGGAAAAGGAAAGGGGAAATATGTCTTTCAGAGGAAAGTAAAAACCAGTTGTCCTGTGAAGGCTATATTGTCTCCATTGTCCACAGTATATTGTCCATGGTAGTGGGAGAAGGAGTTAAAAGATAGCTCAGGGATGCCATCTAGTTTGAAATAATCCTCCCGTTAGATCCCCTCCTGCCCCCATCCACCAATTTCATACAGTATTCCCTAGGTCATTTTGTCCTCTTATATTCTTGTAACTTCTCCCTCCCCCATCTGGATTAGAAGGGTTTCCCCGATTACATCATAATCCTGAGAGTCCCTTGGACAGCAAAGAGAACAAATAGGTCATTACTAGAAGAAATCAACCCCGACTGTTCATTGGAGGGACAAATAGTAAAGATGAAGCTAAAGTACTTTGGACATCAAATGAGAAGGGAGGAATCACTTGAGAAGGCTTTGATGCTGGGAAAGGTAGAGGGCAAGAGAAGAAGGGGGCGTCCAAAGATGAGATGGCTAGATGGTATTGTAGACACAATGGGCATAGAGCTGTGTGGTTCGGTATCCCTTTAAATACAAGCATAGCTCACCATTAGTTTAGCGTCTATCGACACTGAATGAACTCACGATAGAGATCTGGGACGCGCTGCAATATACTATTATTGCTTCGAAATCTCACTATTTACTGGGATACACAGGTATTTGATTTACTAATTATTGTTCAAGTAACTTTGCATTATGTCACAGCGGTAGAGATGCATCCAAGACTATGTATATAATGTACATCTATACCTATAAATCTGTGCGTTAACAGTTGGAATGTGACAAAGGATGTTGCACCAGGCCCCACTAGCCCTGACCGAGCCTCCCTGCACTCACCCGAACCGGGTTCGCAGGTTGAGAAATGTGGCAGTGGGGCAGGAGCCCCCCGAACGTGAAAAAAGAAAAAGGACTTCAATTCCCAGCGTCCTTTGCACTGTGCAACCCCTCAGCCAATCAGGCTGAGGGATACGAGCACAGAGGAGGCTGGGAACGCGTGCTGACTTTAAAAAAAAACGGTGGGAGCCAGAGGGAAATACTTTGAAAGACCCAGCTGGAGGGAGCCAGGAAAAGATAAGGGTTAGGTAAGGGTTAGGGGGTGGGTGAGGGAGGCAATGAAAGGTGCTGGGTCCAGAAGGGTTGGGGGGACAGACCCCTTTTGTCCCCCCAACCCTACCAAACCCAGGGGACCAGGGAGAGAAGATTGAATAACCCCCCCCCACACACACACACACACACTCCATTTTAAAAGAGAAGAAACCACTTGGTTTCTTCTCTTTAAAAACAGAGTGTTGTTGTTGTTTTTTTGGGGGGGAAATGATCCCTTCTCTGCTGGGTCCCCTGGCTCTGGAAGGGTTGGGGGGGACAGACCCCTTTTGTACCCCCATCCCTACCAAACCAAGGGGACCAGGGAGAGGAGATTGAATACACCCCCCTCCCAAACACTCTGCTTTAAAAGAGAAGAAAGAGCTTGGTTTCTTCTCTTTAATAATGGGGTGTCCTGTGGGGGGAGGGAATCCCCTGTCTGCAGGGTCCCCTGGCTCTGGAAGGGTTGGGGGGGACAATACACACACACACACACACACACACACACACACACTCTGCTTCTCTCTCTCTCTCTCTCTCTCTCTCACACACACACACACACACACTCTGCTTCTCTCTCTCTCTCTCTCTCTCTCACACACACACACACACACACCACTCCTGCCTTGCCAGGAATTTTTAATGTGTGTGTTGGTGGTTGGAGTAGTATTGTATGGATAGTGGTGGTTGTGCACACCCAAAACCTCCCCTAACCACCAACACACCTCTTTTTTACATAAATTACCAAAAAGAATTATCCTTTACAACACAATTTAAAACAGCACGGTTCTTTATCAACATTAAGAAAAAAAACCTTCCAAAACCATTTAAAACAGCCCGGCACTGCCGGGCAAAATCTGCTAGTATTGTATATATTGTATAATGTATATAAGTTCTGACAAAGATATTATCAATTTGTTTTGATTTAGATCCCTGAAGAAGAATTGAAAATTCCTATATCGAAAGGAATTAGGATCTGTTATCATAAAGTTGATTTATTGGATTTAAAAATCATTATTCACCAGCCTAGGCAAACGGCCTTCCTTTTTGCTGTTCACTCTACGTTTGGTCCCTCTCTGCTTGTTGTTTCTTTCCCGCAGGCCATGCTGGCTGGCCCGTGGGAAGGAAGGGCAGCGCGGCGGGGGGTTTCTTTTTTTCCCCCGCGGGCCATGCTGGCTGGCCCGTGGGGAAGAAGGGCAGCGGCGGTGGATTTTTTTTACTTTTATTTTTTGCACGCCGGCTGGCCCATAGAAAGGAAGGGCAGCGGCGGCGGGGGGGTCTTTCCCCCCCATGGGCCATGCTGGCTGGCCCGTGGGGAAGAAGGGCAGTGGTGGCGGGCGTTTTTTTTACTTTTATTTTTCACGCGCCGGCTGGCCCATCGAAAGGAAGGGCAGTGGCGGCGGGGGTTTTTTCCCCCCACGGGCCATGCTGGCTGGCCCATGGGGAAGAAGGGCAGTGGCGGCGGGCGTTTTTTTTACTTTTATTTTTTGCGTGCCGGCTGCCTCAGCGTTCTGCACGCTAATAGCGCGCAGGACTCTGGGGCTTGTAGTTTTGCCTGCGCGTGTTTGCTTACTGCAGCGGTTTTTTTCCTGCGCCTTTTTTTGATTGGCCGCGGCGCGTTTCCGAACGTTCCTTTTGCCACGCTGTTCAGCCTGATTGGCTCTGCCGCGGCACGGCGCAAGGAACATTGGGAATTGAAGTTCCCTTTTTTTGTTTGCGTCCGGGGGGCTCCTGCCCCCCGGGTGAAAATTTCAACCCGACAGTTACCTGCGAACTGGGTTCGGGGGAGTGACCGGAGGCCCATTACGGGCTAGTGGGGCCTGGTGCAACATCCTTTCTCACATTCCAACGGTTAACACACCATTTTATAAGTATAGATAGTCCCTCAATACCTGAAGAGGTAAAAGAGGAACCTCTGAATGAAGTTTCCCCTGTGATTTTAAATGTTTGCTGATATTGTCTACTATGATGTTTCTTGCCCCTTGGAATTTATATTGTAACGATTGATTTTGATATTTTGTTGTTGGGGTTGTATGTGGTAATTATTTATCTGATATTTACTAGTACAGTATGTGTATTATTATATCATTGTAACCTATATGTATATTAATCCTGTTGTAGCCGCTCTGAGTCGGCCTTTGGCTTGAGTAGAGCGGGATATAAATCCAATAAATAAATAAATAAAGTAAAGAGGATTGTGTATTTTGCATATGCCACTGCATATGTGTTGAAAAGGCTTAAATTCATTTTTTTCCTATCCTTTCTGTGTATTGCTGATCAAAAACATAGTTATAAGACTCTAGTTTAGTTCATTCCAAGTGACCACATGCGCTGGCACCACCTGGTCTTGGTTTATGGGATCAATTTCAGCCTGTGACGTTAGAATCCATTAGAATTCATGCCCAGGATGCTTGCAACCTGTAAAATGACCACCTCCCCTCTTGAATCTTACACATCCTGGCTAGTTAAAGCAACCAGTGAGACAACAGTTGAATGGACTATGCAGATCTTTATCTCTTTTCTGCAGGAGGGTTATGTACACCCACATCTTAAGGAGACAATCATTTGGCCATTAAAAATAAACAAAACACCAGGATGGGAGTCCAGTGATCACCCCACTCCACTGTGAGTCCAAGGGCATTCTGATATTCAGTTTGGCAGCCCATTTGCTCAGTGTCTAACCAACTATTTCATGTGTCATGAAAACATACTGGTATTTTTAAAGAATATAGCCAATTTGCTGCTCTAGTCTAAAAGGTAAAACCAATGCTTTATGAAAGTGCATATAAATATACTGTGCTCTTTGGCCAATTAACTCAGAAAAGCATTATGTTGAGCATTTGTTAAACCCATATCACACACATATATCATATTCTGAAGGTTGCTGTATAAAAATACCTCTATGCTGATTTTTCAGATTTCATAAATTCCCATTGGGTCAATAAAAGAGAGTAGATCTGGTGGCACAATCTTTAAGGTAAATCTTTCTCCCCTTTAAGAAATCAAGGCAGGAAGTGTCATAGCTATTTTTCCATGTAAAAGCACCCTGAATATCAGAATTCCATATTCAAGGAGACATAGGCTGGAATTCTGTTGCTTAGTGTAGTAAATTACAACAAAAGTAGGCCCATTAAATCAATGGAACTTATGGAGAAGTTGATTCACAGAATCCTGCAGTGGCTCAGTGGTTAAGAAGCTTGCCTTGTTAGCTGAAAGGCCAGCGAGTCAGCAGTTCAAGACCTGGGTACTGCATGATGGATTGAGTACCTGTCTCTGTCCCAGCTCTTGGGGACATGAAAGGAGCCTCATTTAGGCGTCCCCTGAGTGGAGTTTCACCAGCAAAAATCCTTTCAACCCAGAATAATTTCTGACATGAAACTATTATTATTATTCTAGTTGCCATTTACTATGCTAAGCAACAGGATTTCAGCCAAAGCATTTTAGAGCGATACAGGAATTGTGGGCAGACTTACCATACCTGTTGGTCTCCACCAATTACTGATATCTTTCCCTGCTATCTATCATCACATTTCCTTCCCCCTTTGCATCCCTTATTCCTTGTGTGCCATGTCTTGGAGGACATGGAGGACAAGGGTATCAATGGCTATAATTATGGATACCTAAGGACAACCTCTGGGTTGGAGAGATGGGCAGGATATCTCCCAATGCCATTTCCAGGGAATCCTAAGCAGGTGAAGGCATCTGTTTGGGAATACCCTGAAGGAAATGGTGAGCCACTGTGTGAGACAGAATGCTGGACTGGATGGGCTCCTGTGGCCTGTTCCAGCAAGGCTGTTCTTATGTTCTTATGTCTTAAATTTAGATTGTGTGACTGAGGAGAGGGAATGATCTTTATTTTCTAAACTGTTCTGGAAGCCCTTTTGGCTACAATGCAAAATATTGTAGTCAATAAATAAATGTATAGCCCATCCTTTTCCTCAGGACAGCATACATCATCATCCTTCACATCAACAGTGCTAAAAACTGGACTAGAGTAGATCAATGTGAAACAATTCAATTTACAGAGGAGTTTATTCACTAAATCCCCATTGATTCAATTGGTTTATTTAAGTGTGACTAAGGTAAAGCTAAAGGTTTCCCTTGCTCGAAAGCCAGTTGTATCTGACTCTAGGGTGCAGTGCTCATCTCTGTTTCTAAGCCAAAGAGCCAGCGCTGTCTGCTTCTGCAGACGTTTCCGTGGTCATGTGGCAGGTATGACTAGACAAGGAGGGCACGGAATGCTGTTACCTTCCTACCGAAGTGGTCTCTATTTATCTACTTGCAATTTCTTGCTTTCGAACTGCTAGGTTGGCAGGAGCTGGGATGAAGACGGGAGCTCATTTCTGTCCTGCAGTACTCTGGAATCGAACTGCTGACCTTCCACTTCCCAGTCAGCGTCTTAGCTACTTGAGCCACTGCAGTGCTACTGCAGTGTGACTACAACTACACTAAATGACAGGATTTTGGACAATGTGTAAGGTGGCATTCAAAAGCCAGGATTTGAACTTGGATCTCTTCAGCCTATGTGTACTGCACTCCAGATAGATTACCTCATTTTTCTTCTGCCCCATCTTCCTATTAGTAAATATACGGAAACGTGCTAATCCCTATTAGGGCAATATTCACTTCTGCTCTTTGTCTTAAGTTGCTCTTAAACCGCATCTGAGAGTTTAGGGGGTGCCAATACTTCTTAGTACAATGAATGGGTAGTTGTGTGAGATCCAGAATGATCTTAAGTCTTCTTAAACTGTAAATCCATAAATAGCAGATACGCACAGCATAACATATACAGCACAGCTTGAAAAATATGTCACCGTTCTACCAAAGGAAACTCTGAGACCCAAACCAGAGGTCAGTATCATTTTGGAAACAAGAATGCACCAAAGCAGAGTGTCCCTGAAGGAGGCAGTCTGCTGGTGCATGAAAACTACTGGGCAGGAATATGACAGTAAGCTAGAAAGAATGAATGCCTATAACAAAATGCAAAAGATGGGACCTTGTCTAGAGAGAAAGGCAAGCACTATTATCAGTGTTATGCTGCTACAGGTGCCCACAAACAGGTGTCTGGGCACCGGTAGCGGAAATCCCCCCAGGCCATGCCCACTTGGCCGGCCACACCCACCTCCCTACCCCAGGCCATGGTATAGAGAGGCCAAGATGGTGTGGCCCACAGAGTTAGCCACACTCACAGTTAGCCACACCCATGGTGGGGGTAGTAAATTTTTTGCAGCACATCACTGACTATGATTTTAGCAATTCCTAACAATATGCTGGGTAAATATGTAAAGGGAGAAATATGGCTCTCAGCAGGAAGGCTGGAAGTGGTGCTATGCATCTTCCCCAGCAGAAGCTGGGAGGAGTAAAAAAAAATAAATCACAACTTCCAGAATCTTTATTTTTGGCTTCTGGCAGTTGTAGTCCGAAAGTAAATTTTTTCAAGCACTGCATCTTTGAAAGTCAACTTGATTGAACTTTGGAGCATAGCTTCCTGGATAGGATTTGGTTGTAAGGTTGTGATTACATAAAACCAATAAAGAAACCAATGTCAGCAGTTCAAGGCAAACTTTTCCTCTAAAACAAAACAAGACAAAACAATAGAATTTTACAAGGGCTTCCAACAGTGTCATCCTCCACTCATAACTATCTTTCTCCACTCCATCATCTTCCCTATTGTTTTCTTTAATGTTGAAAATTTGTGCTACCTTTGCCCCCATATGTCTCCTCTTGGCCGGACTGTTGAGGGAGAGAAAGGGATGCTCAACTGTGGCAGGGTGGGGCTGGCAGCCCAAGAAGACCTCCGCTGCCTTTGCTCATGCTGGGGCAGCCAGCACTGGAGCCCACTTATGCCTTCCTGCCAGGAGGCAAGAGGAACTATCGTCACCTGGGGTTGCCGCAGTCCCAGGGGACTCTGGGGTGGCCGGCGCTGGAGCCCGCCTTCCCTTCCCACTGGGAGGCGAGAGGAATGGACACCATCAAGGTTTGCTTGCGGTCCCAAAAGATACTGGGGACCAGCTCCACCTGCCCGGAGGGGGGAAGGGTTCATTGCCAGCACTTGGGCTCGCATGCAGCCCCTGGGACACCCACCGAGGCCACCGTTACCACCGGGACCAGCTCCATCTTCCTGGAGGGGGAAAGGCTTCATTGCTGGCACCTAGGCTCACCTCGGCGGCCCTGAAACACTGCCACTGAGATTTGGTCTATTTACAGGGCGGCGGGTCTGGTGGGCAATAGGAGTGGAAATTGCAGGGGAGAAGGAACGATGTTAAAGAATGAGAAAGGGAGGGAAGGGGAGAGGCTGCCCTGCCAGCCTTGTAGTGGGAGCAGCATTCTGTCTGGGGTGGGTGAGGAGGTTCCAGGGGCCCACATAGAAATTGTGACAGGCATGGGACGATATGGCGGGCACCGAGGGGCGGGCCGCTCTCGGGGAACATGGGACTGATGTTTAATATCTGTCCCCCGTTCCAGCCCCTTGGTTACAACTCCAGGCCCTGAGCAGCAGATCCAGAGTGACCCCTCTCTAAGGCTACTGGTGATAAATGTCAGGTCAGTTTGCAATAAGGCCCCCCTGATTGCAGATTCCATCTTAGGGGGGCGAGCCGACCTGGTGTGCATCACCGAAACCTGGCTGAGACCAGAGGATGGTGTACCTCTATCAGAAATGTGTCCGGCCGGGTTTGGTATTTGGCACCAGCCTAGGATTGAGGGGAAGGGCAGTGGCGTTGCCATTCTAGTCAGAGAGTCTTTGGGAGTTGCCAGGGCCACTGCTCCACAGGTTCCGAGCTGTGAAGCTCTGCTCCTGCGATTGGGCCCTACGGGTCAGTTGGGAGTCTTACTCCTGTACCTGCCCCCTTGCAGGGTAAGGGACTCCCTGCCTGAGCTCCTTGAGGCTGTCTCAGTGTTGGCCTTGGAGTTCCCTAGGCTAATGGTTCTGGGGGACTTCAATTTGCCTTCGCTGGGCACTGGCACCGAGGTAGCAAAGGAGTTCATGGCTTCCATGGCAGCCATGAGCCTGACTCAGGTAATTCAGGGTCCAACCAGGTGCAGTGGCCACACACCGGACTTAGTCTTCTTGTCGGAGCGGTGGCAGAGTGATCTGAGATTACAGAAATTAGACATAGTACCTGTGCCATGGTGAGATCACTACCTGGTGACTCTGGACTTTCTGGGGGCGACGCTTCACCGTAGGGAGGCAGGGTCTATTAAATTGGCCCTCCCCTGGCAACTAATGGATCCGGTTGGATTCCAGCGGGAACTGGGGGATTTTCATCTGGATCTGTCATACGATTCATCTGAGGCGCTTGTCAACCTGTGGAACAGCAGCCTTGGATGAAATCGCACCATTGCGGCCTCTCCGAGCCCGAGGGTCCAGGTCATTCCCATGGTTCATGGCTGAACTGCAGGATCTCAAACAGGTTAAGAAACGCCTAGAGCGCCGCTGGGTGAAAACCCAGAGCGATTCCGATTGGACACTAGCTAGAGCCGCTATTAGGGCCTACCTAGTGGTGATGGGGGTGGTGAGATGGCAATATTTCACCACCCTTATTGCCTCCGCTGGTAATCACCTAGCCACTCTGTTTCGGGTAACCAGGTCCCTCCTTGGCGGGGGGGGGGGGGGGGGCGGTGCTCGGTTGGCAGGGTTCGGCTGAGGACTTTGCTGACCATCTGGTGGAGAAAATCGATCAGATCCACATGGGGCTTGACCCCGGCGTGGGCAGTGAGGGTCCGGGGGCCCCCGGAGCACAGTCTTGCTGTGTGATCTGGGATCAGTTTGATCCGGTTGTCCCTGATGAAGTGGACAGGCTCCTTGCAGCACCACATGTCCTTTGGACCCCTGTCCCACCTGGCCAGTGAAAGCCCCTTAGACCAGGGGTTCTCAACCTACAGTCCATGGGCCAGATCCAGCCCATGGCACCATTCCATCTGTCCCATGCCCTTGCTCCTGCCGCCACCGCCACCACTGCCACCCTTGTCCCCTCTGTCTGGCTTGGTGTCCCCCCAACACCGCTCCATAGCAGGGTGGATGTTGTAAGAAGGCTTACATCATCCGCCCTGGTACGGAGTGGCATTAGGGACACACCAAGCCAGGAGGAGGAGACAAGGACGATGGTGATGGTGGCGGAAGCAGAAGCAGCAGATGCATGTGGCCAACCGCATCTTTCCTGGGGGCCATTCTGGCTGAGCATGGGCAAGGACAATCAGGACCCCTCCTTCACCCATGGCAGGCTGGTAAGCAGGTAAGCATTGTCCTTGTCATCATGGGTGGTGGTGGTAGTGTTGGTGGGCCAGACTGGTGGCATGTGTGGGAGTGTTGGCAGTGGTGATGGTGGCATGTGGAGAGGGTGGGCAGCATTGGTGGCTTTGGAGAAGTATTGGCAGGCTGGACTGGTGGCATGGGGTGAATGTTGGCAGTGGTGGCATGTGGGGGGAGTGTTAGCAGTGGGGGAATGGTGGGGGCTTGGGGTGGTTCTGCCACCGATGCAGGGGCAGTGGTGGCAGGGGAACACTAGTCTGGCTCACAAACAGTCTGATGGTGAGTGATCTGGACCCCGGCTTTAAAAGGTTGAGAACCCCAGCCTTAGACTAATTTCACTGCTGATGTTCTATTTCCTCTCCTCACTTCTCTGCTGATATTGGGTTGAATTTATGTTGGGTTTTGCTGGCTCAGAAGCTTAATTATTTATGAGTATCTGTCTAAGCCAATGAGTTAGTATCTGAGCTCTCTTCCTGTTGTGTATTGAATGTAATTGTAACCACACGAATGAGCGAGTGTAACAATCTGTAACCACATGAATGAGCAAATGTAACAAGCTGTATCTTGCAATAGAAACAATGTAACAAACCACAATAGAACGCGAGCTAGTGACCACTAGGGGGAAATAGCGAGCGTTCAGCTCACATGGTACACATTCCTCAAATACCTTCAGCTGAGTGGGAAAGATTCCCGCCCTCACTTCACCTGGACAAGAAGGGTGTGACTAAGGATGACATCACATGGGCAGTAGCCAATGCGCTATCAAGGAGCCACATTCAAATGTATAGCCACTGCATAAAAGGAGCTGTTTGTCCGCCATTACCTCATGTTCGTGCTGTACTCCATGCAATAAAGATGTGTTAGGCTAGTTTACAGCTGCTTCAATTGTCTTGATTCCCAAACACCAAACTTCCCCACTGTGCCTCCTGGAAGAAGAGGCAGCCTATGTAGCCTTGGACAAAATGCACAGTCCCAGTGTGACCCCTGAAGAAAGGAAAGCTAAACCACTTCTGACTACTCTATATTAGAAAACCTTGCAGAAGATAGCCATAAATTGCAATTAATTTGATGGCATATAATCATTATTTTATTATTATTTGTAGAGTTTTACACTAATGTTGGCATTAGTATTGTTTTCAATTTGTTTCAATGCTCCTTAATTTTATTTGGTATTTAATTGATTCACGTATTGTAAAGCCACCTAGTCAAGTCAACTAGCAGTACAAAAATGTCATAGGCAGATGGATAGATAATATAAAAGGTTTCCCTTGCCTGAAAGCCACTTGTGTCTGACTCTAGGAGGTAGTGCTCATCTCCATTTACAGCCAAAGAGCCGGTGCTGTCTGCACTTGCAGACATTTACATGATCATGTGGCAGGCATGACTGGAAACTGGAGTGCACAGAACATTGGTACCTTTCCCACTGAAGAGCTACCTATTTATCTGCTTGCAATTTCTTGCTTTTGAACTGCTAGGTTGGCAGGGGCTGGGAAAGACAACTGGAGTTCACTCCTTCATGCAGCACTCAGGTCTTGAACTGCTGACCTGCTGACTTTTCTGCCACCAAGCTCAGTGTTTTAACCACTAAGCCATCGCAGCCCAGATAGATAATGAAGAATAGTAATAATCCTAAATTACTTCCTTCCAAAGGAAACCAAAGGTATCAATGTACTCTGGGAATTTCCCATTGCTCAGAGAATGCTTCCCGCATGAGTGACCCCTGTGATTAGGTTGGGAAGCAGAAGATTACCTTTTCCTAATAGGCCTGGCTCATAGTTCGCAAAGGCCCTTAGCAATACATCTCTGGTATAGTTGCTCCTCTGCCAATGAGCAGAACTAGACTGAGCAGGTTAGGGAGACAGAGCTCTAAGCAGTAGATGACAGCTGAGTCTAGGTAAAGATGAAGGTCAACCTTGCTCGAAAGCCAGTCATATCTGACTCTAGGGTTCAGTGCTCATCTCTGTTTTTAGCCAAAGAGCCAGTGCTGTCTGCATCTGCATCTGCTGTCTGCATGGGGCAGGCAAGCTGAGTCTAGCCACCCTTTACATTTCCCAGAATGCATGGAATGATGCTGGATCTGGGGAGTTGTGAGACTTTAAACTATTTAAAAATATGGTTAGCAGAAAAGCATCCAGAACATTTCTATTCCCCTGAAAAGCTAATAGAGTATTTAAAATAATCACATTTTAAAAAATTTAAAATTAGATCCCTCTGCAAAATCTTTCAACAAAACAGACTGTGTTCTACCTGAGATGGAAACCATGCATGCTGTGGAATTCCAGGAACTGTATCCCCCCCACCACAAAATAATAATAATAATAATAATAATAATAATAATAATAATAATAATAATAATAATAATAATAATAATAATAATAATAATAATAATAATAATAATAATAATAATAATAATAATAATAATAATAATAATAATAATAGCAGTGCTTTCCATCTCTGTCTTGTGCTCAGACAATCTTTGGTTTTTCAGATGTTTTGGACCAATTTGCAGTCAGATCTTTAATAATCAGTGATTCTGCAAACTGAAGTCTGAAATTTGTGTAGGAAGAATGACCAAAGGAGTTGCAATGCAAAGCTGCTTGCCCCACACAATTCTTTCTCCCCATAGTTTATGGCTGTTCCCTGCCTCACAACATCTCCTGTACCAAGCAGCTTTTTCACTCCCTGTCCTACTGGCCAGACAATGTTTGTCATCTGGCTGTGAATGAAAATTGGAATATTGAAAGCCTCCCCGCCTGGGGTGAACAGAGGGCTTTGGCTGTAACTGTTTGCCCCCAGGCAAATCTCAGCAGATGGGTCCTCATCCCGGGGGTGGGCGCTGTCATTTGGCAGTGGCTAAGTTCTGCTGGGGACTGAGTATGGGCGGCATCTCCCTAATAGCTGTGAAGATCAAGCAGCAGCACCTGCAGGGAGACACTAAAAAGGCAGCCCCTGCACCGTGCTGAGGGCCAATCACCCGCACACCCAAAATTAAACTGATTAAAAGAAGTACCCAAAGAAGAACCAGACGGATTTCACCAACGACGACCAGATGAGCAACAAGGATCACGACTACTAATGGAACATGGAATTTAAGCAAGTAGGCCCTTCATGTTTGCAGTAGTGACCTGAGGCGAGCCACGGAGCTGTCCAAGGAGAGATCCCAAAGGAGATCCTTTGTGGAATCCTTTACACTGCAAGGTAGAAGAGGAGGCGATTAAATGTGAGTGGAATATTGAAAATAAAATAAAGGAAAATTCAGTTGTGTCCATGAGGTCCTGATCCATTCGGAACAGTTCTGTAAATTTAGGATCATCTGAACCACACCTTCAGTTTGTCTACCGAAGACTTGCCAGAGTTGGTCTTTCCTGTGAAGGAGAAAACAGCAGGATAGCACTTATGCAAACTCACCTTTCCTTGGAGATTCATCACTGAGCCTGTCAATCCCAAATCAAATCCCAGTGTTTCTTGTCATGTGCAGCGCTGGTCGTCAAGCTGAAGAAAGTAAACACATAGATACACGTACACTGCAATGCAATCACCTTGCTCTTGTGTTTGTTTTGCAAAGGGCTCCTGTTAGGCTTCAAAGCTCTTGATGGATTAGTAAGAACACTTAAGATTTCTTTGAGGAATCTCAGACCCACAATCTGAAATGCTGGTCTTCACACAGGCAATTTTAGGGTTGCAGAATGAGGGACAGAAATGCATGAAATTGGGAAAGAGTGAAAAGATGATGCCAGAGCAAGAAAGTACCCTGAGCTTGCTCATTGACTAGGCAGCCCTCAAATTGTTTTGAAAGGAAAGCCGAATATATCTTTTGTGCATTTTTTTTATGCAAGGTTCTCTTTTTAATGAGAAGTGGGATTTGAAATGGATTTGGTCAAAGATTTGGAGAGCTGTTCCTGGACTTTGCAGGAAGAGATTGTTTGAAATTCACTTGGACTAAAGTGCAAAAACAATTAAAAAGGCCTAGTAAATTGGCTGGGAATGGTTTGACTAGCCTGCTAAAGATACACCAGTGGCTGGCTGGCAGTTTTGAGACAAGAGCTGGTGACACTTTATCCTTTTCCGTGTGGTACATACACTGGATGTGGTCACTAATCCATGTGTCTTGGTTAAATCTGTATTGGACTAATGGGGTGCTTTTTATGTGGGGCAGCTTTTGGTGGCTGCAGTGTATGACACCTAGCGAAGAATGTGACAACCAAGAGTTGGCTGGAAGTTCATTTTGTAGGTCATACTGAAGCAAAGTTGGGAAAGTTGAACTAGAAATCTGAGTTTATCCCAACCAAAAATGGGCTGTAACAAATCTGTCAGTCTTTCAGATGTCAGCAGATCTTTTGTTTTTTGTTTTACATGCTTAAACATGACTAACTCATTTAAAAAATTTAAATGTATAAATTCCTTAGGACTAAGATCAGCAAAAGACTGTTTCTTCTTATCGGGTTCTACCTTGAGAACAGTGGTGGGCTTCAAATTTTTTTACTACCACACAGTGGGCATGGTATGGTGGGTGTGGCCAGGCGGAAAGCCCTGCGTTGCACCTGAATTAGGTAAAGGTAAAGGTTTCCCTTGCTCGAAAGCCAGTCGTATCCGACTCTAGGGTGCAGTGCTCATCTCTGTTTCAAAGCCGAAGAGCCAGCGCTGTCTGCTTGTGCAGACATTTCTATAGTCATGTGGCAGGCATGACTAGACACAGGAGCGCACGGAACGCTGTTACCTTCCCACTGAAGTGGTCCCTATTTATCTACTTGCAATTTCTTGCTTTCGAACTGGTAGGTTGGCAGGAGCTGGGACAAAGATGGGAGCTCATTCTGTCCTGTAGTACTCGGGAGTCGAGTACTTCCGCCTCCCAGTCTAGGACTACTTTATTTCAAAACTTGGATGGGTGGGGCCAGCCAGAATTTCTGCTACCGGTTCTGGCGAACTGGTACAAACCTGCTGATGCCCACCACTGCTTGAGAACTTGGATAAGGACCTAATGAAACTTTCCCTGCTATCAGACAGGGACATAGTAGAGGAACTTTTCTGGAGAAGGCTGGATCCTGATTTTCAAAGACCCTGAGCAATATACTTTCTGGTGAAACTGCTACTCTGTCAGTGAGACCAATTAGGTTTGTCTGGATAGGACAGAAGTTCTCAACCTTTTAAAGCCAGGGACCGGGTCCTGCTCACTCAGACAGCTTTGGGGGCCAGACAGCCATTTTGGCCTTCCGGGTGTGGTGGAGGCAGGGGAGGGCACATGAAATGGTGTTATGGGCCACATCCAGCCCGTGGGTTGCAGGTTGAGAATCTCCGGGATAGGATGTTGGTTCTCCAAGCAGCACTGGGCAGTTTTGTTTTAGCACTCTTCAAATTTCTCACAATGTCACAGAATAATGTTGGATCAGGGGGATTGTGGAAATATAAGTGTAAATCTAATTTAATTTAGTACACAGAAAGAAGATTGTGGTGTTTTTGAACCACAATCGGGTGTATCCTGGTAATGGCAACCTTGTGTTGCTAGCTAATCTTTCTCATGCTAGGTTGGGTAAAAGGAACTGCAGAATGAACTCAACAAAAGGTGAGTTCATTTTGGCACTTTCACATCTGGCCTAGACAGGGAAGAAGATTTTATTTTTTTTGCTAACTACAGCTGCGTACATCCTTAAGTACTATGCCAGAAGAGCTGTAATTAGAGCCCTGGAGCAAATGTAAACAAAGGGTGCTGCCTTATTGCTGAAGAAGCTAAATGTTGGTGTTCATCCATGTTTCTGTGGTAAAGATGGTCTCTATTTGTTATGTATGTTAACTGTGTTTTCTGACAGGAGCGGAATGTATCTTTTCTCATGTATCTATTCCTATGCAAATAAGTGGATCAAAAATGTGCACACTGTGTTAGCCAATGGGCTTGTTGTATTATTGTTATTGTTTATAGTGTATATAAGTCCGAGTTTTGCCCCATCCACACTGTGTTCAAACCCCACTAATAAAGAGCTGAATTTCACTACTTCATTCGTCTGCTTCTTCATTCCCTGAACACGAAACTATTGTAGTGCCAATACCTGTTGTTTTGAAAGCTTTAAGCAAATTGCTTCACCCACCAAGAGAAGCATTTTTGAAATCCTTTTGATTTCAGTGGAGGAATGTAGTGCATGATAAACTTTCTCCAGTTAGAATCATTGGGAGTTAAGAACGCTTAACTACAGCTGGAAAAAAAAATACTACAGATAAGGTTTTTGGGTTTCCATTGCATGAAGCTGGATAATTTCACATTTGGATTTTAGTGACACTCAGGAACATCCTAACAATTTCCAGAGGGCTGCCATGTTAATTTGTGGTAGCAGAAACAGTTCATGAGTCTTGTGGTACCTTAAAGACAAACATGTTTTATCTGCATAAATCCAGAAAAGAATATAGCAAATAAAACAGGTTAGCTTTTATGGTGCCACAAAAGTCTGTTGTGCGGGAAAATTAGTGGCTTTTTTATTCCATTTATCTCTCCCCCCATTTTTTTTAGCTGCCTAGGAAGGCATGACAACTTTGAGAGAAGTCCTTTTGTTCCATCTGCAAAGCTGGCACACATGTGACTTTCCAGAAGCCATACTACCCCAGCATCTGTCTGAATGCATTTGGAGTGAGCTTGTCTCCAGTGTTAGAATCTTGTTTGGTTCTGACTCCTTCCAGGCAAATTCCACTAAATGACACTTTCAAAGGCAGATATACTGTACTTACGCAGCACATCAAAACATGTTTAAAATGTATGCATACTTTGCCTTCTTAAATGAGTGAAATGTATCAATACTGTAGAAAGGATCATCATATCTATGATTATATGGTGCAATATGCCAAATCCTGGCCAGTAGGTGGAGCTTGGCTTTCGGCCCATAAGGGGCTGCAGTGGCTCTGTGGTTAAGAAGCTCACCTTGTTAGCTGGAAGGCCAGCAAGTCGGCAGTTCGAGACCTGGGTACTACATGATGGTTTGAGGGCCCATCTCTGTCCCAGCTCCTGCCAACCTAGCAGTTTGAAAGCAAGAAATTGCAAGTATATAAATAGGGACCAGTTCAGTGGGAAAATATCTTGGGGACATGAAAGGAGCTTCATTCGGGTGTCCCCTGAGTGGAGTTTCTCCAGCAAAATTCCTTTCAAGCCAGAACAATTTCTGACAAAAAATCATTATTATAACCCATAATAACCATGTGGCCTATGAACTGGTCAAGTGTCCCATTGAACTCGGAGAAGCATTATACATGCAGAATATACCAATTATTTAGTATACTGTTTTCACCTTTTTATTTTCTCCTGGTGTGGTTGAATTCATCTCTGTTGGTTGTTTAGTATACCTAATCTAGACTTAAAATTCCCCCTGATTTCATGGATCTTCTGTAAGAGAGCTTTTGTTTTTCTTTTCTCTTGCGCTCCTCAATTTCTTTGCACTGGTTGTTGTAATAGTTCTTTTGGTCTATACTTGCCCATTCCTGAAAGACTCCATTCAGAGTTCTGACCCTATTTCTGTCAGCTTTTGCTTCTCATCTTTCCTTTCCTTTGCAATGTTGTGTTCTTTCTCTTTTGCCTTCAGATTTCCCTTTTCTTTTTAGAACAGAAATTGTCTTTTGACATTCTTGCTTAACAACATCTCTGGTTTCAACACGCAGTGTATTACTGTGAATCTGTTAAGAAATAAAAGGGTGAGAGACTCCTTTGAAGAAGAATCCTATGATGAAGAACCTTCAGTTCTAGAAAGTGCAGTGAAATTTGCTCTGAAAGTAATAGGAAAAAATAAATCACTGGGCAGTTGGTATACTAATAGAATTATTTCAAGTCACAAAGAATGAATCTGCTGAAATCCTAACAAGAATATGCCAACAAATGTGGAAAATGAAACAATAGCCAGCAGACTGGCAACATTCAATATACATTCAAGTTCCAAAGAAAGGAAATACCAAGGAGTGCAGTAACTATAGGATTATTGTATTAATTTCCCATGCAATTTCCTGATGCTCAAAGTGCTGCAAAAAAAAAAAGACTTTTATATGGAGCAAGCAATGCTGGATTTCTAAAGAAAGAGGCAACCAAGATGAGATGGCAAATCTCCATTGGATACTGGAGCATACCAAAGACTTTCAGTACTTTTTGAACACAGCAAAGCTTTTGACTGTGAGGATCAGCAGAAACTATGGGTGGTTTTTAAAGAAATTGGGGTGTTTAATATTTGATTGTCCTGATGTGTAACTGTATTCTGGACAGGAAGCTGCCTTTAGGATGGAATATGGAAAAACAATGTTTTCCTATAGACAAAGGTTATAAGAGGAAGGATGCATTTTATCCCCTTCTCTGTTCTATCTGTACGCAGAAAATATCTAATGGAAAATGAACTAGATGCAGATGAATGAGTGAATAAGCAATCATCAATCCAAATGGGGACTGCAGCCAAGAAATCATAAGAAGACCGAGACTTAGAGGAATAGCAAGGAAGGAATCAAAAAAGATCATCAAGAGTAAGGATGTTTCCCTGGAGAGCAAGATCATCCACACTATTGTGCTCCCAATCAACATGTATAAGTGTGAAAGACTGCCAACCTAGCAGTTCGAAAGCAAGAAAATTGCAAGCAGATAAATAGGTACCTCTTCAGTGGGAAAGGTAACAGTGTTCTGTGTACTCCAGTTTCCAGTCATGCCTGCCACATGATCATGTAAATGTCTGCAAATGCAGACAGCACCAGCTCTTTGACTGTAAATAGAGATGGGCACCACCTCCTACAGTTGGACACAAGTGGCTTTCAGGCAAGGGAAACCTTTTATATTCTCTATTAGCATATTTTGCCCGGCCTTGCCGGGCAGTTTTTTTGTATGTTTTTTTTGGTTAGGGGTGGTTTGGGTGGTGGTGACTTGGATTTTGTGGTTTTTGAATTTATTTGAAATTTTTTATTTTATTTATATTTTATTTGGATTTTTAAAATATTTTTTGACTGTTGGATACTCTTCCAATCTCTAGGTGGGGCTGTCATTAAGAGTGCGATTGTCTTTGTCTCTTCAGTTCTGGAGGGAGGACATGTTTCGTAAGTTCTCTTGAGTTATTATTTTATTTTTTATTTTGTTGTGATTTTGGGGTGCTGGGCTGGGGTTTTTAAGTAGAGTGTTTCTGTATTTAATTAAGTGTTTTTGCTTGTTCTTTTGTATTTTTTCTGGATTTTATATGTGTTTTATTGATTTTGATATTTATGGTTGTTATTTCTTTTTTTAATTGTTTGTATTTTTGATGGTTGTTTGTTTTTTAAAACTGATTTATTTTGTTGTGGTTCTGGTTTCAGGGGTGAGGAATGGCATGTCTGTCATTGCCTCTTTTCTCCATGCTGTTTTCACATTAGCTTTTGATGCAGCGATGGGGAAAAAGAAGAGCCGGCAGTCAGCTTGCTCTTCATCCGGTAACGTTCCTTAGGTCGGTCGGGGGCAAAGGAGGCAGAGAAGAGCTATCTGCTTCACGATGGTTCTCTCCTCATGGCCTCCTTTTCCCCTGGCTTACCTAACAGGAGATCTATGTTTGTGGCTGTGAAGGTGGTTTTTTGTAAAATTGTAGTGTGACAGGTAATGTTTCATTAGGGGTGGTGCTCTTCCTTGTGGATTGCTGGCTGCTGCTTTTCTATTACCTCCACCGCTGTTTCGTGCTAGTTTTTGAAACAGTGGTATGGATAGTACAAATGCAGCAGCTAGTCATTCGCCAGGGAGGGTGCTTCCCTTGATGAAGTGCGGCCTGCTGCTGGTTTCCCCCCTGGCTCAACTTACCTTGAGGCTGGCGGTGATCTTGCCGTGTCTTCAGTGGGGTAGCAGAGAGGAGAGGGAGTCCCTCTTCTCCCCGTTGCTCCGTGAAAGAAGGGCGGAGGTTGTCTTTCCGTGTTTTTTTGCGGGTTTGGGTTAGCGAGGCCATGAGGTGCTGTGTCCGCCTTTGGCAGCCTTGTGCTCCCGTTGCGTGAGGCACTGTGTCCGCCTTTGGCGGCCTTGTATTCCCGTTGCGAGGCGTTATTTTGTTTTTCGTGCACCGGCTTTTTCAACGTTCTACGTGCTCACGCCCTTCAGCCTGATTGGCTGAAGTGGTCTCAGCGCAGAGGACGCTGGAAGTTGTAGTTTGATTTTTTTTGTCCGCGTTCATGGGGCAGCTGCCCCACTGGAGGCTGCTGGACCCTTGCGGCGATGGTCGGTCAGTGAAAAGGCAAGTGTATGGGGCTCAGTATAGGATAGTATGGATGGGTGTGGGCGTGTATACCAGATTCCAACGGTTAGTGTCCCTCTTTATAGGTAAAGATCCATCTGCCTATGACATTTTTGTACTGCTAGTTGACTGACTAGGTGGCTTTAAAATGCGTGAATCAATAAAATACTAAATAAAATTAAGGAGCATTGAAACAAATTGAAAACAATACTAATGCCAACATTAGTGTAAAACTCTACAAATAATAATAAAATAATGATTATATGCCATCAAATTAATTACAATTTATGGCTATCTTCTCCAAGGTTTTCTAATATAGAGTAGTCAGAAGTGGTTTAGCTTTCCTTTCTTCAGGGGTCACACTGGCACTGTGCATTTTGTCCAAGGCTACATAGGCTGCCTCTTCTTCCAGGAGGCACAGTGGGGAAGTTTGGTGTTTGGGAATCAAGACAATGGAAGCAGCTGTTAACAACAATAGATACTAATTCACTCTCCTTTCTTTCCTGCTTAGTGGGAATGTTTGGGGGCATCTCTTACCAGATAAAACTTCCTGAGTGCAAGAGCATGCCTGAAATTCAAAGGTATATTTGAAATATTTGTTTATTGCAATGAGAGTACCTGAGATGCTTCAACTGTGGATATCCTACTTTGGCAGGGGTTGGACTTGATGAGCCTGGGGTATCTTTCAGCTCTACAATTACCTGTACATGATTTTGTGATTCTATGAGCATTTTTAGATCATGAAAGCAGCCAAATTATTAAAATAACAGTTGGCCTCCCCTAAAACAAAAGGAGAAAACCAGTATGATTAACTTTCTGATATTTGCTTCTCGACAACTGTCTGCAAACATTCTGGGGTTTCTGGCTCTTTTATAGAGTTATGGAATGGCAAAACTCTCCTTTCCCCTTTCAATGATTACCCAGAATCTAAAGGCCAACAGTATTAATTTCAGTGCAGCCACCAAAAAATATTGTGGGGGAAGTCCTTATAACTTTCTGTCCATACTATCATGATATAGCTTCTAGGAATGGTATAGGATTTAGCGAATAAATACAGTAAAGCTCTAAAATTCCACCCCGTGCCACCCGCCCCCACCGCCAGGAGTTGCAATAAACCACTTACTGTGGCAGTGGCAGTGGAGGCAGTGGTGGTGATGGCAGCACTTTTGGCACATTTTCCAGAGTCCCCACTGCTTCTACGGGGACTGGGAGAGTGTTCCAGTGTTTGTCGGAGCCTTCTCCAGGGCACTGTTTGGCTGGGAACATGCTTCCCAGCCAAACTGCGACCCAGAGGAGGCTCCGACAAATACCGGGATGCAGCATTTTGGCTGGGAATGGGCTTCCTAGCCAAACTACGCCCCGGAGAAGGCTCCGATGAACACTGGAGCACTCTCCCAGTCCCCATAGAAGCAGTGGGGTTGGCGGCAGCAGTGGCAGCGCTGGTGACGGTGGTGGTTCCCGCTCCCCGGATGGGCAGGAGGAAGTATCATCATCATGCAAAAAGTAGGGAGATCGCTATGTTTACATGGGTATTGTGGCCACTTTGTGACACCTTTTAAAAGTTGTTTGCCTTCTTCATGCAACACTGGGATGACAGAGATAGCTTCTGAACTCTCCATTGCTTTGCCACTGCAGCTGGTGCACATTCAATTCTTTCTTTGTATTCTCACCATGCACCCAAATGCCTGCTATATTTTCAACCCTTGCAGACAGCTTTCTTGATGCGAGCACAATTCCCAGAAGCCCCTCTGGTATGTCTGTGTCAACCTGAGTTGTGTCACTCACATTGGAAGTCAGTTTAAAGAGTTGTTTGGCTAGTATTGTAGGAGGGAAAGAGCACTGGAAGTCTGGTAGTGTGTTTTGTGCAGAGATGATGATTGCCTCTTTCTTGATAGTGTGGTGATAACATGCCAGAAGCAACGTGAAGCACATTCTTATGCATATCCATCTTAAAGTAAGCAAGCCTCACTGAATTGACTGGGGCTGTTTTTCAGGAATGTCAGATGAAAGCACAATGTTAATGTCCATCATTGTCTTTGTGACGATATCAACATGGTCAGGAGGAGCCCCAGAGGGCTAGCAAATTTGTTGGCTTCCTCACCTAGCAGCCTGGAGCACCCAACCTCCAGCTCCCTGAAAGACTGGGGACCACATAGATGGCCCAAATACATGGAAATGGTGGGATCTTTCCCTATGGAAAAGAAAGGTTCTGGAAGTGAAGATGAGTCTATGCTAGAAGGTGCAAGGTTGGTGGAGAAGGGACCTTGAGAGGGAGAAGGGGTAAAAGCCTGCAGGGAAGTGGTAGAGGAGGAAATTTTTGGGGGAAAACACCTGAGGATGGTGGAGAGCTGGCAGAATGTGCTAGAGGAACTAATGGTGGTAGACTATCAGGCAGAGGGAAAGGACCCAGAGAACGACCTGCCATGGACTCCCACCCAGGTGGATGCACTCATAGAAGGGATACCTTTGGCAGGGCACCCCGGGGCAAGCTGCATGTACTTATAGAGGAGGTGGAGTGTTCTCTGACCTCACTGTAAACAGGGGAATACTTTGGTTTGAGAGACTTGATGAACTGACAGGCTAGTGGGTTTGCTGAGGTAACTAAGACCTGCCGCCTCAAGGGGATGAAGGGGATGAAAGGGTAGTGAGATGAATTAGCCCCATTTTGTACTTTGTTTATGTTGGCATCTTCACTGTAGTGTTAATAAAGTTTGTGAGCCTGCTGCCATTCTCCACCATCCCAATAAAGTCCAGAGTCCCAGAAGTGCTCTTCCACAACTTTATTAACAATGTTAATAAAGTTGTGGAAGAGCACTTCTGGGACTCGGGACTTTGTTGAGATGATGGAGGATGGCAGCAGGCTCACAAACATGCAATGAAATATAGGTGGGGGAGAGAATGAGAGATTCATAGAGTCTTAATGTGTGTGGCATTTGTTGTATTTATGGCACGGTAGTCCTGAGAATTGTGATGGGTACTCTTTATTTGCTGGTTAGTAATGGGCTGATTATGAAAGGTATTGTGCTAAATGACAAGATTTTAGGCAATAAATAGTTCTCTTAACTGATGGTTTAAATCTCCAATTTACTGCAACTCATTGGGTGACCCTGGGGCCACTTTCACAGAAATGCAAGGCTATTATGGAGTTAAAATGAATAGAGAAGAGAAGAACCATATACATTCTTTGAGTCTGAATTTTTTTGAAAAGTGAGGAGGAGGTACCTACAAGAAACAAACTTTCCCATCAGTTCTTATAGCAGAGCAAGCTAGGTGAACATTAGAATTTCATCCCACACATCAGATTTTTTGGTGGTTTTTTTTTGTTTGGTGTTGTAAATGTTTTCTCATCCATCTTCCTGTGAGAGCAGCATCGATCCTTGCAGTACATTCTCAAGTCCTTTGTCTAGGACAACTTCCCTTAAACTTTGTCACGATGGGCCTTCTTTAGTCAAGAAAAATGCTTTGAGCCTAGAAATGTCGAACAGAGTTTGATTGCCATCACTTACTCATGACCCATGTCAAGGATGGGAGATCAATCAATGGAAAAGCAAGGGTGATGGAAACATGCGAGCACTGACTCGAGTCTTCTAAGACTGGAATCCCATACAGAATTAGCTTGGTATGACCCTCTCTAAACACATTTCATGGTTTTTGTGGTTAAGGGTGTTTTTTGAGCACAGCTTGAGGTGGCTTAGTGGTTAAAACACTGAACTTGATGACTGGAAGGTTGGCAGGTAAGCAGTTCAAGACCTGAGTCCTGCATGACAGAGTGAGCTTCTGTCTCTGTCCCAGCTCCTGCCAACCTAGCAGTTCAAAAGCAAGAAATTGCAATTAGATAAATAGGTAACACTTTGGTGGGAAGGTAAACAGCGTTCTGTGAACTCCGGTGTTTAGTCATGCCTGCCACATGTCCATGGAAGAGTATGCAGACAAAGATAGCTTTATCTGCAAAACTTACTCCTTTGGATTAGGACTCCCAGAATCTCTGGGAGTTGCTGTCTCAAAAAGTAGGTTTCTAAGCTCTGTCCTTGGGAAGCAGGATAGGCTCATTTGATTGCCCTGCCATCACAAATAGTCCATAGCTTGAAACATTATTTTTGAAAAGGAACTCTCAGTGCATTAGTTTGAGGCAACCAACCTGCTCTTATTTTTTGCATTGGTAGTACAAACAATTTGTTGCTGTATACATTGGTAATGCATTGAATTGTCCCTAATAGCGACCCCCCCAAAAAAAAGGTGAAATGGTTGATGGTTCTATCTCTTATTGCCTTAAGTTGCATCTTGAAAATACTTAAATAATTATAATTACGTGCTGTTGAATTGCTCCAATTTATGGTAACCCTTTCTAGTGTTTCCAAGATATAGAGTACTGAGATGTGGTTTGTTGTTTCCTTCTTCTGGGTTGTGTAAGGACTGTGCAGCTTGCCCAAGGCTATGCAGACTGGCTTTTCTTCAGGGAGGTATCACGTGGAATGAAACTCCCAAATTCTGGCTCTGCAGCCAGTTGTCTAATTCAGTACCATCCCCCCCTTCCCCCGACCCAACAACTTCATTAGCTGTCAAGACTGGGAAAAGAACAGCATAAAACTTGCCTCTAAAATGAGTTTAAAACATTCTTTAACAGTAATGTTTGAAATAGAACATTCCTCCTTATGTTAAAAAGTAACTACTTGTTCTATTTTTTAAAAAAATGTAACTCAGTTACACCCTGTTACCCAAAAAGTAACTACACAAATAACTACATTCCAGGTACTTGTAATTAGGCACTTCTAAGTTCTGGCTTACATAGGACAGAGTGATTAGTGTAACCACTATTGCCTTGGGGGTGCTAGGAATGTATAGGAAGGTAGTACAGTATCCTGCCCTTTTGTTCAGGTAAGACATATACCAACTGAGAGCTGGAAAAGAGTCAACAAGCACTTCTTTGGCATTGTTGCTTGTGCCTCCTTGGAACCCCAGAGCTAAAAAGATAATTGAATGAGAACGTGCTGATCCAGGCTGGTTGACCATTGATTCTTATTTTATAGTGCTCTACTCCAGATGTAGTATGAAATACAATTAGACTGGAATACAATAAGACTTCAGGTAGACAAATGGATTTTGAGACAGATGAAATGGGGTTCAGGGAAGAAGCATCAATTCCAACACCGTGAACACATCTGTTTCTTTTGTCCTGTCCTTGCCTTTGGTCAAACAGATTTTGTAGGTTTTCAGAATAACTTGAAAAGTAATTGGATCTTGTGGAAGTTAATAGGAATCTTCTGCACACAGACATTGCAGTCACAGAAGGAAGGACCATACTGTTCAAGCTGCCGACACGTCTGTGGCCTAAGATAACTTAGGACAGGCAGATTTCAGGAGGAAAAAGTATCGTAGGAAGCCATGTTTGACAAAATAAATCAAGTTGGTGGGAAGTGGATATGAATTCTGATTGTACCTGTATACTGTTCAGTTTATGTCTGCTTTTTTAGCTTTATAAGGTGAAACTGAGTTTAGAATAAAGACTAATATACCTGTATGTTTATTTTTCCTTTTTCATGTAATGAAGTTATGTTTTTCACTCTGAGCTTGAGAGGAGTCATTCCATATGATCAGAAGGAGTTACACTAGTATGCAGCTCAGACAGCTAATTCAAAACTATTTATTTATTTATTTATTTATTTATTTATTTATTAGATTTGTATAGCCACCCAACCACCAAAGCAACTCTGGGCGGTTCACAATCCAATTGGACATAACCCCGTATTAAAAACACCAACATAACATTAAAACCCCCACATGAAACATATTGTTAAAATCTTTGCAACAAACTAAACAAAAAGCATCATTCTTAGCACATGGAGAAGCAAAGCATATTTGTTGTAATGGTCCGCGGGAGTCGTGGTGCTGAACTCAAGGAAGGCACGCGAGACTGAAGTATGATGGAAAAGGCCAGCCTCGAAGCCCCGGGGTGGTCTGTATTTATTGACTACAATCAGGAGCAATCACGTATACCCCTCGTGCGACCCCCGTGACAGAAAGCTGCTACGTGGCACTCGGCTGATTGGGTTACACTTGCCAGCCTGCGTGCCCAGGTTAGCCACAAGCATACTAATCAGCGGATTGTGGCGAGACTTATTGTTCCTGCCTTATCAAGGTCCTGGAAGACTTCGTGTACCTATGCATAGCTATTTGGTCTAGCTGCGGTTGGTGTCTGCTCAGCCCTACACACAGACGTGTGCCAGACACCATATACTGTTTATGAGACCTTGGGTCTTTTACCTCCTGACATTTGTCCTAGTGCTGTTAAAGCCCCCAGCTAAGGAAAGCATGGAGTCACTAATGCTCCCTACTACTATAAGCCCGTACCCAATTTCCTTTCTGGTAAAGTCCAGTTGGTCTTCGAGGCGGTGTTCTCGCCGAAAGAACCCATCGGGAAAGGTTGCTGTCCAATTAGTGACCCGGGCAAACCACACATATTAATGTTTTCAAGCCCTGTTTTGAGTGAAGCTAATGAGTAGCTTAACAAGATGAAAGCAGAGGGCACATGTCATGGTCTGCCTAGCCAGCGGGTGATTTGGTATCCAAATGGCTAAAACCACATGCAGATGGATTTGATTTTTCAAGTGCAGAATGTCGACACAGAGATGTCCACCAATGCACAGACTCTTGGCTGAATAACTACTCCAAGGTATCCAATGAGTAGAATACAGGTAGATTAACATTACAAGTGTCAGAAACATTATCTACCAAAAAAAAAGAAAACAACCCACTAGAAGAGTAGGCTTCCTGGTAACCCACCAGAGAAAGCATGGAATTTCCATCTCCAAGAGCATGAAATTTCCATGAATGCATTCAAGCAATGAAAGATGTATCTTAGCAGGAGCAATGGAAGTACCCCTCCTTCTGTTAGCAAACATCTGGATTTCCTTCTGATGGGAAGAAACTAGGAAAAATCAAGTCTCCACATGACACAAGCCAAACCTGTTCCTAGAAAAGAGACATTTGGGATTTCTCCATCCTGTCTTACAATAAGTGTGAGATGTGGACAGCAATGTTTTCACAGGTAGCTCTGAAAAAATATCTACATGAAAGCTGTATTCACTAGTTGGGTACATATATTAGTACAGTTGAAGAAACGTATCCCTCTACACTTGAAGGGGTAGTAGTAGTAGTAGTAGTAGTAGTAGTAGTAGTAGTAGTAGTAGTAGTAGTAGTAGTAGTAGTAGAAGAAGAAGAAACATAGTTTCACTAAATAGTTTCATGTATTGTCAACCTTGGATGGCCATACCTGTCATCCAGTTTTTCTCAAGTCCTCTCACTCTCTCTGTTTATTTAAACCAGAGGTGCTCAAACTATGGCCCATGGGCCAGATTCCCCCCCCCCCCCCCCCATGCCAATTCATCCAGCCTGCACTACCCTTGTCTCTCCCGGAAGTGGAAGTAAAATGTGCCCATAAATGTTTTACTTCCACTTCTGGGAGCGAGAAGGGTGGCGTGGGCTGGATGAATTGGCATTGGTGGCCAAATCTGGCCCACAGGCTGTAGTTTAGGCACCCCTGGTATAAGCAGAGAAAATGGTAGCTTAAAATCTATCTCATCCAGATTGCAAGGCACATTTTACTTCTGCTTCCGGTGGGAGGAACCACGTGACTGGCCCACTGAACCACGTGACTGGCTCCTGATCTAAATGTATGAACTTTTATGTGTCAAGTAGCCAATATACACTCTGTCATCTCTGATTGGTTGTTTGTGGGCATGTTATTTATTCATACCTAATTTAGGCCCCTCAGAGCAATTTAGAGAACAAAAACAAAAGGTGATGAGCAGGATATATCTTTTTTTAAAAGGCTCCTACGCCCTAAATCAGGAGTATGAAATTGCTCTCAATGGGCAATTGTTCCCATGAACAACTCTTCCTCTGAATAGTGGTACCCAAGCATTCCAAAGAATGCTTTTCGTATCCCCTATTATGGAAATAGAAGATTTGAGGAATTTCCCTGTGAATATAGACAGGAAGGTGAAAGACGTGTTTTCCAGAGTGGTGTGCTCCTGTTGAGGGATTAGCTTCGGATATGTAATAATAAAGAAAAAATATTGGAGTTATATGGACAAATGAATTGGAATTGGTTTCAGGTTATGTTACTGAACAAATGGAATAAAAAATATGCTACGGAACCCAGTTTAATGAGAGATAGGACGGAGTTTGAAAAATTAGTACTTAGAATAAGAAAAGGAGAGGTAGGAATTAATGGCCTGGTTAGTAAGCTATACAAGATCTTAAATCATGATGATGGACCACAGGAGATTTTAAGGGAAATATGGGGAAAAGTTTTGAATATAAAAATCTCAGAAGTAAATTGGAGGAACAAATGGAAGAGAAGGTGTATGAGATCTATGTCGGTGAGAGTTAAAGAACACAATTATAAAATGTTGTGGAGGTGGTACCTGACCCCAGTTAGGCTAAATCAAATCGATAGTGCTAAAACAAAATTATTTTGGAGATTTAAAACTGAAATGGGGACTTACGAACACATGGTGTTGTGGGGTGGTTAAAAATTTTTGGATAAAAATTGAAAGAGAGCTATTGGCAATTATGGGTATGAGCCTTAAACTGGAGTCCGGTACTGCCCTACTGATGGAATTTGATAAGATTAATATTGAAGAAAATAAAAAAGAATTGTTAACAATAGTATCTCCCCGCCACCGGCGGGGAGATAAAGGGAGCCTCCCGTGGCCCGGGAGGCTCCGAAAACGCCGCCGGAGACGCAGCCGCGCTCTCCCCGCCCCCACCACCGGCGGGGAGATAAAGGGAGCCTCCCGTGGCCCGGGAGGCTCCGAAAACGCCGCCGGAGCCGCAGCCGCGCTCTCCCCGCCCCCACCACCGGCGGGGAGATAAAGGGAGCCTCCCGTGGCCCGGGAGGCTCCGAAAACGCCGCCGGAGCCGCAGCCGCGCTCTCCCCGCCCCCACCACCGGCGGGGAGATAAAGGGAGCCTCCCGTGGCCCGGGAGGCTCCGAAAACGCCGCCGGAGCCGCAGCCGCGCTCTCCCCGCCCCCACCACCGGCGGGGAGATAAAGGGAGCCTCCCGTGGCCCGGGAGGCTCCGAAAATGCCGCCGGAGCCGCAGCCGCGCTCTCCCCGCCCCCACCACCGGCGGGGAGATAAAGGGAGCCTCCCGTGGCCCGGGAGGCTCCGAAAACGCCGCCGGAGCCGCAGCCGCGCTCTCCCCGCCCCCACCACCGGCGGGGAGATAAAGGGAGCCTCCCGTGGCCCGGGAGGCTCCGAAAACGCCGCCGGAGCCGCAGCCGCGCTCTCCCCGCCCCCACCACCGGCGGGGAGATAAAGGGAGCCTCCCGTGGCCCGGGAGGCTCCGAAAACGCCGCCGGAGCCGCAGCCGCGCTCTCCCCGCCCCCACCACCGGCGGGGAGATAAAGGGAGCCTCCCGTGGCCCGGGAGGCTCCGAAAACGCCGCCGGAGCCGCAGCCGCGCTCTCCCCGCCCCCACCACCGGCGGGGAGATAAAGGGAGCCTCCCGTGGCCCGGGAGGCTCCGAAAACGCCGCCGGAGCCGCAGCCGCGCTCTCCCCGCCCCCACCACCGGCGGGGAGATAAAGGGAGCCTCCCGTGGCCCGGGAGGCTCCGAAAACGCCGCCGGAGCCGCAGCCGCGCTCTCCCCGCCCCCACCACCGGCGGGGAGATAAAGGGAGCCTCCCGTGGCCCGGGAGGCTCCGAAAACGCCGCCGGAGCCGCAGCCGCGCTCTCCCCGCCCCCACCACCGGCGGGGAGATAAAGGGAGCCTCCCGTGGCCCGGGAGGCTCCGAAAACGCCGCCGGAGCCGCAGCCGCGCTCTCCCCGCCCCCACCACCAGCGGGGAGATAAAGGGAGCCTCCCGTGGCCCGGGAGGCTCCGAAAACGCCGCCGGAGCCGCAGCCGCGCTCTCCCCGCCCCCACCACCGGCGGGGAGATAAAGGGAGCCTCCCGTGGCCCGGGAGGCTCCGAAAACGCCGCCGGAGCCGCAGCCGCGCTCTCCCCGCCCCCACCACCGGCGGGGAGATAAAGGGAGCCTCCCGTGGCCCGGGAGGCTCCGAAAACGCCGCCGGAGCCGCAGCCGCGCTCTCCCCGCCCCCACCACCGGCGGGGAGATAAAGGGAGCCTCCCGTGGCCCGGGAGGCTCCGAAAACGCCGCCGGAGCCGCAGCCGCGCTCTCCCCGCCCCCACCACCGGCGGGGAGATAAAGGGAGCCTCCCGTGGCCCGGGAGGCTCTGAAAACGCCGCCGGAGCCGCAGCCGCGCTCTCCCCGCCGGTGGATATGACGGTGCGAGGAGGGATTCCTGCCTACCCTGGAACTCTTACACTGTTCTGGGGTTTTTAGGCTACTTGCAACTGTTGTGCAGTTGGAATTGAGGACTTTCCTTTCGTGCCCTCTGGCCTATGTATGTATTTTGTATTGATCGTTTTTACTGTATTTTTTGATTAATTATTGTATTACTATTGCTGCTTATGTCTTTATTGCATTGCTGTTATACTGTGTTTTATGGATCTTGTATTTCTAATATTTATTGTTTAATTTGCTGTATTGTAACACTGTACCATTTGTAATTTTTGTATACTGTATTTGATTTACTTGTTGTAAGCCGCCCAGAGTCGGCCCTGGTCGAGTAGGGCGGGGTATAAATTGAATAAATGAATGAATGAAATGAATTGACAACGGCGAGACAATGTGTTGCTAGAAATTGGAAGAATGATTCCACAGTGGAAATAGAGGAGTGGTACAGAGAAATGTGGCAAATTGCATTAAATGAGAAGTTAACATGGGAAATCAAAATCAAAAGAGGTATGATTGATAAAAATAAATTTGGAATTATTTGGAAACCCTTTTTAGACTACACGTTGATAGAAGGTAAAGGTGGCAGTCCAGCACCAAATCAAATGAGTTTTTGGTTATAACATGAGATGCTAAATAGCTCCGTAATAACCAAGGAATTATATATAGCACAGGGGTTATATATTATATCTGGTTTTAGTTTTAAGATAGTATATATTCCACATTTAAATAATAAAGGTTTAAATAATTGTTCGAAATGAGATATAAATGATTATGTGCTATCTTTTTATTATGGATTTATTACTATTATTTTTTCCTATTGTATTTCTATATTTTTATTTCTTGATTGGTGGAAAGTAATTGTACTGTAATGTTATTTTGTATTGCACCTTTTTGTATAAGTATTTGTTGTTTATTTCCTTTTGTAAAAGTTAATAATTTTTAAAAAATAAATAAAAAAGAATGCTTTTCAAAAATATTTTGGGTTGCATGTGTGGAAGGATTCGAGGATGGGGCTGCAGTGTGTCTCTATTGGGCCACATGCAGTTGATTTTCTGTCCACCCTTCCTTTAACAGACAGCAGAAATTTTTTCTTCTACTCATGGCTACTCTACATGAATAGAGGAAGATGGAACTGGTGACAAAGGCAGGCTGTATCCTCACACATTATTACTTCAGTAACTTCTGAACAATCTCCCTCTGTGGTGTATGAAACTATGTGCTTTCTCAGCCATTACCATCTAGATCGCTTATCAAATTCTATGAATGAAGCAAAGCAATAACATAGAGTCTTATCTCAAAGCATCATTTTTGTGATAATTTTTCTGCAGTCAAATTCTGGCAGAAATACTCTACTTCAAGGATTCTCAACCTGTGGCCTGTGGGCCAGATGTGGCCTGTGGCACCATTTCATGTGGCTCCCACTGCCTCCACTACACCAGAAAGTGCCATGTGGTGGAGGAAGGGCAAACTGACCATCCGGCCCCCAAAGCTGTCTGAGGGAGCGTGACTTGGCCCCCGGCTTTAAAAAGTTGAGAACTCCTGCTCTACCTATTCTGCAAAAAAAAAAAAAAATCCTCAAACCAAAAACACCCAATATATCTGAGTACCAAAATCTTCTTTGGTGAAACATTTTCTGAACTAACCACTTGACATATCCCATCTTGTCTCAAACTGCCCTAATCGCTGAAGAGTTTCCACAGATTTTGGAGACATATCTTGGAGCCTGTTGCCTTTTGTTTGATACAAAAGACTAGCAAGATTGCATTTCAAATAGCATTCACAACCATGGTCATCTTATTATACAAGTGACATAATGCAAATAAAGAAGTTAGTGCAGACTAACTGATGGAGAACTAACTGAGACAAGAACTTAATTATTCCAAAAGGGTTGGAAGATGCAACAGTGCATCTGCTGTCTTTGGAAAAAAGGAGATTAAAGGCACCTCTTAGTGAGCCAGGCCAAAATGCCTCATAATAGACAAGGGTATTCAAGCTAACAACAAATGCCAGAACAAAAAGAAAATTAATTAAAGCTTAGGAAAAGCTGATTGGCAAAGCAGTTTAAATTGAGTGTGTTTGTAGTCAAGGTTGATAATGTATGCATAAATTACCAGGGAAAGAACCTAGACAACTATAAAGAAAAAATCGTATCATTTATTTTTCTTTCAGCAGGAATGAGACTCATGTACTGAGTCAAAACAAGATAGGGTTAGACAGAAGGCAGATCTGGATCTGCTCGTGGTTTTGTAGGTGATTAGCAGTAGATTAAGATCTTTGGGCTCCCAGCTGTCTAGGAATAACAGCAAGAAAATTGTACCCTTCTTGCCCTACATTACATTGCTGGGGCTTTGTGACAGACACTTGTGAGCTCCACTTAGCTCTGCTATGCAGAACACATCCCTAGGATCATAATTCTTCAAATCTATATTTGGATCTTATGCACCAGTTACACAACAGTTGATTTGAATGCTTTGTTATTCTTTAAAGTCAATTACAAATGGCTAAAATTCATACATTTCTAGTATAAGGGATCTGATGTCTATGATTCAAATCATATTGATAGTCCCACGTAGAGTAGATCCATTGAATCAATTGTTGATTGATAGCTCAACTAATGATGTTTGGAGAAATATGGATATAAATGGCAATGGACCATAGTGTGGTATCCAAGCAAAAACTTTATGCAGATATGACCCCACCTTAAATTTATAGTTTCTAGCTAAGAAGAAAATGTGGGGAAATTGTGGCCAATCAGAGTAAACAATACTGGCCTAGCTTGAGCACATTTAGACCTAGATCTAAGTGTAGTCAATACTGTTAACTGAAATAGAACAATTGAATAAATGGGATTTACATAAGGGTTCAATCAAATTGTGGGACAATGTATATTTGATTGCATTGGAAAGGGTCACTTTGCAAGGAGTGATTTCCCTTGATGTGAACCTTCCATTTTGGGGGGAATTCCTCCAGTGCAGCCTCCAAAAGTAGTAGCTCTACACCTGGTTATTGGGTATAGATTTGGATTGGACTGTAATGTAATTTCCTAAATCTCATGTAACCACCAGGAAATAGACTAAATTCACAAGTATCTGTACTGTAGTCCAAACTCCTATCCATTTCCCAGTGTGGTCACACCATGAGTGTTATCTTATATTCAGAACTGATTCAGCAGCTCTGTAATTGAACAGCAACTGGATTTAGGTCCTATTATATGGCAGCTTGGAAACTTGTCCGAGAATTGCTACATCTCAGGACTCCCCAACCTTGGGCCTCCAGATGTTCTTGGACTTCAACTCACAGAACCTCTGATCAGGAGATGTGTTGACTTGGGCTTCTGGTAATTGAAGTCTAAGAACACCTGGATTGCCAAGGTTGGGAAACCCTGTTCTAGAGCAGTAACTTGGTTTTTGGACTTCAATTCCCAGAAGCCTAAGTCAGTTCCCCAAAGCACTGATTAGCCAATATACTGACTTAGGCTTCTGGGGAATTGAAGTCCCCGTGTGGGGCATGTGCCCCACATTGGGAACCACTGTTCTAGAATCATATAAAACAGAAAAAAGGTATCTTTACTTAGAGTTACCATTTGAAGTTACAGTAAGTAGAATTTTTTAAAAGGGGAAATGGAGTCTCCACCACACGGAAGAGTCTTTTGCTTTGCTGAATGTCAGAGAAAGAAAACAATGAAATCAAAAACAAACAAGGAGGGGGTGATAGCATGCCTCAAATGCCAGAGGTGGGAAAAGAACTTTCCCAATCAAATCAGAGGCAAAGAACAATCACATTAGGATATAAAGCCCCCTCCCATGGATAGCCATATTGCTATTATCACAATATCTATCTATCTATCTATCTATCTATCTATCTATCTATCTATCTATCTATCTATCTATCTATCTATCTGTCTGTCTGTCTGTCTGTCTGTCTAATCTGTCTGTTTGTCTGTCTATGGCACTTCTGCCCCACCTTCTTTTCCCCTTAAAAGTGATTTAACACAGGAGGTCAGAGACAAGCAAACTACAGTAATAAGTAAAATACACTTGAAATCAATGTTAAATTTAAATTGGAATCACAATTTCAGAAAGATTGCAAAAGTGAACTGTATAACTAAAACACTCTCTGTCCCACAACCAAATTTGAAAATGGCAGCTGGAAAATGAGGAGCGCAGCATGATCCTGTTCCGAAATAACAGGGATACTTACACTCTTTGGGTCACAAATTTATAGGACTATGTTGTGTATGTGAACTTGGTGACATGTAAACTATGGGCACCCTTTCTCATGCCCCACAGTGGCTGTAGCTGTAACAAGCCATTGTTACATCTGGACTCTTCTTGACCTTATCTTTCAAGCGTCACTTTCCTTAGGAGCTGGCAGTGATCTCACTGGGATGGTTGGGAGAGCATGGTAGCAAAAAACAAAAAAGCCTATGGTAAATGATGAACTGTGCAGGAATTGCCAGCAGTGATTATCATCCCCTTTCTCTTAATGTAAAGACTGTAAGACACTTGAAAACAGTCCTACATATATTTCTGGTGACAATTGTTCTTTCTTTTCCTGTTGTCTTATTTGAATCCTAAGAGTTCCAAGTTAAGTCTCGATCTGCTTAAGGTAGAAAGGAGTGAGCTTTGTCACATAGGAATGCTAGATGCTAGTTTGAAATTTAATCCTGCCCTACTTCATGCAGAACTAAAGCTTGTAGAGTTCAGTGTGGCTGTCTCTCAGGCCAACAAAATCACAGAATTATTAAATAAGCATTAAGTAATTCAACTGTTTCTCACTTGTCTATTAAACGGCAATATAATCTGCATGATTTGCCTTTTTTTAAATGCCTAGGAACAGTGTTAAATTTCTTAGGATTGTAAATGGTCATCTACAAAGAAGAACATTTTATGTGGTGATTATTTTAGATTTTACAACTCGTGGGATAATTTTATTCCAGACTGTGAGTTGAGGAAGTGAAGATCCTTGTCTACTGACCATGGAAGAAAAGCTTATCTGAGGGAGCAGAGAATCATTCAGACACTAACCAGTCATACACATGTCCCACAGGGCTGCTTTGCACGCACGCACACGCACACACGCGCGCGCACACACACGCACACACACACACACACACACACACACACACACACACACACACACCATTCTCAAGCAGTGACTGGTAAATAAGAGTGGACAGCCTTTACTCATTCCCACAATGAGCAAAATTCTACATTACTGCAAATGCCTCCAAATGCTCTGGCCTTGGGAAATCAGGTGATATGCACTTTAAGGGTGTGAACCAGTCTATGGCAGTTGCTTCCTACTGGGCAGTGGGACTTGGCAAGGCAACCTGAGGTGAAGCCAAATCGATCAGATCTGCTACCCAACTTCCCCCTTTGAGAGAGAGATGGAGAGGGGGCAAAAAAAATGTAACAGTATAAAATAATATGTCTTAATATAACTGCCAACCTAGCAGTTCAAAAGCAAGAAATTGCAAATAGATAAATAGGGACCACTTCGTTGGGAAGGTAACAGCGTTCCGTGCACTCCAGTGTCTAGTCATGCCTGCCACATGACCACAGAAATATCTGCAGAAGCAGACAGCGCTGGCTCTTCGGCCTTGAAACAGAGATGAGCATTGAACCCTAGAGTCGGATATGACTGGCTTTCGAGCAAGGGAAACCTTTACTAACATAATGGGGTGAAGGGAGTGTCCTATCTGCCCCCACTATTAGGACCTCTCTTCACTCAGGTCTATTGCAGCTTAGCACTCATGGATAATGAATGGGTGCCGCATTTCTGCAGTTGCATCTGTTTTTACTTGAACTGCTGCAGATGTGGAAATTTGCTGCAACGTGAACCTGCATGCTGATGATTCACACAATGCTTCAATCACATACCAGGGTCATGAGAGAGAAAGAAAGAGAGGGAGGCAAAGAAAGTAACAGCATAAAACAATATCTTTATGAGGAAAAGGGGTATCCTTTTGTTTCTTTTGTACTTGAGTTTCTGCATAAGGAAACACTTCTCAGCATCTCTGTTATCCAGAGGCTATAAGGCGACCCAAGCAATGAAGAAATTCCTGGAAGTAATCGGTGCCTGTCATGTATTTGACAAAGAAGGCTTTTGTGATGAGAGAGTGAAAAATATCACAGCAAAAGACATGTTCCCTGCTGTACTGAGCTCAGGCATGCTTACTTGGGAATTGGTCCCTTTTGTGTACAGGGACATGAATTGGGGCTGGATGTTAGCTGTTCAAGCAGAATATAGAGAAGACACGTAACAAGGAATTGTATATCTAGCTTGATATTGTGGCTGTCAGTGGGACTTATTGTAAAATAAGTTCTGCAATCATTTCCCCACCTAAATGAGGTCAAATACAATGTACAATTCAATCTCATACACATGTAACTCACTTCTGAATAAGGTCCACTGAATTCAATGATATTTACTCCTTGTTAAGTGTGTTGGAAATCCGGAAGTTGCATAGCACAGCTCTGTAAGTCTCAGTATCACTAGTTACCCTCCATCTTAAGGCTGCTATTATATACCTACCTACCTGGGACTACTGAACTCGAAAGAACTTTCTTCTAAGGAGGCATGTAAAGGATCGCCCTGTAAGATTCTGACAAATGGTAAAGTTCTGGGGGTCACTTCCATCCCAGCCGCAATCTCTTTCTCCACAACTCCATTCCCACACCTCCTTTCTCTGCTTAACAACATCCGGCTTGAAGTTGAGTTCTGGAAAACTGGGAAACTTATTTACTGCATGGTGACCTTTTCCCTGGGCCTAATAAACGAGATAATATATCTTACTCTGATTTTCGAACTCCCAGATAAAGGTACAGCGAGCAGCAACCTGAGTACTGCCTCAACCCCGCTAGAAAACTCAAGCCAGTAAATTGTACTAGAAATTTGTCCAGGGGATGATGATAATGATGACGATGCTGCTGCTGATGATGATCATGATGATAATAATAAATAATAAATAATAAATAATAAATAATAAATAATAAATAATAAATAATAAATAATAAATAATAAATAATAAATAATAAATAATAAATAATAAATAAAGACCTAGGCAGGCACTAAGAAACAATTGGAGTTGACAAAATCACCATCAGTCAGCTGCAGAAGGCCACCCTGCTCGGATCTGCTCGCATAATTCTCCGATACATCACTTAGTCCTAAATGCTTGGGAAGTGTTCGACTAGTGATTTTGATACAAAATCCAGCATTGTTATCTTGTTGGCTGTGTGATTGAGGATGATAATAATAATAATAATAATAATAATAATAATAATAATAATAATAATAATAATAATAATAATAATACAACCACGATATTTCCAATCACAGCTGGGGAAAAGTGGGAAGCAGAGCAGAACCCATGGAGAAAAGGAAAGTTCAAGAAAGGCTATAAATTATGAAACTACTAAACTAGGAGGAGGAGTTGGGTGATGGGAGAGCAGGTGAAGTATGGTAAAGCAGAGCATGTATCTTGTCCAGTTCAGAGGCCAGTTTGGCATGTGTGTGCCAAGGATGGGGGCTGATAGATAGATAGATAGATAGATAGATAGATAGATAGATAGATAGATAGATATCAAGAGTTGCTCTTCTTAATCCAGGGGCTTCCAGAGATATTTTCTGCCTGATCAGGGCTGCCCATTGACAATGACTCTGCCTTCACTCTTCCACCGCCAACATCTGGGCAGATGTGAGCTGCCTTCTACTACAGTTCGTTCGAGGTAAAGCACCTGGGTGGCGGTGAGTCTGTCTATGTATGTGCAGGCGGTGGAACGCCCATCTGTCTTGCTTCTCCGTCGTCAGGAGAGGGGAAGGTAGGGTGGGGAGGAGACAGGAGTTAACCCCCCTGGAAAGAAACCACTCCTGGAAAACGGGGATTTCCTAACATTGCAGCTTCGCGTGAACGGGAGTAGACACACACACAGAGAAACAGGGAAAGATTTGTGTGTGTGTGTGTGTGTGTGTGTCCCCGTCCCCTCTCCGCTCCCCCTGCTCATCCCGGCCGCCGTCGACCAGCCTGCTGCGGGGAGAAGGAGGAGGATCCAAAGGCACCCTGGAAGGCGCGGACCCCACCTGTTCGCCTGCCCAGCCTCCTCCTGCCGCCGCCCGCGCCGCGTCCTGCCCGAGGTGAAGCGCTTGTTTGCAGGCTTCGCTCGACGGCCGTCCGACGGAGCGCGCGGGGGAATGTGCGTTTGTGGGAATGGTCTGTAAACCCCCTGGGAAGGTGGGGGGAGGAGGAGGAGGAGGAAGAAGGGGCTGACGGGGGTTGGACGGGCGAGGCAGGAGCCGGCGGGACGGTCAGGGAGAGGGGCAGGAAAGGAAGAGGGAGGAGGAGGAGGGGGGAGAGAGGAAGAAAACGAGCCCCAAGTCATTGGTGTGCCAGGCTGGCCCTGGGTCTCTCCGGAGGGATGGACGCCTCCTCCTCCTCCTCGCCGTGTCCCTTCGCAGTGCTGCCTTGATGCCAACATGAAGGGCACCCGGGGAAGCGGAGGCGGCGGAGGGGGAGGCTCTCCCCGGAGGGAGGGTCCCTGATCAGGGCCAGGCAGGGGTGGCGGCCCCTCATTCGCCCCGGGCTGATCTCCCTCCTCCTCCGGCCCCACCGCAGGCAGGCTCGCCGCCTCCGTCGCCGCCGTCGAGAGAGGCCACCACCATTCCCCCACCGTCCAGCAAGGGAGAGGACCTGTTGGCGTTCGCGTCTCGGCTCTGGCAGCGGAGGAAGCGGCTGGTGGCCGCCGTCGGGCTCGCCCTGGCCATGGGCCTCGTCCTGCTCATCGCCGTCCCGCTCCTGGTGGTGCAGGCGCCGTCGGAGGGCCAGGCGCACTACGAGATGATGGGCACCTGCCGCATGATCTGCGACCCTTACAGCGCCGCCGACGGACCCGCAGCCGCCGCCCGCCCCGGGGGCACCGCCGCCGCCCTGGAAGCCCTGCAGGAGCTCGGCGCCAACCCGGCCCCGCCACCGCCGCCGCCCTTCCTCCAGGGTCCCAAAGGCGAGCCCGGGCGCCCAGGCAAGCCCGGCCCGAGGGGGCCTCCCGGAGAGCCGGGGCCGCCTGGCGCTAGGGGGCCCCCGGGGGAGAGGGGCGACTCGGGACGGCCGGGGCTGCCGGGGCTGCCACTGCCCGGGATCGGGCCCTCGGGAGCCGCCGCCACCACCACCCTGGGCTTGGGCTTGGGCTCGGGCGGCAGTAGCAGCAGCCCTCCGCCGGGGGGCGAGGTGACGGGCGCCCTGAGCGCCGCCTTCAGCGGCCCCAAGATCGCTTTCTACGTGGGCCTAAAGAGCCCCCACGAAGGCTACGAGGTGCTCAAGTTCGACGACGTGGTGACCAACCTGGGCAACCACTACGACCCCGCCTCGGGCAAGTTCACCTGCCAGGTGCGCGGCATCTACTTCTTCACCTATCACATCCTGATGCGGGGCGGCGACGGCACCAGCATGTGGGCCGACCTCTGCAAGAACGGACAGGTGGGTCGAACCCGCGGCCGCCCGCGTCGGGATGGTGGGGGTGGGGGTCGGAGTGGGGATTGGGGCTGGACGGCGGAGTGGGGTGGGGGAGGCGGGGCGCCTGGGGGAGCCTGAAGTCTGCCTGGATTAGGTAAATTAGAGGTAAACGTAAAGGTAAAGGTTTCCCTTGCTCGAAAGCCAGTCGTATCCGACTGTAGGGTTCAGTGCTCATCTCTGTTTCAAAGCCGAAGAGCCAGCGCTGTCTGCTTCTGCAGACGTTTCCGTGGTCATGTGGCAGGCATGGCTAGACACCGGAGCGCACGGAACGCTGTTACCTTCCAACCGAAGTGGTCCCTATTTATCTACTTGCAATTTCTTGCTTTCGAACTAACTCCCCCCCCCCCCTGGAAAGAGGGGACAAGCGAAGAAGAAGAAGAAACCGGGGGGGGGGGGTGTTTTGAAAAACTCTCGGGGGTGGGTTCACACGGGACATTTGCGCCCACACTTCAAAGCTGCCGCGGCATCGCCGACCAAGCGACGGGAACGGGTCGGGAGGAAAAGTTGCTTTTTCTCAAGTAGAGAACGGGATCGTTTCCGGCTTCGTCCAAGCTGAGCCTGAAATCGGGTGAACGAGCCCCGTGAGATCTGGGTCAGCTGAAAAGAGAGGCGCTTCCGAGCTGAAAGAAGACCATCGCTAGTCTCCCCGCATCCTGATCGGAATCCGAACTAGAAGAAGTCTAAGACACCAAGAAGGAAACCCAGATCAGGAGACACTTCCTAGGGCAGGGATGGCGAACCTTGGTACTCCAAGCGTTGTTGGACTACAATCAGAAGCCCAAGTCAGCTCTCCTGCTGCTCAGGGCTTCTAGGAATTCAAGTTCCAGAACAGCTGGAGTGTCAAGGTTCGCCATCACTGTGGGTTTATGGAGAGGGTGGTGATAGTTCAGCAGAAGACCTAAAATAGTCAATTCCTGACCCTTATCTCAAGAGCTGGAAACCTTTTCACAGATCAAGAGGATGTGAAGACTTCAGCAGGGTTGTTGGTGGTGGTGATGGGGGAGAGTGTCCCCTCATGGGGCTCTCTTTTGGGTCGTCTTTGTCCCAGCTCCTGCCAACCTAGCAGTTCGAAAGCAAGAAATTGCAAGTAGATAAATAAGGACCACTTCGGTGGGAAGGTAACAGTGTTCCGTGTGCTCCGGTGTCTAGTCATGCCTGCCACAGGACCATGGAAATGTCTGCAGAAGCAGACAGTGCTGGCTCTTCGGCTTTGATACAGAGATGAGCACTGAACCCTAGAGTCGGATTCGACTGGCTTTCGAGCAATTGAAACTTTTACATTTACCTTCCCAACCCAGCATTCTCTAAATGTATTTGTCTACAGCTCCCATCACCTTGGCTGTGCTGGCTGAAGATGAGGGGAGTTGTAATCATTACAGTACATGCATAATAGAAAATGCCGGTTGGGTAAAGTGATCAGGATGTTTCTTCAATATACCCTCTTGTGTCTGTTGGCCCCATGCTATTCAATACTCCCCCTACATCAGTGAGGGTGAACCTTTGTGTGGTGGCAATCTATAAACTTTCCAGTGAAAGTCAAAGTGGGAAAGAAAAGTGATAATGTAGGGCAGTGATGGCAAACCTAGGGACCAGGTCCGCAATCTGGGGGTCATTTTGGACCCATTGTTCTCACTTGAGCAACAAATAGTGGTGGTATCCAAAGCAGCATTCCCCCAACTCTGGCAGATTGCGCAGCTATGCTCCTAATTAGACTGGCGGTCTCTGATAACCCTGACCGATTCATTGGTAATTTCATGGATTGACTACTGAAATGCTCTCTACGTGGGGCTGTCCTTGTGTCTGATACAGAGATTACAGAGCGTTCATAATGCAGCACCCAGGCTGGTGACAGGCATACAGAAATTCAGTCATATTTCCCCAGCCTTGGCAGGCCTGCACTGGTTACCTGTTGCCCACCATGTCAGATACAAGGTATTTGTGTTATCATATAAGGCCCTATACGGTTTGGGACCTTGTTATCTTTTGGAGCATCTCTCCCTCAGAACAACCCACAGCATCACCCACTCATCACAGCCTGCACAGCTCCAGGTGCTGACCCTGAGGATGGCTCAAAAGTCTTTAACTAGAAATAGAGCCTTCTTGGTGGTGGCGGCACCAACACTGTGGCACTCTACCAGTAGAGCTGCACCAGGCCCCATCACTGGCTATTTTTAAAAGCAATTGAAAACTCTCTTGTTGAAGGAGGCCTTTCAGGGTGTTGTCCCTTTAGCTGGAAATTAGTCAGCCAGGTTGATCCCCTATGCAATTCATCTGGCCCGCGTTGCTCTCGTTGCTCACGTACGAGCTTCTGGGAGCGATGAGGGCGGGCCAGATTAATCGCAGTAAACCCATTCGTGTGGGTTCACAGGGTGCTTGGGCTTCTGGGAATTGAAGTCCAGGAACATCTGGAGTGCCAAGGTTTGCCATCACGGCCCTATGCCCTCAGATGCCAGTTATTTTATTTTGAGACATATTTGTCAGTTGTCTGGTTTGATTTGTTGTGTGTTCTGTCATGTTATTTGATACCTGCTTGTACACTGCCCAGAATGGGATACCACCCAAATGGGCAGTGTAGAAAGGTAATAAATAAAACAATAAATAAATAAATAAAGTAATTGGTGGTAGATCACTTTAGGGGCCAGAAGGTCTGGGATCAATCCCTACCATTTCTCGGTAGGGAGAGGAAAGTTTCTCACTTGAAGCCCTGGAGCATCATTACTGACAATCAGATGTAGGAAGGCTGGGCTAGATGTACTCAGTGGAAAGCAGCTTCCGATGCTGCGAAGAGATGCTGAGATCAAGGCATCTTCCCATAGAAAGAGCCTCTCTGAAGATTGTGGTACTTTTGCACCACAATCAGGCATAACCTGGGCAATGGCAACCTTGTGCTGGCTAATCTTCTCCACAAGTCAAGAAAAAGGAACTGCAGAATGAATTCACCAAAAGGTGGCTTCATTTTGGCAGCTTCATGTGTGGCCTAGACAGGGAAGAAGGAGAATAGACCTAATGTCTTTTGGAAGGACAATGTGGTATCAGAGCTAAAGACCCCAATCCATTGAGAAAGCAGAAAGCGGTCTCTCTCTCTCTCTGTATTTGTATGCAAGGACCAATGAATATATCCCACATGCTGAATCTTGCTATTCTCTGTGTTAGTGTTCTGACCTGATTAAGTCTTAGTCCAGAGAAGCCGCAAAGAAGCTGATAATGGGGAATGCAGAGACCCATAAAAATTCTTCTAAGATAATAATGAATGAAGAGAATGAGAAAAAACAGAGCTGAGTGGTGTCTGAGGCATAGAAGTGATGGGAGAAGGAAGTATTATGAGTCCCTATTACCATAGTGTCCAAAATACTCTATTTGCTGGAAACTAGAAGAAGAGCAACATGTGGGGTTTGGTCACATGTATGTTATAGGTTGTTAAGTCTACAAGGAGTCTTCTTTAGCAAGCCTGTGGGTGGGTGTTGGTGATGGAATAAAACTCTTACTACAAGGGACTCTCGAATCAATACCCAGTGTGGTGTAGTGGATAGAATGATAGACTAGGATTCTAGACACCTGGGTTCAAATCCTTGCTCGGCCATCGAAATTCACAAAGGGATTAGAATGGGTAAAACCACCCTTCATATAGCATACACTTTGAAAGCTCTAGTATGGTCACATGACAACCAATCTAACAGATCTTGCTGATTATAGGAATTTGTTCTACATTGCATGACAATTCTGCTGCTCAAATTTTCATCCAGGCTCTCAGTTTCTCCACCCTTCCCCCTTAAACTCAATTTCCAGTGGTGTGAGGGATCCTGCCAGTTGGCCTGGAGACTCTTATGTTTTAGTTCTCATCTGCCCTGGCCCATGTCCTTCAACATGGGAAGGGCTGAAAAACTGCAGACAGACAAGATCTGGAAGGCCACACATTGTATAGCCTACTATGTATATTGCACTCATCATTATGAGCCCTTGCAGTGCAGTGGTTAAGCTGCAGTACACTCGTGATCTGAGTTTGATCCTAATGAGCGCATGGTTGACTCAGCCTCCTATCTTTCTGAGATCAGTAAAATGAGTGCTTAGCATTTTGGGAGCTAAAAGCCAATTCCCTTATGAACCACCAAGGCAGTATCCTAAATACTATGGACAGTGTGTGTGAGGCTTCTTGTAAAGAATCTGAGACATAGAGTCACTCCTCTGACAGTGGCCGAAATGTGCTCTTAAGACCCTCCTTGGCTGTAGGTTGTTATCCATGGTTCTGAAAGGTGAGGGAAGGAAAATCAGGAAAGAGGAAACCTGTAGATACAAAGGAAATCAGAGCTACTACAGGTTTAGAGGGCTGTGGGCAGTGATAAGCAAGAAGGAATTACCGCTTTCTCTTTTCCATACTGAAAAGATTTGTAGGTGTAAAGGACAACAATGACACTCTCCTATTTCTTAGATTATGTCTCATAAACTGACCCAAAGGGACTTAGGTGAGCTAAATTTCAACTTCATTTTATTGTGTTTGTATTTATTTTGGGTGGAAGGCAAAGTTGGTGCGGAACCGTATTATGGCTTGTTTACCAGTTGGACTTGACCCTTGTCAATTTGCATATAAGAGAAAGAGATCCACGGAGGATGCTGTGGCTACGGCCCTACATGCTGTTCTGACCCATTTGGAGAAACAAGGCACTTATGCGAGACTGTTATTTGTAGATTTTAGTTCTGCTTTTAATACTATTATTCTGCATAGACTGGTGCCCAAATTATTAGATCTGGGGCTTCCGCCATGCTTATGCAGGTGGATACTAGATTTTCTATCAGATCGTTCCCAACGGGTCAGGATGGGCTCTCATGTCTCTGCAGATCTCAGTATAAGTACGGGGACGCCACATGGGTGTGTGCTGAGCCCGCTTCTGTACACGCTTTACACATATGATTGTGTTCCCAGTTACCCCAGCAATAAGATCATCAAGTTTGCAGATGACACAATGGTGGTGGGTCTGATTACTGCTGGGGAGGGGGAGTCGGCTTACAGGAAGAAGGTTGAGATGCTGACGGAGTGGTGTAGGGAAAACAATTTATTCCTCAATGTAAAAAAGACAAAAGAGATCATTGTGGACTTTAGAAAATGCAAATTGAACATCCAGCCACTTATTATTGAAGGGAATTGTATGGAACAGGTCTCGGTGTTTCGATTTCTGGGAATGGAGCTGAGGGATGATCTAACATGGGGAGCAAACACCAAAGATCTGATGAAGAGAGCACAGCAGAGGTTATACTTCTTGAGAATCCTCAGGAAGAACAATCTTTCAAAGGACCTGCTGTTGGCATTCTACCACTGCACCATAGAGAGTGTGTTAACCTATAGTCTGTGTGTATGGTTTGGGGGTTGTACAGCTAGGGAAAGAACAATGCTGTCCAGGGTCATAAAGACTGCGGAGCGGATAATCGGGCATACTCTTCCCACTCTAGATCAAATCTATGCCACCAGGTGTTATAAGAAAGCTGTAGAGATTGCACAAGATAGTATGCACCCAGGGAATGATCTCTTTCAGCTTCTGCCTTCTAAAAGAAGGTATAGGGTCATAAAGACCAGGACCAGCCACTTGAGAAATAGTTTCTACCCAAAAGCAGTTCTGGCTTTGAATACAGTGCAATGCAGTCTATGAGGGAGCTTCTGTATATAGTTTTTAGAGTTTTTAGGGTTTTAGAGTTTTTAGAGTTTTAGAGTTTTTAGAGTTTTAGAGCTTTTAGGGGTTAAATGTGTATATTTGGGGTGGGAGTATGTTGATAATTTTGTATAGTTGTATTTTGTTTAGGTTTTGTTGGGTTGTTAAGTGTCCCCCCCCCCCCCCAAATCTCGTTGTTCTGTGCAGGACAATGACAATAAAGATTTTATCTAAACAGCGTTCCGTGCACTCTGGTGTCTAGGTATGCCTGCCACATGTCCATGGAAATGTCTGCAAACACAGACAGCACTGGCTCTTTGGCTATAAGCAGAGATGAGCATTGAACCCTAGTGTCGGATACGACTGGCTTTTGAGCAAGGGTGACCTTCACCTTTACTTTTTAAAATATCTTATTGTTTACCCAGAATGAGATTGAAAGTAACCCAATGTGATTAAAAAAGAAATATAGATAAAACCACAGGATGGTATGAATTTAAAAATATATATAGCATTAAAAAAGAATTAATGGCAAAGCATTTCAAAAAGTTCAACACTGAAAATCATAATCACAATTATGACTACCTTCTGTCCAACATTCATGTACTTCAAGCTTTGTCCTTAAAATTTAACCAGTTGGTAAAAACTGGCTCAATTCCAGCTCAATACTTTTTGAAAAACATCCTTTGAGAAGGCTAAAAAATTCAAACAGATGCCACACAGCCATCTGTTGAGGAGAATGATGTATGCATAGGTTCCTTCAGATGGGAGATGGACTTCAAAAACTTTTATTTTGATATTCTTTTTAAAGTTATACGTCTAAGGTGTTTTGAAACATGTATGTGTTAACCTAATAATAACCTACTGCTGCTTTATGAAGAAGGGATTTCCTCTTGTCCTTGCCCCCATTTTTGTGCAGATGTAACACTTAGGCTGTTTTCTTTGTAATGTGAAGGGATGTCTGAGAAGTGGACTTGAGCGAAGAAAGCTAGCATTAAAATAGAGTAGTTAGCCTTTAGGATGCCATGTTTTTGTCTTCAATTTTGTTTTGTTTCTTTTCTGGCTTGTAATGCAAGGGTCGCCTCTTCAGATGAAATCTATGGCCTGTCCTCCTTACCCTCCAGTTGCATTTTAACAGTTTCACATCAAAGGGAGCATAGATTGTGGATACTTCACTCACAGCAGGGAGTCCTGGATGTTGCAGTAGTCACATGTATCCCTGGAGTGGAAATCCCAAAATCTAGGGCCAAGCCATGCACGAGAGATCCTTGTTTTAAGCCTACAGCATGTATGAAATAGAAAATAACCTACAACCCAGTGAACAGAAGAGACTGAACTTCTGTAATGTTTGATGTCATTTATAGTGCAATCCTTTTTATGGAAATAGCTAAACAGTAAGCTCTGAATCAGCAAGGGCTTATGCATGTGTTAAACTTGCCTTAAGGAGGTTGATGAAAGGGATCATCCTTGGTCAATAATCTCCATTCTTGCTGTAGCATCTAGATGACAGAACCTACAGGCTGAATTATTTTCTATTATGTTGTGAGGCCTTCTTTCCATGGCTGATGAACAAAAAACCCATCAGATTTTGTTGGGCTGCAGTCCCCATAAGTCCTAGCCTAGCATAACCAGGCTGAAGTATGGTGGGAGCTGGAGTTCACACAATATCATCTATGATGGTCTGAGGAGCACATGTTCCTCACCTCTGCATCACCTGGCTTGAAGTCTGCTCTAGGTGGATACAGTGTGGACTGGCAGCAAACACAATGTTAGCAAGCAAGAGAGGAGTGATGCCCTTCTGAGATATGTTTTAAAGAGCATGAGGAAATGATTTGGATAAAACTGGGGAGTGTTGACCACAGTGAGACCTATGGGTTTCTTTAGGAGCTTCTAGCTCTTGTCATACAATGTGGCCACTAGTGACAAGAGGAGTGCGATAAGTCAAGGACTGATGAATATGCATGTATGAGTAAAGCCTTTGGGTCACGGTAGCTACCATCCCCAATAGGGAAATGCCAGGCTCTGAAACATGGTCAGTAACCCAAGAGCTAGGAAGGAGGCAAAAAACAGGATGATTCTCCCTCTCTTCTATATACAGAAACTAGATTGACAGGCTGAATCATAGCTTGACAACAATAAAGGGATACGGACAGACTGTGGCTGTACACGATCCAGTCCTCCTAATCAGGGGATCAGTTTGAGAACTCAGGAGGAACAGTTTTGCTGGGGAAGGGGGAAATGCTCATTTGCTGCTTGAAATGGTTGCCTCATTCTGCCTAATGGATAGAACTAACCCTAAAAGCAGGAGTTCAGGTTCAGTGGTCTTCTCTGGGAATGTACCCCAGATGGACATCCTACCTCCATAAAGTTAGCTTCAAGTGCTTAAAGAGGGCAGTGGGAATGAGGCATGGAATTTCACCATGCCTCAAAGGCATAGAATTTCATCTAGATATACTATTTTCCCCCCAGAAACATGTTTTTTCTCAAACAAGGGCCTAATGCGTAAACCTGGAACCACAAATCCTGAAGTGGTATAAAGAAAAGGGCTGTTACGTGCCTGGAATGAATGGGAAACTGAATGAATGGATGAATGAATTATTTCATTAATATCTCACCTATCATCATGAGCCCATTCTTCTGATACTGTTAATCAATGTTATGCTTCAAACGGGGAAGAAATTTTTGAAATGGTAGGTGTTTTTTAAGCATATGAGAGGGCAAACAAAATGAAACAAAACAAAAAGACAAAAACTGTTGTGGCACTTTAAGGACTAACTGTTATATGTTAGCTTTTGTAGATCAAATCCACATCGTCAGACATCAGAGTGAGGCTTCATGGCATCAATTCATATATATCAGGTACAGAGGTACAGAATGGTTAGCATAACAGATGTCAATGTGTTATTTTACAACTGCAATTCATAAGAACATAAGAACAGCCTTGCTGGAACAGGCCACAGCCCCTCCAGTCCAGCATTCTGTCTCACACAGTGGCTCACCATTTCCTTCAGGGTATTCCCAAGGAGATGCCTTCACCTGTTTAGGATTCCATGGAAATGGCATTGAGAGATATCCTGCCTATCTCTCCAACCCCGAGGTTGTCCTTAAGTATCCATAATTATAGCCATTGATAACCTTGTCCTCCATGAACTTGTCTAATCCTTTCTTAAAGCTGTCAAGACTGACAGCTGTCACCACTTCTTCTGGCAGGGAGTTCCATAGACCAGTAATCCTCTGGGTGAAAAAGTACTTTCTCTTATTTGTTTGAGAACTAGTACCCAAAAGTTTCATCAAGTGTCCCCTAGTTCTAGTGTTGTGCGATAGGGAAAACAGTTTTTCCTTATCTACTTTGTCCACACCATGCATGATTTTATAAACTTCAATCAGGTCACCTCTTAGACACCATCGTTCAAGAGTGAAAAGGCCCAACCGTTGCAGCCTCAGATGGTAAGGAAGGTGTTCCAGTCCCCTAATCATTCTGGTTGCCCTCCTCTGCACTTTTTCCAGCTCCATAATATCCTTCTGGAGGTATGGCGACCAGAACTGTACACAGTATTCCAGATGGGGCCTCACCATAGATTTATAAAGAGGCAAAATGACACTTGCTGACTTATTTTCTATACCCTTCCTAATGATCCCTAGCATTGAGTTTGCTTTTTTCACTGCTGAGGCACACTGGGTTGACACCTTCATTGAGTTGTCCACCAAGACACCAAGGTCCCTTTCCTGGTTTGTCACAGAGAGTTCAGACCCCATCAGTTTATAAATGTAATTGAGGTTTTTTGCCCCAACATGCATCACTCTGCACTTACTAATGTTGAAGCTCATTTGCCACTGTTTTGCCCACTCCTCCAGTGTCAAGAGATCCCTCTGGAGCTCCTCACAATCTCTCACAGTTTTCATTACCCTGTATAATTTAGTGTCGTCAGCAGATTTGGCTATCTTGCTTTTTACTCCTACCTCTAGATCATTTATGAAGAGGTTGAAAAGCAGGGGTCCCAGTACTGAACCTTGGGGGACCCCACTCTTTACTTCCCTCCACTTGGAGAAGTGTCCATTTAGTGCTACCCTCTGTTTCCTGTCGCTTAGCCAGTTGCTGATCCAGGACAAGACCTGTCCCTTTATTCCATGACTGGTAAGTTTATTCAAGAGCCTTTGGTATGGGACCTTGTCAAAAGCCTTCTGAAAGTCCAGATAAACAATGTCAACTGGATCCCCCTTATCCACATGCTTGTTGACACTCTCAAAAAATTCCAGCAGATTAGTGAGGCATGATTTGCCCTTGTAAAAGCCATGTTGGCTCTCCTTTAGCAGCGCCTTCTCTTCTATGTGCCTATTAATTCTATCTTTTAGGATGGTTTCCATCACTTTACCTGGGACACATGTCAAACTGACAGGTCGGTAGTTTCCTGGATCACCCCTGGATCCTTTTTTGAAAATTGGTGTTACATTCGCTACCTTCCAGTCATCAGGCACAAAGCCTGATTTGAGGGAAAGATTATATATTTTGGCTAGGAGATCAGCAATTTCATCTTTAAGTTCCCTGAGAACTCGTGGATGGATGCCATCTGGTCCTGGTGATTTGTTAGTGTTTAGTTTAACAAGACATGCAAGGACCTCCTCCCTGGTTATTTCTATCTTGCTTAATTCTTCAGTTTCCCTCCCTACGAAGATAGGCTCTGTTTTGGGCATGTGGTCTCTGTCTTCTTCAGTGAAGCAAATCATCCTCCTCCAAAGCAAATTCAAAAGGGCAAAGCTTCACAACTGATCTGAAGAACCAACATTACCAGTTTGGAAGAAAAAACCCCAATATATTGACTTGTATATTTATCTGTTATGCTAACCTTGAAGCCAATGCCCATATAATAAAAGAGACGGTAATTACCGTGGGTCTTTAGTTAAAAATCTGAGCCCAGCCCTTTCATTTTGGGGGCAAAAGTAGGATCTTCTTATTTCTAGTAATTATCTCCCAGGTACTTTCTTATAGTTCAGTTAGGAGGTAATTCAATAGTTCTTACAGGGGGTTCTCTAGCTATGGAATTTGTTACAAGATCTAGTTGGCCTCCAAGTTGGACAGCTTTAAAGGAAGATGAGATAAACTCACAGAGGAGAAGGCTATCAGAGTACTCTCAGTTATGATACTCATATATTTTTCCATTATCAAAGGCACTTTGTCTCTCAGTACCAGTGACCAGTCGATGCAAGCAGAAGGTCTGCACTGAAGCCCTCTCCATAGGCTACCCAGACATATCTGGTTGCTTTGAGGTGATCAGGCCCCACTCCTCTTATGTGTTTTGTTTTTATACCATCCTGTGCTTTATATGTTTTCCACAGACATCTTCCCCCAGCTTGTGATTGTGAAGATGCCAATTCTTGAAGCTCTGATGCTTTCTGGCTTATCCTTAGTACTCTGGCCAACTGCAGTGGCTCCAATGCTTAGAAGCATTCTTAGTTTTCCTTTCTTCCTTTGACAAATACTGTATCCCTAACGCTAGTTGTGGAGGGTGGTGGATTCTGTCTGCTGAACAGAGATGTGGGACATATGTGTGAGAGTTTGAGTACAGTATATATGTTTACATGGACCAAGAAATGAAACATCATCACTGTTATTCTTCAAACTTCTAGGTGTTTTCAGAGTAGGGTATGAAAGCAGAAGGGGATGATTGCTACTTCCTTCTCATCTGTGTCCCATGGCCTTCTAATACTGTGGTAGTCCCTTCCTTTTCTTCATCCTCAGCTTTCTCTTCTCCCTCTTTCCTTTCTCCCTCTCTCAGTACCATGGATAGCTCCTTACACTTAGCAAAGCTCCAAAGACCACGTGTAGGACAGAGTGAAACCAAGAAACTGTGAATTCTGAAAACATTCGGCTTTTCCCTCTTTGGAGGGGGTGGGGGATGTAGGAGAGTTCCTGTAACCTCTGATACATTACATTGATATCAGGTCACAAACTGTCACTGCTTTAGGCGACCTTGTGTGTTTTAACTTTGAGATATAATTCCCATTAGTCTCATCTAACAGGAAATATGAAAGTTGTGCTCTAAAACATTTGGAGATCATCAGGCTGTGTCTCTTGTGTATTTCCTTTGACATTTTCACCCCAGTTAGTAAATATGATGAGAAACAAAGATCTAGCACCTTGTTGGGTAAGAGTAGGGCTCACAGAAGGATGGGCATCAGAGGTGGGGACTTGCCAGTTAATTTCCTGGGAGGAAAAGTAAGATGGGCCACAGAAAGAGACTCCCTTTTGCTATAACCAAATAGGCACAGTCACTCAAAAACTGCTGGTGGGAAAGCATAATATTTGGGGAAAATGGAACCAGTTGGGTTTTAAAGAAAGGTGTAGCGAAAAGCACAGGATGACCATGAAATAGGAATGATTAGTAATGTGCACAGTTGTGGCACACAACCTAATGGCCAATCTCACACATGTTTCATTACAGCAATAGAAATTTGAAGAATAAATAAATAAATAAAATAAAAATACGGCAATTCTTTTTTAAAAGAGATATAACAATAAGACTTACTTGCTAGCTCCTTCCATTTCTAGACCCTTTACAGAGTTCTTGCAAAAGGAGGTAGGGAATTTCAGTTAAGGGAAGAACATGCTGGCAAAGGAGGTCTCCTAGGATTTCAGAACTGGGGAGGAGCACAGTAGTCACATCCACTGCCTACAGCTTTGAGGGCTGTCAGTTTGTGTGTATGCATGTGGAAGAGATTGTCTTGTTTTGTATCATTGCAATCTATTTGCACATTTCATTGAGGAACCTAAAATCAAAAGGCATAGTATGAATCTTTAACATCAATAAAGTGTAATAAACACATGAAGAAACAGGCAACTGAAACTGATTCTGGAAACAAGAGAAAAGGATGAAGAAAGGGTGAAGAAGAGAGACCGAATGGTGGTAGATGGAATCATGGAAGATCTGATGAGGATCCAAGGGAGATTGGGTGGGGGAGAGTCACTGGGTGCTGATGATGGAGGAGGATGAAGAAGGACAGACAGAAGTAAAGGAAAATTGCATGGGGAAATTTGGCAGTGGAATAGAATGCCCAGAGATGCTCCATCACCAGAGGTATTAAGAAACAGCCTGAATGGACATCTGTCTGCCAAGATTGAAGTGAAAAGAATATTTCCACTCAAGGAGGTTAAACTATATGTCTTTTACTGTCACATTTAATGTACTTTTCCCATACAGTGATTGAGAGGAAAAGAAAAAAATGGTGTGTGTGTGTGTGTGTGTGTGTGTGTGTGTGTGTGTGTGTGTGTGTGTGTGTGTGTGATAGAAAAAAAGAAGAGATGGGAAGAGAACAAGAAAAAGTAAATGGGACTTTAATGGTGAAGGGTCAGGATAGAATATATCAGTGTAAAAGGGAATGGAGTTGTAAAGAGGATATGGTGGGAATGTAAGTAGGGTAAAGGCAAAAGACATGGATTAAAAAAAAAGGAGGATCAGAACCGGATAGGTCATGAAGGAGTTAGTCCTAGCTATGTGGGATATTGCTGGTCTTGTTGAAACTCTCTTGGTTTCCCTTGAACTTCCTGAAATGTCTGACCTGAGGAGGCCTTTCCAGATTTGCTCCTGTGGTATGTGTAGAAATTTACCTGTCCAGCTGGTGTCTTTCTGTCTGTGCCCAGACATTTTGCCAAAAGAGAAGGACCTGCAAATCTATTTTAAAAATCCACTGCAGGGATAATATTTGTAAAGCCGAAAAGATGGTAGCTAGAAAGAAAAGGATAACTGGTGATAAAGATGTAGCAATTACCGACAGCAATTAGACATATATACCACCCCATAGCTCTTTGTGCACTCTCTGGGCAGTTCACAAGTTAATTAGCATTTTGCCCCTAACATGTTGGATACTCACTTTACTGACCTCGGAAGGATGGAAGGCTGAGTCAACCTTGATCCATGGTCAGGATGGAACTCACAACCTTTTGGTTGCAGCACAGCTGTTTAACCACTGGTTTAACCAGGGTGCTTTTGTAGCATCAAGGCTCTTTGGTATATTTTGTGTGATATATTTTTCTTTCCCTTAACAGCATTTCTTTCTGCCACAACTTGGGAAAATTGTCTATACTGACTGGATGATTCTGAGAGTTGTAGTTCAAAAAAAAAGAGAAAGAAAATAAAATAAAAGAAGAGAGAGACAGAGGAATATCTTTCCAGGGCCGTAGCCAGAGGGTGGCCAGTGTGGGCTTGGCCCACCATGAGTTAGCACTTTGCCCACCCTGGGAAAGCATAGTTTCCCATAGGAATGCATTGTTGCCCACCCTGAAAAAATATTTGCCCACCCACATCTTGAATCCTGGCTATGGCCCTGTATCTTTCCCTATGTGTTCTTATTTCTGGGATGATACTATGCTTTCCCATGAAAAAATGCACTCAGGGAGGATAGCAAGTGAATCAAATGAATGAAAGAAAGATCCACCTATTGAACTTGAGTACAAGACTCAATGCTTCTGCATTGAATGTAGACTAAGGGGTGATGGGTCAAACCATGGAGTGGACAAGGAGATGAATCAATTTCTGCCTTTTTGTGTCATGTCCTTTATAGGTGCGAGCTAGTGCCATTGCTCAGGATGCTGACCAGAACTACGATTATGCCAGCAACAGCGTGGTGCTGCACCTGGACTCAGGTGATGAGGTCTATGTGAAGCTGGATGGAGGAAAAGCCCACGGAGGCAACAACAATAAGTACAGCACTTTCTCTGGCTTCCTTTTATACCCTGATTGAGAAAACCAATCATCTAAAGGTGTGGTCCATCGCCTCGTCTTCCCACCACTGCCACCGCCATGCCTATCCTTGGGGTCTGCTTTGCAGGTCACTCTAAGCTTCATTCTAGATAACTGTATATTATGTTGGTTACAGTCTGAAAGAATGAGGAGCAGCTCCCACATTGGTGTATATCTTCTTATGTGCCCTGTTGTTCTTTACTCAGTACTAGAGGAGTAGGTCTAAGAGCCTTAACTGGCAGTTATAAGCACCATGAATCAGTCCTTGAAACGAAATCAATGCTTTCTCTGGTGAAAAACAACCAACCAACACTGAGGGAATGCTTGTTGTGCAATGATCTACATAAAGTCCCTTGATCCAGGTGATCCTTTTAAGGAGATTTTAAGAGACAGCATCAGCTTTGTCTGTGTCATATTGAGCCATGAGAATGTGCAACTTTAAGTAGCTTTGCGTCAGAATTAGTGCTGATGGCACAATATCATATTTTCATTGGTTTGTGAGTTTCAAAATGAATAACTTGTACCACACACAAACTCAGGCAGATAAGCCATCTGTACAATGAAGATGTTGGTAAACTTAGCTTATTGTGATCACAGTTAGGTTACAGACATTCTTTCTTTCTCTGAAATATCATATTGGAAATATTTCAATGCCAACTTTCTGTGGGCAAAGCATGTGCTTTGCTCTTAAGCTATATTTCCTTAATCTGATCAAAGTAATGACTAAATATAAGAAATCTCTGTTCACCCTACTCCAGCCTTCCTTCTAGAGTGTCAGTATTCAACCCAATCCTAAGGCAAAAATCACAATACATAGAGCAGAATAGATTAATTCTGGCACTTTATTTTTCTTTAAGTGTAGACAGCCATAGCCCTCCTGGGCTACAATATTGAAGGATAATGGGAGCTGTGGGCTTAAAAACAAAACAAACAAACAAAAAACTTAGAGGGATACAAGTTCCCAGTCCTAAGTATAGAATCAATGCTTTTGTTAACTGTCTAGAAAATAGTACAGTTGTTGTAACTCTACACTGGCTGTTCCTTTGCTGCTTTGTATGTAGCGGATTTGAGTATAACCGTTTTGATTTACATCCTATAAATAGATATATTTTCCTTTGTTTCTTCCATCCACCCTTGTGCAATGCAATACTTGTGTGGGTGATGATGTTGAAAAAGTTTAATCTCCTGTCTCTAAAGCAAATGAATGAGGAGAAGGGGAAAAGTGCATTAAATTATCTTTTTGACAATCGTTTTCTATTGTGTCTTTCCTGATGTTGCATGTAATAAGGAAGAACAGCTCTGAGAGTGGGGAGTATAATGTCTTTAACTCTTTGAAACATGTGTATTTCCTTCCCACTTCAATGGGATAGTAAACAGCATTCCATGCACTCCAGTGTTTAGCTATGCCTGCCACATGTCAATGGAAATACCTGCAGACATAGACAGCACTGACTCTTTGGCTATTAATAGAGAAGAGCACTGAACCCTAGAGTCATATCCGACTGGCTTTTGAGCAAGGGCAACCTTTACCTTTACTAAAGGAAGATCCATGATCCATCATCATGGAAACTGTGATAGCGGATTTTGGTTGTGCAAAAAATAAAATAAATGCCTTTCATAAAGGAAATACACATGTAATTTCTTCTTCTTCTTCAGTATCCGAATCCGAATCTAGGCGATCCTCATGGTGATCAGCCATGAAGACTGTTCTGAGAATCTAATTCAATGGCCTTTCATCTGCCTTCCACATTACAACATGACCCCTGTACTACTGACCCAGTTCTGCTAGTCACTTTCTAGTCCTTGAACCCTTTTGGCACGCAAAGTCCTCCTCAGCCCCAGGCCAGTATTGATGAAGCTGCTGCCCTCCATCAAGATGGATTCAAGTGAGATTCAATCCACTTGGGGACCATCACCCTTCCCTGTGGTCTTCAGCACCTAAGGCTGTTAGTCCTTGGGGTTGTCAGGTTAGTTAACCACCACCTAACACTCGGTGTTGAGTTGCTAGCAGTATGGTCTACTCTATTACCATAACAGGATAACCTGGTCAGACTGGCAATATAGTTTAGTATCATGGAATATAATGTTTGTCTGCTTGTCTGCTTTTTAAGAAAAAGCAATCTAATATTATATTTGCAATCTTAGACACACCTATTCATGAATAATCACCAGTAAATTCAGTGAGTCTCCTTCCGAATACACACACAGAGAATTCTGCCATATGAGTTAGAAGTCCTTTGAGATCATATGCTCTGTTAATGAGAAAAACCAGGCGTGTTATGAGATTTATAGGTTTATTTGTTTGTTTATGTTTTTTAAAAGACTACATCTACTAGGATGCTCTGTCAACACTCAGACTGGATTATATTTGTAGTGGATATATTTCCCCAAAATACAATGCATAGAGAGAAGTACTGGCAAGAGGAGTGTTTCACATGTATCCACGTGAATCAATTCCCATAAGCCTAAGTCAGTCCATTGGCTGATCAGTGCTTTGGGAAGTTGACTTTGGCTTCTGGGAATTGAAGTCCAAAAAGGTTGGGAAACACTGGGTTAGACAGAGAGCAAGTCTGGTTGACCTAAAGTGGTACAACCGGCTGAATGGGATAGAACCTGTGCCCCACCATCTCTAGTACGATACTACCCTCTCTCTCTCTCTCTCTGCCCTCTAATTCTGAAACTCCCACTTCCCAGTGCAACTTTTTTTCTAGGGTGTATCTCAAGATTTTTCCAGATGATTCATTTCATAGTATCACAAACATTGCAGTTGTTTTGACTAATGCAGCAAATCAACCTCTGCTTGGGGGCGGGGGGGGGGGGGGACACAGAGGTGATTTTTCAAAGGAGCAAGAGTCTTCTCATCTTCTAATATTTTCCTGGATTTGTTTAAACCACAATGTGTTGTCGTGATTTCCCCTCCAACAGCTGCATGAATTACCAGAGTGAACACTTCTGAGAAATGCTATTGCATGTGCAATTACCGTAGGTGTTGCTGTGGAATTAGAGGTAAGAGTAACATAGTTATGTTTTCCCTATGCCATAAGATGATCTTTAAAAACCACCTTTCATTTTATTGATGTTTTGTTATTGAACCATCCCACCCCCCTTACTTTTGTTCTCTGCCTGACATGCCTGCAAGGTGACAGCCATGTGAGAAGCAGACCTAGCAAATGATTCATTATTATAATTTCAAAGGTTGTGCCCCCTGTTACCTCTTTGTCTCAGAAAGTCGAGGGGCATTCTGGAAAGTTCTAACCTAATTATGTCTGCAAAAGCATCTTCCTTCTAAAGACAGAGGTTCACAGCACTGCAGTTTCGTCATTCAGGAGCATTCATTCCACCCACTCCTGTTTAAAATGTCTCATCTGCAGAAGAAAAGTGCCACAGAACTTGAAAGGTCACCTGGTTCACCCTGGCTGGCCCATGAAAAAGTCAATATGTTTCTAATATGGTGAACTTTGTGATTGTTAATATACAGAGGCACTTGCTGTTCCATCTATGGCAGAACTGGATCTAATCTTAGGGAGGGTGAGGTACCTGACCGGGACTGTAAATCTGAGGTGACATAGAAGGGCAGCTAATTGGTTACTTTCATATGTTTTCACTAACCAGGGAAAGGAAATGTCAGATTTTTCTGCCCAAATAATTGGGAAAGTTTTTGGGTCTTGCAGACCGTGATTTGGGTGAGTGGGTGATTATTATTTAAGTTCTAACCTAATTATGTCTGCAAAAGCAGCCATGCCATTTGTTGTCCTTCTTGGTCACCCTTGCTCGAAAGTTGGTTGCATCCGACTCTAGGTTACGGTGCTCATCTTCGTTTACAGCCAAAGAGCCAGTGCTGCCTGAGTTTGCAGACATTTTCGTGGTCATGAGGCAGACATGAGTAGACAATAGAGTGCATGGTACCTATTTATCTACTTGCAGTTTCTTGCTTTCAAATTGCTAGGTTGGCAGGAACTGGGTCTGAGATGTGAGTTCACTTTCTTGTGCAGTAATCAGGTCTCCAACTGCTGACCTACTGACCTTCCAGGCATCAAGTTCAGGATCCTAACCACTAATGCCACACTTGAGGCATTCCAATAATGCTCTTCATGCATGGGAACCCTTGAACAACCCACTTAAGAACTTGGCAAACAACAGCAAGGTGATCTGTTTCCCTAGTTATGATCAGTTATTTTGTGGACTTTCTCCCCCTTCTTGATTTTCAAATGTTTAATACACCTTAGGTGTGCATTTAGATTGATTTTTGGAAGGAATGGGGGCACTTCTCTTACAAATAAGTGTAAACTCATTGTTCTGCCACTCAGCTAAGGTTTCTTCTTCTTCTGCCATATCCGAATCTGAATATTGGTGATCATCATGGTGATCGGCCATGAAGACTGTCTTGAGAATATAATGCAGTGGCCTTTCATCTGCCTTCTGCATCGCAGCATGACCCCTGTACCACTGATCCAGTTCTGTGAGTCACTTTCTGATCCTGAGCCCTTTTGGTACACAGAGTCCTCATCGGCCCCAGGCCAGTATTGATGAAGTTGCTGTCCTCCATCAAAATGGATTCAAGTGGGATTTAATCCACTTGGGGAACATCACCCTTCTCTGTGGGCTTCAGCACCCAAGCCGTTAGTCCTCAGAGTGGTCAGGTTAGTTACCCACCGCCTGACGCTTGGCATTGAGTCACTGGCAGTATGGTCTACTCTATTACCATAGCAGGATAACCCGGTCAGACACACATGTCTGGCCAGCTAAGGCTAGAGGAAATATAATACCAAAGGGAAAAAGGGTTTTACATGTTTTTGGTCACTAAACAATTTAAAAAAATATTTTGGCAGTGGTGAAAATGCAAGAGTGTTGTTTTTTTTTTTCAGTTCACTAGCATGAGATTGTAATGTTTGCCATCATTTGGAAATATTAAGTACCCACTGTACTGTTGTATCTAAAGGTGTTGCTGTCGCAATGTTTACCAGCATCCCCAATCTGCAACTCCTTTTCCTACCATGGCAATGAAGAGAGTTGAATCAGATTAGGAACGGGGTAAACCGGGTAAACTTGACTAAATAGCCCTGCAATGTATGCTCCTGGGCTGTGTGAGTCACCTCAGGGTCCTTTTGTCATGCTAGCTCTACATTGTTGTTTAACAGTACAGGGCATTTAAGGTTGACTGAACTCTTGCTAAGCAGCCCCTCTCCCACTCTACAGTTGGTATGTTAAGTATAGAAAGCTACCTGCTACTTCCAAGCTACTTACACTGCACAAGATACAGTTCCATTAAAATAACTTCATGGCAATGGAGACTTCTTTTTTTTTATAAAAAAAATAGATTTTATTGAGTATTTTAAAAGAAAAAACAGATACAAAAATCACATGAACATAATAGTAAAAACAAAAAATAACAATACAGTAATACATAAAAAGAAAAATGATACAAATTAATCATTTCAATACGTCTACTCTTTTACAGTAACCATTCTACCTATATGTGTATATATATTAATACTTTGTTCAAATTATTCTCATTAATATGGTATTCCAGTTTTCTCAAATACAAGTAGATAAAACACCCTAGTGTGCTAAACCTTTGTTCTTGAATCTACCAGTTGTCTTCCATTATCTTATTTATTCTGCCAAAAACTCATTAAAATCCACCTTTTTATATTTAAATCCCATGTAAGTTTTTCATTAAATGCCATATCCCAAACATTAGTGTACCATTTACTCAAATCTAAATTCAAACCACCTTTCCAATCTAAATTTGAACCACCTTTCCAATTTCTGACAACATGTTGTCTTGCTAATGTTAATAAAATAGCCAATAAATTCTGTTTATTTTCATCCAAATTCAAATCCTTTAAATCAGTCAATAATACTATTTTCCCATTCAGTTTTAAATTAATATCTAGAAGTTTGGCTATCTCTTGTTCAAATTTTTTTGCCAAAAATCAGAAACAATTTCACAGTCCCACCACATATATTTATATGTCCCTGTTTCCCGTTGACATCTCCAACATACTTTTGAGTTGCTATTATTTATTTGGTTTAGTCGAACTGGGGTCATAAACCATTGCCACAAAATTTTATAATTATGTTCTTTAACCTTCGTGGACAGGCTTCGCATAATTCTTTTTTCCCATTTTTTTCTTCCAGTTTTCTTCAGAAATGCTTATATTTAAATCTGTTTCCCACATTCTTTTAAGGGCATTCTGGGGCTCTTCAATACAATTTATCATTTTATGCAACTTGCTCACTGCTCCTTTTATCCCCCATAAAACTATTTAACCTGTTTGCCATAATTGCCATAAAGATCTTCGCATCTTGATTAATCAAGGCTATTGGGCAACAATACTTCACCACCCTCATTGCCTCCGCGGATAATTGCCCAGCCGCTCTGTTCCGGGTTACCAGGTCTCTCCTTGGCCAGGAAGGGCCGGTGCCCGGATGGCAGGGTTCGACTGAGGTTTTTGCAGACTATCTGGTAGATAAAATCGCTTGGATTCGCTCGGGGTTTAATCCCGGCGTGGATGGGGAGGGGCCGGAGGGGATCAGAGCTCAGTCTGGCAGTGTTATCTGGCATCAGTTCAATCCAGTTGTCCCTGAGGAAGTGGACAGGCTTCTTGCAGCTGTTCGCACCACTTCCTGCCCTTTGGATCCCTGTCCCACTTGGTTGGTGAAAGCCTCCAAGGGGGTGACGGGAGGCTGGGTCGGGGCTATAATAAATGCTTTACTGCAGGAGGGGGTGTTTCCTGCACCTTTAAAGCATGCTCTGGTGCGCCCCCTCCTGAAGAAACAATCTCTCAACCCAGCGGTTCCAGCTAATTATAGGCCGGTCTCCAACCTCCCTTTCTTAGGGAAGGTACTGGAGAAGGTGGTGATGGGCAGTTGCAGGGGGTCCTGGATGAAGCGGATTATCTGGACCCCTTTCAATCGGGTTTCAGGCCTGGATATGGTACTGAGACTGCATTGGTCGCACTGGTTGATGACCTCTTGTGGGAGCGGGACGGGGGTCATCCATCCGTCCTGGCTCTTCTGGATCTCTCAGCGGCCTTTGATAACATTGACCACGGTATCCTTCTGGAACGGCTCAAAGGTTTGGCGATCCAGGGCACTGTGCTGTCCTGGTTTTCCTCATTTCTGGAGGGTCGTACCCAGTCGGTGTGATTGGAGAGTGAGAGGTCCGGCGCTAGGCACTACAGTATGGGGTGCCTCAGGGCTCGGTGCTCTCTCCTCTCCTATTTAACATATACATGAAGCCGTTGGGTGAGGTTATCCATTCCCATGGGGTAAGGTATCATCAGTATGCTGATGATACTCAGTTATATATCTCAGCCCATGGGGACCCCAGTGATGCAGTCAATGTCCTATCCAGATGTCTGGAAGTGGTTGGGGTCTGGTTGGGGTCTGGATGGGGGACAACGGGCTACAATTGAATCCCTCCAAGACTGAGTGGCTTTGGATAGGGGGTCCCGCGTTATCCAGGGAGCTGCCAACTTTGGTCTTGGATGGGGCTGTTTTGCCCCAGACAGACCTGGTACACAACTTAGGGGTCCTCCTGGATTCGGGGCTGCTACTAGCAAGTCAGGTGGCAGCTGTGACCAGGAGGGCTTTCTCACAGCTTTGCGTCATCCGTCAGTTGCGTTCGCTCCTGGACCGGGACTCCCTGCTCAGGGTCACACATGCTCTGGTCACCTCCAGGCTAGATTATTGCAATGCGCTCTACATGGGGCTGCCCTTGTCAACCATTTGGAGGCTGCAGTTGGTCCAGAATGCGGCAGCCCGGGTGGTGATGGGGCGCGGGCGTTATGCTTGTGCCTCACCATTACTTTGGGAGCTGCACTGGCTACCAGTTTGCCTCTGGGTGCAGTTCAAGGTGCTGGTTTTGACCTTTAAAGCCCTTCATGGTAGTGGGCCAGGATACCTTAGAGACTACATCATCCCAAGAGTGTCTGCCTGTCCAACCAGAGCGGATCGGAGGGGCTCCCTAATTGTTCCATCTGCCAGAGGGGCCCGTCTCTCTGGTACACGAAGGAGGGCCTTTTCCATGTCCGCACCGGCCTTGTGGAACCTCCTACCTGTAGAGTTGTGGGAGCAGATGGAGCTGCTACCTTTCAGAAAAGACCTAAAAACCTGGTTGGCGGGGCAGGTGTGGGGCCCAGATGGAAGAGTGGCCCCCGGCTGTTGGCTTATAAATTAAGCCCCCATTTCTTTTAATTGTCAATGAAGGCAGTTTTTTAATGTGGGTTTTTAAGAGGAATGGGGTAGGTGGGTGGGTATGTTGGGTTTTAATTGGTTGTATTGTTTTATGTGTGTTTTAACTTGTTGTGAGCTGCCCAGAGTCGGGTTTACCTGATTGGGCAGCATATAAATTTGAATATAAATAAAAATAAATAAATAAAATAAATAAAATATGAATCAACAAGTCCTAATTTTTTTCCTGGTTTTGGTATTAATACGATTGTGGATCAAAGCCAGGGATTTGTAGATATTCCCCCTTCCGATATATAGTTATATAACCTTTTTAATTTTGGGACAATAGATTGTTTAAATTCTGTATACAATTCAGTGGGTAATCCATCTTCTCCCGGGGTTTTCCCTAATTTTAACTTATTTATCATGTCTATTATCTATTACTCTGTTACTTGCTCTTCCATTTTATTCCTGTGTTCTTCCTTTCTATGTTTCCCCTTGTATTTTTGTAAATATTATTCCAGTTTATCTAATTTAATTTCCTTATCCGTGTATAATTTTTAAACTGTTTTAACTTTATCCGATGTTTTATTACACCTTACCGCATCTTCCCTTATCAAAATACAGTACCTATTTCCCTTTTCTTTTTCTTCTCCTTCACTGCCCTTGCTAACATTTTTAAACTCAAATGTTAAAAAAGGAGTTAAATGAAAGAGATATAGAAAAAATTAAGAGGGATTTAATATACATTTCTGAACTCTTATCACTAAATTCAAAATATTCCCTTTTCAAGTATTTATCAGACAGGATTCTTAAAGGGTAGATATATGGCTGACCTAACGAGGAGAGTGTTAGATTTGTTAGAAATAAGTAAAAGAGGAGGAGGACAGCTGAGTGGCGTGAGGCCAGCCATCGCCTGGCTTTTGGAGCCAGGGGCCACCCGGACACCACCACCCCCAGCCGGGGGTAAAGAGGAAGCGGACAGCTGAGCGGCGGGAGGCCAGCCATCACTGCCGCCACAAGGCTACCGGAGCCGGGGACCGCCTGGACACCCCCCCCAGCCGGGGGTCAAGAGGAAGAGGACAGCTGAGCGGCGGGAGGCCAGCCATCACCGCCGCCACAAGGCTACCGGAGTCGGAGACCGCCCGGACACCACCACCAGCAGCCAGGGGTGAAGAGGAGGAGGACAGCTGAGCGGTGGGAGGCCAGCCATTGCCGCCGCCACGAGCCTTCCAGAGCCGGGGGCCGCCCGGACACCACCACCCCCAGCTGGGGAGTAAAGCAGAGGATGACAGCTGAGCGGTGGGAGGCCAGCCATCGCTGCCACCATGAGGCTTTTGGAGCCGGGGGCCGCCCGGACACCACCACCCCCAGCCGGGGGTAAAGAGGAGGAGGACAGCTGAGCAGCGGGAGGCCAGCCATTGCCGCCGCCACGAGGCTACCGGAGCCGGGGGCCGCCCGGACACCCCCCCCCAGCGGGGGTTGAAGAGGAGGAGGACAGCTGAGTGGCGGGAGGCCAGCCATCACCGCCGCCATGAGGCTACCAGAGCTGGGGGCCACCCGGCCACCACCACCACCAGCCGGGGGTATCTTCCACCTCCAGTCACCAGCCGAGCGTCGAAGGAGAGGACCAATTGGCAGAAGGGAAGAAGGCAGAGGAGGAAAACCGGGTGCGAGAAACAGAGCCCCATGCAAAGGATAAGTAGCTGATACACAAAAATGTAGATGACTTAATATAGCAACTCACATAGAGACTTTGTACTGACTTGATATAGCAACTCACAGTGCCCTAAAGAGCACTGCAAACAACAAAGCTAGTGGAGATGATGGTATCCCAGTTGAATTTTTCAAAGCTCTAAAAGATGATGATGATGATGATGATTTATTAAATTTATATACCGTAGTTCTCTGCCCAATGGGAGACTCAATGCGGTTTACAAAGTACAATTTACAAGTTACAGTATAAAAATATCACAAAAAATACAACATATCAATATCATCATAACAACATCACAATAAAGTATCAAAAATCAATATCACAGTAAACAAAGCATTACAAAAGCAAAATCACAGAGCATCAAATACAATATTAGAAATACAGATATAATACAGTAATTTAAACAGTAAAATATGCAATAAACATTCAAGCTCCAATACAACATGATGGCGTCAAATTAATGCATTCAATATGCCAGCAGATTTGGAAAACAAAATAGTGGCCATGGGATTAGAAAAGATCAGTATACGTTCCAATCCCAAAAAAGGGCAATGCCAAAGCATGTTCAAATTATCGAACAATTGCACTCATCCCACACTCCAGCAAGGTGATGCTCAAGATAATACAGGATAGACTTCAGCAGCATGTGGAGAGAGAATTACCAGAGGTGCAGGCTGGTTTCAGAAGAGGCAGGGGGACTAGAGACCACATTGCCAACATACGTTGGATCATGGAGAAAACAAAGGAATACCAGAAACAAGTATACTTTTGTTTTATTGACAACACTAAGACATTTGATTGTGTGGACCACAACAAGATATGGCAAGTAATTAAAGAGATGGGAATACCAGAGCACATCATATGCCTCATGAGAAATCTGTACATGACCCAAGAGGCAAAAGTTAGGACAGAATACGGAATGACAGAGTGGTTTGGAATAGGAAAAGGAGTGAGACAAGATTGCATTTTATCACCCTGCTTGTTCAATCTATACACAGAGCACATAATGTGCAATGCAGGGATGGAGGAATCACAGTATGGGATCAAACTTGCTGGGAGAAACATCAACAATTTGATATATGCAGACGATACCACCCTAATGGCAGAAAGTGAGGAAGACCTAAAGAACCTCTTGATTGGATTGAAGAAGGAAAGTGCAAAAGCTGGTTTGAGACTTAATATTAAGAAAACCAAGATAATGGCAACAGGTCCGATCAGTCCCTGGAAAATAAATGGGGAAGAAGTAGAAGCAGTGACAGATTTTACTTTCCTAGGATTTAGGATCACTGCAGATGGCGACTGTAGCCATGAAATAAAAAGGCAACTATGGGGAGACAAGCTATGAGAAACCTGGGGAATATAGTGAAAAGCAGAGACATCACCTTGAAAACAAAAATTCGCATAATCAAAGCAATGGTATTCCCAGTGGTAATGTATGGGTGTGACAGCTGGACCATTAGGAAGGCTGAGCGCAGAAGAATAGATGCCTTTGAGATGTGGTGTTGGAGGAGAGTCCTGAGAGTCCCTTGGACAGCAAAGAGAACAAACAGGTCAATACTGGAGGAAATCAAACCTGACTGTTCATTGGAGGGACAAATAGTGAAGATGAAGCTAAAGTACTTTGGACATCAAATGAGAAGGGAGGACTCACTTGAGAAGGCTCTGATGCTGGGAAAGGTAGAGGGCAAGAGAAGAAGAAGACGTCCAAAGATGAGATGGCTAAATGGTATTGTAGACACAGTGGGCACAGAGCTGGGCAGGCTGAGGAGGATGGTGGAGGACAGACGTGCCTGGAGGAAAATGGTCCATGGGGTCGCAAAGGGTCGGAATTGACTGTGCGACTGAACCACAAAAGTAATAGGAAAAAAAATGTAAAATAGGTCTATTATCTTTAGATATTTTAAAGGCCTTTTACTCTTTACAATGGGTTGCCATCAAGGAAATTATTATAAAATGAGGATTTGGGGAAAAGTTTAAAAATGTAGTAAACCAGCTTTATAAACTTAGTTATGGTAAGGTAAAGTAAACAATTCTACTATGGAGGATATTGAGCTTAAAGCAGGAATGAGACAAGGATGTCCCCTTTCCCCCATTTTGTTTATCATGGCTATGGAATTATTGGCTAGAGAATTATTTGAATTCAATTTCCATATTTCTTCCCATTTTTTTTTAGTATTTGGTCTTTTACTCTGCCTCTGCCCTGCCTCTGCCTCAGCCCTGCTGCTCCTCTCACCCTCAGCAATGCCACCTGAGGACATGGCTGGGCGAGGCTGCACCATAGGCGCTGCCTCTGGCCTGCCATGTCCTCAGGTGGCATTGCCATCCGTGCTGGCTCTCACCATCGCTATTTCCCCTCCTCTGTTTCATGCCAGCACGCGAAACAACAGAGATAAAAATTCAAAGGCATCAGTCAGCCACCTACGCTCGACCGGTGCCCGTCCGGGAAGGAAGATGAGCGGCACCTGAGGGCAGTTTTGATGCCCTCAAAAGCTGCTCACCCCACCGCTGAGACCATCACCTCCACTTGACTGGCGGCCAGCCAGGAGGGAAGACGAGCGGGGGTGGGAGCGCAGCTGAGTCCAGCTGATGACCATCACAGCGGGACCTCAAAAAGCTGCTCCCGCCACTCCCAACGCTAGTGTCAGCACCTTCGGCTCCCTCCCATTGCCTGGCCAGTCACGGGGGGGTGGGAGCACCACTGAGGCTTGTCCTGTCACTGCTCAAGTTGATGGGAGTGGTCCCTGTTCATCCTGGGGGCAGAAGCCTCTGCCACTGACCAGCTGAGGTGAGCCCCGTCCTTCCTCTCTTTGCCGGGAGAGGTAAAGACTTGCCGCTGCCCCGAGGACCATTGCTGCAGCAGCGGGGGGTGGAGGTGGGGGCAGCCGCCCTCCTCTCCTGTCCCCTGCGGGGAAAGATAAAGGGCCGTGGGCCGCCGGGCCAGGCCGAAGACCTGCTGCCACCCCAAGGACTGTTGCCGCAGCTGCAGGGAGGGGCTCCACCCTCTCTTTCTTTTCCTTACACTCCTGGGCCTCGCCGGGCCATCATGGAAAAGATGCTGCTGCGGCAGGTGGCTTGATTTGCCACCACTGTCACTCATGGTCTTGGCCTCAGAGGAGGCGAGGAGGCCAGCCAGCTAGGAGCGCCAGGACTTGTGCATGCTTTTGCCACCCCCCACCCCCCTTGGAAGGACTCGGAAGGGACTGTGTTGGGGTATATCTTTATATTGCTATATTGTTATTTTGTGATTATTTGTATTTGGACATTTTTTATTTTGTATATTTTGTATTTTTGATGATATTAATTGATGTTTTACATATAATTTTATAATTGTGTTTTTGTATATTGTTTGAATTGAGATTTGTATGCTGCTTTTGTACTTTGGATATTGTATTTATATGCTGTAAACCACTTTGAGTTCCCTTAGGGGAAGTAAAGCGGTATAGAAATGTAAATATTTAATAATAATAATAATAATAATAATAATAATAATAATAATAATAATAATAATAATAATAATAATAATAATAATAATAATAATAATAATAATAATAATAATAATAATAATAATAATAATCCTCCAGGGAGAGCTCCTCCTCTGATGGATCGCTGTCTGAAGACTTTGCATTTCCCTCACAACTGTTTCATGTCAACCTTCGAAACAGTTGAGGGGGAAATGAAAAGGCAACAGCCAACAGTCCGTCAGGGGAGTAGCTCTGCCTGGCAGATCACTGGCTGCCGCCTTTGTATTACCTCTTCCGCTGTTCCGAGAGCTAACACAAAACAATGGAGGGGGTAATAAAAACATGGCAAGCCACTTCCCCAGGAAGCAAAGGCAGAGGACGGCACTCCATTCTCTGCCTTCGCCTCCCAGAGGGAAGCAAGCCCCTTCCATGGGGGCCGGGGGCCAAAGGCACTGGTGCCTTCAGCCACCACCAATCGAGAGAAGCGAGCCACTTCCCCAGGAAGCAAAGGCAGAAAACGGTGCTCCATTCTCTTCGGAGCTCCATTTCGCCCATGCCTGTCGGAGAAATCCACCCCCTTCTCCAACAGGCAGTGGGCCGAATTCGGAGCTCCCTCCCTCTCTCTCTCACACACACCTGCTGGGCTGCTTCTCTCTCTCTCTCTCACACACACACCTGCTGGGCTGCTTCTCTCTCACTCTGTGTGTGTGTGTATGTGCCCCCCAAAACCACCTCCTCACCTGCCACCTCCTCACTCTCTCTCTCGCACTCTCTCTCTCTCTCTGTACCCCCCAAAAACCACCTACTCACCTGCCGCCTCACCCCTCTTACTCTCTGTCTCTCTCTCTCTGTGTGGACCCCCCAAAACCACCCCACCCACAAACACATTCCAAACCTGCCCGGCAAGGCCGGGCACAATAGCTAGTACATTATAAGGGAGTGAGGACTTTTACCAATTCAACTCAACCTTCCGCTCAGCCTTCCGCTCTCTATTTCTTTCATGGGCAAATGGAGATAGCCACAGATCCCAGAGCGAGATCCTGTTCTTCCAAACTGAACCAGCTCTCGGGTCCGCCACGGCCCCCCACTCCAGCTCCAGAAATAAAAGTATTTTATTTTCAGTTGAGCACTAGTTAAGAAAACTTGCCACTTCTTCACCTCACACCCAAACAAGCAAAATGCCTCCACGCACCTCCAGCAATGGAGTGACTTCTTCAACCTACTGACTGAAGCCTGATGTTTTCCTTTTGCTGTTCTGAAGCATTAAAACTCAAAATTCCGGGATGCTGACATTGAAAGTACTAATAAACAGTTGCTTTTGTCTCCTTTCTGTCATGGCAAAATACTTAAATATGCACCTTCATTTCTAAATACTAAATAGGGAAATTGCTACAAATGCATTTGCATTCCAAAATCCCAATTCAGAACTCCAAATTCATTTTCACCTCTGTTGTCATTTCTGTACAGTGGTACCTCGGATAAAATCCGATTCGGATAAAGTCCGATTTGGAGAAAGTCGTGGTTTTCATGCACATGTGATGCATTGCATAAAGTCCAAACCCGCTTAAAAATGGACATTATCCGAGGTATTTGATATAGGAACCTCGGATAAAGTCCATTTTTTGGACATTATCTGATGCATCGGCCATTTGATTCGGATAAAGTCCAAAATCAGATAAAGTCCAAACTTGTGGAATGGAGTTTGGACTTAATCTGAGGTTCTACTGTATATGGTAACTATGAGTTCCATCAGTAAGCATTAATTAAAATATCAGTTACATGAATGGAAGTTTGTGTCTGTTAGCTCATTACTGTATCACTATATTGTTGGGTGACAACTACACTTATAATTGTCATTATTAACAAAGTTCTCTCTTTGGATTGCTAAAGAAAAGATACTCCAATGAGTGTTCTGCCCAGGGCCTTTTCAAAACTGCAGATGGCTATGGATTCAGTTCTGTTGATTAATTGCAAAGAAAACTAGCTGGATATCAACAACAACAACAACAACAATGGCAACAACAGAAAAGCACTACAAGGGGGGAAGATGGGCAAAGATATTTATCAAAATGTGTGGAACATTTTCTTTGAGTTATCTAGTTAAAGATTGAGATAGACATGAGTCTATGAAAGTTGCTAGCCTGATGCGATCTTCCAAGTTCCCACATGTTTATTTTTTTCTCTGCTACTACCTGGTCTTTGTGATTTGTTTTGCCCTGTCTATTCTTCTATGGTTGTAACCATGCAATATCCAGTACGGAATAGATGCAACCATAGTTATAGGCACTGTATATGTATTAGATTACTTATGGGGTGGGATACAGAAATAAAGAGAAGAACGGGTGAGTTAGGGTCAAAGATAGGTCTACTTGGTTGCTCTTGACTGAAAGCCAGTCGCATCTGACTCTAGGGGGCAGTGCTCATCTCCATTTACAGCCAAAGAGACAGTGCTGTCTGCATCTGCAGACTTCTCCTTGGTCATGTGGCAGGCATGACTAGATGCTGGAGTGCACAGAAAGCTGTTACCTTTTCTGCCAAAGCAGTACCTATTTATCTACTTGCAATTTCTTGCTTTCAACTCATTCTGTCAAGCAGCACCCGGGTCTCGAACTGCTGACCTTCAATCGTCAAGTTCAGCATCTTAACCACTAGCCCACCACAGTCCCCATGGTCAAATATAGATATGCTTTTTTTGGTCGTGTCTTTTTAAAAAATATAAATTGAAACTTGTCAGCTTTTAAAGAAACTATCCCAGCTAAACGAGGAAAACCCCTTGTAATAGCCAGAAGGTAAGTTTTGATCCCCCACCCAATACAAATTGGAAGGGGGAAAACTGCACAACCGGGTATAAAGTGCTGCTCCTGGTGGATAAATACAAGACTTTGGGGGTGGGCAGGTAGGATATTCTTCATGCCTTGGTTTTGTCAATCTACATTCCTCTGCTGATAATCATTTCCACACTTGGGAGAGTGATACTTTCAATCCGTTGTTCAAGGACAACCAGTGGGTTTGCCCACTTCCAAATAGACAGTGAGACATCTCCTGAGTCAAAGAAGGATCCATCTTTGTGAAAACATGGTAAACATGGTAAGGATCTTGGCAAACATGGTAAGGATGTGTCAACACATGTATATGCTTATCTTGTTTCATTTGTTTGAGTCCACCAGCTGAGTTATCCAGAGATCAACTGCTGAAAATAGGTATTTCCAAGGGAACATTAAAACACTTCTGAAGTTCCCTTACATGTACAGAAAATTTATCATGTTCTATGAGGCATGCACTTGAATCCCCTAAGTGCTTGGGTATCATATTATCTAATTCACTCTTAAGTATGGGGAGAATCGGTAACTGATCCCACTAGGGAGTCTTCTCCTGGCCACGATGTCAAATGAGATCACGTTCCTGATAGATTTTCGGGTCTTATGAGAGTTGGGGTTGTACAAATTGGTAGGTCTTGGCCCTTATTATTTAAGTAACTTCAATAAAGATTTGGTGTACAAAGATAGAAGTCTCTCTCTTTCTATCTACCTCAAATTTTAACAAGTAGAATATGTTCCTACCCACATTAAGCTTCACAACTTTTTGTTTCTCTTCAGTTGTTGTACATCCGTAATATGGCTGAAAAGCCTGTGTTTGAAAGCCCCAAATGAAGCATAATTGCTATGGATGTGCAATTCCCACCAGGTATCTAATCCTTTCTGACTTATTCCTCTCCTCCTTGTGACAAGATGGAGCTTAGGCACAAAGCCCTCTGCTTAAATTTCAAAAAAATTAAAATTGACATGCGGCAGCATCACTGGGAGCCACGAGGAATTCTAAGGAGGCGCTTTGCGTACGCCGCTTTATCCTTTTGCATTAAGGAGCAATTTGTACTTCTAACAAAAGACCCAACCATTCCCCCTTGGCAAAAGGGCAATGAAGATACCTTGCCCGGGAATTGCTGTTCACAATACTTAAACAAATTTGAATCTTAGATTCTCCAATCTGTATTCCCGGTTGGAGGCTGTGCCTTGCAATTCAAATGCATGGCTGGTGGCGAGTGTCTGCCAAGGTGTCAGCAGTTAAGTGGGTGATAGATTGATGAGGCAATGGGAAGACACAGGCTTGCAATGGCACTTTGCCCTGACAATGATCTATGTATCTGCACATTATCAATGTCAGAAGGAGGCTTGAACCCACCCCCACTTTTGCCAGAAGTCTCATTTGCAGCTTGTCGCCCGTGTACTAATTACCCAGGCTGGCTTACACCCCAGGAAAGAAAGAAAAATGCTTATTACTATGCCAGCAAGAGTTTACACAATCGATCTCTCCTGGGTGCCTTGTTGCTTTCTTCCTCTCTTCATTCCAGTCCTTTGTGATCAAATCAGGAAGGAAAGTGTCTTCTTTGCCATTGATGAAATAACCATTATAGCCAGAAGCAGGTCAACATATATATTTTGCATACTCTCAGGCTCCTCTATTTCCTATTAGGCAGGATGGTTTGCGGCAGTCATGGCTAACCTTGGCACTCCAGGTGTTCTTGGACTTCAATTACCAGAAGCCCAAGTCAGCACTCCTGCTGATCAGGGCTTCTGGGAATGGAAGTTCAAGAACACCTGGAGTTGACAAGATTCACCATCACTGGTTTGGGGTGTTTTGAAATGGCAATAAAAGCACACTTGTTACTTATTATTATTATTTTACTGCCAGGAATGGGGCCCGAGTCCCTTGCCATCATCCATCCCATGAATCAAACATCTGGATTTTGGATACTGTACACATTGACATAGATGGCAAGAATAAACATGCCATATAGAATTGGAAGGGGGCCCAAAGATCAGCGAGTGTGGTGGTGCAGTGGCTAAGCTACTGTACTGCAGCCAGAACATTGTGAGTTTGATCCTGACCAGGACGTAAGGTTGACTAAGCCTTCCATCCTTCTGAGGTCGGTAAAATGAGTACCCAGCATGTTAGGGGAAAAATGCTAATTAACTTGTGAACTGCCCAGAGAATGCACTAAGTGCTATGGTGTGGTATGTAAGTGTAATTGCTATTGTTATTGCTAGTCTAACCCTCGGCGACTGCAAAGATCAAATCCCTGCCAATATGGTGTAAATTTGCAAAGGGGAAGAGGGAGCAGATCTGATGAGGTTATTAAGAAGCAAGGTTTTAAAACCATCAAGATGAAGTTATGCAGATTCTAATCCCTTGACTATTTGAAATAGAAAAAAGCTTGTTTGGGAGTTTTGATGTTTCAGGACATACTGTTTACCTCCTCCAAAATACCTCCATGAGATCTGGTAAAACATTGAGCAAGAACTACAAGTTTCTATATTCTCCTAATAGCAGATATGAAGGACATAGCATGCAATTCTCATGACGTGGACTGTGTGCTTACGTGGGTCATTATGGATGAAGGATTGGGTCAACACACTTTGCTGGGAAGGTAAACAGTGTTTTGTGCACTCTGGTGCCTAGCCATGCCTGCCACATGACCATGGAAACATCTGCAGATGCAGACAGCACTGGCTCTTTGGCTGTAAACAGAGATGAGCACTGAACCATAGAGTTGGATATGACTGACTTTCGCGCAAGGGCGACCTTTACTAAAAAAAATTGAACCATTACAATAAATTTCTCTCTTTAAAAAAAAAAGGTTAATTTGCTAGGAGCAGGTAGTCTTTGTGTTTAGTATTGCTACAGTAGTGGCTGACACTTCCATGACATGTTGACAAGAGAGTAGTGGACTGTTCATCTTTTGGGATAGTCTTTAGCTTTCCTCCCCTACTCACAATGAATGGTGGGTGCCTACTGTGTTTGTGTAATGTAATTCCTATCATGGTAATTCTTGGGCAGCTGGAAGAAGATTTTGGAGAGATGTGACAGCATGAATGAAACCAAGGAACTTACACAAAAGTCAAGAACAAAGTTGGATAGAATGACTCCATGAGCTAGCAGGTTTTTGATTCACCATATGAAAAAGAGCTCACTGGATAGCTTATAAGGTATTGATACAGATGAATGACAAACTGAGTGAAAACTGTCATAAAATAATGTAAGGACAGAAGGAAGGAAACAATGGGAGGCTCATGCAAGGAAACCATATGGCAGAATCTGACAGAACAAGAGTGTACATCGGATAAATCTGTAGGGATGGTGGAATGAGACTGTTTGGAGCAAACAGCAGCAACAAAACTGAAAATGCACAAGCGCAGCAGATTGCTGATAAGTCACATTTAACTTACAGTGACCTTAACAGGGGCCTTGAGATATGTTTCTGCCCATGTCAAAGCTGAGTTCTACTCTGACACTCCACCCACAACAACACACTGATTCTCACAGCAAATTGGCCCTCAACATGGATGCCTCATTTTTATTCCACCTCCCACCATCAAATATTGTTTCTCCAACATTACTCTCCATCAGTAAAACAGTAAAAAAAAGCAATGGGAAGTTGGAAATGCATGGGTCTGCATTTGGAGCAGGATGGTGGGGAAATGGGCGAAACAGGTATGGAAACAGCAAGGAAAAGATCGAGGATGGGGGCAGATGGGAACAAATAGTGAGTGATGTAAAAGTCATTGAGGTGGAATCATTAGGAAATCAACGAATAATCCAGGTGGAAGCAGAAATTTCTTAAGGTGACACTGCCCATGGTATACAAAAACAAGCACAATGCTGGTATGCAGAATAATAAAGATACTTGGATTTTTTCATGGCTTTTCCCCCCATACAGATACAGACAACCACAACTCCGGCTTGAAATTTTTGTAAGTGATGAAGAGAGTAAAATGCAATCAAACTGGGGCCTGTGGAATTCTGTCTGCAAAGGAAGCAGTATTTTCTACATATAATTCTGAGTTACAGAATTAGTAATTGAGTCTAACCCTATGGCAGTAAAACGTTCAGTGTTAAGGGTGTAACTTTCAGAGGGAGACGTAGTAGTTTATTCTATAGCAAAATCACTACTAGACAAAGTGTAACAGCTTCATTATAGCATTTGAACATTTAGAGCAGGAGTTCTTAATCTTTTAAAGCCGGGGGCCGGGTCATGCTCCCTCAGACAGCTTTGGGAGCCGGACGGCCATTTTGCCCTTCCTTCACCACATGACATTTCCTGGTGTGGTGGAGGCAGGGGGGGCACATGAAATGATGCCATGGGCCGCATCTAGCCCACGAGCCACAGGTTGAGAATCTCTGATTTAGAGTTTACAGTCTGTGTCATCCCAAATACAAGAAGGGCATTAGTTGTGCATCAGTCATTGTAGAGTCTTGCCCATGAAAGCTTGTATTATAAGAAAGCCATTAATTCTGGAGAAGCCGTAACTGTCATAATTTTGGGGGCATAGTTTAGAGATGATTGCACTTTAAAGTCTCATTAAATGACAATTTCAGAGCATTAAAGCATTGCTTAAATAAACCCAGTATGTCTCAGAATCTCATAACTAGTGGTTATGCTGGCTATGCGAATTTAGCAGGAATACCCCCAAAAGTAACTTGTCCAAGCTCTGAGAACATATATTTCTCTTCCTTGATACATCATTACTTTTTCCTTTATAGTCCAAAGTAGGAAAACCACAGAGGCAACAGGTAATTCCTTACTTTGTTGTCAGTGAGCAAGAGTGACACTGGGAAGGGTGACATGCTCATAAAAAGGTACAGATACATGCAGTTCCTGTCAGTCTTCCTCTTCATCCAAGCCCACTGATGGGATGGATGAGAAGTTTTGCAGTACTGTACCTTTCTCTGTCTATTTCTGCAGGCACAGTATGGTCCTAAGGATCAACTGAAATGTTCTGTGCTCAAGATGCTCCTTGTTCATTCACATAGTAACTGAGACTATGGGGGAAAACCACAGAACAGCTTGATGGCATTTCTCTTCTTGGAGGCACCTTGGAAAACTGCTACGCCACTAAACTGGCTGTTGCTTCTAATAGTTGCAGTCCAATCAATCAATCAATCAATCAATCAATCAATCAATCAATCAATCAGTCAGTCAGTCAGTCAGTCAGTCAGTCAGTCAGTCAATCAATCAATCAATCAATCAGTCAGTCAATCAATCAATCAGTCAATCAATCTCTTCTAAACAGGCACTAAAATATGAAAGATATCATCATACAAGGAAGTATAGATCAAGCCTGCCCTATGAATTCTTGCCCCTTTTGAAATCTTTGCAATTTTGTGTCAGGTTGTGTAGATTATGGACAACTTTAAAGGAAACAGTTTTTGCAGTGCTGGTGTAGGCTTGAGTCTTGTCGCATCTTTCTCCTCTCAGCAAATTGAGCCTTAGTCCCTTATGCTTAGGGTACTGCAGTGGCTCAAGTGGCTAAGACGCTGATTGGAAGGCGGAAGGTCAGCCATTTGATTCCTGAGTACTGCAGGACAGAATGAGCTCCCGCTTTTATCCCAGCTCCTGCCAAACTAGTAGTTCAAAAGCAAGAAATTGCAAGTAGATAAACAGGGACCACTTCGGTGGGAAGGTAAACAGCGCTCCGTACACTCCGGTGTCTCGTCATGCCTGCCACAAGACCATGGAAATGTCTGCAGAAGCAGAGAGCGCTGGCTCTTTGGCTTTGAAACACAGATGAGCACTGAACCCTAGAGTCGGATACGACTGGCTTTCGAGCAAGGGAAACATTTACCTTTATCTTTTACCCTTATGCATCCTTGGAAACAGTTGGCACATCTTCTCTGTTAAAATGGGGAAAGATGAACATGAAGAGAGGCAGTCCTATTTTTCTCCTTTGCCCTTCAGAAAAGATCCCTTTGGTGTTCATGGTTAATAGTTTTATGCATCTGCATTGATCTAGTCTCTGTTCAAATGTTTAAGTTGCTTTTGAATCCTGCTTTGAACACTTTTCTTTGCAATCTTTCACTTGTTTATCTCCCCCCTTCTTCTCCTTCACAGTGGGGAACTCCTGGGAATAGTATCATCTGTGATGTGAACTATAAAAGAGGAGCAACTGAAAGGTTTTTTTTTTTTGTGGGGTGGTGGTGGTGATAAAAGTGAAAGGGGAGATGAATTCTCTTTTTCTTCACAGAATACTTAGACTGCAACTCTTTTTTAGCCACTACCCATAACCTCAAAGCAAATGGAAATTTGCATGCAAATGGATCTTATTAGTGCTTCCTGGTGGGAAGGAACCCTTGGAAGTATTCTTTTGTATAGATGTAGCCCTGCTGTTAGGCAAGATGAAGTAGTAATCTCTAGACAGATTCAGGCCCCAACCATGTATTTGAGATAACTTGTCACTGAGAGCTAAAATCATATAAGTGTTTCACAGAAGTACTTTTGGCAGACCTTTGGATTTGACAATCAGACTGGCAAATGAAACCTGCGTTTAGCCCGATGTTCAATCATAGAACAAAGCAAACTAATCTGCAAACTGTAGAAGGTGAGTAACGTTCCCTGCTGTGACAATCAAATGCTTCCAGTGGCTAGGGAATTCTCTTGGCAAGTTACAGGTTACACATAACCTACAGGCAAACAAAGACAACTGTGTGATCCATTAACAAAATCAATGCAGAACAAAGGCGGTACTTTTATTGGATCACTAAAAATAAATAAATCATTGTGTGAGCTTTCGCGATTCAAGATCTCTTCATCAGGCAGGCAGGCATCAGGAAAATTATCAATGAAAGTTCATAGCACAATGGTTTTGTCAGGAGCTCTTCTTAGAAATGCCTGTGGAGAAAAACAGCAGGCTTGTATGATATCACCTCACTTGCCCCTCAGGAAGCCAAATATCTGCTGTATCTCTCACATGGCCTTTGAAGCACTAGCTTCCTTTTGTGGCCAGACAAAGGCAACTCCCTGATCTAAGGCACCTGGAGTTTTGCATTGCCTTTGTCTCGCCACAAAAGGAAGCTAGTGCTTCAAAGGCCATGTGAAAGCAATAGCAGATACCTGGCTATTGCTTAATCTCTCTGCATGGTTGTATACAGAGAGCAATCAGACATCCAGAGTTATTTGTTTATTTAGAATGGTTGGTTTCTATACAAGAAGAAACAACTTAAAATAGACAAGTAGAAGAATTCTACAAATTAAGATAGTTTAAAATGTATAAAACAATCCTAAAGTTTTAGGACAATTTAACATCATATACCTACAATGGAATTGATTCAATATATTGGTTCAGTGGTCCATTTTGGCAATCTTTACAATACTACTACTAATTATTGTGTATAAATAAAATTATCTTCCAAACAACAAAGCTTTGTCTCTTTAATGGATAAGGTGGGAGTTTTCAACTTTTTAAAGCCAGGGACTGGGTCATGCTCCCTCAGGCAGCTTTGTGGGGGTGGGGGTGGTCATTTTGCCCTTCCTCCACCACATGGCACTTCCTGATGTGGTGGAGGCACATGAAATGGTGCTGTAGGCCACATATGGCCCATGGGCCACAGGTTGAGAATCCCTGGGATAGGGTATAGCACTACTATGATGTGCTCTGGAACACTTAGGCATATGAACATCACATAAAAGTTTAAAAGTTTAACCAACACCACAGCAGACCAGCATTTCCTAGCCTTAGAATAAAACTCCATGGAGCCTTCACCATTGGATGTTTTGGCCAAGATTTCTGGGAGCTGCAGTCCAAGATCATTTGGGGCACCAAGGCTGGGAACTACAGTATTGTACTTCATTAGATGGACTGAGTGGTGAAGACTTGGCTTTTATGTGAACATCAGAGGAACATTGCTTCTTATCAATTATTTTACTCTGCCCCCTTTTGTGTGCAATTAATATGCAAAATCTCATTGATTCCATAGCCATTGTAACTGACAAAGGAATACATTCTTATTCCATATTGACAGCACACACTGAAATGTTTCTTGAAGATGCTACTGCACATAATAACAATGAAGCACACATCCCAGTTAAACCTTGTGAAGTTGAGCGAGTCACATTGCAACTTAAGTTTTCCAACAATAAAAAGGACTTCACAAAAATTACATACCTAGCAAGCTAGTACCTGGCACTCAGGATTTGTCTTTTGATTCTATAGTGTTAATTTTGTGGCAGATGATATACTAAAGGTAATATGTATATTATTTTGACCTTGCTAAAAATCAGTTGTATCCAACTCTAGGGTTCAGTGCTTATCTCTGTTTATAGCCAAAGAGCCAGCGCTGTCGGCATCTGCAAATGATACCGGGACACAAAATATCCAACAAACCAAGCAAATGTGTAGGTATATCTTTTCAGTCCTTTTTAGGGTGGCCACATGTCATCTTCTGCAGAAGACGGACTTCTGTTTGCATAATGTACAGTCTGCACAAAACATACCATTTTTGAGCAACACTAACACTTCGTGTGGTCTTGAGAAAATGACAATTTCTCAGCTTCAAAAACAGTGCAAGGACATTGCAGTTACAAAATAAAGCAAATCTGCAATAATAAAGCAGAATTTTGCAAATTACTGTAAGTGCTCTACTAAAAACAGTTAATCACATGCAGAGAACTGCTAGAACACACAATGGTTGTGGAGCCAGATGTTGAGAGTTTGATCGCTGATCGCCCACTGTTCCTCCTTGACAGGGTCTGGGCTCAATAATTCATAGTGTCCATTCCAGCTCTGCAGTTCTAAGATGCTGATGATGCTGATTGGCTTCTGCTCCAGATGAGCGTAACTCCTTTGGCTGTCTTGGCATGGACAAGAAAGAAGTAGGAAAGCAAGGTGATACTTTAATTGCCATTCCTGATAGAGAAGCAGAGATCCTGATAGCTAGTTGAAGCTAATTTAGTTTTCAAGTGAGTGTACAAGCTATCCACCGACCACTCACCAAAATCTGCTTTGTTTCCATTATCCGACTAATGGGAATGGCAAGCTTCACTTTCTCATATGGATTTTAAAGTGGCCAGTAATTGCTGCAGGAATGCAATAATGCAGGAAGAACATGCTTGGGATTGCTGATAGTTTTACTGAGCAGTAACAAGCTTGCAAACTCCTTCAGATCAAAGAGTTCACTGCTGTTCACAACTGATTATGCTACCTAAGCAGCAAGACAAGGGAAGGTGTTGGGAAAATTGGAGGTCAAAGTATTCATGTTATGTCAAGCCCTGAAGTGCAGTGGTAAATAAGAAAAGAGAAAGGAAAGGAAAGGGGTAATGGTCCTTAGAGGTTTACAAATGCAATCCTTTAAACGATAGACATGCATTTTGCTCTTCTTGTGCTTGTACTTCAAATTAAAATGCCAGGTTGACGTACACTCACTATACATGATTCTTTCGCTTGCTAGAAGGCATTGCCAACTCTGAAAGCCAGTTTCCCAACTCAAAAGGCTTTCTTAGCAACCCAGTGTCAAGGCAGGCACCATGTACAAGGGACACATTAAAGCTATTTCAGCAGAGCGCCTGCAGTGCCCCTGTGGATGCCCCAACAGGGAGGCACGGCATAATCCATAACTGTCAAGTATCCCGGATTGGCCGGGATTTCCCGTATTTCCGCGCTGCTTCCTCCACTTTCCTGCTGCCATCCTGTAATTTGATCGGTGGGGAAAGTAGTTATTGTGTATGCACGTATGCACAGAATACTTCTGCGCAGGTCCCGTATTTTCTGGAGCCATGCTTGACGGATATGGCATAATCACCCGAAGCATGCCACTCTCTGGGATTGATACTGGCCACTGTGACAGGTAAACAAAATGCTGCCATCCTGCTTTGAATTGCCATTGTGATGGTGGGTCCGATGGGCCAGTTCCCATTGTCCTCTGTGAGGCTGTCTCCGTCACTCCAAGTGTAGGGATTTTGAGATCTCTGGCCTGGCCTTTGAAACCAGGGTCCAACTAGTTTGATCTTAGCACAAGAATTTGCCTACACAATTGTCAAAGATGGTCCAGAGATTTAAAACATGGATACAAACTGTGCATCAACAACTAGTAAAACCTTTCCTTCCTTCCATTTATATGTGTTTTCCTTTGGTGGGTTCAAGGTGATGGATGTGCTTCTCCTTTCCCCTACTTTATTGTCACAGCAACCCTAGAGTAAGATGGTATTAGAAATATAAAACTGCCTAAGAATAGCCTTTCCCTTAGCAAGGAAAAACCATGTTTGCCTTTGCCCTCAGTTCATAAAGGAAAAGGTCTCCCTTGCTTGAAAGCCAGTTGCATCTGACTCTAGGGAGCAGTGCTCATCTCTGTTTATAGCCAAAGAGCCAGTGCTGTCTGCTTCTGCAGACCTTTCCATGGTCATGTGGCAGGCATGACTAGACACTGCTGAATGCTGTTACGTTTCCCACCGAAGCATTACCTATTTATCTACTTGCAATTTCTTGTTTCAAATTGTTAGTTTGGCAGGAGCTGGGACAAAAGGAGCTCATTCCATCACACAGCACTCAGGTATCAAATTGCTGACCTGCCAACCTTCCTGTAGCCAAGCTCAGTGTCTTAACCACTAAATCACCACAACCTCCTTTTTAGCGATGAATCACACATGTACACGCAAGGTCAAGGCATCGGGATGAAGCAATACTGAGAGATCGTGGACAGCCCTTTTATTCCTGATGAAACCTCAACATGTACGTGCCTAATTCAGTCATCACAAAACTGACAGGAAGACAGGCTCAGAATAGGGTGTTGCATACATTGGTAACATATCGGAGGATGCATATTGAGTATATGTCAGAGAGGGCAACCCAGATGGTCAGGGGCTGATAAGGGGTTGAGGAATGGGGAAATGTGTGTTGGTCCTGATAAGGACTTACTTGCATCAGCTTCTACCAGGAGGCGCCCAGAACGGGTGTTGCAGTCAAGCCTGTAGGTTGATCCCGAGTTGAGCAAACAACTCGGCCTCCCCCCTTCGGAAGCTGTCAGGGGTCAGGAGCTAACGGTGTTTCCTAAGGGCAGGTTAAGGGCACTTTGGGGGGCAAAGATCAAGAGGCATCCCTTTACTCCTTAATTCTTATGCAATGGCATTTCACCTCTGCAGCTGGGAGATACTTAGAAGAAGAGGAAGACTGACAGGAAAAGAGAGAAACAACCCATTGGGATAATGGGCCAGTTAGAAGCTGAATACACAGTAAATACACAGAAAGCTTAGAGATATTTCCATGGTTCATCTACTTATTCTCCTTTAAGCAGGGAGCAACTGCTCTGGTTTGCAGAGCATGGCAGCTGAAAATAAAAAGAATGCAATGGATTAGGCTAATTGCCTAAGAGAAACCAAAAGCAGGGACAGAATTTCAGATCGGGTATTCATTGAATCTGCATAGCATGACAAAATACAGTATACTGTTAATGCATACTGCCAAAATGTACTGTCAATACATATTGTTTGGAAATGTCTGGTCCCTACAATGTAATGATTACCTATGTGTCTGAAGCTCTGTATAAGCAACCTAATTCGTGACAATAAGCAAATGCTTTGATTTATGAGTTTTGGTCCTGGGTGCCTCCATTCTACAGAATTATGTATCTCGGTGTTGTGTGCCTTGCTGTATTTCCATTCCCCTCTCAGGTATATTGGAAAGAGTTCTGTCAGAGGCAACTAACTATTGTAAATATTTACACCAGAGAGACAGGACAGGATATTGTGATTGGGCCAAGATCACCAAATAAATCCCATGGCTCCAAGGGGACTAGAACCTAGATACATTGTGGTGTGTGTGTGTGTGTGTGTGTGTGTGTGTGTGTGTGTGAAAATGCTAATTATCTTGTGAACTACCCAGAGAGTGCACTAAACACTATGGAGTGGTATAGAAGTGTAATAGCTATTGCTACTTAAACCCTAGCCCAAGATCCTAATAAGGATCCTAGATTTAGAGCCAATTTTCAACTCCTTTCTGCTACATTCCAAAACCAGTTCTCATCTGAGGAAATGAAGCTTTCTGATAGTGGAAAGACCCCTTTGGATCCAATGCTCATTTTTAGTTAAATATTATATTTCTTTTTCAAGGAAACTGCCTAGAGCAGTGGTGGTTAACCTATGGCATGCATGCCAGAGGTGGCACTTGGAGCCATCTCTATGGGCACCCGTGCAGTCATCCCAGCACAGAGTTTGCCCTGCCCCTCTGTCCTTCAGCCCAATGGGAGCACTTCCTCCCTCCCCAGCACAGAGTTCACCCACCCCTCTGCCCAGCAGCCCAATGGGAGCACTTCCTCCCTCCCTCCAGCACAGAGTTCACCCTGCCCCTCTGCCCAGCAGCCCAATGGGAGTGTTTCCTTCCTCCCTTGTTGCTGTGTTGGCTCTTTGCAATAAATAATTGGGTTTAGGGTTGCAGTTTGGGCACCCAGTCTATAAAAGTTTCTCCATCACTGGCTGAGAGCTTTGTGGCAAACTGGGACAAAAGGTTTTAATAAATAATCAGTCAACAGCATTTCTAACACCTGTAAGCATTCATTTCATATGTACTGTATAGACTTATTTCTTATTTTCAAATTGGTATAAACAGATGATCAGTGCGTGGCTGCTGCTTCAAAATGTTCCACATGTGCCACATGGGCAGACAATTTTTTTGTAGGCTCATCTATTCTCAGAGAGCTACGAAACCTAGAAAAATAAATTAGTTTAACAATATGCTGGTAACCCCCTTTGCCCTTCCTCTTACACGATTCTATGAAGTTTTTATTAGGTCCAGTTCATTGTAGTTGTTTAGATTTGCAAATTGACATAGCATTGCAAAAGAACAGCACATTTATGAATTGCAGTGTAATATACATGTAATCTGCAGCACAGTACTGTGGCTGGATTTTGTAACTTTATGACTTTTGTAACTTTTACAATGGAGTTTGTAAACTTCACCCATGCAGTAACAATACAGTAATTGTCTGTTGTCCACATTTCCTCCCAAATAACAGTATACTGCGGATAAAAATGACCCCAATTTCTCTCTGTTCTCCCTTATTGTGCAAACAGATAATGGAAGCGCGGCGCCAAAATGGCCGCCGCGCTCTTTGCGCCCCCCCCCACCGGATGAAACCATCCGGGTAGTTAGGGGCGTGGCCAGCACCCTAATAAAAGGGGCTGGCCACGAGGCAGCCGTGCTGCCATTTTGGCGAACCGACGGAGCGGAGAAGTTTTTCCTCCTTACCTCCATCGCTCGTGTCCTCTTGGGGGAAGCCTTTTCGGGCAGCTTTCTCTTGTTTTAGGCTTCCTAGCTACCTTAGCCATGCCCCCGAAGAAGAAGGCAGCCGCAAACGTGGCTCGATCGGCGCGGAGGCGTCAGCCGGTTCGGAGGACCGCGACTGCGCCCGTTCCGCAGCCACCTTTAGCAGACCCCACCGGGAACGGTGGGATGGGATCGGTAGCTCCTTGGCCTGATGCGCGGAGCATACCTGCTGCCCCGGACGGGGCCTCGGCCCTTGGCCCCTGCCATGGTCTGTGCGGCGGGGCCCTCTTGCCCGGGTGCGCAATTCCCTATGGGGGGTGCGAGCCACGGAGGGGGTTGGGTTCCCTGCCTTTGCAGGGCGTTCCCACGGCTCCCCAGGGGCTGAGCATGGGCTCTTGGCCTTATCTGGCCCCTGGGGCTCAGGGACCTGGACAGGTACCCGTGAATTATGGGCCGGTTGCCCAATTGCCCCCTTTTGGGGCCGGGGCCTATGTCGATGTGGAGGCCCTCCTGGCCCGGGTGGCGGCCCTTGAAGCGTCCTTGGCAAGGGCCAACCAAACAGGGGTGTCTCCAGGTTTTCAGGTGCCCCCTTTGGCCGCCGAACAGCGGCCGGCGATGGGTCGGGTTGAGCCGCCTGAGGCGCGCGGGCCGGTGGCGGCCACTGCCTCGCAGCTCCCCACCCCACAGGTGCAGCAGTCTGGTGCTGGTCTGGCCCCGTCGACGAGCTCAGCTTCGGTCGTGAGCTCCGACGCCCCCAGCGGGCCGGAACCCCCGGTGGGGGCGGCCCGCGGGGGTGCAGCGGGTGAATATCCAGTCCAAGCTAATGCACCCACACAACTGACTTCCTTGGGGGGGGGCTGTCCAATGGCCTTGGCCTCGCTCGGGTGGCCCGGCGGCCCAATGGCCCCCGGCCCACCCAGCTACTTTGCCCGTGACACAGGGCCTGGGTCGGGGTGGTGCCCCCAATGTGCTGGAAATGTGTTGGGGATCCCCGGGCTGGCTCAGGCTCATTTTCCTTTGCCCGTAGTTCCCTCAGTGCCGGTGTCGGCTTTGCCAACAGCAGGGTATTCCTTGCCCTTGGGGGACCATTTGGCCCAGTCTACCAAGGAAAAGATTTGGAGGGGCGAGTATGTAGATATCTTCTCCCTTCTAAATAGGGAGCCGACCAAGGAAGAGAGGGAAGGGCTGGACGAGAAGGATAAGGAGCAGGCACGTCGTCGTAAGCCGCCACGCACGTGGGCAAATTGGTTGCCAGCGTACCTGATTTACATGGCCGTTTACCTCAGGGCTAGGCCGGATTTGGCTATCCCTATGGTCCAGTATCTGGACAATATTTACCGGGCTATGGTTGACTTCCCGGGTCCGTCATGGCTGGCTTACGACGAAGAATTCAGCATGAGGATTCCACTGCACCCAGAGATGAGGTGGGATGAGCCCTGCCAGAAGCTGTGGCTTCTGTATATGACCCCCACGCGCCCGGCGCCTGGGGAGAGATACCATTGTGGACATGCGGTCCAACGAGCGGCCCCGGTACAGGTTCCCCGCCAAGTGGCGGGGCAGGGGGTTCCAGCCCGCCTGCTGTGCTGGACCTTCTCGTCCAATGGTTCTTGCAACAGGAAAAATTGCAAGTACAAGCATGAGTGCCCCTCTTGTTCTGGCCCCCATGCTGCCTCCGCCTGTCCCAGGCCGGGAGGATACGGGGGCAGGGGTAGGGGCGGACAAGGGGCAGGTAAGACTGCCATGGAGGGAGCGGGTTCACCAAAAGGCCCCCTCCCCAATTAATGTCGACATGCTGGAGAGTTGGCTCGCATTGTACCCGAGGAGAGCAGACGCTGTGTACCTCCTTCGGGGTTTTCAACTGGGTTTTCGTATTCCTTTCACGGGGGATAGGTCACCGCAGGATGCACCTAACCTTTTGTCACTTAGGGGAAGGGAGGAGGTGGCTGCCGCCAGCATTAATAAGGAGATTGCTGCGGGCAGGGTCGCTGGCCCTTTCCCCGCACCCCCGTTCCACAACCTTAAAGTGTCTCCGCTAGGACTAGTGCCCAAGAAGTCCCCGGGTGAGTTCCGCCTGATTCACCATTTGTCCTACCCAGCCGGCCACTCGGTCAATGATGCTCTCCCTGATGACCTTTGTTCTGTCGGGTATACATCCTTTGACCAGGCATTGCGCATGGTGCGCTCATGTGGCCCGGGTGCACTGTTGGCTAAGTGTGACATTAAGTCGGCGTTTCGCCTCTTGCCCATGCACCCGGGTGACTTCGAGTTGCTGGGTTTCAAATTCCGGGGTGAATATTATTTTGACAAAGCCATGCCATTCGGCTGTTCCATATCCTGCTCGGCTTTCGAGCGTTTCAGTACCTTCCTGCAGTGGGCATTTGTCCGTAGGTCAGGGTCTCGGTCTGTAGCCCATTACCTGGATGACTTTTTATTCGGGGGTGAACGGGGCTGGGACACGTGCACACGTCTCCTCAACACATTTCAGACGCTAATGGAGGAACTCGGTGTCCCTTTAGCGCCCGAAAAGACCGAAGGCCCGTCTAATAAGTTAATATTCCTGGGGGTGGAAATTGACACGGTAGCGCAGGCGTCTAGGTTGCCTGCAGACAAGGTGTCAAGGATAGTGGCCCTTATATCGGACTTGCTGGCTAAGCGCAAGGCATCCCTTCGGGGATTGTAGGTGCTACATGGACATCTCAATTTCGCTTGCAGGGTGGTCGCACCTGGCAGGGCATTTGCTCGGCGCTTGTGCGACGCCATGGCAGGCTTATCCAGGCCCCATCATAGGGCGAGATTGACACGGGGCATCAGGGCAGATCTGCACGTAAGGCTCCAGTTCCTGAGGGAGTTCAATGGGGTCTCATTTTGGAGGTCTGACCTCCTGGCTTCGCCCCAATTTCAAATTCAGTCTGATGCCTCGGGATCCCTTGGTTATGGGATGTACTTCAATGGGAAGTGGGCATATGGTGGATGGCCACCAGCCTGGTCAGGCACGGGTCGCCTGAGGGATCTCACATATTTGGAATTTTTCCCATACTGGGGGCCTTGATGCTATGGGGTGAGGAGTGGGCCAACTCTGTGGTGCATTTCTGGTGTGACAATGCGGCTGTTGTCCACATTGTCAACTCACAGACCTTTAAATCTCCCAGGGTCTTGGATCTTGTGTGCCAGTTTGTATTGCGCAGCCTGCGCCTCAATGTACTGTTCAGAGCCAGGCATGTCCCGGGGGTGAATAATGATATTGCTGACGCTTTGTCCCGCCTGCAGATCTCCCGGTTCCGTGCCTTGGCTCCGGATGCGGAGGAATTTCCCTCGCCACTACCGCAGGAGATATGGACCATTGGCAAGGAGAGGTGAACCGGGCGATAGGCATGTCACTGGCGCCACGCACGCGTAAGGCGTATCACCATGCGTTGGTTGCATTTCGGACCTTTTGTTCCCAATCTCGCCTGCCAGATACCTGGCCGATCCCAGTGGCCCACATCCTCCGTTTCATGGTTTACCTGCACGCCCAGGGCCTGGCACCCCGCACCATAGCATCTAGGCTATCAGCGCTGGCTTTTATGGCCAAGGTGGGAGGTCACGCGGACAGTACCGCTGATTTCCGTGTGAGACATGTTTTGGAGGGGTGGGTGCGGGAACGTGGGCGTTGCCTGGACGACCGTCACCCAATTTCCCCTGGGGTACTTACCCAACTGGCACGAGGCTGGCATGACCTATGTTTCGATAGGTATGAGGCAGCCCTGTTTCGTGCGGCTACAACGGTGGCCTTTTTTGGAGCGCTCCGCATCAGCGAGCTTATGATGCTGTCTAAGGCGGATGCAAGTCGTAGGGCACTGGAACTCGAAGATGTCTATGTTGCTATGATTGGGCTCAGTTGAGGATACGCTCCTCTAAAACAGATCAGCACGGTGTAGGCAGTTGAGTAATACTGCTACGATGTTCCTTGGAAGACATCTGTCCGGTTGGTGCCCTACAGGAGTTTCTTGCACTGTGTGGCACGCACCATGCCCCGTTTTTCTATCACCAGGGTGGGTCTCCCCTCACTCAGCCATTCCTGCAGCTACTTTTGGGTACTCTGGGGCTGAAATACGCCGCATGGGAAGGTGGGGATCACATTGTTTTCAGTTTTGTGTTCACCCTCTTCAACCGTGAGTGCCAGTTTAGTCACTGCAATGTTTCTCACCCCCCCTTTTTTCCTTGACAGACCCTGGGTGTCGTTTTACACCGGTGACAGTAGGGCTGGTGGGCCGTTGCCACGTGCACAGGGCAGCGCGTTACGCTGCGGCGACAGAGTGGGACCCCGACTGGGACTGGGTGCATCCGCACATCTCAGGTGGTGTGGTAAGCGCGGCATGTTATGGCGGGAACTGTTGCCATTCCTTTTCTACATCAGGGATGCTGACTCGCCTGATGTCCTGGTTATTCACCTTGGGGGCAATGGTTTCGGACAGGTCACTGGCCTATCGCGGAAGCTTGCGATTTGCAGTCACCTAGCCTACTCACATTATGTGTGGCCTGCCACACCCCTCATTTGGTCGGACATGATACCGCAGTACGCTTACAGGGGAGCGTTTGGCCTCCAGGCGCTTGACCGGGCTCGTCGCTCCAGGGCTATTGCCCGGTTCCTTTTTGATATGGGTTGGGGACGCGTCATTCGCCTCCCCATCATCAGTCTGCAAAATTATGAGCTTTATTCAGGGGAGGGGGCCCATCTGTCGTGAGGAGGTATGGACCTCCTGCTGAGTGATTGGCGAGCAGGCCTGTCAACCGAGCTGACGGTCTTGGGGGGGGCGTCGAGCCTTTATTGAAGCCTCTCCGGGTGGCGGGTAGCACTGGTAAGGTAAACATTTATGACCCACAGGTATCCGGCAGGTTCGCAATTGACTGGACAACACTAGATAGGCATAAGTTGTTTAAACGTTGTCCGGTCAACGATGAACCAGGCGAGGGGGTGATGGTTACCACTAGACAGCTGGAATCACCCCCTGATTTTACGGATACACGTCAGAGGGTGGGGTCATTAGTTAGATATTGACTACGGTCAACAATTTGTTTGTTGTCAACAAACAAATTGATACAAATAGATACATTGTAACAATTGCCGTTGGCAATTTTGGGTGGTACCTTACCAGTGTTACTTCGGCCTGCTTGCCTTAAGAATTATGATTGGTCGTTTTACCAATAGAAATTTATAATTTGGACTAGGGCTTGAATCAATAAATGTGGCCCATGCCGTTATCCACTTTCATTTGTGTCTGAGTCCATCATTGGGGGGGTGCGCCTGCAATGGAAGCGCGGCGCCAAAATGGCCGCCGCGCTCTTTGCGGCCCCCCCCACCGGACGAAACCATCCGGGTAGTTAGGGGCGTGGCCAGCACCCTAATAAAAGGGGCTGGCCACGAGGCAGCCGTGCTGCCATTTTGGCGAACTGACAGAGCGGAGAAGTTTTTCCCCTCCACCCCCTCCCTAGTTAACAGTGTGATTTCTTGGTCGCTTCGGGGCCGGGTGGGAATTTTTGGCTGGGACTCGTATTGGCCTTTGAGTCCTGGCTTTTTCGCCCATCCCACACTGTTGCTATGGTTTGATATAGGGGTTTGTCTGTGCTACTGTTGACTTTGGTCACATTGGCGGGTAGCACTGGTAAGGTAAACATTTATGACCCACAGGTATTCGGCAGGTTCGCAATTGACTGGACAACACTAGATAGGCATAAGTTGTTTAAACGTTGTCCGGTCAACGACGAACCAGGCGAGGGGGTGATGGTTACCACTAGACAGCTGGAATCACCCCCTGATTTTACGGATACACGTCAGAGGGTGGGGTCATTAGTTAGATATTGACTACGGTCAACAATTTGTTTGTTGTCAACAAACAAATTGATACAAATAGACACATTGTAACAATTGCCGTTGGCAATTTTGGGTGGTACCTTACCAGTGTTACTTCGGCCTGCTTGCCTTAAGAATTATGATTGGTTGTTTTACCAATAGAAATTTATAATTCGGACTAGGGCTTGAATCAATAAATGTGGCCCATGCCGTTATCCACTTTCATTTGTGTCTGAGTCCATCATTGGGGGGGGGGGGTGCGCCTGCAATATGTCTTGCTCAAAACCACATTGACCATGCTTGCTGGAGGATTCTGGATGTTATAGTCCAAAATTTTCACTCTTAGTCAGCTTTCTTTTCCTAGAAAAGGAATATGGCAATCTTGGCCAAGCAAACTGGTCAAAGGACAGATTCCTATTTACTGTTATAACATTTAAAGTTGGTCCCCATATCTATATGTTTGTTTTGGTCTCATTTACAAATATTACCTGAAATATTCATTCTGCATGGGAGAGCCAGGGATTTCTTGAGTGACATGGCACTAGTGCAGTGATGGCCAGCCTTGGCACTCCAGTTGTTCTTGGACTTCCATTCCCAGAAGCCCTGATCAGCAGGTGTGTTGACTTAGGCTTCTGGGAATGGAAGTCCAAGAACACCTGGAGTGCCATCACTGCACTAGTGAATGTCATGAGAATTTTCATAGAAAAGGTATTAGGATGGCAAAAAACAAAGGATGCTGGTGACTCTGATGTATCTTAAGAGCAGATCTAGGAATTAAGGCTACGTGAAAATTGGCCAGGCAGAGGACACAAAAGGACATAAAAAAAGAGGATGGGCAGTGTCAAAACCCTGTTTTAGACAACACAGTGATCTTCTGGTATACAACATACAACATGGTCACTGGATGACTGCATCGTATGAGCTAAAATTGACCTCAGTGGTTTTGATAATTTGGTAGCAGGAGTAACAGTTACATTAGAAATCAATGCAACAACATGAAATAGTTTGTGACTGGCAACAGAAAGCTCTATCTAGACAGGCTAGGATTTGCATTGCCTCTGACCACTTACAAGAAATAAGCAATACCAAGAGTAAGAGAGGTAAATTAAGAAGCTGCAGACTGTATCTGTATCCAGAGCTTAGAAAAGGTCCATTCGGGAACCAATTGATGGGTTAGAGAATCATGGGACATAGAGTCCAAAATAAACTTTTCCAGGATCTGTCTGTACATCTCTTCTCTGTCAATACGACAAACAATAAAATGGGAATCTCTTCACTTCAGAAATAGTTTCCCCCACCCTACTATTAGCTTCTTCAGAACTGATGCCTAATGTGGTCATCGAAAAGTGAAATCAGACCCAATTGCATTAGAAATTTGTTCTTTGCAAAATCTTCCAAATTGTCCCAGAAAAGATATGTTGCTGCTTTATAATGCATACAGCCTCATTGTGTATCTACATTAAATTAAACATGAATATCTTGCTTTCTTCCAGCACCCAGTCAGATCCTGTTCTTTGAAAGGTTTCGGTCTTGGGTCTATGTTTGATTCAATTTGTGCATTCACTGCTTGCAGAATTATAGTGGGCAAGAGACAGCACTAGATAAATTGTGCAGAAAAGTGGTGGACAAATTCCCAAAGGGACTCTAGCAGGAAGCCTTAATTCTGAATATTACTATTCTACCCCATGCATTGCTCCAAGAAGACACAAGATAAATAATGCCAAACTTGGCTGTTCTGAATGCTGCTGCCATGTATATAAATTCACTGTATAATTTATCACAGTCATTTTTGCAAAGGGTAATGCTTTATAGCTAAAACAAACACTGTGTCATTATTATAACATTCCTTCTGCAACTTCAATGATGTGATTTGGTATTGATTATACTATGTGGCCTACTGCAGAACAATATGGCGACCTTGGAGTCATAGTAATCTCCTAGACTGAAAAGGTTTTCCTCTAGCATCTTACATGCTAGGCTGTTTTTGAGGATATTTTGGTTTAAATGGCCGGTTCCATTGCTCTGGTCCCAGTAACCCCCAAAGTATTATTATTGCTGTGGTTAAGACGCTGAACTTGATGACTGGAAGGTCAGCAGGTAAGCAGTTCGAGACCCGAGTGCTGCATGACGGAGTGAGCTTCTGTCTCTGTCCCAGCTCCTGACAACCTAGCAGTTCAAAAGCAAGAAATTGCAAGTAGATAAATAGGTACCACTTTGGTGGGAAGGTAAACAGCATTCCGTGCACTCTGATATCTAGTCATGCCTGCCACATGTCCACGGAAATGACTGCAGATGCTATCTTTGGCTATCAACAGAGAAGAGCATTGAACCCTAGTGTTGGATACGACCGGCTTTTGAGCAAGGGTGACCTTTACCATTTCTTTTTTAGATTCATTGGATTACTGTGTTTCTCTAACCTCTTTCCCTCCTGCCTTCCTTTTCCTTCCTGCTACATTAGTCTCTTTTGCTACAGGGCAGTGAATGAACTCTGAGATCTCATTAAATGCTTATCAAACAGTCATAATGTTTTTTTTAAAAAAAACCTAGCGGTAGTGCCAGGGTGTTGTGGAGCTAAATCATCATTAAAATTTATCAGGAAGTTTAAAATGAGATAGATGTGCACACTTTGGGGGTATTACGTGAGATCATCTGACTAGCAGAGAAAACAAACATATGTGCCAGTAGTTTAAAAAAGGCAGAAGGGCAGAGGAGGTCAAAAGTATGTCACATTTCTTAAGTTATTGAGAAGCCCTTGATGTTGCTTTCAGGACAACCAGAACAGCCTTGGCCCTGGAGTTCAGCCACCATGACAATGAGAATATGGTCTAGAAAATTTAAGCATAAGTGCAGCTCAAGGATATACTGGATAAGCACATCCTAAAACAGGGGTGCCCAAACCTTTTGGGCCATGGGCCGATCACGTGGTTCAGTGGGCTGGTCACATAGTTCAGCAGGCCAGTCATGTAGTTCCTCCCACCAAAAGTGGAAGTAAAACGCACCTTGCAATCTACTTTGCAACAGGATGAGATAGATTTTTAAGTTACAATTTTCTCTGCTTAAACCAGGGGTGCTGAAACTATGGCCCATGGGCTGGATCCAGCCGCTGATGCCAATTCATCTGACCCACACTGCACTCATCACTCCTGGAAGTGTATGGGTGTGTTTTAATTCCACTTCCGGGAGCGACGAGGGTGGTGTGGACCAGATGAATTTGTGTCAGGGGCCAGATCCAGCCCACAGGCCAAAGTTTGGGCACCCGTGTCCTAAAATGATACCAATAATGAACTAATAGGAACATCGACTCCACCTTTCATTCTTTCCATGGGTCAGCTTGTGCAGCGCAGACTACAGGGTACCAAAAGGTTTGCCAGAAGCAAATGTGAGCACCGAAAAATAGACCCCAATGGCTTGTGTACAGGAAACATCTATGTTGCAAGTCTTTAGGGCTCAGTGGTTTCTAGATGTGCCAAACTCCCCTCTTGCCAGCAACCAGGTTGGATGGTTGCTGGCACTTAGAGGCACTGATAGTCTGATATAGAGGACAATGATTTCCTAACAGCATGTCAGTTGGAGCATGACTACATTATTCTATTCCATTCCAAGGGACGTGGCTAATGGATGACTCCAGAAAATCAACGATGCTCCAGTTCCATCTTCCCTGAATGCAATCCCCCCCCCCCATATTTTTAAAAGTGTCCCTCCCACATCCACGAATTCACTAGTGGCATCATTTAGATTAGATTTTTAATTTGTACCCCGCTCAATCAGCTTGTAGGCCGACTCAGGCTCATTCTCTGACATATTCCTGATGATGAGTGTTGTTCATTAATATGATATTAGGAGCATTATCGAAAGGTCTTAAAATACTCGGGTCAGTTTTTCCAAGTAATTTATGGAGCAGTATTGCAGTTGCATGTTTCATGCCAGGATTGGTTTATTAAGTCACCAGAGACACATCCATCAACTGAGAAAATGACTTCCAGGAAAAATGTATGCTTGGATATGAGTAGCAGTTGACAACAGCGGTGACGGAACAGTTCTACGTATGTCTACTCAAAAGTAGTTCCTATTGAGTTCAATGGAATTTACTTTTAGGATTATAGCCTTAATTTTGGGTATATCTAAAAGCATTTGCTGTTAATCTCCACACTTTCCAATGTAATGTATCTATTTCTACCATAATTTTGAAATGCCACCCCTCTCTCTTACTGACCCCACTCCACCTTTCCTTGGTTTTTAGTGGCACCAACAATAACTATGTGTAAAGAGTGCGTAATACAAATACCCAGTGTGGTACAGTGGATAGATAGATTAGGCCACTGGAGACCAGAGTCCGAATTTCCACTCAACATGAAAATCCACTTGGGAAGTTAGTAAAACCACTCTTAAATATCTCACTTACTTTGAAAGCCCTATTAGAGTCACTTGACAACACATAACAACAATGCCCTTCTTCCACTCACCTTAGTCTCTGAGTAAAAGTTCCCAGTTCCATTCTATGACGACGTGTCCAATTACCTGATTGCACAGTCAGCAACACTGTGGAAGGTCTAAGACCCATATGTTGTGATGATGGCCAAAAGGAAGCAAAATTCTCCAAACTAAAGGTGGCTGAATAGGATGAAATGAAACAGATTAAGCTGGAAAGATGGTGCAAAATTAAGTACATTTGGTATTTGATCTATAAAAGCAAAGCAATCACTCTACCTATCTGATACGTGGATTAAGTGGCCCATTCCAGTTTTATTCAGCATTTGCAGGGATTGTAACAATAGATATTCTACTCTGATTTCTTAATACTGTAGATGAGGAAAAAGTGGAACAGGATGTTGTTGAGGATAGATGAAGAGGTATAGCAAGGTTTTGTGTTCATAGGGGAAACTGGAGACAAGTGGCGGGAATCTACACTGAATTCCTCAAAGGCTCTGTAGGCACAAAGCAACCTATAGTGGGGTGAGCAGGCATATAAGTTTGCTGTAGCAAAAACAACAAACCATCTTGTGGCACCTTCTGGACTGCAGTCCATTTCATCATATACATGAAGTGGGCTGCAGGCAAGGAAAGCAGTATCCTCTTGAGTAAGTTACCACTGAGCAGTAAGCCATATAGGACTGTGTTGCTTGTGCAATTACTGCCTTTATACAAGCAGGGTTATTGCAGGCGCACCCCCCAATAAAGGACTCAGACACTGGTAAAAGTGGATAACGGCATTGGGCCACATTTATTGATTCATGCCCTAGTCCGAATTATAAATTTCTATTGGTATTCAACCAATTATAATTCTTAAGGCAAGCAGGCCGAAGTAACACTGGTAAGGTTCCACCCAAAATTGCCAACGGCAATTGGTTACAATGTATCCATTTGTATCAATTTGTTTGTTGACAACAAACAAATTGTTGACCGTAGTCAATAATCTAACTACTGACCCCAACCTCTGACGCGTATCCGTAAAATAACGGGGTGATGCATGCTGCCTAACTCGTGCCATCACCCCATTGCCTGGTTCATCGTTGACCGGACAACGTCAACCAACGTGTGCCTGTCTAGTGTTGTCCAGTCAATTGCGAACCTGCCGGATACCTGTGGGTCATCAATGTTTACCTTACCAGTGCTACCCGCCACACGGGGAGGCTTCAATAAAGGCTCACCGCCCCCCCCCCGACCGTCAGCTCGGTCAACAGGCCTGCTCGCCAATCTCCCAACAAGAGGTCCATACCTCCCGGCGACAGATGGACCCCATCCCCTGTGTAAAGCTCATAATTTTGGAGACTGATGGTGGGGTGTCGTATGACGCGCCCCCAACCCTTGTCCATAAGGAACCGGGCAATAGCCCTGTTCACCGAGCGCCGAGCCCGATCAAGGGCCTGGAGGTTAAACCCTCCCCTGTAAGCGTGCCGCGGTATCATGTCCGACCAAAGTAGGGTTGTGGCAGGCCACACATAATGCAAGTAGGCCAGGTCACCGCAAATCGCATGCTTCAGGGATAGGCCCGTGACCTGTCCCAAATCATTACCCCCAAGGTTTATAATCAGGACATCAGGCGGGTCAGCATTCCTGATGGAGAAAAGGAATGGCAACAGTTCCCGCCATAACATTCCGCGCTTACCGTACCACCTGAGACTTGCGGATGCACCCAGTCCCAGTCGGGGTCTCCACTCTGTCGCCGCAGCAAACTGTGCTGCCCTGTGCACATAGCTGTGGCCCACCAGCCATACTGTCACCGGTGTAAGATGACACCCAGGGTCTGTCGAGGAAAAAAGGAAACAGGGCAGTGACTTAACTGGTACTCACTGTTGAAGAGGGCGAACATACAACTGAAAACATCGTGATCCCCACCTTCCCATGTTACATATTTCAGCCCCGGAGTACCCAAACGCCGCTGCGGTGGAAGCCGCCCCTATCCTGAATGAATGGGTGCCGTAACGAGCCCCAGGGAGGCCAACACTGGCTAGTGCCTTACCGGTCACCTTCCAAAATTGAAATTTAGTAAGGGGAGACCCATCTTGGTGACAGAAAACGGGCCAGGGTGCGTACCACGTAGTGCAAGGAAATCCTGTAGGGCACCAACCGGACAGATGTCTGCCATGGAACATCGTAGCAGTCTTACACCACTGCCTACACCGTGCTGATCAACCTTGGAGGAGCGTATCCTCAGCTGAGCCCAATCATTGGAAACATAGACATCTTCGAGTTCCAGTGCCCTACGACTCGCATCCGCCTTAGACAGTAGCACCAGCTCACTGATGCGGAGCGCTCCAAAAAAGGCCACCATAGTAGCTGCGTGAAACAGGGTTGCCTCATACCTGTCGAAACACAGGTCATGCCAACCCCGTGCAAGGTGGGTAAGTACCCCTGGAGAAATAGGGTGGCGGTCGTCCGGGCTGCGCCCACGTTCCCGCACCCACCCTTCCAAAACATGTCGTATGCGAAAATCATTTGTGCTGTCAGCAAAACCACCCACCTTGGCTATGAATGCCAGCGCTGACAGCCTGGATGCTATGGTGCGGGGGGCTAAGCCCTGGGCATGTAAGTAAACCATAAATTGGAGGACTTGAGCCACTGGGATGGGCCAACTTTCAGGCAGCCGTGATCGGGCACAAAAGGCCCTGAATGAACTGAATGTATGGTTATACGCCTTACGCGTGCGGGGGGCGAGCGACATGCCGATCGCCCAGTTCACCTCTCCTTGCCAAGCGTCCATATCTCGTCCGGGAGCGGCGAGGGAAATTCCTCTGCATCCGGTGCCAAGGCACGGAACCGGGGGATCTGCAGGCGGGACAAAGCGTCAGCAATATCATTATTAATACCTGGAACATGTCTGGCCCTAAAAAGCACATTTAGGCGTAGGCTGCGCAACACAAACTGGCGAACCAGTTCCATAACCCTGGGAGATTTTGACGTCTGTGAGTTGACAATGTGTACAACTGCCGCATTGTCACACCAGAAATGGACGACCGAATTGGCCCACTCCTCGCCCCATAGCATCAAAGCTCCCAGAATGGGGAAAAATTCCAGGTACGTGAGATCGCGCAAACGATCCGTGCCCCACCAGGCTGGCGGCCATCTGCCGTAGGCCCACTTCCCCTCAAAGTAAATCCCATAACCCAGGGACCCTGATGCATCCGACTGAACCTGAAAACGAGGGGAAACCAAAAGGTCGGACCTCCAAAAGGACACCCCGTTGAATTCCCTCAGGAACTGAAGCCAGATGAGCGTATCAGCCCTCATGCCCTTGTTCAGTCGGACCTTGTGGTGGGGCCTGGCCAAGCCAGTCATGGCGTCGCACAAGCGTCGAGCAAATGCTCTGCCAGGTGTGACGACCCTGCAAGTGAAATTGAGGTGACCATGTAACACCTGGAGCTCCCGAAGGGACACCTTGCGTTTGCCAGCAAGTCCAAAATGAGTGCAACGATCCGGGAAACCTTCTCAACAGGTAACCTGGATGCCTGCACAACCGTGTCAATCTCAACCCCCAGGAATGTGAGCTTGGTTGAAGGGCCCTCGGTCTTTTCAGGCGCTAAAGGGACACCGAGTTCCTTCATTAGCGTTTGAAATGTATTTAGGAGACGCGTGCACGTGTCCCAGCACCGTTCACCCCCGAATAAGAAATCGTCGAGGTAGTGGGCTACAGACCGGGACCCTGACCTGCGAACAAAGGCCCATTGCAGGAAGGTGCTGAAGCGCTCAAATGCTGAGCATGAAATGGAGCAGCCAAAAGGCATGGCTTTGTCGAAATAAAATTCACCCCGGAACTTGAAACCCAGCAGCTCAAAGTCGCCCGGGTGCACTGGCAGAAGACGGAACGCTGACTTAATGTCGCACTTAGCCAGTAGTGCACCCGGGCCACATGAGCGCACCATGCGCAGGGCCTGGTCAAAAGATGTATACCTGACCGAACAAAGGTCGTCAGGGATAGCATCATTGACCAAACGGCCAGCCGGGTAAGACAAGTGGTGTATCAAACGGAACTCCCCCGGTGACTTCTTGGGCACTAACCCCAACGGGGAAACCTTGAGATTGGGAAATGGTGGGACAGGGAAAGGGCCAGCAACCCTGCCAGCAGCAACCTCCTTAGCAATGCTCATGGCAGCCACCTCCTCCCTTCCCCTGAGTGATAACAGGTTGGGTGCATCTTGAGGGGACCTGACCCCCGTGAAAGGAATGTGAAACCCCTGCTGGAAACCCTCAAGCAGGTAGGCTGCGTCTGCCCTCCTCGGGTACATCGTGAGCCAACGCTCCAACATGTCCACATTAATTGGGGAGGGGGCCTTTTGCTTGACCAGCTCCCTCCGCGGCAGTTCTGCCCGCTCCCTGTCCACCTCTACCTCTGCCCCGCAGTCCGCCTGCCCTAGGACACGCGGAGGCGGCATGGGGGCCAGCACAAGAGGGACACTCGTGCCTGTATCGGCACTGCTTCCTGTTGCACGCACCATTGGCCGAGAAGCTCCAACACAGCAGGTGGGCTGGAACCCCCTGCCCCGCCACCTGGCGGGGTGCCTGGGCTGGAGCAGCTTGCTGGACCGCATGTCCACAATGGTACCTCTCCCCTGGCGCTGGGCGCGTGGCGGTCATGTACAGAAGCCACAGCTTCTGGCAGGGCTCATCCCACCTCATCTCTGGGTGTAGGGGCACTCTCATACGGAATTCCTCGTCGTAAGCCAACCACGACGGGCCAGGGAAATCAACCATCGCCCGGTATATGTTGTCCAAATACTGGACCATCGGAATTGCCAGGTCAGGCTGGGCCCTGAGGTACACCGCCATGTATATGAGGTACGCGGGTAACCAGTTGGCCCACGTGCGTGGCGGCTTACGTCGACGAGACTGCTCCTTGTCCTTCTCGTCCTGCCCCTCCCTCTCCTCTTTGGTGGGCTCTCTATTCAAGAGGGAGAAAATGTCCACATACTCCCCCCACCAGATCTTTTCCTTGGTGGCCTGGGCCAGGTGATCCCCGAGGGGCAATGAATAACCTGCTGTCGGCAAGGCCGACACCGGACAATTGACAGTGCCGGGCACCATGAAAGGAGCCTGGACCACCCCCGCCACCCCCAGTAAGTTCCCCGGAGGACAGGGTACCCCGCCCCAAGAAGGGCCTTGGAGTGTTGGAGCCATTCCCTGATGGGCCGCCGGCGGCTGACCCGCCGTCCCAGCCAGGCGAGGCCACGGCCACTGTAAACCTTCCCCCGTTGTGGGTTGTGGTGTGGGTGCACTAGCTTGGACCGTATACTCACAAGTTGCACCCCCATGGGCCGCCCCCACTGGGGGTTCCGGCCCACTGCGGGCATCGGAGCTCGCAACTGCAACCGAGCTCATAGATGGGGCCTGACCACTACCTGCTGGCGGCATCTGCTGCGTGGGGAGCTGCGAGGCCACGGCTGGCGCCGACCCACTTGCCTCAGGCAGCTCAACCCTTTCGGCCGCCTGCCGAGGACCGGCAGGCGCTGAGTTGACCTGAAAACCAAAAGGTGCCTCGGGTGGATTAACTACCCCTAAAGATGCCTCCAGGGCCGCTACGTGGGCCAGTAGGGCATCAACGTTTACATAGCCCCCAACGCTGATGGGGGGCAAAGGGCCGGCCAGCCCACCGGTCACTGGCGCCGGGCCAGGTCTCTGGACCCCAGGGCCCGCTTATGGCCATGCCCCAACCACCAGCCCCGGAGGGGCCGGGGGCATGCCCTGCCAGGGAAGGGAACCCAGCCAACCCCCTTGGTTAAAGCCCACCGCTGAAAGCTGCATGCCAAGGCCCGAAGGCCCAGCCTGGCTCTGCGCCAGGCCCGGGCCGGTGGCCGCTAATTGCGGGCCGGGGGCCGCATCCCCTGCAGGGCCGGTCTGAGGCTGCCCAGCCTCGGGCCAGGGAGCAATCGACCCCATCCCACCGGTCCCGGTGGGCGCCCCCGGAAAGGGGGCCTGCTGAGGGGGCGCAGTCGCGGTCCTCCGACCCAGCTGGCGCCTCCGTGAAGCGCGAACCGCGTTCGCCATCGCCTTCTTTTTGGAAGGCATTGCTGGAGATCATAGGGAAGCCGAAGAAAAGAAGCGAAGAAGAAACCGCTGCCTAAAGGAGGCTTCCCCAGCTAAAGGAAGAGCGACGGAGCGATTGGGGAAAAACTTCTCCTCTCCGTCGCTTCGCAAAATGGCAGCGCGGCTGCCTCGTGGCCACCCCTTTTAAAGGGTGCTGGCCACGCCCCCCTAACTACCCGGATGTCCAAGTCCAGTGGGGGGGCCTGCAAAGAGCACGGCGGCCATTTTGGCGCCGCGCTTGCATTTGTGAAGAAAATCTCCCTGCTTGTGAAGCGACAATGATTGTTCCCTGGGACAGATGGTTGAAGACCCAACTAGAGGTACAAGAATCCTTGACTTGATCCTGAGTAATACTCAGGATCTGGTGCAAGATGTTAATGTGACTGATCCAATAGGGAACAGTGACCACAACTCAATTATGTTTAACTTGATCATAGACCGCAAGTCACTGATAAAATCTAACACAGAGACCTTAAATTTTCAAAAAGGAAATTTCCCAAAGTTGAGGAAACTAGTAAAAAAGAAGCTGAAAGGGAAAATTGAGAGAGTCCAAAGACTCCAAGAGGCATGGAGGCTGTTTACAAAAAGAATAACAGAGGCTCAATTGGAATGCATACCCAAAAGGAAAAAGGGCACTGCCAGGTCCAAGAGGACTCCAATGTGGCTTACAGGAGCTGTTCGGGAAGTGATCAAGAGCAAGAAAAGCTCATTTAGAAGATGGAAGGCTTGTCCAAATGAGGACAGCAGGCAGAAACATAAATTCTGGCAGAACAAATGCAAGGCAACAATCAGGAAAGCAAAGCAAGACTTTGAGGAGCGTATAGCTAAAATACTCAAGGAAATAACAAAGACTTCTTTAAGTACATTAGAAGTAAGAACCCAACTAGGAAGGCCATTGGACTATTAGATGACAATGGAAGGCAAGGGGTTATTAAAGAGGAAACAGAGATTGCAGAGAGACTCAATGAATTCTTTGCTTCAGTATTCACTGAAGAAGACAGAGGCCACATGCCCAAAACAGAGCCTATCTTCGTAGGGAGGGAAACCGAAGAATTAAGCCAGATAGAAATAACCAGGGAGGAGGTCCTTGCATGTCTTGTTAAACTAAACACTAACAAATCACCAGGACCAGATGGCATCCATCCACGAGTTCTCAGGGAACTTAAAGATGAAATTGCTGATCTCCTAGCCAAAATATATAATCTTTCCCTCAAATCAGGCTTTGTGCCTGATGACTGGAAGGTAGCGAATGTAACACCAATTTTCAAAAAAGGATCCAGGGGTGATCCAGGAAATTACCGACCTGTCAGTTTGACATGTGTCCCAGGTAAAGTGATGGAAACCATCCTAAAAGATAGAATTAATAGGTACATAGAAGAGAAGGCGCTGCTAAAGGAGAGCCAACATGGCTTTTGCAAGGGCAAATCATGCCCCACTAATCTGTTGGAATTTTTTGAGAGTGTCAACAAGCATGTGGATAAGGGGGATCCAGTTGACATTGTTTATCTGGACTTTCAGAAGGCTTTTGACAAGGTCCCACACCAAAGGCTCTTGAATAAACTTACCAGTCATGGAATAAAGGGACAGGTCTTGTCCTGGATCAGCAACTGGCTAAGGGACAGGAAACAGAGGGTAGCACTAAATGGACACTTCTCCAAGTGGAGGGAAGTAAAGAGTGGGGTCCCCCAAGGTTCAGTACTGGGACCCCTGCTTTTCAACCTCTTCATAAATGATCTAGAGGTAGGAGTAAAAAGCAAGGTAGCCAAATTTGCTGACGACACTAAATTATACAGGGTAGTGAAAACTGTGAGAGATTGTGAGGAGCTCCAGAGGGATCTCTTGACACTGAGGCAAAGCAGTGGCAAATGAGCTTCAACATTAGTAAGTGCAGAGTGATGCATGTTGGGGCAAAAAACCCCAATTACATTTATAAACTGATGGGGTCTGAACTCTCTGCAACAAACCAGGAAAGGGACCTTGGTGTCCTGGTGGACAACTCAATGAAGGTGTCAACCCAGTGTGCCTCAGCAGTGAAAAAAGCAAACTCAATGCTAGGGATCATTAGGAAGGGTATAGAAAATAAGTTAGCAAGTGTCATTTTGCCTCTTTATAAATCTATGGAGAGGCCCCATCTGGAATACTGTGTACAGTTCTGGTCGCCATACCTCCAGAAGGATATTATGGAGCTGGAAAAAGTGCAGAGGAGGGCAACCAGAATGATTAGGGGACTGGAACACCTTCCTTACCATCTGAGGCTGCAATGGTTGGGCCTCTTCACTCTTGAATGACGACGTCTAAGAGGTGACCTGATTGAAGTTTATAAAATCATGCATGGTGTGGACAAAGTAGATAAGGAAAAACTGTTTTCCCTATCGCATAACACTAGAACTAGGGGACACTCCATGAAACTTTTGGGTACTAGTTCTCAAACAAATAAGAGAAAGTACTTTTTCACCCAGAGGATTACTGGTCTATGGAACTCCCTGCCAGAAGAAGTGGTGACAGCTGTCAGTCTTGACAGCTTTAAGAAAGGATTAGACAAGTTCATGGAGGACAAGAGTATCAATGGCTATAATTATGGATACTTAAGGACAACCTCCGGGTTGGAGAGATAGGCAGGATATATCTCAATATCATTTCCAGGGAATCCTAAGCAGGTGAAGGCATCTGTTTGGGAATACCCTGAAGGAAATGGTGAGCCACTGTGTGAGACAGAATGCTGGACTGGATGGGCTGTGGCCTGTTCCAGCAAGGCTGTTCTTATGTTCTTATGTAATGCTTATACGAATGCCATAATCCCATATTACTATGTTGGCATGACTTCTCATTCAGTGAACACTCCGTAAGATCCTGGCCTTTGCAGTTAAAATGATGGGGTTTTCCAGGCTGTTCTTTTGCTTCACATCATTCTACACTTGGTGACAAAAGCCCTTGTGACCTGTCTCCATACACTCTTTCCCCCGTCCTTTCTTCTTTCAGTTCCACTGTCTTTTCCCTTGTTCTCCAGAGCTTTCTCTCACTGGATTCTAGTCAACCTTCCTGTCAAGCTTAGCCACTATCAAGGTAAACTGTGTTCCTTCCCTCAATTCCTGTTGCCACTGCTCTTTCTTTCCTGCTTCCCAAGAGCCTCAGTGGCACTTCCATGCTTACCCATACACTAAACACCAGCTCTTCTGCCTCAGCTATTCAACAGTGGTGTCATTATTTGACCCCATCCCTGCTTCCAGCTATTCATCTCTCCCAAGCCTGGTTTATTTGCCCTTGGCTGCAAAATGTCACATGATCCCATCACCCTCTCCTTCTCCCCTTTCCTCATTTTGCCTCTTGCCTCCCAACACACTCTGAGTCAGGGGTGCCCAAACTTTTCAAGCCACGGGCCAGTCACATGATTCAGTGGGCCAGTCTCATGGTTCAATGGGCCATGTGGTTTTACAATAGGATGAGATAGATTTTAAGCTGCCATTTTCTCTGCTTAAACCAGCAGTGCCCAAACTATGGTCTGTGGGCTGGATGAATTGGCATCAGGGGCTGGATCCGGCCCATGGGCCATAGTTTGGGCACCCCTCTAAGTGCTGCACTTGGGGTGAAGTTCCATAGTGCTAAATTGTCTCCCAGTGCAAAGCAATGCACAAAATAAGAAGGAGGGCTATGAAAAGCAAGATAAGAGAAATGGCATGTGAATGGCAGGGAAAATGATGATAATACTAGTGGAGAACTTGATACTTAAAGGAGAAGAAATGGTCTACCTTGGAAGACCCTCCAGTTTCTCCCCCATCAAAGCCTTCTCAGAATCCATGAGAGGAAGAAATCTGCACAACTAGAAACTTGCTTCTGTGGATTTAATGCCACACAAAGAAGTATTAGGAACAATCTTAGTGATCATACAAAGGTTACTTTATTCCACATTCCATGCTGAAGGGGAAAATATTCAGAGCTCCCTAAAATCGACAGAAATGTTACAGAAAGCAGAGTCTCTGGTGACTCATCCTCCACATTCAGAGGGTTTTATTGTTATTGTCCCCACTTACACTCTAATAGATAAGCATCCACTGGGTCTCTGATGGATGGGGTTGGGGGAGTGATTTGTTTTGATACATGTATAATACATTCCTAAAAGAGAATCTAAGCATTCTGTTCACAGAGTCTAAAATTTCTTTTTTCAGATTCTGATGATGCACAATTCCCAGGATGCTCCACCTTGGATATAATCATCATTTCTAATCACCACCCCCACAGGTCATGTTGATTTGCACTTTATCCATGTCAAAAGCACTTCCTATCAATATTAATCAGAATGCTTCCTCTCCTGTGCTGCTGGTCTGTTCAGTATTGAGGCAGAGGTTTGTGGTGTGTTTTATGCATGCTGATGAAGAGGACAGACATGCCTTCTACTGGATTGTTTTTGTTGGTTTTCCTTTTTTTTGGTGGGCTCCACAAGATGTCTGTCACATCTCCTGACATGCTAAACATTCAGGATACTGCAGCTGCTAAAAATCGTACATGACATGTTCAGAGGTGGTGGGAGGCTAGGAGGAAAGTGAAATGAGGTTGAGCAAGGTGCCTTAGTGAAATTTAATTATTTGAGCAAATCCAGATGAGTTGTTTCTAATTCTTGATCCACCAAGACAGTGGGTTTGAACAACCTAGGTAAATCCATGGTAAGGTTACACCTATGTCACAGCAATCATTTCCACATATCAGTTCTTCAGACTAAAAGGAGATTCTCATTGATCATATTTGCTTTCAGGTTTTTGCTGCTTGAAGTTTACTTTTGCTACTCTTTGATTTTTCTTTTTGCTCTTGGGATAACAAAGGCTCCCGTCTCTAAGTGGTTTACTTGTTCTCCTCTTCTATCCCAAGGAATGTTATATCTGCAACTTATTTTGAACAGTATGTACAAGATTCAAAATGTGACATTTCAGATAAGGTTTGGTATGTGGCAGAATTGCTGTTTCGGTAGGTTTATAAAGAAACAAAGAGAGCCACATGATCCTTACACAATACAAATTCAGAAGCAAGATGATAACTTTTTTGGATTGCAGAAAAATCAAACATTACATGAGCTTTCATGATTCAGGATCACTTTTTCAGGCAAGCACTGATATTTTCGCAGGGAAGTCCTAGAATTCATACTTAACTTCATCTTTGAATACATCATAGTCTTATACAAATTGCTGCAACATTGGCCTATCTTATAGGTGGGCTACAAGGATGGATGAGATCATCTTTATATTATTTACTTTCTATTGTCCAGCTGTGTTGTATGAATGGAGAGTGTTGCTGCTGCTTCTGCCATGAAGGAAGCGCTTCTCTTTGTGTAGGTGTTGTATTTTCATAGCACTCAAATCACAGCAGTAGGCCACTGGGTCAAACAAGAGTCTCTTAACCATCCCTGTGCCAGCAGTCAAAACTATTGTAGCTATTGTGACATAATCTGGGAAAGTATCACAGGCGCCTCTTGAAACTAGACCAGTGATGGCAAACCTTGGCACTCCAGATGTTCTTGGACTTCAATTCCCAGAAGCCCCCATGAATCCACATGAATGGGTTTGATGCGATTCATCCGGCCCATGCTGCCCTCGTCGCTCATGGAAGCGGAAGTAAAATGCACACATATGGGCACGTTGTACTTCTGCTTCCAGGAGTGACGAGGGCAGCATGGGCCGGATGAATCGCAGCAAATCCATTCGTGTGGATTCACGGGGGCTTCTGAGAATTGAAGTCCAAGAAAATCTGGAGTGCCAAGGTTCGCCATAACAGAACTAGACTGTGACAGAATCTCATTTCAATAAGCTCATTTCAGTTTATTATTTTAGTCCACGATGTTGGGCATTTGTACCCGCCAACATACCATCATCAGGAGACAATGAGACAACAGAACCCAGAAAAACAAGCAGTAGAATTTCTGTGGCACACCAGCAGTGGAAGAGGAGGGAGTGAATTGGGGACCCAATGTAGCCCACTTCTCTGTGGGAAAGTGCCCACTTTTGTCAACCAAAAACCTGTAACCATCACTGCTTGTGACATTACTAGTAGGGAATGAGTGACACAAAGTCTTCTTTGCTGATGCCCCATCCTTACTGAATGAGTTTGTTCAGTTCTCCTAAAACAAGGCTTCATAACCTGGAGTATGCCTACACCCAGGCATACAAACCCACACACAAGAATAATGGCAAAAAAGGACACATAGCTCAACAGAATCTACAAGCAAAACTAGATTTCTAGGGAGATTTCTATGGCTCTGCAGAGAAGAGAAATCAGCCTGTGGAAATGGAGGGAGATGGAATGGACATAAACGTTATCGACTGGTGTTTGGACAAAATGGATGTGGGAATTTCCAGACAAGTATCCACAACTCTCCACAACCCTCAATAGGTGAGTCCATTCCATCTCTGTAAGAGGGGCTAGCAAAGCATGGTTGCAACTTTTGATTGTACCATGTTAGTTACTTTGAGAAAGAAATGAAAGTGAGGTTTGGACTTGGTGAGGCGGCCAAGCTATGAGAAGCCCAGGCCTCAATGGAAGCCTAAGGGTGGGAAGTGGGTTGGGTTGCCATAAGAAATGGATATACATCTGGTGCTGGGTGCTTTTAGTGTCTTGCACGGAAGACAAAGAAGGAGTCGCAGGAAGGACTAACACAGGTTTATTCATTGATGATCAGGATGAACATGTGGTAATGGCGGAGGTACATCACATTATATACAGTAGCACAATACATTTGAATCTTGCTGCACGGTAGCTCATTGGCTGCTACCGCCGTGACATCGTCCAGGTCACACCTCTCTTCTGTAGTTGTTTGAGGGGGCGGGAAAGTTCCCGCGGCTGTTGGTGATTTGGGGAATGTGAACCATGTGAGGTGAACTAACTTGGGCCAGCATCTTGTCGGCCGCCGTGGCCTTGGAGATCTCCCATGCGGACGCCCTGTCCCGATCTCCCCTCCCTAGTCTAGGGGACCCCGCTTGTGAGGTAGAGCAGGATCACCAAGTCCTACTGATCGAGTCCCTCGACTCACCCCCCATTGTCCCGGCCGACCTCGCCAAGGCCACGGCGGCCGACAAGATGCTGGCCCAAGTTAGTTCCTGGGTTAGGAAAGGATGGCCCACTACTCCCCCCGAGGAACATTTCAAGCCATTTTTCAGGCGTAGAGTAGAGCTTTCTCTGGAAAGGGGCTGCTTACTCTGGGGCCAGCGGGTAGTTATCCCAGAGAAGCTAAGGGCCAAGGTGCTGAGACTACTGCATACCAGTCACCCCGGGATCGTGCGCTCCAAGGCTCTGGCCAGGAGTTTCTTTTGGTGGCCCCAGATAGACGGGGACATAGAACGTTTAGTGGGCACGTGTGAGAGCTGCCAGAGCTCTCGGCCCGAGGAGTCCCGGTTGCCCCATAGGGAATGGGATACGGCCCACGGGCCATGGTCCCGGATTCATGTCGACTTCGCTGGCCCTTTCCGCGGGTCCATGTTTCTGCTGGTAGTTGACTCCTACTCCAAGTGGTTGGAGGTAATCCCCATGAACAGCACTTCCTCTGCGGCAACCATTAAACAGTTGCGCAAGCTTTTTGCCTGTTTCGGCCTGCCAGACGTCCTTGTTAGCGATAACGCTAGTACCTTCACGTCTGCTGAGTTCAAGACATTTATCGAGAGAAACGCCATCAGGCACATAACCGCTGCCCTGTTTCACCCTGCCACAAACGGTCAGGTAGAGCGCCAAGTGCGCACTACGAAAGACGCACTGCGGCGCATGGGTCCCGGTGAGTTGAACCTTCATCTGTGTCAGTTCCTCATCTGCTACAGGACAACCCCCCTAGCTTCAGGTTTTTCCCCAGCCGAACTCCTCATGAGGAGGCGTCCGGTAACACTTTTTGACCGGATGGATCCGTCCAGGGTGGAGGATGAAGGGAGAAATATCAACATAGGGGGAGAAAGCTCCAAAAGTTTTTCAGTAGGGGACCCGGTTCACTGCAGGAACTACGCGGCCTCGGGGCCAGCGTGGGTACCAGGGACGATTGTTGAGCAAACGGGGCCGGTATCCTACAGGGTCGAGACTAGCTCAGGTCTACTCTGGAGAAGGCACGCTGACCAACTCAGAAGGCGAGTCACCGGTGAGGGAGAATCAGCGTTAGGGTCCTCCCCCACCCGCGTTACCCAAGGGGGAGACACGGCGGCACCCGCGGATACAAATGCATATCCTCAGTTTTCAACCGCAGAGGAGGATACTTTGGAGGAGAGGGATGAATTCGATTATGAGTTGCAGTACCAGGGGGGTGTCGCGGAGTGGTCCCCCACCCGTCCTAGCGAGAAGAGGGGTTTCAGTTCAGCCCCTGGTACTTCCAATCCCCCCAGCCCTTTTGTTTTAGAATATACCATAGCTCCAGCTCCCCGGAGACAAACACCCCCAAGACAGGCAACAGGGGGAAGTCCGCCCACCACAGTCTCTAGAACTCCCGGGCAGGTAACGGGGGGTGGCGAGGCCACGAGGGCCTCTTCGTCGGTCCCGAGATTCGTACTGGGGGGAACCCCAAACTCCCCAAAGGGTAGGCAGGGATTCACTTCCCAATTGTTCATTCCATTCCCGTCCCCCAATGCAAGGTTACCGCAGACTCCACACCGAGCCACTAATGAGTCCCCCCTTTCCGTTGCAGGACGGGACTCCGCGGAACCAGGAGCCTCCGGCTCCCCTGTGTTAAGTCAAGCGGCCGCACGCCCCAGGCGCATGTGCGGCAAGCCACAATGGTTGAGGGACTTCGTCCCATCCTAGGGGGGAGGGATGTTATGTATGTACAATGTTGCTTTAAGAGATGTTGCCTTGAAATGTATGAATGTAACCTGACCACAATTACAATGTAGCCCAGCTGTAAAGGAACGCGAGTAAGCTGCCCATAGAGGGCAGCTGCGAGCGTTCACCTCACATGGTTCACATTCCCCAAATCACCAACAGCCGCGGGAACTTTCCCGCCCCCTCAAACAACTACAGAAGAGAGGCGTGACCTGGACGATGTCACAGCGGTAGCAGCCAATGAGCTACCGTGCAGCAAGATTCAAATGTATTGTGCTACTGTATATAATGTGATGTACCTCCGCCATTACCACATGTTCATCCTGATCATCAATGAATAAACCTGTGTTAGTCCTTCCTGCGACTCCTTCTTTGTCTTCCGTGCAAGACACTAAATTGGCGACGAAGGTGGGATCGATGCCGAATCCCAAGGTCAAGCCATACCAGTTCGATGTCAGCGAGCCCGATCAATGGGAGCTCTACGAGTGCTAGTTTCGGCACGCGATGGAAGCCGTGGGCGTCGACGACGACACGAAGATGCGCTCCCACTTCCTGGCCCAGGTGGGGCCGGCCACGCTGCATATCCTGATGACCCTGGTGGCCCCCCGGAAGGTGGACGAGGTTCCCATCGACCGTATCCTGGAGAGGCTGGGCGAGCATTTCCAGCCGCCCGTCTCGATCTTCCCAGCCCGGGTCACATTCCACAGGCGAGACCAGTGACCGGGCGAATCCGTGTCCGCCTACGCGGCGGCCCTCAGGCTTGCAGCGGTGCACTGCCAGTGGGATGACCTGGACCAGGCCCTCCAAGACTGCATGTTGTGTGGTTTGAGGGACGAGGAGCTTCAGAGGAGGCTGATGACCCGCGACCACCGCCTCACGTTCAACGAGGTACTGCGGGAGGCCCAAGCAGCCGAGGAGGCCAGGAGCAGCGTCAGGCTGTTCAAGTCCCGAGGGGCCACGTCCGAGAGGGCCAAGTCACCAGTACAGGCGGCCCGGCGGACACCAGCAAAGACGGCCTGGCGGGCCCCCAAGCCGCCCGCCAGCACACCAACGTCGTCTGAGGAGTCGTCCACGACAGCGGACCCCTACTCCAGCGAGGACGACGACGTCCAGAGGATCAAGAAGCGAGGTGAGAAGCGGCAGACCCGCGAACGGCAGGACCGCCGCTGCGACGGTTGTGGGGCGCCCCACGACCGCACGAGGTGCCCGTTCCGAAAGGCCGAGTGTCACAACTGCGGCCGAAAAGGACACATCGCCCGAGTATGCAGGCGCGGGCGAGTCGAGGACAAGGGCAGTTCCAGCCATTCCCAGATGCAACAACGAAAGGCGGCCAGCACCAGGAAGGTCTCAGCCAGCTACAGCGAGGAAGGCGTGAACCGCGTGGGCCTGGAGCACTGGCGGTTTTTCATAGAGGTACTGTTGCAGGGAGTCCCAGTGAGGATGGAGATAGACTCGGGGTCATCTTATTCCATCCTGTCCCAAAAAGAGTTTATGCGTATTCCCCCAGAGAAGCGGCCCAAACTGCGGGCCATGAGATCTCACCTACGGGACGTGCAGGGAAATGGGATCCCGGTGTTGGGGGTGGGGAACTTCAAGGTGACGTTCAAGAACTACTCCGAGAAACTGCTCCTAGTGGTCCTCAAAGGGGGGAGGTGCTGTCTTTTGGGAAAGAAATGAAAGTGAGGTTTGGACTTGGTGAGGCGACCAAGCTATGAGAAGCCCAGGGCTCAATGGAAGCCTAAGGGTGGGAAGTGGGTTGGGTTGCCATAAGAAATGGATATACATCTGGTACTGGGTGCTGTACTTGGAACAGTAGCACTTGTTTGATGTGAAACTCAGGCTATAATGAGTTGTTTGTGTGTGCATTGGAAAGCATATAAAAGTGGTGTGGTGAGGTTCATGTTGGTAGGTTTGTATTGGTTATTGCTTTGTGGCATTATGAGGGATACGATTTATGGAAATGGGCTGCCAAGGAACAAAGGCTGGGAACCACTGCCCTAAGAGGTTCTATGCTCCTTTAAGATGGTTTTGCTGTTTAACATCCAGGCTCTTGGCTGTGTGTAAAGGATCTTCATCTTTACACAGGATCACGTGATGCTTACAGCTATGTAGTGCATGAGTCTACTCACAGGGACTCTGGACTTTCTGGATGCAGTCCTGATCATGCAGGACACTCCCACCTTGGGGTCTATGTCTGGGCATGGTGAAAACACCAGAAGAATGAGCCTCCTTAGAAGTGAGAGATTATACTGTAGGGTGTTGGTTTGTTTTTGTTTTTTGGTACAATTTGAGCATAAATAAAGCCTCACAACAGCAACCCTTCCTTCCCCCAAACTGTCTCTCCAAACCTGCAAGCTGTCTTGCTAGTGTTGTTGATGCTGCATGGGTTGCATTCGGTAACATTTGGAAAGATTCACAGCAGGGAAATTCTGTTTGGGTACAACTAGCTCATCACGAAGTTCTTCCAGAAGTATCGCACGGACCTGAGAACAGCCATACCGTTAGGAAATCTGTCAGCAGTATTTTTCAGGAACTGATGAGACTTTCAAAGTACAAATGTTCATGTGGAGAAGCTGTGGGAAATCAGGCACTGGATTGGATGCCAGGTCATCAAATCATAGCATGGGCAATCAAGTCTGTATTGTTTTCTGAAGACGGCACAAACTAGTCAAGACGAAAAACCAACACAAAATATATATTCACTGAAAACAAACAACCTTAAGCTAATAAGTATTTGAGCCTCAAATGTAATGTCACATGATCTTGCCAAAGTTTGCCTGTTCATGAGGGTGGGGTGGGGAAAATATCATTGGATTCTTATTTATTTATTAGATTTCTATACCGCCTATCTGAGATATTTTCCCACTCTTTCAAAGAAGGGCCTAGCTCCCTTCTGTACATCCTTCAGAAACTGCAAACCTGTGCTTTGGTCTTCTGCTGACATCCTGACAAAGGCTCTTATTCTCTCAATTGTTCAGTTGGGAGAATCAAGAAAACTCTTCACCGTCTCTGCACCTTCTGAGGCCACTGTACACCTGCTTGGTCCTGCCACTGAGACACATAACTTGAATATTGTAGTCTATGATAATGTTATCAGGCCTGATCAGGGCAACACAGTACTAACTGCTACTGTATATTCACCGTTTGGGGAGGAATTTCAAGAGGCCACCTTGAAATGGTTCCATCGCCGGCTCCCTCCCCCACCCCGCCCGGTGGGGGAGGTGGGAGCGCAGCTGACTGGCGTTACGCAGCAGGACTTTGAAAAGCCACGCCACCAGTGTCTCCGGAGCCACGGTTCGATCTCCGGCTCCCTCCCCCACCCCGCCCGGCAGGGGAGGTGGGAGCGCAGCTGACTGGCGTTACGCAGCAGGACTTTGAAAAGCCGCACCGCCAGTGTCTCCGGAGCCACGGTTCCATCGCCGGCTCCCTCACCTACCCCGCCCGGCAGGGGAGGTGGGAGCACAGCTGACTGGCGTTACGCAGCAGGACTTTGAAAAGCCACGCCACCAGTGTCTCCGGAGCCACGGTTCCATCTCCGGCTCCCTCAGTTGCCTTGGGGACGGATCATCCTCTTCTTTGGCTCCGTCAGGGACTTGCGAGCCATGGGGCTATGTTTTTGGGGGATGTTAGTAGCCGAGGGATCGTGTAACTATTTTGTTATGTTAGAACTTAAATGTTTATTGCATATTTTATTGTTTAATTTGCTGTATTGTAACATTGTAACATTGGTAATTTTGTATACTGTATTTGATTTACTTGTTGTAAGCCGCCCTGAGTCGGCCCTGGTTGAGTAGGGTGGGGTATAAATCGAATAAATGAAATGAATGAATGAATGAAACAGATAATAAAAATCATGGAGGATACTGTAGGATACTGAATGGTATCCAAAGCTGCCTTTTTCCAGATCAAAGCAGATTGCACAGCTACACTCCTATTTGGACAATCTCTTATAACCCTGACCCACTCATTGGTAATCTCGCGGATTGACTACTGTATTGCTCTCTACGTGGGGCTACCCTTGTGTCTGATATGGAGATTACAGCAGGTTCAGAATGCAGTTACCAGGCTGGTGACAGGCATGAAGAAATTCAATCCTATTTCCCCAGCCTTGGCAGGCCTGCACTGGTTACCTGTTGCCTACCATATCAGATACAAGATGTTAGTGTTATCACATAAGGCCCTGTATGGTTTGGGACCTTGTTATCTGTCAGAACATCGCCCTCAGAACAACTCCCCACATCACCCATTCATCACAGTTGGCACGGCTCCAGGTGCTGACCCCAAGGATGGCTAGAAAGTCTATAACAAGAAATAGAGCCTTCTCAGTGGCGGCACCAACACTGTGGCATATAGTACCTGTGGAGCTGCACCAGGCCCCATCACTGGATAGCTTTAAACACAATTAAAAACTTTTTATTCAAGGAGGTCTTCCAGGGTGTGGTCCCTTTAGCAATAAATTAGCCAGTTAGTTCTGATCCTCTGTGCTCTCAGACACCAGCTATTTTATTTTATTTATGTTACCTCTTTATTTTACTCTGGTATTTATATATATGTTTTTTGAAATGTGTGCCTGTTTTTAATGTGTGAGCTTGTGCCGTTAGCTACCCAGAGTAGAAAAATCCCCTAGATGGGTGGGGTATAAATAAATAAATAAATGCCCTTCTGTTTTCCTATTTTCCAAACATTGTGGAATCTGTGGAAATAATTCTTTTTGGGTTATGTATGGATCCAAGGATTCTTGGAGGGGGACTGTTCTCTTTCTCCCTCTCCCTTGAATATGCTTGTGGTTAGAACCAATATTAAAAAGGAGACCAAATCACTGAAACTACTCAAATTGTGGAAGAAACAGTGTGTGTCTAGGAAGCATACCTGTCAACCCGCGGCTCCAGAAAAACGGGACCTGCGTACATTGCTTGTGCGCAGGTCATTTTCCACACATGCGTGGAAGGGTTTTACCCCTTCCACGCATGCGCGGAAGCGCTACGCCACTTGCGCAGCCCCTACGGAAGCAGCGTAGCACTTCCGCGCATGCGTGGAATAGGTAAAACCCTTCCACGCATGTGTGGAAGCACTACGCCACTTGCATAGGGGCTGCGCAAGCAGCGTAGCGCTTCCACGCATGCGCGGAAAGCGTTCCCCCCCGCTGCCAAATTACGAGGTTTTGGCAGCACGGGGTGGGTTATGACGTCAATGGACGTCAAATTACGGGGTTTTCCCGGCCAAATCAGGAAGGTTGACAGGTATGCTAGGAAGTTTAAATTAATAAATCCCAATCTAAATCCCCATTTTGAATTTCATCAAAGTATGCTTTTACCTTGGACCTTTAAAAAAACCCATAGCTGTAAAAGTGATTGATTTTATTAAAATCTATAAATAAAATATCTATGTGCTTCAACTTAAAGCAGTTTAACCCTTTCCCTGACAAGATATGTTTGTAGTTAAGATCACAAAAGAGCTTGCTTAAGCATTGCAAATAGTTATTTTTTTATACTCTGTAGCTTGAAGTCTGGCCAGGTTACCCTGCTATGGTAAAAGAGTAGTCTCTACTGCCAGTGGCTCAACACCGAGCGCCAGGCGGCGGTTAACTAACCTGACAACCCTGAGGACTGATGGCCTTGGGTGGCCAAGTCCACTGAGAAAGGTGATGGTCCCCAAGTGGATTAAATCCCACTTGAATCCATCTTGATGGAGGGCAGAAGCTTCATCAATACTGGCCTGGGGCTGATGAGGACTTTGCGTGCCAAAAGGGCTCAGGACCAGAAAGTGCCTTGTGGAACTGGATCAGTGGTACGGGTGTCACACTGCGATGCAGAAGGCAGATGAAAGGCCACTGCATTATATTCGCAGGACAGTCTTCATGGCCAATTGCCATGAGGATCACCAATATTTGGAATCATATATGGCACAAGAAGAAGAAGAAGTAGCTTGAAAACCAGACATAAGGTGAGTCTGGAAAGCTGCTTCCAATAGCTTTATTAACACAGTGATGTGGGAGAAAGCGATTCAATAATGTAAAAATTATCTAATTTGCGTAAATTAGCTGTTATTTGTTTTATTTGATTTTATTTTATAAATTTATACCCCACCCTCCAGGTGAAAACACCACCCAGGGCGGCAACAGCAGGTAAAATCTATATAAAACAGCCAGAACATTTACAATTAAAACGTATACATAACCTACAATTAAAAACAAGATTAAAAAACAGCATAAAACTGGCTATATACTTAAAAACTACCCTCACCCTCCTTCCCCACACATTAAACCAAAAACAGAAAATAGCAGAAGGCTCTCCCACAGAAATTAGACAAGCCAGCGGAGCTGGGAAGTGGATCCTCTAGAGCCCCACACCTGCTGGCAAAGCCAGGTCTTCACCATTTTTCTAAAGGGGAGACGTTCCGTTTGAAGGCGCACCTCCGGAGGTAGGAGGTTCCAAAGGGCTGGGGCAGACACGGAGAAGGCTCTCCCTTACAAGCAATAGTCCAGACAACGCTGAACAAAACAGGAACAAGTCTTTATTTAACAGTCTATTCAAGATGAGCTTACAAGGCATTCCAGACACGGAGATGGCTATACAGTTGTGGGTTCCGCGCACACAATTGGTATACTGCCCCTGACAGAACCCCGGTGATGAAGATCACCTCGTCGCCACGGGTTCCTGAGGGGACAGAAATTGGGGGAGCGGGATATTAGATAGAGTTTAATTCATCAATAGCTGATCTGACAGGCAGCTCGGACAATGGAGAGCTAATGACTAACTTGCTAGGCATGTAATAGGTAATCTCGCATCTGCGGATTCCTCTAAGCCCTAGAGTGAATGTTGGCCACTTGTTTACTCCCGATAATGAGGAACAATGTATTTCCCCTGTAGTTAATTAAGTTAGTTAACGAACTTCCCCTGGTGGAGACTTCCCCAATTAACTTGTGTAAACATGATGTGTGAAGTCAGGTTTCGCACTGTATCGCTATGCATGTGCACGCAGCCAGAACAGGATAAATACTTCTGATTTGTCATCATTAAAGACTGGTCTTTGCTCCATCTTGCCTTGTGTGTCTTTGCTTGACCAGTCTCCTCCGGGACCCACTGGCCGCTTCGCGGCCCCGATCCAGCTTGCGCAACCCACTTCGTGGCCCAGATCCAACATACAGTCCCATGGAATCAGTGCCTCCGGAGTGTGTCAAGGCAGGAGGCAATCCCTAGCTACTTTAGGATTGTAGCATAGTTTAGGAGGCCCAGGCTAGCGTGTTGCCTTCCCGGAGGGCTTGAAGAGTGTGCCAAGGCAGGAGGCAATCCCTAGCTACTTTAGGATTGTAGCATAGTGTAGGAGACCCAGCCTAGCGTGTTGCTGGATACCTGTACATAGAGGAAAGTATAGATCCGGTCCGCCCCCACCCCACGTTGCCTCTCCTCAGGGCTCACCGCACCGGCCCTGAGGATGGGAGGCAGGTGCGTCTCCTCAGCCCACCAAGCCTCGCCTGCCTGGAGGGCTTGAAAAGGGAGATGTCACCTGGAGCTCCGCCACCGCATTGCCTCTCCTCAGGGCTCACCCCACCGGCCCTGAGGATGGGAGGCAGGTGCCGCCTCGAGCTCGTTCCTCTGGTCCTGCCAGCTGGGGGAAGTGGGGGCACCTGGGGGGGAACTAAGAATGTTTGGTGCCTTCTTGGGTTCATACCTGTCAACCATCCTGATTTGGCCGGGATTACCCCGTAATTCGGCACCGATTTGTGCCATTTCCCGACCCGCACTGCCAAAACCCCGTAATTTGGCAGCTGAAGAAAGGAGGCACTGTGCAGCCCATCTGTGCAGGTCACGTTGCACGCATGTGTGGAAGGGCTCTACTCTTCCATAGCTCCCTTCCACACATGTGCAGAAGGCTACGCCACCTGTGTAGAAGGCTACGCAAGTGGTGTAGCCCTCCACGCGCATGCGTACAACGCGACCTACGCAGGTTGCATTGCATGCATGCATGGAAGGGCTCTACACTTCTGTAGCTCCCTTCCGCGCATGCGCAGAAGGCTACGCCGCCTGCGTAGAAGGCTACGGAAGTGGCGTAGCCCTCCACGCACATGTGTACAACGTGACCTGCACAGACCCGGTCTGCGCAGGTCCCAGATTCGCCAGAGCCGCGGTTGACAGGTATGTTTGGGTTCAGCTGCCCAAGGACTTTTCCCTCCTCGCTATGTGGACCTTGGTCCCTCGCCTGCTCACCTTTGGCCGTTTTTTGATGGGAGGGAGGAGGATTGTGTGTGATGTTAAAAGAGATTAGATGCTAATGTGATATTTTGAAATTTTTTATTATGTGATTTGTATTGTTTATTATTGTACTGATTTTTATTATTTTTTGTATTGCTATATTGTATTTTGGGATTATTGTATTGTATTGATATGTTGTTGCCACCTTGAGTCAGCCTCAGCCATAAAAGGCAGGGTATAAATTAAAATTATTTATTTATTATTGTTTACCTGTGGGGTTTATATAGTGTCTCCCTGGTGGTAGGTTCTTGATACAAAGTAGCGACCCACCAGACAACCCTAACTAACCAATCATAACAGGGAATATATGTATTTAACCAATGGAGAACAGGATCCAAAACTGTAGTCAATCACAGGACTTTGATTAGTATAATGAGTGCGCTCTGTGCAGGGGTTTTCGCGCCACTTTCTGTTCCTAATTTGGATGGTGGGAAACCACCATTTTCCTCTTGCAAAGGCTCTGCCCACACTACTTGCAATGTAAGTATATGATGAACCACATAGGATACAGCTGACCGCAAAAGTTTAATCTGTTTGATTTATCTATGTTGCAGTTGGAGAACAGAGAGCCAGGCTATCACAAGACCAGAAACTAAGAGACATGCACACTTCAGCAGAATGAAGGGTGGATGTGTTATGGATCTTAGTATAAAAAGCTTGGCTGAACTATTAATCTTGACGCCAGAGAATTTTGATTAGTTATTTTGTTAATAATAATAATTTCGTGTCAGAAATTATTCTGGGTTGAAAGGATTTTTGCTGGAGAAACTCCGCTCAGGGGGTGCTCGAATGAGGCCCCTTTCATGTCCCCAAGATCTTTTTCCACCGAAGTGGTCCCTGTTAATCTACTTGCAATTTCTTGCTTTCAATCTGCTAGGTTGGCAGGAGCTGGAGAGCGATGGGGGCTCATTCCATCACGCAGTACCCAGGTCTTGAACTGCTGACTTGCCAGCCTTCCAGCTAACAAGGCACACGTCTTAACTACTGAGCCACCACTGCCCCGTATTTATTTTGTCAATAAATATCTTTTTCCTCCAAGAACTCGTCTGGTTATTTTATTTATAGATTAAGGGCATTTGAGGGCTGATCCCTGTTTTTGAGAATTTACAGGTGGCATAGCTACAAAAAGAGATGCAGGCTTTTCATCCTCCTGGAATTCAACCTCCAATCTTCCTCAGTTAAAGAATTTAAGTTAGCAGGAAAAGAAACACAGCACTTAGCATTTCTTTCTTTTGTTAACAACCAAACAGATCTCTGCACGTGGATGGAAGTTTAGGCTGACAGTGCAATCTGTGAATTGACATTCACACTTTCCCTTTGTACTGGTAGTCTGCTGTCCTTGCCCATGGAGATAAGAGGCAAGGAGAAGGGAGAATGCTGTTACGACTGGCTGTATTTTATTAAATGCCGACTGGAGTTATTACTGGCTTGATGGCAACTAATGGCAGCAGCAGCAATAGCTAAAGCTGCAGGGCAGTCTGCAGGGAACTAACTGGGTCTTTGCCATTGCTCCTGTGGCCTCACTGGAACCATAATGCGTCTTGACTGTTGTCAGGACTTAAGAAGTAATTTTATCAAGCAGCCTCTCTTCTGACAAAGTGGTCTAGTTGGGAGATGGCAGGGAGAAAAGTTTTTGTCAGTGCTTCAGATGATTTATTTATAACCTCTTTCAAAACGATTTGTAACCAACTTGGAGAGTAAATAAAAAAAGTAATTTAAAAATCACAAGAAAATGGCAAAGGCTATGCTAATACAGCTGATATTATTCTATTGCCCTTTGCACTCAGCTGCATGGTTGATAGGCTGATTTGTTCTCCCCCATTGAGAATAATAGGTGCTCACTGAAGCCTTAGGAATATCTCAATTAAACAGTAGTCCTGCCATTGTTTTTCTGAAGAAAGCAAGTCTCATGCGTTCCTCCAACTAAAACACAGTTCTCTACAATGGACACAATTTCAGCACCAAAATACCTTGGTTTGATGCTTGACCGAAGATTCTCTTTTAAGATGCACTGCCTGAATAACAAAGCCAAAGTTAGTACAAGGAACAACATCATCAGGAAACTCACAAAATATAAATGGGGAACTCAAACATCCACACTGTGCACATCGCCTTTGGCCCTGAATGTCTCTGCAGCAGAGTATGCTGCTCCAGTATGGAGCGCAGCCACACATGCAAAACAAGTTGATATTGCTGTTAATAAAGCCATACATGTAGTGAGGATGCCTCAAACCTACACCAGTTGAGAAAATGTACCCTCTTGTTGGTATTGCTCCACCTAAGTTCAGGAGAGAAGTAGCCGTGGATACTTTAGTGTATGAGAACCAAGACAAAGGAACAGCCGAAGGGTTGGCTTAACACATCTTTATTGCATGGTGGTCCGGGAACAACATGAGGTAATGGCGGACGAGCAGCTCAATATATACGGTGGTTATACATTTGAATGTGGCTCCACGATAGCCCATTGGCTACCGTTGGCATGACGTCATTTCTGATCACGCCCTTCTTGTCCAGGTGAGGTAGTGGCGGGAATCTTCCCGCGCTGTAGTTCTTTGGGGAATTGGGGCCTGTGAGCTGGGTGCTCGCTATTGCCACCAGGTGGTCATTAGCTCGCGTCCTAATTGCAACGGGTTACATTGATATATATGTTAAAGGCATAGTATTGAGAACACAAGGCATAGTATTGAGAACACAACATACATTGATATATATGTTAAAGGCATAGTATTGAGAACACAACAGATACTGAGAGAAGTAAGGAAGAGACTGACCCTCGACATCCTCTGAATTGATATGAGCCTCACGTCTGCTGGTTCAGATCCAGGAAGAGCTTTATGGCAAGAACAAACATTCTTGAGGTTACACAAGAGAAAAACCAAATTAGAAGACATGCACCAATGAGGACTTGGGTTTGGGCAATGACATAGCGAAGAATGGCTTCATTTTGGCAGGCAAGGGTTTGATTAGGACATGAAAGAAGACCATTTCCTTGTATTTTGGGACAATATTACTGGGCAATCAGAAGAACAAAAAGAGTTGCAAAAGGATGGAAAGGGAGGAGCTAGTACAGTGATGGTAAACCTTTTAGAGACTGAGTGGCCAAAATGCAACCCAAATCCACTTATTTATCACAAAGTGCCAACATAGTAACAGGGGAGGAAGGAAACGCTCCCATTAGGCTACTGGGCAGAGGGGCGGGGGTGAACTCTGAGCTGTGGGAGGGAGAAAGTGCTCCCATTAGGCTGCTGGGCAAAAGGGCAGGGCAAACTCTGTGATGGGAAGGAAGGGTGCTCCCATTGGGCTGTTGGGCAGAGGGGCGGGCAAACTCTGTGCTGGGGTGACTGCATGGATGCCCACAGAGAGGACTCCGAGTACCACCTCTGGCACGTGTGCCATAGGTTCACCACCACTGAGCTAGCAGATTCTGAATGATATGAACTCCTTCTGCTTCATGCTAGATAAGATCCCTAATAAAAACTGAAAATTGGTGCCCAGACCATCTGAACCTGACCTGAAGGACAGAAGCCAATTCTTCATGGTAGCATCTTACATTATGATAAGGGTAGTTGTCAATGACGGTCGCACCTGTGTGGCCATATCTATTGAGTACAGTTCCATCCATAGAAAGAAATTTCATCCATGGAAAGAAGCTATTGCTAAATTGTTCATATTACCCTTATTTAAACACAATGTCACAGAATATTATATGGCAATATTGAAATGGAAATGTTTGAAGCATTTATTGACAGGTTGCTATGTTTTAATTGTTTATTGATCTTTTTATTTATATTCACTTGCTTTGGTCTCAACTCCTTTTTGTGTGGAGGAAAAGCAGAAGATGAATGAAATGGGGGGTGGGTGGGGGAGGGGAGCGAAAAATATCCTATTAGTGGGATCAGTTTTCTCTATTTCATTGAGTCTTTCAAATGTGCATAGAAGCTAAATGAGATTTCATCACAAAGAATCTTCTTCCCTGCCTCTGCATTTTTGTTCTTGTCAGGTTTATTTATTTCTTAGAACATTTATATACTATGCCCACACACACATCACAAGATCTGAGAGAGACAGTACAGTACAAATAAGAAGTAATTTAAAACATATAAAATAGTTTAAACATTTTAAAACCATTTAAAAGCATTGAAACAATATTGATAATTTTTTTAAATAACCATTTATGTCTTAAACTATTGAAATAATTCAACTATTTCAACTATTTCAGCTGTATGCTTACTTTTTGTTGTTCAGTTGCACAGTCGAGTTTGAGTCTTTGTGACCCAATGGATAATCATTTACCAGGCTCCCCTGACCTCCACCATTCTCAGCAGCCCACACAGGTCTATGGCCATCATGTCAACGATGCCATCCAGCCACCTCATCTTCTGTCGTCCCCTTCACCTTTTACCTTCAATCTTTCCCAGGATCAAGGCCTTTTCAAGTGAATCCTCTCTTCTCATTTGGTGGCCAAAGTACTTAAGCTTCAGTTTTAGTGTTTGTCCTTCCAATGAGCAGTAAGGGTTGATTTCCTTCAGGACTGACTGATTTGTTCTCCTTGCAGTCCAGGGGACTCTCAAGAGTCTTTTCCAGCACCACAATTCAAAGGCATCTATTCTTCTGCGCTCAGCCTTTCTTATGGTCCAGCTTTCACATACATTACTACTAGGAAGACCATTGCTTTGACTATGCGGACTTTTGTAGGCAGGGTGATGTCACTACTCTTTATTATGCTATCTAGGTTTCTCATTGTTTGCCTCCCAAGGGGTAAGCGTCTTTTTATTTCATGGCTGTAATCACCATCTGCAGTGATCTTGGATCCTAGGAAAGTAAAGTATTTTACTACTTCCATTTCTTCCCCTTCTATTTGCCAGGGAGAGATGGGTCCGGATGCCATAATTTTTTTTTATGTTGAGTTTCAGGCCAGCTTTTGCACTCTCCTCTTTCACCCTCATCAAGAGGCTCTTTAGATCTTCTTCGCTTTCCGCTATTAGGGTATCTCTTAATTCCAGTTTGTGCTTCATTCGGCCCTGCATTACACATGATGTACTCTGCATATAAGTTAAATAATGACAATATGCAAACTTGTCATACTCCTTTTCCTATTCTAAACCAATCAGTAGTTTTGTATACTGTCCTAACTATTGCTTCTTGGCTCACATACAGATTTCTCAGGAGACAAATGAGGTGGTCTGGTATTCTGGGGAGGGGGAATGTCCCCAGGAAGGAATGCGGATATCCAAGGTTTAAATATGTGATGTGTGAATGAATGGTACACCAATGTGACTGCAGAATTGTTGAGAGTTGTTATGTGTTTGCATGGTTGTGTTATAATGTTGCAACATTAAAAGTGAGATGCCAGGTATTGTGTTCTAGAAGTCATAAGGAAGGAGACAGTTAACTCTGTTCATGGGTTGGATACATTGCTTTCAATGGGAGGAAGAAATTCGCCCCAGCCCTGATTCATTCAAGCAGCAGGCTAGGGAAAGTATGAGAAAGAGCAGTGGACAAAAACATCTTTGTTTCCTGGCTGCCTGCCTAGCAGCATAAGCACCAGGGATGAAAGGGGAAGAAGGAGGGGGGAAATTCTAGCCCCAAAAGGGGCAAAAGTGACCCCCCTCCCTCTCAGCCAAGCCTGCCTTTAAAGGTGCAAGGGAGATTTTCTTCCTGGTTGCTGGCCTCTTCAAAGAATTAAGCCGCAAACGTCCACATTCTTAAGCCTGCTCAGCAATTAGTGCTGTTACAAAGCAGACAGCTAATTGGAGAGTGAAAAATAGGGAAGAAATTGATTCATTTACATTAATGAGACTTGCGCTGGAAGAGACAATTTTTATGGCCTCATGAACCTGAAAAATTCTCTCTGAGTTTCTCACCCGGCAAGAGTGCTCTAAAAAGGGGGGAAAAGAAAAAATCCTGTTCATCTTCACAAAATGGGCCCCCTATCTACAAATAACTTGTCTCATAACTGGTTAAATAATAGGTAATGAATAGTATGTCTTGTCTAGTCTTGTCTAAATGTTTTAAGAATGTAGTAAAGTCAGATCACCTGAAATTGAGGCTCTCAGCAGGTAAAATCACAGGTTCAGATTTTGCATTCAGTATGACACTGGCACTTGAAGATAAATAGAATCTTGATCAAGGTAAAATGTCACTAACCCATTACATTATCAACAAGCCTAACGACTTGGATTTATTCCCACATCTCTGCTATAACTATGCCAAAATCTTTACATTACATAAATAACGCTTCAATTTTTGCAAACTTCTCTCCTAAGCACCATATTTCAAAGGCAATTGTTTTCCTGCAGTCATAACATGCCTGGAACTAAGTTCCAACCTCTTCAAGAATTGTGTAGTGTTTTTCCACAGCCTCCTTAGTTAAGTAACTCTTCATTGACAAAATTGCTATCTCTTTCTACAGAAACAAGAACTCAAAGGAGCGTTACATTCTCATGAACTGATAAGAAGTTAACCTCTGAATTTTTCATCCTCTGACCCTTTCATTTGCTGCAGGCTCTTTGTCATTAGAGTAACACTGTATGAAATTTTTAACTCGTTTCTTCATTTTGATGTTTTTTTCCACCACCTTATGTCCATTGCGCATTAAGACTGTCTTTTTAGCTTGTTTGTCCTTCTATTCTAATTGCTGATTTTTTCAATATTCACAGCTTCCCCTCAAGACATGCAGGATTTCACTATAATCCCTTCTTTCTTGATCTAACATTCTTGTTTTCTGGCAGACCTTCCTAGCAGGAATCAGGAAGTTCTGCATCTAAATGGCACTTCTTACAATTCCAGGTCAAGCAATTATGGAATGAATTAAACTACACTGTCTTTTTAGTTAAAAGAAGGGGGGAACCCCCCCCCCCCCGGATCCTCAGCTAAGGCGATATTTACCTATAATTACAAAAACTAACTCTCTCAGATTTCTTCTCCCAGGACTTCCAAGGCTACTTCTGCAGCCAGCTTTCATCTCCTCTGCAGGTCCATTTCTGGAGGCCAGCCAGACCAGGCTCAGATGCCAGAACCAGGCCCCAACCCTAGAAGCCCAGGAGCCAACAGCCAAAATGCAGCAAGCACAGAATCAGCCATAGATGACACTAGCTATCCATTTTTCAATGATTCTGGCATGCTTTTACCCCAAGGGGGGAGGATTTGGGACACACACACATACACACAAGCCACTCAATGTTACCCACCAATTGGGACTTCAAAGGACATCATGCTCAGTTAAACACACAACCTTGCTTTACTTTTATGCCAACTTGGACTGCCACAAATACAGACTCTTCAAGTTACCAATGGACAGATTGGGTTATACAATAAAATCCACACCAAGGGACAATTGGGACAATTCATGGCTTCACCACATGTAACCCCACTTCAAGGATCAGCGTCAGGAGAAGCAGCTGAATGTTTGTGTATATGTTTCACTATTTGCTATTGCTTGTATTGTCTTTGCATATCTTGGAATTCTTTGCCTTTATACAATGCTCAAGGTGGGATTTTCAAGGGACATATGAACTAGATTGTGAATTTTGCACACACCCCGTTGCATATTACCCTCACATCTGCCACCCCGATACCACCCCTTGCTAGGAGGTCATGTCTTCACCTATGGGTGGGAGAAAGTAGCTAAACTGGGCCACCTCTACACAAAGGTTGATCATCCCACAGCCAAAGAAATCCCTGGCTATTGTAATTCTTTAATTACTTTGTGTTTGCTTATGTCCGTGCCAATCACACCTCCCTATGTGTGACGAAAGGTTTGCATAATGCCCAGAGAAGCCCTTTTGCAGGGTAGCTAAGGATTACCTTAGGAAACCATTTCTATCACTGGGAGAAAAAGTTAGCTCCCCCAGTGAAAGCCATCAATCACACCTCATCAGCCATTGCCATGTTAAACAGAGAGCAGGCTGAACTGAGACATGCGGTTTTGGACAACCACGCAGCAATTGACTATTTGCTGCTTTGACACCATTTGGGTCATGAATCTGTCCGGGACATGTGTGCTGTCTCAACCTGATGGACACCTCTCGCAAAATCCAGGACCAGGTAACCAAACTTGACACCTCAGTCAAGAAGACAGAATTGGGCTAGCACTGTAGTCATGGGTCCCCTGGAGGTGGGTGCAGACTGCGCCCCATACCATAATTATCATCATAGCAGTGGAGATTATGCTTTGCTGCTTTACGCAGTGCATTTCTTCACTCTTGCCAATGTGTACCTCATGGCAGAGACCCCGAGAGAATTACGTCCAAGCAGATCATGCCTTATATCTACCATGCCCTCAGCCAGGCTGATTTAACTAATAAAGGAAGGAGGAATGTGGGTTGCCCATGGGAATAATTGGCCAAACCTTTCTCCAGGGGTTCGCCTGGCCTTCAACAGATCCAGGGACCAACCAGACTTTGCTGGAGAGGCAATTGGGGTGCAGGCTAGCTAGTTAGTTTGGGGGGCAAATCATAAAGCCTTGGCTGATGACTATGATAGAAACAGAAGAAGAAAGGGGCGCAAACGGTGAAGAGCTCAACTAGTAAATGCATGCGTCATTTTTGGCTGATTATCATCGTCTCTCCAGGATACCTCGAGGACTAAGAATTAATAAGGGTCCTACCCTATTTAGACAGAATAAGGAATTCACGGATAAATGGGCTGCCATTCTAGACCGTTGCTCCTTCGACCTTATTTTACTCATTATTGAACAATCACATAAAGAATTGGAGGTGGTTCAGGAGGATATTCTAAAGCTTTCTACTTCCCTCCAATCGCAAATAGATCAATCCACGTTTGATAAATCAGTAGAAGAACTCAACAATAAGATTCACCAGTTCCGGGATTCCCTTGTACAATTCAAGAAGAAAAAGTTTCTTAGGGATACCCAGGACTATTCCTCTGATAGAGTTTACAGGTGGAGCTTTCAGCAAGGATCTTCTCGTCCTAAGCGCGTTACTTGGAAAGACCAAACTTTCTCTTCGGACTTTGAGACTTCGGATTCCGATGCCCCGTCTACCTCCTGTGATGAGTCCCAACAAAAGACTTATGATTTCAGAACCAGGAATCGACAAGGCTTGCAGCAACGCTCCAATTCTTTTTTAGGGAAAAGAAGGACTCTGCGGGGGGCGGGGGGGCGGCAGGAAAACATAGTTTTCAATTTGTCTTCCAGACCTTTGTCTATCAATGAGGTACGTCTTCTTCCACTGGGTCTTACTTTTGTTCCCACTCCCCATTACCGTTCCTTCAACACTCGTGTCGATGTGTTTAAACTCATTAGATTGCTTAAATTGAAGGTTTTTTTTAGGGGGGTAGACTCACAGTCCAGGGACATGTTTAAACCTAAATCTCAGTTTAACCCACCGGTAGATGACCCTGCCATTGAGGTTTTCCATAAACAGGTACTGCGGGATTTGTTGCACATTGAGAAGAGCCATACCAAAGGTTGGCATAATTTATCTAAACAAGACCATGCCACCTTAAATGAGTTAGCACATGATTCTTCTATTGTCATAAAACAGGCAGATAAGGGGGAGGAATAGTGGTATTAGATACCTCAGATTACACGGCAGAGGCAACTAGACAATTGGGCGATGAGTCATCCTACTTAAACATCAAACACGATCCGACTCATCATGTTATGAACATCATTAAAACGGTTATATTTGAGGGCATTTCTCTGGGTTATATTACACAAAATACCGCCAAGTTTTTGTATAACGAATACCCCAGAACTCCTATTTTTCACCTGATTCCTAAAATTCACAAGCCCAGAATTCAGGGCATGCCCACCCCCGCCAGGCCAATTATCTCTGGAGTACACTCCGCCCTCGAACCCATTGCCAAGTATTTGGATTCTTTCATTAACCCACACGCCAGACAAACTCCTTCATTTATTAAAGACACCACACATTTTATTTCACAGGTAGAGGGCTTGGAGGTCCCCCCGATGGGGGTGCTCCTCACACTTGATGTGGAAGCGCTCTACACCAATATACCCCTTGAGGAGGCCAGGACTATTGTCCAGGATAAGTTGGATTCTAGAGCATCTCTACTTCCACCAACACATTTTTTAATGGATCTATTAGATATCATCTTTGAACACAATTATTTTAGATTCGATAAATCGTTCTACTTACAGGTAAGGGGCGTGGCCATGGGGTCCCCACTGGCCCCCTCCGTCGCCAACATGTACTTGAATAACTTTGAAAGTCTTCACATCCATCATTCCTCTAACCCCTATTTAAGTCACATTATACATTATGGCAGATTCATTGACGACCTATTTTTTATTCTTGACTCTCATGATATTGTTGACCAATTTGTACGATGGATTAATTCCATTGACAATAATTTACGCTTTACCCCCCATCACCACATTTCCTCCATTCCATTCTTGGATGTGGAGGTTTATATTTCAGGGTCTAGGAAGGTGGCGGTCAAATTGTACAGGAAACCCACGGATAGAAATCCGTACTTAGAATATTCCTCTCATCATCCAGCCTTTGTTAGGAATAACATCCCTTTTGGGCTTTTTGCCCGTGCCAAAAGAAACTCTTCTGCTCCCGCGGACTTTCATAAATTTGCTTCTGAAATTCTATCTAAACTTAACAATAGAGGTTACCCCATGCATATCATTAATTCGGCACTCCAACGAGTTAGGGACACTCCTAGAAAGCGCTTGTTTGACAGGAAACAGCGAGGTGGGGGCAATTTAATTAGGTGCTCCTTTGAATATTCACCAGTGGCCAACCGAGTCAAGAATATTATTTATAAACATTGGCATCTGGTTCAGGACCTTCCAGGTTGTAAGGACAGACCATTGATAGGTTTCAGGAGAGCGCGAGCTATCAGTAACATGCTAGTACGATCAGATCACACTGCCAGACATAAACCTACTGATAAATTGCTCCCCACAGGACATTACAAATGCCACTCGTGTATAGTTTGCCAATTTTGTTGGGAAACTAAGGAAATTGATGTTCCCAATAAGGGTTTAACATTTACCTTGCAATCCCTCTCAAGTTGTGCCAGCAAATGTGTCATTTACATGTGGGAATGCCCCTGTCAGAAGTGTTATGTGGGTCTTACCAGCAGACCCCTCAGACAGCGGATTTCGGAACACAGGTCTAAAATTAGACATCAGGTCACAGAAGCCCCTTTGGTCTCTCATTATATTGAAAAGCGCCATACGGACAGGGACTTCCGTTTTGTGGTATTAGAGACTGTAAGACCAAAACCATTTGAAAGATGTGACATTAACAAAAAATTGAGACAAAGGGAAGCATTTTTCATTCACTTTTTCGACACAATGTATCCAAACGGGTTAAATCAGGAGCTCGACTTGGCAGCGTTCCTGTAGGAGTATAATCCTCATCACCTGGGTCAGTACTAATCTAGCTATTAGTTACACATGAGTCAGTTTTCAACTGTGATAAAGGCAGCTGTTTCGCATACACCATTAACGTCCATATGCACCTAATAGTTTGAGCGGAGGCAGGACGCGGGTTTAAGAAATCAGCTTTACACGTTGGTAAGCATGTATTCTCATTTTTATATATATCATATACTTATGTGTGCTTATGTTTTCTGTATTCAGTCATGTTAATCATTTTGCTTATATGTAATTTCTATGTATAGATCTCCTTGAAGAAGATATTTCTCATTCGAAAAGTCGCATTAACTAGTATCGACTTAGAGAACAACATCGCTATATCAGTGAATTTCCTTGCTTGTACAGCTTATTTTTTGTTCATCTTGGCTCATTATCCTATTCACCAGTGATAAGCAACAGTTTTTGTCTTTACCCATAGAGGAATTTTTTAAGTTGTTACGTTTCTGGATATATTAACACCTATAAAGACTTTTATGCAAGTCTTACTCTTCTTTTCAGCCAAGGTTCCTCTTCAAACGTTTTTTTTACTAGTTATGATAGAAACAGGGCAAAAACCAAAGATGATAACTCTAAAAGAAATACACAATCCTCTGCTTCTGGCTGCAGATTAAGTTGGGCAAACAAGCCGTGCCAGACAGCAGAACAAGCTAAGTACCCAGAGTCAATACACATAGACTCTGAGGTTAGGGCAGGAACAATGGGTTTCACCAGCCCAAGGTAATTAGGTGCGAGTTGTCCATTAACCCCAGGGTAACTTCCAAGAGCTGGCATTGTAGCTGGACCACCGGAAAATGCCACGTACATCCTATGCATGCATCACCCCAAGGCAGGGTAATAAATACATGCCACCCAACCCAGATCGGGGCTGGATTTCACCGCACGATTGTCTTGCGTGTCTTCCTTGTGGCCAGTCACTCCAACACCTGGGAGCCATTGCAACAGGATAGAGCAACTGAAGTGCATGCTAGGTTACAAGAGGATGCTAAGCATATGACTATGGGAGTAGGAAGCTTGTCATTTCAACTAGGCAAGCTTCAGAGAGGAGTAATAATAATCCAGATTTCTCTTCTCTTTGTTGGACATCTTAAGCAAAAATTAAATACATATATATGGAATGGATTATATTGACTCTTGGATATCTCTGTCTTTTCTGTATTGCACTGGCTTCTTTTGATTTCTGGACTGCTGAAATTAAGATATATAGGATTGCAGTCCTTTGACATTTACTTTGAAGGTGAGGCCCAGTGATTTTAATGGAGTGAATGGAGCCAGGATTGTAGATATTAACATTTTAGCTTGTAAAATAATGCTTAAAACTCATTCTGGCTCAAAGGTAAAGTCAACTCCAGACCAATCTGTTTCTAAGATACACTCATTGGTATTTTTGTGCAGATATTAATACTCTGATTGTTTCTCTGCTCTGGGCAAATGCTTCACCCTCAGAAGAACTCAGTGATCCCAACTTATTTTGTTTTGGCATTATATGGATGAGAAATTCCCTCAGTCCATCCCCAACCCCATGCCATCTTTTCCTTCTTCTGCTATTTCTCTTTTTATCCATTTCTTCTCTTCATTTTTTTGTTGTCCTTTCTTTTCATCCAGCTGGTACTCATTCAGCTGTACCAAGTTTTGAGGAGCTAAAACTATGGCAGATGTAGCAGATACACACACTCACACACCACACACATTGCATTTGCTCCCATATAGGTCATATATTTAATCCATGCTGTGTGTCTGTGTATAAGGCCCATCAAAAAAATTCTGTCTTACATCCCCTCTTGAATCCCTGCAGGGATGTCATGCTTTACTGAGATTAAGAAGAAAATTCCAAAGTCCAGGGGCAGCAGCGTGATAATTTTTTTTCTGTACATGTTCAACAAACAACTTTAATAGCTGATTCTTAAGCTCAGTTACAGGCAACTTCAACTGGCACAGGAGTTCCTATCGATAGAGCTGATCTGGTGGTTCCAAAAATGTAGGACTTGATATAAATAATAAAAAGGCAATGATAATGGTAACGCAACCATGTAGCCCCAAGGACACCAAAATCTAGTTTAACATTGCAGTTAAACACCACTCCAGCATAAACACACCAAGGAAAAAGTAGAAGAAGACAAATTGATCTTTATGGATTTGTAAAGCTCCATAGCAATGGAGTCTACTGGACTCTAGTTGGTAATGAGCTCCAAAGATCTATTCACCAGATATTATCTATTGTATGATGTTTTCTCTGTTATTTCATTCTTATGTAAAGCCCCCTTTGAATAGACTCCAGACTCAATCCTCTTCCCAAGATCTGAAGAAGAGGAAACCTGATTTTAACTCATTACTGACAATGACAATTCCCACCCTCCATCCAGTTCTTAGGCTCTGGAGAGAGGAACACAGGAAAATCACAAAATATAACATCTGGCAACTAGGTGGTGCTGAAAATCTATTGATGGGTAAAAATGCTGAAGTTCAGAGGAAAACAGAGAGAAATAAACATCTGTGTGAGAACAAGAAACAAAAGGTTATTTGATTTGGAACCACAAATGAAGGTGGCAGAAAGAGAAGCTTTAAGATAAATTAGAATGGTTTGGAAATATATATATATTTAAAATTCAGCTGTTTAGAAAAGCCCAATAGATTTTCTTTGTTTAATTATCTGTTCAGTAGCCACTGACCGGTGCCTAATACATTTGCTTTGTTTTCTTATGTGTGAGCAGGTCTGAAGATAATTTAATTAATAGAGTTTTTTTTTAGCTGAGCAGTAATCCTACAGCAACATGCACATTACTCTGTGGATAAAGTCTACTGCAGTGTTTTGATTACTAGGGATTGTGTTCCAGATTATTTCACAATAACAGTTTTACAAGCAAGAAAGAAAGCAAATAAACAAAATAACACAATTATCTGACTAGCTGCATTCTTTCCATCCCACTCTGCTTAATGGCAAGGCTATCAGCTACATGCTCTTCTTATCCCCATTGGCTTTGCCATTTACTCCTATCACAGATGTTGGGGTTTAGGTCTAGTTTGGCTGCACAATGTCAGAATTAGGGATAGACTGAAAGCACGGGGTTCGATTCCATGAGAGCTGTACAATAGGGGACATGAAAGGAGCCTCATCTGGGTATCCCCTGCAAAAATCTTTTCAACCCAGACTAATTTCTGACATGAAAACACACACAGGGATAGGGTCACTGTTCAAACACAGTGATTATTTTTACATGTAACACTAAACCTTGGCTTAATGTTAAGTGCAAGATCCTTTGACTCACAGCTTCACCCCCTTCCTGTTATGCAATTGTGATGAGAAATTTGGAAATAATTTATTTTAATTTTAGTTATCTGCAGATTGTAAATAATATATGAGATTCAGTAGACTATGGTTTGTGTTAAATGTAACCATAGAACTTGGCTATGGTTAGTGTTAGATGCAAATGTAACACTAATCATAATCAAGTTCAAACTACATTTAGTGTATGAAAACCAAGACACAGGACACAGCCTCGGGCTGGGTTAACTCAGGTTTATTGCATGGTGGTCAGAGGGAACATGAGGTAATGGCGGATCAATAGCTCTTTATATACGGTAGTAACACATTTGAACGTGGTTCCATGATAGCCCATTGGCTACTGTCTGCGTGACGTCATTGCTGGTCACGCCCTTCTTGTCCAGGTGTAGGTGGTGGCGGGAAAACTTCCCGCGCTGTTGCCTTTGATGAGTTTGGACCAAGAGAGCTTGGACGCTCGCTGCTGCCAGCTGGTGGTCATTAGCTCGCGTCCCATTACAGGGTTTATGTGATACAGCTGAAGGTTACATTGTTGCCCATAGGCAAGGTTACATTGGTTCAGATACATTGTTATCCATGTGGAGGGTCAAACCATTAGGACACAACATCCCTCCCCCCTAGGATGAGACGAAGTCTCGAAACCACACTCCCCCCCCCTAGGATGAGACGAAGTCTCTCAGCCAAGATGGCTTATTTCGAACACGCTGGGGTCTCGGAGCGGGCTGCCTTCCCCCTGGTTTGCTACCTTCTCTTTGTCCCCTGGTTTCCTGCCCTGTAATTGGAGAGGGAGACTCGTTAGTGACTTGCCGCGGCTCCGCGGCGTTGTTGGGAGGTGTGTGCTTTATTGGGGAAGAACCGGGGGCACTGGGGGCTAACGAAAAACCCCTCTTCTCGCTTGGACGGGTGGGGGAACACTCCCGAAAACCCCCCCGGCTCTCAAAATCAAAATCAGAATTAAATTCGGGGGCAGCGGTCGCGAACTCCTCTCCCCCTTCCCCAGCCTCTGATAGAGCTGGCGTATCGAAAGGGTATGAGTCGGGGCCGCTGCTTTCCCCCCTTGCTTGGGACCGTTGTCCGTTGCTGTCCCCCCCTTGGGCTAAACGGGTGGGGGAGAACCCTAACGCTGAGTCCTGTCGCTGAGCTCCACTGACCGGCCCCCCACTCACTCGGTGCCTAAGTTGGTCCACGTGCCTCCTCCAGAGGAGACCCGTGCTAGTCTCGACCCGGTACGACACTGGCCCCGTCCGTTCCACAACCGTCCCTGGTACCCAGGCTGGACCCGCGCTGGCGTAGTTCCTGCAGTGAACAGGATCGCCGGCGGCGAAACCTTTCGAGACTGCCAGCCCTATGTTTTTTCCTTTGTCCTCGACTCTCGTCGGGTCTAGCCTGGACAGGATCGTGGTCAGTTTTCGCCGCATCAGCAGCTCTGCCGGCGAGTAACCTGACGCTAAGGGGGTCACCCTATACGCTAACAAAAACTGACATACTTGGTGATTTAGGTCCCCCGGGCCCATGCGCCGCAGCGCATCCTTTGTCGTTCGCACCAGCCGTTCCACTTGGCCATTCGTGGCGGGGTGAAACGGTGCGGATGTGACATGCCGAATGGCGTTTGCCTCCATGAATGCCTTGAATTCAGCGGAGGTGAAACAACTAGTGTTATCGCTGACTAAAGTGTCGGGTAAACCGAACGTGGAAAAGACTCTCCTTAGCTGGCTAATTGTAGTGGCGGAGGACGTGCTCTTTACTGGGATAACCTCCAACCACTTGGAGAATGCATCCACCACCAGGAGAAACATTGTTCCTCGGAATGGGCCAGCGAAGTCTACGTGCACCCTGGACCATGGCCCCCTTGCTGTGTCCCATTCCCTATGCGGAAGACGGGCCGCCTCTGGCCGGGAGCCCTGGCATGCCTCACAAGTGCCGACCATGTGCTCAATGTCCGCGTCCAGCTGTGGCCACCAGAAGTAACTCCGGGCCAGCGCCTTGGACCGGACGATGCCGGGGTGGCTGACGTGGAGCAGTTCGAGAACCCTCGGTCGCAGGGACGTAGGAACCACCACCCGTTGGCCCCACAAAAGGCAGCCCCTCTCTAGGGACAACTCCATCTTTTTTCGAAAAAATGGGTCGGATTCCGTACCTGGGGATGATGCCGGCCACCCCTTCTGTACCCATGAGCTAACTTTCTCTAGCGTTCTGTCCTTTCCTGTGGCCCTGGCAATGTCGGCTGGTACTATTGGGGGTGAGTCTAAAACCTCTATTAACAAAACCTGGCGATCTCTTTCTGCCCTTTCCTTTTGGACGCCCGACAAGGGCAAAGGAGACCTCGAGAGTGCGTCGGCATGGCTGATCTCCTTCCCGGGCCGGTATTCCAGCTCATGCTGGTATGCGTTGAGGAAAATAGCCCACCGCAGCATTCTTGGGGACAGGATCTGTGGTGTGGGCTTACTTGCAGTGAAAATTCCTAATAGGGGCTTGTGGTCAGTCACGATTTTGAACGGCCGACCATACAGAAAATCGTGAAATTTTTTGGTTCCCGCTACTATCGCTAGTGCCTCCCTGTCGGTCTGTGCGTAATTACGCTCTGCTTGGGACAGGGACCTTGAATAAAACGCTATCGGGGCTTCCCTTCCGTCGTCCAACACGTGGCAAAGCACCGCCCCCACCCCCACCGGGGATGCGTCACAGACTAAGACCACTGGCCGTTTGGGATCGAAATGCGTTAGGATTGCCTCGGATGTTAGGAGTTGCTTCAACTCTTTGAACGCCCTCTCTTGCTCATCACCCCACACCCATGTTTCCTCCTTTTTTAGCAACCGATGGAGTGGCTCGGCCACGGACGCCTTCCGTGGAAGGAAGGTATGGTAAAAATTGAGGAGCCCCAGAAATGACTGTAGCTCGGTTTTGGATGTGGGGCGAGGGGCATTCTTGATGGCGGCTACTTTGGATTTGGATGGCTTAATACCCTCTGGCGTGACTCGAAACCCTAGAAACTCAACCTCAGTTTCGAAGAAGACACATTTGTCTTTTCTCAGTCGTAGCCCCGCTTTCTCGAAGACGGTCAGAACTTTATCCAATCTCTTTGCCAGTTCGGCCTCACTCCCCCCTGTTATCAACACGTCATCAAAATAAGGCAACACCCCCTCCAGCCCCTTCAGGAGGCGTTCCACAAGCGACTGAAAAAGGCCGGGTGCCGAGTTCACGCCGAACTGTAAACGCGACACCTGGAACGCTCCTTTATGTGTGACTATCGTTTGTGCCGCGGCCGTGGCGGGAGTTACAGGGAGTTGCTGATAAGCTTGAGCCAAATCGAGTTTAGCGAAACACTTTCCCCCGTTCAGCCTGGCCAGCAGGTGGCTGACCACCGGCACCGGGTATGCATTAGGGCGGATCGCCTTGTTAATTGTACACTTATAATCAGCGCAAATGCGCACCTCCCCGTTAGCCTTCAGAGCGGTTACAATTGGAGTTTCCCACTCCGCGGAATCAACAGGAATAAGAATCCCCTGGCCCACCAGTTTGTCCAGTTCCGCCTCTATTTTGTCCTTGAGTGCGAACGGCACCCTGCGCGGTTTGAGTCTTATCGGGCGGACCTCCGGGTCTAGGTCGAAGGCTACAGGGGGTCCCTTGAACTTTCCAAGTCCTTTTTTAAAAACGGCGGGATGCGCGTCGCACACCGCTTGTATTGGATCCACCCCCACGGTATGCACTCCCCCTATGAACAAACCTAAGGGCCGAAACCACTGCGTCCCTAGGAGGCTACAACTACCCCCCTTAAGGACAACTAGGGGCAGCTCCGCAGAGTGTCTCTTAAAACTGACCCGAAATTTCCCGACCCCCAACACCGGAATGCTGTTCCCCTGTACATCTCGTAGCGTGGACCTCAACGTTTTAAGTTTGGGTCGCACATGGGGGTCGATTTTCAAGAACTCTTTCTGGGAAATTATAGAATAGGAGGACCCCGAGTCAATTTCCATCCTGATAGGGGCCCCTTGTACTAGTACCTCAACGAAGTAATGGGACTGTTCCGCGGACACGCTGAACACCGGAGCGTCGTCCTCGCTGTCGTCCGAGATGCGGCCCACGCCGTCCTGCTTCCTCGTGGTCTGGGCGCCATCTTTGGACCTTGCTGGACGGTCCGGTCTGGTTGAGCGGTCTTGTGACTGCCTCCGGCCCTCCTTCCGTTTTCTGCACGCCTTGGCGATGTGCCCCCGACGGCCGCAGGTGTAACACTCGGCTTTCCTGAACGGGCACCTTGCGCGCTCATGGGCCGCTCCGCAACCATCGCAGCGGCGCCCCCCTTTTCGGACCCTTTGGACCTCCTCGCCGTCGCTGCCTTCCGTAGACGACTTTGAGGCCCTTCGGGTTGCGTGCACCGACTGTCCGGACTTTCCGTGCACCGAATTCTCCGCTTTGCCGGCTCTAGGACGCCACTCACGCCACTGGTGCATTTCGTCCACTCCAGCATTCGTGGACTCCGCGGCTTCCGCGGCCTCTACAACCTCCGCCAGCGTGGGTGGTGGCTCCTTGTTCATCAAGCTGCGCTGCACCTCCTTGTCCTTCAGGCCACACAGCACTCCGTCCCTGAGGGCCGTCTCTAGGTCGTCCCATCTGCAAGGGCCGGCGGCTATCCTCATGGCTGTTACGAATGCCTCAACCGACTCATCCGGCGCTTGGACTCGCCTCCAAAACGCGCTCCGAGCGGGAAACATTGCTCTCGAGGGACGGAAACGCTCACGCAGCAGCTTCATGATGTCGTCTGCTTTGAATTCGCTCACCTTCTTCGGTGCAATGATGCCCACCAGCGTTCGCTTGGTTTCCATCCCAAGCATTCTGGTGAGGATGGCCCTCTTCCTCTCCTCATCGTCTTCTTTGACTTTGAGTTCCACCAGCGCCGCCTGGAAGTCCATCTCAAAAAGCTCCCAGTCTTGCGGTTTGGTGATGTTGAACCCGCTCGGTGCCCTGGCTGCTCCTTGGGGATCCATTATCCCACCTTCGTCGCCAATTTAGTGTATGAAAACCAAGACACAGGACACAGCCTCGGGCTGGGTTAACTCAGGTTTATTGCATGGTGGTCAGAGGGAACATGAGGTAATGGCGGATCAATAGCTCTTTATATACGGTAGTAACACATTTGAACGTGGTTCCATGATAGCCCATTGGCTACTGTCTGCGTGACGTCATTGCTGGTCACGCCCTTCTTGTCCAGGTGTAGGTGGTGGCGGGAAAACTTCCCGCGCTGTTGCCTTTGATGAGTTTGGACCAAGAGAGCTTGGACGCTCGCTGCTGCCAGCTGGTGGTCATTAGCTCGCGTCCCATTACAGGGTTTATGTGATACAGCTGAAGGTTACATTGTTGCCCATAGGCAAGGTTACATTGGTTCAGATACATTGTTATCCATGTGGAGGGTCAAACCATTAGGACACAACATCACAGTTAATGATATGAACTTGTTTCAATAAACTGTAATTAAGACAGTTCTTAATTTGGATATGACAAACCATGGCTAGCTAAAGCCAGAGGCAGAGGAGTTCACGCACATCTGGTGAAGGAGGAGAGGGAAAGGAAGGATCACATTCAGTGGTGGGCTCCAAAAAATTTTTACTACCACACTGTGGTTGTGGTATGGTGAGCGTGGCCAGGGGGAAAACCCTGCGTTGCAACCGAATTAGGACAACTTTATTTCAAAACTTGGATAGGCAGGGCCAGCCAGAATTTCTGCTACTGGTTCTGGCGAACTGGTGTGAACCTGTTGATGCCCACCACTGATCACATTGTAAACGATCTTGCAATTTGAATGTTTTAAATTTGCTTTGAATGTTTTAACTGATTCTTTATTAGCTTAATCTATTTGTAATCTGTTTGAAAACCGGAAGCCACAGTAGGGGGAAAAAGGCAATAACATTGTTTTGAATGAGTGACCCGTCCATTCTGTCCATCCATGTGAATCACTTGCAATCTCAACAATGCAAGATTTTGCAACTAAATTACAGATTTACAAACTCAGAGGTACCTACAGAAAGAAAGGAGGGAGGGAGGGAGGGAGAGAAACAGAGAGGCAGGGATATATTAACACTAGTATGAAAATGTTCTGTTCTATAAAACATGCAAATTAAATGTTTAATTTAAACATTTGGCAAACATTTAGTAAGATATAATGAGAGTATAATAAGGAGGAGACAATGATATACATAACAAATCACAAAGGAACACGTTTGACTTAATTTGCCAATATCCATTTTAATAAGAATTTTTAGAAGTAGCTTCAATGGTTTTAAATTACCTGCTTATGTCTTTAATAAAATGTAATTGCAGTACAGATTTTCCCCTTATAGTGTTTCAAAGGTAATATCATGTAATTAACTTAGAATATAAACAAAAAAAAATCTAACTGATTTGGGTGTGGAAACTTTACCCAAAGCCTAAATTTTGTTAAAACAAGCTTAAGAAGACATTGTACCTATAAATCAACTAGAACACTCATAATGAAAGGTGAGGAAAGGTTAGTTGTGCAAATGAAGCCAAGAGGGGTTCTCCTTCCCATCAGAGAATGTGAAGCCAGCATTATTCAACAAGAAAATTTGAATAAACTGCTAGACAAATAAAGCTTGATATCTTTGACTGAAATCTTGGAGAGCCACTGCTATTCTTTGCAGGCAATACTGGGGCTAGATAGGCCATGGAGGAGTCCCTATCTAGCCTGATGAGCATCTTCTGTTCTTATTTCTATAAAATATCTCCCTTATTCAAAAGCCAGTCGTGTCCGAATCTAAGGAATGGTGCTCATCTCTGTTTATAGGGAAAATGGCCAGACGGTGGCAAACAAGATAAATGGGAAGCCGTCTGAGACAATATCAATGTTCTTTTGTAAAATAAAGAGGATAATTCTCCAAAAAGCATATTCTTTCAAATATTTAATAAAGTTCTTTAAAAAATGAAGTAAATATAGTCCATTATTTGTTGCAAATGAAAAGAGGTACAGTCTCAAATACATCCAGTCTATGAGTTTATTAATGAAAAATTCAATCTTGAAGTCTACAGGTTCTTTAAATGTTTATACCAAGTAAATGAAAATGGATGAGATATTGTCTCTCAAAATTTATCCAGATTGATCCAAAGCTGTTTCCTGGATATATACAGCTTTTCAATTAGAATATCTTCTTCAGGAAAATCTACAAAGAAACAAATCATTATCACAAAATACAACAATATAATATTAAGAATTTTATACAGTATGAGTAAATAAACAATAAATAATGAATAAAGATACCTTATCATGTGTCATTCCATGCAAAGAGGCCCACAGGGGAGGTGAGTAAAGGATCCTGCCCCTCCCTCCCTATCCAAAGACCTGGGCCTAGAGAGGAAGAAAAGAAATCAGCAAGGTCCAGCTCTACTGCTTATTCCATGCAGAGAGGCCCACAGGGGAGGTGAGTAAAGGATCCTGCCCCTCCCTCCCTATCCAAAGACCTGGGCCTAGAGAGGAAGAAAAGAAATCAGCAAGGTCCAGCTCTACTGCTTATTCCATGCAGAGAGGCCCACAGGGGAGGTGAGTAAAGGATCCTGCCCCTCCCTCCCCATCCAAAGACCTGGGGCCAGAGAGAAGGACACTTCCGGAGACCCCCGACCACCCCCAGGAGATACCATCCACAACCACCATCACAGCGAGGCCCGAGCCGGCGCCTTTGACCGACTCCATGCGGCCGAAGAGAGGCAAGAGCTGCTGTGTGCATGCAAAGGATAAGTAATCGAACTGAAATAATATAGTTGACTAAACATAGATGGCTTATTGACATAGTGACTGTACAAGAAACTGACTTACATAGAGACTTGATATAGTGGATTTTTTCTTTCTTTCTTTCCCTTTCATTAATTAGTTCAACTTTTACTTTGATACTATGTGATAAACTGTGATATTGTGCATGATAATACTTTGTTTTAAAACTGTTTAAACTGTGATAACATGTGGGATGGGAAAAGACTGGCGTAGAGACCGGCAAGGCACGCCACAAAGTTTGCCAAGAGAACCCTATGGACCAAAACAAAAGGCAAAACAAGGGTATGCTCAGCACAGCAGATCTGAAAAGGGGGAGGGATACGAAAGGGGGAGGAGAAATACAGTGTTGCAGGGAACAATACTGCATAGGGACATGGAATGTGAGGTCTATGAATCAAGGAAAACTGGAAGTGGTAAAAAATGAGATGGAAAGAATAAGCATTGACATCTTGGGCATCAGTGAGCTCAAATGGACAGGGATGGGAGAATTCAGCTCTGGAAACCATCATATCTACTACTGCGGGCAAGAAAACCTTAGAAGAAATGGAGTAGCCATAATTGTCAATAAAAGAGTGAGAAAAGCAGTAATGGGATACAATCTCAAAAATGACAGAATGATGTCAGTCAGATTTCAAGGCAAACCTTTCAATGTCACTGTGATCCAAATATACGCACCAACCACTGGTGCAGATGAAGCCACAATGGACCAGTTCTATGAGGACTTACAACACCTCATAGAACAGACACCAAGAAATGATGTCCAAATTATATTAGGAGACTGGAATGCCAAAGTAGGAAATCAAAAAGTGGAGGGAATAACAGGCAAATTTGGTCTTGGAACACAAAATGAAGCAGGGCAAAGATTGATAGAGTTCTGCCAAGAGAACGCACTGATCATAGCAAACACTCTCTTCCAGCAACACAAGAGGCGACTTTACACATGGACATCACCAGATGGCCAACACCGAAACCAGATTGACTACATACTCTGCAGCCAAAGATGGAGAACCTCCATACAGTCAGCAAAAACAAGACCTGGAGCAGACTGTGGCTCAGATCACAACCTACTGATCGCAAAATTCAGGCTTAGACTAAAGAAAATAGGGAAAACACGGAGACCAGAAAGATATCACCTAGACAGCATCCCTAAAGAATACACGGTGGAGGTGATGAACAGATTTAATGGCTTAGACTCGGTAGACAGAGTACCGGAAGAATTATGGACGGAGATGAGGGACATCATGCAGGAAGCAGCAAAGAAAACCATACCAAAAGAAAAGAAGAGTAAGAAAGCAAAGTGGTTGTCTGATGAGGCTCTTAAAATAGCAGAGGAAAGAAGGAACGCAAAAGTCAAAGGAGAAAGGAAAAACTACAACCATTTGAACACAGAATTTCAAAGAAAAGCAAGGAGAGATAAGGAAAACTACCTAAAAGAACAGTGCAGAGAAATGGAGGAAAACAACAAAAGAGGCAGAACCAGAGATCTTTTCAAAAAAATTGGGGAAGTCAAGGGAACATTTAAAGCAAAAATGACCATGATAAGGGACAAAGACGGAAAGGAGCTAGCTGATGCAGAAGAAATTAAGAAAAGATGGAAAGAGTACACAGAGGAACTTTACAAAAAGGACCTCAACACTCCTGATAATCACAATGATGAAGAAATTGAACTTGAGCCAGACATCCTGGAGAGCGAAGTCATAAAGGCCCTAAAGAGCACTGCAAACAACAAAGCTAGTGGAGATGATGGTATCCCAGTTGAATTTTTCAAAGCGCTAAAAGATGATGGCGTCAAATTACTGCATTCAATATGCCAGCAGATTTGGAAAACAAAACAGTGGCCACAGGATTGGAAAAGATCAGTATACGTCCCAATCCCAAAAAAGGGCAATGCCAAAGAATGTTCAAATTATCGAACAATCGCGCTCATCCCACATGCCAGCAAGGTGATGCTCAAGATAATACAGGACAGACTTCAGCAGCATGTGGAGAGAGAATTACCAGAGGTGCAGGCTGGTTTCAGAAGAGGCAGGGGGACTAGAGACCACATCGCCAACATACGCTGGATCATGGAGAAAACAAAGGAATACCAGAAACAAGTTTACTTTTGTTTTATTGACTACACTAAGGCATTTGACTGTGTGGACCACAACAAGATGTGGCAAGTAATTAAAGAGATGGGAATACCAGAGCACCTCATATGCCTCCTGAGAAATCTGTACATGAACCAAGAAGCAACAGTTAGGACAGAACATGGAATAACAGAGTGGTTTGGAATAGGAAAAGGAGTAAGACAAGGCTGCATTTTGTCACCATGCTTATTCAACCTATACACAGAGCACATAATGCGCAGTGCAGGGATGGAGGAATCACAATATGGGATTAAAATCGCTGGGAGAAACATCAATAATCTGAGATATGCAGACGATACCACCCTAATGGCAGAAAGTGAGGAAGACCTAAAGAATCTCTTGATTGGGCTGAAGGAGGAGAGTGCAAAAGCTGGCTTGAGACTCAATATCAAGAAAACCAAGATAATGGCAACAGGCCCCATCAGTTCCTGGAAAATAGACGGGGAAGAAGTAGAAGCAGTGACAGATTTTACTTTCTTAGGATCAAAGATCACTGCAGATGGGGATTGCAGCCATGAAATAAAAAGGCGACTGATTCTTGGGAGACAAGCGATGAGAAACCTGGGGAACATAGTGAAAAGCAGAGACATTACATTGCAAACAAAAATTAGAATAGTCAAAGCAATGGTTTTCCTAGTAGTAATGTACGGATGTGAGAGCTGGACAATTAGGAAGGCTGAACGCAGAAGAATAGATGCCTTTGAAATGTGGTGTTGGAGGAGGGTTTTGAGAGTCCCCTGGACAGCGAGGAGAACAAATAGGTCAATCTTAGAAGAAATTAACCCTGACTGCTCATTGGAAGGTCAAATAGTAAAGATGAAGCTAAAATACTTTGGACATCAAATGAGAAGGGAGGATTCACTTGAGAAGGCATTGATGTTGGGAAAGGTGGAGGGCAAAAGAAGAAGGGGGAGGCCAAGGATGAGATGGCTAGATGGTATTATAGACACAATGGGCACAGAACTGGGAGGGCTGAGGGGGATGGTAGAGGACAGAGGCGGCTGGAGGAAAATGGTCCATGGGGTCGCAAAGGGTCGGAGTCGACTGTGCGACTGAACAACAACAAAATCATGTGTCATTAGCCTCAAATGTTAGTTTCTTTATGTGCTCTGACATTAACAAGTAGTCTCAGAAAGATTTCTTATATAGATTGTAAGTCTAATGAGCAAAGAGTGTCATGTGTGAATGATTAATGTTCATGCATACTGGCAGAAAAGTACCTTAAAGTGGTCATAAATAGCATGAAAGATCAAGTTCACTATTGAGTCCTTGGGGCTCTAGAGTACAGAGATTGAAGATGAAAAAAGCCTCTCTTTGTAACAATCTTTTGCTGATGTCAGTCCTTTCAAAACTTACAGCTTTGGATAAATCTGGATAAATTTTGAGAGACAATTAACTACCTGTAGACTTCAAGATTGAATTTTTCATTAATAAGCTCATAGACTGGATGTATTTGAGACTGTACCTCTTTTCATTTGCAACAAATAATGTGCTAGATTTACTTCATTTTTGAAAGAACTTCATTAAATATTTGAAAGAATATATAAATACTTTTTGGAGAATTATCCTCTTTATTTTACAAAAGAACATTGATATTGCCTCAGACAGCTTCCCATTTATCTTATCATCTGTTTATAGCCAAAGTGCCAGTGCTGTCTGTGTTTGCAGACATGTGGCAGGCATGACTAGATGCCGGAGTGCATAGAATGCTGTTACCTTTCTTGCCAAAGTGGTGCCTATTTATCTACTTTCATTTTCTTGCTTTTGAACTGCTAGGTTGACAAAAGCTGGAACAGACAATGGGGGTTCACTCCTTTGTGCAGCACTTGGGTCTCGAACTGCTAACCTGCTGACCTTCTGGTCATCATGTTCAGCATCTTAACTACTAAGCAACTGCAGTCCCTCTTATTTCCATTACTGATTGGAAACAAGGGGATTTTTATAGCTCTAGAAAATTTTGCTTGGAACAAAAGCTCTGGTTTGCAAGCATTATTAGATAGGCCATGGGTTTGATGCAGCATAAGGCATTGCCATATGTTACCTTCTCAGGTTATGGTAAGAAAGTTCACAGTAGGAAAGAGAACCCTCATTTCCTCCAGCAGTGATTCCAAGGGCAATTTGAAATTGGCTTCTCCCTCTCCATCATGAATATCTAGAGAGGATATTCAGGCAATAAAATGAAAGGGGAAAGATGGTTTCCTTCCATAGAACTTTACATGTTCATCCTTAGTCCATAAATGAGCAAAAAATGCACTTCCAGCTTTCACAGTATTTGAAAATAGGTTTCTGAATATGTTCTACACCTGAGTTAAGATTTCTGAAACCTTGATCATTAAGAGAGATGCAGGGAAATTTATATAGAGTGGTATGCATGAATTTAGCTGCAGTGGCATTCTATGTCAGATAAGGGAGGCAGGCTTCTCATGTTATGCTTTGTACTAGCTGCATTGGTTTCTATTGAATATTATCTGGCGGATCTGCTGAGAATAGATTATCAAGTCACTGTCACAGCCGGCCCTCACCGTAGGCAGAGTGAGTCAATTCCCTCAGGCAGCAGATTTTGGGTACCATGACATGGCAGCTGTTTGTTAGTCATTAATTTATTGCTGTAATTTTATTGCGAGGAAATGCTTGTAGGATTTTCTGTCTAAATATGCCAAAATAACTTTGCAGACTGGGGATGCAATTCTGATAATAAAAAGTGTGCCCCCAAACACTGTATCTAATGGCAAAGCCATTCCTCCCTTTAAGCAATATTTGAGTAAAATTGGCTAAATCTGGTTGCTTAGCATAAGAAAATTAGTAACTTTCAGACCATTCCTAGCTAGCAAATAAAAAATCCCCCCTATGATCTCCCCTGGTGATTTGAACAATTTGCATATACCTCCAAGAACTGCATTGTGGACTTTTTCTTTGATGTTTAGTAATGGACTGGAAATTATGAATATTATTAAACTAAGCAACAGGATTTCATCCAATGTACAGTGATACAGTACCTCATACAAGTCCAAACTTGGTTTCACAAGTTTGGACTTTAAATGGATTTGGACTTTGTACGAGGCATGCAAATCCTAGCCACAATGCCTCATATAACATCCAAATCCTTGCCGCGATGCCTTGTACAATGTCGTTTCCACAGAGATACATTGTACTGTAACAGCACAGACTTCAAGGCAAAGTCAAGGAAACAGACAGGAAACTGACAGAACTTTAAGAAATCATTGTCTAAAGGCTAAAAACATTACAAAAACATGTCAAACAACCCTGATTTTAGGGGACAAACCATACAATAAGTTTTTAACTTTTGAAAACTTTATGAAGTGCAGGTTTAAAAGTTAACATGTCCCATCATGCAGCACAGTGTTAATCTGCAGCCATGCAGCCGATCATCCATTTTGTACAAGATCATGCAAAACCCACAAGAGCAATGAACCATGCATCGTGCCTTTTTTACTCCCCCAATGCCTCATACAAAGTCGCAGCGACTTTGTATGGGGCAACTTTTTTCAAGGAATTGGGCGATGTTGTATGAATTCAATGTTGTATGAAGCGGACTTTGTATGAGGTATTACTGTATTGAAATCTGTCCCAGTGCTACACAAGACACTTCCTGCAAGCAGGAACTATAATCACATCCAGTATTTGGAAAAAGTACTGAAAGGGTGTTTGTGTGACAGCCTGAGACATTTTACTGCCTTAAATGATAAATAGCACCTAACCTTTCTTGTACAAAAGCTGTCTACACTGGTACATAGATGATATGACAGAATTGAGAAAATTGGGCGAGGACAGAACACAGAAATCTTCCATTAGATGTTTTACACAGAGGCTTCCGTATATATGACTGGAAATAGTTGGCTTTATCAGGTGTGAGCCAAAAGCCAGTGTGTGCCACCATGCACAAAAGGAAAAACACCTTCAGTTGCCATTCTGTAGTTCAATTGATAAGTGGGAGGAAAAGGATTTCAAAGAAGGTTTGGGATGAGACTATCACTTCAGGCTTAATAAATAGCTTCAAAAGCCATTTGGCTTTCTTGTTCAGAAATATGCAAATGGGGCAATAGATCACTGCTTTGTGAAATGAATATTTGTCTGTATATGCAACTCATCTATACCTATAAAATGGTGCGTTAACCGTTGGAATGTGACAAAGGATGTTGCACCAGGCCCCACTAGCCCGTAATGGGCCTCCGCTCACTCACCCGAACCCAGTTCGCAGGTAACTGTCGGGTTGAAATTTTCGGCCGGGGGGCAGGAGCCCCCTGGACGCAAACAAAAAAAGGAACTTCAATTCCCAATGTTCCTTGCGCTGTGCCGTGCCAGAGCCAATCAGGCTGAGCAGGGCAGCAAAAGGAACATTCAGAAACGCGCCGCAGCCAATAAAAAAAAAGCCGCAGGAAAAAAACCGCTGCAGTAAGCAAACACACGCAGGCAAAACTACAAGCCCCAGCGTCCTGCGCGCCATTAGCGTGCAGAACGCTGAGGCAGCTGGCGTGCGAAAAATAAAAGTAAAAAAAACGCCCGCCGCCGCTGCCCTTCTTCCCCAAGGGCCAGCCAGCATGGCCCGTGGGGAAAAAAAAGAAACCCCCCAGCTGCTGCTGCCCTTCCTTTAGATGGGCCAGCCGGCGCGCAAAAAATAATAGTTAAAAAAACGCGCCGCTGCTGCCCTTCTTCCCCACGGGCCAGTCAGCATGGCCCACGGGGAAAAAAAGAAACCCCCCCTGCCGCCGCTGCCCTTCCTTCCCACGGGCCAGCCAGCATGGCCCATGGAAAAGAAAGACCCCCCGGCCATTGCCCTTCCTTCCCACGGGCCATGCTGGCTGGCCTGTGGGAAGGAAAGCCAATCCCCCCCCCCCGAAAAAGTAAACATAAAAACACAAACCAGAAACACTCAAAAACACTCAAAAACAAAAATCCAACAAGGAAACACAAAACAGCCAAAAACAAACAAGAAAAAACCCACAGACCCCCCCAAAAAAACCCAACCCCCCCAAAAAAAACCCAGAGAGCTTACCATAATATGTCTTCTATCCATGAGAACCAGAACTCAAATGAGAAAATAAAGAAAATGCTTACCGGAAGCGACACCTAGAGGACAGAAGAGAAAAATTGTAGAGAGGAAGAAAAGCTCACCACCCCCACCCAGAGGCCACAAGAGAAAAAAAACATTCAAAAAGATTGAAACTAATAAGATTAATTCCAAAATTTATCAAATAAGATAAAAACATTAAAAAATAATCACACTAATAAAAAAACACACAAAAAAACCAGAAATCACTTTTCACTCAAAAAATGCTTAAAATTAAAGATTTAAAAAACCAAAATTAAATTTTAAACTAAATAAAATTAATTTACATTAAATAAATTAAATTAAAATAAAATTTGCATAAACATAAAACTAAAACCTTCAAAAACCAATTTAAAGAGCCCAGCACTGAGGAAGACGGCACGCAAAAAAAACAAAACAACCACTGGGAGCGCAAGTCCGCCGCAGGCGGACGCAGCGCCTCGAAGCCCCAAAATCACAAAACCTTACAACACCATTTAAAACAGTCCAGCACCATTGGTTCAAGAAAAAAACCCAAAACCCTTTACTATCCAACACAATTTTAAAAAGCCCGGCACTGCCGGGCAAAATATGCTAATGTACTATATATTCAAGATGTTAAACTGAATGGTCCCTTATGATATATAATGGAACTACTGAGTTCATGAACTCACTTTGTCTCTTTCAGAATGAGGATTGACATTGTCCACGAGTCAAACTTGCCTCTTAGGAGGAATGCTGATTGAATTTGCCATCTGTCTCACTGTTCTTTGATGCTGTGCCAGGAAGGGACACTCTCTGTATGGGTCCCAGACTTTGTATGGGTTCCAATGTCCATATCTCTCCACCAAGGCATGGGTGCTAGGCTAACTAGTTTTGTTATTTTCTGGTGTGTTCATCTGAAATTTTTCTAACTGTGCCTCTGTAATTTGCTCTGATATTTTGAGAAATCTTTTGTAACTGTGTTGAATTTTTGCCTTTAAGAGTCTTGTCCTTTCCTCCTCTTTTTAAAAATAAAATACAAAATTCTTTCAATCACCTGTCTGGATATCTAGCTCAGAGGGGTGTGGTACTTAAATGCAGAGTTTGCCTCAATCAGCTACTAGGGATTTTACTATTTTTTTAGTGGGTACAGTGGCAGTGATACCTTTGTGAGGTAGGCACATTGTTTCTCAGTGCTTAGTTTTGTGTTTTTTGTTAATTCAGAAGTCCCTGGTGTACTGATTTTTGGGAGGATATGGTACCAGGCAGGGGGGCTTACATAGTCATCGCCACTACTGACTCTTAGTGGTGTCTGAGTGACTTTAGAAGAGAGTCCCTGTCATTGTATCCATGAAAGATGGCAACAGCATTGTGTCCTTCACTGAATGTAGGGACAGCAGTCTAGCTTAGGGAGAAGAGGAGAGGCTGTATGGCACATACCTCTCTTCATTCCAATTCCTTACTGCTGCTTCCTGCCCTTAAGCACTTGCCATGTGAGTTTCTTCCTCATTCTGTCCTATGATAGCACTGGCCCCCACTAAGCTTGTCACCTCAGTCCATCCTGGTTAAAATGGTGGCGTATTCATTGAGGCATGCTGAGATAACTCTTATTTTATTGGTGTAATTCCCATACCTCTTCCCCCCCTTTGAAAATTTTCTTTGGCCTAATCACTTTCTTAAATTCCACAAACACAATCTCTGTGCTGTGATCAATTATTTAACAGAAAATGATGCACTGAGGTAGAAACTAAATACCATTTAATATGCTCCAGGAATTCTAATTAACAGCTATCACTGTACTGTTAATGAAAACTTTAACTTTTCTTGGATTTCAAGTCTTTATCTGAATACTGATAAGCCAATGTCCATAAACTTTCCTTTTAAGAACTGGCCATTATTTTGTCATTTTAAATGGGATCGTTCTTTCTGGTTTGGAGATGGGTTTGTCCTTGCCCCATATTTGATTCCACATTTCCTTTTGCTAATTACTCCCTTCCTGTCTTTGTTTGTTTAGTCTTGAGAAGGTTGCTAAATAAACTGAGTGCAATCCTTAAACTAATCAACAAGAAGTGTCACCAGAGATTGGGAACAATTCAATATTTGAGAAGTTACTTTTCAAAATGATCTGATAATATACCACATGAGCAATGGAGGGATGATTATCTAATAAACTCAGACACAGTGAATTGGTTCTGTTGGAATGGCTGGCCGCAAGGAAGACACGTGGAGGCAACCGTGCGGTGAAGTCCAACCCGGACCAGAGTCGGGGGTACATATTTATTACCCTGCCTTGGGGTTGTGACATGTGCCTAGGGCATTCGTGCCGCCCCTATACAGAAGGCTTGCATACGTGGCATTTTCCAGTGGTCAGCTACAATGTCAGCTCTTGGAAGTTGCCCTGTGGTTAATGGACATCCCGCAGTTAATTGCCTTGGGCTGGTGAAACCCATTGTTCCTGGCCTTATCTCGGGGTCTATGTGTATTGACTCCGGGTGTCTAACTTGTCCTCTGTCTGCCATGGCTTGTTTGCCCTACTCTATTTGCCCTTAGCCTAGGTTATGATTCATCTCTAACTAGCCCACTTTATCTTCCCAATTTCCTCTCCAGCAGAGCCCTGATGATTCCCGGGTCTGTCGCCACCGAGGGAACCCCTGGGGAGAGGATTAATTGTCAATTATTCCCACGGGCAACCCACATTTCCCCTTCCTTTATTATTTAAGTCAGCCTGGCTGAGGGCACAATAGATGTAGGGCATGATTTGTTTGGGCATAACTGTCTCTCGGGGTCTCTGCCATGAGGTACACATTGACAAGAGTGATGAAATGCATTGCGCAAAGCAGCAGAACATAATTCCCACTACTATAATGCCAGTGATAGCTTTGAGCGCTGTTTTTAACCACCCTCATGGCACCCAAGACCATGGCTCGTCCCACCATCCCCAGTTGGCATTCTCCTTGATGTGCTTAACTAGAGTGTCAAGTTTGGTGCTTTGACTCTGGACTTTGCGAGAATTGTCCGTGAGGTTAAAACAACACATGTCCTGGACAGATTCACAGCCCAAATGGTGTAAAAGCAGCAAATAGTCAATTGCTGCGTGGTTGTCTAAAACCACATGTCTCAGTTCAGCCTGCTCTCAGTTTAGCATGGCAATGGCTGATGAAGTGTGATTGATGGCTTTTGCTACCGCGCACGCCAGTTGGCCAATTCTGTGTGCATTACCCACTGCTAGTCCGGGCACCCCTATGATACTTACTGCTAAGGACACATACTCTGCCTTGCTAAGTATGGAGATATCGCTATCACATGTCTCATCTAGCTTGACCGCCCGTTTGGGCCGTGCTGGCCTTGGGGTTACCGGGTTTGGGGTTACCATCTCCCTTTCGGGGAGTACCAGGGTTAAATGACTCAGACAGCAGTATGAGTCTGACACATTAGCAGGTATATAGTTCCAAATCCGTTGGTTACAAGTGAAAAACCACCCTGTAGGCAAAATAATATGAGCATACACGTAACTGATTGTCTCTGGTTGTTCACATTTCCAAGTGTCTTTCCCGGGGCTCAGGCAACGGTGGTGCAGGCTTTTGGCTGTGGAGCAGCCTGTCATTCTGGCACAGGGTGCGTTTTGGCTGATGGCCATCCGAGATGTTTAGAGGGTGACTGCATCAGCTGGCAAAGTCCTTGTTACCTGAGTACCACAATTCGCGTAAGTTGCATAAGTTATCTTGTGATGGTGTCCAAATGTGCGCAACCATTCAATGTCCCCAGCCTGCTCTCCCGGCACTCAGCACACTGGGATCAGGCATATACTTAAGAGAGAAGCAGTGTCCGTGGTTTGTTGCAAGCAAAAGTCCAATTGGTTGACAAGTCTGGCTAATTTCTCCCAAATGTTATATTGGAGTCTGGCAGTTAAATCTCCGCCAGATGTCAGGTCCTCATAAGATGCTTGAACCCCTCCCCCCATCAGCAAGGAAAGGATCAAGACAATCATCAGGGAATTGTAGGTGATTTGAGCTAGCACTGTGGCCACCATGTTTTGTGGGGTGGGCTCTGTGTTTTGCTCCTTCAGAATGGATAGAGCGTCATCACACAAGGTCTTGACCATCCCCCAGGACACTCTCTGCTCTGGTCTTGGCCAGGGTCATCTGCTCCATCTGGGTCCTCTCATCAGGCTCACTCCCTCCATCTCAGGCAGGGGATCCGAGATTGCTCTGGTCTATGCCATGCTGCTTGAAATGCGGCTTCACTCAATGACTGGGGATCCAGACGGGTCCTATGGGGGACATAATCAATGCATACCCTCTCCGCCATGTTATCAGGGGTGCCGGGCCTCTCCAAGAAAGGTCTGGCGGCACCCTGAAGTGAACCATGGGTCGCAGAAGGATTTCCTGCTGTCGGAAATGCTTCTTCTGTGGGGTGCAGTCAGCAAAAATATTGAGGTGATTGTAAGTGAATAACACTTTGGGTAGGCGTTGTTGCACCTGACCCTGGCTTTTCGGTGGGACTATCTCCTCCCTTTCTGTTTGTTTTTCGATGTAGGACTTTAATGTCCGGTTCACCCATTCAACAATGGCTTGTCCCTGGGTATTGTATGGGATTCCAAATGTGTGTTTCACATCCCAAGTTGCTAGAAATGATGCTAGCTGTTTGGAAGTATAAGCCGGTGCGTTATTGGTCTTCAAGAGGTCTGGTTTACCCATGACCACATAGCATGTCAAAAGATGTTGCTCTACATGAGTTGCAGCTTCTCCCTTCTGGGGCGTGGCCCAGGCAAACTGCGAAAAAGTGTCAATTGAGACATGCTTATACTGCCATCTCCCAAACTGTGGGACGTGCGTGACATCCATTTGCCAAATCTGGTTAGCTCCCGTCCCTCGTGGGTTGGTCCCCCATGAGAGGGCCCCAAGGTGCTTCTGTGCATTGCGGGCAGGAGCGCACAATTCCTTGTGCTTGTGACAGTAGCAGGTTAAACTGCCATGCTAGTGCCTTGGCATTTTGGTGGAAAAATGCATGGCTTTGGATCGGGGTCGTAAAGACACCCGTGATCAATTTCTGGTGGGTTTCCCTAGCGGCCGCATTGGCTCTGCTGTTGGCCTCTGAAATGGGACCAGGTAGATCCTGGTGGCTCCTAATGTGGGCCACATACAGGGCTTCTCTGCGGTGCCACAGGTGAAACTGCATGGTCAAAAATAGGCTTAACAGATTTTTGTATATGGTGGAAGTAATGTAGGTTCCCGGTAGACTGTGGATCAAATTCCTAACATACTGGCTGTCAGAAATGATGTTTAATGGCTCCCTGGCGAACGTTTTTAAAGCGAGATTCGCTGCTGCCAGTTCCGCTCTCTGTGCTGATATCTGTGGAAGTGTCAGCAGCATTCTCCAGACTTTTTCTTTGTGCCAAGTGAGAACTCCATACACCTTTTCCCCATCAGTGAATACCATCTTGGCTCCCTGAATGGGAGTCATGGACAGCATGCCCTGCAGTCTGATGGTCTGAGTCTTAAGTGAGACTAGTCTGGGGTCCTTTGGCAAATGGTATGCCAGGTTCTCCGTGAACCCTTCTAATGCTATGGGCAGGGTGTCTCCCAGCTGCATTAATTGCTGCATCTGCTCTTTATTGAATGGCATGACTATTTTGGCCAAGTCATATCCTGAAATGTCCCTTGCTCTTAACCTTCCCTTATGGATCACTGTGGCTACCAATTCCTGCGGAGGAACGATGTTCCTGCATGAGGTGTTCAGTAGATACACCCACTCCATGATTTTTGCCCCCCCCCGCTGGAGTCTACGCCTAGTGCTCCCGTGGACATGGTCCCTGTCCTGATGACATACAGATTTAATATGGGGACATGTAATCCCTCGCTAATCCTGTCCACCCACCGGTGGCTGAGAATGCTGTTCACTGCCTCTAACGTTTGCTTAGCCTCACGCGGAATTTGTATCCGGTCGGCTGGCTGTTTCCCTTGGGTTAACAGCATGAAGGGCAGTTTCAAAAGGTCTGTGTCTATTCTAAAATATGGCCTTGCCCAATTAATGTTCCTTAAAATCTGCTGTAGCTCTACGAGCATGACTGTGTCCTTAATGTTGATCTTGGGCAGCACTGGAGCTGCGAAAGATTGAAGCAACCGGTGCCCTAAGTATGAATAGGGTTTGGTTCTCTGCACTTTCTCAGGAGCTATGACTAATCCTTTCTCCCCCAGTGTGCTCTGGAGGTCTTGAAATATGTCATTGTCTAATTTTGGTGCTGTGATCAGTATATCATCCATGAAATGGCAAACTAGGACTTTGGGGTGCAGGTTCCAGAACCCCTCCAAGGCCTCGTGGACGTAGATCTGGCACAGGGTCGGTGAGTTGAGCATTCCCTGTGGCAAATACCTCCACATGAACCTTTGAGTGGGTTCCTTATGGTTAGTGACTGGCACTGTAAACATGAACCTTTCCCTGTCCCTAGGGTCTAAAGGGATTGTGTAAAAGCAGTCCTTTAAGTCTACAATCAAGATTTCCCACCCTTCAGGGATCATATTCGGATTGGGGATACCACACTGAAGCAGTCCCATGGGCTGAATGCATTTGTTGATTCCCCTTAAATCGTGAAGAAGTCACCACTTTCCGGACTTCTTTTTAATGACAAAAATTGGTGAATTCCAGGGACTGGTGGATGACTCTATGTGTCCTGAGTCTAGTTGCTCTTTAACGAGCTGCTTTAAAGTCTCTAATTTCTCCCCAACTATCGGCCATTGTTCCACCCATACCGGCTCATCGGTTAACCATTTGAGTGGTAGGGTCATTACCTGAAAGTTAAGGTGGCATGATACTGCTGTAGAATGTCCCTTGACAGGCACGTCTAACATGTGTGGGCGTATTACCGCTGTCCCGTCTGCCCCTGGGATGGTGACTTCTACCCAATCTCAGATTCTATAGGCTTCCTGGATTCCTCCTACCCCCCACACATCTGAAACTGCCTCAATTGCCCACTCATTGGGCCATAATTTCTTGCTAATTATGGTCACATCAGCTCCTGTGTCCAGCAGACCCCCAAAAGGCCTTCTGTTCAAAAATACCTTAATGACAAGTCGCTGTTTCCACTCTATGGTCTGTTCCACTGTCGCTATGATCTGGTATCCTTCTACTGCCCCTTCCTATTTCTGGCAGTCTGTCGACCCAAATCCTGAATCTTCTCTGATTACTTCCTTGTCCCCACCTGGCAAATGATACGGAACCATAATCAATTGAACTACTGAGTCCCCTTTGCTGATTGTCTGGGGTAGATGTGTCCACAACTGGACTTTGATTATGCCTGTGTAATCGGAGTCTATGACTCCCGGGATCACGAAGATCCCTTTCTTCCCTGCACTGCTACGAGGCAAGACTAACCCTACTGTTCCTTAGGGCAGGGGACCTTTGTACTGGGTGTTAACTAAGTTGACTGTCCCTGGCAGGTCGCAAATAATGCCCTCCTAGCATTCTAGGTCTAACCCTGCGCTGCCCTTGGTTTCTGCCTGTGCCTCAGAGATGCTTGGGGTGACTATTGGGATGTCCGCTCTGATTTGGACTGGGGCCAGAGACATGCCCATGGCCTGGTTTCCCGAAGCCGTGCACTGGCTGGCCCAATGGAAGCCATTATGGCACCTTGGGCACTGGGTGGATGGTTTGGCCGGGTGGCCCCCGGGAGGGCCACCTCCCCCCTTGCTGTGCTGCTTTGTCCTGCACTCTCTGGCAAAATGTCCCATCTTCTCGCACTGGTAGCAAGCTCCCTTGGGTTTGTTCCCCCCTTGCATGGCCGCCGCTAACAGCCCCATTTTATAGGAGTCTGTCCCAACATCCGTGCAAGCTCTAATCATGTCTGTGAGCATCAAATCGGTTCTGTGACCCATTGCCTGCAGTATTTTGCGGCAGTCGAGGTTGGCATTGTCTTTTGCCAGCTTCATCATAAACTCCTCTTGGGCCTCCTGGTTGTCTATCTGTCTGCTGAAGTATTTTGGACATCAAATGAGAAGAGAGGATTCACTTGAGAAGGCCTTGATGCTGGGGAAGGTGGAGGGCAGAAGAAGAAGGGGACGGCCAAAGATGAGATGGCTAGATGGTATTGTAGACACAATGGGCACGGGGCTGTGTGGACTAAGGAGGATGGTGGAGGACAGAGGTGCCTGGAGAGCGATGGTCCATAGGGTCGCAAAGAGTCGGAATCGACTGTGCGACTGAACAACAACAACAACAGAAAAGAACTAAAAACTTGGCTGGTGGGCCGTGTTGGGGGCGCAGGTGGAGGGGTGGCTTCCGTTGGGTGGTTGGTATAGAGGAGTATGCCTTCCCCCACGGTTCCTCGGTACCTGCACCCCTTTTTAGCAGTGGGTTCTTAACTCTGTTTTTAACTGTTTTATTCATGTTGTGAACCGCCCTGAGTCGGCCATGGTCAAGTGGGCGGTATAGAAATCTAACAATAAATAAATAAAATAAAAAATAACAAAATATTTGCTAATTGAAGTTGAGTGTCTATGGAGGAAGAAATCTGTTGCTGTACCCATAGTGATCGGAGCCCTTGGAGCAATACCTAAAGGACTCCCTAGATATTTTGAAATTTCTGTGAATCTAATGATATATTTTCATTTAATAATAATAAGTTTTTTAGCCCGTAGAAGGTTGACATTCTTGGTAAAAAGATGTAGAATTAAAACTTTAGGATAGAATGTCATGTCACTCACAATTGTGGGGAACAAAAGCCAGGTAAAATTATATTTTACCACTGATTTGTCTTCCATTCTTTTGCCTTAATCCGTTGATGTTTCTGAAAAATACTGCCAACAGTTTCTGCTTTGAATCTTTATTGTAGGTTTTATGACTGTTGTCTTATCTATCAATGTTTTGCTTTCTTCTTTTGTCATATTAATATTTATGGATAGCCACTTCGAGACTCTTGGCTAGTAAGTGGATTAAAAAAGGCTAAAGAATAAATAGGTAATGTTAAGCAAAGTGAGGCTGCTGTACCATGCACACCCCACTGCATATAAAGGAACTTAATCGAGAGGCAACATGCATATAATCAGGTTGTAAAGAATATCATGTAACTGCGGATTCCGCATGCCCAATTGGCACAGAACCTTGGCAGAGGTTAAACCAGTGAGCAGACTCCTGGCCGCTGGCCTTTGCCAGTACGGAAATTAAGGGGGGTGGATTTATGATAGGGTTTGATTCACCCAATTCTGACCTGACCTACGGCTCTGCCAAGTAAGCAGATCGCCAACTTCTGTTACACATTAAGGCAAACACTCATCTCCGAGTTTAGGGTTATCCCTGGTGCAAATAGTGGCCATGTTTACCCCGGTCTAAGCCCAAGACAATGGTGTTTCCCCTGTCAATGTTTGCCCACATTAATTAACTTCCCCAAGAAAGATTTCCCATTAACCTGAGTAAATGGGTGATGTGATTTTCTGTCAGATGACGGTTTTTTCCTGCCTTGCCTTCTGATCTATAAATGATGATGTCTTTTCCTCAATAAACCACTGATCTGATCTCGCTCCATACTGCCTCGTATCGTTTCTTGATCAGTCTCCTCTGGGACCTAACGGCCGTCCAGCGGCCCCGATTCCTACATCTGGTGACCCTGACGTGATTTACTCGAGAGTAAGCGACCCCCGAGCGGTCTACTCGAGCGTAAGCGATCACACGGTCCGGTTCTGCGCTTGAACCGCGTCCGATCATCCCAGAGGACAGCGCGGCACTCTGGTCGGTAAGCCAGCCGATCGGAGAGACGGCCAGTGGCGAGGCATTCCAGGCTTGCAGTAACGGAAAAACGTGTTCCGCTCAGGGTCAGCTGTGAACCCCTGACAGCACAGAGGCCACCGAGGACCCATGGCAGCAGGCCACGCTCCGAGCTCTACCCAGACAACCGTCGCCAAAACCTATTGCCTGAACTTCAGAAGCGTCAACTCGTCCCGAGGAGGAAACTTCGGAGGACCCCCGCAGGTAATATGGGGACCTGTCCTCAGCGACAGCGTCCATCCGCTAGCCAAAGAACTCATGAGCAAGAGTTCAGAATCCTGGCCAGGGTGTTTCAGTTACGTCTTCACAGCAGAGAGCTAGCAAGACTTTTGGCGTACCTAAGGGAACACTGCCTGCTTTACCCAGAAGCAGGTACGTTAACCCTGCAGCTCTGGGATCAGATAGGAGACTGCATTCAGCAACCCCCGAAAGCTCCAGGAGGCGTAATTCGCACATGGAGTAAATGTAGGAAGCTCTTAGCGGAGATAGAACCAGTCCGGGTAGAGGCCAAAGAACCCCCAGCGCCAGTCGAGCCATCGGCGCCCACGGCGCTCTATCCATCATTACAGTTTAAGCAGAGTAGCGTAGGTAGCTTTCCCTCGGTGACAGCTGCAGACGTCACCGACGGAATGCAAGGAATGGGGAGCACAGGCGCTTCTCTGACAGCTACAGGTTCCCAAGTTACCAAGAGTGCCCTTCAGTGCACAGTTGAGGAAGAGATCAGGAAGGGGGAATTGCCAGCAGAAGAACTAGCTGAGCTTAGTCAGATTTGTCCAATCCGCTTAGAAATGGATGCCCTCACGGGGGCCCAGAAGATAGTTCACTCTCCAGTCCCGTATAAGCTTCTCATGGCTATACGGAAAGCCATTTCAGAGACAGGGCTCCAAAGTCGGTTTACTAGGGGCACGCTTCAGCAGGTGTGCGAGAACACCATGTTCATTCCACATGACTGGAAAGCCGTCATGCGGATGATGCTCAACCCTAGCCAGTACCTGATTTGGGACAGCGAGTTTCGCCTTGAGGCTCAGACTAGGGCTGCCAGGATGGGAGGCGCAGTAATTCCTGACCAGTTATATGGTTCAGGTGCCTTCGAATCCATCGATGCGCAGATCAACTTGCCACTCGCCACTCTTCAGATGTCAGCCGAGGCTGCCTTTAGGGCTTTTTTCAAGGTTCCAGCCACTGGCAAGGCGGCTAAGAATTACACCGCAGTCAAACAGGGAGCCCAAGAGCCCTACATGGACTTCATCAATCGCTTGGAGGAAGCGATCAGTAGGCAGATCGATAATGAGCAAGCCCAACAAGAGCTCATGATGAAGTTAGCCAAGGATAATGCCAATTTAGACTGCCGTAAAATCTTGCAGTCCCTGGGCAATCGTCCCGACTTGACTCTCACGGACATGATTAGAGCTTGCGCCGACGTTGGCACAGAATCCTATAAAATGGGTTTGCTAGCGGCAGCGGTGCAAGGGGGTAGGAAACCCAAGAACAGGACCCAAGGAGCGTGTCACAATTGTGGCAAGGTCGGTCACTTCGCTAGGGAGTGCCGATCCAAGGGAGGCAGACAAAATTCCGGCCGTTCCAAGGCTCCAAACACCCCATGTCCGAAGTGCAAGAAAGGCTACCATTGGGCCAGAAACTGCCCGAACTCGGGAAACCGGAACGCGGGCATGTCTCTGGCCCCGGTCCAAACAGAGACTTCCCTCATTCAAAGCTCGCCAGAGCTAGACTAGATTCAGGTCACATCCCAGGCATTGCGAGGGCGCAGGCCAGCCCCAAGGGTAGTTCAGGGCTAGAATTGACTTGTCAGGCAGACGTTACATGCGACCTGCCAGGCACGGTCTATCTGGTGGATTCCCAGTACATGGGTCCACTGCCCAAGGGCTTTATAGGTTTAGTTTTGCCCCGCAGTGTAGCTGGAGCACGCGGAATTCTTGTAATTCCAGGAGTCATTGACTCCAATTTTTCAGGCGTTCTCCAAGTTCAGCTTTGGACACACTTACCCCAGACAATTTACAAAGGAGACACATTAGCGCAACTGATTATGGTTCCTTGTCGCTCGCCAGCAGATAGCCAGGGAAGGCTCAGGGACAGCTCAGAGTCCCGGTCAGAGGACCGCTCGAGCGCCAGTGAGGCAGTACAAGGATACCAGGTCTGAGCGACAGTGGAGACCAACATTGAGTGGAAACAGCGCCCAGTTATTGAGGTATTTCTGAATAAAAGATCGTTTTCAGGGTTGCTAGATACCGGAGCAGATGTGAGCGTGATAAGCAGAAGCCAGTGGCCACGGGAGTGGGCCATTGAGCCGGTCTCCGATGTGTGGGGGGTAGGCGGCATTCAGGAAGTGTTTAGGAGCCGGGAGTGGGTGACAGTCACGATTCCAAGGGCTGATGGCACAGCGGTAATTCGGCCACACATTCTTGACGTGCACATCAACCTTTGGGGGCGAGACATCTTGCAGCAGTACGGTGCTATGCTTACCTTCGGGTAATGGCGTTGCCACTTAAATGGCTCACCAATACACCGGTCTGGGTAGAACAATGGCCGGTAGTGGGAGAGAAACTAGTTGCCCTTAAGCAGCTGGTCAAAGAACAGCTAGACGCAGGACATATAGAGCAGTCCACTAGTCCTTGGAATTCGCCAATTTTTGTCATTAAAAAGAAGTCGGGGAAGTGGCGACTCCTCCACGATCTCAGAGAGATCAATAAATGCATACAGCCAATGGGTCCGCTTCAATGCGGCATCCCAAATCCTAACATGATTCCTGAGGGGTGGGAGATCCTAGTTGTAGATCTCAAGGATTGTTTTTACACGATTCCTTTAGACCCCAGGGACCGGGAAAGGTTTGCCTTTACGGTGCCGGTTGTGAACCACAGTGAGCCCACGCAGCGTTACGCGTGGAAATTTTTGCCACAGGGCATGCTCAATTCGCCCACCCTGTGCCAAATTTATGTCCACAACACACTGGCAAAGTTTCGAAACCTTTACCCAAAAGCTTTAGTTTGTCATTTCATGGATGATATCTTGGTCGCGGTGCCGCAACTCGGCAGCGAAATTTTTTCAGACCTCCAGGCCAGTCTGGGGGAGAAAGGGTTACTCATTGCCCCGGAGAAGGTGCAGAGAACCGAGCCCTTCTCATACTTGGGTCATCGGCTTCTCCGCTCTTTCACAGCACCAGTCTTGCCCCAAATCAATTTGAAGGATTCAGTCACCTTAGTAGAATTGCAGCAGGTTTTAGGAAACATTAATTGGGCCAGACCGTATTTCCGATTGGATACGGATCTCTTGAAACCGCTCTTCTTGTTGCTAACGTTAGGTAAGCAGCCAGCAGACCGGATCCAAATTTCTCGAGAAGCGCGCTTGGCCCTCGAGAAAGTCAACCAAGTTCTCAGCCAGAGGTGGGTAGATAGGATCACCCCAGGGCCATATGTTCCGATCCTGAATTTGTACATTGTTCGGGCAGGATCCATGTTCACCGGAGCCCTTGGAGTGGACTCCGAGAAAGGGGCGAGTATCGTGGAATGGGTGTACTTGCCAAACACCTCTTCCCGAAACATCGTTCCTCCCCAGGAATTGGTCTCCGCGGTGGTTTACCGCGGACGGTTGAGAGCTAGGGACATCTCAGGGCACGACTTAGCCAAAATTGTAGTTCCGTTCACCAAGGAACAGATTCAGCAGTTGATGCAGCTCGGTGACTCGCTTCCAATCGCTTTGGAAGGATTCACCGGATGCTTGGCATACCACTTGCCAAAGGACCCCAGACTTGTCTCGCTTCAAACGCAGACAGTCAGCTTGTTCGAATTGCTCTCGCTGGTTCCGCTTCAGGGGGCCAGGACAGTCTTTACTGATGGGGGTCGCACATATGGTGTCTTGACTTGGCAGGAGGGCCAAGCTTGGCACACGCTGTTAACTCTTCCACAGAAGTCCGCGCAGCGGGCAGAGTTGGCAGTGGTGAACCTTGCTTTGCGCACCTTCGCCAAAGAGTGCCTAAACATCATTACTGACAGTCAGTATGTTAGGAATTTGCTTCACAGTCTACCGGGAGCATACATTACTCCTGCAATAGACAAAAACTTGCTTAGTCTATTTCTCACTGCTCAATTTCATTTGCGAAACCGCACGGAGCCGCTCTATATTGCCCACATCCGAAGTCATCAAGACCTACCGGGTCCGATTTCTGCGGGCAATAGCAGAGCGGATGCAGCGGCAAAGGAAATTCAGCAATGTTCAGTGTTAGGTGTTTTCACTACTCCAATTCAGAATCATGCATTCTTTCACCAAAATGCCAAAGCGCTTGCCAGACAGTTCAATCTGCCACTTTCTCAAGCCCAAGGCATAGTTCGCTCTTGCCAGCATTGTGCAGGGGCACCGGGGGGGGGGGCCCTCGTGGGGGGTCAACCCACGAGGGACAGAGGCTAACCAGGTGTGGCAGATGGATGTCACGCATGTTCCACAGTTTGGCAGATGGCAGTACATGCACGTTTGCATTGATACCTTTTCTCAATTCGTTTGGGCAACGGCACAGAAAGGGGAGACTGCTTCCCACGTGGAGCAGCACCTCCTTTCCTGCATCGCGGCTATGGGCAAACCACGGCACGTGAAAACCGATAACGGCCCGGCCTACTGCTCTAGGCAGTTGGCCGCCTTCATGGCCACCTGGGACATTAAGCATACTTTTGGCGTTCCCTACAATCCGCAAGGGCAAGCGATTGTGGAACGAGTCAATCGGACACTCAAGTCCTATATTGACAAACAAACAGAAAGGGGGGAGCCACCAGCCCTCCCCAAGTCACAGGCTCAGGCACAGCATTGTCTGAATAAGGTATTGTTCACATACAATCACCTTAATGTTTTTTCGGATTGCACGCCACAGGAGAAGCATTTCCGCCGTTCGGAAGCTCTCCCGCGACCGATGGTCCGATACCGGGTGCCACCGGACCCTTCTTGGAGGGGCCCGGCGCCACTCGTAACCTGGGGAAGAGGGTATGCTGCAGTTATGTCTCCTACAGGTGTCGTTTGGATTCCAGCTCGGTGTGTCAAACCTCACTTGGAACCACATGGCATGGAACCAGACCGACCCGAGTCCGATCCCGGAGATGGAGGACCTCACCCTGACCGAGGGGACCCGGCGGGAGAGGCAACGACTGTGGACACCAGCACCGAGGATCACCTGGGGGATGGTCAAGACCCTTTGCAGTGAGGCCCGGGACGCCCTCCAACGCGAGGAGAAGGAGCCGACACCGGTGAATTTTGTAGCTGCAGTCTTTGCCCAGATCAATGCCAACTCCGTGGCATTCACCATCATCCTGATCCTCTCCCTACTTGTTGGGGGAGGCGTTCAGGCCGCCTCATTGAAGGCCAACGATTTGATGCCCGGTGGAGACCTCTCTGCCAGGATGCATTACAACATATGGGAAAGGTTGGCGGGTCTCGTCAACCAGTCCGATTTTTGCCTGAAGCAGGACATTGGTTCTGCCTCAATCTTGAGCACCTGCCTCATCCCAGTGTGCCACTCTCCAGGCGCGCACCCCAGGGATGGGGACTGGCTCGTGAAACGGATTTTCAGCCCATACATCCCAGCGGCTTCTTCAGAATACACCCGTTGGGAAATGCGGCTCACCATGACTTTGCCGGCTGATGCAGCCACTCTCCACACTCCTCGAGTGGCGGTCAGCCCGAACTCTACTTGTGCTCGAATGATCGGCTGCTCCGCAGTCGGCCGAACCCGGCGCCACTGCCTCAACGTTGGCAGTGGCAATTGGACTTGTGATAACCCAGTGACACTTGGTTCAATGTATGCTCATGTTACCCTACCATCTGGTTGGTTCTTTACATGTAATCAGTACACTTGGAACTATATTCCGGCAAACATATCAGATGCTATATGTTGTGTCAGTCGTTTGACACTGTTACTCCCCACTAAGGATATGGTTACCCCAAGCACAAATGTTACAAATGTTCCTGCACTGGTACGTCACACTCGCACCACCCAGTTAGACGGCTCATGTGAGAGCAGCTTTAGAGTAATGAGTTCAGCCGAATATCTCTCGTTGGCAGTCAGCATAATTGGCGTGCCAGGCTTAGCCATCGGCAACGCTCGGAGAATTGGTCGATTGGCTTGCGGGCTAGCTAAAGCCATCAACCATACCTCCTCTGCGATAGCGCTGCTCAACCAGGAGCAGGCAGAGCTTCGCCATGCCATTCTCGACAATCGAGCGGCTATAGACTACCTCTTATTGCTACATCACCTGGGTTGTGAATCTTTTCATGGTATGTGTTGTTTTAATCTCACTGACAACTCCCGCAGGGTACAGAGGCAGCTTACGGACCTCCACACCATAGTCGAGGGCATCAGAGAGGGTTCTGCATGGGGAACTTGGTGGAGTTCATTGTGGAACTGGATGTGGTCATGGATCCCGTGGGGGTGGCTTCAGACGGTGCTCAAAGTGATTGTGGGGGTGATTATACTAGGCATAGCCATATGCTGCTTCGCGCAATGTATTCCCTCACTGATATCAAGGTGCCGCCCCAAGAAGAAACCCCAAAGCGTCATCCCCGCTCATCAGCTGATGCCCCTCTTGCGCAGAGTTGCCGGTCAGGTCCTTAAGTAAAAAGAAAAGGGGGGATGCGGATTCTGCATGCCCAATTGGCACAGAATCTTGGCAGAGGTTAAACCAGTGAGCAGACTCCTGGCCGCTGGCCTTTGCCAGTACGGAAATTAAGGGGGGTGGATTTATGATAGGGTTTGATTCACCCAATTCTGACCTGACCTACGGCTCTGCCAAGTAAGCAGATCGCCAACTCCTGTTACACATTAAGGCAAACACTCATCTCCGAGTTTAGGGTAATCCCTGGTGCAAATAGTGGCCATGTTTACCCCGGTCTAAGCCCAAGACAATGGTGTTTCCCCTGTCAATGTTTGCCCACATTAATTAACTTCCCCAAGAAAGATTTCCCATTAACCTGAGTAAATGGGTGATGTGATTTTCTGTCAGATGACGGTTTTTTCCTGCCTTGCCTTCTGATCTATAAATGATGATGTCTTTTCCTCAATAAACCACTGATCTGATCTCGCTCCATACTGCCTCGTATCGTTTCTTGATCAGTCTCCTCCGGGACCTAACGGCCGTCCAGCGGCCCCGATTCCTACATGTAACTAGCTGAGAAACCTGCCCTGCAGCAGCCTGTACATTAACAAGCAATCACAGCTCCGATGTATTGCATAACAACGCCTTAACAAGTCTAAGGTTTCACTTCTTGCTGTCTCTTATTGTCATGTCTTGATTCATGTTGCAATTATGTATTGTCATAGACTTATTACATTTTGATTCATGTCTTTTTTAATGCTTTTTTAAACACACACGTACAGGTAAAATTGCCCTGCGTAATTACCTCATTGTAATTTATGAGGAACATTTTAACATAAATTTAGTTTGCATTGGCTGCACTAAAAGTGACGTGATTCTGGGTGGACATAATAGTGCACTAATTACACATCCTCATGTTAAAACTAAAAAGATGTGCCTCTGTTAATTTAGTTTCCCAGCTCACCTGGAGCCAAAGCAATATTAATGCAGGCAGGAAATATATACAGATATCTTATATAAATCTATTTTCCTTTTTTTGTACATTTTGCTACTCCTCCACCAAATAACTCAAGAGTGGTGTGCACAGATCTCCCTTATCCTTATTTTAGTCTCTCAAGTGAGTATTAATGTAGAGAAAAGAAAACCTCAATGAAAGGGGGTACATCGGTGTACAATTTAAGACAGGAGTTATCAACCTTCTAAGCTGGGGGCTGGGTCACGCTCCCTCAGACAGTTTCGGGGGCCGGACGGCCATTTCCATTCCATTCTTTCACCACAGGGCACTTCCTGGTGTGGTGGATGCAGTGGGGGGGCATCACAGGCCGCATCTGGCCCATGGGCCACAGGTTGAGAATCCCTGATTTAAGAGGAGGGAACAGCAACAGCAACAGCAGGATGTTAAGATCCCTTTGTCTGCTATGGTCCCAGATATGGCTCTGTAGTGGATCTGGGCAGGTAGAAGATACCTTCTAGGTTTTCTGTGTTTGCCCACCTCTGCTCTACATTAAGGAGGTGAATGAGGCTCTGCTGCACAGCCTACAAGACTTGGGATTGGTGCCCCGGCTTTATACTGGTTCTGGTCCTTTCTTGATGAGTGAGTCCAGAGGCAGCAGCTTGGGGAGGTGATGTGAAACCCTTGGGTCCTACAATGTCGGGCTCCACAGGATTTGGACATCTCCCCTATTCTGTTTAACATCTATGTGAGTCTATGAGGGGAGTCCATTCATTGCTCTATCTCTCCTTTTCCACCTCAGAAGTTGAGGTTGTCCAAGTTGTGGAACAATGCCTGGAGTTGATTGGAATTTGGATGGGGGGAATGAGCTGATGTTGAGTCTTCACAAGATGGCGGTCCTGTTGGTGAGGGCAAATCCCAACCAGCTTGATGGAAACTTCCTTTGGCTGGATAATGTTACCCTTCTGCTTAGGGACAAGTTATGAAATCTGTGCATCCTGCTTGACCTGGCTCTCATGATGGAGCTTCAGATATCAGCTGTGGTCAATTACACCAGATTGCTCAGCTCCACCCATATCTGAACGGGAGATCCCTAGCTACCTTGGTCCATGTGCTGATAATCTCCAAGACTGATTACTGCAACACTGTGTACATGGGGCTACCCTTGAAGCTGATATGGAAACTGCAGCGAGTCCAAAATGTGGTCAACAGACTGATTATGGGCACATGTTAATATGACCATACTGTATATCCCTGGAACTAGTAGGAATGCATTGGGTACCCATTGTCTTCCATGCCAGGTTCAAAGTGCTTTTACTGATATACAAAACCTACATGGTGTGGGATCTTGCTTCATAGAAGATGGCTCTTCAATGAGAATACTCTCTGTCTGGTGAGATCCTCATAGATCATGCTGTTGAATGTAATCCTCAGACAGGTTAGAACAGGAGTTCTCAACCTTTTTAAGCCAGGGGCCAGGTCATGCTCCCTCAGACAGCTTCAGGGGCCGGACTGCCATTTTGCCCTTCCTCCACCACATGGCACTTCCTGGTGTGATGGAGGCAGTGGGGGGGCCACATGAAATGGTACCGTGGGCCGCATGTTGAGAACTCCTGGGTTAGAAGATGTGATACATGGAGAAGGGCCTTTTCTTTGGTCACACTCTCTGCTTGGAATGATGTCCCACTGGATATATTTCAGGCAAGGTCCCTCCAGGTTTTCAAGAAAATGTTAAAGATGCATCTCTTTAAAGAGGCATTTGCCAAATTTCTTCCTCCCAAAAAAATGGTGCTTTAAGTCAGGATTTCTGGCTGATTCCTGGTTGGAGCTCATGTTATTAATAATTTCTGAATCCATATACTACTACTACTGCCATCAGGCTTTAATTTTATTGTCTATGATTATATTTTAACTGTTATATCTCTTTTCACTTTATTATGCAGTTAACTGCTACAAATAGTATTTTTAACACTAAACCGATCGATCAATTGATCGATCGATCGATAGATGAGTCTCAGCAATCACACCTGCAAAATTAAGTCCATATTTAATTTACTTCCCACCAAGCAATGATAGAACAAACCAAGGGAATGAAAATACTGTACCATGTTCTGACAAACAGATTCCTTCACCACTTGGGTTGGGGAAGCACCTTTGCAAAAACTGTCGGTTGCCTGCGGGAATAATTGGCAATTAAACCTCTCCCCAGGGGTTCGCTCAGCTTTCGACAGATCCGGGGATCACCCGGGCTCCACAAAAAAGGAAATTGGGAAGATAAAGCGGGCTAGTTAGAGATGAACCTTAACCCAGGCTGGGGGCAAATAGAGTAAGGCAAACAAGCCAGGGCAGACAGAGGACAAGTTAGATGCCCAGAGTCAATACACATAGACCCCGAGATAAGGCCAGGAACAATGGGTTTCGCCAGCCCAAGGCAATTAACTGTGGGCTATCTATTAACCACAGGGCAATGTTCAAGAGCTGACCACTAGAAAATGCCACGTATGAAAGCCTTCTGTATAGGGGCAGCACGAGTGCCCTAGGCATGTGTCACAACCCCAAGGCAGGGTAATAAATACGTACCCCCAACTCTGGTAGGGGCTGGACTTCATCGCACGGCTGCCTCCACGTGTCTTCCTTCCAAGCCAGCCATTTGAACAAAAAACTATGATAAACATAGGATCTACTTTGACCCAACGCTTTCCCCCTTAGAACTATTGCTCACTGGGGAAAAATATTTCTGTAAATGATGAATAAGCTCCCTCAAAGATAAACCACAGCCATGGAAGAGGTATTTCCACAAGAAAATGCCCCAGGGAAAAACAGTGAAACACATTTTCACTCAGCACCACAGTCCCAATCAAAAGCAAGTTCCTCCAGTAGCGCTTCTGATCCTGAAACTTCCTTGTCTCATCTAATTAATTCCTTTGGTGGCCAGATACAATTGAGGGCAGAGATCCATAATTTTTAACAGTTGCTTAGGAGGAGAGTTTAGAGGAGACTGCAGATGTCTCCGCCACTGGTGTATGGTGACAGAACTAGCTTGGCCTGCCACATTCCTATTTCTATGCAGCTATTAAAAAGGTGAGAGGGGAGGCTTGTCTTTTGTTTTGTCTGGTCGGTCACCATAAAGGACAGTGTTGCTGCACCATCTCCCCTCAAATGCAGATGATGATCCTCAGATATAGGCCAAATAATTCTTTTTCAAAATGCATCCATATTTGAGGAGTCTTGTCTTTATTATATATTTTTCCAAACCCTTTGAAATACGCACACCATTTTCTTTGAAGACTTTTCTGTTCTTGACTAATGTCTCATGTTTCCTTTCAGAACAGCCACTGAGAAAGGCCATGCACCTAAACACATATTCTTTTGGACAACATACAGGATCGGAATCTGGACTGCATCTTATTCGCCAAATGAATTTTTATATCTTTCAAGTACACCTAGACCGGCTGTCTTTGTAGAAGTTACTAAAAGCTTTCAAATGCCATTAGCACTAACAATAATAGTCTTTGGAAGGTCAGCTGTTTGCAAAACACAATTGGATTTTTTTCATTCCACCATGCTTTTTTCTTCTTCTTTTTTTTAAAAAATGAATTCAAATGTAATGAAATTTTTGTTCTGAAGAATAATCAACAAACCATAAATGTTTTTATGTTTTATGTCTTTATTTGTGAGCCGCCCGGAGTCGCTTCGGTGGGGAGCGGCAATACAAATTTGAACAATAAATAAATAAATAAATAAACCAAAGCCTTCTTTTTTGGATACTTGCCAAGGGCTTGACTGTAGAAGAAATTAAGGGGTTTGGACCAACAATAAAGCAGACTGATGAAAAGGATTAGATTAAAAAGAAAGCTTCTTCAGTTTAAGCACCATATTCTTATTTTTAAAAAATGTTTTTGTATTATCTCTTTCTTATACAATGTACACCTCTCTACAGTTGCACTTTCACATTTATTTACTTGCCAAACTTACATACTTTTTGCCTGATGTAACACATCCCAGTCATATTTGATAGGCATAGGAAAGACAAAGGCACTGAATAATCCAAGGGGCAAAGACAAACAAGCTGTTTGCCTAGCTCAGGGGTGGCCAAGGTTTTTGCATCACGGGCCGGTTACGTGGTTCCTTCTGCCATAAAATGCATCCGCAGCTGTTGTAAACATGTTTACGACAGCTGTGGGTGCATTTACGGCAGTGTTATGCGCATGCATGGGTGCGTTATACTTCTGATTCTGGTAGTGATGAGGGCAGTGTGGGCCAGATAATTTGGTGCTGTGGGCCAGGTCCGGCCCATGGCTTGTAGTTTGGCAATCCCTGGGCTAGCTGGATGACTTTCTTCCTTCTTCCAGAGGAGACTAGTGACTATCTTCTGCCACCTGTCTTGGTCCATGGAAGAAGTGCTGAAAGGAAAATAAGCTTGTTTAAATTGAATCATGAGGAAGAAGGAAGGTTCTGTAGGGTATAGAAGAAAGTGTACACTACACAATGTGCAGCAGCATGCATCTTCCCTTTCCTCCTCCACCTCTCACCCATTCTTAACACAACTCTTCAATGCTGCCTTGGGCATTTGATCTGCTCTGGTGTCTTTGGGTCAACAGAAGTCTCTGCTTCAGTGATAGGATGTGAAGTGTCACAAGATTATGTTTTGACAAACTAGTGAAGGAGACCCTGCTGGTAGCAAACTCCTGATTATAAAATTAATCACCCACTGATCATAGGTCCAGTCATCAAACTGATGGCAACATTTCTGAGGCTGACAGTGATGTATCTTGAGACTTGAAACTGTACCTGCAACAGATATGACACTGATGAGAGATCTAACACATTCCTTCCAGTCCTTAAAGGAATAAAACAACAGGTTGGATCAGGGATTCTCAAACTGCGGCCCACGGGCTGGATGCGGGTGACCCACAGTACCATTTCATGTGCTCCCTCCCCACTGCCTCCCACCACACCAGGAAGTGCCATGTGGTGGAGGAAGGGGAAAATGGCCATCCAGCCCCTGAAGCTGTCTGAGGGAGCATGACCTGGCCCCCAGCTTAAAAAGGTTGAGAACTCCTGAGTTGGACACATGTCTGTTTGAATATTATCTAATAGTCTGTGATGCCCGGCATGCCTGTGTTTATCCTTCAGAAGACAATGATACGGCTTATCTTGGTTACCCACACAGAAATTATTGATGAATCTCAGGGCCAAAGGAGGAACTGGTTACATGATTAGCCTTGTGTACACACTAAACATATGTATATGCAATTATGCATCAAGGGTTACCAGAAGGCAATGTTCCATTTGCAGAAGTCAATTTGAAGGGCTGTTCAGCAAAAATCTAATTTAAAGACAAAAGATAGCAGGGAAATGGATCAGGGAACTTAGGTTTAACAATTCTCATGGAATAGATGGGTCCCAGATGCAGCAGGCACAAAAGGCCACTGTATTCATCAATTGAGTGTCATCAAGTTGATTCTGACTTATGGCAACTCTTTCCAGGAATGCGTGAGTGTGCATGCATGCATGTGTACATGTACATGCACATGCATGCACGTGCGCACACACATACACACAGAGGAATGCCAAGGGATGGATATGGGTGATGGAAACTGTAGTCCAATGCCTGGAGGACCACCTGGAGTCGGAGTCCTATCCAGGTGCCTGGAGGCTGTTGGGGTCTGGATGGGGGACAACGGGCTACAACTGAATCCTGGCAAGACTGAGTGGCTATGGGTCGGGGCCCCCGCAATATCTCAGGAGCTACCATATTTGGTTCTGGATGGGACTATTTTGCCCCAAACAGACCCGGTGCATAATCTGGGGGTCCTCCTGGACTCACGACTCCTGCTCGATGAGCAGGTGGAAGTCGTGGCCAGGAGGGCTTTTGCACAACTTCGTGTTATACGCCAGTTATGCCCAGTCCTAGATTGGGACTCCTTGCTCATGGTCACACATGCTCTGGTCACCTCCAGACTTGACTATTGCAATGCGTTCTACATGGGGCTTCCCATGATAACCATTGGAGGCTGCAATTGGTCCAGAATGTGACTACCCCGGTGGTGATGGATTGCGGGTGGGCAGTATGCCAGTGCCTCGCCACTGCTTCGGGAGCTGCACTGGTTACCGGTATGCCTCCGGGTGCAATTCAAGGTGCTGGTAATGACCTTTAAAGCCCTACATGGTAGTGGGCCAGGCTACTTAAGAGACCGCATCAGCCTGAGAACATCTGTCCATCCCACCAGAGCAGACCGGACAGGCTCTCTCATTGTGCCATCTGCTAGGGAGGCTCATCTCTCTAGCACCAGAAGGAGGGCCTTCTCTGTGTCTGCTCTGGCCCTTTGGAACCTCCTGCCAATTGAGCTGCATCTCCAGATGGTGTTACTGTCCTTCAGGAAAGGGCTAAAAACCTGGCTGGGAAAGCAGGTGTGGGGCACCAACGATGTGGTGACCCCTGCCTGCTGACTGATTTAGTAAGAACATTATCTCCCTCTTTTAATCTGTAGGGGTCAGAGTAATTTTTGGTGGCAGTTTTAATGGGATTTATATTGGTTTTTTAAATGTGATTGGTTTTATTTTTTGTGAGCTGCCCAGGGTCTTCGGAGTTGGGTGGCAATATAAATCAGAAAAATAATAATAAATAATGCAGCATCATTTCCAGCCATATTTCTATGTAACAACAAACTTACTTAGACTTAGTTCCTCCTCATGCTATACAGCCTATCGGGCAATGAGGCTCCTCATTGTTTCCACAGCAATAAAGTTTTATGGGAATCAGGTGCTAACCCAGCACCCAACCCTCCTCCTTTCTCATCCAAGCTTGGGATCAGCAATGGCAGAGTTTGTTTTTTCAGTTTGACAGAAGAATTTGGATGGGATGACTTAGTTCATTTTTTACTCACCAATCTTCAACTGAGACAGGCCTCTCTGTTGAAACACCAGACATTGCTTAAATATGTCTTCCCACAATTAAAAATAAATAAATTCAGTGCTTGCAAAGTCAATAAATCACCAGCGCTATACCAATATCAGGCCATCATCAGTACCATTTAAATAATATCAAATGGGATAAAATGCAGTGATTGGATTGTTTGACATAAGCGCTATATGATGAAAATAGTAAATGAAAGCAGATGTTCATTCAAAGAATGATTTTTGTTTTCAGAATATTTCAAAGTCATGTCAGTCTCTCTCTATTAGCCAGGACAAATTACTTTGACAGCGCTATCTCGTCTTGGCATCTGAGTTGTCTCTATAGCCTATTATAGTTTAGCACAGGCATAAAATATTGTTCAGACAGTATGGTTAGTCTAAAAGGAAGAAATCTAACTGCTATGAAACAGTCTATTAGGGGACCAACTCTCAGTTTAGCTTCAGGCAGAGAATTAATCCAGTGCCTTTAAATATATATATATATATATATTTTAAAACTGAAGCATTTCCACACACACATACTTCACTAAATGCCCTTTCCATTTTGAACAATGTAAGATTTGAATTATTATTATGAAGAAGAAGGGAGGGAGGGAACAAATTAAAATGCAGCAATTGGAGGGGAAAATGTAATTAAGGAATTGGGACACATTGAGGAGTTAACTGACAAGCAAAGAATAACAGGACCTTCCCCAAATGCAAACAGAATCAGGGGAATTGAAATTTGCCCAACTCCTGCAAATAATTAGATATGTGCTGGATTATCCTCTTTTCCATGTTTCTCCACTCATGAATTAGTGTCCTTCTCCTGTTGTTATAGGCATTGTTCTGTTTTTACCTTTAAAACCCAGAATGGTATAATAATTTTCTTCCATTGCTGGCAATAATAACTGATATTTTGCCACAGTCCTTTTAGTTACTGGAAAGAGGATGGGAGACAGGTCAATGATATTTCAGCACTACACACAAAGAAACTACTTGACACCCAAATCTCATGGGCACCTACAATAGTGATAACAGAGAGGAAGAGGAGACTGGCACCCTATTCATGTATTAAATAAAGAGTTAATTTGAACACATGAGTGATAAATGAATCCTGGTCATGCCTCTCCCCTTCACTGTCTCTCAGGGCCACCATCAGAGATTTCTGGGCCCCGTACTGAGCAATCCTATTGCCCCCCCCCCATACTTATGGCCAGCGGTGGCAGGGCCCCTGCCAGCTCAGGGCCCTATACGGCAGTACTGGTAGTACTGCCCTGATGGCGGCCCTGCCTCTATGTGAAGAGCAACCTGGTGCACATGAAGTCTTTCCAAACTGTCAGGTACCTTGGTTTCCTACATGATCTTCAACTCCATGGAGAGGCTCCACACATAATAAAAGTGTCCTTTCCCCCCATGGAAGCAGTGACAGGTAGAGAACATGGCTAGATTTCTCCATATTGACGAATTGGAATCAACTCTTCTTTGAATGGTGAATCATTTTTATTACCACAGGGTTTCTCTCTTCCCATCCAACTTGACCTATTCCCAGCCATGACATCCTTCACAGGGGAACTTCAGGTAGTATAAGAAATGGTGAGAAGTGAGAGGGACTGGGTGTCTGTTATCACCAGGGCTTCGTTCTTTGCATCTTTAGTGCCCTATATTTCACTACCTCCTCAAATATTAATAAATTTCTTGAAAATACATACCAGGGAAAGGCTTCTTCACCTTGCTTCTCCTAGCACTCTGCTGCTTAGAGGAATATAAAGGAGTAGAAAAGGAATGTGCTTTTCCTGTATGGGGACTTTAATGTTATTTCTAGGCCCAGAACATGGGAATCTGTTGAGAGGTGAGTAATAATAATTTCGTGTCAGACATTATTCTGGGTTGAAAGGATTTTTGAGGGAGAAACTGTACTCAGGGGATGCCCAAATGAGACTCCTTTCATGTCCCCAAGAACTGGGGCAGTGTTATGTATGTTAATTGTGTTTTTTGACAGGAGCAGAATGTATCTTTTCTCATGTATCTATTCTTATGCAAATAAATGGATCGAAAATGTGCACACTCTGTTAGAACTCGTCTGCTTCTTTATTTATTTATTTATTTATTTATCATTCACATTTGTAAATGCCGCCCACTCAGGCAGAACCCGACTCAGGGCGGCATTACAACAACTCCAAAAAATACATAAAAACATTACAAAACCTTATAAAACCCACCCACTAAAAAACCCACCCAATAAAAAATCCGACATCCACCCCCATTTAAAACCCATATCCCACTCACCCGTCCCACCTACCACACAGAGGGAAAGAGAGAGAGTCTTATAAAAGCCAGCCGGCGGGGGCCATAGTCCCGTTCGGGCCCCACACCTGCCCTGCCAGCCAGGTCTTTACTCCTTTCCTGAAGGGCAGCAATTCACTTTGAAGTCTTAGATCTGTTGGTAGGAGGTTCCAGAGGGTTGGTGCGGACACGGAGAAGGCCCTCCTTCGGGTGCTAGTCAAATGTGCACCCCTCGTTGATGGCACCACCAGAGAGCCTCTCCGGTCCGCTCTGGTTGGACGGGCAGTCACTCTTGGGACGATGCGGTCTCTAAGGTATCCTGGCCCCCTGCCATATAGGGCTTTAAAGGTCAAAACCAGCACCTTAAATTGCACCCGGAGACAAACTGGTAACCAGTGCAGCTCCCGAAGCAGCGGTGAGGCATGGGCATATCGCCCACACCCCATCACCACCCGGGCCGCCGCATTCTGGACCAGCTGCAGCCTCCGAATGGTCGTCAAGGGCAGCCCCATGTAGAGCGCATTACAATAATCTAGTCGGGAAGTAACCAGAGCATGAGTGACCATAAGCAAGGAGCCCCGGTCCAGGAGCGTGCGCAGTTGGCGAATCACCCGAAGTTGGGCAAAAGCCCCCCTGGCCACAGCTGCCACTTGTTCTTCCAGCAGGAGCCGTGAGTCCAGAAGGACCCCCAAGTTGCGCACTGGGTCTGTCTGGGGCAAAACAGCCCCATCCAGTACCAAAGATGGTAACTCCTTGGATAACGTGGGGCCCCTTATCCACAGCCACTCTGTCTTGCTGGGATTCAGCCGAAGCCCATTGGCCCCCATCCAGACCCCAATGGCCTCCAGGCATCCGGATAGGATTTCAACAGCATCACTGGGGTCCCCACGGGCCGAGATGTACAATTGAGTATCATCCGCGTACTGATGGTACCGCACCCCGTGGGAACGAATGATCTCACCCAGCGGCTTCATGTAGATGTTAAATAAGAGAGGAGAGAGCACAGATCCCTGAGGCACCCCATATTTGAGAAGCCTAGGGCTGGACCTCTCACTCTCTAACCACACCGACTGGGTACGGCCCTCCAGAAATGAGGAAAACCAGGACAACACAGTGCCCTGGATCCCCAGTCCTTCGAGCCGTTCCAGCAGGATACCGTGGTCGACGGTATCGAAGGCCGCTGAGAGGTCAAGAAGAGCAAGGACGGATGGACAACCCCCGTCCCGCTCCCGCCAGAGATCATCCATCAGTGCGACCAATGCCGTCTCCGTTCCATATCCGGGCCTGAATCCCGATTGAAAGGGGTCTAGATAATCCGCTTCTTCATTCCCTGAACACGAAAGACAGAGATGGGTGTGTGTTTTGCTTTTTCTTGCTTGAGGATGGAGTATCTAAAATATTAGCATTGCTGATCCCAGGCATTTTGTTCATTTTCCCTTCCTCTGCTTTGAGATCGGAATAATGACTTTCTCTTTTGTTAGCTTCCCTGAGATAAACTTTTTACAACAAACTGTGTAATGTATGTGTAATTTTAACAATATTGGTATTCAGTATGTTTAACTGATCTGTGTGTATGTATTGTTTTCTAAGCTTTTCAACTATTGTACGTGACTCACACTGTTACGGTTTACTCTAGGAATATTTGGCTATAATATGTTAATGTTATAATGGCTTATAGCTGCTTGTGCAGTTGTGCAAAAGGCATAATTTTGAGGTCTGAATTGAAATTCCTTAATATATTGCCACAGACATGATTTATTGCACACAAAGTCATATGAACTGGTGTGAAACAGACAACATCTTTAGAGAGTTCTTAATTTACAACAATTCATGTCTAACATTTACACAATTTGCATAACCACACAACAAGATTTTATCCTCTGTGTTATAATGGTTATTGTGCTTATTTCTGTGTATTGATTTGCTCAAAATGCATTGTGGAAAACAGAATATGCTAATTTTTAAAATAGTAGCAGTGTTAGTCTGTGTTTCAAGCATATCAGAGAATAAACAAAACAAAAATGCTGTAGCACTTCGAAGACTAACTTGTTATATTTTAATGTTAGGTTTCTTGAATCAAGTCCACTTCAAGTCCAAGTAAACTACTTAGAATATGTTAAGTAATTTACTTCACAAATGCAAATAGGCACCCTGGAAACTTCATAGACTGCTACTTCTATGGGACGTGAAAGATCACTTCAGCTGGAAATGCAAATCTACTGGGATGTTATTCTTTTTTTAAATACAATTAGCAGCTGTTTGGGTTTAAAATAAAAGGACTGAATCCAGATTGGGATAACAGCATGCTGAACGGACATATGCTTGACATCATACTTTGCCTCTTATAAGACATCTCTTATTTTGCATGTGGGTGTTGGGTATTTTTAATCTAAATAATTTGAATATTTTTGACAGCCCCATTCAGTTCTCTTGTAAGCTGCTTGGCTTCGTAGCTCTTCAGCTGCTTTCCTTGGTTTCCCCTTCATCGTTAGATGGTCATTTACCTAATGAGACTGGGAGAATCCTTTTTAATGATGACACTTTTATCGGTGATCTGAACCATCCCAATTAGTCATCTTTCCCAATTAAAAGTAGAAACTGTTTTAAAACATGAAATATGTAAAACAAATGGCTTGATGGAAAAAACAGAATGTAGTTGATGGGTATTTTTCTTTGATAGCCTTCTCCATATTTAGCTAGCTTTGTGACAAATTACATACATATTCTAGTTGAGAGCTACATCTAGCAGTAGTTCAATCAATCTTCACTAGAATAAACCCATTCAATGGGAAGTTCATAAGGGTTGACTCACTATTATTCACTAACTAGTTCAATGGAACTACTCTAGACAAGCAATTGAATTTATGCCCAATCTAGTATTTTTAAAAATATGGTGTGGTAGATAAAGTGACAGACAAGGACTCAGGAGATTTGGGTTCAAATTCCTGCTCAGCCATGGAAATTCATGGGGTGGTGGTCAAGGTGAAGTGGTAAAACAACTCCAAAAATATCTCACTTATCTACCCACCCATTAGAGTCAATGTAAGTTGGCTTCAACGTAATGACCCATAATAATATATTTTAAAAATCGTAATAGGAGAGGTAGGACTAGATCTGTCTGTCTGTCTATCAAGATATGAAATGTGTGGACTAGATCTATAAATATATTTACAGTCTAGTTTTGTGCCAAAGAAACCCAAGTAATTCTTTTCATTTAATGTGAATGAACTGAGGTTCTTTTTTGTTATGTGAATGGACTAAGGTTCCTTTTTGTTAGTGGATCGTTAGTGGGTGCAGGTGATTATATAACAATTGTAGGGATATGAATCTCAGTCTCTTGCACTCTGTGAGAAAATCAAGGGAAAACACTCTTTTCTCTTTGCAGCTAGAGTTTGTGGTTTTTTCCTGCTGAAGATTTGAGGGGAATATCACAGGATTTCTTAAATGCTTTGTGGAGGGTTTCCCCCTCTGGAAAAAAAACATAAGCCTGTGCAGAATATTACATTTTCTTGCACAAAATGGGCACAAAACCCCTACATGATAGTGGGCCAGGATACTTAAGAGACCGCATCACCCTGACAACATCTGTCCATCCCACCAGAGCAGACTGGAGAGGCTCTCTCATTGTGCCATCTGCTAGGGAGGCTCATCTCTCTAGCACCAGAAAGAGGGCCTTCTCTGTGTCTGCTCTGGCCCTATGGAACCTCCTGCCAATTGAGTTATGACTCCAGATGGAGTTGCTGCCCTTTAGGAAAGAACTAAAAACCTGGCTGGCAAAGCAGGTGTGGAGCACTGGGGATGCAGTGACCCCCACCTGCTGGCTGATATAGTAATATCGCTCCCTCGCTCTTTTTGGTTATCGGGCTAATTTTTTATTGTATTTTTAATTGGGGTTTTTGCTGGCTTTAAAAAAATTTTTTTAGTTCTCTAGTGAGATTTATGTAGTTCATGATGTAATTGTTGTATGCCACCCAGAGTCGCTTGCCGAGTGGGTGGCAATGCAAATGTGACAAACAAACAAACAAATCTTTTCTGTGTAGGATTATCCAGAATTGGCATTGAGCGGTGCAGAATTTGACAGTTTTTGTGTGCCAAAGAACAGGTGGAAGTCTAGGGGTCTGCTTTGCCCAGTAAGTTGAGCAATCTTGCTGGTGCAGAGGGACATGGGAGCGAGACTTTGAAAAACACAAAGAGCAGTTTTCGAGTACTTGTCACCAGCCTAAATAGTTGTATGAGTGAGATTTTCTAATACCTAGCTGTGCCATAAATTAATATGTAATCTCTCCTATTTCAATTGTTACAAGTTAGCTATTACTGTCATTAGCATCCATCTCAACACAATGTGCTATTCTTATCAAATCTTGTATGATGCCCCTGGAGGACTCGCAGCTGATAACAGGGAAGAATCTCCTTTATGTTCCTAATGATGAAACAAAGCATCAAGTCATTGTAGTTGATTTTACCCAAGACACTCAACTGAATTATTTGCCCTCTCACAGCTGTCATGGGCTTGAAGCTTTCAAAAGCCCATTTTGTTCTCGCTCTTAGCTGTTTCATTGTCAAAGGCGTGAGCTTTACTCTTGGGCTTGCTTGTGAACCTCAAAGAAGACAAAGTTACACAGCTTCTCAAAGTTCAACAAACACCCAGACGGTTAATTAACTTCCCTGATTTTATGCAGCAAATGTGATTTCCCCTCCTTACCCCTCCCTGCCAGTTATTTCAAATGGTACTTATTAAAGCAGCAGAGGAATAACTTCTAAAATATTTGTTGGATTGACATGAACAATTTAATACATTTGCAGACTTCTTAGATGTGACAGGGAAGGGTGCTAAATGTCCTTGAAAACCCTTCATGTTGTACCCCAAATAACTGTAAATCCTGGAATGTCATTGGACATAAAATAAATTGCCTACACCTGGGTGAGAATGTTTACTTTATTTTAAAAGTCAGTTTCCTCCCCTAAACACATCATGGGGTGACTTCTGTATCACTGTGCTGTTGAAATTCAGTGGCAAAAAAGCAGCTTGGAAGTAACATGCTAATTTAATATATTACGGTCAAAATGGGGTACACAGAAAGAGCGTCCTCGAAGGTTGTGATATTTTTGAACCATTATCAGGCCTACCCTTGTAATGGCAACCTTGTGTTGCTGGCTAATCTTTCTCACATTAGGCCAGGAGGAAAAAAACTGCAGAATGAACTCAGCAAAATATAGCGTCATTTTTGCAGTTTCACGTCTGGCCTGGACACAGAAGAAGAATGAAAATGGTTTCTTCTGTAGTCAACAGGAGGGGGGAAAGTAACTGATTCATTTTAAAAACATTTTTTCAATGTTTTAACACTGCTTTCAAAGCATCATTTTAAATCCCCTTTTTAACATAAAAGTAACAGTTTAAAAATAGTGAGTTAAATCCAAATCATTGTCCACTATGTAAACCTCCCTGAGTCGGGTTCGCCTGAGTGAGCGGTATATAAGCGCGAAAATTAAATTAAATTAAATTAAATTATTTCCAAGCTATGTTGTTCACATCATTTACACACCAGTGGTGATTTCTGGAGATGGCTGGGATCGGAGACACTTGCACTGCATCTCTTTATAACTGCAGGATGGCTAGGTCCACACTTCCCAACTTGGTTTAAAAATGGCTCTTTCCATTTCTTGTGGACTATGTCAAGAGCACAGAGAATTATGGAAGAACATAGGAATCAGACCATTGGTTCAGACCATCTAGCATGGTACTTCTGCAATGCCAGGCTGTGGTCTTCAGGAACCTCAGTTGTGGGTCTTTCTTTGCTTTATGTGTAGATCTGGAGGCTGAGTTGGAGACCTCCACTCTGAAAAGGTGCTGCTCTTCTACTGAGTTGTGGATCTTCCCTAGAAACTGCCTTCATTAAAAAAAAAACATGAGACTATTGATCCATATTGATTCTACTGACCAAGAACAATGATGTCAAACAAAAAGGGACCCTTCTGAAGGCAGAGTACAGTATGTGCTTTGTATTCATGTGTGCCATGAATACTGAGCTTTACAGCCTTTCATTTTGGAAGTCAAAGCCTGGCTTTGAATGCTGGGAGACGCAGGATTGTGTAGTGAACCTAGTATCAGATACAGATGCTAGAGACCTGTGATGGCACACAGCAACATAATACTTGAGTTCTGGGTGCTATCCAAAGCCTGAGATTATAGACAAACATGGCTGACCATTGCAATAAGTAGAGTGAGGCAACTATCTCAGACAAGAGATGCTAGGATCCAACTGTGGCAGTTCCCTTCTCATTCTGTTTTGTTGGAGAGAGCTATGGTATGTGCCACACACCATCCTCTGCATTTTTAAGCTTATATTGCTGCTCATGGTTGCATGAAAGCATACTATCCCATCATACTCTTTGTTATGGTAGATTTCAGCTATCATTCCAGTTCACGCGCATGAATGTGAGAGACAATTCAGGCAGCAAAACATTTTGGGTGGGTCAACCCGTGGACAGACAGATACTTTCACAGATTAGCTCTACCTTCAGTTGCATGTATGGATTGGATACCATTTGTGCTGTATTTTCTCTCTCTTAAAATGGCTCATCCTCTCGGAGGATTACTTGGAAGAGATTATTTGGGCTACAATGGCGAGGCTTGCACTACATGGAGCTGAATGAGTCTGAAACCAAGGGCACATAGCCTTTGACAGGATTCATCTAGAAACAAAAATCTGATTAATGATGCAAAATTTAGGTCAGGTGGATTGATTCCTTACAGAGTTATAATGAATCAAGGTCACCCCAGGGTTGCTTTCTAAAAAACCTTCATGGCTCAGAGACACTTCCCTTCTCTTCCTCTGCACCTGCCATGTAATGATTCTTTCCAAAAATTACAATCCATCATACACTAGTCTGTGGGATATCAATCAGTAGAAAGCACATTGCTGTTTTGAGGAAAGAACTCTTAGTCATTTTATGACTTTCCACTCCAGTTACATGCAAGGCCTTGTGACATTCTAAACTGCCTTTTGACATGCAATCATGAGATGCATTAAAATATCTCATTCTTGCTTTGTAGTTTCATACATTTGCTCTCACTGCCTCCCTATTTCTGCATTAAACCAAATGGTTTTTCTCTTTCAATTAAACCAATTGTTTCTTTCTTTTACAAAATCAGAGTAAGTCTTGCTGTGTTTGGTAGCTCAAGGCAGAATTATCTTGGTTTTCTTGCCATAAAATTGTCTTTATTGCGGAAATGGTAAACATTAAATCTAATCTGATGTCTTTTCTTCCCTTAATGATGTTTGCTTATCAGGATATTTTTAAAAATCTCCCTTCCTTCTCTCTATTTCTCTCTCACTCTCTCTCTCAGCAATATGATTATCATAAGACTAGTTTGAGGGTTGCTAGGGAAGATCCACCAGAAATAACTGAACCCAGATTCATCAGGGCTGAGTCCAAGATATCTGTTTAGCCAATGGGACTAGTGGAAGAGAACCTGCCCCCTTTATGAAAGCTGTTGAACTCGCTGAAAATGTTCCACAGGGGAACCAAAATTTTCCACAGAGTTTAACTAAATTTTTCTCAACCGCAGTGTTGTGTTCAAGCTTCTTATTGGTTTGGATCTTAAATTCCCACAAGATCTTAACCATCACATCATGAATTTCAACCTTCTTCTCGGGTTTGTGTTCCCAGCAGAATTTTGAAGATAGTATTCCATAATTCTTGCACAGATTCGGATGTATCATTACTGTAATTCTTTTTAGGGTGCCCTTTGCAGTCAGTCTGTGAGATCTTACTGCATCCACAGATAATGTGGTCCACTGTTTCATCCATTTCTTTACAAAGCCTACACTTTCTGTCACTTCCAATTTTTAATTATTATATTTTGCTTTAATTATCTTGGTTCATAGTGCTTGTTCTTGGGCAACAAATATAAGACCTTCTGTCTCCTTTTTTAGAATATCAGATTTTAGCCATATCCAATTATTGGCACTATCTACTATACCTTCAATATTTTTATATATTGAGCATGCAACAGTTTATTATTCCAAGCATTTATTCTGTTAATTAAAATCTCTTTGTTAATGGAACTACTGAGGATACCACAAAAAGATACCCCTCAAGAACTCAGCATGGACTTTAACATGAACACAGCAGCATTACAAATTGAAGGAAATTCTAACACCTAGGTAATATTCCTAATTGACGTTGATTTGGCTACAATTGACACACCTAGTGTGTAAACCAAATTTGTCCCCCAATTCCTGGATGGAGGGCTGTGGGTTTTTGATTGCCCCTTCCTCTGGCCACAAAGGAAACTTCAGCTTTTTTAAAAAGGGCCATCCAGGAAGGTAATATGCAGATACCTGCAGTGGTGGGATTCAGCAGGTTCACCCCATTTGCCAGAATTGGTAATTCTGGATGGCCCCGCCCATCCATGTTTTGAAATAAAGTAGTCCTAATTCAGGTGCAACACAGGACTTTTTCCCTGGCCATGCCCACCATACCACGCTCACAGAGTAGGACAGTAGGTAGTAAAAAAATGAATCCCACCACTGGATACCTGGCTTTCTATATTTGTTGAAGGGGGTAGTAAAAAATGCAGGCTGCTGTTTCTCCTCCACAACACATCTAAGAGACAAAGTCTGGCTGAACATCATGCCTTGAAATTTTGGGACTTTCCTTTACCATTTTTCCTACCCAACTCACAAGGAAGTGATGCATGGCTGAAGAAGTGATTTTGAATCATGAAAGCTCATGCATTTATTGGTTTTTTTAAAGTGATCCTATAAAGGTATTGCCTTCCTCCTGCAATTATTTTTATTTTTAAAAAGAATCACATGTGTTCATGCAGACACACATCAGATACTGGAAGAACGAGTTGTTTGATCAAATAGGCAATCAAATCACCTCATGCTTCTATTTTTTATTACATCCATGCTACAAGGCCATAGTGATTTGTAATTCTCCTCCACAATTCATGTAATTTGCACCCTGTGAACAAAGATTATTCTTTGAAATGCAAACATTCTCACCATGGCTGGCAGAAAATATCTTTTCTGATGCAGTTTCTTGTTTTCATATGTGAGGATTTTCTTCTCTAGCACACATTGAATTGGTTCTCATACTTGCGCTGTCTGAATTGGCCTACCCAACATTGAGAACTTTATTGGGCTTTCTGCACTAGTGTGCTACCTATCCTGTGGTGGAAGACATATTCTCCTCCACCCACCTCACCATACCTCTTGGTATGCATCTGAACAGAACATAGCAACAGGAGGCATAGCCCTTGGACTATGTGTTTTTTTAAAAAATAACTATAGAACTATCTCAAGCAACTAAAATTAGCTTCATTGAAAAAGAAAAAGAAGAAGTGAAATTGTCCTCTGTAAGCTATGACTATGATGGAGTCATAGCAGAGTTTAGCTCAGGAGTTCTCAACCTTTGTAAGCCGGGGCCCGGGTCACGCTCCCTTAGACAGCTTCAGGGGCCAGACTGCCATTTTGCCATTCCTCCACCACATGCCACTTCCTGGTGTGGTGGAGGCAGTGGGGGCTCACATGAAATGGTGCTGTGGGCCACATCTGGCCCTTGGGCTGCAGGTTGAGAATCCCTGGTTTAGCCTGTTGGTCAAGCTGACTTGGAACTGTGGTCAAAAAAAGCAACTTTCCCAATATCTCAATTATTATTTTGTTATTGCGGAAAAGGACTAAGTACAAGTGACTATTTTTTCCTAATTAGGTAGGTACCCATCAGTCTCAATCGCAGAAATGTTCCTTATTCTCAATGCACTTTGAAATTGCCATATCTTTGGTTGCCATTTTTCCTGACAGGGGTGCTGCTCTTTTGTCATTGTTGTCAGTGGCAGCTGCTACTTGTGTCTCCCCCCCCCCCCCCCCCGAAAACAGGAAAAATGCCACTGACGTGAATTTGTTTAAGGTGGATCGCTGCCTGCCATGAAGTAAATCACACACTGTGACCATGGAGCCATCTCCTGTGGTATGTATGAAATGAAACATGCAGGATTTAACACTGACTAGAAAAAACAGGGACTAACGGTATTAATCCACAGAAAAAAATTGCTTCGTTGATGCTCAAGCAATAATATTTATTCAAAAACAAAAGTACTTATATTCAGTATAACTTCAAAATAAATTCCTTGTATTCAGTGAAACTGTAATCCTTGAGGATATTAACAAGGTGTGCCTTCACAACCAGTCCATCTGGCATGGCCTCTTCCACCTGCATGACCATTGGGAATCAGAATAGTAAAGTGGTGCCTCCTCTGCTAATTTTGCCATTGGGCCCAATATGGTGGTTTCCAGTGGCGTTTCCTCCACTGAGGGGGACCATCACCCCACCTAAAGGGGATCATCCATCTGTAGCCATTGGCCCCTTGGGGGTCAGGTTATTTACCACCGCCCAACACTCAGTGTTGAGTCACTGGCTGTGCAGTCTACACCATTACCGTAGCAGGATGTCCAGCCAGACACATCATTAATTGTCTCATAGAAAGCATGTTCAAAAGGTGAGCCTTGTCGTTATGGCATAATGGCCAAAAGCTTTCCCTGTAGAATTTCTTTCAGACTATTATCTGGGATCAACTGCACAAGATCTGTATTTACTAAGCAACTCAGAATAGCTCAGTGTAGCTGCTTTCTATTCAGATTAAAAGATGTGTGTGATTTAGCAGCGTGTGTGTTTGCACGCACGCGCGTGTGTGTGTACACAGCATAAATTTTTAAATTAGAAATCTAAATCAGGCTGCAGAAACGTAGCTAATATTAATGCTGTTGAAATCCTATTAAAATGAATATTTATTTATTTCAAGATTTATATTGCTGCCGAACTCCAAGGACTCTTGGCGGCTTACAAAAGATAAAAACCAACTACAATTAAAAATCCCAATTAAAACCCCCATTAATAACTGATTTTGGAAAAAATGTGGTATTGAATAGTCCAGTGGTTTAGGTATCTAACTGTAGAGTCAGAGGTTGTGAATGTGATTCCATACTTTACTTCATTGACAGGGAGTGGACTTGATGATTATAGCAGGGATGGCCAACCTTGGTGCTCCAGCTGTTTTTGGACTTCAACTTATACACAGAGCACATAATGCGCAATGCAGGGATGAAGGAATCACAATTTGGGATCAAAATTGCTGAAACATCAACAATTTGAGATATGCAGATGATACTACCCTAATGGCAGAAAGTGAGGAAAACCTAAAGAAGCTCCTGCTTAGGTTGAAAGAAGAGAGTGCAAAAGCTGGCTTGAGACTCAACATCAAGAAAACCAAGATAATGGCAACAGACGCTATCAGTCCCTGGAAAATAGATGGGGAAGAAGTAGAAGCAGTGACAGATTTTACTTTCTTAGGATCAAAGATCACTGCAGATGATGATTGCAGCCATGAAATATAAAGGCGACTGATTCTTGGGGGACAAGCTATGAGAAACCTGGGGAACATAGTCAAAAGTAGAGACATCATCTTGCAAACAAAGGTCCGCATAGTCAAAGCAATGGTATTCCCGGTGGTAATATATGGTTGTGAGAGCTGGACCATTAGGAAAGCTGAGTGCAGAAGAATAGATGCCTTTGAAATGTGGTGTTGGAGGAGAGTTTTGAGAGTTCCCTGGACAGCGAGGAGAACAAATAGGTTGATCTTAGAAGAAATCAACCCTGACTGCTCCTTAGTAGGTCAAATAGTAAAGATGAAGTATTTTGGACATCAAATGAGAAGAGAGGACTCACTTGAGAACGCCTTGATGCTGGAAAAACTGGAGGGCAAAAGAAGAAGGAAGTGGCCAAAAATGAGATGACTGGATGGTATTGTAGATGCAGTGGGCACATAGCTGGTCAGGTTGAGTGGGATGGTGGAGGACAGAGGTGCCAGGAGGGTGGTGGTCCATGGGGTTGTAAAGGGTCGGAATTGACTGTGCAACTGAACAACAACAACAAAAATTATAAGTACATGGACAATCACTGATAATGAGTGTAAATACTTTCCACCCCACTGGATTACAGAATAATAATAGGCTCAGGAAACTATTTCATGGAATCATCCTCAGATGTGGAGAGAAGTTTAGAAATGGTGGCCAATAGCAACCTGTGTTATAGCAGCCAGTCTTAATCATATCATTCTTCATAGCCATATCTACAAGGAATAATAGGGGGAGGGTATCAACCCCAACTACTTTATTCATTGTGGGTAAGACCAGAGGGAGCATAGATGTTTTGGGGACTGAGAATTCTTCCCCTCTAAGGTTTTGCTTCACTACCTTATTGCTAACAACAGCTAAGTGATTTTGAAGTTGGTGGACAAGACATGGGGAGGCCCATGTGGAATGTGAACCCTCTTAATCTACTTGAATCTGGTTTATAAATGCCTTTTAAAAAGCAGTCTAAATAACAGGTACCACTTAGAACAGTGATGGCAAACCTTGGCACTCCAGGAGTTCTAGGACTTCAATTTCCAGAAGCCCTGATCAGCAAGTGTACTGATGTGGGCTTCTGGTAATTGAAGTCCAAGAACACCTGGAGTGGCATGGTTTCCCAGGGTATGATTTGTACCCTGGGCTCAGCCTCATTCCAAAATGGAGATCTCTGAGGTGGAGGCGAGTTGGAGTGCATTCCAGAACAAGATAGGTAGTCATAACATGTAACCTTGTGGGTTGGAAGAAATGTAACCTAATTTGTGATGGACATGTGATACTGTACAGGTATGATCATTGGCTGGATTTCTTTAGGGGAATGGCAAGGGGGTTGACCATGTGTGTGAGAAGGTAAAATCCAGAGGGAGGAGCCAAAATGCTTTCTTGATCGGATGCTTCTTGAGTCTGAGGGCTAGCTGTGAATTGAGACAACATGTAGGATCTTAAGCTTGAAGGGGGCCCCTTGGGCTTCCTCTATTAGAGAAGATTTCTTTGTTTTGATGAGCTTTTTGAACTTCTGAAAACTTTCTTCTGTAACTTACTCTGATTACAATATACTTTTAAAATACAGTAATACCTCGGATAACGATCCTTTCGGAGAACGACAAAATTGCATAACGATGTGTTCGTCATGCACCACGTGATGCACCGCACAACGAAAGAAAAATTCCCAAAAACGTTGTTATGCGGGCATTTGGTAGCGATGCACCAGATAATGACTGTATTTTTTGGCATTTTTTTGTTGTTATCCGGGTCATCTCCCATAGGGATCACATAACATCAAAAACCAGACAACAACACAACTTGTGGGACCAAGTTTTGATGTTATCCAGGGTTCCACTATACCAGAAGATGACTGGAGTGTTTACTTGGCTATGTGCTACCTTATTTACACTACGCTAATATCCTGGTTGCTATGCTAGAGGGGCGACAGCTCAGAAGCAGGAGCCAACCACTTGTGGACAGGCAGTCCTACTTGTGAGTAACAGCATTCCTGACAATCAAGAGGGTGCACTTTACTGATGGTGTGAATTTCAATTGCATATAGACAAGAAGATGACATCAGGTTCAAGTGGTTTATCTTCTTTGAATGTTTAAATATGGATCATGTAGCAGTGATCTAGGCAGTTGGCATGTGCAAAATGTTTAGACCAGAGATGAGAAGCAAAGCTCTTATTATTTTAATTTTAAAAAGAAAACAGGATGGCAAGTAGAGGATCATGCTTCGGCTGCATCTCAACAACCCTAGGCGTGCAGCCTTCTGTTAGCTATAATAAATTTCATTTAGCCTTTATTTACATTTGGCAGGACCCATACACATATGGCTGAAAATATCTGGGCCGCTGGAGGCAAATAGCGCTAGAGAAGTGACAAAAACTGAATCTAGTGACTTTGTTAGTAAAAATAATAGATATGTACGGGAGGCAAAGATTAAAACAACTTGCCTATTAAGCAACCAACATATGTGCACAGTGAGAATACTAAATACTTAGTATTTATTTAAAGTTGTTGCCTATGCTGTGCCAAAGAAAAGGAGAATTATCAATTTTTTAAAAAGATTCTCTGCTAGTGGCTACATATGCAGCTAACTAAGAGCCACTAGATGCTTGCCAGTTAGAATAGATTCAAATAAGTGAGGCCATGAGCTGGAAACAAGCCTTAATTTAAGAGAGCCGAAGATGATATGTATTACTTCCTATGAAGTAAACACTGTTTTTATTGTTCCATGACTGTCTCCACTTTGCAAGTCTCCTGTAAAACAAAGCTTGGAAGGTTTTGAAGAACAACAACATCTTGGAAAATATGAGTTAGTTGCACATAAGCAAGAGCAATGAAAGAGTTTGTTGTGTCAACATGAACTCTCTAGAAACATATCGCCTGTTTTCAAAACTTACTGAATAAACAAGCTTTCCCCATTGGGATGTGGAAGGACCTCAAAGAGGTGGAAATACAACTGTCAGTATTCTCCAGCAGCATTCTAAGATTATCTGGAGAGCATTGGACTGGGAAAAGCAGATGGAAACAGTCAGATTCATTGTGGGTACTGAAGTATAGCAGATCATTCCTTTAAATTTCCAGTTCAGCCTTGTAAGTAAACCCCAAGGATTTCCTCCTTATACTGGTAACACAAGTTAAATAGTATGAGGTCAAAAAATCTTAGTCATAGTTTGATTTTGATTTGATTTGATTTGATTAATTCGATTTGTATGCCGCCCACTCAGCATACGCTGACTTAGGGTGGCTCACAAGAATCATGACATAAATCAACAATATACAAAATTTGATCTATAAAAACAACACATAATAATATACAACAACACAATACAATTACTAGTAAGCTATTAACTTACTAGTAAGCTATTAACTTACTAGTAAGTTACTAGTAAGCTATTAGTGAGTAAGCTATGAGAGTGACTTGTGGTGTGACTACACAGTAGGAAAACACCATGTCAAAATCAAAGGTTTTTGATCTCAAGTTCAAGTCACATGGTATTTGAGTGTGTGTATGTGTGTATGTGTGTATGTGTGACCTTTTGTTTTTCCTGATCAGCTGTGGCTCACTTCTGCCACCATCATAGATCTGCTGCTGATCCCTGTTGTTAATCAGCTGGTGCCTATATCTGCTGATCAGCAGGAATCTGTCTCCACTGATCGGAAGCAGCGATCTGTGACAGCAGTGGAGATGGATCCCAGCTGATTGGTGGAGACTGGCCACTGTCAATCAGCTGGAGCATGTCTCCACTGCCACCATTGATATTTTAAAAAAATATTTATTGGAAGTGGCATAGTACGAGGGGCTCCAGCTGACTGATGGAAACAGGCTACAACTGATTGGTGGCAGTGATTTGCAGTGGCAGTGGAAATGCCTCAGATCAGCTGACACTTATCTCTGCCAGTCAGCTGCAGCCCGTCTCTGCTACCGCCACATGTTTATCTGGGAAAAACAAGATAAATGCTGATACACACAGTTGCACTGATACTACAGATCATAAATGGCAATGTGCTTGTGATCATCGGTCTGTTATAGAATAAATACCAGCCCCCCCCAACCCACTTTGTGGTGCCAATGTTATATACAGTATGTGAGTGTGACATTGTTACCCCTCCTGAATTTTTTTTGTCCCTCCTGAACCTCTCCCCCCCCCTTCCCGGCCAATCTACAGTAGAATCTTGGGTACAGCCCTGTTGGTAGGAGCTGTGACAGATGAGGAGGTCTTGAACTGATGACCTGATGGCCTTCCGGTCATCAAGTTCAGCATTTTAACCACTAAGCCACTGCCCAAATTGATGCAAAGTCTAGAGTTTCAAGTAATTGTTTAAAATAATGACCCTTGGCAGAGGTCTAAAATAACCTACTTGGTGGCCAACACTCCCCCCCCTCAACACACACACAAATGTTCCCATTCTGTAGTCATTGATATTTAAATTGTTTTCAACTCTTGCAAATCTGTTTTGTTTTGTTTTACAAACGTGGACAGTTCCTTACTCTTGAATCAATATGCTTGGGACTACTCTGTAGTTCTGGAAAAACAGGTCTAAGCTTCCTTAGGTGTAGAGAAGAGGGAGGGTAGAATTGTATTATGATTATAGACATTAAGGCTTGTATAGGTCCCAGAGACCCCCATGTAGAATAATTGTAGATGACTATGTTTGACAACCTGCTTAAAGGACAGCTAGGGGTAGATCAATGAACGAAAGGCTCTCCTATGGCAATGTAAGTATCATCCTCTTGGCTGAATTGGGCTGTTTACTGTTAACCATATGGGTTTTAACATCTAATGAGAAAGAATAAAATTGTCTCTTCTGCAAATTGCCTGTTTTTTGTTACCAGGAAAAGAAAAAGGCTACCGGGTTGGTGGTGGTGTTGCCTGGACAGGAAAAGAACCAAAGTGTGTATAGGGAATTCTTGATTGTGGCTTCTTGCATTAATCAGATTTGTGTAAAGAATCCCAAGAGGAGAGAGAGAAAAGAGGTGTGTGTGTGTGTGTGTGTGTGTGTGTGTGTGTGTGTGTCCTGGCTGCAGAAGTGTTTATTCTCCACTGATTGGGGTAAAGGTTCCATAACTTTTCTTTTCATTATTAAAAATTTGACTTGTGCTGCATTTTGTACAACCATACACTGTAAATTATAGCTAGGGTATGTTTCCTATCTATATTTATATAACAGATGGAAGAGGGCCTGGATATTTGCTGAACTTAAGATTCAGGCCATGCTTTAGACCAGGGGTGGCCAACCTTGGTGCTCCAACTGTTCTTGGACTTTAATTCCCAAAAGCCCTGATCAGCAGGTGTGCTGACTTGGGCTTCTGGTAATTGGAGCCCAAGAACAGCTGGAGCACTAAGGTTGGCCACACCTGCATTAGATCAAGTACTGTATTTCCTCTTTGTTGTTTTATTTTAAAACTGAACAAAGTCTAAGCAGGCTGTTTTTCACAACAGTCTTGTGCAGGGGTTACCAATCTTTTAAAGTCAGGGACTGGGTCACGCTCCCTCAGACAGTTGAGCGGGCCAGACTGGTGGTTCTCCCCATCATAAACGCTGCTGTAAAATGCATCTGCAGCTATCGTAAACGCATCTGTCTGTTTCCACCGGTGGTACCACAGGTCGGGTGATTTGGCGCCATGGGTCAGGTCCAGGAAAATTAGAAGAAATGGACAATGTTCAAGAAGAATGTCACCAAAGGTCCTTTCCCAAACCATGCCAAGCATTTGTGCAAAGCTCTGTTTGTTTTAAAATATCCTCACCCCAGAAAAAAGGTGGTTTAGGAATCCCCAACATTACAAAATATTATTGGGCATTTCAATTGAAAAATATTTGTAAGATTTTGTCAAGGCAAAAATTGATTTGGGGGGAAATCGAACTGCGAGAAAGGTTGGGAGATGAATCATTAATGTTTTTGGGTAAAGAAAAATTTAAAAACAATACAGCGAACAAAATGTTAAAAACACTACTTAGAACATGGATATTATTGAAAAACAAATTATCTCCAGGGTTATCACCGATTATAGAATTGAAGGATTTAAAGTCATTTCCGCTTGTTATGGATTGTAGGACTAAAGAAATAATGGTTAAGCATAAGGTAACTCTATTAAAGGAATGGTTGACAGCTTGCGAAGACAAACAAAGAATGTCAGAAATTTGTAATCAACTGAAACTAAATTGGCTTCAAGTTGCAACATTGAATAATTGGAATAAAAAATATAGGGATGAAGCGAGTTTAGATAGAAATATGACACAGTTTGAGGAGTTAGTACATAAATTAAGAAATGGCCACATAGAAATCAAAGGTTTAGTGAGTAAATTATATAAAATATTAGATGAATCAGATGAATCTCAGAGAGCATTAAAAACAATGTGGGAGCAAGATCTAAACATTAGAATTACAGATGAATGTTGGAATGGAAAGTGGGGAAAAAGGATTATGAAAACTTTATCTGTAAGAATTAAAGAGGATAATGATAAGTTAATATGAAAGTGATATATGACCCCTGTGCGGTTACATTTAATTGATAAAACAAAATCAAGTGTATGTTGGAGGTGTGAGGAGGACATAGGAACATATGAACATATGTGGTGGGAGTGCAAGAAGCTGAAACCATTTTGGATGAATGTAGAGTATGAAACTGGAAAGATTTTGAATGTAAAGGTCAAATTAGATACACTTGCAGTTTTATTAACGGATGTAGATAAAGTTGATTGTAGTAAAAGGGAATTAATGGCAGTTATGTTATCAAGTGCTAGACACTGTATAGCGCAGTACTGGAAAAATGAAATTACTCCAAAAATTGAAGAATTGTATAATGAGTTATGGAATATCGCACTAAATGATAAACTTACCTGGGAATTAAATTTAAGAAAAGGATTAATCAAAGAAAGCAAATTTCAGGAAATGTGGAGTTGGTTTTTGGACTATAATCTAAATTACGAGCAAGGCCAAAAGCCAAGGCCTGATCAGCATTCATTTTGGAAATGAATTAAGTAAAAATGAGGTAACTCCGTCTCTATGGCAATGTAAATATCACATGGTGATTGTTTTGTATCATGTTGTTGTATTTGTTTATTGTACTGTAATGTGTTGTATTATGTATAAGATTTGTGAAATAAAATTTTATTAATAAAAACATAAAAATAAAGTATCCTCACATCAGAATCTTTCTCTGCACAGAAACAAATGTATCCAGTGCTCCATGACCTATGGCACTATGCAGTAGGCAGCATTTCTTGATGCAATTGCCCCACTCAGTGGGAACCCTTAACTGTCCTAGCCATCAGGCATTTTTTCTGATGCTGTGCCTCATGGGCCATTCAGAACAGTATGTGTCTGTGTGGGCCTTTGTGCAGCTGGCTGATGCAAATGTATTTTTGTGAAAGCAATGAAACTGATTCCATTGTTCTTTGCTTGTACTGGGGATATTTCCAAAGACTTTTAGATCCGTTGAATAGCTAAGGATTTAACCTTCCCACATTCATGCCTTTCAAAGTCTATAAATGGTTGGATTTTGGAGATATATGCATTCATACCTTTGAGCTTCTGACAGGATGTTCTAGCTGCCAAAATCAGAAGCCAGACTTTTCTAACACTGGCTCTGAGGCAAAAGTCATGTCTGGTTATGGGGAATCAAAACTGAATGTTTCCTCTGAATGTTTCTTCTGGTCAATAATAATTTCCTGGAGGTGATTGTCCTAATATTTTATACATATACAAAATGAAATCCTTCATCCAATATAAGATGTTCGTATTATGATTCTTTAGAACATAAGTGATATCACCCTGAGAGAACAGCACTTTTTCTTTTTTTTACCATTTTAGTGATTTAAAAAGCAAATAAAATAAAGTTTTGCGTCATGAGTCAGAACAGATATTATATTGGTGAGTGCCAGATTAAAGGATACTGTATAGGAAACTAAAAAGGTAGGAATTTTTATGCAGCCAACTGCTACTGGTAGCTTCAAATTGTAGCAATTATTGAACTAAATTAATCCATGTGTACACACACCAGCTGATTTCCCACAGGTCTCCTTTGATGTGTATACTGAGCTGGATACAGATTCAAACAGGCATTTCCATCACTGATGCTACCTGTCTGAAAGAGCAATTTAATCCCATTAAAAGTGCAAAAAGTTGCTTTATACCATGAGAACCATGTCCATTCACTTCTGTATTGGCTATCCATTCTGTATTGATTGGTACCCTCTCTCTAGGATAGTTGTTCAAAGACTTTCCTTAGTCTTTGAACAACCATTAAACCTTCCCCATGCAAGGTACATGCTTTACCACTGAGCTGTGTTTCTTTTCCTTTGCACTAGATATAAGATGAGAACATTTTGCTTGTGGTATTTATTCTATAACATACCTATGATCACATGCACATTGCCATTTATGATTTGAGGTATCAGTGCAACTTGAAGTCATCTTTTGCTGAAGTTCATACAGTGGACTTGAAGGAGGGAAGCAGAAAGTTCTGGTGTAGGGCTACTGCTGGCACTTTGAATGTCTTCCTTCCTATGGGCTATTTTCAAAGTTTCATACCTTCTTCTTTCTTCTTCTTCTTGGGTAGATGTCGTAATGGTTTCTTCTCCCCCGGAGGATCGGGGCCGCTAGGTGCAAGGAAGGCATGGGATACGGAAGTGTGGTGGAAAGGTCACTTCCGATCAAGTCGGGTGATCTGTATTTATTGACTTGCATTCTCAAGTCATGCACAGAGCGCGCATGACCCCGATTACAGAAATCTTGCTTACATAGCATGTTGTTGGCCAAGGTACATTTGCCAGCCTAAGAAGTTGCTAAGAAAGTATTGCGTGCCAAGGTTCCCCATAGGCAGACTAATCAGCAGATTTAGTGAGACTCACTGTTCTGCTTAGTGTCTCCATGGATGTGAGGGAGATACTGTGAGCTGTTTACTAGGCATTGTGACATTTGGGTGACTTTTGTCCTACTCCTTTCAGTGCTCTCAGCCAAGGCAATATGGAATCTCTACTGCTAACTATCACTATTAGTGTTTACCCAATTTCCTTTCCTGCATAGCCAGGTTGGTCTCCAGCCCGTGTTCTAGCCAGACAGACCAATCGGGAAAGGTTATAACCAATTAATAATGCGTCTCATCCACAGGTAGAGATAGGGACAACTGGACTATACTTTTCACAATACCTCTGACAAGCTGCATATTACCAGAGATGGCCCATACACACTCAGTGTCCAACAAATATTACTGCACAGAGTACACACACTGGCTGGAGAGGGCATCATTGCTGCTTGCTTTGCCAAGGCTGAATAATCTTAAAGCGGACAGAAAAGGGAAGAGGTGGTATAAATAGTTTGAGGAATCTATCTTTGGTTCCTTCAAGGTTTGCAGCATACCACAAGGGGGCTGCATTCCCCAGCCTCCCCCTCCATGCTCCAAATCACTTAATTAAAAAAATTAACAAACACTGTCCCACAACTCTGTTACTTATACTGTACTTCTAAAATTATTATTATTTTGGGGCTGCAGTGGCTCAGAGGTTAAGCTTGTTAGCTGGAATGCTGGCAGGTTGGCAGTTCGAGACCTGGGTACTGCATGACAGATTGAGTGCCCGTCTCTGTCCCTGCTCTTGGGGACATGAATGCAGCCTCATTTTGGTATTCCCTGAGCAGAGTTTCTTCCGCAAAAATCTTTTAAACCCAGAATAATTTCTGACACAAAATTATTATTATTATTAGTGGGGCTATGAGAAGCTGGCATTCAAACTTTTCCAAAAGAAGTAAAATAAAAGGATGTTGTTGTTGTTCAGTCGCACAATCGATTCTGACCCTTTGCGACCCCATGGACCATTGCCTGCCAGGCACCTCTGTCCTCCACCATCCTCCTCAGCCCGCTCAGCTCTGTGCCCGCTGCGTCCACAATGCCATCTAGCCATCTCATCCTTGGCCGCCCCCTTCTTCTTTTGCCCTCCACCTTTCCCAGCATCAATGCTTTCTCAAGTGAATCCTCTCTTCTCATTTGATGTCCAAAGTACTTCATCTTCATCTTTATATTTGACCTTCTAAGGAGCAGTCAGGACTGATTTCTTCTAAGATTGACTTATTTGTTCTCCTTGCTGTCCAGGGGATTCTCAAAACTCTCCTCCAACACCACATCTCAAAGGCGTCTATTCTTCTGCATTCAGTTTTCCTAATGGTCCAGCTCTCACAACCATACATTACCACCATGAATACCATTGCTTTGACTATACGAACTTTTGTATGCAAGGTGATGTCTCTGCTTTTCACTATGTTCCCCAGGTTTCTCATGGATTGCCTCCCTAGAATCTGTCACCTCTTTATTTTATGGCTGCAGTCACCATCTGCAGTGATCTTAGATCCTAAGAAAGTAAAATCTGTCACTGCTTCTACTTCTTCCGCATCTATTTCCCAGGGATTGATAGGGCCTGTTGCCATTATCTTGGTTTTCCTGATGTTGAGTCTCAAGCCAGCTTTTGCACTCTCTTCTTTCAACCAAATCAGGAGCTTCTTTAGGTCTTCCTCTATGTGGACAGAAATTAACAGAAAAGCACATATGCACAGATGCAAAATAAGTTTCGATTGTTTATTTAGGGAGCATCACAATGCTTGTCACCTGACCCTGGGAAGACTGTGAGAAGGTGGCATCCATGCTTGCTGAGTCTGCTGACTAGGTCCCCACCATGGATGAACAGTTCTTAAGAACATAAGAACAGCCTTGCTGGAACAGGCCACAGCCCATCCAGTCCAGCATTCTGTCTCACACAGTGGCTCACCATTTCCTTCAGGGTATTCCCAAGCAGATGCCTTCACCTGCTGGTATGATACCTACCTTTACTTTTGGGTTTCTTATCTGTAAACAGACGTTTCATTGGACAGCCATTCCAGCTGGGGGGCCACCTTCAAAATGAGGACTGTTTGCTGGCAACCCTTCAGATGAGGCACAATCCACTACGCTAAAGGACATGCAGTTGCTCTGCCTTTGGAAAGTGGCCCAACTTTGGGAGGCCAAGGATCTGCTATGGTGCGCGTGTTACTATGCATTCATTTTCATTGCTCCATTTAATATGTGTTCTTAATTTATATCTATGGGAAGTGCTAGGATAAGGCATGCTAGGGATATAAAGTAATTAAAGCAATTATCTAATTACGCTCACCAACTGTTCCCTGTGCAACAGAAGCAAGGCTCCACTCCTGCTTGGTCTGCCAGTCCAAGGAGCCACACCCTTGGGGGAAATGCGGGGTATAATTTATTCACTATATGCACATAGCCATTGCAGGGGAGAGTTCCTAAATCTAGTTCCCTTTGAATGCATGATCTGATGCTTAAGCAAGGATCTCTTCTGAAAACATTAACAATGGGAAAGAAGAAACACGGTAAAATTCTGGATGCTGAATTGGGGATGTGATTCATTAAGCTCAGCTTCTGTTTGTATTAACCAGCAATAAAGGGCTTTCAGTTCAGTGAGGTTTCATGCACAAGACTGCAGGGATAGAATTTACGGCTTTCAGAATGCAAAATGTGTATCTGTTTTTGAAAGCAAAGTGCTTCTTCATTCCTTTATCCAAAGAGTAAGCTCAATTGAGCTCAGCAGGGCCTTCTTCAGAATAAACACAGCCAGGACTCCAGGGTCGAGGTCTGTTTTGTTAATTTGACTTCTAACTCGAACAGTGCCTCAGACTGTAAGTCCTGGATATCATTTTCATACTCACAGCATAATGGACCAAGTGAGAACTGTGTGGACAAACTTGTTTGAGAAGAACAAGCATATTTCAAATCGGTATGAGAAGTGGTGGCCCTCCATACTTTGTCAGCTTGTAGCTCTTCTCCTCTTTCACCATAGGCCAGTGATGGTTAACCTTGGCACTCCAGGTGTTCTTGGAATTCAATTCCCAGAAGCCCTGATAAGCAGGAGTTGCTGACTTGGCCTTTTGGTAATTGAAGTCCAAGGACACCTGGAGTGCCAAGGTTAGCCATCACTGCTGGCATAGACAGTGTTGAGTAGGCTGCTTGGAGCTGAAGTCAACTTCTGGAAGGCTACATTTGCTAAATTCCTGCTTTAAATGATTAAAACTATGTTAAGCTAACTGGAAAGACAGGAAAGACATACTGCTTCTTTAGTGTAAATTATGCAGATTATTCAGATCAAAGGCATTGCTTTGCCTCCTCTGCTCCACTCCAGTTTCTTTTTAAATGCAACCATTAGATTAGCAAACCTATCATTTCCAATATTTCATTGGTCTAAGTAACTTCAGTTAAAAATATTTTTGGTGAACAACTAATGTAATTTCTAATTTTATCTTTTTAAAAAAGTCCAATTCCTTTCTTGGTATAATGTGTGGATTCAAAATCAGTTTAATAGCTGGTATAATCTCGATAGGATATATTTTCTCCTCAATCCAAGGGAAAAAAATAAGGAAGGTGGGGACAGGGGGACAGAACAGCAAGGTACTACTTTGTGAGGTATTTTTAGGGTTGCTGCAGAACAGAATTTCACCCAAAAAACTGGGTGAAACACATCCTACCAAAAAAGAAAAAAAACACCCCAAAAGTTATCAGAAGCTTTTCCACAGTTTCTCATGTCACTGCCTCCATTGATTGCTAAAGGGACAGTCACACAAAAAATGCCTGCACTTCATTAGGCAAATTATTTAAATGATCTTAAGAGAAACTGTAACACGTCTGCCCTTCAGAGAAGTAGCCTCAACACCTCCATACCACCCTGCCATTTGCCTTACAGCTGGAAAAAATATGCACACATACACTGCAATGGTTCAAGTGGCTAAGATGCTGACTAGAAGGTAGCAGGTCAGCAGTATGATACCTGAATACTGCAGGACGGAATGAGCTTCCATCTCTATCCCAGCTCCTGCCAACCTAGCAGTTCAAAAGCAACAAATTGCAAGTTGATAAATAGGGACCACTTCAGTGGGAAGGTAATAGCTTTCCATGAGCTCCGGTGTCTAGTCATGCCTGCCACATGACCACGGAAACATCTGCAGAAGCAGACAGAGCTGGCTCTTCGGCTATGAAACAGAGATAAGCATTGAACCATAGAGTCAGATACGACTGGCTTTTGAGCAAGGGAAACCTTTACCTTTACCTACACTCTCAATATCTCTGCCTATATGTCCCTTTAAAAAATTAAACCATGTATGTTAGGAACGCATGTCCTGTTCTGAAGCACAATGGTACAGTTGCACTTCCCTGAGTGACTGTGCTTTAAAACAAGTACTGTGTTCTCTTAGTACCCTGTTCCTAAAGGAAAGTGGAAGGAATCTTTTTATATGGCTGTACTACTGCATATTGGTGGTGTGGTGGTGATTTCATTGATGGAATGGAGCATCATGCGGTAGAACAATTGATCAGAGAGTTAACAGCAGAGAGCCTGTATGCAGCTGCACTGACTTAGTGGTTAAGACGCTGAACTTGATGACTGGAAAGTTGGCAGGTCAGCAGTTCAAGACCTGAGTGCTGCACAAAGGAGTGAGCTCCCAACTCTGGCCCAGCTCCTGCCAACCTAGAAGTTTGAAAGTAGGAATATTGCAAGTAGATAAATAGGTACCACTTTGGTAGGAAGGTAAACAGCATTCCCTGCACATGTCCACAGAAACGTCTGCAGACACAGACAGCGCTGGCTCTGTGGCTATAAACAGAGATGAGCACTGAACCATAAAGTCGGATATGACTGGCTTCCGAGGAAGGGTGACCTTTATCTTTACCTCTACCTATGCAGCTCTTGGACCACATATTGCCCACTTGTTTTTCAGATGGTCTTGTGCCATACAGTATCTCCTTGACTTCAAAATGTTGCATCTGGCCCTGCTGGATTTCACCAATCTGCTTCGTGGGGCTCCTGATATTGGACTTAAGCCAGAGGGATAAGAGGATGCCCGAGCCGCAGCCAAGAAGCTGCGCAGAGACTCTCCCGGGCCCCTGCCATTGGCCCGGGATGGGAGTCACCTGCGGCCACCGGCTCCGCCTCCCTCCCTCCAGCCCTGCCCTGACCAGAGGGATAAGAGGATGCCCAAGCCGCAGCCAAGAAGCCATGCTGAGACTCTCCTGGGGCCCCGCCATCGGCCCGGGATGGGAGTCACCTGCGGCCACCAGCCCCACCTCCCTCCAGCCCTGCCCTAACCAGAGGTATAAGAGGACACCTGAGCCGCAGTCAGGAAGCCATGCCGAGACTCTCCCGGACCCCCACCATCAGCCTGGGATGGGAGTCACCTGCGGCCCCCGGTCCCATCTTCCTCTGGCCCAGCCTCACCTCGCCTCAGCCCTCTTCTCCAGTCCGGCATTTGCCGCAGGGGAGAGCAAGTACCTGGGCTCCCGGCGTGGCAAAGGACTTTGAAGTTGTAACACCCCTCTGTTGCCTCGCTCTTCAATGCTGCTGAAGACTTGGAGTTGGGCTCCGACGTAGTTGTTGAGCCTGCTCCTTGTTAACTCTGTTTAGGGTCATTGAGTCATGGGCTCCGACCCTCCCCCCCCTTGGATTATTGTTTATTTTTTCTGATGTGTAACTTTTGTATTGCATTTTTGTATTGTTATATTGTATTTAATATGTTGTGATTGCCACCCTGAGTCGGCCTTGTGCTGAGTAGGGCGGGGTAAAAATCCAAAAAATAAAATAAAAATAAAAAGCTCCTGCCTTGAATGCACTGGAGGTTTGAGGGCTATGGATTAGATTTGCCAGCAATGAGATGGCTATGCAGCCTGAGCCAGGCAAATTCTTGAGCTGCAGAGATATGTTTTCCTTGAGTTTATACTAATTCTGACTCAAAAGCCACAGAGGCAAGAACACAGGAGTAAAATATTGGAATGTAAACTGTCAAGGAGTCTACTAAGAGGAAAAATCCAAAAAAAAAAAAAAGAATGACTACGGTAGGCATGTTAATGCTTATAGAGCATGCATATTTCATCAGAGTCATACCCATCAAGCGCTGCACCGGAAAATATGGGAACTGCTCTGGCCTGGGTGCACATGTGCAGCAAAAACTCCTTTGCGCATGCACAGAACCCTTTGTGCATGCACAGAGCCCATTTGCAATGGGCATGCATGTGCAGTAACCCCTTTCCCTGCTGTTGAAATATGGGACGGCAGTGGGAAAGGGGAGAAACGGGTGTAGAAATACAGTATTTCCCGGCCAATCTGGGATACTTGACAGGTATGATCAGAGTGCTAATTTTCCATAAACTTTACATGGAACTATTTCACTTTTGCAGCAGCTGCTCTCTGATCTGTCTTGGAGCAATCAGTCAGCTACTTAACACTTGCTGGCAAAACACTTTATAGGGTGAATCTTGATTTTCTTTGTTAACTTGAAAAGAGATTTCCCTTCCCAAGTGGCATTGTCAAAATGCATACACACACCTGCTATCTGCCATTCAGTCACTTGACAATGAGAAATAATCATTTCGCTAATTAAAAATGGCTAACTTTCCTTTCTTTCGCTCTCTACATCCAACAGGGTTAAACTGGCAATTAAACTGTTTTCCCTGCAAAAGGTTACTCTTGGCTGGTCTGTCAACATATTTAGGAGTTCCAAATATATTTTGTATGTGCGGCTTTCCAAATTGCTTGTGTTCCTTCATTTTAACAATCATTAGGAGGTTGAATAGAAATGATGAATTTGTTTAGCTCAGCGACCAATGTAGGAATCAATAAAAGCTTTGGAAAGGCATGATGTATTTGAAATCTCAGATTCCAATCCAAAAAGCCCTAATTGAGTCACATTATGTTAATACACATCCAGAATCCAACTTGAAAATAGCGGAGGAGGCCATCCATCCATTTTTTAAACAGAGAAAACATTCCCTTTCATCTCTTACTCAGCGGAACATGGGCAGACAACTTACAATGACTTACATTTAGCTTAGTCTCAAATACTGTAGACCAGTATGCAGTAGCAATTTGAGATGTCTTCCAAAGATTTTTCCCAGAAACACCACTTGACTAATTTTTAGATCAGAGATGATGTAGACTGAAATTGGGACCTGCAACATGTCACATTTGGGATCTGCCACTGAGTTGTTCCACTGATCCTTGTTTCTGCTCTCTACTATATATTTTTGGGGAAATGAACTAGTAGAGTTGGCTATCTGCTGGGCTGACTCTGGCAATGTTGCTGGGAAAGCTATCACCCATATCTCATGTTTATCTCACCAAAATATGGTTGCACTTTACAAGAAAGAACACAGTGATGGCTCTTCATAGAAAATGGCTGGAAGCAATCTATTAGATCCATCTTCTTTTTCTTTAGCAAGACACTGAATGATTCTACTCTACTTGTGATGTAAAAAGTTACATCTTGAGAGCTGTGTTGGAAAGTTGGAGTGAGCGCTTGCAAATCTTATAACTTCTCAGAAGTGGGAAGCCAATCTTTGGGAGAAAGATTCAACAGAGTACTCCCAGAAGAATAGATTGGAAAACCAATCTATTTAGAAAACCCTGAAGGAGGTCAATGTAAGTCAGGACCAACTGGATAGCACACAAATATTATTATTTACTATACTGTACATTATAACCAAAATGTGTAGGGATTCTTAGTTGTCTTCCAAAGGATCCACACTGGTTTACGCAGATGTGGCTTGGGTGAGATCTGGCTGAAGATCAGCATATGAATCATCCCCCAAAATAAAAGCACACCTAACATCCTGTTATTTACCAAGCTTGATCATGAGTACACCTCATGAGTATTATGTCACTGCCCATCCAGTGTTATGTAATGTCACATGACTGCTTGTACCAATTAGCATCTCCACTTCCTGCATTGCTCTTGTGCAGTTAATAAAAACCATCTGGGTCCTTTTGTCTCAGAAATTCCCTCCCAGCTGGCTTCTGCAAGAAGTTCTGTCTCTGTGTGTCTTTGTGTGATTGAGGGGTGTGTGAATGTTTCAGGGGCCGGTGTGAGGCCCCCATTGCAACAGGTGGCAGCCCAACATGGGGCAAGCCCCATTACAACAAAAATGTATGATGTTTCCACTACAAGGTGTATAACGTTATTTAGGCAGCTCACTCAACATGTGTTATTACAATTCGCTGGCATCCTTGACAAGTTCTTCTTTAGTAATATTTGGAGATCTCTGATATTGTCTGGTCAATTCCATATAAGTACTAATCATACCTGATCATATTTAGATTCTAAAGTCAAAGAACATCTGTGCATACTCATTAGCCATGCTTCAGCCTTGCTTTGCCTATCTCTGAAGACTGTACGTTTATCTCTCATTCTTTCTACCAACCCCATGATAACTTCCTTCCCATCTGCTACATATATAGCTTCTATAAGTTTGAGAATGGTAAAGGCTGCCCTTGCTCGAAAGCAAGTCATATCCGAATCTAGGGTTCAGTGCTCATCTCTGTTTATAGTCAATGAGCCAGCGCTGTCTGCGTCCACAAACGTTTATGTGAACATGTGGCAGGCATGACTAGACACCGGAGTGCACAGAATGCTGTTTACCTTTCCACTGAAGTGGTCCCTATTTATCTACTTGTATTTTCTTGATTTTGAACTGCTAGGTTGGCAGGGGCTGGGACAGAGATGGAAGCTCGCTCCATCGTGCAGCACTGAGGTCTCAAACTGCCAACCTGCTAACCTTCCGGTCGTGTAGTTCAGTGTCTTAACCAATAAGCCACCGCAGTCCCATGAGAATGGTACAGAGTTACTAAATAATATACCAGGGTTCTTTGGCTCCACTTTTTTTGGCCTGCCCAAATGGAGATGGTGATTTATTCCAAATTAGTGAGCCAGTAATCTTCCAGCACAGATCAGGAATTCCAAACAAAGAGCAGAGTTGGTTGTAAATATAAGCATGATTTCTTTTTATTCACTAACTGCCAAGCTCTGGTTAATTGATATGAAACTGGAGCCCCAGGGTAAAGGAGCAGAAATTTTAATTCTTCCATCCTTCCATTATCTAGTTAGCACAAGAAATAATTATTCCATTAATATAATGAATCACTTTTGGGTCAGTCACTTCTACTTTAGCCCTTAATTAACCAACCTTTTATAAAATATTTCTATGCTACCTTTTAAATGAACACCTTCTTAGAGTGGTTCACTAAATTGCTCAAGAAAACAGTAAAAAAAAACCCCACAGCAAATACATTTTTAAAAGACAGCATAGTAAATCCTCCTGCAGTACAACAGAGGAATTAACAACTTTCTCCTCCTCCTCCTTCTTCCATGTCTAGGCCAGATGTGAAACCACCAAAATGACGGCACCTTTTGTTAAGTTCAGGCTGCAATTCCTTTTGCCTGACCTAGTATGAGCAAGATTAGCCGGCAACAGAAGGTGGCTGTTACCAGGGTATGCCCAATTGTGATTCAAAAATACCATAGTCTTCGAGGAGGCTGTTTCTGTGTACCTGAAACAACCAAAGAGTAGATCTAGTTGCTAGATCAAACAAGAATAGAGCCACTTAATCTATGGAACTAACAGTAAAATTACTTTCCAATTTATCAGGATCTTACTTTCTGTCCCATCATTCTCATAGGTCTGTTGGGTGATGAGAGACAACAGATGGTCTTCTGGATGGCTATTCCCAGGCTTTGGAACTCTCGTTTTGTGGGAGGCGGGCTGGGTTCTTTCCTGTAGGCAACAGTATTTTTATTTAGACAGTTCTTGGACCACTGATCAACTGGTGGGGAACATAGAAACTGCACTTCTTTTTGTTGTGTTTTAAAATAGTTTTAAAGCAATGTTAATTCACTGTTTTTAATGTGATAATATAGTTAATGGTGTTTTAATACTGTATTTTTGTGGCTTCCTAATCTCTATATGTTTTCAGATTAATTTTGTAAGATGTCTTGGGGTCTTCAAGAATAAAATAAAATAAAAGCTATTGATTTATGGGTTCATTTCATTTGGTAGTAGTAATTCAACTTGTATAGTGGAACAGTGATTATTTAGTGAGTATAAGAAAATATACTTCACCTGATCATCCCCAGACAATCGGGGACAATAGTGTTTACTTTGCTGAAACCCTACATGATAGTGTCAAAGTAATCAATTCATGTTGTTGCTGTGGCTGTACAATCACAGAAAATTAAACATTTCCTGATTGGCTAGGAATGGTCAGGGGAAGTATACAGTATGTTTTTTTTCTTTCCAGATGATCTTGGACTTCAATTCTCAGAAGCCCTGATCAGCAGGTGTATTGAGTTGGACTTCTGGTAATTGAAGTCCAAGAACATCTGGAGAGCCAAGTTTGCTGACCCTTGCCCTAGACCCCTGGTGGCAAACTCTTGCTGATAAGGGTTTCTGGGAATTGAAGTTCAAGAACAGTTGGAGTCCCAAGGTTTTCCATCACTACCATAGACAATTGGTGTTCTGGTGCAGCAATCATTTACCAAATTTAAGGAAAAAACTACACTTCCCCAGATCATCCTCAGATAATTAGGAGAAGTGTTGAATTTTCCTGCATTGAACACCAGCTTGTCAGCTGATGAATGATACCAGATGTTTATATACAGCCTCTACATTCGCTGAGAATGGAATAAAATGGCCACAAAACAATAGAACCCACCACCATCCCTACAAAGGGCTCTCTCTCTTTATGGCACATTGCTCTGCTCTGGCATCCCATAGGTGTAGACGGAGAAGAAAAAGTGGACCAGCCCAACACAAAAATGCCGAGAAGAGTGGGATATGGGACAATGTAGACAACCCTTTAGGCCCAGTGTAAAAATAACAAAATATATATATAAGCAATCACTCTTGAGCAGGCTTTCTCAACCTTGTGCCTCCAGGTGTTCTTGGACTTCAAATACCAGAAGCCCACGTTAGCACACCTGCTGATCAGGGCTTTTGGGAATTGAAGTCCAAAAAGATCTGGGGGCCCAACTTTGTGAAACCCTGCCCTAGAGCAAGGCATTTACAAGTTTGGGGCCACCCCAGAAAAGTCTCTCTTTCTCTTTTTTGTCTACTGATGGATTTGTGAACCAACCAGGCCACGATGACAGATCTTATGGCCTCAACAGAAAGTTAGAATCCATGCTAGAAGTTCTCCAAGTAATCTGGTGCTCGGTCAGAGTCATTAAAAATCTACCAGGATGTTAAAAGATTGGATCTTTCAGCCACATTCTTTTTTCTTAAGGCAAACTTTGTACACCTGTTAAAACCCACCCCTTCCTTTCTTTTTATTTCTTGCCATAATGATGATGACAAAGCTGGCGGCATCAATAATTTAACATCAGCTGAACATCAGGGGATGTGAAAAGTGACAAAGCTGACAAACCCATCACAAGCTATCTTGACAAATCTGTAGCCGGGAAAGACTGCAGATGCAGCAATGAACCCTCTTCTTACACCTCCCACATTTAACAGGCTTCTCTTTAAACATCACAGCAGTGGAAGATCATCCATTCTCACACCCCCTACAATGCACACACTCCTTTTTTTGATGTCACAACAAGATTCTCAGCACTGACACTGAACCGCCAATGATTTGGCAGCATGATGAATAACCTTTTTGGCCACTGCAGTTTCAGGTACTCTCATCAAAGTAAAATTTGTCCCTATTAATCAAATATAAGTGCTCTTTGCTGGAATCCTCATTTGTATCGCACAGATTTTGAACATTCATCTAAGATGCTGTGCACAACTGCTAACCTTTCAGGTGAGTCTGCTGGGAGTGCCAGCTCATTTGTATACCGGGCCTGTCTTGCCAAAGGGCAACCAAACATCATTTACTTGGAGGCGAGGTAAAAGTGGCACACCAGCTTGATGGTGCTTAGCTTCAGAAGCCAGACATTAATTAACACGCATCCATTGATTATTATTGATTAGCATTTCTTTTTCTTTCTAGAAGCTTGAAGTAGGCATATTCTTATAGTCACTACTCTCTCTCTCTTATTGCTCTCCCCTTAAAATTGCTTTGGACCAGTGTAATTAATTGGGTGAGATGCCTTTTTGTTTGATGGCCAATGACTGGAAGCCAGCCCAGAAAAGATGATCAAAAGAGGAAAGCACAGATCAAAACCGTGTACATAGAGATTGATTTTTAGAAACCAACAGTGTCATTCTGTGTCTATTCGGAGGCAAGCGTCATTGAGCTCTAGGGTGCATCATCCTGGGGAAACAGGCATAGGATTGTAGCTCAGTTCTGTTTATAGAGAGCTAGTGTAGTTGCAGTGGCTAAGGAAGATGACTGCATTATCTTGTGTATACCTACCCAGAAGCAAGTCTCAATGAATTTCAGTGACATGTGCTCCCAGTCCTGGATAAATGCATAGTCTGTCTGGGTAAGTTACTTTTGGCACTACCATTTTTAGAATCCTCCAGCAAGCTGTAATCTAATTTTACCCCCAATTTTTTGATAGATTTTCATTGAGTCATGGTCTGAGTCCCTAATCAAATGTATGTTTATACAAGAGTAGGCCCCACTGTACAGACTGGGACTCACTTCTATATACACATGCAGGATTATCCCTGTAAGTGACAAATCAGGAGAGTCCCAGTGTAAATGTCACCTTTGCCCTGAATGCATGAGTGCAGGGTAAGGCAAATGTTTCTCTCTATCTGAGCATTAGTACCCTGTCAATATCCTACTTTATCAACTTCCTGAAATGTGGAGGGTAATGAAGGCTTGCTTTAGAGCAGGTATTTTCAACCTGCGGCCCACGACACCATTTCATGTGGGCCCACCACCACCTCCACCACACCAGGAACCCGTGGTGGGATTCAAATTTTTAAATACCTACACTGTGGGCACGGTATGGTGGGCATGGCCAGGGGAAAGCCCTGCGTTGCACCCAAATTAGGACTACTTTATTTCAAAACTTGAATGGGCGGAGCCAGCCAGAATTTCTGCTACCGGTTCAGGTGAACTTGTGTGAACCTGCTGATGCCCACCACTGCCAGGAAGGGCCATGTGATGGAGGAAGGACAAAATGGCTGTCCAGCCCCTGAAGCTGTCTGAGAGAGCAGGACCTGGCCCCTCTCTTAAAAAGGTTGAGAACTCCAGCCTTAGAGAGCTGTTGTAAATATAATTTTGTTTTTAAAAAAATACTATTATTTAATTTATTTAGACTTATACCCCACACATCAGGCTGAAACAATCACGAAGTACAAACAAATAAGGTATAAAATCAAACAACAAACCTGAAGGCCAATGACAATTAAAAGACAATTAAAGGTAAAGAAATAAGAAATAGGTAATACCTCTCTGAAGGCCTTCCTAAACAATTCTCCTTTTATTACATTGCAGAAAAACTGTATAGAGAGGTTTTTAGTGTTCAAGGAATGAAGAAGCAGACGAATGAAGTAGTGAAATTCAGCTCTTTATTAGTGGGGTTTGAACACAGTTTGGATGATCATGGGGCAAAACTTGGACTTATCTATACCTATAAATCTGTGCGTTAACCATTGTGATTTGACAAAGGATGTTTAGCCAGGCCCCACTAGCCCCGAACGAGCATTCATGCACTCGCCTGAACTGCGTATGGAGGTAACTGGGGGGTTGAGAAATGCACCAGTGGGGCAGGAGCCCCCCGGATGCAAACAAAAAAAGGGAACTTCAATTCCCAACATTTCTTGCGCTGCACCACACCAGAGCCAATCAGGCTGAGTGGCGCAAGCAAAAGGAATGTTTGGAAACGCACCACGGCCAATCAAAATGAAGCCGCAGGAAAAAAACGCTGCACAAACTGAAATCGCAAACGCCATGCTACAAGCCCCAGCGTCCTGCGTGCCATGAGCCCGCAGAATGCTGAGGAAGCTGGCGTGCGACAAATAAAAATAAAAAAGGCAGGCCGCGGAACTCCCCCCCCCCACCGCCGCATACAGCGGCGATGGGATTCCTGTGTCCAGCTACCCTGGCCAGCCAACAGAAATACCCCCACCCCAATGCCGCATGAAGCGGCAATGCAATTTCCGTGGTCCGGCCACCCAGGCCGGCCCACGGAAATACCACCACCCCAATGCCACATCAAGTGGCTATGGTATTTCCGAAGTCCAGCCACTGAGACTGGCCAACGGAAATACCCCCACCCCCAACACAAAACAACACAATCCAAAAACATTCAAAAGTAATCAAAACCAAAAATAACAAACAGAAAAAGTAAACACAAAAACATCCAAAAACAAACAAGAAAAAACACACAGAACCTCCCCCCCAAAAAAACCCAAAACAACGCCCCCCCAAAAATAATTAAACCAGAGACCTTACCAGGAGATGTCCTCACTCCATGATGACCGGAACTAAACTGAGGAAAGAAAGAGACTACTTACCGGAAAAAGAAGCGACACCCAGAGGACAGTAGAGAAAAATAGTAAATTAAAAGAAAAGCTCACCAGCCCCACCCAGAGGCCACAAGAGAAAAAACATTCAAAAATATTCAGAATAATCACAAAGAATTCACAAATTAATGAAATAAGTTTTCAAAACATTCAAAAATATTCACAATAATCACAAATAATTCAAAAAAAGAAATAAGTTTTCACTAAAAAAAACCAAAAAAACCCATCTAAACACAGTATAGAAACATTGGTTTTTTTAAAAAACATATTCTTACACATTTCTAAAATTATTATCCAAGGTACAACTATTTAAATAAATTCACATAGTAACACATTATTTGGTTAAATACAATAATTATTAAAAATATATCATCCTTTCCTCTTTTTTAAAACCAAAAACAAACAAAAAATGATCACAGTTTATAACAGCCCATGCGTAAAAATAAAAATTTAAAAAACCACAATTAAAAACTAACCTCATTTGCATAAACATAAAACAAAAACCTTCCAAAACCATTTTAAACAGCCCGGCACTGCCGGGCAAAATCTGCTAGCATACACTATAAACAGTAACAGTAACAATAATACAACAAGCCCATTGGCTAACAGAGTGTGCACATTATTTGTATAAGAATAGATACATGAGAAAAGATACATTCCGCTCCTGTCAGAAAACACAGTTAACATACTTAACAGGGGTCAAGCACACAGTTGATGACAAAGCATTCCAGGCTTATGGGGCCACCACTGGGAATGCCTAATTCCTACTCATAGTCCTCTGGGCACTCACAGCCCCAATGCCTGGGAGGACTGTGTGACCAAAGGCTGATTTAATCAGAAGAGGTGCTTGGAAGATACTGTACTGAGGTCCCAAATAAACAGAAAAAAGAAGGAGAAACAGAAATAGGAAAAACAAGGCTGTGTAGTCTTTTTATATAATCTGAAGGCAAGAATGAATGATATGTTTATTAGCCCATTAAAAATACCAGTACTAGCAAGCTTTCAATCCTGCACAAGTCTTCATTAGAATGGCCAGCACACAGAGAAAGAAAATTTAAAAATCATGACCAGATGTGTTTGCATGTCTCCTTTCTTAAAATTAAGTTTCAAAATGGGGATTGCAAACACAGGTCAAAGGTGGAAGTTTCAGATCCCACCTTTGGTGATGTGCACTGGAATATGAGAATGTGCATTTTATTTTGCCTCCCTCAAGTACAAATACCATAATTCTCCTTTCTGGGAGTCTTGTCTGCCAGACCCAGGCCATACAGACAGCAACATAATGCTCACTTGGACAGAAGACCCAGCTGGCAGGCATCATAAAAAGTGTTTACAGTCTTCTCTGTGTCCCAAGTTATTTTTCTAGTTTACTAATATGATTGTGAATGTTTATTCTTTAAAAACTATGTACCATGGCTTGAATGTGTGTTCTGAATACATCAATATAGCTAGACACTGTTAGGAGGAAAGTTGTGGCTACAAATGATAAATACAGCCACACTCAGGGGACCATTTTCAGAAACCACAGAGAGAGTCTTGGTTTTCCATTGGAAAAACCACTGGCATTCCTGGATTGGGAGTTTGTCATTCTCCAGATGTTTTGGAGCTCTAACCATCCTAGCCAGTAGTCAAGAATTACAGATAGTGTTATCCCAAATAATCTGGAGGGTCCTATCTTTGTATTCCTGCCCTAAAGTAAGATAACTGACTGGTGTGGTGCTGGGTAGATCCAAGACCCAGGACAGTTATTCTGTGTTTATATTGTTTATTACTGTATGATTTTAATCTTCTATCTATCTATCTATCTATCTATCTATCTATCTATCTATCTATCTATCTGTATATACAGTGGTACCTCGAATTACGAATGCCTCGGGTTACGAATGTTTTGGGGAACAATTTTCAATGCATTCTTATGGGAAACCACATTTTGAGTTCCAAATTTTTTTGTAATACAAAACATTCCTGGGGAATGCATTAAATATGTAACTCAAGGTACCACTGTAAGCCGTCTTTGGTGGTGCTTGCATCAAAAAGGTGGAGTATAGGTAAAGGCCACCCTTTCTCAAAAGCCAGTTGTATCTGACTCTAGGATTAAGGAGTTTCTGTGGACATTTGCAGAAGTTTCTGTGGACATGTGGCAGGCATGACTAGACATTGGAGTCCACGAAACTTTGTTTACCTTCCCACTGAAGTGGTCCCTATTTATCTACTTGCAATTTTTTGCTTTCGAACTGCTAGGTTGACAGGAGATGGGACAAAGACAGAAGCTCACTCTGTCACGCAGTACCTGGGAATCAAACTCTGACCTTCCAGTCAGTGAGTTCAGCATCTTAACCACTACATGTGAATGAATGAATGAATGAATGAATGAATGAATGTACTGGTCCAGAAATTCTTCAGCTTGCCTTCAGACCATGGACAGCAATTTCACGAGAAAGACAAGAAATAAACCATGGGAGCAATGATGTCACTGCCTGGTCAGGAGAGTCCTTCCAGAAGCTGCACTGCCTTACATTTTATGATTTACTTCCTTGAAAAACTGGTACCTTTTTCTGCAGCTCTTGCTTCTTGTTACAGCCTAAGGAATGAAGATCAGGTTAGTGGGATTCTTCCAAGAGCTTTCCTGCTTGCTTGAGGAGACTGAGGCTGACATCATACAGTCAACTCCTGAATATAGAAAAAAAGCTGGGTTATTAATGTATTAAGTGTGCTAAGAAGCCTTGATCTCTCTTGAGGGTAGTTTCTGTAATATCTCACGGTATAAAATAATTGTCTCCCTTGACAGAATCTGGCCTCTGTCTCCTAAACAACTCGGAGCATTTCTAGGACAGCCAAGTCTATCTAGCTTATTATCTTGCTAGGATCTGCCAATTAACCGCTTGATATCTTACTCCTGTGTTAATGAGCCATTGTTACTTTTTCTGTTATCTACTTCCTCTCTTCAATGTGATTCTCACCACTAGAATAAATACAGGGTATATGCATTTGTGTTCCTGCATCTGAAGAATAGGATTTCGATTCATGAAAACTCACATTGAAATGATAGTATAAGTCTTTCAAGTCTTTTAATGTGTTGAGACAGACTAGCAAGATCACTTCTTTGGATCTCTTTTCAGGAGTTTCAAATTGGTACTTCTTACAACTGAGACACCAGTAGCCATCAATGACAGCTTTTTACCTGCTGAGGGGCAACTCAGATACATCGGGGAAGTTCTTTCCATCGGTGGTGTTCCTCTTGGGCCACAGAAGCTGGTAGAGAAGTATCAACATATCATCCTTCCTTCTCCAGGCATCTTTGTTTGGGGTTTACTACTGTACTCTAAATTTTCAAAAAAGATGGCCATGTGAGTTTGTTGCATCAGTAATGAACAGTTTTGTATCCCCTCAGAGACTATAATATTTTACAGTGGGATGTGCTTGCCTTGTTTTTAATCTGATGAAGCAAGCTCATCTTCATAAAAACCTATACCATGAGATGTGACTGACACAGGAGTCAAAATTTTGGAGTAACATTTGCTGTGTTTCTAGTGGAAGAGAGTCACCCTTCCCAAAAATGATAAATTTCCTACAAGAAATGTTTTACTTGTCTCAAAACTAAAAACCTGTGAGATACAGCTCTGACACGAATTATAAACGTAGCCCTAAGAGAAGACCTAAATATCCAGCCTTGGTTCCGTTGTGATCACCTTCTAATCAATTGAAAACTCTATTTTCAAGCAAACAGAAGAGATGTTTCAGAATGCTTGCTTACTTACCAACCAACCGATTTATTTATTTATGGAAAGATGTTTGCTTTCTCACCTGCTACTTTGAGTGGAGAATTTGTAACATGCCTCTGGAGTATGACATGGACTACAAATAGGATTATTCTCTGCCATATTTCTTTTTCATTTGCAACTGTTTTCTGAAGGTCATACATTACAGGGTTGGCCTGAGTCTGTCCTCCTTTCAAAAAGAGCAAATGAGTGGGGGGTCGGGTGGATGGAGCCTTTCGGTGTTGCCGGTTACACAAGGAGACAATAAATGGGGGAAAGTGGTGTGCTTTCCTAAATGGTACAAATTGAATTGCGCTGACATTTTACAGAGCCACAAATTGCTTGTCTTATGCACGTGCCAGATTTGTTTGCTTCTTGATGAGTTTTGCTCACCCTCCCTTGAAAGCAGAAGATGCATTTGGAGGAGATCGAGACTTGCATTTGAAAGTAAAGATGGTGCGCATGGGGGGGGGGGAATGGAATGGAATGGAAGAAATTTGTGGTTACATTTCAAAACATCAGTGATCAAAGGGAGAAGCTTCTCAGAAACCTCCACTTGTGTACGAGTTTTGCTTTTGTCTTCAATGTGTTATAATGGAGCGACAGTTCAAATCAGAAGACACACACATTTCCTGTCTCTATTCCTTCCTGCATTCCCCCACATAGCCAATGATAGAGTCTTACTTAGTGGCATCTTCTAGGTCTTAATCAGTGATGCGCTGCTCCCAGTGCCCACAGGAGCGCGGGCACCGGTAGCGGAAATTTTTCCAGGCCATGCCTATTTGGCTGGCCACACCCACCTCCCTACCCCAGCCCATGGTATGACCAGCCGAGTGGGCATGGCCCACAGAGTTAGTCATGCCCATAGAATTAGCCACGCCCAGGGTGGGGGTAGTAAAATTTTTTTGCAGTGCATCACTGGTCTTAATCCTTCAGAACCATCCTGCTAGCAATGGCTTTAAACATCCTGAATGATAGACTGCAGACATTTTTTCAGTAGTGGGAAACTGAGCAACCTGACTTCATGATTCTTCATCATTGTGAACCTCAGGCTGTGCCCCTGCTCCACTTTGTGCCTGCTAATGAACAGCTTAAACCTAAGGTTGAGGTGGACTCTTGGCACAGAGAAAAGAATGCCAATATGTTAAATGTAGCCATTTGGGTGTTGTTCTCCATAAGCTTTATGCAGCAGTAGTAAAGTGGGACTGGGGTGGCTTAGTGGGTAAGATGCTGAACTTGACAACTGGAAGGTCAACACATCAGCAGTTTTAGATCTGAGTACTACATGATGGAATGATCTCCCACCTCTGTCCCAGCTCCTTCCAACCTAGCAGTTCAAAAGCATGAAATTGCAAAGAATAATAATAATAATAATAAATTTTAATTTCTATCCCACACTTTCTCAGCCGAAGCCGACTCAAGGAGGCAAATTACAACATGTCCAAGAGCATACAATGTAAGAATACAACCATAGAAAAACACAAAAATATATTAATCACAATGAAAAACATTAAATTAAATAAAGTTACATAACCCAGTATGAACAAGAGTTCAGAGTCCAGCTCACACTCCCCCAAAAGTCCAGAGCTCAGCGCTGCAAACGGGACCAAAGGTCAATGTCCAGGTGGCTAAATATCCCCAGAAGGCAAAACACAGTCATTTCCAGGGTCTGCCAAATAGGTACCTGCCTCCCATTCCCGGGCTGAGTGGAGGGGGCCCTGTGAAGAGGTAGCGCGGTGGCGGCGGCGAAGCTCCAGGTCATCTCCTTTTTGAGCCCTCTGGGCAGGCAGGGCTCGGAGGACGGGAAGACACACCTGCCTCCCATTCCCAGTACCATCTTGGTGGGAAGGTAACAGCATTCTGGGCACTGGTGTCTAGGCAGCATGCCACATGTCTATGGAAACATCTGCAGATACAGACAGCGCTGGCTCTTTGGCTATGAACAGAGATGAGCACCAAACCCTAGAGTCGGATGCTACTGGCTTTCGAACAAAGGCAACCTAACACGAGATGGTGAACCACTAGCGTTTTTAAAGACACTTTTAATTGTAAGCAAGCTCACTTCTTGTTCAGATGCACAACACCATCTCTCAGAGCATCCACTAAATTAGGATAATACACCAACATGGATTTATTTGTTTGTTTACATTTATACACTGCCCTTTTGCATGAAATTTTTTGATGCAAGTAGCAGTTGGAGTAGCAGTTGGAAGAAGGAAAGAGGCAGGAAGAGGAGGTGGCAGTGGCAGCAGACTGGACCATGCAGTGGTGGGCTCCCAAAAAATTTGCTACCACACTGTGGGCGTGGTATGTTGGGTGTGGCCAGGGGGAAAGCCCTGTGTTGCACCCGATTGGGACTACTTTATTTCAAAACTTGGATGGGCGGAGCCAGCCAGAATGTCTGCTATTGGTTCTGGTGTGAACCTGCTGATGCCCACCACTGGGACCATGGCATACTTACTATATAAGGCAAGTGAGTGTCATTCTCTCTTACTTAAAGGGGACTTCAGGGAAGCCCCCTTACTTAAAGCGGACTTCAGGTTGACCTTAAGGGAAATACGTTTTTCTACAGGTCCAGGTTTCAGGCTCGTATGGCATGGAATGACAATGCCCTCTGCCTGAAGGAACACTGTCTCATTTGGCACACTAGTTGGTGAGCAAGACCGCAATCCCACTGCTATCTTGGACAGACTTCCCCAAACAATTTTTTTCCCTCAGCCCACCATTGTCATTATCAAAGTGGTAGACATGTTAGATGGGGCAGGTATACCGAACAAGACACAATACAAAACAAAATTTAAAACAACAACAAAAAGAGAGAATCTTGTCCCTTGGATGAGGCATAATTCTGGTATTTTTACATTTTCCTGCACCCCTTCAAGCTCCTCTGGGACAGCTTTGGAACTTATTCTTGAGATGTGAGTCTGGCACCTGTTGCCTCCCATCTTTTGCGATTTGTCCTTCTATAACCCTGTTCCCCAGGGCTGGTGGCTCAACCTCTGCCCTCGGATGACTCTTCTCTTTCACAATAAGGAACCCACTTCCTCCCACTGTTCCCATTTCAATTGCCAGCAGCAGTGCATTGTGCTGTCTCTTTAGGTGGCTGAGCATGCCTCTGTGGGAGAATTAACCCAAGTCCTACTCACACTTGAACACCTACGTGCCATGCATGCACTCAAAGCCATGGCAGCATCTGTTACACAGTATTGAAAATGCTTCCAGATCATCAGCTTCTTGAGAGCTCCAGTTTTTGATGACATATTCCTAACAAGGATTGCTAACTTTTCATCACTGCTAGTGCTGGCAACTGATGGGGCAAATGCAAGTGGAGGGGCAAGGATGATTTCTGGGTCACATCCTTCTGCAATAGTGCCCACCTGAGTCCCCTCCATCTCCTCCCCCCCTCCCACACACACACATCAGATGTGTACAGTATATACTTAAAGGGGAGTTCCCGCCAACCACAATGCTGCTTTTGCACAAAGAGCAATTTGTTGGGAATGGGGTAAACCCTTCCTTGAATAGGATGGATCTGCATGGGATGGACATGGGAGGCAATGTCCAGTGCTCTTCATAAATCTCTTCCCCAACAACAAAAGCAGCATCACTGCTGCTGCACAAGCTGATAGGGCTGCATCCAGTACAGGGGCCATCTTTGTCCTATGGCGCATCAGCTCTTTAGAAGAAAAGTGCCTTCTTCGCCATCTTTATCTCGCTCCTTGCCCTGACTGCCCTAGTTAGATTGCAGAAAGACACCACTGGAACATGCCTTAGGTTCACTCATGTCTATTCTACCTCAGTCCAGAGGTTTATTGTCTTCTCCTTGGCAGAAACATCCCTCTCCACTGCTCTTTCATAATGCTGAACAAGATTTTTTTTTTTGGGGGGGGGGCAGTTGTAGGCAGTCTTTTCCCTCTCCCTCTCCTACTCTCAGTAGACGCTGCTGTAATTGGGTGGAGGCAGCATTCTTGCAGCATTTCCCAAGTGCCAACTTGTTCTACCATACTCACATTTCATAACCTGCAAACCCTGCCCAAAGAATCAAAATTAGCTGATTCTGCTATGGCAAAACACAAACTCTTCCAATGAAAATCACACATGCATACCCAGAGACAAAAAATCTATGAAGTTAATATATTTGTCTCTATATAATAAAATTTTGTTTCCCTGTCTGATATACTCTAAAGGGCCCTAACCTAATAGAATATTTCCCTCTTAATTTATAATATAATGTATTAATCTATGAGTCTAGTAATTTTAAATCTTATTCCTAATCATATTAAGAAAAGAATATACAATGAGATGCAGAGAATGTATGTGTAAGATGAGGGTTCAGAAAAGGACCCAGAGAAATTGCTGCAGTGCAGGCTTGTACCAGAGCATACCATAACAGCAAATGCTCAAGTGATTTATAAGCTGCTATGCCAACCTTTCAATTGAGAAGAACCAATGTGAAATAAAAATCTACTTGGCATCTGTGTCTGTTTCATTGGTGCAAACAGTCATCATTTACAGGTTTTGCTGTCACTGCAACCCTTGTGAAACCTGTGGCAACCCCAATCAGGATTGCATCAAGATCCTAATATTAAAAGACCTGCACTGGTTTCTCATTGCTCACTAAGCTGAATTCAAAATTCTGGTATTAGCCCTCAAAGTTGTAACATCTTGCGTCTGGTTAAGGGACTACTTGCATTGTTATGAACCTGTCTGGATATGAAGACTTTTAGGAGAGGCCCTCTTGAAAATGCCATCAGCTGCAGAAACCCATTCCACAGGCAGGAGGGAGAGTGATTTCCCCTTCATTGTGTGAATAGTTTTCATTCCACCCCCCATAAATGTAATTTTGAAAGGGAAATATAGCCTTTTTGTCTCTTTGAAGGGGGAGACAATGAATTCACCAATGTTTTCTGGAGAATGTACATTAACATGACTTTCCTGATTTTTTAAAAATACTGTAATGCCATTTTTAAAGAACCTTTGTTCTAGTAGTGATTTAAAAAATGTGAACATGTTAGCTTTAATATGTTGGCCAGAATCGCATTAGTATTCATATACAGTTTGTTTAACTTGCAATAGCTAATTGCTAATACCTGATGAGGAGCCAGAGAATGTCTTGGTTGTGGGGCCTGATCAAGTGGCTGATTGCTCAACTGATATGTTCCCTAGCACTTTGTCACTTAGCCACAACCAATGGGGGCAAGTTATGCCAACTGTATGGCCAATTTTAGACATTTTCTCCCCAGTTATTTCCACAACTAGATGTTAATCTTTGTCCTGTAACCTAAAAGGCGATTGAAAATAATTTTCCCGATTCCTTTGGACATCAGTACAATGTTCAAAGTATAGGACAGATATTAAAATATGTAAATATTTCTTAACATTTTACTTGCACTGCTCAGGATTCATGAAGCCATGAATTATGAATTGGAAAGTCATGAATTATGAAGACAAGAATTGCCAATTAGCTAGTTCAAATTATGCCCTGAGAATTAGAAAGATGTAATAATGAAGATCTCCTGTGTGAATGCAGTATCAACTTACACTCTGTGGGGTCAAAGATGGTCAAAACCTCATTTTACTACAAATTCTTATTTTGCTTCAAGGCCTCCTTCTTGCTTATTGGATGGGTTTCTTGCTAGTAAAATAAATATGATTGAAACAAGCATTTCTCCTATATGATGGGTGGGCAGCCTCTAGCTTTTGGACAGATGCATTTGGACTACACATAGGCAGCTATTGGCAGCACAGCCAGTGATGAGGAGTGAGGGCAAGGTGTACCTCCACAGCATCTGGAGAATGATATATTCCCCATCCCTGACTTAAAATCTATTGATCAATCTTTCTGTTAAATAAATCATGCCCATGAAAATTCTGCAGAGACTGAGGGTCTGTATCTGTGTAGGTATGTTCTAGAAAAACAGAAGTCTGTCTCTTGACCACAAAGTGACTTTTTTTATTTTCCTGAATCCTGACCATGATGCAGTTACTTGTTTCAGGCCATGAATGGAGTGCAGTGTGGCCCAAATGGCTAGCAGCAACTCAGTGTGAGCATAGAAAATGTTTGCTTTATAGATTCCAAAGGCACAAACGGTAGAAAGTTCCACAGGTTATGGGGTTCTGATATGAGCAGCCTTGACTATACGATGAAGGACTGACTGGATCTTAATCCAAGATGGCAAGATGTCTCAGCTGGAGCCCTGGACAAGAGTAACTTTTGTTTTCTTTGATATGGTACCACTTAGCACACACAATTTGCAGCATTTCTATCCCCCCCCCCCCCGGTTTCTGTGCAAGCCAGCCCGGCACAGATTTAAAGTGTGGTTGAAATAAACAACTTCCTCCAGTCCTTGACTTGCCCCTCCCCTGCTGGCCTTGCTTGTAAGAGCCTGTCTTTATGGATTACGGCAAAAGCTCCAGAGTACTCTATACAAGATGAACAGTTCATAGCAGTACTAAAAAAAACAAAAAAAAACCCCTGCCATTTCTGTGATCCCAATCAAGCTGCCCTCTAGACATATGAGTAACCCTGACCTGCAACAATGAATTCGGAGGCATGTGGCTAAAACTGGATGGTCAGGCATCTCGTTCACAGCTTCAGAGAAAATCCCGATAAGAGGAGCTGGGATGCAGACTTCATTTAGACATACTAACATACACCCACAAAATGCCATGAACGAGTGTTGAGCACTCTGTAGAGAGGAAAACTGGCATGTGTGGATATTCGAGCTATGGAGAGCTGGAATATCCAGCACAGGCTTCAAATAACAAAATTAAAAAGGAAAAAAAAAGATCCATTTGTTGTTGAAAGCAACACAAGATAACAGTGGCATAGAGGCAGTTATTCTGGCCAAACTCTGGCTGTGTGGCAAGATCGTGGCGATGTAAATCTGTCTGGTTGGATCACTTGGTTTAGACCAGGGGTGCCCAAACTTTTCGAACTGGGGGCTGGTCACGTGGTTCCTCCCACCGGAAGCGGAAGTAAAACATACATTGAAATCTGTTTTGCAACAGATATGTTTTGCAACAGGATGAGATAGATGTTAGGCTGTCATTTTCTCTGCTTAAACCAGGGGTGCCCAAACTACAGCCCATGGGCCATATCTGGTCTCTGACACTAATTCATCCGGCCCATCCTGCCCCATAAGGGGGCGTTTTACTTCCACTTCTGGGAGTGACTAGGGCAGCATGGGTTGGATGAATTGGCATCAGGGGCAGGATCTGGCCCATGGACTGTAGTTTGGGCACCCCTGGTTTAGACTGAATGTGATCATTGGGGATATGGTGAATGCCAGTCCAATGTAGAGCTTGAAAAACTCATTTTGTGGACTAAATTTCCCAGAATCCTTCAGCCTTGCTGGCCATACTGTCTGAAGGATGCTTGGTGAAGCAGCCCAAAAATGTGGAATAGAGTTCCTTTCCTTCTCTGCTTGATGGAAGAGAAAAAGAAGGTATCTGTTGCTCTTACCTTTTCTCAGCATCATGAAAAGTTTATTGTTCTTTCACTTTTCTGCTCTTACTCTGGTGACTAGTGTATGAATTTATGGTACCTCAAAATCCAATACACTTTATAACAGGGGTTCTCAACCTGCGGCCCACAGGTCGGATGCGGCCCTTGGCACCATTTAATGTGGTCCCCCACTGCCTCTGCCACACCCGAAAGTGTCATGTATGGTTCCTTTTTAATGTACAGGCCGCCCCCATCATGCAGGCAAGGCAAAATGGCCATCCGGTCCCCAAAGCTGTCTGATGGAGCATGACCTGGCCCTTGGCTTGAAAAGGTTGAGAACCCCAGCTTTATAGGTCTGGCCTCAGGTTAATCACAATTCATGTATCATAATTAATGTAGCCATTTCTTTCTGACATTGAGACTTGTAATGCTAACATTCATTTGCCAGCTACAAAGGAAAGGGAGAGATACTTATGATGGTGTTTTTTGGTCTGAACTAGCTTTAACTAAGGACTTTTAAAAAGAAGAGGGGGAGAAAGACAGTCACTAACTCACAACAATTATTGGAGGCTCACAGCTATATAATCTCCCTGTGCCCAGATGCATTTTTGCCTTTGAGCTGTAACCAAAAGTTATTCCAGTTGCTTATAAAACTCATTTTTTCATCCTACACTGAGTCCCTTAGCAAATCCTCAGATATCTTTGCAAATCTCAAAGATATTAATGCATTTAACACCGCACTCCACTCAACCCTCGCTTTGCCTCCTGTGTAGACCTTTGATGCTTGGTGTGACTGGAATGTTTTTAAGAGTTCTAACTCGTAAGATGCATAAGAAATTTAAGGGGGAATAGTTCATACAGTATCTAATTACTTATAGATTTTAAGTCAAATTTGAACAAGATAAGTACTTAAATAAAAGGTACAATCATTTAGAGTCTCTGCTAGGATCACCCACCCTGCCTCTCTGTATACATTTCTGGATTCAGTAAATAGCCAAGTAAATGAATTAATTGGGATTACACCAGATTTACAGCAGTCTATGAAAAAACAGAACCAGGTGAAATGATTAGATAGGAAGCTCCAAATCTATAGCAAACATTTGAAACACTACCTTTCTGGATCCTAAGTCCCATAATCCCCTGGCCAGCCCAGCCACTTGCTTGACTGTTGATTTATACTGAACTAGGAGCAACTGTAACCCTGTTTATTGTGACTACGGTAATTTTGTCACATTTGCCATTATTGAGGACTGGTTTGCACACATTGTATTTTGCATTTGATGACTGCAGCCTCCACTGGCTAGGGATATAAATTGTGATCTGATTTGTTCTTGCACACTAAATGCAAAAGCATAAAACCCAATTCCATTGAGTGAGAGACAGACAGTTTGGATTGTTAGAAAGAATGTGCACATTTGAAAGATCAATCTGTTGTGCAATTGTGCAGAACCTCAAAGCAAAGCAAAGCAAAGCAATCACACTTCCATATCACCCCATAGAGCTTAGTGCACTATCTGGGTGGTGCACAAGTTAATTAGCATTCCCCCCCCCCCCAACATGCTGTGTACTCATTTTACCAACATTGGAAGGATGGAATGCTGAGTCAACTTTGACCCCTGGTCAGGATCAAAGTCACAACCTTTTGGTTGCAGTACAGCAGTTTAACCACTGTGCTACCAGGGCTCCTGGTGGCACAGTGAAACAATAGGTGTTGCCTTCTTGTTGCATAAACCTTTAAGAAGCAGAAGCATTAGATAGGTTGTTTGTACCTTTGTGGGCAGTCACAATTTTGCTATTTATTGTCTTTGTTGTTTGTTGTTGTGATCCAGCCCTCCTCCAACTCCAAAGAGGATCTGGATCAGGGGACACTCCTTATGCCCAGCCCAGTTTTGCCTGCACCCGAGCCTGAGTATACCCTGAGTCAGGAATCTCAGCCTGCACCTGCCCCAAGTCTGTTTACCCAAGCAACTAACCTGTCAGATCAGGACTCTGGCTCTGACAGTGATCAGCCTTCAGTCAGGGAGAGGTCCAGGAAACAGCTAAACCTGAGATGCAGGCAGGCTAGAGCAAGTGCCAAAGAAGGCTCCCAGCTGTTACCGATTTGCTGAGAGGCTTATAAGCAAGCTTCTTGAAGCCTGCCAGCATTGGTACAACTCTTGTGCAAGGACTGATGTCCTGCTTGATTCCAGACTGCATGCCGTGACCATGACTTCTCTGCAAAACCTGATGATGCCCCTGGACACCCTTTGGATTAGACTACTGACTCGGACTACCAGTAAGCAGACCTCGGCTTGCCTTTTGGACTTTGATATCTGGAATATCCTTGAACAAGACTCTCTGTGTAGCGCTACCGTGCGGTGACCATGCCTGCCCGGGTTGGTCAGCACATTTGTATTTGAATCCTTTTAAATTTTATTGCTGGTTGGGTTGGGACAGTAGTTTGTCACTCTTTTGTAAAAGCCCAGAGTAGTAGCTTACACTAAATGGACAGTGTAAAAATCAAATCAACCAACCAAAAAATAATTACAGTACAGTGTAGGAATCGGGGCCGCTAGGACGGCCGTTAGGTCCCGGAGGAGACTGATCAAGGAACGATACGAGGCAATATGGAGTGAGATCAGATCAGTGGTTTATTGAGGGAAAAGCATCATCATATATAGATCAGAAGGCAAAACAGGGAAGAATCGTCATCTGACAGAAAATCATATCACCCATTTACTCAGGTTAATGGGAAATCTCTCTTGGGGAAGTTAATTAACTCGGGCAAACACTGACGGAGGAAAACCATTGTCTGAGGCTTAGGCTAGGGCAAATATGGCTTCTATTTGCACCCAAGATTAGACTGATCTGAGGGTCAGTAATTGCCTAATGGGTAACGGGAGGTTAGTGATCTGCTCTCTCAGCAGAACCGCCGGTCAGGTCAGATGTGGGTGAATAAACCCTTATGATTTATACTATTAATCCGTTCCCCAATTTCCGTACTGGCAAGGGCCAGTGACCAGGAACCTCCTTCGCCGGTGTAACCTCTGCCAGGGGCTGATTATGCCAATTGGGCATGCGGAATCCGCAGTACAAGTAATCAATTACCCTCTCTAAATTGTGTTTCTGTACTCAGCTTCAGAATATACTAGAGACATTTTTGTGCAAGCTGTGGAAACCCTGAAGTAAAAACAAGGAAAGCACTTAGTGTCTTGCTGTGGTGTTGTACAGGAGAACTCTTGGGGTGGTTAGAGAATCCTTGACAGACTGACTTGCCTGTTCTCGTTGAGATATAGAGTAAACCATTGTGTTGCAAGAGTGTGTCAGTGGAAGTCTGAGAGTACGATGAATAACACAGCAACCAGACAGATACACTGCATTGTAAAAACTGTTTTACTTGTAGCAAAATCAGAGTCCAAATTCCTTCCAAGTCATACACAGTAATAGCAGATAGTCACAACGTTGTTTCAGCAGAATAATCTTTTCTTCTTACCAATCTTTGTCAATCATGGGGAAAACAGTCCAGTACCGGTTGCAAAGCAGTAAGCAAACCAAAAGACAAATCTCCATCAAACAGTGAACAGCAAACAGAGAGCAAGAGTAGTGAAAGAGTAATGAGTGAGTTAAGTGGCTGCAGTCTTCCTTTTAACCACATTACTGACAGAACAAACCAATGAGATTGTTGTGGAGGAAATCCTGACACCATGAAATGCCCAGACAGAGATACGGTCCAGCCGACTGTCTGGGGAGAGCTCTCTCAAACCACCCCAACCAGTATCTTTTATTGCCAAAATTCAACAGCAGATAAGAATACAGGAACAATAGTGCATTCAGTAGAAAGGGAGCAAAATGGGTTGCATAGTGAACGATAGAGAGTATTTATTTATTTATTTATTCATTCATTCATTCATTCATTCATTTATTTATGCACATTTATATCCCGCCCTCCTGGTGAGTACACCACTCAGGGCGGCTAACAATATAATAAAAATTACAATAAAAATTAAACAACAATAGTTAAAAAAAAGCTAACAACCCCAATTAAAACCAGCATTAAAAACACAAACAAATCATCATTAAAAAAACAACCCAACCCACCCTACCCCAGTTAAAACAGTATTCAGCCGCAGGTTACATTCGGCATACATTGTTTCTAACATTAGGATACAGTGTGAGAATCATGCAAGCTACAGTATGTGATTAGAGTCCTGATTGGTTAGAGCAGCTAAGATAGCATACTAGCCTCATGAAACCTGCATGATCAGTCTCTCCATAGTAGAAGCTTAGACCTTGATTACATATGTACTGATATTCTTTCAGGGAAAGATTGAAACATAGCAAAAGGATGCAGGACATCTCTCGGGGGAAACTCAGAAGCCAAACAGGAGTGTTTGCATTCTCATGAACTTGGCTTATGGTTCATCCCTATCAGATTCTCACATGCCCCCACCATACTCCAACATGAGATAATACATGAACCATGCAACATCAACTCAATACTCTTAAAGCGCCATAGTACATTTTACAACAGACATGCTATGTTGGTTTATATACATACTGTATATATTATCCTTCCCAAGAAGCTAGGGAATAACCCAGTTCCTAACATTCATGACCATAAGCAAGATATGGGCAGGATGTCTTTACATCTCTAGCAGTGGCATGCCTATAATAAATTTTGTGTCAGAATTACTCTGGGTTGGAAGAATTTTTGCTGGAGAAACTCTGCTCAGGAGGCTCCTTTCATGTCCCCAGAATCCTATTTAAATGAACTATCTGAAGTCAATATTAGTCACTTGTCCATACAAATTCACCGTAGCTTTGTGGGTGGAATCCATTCATACCTCCAGCCGTGAGTTATGAAGTGATGAGCAGTAGGTGAAATAGCCTTCCTTTCCTTTCTAAACCATTACATATGTGCAACCTGGATGGCTGCCTGAAGTGGTGGAGTCATTGTGTTTGCTACATATTGAAATGAAACATGTTTCTCTGTATGTCACTCTCTTCAGCCCCACACATTGCCCTGGTAATGGTAAGATTCACCCTCCTCAGTCATCACCCTCTTATGGCAAACACATGTACTGCTTTTTTTCTGGAAGTTCCTATTACAGGTCTTCAGTGAGCCAGAAAACATACTGGCTAAAATCCTCTTAGTTACCTATGCAAATAGCAGTGGAGTTTCCAATGATATAGGAAAATGAACATGGGCTGGCTAATTACAAAGAGGCTAGGCTTGGCCTGTTATAGCCCTTGAGGTCGCCGGGACCCCTCCACCACTGCCGTCATCCTGGGCCCCACCCCGGGCCAGGGCAGAAAGGCTGCTTAGGTGGTGAATAGTAGGACTTTGCCGCTGCCCTCGGACTTGCCTGTGGCCAGATTGGAGAGTCTGTTGTACTTTTGTACTTTTGTATTGGGTTATAATATGTGCATTCAAAGGATGAATATGGTTTAATTATTGTCTATATTGTATTCTGTATTGTTGTATATATATTGCATTATTTTTGTAAGCCGCCCTGAGTTAGGGGGCCCTGAGTGGGTGGCATATAAATGTGTACATTAAATTGAATTAATTAAATTAAATTGTGGTCTTCTAGCCCAACTTTTCTCCAAATGAGCACAATTTTAATTTCTGTCTAGCATTATGGCATTTGGAATCTAAACAAAAACAAATGCACATGCCTAAATGGCATAACATTTGGAGGCAGATTGCCCCAAGTGAAAAAATCACTGTAGACATTATCAGCTGCATGCTGTGTCACACAGCTCTAGATACAACAGGTTATTCCTATAGTGCGGAGATTCTCAACCTGCAGCCCATGCGCTAGATGTGGCCCTTGGTGCCATTTCATGTGGCCCCCTACTGCCTCCACCACACCCGGATGTGCCATGTGGTGGAGGAAGGGCAAAATGGCCATCTGGCCCTCGAAGCTGCTTGAGGGAGCATGACCCGGCCCCTGGCTTTAAAAGGTTGAGAACTCCTACTATAGAGATTTCGTAATGTAAAGAAACTATCCCTCCTCCAAAGTTATGCAGTTTGTGTTATACCAGTACAATATATATACCAGTGTGTTCAAGGCAGTGTAAATGGTTCACTCTTCTCTCCACTGTATCATCACAACATTCCTATGACATAAGTTAGGCTGACAGAGAAGGGAAGTGACTGTATGTACATAAAGAAAGATAGGTAGATGAGTGATAGTAATCAAAATAGTGTTTGAAGTTTTTTTTTAAAAAAAAGTGTTTTATCTTACCTTCTATTCCTCTGCATGAACACTTAAACTACCTTACAAAAGTCCACTTTGCCTTTCATTAGTACCTCAAAAGAAGGAAATGTTTAAATTTCTTTTAGGTGACTGATACAAACAATGGTTTGATTTTGCAGCCAGGAGGATGAACCTAGGCATCTGACTCACTTTCCTCACATAGTTCTGATGGGAGAGTCAGAGGACAAAAACTGCCATTATCAGAAACCATTTGAAAGTAAAACAAAACCTCAGGACCTCTTTGTAATCAGCCAGCCCATGTTCTGAAAAAGCTTAGCCTCACATCATAAAAAAAAGGATCAAGGATGGAGAAGGGAAAACAGCTGGATATAATAACCATTCCTAAGGGGAAATATTCATTTTTAATTACTGGTATCCCTTTTATCCATGACAATGTAATTGCATTCTGTTTAACTAAATCTTAATTGGGGCTGTGAAGTAATGATAAGCATAGCTGTGCAATTCTTTACTGGCTATCATATGCACGTATTAGTTCATCCTATCTTCTGTGTGGAGAGAGGCTGTGGCCGTGCACATCAGAATTGCTAAGTACTTTTTACAGCCATCTCAAGATGCTTGCATGCTTTGACGTCAGGTTCTATTCAACTACATCTTTCAGGCTAAAATGGGTAGAAATGTGGGGGGAAGGGAACTTGTTCTCTCATGTCAGATGGACACCAGATCAATGTTTCTCAGAAAACAAAAGCCATATGAGAGTCAACAGTGGTCCAGTGAGATCCCTTTCAACAGGATATTTCCATGATTCTACTATTTATTTTGATTCTGTGATTTTCTTAACTTCCTCTGCTCACTACTTTCAATTGCTCTATTTTAGTCTCTGCACATTAAAATACAGCAATTAGTCTTTAAAGTACCACAGAGCCTCCTTGAAGATTGTGGTATTTTTGAACCACAATCAGGCATTCCCCAGGCAATGGCCACCTTGTTGTGCTGGCTAATCTTTCTCACACTAGGTCAGGCAAAAGGAACTATGGAACCAATTCACCAAAAGGTGGCTTCATTTTGCCAGTTTCACATCTGGCCTGTGCATAAGATGAGTGGACAGGTACCTATGCATAAGATGAGTGAATAAATAAACAAATAGGTTGGTACTGTATTCTGAAAATGGAGGCTAGATGAGGATGAAGACTGGCCACCCAGAGGGCCTAGAAGACGTCATGGAAACTTTTTTCCCAATGACTTGTTGATAGAGATTTGAGGCTGAAGGAGGAAAGTTTAACTAGAACATGGAAATAATTTGTCACATATTAATTTGTCGCTGTTGGTTTATTGTTTTAAAATGATACTTTAAAAAATCATTATCTTAATTATTAAGCAAAAATGCTGGTTAACAAGTAGAATAAATAACAATGAATGTTTCATGTTATTTTGGAAGGTAATTGGAGGTAACTGGTTTGCCCATTTGGGGCTATTTAATTCTTAATAATATTTAAATGCTGTTAACTTGTTAACATTTAATGTAACAAATTAATTCTATATTATGTTCAGAAGAATGATTAATTTTAACAAATTAGCTGTAAACCAGTGGTTCCACCCCCATTCGTTGCTGAAGCCCATTGAAACAACCTCATTGGTCAGTGGCACAAGAGTTGACTCCCTCATTTAGCTTCTCATGTACATCCTTTCTGTTTTTATATCAAAGGAATGCAGATGGTCTTTACCACATTGTTTAATTAGTGGAAATGGGATACACCGTTCAAGCAGGTTTGAAAAGCAGAGATGAGGTGCAAAGAGGTTGGTCATGGAGAAGTCCAGAACATCAACCCTCTTTCTGTTGTCAATAATACTTCCCTCAAAAACCTTCCTTTCTGTATAACTGCTAAATCACCAGACATGTTCATCTCTCAAAAACAGAATTAGAACTGAAGAAATATTGTAATATTTGGTCTTTCCTCCAAAGTTTTCTCACTTATTTCTGAAGATTTGGGGAATGATGAGTTTGCAACTCTGAAAGATACAAATCCTATTTAGGCAATAAGAATATCTAGTTTACTCAGAACATGAGAAGGTGAGTGCTAAATCCTGCTCCCCCAATTATTTTTCTCATGGGATGATTCACAGTTGAGTAAAGAAGAATTTGCTGCTTACATGGAGACTCACCAAGTGAGCAAGTATCCAGATCTTCCAGGAATCCTGCTCCCTTTGTACAAGAGCCTCTATTTTTCAGGTTTGTCAGTCAGTGCACAGAGAAAACAAATTCAGATAGGGTAGGGCTAGGACTTTCCTTGCTTGAGTAAATTTGATATTCTAATGCCTGAATGAGGCTAATGAAAGTGTGGTGCCAAAATGGCTGCCGCGCTCTTTGTGGCCCCCCCCCACCCGGACGCAGACATCCGGGTGAGTTAGGGGGCGTGGCCATCCCTCTATAAAAGGGGTGGCCACAAGGCAGACGAGCTGCCATTTTAGAAAAAGCAACGGAGAGGAGAAGTTTTCTCCGTCGCTCTTCGTTTTTTCAGTCTTCGGGTGTTTAGCCATTTCGGAGCTTGCGATCCCCGGAAAGGGATCGTCTTCTATCCGCGATGCCTCCCAAGAGGCCAAGAGGGAGGAACTTGCCTAGCCCTGCGCTTGGAAGGGGACAGCATTCGGGTTGGAGGACCGCGACTGCGCCCCCGCAACAGGGCTCCGCATCACCTTCACCCACCGTTACCGGTGGGATGGGGCAGATTAGGGCATGGCCCTCGGCTCTCCAGCCTCAGGCTGGCCCTACAGGGGCTTCGGCCCCCGGCCCGCAATTGCCAGCCACTGGTCAAGACAACGGGGGAGGGCCTGGTGCGGTCACACAGCAGGGCTTGCCTCCGGCCCCTCATGGGCCGGAGTTTTGGGCATGGCCCTATTCAGGACCTGGCTCCCAAATTGGGGTCCCCGGTGTATCACCCAGTGGGCCGTGCGGCCCACCTTGCCCGCCTTATACCGGAGGTTCTGTGACAGTGGATGCATTGTTGGCACGTTTAGCCGTGCTGGAAGCATCCCTGGGGATCCCAAACAACCCCTCGGGGGGGGGGGCTTCACTGCCGACTGGGGCCCCCTTTTGCCTGCCTGCAACCTCGACGGCCGCCACTCTGCAGCAGGCGGCCAGTAGGGTTGAGCTGCTGGAGACGCTCCGGCCTGTACCCGCCGCGATCTCGCAGCTCCCCGTTCGTCCTGAACTACAGCCGGGTAGTGGTCAGATGTGTCAGATGTGGCCCCAGAGCTCGATTATGATCGCGAGCTCCGACGCCCGCCGTGGGCCGGAACCCCCAGTGGGGGCGGCTCACGGGGGTGCACCCAGTGAGTGTCAGGTTTAAGCTAATGTCCCCACATCACAGTCCACTTCCGGTGTTAGTTTTCAGTGGCCATGGCCTCGTCATGTTGAGGCGGGTGGGTATCAGTTCCCAGCTTACCCTGGTGCCACTGAGTCCCATACTGGCACACATTGGGCGGGGGGGTTTCCGCCCCCAGGACTGTACCGGGCATCGCAGGGACTGTCCAGGCACTGCTGCCGATACCCCGTGTGAATACTGTGCCAGTGTCGGCATTGCCGACGGCAGGGTATTCCTTGCCCCTCGGGGATCATTTGTCCCAGGCCACTAGGGAAAAGATTTGGCGGGGGGAGTATGTTGATATTTTCTCCCTATTGAACCATGAGCCCACCAAGGAAGAGAAAGAGGGGCAGGATGACAGAGACAAAGAGCTGTCTCGTCGTCGTAAGCCACCGCGCACTTGGGCCAACTGGTTACCCGCATATCTCATTTATATGGCGGTGTACCTCAGGGCCCGGCCCAATTTGGCCATTCCTATGGTCCAATATTTGGACAATATTTACAGGGCGATGGTGGATTTTCCTGGCCCATCGTGGTTGGCTTACGATGAGGAATTCAGGATGAGGGTGCCATTACACCCGGAGATGAGATGGGATGAGCCATGCCAGAAGTTGTGGCTTTTATACATGACCCCCACGCGCCCGGCGCCTGGGGAAAGGTATCATTGCGGCCATGCCGTCCAGCGAGCTACTCCAACGCAGGCTCCCCGCCAAGTGGCGGGGCAGGGGGTTCCAGCCCGCTTGCTGTGTTGGAGTTTCTCGGCCAATGGCGTATGCAATAGACTGCAGTGCCAATACAAACACGAGTGTCCCTCTTGCGCTGGCCCCCACGCCGCCGCTGCGTGTCCGCGAGCCGGTGGGTCACGGGGCAGAGGTAGAGGTGGACAGGGAGGGGGCAGAACTGCCGCTGAATGAGCTGGTCAGTCAAAAGGCCCCCTCCCCGGTTAACATATTTATGTTAGAGAGGTGGCTCTCGACTTACCCGAGGAGGGAGGATGCGAGGTACCTCCTCGAGGGTTTCCAGTGTGGTTTTCGTATCCCATTCGAGGGGGTGCATGGACCCCAAGATGCTCCTAATTTGCTTTCCCTGAAGGGTAGGGAGGAGGTGGCTGCCCTAAGTATTGCCAAGGAGGTAAATGCAGGGAGGGTAGCGGGTCCCTTTTCTAGGCCTCCCTTTCCCAATCTTAAGGTTTCCCCTTTAGGTTTGGTTCCCAAAAAGGCCCCTGGTGAATTTCGTCTAATTCACCATTTATCATACCCGGCGGGTCATTCGGTCAATGACGCCATTCCTGATGACCTTTGTTCGGTCAGGTATACGTCATTTGACCAGGCCCTGCGCATGGTGCGCTCTTGTGGCCCGGGGGCACTTCTGGCGAAATGTGACATTAAATCGGCATTCTGGTTGTTGCCAGTGCACCCGGGTGACTTTGAGTTATTGGGTTTTAAATTCCAAGGGAAATTTTATGTAGATAAAGCCATGCCTTTTGGCTGCTCTATTTCCTGTTCAGCATTTGAACGTTTTAGCACTTTCCTTCAGTGGGCCTTTGTTCGCAGGTCTGGGTCCCGGTCTGTAGCCCATTACCTCGATGATTTTTTGTTCGGGGGTGAACGGGGCTTGGACACGTGAACGCGTCTCCTCACCACATTTCAGACGCTAATGCAGGAACTGGGTGTCCCTTTAGCGCCCGAAAAGACTGAGGGCCCATCAACTACGCTCACATTTCTGGGTATTGAAATCGACACGGTCGCGCAGACATCCAAGTTACCTATGGATAAGGTCACACGGATCTCTGCGATGATTTTGGCCTTGCTGGCCAAACGTAAAGTGTCACTTCATGAGCTCCAAGTTCTACATGGCCATCTTAACTTTGCCTGCAGGGTGGTCACACCTGGCAGAGCTTTTGCTCGACGCCTATGTGACGCCATGATTGGGCTATCGAGGCGCCACCACAGGGTCCGACTGACCAAGGGCATGAGGGCTGACCTGTTGGTTTGGCTTAAGTTCCTGCGGGAATTCAACGGGGTATCATTTTGGAGATCTGACCTTTTGGTTTCCCCTAGGTTCCAGGTTCAGTCGGATGCCTCTGGGTCCCTGGGATATGGGATTTATTTTGAGGGGAGGTGGGCCTACGGCCAATGGCCTGCAGCATGGCGGGGCACGGATCGTCTACGTGATCTTACATTCCTTGAGTTCTTCCCGATACTGGGAGCTTTGATGCTATGGGGTGAGGAGTGGGCCAATTCAGTAGTCCATTTTTGGTGCGACAATGCTGCGGTAGTGCACATTGTCAATTCTCAGACATCTAAATCACCCAGGGTCATGGAGTTAGTTCGTCAGTTTGTGTTACGCAGCCTACGCCTCAATGTGCTCTTTAGGGCCAGGCATGTACCAGGTCTTAATAATGGTATTGCTGATGCTTTATCCCGCCTGCAGATCCCCCGGTTCCGCGCCTTGGCTCCGGACACAGAGGAATTCCCCTCGCCACTCCCGGACGAGATTTGGACATTTGGCAAGGAGAGGTGAACCGGGCGATCGGCATGTCACTTGCGCCCCGCACGCGTAAGGCGTATCACCATGCATTTAGTCAATTTAAAAATTTTTGTGTGCAACTCCGGTTGCCCGAAGTGTGGCCCATTCCAGTTGAACAAGTTCTACAATTTATGGTTTACCTACACAGTCAGGGCCTAGCTCCCCGCACCATAGCATCCAGGCTGTCAGCACTGGCATTCATGGCCAAGGTGAGGGGTTTTGCTGACAACATAAATGATTTCCATATACGACATGTTTTGGAGGGGTGGACACGGGAACGTGGACGCCTCCCGGACACTCGGCACCCAATTTCTCCAGGGGTCCTTACCCACCTTGCACGAGGCTGGCATGACCTGTGTTTTGACAGGTATGAGGCAGCTCTTTTTCATGCGGCTACCACGGTGGCCTTTTTTGTAGCACTCCGCATCAGTGAGTTGGTGCTACTGTCTAAGGCGGATGCGGCTCGTAGGGTACTGGAACTCGAAGATGTCTATGTCTCTAATGAGTGGGCTCAGTTGAGGATACGGTCCTCAAAAGTCGATCAGCACGGTGTAGGCAGTGGTGTTAGACTGCTATGATGTTCCATTGCAGACATCTGTCCGGTTGGTGCCCTACAGGAGTTCATTGCAGTGCGTGGCACGCACCCTGGCCCGTTTTTCTGCCACCAAGATGGGTCTCCCCTGACTAAATTTCAATTTTGGAAGGTGACCAGTAAGGCACTATCCAGTGTTGGCCTCCCCGGGGCTCGTTACGGCACCCATTCTTTTAGAATAGGGGCTGCTTCTACTGCGGCGGCATTTGGGTACTCTGAGGCTGATATACGCCATATGGGGAGATGGGGATCTAAGTGTTTTGCATTATATGTTCGCCCTATTCAGGTATGAGTACCAGATAAGTCACCGTTCTCTCCATTTTATCTTACAGACCCTGTGTGTCCCCGCACACCGGTGGCAGTATGGCTGGTGGGCCATAGCTATGTGCACTGGGCAGCACAGTACGCTGCGGCGACAGAGTGGGGACCCCAGCTTGGACTACGTGCCTCCACATGTATCAGGTGGTATGGTAAGCGTGGAATGTTATGGCGGGAACTGTTGCCATTCCTTTTCTCCATCAGGGATGCTGAACCGCCTGATGTCCTGGTGCTGCACCTCGGGGGCAATGACCTAGGCCAGGTCACTGGCCTTTCGTTAAAATATGCGATTTGCAGCAACCTAGCTTATTTGCATTATGTGTGGCCTTCCACAACGCTGCTATGGTCGGACATCATACCGCGTCACGCTTACAGGGGGGGTATTAACCTCCATGCCCTTGACCGCGCTCGCCGCTCGGTGAACAGGGCAGTTGCCTGGTTCTTTGCAGACAAGGGTTTGGGGCGGGTCATCCGACACCCCACCATTAGTTTACAAAATTATGATCTTTATACAGGGGATGGGGTCCATCTGTCGGCTAGAGGTATGAACCTCTTTTTGGAAGATTTGCAAGCAGGCCTGTTGACCAAGCTGATGGTCTGGGGGGGGGGGGCGGTGAGTCTTTATTGAAGCCTCCCCGTGTGGCGGGTAGCACTGGTAAGGTAAATATTTATGACCCACAGGTATCCGGCAGGTTCGCAATTGACTGGCCAACACTTAGACAGGTACAAGTTTAATAACGTTGACCGGTCAACGACGAACCAGGCAATGGGGTGATGGCAGGAGCTCTTCAGCATGCATCACCCCGTGATTTGACAGATACACGTCAGAGGGTGGGGTCAGTAGATAGTTTATTGACTACGGTCAACAATTTGTTTGTCGTAACAAACAAATTGATACAAATGGATACATTGTAGCCAATTGCCATTGGCAATTTTGGGAGGAACCTTACCAGTGTTACTGCGGCCTGCTTGCCTTAAGAATTATAATTGGCTGGGTACCAATTGAAATTTATAATTCGGACTAGGACATTATTCAATAAATGTGGCCCAATGCCGTTATCCATATACCGGTGTCTGAGTCTTTGTTACGGGTACCGTAGTCAATAAACTATCTACTGACCCCACCCTCTGACGTGTAACCGTCAAATCACGGGGTGATGCATGCTGAAGAGCTCCTGCCATCACCCCATTGCCTGGTTCGTCATTGACCGGTCAACGTTATTAAACTTGTACCTGTCTAAGTGTTGGCCAGTCAATTGCGAACCTGCCGGATACCTGTGGGTCATAAATATTTACCTTACCAGTGCTACCCGCCCATGTGACCAAAGTCAAGAGCAAAAAACCCTGTATCAAACCTTAGCAACAGTGTGGGATGGGCAAAAAAGCCAGAACCAGGAGGCCAATTGTAGGTTCAAGCCAAAAATTCCCACCCGGCCCCGAAGCGACCCAAATATCACACTGTTCACTAGGGAGGGGGTGGAGGGAAAAACTTCTCCTCTCCGTCACTTTTTCTAAAATGGCAGCTCGTCTGCCTCGTGGCCACCCCTTTTATAGAGGGGTGGCCACGCCCCCTAACTCACCCGGATGTCTGCGTCCGGGTGGGGAAGCCGCAAAGAGCGCGGCGGCCATTTTGGCACCGCGCTTTCATTGCAGGCGCACCCCCCCATGACCATCCTACTCCTGCCCAAGACAGCCAATTCGGCGCCCAGAGAGCCGCCGGCAAAGCCCGCACCCGTTCAACATGTACAGCCCTGGAGGCCTCGCCGGCAGCGACGGGGCCTTCACTGTTGGCGGCGGAAGGATGCCCATGGCCAGAGAATGTGGTGGGGTCCAGGGTGCCTCCGCTGACCACATGAACACCAGACATGCCCACAAGCATGAAACCACACACAGGCCTGGCCGCCACCCTGCCCCAACAAACACCAAAAGCAATGCGGGCAAGACAAACAGGGGTCGCGACTGCCAACTCACCCCAACTGGCCCCGGAAGGTAGGGCAAAGCCCCCCTCCCTAAACATCCATACCTGTCAACCTTCCCGGATTGGCCGGGATTTCCCGATTTTTGGTGACGATTTGTGCCATCTCCCGCCCGCAGCTGCTAAAACCCCGGAATTGGCAGCAGGGGAAAAAGAGGTACTGCACATCCTTTCTGCGCAGATCGCCTTCTACGCATGTGTAGAAGGCTTTTACACTTGTGTAGAACCCTTCTACACTTACGTAGAACCCTTTTACACATGCGTAGAAGGCGATCTGCACAGAAGGGGATCGTAGAAGCCTTTTACGCAAGCGTAGAAGGGTTCTACGCAAGCGTAGAAGGGTTCTACGCAAGCGTAGAAGGGTTCTACGCAAGCGTAGAAGGGTTCTATGCAAGCGTAAAAGCCTTCTACACATGCATAGAAGGCAACCTGCACAGAACCGTTCTGCACAGGTCGCGTAGAAGGCGACCTGCGCAGAACCGTTCTGCGCAGGTCCTGTATTTTCCGGAGCCGCGGTTGATCGGTATGCTAAACATCACCCAGGAGAAGTTGGACACCTAGGCTAGTGCATTATAAGGCTAAGAGAACAGAAGAGTCCTCTTCAATGGAAGCAAAGGCCAATCTCATCGAGTGTTCTGTTCATACACAAGCCATTCAGATGCCTATAGAAACCCATGCCTGCAGCACATCAGAGGGCAATAACACACTCAAATGACTTAATAGCAGTGTCCCAGATACAAAATGTTTAAAGATGTTTCTGAACTTTACAACTGCTATGTCAGTGTTTGTTATATTCTTATTGCTTTTAAAAATTAACTTTTAGTTGTGTTTTAGTGGTTGTAATGGATAATCTTTATGGTAACATTGAACACCACATTGGGATCATACAGGTCCAGATCCTCTTGCCCAATTATACTGACATAGTGCGGACAACATAACATTTTGAGGTGAGTTACCCCAAATTAAGAAATCATCCTAGACATTATGTCTTGCATACTGAGTTGAGTGACTCAGTTGTTGCTGTTGTTCAGTCGCACAGTCGAGTCCGACCCTTGGCGACCCCATGGACCATTTCCCTCCAGGCACCTCTGTCCTCCACATACGCGCTCACACAAGGATCCCAGGTTATTTGACGGAGGGCAATGCACGAGCAGATTCTGCTCTCCGAGACTCTGCTGAGGTTTTTTCTCTCTTTGACAACCCCATTGACAGTCATGCAATGTTTCATCAATCTGCTAAGGTTTTGCATAAACGATTTTCCATTCCTATGTCACAGGCTAGGGACATTGTGTCGTCCTGTGCTTCCTGTACGAAGTCTCCTATATTCCTGCCATTTGATGCTGTTAATCCTCGAGGAACAGAAGCTAATCAGCTATGGCAGATGGATGTCACGCAAGTACCTGCTTTGGCTCCGCTTTCTAAGTTACATGTGACTGTTGATACCTTCTCTGGATTTATATGGGCTACACCCTTACGGGGTGAAACATCCAGACATGTTGTACAACATTGCATTCGTTCGTTTGCGGCAATGGGTAAACCTAAAAGCCTTAAGACAGACAATGGGTCATCATATGTTTCTTCTGCCTTTCAGGACTTTTGCCGTCAGTGGGACATTAAGCTAACCCATGGAATACCCTATAACTCGACTGGACAGGCGATTGTTGAAAGAGCCCACCTGACATTCAAAAATTTGTTACACAAGCAAGTGGGAGATAGAGGGGTTCCTGTGGCTGAAATACCTACAGCTGTTGCTAAAGTACTGTATACTCTTAATTTTCTTCTTGCTCCCCATAACAGGTCACACTCTCCAGTCGAATTGCATTTCAGGACCGAGGAGTGTCTTCCTAAGCCATTGGTCGTTTATCGGCAGCAACCCGATCCTGAGTGGAAGGGTCCTGTACCTCTAATCACCTGGGGACGAGGATACGCAGCGGTTTCTACAACCTCAGGACCTGTGTGGATTCCTGCTCGAGCGATCCACCCATGGAGAGAGAAGAAGGTTACTCAGCTCCAGGATGGTGGTTCACCAGTAGACTAAATTTGCTGACATTTGTTCTTTTCTTTCTTACTGTGCTTCCAGCTGTAAGAACAATGCCTCATGGGGGCAACCCCAACTTTTGGATTCGTCATGCTAACTATATGTTTGAAGTTCATGGTAAGAATGCAACGTTATACTATGAGCATCCACTGGCAGTGTCTCAAATGGCCTTTCTTCCGGCATTGTTCAACACGCCAGAGTTGGTTATTGGACATTTGCAACATATTGAAAGGTCTACACTCTTCTCCAATCCTCCAGAACAATTTAACAACACCCGCTGGCGAAGCATGACATTCAAGAAATACACTAAAGGACTTTGTTTCTGCTGTCATAGTTCTGGAGTCTGGAATAGTAAATGGAAGTACTGGACTCAAGCAAAAAGGGTATTGCTGAATGTAGGCAATTATACGGGTTGTGACGATTATTTTTGGTTATGGGGTAGTTATAACAGTTCTTATAAGCTTAATTATACCTTGTTTAACACTACTATTGAAGATATATATGATGTGTTTCCTATGTTTACTCCTGATTATTCTGCTATAGATAGTGGTTCAATTTGCAATGGATGGCAAATCAAGGATCCCAACACGTGGTTCTTTTTTAATGGAGTTGCCACAAATTTCCATCCAGGACAATATCAATGTGCAGCATTGGGTTATTTTACCTTACAGACTGGCCATAGATTACCTGTTAGCAAAATCCGGAGGATTTTGTAAACTGGTCGGGAACCAGGGATGTCGGGTAAAATTCCAGGATCTGAATAATACTATTGAGAAAGAACTTCAGAATTTACAGGAGAGCATTACTAACAATGTACGCACTGATGTTAATCTCTTTGATTGGGTGACTTCTTGGTTGCCTGATTTATCTGTCCTTAGACAAGTTTTCTTTTATGGGTTTATTATTATTATCTGCTTTATACCTTTGTATTTTTGCATTACTTGTATTCCTAATCTTATTTCTATGTGTAACACATGTCCATTGCATAGAAGGGAGACATCGAGTTTTGCACGACGGCAATTGTACTCAATGAGGTATCATCCTCCGGAACAAAGTACCATGAGTCAGGAGGGGTACGATGTCCAGGAGGACAGTGATGATGTATATGGAGGAGTAGTTATGGAGTATGATGACATGCAGGGGTATGATTAGCCGTCTCTCTCTCTCAAATTTAAATGAAAAAGGAGGACATGTAGGAATGCATCTGGATTCTGTCAGGCTGCCTCTGACACATTTTGTAAACAAAAGCCTCTTTGCCTACTGAGAGACAACGCTAGATTTTGGGCTCTGACACTTCTGATTGGCTGTGGGCCCTCAGTTTTGTCTCTGTTAAGTTTCGTTTCTGATATACTCTGCTTGAATAAGTTTCGTTTCTGAGACTCTCTGCCTGAATAAGGAGAAGGGATTAGTATGCTTTGTTCAGCCAAAGGTGCAGCGTGTGTGTGTGTTCTTCTCTCTGTCTCTGTTCTTTTCCTTACTCTGAGCCTAATGAAGCTGGACTTCGTGGACTCTTAAGTTTCTACCTCAAAAGATCTGAGGATATAAACTGCTGCTAATGAGGCTGGCTGATTGATTATCTTTACATGAATCAGATTCCAACAGTATAGATTGAATAAGCAGGGTGATAAAATGCAGCCTTGTCTTACTCCTTTTCCTATTCCAAACCACTCTGTCTTTCTGTGTTCTGTCCTAACTGTTGCCTCTTGGTTCGTGTACAAATTTCTCATGAGGCATATGAGGTGTTCTGGTATTCCCATCTCTTTAATTACTTGCCACATTTTGTTGTCGTCCACACAGTCAAAAGCCTTGGTGTAGTCAATAAAAAAAAGTAGACTTGTTTCTGGTATTCCTTTGTTTTCTCCATGATCCAACTTATGTTGGCAATGTGGTCTCTTCTCCCCCTGCCTCTTCTGAAACCGGCCTGCACCTCTGGTAGTTCTCTCTCCACATGTTGCTGAAGTCTATCCTGTATTATCTTGAGCATCAGCTTGCTAGCATGTGGGATGAGCGCAATTGTTCGATAATTTGAGCATTCTTTGGCATTGCCTTTTTTTGGGATTGGAACGTATACTGATCTTTTCCAATCCTGTGGCCACTGTTTTGTTTTCCAAATTTGCTGGCATATTGAATGCAGTAGTTTGATTCCATCATCTTTTAGGGCTTTGAAAAATTCCTGGGATACCATCATTTCCACTAGCTTTATTGTTTGCAGTGCTTTTTAGGGCCTTTCTGACTTCACTCTCCAGAATGTCTGGTTCAAGTTCAAATTTCTCATTATTGTTATTATCAGGAGTGTTGAGGTCCTTTTTGTAGAGTTCCTCTGTGTACTCTTGTCATCTTTTTTTGATTTCTTCTGCTTCAGCTAACTCCTTTCCATCTTTGTCCCTTATCATGGTCATTTTTGCTTTAAATGTTCCCTTGATTTCCCCAATTTTTTTGAAAAGATCTCTGGTCCTGTCTCTTTTGTTGTTTTCCTCCATTTCTTTGCACTGTTCATTCAGGTAGTTTTCCTTATCTCTCCTTGCTTTTCTTTGAAATTCTGTATTCAGGTGATTGTATTTTTTTCTTTCTCCTTGGACTTTTGCATTCCTTCTTTCCTCTGCTATTTTAAGGGCCTCATCAGACAACCACTTTGCTTTCTTATGCTTCTTTTCTTTTGGTATGGTTTCTCTTGCTGCCTCCTGCATGATGTCCTGCGTCTCTGTCCATAATTCTTCTGGTACTCTGTCTATCAGGTACAGGACATTAAATCTGTTCATGACCTCCACTGTGTATTCTTTAGGGATGTTGTGTAGGTCATATCTGTCTGGTCTAATTGTTTTCCCCATTTTCTTTAGTCTAAACCTGAATTTTGCGATCAGTAGGTTGTGATCTGAGCCACAGTCTGCTCCAGGTCTTGTTTTTGCTGACTCCATCTTTGGCTGCAGAGTATGAAATCAATCTGGTTCCGATGCTGGCCATCTGGTGATGTCCATGTGTAAAGTCGCCTCTTGTGTTGCTGGAAGAGGGTGTTTGCTATGACTAGTGCATTCTCTTGGCAGAACTCTATCAATCTTTGCCCTGCTTCATTCTGTGTTCCAAGACCAAACTTGCCTGTTATTCCATTTACTTTTTGATTCCTACTTTGGCATTCCAGTCTCCTAAGATAATGTGGACATCATTTCTTGGTGTCTGTTCTATGAGGTGTTGTAGGTCCTCATAGAACTGGTCAACTGTGGCTTCATCTGCACTAGTGGTTGGTGCATAGACTTGGATTACAGTGATATTGAAAGGTTTGCCTTGGATTCTGACTGACATCATTCTATCATTTTTGATGTTGTATCCCATTACTGCTTTCCTCACTCTTTTGTTGACAATTATGGCTACTCCATTTTTTCTGAGGTTTTCTTGCCCACAGTTGTAGATATGATGGTTTCCAGAGCTGAATTCACCCATCCCTGTCCATTTTAACTGACTGATGCCCAGGATGCCAATGCTTATTCTTTCCATCTCATTTTTTACCACTTCCAATTTACCTTGATTCATTGATCTCACATTCCATGTCCCAATGCAGTATTGTTCCCTGCAACACTGTATTTCTCCTCCTCCTTTCATGTCCCTCCCCTTTTTCATATCTGCTGTGCTGAGCATCCCCTTGTTTTGCCTTTTGTTTTGGTCCATAGAGTGACTCAGTATGCAACTGAAAATGTCTACAAAATCCTATTGCCTAGCTATGCAATAGGACTTTGGCCATAATGACTTTGAAAGTCACAGAATGCTGGACTGGATGGGCTGTGGCCTGTTCCAGCAAGGCTGTTCTTATGTTCTTATGTTCTTATGAAAGTGGAATGTAGCCATGCTGGCATGTCTAAAGGACACACCAGCAGCAGAGACAGATAGATACGGTTACTTGGTATATTCTCCCTTATCCTTGAGTAACCTATAGCTTTTTTCTTTCTATCTAAAGTAGTACTCTCACAATCATTTCACTTCCTTGAGTCTTCGGCCCAGTATTCTAGCCCTTTCCAGCCTTTACATCAGCCAGCATTTTGAACATATTTAGGGGGGGGGAGAGCCATGTTATGTCCCCTTCCACCATTACTTTGCTCAAGGTTTTAGTGCCAGATTTGAAGAGGGAAAGGTTGATGCTCGCATGTAGGCTCTACACATGAATAGAAGTCCATATTTTACTGGGGACCTTGCTGACATATAGCACCTACTCATGGACAGCAATCCCCTCCTCTTTATATTCAGCACTGTTACCAGGATCAAAGTAACATCCCCTCCTCTCAAAACCATAGTCAGCATGCTGGTTAATGTAATACCAATTTAGGTTTACCTCTTGTACTGAGCAGGGACTGCAGTGGCTCAAGTGGTTAAGATGCTGACTGGGAGGCGGAAGGTCAGCAATTCAAAACCCAAGTATCACATAATGGAATGAGCACCTGTCTCTGTCCCAGCTCCTGCCAACCTAGCAGTTTGAAAGCAAGAAATTACAAGTACCTGTAGATAAATAGGTACCACTTTGGTTGGAAGGTAAACAGCATTCCATGCACTTCGGTGACTAGGCATGCCTGCCACATGTCCACGGAAATGTCTGCAGAAGCAGACAGTGCTGGCTCTTCAGGTATAAACAGAGATGAGCACTGAATCCTAGAGTTGGATATGACTGGCTTTCGAGCAAGGGTGACCTTTACCTTGTACTGATGCAGAAAGAAATGAAATGGCAGCTTTTCAGTCAGGAAGTGATATAATATTATTGCTCCAACGACACACTTTTCTGAGTTGCTACCTTTGCACACTCACCCTACAAAGAAAATCTGGTGTTTACCTCCTGATATCGAGCCGTCCTTAATGAAAACAAGCTGATGTATAATTTGTGAAACTGCAAAACAACACTGGAGGATAATCAGATATCTTTTACTATTCAAAAGAGTTGTACTTCTGTTTGCAAAGCTGCTGACTCATCTAGTCATGCAGATTTCATAGCATCTCAGCCTTATCTCGCTACATGTAATACAAATCCAGCAGTAAAGTTTTTCTTTTTACTCAAAATGGCCTTTGCTATTTCTTTCAATCACCGGTTTCCACATACAGTGGTACCTCATACAATGATTTTAATCCATTCCATGGTGCTCATTGTTGTACAAAACAATTGCTATGCGATACATGCATTGTACAGCGATTTTCCCTATGAGATGCATCATACAATGATTTTTTTTTTTGCTAAGTGTTTTTTCCCATTGAAAAATTGTTGTATGAATTTTTTTCCATAGAGAAAATTGTTGTGCAGGATGCCATTTCCCCCCAAAATCTAATTGTTATGCAATTTCGTTGCTATACGGGGTGATGGTTGTATGAGGCTCCACTGTATATCCAATGAGCAGAACCAGAGGGTGTGGATAAGGCATTAGTTGTTGCTGTTCTAATCCCTTTGATCGCAGCTAGTCCATGGTCCAATGTGGGAAAGATATTTCTCCTCGCCATTTCAGGAGATGTGCTACCTACATTTGGATCGTGGATCACCCCTGTGTTTCAACCAGCCTTTCTGGGGATTCTCAGGTTTGTAGGCTAGAAAACAAAATGTGTGTGTGTGAGAGAGGAGTGAGGGTTGAATTACCATGTGGTATCCTGGCAGACCTCAACAAATTTGACAGCAATACAATTCCTTTTTTCAGTTGTGGAATTAAGGACATCAGCGCAGAGGGAGCAGCTAGTGTCTCATGCTTTCCAAACTTGATATCTGCATCAATCTTGCCATTGATTTGCCTTTGATGGATAATTGTGAGACAGACCCTACAAACTGTAATGGAGGCCAAATGAGCTAGCTTTGTTCATGAGGAATCTAAACATTGGTAAAATAGTGGGAGATTGCCAAAGTGACCTACACGAGACAAGCCATCTGCCTGGGAACACACTCGGAGTAAGACAGTTTATTTATCAACAGAATGTCATATGTTCACTGATTACTTCTGTCAGTGACTTTCTGCAGCTATATCTTGCTGAAGAACCTGGATGGTATCTCTATTTGCAATGGGGATAAGGACCTCGGGCTCCACCTAGCGGTGAGAAGGAGACATTTATGAAAAGGACGAAGCAACACAGACTTATTATTTTGTAAATTGTGGGTTGTACTATTCAGGAACTCTTAGTTAATTGATAAGGTGCATGTCATTGCAGCTGCTCTCCTAGATGAAGAAAGTGCCATGAGAACTTGGATTGGGGTAGGCAACCTCTCCAGATACTGTTGAACTGAAACTCCCATCTTTCCTCATCACAGGTAGCAGACCATTAATAGGAGGCATTGTTTAAGCTGAAGGAGGGGCGGGGAAGGTATTTGTTGAACATAGCAGGTCACACTCAGTCTACCAGTAGTCCCACTTAAGTTGTCTTTGTCTTTTGTGTCTAGGTCAGACTTCAAGCTGTCAAAATGAAGCCTCCTTTCAGTGAAGTCATTCTACAGTTATTCTTTGCCTGACCTAGTGTGAGAAAGATTAGCTGGCACAACCAGGTTATCATTGCCCAGGATAACCCGATTATGGTTCAAAAATACCACAATCTTCAAGGAGGCTCTTTCAATTTACCCCACTTAAGGTGTGATCAAACAGCAAAAAAGGTACATATCTGATTGCTTTATTGGCAGTAACCCTTAAGTCTGTCAGGGAATCACTCCAACCTCAAACCCACCCCACCCCCTTAAAAAGGAGCATTCCTACAACTGGAGGATCTTGGGCACAGACCAGGGTCCAGCCAGAGCACAATTTTTAGGAAATAGTTTGCACCTGACCATGCTCCAAGTAGTCCAAATTGTGAGCTATATGTCTGTGTATGTCACACACTGAGATCCAAATAAGGATCCATTGCATAAAGATCTGGGTCCATGTCCGCTCCTACTAAACCTCTGCCGACTGGAAAATTAGGCACTGGAGTAATTTGAGATCTTCTTGCTGGTGGCAACATTCCCATTGTTCAGGGAGATGGCTGAGGGCCTACATTCAGATCACCAATGTGTGGCGGCAATGGCAACCTATGTTCAAGCAGTGATGTCCTGCATGATTCATGCTGGTGGGACTTTTAGCTCAGCTGTGGCCTCTGTAAGATGCCTGCCCAGATCTCTCTCCCTTCCAGTGGGGAGAGGAATGAGATCAATGAGCCCTGAAAGCAGCAAGATGCTGTGCTGAGACCACTAAGCACCAGAACGACAGGCTGCAGTACAGACCATGCAACAACATCACAATTCAGGTGGTACCAAAGAATGAGGAGAATCACCTTGACCAGGATGGCACTCCTTGATCTCTGAAGGGTAATGAAGATGTAAAATCAATGTGATGGGGCTTGGTGTGCTTTTATGAAGCAGAGACAGTGATACGGACAGGGGAATTATACTCCCTGTCCAGGCAGATGAAGGAGACAAACCATCAGACGACAGTCAAGAAAACATTCAGTTACCTGGAGCTTTTTGCCATCAAAGACTGCTTAATCTACAGGAGCTGTCTGTTTGAAGGTTCATCAACAATAACTTCAGGGAATGGTTAGTTTTGTACTAGCCAGCCAGTACATCTTCATCGGTTGACACTGTGACAGTGACGGCACTACAATATTTAAATCTCAACAACAGAGGAGTAAGTTGAGAAGAGATGTTTATGTGAGAGCATGTGTGGTAGATGAGGTATGGGAGATCTGGGTTCAAGAAACATTCAGCTGTGACCATCACAGGGTGACACTGGGACAGTCCTCCTTTTTCACCCCGGCGAAGCTGACAGTTGTTTTGAGGATAAAGTGGGCAGAGGAGTGCCATATATGCTGCCTTGAGTTTTCTGGAGGAAAAGTGGGGGTACAAATATTAATAACTATTCATCTAAATGTATTTATTCCAACCAGGATACCCCTGGGGTCCACATGATACAATGGATTTCTAACTACATCAACAGACAAAAATCAGTTTTGAAGAAAACATTGGCCTTCCCTACCATCTAATTTGCTCTCAAACTCACTTCCTGATTTTATTTAGAACTAGCTATTTGAAATGTGCAGTCCAGCAGGTGTGTGTGTGTGTGTGACAGAGAGAGAGAGAGAGAGAAGCAGTCTAGCAGGGGTGTGTGTGTGTGTGTGTGTGTTTGAGAGAGAGAGAGAGAGAGTGAAGCAGTCTAGCAGGGGTGTGTGTGTGTGTGTGTGTGTGTGAGAGAGAGAGAGAAACAGTCCAGCAGGTGTGTGTGTGAATGTGAGAGAGAAGCAGTCTAGCAGGTGTGTGTGTGAGAGAGTGAGAGTGAGAGAGAGAGAGTGAGAGAGAAACAGTCCAGCAGGTGTGCGTGTGCATGTGAGAGAGAAAAGCAGTCCAGCAGGTGTGTGTGTGTGTGTGAGTGTGTGTGTGTGTGAGTGTGTGTGTGTGTGAGAGAGAGAGAGAGAGAGAGAAGCAGTCCAGCAGGTGTGTGTGTACGTGTGTGTGAGTGAGTGAGAGAGAGAGAGAGAGAGAGAGAGAGAGGAGGCTGCAGGTGAGGAGGCTGTGCCGGGGTGAGAAGGGAGGGAAGGGGGGAGGTGGAAGCATTTATTTCCCCCTTTACCTGCCTGGGGTTGGGGGGAAGCAGGGAAGGGTGGGAGGCAGAAGATTTCTGTTGCCCCCTTTCCCTGCCGCAGGGGGTGGGATGCCTTTGTTCCCCCTCAACTGTTTTGATGGTTTTTTGTCCACCTTCAGAACAGTTTAGGGGGAATTACAAAGGCGCCAGCCAGCGATCCATAAGGGGAGGTGTTCTCCCTGGCGGATCGTTGGCTGCCACCTTTTTATTACCCACACCGCTGTTTCGAGAGCTGACATGGTAATAGAAAGGCAGCAGCCAGGGAGAGCACAGCCCCTTACAGATCACTGGCTGGCACCTTTGCATTTCCCCGTTAACTGTTTCGAAGGTTACTTCGTGTCAGCCTTCGAAACAGTTAATTGGGAATAAACAAAGGCAGCAGGCAGCAATCCATAAGGGGATGTGCTCTCCCTGGCGGTTCGCTGGCTGCCACCTTTCTATTACCCCCATCGCTGTTCCGGCTTTGGCGGGGTAGCGGGGAGGAGGGGGAGCCCCTCTTCTCCCCATGGCCCCAGGGAACAAGGCCAGCACCGGCCTCACCACGGCTTTGGAGGGGTTGGGGGAAGCGAGGGCGGCGTGTGAGGTGGTTTTTTTATTTTGCACACACCGGCTTTCCCGGCCTCCTCCGTGTTCGCATCCTTCAGCCTGATTGGCTGAGGGGTGGCACGGCGCGGAGGACGCTGGGCCTTGTAGGTTTTTTTTGTTCATGTTTATGGGGTGTTTGCTCCACTCTTTGTTTCCGGACCCTTGCGGTGATGTTAGTTAGGTCTAAAGGTAAGTGTGGGTGGCTCGGTACAGGATGGTTGGGCTGGGTGTGGCCGCTATACCTATAGATACTATACACACAATGGCTGAACTGCTGTTGGTTAGCTGCACTAGAGTAGCCCCACTGAATTAGTGGAATTTACAGAAGAGTTGACTCACCAAATCCTCACTAATTCAATGGGTCTTTATTGGGTTGTGATTTACTACACCAAGCAATATGGTTTCAGCCTATAGATACTATACTCATAATCTTTAAACGAGGTCATCAAGCATCAGAAACATTTTACATCTATACCTATAAGTATAGTATCTATAGGCTGAAATCATATAGCTTGGGGTAGTAAATCACAACCCAATAAAGACCCATTGAATTAGTGAGGATTTGGTGAGTCAACTCTTCTGTAAATTCCACTTATTCAGTGGGGCTACTCAACAGCAGCTAACCAACAGCAGTTCAGCCATTGAGTGTGGGCCAAATGAGTTTACCTGACTTGCTTTTCTGTTTGCATAGTTGAATCAAACATACAAGCAGGATGCCTTCTCTTGGATTCAGGCAGCCTCTGGCTTGCTTCTTTATGAATAAGTAATTTGCAGTGAGACTGTAGTGGTTACGACGCTGACTGGGAGGTGGAAGGTCAGCAGTTCGATTCCCGAGTACTGCAGGACAGGATGAGCTCCCGTCTTTGTCCCAGATCCTGCCAACCTAGCAGGTTGAAAGCAAGAAATTGCAAGTAGATAAATAGGGATCACTTTGGTGGGAAGGTAACAGCATTCCATGCTCTCCGGCACCTTGTCATGCCTGCCACATGACCACGGAAACATCTACAGAAGCAGACAGTGCTGGCTCTTCGGCCTTGAAACAGAGATGAGCACTGAACCCTAGAGACGGATACGACTGGCTTTAGAGCAAGGGAAACCTTTATCTTTACTGATTTGCAATACAATTTATATTTGCATAGGCTTCTTCATCTCTTTGGCTACTCAATGTGCACTGATATTACAAAGGGAATGTGTATATGTGTGTGTTCAAGGCAGTTCCTCAGAATTTATTGTATGAACAGGAAAATATTTGCAGATTCTGTGCTTCTATAGTTCATCAATCAGAAATGTCTGCTATGCTAGTGGTTTAAAACTAAAATAATATATGCTTCATGGGTGGAGGGGAAGGCAGCAATAAAACACATGCTGTAAAAATACAGTACTTTGCTATTTCAGTCCTTAATTTCTTCTTTAACCAACGTCTCCTCATCTGGGAAAATCTGAAATCTCAGCATATCTAAATATGCCTTGACTATACACTGGCAAAGTGTGGAAGAGCATAATTCATTCCATCACTTAGTTAAACGATACTCAAGGGAAGCGCATCCAGTTCCTGAGCATGTCCAGACAGGGCATCTAGCCTGCTAGGTGGAGCTCGGGGCGGGGTTGCTTGAAGATACCTCCTCCCTGAGTGCTCCTTTTTAAAAAGTCCTTTATTGGGTTCTACTTTTGCAGAGGGGGATATTCAATTTCAGCCTGTTCCTAGTGAGAGTGGATAAAGAGAGTGGGCTTAATGTGAGCCTTGTGGCTGTCAAAGGCTGCTTTCTGCACAAACTTCCAGTATGTTGAAGCTGCTAAAGTGCATAATCAGGGAAAGTACTTTTTAATAAATGTTTTAGACATCATTGCTAAAGTAATGCATTACTTCTTTTTCTTGTTGTGCCGTATCCAAATCCGAATATTGGTGATCCTCTTGGCAATCAGCCATGAAAACTGTCATCAGAATATAATGCAGTGGCCTTTCATCTGCTTTTCACACCGCAGCGTGAAACCCATACCACCGATCCAGTGTTGGGATTCAGCAGGTTTGCCCCAGTTTGCCAGAACCGGTAGCAGAAAGTCCAGCTGGCCATGCCCATCCAAGTTTTAAAATAAAGTAGTCCTAATTCGAGTGCAACACAGGGCTTTCTCCGTGGCCACACCTACCATACCATGCCCACATGGTAATCCCACCACTGCACTGATCCAGTTCCATGAGTCACTTTCTCATACCTGTCAAGCGCGGCTCCGGACAATACGGGACCTGCGCAGAACCGTTCTGCGCAGGTCCCTTCTACACATCTGCAGAAGGGACTTGCACAGAACTATTCTGCGCAGAACCCTTCTACACATGTGTAGAAGCCTTTTGTGCACCACCTTCTGCACACACCCTTTTGCGCATGCGTAGAAGGGTTCTATGCATGCATAGAAGGGTTCTATGCATGCGTAGAAGGGTTCTGCACAGAAAGGGATGCACAGTAACTATGTTTCCCCCAACGTCAAATTTCGGGGTGGCAGCGGCTCCAGGCAAGAAAGTAGGAAAAGTGGCGCTGAATTATGGGAAATCCTGGCCAATATGGGATACTTGACAGGTATGCACTTTCTTGTCCTGAGGCCTTTTGGTACAAAAAGTCCTCATCGGCCCCAGACCAGTATTGATGAAGCTGCTGCCCTCCATCATGGTGGATTCAAGTGGAATTTAATCCACCCTTCCGTGTGGATTTTGGCACCCAAGCCACTAATCTCAGGTTTGTCAGGTTAGTTAACCGCCACCTGACACTTGCCGTTGAGTCGCTGGCAGTATGGTCTACATTATTACCATAGCAGGATAACCTGGCCTGGCATACATGCATTAGTTCATTTAAGTTTTTTTTTAAAAAAACACCTTTGTGTATCCAAACTGTGGTTCTCCCTTATGAGGCAATAAGCTCCTTTTGCCACTACAAGTCTCCTTTCTTCCAGTCCAAGCTTGTTACAAAGGTGTGAATGGAACTTTTCTCCCAAACCTAGGACTCAGTGCAGTTCAGAGCAAGATTAGGATAGGTAAACATATATTAAATATACAGTACTGAGACACAATTGAATTAAAAACAATTTAATACACATTAATACACGGTCTAAAAGCTAAAAAGGCCCTTTCTCAGCAGGCCAGACAGTTGCAAAACATTTAATACATATTGAAGTATCAAGGGGCATTTGTATCATATACAAAACAATTTTCTGATTTCCCTTTGCTGTGAAAATACTCTAAACCTTTTGATCTCCTACACAGGTCCAAATATCTTTCTGTATATCAACCATGTATTTATACATACAACTGTACAATTTGGCACACTTGAACTATGGGTGAAACTGAGTTTTTAAGCCCAAGTAGAGTAGACACATTGGCTCACACCATCTTGACAGTTATGCTGGTGTAACATAAAAGGCATATGTTTTGGAAACAAATTGGCTTAAGTTAAGAAACCGCTCTAGATCTTGTCTGCTGCATACTGTGTCGTGGCTCAGAATGCAACTGGTAAGGTCTGTGATGATTTCTTAATTGAGGCAGCTTGTCCCTAAAGGATTTTGGCATTGAATCTGTGGGTCTTTGATAACTATTGACCTATCAATTTTCATTCATTCATTGGGACAAAAACTCAAGTTGAGACAATTTTTTAAGCCAAATATAGCTAAACTGGTCGAGATCTGGGTTAATTGTTATGTCTTTCCCCAAAGGTAGCCTGTAATTGTAATTTTTGGAGGCTGTCCTGGCAACAAATTCCCAAATCCCTTGGGGCAGCTTCAATACCATTTTTAGATGTTAATACCTATATTTCAACAGAGCGGCTAGTGGGGGTCAGTTTATATAGAAAGAAGACAGATAGAAATGCATATTTGGATTTCAAATCATTCCATCCATATCACTTGAAATATAATCTGCCCTATGGATTATTTTTAAGAGCAAAAAGGAACTCCTCTTTGGAGTGTGACTTCGAAAAAGCTAGTAACAGCATTACCTCCTTTCTACAACAGAAAGGTTATCCAGATAAGGTAATTAAAGAAAACCTAACTAGAGCTAGGGCTATTCCAAGGGACAGATTGCTCCACAATAGTGTCAGGACACCTGAGAACAGGCTTCACTGTTCATTTGTTTTCTCTCCATTGTCAAACCAGATCCAGAACATTATCAACAAACATTGGCACATTGTTAACCACATAACAGGTTGCTCTTCTCCTCCTCGAATAGGGTTGAGGAAATCAAAATCTATTCAGCAGATAGTTAGCAGAACGGACCATTCAGCTCGATCTTTACCTAAGCCACCATTAGTAACAGGGCATTTTAAATGTGGTCAATGTACACATTGTTCTTTGGCTTGGCAAACTAAAATGGTCTCGATCCATAGCAGCAATTATATTTTACAGCTAAACCATTTCTCAAATTGCAACAGTTCGGGCTGTATCTATCTACTAACCTGTCCTTGTGGATTGGGTTATGTGGGGGTTACTTCCCGAAAAATTAAAACTAGGGTGGGGGAACACAGGTCTAAAATCCGCAATCAGAACCTGTCTGCACCTCTAGTCAACCACTTTATTGAAGCAAACCATAATGACAAAGATTTTAAATTTGTGGTTTTGGAAATGATTAAACAACAACCTTATCAGCACATTAATATGGATATTGCTTTAAGACAGAGGGAGAGTTTCTTCATCCACCGTTTCAACACAGTGCACCCATATGGGCTAAATCAAGAGCTTGATTTCAGTTGTTTTCTGTGATTAACCAGCTGTGGGAGATTTTCTCTTTAAAAATGTCCTTGGAGTTAGATAGCATAACGTCCGTCGACACCAAAAGAATTTACTAGGGAGGTCTAGGACGCGATATACTGCTTTAAAAACCTTATCACTGATACAACACTATTGGTATGTATATTCTATGTATCCAAGATCATGTATATAGTTGTATATATATTTGTGTGTATATATATATTGTATGTTTATGACTATTAGTAATTGCATCAACTTATTATTTAGATCCCTGAAGAAAACTTTTGAAAAATCCTGTATCGAAAGGGTTTCGGATCTTTTGTGTTACCTTGAGAAGACTGCTACAATAAATTTATTGACAAACGGTTCCAGTGGACTTTTCCCCAAAGGTAGCCTGTAATTGTAATTTTTGGAGGCTGTCCTGGCAACAAATTCCCAAATCCCTCAGTAACAAAGCTTTCCGAGACTCCTTAGTTTTCTCACAGAGTTTCCTGGGAAGTGACTATCTGATTGGCAAGTCTTGTCTCATTCACCACTTCTAGTGGATGAGATGAACTGGTCCTGATTCATTCAGTACATAAGAAACATCTTTTAAAGGTATTCACCCTGAACTGAAATATAAATTTTGAATTGTTGTTGGCAATGGCAACCCCCATGGTGCATTACAAGTAATGTAATCTTATGCCGTAAGTCGCTTGCCTGGGTAACAAAGAGACAACAGTGTTTCTGTTGTGGTGCAATGCAATATTTCTTTTACATTGGAAATGTATAAATATTGCTCATTGCTATTCATAACAAGGCAGGATGGAGAAGAGTGCTATCGTTGACCTGAACTATTATATATGAAGTTTTTTTTTTAACTTGAACAAAAGGGTGCCACACCACTCAGAGTTCCTAGCATCACCACTTAAATCAGGGTTGCCCAAACTTTTTTGGCCGTGGGCTGGTCACTATGTCCCGGGGACCGGATCTGGCCCCCGGGTCATAGTTTGGGCACCCCTGGCTTAAACCATGCAGCTCCCCGCCCCCCCTGCTGTGTGTATATGTGTGTTTGCATGCAGTTCAATCTCAGATGGAATGCTGCCAGGTCTGCATGACTTCCAGCTGGGTGAGACTTTCATTTGCACTGCATTTTGAGTCCTACATATTTCCTCCATTGAGTTTAAATAGGAGTTACTCCCAAGTTAGGAAAATGAGATCCAATATCCTCCCTTTTTCAATGCTTCACTAGTGATACAATCCTGCAAGGCTGAAAATTGTGTAAAAATGAGACCAGATTACACTCACCTACAAAAAAAGCAGTCAGCAGCAAAGAGTAATATGGGGACACATTCAGGGCCAGCCCTACCATAAGGTGAATGGAGCAGTCACTCCAGACGCCCACTCCCAGGGGGCACTGCAGTGGTAAAGGGGAAAAGTGTGTGTGTGTGTGTGTGTGTGTTTCGATACTAATTAAAAACAGTGAAAACGCATTCTGTTATCGATGACGACTGTCCCTGTAAAGTTTCACCAAGTAATTTAACCCCATTTATTAGGGGTGACCAAGGGGGCGCCATAGTTGGATCTCGCTCTATCCTAAAACTTGCCTCGGGCCAACAATGGACACATTCTTATGGAAGAATTGAAATAATTAATTGAATCCATTATCCAAGTTAGCTCAGATGTACAGTGCATTAAGGAACCATTTTGATATTAAGAATGTATTATTTTATAGTTTTTAAAGGTGGACTCTTCCTCTTTAGGCACACTCTAAGCCAGCATCTTCATTGTGATTGCAATTGTGCTGACCCCATTTGCTTTTACTGCATGCAAAAATGGTAGCTTCGCTTCCCAAGCAGTTCACGTTATCCAACCAGATGGATCCAGACCCTTTCAGTGGGAACCAAATAAGAACAGAAAGATAAAATGAGTTACTGTAGAATAAGATGGAGGGGGAGGGGGGAATCAAACGAAAAAACAATCTACTGAGTTTGCCTAGTAAAGAATGTTGGCCCAAGCTTGCAGGAAAAAGCCTTTGCTTACCATCTCATGCCCAGTTACAAAAAAGAAAAAGATAGATTTATAAACCATGGAAGTTGTAAAAAGAGAATGCTGAGACGCTCAGAGCTCTTTAAGCACTGTAATGGACACTTGTGTAATTATTACCCACACCCAAATGTTTGGGCACTAATGCTCTTTGATTGCTTCCTCCTCTTTTCTTTCTCATCCTCTCATTGCATGCCAGCCAATTCTAGAGTGTAATAACTTATAATACACAAAACACCCCCCTTTCACACACATACACCCATTTAAAGAAATGTGTGTAATTTGAACATGTGATATTTGGATTTCTTCAATGAGAAATCTGGCCTTTTAAAAATTACAGATATCAGTCGTGTTGTTATATGTCTTCAAGTCCCTTCTGACGTATGAAGACCCTGTCAATCAATGACCTCTAAAAGGTCCTATTATGAATAGCCCTGATCAGGTCTAGCAAACTCTAGGCCATGGCTTCTTTTCTTGAGTCATCATAATTCAGTGAGGTACATAGAAAGAGACTCATCAAAGATTGTGGAAACCTTTTACATTTTTGAACCACAATCGGGCATACCCTGGGCAATGGCAATACCCTGATAATGTTTTGTTGGCTAATTTTCTCACACCAGATCTGGACATGAAAGAAGAAGAACATAATTCAGTAGCCCCTGCTTGGATCACTTGAGAAGGTTACTTCTTCAGATACTCCCTTCCTCCCCCTCAGCATATCTAGTGATGGGATACTTTGAGTTGTAGTGCAAAGAAAAAAAAAGGTACAGTATTACTTTTTCCAAATTTAGTTTTTGCCAGTGCTTGAAAAGATTTTGATTATCCATCACTGCCTTTTACTGCTTTCATAAAACATCCCACATTGTAGGCCGGGGTTTGTATAGCATTTCCTAAAGGAATCTCAAAGATTTGGAGGACAGCTCCTGCTCACTGTGTCCTCATTCTTGTGACTGAGAAAAGGCCTGCTGTCAGCCCAAAAGACCTCTAGTCCAGTACTTCTCTTTCCTTTGTTGACCAGCTAGTACCTCTGGCAACATGTTACGAGTACATACTATGCAGTGGTGAGCATCAGCAGGTTCACACCAGTTCACCAGAACCTGTAGCAGAAATTCTGGCTGGCCCTGCCCATCCAAGTTTTGAAATAAAGTACAGTACTGTAGTTCTAATTTGGGTGCAATGCAGAGCTTTCCCCCTGGCCATGCTCACCATACCACGCTCACAGTGTGGTAATTTTTTTTGGAGCCCACCACTCATACTATGTTTCCCAACTTGCTGCCTATGTCATGGGAGCCATTCTAGAGCCATTATGACTAGTCGTCATCAGCAGCATTCTTTTCTCATGAATATGTCTGATCTCCTGTTGTGTGTGTAACTGGATGTATTGTTTTAACAGTTTGTATTTAATTGTTGGGATCGGGTGATCCTCCATTTTGTGTTCTTCTTGAAACTAAGCTCTTGCGGGACTTGGGTTCCCGAACTTTCTAACAAGAAGCGCGAAAGGCTTCACAGTCTCTATCACCCCACGATCACCCCACTGTTCTCCCAACCAATCCAGTTGCTTCCCACACGAATGTATATTTCCTGTACAGTATATATAGGTGCTACTGCGCCATTGCTCTCCATGTTCAGTTCCCAAAATAAAGTTGTGTTTGGCCCTGTTATGCTGGCAACTGCGTATCCTTTGCTGAACATCAAATCTCCCTTTAAAGCTATCCATGTAGATGGCCATACCTATATCATGTGGTAGTGAGTTCTACAGTTCAACTAGGTGCTGTTTGAAGAAGCACTTGCTTTTATCTGTTTCTAGTCATCATTCAATTTCATGGGAAGACCCTGAGTTCTAATATTATATGAGAGGGGGGAAAAATCTCTGCCAATCAAACTTAATTTTTCCCTCTTGGAGGAATTATTGTCCTACAACCCTCATTATGCCCAGTAGACAAAGATGCAGCCAGTGTGCTACTGATGTCAAAGTTTTCACTTTAAACGGTGCCAGAGAAGGAAGAGAAGCTCAGATACCTTTTAACATCTTCCTGGAAGATGCCAGTGCTGCCAAGGAGCCCTTCCTGCCTGCAATGTCAGATTCTGGACTGGCTGAGGCAACAGATTCCTTAAGAGTGTTTTAAAACTCTCAAAAATGCCCATGTGTGTATATATTAGTTTGCAGCTGTTTGCCAAAGATTCAGATGTCCACATGGCCAAGTCATCTTCTGGAAAACCAAAAACTGCTTGCCTTTCTGCCAATACATTCGGGATGACAAGGAAAGAAAAAACCTACCATCTTGCTGTTTTGTAGAGATACTTTAAGAGAAACTAGAAATTTTGCTTTTTGGACTACAGTGCAATTCCTAGAATTGTCCTAAAATTGTACTCAAAAACAACAACTCCAAATCTGCTGTAAATTATTGCCCCTCCCCCAATAATCCATCCTTGTTCTTTTCCAAATAGGTTATCTCCTCCAGTGCCTTGATGAAATGAGCAAGAAAATACATCTGTAGATTACCTGCACTTGCAGTGAATGTATTCAGTGCATTGTGAAATCCCAGCATCCTACAGATGACTCTCCCATCGTTTAGGTCCCAGTCGTCATCGCATATGGTGCCCCACTCTCCATTGTACAAAATTTCAACTCTGCCACGTTTAGGTCCTCCAACAAGTCGTACTGAGGAACTGGCTTCTATGGTGTTTAAAAAAAATCCACCTGCATTATTTATGTGTCTCAAAAGACAAATACAAATCATAGAGGTTTCAGTCAATGCATAAATAAAAATTGCTACAGCTCCCCCCACCTTTTGTGTGTGAAATAATGAAAATAATGAAAGGAAATTAGCAATTAAATGTTTTCCCATTATTCTATACCTATACTTCTGGACTGAACATGCAATAAGATGGCCTCATTCTGTAGTCAAGAAGAGGGCTATGTCTCTATGTGCCTGAAGAGGAATCCTTACAAGAGCTGGTATATTTATTTCAGCAGCAAAGAGAACTCTATCCATCCTATAGATGTTTATAAACCTCATAGTTTCCATTTTATGGAATTTCTCCATATCTAACATGCATTTTCATTTTATTTGTTATCCCATGTACAGTGGAGGCTGAGACCAAAGAAAGCCATCTTTTAAAAGACCAACTGTTGATGTACTATATACCCTTGACAAATCTGAGGCTGCTTACCAGCAACTGTAATGGGGGAAGGACCTATACTAGACCTAAAAAGGTCTCATCTCTGTGGAGGAGCCATTGTCATTGAGATGTCAAACACTGTGTTAACCACTTGTGCTACCTGTCAATGAGCAAAAGGCTAATCCAGTGAATCTGCTCATCTACTACATCCCTTTCAAAATCTCATTAGGACTACAAACATCCCTTTGGTTGGGCTTCATCCCAGACATGCTGTCATGAGAATGTGGATTTGTGTGTTTTTTAAATGACCCATTTTATCATTTATTTTAGAATTCCTTCAGCAAAGGATATCACACACTTACTGAACTACAGTACCTTCCTTCATAGAGGTTCAGTTCAGTGCACCAGTTTGGCAAACGCCCCAATTCTACCTCAACACTGCCTATCAGTCCCAGTCACATGGGCAAAGTGAAAGGGCCAGCACCAGACTAGAAGACTTCTGAAATCTGATCTAATGTGACCTGCCCACCATGCAGTTATGTGGGGACTGTTGTCCCTAACTGAATGGGTTGCATACAACCATTCACAACACTTGTACATTCATCAGACAACCTTCTTTGCTGCTGATGGATATAATTCCTATTCTTCTCCGTTGTCTCCACACCATTATTTGTTTCAGTCACAAGTCATGTACTTTAAGAATACTCGACTGTGCTTCTGCATTTGAAAGAATCAAGCTAAGGAAGGCCATGAGCAACAGCCACTCTCTTTGTGGGTTTCAGAACAAATGTGGTATGAGAACTCTCTACATTTCTCCTCATGGTGAAATTGGCTTGTGACAGAAACATCTGCCAATGTATCCTTATTGTATCTTGTGGCAATTGATCTTCCCTAAATTCTGGGGGAAGATTATAACCATCAAGAAGTGAATTGCCCATGATGTTCTAATATTAAATGCATTTGGATAAAGTTCTGCTTTACTGCGGGACTGCAGTGGCTCAAGTGGCTAAGATGCTGACTGGAAGGCGGGAGGTCAGCAGTTTGATTCCCGAGTACTGCAGGATGGAATGAGTTCCCGTCTTTGTTCCAGCTCCTGCTAACCTAGCAGTTTGAAAGCAAGAAATTGCAAGTAGATAAATAGGGACCACTTCAGTGGGAAGGTAAACAGCGCTCTGTGTGCTCCTGTGTCTAGTCATGCCTGCCACATGACCATGGAAACGTCTGCAGAAACAGACATTGCTGGCTGTTCGGCTTTGAAACAGAGATGAGCACTGAACCCTAGTGTCGGATATGACTGGCTTTTGAGCAAGGGAAACCTTTACCTTTACTTTACCTGCCTTACTGCAAAATGTCTACAGTTACAGATTTCTAAAAAATCAGTACATATCAATTGCTCTTACAAAGAAAGAAAGAGAGAGAGAGAAAGAAAAGAAAAGAAAAAAAAAGAAAGTGGTTTAACTAGGTTACATTAGCAATAATGTTTCTCTGCAATAAGCCTATTCCATTTTTGCTGTTTTCAGCAGATTCTTCAGAATTACAATGATGATTCTAAACCTTAATCTTAAATACCATATTTCTAATTATTATTAAACTCACAGCATGGGAAAATTACTGTTTTCGATTTCAATTCATAGAATCCTCCTAGCTCACTTTCCCAAGCTTGGACAAAAACGTGCCTGTTCTACATAATTTGAGACTAAGTTTGCTGTAGGTGAAAGTTTTATCCATCCATTGAGATCACAGACTTTTAGCGCCAGAAGTGAGTCTGAAGGCCATGTAATCTGACTCCATTCTTAGGACAAGTATGCAGCCACAGTATCCCTGAGGGATGATTTCTATATGATTTCTAGTGATTAATGTCTCTCTATCCCTCTGGGTGCTCCTCCATCTTCTGAGGGTTTGTGTAGCAAGAGAGCCATCAATCTCTTCTATAGTGCTTCTACATCCTTCAAATGATCTTTCTAGAGCTCACCAGTTATCTACACTTCTGCCAGAAATGCGATTATCTTCCTAGACCTTTATAGGCAATCTTGTATTTTCATCTATTAGGAATGCAGCAGTTTTCCGCCTCCACCCCACCCCTGCCACCATCTGCTCTTGAGATTTTTACATGCCACATGGTGCAATCTTTTTTAAAAAGTTATATTGTGTTCTTGTATTTTATTTTTACATATTATGTAACTGTATACTATGCTGAGTAACAAAAAATATAAACAAATAAGCTTCAGCATGTTTAATTCAAAACCCCAGCAAGCATTTTATCCACATCTCCCTTTGCCTCTTTAAGCCCTGGTACACCTGATATAATGGCAAAGGGTCAATAAGCTAAAAGCAGTGATAAATCCAAAGACCCCCATAACTTAGCAATAGCAATTACACTTATATATATATATATAGCAATTACACTTATAGCACTTAGTGCACGCTCTGGGTGGTTCACAAGTTCATTGGCATTTTTACCCCCAACATGCTGGGTATTCATTTATTGCCCTTGGAAGGATGGTAGGCTGAGTCAACCTTGATCCCTGTCAGGATCAAACTCACAATGTTTTGGCAGCAGTACAGCAGTTTAACCACTGCACAACCCGGGCTGCTCTTCCACTTCCTTTTTCTTCTCTCTGAGTAGATTTGATTTAAATCAAATCATTTTAAATCACAATGCAAATCATTGGTTATTAAGACAAGATTTAAATCATGGTTTTCTACATACAGATTCATAAAGGGTCAAAAGGCTTTGTACTCATTTTTAGTGCTTGCCCCTCCTCACACTTAGCTTCTTGTGTAGATCAATTCCACTCTGAGCAATTTTCTTCTATTCATTGAATTCTTAGAAACTTAGCAGTTAATAGGAAAGGGGTTGATTCTGTGTACATAAATTTGCAAAGGAACAATGGGATTAAGTTCTTTTTCTCAACTCTGTATGTTCATTTTCTAACATTTTCACTGTGGAGAAAAGGCAAATGATTTCTGCAGATACAAATTCACAGTTTTGAGAATGTTAAAGCTAAGCACCTGTAATAATATATTCTATAATAATCTTACAGAAATCTCTGGAAGAGCTCAACATTGTGAATTAATGGAATTCATTTACCAAAACATTTAAACATTGCATGAATATACAGCCTCATGCCACATAATTAAACCTAATCCTTATTTCAAGATCCATGACTTTTGGACTATCAGTATAATGTATGTGAAATAAAAAAACTATCCTGAAATATATTTTTCTTCAAAAAGCATTTTTATTGTCAACATCTGGTTTTGTGAAGCAGCAAACCAGCTGTATTGATAAGCTTTGCAGAAGACTATTGTATAGTAAGGAGTATAGGTGATATTTCCCATTTTCATTCTCTACATTTCTAGAAATGGTTGAAAACCATCCTGTCTGTATTAAGGTATGTTTGCTAAATCGGTTTATTCTTGGCAAGAGCATACTGAACAGCCAAGGACATGAAATTTGTAAGACTGGGAGTATTTGGCAGGATATCTAATGTTCTTTGATATAGGATGTCTGCCAGACAGCTGTAAGATAAGGGACACAATAGTGTCTGGCAAGAGAATACAAGATGTGCAGATATCTTGTAATAGAAGAGGTGGTAGTATCCTCGCCGTGACTCTCCTGGGCCCATGCCATTGGCCCGGGATGGGAGTGAGCTGTGGCCACCGGCCCCACCTCCCTCTGGCCCTGCCTTACCGGAGGGATAAGAAAGACGCGGAGCCACCACCGCCAAGCCTCGCCGCAACTCTCCCGGACCAATGCCATCAGCCCTGGCTGGGAATTGGCTGCAACCACTGGCCCCACCTCCCTCTGGCCCTGCCTGACCAGAGCTGTCTCCAAGGAGCCTCGCCACGCCTTTCCTGGAGCATGGGCTCCTTTGGGGGTGTGGGACCCGGGCTCTGAGGACTTTGTCTTGGACATGTTGTCTGCGGAGAGGCCACTTTGTTTGGGGTATTGGATTTTCTGTATCGCCGAGTATATTGCATACTATGGAGAGATTGTATTTTGTATTTATTGGATTGTATTTTTGTTTGTGCTCTTCTTGCATTGTGTATTTTTATATACTGTGTTGTATAATGTGAATTGTGGTGAATTTTTTGTAACTATGTTTGGTTATATTGTGTCTTGAATTATTGTATACTGATCCTTTAGAACTGTGTATCTTGCTTTGGAACTGAAATTGTATTGTATAGGTATTTTTGTATTGCTGTGTTTAACATTGGTATGTAATTCTATTATATATTGTGAGAAAGCTTTTGTTTGTTGTAGAAAGCTTTTTTCTGTTATGTTGTGAGCCACTCTGGGTGGCACTTGTGCCAGGAGAGCGAGATATTAATATTAATAATAATAATCTGCCAAATTTTGGCTATGATATCTGAGAAACAGCTGTGTGACCTTGGTTAGAGCAGTAAATGGACAATAGCAGATAAAAACACCTGGGATGTATAAAATTCCAGGCCTGACAGAGAAGTCAAGGTCACAGTGATGTTCTGTTCTCATACAGATAACAAACCTGTTGCAATGGTGCAGCTGCAAGGATAAGGCATCGAACTAATTACTCCAGGTGGTTGGATATCTTCTGAGTGGAGAGGTACAGGTACAGGTGAAACTCAGAAAATTAGAATATCGTGCAAATGTTCATTCATTTCACTTAAAAGGTGAAACAAATATATGAGATAGACTCACTACATGCAAAGCGAGATATGTCATGCCTTAATTCATTATAGTGGTGATGATCATGGCGTACAGCACACATGAGATGGGGGAGTTGGGGTTTTCATAAAATGTAAGCCATAAGCATCAATATTATAACAAAGTAAGGCTTGAACCATTTCTCTTTGCATGTAATGAGTCTATCTCATATATTTGTTTCACCTTTTAAGTTGCCAATTAGTGAACTGAATGAACATTTGCATGATATTCTAATTTTCCGAGTTTCACCTGTATAGAGCCAAGGCTGATGGCATCTGCATTTTCACTTCACTGTATATAAATAGCAGCCTTAAGCTCAGTTTTTTGGAGCTTTCCCATTGACAAGAAGGCTGTCCCTTGCTACTTAGAGCTCCCAGGTAGCATAAGAAGGGACTGAGGGGAATCCATGTGGATTAGGTAAATATGAAAAACCTACCTGTATTCTTGTGTCTTATCTTTTTGATATGCTCTGTCTGACTCTGATATGCTATGTTAGCTTGGAAATTGTCTCAATAAAACTTCTCATTGAGTGCTTATTTTGTCTCTGAGATCCTAAAAAGAACCTAAAGCCTATTTAGATCTAGACAGTCTGAGTTGGCAACACACCAGCCACTTCTGAATCTGGTTAATTGGCAAAAGGCAGGGAAAAGCTTTGCAATACACAAACATAGGCAAAGAAGAAAAGGCTGCTTCCCTTCTGCATTGCTGGGATTGCGGTGCCAGCAATTCCAAAGAAAAGGAGTCTTTCCTTTTATGAGCACTCATGCCTGTGTGTTCCCAATGGCTGTTCCTCCATTGGGAAAAATTTGCCAATACTGTGACATGGCGGTTTAGGATACTGGAAAATGAAAACAAAAGAAACCAAACCAAACAATAGAAAAACCACCCCTCCTTTTTAATTTTCCCCTCTGTGTGCAAAAGCACAAGGTTGCTTACATTCATTCCAGATGATGCACAAATCACAGACCTCTCCTCCTTCTTTGCTGCCTGCCCAAAGATTTGCCTCCCTGCATATCAAGAACTAGGGAAGCTTAATAATTCAGTGAGATTTCAGCCAGTGCTCTGAGACCTGGCAACTCTATTCGTGTGTGTGTGTGTGTGTGTGTGTGTGTGTGTGTGTGTGTGTGTTTGTATATGTGTGTGTGTGTGTGTTTGTATGTGTGTGTGTGTGTGTGTGTTTGTATGTTGTGTATATATATAGATAGATAGATAGAGATAGTGGCTTATGAAGCAGGTTCCCCACTGTAATTCAGTAAGAGTTTTAGTCGGCTTGTGGCAGAGAGGGAATAGTTTACACAGATAAATTATGGCAAACTGTAGGGACAGCACTGTTAACAAAAATTTTACCTTGAGATCCTGCCTCTCCTTTTAAACCTGGTTCGCCTTTTGGCCCAGCAGGTCCAAGATCCCCCTTAGATCCTTTTGCTCCTATAGGTCCTAGATTGAAACACAGACACATATATTGCAATTTTTACTTTTGGGCTAAAATCCTGTTGTACAGTTAGGTAAAAGGTGTAACTTTCTGAAGTTATTTGCATTAAGATATCTCCATAGACATTATACTTTGCACGTACAATCAGTGTGCCACAGATGGTGTCTATGGATATTTCTTAGATTCACTTCTATCTAAAAGTTACTCTTTTTGTGTAGCTAAGACGCTGACTGGGAGGCGGAAGGTCAGCAGTTCGATTCCTGAGTAATGCAGCATGGAATGAGCTCCCGTCTTTGTCCCAGCTCCTGCCAACCTAGCAGTTCGAAAGCAAGAAAATCGCAAGTAGATAAATAGGGACCACTCCGTGCGCTCTGGTGTCTAGTCATGCCTGCCACATGACCACAGAAATGTCTGCAGAAGCAGACAGCGCTGGCTGTTTGGCTTTGAAACAGAGATTAGCACTGAACCATACAGTCGGATATGACTGGTTTTTGAGCAAGGGAAACCTTTGTATAATTGTGCTACAGGATTTCAGCTTTTACGTTATTATTGACCATCAAGCAACATCTGATTTATGATAACCTTATGAACTTGTGATCTCCAAAAGATCCTGTCACTAACTGGCCTGTTCATGTGATTTTAAAAAAAACTTAATGGGATCACTTTAAAATATGGAAGATGAGGCTGAAATCTTCTCACCTTTGTCAGTAAACCCTGTGATGACTTTTGGAACAAACATGAGGTAAGTGGTTTCAGGACTTAAGACAATTCGACTCATGTAGTTTACGCAATATTTGGAGATGTTTCAGGATATCAGACATTTACACTGTTGTGATAAAGGAAATACCTCCAATGTCACAGAAGGATTGTCTCTCCAAGTCCCTCTACACCAAGAAATCATGAGCAAGAGGCCGTGGTTGTGCTCAAGTCCTACATTCTGTTACAGGCCTTCCTACATGTACTGTATCTGGTTGGTCTTTATGGGAATAGGACACTAGACCAGATAAGGCTGTGATGGGGAATTAGAGCCAGGAAAATGTACTGCCTTGGACAACAGTAGATGACCTGCCTGGAGATTCTGAGAATTGCAGTCTAAAATATAGGGTTGTTGTTGCTTGGGGGGGGGGGGGGGGAACGGGACATTGTTTTAGCCTACAACTATCAGACTCACTCAGCACAGCCAATAATAAGGAATTGTGGGAGTTATTATTAACTGTCTGGAAGGACAAAGGTTCTCTACTCTAAAACAGGTTTTTGGGCTGATTTAGTATGTTTCTGCTTGTTAACACTGCATCTTGGGAAAATTGGTTTGTCAGAAACAGTTACAGAAGGCTGGTTGTTTGTACTCAATGACACCCCCCCCCCCCAAAGACAGAATCCTTGCAAGTAGGGTTGCCAGATGGTATCCTAAAGGAGGACATGTCCTCCTTTTCTATAATTCTTATTTGTTAAAAAACCAAGAACTTCTTTCAAAAATTGGCAGTTCAGATAAATATGATTAAAATAAAGTAAATTATATTTAAAAAATCATTTGATTTGTGAAAGTCCTCCTTTTTAGACCCATCAGCCCTCCATTTTCAAATTATCATCTGGCAACCCTACTTGCAAGGAACACAGAGCTTTACATCTCTCTGAGTGTAACCATCTGTGCAGTCTCTGACTTTGAGTTGTGCCAACCAGAGATCAGACTGTCCAAAGCTTCTTGTTTGCACAAAGAGGTTGCCCAAATGCATACCACCTTATGCACATGATGTGAAAAAGAGTGACCAGGTGCAAAATGGGCCATGACACATATGGTCAAAACAAACAGGATTTGGTCCCAAACTGTTACATGCCTTTGAAATCTGCATTACATATTGTTAGGTTTAATTCTCATGTTTTCAGTGTGTAATATAGGTTGGAAAAGATATGTTTGGTTTTTGCAGTTGCAGCTATTTGTTTGAATTTTTTTTTGGAACAGTCGCCATGTTAGTCTGTGTTTCAAGAATATCAGAGAGAAAGCAAAACAAAAATAAAATCAAAACCTTGTAGCACTTTAAAGATTAACGGCTGTATTTTAATGTTAGCTTTCGTGGATCATGTCCACTTCATCAGACATAGAAGTGAGACTTCATGGCATCAATATATAAACATCAGGTACAGAGTGATTGCTTAACATATGTTACCTTGGTCAAGATATCTGAATTTTCATTCTGAGGAGGAATGCCACTTGGTTGATGAGAAATAGCCTTCCTGGATTTTTAATCTCGTCTGAATACTTTAAAAATTGATATTCTGAAGTTTCATTGATCAGCTTGTCCCAATCTGGGGTTCCCAGATGTTCTTGACATTTAGCCCCCATAATGTCTAGTTCTGTGATGACAAACCTTGGCACTCCAGATGTTCTTGGACTTCAGTTCTCAGAAGCCCAAGCCCTCATGAATCCACACAAATGGGTTTACTATGAGAGCACATTTTACTTCCAGCGATGAGGGTGGTGCAGGCCAGATGAATCACAGTAAACCAATTTGTGTGGATTCACAGGGGCTTGGGCTTCTAGGAATTGAAGTCCAAGAACATCTGGAGTGCCAAAATTCACCATCATGGTGAATAGTTATTGTAGCCAGTGGTCAAAGATGATGGGAGCAGTAGTCCAATAATCTCAGAGGCAACGTGAGAAAGGCAGTTTTAGATGACTGTATACCTAGAATATGCTTTTAAGCAATATTGTGATTAATTCACAAAGTTCTTGTATATATACAAAATCTAGTACAGTATACTTAAAATTTCTATTTGGGGGCTTCTTTAAGAGAATGCAGTAAGTGAGACAGTTTCATTCTACATGATTGGTCCAATATTGGTTCAGTTGTTAAATATGCTGTATGCTAGCGTTGTTATGCTTCATGTACATCCATTTACAGCAAGCAAATAGATTATTAGTAAAGGTTTCCCTTGCTTGAAAGACAATCGTATTTGACTCTAGGCTGCAGTGCCCATCTCTGCTTACAGCCAAAGAGACAGTGCTGGCTGCATCTGCAAACATTTCTGTGGTCATGTGGCAGGCATGACTAGAATCCAGAGTGCACAGAATGCTGTTACCTTTCCCACTGAAGAGGTACCTATTAATCTACATGCAATTTCTTGCTTTTGAACTGCTGGCAAGAGCCAGGAGAGACGACGGACACTCACTCCATCACGCAGCAATCAGGTCTCGAACTGCTGACCTGCCAACCTGTCAAGCTCAATGTCTTAACCACTAAGCTACTGCAGCCCTTATATACCAGTAGATGATTAGTTACCTGGAAATCCTTGGTCTCCTTTTGGTCCGTTAAGTCCCATGGTACCTGAAATCAAAGCATTGAGAAACTGTTAGTGGTAGAAAGGTAGATGCAGTTCACTTGCAGTATTGATTTGCTTCTATAGCTTATCTTTGCTTACCTTTTTCTCCCTTTTCCCCTTGAGGACCTGGAGGTCCTCTCATTCCTGGAGTACCTAAAATATACCCAAAAACATTAATGCTGCCAATTGTATCTACATAGTGTTACGGATCAATCCCAATGAACTTATGGAGCTTACTCTTGAGTAGAAGTACAGAGGAATATGATCTAAACTGCAAAGTGAAATATTTGTTTGACCCATTGGATTAGGACTGGACCTCTAGATGGAAGTGCTGCAGATAAATTCAAATAAACTCAATGGGATTTACCTCTGAGCCATCATGCATAGGATTCAACTGCAAGGCTTCAATTTTACCAGCATGTCCTCATCGGTAAAGACTGGTGAGACTCACTTGCAAGTAAACATGTAAAAAGTTGACCTCCAAGTGAAAATATAGAAAATCTCAAAGAATATTGTTAGGTGATAAATGATATTTTACATGCTGCCAAGTTGGCAGCAACTAATAGCAAATCTAAATAGTCTGTCAAGATAAGTGAGGTATTAAAGGAGTGATTTCCATGGCCAAACCAGGTCTCTGTAGTCCCAGTTGGTCACCCTATCTATTACACCACACTGGGTATCAGGTAAATAAATACACAGCTAGTGTTCTGCAAGAATAAAATGTGAGACAGACAGAATCATGGAAACATATGGGAAATATTAAAAAATTTCTTTTCTCTTTAAACTACCAGCAACCTGATTTTTCCTAGAATAAAAGATTTTGTGAGGCAGGTGTGAATGTTTGTGTACAGGGCTTAGTTTTTTCTTCCATGGTAGGGACTTTGCAATTTGAAAATAAACTTTATTATTGAGAAGATAGTATAACAAGCTATTGTTGGATTATACCTTTTTAGAAATACATTTTACACACCATGGTGAGAGATTAGTGACTTCAGATGACCTCAGGTTTTATAACTGGGATTAAACTGTGACTCAGATATATTAAGGGAGATTTCTGAGTTCTTATATAGTTGAAATTTATGTTGTTGTTTTTTGCAGTTGAACTGTCCTTTAACAACTAGTCAACAGAGAATTCACAGGCTTATTTTGAGCAAGGAATGGGTATGAAGTTTCCTTCTTTATTTCCTCAAATTCTCAGATCAATTTCCTCTAGTTTCTTTTGAGTCTTGATCATTAGAAAATTTTATTTTATTTATATGAACATGTCTGTCACTGTTAGAGAAAAGGCTCACCACCTGACTGTATTACATGGATACAGAAAGCTGTTGGAAAATATTCAGCTCTATCAAATGTAAATATTATGGGCTCAATCCACAGTTAGTCTCAATAAGAATCAATAAGACTCTCCTAAATGTTGGCTTAAGAACTCCTGTTCATTCAGTGAGTCTACTCTAGTTGGTTAGCACTGGCTGAAATTCTGTTGCTCAGCATAGTAAGAGTAGACTCAGTTGAATTAATGAAGGGGTTGGCTCACCAGATCTCCATTGATTCAGTGGCCCTGATCTAATGCAATTTACTACACTAAGTAATAGGATTTCAGCCAGTGAGTTCTCATCTTCTATGAAATCAGACTAATTTTTTATTGGAGGTGAAAGAAATCCCTCAATATAGATGCATACTGTATTATAAAACAAAATATTTTTTGTTACCGATTTCTCCTTTTGGCCCATGAAGTTCAGTACCTGGGGGAAACACACATTTAAATCAGATGTTAATAAATATTTTATACACAAATACACATACACATACAGTGGAACCTCATACAACAATTGCCCCATATAGCAACAAAATCGCATAACAATTAGGTGGGTTTGGTGTTGTTGTTGTTTTTTTGGGGGGATGGTGTCCCACATAACAATTTTCCCTATGGAAAAAAATTGTACAACAATTTTCAATGGGAAAAACCACTTAGCAAAAAAAAAAAAATGTTGTATGATGCATCCCATAGGGAAAATCGCTATACAATGCATGTATCATATAGCAATTGTTTCGTACAACAATGAGCCCCATGGAATGGATTGAAATCGTTGTATGAGGTACTGCTGTATATCTATTTTTCTTCCTCTTTTTGCAAATGTCATGTAATCTGCTTACCCTTTGGACCAGGCTCTCCTTTGCTTCCTCTTAAGCCAGGGTCTCCTTTTTCGCCTTTATCCCCTGAAATATGTCCAAAACATGTGTTGTTTACCATTCTTACAAGAGTTATTTGGTGCAAATAGATAGCTTTGCAGATACAGCAAAAAACAGAGATTAACTGAGTGTGCTAGTGGGCCTCATGGGGAGTCTTCTTACTCACTGCCCTTCCTGTCTATGCCATGGACATACCTCTGTAGGCATCGATATTCATCCACTGAGAACTGACTCCAAATATATATTTCTTTTCTTTTTTCCAGATAAATTTATTTAATTAAAATATAAAGAACCCACACAAATAAAAAAATCACAACTACAAAAACATTAAAAAAAACTTAACAAAATTGCATATAACTACTATGTACACCCACCACCAGTGGAATTTATAAGCCTTCTCAATCAAATGTTCTCAATATTATTAAATTTTTATATATTTGTCCCCTCATTCCAAAAAAGATAATACATCTTGCTCTGGCTTTACTCCTTTCCTTTTCACTAATACATAATCTAAAAACACTTCCAATATTTCTCTAAAACCAGCTTTTTAAACTAATCCCTTTTTTACCTACAATTTACATGTTAATTTAGAATTTATAGCTATATTCCATATCTCTTTATACCAATCACCCAATTCAAATCACAATGTACTTTCCATTTTTAAAACAATATTTAATTTCAATGCTGTAAAAAAATAATAACCATCTCGTTCTTATTCTGTCCAAATATATAGATATTTATGTGCCTTTTAGGGGACAGTTAGCTGTGTGCTTCAGGCACCATAATCTTGGCCTGATAAGCTGTGATTTGTTGGATCAAGAACGGCTTCCAGCATTTCCAAAACTATGTTCCATGGAACACTGGTGGACTTCAATTCCCAGAAGCCTAAGTCAGTATATTGGCTGAACAGTGCTTTGGGAAATTGACTTAGGCTTCTGGGAATTGAAGGCCAAAAACCAAAGGTTGGGAAACACTAGATGTGATTGTGTCTCATTCCTTATCCTGCTATGGAAGTTACTTGGTAGTTTTCTGGCTTGATCATTATTAAAATTTGATGTTAATATGTTTATATGTGACAATTACTAATAAAGTTTTTTTTAAAAAAATAGGACAGAGTTTTTTCCAATTCAAAATCTATTACCTTTATCCCCTTTTGTTCCTGGGACTCCTCTTTCTCCTTTGGAGCCTGAAAATGAAGAAAAGAAGACCCTTATTCTCAGTAACAGGACTGAAAGGATGAAAACATTTTAGATGCCAACTAATAATAAAAATTTTGTGTCAGAAATTATTCTGGGTTGAAAAGATTTTTGCTGGAGAAACTCAGCTCAGGGGACACCTGAATGAGGATGCTTTCATGTCTCCACAATATTTTCCCACCAAAGTGGTCCCTATTTATCTAATTACGATTTTTTTGCTTTCAATCTGTTATGTTGGCAGGAACTGAGACGTTGACGGGCACTCAATCCGTCATGCAGTACCCAGGTCTCAAACTGCCAACTTGCTGGCCTTCCAGAAACAAGGCGAGCTTCTTAACCACTGAGCCACCACAGCCCCATAGATACCAAATTATCTTTATATAATCATTTATTCAGTAGAATTATCTTCTATGCTTTTCTTTAAAACAATTTTTGAAAGCTTTTTAAAAAAATCTGTACCTATAAATCTGTGCGTTAACCGTTGTGATTTGACAAAGGATGTTTAGCCAGGCCCCACTAGCCCCGACCGAGCATTCGTGCACTCGCCCAAACTGGGTACGAAGGTTACTGGTGGTTGGAGAAATGCGCCAGTGGGGCAGGAGACCCACGAACGCAAACAAAAGGAAAAGGCTTCAATGACCATCGTGCCTTGCACTTTGCCACGCCACAGCCAATCAGGCTGTGAGGAGCAAGGAAAAAGAATGCGGGGAGACGCGCTGCGCCCAATCACAATCGAGCTGCAGAGGAAAAAATGGGCAGCAACGGAAAAGAGAAACCGAAAACTACAAGCCCCAGAGTCTGCCGCAGCTATACCAAGCTGAGCTAACATATCTCAATGGCATGAAAAACCGTCATCGCCATGGCCTTGGAAACCTTCACGTGTAAGAAAACACAATACATAACAATACGTTTCTTCTCACTAAATCACATTAGACATATAGTACGGATACGTAACGTTATTAAAAATTAGAAATTACTAAACACACAACGAGAAGCCTAATGGTGACAGGACAAATTAAACTACAAATCCCAGCAACCTATGCGATTAGAGACAGGCACCCAATCATGTTCAATGGTGCGAACGTGTCACACGTTGGAAGAAGCGCGGGAAAAAAACCATAAAAGGCTTCGTAGCATAAACCTAAAACAGTTAGGAGGTGCACAGTTTGGAGGAGCGAGAGCATTGTGCTAAATAGAGCCTTATACAATTACGGAGTGTTTTGAAGAAAAGAAACCGACACTGTTCTGATATATTGCGCCACAAAAAAAATTAACCAAGCATTTAAGGCAAAAGAACGGCTGTGGAAATTACGGAGCATACTCCAATAATAATTACGAAGCGAGGAGAAAAGAATTAATGGTCACTGCTCTGTTAAATTGCCCCACAACATTTACCAAGCATACTCAATTTACTATTTTAGCACAAATAAAAATATATATTACATTGACAAAAACACAGCTATGGAAAATTACGGAGCAGACTGCATTAATGATTACAGAGCGTTTTGAGGAGAATTAACCATCACTGCTCTGTAAAATTGTGCACCAAAACAAATTACCACACGCAAAAAGAATACTTATAATTTAAAAATCACAAATATTTTCACTGTGAAACATTCCCTGATAAAGAAATTAAAACAAATTTAAATGTGACAGAAAGTAATTCCTGACTGAACAAGTTTGGAAAAAAAAAGTTCATAACATAAATGAAAGTCAAATCAGTCTCTATCACAATGCCTAAAAAAACACATGTCAATATAGGGCAAAGAACACACCAAACATTGAAACGAAAACTACACAAAACACAACAACACAAGAAAGGGAAGAACAAATTTGTAAACATAAAAGAAAAGATGCAGAAAAAAAGAACAGAGATGTTCACAGGAACATGACACCATGTTAAGAGAACGTAGAGAAATTGATAGCACATCAAGAGCTAATGAAAGCACAAAGAGACATGAAAGGAGATTACAATAGAATAAAAAGACAAGAGCAGTATGAAAACAGAGAAGTAAAGCTAAGAAATTAATATTACAAATGGCTGCCTTCTCCTATGGTACAGAAACTAATTATTCAGAACATGCCAAATTACAGATTGGTAATCTAGACACAATTTGCCAATTCTGCCAAGCCAGAAAATTCAAATCAGAAACCAAAGCACTATGTTGTAAAGATGGTAAAATTAGAATACAGCACCAAATGCCACCACAAGAACTGATAGAATATACCAGTAGAGAAACACCAGATTCAAAACATTTCTTAAAAAATATTCGAAAATACAACTCCTGTTTTCAAATGACATCATTTGGTGCCACAGCCATTATACAACACAAAGGATTCAATCCAACATTCAACATTCAAGGACAGATTTACCACTACCAGAAGAAGAACCAAAGTTCTTGCAAATTTATTTCATGGGAGATGAGGAAAAAGAATCAACACAACGATGTACATACATTGAACAAAACAACATATTGTTCTAAAAATACAAAGAATGTTACATGAACACAATAATTTAATCCGCACTTTCAAAAATGCAATGCAAAACATGCCAACCAATGAATACCAAATTGTCATAGCTGCAGACAAAACTCCAACAGGAGAGCATATACGGAGATATAATGCTCCAGAAACAAATGAAGTCACAGCACTCATTTCAGGGGACACTTTCCACCCTAGAGATATTGTACTAAAACGACATGACAAAAAACTGCAACGCATCTCAGAAACACATCGCTCCTATGATGCTCTTCAGTATCCCATACTTTTCCCATATGGTGAAGATGATTATCATTTTAATTTGAAGCGCATGGATCCAAAAGCAGGCAAATCTGTTTTATTTGTTTTTATCTGTTTTTACCCATTGTTGTGAACCGCCTGGAGTCGGCTTTGGCTGAGTGGGCGGTATAGAAATTTGACAATAAATAAATAAATAAATAAGAAACTGAGAAAAAAATTGCAGCCATGGACTACTACTCCTACATTCTATGAAGAACAAAACCACATAATCCATTGCAGAAAACTTTTAAACCAGTTCGTTGTGGATATGTATGCTAAAATAGAGAGTGAAAGGCTGCTTTACATTAGAACTAATCAAAAATCACTGAGAGCAGAACAATATATACATTTAAAAGATGCAGTGCAACAAGATGGAAATCTGGCAAATGTTGGGAAACTGCTCATCCTACCAGCAACATATACAGGAAGCCCAAGGCATATGCATGAATATACTCAGGACGCTATGACCTATGTTAAGAAACATGGACGACCAGATTTATTTATCACATTCACATGTAACCCAACATGGCCTGAGATAAAACATCTAATGACTGACATGACTTAATTGCCAGAGTATTCAGACTAAAACAAACACAATTAATTAATCTTATCACAAAAAATCAGTTGTTTGGAGAATGTAACTGTTTTATGTACACGATTGAATGGCAAAAACGTGGGCTGCCACATGGTCACAACTTAATCTGGCTAAAAAACAAAATACTTCCAAATGAAATAGACAAAATAATATCTGCTGAAATACCCAATGAAAATGAAGACATGGAACTACATGCCATTGTGAAGAAAAACATGGTTCATGGTCCCTGTGGCCTGCTGAATCCACAAGCACCATGCATGAAAGATAAAAGCTGCACCAAAAGATACCCCAAAGCATTGTTAAAAGAAACACAAACTTCAGAAGATGGATACCCACAATACAGAAGACATTCTGTGGAGGATGGAGGATACACCACAAAATTAAAAATGAAAACACAAGGAGAAATCGTAATTGACAACACCTGGATAGTCCCATACTGTCCTCTACTTTCAAAAATGTTCAATGCACACATTAATGTTGAATATTGTAACAGTGTTAAATCAATAAAGTATGTGTGCAAGTATATCAACAAAGGCAGCGACATGGCCATTTATGATGTCAGAAACATGAACAAAAATGATGACATCTTACAGTACCAATATGGCAGGTACATAAGTACAAATGAGGGGTTCTGGCGCATTCTAGGATTTAACATACATGACAGATATCCAGCAGTCCTTCATCTAAGTGTACACCTAGAAAATGGCCAAAGAGTATATTTCACTCCTGAATCAGCTACAAGTGTCGCAGAGAATCCACAGGAAACAACTTTAACTGCCTTTTTCAAATTGTGCCAGAAAGGTCCATTTGCAAAAACTATTCTATATCATGATGTGGCAACATATTACATGTGGAATAAAAGTAATAAACAATTCTGCCGAAGAAAAACTGGCAAATATTTACCAGAACATAACATTTACGAAAGTGATGCCATAGGAAGACTGTATACTGTGCACCCAAATAATAGTGAATGCTTCTATCTAAGAATGCTGCTCCATACAATACCAGGACCAACATCTTTTCAAGAACTAAAAACTATTGATGGAAAAGTCATGGAAACATACAGAGACGTTTGTCAACACATGGGATTATTAGAAGCTGATCAACATTGGGAAACAACTTTGGAGGAAGCATCTATTTTTCTATGCCACATCAAATGAGAACCTTAATAGCAATAATGCTCACTTCATGTAATCCATCAAACCCAAAACATTTGTGGGAACTGTTTGAAAACCAACTAAGTGAGGATAAGCTATTGAAAGCCAGAAAGGAATATCCCATCTTAAACATTGAGTATGGAGCAGACATATACAACATGGCATTAATAGAAATTGAAGACCAATGCATACGCATGGCAAATAAAACACTAGAAGCAATTGGCTTACCAGCACCAACACGCAATGAAGGAGATGCATTAAATGCAGACTACATAAAGGAGACACACTATGACATTGAAAGATTACTGGAATACCTAAGTAGAATTATTGGTGTACCTTCTTTTAGTAATAGATGATGTGATGGCATTCCTGGCTGTTCTAGTGAATTTAAGAATTCTGTTGGGAAGTTTACAGCATCATCTTTATCCACTACAGTATCTATTGATTTGTATACTGTAGGTTCCCCTGGTAAGATGTCTAGAATTTCCTGATTTATTAAGTTAACATCATCATTTAATGAAGGAAAATGTTTTTAAAAATTAATTAGTTAAATTTTTTAAAAAAGTTTATTTTTCTAACAATAAAAATACAAATATATGTAACACATAAATAAAACATTTTTGAAAAGTTTAAAAAAATTACCTTCTTAAAAAAAGTTTATTAATCTGTCATCCAAAACAAATTGTTTTCAAATAAAATTTTCATTATGAAATTCATCGTGTAAGCTATTTTTTATTATACCATTAAACAAAAAAACATAACAATATAGACTTGCTGTAGCTAACTGCAGCTAATTGGCAAGGTGCACCTCTGTCATGCACTTGGTCATGCACCACAGAAGTGCCGCCCCGCCGACGTCCCAAACTCCTTCCCTCGGCCGGCCAGAAGGAAGTGGGAGCAGCTGTCCCACGGCCACAAAGTGCCACCCCCGCCGATGTCCTGGGCTCCTTCCCTCGACCTGGCCGGCCAGAGGGAAGTGGGAGTAGCTGTCCCGCAGCCACAAAAGCACCGCCCCACTGACGTCCCGGACTCCTTCCCTCGGCCAGCCAGAGGGAAGTGGGAGCAGCTGTCCCACGGCCACAAAAGTGCCGCTGATGCCGACGTCCCAGACTCCTTCCCTTGGCCGGATAGCCAGAGGGAAGTGGGAGCAGCTGTCCCACGGCCCCCATGGCAACAAAAACACCAACGCCAATGCCACTCTGGACTTCTTCCCTCAGCCTGTCTGGCCTGGAGGGAAGTGGACTCAGTTGTGCAGGGTTGAGTTTTTGAGTTTTTTGTAATATTATATACATTGTTTCTGATATTTTTTTTACTGTTGCATTATTGTATTATTGTAAGGTGATGTGATATTCTGTGTTGTTGTTGTTTTTGTCAGCCGCCCAGAGCCGCTGTGTGAGTGGGACGGCATAGAAGTTGAACAATTAAATTAAGTTAAATTAAATTATTTGTGCAACTGGCATGCACTCTGGCACCTCATCAATTCATTGTGGCAACTTACGCAAAAGGGACTGGAGGATTTTGGAAGTTGGAGGCGATTTCACCCAGTTTTTCACACTGACTCACCATTGAGCTTCAGTTGGTTTATCATAATTAGGTGAAAGTCATAAGCGAATTGATTAGTGATGCACATTTACCCACCTGGAAGTCCTGGAAGTCCTTGAAATCTATCATTTTCAAGTTGTTCTGAAACAAAAAGATCAAACTATTTAGAAATACATATACTGATGATTTTTAAAAAACAACCTGCAACCAAAATAATATCTTAATCTTTTGGGGAGGAGACTGAATTTTAACCTTCAAGAAGCATAAATTCTGGGTAGAAATTTAACGGATCACATGCCACAGTGTTAACTTTAGCAAAGATTATACAGCAAGCCATAAGTGCTCCCAAAACATTATGGTGCTTGAGTTAAGCAACAGATGGAACCCTCTAATAATCAGGAGATCTGATAAGTAGAGTCTTTGTCAGGAGAAGGTTCTTGCCTAAGATGAGGAAGAGAAAAGAAGGAGAGAGGTGGAGGAGGAGGGAAGAAATGAGAAGTGGAAGAGAGGGAAGTAGAATTGATAATATTTAGGCATTAGAGTGGATATGAAGGTATGTATTCACAGTGGTCAGATCAAACAGAGGGTGTTATAATGCAATTTCTGAGTATATAGCAATGCCCTTGTTGTAATACTACTTTACAGCATATATTATGATTTATACATCCATGTGCCTGTTCACTTGTTGCTTGGGAAACTCTACTCCATACTATAAAAAAGTAAAGGTCACCCCACCTATCCCCATATCCATGAGGACTACTTTCAAAGACTTTCAGTGGATACATATTGGAATCATAACAGTGAGATGGGCAAATGACTCCACCTATCTGATATTGAAATCCAGAAGCTGGAGTAAACAGTTGCCTGTTAAGCAGGCAAGAAATCTATCACATGCAATAATGAAATGGCTCTGTCTGTAAATAACAACTGTTCCTTCTCAAGACATTTCTCATCTAGGTGGCTTGTTTAGGGTTGGTATACTGTACTCATTTTTTCATTTAAAATACCTGAGAATCCTACAATAAAATTTAAGAATAGCTAGGAATCATTTGATAAGGATTAATTCCTTCTGTATATTGCACATGATAAGAATTACAAACATTAAATAATTTTAAAATCCAATTAACTTTATTAAAGTGGGCTGTCTTGAATAAACAGGATTCTGGCATTTTAGCTTAACTCTTAAGGGGTGATGTAGCAATAAAACATTTTTAAATTTTAAAAAAAATCTCATTGCAGCATTTATTTAAGCACGTCAGACCCAAACAGATGGTTTTGATGGTTGGGGATCCTCAATAGTGGACATGATTTATATTTCAACTTTTAAAAAAACCATCAGGATAGGGAGTTGTTCTTTCTTTTCTATCCATCAAACTTTTGCTGCAGAGGTTGTAATGCTTCAATGTTTGCACAGGTGACTTTAATGCTGTGTTCCATCGTAGGATCATAATCCACATTTTCCCCTTTAAATTCTGTGCAGGTCAAAGTATTTTGCCAAACTTTTCCGATGTCCATGTTGCTGAATCTGTTTTAGAAACTTCTTTCTCTTCATTTTCCTCTGTTGATGACTTAACAAGTTCTTCCAATTCCTCATTTGTCAAAATTTCACAATGTTCTTCTATGTGTTCTTTCACTTCTTCATGAATCATATCAATGTACAGTATCTATCTCCACCAATTTTGTCTTGCTGTGCAAACTTTTCCATCTATGTCCAGGAAGCCTTGAAAAATGATTCAGGCACTTATAGTTTTTGGTTTTAATTCTTCCATTGCTGCTTTGATTAACATTATAAAAGAACGATGGCAGGGTGGAAAATGAACATGGAGAGAAAGACCAGTGATTTTACAAGTGGTTGCTTTAAGGAATGTTTACAAGAAATTTTCTACTTGCTTATGATCTCTGAGGAAGTTTGGACTGTTTTGGATTAAATTTTGTCACTCACTGTATACGTCACCCAGTGTCCTCTTTTTGATTTCAGTATTTTTGGGTGGTCTTTCTCTCCATGTTGATTAACATTATAGCATCAGCAATCACGAGTGATTTTCAGCATTCCATAATGTCTGTGTTAGGGTTTGCATCAACTGCTGCTACAATCTGCTCAAATATGTGGTGGATGTATGTTGCCTTGACTCACCAGTGAAGTTGTGTTTGGTGTCGGCTGCAGGGGGTACTGGATGAAGCGGATTATCTGGACCCTTTTCAGTCAGGATTCAGGCCTGGATATGGTACCGAGACGGCATTGGTCGCACTGATGGATGATCTCTGGCGGGAGCGGGACGGTGGTCATCCATCCGTCCTTGCTCTTCTTGACCTCTCAGCGGCTTTCGATACCGTTGACCACGGTATCCTTCTGGAACGGCTCCGAGGTTTGGGAATCCAGGGTACTGTGTGGTCCTGGTTTTCCTCATTTCTGAGGGGTCGGTCCCAGTCGGTGTGGTTGGAGAGTGAGAGGTCCAGTCCTAGGCCCCTCAAATGGGGGGTTCCTCAGGGCTCGGTGCTCTCTCCTCTCCTATTTAACATCTACATGAAACCGCTGGGTGAGATCATTCGTTCCCATGGGGTGCGGTACCATCAGTACGCGGATGACACTCAGTTGTACATCTCGGCCCATGGGGACCCCAGTGATGCCGTCAAAGTCCTTTCCAGATGCCTGGAAGCTGTGGGGGTCTGGATGGGGGCTAACGGGCTACAACTGAATCCCAGCAAGACTGAGTGGCTATGGATAAGGGGTCCTGCGTTAATCCGGGAGTTACCATCGTTGGTTCTGGATGGGGCTATTTTGCCCCAGACAGACCAGGTGCGCAACTTGGGGGTCCTCCTGGATTCACGGCTACTGCTAGAAGAACAGGTGGCGGCTGTGACCAGGAGGGCTTTCGCCCAACTTCAGGTGATTCGCCAGTTGCGCCCACTCCTGGACCGGGACTCCTTGCTCATGGTCACCCATGCTCTGGTTACCTCCAGACTAGACTATTGCAATGCGCTCTACATGGGGCTGCCCTTGACGACCATTCGGAGGCTACAGCTGGTCCAAAATGCAGCTGCCCGGGTGGTGATGGGGTGTGGGCGTTATGCTCATGCTTCGCCACTGCTCCGGGAGCTGCACTGGTTGCCAGTATGTCTCCGGGTGCAATTCAAGGTGCTGGTTTTGACCTTTAAAGCCCTATATGGTAGTGGGCCAGGTTACCTAAGAGACCGCATCGACCTGAGGACGTCTGTCCGTCCAACCAGAGCCGACCGGAGGGGCTCTCTAATTGTTCCATCAGCCAGAGGGGCTCGCCTCTCTGGCACAAGGAGGAGAGCCTTCTCCGTGTCTGCACCGGCCCTCTGGAACCTCCTGCCAACAGAATTACGTCTTCGGACGGAGTTGCTGCCTTTCAGAAGGGATCTTAAAACCTGGCTGGCAGGTCAAGTGTGGGGTGCAGGTGGAAGGGTAACCACCATGGGGTGGTTGGTGTAGAGGAACTCTTCCCCATGGTGCCTTTTCGATCCTGCAGCCCCTGCTTTTTAGGGGGTGGGTAGTCTTAACTTTTTTACTGTTTTAACTGTTTTTAGGATTATTAATATTGTCTGTAAACTCCTTGGGTTGCCCTGGGGTTACTTTTTATGTTGTTAGCCGCCCAGAGTCGGCCTTGTGTTGAGTGGGTGGGATATAAATTGAATAAATAAATAAATAAATAAATAAATAAATAAACCTTGACATCTGCATTCTCTATGGCAAGAGATACTGGGTGGCCAGATGTGTTATCCACTATTAATAAGGCTTTAAAGGCAACCCTTCCTGTGCCAAGTACTTTTTAACTTCAGGGGTAAAACATTGATGAAACCATTCAGTAAAAAACATGACTGCTACCATCGCTTTCTTATTGTGTTGCCAGTTTTTGTTTTTATTCTTGAGGGTGCATGAAACACCACACCTGCCTTGATGATATGCCCTGCAGTGTTTATGAGAATAAATCCATCCTTCCAGGCTTTGTGAATTCCAATTCCAATTTAATTTATATCCCGCCTTTCTCAAGCCAAAGCTGACTCAAGGCGGCAAACAAAATATTAAGTCATACAATAAAACATATCGGTCAATAAACATAGAATACAATATAAAAATTTCAGTACAATCAAGATAAATTAAATAATACAATAATCAAGTTCAAAAACATATATCAATAGAAACTCAACAACAGTCCGCCCAACAGAGAAAGAGTCCCTCACCTTTTAAGTCCCAGGGGGAGGGGGGGAGGGGAGGGCCCAGGAACGCCGGCCGGTGGTGTGGCCAGGAGGGCCTCTTTGCCCCCACAGAGCCAGGAGCATGGCGGTGGTAGCTCACTCGGCACCCCCTCACCTTTTAAGTCCCAGGGCGAAGGGGGAGGGCAGGGCCCAGGAACGCCGGCAGGTTGGTGTGGCCGGGAGGGCCTCTTTGCCCCCACTGGGGCCAGGAGCGCAGCGGCGGTAGCTCGCCCGGCATCCCCTTATCTGTTAAGTCCCAGGACGAGGGTGGAGGGTGGGGCCCAGGAACACCGGCTGGTGGTATGGCCGGGAGGGCCTCTTCGCCCCCACTGGAGCCAGGAGCACAGCGGCGGTATGTTCTGTGGGGCATCTTTTTCCAAAACAAGCCAGTTTGGTCGGATTCCCTTCTGTACAGTCTTTCTTCAAGTCTTCATATAGGTACCTTATGCCATAATGCTGTACTGTCCATAGGCATATGTTTCCTAGTCATATCTTCTATCCACAGATGTAATGCTTTTCCCACTATAACCAACATCTTATTATTGTCCATGAAACTTTTGTAGTTTGAACAAAAGTAGACCTTTTTTCATCATTCTTCACCACATCGTGAATAGAAAATTCATTCTTGTTACACTTTTTAGCCATTTCAGTGTATGGTTTTTTTAAAAAAAAAATTGGATCAAGTTGAGAATTTGTATTTTCCACACTGTTGGTAAGCACTCTTTGGTTTCTCTCTGGCTTTGATGAACTGTCAACATCGCTACTTTTGCACTTTTGGGCCATTATTAAGTAAATAATGTCATGTGTTACTGATAAATTGTATACATTGTGTGAGACATTTTGTTAGTGTATTGTTGGGGGGTTATTGAATTTTGCATATGATACCTTGGTGGACCCTATTATATTGTATACTGATTGTATTGTTTATATTGATTGTATTGTTCTATTATATTTGTATTCCTTGTACTATTATGTATTTTAACTGTATTGTATATTTTTTGTAAGCCTCCCTGAGTCACATTTTTGTTGAGTAGGGCAGGGTATAAATCTAATAAATCTAATCTAATCTAAAATTAAGTGTTATCTTAAACAATGCATTAATATGGCAAGAGGCCCAGATAGTAGAAGCACTCTGTATTTAATACTGTATTCACGTACATGCTCTGTATTTTGCTAACTAGACAAAATCACTCTGTATTTTATTACATTTTATTGCATTCACAGACTTTTGAGTAGCAATGTTAAGCTTTCCTACCCTGTCTCAAGCCACCATAAACCACAAATAACTGAAACCAAGGAAATGCAACCCATGGATAGGGGGAGCAGAGTGGAGTGGGGACTCATAACTGACTTTACACAATTCTGTGTTTTTATGGCTTTTAGCTTTTGAAAGCTATTCAAAAGTATTGTTGTATTACTGAGATTCAGGCTATGTTTTTGTGACCTCCCCCCTCCAGCCCAAATCAGCCCCCAGCGTCTGGGGGGGGATCACAGCATCTATGTTTTTGTGACCTCCCCCCCAGCCCATGAACACAAGTTGGGCTGAAGGAGAATGACTTCCCCCACATCTGCAAAGCCTTGCAGGGAGAAAAGAAAAGTGTGTGAATTTGTGTTGATATTGACCACTGAGCCATACGCTTGCCATTTGAATAAAGACATCTGCACTAGTTTGTAAATGGTGGGGTCAGAGTAGTTCGTGTCCCTAGTGTGACTGTGATGGTGGACAAACAGTCAAAATCAAAATCAGAATATTAAAGTTGTTTTTTTTTAAAAAAAATACATCCAGTCCATGGAAAACAACAAAGTACCTGTAATGTTGGCCATTCTCCACTGTAAATTTTGGTTGCATAGCTTGATGAAGTGGATTTCTTGTGTTAAATTTCTAAACAAATTGCCTTCCTTACTGTCATTATCCAAACGGCCCATCTGTTTTCCTGCTATAGATGAATCATTTTTCATGGTATTCATTTCCTTGTGCAAGGTATACACTGTGAAAACGGAAGTCATGACACGATTAAAGCATAACATTGTTCCTCCCCCATTACCAAGCAGTATTAACCTTCCAATTTATTTAATTTCCCTCAAGCCTAGTAGAAATGTAAGAAAAGCAATTTTTCCAATAATCAGAATTCAACTTAGAAGACATTCTAGAATGTCAAAATGTTTGAGCAGTAAATGCTCATTGTTAACCATTGCAGTTAAATCCTGCATGTCTCATTTCATATGTGCCGCAGGAGATGGCTCCGTGATCATAGTGTGTGGGTCACTTCATGGCAAACTGGGATCCACTTTAAACAAATTCACGGCAGTGGTTCAGGGGGAAAATGCATTCTCAGATATGAGTTGCAGCCGACGATGATTAGAACTGGTCTAGATGACTTCTCTTGAGATGGCAAGGTTATTATATTTTGTGAGCATCACTGCAATACCTGGGGGAAATGTGATTCCACAGGTTGCCCTCCCTAGGCCAAACAGCACATCTTTGATTGTTGTTACCAGCACGGCCGGGATTATAGTGCCAGCACTGCAGATGGAATTTATTGGTTAGTGTTGTCCATAGGGTAAATAATAAATATTCTACTACTATCAGACCTACCAATCCTTTCTATGTTTTAATGCAGGAGTTCTCTAGTTTTTTAAGCCGGGGGCTGAGTCACGCTCCCTCAAACAGCTTCAGGGGCTAAACACCCATTTTGTCCTTCCTCCACCATGGCACTTCCTGGTGTGGTGGAGGCAGTGGGGGGGGGCACATGAAATGGTGCCACAGGTTGCATCCGGCCCATAGGCCGCAGGTTGAAAGTGCCTGTTTTAATGTATCTTGAACAATACCTTTTTTTAACCATTTAGAACAACTTGCCACCAGAAGAACATGATTTTCCATCACCTGAAGACGACTTTATATTTTGAGAGTTCTTTTTCCTTTTAATCACAAGGTGATGATCTTTGGTGATACTTCCACAATTCTATGACCTTATGATTAAACTGGTGAACTAGATTTGGGGGATTTAGGTTCTACTCTTCAAGGAGCACAAAATTCACTCTCTTTCAGCCTGATCTATTTCACAGGGTTGTCATGACAATAAAGCAGGGGTGCCCAAACTACAGCCTGCATCGCCATTCCATCCAGCCCACACCACGTGCACCACTCCTGGAAGTGGAAGTAAAATGTGCATGCACAAAACACTGCCATAAATGACCTGTGGCTGTCATAAACATGTTTATGACAGCCATGGGTGCATTTATGGCAGCATTATGCGCATGTACAGGCACATTTTACTTCCACTTCTGTTGGGAGGAACCACGTGACCAGCCCACAACCTGAAAAGTTTGGGCACCCCTGCAATAAAGCATGGAGGAAGAAAACCATTTCCTCAGCCAAAACCCGCATGTTGATCTTTATGCCTACCTTGTTTGTTACTCTTTTGTTTACCTCTGTGAAGGATAATAAGGGAGTAGGAACTTATTGGTTGACATTGGACTAGTTTCTTCATCTCAGCCTAAACTACCTCACAGAGCTGTTGTGAAGATGAATTGGGCAGGAGGAAAGCCATGCTCACTGTCATGAACTCACTGAGGTATAAATAAATAATTGTTATTATAATTATGACACAATTTCCCCACCTTTTGTGGCCAGTTCACATGGGTGTGGTCAACATTTGATACATCAAGTGATTACTTCCATGCATAAGCAATCCAGCATCATTTGCCATGTCTCCAAAGACATGGATAAGTGTCATCCCACACTCTGGCCTATTTCTTCTACTATTTACAGTAGTGAGAGATGGAGTAATGTTTGACAGATGAGGAACACATAAGAAGGGGATTTCTAAGTGTCTTGCATCACCACCACTGGCAGCCTAAGTAGTAGGCAAATTAAGCCCTCCTTCACACAGTGGTGTGGCCAGGCCCTAGGGCAGTGATGGTGAGTCTTAGCACTCCAGGTGTTCTTGGACTTCAATTACCAAAAGCCAAAGTCAGCACTCCTGCTGATCAGGGCTTCTGGGAATTGAAGTCCAAGAACGGCTGGAGTGTCAATGTTTCATCACTGCCCTAGGGTGTGCAGTTGCTGATGTGGGATGCAACCAAGTGGCCAGTCCTACCTACGTAATAAGGTGCCAGTGATTTCAAGCGAATCTAGCAATGGCAAGGGGGATGGACCATGATTTCAGCTTCTCTGCCCCTGATAATTCCAGGCATCAGCTGTAAGCCATTAACAGTTCAGGAGTCACATGACATTCATGCATGTGGAACTGGTATTTAGTTTTTTTTGTTTGGTTTTGGATTTTTAAAAGCATTTACCACTTCCTGAACTCACCATGTTTCAACCATATGGCCCACCTTTAACCCCACCCTGTGGTATGGGGTCCAATATTACTATTTTACTAGGTATGTCCATCTTTCCCACTCGCTATTCTGGGCCCATTCTTTTTAACCTCCTTTATTTTTACTCTTTTTCTCCCCAGGACATTTTCTTCTTCAGTGCGTTCCATTCCCCCCCCCCCTCTTTTTTTCCTTTTTGATTTTTTTATTTAAAAAATGAACTAAAAAACCCACAGTGGTTACACTGCAACACACTTTAAATTCAGGCATGAAGAATAGCTGATACACAACTCTCCAGATGAAAACTGGTCCCTGAGTTAATTTGAGTAAAATAGGTTAGCTTATTATTGCCTGGCTCTGTTTCCCAGGATACTTCTAATGATGTCAGCAATTTATGTGGAATTAAAAGAATGAATGTATACTGTGTATCTCTGTGTGTGTGTGTTTAAGTTGCTGACTTACTGCAGGATAAGAAGAACTTTAAAGATCTGACCAGGTTGTCATCAGCATGCTTAACATGACAAATTTGTCTAGCATGTGGCTGGCTGCGATCGCATCTGGGAAACAGTTTGGGAGGCAAAAAGTCTGCATCTTATTCATTTGCATGCTGGGAATTTGTCCTCCATTGTATGGAGCATCTTTTGTTCCTTTTCTTTCATTGGGACATTAGGAATGATGCCAGATGTTTTTGGACTTTTTAGGATTGTGGGCGCCTTAGCAAATGTTTGCCTGGTCACGCTTCTTGAGGCTTTAGAGCAGATGTCCCTAACTGACAGATGAGGGAAATGGAAGTTGTAGTCCAAGATGGCACAGAGATATTGTGAAGACAATTTGGGGAGGAGGCCACCAGGCTGGAGAGGAAGGCCTGTTTTATAATAAGTTTGACTTATTTGCCCAATTCTAAAATATAAAGGTAAAGTTCACCCTTGCTCGAAAGCCAGTCGTATCCGACTCTAGGGTTCAGTGCTCATCTCTGTTTATAGCCGAAGAGCCAGTGCTGTCTGCATCTGTAGATGTTTCCGTGGACATGTGGCAGGCATGCCTAGACACCAGAGTGCACGGAATGCTGTTTACCTTCTCACCAAAGTGGTCCCTATTTATCTACTTGCAATTTCTTGCTTTCAAACTGCTCAGTTAGCAGGGCCTGGGACAGAGACGGGAGCTCATTCCGTCATGCAGTACTTGGGTATTGAACTGCTGACCTGCCGCCTTCCAGTCAGCATCTTAACCACTTGAGCCACTGCAGTCCCTATAGAACAAGAACACACACACACACGCAATCAGTTAAGAAAATGTTCTTGGCAAAATGTGCCTGCTCAACTTTCCCTGGAGGGAATGCTTTCATTGTCTTTTAGTATAAGTGGCTCACTTTCATGTGTATCCTCTCATCCTGGTGATGGAATCCTGTACCCATTCCCTAGCTATTCCACTTTGCCTGGTTAACAGATCAGTTATATAAAAACATTACTGGTCAACAACCTTTGTCTTTGGATTCAGGACGGTAAACAGCACTGATGAAGAATTACCTGCATAGCTCAACGCTCCTAAACCAACAGTGAGCAGTAGCAGGTACACTGTAAGCACAGTCCAAATGCAGCATCGAGAAACCTTTTTCTGATGTTTTGGTTCTAAAATTTAAGGGAGGAAGAATACACACAAAAGATGCAATTTTGTCATTTCAGTTGCCAAATGTGTTGCAAAGTGATATTTTCATGACTCAGAAAACAATCCTGAAACACATTTACTAGGAAATCAGTGAATATGGAGGGTTACTCCTTACATTTCTATGGAAATCTGCAGCAGGAGACTGCCTTTAAGGATTGCCAACATGGTAATTTAGATAACATCTTAGTGGCTTGAATATCAGGATTTGGGAGTTTGATTTCCCATTGTGCCTCCCAGGAGAAAAGCCAGCCTCTTGGTCAGGCTATATAATCCCAGAGTGCTACAGAAGAAAAGAACACTTCTGAATTTTATAGTTTGAAAACCCTGGCAAGGGTCTCAATGATTCAGAATGTACTTGATGGCACATTAATATTAATATTGTATCATGCAGTAAAAATCCAATTAATCCTTTTCAAATAAGAAGAAATAAAAATGTTCTCTGATCTTACGCTTCCCAATGTTTTGCTTCCCCAAGACTACAACATTATCGAAACAGTGAAAATACATTACCATTGATCTCAAATGCTGTGAGTCCAGGTGATGCAAATTTCATCTTATCTGAAAAAGTGAGAGTCCCAATGTCATTGAAAGGTCTGTCATCATTGTTACCATCCAAGTGGTCCATTATTAAATTCTTACTGCAAGCTACACTCTGATCAAAGTAAACGTAGATACTGAAGAAGATCAAGAAGAGGCAGGGATTTCTAATCCACTGGATATGCTAATGTTTAGATGAACATTTTTTTTTAGTGAGTAAGCACCTTTTGCACTTTACTTGCAGAAAAGCAAAATGTTCTGATATAGTGTTATTTTAGTACTTCCTCCAAAGCGTCTTGAATAAGTATCTCAATGGATGTGCTAATACAAAAAGTAAAACAATATATCTAAGATCCTTATTAAGCAAGATGAAACTTCAACTGTCATCATGAATCATGCTTATGTCTATTTCTGGTAATAATAATGGCATTTCAGACAATTCACATGTGGTAAGAAGGGATTCAGGGACTGCAGGGGCTCAGTGATAAAGACACTGAACTTGATGACTGGAAGGTTGGCAGGTCAGCAGTTCAAGACCCGAGTGCTGCTTGATGGAGTGCGCATCAATTTCTGTCCCAGCTCCTGCCAACCTTTTTAGTCACTTAATACAATCTTACATATTTTTGCCTTTGCCTAGGGGACTGTGGTGATTCATGTGATTAAGACGCTGAACTTGAAGACTGCAAGGTCAAAGTTCGATACCTGAGTGCTGCACAATGGAGTGAGCTCCCATCTCTGTCCCAGCTCCTGCCAACCTAGCAGTTTGAAAGCAAGAAAGTAGATAAATAGGTATCACTTTGGCGGGAAGGTAAACTGCCTTCCGTGCACGCTGGTGTTTAGTCATGTCAGCCACATGTGCATGGAAACAGGTATTTGGGTATTTTGTCCTAGGGCAGTGATGGAAGAATCTTGGCACTCTAGATGTTCTTGGACTTCAATTTCCAGAAGCCCTGCTCAGCAGGAATACTGACCTGGGCTTCTGGGAATTGAAGTCCAAGAACACCTGGAGTGCCAAGGTTCACCATCACTGACCTAGGGGAAGACAACTTTGCAGATGGGAAGATTTTCTCAAGAAAAATGTTCGGACAACATGGAAAAGAAACTGTCAGGGACAGATCTTTATGGACAGAAGTTGTGTGGTATGTCATCATGGAGACATCCGCTCATAGAAGGACTCCTCGCTGAATAATGACTGCAAGGTATCCAAGGTATTTGGGCAATACCCAGTAGCATGACAAAAGAAGGGTCAGGTAAGATTTTCAGTGGTCAGAAGGAATTCTAGCATTTTCTTTTCTAATGCCAGAGAAAGCAGAATAAATGTTGTAATATAATAAAATTTGCAGGACTTGTAAAGCAAAATAATGGAAGTCGTGCACATATGCTGAATTTGCTTCAGTTGTATAGGTCAGAGAGGACAGCCTTTTTAGCTGTAGGAACTAGATTACCTTGCTGCAAAATTAAACCCTTTAAAACAGGGATCGGCAACCTATGGCCTGCGGGCCCAAATCATCATCTCCCCCCCCCCTCCCCACATGTCTGTGCTCCTGCCAATGCCTCCGCTGCAGACTTCAAGCAATGATGTCCAGCATTGGCTTTCTAATATTGTCCACAGGCAATATCAGAGGTTGTTCCACTAAGAAGAACCACTGTAGGAATCCGAGCCATGTAAAGATCTAATCAATCAGCCTCATAAGGAGCAGTTTATAGCCCCAGATAAACAAAGGAAGAGTTAAGAAAATCTAACGAAGTCCAGCTTCATTAGGCAAGGAAGAAACAGAGATAGAGAGAACACAAACACACACGACTGCAGTTTTGGCTGAACAAAGGAATAATCATGGCGTCTCTTTATTCAAACAGAGTATATCAGAAACAAAACTTAAGGCACACACAGCCAATCAGAAATGCAGAACAAAATAAGGAGAAATAAGGAGAATTCTTCTCACTTTTCTACGCATGCCCAAAATCAAGCGTTGTCTCTCATGTATACAAAGAGGCCTATGTTTACAAAATGTGTAGGGAGACAGGCAGACAGAAGCCAGATACATTCCTACATGTCCTCCTTTTTCATTTAAATTTGAGAGAGGGACGGCTAATCATACCCCTGCATGTCATCATACTCCATAACTACTCCTCCATATACATCATCACTGTCCTCCTGGACATCGTACCCCTCCTGACACCTGGTACCTTGTTCCGGAGGATGATACCTCATTGAGTACAATTGCTGTCGTGCAAAACCCGATGTCTCCCTTCTACGCAGTGGACATGTGTTACACATAGAAATAAGATTAGGAATACAATAAATGCAAAAACACAAAGATATAAGGCAAATAATAATAATGAACCCATAAAAGAAAACTTGTCTAAGGACAGACAAATCAGGCAACCAAGAAGTCATCCAATCAAAGAGATTAACATCAGTGCATACATTGTTAGTAATGCTCTCCTGTAAATTCTGAAGTTCTTTCTCAATAGTATTATTCAGATCCTGGAATTTTACCCGACATCCCTGGTTCCCGACCAGTTTACAAAATCCTCCGGATTTTGCTAACAGGTAATCTATGGCCAGTCTGTCCTGCATTTGGTCTTGATAAAGCTCAGTGATTTCCATTTGAAGATCCCGTATGACCCTCCCTGTGGCATTGATTGATTTCTCCAGCCTACAGGTGAGTCCCAAAATGGACCTTCTATTCTCCTGGGAAATGACACCTGGGTATGATCCCAAGGTGAGTGCTCCAGTGATAACACCCCCTATAGCTCTCCCCCAGGAGCTACCATCAGAAAGCTGAACATCGATTATCACTTCATCATTGCAACCAGAACCCATCGGGCCGGCAGAAGCTCTCCGGCGCCGTGCATCTGCCTGAAGCGGCATTTGCACTTGTACGGGTAAGGTAAAATAACCCAATGCTGCACATTGATATTGTCCTGGATGGAAATTCGTGGCAACTCCAGAAACAAAACTTAAGGCACACACAGCCAATCAGAAATGCAGAACCAAATAAGGAGAAATAAGGAGAATTCTTCTCACTTTTCTACGCATGCCCAAAATCAAGTGTTGTCTCTCATGTATACAAAGAGGCCTATGTTTACAAAATGTGTTAGGAGACAGGCAGACAGAAGCCAGATACATTCCTACAAACCACTTTAGCTTGCTCTTCTTCTTTGTGGCACTGACAGACTAGTTTGTGAACACTTTCGACCAATACAGATCTAATTTAATTGCTTAAATAAGTAATGACAATTAGAAGAGAGCAACAAGGGAATTGACCAAGTGGATTGATTACACAGAGAATGCTGATCAAACCTGGCCTGTTTGGTTGACAGTGACGGAGAAACATAATGAGACTGTGAGTTCTAGAAGGCTCCACCTTCCTGCTATTGCCCTGGGGTTTTTTTAGCCATGCTTCACAGAATGTGGATTAACAGAGTGGATATTGAATCAAGCCAAATGAAAAGTAAGACAGCCGTCCACTATTCTGTAAGCATATATATCATGGCTTTACAAGATAATGGAAGCAGTGCATAGACCCAATTGCTACCTTGGGGTGAGACAACATTGCTTCTAAACCTGAAATCCAGTAACATTGATGTGTCTGCACAAAATTCAAAGTAGATGCAATAGACACCACCCCTCACCACCCGCAGATGGGTGGTATATAAATGTAAAGAGTGAGTGAGTGAGTGAATAATTAGTGAATAATTAAATATCCTCTTCTGTGTTGTGATCCAGTCTTCATCAGACTCGGAGGATGGCCTGGATCAGGGGGCACTCCCTATGCCCAGCCCAGTTCTGAACATAAGAACATAAGAACAGCCTTGCTGGAACAGGCCACAGCCCATCCAGTCCAGCATTCTGTCTCACACAGTGGCTCACCATTTCCTTCAGGGTATTCCCAAGCAGATGCCTTCACCTGCTTAGGATTCCCTGGAAATGATATTGAGATATATCCTGCCTATCTCTCCAACCCGGAGGTTGTCCTTAAGTATCCATAATTATAGCCATTGATACTCTTGTCCTCCATGAACTTGTCTAATCCTTTCTTAAAGCTGTCAAGACTGACAGCTGTCACCACTTCTTCTGGCAGTGAGTTCCATAGACCAGTAATCCTCTGGGTGAAAAAGTACTTTCTCTTATTTGTTTGAGAACTAGTACCCAAAAGTTTCATGGAGTGTCCCCTAGTTCTAGTGTTATGCGATAGGGAAAACAGTTTGTCCTTATCTACTTTGTCCACACCGTGCATGATTTTATAAACTTCAATCAGGTCACCTCTTAGACGTCGTCGTTCAAGAGTGAAGAGGCCCAACCGTTGCAGCCTCAGATGGTAAGGAAGGTGTTCCAGTCCCCTAATCATTCTGGTTGCCCTCCTCTGCACTTTTTCCAGCTCCATAATATCCTTCTGGAGGTATGGCGACCAGAACTGTACACAGTATTCCAGATGGGGCCTCACCATAGATTTATAAAGAGGCAAAATGACACTTGCTGACTTATTTTCTATACCCTTCCTAATGATCCCTAGCATTGAGTTTGCTTTTTTCACTGCTGAGGCACACTGGGTTGACACCTTCATTGAGTTGTCCACCAGGACACCAAGGTCCCTTTCCTGGTTTGTCGCAGAGAGTTCAGACCCCATCAGTTTATAAATGTAATTGGGGTTCTTTGCCCCAACATGCATCACTCTGCACTTACTAATGTTGAAACTCATTTGCCACTGTTTTGCCCACTCCCCCAGTGTCGAGAGATCCCTCTGGAGCTCCTCACAATCTCTCACAGTTTTCACCACCCTGTATAATTTAGTGTCGTCAGCAAATTTGGCTACCTTGCTTTTTACTCCTACCTCTAGATCATTTATGAAGAGGTTGAAAAGCAGGGGTCCCAGTACTGAACCTTGGGGGACCCCACTCTTTACTTCCCTCCACTTGGAGAAGTGTCCATTTAGTGCTACCCTCTGTTTCCTGTCCCTTAGCCAGTTGCTGATCCAGGACAAGACCTGTCCCTTTATTCCATGACTGGTAAGTTTATTCAAGAGCCTTTGGTGTGGGACCTTGTCAAAAGCCTTCTGAAAGTCCAGATAAACAATGTCAACTGGATCCCCCTTATCCACATGCTTGTTGACACTCTCAAAAAATTCCAACAGATTAGTGAGGCATGATTTGCCCTTGCAAAAGCCATGTTGGCTCTCCTTTAGCAGCGCCTTCTCTTCTATGTGCCTATTAATTCTATCTTTTAGGATGGTTTCCATCACTTTACCTGGGACACATGTCAAACTGACAGGTCGGTAATTTCCTGGATCACCCCTGGATCCTTTTTGAAAATTGGTGTTACATTCGCTACCTTCCAGTCATCAGGCACAAAGCCTGATTTGAGGGAAAGATTATATATTTTGGCTAGGAAATCAGCAATTTCATCTTTAAGTTCCCTGAGAACTCGTGGATGGATGCCATCTGGTCCTGGTGATTTGTTAGTGTTTAGCTTAACAAGACATGCAAGGACCTCCTCCCTGGTTATTTCTATCTGGCTTAATTCTTCGGTTTCCCTCCCTACGAAGATAGGCTCTGTTTTGGGCATGTGGCCTCTGTCTTCTTCAGTGAATACTGAAGCAAAGAATTCATTGAGTCTCTCTGCAATCTCTGTTTCCTCTTTAATAACCCCTTGCCTTCCATTGTCATCTAATGGCCCAATGGCCTTCCTAGTTGGGTTCTTACTTCTAATGTACTTAAAGAAGTCTTTGTTATTTCTCTGAGTATTTTTAGCTATACGCTCCTCAAAGTATTGCTTTGCTTTCCTGATTGTTGCCTTGCATTTGTTCTGCCAGAATTTATGTTTCTGCCTGCTGTCCTCATTCGGACAAGCCTTCCATCTTCTAAATGAGCTTTTCTTACTCTTGATCACTTCCCGAACAGCTCCTGTAAGCCACATCGGAGTCCTCTTGGACCTGGCAGTGCCCTTTTTCCTTTTGGGTATGCATTCCAATTGAGCCTCTGTTATTGTTTTTGTAAACAGCCTCCATGCCTCTTGGAGTGTTTGGACTCTCTCAATTTTCCCTTTCAGCTTCTTTTTTACTAGTTTCCTCAACTTTGGGAAATTTCCTTTTTGAAAATTTAAGGTCTCTGTGTTAGATTTTATCAGTGACTTGCGGTCTATGATCAAGTTAAACATAATTGAGTTGTGGTCACTGTTCCCTATTGGATCAGTCACATTAACATCTTGCACCAGATCCTGAGTATTACTCAGGATCAAGTCAAGGATTCTTGTACCTCTAGTTGGGTCTTCAACCATCTGTCCCAGGGAACAATCATTTAGCATATCTAGGAACTTTATCTCTTTATCATGTGCTGAACAACAGTTCACCCAGTCTATGTGAGGGTAATTGAAGTCCCCCATTATAACCAGGCTTCCCTTCTTGGATGCCTCCTTTACAACATTCTCCAACTGCCAGTCTCCCTCAAGAGTTTGGGTCGGAGGCCGATAGTATATGTCTACTGTTAGACCATCCTTGTGGTCTGGTACTCTTACCCACAGAGTTTCTAATGGTGACTTCAAATCACCTAGATATTCCAATTCATACGATTTTATCACTTCTTTGACATACAAGGCCACACCACCTCCCATTTGCCCCTTCCTATCTTTCCTGTACAGTTTGTAGCCTGGGATAACTGTATCCCATTGGTTATCATCCATCCACCAGGTTTCAGTGATACCAATAATATCAATTCTGCCTGCACCCAAACCTGAGGATGTCCTGAGCCAGGGATCTCAGCATGTGCCTGGCCCAAGTCTGTTTCTCCCAGCATCTGATCTGTTAGATCAGGGGTCTGACTCTGACAGTGATAAGCCCTCAGTCAGGGAAAGGTCCACAAAGGAGCGACACCTGAGATGCTAGAGTGAAGTACCAAAGAAGGCTCCTGGCTGATATTGATGAGCTGGGAGGCTTATAAGCAAGTTTGTTGCAGCCTTCCAGCATCGGTACAACTCTGGTCCAAAGACCAACACCCTGCTCGACTCCAAACTGTCTGCTGTGATCCTGACTTCTCTGCCAACCCTGACAACGCCCTGAGACACCCTTTGGATTAGATGTTTGCTCGGACTACTGGTAACCAGACTTCGGCTTGCCTTTTGGACATTACTATCTGGACTCTCCTCAAATGGACTCTTTTTGTAGCGCTGCCGTGCGGTGACCGTTCCCGCTCGAGTAGGCCAGCACATTTTGAAAGAAAAGTTTAAATCACATCTGAATTGGTGCCTCTTAGATGAGCTGTAGTGAAATTGATTATGAAAAGGAGTGAGGGGTAAAGAGAAGACAAAATGATGAGAAAAAATTCCTTCACTTGATGTAATAACCCACTCACTTTGGCCCCAACTCTCATATAATAAAGTCACTATGGCTGATTTTTTTAAAAGAAAATCTTACATGCATTTTAATGCTTGTTATTTATCTGTGCACATATAGATAATGTTAATGTTGGTTTATGTTTATATCACACCTAACCAATGTGCTTGTAGTGGTGAATCTCAGCCTTGGAAATCCCTGACTGACACTCCAGCTACTTTGCTGCCCTGATGCAAAAACAATATCTTTTTCATAAACATTTGTGTCTATGCTTGTGTACATAAGGAACATAGATTACCTTTGCAAGCTTCCTATGCATTCTTACCTCCAGGGAGCAAGCACCTGTGAATACGGTAGAATTGGCTTTTGCTTGCCACATATATAGGATAGCACTGCACAGTTAATATTGCTTGGCATATGTTAAACTCAAACATGCACCCACTGTCTAGGGACTGTGATTTATTACTTGTATTTGTGTACATATGGACCACAGACCAGGCCGAATTTCTGTGTCACCTGATCTCACTGCAAAGATGAATCCTACTCAATGGAAACCGTGTTGGCAAGTTTAGTGGCAGATCATACGTTTTGCTCATAAATCATTCATCAGTAGGGATTTGGGTGATGTTTATTGTTATGAATCATCTTGTTAGGAACATTTTAAAAGCAGCTTTTCCAAAATGACATTGCGTGTGTGCATTTAGTAAACTTTTTGGGGCACAGGTCAGTCACGTGGTTGAGTGTGCAGGTCATGTGGTTCCTCCCACCGGAAGCAAAAGTAAAACACGCATGCACGTGCACAGAACACAACCGTACATGCACAGAACGCTGCCATAAATGACCCACAGCTGTCATAAATATGTCATTTATGGCAGCATTCTGCGAATGTGTGGGCGTGTTATGCACACGTGCATGCATGTTTTACTTACTCTTTCAGGAGCAGCATGGGTGACGTGGGTCAGATTAATTGGTGCCATGGGCCTAATCCAGCCCATGGGCCGTAGTTTGGGCACCCTGATATACACTGTTGGATGGATATAATCACACCATTTCAGTAACATGTAAATCAAAAGCCATTGGACTAGTAAAGGTAAAGGTTTCCCTTGCTTGAAAGCCAGTCATATCTGACTCTAGGGTTCAGTGCTCATCTGTTTCAAAGCCGAAGAGCCAGTGCTGTCTGCTTCTGCAGACATTTCTGTGGTCATGTGGCAGGCACGACTAGACACCGGAGTGCACAGAACGCTGTTTACCTTCCCACTTTAGTGGTCCCTATTTATCTACTTCCAATTTGTTGCTTTCAAACTGCTAGGTTGGCAGGAGCTGAGACAAAGACGGGAGCTCATTCCATCCTGCAGTACTCGAGAATTGAACTGCTGACTTCCCACCTTCCAGTCAGCATCTTAGCCACTTGAGTCACTGCAGTCCCATGCCAATGGACTACAACTTTTAAAAACTCTCCTTTGCAAGGAGTCAAATATAAATTCATGTTATATCATATATGCCAAGAGGGGGAGGGAAAAATAACAGCAGGTTAAACTCCTTTTTGTGAACCATGTATTTTGCTTTTTGTGTTGAGTGTTCTTATTCTCTCTGAGGCAACTGCAGCAGCTGATCCACTGCCATTGTGAAATAAGATACTGAATAAAGGAAAGGAAAGTGCCAAACTGTGTGAGGTTTTGGGTGAAAGTCTCTTGGAAGTAGAGAACCAAACATCATGACTTTGTTTTCTGAGAGAGAGAAAGGAACAGTTTGAGGGCACCTAATAAATGTTAGTTCCTGGTTCTTTTTAAATTTGAGGTTTGCATTAGAGCAATCTTTCATTTTATCACTGAGTCAATAGCTGGGCAGGTTGGGAAAGAAAATGAAATGGGATGATTTCCCCCCCCCCCTCCCCATGGATTTTAGAGTAGTTGCACTCTCCCTGAGTTGTCTAGCTAGCACTAGCCATGTTTGGTTTTATTGCTTCAACAAACTGGGAGAGATGTGAAAGGACTTCTTCAGTCTTGTTAAGGACTGTTAATCATCAGGTTTTCAGCATGATTCACCACCACCACCACCACCCAAAAAAACCACCTTCCTTCTTATACTTTTGTTGATTTGCAAAAGATATGTACAGTCCCATTACTTGATCTTAATACTTACCAGAGTTGTTTATTAGCACATACAACACAGTTGGGTAAAAGTTTCTAAGATCAGGAAGGAGACACTCTACCAATGTTGTTATGGTTGACAGATGTATATATTTTCTGCATGGAAAAAGACAGATGAGTGCTGTAATTGTATCATTTGCCTCTTAGTGATTTCAAATATGTCTTCTTACCATCATTTAGAGGAGATGTTCAGTCACATTAGTTTGGGGGAAGACTTTATGATGATAATTTTCAAGGCAGTTGAACAATGTACAGGGGTTTCTCTTGCTCGAAAGCCAGTCATATCCGACTCTAGGGTTCAGTGCTCATTTCTGTTTCAAAGCCGAAGAGCCAGTGTTGTCTGCTTCTGCAGACATTTCCATACTCATGTGGCAGGCATGACTAGACACCGAATCGCATGGAACGCTGTTACCGTCCCAGCTAAGTGGTCCCTATTTATCTACTTGCAATTTCTTGATTTCGAACTAAGAAAGGGAGAAATCTGGCCACAAGGTTAGAGAAGTACTTGGGTGGAAACTGGATTGCTTTTCTGTCCAGCTCTTCCTGTTCAGTTCTGTCGAAGTCCAGCATTGCTTCTTAAGTGAAACTCCTTGCCTTTTGTGCTACCTTTCAGCTTTGAAATATTAATTCCCTTGTGGGGCATTAAATCAAAGCTAACTCATTTCCCTTTCAGTGTACCTTGAAGTGAAAGGATGTAGGTCACATGTAAAGCAGATGCTTGGTCATTAGAAGGTTTCTAATTCAATTTCCAGTGTACTCATACAGGGTTGGTAAATAATCCTGGACACTGGAAAACTGCACACCAGTCAGTATCAACAGTGTTGGACCCAATAGACCAATGGTTTGATTCAGTATAAGGTGATTTTCTAGGCTTCCTGTGTTATAATCCCTGGAGTTTGCAGATCTTTAGTAAAGGGGAAGGTCAGCCTTGCTTGAAAACGAGTCACATCTGACTCTAGGGTTCAGTGCTCATCTTTGTTTACAGCCAAAGAGCCAGTGGTGTCTGCATCTGCAGATGTTTCCATGATTATTTGGCAGGCATGACTAGACACCAGAGTGCATGGAACTCTATTTTCCCACCGAAGTGGTACCTATTTATCTACTTGCAATTTTTTGCTTTCGAACTGCTAGGTTGGCAGAAGCTGGGACAGAGGTGGAAGCTCACTCCATCCTGCAGCACTCAGATCTTGAACTGCTGACCTGCTAACCTTCTAGTTGTCAAGTTCAGTTCTTAAACACTGTCACCACAGTCCCTAGATATTTAGTACAGTATTCCAATTATTAAGGTCACTGGAATTGGAGTGCTTCCTTTGCTCATCAGAAGCCAAGCCATGGCTTTTTGTTCAAGAAGACCCAGCAAAAGCAATAGAGTCCATGCCTGTCAACCTTCCCGGATTGGCTGGGATTTCCCATTTTTTTGTGTCGATTTGCGCCATTTCCTGCCCAGAGCTGCCAAAACCCTGGAATTTGGCAGCGGGGGGAAAGAGGTACTGCGCATCCCTTCTGTGCAAGTCGCCTTCTACGCAAGCATAAAAGCCTTCTACGCATGTGTAGAAGGTGACTTGTGCAGAACCGTTCTGCGCAGGTTCCGTATTGTCCTGAGCTGCGGTTGACAGGTATGATAGAGTCAAGAATCAGATTTGGGGCATATAATATGGGATTCTAACTCAGCTGATTTCCCCATAAATACTCAGTACAGTATCATATTCCTGGCTTTTGCAAAGGTAGCCTTGTTGTAAAACACAGCTGGTTGTATGGCTGACAGTTCTCCATCCATTTTTAGCAGCTTGCTTGTCTTTGTTAGAACCTGACTTGAGAGTGATGATAATTTCTGTGCTTCTCAGGCTTAGTATCTAGGGTTTTATATACAACTAGCAAGGGTTGCCCGGCGTTGCCGGGCTTTTTTGGGGGTTTTGTTTTTTAAAAAATATGAGAAATGGTGTTGGATGTTTTTTGTTGTATGTGTATTTAAATTAGTTATGTAATTTTTTTAATATTTTTTTTTATACGTAGGTAGTGTTTTAAACTGTTATTTAAAAATTTGGATTTTAAAAAGAGATAAGGTTGATATATTGTTTTTTCCAATAATTGCATTTTTAAAAATAATGTGTTCCTATGTGGTTTTTGGTGATAGGTGTACTTTGGATAAGATTTTTTTAAAAATGTGTAAGTGTATGTTTTTTGTAGATGGTTGGAGATCAATTTGAATTCATTGAGTGTAATATTTCCTGTGGCCACTTGGTGGTGCTGTTGCGTAATGTTTTAATGTTGTCTTTGTCCTGGCCTGTGTATTCTTCCTGTTCTTTTCTCATTTCAATTCTGATTCTCGTTGAGGCTGCACGTGTCTTGGTAAGTTTTGATCTCTGTTTTGTTAGGGGTGGTTTTGTTGTGATCTGTGGGGGGTTGGGGGTTGGGGGTTGTGTTTGTCCTTGGGTTTTTTTTATTGTTTGTGGAAGATTTTCCTTGTAATTTTTATGTTTAGTATTGTTTTTGTGTTTTTGGTGTGGGTATTTCTGTGGGCCGGCCTCGGTGGCTGGGTGGCCCATTGAAATACCATGTGGTGTTAGGCTGGGGGTTGTTTCGCAGGCCGGACTCGTTGGATTATCTACGCCGCCGGCCCGTGGTGGGGATGGGGGCATGGTCATTGGGGGTTAGGAAGGGTGGGCTAGGTGGTGGGGAGGGGAGCTGTAGTGTGTTATGGTGCTTTGTTTTTGTGGATTCGTGCTTTGTTTTTGTGGAATCGTGAAAGTAGATCGTTTTTCCCCTTTAATATCAGTGGGTGGGGGCTGCGGTCCCCCTCCCCGCTGGCTACCCTAGTGTTGGGTGGGTTTTTGGGATAAAAGGTGTATATTGGCCCTACACTTCTGGACACAGAGGAACAGGCAGAGAGGATCGATCCCCCACCCCTCCTCCTTAAAACAACTCCGTTTTTAAAGAGAAGAAAAGACAGAGTTTTTTTAAGGAGGGGTGGTGGGGGATCGATCCTCTCTGCCTCATCTTTTGTTTCCAAATGGGTTGGGGCAATATAGTCCTTTTATCCCCACAAACCTCCAAACACTAGGGTAGGCAGCGGAGAGGGGGATCGCCACCCCCTCCCACTGATGTTAAAGGGGAAACTCCATTCGGGAACTTCAGGCGCCGCGGGTGAGTAAAAGAAAGGCAGCTGGTGTTTGCTTGCCTGTGAGCTGTTTTTCTTTTTAATTTTCCGGGCGCCGTTTTCCTCAGCGTTCTGCGTTGGCGCGCAGGACGCTGGGGCTTGTAGTTATGGGTTGGTGCTTTGTGTTTTTTGCTGGGTTTTTTTAAAATGCGTTTCTTTCGATTGGCTGTGGCGCGTGTCCGAACGCTGCGCCGTGCGAGAGCCTCTCAGCGTGATTGGCTCTGGCGCGGCGCAGCGCAAGGAATGTTGGGAAGTGAAGTTCTTTCCCTTTCTTGCCGTTTGTGGGGCTGAGGCCCCCGTGCCAGATTTTTAAATCCTTCGTTGACCTGCGTAGGCAATTCGGCCGTGCGCACGAAGGGTGGGTGCGGGTCAGTAGGGCGACGCATAGCAACCTATAGCCAGTTCCAACGGTGAACACTTGGTTTTATAGGTTAAGAAGCCCAGCTTCACCATAGATGCAAGAAACCACCTGGAAAGTTCTTTACAGACTCTGGTCTATTAACTGAAGCATGTTTTTACAAAGGCAGCTTGGTGAAGTATTCAGCACTGTAGTGAGGGATTTACGTGGAGGAGAGCTAGAAGCGCAACAAGACATAAGGGAAGAGGCCTGGTAATAATAAGTCTGTTCCAACTTGCAGCAATCCTTTCCAAGGTTTAGCAGGTAGACAATATACAGAAGTAGTTTGGCTGTCCCTTCTTCTGGGGCAACATTTTGGGACTGTGGAGCTTGTTTTTATCTACACAGGCCTGCTTTTCCTCCAGGAAGTAAAGTGGGGAATCAAACTCCCAAGCAATAGCTCACCAGACCTTACCCACTGAGCTATTTGGCCAGCACTGAGGAGACCTAGCTGATGAAAATAATACTGAGAGTCATCTTTCTCTGACAACACAGGATAGCGTAAGGTAATAGTACATATTTTAGGCAATTTACAATATGATACATAGAGAGAATAAGTGTACATAAAGATATACTGTATCTTCAAAACCACAGTTGTCTGTTTAGATGGGTATGTGACAGATATTGCAGTATTCATTATTAGGGATTTTTTTTACTCCCATACAACATAGCACTTTGCATGATAAGAGGATCTGAAAACATTTTAAATAGAGAAAGGTATTTTTACTTACAGTTACTATTTGTGGCTACAATCAGAAGGAAAATATAGGGGAAATGAAATTTCCAGCTGGTGAAGAGGACCTCCATACTTGTTGCTTGGCTAGAGGTCAGAAGAAAAAAGGGAAGAAATCAACAATAAAGACAATGGAAACAAGCAAGCAAACAGGAAGAGGAGGCAGGGGCTTGTTTCAAATGCTAGAAGTGGGATAACTTTATGAATCAAATTCATTGGAAAAGACAATCACATTAGGTTGCAGAGCCACCTTCCATTGATCCTCAGAGCTAATGCATGCAAGATTGCTACTATCCACTTTTTTGTTCAGATGGATTTAGCAGGACTGGAAGGCACTTGTAGCCAATCTGTGCTTGCATTTCAGAAGCAAGCTCTTAATGTTGGCACATGACAGCTCCTACATGACTACCACTGTGGGGGGGGGGGGGGACATTTCAGGACTGACTCTACCAGTAACAAGCATTAGGCAGTCACTTTAAACAGTAGGTTAGGGTCATCATGAAAGGACAGTGAATTTTCGGTTGCTAGTTTTATACGTGGATATTTATTATTGTGGAAGGGGGAGGCCCCCGAGGGATTTTAATGAACTGAAATGATTTGTTATGGGAACTGCATGAACTTTGACATGAGTGGATTGGCTTGGACCAATCAAGATATGTGTGAGCGGTGCTGTGGAAAAGGTAACAACTGTGAATACTGACATTCAACATCTGGCTGGAATTGATTGTATGAAATGTGCAAGGCAATGGCACAGGACTCTTCACAGATGCTAGGTTGGCAGGAGCTGGGACGGAGATGGGAACTCACTCCGTCATGCAGTACCTAGGAATCAAACTCCAACCTTCCAGTCAGCGAGTTCAGCATCTTAGCCACTTGAGCCACTGCAGTCCCTCACACAAGGTATTTATGCTATGCAAAATCAGAACCTATGAAATGAGCAAATGCTTAAAATATTATCTTCTTTTTTTTGGTCTGCTCTATCTGAATCTGAATATTGGTGATCCTTATGGCAATCAGCCTTGAAGACTGTCTTCAGAATATAATGTAGTGGTCTTCCATCTGCCTTCTGCATCACAGCATGACCCCCGTACCACTGATCCAGTTCTGCGAGTTACTTTCTGGCCCTGAGCCCTTTTGGCACCCAAAGTCCTCCTCAGCCCAAGCCAGTGTTGATGAAGCTGCTGCTGCCCTCCTCACTTGGGGACCATCACCCTTCCCTGTGGACTTCAGCACCCAAGCCATTAGTCCTCAGGGTTGTCTGGTTAGTTAACTGCCACCTGGCATTGATTCACTGGCAGTATGGTCTACTATATTACCATAGTAGGATAACCTGGCCAGACTACAATTTTTTTAAATCTAGCACAATTTAAACTCCCTCTAGCCCCGACTTTTAGAAGCAGACCTAAAAGTTCTCAACTATATGGCAGCAGACCTGACAAATTGAAAAGAAACTAAAATATTATATCTGCCTAATCCAGTGCAGAGGTGCAGAAGGCTTGGTCCTGTGGGCCCAGCAGAGCCTCCACCTAGATGGGAAAGACTCCTCGGGAGGGTTATTAGGGAGAAGGATGGGTCACAGAGAGGGATAGTCTTTCTCTGGGTTTAGGGACCAAGATTTGGAGAGAGGATTGAGGGGAGAAAGGGGAAATGTTATCTTAGGGGTGCAGTGGTTTTTTGTTCCATTGACACCCTTAAAGTTTCCTGCTTCGTGATTGGCTCCTCTACCTTCTGCCTCAATTGCTAACCACAAAATGGTTCTTCATTGGCAAACGACGTGGTAGGACCACAACATGTGGGGAACAGTTTTCTATTGTTTTGAGAGGTTGATGTAACCCTAGGTACCATAGCTCCATATAAGGAACATCCCCGGCTTATGGGGTAACAAATTTCCAGAGGTCTACATATTATGTATTAATCTCCATACTGGCCCATTGTTTTGGGATCAAAGAAGCTGTGTTAGCACCATGGAGTTGTTCCCAGTATACAGTATATATCCAGTGTTCCTAGTATTTTCCAGGAAGCTAGCATTTTCCTGTCCCATATGGGAGCCAGAGTTTCATCTGGGCATCCATCTTCTTCTTGCCCATTTTTCTGGTCTGCTCCCCTTTTGACCCCCTTGTTCCTGACATCTTGATGTATCTGGGATATGGCCTAAGTAACAATTCAGAGGTCATTGAGAGGACATATTGAAGGGAAAGATGGATCCATGCAAACTTTATTCAGTGATAGGCCTTTAAAGCACTTCAAGTGATAGGCAAATGTCAGTGATACAGCAAAATGTTCTCCTTGGTTGTCTCCTTTTTCTTCCCTTTCTCTTTACTCAGGCAAGTATTGTGAAATTGTCATGACGTCTGTGGGACAGTTGTTCGGTACTAGCAATTTTGGACTCATGTTGCAGAAAAGACTGGTTCTCGTTTCTTATCAGGCAGGAAGAAGGAAACTGAACTTGGATTGGAAACATTGCTCAACGCAACTCATAGAGCAGGTGGAAATTTACAGATTTCACAACAAATACTGTCCTTCAGCAAATTTTATTTTGGTTATCTTCACATTGACAGCCAATATGTGATAAAGCTGTTGGAACAGGTCTGGGAAGACCCTATTTAGCCAGGAGGCTCAATAGGGTATTCTTAGGCCCATTCACCACCGGTTAGCCTTCACTTCTTCACTATGTTGTTGCGAGATTCAAATGCACACACACGCAGCACAGGTGCTTTCAGAAACTTTATCTGTATATATGAATGACATACAGTAATGCCTCATACAAAGTCCGCTTCATACAACATCGGATTCATACAACATCACCTAATTCCTTGAAAAAAGTTGCCTCATACAAAGTAATGCGACTTTGTATGAGGCATTGGCGTTTTCCCAGGTTGCATTGTGTCTGGGCAGTATAAAAGGCAGGACACATGCGTGCATTGCTCTTGTTGGTTTTGCATGAGGCGAAGAATGTTTTTTTTTTTAAAAAAATAGTTTTTTTATTGATTAATTTTCAAAAAAAATACAAACATATATATAATATGACATAACAAAAATGCATAAGCTTCGTAAAAAATAATCGCATAAATGATAATTGCATTATTGTCTGTTATAATACACATACCATTTAATAAACGCATTAAAAATTAACACAGCGCCAATAACCAATTCATAAAACCTTCCCACAGTACTATAACTTGTTTGCAACTATCAACTTTTAATTTTCAACTACACATCACCCAGTGTTTATTTACAATGCCCAGGAGAGTTCGGACTCAATGTTATCTCCAAAAACTACTCTGAGATGGTACAGGTCTGCTATATTCCATACCCATAAGGGAGTGATCAACAAAGGGCTTCCAGATATTCCAAAATCTATTTGCCTTCAGTTTATCTCTTTTTACTTTTATCTCCCATGACAATTTATCATTCAATGCTAGATTCCACATTTCCTTATACCACTCCCTCAATTGTATAGTAACATCATTTTTCCAATTTCTAGCAATACATTGTCTACCCGTGGTTAACATAATTTCTAATAACTCTTTTTCCTCCTTATTTAAACACATACCCTCCACATCCGTTAACATAATGGTACCTGACACCAGTTCGATTTTCTTACCCATTATTTCCCCTGCCTCATTTTCTATTCTTTTCCAAAAATCATTTATCATTTTACAGCTCCACCACATATGTTCGTAGGTTCCAACAGTCTCTTTACATCTCCAACATAAATTATCCCTTTTATTATCAATCTGATGTAACCTCTGTGGTGTCAAGTACCATTGCCACAGCATTTTATAATTATGTTCCTTAATTCTTACTGACATAGTTCTCATTATCCTCTTTTTCCACTTATTTCTCCATTCATCATTGCCTAGCTTTATATTCAAATCCTGTTCCCACTTCAATTTCAAATCTTCCTGTAGATCACTCCCCTTATCTATTAAAACATAGAGTTTGCTTACTAGACCCTTAATGCTCTTATCTCCTTTTCGAATTTTCAAAACCAATTCTTCAAAATCCGTCATTTCCCTATCTATACATAATTCTCTTCCATATCTTTTGTTCCAATTATTAACCTTCAGTTTTTGAAACCAGTCCAATTTTAACTGCACAAACAATTGTTCTTTCTTGGTTTCATCTCCACAACTTCTTAACCATTCTTTCACCAGAGAAACTTCATTTTGATCCAATATTTCCTTTATTTTTTTATCTATTTTTATCGGAAAACACACCATATCTGCCAGTTCCAAAATTGGAGAGGCACCCGGAGCCAAATCCTTCTTTAATTTTTGCCACACATTCGTGGTTCGGAAGGCTCGGAAGACGCCGCCGCCAGCGTTGCCGCGCTCTCCCTGCCCCTTCCATCGGCAGGGAGATGAAAAGGAGCCTTCAGTGGTCCGGAAGGCTCGGAAGACGCCGCCGCCAGCGTTGCCGCGCTCTCCCCGCCCCTTCCATCGGCGGGGAGATGAAAAGGAGCCTTCCGTGGTCTGGAAGGCTCGGAAGACGCCGCCGCCAGCGTTGCCACGCTCTCCCCGCCCCTTCCATCGGCGGGGAGATGAAAAGGAGCCTTCCGTGGTCCGGAAGGCTCGGAAGACGCCGCCGCCAGCGTTGCCACGCTCTCCCCGCCCCTTCCATCGGCGGGGAGATGAAAAGGAGCCTTCCGTGGTCTGGAAGGCTCGGAAGACGCCGCCACCAGCGTTGCCGCGCTCTCCCCGCCCCTTCCATCGGCGGGGAGATGAAAAGGAGCCTTCCGTGGTCTGGAAGGCTCGGAAGACGCCGCCGCCAGCATTGCCGCGCTCTCCCCGCCCCTTCCATCGGCGGGGAGATGAAAAGGAGCCTTCCGTGGTCTGGAAGGCTCGGAAGACGCCGCCGCCAGCATTGCCGCGCTCTCCCCGCCCCTTCCATCGGCGGGGAGATGAAAAGGAGCCTTCCGTGGTCCGGAAGGCTCAGAAGACACCGCCGCCAGCGTTGCCGCGCTCTCCCTGCCCCTTCCATCGGCAGGGAGATGAAAGGGAGCTTTCGACGACAGGACTTGTTAGGTTTGCTGTCAGAATTGGGTGGGGATGGTGGGTGGGGGGGGAAGAGGGAATGTTGGTCCTGCCAGCTAGGGAGGGGCAGCATTCTATCTAGGGAGGTTCCGGAGAACAATATAGGTGTTGTGACGGGCATGGGGCGGTATGGCGGGTACCGTGGGGCGGGCCGCACTCGGGGAATGCGGGTCCGATGTTTAACTTTCACCAGAGAAACTTCATTTTGATCCAATATTTCCTTTTTTTTTATCTATTTTAATCGGAAAACACACCATATCTGCCAGTTCCAAAATTGGAGAGGCACCCGGAGCCAAATCCTTCTTTAATTTTTGCCACACATTCGTGGTTCGGAAGGCTCGGAAGACGCCGCCGCCAGCGTTGCCGCGCTCTCCCTGCCCCTTCCATCGGCAGGGAGATGAAAAGGAGCCTTCAGTGGTCCGGAAGGCTCGGAAGACGCCGCCGCCAGCGTTGCCGCGCTCTCCCCGCCCCTTCCATCGGCGGGGAGATGAAAAGGAGCCTTCCGTGGTCTGGAAGGCTCGGAAGACGCCGCCGCCAGCGTTGCCGCGCTCTCCCCGCCCCTTCCATCGGCGGGGAGATGAAAAGGAGCCTTCCGTGGTCCGGAAGGCTCAGAAGACGCCGCCGCCAGCGTTGCCGCGCTCTCCCTGCCCCTTCCATCGGCAGGGAGATGAAAGGGAGCTTTCGACGACAGGACTTGTTAGGTTTGCTGTCAGAATTGGGTGGGGATGGTGGGTGGGGGGGGAAGAGGGAATGTTGGTCCTGCCAGCTAGGGAGGGGCAGCATTCTATCTAGGGAGGTTCCGGAGAACAATATAGGTGTTGTGACGGGCATGGGGCGGTATGGCGGGTACCGTGGGGCGGGCCGCACTCGGGGAATGCGGGTCTGATGTTTAACTGCGGTCCCTCATTCCAGCCCTGCAGGTACATCTCTGGGTCCTGAGCAGCAGATCCGGAGTGACCCCGCCCTTAGGCTGCTGCTGGTGAATGCCAGGTCGGTTTGCAATAAGGCCCCCCTGATTCAAGATGCCATCCAGGATGGGCGGGCCGACCTGGCATGCATCACCGAAACCTGGTTGACTCCTGAAGATGGAGTACCTCTCTCGGACATATGTCCAGCTGGGTTCGGTATCTGGCACCAGCCTAGAGGTGAGGGGAGGGGCGGTGGTGTCGCCATTGTTGCCAGGGAGTCTTTGGGAGTTGCTAGGGCCACTGCTCCACAAGTGTCTGGTTGCGAGGCCCTGCTTCTACGGCTGGGCCCCAAGGGTCAGTTGGGGATCTTGCTCCTGTACCTGCCCCCTTGCAGGGTAAGGGATGCCCTGCCTGAGCTCCTCGAGGCCACCTCGATGCTGGCGTTGGAGTTCCCGAGACTTATGGTTCTGGGGGACTTCAATTTGCCATCGCTGGGGATGGCCTCTGAGGTGGCAAGGGAGTTCATGGCTTCCATGGCAGCCATGGGCCTGACTCAGGTAGTCCGGGGCCCGACCAGGGGCAGTGGTCACATGCCAGACTTAGTTTTCTTGTCGGAGCAGTGGCAGAGTGATCTAAGATTACAGGATTTAGTCATCTCACCTGTGCCATGGTCTGATCACTATCTGGTGACTCTTGACTTCCTGGGGGCGACACTTCATCGTAGGGAGGCTGGGCCGATTAAAATGGCCCGCCCTCGGCGACTAATGGATCCAGATGGATTCCAGAGGGAACTGGGGGATGTTCCTCTGGATCGGCTACACGATTCACCCGAGGCACTCGTCAACCTGTGGAATAGGTCGACAACAGTAGCCTTGGATGAAATCGCGCCACTGCGGCCTCTCCACGCCCGGGGGACTAGGTCATCTCCGTGGTTCACAGATGAACTGCGTGAACTCAAGTGGGCAAAGAGACGCCTAGAGCGCCGCTGTGTGAAGACCCAGGATGACTCCGATTGGACACTAGCTAGAGCTGCTATTAGGGCCTATCTAGTGGCGATAGGGGTGGTGAGGCGGCAATACTTCACCACCCTTATTGCCTCCGCTGATAATCGCCCAGCCGCCCTGTTCCGGGTAACCAGGTCCCTCCTTGGTAGGGGGGGATCGGTGCCCGGTTGGCAGGGTTCGGCTGAGGACTTTGCTGACCATCTGGTGGAGAAAATCGATCGGATTCGTTCAGGATTGAATCCTGGCGTGGATGGGGAGGGTCGGGGAGGTGCCGGAGCATTGTCTTGCTGTACGATCTGGGATCAGTTCGATCCTGTTGTCCCTGATGAAGTGGACAGGCTCCTTGCAGCTGTTCGTGCCACTACATGTCCTTTGGATCCCTGTCCTACTTGGTTGGTGAAAGCCTCCAAGGAGGTAACAGGTGGCTGGATAGGGGGGATAATAAATGCCTCTTTACGGGAGGGGGTATTTCCTGCACAGCTAAAACATGCTTTGGTGCGCCCCCTCCTGAAGAAAATGTCCCTCGACCCAGCTGTCCTTAACAACTACAGGCCAGTTTCCAACCTGCCCTTTTTGGGTAAGGTTTTGGAAAAGGCGGTGGCGCGTCAGCTGCAGAGTGTCCTGGAGGAAGCGGATTATCTAGACCCCTTTCAATCAGGGTTCAGGCCCGGATATGGAACGGAGACGGCATTGGTCGCACTGATGGATGATCTCTGGCGGGAGCGGGACGGGGGTTGTCCATCCGTCCTTGCTCTTCTTGACCTCTCAGCGGCTTTTGATACCGTCGACCACGGTATCCTTCTGGAACGGCTCGAAGGACTGGGGATCCAGGGCACTGTGTTGTCCTGGTTTTCCTCATTTCTGGAGGGCCGTACCCAGTCGGTATGGTTAGAGAGTGAGAGGTCCAGCCCTAGGCCCCTCAAATATGGGATGCCTCAGGGCTCTGTGCTCTCTCCTCTCTTATTTAACATCTACATGAAGCCGCTGGGTGAGATCATTCGTTCCCACGGGGTGCGGTACCATCAGTACGCGGATGATACACAGTTGTACATCTCGGCCCATGGGGACCCCAGTGATGCTGTTGAAATCCTATCCGGATGCCTAGAGGCCATTGGGGTCTGGATGGGGGCCAATGGGCTTCGGCTGAATCCCAGCAAGACAGAGTGGCTGTGGATAAGGGGCCCCGCGTTATCCAGGGAGTTACCATCTTTGGTACTGGATGGGGCTGTTCTGCCCCAGACAGACCCAGTGCGCAACTTGGGGGTTCTTCTGGACTCGCGGCTGCTGCTGGAAGAACAAGTGGCGGCTGTGGCCAGGAGGGCTTTTGCCCAACTTCGGGTGATTCGCCAATTGCGCACACTCCTGGACCGGGGCTCCTTGCTTATGGTCACCCATGCTCTGGTTACTTCCCGACTAGACTATTGTAATGCGCTCTACATGGGGCTGCCCTTGACGACCATTCGGAGGCTGCAGCTGGTCCAGAATGCGGCGGCCCGGGTGGTGATGGGGTGTGGGCAATATGCCCATGTCTCTCCCCTACTTCGGGAGCTGCACTGGTTACCAGTTTGTCTCCGGGTGCAATTTAAGGTGCTGGTTTTGACCTTTAAAGCCCTACATGGCAGGGGGCCGGGATACCTTAGAGACCGCATCGTCCCAAGAGTGTCTGCCCGTCCAACCAGAGTGGACAGGAGGGGTTCTCTAGTGGTGCCACCGACTAGGGATGCACATTTGTCTAGCACCTGAAGGAGGGCCTTCTCCGTGTCCGCACCAACTCTCTGGAACCTTCTGCCAATAGACCTAAGACTCCAAAGTGAACTGCTGCCCTTCAGGAAAGGAGTGAAGACCTGGCTGGCAGGGCAGGTGTGGGGCCCGAATGGGACTATGGTGCCCGCCTGCTGGCTTGTATAAGAACTTTCTCTTCCTCCTTTGTACAGTGGATGGGATGGGTGGGTGGGACATGGGGTTTTTTAAAGGGGGTGGGTTGGGGGGGGGTTTATAATTATTTTTTATAATTGTTTTTATGTCTTTTGTGAATTGTTGTGATGCCGCCCTGAGTCGGGTTCTGCCTGAGCGGGCGGCATATACAAATTTGACTAATAAATAAATAAATAAATAAAATGAGTCCCCTCATCATAATATTATTAGAAACTGTCGTTTTAACTTTATCCCCTAAAAAGATCATTTTACCAATTTTCCTATAATCATTCATCTCAATCTCCTCCCAAATTGCTTTTCCCCCTCACCAAAATCTTCACAACATTCTTAATTTGAAATGCCCGGTAATACACTAACAAATTTGGCATTCCCAAACCCCCTTCTTTCTGAGGCAGGTACCAGGATTTCTTTGGCAATCTAGATTTTTTACCCCCGTTACAAAAATTATTAAACATTTTTTGAAACTCACTAATCTCCTTTTCCTTCAATTGGATTGCAAGCGCATCAAATAAAAAATTAATCCTCGGCAACAAAATCATTTTGCACATTGCAATTCTCCCAAACCATGACAACTTCAACTTTTGAAAACTCTGTATTTTAATCTTAAATTCTGCCTTCAGGCTGTCGTAGTTCAATCTTTTGAGTTCTTCCACTTTATTTGAAATAATTATCCCCAAATATTTCAAATTATCTTTAATTTGTATTTTAGATAGCCCCTCCATCCTTTCCTTCTCCTCTTCCCCCATATTACACAACATCATTTCCGATTTGTCCCAATTTATCATCAACCCTGTTATAGCCTCAAAATCCTCGATTTGTGCTTTAATCCTATCCATTGCTCCCTCCGGATGCTTCACCATTAATAATGTATCATCTGCATACATACTTACTGTTGTGTTCTGTACTGTACCTTTTACAATGTATCCATTCACGTGTATCCAATGTAACCATGCTTGTGTAACATTATAACCAGCAGCTGCTTAACTGTAGCCCTTGCAATAGGACGCGAGCTAATGACCACCTGGTGGCAATAGCGAGCGTTCAAGCTCTCCTGGCCCAGACTCACCAGCAAACAACAGCGCGGGAAGATTCCCGCCATCACCTACACCTGGACAAGAAGGGCGTGACCGTCCGTGACGTCACGCGGACAGTAACCAATAGACTGTCGAGGAGCCACATTCAAAATGTATAGCCACTGTATATATTGAGCTACCCATCCGCCATTACCTCATGTTCCCCTGGATCATCATGCAATGAACCTGTGTTAAGCCAACCCTTCGGCTGTTTCATTGTCTTTGGTCCCATACACCAAATTGGCGACGAAGGTGGGATATGGCTGCCCACGGGACCAAGACATGCGCCGGTTTCGAAATCAGGAGACCGGCAGACTGGGACATCTTCGAGATGGACTTCCAGAGAGCCCTGGTGGAATCCGAAGTCACGGATGAGGCAAAGAAAAGGGCCATTTTCACCAGGATGCTGGGGCCAGACACCAAGAGGGTCTTGGTGGACCTGATCGCGCCGAGGAGGGCGAGTGAATTCAAGGTGAAAGAGCTCATGCACATGCTGCGTGAGTACTTCCGGCCCTCGACGGCGATGTTCCCCACTCGGAGCGCGTTTTGGAGGCGAGTCCAAGCGCCCGGGGAGATGGTCGCCGACTTCGCAGCGGCCCTGCGACTGGCGGCCGGCCCGTGCAAATGGGAGAACGCAGAAATCACACTAAGAGACTGCGTGCTGTGTGGCCTGAGCGACGCCGAAACTCAGCGCACATTGATGAACCGGGAGCCACCCCCCACGTTGCAGGAGGTCCTGAAGGAGGCACAAGCCGCGGAAGCTACGAAGGCCGGGGTCCAGGAGCTCCAGGACTGGCGGCCAAAGACGGGCAAGGCAGAGACTTCGGTGCACGTTCCGGTGCACGCAGCCCGGCGAGTTTCGAAGTCGTCCGCGGAGAGCAGCGACGACGAGGACGTCCGGAAGGTCCGGAGGGAAGGCCGGCGTTGCGACGGCTGCGGAGCAAACCACGACCACGCCAAATGCCCCTTCAGAAAGGCCGAGTGTCACAACTGTGGCCGCCGCGGGCACATCGCCAAGGTCTGCAGGAAACGGCGCGAGGCCCGGAAGAGCTCGAGAGACAGCGCGACGAGACCCAAGGACGGCACCCAGGCCACAAGGAAGCGAGACGGTGTGGGCCGCATCGCCGACGACAGCGAGGACGACGCACCAGTGTTCAGCGTGTCCACGGGACACCCCCGTTACTTTGAGTACAAGGGGCCCCCATTAGGATGGAAATTGACTTGGGGTCCTCATATTCCATCATTCCCCAGAAGGAGTTTCTGAAAATTGCCCCCCACGTGCGGCCCAAACTCAAAGCTTTGAGGTCCACGCTACGGGACATGCAAGGGAACTGCATTCCGGTGTTGGGGGTTGGAAAATTTCAGATCCAATTCAAGAAACACGCCGCGACTCTCCCCCTAGTTGTTCTCAAAGGGGGGAATTGCAGCCTCCTCGGGACTCAATGGTTCCAGCCCCTGGGTTTGTTCATTGGGGGGGGTGCATGCCGTTGTCGTTGGGACTGACCCGATTCAGGAGGTGTGCGACGCGCACCCCGAAGTCTTCAAAAAGGGACTTGGGAAATTTAAGGGACCCCCAGTAGCCTTCGACCTAGACCCTGAGGTTCGCCCAATAAGACTCAAACCGCGCCGGGTGCCATTCGCGCTCAAGGACAAAATAGAGGCGGAACTGGACAAATTGGTGGGCCAGGGGATTCTTGTTCCTGTTGATTCTGCGGAATGGGAAACTCCAATTGTAACAGCACTAAAGGCCAACGGGGAGGTGCGCATATGCGCTGATTACAAGTGCACCATCAACAAGGCAATTCGCCCTAATGCCTATCCGGTGCCGGTAGTCAGCCATTTGCTGGCCAGGTTACATGGGGGAAAGTGTTGCGCTAAGCTCGACTTAGCACAAGCCTACCAGCAGCTCTCGGTGACCCCAGCCACCGCTGCTGCCCAAACTATAGTCACCCATAAGGGGGCGTTCCAGGTGACGTGCCTTCAATTCGGCGTAAACTCGGCGCCTGGAATTTTCCAGTCACTCGTGGAACGCCTCCTGAAGGGGCTCGAGGGGGTGTTGCCTTATTTTGATGACGTATTGATAACGAGGGGGAGTCGGGCCGAATTGGCAAAGAGGTTGGGCAAGGTCCTGGCGATATTCGAAAAAGCGGGGTTGAGACTGCGAAAAGACAAATGCGTCTTCTTCGCGACTGAGGTCGAATTCCTAGGGTTCCGTGTCACTCCTGAGGGAATAAGGCCGTCCAAGTCTAAGGTAGCCGCCATCAAGCAAGCCCCTCGCCCCACCTCCAAGCCCGAGTTGCAGTCGTTCCTAGGGCTGCTGAACTTTTATCACTCCTTCCTTCCCCGGAAAGCAGCCGTGGCCGAACCGTTGCACAGATTGCTTAAAAAGGACGAGGCATGGAAGTGGGGCGACCAGCAAGAGAGGGCAGCTAGTGAGCTAAAGCAGCTTCTGGCGTCTGATGCCATCCTAACCCATTTCAACCCCAAGCGCCCAGTGGTCCTGATCTGTGACGCATCCCCGGTGGGGGTGGGGGCGGTGCTGTGCCACGTGATGGAAAACGGGAGGGAGGCCCCGATAGCGTTCTATTCCAGGTCCCTGTCCCAAGCGGAGAGAAACTACGCCCAGACAGACAGGGAAGCGTTAGCGATAATTGCGGGGACCAAAAAGTTCCACGACTTCCTGTACGGCCGCCCCTTCACAATCGTAACCGATCACAAGCCCCTGCTAGGCATCTTTACCGCAGAAAAGCCCACGCCACAGATCCTGTCCCCAAGGATGCTTAGGTGGGCCATTTTTCTCAACGCGTATCAGCACGCGTTAGTGTACAGGCCCGGGAAGGAGATCAGCCATGCGGACGCTCTATCGAGGTCCCCCCTTCCCCAGGAGAACAGCCACGTGGGCGGGGAGGAGCCAGACCATCAGGTGCTGATGATAGATTTCCTCGACTCGCCCCCAATACTGCCCGCCGACATCGCCAAGGCGACCGGCAGGGACAACATTTTAGCAAAGGTTAGCTCCTGGGTGCAGAAAGGGTGGCCAGCGTCCTCCCCGGCAGCGGAGTTCGACCCATTTTTCCGAAAGAAGTTAGAGTTGTCCCTTGAGAGGGGGTGCCTTCTGTGGGGCCAGCGAGTAGTGATCCCGGCGTCCTTACGGCCGAGGGTACTCAAACTCCTGCACGTCAGTCACCCTGGGATTGTGCGCTCCAAAGCCCTGGCACGGAGCTATTTCTGGTGGCCCCAGCTAGACGCCGACATCGAGCACATGGTTGGCACTTGTGAGCCCTGCCAAAGTTCCAGACCAGAAGAAGCCCGCCTGCCTCACAGGGAGTGGGACGCGGCGAAGGGGCCGTGGTCCCGGGTTCATGTAGACTTTGCTGGCCTGTTCTGTGGGACGCTGTTTCTCCTTGTGGTGGATGCCTTCTCCAAGTGGTTGGAGGTCATTCCGGTTACAAGCACGTCCACGGCCACAACCATAAAGCATTTGCGGAGGGTTTTTTCCACGTTCGGTTTACCCGACACCCTCGTAAGCGACAACGCAAGTTGTTTCACGTCCTCTGAGTTCAGGGCATTCACAGAAATCAACGCCATTCGGCACATCACCTCCGCTCCTTTTCACCCTGCCACAAACGGCCAAGTAGAGCGCCTTGTGCGTTCCACCAAGGACGCGCTGCGGCGCATGGGGCCCGGGGACCTAAACCATCAAGTGTGCCAGTTTCTACTAGGTTACCGAGTGACCCCCCTAGCGTCAGGATACTCCCCCGCAGAGCTGCTGATGCGCAGGAAGCTGACCACCATACTAACTAGGCTAGACCCCACGAGAGTAGAGGACAAGGGGAAGAACATTGGGATAGAGGACACAAAAAGTTTCGACGTGGGTGCCCCCGTGTATTGCAGGAATTACGCCAGCGCGGGTCCGGCCTGGGTACCGGGCGTCATCCTAGAGCGGACCGGCCCCGTCTCGTACCGCGTCGAGACCGGCACAGGTCTACTCTGGAGGTGGCACGCAGACCAGCTCCGGCGCAGGATCCCCGGCGAACAGGGCACGGACCGCGGGACACAAGATTCAGCGTTAGGGTTCTCCCCCACCCGTTCAGCCCAAGGGGGAGGAAAGGGGGGCCATGGGTCCCCACCAAGGGGGGAGGAAGGGGAATCTGTTCTCGTAGACATCCTGCGGGATCGGTCAGCAGAGAGAAGGGAAGCCGATCTCATAGATATCCCGCGGGATCTACCCACTAATACGGATACCCCAACAGAGTTAGATTTTGATTTTCAGAACCGGGGAAGTTTTGCGGAGTGGTCCCCCACCCGTCCAAGCGAGAAGAGGGGTTTTTCGTTAGCCCCGAGTGTCTCCGGTCTGCCCATAATGGAGTTTTTCCCTTCCCCCAAAACCGCCAAACCACGGCAAGCCTCTAACAAGTCTCCCTCTCCCGTTTCAGGACAAGGGACCAGGGAACGAGGAAGCAGTAGCGCCCCTGGGGCAGGTCAGCCCACATCGCGGCCCAAACGCGTGTGCAATAAGCCATCTTGGTTGAGGGACTTCGTCCCATCCTAGGGGGGAGGGATGTTGTGTTCTGTACTGTACCTTTTACAATGTATCCATTCATGTGTATCCAATGTAACCATGCTTATGTAACATTATAACCAGCAGCTGCTTAACTGTAGCCCTTGCAATAGGACGCGAGCTAATGACCACCTGGTGGCAATAGCGAGCATTCAAGCTCTCCTGGCCCAGACTCACCAGCAAACAACAGCGCGGGAAGATTCCCGCCATCACCTACACCTGGACAAGAAGGGCGTGACCGTCCGTGACGTCACGCGGACAGTAACCAATAGACTGTCGAGGAGCCACATTCAAAATGTATAGCCACTGTATATATTGAGCTACCCATCCGCCATTACCTCATGTTCCCCTGGATCATCATGCAATGAACCTGTGTTAAGCCAACCCTTCGGCTGTTTCATTGTCTTTGGTCCCATACACCAAACTTACTTTATTACACATTATCCCTTCTATACTTAAATCCTCCCTTATATTTTTAGCCAAGATTTCCATTGCTATGATGAACAAGATAGGGGACAAGGGACAACCCTGTCTAGTACCAGCCTCCAGCTTTACCTCATCTGTAACCTCATCATTAACTCTAATCCTAGCAAACCCTTTCTGATATAACAAATCAATTACCCTCCTAAATCTATCCCCAAATCCATAGCCATTAACTATTTCCTTGATCGAAGACCATTGTAGCGAATCAAATGCCTTAAAAATATCTAAAGATATTAACCCCACCTTTTCCTTCGTTTGATTAACGTTGTCAATTAGATCTAACACCCTCCCAGTCAAATCAGCCATGTACCTTCTTTACTGTATGGGACCAAAGACAACAGGACAGCCGAAGGGTTGGCTTAACTCAGGTTTATTGCATGAGGACCGGGTGAAGCATGAGGTAATGGCGGTGATACATCTCTATATATACAGTAGGGTTTAACATTTGAATCTTGTAGCACGGTAGCTCATTGGCCGCTACCGGCGTGGCCTCGCCCAGGCACGCCTCTCTTCAGTAGTTCTTCTTTCCTGCTGCTGAATGCGGGGAAGGATTTCCCGCGGCTGTCCGTGATTGAGCAATGTGAACCATGTGAGACTGAACGCTCGCAGCTGCCCTCTATGGGCTGCTTGCTCGTGTTCCTTTACAGCTGAGATACCTTGTAAATGGAGTGGTTACATTCTATCAGTACAGTGACATGCATACACAACATCCCTCCCCCCTAGGATGGGACGAAGTCCCGCAACCAATGTGGCTTGCCGCACATGCGCTTGGGGCGTGCTTGCGCCTGCCCTAGTACAGGAGAGCCTGTGATCCCTGACTCCGTGGGTGCTTGTCCTGCAACGGAAAACGGGGATTCATTAGTGGCTCTGTGGGGCGTCTGTGCCTGCCTTGCGCTGGGGGATGGGAATGGAATGAACAGCTGAGAAGTGAACCCCTGCCTGTTTCCCTCGGACCCCGGGGACCCTCCTATCGTGAACCGCGGGACCGATGAGGATGCCCTTGTGGTTCTGCTACCTTCTGTCCCCCGCTCGGGGAACCTTGAGACTGTGGCGGATGGACTCGCCGTCGCCTCCTGTCTTGGGGGTGTCGGTCTCCGGGACATTGGTGCTATGTTGCACTCTAACTCACAGGGGCTACTGGGACTGGAAGTACCAGGGGCTGAACTGAAACCCCTCTTTTCGCTAGGACGGGTGGGGGACCACTCCGCTAACTCCCCCTGGTACTGTAAATCAAGGTCTAAACTTCTTGGGGAATCTGTGTTTTGGGGAAACTTCCGAGGGTTATGTGCGAGATCGGGGCTCTTCCTTTCCGCCGCAAACTCCCGCAAAAGATCTCTGAGGATCGATTCCCTTTCCTTCCCCCTTGGTGGGGACCCATGTCCCCCTTTTTCTCCCCCTTGGGTTAAGCGGGTGGGGGAGTACCCTAACGCTGATTCGTTGCTACTCTCGTCTTCGTCCTGCTTTCCGGGGACCCTACGCCTGAGTTGATTCGCGTGCCGCCTCCACAGGAGGCCTGTATTGGTCTCTACGCGGTATGAGACGGGGCCGGTTTGTTCTATCACAATGCCGGGCACCCAGGCTGGTCCCGCGCTGGCGTAGTTCCTGCAATGCACGGGGGCGCCTACGCTGAAACTCTTTGAGGAATCCATCTCTACATTTTGCCCTTTGTCTTCTACTCTGGTGGGGTCTAGTCTGGAGATTACCGTGGCCAGCTTCCTGCGCATTAGCAACTCCGCGGGGGAGTACCCTGACGCTAGTGGGGTGACCCTGTACCGTAGCAGGAATTGGCATAGTTGTAAGTCAAGATCTCCGGGGCCCATGCGCCGCAGCGCGTCCTTAGTGGTACGCACGAGGCGCTCTACTTGGCCGTTGGTGGCCGGGTGGAAAGGGGCGGAGGTGATGTGCCGAATGGCGTTGAGATCCATGAATGCCCTGAACTCGGCGGACGTGAAACAGCTAGCGTTATCGCTGACGAGGGTGTCGGGTAAACCGAACGTGGAAAAGGCCCTCCGTAACTGTTTAATTGTTGTGGCCGAGGAGGTGCTCGAGACTGGAATGACCTCCAGCCACTTGGAGAACGCGTCCACCACAAGGAGGAAAAGTGTTCCCCTGAACGGTCCTGCAAAATCTACGTGTACCCGGGACCAGGGCCCCCTTGCTGTGTCCCACTCCCTATGTGGCAAGCGAGCCTCTTCTGGCCTGGAGCTTTGGCACGCTTCGCAAGTGCCGACCATGTGCTCGATGTCGGCGTCTAGCTGGGGCCACCAAAAGTAACTGCGGGCTAGTGCCTTAGAGCGGACGATCCCGGGGTGGCTGATGTGCAGCAGTTTAAGCACCCTCGGCCGGAGGGACGTGGGGATCACTACCCACTGTCCCCACAAAAGGCAACCCCTCTCTAGGGACAATTCTAATTTCTTTTTGAAAAATGTGTCGAATTCCGCTGCTGGGGAAGACACGGGCCACCCTTTCTGTACCCAGGAGCAAATTGTAGCTAACGTTTTGTCCTTACCGGTCGCTTTGGCGATGTCGGCCGGTACTACTGGAGGGGAGTCTAGGACCTCTATCATTAAGACCTGGTGGTCCCTCTCTTCCTCGCCCACGTGGCAGCAATCCCGGGGAATGGGGGACCTCGAGAGGGCATCCGCATGGCTGATCTCCTTCCCGGGCCGGTACACCAACGCGTGCTGATACGCGTTGAGAAAAATGGCCCACCTGAGCATTCTCGGGGACAGGATTTGGGGTGTGGGCTTATCTGCGGTGAAAATGCCTAGCAGGGGCTTATGGTCAGTCACTATGGTGAAGGGGCGGCCATACACAAAATCATGAAACTTCTTGGTCCCCGCAATTATCGCTAGTGCTTCCCTGTCTGTCTGGGCGTAGTTTCTCTCCGCTTGGGACAAGGACCTAGAGTAGAACGCTATCGGGGCCTCCCTCCCGTTCTCCAGCACGTGGCATAACACCGCCCCCACCCCCACCGGGGATGCATCGCATATCAGGACCACTGGGCGTTTGGGATTGAAGTGGGTCAGTACAGCATCTGATGCCAGGAGTCGCTTCAGGTCATTGAAAGCCTTCTGATGGTCGTCGCCCCACTTCCATGCCTCGTCCTTTTTTAACAATTTGTGTAGCGGTTCCGCCATGGCTGCCTTCCGAGGAAGGAAGGAGTGGTAGAAGTTGAGCAGCCCGAGGAACGACTGGAGCTCGGGCTTGGAGGTGGGGCGAGGGGCCTTTTTGATGGCGGCCACCTTGGATTGGGAAGGCCTTATTCCCTCGGGAGTAATGCGGAACCCCAGGAACTCGACCTCGGTTGCGAAGAAGACGCATTTGTCCTTTCGCAACCGCAACCCCGCCTTTTCGAATTTTTCCAGGACCTTTCCCAACCTTTCTGCCAATTCGGCCCGGCTCCCCCCTGTAATCAATACGTCATCAAAGTAGGGTAACACCCCCTCTAGCCCCTTCAGGAGGCGTTCCACGAGTGACTGGAAAATCCCGGGCGCCGAATTCACGCCGAATTGGAGGCGCGATACCTGGAACGCCCCTTTGTGGGTGACTATGGTCTGCGCAGCAGCTGCGGCGGGGGTGACCGGGAGTTGCTGGTAGGCTTGGGCCAGGTCGAGTTTAGCAAAACACCTCCCCCCGTGCAATCTGGCCAACAAGTGGCTGACTACCGGCACCGGATACGCATTGGGGCGGATCGCCTTATTGATGGTGCACTTGTAATCAGCGCATATGCGGACCTCCCCATTGGCCTTGAGCGCCGTTACAATTGGAGTTTCCCACTCCGCAGAATCAACAGGAACAAGAATCCCCTGGCCCACCAATTTGTCCAACTCCGCCTCTATTTTGTCCTTTAGTGCGAAAGGCACTCTGCGCGGTTTAAGTCTGATTGGACGTACTCCAGGGTCCAGGTCGAAAGTCACTGGGGGGCCCTTGAATTTTCCGAGTCCCTTTTTGAAAACCTCGGGGTGCGCATCGCACACGCTCTGAATTGGGTCAGTCCCGGCGGCGTGTACTCCCACGGCGTGCACCCCCCCCAATGAACAACCCCAGGGGCTGGAACCATTGAGTCCCGAGGAGGCTGCATTTACCTCCTTTGAGGACGACTAGGGGAAGCGTTGCGGTGCGTTTTTTGAACTGGACCTGGAATTTCCCAACACCCAACACCGGGATGCGGTTCCCTTGCACGTCCTTCAGCGTGGCCCTCAACGCTTTGAGCTTGGGCCGCACGTGGGGGGCTATCTTTAGGAACTCTCCCTGGGAGATGATAGAGTAAGAAGAACCCGAGTCCACCTCCATCCTAACCGGGGCCCCTTGTATCACTACCTCAACGAAGTATCGGGGGTGCTCCGTGGATATGCTGAAAACCGGAGCGTCGTCCTCGCTGTCGTCGGAGATGCGTCCGACGCCGTCCCGCTTCCTCGTGGTCCGGGTGCCGTGGTCCTTGGGCCTCGTGGTGCGGTCCTGCCTCGCCGAGCGGTCTGGGGAACTCCTCTTGGCCTCGCGCCGCTTCCGGCAGACCTTGGCGATGTGCCCGCGCCGGCCGCAGTTGTGGCACTCGGCCTTGCGGAACGGGCATTTGGCGCGGGCGTGGGCGGCGCCGCAGCCGTCGCAGTGCCGGCCCTCCTTCTGGACCCTCCGGACGTCCTCGTCGTCGCCGCTCTCCGTGGACGAGTTCGAAACCCGCCGGGCCGCGCGCACCGAGCTCTCTGCCTTGGCGGTTTTTGGTCGCCAGTCCTGGAGCTCTTGCACGCCGGCCGTCGTGGCTTCCGCGGCCTGCGCCGTGTCGAGGACCTCTTGCCACGTGGGAGGCGGCTCCTGTTTCATCAGCGCGCGCTGGGTCTCGGTGTCCCTCAGGCCGCAGAGCAGGCAGTCGCGGAGGGTGACTTCTGGGGTCTCCCACTTGCAGGGGCCGGCGGCCAGCCGCAGGGCCGCGGCGAACTCGGCGACCGATTCCCCGGGCGCTTGGACTCGCCTCCAGAACGCGCTCCGAGCGGGGAACATCGCTATCGCAGGCCGGAGGTGGGCGCGCAACACAGCCAGAAGCTCTTTGGCTTTGAAGTCGCTCACCCTCCTCGGCGCGATCAGGTCGACCAGGGTCCTCTTTGTCTCGTGTCCGAGCATGCAGACGAAGATGGCCCTCTTCTTGTCCTCATCTGAGACTTCGAGCTCCACCAGCGCTCCATTGAAGTCTATCTCAAACAGCTCCAAGTCTCCCGGCTTCCTGATCTCGTAGCCGGCGCATGTCTTGGTCCCGTGGGCAGCCATATCCCACCTTCGTCGCCAATTTACTGTATGGGACCAAAGACAACAGGACAGCCGAAGGGTTGGCTTAACTCAGGTTTATTGCATGAGGACCGGGTGAAGCATGATGTAATGGCGGTGATACATCTCTATATATACAGTAGGGTTTAACATTTGAATCTTGTAGCACGGTAGCTCATTGGCCGCTACCGGCGTGGCCTCGCCCAGGCACGCCTCTCTTCAGTAGTTCTTCTTTCCTGCTGCTGAATGCGGGGAAGGATTTCCCGCGGCTGTCCGTGATTGAGCAATGTGAACCATGTGAGACTGAACGCTCGCAGCTGCCCTCTATGGGCTGCTTGCTCACGTTCCTTTACAGCTGAGATACCTTGTAAATGGAGTGGTTACATTCTATCAGTACAGTGACATGCATACACAACACCTTCCTTTTTAAAAAACCTACTTGATCAACATTTATATATTCTCCCATAAATTTATTTAAGCGATTAGCCAATATTGCTGTGAAGATTTTGGCATCTTGATTTATAAGAGAGATTGGTCTATAGGATTCCACTTTTTCCAAAAAAAATTCCACTTTTGGCAGCAGAACGATAATAGTGGTATACCACGAAGTTGGTATTTGTCCACCATCTAAAATGTAATTATATAGCTTTACCAACTTTGGCACCACAACATCTTTGAATTCCTTATAAAACTCGGATGAGAGTCCATCATCTCCTGGAGCTTTCCCCAGCTTCAGACCGCTGATTACTTCCTTCACCTCTTTCTCTGAAACTTGTTCTTCCATTTTGTCCCGATGATCCTGCTTTATTCCACTCCCTAATTGCCTTTCCAAAATCCCTTTAAGCTTCTCCACATCTATCACTTTTTTTTGCATATAATGCTTGATAAAAATCCTTCACAATTTTGCATTTATCACTAGCTTTATTACACCTTATTCCTTGTTTGTTGACCAAAACCCCAATTTCCCTTTTTTCCTTTTTAACTTTGGCCGCTCTTGCTAGTAATCTTGAATTCTTATTGCTAAATTCAAAATACTCTCTTTTTAGATATATCAGATCTCTTTTTACTTTTTCTATATCCTTACCCAATAACTCTGCCTTCAGTCTTTGTAATTTAGCAAAGATTTTTTTATCCTTGTTTTTTGAATGTTCTTCCTGTAGTTGTTTTATTTCCTTTTCTTTTTCCTCCTGTGCTGCCTTATACAATCTGTATTTGTTACTTACTAACTTTATACTTTCCCCTCTAAACACCGACTTCATGGCATCCCAAACCACATTAAAATTTACCTCCCCATTATCGTTCCGCTGCCAACTTTCCATCCAACTTCCCATAATTTGATCTTTACATTTTTGGTCTTTGAATAGATTGGGATCATATCTCCAACTTCTTCCTCTCCTACTATCCTTTCGTATCCTCAGTTCCAAAAACACTTTAGCATGATCTGATTCCTTAAAAATTCCTACTTCAATACCCTCGATACTTTTAACCAAATTTTCCGTTAAAAATACGTAATCTATTCTGGAATAGGACCCATGAACATGTGAAAAATAAGAATATACCCTTTCCGACCCCTTAACCTCTCTCCAAGAATCCATCAGCCCCAGCGCAACCATCCAGTTATGAAGAACATTCCCTTTCATACCTGCTCCACACCTTGCTAAGTTCGTACAATCTAAATTTGACCTAATCAAATTAAAATCTCCAGCCACAATCATCTTTGCCACTTTTTCTAAAACCACAATTTTATGAACTTTTTCTAAAAAATTCCACTTGATGTTCATTTGGAGCATAAATATTCACCAAAAGTATTTCCTCATCATCAATTTTCCCTCTCACTATCAAATACCTGCCCTCCTGATCCACAATACTTTTTGTTATCTCAAATCCTAATCTCTTAGAAATCAAAGTTGCGACTCCTCTCGCTTTTGAAGTGCCAAACGCCATTTCCTAGTGTTGCATCCACCCCAAAAAAATCTTGTTTGTATCCAAAAATGTTTAGGAGTGGTTTTGAACACGATTTTGGATTTTTTTGAATTTTTTCATCAGAATTTTTAGAAGCATTCCTGGGATTTTTGCAGCATTCTTCAGGTTCTTGGACAATCAGGGTTGTTTGACATGTTTTTGTAATGTTTTTAGCTTTTAGACAATGATTTCTTAAAGTTCTGTCAGTTTCCTGTCTGTTTCCTTGACTTTGCCCTGAAGTCTGTGCTGTTACAGTACAATGTATCTCTATGGAAACGACGTTGTACGAGGCATCGCGGCAAGGATTTGGACGTTGTATGAGGCATTGCGGCTAGGATTTTGCATGCCTCATACAAAGTCCAAATCCATATAAAGTCCAAACTTGTGGAACCAATTTGGACGTTGTATGAGGTATCACTGTACATTATAATTGACATATAAAGCAGACCACACATTTTCCTCCATGGTATTTATAGCCATGTAGAAAACATAGTAAATCTAGGGATTAAGAACACAGTCCAATTCAAGCAGATAATTTGTGCATGAAAATAGGCTCATGAACTAAATCCAGTGTTTTTGTTGTGGAACTTCTCTGTTCTTTTCTCCTCTTGCAATCTGTCCCAATGCCCTAGGGCCGCCATCAGAAATTTCTGGGCCCCATAATGAGCAAACCTATTGCTACACACATACCACACACACACACACACACACACACACACACACACACACACACACACACACACACACACACACACACACACACACACACACACACACACACACACACACAGCATGAGGTACAACAGATTCCTATAAAACAATTGGATGTGTATTTTGTTTATCTAGGGACTGTGGTGGCTCATTGGTTCAGATGCTGAACTTGATGACTGAAAGGTCAGCAATTCGAGACCCGAGTGCTGCACAATGGAGTGAGCTCCCATCATCTGTCCCTGCTCCTGCCAACCTAGCAGTTCAAAAGCAAGAAACTGCAAGTAGATAAGTAGGTACCGCTTCGGTGGGAAGGTAAACAGCCTGCCACGTGTCCACAGAAACACCTGAAGACAGCGCTGGCTCTCTGGCTATAAATAGAGATGAGCACTGAACCCTAGAGTCAGATATGACTGGCTTTTGAGCAAGGGCGACCTTTACCTTTGTTCATCTGTTGGCTTTGTCTTTAAAGTGAATGTTAAAAGCCTTCCATCACTGCCAGTGTGAAGAAATTGCCCCTCAAGGGTTAAGGTAAAGGTAAAGGTAAAGGTAATAGGCTCATGAACTAAATCACCATCCAGAGGCCTTGGAGGGAGGTGAGTGAAGAATCGGCCCCTCCCTTCCACCCCATCCTAAAACCTGGGTGTAAGGAAGAAAGAGGCAGAGAAGGACACAGGCCCCAACTGCCCAGTAACCATCCAGAGGCCTTGGAGGGAGAAGGTCACCATCCACCACTGCAGCCAGAGGCAGAGGAAGAGGAACAGCTGAGACACAGGGAAAACATCCACTGCCCGCCACTGCGATGCCCCTGGAGCAAGGGACCCAGAGACAACAACCCTACCTGGGGAGTGAGGACACAAGGATAAGTAGCTGATGTGAAAAATGTAGCTGAATTAATATAGCGACTGACATAGAGACTTCATACTGACTTAATATAGCAATTAACATAGAGACTGTGTTTTAGAGTGTGATAATTATGCATGATAATATGTTGTTTAAACTGTTTTAAACTTTTAAAACTGTGATATGATGTATGATGTGAGGAAAAAATGGCGTAGAAACTGGCAAACCACGCCACAAAGCTTGCCAAGAGAACCCTATGGACCAAAACAAAAGGCAAAACAAAAGGGCAGGCTAGGTGATACAGGATGCTTAACACCTCAGAGGGGAGAAAGGGGAGGGACAGGAAAGGGGGAGGGGAAATGCAATGTTGTAAGGAGCAATACTGTATAGGGACATGGAATGTGAGATCAATGAACCAAGGTAAACTGGAAGTGGTAAAAAATGAGATGGAAAGAATAAGCATTGACATCTTGGGAATCAGTGAGCTCAAATGGACAGGGATGGGCGAATTCAGCTCTGGAAACCATCACATCTACTACTGTGGACAAGAAAACCTTAGAAGACATGGAGTAGCCATAATTGTCAATAAAAGAGTGAGAAGAGCAGTAATGGGATACAACCTCAAAAATGACAGAATGATGTCAGTAAGAATTCAGGGCAAACCCTTCAATGTTACTGTGATCCAAATATACGCACCAACCACGGGTGCAGATGAAGCCACAGTGGACCAGTTCTATGAGGACTTACAACACCTCATAGAACAAACACCAAGAAATGATGTTCAAATTATTCTAGGAGACTGGAATGCCAAAGTAGGCAATCAAAAAGTGGAGGGAATAACAGGCAGGTTCGGTCTTGGAACACAGAATGAAGCAGGGCAAAGATTGATAGTGTTCTGCCAAGAGAACGCACTGGTCATAGCAAACACCCTCTTCCAGCAACACAAGAGGCGACTTTACACATGGACATCACCAGATGGCCAACACCGAAACCAGATTGACTACATACTCTGCAGCCAAAGATGGAGAACCTCCATACAGTCAGCAAAAACAAGACCTGGAGCAGATTGTGGCTCAGATCACAACCTACTGATTGCAAAATTCAGGCTTAGACTAAAGAAAATAGGGAAAACAAAGAGACCAGACAGATATCACCTAGACAGCATCCCTAAAGAATACACGGTGGAGGTGATGAACAGATTCAATGGCTTAGACTCAATAGATAGAGTGCCAGAAGAATTATGGACAGAGATGAGGGACATCATGCAGGAAGCAGCAAAGAAAACCATACCAAAAGAAAAGAAGAGTAAGAAAGCAAAGTGGTTGTCTGATGAGGCTCTTAAAATAGCAGAGGAAAGAAGGAACGCAAAAGTCAAAGGAGAAAGGAAAAACTACAATCATTTGAACACAGAATTTCAAAGAAAAGCAAGGAGAGATAAGGAAAACTATCTAAAAGAACAGTGCAAAGAAATGGAAGAAAACAACAAAAGAGGCAGAACCAGAGATCTTTTCAAAAAAATCCGGGAAATCAAGGGAACATTTAAAGCAAAAATGAACATGATAAGGGACAAAGACGGAAAGGAGCTAGCTGATGCAGAAGAGATTAAGAAAAGATGGAAAGAGTACACAGAGGAACTCTACAAAAAGGAACTCAACACTCCTGATAGTCACAATGATGAAGAAATTGAACCTGAGCCAGACATCCTGGAAAGTGAAGTCAGAAAGGCCCTAAAGAGCACTGCAAACAACAAAGCTAGTGGAGATGATGGTATCCCAGTTGAATTTTTCAAAGCTCTAAAAGATGATGGCATCAAATTACTGCATTCAATATGCCAGCAGATTTGGAAAACAAAACAGTGGCCACAGGACTGGAAAAGATCAGTATATGTTCCAATCCCAAAAAAGGGCAATGCCAAAGAATGTTCAAATTATCGAACAATTGCGCTCATCCCACACGCCAGCAAGGTGATGCTCAAGATAATACAGGATATACTTCAGCAGCATGTGGAAAGAGAATTACCAGAGGTGCAGGCTGGTTTCAGAAGAGGCAGGGGGACTAGAGACCACATTGCCAACATACGTTGGATCATGGAGAAAACAAAGGAATACCAGAAACAAGTTTATTTTTGCTTTATTGACTACACTAAGGCATTTGATTGTGTGGATCACAACAAGATGTGGCAAGTGATTAAAGAGATGGGAATACCAGAGCACCTCATATGCCTCCTGAGAAATCTGTACATGAACCAAGAAGCAACAGTTAGGACAGAACACGGAATGACAGAGTGGTTTGGAATAGGAAAAGGAGTAAGACAAGGCTGCATTCTGTCACCCTGCTTATTCAACTTATACACAGAGCACATAATGCGCAATGCAGGGATGGAGGAATCACAATATGGGATCAAAATAGCTGGGAGAAACATCAACAATCTGAGATATGCAGACGACACCACCCTAATGGCAGAAAGTGAGGAAGACCTAAAGAATCTCCTGATCGGTTTGAAGGAAGAGAGTGCAAAAGCTGGCTTGAGACTCAATATCAAGAAAACCAAGATAATGGCAACAGGCCCGATCAGTTCCTGGAAAATAGACGGGGAAGAAGTAGAAGCAGTGACAGATTTTACTTTCTTAGGATCTAAGATCACTGCAGATGGAGATTGCAGCCATGAAATAAAGAGGCGGCTGATTCTAGGGAGACAAGCCATGAGAAACCTGGGGAACATAGTGAAAAGCAGAGACATCACCTTGAAAACAAAAATTAGAATAGTCAAAGCAATGGTATTCTCAGTGGTAATGTACGGATGTGAGAGCTGGACAATTAGGAAAGCTGAACGCAGAAGAATAGATGCCTTTGAAATGTGGTGTTGGAGGAGAGTTTTGAGGGTACCTTGGACAGCGAGGAGAACAAATAGGTCAATCTTAGAAGAAATCAATACTGACTGCTCATTGGAAGGTCAAATAGTAAAGATGAGGCTAAAGTACTTTGGGCATCAAATGAGAAGGGAGGATTCACTTGAGAAGGCCGTGATGTTGGGAAAGGTGGAGGGCAAAAGAAGAAGGGGGAGGCCAAGGATGAGATGGATAGATGGTATTGTAGACACAATGGGCACAGAACTGGGAGGACTGAGGGGGATGGTGGAGGACAGAGGCGCCTGGAGAACGATGGTCCATAGGGTCGCAAAGAGTCGGAATCGACTGTGCGACTGAACAACAACAAACAACAAAGGTCACCCTTGCTTGAAAGCCAGTCATATCCAACTCTAGGGTTCAGTGCTCATCTCTGTTTTATAGCCGAAGAGCCAGTGCAGACTGCATCTGCAGACGTTTCCGTGGACATGTAGCAGCCATGCCTACACATGTGGCAGGCATGCACGGAACACTGTTTACCTTCTCATCGAAGTGGTCCCTATTTATATCCTTGAAATTTCTTGCTTCAGAACTGCTAGGTTGACAGGAACTGGGACAGAGACAGAGACAGGAGCTCATTCCGTTGTGCAGTATTGCTGACCTGCCACCTTCCAGTACTGCTGACCTGCCACCTTTCAGTCAGCATCTTAACATCTTGAGCCACTGCAGTCCCTTAACATCTTAATAAAAGGAACAACGGAGAAAAAGCCAGCTGGCCTTGATGATGCAAAAAGCTAGGCATATGGGAGTTAGGGCACTGCTACATCTTTTCCTGCCCAAGGCCAGTGTAAAGGTAACGGTAGAAGTCGCCCTTGCTCAAAAGCCAGTCATATCTCACACCTTTGGTTTTTGGACTTCAATTCTCAGAAGCCTAAGTCAGTTCCACAAAGCACTGATCAGACAATTCTGGTCATTGAAGTCCCCTGTGGTGCGTGTGCCCCATGTTGGGAACCACTGCTCTAGGGTGCAGTCAGGGCCGGCATCAGAAACCTCCGGGTCCGGTATGTGCCCCCCTCAATATTTTGGCTACACCCCTGGGGTTTCTTGCACATGCATCATTTGTTTGCGCATGTGCAGATCAGTGGTTTCCTGGTGGGCCACACCCCCATGGTTTCCTGCACATGCGCCGTTTGTTTGCGCATGCGCAGATCAGTGGTTTCCCAGCAGCGCCGGGCCCCTGTCATCTCCGGGCCCGAGACGGGAGTCCTGATGGTCTCCCCTGATGGCGGCCCTGGGTGCAGTGCTCATCTTTGTTTACAGCCAAAGAGCAGCACTGTCTGCATCTGCAGATTTTTTCATGATCATGTGGCAGGCATGACTAGATGTTGTTACCTTTCCCCCTGAAGCAGTACCTATTTATTTACTTACAATTTCTTACTTTTGAACTGCTAGACAGGGGACTCTTAAGGGTGATGAACGTAATGCACCCAGGCTAGGATGAGCCAGCAAGGCAAAAAGGGCTGTATCTGGGGGAAACTGTCCCAAAGCCTCGGCACCCTAGTTCTGATTAGCTGCTTAAAATCTAGCAAGGGGAAATTGGGGAAAGAATGGACATCAGAGGCTTGAATGGTGGTTAGAGATTTGCAATCTGAAGCAGAGCATTACACGACCAGTTTCAGCTGTTTAGTCTCTTTGGTGGTGGGGCTCTATGTCTCTTTAGCACCCGTGGCACTTTGGGTAAGAGAAAGTTAAGCTAGCCAGGAAAGCCTGGTGCTCTGGTTCTGTGCACATTTAGCCTGAGAGGCTGGAAGGTTTCACCCTTTTGCTCCCCTTGTACTCTTGCCCGTGAGTTGAGTCACCTGAAAGGTTTGTTTTGTCTTCTGTTTGGCTTTACTGGTGATTTTTTTATTACATTCCCATCCAGCATCCTTGTGTGTGTGTGTTTTTTGTTTTGTTTTTAAAGCTCAACTGAGAGTCGTTGGGTTCACTGAGTGCTCTGAGGTTCTTAAATCCAGGTCTTGGCACTAAGGTTTTATTCCCGCGACAGAAAACAGGCTGTGGAGCGCATGAGGAGCCTTGGTAGCACGGTGATTAAACTGCTGAGTGTACTGCAACCAAAAGGTTGTAAATTCAATCCTGGCCAGGGCTCAAGGTTGACTCAGTCTTCCATCCTACCGAGGTTGGTAAAATGAGTTCCCAGCATGTTGGGGACAAAATGCTAATTAACTATACCACCCAGAGAGTACAGTAAGCACTATGGGGTGGTATAATAGTGTAATTGCTGTGCTGTGCTGTGCTGTGCTGTGCTGTGCTGTGCTGTGCTGTGCTGTGCTGTGCTGCACTGCGCTGCACTTTGCTGCACTGCGCTGCTCTGCTCTGCGCTGCACTGCGCTGCACTGCTCAGGTCAGCTATCAAGAAGGAAGGACAAGTAGGTTGGTGTAATACCTCACCCAGAAAAGCCTTCCCTTTTCAAGGAAAGGACTCCAGGCAACAAGTGGAGGTGCAGGGGGGATGGAAAGAAAATCCCCTTGCCATAGTCTGCTAGCAGGACAACAGTCAGTGGGAGCATCTGGGGCCAGAGGTGGATCCTCCCCACAATTTAATTTAATTTAATTTAATTTTCAAACTTATATGCCACCCTACTCAGGTAAACTCGATTCAGGGCTTCAAGTAAACCCTCAGGTAAACCTTTGACTGCCAGAGTTTGTGTGAATGAATAAGACTAGGGTGGGGTGACCAACCTTGGTGCTCCTGCTGTTCTTAGACTTCAGTTCCCTGAAGCCCTGATCAGCAGCTGTCCTGACTTGGGCTTCTGGGAATTGTAGTCTTAAGAATAGCAGGCGCACCAAGGTTGGCCACCCCTGGACTAGGTGATTGTACTATAAAAAGTCTTATTACAAGAAGCTGAAACCTAGAGTCATATGAACAGCGGCTGAGCGGAAGTATGACCACAGCTTCCTCCAAACCCACTTGTAGAACGTGCCTGATTGCAACATATGTGGTGGAACTTTTCCTGGCAAAACAAAATTGGAGCCACGAAATTGGAAACTCTACATAACACTGAGTTGATTCTTTGGGATCTGCTAACACTGCAGAAAGTAATTACAATTTTATTGCCATTTTTTTAAATGACAATGAGTCAGGCAACAAATTTGAAACCATATTGTAGTTCTTCTCCCTTGTGAACAAATATACTATTTCTCACTTATTTATTGTAATTTTTGGCAATGGCTACCCACTGAAAATCTTCCTTTTTTAAAAAAATATGGTGTTAGAAACACGTTTTTATTAAAAAGATAACACGTCACATATCAATATCTGATCAGTTCTGTGGTAAGAGAACTCATTGCACTGCTTGTGTCTCACTATAAAATACAGGGATAAAATTAGTCACATTGTTTGGACCCTTCATGGCGCTTGCAAAAAAATAAGAAAAAAATGCATGCTGACTTTACATTAGGGCTGAATGTCAGAACCCTAACTGGACTGGGGCTATTGGCACATTTCCATTGTGATCAAAGAGCCTGGGGCACATGCAGAGAAACAGCCCTAGCAGATCCATAATATTCAATTTGGACATTTATGCAGTTAAAAATGTTGAAATTAAAAAGACTGCTGTGTTTAAAAGCAAAGCAAAGCAATCACACTTATATACCACCCCATAGTGCCTAGGGCACTCTCTGGGCAGTTCACAAGTTAATTAGTATTTTGTCCCCAACATGCTGGGTACTCATTTTACTGATCTTGGAAGGATGGAAGGATGAGTGAGCCTTGATCACTGGTCAGGATAGAACTCACAACCTTTTGGTTGCAATACAGCAGTTTAACTAGTGAGCCACTAGGGCAGAGAACTGAGAAAGAAAAATCTTTACCTATAAGGAGGGACGTTAACTGTTGGAATCTGGCAAAGGCTCCCGCACCCATCCCTACTATACCGTACCGAGTTGCCCGCACTTGCCTTTACCCGGCCCGACCACCACCGCAAGGGTCCGGCAGTCGCTAGTGGGGCAACCACCCCACGAAAGCAAACAAAACAAAACAACTTCAAGTCCCAATGTCCTCCGCACTGCGCCATTCCTCAGCCAATCAGGCAGACAGGCGAGAGCAAGGAGAACATTGGGAAAGCTGGTGTGCCCAATAAAAAACAAGCCACGGAAAAAAGCCACTGCACGAACGCAAACAAAAGGAAGAAAACTTCAAATCCCAGTGTCCTCCACGCCATGACCACTTCAGCCCATCAGGCTGAAAGGCACGAGTGCGTAGAATGCTGAAAAGGCCGGCGCGCAAAAAATAAAATAAATGCCACATGCAATGGAAACACAGGGCTTCCGCAGGCGGATGCAGCGCCTCATGGCCTCGCTAACCCAAACCCGCAAAAAAAAAACCGTGAGACAACCGCCGGCCTTCTTTCTCAGAGCAACAGGGAGAAAAGGGACTCCCTCTCCTCCCCGCTACCCTTCTGAAGACACAGCGGGACCACCGCCAGCCTCAAGGTAAGTTGAGCCGGGGTGGGGAAAAACAAGCAGCAGGCAGCACTTCGTCAGGGGAAGCACACTCCCTGGCGAATGACTGGATTCTGCCTTTGTACTACCCACACCACTGTTTCGAGAACTAGCACAAAACAGCGGTGGAGGTAATAGAAAAGCAGCAGCCAGCAATCTGCAAGGAAGAGCACCACCCCTTACGGATTGTTGTCTGTTGATCCCCCATTAGATAAGCCAGGGGGAAATTAGGCGGAGAAGAGAGAACCATTGTGAAGCAGATAGCTCTTCTCTGCCTCTTTCTCTCCCGACCGACCTAATGAACCTTACCAGACGAAGAGTGAGCTGACTGCCGGCTCTTCATTTTCCCCATCGCTGCATCGAAACCTAATTTCGAAATAGCAATGGGGAAACGAGGAAACGACAAACAGACCATTCTTCACCCCACAAAACACAACAACAACAAAATGAAACAGTTAACTAGAACGCCAAGCATCAAAAATAATAAAACATAAATAAATAAACAAATAATTCAAATAAACCCAGTAAACAACAAAACAATAAACAACAAACTCAACCAAAACACCCGAAATACCAAAGGCTAATGAAAAACCATGAAAACTCACTAAAAACACCTATCTACCACACGGAAATACCTAACTCATACCTGTCAAGTTTTGAGAAATTTCTGTCAACCCCCCGTATTTTACACTCTTTCCCGCCGTCATCCCATATTTGTCAGACTGTAATTATACTGGAGTAAGACTGGAGGCCAGTCTAAGCATAGCTGTCCAGTTTCCCATTTTGGCCAGGAAATTCCCCTTATTTGACAGAAATTTCCTGAAACTTGACAGGTATGACCTAACTCAACAAACAATAATATCACAAATTTAAAAAATAAATACGGAAAAATAAAAAAAATAAGAACCAGAAATACCCAAAACAATAAAACATATCTAAAACCCAAAATTAAAACAAAAGAACAAGCAGAAACACTTTGGGGGGTTTAAGTAGAAACTCTCTACTTAAACCCCCTAGCCCAATACCCCAAAATCAAAACAAAATAAAAATAGAATAAAAAATCAAGAGCACTTAGCAAACACATCCTACCTCCATTCCTCCGGAACAGAACTGAACAAAGAAAGACAATTGCAGTACTCTTAATCACAGCCCCACCTAGAGGCCGGAAGAGTATAAAACAGTCAAAAATATTTTTAAAAATCAAAATAAAAAACAAATCAAATAAACAAAATCAAATAAATTTAAAAACCACAAATTCAAATCACCACCACCCAAACCACCCCTAACCAAAAAGACACACAAAAAAACGGGCACAATATGCTAGTTATTTATACAGAAGATGCAAAGCTGGTACCAGTGGAGAAACAGACTGATAGCTTTACCTCTTAATGAAGCTTAAACTCTCCCCTGCATACTTCTACTCGTCATAGGGAGCAATCACATAACGCTGATATTCCACCTTGTAATTATCCAGCAGCCAGCTTGCTTTTGGCTTGCATTTTTGCATGTGTTTTCACAATAAATGGTTCTACTTTTTGTCTGTCTGTCCACTTGGTTGACTGGTATTTCCCTTTCATGTTTTTTCTGGTCCTATTCTCTGTAGATCACATCCCAACTGGAGTGATATGAAGACAGTATACCATACCTGTCAAGTATACCGGATTGGCCAGGAAATCCTGTATTTCACCACTCCACCACTCCACCCTTCATGCGACCATCCCTTATTTTGACCGGCCAGGAAAGGGGTTACTGCGCATGTGTGCAGGGGTTACTGCACATGTGCGCCGCTGCCTCTGATGGCCACGCATGTGCAGTAACCCCTTTCCTGCCTGGCGCCTGGAAACTTACTGCGCATGCATGCCCGGCTCCCTGATTTTGAAAACCGTGGCTTGACAGGTATGCAGTACACTCTTCCTAAATTCCAATGAGATTTAGAAATATGGGGGAGAGAGAAAATAAAAACAAATGCCTCATACACTTTCTGAAACCTTTTAAAAAGATTAAAATGGTTCCCAGAAATCCCAGGTCTTCCTCTTTCATCTTGGGGTTAATTTTCCTTGGGCAGCTCAAAAAGAAAGGGTGATTCACTTCTTTGTGTATAGATATTTGATATTTAAACTAACACAATGCCACCTGAACATCCACTCACTTGGTTAGTGAGAACATATCCAGAAAGTACATGAAAGTGTATTGACTCCCTGTCACTTATCTTAATAATCTATTCTGCAACGCACTGATCAGCCAATGTACTGATTTAGGATTTTGGGAAATGAAGTCCACCAGTGTTCAATGGAACATAGTTTGGGAAACGGTGGTGTATTTTCAGTCTTGGTTAGTTCTTATAAAAGCCTTGCCTCACTATAGATTACTTGTATCAGTTTTTCAATTGATTCATTTGAAATGTGGCACTGAGGAGAGCTCTGTAAATACCTTGGACTACCAAAAAGACAAACAAATGGCTCCTAGGGAAAATCAAGCCTGAACTGTCTCTAGAACCATGGTTCCCAATGTGGGGCACATGCCCCACTGTGTGTGTGTGAGTGTTGATTTTTAAGGGGGGGGCAATTCGAGAATGAGTTATTAACAGTGAATTTTTTTCCCAGCTTGTTTAGACCAAGTTAGTGGCCTTTTAGGCTTCCTCCACATGAATAGGTAAAGGTAAAAGTCAACCTTGCTTGAAAGCCAGTCGTATCTGACTCTAGGGTTCAGTGCTCATCTCTGTTTATAGCCACAGAGCCAGTGCACACTGCGTTTGCAGACGTTTCTGTGGACATGTAGCAGGCATGCCTCAACACTGTTTACCTTCCCACCAAAGTGGTCCCTGTTTATCTACTTGCAATTTCTTGCTTTTGAACTGCTAGGTTGACAGAAGCTGGGACAGAGACGGGAGCTCACTTCGTCATGAAGTACCCGGGAATCGAACTCTGACCTTCCAGTCAGCGAGTTCAGCGTCTTAACCACTTGAGCCACCTCAGTTCACTTTTTGAATAATAAGAATTATATATTTCAGGGGACATCAGGATTTTAGAAATGCTTAGGTGGGGCATGGCAAAAAAAGTTGGGAACCTCTGCTCTAGAAGCAAGAATGATAAAGCCAAGGTTGCTCTACTTTGGCCACATCATGAGAAGACAAGACTCTCTGGAAAAGACAATAATTCTGGGAAAGATTGAAGGCAGAAGGAAAAGAGGAAGACCCAAGATGAGGTGGATTGACTCTATGAGAGAACCACAGGCTTGAGCTGGCAAGAGCTGAGCAGAGTTGTTGAGAACAGGACAGTTTGGAGACCTCTCATTCGTAAGAGAGCTAAGTCTCTGTAAGTCAGAGACAACTTCGTTAGTTCTCATAAAGGTCTTGTCCCTCTGTGGACCAGTTTTTCAGCTAACTGTTTAAGATGTCATCTTGCAGTATACTTAGAATAATCTGTTCTCATTTTTAGAAGAAGTGGATCCTGCACATGTTGTAGAAAGTGGTGTTTCAGGAAGGAAGTTTTTAGCTGGAGGTAGCAAATAAAAAGGTCCATATTGACTAATATTGCCCTCTCAGTTTTGTACCGTTCTTACCAATGCCCTTCCTCTTGCACAAGGGAAACAGATAGTAGAGTAGCTTCTCAAAGTGACATTTTTTGTCTCCCCAGGCAGTATTAAAAGGAAGAAGATCCAGAAATCTGCATAAATTTGTGATCTAAGAAGTGTTATTTGCCCAACCATCAAAAAAAGAGGGGAAGAACAGACTTAGGAAAGTTGACCTGGTGTACCCTGTCAAGGGATAAGTGCCACCACTGTTGAAACCAGTTACAGCGTCTGGAGATACTCCTGGGATTCTTTACAGTCTGCCATGAACTTCATTATCTGGAATGAGTCCAGTCCTGGTCAAGGAGGCACAATAGGGAATTAAACTCCCGAACTCTGGCTCCTTAGCCAGATACCTAAGCCACTGCACTACCCAGCAGTTCTATATCTCATAAAGACAACAGAGAGGAGGTGGACAAAAGAGCAGTCACCAGCAATTAAAACAAATTATAAAAACATGTGGATCACACATCTAGCCAACTGATCTGAGACATGTACAGCAGGCAGTCTGGAACCGATGGAAACCTTGTTTTCATCCTTACCCCAGGACTACAATAAAAACAAAAGAAACCCCTATTGTCAAACATCTGATAAGCCAGTCTATTTTTGCACTAGGAATGGAGGCCACAGGACTGTTTGGGTGGCTGAGTCTCTATGCTTGCTCCTGCCAATAAAGCTAGCAACCTCTGCAGTTTTTAACATATAAGGAAAAAGTCCTGCTAATCTCCAAGGACTTGCTTCCAACTCAACATATTTAGGACTGCACATATGATTGGTCCTGTAGAGACCAGTCTTTATTACAAATAGACAACTTTCCCCCCACTTCCCACCCCAGTGCTATTTGCCATTTCCATTTTTTCTAAAAAAATAAAAATAAAATAAAATCATGCTGCTGGCTTTTCTTTTCTTTGTTCTTTTTTTCCCTTTCAAAACTCTTTGTTTCATTTGCAGTGAGGTTCTCTGTATGTTCCTGAGTGGGTGCGTAACAAATCTGCAGCACTCTAGTTTGGGCTAGGCAGTGAGCGGGCACATTTGTGTAATCTAGGCTACTGACTGGGGACATAAAGGGAACATCTTTCACAAACCCTGGACACATTTCCCCCCAACCACAGCTTCCAAAGGTGGAAGGGAAAAAGGGAAGTTAATAGGGAATTTTGCCTAGAAACTGAAGGTCTACCACATTTGATGATACTACTCAGTTCCTTCTACCACTGGTCATTGTCCTTTATTTACCTCATTTTATAGGTTTCTTTTGGTCACCCAGAAACAATCAAATTATCTACAGAGAGTGGTCCAAACCACTTCCAAGCACGCTTGAGACAGCAAATATTTGGATACAAATTGGATTAGATAATATCTGCAGATCCCCTACCAAATACTTTTATTTTATTCTGAAAACAATTACAAAATAATAAATGAGATATTATGAAGCTAATTGCAGCATACGCTTAGGTCACCTTTGCTCGAAAGCCAGCGGTATCCAACTCATCGCTTTTATAAACAAAGGAAGCACAAACTGAATAGTGGCATGCCTTATTGAAATTAAAGCAGTGACATCTCCTCAGTCAGCCTTCCCAGCCAGATGGCTTTCCTTTCCAGGTATTTTGGACAAAAGGTAAAGGTGTGCTTGCTCAAAAGCCAGGTGTATCCAACTCTAGGGTTCAGTGCTTATCTCTGTTTACAGCCAAAGAGCCAGTACTGTCTGCATCTGCAGACATCTCCATGAACATGTGGCAGACTTGCCTAGACAGAAAAACAGGGGGGAACCAAACGGTGCGTATAAGCAGCGCAGGAAAAGCCGCTTGGAGAAGGCACAAGTAGTAATTCTAAACGGTTTATTCACATCCAAAATTTTGCAAGTCAAATATTCATAAAGTAAATTCGAATTCCTTCCGGTAAACTGGAATTTTCAATGGGAAATTTTCCTCAGGAATCTACAAATAATAAACAATAACAACTCATAGTAATAAGGAAAAAGTAACATTCAATATAGACATATATACAGAGTATATTATATATAATATAAACAGTCTCGGTTTCATTGAACAGTAAGACCAAACGAAACATCATGATTACCTGTATCTTATTAGTAACATTAAGTCTTGTTTTATATTAAATTGTTAGAATTTATCCTTATATTTCAGCGCGTCCTGACCTCATTTGTGGTTTCTTATAGTGTCAATGGATGTTAAGAGCAAAGAAATAACCCAGTTACATATATAGCAAGTTACAAGTGAGAACAGCTGGATGGTAATCAGTGAAATTACAAAAAACATGAGTAATCCATATCAGCATTCAGACCATGCGGGTATAAAGTATTAAAGCGATATATATAAAAACATTCCCATTGTCTCAACGTCTGTTCTATATCAAAACGAACAAAAGAGTCAGGTTTGTAATGTTCCAGAATAACAAACTCCAAGATCAGAACTGGTAACATGGCAGCCCCTTTGATTAGTCATTTCATTGACTCAAAACACAGTGATCGTGATTTTAAGTTTGTTATTCTGACATTTGCAGTCCCAAAGAGCTCCAGACTAACAAATAAAAAATGCTGATACAGACTTGAAAACTTATATTCCATAATAATATTCTATAATGTGAGGCTAGAGCTTTGTAGTCAACCCAGCTCTTGATGATTGACACACTTCCATGTGCACTGTCTGTTCAGAAGAACTGCCCTTCCTCTGTCTTCAGCAGGCTTTATTTCTAAGTAATTGTCCACAGAGCTGATTGAATTCTTAGTTTCTCTTAGGACATTTACTTTTCCTCCTTTCAAGGCTCATCTAGGGTAGCAGTTTTCATATTTCTCATGCCTGGTTGTTTTTGGTGCACAAGCACATCTGATGAATCATTCCTCAGAGGCTCAACTATGCAGAAGTCTCAGTTGAGTTTTCCCCTTTTAGTGGGGGTTCACCGATCCTATTCTAGGCTCCCTGCATCTTAGCTTTCCTCTTGGGCAACAAAATGGTCCATCTCTGAGTCACTGTTAACCTTAGTTGGAGCTGGCTCATTCGTTTTCTCTTCCCTGAGTTACTTCCTATGCATGCAGATTAATTCCGAAGAGGGAAGAAAAACACCAAGTACAAGAATGCCTTGCGAAAAGCATTGTACCTCCATCTTGTGGTACAACCATGTATTACATCTGCTTCAAAGTTTGCATTTCACACCTTCTCTGAGGTGACTTAGTGGTTAATACGCTGAGTTTGACAACTGGAAGGTCAGCAATTCAAGACCCGAGTGCTGCATGACAGAGAGAGCTCCTGTCCTTGTCCCAGTTCATGCCAACCTAGCAATTCGCCCATGAAAATATCTGCAAATGCAAACAGCACTGGATCTTTGGCTGTAAATGGACATGAACACCAGAACCTGACTTTTGAGCAAGGGCGACCTTTATCTTTACTTGGGAACCTTGTGTGGGTTATTTTCTAGGCTGAAGCTTAACATTGTTGACTCAATAGTTTATATTTATATACAGTATATGTGATTCAACAAGGCATAGGAAGCTACTCTGTGTATTTGTTGTTGTTGTTGTTGTTGTTGTTGTTGTTGTTGTTGTTGTTGTTGTTGTTGTTGTGTTGTTCAGTCGCACAGTCGATTCCGACCCTTTGTGACCCTATGGACCATTGTCCTCCAGGCACCTCTGTCCTCCACCATCCTGCTCAGCCCGCCCAGCCCTGTGCCCATCCCATCTACAATACCATCTAGTTATCTCATCTTTGGCCACCCCCTTCTTCTTTTGCCCTCCACCTTTCCCAGCATCAAGGATTTCTCAAGTGAATCCTCTCTTCTCATTTGATGTCCAAAATACTTCATCTTCATCTTTACTATTTGACCTACTAAGGAGCAGTCAGGGTTGATTTCTTCTAAGATCAACCTATTTGTTCTCCTCGCTGTCCAGGGGACTCTCAAAACTGTCCTCCAACACCACCTTTCAAAGGCATCTATTCTTCTGCGCTCAGCTTTCCTTATGGTCCAGCTCTCACACCCATACATTACCACTGGGAATGTCATTGCTTTGACTATGCAATTTTTTTGTTTGCAAGGTGATGTCTCTACTTTTCACTATGTTCCCCAGGTTTCTCATAGCTTGTATCCCAAGAATCAATTACATTTTTATTTCATGGCTGCAATCTCCATCTGCAGTCATCTTTGATCCTAAGAAAGTAAAATTTGTCACTGCTTCTACTTCTTCCCCATCTATTTTCTAGGGACTGATAGGGCCTGTTGCAATTATCTTGGTTTTCTTGATGTTGAGTCTCAAGCCAGCTTTTGCACTCTCTTCTTTCAACCTAAGCAGCAGCTTCTTTAGGTCTTCCTCACTTTCTGCCATTAGGGTGATATCATCTGAAAATCTCAAATTGATGGTGTTTCTCCCAGCAGTTTTAATTCCAACTTTTGATTCATTCAACCCTGCATTTCACATTATGTGCTCCACATATGATTCTATGAACAGTATCATATCTAGTTTGGTCCTTTAATTACTGGTTTCCAGAATTAAGTAACATTCCTCCACAAGAACTTCGCAGGAAAAATGCTCTTTTAAGAGAGTACTGCAAAATAGTTCAGGATCCAGAACTACCAGTAAATTCTCATATATTAGACCTTTATCCAGTGCCACTATTGGAGGCAATGAAGAGTTCAATCTGCAGGACGCATGGAGAAGAGAATGTTTGGGGAGAGTGCCATATCAGTACCAGAATTTTCAATGTGTAGCTGAAACACCACCCAGTATTGTTCAACCTTGCAAGATATGGGCTAACCTTAATAGAATACTTACAGGACATGGTAGATGTGTGGACTTCCTGCATAAATGGGGGAAATTGCCATTACCAGCATGTGAGTGTGGGGCACCGTGACAGAGACTGTTCACTATATTATAGAGGAATGTAATCTTAGAGCATATTAGGGCAGTAGTGAAGATTTTCTAAGGGCAACTCCTGGTGTAAGCAAATATATAAATTGTTTATATGTTTGTTTATTTATTAATGTTTAGTTTTATATAGTTTATATATATTTCTTTTTGATATATGCTGACTCAATGTGTACAAATGTGATATGCTAAATAAATAAAATGGTCCTTTGATTAAAATGGCGAGAAATTCAAAGAAACCTTTGGAAATATTAATTTACTTTTTCAGTGTACTGTATTAATAACAATGTTCCCTGAAGATAGTCAGTGGTCTTGAAAATGGAATTGACTTTATTTATGTAATTTTCCACTTTTGTTGGAAAATTACTTCCTTGTTTTATTCTGATGTGATTCTCATTTGTCTCAGTGAGACAAAAGAGAAAAATATATGCTTTTTTAAGTCACTAGTCATATTGCTGTCATTTTAGTTATATTTGATGCACCACTGCAAAAAAAAATCAGTTGATAGTTACAAGAACTGTTGTGAGTTGCAAGAACTATTGACCTTTGGGAATAGATTTATCACAGACATAACTCATCATCACAGCAACGTTTAAGTTATGGGGCTCAGCTGATGGACACCATCTGACGATCAAGCCAGTTTCATTTTATCTTTTCGTTTTCCTTTGTTTATAGAAGCAATGGTTGGGCCACCAATGGCAATCATTCACAGCTACAGATATGAAAACAAGCTGCCCATGCCTTTTAAATAGCAGGCACCTGTCTTACAGCTGTGTTCTTCCTATTCTTTTCACTTCTAATAAAAGCTGTGCAGATAATCACACAATGAAAACCATCCATAACCATTTCCATCCGGAGCCGGAGGAAAAGAAAGATACAGTCCCAGTCTTCTTATAGGCAAGATGGTTGGTTAGTTAATGAAGCAAGAACTCGCAGGTGTGCTCTTCAAAAAATATTGCCATTCATGGAGGGAAGGCAGGGGGACCTTCCTAATCTCAACCTGCTGGTTATTTAACATGAAACAGAAGTCTTTGAGCAGTGGGAAGCTGGACCAGGTGGAGACTGTGCTAAACCATTCATTAAAAAGGCCAAGCAAAAGTTGTTCCAGAATTGTAGCATTTATTACGTTCAGCTGAAAGAGACACAAAGAGTTTGTGATATGTAGGCGGGAGAGGAGGTTGGTTCATGTAAATAACTCTTTGTAGTAGTCATTTGTTTGCTACTTTAATTATTGAAATCATACACTTGGAACATGAAGCGGTGTATAGCAACTTAAAGCAGCCAAATACAAAGATTACAATTAAAGCAAATGCTGTGGCTGAATTTTTACCAGTAAAGTGATGTTGGTCTAAAAAGGAAAGTCTTCCGCATGGATCACAAAGAAAATGTGTGGGTAGAAGTTGAAAGAAATGGCTTACAGATAATCTCTTTAACTCTAAAGAGTATTTTTATTGAGGTTGCTCAATGATCAGTGTTACTTTAAAAATAATTGGAAAGAGGTTCTCCATGCACCAAGAAAGCCTCTTCACTTTTATTTATGTTTCTCTGAAATGTAACATAAATGCAAGTGAAGAGGCTTTCTTGGTGGAAGAAGCACCTCTTTCTAACTACTTTTTAAAAGTAATTTTAAGGGGCATTTTAAGGTATCTTAGAAACATTCTGACAGGAATTGTTCATATTGTATGCCATTCTTATTAATCTAAAGATTTCTTTTTAAGACAATAAAAGGTAATTTAAATGTAAAGAGCAAAACAAGTTAATTTCTATTGATTATAATCCATTATAATAACAAATTACTTCTTTAAGATTGTGATTAGTAAAGGGTTGAAATTAAGTTTCAGAAAGTAACTTCTTGAGCTGTATGTATGGGAAGATGCCTAACCTCTGTTACAAGTAAAGTTCATAGGATAACAGAAGATACACACACAAAAAATGACCCATGGGTATCTGTAAATAGACTTCTGTTTCATGCAGTACCACCAAGGGTTCTTCAGTACTGGTCAGGAGGTTAAAGGAGAAGATAGGTCCTTTGGTTGTCAGGTGCTACATTTAGAAAGTCCAAAAGGTAAAGGTCACCCTTGCTCGAAAGCCAGTCATATCCAACTCTGGGGTGTGGTGTTCATCTCTGTTTACAACCAGCATTGTCTGCATTTCTGGTCATATGGCAAGCATGACTAGACACTGGGAATGCACGGAGCACTGTTACCTTCCCATTGAAGTGGTCTCTATTTATTTATTTGCAGTTTCTTGCTTTTGAACTGCTAGGTTGGCAGGAGCTGGGACAGAGATGGGTTCTCACTCCATCATGTAGCACTCAGGTCTTGACCTGCTGACCTTCCAGTCGTCAAGTTCAGCATCTTAACCACTAAGCCACCACAGTCCCTTATAAAGTGCAATATGTATATGTACAGTAATGAGCAACTAGTTCATATGCTAACTGTATTTTCCACCTTCAAGCTCTCCAAGTTTCAAAGGAATTTTTGGAGGCCACCAGGAGACATCAGGTCAGTTGTTCATCTGAATCCATCCTAAGTGCCTTTTGGCATCATGAAGATATGAATGAACAATTCTTTGGCATGGCAAAATTTCCTTTGGAGTCATGAACAGATGCTTTTGCATTGTAGCTCCATCCCACAAACCATTGCCTTTTGTCAGAGTTTTTAAAAAAAAATCTAAGACAACTGCTTTAGATAAGCAAGTCTGTCTTGGAGCCATAAGCTATTTTTGATTTTGACTGCTATAGCTTATCATTTTAAAACTTGCAAAGGATGTGACATTCCTTGGGCCACAGATATGGACAACTAATTGACACTGATCATGGGTTGGCATATCTCATGATCTGAGGAAGACGTGGCCAAACAAGGCAATTGCCTGGTTCCAGCTGCCACTCATGTCTTGGGATGCAGTGAGGTTTTTCTAAGAATTAAGTGGACCATTTGCCAGAAGGCATTATACGACTTTAGATAAGAAGTCTCCATAAAAGTGCAAGTCGCAAGTCTCCTGCAGTAAATCTTCTCCTTTGTTAGTACTAAAACGGTGTGCAATTTCATAGATGATGTTCCACCTGTTGAAGGATGGTTTGCCAACTTGGATTGGAACCTTTTGAAAATCCCTGCACATTCTTTCCTGGAAACATGATAGCTTTCCAAACAGTTGGTTGGCCTTATTTCCAAGTAAACAAGCATCAGACTGCATCACAAAGACAGGCTCCTTTGCTGGCCCTAAGGTGGCTTCTTCTGGTATGGATACAAGACAACAAAATCAGCATTATGTGAGACATCATGGCATGTCTAACACACTTATCATGGCAATGAAGGGGCCATACCATGAAAATCATGAAGACAGGACCACACAGAGGGCAGCAGAAAAGTCAAACAACTAGCTGGTATGGACTGAAAGGAGAGGTTGTATTCTGTCACGATCACTTAATAATAGAAATCTTACACAAGAGAAGTCCTGCCGATCTGACAAAAGCCCATTTAGACAGCATTCTGCTAGGCAGTAGCCAACCAGATGACTGTGGGAACTCCACAAAAGTGACTCTGTGCAATTATCTGCTAATCTAATATACTGTATATTCTTATAAGAATATAGAATAAATACATTAAAAATACAACACCATGCCAGGGGGTCCCTAGTGTCTGACTTTGTTGTGTGCCTTAGTGGAATATTTCTGGTTTCAAACCCTTTTATATTTCTCTTTAAAGGGTGCAGTGGGACTGCGGTGGCTTAGTGGTTAAGATGCTGAACTTGACGATTGGAAGGTTGGCAGGTCAGCAGTTCGAGACCCAAGTACTGCACAATGGAGTGAGCTCCTGTCCCTGCTCCTGCCAACCTAGCAATTCAAAATCAATAAATTGCAAATAGATAAATAGGTACCACTTCGATGGGAAGGTAAACAGCATTCTGTGCACCCCGGTGTCTAGTCATACCTGCCACATGTCCACAGAAACATTTGCAGATGGAAACAGTGCTGGCTCTTTGTCTATAAACAGAGATGAGCATCAAACCCTAGAGTCAGATATGACTGGCTTTCAAGCAAGGGAGATCCCTTTACCTTTACATTTAGGATGCTGTAGTGGCATTATTTGGTTTCAATAAAGTCTAAATGGGTTAGGGTTATTACAAAAGATTAAACAGTAATGCCAATGGCCACCTTTTTCTAAAAATTATTAACCGGAAGTCAACTGTGTCTGTTCCAATGGCATTCATGAGGGGCAATTTGGACCACCAAGCACCAAAGTATAATACTGTGATACAAAATAAAATCTTGTCACATGAGTAATTGTGCATCCAACCGATATCAGGAGCTGGTATGAATTAGTTTCAAGTTGGTAAAATAAAGCTAAATTGACTAGTGACATTAAAAAGTACAGTGGTACCTCGGATAACAAAAATAATGCATTCTCTGAATTTTTTCATACAGCAAAGTTTTTGTTATCCGAAATGTAATTTCCCATTGGAATGCATTGAAAAAAGCAAGATTCCATTCCGCATCTCAAAACAATCAGGAAAAAATCCCCAAACTGCTAGAACACACCTTAAAAGGAATGCGAAAGGTGAAGATCATCTACCTACCTTTCCATCAAAATGCGGAGTGCTGAAATGTGGCGGAAGTGGGGTGCAATAATGCTGTTTTTTCAGCTGCATTTGCAGCCTCCATGGTGTCAGTGGGGTGGGAGAGCATCTTTGCCTTGCTCCCAGTGCTTACATTGGTGGCAGCAGTGGAATCACCCTTCCCACGGCAGTGGGGAGCATTTTTGCCACCTTTTTAAAATTTTCCAGGCCTTTTCCATGTCAAAACAGGTAATTTGCCCAAATGCATATCCGGTGCCGGTAGTAAGCCACCTGCTAGCAACCCTGCATGGGGGGAGGTGTTTCGCCAAGCTAGACTTGGCCCAGGCATACCAGCAATTGTCGGTAACCCCAGCTACAGCTGCCGCTCAGACAATTGTTACCCACAAGGGAGCCTTTAAAGTGACGCGCCTCCAATTCGGCATAAATTCGGCTCCGGGGATCTTTCAGTCCCATGTAGAAAGATTGTTGAAAGGGCTCCCAGGTGTTTTCCCCTACTTTGATGACATTCTGATAACAGCGGGAGGGGAACAGGAATTGGCCAAGAGGTTAGACCGGATACTAACAGTGTTCGAGAAAGCGGGGCTCAGGTTGAGAAAGGATGTGTGTTTTTCGCTGAGGAGGTAGAGTTTCTGGGTTTCCGAATAACCCCTGAGGGCATAAGACTGGCAGAGTCTAAGGTAGCGGCAGCGAAAGATGCTCCTCGCCCCACCACCAAGGCCGAACTACAGTCCTTCTACCACTCTTTCCTCCCGGGAAAGGCGTCGGTAGCAGAACCGCTGCACAGATTGCTCAAAAAAGATGCAGCTTGGCAGTGGGGGGACAGCCACGAACGGGCATTCCGGGGGCTCAAACAGCTTCTATCTTCCAAGGCTGTGTTGACCCACTTCGACCCAAGGAAACCCGTTGTGTTGGTCTGCGATGCCTCACCGGTGGGGGTGGGGGCAGTCCTCTGCCATGTGCTAGAGAGCGGGGGAGAAGCCCCAGTGGCATACTATTCGAGATCCCTGTCCAAGGCAGAGCGCAAACAGACAGGGAAGCCCTAGCGATTGTTGCAGGAACCAAGAAGTTTCACTGTTTTCTCTTTGGCAGGCCATTCAAAGTCATAAGAACATAAGAACATAAGAACATAAGAACAGCCTTGCTGGAACAGGCCACAGCCCATCCAGTCCAGCATTCTGTCTCACACAGTGGCTCACCATTTCCTTCAGGGTATTCCCAAGCAGATGCCTTCACCTGCTTAGGATTCCCTGGAAATGGCATTGAGAGATATCCTGCCTATCTCTCCAACCCGGAGGTTGTCCTTAGGTAGCCATTATTATAGCCATTGATAGCCTTGTCCTCCATGAACTTGTCTAATCCTTTCTTAAAGCTGTCAAGACTGACAGCTGTCACCACTTCTTCTGGCAGGGAGTTCCATAGACCAGTAATCCTCTGGGTGAAAAAGTACTTTCTCTTATTTGTTTGAGAACTAGTACCCAAAAGTTTCATGGAGTGTCCCCTAGTTCTAGTGTTGTGCGATAGGGAAAACAGTTTTTCCTTATCTACTTTGTCCACACCGTGCATGATTTTATAAACTTCAATCAGGTCACCTCTTAGACGCCGTCGTTCAAGAGTGAAAAGGCCCAACCGTTGCAGCCTCAGATGGTAAGGAAGGTGTTCCAGTCCCCTAATCATTCTGGTTGCCCTCCTCTGTACTTTCTCCAACTCCATAATATCCTTCTGGAGGTATGGCGACCAGAACTGTACACAATATTCCAGATGGGGCCTCACCATAGATTTATAAAGAGGCAAAATGACACTTGCTGACTTATTTTCTATACCCTTCCTAATGATCCCTAACATTGAGTTTGCTTTTTTCACTGCTGAGGCACACTGGGTTGACACCTTCATTGAGCAGTCCACCAGGACACCAAGGTCCCTTTCCTGGTTTGTCGCAGAGAGTTCAGACCCCATCAGTTTATAAATGTAATTGGGGTTTTTTGCCCCAACATGCATCACTCTGCACTTACTGATGTTGAAGCTCATTTGCCACTGTTTTGCCCACTCCCCCAGTGTCAAGAGATCCCTCTGGAGCTCTTCACAATCTCTCACAGTTTTCACTACCCTGTATAATTTAGTGTCGTCAGCAAATTTGGCTACCTTGCTTTTTACTCCTACCTCTAGATCATTTATGAAGAGGTTGAAAAGCAGGGGTCCCAGTACTGAACCTTGGGGGACCCCACTCTTTACTTCCCTCCACTTGGAGAAGTGTCCATTTAGTGCTACCCTCTGTTTCCTGTCCCTTAGCCAGTTGCTGATCCAGGACAAGACCTGTCCCTTTATTCCATGACTGGTAAGTTTATTCAAGAGCCTTTGGTGTGGGACCTTGTCAAAAGCCTTCTGAAAGTCCAGATAAACAATGTCAACTGGATCCCCCTTATCCACATGCTTGTTGACACTCTCAAAAAATTCCAACAGATTAGTGAGGCATGATTTGCCCTTGCAAAAGCCATGTTGGCTCTCCTTTAGCAGCGCCTTCTCTTCTATGTGCCTATTAATTCTATCTTTTAGGATGGTTTCCATCACTTTACCTGGGACACATGTCAAACTGACAGGCCTGTAATTTCCTGGATCACCCCTGGATCCTTTTTTGAAAATTGGTGTTACATTCGCTACCTTCCAGTCATCAGGCACAAAGCCTGATTTGAGGGAAAGATTATATATTTTGGCTAGGATATCAGCAATTTCATCTTTAAGTTCCCTGAGAACTCGTGGATGGATGCCATCTGGTCCTGGTGATTTGTTAGTGTTTAGCTTAACAAGACATGCAAGGACCTCCTCCCTGGTTATTTCTATCTTGCTTAATTCTTCGGTTTCCCTCCCTACGAAGATAGGCTCTGTTTTGGGCATGTGGTCTCTGTCTTCTTCAGTGAATACTGAAGCAAAGAATTCATTGAGTCTCTCTGCAATCTCTGTTTCCTCTTTAATAACCCCTTGCCTTCCATTGTCATCTAATGGTCCAATGGCCTTCCTAGTTGGGTTCTTACTTCTAATGTACTTAAAGAAGTCTTTGTTATTTCTCTGAGTATTTTTAGCTATACGCTCCTCAAAGTCTTGCTTTGCTTTCCTGATTGTTGCCTTGCATTTGTTCTGCCAGAATTTATGTTTCTGCCTGCTGTCCTCATTTGGACAAGCCTTCCATCTTCTAAATGAGCTTTTCTTGCTCTTGATCACTTCCCGAACAGCTCCTGTAAGCCACATCGGAGTCCTCTTGGACCTGGCAGTGCCCTTTTTCCTTTTGGGTATGCATTCCAATTGAGCCTCTGTTATTGTTTTTGTAAACAGCCTCCATGCCTCTTGGAGTGTTTGGACTCTCTCAATTTTCCCTTTCAGTTTCTTTTTTACTAGTTTCCTCATCTTTGGGAAATTTCCTTTTTGAAAATTTAAGGTCTCTGTGTTAGATTTTATCAGTGACTTGCGGTCTATGATCAAGTTAAACATAATTGAGTTGTGGTCACTGTTCCCTATTGGATCAGTCACATTAACATCTTGCACCAGATCCTGAGTATTACTCAGGATCAAGTCAAGGATTCTTGTACCTCTAGTTGGGTCTTCAACCATCTGTCCCAGGGAACAATCATTGAGCATATCTAGGAACTTTATCTCTTTATCATGTGCTGAACAACAGTTCACCCAGTCTATGTGAGGGTAATTGAAGTCCCCCATTATAACCAGGCTTCCCTTCCTGGATGCCTCCTTTACAACATTCTCCAACTGCCAGTCTCCCTCAAGAGTTTGGGTCGGAGGCCGATAGTATATGCCTACTGTTAGACCATCCTTGTGGCCTGGTACTCTTACCCACAGAGCTTCTAATGGTGACTCCAAATCACCTAGATATTCCAATTGATACGATTTTATCACTTCTTTGACATACAAGGCTACACCACCTCCTGTTTGCCCCTTCCTATCCTTCCTGTACAGTTTGTAGCCTGGGATAACTGTATCCCATTGGTTATCATCCGTCCACCAGGTTTCAGTGATACCAATAATATCAATATTTTTATCTATTGCTAAGTATTCCAGCTCCCCTATTTTGTTATGGAGGCTTCTGGCATTTGTATACAAGCATTTATATATGCTTTCCTGATACAGTCTTTTGAGTCCAGTTGCATTGTTAGACTGCCTCTTGCATCCTTCTGCTAGAGTGCTGGTGACTAGCTCCTTGCTCTGCTCAGTAATTTTTGCATCCTCCTCACTACTCAAGTACACACTTTCCCGAACCGGATGCTGCCCAGCTCCTGTCGGCTTTCCCCCAGTTATCAGTTTAAAAGCTGCTCTGCAGCCTTTTTGATGTTGAGTGCCAGCAATCTGGTCCCATCATGGTTTAAATGCAACCCATCCCTCCTGAACAGATTTGGCTTGTCCCAAAATGTTCTCCAGTTCCTGACAAATCTGAAGCCCTCCTCTCGACACCACCGCCTCATCCACGCATTGAGGCTTCTAAGTCATGACCGACCATAAGCCCCTCTTAGGAATCTTCACCACAGATAAGCCAACCCCACAGATCTTGTCCCCAAGGATGCTGCGATGGGTGATTTTCCTCAACGCGTACCAGGCAAGTACATCAGGCAAGGAGATCAGCCATGCCGATGCCCTTTCCAGGTCACCCCTCCCACAGGTAGGGGACCCCAAGTGCGAGGTAGAACAGGACCACCAGGTGCTCCTGATAGAAGCCCTAGAGTCACCCCCAATTCTGCCGGCTGAGATTGCCAAGGCTATGGCGAAAGATAAGTCATTGGCCTTAGTCAGTTCATGGGTACAGAAAGGCTGGCCGGCAACCTCCCCTACAGAGGAATTCAGGATTTACGGTAGGCAGAGAGACGAGCTCTCCCTAGAAAGGGGCTGCCTACTCTGGGGGCAGCGGGTAGTAATCCCCGAAGTCCTGAGGTCCCGGGTACTCAAGATGCTGCATATCAGTCACCCAGGGATCGTGTGCTCCAAGGCACTAGCTAGGAGTTACGTCTGGTGGCCCAAACTGGACACAGATATTGAGCACATGGTAGGCTCTTGCGAGAGCTGCCAGAGCACCCAGCCCGAGGGGTACCCTTTTCCTTATAATAGTGGACTCCTACTCAAAGTAGTTGGAGGTAATTCCGATGGCCAGTACATCGTCAGCTGCAATGATTAAGCAATTACGCAAAGTATTCAGCTGTTTCGGTTTACCTGACGTACTTGTGAGCGATAACGCCACAACTTTCACATCAGCAGAGTTCCAGGGTTTCATAGAGATTAACAAAATTCACCACATAACTGCGGCCCCCTTTCACCCCGCTACAAATGGTCAAGTAGAACGCCTGGTGCGAACAACAAAGGACTCACTGCGTAGGATGGGCCCCGGGGAATTGAACTTGCAGCTCTGCCAATTCCTATTAAGGTACCGTGTAACCCTCTTAGCGTCAGGGCTATCACCCGCCGAGCTCCTCATGCGGAGGAAACCCGCCATGATTCTCTCGAGATTAGTCCCAACCAGGGTGGAGGACATGGGTAGAAACATAGAAATGGGGGGCACCAAGATTTTCGAGATCGGCCAGCCAGTACATTGCCGAAACTACGCGGCTGGCGGCCCCACTTGGGTATATGGAATAGTGGTTGGACAGATGGGGCCAGTCTCCTACAATGTCGAGACAGGCACAGGACTCCTCTGGAGGAGGCACGCTGACCAACTCTGAAGTAGAGTAGTGGGAAGGCAAGACGTAAGTGACCAAATGGAGTGGTCAGCATTAGGGTTCTCCCCCACCTGCTTATCCCAAGGGGGAGACACAGACCACAGGGGGGAGGGAAATGAGACAAACCCATATCCTTTTGACCCCCCAGGTAACAGGGACAACTTGGAAGAGAGAGATCCCGAAGAATTGTTAGATTTTGAGTTAGGAGACCAGGGGGATTTTTCGGAGTGGTCCCCCACCCATCCAAGCAAAGAGCGGGGGTTTTCTTTAGTCCCTGGAGCCCCCGGTCTCACATCCCTGGAGTTTACTCCCACACCTAGACCTTCCCAATCCCCAGCTCACAACTCGCAGCCAATCGCTAACGAGTCACTCTCCTCCAATGCAGGAACTCCGGCCTGAAGAGTGGCCACCCCTCGCCCAAAGCGAACGTGCGGAAAGCCTCAATGGCTAAGGGACTTCGTCCTCACCTAGGGGGGAGGGATGTTATGTACTGAATAGAATGTGACAAGTACTCTTTAACTGATTGTATCCGGCAATTGTATCCATTGTAACGATTCAGAGACACATTGTAGCAAGCTGTTAAGGATAATACTGCTCGTGCCAGTAGCAGCATCCAGCTCACATGATACAGATTCCCTTGAATACCTGAAGGGCGGGAAACCTTCCCGCCGCACCGCACCTGGAGAAGATGGGCGTGACGATCCATGACATCACGCGGACAGTAACCAATGAACTATCACCCGGGTTATTCAAAATGTACAGTGTGCTATAAATAGAGCTGTTGGTCCGCCATTACCTTATGTTCACTCTGACTACCATGCAATAAAGTTTGTCTTCCGTGCAAGACACCAAAGGGGGCCTTGGGCATACCTGTCAAGTATTCCAGATTGGCTGGGATTTCCTGTATTTCTCCGCTCATTCCTCCCCTTTCCTAGCGCCATCCTGTATTTGAACAGTGGGGAAAGGAGTTACTGCGCACATGCCCCCATCGCAAATGGGCTCTGTGGTTGCAAAGAGGGGCTCTGCACATGTGCAGATAAGTTGTTGCAGCGCATGTGCACCCGGGCCGGAGCAATTCCCATATTTGCAGGAGCTACGCTTGATGGGTATGACCATGGAGGAGCATTTTCACACAATTTTTTTTTATTTTTAGGCACATTTTTGGTGTCAACCTCACTATCCAAGAACAAAGCAGGGGAAGGGGGAAACTGTCCAGGAAATCATTCTGAACTCCAAATGAATGAACAGAATGACCCCTTTTCCAGGGTTATAGAATTTAATGCCACGCAGTTCCAACAGAAAACCACAAGATGTCTCCTGAAATTTGCCATTGATAACAAGGTGTGCTCAAGCTGAGGGAAAAAGGCAGAACAACTGTACTGTTGGTTGTGTATTTGTCTGGGAGCACAAACTGAAAGGTGGCATCTCCTCAGACAGCCTTCCTCGCCAGATGGCTTTCCAGTATTTTAGACTAGAAACCCCATTATTCTTGATCACTGGCTGTGTCAGTGATAATGATAACGCTGAAGATAATGATGATCAGGGTATTGGAAACCATGCTCTATGAGGAAAGTCTGAAGGAACTATGCATGTTTATCCTTGAGAAAAGGAGCCTGAGGGTGGGGAGAAGGGATAGCGCTTTTCAATTGTTTGAAAGATAGCCATAAAGAGGAAGGACAGGATCTGTTCTTGATTATCCCAGAGTGTAGAACATGTAATAACAGGCTCAAATAGGAAGCCAGATATAGACTTAATATCAGGAGAAAATTATTAACTGTTAAAGCAGTATGACAATGGAACCAACTGCCTCAAAAGGTGGTGAGCAATCCAACACTGGAAGCATTCAAGAAAGAGTTGGATGAACATCTGTCAAATCTGCTTTGATTTGGATTCCTGCATTGAGCAGAGGGTTGGACTTGGATGGCTTTCCAACTCAGTTATTCTATGATTCTTTGATATCAAATGAGTTCCATTACCTCTGGACCAGGCAGAAGTAAGCTGTTGCTTGTTATATAGGCATGTCTTCCTGGTCAGCGCGATAATGTATTTGGACTCAAACACAACTCAATCTTGATTGGAGGGGGACAACATGATGCAGAGTAAAGGGCACAAACATGGGTTCCCTGTGAACCCTGGCTGGGTTTTGATACCAGGATGGGTGTCTGCAGAAGTGGATTTTAATCCACAAAATATGACTCTGAAACAAATATGTTAATCCTTAAAGTTCTGTAATAGCTTGCCTTTTCTCCCTCTCCCCCAATCCCTTCCCTCCACCCACCCAACAACTTTCCCCCTTTTAATTGTGTCAACATGCTGAAACAGACTAACATTGCTGCTTTTATGGATGGGCTATGAAACCAAGAATGTGGCAACAGGGAAGCATTTTTAAAATAAAGGAATAATTGACTTTAGGAGTGAGGAGGTGCCCATTGATGGTAATCTGAGCAGTACATGAGTTGGAATATGCTCATATGCCTCATGAGAAATTTGTACATGAAACAAGAAGCAACAGTTAGGACAGAACACGGAATGACAGAGTGGTTTGGAATAGGAAAAGGAGTAAGACAAGGCTGCATTTTGTCACCCTGCTTATTCAACTTATACACAGAGCACATAATGCGCAATGCAGGGATGGAGGAATCACAATATGGGATCAAAATTGCTGGGAGAAACATCAACAATTTGAGATATGCATACGATACCACCTTAATGGCAGAAAGTGAGAAAGACCTAAATAATCTCTTGATTGGGCTGAAGGAGGAGAGTGCAAAAGCTGGCTTGAGACTCAATGTCAAGAAAACCAAGATAATGGCAACAGGCCCCATCAGTTCCTGGAAAGTAGATAGGGAAGAAGTAGAAGCAGTGACAGATTTTACTTTCTTAGGATCTAAGATCACTGCAGATGGCGACTGTAGCCATGAAATAAAAAGACGACTGATTATGGGGAGACAAGCTATGAGATACCTGGGGAACATAGTGAAAAGTAGAGACATCACCTTGAAAACAAAAATCCACATAGTCAAAGCAATGGTTTTCCCAGTGGTAATGTATGGGTGTGAGACCTGGACCATTAGGAAAGCTGAGCACAGAAGAATAGATGCCTTTGAAATGTGGTGTTGGAGGAGAGTTTTGAGAGTCCCCTGGACAGCGAGGAGAACAAATAGGTCAATCTTAGAAGAAATCAACCCTGACTGTTCATTGGAAGGTCAAATAGTAAAGATGAAGCTAAAGTACTTTGGACATCAAATGAGAAGAAAGGATTCACTTGAGAAGGTCTTGATGCTGGGAAAGGTGGAGGGCAAAAGAAAAAGAGGGTGACCAAAGATAAGATGGCTAGATGGCATCATGGATGCAGTGGGCACAGAGCTGGGTGGGCTCAGGAGGATGGTGGAGGACAGAGGTGCCTGGAGGACGATGGTCTATAGGGTCGCAAAGGGTCGGAATTGACTGTGCGACTGAACAACAAATACCTGCAGTGCTGCTCATGTTTCTATATAATTTTAAAACCACATACTTGCACATGACTATGTTATACCAACTTATATTGACCCAATAGGGTTTTTCTAGGTAAGTGAGATATTTAAGGACTGGTGTCACTAATTCCACACCTTCCAGCTAGTTTCCAGAGTTGAGCAAGGGTTCAAACCTCTTGAGTCTGACACTACACTACACTATACTACACTACACTACACTACACTACACTACACTACACTACACTACACTACACTACACTAGGTATCCTAGCATGAATGTACATACCACAGATTACTAGGACATGGTGCTTCATGACATTGATTCATACACATGGGAGTCATTTCACCAACGCTGTGTCCATGCTTGTGATTAGCTCACCCAGTGGATTCTATGGGCCAAGGAATGACACTAATGTGTTGGGGGACAGTGCCTTGTGATTTGCCATGCATCTCCTAACCTAGCCATACCCTTCACTCCCTAAACTAGTCCACTACCCCAGGCGGCTTCAAAGAGGAGTGGAAGATGTCACTCTTTGGTGTCTGTATGTAGAAAGGATGCCAAGTTCTTTCTTTGCCTCGGGCACCTGAGTGGCTTGAATCATAGCTCCTGTCTATGTAAACTTGCAGAAGTTTCATGCTGATTATCAATTGCCATCTTGATCCCCATGATCATTGTGATGGGGAAATGTTCTGTATATAGTCTTAATATTATGGCTGACCGTAGGTCTAGATCTAGATCAATTTTCTATATGGTTTGAGTGATTAAAGAGTAAAGCTCTGTTTTCTAGGCAGATGCTGCACTAATGATGAGGTGGTTACTCCTTATTTTAGCTTTACTTTTCCCTGATGTTATTACATTGCTTATTTTGAAAGTGTGATGATAACTTTTGTAGGAATGACATTATCACACAAAATAAGTACCATGTGTGTGCTATTTTGGACCTTAAGAACATAAGAACAGCCTTGCTGGAACAGGCCACAGCCCATCCAGTCCAGCATTCTGTCTCACACAGTGGCTCACCATTTCCTTCAGGGTATTATTCCCAAGCAGATGCCTTCTTCACCTGTTTAGGATTCCCTGGAAATGGCATTGAGAGATATCCTGCCTATCTCTCCAACCCGGAGGTTGTCCTTAAGTAGCCATAATTATAGCCATTGATACCCTTGTCCTCCATGAACTTGTCTAATCCTTTCTTGAAGCTGTCAAGACTGACAGCTATCACCACTTCTTCTGGCAGGGAGTTCCATAGACCAGTAATCCTCTGGGTGAAAAAGTACTTTCTCTTATTTGTTTGAGAACTAGTACCCAAAAGTTTCATGGAGTGTCCCCTAGTTCTAGTGTTATGCGATAGGGAAAACAGTTTTTCCTTATCTACTTTGTCCACACCGTGCATGATTTTATAAACTTCAATCAGGTCACCTCTTAGACGTCGTCGTTCAAGAGTGAAAAGACCCAACCGTTGCAGCCTCAGATGGTTAAGAAGGTGTTCCAGTCCCCTAATCATTCTGGTTACCCTCCTCTGCACTTTTTCCAGCTCCATAATATCCTTCTGGAGGTATGGCGACCAGAACTGTACACAGTATTCCAGATGGGGCCTCACCATAGATTTATAAAGAGGCAAAATGACACTTGCTGACTTATTTTCTATACCCTTCCTAATGATCCCTAGCATTGAGTTTGCTTTTTTCACTGCTGAGGCACACTGGGTTGACACCTTCATTGAGTTGTCCACCAGGACACCAAGGTCCCTTTCCTGGTTTGTCGCAGAGAGTTCAGACCCCATCAGTTTATAAATGTAATTGGGGTTCTTTGCCCCAACATGCATCACTCTGCACTTACTAATGTTGAAACTCATTTGCCACTGTTTTGCCCACTCCCCCAGTGTCAAGAGATCCCTCTGGAGCTCCTCACAATCTCTCACAGTTTTCACTACCCTGTATAATTTGGTGTCGTCAGCAAATTTGGCTACCTTGCTTTTTACTCCTACCTCTAGATCATTTATGAAGAGGTTGAAAAGCAGGGGTCTCAGTACTGAACCTTGGGGGACCCCACTCTTTACTTCCCTCCACTTGGAGAAGTGTCCATTTAGTGCTACCCTCTGTTTCCTGTCCCTTAGCCAGTTGCTGATCCAGGACAAGACCTGTCCCTTTATTCCATGACTGCTAAGTTTATTCAATAGCCTTTGGTGTGGGACCTTCAATCTGAGATCGCAGATGAAACTCCTTCTGGGTAACTTGTAGCTTGAAAACCATGGCTGCCATGTCAGAATCAACTTGATAGTACATAATTATTATTATTAACTGTCCAAATTCTCCAGTTTGACTAGTTTGAAAATTCAGCTGAGTGTCACAGGGATGAATTAAGAAGCATGACCTTCAAAGAGAGGAGATGATCCAAAAAGAGAAATACCCTTAAACTCTAACCTTCTCCACCCTCAACAAGCACAGGATTCTGGGTGGATAATCTCAGAGGCAATGATGAATTAGCAAATCCCATATACACAACATGTTGAGTTCTAATTACATTTGAATCTGAAAGCTATAGGGCAGTGATTCCCAATGTGGGACTCAGGCCCCACAGAGGGAGTTTAATTCCCAGAAGCCTAAACCATTCCCCCAAAGCACTGATCAGACAATGTACTGATTTAGGCATCTGGGAATTGAAGTCCAAAAATCAAAGGTTGGGAAACAGTGATCTAGGGGGAAACAGAGACAGGAGTTTTTTCATTGGATGGCTGCAGGGAGTTGTCATCACTTGTCTATCTTAAGGAATGTTATGTTTTTAGCTGGTAAGGGAAATTAAAAGAAATATAGCACCGAGCATGGAATAAAAATAGGCCTATAATCTGAAGATGCCTTAGAACCATATTGCCCAACCAGTGCCTTCCAAAGGGGCAGGTTGCAGGTTGCAGCTTCCCTTCCCCCTGAGAAGGTAGCCATGGGTGATGGTGCCTGGAGATTAGGGATATAGGAGTGCAGCATAGCCAGAAATCACCTGGCTAGAAGAGGCTGCCTTGAAATGGCTGTTCAGTGACTTTTGGACATCTCCTGCTGAAGGTGAGCACATGAGAAGGGCACAATTTGGAGTGTCATGGTTAAAATGGGGCCTGGTGCATTTCAAGTCTGTAATGGAGATTGGTGGGTGCGCGTGTAATGAAGGGGAGGAGTTATGCTGCATTCAAGAGCAGGAGTGATTGTCAAAACATGTTAGCCTTGTGGTTTGGAAGAAATAAAACTTAACGTTTGATAGACATGTGATACTGTGTAGTCATTGGCTGGATTCCTTTAGGGGAATGGCAAGAGGGTGGAACTTGTTTGACAAGATAAAAACTAGGGGGAAGTCATGTAGGGGCTTTTAAACTAGAAGGGGGCCTTCTGGCCTTCCACACTTAGTCAGGTTTCATTTTTTTAATGTGCTTTATGACCTTTTGAAACTAAGAAATCTTTGCTTCCTAAAACATTGTTCTGTAACTTCCTTTGACTGCAATATACTTTTAAAAGACAAGATGGTGACTGGAGTGGTTACTTGGCTATGCACTACCTTACTTACAGCCTAGATTTAGGTCAGGAGACATGAGAAGGCAAGCTTAAAATCCTGGATTCAGGTGTGGTCCCAACTACGCATAGACTGAGGTTCTACTTGTGAGTAACAGGATCCATTACATGGAGAAAATCCATCATTTAAAGTGCTAACTATTTCTTCTGGAAAGCTCCTTTCTGCCAAAATCAGTATGTATTGTGGGTTTTAAACTTTGTCTGGCCCATGTCCATAAAGAGAGTGGCAGAAGGGGAAGAAAGCCATAAAGTCATCAACCTTCATATCATCAACATTAATCATGCCAAATATACAGAGGGTGCCAAAACATATCTACATTTTAATGCTAGCTGAAAACTGGCTACACTGGCAGTACTTCAAGAAGAAATTGAAATAGCATGCACAGCAATACTGTACAAGTAGACATTTTGGTCATTGCCTATACATTTTTTGACATCCTCAGTATATGCGCTGTATAGTGCTTAAGTGGTGGAAGATTCCGTTGTTCAGGTTTTCCTCAGCATTGCCCAAGGTATGCCCAACTGTTAATTATGGTCTTTGAAGAGACACCTTCCATGTACCCCCATGTATAAAAAATAATATCACCTGGAGAGTTATGGGCGATGAAAGAGAAGCCAACAGTAGGTTACCATCTCCAATATTGAACATGGAAGATGCTGAATAGGCTGAGAACTGGCGTGAGATGATGCAAAGCAAACCTAAAGAGGTGAAGTCACATTGGCAGTGATGAACAATGTGAATGTTGCAAGCGACAAGACTTTGAATGTCTGCTAATCTGCAGTAATTTGTCTGAACAGTGAGTTATTGAGAATTTGTTGAATACTGGAAAAGTAGACTGTGAATATGTAAACATGTTGTTTATGAATACATACATTTTTAGATAATTAGTGTTATTTTTTAAATATATATATATATATGTTGGTTTTAAAGTGTAGTGCTTCAGACACAGATAGATAAATAAACATTCATGTATTTTAATGTATTTAATTAACTTTGTGGTATGATTATGTGGCATGTGTGTATTATCTTGTTCTCTTAAACATCCCCAGAAGTTCTGCTGAGCTTAAAAATTAAAATAAGCAAATAAAATACAGATGCTGTCATATCTATCTTTCAGACTGCTGCTGAATCGTAGCTGAGTAATAATAGAAAAGCAAGACAGTTGATTTAAACTATGTAACCTGTTGATGGCCATACCAAAAGAAAATTATGTTCCTTTCAGTGCTCAAAGGAATTTTGAATTTATAAAGCATGCCCCCCTGCAGTTTTATTAGTTCCAGCCCTTCCAACTCTTCCTTCTATTATGGAGGATCCTATAAAATATATCCAGACCTTGAAAGCTTTATTTATTTGGGCAGTAGCTCCTGGAACCCCCAAGCTGACATGGTGACAAACTAGATATAACCCTGTGATAAGAAGAAAAGAAGAAGTTCTCAGACTGTTGTCCAAGAATAATTTGATACACTAGCCCACCTGTTGGTCATTTGGTGCATCAGGAGCTGAAGAAGGAAGGAAGGAAGGACAAAGAGATTAAAAAGTTGCTGTGTATGTAATAATTGTGTTTAATGTATTCAGAAAATGGATTTGCTATTTTGGGTTCTCCTCAGTTTACCAGTAACGCGAGATTGGGGTTCACGCCATTTTACTACGAGAAGTGCGAGTTCTAGCCATTCAAGGATCACCCCATTCTCTCCTGAGTTCAATCCACCAATCCTGTTTATTCTCGCCTAAATGTATCTTTCCCTGAATGTATATAAGTTGCTGCAGCGCAATTGTAAATGAGTTCTGATTCCTGAATAAAAGTTATGTGTTTGGCTCGTATTGCTGGCTGCTGCCCATTATTTCAGGAACACTATCAACAAGTGTTGATAAATTCGACAGTTAGGTTTAGTCCCGATGTCCTCTGATGCCAATTATTTTTAGTTTAGTTTAGTTTAGTATATGATGTATTTGTTGGTAGTGGGTTTTGATTTGTTGTGGGTATTGTTATTCATTTTCTGTTTGTTCACCTCCCAGAGTGGGATAACACCCAGATGGGCAATATAGAAATCCAATAAATAAATAAATAAATAAATAAATAAATAAATAAATAAGTGCAATTCAAGTACAGGTAGTACATTCTTGATTTCCTCAGGCCACCAAAGTTTTTGAGTGACGTTTGACATGGATGGGATTTGGAATCTGGTTATTCTCTTTTTGGGGCCATGGTGGCTTAGTAGTTAAAACACTGAGCTTGACAACCAGAAAGTTGGCAGTTCAGCAGTTCGAGACCCAAGTATTGTATGACGGAGTGAGCTCCTGTCGTCTGTCCGAGCTCCTGCCAACCTAGCTGGTTGAAAGCAAGGAGTTGCTAGTAGATAAATAGGTACCTCTTCAGCAGGAAAGGTAACAGCATTCTGTGGACTCTGGTGTCTGGTCACGCCTGCCACATGACCACGGAAACGTCTATAAATACGGACAGTGTTGGCTCTTTGGCTGTAAACAGGGATGAGCACCAAACACTAGAGATCAGACACAACTGGCTTTTGAGCAAGGGAGACTTTTACCTTTCCTCTTTTTAGTGCTAATAGAGACACGAAGTTCTGTTCAGTCTCATCCCCTCCCTTTTGATTCAATTTCAGCTATATCTCAACTCATCTATCTTTGGAGAGCAGAAAGTGGAGAAAAGAGGAAAAGGCAGCTAACAAGGAATTAAACACTCCCTGTCAAAACACCTTCAAAGAGCTCTTGAAGCTAGTTTATTTCTTTGAACTCCATTGTACAATGATTTGCTGAAATATGCAATCAAGTATGCATCATGACAAATCTCACAGCTGCCTGTCATACAGCAGTAAAGGTTGTGGGAGGGAGCCTGTGGAGAGAACACTTAACTCAGGAGTTCTCAACCTTTTTAAGCTGGGGGGGGGGCAGTCACACTTCCTCAGACAGCTTTAGATGGCCATTTTGCCCTTCCTCCACCACATGGCCCTTCCTGGTGTGCTGGAGGCAGTGGGGGCCACATGAAATGGTGCCATGGGCTGCATCTGGCCCAAGAGCCGCAGGTTGAGAATCCCTGACTTAACCCCTTAGAAATAAATAATATTTCCCTTGCTCGAAAGCCAGTTGTATCCCACTCTAGGATTCAGTGCTCATCTCTGTTTCAAAGCCGAAGAGCCAGCGCTGTCTGCTTCTGCAGGCGTTTCTGTGGTCATGGGGCAGGCATTAATAGACACCGCAGCGCACGAAGCGCTGTTTACCTTCCCACCGATGTGGTCCCTATTTATCTACTTGCAATTTCTTGCTTTCAAACTGCTAGGCTGGCAGGAGCTGGGACAAAGGCGGGAGCTCATTCCGTCCTGCAGTACTTGGGAATTGAACTGCTGACCTCCCGCTTCCCAGTCAACGTCCTAGCCACATGAGCCCCTGCAGTCCCTAAATAAATAAATAAAAGGGCTTATGACAGGGCTAACGACAGTTCTGGAAACACTAGTGGGACATACCAAGACACATTTATTTATTTATTATTTATAAATAAACAGATAAATAAATAAATGTGTCTTGATATGTCCCACTAGTGTTTCCAGAACTGTCGTTTGCCCTGTCATAAGCCCTTTTAGAAATTGGAAGGTTAATTTTGATTTTCAACTTGATGAATGGCATAGCCCAGGGTTTCTGGGAATTTAAATTCAAGAGCATCTGGAGGCCCAGATAACCCTGGTATAATAACCCATCAGGTCAGCTTTCCAGTCTCGCATGTCTACACAATGGACCGCCAGGTGGCGCTTTCCCCTTGCAAATCGCGTAAACCTGGAACCGACTCCTTCGCAGAGGAGGACTCGGCTCTCCTTGGGTCTGGGAAAGAAACTTTTGTGAAATGGGGGGGGCGAGACGAAAGGCAAAGCGAAGCGGGCAGCAAAGAATACAGAGAAGTGACCCGCGCTTGTGAAGGCAGAGGTAACGGTCACCCTTGCTCGAGAGCCAGTCGTATCCAACTCTAGGGTTCAGTGCTCATCTCTGTTTCATAGTCAAAGAGCCAGCGCTGTTTGCTTCTGCAGACGTTTCCGAGGTCATGTGGCAGGCATGACTAGGCACCGGTGCGCACGGAACGCTGTTTACCTTCCCACCGAAGTGGTCCCTATTTATCTACAGTACTTGCAATTTCTTGCTTTTGAACCGCTAGGTTGGCAGGAGCTGAGACAAAGACGGGAACTCATTCCGTCCTGCAGTAATTCGGGCATCGAACTGCTGACCTGCCACCTTTCAGTCAGCGTCTTAGCCACTTGAGCCACTGGCAGCAGCCCGTGAAGACAGAAGAAGGGCCCAAAAAACGATTCGGGGCCATTCCACCACGCTTCTCTTCGGATCTCTTCCCATTGCCAGCCTTTAACTGACTGCCTTGTGGGAATTTGAAACCACTGCTGCGGTAGTTCTGAAAAAACAGGAGGGAGCAAAGTCAATAGACACCAGTGGTGCCCAAACTATGGCACGGTGCCGGGGGCCGGATCCGGGGTGCCAAGACGCCAATTCATCCACCCGGAGAATCCCTCATCGCTCCTAGAAGCGGAAGTAAAAGGTGTCCCTACGAGAGCATCGTGGGGCCGGATGAATTGGCGGGGGGGGGCTGGATCCGGCCCCCAGGCCATAGTGACCAGCCCCCTGAACCTTGTGACCGGCCCGCGGTCCAAAACGTTTGAGTACCCCTGCGAAACAGGTTAGCTTGAACTTGCCAAGTTGAGCTCGCTTGCCTTTTGGGACGCTGAGCTTGGCAACCGGAAGGCCGGGAGGTCAGCAGTTTGAGACCCGAGTATTGCATGACGGAGTGAGCTCCCATCGCCTGTCCGAGCTCCTGCCAACCTAGCAGTTTGGAAACAAGAAAATTGCAAGTAGATAAACAGGGACCGCTTCAGCAAGACAGGTAACAGCGTTACATGCGCTCTAGAGTCTAGTCATGCCTGCCACATGACCGTGAAAATGACGCTGGCTCTTTGGGTGTAAATGGAGCAGCTGAGCACCGCACCCTAGAGTCGGATACGACTGATTTTCGAGCAAAGGAGATCTTTACCTTTACTCAGACCACCTCCTCGGTCTCCCTATTGACTGTTTTTTTTTTAAAGAAAACGATGAGAAGAAGAGAAAAGGCCCATCTTCCACAGGCAAGAAGCAGCAGCGACCTGAATCCCGCCGCTTTTGGGTCCCAGAATGGCCCGGTTCTGGGGGAGGGGGTTCCTTCTGGGTCAGCCAAAGAGAGTCCCTCGAAAGGTCCAGGGGTCTGGAGTTGGGCTTTAAACGGCCCTGGAACGGCTGTTTAAACAGGAGCCGCCGCTTCCTTAAAATCAACGATGTTTGCGATGGCTTGAAATGTGCGCGCAACACACACACACACACACACACACACACACACACACACACACACACACACACACACACACACACACACACACACACACACACACACACACACACTTCCTTAGTCTTCCTCTAGTGCCTTTCTTAATTTTTGCTATTTATTTTTGATCCGTCTTGATTTCATGGGAAAGGTCTTCATGGGGACCCCTCAAACCTGGCACCAAGGAGGGACCGATCTGGTGTTCAGGGCGCAAGAGACGAGGCCGCTTGGCCCGGGTCAAACTCACCACTGCGGTCCCACCAGGCGCTTCTTTCTAAGCGTCAACCTGTGCTTGTTTCCTGTGGAACCCAGCCAGTCCCCCCCCCCCGTTGGAATTAGCAGGGGGTCTTGAACTCAGGGCGCGCCTTGGGAAGCATCAAGCTCCATCCCGGGATAGCCACGGGCCCGGGGGAGGGGGGAGGGGCGCGTTGTGGCCCCTTCCGGCTTCAGAAAACTTCACAATGGCTCGTTTCTCCCCTCTCCGCCACAACCACCCCTTTCCCAACTGTACTCCTGACAGTTTTCCTAACAGGCTCAGATTTTTCCATTTCCCAACTCAGGAGAGAGCAAGCAAAGAAGCCAGCCAGCAGGCGAGAGCGCATGCGCACACACAGCCCAGGCAGGCGCACTTTGGGGCGCGAGCGGGGCCCAACTTTTCCCAGGGTTTCTCCGAAATGGTGCGGAAACTTTTTTCTTTTCTCCGAGCCAAGAGTCGTGTGGTGTGTGTTGTGTGTGTTGTGTGTGTGGCAACCCAGAGTCCGGGAACTTTCTTCTTCTTCTTCTTCTTCTTTTTTCCTTCTTCTTCTTCTTCTTCTTTAGTGGGCAACTCCATGGACGGGCGGGGAAATTCTGAGCGAAGGCGTCTCCCAAGAGAAAGGTTCCGGAGCTCGGGCGTAGCTAAGACCGAGAGTTCTCAGCCTGACTTTCCCGGTCTGCTCCCGGACTCCTCTGAGCCGACCCAGGAGGCCCTTCGGAACAAAAGCCCAGGTGGGACATTTCCCCTCCTCAACGCCCGGAGGAGGCATTTCGTGCCTAGCGAGGGATCCGCTCGGAAAGCGCCGACGGAACGACGGAGGGTCCGCAAAGAGGTCCTCGCTCGGACCAGCATGGGTTGGACTTGAGCGACTCAATCCTTCCCAGCACACCTCGGAGAGACCGGGTGGTACTTTCTTCCAGCAAAAACCGACGCTCCCATGGATTACCTCCCCCCCCCGTGACGTCACTTTTCAAAACTTGCCCGCCGCTCCCCTGCCACGTTGCTAACAACAAATTAATTAACAGCAATCTAAGGCAGCAGTACAAGGGCCGGCGCTCCCACTTTACCTTACGGCGGGTCAACGCCCGGCATTTTATTTTATCCTGATTTTTTTTAACAAATTGATTGATTGATTGATTAAGTTTCCCTCTGTGGTGTCATCTCTGTCGTCACGTGTGGCTTGGGCAAGAAAAGCAAAACCCATCTCGCCTTTCGCGCCTTCAGGATTGGGTACCTGGAGGGGCGCCCTTTCTTTTCGTGGGAGAGGGCGGGGGACTTCGTGGTAACCCGAATGACGGGGCGGCAGGAGTTTGGAGGGAGGGGACCCGGGGGAGACTTTCGGACGCCCCTCAAATGTGGATCATGCATCTTCTCTGGTTCGCCAGGTGTCCCTTAGAAAAGCCAGGCGGGGCGGGGGGGGGGGGCTAACTAGTAGCCTTCTGGGCCAATCCCCCCCCCCCCAATCTGCGTGGCCGGTCCTCATTTACTCGGGAGGGGGTTTCCGATCACAGACTCTTCGCTTGTGCACAGTTGGGTGAAAGGTTTCTGTCTGCTGCACGGCAGGGGTGATGGTCCCCAAGTGGATTAAATCCCACTTGAATCCATCTTAATGGAGAGCAGCAGCTTCATTAATACGTGCCAAAAGGGCTCAGGACGAGAAAATGACTCGTGAAACTGGACCAGTGGTACAGGTGTCACCATGCGATGCGGAAGGTAGATGAAATAGATATTCTGAGGACAGTCTTCACGGCCGATCGCCATGATGATCGTCCGTATTCGGATTCGGATACGGCAGGACAAGAAGCAACAGCACAGGACAAGGACCCCCCCCCCCCCTCGGAGTATCTTAAAGGCTAACAACTCCAGCGCGGCATAAGCGGTCCTGGGTTGTGGCCCAGCCTGTCTCGGTTTGGCGGGGAGACCCGCGGGCTTATTCTTCCCGTCTTCTCAGGTGGTCTTAATGCGGGGCCTTTTCAGGCCTCCTTCCATCTGACTCACGTAACTTCAACCTGAAGTTGAAGCTTCTCTTGCGTGGACTTAATGCCTTTTATATTTATTTTGTTTTACACGCGCACAAGACGCACACTTTCCCTCTAGGGAAAAAAAGGTGTTGATGGAAACACCTTTTCCTTTTAAAGACCCCTTTCCTGCGCGCCTCCTCCTCCCAAAGAAAACGTGGCTGGGTATTTACTTTTTTAAAAATTACAATGCTAATGTACGATTATCTCCCCCCCCCCCCCTTTAAGCTGGTCTCACATGCGCACCAGGACCTGGGCGTATCTGGGCCTCTCTCAATGGATGGATCCCGTTCAGGTCGGTTTCCCTTGAGGACTTCTCGGGTCTCTGCCACAGCAGCCGAATTGCGGGGGGGGGGGGGGGGGGGAGAGATGGCAGCACCTAAGCTCCTGTGACAGACGATCTAGGGGGCGCAGAGTGGGAGAAGGTATGTAAGGAGGTACTGTAATGTATTTCATTTTTTCGGAAGCGCCCAGGAGCATAATATGGCTACCATAGGCGAGTAGTCGAGATTGATGCTACTTGGGGCAATTTAACTACCCCTCACTTTTCCTTTCCACCCCCCACCCCCACCCCGCGCGGTCTCTCTTTTACCCCGAGTCATGTCCAAGGTCATGGGTTCCAGATTTCGTTCACACAACCCGATCCGGTCATCGGCCCTTGAAAGAGGACCTCTTCCTGGGTCTAGAGCAGCCGGATCCTGAAGCAGATCTATTGTTCCCAGGAGTTAGGTGGGGTCTGGATTGCGCCCTCTTTCAGCCCTCGCCAAAACACACACACAGAGAGTTCAGCCTAGATCCCGACCCTGACGCCACGTGGTTCAGCTGACAGTTTGTGAACTTGAGAATATGCAGCCACAACATGCGGGGAGGGGGGAGGGGGAGGGAGGAGGAGAGAGAGGGAGAGAGACATACAGTACATCAAGATATATTTCACATCTCTCAACACATCCGACTCAAAATAATGTCTCTCCCTACCTCAAGAGACATATAAGGATATTTTTCTATATTTTACATTATCAGCCACTTTTTGATGATTTATAGTTGCATCTCTAAAACTTTTCATCTAGTAAGTATGTAAATTTATCATAGACACGGAAGAGGAAGAAGATACAGTATATCCATTATAATTCTCAGCTTGTGGTATATAAACAATATTACTCCTTTACAGGGACTGCAGTGGCTCAAGTAGCTAAGACGCTGACTGTAAGGCGGGAGGTCAGCAGTTCGATTCCCTAGTACAGCAGGATGGAATGAGCTCCCGTCTTTGTCCCAGCTCCTGCCAACCTACCAGTTTGAAAGCAAGAAATTGCAAATACTGTACTGTAGATAAATAGGGACTACTTCAGTGAGAAGGTAAACAGCTCCGGTATCTAGTCATGCCTGCCACATGACCACGGAAACGGAAGCAGACAGCGCTGGCTCTTCAGCTTTGAAACAGAGATGAGCACTGAACCCTAGAGTCAGATACGACTGGCTTTTGAGCAAAGGAAACCTTTACTCCTGTACACTCACTCTTAGCTTGGGGTGTGTATGTGCGCGTGGGCCTCCTCCTGTGCCCTCGCCCATGCCTATGGCACTAATGGCATTTTTAGGCACTAATATCCAAGAACCTTTCTGTCTCCCTTCTCGCGATTTACCTTGAGTAATAATACAGCCATATCCGGGAATTCCGTTAAAATCTTGACTTAAAGAAAACAATAAACATGACGGCTTTCTCTCTTGCACATGATGCTCATACATGAACTTATATCATCATCATCATCAATTTTTGCAGCTATATGGAATGGACTGATTTAGGTAGGAATTACACAATGTACCACACCCGAAATGTTTCGAAGCATTCGGCATAAATTAAATGCGCCCAGGGTGAGCAGCTTCCCACCGGGCCATCCATCCCGTGTTGTGTGTCTACTCTGAAATAAACCTTGGGGAAATCAACTGAGGACTCCTACTCTCAGGACTTTGCCTGCGGAATTGCAGCCTTAATTCCCGCTGTTTTTCGGATGTCGTCAGGATTAACGAAGAATCGCCACCCACCGATTGCTTCGTTTTTTTCCTTTTGCTGCGTTTATTGGTCGGCTCTTTACATGTTTCTCCTTCTGTCTATTGAGCGATAGAGATAAATTCACGGGTGCCGATAGATACGTGCATTTCGTCTGTTTGCTGTGCTAGCGACCTAGCTCCGTAGATTGATAGATCTAAAATCCATCTGTCTAACTGTGTGTAGGCACGTACGCATCCCTTGTCCTTATCTATCCCTCCAAGATACGTACAGATTTAGAGGTTCGTGTGCAAACATAAGCTGTTTCCCTCTACTTGAGGTGGGTAAACAGATGCAGCCTGGCTCATTATGTGTCTGTCGGTATCTCTGTCCGTCTAAACATAGTTCTGTATCTTCTGCCTGTAGACAGGTGGACAGGTGGCAAATGAATGTTCTCTCAAACGTTGTATTGCACAAACATCTGCCTCTCTGGTGCCTGCTTGCCTGTCCATCTCCCCACCCCCACCCCCGACCCATACATGCCTATAGATAGACTGGGGCAGGGGAGGCAGCACCTGCAGAAGTACAGCTTTGTGTGCGCCCCCCCCCCCCTCCAGCATCCCATCCTCTCCAGGAAAATTGCTAGGAGCAGCATTTCTGATGGCAGTTCTGATGGGACTGGGCTCTCCCCTCCCTCCACTTCCTGGCATCGCTACCCCTCTGGAGGGCACAGAGAGCTTTCCTTCCCCAGCTCCAACAACGCGAGGGGGAGGGGGAGAGGGAAGGGGCCCCTCCCGCGCTTGGCACACCGAAACAAGTCATTGCCAAGGTAATCCTAGCCGGCTGTTCCGTCCGGGACCTCCTGGCCCTTACGGATGTGTGGGGAAGGGGTGGGCGAAGGAGAAGGAGCAGAAGGCGAGGGAGAAGTCATCTGTAACTTCCTCGCAAACCCCTCTCCCTACAGAGGGGGGGGGGGACCCCTCCTGCTTATCTATAAGCCACGATAGTGATCAAAGCTTGCTTGGCCATCGAATCTGCCCTCTCCAGTCCAGAGACAAAAGCTGGCCAAAACGAAGCCCAAATGTTAACGAAGTGGGGTCCGACTGGCTCCGATGTAGCCTTCCCTCAGCCAGCCCTCGAGCTGAGGGACTGCTCCGGTTGTGTATCGGTTCAGCCACTCAGGGGTGGGAGGGAAAGCACGCCTTCATACGGATCACCCGGAATTTCAGACTTCACGGGGTAATAGTAGAAGGGGGAGGGGAGGATGGGGGGCAAAGTGGCTAGGGAGCCCGTCTATTGCGGCTTCCCGAGTAATTTGCCCTTGGGGAGGTGAGAGGGGGAGGGGCTGAAAGCCAGGCTGTACGAAATGCCACTCAGGGGGGGGGGGGGGGTTCATCTCGTTGGGGACCGGAGCAAAAGGCAGAGACGCTTCCTGTGCTAGAGGTGAGGCAACTCGCCCATCTGGCCCTGCCAACTTCCGGATGGAGGTAGGCAGAGAGGGGGAGGGGGGCTTCCTCTCTCTCCATCCCCTCCCCCACCTTCTCTTTTTCAGAATAAGGACTCTTCAGGTGGCTGGCAAAAAAAAAAACCCGAGCCAGGTTTCCCAAACTGATGGTCCACCTCTCTTTCCTTGAAACTCCGCTGCCCCCCCCCCTACATGGCAGGGGGCCGGGATACCTTAGAGACCGCATCGTCCCAAGAGTGTCTGCCCGTCCAACCAGAGCGGACAGGAGGGGTTCTCTAGTGGTGCCACCGACTAGGGATGCACATTTGTCTAGCACCCGAAGGAGGGCCTTCTCCGTGTCCGCACCAACTCTCTGGAACCTCCTGCCAATAGACCTAAGACTCCAAAGTGAACTGCTGCCCTTCAGGAAAGGAGTGAAGACCTGGCTGGCAGGGCAGGTGTGGGGCCCGAATGGGACTATGGTGCCCGCCTGCTGGCTTGTATAAGAACTTTCTCTTCCTCCTTTGTACAGTGGATGGGATGGGTGGGTGGGACATGGGGGTTTTTAAGGGGGTGGGTTGGGGGGGTTTTTTATAATTATTTTTTATAATTGTTTTTATGTCTTTTGTGAATTGTTGTGATGCCGCCCTGAGTCGGGTTCTGCCTGAGCGGGCGGCATATACAAATTTGACTAATAAATAAATAAATAAATAAATAAATAATATGTTTTGGGGAAGCGCGTACTGTATCTCTCAGCTCAGCTGGGGCAGATGCGCTTGTTCGGAGAGTCAGCCTGGGAAAGAGCCGTTCCTTCCCTGACTGAGATCCCAGCCGGATCTCGGGAGGAGACCGTGGCCACTGAGGGCCCAGGAGGTGCCCTGGTGGGCCATTGGATATCCGAGCGCGAGGTCTGCGCCTGAGCATGGGGGTCGGGGGCGGGCAGGCAATCCCTTACAAGCCAAGCCGCAAACCTTTTGGCGTCCCTCCCACCTGGGTCTGGTTTTTGGAGTTCTGATCCGCTGATACCTGGACGTCCCCGCCGGGTTGGTTGGAGAAAATCTGATCCTGTCAGAGGCGCCTCTTCTTGCTTTGGAAGGAAGGACACACACACACACACACACACACACACACACACACACACACACACACACACACACACACACACACACACACACACACACACATAAATGACAAGGTAGTTGTCGTGGAGGAGGAATTCACACAAGCCTGTGCAGGCCGAAAGGAGCACACAAACGCAAAAAATAGAATAAAAATCTCAACGGAAAATGAAGACCTGCCGTTGCTCGTTTCGCTCTGAGTGTTTCAGGAAGGCTGGTCCGATTTCCCTTTACCAAAACCCATTTTCCCCTCTTGCTTTTGGGACTGGGGTGGCATCTTCCAAATTCAAAGTGTCCTGTTCTTCTTCTTCTGCAAGCAAACTTCGAACCTTGTTTTTAAAAACCTATGCTTAAAATTACTAGGGGGAGCAAAAGAGGCGGAGGGAGAAGACAAGCAAAGAGAATAGAAGGGAGAGCAGTGAGAAAGGTTATTTTAATAAATGCAGCAGTTGTGTTTCGTAAAAAACAGTGTCGTTTTCTTTTAGTTCAGTTTATTTCTGACTTTGGACGAAAAGTCTGGCATTAACAATGGAGGGTGGTGGGGTGGAGGAATCACAATTGCGTTCTGGCTCCATGTACCGGGAGCAGTGGCCTAGGAGGAGGAATTCAAATTAACCATACCAGGAAAATCACCCTAATTAGGACGTTGGCGATAGTGACGGCGATGATGACGATGGCGACGACGACGACGATGCATTTCACTTGACCTGAGAAAGACAGAAAAGAGACTAGAATACGGGGCCGAGCAAAATGAAAAGCAGAGACGAAAACTTTATTTTTGTTGCTTTGCATTCTTGGCTGAAAGAAGCAATAAGTGGGTGTTGTTGTTGTTGTTTGGGGGGGGCAACTTTGCAGGAATTATTTGTCCGAAGAAGAAAAGCAACAAAATAAAATCAACAGTAGATTACAAAGACCGCTCCTTCCTTCCACCTCCCCACCCCCAAACACAGGCATTTGGAACCTCCTTATTCCATAGTTTTTGACCCTCGCAGTCAGCTCGGTTGAGCGGCTATTTTGACAAGGAAAAGCAATCCTGAATGGACAGGAGTCCAGGACAACCCAATTGGGGGGGGGGGGAGATCCCACTACTGTAAGCCCCTGGAGCTACGCAGGTAAGCAGAGAATCTCTCCCCCACCCCCACCCCAACCCCCTCCCTCCTTTCCTTTCCAGGTGAAAAAGCCGGGTTTTCTTCTCAGCAGTTTTCTCTCCATGTCCAATTTTGGCCCATGTCGGGGGAAAGTGCGCAAGTGCGCGCGCGCGCGCGCCTTTGTTTGTGCCTCTGTATGAGTGTGTGTGGGCGCGCGGGCGGGCGTCTGTGCGCGGGCGCGCCCCCGCCTGTGTTCCAGCGCCTAATCAAAGCTATGGGCCGCCAGCGCATTTATCATCCCATTACTGTAACAAATCCGGGCTCCCACTCCATGAAAGGTAAAATGAATTACCGACGTTAAGCCGTCAATAAAGTCATTTCTGTAAATGGTGTCTCCGAAGGACTGCAGCATTATTCAACCAGCTTTATCAGCAGCTGGGAAATTACGTGGCGAGGCGCGCAGCGTGTAATAGGGGCCCTGCTTACTTTGATTAAGCGCCGTGCCAGGGAATAGTGACAGTGCTTTTTGACCAGGTTTTATTCGCCGTCGTCTGATGAACGCCAAGCTGATCAGGCGGAATGAAGAGTAATTAAAACCTATAAATTATCTTTCGCAGCCCTTCTCAAGGCGTCTCTTTGCAGGCGAGATAAGGCGGCGGCCCCCCATTTACGGCGCTGAAAGGGACTGAGGCACACAAAGGCTATGCCGTTAAATGGGATATTGATAGTGTCCTAATTAGAATTTAATTAAGTACCCACGCTCGCTTTTGGGATAAAGATTTCATTTTTTTTGTCCTTCCCTCCTTTTTTGCGAACTAAAATATAAATAAAACCCAATTTTAAGAGGGAGGGGGGAGACTAAATGAGACTGGAAACGGCCAGATGTTCAACAACCATTTCATTTGAAGGTATGTGTACTTGCTTGTCTCTGTGTATGTGTGTCGATGGGGTCCTTTTACAGTGGTTTAGATTATTATCAGTGTTATATGGAAGTTGCTTTGAGACTAGGCCTTCCTGAGGTGTCTTTTTCGAGGGGGGGGGGGAGAGAGAACACACTCTGGAAGAAGTAAACCCCCTTTTTGGGTTACAAGGTCATGTAGAAAAGGAACTTTAGCTCCCTGGAGTTCTGCAAAGAGTCCTTCCCAATTTCAGCGGTCTGGATCCGGATTTGAGAAAAGAATCGGCTTTTCCACTGAACACATCCTGACGCAACCCCGCACGGCTGAAATGATCCGATTTGTCAATTACAAATCAATCCCTCAAATTAAAAAGAAGAAGAAGAGGGAGGAAAATAACAATCCGGTCACGTGGCACCGAGATCTTCTCTCCTCCTTTCCACCTGCCCTTTAAGGACGTTTACAGCCAACCCAGTATGGAGAGCAGAACCCCCCGAATCGGAAGCCTAAAAAATGGGGCACTCAGGCGGATCGGCGATCTTGCCGCCACTCCAAGCATATTTTGGTATTTTATAACTGTGTAATGTTAGAACACATGCCCTACCTACACATACACACAAAAGTATGCATGTAACCCTGGTGGTGATGGTGCGTCGCTGATAAATAAATGGCCCGTAAACTAATGATGCCAGCGAGCAAACATGTTTTGTCTTAGGACAATGAAGTGCAAGACTTCTTCTGGAAGTCGCTATATTTTAATAACATAAAGAAATAAGAATCTGGTCTATTATCATCAGCTGTGATTGGGGGGAGGGGTGGGGTTGGGAGAAAGGCGCTGTCCGATGAAGTAACAAATTAATACACGTTGGAACGCGTATGCATAGCCATCGGTTTGGCTAAGAAAACACAGGTTAAGCTATTGGGTGGAATACACGCGCTTGCCCGCAAGCTTTTCCACAGGGTCTTTCACAGTTGACCTATTTGTGCGTGAAAACATAGTCGGAGAGTTTGTAAAGAATCATATAATTATTTCTGAGAAAGGAGGAGGAAATCATAGGTCTTCCCGGAGTGGGCGAAGGAGTTTGCCCCAACTCCAGCATGCCACTGCTTTATTTTAGAAATTTCAGGAACCATTCGGCCAAAATTAAAACGCATGAAACTGATTTCAGTGGCAGACATTTTAACTTGTATTCAAAGCTACAGTCCTGTTCTCCCAAATAAGTCAGGATTACATTGGCCTCATTTAAAGCAATAAAATTGGCTGATTTGAACTCTTCGACTTAATAAAAGCGGTTCTCTCTCTCTCTCTCTCTTTGGCAAAAGTTTTCTTTTTCTGTGTTGTCCCTTCACCGTGCAATCCTAGGCATGTCTCCTCGGAAAACACCCACTGCTAAATGGACCTTACCTACAGGTACCTCTACAGTCTTCAGATCTACTCCAATTACGGTACACATCCAGAACAAAGCAAACCATAAAACACAAAGACTAATCTGATAAAATCTGTGTCCAATGGTTATTTCAAAAACCGATTACCAGCTGGCAGACAGACAGACCAAAAACTCGTGCTTTATCTTGTTCTAAAATACAGTAAATCACTCTAAAAACTTCCATCTAAATTTTATTTAGAATCGTACCCTTTGCTTGTGTGTGTGTGTGTTTGTGTGTGTGTGTGTGTATGTATATGTATATATGTATATGTAGGGCATGTGTTATAACATTATATATATATTCCTTTTGGAGCACTGTGAAGTTACACCCATATACATATACATATACATATACATATACATATACATATACATATACATATACATATACATATACATATACATATTGTGTGTGTGTGTGTGTGTGTGTGTGTGTGTGTGTGTACACACACACACACACAGTATATATGCATATGTGTATATGTATGTGTGTGTAACTTCACAGTGCTCCAAAAGGAACCTTATGATGAAATTCTTACTCTAGATATATAAAGAGCTTATACATCCATCTAAATTGTATTTAGAACCGTACCCTTTACTTATATATCTATAGTAAGAATTTCATCATAAGGTTCCTTTTGGAGCATTGTGAAGTCACACACATTCACACAGAGAATCATGGTGCGAAATTCCCGCAAGTTATTGGTGAAGTTTATTTGACAGGTGCTTTCGGAAAAATAATGACCAGATGAGAAGTCCCTGAGCTAGAAGCAGGGCTCATAGAGAAGATGCGCCAAAGAAAGCGTAAATGTCTCCCTCCCTCCCCCACCCCAACTCTCTCTCTCTGAATTAGACAGTCCCTTGGATAATGTAGCTGCAAAGTTCCGATGCTGTTCATTGGCTGACGTCAGGGGCGTCATAGGATTCCGGAGCCGCCCATTGGCTCTTTCCACGTGCGGGCCAACCTCACGTGCTTCCGGTGAGAATGAGTGAGAGAAAAAAAAGTGTAGCTGAGAGATTTTTTTAGGGAGAGTTTGTTGCAGAATTGGAGCTGTCAGAGATTTGCCTTGCGTGTATATATATATCTATCTATCTATCTAACCGACGAGAAAAGGAGAAGGAGTGGAAAGAAAGGTGGGAGAAACATCTATCTATCTATTTATCTATCTACAAGCGCACACGTGCGATCCTGCGATTAAAGCATCTGCCAAAGACCCGATCCCCTTGCAAAGGAGATTCTGACACTTGGAGAAACCCCGAAGCTGCAGCCTTTGGAGAGAGAGAGAGAGATGGGGAGATTGTGAGAAGACTTTGTGGGGGCGGGTCTTGGGGGAGGGGGTTGCTCTGGTTTTGTTTTGATCCCCCTCTTTTTTTTGGGGGGGGCGTCTTTTTCCGGCATTTTTTTTTTGTTTTGGAAACGGGAGAGAAAAAAGAAAGAGAGAGAGAGAGACACACACACACAGAGTGGAAATATAAGAATAACCGCCGAAAGAAAGCGCGAATTTCTCCAGATGTCCGAGTCGCTGGATCTCTCGCTTTAGATTCCTCCGCAAGCCAACAAGTGGATATTATTCTGCATTTCGTCCGGGATTTCCAAACCTCGCCCCTCCACACACACACACACACACACACACACACACACACACACACACACACACACACACACACACACACACACACACACACACACACACACACTCTCCACCCGTTTGTTGTCCTTTCTCTCTCTCTCTTGACAATCACAACCCCGTTCTAACGAGCAGAACGGAAAGAAGGATATTCCTCTCGCCTGTCGGACAAGCGAGGTGGGAGGGGGAGGGGATCCAAAGAGGAAGAGGAGGAAGAAGAAGAGGAGGAGGAGGAAGAGGAAGAAGAAGGTGAGAGGGTGGGGTGGGGGGGGTGGGGGAACGCAAAGACAACCGCGATCTGCGGAGCTGGCGCCTGACTATGGAAGAGCAGACGGACAGTAAAATCCAGCGAGACTCTGCTCCCACTCCGGCCGGCACCGGCGGCACCCACGGCAGCACCACCAGCACCACCAGCGGCACCAGCAGCAGCAGCAGCGATGGCGAGAGCGTCCCGGTGTCGCCCAGCAGCCACGCTCCGTTGTCTCCGGCCGCGCCTTGCCTCGTGCCTCTGCCCCACCACCCTCTTCACCATCACCACCACCCCCACCCCCACCACCACCCACACCACCACCTCCAACAGCAGCCACAGCAAAGGCCGCCTCCGCCGCCTCAGCCGCCCCATCGCACCACCAACTTTTTCATCGACAACATCCTGAGGCCGGACTTTGGGTGCAAGAAAGAGCAGCTCTTGCTCCTGGCGGGGACGGCGGGCGGCGGCGGGCGGGACAGAGACCCCCTCGACGGCGCGGCCAGCTCAGGTAGAGACCACGGCAACCCTCTCCTGCTCAGCCGAGCCCCCCACCCGGCCTCGCCGGCCCTCTTTAGCGCGGACTCGCACGGGAACCCCGACAGCGCTTCCAGCGCGGCCTCCAAAGGCAGCCCCGCCACGCCAGCGGCAGCAGCGGCAGCGGTAGGGACGGCCAAGTCCCCCTCCATCTCCTCCTCCTCCTCCTCTTCCTCCTCCTCCTCCTCCTTTTCCTCCTCCTCCTCCTCCTCCTCGGAAGGGAGCGGAACTGCCCCGGCGAAGTATGGGGAGCGCGCCAGCCCTGCCGCCATCCTCCTCGTGGGCTCCAGCAATGGAGGAGGCGCTGCTGCCAAGAGCGATTCTCAGCAGCCGATGGTTTGGCCTGCCTGGGTTTACTGCACTAGGTATTCAGACAGACCGTCCTCGGGTAAGGATCCTCTCCCGTGCCTTGAGAAGCACCCCCTGGCCACCCCCTCCTTCTGGCCTCCCCCCCTTCCTCCTCCTCCTCTCTTCTGCGATGTGGGTCCAAGGCTTAGGGCTCCAGGGCATCACCACCCACCCTTCAGCGCCTTTGCTTGGTCTCTGCATCAAGGAGGTTGCTCCCGAGTAGAGAAGCTGGGGGGGGGGGGGGCAAGGGACAGCTTTCTTCCCCCACATTGCAGACCTGTTGGGTCGCCCCAGCCTTGGGGGGGGGGGGCAAGTGTGTGGTCGGGGGAATGAATCGGAGGCCACCTGTCCAGTGAGGACGTCCGGTGGACTTGGTGGATTGGAAATATTGCCCCAGGGAGACTATTGAAAGAAGACAATGGCTCGTTTTCGGAAAACTCACTCCCAGAAATGTCCAATTCTTCAGGTTAGAAGAATTTAATTTCGAGCCCCTTTTGCAAACACGTCCAAATCCATGGGCCGATCTCCTTTCTTTTTCTTTGTCTGTGGGTGGGTGGGTGGATGCCCTCTAAGCCGACTTTATCTGGTAAAAAAAAAAAAGGGGGGGGGGAGCCAGGCTGACTTCCATGTAAACGTAACTCATGAAGGCCAGGCTGCAGGGTCCCCCCACCCCCTCGGCCCGAGCCAGCGAGGCAACCCGCTTCAGCAAGGCCGGCCCGCACGAAGGCCGGTTGCCCGCTACTTTGCAAGCGAAGGGGGTGTTTGGCTTTGGGGTCGGGAGGCCCAAAGAAATGGGAGCCTATTTGGGCAATCCGGTCCTTCTCCGTTCCCGGAGAGTGGGTTGCCTTCTCTATCTCCCTCCGTCCTTTATCCCCCCTTTTTAAGCTAAGAAACAAAAACGACACTTTGTTAATAATATTGGTGAATGACGGTGGAGATTTTGCTCGTGTGTTAAAGCCAGGCTTTAGATTTTCAGGTTATGGCAGGGGGTACCCAAACTGGTCACGTGGTTCAGGGGGCCAGTCACTATGGCCGGGGGCCGCATCCGGCCCCATGTCAATTCATCCGGCCATGAAGCCCTCGTCGCTCCTGGGAGCGGAGGTAAATGGGCGCGTTTTACTTCCGCTCCCAGGAGCGATGAGGATTTAGCGTCGGGGGCCGGATCCGGGCTGTAGTTTGGGCACCCCTGGGTTATGGATTGGGAGGAATAAATCGTCGAGCTATGGCCCACGTCTGCAGGAGGGACTTGCGTTTCTGGTTTCACAGTTTAGTCTCATTGCCATGACTTATTGGGGTCCTGAGGAAGTGTAGATTGCGGTGAGACACGTGTTGCGTGTAAAAGATTGAGAGAGATTTGGAAAGAAACGCCAGGACAGGGAAACGGGCGTCTCGGCAAAGCAAACCGTGGCCTCCTCGTAGTGGTAAACCGAGTCTCCTGGCCTTCTTTCCCGGCCTTCAATAATATCCATGCGGGAGCAAGATTTTCGCAGAGGCCCCTCCAAAGGGGTGATATATCCCTTGAGGGTGATATAAAAAAATTCTTCACCCCTTGAGACGTCTGGATCCCTATTAGGATCCCATACATAACTCCTCTTGGGAGGCTTCTGGCGAATATTCCGTATGTTCTGCCTTTCTCACCCCACCCCCACCCCCAAAAGCTCTACAGAGAAGCGCTATGGGAGGGAAAGAGATGGAGGGGAGAAAAGGACGGAAGGAGCAGAAGCTCTGCCCCAACCAAAGGGTGGAAAAATCGGATCAATTCCATTTCAAGTCCGAAAGAAAAGGGGGGTGATCGCGCGTGGATTGCCGCCTGTGTGTGTGTGTGTGAGTTTCTGCTTAGCCCGTTAGGAGAGGGAGAGAGAGAGAGAGAGAGAGAGAGAAGTTTGAAGAACCGGAGAGAGAAAACAATCGGCTCGGGCGGAAGATGAGCTCCTTCCCCGGCGCCGATTGATCCATGCGCCGCCATCAGCGCCCGCCACATCTCGATCACGCCGCTATTGACACATCCCCGCGCCTTGAAACTCAGAAAAGCCACTTTGATTGACTAAAGGGGATTGACGGAGTGATTGAGCTGTCAGCGACTCCCTTCCGCTGCCCAACGCACCGGCTGGATCGCCGCCTTTTCCTTCCAAGCCACAAGATAGGGATCTATGTCTGTTATTGTTGCGGTCGAAGAGAGAAAAGGTAGAGACCTCTCGCCCAGGGAGTTCGGGGAGAGCAGCGCCGGCCTGGCCCGACCTGGCCTGGCCTGGTTTAACCCTGGGCCGCTCCTCCTCGGTTCTCCTCCCTTAGGCCTCAGTTTCTCCTCCTCCTCCTTTCTTGTTTACCTTCCCAAACGTAAAGGGGGAAAATAGGGGGACTGGTGTCACTCCTGCTGCTTCTCAGCTTGTCCCCCTCCAGCCCTAAAGATCGGGTCACTTTTTTGGAATGGGTCTGTTTGCCTCCTGCAGCTGAAAAACAGCAAGATTCACCCAGCATCCAAATGCCGCCAGGAAAAGAGAGCAGGCAGCAGATAGTGGGGAGAGAATTTGGAAATACTGGTAGGAAAAGCACGATGGACGGGCGAGGGTTTGTTTTTGGTTTTTTTTCAATAGAAAAAGCAGAAAGAGTTGGGATTCATGCAAGCTTGACAGACACAGAGGTAGAGAGAGATTTTTTTTTTTAAAAAAAAACCTAATACTTGTGTTTTGTTTTGTTTGGTGGTCCCTCTCAGCACTAAATCTGGGCCCTATCGCTCTGTATAGGGTAAGGAGCTCTGCCTCAGTTCCGTTGGAGAACTTCGAAATAAGAATAAATCAGAATGCAATCGCCCCTCTATTGCATTGTTTCTTTTTTAAAAAAATATATACACATGTTTTTATTTATTTAAATTGAGCAATCGAGGTTTGGGAGGATCCCTGGCAACTCCCTTCTTCTAGTACGTTTTTACTATTATAAAATAAAAATATATCATTAGATTCACAGTCGAAAACGGGTATAAATTAACAGTTCAAGACCTAACCAAGGACCAAAGAACTATTAACTGTCTGAGTATATAGGCAGTTCCTAGTAAAGTTGTTTTGTAGGGTTAGGATGCTCAAGTCCAATAAATAAAAATGTTCCAAATATCTAGAATTATTATTATTATTATTATTATTATTATTATTATTATTATTATTATTATTATTATTATTATTATTATTATTATTATTATTATTATTATTATTATTATTATTATTATTATTATTATTATTATTATTGCAGAAGAGGGGAAAATCATACTCGCTTACAATTTTTTTTAAAGAGAGAGAGAGAGATTGAAAGAGAGAGAGAATCAGATTCCCTCCAGCCCGTGTTTCCCTTCCAGAAATCATAACAGATTTTCTTCTCCCTACTACCGTACGTCTTGAGTTTATCCACCACGCAGTAATTCATTGCTCGGCTGGGCTGTTGGGTTGACATTTACAGTGTCCAGCCACTCTCTGCCGAAATGAATGGTTCGGATAGAGTCGTTCGAGATTATTTCCCTTTCGGTGACATTATTTCGTTCTCTAAGGAGTGGATGGAGTGGGAGAGAAAGAGAAGACACCACCCAGACAGACGGATCGGGCGAGGGGTATGCGCAATAGTTTGCCTTCGTATCCGAGAGCCAGCAAGGACAATAGACACGCGTTTTATTTCCCGAGGTGGATCTGAGCGAGATCATTTCCAAGGCTTCTAACCAGATACTGGTGGATCTGTAGTCAGAATGAGGTTGCGGTGGAGCGCGTATGCGTGTTTAAGCACTGATTAGAAAAAGACCTTAACGTTGACCTTAATAAAAACAAGTCCCCATCATGTTTTCAACGCAATGATATCATTAGAGTTCTCTAAACAAAGATGGCTCCTTTTCCAACCCTTATTGGAAATTGAAATATATATTTTTTCCCTTGGCATCTGCCGCAGGTTGCTGTTCAAATTTCTCCTGTAGCTTTGAGAAATGTTCTACACTGCATAGCAGGGATTGCGTTCCTGCCTACCTTTCTTTGTGTGTGTGTGTGTGTGTGTGTGTGTGTGTGTGTGTGTGTGTTTGCAGATGGGTTCAAGGACATACTTCGTAGGAAGGAGGCCTGCCTTTGAAATGGTGACCTAACAATTCAGACCAAATGTTTTCCGTTTGCTAGACAACAATGACACAAGGAGTTGGGTGTTCAGACGGACTTGAGACAGAAGCTACAAAAATTCCCAGGATGAGAAAAGTGGGGTTGCATGTTGTGTTGCGTTGCGTTGTGTGGAAAGAGGAAAGAGATTCATTCAGAAGGATCTTTATAAAAGGAGACACTTCTGAAACGTTGGTTGTTCGGATTAAAGAAATTTCATTCCATTAATTTGTTAAAATATTAACGTGTGTGCGTGTGTGTGTGTGATTTTAAGTTTCTACGCCTATCTATCCGGAGGCGTCTTGGCTTTGATTTGGAGGAATATCGTTTGAATGTCTCTTTAGATTAGCCCAGGTTTAGTACAGTTTCTGTTCCGACTAGGAATAGGGAGGGATCGGTTGTGAAAGATTGTTCTATTCTAATAGCTCACTCTTTGTGTGTATTTGTGGTTCAGAGAGGTGCTGCCGTCCCCTCAATACAAACCCCATTTGAAAATCACTAGCAGGGTCTCCTTTGGAATCACCCCTTTGCTAGGTCTACCTCCACATTTATTCCCTTAAAATCCAGTAGAAACATCTTGAGATGTTACGTCAAGCCAGCCCCGGAAGATTTCCTGGAGCGCAGCCTTGACACGTCTCATTTAACTCTTGCAGCGCTGGAAAGGTTAGGGAGCTGGTCTCGTCGGTGAATAACTAAGAATCCCACCTGCTCCGCTTAAATACAAAACTGCAGTTCAGGGAAAAAATAGAGAGTTTTCTCCACCAATACAAACAAGAGTGACGACCATTCTCCCGATTTTATAAAGTCGCCTGCTTAACTGGTGTCTTTTTTCGATACCAGTTAAGCAGCTTTGTCTTGAAGAGAGAAATCATAGTTACAGATGTAGAGGGATTAACTGAAAATTTATTTACGAGTGAAACGTCAAAGCCTGAGTTTGTCCCGGACCGGGAGGGGAGAGTCAGCAGGTATGTTCCTGTGATCATCTGCAGACGTTGGGACAAGAGTTGCCTACAGTCCAGCCTTTTCTTTTTTAAAATTCCTTGGGCCTCGAGTTTAATCCCACGTACAAGTGAGCCAAAGTTGGCGATGCTCTGTCCTAGGGGCGCCTCCTTGACTGTGGAAAACTGCCATCGCGTGGGAGTTGGCTGGGCTTTCGGTGGGGAAGAAGGCCAAGCTGAGCTCATTAGCAACTCTGTCCCCCACCCCACCCCATCCCTGTGTCGCCCTTTACGGTGGACAGATGTCCCCCTTTCGAAAGGGGCTGTACTCGTTGATTTCGGGGGGAAAGGGGGGATTTCCTGGACATGACACGCAGAGTCGCTCCCCACGTCCGAACGCCGGTGATGGTTATTGTGGTTGTCTTGGAATTCCTCTGATTTGGCCACGCTTTTTTTCCTCTCTCTCTCTCTCCCACCACCGCTTTCCCCTCTTTCTCCTGTCCTCACCGTCTCCCTCGTTCCCTTGTGCGTGTGCATGTGTGTTTGTGCGTCTCTCTCTTCCTCTTCCTCTCTCATTCTCTCTCTTCTTCTTCCTCATTCTCTCTCTCTCATTCTCTCTCTTCCTCTTCCTCATTCTCTCTCTCTCTCCCTCACTCATTCTCTCTCTTCCTCATTCTCTCTCTTCCTCTTTCTCATTCTCTCTCTCCCTCATTCTCATTCTCTCTCTCTTCCTCATTCTCTCTTTCTCTTTCTCATTCTCTCTTCCTTTCTCTCTCTCTCATTCTCTCTCTTCCTCTTTCTCTCTCTCATTCTCTCACTCTCTTTTTCTCATTCTCTCTCTTCCTCTTCCTCATTCTCTCTCTTCCTCTTCCTCATTCTCTCTCTCCCTCATTCTCTCCCTCTCTCCCACCCCACCCCGGCCCCGCCTGTAGGTCCCCGCACGAGGAAACTGAAGAAGAAGAAGAACGAGAAGGAAGACAAGCGGCCTCGGACGGCGTTCACGGCGGAGCAGCTCCAAAGACTCAAGGCGGAATTCCAGGCCAACCGCTACATCACGGAGCAGCGGCGACAGACCCTGGCTCAGGAGTTGAGCCTCAACGAGTCGCAGATCAAGATCTGGTTCCAGAACAAGCGGGCCAAGATCAAGAAGGCCACCGGCATCAAGAACGGCCTGGCTCTCCACCTCATGGCCCAGGGACTCTACAACCACTCCACCACCACGGTGCAAGACAAAGAAGAGAGCGAGTGAGAGAGAAAGGGGGGAGGGAGTGTCGTGTGAGGCGGGAGGGGGAGAAAGTGGGGGAGAGGCCCCGCTCCCCACAGACTTTGGGTTTCCTGATTTGTTTTTATTTTTTATTTTATTCTTAATATTATTATAATTATAAGAATTATATTATTACGGAACTGATCGCCAGGGAAGACAAAGAATAACCACACACACACACACACACACACACACACACACACACACACACACACACACACACACACACATACACACACATACACACACACACACGAAAAAGAAGACAATTTGGAAAAGCAAACAAAGGATTTTCCCTCCTTGCACTGACGCATTGGAGGGGAACTTCGGGGGAAAGGGTGCTATTTAAAAAGAAAAAAAAATTATTGTCTATTCATAGCGGTAAGGATTACAATTAAAAGCAAGCAAACAAGACAAACAGCACACTTAATTTTTTTTTAAAAAAATCTATATAGCCAAACATCGTATGGTCTTGTATATATTTAATTTCTGGTAAGAACGAAATAATAACGATAAAGTGTACCGTTTTTCTATTAGCTCAGCCGTGGAGCTTCCCTTCTTTGGCCTTTTATGTCTCCATGTTTGTTTTTTTCTTATAAATTTCACCTTACCCAGCCAGCCTGTTAGCGTCTTGGTTCCTCAGTGTTTAGCCTGGCTCTCCCCCTCCATGTTGCCTTTCCCACTTTCTCCCTGTGCATTCTTGTGTGTGCCTTCACTTATCTTAATTTGTGTGGGTGTGCGTATGTGTGTGCTTATTCTCTCCCGTCTCGTCCCCACACCAGTCAGAACAATAACAATATGACCCACAGACTGCGAGACTAAACCCCTTGCTGCAAGCCAAAGATTTTTTTCTTATGTTCAGAAATCTGTAGTCTGAAATAAAGTGTAGACTGTGTTCAGGATCTATGGCGATTCTGTAATTCTTCCTCCTCCTTCCCGTTTAATAGTCAGACTCTTATTCTATATCTATTTTTTCTCTCTTGATCTTTTTTGGTAAATATTTTTTCTCGTTACAAGCAACTGGTTTCTTTCAAGGAGGAATGAATATACTTGTTTAAAATCTTGCTGATCCTTGCTGATCTTTTCTCTTCTTTCCTCCCTCCTTTTCCCGTTCGTTGGCGGGGTGGAAAAAAAAGTAAGCCTAATGTGGTTAAATGTCGATTCGTTAATAGTGCGATCCTTGCACATGTTTACGTCTAAATACTGTAAGTTTCGTGGAGAGCAGAGCAATTATTCTAAAAGAAACGTGCATGTGATCCTTCCCTTTGCAAACTTCGCTCTGTCCCCACTAAACTTGTTTCCATGGGACCTGCATTGGTCACAACTAACTTCGGCTGTATACCGAGAGTGATGAGAATGGTGCAGTCCCAGATTTCCAGGTCGGTCTGGACTCTTTCGATGCCAGTGGTACCATATTGCTATCTTTTCTCAGAGAGAAAGAGAAAGAGAGACAGGTTGACAGACAGAGGGATATATATATTTTTCACTGTATATCTGAAAAATGACTGAAAGATTAGCAACGTCACGAAATGGCTCCTTCCAGTTCCAGGATAGCTTAAAGAAATTTGTCTGACAGCTCCTTGCTTCGCATCCAAGATCATATTGAATTTGTACTGCCTTTTTGCCAGGAAAAGCAATAGAAAGTCGAGGGAGGGGGGAGGAGGAGGAGGGGAGAGTGAGGATGATCAGTACTTTGCAAGCGGTTGCTTAGCAGCGCAGCATAATGAATGGGAAGGACGGGGTGAGGATGGGGTGGGGGGCGTCTTTCCTTCCCTGGCCTTCTTGGAGATGCCTTTGCAGTAGCAGCAGCATCGCCGCCACTAGTAATTATTAGTTTGGCAAAGTAAATTCAGAGGCGACACATCTCCTCGGCTCAGGAGGTTTCCCACTTGAACTAACAGGTACAAGCAGACGGAGAACCCCTTGTTCCCCGACAGGCCAACGTTAGAGAAACCATTTTTAATTTGCTTGGAGACACTGCGCGATCGTGGCATTCAGTATTTAGACGTGCGTGCTGATGATTCTTCCGTGAGATTGCCCGCTACTTTAAAGACACATGAGCTTGTTCTAAAAGGCAGATTTCTTTCGTTCTTTCCTTCCTTCCTTCCTTCGGGGCCATTCAACAATTATGTGACCCATTTTTTGGGGGAAATCGACCCCCTCCCCCCTATGTAATCCAACCGTAATTTTAGCTTCGACCCCCCTCCCCCCTTTAAAATTATGTAATCCAGAGTTTTTGTTTCGAAACTCTAATTTTTAGAGCTTTTCACTATTGGTGCCTAAATACACAACAGCTCCAAATGGATTGTGTAATCTTTGACCTGACGTTCCCCCCCCCACGTAATTTCCCCGTAATTCAGATGGCAGACCCCTTCCCCCTTTCAAGGATCACGTAATTGTTGAATGGCCCCTTCCCTCCTTCCTTCCTTAACAAGGATCTATGGCAGCCTCAGCTAGCAAACACGACGCCAAACATAGCTATTCTTCAGGGGAAGAGACAGAATTCTATATGCAAAAGCCGCCAGGTTTTACTCCTAGCATCTCTGGGTTGTGCTCTGGGTTGTGCCCCGAAAACCCCACCAGAGAGCAGCTGCCAGCCAGTGTCAAGGCCTCGATGACACAATGGCCTAATTTCTTTAGGTTAGATGCCCAAGCTCCCAAACGATCACCAGATTTGTAATAACGATTTAAGATAAAGTAATACAGTGCAACTAGGATTGATCACTAACTTGTGTTGAATGAGAAGGGCAATGATAGGTTAAGAAATAGAGGTGGTAGAGGCAACAGAAGGAATACATTTTGTCCTGTCTTTCTTTCTTTTCCCCCTTCCTTCCTTTATTGGTTTGTATAATTCAGGTATTTGGCTGCGGAGCCAGAGGTTGGGAGTTTGATTCCACGCTGTGTCTCCAGGGAGAACAGCCAGCCTGTATAGCCACGGGCAAGTTGCACCGTCCCAGGACACCCCAGAAGAAGGGATCGGTAAGCCACTTCTGTAGAGGACCCTGGAAAGGAGGAACGCCGGACATCCAACTCGACTTAACTGCTCGCAATTATTATTATTATTATATATAACTTAAAAGAGTGATTTATAAACAAGTATTTAAGCAAAACGTTTCGGATTCTGCCTACTTTACTTGTAAAAGTGTGTGTGTGTGTGTGTGTTATAAAAACCATGACAAAAGTAGAATTGAGGTGATTGCATTCGGTCTTTAAGGCCATCTTTTTCTTTATAAAGCAAGCCATTTGTTTGTCTCACTTTGTAATATCAATCTCCAGCATTTGTTAAATTTTCTGAATTATCCTTGAGTAACTTCAGGAAGCAGAAGACAACAAACTACTGGAGGAAAAGTGGAACGGGAGTTGGGGCGGGGGGAGGAGGAGGTGGCAGTTCAGAGGAAGTACAGGTGAAACTCGGAAAATTAGAATATTGTGCAAATGTTCACTCATTTCACTTAAAAGGTGAAACAAATATACGAGATAGAGTCACTACATGCAAAGCGAGATACGTCATTAATTCGTTATAATTGTGATGTTCATGGCGTACAGCATCATGAGATTATGTGATGATTATGGGGTACATGAGATTGGGGGGTTGGGGTTTTTATAAGGTGTAAACCAAAGCCTTGAGTCACCCCAGGGCGAGGAAGGCGGTATATAAATAAAAAAATAAAAATAATAATAAAAAAAATCAATATTATAACAAAGTAAGGCTTGAACAATCTCACTTTGCATGCAATGAGTCTATGTCATATGTTTGTTTCACCTTTTAAGTTGCATTACTGAACTGAATGAACAGTTGCACGATATTCTAATTTTCCGAGTTTCACCCAAAGTTACCTGCCTTTGGAGGGGACGTTCCGAAGACGATTTAAGCCCTTCGACGTTCCTCAAGGATAAAACAGAACTTACATGAACGTCGAAGGGCTCAACTTGGAGTCGGACTTGACCAAAGTGGACGAAGGAGAAGTCTACACCCTGTACAAGGGTTTCATTTCGCGGTGGCATTGAAAGGCAAAACTGTGGCCTTCCGAAAAACGTGTTCTCGGGCGTTTTGGTACCAAATCGGATCAGATGGATTCGCCATTCGCACCGTTGTTCAAACTTTAGGGGCGAGAACGTGCTCCGATTTATGGGCGATTGGGAAGGAAACTGGAGCCACACACCGTGGACCTGTTTGCTGGATAAGCAGTCTCGCAGACGTCTGTCGGACTTAATTCTCCAGGCAGTGTGCAAGGGACGGAGAACCCTCTCTTCTTCTGCACCTCTCCCGTCCCGTCCCGTCGGGGCTCCCTTGAAGGCCAGGCTCCTGTTCTGCGAGCGAGGAAAGCAAAGCCTGAGCGTTTGTCTTGCTGTGGCGTCGGCGACGACATGCACAGCTTCTCTGCTGTTGCTGCTGCTGCTGGCAACGTTAATTTCACATGCGATTGGCACTCTGGCAAGAGATGGACCTCAGAGTTTGGAGTTTGGTTACTGCCTCCCGCAGAGCCGGTCCCCCCCCCCCCCCCCCCCACGGCTTGGCATCCTAAACACACTGGCTATGGATTACATCCCATTCCAACTCACAAGAACGCCCTTCCAAGAAAACGGCAGGAGGATCCAGTTGGACCATGGTTTAGGACTCACTGGATGGTTAGAAATACTGCCAACCAAGGCCGTAGGGGGGGGCAGGGTGGGTAGCCACCCTGAGTTTGCAGTCTGCCCACCTTCAAACTTCCTGCTGCTTATACATATCTGACATATATGTATACGACATTGTTGCCCATCCTGAAAAAATATTCACCCACCCACGTCTAGTATCCTGGCTATGGCCCTGCCATCGCTGCACAAAGGGAAGCCGCCGTGTGACCCACTTCGTCTATCTTTGAAAAGCAAGGCAGACGTTAGTTCGTGGTTTCAGGAATAAACCAAAGTTGCCACAATGAAACTGATTATTTATAACTGCTTTCATCCTCTCTGAGAGGTGATCTAAAAATATGGCGGTTAAAAAAGCACAACACAATACAGCACAACACACACACGCGCACACACGCACGTACACACACACAAAATCAAAACTAATCAAACCCCCCCCCCCCAAAGGAAAAAAAAGCCAAACCAAACCACCACAATGTGTTCAGAGAACATTTATTTTATTCCGCCCCTCCTCCCTAGGAGTTTCTGGCATTCCCTTAGATTTTTTATTTCCACAACTGCCTTCCGTGGTCTGTTACACTATTGCTTCCAGGGCTGTAAGGCGTTTGAGTTCAGTAATTCCCAACGCCCTTTTCTTTATAGGCCATCCACTCTCTCGCTTTAATATAACAGACCAGGAGAGGAAGTTTTAAATTAAAAAAAAGTAATGGCACTGATTCATAACATCGTTTATTAAATTTTGTCTCTTATCCTACTAGTCTCCTAAAAGGCTCTGCTCCGCTGTTCTTAAAGTTCAACAATCAGACCTTACAATTTTCTGACATACTGTACATGCACACAGAAATCCCATGTCTCTATAGGTTTCCTTCCTAAATGATCTTAATTATTTATGTCCTATTTCTTTCCAAATCAGCTGGAACCCTATGTTGTTATTATGTGCCCTTAAGTCTCCTCCGACCTAGGCTGACCCTATGAAAGTGATTTCCAAAATGTCCTGTTGCCAACAGCCCCAGCACGGTTCTCGGCAAACTGGCTTCGTGGTCTTTCCCTTTTATCTAAACTGCACCAAATGCAATAAGATTTACTCTAAAGTAGCCATAGATAGAATTGCACAATAGTGATGCAATCCTTAACACCCATCTCACCAAGAACTTTTCCAGCGGCAAGTGTAAGATCAGGCTGCGAGGCTATAATCATATTCATACTTATTTGGGAGTAAAACCCATTAAAGGTAGAGGGGGTCGATCTAGTTATTTTAGGCAATTGCGGTGGCTTAGTGGTTAAGACACTGAACTTGACGACTGGAAGGTCGGCAGGTCAGCAGTATGAGACTCGAGTGCTGCACGATTGTGAGCTCCTGTCGTCTGTCCCAGTTCTTGCCAACCTAGCAGTTCGAAAGCAAGTAATTGCAAGTAGATAAATAGGTGCTGCTTGGGCGGGGAAAGGTAACAGCATTCTGTTTGCTTTTTACCTTTAACTATTTTAGAGTTAGAGCTCCATACACCAGGTTGCTTCTACCTCGATACAATCCGGAAACATTTTCCCTCTTAGTGAGTAACTTTAATGAAGGGAAATTGTTTCATTGCGTCAAAGATCATGGCCAGCATTTCAAAATTGCAAGCAAACAATTGGAATCCGGATCTTTAATTCCCTTCCCTTCACCTCCCACAGAATAGGAATGTTGAGTCCAAACATTATTGACTCAAGGCAAATAAGGAAGCAAAAACTGGAAGTTCAATCCTCGCGGGCCACTTCCACCACCCCTTCCACATAATCCTTCCGCTAACCAGAACCCGGGGTGGCACTGGAACTCCTAAAGAACAATGCCAGGGCTTTAATTTTTTCTCTCCTCTCACATCACCCCCCCCCATATTTATAGCAAAAATTAGGCTCCACCCATCTACCACACCTCCCCTTTTATTTACTGAACCGGGAAGAAAAAGCGGCTTGCTGTAATTCAGACCTCGGCCACGCACACCCTTTTGCTTTGTTTCTGTATCCAAAACCTTGAAATGTTGACCAACGTCCCTCTCGGTTTCCTCCTGTCTCCTGAACCGCCCTTCTGTTGAAGCTGGATAGGAGACAACACACCCTATTTCCTCTCTTGAATGCAGACTTGCTCTCCCCATGGTCCAGATTCATACACACAGACTAGAGTGACCCTTGACATCTTCTGAATGGATATGAACCTCAAGTCTGCCAGTTCAGATCCAGGAAGAGCTTTATGGCAAGAACAAACATTTTCGAGGGTACACAAGACAAGAGCAAAACCAAATTAGAAGATGGAGGAAGGAGCTCACTGGGCAAGGAAGAGCATTAAAGGAGGCTATAGCTGAGGAACTCAACCTCCCCTATGTCACTTGGGTTGGAGGACGCTGAAAAGGTTGAGGGTCGGAGTCCCTAAATGCAAGTCCAACATGCTCAAGTAGGGGTTTCTGGTGGACAACAACATGCTGTGTGAATGTGGAGAGATACAGAATCCGGCTAATTTCCTGGTCTGCTGATTACTACCAGAAATGTGTACTAATGAAGATTTAATTTTGGCAGATGACAAAGCCAAGAAAGTGGCTTCATTTTGGCAGTCCAAACTTTGATCTGGACATGACAGAAGAAGACACTAGCAATGGTTGTGGGTTTCAGGTGTACCTTATGGATCCAGTCCAGTTGCCACTGAAGGCAATAACAAAATGCCTCAGGTGTCAAATGGAGCAAGGGACACCAACCCAGCCTCCAGGAGCAATATTACTGCTGAGTTCAATAGGATTGGGAATGTACGCACAAGCACAGATGTGCAGGGATGTTTGTAGGTATGCATGTCCTTAGTCTGAAGGGGATAGACACAGGCACACTTGTCTCTCCTAGTTGTGTAATTAATGCATAGAAAAATGAACATTCAGACCTAATACAAAAAGGAACATCCATACCTAACACTAATATGGGACACTAAAGGTAGACACACCTTTCCCAGCCTTTGTGAAATTTCATTTGAACTTTTGTTGTCCATCTCAGGTCCCAATTCAAATCAAGAGTTGACTGATTTGTTATTAATTGGGGTCGAATCATGCTGATCAAACAACAATTGTCTTCCTCCAAAATGGATTCCCATTGAAGAGGTCAAAGGTGTTTGCTGCTCACTTGATATCTCAGCATATTGATCAACACGAGGTATGTTTTTTGGAAGTGGTGGTAGAGGGGACCTGAGAACATGAGTTAAAGGATGGTTAAACTCTCTGCCTTTCCTCCTTGGATTGTCCAGACAATTGATTGTCCAGAGGAGAACACCCCTTCCATTGAGAAGAAAGTGACCAATCCAAGTCCAGAGGAATGCTTTCCTAGATCAATTGTTCACACAGTTCCAAAAGAAGAATTTCAAACACCTGCGCATAACCCTAGTGGGGCCTATAGCGGCTGGAACAATGACTGAGATGCTGGAGCAAAATGATTCCAACCTCATCAAGGGAATTTAATCCAGTGCTTCTGGTGTGTGTGTTGTGTGTGTTTGTTTCATCCAGTGTGTTGTGTGTGTGTGTTTCATCCAGTGCCTCTGGTGTGTGTGTTGTATAAGTGAGTGAGTGAGAAAGGTCTTGCATTTCTGCTCCCACAGTGAAAATGGGTTGTACACAAATTAGCAAAAGAGATTGCTAGAGGACTGTTGCATCAAAGAGGAAGGTAGAAAGGATAATTACACTGTTCAAACTTGTTTGGTCAAGCTCATGACCATGAGAGGGCAACAGGACACAATAAATGCTTAGCAAAGAGCAAGGTCCCCAGGAATTGTTCCTATGAAATCATTCAGGCTTGCCTTTGGTATCTGTGGGTGTGGGAACAGGATGCAGGAACATACTGTAGTGTCCATTGAATTTAGGAGGTGACTGAAAAAGAAGGTGGAAAGAAATCAAATGGCCTGTCCTACAGCACAGGGAGGCCTAAAACAAACCTATAGGGTATGATGTGAACAGAGAATACACAGATGTTGTATTTTGTAGCATTGGCCCTGTAGGCCAACTGGAGTTCTGTAGACAGTCTGGGCTTGATTAAATACATAGTTGTGTAATGAGGCTGGGTAAACACCCCCAAGATGGGCTTGTGTTCCATCTCCCAGAAATACATTTTCCAAGGGTTGAAGCCTTAAACATGTTCTCCAGCAAACACTTCCTACAGCAGAGGCATTCTAGCTGCCAGTCTCAGAGCATGTGCTAAGGAATGCACCCCATGCAAGGTGTTCTTGGTCATTGGTTGTAGAGGTTGAGAAGGAAACCTTCACATCTGTCAATAACAGGTCTAAGATCTTAGAGAGTTTGCTTCTTGAGTGTGACAAGAAGGGAAGAAGGGGTACCTCAACTGACTGCAACACCTGGTTCCCCTCCAGCCAGGCCTAATTCAGAACTCAGAAGAGTCATCTTTCTAGGCAATTCCCCCCTCCTTTAAGTGCCATATCTAATTCTGAATATTGGCTATTATCATGGTGATTAGCTATGAAGATTGTCCTGTGAACAATATGGCCTTCCACTTGCCTTCCACATCGCAGCATGACACCTATACCACTGATCCAGTTCAGTTCCATCAGTCATTTTCTGGTTCTGAGCCTCTTTGGCACACAAAGTCATAATCAGCCCCAGGACAGCATAGATAAAGCTGCTGCCCTCCATCAAGATGGATTCAAATGGAATTTAATCCAGTTGGAGACCACCACCCTTCCCTGTGACTTCTCCACCCAAGGCTGTTAGTCATCAGGGTTGCCAAGATTAGTTAACTGCCACCTGATGATTGGCACTGAGTTGCTGGCAGTACGGTCTACTTTATTACCATTGCAGGATAACCGGGCTAGACCTACAGGTAATTCCTAGGATCTTCCAACTGGGGGATTCTGGAGGAGAAAGTTTTAAAAAAACAAAACACAAATCCTGGCTTGGCCAGTCTAGGCTGTGTTGCTGAAGAATGCATTTCTAGACTCCTTGGTTAGCAATAACCAGCTGAACATCTACAACCAAACTCCAAGCAAGTTAAAAAGAATCTCCAGCTACTTGCTATTTCTTCTTTTCCTTTCCAAAGCAGTGTAGTTGTCTCTCTGGTGGCCAAAGGTGAGTTTTCCCACTTCTACCTTACGCTTCACAAGAGGTTAGTGGCCCAAATCTCCTTTCATTCTAAGGAAGGAAACCACTATTCCTTATGTATGTGTGTGTGAGTGACTACAAGGCCACAGCAACTCATGCTTGATTCTCAATTCCATGTAGCATCAATGCACATATAGCCATTTACACCACACTCTACCTGGTGACATTCTAGATGAGAAATAAAATAGCTAAGCTGACACTCTTGCTTCTTCAGGGGAAATGACTACACAAAGCTTGCCTTGTTAGCTGGAAGGCAGGCAAGTTGACAGTTCGAGACCCAGGTACTGACCCATGTCTGTCCCAGCTCTTGGGGACATGAAAAGAGTCTCGTTTGGGGATTCCCTTAGCAGAGATTCTTCTGCAAAAATCTTTTCAACCCAGAATAATTTCTGACAATAAATTATTATTATTGCAGCTCCCCTGGTGGCTTAGTGGTTAAGACGCTGAGCTGGAGACTGGAAGGTCAGGTTTCAATACCCGAGAGCTGCACTTGGGGACATGAAAGGAGCCTCATTCAAGCATCCCCTGAGCAGAGTTTCTCCAGCAAAAATCATTTCAACCCATAATAATCTCTGACATGAAATTATTATTCCCAGTTTCTTTTAAAGTGATGATGAGGTTTTTTTGGTACTATTCTTTGGTACTATTATTTTCAAGACAAGGCTAGGAAGTTCTTTGTATGTCCAAGTCATAAAGTAAATTAAGGTAACTTTTAGTTGATTATTTATGTTAAAGCAAACAATTAACCCTAAAATAGGAGCAGTCCACAAATCTGAAGAACATAGATTACTTACATCAGAGAATTCAGTTCTGTGGTATATTTGGTTAAAATAACAACAACACAATGCATCAGAATATAACAAAAGTCAGACAGAAAACAGTGTGGATACAGGATGCCAGTAATTATTATTATTATTATTATTATTATACACATTAGCATGTGCATATGTATGGTAAAGAATTGGTAAAGAAGGTGGATTGTTCTCATATAACACCCAAAAACTTACCAGGGAAACTGAAAGACTCCATCAGAAACAATCCACTGGTGCCTATTTTACAGATGAAGAATACTCAAGGTGAAAGATAAATGGAATGCACAAAATAGACATGCCATAGCTGCCCCTGCCCCCCCCACTTTTGAAATTTTCTTTATTCCCTTGAACATAGTGGGGTCAGAAGCCAGTGAGTATGGCTCACCAGTAGATCTGAATGGAACATAGGCATGTTCTGTGTATAATAGCACCCCCTGTGTCACACCAGTTTTATGAGGAGGACCAGTGGTTCAGTTGCGATGGGAACAGGAAGTACACACTTTTTGATCCAGGAGATTAAGCTAAAAGCCTCTCCAGACAGGCATAAAGCTTGTTATTAGGATTGCTCTTGGCGCTGGTCAGTTCAAGTCTTTCCAGCATGAAAAAGACCATTCCCATCTCTCCCATCTGGACAGGCCCTCAGTTTCCTGTGATTGACTTACCCGGTCTTAGAAACAATCCAGCTATAGAAACATAGCTGTGGCAGAATGGTTGGATAGTATTGTGAATACCAGTTGGGGGGGATTTTCTGAAATTGCTCAAGAGGCATCCAAGAAGGGAAGCCTGGTTATAATGGGGGACTTCAATTACCCTCACATAGACTGGGTGAACTGTTGTTCAGCACATGATAAAGAGATAAAGTTCCTAGATATGCTAAATGATTGTTCCCTGGGACAGATGGTTGAAGACCCAACTAGAGGTACAAGAATCCTTGACTTGATCCTGAGTAATACTCAGGATCTGGTGCAAGATGTTAATGTGACTGATCCAATAGGGAACAGTGACCACAACTCAATTATGTTTAACTTGATCATAGACCGCAAGTCACTGATAAAATCTAACACAGAGACCTTAAATTTTCAAAAAGGAAATTTCCCAAAGTTGAGGAAACTAGTAAAAAAGAAGCTGAAAGGGAAAATTGAGAGAGTCCAAACACTCCAAGAGGCATGGAGGCTGTTTACAAAAACAATAACAGAGGCTCAATTGGAATGCATACCCAAAAGGAAAAAGGGCACTGCCAGGTCCAAGAGGACTCCAATGTGGCTTACAGGAGCTGTTCGGGAAGTGATCAAGAGCAAGAGAAGCTCATTTAGAAGATGGAAGGCTTGTCCGGATGAGGACAGCAGGCAAAAACATAAATTCTGGCAGAACAAATGCAAGGCAACAATCAGGAAAGCAAAGCAAGACTTTGAGGAGCGTATAGCTAAAAATACTCAGAGAAATAACAAAGACTTCTTTAAGTACATTAGAAGTAAGAACCCAACTAGGAAGGCCATTGGACCATTAGATGACAATGGAAGGCAAGGGGTTATTAAAGAGGAAACAGAGATTGCAGAGAGACTCAATGAATTCTTTGCTTCAGTATTCACTGAAGAAGACAGAGGCCACATGCCCAAAACAGAGCCTATCTTCGTAGGGAGGGAAACTGAAGAATTAAGCCAGATAGAAATAACCAGGGAGGAGGTCCTTGCATGTCTTGTTAAACTAAACACTAACAAATCACCAGGACCAGATGGCATCCATCCACGAGTTCTCAGGAAACTTAAAGATGAAATTGCTGATCTCCTAGCCAAAATATATAATATTTCCCTCAAATCAGGCTTTGTGCCTGATGACTGGAAGGTAGCGAATGTAACACCAATTTTCAAAAAAGGATCCAGGGGTGATCCAGGAAACTACCGACCTGTCAGTTTGACATGTGTCCCAGGCAAAGTGATGGAAACCATCCTAAAAGATAGAATTAATAGGCACATAGAAGAGAAGGCGCTGCTAAAGGAGAGCCAACATGGCTTTTGCAAGGGCAAATCATGCCTCACAAGCATGTGGATAAGGGGGATCCAGTTGACATTGTTTATCTGGACTTTCAGAAGGCTTTTGACAAAGTCCCACACCAAAGGCTCTTGAATAAACTTACCAGTCATGGAATAAAGGGACAGGTCTTGTCCTGGATCAGCAACTGGCTAAGGGACAGGAAACAGAGGGTAGCACTAAATGGACACTTCTCCAAGTGGAGGGAAGTAAAGAGTGGGGTCCCCCAAGGTTCAGTACTGGGACCCCTGCTTTTCAACCTCTTCATAAATCATCTAGAGGTAGGAGTAAAAAGCAAGGTAGCCAAATTTGCTGACGACACTAAATTATACAGGGTAGTGAAAACTGTGAGAGATTGTGAGGAGCTCCAGAGGGATCTCTCGACACTGGGGGAGTGGGCAAAACAGTGGCAAATGAGTTTCAACATTAGTAAGTGCAGAGTGATGCATGTTGGGGCAAAGAACCCCAATTACATTTATAAACTGATGGGGTCTGAACTCTCTGCGACCAGGAAAGGGACCTTGGTGTCCTGGTGGACAACTCAATGAAGGTGTCAGCCCAGTGTGCCTCAGCAGTGAAAAAAGCAAACTCAATGCTAGGGATCATTAGGAAGGGTATAGAAAATAAGTCAGCAAGTGTCATTTTGCCTCTTTATAAATCTATGGTGAGGCCCCATCTGGAATACTGTGTACAGTTCTGGTCGCCATACCTCCAGAAGGATATTATGGAGCTGGAAAAAGTGCAGAGGAGGGCAACCAGAATGATTAGGGGACTGGAACACCTTCCTTACCATCCGAGGCTGCAACGGTTGGGCCTCTTCACTCTTGAACGACGACGTCTAAGAGGTGACCTGATTGAAGTTTATAAAATCATGCACGGTGTGGACAAAGTAGATAAGGAAAAACTGTTTTCCCTATCGCATAACACTAGAACTAGGGGACACTCCATGAAACTTTTGGGTACTAGTTCTCAAACAAATAAGAGAAAGTACTTTTTCACCCAGAGGATTACTGGTCTATGGAACTCCCTGCCAGAAGAAGTGGTGACAGCTGTCAGTCTTGACAGCTTTAAGAAAGGATTAGATAAGTTCATGGAGGACAAGAATATCAATGGCTATAATTATGGATACTTAAGGACAACCTCCGGGTTGGAGAGATAGGCAGGATATCTCTCAATATCATTTCCAGGGAATCCTAAGCAGGCATCTGCTTGGGAATACCCTGAAGGAAATGGTGAGCCACTGTGTGAGACAGAATGCTGGACTGGATGGGCTGTGGCCTGTTCCAGCAAGGCTGTTCTTATGTTCTTAAGACCACCCCCCCCCCAAGAAAAACCCATATCCTCCCTGTATGCAATAAACTAGCAGAGATAAGGCTAAGGAAAACCCCTTAAAATATAAATTTTATTATATGAATGAAATAATGTATTGAGTATTTTTTTAAATAACTGGGTCATAACAACTGAACTTGGTTGGATTTAATTGTGGGCACGTATAGAGAGGAGTGGACTGGAAGGGCTTTTCTTTACTCAGCACCACTTACTTCTGAATTAATATGCACAGTAGGATTCAAATAAGGAAGGCTGAAGAATTGGGCCCTACATGTAAAGCTGACTGGTTCCGGTTGGCACATGAACATTGAAGGAATGATTTCAGGAGGACAACCTCAAGTGTTGGCTAGAACAAACCCTTTCACAGTAACAATAAAACAAAGGGCTAATCTTTTGCTTTCCATTTTGCTAAAAAAATCACCCACCTCTGCTGCTTGATGGTAAGACCAGCCCTCAATATGCACCTGCAAAAGGGGAGTAAACCTTCTTGGTCTTCCGTTTTGTGATTTGTGTCCCAAGGCTACACTTCTCAGGAAATTCCATCCTGCACATCAATCCAGCTCAAGGCCTGGCTGTCATTGAGCTGTTTCCCCTTCTCCTTGTCCCCTCCTATTCCGTCAAGATGCCCTGTCTTTCCTTCTCTGGTAGGAGAAGTTACTGCCTGGCCTGAGCCATCCAAGGAGAGAGCTGTGCAAGAAGCTGGTGATTTTGCATAACCAGACAGGACTTGAGTGGCCTAATTTGGGGCCCTTTGGTCCTCAGGGAGGCCAAACACTCATTTGTCCATCCCCCCATCTCACTTCCTCTGGAGGTGTGTCCACCAATGACTTCTGCTAAGGAGCTTGTTCCTTTGTCCCACCTTCCAAGAATAAAAGCAGACACTATTGTGAGTACCATCTTGCCCGGTCAAAGGTCAGAATTCACCATTCCAATTACAATGATTTTCCACCCATGTTTATCTTGAGCCTGGGTGAGCAAACAATGTGGGAGAGACAGAAAGAAAATGATGAAAAAAGTCTGAAACAGACTTTCATTTCCCCTTCCCCTATTTTTAAATTCACCAATGCCTTTAAGAAGAAATGCAGGGAATAAATGGGAAAGATTTTCCTTAAGATATCACAATTCCAAGAAAGAAAGAAAGAAAGAAGCTTGATTTCTTTGGTAAAAAGTAAACTGCCAGTAATGGTGTGGCAGAAAATTAGAACGAGAGTAAGCGAAGAGGATGCTTTCTTACCAGCCTTAATAATAAACTGTGTTTACTGGAGGTACCTCACCCCCACCAACATCTTTGACAACAGCTGCCTGGTTGACCTTCACCTCTAACCTGTACTTATCCACTTCCTTAAGAGGAAGGAAGGAAGGAAAATATTTCCTAGGAAGTTCAGGAGGACACATAAACATATCTATACACACACCAGTTCTTTCTTTCTTTCACAAACATACAGTTCTCTTCTGTTACTTATGTGATAATTGCATAATTATGTGATAATCTAAACACTGGCCTTTCCAAAACTTTTATAAAAGACATATAAGGAAACAGATTTAGAGTTTTAGGGTAGTATCCACATTTCTTAAAAAAAACCACACACACCATGATTGCTAATTTATTGTCCAAAGTAGGTAACTTTGGATTGGAAGGTGCACTTTCTCTTACTCTCTATTTCCACTCTCAAATACATCAAGCCAATGGGAAAATATATTCACCATGTCAGGCATTTTGCCTGCTATGTTTTCCTCTGATTACGTGCAACTGGAAAGGCAGCTGGGATGAAACCCATTTGCATTGCAATCATTCCCATTTTCACTGTGAAGTAATCTCCATTGCATTGACTGGGACTTGGTCACAGGTGAGTGTAAACCAACCCAATGGAATCCTAGGAGACCAGAGCACTCAGAACTCACTTCTGAATAGTACTGCTAATTCCTTCTATTTAATACAAAGATGATGTAAACTTTACCTGAGTGTGTAAAAATATTTCCCCCTTGAGGAAAACCTTTCAAGTAGTTGCTGCGTATGTAAGCCCATATTAAAAACATTTTCCTCAACAAGAAATTAAAAGTAAAGGCAACTGGCCACAGCGTGGAAACCTTTTGAATAATCATGAAATGTAAGGTCATTGGAGTAGATCCCGAATCAGGCCTTTCCTCTTACAGGTGAAACTTGGAAAATTAGAATATTGAGTCAGGCCTTTCCTCTTACTGTATTTAGCCCGACTTCTCCCTAGTCTGTCTTGCAGTGTTAAGTATCTGTTAACTTTCACCAGTTATGCCAGCAAATAAAACGAGGATTGACCACAGAAAGAAGACTCCATTTTGTGCAAGAGTTACTTAAAAAAATAAAAATAAAATAAAAACAAAGTTTTCAGATGAAAATTTCCAAGCTTCTAGGAAGACTGTGTGGGTGAGAATCAGGTTGTATCATTTCGCCGACTTCATCCTTGCCCCAAAGAAATCCTTAAAGTGTCCCTCTGGCCTGTTACACCAAAAGCGGAAGATTTAAATAAGAATTTCTCCCTTAGTTTTGGAAATGCCAGGGGTGGGAGTGGTGGAAGGAGGCGGCGGGATTGGGTGGTGGTGGGAGAGAGAGAGAGAGAGAAAACTGTACATTTGGTTCCTAAATGAACTGCTTTAAGGAGGCTTTAAAGAATGCATGCAAAGTTGGCTAAGGAAGCCTCTTTCCTTCGGTTGAGCGAGCTGCAGAAGCCACTGAACAATGAGATCTGGCCAGGACCAGGTGAGCAAATCTTTCTTTTTCCAGAGCCAGATCGACACTTGGCCCTAAGATGCTGCATTAGGCGCCTAAACTTCCTTTGGGATAAAACACTTTTCTTTGGGTGATTCAAAGCCAGGCAAGGTTAGGTTAGGCAAGACGTCGAGGAAGGCCAGAGAAGTGTTTCCAGCCTGTATGCCGGGGCTTTCGAGAAAGTCCCACTTTCGAGGAAGATCCCTTAACCGTCCCCGTGAAAATACTTCTTGTGTGTGTGTGTGGAGAGGTGGTGTTTGTTTGTTTCTGTTTTTGCAGACGCGTGTTTTGAGGCCACCTGAAGTGTGGCAGGAAAATCGAGATAAAACCCAAACATCACTAATGCTCTTCGGCCGCGATTTTGTTTGTAAGGACTCATCAGCCTTTAAATGCGTGCTCGGAGCCTAGAGAATAGAGCGGGACAATCGGCTCTGGTTCCTCTTTTAGCCGATATGAATGAAATAATGTATTGAGTATTTTTTTTAAATGACTGAATCATAACAACTGAACTTAGTTGGATTTAATTGTGGGCACGTATAGAGAGGAGTGGACTGGAAGGGCTTTTCTTTACTCAGCACCACTTGCTTCTGAATTAATATGCACAGTAGGATTCAAATGAGGAGGGCTGAAGAATTGGGCCCTACGTGTAAAGCTGACAGGTCCCGGTTGGCACATGAACATTGAAGGAATGATTTCAGCCGTCTTAGAAACCGAAGCGCTTGGCGAGGCCCCCCTGAGACCGTCCGGCGCCTTTTCGTGTTTAGGAATCGGAGTCCCACTCGGCCCTGTGTAAACCCGAGTGAAAGTGAAAGCTAGTCTGCGCGAAGCTCTTGTTTCTGTTGATTTATGCTGTGATTGTTGTGAGCCGCCCTGAGTCGGCGTATGCTGAGTGGGCGGCATACAAATCGAACCAATCAATCAATCAATCAATCAATCAATCAATCAATCAATCAATCAATCAATCAATTAAATCAATCTTCCAGCCTGACATTTCTGGAGGAATGACTTTGGCAGGGCCGTAGCCAGGATTCTAGATGTGGGAGGGCGAATATTTTTCCAGGGTGGCCAACAAAACCTCTTTTCAATGCATTCCTATGGGAAACCGCACTTTGTCAGGGTGGGCCAAGTGCTAACTCAGGGTGAGCCAAGCCCACCCTGGCCCACCCCCTGGTTTTGGCCCTGGGTTTTGGGTCTGCTACCCTTCATTCCAAACTCACCGTTGATCCTCAGGAATAATAAATAGGAAAGCGAAAAAACCAACCATATCTGGGTGATGGGGGGGGGGGGGCGGGCAGAAGAAAAGAAATGATTTTTTTCCCACTGGTTGTTGTTGGGCGCCTTCAAGTCCTAACTTTCAATGTAAGTGTGAGATTTTAGGAGTGGTTTTAACAGCCCCCGCCCCCCCCAGTGAGCTTCCGAGGCCGAGCGGGGATTCGAACCCACGCCGTCGGACTCTTAGTCTTTCAACTCCACGGAAAAGCAAATGTTGCCGGTTAATCTTAGAGCTCAGCGCCTTGACATCTCGGAGGACGGAAATAAACCCCGCGGAAGTCGATTGGAGCTTGCTTGTAAGGAAGCACGCGATTCAGATGATACCAGTGTTTTAAAAGAAAATGTCATTTAATTATCTCCACACCTCCCGCAAACACAAGAGGAATTGTGCTTTATCCCCGAAGTGTGAGGAAGTATGAGAGGCAGGGGCAGAGAAGGAGGGGACCAACAGCCGCGAACCCCCGATCTTTCAGTAAATAAGATCGGGCCTTTGCTTTCCGTCTTTGTCCCAGCTCCTGCCAACCTAGCAGTTCGAAAGCAAGAAATTGCAACTAGATAAATAGGGGCCACTTCGGTGGGAAGGTAACCGCGTTCCGCGCGCGCTCTGGTGTCTAGTCATGCCTGCCACATGGTGGCCACGGAAACGTCTGCAGAAGCAGACAGCGCTGGCTCTTCGGCTTTGAAACAGAGATGAGCACCGAACCCTAGAGTCGGATACGACTGGCTTTGGAGCATGGGAAACTTTTACCTTTGCTTTCACTTTCGGAAAGGTTCGGCCTCTTCTGCGAAGACTCTCCTTCGGTCTTCAATATATTTGTCCCCCCCCCCCCCTTCTCGTCGTTTTTGGGGAAGGAAACCGGTCCATGTCATGAGCCAGCAGTCCTGACGGTGTAAGGCTCAGGGCCGAGGGGGGCGGGGGGGGGGCGGGCGACAACCCTTCTGAGATAACAGCCCCCTCCCTGTGGTGCCAATGTTACCGTGGTGCCAATGTCATATATGTGAGTGTGACATCTTTGTCCCTCCTGAATTTTTTTCCGCCCGCTCCAAATCTAGAATCCTGGCTACGACCCTGGTAAAGATGTTGGTCCTCATCCAGGGATGAGCTCCGTGGTTTAGGTCTCTGGCTCCAGAGCCAGAGGTTGGGAGATTCCCCACAGCACCTCCTGCGAAGAGAGTGCAATGCTTCTAGACCAAGGGTTCCCAAACTTTTTGAGCCACATGCCGGTCACGTGGTTCAGGGGGCCAGTCACTATTGGGGGGGGGGGGCTGGGTCCGGCCCATTTGGGCGTATTTTACTTCCGCTTCTGGGAGTGAGGAGGGTGTCGTGGGCCGGATTTATTGGTGTTGTGCGCCGGATCTGCCCCCCCCCCCCTAGTTTGGGCATGCTTGTTCTAGACAAGGGCCTGGCCTAGCCTGCCCGTTGTCCCCAAAGCAGCAACTATCACTAGTGGACGGAGAAAGCTTTTCCACACAACATTGTGCTCCTATTAAATTCCAAGGGCTTCTTTTGTGTGGGCAGCTTTAGGAGCAATCCCTACCCCAACATGTGGATTTGACTTTCCATGTTTGAAGGACAACATTTTCCCTTGCATATCTTTTTTTTAAAAAAGTAACCTGTTCTCTAACCTTGCTTGATACTGGAAAAACCCAGTTTAGTTCATGAAAGCTACTCCTCTGGTCTCCATTCCAATTAATACCAAGATTATAGATTTTCAAATGAAAATTAAAGAGAAGAATGAATTAACTTCTAACTACTCTGGGCTTTAGGGACTGCAGTGGCTCAAGTGCCTAAGATGCTGACTGGGAGGTGGAAGGTCAGCAGTTCAATTCCCGAATACTGCAGGACGGAATGAGTACCACTTGGATGGGAAGGTAACAGCGTTCTGTGCGCTTTGGTGTCTAGTCATGCCTGCCACCTGACCACGGAAACGTCTGCAGCAGTAGACAGCGCTGGCTCTTCAGCTTTGAAACAAAGATGAGCACTGCACCCTAGAGTCGGATACGACTGGCTTTCGAGCAAGGGAAACCTTCACCTTACTTTTACTCTGGGCTTTATTACCTGATAGTCTGACCTGAAAAACAACCATCTATGCCTTTTTAGCACAGGATTATATACATTCGCTTGTAAACTGAGCTTAATACAAGGTCTGTGATCTCTGAGCAGCAGCACAGGATCACATCCTTCTACTGTTCCTAGATACAGTGACCTCATCATCATCATCATCTTCCCTGGGTTCTCCTGCTCATTCTGCACAGACATTGGCAGAATGTGGTTTGATCCACTGGCCAAAATGCCTTTCTCCAGCCAGTTGACTTTTCAGAAGTAAATTGGGTTCATGATTACAACCCAAATGTTATTAGCATAACAATCCCTTTAACCTACCAGAGAGTGCACTAAGCGTTATGGGGTGGTATATAAGTGTAATTGCTATTGCTATTAACATTTGGTGTCAGTTTCAATAAACATTTCCTTTCATCCCTCTAAAATATACTAAGATTCTTGTCATTAGCATTCACTTGTTTAATGTGACCTTATAATTAGCATTCATCAGTAGGAAATAGAACATGCACTTAGACGTGACGCAGTGAAGCAAGCCATAGAAGAGAACATGGTCAGAAGCCAGTGCCACCATTGCTAGAATGCAGGTTCTACTGTAATAATAATAATAATAATAATAATAATAATAATAATAATAATAATAATAATAATAATAATAATAATAATAATAATAATAATAATAATAATAATAATAATAATAATAATAATAATAATAATAATAATAATAACGACGGCGCCGGCGCCGCCGACGGCGACAATTTATTCTGGGTTGAAAGGATTTTTGCTGGAGAAACTCTGCTCAGGGGATGCCCAAATGAGGCTTCTTTCATGTTCCCACGAGCTGGGACAGAGATAGGTGCTCAATCCATCATGCTGTACCCAGGTCTCGAATTGCTGACTTGCCGGCCTTCCAGATAACAGGGCGAGCCTCTTAACCACTGAGCCACTGCAGCCCCTTTGCAGGTTCCACTGAGAAGAAATGTGATTTCTAGACTACACATGATATAAATGCACAAGCCATTTAGGTACTGCAATTCTTTATAATGGTGGCACCTTGTGACACCAAATAAATATATGTTTGTCAAACAAGTTGTCTCAGCCGTCCTGCTTCTATGAAAAATGGTCCTCCAGTTAACCCAACTGGCATTGGAAAAAAGTCTGGTGGGGAAAAGAAACTAGGCGATCCATTACACAGCAGGCCTATGTGGAACCTTTTGCTATTACTTTGAGGTGTAATGCAATGAAAAATGGGAGGAAGAACTCATGATGTCACTCACAACACAAGTGAGACAACTCTTGAAAGGAACACAGTATCTTTTAAGTCCTTTGCAGTAAATTCATCATAAATGTTTGACAGTTCTTCATTACAATAAGGTGAAAGGAAAGCCTCAAACAATTTTAGTTCAGTGCTTTCTTGGCTTTAATAAGTGCCTTGTAAAATGAGATTAATGTTAAGATAAACTGTGTAGCTTGCAAGATCTTTATTGGCAATGTTCAACTGTTTAAAAATACAGCCTTTCCCTGCTCTTTCAGTCCCTCCCAAAATAATATTGTAGTGATTCAAGCAAAAACCGAAGAGGCCGGAGGGGATCCCTTCCTTCTTTCCAATCTCATTTTCTAAGCACTTCCAAGGTCTTCAACATGCTGTCCAGCATATGGTATCTCTAACGTGGGAGAGGGCACCGCTACACATTAGACTGCTAAGGCTTGAAGAAAAATGCCCATTATATTTTAAATACACATAAATATCCTTGAATAATGGACAGAATCCAATCAGTTGTTCATGCCAGCTAAGTGCCATGGTGTAAATCACCGTGGTAAGCTGCCACTAATTAACAAGCTGACTCTTGTGTTCCTCATCACACACCAATTCTCGTTCAGAACAAGGAATGCAAACCATAATCTGTCTGTGATTTACACCATTGCACTTAATGCTAGTATACATAACCCATTAGATTCCAGTCAATAGAAAGCATAGATCTGAGAAACAAGTTTTCAAAATTATGTGTATTGCTCATAATAATATAATAATTTCGTGTCAGAAATTATTCTGGGTTGAAAGGATCTTTACAGAAGAAACTCCACTCAGGGAATGCCCAAATGTGACTCCTTTCATGTCCCTAAGAACTGGGACAGAGACGGGCACTCAATTTATCATGCACTAACCGGGTCTTTAACTGCCAACTTGCCAACCTTCCAGCTAACAAGGTGAGCTACTTAACCACTGAGCCACCACAGCCCCTTGTACAGTATTGCTCATGAAAGAGTAAGTATTGTCTGGGACTCCCTGATGAATATAAGCCTCACAGCACCTTTATGCTTCTAATTACTAAGTATGTGGAATGGACACTATATTACTGTTGGGTATATGCTGGATTTGGAGGGAGGAAAAAAAATCCTTGACCAATCTTGTTCAAGCTCAATCATGATTCTAATCAAGACCAAAACAAGTTGATCAAAAGGAAGAAGTTTCAGGACTCACAAAATGGTAGGGTAGGTGGAAGTTTTGAATAGTTTACTGCAGGGGTGGCCAACTTTTTTACATTGAGGGCCTGACCACACCACTGGATAGCTTAGTGGGCCAGACCACACACCCCGGAAGCAGAAGCAGGCACATTTATGGCTGTCATAAATGCGCCCACTTCCACATTTATGACAGCTGCAGGCGCGTTTGCGTATGTGTGGGCACATTTTATGGCTGACATAAATGCACCCACTTCCACTTCTTGGTGCGGCAGAGGTGGCGATGGGCCAGATGGAATAGTGTTGTGGACTGGGGCTGGCCCGTGGGCCATAGGTTGGGAACCCCTGGTCTACTGTGACTCCAATCTTCCATGACTTACTCAATATAGCCATGTTTTTGCCAAAACTAAATTGAAGGATGCACTTGAAGGAGTGGTCATAATCAATGAAGGCACACTGTAAAATAAATTTATTACAGTACTCTTAAATGGGATCAGAATAGATTATTTTGTTTCTACCAAATCTGCAATCATAGTTATTGTTTCACATTGCCACCTACAGGCTCTGTGGGTATGTCTCCATATTGCACTGGTAAGCAGATAATTTGGAAGCAACTATTTTACATATCAGCTCAACTCTACACAACAGATTGGCCCTTTTCTCACTAGAGGTCTTTGGGAGTTATGGTTCTGTGAACAGGGATAAAGGAAACCTTGATCATTAGGCATTTTGAGGAAAACATCATTTGTATCTGTCATGACCTGGACACCACAATTATAGCTGTTCAGTCACCTAATATCTAAAGGGAACTATAGAGACATTTTCAGATGGATGCATCCCAGTTTTTTTGTGGCATGGGAATGTGGGCAAGGATCCTGGTAAGATATGAACTACTATCTCTTTGTTCAAACTTTATTTTCTACAAGGCATAAGACTTGGTAAATTGGGTCCAGGAAGTATAATGTCTTGTTAAAATAAAGATATAGGTCCTGATTGTCCTGAAGGAGTAATGCTGAGGCTACCCCTAAAGAAGCTCAACTTGGTATGTGGCCTGTTTGACCTGGGAAGCTCTGTGTATTTGTCTAGAATCAAACTTCACACTGTTGAGTTGAGCTTATTCCGAAACAAATATGTATAAGATCATAGTCTTCAAAAATCTTTGGTCCTGTCTTTAAAAAGTAACATATCGAAATGCTCTTATATGTAGAAATTTGCTATTTTGGGGATGGGTGGTATTGCACTTGTTGAATTAGCTGGATATTATTGATAATACTGTTACGTTGGAGGTCTAAATTGGTGTCACAACTTGGTCACAAAATCATGGACTTAAGCTTCATGTTGCTTTTGCATCCTGATCAATGAGTTGAAGCCCTTTTTTGCCAGGTTAGGCTGATGTGCCTTGGACAGTCTTTTCAGCAAGTAGGCTTCTCTTGAAAGAGGACCCCTTTTGTTGTCATCCAGGCCCTACTCACATCTTGATTGCTGCAGTCTGTTGTACATTGGATCATCTCAACTGACCTCTTGGCAACTGGAATGAGTTTAAAATTCAGCAAGTAATGCTGTTCTATTTCATGGGTTTTGCTGGGCACAACCTGACAGTTTTGAAGGGGTTATGGTGATCTCACTAAACATTTCCTGTACAATGCAAAACTGTAAAACCCTGTATGGACTGAGATCAGGATATGCCAGGGGTTTCATGTTGTATTCTAAAGTTGTGTGAGAGGGATCTTCAGTGGTTCTCCTACTCATTTGCCTTCCTGGAACAGCAGTATTTTTGCCTATGGTACTAAACAAATTGAATGTGGTCTCTTGATTTGTTTGCCTGTCTCCCACAGTCAAAATTTAAAAACATGTCTTTTTCTGAACTAGGGGATATATTTTATCCATGCTCTACTCCCACCTTGTAATATACTAACTTTGCATAAGAAGTTGCATTGTCTTCTTATTACTTGTTGGCGCTACTAGGAATTTGAGTCCACATCTCTTCACTTTTAGGTCTACTTTTAGTCAGGAAGCGTTTCTTTTTTTAAAGATAGTGTTGTGCTATTTGTGTGTGTTTACGCCTGCATGCTGCCCCCTCCCCCCCAAATTCATTTGAATGAGTCAGGCTAGAAATATAATTAAATACTTAAATTAATAAATAAATGAATAAAAATCAGAATTACCTGCATTGCCACCAAAGTAAAATTGCTGTAAAACTAATACAACTTTGCAAGGTAAGCAAGCATACATCTACTGATACTTAATAAGGTCCACTGAAAGGTACCTATGTAGTTTGGTTCATGAGTGTGTTAATTGCCATAATCTAAAAATAGTAAGACTAAAGTCCCAAAAGGATTAATGGATCCTGTTCTATTTAGTCAGAAGTTACTTTTTTATATTACTGCTAGCAATTGGATTTTAGCATTTCTTCTGTATTTCTGTTAGTATATGAATATTTATGTTCCTCTTTTTCATCATTCCATAAGTTGTTATGTATAGATGGCCTTCATTGTAGTCAAAATGAAACTACTGTTCAATTAAAATGTAAAAAAAACCCCCACAGATGAATTCCAGTATTTCCATTAGTGCTGAGATGAAAATGTATCCCTTGATAGTTTTGACCATTCTCATTCAGGTGCTGGGAAGAAATTTCCTTTGAAAAGACAATCAAAGAGGAGAGAGGAAAGGGTAAAGCCAGAGAAATCCATATGGGTAAAGTTCAGGAGTCTTAGCTTACTTTAATAATAAGGTGGGTGGGGGATGAGAGTTTGCACATACCTTATTGCACATTGGACAAACATACCTTTGGGAGGTGCCAACCTGGGAAAGATGGCATAACACAATACAATACAATACAATACAATACAATACAATACAATACAATACAATACAATACACAAGGCTTAGATCAGGAAGTGTGGACAGTCAGGTAAGCTGTGGAGTGAGAAAAAAATATGAAATAGAAAGACACCCCCCTTCAAATGCATCCTCCTCTGCTAACTTGCTGTATTAAAATAAGTTCAAGAATCATTCCAAAAGAAATTTAAATGGGCCTGAAAATGAAATAGGATAAATGGAGACCTCTTTTATGAGGAAATAATATTTTTGGGAAACTGAAAGATAAATGATGGCAAAGTATTAGCTTTGCTCTGTCTTTGGAGAAGAGAAGAACATATATCATAACAGATTTACAATGACTCATCTATACCTATAAATCCAAGCGTTAACCGTTGGAATTTGACAAAGGCTCCCGCACCCATCCATACTATCCCGTACCGAGCCTCCTGCACTCGCCCGAACCCGGTACGGAGGTAACTGTCAGGTTGAGAAATGCGCCAGTGGGCAAGAGCCCCACAAATGCAAACAAAGAAAAAGGACATCACTACCCAACATCCTGTGTGCCGCGCCGTGCCACAGCCAATTAGGTTGAGAAGTCTGACCAAATAGAACGTTGTGAGACGCGGTGTGGACAATCGAAATCGAGCCACAGGAAAAAAAACCCGCTGCATGAAAGCAAACCACAAATGCAAAACTACAAGTCCCAGTATCCTGCGCGCCATGAGCGCGTAGAACACTGAGAAAGCTGGCGTGCGAAAAATAAACTTACAAAACGCAATGGGAGCACAAGTCCCTAGCAGGCAGACTCAGTGCCTCACAGCAACGCAAAACAAAAAGCCACAAAACTCCACCGCGAGACGCCCGCCGTTCTTCTTTCCCAGAGCAATGGGGAGAAGAGGGACTCCCTCTCCTCCATGCTACCCACCGAAGACACAGCGAGACCACCATCAGCCTCAAGTAAAGTTGAGCCGGGGTGGAACCCCCCCCCCAAAAAAAAACAGGCAGCAGTTCGTCAGGGGAAGCACCCTCCCTGGCGGATGACTGGCTGATGCCTTTGTACTTCTGAATACAAAAGCAGCAGACAGCAATCTGCAAGGAAGAGCCCCACCCCTTACGGATCGCTGCCTGCCCATCTCTGGTTAGGTAAGCCAGGAGAAAAAGGAGACAGAGAAGAGAGAACCATCGTTAGACAGAGAAAATTCTTCTCTGCCTCCTCCTTCTCCCCCGACCTACCTAACGAATCTTCCTGGGAGAAGAACGGGCTGACTGCCTACTCCCTCCTTTCCCCTATTGCTGCATCTAAACTAAAATTCAAAGCAGCAATGGGGAAAAGAGAAATCCACAGGCAGCCCGTTCTTCAAGCTAAAGTAACCACTAAAAACAAACACCAAAATTAATAAAAAATAATAAAACAGAAATAAATCAATAATTAAAAAAACATTAATAAACAAAAAATAAACCACAAAATACACAAACATAAACATCAACAATAACACAAAACCACATACAAAACACCTAACTACAACATGAAAACCCCCACAAATTACTTAAACAAACAACAACTAATTACACAAATAAGCAACAACAAGATAAGAACAATTAAACAAAACCAGACATTACCAAATCAATTAAACAAACCTAAAACTCAACCGAAACAAAAAGAACAAACAGATACACTTCTCAGCCCACCACTACAAAAGCAAAGCTAAGAAAAACCCCAGAAGAAAGAAAACCAGACAACTCACCAGCACGTCCTCCCTCCACGACGCCTGGAACTGAAATGAAGAAACAAAGAGACTACTTACCGGAAGAAGCCCCACCCAGAGGCCAGGAGAGAAAAAACAGTGAAACTAAAACAGAACCCCTAGCAGCCCCACCTGCAGGGCAGAATAGTAAAAACAACTCAAAAAGACACAACAGCCCCACCTAGAGGCCACAAGAGTAAAAACAAGTCAAAAACATAACAATAAATCACAATTTTACACAAATCACAAACATATGTAAAAAAAATAAAATAAAAAGATTTATAACATCCTGTGTTGAGTTTTAACTCAAATAAAAACCCAAAACATTTAAACACAGTTTAAAAACATTGAATGTAAAAAACATGTACTTTCACATTTTTAAAAATATTACCTACAGTACAACTATTAACAAAAAAACCCCCCACAAACTAAAACATTATTTGGTTAAATAAAACAATTTGAAACAATTATATAATCCTTTGTTCTTTTTTTAATCCACAACATCCCCCCCCCCCCCCAAAAAAAAAGATGATCACAGTTTATAACAGCCCGGCATCGCCGGGCAAACTATGCAAGTTTAAATATAATGTTTAGAGACACTGGGGAGGATATCAAACTTAAAAAAATAATATGACAATGCATGGTATGTGTCACACATTTCTCAGAAAACAATTTTCTGAGAAGCATTCCAAGATTTTCCTTTTTATCTCTTCCTAAGAAATAGAAGGACATTTGCAGAATTATTTTCAAATATTATCCACCACTGGAATAAGTGAGTGGCGTTTGCTATACAGTATATCAGTCACCTCAGAGCCTTAGAATGACATTAGATAGAAGGAACTGAGCAGAGAAATGAGGAATGCAAAATGGCAGCCAGACTTCTGGTAGAATCACTGTTGCTGCAATTTCCTTTGGTAACGCAAAAACAAAACAACAACAACAACAACTCCTCTGAAAAGCAGTGTTTTAACATTGGTAATGGTTAGTTTCAGGATTCAGAAACTCTTTGAGAATTTCTTCTCCCCTTGAAGAAATTGAGTTAAATAATACCACCTCCTACATTGGCCTGCCTAAAAATAGTGTGAAGAATATGTGCATGCAACTGTAATTCTCATCCATTTGTGGCATCTTTACTTAACAGGGATATAGAAACCCTCATTTCAAATACACTACAGTTGTTGATAAGGTGGACAAGCTGTATTTTTGTACCCTAGCTTGCATTTAAGTTCTGTTTTATGACTGAGTCGCTGAAATCCTGTGGCTTAGTATAATGGGTTGCACTAGAGAAGGCCCACCGAATCAAATCTTACCAAAGGCTTACCAATCCTCTGTAAATTCCATTGATTCAAATGGACCTACTATAGTTGTGGCTTACTATAGTAAGAAACAGAATTTTAGCAATTTTAAACAATGTTTTTAAGGTATCCAAAGTAAAACTAGTCAACCATGTGCTTGTAGTTTTCTTCCTTCTCACATAGGTTTATTATCACAGATTTCTGTTGTGAAGTGCTTTATTCTAACTCTGTTATAATGACTTCAGAGTACATGACATGAAACATATAACTCTAATTATGATGAACTGTTGAATTTATTATTATTCAAAAACTACAGACAGAGATACAAACAGTTTCTTTGTATTGGTGCCACTCAGAGTAATGATGTAAATAGGTGTGAGTGTGTGAACCAACCAACCAACCAACCAACCAACCAATCAATCAATCAATCAATCAATCAATCAATCAATCAATCAATCAAATAAATAAACAAACAAACAAACAAACAAACAAACAAACAAATAAATAAATAAATAAATGTTCCTTGTTGCTGGTAGGTATTCTTCCCTCACCAATTGTGAAACTATGTCTTGATTGGCTACAACTGTTGGCTTTTTAATGTAAGTTTTAATATGTATCAAGTGTTCAATAAATTTACATCATGCAATTACATTACTGTATGTGTTATTTTTTTTAAAAAAATCAATGGTTGTACAAAGCTGATGATACTTCAGTTCTCACTGGAGGCATGTGGACTGTGGTACCCTTTCTTTCTTCAGCAGCTTCCTGACAAGAGTCAACAGAAAGAGCAATACAGTATCTGGACTGAGATGATGATGATAAGAATTCTTCCTAGATTCTGTTTTGGGAAAGAGGTTTCTACACCTTCAGCTCCTAAGCCTATAGGAATGATAGTTAGTACAGTGAGAGGAGGAGAAAAAGAATCACAGCCATGTGGTCCACAAACAAAAGCCACAATAGGGTTGGGTAATGACTTGATTGCATCCTAAAAATATCATCATTAGGAAAGCTTACAAGTCGTCAGGTCTCTTAATCAAGTTGAGCATTGCAGAGCCATAAACAGAACAGACACATTGCTCATCAAAATTTTGTCTTGCCTCTCTGACATGGAATTGTACTATTAGCAGGGATAAGCTTTTATTGTTTCTAATCTCTGTTGCCTGTATAGCCATAATAGTTCACATAAATGGGCACTCAGGTAGTGTAAGCACAGTGGTGAGACCAGTTGCCTACTGTAGGAGTGGACACTGAATGGATGCTTGGGATTGCTGTGCTTCCAAGCTTCTCTAGCTATGGCCTTGCATGATGGGCTACAGGTGCGTATACACATGCAGGTATGTTTGTGTGGGATTAGAAATAAATGTATTTCATGTATGTATTTATTGTGGTTTGCCGCTTTCAGTCGCACTGATGCGAGTAAGGCTGGGTACAAATAAATGTATAAATGTATAATTATGGAACATAATACCTGCTTTCATGTCTTATACATCTACTATACTATAGGGGTGTATAATGTGACCCTCCATATATTATGAGGCCACTGCCACCACCATCTAACCAGCATAGTCATTGGTAGGGCATAATAGGAGCTTCAGTCTAACCACTTTCGTAGGATCACACTGGCCCTCTCCCTTGCTCTATTAGTTCCTTCACATTATCAGACACCCTGTTGACAATGCTGGACTGGCCTCTTTCAACTTACGTTTAACTGTATCATGCAGAAGGGTGCCAGCACTCAACTGAGATGCTGAGTTGTACTTTAGCTTTGTTACTGAGCCACCACAGCAATGCAAATCTTTGTCTATTCTGCTTGATATTTCCATAGAGCAATGATGGCTAACCTTGGCACTCAAGCTCATCTTGAACTTCAATTCCCAGAAGCCCTGATCAGCAGGAGTGCTGACTTAGGGTTCTGGTAATTGAAGTCCAAGAACAGCTGGAGTGCCAAGGTTAACCACCAGGGCCATAGAGGATGTGCAACATATGCATATCTGTCGGTGTGCAGAATGCTTAAGGGGGTTTGTGCCTAAGGGTTGGTCTAATCCCATCTGCAAATAAGGGCATGGGCACAGTTATAGACTGAATGCATGAAGGGAACTATTGGCAAGGGTACAAGGAAAGCAGAATATGAGGTATTAATGAAGCTTCGAAGAAGGAAAATACTTATTTGGGATTGCTAATTCAGAATAGCTCAGCCAACATGATCATTGTCCATTCTGGAATCTCTAAAGAAGTAATGTTTTCTTGGGTTAGACTCATAGATACCAAATAAGAATACCAGTGGGATTGGGTACAATGATCTTCTCATGGGTCTTAGCTTTACTTGTGGCTTTCTTGAAACTAAACCAAGTTTCTCAGTGATCCAAATGGAGATAGACATCCAACTTTTGCTTAAAATGTAGAATTGGGATATCACTTACTATACTCTGTGCAGTACATTATGGTTCAGAAAGAGGCATTTCATCTGAAAATAGAATTATTTCCACATAATATAAATTTCAAAATGCTGGTATCAATCAACTACTATTACATTTTTACAGTAAGAGTGAAAATCAGACAATGGCACTTACCATGGCATATCTTTTCCATTATTCTTGAATGTACAATGTGTCTTGAATATTCCTAAAACAAAATTAGAACTGGGTCTTTTGAAGAACACATTGCATTTGACTTCCCTCCTTTGTACTAAATCTTGATTGCATGTTCTTATAATATTCTTGACCCTATCTTGACATCCACAAGACAGAGAAATTTACAACATTTTCAGAAACCTGGAGAGAGAATTGTGACTGTAGTGTGGAAGAGGGCCTTCTCCGTGTCCGCACTGGCCCTCTGGAACCTCCTGCCAACAGAGTTACGGCTCCAGACAGAATTGCTGCCTTTCAGAAAAGAACTCAAAACCTGGCTGGCAGGCCAAGTATGGGGTGCAGGTGGAAGAGTTACCTCCGTGGGGTGGTTGGTGTAGTGGAACTCCTTCCCCCTTCGGTTCCTGCACCCTTTTAAGGGGGTGGGTAGTTTTAAAGCAGTTTTTAACTATGCTATTTTATACACGATTGTGAACTGCCCTGAGTCGGCCTAGGCCGAGTTGGCGGTATAGAAATTGAATTAATAAAATAAATAAATAAAATAAATAAATGGTCTTTGACAGAATGACCTCCCACCTCTGTCCCAGCTCCTGCCAACCTAGCAGTTTGAAAGCAAGAAATTGCAAGTAGATAAATAGGTACCACTTCAGAGGGAAGGTAAACATCATTCCATGCACTGCAGAGTTGAGGCATGCCTGCCACATGTCCACGGAAATGTCTGCAGATGCAGACAGTGCTGGTTCTTTGGCTGTAAACAGAGATGAACACTAAACCCTAGAGTCAGATACGACTGGCTTTCGAGTAAGGGTGACCTTTACTATGGTCTTTATATTTGCAAAGCTTTACATGGCCTTTTAACTGTGTGCAGCAGTAGATGACATATCCGCATCTAATACCTGTGTAAATGTGTTAGTGAAGTTGTAGTCCATTCAAGTCTATAGGTGGAGGAACACGGGTGTACAAGGTAGCACATGTGTCATTCATGTTTTCTGACTTTAACTGTTTCAAATGCAAAGTGTCTGTGTCTCCTAAGACACGAGTACTGACCCAGCAAGCAGTCTATTCAACAAGAAGTTGCAGTCAGAAAGTGGAACAATTAAACTTGGGGGCTATAGTTTCCAAAATCTCTTAGCCAGCATGGCAGGGGGTCTGTTTTGGCTGAGGAATTCCATGAATTGTACTCCATAAAAGGAACTTTCCCAAGTCTTAGCTGTGGTCAAGTTCTCAGTTGCATGTTTCCACCTACCAATTTGTTGTATTCATGTTTTGACTTGTGTCTGAGGAAAATGGACTGCAACCTGCAAATCTGGGTCCCACTACACTGCAAGTTACAATGGAGAAGGAGGAGGAGGGGGGGAGTAGAATGCTGCTAGAATTGTGATGGAAGCTTTCTAATAACTACAAATGAAATTTGGCGGGGGGAGAAACAGGGATTTTTATTTGCTGCTCTTGCTAATTTTATTATTGTTTTATTGTAGCTGAATAGGTGTAGATTATATTCAAAATAATATATTCATATATATATCTGCATGTTGGTATATAGATTTTAATGTTGTCCTTTTTCATGTTTTTGGTATAGTATGCTTATGTTATTAATTGTGTTTTATTTAGTTGCTTTATTTTATTCTGTTTTTGATGGTTTTATGTTTGTAAGCTGCCCTGAGTAGTGTATACACCACAAGGATGGGGTATAAAGGCCAAATAAAATACTAGACTTTTGAGAGAATTTTGTTGTTGTTGTTCAGTCGCACAGTCGACTCCGACTCTTTGCGACCCTATGGACCATTGTTCTCCAGGCGCCTCTGTCCTCCACCATCCCCCTCAGCCCTCCCAGCTCTGTGCCCATTGTGTCTACAATGCCATCTAGCCATCTCATCCTTGGCCTCCCCCTTCTTCTTTTGCCCTCCACCTTTCCCAACATCAATGCCTTCTCAAGTGAATCCTCCCTTCTCATTTGATGTCCAAAGTACTTTAGTTTCATCTTTACTATTTGACCTTCCAATGAGCAGTCAGGGTTAATTTCTTCTAAGATTGACCTATTTGTTCTCCTCGCTGTCCAGGGGACTCTCAAAACCCTCCTCCAACACCACATTTCAAAGGCATCTATTCTTCTACGTTCAGCCTTCCTAATTGTCCAGCTCTCACATCCGTACATCACTACTGGGAAAACCATTGCTTTGACTATTCTAATTTTTGTTTGCAATGTGATGTCTCTGCTTTTCACTATGTTCCCCAGGTTTCTCATCGCTTGTCTCCCAAGGATCAGTCGCCTTTTTATTTCATGGCTACAATCCCCATCTGCAGTGATCTTTGATCCTAAGAAAGTAAAGTCTGTCACTGCTTCTACTTCTTCCCCATCTATTTTCCAGGAACTGATTGGGCCTGTTGCCATTATCTTGGTTTTCTTGATATTGAGTCTCAAGCCAGCTTTTGCACTCTCCTCCTTCAGCCCAATCAAGAGATTCTTTAGGTCTTCCTCACTTTCTGCCATTAGGGTGGTATCGTCTGCATATCTCAGATTGTTGATGTTTCTCCCAGCGATTTTAATCCCATATTGTGATTCCTCCATCCCTGCACTGCGCATTATGTGCTCTGTGTATAGGTTGAATAAGCATGGTGACAAAATGCAGCCTTGTCTTACTCCTTTTCCTATTCCAAACCATTCTGTCATTCCGTGTTCTGTCCTAACTGTTGCTTCTTGGTTCATGTACAGATTTCTCAGGAGGCATATGAGGTGCTCTGGAATTCCCATCTCTTTAATTACTTGCCACATCTTGTTGTGGTCCACACAGTCAAATGCCTTAGTGTAGTCAATAAAACAAAAGTAAACTTGTTTCTGGTATTCCTTTGTTTTCTCCATGATCCAGCGTATGTTGGCAATGTGGTCTCTAGTCCCCCTGCCTCTTCTGAAACCAGCCTGCACCTCTGGTAATTCTCTCTCCACATGTTGCTGAAGTCTATCCTGTATTATCTTGAGCATCACCTTGCTGGCATGTGGGATGAGCGCGATTGTTCGATAATTTGAACATTCTTTGGCATTGCCCTTTTTTGGGATTGGGACGTATACTGATCTTTTCCAATCCTGTGGCCACTGTTTTGTTTTCCAAATCTGCTGGCATATTGAATGCAGTAGTTTGACGCCATCATCTTTTAGCGCTTTGAAGAATTCAACTGGGATACCATCATCTCCACTAGCTTTGTTGTTTGCAGTGCTTTTTAGGGCCTTTATGATTTCGCTCTCCAGGATGTCTGGCTCAGGTTCTACTTCTTCATCATTGTGATTGTCAGGAGTGTTGAGGTCCTTTTTGTAGAGTTCCTCTGTGTACTCTTTCCATCTTTTCTTAATCTCTTCTGCATCAGCTAGCTCCTTTCCTTCTTTGTCCCTTATCATGGCCATTTTTGCTTTAAATGTTCCCTTAATTTCCCCGATTTTTTAAAAAAGATCTCTGGTTCTGCCTCTTTTGTTGTTTTCCTCCATTTCTCTGCACTGTTCTTTTAGGTAGTTTTCCTTATCTCTCCTTGCTTTTCTTTGAAATTCTGTGTTCAAATGATTGTATTTTTTCCTTTCTCCTTTGACTTTTGCGTTCCTTCTTTCCTCTGCTATTTTAAGAGCCTCATCAGACAACCACTTTGCTTTCTTACTCTTCTTTTCTTTTGGTATGGTTTTCTTTGCTGCTTCCTGCATGATGTCCCTCATCTCTGTCCATAATTCTTCTGGCACTCTATCTATTGAGTCTAAGCCATTGAATCTGTTCATCACCTCCACTGCGTATTCTTTAGGGATGCTGTCTAGGTGATATCTTTCTGGTCTCCGTGTTTTCCCTATTTTCTTTAGCCTAAGCCTGAATTTCGCGATCAGTAGGTTGTGATCTGATCCGCAGTCTGCTCCAGGTCTTGTTTTTGCTGACTGTATAGAGGTTCTCCATCTTTGGCTGCAGAGTATGTAGTCAATCTGGTTTCGGTGTTGGCCATCTGGTGATGTCCATGTGTAAAGTCGCCTCTTGTGTTGCTGGAAGAGAGTGTTTGCTATGACCAGTGCGTTCTCTTGGCAGAACTCTATCAATCTTTGCCCTGCTTCGTTCTGTGTTCCAAGACCGAACTTGCCTGTTATTCCTTCCACTTTTTGATTGCCTACTTTGGCATTCCAGTCTCCTAAAATAATTTGGACATCATTTCTTGGTGTCTGTTCTATGAGGTGTTGTAAGTCTTCATAGAACGGGTCCATTGTGGCTTCATCTGCACCAGTGGTTGGTGCGTATATTTGGATCACAGTGACATTGAAAGGTTTGCCTTGAAATCTGACTGACATCATTCTGTCATTTTTGATGTTGTATCCCATTACTGCTTTTCTCACTCTTTTATTGACAATTATGGCTACTCCATTTCTTCTAAGGTTTTCTTGCCCGCAGTAGTAGATATGATGGTTTCCAGAGCTGAATTCACCCATCCCTGTCCATTTGAGCTCACTGATGCCCAAGATGTCAATGCTTATTCTTTCCATCTCATTTGTTACCACTTCCAGTTTACCTTGGTTCATTGATCTCACATTCCATGTCCCTATGCAGTATTGCTCCTTACAACATTGCATTTTCCCTCCCCCTTTCCTGTCCCTCCCCTTTCTCCCCTCTGTGGTGTTAAGCATCCTGTATCACCTAGCCTGCCCTTTTGTTTTGCCTTTTGTTTTGGTCCATAGGGTTCTCTTGGCAAGGTTTATGGCGTGGTTGCCGGTGTCTGCGCCATTTTTCTCTCCTCATACATTTTATCACAGTTTTTTAAAAGTTTAAAAACATTTAAGACAACATATTATCATGCATATTATCACACTTTAAAGCACAGTCTCTATGTGAGAGAATATTTTCTTTTAAACAAATGCAAGCTTAGTGCTAAAAAAACAACAACCCACAACATACCCTGTCCAAATTCTGAAAAGTATGCTTTAGTTTAAGATGGCTATTTACTTTCTCTCAGACACATATTGCAGGCGCACCGCCCAAAAAAGGACTCAGACACCGGTATAAGTGGATAACGGCATTGGGCCACATTTATTGATTCATGCCCTAGTCCGAATTATAAATTTCAATTGGTACTCAGCCAATTATAATTCTTAAGGCAAGCAGGCCGCAGTAACACTGGTAAGGTTCCTCCCAAAATTGCCAACGGCAATTGGCTACAATGTATCCATTTGTATCAATTTGTTTGTTAGCAACAAACAAATTGTTGACCGTAGTCAATCAACTATCTACTGACCCCACCCTCTGACGTGTATCCGTAAAATCACGTGGTGATGCATACTGAATAGCTTGTGCCATCACCCCATTGCCTGGTTCGTCGTTGACCGGTCAACGTTAACCAACTTGTACCTATCTAGTGTTGGCCAGTCAATTGCGAACCTGCCGGATACCTGTGGGTCATAAGTATTTACCTTACCAGTGCTACCCGCCCATGTGACCAAAGTCAGTAGCAAAGCCCCTATATCAAACCATAGCAAACAGTGTGGGATGGGCAAAAATACCAGAACCAGGAAGCCAATTGTGGGTCCCAGCCAAAAATTCCCACCTGGCCCCGAAGCGACCAAAATATCACACTGTTCACTAGGGAGGGGGTGGAGGGAAAAACTTCTCCTCTCCGTCGCTTTCACAAAATGGCAGCTCGGCTGCCTCGTGGCCACCCCTTTTATAGAGGGGTGGCCACGCCCCCTAACTACCCGGATGTCTGAGTCGGGGTGGGGGGGCCCCCGCAAAGAGCACGGCGGCCATTTTGGCGCCGCGCTTGCATTGCAGGCGCACCCCCCAAAAAAGGACTCAGACACCGGTATAAGTGGATAACGGCATTGGGCCACATTTATTGATTCATGCCCTAGTCCGAATTATAAAGTTCAATTGGTACTCAGCCAATTATAATTCTTAAGGCAAGCAGGCCGCAGTAACACTGGTAAGGTTCCTCCCAAAATTGCCAACGGCAATTGGCTACAATGTATCCATTTGTATCAATTTGTTTGTTAACAACAAACAAATTGTTGACCATAGTCAATCAACTATCTACTGACCCCACCCTCTGACGTGTATCTGTAAAATCACGTGGTGATGCATGCTGAATAGCTCGTGCCATCACCCCATTGCCTGGTTCGTCGTTGACCGGTCAACGTTAACCAACTTGTACCTATCTAGTGTTGGCCAGTCAATTGCGAACCTGCCGGATACCTGTGGGTCATAAATATTTACCTTACCAGTGCTACCCGCCACACGGGGAGGCTTAATAAAGACTCACCGCCCTCCCCCCCAGACCGTCAGCTCGGTCAACAGGCCTGCTTGCACATCCTCCAAAAAGAGGTCCATACCTCTGGGCGACAGATGGACCCCATCCCCTGTGTAAAGGTCATAATTTTGGAGACTAATGTTGGGGTGTCGGATGACCCGCCCCAAACCCTTGTCAGCAAAGAACCGGGCCACTGCCCTGTTCACCGAGCGACGAGCGCGGTCAAGGGCCTGGAGGTTGATACCCCCCCTGTAAGCGTGACGCGGTATGATGTCCGACCATAGCAGGGTTGTGGCAGGCCACACATAATGCAAATAAGCCAGGTCGCTGCAGATCGTATGTTTTAAAGAAAGGCCAGTGACCTGGCCCAGGTCATTGCCCCCGAGGTGCAGCACCAAGACATCAGGCGGTTCAGCATCCCTGATGGAGAAAAGGAATGGCAACAGTTCCCGCCATAACATTCCGCGCTTACCATACCACCTGATACATGCGGATGCACGTAGTCCCAGCTGGGGTCCCCACTCTGTCACCGCAGCGTACTGCGCTGCCCAGTGCACATAGCTGTGGCCCACCAGCCATACTGCCACTGGTGTGCGTTGACACACAGGGTCTGTAAAGTAAAAAGAGACAGGACAGTGACTTATCTGGTACTCACACTTGAAGAGGGCGAACATATAATTCAAAACACTTCGATCCCCACCTCCCCATATGGCATATATCAGCCTCAGAGTACCCAAATGCGGCTGCAGTTGAAGCAGCTCCTATTCTAAAAGAATGGGTGCCGTAACGAGCCCCAGGGAGGCCAACACTGGACAGCGCCTTACCGGTCACCTTCCAAAATTGAAATTTAGTAAGGGGAGACCCATCTTGGTGGCAGAAAAACGGGCCAGGGTGCGTGCCACGCATTGCAATGAACTCTTGTAGGGCACCAACCGGACAGATGTCTGCAATGGAACATCGTAGCAGTCTAACACCACTGCCTACACCGTGCTGATCGACCTTCGAGGAACGTATCCTCAACTGAGCCCACTCATTAGAGACATAGACATCTTCAAGTTCCAGTGCCCTACGTGCCGCATCCGCCTTAGACAGTAGCACCAGCTCACTGATGCGGAGCACTCCAAAAAAGGCCACCGTGGTAGCCACATGAAACAGAGCTGCCTCATACCTGTCAAAACACAGGTCATGCCAGCCTCGTGCAAGGTGGGTAAGAACCCCCAGGGAAATAGGGTGGCGAGTGTCCGGGCGACGTCCACATTCCCGTGTCCACCCCTCCAAAACATGTCGTATACGGAAATCGTTCGTGCTGTCAGCAGAACCCCTCACTTTGGCCATGAATGCCAGTGATGACAGCCTGGATGCTATGGTGCGGGGAGCTAGACCCTGACTATGTAGGTAGACCATAAATTGGAGGAGGTGTGCAACCGGAATGGGCCATGCCTCGGGCAACCGGAGTTGCTCACAGAATATTCTAAATTGACTGAATGCATGGTGATATGCCTTACGCGTGCGAGGGGCCAACGACATGCCGACCGCCTGGTTCACCTCTCCTTGCCAAACGTCCAAATCTTGTCCGGAAGCGGCGAGGGTAACTCCTCTGCGTCTGGAGCCAAGGCGCGGAACCGGGGGATCTGCAGGCAGGACAAAGCATCAACAATATCGTTATTAATGACTGGTACATGTTTGGCCCTGAAAAGCACATTGAGGCGTAGGCAACGCAACACAAACTGCCTAACTAAATCCATGACCCTGGGTGATTTAGATGTCTGGGAATTGACAATGTGCACCACCGCAGCATTGTCACACCAGAAATGAACCATGGAATTGGCCCACTCCTCGCCCCATAGCATCAAAGCTCCCAGTATCGGGAAGAACTCCAGGAATGTCAGATCGTGTAGACGATCAGTGCCCCGCCGTGCTGGAGGCCATCGGCCATAGGCCCACCTCCCTTCAAAGTAAATCCCATATCCGAGGGACCCTGAGGCATCCGACTGAACCTGGAACCTAGGGGAAACCAAAAGGTCAGACCTCCAAAATGACACCCCATTGAAGTCCCTCAGAAATTTAAGCCAAACCAACATGTCAGCCCTCATGCCCTTGTTCAGTCGGACCCTGTGATAGCGCCTGGATAGGCCAGTCATGGCGTCGCATAAGCGTCTAGCAAAAGCTCTGCCAGGCACGACCACCTTGCAAGCGAAGTTAAGGTGACCATGTAAAACCTGGAGCTCACGAAGTGACACCTTGCGTTTGGCCAGTAAGGCCAAAATCAACGCAGTGATCCGGGTAACCTTATCCATGGGTAACCTGGATGCCTGCGAGACCGTGTCAATTTCTATACCCAGAAATGTGAGCTTAGTTGATGGGCCCTCGGTCTTTTCGGGCGCTAAAGGGACACCCAGTTCCTGCATTAGCGTCTGAAATGTATTGAGGAGACGCGTACACGTGTCCCAGCCCCGTTCACCCCCGAACAAGAAATCATCGAGCTAATGGGCTACAGACCGGGACCCAGACCTGCGAACAAAGGCCCACTGTAGGAAGGTGCTAAAACGTTCGAATGCTGAACAGGAAATAGAGCAGCCAAAAGGCATGGCTTTATCGAAATAAAATTTTCCTTGGAATTTGAAACCCAGCAACTCAAAATCACCCGGGTGCACAGGCAATAAACGGAATGCTGACTTAATGTCGCATTTTGCCAGGAGTGCGCCCGGGCCACAAGAGCGCACCATGCGCAGTGCCTGGTCAAATGATGTATATCTGACCGAACAAAGGTCATCAGGAATGGCATCATTGACTGAATGGCCCGCCGGGTATGACAGGTGGTGAATCAAATGAAACTCCCCAGGGGTCTTTTTGGGCACCAACCCTAAAGGGTTGGTAAAGGGGGGCCTGGGAAAGGGGCCAGCCACCCTACCTGCTTTAACCTCCTTAGCAATACTAAGGGCGGCAACCTCCTCCCTACCCCTCAGGGAAAGTAGATTAGGGGCGTCTTGTGGGCCCCGCACCCCTGTGAATGGTATGCGAAAGCCCCGCTGGAAACCTTCGAGTAGGTACCTAGCATCCTCCCTCCTTGGGTAAGGTGAGAGCCATCGCTCCAACATAGCAATGTTAACCGGGGAGGGGGCCTTTTGAGTGACCAGTTCCATCAGTGGCAGGTTTGCCCGCTCCTTGTCCACCTCTACCTCTGCCCCGTTGCCCACCTGCTCGCGGACACGCAGCGGCGGCATGGGGGCCAGCGCAAGAGGGACACTCGTGTTTGTATCTGCATTGTTTCCTATTGCAAACACCATTGGCCGAGAAGCTCCAACACAGCAGGTGGGCTGGAACCCCCTGCCCCGCCAGCTGGCGGGGGGTCTGCGTTGGAGCAGCTCGCTGGACCACATGTCCACAATGGTACCTCTCCCCAGGCGCAGGGCGCGTGCGAGTCATATATAAAAGCCAAAGCTTCTGACAGGGCTCATCCCACCTCATCTCCGGGTGCAAGGGCACTCTCATTCGGAATTCCTCGTCGTAAGCCAACCACGAGGGGCCAGGAAAATCCACCATTGCCCTGTAAATGTTGTCCAAATACTGGACCATAGGGATGGCCAGGTCAGGCCGCGCCCTGAGGTACACCGCCATATAAATGAGATATGCGGGTAACCAGTTGGCCCATGTGCGTGGTGGCTTGCGACGGCGGGACAGCTCTTTGTCCTTCTCATCCTGCCCCTCTTTCTCCTCCTTGGTGGGTTCCCTGTTCAATAGGGAGAAGATATCCACGTACTCCCCTCGCCAAATCTTTTCCCTCGTTGCCTGGGCCAAATGATCCCTGAGGGGCAAGGAATACCCGGCTGTTGGGAGCGCCGACACCGGCACAGTGTTGGCACGGGGTATCGGGAGCAGAGCCTGGACCGCCCCTGCGACACCTGGTGCAGCCCCGGGGGCGGAAACCCCCCCACCCAATGTTGCAGCAGCATGCGACCAAGCTGCACCCTGGTAGGCCGGGAACTGATGCCCCCCCGCCCCGACATTACAAGGCCAGGGCCATTGGAACCCATCCCCAGAGGTGGAGTGTGATATGGGCACATTAGCTTGAACCTGATACTCACTGGGTGCACCCCCATGAGCCGCCCCCACTGGGGGTTCCGGCCCACGGTGGGCGTCGGAGCTCGCGACCGAAAGCGAGCTCTGAGGACACATCCATCCACTACCCGTCGGTGGCGCCTGAGGCATGGGGAGTTGCGAGGCCGCGACGGGCCCAGGCCTGCGCGCCTCCAGCAACTCAACCCGACTGGCAGCCTGTTGTAGTGTGGCAGCTGCCACGTTAGTAGACTGGCAGGAGGGGGCCCCAGATGGCAAGGCAGTCCCCCCCCAATGAGGTTACAGGTGATCCCCAGGGATGCCTCTAGCGCTGCCACGCGGGCCAATAAGGCATCCACCATCGCAGATCCCCCTGCGTAAATGGGGGCAGGTGGGCCGGACGGCCCACCGGGCAACAGCCCAGATCCCCCGACCTGAGAGCCCGGCCCCAAGTAGGGCCATGCCCAAAACTCCGGCCCCTGAGGGGCCGGGAGTGAGCCTTGCTGTGCAGCCGCACCAGGCCCTCCCCCTTGATCGAAGCCCATGGCTGGTAATTGCGGGCCAGGGGCCGAAGCCCCGACCACGCTCAGCCCTCCCCCCTGTTCGAAGCCCATGGCCGGCACTTGCGGGCCGGGGGCCGAAGCCCCAGTAGGGCCAGTCTGGGGCTGAAGGGCCGCGGGCCACGGCCTAAGCTGCCCCATCCCACTGGTCCCTGTGGGAGCCTCCGGTTGGAGGTCCTGTTGAGGGAGTGCAGTCGCGGTCCTCCGACCCGACTGCTGCTGCCCCCTGCGCAGGCGAGCCTGCTTCGCCATAGCCTTCTTTCTGGGAGGCATAAAATGAAGAGCGATCCCTATCCAGGGATCAGAATTCGCTAGCTGGGAAGCCGAAATTCAAGCAGCCAAGACCGCTAAGGGGCTGCAGCCACCGAAAAAGGCTTCCCTCCAAAGTCGAAGAGCGACGGAGAAAAAACTTCTCCTCTCCGTCGCTTTCACAAAATGGCAGCTCGGCTGCCTCGTGGCCACCCCTTTTATAGAGGGGTGGCCACGCCCCCTAACTACCCAGATGTCTGAGTCCGGGTGGGGGGCCCCCCGCAAAGAGCACGGCGGCCATTTTGGCGCCGCGCTTGCAATAGATTCACAAGACTGTGCAATCAGAAATGTCTGAATGAAGAAAGCTGTTTGTGTTCTCTAATCTCAGAAATAATACTACATCTATTAGATTGGAAATATATGAGGATGTAGGAAAACTGCCCATTCATTGTTCTGTAAACCAAGAACAGACCTTGCCTCAGAGGAAATCCTCTTATTTGTCTCAGGCTTACATTTTGTTTAAAGATCATTAGAGTCTCCCTCTTTTGATCATCTTTATAGTAAAAGCATAACATTTGAATGATTTTAATTTCAGAAAATAAATTGAAAGTGTTAGTCCCACTACATTACATAATGGAACTGCTGGATAGCTGAGTGGTTTAGCTATTTGGCTGTGGAGCCGGACATTGGGGATTCAATTCCCTACTTTGCCTCCTTGACAGGGGCTGGATTTGATGATCCGCTTTGCAGTCTAATGATGATGATGATGATGACAGCGAGTCATCAACAATTAAGCTGTTGTTTCCAGCCTGTATACATTAGATGAGTATTCATTCATAATATTTTGACCTTGAAAGGTTCATAACTATTGGGCATCAAGTCAGGAAAGAGAATTCTTTGGATTGCAACTTTCAAAAACCCCTGTGGTCCTTTCTGGGAAATGTTGTCTAAAAACTGATGCTTTCCATCTTTGTCACAGTTCCCTCATGAGTGATTTTCTGCTCTCTCTAATATGTAGTGTTCTGTTGATACATTCAAATCTATCTGATACTATTTTAAGACCGTTCAGTGATTATTGATGTTTTTAACTTTGCAAACTGCTTTATCAGTTCCTGTCTTAAGAAGCTGGGTAAAAGATTACATAAATAAGTATGGACCTGTCTACAGTTCACATACTAGTCTGACAGCCATGCTGTTTCCCAGGAATCCTGGAAACTACAGGTTTAACTACTGTGTCATGACCCCCTCCCCCTTCCCAGCAGGTCATAGATACAATATATATTTATTTATTACATTTATATACTGCCCATCTGGGTATTATATGGTTGTTCTACAGTGCACTGAGAATGTCAGAATACAGTGATACCTCATACAACATCCAAACTTGGTTCCACAATTTTGGACTTTAGACAGATTTGGACTTTGTATGAGGCATGCAAAATCCTAGCCGCGATGCCTCATACAACGTCCAAATCCTTGCCACGATGCCTCATACCACGTCATTTCCATAGAGATACATTGTACTGTAACAGCACAGACTTCAGGGCAAAGTCAAGGAAACAGACTGGAAACTGACAGAACTTTAAGAAATCATTGTCTAAAGGCTAAAAACATTACAAAAACATGTCAAACAACCCTGATTGTCCAAGAGCCTGAAGAATGCTGCAAAAATCCCAGGAATGCTTCTAAAAATTCTGATGAAAAAATCCAAAAAAATCCAAAATCGTGCTCAAAACCACTCCTAACCACTCTTTGCCTTGTGCAAAACCCACAAGAGCAATGCACGCATGTGTCCTGCCTTTTATACTGCCCAGGAACAATGCAACCTGGGAAAACCCCAATGCCTCATACAAAGTTGCACGACTTTGTATGAGGCAACTTTTTTCAAGGAATTAGGCGATGTTGTATGAATCCGATGTTGTATGAAGTGGACTTTGTATGAGGTATTACTGTACTATAAATTCATTTGCCCAGCTTAGGGATGCCATGATCTAGGTTCAACTAAAGATTAGAGGAATTGAACAGTCTTGTGTTTCTCCCGTTGAAATGAATGAAGTAAAAAAATATATATATGCATATTTCAAAAATATTTCCTGGAAATAGTTTAAACATAGGAAACAACAGCCAAAGCTATTCCTAAAAGAATACTTTCTTCAGGCAATTTTTTATTGCGGTTTCTTTTATTAGTAAACTGTAGTGAACTGTATTTATAAAAAAACAAAAGACCCCCACCCCAAAATATTGGAAAACCAGCAAATGCTTATCCCAAACAGATCTAGCTAATATCTAACATATGGGCACTTACTCTATTCATTGCTATTCCATCAAATAAATGATAGGCATCTTTTGAAATGATGCCAGCCAATGCTAATGCTAGCATAATATGAACGTCAAATTTACAGAAACTTCTGTAGAATCAAATGAGTGTACTGAATCAGTTCTGTATGTGGAGACTCTGGCAATAGTAGAAGAGTTTATATCCTTTTGCTCTTCATAATCAAGCAATTGCAATTATGTAACTCTTTGAATGATAACTATAATGGGCTTGTTCAGACATAGCCACACTCAGTCTTATGAGTCACCCCATAGTCATCAATGTGCTGAATCAGTTAAATTTGCGTTTGTCTACCTCACCCAAATACTATCTTCATTTTCTGTGCTCAATGCAGAGCTGTCTCCTCAACAGTTTTTAAACTAGGGTCTTAGTACCAGGTTCTTCTTGAAAGATGGCCTTAGTTGAACTTAGATCAAAGATGGTTTTGAGATAATTCCTATGCACTGTAGGTTGATTCACTGAGCTAGGCCTGCATATATGTGTATTTTTAAAAATAGTCATGCTTTGTACCCTGCATTCTTCTTCTGATCTTTTAATGAAATCAGAGAGAATTGTTTTCATTTTCAGGTAAAGCATGAGTGGGAAATGTGTAGCCCTCCAGACACAATTTGCCTATATCATTTCCAATTAATGGAGCAGAGACGATTAGATCTGGTCTGCAAGGAGATCCATTCTCTACAGCAGGGGTAGGCAGTCTATGGCCCGAGGGTCCAAACCATCCAGCCCTCCCATGCCCTTGCTCCTGCTGCTGGAAGCAGTGTAAACATTCATAAACAGTTGTAAAATACATTCACGACTGTCATAAATGCATTCATGACAGTCACAGACGCATTTACAGCTGTCATAAACACATTTATAACAGTCGCGGATGTGTTTTACAGCGTTTACAGACCACCAGTCTGGCCCCCTCAAGTGTCTGAGGGAGCATGTCCCGGCCCCTGACTTAAAAAGGTTGGCAACTCGTGCTCTACAGTGTCTCATCAAAAGGATTGGGACAGCCACAGGTTATGGTTTTGTATTTGCTGCATCTGGAACATGATCTTCAAAGCAACTGGATCAGTGGTGGGATTCATTTTTTTTTACTACCTACTCTGTGGGTATGGTATGGTGGGTGTGGCCGGGGGAAAATCCCTGTGTTGCACCCGAATTAGGACTACTTTATTTCAAAACTTGGATGGGTGGGGCTCATTTCTGTCAAACCCCCGTATTTTATACTCTTTCCCACCATCATCCCATATTAGCTAGACTGCAATTAGACTGGATTTAGACTGGAGGCCAGCACAGGATAAGCATAGCTGTCCAGTTTCTCATTTTAGATGGGAAATTTCCCCTATTTGACAGGAATTTCCCGGAACTTGACAGGTATGGCGGGGCTAGCTAGAATTTCTGCTACCGGTTCTGGAGAACTGGTGTGAACCTGCTGAATCCCACCACTGAACTGGATGCACAAGCATTCAACAGATTTCTGTTGCTTCTTCAAACCAAGACTTCTTTGCATGCATTTCTGTAATATGCTCTCACATGGAACAATTAATCCAATTTGAAATATTGTTTAGAGATATTTCACTTGCAAATCACTACATTATTTCCTCTCTGCTCAGCTTGTTCTTTTAAATATTAGTTTTGGGACTGGAAGAATTACTCCTTTTACAAGAAATCTCCTTCTCTTGGTTTTTTCCTCCCTTCATCTTGCAAATTTTCTCACTGTGTGCTAGCTTTGATATATACTTTGATCAGCAAGTACTGAACCACAATAGAAAAGTCTTGTGGACAGAGCAGGGTGAATAAGGAAAACACAATCATTGTCCTATTTCTCTCCTCTGTTAAACAGATATGAATGCCCCAAATGGCTTGACATTGCTGATGATTTAGTAACAGGAGTTTGGCTATGTTGACCTCATGATAGCAGCTGCAGAATGCAAGAAATTCACAAAGTGTGGGTTGCTATGCTTTTCTTATTGGGGAAAATATTTCTTTTTGTTATTACTTCCAGTTAGCAGAGTACAAGGTAGAAAACAAGAGCAACACGGAAACATAGAGCTCAGTCTCATCAGCTCCACCACTTGATATTTCCAGAAAAATTAGCATTTTGTATGATAACGTCACTCTATAAACATTAAAGTACTTAATGTTTACTTACATTTATCATCTGTAGTTGCATTTGAAAGTAGACAATCTGAGACGAAAGTTTTTAAATATTCAGGAAAGTAGAGCACAGAGTGAAATGGGAATACTGGCCTAACCCTAACCCTAACCAAAGATGATCAGAATCCACCTATAGATATGTTCTAGATCAGGGATTCTCAACCTGTGGCCTATGGGCCAGATGCAGCCCTCAGCGGCATCATCTCATGTGGCCCCCCACCGCCTCCACCATACCAGGAAGTGCCATGTGGTGGAAGAAGGGCCAAATGGCCATCTGGCCCCCGAAGCTGTCTGACGGAGAGTGACCTGGCCCCCGGCTTAAAAAGGTTGAGAACTCTTGTTCCAGATTCACCTATATATATGTTGTAGAAAGCACAGTTAAGGAAAGTTTCCTTTTAATCTACAGCATTAAGGCTACCCTGGTCAACATGACCCATGGCCATGCTAGATGGATATTCTAGGAGTTGTAATTCCATAAAGAATCATTTCTAAACTCTGGGGAGAAAATACTGTGGGTAGTAACATGGATTATGTACCAGGTTTCCTGGAGACCGCAGAGTCTGTTTGAGTGCTCCATATATAAAGAGGCATATTAGAGCCTTGTGGGATTAGTGAGGAATCCAGATAACACTCTTTATTTGGTTACAGTTTGGTGAATTTCGTGTAGCATCTTCCTGCATTTTGCTTCCAAATTGATCAACAATCTCTTTTTACTTCCCTTTGAGTTGCAGCATACATTGGAAACACAGATGCAATGTTCACAGGAAAAGTCCAAACACAATAGGATGAAAAGATATGACCATCGCTGCCCTGATCAGCAACAAGATAAAATATTCCCATTGCTGCTCTGAAAGTTTTCATGACTGATATGTAAATAACCTATAGTCCTGTCTAGCTAAGGCACTCACTTGGGTTTTTTTTGGCACAGAAAATCTCCACATTCTTGTTGATTTTCACTGACATTATGGTGTGTGTCATGGGGTACATAGAAAGAGCCTCCTCGATTGTGGTATTTTTAAACCACAATCAGGTGTACCCTGATGATGGAACTGCAGCTGAACTCAACAAAAGGTGCATCATTTTGGTAGTTTCATGTTTGGCCTAGAAACAGAAGGAGAAGAAGAAGAAGAAGAAGAAGAAGAAGAAGAAGAAGAAGAAGAAGAAGAAGAAGAAGAAGAAGAAGAAAGGGTGTGTAATTAGTATGAGGATGGTGAAGCATTTGTTGGTGCACAATATCGCTGTATGCCAGTTGGGAAATTGATAAAACCAGGGCCATAGCCAGGATTCTAGATGTGGGTGGGCGAATATTTTTTCAGGATGGCCGACAAAGCCTCTTTTTAATGCATTCCTATGTAAAACTGCGATTTGTCAGGGTGGGCAAACTGCTAACTCAGGGTGAGCCAAGCCCACCCTGGCTACCCACTGGCTACGGCCCAGTGTCTGTTTTTCCTTGATGTCAACAAAACTGAGGAATCCAGTGCAATAATAATAGCTCAACCATTGAGCAAAGCCTTGGGCATATCAGGAGGGATGATGTGAAATATAGAATACTCCAACTCATTATGCAAGGGAAGATCCCTGGGAAGAGAGGCCCTGGATGTAGATGGACTTCATGGCTAAAGAACCTGAGAGACTTGTGTGAAATGTCCTCGGAAAAATTGTCCCAAGGAGTTAAGAACAGGAAGACTATCGCCATTATGATAGCCAATATCTGGAATAGATATGGCATCTGAAGAATAGCTCATGACAAGAGCAGGGGAATTGGCCTCCATGAAATTTTGTGGTGAGGTTGGTCAACAAACTACCCATGATCCAGTGGTCGAAATGGGAGACAGCTTGCTGCTCTCTATGCACTGATCCCCCTGAGAACAATGCTTTACTTTCCTCTATTGCGATGAATGCCAACTGTAAAGAGAAGGAATTTGAGGTGGAGTTAATCTGCTTTCTTGCTTCAGTGATCTCAGTCTGTGAAAATGAATCCTCCCTCTTCCATAGCAATTAAAAAGTCTGGTCAGTCTAGTGTGCATAGGAATGTTGGGAGGGTTGTTTAGAAGTATGTTGGAAAGGGACAGCAAAAAAGTTTTACAAAAGATTTTCAGCCATATGCTACATTCATGCAGTGATTTCCCTGCCCAATCCCATATTGGCATATGAATGTTGACCTCCACTAAGTTTTGGAACAAAACATATATGATTTTTGTGGTGCAATTTAAAATGGAAACAATATTTACAGTTTTTTTTTGTCTCAGTTACTCCATTGCTGTAAGTCCTCTTTGATGTTATCCTTTAAAATTTAAGCATTATTTTGATTGCTTGATTATATTACTCATATCCTGATTTTCTATCCTATGTCTTACTCAAAGTGACAATCAGAATGAAAAAAGAGCAAAATATGACAGGAAATACTCTCAGCAACGTCAGCAGATATCAGAATTAAAAGTGCTATTAAAAAGTACTGTATCTATAAATAGGAAATACGACAACCAAAGAAATATAAAGCCTACTTAAAAATAGTAAGAACCTACTTAATTTATGAAGAGCCCAGATGGATCTATGTTGACTATGTTGGTTTACATTCCACAACAACAAAAAAAGTCCTACTACAGTTGGAAAGTGAAATGTAAGGAGGGCCTCAGGAACAAAGAAATATCTTAACTTTTCAGAGAGTAAGAGGGAAAGCTTGGAGATGTTACTTATTTTAATTATACGTGGCAGGATCACCTGCCTAGTATGGTGGTTGGCCACATTGGTGGAGAATTCTAAATATTGTCTAAAATTGGTTTTTCCTTCAAGTCTTGGGCTTGAAAGACCAAAGCTAACACCTTGAACTGAGCCTTGAATAAAATGGATACTAATGAACATGATACAGAATGGACATAATGTGGTCTGTCATGCAGCTGACCCAGACAAAATCCCATCTATAGACTTCTGAATCAATTGAAGCTTCCGGTCTACAAGATAGCCCCATATAAAACTATTACAATAATTTAGCCCAGAAGTGATTACTTGAATGATTTCTGTGTGTCTGATTTCCATGAGAAAGAATGCAGAGAACAAACACCACAGTGCTATTTAAAAGCATTTCTGGCTCTCGTTGTCACTTATACCTCTTAAAGCACAGTACAGCATTTAGAAAAAATCCTGTTTTGGGCTATATCAATTAAGCATTTTTTGACATCTTAGAAACTAAAAAGTTTTATTTGACATAAACTTTCATGGACTACATGTAGCCCACTTCTTCAGTTGCCTCTTCATACTACATTCAAAGAAGTCAATTATAGTTTGTAAATGTTGGTGCCAAATGAAATGTGTTAGTTTTTAAGGTGCCACCAAATGCCTAGCCCCCCCTCCCCCGAAAGAGGCAGAACATGACTATCTTCCTAGACATTTCTAGTTTGGACTAGGACAAAATATGTAACCATTCTGGAATGGAAAGCAAGGTTTTGGAAAGTGTGGTTCAAGAAAAAAGATCCCTTTCCTAGCTATTACCAAATTGCTTCTGAGGGGATAGGTCAGTGCCATCTAAAACAAAAGAATGATCTTTCTGGATTATCAATCTCCCAACTATCAGTACCTCTATCTTATTTGGCAGACAATTTCTGTTCTCAAACATGTCACTAGTATCTCATCTCAAATCGGAGTGTGCAACTACTAGTGATTCCCACACAATTATACAGGCCTACAGTATTTGGCAGTTATGGACAGGAAATTCTTTGAAAATCACAGCAGCGTTTCTCCTGAAAAATCACAAGGATCTCAAAATCATTCAGAATAAGTAATGGGGATGTGACTATACATGTGTTGTGTCCAGACACGGAGACGCTAATGGTTCCTTTGAAGTATAATGCACCTACTTGCATGACTAAACATGCAAGCCAATTCTGAAGTGAAACTAGCTTGCCCATTCAACCATATGAATAGTTGCAGTAGAAACCATTGGAACCTGCATTTACATATATCCCTGCCCTGCACCGAACATTACTCTAGCACTGGTGTTAATATTTATAGAAAAGGTACTCAGTTAATAATGAAGTTGCCCATTAGTGTCTCATTTGAGTCCTTTGAATGTTGGTATAAATGTACTATTGAGCCATTACTGTTGCAAAATGTGAGAAGTACTGGGCAATAATCAAGGTTGGCAAAGTTACTTTTTTATATTATAGTTCCCAGATTCCTTAGCCAGTGACTGTGCTGGCTAGATGATTCTTGGGTTGTAATTTTAAAAAACAAACAAACTTTTCCACTGCAGGTTTTCCTTATTAATAATATTTTTGTGCCAAGTCAATTCAGACATATAGTGACCTATTCTAGGCTTTTCTGGATGGAAAGTATTTAGAAGTGATTTATCATTCCATTCTTCTAGGATGTCCTGGGATTGTTGACTTTGCTCAAAACTATAGTCTACCTTTGGACAGTGGGAAATCAAACACCAAACCCCTGGATACCTAAATTAGTGAGCTATTCAGCCAGTCATAGGTTACCTTGCTTCTTTATAACATACAGGTAATTGCTTCTACCCACTGTATCAGCTGCAGTCCATAACATATTTTTATTTACTCTCTTGTTTTCCTAGTGGTTTCAGTTTAGAATCCAATCCTACATTCACATAGTTTAGGTTTTCCTGGCACAGAAAAAGGCATGTGGATGAGAAACTGCTGAAATTGCCAGGATTAGATTCAAGAATTATGTGGTTGATCAGTGGTGAGTTTATTTCATTTATAACACTTATCATTATCTGTACAGAGATAAACTCTACTTCACATTAACACTAGAAAAATAAACATTCATACTTAGTTGAATGGGTGTACCACTGGAGCCAGTGGCACTCTGAGTAAACATGCAGAGGTCTAGACCAGAGGTTACATAAGAACATAAGAACAGCCTTGCTGGAACAGGCCACAGCCCATCCAGTCCAGCATTCTGTCTCACACAGTGGCTCACCATTTCCTTCAGGGTATTCCCAAGGAGATGCCCTCACCTGCTTAGGATTCCCTGGAAATGGCATTGAGAGATATCCTGCCTATCTCTCCAACCCGGAGGTTGTCCTTAGGTAGCCATAATTATAGCCATTGATAGCCTTGTCCTCCATGAACTTGTCTAATCCTTTCTTAAAGCTGTCAAGACTGACAGCTGTCACCACTTCTTCTGGCAGGGAGTTCCATAGACCAGTAATCCTCTGGGTGAAAAAGTACTTTCTCTTATTTGTTTGAGAACTAGTACCCAAAAGTTTCATGGAGTGTCCCCTAGTTCTAGTGTTGTGCGATAGGGAAAACAGTTTTTCCTTATCTACTTTGTCCACACCGTGCATGATTTTATAAACTTCAATCAGGTCACCTCTTAGACGCCGTCGTTCAAGAGTGAAAAGGCCCAACCGTTGCAGCCTCAGATGGTAAGGAAGGTGTTCCAGTCCCCTAATCATTCTGGTTCCCAACCTAAAGCCTGTAGGCTGGATCTGGCTCATGGTGCCATGTCATGTGTCCACCCACCCCCTCCAAGGGCATTCAATAAACAAAATGGCTGCCCCTTTAAAGCTGTTGGGCTGGATGGCCACTCCCATCATCCAGGCAGGGCAAAATGGCCATCCAGCCCTCGAAGCTGGCTGAGAGAGCATAATCCGGCCCCCGGCTTGAAAAGGTTGGGAGCCCCTGGTCTAGCCTGAATAGCCCCAGAACATAGTAACTTGTAGAAACAGTAGTTTTGCAATCTGACTGACTTGTATTGCACCACAACACAGCACAGCAGAATGACTGCCAATGTTGCTGTTGTTGCTGCCACTGCCATCTGCTGTAGCGCACATCCTGCACTCCTTAAAATCTAAACACAAAGCTCTGTCTGTTCAGCTGATTGAAACAAACCCATGGGCTTAGCTGAAGAGGCACTACAGAATATTGAAACTATTGTACTGCTGATGTGTTGCTGAAACGATAAATTGTGATTGCAGATATAGTTTGTGCATGTCTTCAAATGCTGTGCTGAAATAGTGTGAATTAGGGTGGGGAGTGTGTAAGTAAAGATAAAGGAGGAAGACAGAAGGTACACCCAAGAAAACATTCTCCTAAATTGACACAGGTCTTCACTTGTATATTCCGATGGATCAAAGCTCCCTCCAATAAAGGAGCAACTCAAAAGACTAGCTGGAGAAATGTTAGCTCATGTTGAGACATTCACCTAAAATGTTAATTAGGACATATTTCGATGCATTCAATTCCTAGCCCGTTGCTATGATAGGCTCTCACAATTTGTCACTACCGCCAAATGTGTTAAAAGGAGGCATGTGTTTTTGAAATGGCCTATAAAACCTGTCAACATTTGCAAGCCTGTTGGAGGACAGTTGTGTGTGTGGCAATTCAAAGCCGTCTGTTTGATGTCTGGCTTGGTGAACGTGCTGCCTTGGGACGTGTCCAAGTCCTTCATAGGGTTGGGATTTTTCATTGCCGACTGCATAAAATGAAAGCCATTTGGCCTCCGACGAGTATTCATAGGATGCTGGTGTATAAATCAGCCTTCAGCTACAGGAAAGAATATGTTGTGCATTATGAATGAAAGGTGTTTATAGGGGTGTCTGTGGAGGCTCAGGCACAGGCTTTCTTCTTGGCATGTGAAAATTTATGCAAAAAGCCCACCTGCTGCCAATGTGAGTCATAGTTGGTCTTTTTAAAGAACATTACTGGAATTGGAGGATGCTGGAAATTAAGGTGGCCCAACATCCACAACAAAAGAAGAAAAGCAACAGGGAACACTTGAGAGGAGGCACTGATTCTGAGGCCAATGGGCTTTTTAATGCCTTCCATAAAACTGTTTATTTATCAAGACCAGCTGAATATTGCAGAGGTTTCAGCGGTTTATTTTGCTGCCGATTGCACTCTGTCACACGTGGTGAACAGAACACCTTGTGGCAGAATGCAATGCTGTAAGTTTCTTTTCATGAACCAGGTAGGAGGACTGTACGCATCATTTTTAGGGGGAATTCTGATTTGTATTATGAAGTGCTTATCAAGTGTTTTCCCCTCCCACCCTGTCTTTTCTCCAAGATTAGTTTAGTTTTAATTAAGTAAACCTTTCTCAGGAGAAACCTCCCTGACTATTCCTCATACCCAGAGGTGATCATACTTGTTGTTTTTAATTATTTTTCACTGTTACCCAAACTGCTTTGGGTACTCCTGCCCAATTAAATCAAAGGCACGGAGATCCTCATACACAATATGTTTAATATTTAATTTTAATTAAATTAATTAAATTGTTTATTTAATTTTATGTCGCATTATTGTGCGGCAAGTAATACAAAATTTATGATAGGGATTTTTTTTTTGCAAGAGAGGTGGGGGAGGTGGGGAGGGGGGTGCTGGAGAGAAAGCTTTCAAACAAGCTAATCGGAGTCGTCAGAAGAGCCTTCTGTATCATTTCCCCGGGAATAAGCAACCCAATGGGAGGAGATAACGAAAATCACAAGTTGTTTGGATAAAAATAGGTGGATGCACAGCACTGACAACAGTTTGTTTTATTCGAGTTATCTTGCCACCCTGACTTGCAGCTATTACAATAATCACAATGGTATTTCCTGAATTAAGCAGGTAATCAAGTCAGCATTAGTAAAACCAGCATTTAAGCTTTGTTTTCTCCTTGCAGAAGACTGAGGACAACAAATGTATTACTGTCATTACAGGTGAACACTGGCAGTTCTCATTCAGCTCTGTTGCCTATGATCAGTCACCTCTGTTTTCCTTCCACCTTCTTGTTTTGGCATTTGAATTAATAAAAAAGAACATTGATTTACTCCCTGGTTTTGTGCTGGAGATTATATTTGAGCAGGGGGTTCACTTTAATAACTAAGTTTTCATATTTCATTTTAGATATTGCATCATAAATTTTCCGAAGTTTGGTTTCATGCTTGGATCATGATCTATGATATCGTATGATGATAGGAGCACAACATATCATAACATAAATTACCGCTCACTCCAGTATCTCTTGGGACATATGGATCTATATCTGTGGTTATATGAAGGGGGATTTCATATAGCATTAATCTATGTTATTGCAGTCAAACGGACTGTAAATATATCAGTTTGTGATGTGATATTTTCATAATTGGGATAGAGGATGTTGTTGAGATTCATTCCTAAGATAAGAGAGCAAATGCGTATATGCACAGAGGTGTACATGTGTTTATACACCCAGAGACATAAATCTACAAAAATGGAATATTAGGGACTTAACCTGAAGGATTCACAGAGATGCTGCCTTCTAAATTCAACAGCACCTAGTGGTAATCTTAACCATAAAGGGTGATAAAATAGCCCTCTTGAGACCTGCAATTGTTATGCTTCTATATGCATCTCTATGTCAGCAGAGAGTTTCTATAGACCTTTTGCCATTTCTTTTCCTCTGACAGTCACTTTTGTTCTCTCTTAGCTGCCCAACTGGGGACTCTGACAGATGAGCCATTTCTTCTATATAATACACCTGAGTCTGCACTGATTTTATTGGCATTTCCCTGCCATCCATATAACATTTGTTTTGCCTCAGTATGTCCAGTGATTAAATTCATTACCTTATGTGTTTTTTGTCCCATCCTGAAGGCATGGTTTAGCTTTGTTTTGACTTATTCCAGGGGGTGGGGTTTAGCCATTTAGGGCTTCCCATTGGAAGTTCATGTCTGCAGTGACAACCTCCTTTTAGGAGCTTTCAATTAAGCTTTCCATTTACCTAGTAGCAACAACAACAACAACAACAACAACAACAACAACAACAACAACAACAACAACAACAACAACAACAACAACAACAACAACAACAACAACAAACTTTTCCTGTTCTGTCCATTTGGAATTCACTTCCTACCAAAGTTCACCAGGCTTTCTCCCTCCAAACTTTTCTCAAATTGCTGAAGATAGAACTTTACAAGGAAGCTTTTTCCAATATCCTTCCCTGGGTGTTAAACTGTTAATGTTGTTTGACCCATTTGATCTGACTTACTCAACAGTCACCAATGGTTTTACTGTTCCCTTGTCTTTTTTGGTAATATATACATTTTGTACTTTAAATTCTGTGTGTGGGATTGTGGGTGGAATTTTATTTTCTTTGTTGCAAACAATCAAACCAACCGACTGGCTGGCTGGCTGGTTGACCTACCAATCTCCCAAAAGAAGATCCAGCAGGGAAGTTTTTTCATATTTTAAATAGAATGCCAACAATTTCTTGTGCAGAAGCAGTTCTGATCGAAGAGGGTTATTAAATGAAAGTTTAGACATGATTCTTCATAAGCCCAATAATAATAATAATAATAATAATAATAATAATAATAATAATAATAATAATAATAATAATAATAATAATGATGATGATGATGATGATGATGATGATGATGATGATGATGATGATGATGATGATGGCAAACTTTGGGGCTCCAGGTGTTCTTGAACTTCAATTCCCAGAAGCCCAAGTCTTTGTGAATCCGCCCTAATGGGTTTACTGCGCATATGTGTCTGCACAGTAAACCCATTCATGTGGATTCACAGAATCTTGGGCTTCTGGGAATTGAAGTCCAAGAACACCAGGAGTGCCAAGGTTCACCATCACTGACATAGAGGATACAGCTATAGGTTCCTTATTCTCCTACCTGGCTTCATCTTTATTAGCTCCTGAGTATTGCTATTTACCAATTGTGCCCACTCCTGGACCGGGACTCCTTGCTCATGGTCACTCACACTCTGGTCACCTCCAGATTGGATTATTGTAATGCGCTCTACATGGGGCTGCCCTTGGTGACCATTTGGAGGCTTCAGCTGGTCCAGAATGCGGCTGCCCGGGTTGTGATGGGGTACGGGCGTCATACTTGAGCCTCACCACTTCTCCGGGAGCTGCACTGGTTGCTGGTGTGCCTCTGGGTGCAATTCAAGGTGCTGGTTTTGACCTTTAAAGCCCTTTATGGCATTGGACCAGGATACTTAAGAGACCGCATCGCCACAAGGAATTTAGCCCGTCCTACTAGGGCAGACAGGAGGGGCTCACTGGTGGTCCCATCAGTGAAAGAGGTACATCTTACTGGGACCAGGAAAAGAGCCTTTTCTGTGTCTGCCCCAGCCCTGTGGAACCTCTTACCACCTGAGTTGCGGCTCCAGACGGAACTACTCCCCTTTAGAAAGATGCTGAAGACATGGCTCTTCCAGCAGGTTTGGGGTACGCTTGAATATACCAGTCAAGCCCGGTGGCTGATTTAGCCTATGTGAGGGGTTGCCTCCTGGCTTGGTTATTCTGTTTTAACTGGGGTAGGGTGGGAGTGGGTTGTTTGTTAATTATGATCTGTTTGTGTTTTTAATGTTGGTTTTAACTGGGGCTGTTAGATCTGTTTTAACTATTGTTGCCTAATTGTTTTTATTGTAATTTTTATTATGTTGTTAGCCGCCCTGAGTGGTGTACCCACCAGGAGGGCGGGATATAAATGTGCAGAAATAAAATAAATAATAAAATAAATAATAAAATAAATAAATAAATAAAGGACAACATCTTGTAACTGAGCAGTTTGGGCAATTGCTGAATGATACTTCTACGTGAACCTATAGCAACCTCCAGTGAAACAGAGAAACTGCTCAACAGTAAGCAGTGACCTAGGAAAATGTTGACAGTATGGAGTGCAAGTATTATATAGACAGATGCCTCCAGATGGAAAAAAAATAGCTGAATATGTATCTATTGTTCTTATTATCTTGTTATTATCTTGACAAAATAGGAGTATGTATTGTGTTTTCCCTGGCCACCTTCCCAACAATGGCCTTTCCCCAGATTTAATTGTTAGGAAAAGATAGAGAAATCCAGCCCATTACATATTTTTAAGTAAATGACAGTAAGGTGAACATAAATACATATAATTTCACATAGATTATTCATATTATAATGAAAAATGTCTCACCCATAAGGAGGCAGTGCTTAAAACCCACTCTGTCTTCAGTATTATAGATATTCATAGGAGACTAGTTATGTTTCAGCAGATTAAATATTATCATCAAAACAGCTGATGGTGCATTAAATTAAAAAATATGATTAGGGTAGACTTTACAGAAGGCTTTTCAAGACTAATGTAATTATCCATTGTGCCTAAACAGTAGGTTTAAATAAGCAGCACTTGCCAGGAAGATATTTTTTTCCGTTTCAAAAATTAATGGGAGGACAATTCGGTATCAAACCAGATTAGCGGTCATACAGTATCTGGCAAGGTCTTAATTATGAGTACAGGACTATGAGTAGGGTAGAGTGGGAATAAATGGTCAGAAAATATTTCCTCCGAACTCTCTCTATTTACAGCATTACTATTGGTAAATGTACATTTTGCCAGTGTGCTGTAAATTCATCAAGGTGTAGAGAGGGAACTTTAGGATTTCATATACTTCTGATCTATAGGAAAAACTCATATACAGTACTGTGCAAAAAGGTCTTAGGTAACCATCACCTGGTTTGAGTAAAATTAAATTAATTTTTTTTGGGGTGGGAGGGTAATAAACTGAACACCCTAACTCCAAAATTCACCAAAACCTCAGGAGAAGAGGATGGTGTGCCTAAGTGTCTTGGGGGCTGAGTTATGCCCTCCCATCACTCAGTGAATTTTTTCCAAACCAGCTGGTGGTGGGCTAAGACATTTGCACAGTATAGTCTATCCACCTCCACATTCAGTTTCAACTCCATAAATAACAGAGGGAAAATATTTAAAGTACAGTGGAACCGCATACAATAATCGCCCCGTTTAGCAACGAAATTGCATAACAATTAGGTTTTGGGGGAAATGGCGTTGCACATAATACTTTCCCTATGGAAAAAAATGTACAACAATTTTTCAATGGGAAAACCACTTAGCAAAAAAATATATTGTACGATGCATCCAATAGGGAAAATCGCTAATGAGGTACCACTGTATTTGAAAATGAGAGCAGGCTTTCAACTATATTTGGAACAGATGAGATATTTGTATAAAGGTACTCTTCAGTAGACCCTTCTCTCTGCAAATGAATATAACATGGTAATCCAGACTGTATAATAATCTTTATTTTTCTTATCTGTATTAGAATAGAATAGAATAGAATAGAATCCTTTATTGGCCAGGTGTGCTAGCACACCAGGAATTTGTCTTTGGTACATATGCTCTCTCTATACATGAAAAATTAAATTACATTTACTAGATCGTCTACTATACTTAATAATAGGTGCTAATCATAATACTAACAACAATCTCACATATCCCTAGAGAAACAATAACAATACAATAAAATCACACAATTTAGTTATTCAGCAGATTGATGGCATCTGGAAAGAAACTATCCTTGTATTTGGTTGTTTTAGTATGTAATTTTTTTAATGAATAAAACCTTACGAGAATGGAAGAATACAGTGGTTCTCCTTGCTTTTCTACCTTTCTTGTGATGTGTTTAGGACAGCCACTTTAATTTTGTTTAGGATAGCCACTTCAATTCTTTTTAAAGGAGGAGGCCTTTCTAACACTGTGCAGGTAATTTGCCCAAGCAGGTGGACAAAGATCCTGGGCAAAAAAATAAATGAAAAAAAGTTCCCTCTCTTTGATGCCTAATTTGATTTGGGCTTTGTTTTTTTAAAAATGAACTAGTAAGTTGTTGGGTGTAGTTGCAGGGTCTCTAATTAATAATTATTAGGGACCATACAGAACTTCCCAGGCGGGTCAGTGTTGCTGATTGACTGGAAAAGCTTAGTGTTTCTGTGAACTCATGGGCCTTGTAACTGGGTTCAACAGCAGTGAAAATAGATGGGTCAGTGCAAAATTGATTATGAGGAATGTCCACTGTGGCAGAGATTGCAAAGTTAGTCTTTCAGACTCAGAATGTTTCATTCCCTTGCGCTCCCACAGGTCATGTTTCTCAGCTCTGAGTTGTAGATTGGCTTCCTCCCTTCTCTAAGTTCAAAATGATGATCTGTGTTAGGATTTTCCCAAAAATAGTAGCTTTCTTGTGTGTGCCATGAATTCCACAGCCAGATACCTAAGCCACTGAAATATCCAGCCAACTCTCCGTATAGTATAAATAATAGTTGCATGTGTTCGTCTGTTCAGACTTATGGCAACCTTTTGAAGGTTTTCTAATTAATTTAATTTAATATTTAATTTAATATTTCAATTTGTTCGCCACCCACTCAGGGGGAACCTAACTCAGGGCGGCTCACATACTTAAACCCCCCCACATAAAAACAGATTAAAACCCCTAACCCATATTAAAAAATCCCACCCACCCTGAGAGGCAGAAAGAAGATACATTTCATGATAAGAGCCAACGAGCAGGAGCCACATTGCCTTCAGGGCTCCACACCTGCCCCGCCAGCCAGGTCTTAAGTCCTTTCCTGAAGGGAAGCAACTCCATCTGCAGGTGTAGTTCTACTGGTAGGAGGTTCCAAAGGGCCGGAGCGAACATGGAAAAGGCCCCTTTTTTTGTGCCAGAGAGGTGGCCTCCCCTGGCTGATGGAACAATTAGAGAACCCCTCCGGTCCACTCTGGTTGGACGGAAAGATGTTCTTAGGGCGATGCGGTCTCTTAGGTATCCTGGCCCACTACCATATAGGGCTTTAAAGGTCATAACCAGCACCTTGAATTGCACTCGGAGGCAAACCGGTAACCAGTGCAGCTCCCAGAGCAGGGGCGAGGCATGGGCGTAAGAATACTCAGAAGTATTTTACCATTCCCTGCTTTTGGGGGCATCTTGTGACTGTGCAGCTTGCTTATGACTGCACAGGCTGGCTCTTTTAGGATGCACAGAGGGGAATAGAACTCCCAGCCATACCTAACACAGTGAGCTTATTGCACACATGCACGCACACACCATATATATTACAGCCTTCAGATAATGCTTTTATAATTCTTTTGTATCTAATCCCAAAGCCTTTTTAATCTTTAGGTAAAAGGTATCAAGTTCCTGATTTAATCTAGGTTTCTGGACTACAGCTCTCATTTCAGAATGACTACTATCAGTGGTCCTGATGTTCATATGTCTTCACTATCTGTTTGTATCCCCAATCTCGTTGTTCTGTGCAGGACAATGACAATAAAGATTTATCTATCTCTATCTATCTATCTATCATCAGCCAAATGTCAATCAGCCTCAAGGTCCTGCACTTGCCTTTGCCTTTTAAACCCATGAACAGGGGTTCTCTTGGATTATCCCTATCACCAAGCCAGGCAAACAGCCAGAGTTCCTTTTACACTCATGTTATAACTCTGCCATAGCTAAGAGCTGACTTCAGATTGCCATTTTAAAACTAAGAATTTTTTAAAAGTGAAGAATAGCTTTGTTTATTTTGGTGACACTACCTACATGTGTCAGTATACACCTTTACTTTTCTCCTTTGTAATTTAAACATTTTCTGTTCCTTATGTAAGTGCTTGCTTTAACACAAGAATGAACCAGACCAATCTTTTGTTCACAAACACTTTTCAAAAGCAGACCACACTCATTCTCACTCCCTCAAAGCTTATTCTTTCCTACTCTGATTATCAAACTATCTGACTTACTCTGACTAATTAACTCTGACTCAATAACTCTCTCACTCACATTCTTATATATAAAACAGAATCTCTCCAGCCAAGAACCACACTGAGCAACCATCTTCCAGTTCCATTCACAAACATTTTATATTTTACAACTGCCATAGCAGTCAGTTGTCACAGTCAACCCCATGTACACAGATGCAGGTATGTACATAAAACACACACACAGTGCAAAATCATCACAGTGACTCCAGGAGTATATATTACTTCCAGGATCATAGACACATCTGTGCGTCCATTTTCTTTTTATTCTGCACAAAGTGATGTGCATGAGGAGAACAACCATGCATGTGTGTGCATGAGAGGGCACGCATGTACGAGTAGAGTATTAATGCACATTATATAATCTTATCTATGGTAGAGGAAACATTTAGATGAAAGGATGGATTTAATAATTGGTAATTTACTGAAATTGTTTAGATTAACAGGCTGGATCCTGGTGATACGCTAGAGGGCAAAAGGCCCGTCTCGTTAGAAAGGGCAGGAATGCAAGTCCTGCGATAACTTAGTACCATGAAGTAGACAAAATGGAGGATCATCCCGATCCTGCAATAACAATTACAAACTGTTTAAAGCACTATTCAAGTTACATACACAACAGGAAGTGTAATCTCTGTCCCATTTATGGCACCTGGCACCACTCTCAGTGCTGGAGTTGAGACAGTAAGACATGATCTGGTTCACAACGTTCAGCCCTTGGGTGGCAATGAAATGGAAGGGCAGAAAAGGAACGCATGGCCTATGTGTTCCTTTCTATGCTGGTATTTGGCACAGGCTCAGTCCACGTGATTCCCCCCCCCCCCCTTCAAAAAGAGGATCATGTAAACTAGGCTTTTTGCAGATTAGATGCTGGGTGTGTGTCAAAGTTTTCAATTAACACTGGAGCAATCTGCTGTTAAAAGGTCATCCCCATCACCACAGATCAGATATAACTAGGAGAAATTGACTAGTTACTTGTAAATTTAGTAGTCAGATCAGCAGCATCTCATTCTCTGAGATTTCAGGGCCAAAACCCGAGATCCAGTGAGGGCCTCTTCTGATTTTATGGAGGAGTCTCTTGTGATATTACAGGGTGTGATGTCACTGGATTGCAGGTGGGATATGCAGAGGCAAGTGTTGGGAAGGAGGATCAGATGATTGTGGAAACTGACACCAGAGGTACTAAGCCAGATCATCTTAGAATCTAGGTAAAACTCAGGTATAATGCACATGACAGGCTCTTTGTTGCGGCTTCTGGGAGGTTTGCCACCAGCTGACAAGGAAGATACTGTTTCAGCCTTCTCTGTCGCTTCTTCCATGTCTTGGGAGAATGTTATGTATGCATGCTCATTGTACTGTAAGATAAGAATGTAACCACTCCAAATACAATGTATCTCAGCTGTAAAGGAACGCGAGCAAGCAGCCCATAGAGGGCAGCTGCGAGCGTTCAGTCTCACATGGTTCACATTGCTCAATCACGGACAGCCGCGGGAAAACCTTCCCCGCATTCAGCAGCAGGAGAAAGAACTACTGAAGAGAGGCGTGCCTGGGCGAGGCCACGCCGGTAGCAGCCAATGAGCTACCGTGCTACAAGATTCAAATGTATAATGCTACTGTATATATAGAGATGTATCACCGCCATTACCTCATGCTCCACCGGATCATCATGCAATAAACCTGTGTTAAGCCAACCCTTCGGCTGTTCTGTTGTCTTTGGTCCCATACAGTAAACTGGCGACGAAGGTGGGATGATGGCTGCCCACGGGACCAAGACATGCGCCGGCTATGAGATCAGGAAGCCGGGAGACTTGGAGCTGTTTGAGATAGACTTCAATGGAGCGCTGGTGGAGCTCGAAGTCTCAGATGAGGACAAGAAGAGGGCCATCTTCGTCCGCATGCTTGGGCATGAGACCAAGAGGACCTTGGTGGACCTGATCGCGCCGAGGAGGGTGAGCGACTTCAAAGCCAAAGAGCTCCTGGCGGTGTTGCGCACCCACCTCCGGCCCGCGATAGCGATGTTCCCCGCTCGGAGCGCGTTCTGGAGGCAAGTCCAGGCGCCCAGGGAATCGGTCGCTGAGTTCGCCGCGGCCCTGCGGCTGGCCGCTGGCCCATGCAAGTGGGAGACCCCAGAAGTCACCCTCCGAGACTGCCTGCTCTGCGGCCTGAGGGACACCGAGACTCAGCGCGCGCTGATGAAACAGGAGCCGCCTCCCACGTGGCAGCAGGTCCTCGACATGGCACAGGCCGCGGAAGCCACGACGGCCGGGGTGCAAGAGCTCCAGGACTGGCGCCCGAAACCCGCCAAGGCAGAGAGCTCGGTGCGCGCGGCCCGGCGAATTTCGAACTCGTCCGCGGAGAGCGGCGACGACGAGGATGACCGGAAGGTCCAGAAGGAAGGCCGGCGCTGCGACGGCTGCGGCGCCGCCCACGCCCGCGCCAAATGCCCGTTCCGCAAGGCCGAGTGCCACAACTGCGGCCAGCGCGGGCACATCGCCAAGGTCTGCCGAAAACAGCGCGAGGCCAAGAGGAGTTCCCCAGACCGCTCGGCGAGGCAGGACCACACCACGAGGCCCAAGGACGGCACCCGGACCACGAGGAAGCGGGACGGAGTAGGGCGCATCTCCGACGACAGCGAGGACGACGCTCCGGTTTTCAGCGTATCCACGGAGCACCCCCGATACTTCGTTGAGGTAGTAATACAAGGGACCCCTGTTAGGATGGAGGTGGACTCGGGTTCTTCTTACTCTATCATTTCCCAGGGAGAGTTCCTAAAAATAGCCCCCCACGTGCGGCCCAAGCTCAAAGCGTTGAGGTCCACGCTGAAGGACGTGCAAGGGAACCGCATCCCGGTGTTGGGGGTTGGGAAGTTCCAGGTCCAGTTCAAAAAACACGCCGCAACGCTTCCCCTAGTCGTCCTCAAGGGAGGTAAATGCAGCCTCCTCGGGACTCAATGGTTCCAGCCCCTGGGGTTGTTCATTGGGGGGGGGTGCACGCCGTGGGAGTACATGCCGCCGGGACTGATCCAATACAGAGCGTGTGCGATGCGCACCCCGAGGTTTTCAAAAAGAGACTCGGAAAATTCAAGGGCCCCCCAGTGACTTTCGACCTGGACCCTGGAGTACGTCCAATCAGACTTAAACCGCGCAGAGTGCCTTTCGCACTAAAGGACAAAATAGAGGCGGAGTTGGACAAATTGGTGGGCCAGGGGATTCTTGTTCCTGTTGATTCTGCGGAGTGGGAAACTCCAATTGTAACAGCACTCAAGGCCAACGGGGAGGTCCGCATATGCGCTGATTACAAGTGCACCATCAATAAGGCGATCCGCCCTAATGCGTATCCGGTGCCAGTAGTCAGCCACTTGTTGGCCAGGTTACACGGGGGGAGGTGTTTCGCTAAACTCGACCTGGCCCAAGCCTACCAGCAACTCCCGGTGACCCCCGCCGCAGCTGCTGCGCAGACCATAGTCACCCACAAAGGGGCGTTCCAGGTGACGCGCCTCCAGTTCGGCGTGAATTCGGCGCCCGGGATCTTCCAGTCACTCGTGGAACGCCTCCTGAAGGGGTTAGAGGGGGTGTTACCCTACTTTGATGATGTATTGATTACAGGGGGGAGCCGGACCGAATTAGCAGAAAGGTTGGGAAAGGTCCTGGCAAAATTCGAAAAGGCGGGGTTGCGGTTGCGGAAAGACAAATGCGTTTTCTTCGCAACTGAGGTTGAGTTCCTAGGGTTCCGTGTTACTCCCGAGGGAATAAGGCCATCCCAATCCAAGGTGGCCGCCATCAAGAAGGCCCCTCGCCCCACCTCCAAGCCCGAGCTGCAGTCGTTCCTTGGGCTGCTCAACTTCTACCACTCCTTCCTTCCTCGGAAGGCAGCTGTGGCGGAACCGCTACACAAATTGTTAAAAAAGGACGAGGCATGGAAGTGGGGCGACGACCATGAGAAGGCTTTCAATGACCTGAAGCGACTCCTGGCATCAGATGCTGTACTGACCCACTTCAATCCCAAACGCCCAGTGGTCCTGATATGCGATGCATCCCCGGTGGGGGTGGGGGCGGTGTTATGCCACGTGCTGGAGAACGGGAGGGAGGCCCCGATAGCGTTCTACTCTAGGTCCTTGTCCCAAGCGGAGAGAAACTACGCCCAGACAGACAGGGAAGCACTAGCGATAATTGCGGGGACCAAGAAATTTCATGATTTTGTGTATGGCCGCCCCTTCACCATAGTGACCGACCATAAGCCCTTGCTAGGCATCTTCACCGCAGATAAGCCCACACCCCAAATCCTGTCCCCGAGAATGCTCAGGTGGGCCATTTTTCTCAACGCGTATCAGCACGCGTTGGTGTACCGGCCCGGGAAGGAGATCAGCCACGCGGATGCCCTGTCGAGGTCCCCCATTCCCCGGGATTGCTGCCACGTGGGCGAGGAAGAGAGGGACCACCAGGTCTTAATGATAGAGGTCCTAGACTCCCCTCCAGTAGTACCGGCCGACATCGCCAAAGCGACCGGTAAGGACAAAACGTTAGCTACCGTTTGCTCCTGGGTACAGAAAGGGTGGCCCGTGTCTTCCCCAGCAGCGGAATTCGACACATTTTTCAAAAAGAAATTAGAATTGTCCCTAGAGAGGGGTTGCCTTTTGTGGGGACAGCGGGTAGTGATCCCCACGTCCCTCCGGCCGAGGGTGCTTAAACTACTGCACGTCAGCCACCCCGGGATCGTCCGCTTTAAGGCACTAGCCCGCAGTTACTTTTGGTGGCCCCAGCTAGACGCCGACATCGAGCACATGGTCGGCACTTGCGAAGCGTGCCAAAGCTCCAGGCCAGAAGAGGCTCGTTTGCCACATAGGGAGTGGGACGCAGCAAGGGGGCCCTGGTCCCGGGTACACGTAGACTTTGCTGGCCCGTTCAGGGGAACACTTTTCCTCCTTGTGGTGGACGCGTTCTCCAAGTGGTTGGAGGTCATTCCAGTCTCAAGCACCTCCTCGGCCACAACAATTAAACAGTTACGGAGGGTCTTTTCCACGTTCAGTTTACCCGACACCCTCATCAGCGATAACGCTAGCTGTTTCACGTCCGCCGAGTTCAGGGCATTCATGGATCTCAACGCCATTCGGCACATCACCTCCGCCCCTTTCCACCCGGCCACCAACGGCCAAGTAGAGCGCCTCGTGCGCACCACTAAGGACGCGCTGCGGCGCATGGGCCCCGGAGATCTTGACTTACAACTGTGCCAATTCCTGCTAAGGTACAGGGTCACCCCATTGGCATCAGGGTACTCCCCCGCGGAGCTGTTAATGCGCAGGAAGCTGGCCACGGTAATCTCCAAGCTAGACCCCACGAGAGTAGAGGACAAAGGGCGGAACGTAGGGGTGGAACCCGCAAAGAGTTTCAGCGTAGGCGCCCCGGTGCATTGCAGGAACTACGCCAACGCGGGGCCAGCCTGGGTGCCGGGCACTGTAATAGAACAAACCGGCCCCATTTCATACCACGTGGAGACCAATACAGGCCTCCTGTGGAGGCGGCACGCGGATCAACTCAGGCGCAGGATCCCCCGAGAGCAGGACGAAGACGAAAATAGCCACCAATCAGCGTTAGGGTACTCCCCCACCCGCTTAGCCCAAGGGGGAGAAAAAGGGGGACATGGGTCCCCACCAAGGGGGGAGGAAAGGGAATCGATCCTCAGAGATCTTTTGCGGGAGTTTGCGGCGGAAAGGAAGAGCCCCGATCTCACACACAGCCTCCGGAAGCGTCCCCAAAACACAGATTCCCCAAGAAGTTTAGACTTTGATTTACAGTACCAGGGGGAGTTAGCGGAGTGGTCCCCCACCCGTCCTAGCGAAAAGAGGGGTTTCAGTTCAGCCCCTGGTACTTCCAGTCCCAGTAGCCCCTGTGAGTTAGAATGCAACATAGCACCAATCTCCCGGAGACCGACACCCCCAAGACAGGAGGCGACGGCGAGTCCGTCCACCACAGTCTCAAGGTCCCCCGAGCGGGGAACAGAAGGTAGCAGAACCACAAGGGCATCCTCATCGGTCCCGCGGTTCACAATAGGAGGGTCCCCGGGGTCCGAGAGCAACAGGCAGGGGTTCACGTCCCAGCTGTTCATCCCATTCCCATCCCCCAGCGCAAGGCAGGCACGGACGCCCCACAGAGCCACTAACGAATCCCCGTTTCCCGTTGCAGGACAAGCACCCACGGAGTCAGGGATCACAGGCTCTCCGGTACTAGGTCAGGCGCAAGCACGCCCCAAGCGCACGTGCGGCAAGCCACAATGGTTGCGGGACTTCGTCCCATCCTAGGGGGGAGGGATGTTATGTATGCATGCTCATTGTACTGTAAGATAAGAATGTAACCACTCCAAATACAATGTATCTCAGCTGTAAAGGAACGCGAGCAAGCAGCCCATAGAGGGCAGCTGCGAGCATTCAGTCTCACATGGTTCACATTGCTCAATCATGGACAGCCGCGGGAAAACCTTCCCCGCATTCAGCAGCAGGAGAAAGAACTACTGAAGAGAGGCGTGCCTGGGCGAGGCCACGCCGGTAGCAGCCAATGAGCTACCGTGCTACAAGATTCAAATGTATAATGCTACTGTATATATAGAGATGTATCACCGCCATTACCTCATGCTCCACCGGATCATCATGCAATAAACCTGTGTTAAGCCAACCCTTCGGCTGTTCTGTTGTCTTTGGTCCCATACAGTAAAGAGAACAAAACATAAATCTAGGATTGTGATAGAGTGAAAAGGTTTGGAAAGCCTGGAGGAGAAAATGGTATGAAGCAAGATGGGAGAATGTGAGTCAGGAATTGTGAGAAATCCCAGTACAATTAGTGCAGAACCCATTAAAAATATGAACACAAACACCCTGTTTGGCAGAGTCCTCCAGAGCTTTGATGTTTCCATTCTTCATTTTTGGGGTTCAAAAGACATAATTATTACATGGCTTGCAGTACACTATCCTTATTAGGGGGTAATAAAAAAGAGGTTTCCCCCTTTTAAAACACATATAAAGTAATCAGTTTTATAAATGTTCACCCCTAGTTCTACTTAATAGGAGTTCTATGAGCACATTTAGCTGAATTTTATTACAGAGTTGCTTTGATGTGTGAAGCTCTAACAGGGAGCCAGCACAAGTATCCCCAGGTGATTGGAGAACTGTGTGTATATCATTACCTTTTTCCACTTTAGTACTATGTGTGTGCATGTAATTGCCTGTATAATAGTTTAGAAATGCTCTGATACTGTAGATAATAGAACAAGTTTAACACCTTGGACCTTCCTCCTTTGTAGGATGGGTGGGCACCTCAAAATGTTCTTGATAAGTGCATTCTGGTAGTAGATGGAGCCATAGGTAAAAGGGTGGGGCCAAAAGAACAGCACATTTTAGCTTAAAGCTCTTACTATTGGCAACCAAGAATCAAGAACCAAGAGAAGCATTTTACCCTTTTAGAACAGGGAAAAAGCTTGCATAAAAGCTGGGAAAGCATCAAGCATTGGTGTTATGAGAAAAGCCTCGGACTATCTTAGGAAACCATAGAATGTCACACGGGGTCTTCAGGAGAGCAATGTTCAGCCCCAAGATGGGATGTTCCTTACTCCTGCTATATACCAACAAGGGAATAATCCGTAGAATATGGTATTTTCTGCAGGCAAAATGGTGCCACCCATATGTATGAAAAAGATTGTCAGTAGGCATAGGGGAACCAGAAGGATTGTAGAAGTAAAAATATGTGTTAGAGGGGGAAAAAATAAGGAGAGTGGTTGAGAGCACCTCTCTTTAACAGCTCAATATACTTCTTCAGTGTTTAGCCAGGATGTGAAACTGCCAAATTTAAGGCACCGTTGGATGAGTTCATTCTGCATTTCCTTTCACCTGACCTATATACTGAAATGTTTAAAGTGGTAGCCGTGTTAGTCTGTGCAAGCATACCAGAGAGTAAACAAAACAAAACAGCAAAAAATGTGGTGGCACCTTCAATCACAAAAGCTCACATTTAAAAACAGGAGTTAGTCTTTAAGGTGGCACAACATTTTTTGACTTTTTTGCTGTTTTGTTTTGTTTACTCTCTGATATTCATATACTGAGCGGCCATAGAATGTTGGCCCACTGTTTGGGAAGGGGTAGAAAACCAGGGAAATGGAGTGTCTTGGAAGGTGACACATAGATGTCTGACTGAGTGAAGCTTCAGACATTTTTGTTGCATGCTACCATTTTGTTGCACATTATTATTTTGCAACTGTAGTGGGGCTAAGGGCCACATTTTCAGCTCTGTATCATAATACCAAACTCAGGTCTTATGCTGAATTACTATTTAAAAGAACATAAACATGACCAACAAGTCATCCGATTAAAACAGTGTGATCACATTTCCCTTTCTTTTGGCCAGTTTTCATCCTTCCTCCTAAAAAGAAAAGTAATAGGAATGTATAAATTAGCAAACAACAACAACAACAGAGTGCTAGTGATAAATTGTCATTCTGCTCTTTGTGGCTGGGCCAAGGGCAGTCTTCCACATGTTACTGGACTCTAATTCCAAAAATCTCTTACCTCTGGCTACTCTGGATAAAGCTGCTGAGAACTGTAGCATAACAGCCTTTGAAGGGCCTTTCCTATTGACTGTACTGATGTAATACTACTGAGCTCTGTCTTTGTCTATCTCTGTGATGGCAAACCTTGGCACCCCAGATGTTCTTGGACTTCAATTCCCAGAAGCCCAAGCCCCCATGAATCCACATGAATGGGTTTACTGTGATTCATCCAGCCTGCGCTGCCCTCGTCGCTCCTGGAAGCAGAAGTAAAACACGCCCGTACGGTTAAGACTCTTCCAGGTTAATCCTTCCTCCTTACCGGTGCATTTTACTTCTGCTTCCAGGAGCGATGAGGGTGGCATGGGCCAGATGAATCATAGTAAACCCATCCATGTGGATTCATGGGGGCTTGGGCTTCTGGGAATTGAAGTCCATGAACATCTGGAGTACCAAGGTTCGCCATCACGGGTCTATCTCCTCTCCTCATGGTGCAACCTGAAGCAGGGAGTATCATCTTGGCGCTGAAACTTCCAGCCAGCCTCTGTAAACACCCACGCTCCTTCCTGCCCACAGCTGGTCATTTCAGGTACTGTACTGTTTTGTCTTCCTGCTGCACCACCTCACACACTGTGCCATAGGCCAAATGGAGCCAAATTTTCAGGGACAACTTTTCAGCTGTGAGTTCCTACAAACCTCTTCCTATTTTTGTGCTATATTTGGGGAGCCAGTGTCCGCAGAGAGGGCTTAAAAGAGTCAACTCTTGTGATATTTGTGAATGTCTGCATGAGGACATTTTTCCCATGCACATAACTGTTAAAGATTCCATAAGGATTTATTCTTAGTTTGTTGTAAAATACTAATGTGACTATCCCTGTGGAAACAGGAAATAATATTGGCATATGGTGTTCCTCTGGTGGTTAGTTGTTACGCGAGATACACGCTTTGCTGCCTAGTTTATGTAGTCACACTACAAAAGACCTGCAATAGCATGCAGAGGAAAAAGTACAACCCTTTCATCTCTTCGTTCTAATACAGTATAGTCTCTTGCCTGAACACTTTTAACACCTTGCAACAAAATGTCCTCTTTTTTCAATCCACAAACCACTTCTGCTGAGCACTTGAGCATGCAAAGTACCTGTGTATAGATAGATGGTTAGAGAGCTAGAGATTTATTACAATCAACAGATAAGAAAACACAGACAAGATAGGGGGAGGGGGGATATTATACAAACACATTATCTGGCTGAAGTATGTAATATACATAGATACAGTACATAGATAGTCTCTCTCTAAATCACTTTCATGAGTATCAAGATGCTACACATTTCAGTACCATTAAAAGCAGTGGGTGGATTAGTCATTCTTAAATATGTGTACTGTATTCAGGCTAGACTGTGGTACAGTATGTGTGCAAAGACAGTCAGTGATTTGGATCCAGGCACTACAGAGGCACAAGGGAGGGTTCACAAGAGGGTCAGCCTGCACTTAAATGCATCTCCTTGCAGCCACTCTGACAGCCCTTTTGCCAAGCTGCAAGGCAAAGAGAAATATGTGTGTCATTGATTATACAGCTTTTTTTGTGTTGTAATATATTCTGATTTTTCTTTTGTCTTTTGCTCAACTTTGGCTACCCAATTTTTCTGAAATGTTTATTACACTTGTGTGGGCTTTGAATGGACAGGTTAAACAATGATGGTGTTGAAACTTCCCCTTAAGATCATCAAGATCATCATCATCATCATCATCATCATCATCGTCATCGTCATCATCACCATCATCATAGCTTTATTTGTATCCTGCTTTCCTCAGCCTGAAGGTGACTCGAAGCGGCAAACAACAATAACAAAAACAATACAGTAGGTACCAATATACAAAATAAATAAATATTTGTTAATATTGAATATATTTGATGCTTTGTAATTATGTATTGTGTGATGTACTGATATTATGCTTTTTCTTTTCTGTTTTTTGAATTTGATACTGTATTATTGTCTGTTTATTGCACTGAATCTATTTTTGTATTATTATTATGTTGTTATATTGTATGGATTAATATGCTGTTGCTGCCTTGAGTTGGCTTTGGGCCGAGAAAGGCGGGGTATAAATTAAAATTGGATTGGATTGGAAATACATAATATACCATAAGCAATATACAATGCAATAAACAAAATATACAAATACATCCAATACAATATAATACAAAATACCCCCCAGTACACAGTATAATGAAAAATACAAACAGAAAAATGGAGTCCGGCTCATGTTCCTAGAAAAATCCATAGCTGTTTGCTCCTCCCCCACTTCCCATCTGATGACCCCCCTTCATGGAGCTGTGAAAATGCACAGATAATGATGTTGACCCAAGGACAGAATGGGATGAAATTTTCTCAAATAGTACTGGATGGGTTGGCACCAGTCTATGTCCCCTGAATTCAACCATGCTGCTTCTTTTAATATCATAAAGAGAGATATTTAACATAGCTGGATTTTAGCAGTTGCTTTCTGTACATGCTATATTTGTATCAATGAAAGCTGGGGCAGAGAAGAGAAGCTGGCCCAAGATATTTTTGTTTCTGAAGTGAAGGACATAGGTACATAACAACGTATAAAGCTGCCTCCACCTAGACCAGTGATGGTGATCCTTGGCACTCCAAATGTTCTTTGACTTCAATTCCCAGAAGCCCAAGCCCCGGTGAATCCACATGAAGGGGTTTACTGTGATTCAATCGGCACGCACCGCCCTCATCGCTCCCGGAAGCAGAAGTAAAACGTGCCCGTATGGAGGAAGGGTTAACTCAGAAGAGCCTTAACTGTACAGGCACATTTTACTTCCAACTAGGGTGGTGCGGGCTGGATGAATCGCAGTGAACCCCTTCATGTGGATTCATGGGGGCTTTGGCTTCTGGGAATCCAAGACATCTGGAGTACCAAGGTCATGGACCTAGACTAATATTATTCACTCTGATTGGCTGTTGGAATAGCCTTCTCTACTTGACTTGAAAGATCAATCTAACTTAAAGGCAAAGGGTAGAACACATGGCTCATTTGGTTCTATCCACTCTGTGGCCCTCAGGATGAAAAAATGAATGGGATTTCATAAAAACTCAAATTAATTTCCATTTTAAGATCTCTGTTTTAAAAAAATCATCAAATAGGTGGGAGGAAATGAAAATAGTTGTGGCTTGTCCAATCAAAGCCCACACTACAATCTTCCTTTCACAATCACAATCACAATCACGTACACATATTCAGTCCTAAAAGTGTAATAAATAAAAATATGCAAATAGACAGGACTGTCTTTGTCACAGCTATTTCTTCTATAAATACTTTTGGCTAGAATGGGACAAATCTTTACAAGATAGTAGAATTACTAGGTTGTTAATAAATGAAAGTGGAAACATTTGTATTTTCATAGTAAGTACTGTTGTTGCTCAGTCGCACAGTCGATTCTGACTCTTTGCGACCCCATGGACCATTGCTCTCCAGGCACCCCTGTCCTCCACCATCCTCCTTAGTCCACACAGCCCCATGCCCATTGTGTCTACAATACCATCCAGCCATCTCATCTTTGGCCGTCCCCTTCTTCTTTTGCCCTCCACCTTCCCCAGCATCAAGGCCTTCTCAAGTGAATCCTCTCTTCTCATTTGATGTCCAAAATACTTCATCTTCATCTTTGTTATTTGTCCTAAGGAGCACTCAGGGCTAATCTCTTCTAATATTGACCTATTTGTTCTCCTCGCTGTCCAGGGGACTCTCAAAACTCTCCTCCAGCACCACATCTCAAAGGCATCTGTTTTTCTTTGCTCAGCCTTTCTAATGGTCCAGCTTTCACAGCCATACATTACCACCAGAAATACCATTGCTTTGACTATGCAGATCTTTGTTTGCAGTGAGATGTCTCTACTTTTCACTATGTTCCCCAGGTTTTTCATAGCTTGTCTCCCAAGAATCAGTCGCCTTTTTATTTCATAGCTGCAATTTCCATCTGCAGTGATCTTGGATCATAAGAAAGTAAAATCTGTTACTGCTTCTACTTCTTCCCCATCTATTTTCCAGGGACTGATATGGCCTGTTGCCATTATCTTGGTTTTCTTGATATTGAGTTTCAGGCCAGCTATTGCACACTCTTCTTTCAACCTAATCAGGAGCTTCTTTAGGTCTTCCTCACTTTCTGCCATTAGGATGGTATCATCTGCATATCTCAAATTGCTGATGTTTCTCCCAGCAATTTTGATCCCATATTGTGATTCCTCCATCCCTGCATTGCGCATTATGTGCTCTGTGTATAAGTTGAATAAGCAGGGTGACAGAATGCAGGTCATTCCATACTCTGTCCTAACTGTTGCTTCTTGACTCATGTACAGATTTCTCATGAGACATATGAGGTGTTCTGGTATTCCCATCTCTTTAATTACTTGCCACATTTTGTTGTGGTCCACACAACCAAAGGCCTTGGTGTAGTCAATGAAACAAAAGTAAGCTTGTTTCTGGTATCCCTTTGTTTTCTCCATGATCCAACGTATGTTGGCAATGTGGTCTCTGGTCCCCCTGCCTCTTCTGAACCCAGCCTGCACCTGTGGTAGTTCTCTTTCTACATGCTGCTGCAGTCTAGCCTGTATTATCTTGAGCATCATTTTGCTAGCTTGTGGGATGAGCGCAATTGTTCGATAATTTGAACATTCTTTGGCATTGCCCTTTTTTGGGATTGGGACGTATACTGATCTTTTCCAATCCTGTGGCCACTGTTTCATTTTCCAAATCTGCTGGCATATAGCATGTAATAGCTTGATTCCATCATCTTTTAGGGCTTTGAACAGTTCAACTGGGATACCATCATCTCCCCTGGCTTTGTTATTTGCCGTGCTTTTTAGGGCCTTTCTGATTTCACTCTCTAGGATGTCTGGTTCAAGTTCAATTTCCCCCTCATTGTTATTATCCGGAGTATTTAGGTCTTTTTTGTAAAGTTCCTCTGTGTACTCTTTCCATCTTTTCTTTATCTCTTCTGCATCTGCTAGCTCTTTGCCATCTTTGTCTTTTATCGTGGTCATTTTTGCTTTGAACGTTCCCTTGACTTCCCCAATTTTTTAAAAGAGATCTCTAGTCCTGCCTCTTGTGTTGTTTTCCTCTATTTCTTTGCACTGTTCATTTAGGTAGCTTTCCTTGTCTCTCCTTGCTTTTCTTTGAAAGTAAGTACTGTAGAATTTATAATATAGGGCATTTAGAGATTTACATGAAATTGCATAGGAATGTAAATATTTTTATCTTAAAACATATGAAGTTTTAAAGGTCTTTAATTTTTCAAAAATATCTTAGCCCCTTAAACATTTAAAAATTTGTGCTGACATTTATTCCTAATATTTATACCTTAGAAAATAAATAATCAGAGTTGATAGAAGGGTATGGAGACTTCCGGGCTAGGTGCAGTTAAAAGTAATCTACAGAGTTGGTGAAATGACTGAAAATTACTTTCCCTCCCTTAGATTTTGGCATTTTTCTGGGAGAGAGAGAGAATCCTTTTAATTGATTCTAGTTATTCTTTCATAACAAATCAGGGGCCAGGCATTTATAAATCCAAGCAACTACTGACAGATGTTGTATGTACTGCTTTTTGGACCTGGGATTTCAAAACTAAGTGCAGATTGTATAGGAAATGTTACTTTTTGGATTCCAATGCCCAGGGGTGTGTGCAGGGCACCATGGGAAGGCACTGGACAGGAAGTGGTTGGGGTGCCTATTGGGGGGTTGGGGGGAATCCCATGCATTGCTATTGGCACCCCAGGGCACCAGAGGCGAGGGCGGGGTGTGTGGGACAAAACCTGATTGCCCTATATACCAGCACGTGCCTGACAATGTCCCATATTGCACTGTAACCATGACTAGCATGACATTGGCTAGGCTGACTGAAGTATTCGTGGTGTAGTGGTAAAAAAAAATAGCCTTTCTCTACCTTTGGACTAGATCACAGAAAAGAGGAAGGAGAGGTGATTTTTCTATTTGCTACTTTTATCTTCCAAATATATGTGATATGTCATCTGTTATCCCCCCATTACAGGTTGTGAATTTGATAGCAATAGAACAACAGATAATATCATATTTAAACATGGGCATTAAAATTAATGGGGAGTACCTAAATAACATCCAATATGCTAATGACACAGTGTTGCTGGCCACACACCTTACAGATCTTCAGTTAATGCTGGATCGAGTTAGAGCTTCAAGCACAGAATATGGTTTGGATCTCAACACCAAGAAATATCTGGTTATAAGCCGAACACCAACTCATGGCAAGCTAATGGCAGGAACACAAAAAATTGAAAGAGTAGATAAAATTGTATATTTGAGGAGTATGTTAAATGAAAATTATTTTGCCCCATTGCTGCCAACATAGGCTTTCTTATTAGGCTTTTTGGATTTTGAGGGGTTTTATATGAAAATTTTAATGTTTGTGTCAGTTTGTATTTGTGAATTTTATACTATAAGCCGCCCTGAGTAGGAAAGTTTCCCCCAAAAGGGTGGGATATAAGTTTAATCAATCAATCAATCAATCAATCAATCAATCAATCAATCAATCAATCAATCAATCAATCAATCAATCAATATGCTCATACTGTACTGTACATATCTAGGACATGGTTCTTGTGGTCTACCACATGTGCTTTGTAAGTGGACATCTCTACCCAAACACAACAAAGGAGTGTGAGGCATATCTTTCTGTGTCTTAACAACCATTGCGTTTTGGGTGGGAGGAGATTCTGAAGGGCCATTATGAGCACCTTTTCTCACAAAGTCTTCAAATTAAATCTAGACAGTCCTCTTCCATTTAATAAGGTTCCACAGGCAACAGCAACAAAAACCCCAGTCCAACTCATTTAGCATGATACATTTTTTTTTCTTTTGAAGGCAATCATTTATAGATGAATAAAGATCCTATCTTTATTCAGAGCCAGCTCTATCATTAGGCACAATAAGCCAACTGATTCAGAGAGTAGGTTTGGAGTGTTGGAAAATGGCAGGAAATTGTTGAATGTTATTGTCAATGAGTCATACATAAATATTGATTCAGGCTAGGTTTATGGTGTCACATTGTTTAGTGTGGGTGATGAATTGGAACAAAACATCTGATGTATATGGTGGAGAGGTAGATGGATGTTGTTCCTTCCACTATGCAGGGAGATAAATTTCCTATGCTTATATATACTCATACAACATAGTGCACTTTATTCAATTCCATCTCTTACTTGGTTCCTCATGTGGACACAGACTAACCAATTCAATTTCTGGAGCTTGCATAAAATCTTTAGGCATGCGATCCTCTACATTACTTCTTCTCATTCAAGCTATGCCTTGATTTACTCTGCTGAAGCATACAGATAATGGAAGTACACCTATTCTAGCCTATTGTGTTTTGATGGGCTTTCCCACATTTGAATCACCTTCAGATACCCAAGAATGCATGATGTTCAATCTTTTGTTGCCCTCCTTTGATTTACTTAGAGAAAACAAAAGGGTCTTCCATTCTCTGAACTGACCTATTTTAATTTTGCCATGACTAGTCCAAATGTAAAGGGGATTGGGGCAAACATTACCTCTAGGAACCTCCCTTTTTATTGGCAGGTCTTGGTGGCTTTACCTAGTTCTGCTGGCATAATTCCAGGTAGAGCTGAATAACTGTGTATAGTCGCTTATCAAATTTTGCACAATATCCCAATGTTACACTAGGCTAGAGGCACTGTAGTAAATTTAAAGGGTATGTTATGTACATTACAATTGGGAGTGTCTATTACTGTACATGAGATAGCCTGGAACAGTGGACTTTCACTAAATGGGGTGGCATAAAAATTGAACAAACAAATGCATGTATTGCTATTGAGAGATGGTGCAAGGTGCTGGTCCTGAGCCTCCTCTTGGAAGGTTTCAATAAATCACAAAGTTTGTGAAATTCTGTTGTATTGATATAAATAATAGTGATAGTCAACTATTTCAGGTGTGGCAAAATTAATTTACTCATACACTACCTATAGAATGCTCTAATAATTAATCAGAGGGAAAATGATACATTCTCCTTTGACAGCAGAAATGTAAAGGTAGGAAGCCATGGAAACACAGGTATGTGAGCCCAATGGCTTTTTTATGCTCCTGACTTCTCTCATGCAAGGTAGAAGATGCTGTCCCTTTGCCAATGTTCGAAAGGAAGACGGCAAGGGTGTATAACAAGGGGAGAGCAAGAGGCAGAAGCCAACACCCAAAATGTAAAGAACAATAAATTTAATAGAACAGGGCGTGTCAATTACCGCGGCACCACAAACTGTTGGTAAGAAGGGTAATAAAGGCTGAATGGCCAAGATATATACAAACGTACATCTAAAAGACAGTCAGAAAATCATGTCGGACAGGACAATCATATATCGAGCAATATCATCAAAAGTACATTATAAAGTACAGTGAAAATCACGGACAATAGTATATATGCAGATGATAATGAGGACTGTGGTTCAAACACATAAAGAACAACCAGTATGAACAACGGGAGTAAGTAACAACAATAAAAAGCAAGTTTACACGTGTGTAGGAATCACAAGTCCATCAAATATAAGTATAGTCCATCATGCGGAAGAATCCTGCAGCAAAACCCAATTCCATTTAGTAAAAAATAGTCAAAGAGTCGGTGCCCAGGTAACTGGGAAAACACAATCCTGAGAGGAATGGTAAGGTGCAGAAAGAGCAATTCAATATCCTTCTGGATAAACGGATATTTCGATACTTTGTCGAGAATCTGTACAAAATGTAAGGGCGCCTAGAAAAACCTCCTGTACAAAATTCTTATCGGGTCAGAGAATTTTCTATAGGAGGTTTTTCTAGGGTGCCCTTACATTTTGTACAGATTCTTGACAAAGTATCGAAATATCCATTTATCCGGAAGGATATTGAATCGCTCTTTCTGCACCTTACCATTCCTCTCAGGATTGTGTTTTCCCGGTTACCTGGGCACCAACTCTTTGACTATTTTTTACTAAATGGAATTGGTTTTTGCTGCAGGATTCTTCCGCATGATGGACTATACTTATATTTGATGGATTTGTGATTCCTACACACGTGTAAACTTGCTTATTGTTGTTACTTACTCCCGTTGTTCATACTGGTTGTTCTTTATGTGTTTGAACCACAGTCCTCATTATCATCTGCATATATACTATTGTCCGTGATTTTCACTGTACTTTATAATGTACTTTTGATGATATTGCTCGATATATGATTGTCCTGTCCGACATGATTTTCTGACTGTCTTTTAGATGTACGTTTGTATATATCTTGGCCATTCAGCCTTTATTACCCTTCTTACCAACAGTTTGTGGTGCCGTGGTAATTGACACGCCCTGTTCTATTAAATTTATTGTTCTTTACATTTTGGGTGTTGGCTTCTGCCTCTTGCTCTCCCTTTGCCAATGTTGGCATATGATTCAACTGCCTATTCAATCAGCTTCTCTATAAGGGATGGAGAGTATACAAATGTATCCTTTGTTTCAGCCAGCAAAATACGTTGGGCAAGCCCTGCCACTAAAAATTATATACAGTACATGAAGTGATCTAGAAATTTGCTTAACAAAGTTTTACGGCATAATGGCATGGAAGTAAATCCTTACAATACCTGTGTTCTTGAATGTCTTTGACACACTTCTGGTTATTCTTTTAAAAACAAATAATTTCATATAGTATCTGAACACGTAATTCAAGGCACTTATTGGAGACTGCAGAGAGATGCAGAGTGCATAGTTTTGACTAACTAATTTCAAGTAAAATCAAAAGGAAAGCAATATTCTCTAGTATCTATTCTATACAGACTAGATATTACAAATGGGAAAGAGACAGCTAAGTACAGGTAGGCCAGAGCTACTGAGGTCAGGGAAAAGTATGCATAACCAGATGGAGCTTTAGCAAATTCTGATGAGCATAGCAATATTGTGCATGTTAAATCTGACAGTGCTAGCAAAATACACAATACTGCACAACAACATTTTGGTTCTTTACCACCCCAGCATAATACCACAGTTTATGCAGCTGTGTCAGGGTCTCTTGCATGTCATCCCAGATAACTGGAATATAAGATTTTTTTTAATAAAAAAGATGTGTCATAAATCCCATATTCTATGCATATAATTCCAAAATGTTGCAGAGTTAGCAAAAGGTTACAGCTGGAGGAATATGTAGTTCTAGAGATACCAATTTTCTAAACCTCTGGGGTAATATCTCTGTCAAATTATTAGTTCTTTTTATCAGTAAATGTACGTAGAATAAAATACTGTTCACAAATCATTTTGACTAATACAGCAGAGATACCCTGGTTGTGGTTGTTTTTGACCTTTCAAAATGCTTAGATCCCCCTCCCCTGTAATTGTGAAAAATTCTGAGTTTTGATTTAGATGTTTCCTAAAATGTAGCCCAGTGGTCGGTACTTTCTAGGACAGCAAAACTCCTCCACCCTCATGCTGTGCAATATTTAAAAAAAGGTTTGAAACAAACTCTTTAAGGTGTCATTTACTCCTTCTTGCTCTTTGCAAACATTTCTTGTCTTCCCAGGCTATGTCCTGATGTGTTAACATTAGCAGCCTGTGGATTTCTCAAACACAGTGGAACAGAATCCCACTTAGACCAATGTGGTTTTTTTCAGGCACAGATAACAGCCAAAAGCAAAAATCTGTAAACAAAGAAATCAAATGAAGGGGAATGACATGAGTTGATTTTTCTTTTCCGGTTTCATGATATACACATGTGGACCACAAAGCTTCCTGCTTAGGTGCCAGAAATAACAACTCAACCTCTTTATTATATTTATTTATTTATTTATTTATTTATTTATTTGCTGGCTTAGATATACTTTGTAACTATTAAAAGGAAACAATTTTTCTTTCATTACTGTCGAAGATTCCAATATAGCGATTGCCCTTAGGATATGTAGACACAGTATAGCAGGAAATACGTTTTGTAAACAATTTCTCACAGCAATGAAAAGAGCATAAATATTAATTTGGTCATAATTGGCAGAGAAGCAATTAAAAGCACAACCAAGATGACTTTCTCCCCCCCTTTTTTTGCTTCTTACCCCCACCCCAATTTATCCAGAGTAGGAAGTGAATGTAAAACAATAGATCCCTCAGCTGCCCAGAATTCTAAGCTGAACTTGCCTTAGAGGAACAATATGGATTTAATTTATATGCAAATGTAAGCAATAAAAAAAGGCAAGCACTGTCAAAATTGTAGTATTTTTAGAAGTTGCTGCTAAAGTAGCACATAAATGGTAACTATGATTTCAGTGTAGGAACTAATTATTATTGGTCGCAGTGTTACCTTTTTCATTTAATCTCTCCCCCCCCTCTCTCTCTCACACACACTCGTTTTCTTAACAAAGTGGAAATTACTTTCTTCAGAATAAAGGAAGGATAGAAGCAAGGGGGAAAAATGGGGGGAGAGAAAGGAAAGGAAACAAGAATATTGGGGATCAGTGAGTGAAAGCAGTCCGAAATGTCTCCTGTGAGATTCAGCATCAGGATAATTTCACAGTCTTGCTTTTCGACTGTTGTGTTTTGAGCTGACCAGCAGCATGCAAGGCTGATCAAAGGCCTATCGGAAACATCAAGTAGAGTTAAATAGAGGCTAAAGTATGCTAATAAAGAAGCTAAATGTACTTTAATCCTGTTATAATACAAGGTAACTGGAAGGCAGCGAAGTGCCTTGTTGCTGTCCCCCCCCCATCCCTGGCCACTGCCCCTACTACTGCCAGGACCCCTGCAAAGCATGAATAGAAGCCGCTTCCTTTTTTAAATAGCTGCTCCTGGTGCTGCCTGGGTATGGCTTTCTCAGATGCCTACCAAAGGCCCCTCCTTCTCCGTTTACTAAATGTCAACAGTCGGGTGAGCAAGGCTTCTGAGCTCCTTAGATCAGTACCCTGTGACCTTCCACATTTAAGCACAGACCATTAGGCTAAGCTTTCCAGCTGTTGCCTGAATTATGAGGGATCTTTCTCTCTCTCTCTCTTCAGAGAAGGACAGAGCTTAGTTGAACACTAGGCAACAGTTTTATATTATGTCCTCATTACCACCCAGCTCGCTGGGCTGATCATCATCACAAGCAGTGAAAGATCAGACCCCTTCCTTTTCTCTGGTGCTCTTCTCGCAGCTAAGGACCAAAAGTAGCAGATTTTCAGTGGTCCAGTTTTGCTTGTGTGCCACCTGACCTTGGGTGGAATCCCTTGACCTGGCTTTTTGGTTGCTGTTCAAAAAGGGGAATTTAAGATTTAATTGTTCTGTATTCTTTCTTGATAATAAAATGGCGCTCCTTACCCCTCCTATGTTCAGTCCCTTCCTTCTATTTTATAGTTCACAATTTTTGCCCGAAGCTTCCCCAAGAGAGGTGGAGGGGGACACTGTGTAGAGTTAATTATAGTTCTGTCTGGGAAATGATATGTTTTGGTGAGGTGGCCCCAAAAAGCTGTGTGTGAGCCCCAGATGATAAAAGACTGATGTAATTTTGAAGCCAGCCAACTGCCTCAGCAACTGTATCAGAAGATTTTTGTAAAAAAACAAAGGTTGCATTGAAGCATTACCTCCCACCATGCAGCTGAAAATCTTACGGCTGGAAATATATGATCCTGAATATTGTTCTGCTAAGTACAAATTACATACTGGATATATTGAGTTGTAATGGTGTATTTTCAAAAGTGGCTTTGTGTGAGAACCAAGTTGAAGAGAGAATACTTCATGGAAGGAAAAGGAAAAAGGGAGGAAGGATAAAAAAGAATATTAGCCTTCTTTAAAATGTTTTGCTCATATTAAATGACTTTTTTATATGAAATTGCTGCTACCAATATCCTGCCCTAACATTATCCTGCTATCCCAAGAGAAACCTTGAGTCTCAAATAACATAACTGCTCTTTCCAGTAGATTTTTCTGGAAATGTAGGGCAAAGAGATTATACCCCAGCCTAGTGAACTATTACTATTATGCTTACATTCCCAAGCCTCCCTCTAAATATTAGAGGACTATTTCGATGGGTTACATCTGCTGAAGATATCAATAAGGGAAAAAAGATCCCCTCCTCATAGGACTTGGTAAATGTAGAATGATCTTTTGTGGAATGAAAGATCCTTAAAGGAGTATTATGGGCATAAGGTTACACGAGTAATAAAATTAGTCATAAAGGGCTTAATTATTAGTGTCCAGTTTGATCTCTTTAATTACCAGCAGGATGTTTTATTACCACTGAAAATATAGGAAACACTGTGAATGAGCGTATGCTGCTTTCCACAGTTTGAAGGACAAAGAGGAACTATATTCTCCATGAGAAAGTGAAAATGATCCCAGCACTACAAATTGAGGGCGATAATGGTATGTTTATCCTAAAACTGCCTTCTTTTCCTAGTCAGTCTGACCTCAGGAATCCATGCTAGAACAAAACTTTACTCTGAAGAAATGACAAGCAAATCAATCAGCCAATAAGTAAATGAGACGTGATATTTTCCAAAGTAATGACTTTTTCAGTGGTTTGCTTTCCCTGATATCATTTGTTGAGAAGCACTTCCTGCCAAAAAACAAAATAAAAATAATAATATGAAGGTTAGACATGTCAAACCAAAACGTTGACTCGTAACTTTAACTAAAAACCATCAGAACACGATTTCTGTTCCTACCCTATGGCCAGCCTTTGTCCCTCATTTGATTCCCCCTCTCCCCAAATAATTGTTATATTATATAAACAGTATTATTACTAAAGCCTACTTTCCTCTTTTTTTTGTGCTACTTTTGTGTCCTATATATGTTTTCTTTTCTTTTTTGAAAAGGAAAAGAGGTTCTAACAATCCTTTCTTTCACCACGTTTTTTAAAATGCCAGACAAAGTTAACTAAAAGTCAAGACAATAGTACACTTGTTTTCAGCATTTTAAGATGGTTTCAGTTTACAGGGAAGAGTTTTATATATTAAGGGAAAAGATCCAGTACAGTATTTTAAAAAGGACCAACAAAGTGAATAAAATGCTTTCTTGTTCTGAATAGCAATTTAAACTGAGTTTTAAAAATGTTTTAAAATCCTGGGGCTATTTTTCTAAAAACTATCCTTTTTTAAAAAAGCTGTAATTTTCCCCATTGGTAATAATGACAAATCTAATAAGCAAATGTTTCACATGCATGCACCTGCATCAGTCCAAACTCTACTACATTAACCAAATAGATTTGGACTGAATTAGAGGAGGTCCTGATCAAAATCGAACAGCTAGTTTTGCTTTTGTGGCAAAGTGTAGTAAATTTACTAAGCCATTCAGACCTGGAGGTCAGAATTAATCAGATAGGGCACAAATCACTCTGAATCTCTCCCCTCCAAAAGTTACAAGTTGCCAAAATGCAGAAACATCTGAAGCTAGCTGTCTAAAATTTAGCAACTTTGCTTTCCTCTTCAGGTTCTGTGCCTCTAAATGACATTCATATTAGTATATACAAAGAAAAAACCTATAGCCATTCTGGATTTCCCCTGCAAGTTAATTGAAAGTTGGTGATATGAACTGATAAATTGAATTGAATCGAGAGGAAAAATCAAACCAGATTGAGTCAATATTCATTCAGAAACTTCAAGTTTGTCTCCGGACCAAACTGGGAGACTTGTGTTAACTACAGATGCCAATGGATGATGGTCAGTTATGTCACCTCATTACCTGAGGAAAATTATGACTAATACTTTTTTCAAATTCAAATATTAACTATGAAAAACATGCATTCACATTTTAAGAATTTTTTAAAAAGAGCATCCCAAGTTAAGCAGGTTATATAATTTTTAATGAACAGACTCTCAGTTTCAATTTCTGTGATGGCAAACAGTAGAATAATTCAGTTTGGTGAGATGGGGTACACAGAAAAAGCCTGCTCGAAAATTCTGGCATTTTTGAACCACCTGGTATTGGCAACCTTGTGTTGCCGGCTAATCTTTCTCACACTAGGTCAGGCGAAAGGAACTGCAAAATGAACTCACCAAAAAGTGCTTTCATTTTGGCAGTTTCACGTCTGGCCTAGACACGGAAGCAGCAGCAGCAGCTTGGTCAGATTCTTGATGACAGGGGCTTAATGTTACAGTTCAGTAGTTTTAAGGACAAAGAAAATTTAGCCAACATATGTTCCAGAAAAGGCAACATGACATAAACATGTTATTCACATGAAAGCTAGGCCATAACTGACAAGAGAGGTGCATATTATAGGTGTTTGCATGCTTTTTTGGGCTCCTGGAGGTACCAAGGATTGAAAGAGATGCAGCACTGCAGATTCCCAATTGGATCATTTGATTTGTTTTTCTTTAAAGCAGTCATGCATTATTTTGATCAGATGAATGGAGTGGTTTTTAACAAGGGGTTGTATTTCTCCTCTCCAAGGTTTTCCACTCTAATTTTATATCCCACCGCTCTCCAACCTACTTTGAGTCCTGCCACTACTAATGGGAATATACTGTACAGGGTGTCTCATAGGAAAATGGGAAATTGTAGCTAAATGTACCTTTATTGACAAACTATTTGTGACAAAATTTTACAAAATGTTTTCAAAATATTCTCTATTTGTTGGCCATCTCTTTGCAGGCGCACCCCCCCAATAATGGACTCAGACACAAATGAAAGTGGATAACGGCATTGGGCCACATTTATTGATTCATGCCCTAGTCCGAATTATAAATTTCTATTGGTAAAACGACCAATCATAATTCTTAAGGCAAGCAGGCCGAAGTAACACTGGTAAGGTACCACCCAAAATTGCCAACGGCAATTGTTACAATGTATCTATTTGTATCAATTTGTTTGTTGACAACAAACAAATTGTTGACCGTAGTCAATATCTACCTAATGACCCCACCCTCTGACGTGTATCCGTAAAATCAGGGGGTGATTCCAGCTGTCTAGTGGTAACCATCACCCCCTCGCCTGGTTCGTCGTTGACCGGACAACGTTTAAACAACTTATGCCTATCTAGTGTTGTCCAGTCAATTGCGAACCTGCCGGATACCTGTGGGTCATAAATGTTTACCTTACCAGTGCTACCCGCCCATGTGACCAAAGTCAACAGCAGCACAGAACAAACCCCTATATCAAACCATAGCAACAGTGTGGGATGGGCAAAAAAGCCAGGACTCAAGGGCCAATTGCGAGTCCCAGCCAAAAATTCCTACCCGGCCCCGAAGCGACCAAGAAATCACACTGTTAACTAGGGAGGGGGTGGAGGGGAAAAACATCTCCGCTCCGTCGCTTCGCCAAAATGGCAGCACGGCTGCCTCGTGGCCAGCCCTTTTATTAGGGTGCTGGCCACGCCCCTAACTACCCGGATGGCTTCGTCCGGTGGGGGGCCCCGCAAAGAGCGCGGCGGCCATTTTGGCACCACGCTTCCATTGCAGGCGCACCCCCCCAATAATGGACTCAGACACAAATGAAAGTGGATAACGGCATTGGGCCACATTTATTGATTCATGCCCTAGTCCGAATTATAAATTTCTATTGGTAAAACGACCAATCATAATTCTTAAGGCAAGCAGGCCGAAGTAACACTGGTAAGGTACCACCCAAAATTGCCAACGGCAATTGTTACAATGTATCTATTTGTATCAATTTGTTTGTTGACAACAAACAAATTGTTGACCGTAGTCAATATCTACCTAATGACCCCACCCTCTGACGTGTATCCGTAAAATCAGGGGGTGATTCCAGCTGTCTAGTGGTAACCATCACCCCCTCGCCTGGTTCGTCGTTGACCGGACAACGTTTAAACAACTTATGCCTATCTAGTGTTGTCCAGTCAATTGCGAACCTGCCGGATACCTGTGGGTCATAAATGTTTACCTTACCAGTGCTACCCGCCACCCGGAGAGGCTTCAATAAAGGCTCGACGCCCCCCCCCAAGACCGTCAGCTCGGTCGACAGGCCTGCTCGCCAATCACTCAGCAGGAGGTCCATACCTCCTCGCGACAGATGGACCCCATCCCCTGCATAAAGCCCATAATTTTGCAGACTAATGGCCGGATGAGGACTGACCCGCCCCCAGCCCTTGGTCAAAAGGAATCGGGCCACCGCCCTGTTCACCATGCGCCTAGCGCGGTCCAAGGCCTGGAGGTCAAGGCCTCCCCTATAAGCGTGCCGTGGGACCATATCTGACCAAACAAGGGTTGTGGCGGGCCATACGTAATGTAAGTAGGCGAGGTCACTGCAAATCGCATGCTTCAGCGATAAGCCAGTGACCTGTCCCAAATCATTACCCCCAAGATGTATGATCAGGATGTCGGGCGGGTCAGCGTTCCTTGCCGAAAAGAGGAATGGCAAGAGCTCCCGCCACAACATACCGGGCTTACCGTACCATGTGAGACTTGCGTACGCACCGAGTCCCAGTCGGGGTCCCCAATCTGTCGCCGCAGCGTAACGCGCTGCCCTGTGCACGTAGCTATGGCCCACCAGCCATACTGTCACCGGTGTGATACGACACCCAGGGTCTGTCAAGGGAAAAAACAGGTAAGGAAGAGATATGTGGTGACTCAAAACGGTACTCACGTTGGGAGTGGACGAACATAAAACTGGAAACACTGCGAGCCCCACCTCCCCATGCTGCGTATGTCAGCCCCGGAGTACCCATAAGCAGCCGCAGTAGAGGCCGCCCCAATTCTAAATGAATGGGTGCCGTAACGGGCCCCAGGGAGGCCAACCCTAACCAGTGCCTTCCCAGTCACCTTCCAAAATTGAAATTTAGTGAGGGGAGACCCATCTTGGTGACAGAAAAACGGGCCATGGTGCGTGCCACGCAGTGCAAGGAACTCCTGTAGGGCACCAACCGGACAGATGTCTGCCAAGGAACATCGTAGCAGTCTTACACCACTGCCTACGCCGTGCTGATCTGTTTTAGAGGAGCGTATCCTCAACTGAGCCCAATCATTGCAAACATAGACATCTTCGAGTTCCAGTGCCCTACGACTTGCATCCGCCTTAGTCAGCATCACAAGCTCGCTGATGCGGAGCGCTCCAAAAAAGGCCACCGTTGTAGCCGCATGAAACAGGGCTGCCTCATACCTATTGAAACATAGGTCATGCCAGCCCCGTGCCAGTTGGGTAAGGACCCCCGGGGAAATTGGGTGGCGGTCGTCCAGGCTACGCCCACGTTCCCGCACCCACCCCTCCAAAACGTGTCTCACACGGAAATCAGCGGTACTGTCCGCATGACCTCCCACCTTGGCCATAAAAGCCAGTGCTGATAGCCTAGATGCTATGGTGCGGGGTGCCAGGCCCTGGGCGTGCAGGTAAACCATGAAACGAAGGAGGTGGGCCACTGGGATCGGCCAGGTATCTGGCAATCGAGATTGGGTACAAAAAGTCTGAAAGGAAACCAACGCGTGGTGATACGCCTTACGCGTGCGTGGCGCCAGAGACATGCCGATCGCCTGGTTCACCTCTCCTTGCCAAAGGTCCATATCTCCTCCGGGAGTGGCGAGGGAAATTCCTCCGCATCCGGGGCCAAGGCACGGAACCGGGAGATCTGCAGGCGGGACAAAGCATCAGCAATATCATTATTCACCCCCGGGACATGCCTGGCCCTGAACAGTACATTGAGGCGCAGGCTGCGCAATACAAACTGGCGCACAAGGTCCATGACCCTGGGAGATTTAGAGGTCTGTGAGTTGACAATGTGGACAACGGCTGCATTGTCACACCAGAAATGCACCACAGAGTTGGCCCACTCCTCACCCCATAGCATCAAGGCCCCCAGTATGGGAAAAAATTCAAAATATGTGAGATCCCTCAGGCGACCTGTGCCTGACCAGGCTGGTGGCCATCCACCATAGGCCCACTTCCCATTGAAGTACATCCCATAACCAAGGGATCCCGAGGCATCAGACTGAATCTGAAATTGAGGTGAAGCCAGGAGGTCTGACCTCCAAAATGAGACCCCATTAAACTCCCTCAAGAACTGGAGCCATATGTGCATATCTGCCCTATGCCCCGTGTCAATCTGGTCCTATGATGGGGCCTGGATAAGCCTGACATGGCGTCACACAAGCGCCGAGCAAATGCCCTGCCAGGTGCGACCACCCTGCAAGCGAAATTAAGGTGTCCATGTAGCACCTGCAGTTCCCGAAGGGATGCCTTGCGCTTAGCCAGCAAGTCCGATATAAGGGCCACTATCCTTGACACCTTGTCTTCCGGCAACCTAGACGCCTGCGCTACCGTGTCAATCTCCACCCCCAGGAATACTAACTTATTAGACGGGCCTTCGGTCTTTTCGGGCGCTAAAGGGACTCCGAGTTCCTGCATTAGCGTCTGAAATGTGGTGAGGAGACGTGTGCACGTGTCCCAGCCCCGTTCACCCCCGAACAAAAAATCATCCAGGTAATGGGCTACAGACCGAGACCCTGACCTACGGACAAATGCCCACTGCAGGAATGTACTGAAACGCTCGAAAGCCGAGCAGGATATGGAACAGCTGAATGGCATGGCTTTGTCAAAATAATATTCACCCCGGAATTTGAAACCCAGCAACTCAAAGTCACCCGGGTGCACCGGCAGGAGACGAAAAGCCGACTTAATGTCACACTTAGCCAACAGTGCACCCGGGCCACATGAGCGCACCATGTGCAATGCCTGGTCAAATGATGTATACCTGACAGAACAAAGGTCCTCAGGGATAGCATCATTGACCGAATGAGCGGCTGGGTAGGACAAGTGATGAATCAGGCGGAACTCGCCCGGGGATTTCTTGGGCACTAGTCCTAGAGGAGACACTTTAAGGTTGGTGAAAGGGGGCGCGGGGAAAGGGCCAGCGACCCTGCCCGCAGCGACCTGCTTATTAATGCTGGCGGCAGCCACCTCCTCCCTTCCTCTAAGTGACAAAAGGTTGGGTGCGTCTTGCGGTGACCTATCCCCCGTGAAAAGAATACGGAAACCCAGTTGAAAACCCTGAAGGAGGTACACAGCGTCTGCTTTCTTCGGGTACAATGCGAGCCAACGCTCCAGCATGTCGACATTAATTGGGGAGGGGGCCTTTTCGGTGAACCCGCTCCTTCCGTGGCAGTCCTACCTGCCCCTTGTCCACCCCTACCCCTGCCCCTGTATCCTCCCAGCCTGGGACAGGCGGAGGCAGCATGGGGGCCAGCACAAGAGGGGCACTCATGCTTGTACTTGCAGTTTTTTCTGTTGCAGGAACCATTGGACAAGAAGGTCCAGCACAGCAGGCGGGCTGGAACCCCCTGCCCCGCCACTTGGCGGGGAACCTGTACCGGGGCCACTCGTTGGACCGCATGTCCACAATGGTATCTCTCCCCAGGCGCCGGGCGCGTGGGGGTCATATACAGAAGCCACAGCTTCTGGCAGGGCTCATCCCACCTCATCTCTGGGTGCAGTGGAATCCTCATGCGGAATTCTTCGTCGTAAGCCAGCCACGACGGACCCGGGAAGTCAACCATGGCCCGGTAGATGTTGTCCAGATACTGGACCATAGGGATGGCCAAATCCGGCCTAGCCCTGAGGTAAACGGCCATGTAAATCAGGTACGCTGGCAACCAATTTGCCCACGTGCGTGGCGGCTTACGACGACGTGCCTGCTCCTTATCCTTCTCGTCCAGCCCTTCCCTCTCCTCCTTGGTCGGCTCCCTATTAAGAAGGGAGAAGATATCTACGTACTCTCCCCTCCAGATCTTTTCCCTGGTGGACTGGGCCAGATGGTCCCCCAGGGGCAAGGAATACCCTGCCGTTGGCAGTGCCGACACCGGCACAGAGGGAACTGCGGGCAAAGCAAAGGGGGCCTGTACCAGCCCGGGGATCCCCAACACATTCCCCACCACACAGGGGGCGCCACCCGGACCCGGGCCCTGTGTCAGGGGTGAAGTCGCCGGGTGGGCCGGGGGCAATTGGACCGCTGGGCCACCCGTGCGAGGCCATGGCCATTGGAAAGGCCCCCCCCGGGAAGTCAGTTGTGTGGGTGCACTAGCTTGAACTGCATACTCACCCGATGCACCCCCACGGGTCGCCCCCACTGGGGGTTCCGGCCCGCTGTTGGCGTCGGAGCTCACGACCGAAGCTGAGCTCGTCGACGTGGCCAGACCCGCACCAGACTGCTGCACCTGTTGAGTGGGGAGCTGCGAGGCAGTGGCCGCCACCGGCCTGCGCGCCTCAGGCGGCTCAACCCGACCCGTCGCCGGCCGCTGTTCGGCAGCCAAAGGGGCCACCTGGAATCCTAAAGGCACCCCTGTTTGATTGGCCCTCGCCAAGGATGCTTCAAGGGCCGCAACGCGGGCCAGAAGGGCCTCCACGTTGACAAAGGCCCCAGCCCCAACAGGGGGCAAATGGGCAACCGACCCATAGGTAATGGGTACCTGTCCAGGCCCCTGAGTCCCAGGGGCCAGATAAGGCCAAGAGCCCATGCCTGGTCCTTGTGGAGCCGTGGGCACACCCTGCAAAGGCAGGGAACCCAACCACCCCCGTGGCTCGCTCCCCCCATGGGGAACTGTGCACCCGGGCAAGAGGGCCCATCCGCACGGACCCTGGCGGAGGCAGTGGTCATCGCTTGCGGGCCAAGGGCCGAGGCCCCGTCCGGGGCAACCTGCACGCACCGCGGATCGGGCCAAGGGGCCACCGATCCCATCCCACCGGACCCGGTGGACTCCGTTAAAGGTGGCTGCTGGGCGGGCGCAGTCGCGGTCCTCCGACCCGGCTGGCGCCTCCGCGCCGATCGAGCCACGTTAGCAGCTGCCTTCTTCTTAGAGGGCATAGCTGAGTTAGCTAGGAAGCCTAAGAAGAGAAAAAAGCTGCCCAAAAAGGCTTCCCCCGGAAGAATATGAGCGACGGAGGTAAGAGGGAAAAACTTCGCCGCTCCGTCGCTTCGCCAAAATGGCAGCACGGCTGCCTCGTGGCCAGCCCTTTTATTAGGGTGCTGGCCACGCCCCTAACTTCCCGGATGGCTTCGTCCGGTGGGGGGGGCCCGCAAAGAGCGCGGTGGCCATTTTGGCGCCACGCTTCCATTCTATGCACGCAAAGTCTTCACCCCCACTCATGTTGAACACCTTCCAAGATATCTGTTGTTATGTATGGTGACTTGAGATACCATGTATAGCCAGAAAATGCATCTCTGGTTCCACTCAAATCCCCCTCCCCCTTTCAATGCACCTAATAGAAATCAGGGTGGCAGGATAGAAGGAATGATTTAGAATAGGAAAACAGTATGAGAAGGTTAACTATTCATCCTTTGTATTACTACTCTGAAACAGCTGTACTAAGATAACAACAGAAAGTTCTAAGCAAGGGACTGTACTCTCTTATCTGTAGCCATATAATGCAAGAACCAAATGAGACCACAACAGTTCAAGTGACTTGCAGAAGTAGTGAATACAATGGTTAGAATCTGGAGAGTGACTTTAAGTGTATCTGATGGTGGGTTTATACAGCAGATTTTGTTTTTTTCAATTTCCAGACTGTCTGAGCAGCATTGCAGGCGCACCCCCCAAAAAAGGACTCAGACACCGGTATAAGTGGATAACGGCATTGGGCCACATTTATTGATTCATGCCCTAGTCCGAATTATAAATTTCAATTGGTACTCAGCCAATTATAATTCTTAAGGCAAGCAGGCCGCAGTAACACTGGTAAGGTTCCTCCCAAAATTGCCAATGGCAATTGGCTACAATGTATCCATTTGTATCAATTTGTTTGTTTACAACAAACAAATTGTTGACCGTAGTCAATAAACTATCTACTGACCCCACCCTCTGACGTGTATCCGTAAAATCACGGGGTGATGCATGCTGAATAGCTCCTGCCATCACCCCATTGCCTGGTTCGTCGTTGACCGGACAACGTTAACCAACTTGTACCTATCTAGTGTTGGCCAGTCAATTGCGAACCTGCCGGATACCTGTGGGTCATAAATATTTACCTTACCAGTGCTACCCGCCACACGGGGAGGCATCCATGATGACTCAGCCCCCCCCCAAGACCGTCAGCTCGGTCGCCAGGCCTGCTTGCATCACACCCAGAACGAGGTACATACCTCTAGCCGACAGGTGGACCCCTTCTCCTGCCTACCAGCAAAATTTTTGTGTAAGCCTATCATCCGGTCTCCAATGGCCGTCTCACAGCCATGCTCAGAACGGGACGGAGCCAGAGCCCTGTCCACTGACTGCCGGAACAGTCCGAACTAGGGAGATCCGCATCTCCCCTAAATTGGTGTCTCGGCATGATGTTAGACCATAGCGACCGTATGTAAGCCATACATGATACAAAATGCCAGGTCACAGCCCCTCGACAGTTTAATAACAGCAGTGAGCCATATAAGATCGCTGCTGCCGAGGTGCCTGTGAAACATTGGGCGGTCCAGCATCCCTGTCAGACAGCAGGAATGGCCACAGTTCCTGCCCCCATGTGCCGCGCATACCATACCATAGCATACGTGCGGATGCACACAGCCCAGCCGGGGTCAACTCTCTGTCGCTGCAACATATACTGCTGCCCAGTGTACATATCTGCGGCCCACCAGCCCCCTGCCACCGGTGTGTTGAGACCCCTAGGATCTGTAAAAGAGGAGAAAAAAGGTGAAGGACACAACTAGGTACTCGTACAGTGAGGGGACGTACATATCTGAAATTGCGCGTAGACGCATATCCACCTCTGAGTACCCCAAACGTAGCCGCGATCAAAGCAACACCTATCTTAAAAAAAATGGTGCCAAAACGGGCCCCACACCGCGAAACGCGGCACCGGTCACCCTCAGGGACTGTACTAAGGTAAGGGTAGACCCATCCCGGTGGCAGAAAACAGGCTGGTGCGCGCAGCAGGCACTGTCGAAAATTCATGTAGGGCACCAACCGGACAGATGTCTCAAAAACTTCGTAGCAGTATACACCACTGCCTGCACCGTGCTGAATTACTCCGTGAGGACCGCATCCCCACTTGAGCCCACTCATGTGTGACAGAGACATCTTCGAGTTCCAGTGCCCTACGAGACACATCCGCCTTACTCCGGCGGCACCAACTCTGGCACCCACTCACTGATGCAGAGCGCTCCAAAAAGGCTACCGTGGTAGCTGCGTGGCCAAGAGCCACCTCACACCTATCTGTACATAAGTAATGCCAGCCTCGTGCAAGGTGGGTCAGAAACTCTGGGAACAGGGGTGACGCGCGTAAGGGCGGCGGACACGTTCCCGAGTCCACCCTTCCCAAACACGATGCCTGAATGCATAGTGATACGCCTTACGCATGCGAGGTGCCAATGACATGTCTGGTTCCCCTCTCCTCGCCAAACGTCCAACCATCGGCCAAAAGTGGCGAGTGGAATCCCTCTGCTTCCAGAGTACAGCACGGAACCAGGTGATCTGCGGTGGTGGAGAGCAGCAGTAATGTCATTATAAATACCTATAACATGTCTGGCCTAGAACGGCACATTTAGGCGTAGGCTTCTCAAGAGAATAGACGAACTAATGTCATGACCTTGGGGGATTTGCATGTCTGGGTGTTGACAATGTGCACCACTGCCGCATTGTCACACCGAAATTGGACCACTGCGTAGGCCCACTCCTTGCACAATAGCATCAGTGCTCTCCAAATGGGAAAAACGCAAGGAAGGTAAGATCGCGGGGCGATCCGTGCACCCACCCTCAGAGTAAACCCCATAAGTCCGGGAGCCGGAGGTATCCGACCGTACTTGAAATCTAGGGCAGACCATCAGGTCTGATATCCAGGAAGAGACCCCGCCAAACCCAGGAGTAATTTGAGCCAGACCGGACCAATTAAGGTGGCCATGAATTAACTGCCGCTCACGAGGGCACACTGTATGTTTGGCAATCAATGCCAAACTCGCCGCGGAGATCCAAGCCACCGTATGCATGGTTAACCCGGATGCCCGCGCGACAGAGTCGATTCAGAAATGTGAGCTGAGTAGATGGGACCTCGGTCTATTCAGGCGCCAAGGGGACACCCAGTTCCCACCTGAGTGTCTGAATGGTAATGAGGAGACGCGTGCACGTGTCCAAGCCCCGTTCACCCCCGAACCAAAAGTCATCGAGGTAATGGGCTAGAGACCGAGACCCCGACCTGTGAGCAAATGGCCACTGAGTGAAGTACCCAATCGGTCGAGCTCTGAACATGAATTAACTCAGTCAGAAAGGGGTTGGCCTTATCTAAGTAAAATTCCCCTCAGAACCTAAAAAAAAAACCCCAATAGGTCTAAATCACTGGGTGCACTGGCAATAATCTGAAAGCCGAGCGCATATCACACTGTGCCAAAACAGCACCAGAACTGCGTGAGCGTGCCACCCATAGTAGCCGAACCAACTACGAGCACCTGACTGAACCAGGTCATCAGGAATGGCATCCCGTAATGGAGAACCCACAGGGTAAGCTGAATGGAGAATTAAATGACGTTCCCTAGTCCTAGCTCAGTATGAGCTTCATGGGGGAGACGTTCGACTTAGGAAAGGTGGTTCCAAGAAGGGCCCCCGCTACTCTCATAGCCCCAATTCCCTTAGCTGTGGACAGTGGAGCCTCCTCTTCGTTACCCTGCAAGGGAACCAGAGTAGTAGCAGCCTGGGACCCCCAACACCCCCGAATGGATACAAAAGCCCCCATAGTAAACCCACCGACAGATATCCCGCCCCAAACCCTTCATGGATGAACTGAGTGCCATCTCTCCAGGTTGGCTATACTAATTGGGGCGGGGGGGCCTTATGACAAGGTTAGTTGCTTCAGACGGAGCTCTGATCGCCCCTGTGCACCCCTACCTCTGCCCCGTAACCCACCAACCTGCAGGCACGCGGGGGCGGCGTGAGGGCCAGCGCAAAAGGGGTCACGAAGTCGATGACGACCGTGGTGCTTAGTACACGCATCATCCGCTGAGCAGGCCGAACACAGCATGTGGGCTGTAACCCCCCGCCCGACCAGTTAGCGTGGAGCCTGTGTCTGAGCAGCCCGCTGCTCAGCATGACCACCATGGTACCTATCACCAGGCACCAGCCACGTGGGAGTGATGTACACGAGCACACTTGCTGACAGGGCTCATCCCACCTCCCCTCAGGGTATAGAGCCACCCTCATCCACATGCCTCACTGTATGCCAACTGCCATGGGCCCATCCAATCAACCATCGCCCTGCAAATATTAGCGATGGATGGACGCACCAGGATGGCCCAATCAGGCCAAGCCCTGCGGCATACCACCATACGTACAAGGTATGCCGCCAACCAGTTGGCCCAAGGTGCACGGTGGCTCACTACGATGGGACATCTCATTGTCTCAGTCGACCTGTCCCTCTCTCCCCTCCTAGTGGGCTCACAGTTCAATAGGGAGAATATCCACATGTCCCCCTCCAACCCTTACCCCTCATGGCCTGCGGCCAATAACACCCAGGGGCAAGTAACAGCCGGTCATCGGCAAAGCCCCCGACGGAACAGTCTGCATAAATGGCCTGCGCAGCAGGCCCCGGACAGCCCCTGCGAAGCTCAGCACTGTCCCGGGGGCGGACACCCCAGTGCGTGGTGGCTTACTACGGCGGGACCGCACATGTCTCTGTCCTCCTGTCCACACCGCCCATCCTTATTGGGATCTCAGTTCATAGGTAGAATATATCCACGTACTCCCCCCACCAATCTTTTCCCTCATGACCTGAAAGAAATGATCAACAGGGTGCAATATATAACCAGACATCACGGAAACCCCCACCCCCAACGTCGTGCCAGAATGCAAGCAATGGGCACTGGGGTAGGCTGGCAAGTGATGCCCACGAGCCTCAAACTGGCGAAGCCATGACCACTGAACCCCACCGCTGGAAGTGGACTGTGATGTGGGTGCATTCAACTTAAACCTGATACTCACTAGTTGCACCCCCATGAGCCGCCCCCACTGGGGGTTCCGGCCCACGGCGGGCGTCAGAGCTCGCGACCGAAATCGAGCTCTGGGGCCACATCCAACCACACTCCGGTTGCAGTTCTGGAGAAACAGGGAGCTGCGAGACGGCAGCAGGCACAGGCCGGAGTGTCTCAAGCAGCTCGACCCGGCTGGCCGCCTGTTGCAGAGTGGCAGCAGTCGAAGTAGCCGGCAGACACAAAGGGCCCCGGTAGATAGGGAAGGGCCCCCTCCCACTGGATTGCCCAGGATGCCTCCAGCACAGCCAAACATGCTAACCAGGCATCCCCTGCCGCGGAAACCCCTAGCATAAGGTGGGCCAGGTGGGCCGGACGGCCGACTAGGGATTGGGCCGGAGGCCCCAATTTGAGATCCCGGGCCAGAATAGGGCCATGCCCAAAACTCCGGCCCCTGAGGGGGTAAAACGTGCTGTGTGCCAGCACCAGGCCCTCCCCCCAATCGTTCCGGCCCATGGCCAGCAACTGCGGGCCGAGGGCCGAATCCCCTGAAGGGCCGTCCTGAGGCTGAGAGCTGAGGGCCATATCACAATCTGCCCCATCCCACCGGTAACGGTGGGCAAAGGTGTTGTCTTGCTCCATTGCATGAGAGCCATGGCAAGGTGGGCCACACGGCCCACTGGCTGATACACTGGGGACCCCCATTTGGGAGCCAGGTCCTGAATAGGGCCATGCCCAAAACTCCGGCCCATGAAGGGCCGGAGGCAAGCCCTGCTGTGCAACCGCACCAGGCCCTCCCCCATGCTCAAAGCCCATGGCCGGCAATTGCAGGCCGGGAGCCGAAGCCCCTGTAGGGCCAGTCTGAGGCTGGAGGGCCGCGGGCCATGGCCTAAGCTGCCCCATCCTGCCGGTTCCGGTGGGTGCCTCCGGTAAGGAGACCTATTGCGGGGGCGCAGTCGCGGTCCTCCGACCCGACTGCTGCCTCCTGTTTGGGCGAGCCTGAATCACCATAGCCTCCTTCTTAGGAGGCATAATGAAAGCACGATCCCTTTCCAGGGATCAGAACCCGATGGCTGGAAAGCCGAAGATAAAGAAGCAAAGATCCCGCTAAGGCTCTGCAGCCAAGCGCGGCTCTCTGAAAGAGGCGAAGAGCGACGGAGAAAACTTCTCCTCTCCGTCGCTTTCACAAAATGGCAGCTCAGCTGCCTCGTGGCCACTCCTTTTATAGAGGGGTGGCCGCGCCCCCTAACTACCCGGATGTCTGAGTCCGGATGGGGTGGGGGGCCCGCAAAGAGCGCGGCGGCCATTTTGGCACCGCGCTTTCGTTCTCTTCTCCACTTCACGTTGTACCTATTGGCAAAGTGTTTGAAAACACTTGTTATTTTTTGAAACTGATAGCTTAAAAAATGTTTTGACGTGGGCATGAATATGTGAAATTGCTTGTGGAATTATTTGGGTCCTGGCTACTCAGATGAAATTGGGTTGGCGGTGTGGGGAGAAAGGTTCTGCAAGATAAATAATACTTCTTCAGTTTAAAACAAACAAACAAATAAATAAATATAAATCTTCCTCTCTATTCTGTGATGTCTTAAGCATTCAGAATTAAAACTCATTATTTGGCTAGGATAAATTTGCATTGTGCTCATAGTGCAAATTTGTGTTATTCTATATATGCAATAATAATTTTAGGTTGACATTGATATGAGTAGCTAACTTACTCCTGCAAACAAAAATACTTTGGAAGCTAGATGACTAAATGATAATTTTTAAAAGAAGCCAACACCTCAGATTAATGACACCTTTGCCTCCTCTGTATGAATTGTTCAGGTGATGCCTTTCATTGGATCACTGTCTGCTGGTGTAATGTTCCATATATTTTTTGAGCTTTGTGGAGGTGTTCAGTAAGAAAAGAACTATATTCTCACTTTGAAAAAAGGTCCATTTTAAAGTTCAGGTAGTTCTGCTCTATTAAAGTAGAAGAGAGACACCAAGTATATCTATATGTAAATCAGACATCTTGTTGGTGTAAATCGGGGATTTAGCACTAATACAGGAGGGTGCTTGGGCAAATAATCTTATCTGGAAATGCTATTTTTTGAAAATGTTTCTGTGCTTTTCAAGCACTCATGTTGTGGTTGCACAGAGTCTGCTGCAGATAATCATAAATACACACACAAATATAGGGTTATGCTGCTCAGTGACCTTTGAGGAATAGCGTAATAATGTAGAGAACTCCCAAATATATACCTTTTTCTAATAATCCATAATAATAAACAAAATATAAACAAGAGAAACAGCAAAATTGAAAAAAATCGTTCATAACATTTATTTTATTTGGCTTGGAATGCTGTAAAATAATTTCTCAACAACCCTGTCTTTAGATTCCTTGATGATCTTGATGGTCAATGTCTTCTAAATGGAGGATCTTCTAAACTGAGTGTCATCTAAAGATAATCCCCCAAGTGTACCTGTTTGTCTGGGTTTATGTCTGTACCTGTATATTTGCCTTGAACTTTATCTCCTTGCTTTATTGCTCCAAAAAGTGAAAATGAAAATGTACTTTTTTGAAATATATTTGTGCACTGCCTGAGCACAAGAATCTTCTCTTTTGACATTTCCCATGTGTTATTTGTTGACAATTACACTTCCTCAACCTCATGGCTATTGCTTCTAGCACCAATTACTAATTGGTAGATGGTTTAACATGCAGAAAGCAGCCCTTTGCCATCAGTGTTAGTACAACAAACTAGGTAATAAAAAATAGCAAAAATGTTATAACCACAAGCTTAAAAACTATTTCTCCAACAGGTTGGCAACTAGCAACTGTGCTCTGGGATAATAGATTGGGTTGGCCCATGAGATTTTGCTGCCTGAGGTGAAGCAGTAACTGATACATCCCCACCATGTCAAGGTACATAGCACCCAAGGCATGTCAAGTTTTTTTGGCACATTACACAAAAAAATCTTGTCAACAGAATTGTCTTCCTTCTGGTCAGTAAAAAATGCAATACTACTAATAATACAGGTAACTAACAAGTCACCCTCTGTAATGTCAAATAGAAGCCTTTGCTTTTAATGAGTAGTTTCTTTGAGATCTTAAATCCCTGGGCAGAGCTAGAGAAGCCTGGGAAATGACCTTCAAGAAAGATATTAGTTAGTTTACATTTGGATGTAGTCATAAAAGGCTGAAAACTGTGTGAACGGAACTAAGATGATAGACACTGTATGCTGTGCCTTAATTGGTTAAAATCCAGGAAGGGGAGGGATGAGTGAAAAAAGATGGGTTCTGTTATATTGGAATGTGAAAGAGAAAACGTGGTGATTGCCATTGCAATGACTCCAATTGGCAAGATGCTGAACAAGAAATAGCATGCTTGTGAGTAAACAATGGCAATATGTAATCAAATATGTTAGCCTGCCAGGCCAGGGAAATATAGCTAGATATGCTTTTCTTGTTTTATTCTGAGAAAGAAGCAAGTAAAAATGTCCTTTTTTTTCTATTTAGTACCTAATCTGGGAACTTTTCTATTTTTTCATCTAAATAAACCTGATTGGAACCAGAAGACGTGTACTAATAAACCACAGGGATAGAGCAGCCTCCCCTTCTTCAAACAGTTGCTTTTATATGTTGATAATGCGAGCCCCCCCATCGGACGAAAAGATCCGGGTAGTTAGGGGGCGTGGCCAGCACCCTTATATAAGGGGCGGCCACGAGGCAGCCGAGCTGCCATTTTGCGAAGCGACGGAGCGGAGAAGTTTTTCCCTCTTACCTCCGTCGCTTTTACTCTCACCGGGGAGCCTCTTGGCTGCTGATTTTCTCCTTTTTCGGCTTCCCATCGGCTAGCTGCAATGCCCTCAAAGAAGAAGGTGACTGCGAACGCGGCTCGTTCTGCGCGGAGGCGCAATCCGGGTCGGAGGACCGCGGCTGCGCCTCCCCAGCAGCCTCCTATGCCCGAGCCCACCGGGACCGGTGGGATGGGGTTAATTCCCCCTTGGTCGGAGGCTGGGGGTCCGCATGCGGGCCCAGTAGGGGCTGCGGCCCTCGGCCCGCAAGCGGCGGCCGCCGCTCCTGGCGTGGCCCATTCCGCTGGGCCTTCCTCCGTTGGGGCGCAGCTTAATGCGGGGGCTTCCAGCCTTGGGGGGTGGTGTGGCCCGGGCTTCGGATCGTGGCCCTATTCAGGCCCCGGGGTACAGGGACCTGTACCGACGCCTGTAGTTAGTGGGCCGGCTGGCCCTTTACCCCCCTTGGTTTAGGTGGCTATGTCAGCGTGGAGGCCCTCCTGGCCCGCGTTGCGGCCCTTGAGGCATCCCTGGCCCGGGTTAGTCACCCTGGGGCCCCTTTTGGGGTGCTGGTCGATCCATCGTCTGCTGGGCAGCGGCAGGCGGTGGGACGGGTTGAGCTGCCTGAGGCGCGTGGCCCGGCTTCGGCCACTGCCTCGCAGCTCCCCAATCAACAGGCTGGTGCTGATCAATCCCCGTCGACGAGCTCTATGGCGGTCGTGAGCTCTGACGCTCCCAGTGGGCCGGAACCCCCGGTGGGGGCGGCCCATGGAGGTGCAGCATGTGAGTATGCGGTCCAAAATAGTGCACATACACACATGGCCACGTTGGGGGGGGGGGCTTTTCAATGGCCTTGGCCTCGCACGGGTGGTGCGGCGGTCCAGTCGCCAACGCCCCGCCCGGTGACTTCAACTATCACCCAGGGCCCCGTGGTAGGGGGTGCTTCTTACCCAGTCGGGAATCTTCTAGGGGTGACCGGGTTAGTCCAGGCTCCTTTGCAGATGCCCGCAGTTTCCACCGTGCCTGTGTCGGCTTTGCCGACAGCAGGGTATTCCTTGCCACTGGGGGACCATTTGGCCCAGACCACCAAAGAGAAGATCTGGCGGGGGGAGTATGTGGACATCTTCTCCCTCCTTAACAGAGAGCCCACCAAGGAGGAGAGGGAGGGGCAAGATGAGAAGGATAAGGAGCAAGCGCGTCGTCGCAAGCCACCACGTACGTGGGCCAACTGGTTGCCGGCCTACCTCATATACATGGCGGTATACCTCAGGGCCCGGCCGGATTTGGCAATTCCGATGGTCCAGTATTTGGACAACATTTACCGGGCGATGGTTGACTTCCCGGGCCCGTCGTGGTTGGCTTACAACGAGGAATTCCGTATGCGGATTCCCCTGCACCCTGAGATGAGGTGGGATGAGCCCTGCCAGAGGCTGTGGCTTCTGTACATGACTCCCACGCGCTCTGCGCCCGGGGAAAGATACCATTGTGGACATGCGGTCCAGCGAGCAGCCCCAGCACAGGCTCCCCGCCAGGTGGCGGGGCAGGGGGTTCCAGCGCGCCTGCTGTGCTGGACTTTCTCGTCCAATGGTTCCTGCAACAGGAAGAATTGCAAGTACAGGCATGAGTGTCCCTCCTGCGCTGGCCCCCATGCGGCCTCCGCCTGTCCCAGGCCTGGAGGGATGCGGGGCAGAGGAAGGGGCGGACAGGGGGCTGGCAAAACTGCCGTGGAGGGAGCTGGTTCACCAAAAGGCCCCCTCCCCAATTAATGTGGACATGTTGGAGCGTTGGCTCGCATTGTACCCGAGGGAGGAGGATGCGGTTTACCTTCTTCAAGGTTTTAGACAGGGGTTCCGTATCCCTTTCGTGGGCGATAGGTCCCCCCAGGATGCCCCCAACCTTTTGTCCCTTAGGGGGAGGGAGGAGGTAGCTGCTGCCAGCATTACTAAGGAGGTCGATTCGGGCAGGGTCGCTGGCCCTTTCCCAACACCCCCGTTCCCTAATCTTAAGGTATCACCCTTGGGCTTAGTGCCCAAAAAGTCACCGGGCGAGTTTCGCCTGATTCATCACTTATCCTACACAGCCGGCCGATCGGTCAATGACGCTATCCCTGATGACCTTTGCTCAGTCAGGTATACGTCTTTTGACCAAGCCCTGCGCATGGTGCGCTCATGTGGCCTGGGTGCACTATTGGCTAAGTGCGACATCAAGTTGGCGTTTCGCCTCCTGCCTGTGCACCCGGGCGACTTTGAGTTGCTGGGTTTTTAAGTTCCGGGGTGAATATTACTTTGAAAAGGCCATGCCTTTTGGCTGTTCCATATCATGCTCGGCCTTCGAGCGTTTCAGTACATTTCTACAGTGGGCTTTCGTCCGCAGGTCAGGGTCCCGGTCTGTAGCCCATTACCTGGATGATTTTTTATTCGGGGGTGAACGGGGCTGGGACACGTGCACACGTCTCCTCAACACATTTCAGACGCTAATGGAGGAACTCGCTATCCCTTTAGCGCCCGAAAAGACCGAGGGCCCATCTACTAAGCTAGTATTCCTGGGGGTGGAGATTGACACGGTAGCGCAGGCTTCTAGGTTACCGGGGGATAAGGTGTCAAGGATAGTGGCCCTTATCTCGGACTTGCTTGCTAAGCGCAAGGCATCACTGAGGGAACTGCAGGTGCTACATGGTCACCTCAATTTCGCTTGCAGGGTTGTCGCACCGGGCAGGGCATTTGCTCGGCGCTTGTGCGATGCCATGACAGGCTTATCCAGGCCCCACCATAGGGTGAGACTCACTCGGGGTATCAGGGCAGATATGCTTATCTGGCTCCAGTTCCTGAGGGAATTCAATGGAGTATCATTTTGGAGGTCTGACCTCCTGGCTTCCCCTCGCTTTCAGATACAGTCCGATGCTTCGGGATCCCTGGGTTATGGGATGTACTTCAATGGGAAGTGGGCCTATGGTGGGTGGCCACCAGCCTGGGTAGGCACGGGTCACCTGCATGATCTCACGTACTGGAATTTTTCCCTATCTTGGGGGCTTTGATGCTATGGGGCGAGGAGTGGGCCAACTCGGTTGTCCATTTCTGGTGTGACAATGCGGCCGTTGTGCACATTGTCAACTCACAGACTTCCAAATCACCCAGGGTCATGGACCTAGTGCGCCAGTTTGTGTTGCGCAGCCTGCGCCTCAATGTCCTCTTCAGGGCCAGGCATGTCCCGGGGGTCAATAATGATATCGCTGACGCTTTGTCCCGCCTGCAGATCTCCCGGTTCCGTGCCTTGGCCCCGGATGTGGAGGAATTTCCCTCGCCACTCCCGGACGAGATATGGACCATTGGCAAGGAGAGGTGAACCGGGCGATTGGCTTGTCACTAGTGCCACGCACGCGTAAGGCGTATCACCACGCATTCAATTCTTTCAGAGATTTCTGTACCCAATTCCGGCTGCCAGAAACCTGGCCGATCCCAGTGACCCATGTACTTCGGTTCATGGTTTACCTGCATGCCCAGGGCCTTGCACCTCGCACCATAGCATCTAGGCTGTCAGCATTGGCTTTTATGGCCAAGGTGGGCGGTCATGTGGATAGTACCGCTGACTTCCGTGTGAGACATGTTTTGGAGGGGTGGGTGCGGGAGCGTGGGCATTGCCCGGACGACCGCCACCCGATTTCCCCAGGGGTTCTTACCCAATTGGCCCGGGGCTGGCATGGCCTCTGTTTTGATCAGTACGAGGCAGCCCTATTTCACGCGGCTACAACGGTGGCCTTTTTTGGAGCGCTCCGCATCAGCGAGCTTGTGATGCTGTCTAAGGCGGATGCAAGTCGTAGGGCACTGGAACTCGAAGATGTCTATGTTGCCAAAGACTGGGCTCAGTTGAGGATACGCTCCTCTAAGACAGATCAGCATGGCGTAGGCAGTGGTGTAAGACTGCTACGGTGTTCTTTGGCAGACATCTGTCCGGTTGGTGCACTACAGGAGTTTATTGCACTGCGTGGCACGCACCATGGCCCATTTTTCTGTCACCAAGATGGGTCTCCCCTTACTAAATTTCAATTTTGGAAGGTGACCGGCAGAGCGCTTGCCAGTGTTGACCTCCCAGGGGCCCGTTATGGCACCCATTCCTTCAGGATAGGTACGGCTTCCACCGCAGCTGCTTTTGGGTACTCCGGGGCTGACATACGCAGCATGGGAAGGTGGGGTTCGCAATGTTTTCAGTTTTATGTTCGCCCTCTTCCACCGTGAGTACCAGTTTTGTCACCGCACCTTTCTTCCTCGTTTTTTCCCTACAGACCGTGGGTGTCGTATTACACCGGTGACAGTATGGCTGGTGGGCCATAGCTATGTGCACAGGGCAGCGCGTTACGCTGCGGCAACAGAGTGGGGACCCCGACTGGGACTGGGTGCATACGCAAGTCTCACATGGCATGGTAAGCCCGGGATGTTATGGCGGGAGCTGTTGCCATTCCTTTTTTCAGGCCGGAATGCTGACCCGCCTGACATTCTGATCATACACCTAGGGGGCAATGATTTGGGCCAGGTCACCGGCTTATCGCTAAAGCATGCGATTTGCGGCGACCTTGCCTACCTGCATTACGTGTGGCCCGCCACAACCCTCGTTTGGTCGGACATGGTCCCGTGGCACACGTACAGGGGAGGTTTTGACCTCCAGGCCCTTGACTGCGCTAGACGCATGGTAAATAGGGTTGTGGCGCGCTTCCTTGCCGACAAGGGTTGGGGGCGGGTCAGCCGTCACCCTGCCATTAGCCTACAAAATTACGGCCTTTATGCAGGGGATGGGGCCCATCTGTCGCGAGGAGGTATGGACCTCCTGTTGGGTGATTGGCGAGCAGGCCTGTTGACCGAGCTGACGGTCGGGAGGGGGGGGGCGTCGAGCCTTCTTTGAAGCCCCTCCGTGTGGCGGGTAGCACTGGTAAGGTAAACATTTATGACCCACAGGTATCCGGCAGGTTCGCAATTGACTGGACAACACTAGACAGGCATAAGTTGGTTAAACGTTGTCCGGTCAACGACGAACTAGGCGATGGGGTGATGGCTACAGCTAGACAGCATGCATCACCCCGCCCTTTGCGGGCCCCCCCATCGGACGAAGGCATCCGGGTAGTTAGGGGGCGTGGCCAGCACCCTTATATAAGGGGCGGCCACGAGGCAGCCGAGCTGCCATTTTGCGAAGCGACGGAGTGGAGAAGTTTTTCCCCTCCACCCCCTCCCTAGTTAACAGTGTGATATTTTGGTCGCTTCGGGGCCGGGTGGGAATTTTTGGCTGGGACCCACAATTGGCTCTCGGGTCCTGGCTTTTTTGCCCATCCCACACTGTTGCTATGGTTTAATATAGGGGTTTCTGTGCTGCTGTTGACTTGGTCACATAGGTGGGTAGCACTGGTAAGGTAAACATTTATGACCCACAGGTATCCGGCATGTTCGCAATTGACTGGACAACACTAGACAGGCATAAGTTGGTTAAACGTTGTCCGGTCAACGACGAACTAGGCGATGGGGTGATGGCTACAGCTAGACAGCATGCATCACCCCGTGATTTTACGGATACGCGTCAGAGGGTGGGGTCATTAGCTAGATATTGACTACGGTCAACAATTTGTTTGTTGTCAACAAACAAATCGATACAAATAGATACATTGTGGCAATTGCCGTTGGCAATTTTGGGTGGTACCTTACCAGTGTTACTTCGGCCTGCTTGCCTTAAGAATTATGATTGGTCAATTACCAATAGAAATTTATAATTCGGACTAGGGCATGAATCAATAAATGTGGCCCAATGCCGTTATCCACTTTCATCAGTGTCTGAGTCCTTTATTGGGGGGTGCGCCTGCAATGATGATAGGGGAGAGCAGGGCAATGTATGTTGGCTTTCTATCCTCTGATTACAACCAAATGGGGCTTGTGTCTTAGGCAGTAATTTATTTATACCCTGCCCTTTTGGTGCAAGCACCACTCATGTTGTCGATGACTCAGAGAAGAACAGTCTTCATGCTTTACATCTCAGTGTACAATATAGTTTCTCTGTTAACTTTATGTTCTTCCACTTGCTCCCAACTTTGTTCTTCATGTTCTGTCCCTTTGGCAGCAACTAAAAGCAAAGCAGTGAGGCCAGCAATGTGACTCACTTTGCATCAATAAACCACTAATTCTGGTTTAATGCCTCACCTATTTTCTTTTCTTGACTGATTCATTATTTATTAGTGTTGTAAACTTGTTACTTGAAAACTAACAAAATGATTCTATAGGCAGTTTAGAAAACAATGCAGTGCAACAACAGCTCCCCTTCATCCTCAGCTACACAACCTGCATTTTCCTTACAAATGGATGAGACATGCTTTCCCTCAGGGCAACTATAGGGCTCTTTCAAACCACCTCCAGCTGCCCATTCTTTGGCCAAAGTAGGGTACCATGGTAGGCTTCTCCTTATGTTGATGTTCTTGCTGGAAGGCAGCAAGTATAGCCTTCTGGTAGCTCTTGGTGCCCTGGATGAACACAGAGGCCACAGTGAGATTCTTCGTCCTTTTGTGGATCTGGAATAATTTGAAAGCGTTTCTGACCCACCTTGAGAAAACATCTCCCTGATGGTGGCAGGTGGCTGAGGGAGTATTTGCAAGGGAGATTCAATAGGAGACTGTTGGCTGATGATCTCTTTCCCTTGCTGAGGCTGTCTACAAATGTTACTCTGGACTTCTCTCCTTCAGCCAGACTTTATGGGGAAGAATTTGTAGGTGTGAGGAGGGATTCATTTTATTTATTTATTCATTCATTTTATATGGCTGCTCAAATCGACATGCGACTCTGGGCAGCATACATAAAATCCCCAACGTTTAAACTATAGAAACCCTTAAAATTCCTAAAAACACAGAAAAACTACCTCCCACCCACACCAATTAAAAATCTAGTTGAAAACTTTTAAAAGTATGCATGATCCTGCTCTAAATGAGCCAGTGGGGGGGGGGGGGGGGTTAGTTACTCCCTCTCCAACTCCCCACACCTGCCCTGCCAGCCAGGTTTTCAGCTCTTTCCTGAAGGGCAGCAGCTCTGTCTGGAGATGCAGTTCAACTGGCAGGAGGTTCCATAGGGCAGGAGTGGATACCAAAAAGGCTCTTCTTCGCATGCTAGAGCGGTGAGCCTCTCTAGCAGTTGGCATTTTTAAAGAGCCCCTCCAGTGGGACGGGCAGATGTCCTTGGGGTGATACGGTCTCTTAAGTATGCTGGCCCACTACCATGTAGGGGTTTAAAGGTAATTACCAGCACCTTGAATTGCACCCGGAGGCACACTGGCAACCAATGCAGCTCCTGTAGCATGGGTAAGCATCTCTCAACATTGCCTGCTCTGCTAGCTTTTGATTTGGTTGCTTCATGCCAGTGACCAGTTTGGAGAAGCCAACAGACAGATTGGAGAAAAGGTGGGAGAAGGGGAAGTGGCAAAGAGAAGGAGATGTCTGTGGATGGCAGCAGTGTAAATTGCAGCAATTGGAGATGTGCCATGTTGGTTGTCAAAACAGGACATTTTATCCCATTGGTGTGAATGGCAACATTGAAAGAAAGGATTAAAATATGTAAGGTAAAGGTAAAGGTTTCCCTTGCTCGAAAGCCAGTCGTATCCGACTCTAGGGTGCAGTGCTCATCTCTGTTTCTAAGCCGAAGAGCCAGCGCTGTCTGTTTCCGCAGACGTTTCCGTGGTCATGTGGCAGGCATGACTAGACACCGGAGCGCTGTTACCTTCCCACCGAAGTGGTTTGTTTGTGAAACAAACAAAATCTTGACTCTGTCCTCCAGTATAGTGCACCCTCATTTTGGGTTTTTGAAATGCACATACTGTATAACAAAATTTGAAAATTATTTGTATTTGGGATGGGAAGAAGCCAAAACTTTAAAAAGAGAAAGATTTAAGTGCAGGACAAACTGAAACTGACCATAAGGAAAGCTGAGAGCAGAAGAATTAATGCCTTTGAAATGTGGTGTTGGAGGAGAGTTTTGAGAGTCCCCTGGACAGCAAGGAGAACAAATAGGTCGATCCTAGAAGAAATCAACCCTGACTGCTCCTTAGAAGGTCAAATAGTAAAGATGAAGCTAAAGTACTTTGGACATCAAATAAGAAGAGAGGATTCACTTGAGAGAGCCTTGATGCTGGGAAAGATGAAGGTGGTGGCAGAAAATGAGATGGCTAGATGGTATTGTAGATACAATAGGCACAGTGCTGGGAAGGGGGACTTCAATTTGCCTTCGCTGGGGTCTGGTTCCGAGGTGGCACATGAGTTCATGGCTTCCATGGCAGCTATGGACCTGGCTCAGGTAATTCAGGGCCCGACCAGGGGCAGTGGCCACACGCCAGATTTAGTCTTTTTGTTGGGGCGGTGGCAGAGTGATCTGAGTTTACAGAAGCTAGAAACAACACCTGTGCCATGGTCAGATCACTATCTGCTGGCTCTAGACTTTCTGGGGGGGCGACACTTCATTCTAAGGAGGCAGGGTCGATTAAAGTGGCCCGCCCCCGGCAACTGATGGATCCGGATGGATTCCAGAGGGAACTGGGGGAATTTCCTCTGGATCGGCGACACGATTCACTTGAGGCACTTGTTGACCTGTGGTACGGGTCGACGACATCTGCCTTGGATGTAATCGCTCCACTACGGCCTCTCAGAGCCCGTGGAGCTAGGTCATCCCCGTGGTTCACGGAAGAACTACGGGAGCTCAAACGGGCAAAGAGACGCCTTGAGCACCGCTGGGTCAAGATCCAGAGCGATTCCGATTGGACACTAGCTAGAGTCGCTATTAGGGCCTACCTAGTGGCGATGGGGGTGGTGAGGAGGCAGTGCTTCACCTCCCTTATTGCCTCCGCTGATAATCGCCCAGCCACCCTGTTTCGGGTGACCAGGTCCCTCCTGGGTAGGGCGGGGCCCGTGCCTGGTTGGCAGGGATCGGCTGAGGACTTTGCTGACCATCTGGTGGAGAAAACCAATCGGATCCGCTCGGGGTTCAAACTTGGCGTGGACGGGGAGGATCCGGGGGGAGCCAGTGCGCAGTCTTGTGGTGTTACCTGGGATTGGTTTGATCCAGTTGCCCCGGATGAAGTGGACAGGCTCCTTGCGGCGGTCCATGCCACTAATTGTCCATTGGATCCCTGTCCCACCTGGCTGGTAAAAGCCTCTAAGACGGTGACAGATGGCTGGGTCGGGGCTATAATTAACACGTCTTTTTGAGAGGGGATGTTTCCTGCACTGCTGAAACATGCTCTTGTGCGCCCCCTCCTGAAGAAGCCTTCCCTCGATCCAGCAATCCTAACCAACTACAGACCTGTCCCCAACCTTCCTTTTTTGGGGAAGGTTCTGGAGAAGGCAGTGGCACGTCAGCTGCAGGGGGTACTGGATGAAGCGGAATATCTGGACCCATTCCAGTCAGGATTCAGACCTGGATATGGTACTGAGACTGCATTGGTCGCGCTGATGGATGATCTCTGGTGAGAGCGGGATGGTGGTCATCCGTCCGTCCTTGCTCTTCTTGACCTCTCAGCGGCCTTCAATACCGTTGACCACGGTATCCTTCTGGAACGGCTCCGAGGATTGGGGATCCAGGGCATGGTGTGGTCCTGGTTTTCCTCATTTCTGAGGGGCCAGACCCAGTCAGTGTGGTTGGAGAGTGAGAGGTCGAGTCCTAGGCCCCTAAAATATGGGGTGCCTCAGGGCTCGGTACTCTCTCCTCTCCTATTTAACATCTACATGAAGCCGCTGGGTGAGATCATCCGTTCCCACGGGGTGCAGTACCACCAGTACGCGGATGACACACAGTTGTACATCTCGGCCCGTGGGGACCCCAGTGATGCAGTCAAAGTCCTTTCCAGCTGTCTGGAGGCTGTTGGGGTCTGGATGGGGGCAAATGGGCTACAGCTGAATCCTAGCAAACCTGAGTGGCTATGGATAGGGGGTCCTGCGTTATCCCAGAAGCTACCATCTTTGGTTTTGGATGGGGCTGTTTTTCCCCAGACCAACCCGGTGCGCAACTTGGGGGTCCTCCTGGATTCGCTGCTGCTGCTAGAAGAACAGGTGGCGGCTGTGGCCAGGAGGGCCTTCGCCCAACTTCGGGTGATTCACCAGTTGCGCCCGCTCCTGGACCGGAACTCTTTGCTCATGGTCACTCACGCTCTGGTGACCTCCAGACTAGACTACTGTAATGCGCTCTACATGGGGCTGCCCTTGATGACCATTCGGAGGCTGCAGCTGGTCCAGAATGCCGCGGCCCGGGTGGTGATGGGGTGTGGACGTTATGCCCATGCCTCACCACTGCTTCGGAGGCTGCACTGGTTACCAGTTTGTCTCTGGGTGCAATTCAAGGTGCTGGTTTTGACCTTTAAAGCCCTACATGGTAGTGGGCCAGGGTATCTTAGAGACCGCATCACCCTAAGGACGTCTGTCCGTCCAACCAGAGCAGACTGGAGGGGCTCTCTAATTGTGCCATCAACCAGGGGGGCTCGCCTCTCTGGCACAAGGAGGAGGGCCTTCTCCGTGTCCGCACCGGCCCTTTGGAACCTCCTGCCTGTGGAACTGCATCTCCAGACGGAGTTGTTGCCCTTTAGGAAGGAACTAAAGACCTGGCTGGTGGGCCAAGTTTGGGGTGCGGGTGGGGATGGGGGTACCGTTGGGTGGTTGGTATAGAGAAGTGTGCCTTCCCCCAAGGTCCCTTCGGTTCTTGCGCACCTTTTAGGGGTGGGTTTTTTAACTTTGTTTTATTATGTGTCTTTTATGTATTTACTGTCCGCTATGTAAACCGCCCTGAGTTGGGTTGTACCTGAGTGGGCGGTATATAAGTGTGAAAAATAAATAAATAAATAAAAATTAAGAAGGATGGTGGAGGACAGAGGTGCCTAGCGGGCAATGGCCCATGGGGTCACAAAGGGTCAGAATCGACTGTGCAACTGAACAACAGCAAGAAAGAATATGCTTAGAAGTCTGAATATCCAAAGTCCAAATAAACTGCTTGAGGCTGATAGAATGCTTATAGTCTCTTTAATTAAATAATAATATTCAACAGTGTATATATCTTCTCATCAGGTCATGTTCTCATCACAGACAAAGTAAATATTTCGAACCCTCAGTATAAATTCTTCTATATTTGTATTCTTCTTCTTTAAATTATTAATTCCTTAAGTTTCCAAAAATAATGCACTTAGTTCCAAAGTAAATATTTCAAATCCTCATATAAATTCTTCTATATTTGTATTAGGTAAAGGTAAAGGTTTCCCTTGCTCGAAAGCTAGTCGTATCCGACTCTAGGGTGCAGTGCTCATATCTGTTTCCAAGCCGAAGAGCCCAGCGCTGTCTGCTCCTGCAGACGTTTCTGTGGTCATGTGGCAAGCATGACTAGACACTGGAGCACACGGAATGCTGTTACCTTCCCACCAAAGTGGTCCCTATTTATCCACTTGCAATTTCTTGCTTTCGAACTGCTAGGTTGGCAGGAGCTGGGATGAAGACGGGAGCTCATTCCGTCCTGCAGTACTCGGGAATCGAACTGCTGACCTTCCGCTTCCCAGTCAGCGTCTTACCTACTTGAGCCACTGCAGTCCCTCAGTATAAATTCTTCTATATTTGTATTCTTCTTCTTTAAATTATTAATTCCTTAAATTCCCAAAAAATAATGCACTTAATTCCAAAATCTACCCGGTGTATAAAGATTTTTCGAATTTTCTTCATCAAGAAATGTGATTCTGTATAAGATTAAAGTAATAACATCATAGATTAACATAAAAGAAATACACATTGTAACACTATGTATCAAAGTTTTTTACCCATTTGCGGAGCTCACCTAACTTTGCATTCAAATGGCCTCATTCGTTTTTTCTTTTAGTGCCACAGAGCGTTTTAGGGACTGATTTGCGAGCTGTTAAAATACTATTCTCAATGATAATTAATTCAACCTGTGCTATTTTCATCTGAATAATGGTTCTGATTCTGCACGCACTGTAGAACGAATCTTGAGAAACCAACCTCCTCTTTCTTGTTTTTAATCTGGAAGTGTCTCAAGCTACAAAAAACATCTATACTCAATCTCCTGATTAAGTCCTCTAGGAAACAGTGTTTGAAATCTATGTATGTAATATGATTCTCTTCTTAATAACAACTTGTCCAGATCCACCCTATTATATATTTCACCGTCTCTATTATTACGAATTTAAATTCATTGTCTGTATGGTCTTTTTCAATATAATGCTGAACCGGGGGGGGGGGGGCAGTGTATTGCGGTTTCTTATTCTACTTCTGTGTTCTGCAAGCCTGTTCCTTATTGGCCGTTCCTTATATCTTCTCATCAGGTCATGTTCTCATCACAACGGCTGAAGATTGCCCACTTTGGTGCCAGACCAGCTCTGCTGCTACCAATCACTTTGAAGAGGAACGCCGCAGGCATGAAGAGGCTAAGTGACAAGCATGGAAGCTTCGTCAAACCCAACCACGTCCTCCACTGTGTGTGGATGCATGTTCCATGCCAGGATTGGTTTGTTTAGTCACCAGAGACACAGCCACCAGCTGAGAAAATGACTTCCAGGAAAAATGTGTGCTCGGATACGAGTAGCCGCCGCCACATTTCCCAAAACTGGATGAAATCAGAATTATGTGCATATTTACAGTGTGTGGATTTTTGTGCACATATTAAAATATGTTAATGTTTCCGTGCATGTTTTCACACTGGTGTGAAATTTTGCTTGCTGCTGAATTCCATTTCACTTTTTGGTTGATGGCATAGGGTTGAGTAAGTGTGTAGACCACCACCACTCCAACATTTTTCTATCCAAGGAAGCTACTCCCTTTGGCTTTGAGGAAGAGTATAATGGCAAAGGAGAGACCAGTAAAGTCCCATAAGCTAGAGATGTAGATGTTTGCTTTTCCTTTTCCCTCATCATTCCCTTTTCCTTTCATATGAGGACCACTACTTTGTGACCCAGTAGGCAGAGATGATCAAATCCTCAGTATGATTAATATGTGGCTTAGAATAAAACGGTTCAATGTATAGTAGATAATCACATCAATAAAACATTTTGTGTATTTCCAAATACTAATACAATAGAGGACAGTCGTTCATATTACCTTCATCCAAATATAGATTTGCTTTTATTTCAGTTTAGAAGAGCAATCAGCCTGTTTCTTTGGTCCATTGGAAAGCCTTCAAGGCAATATAATGCAAGGAGAGCTTGGGAAAGTTATATTTCTCACTATGACTCCAGAATTCTTAGCCATGCTTCCAAGAGTTGTAGGCCAGAAAAGTAACTTTTCCATTCCCTGGGTACAAATTAAACCCTATTGTGGTATAGGGCAATATTTGGATTAGTTGTGATGGCTGCAGATTGTATCACCAAAAAACCTTTTGTATGCATCCTACTGTGTACCATCTGTCTTATTTACCTCCATGTGCTTCATTTACCCGTTAGTTAGAAGTTGAGAGGTCAAATGATTATGGCACAGAGTCCTTGCTATCCAGGTGGGCCAGCTGCATTACATTCAAGGAAGCCATGATTACATCTCTCTTTTTTCTCCTTGAAAACAAGGAGAATGAAAACTTTCCTGCTTTGGAGAGCTATGAAAATGAGGCACCAGAAGCATGAAAGTGTAAAAGGTTTAAAAGATGGATGACAAGAGAATTCCATTCTCTCCCTTGCACCTGCAAGCAGTAGTGTAATTGCAAACATATGAATCCCATTTGCCACAGATCCTCTCCAGAGCCACATGTTTATAGGGCTGACTGCTTTAATGCATTGGAGATGTTCTTGTTTGAGAAGTTTTCTGGAAGTTTTGTGGAGAGAAATATATATTGTCTGGAGAAAGAGTTTCTTTTTTTTAAAAGGTACAACCTCTCTAGCAATACTTTCACTTAATATGGCACAGGAGACAAGAAGATCTTCGTAATTGCATTCTTTTTTTCCAGGGAAAATGGTAAACTCCAGATGCTGACCTAGGAAAATCTGTGTCTTTGCCAGAGCATCTGGTTTCTTCATACATTTATAGCAAACTGTGTGAAGGCTGACTTTAGACCAACCTCAGGTTCAACCAGGTGGCTAGCGGGATTTCCATCTAGAATTGTTTGAAAAATCATGCAATTTCCACCTCCCTTTAAAAAGGAAGATTGATGATCTAAGAAGATCAGATAGAATGATAAAATGTTGGGTCACTCATGTTACATGGTTGTTGTGTATTCAGGCTGCAACTTAAGATGTGGTGGCTAAAATATGTTAGGGAACAGAACACTGAGTTTACTGTGTCTATGTCACAGATTTCTTTTATTACTAATTAAAATATTTATAACCTGCCTTTTACCCCCAGTCTGGCTCACAGGTATCAATAAAGGAAGATGCAATCTATAAAAGTAACATTAAACTGAACAGATCAAATCACAAAAGATAAAAAAAATCCAAACAAGCCCTCAAATTGTGACAGGTTTGGACAGTATGACAAAACAAAAATGAAGTGTGTGTGTGTGTGTGTGTGTGTGTGAGAGAGAGAGAGAGAGAGAGAGTATTCAGAGTGGGGAAGAGTGTACTATCAGCAGGGATGGCCCTCTTATGTGGTTGCCACCTCCGGCAGCAGATTTTTAGTATCATAGAAGAGCAGCTAATATCATAGAAGAGAAGCTAATACAGCTGTTATTGTATTTTAACTGCCTGTGGGACATCTCTAATATATTCTGCCTCAGAAATCAAAATAACTTTGACTGGCTTTGGGCATCAGGTATGATCAGACCTGGGTGGTGGAATAGGTGCCTTTCCTTGTTACATCTAGGACAGCAAAATCTGTTAGGTTGTTAACCTTAGTTATTTGGACTACAGCTCCCAGAAGCCATGGACCTTTCTGATTGTGTGTTTCTGAAAAATGTGTCCACCCCTCCCAACTCTTCAAGTTTTAGCCAACGCTAGTTGTTAGACACAAAAAAGGAAAAGACATGCATCCTGTCCCATTAAATAGGCATACAGAGGAAGGGCTTTGAGCAAATACAATTTTTTTTAGCTGGTGATGTACTTTATAGTTTGCCATGCAAGTTACACCTGCTGAATTCCTCTTCTGTACATTTTTGTCCTTCATTTTATCTGGACACTCAACAAGTCAGGAAACAAGCTTCATTCTGTAGGGCACTGCCAACTTAAACATGCCTTGTTGGGGTGGACTGATGGCATTGAAATGTGAAAGATGGTTCTAGGGGCAGTTGAATCTGGTTTGGGAGGCAGGCAGCTCAACTTGTATGGGAAAAGGCAGTCCTCCAAAAGTCTGAGTCCTAAATTGTTTGGGGCTTCTTTTCAGGTTCTTAAAATCACAAGGCTGGTGTAAAATGCTTAAGAATTGAAAATCCTTTATTGGCCGCTAGCCATCATACTATTCATACCAGCTTAGTCCCCTTTGTTTAATTGAAACTGCAGCCCTTTCCACATTTACCTAGGGACTAGCCCTGTTGAAAATAGTGGGAATCGACTGTCAGAAAACATTCATTTATCTGGGGCAAAGGACAAAAAGATACGGTACTCCCTCCTCATCTCACATGCTGAAGTTGGCTGCCATGGCAGCTCACTCTTCCATTGCCACTAGTGAGGGGAGTATATTTTGCCAAACATCTTAGCCACTGGGCTAGTTTTGGGAGCCAAGCACAAGGGGAAATGTGGAGAACAACTGTGCAGCTGAAGACAGCCCGGAATCTGAAACTGCTGCCTGCTAGCATCTGCTGCCTGAAGTGATTACTTCATCTTTAAAATTGTAGAGTTAGCTCTACTTAAGTCTTAAGCATTCTAAACAACAATCAACTGCTATTTAATCTAGAAATGTCCTTATATTTTAAACTAAGTAGTAAAGGTAAAGGTAAAGGTTTCCCTTGCTCGAAAGCCAGTCATATCCGACTCTAGGGTGCAGTGCTCATCTCTGTTTCTAAGCCGAAGAGCCAGCGCTGTCTGCTTCTGCAGACGTTTCCGTGGTCATGTGGCAGGCATGACTAGACACCGGAGCGCACGGAACGCTGTTACCTTCCCACTGAAGTGGTCCCTATTTATCTACTTGCAATTTCTTGCTTTCGAACTGCTAGGTTGGCAGGAGCTAGGATGAAGACGGGAGCTCATTTCCATCCTGCAGTACTCGGGAATCGAACTGCTGACCTTCTACTTCCCAGTCAGTGTCTTAGCGACTTGAGCCACTGCAGTAACAGAGTCTTTTTTATGAGGGCTAAAATTCAGAATAATTCTAAGTTCCCATTGAACTATATCCCTTTTGGGATAATGCTGGAAAGATCTGATGGACAAGGAGGTATGGTTGCATGATCTTGAATCTGTCCCTTTACTGAAGTCCCCTTAAAATCTGAGTATGTACATTTGTGGATGGGGCAGTGAGACAGAACAGTCACCCTGGTGGACAGGATAGAGAAAAAAATTATTACCCAAACAAATCCCTGCTTGAGCTGTCAGAGCTAGTCTAAGTGAAGATGAAGTAAGTAATGTAATAAGTAAGTAATAGCCATAGAAGGTGGTTAAAAAAATTCTGGTACTTCTCCTGCAGCTAGGACCCAGCCAGGGGTGAAATCCCTCCCTATCACCTCTGTCACATCACTCCCTTCATCCCCTCCTGTCAAGTTGCTCATGTGACTTCAGAATGGCCTGTCTTTCAAACTCACCCTCCATTTTCATCTTACAAGGTATATACATGCATTTTGTCCCCCACTCACCATCACTTCAGACCATTTCCCCATTTGAATGTGAGAGAGCATCCAAGGTATCTGGGAGCTGGCTTACTCCTGCATATGTCTGCCTGATTAGGATGGCTTGATTGCTTCTTGACTTTCTGACCCCCAGTCTTTTGTCTGAATGTGCTTGTACACAGGAACCATCTTGAAACTCACTCATTGGGCTGCTTTGAAGACATTGCTTCTTTTTCTCCCCCTGCCCCCCCTGCCCCAATACCTTCCTATGTATGAAATGTTTGAAGTGGTAGCCGTGTTAGTCTGTGCAAGCAAATCAGAGAGTAAATAAACCAAAACAGCACAAAAAGACAAAAAAAAGATGTGGCACCTTAAAGACTAACTCCTGTATTTAAATGTGAGCTTTCATGGATCAAATCCACTTCATCAGACAAGAGGCTCCCACAGAGTGAGGCCTTATGTCTGATGAAGTTGATTTGACCCAGAAACATGTTTTTTTTAACCCAATGAAGGGAGAGGGAATGGAGATGGCTAAACTTTGGGGTAGGAGTATGCAGTGCACTAACTGTGTGCCTAACCCAGTGATGAGCCATCTTGGCCCTCCAGCTGTTCTTGAACTTCAATTCCCAGAGGCTCTGATCAGCAGGAGTGCTGATTTGGGCTTCTGGGAATTGAAGTTCAAGAACAGCTGGAGGGCCAAGACTGCCCATCACTGGCCTAACCACTCAAAGCCCATATAACAATTATCTTTCCATGATCACATACATGCTGATGATCACAGTTTGAGCTCTATCTAGTGCAGTGATGATGAACCTTAGCACGCCAGCTGTTCTTGAACTTCAATTCCCAGAAGCCCTGATCAGCAGGAGTGCTGACTTGGGCTTCTGGCAACTGAAGTCCAAGAACACCTGGAGTGCCAAGGTTCACCCTCATGGCTCTAGTGCCTTAGTGATTGAAGCATTCAGGGGAACTCTTGGACTTTTTCATCATCAACAGGCCAGTGTACAATATGGTTTTAAATTTGTCCTTTGCTCAGCTCAAATTGTTGACCATCTCCTTCACTCTACCAATGCCAAATGAGATACAAAGTTTCCATTTTGGTGTTGCTCTAACCTTGGTATAACAGCAGCTGTTTATTTGCCCTACATCCACTCTAGAATTGCACAGTTCTGATTCAGTCTATTTTTGCTGGTTTTTCCGAAAGCTAATCACATTTCTAACCATTTGCACACATTTGACCTTAAGCATATCTGGAGTTTACAAGGAGTCTGGCAGTATTACTTTATTTACTTATAAATTATTTTACATTTTCTAAACATAAGCCTTCACCAAACAGATTGTGGTAATTTAACAAGTATAAATGTTTTCTTCAATTAATTGATCCAGTTGACATACTGCACAATTAAAATCTGTGCAAATCAGACATGGCACAAACAAGTTAAAATGCAGTAAGAAAAATAGGCAATAAATCTCAATACTCCTGGGTTAATTTAGTTAGATAAAAGTTCCCATTGAGCTGTATCCTTATTGCTCACAGCAAAAAAAGTAATTCTACAATTTCTATGATAGATTTTCATGAAAGACAATAAGAAAGAGACACATAGTAGTATTCTGGTGATCTTCCTGGATATAAGATGTTAATGTCCTCATTGCTGAGATCATGATGAAAGTTACACAAGAGAAAAATGTGAATTCAGAAATACTGAAAGATGAAGCAGCAAACAAAAAAGAGGATTACCACTGAAAAGATAAGTAGCTACCTTGGATAAGTCATTTGATTATAAAACTGAGTACACTTACCACTATTATAAACAAAATGGAATAGAAATCCATACATGAAAAAATTGGAATGTCGGTTTTTCTTGCCAGGTTTATTGCAACACAGTCTGACCTCTGTCTGATGGAGAAAATATGTTGGAATAAGATGTGTATTATATGATTAAAGGAAACCTTAGGAAATATCTCCTGTGTTAGTATAGCAGCTGGAGCCATAATATAAACCCAGTTAGTTTCTATCACTAAAAAAAGAGATCCAAAAGTACAGGCTACCACTGAGAGGGCCCTGTTTTTCATTTCATCTAATATCTGCTAAACAGCATGGACAAACTGAATATTTTAAAGGTGTTAATGCAATTTGACCATTGCAGGATTAATGTTACAGTAACTTGAGCAAGTGAATATTCAGATGTAAGCCTCATTATGTCCAAGGAGCCTTAACCCCCTATTAAGTGTGTTTAGGATTGTTGCAATTCCTCAGGGAATTCACTACAACTTGCTTCCAAGTAAACATGTACAAGATCAAGCTGCTAGACAAATGCTAGTGTATTCTTGTATACAGGGCTGAAACTTCTAAATGTTCAGCAATACATTACTGTATTTTAAAAACAAAATTATGCAAATTATAAATTATATCAAAGGACAGTCATGACTTCATTGCCTTACTGATACAATGAACGGCAGTGGTGGGGTGGCGTTATCATCGTTGTCGTCGTGGGATTACATTTTCCCTGCGTCTTGGCAGAGAAGCAGGGAAAGTATGAAATGAAAACATCCTACATACAGTACTGACAAGTCTTATTAGCCCTGCCAGGATAATGGATGCTGATAGAGGAAGCAGCCTTTGAAGGCTGCTGCCTCTGTTAAATGATTTCACAATTGTCTGGAGATGCTTGGGACACTATATTTTCAGTGGCTTTAAAAGTGCTCAAGGGGCTTTCCAACATCTACAAAATGTGGACATATCATGCCCACACTGATCCCTGAGAGCTTGAAAGAGCATGCTAAATGCTCATCTGGAATGCTCTTATTTAGTGTAATGATTGCAGTGGTTCAAGTGGGTAAGATGCTGAATTTGCTGACTGGAAGATTGGAGTTTGATTCTCGGGTACTGTATGACAGAGTGAGCTCCCACCTCTGTCCCAGCTCCTGTCAACTTAGCAGTTCGAAAGCAAAAAATTGCAAGTAGATAAATAGGGACCTCTTCGGTGGGAAGGTAAACAGCGTTCCGTGCACTCTGGTGTTTAGTCATGCCTGCCACATGTCCACAGAAATGTCTGCAGATGCAGACAGCGCTGGCTCTTTGGCTATAAACAGAGGTGAGCACTGAACCCTAGAGTCAGATGCGACTGGCTTTCAAGCAAGGGTGACCTTTACCTTAATCCTTGCCTTCTGTATTGAGTCCCTCATATCTCTTAAATATAGATTATTTGGTATATATGAATATATATTGTTAGAGGCTTGTATACTTTATGGATGTATTCAGTAACAAAACATAACAACTGCCTAGAAGAGCAAGGGCATCACACGTAATTATAAATATGCAAACATATGAAAAGTTTTTCATTTCAATGTGCTTCATAGCTTTGGTTTGATTTTTATAGTCACAACTGATAATTTGGGGAGGGAGTCAGAGCAGTACAGTAAAACCCCTACTTACGAAAAAAGTCCTTTCCATAGGCTTTTGCCTCAATCAAAAAATTTTGTAACTTAAAACAAACCCATAGGAATTTTTTTTACGTAACTCAAAGCAAACCCATAGGAAAAATGAAATTTTTATGTAAATCGAAGCAAACCCATAGGGAAATGAATTTTTACATAACTCGAAGCAAACCCATAGGAAATGGTGTAAATTGGGACATAGTTTTAGCACAAAATCATTATGTAAGTCGAATTGTATGAAACTTGAGGCATTTGTAAGTCGGGGTTTTACTGTATAAATAAACCCTTTAAAACAGTTAATTTGTAAAAACTATCTCATGTTCACTGCAAAAATAATCAAGGGCACATGTCAGTTGCTTTGTTTTTCATTTGGAGTTTTTTTTTTAAAAAAGAAACCCAGTTAACTAAACTTGTAAGTGAAAGTGCACTGCTTTGCATGCTGAGACATAGATATGACTTTGAGAAAATCTGAGATCACTCTTGCCAATAGACCCGTTAAATTGGTTTTATCAGTCTGGTTGACTGGAATGTTTGAGTACCTACAATAGACTCAAGTGTATTAAGCTGAAAGTCTTTCTAATACACTGGCGAATTAGATATGGCTAAATAGTTTCATGGCAATCTTCAGCTGCTCTTCCACCCCCCACATCTTAGCATTCCAAAATGAAACTGGCTTGTATGGAAATATTTACAGTATACTGTATTCTAAAATTTGCTTTTAAATGTTTATGACTTTCCTAATAGGGATTCTTCATTATAGGCACTTAGAAGTGGAACATGGTGAGTCATAGAAATTAAGTCATTTGTTACATAAGCAAAGGTTTAAATCTGGAAATGAGGGGAAGGAAGCTGAACCTTTTCCATAGCCTAAGAATTTTTTAGTGACTCATTCTTTAACATTCTCTGGGTTTTACTTGAAAGACTCTTAATGCAGGTCAAGAACAGTGGCAAATCACATGGCTTCTACCTTGATGCTGATGACAAAATATAATAGGTTGATAGAGTGGGAGAAAGAGGAAGGAAGGAAAAGTGAGGACTAAATTGAATGCAACATTAAATGGCTATTATATTGCTCATCGTGACTTTGTTCTTATGCTTATGCTTACCCTGTGGGGAGGCCCCACTCAGAAAGTTGGGGAGAGTTTAGCCCTTTCTCTCCCTGCTGATTTGTCCCTTTATTGGTCATAATAGAGTTCCCTTCCTTTCCAGTGGAGGGGAAAAGGGTAGAGGGGTAACCCATAAGAACATAAGAACATAAGAACAGCCTTGCTGGAACAGGCCACAGCCCATCCAGTCCAGCATTCTGTCTCACACAGTGGCTCACCATTTCCTTCAGGGTATTCCCAAGGAGATGCCTTCACCTGCTTAGGATTCCCTGGAAATGGCATTGAGAGATATCCTGCCTATCTCTCCAACCCGGAGGTTGTCCTTAGGTAGCCATAATTATAGCCATTGATAGCCTTGTCCTCCATGAACTTGTCTAATCCTTTCTTAAAGCTGTGAAGACTGACAGCTGTCACCACTTCTTCTGGCAGGGAGTTCCATAGACCAGTAATCCTCTGGGTGAAAAAGTACTTTCTCTTATTGGTTTGAGAACTAGTACCCAAAAGTTTCATGGAGTGTCCCCTAGTTCTAGTGTTGTGCGATAGGGAAAACAGTTTTTCCTTATCTACCTTGTCCACACCGTGCATGATTTTATAAACTTCAATCAGGTCACCTCTTAGACGCCGTCGTTCAAGAGTGAAAAGGCCCAACCGTTGCAGCCTCAGATGGTAAGGAAGGTGTTCCAGTCCCCTAATCATTCTGGTTGCCCTCCTCTGTACTTTCTCCAACTCCATAATATCCTTCTGGAGGTATGGCGACCAGAACTGTACACAATATTCCAGATGGGGCCTCACCATAGATTTATAAAGAGGCAAAATGACACTTGCTGACTTATTTTCTATACCCTTCCTAATGATCCCTAACATTGAGTTTGCTTTTTTCACTGCTGAGGCACACTGGGTTGACACCTTCATTGAGCTGTCCACCAGGACACCAAGGTCCCTTTCCTGGTTTGTCGCAGAGAGTTCAGACCCCATCAGTTTATAAATGTAATTAGGGTTTTTTGCCCCAACATGCATCACTTTGCACTTACTGATGTTGAAGCTCATTTGCCACTGTTTTGCCCACTCCTCCAGTGTCAAGAGACACCCAGCCCTTTCTAACCATATGCACAGTTTTCAAGTAAAGTCAGGCCACATCAGGTTATTTCTCTGGACTCAGGTCATCAACAGTGCACAGCTAGATGCAGCTGGTTGACCACAGGCAGAGCATCAGCCTCAACTCATCACCTATGTTCACTGTGGCATTACTGGAGTACACAAAAAGATCCTCCTTGAAAATTGTGGTATTTTTGAACCACAACCAGGCATACCCTGGGCAACAGACACCTTGTGCTGGCTAATCTTTCTCACATTAGGTTGGGCAAAAGGAACTGTGGAATGAACTCACTAAAAGGTGGATTTGGCAGTTTCACATCTGGCCTAGACACAGAATAATAATGTAGTTTAAAATAGAAAACATACAACAACAAGCTTGCCAAAATTGTAAGAAGAAATAGAAAGGAACCCAAGTCAAAAGCTGAACCTGGTCTGAAAACTAACGTTTCTCTTTGGCACTCCAACTGCCAAGGCACTGGATTTATCAGTAAGGCTCTTGGATTTTATATATTGACCTGCTGATATTTGCAGGCGCACCCCCCAATAACGGACACAGACAACATTGAAAGTGGATAACAGCATCGGGCCACATTTATTGATTCAATGCCCTAGTCCGAATTATAAATTTGTATTGGTAAAACGACCAATCATAATTCTTAAGGCAAGCAGGCCGAAGTAACACTGGTAAGGTACCACCCCAAAATTGCCAACGGCAATTGGTTACAATGTATCAATTTGTATCGATTTGTTTGTTGACAACAAACAAATTGTTGACCGTAGTCAATATCTAACTCATGACCCCACCCTCTGACGCGTATCCGTGAAATCACGGGGTGATGCATGCTGGTTAGCTATCGCCATCACCCCGTCGCCTGGTTCGTCGTTGACCGGACAACGTTTAACTAATTTATTCCTGTCTAGTGTTGTCCAGTCAATTGCAAACCTGCCGGATACCTGTGGGTCATACTGTTTACCTTACCAGTGCTACCCGCCAATGTGACCAAAGTCAACAGTAGAAACGTAAGAATAACCCCCTATATCAAACCATAGCCACAGTGTGGGATGGGCAAAAAAGCCAGGACCCGAAAGCCAATGTGGGTCCCAGCCAAAAATTCCCACCCGGCCCCGAAGCGACCAAAATATCACACTGTTAACTAGGGAGGGGGTGGAGGGGAAAAGACTTCTCCGCTCCGTCGCTGAGGTAAAATGGCAGCTCGGCTGCCTCGTGGCCACCCCTTTTATAAGGGAGCTGGCCACGCCCCTAACTACCCGGATTCTCTGTCCTGTGGGGGGGCCCCCGCAAAGAGCGCGGCGGCCATTTTGGCGCCGCGCTTGCATTGCAGGCGCACCCCCCAATAACGGACACAGACAACATTGAAAGTGGATAACAGCATCGGGCCACATTTATTGATTCAATGCCCTAGTCCGAATTATAAATTTGTATTGGTAAAACGACCAATCATAATTCTTAAGGCAAGCAGGCCGAAGTAACACTGGTAAGGTACCACCCCAAAATTGCCAACGGCAATTGGTTACAATGTATCAATTTGTATCGATTTGTTTGTTGACAACAAACAAATTGTTGACCGTAGTCAATATCTAACTCATGACCCCACCCTCTGACGCGTATCCGTGAAATCACGGGGTGATGCATGCTGGTTAGCTATCGCCATCACCCCGTCGCCTGGTTCGTCGTTGACCGGACAACGTTTAACTAATTTATTCCTGTCTAGTGTTGTCCAGTCAATTGCGAACCTGCCGGATACCTGTGGGTCATACTGTTTACCTTACCAGTGCTACCCGCCACACGGAGGGGCTTCAAAGAAGGCCTGACGCCCCCCCCAGACCGTCAGCTCGGTCAACAGGCCTGCTCGCCAATCACCCAACAGGAGGTCCATACCTCCTCGCGACAGATGGACCCCATCCCCTGCGTACAAGTCGTAATTTTGTAGGTTAATAGCGGGGTGATGACTGACCCGTCCCCAAGCCCTGTCGGCAAGAAACCGCGCCACCGCCCTGTTGACCGTGCGCCTAGCGCGGTCAAGGGCCAGGAGGTGAACGCCCCCTCTATAAGAAAGGCGCGGGATAATGTCCGACCAAACCAGGGTTGTAGCAGGCCAGACATAATGCAAGTAGGCGAGGTCCTCGCAAATCGCCTGCTTGAGCGATAAGCCGGTGACCTGGCCCAAATCATTGCCCCCCAGGTGGATGATGAGAATGTCAGGCGGGTCAGCACTCAGGCCAGAAAAAAGGAAAGGCCGCAGCTCCCGCCATAACATCCCAGGCTTACCATGCCATGTGAGACTGGCGTGTTCACCCAGTCCCAGTCGGGGTCCCCACTCTGTCGCCGCAGCGTAACGAGCTGCCCTGTGCACATAGCTGTGGCCCACCAGCCATACTGTCACCGGTGTAATACGACACCCAGGGTCTGTAAGAAAATTGAGAAAAATTGAGAAAAAGACGGTAAGGTGACTGGATTGGTACTCATGGCGGAAGTGGGCGCACATAAAACTGAAAACATTGCGAGCCCCACCTCCCCATGCTGCGTATGTCAGCCCCAGAGTACCCAAAAGCAGCTGCTGTAGAGGCTGCACCAGTACGGAATGAATGTGCCATAACGGGCACCTGGTAGGCCCCACCATGGTGAGGGCACTGCCTGTCACCTTCCAAAACTGAAATTTAGTAAGGGGAGACCCATCTTGGTGACAGAAAAACGGGCCGTGGTGCATGCCACGCAGTGCCAGGAACTCCTGTAGGGCACCAACTGGACAGATGTCTGCCAAAGAACACCGTAGCAGTCTTACACCACTGCCTACGCCATGCTGATATGTCTTAGAGGAACGTATCCTCAACTGGGCCCAGTCTTTGGCAACATAGACATCCTCGAGTTCCAGTGCCCTACAACTTGCATCCGCCTTATACAGCATCTCAAGCTCGCTGGTGCGGAGCGCTCCAAAAAGGCCACCGTTGTAGCCGCATGAAGTGGGCTGCCTCATTTCAAAAACAGAGGCCAGGCCAGCCCCGGGCCAATTGGGAAAAACCCTGGGGAAATCTTGCATCCGCCTTACTCAGCATCTCAAGCTCGCCGATGCGGAGGGCTCCAAAAAGGCCACCGTTGTAGCCGCATGAAGTGGGCTGCCTCATTTATCAAAACTGAGGCCAGGCCAGCCCCGGGCCAATTGGGTAAAACCCTGGGAAAATCTTGCATCCGCCTTACTCAGCATCTCAAGCTCGCCGATGCGGAGGGCTCCAAAAAGGCCACCGTTGTAGCTGCATGAAGTGGGCTGCCTCATCTATCAAAACAGAGGCCAGGCCAGCCCCGGGCCAACTGGGTAAAAAAAACCCCTGGGTAAATGGGGTGGCGGTCGCCCGGGAAACGCCCGCGCACGCGCACCCACCCCTCCCAAACATGTCTCACCCGGAATTCATTGGTGCTGTCCACACGACCTCCCACTTTGGCCATAAAAGCCAACCCGACAGCTGAGATGCTATGGTGCGTGGTGCAAGGCCCTGGGCATACAGGTAAACCATGAACCACAGAACATGGGCTACTGGGATCGGCCAGGTTCCTGGCAGTCGGAATCGGGTACATAATACTCTGAAGGAACTAAATGCGTGGTGATACGCCTTACTCATGCATGGCGCTAGGGACAGGCCAATCGCCCGGTTCACCTCTCCTTGCCAACGTTCCATCTCTCGTCCGGGAGTGGCGAGGGAAATTCCTCCGCATCCGGGGGCCGAGGCACGGAACCGGGAGATCTGCAGGCGGGACAAAGCAGCAGCAATATCATTATCAACCCTTGGGACATGCCTGGCCCTGCAGGGAACGTTGAGGCACAGGTTGCATAACACAAACCAACACACTAGCCCCATAACCCCGGGCGATTTGGAAATCTGTGCAGTGACGATGCGGACAACAGCCGCGTTGCCATGCCAAAATTGCACAACCGAGTTGGCCCACTCCTTGCCCCATAGCATCAAAGCACCCAGGATAGGGAAACATTCCAGATACGTGAGACCATGCAGGCGACCCTTGCCTGCCCAGGATGGTGGCCACCCACCATAGGCCCACTTCCAATTGAAGTACATCCCGTAAACCCAGGAATCCTGAGGCATCGGACTGCATCTGAAAGCAAGGGGGAGCCAGGAGATCAGACCCCAAAATGACACCCCGTTGAACTACCTCTGGATCTATGGCCAGACAAGCACGTCTGCCCCGATACCCCGGGTAAATCTGGGCCTGTGGTGGGGCCTGGAGAATCCCGCCATGGCATCGCACCAGCGCAGAGCAAATGCCCTGCCCGGTGCGACGACCCTGCCAGCGAAACTGGGGTGACCATGTAGCACCAGAAGTTCCCTCAGTGATGCCATGCGCTCGGCCAGCAAGACCGAGACAAGGGCCACTAGCCTTGACACCTTATCCCGCTGCAACCTAGAATCCTGCGCTACCGTGTTACTCTCCACCCCAGGAATACTAGCTGTGGAGATGGGCCCTCGGTCTTTTCGGGCGCTAAAGGGACACCCAGTTCCTCCATTAGCGTCTGAAATGTGTTGAGGAGACGTGTGTACGTGTCCCAGCCCCGTTCAGCCCCGAATAAAACCATCCAGGGAATGGGCTACAGACCGGGACCCTGACCTGCGGACAAAAGCGCAATCTAGGAAAGTGGTGAAACGCTCGAATACCGAGCCCCAATGGAATAGCCAAAAGGCATGGCATCATTGAAATAATATGCTCCCCGGGACGGGGGTGCAGGGACAGGGCCAACGACCCTGCCCGCATAGACCCTATTGTCAAAGCTAGCAGCAGCCACCTCCTCCCTCCCCTTAAGGGATAAAAGGTTGGGGGCATCCTGAGGGGACCTATTACCCATGAAAGGGATCCGAAACCCCTGCCTAGAACCCTGAAGGAGAGAACCCGCATCCTCTCCCTTCGGGTACCACGTGAGCCAACCCTCCAACATGTCCACCTTAAATGGGGAGGTAGCCCTTCGGTGAACTAGATCCATCTGCGGCAGTCTTGCCAGCCCCCTGTCTGCCCCACCCTCTGCCCCGCATCCTTCTAGGCCTGGGACAGGCAGAGGCCGCATGGGGGCCAACACAGGTGGGACACTCCTGTCTGTATTTGCAAGTCTTCCCATTAGAGGAGCCATTGGACAAGAAAGTCCAGCACAGCAGGCGGGCTGGAACCCCCCGCCCCGCCCCCTGGCAGGTGACCTATGCTGGGGCCGCCTACTGAACTGCATGCCCACAATGGTATATCTCCCCGGGCGCAGGGCGCGTGGGCGTCACGTACAAAAGCCGCAGCCTCTGGCCTGGCTCATCCCGCCTAATCTCGGGGTGCGGGGAAATCCGCCTACGGCATTCCTCGTCACAAGCCAACCACGCTGGGCCCGGAAAGTAAACCATCGCCCGGTAGACGTTGTCCAAATACTGGACCATCGGAATTGCCAGATCCGGCCGGGCCCTAAGGTACGCCGCCATGCATATGATGCAGGCCGGCAACCATTTGGCCCACATACTTGGTGGCTTGCGACAACGTGCCTGCCACTATCCTTCTCATTCTGCCCCTCCCTCTCTCCTTGGTGGGCACCCTGTTTAGGAGCGCGAAGATATCCACGCACTCCCCCCGCCAAATTTACTATCTGGCGGCCTGTGCCAAATGGTCACTCAGCGGTAAGGAATAGGGGCTTGGACCAACCCGGCCACCCAAAACATTCCCCTCAGGGTAGGGAACACCCCCCACCACGGGGCCCTGGGTGTTAGCTGTCATCGCCGGGTGAGGCGTCAGCGGGTGCACCGCCGCACCACCCGCGCGAGGGCAAGGCCATTGAAAAGCCCCCCCATATTGGGAATGTGTGTGGATGTACTCGCTTACACCGTATACTCACATGCTGCACCCCCGCGGGCCGCCCCCACCGGGGGTTCCGGCCCACTGGGGGCGTCGGAGCTCACGACCGATGTAGAGCTCATCACCGGGGCCTGACCTGCACCTGGCTGCTGGCTGGGGAGCTGCGAGGCAGTGGCCGAAACCGCGCCACGCGCCTGCAGCAGCTCAACCCTCCCTGTCGGCTGTTGTCCTCCTGCCGGCAGCGCCTCAAAAGGAACCCCAAAGGGAGGGCCCCCGCCTGACTGGCCCGAGCCAACGACGCTTCAAGGGCCGCAAGGCGGGCCAGTAAGGCTTCCACGTTGACCTGGGGCCAAGGGCCGGCCGGCCCGCACGGTCCAGGCGTGGGTACAGGTCCCTGTACCCCAGGACCCGAATATGGCCATTGGCCAGCACCGAAGCCCGGCAGGGCCGGTGGAGAAACCTGCCAAGGCAGGGGGCCGCACCACCCCCCAAGGCTAGAGGGGCCCGGGGGAGGCTGCGACCCTAGAGCAGCAGGCCCAACCTGGTGGGCAGATGCAGGAGCGGTGTCCACCGCTCGCGGGCCGCGGGCCGGAGTCCCTACCGCGCCCGCAATCTGTTCGCCCGCTCCGGGCCAAGGGGCGATAGACCCCATTCCGCCGGTCCCGGCAGGGGCCTGCAAAGGCGGCTGCTGGGGAGGCGGCACCGCGGTTCTCCGACCCGGGTTGCGCCTCCTAACAGCGCGAGCCACACTCGAAGCTGCCTTCTTCTTCGAAGGCATCTCCACCGGAGTGAAGGGAAGCCAAAAAGGAAAAATCGCCGCCAAAAGGCTTCCCGGTAAGTTAAAGAGCGACGGAGACACAGGGGAAAAGACTTCTCCGCTCCGTCGCTGAGGTAAAATGGCAGCTCGGCTGCCTCGTGGCCACCCCTTTTATAAGGGAGCTGGCCACGCCCCTAACTACCCGGATTCTCTGTCCTGTGGGGGGGGGGCCCGCAAAGAGCGCGGCGGCCATTTTGGCACCGCGCTTGCATTTGTGTAGTTGTATGGCCAAAAATGGAGCAGAGGTACTGTTATGTATGTTAACTGTGTTTTCTGACATGAGCGGAATTTATCTTTTCTCATGTATATATTCTTATGCAAATAAGTGGATCGAAAAATGTGCACACTCTGTTAGCCAATGGGCTTGTTGTATTATTGTTACTGTTACTGTTTATAGTGTATATAAGCCCGAGTTTTGCCCCATCCAAACTGTGTTCAAACCCCACTAATAAAGAGCTGAATTTCACTACTTCATTCGCCTGCTTCTTCATTCCTTGAACACTAAACTGGTGACAAAGGTGGGATGGCATCCCCACACGGCAGCAACATCAGCCCACTTGACCCAGTGCATCCAGAGAAATGGGCAACATACGAATGCCGATTCTGCCACACAATGGCCTCGCAGAAGATCACCGATGAAGACCAGAAGCGCTCCTGTTTCCTTGCTCAGTGCAGTTCTGAGATGCTTGAGCTGGCAACCCACCTCGTTCTCCCAAGGAATGTGGATGTGGTGCCACTCACAGAAACCATGTCCGCACTGAGGAAACACCTGCAGCCAGAGGTCATGATCTTCCCGCCAGGGTGGCCTTCCACAGAAGGGAGCAGTGTCCTGGGGAGTCCATTGCAGACTACGCCGCCGCTCTGCGCATTGCTGCCACCCCGTGCAAGTGGGACAACATCAAAGAAGTACTCCGGGACCGTCTGCTGGCCAGCATGAGGGATGAAGATGCTCAATGTCGCCTCATGATCGGGAAGATGCTAACTTTCAAGGCTGTCCTAGAAGGGGCGGTAGCGTCTGAGGCCGCACGGTCCGGCATCAAGCTTTTCCGGCATCACCACTCCACCACCAGTGCCACAGACTCAGCTGTGCAAGCTCTGCAAAATTCATCTTCATCCTCCTCAGCATTGCCTGGTTCCACCTCTTCATCGGAGTCCAGTGACACAGAGGGAGTAGTCCGAGCGGTCCGACAAAAGCACCAAGAGCACTGTGACAATCGGGAGAAGAAATTCCTTTGCAAGTGTGATGGCTGCGGAGCCCGGCATGACCACAGGAAGTGCCCCTTTCTCACCGCAGAATGCCACAACTGCGGGAAACGAGGGCACATTGCTAAAGTATGCCGACAGCGAAAGCAAAGAACTCCAGCACCTGAGTCCAAGAAGAGTCATCACCACAAAATGTCCACCACCAAAGTGTCACCAGAGCTTGAGTTGTACCAAGTGGGCATCGTCAGCGAGCATTTCTTTGCAGACCTGAGCCTGCAGGACGTCCCCTTCAAGATGGAGGTGGATTCAGGTACTACCTTTTCCATAATCCCACAGTGGGAGTCTTTGAGAATTCCCCCTGCCGTTCAGCCCAAGCTCAAATCTTTTAAAACTTCCCTCCGGGATGTGCAAGGTTGCCAGATTCCGGTCCTGGGGGTAGGAAATTTCTTGGTTAAATTGAAAAACATTCACACCTCCTTGACATTGGTTGTAGTTAAGCAGGGCACTACCTGTCTTATTGGCACACAATGGTTTAGGCCGCTGGGAATCCGGCTTTCTGGCATCCACGCAATAGACTCTGACCCAATCCGGGACGTTTGTGCTGCACATCCTGAGGTATTCAAAAAGGGTTTAGGTTTATACAAAGGATACCCTGCTGACTTTGAGCTTGACCCAACCATCCAGCCCATCCGGATGAAGCCACACTGGGTATCCTTTGCTTTAAAGAAGAAGATAGAAGCCAAGCTGGACAAACTGGTGGGGCAGGGCATCTTAGTGCCGGTGGATTCCGCAGAGTAGGAGACACCAATAGTGACGGCTTTGAAAAGTAACAGGGAGGTCAGGATATGCGCTGACTACAAGTGTACCATCAATAAAGCTATTCGCCCGAACACATATCCTGTGCCCGTGGTAAGCCACCTTCTTGCCTCCCTGCATGGAGGAAATTGCTTCATAAAACTTGATCTTGCCCTGGCTTACCAACAATTGACTGTGTCTCCTGCTGCTGCCATAGCCCAAACCATAGTAACACAGAGGGGGGCATTTAAGATAACTAGACTACAATTCGGGATGAATGCAGCCCCCGGAATATTTCAATCTCTTGTAGAACGTATTTTAAACATTTGCCTGGTGTCCTGCCATATTTTGATGATGTCCTGATCACCGCTAAGGACACCGTTGAACTAGCGGCCAGGCTCGATCGAGTCCTGTCACATTTTGAGAGGGCTGGTCTACGTCTCAGAGGAGACAAATATGTGTTTTTGGCACAGGAAGTGGAGTTACTGGGGTACCGAATTACACCCCAAGGTATCATGTCCTCTGACTTCAAGGTGGCGGCTGTGTGAAAAGCACCCAGGCCAAAATGTAAAGCCGAATTGCAATCATTTCTAGGATTGTTCAACTTCTATCACGCTTTTCTCCATCGCAAAGCCTCAGTTGCCGAACCATTACATCAGCTTCTTAAGAAAGATACTGTTTGGCACTGGGGCCATTGCCAGGAGAAAGCGTTCCTAGAACTTAAAATGCTGCTATCTTCAGATGCTGTATTAACTCATTTTGATCCTAACAAGGAAGTTGTACTTGTGTGTGATGCATCCCCTGTGGGGGTGGGAGCTGTGTTATGCCATGTACTAAATGATGGGAGGGAAGCCCCCATAGCATTCTATTCCCATTCACTCTCAAAGCCTTAGAAAAATTATGCTCAGACAGACAGGGACACATTGGCAATTGTGGCTGGCATTAAGAAATTCCACGATTATCTTTACAGAAGACCTTTTACCATCGTAACTGACCACAAGCTCCTCCTTGGAATCTTTGTGAACGGGAAGCCTACGCCTGAAATTCTGTCCCCAAGGATGTTGCGTTGGGCAATTTTCCTAAATGCATACGATTTTACTTTGGTGCACAGGCCCGGCAAGGACATCAGCCACGCTGATGCCCTGTCATGTTCTCCACTGTCAGGGGTCGGGGAAGCTGATTGCAAGATCAAAAGCAACCACCAGGTCCTCATGATTGAGGCTTTCGACTCGCCCCCAGTCGTCCCCTCAGATATAGCCAAGGCTACGGCCAAGGATGTAACATTGACTAAAGTAATGTCTTGGGTACAAAAAGGCTGCCTGTCTCTCCTCTAGCCGAGGAATTCAGAAAATTCTACTGCAAGCATTTGGAACTGTCAGTGGAGCGAGGTTGCCTTCTATGGGGCCAGCGAGTGATCATTCCTGTCACTCTCAGGAAAAAGGTTTTACATCTACTTCACACAAGTGACCCAGGAATTGTCTGTTCCAAAGCCCTTGCCCATAGCTACTTTTGGTGTCCTCAACTGGACCAAGACATAGAACAGATGGTCGGCACTTGTGCCAGTTGTCAATCCTCTTGCCTAGAGCAATCCCACCTTCCCTCTCGGGAATGGGATTTTGCTCGGGGCCCATGGTCCAGGTTGCACATAGATTTTGCAAGTCCATTTAGGGGTGCCCTATTTTTGTTTGTTGTGGATTCATTCTCTAAGTGGCTGGAAGTGATTAGGGTGCCTAATACCACTTCAGCCACCACGATAATGCACCTAAGAAGGCTGTTTGCAGCATTTGGACTTCCAGATGTGCTGGTGTCCGACAACACTTCCACGTTCACATCTGCAGAATTCTAATCCTTCATGGAAAGGAATGCAATTAGGCACATCACTGCCACCCCATTCCACCCAGCCACCAATGGCCAGGTAGAGTGGCAGGTGCGCACAACTAAAGACGCACTTTGGCGTATGGGTGAAGGGGATTCGGAGCTCCAGTTATGCCAGTTTCTTTTCACATATAGGCTCATCCCCCTTGCCTCAGGGCTGTCCCCTGCTGAATTGCTCCAGCAAAGGAAACTGTCATCCTTGCTGGACAGATTGGATCCCTCTAGGCTGGAGGACAAAGGCACAAATATAGCAATTGAACACCAGAAGGGTTTCTCATCTGGAGACCCTGTACATTGCTGCAATTATGCAGCTGGTGGTCCTATGTGGGTGCCTGGGTTTGTGATCGATCAAACTGGTCCTGTTTCTTACAGATTCAAAACAGCCACTGGTCTGATCTGGAGGAGGGACGTGGATCAATTGAGACCCAGAGTACTGGACCCACAAGACGAATACAGACACTCAACGCTAGGGTTGGCCCCCACCCATTTAAACCCAGGGGGCAGAGGTAATAGTCAGCAGCCAGCCAACATTGACCCAGAAGTGTCTTCTAGGAATCAATTTCAAGGGGATTTTGTGGAATGCTCCCCTATTCCGGCCAGGTGTACCCCTACACTGTCCCAGCCTAGCACTCTGGATTCCTTTATTGATGATGACCAATTTTGTTTAGAGTCGCCCTCCACTCTCAGTACACACAGGAGGGACCCTGAGTTGTCTTTATCATCCACAGAATTAGATTTCAGTTTTGAGCGATCCCCTGCTCCTCCATCTGACAAACGGGGCTTTAATTTGGGTTTACAATCATCCCCCTCTAGACAATCCCTCACTCCAGTTGGGTCGCCCATCCTACGAACCCCTGAGCGGGCTCAGCCAAGCGTCCGACCCAGAAGGGAAACTAGACCGCCATCCTGGTTAAAGGATTTTGTTTTTACCTAGGTGGGAAGAATGTTATGTATGTTAACTGTGTTTTCTGACAGGAGCAGAATGTATCTTTTCTCATGTATCTATTCTTATGCAAATAAGTGGATCGAAAATGTGCACACTCTGTTAGCCAATGGGCTTGTTGTATTATTGTTACTGTTACTGATTATAGGAGCGGAATGTATCTTTTCTCATGTATCTATTCTTATGCAAATAAGTGGTTCGAAAAATATGCACACTCTGTTAGCCAATGGGTTTGTTGTATTATTGTTACTGTTACTGTTTATAGTGTATATAAGTCTGAGTTTTGCCCCATCCAAACTGTGTTCAAACCCCACTAATAAAGAGCTGAATTTCACTACTTCGTTCACCTGCTTCTTCATTCCTTGAACACTAAAGGTACTGTGTAGCTTAGCCTTTGCATTCTGGAATATCCTTTTCCATTCCTTTTTCTCAGGCAAGTTTACTAACCTTTATTCTCTTGTTTGATATCTATACTTATAAGAAGGGAGTTGGGCCGCACGTGTCCAGCATGTGTGGCCACACCTGTCCCTACTATCCCATAATGAGCTGTCAACACTTACCTTTTAACCCTGCGAGCATCGCCGCAAGGGTCCGGAAGCCGAGAGTGGGGCCAACGCACCACGAACCCGAACAAAAAAACCCCTTATGCTTCCCTGCATCCTCCGCGCCATGCCACCCTTCAGCCAATAAGGCTGGAGGATGTGAGCGCGGAGGAGGCAGGGCAGCCAGTTCGCACGTAAAAAAAACAAACCAATGATGCGCGATTGCCTTGGAAATCAACCATTTCTCTCCAGGAGATGAAGGCCGAGAATGGTGCTCTGTTCTCAGCCTTTGTCTCCTGGAGGGAAGCCATCCCCATGGCCCCTGGGACAAAGGCTGGCACCAGCCTCGCCGCAGCTTTGGCGGGGTTGCGGGGAGGAGGGGGGGGAGACACCCTGAGGACGAAGGCCGGCAGTGGCCTTGTGGAGGATTTGGTGAGGTAGCGGGGAGTAATGGTTTTGGCGGCATAGCGGGGAAATGAACCACTTCCCTCTGTGAGATGAAGGCCGAGAACGGTGCTCCGTTTTTGGCCTTCATCAACCGGAGGGAAGCCATCGCCTTCCACGGAGGATAGGGGCCAAAATCTTCGGCCCCTGCCAACCGAGGAAAATGAACCACTTCCCTCCGGGAGACAAAGGATGAGAACGGTATTCCATTCCATCTTCACCTCCCAGAGGGAAGCAATTGTCTTCCACGGGGGGGGGGGGGGGTGTTGCTTCTCTCTTGGTTGGCGGGGGCCGAAAGCTTTCGGCCCCCGCCAACAAATAGAGAAGTGAACCACTTCCCTCTGGGAGAAAGCACCAGGCAGGGATCCACCAGGTTAGGCTCATCCCCTGATGGATTCCTGGCTCTCGCCCTTCCAATTCTCCTTCCGCTGTTTCGAAAACATCCCTCAAAACAACAGAGGGAGAATGTCAAGGGCGAGAGACAGGGATCTGTCAGGGGAGGAGCCATCCCTGACGAATCCCTGGCTCGTGCCCTGCAATTTCCCCTCCGTTGTTTCGAGGGCTGTTTTAGAAACAGCAGAAGGATAATTGCAAGGGTGAGAGGCAGGAATCCGTCAGGGTCAGCTCCTCTCCTGACGGATTCCTGTGTCTCACCCTTGACATTTTCCCTCCGTTGTTTCGATGGCTGTTTTTGAAACAACGGAAGGAGAATTGCATGGATGAGAGTGTTGTATATGGAACTTGTGCCTTTAAGAAATGTATCCTTGTCTTCTAAGTAACCTTATATCCAGATGAACTGTGAATGAGTCTCAATGATTACAATGTAACTCAGCTGTTCTGGCTAGCGATTCAGCTGCCGCTAGAGGCATCTGCAGAGCTCAGCCCATGTGGTTCAAATCACCCAATCACAGAGTAATGCGGGAAACATTCCCGCCACAGGTAAACCTTGTAAGGTATCCAGTACGTCACGATGACGTCACTGATACCGCAACCAATGGGTGCCCATGGGGCGAAATTCAAATGTACTGTAAGCATATATAAGGAGCTGTGTCTCTGCCATTACCTCAATTCAGATTGCATACATTGCAATAAAGATGTGTTTGGCCCCCTGAATGCTGCCTACCACGTATCAATCTTCAAACATCAAATTGGCGATGAAGGTGGGATAATGGCTCCCTACAGCATCAAGCTACCTCCGTTCGACATCAAGAAGCCAGAGCAATGGGCTCTGTACAAGTGCCAATTCCGACACGCGATGGCTGTCGAGCGCATCGAGGATGAGGACCAGATGCGTTCCTGCCTCCTAGCCTAGATCGGCCTCCCCACACTAGAACTGGTAATGCATATGATGCTGCTGCGGCTAGTCGACTCAGTCCCGCTCGACGAGATCCTGTTGGCATTGCAGAACCACTTTCAGCTGAAAGTGTCGATCTTCCTGGCCAGAGTCGCCTTCCACAGGTGGGACCAGTATCCGGGTGAGCCGTGGCCAACTACATCACTGTCTTCATGTTAGCTGCTACCCCTTACCAGTGGGAGAATTTGGAGGAAGCCCTGAGGGACCGCCTGCTGTGCGGTTTGCAAGACGAGGAGGTCCAGAGGAAGCTGATGGCCCGCGAGCACCGCTCGTTCAATTCCGTGCTGAGAGAGGCTCAGGTGGCCGAAGTAGCGAGGTCCAGGGTCAGAGTATTCAGGGCAAAGCCAGCCACACCTGGGGGGTCCGGGTCCGCCATGCAGGTCACTCGGCGCTCACACCCACCATGCATCCAGCTCATCCTCCTCCCCGGAGGCCTCCGCATCCTCCGAGGCCACTAGATGTCACCATATTTTCTTGTGTGTTGAATTTTTCCTATTAAAAATTTATATGTCTATTTTTTTAGCCAGGACTTCTATTTGTATGTCGATTTTTTTGTAAGTCGAACCATTTGTATGTTGGGGTTCCACTGTACTTAAAAGGAAAAAAGGAAGAGAATTCTAGAATGTGCCAAGCTGAGTGAGTGATGTAGTACCTTTCTTTTGAAATGACACTTTTTAAAAAGCTGCTGCACATTTATTTATTTATTACATTTTTATACTGCCCATCTGGGATAATTCCCACTCTGGGCAGTGTACAGACAAATAACATCAACATAATAAAACAAACAACAAATAAAATAAGCAACAAAAAGAAGAAGGGCATAAGTATCAAAAATGGCACCTAGCAAACCTAGGAGATAATTGATATTAGATCTTAATTAATATAGGCTGGACTTCTTTCACTTTCCATGCTAGCTGAGAGACTTGGGGAAATATAGTCCAAAAAAGTAACTTTTCTAAGTTTTGCAAAATGGCCTGATCTATATCTTTCAGATTAATATGTGAAGTAGAAATTATTTTGTGCAAAAGAATGTATATTTCAGTGAATCGTTGTCATCGTCGGCTGCTACTCCCTTCCTAGTATGCAGTGGAATCCAAGTATGGACACTTTAATTAGCAGTTGCTAATTAGAGTCCCTGCTGTGATCCCTCATAGTATGAGTCTGATATATGTGCAATGAGGGATTGCAGCAGAGACTCTTAATTAGCAACTAATTAGCAATCCAGGTCATTCTACTATTGTTGATATTTCCCATGTGCAGAGCAAGCTTTTGCAATAGGATTTTGGCTATCAAAATACATAATTAAATGTATTTTGAACAAAAACAATAATGTCACAAAACAATAATGTCATGTGATACAGTCTAAAGTAAATGTCTGCAAAATTTCTCCTATCCTATTACATCTTTTTCTGAATGTGGTAGTCCCCATTCATTTTAATGGAAAAAATCAGATCTGAATCATATGGTGTGGAATTTATATATTTATTGGTACAGGAAGGAATGGGGGAACATCTATGAGCCTCTACTATTAACTGTGCTCTTTTCTAGGAAATGAAGAGGTCCTTCCTGAAACAATACTCTCAAATTCTACCATCTGAGCCCAATTCCATTGCTCCATCCCTCAGGAAAGCATCTTTCCAGGTTTCCAGGATGGGCTATTATCTGTCTTAGGGGCTGTGCAGAAACGTCACCGTTGTGTCCAAACGTTATATTGCTTTAATTCTTAACAGCCACACAAACTACTTCAGTAGAATTCTCATCCACAGCCTCAGGCTACCTCTCAGAACAAATGAAGAACTTGGTGCTTGGCCTGGGCCACTCAAACAATAGATGTTAGGCCTGAAGGGTAAACTCATTAGCAATTGTGTAATGCCACAGATGTTTGTCTTGCATTCATCTACTAACCATTTGCAATTCCATATGGTGAAGCTTCACAACTAATCTGAAGAACGGGTATTACCAGTTGTAAAACACCACACTGATTTGTACACTTATCTGTTATGCTAACCATTGCAGGCGCACCCCCCAAAAAAGGACTCAGACACTGGTGAAAGTGGATAACGCCATTGGGCCACATTTATTGATTCATGCCCTAGTCCGAATTATAAATTTCGATTGGTACTCAGCCAATTATAATTCTTAAGGCAAGCAGGCCGCAGTAACACTGGTAAGGTACCTCCCAAAATTGCCAACGGCAATTGGTTACAATGTATCCATTTGTATCAATTTGTTTGTTGGCAACAAACAAATTGTTGACCGTAGTCAATAAACTAACTACTGACCCCACCCTCTGACGCGTATCCGTAAAATAATGGGGTGATGCATGCTGCCTAGCTCGTGCCATCACCCCATTGCCTGGTTCGTCGTTGACCGGACAACGTTAACCAACTTGTGCCTATCTAGTGTTGGCCAGTCAATTGCGAACCTGCCGGATACCTGTGGGTCATAAATATTTACCTTACCAGTGCTACCCGCCACACGGGGAGGCTTCAATAAAGACTCACTGCCCCCCCCCCCAGACCGTCAGCTCGGTCGCCAGGCCTGCTTGCATTGCACCCAGAACGAGGTACATACCTCTGACCGACAGGTGGACCCCTTCTCCTGCCTACCAGCAAAATTTTCTGTAAGCCTATCATCCGGACTCCAATGGCCGTCTCACAGCCATGCTCAGAACGGGACATAGCCACAGCCCCGTCCAGTGACTGCCGGAACAGTCCGAACTAGTGAGATCCGCATCTCCCTAAATTGATGTCTCAGCACGATGTCAGACCATAGCGACCGTATGTAAGCCATACGTGATACAAAATGCCAGGTCACAGCCCCTCGACAGTTTAATAACAGCAGTGATCCGTATAAGGCCGCCGCCGCCATGGTGCCTGTAAAACATTGGGCGGTCCAGCATCCCTGTCAGACAGCAGGAATGGCCACAGTTCCCGCCCCCATGTGCTGCGCATACCATACCATAGCATATGTGCGGACGCACACAGCCCAGCCGGGGTCCACTCTCTGTCGCTGCAGCATATACTGCTGCCCAGTGTACATAGCTGCGGCCCACCAGCCCCCTGCCACCGGTGTGCTAAGACCCCTAGGATCTGCAAAAGAGGAGAAAAAGGTGAAGGACATAACTAGGTACTCGTACAGTGAGGGGACATACCTATCTGAAATTGCGCGTAGACGCATATCCACCTCCGAGTACCCCAAACGTAGCCGCGATCAATGCGACGCCTATCTTAAGGAAATGGTGTCAAAACGGGCACCAAACCGCGAAACGCGGCACCGGTCACCCACAGGGACTGTACTAAGGTAAGGGCAGACCCATCCCGGTGGCAGAAAACATGCTGGGGCGCGCAGCAGGCACTGTCGAAAATTCAGGTAGGGCACCAACCGGACAGATGTCTCAAAAACTTCGCAGCAGTATACACCACTGCCTGCACCGTGCTGAATAACCCGTGAGGACCGCATCCCCACTCGAGCCCACTCATGTGTGAAAGAGACATCTTCGAGTTCCAGTGCCCTACGAGACACATCCGCCTTACACTGGTGGCACCAACTCTGGCACCGGCTCACTGATGCGGAGCGCTCCAATAAGGCTACCGTGGTAGCTGCGTGGCCAAGAGCCACCTCACACCTATCTGAACATAAGCAATGCGAGCCTCGTGCAAGGTGGGTAGAAACTCTGGGAACAGGGGTGACGCGCGTAAGGGTGGCGGACACGTTCCCGTGTCCACCCCTCCCAAACACGACGCCTGAATGCAGAGTGATACGCCTTACGCGTGCGAGGTGCCAACGACATGTCCGGTTCCCCTCTCCTCACCAAACGTCCAAACCTCAGCCAAAAGTGGCGAGTGGAATCCCTCTGCTTCCAGAGTACGGCACGGAACCAGGTGATCTGCGGTGGTGGAGAGTGGCAGAATGTTATTATAAATACCCATAACATGTCTGGCCTAGAACAGCACATTTAGGCGTAGGCTTCACAAGAGAATAGACGGACTAATGTCATGCCCTTGGGGGATTTGCATGTCTGGGTGTTGACAATGTTCACCACTGCCGCATTGTCACACCGAAATTGGACCACTGAGTAGGCCCACCCCTTGCACCATAGCATCAGTGCTCTCCAAATGGGAAAAAACGCAAGGAAGGTAAGATCGCGGGGCGATCCGTGGACCCACCCTCGGAGTAAACCCCATAAGTCCGGGCGCCGGAAGTATCTGACCATACTAGGTATCTAGGGCAGACCACTAGGTCTGATCTCCCATAAGAGACCCCTCTAAACCCAGGAGTAATTTGAGCCAGAGCAAACAAATTAAGGGGGGCAATGAATTAACTACAATTCCCAAGGTCAAACTCGATGTTTGGCAATCAATGCCAAAATCGCCATGGACATCCAAGCCACCGTATCAATGGTTAACCTGGATGCCCGAGTGACAGCATCGAGGCAGAAATGTGATGTTAGAACATGGGACCTCGGTCTATTCAGGTGCCAAGGGGACACCCAGTTCCCACCTGAGTGTCTGAATCTTGATGAGGAGACGCGTACACGTGTCCAAGCCCCATTTAACCTCAGACCCAAAAGTTGTCGAGGTAATGGGCTGGAGACCGAGACCCCAACCCGTGAGCAAATGCCCACTGAATGAAAGTCCCACCTCGGTCGGGTGCTGAACCTGAATTAACGCATTCAGAAAGGGATTGGCCTTATCTAATTAAAATTCCCCTCCAAACCTAAAAACCCGATAGGTCTAAACCCTGGGGTGCACTGGCAAAAAGCTGGAAGCCGAGTGCATATCACACTGTGCCAAAACAGCACCAGCATTGCGTGAGCCCGCCACCCATGGTAGCCGAGGCAACTACGAGTACCTGACCAAACAAGGTCATCAGGAAAGTCATCCCTGAACTGAGCACCCACAGGGCAAGCTGAATGGAGGATTATATTACATTCATCCTTTTCCTAGCTCAGTATGAGCTTCATGGGGGATACCTTCGACTAAGGAAAGGTGGTTCCCAGGAGGGCCCCCACTACTCTCATAGCCCCCCAACTTCCATAACTGTGGACAGTGGAGCCCCCTCTCCGTGACCCAGGAAGGGAACCAGATAGTCGCATCCTGGGGCCCCCAACACCCCCGAATGGATACAAAAGCCCCATTGAAAACCCTCCAGCAGGTCTCCCGCCCCATCCCTTCTTGGATGAACTGAGTGACATCCCTCCAGGCTGACTATAATTGGGGTGAAGGGGGCATGACAAAGTTAGTTGCTTCAGACGGAGCTCTGTTCGCCCCTGTGCACCCCCCTTTAAGTCGGTAACGACCGTGGTGCTTAGTACACACATCGTCAGCTGAGCAGGCCGAACACAGTAGGCGGGCTGGAACCCCCCGCCCGACCAGTTTGCGTGGAGCCAGTGTCTGAACAGCCCGCTGCTCAGCATGACCACCATGGTACCCATCACCAGGCACCAGTCTCGTGGGAATGATGTGCACGAGCACATTTGCTGACAGGACTCATCCCACCTCCCCTCGGGATAGAGAGCCCCCCTCATCCACATTCCTCACCATGAGCCAACCGTCATGGGCCCATCCGATCGACATCAGGATGGCCCAAACAGGGCAAGCCCTGCGGCATACCACCATACGTACAAGGTATGCCGACAACCAGTTGGCCCTAAGGTGTGCAGTGGCTAATGACGATGGGACATCTCTTTGTCTCAGCCGTCCTGTCCTTCTCTCCCCTCACAGTGGGCTCGCAGTTTAATGGGAGAATATCCACATGTCCCCCTTCTGCCCTTACCCCTCATGGCCTGCGGCCAATAATCAACCGGGGCAAGTAATAGCCGTCCATCGGCAAAGCCCTTGACGGCACGTTCTGTATAAAGGGGGCCTACGCAGCAGGATCTAGACAGCCCCTGCGATGCCCAGCACCGTCCCGGGGGCGGACACCCCAGTGCGTGGTGGCTTACTACGGCGGGACCACACAATGTCTCTGTCCTCCTGTCCGTACCTCCTATCCTTATTTGGGTCTCGGTTCATAGGGAGAATATATCCAAGCATTCCCCCCCCACCAAATCTGTCCCTTCCTGATCTGGGCCAGATGATCACCAGGGGGCAATGAATAACCAATCATCGGCAAGGCCGTTGCCGGTACATGATGTACACCGGGCATATGCAGCGGGACCTGGACAGCCCATGCGATGCCACGTACTGCCCCGGGGCAGAAACCCCCACCCCCAAGGTGTGCCATAATGCAACCAAGGGGCACTGGGATAGGATGGCAAGTGATGCCCCACTAGCCTCTAATTGGCAAGGCGAAGAGCACTGAACCACACCGCTGCAAGTGGACTGTGATTTGGGTGTATTCAACTTGACCCAATACTCACTAGTTGCACCCCCGTGAGCCGCCCCCACTGGGGGTTCCTGCACACAGTGGGCGTTGGAGCTCGCGACCGGAATCGAGCTCTAGGACGACCTCCAACGCACTCCAATCGCTGTTCCGGACAAACAGGGAGCTGCGAGACAGCGGCAGGCACAGGCTGGACTGTCTCAATAAGCTCAACCCGGCCGGCCGCCTGTTGCAGAGTGGCAGCGGTCGAAGTAGCCGGCGGACACAAAGGGGGCCCGGTAGATAGGAAAAGGACCCCCACCCACTGGATTGCTAAGGATGCCTCCAGTACAGCCAAATGTGCTAACCAGGCACCCTCTGCCACAGTAAACCCCCAGTAGGTGGGCCAGATGGCCCGATAGGAATTGTGCCAGAGGCCCTGAATTGAGAGCCTGTGCCAGAATAAGCCATGCCCCAAAATTCCAGCCCCTAATGGGAAAAACCATGCTGTAAGCCAGCACCAGGCCCTCCCCCCAATTGTCCCAGCCATGGCCGGCAACCGTGGGCCGAGGGCCGCATCCTCCGAAGGGCCGGCCTGAGGGTGAAAATGGAACGGCACGGGAGCTCATCCTGTCCTGCGTGCGCAGAAATTGAAACACTGACCATAAACAACCCAGTCAACTTCTGAGGCACTGGAGACACTGCAGTCCTACTTAAAGTTTGGGCACCCCTGAGTTAGGAAAAGGAGGGAGCGACGGAGCAAACTTCTCCGCTCCGTCGCGTTCTGAAGCCAATAGGCTAGAAAGCCAAAAGGAAGCCTCGAACAGAGGCTAGCAAACTCAAGCCTCTTGCAAAGAGGCAGAAGGGAATAAAGCGACGGAGAAAACTTTTTTTACACTCGCCAGCTAACTCAAGGAGCATAGAACAGCACGATCCCTATCCAGGGATCAGCACCCGCTGACTGGACAGCCGGAGACCGAGAGCCTTTTGCAATGCTCAGGAATCAAACTCCGACCCTCCAGGCAGCGAGTTCGAGCGGTCCGACAGAGCGAAGGATAAAAACTTCTCCTCTCCGTAGCTTTCGCAAAATGGCAGCTCGGCTGCCTCGTGGCCACCCCTTTTAAAGGGTGCTGGCCACGCCCCCTAACTACCCGGATGTCCAAGTCCGGTGGAGGTGGGGCCCGCAAAGAGCGCGGCGGCCATTTTGGCGCCGCGCTTGCATTCTGCACCTCTGTACATGATGTGTATAAATTGATGCCATAAAGTCTCACTATTGTATCTGATAAAGTGGACTTGATCCACAAAAGTTAACATTAAAATACAGCAGTTCAAAGTGCCACAACGGTTTGTCTTTTTGTTTTGTTTTGTTTACTCTCTTTTCCTTAACTTGCTTTGTAATCAAGAAAAGCACAGGAAATGATTAAATGTGCAGTTTTTCACAAAGCAGAGCTACTTACCAGTTCAAGTGAATGCTGGTTGTGGTTAATCTCAACCAGCTGTCCTTCTTCCAGTCTGAGGTAGAAAATAACTTTTGTGGACTATACCTCCCAGACTCTATTAATAAACATGGCCATGATCAATCTGATTTATCTTGCAAATGGCGAAGCTTCTTCCCATGGTCAGCTACACGATTATATTCCTAATTACTCTGTATAGATATGACAGCCAACAGGAAAGAAATTGATTCATTTAAAATATGATGCTAAAGGAGAACTCTGCAGATACCCTGGACTGCAACTCATTGGGTTACAGACCAAATCAAGCCTGAACTCTCTATAGGAGTAGAAGGGACTAAACTGAGTCTAAAGACCAAATATGAGATGGATTGACTCAACAAAGGAAGACACCCCCTTGAATTTGGAAGATCTGAATATGGCTGTTAATGATAGGCTAGAGGTGACTCATTGGCAGATAAGGGCAATTGTGCAAACATTTCAAGCTGTTTTCCTGGCTGACAATTGCAAGCTTTCCTTTGATTGCATAGTAGTGTGTGAGTGGTTTATTTATTTATTTGTATTTTCAAATTTGTATGGCCACATTTTTCGCTTCAGCGACCCAAGGTGGCTCACAATATTGGTTAAAAACCCATCCCCCATACAATTAAAACCAATACTAAAACTGTCTAAAACATCTAAAGTCCATAAAACATCCCTGATCCCTTGAAAGAGGGGCACCTGAGCAGGGAAAAAACCCTGGGCAGGGCTAGATAAGCCAGCAGGGCTGGGTTGTGGTGCTTGATGCACCCCAAGCCTGCTGGCAAAGCCATGTTTTAAAAACCTTCCTGAAGGGGGGCAACTCTGCCTGAAGGCACAGTTCTGGTGGCAGGAGGTTCCATAGGGCCAAAGCCGATAACAAGAAGGCTCACCCCCCCAGTCCCGGTGAGGCATGCCTCCCTAGCTGATGGGACCACAAGGGAGCCCCTACGATCCCTATGGTTGCATGAAGAGCGACCTGGAAACATGAAAAATAATCATGAATATTTTTACAAATGACAAAAATTTCAGCTGCATTTGAGCCATTATTTCCAGGGCCTTTGACAATCACAAAGGATAAAGTTAACAGATGATATTGAAAAGAAGGGCTGCTTCTCTTCTCTTCTCTTCTCTTCTCTTCTTTCTTTCTTTCTAGACAGAGAATAACACTAGAATAGATTGCATACTCAGCATTAAGTATACAAGCATAATATTGGGGAATTGTTTTTCTTTTGGTTCTTCCCTCTAGCTGGGATAGTGTGAGGTAGGAAAACAATGCAGAAATGTGGAGAGATCAGCTCAGTCTCATCAACCCCTCCCCTTTGCAGGCGCACCCACCCAAATAAAGACTCAGACACCGGTATTGGATTAAAGGCATCGGGCCACTTTTATTGAATAATGCCCTAGTCCGAATTATCACTTTCAATTGGTGTATCATCCAATTGTAATTCTTTAAGGCAAGCCGGCCACAGTAGCACTGGTAAGGTTCCACCCTAAATGCCAATGGAAATTGGCTACATGTATCAATTGGCTACATGTATCAATTGACACAAACAAATTGTTGACCGGAGTCAATATACTATCTACTGACCCCACCCTATGACGTGTATCCGTTCAAATATCAAGGTGGTGCAGGCTGTGAAGCTCCTGACATCACCCCTTTCATAGTTCGCCCTTGACTGGCTAAATCTGTTTCCTCTGTACCTATCTACGTGTTGGCCAGTCAATTGCGAACCTGCCGGAAACCTAGGTGTCATAAACCTTTACCTTACCCAGTGCTACCCGCCAAAAGTGACCAAAGTCAACTTACCCCGTATCTCAACAATAGCGACAGTGTGGGATGGGCGAAAAAGCCAAGAACCAAAGAGCCAATGCAGGTCCAAGCAAAAATTCCCACCCGGCCCCGAAGCGACCAGAAAATCACACTGTCCACTAGGGAGGGGGTGGAGGGAAAAACTTCTCCGCTCTGTCGCTTCTAAAATGGCAGCCAGGCTGCCTCGTGGCCACCCCTTTTAAAGAGGCCACGCCCCCTAACTAACCCGGATGTCTGAGTCCGGGTGGGTGGGGCCCCCACAAAGAGCATGGTGGCCATTTTGGCACCACGCTTGCATTGCAGGTGCACCTACCCAAATAAAGACTCAGACACCGGTATTGGATTAAAGGCATCGGGCCACTTTTATTGAATAATGCCCAGTGTCATAAACCTTTACCTTACCCAGTGCTACCTGCCACATGGGGAGGCGTCCATGATGACTCACCGCCCCCCCCCCAGACCTGCTTGCACATCTTCCAGAAAGAGGTTCATACCTCTGGCCGACAGGTGGACCCCATTTCCTGCCTATAGGTCAAAATTTTTGCAAGCCTATCCTCGGATGTCTACTGGCTGTCCCAAGCCATTCTCAGCAAGGATCCGGGCAACAGCCCTGTCCACTGACCACCGGGGATGGTCCAAACCAGGGAGGACCATGTCTCCTCTAAAACGGTGTCTCGACACAATGTTAGACCATAGCAACCGTGTGTACGGCCATAAATGATGGAAAAAAGCCAGGTCACTGCACCTCGACATTTTAAGGAAAAGTCAGTGATCTGTGTGAGATCATCGCCACCGAGGTGCAGAATAAGAACATCAGGTGGTCCAGCATCCCTGATGGACATCAGGAATGGCAACAGTTCCCGCGCATACCATACCACCGCATACGTGCGGATGCACGCAGCCCAAGCTGGGGTCCACACTCTGTCACCGCAGCATATTCTGCCACCCAGTGTACATAGCTGCGGCCCACCAGCCCCACTGCCACCGGTCTGCGGAGACACACAGGGTCTGTAAAAGAGGAAAAGGAAGTAAGGACATAACTAGGTACTCATACAGTGAGGGGACATACATATAAGGAAAATACGCGCAAACCCCCACGTGCCCACACATATCCGCTTCCGAGTACCCAAACGCAGCCGCGGTCAATGCGACGCCTATCCTAAATGAATGGGTGCCATAACGGGCCCCACACTGTGAAGCGCGGTACCGGTCACCCTACAGAACTTAAGTTTGGTGAGGGGAGACCCATCCTGGTGGCAGAAAAAACAGGGCAGGGTGCGCAGCAGGCACTGTCAAAACTGTATGTAGGGCACCAACCGGACAGATGTCAGCAAATGTACATCATAGCAGTCTACACCACTGCCTACTCCATGCTGATCGGCCTTTGAGGAACAAATCCTCAACTGAGCCTGGTTGATAGAAACATCTTCGAGTTCCAGTGCCCTACAAAACACGTCCCCCTTCGACCATGGGACCAGCTCACTGAGTCATTGAGCTCCAGAAAAAAGCTACAGCAGTAGCTGCAGGAAAATAGACTCTTCCTACCTACTGCAACATCATCTATGCCAACCTCGTGCAAGGTGGGTCATAATATCTGTGAGAATAGGGTGACGTGTGTCCGGGCGGCGGCCACGTACACGTGTCCACCCGTCGAATACATGGCGTATGCAGAAGACCCTCGCATAGTAAGGAAAACCCCGTGCCCTGCCCATGAATATCAAGGCGTAAAGCCTGGTGGCGATGGTGCGTAAAGCCAACCCCAGATCATAAGGGCGGACGATACATTATAAAACCTAGGTGACCAATGGCGGCCACATTTTTGGGCAATTGCCTTTGCCCACAAAAGACTCTAAAGTGAAGGAGTGGATGCTGATGCGCCATGCGCGTGCGAGTTGCCAAGGCATGCCACTCGCCCGGTTCACGTCTCCTTGCCAAATGACCATATCTCAGCCAGGAGTGGAGAGGGTAGTTCCCAAGCGTCTGGAGCACAGTCACGGAACTGGGAGATCTGCAGGCGGGATAAAGCATCAGCAATATCATTATTAATGCCTGGCACATGTTTGGCCCTAAGGAGCGCCTTAAAGCGCATGGACCCAAGAACAATAGGCGAGCTAAGGCCATGACTCCGGTGGATTTAGACGTTTGGGCACTGACAGTGTGCATACCGCAGCATTGCCACACCAACAGCGAGGCACAGAATTAAGCCATCTGTCCCCCCAGAGCCTAAAAGGTACCCAGAATTGAGAAAATTTTTCGGAAACATAAGATCGCGTAAGCGATCCGTGCCCTCCCATCCCTGGGGCCAATGACCATAGGCACACTGTCCTTAAATAAATCCCCCCACCCCAAGGAGCCAGAGGCATCCGACTGTAGTTGGAACCAGAAGCTCAGACCTCTAAAAGGAGACAGCATGAAAGTCCTGCGGAATGTGAGCCAATGTCCGCACGTAAACCCCTAATCAGCCGTACCTTGCGGTGTCGTTTATTGAGAACCGCCATAGTGTGTCCGAGACACTAGGCGAAAGCACTGCCTGGTGTAACCACTCTGCAGGCGAAGTTGATGTGGCCATGCATCACCTGCCACTCTCAGAGAGGCACCTTCCACTTGGCAACAGTGCCACATTGCAGCAGGGGCCGCTCCCCTTGACCGACAATTTGGTCACCTGGCCCTCTTGCACGTTATTCAGAAGAGAGGTGCATCCACTTGTTGACCTGTGAACCCCATCTCCAGAATACAGGCCAAATTCCTGTAACTCTATCCCCAGACGACAAATGGCTCTCCCCAAGCCATTCTAGACAAGAAACCAGGCAACAGCCCTGTCCCCTGACCGCCGGGTACGGTCCGACCGCCTCGGCATGATATATGACCATAGCAATCGTGTAGACGGCCATAAATGGCCAAGAAACGCCAGGTCACTGCACTCGGAAGTCTATAAGTCCGGGCCAGCAATCTGTGCAAGATCACCGCCTCCGAGGTGCAGAATTAAAACATGTGGCGGCCCAGCATCCCCAATGGACATCAGGAATGTCAACAGTTTCCGCCACCTAAATGCCGTGCACACCATACCACTGCATACGCGCGGGTACGCGTAGCCCAAGATGGGGTCCCCATTTTGACAAAGCAGCATACTGTGCCGCCCCAGTACACAGAATTGTGGCCCACAAGCCATACTACTACCAGTGTGCGGAAACACACAGGGTCTGTAAAATCAGGAGGGGGAATAGAGGGCAGAACGAGGCACTCATTCAGTGAAGGGACGGACAGACAGAAAAAATTGGGCAAATCCCCACCTGCCCATGCAACATATGTCAGGCTCCAGGGACCCAAACGCAGCCGCAGTTGATGCGGCACCTAACCGGAAGGAATGGGTACCAATTCTAGTTCAGTAAGGGTAGACCCGACTTGGTAGCAAACGACAGGCCAGGGCGTGAACCACGCGCTGCCACAAACACCTGTGGGGAAGCAACTGGACATATGGCAGCGCCAGGCTAGTACCCTCTTCCGGCTGATTGGCCCTTGAGGAGCGAAGCCTCCACAGAGCTCACTCCTAATCGAGCAGCACATAATCTATTTCGAGTGCCCTGCAAAACGTGTCCCCTGTTGAAGATGGCAGCAGCTAACTTAATCTGAGAGCTCCAGATCAAGGGACAAATGTGGTTGCCCGAAAGTAGGCCCTCCACACGGAGCATAAGCGCTGCCACGTAGGAGTCATATATATTAACTACAAGTGCTAGCAGGGCTCATCACTGGCATCTCAGGGTGAAGGGCCGCCCTAATCCTAAGGTCTTGACCTAAGCTAACCATGATGGGCCAGGGAAAACCACCACAGCCCAGTAATCATTGTCCAAGCACTGGACCATTGCGATGGCCAAATCAGGACGGGCCGTTATATATCCTGCCATGGATGCCCAATAGGCCGGTAACCAATTGGCCCCATAGGGAGGCAGCTTGCGGCGACGGGGCAACTCCTTGTCCCTGTCGTCCTGCCCCTCAATGCCCTCATCAGTGTGTTCACGTTGCAGGAGGGGGAAAATGTGAATATATTCCCCAAGCCCCATAGTCTTGCTAATAGCCCGGGACAAATGGTCACCAAGGGGTATAGAGTAACCGGCCATTGGCAGAACCACCGTTGGCACGGATTGGAGTGAGTAAACACATAATCGGCCCTTCGGGCCCCAGAGAAATTAAGTAAAAGCATAGGGGCGGTCACCCCATTAAGAACCAGGGTGTAATTGGCCTGTTGTGACCATGGCCACTATACCCCCCCAGCGTGATGAGCTAGTGTCACAGGTGTGCTGATTTGACCAGGATACTCACTCAGTGCACCCCCACAAGCCGCCTCCACTGGGGGTTCCAGCCCATGGTGGGCGTCGGAGCTCGCGATGGCCCTCGAGCTCTGTGTTCCCGTGCGTCCAGGCCGGATGGGGAGCCGCGAGGCGCCAGCCTGCGCTGGCCTGATGGCCTCCAGCAGCTCAACCCTGTTGGCAGCCCACTGCGCAGCCATGGCCGGCATGTGGGCCGGAACCGCCGAGTTGGCACGCCCACCATCGAAGGTGGTGGAGCAATGTCCATTGATGCCTCCAGTGCCGAATTGTGGCCAGGGGAGCATCCACAGCATCTAACCCACCAGGACAAGGTGGGCCGGATGGCCCCACCGGGTAATTGATGCGGGATAAACCCATGTGGTAATCCATGGCCAGAACAGGGGCATGCCCAGTAATCCGGCCCATGAAGTGCAGGAATGATGGCGGGGCGGAAACCCGCACCGTGCCCAAGTGGGCCGCTATGCCCCAAGGGGGGCAAAGAAGCAGCAGGGGTAAGAACCCCAGTGGAGCAGGCCTGTGACGCCCACCGCCCAAGCCCTCAGCCTGGGCTCATTGGTGGCAGTATGTCTAATGACCCCACCACCCACCTGCGGGGGTGCCATCCGAGCCCCCTGGCCTGGTGGCACCCCCGAAAAGTAGAGGGGGTAGGCTGAGCCCCCCCAGGCGTGATCAAGGGGGCGGTCTGAGTAAAGCGTATCCTGTCCTGCAGTACTGAGGAATCGAACTGCTGACCTTCTGCCTCCCAGTCAGCATCTTAGCCACCTGAGCCACTTCAGTCCGGTGCTGTTCGGAGGAAGGGAAACCTCCGATCAAGGGATTTAAAAAGAGAGAGACACGTAAATGTCTCTCCTGGAAATCTTTAGCAAAAGGAGCCTCCAAAAGAGGCGAGCAGGGGAGGAAGCGACGGAGCAAACTTCTCCACTCCGTCGCTTCTAAAATGGCAGCCAGGCTGCCTCGTGGCCACCCCTTTTAAAGAGGGTGGCCACGCCCCCTAACTAACCCGGATGTCTGGCGCCGCGCTTTTTGGCGCCGCGCTTGCATTTGGTTTATTTGCACAGAAGCTAGCACTTTGTATGATAAAATCACTTTAGAAACATATAATGTAGAAAAAGATATTTATGGCTATAGTCAGAAAAAACAGTGAAGGAGTCTCCATCATGCAGAGGACCCTCCATGCTTGTTGCTTGGAAGAAGGTCAGAAGAAGAAGAAGAAAGGGCCATCAACAAAACAATGGAAGCAAGACAACAAACAGGAAAAGAGATGAGAACCTGCTTCAAATGCCAGAGATGAGAAAAGAAATTTGCCTATCAAATTAGTGGCAAAGGACAATCGCATTACGAACCCCCCTCCCATTGATATATAATGTATGTGCATGCAAGATTGCTGTTATCCCAACACATAATACATGACAAAACAGCAACATTCCTGGCTGTGTCAATCACTATAGTGATTGTTATTTATTTCATTCCACTGGGAGAAACCCAGTTTTCAAGTGAAAAATCAGATGGATAATGCAAAACATAATGATGGAAAACATCAAATGCATGAAGGAACCACTGTTTTATTAACTGGATATTGAGTGATCAAAAAAAGGTGAAACTGAGGCAAAAGTTTAATTGGTATGTTTTTTGTGAGGGGGTGGGGAGAGATAGAAGGATGGCATGCCAAAGGAACAGTCATTCCAGTGCAGCTCATTTTAACCCTTCATCATTCTAACATCATTTCTTAATGCTAAAGTTACTAGGAGGAGAGTTAGTTTGCTTTGAGGCAGTGACAATCTGAAGGTGCAGCAAAGTGTGTGACAGAAAGAAAATTGGTTAAGGAACTGAAGTTTAGAGGCTCTGTGTTGACATAGTACCAGGTGAAGCCCAAAGAATAACTTATTCCTGGTTTAGTATCACAAATTTCCCCTCTCTGTTTTTACTGTACACTACCTATTCAAAGCTTTTGACTTCCAAGAATGACTCAGATGTTACTACACAGTTGTGTGGAAGCTACCCCCTCCCCATGGCCTCTTGGCTTCTGGTACCATTTCTGTGCTGAATGTCTTTTTTTGCCAGTTGTTTACCACCCAAATTGACCTTTTCACACATAATGAGGTGGCTGATAAGCCATTTCTCCATATGGGCAAATTAAATACTTCAATTGCCCTTCTACAGAGGGACCAGGGAAGTGCATTTAGTTTTCCTTCAACTATCCAATTGTATTGCTGGATTGGTTAGGAGGGTAAATTTCCCCCTTCATTCTCCCCTTTTATTTCCAATCAAAAGTGTGGTTGTCAACAGTTTCAGTTGAGGGGAAAATTAAGAAAAAATTGAGCTACTTTCCTAACTGATGTGACAATCAGCTAGGATGGAGGAAAATAATTAACCTTTTATATAATTCAAATTTCTATGCCACCCAATCAGATGAACCCAACTCAGGGCGGCTCACAACAGGATTAAAACATGCATATTAAAAACAATTAAAGCTCAACATACCCACCCACCTATTAAAAACTAACCACATTAAAAATGCCTGCATTAAAAAGATGGGGAGGCTTTATTTTATAAGCCAACAGGCGGGGGCCACTCTTCCATCTGGGCCCTACACCTGCCCCACCAACCAGGTTTTTAATTCTTTTCTAAAAGGCAGCAGCTCCATCTGCTCCCACAACTCTACTGGCAGGAGGTTCCACAAGGCCAGTGCGGACATAGAAAAGGCCCTCCTTTGTGTGCCAGTGAGGCGAGCCCCTCTTGCAAATGGAACAATTAGAGAGCCCCTCCGGTCCACTCTGGTTGGATGGACAGACACTCTTGGGACGATGCAGTCTCTTAGGTATCCTGGCCCACTACCATGTAGGGCTTTAAAGGTCAAAACCAGCACCTTGATTTTCACCTGGAGACAAACTGGAAACCAGTGCAGCTCCTGAAGCAATGGTGAGGCACGAGCATAATGCCCACACCCCATCATCACCCAGGCTGCCACATTCTGCACCAGCTGTAGCCTCCGAATGATCATCAAGGGGAGCCCCATGTAGAGCGCATTACAATAATCTAGCCTAGAGGTCACCAGAGCATGTGTGACCATGAGCAGGGAGTCCCGGTCCAGGAGCGAATGCAACTGATGGATGACGCGAAGCTGTGCGAAAGCCCTCCTGGCCACAGCCGCCACCTGATCTACAAGTAGCAGTCCCAAATCCAGGAGGACCCCTAAGTTGCGTACCGGGTCTGTCTGGGGAAAAGCAGCCCTATCCAAGACCAAAGTTGGTCTTGGTTAAGGAACCAAAGTTTTCCTGCCCCTCTGGAGTGAAGTGTTTAATTCAAACATCAGATATGCTGAAGGGGGCCTCCTTGCGGCTGCCTCTCCCTGGCCCCCTTCACCGGCCAAGGGGATCCAAGGCACCTGGGCTGCTCTCCTCCGACCCCTGCCTCCACGGCTGGGGTCCTCATTATGCTAAAGGACTCTGTCTCTCAGATTCTATTTTTTATGTAAGTGCGGGTTCTTCTCTTACTTAATTGTGTATTTGGGGCTCTTGACTATATGTATTTTGAACATTGTATTTTGTACTTGATTATGCTTTTATTGTATTGTGTTCTGATGTAATTTCTATATCTCTATTATTGTATACTTTTTTGCTGCTGTCTGCTTTCAGATAGCATGCACCTATGTAAACCGCTCTGAGTCTCCTTCGGGCAGAGTGGGGCGGTATACAAAAATAAAGTGGAATGGAATGGAATGGAATATTTACCCTAGAAGTATCCTTTAATGGCTGCAAGCCTCTCGTATACAGTGTCATAAGCAGACAGCATCCACTGGGAATAGCATACAGTGATACCTCATACAACGTCCAAACTTGGTTCCACAAGTTTGGACTTTATACGGATTTGGACATTGTATGAGGTATGCAAAATCCTAGCTGTGATGCCTCATACAACGTCCGAATCCTTGCCGTGATGCCTTGTACAACGTCGTTTCCATAGAGATACATTGTACTGTAACAGCACAGACTTCAGGGCAAAGTCTAAAAAGAACTCTGTATGTCTATAATCCAGTCACTCTACTATGCTGCAGTTATTGTCTTAATTTCAGTAAAGCAGCTGCTCACCTAAACAGAAATACTTTTAAGTACAGTAATACCTCATACAAAGTCCGCTTCATACAACATCAAATTCATACAACATCGCCTAATTCCTTGAAAAAAGTTGCCTCATACAAAGTCGCTGCACCTTTGTATGAGGCATTGAGGTTTTTCTCAGGTTGCATTGTGCCTGGGCAATATAAAAGGCAGGACACATGCGTGCATTGCTCTTGTGGGGCATGGGGCTGTGTGGACTAAGGAGGATGGTGGAGGACAGAGGTGCCTGGAGAGCGATGGTCCATAGGGTCGCAAAGAGTCGGAATCGACTGTGCGACTGAACAACAAAGAGTGTTTAGGTTTTGAGCACGATTTTGGATCTATTTGAATTTTTTCGCCAGAATTTTTAGAAGCATTCGTGGGATTTTTGCAGCATTCTTCAGGTTCTTGGACAATCCGGGTTGTTTGACATGTTTTTGTAATGTATTTAGCCTTTAGACAATGATTTCTTAAAGTTCTGTCAGTTTCCTGTCTGTTTCCTTGGCTTTGCCCTGAAGTCTGTGCTGTTACAGTACAATGTATCTCTATGGAAACGACGTTGTACGAGGCATTGCGGCAAGGATTTGGACGTTGTATGAGGCATTGCGGCTAGAATTTTGGAACCAAGTTTGGACATTGTGTGAGGTATCACTATATCTAGGAAGGAACTAACACAAGCTGTCCTATTTTTATTAGACAAACATCTGTAGTGCTGAACACCTCCAACATTAACTGTCTTCTGGATATCTGAGCTCCTTATAAGTTGCCCAATATTCATTTCTTGGAACAGAAAGTCTCTTATCAATAGGGTTTAAAATATTATTTTAATGCCTAAGAGGCTACTTCTCAGCTTTCTATCTTGATTTTTTTACTTGGGGTATGCAATGGGGCCTTCATTGGGAAAATGATAGGTGATGTCATGCTATTTCTGAAGGTACACTACATTTTTGTTGCTGGAATGGTAAAACCAGTTCTGAGTACTCTACCTCTAGAAATTTCTAAAAATGGATGCTGTTAGTAGGAGTCAAGTTGATGGCACATGCTTATTATTGGAAGGATGCAAGTAGTAACTCCTCTCCTCATCCTCTAATTCAGTTGTGCTTACTCTTGTCAGAGGGAACGTTTAAAGGACATTACATTTTCCTTATGGGGTAGTTATAACAGTTCTTATAAGCTTAATTATACCTTGTTTAACACTACTATTGAAGATATATATGATGTGTTTCCTATGTTTACTCCTGATTATTCTGCTATAGATAGTGGTTCAATTTGCAATGGATGGCAAATCAAGGATCCCAACATGTGGTTCTTTTTTAATGGAGTTGCCACGAATTTCCATCCAGGTCAATATCAATGTGCAGCATTGGGTTATTTTACCTTACCCGTACAAGTGCAAATGCCGCCTCAGGCACATGCACGGCGCCGGAGAGCTGCTGCCGGCCCGATGGGTTCTGGTTGCAATGATGAAGTGATAATCGATGTTCAGCTGTCTGATGGTAGCTCCTGGGGGAGAGCTATAGGGAGTGCTATCACTGGAGCACTCACCTTGGGATCATACCCAGGTGTCATTTCCCAGGAGAATAGAAGGTCCATTTTGGGACTCACCTGTAGGCTGGAGAAATCAATCAATGCCACAGGGAGGGTCATACGGGATCTTCAAATGGAAATCACTGAGCTTCATCAAGACCAAATGCAGGACAGACTGGCCATAGATTACCTGTTAGCAAAATCCGGAGGATTTTGTAAACTGGTCGGGAACCAGGGATGTCGGGTAAAATTCCAGGATCTGAATAATACTATTGAGAAAGAACTTCAGAATTTACAGGAGAGCATTACTAACAATGTACGCACTGATCTTAATCTCTTTGATTGGGTGACTTCTTGGTTGCCTGATTTATCTGTCCTTAGACAAGTTTTCTTTTATGGGTTTATTATTATTATCTGCTTTATACCTTTGTATTTTTGCATTACTTGTATTCCTAATCTTATTTCTATGTGTAACATATGTCCACTGCGTAGAAGGGAGACATCGAGTTTTGCACGACGGCAATTGTATTCAATGAGGTATCACCCTCCGGAACAAAGTACCATGAGTCAGGAGGGGTACGATGTCCAGGAGGACAGTGATGATGTATATGGAGGAGTAGTTATGGAGTATGATGACATGCAGGGGTATGATTAGCCGTCCCTCTCTCAAATTTAAATGAAAAAGGAGGACATGTAGGAATGCATCTGGTTTCTGTCTTGCCTGTCTCTGACACATTTTGTAAACAAAAGCCTCTTTGCTTGCTATTCTCCTTATCTCTCTTTCTTTGGGTTCTGACACTTCTGATTGGCTGTAAGCACTCAGCTTTGTCTCTGCTAAGTTTCGTTTCTGCTATACAATGCTTGCCTAAGTTTCGTTTCTGAGTCTCTCTGCCTGAATAAAGAGAAGGCTTCAGTAGCGTTTGACCAGCCAAAGAGAGCAGTCGTGTCTGCTTTTGTCTGTCTCTGTTTCTCCCTACAAAAAGCCTAATGAAGCTGGACTTCATGGACTCATAGGTACCTCAAAAGATCTGAGAATATAAACTGCTGCTAATGAGGCTGGCTGATTGAGAATAGATCTTTACATGAATCAAATCCCAACAGCCCATCTCTTGTCAATGATGTTAGGCTGGGACTAAAATTCACCAAAGTGTCCTCCATCGGATCCCTTGGGCAAGGTGAAAGCGGAAGGCACACGTCATGGTCTGCCTAGCCAGCAGGTGATGTGATATCCAAATGGCTAAAAAACTGCATTATGGTGGACTTGATTTCTCAAGTCCATTTGCATGTGTGGAACGTCATCATGGAGATGTCTACCAACATGTGGACTCCTCGCTGAATAATGACTCCAAGTTATCCAAGGTAAGAATAATTAAGTTTTTTTTTAAAAAAACTTATTTTTAAAAATTGGTACCTTGACCTTCAATACTTTTAAGTGGAAGAAAAGTACCATAATTTTGTAGGTACCATAATTTTGAAAATCCTAAATACATGAGCAGGCTGATTTTATATGTCATTACTCAGAGGGAAACCCAGTTAATTTTATGGTTCTTTCTCAAAAATGAATAGAGATAACACTGCAGGGGTATGTTATACCTTTGAAGTGGCAGCATGTTGAGGTTTTGAACATTGATCCTTTCACTGCATACTCAGACAGACTGAGATTACAAATCTATGCTTCACCTACCTGAGAGTTGTCTCGAGCAGGGTGACACAGATGTGGCACCTTTTTGAGGCCTTCAGATTTACAGCTGGCCTGGAATATGGTTAGTGTGGCTAAGGAGGCTTTTCCCCCGCTAAGGCTGGTTAAGCCACTCTAACAGACTCTCTGATGCCCAGATTAAACTGGTTCAAAAAATGGTGACCCCTTAATAAAACAGGTGTTGAATGGCAGGGACCTGTCCTATGACACCTCCCCGATCTGTAACTGGACAGGGACCTGGTTGGCCTTCAGGGGTATTACATTGGTACTTAGAAGCGAAACCCAAAATTGAGCTGATAAGGATCCTCAGTCTGGAAACGAAACCTTCAGGATCTTCTTCACTCCTCCTGGTACAACCCCCACAAGTAAAACTTGAGAAGAAGGCTTCCCTTTGTATAAGTCCTTATCTTGTCCCTGCTATTTTCCTCTCTTCCAGTGGAAGGAAAAATGCTACTCGGCTTCTTCAAATTAGCAGCGTTTATTGTAGCAAAACAAGCAAACAGAGTGTGCGGAATAATTCATCTAAAAGGTCTTCTAGTCTACACTGAGTAAGAATGAAAATCAGCATTTTAGAAATAAAAACCTGATCTAAAGTGGGCATCGGTGCCGCCATGGACTTAGAGTCTGAGTCCGCGGCATTCAAGGCATCTTGAGAGAAAAGTGATGGAGTTCCCCTAGCATCAGGAAAGACCACTGCCGAGGTCCGAAAACCTGGACTTTTAAATATGATTTTGCCCCCTCAGCACCCACCCTTGGAATGTGGAAGTATTCCAAAACCTTAGTTGTTTTGATTATCTAAACACCTGCATAAAACAGATGTCCGAGGCACCTGCATCTAGGCAGATGTTCTTATCTTGGGTTCCATCTCTGAGAGATAACCCATCTTCTTATATTCTGATTGAAGCATCCTTGAACACTTGGCAAGCTATTGTGATTCTGAGCATCTGTTACTGGGTGGTGTGTGTGGGCATTTGGAATGTGAAACAAAGACATAAGAGCTTAGAGTGCTCAAAACCTAAGTATATGCAATCAAATTACATCGTAATCTAACTTAACACAATATTAAGTGCAGCCTACACTCTGCAAAACCCTTTTTGCTTGAGTCCAGTACTTCCATTTACTATTCCAGACTCCAGAACTATGACAGCAGAAACAAAGTCCTTTAGTGTATTTCTTGAATGTCATGCTTCGCCAACGGGTGTTGTTAAATTGTTCTGGAGGATTAGAGAAGAGTGTAGACCTATCAAGATGTTGCAAATGTCCAATAACCAGCTCAGGTGTGTTGAACAATGCCGGAAGAAAAGCCATTTGAGACACTGCCAGTGGATGCTCATAGTATAACGTTGCATTCTTACCATGAACCTCAAACATATAGTTAGCATGACGAATCCAAAAGTTGGGGTTGCCCCCATGAGGCATTGTTCTTACAGCTGGAAGCACAGTAAGAAAGACAAGAACAAATGTCAGCACATTTAGTTTACTGGTGAACCACCCTCCTGGAGCTGAGTAACCTTCTTCTCTCTCCATGGGCGGATCGCTCGGGCAGGAATCCACACAGGTCCTGAGGTTGTAGAAACCGCTGCGTATCCTCGTCCCCAGGTGATTAGAGGTACAGGACCCTTCCACTCAGGATCGGGTTGCTGCCGATAAACGACCAATGGCTTAGGAAGACACTCCTCGGTCCTGAAATGCAATTCGACTGGAGAGTGTGACCTGTTATGGGGAGCAAGAAGAAAATTAAGAGTATACAGTACTTTAGCAACAGCTGTAGGTATTTCAGCCACAGGAACCCCTCTATCTCTCACTTGCTTGTGTAACAAATTTTTGAATGTCAGGTGGGCTCTTTCAACAATCGCCTGTCCAGTCGAGTTATAGGGTATTCCATGGGTTAGCTTAATGTCCCACTGACGGCAAAAGTCCTGAAAGGCAGAAGAAACATATGATGACCCATTGTCTGTCTTAAGGCTTTTAGGTTTACCCATTGCCGCAAACGAACGAATGCAATGTTGTATAACATGTCTGGATGTTTCCCCCCGTAAGGGTGTAGCCCATATAAATCCAGAGAAGGTATCAACAGTCACATGTAACTTAGAAAGCGGAGCCAAAGCAGGTACTTGCGTGACATCCATCTGCCATAGCTGATTAGCTTCTGTTCCTCGAGGATTAACAGCATCAAATGGCAGGAATATAGGAGACTTCGTACAGGAAGCACAGGACGACACAATGTCTCTAGCCTGTGACATAGGAATGGAAAATCGTTTATGCAAAACCTTAGCAGATTGATGAAACATTGCATGACTGTCAATGGGGTTGTCAAAGAGAGAAAAAACCTCAGCAGAGTCTCGGAGAGCAGAATCTGCTCGTGCATTGCCCTCCGTCAAATAACCTGGGATCCTTGTGTGAGAGCGTATGTGGGCAATAAAGAATGGGACCGTACGGTTGGAAAGAAAACCTTGAAGCTGTTGGAATAAAGCAAAAAGATCCCTATCCATCGATGGAGACAAATAAGCTTGAGCTAAAGTAAAAACAAGGCGGTAAACATATTGAGTATCCACAATCAGGTTAAAAGGCACATCAGAAAACGTAGAGAAAGCAAGTATGACCGCTGCCAGTTCCGACCGCTGGGCCGATGCTTGAGGTCCTGTAAAAACAACCTCCCATTCCCCAGTAGGACCCTGCCATGTAAGGACTCCACGGGAGGGGGAGCCATCTGAGAAAAGAGTAATGGCATGCAAGATAGGTTGCATGCAAAGCAGGGATGACAGGGAGTAAGAAGTGAGATTCAGCAAGGTAAACCGCTTATCCTTGGGGGGGTTAAATTTAACTTGTCCCACAAAGTCCGCCATGGCCACCTGAAATGCCTCAGAATGCTGTAGCAAGGCGGTTAGCTGATCCTGTGAAAAAGGAAAACAAACAAAGTCAACGTCATAACCAGTCAAATGCTTTGCCCTAGTACGGCATTTGAGGAAAAGATCAGCAATCGCATCAGGCAGGCGATAACAGTTTTTCGAGGGAGTGTGCGCCAAGTGCAGCCATTCCACGATGGCCACCTTCTGAGCGTTGACAGGCGCGAACAAAACAGCAGTGGGCAGCCTCGGTGTAGGAAGAAGAGTGCATGCCAGCGCAATGGTGCCTGAGGGCACCCGATCCACAGCGATGGTATGCAGCTTTTCGTTGAGGCGTTGAAGAGCTGTACGCATCTCCGTTGTGCAGGGAATGATGTCCGCTGGAGAAGTGTGTCCAGAAAGAGCAGCAAACAGTGGTGATAGTTCCTCCGTGCTCAGGGCCAAGAAAGGACGAGCCCAATTTATGTTCCCTAGCAATTGTTGCAATTGTACAAGAGTGAACTGCTCCGGAATAGCTATTGTTGGCAATAGCGGAGTTGAAGCTGTAGCTGAGAGCCTATGTCCCAGATATTGGAATGGATACATCCGCTGCACTTTTTCAGGAGCTATGATCAAGCCCGCTTGTTGCAAAATGTCTGCTAGGTCCTGCAGGTGTTTCTCCGTGACTTGTGGACCATGCAATAAAATGTCATCTGTGTAATGATAGACTTTAACCTCTGGATGACGTTGCCTGAAAGGTTCCAAAGCCTTGTTCACAAAATGTTGGCATAGAGTCGGCGAGTTGGCCATACCCATAGGCAAGACACACCATTCAAACCGTTGAGTAGGATGTTCATTATTGTATACTGGCAATGTAAATGCAAATTTTTCTCTGTCTTGTGGCGCTAGCAAGATTGTATAAAAACAGTCCTTCAAATCTATAACCATGAGTTGATGATCTTCCGGAATCATGTTCGGATTAGGAAGTCCAGATTGTAGAGGTCCCATTGGCAAGATGTGCTCATTAACTTTCCTCAAATCATGTAACAATCGCCATTTTCCAGACTTCTTTTTCACCACAAAAATCGGAGAGTTCCAAGGACTAGTGGTTGTTTGAATATGTCCCAGATTTAATTGCTCCTGTACAAGGGCCTCCGCCGCTTGGAGCTTTTCTCTTGAGAGCGGCCATTGATCCGTCCACACTGGTGGGGTGTTTTTCCATTGTAGTGGAAGTGCATGCAACGGCGCTGCAGGGGAGGCCCGTATCAAAAATTTGTCTGCAAGGTACACCCTGTTTTAGCCAGGAGATCCCGGCCCCACAGAGTAATAGGAATATCCATAATCAGGGGGTGAAGAGAAACTTTTGTTCCCCCTGAGGTCTCAAAGACGATTGGATGAACACTTTGCTGTGCTGGCTCGTACCCACCCACCCCATAAACTTCCCTACAGGGGCGGACGGCCCATCCAGTCGGCCAATCTTTTTTTGCCACCACTGAAATATCGGCTCCTGTATCGACCAATCCAGACACTGAACGTCCACCCATAAGCAGCGAGCGGGTCGGTCTATCCTCGGTGATTTGTATCACCGCCATAGCCGCTGTTGCAGTCCCCTCCTGGGATGGAGTTGCAGTGGTCCCTAGTGGGAGCAGATGAAGGCGTCCTACAGGTTGTCCCTTAGGCAGGGTGAGATGTTGCGTGGCTGAAGCAGGGATGACAATTTCTTGGTGACCCAATGTAACTGACCCTGCTGCAATGTGTACAGAAGCGGGTAAGGCGTCTGGGCAAGGAAGAACGATGCCCATCATGCCCTGGAAATTAACATCATCAACCAGTGTGGGAAGAGCCTCCACACACCCTGGCATAGTAAAAGTACAGTCCTTAGATAACCTCAATAAAAGTCCTTCTTTTAGAGGATGGTTTTTTCTATATCGTGAAATCATTTCTTGGGCAAGTTCCATATCTTCTGCCATCTCTTGCAAAACCTCCTCTATTGCCTCTTCACTGACCTCTGGTAGCCCTATTATTTTGCCTGGGCCCGAGCCTGGCCCGCACTCCCATTTCCCTGCTGCTGTGGAGAAAAGTCAGAGTCTTTGTGCTGAGCAGCTGAGGGGTTGGCATTAGGATTTGAGGCACTGATTGGCCCAATGGTACCCTTTCTGGCAAATGGGACACTTCCTTGAAGGGCGTGCTGCCTGCTTTTGAGAGGAGCGACATTGTGCTTTAAAATGTCCTTCCTTCCCACAGCCAAAACAACGTTTGTTTTGAGCCTGAGTTGTGGGCAATTGAACTGCAGCTGCCAGAAGTTGAGCCTTGTAACTGTGAGTCCCCACATTTTGACAAACTTTCATCATGTCTGCTATAGATGTTCCTGGCCTAGCATAAACAGCTGTCAGAGCCCCTTTACAATCCTCATTGGCATTTTCAAAAGCCAGTTGTTTCATGAGCATTTCCCGTGCCGGCACATTTTCCACCTGGCGGCTGAGAGCAGTCATGAGTCTGTTAATGAACTCAGTGTAATCCTCTTTAGGGCCCTGCCTAATTGCTGCAAATCCAGCAACGGAGCTATCCCCTTTGGAAGGAATCTTACTCCAGGCACGCATGACTATCTGTGCAATCTCTCCCAGCTGGGCATCAGTGAGTGCCAACTGCTGTGTGGGGTTGGCAAAATTTCCCTCCCCACATAACATATCCATTGTGAGTGCAGGGCGTGTATGATGTACCTCCCAAGCCACATCCCTCCACTCTTGCAAGCAGAGCATGGCTTCTGCCGGAGGCAAAAGCGCTTTGATCATCTGTTTCCAATCCACTGGTAGCAATTTTTGAGAAGCAATGGCTTCCAACAAAGCTTTTGTAAAAGGTGCGTTAAATCCATAGTCCCGTATGCTGACTCTTAGTTCCTTCAGATATTTGTAATGGAGGGTTTCATATCTATCTGGGACTGCCGCTGCATTGCCAACAGGCGGAGCCCCTCTGATCACTGGGTATATTTCAGGAGATTGCACGTCCAGCACAGCTGCCGTTAAAGCAGCAGAAAAATGTGTCTTTGTAGGGCTATAAGTGCTTGATTGTTGCAAGGCAGGATCTAATGTCCCATCTCCATTTCCACCTCCACCCCCATCAGGAGGCTGTTGTTTCTCATATGATGGAGGGGCAGTTGCCATGGCCCCCCTTTTTCTGGAGGCAAAAGCTGTGGGAGGGGGCCATCAAGTCTTTGAGACAATAAAATATTTTTTGGAGTAAGTCTCTGAAGGCAGTCCCTAACTCCCTCCCATGTAAATAATATTGATCTAGAAATTCCATTATGCTGCTGCATTTCTCTCCCAATCTGTTTCCACTGTTTTAAGTCCAGACCTTCATATTTAAACCAAGGACAGATTCGTTCTATAACTTTAACCAGCTGCTGTATCTCTTTATCATCAGCCTTTCGCCCATTCTCATGCAAAAGATCTGAGATATCTTTACAAAGTTCCTGCATTTGCGAAGAAAGCAAACACCCCATGATAAATATATATATATTTTTCTTTTCCACTTACCCTATATGGGACCCAAAGTTGACTTTGGATGAATTTTCGAGCTCGATTTATGACCTTCCCGGTCGGGGTAAATGAGACCTTGTCCCCGGTCGCCAATTATGGGGTGTTAATTAGATGCTAAATGCTGAAGCAGCTTTCACAGAGAGTCCTTTGAAGTTCATTCAATCGCCTCATCACGGAGCACCAGTTGTTGGGATTTGATTCATGTAAAGATCTATTCTCAATCAGCCAGCCTCATTAGCAGCAGTTTATATTCTCAGATCTTTTGAGGTACCTATGAGTCCATGAAGTCCAGCTTCATTAGGCTTTTTGTAGGGAGAAACAGAGACAGACAAAAGCAGACACGACTGCTCTCTTTGGCTGGTCAAACGCTACTGAAGCCTTCTCTTTATTCAGGCAGAGAGACTCAGAAACGAAACTTAGGCAAGCATTGTATAGCAGAAACGAAACTTAGCAGAGACAAAGCTGAGTGCTTACAGCCAATCAGAAGTGTCAGAACCCAAAGAAAGAGAGATAAGGAGAATAGCAAGCAAAGAGGCTTTTGTTTACAAAATGTGTCAGAGACAGGCAAGACAGAAACCAGATGCATTCCTACAATGGGCAACACTGCCTAGTTAGACTGCTCAAGCCCCTGTGCCATGACAAGGCTCCCGCCTAATTATTCTGAGATTTTTTTAAAAAAATAAGGTTTTGAAAAATCTTAATTATTCTTAGTGAAAGAACTAACATTCTAAAATATACTTCTTGGGAATATGCTGTACATATTTTGAAGTTTGGAACAGAATTTCTTCAAAAGAAAAAGAGGTAGATGGGAGACAATTATTTCAACTTGTCTTTTATAAGATCTTTATTATAGCAATAGGAAATGACGAAACCTGGTTTTTGATGAGTAATGTACTGTCGGCCTGGAGGGAAGCAGCAGCAGCAGCTGGGCAGCTCGGGTGGCTTCAAAACTGCCACCTCTGCCACTGGACACTCCCTCAGCCAGCTGGCCTGGAGGGAAGCAGCTCCTGGCCCCCCTCCGGGCTTGGAAGGGCCATTATGGTGGCTGGCGGCTGGACCTCGCTGCCGCCGCCCTTGGAATTTGCCTGTGGCTAGGGTGGAGAGGCTGTTATAGGATTGTGTTGTAGTATATTATGTTGTGGTATATTATTATATTATTATACTAGCAGGGGTGCCTGGCTTCACATGGGCGGGGGTTGGGGTGGTCTGTCCTACCTCCTGGGGTTGAGTTGGAGCATGGCCTCCATCCACACACCCTCTCCCACACACACATCCATTCTCTCTTTCTCTCTCTCACACACACTCTCTCTTTATTCCTCCTTGGCACAAGCATGCACACACAGTCATACACACAGAGAAGTGGCGTACTCTGACTGCTCTCTCTCCCACTCTCAGATACTCTCTTTGTTGCTCCCCTTCTCTCTCTCTCTCTCTCTCTCTCACTCACTCACTCACTCACTCACTCACTCACTCACACACACACACACACACACACACACACACACACACACACACACACACCATCCCTGGCCTGCGTCTCCAGACAACGGACTGCTTCTGGAAGCGTCGTCTATTGCCTGGAGATGCAGGCCATGCTGGCGGGAGATGTGGGGTAGTTCCAGGTGGGGTTTTACAGAGGCCCCCATGTGCTGGCTAGTCACCCCCCATGCCACTGCCCCCCACATCGCTTGCTTTACCTGTGGGGCATCCTCCTCCATGCAGTCCTGCCCGGGGCTTCCGTGTGACTGCCAGCAGTGTGGCCTGCATCTCCAGGCAATGGCCAGAGTTTCTGGAGGTGTGGCTGTTGCCTGGAGATGCAGGCCATGCTGCCAGGAGAGGTGTGGAAGCCCCAAGCTGTGCTGCATGGAGCCTGGCTAGCCACCCCCATCCCCCTGAGAACCCCCCCCCACTTGACAGCCACCTTACCTGTGGGGTGTCCTTCTCTGTGGAGCCCAGTCCAGTGCTTCCACCTCGCCTCGCATCTGTGAGGGTGTCTGTGTCACAAATTGGGTGCTGGCGCTCTCACGGGCTAGATGCCCCAAACCCCAGTCCATGCATGGTTCCCGGCATCAGGAATGGGCCGAACAGAGCACTCCGGTCGGCCCTTGCCTTCCGGAGAAGGTAAGGCGGAAGGCCTGCCTGCCTTCTCCGGAAGGCAACCAGTGTACGGGTGCCCCGTTCAGCCCATGTCTGCTGGAGAAGGGCCTTGGCTTCTCCGGCAGGCATTGGCCAAATAGAGTGCTCTGGTCGGCCCATGCCTTCCGGAGAAGGGCCGCTCACCATCCTCCGGCTGAAATGGTGGCCAGCCAGTGGAGCCTCCCAACTGGGGAGGTGGTAATACGCATGTGCCAGAATCTGCACAGACGCAAAAGCCTGCCTGGAGTTCCAAGTGCCGCTGCCTAGAAACTCTGGGTAGGCTTCTGTGCCTGCGGGGTTTCTGGTGCATGCGTATTACCACCTCCCAGCCATTTCATGCTGCTGGGGGGGGGGCTTTGCAGCTGGTTTTCAGGGTGAAAGACCCCAAAATGGTCTGCCGGTCCCCAGCACCGGCTACCCCAGAAGTGTGAGATAGGCGGGGGCACCATTTCCAGGGCTCGGGGTGCAGGCAGCACACTGTGTATTGGTAACATACAGCGTGATACATCGATTTTAGTTATATAGATTATCATATGATGTTTTGGTTGATTGAATTTTGTATATTGTATTACTGTGTATATTGTGTATTGTATATTGTGTATATTGTTTATTTACCATGTGGGCTCCCTGATTGAGCGACATACAATTGCGAAAATTAAATTAAATTAAATTAAATTGGAAAACATGGATAATTATCAAGGATTGTGTTGAAATGTATGCTTTTAGGGGACAAATTGTGAGGGACTTCATGGTCCAAGTATTGATCATCTCTATGTGTGAACTGGCTCTTGAACTGATTGCAGGTATGTCCACAGGGAGTGGCTTTGACTTCACATTTCAGACCCTGTATTTCACAGATTCAGAGGACAGAGATCTTTCCTCTTCCCATCTGCATAGAGGACCTTCCTTCCCTTTCCTTAAGCATGGCACCAGCTAAGCTTGATCAGTGTTGTTCCTTTCATTTTTAAATCTGTGATGCTGTTAAAGTTTCAAATACAAGTTTAAATCCCCTCTCCCCGCTCCTCCTTTTGTGTCTTGGCCAGATATTAAACTGCCAAAATGAAGGCACCTTTTGGTGAGTTCATTCTGCAGTTCCTTTCACCTGACCTAGTGAGAGAAAAATTAGCCTATCCAACAGATATTAGAAACACCCACACTCCATGCATCTGAGAGTGATTTAAACCCAAGTTTGCAACTAGTTTCATGCTTTTCTTTTAGCCTGTCCCTAATCCAGATTTCTTCTATTCCACTCTTGAACATAAAAGAACATTGGCTTTGAATAGCAAATAAAAGAAATCTGTCTGAGATGTCCTTGTCAGTATAAATAGATAGGAGTGTTGTGCATGGAGATGCATGAGGCAGAAGCACCCCAAATTCTTATGAAATTCAAATTCATTAGGGATTAATAATCAAATATCTCCCAACAAGAAACCCCAAATAATTGCTAGGCTGTTTTTTGACATTTTCTCTACGCATCTGTTTGCTTGCGCTTGAGGGAAAAGTGTTTAACTGATGAAAAAAAGGAGTCATGTTCTGGAATTTTTAATTCCTTGGTGTTTCTTTGTAAATGGTACTGAGCACAAGAGGCATAGTAAACCATCTTGACTGCTGACATTGGTGTTGTCAACTTTCAGGCTGGCCTTTGATAAGTGAAACTTGGCATCCTTTTTCTTGATGGCAATGCAGGCATAATATTGTGCAACAATGTCAAAGGTTTTCCTGGCATTTTGAATCATGAATAGAGAAGCAATATGTCCCACAACCATAAACCTGAAGTTTTTTTTAATTGATTGAATACTTTCAGCAGTTCAGGTAATGTTTTCTCAACACATCCTTCAACAAAATTCAAAATTGTGTGCAAGATGCAACTTGTACATAGTATTCAGATGAGCTTCAAAAGTCACAGAAAAGCTGATAAAATTAACACGCTAACTGAATTATGTAATGCTGCTTTAAGTTGTATATCTTTATATTAGTGCCTTTGGACAAAATTCTTGCTTTTCCTTACACGTGGTTTTTCTTTTATTTGCAGAAACATAGATTCACTTTACACCCTCAGATCAATAACGGTGGTCTCTCATGTAAATATGCTTTCACTCAGGGTTTTGAAAATAGAGGTGCCACATCTGTCTTGTTCCTGGGTGGGTAAAGTTGTAGTTAACAAGAAACTGAACTACAAATGGAGGAATTGGGCAAAGAAAGTCTAGAAAACAAAGCCAAGGTCAAGAAATCAGTCTTCTTGTTTCATGTCTTGATCAAACCCTGGACTACCAAAATGAAGTTACTTTCTTGGCTTTGTCATTGGCCTAACTTTAGTCCTCATTGGCATACCAGTAAATAAGCTGGATTCTATATCTCTCCACATTCACACAGCTTGTTGTTGTCTGGCAGAATCCCCCACTGGATCATGTCGGCCTTACATTTGGGCACTCCAAAACTCACTCTATTCAGAGTCCTCCAAGTGATGTAGTGGAGGTTGAGCCCCTTGGTTATATCCTCCTTTAATGCTGTTCCTTGTCCAGTGAGCTCCTTTCTCCATCTTCTAATTTGTTTTTGCTCCTGTGTACCCTCAAGAATGTTTGTTCTTGCCATAAAGCTCTTCCTGGATCTGAGCCGGCAGACTTGAGGCTCATATCTGTTCAGAGGGTGTCGAGGGTCATTCTCTTGCTTAGTTCTCTCAACATCTGCTGCTACTTCTCTCCTGATCTTTGGTGGAGCAATACCAACAAGGGGATATATCTTTTCAACTGGTGTAGGTTTAAGGCATCCTGTCTGCATGGCATCATTAACAGCAATGTCAACTTGTTTTGCGTGTATACTGGAGCAGCATACTCTGCTGCAGAGACGCTCAGGGCCAAAGCTGACGTACACAGCATGTATGGTTGCATTCCACATTTTTTTTTAATTTATAAAAAGAATCTGATTGCTGCCTTACGCTGTGTTAGTTCTCCAGCCATTTCAACAAAGGTTATTTGGCTTAGCATTGTCTGAGCTTAGATCATATCAGTAATATTGGATTTACATAGTTAAGTGGGTTCTGATGGGCCAGATCCTGGCCTGGGAAAGATGTTGTGTTCAACCCACTTGCTAGCTCCAGGCTGAGTATTGATTCTTGTGTTCTAGTGAGCATGACTATCCTGTTCATTGGCTTTTTCTGTTGCAAGAAGAGGAGGAAAATTTTGACAGTTTGTTGGGAGGTGCTAACAAATAATGAAATAAAGTATCAAACTCTTGATACTTTAGGGCTAAAATTGAGGAAAAGTTTTCTACACAAATCTCAAGGCCTAAATATTAAACCAGAAGAAGCTAGCTAAACTTATGGAGAGCAAAAACAAAACAAAACAAAATAACCCATACCTTGCCAAATGGATGAATGCCAATGAGTGTCTCCCATCAGGAAAGATTGTGGCTGGACCATCTTGAAGTCACTTAATAGACTTTAAAGTGAAACAGGAAGATCAAAGAATGATCAACTAAAAAAGGGGAGGGGGCTTACTTAGAAACAGGGCCAATTTTTTGAGAATGTGGAGAAATAAAATCAATACAACGTTTATGTGCATGCAATACCACATGTACAAAAGATCTGCAAACAGTGATATTATATACTGCATATCAGCATACAATATACTATATACTTATATACTACATAAATATCCCATTTCTAGTCAAAAATATTTTAATTGTTTTAACATTTTAATTGAATTGAATTTTACCTATATTTTATATACATCCATAATTTAAATTGTGTAACACTTAGCTAGCTAGCTAGCTAGCTAGCTTAAATTACACTATTTAAAATTATGGATGCATATAAAATATGGTGAAAGAACAAAAGAACGAACAAAAGAACGAACAAAAGAAAGTGCCATTCAGATCTAATGTTGAGTTATCTATAAAACATCTGGAACAAGTTCATATCTCCACTGCTCCGCAAGTATCCTGGCCGGACAAACAGCACATACACCCACTGGCTCCTATCTGATGAAAGACCCACCTTCACCCACAACACTGCCAGATTATGTGCTGCAGCATGTAAGATCAGAAAAACAATCCTGGCAGGATCTTCAAACAAATAATATACTTGCGCCACAGCATAGGCTAGTAATAACTGTAGTACTAGAGACTGACCGACGTACTCATTTTACTCCTCCTTAACACTGAGCAGAAATGCTCCTTTTAAAGCCTCTTCATTTTATCTTTTGTCTCTTGATATATTTTAATTCCTCCATTTTAACTTCTGTTCTCTTTGTTGTTCTATGCTGGTCTTGGACCGTAATAAAGATTCGATTTGATTTGAGTTATCTATAATTTCTGCTTCTGTACTAAATCAAGTGGTGTTCCTGGTAATTCTGAGTCTTTGATCTTCCTTGTCATGGAAGCATCATGTCATGTGTCACATTTGGTGTCATTAAACTTCATAGGTTTGTCCATATTTATAAGATATGGAAAAAAGATGACCCTCTTGGCCAGCAATGTTATGTAAACCTAATCTATTCATGGTGAAGAAAAACTTTGGTACAGTAAATGAGTTTTAGATAGCAGTGTGGGTTCAACTTCCAGTACAGTGGACCCTTGCTTAACAAATTTAATGTGTTCTCTGGGACCGTTTGTACTCCAAAAAGTTTGTAAAGCAAATTTCCCATAGGAATACATTGCAATTTTCCATAGGAATGCATTGAAAACCAATTAATCCATTCCGGAAAAATTGTTAACCGAGCCACTATTTTCTATGGATTTCCTTTTGTTATGCAAATTTTGTGCAAAACGAGCTGCTTGTTAAGCAAGGGTCCACTGTATTAACATTTAGAATTCAGACAAAATCATGATTGAAACTCTGTAGAGACTGAGAAGGCAGGATTGAAGCACTGCCAGTCAATATAGACCTTACTCAGACATAGGAACCAATGGTTTGACGAGTGGAAGGAAGCTTCTACCTAGCTCATCCAAAGATTGCATTGTATGGGTAAAGGGAAAATCCTCTCAGTTTTGTTTAATGACAAAACAAGATAACATCCATCTTCAGGTTCTTCCCATTCCACAATAAGAGGAAACCTGCAAATGTAGCTAAATTTAAAAAGAAAAAGAAAAAGAAAGAAAACATGAAGAAAAATAAAACCTCTCCATGATCTGCACTGAGTGGATTGAATAGGCAACACTATTCCCAGCATAGAGAGGGCAATTGTGTACTTGCCTGCTAAATCAAAGATGAAGAGTTTCTATGAAAAAGAGAGATGTGGCAACTAGTTAAGCACTAACCTGATTGAATATGCCGGTATTCAAACACAAGATCTTTGGGTAGCTAAAGCGTAATAGTTTTGGTTTAACTATTTTTAATCCCATGATATTTCTAAACAAATATGAAGAACTATATGCATTTTTGTACATTCCTTTCAAATGCGAAACAAATTTTCTCTTGCCCTTACAAGCTGTCTAAAACTGTACCAAAACCAGTTCACTAAAACAGAGAGTTGCTCCAAAGAAAGAAAGAATGAAAGAATGAATGAATGAAAGAAAGAATTGTTTCATGTTTTAATATATAGCTTCTTTCCTGCAGATGATTTTAAAGATAATTGACTATGACCAGCATAGGAGCATTTGGGCAAGTCTAAGCCTAAGGAACAGGTCTTTGCAGAGATTGGGTTTGGACAAGAGTAAACAACTCTTGGAGGCTATAAAAAGCCACCCCCCTCTATTTTTCTTCCTATTCCTCTCCTTTTTTGGGGGTGGTGGTGGTGTCTATTTATAAATTATGAGAAGCATCCAGTTTCCAAGCATAGAAATCCCCCTTTTGCTCACAGGTGGAATTTGAGCAAACCATGCGGAGGGCAACTGCATTCCTGTACTTGAGGGAAATCCCACTGCCTGCTTTTATTCTGGTTCAATTTCTTTGCCATTCCAACCATTTCTTTCTCCCCCTTTCCAGTCCCACTTATGGATATGAGCACCTAAAAGCTGCCAAAGTCCTCCTATTGTAGGAGGGCTGGCAAGTTTCTCTTGCCATATTTAGCATGATCCCACAGTGTGGCATGTCTTCAGGATTTGGGAGATTTGGAATGTGAAATTCATTTTCATTGCTTTAATTCACTAATCTGAAACTAAAAGGCTGTATTGGACATGCTGCACTAATAGTAATTGTGCATTTGTCCCTCTGGAGAATTCAACTGTATGTGAATTGGGCTCTGTCCAGGAAAAAGTTTGGATATGAGGCAATAGAAAAAAGACGATTCTTCTCTCTGCTCTTCTTCCAGACTGAGTGATTAATATCAATCTGGTTTATACAGCAAACCCATGAGTGAATGCCATACATTATGCTGTTTTGTAATCAAAACAGCCTGGGAAGACAGAGATGAAAGACTCCCCCCTCTCTCTCCCCAGACCTGATTCGAGAAATTTTGTAAAGATACAGCAAGAACCTCTGTTTTGGTTTAAATTTATAAAATAAAATCCAGATAGCAATAAAAATAGTATTTACTCATTCTCTTCCCCACCACCCCAGCATAATGGTGACTTTGAAATGGAAGTTCAAGACCAAGGGTTCTCACCCTACTACCCGGGGGCTGGTGCCCATGGCACCATTTCACATGCCCCCCACCTCTGCCACACCCAGAAGTGCCATTTGTGGCAAGCAGGGCAAAAATGGCCATCTGGCCCCTGAAGCCGTCTGAGAGAGCGTGACTCGGCCCCTGGCTTAAAAAGGTTGAGAATTCCTGCTCAAGATTGTGATCTGAAGAGGTTCAAATATAGGAACATTGTGTGTTTGGGTTCTTTTTATTTTATTTTTGGGGAAAAGACTACATTGCTGCTCCCTCTGGCTTATTTTGATCTAGATTAATGCAGAAATAGTCTTGGTGATTAAAGATCTGGTGAGAATGTGTCAGAGGTAACTCATATTTTTTTTATTAGAAAGACAGAGCTTTTGCTGGGATTTACAGTAGTAAATATTGTACACAAGGATAGACATATTTAGTGGGTTCCCCAGACCCTGTATGGTCTGCATAGACCACCTCAAATGCTGCAAATTGCAAACAACCAAACAACTATATCTGTTGTAATATATAAAGCACATAAGATGTGCTTTTAAATGCTTGAGGATAAGGGCCAAAGAATTGCAGGCAGCTGTGGCTCCTCAGCACATGGTCAGCATATGTTTCCTTAATCTGGCAAAAACTGGTGGAAAGATGAATTCAAACCCATTATCAGAGCAGCAATGGATTCTTGTTCACTCTCCAAGTCATCATTTCATCCATCCATGTACATGTCCCGTTTAAGGCAGGGAAACAGTTTTGATGGGATAAATCTAGACTCTGTATTGGCTAGACCTGTTAATGGCATATGACTTCAAATTGTACCAGATTTATCAAAACCCTAATAGGGCTTTCAAGGTATGTGAGATATTCAAGTATCAATTTTGTCATTGTCAGCCCCAAGCAATTTTCCTTGAGCAAGATGGAGTTTGAACCCAGGTCTTATCCATTGCATCATATTGGTAGCTCAGTAGTTAGAGGAGACCCATTAAATTAAATCATAATCATCTTGTTTCTCATATTTCCTTTAGGTTTTTCTAAGCACAATTAAGTTAGGTTATAGCCCATTTTCCTCTGAGGAAACAGAGCTTGTGAATTTTTTAAAAACTTCAACTCCCAGAATCCTTCTCAGAATAATATTCACAAGTTCTGACAGCAGCTTTACATCTGCCTAGCTCTGGAGCTCATCAGGTGAAAGGAACTGCAGAATTAACTCACTGAAAGGTGGCTTCCTTTTGACAGTTTCACATCTAGCCAAGACATGGAAAAAAAGATAATAAAATCCCTTATACCCCATAGAATTATTTGGAATTTCAAGCATTCACTGCTCAGAAGCTGGATTTCCACAAATGGATACTGAGGTCATAGCTATTATTATTAACCAAAACTAAATTTTAAGTTTAAAGTTGCATTTTATTCTTCCTGAACTTGACAATTTTCCTCCTCAATATAGTTATGAGAAAGAAGGTATCCTGCAATAATCAATGACCACAGAAAGCTTCTTTAACCAATCTGTACATCAATAAAGTCAAACCCACTAAATTCCTCTGTAGGTAACCAGTTCAGAGTCATTTACAAAATTACAGATTTTTCATTCTCTAGCTTAATCTTCAATTCAAAACTAATTACACTGTAATGTTCCACTGATTTCAGTAAGACTTATTTTCACTTAAGTGTTTCAGTTGGAGATGTTAGTTTGCCATTTACTAGACTGGTATAAAAAAATAAAATTTCTAGTATACCTTGAGTGGAAGAACTGATTAATTAATTTCATGAGAAGGATTATTAGACAAAGAATAAAATGTTTGGACATGTGTTCTGAAATAATAGACATATAATCTAGGATGCCGTGATAATTGAAGAAGAAAAGGAATATTAATTGTCTATAATTAACCAGGTTAATTATGAATCAGACATCCATTTGTTTTACTTGTTTATTGCTATTGCCATTGCCAATATTCTTCAAAACCTTATCAATCTAGAGAGAAACTCTGCAAGATAGGGAAATTACACATTAACCAATGTGTAGTGAAGCACAAATGGCATACCCAAAAGCAAATGCACATTTTGTTTGATGAACAAAATGCTGCTTATATGCAGCATTTGGGGCTTGGTTAGACATTTAATTGAGCTTCTTTGTAAAGTCTTGAAGTTTGAAGAAAAAGATCAGGTAACCGGTGGTTCTGGAGTCCCCCCCCCCCTTTAAAACCACATTGAGGCATTTTGGACTTTGTATGCCTAGATATTCTTGGTGTTTACATATTTGTTACAATTCTAACTGATCCGCTTCAGAAGCAGCTGTATTTAATAATATCACAGTGAACTAATGTGATGGGAAGAAAATTTTCGACAATGCAGCCAACATTATAGCACCTTAAAAAAGGCCATCAAATAATGAACTTAAGCAGTGTGCAATTAGATGCATTTCTCCTGTACAATCTAACACATTTATCTGAACTTTTAAAAGCTGTCAATGGAATTATTATGTATCATACATTTTGCATTTCATCTTAAATATCTCAACCAAGAAGCTTTCTGAGCATATATAGGGTTTGAATACCAACTTTGTGAAAATTAAAACAAAGACAGTTCAAGGCAAAACGAGAGTCAATAATATTACAGACAGCATATCAAATGCCAATTTATCTGAATAATTAAAGACAAATGGATAATGAAACAACTTAACAAAATTTGTGCCATGTATGTCTTTCATGCTTTTAATAACCCCAACCCCTTTCAATTATAGTTCTTTTAAAATCACTACAAACAACTATAATATTTTCCTTAACAACGCCTCAGTCGATAATAGCAAAGAAACATTTGCACCAATTTATGCAATCATAGGAATGCTGAAAAAAAGTAAGAAAAAAGTGATAAAGTGCCATTACACAATTTCTTAAATGAAAACAACTCAAAATGGCACTCTTGTCTACTTTGTTTTGGAAAAGACCTACCTCAAAAGGGAAGGGAGTGTTTATCTGCATCTGTCCCTTTTTCTTCCTTCTTAATAATTTAGGAGATCTCAGAGCAGCTGCCAGAACTATATATTTATCTTGCCATTTTAAAAGTCATTTAAATGATAGTTTTCATAACAGTTTCGCAACAGTGCCAGCACATATGAGTGCCCACATGCAAATGCTAGATATCTATTTAGATCAGGGAAACATCTAATAAAATATGTACTGTGTGCAATGCAAAATGGTTTCAAAGATCTGAAGACAATCCTGATGACAGTCTGTATTACTGTTAAATTCACCAAAGCACATCTGCAAAACAGACGAGAGACATATCTGTAAATCTTCTCTAGCACGTGAATGGTAAATGGTTTTCGTTTGCCTGAAATAATGTGTGAAAATCTATTACTCTTTTTTTGAAGAAAAAAAATTATCTACTGATATAGATTTTACAGACATGCTATGTTTCTTTTTATATCACCAGCACACACTGTTAGCTTTTTAAAATTAACTTTGAATAAGCTGATCACTTGGATCATAGAAAATAGATCGCTAGGATTTTGTGACAATGTTATGAAGATACAAGAATTGGTATTGGTATAGCACCTTAAAAAAAGGCCATCAAATAATGAACTTAACTCAAATAATAAAGCTAAGCATTCTGCAATTAGATGCATTTCTCCTGTATATTCTAACACATTTATCTGAACTTTTAAAAGTTGTCAATTGAATTATTACGTATCATACATTTTGGATTTCATCTTTTATATTATCATCTGGTATTGAAGCTATTGTATGTTAGGCTACTCAATTATTTTATAGGGGTATTCACAATTCATTAAACATGATTTATGTTCTTTTAAATAACTTGCTTATTCTCATCTATTTTGCCAGCTAAGATGCAGAAGCAACAGTGTGTTCAACAGCATTTTTGGGATGCTTTGAGTTTTTCTTTTTCCTCAAATCAAAATTCTACATTCAGTGCATTATCTACCACAATAAAATATTGACCTTTCATAGGATAACAGGCAAGCCATGCAGTAGAGGCACTGTACAAGTTATGTTTTGAACTCTGCATTCTACAATTCCTTTTCTGGAACCAAAAAGAAAGCATAAAATCCTTGAGATGATCAGTCATTGGGCATGGAAATCCAATACAAAGCATGAATGAGCATGTACAACTTTACCCCCATTCTCTTGTTTTCCCTATGTAACATAAATCTAACCAAATATAACATTGTACATAATATAGGAAAATAGAAAACAATCATAAAAGTGGTCAACTGTATTTCTTTCAACAAAAGAAGCTCGTTGTCTAGAAATATTAATAAGGGATAGCCATCATTAATAATATATTTAAGAGGTTCACCTTGTGAGGAATTATGAGATCCATACAGCCTTTTACTATCATCTCACTGCTTGTGTGCATGTTCTTCCATTCTCTTTTGTGGTCAGCTCGCAAATATTGGCTGAGCTCATGTTTTTCTCCTGGTATTCCAGATTTGATAAATAAGATAGGAATAGTGTTTCTTATTTCCCTTAATGCAGGCATCTGAAGAATGAAGGAAAAGCCTAAATTGTGGTTGCTTTAATAGCAGCTCTAAAAGATGGGACTGGAAAAGATTTGGCAGAAGAGTAAGAAGAAAAGTGAGATGTTGGGATTATTTTAAGACAGATGCCTTTTTAAACTATAGTAAGAATATCACATATTTTGATTCTTGCCGGTTCCTCACACAGGAGGTATTTTGTCTTCAGAACATCTGGACCTGTCAAAAAGGTGCAATTGTACACCTTTCCAGATGCAGACACCCCATACCAAAAAAAACCACCTCTCTAACAAATCATACTATAAAGAGAGGTTGTATAACACAAGTGTCCTATGTCTATGAAGAAAAACTACTAAGGACAGGTGTGTGTCAAGTAGAGGCAGATGGGAAGTTACAGAGAAAAGCTATGTTTCAGGAAATTTCTAGCCAATTTTAAAGAATTCCTGAGAGTTCTCCCCCTTCCAGATCTTTCTTGTAGATGATGGCTGACAAAACAAACACATTTCTTCAACCCTTCTTGTCTCATAAATACACATGGTTGACATACCAGGGTAATAGTTAGTTGGGTTTGGGTGATTTCTTTTCCCTTTTGTGTGTTCTTTTGATGTGTAAACAGATAAGTTATTTTTTAAATGTTTTTTTTTCCAATTTTCAAGCTTTCAGATCAGTTGCTTTGTTCATTGTATCACCCCTTCTAAAGGTGGCACTATCTGGCACACTTTGTAAAATTTGAGGCATAAGTTAAATATCAGGAATAACTCAGTTTACTTCGAATGTCTTATTAGCCATTAAAAGGTTCGTCAGTTTCAGTGTGGAAAGAGGAAATGAAAATATATTTATTCAATGAATTGAGTTATTGTTAGTTTTTACAATGTCTCCTAATCAACTCCTTTTCTTTACTCCAAAGATGGAGAAAAATGATCCAGAATGGTGGAATGATGTTCACACTGAACAGCACCTTTCACTTAATTTTCATCAGCAACATTATTCCACCTGCATTATATTTTTATGGACAACAAAGTTCCATTTTCTAGTCAAGAGGAATGAAAAGAAATCATTCCTAAAAAAGATGCCTTTCGGACGTTTGGACAAAACATCTAAATATTACCTATTAAATATTTCTGCAAATAGTATATAGATTTCCTAAGTAGATTAAACGTGGAGCAATTGTTGTTTGGTCCGTGCAGTAGCTCCTGTTCATATAGTCCTAGACAAAGGAGAGTCATGAGCCAGTTTTTGTTAGGGTTTACCTCAAACACACATCCCCCCCTTCCCGGTAAACCTATTTGCAGTCCAGTGCCCATGAGCTCTCCTGATGAGAGCATGTTCACCTTCCTTAAATCTGACTTAAAATTAATTTCTGTTTAATCAAACTGTGGACCAGCCAGTGGAACATAAGCAGTTTGGTCTCCAGTGTTACATTGAACAAGACGAGAGCATTGTAAGCCTGGCAGAAGGATTAGCTATGGGTCAAATGTTTAACCATCTGGATTTTCCATGAGCTAGCCTGATTTTTTGACACCTTTCTTTAGGTTAAATGTGAGGCAAAGTGACTTACAAATTATTCTTCCAGGAGAGTTCCCCCCACCCATCCTTTGAAAGTTCACCCTCATTTACACAAGTAACTGCACTGCTTCCACCACCCTGTGGTAATTCCATGCCATGACACATGTTCCACTTTACGTAGCCTGTGACTTGAAAGAATTAAACTTTCAAAAGTGCTTTGTGGTTACTTGCAAGTTGAAAAATATATATCAAATTCCCATTTATTCATTGTGGATGACATGCAAACACAGCAGCAAATCTCTCCTATAGGGAAACAGTATTAAATATTTTGGTTAAACTCATGAAATACACTGGATACTTTTTCATGTGATTTTTCTTTTAATAAACTTTGTAAACCAGATGTTGGGTTCAATCAAGTTGACTGAAGGGTGACTTTAAAAACAAAACCCATTTATATTCTATGTTGTTTGAGTGACACTTTAGAAATAAAAACCAACCCACCCACCCCGCCCGATTTATTTTGATTCCCCCCAAAGCCAAGCATAAAATTTGTGACATTTTCTCACTGCCAGCACATTTTACAACTATTCCATTTGTTATACATAGCAGATGGTGTTCAAACAAATCAAGAAGTTGCAGAAATGGAGGAGGAAGAGGGGTGGAAGCAATACTAGCAAAGGAACTCATGCATTTCTTGAGATAATAGGATGAGCTACAGATGGTAAAGGGCAAGAATGAAGCAGGTGATAGAAGAAGTGGGAACTTAAAAGACACTCCACCTTTTGGTTAGACTGGACCACAGTAGCTACTGTCGCTTCAAGATTGATGAAGACTGTTGTCTATACCAGGGGTTGCCAACCTTTTTAAGTCGGGGGCCGAGTCAAACTCCATCAGACAGTTGAGGGGGATGGACTGGTGGTCCCCCTGCCATTTACGGCTGACATAAATGCATTTACAATAGCTGTGGACTCATTTACGGCTGTGTTTACAACAGCTGTAAATGAGTCTGCAGCCGATTCTGGTGGCGGCTGCAGAGGTTGCAGCAAGGTTGGGGGCTGGATTATTTGGCACTGTGGGCCAGATCCAGCCCGTGGGCCATAGGTTGCCTACCCCGGTCTATATCTTATGGTGTGTACATGTAATTAAACCCAAGCAAACACAAATCACTTCCTTTCACTAATTGGGCATTATTGTGACTGTTCATATATACTACCTACTTGCCTACTTACCTGTCTGTTGTCCCTCTTATGTCTAAGCGTTCCATGAAAGAAAGATATTTGAGCAGCATCAGGCTTTCCAACTCTGGATTGACTTGTGGTCATTCTTTTGTATTTCACCCTTATGTTTCTTAGAAAGGCTGTAGAACTCTGGTTTTCATTTGACACCTGCAGTCAGATTAATAGCAAATTAAGCATGACCAAGTCACTAAAACAAAGGTAGCTGGCAGAAACACATGGTTGTCTTTTGGAAAGCTTTAAGTCATCTACTAAGCAGCTGGGATAGAAACACTAGGCCAAGAAAGAAATCATTATGTTGCAGTTGAACAAGAATTTCAAGAATATACTTGATAATGCTCCCTACACCTATAATTATCATGGATTATTTGGAGAAAGTTGTATCTTGATGTGTCAAGAATTCAGTGTCTTTTTAAAAAACACAAACCAGGAATGAGGCTTTTAGGGCAGGTTGCAACTTGGCTATAAATATTTACTATGTACTGACACTTTTCATATTCAGAGTTATAGCCTAGAAGCAAATATTTCTTTCAAATAGATGGACTTGGGTTATTATTGGTTAATACGAGATGACTTTATTCTGATCTTTTATATATTTTTATTATGTGTATTTTTATATATTATATTATAAGCCGCCTTGAGTGGTGGTGCTTGCATCCGAATGGTGAGGTATAAATACATACGTACATAAGACTCTCCCCTTTGCAACTTAATCGGACAGTCTGGTTCCTACCCTTATCCAAGACGAAGAAGAAATTCCATCCAACAAGAAAATCTTTACTGCAACAAAGTAATAGCCTCACTGGCTGGGAGAAAACGAAGCTCTCTGGTTTATAGCTTTTCGAGAATCTTCCACTGGTTTTCTACAATAATACAACATAACAATATTTACAATAGTGAAAACTCAATTTTCAAGCATATATGTACATATTTTTACACATTTTTCATATTATTACATAATACAAGCATGTTACAAATGAATGAATGTAGCTTACCTCAAAGTTTATTGTTAATGAAAATATAATTATTCATAGCTTCATTCACGTCTAGCTTTCTGGTAGAGTTCTATAACCCTTAGACATTATAGAGGCAGTAAGACAAACTGCATATATTCTCACTCTACCTGATTCAGGTGTAATCATGCTGGAGAACACTGAGCATACTTAAAGCAATAAGATGAAATTCTCAATGTAACACTCCCAAGATGGTGCAACATTTTTACAAAAAGCAACTGAGGTCCTGATCCGAATTTAATCCTAACGGTATTAATGATTTGAATAAATGAATGAAGTGAGCTTCCCTCTGAAGTAGTCGAATATTCATATCAGTTTTGTCATACATATTGGGAAGTAGCTTCTCTAATGCTATAAATTTTAGATCATCCTCACTATGGTTAGTATCAAGACAATGGGATACTAGAGGTGCAGAGAGTAAGTGGCTCCGGATCCGGGAGCGATGCTCCAGGATCTGAACTTTCAGAGGGCGACTGGTGCAACTGATGTAAAACTTAGCACATGGGCAGAGGATGGCATATACTACATATTGAGAGTTACAATTTGTACACCCCGTAAGTACATGTTCTCGTGATTCCCCTGGGATTTTGATAGTTTTGGCTTCTATAGCGAAGCGACATGCTGCACAGCCTCCACAACGATAATGCCCTCGGATGATAGAGGGAGGTGGACTATGTAAAGCATCAGCACGAACCACAATGTTCCCAATGTTTTGAGTTTTTTTAAGCCAATAAAAGGCTTCTGGGAGCACCCTGGGATGTCTTCAATAACGTGCCAATATTTAGAAATGACATTTTTAATCTTAAATGCAAGAGGCGAATAATCAAAGGCACAATGAATAGCATGTGAAGATTCCCTAGTCTTAGGGGTAAGAAACAGTCTTCTGGGTGTATTGCAAACACGCCGTAATTGATTGTTAATAATATGGGAAGGGTACCCTTTTTCTAATAATTTTTTTTTAATAGAGGCAGCTGACTGAAGGAAGTCACCGTCTCTAGTAGAATTACGCTTGGCCCTAGCTAGGAGACTAAAAGGCATATTCCTCTTAAGGTGTCCTGGGTGAAAGGAGCGGTAATCCAGGTAGGCGTTCCTATCGGTAGGTTTTCTAAAGAGGCGCATATACAGTTTGTTATCTTGTATATACACAGATATGTCCAAAAAAGGTACCACCACAGCATCATAATGCCCAGAGAAACTAAGATTGCTGTCTAAAGTATTCATCCACTTGATAAAATTAGGAATCACACAGATATGATCAAATACAAAAAATAAGTCATCGATGAACCATTTGTATATTAACATGTTACGATGGAACGGGTTAATCACGTTATTGAAAACATGTGTGGTTTCGAAATTAATCATATATAGATTCGCCTCGGCTGGCGCGAGAGCGCTCCCCATGGCGACTCCTTGCACCTGCAGGTATAATTGATCTTTATACCTAAAATAATTATTTTCCAAAACCACATCTGCTAAATCTAGTAGAAAGTGAGTAGGAGGTACAGATGAACTTCTAGTGTTTAACTTCTCCTCCAATATGGGTCTTACACTTTCTAAAGGGATGTGCGTATATAAGGATTTAACATCCAGTGTTAACAACCTGGCACCCCTGGTAACAACAACGTTCTCCAGCTGGTTGATAAAATCCAAAGAGTCCCTGATGAAAGGTGTATTCCTAGTGAATGGATTTACAAAGGAATTAACAAACTTAGCGGATCTTTCGAGTACAGAACCTGTATTGACCACAATAGGTCTCCCTGGGATGAGTGGATTGTCTATGGACATTTTGTGAATTTTAGGTAATGTGTAAAAAACTGGTACCTTATAAAAAGGATAGGCTAGATACTCATAAGTTTTATCACTGATGAAATTAAAGGAGTATGCTTCATATAGTACTGTTTTCAGAATAGTAACAATATTCCTGGTAGGGTTACCTTTAAGGCGTTTGTAAAACGTAACATCACCCTGCTGTCTAAAGATTTCATGATCATAGTCAACAGTATCCTGTATGCCTCCACCCTTATCTGCTGGCTTAATGGTGATGGAAGCATCATTAGCCAATCCCAAAAGTGCCTGTTTTTCAGCATAGGAGATATTCCTGTAGAAATGCCAACTCTTATAATAGAGGGAGGTGGACTATGTAAAGCATCAGCATGAACCACAATGTTCCCAATGTTCCCACCTCCCTCTATCATCCGAGGGCATTATCGTTGCGGAGGCTGTGCAGCATGTCGCTTCGCTATAGAAGCAAAAACTATCAAAATCCAAGGGGAATCACGAGACATGTAATTACGGGGTGTACAAATTGTAACTCTCAATATGTGGTATATGCCATCCTCTGCCCATGCGCTAAGTTTTACATCGGTTGCACCAGTCGCCCTCTGAAAGTTCGGATCCTGGAGCATCGCTCCCGGATCCAGAGCCACTTACTCTCTGCCCCTCTAGTATCCCATTGTCTTGATACTAACCATAGTGAGGATGATCTAAAATTTATAGCATTAGAGAAGCTACTTCCCAATATGTATGACAAAACTGATATGAATATTCAACTACTTCAGAGGGAAGCTCACTTCATTCATTTATTCAAATCATTAATACCGTTAGGATTAAATTTGGATCAGGACCTCAGTTGCTTTTTGTAAAAAGTTTGCACCATCTTGGGAGTGTTACATTGAGAATTTCATCTTATTGCTTTAAGTATGCTCAGTGTTCTCCAGCATGATTACACCTGAATCAGGTAGAGTGAGAATATAAGCAGTTTGTCTTACTGCCTCTATAACGTCTAAGGCTTATAGAACTCTACCAGAAAGCTAGACGCGAATGAAGCTATGAATAATTATATTTTCATTAACAATAAACTTTGAGGTAAGCTACATTCATGCGTTTGTAACATGCTTGTATTATGTAATAATATGAAAATGTGTAAAAATATGTACACATATGCTTGAAAATTGAGTTTTCACTATTGTAAATATTGTTATGTTGTATTATTATAGAAAACCAGTGGAAGATTCTCGAAAAGCTGTAAACCGGAGAGCTTCGTTTTCTCCCAGCCAGTGAGGCTATTACTTTGTTGCAGTAAAGATTTTCTTGTTGGATGGAATTTCTTCTTCGTCTTTGATTCCTTGCTCCGTCCTGCCTTGTTTTCTATCTATCCTACCCTTATCCAGCAGCTGATCTTATTGAATGCCATGCTTAGGATTATAAATGGAAAGAGCAGGGAGTGCCCTGAAATAATCACCAGAATCCAAATGCTGATTTTGCTTAGCTATTTAGTGGGATGAGAATCATTATTGAGATGTTTAGCAAGGCACTGTGAGAAACAGGGATGGTGCTTGCTAGTGCAGCAGGCAGAAATGGTAGTCCATGTGTTTCAGACAGAGATATCTAGTGTGCCTGTACCACACAGTCATAACAGTTTGATACCAAACATTTTGCTCATTCTCTGCCAGAGAGTTGTATATTGTACTCCCTGGAGCTCAAGCAAAGCTGCCTCAGGTTCTTTTTAGGAGAAAGGCTTTTTAAAATAAATAAGATAAGAATTCAGAGTGGCTCACTGAAATATAAACCCTAGCATTCTATAGAATAGAGCCATGACAGTGAAAGTGGTTTCACACAGCCACACTCAACCTTTTTAAGATGGGGGCCAGCTCACACTCCCTTGGACAGCTTCTAGGGCCAGAAGGCCATTTTGCCCTTCCTCCACCACATGGCACTTCCTGGTGTGGTGGAGGTGGTGGGGCCCCCACATGAAATGGCACTGTGGGCTGCAGGTTGAGAATCCCTGCTCTATTCCAATTCCCAGAGCATAGTTTCAGAAAAGACTTCAGTCCAGTTTCACTAAATCATTTGCTGATAAATTCCTCTATGAAATTAACTGTTCCAAAGGAATTCCTCCTGGTCTCCATGTTTCTTTTGTTATGGCTTTATTTGCCTTCTGCTGTCAATTCTAAATTCTGTTCCACTAGTATGAGAGGAGAGGGAAATGTCTGATATTTCTCCCTACCTCTCCTGCCCTTTCATTTGCTTCCAAGTAGTTGAGGACAGAACATCCTCTGAGCTTGGAGTGGAGCTAAAGAGAAAGGATGAAAAATGCTATTTCCTAGAATGCAACAGCTAGCATTTTCTGAGATTTTTAATAATGTTCGTCTTTTCAGCATTATGGCTGAAAGATTCCTAAAATGCTCCCTGGCACCTCATCAATTAACAGCAATGAACCCCAGCAAGTTATGGAAATCTTACACAAACACCAATAGGACTCAAGCTATTATGTTTAAGACTAGTTTATTGCCTGACCTTGCCGGGCAGGTATTGATATTGTTTTGGTGTTGGGGTGGTTTGGGGTGGTAGTGGCAAAGGAAGAAGGGGACGACCAAAGACACGGCAAGGGCAAGAGGCAGTAATCTGCCAGGTAAGGCACCTCCCCTGACGGATTCCTGCTTCTCGCCCTTGCCATTCTCCTCCACTGTTTCAAAGATAGCCCTCCAAACAGCAGAGAGATAATGTCAAGGGCGAGAGGCAGGAATCTGTCAGGGGAGGTGTCTTCCCTGGCGGATCCTTGTCTGGTGCCTGTGCATGTCCTTCTCCGCTGTTTTGAAGACAGTTCTCGAAACTGTGGAGGGAAAATGGCAGGGCAAGTGGCAGGGATTCGTCAGGGGAGGAGCCTACCCTGGTGGATCCCTGTCTGGCGCCTGTGGATTTCTCCCTCCGCTGTTTTGAGTTTTTTTTCCGAAACAGCAGAGGGAGAATGGCAAGGGCGAGAAGCAGGAATCCATCAGGCGAGGAGCCTACCCTGGCAGATCCCTGTCTGGCGCATGTAGATTACTCCCTCCACTGTTTCAAGGGCTGTTTTCGAAACAGCAGAGGGAGAATGGCAATGGCGAGAGACAGGAATCTGTCAGGGGAGGAGCCTATCCTGGCCCATCCATGTCTGGCACCTGTGGATTTCTCCCTCTGCTGTTTTGAGGGCTGTTTTCGAAACAGCAGAGGGAGAATGGCAAGGGTGAGAGGCAGGAATCCATCAGGGTAGGAGCCTACCCTGGTGGATCCCTGTCTGGCACCTGTGGATTTCTCCCTTTGCTGTTTTGAGGGCTATCTTCAAAACAGCAGAGGGAGAATGGCAAGGGCAAGAGGCAGGAATCCGTCAGGGAAGGAGCCTACACACGGCCACATCCCTTTTTTTATAGGTATAGATTATGGCCTTGTAACTTGTATCAATAACATCCTTTTTACTGTGAGCTACCCTACCCTTATCACTCAAGGTTAGTTTTGTGTGTGCATTTCCCCATTAAGAGTCACAAATACAAACAAGTAATTTCTCTGCCTCTAAAATTATCCTGGGAAATGCTCCCATGAATAAACATTGTTGAGCTAATATTGCTCTTTGCATCTTTTTGAAGAGCATGCTATTGAATTAAGCTAGTTCTTCTACTTCAAATAATTATTGAATTAAAGAGAACTTTCAAGCTAACATTTTGTAACAATGTATTAAGCAACTTTCAATTAAAGTTTTCTATATATGGAGAAAATGTGTAATGAATAAATCAGTAAAGATTACATAATGAAAGCCTATTAGAAGGGTGAATATATTCTTGTAACTCAGATTTCTATACCACTTTGCTATTATCTTCCATCAGAAGAGAATGTACAATTACCAATTTTATCTTATCTTGGACATATTATTGAAGAGTAGTAAAGGAAACTTCATTCCAGAAGCTGTAATGTGATTTTTGATTAATAGTGGGATTTTTTATGTGACAAGAATATTTCTCTTAGGCAAAGTATGCACATACTGTATATCTTGGCCTGAACTGACTTGTTCTTGGCAGAACATTTCACTGACAATAAGAAGTTGTGTTATTGTATAAATTGATGAGCAAGTGTATTTGCAAACATAAAACAGCTTAGATCTTTAGTCAATCATATTGCACTATAGTGCTGTATAAGTTACAGAATACAACAGATTCTGATCAGTTTGGCATCATTAAACATGATACACAAGGAAAGCCATGCTAGGCCTAAGATAAAAATCTAAATATCCATGTTTTAGTCACGACCTTCATCAAGCCAATTAAAAAGGCACAAAAATCAATGTACACATTTTTGAGATTAAGAAAAATCTATGATTACAACTAATGAAAAGATCATATGTGAAGTCTGTTAAATTGTAAGCTCGATCTGCTTGTGTCCTGAAGAAAGAAGGAAAGTGAAAGGCAAAAGTGAAATAGAAAGATTCACCCAACTGACTGCAGATTTCCAGAGAACAGCAAGGAGAGATAAGGAGGCCTTCTTTAATAAACAATACAAAGTAATAGAGGAAAGCAACAGAATCGGAAGGATTAGAGATTTCTTTAAGAACATTGGAGAAATCAAGGAAACTTTTGGAGCAAAAAATGGCCATGATAAAGGGCAAAAATGGTAAGGACCTAACAAAAGTGGATGGGATTAGGAAAAGGTGGCAATAATACACAGAAGGGTGAAAAAGGAGAGTTCAAAGGTTAGCGTGAGACTCAACATAACCCCCCCCCCATCCATACCTGTCAAGCATGGCTCCGGACAATATGGGACCTGCACAGAAGGTTTCTGTGCAGAACCCTTCTATGCATGCACAGAAGGCTTCTGCGCATCACCTTCTGTGCATCTCCTTCTGCGAATGCATAGAAGGGTTCTGTGCATGCGTAGAAGGGGATGCACAGTAACTACTTTCCCCCACCATCAAATTACAGGATGGCAGCGTGTCCGGGCAGGAAAGTAGAAAAAGCGACGCTGAATTATGGGAAATCCCAGCCCCATCATTCCCTGGCAAATAGAAGGGGAAGAAGGGAAGCAGTGATAGACTTTACTTTCTTGGGATCCAACATCATTGCAGATGGTGACTGCAGCCGTTAAATAAAAATTTGCTTACTCCTGGGGGAATCAAGCTAACCTAGGCAACTGGACCATAAGGAAGGCTTGTTATAATGTGTATCAATTTCCAAAGTTTCAAAGTATTTTAAAGTTTTTCAATTGCGTCCTAAGCCTCACATGTACAGTCTTTCTGTGCCGACGGACGTCGAAAAAATCATTCCCTAAGCACTAAATTTAAAGTAAACCGAACCCTATCAACAGGTGTGCATAAATTACCGATTACAAGAAACAGGAGTAGTCAATCTCCATATTGAGACCATGCGGGTAGAGTGTATTAAAGCGGTGGATGTAGAAACATTCTCTTTGTAACAACTTCTTTTCAATGTTGCTAAGCGAGTGAGGATCAGATTTGCAGCATTCCAAGACCACAAATTTAAAATCCCGGTCTCTATGACCTGCTTCAATGAAATGATTTACCAAGGGTGCTGTGGTGTTGCCCGCCCAAATTTTGGAGTGATGCTCACCCACCCTAGTTTTCAGTTCATGGGTAGTTACACCCAAGTAACCCAAGCCACACTTGTATACGAGTAAATATATATAATTAACAGTTTTACAATTACTCAGCTGGCAGAGTTGTAACACAAAATCACTACTCCCCAGGGAGACCTCTTTAGTTTGCCAGGATAGAAAGCAATGCACACAATCATTACATCGGTAATGTCCTACTGAACTGGAGCGAAATGAACCTCGACGGGACTCATGATCAGAAAATGTTCCCATCTGTCTAATCGATCTTGTTTTTCTTAAAGCAATAATAGGTTTCCGAGAACAATCGGGTAGATGTTGTACCACATGCCAATGTTGAGAAATGACAGATCTAATTTTCTCCGCTAAAGGGGAGTATTGAAATGAACAGTACAGCCGATCTTTAACATTCTTAGTTTTTTTAAACGAGTAACTGTTTCCTAGAAACTGCCCGCGCTTTCCTATAGTTGGCTACAACTACTTGCTTAGGGTAACCTTTATCATCTAAGAATCCACAAATGTCAGCAGCAGATATAATAAAGTCAGTTTCAGAGGATGAGTTGCGTTTGGCTCTTTAAAAAAGTACAAAAGGTAAATTATTCCTAAAATGATATGGATGATAAGAAGCATAATTCAGATATGCATTTCTATCCATACTCTTCCTATAGAGCCTAATCCTGACATCACGTTCAGAAGACAAATAAGTAGTGACGTCTAGAAAAGGAATATCAGTTTTGCTAAAGCTATGGGTGAATTTTAAATGAGGATTCAAATTGTTAATCCAAGAAACAAAATCGAAGGCAAAGGAAAGATCATCCAAAATAAAATACAAATCATCAATAAATTGTTTATAAAACATAATATGTGCCAAAAAGGGGTTAACTAAACTGTTAAAAATGAGCTCCTCTTTGAAATTAATCATGTATGCATTAGCCAAACCAGGTGCAATCGAACTTCCCATAGCCACTCCACAGACCTGCAAATAAAAAGTGCTACCAAATCTAAAATAATTGTGTTCCAAAACAATATCTAAAAGGTCCAATAATAAATGTGTGTGTGGGGGGTGGGTGGGGGGTGGGGGGGTGGGGGGTTAAGTCCTGACAGGAATCCAAAAGTCTTTGAACAATAGTCCAAATCTCCTCCAAAGGAATGTTAGTGTACAGTGCTTGAATATCACCACTTTCAGGAATAGAAAAACCCTCCACCTGGGAAACAAAATCAGTAGTGTTTTGAATAAAGGAGGAGGTATTATGGGAAAAAGGATTAATATAGTGATCCAGGAATTGTGAAATGGGCTCTGATAAGGAATTTATTGATGCTATGATAGGTCTCCCTGGGATTAGACCCTCACGTGTGTGTTCTTTGTGTATTTTTGGGAGCAGGTGAAAAACGGGTACCTTAGGATAGTGATTTAAAAGGAAATCATATTCCTTATCTGAAATGAACCCCATGGCAACACCTTAAAAAAGCACAGTCTTAATTAAGCTAGTTACTTTGGCAGTAGGGTCGGAGGTAAGTTTTTTTTATAGAAAAGCTCATTTGACAGTTGTTGATGTGCCTCAGCAATGGAGTCTATTGTGTTTAAAATAACCACACCGCCACCCTTATCTGCTTGCTTAATGAGAATGTCTTTATCCTGTGCTAATCCCTCAAGAATAGAAATATCGTCTTTGGCCACTTCTCCTGCTATATATAAAATATGACCTTTAGGGGACAAAACACATAAATGAGACCTGAACATATCGCTTGATTATGCTTGTTTATTGTGTAAAGTAAGCAAGTACAGTGGTACCTCGCATAACGAACACATCGTATAGTGAAAAATGCGCATAACAAAGTGTTTGTTATGCAATGGCAATACCCTGCGTAACAATTTTTTTTCGTTATGTGGGATTTTTGGTAACTGGGGTATACCTGCTTAATGGGAACCCCAGTGAACAAACATTCACACACCCCGTTATGCGGCGTATCTCCTATAGGGAACCGCATAACGAAAAAACCCGCATAGCGAAGAGTTTTGGTTCTACTGTAATTGAAACTCTGTATGCTTCATTCATAATTGATAGATGACAGTCTCTTTCCTACATTTGCTCATTCTTGACTACAAAAGGTGTCACAATCTGGTGTTTAAGATTCATTCAGTAACACTGAAGCACGCCTAAAGTGGCCAGCATCAGAGGTTTCAGTTTCAATTATGTACTTATTTGTAAATTTCATCTCAGTGCAGAAGAGAACTCAAGCTCAAACCCTTGAGATTCTCTATGTCACTTCCAAGAGTGTCTCCTGAGGGACCATAATGGCAGCAGCTGAACTCCAATCTCTTCCCCAAATGCTGGAAAATAAATCCCAGATTATGGCTGCTTTACTTGCTGCTTCGGTGGTTGTGAACTGATATGGAGAGATGAACTCATTTCCTTTTCAAAGAGCAAAGAAAGCTGTGCAGCCATTAAGATCTAGGTGTTTATTGGTTTATCTGGTTACTCTCTTCTTTTGTTTCCTTCCCTGTTTTGATGAATCTCTCACTGTTTTATAGCATTTGGATGTATAAGGCAGGGTTGTCTTTGCAGAAGTGATAGCCGAAGACAAGACAAGGAACTGCAGTTCCTATAATTCACAGGGCAGCAAAGCATGTCACATATTCATCAGGCTTACCTGTACAAAAGACTGCTTATGGCAAGCTTTCAGATGCAAAGCTGTAGAGCAGGGGTTCTCAACCTTTTTAAGCCTCGGTCAGCTGAGTTGGTCAGACTCATGTTTACCCCACCATAAATGCTGCCATAAAACGCATCTGCAGGTGTCGTAAACACGTTTACTACAGCCACGGCACATTTATGGCTGTCATAAATGTGTCCACTTCCACTTCCAGTTGCGGAGGTGGAGGCAACGTGAGCCACATGAAGTGGTGCCACGGGTTGGGGCTGGCCCATGGGCCATAGGTTGAGAACCTATGGCATAGAGTAATTGAGATCTTTTAATTAATGTTATATGTAGCTCAACATAAAACAAATGTTTTGTAATAAGGTTAACAAAATAGATCTTTAAAAGGAAGGAAATGCACATTCATTTCAGTTGTTAGATTCCTTTTTAATTGGATGTTACAGCCATAGAGAAAAGTCCTGTTGCCAAAATGTATCCAGTGAGATTTGAAAACAGAGAACTAGGGGATTGTAAACAATTTTGTTGATGGTATATCTCTTTCAGTAGAATAAAATGGCTTCTTGAATATTTTAGGACAACAAATGAATTTCAACTCTATGCAAACACAGAACAGTTGGGCTATCTTTTTAAAACTACAAATCAAATCCATGAGTATCCTCTAGATTGATAAGCAGTGTTATCTATGCTACACATTAACATCTAAATCCAACTGCTAGTCCCACCTAGAATAGACTTATTGAATCAGTGGGATTTACATTGCTGACTGACTATTTAGCAATTGATTCAATGGGTCTACTCTAGCAATAATTTGGCCAAAGTTATCAGCCTAGTCACCATAGCAGCATCCAATTTACCTTTCTATTTGTTAAAAGCTATTGCCCGACAGCTGTGAAAGGATCAAGTTATTACAGCTGCAGTGGTTACTCTCTGAAGGCTTCAGGAAGAAGTGGGTGTAGCCAATGTTGTAAAAGTTAATCTGAAGTACAGGGCCTCCTCATGGTAGGTTCACAACTGGGAGAATGCAAGTGCAGCGCCAAAATGGCTGCCGCGCTCTTTGCGCCCCCCCACCCGGACGCAAACATCCGGGTTAGTTAGGGGGCGTGGCCACCTCTCTTTAAAAGGGGTGGCCACGAGGCAGCCGCGCTGCCATTTTAGAAGCGATGGAGCGGAGAAGTTTTCTCAGTCGCTTCCCTTCTCGGCTTCGCCCTGATTTTATTCGGAGGAATTTTCCTCCCCCGAAAAAGCGAACGCTTGGGTGGCCATGGCAGCCAAGTGCAAGGCATCGGCCTCCAGGCCGCATAATAGGGGGAGGGCTCTGCCTACTCCCTCAACCTCTCGGGGGCTGCCGCCGGGCCGGAGGGCTCGGGCGGCATCCCCACAATTGGGTGGCAGGGCTTTGGTGCCCACTGCCACTAATGCGGGTGAGCTGGCTTCTGCCTACCCGCCCAGTCTGGGGACTCGGGCGGGGGCGGCAAGGGCCTGCCCCTTTGGGGTTTCTACCCCTGCTGCGCCTTTGCCCAGCTCGGGGCATGGCAGCCCACTTGGGCTTGGTGCAGGTGCCTGTCCCACCATTCTTCTGGCCCCTCATGGGCCGGATTACTGGGCATGGCCATATGCGGGCCAGGGATTGCCATTTGGGCTTATCCCCCAGCAATTGCTCGGTGGGCCATCCAGCCCATCCGGCCCACTTTACCCAGGTGGGTCTGAGACGGTCGATGCTCTCCTCGCACGCATTTCGGTGCTGGAGGCATCGATGGGCATTGCTCCGCCACCTGTGGATGGTGGGCTCGCAAACCCTGCAGATCCAGCCCACACGTCGGCCACGGCTGTCCAGCGGGCCGCTAATAGGGTCAAGCTGCTTGAGGCCATCAGGCCAGCCCAAGCTGGCACCTCGCAGCTCCCTGTCAGGCCATTGCAACAGGGCTTTCCGCTGGGGACCGGTCCTGCTCGGCAGGGGCGCAGGGGCACGCAGAGCTCGATACCCATCATGAGCTCCGACGCCCACCGTGGGCCGGAATCCCCAGTGGGGGCGGCCCATGGGGGTGCACTGAGTGAGTATACGGGTCAAGTTAGCACACCAGTGACACTACGAAATTATGCTGGGGTGTGTTCAGTGGCCATGGCCACGACAAGTTACTGTGGGAGGACAGTTTAATACATACTGTCCTGCTAATTCTTGGTTACCCAATTACTCCCCGGTTATGGCAGGGGTGACTGCCCCTTTGGGTATGCCTAATGTTCCAGGGGTTCTACAAGGTCCACTGTGCGCACCCCCAATTCAATCTGTGCCAACGGCGGCCCTACCAACAGCCGGTTACTCCTTACCCCTGGGTGACCACTTATCCCAGGCTACGAGGGAGAAGATTTGGCGGGGGGAATATGTGGACATCTTCTTGTGGGAATGTATCTGGATTCTGTCAGGCTGTCTCTGACACATTTTGTAAACAAAGGCCTCTTTGTCTAACTGAGAGACAACGCTTGATTGTGGGCATGCGTAGAATAGTGAGAAAGTATTCTCCTTATTTGGTTCGGACATTCTTCGGACACTTCTAATTGGTTGTATGTGCCTTAGTGTTTCTGATATACTCTGCTTGAATAAAGAGAAGCCATGATTATCCTTTGTTCAGCCAAAGACTGCAGTCGTGTTTTCTCTCTATCTCTGTTTCCTCCTTACCTTGTCTAATGAAGCTGGACTTCGTTAGCTTTTAACTCTTCCTCTGTTTATCTGGGGCTATAAACTGTTGCTAATGAGGCTGATTAGAGATCTTTACATGAATCGGACTCCTACAAGTGGTGCTCCGTCGCGAGGCATTTGAATGAAATTCAGAGGAATGCTTTGAAGATATCTGCTTCAGCAATCAGCAATTAGCACCTAATTAGCACCTCATAATTGCGACCGGGACAAGGTCTTCACTCACTCACGACCAGAGGAAAGGTCAGTCGAGCGCTCGAAATTCATCCAATTCTACATTGGGTCCCACAGGGTGAGTGAAAAAAGAAAAAAAATTTTATCATGGGGTGCGTGCTTGCTTCGCCAGAACAGGAGCTTTGTAAAGATATCTCATATCTTTTGCATAAGAATGAGAAACGAGCTAATAAGAAGGAAATACAGCAGCTGGTCAAAGTTATAGGAAAAATCTGTCCTTGGGTTAAATATGATGAATGTTTGGACTTAAAACAGTGGAAACAGATTGGGAATGAATTGCAAAAGCATGAGAGAATTTCTGTTTCAGTGCAATTTACGTGGGAGGAAGTCAGAAACTGCCTTCAAAGACTTACTCCAAAAAATATGTTATTGTCTCAAAGACTTGATGGTCCCCTTCCACAGCTTTTGCCTCCAGCCAAGGGAGGGGCTATGGCAACTGCCCCTCCATCATATGAGAAACAACAGAATGAGCCCCCTGATGGGGGTGGGGGTGGAAAAGGAGATGGGACATTATATCCTGCCTTGCAGCAATCAAGCACTTTTAGCCCTACAAAAGACCTGTTCTCTGCTGCTTTAACTGCAGCTGTGCTGGATATGGAACCTGTTGCTGTATACCCAGTGATCAGGGGGGCTCCGGCTGTTGGCAATGCACCGGCAATCCCAGATAGATATGAAACCCTCCATTACAAATATCTGAAGGAACTAAAAGTCAGCATACGTGACTATGGGGTTAATGCACCTTTTACAAAATCTCTGTTGGAAGCCATTGCTTCTCAAAAATTGATACCAGCTGATTGGAAACAGATGATCAAAGCACTCCTGCCTCCTGCAGAAGCCATGCTCTGCTTGCAAGAGTGGAGGGATGTGGCTTGGGAGGTACATCATACACGCCCTGCACTCACGATGGATATGTTATGTGGGGAGGGAAATTTTGCCAACCCCACACAGCAGTTGGCACTCACTGATGCCCAGCTGGGAGATATTGCACAGATAGTCATGCGCGCCTGGAGTAAGATTCCTTCCAAAGGGGATAGCTTAGTTGCTGGGTTTGCAGCAATAAGGCAGGGCCCTAAAGAGAATTACACTGAGTTCATTAACAGACTCATGACTGCCCTCAGCTGCCAGGTGGAAAATGTCCCAGCACGGGAAATGCTCATGAAACAACTGGCTTTTGAAAATGCCAATGAGGATTGTAAGGGTGCTCTGACAGCTGTTTATGCTCGGCCAGGCACATCGATAGCAGACATGATGAAAATTTGTCAAAATGTGGGGACTCACAGTTACAAGGCTCAACTTCTGGCAGCTTCAGTTCAATTGCCCACAACTCAGGCTCAAAACAAACGTTGTTTTGGCTGTGGGAAAGAAGGGCATTTTGAAGCACAATGTCGCTTCTCTCAAAAGCAGGCAGCACGCCCTTCAAGGAAATGTCCCATTTGTCAGAAAGGGTACCATTGGGCCAATCAGTGCCGCTCAAATCCTAATGCCAACCCCTCAGCTGCTCAGCACAAAGACTCTGACTCTTCTCCATAGCAGCAGGGAAATGGGAGTGCGGGCCATGCTCGGGCCCAGGCCAAATAATAGGGCTGCCAGAGGTCAGTGAGGAAGCGATAGCGGAGGTTTTGGAAGAGATGGAAGAAGATATGGAACTTGCCCAAGAAATGATTTCACGATATAGAAAAAACCATCCTCTAAAAGAAGGGCTATTATTGAGGTTATCCAAGGACTGTACTTTTACTGTGCCAGGGTGTGTGGAGGCTCTTCCCACACTGGTTGATGATGTTATTCCCCAGGGCATGATGGGCATTGTTCTTCCTTGCCCAGATGCCTTGCCCGCTTCTGTACACATTGCAGCAGGGTCAGTTACATTGGGTCACCAAGAAATTGTCATTCCTGCATCAGCCACGCAGCATCTCACCCTGCCTAAGGGACAACCTGTAGGACGTCTTCATCTGCTCTCACTAGGGACCACTGCAACTCCATCCCAGGAGGGGACTGTAACAGCGGCTATGGCGGTGATACAAATCACCGAGGATAGACCGACCCGCTCGCTGATTATGGGTGGACGTTCAGTGTCTGGACTAATCAATACAGGAGCCGATATTTCAGTGGTGGCAAAAAAAGATTGGTCAACTGGATGGGCCGTCCGCCCCTGTAGGGAAGTTTTTGGGGTGGGCGGGTACGAGCCAGCACAGCAGAGTGTTCAATCAATCGTCTTTGAGACCTCAGGGGGAACAAAAGTTTCTCTTCACCCCCTGATTATGGATATTCCTATTACTCTGTGGGGCCGGGATCTCATGGCTAAAACAGGGTGTACCTTGCAGACAAATTTTTGATACGGGCCTCCCCTGCAGCGCCGTTGCATGCACTTCCACTACAATGGAAAAACACCCCGCCAGTGTGGACGGATCAATGGCCGCTCTCAAGAGAAAAGCTCCAGGCGGCGGAGGCCCTTGTACAGGAGCAATTAAATCTGGGACATATTCAAACAACCACTAGTCCTTGGAACTCTCCAATTTTTGTGGTGAAAAAGAAGTCTGGAAAATGGAGATTGTTGCATGATTTGAGAAAAGTTAATGAGCACATCTTGCCAATGGGACCTCTACAATCTGGACTCCCTAATCCGAACATGGTCCCTGAAGATCATCAACTCATGGGAAGCGCCACAAGATAGAGAAAAATTTGCATTTACATTGCCAGTATACAATAATGAACATCCTACTCAATGGTTTGAATGGTGTGTCTTGCCTATGGGTATGGCCAACTCGCCGACTCTATGCCAACATTTTGTGAACAAGGCTTTGGAACCTTTCAGGCAATGTCATCCAGAGGTTAAAGTCTATCATTACACAGATGACATTTTATTGCATGGTCCACAAGTCACGGAGAAACACCTGCAGGACCTAGCAGACATTTTGCAACAAGCGGGCTTGATCATAGCTCCTGAAAAAGTGCAGCGGATGTATCCATTCCAATATCTGGGACATAGGCTCTCAGCTACAGCTTCAACTCCGCTATTGCCAACAATAGCTATTCCAGAGCAGTTCACTCTTGTACAATTGCAACAATTACTAGGGAACATAAATTGGGCTCGTCCCTTCTTGGCCCTGAGCACTGAGGAACTGTCACCACTCTTTGCTGCTCTTTCTGGACACACTTCTCCAGCGGACATCATTCCCTGCACAACGGAGATGCGTACAGCTCTTCAACGCCTCAACGAAAAGCTGCATACCATCGCTGTGGATCGGGTGCCCTCAGGCACCATTGCGCTGGCATGTGCTCTTCTTCCCACACCAAGGCTGCCCACTGCTGTTTTGTTCGCGCCTGTCAACGCTCAGAAGGTGGCCATCGTGGAATGGCTATACTTGGCGCACACTCCCTCAAAAAACTGTTATCGGCTACCTGATGCGATTGCCGATCTTTTCCTCAAATGCCGTACTAGGGCAAAGCATTTGACTGGCTATGACGTTGACTTTGTTTGTTTTCCTTTTTCGCAGGATCAGCTAACTGCCTTGCTACAGCATTCTGAGGCATTTCAGGTGGCCATGGCGGACTTTGTGGGACAAGTTAAATTTAACCCCCCCAAAGATAAGCGGTTTACCTTGCTGAATCGTACTTCTTACTCCCTGTCATCCCCGATTTGCATGCAACCTATCTTGCATGCCGTTACTCTTTTCTCAGATGGCTCCCCCTCCCGTGGAGTACTTACATGGCAGGGTCCTACTGGGGAATGGGAGGTTGTTTTTACAGGACCTCAAGCATCGGCCCAGCGGTCGGAACTGGCAGCGGTCATGCTTGCTTTCTCTACGTTTTCTGATGTGCCTTTGAACCTGATTGTGGATACTCAATATGTTTACCGCCTTATTTTTACTTTAGCTCAAGCTTATTTGTCTCCATCGATGGATAGGGATCTTTTTGCTTTATTCCAACAGCTTCAAGGTTTTCTTTCCAACCGTACGGTCCCATTCTTCATTGCCCACATACGCTCTCACACAAGGATCCCAGGTTATTTGACGGAGGGCAATGCACGAGCAGATTCTGCTCTCCGGGACTCTGCTGAGGTTTTTTCTCTCTTTGACAACCCCATTGACAGTCATGCAATGTTTCATCAATCTGCTAAGGTTTTGCATAAACGATTTTCCATTCCTATGTCACAGGCTAGAGACATTGTGTCATCCTGTGCTTCCTGTACGAAGTCTCCTATATTCCTGCCATTTGATGCTGTTAATCCTCGAGGAACAGAAGCCAATCAGCTATGGCAGATGGATGTCACGCAAGTACCTGCTTTGGCTCCGCTTTCTAAGTTACATGTGACTGTTGATACCTTCTCTGGATTTATATGGGCTACACCCTTACGGGGGGAAACATCCAGACATGTTATACAACATTGCATTCGTTCGTTTGCGGTAATGGGTAAACCTAAACGCCTTAAGACAGACAATGGGCCATCATATGTTTCTTCTGCCTTTCAGGACTTTTGACGTCAGTGGGACATTAAGCTAACCCATGGAATACCCTATAACTCGACTGGACAGGCGATTGTTGAAAGAGCCCACCTGACATTCAAAAATTTGTTACACAAGCAAGTGGGAGATAGAGGGGTTCCTGTGGCTGAAATACCTACAGCTGTTGCTAAAGTACTGTATACTCTTAATTTTCTTCTTGCTCCCCATAACAGGTCACACTCTCCAGTCGAATTGCATTTCAGGACCGAGGAGTGTCTTCCTAAGCCATTGGTCGTTTATCGGCAGCAACCGGATCCTGAGTGGAAAGGTCCTGTGCCTCTAATCACCTGTTGACGAGGATACACAGCTGTTTCTACGACCTCAGGACCTGTGTGGATTCCTGCTCGAGCGATCCGCCCATGGAGAGAGAAAAAGGTTACTCAGCTCCAGCATGGTGGTTCACTAGTAAACTAAATTTGCTGACATTTGTTCTTTTCTTTCTTACTGTGCTTCCAGCTGTAAGAACAATGCCTCATGGGGGCAACCCCAACTTTTGGATTCGTCATGCTAACTATATGTTTGAGGTTCATGGTAAGAATGCAACGTTATACTATGAGCATCCACTGGCAGTGTCTCAAATGGCCTTTCTTCCGGCATTGTTCAACACGCCTGAGTTGGTTATTGGACATTTGCAACATACTGATAGGTCTACACTCTTCTCTAATCCCCCAGAACAATTTAACAACACCCGCTGGCGAAGCATGACATTCAAGAAATACACTAAAGGACTTTGTTTCTGCTGTCATAGTTCTGGAGTCTGGAATAGTAAATGGAAGCACTGGAGTCAAGCAAAAAGGGTTTTGCAGAATGTAGGCAATTATACGGGTTGTGATGATTATTTTTGGTTATGGGGTAGTTATAACAGTTCTTATAAGCTTAATTATACCTTGTTTAACACTACTATTGAAGATATATATGATGTGTTTCCTATGTTTACTCCTGATTATTCTGCTATAGATAGTGGTTCAATTTGCAATGGATGGCAAATCAAGGATCCCAACATGTGGTTCTTTTTTAATGGAGTTGCCACGAATTTCCATCCAGGACAATGTCAATGTGCAGCATTGGGTTATTTTACCTTACCCGTACAAGTGCAAATGCCGCTTCGGGCAGATGCACGGCGCCGGAGAGCTGCTGCTGGCCCGATGGGTTCTGGTTGCAATGATGAAGTGATAATCGATGTTCACCTTTCTGATGGTAGCTCCTGGGGGAGAGCTATAGGGGGTGTTATCACTGGAGCACTCACCTTGGGATCATACCCAGGTGTCATTTCCCAGGAGAATAGAAGGTCCATTTTGGGACTCACCTGTAGGCTGGAGAAATCAATCAATGCCACAGGGAGGGTCATATTGGATCTTCAAATGGAAATCACTGAGCTTCATCAAGACCAAATGCAGGACAGACTGGCCATAGATTACCTGTTAGCAAAATCCGGAGGATTTTGTAAACTGGTTGGGAACCAGGGATGTCGGGTAAAATTCCAGGATCTGAATAATACTATTGAGAAAGAACTTCAGAATTTACAGGAGAGCATTACTAACAATGTACGCACTGATGTTAATCTCTTTGATTGGGTGACTTCTTGGTTGCCTGATTTGTCTGTCCTTAGACAAGTTTTCTTTTATGGGTTCATTATTATTATTTGCCTTATACCTTTGTGTTTTTGCATTTATTGTATTCCTAATCTTATTTCTATGTGTAACGCATGTCCACTGCGTAGAAGGGAGACATCGGGTTTTGCACGACGGCAATTGTACTCAATGAGGTATCATCCTCCGGAACAAGGTACCAGGAGTCAGGAGGGGTACGATGTCCAGGAGGACAGTGATGCTGTATATGGAGGAGTAGTTATGGAGTATGATGACATGCAGGGGTATGATTAGCCGTTTCTCTCTCTCAAATTTTAATGACAAAGGAGGACATGTGGGAATGTATCTGGATTCTGTCAGGCTGTCTCTGACACATTTTGTAAACAAAGGCCTCTTTGTCTAACTGAGAGACAACGCTTGATTGTGGGCATGCGTAGAATAGTGAGAAAGTATTCTCCTTATTTGGTTCGGACATTCTTCGGACACTTCTAATTGGTTGTATGTGCCTTAGTGTTTCTGATATACTCTGCTTGAATAAAGAGAAGCCATGATTATCCTTTGTTCAGCCAAAGACTGCAGTCGTGTTTTCTCTCTATCTCTGTTTCCTCCTTACCTTGTCTAATGAAGCTGGACTTCGTTAGCTTTTAACTCTTCCTCTGTTTATCTGGGGCTATAAACTGTTGCTAATGAGCCTGATTAGAGATCTTTTCATGAATCGGACTCCTACATCTTCTCACTTTTAAACCGTGAGCCCACTAAGGAGGAGAGGGAGGGGCAGGACGATAGGGACAAGGAGTTGTCCCATCGTCGTAAGCCACCTCGCACTTGCGCCAATTGGTTGCCGGCCTATCTGATTTATATGGCGGTATACCTGAGGGCCCGTCCTGATTTGGCCATTCCAATGGTCCAGTACCTGGACAATATTTACCGGGCTGTGGTTGATTTCCCTGGCCCATCATGGTTGACCTACGATGAGGAGTTTAGGATGAGGGTGGCCCTTCACCCTGAGATGAGGTGGGACGAGCCCTGCCAGCAGTTGTGGCTGCTGTATATGACCCCCACGCAGCCAGCGCCTGGTGACCGGTACCACTGTGGTCATGCCGTGCAGCGGGCTGCTACTACACAGACTCCCCGCCAGCCGGCTGGGCAGGGGGTTCCAGCCCGCCTGCTGTGTTGGAGTTTCTCTGCCAACGATGTGTGCAACAGACGCCAGTGTCGGTTCAGGCACGAGTGTCCTTCTTGTTCCGGCCCTCACGTCGCTTCCACATGCCCGCGGGCTGGTGGGTCACGAGGCAGAGGAAGGGGTGTGCAGGGGGCAGTCAGAGCTCCCTCTGATGGGGCTACCCATCCAAAAGGCCCCCTCCCCAATTAATATACTAGTGCTGGAACGATGGCTGTGCGCTTATCCTAGACAGGATGATGCGAGATACCTACTTGAGGGCTTTCAGTTTGGCTTCCGCATACCCTTTAAAGGTGTTTGCAGGCCTCAGGACGCCCTGAACTTACTCTCTCTCAGGGGTAATGAGGATATTGCTGCGGAGCAGACAGCCAAGGAGCTCAAGGCACAGAGGGTGGCGGGGCCATTTCTCGACCCACCATATCCCAACTTGAAGGTGTCCCCTCTAGGTTTAGTCCCTAAGAGGTCCCCGGGTGACTTTCGCCTAATTCACCACCTTTCTTACCCAGCGGGCTCTTCGGTCAATGACGCTATACCTGATGACCTTTGCTCTGTCAGGTATACGTCCTTTGACCAGGCCTTACAGATGGTATGCTCGTGCGGTCCCAGGGTGCTACTGGCAAAGTGTGATATCAAATCGGCATTCCGATTGTTGCCAGTGCATCCGGATGACTTTGAGCTGTTAGGTTTTTGTTTTCGGGGCAATTTTTATGTGGACAAGACCATGCCTTTCGGCTGTTCTATCTCAGGTTCGCCCTTCAAACGATTTAGCACCTTCCTCCACTGGGCTTTTGTTTGTAGGTCAGGGTCCCGGTCTGTTGCCCACTACCTCGATGACTTTTTGTTTGGGAGTGGACATGGCACGGGCACGTGTGCCCGTCTCCTCGCCACATTTCAGGTCCTTATGCGGGAACTCGGCGTCCCCCTAGCACCTGAAAAGACTGAGGGACCAGCCACCACTCTCAACTTTTTAGGTATTGAAATCGACACCGTCGCTCAGACATCCAGGTTGCCCGTGAAAAAGGTGACACGGATCTCGGCTGCGATTTTGGCAATGCTTGCCAAGCATAAGGTGTCGCTCCGAGAGTTGCAGGTGCTGCATGGCCACCTCAGCTTCGCCTGTAGGGTAGTAACACCAGGCAGAGCCTTTGCCAGGCGTCTTTGTGACGCCATGGCGGGCCTTTTAAAACGTCACCACAGGGTATGGCTGACCAGAGGTTTACAGGCAGACCTTACGGTTTGGCTCACATTCCTACAGGACTTTAATGGCGTCTCTTTCTGGAGATCGGAGCTTATGGTCAGCCCTCAGTTCCAAGTACAGTCGGATGCCTCCGGCTCCCTGGGTTATGGGATTTACTTTCAGGGACGGTGGGCCTATGGTCAATGGCCTCAGGCATGGCAAGGCACGGATCGCTTACGCGATCTTACTTTCCTAGAGTTTTTTCCCATTATGGGGGCCCTAATGCTCTGGGGGGATAGGTGGGCTAATTCGGTAGTTCACTTTTGGTGTGACAATGCGGCAGTGGTGCACATTGTCAATGCCCAGACATCCAAATTCCCCAAAGTTATAGCATTAGTTCGCCAATTTGTTTTGAGGTCCCTATGCCTTAATGTGCTATTCAGGGCCAGACATGTGCCAGGCATTAATAATGATATCGCTGATGCTTTATCCCGCCTGCAGATCTCCCGGTTCCGTGCCTTGGCTCCAGACGCAGAGGAACTTCCCTCTCTACTCCCGGCCGAGATTTTGACATTTGGCAAGGAGAGGTGAAATGGGTGATCAGCATGTCTTTGGCACCTTGCATGCGTAAGGCGTATATACATGCATTCCTCCAATTTAGAACCTTTTGCGGGCAAAGGCAGTTGCCCGAAGTGTGGCCGATACCAGTCTATCAGATTTTGCAGTATATGGTCCACCTCCATGATTAGGGGTTAGCCCCACGCACTATCGCCACTAGGCTTTCAGCATTGGCACTTATGGCCAAGCCACGGGGCTTTACTGACTGCGTGAATGACTTCCGTATTAGAAGGGTGGACACGCGAGCGTGGCCGACGCCTGGACATGCGTCACCCCATTTCACTAGGTGTTCTGACCCACCTTGCACAGGGTTGGCATAGATTGTGTTACGATAGCTATAGGAGGCTCTTTTTCATGCAGCTACCACTGTAGCTTTCTTTGGAGCTCTCCGTATCAGCAAGCTGGTCCCATTGTCAAAAGGGGACATGTCTCGTAGGGCACTGGAACTCAAAGATGTCTGTCTCAACCAGGAGTGGGCTCAGTTGAGGATTCGCTCCTCAAAGGCCGATCACCACGGGGTAGGCAGTGGTGTCAGACTGCTACAATGTACAATTGCTGACATCTGTCCGGTTGGTGCCCTACATGCATTTTTGGCAGTGCGTGGCACACACCCTGGCCCGTTTTTCTGCCACCAGGATGGGCTCCCCTTACCAAATTTCAGTTCTGGAAGGTGACCGGTATGGCACTTCACAGTGTCGGCCTCCCTGGGGCTCGTTACAGCACCCATTCTTTCAGGATAGGCGCCGCTTCAACCGCGGCTGCATTTGGGTACTCTGAGGCGGATATATGTTGGATGGGCAGGTGGGGGTCCATGCGTTTTTCCTTACATGTATGTCCCCTCACTGTATGAGTACTAGTTATGTCCTTAATTTCTTCTCCTTCTTTTACAGACCCTGTGTATCCATGCACACCAGTGGCAATATGGCTGGTGGGCCACAGTTATGTGCATTGGGCAGCGCAGTATGCTGCAGCGACAGACTGGGGACCCCATCTTGGGCTGTGTGCATCCGCACGTATGCGATGGTATGGTATGCGCGGCATGAGATGGCGGGAACTGTTGCCATTCCTGATGTCCATCAGGGATGCTGGACCGCCTGATGTCCTGATTTTGCACCTCGGCGGCAATGATCTTGCACAGATCACTGGCCATTCTTTAAAAATGTCGGTGTGCAGCGACCTTGCGTTCTTACATCATTTATGGCCGTGCACACAGCTGCTATGGTCTGACATCATGCCGAGACAATGCTATAGAGGAGGCATGGATCTCCGTGGCTTGGACCGCGCCCGGCGGTCAGTGAACAGGGCTGTTGCCCGGTTCCTTGTTGATAATGGCTTAGGGACAGCCATTCGACATACAAGGATAGGCTTGCAGGATTTCGATCTATATGCAGGAGATGGGGTCCATCTGTCGGCTAGAGGTATGAACCTCTTCCTGGAGGATGTGCAAGCAGGCCTGGCGACCGAGCTGACGGTCTGGGGGGGGGGGGGGCGGTGAGTCATCATGGATGCCTCCCCGTGTGGCGGGTAGCACTGGTAAGGTAAAGATTTATGACCCAGAGGTATCCGGCAGGTTCGCAATTGACTGGCCAACACGTAGATAGGTACAGGGGAAATAGGATTGGCCGGTCAAGGGCGAACTATGAAAGGGGTGATGTCAGGAGCTTCACAGCCTGCATCACCTTGATATTTGAACGGATACACGTCATAGGGTGGGGTCAGTAGATAGTATATTGACTCTGGTCAACAATTTGTTTGTGTCAACAAACAAATTGATATAAATAGATACATGTAGCCAATTTCCATTGGCATTTTGGGTGGAACCTTACCAGTACTACTGTGGCCTGCTTGCCTTAAAGAATTACAATTGGATGATACACCAATTGAAAGTGATAATTCGGACTAGGGCATTATTCAATAAAAGTGGCCCGATGCCTTTAATCCAATACCGGTGTCTGAGTCTTTATTTGGGTGGGTGCGCCTACAAAGAGAGATTGAGAGAGAATGGCAGAAAGCCAGATGGCAAAGACAACAGAGCAGCAGAAGTAAATAAGCAAAATAGACATTAAAAATGGACATATATCCTAAACCATATGCTTCAAGAGGTGGTTAAAGCTGGGACATAAAACTACCTATTGTGAATATTACATAGAGAAAAAGGTACAGAAATATTTTTGTGTCTTCATGAATATTCACCCTGAACATTCACTAGAAATTTTTACAGGAAATGTACAGAAAATGTTACAACCTAGTTCACTTAACCATTTAAGTCCTTCCAATTATCCTTAAATGGCTTAAAGCAGATTAAGTTAAAGTATTTTTCACTTTTAGCAGGTTTATGGTTGAAGCTGCCAATGGTAGGATAAGTTCAAGGGTAAGGCTTCTGTTGATGTGGCTGTCAGATCACTTGTTATATATCCTATTAACCCTAGAGTTCATAGGTCTCCCAAGTCAATGCAAAGAGGTTTACTCTTGACTTTTGTTGCAGAAGAGGCTAATTTAAATTACTCTTGAAATACTGTACTGTACTTGCAAATCTTCCTCCCGAACCCAACGTTATAGCAAAAATTGCATATAAATACTAACTGAGATCTTGAAAAATAGCCAGCAGGCTCCTCCAAACTGGTATAATGTAAACTTGATGTCTCATATCATACATATTAAACCCTTAATTTATTTCTTCAGATTTATTTCTTTTCTCTAACTTTCTGAGGGCAGGGACTACTAAAAAACTCACTCTTCCAGGCTTCATGCAGACTTTACTGTCTGTATAAAACATATACCTATTTTTTTTAAAAAAAAAACATAAATTACATCTCCGCAAGCAGATGATGTCATCAGCCACGTGCCTTTATAACTCATCAAAATGTTCTTTTTCTGCCCACACACCTGGCTTTGAGACTTTCTTTTGATCTTGGGATCCTTTGCATTGGGGAAGCCTATTTATTCCTGACAATCTCCACCAATAATCTCACCACTAGGATTGGGACCATTTGGTAGCAATTTTTAGGTATTAACAGCTTCTTTCTGGTCACAGGGGTTTTCCCAGATCAAAAGGGAGCTTCAGAGCCAAGTGTGTTTGTGTGTGTCGATAGGAAAGTTTTGATAAGTGATAAAGGTCCACAGCTTGTATAGGCACAACTTTGGGCAAGAGGATTTTGGTTAGTAAGTTATCATCATCAGCTGCAACTTGTATCAGGAAAAATGCCATTGGCATTAATTTGTTTAAGGTGGATCCCAGAATGCCATGAAGTGACCCACACACTATGATCACGGAGCCACATCCTGCAGCACATATGAAATGAGACATGCAGGATTTAACACTGGGGCCGAAATGGACTGTCGCAGCTGTGAAGATATGGACAAGATGCACCTTCACAGCTGGTCCATCTGGCATGGCTTCTTCTGCCTCTATGACCATTGAAAATCAGAGTTCCTCCTCCGATCATTTTGCCATTGGGCCCAATATGATGGTTTCCAGTGGCATTTCCTCCACTGAGGGGACCATAACCCTACCTAAAGGGGCCCATCCACCTGTAGCCATTGGCCCCATTAGGGAGTCATGTTATTTACCTCTGCCCCACACTCAGTGTTGAGTTGCTGGCTGTACGGTCTACTCCATTACAGTAGTGGGATGTCCAGCCAGATATTAGATCAGTAAATACTATGTAATATTCAATATTCCTGAAGTTTGCATGGTCTTGGGTGGCCAGCTGGTCTCGTCCCTGAGGCAGGGAGACAAATCTAAGGGTAAGCCACTCTGGAAGAAAATAATTTCTGGTGTGTGTGTGTACTGTGGTTGTATAATATTGCTGAATCGAAATAGGCAGGAGTCAAGGCAGGCAACTATACAGAATGCAAGCGCGGCGCCAAAATGGCCGCCGCGCTCTTTGCGGCCCCCCCCACAGGACAGAGAATCCGGGTAGTTAGGGGCGTGGCCAGCTCCCTTATAAAAGGGGTGGCCACGAGGCAGCCGAGCTGCCATTTTACCTCAGCGACGGAGCGGAGAAGTCTTTTCCCCTGTGTCTCCGTCGCTCTTTAGCTTGCCGGGAAGCCTTTTGGTAGCGATTCTTCCTTTTCGGCTTCCCTTTGCTTCGGTGGAGATGCCTTCGCAGAAGAAGGCAGCTTTGAGTGTGGCTCGCGCTGTTAGGAGGCGCAACCCGGGTCGGGGGACCGCGGTGCCGCCTCCCCAGCTGCCGCCTTTGCAGGCCCCTGCCGGGACCGGCGGAATGGGGTCTATCGCCCCTTGGCCCGGGGCGGGCGAACAGTTTGCGGGCGCGGTAGGGGCTCCGGCCCGCGGCCCGCGAGCGGTGGACACCGCTCCTGCACCCGCCCACCAGGTTGGGCCTGCTGCTCTTGGGTCGCAGCCTCTCCCGGGGCCCTCTAGCCTGGGGGGTGGTGCGGCCCCCTGCCTTGGCAGGTTTCTCCACCGACCCTGCCGGGCTTCGGTGTTGGCCAATGGCCATATTCGGGTCCTGGGGTACAGCGACCTGTACCCACGCCTTGGACCGTGCGGGCCGGCCGGCCCTTGGCCCCAGGTCAGCGTGGAAGCCTTACTGGCCCGCATGGCGGCCCTTGAAGCGTCGTTGGCTCGGGCCAGTCAGGCGGGGGCCCTCCCTTTGGGGTTCCTTTTGAGGCGCTGCCGGCAGGAGGACAACAGCCGACAGGGAGGGTTGAGCTGCTGCAGGCGCGTGGCGCAGTTTCGCCCACTGCCTCGCAGCTCCCCAGCCAGCAGCCAGGTGCAGGTCGGGCCCCGGTGATGAGCTCTACGTCGGTCGTGAGCTCCGACGCCCCCAGTGGGCCGGAACCCCCGGTGGGGGCGGCCCGCGGGGGTGCAGCATGTGAGTATACGGTGTAAGCGAGTACATCCACACACATTCCCAATATGGGGGGGGGGCTTTTCAATGGCCTTGGCCTTGCGCGGGTGGTGCGGCGGTGTACCTGCTGACGCCTCACCCGGCGAGGACAGCTAACACCCAGGGCCCCGTGGTGGGGGGTGTTCCCTACCCTGAGGGGAATGTTTTGGGTGGCCGGGTTGGTCCAAGCCCCTATTCCTTACCGCTGAGTGACCGCTTGGCACAGGCCGCCAGAGAGTACATTTGGCGGGGGGAGTGCGTGGATATCTTCGCGCTCCTAAACAAGGTGCCCATCAAGGAGAGAGGGAGGGGCAGAATGAGAAGGATAGTGGCAGGCACGTTGTCGCAAGCCACCAAGTATGTGGGCCAAATGGTTGCCGGCCTGCATCATATGCATGGCGGTGTACCTTAGGGCCCGGCCGGATCTGGCAATTCCGATGGTCCAGTATTTGGACAACGTCTACCGGGCGATGGTTTACTTTCCGGGCCCAGCGTGGTTGGCTTGTGACGAGGAATGCCGTTGGCGGATTTCCCCGCACCCCGAGATTAGGCGGGATTGGCCAGGCCAGAGGCTGCGGCTTTTGTACGTGACGCCCACGCGCCCTGCGCCCGGGGAGATATACCATTGTGGGCATGCGGTTCAGCAGGCGGCCCCAGCATAGGTCACCTGCCAGGGGGCGGGGCGGGGGGTTCCAGCCCGCCTGCTGTGCTGGACTTTCTTGTCCAATGGCTCCTCTGAGGGGAAGACTTCCAATACAGACAGAAGTATCCCAACTGTGTTGGCCCCCATGCGGCCTCTGCCTGTCCCAGGCCTAGAAGGATGCGGGGCAGAGGGTGGGGCAGACAGGGGGCTGGCAAGACTGCCGCAGATGGATCTAGTTCACCGAAGGGCTCCCTCCCCAGTTAAGGTGGACATGTTGGAGCGTGGCTCACATGGTACCCGAAGGGAGAGGATGCGGATTCTCTCCTTCAGGGTTCTAGGCAGGGGTTCCGGATCCCTTTCATGGGTAATAGGTCCCCTCAGGATGCCCCCAATCTTTTATCCCTTAAGGGGAGGGAGGAGGTGGCTGCTGCTAGCTTTGACAATAGGGTCTATGCGGGCAGGGTCGCTGGCCCTGCCCCTGCATCCCCGTCCCGGGGAGCATATTATTTCAATGATGCCATGCCTTTTGGCTATTCCATTGGGGCTCGGTATTCGAGCGTTTCACCACTTTCCTAGATTGCGCTTTTGTCCGCAGGTCAGGGTCCCGGTCTGTAGCCCATTCCCTGGATGGTTTTATTCGGGGCTGAACGGGGCTGGGACACGTACACACGTCTCCTCAACACATTTCAGACGCTAATGGAGGAACTGGGTGTCCCTTTAGCGCCCGAGAAAACCGAGGGCCCATCTCCACAGCTAGTATTCCTGGGGTGGAGAGTAACACGGTAGCGCAGGATTCTAGGTTGCAGTGGGATAAGGTCCCAAGGCTAGTGGCCCTTGTGTCGGTCTGGCTGGCCGAGCGCATGGCATCACTGAGGGAACTTTTGGTGCTACGTGGTCACCCCAGTTTAGCTGGCAGGGTCGTAGCACCGGGCAGGGCATTTGCTCTGCGCTGGTGCGATGCCATGGCGGGACTCTCCGGGCCCCACCACAAGCTCAGATTTACCCGGGGTATCGGGGCAGACGTCCTTGTCTGGCCATAAATCCAGAGGTGGTTCACTGGGGTGTCATTTTGGGGTCTGATCTCCTGGCTCCCACTTGCTTTCAGATGCAGTCCGATGCCTCAGGATTCCTGGGTTTACGGGATGTACTTCAATTGGAAGTGGGCCTATGGTGGGTGGCCACCATACTGGGCAGGCAAGGGTCGCCTGCATGGTCTCACGTATCTGGAATGTTTCCCTATCCTGGGTGCTTTGATGCTATGGGGCAAGGAGTGGGCCAACTCAGTTGTGCAATTTTGGCATGGCAACGCGGCTGTTGTCCGCATCGTCACTGCACAGATTTCCAAATCGCCCGGGGTTATGGGGCTAGTGTGTTGGTTTGTGTTATGCAACCTGTGCCTCAACGTTCCCTGCAGGGCCAGGCATGTCCCAAGGGTTGATAATGATATTGCTGCTGCTTTGTCCCGCCTACAGATCTCCCGGTTCCGTGCCTCGGCCCCCGGATGCGGATGAATTTCCCTCGCCACTCCTGGACGAGAGATGGAACGTTGGCGAGGAGAGGTGAACCGGGCGATTGGCCTGTCTCTAGCGCCATGCATGAGTAAGGCGTATCACCACGCATTTAGTTCCTTCAGAGTATTATGTACCCGATTCTGACTGCCAGGAACCTGGCCGATCCCAGTAGCCCATGTTCTGCGGTTCATGGTTTACCTGTATGCCTAGGGCCTTGCACCACGCACCATAGCATCTCAGCTGTCGGGTTGGCTTTTGTGGCCAAAGTGGGAGGTCGTGTGGACGGCACCAATGACTTCCGGGTGAGACATGTTTGGGAGGGGTGGGTGCGCGTGCGCGGGCGTTTCCCGGCCGACCGCCACCCCATTTACCAGGGGTTTTTTACCCAGTTGGCCCGGGGCTGGCCTGGCCTCTGTTTTGATAGATGAGGCAGCCCACTTCATGCGGCTACAACGGTGGCCTTTTTGGAGCCCTCCGCATCGGCAAGCTTGAGATGCTGAGTAAGGCGGATGCAAGATTTTCCCAGGGTTTTTACCCAATTGGCCCGGGGCTGGCCTGGCCTCAGTTTCGATAAATGAGGCAGCCCACTTCATGCGGCTACAACGGTGGCCTTTTTGGAGCGCTCCGCGACAGCGAGCTTGAGATGCTGTATAAGGCGGATGCAAGTTGTAGGGCACTGGAACTCGAGGATGTCTATGTTGCCAAAGACTGGGCCCAGTTGAGGATGCGCTCCTCTAATACAGATCAGCATGGCGTAGGCAGTGGTGTAAGACTGCTACGGTGTTCTTTGGCAGACATCTGTCCGGTTGGTGCCCTACAGGAGTTCCTGGCACTGCGTGGCATGCACCACGGCCCGTTTTTCTGTCACCAAGATGTGTCTCCCCTTACTAAATTTCAGTTTTGGAAGGTGACAGGGAGTGCCCTCACAGGTGCCCGTTATGGCACACATTCATTCCGTACTGGTGCAGCCTCTACAGCAGCTGCTTTTGGGTACTCTGGGGCTGGCATACGCAGCATGGGGAAGTGGGGCTCGCAATGTTTTCAGTTTTATGTGCGTCCACTTCCGCCATGAGTACCAATCCAGTCACCTTCCCGTCTTTTTCTCAATTTTTCTCAATTTTCTTACAGACCCTGGGTGTCGTATTACACCGGTGACAGTATGGCTGGTGGGCCACAGCTATGTGCACAGGGCAGCGCGTTACGCTGCGGCGACAGAGTGGGACCCCGACTGGGACTGGGTGAACACTCCAGTCTCACATGGCATGGTAAGCCTGGGATGTTATGGCGGGAGCTGCGGCCTTTCCTTTTTTTTTTCTGGCCTGGGTGCTGACCCGCCTGACATTCTCATCATCCACCTGGGGGGCAATGATTTGGGCCAGGTCACCGGCTTATAGCTTAAGCATGCGATTTGCGAGGACCTCGCCCACTTGCATTATGTCTGGCCTGCCACAACCCTGGTTTTTGCGGACATTGTCCCGCGCCATTCCTATAGAGGGGGCGTTAACCTCCTGGCCCTTGACCGCGCTAGGCGCACGGTCAATAGGGCGGTGGCGCGGTTTCTTGCCGACAGGGCTTGGGGACGGGTCAGTCATTACCCCGCTATTAGCCTACAAAATTATGACTTGTACGCAGGGGATGGGGTCCATCTGTCGCGAGGAGGTATGGACCTCCTGTTGGGTGATTGGCGAGCAGGCCTGTTGACCGAGCTGACGGTCTGGGGGGGGGGCGTCAGGCCTTCTTTGAAGCCCCTCCGTGTGGCGGGTAGCACTGGTAAGGTAAACAGTATGACCCACAGGTATCCGGCAGGTTCGCAATTGACTGGACAACACTAGACAGGAATAAATTAGTTAAACGTTGTCCGGTCAACGATGAACCAGGCGACGGGGTGATGACGATAGCTAACCAGCATGCATCACCCCGTGATTTCACGGATACGCGTCAGAGGGTGGGATCATGAGTTAGATATTGACTACGGTCAACAATTTGTTTGTTGTCAACAAACAAATTGATACAAATTGATACATTGTAGCCAACTGCCGTTGGCAATTTTGGGTGGTACCTTACCAGTGTTACGTCGGCCTGCTTGCCTTAAGAATTATGATTGGTCGTTTTACCAATACAAATTTATAATTCGGACTAGGGCATTGAATCAATAAATGTGGCCCGATGCTGTTATCCACTTTCAATGTTGTCTGTGTCCGTTATTGGGGGGGTGCGCCTGCAATGCAAGCGCGGCGCCAAAATGGCCGCCGCGCTCTTTGCGGGCCCCCCCCACAGGACAGAGAATCCGGGTAGTTAGGGGCGTGGCCAGCTCCCTTATAAAAGGGGTGGCCACGAGGCAGCCGAGCTGCCATTTTACCTCAGCGACGGAGCGGAGAAGTCTTTTCCCCTCCACCCCCTCCCTAGTTAACAGTGTGATATTTTGGTCGCTTCGGGGCCGGGTGGGAATTTTTGGCTGGGACCCATATTGGCTTCCGGGTCCTGGCTTTTTTGCCCATCCCACACTGTTGCTATGGTTTGATATAGGGGTCTTCTTATGTTCCTACTGTTGACTTTGGTCACATTGGCGGGTAGCACTGGTAAGGTAAACAGTATGACCCACAGGTATCCGGCAGGTTCGCAATTGACTGGACAACACTAGACAGGAATAAATTAGTTAAACGTTGTCCGGTCAACGATGAACCAGGCGACGGGGTGATGACGATAGCAAACCAGCATGCATCACCCCGTGATTTCACGGATACGCGTCAGAGGGTGGGGTCATGAGTTAGATATTGACTACGGTCAACAATTTGTTTGTTGTCAACAAACAAATTGATACAAATTGATACATTGTAGCCAACTGCCGTTGGCAATTTTGGGTGGTACCTTACCAGTGTTACGTCGGCCTGCTTGCCTTAAGAATTATGATTGGTCGTTTTACCAATACAAATTTATAATTCGGACTAGGGCATTGAATCAATAAATGTGGCCCGATGCTGTTATCCACTTTCAATGTTGTCTGTGTCCGTTATTGGGGGGGTGCGCCTGCAAAGCCTGTGGTTGACTGGACCTGGGCCATGCATTTGAGCAAAGCAGAGAGTGGCAAGGCCTTGCATCTTTTTCTACAATTAGCTGGCCCAACCACTTCCATTTTCTTATCTCATCCCTTCCTTGTTCTAGCCATGTGTGGCCACTCCTGTCCTGTGGTGCCACAAGGGCACACCCTTGGCCTTGCAATTCCAACAATTGACATGCTGTTGCCCTGACAGCCCTAAGATTTCATCATATTTGCTGGACAAGCTTTAGCTGAATTCTTTCATAATGAAGTTTGACATGTATTTATATATGTATGTTGAAATAAATATAGAAAACAAATTGAATCTGATGGGTATTTTTCCTCTGTGTCTCTATATAACTCACAGCAGACCTTCAAAGGTGTAGAATAATTAAACTGGAAGGAATGAGAAGAGCCAGTTTGGTGTGGTCATTAGAGCACTGTAAAGGGATAAGATGGGGGACTTACTTTTTTTTAATACAGTAAAGTAGATTTCTGAATGTTGTTCAATGCAGAGGGAAGATATTTGGCCTTCGACAGAAGATAAAGAGTAGACCTAATAATGCTGTGTTCTGTGAGAAAGGAACTTAGTTTTGATAAACATCTAATGCTATGTGGTAATTATTTGGAATCCCTTTTTTTATTATAATTTTTATTTATTTCAGAAAAGCAAAAAAGTACAACTAACAGACATACAGAAAAGAAAAACAATAACAATACAATACAATATTACATCAAATTCATAAAAGATAGCACATGATAATAATTGAGCTAATTATTTGCAATATAGCCCACAATATTGAATACCCACATTATGAGTTATTACTATAACCATAACAATCATAAAAACTTTCAGTGCTACAACTATTTTTTATTTCTTTACTAATTACACATCACCCTGTGAATATTTACAATGCCCGGAGAGTTTAGTATCTATATCATCTCCAAAACCCACTTTGAGATGGTACAGGTCCAAAACTGTCCCTTGCCATAAGAGAGTGATCCACAAACGGCTTCCAAATACTCCAAAACCTATTTTCTTTTAATTTATCCCTTTTTACTTTAATCTCCCATGTCAGTTTGTCATTCAGTGCTAAGCTCCACATTTCCTTATACCACTCTCCGATCTGTATAACTACATCATTTTTCCAATTTCTGGCTATGCATTGTCTACCTGTAGTTAACATAATTTCCAATAATTCTTTTTCCTCCTTATTCAAACCCATGCCTTCCACATTTGTTAATAGGATGGTACCTGACACCAGCTTAATTCTTTTAGCTATTATTTCCCCAATCTCTCCTTCTATTTTTCTCCAAAATTCATTTATTTTTTTACAACTCCACCACATATGTTCATATGTTCCAACCGTTTCTTTGCATCTCCAGCATAAATTATCCCTTTTATTATCCATCTGATGAAGCCTCAGTGGTGTCAAGTACCATTGCTACAACATTTTAAAATTATGTTCCTTAATTCTTACTGACATTGTTCTCATTATCCTCTTTCTCCATTTGTTTCTCCATTCAACCTCTCCTATTTTTATATTCAAATTTTGTTCCCACTTCCGTTTCAAATCATCTTGTGGATCTATACCCTTATTCAATATGATATAAAGTTTGCTTACTAGACCCTTAATATTCTTTTCCCCTTTTCTAATCTTTAATACCAATTCTTCAAATTCGGTCTTTGCTCTATCTATCCCTACTTCCCTTCTATATTTTTTATTACAATTATCAACCTTCAGTTTCTGAAACCAGTCCAGTTTTAACTTTTCAAATATTCTTTTCCTCTTGTTTTCATCATCGCAAACTTTTAACCAGTCCTTCAATAAGGACAATTCATTTTTATCCAATATTTCCTTTTTTTTCCTTATCTATTTTTATCGGAAAACACACCATATCAGTCAATTCCAAGATTGGAGAGAGATTTGGGACCATGTCTTTCTTTACTCTTTCCCACACCTCCATGAGGCCTCTCATCATAGTATTGCTTGTCTTTGTCGGTTTATCCTTCATTCCCAAAAAGATCATTTTACCAATATTCCTATATTCTTTCATCTCCAATTCCTCCCAAATTGCCTTTTCTCTTGCCAAGATCTTCACAACATTCTTAATTTGGAATGCTCGATAGTATGCTAACAAATTTGGCATACCCAAACCTCCTTCTTTCTGAGATAAGTACCAAAACTTCTTTGGAAGTCTAGATTTTTTACCTCCATTACAAAAATTATTAAACATCTTTTGAAATTCATTGATTTCCTTCTCCTTCAAGTGGATCGCAAGTGCATCAAATAGAAAATTAATCTTTGGCAGCAATATCATTTTGCAAATTGCAATTCTCCCGAACCATGACAAATTCAGCTTTTGAAACTCTTGTAATTTGCTCTTAAATTCTACTTTCAAACTGTCATAATTCAATCGTTTAAGTTCTTCCAATTTGTTTGAAATAGTTATCCCCAAATATTTCAACTTTTCTTTAATTTGTATATTGAGTGTCCCCACTATCTTTCCCATCTCGTCTACCCCCATATTGCACAACATCAATTCTGATTTATCCCAATTTATCATCAGTCCGGTTATAGCTTCAAATAGCTGTAGTTGATCTTTAATCCTATCCATTACCATCTCTGGATGTTTCGCCATTAACAACGTATCATCTGCATACATGCTCACTTTATTACCCATTATCCCTTCTATATTTGGATCATCCCTTATATTTTTAGCTAATATTTCCATTGCCATGATAAACAGGATAGGAGATAGTGGACATCGCTGCCTGGTACCTGCCTCAAGCTTTACCACATCTGTAACCTCTTCATTCACTCTAATCCTAGCATTCCCTTTTTGGTATAATAGATCAATTACCCTTCTAAATCTATCCCCGAATCCATAATTTCTAACTATTTCCTTAATTGAAGACCATTGTAATGAATCAAATGCCTTAAAAATGTCTAATGATAATAAACCCACCTTTTCCTTCATTTGATTAACATTATCAATTAGATCTAATACCCTTCTAGTCAAGTCAGCCATGTGTCTGCCTTTTAAAAAACCAACTTGGTCAACATTTATATATTCCCCCATAAAACTATTTAAACGATTAGCCAATATTGCTGTGAAGATCTTGGCATCCTGGTTTATAAGAGAAATTGGTCCGTACGATTCCACCTTTTCCAAATTCTTTCCCGATTTTGGCAGCAGAACGATTATGGTATTATACCATGAGGTCGGGATTTGTCCTCCATCTAAGATATAATTATATAACTTCACTAACTTCGGAACCACAACGTCTTTAAATTCTTTATAAAATTCTGTCGATAATCCATCGTCTCCCGGAGCTTTCCCCAACTTCAACCCGCTAATTACCTCCTTTACCTCTTTATCGGTGACCCTTTCCTCCATTTTTTCTCGATGTTCTTGTTTTATTCCATTCCCTAACTGTCTCTCCAAAATCGTTTTGAGCCTCTCCACTTCTACCTCCTTTTTTGCATATAATGCTTGATAAAATTCCTTCACAATTTTACATTTATCCCTATTCTTGTTACACCTTAAACCTTGTTTATTAACCAACACCCCAATTTCTCTTTTTTCCCTTTTAGCCTTAGCTGCTCTTGCTAATAATTTTGAACTTCTATTACTAAATTCAAAATACTCTCTATTTAAATAAATCAAATCTCTTTTAATTTTATCAATATCCTTGCCCATTCTCTGCCTTGAGTCTTTGCAATTTAGTGAAAGTTTTTTTTATCTTTACTTTTTGAATGGTCCTCCTGTAACTGCTTTATTTCTTTTTCTTTTTCTATCTGTTCTACCTTATGTCTTTTATATTTAATACTCGCCAGCTTTATATTTTCCCCTCTGAAAACCGACTTCATGGTATCCCAAACAACGTTAAAGTTAACTTCATTATTGTTGTTCCACTGCCAACTTTCTTTCCACCTTTCCATGATTTGCTCTTTACATTTTTGGTCTTTAAATAAGTTAGGATCGTACCTCCAACTTCTTCCTCTTCGAATATCATTTTGTAATTTCAATTCCAAAAGTACTTTGGCATGATCTGATTCCTTGATGATCCCAATTTCCATTCCCTCAATATCTTTAATCAGGTTTTCCGTAAGAAAGACGTAATCTATTCTCGAGTAGGTCCCATGGACGTGTGAGAAAAAAGAATATGCCCTTTCAGAGCCCTTAATCTCTCTCCAAGAGTCCTTCAAACCCATCGCAACCATCCATTTGTCTAAAACCTTCCCTTTCAAGCCAATTCCACATCTTGCTATGTTCGTACAGTCTAAGCCTGACCTTATCAGATTAAAATCTCCAGCCACAATAATTTTTGCAACATTTTCTGACTCCACTACTTTCCGAACTTTTTCTAAGAAATCCGCTTGATGGTCATTTGGTGCATATATATTTACCAACATAATTTCCTCACCTTCTATTTTTCCCTTTACAATCAAGTATCTACCCTCTTGATCAGCAACACTTTTTGTAATCTCAAATCCTAATTTTTTAGAAATCATAATTGCCACGCCTCTCGCTTTTGAAGTTCCGAACGCCATCTCATAATGTTGAATCCATCCCCAAAAAGGTTTATTCGTGTCTTTTGACTTCTGGTGCGTTTCCTGTAAGAACACTATATTGGGTATATCTTTCTTCAACGCCAGTTGCAGCCTCCGCCTCTTAAGAACAGAACCTGTACCCTTCACATTCCAAGTTAATATTTTAATATTTCCCATAATCTGTTTCCTTTCTAACTTCTAAACTCTCCATTGGGCGTGCCATCACCAACCCCTTCCCCCCAAAACACCCAATTCTACATAGAACACACACTATCTCTCTCCCCACTTTCTTCAAAAAAAAAAAGATGCCTTCGACAACCAAAGAGGGGAGAGGGGGGACATGCAAGATGTGCCTACCTACCAGTGCTACGCGCTACTTACCATTCTATAACATTTAAATACTTTAATTTATAATAATCTATTTCTCATTGCTCCTTACTTGTCTCCTCCTCCACCATGATCAGCGACAGCTCCTCCTCCTCATCTTTTCCCTGCAGTGTTCCACCTGTGGCACCACCAGCCTCTGCCCTCTCGTACTCCCTCCCCAGAGCACCCGATTCCAACAATTCTTTCTTAAAATTTATCCACTCTTCTGAATCTGTTTTTACCAACTCCAACAGACTCAGATACTCCAATGGATTAGTCCCTTCATCAATTACTTGCATTCTTTTCTCATAGAAAAAGCGCAGTTGCTGTGGAAATCTCCAATTGTACCTTATGTTTTTACTCATCAACAATTTGGTTACAGGTCTCATCTTATATCTCCACGTTCTTTCTTTCAATGAAATATCATTGTAAACTTCTACATCAGAACCATCAAATTCAGGGCATCAGGTCCAGCATGTTTCAAAAAAGTCATTACTCTAAGCTTATCACCCCAATTTGCAAATTTTACCAAAACATTTCTTTGAACCACTTTCCCTCTTCTTGGGCTCACCCTGAATACACTTACAATATCTTCCTGAACAAATTCCTTTCCCATATTCAAACCATTTAACCACTGAACCACTCTTTCTCTTAGCTGGTCCGGTGTCCGTTCGACCACCTGACGGATCACAATGTTCTGCTTTCTCATCATATCTTCCACAGCATCAATCCTTTTCTCTTGCTCTTCCAATTTCAGCTTATTCTCCCACACTGCCTCCTGAGTCCCTTTTATTTCCTTTTTTATGACAGTTACCTCATTTTGAACCAATTTCACATTTCCCTCTATTTTTTGCAAACTTAAGTCCACTTTTTTTGAAAAATCTGCAACAGATGATACCACCTTATCTTGTTTTTTCATCATTTCATTTCTATCTTTCACCCTTGATTCCTCATTCTTCTCCAATTTCTGGAACAATTTTCCAATTTCCACCATAATTTGAGTATAATCATAAGGCTCAGGTGGCGGTAATGAAGACTGAGGGGCTTCTTCCATTGGTGCTTTTTCTTTCCTCTTAGACTTCACTACTGGTTCTTCCTCTTTTGCTTTCCCTCTTGTGCCTTTATCCATGATGACACGCAATAGGAGAGTCCAGTGTTGCAGAACGTTGCAAAGTCTTAATCAGTCCAGACAAGCCTGTGCCACTGCAACCACTAGTACCACGTATCCAGACAAGGCAAACAAAGCTTATAAGGAGGAAGAAATCCAGCAAAGAGTTAGTTGCTATAATCCACAAGAAGAAAACAGGAACCAGAATATGCTCCAAGCAAAAAGAAAAAAGGAATAATCCACATCCGACCCGTTTCCCCAAAGCAAGCAGTCCAACTATTCGCCTTCCAAACCACGAAAATAGAGGCTCCAAGGAAACGGTCACCCAGATTTTTTCGTTTGAGTCAAAGCCACCGGGGGGGGGGGGGGTGTGAGAGGAGAAAAAAAGCCCAAAATCCAAGCAAGGAGGGAAGAAAAACAGGAGGAGCAATATGTCCAAAAAGAAGATGTTATTTGTAATCCACACGGTGAAGGAATAAAAAAACAAGTTAATCCTTCTCTTGAAGCGAACAAATCAAAGCGCCCTTTTCCAGCGGGTACATTAACTTCAGGGGGAAACCCCCCTTTTTCCTCTGTGAATCGGCAGACTTTCCCCACACACTTTAGACTTGAAACACGCTGCAGCCTTCAAAATCTGGAGCCCAGACGAGAACTTCTTAAACCACTTTACTATCGCCAAAACACGCCGCGGTTCTCCAGGGGCGCAGGGAAGCCATAGACCAGAACACAATCACTTTCATTTTCCAGGACCGCCGTCATTAACGGGACGACTGCCCGATTTCATCCACATCCACCCGCTTCCAAGTCCAGGCTCTTCTAAGAAAGATCCCGTTAACTTTAACTTTTCCATATAGACTTTCGTGCACTTACATAGAATTGTTTTCTTGCCGATTCTACTGCCGCCTCAGATCTCCGCCATCTCACTGGTCCCGTTCTTGGCTCCTCGGCAGGGAAAGCCGCGGCTTCCATCGCGAGCCTCGCCTGCCCAGGAAACCTCCCAAACTTCGACCGCCCGACTTCAAAACTTTCCAGATAGGCAAGCAGGAGTCTTATCGACAAAAAATACCACTTTAAAATTTCCCCATTTTGCTCAATCACATTAATTACCACTTTGATAAGCGCGAGCGTCCGGATCAAGATGTTACTCGTCGGCCATCTTAGCCACGCCCACCTATTTGGAATCCTGAAGAAGGGGCAAAGGTGGAAAAATGTGTTCTGATATGTGGAAGAGATCGAGAGGTTTTAGCAGTGCTTAGACATGCTGTGGGAGGCATAGAATTGCTTTACACCAGAGGGAACTGCGACTAGAAAAACAACCACAATGTAGTTTACTAATTAGATATAGCCAGGCCATAGTCTGGAAACAAGAGAGGTTTTAATTTTCCTGTGTGGGATGACTAGTTTGCAAATTCCACTCCTCTGCTATAACCTTTGAAACTTACTACTTGCACATTAATAAAGGTGTTTGGAATCCAGAACCATTGTCTCTGGTGATTTAAGAGCACAGCTGAGCTGTGGAAAGATCTGATGCCTTGCCAAAGTTATCATTGATGCATTTTTAGATATGCCCTGCCTGGTTTGGTTGGTGGCCAGACGGTAACCCTTCACATACATGTTAGTCCCAAAGCCAGGTGGAGAGTACCAGGACCACATTGAAGAGGGTGTGTGGGCCCAGATTTGTGAATACAGACTGCTGGCATAGGGGGAGATGATGTGGTGTGTTTGGGGCAAAGAGTGTAACTCTTCTAAGCAGAGTGGGGTTAATCCTTACATGCAGTGTACTAGGACAGGAGGGATCCAGGTTCTAGATCATACCTGTCAACCTTCCCGGATTGGCCGGGATTTCCCGGTTTTCGGTGTTGATTTTTGCCCTTTCCCGCTCCGCACTGCCGAAACCCCGGATTTCGGCAGCGGGGGAAAGGAGGGACTGCGCAGCCCATCTGCGCAGGTCGTGTTGCACGCATGCATGGAAGGGCTCTACACTTCCGTAGCTCCCTTCCACGCATGTGCAAAAGGCTATGCCGCATGCGTAGGCGGCTACGCAAGTGGCGTAGCCCTCCACGTGTATGCGTACAACGCGACCTGCGCAAACCCGGTCCGTGCAGGTCCCGGATTCACTGGAGCCGCGGTTGACAGGTATGTTCTAGATCCCATTGAGTCATGGAACTGACTGAGAGACCTTGGATGAGTTGCTCTCTCTTATCCTTTGAGGGTAAGATGAGGTGGTGGTGTCTCACCCTAACAAATTAGGTCAGGAGGAGGGCTAGTCCAGTCAAGAGCTGTTGCTGCCTTGACCTTTGTAGAGGAGAAACAGGATATAAATATTTATTTATTTATATTTGTATGGCTGCACACTCACTGAAGCGACTCTGGGCAGCTCACAATCCTATTGCACATAACCTTGTATAAAAAACCCAACATACCATTAAAAACCTTACATAAAACACATTATAAAATCTTTGTGGCAAATAGACAAACAAATAGCCTAAAAACCCAATTGGCGATTAGTATGTTCATATCAGCCAATGGGCGGAGGCTGTTCAATAAACAATAAATTGTTTCTTCTGTGGGACTTGAAATAAACATAATTCAATTGGAGTAGAACGGCAATCTTCCTGACTTACTGTAACGGTTCTTAAAATAGCCAAGAACATCTGTCTGTCCAACCAAAGTGGACTGGAGGAGCTCTCTAATTGTACCATTGGCTAGAGGGGCTTGTCTCTCTAGCACATGAAGGAGGGCCTTCTCCATGTCAGCGTCTGCCCTATGGAACCTCCTGCCAATAGAGTTATGGCTGCAGATGGAATTGCTGCCCTTTAGGAAAGGACTGAAGACTTGGCTGGTGGGGCAGGTGTGGGGCACTGATGGAGAGGTGACCCCCGCCTGCTGGTGTGTCTCAATGAATAACTGGATCCTTCCTCTCACTTTTTGGATGGGATGGGTGGGTTTTGTATGGGGGATGGTTTTAAATGTTTTTATTGTATTTTTATGAGTGTTTTTATGTCTTTGAATTGTTAGACTCCCAGAGTCGCTCTGGCGAGGGTGGCGGTAATACAAATATGAAAATAAAAATAAAATAAAAAGTTATCAGGGCAGAGCTGAATATCAAGGTTTTCTTCAGTACCATAGAACTAAAAAATACTGTTATTTCCATTAGTTCCATACCCCTAAAATAACTTAATTAGGGAAACAGGTTTCAAATCAGCACCTTGCTTTTTATAGGGAAAATAGGAAGCTGTCTTTTGCTGGCACCTGGCTCAGTTTTATCAATTGCAACTAGCAGTTGCTCTTCAAGGGTTCAGTCAAGATCTAAATGAAGGTCTTTCGGATTTCTGAGTAGTTTTCCATCCAAATAGCAACCACTTCTGATTCTTCTTAGTTTCTGAAATAAGGCTGGAATGGATTAATGCTGGCTCCAAGTCATACTAAAACTCATAGTTATAAAAAGAAATGCAGTAGCCTCAATCCTAGGAATTACTCAGATTGGCCAAGCCAGAAAAACAGATGACTCTCATAACACTTTGAGCTGGAGACATTATTCTCAGAAGGAATGAGAGTGTGGAAAAACTAATTCTTAAAAACTACAGATCCCAGAATCCTCCAGTCAACATGACCAATGTATTGTCCAGCTCTGAAAAAAATCTGCATTGATGACCCCATCCGTGTGATCCACAGATCTTACTCAGGAGCATGGGTGACAGTAGCCACAACACATAATGCAATAAGCTTCCACATGTGACTGTTAGTAATGACTGAAATCTTGTTGCTTAATGTAACATGTTGCACTGGAGAGGGTGCATCAACTGAGTGGGGATTTGGTCAACCAAAAGTTCTATTTACTCAAATGGGTCTACTTTAGTTCCAACTTACATTAGGGTTGCAACAGGATTTCAGCCAATGTGCGAATCAACCTTTTTCAGCAGTATATACTTGTAGGGATTTTTTAACCTGAAAAATAAAAGCTGATTAGAAAAGGCTATATATTAATTGTACTGAAGAATATCTTGTAAAACTTAATATATAGTTCATGGCTGAAGTCATTAAAGACCAACCAAAAGAAGTCCAAGGAAAAAAGTTTTTCAATTTTAAATACTGGGTGATGATTGTGAAAAATATTGTACACATCCATCTTTCACCCCCCCCCCCCCCCCAGTGTCAAATGAAAAGACAGCCAAGTCAGCTAACATGTAATTATATGTAAGTTATATATACATATAATCATCTCTTACTATGTTAGAATTAAGATATCCAAAGTCTGCACAAATCAGTTGAAGACTCATGGTTTTATCTCTGGCTTTATCTTGTCATTGGTTATTTATTACATCATCTTCCTGAGAGAGCACACCTGCACAAACCCTGAATTTTCCTAGATAGGAAGGAGACAGCATTGGGACACTCCACTCTTAAATTAAGGCATTAAGCGCTTGGTGCTTCAGCCCTGTCATAGCTCAGAGATTACTTGAGAGGCATGAACAGAGTTCATTGCATCAGACTTCAGTATGTACCTGTACATTAACCTTCTCTGAACAGAACAATGGACTCTTTTAAAAAGAATTGCATTTATGCAATAGCAGCCATTTGCCAACAGGATACAGGTTGACATGAATATATCTATATATCAACCTGTATCCTGTATATGTATTTTATATATATGTAAATCTATGACAGGGTTGTTATCTTAACCTATAAAATCGAGGGTTAACTGTTGGAACTTTGCATAGGCTCCTTAGCCAGGCCTTACTAGCCTGCACTCACCATTCGTGCACACGCCCAAACTGGGTACGCAGGTAAATGCAAGATTGAGAAATGTGCCAGAGGGGCAAGAACCCCACAAATGCAAAAAAAGGGAAACAACTTCATTTCCCAATGTTCTTTGCGCTGCACCACACCACAGCCAATCAGGCTGAGAGGCGCGACCAGAAAGAACATTGAAAAACGTGCCACAGCCAATCAAAATCGAGCCGCAGAAAAAAAACGCACCACAACCACAAATCACAAACCCATAACTACAAGCCCCAGAGTCCTGCGCGACATAAGCACGCAGAACGCTGAGGAAACCAGCACCCGAAAAATTAAAAAGAAAAACAACTCACCGCCTCACAGCCAAGCAAACACCAGCTGGCTTTCTTTCCCTCACCAACGGCGCCTGAAGGTCCCGACTGGAGTTTCCCCTTTAATATCAGTGGGTGGGGGGTTGCGATTCCCCTCTCCGCTGGCTACCCTAGGGTTGGGAGGTTTGGGGGGACAAAAGGGGTATGACCACCCAACCCTTTGGACCCAGGAGACCAGGGAGAGTGGATCGATTCCCCCCTCCTAAAAAAACTCCGTCTTTAAAGAGAAGAAACCAAGCAGTTTCTTCTCTTTAAAAACGGAGTTGTTTTAAGGAGGGGGAAAAAAATCGATCCACTCTCCCTGGTCTCCTGGGTCCAGAAGGGTTGGGGGGACATACCCCTTTTGTCCCCCCAAACCTCCCAATCCCAGGGGAGCCAGCGGAGAGGGGGGTCACAACCCCCACCCACTGATATTAAAGGGGAAAAGCCCGATCTACTTTCACGACTCCAGACAATCAAAGCACCATAACACAATAAAGCCCCCCTCCCCACCACCTAGCCCACCCTTCCTATCCCCCACCGACCATGTCCCTCCCAACCACCTAGCCCACCCTTCCTAACCCCAATGACCATGCTCCCCTCCCCACTACCTAGCCTACCCTTCCTAACCCCACCGACCACGCCCCCTCCAAAACCACCTAGCCCACCCTTGCTATCCCCCACTGACCACGCCCCCTCCCCACCACCTAGCCCACCCTTCCTAACCCCCAATGACCATGCCCCCCTTCCCACCACCTAGCCCACCCTTCCTAACCCCCACAGACCATGCCCCCTCCCCACCACCTAGCCCACCCTTCCTAACCCCCACCCACCACACCCCCCTCCACACCACCTAGCCTACCCTTCCTAACCCCCAATGACCACGCCCCCCTCCCCACCACCTGGTCCACCCTTCCTAACCCATGCCACCATGCCACCCTCCCCACCATGCCACCCTCCCCACCACCTAGCCCACCCTTCCTAACCCCCAAAGACCATGCCCCCTCCCCACCACCTAGCCCACCCTTCCTAACCCCCAATGATCACACCCCCTTCCCACCACCAAATAAATAAATAATTTTTTAAAATTACTAAAAACACAGTCAAAAATAACCAAAAATACACAAAAACAAACAAAAACACCAAAAACAATATGAAGTAAAGAAAAACACAATCAAATACAAAACAAACAGACAAAAATACAAATTCCAACCACCACCACCCCACACACACACACAAAAGAAATTAAACAAGCAAACTTACCAAAAGATGTCCTACCTCCACAAGGACCGGAAAAGAAATGAATAAAGAAAGAAAGAGACTACTTACCAGAAGAAGCTCCACCCGGAGGCCAGGAGAGAAAAAACAGTCAAAATACAAGAACCCCTACCAGCACCACCTGCTGGCCACAATAGTAAAAACAATTAAAAAACACACAACAGCCCCAAACAAAAGGCCACAAGAGCAAAAACAAATCAAAAACATAACACAAATTCACAATTTTACACAAAAGGTCACACCAATAAAAACAAGTCAAAAAAATTATACTAACACACACTTTAACACAAATCACAAACGTATGTCAATAAAATACAATAGAAACTTTTAAAAATCCTGTGCTGAGTTTTAATTCAAATTAAAACCCAAAACATCTAAACACATTTTAAAAACATTGAATGTAAAAAACATTTACTTTTACATTATTAAAATTATTACCTATGGTACTAATTTAAAAAATTCAAAAAACTAAAACATTATTCGCTTACATAAAACAATTTGAAAAAATTATATCATACTTTGTTCTTTTATTAATCCTCAAAAAACCCCAAAAAAAGCAGATCACAGTTAATAACAGCCAAGCCCAAAAAAATTACATAAATAAACATTTTAAAAATTAAAATTACAGACTAAGCAATTTTTAAAAAACATTAACGCAGTTTAACCTTCCAACACAATTTAAAACAGCCCGTCAATGCCGGGCAACCTCTGCTAGTCTTAACCTATAAAACCAAGGGTTAACCATTGGAACTGGTTATAGGTTGCTATGCCTTGCCATACTTGCCTGAACTCACCCTTCATGCACACGGCTGATCTGGGTCCACAGGTCAATGAAGGATTGAGAAAACCGGCAGTGGGGCAACAGCCCCACAAACGCGAAAAAAGGGAAACAACTTCACTTCCCAACATTCCTTGCACCACGCCATGCCAGAGCCAATCAGGCTGAGAGGCTCTCGCGTGGCGCGGCGTTCGGAAACGCGCCACAGCCAATCAAAAGAAAACCATTTTAAAAAAATGCAGCACAAACACAAAGCACAAACCCATAACTACAAGCCCCAGTGTCCTGCGTGCCATGAGCACACAGAACACTGAGGAAGCCGACGCCCAAAAAATAAAACCAAAACACCAGGAGAGCAAGTCTGCCAAGCCGCGGGAACCAAAGCCCCCCTCCCCAATGGCGCCTAAACCTCCCGATCGGAGTTTTCCCTTTAATATCACTGGGGGGTGTTGTGCTCCCCCTCTCTACTGGCTCCCCTGGGGTTGGGAGGGTTGGGGGGACAAAAGGAGTCTGTCTCCCCAACCCTCCTAACCCAGGGGACCTTGCAGAGAGGGGATTCCCCTCCACAAACACACACATGCCCCATATTAAAGAGAAGAAACCAAGCGGTTACTTCTCTTTAAAAATGGAGTTGGGGGGGGAATCCCCCTCTCCGATGGCTCTCCTGGGTCCGGAAGGGTTGGGGAGAGAGACCCCTTTTCTCCACCCAACCCTCCCAAACCCAAGGAAGCCAGCGGAGAGGGGGATCACACACCCCCTGATATTAAAGGGGAAACCACAATTGAGATTTCCCTTTTAATATCAGAGAGTAGCCTGGATTCGATTCCCTCTCCTGGGTCCCATGAATCTGGAAGGTTTGGGGAGACAAAAGGGGTCTGTCCCCCAAGCCTTCCAGAGCCAGGGGAGATAGCAGAGAGGGGATCCCCCCGTAGGACACCAAAAAACACAAAAACAAACAATCAAAAACATCCAAAAATACACAAAAACAAACAAAAATAACACCAACAAACAAGACAAAGTAAACAAAAACCAAAATTTCAAAACACACCCAGCACCCAGCCAAACACCATAAAATCCAACCACCACCACCACTCCAAATAAAGAAAATCAGCCAACTCACCACCACACAACCTCAGTCCACAACGACTGGAAAAGAAATTAATAAAGAAAGAGACTACTTATTGTAAGAAGCTCCACCCAGAGGCCACGAGAGAAAAAACAGTCAAAATACAAGCAGCACTTGTATCAGCAGCACTTGCTGCCCACAATAATAAAAAAATTCAAAAAGACACAACAGCCCCACACAAAAGGCCTCAAGAGTAAAAACAAGTAAAAACAAATAACACAAAATCATAATTTTACACAAATCAAAAACAGATGTCAATAAAATAAAATAAAAACTATCCAAAAATCCTGTGCTGAATTTTTAGTCAAATAAAAAACAAAAACATCAACACACAGTTTAAAAACATTTATTGTGAAAAACATGAATTTTCACATTTTTAAAATTAGTACCTATGGTACAACTATTAAAAAAATACATACTAACAAATTATTGGGTTAAATAAATTTTTTGGAAAAAGTATATCATCCTTTGTTCTTTTTTTCATCAACAAAACTCATCACAGTTTATAACAGGCCGCCAAAAAATGTGTATAACTAAAAATAATAATTATAGACTAACCTCTTCTTTACAAACATTAACAACAACAACAAAAACTTTCCAACACCATTTAAAACAGCCCGGCAATGCCAGGCAACCTCTGCTAGTCTATATAACTAAAATCAAGGTCCAGTGCTGTATGTTCCTTATACAAATCCAGACCCCTGCACTGATCGCACTGAAACTCGGCAAATTTGTACCTTGGGCTGAAGAGACGGTCCCTGCGGGGGTGTCAAGCCCCATGGGGAGGGGTACACCCCCTAAATCAATCCGCAAAGGGGATGCCCCCACCAACAGGAGAAAGAGCAAGGGGAAAACACCAACCAGGGGAGATTGTGATGTCATTGCCACAGCTCAACCAATTTCCAGCTAACCAGATCTAGGGCTCCGTGACATCACAGGGCTCCCTCATACAAAACGACAACCCTGCACCGATTGCACTGGAAACTGCATGCACGCCTACCTTCAGCCGCCCGCCTTGGAGTCCTTGCCTCCAAAAGGGGCTGCAATGCTCCCCCACAGCCGGCAGAAATGACCAGGGGAGGTGACTGCACATGTGCGAGAATCCATGCATGCGCCTAACCCTGCCTGGTGTTCCAGGCTGTGGCGCATGTGCAAAATTTCACACATGCACCAAAGTCTGCCCTGCATTCCAGGTGGCGCACAGCCTAGCTGCCAGTACGGACTGTGGCAATTACAGCCATTGCAGCCACCCCCGCCCCAGCAACTACTGTTGGCAGGAGGCCACCGCAGCATGGCTCCTCTGCACTCCTGAGGCATGCCTCGGGGGGGGGGGAACCAAAGCAGGGGGCGGGTGGAGGACAGAACTGGGCTGTCACCTTCTGCAGGCATCCATCCCCCCAATGGGTCCTCTCCCCACCCACCCAAATGGAGCCTCCCTTCCGCCTGACACAATCCATGGGAGGACATAGGGGTCGGGCTGTGATGGCTACCCACTGACTGTAGTTGCTGGAGAGGCCAGTGGTGGCAGCCAGAGTCAGGCTGAGACGGTGCCTCACGGTGGGGCTGAGAGAGTGACCGCGATGACAGCAGACAAAAAGGTAAGGCAGCTAGGGAGGCGGGCCCGGGTCTCTCCTTGGCCTGTAGCATATCCCTGGACAACGCTGGGTCCTCTGCTAGTTTATTTTAAAACCAAGCTATCTGAGGGAGCACCTCTTCCTTAGGAGTTATACCCAAAGCACCCAGGTATGAAAGCTTCAAGTGGTTACACCTAGAGAGGGAACAAAAGCAAAAGCCACATTGAGGGCTTTCTCTGATATAGCCCCCACCCCTGGAAAGAATTGCCAGTAGAGATTAGAAATGCTCCTACATTATTAATGTTTCGTAATTCACTAAGTACTTACCTGTGTCAGCTAGCCTTTCAAGGCCTATAAGATCATTAGAACTGTGTAATGTTGGTCCTGGATTTTTTTTAAAAATATTACTTTCCTTTACTGCTGCTGATTGTTTTTTTTTTGTAAATATCTTTATGGTCATAAGATTATCTGACACTTTCTGGTTTCTCTTAGGGTTACTTTTGGATGATTGAATTGTATGTTTTATATATTGTAAGCTGTCCTGAGTGGTAATTGTTATCAAATTATTTTCATGCAAAAAGGAGGGTATCTATATAACTAAAATCAAGGTCCGGTGCTGTATGTTCCTTATACAAATCCAGACCCCTGCACCGATTGCGCTGAAACTCAGCAAATTCGTACCTTGGGCCGAAGAGACAGTCACTGCGGGGGTGTCAAGCCCCATGGGGAGGGGTATGCCCCATAAATCAATCTGCAAAGGGTACACCCCCACCTACAGGAGAAAAAGCAAGGGGAAAAAGCCAACCAGGGGGGATTGTGATGTCATTACCACAGCTCAACCAATTCACAGCTTGCCAGATCTGGGGCTCTGTGACATCACAGGGCTCTCTCATACAAAGCGACACCCCTACGATTGCGTTGGAAACTGCGTGCACGCATACCTTCAACGTCTGGGGTGGTTGGCATGGATAACCGGCAGCCCGCCTTGGGGTCCTTGCCCCTGAAAAGGGGCTGCAATGCCCCCCCTGCTGGCAGAAACAACCAGGGGATGTGAGTGCGTATGTGCAAGAATCCATGCATGCACCTAACCCTGCCTGGTGTTCCAGGCTTTGCCGCATGCGCAAAATTCCATGCATGCGCCAAAGTCTGCCCGGCATTCTAGGTGGCACACGGCCTAGCTGCCAGTATGGATGGCAGCAATTATGGCCATTACGGCTGCCCCCGCCCCAGCAACTACTGTTGGTGGGCTGCCATCGCGGCATGGCTCCTCTGCCTTCCTGAGGCATGCCTCGGGGGGAAGGGAGAGCCCACAGCCAGGGGGCGGGTGGAGACGGGACTGGGCTGTCACCTTCCGCAGGCGTCCGTCCCCCCAATGGGTCCTCTGCCCACCCACCCAAATGGAGCCTGACACAACCCATGGGAGGACGGAGAGGCTGGGCTGTGATGGCTACCCACTGACTGTAGTCACTGGGGAGGCCGGCGGCAGCCAAAATCAGGCTGAGATGGCGCCTCATGGTGGGGCTGAGAGAGTGGCAATGACGACAGCAGACAAAAAGGTAAGACAGCTTGGGTGGGAGGTGGGGGGCCTGGTTCGGGTCTCTCCTTGGCCCAGGTAGGGTACCCCCATGCAACGCCGGGTCCTCTGCTAGTAAATGTAAACAAACAAATAAATTCATCTTGGTATAGTATCCTAATTTATTGGATGCTCTGAGAGATGGGGATGTGTATTTGAACAAGAACCAAGCTGGTTTACAATTAAAAGAGACTTTTAAAAATGCTAGTGGTTCACCATCTCGTGTTAGGTTGCCCTTGCTTGAAAGCCAGTAGCATCCGACTCTAGGGTTTGGTGCTCATCTCTGTTTATTGCCAAAGAGCCAGCACTGTCTGCATCTGCAGACGTTTCCGTGGACATGTGGTAGGCATGCCTAGACAACAGAGTGCATGGAACACTGTTACCTTCCCCACCGAGGTGATACCTATTTATTTACTTGCAATTCCTTGATTTCAAGCTGCTAGGTTGGCAGGAGCTGGAACATTGACGGAAGCCCACTTATCATGCAGTACTCGGGTCTCAAACTGCTGGCCTGCCAACCTTCCAGTCATCAAGTTCAGCATCTTAACCACTAAGCCACCACAGTCTTGTGTTTGAAAACAGATCAAACTAATGTACTGTATTTTCTGGCGTATAAGACTACTTTTTAACCCCGAAAAATCTGTGCCAAAGTCAGGGGTCGTCTTATAGGACAGGTACTTAACTGCAGCTTGTTTCCCCTTGCTTCATATGTCCGGCGCATATGGTGGGGGGTGCCGCGGCTGAGTCCCTGCTCTGTGTGGGGAGTATGAAGCAAGGGGAAGCAAGCTGCACACATCTTCCTGTACCTCAAGGAGGAGAACGTGAGCGTGGATTGGCTCTCCACCAGAACCTGCCCATTCGACTCGGAGGGCTGCGCGTCTTCGGGTTGAGTGTGGATTAATTTTTATTTGGTGTGCATTGGAAGAGAGGTAGTCTTATACGGCAAGTATATTCCAAACTCTATATTTTAACTGGAAAAGTTGGGGGTCGTCTTATACGCCCAGTCGTCTTATACGCCGGAAAATACGGTAGGTTGTTTGTCAAAATGTGCTGTGCTTTTGCACATGAATTTGTTAATGAAAAAGACTTAACTGCATGGCAAATTGTTTTGGCTTTTGATTTCTTGCTGTTCATCAGCACTTCTTCCTCCACCTCTTGACTGCAGCATCATGTTTTAATTTCCAAACAGTTTTGATTCTTTATCATTGTCAAGTCAAATCAGTACTATCCTGGGCTTCAGTATTTTTTTTCTGATAGTGCCTCACATATTTAGCTATGCATATTATCACCTTTGTTTTATTTTATACCATCAAGTAGGAACCAACTTACAGTAACCCTATTGGGATTTTCAAGGTACAGTAACTGGAAAAAAAAATAAGGAGTTGTTTTACCAGATCTACATCTCCAGTGAGTTTCCATAGTTTTGCAGGGATTCTAACCCAGTCTTCCATTATTCTATCCTCTACACCGGGGTGGAGGTTGGGGGTTGGGGGTCCCCAACCTTTAGTTTTTGATCTACAATTCCCAGAAGCCTAAGTCAATTCCCCAAAGCAATGATCAGCCAACGTACTGGCTTTAGCATCTGCGTATTGAAGTCCAAAAACCAAAAGTTGGTGACTACTACTCTACACCACACTGGGTATTCCATTGCCTGTGTAGATGACAAAAACAGAAATCACACCAACCAACAACAAAAAACTCACTATTGTCTATCCTATTTTTATCACCAATCCAGTACCACACCTATGGTACCTGCTACCCCTATAATAAGTTATATTTGATTTGATGGCAGATAATATGATAAAGCATATAAATTCAGTATGGCTATGTCTATTGCAGGCGCACCCCCCAAAAAAGGACTCAGACACTGGTGAAAGTGGATAACGGCATTGGGCCACATTTATTGATTCATGCCCTAGTCCGAATTATAAATTTCGATTGGTACTCAACCAATTATAATTCTTAAGGCAAGCAGGCCGCAGTAACACTGGTAAGGTACCTCCCAAAATTGCCCACGGCAATTGGTTACAATGTATCCATTTGTATCAATTTGTTTGTTGGCAACAAACAAATTGTTGACCGTAGTCAATAAACTAACTACTGACCCCACCCTCTGACGCGTATCCGTAAAATAACGGGGTGATGCATGCTGCTTAGCTCGTGCCATCACCCCATTGCCTGGTTCGTAGTTGACCGGACAACATTAACCAACTTGTGCCTATCTAGTGTTGTCCAGTCAATTGCGAACCTGCCGGATACCTGTGGGTCATAAATATTTACCTTACCAGTGCTACTCGCCACACGGGGAGGCTTCAATAAAGGCTCACCGCCCCCCAACCCAGACCATCAGCTTGGTCAACAGGCCTGCTTGCAGATCTTCCAAAAAGAGGTTCATACCTCCTGGTGACAGATGGACCCCATCCCCTGCGTAAAGTTCACAATTTTGAAGACTAATATCGGGGTGTCAGACGACGCGCCCCCAACCCTTGTCTACCAAGAACCGGGCTACTGCCCTGTTCACCGAGCAGCGAGCACGGTCAAGGGCCTGGAGGTTAATGCCCCCCCTGTAAGCGTGACGCGGTATGATGTCCGACCAAATCAGGGTTGTGGCAGGCCGCACATAATGCAAGTAAGCCAGGTCACCGCAGATAGCATGTTTCAGCAACAGGCCGGTGACCTGGCCTAAATCATTGCCCCCAAGGTGTATAATCAGGACATCAGGCGGGTCAGCGTCCCTGATGGAAAAAAGGAATGGCAACAGTTCCCGCCATAACATCCCGCGCTTACCGTACCACCTTAGACATGCGGACGCACGTAGTCCCAGCTGGGGTCCCCACTCTGTCGCCGCAGCATACTGGGCTGCCCTGTGCACATAGCTATGGCCCACCAGCCATACTGCCACTGGTGTAAATCGACACCCAGGGTCTGTCAAAGAAAAAAGGAAACAGGACAGTGACTTAACTGGGACTCACAATTGAAGAGGGCGAACATATAACTGAAAACACTGTGATCCCCACCTTCCCATCTGGTGTATCTCAGCCCCAGAGTACCCGAATGCAACTGCAGTAGAAGCAGCTCCTATTCTAAAAGAATGGGTGCTGTAACGAGCCCCGGGGAGGCCAACACTGGATAATGCCTTACCGGTCACCTTCCAAAATTGAAATTTAGTAAGGGGAGACCCATCTTGGTGGCAGAAAAACGGGCCAGGGCGCATACCACGCAGTGCAAGGAACTCTTGTAGGGCACCAACCGGACAGATGTCTGCCATTGAACATCGTAGCAGTCTTACACCACTGCCTACACCGTGCTGATCAACTTTTGAGGAATGTATCCTCAACTGAGCCCACTCATCAGAAACGTAGACATCTTCGAGTTCCAGTGCCCTACGCGTCGCATCCGCCTTAGACAGTAGCACAAGCTCACTGATGCGGAGCGCTCCAAAAAAGGCCACCGTGGTAGCTGCATGAAACAGGGCTGCCTCATACCTGTCAAAACACAGGTCATGCCAGCCCCGTGCAAGGTGGGTAAGTACCCCTGGAGAGATTGGGTGGCGGTTGTCCGGGCAGCGTCCACGCTCCCGCGCCCACCCTTCCAAAATGTGTCGTATACGGAAGTCATTTGTCCTGTCAGCATAACCCCCCACCTTGGCCATGAATGCCAGTGCTGACAGCCTGGATGCTATGGTGCGGGGAGCTAGGCCCTGGCTGTGTAGGTAAACCATGAATTGAAGAATCTGCGCCACTGGTATAGGCCAGATCCCTGGTAATCGAAATTGGGCGCAAAAGGCCTGGAAAGTACTGAATGCGTGGAGATACGCCTTACGCGTGCGGGGCGCCAGCGGCATGCCGATCGCCCGGTTCACCTCTCCTTGCCAAACGTCCATATGTTGTCCTGGAGCGGCGAGGGAAATTCCTCTGCGTCCGGGGCCAAGGCACGGAACCGGGAGATCTGCAAGTGGGACAAAGCATCAGCGATGTCGTTATTAATACCTGGTATATGCCTAGCCCGAAATAGCACATTGAGGCGTAGGCTGCGCAAAACAAACTGGCGCACCAATTCCATGACTCTGGGTGATTTTGACGTCTGAGTGTTGACAATGTGCACAACCGCAGCATTGTCACACCAGAAATGAACGACCGAATTGGCCCACTCCGCACCCCATAGCATCAAAGCTCCCAGTATGGGAAAGAACTCAAGGAACGTGAGATCGCGCAGGCGATCCGTGTCCTTCCAAGCTAGTGGCCATTGACCATATGCCCACTTCCCCTCGAAGTAAATCCCATAACCCAGGGACCCTGATGCATCCGACTGAACCTGGAAACGAGGGGACACCAGAAGGTCAGATCTCCAAAATGAGACCCCATTGAACTCTTTAAGGAATTGAAGCCATATCAGCAGATCGGCCCTCATGCCCCTGTTCAGACGGACCCTATGACAAGCCAGCCATGGCGTCGCACAAGCGTCGAGCAAAAGCTCTGCCAGGTGCAACCACCCTGCAAGCGAAGTTAAGGTGACCATGCAGTACCTGTAGCTCACGGAGGGATACCTTGCGTTTGGCCATCAAGGCCGAGATCAACAAAGTGATCCGGGAAACCTTGTCAATGGGCAACCTGGATGCCTGCGCAACCGTGTCAATTTCGACACCCAGGAACGTGAGCTTGGTGGATGGGCCCTCGGTCTTTTCGGGCGCTAAAGGGACACCAAGTTCCTGCATTAGCGTCTGAAATGTGGTGAGGAGACGCGTACACGTGTCCCAGCCCCGTTCACCCCCGAACAAAAAATCATCGAGGTAATGGGCTACAGACCGAGATCCCGACCTGCGAACAAAGGCCCACTGTAGAAAGGTGCTAAAGCGTTCAAATGCCGAGCATGAGATGGAGCAGCCAAAAGGCATGGCTTTATCAAAGTAAAACTTGCCCTGGAATTTGAAACCCAACAACTCAAAGTCGCCCGGGTGCACAGGCAGCAGACGGAACGCCGACTTAATGTCACACTTTGCTAATAGTGCACCCGGGCCACAAGAGCGCACCATGCGCAGGGCCTGGTCAAATGATGTATACCTGACCGAACAAAGGTAATCAGGGATAGCATCATTGACCGAGTGGCCAGCCGGGTACGACAGGTGGTGAATCAGACGAAACTTCCCCGGTGTCTTTTTGGGGACTAATCCCAAAGGGGAAACCTTCAGATTGGGAAAGGGCGGGGCGTGAAAGGGGCCAGCCACCCTACCTGCATTGACCTCCTTGGCGATACTGAGGGCGGCCACCTCCTCCCTGCCCTTAAGGGAAAATAAGTTGGGTGCATTTTGGGGGGACCTATCCCCTTCAAACAGAATGCGAAACCCCCGCTGGAAACCTTCCAGCAAGTAAGCGGCGTCTCCCCTCCTTGGGTATGCTGCGAGCCAACGCTCCAGCATGACCACATTAATTGGGGAGGGGGCCTTTTGATTGACCAGCCCCCTCAGCGGCAGGTCTGCCCGTTCCTTGTCCACCTCTACCCCTGCCCCGAAACCCGCCCGCTCGCGGGCACGCAGCAGCGGCGTGGGGGCCAGCGCAAGAGGGACACTCGTGCTTGTACCGGCACTGTTTTCTATTGCACGCACCATTGGCCGAGAAGCTCCAGCACAGCAGGCGGGCTGGAACCCCCTGCCCCGCCACCTGGCAGGGTGCCTGTGCTGGAGTGGCTCGCTGGACCGCATGTCCACAATGATACCTCTCCCCGGGCGCAGGGCGCGTGGGGGTCATATACAGAAGCCACAGCTTCTGACAGGGCTCATCCCACCTCATCTCCGGGTGTAGGGGCACTCTCATTCGAAATTCCTCGTCGTAAGCCAACCACGATGGGCCAGGGAAATCAACCATTGCCCTGTAAATGTTGTCCAAATACTGGACGATCGGAATGGCCAGATCAGGCCGGGCCCTAAGGTACACCGCCATGTATATGAGATATGCGGGCAACCAATTGGCCCACGTACGTGGTGGCTTACGACGGCGGGACTGCTCCTTGTCCTTTTCATCTTGCCCCTCCCTCTCTTCCTTGGTGGGTTCCCTGTTCAGCAGGGAGAAAATGTCCACGTACTCCCCCCGCCAAATTTTTTCTTTAGTGGCTTGTGCCAAATGATCCCCAAGGGGCAAAGAGTACCCTGCCATCGGGAGTGCCGACACCGGCACGTTAACAGTGCGGGGCATCAAAAATGGGGCTGCAACTTGCCCTGAAACCCCCGCAGCACTCCCCGTAACAGGAGGACCTCCACCCCATGAGTGGCCTGCCGTCGGCAAAGCCGCACCTGGGTACGCTGGGGGTTGCTGTCCCCCAGTCCCAACCTGATGTGGCCATGGCCACTGTAGGCCCTCCCCTGTGGTGGATGGTGGTGTGGGTGCATTAGTTTGAACCGGATACTCACAAGTTGCACCCCCGTGGGCTGCCCCCACTGGGGGTTCCGGCCCACGGCAGGCGTCGGAGCTCGTGACCGGAATCGAGCTCGGCGGACACACCCGACCACTACCAGCTGGAGGTATCTGCTGCGTGGGGAGTTGCGAGGCTGCGGCGGGCACCGGCCTGTGGGCCTCAAGTAGCTCAACCCGGCCGGCCGCCTGCTGAAGATTGGCCGGCGCCGCGGTGAACTGTAGGCCAGAAGATGCCCCAGATGGAGTGGATACCCCCATGGACGCCTTCAAGGCCGCCACGTGGGCCAGAAGGGCGTCCACTTTCATGGAGCCCCCGACGCAAAGGGGGCCAAGGGGGGCGTGCGACCCACTGGCCGCCATGCCTGGGGCCGTTGCAGATGCACTTGGGCCCGAGTATGGCCATGGCCCAAGCTCCGGCCCTTGAGGCACCTGGGGCATACCTGCCAAGGAAGTAGCCCCAGCCCACCCTCCTGGGAAAAAACAATGGCCGGGGGATGCAGGCCAGGGGCCGGAGGCCCAGCGGCGCTATGCCCACCCACCTGTCCCAAGCCCATGGCCGAGGCTTGTGGGCCGGGGGCCGCAGCCCCCGCTGGGCCGGCCTGGGGCTGTCCAGCCTCAGGCCACGGGTTGATCTGCCCCATTCCACCGGTCCCGGTGGTTGCCCCCGCAAAGGGGGCCAGTTGAGGGGGGGCAGTCGTGGTCCTCCGACCCGGCTGCGGCCTCCTTGTCGGGCGAACTGAATTTGCCATCGCCTTCTTTCTGGAAGGCATCGCTCCTGTATGGGAAGCCTGATAGCAGGCGAAGAAAAAACTGCTTGCTGCCCGAACGGAGGCTTCCCTGCAGCACGGAGAGCGACGGAGCTAAAAACTTCTCCTCTCCGTCGCTTTCACAAAATGGCAGCTCGGCTGTCTCGTGGCCACCCCTTTTAAAGGGTGCTGGCCACGCCCCCTAACTACCCGGATGCCCAAGTCCGGTGGGGGGGCCCCCGCAAAGAGCGCGGCGGCCATTTTGGCGCCGCGGTTGCATTTGCAGGCAGGAGCAGGGGGCAAAGAGTTACATTATTCTTAATGATGTCATGCGTACCAATATCTATACTCTACAGACGTTGCAGATCCAATAGGCATCTCTGACACCAATATAGTCATGGTCCAAATGGCAACATTCATTTCAATATATGTTCTGGTTGGAGGGGGTAGTAATATTTTTGTGTTGACCAAATTTCTGACTTTTTGGGTAATTGGAATCAAAATGCTATTTTTTGGCAACAGGGACACAGGGCCCAAACACGACACTAGGAAGCAGGCCATTAGAAAATCATAGACAATAAGAAAAAGATCAGGGAATACAAAGGAAATTAACAGTGGAAAGGACAATAAAGGGTACTGAGGATTAGCGCAGAAAAGAGGAAAACATGAAACTGGAATTGGGAGTTGTGATGACCCAATCTTTTAACTAAAGACTTAGATTGCTGCCCAGTGGAATTCCGTATAGAATGCACATCTAGTCAGCATTATAGGTGCAAACTACAAGAGGCACAGCAAAAAGGGTTTTATACAAATGATAGAATATATGCTTCCTCATTGCCATTTGTTCACAAAACAGCAGCAAACAACCTGTTTAAACATTACTGGGGAAAATTCTTGTTTGCTCTTTTATGAGCTTGTCTTAGTTTCTTCATGAGCAGCCGATGGTATGACTCTGAACTTTTGAGAGGAGGCATCTCTTCTGGATTGAACCATTAGCTGCTTCTTGTTTCTTCTGCACATACAGACTATATTCAGTTGTTGAAATAAAAGAAAGCTGAGTTTGGTTCTTCTAGACTTTGGTAACATTGTCCAAGTCATAAACTTAATTGCACTTTGATACATATAGATTGATATTCTATAGCCAGAGCAGATGACGCTAGACACACTAGAGATAACCATGGCAAAGGTCATACTGGCTGTGTTTTGCAGAGATGGAAAACATTATGGGGTTGTTTTTTTTTTGGACTATAACTCCCAGAAGATCTTAGCTGACAGAGGCATGGAATATGCTGGCTGAAATACTGTTTGAGATACTCATTTCAAAAAACAGCATTTGTCATCTCTGATATTTTCCCTTGTACGGCGAGACACACTAAAATCCTCATTGAAAAAATGTCATCAATTGCAAATCCACTTTGAGTTCCAATGTTCTAAAGTTGATCAGGGAAATATGATATTCAACATTTTTGTTTCAGCAGGGCTACAGGAAAAATATCATTCTAGGCCTGATGATTTAATCAGTTTTTAAGAACAGATGTTATCAAGGAGATGTGACACTTGCCTGAATGCAAGTGACATTCAATTAGAACACTGCTTGAGTTATTCAATTCTAAACTTGTACAGAAAAACTTAACTGCAGATTAGATCAGACAATGATACAGTATGGGAAATACCACTGTATCAAAGGGTTTACAGTAGGCGATCATAAACTTCAAGGTGGAATTTGGGTCTGATTTATAGCCCTTGCAAACTCACTGAAGTAAAAGTATATTTGTCTACCTATTCTTCATGTTCAGCTGGTGCTCTGTCTATGCCAGCTCTTTCAGGTTCTTGAGAAATACCTCAGGGTGATTTCTGTTGCTCATTCCCCCTTCATCATAAGATTATAACCAGATGGCAAAATATTATCTTCCTTAGGTTAAAGGTACTCAAAGACAGCAGTTCATACTGACTTAATCTGAGGTTGATGAAGTGGTTTGTATCTTTGAAGACATCTAGATTGAATTATTACAGCACATTATTTTGTGTGGGTTTTTTTTGCATCAAATTCCTTGGATAGCATTAAACTGTGTAATAGCCAACATTCTACAAGCAAGTTCCATCACTTATCTAGAGACATTCTCAGATTGTAGCCACTGACATGACTCTTAAAACATGTTATAAAAGAACCAGTGTCAAACTTGATACACTTCACTATCTTGATTTAAACATTTTCAGCAACACGATGAGTAGGACCATGCAGAAAAGTTTCTTCTCCATTCATTCCCTTTGGTGAATTGGGTGGTTTTTTAAAAAAAAGACTTGAGTTTGAGGAAAGCTGATAGCATTCTCAGGATGTTCCTTACTAGCTGGGAGTCTGCTATGGGGCTTAATGGCTTGGCCCATCTCTTTTCCAATGGTACCCATCATCTAGAATATTTTTCCTATTCATGGAGCTGGTACCTTCCTTCACACATTCAGGTTGGTCTTTACATTGAAATGAAGTTCTAGATCCACATCTGCATCTATGTAGATCTCTGAACAGGATCCAGAGACTGTAATCTAAGTTGTATGTGGAATTTGTGGGACACAATTGGGTTCTATATGATGAAGCATTCAGGAATTTGGCAGCTACCTACCTCACTCTTCAGTGGGAACACAAACACCAACAATTATTGCAACAGTTCATGACCTTACTCTACCCCTTGCAAAGAGATTGTATGGCAGTAAACATGTGATCTGTAATATACTTTCAGGTGAATGCTCCCACATGGCAATGGCCCAGGTGGTTCAATCCTGCATGTTATGTTTGGACCTTTGAGCACCAAGTATGGTCATTATGAGATGTTTCAGAGAAATTGGGTATACCTGTCAGGCATAGGAGCAGATAGCTTTTTGGATGATCTGCAGAAGGGCCTATGCTGGTTTAACAGTTTATTGGGTGAGGGAAGCTAAACACAATCTAATCTTTCTGTAGGATAGTATAGGATTAGGGTGGTAGTGGTGAGTCCCACAGAGTGTCATTTGGAAACTGGTTCCCCCAAGTATTGTGTGATTCAGGTGCTCAAGCAGGGTGGCCTTCTGTAGGGTTTTGGGGTACATCCAACTTTGATTCATGAGAATTAAGTTGGAGATGTGCCTGGGGATACCTCTCTAATGCAGTTGGCTGGGATAGGTCTTGTGAGGCATAGCAGTCCCTAGAGGTTAAACACCTAGTCTGGGCTGGAGAAGAGTTGCAACGGTCCACCTGTTATGGCAATTCAGCCAATACGTCAATACTTTTGGATGTTGCCCTGGAGATTTAAATTCATCCAAAGTAATAATGTATTCCTTGATTATTTGTTTATCAATCTAAAGCTGCACTCCTGTTTCCTCCTTTTGTTCTTCATGTTTGACTAGAAGGTCATAGACCAGTGGTTCTCAAACTTGTTGGAGGTACTGAACCCCGCAAGTTTCATAATACATTCACTGAACCCTTCACAGAATTTGACATAAATATCCTGGTGACCAGAATGGACACACCCAAACTTCCACTGAAACCCTGAGACTGACTCACCAAACCCCTGGGGTTCAATCAAACCCAAACTGACTCACCGAACCCCCCTGGGGTTCGATAGAACCCAGGATAAGAATCACTGTCATAGACTGTCTTTTGGGGAAAGACCAAGCTAAAGTACAAATTGAACACTTGTGCCTTTTCTTTGTTTGTTCTCATTTTCTTATTAAGTAGCTGAGCCGCTATTTTTTTCTTTTGCTATACATGTACCTGAATAATTCTTTTTGTTTCCTAAGCAGAGTTTCTCCAGCAAAAATCCTTTCAATCCAGAATAATTTCTGACACAAAATTATTATTATTCTTTTTGTTGTTTCATTTCATTTCACTTTATTTTTGTATACCGCTTAATTCAACCAAAGGTGACTCTAAACGGTTTACATCATGAAAAGTGCAAGAAACAGTAATATAATATACAAAATCAAAAGCATCAAAGATCATACAATAAGCAAAATACAGTAAAAAAATAAATACATAATGATATACAAAAGCAAAAGTACAACAAATACAGTAAATACAGTTCCAATAAAAATACACTGGCATATCAGGGTATAACAGTCAACCGGACAGCAGCAAAAACATACAAATCAATTCACCCCAGCCCCCAAAAGTCCCAGAGACATAAATCAATGAACCTGGTGCCACTGTAAGCCCAAAGACCTGGCCAGCAGCGTGGCGGTGGTGGATCCCGGGAGCTGACAAAAAAATTCATGGTGGCTCCCACCTGCGCTGAATCCCGGGAGCTGATGGAGCGGTCCCCCGGGACGTGCAGGGAGTGCTAACGGGAAGTGGTGGTGGCAGCAGCTCCTTTTCTGCCTTCTGGGTGGGCTGGGTCTAGAGGGTGGAGGCAGTGGTGGTGGCTCCCACCTGCACCGAATCCTGGGAGCCGATGGAGTGGGGCGCTGGGATGCGCAGGGAGTGCTAATGGGAAGCGGCGGCTCCTTTTCTGCCCTCTGGGGTGGGCTGGGTCCGGAGGGCAGAGGCAGCGGCGGTGGCTCCCACTTGTGCCAAATGCCTGGAGCTGATGGAGTGGGCTCCCGGGATGTGCAGGGAGCGCTGGCAGGAAGTGGTGGTGGCTCCTTTTCTGCCCTCCGGGCAGGCTGGGACCAGAGGGCAGAGGCAGCGGCGGCGGCTCCCACCTGTGCCGAATCCCGGGAGCCGATGGAGTGGGCTCCTGGGATGCGCAGGGAGTGCTGGCAGGAAGCGGTGGTGGCTCCTTTTCTGCTCTCTGGGTGGGCCGGGTCTGGAGGGCAGAGGCAGCGGCAGCAGCTCCCACCTGCGCAGAATCCCGGGAGCCAATGGAGTGCTGCTGCTTTAAACATATCTTGCTAACCTCACTTAATTCATAGCTTTTGCCTTCCTAAAGCTACCCCTACAATTCTTTGCCATTTGTCAGTATTCTTCTTTTGTGGCCTCACCTTCCTTTGACATCCTATACATGATTTTTTAAAAAATCTTCAGGTCCTCTCAGAGATTTTTCTGAAGCCAGACACATTTTCTTTTTCCTTTTTTGCTGTCTTCCACTTTTTTCTTGTTTTTAGTGTGATAAGTCACACATATCTTAGACTCTTTTTCTTGTTAGGATCTTCTGCTATGGGACCTTACTATTGTTCTGATTTTATTGAAATTGGGTTTACTAACATCTAACGTACACTTGCAGCTACACTGAGCTTTTGTTTCCTTTGAAATCATGGTCACCTCCCCCCCCTTAATGGACCAACCATCCATACCTTGTTCTTCTCATCAATGAGCCTTGAAGCTTCCTGGGTGGCCTTTGGCCAGTCATTCTCAATCACCTCACCAACTTTCCTTAGTAGTATGAGAGTGACATTGGAAAGAGAAGAGCCAGGTATGCCACCTTGCACTCATCTGAGTGGAGAGTGTGTTGGCCTTGAACTTGAGATGTTCTAGTTCAAATTCTCACTGAGTCAATAAATCCCAGGTTTATCTTAGGCCAGTCACTTTGTCTCAGGCTAGTTTACCTCACATGACTGTTGGACAAAATGCATGAGAGAGACATATTTGCAGCCTTCAGCTTATTATAGTCAAAATGATGCAGACATCAGTAGTAATAAATGTCCAAATTAGATAAAATGAAATTCAAGGACTTAACTGGAAATTTAAGCAGTACTTGGAAGTTTATGAAAGTAAATAGTCTTGCTTTAATTGCTTCATGGGCCTGGCTTGCTATCATCTATAGTCCATAGGCATTCATCACCACTGCTCAAAAACGTAAACTTATGCAATGACTAATAAGTTTTGAGAATTTTTGTTCAAATTTGTTCATTTCAAAATTGAACTGACAATATTAAGATATGAGCTTGTGTTAAATCAATTAGTGATCTAAGTTGTTTAGAAGACATTAAAAGAATATGTCCTTTTTGCTGGGGGGGGGACCCCATGTAATAAACCTTACAATCATGGGTGATCACCTATTTGATAATAATACTAGTCTATTCCAAATACATTTTCATATTTCAATGGGGCATTGCCGAAACTCACAGAATTTTGATCCATTTTGGAACTATGCATTTCCACCCAATTTGTGCCATCTTATTCAGTGATACAGTGTCATTCTGAGCAGCATCATTCACCACAGGATCTACTGTATTGCTTTTAAAGTCAGATTGACTTAGCTTGAATATCGTAGGCTAAGTGTTTTTCATTAATTTTATTACTGTCCTGCTAATGAAGACAGATGTCACATGGCAACATTTATCCAGATAGTATAATATATTATTTAACTACCCAGTTTATTAGTGATGGTGATTCATCGTGATGACAATGGAGAAAAACAGATGATTTAGAATGTATGATGAAGTAATTCTGCATCTCTCAGCCTTGGTAATGAATCACTATTTTTTCACTCTCTCTTGACCTAATTTTCAAATGTGTTTAGTTATATGGGATGATGAGGATGGTGCCTATTAATCTTCTAAATTCACTCCCAATTTCTATGCATGCATCAACTTCAGATTATGGAAAAGATGTAGCTTGAGTCTTTGAGCTTTAGATAAGGAGTTATTGTGCAAAATTCAGTGAGGTGTTCTCTTCATGCAGTACAGTATTTTGAATTTACTTAGATGGGTTCAGATAAAAAAAGAACTAGATGGGTCATATTTTCAGAACTGCTATTTTTTAATTGTTTATATTTATACCTTACTAGCATAGTTTGCCCGGTGTTGCCGGGCTGTTTTAAATTGTGTTGTAAGGGATAATATTTTTGGTAATTTATGTAAAAAAGAGGTTAGACTGTAAATTTTTTTAAATTTTTTAAATTTATGTACAAATTTTTTTATGTAGTCATTTGTTAAATATATTGCATAGCATAGTTTGCCTGGCCAGCCGGGCATTTTTAAAGTGTGTGTTGGTGATTAGGGGTGGTTTTGGGTTTGCACATGCTGGGTTTGTTGTTATATTATAGTGTTTTTACTGTATTTTTATAATGTAACTCATTATGTAGTTTTTGTATTTTGATACCATGCTTATTTGTATTGCTCGCTATTGTAAATTTATTGTATCTCTGTATTATTATTTTGTTGTTATTTTGTTTGTATATGCTGTTAGCCACCTTGAGTCGGCCTTTGGCTGAGAAAGGCGGGATATAAATTAAACTGATTGATTGATTGATTGAAATAAAAAGACGACTGTTTCTAGGGAGACAAGCCATGAGAAACCTGGGGAACATAGTGAAAAGTAGAGCCATCACCTTGAAAATAAAAATTTGCATACTCAAAGCAATGGTATTCCCGGTGGTACTGTATGGGTGCAAGAGCTGGTCCATTAGGAAAGTGGAGCGCAGAAGAATAGATGCTTTTGAGATTTGGTGTTGGAGAAGAGTCCTGAGAGTCCCCTGGACAGCAAAGAGAACAAATAGGTAAATCTTAGAAGAAATCAATCCTGAGTGCTCATTGGAAGGTCAAATAGTGAAGATGAAGCTTAAGTACTTTGGACATCAAATGAGAAGGGAAGATTCACTTGAGAAGGCCTTGATACTGGGAAAGATGGAGGGCAAAAGAAGAAGGAGGTGGCCAAGGATGAGATGGCTAGATGGCATTGTGGACACAATGGGCACAGAGCTGGGCAGGCTGAGGAGGATGGTGGAGGGCCGAGGTGCCTGGAGGCCGATGGTCCATGGGGTCGCAAAGGGTTGGAATCGACTGTGCGACTGAACAACAACAAAACTATTATTTTAGAAATAAATTGATGATTATATCAAAATTATCAACCCTTCATTGATAATTATAAAGGTACAATACTAATATGATTGATTTGATCTTTTAATAAATCTTCCTTTTCACAGATACTACTGACCAAAATTTCTCTTCTCTGCTTCTAAAGAATCCTTTATTTTCTTCTTTAGCATTTCTGCTATGACTTTTTCATTCTAGTTTAGGTGACCAAATTAAATGCAGCTTTGAAAAGAGTTTGCCCCATTGATTTGTATAATGGAATCATATTTTCTGCACTATATCCATTCCCCTCTTCACATAGCCTAACATCTAATTTACAGTCTTGGCTGCCTCTCTCTATTGAGTTTGATGAGATGTCTTTATTGAGCTGCTGGTCCACAATGACACCAGGATCAGAGAAGTTTACAACTAATTCACATCTCATCAGTGTGCAAGAACAGTTTAATCGGCACATTCAAAAGTGAATTACTTTACAGGAAACAGAATTTAATGTGCCAGTGCATGTAGTCTAATGTTCTAATTTTGTAGAACATATTTCTTCAGACTATTGAAACCAGTTTTCGCTAATTTTTATCCTTCACAAGTTGATTAATAAAACCAGCCAAAGGGTTTATCTCCTTGTTACTGCAATAGATTCTTGTTTCACAAAATGGCCATGAAGTCCTTTCTCTCTCTGTTTATGTCTTTATCTTTTAATTTTAATCCATGACATTATTTAAGATCTTAATTTACCACTGCACATTTTTCTTTAATAGATATTTTTGTGCAATATTATCAAGCCTTTGGAGATTATAAACAAATTATAGTCATCAGCTTTCAGCAAGTCACAAGAGAGAAAAGGCAACAGGAGAGAAGAGAGTGTGTGAGAGAAAAATCTTCCATATATAGTAAATTGGATATGAATGTGACAGCAAAGAATGGAACACTGTTTTCAATAATGATTAGCTATAATCCCAAGTGTCCCAATAGCCATACTTTGTTACTGTTATGTCCTCTTCCTCATTCCCATTCTTTACCACTTCAGCAGCCACATCAGAGCTCAAGGCAACAATATGATGTGGAACAAATATACAGAGCAAACATGAAACAGCAGTTTCCAGTGGCCACAGACAATCAGCAGCTGCATCAGGGTGTTCCTAGTGTTGCTCAGCTAGATGTAATGGTTGGCGGAATTATTTGGGTTCAGGTGCCTGCTGAAGCTCATAGACTCACCATGAGCAAAACAATGAAGCCTCCCATGCTCTGGAAATCCAAGAGAAAAAATGTAGACTGAGCTATAGAAGCAGAGCCATACATTACTTCCTATATTTGGAGCAGTCCTGGAAAAATTTATGGTTACTTGTTTGTATTAACTCACCAGTAGGAGCCTGTTGTAATGATCCGTGGGAGTAAAGGTACTGAATTCAAGGAAGGCGAGGCGAGGCGAGTGTATAGTGGAAAAAGCCAGTCCCGAATCCTCGGGTGGTCTGTATTTATTCTATTCCTGGATCTCACACGCACAGCCTGTGTGAGACCCCATGACAGAAGGCTTGTTTTCCTAGCATATTATTGGCTAAGTACATTTGCCAGTCTAAGAAGGTACTGCGTGCCTAGGTTAGCCATGGGTATGCTAATCAACAGGAACAGTGGAACTGACTGTTCTTGCCTATCTGGAGTTCTTGTAAACATTAGGCATCGTTGCTCTAGTTGTTTGGTCTAACTGTGGTTTGGTGTCTCCTAGGATGTGAGTAATCTTCCGTGTGCTGTTTACTAGTCACTGCGACATTTGGGTGACACTTAATCTACATTCACTCAGTGCTCCCAGCCAAGGAAATATGGAGTCACTTCTGCTAATGCACTATTAGCCCATACCAATTTCCTCTCCTATAAAGGCCGGTTGGTTTTCTGCTCGTGTGCGAGCTAGATGACCCAAACGGGAAAGGTAGCTGACCAATCAGTGACCTGGACTACCCACAGGAGCATATATGGGGATAGGCTGCGTATCCTGCAGTACAGGATATCTGAAGAGAGAATATAGGTGAAATCTTTCAAAGCTGAGGACAGGCTAAGGCAGGTGCAAAGAGCAGGTGGAAAGAGCCAAGCCCTGATAGAAAGAAACTCCCAATTTTTATGATACACTAGCAGAGGTTGCCCGGCATTGCCGGGCTGTTTTTAAATTGTGTTGGAATGTTAAATTGTGTTAATGTTTTTAAAAAATTACTTAGTCTGTAATTTTAATTTTTACAATGTTTATTTATGTAAATTTTTTTGGCTTGGCTGTTATAAACTGTGATCTGCTTTTTTTTAGGATTAATAAAATAACAAAGTATGATATATATTTTTCAAATTGTTTTATGTAACTGAATAATGTTTTAGTTTTTGGAATTTTTTAAAATAGTTGTACCGTAGGTAATAATTTAAATAATGTGAAAGTAAATGTTTTTTACATTCAATGTTTTTAAAATGTGTTTAGATGTTTTGGGTTTTAATTTGATTTAAAACTCAGCACAGGATTTTTAAAAAGTTTCTATTGTATTTTATTGACATATATTTGTGATTTGTGTTAAAGTGTGTTTTAGTGTAATTTTTTGACTTGTTTTTATTCTTGTGACCTTTTGTGTAAAATTGTGAATGTGTGTTATTTTTTTGATTTGTTTTTACTCTTGTGGCCTTTTGTTTGGGGCTGTTGTGTGTTTTTGAATTGTTTTTACTATTGTGGCCAGCAGGTGGTGCTGGTAGGGGTTCTTGTATTTTGACTGTTTTTTCTCTCCTGGCCTCTGGGTGGAGCTTATTCCAGTAAGTAGTCTCTTTCTTTATTCATTTCTTTTCCAGTCCTCGTGGAGGTAGGACGTGTTTTGGTGAGTTGGCTTATTTTCTTTCTTTTGTGAGTTTTTTTATTTGTATTTTTGGACATTGTTTGGTCTTTGATTGTGTTTTTGTTTACTTTGTATTGTTTTTTGGTGTTGTTTTTGTTTGTTTTTGTGTTTTTTTAATGTTTTTGACTGTGTTTTAAGTAATTTTTTAAATTTTATTTATTTATTTTTATTATTTTTTGAGAAGCTTGGGAGGCAAAGACACCTTTGGCTCCTGGGGAGAAGAAATCCCCAGCAGGGAGGGGGGTTTGCTTCTTTCTGGGTTTGCTTGGAAAGGAGTTTCCTTTCCAGGCAGCCCACAGAGAAGCGATTCTTTCTCTTCAGGAGGCAAAGACACCTTTGGCTCCTGGGGAGAAGAAATCCCCAGCAGAGAGGGGGTTTGCTTCTTTCTGTGTTTGCTTGGAAAGGAGCTTCCTTTCCAGGCAGCCCAGAGAGAAGTGATTCTTTCTCTTTGGGAGGCAAAGACACCTTTGGCTCCTGGGGAGAAGAAATCTCCAGCAGGGAGGGGGTTTGCTTCTTTCTGGGTTTGCTTGGAAAGGAGTTTCCTTTCCAGGCAGCCCAGAGAGAAGTGATTCTTTCTCTTCGGGAGGCAAAGACACCTTTGGCTCCCGGGGAGAAGAAATCCCCAGCAGGGAGGGGGTTTGCTTCTTTCTGGGTTTGCTTGGAAAGGAGCTTCCTTTCCAGGCATCCCAGAGAGAAGCGATTCTTTCTCTTCAGGAGGCAAAGACACCTTTGGCTCCTGGGGAGAAGAAATCTCCAGCAGGGAGGGGGTTTGCTTCTTTCTGGGTTTGCTTGGAAAGGAGTTTCCTTTCCAGGCAGCCCACAGAGAAGCGATTCTTTCTCTTCGGGAGGCAAAGACACCTTTGGCTCCTGGGGAGAAGAAATCCACAGCAGGGAGGGGGTTTGCTTCTTTCTGGGTTTGCTTCGAAAGGAGCTTCCTTTCCAGGCAGCCCAGAGAGAAGCGATTCTTTCTCTTCGGGAGGCAAAGACACTTTTGGCTCCTGGGGAGAAGAAATCTCCAGCAGGGAGGGGGTTTGCTTCTTTCTGGGTTTGCTTGGAAAGGAGTTTCCTTTCCAGGCAGCCCACAGAGAAGCGAGGGCGAGACGTAGAAGGCAACACTGGGAGGGAAACCTTTAAACACCCAGTCGGAGCCAGGAGGTAAGCGTGGTCAGTGGGGGTTAGGAAGGGTGGGCTAGGTGGTGGGGCGGGGGGTGGCAGCGTGGTTACTGGGGCCATGCCTCGCCCCCCACTCCCTAATCGGTGCTACCATGCTTACCTCCTGAGTCCTGCTGGGTCTTTAAAAGTCTTTCCCTCCCGGCGGTTTATTTTTTAACTTTGGTGTGCCATGCTTTGCCAGCCTCCTCCATGCTCGTGTCCCTCAGCCTGAATGGCTGAGGGGTTGTGCAGCACAGAGGACTCTGGGATTCGTAGTTCGTGCTGCAGTTTTTTCCTGAAGCTTATTTTTGATTGGGTGCGGCGCGTTTCTCACCGTTCTTTGTGGTCGTGTCTCTCAGCCTGATTGGCTGTGGCGCGGCGTGGCGCAAAGAATGTTGGGAAATGAAGTTGTTTCCCTTTCTTTGTGTTTGTGGGGCTCTTGCCCCACTGCCGCTTTTCTCAATCCTTCGTTGACATGCGGAACCAATACGTCCGTGTGCATGAAGGGTGGGTGTGGGTTATTAGGGCGAGGCTTAGGAACCTATACCAAATTCCAATGGTTAACCTTTGGTTTTATAGGTTAAGATTAGCCTTCCTTATGTCCAGCTTTCACAGCCAAACATTACTACTGGGAATATCATTGCTTTGACTATGCAGCCTTTTGTAGGCAGGGTGATGTCTCTACTCTTTATTATGCTACCTAGGTTTTCTCATTGTTTGCCTCCCATGAAGTAATTATTTCATGGTTGCATTCACCATCTGCGGTGATCTTGGATCCCAGGAAAGAAAAGTCTGTTAGCACTTCCACTTCTTCGCCTTCTATTTGCCAGGGAGTGATGGGGCCAGTTGCCATGATCTTGGTTTTTTTGATGTTGAGTTTCAGGCCAGCTTTTGCACTCTCCTCTTTCACCCTAATCTAGAGGTACTTTAGGTCTTCTTCACTTTCCACCATTAGTGTAGTGTCATCTGCAGTGGTGGGATTCAACAGATTCACCCCAATTCGCCAGAACCGGTAGCAGAAATTCTGGCTGGGTCTGCCCATCCAAGTTTTGAAATAACACAGGGCTTTCCCCTTGGCCACGTCCACCATACCACACCCACAGAGTAGGTAGTAAAATTTTTTGAATCCCACCACTGCACTGGCATATCTCAGGTTGATGTTTCTCCCAGAAATCTTAATTCCAGCTTGTGCTTCGTCCAGCCCAGAATTATGCATGACATATTCCGCACACAAGTTAAATAAGCAGGGTGACAATATGCAGCCTTGTCATACACCTTTTCCTATTCTAAACCAATCAGTATTTCCATATCCTGTCCTAACTCTTGCTTCTTGGCTTGCATACAGATTTCTCAGAAGACAGATGAGGTGGTCTGGTATTTCCATCTCTTTAAGTATTTTCCAAAGTTTATTGTGGTCAGCACAGTCAAAGGCTCTGGTGTAGTCAATGAAACAGAAGTAAACTTTTTTCTGGTACTCCCCTACTTTTTCTATGATCCAGTGAGTGTTTGCAATTTGGTCTCTAGTTCCCCTGCCTCTTCGGAACTCAGCCTGTACTTCTGGAATTTCTCACTCCACATACTGCCGAAGCCTAGCTTGTAGAATCTTGAGCATGACTTTGCTAGCGCGTGAGATGAGCACAATTGTTCTATAAGTTGAGCATTCTTTGGCATTGCCCTTCTTTGGAATTGGAAAGTACACTGATATTTTCCAATCCTGTGGCCACTGCTGCGTTTTCCAGATCTGCTGACATATTGAGTGCAACACTTTAATAACATCTTCCTTTAGGACCTTGAGTAATTCAACTGGAATACCATCATCTTCACTAGCTTTGTTGCCAGTAATACTCTCTACCGCCTTCTTGACTTCACATTTAAGAATGTCTGGTCAAGGTCATTGATCTCATCACTGTGGTTTTCAGGGATGTTGAGGCCCTTTTTATAAAGTTCTTCTGTATATTCTTGCTATCTTTTTCTGATCTCTTCTGCGTCTACTAGATCCCTACCATTTTTGTCCTTAATCATGGTCATTTTTGCTTTAAGCATTCCCTTGATTTCCCCAATTTTTTGAAAAGATCTCTAGTCCTTCTCCTTCTGTTGTTTTCCTCTATTACTTTGCACTGTTCATTTAAGAGGACTTCCTTATATCTCCTTGCTTTTCTTTGAAATTCTGTATTCAGTCGAGTGAGTCTTTCTCTTTCACCTTTGCTTTTTGCTTTCCTCCTTTCCTCAGCTATTTGAAGAGCCTCATTAGACAGCCACTTTGCTTTCTTGTACTTCATTTCCTTTGGTATGGTTCTAATTGCTGCCTCCTGTATGATGTTATGGACCTCCATCCATAATTCTTCAGGTACTCTGTCTATCAAGTCCAATCCATTAAATCTATTCCACATCTCCACCGTATATTCCTTAGGAATGTTGTCTAGGTCATACCTGTGTGGCCTAATTGTTTCCCCTATTTTCTTCAGTCTCATATGTCATCAAAATTTAGTGCATATTCTGAAACATAAGTCTTGTGGTCAATTCTGTGCTGCAGTCATGCTGCACATAATGGTTGTCTATGGATGCTGATACTTAAATTTGTGTAGGCCACTGTCACGTTCAGTTGGCCATAGCTAATGTTATTTTTAAAAAGATGTCAACCATTGGGATGTTTGTCAAATTACATTTTGTTCAATGAGCAGAAGCATAAAAGTAATCAACAAATTAGTTCAAAGTAGTTAACTGGAAAGGCAGCCATTCTCACCTTTTTTCCACTGACATACTGTATTTTCTGGTGTATAAGACTACTTTTTAACCCCGAAAAATCTGTGCCAAAGTCGGGGGTCGTCTTATAGGACAGGTACTTAACTGCAGCTTGTTTCCCCTTGCTTCATATGTCCGGCGCATATGGTGGGGGGTGCCGCAGCCGAGTCCCTGCTCTGTGCGGGGAGTATGAAGCAAGGGGAAGCAAGCTGCACACATCTTCCTGTACCTCGAGGAGGAGAACGTGAGCGTGGATTGGCTCTCCACCAGAACCTGCCCATTCGACTCGGAGGGCTGCACGTCTTCAGGTTGAGTGTGGGTTAATTTTTATTTGGTGTGCATTGGAAGAGAGGTAGTCTTATACGGCAAGTATATTCCAAACTCTATATTTTAACTGGAAAAGTTGGGGTCATCTTATATGCCCAGTCGTCTTATACCCCGGAAAATATGGTATGCATGTACAGTATTTTGAAACAGCCTCTGTCACTTTGCACAATCCTGAGGTCTTCTTCTAAAACACTGAGATATTGTAGATTGCTGCGTCTGAACCCCGGAAGGATTACTCTAACAGAGCTGGTTCAAACAACAACATGGTTTATTGCTAGAAGCAAAAGAACGAAGAACAGGTGCAAGATAACAGCTTTTATACAGAACACAATAGATACATTTACCCAAGGCTTCCGGAGGAGCGGGAAAACATTAGTGAATCAATTTTGCAAGGCGCGCTGATGGCAACAATAACCTGAATACACAACATAGATTTTATAGATGGAGGGAAGTCAATGAATTGAACACACACAAAACTCTAACCTGGCCTAACAAACCTTTTCTGCCTTTTTCATCTCATTTTCTCTTTTCTATCCCTGTTTTTCATGTCATGTCTTTTTCTTGTTAAGACACCCAGTTTTCTTCTTCATCTCTGTTTTCTGTTTACTATGATCTACAGTATGGCTGCTGTCCACATAGCATGGAACTCTTTTTGACGTGCGCACATGCACACATGTGTGTGTGTGTGTGTGTGTGTGTGTGTGTGTGCCTACGTGTGTGTGTGTGCATGTATATGTGAAGGCTTAGTGATGGTAGAAGTCCTAACCACCAAGGAGGACACCAGGAATGACCAAATGTAGGATAAAACTATATTGTCTAAGAAAAGGCTCGTTCCAAACAGCAAACTTTTTTCAGCTTTTCATACTAAGGAGACCCAACTGGAAAGCATTTTGTGGCTCATACAGAGCAGGACATATGGGTGCATCAAGTGTTCATATTGGGTCAGGAACGTGCTGGCTATGCTAAAAGGGCGCTGGACAAGGAGTGATGATGAACAAAATATATACATTCCCACTCGATTTCTAATTTCAACTTTCCTCTGGGAGTTTGTCTTGCTTACAAGACAAAATTGCAACCTCTAAGCCACAGCAACTTCACAGTAAATGGAGCTGTTTTTCTAAGCTTATCTTTGGAAGCAAAGGAGGAGAAGGCAGGCAGAGAAACACGGAGCCTGGCTCATTTGCTCGATCAGTCTGGGCATCGCAGCTCGTCTCGGCTCTTTGGATATGCACCCAAGGTGGGCACCATGGCACTGGGCGTCTGGGGACACCCCAGGCTGAATCCCAGTAGCTCAGTGGGCCAGCCCACCACTGTATTGGGTGCTGAGCTACAGAGGGTTTAACCAGAGCTCAGAGACATTGAATTGTTAAGTGCAATGGTTACAGTGAACGGCAGCCAGAGGTTTAGGGAACAGCAGTTATGAACTACAATAAAATAAAATAATATGTTATCTCTAAGTATTTTTCTTTATCAGTTTTCCATTTGGTACCATTTGTTCTGAATAAAAATTGTTCAGAGATAGTTTTACCAAGCACTGCAAACAGTACACATGTTATAAACACTATAAATTCCATAAAAATAAGATTTTTAAAGTTATACAGTTCAAACGAAAAGCATATTGCACACAAGATAAAAAACAAAAACAAAAGAAAGTATTATAAAAATCCATAATATTCTGTAGAACTGATAAAGGATGGTATTTTTATTCTGGTCATTAGGGAAAAGTGTTCTAAAGCAAAATTTATTAAGTTGATTTATTTCATCTCAAACAGCAAAAAGCAGGTAATGTATACAAGCATAACTTGACAGGATGGCAGGAATGCTGGCTAGTATTTAAAACGTTGTGGCTTTCTAGAGCTTGCAAGCTAGTTCAACTGTAGCTTTCTAAGATTTTTTTTGGACCACAGCTTTCATCAGCTCAGGCTAGCAGGTTAGAGACTGGAGGTTGTAGCCCAGGATCACCTGGAGGGCCACAATTATCACTGAGTCCTTTAAAGAGCCCATAGAAATGCAGTTAATTGGGATCTAGTGCTTTTTTATGGTGGAAATTATCAACAGCTTGCAAAATGTATCAATAGTCCCTGCATGAGATAATGTGGAGAGAGTAGGTGGAAGGACTTTCATTGTCTCTTAGCAGGAGCAGGCCTGAAACCAGTGATGGCCAACCTTGGCACTCCAGATGTTCTTGAACTTCAATTTCCGGAAGCCCTGATCAACAGGTGTACTGATTTGGGTTTCTGGGAATTGAAGTTTAAGAACATCTGGAGTGACAAGGTTGGCCATCACCGCCTTAGACTGATAGCAAAAAGTAACTTATTCATCAAGTTTCACCTGGTGACAGAGCTTCATCACCTACCTGAAGATTTGCTTGCCTACAGTGGACTCCCACTGATCCCTGCCTAGTTGTGTTTATATATGTGGTGAATTGCTTCATACAGTCAGCTACAGCCTTCACAAGGAGCTGAATTTACACTGTAATTAGCCATAGCTCTGTGGGTAGCAATCTGAGTTGAGGCTTAAGTTTGAGCCACACTGCAGAGGGCACATAGAGAAGTGGATGACTTCTTACCCAGCTCACTGCTTTCAGAAGGCAATCAGCTGCATAAAAACAGCCGTATGTTACTATTGCTCCTTCTCCAATTGCTCTTGGAATGTTTGAATGCAGAAAATGTCTATAAAGACAACAATATGATCTGAACTCCAAAAATCCCAGCATGATCAGGGACTGTAGCTCCCTCACCCCTACCCCAAGCTCTTGTGGAGAGAAATGTTTAAATGGAAAGCAAACATGCCGTGGCATCGAGACATGTTATAATCTTGTATCTAACCAGTGCATGTACAGTATATGCAGTAATGGAATGTAGGGGAACAGTGTGGGGAAAAACAACAGTTAATGAAGTCTCCTTCATATTGGGGAATCCATGCACTGAACATTGAGACTGCGTAAATACACTGCTGGTCAAATGACATCTTTGCCACATTTGTCCACTGCTAGAGAGAACCCCAGTTTGCATGTGAAAAGGTGATGATCATCATTTTATATGAATAAATAAATAAATAAAATGGTCCCCTCAGTTGCAGATGTTTGGGGATTAGAGCCTTTAAATACCTTTTCATTTTAAAAATACACAATCATAAATTACCCATGATACACCCTGGATTTGCATATCTATCTGTCCATGGGGTCAGCAAACCTGGCTCTCCAGGTGTTCTTGAACTTCAATTCCTAGAAGCCCAAGTCAACACCCAACTGATCAGGGCTTCTGGAAACTGAAGTCCAAAAACATCTGGAGAGCCACGTTTACTGACCCATCCATCTATCCATCCATCTCAAACTTCACAAAAATGTTTTTTCCCCAATATATATCTAACAAACAACTGCAATAGTGATGTAATGAAACTGGATGCTATATTTTGTACATCCTGAGTTTTCACCAGCATGAGGGTGGGAGTTGCTAGAAGAATTCAAATGTTTTTTTGAACAAAGAATACTAGAACGAAGTCCAAGATATATTTATCAACTGAAGGAGGACATCCACAACATAGAACTATCAATTCCATATATGCAGCCTCTAAGACCTTAATATAAAATGCAAATATGTAAGATCACTATGTGGATTCACCCTTTCAGTGACCCTCCTGTACAAACATGTTGAAATTCTGCTACTTAAATCAAAGTTGCAAGGGCCTTATCCTCCTTTGTGGGAGCAGCAGTTCCTGCTACTCTAGCTCTCCTGCTCTTTCTGAATCAAATACTAAATCATAGGTTCTTCCTAGGATTTCCCACCCATTGGGCTGAACCAAAGAGCCAGCATTTGCTCACCATTCTGTGCATTGTGAATTGAAAACGAAAAAATATTTCCTAGATTCTGTGCATTCTGGATTAAAAATGAAAAACTATTGCAATTTTTTGATTTTTTTAGTACAGTAACATAGCCACCTTTATTTACCTATATACCGTATTTTTCGCCATATAAGACGCTCCGGCATATAAGACGCACCCAATTTTAAAGGAGGAAAATCTAGGAAAATAAGATTCTGAACCAAATACTGTACTAAAAGGGAAGGAAAAAAAAAACACATCTTTTCAGAAACCCCACATGTCCAGGTACAATAAAGCCACCACAAAAATACTCAAAGTCAAAAACTACCTGCCCTAGTCAACCTCCAAGAGGAACAAAGGGCCGGGAGGGCACGATGCTTCGCAGCAGCGGCGTCTTCGGAGCCTCCCGGGCCACGGAAGGCTCCCTTTATCTCCCCGCCGATGGTGGGGGCGGGGAGAGCGCGGCTGCGGCAGCGTCTTCGGAGCCTCCCGGGCCACGGAAGGCTCCCTTTATCTCCCCGCCGATGGTGGGGGCGGGGAGAGCGCAGCTGCGGCAGCGTCTTCGGAGCCTCCCGGGCCACGGAAGGCTCCCTTTATCTCCCCGCCGATGGTGGGGGCGGGGAGAGCGCAGCTGCGGCAGCGTCTTCGGAGCCTCCCGGGCCACAGAAGGCTCCCTTTATCTCCCCGCCGATGGTGGGGGCGGGGAGAGCGCGGCTGCGGCAGCGTCTTCGGAGCCTCCTGGGCCATGGAAGGCTCCCTTTATCTCCCCGCCGATGGTGGGGGCGGGGAGAGCGCGGCTGCGGCAGCGTCTTCGGAGCCTCCCGGGCCACGGAAGGCTCCCTTTATCTCCCCACTGATGGTGGGGGCGGGGAGAGCGCGGCTGCGGCGGCGTCTTCGGAGCCTCCCGGGCCACAGAAGGCTCCCTTTATCTCCCCGCCGATGGTGGGGGCGGGGAGAGCGCGGCTGCGGCAGCGTCTTCGGAGCCTCCCGGGCCACGGAAGGCTCCCTTTATCTCCCCGCCGATGGTGGGGCCGGGGAGAGCGCGGCTGCCATATATTTGCCGTATAAGACGCACCAACTTCCCCCCCCAGTTTTGGGGAAGAAAAAGTGCGTCTTATACGGCGAAAAATACGGTATACTAGGGTGGGTATTGCCCCAGGGACATTTTTGTTGCCGCTCCCAGCACTCTTGTGCTCCCAACCAATCACACTCACATTTTTTAAATTAAAAAAATGTTTTGCTTAGGAAAAACCTCCCTTGTGCCTCCTAGGAGGCATTGGGGGAAATTTAATGTGTTTTGAGGGGCCCTGGCATCTCTGCATTTGCCCATACTGTCTAAAAATTTTAAAATATTGCCCACTAGAGGGCACGAGGGGCTTTTTCAGATAAACTTTTTTTAAAGATAAAGCTTCCCCCCCCCCAATTAATGAAGCCCCACAGTAACAAATGATACAGGACATAACTACTGGATTAATTTTTTATTAATAAACCAAATATGCAAATGAGCTCCTTCACTGCTGCTTCTTGGAGTGCAGGCCTGAGTATGTTGGTCAATCTGAAAAGTGGTCTGTGGTTCCTTTGAGATCACCTACTGTTAGTTAGTAATAATAATTGCGTGATGTCAAGTTAATTTTGATTTATGGTGACCCTTTTCAGGTAGAGAATACAGAAAAATGGTTTACCGCTCCCTTCTTCTGGGGGCACCTTGGGGCTGTGCAGCTTGCCCAGGGCTACACAGGATGGCTCTTTTCCTGGGAGGCACAGTGGGAAATCAATTTCTCAACCTCTGGCTCCTCAACCAGGTACCTTAACCACTGAGCTATCCAGCCAGCCATCTAGTTGGCTAGAAGTGTGAAATTAAAATTAAACAGGTTCGCTTGCTGAATGACCTTTCTCATTCTGTCCGAGGGTTGTAGCTTCTGCGCTAGAATCTAAGATGGCCTAAAATCTGAACAACATTGTCCTCCTCATCTATGTACACTGATGCCTCCCTTCTCGATGCTTTACAAGATGGAAGATGGCCTTTCCATTGTCACTGATCACTGCCTGATATTATCCTAGCTCTATTGTCTATGTCACTGGTGTGCTGAAAATTCTTGGCATTCTGTAGGCTGGGAATCCCCCACAGCCCTCTTCTATCTGACTGAAGCACATTTACAATGCTTTGTTCCTGCAGTCCTTTCTCCACAGACTGTACTTATCCCTCTCAGGCACATTTGTCAGTCCAAATCTCCTTTCCCACAGGACAGTGGCTTTATATTCCAACAACCTGTTCACTTCAGCTGGGGCTGGGGAGTGGGGGAGGGGGAGGGGAGGGGGAGAAGATACTGTAGAATGGCTCACAAGCACTTTCTGAGGTACTTTTCATTTTTTCTGTCTGAATTTCTGAAAACAATCTTCACTTGACATTCTAAAAACATAGATAGATAGGCCTACCCGGAACATGGGGGAGGGGGAGAGTCACTGTTCAGCAGTGCAAAACCTCTCAGGTTCAGTCCCTGTTGTCTCCAGGTAATAACAGAGAAGTGTTTCTAATTAATGTGGATCACCAGTTTCAACACCTCATGTTTTACATTCCCCCCACTCCCAAGCAGTCTATTAAAGAACTTGAGTCTTACTATGATAGTAAGGCTCATTGGTTCCAAGAAGTGGGCAGCTGGAGCAGGAATTTGAGGGCAACACCATGTTCCAAGTTGTTGCTACCAAGGACTGAAAGGTCACAGATGGATAATGCCACAGGAGGTGCCACCTCACACTTGCAGGTGGACATGGAGAGTGATGAAGAGTGAATTCTTAGGAACCATTATAAAAATCCTTCCTCCCACCCAGACTTCCTCTGTGATCTCTTCTGGTGGTACACAGAATAGATCACAGGTTGAGTTACACCAGTGTAGACAGTATTGAACCAGATGAACTAATGGATTGGTCAAATCTGAACTATTAATACTGGGTGAGTATTGGATTTTTAGTCCAAAAATCTCTCAGGCTAACTTTGCATGGGCACCTTGGTAAGGTGCCATTTTGCAACAGAGGCTCTGAAGCCAAGAAAATACTTTAAGGAGAATGGTAGTGAAACCAGAAAAGATCAATCCCTTGAACCTGGCAAAGCTGCCTACTCCTCTCATCTAAACAAATTAGACCGGTGTGTGCACTCCATCTTAAAACTCTGAAGCTACAGATTCAGTGACTTCATTCATTTCAGAGAATGTACCAACTACAGTAGATTCATCCACATAAATTGCTAAACATTACATCAGTATGCATAGAAACCCCTTTGATTCAAAGGCTCTGCTCTACTTTGGACCAGTACTTGCAATTAGGACCTGCATCCATGAAGGCAGAACAATTAAATTAATTCATCAGTGGAATAAACCTTCAGCACTTACTGAAGGGTGGCTGGTGGGTTAAACACATACAGCAGAAGTGGATAATGTACGTTACAGAAAATGCAACCCAGCACAGAACAATAATGAAAACCTCGCATAACGAACGCTTCGTATAACGAAAAAAATCGCATAATGAAGCATTCGTTAGGCAATGGTGATACCCCGCATAACGGAAAAAAATGCACGTTATGCAGGGTTTTTGGTAACAGGGGTATACCCGGTCAATGGGAATCTAGATAACGAACATTGTTTGTTATGCGGGGCATCACCCATTAGCTTCGCATAATGGAAAAAACCACATAGCGAAGCAACTCGCAGAACGGATTTTTTTGTTATGTTGGGTTCTTCTGTATATAGCATTTCTATGTGTACAGAGAACATCTGCAGAACTATCTAATATCCCTCTGTTAGCAGCTGTTAGTTGCTTTGATTTTGAAATAACAACCCACCATCTGATAAATCAATAGAAGTGGTTGCAAATTGAGGATGGAATAGAATTTTGGTAGTTTTGAATTCTTTCTGAAATTACTCACTTCTCTTATATCTCAAGCCTTTTTGTCTTAGAAATGTTCACATCCTTTGTGGTATCCTTTGCATATATGAAGTCGTGCCTATGTTTCAATGAAATGTCAATGGCTAAAATACATATAATAATAAAAAACCTGGCACAATATGCTTTAGATAGTGGGGGAGAATGTGGATGAAATGTGTACACTAGGAGTAGTGCATACGCTGATGTGTATATTACAGAAAATGCATATGGAAAATATATGCACATCTCCTTGTGAGAGGGCTAAAGAGCTTTGAACCTAGCAAAGGGAACAAGAACCTTGCAAGGGAACACAGGAATGTTTGAAGAAATGCAACAAATCTGAGAAGAGTTTTCTACCATTCAACTGCTGATTCCACTGTTAATGTTACTGCAATGCCTTAAGGCAGAAGAATATTGGTTGGACAGAATTTATGAAACTTACCTCCTTGTGCTCAGGTCCCAATTCATGTTCAGATACACTTGACTGGCTTTAAGCATTATTGTTATTATTTTTAGATCCATCCTTGCTTTTCCATCACAGAGACAGGGACAATTGTGCACAGTGGTATTGTGAAGAGGAAGTCCACAGTATAGGAATCGAAAATTGAGCAGTTCCGTGCTTCAGTGGTTTGAGTGCTGTGATTGGGATGCTCATCTGTATCCCATCAGCTGTGGCCATTTTGTTGGGTGCTATGTGAGCAGTTCCAGATCCTGTGTCAGGCAATGTATGTGTGTCTCCCCCAATCTTTGCATCTAGGCATCCAGCCAGTGTATCTGTCACATGGCACTTTCATGCATGTGCAAAGCTTGATCCAAAAGGCTGAATTGCATGGCAGAAGTCTCTGCTGCTGCTGCTCTGGATGAGGGTGAAAGAAGAGGATAGAGACTGTAGGCTGTACACTCAAGTCTTATGGACACATTTCTTCTCTCCCTGGGCATAGCTGTGTATGGAAGGCCCTGACATAAGGGCTCAGTGGCGCCTCCCCCCTCTCCCTTGCTTTGCTCTGCTGACACTTGACTACAGAAATGCACAAGTCCACTGGCCATTCATCCCCCACCTCTAACTGAACACCCATGTCAGCTTTCTCTCTGGCTGTGCCTCTTGTCCTAAAATCAAAGTGAATATGGGCATTTTTGAAGCAGAGCTTTGGAGTTCCAGAACTTCATTATTTGTCCCAAAGTTCCCATAATTTTAGCATCAAAAGCAAAGTAAGTATCTAACAGTCTTTCTTAAGGACATATATCATTTTATTTTATTTTAAAAGTCAGGGACTAGCTGCTAATGATTACACATTTCTCTCTTACATTTTTGTTTCTGTGAACTTAGCTTCTTCTTTTTTCATGTCCATGATCTGGTATGAGAAAAATTAACCAGCAAAACAAGGGTGTCATTCTCAAAATCATATACCAAAATCATATGGCTTGTTATTTTATTGCTCAAATGCCAGCCCTGTTTTGTTCTTTTACAGTACAGTACTTATACTTTTGTGCAACCTTCTCCTTCTAATTTTTAAAAAAGATTTCAAAGGAAAGTTTCAACTGGCCAGAATTTTGGTCTTTTCTGGTCTCCATTAACTGATTCTGTCCCTTTCTCTTATGAAATATTCATCTGCTTATGCCTGCCAGGGTTCATTCTGTGTTTTTGCCCAGACATATGATGAAGAGCCAAATATTTTTAAGCAGCAAAATTACAAGTAAACAAATCTGGAAGACCAAAACATAATTGTAACAGGAAGGACAGGAGAGAAAACTCAAATGTGATTTAATCGAGGGACTAGAAAGGAAGGAGAAATTTTAACCAATTTAATATGTGTGCCACATTTGTTTATATTAAAAGGGGTGGTATTTTCTATGATGGCTGAATTAGTTACACTGGTATTAATCTCTGTTGTGTATGCATGCAGTTCAGCTGCTCGCCATTAGCGCAGCTGATGGAGCTCACGTGGCCCCAATTTACCCAATGAGTAACTAGCACGGGAAACCTTCCCACCACAGGTGAACTATGTCAGGTATGCAGTACGTCAGAAAGACGTCACCGATACTGCAACCAATAGGTGCCTTTGGGAGAGATTCAAATGTATTATGTACCATATATAAGGAGGCAAGGCTCTGCCATTGCCTCATGTACAGATTGACCATGTTACAATAAAGTGGTATTTAGCCCATCTGCCGGCTCGTGTGCAATCAATCTGCCTACATCAAATTGGTGATGAAGGTGGGATAATGGCATCCCACAGGGTCACCCTCTCTCTGTTTGATACCTCCCAGCTGGAGTCATGGGACCTCTATGAGGAACAGTTTCTGTACGCGATGGACGTGGAGAAGATCGAGGGTGAAGCGCAAAGGCAAGCCTGCCTACTGGCTCATTGTGGGTTGCCAACCCTGGAACTGGCAAGGAACCTTCTGATGCCGAGGGTACTCAAGACGGTACCACTGGCCGAAATCCTCGCTGTCCTATGGGCACATTTCCGCCCAAAGGCGTCCGTGTTCCCGCAAGATTGGCATTTAGCCGGCGAGACCAACGGCCTGGAGAAACTGTGGCAGAGTACGTAGCCGCACTGAGGCTGGCGGCCATTCCATGCTGGTGGGGAGCCTTCCTGGCCGAGGCATTGCGAGACTGTCTCCTACTCAGCCTACGGGATGAAGAGGCTCAGTGGAAATTGTTAGCCCGAGGTGAGGACATCATGTTCGAGCAGGTCTTGCGGGCCGCACAAGCTGCTGAGGTGGTAAAAGATGGAGTACGGGCATGCAGGATGAGGTCCGCAGCCCCAGGAAGCTCGTCATCCGCAGTGCAAGCCCACAGCTGTTCATCACACTGTGCACGAGAGTCAAGAGCCGCCACAGCCCCCGCCACTTCGTCTTCGGGATCCAGCAAGAGCGAGAGTGAACCAGAGGTCCAGAAAGTGAGAAAAAGGCCATCCGAAAAGAGAGACACCACCAAAGCAAGCCAACGCTGCGAGGGGCGCGGGGGCTCACACGACCGGAAGAAATGCCCCTACAAGAAGGCAGAGTGCCACAACTGCGGACATTTGGGACACATAGTGAAGGTGTGCAGACAACGCAGAAGCTGAAACCCTGACCGGACAAGCTGCTACGGCCGAAAGGATGAGGCCATCCGGAAAGTGCATGCGGGAGATAGCGTGGTGAGACGTGTGTCGGACCGACACACCTGTTTTTTTGTGAAGGTACTGTTGCAGGAGGTTCAAGTAAAGATGGAAGTGGATTCAGGGACCGCCTATTCCATAGTCTCACAGATGGAGTTTCTGCGAATACCCCCTAGGGACCGCCCCAAACTGAGATCCCTCAGGATGAACTTGCGGGATGTTCAGGGTAACTACATTCTGATCCTAGGGGTGGGAGATGTCTTGAACGCTCAACCAGGTGCTGGCTTACAGTAGGCATGTACCGATCCTTTAGGCTATGATAATTTCCTTTATCCCGCACACTCCCAGTGCAGCCTAAGGTCGCCTCACTGTACCGCTTCCCAATCGGCTTCAAAGAACTCCACCTGTCAGTTACAAGGGAGTATGCGGTGGTTTAGTATATTGGTAGCATGTGGGGGCATAGAGCAAAGCACTTGGATATAGCCTGATAAACTGACATCCACTTAGTTGATATTACTCACAAAGAGTTTTATTTTCCAGTAGCATCTGAAAAAGAACAGAGACAGACAAAGACAAAGTACAAAGCAATATATAGTTAGTAGGGTTCCCTTTGATCAGAGGGGCTCATTTAGGGCATGAGCCACCACCCCTGAAGGGAAGTTTTAGAGTCCAGCCTGAGGAGACAGAGCTCTGCCTTCTACCCAGGAGGGCTGAAGAACTGAGGGAAAGGGCTCTGCTTATATGTACAAAAGGAGCAGATTTCCCTCCCACCTTTGCATCCTTGAGATGACCATTGGGTTCTGTGATGGGAGGAGAGAGTTATCTCCCTCGTGGTTAGTCACTTGACCTAGCTGTCAATCAGTACCTCGTGGGACTGCACCTGCAGTAGCTGTCAGTCCTTTCCCATGGGAAAGCAGCTGTGCAGGAATCATCCCAAAGGAATGTGTGAGAAAGGGCTCTTCAGATAAGGTTACCATGGATACTCAAGGATCATGACAGGAGATTTCACCATCCGTTTCAAAAACTTCACGAGGAAGCTGACCTTGGTGATTCTTAAGGAGGGGGGTCCAGTTGACTTCTAGGGACCCAGTGGTTCGAATCGCTGGGCATTGCACTGACTGGCATCAATGTCATCTGAGGTGACCCCATTCAGGATGTGTGCAATGCACATCCCGTGGTCTTCGGGAAAGGACTTGGGGAGTACAAGCGGCCTCCAGTGGACTTTGATATTGACCCTTCCGTTCTCCCCGTACGGCTCAAGCCATGAAGAGTGCTTTTTGCACTAAAGGACAAAATCAAAGCGGAACTGGACAAACTGGTGGGCCAGAGGATTTTGGTTCCGGTGGACTCTGCAGATTGGGAGACACCGATTGTAACTGCCATGATATCTAACGTGGAGGTTAGAATTTGAACTGATTACAAGTGTACTATCAATAAGGCAATTCACCCCAATGCCTACCCGGTGCCGGTAGTTAGCCACTTGCTGGCCATGTTACACAGGGGTAAATGCTTTGCGAAGTTGGACCTAGCACAGGCTTACCAACAGTTAACGGTTACACCTGCGGCCGCAGCTGCCCAGATGATAGTTACGCACAAGGGTGCGTTTAAGGTGACACGCCTCCAGTTCGGCGTGAACTCAGCCCCTGGGATATTTCAGACGCTTGTGGAACACCTCCTTAAGGGTCTCCCCGGGGTCTTGCCATATTTTGACAACATATTGATAACAGCTGGGGATGAGTCAGAGCTAGCCCAGAGGTTAGACCAGGTACTATCTGTGTTCGAGAGGGCTGGGTTACGCCTGAGAAGGGACAAATGTGTGTTCTATGCAAATGAGGTTGAGTTTCTGGGGTTTTACCCAACAGGGTAAAACCACAAAATCCAAAGTTGTGGCAGTACAGGATGCCCCCAGACCAGCCACCAAACCAGAGCTACATTCGTTCCTAGGGCTCCTGAACTTCTACCACTCCTTCCTCCCACAGAGGGCATCCGTGGTGGAGCCGCTGCACCGCTTACTGAAGAAGGATGCAGTCTGGCAGTGGGAGGAGGGTCAAGAGTGGGCGTTCAATGAGTTAAAGTGGCTCCTCTCTTCCAAGGCGATATTAAGTCATTTTGACCCCAGAAAGCCCATAGTACTTATGTGCGATGCCTCACCAGTGGGGGTCGGGGCTGTCCTCTGCCACATGCTCGAGAATGGGAGGGAGGCACCAATTGCATTATACTCTAGATCCCTCTTGAAAGCAGAGCACAACTATGCACAGACGGATAGGGAAGCCCTCGCAATCATCGCAGGGATGAAGAAGTTCCATGATTTCTTGTATGGGAGGGAGACCATTGTCACAGACCACAAGCCCCTCCTGGGAATCTTTGTCACAGCCAAGCCCACTCCCCAGATTCTATCCCCACGAATGTTACGATGGGCGATTTTCTTAGACGCGTACCAGTTCACACTGGTACATTGCCCAGGGAAAGACATTGCTCACATGGATGCGCTTTCCAGGTCTCCCCTACCAGAGCTGGGGGAACCCAAGTGCGAGGTTGAGCAAGATCATCAGGTGCTGCTCATCGAGTCTCTTGACTCGCCCCCATCGTGCCCTCAGATATCACCAAGGCAACCACCAAAGACAAGGTTATGTCCCAAGCGTTGGCATGGGTAAAGAAGGGCTGGCCCGCAACGTCCCCATCCGAGGAACTTGCATCGTTCTTCAGGAAACATTTTGAGCTCTTGCTCGAGAGAGAATGCCTCCTCTGGGGCCTGAGGTTTTTCAAGCCAAGGTGCTCCATTTGCTACACACGAGTCACCCAGGGATCGTGAAGTCGAAAAGCTCTGGCTAGGAGCTATTTCTGGTGGCCCAACATAGATAAGGACATACAGCAGTTGGTGGGTGGGTGTGAGAGTTGCCAACACTCAAGGCCCGAGGAGCACAGATTTCCCCTTGGGGAGTGGGACACAGCCCGCAGACCGTGGTCAAGGGTCCACGTGGACTTTGCAGGGCCCTTCTGGGGTACAATGTTCTTGTTAGTGGTTGATACATTCTCAAAATGGCTGGAGGTCATTCCAGTGTGAAACACGTCCTCCGCAGCCACAGTCAAACATCTGAGCAAGGTGTTCACGTGTTTTGGCCTGCCCGATGTGTTAATTTCGGATAACGCAACCACATTCACATCCGCCGAATTTCAGGCATTCCTCGAACGGAATGCGATCAGGCATATTACCTCCGCTCCATTTCACCCTGCCACAAATGGTCAAGTAGAGTGCCTGGTCCGCACTACAAAGGAGGCACCAAGGAGGATGGGTCTGGGGGACCTGGAGCTACAGCTCTGCAAATTCCTCCTGTGCTATAGGGGTAATCCATTTGCATCGGGGCAATCCTCCATGGAGATCCTGATGCGAAGAAGACTCACAACATTGTTTGACCGCTCAGATCCTTCCAGGGTAGAGGATAGAGGCACGAATGTGGCAGTAGATGAGAGAAAAGAGTTCGGGGCAGGCGATCAAGTGTACTGCAGAAATTATGTGAGCTCAGGGCCAGCGTGGGTACCCAGGGAAGTGGTGGAACAAACTGGGCCCGTATTGTACCAAGTAAAGACATGGTCAGGGTTGCTGTGGCGGAGACACACCGATCAGTTTAGGAGAAGAGTCACGGAAGCCACGGGGGAAAGTGGGTATTTTGACAAGTCATCATTAGGGTTGCCCCCCACCAGTGTAACCCAAGGGGGGAATACAGGACTCAGCTTAACAGGCCGCATAGACCCACAGGAGACCGTCTCCCAACCCGGAGATGAACAACCCCAGTTTGATTTTTTGTTACAGGATGGGGGGAGTTTTCATGAGTGTTCCCCCACTCGTCCAAGTGAGCAGTGGGTTTTGAGTTGTCCCAGAGGTCCCCCCATCCTCCCCTACACAGAGGTACCCCATCCCTGCCCTTGCCGGGATTCGATGGGACACTGCAGTTTTCCCGGGGGGAAAGTTCAGACGCAACTGCCGATTCCGACAGCACCACTGAATCGACCGGCCAAACGCAGCTTGCCCACCAGCCCCCACAATGGTTGAGGGACTTTGTCCCATCCTAGGGGGGAGGGATGTTGTGTATACATGCAGTTCAGCTGCTCACCATTAGCGCAGTTGATGGAGCTCATGTGGTCCCAATTTACCCAATGAGTAACTAGCACAGGAAACCTTCCCACCACAAGTGATCTATGTCAGGTATGTAGTATGTCAGAAAGATGTCACCGATACTGCAACCAATAGGTGCCTTCCGGTGAGATTCAAATGTATTATGTACCATATATAAGGAGGCAAGGCTCCGCCATTGCTTCATGTACAGATTGCCCATGTTACAATAAAGTAGTGTTTAGTCCATCTGCTGGCTCATGTGTGATCAATCTGCCTACATCAAAATCTCTTAGCTTGTAGGTTTTTAAAAAGTTAAGTTGCATGATGCAGGTAATGGTGGAGACTGGTAATTAAGGTGATCAGATCAGGCACAGGAAATTGAACCCTTTTCTTCCCATCTTGTAGACCTGGGGAAAAAATAATCTCTTTTCTGAATCCAATATCTGCATTGAGAACACATCACCGTTTGATATTTTTGGCTACCCCATCTGTAAACGTAGAGGGTGAGGGAGAGAGAAAGAGGGAGAGAGCTTTATGGTTAAAACCTTTATGGTTGATAGTGGAGAAGTAATTGGATGACTGATACCACTGCAGAGGGTGGATAGGAATTCTGAGACACCCCAGGGTTCCTCTTAAGATCCATTTGTTTCTTGCTTCTCCTTTGCTTCATCCAGTAGACCTTTCTTCCTTTGTAATGGTGATGCCCTACTGAAATGAGGATATCATTTTCTTGGAGTCAGATGGAAGTTAGGGGATCAACTGATGGAGCAGAATGTGTTCTGCCCAAATAAAGAGGATTAAGGGATCACAGCCTTGGAAATTTATTTTTTAAAACTACTGTTCCCAGAATCTCTCCAATGAAGACTTATATTCTGCTTTTGATGAGATATGAAAACTTAAGGTGAAGAAAGAAGAAGGATGTCCAAGAAGAGGAGTAAAATGACCATTGATTCATACAATCTGCAGAGTCATGCAGCAGCCTCTTCCCCTTTGCCTAATTTGACACAGAGAAGGAGTCATTTGACATCTCCAAAATCAGAGATTCCATGCTTCATGAGAAGGCGGTACCTTTTCAGTTTATGGCTTGGCCAAAGGCTACAGACAAGAGGCCCCTCAAATCTTTTCATTTAGTCATAAAAGTTCAAGCAACCACTTTCAAATAGTTCCATAAATATAGATTGATGTCTGTGGGAGGAGATTTGTGATAACCTACCCTATTTTGTCAAAAATCTTGGGATATTTTTGAATTAGGGGGATTGCCTGTCTATATTTCTTTGCTATTAATACTATGATCATGATCACTTATTTATAAAGCATAATCATTTTACTTGGTTCTTCACCAAAAGGTAAGGCAGAATAAGAAATCTCCAGCAGAGACTACCACTCTAAAATGAGAGAATGGCAAACAGAAGGAGAAGGAGGGAATAATATTTATACAAAATAATACAAATGAAATTAATGACTTAAAGCACCAGATTAAATTTAAAAAGAGCATTCCATATGACAAAGGAAAATTAAGTTGAACCAAAAACTTCAGAAAATAGATAAATAATTTGAAAGAGATTTATACATGCCAAGTTAGGTGGGAGCCTGAATGTATTCAGGAAGGACCTATGAGGCAGTAAGAGAAAAAGGCCAGAGGTGTTTAAGGTCAGGGACTCTCAAACCAGTAACAAGCAGAGCACTGGAAGAATTAAACAACTGGTTCTGTGCAGTGGTGGGCATAAATTTTTTTCCTTCTACCACATTGTGGGCATGGCCATGCAACTGGGTGGGTGTGGCCTGTTGGCCATGTGACTGCCTCTTCTATTTTCATCTATAGCGAACCTCTGAAGTCATTTCCCCCTTGTCCAAGGCTTTTTCTGGGCTCTGTTTCACCCCCAAAGTGCCTCCCCAGCCACTCCGGAGTGGCTGGGGATGTGCTTTGGGGTGAAACAGAGCCCAGGAAAAGCCTTGGACGAAGGGGGGAAATGGAGCCAGCCCCCTCTGAAGCCTCTTCTAGGAGGAGGAGGAGGAGATGGGCGAGGTGGGCAGGTGGGCAGGGCCAACCATTTTTAGTACTGGTACACACGTACTGGTGCGAACCTGCTGATGCCCACCACTGGGTCTGTGATAAGAAACCAAGGCCGCAAGATGGGAAATGGGCAAGTCCCAAGGACTGTTAAAATATGAACAAGAAGCTTCTATTAAATCCTGCGAGTTCCGCAAGACAGATACCAACAGAATCCTAGCTGTGGTTCACCTGGGAGAAAGCCAAGGCCTATGTTTGAAGACTTTGTAATCTAGCTAGACCTAGCTCTTCTGAAGCTTCCTGTTGAGCAGGCTGAATAGAAAAACTAAGTACAGTAAGTAGAAACATCCATGAGTAGTCAACAGATAATAATAATTTTGTTTCAGAAATTATTTTGGGTTGAAAGGATTTTTGTGGAAGAAACTCCACTCAGGGAACACCCAAATGAGGCTCCTTTCATGTCCCCAAAAGCTGGGACAGAGACGGGTGCTCAGTCCATCATGCAGTATCCAGGTCTCTAACTGTTGACTTGCCAACCTTCCAGGTAAACAAGGCGAGCTTATTGAAGGAGGAGGTATCCCACATCCATGCTTCAGGAAAAACCTTTTAGCTGCACCTAAGAAGATGTGGCCAAATTTTGTACTTTCGTTATGATACTTATGCAAAGGAGGAGGAGAAGACAAAACACTTCCACTTGTGAACAGGTGTCATGTTGCCATATGTCAAGTTCAAAATAATAACAAAAATAAAGAGCCATGAAGAAAAACTTTTAAAAAAGAAAACAAATTTCTTTTAGCTGAGTTTATTTAGCTCCAGATAGCTGAAACCAGCTGCAAGAAAATTAAGTCAGTGTTTGTTATAGGGCTGAAACATCTGTTGGAAATCTGGCATCACTCATAACTCAAACTTTCATACTGATTTTACTGACATCCTTGGTCTATTTATAATTACACCCCCCCCCTCAAATCAACGGGGCACAACCAACAAAATGCCACTTCAGTTGCATGCCTTTCAGAACAGTCACATCGGGAAGTTAAAAGCACAACCATTAACAGACAAGTCATCTAAACAGCTTAATGCAGTAAGCACGGGAGTGCATGAAAGAACTGAGGTTGCAACTGCACTGGAAGTAGTCTACACTGCAACTACACTGGATTTGATTTACAGCCTGTATACATTTGGCATTGCAGTCAGTGTTCACATACTGCTTCACAAACTATACCCTGCATACAGGTATTTCCATTGTTTTCTAGATTGCATTATTTATTTAGTGTAGGTCTTTAATCACAATGAAGTTGATGAGAATTTTTATAACCTCTTATCAAAGATAAATTAAAATAACATACTCACAAATCTCCGATATCCTTTGTTGATAATAAGACTTGTCCTGAGATAACTGAGGGTCATGCAACAGCGATCTTTTCCTGTTCACACCCTATACCGAAGTCAACCCCAGATGTGAAATTATGGCATTCGCTTATAGATTTTGATTCACAGAGGTTTGTGAATTGATTTGGGAGCTCACCGTTCAAATGGATCTGATTAATATCCCATTCCAGCCCCTTTCTTTCTTTCCTCTTGTCTCACTTCTACCAATGGTTGTATGGAGCAGGTAGATATAGGAAAGAATAATGATGATCATCAAGTGATTAGGTGATAGTAGTAATCTCATATATGTAAGAATTTTTTTAAGATGGAGGATGATCAGGGGAGAGAAAAGAATGTAGAACATGTTCCCTGGACCAGAACCTGATGCCCCAACTGCCAACACCACCTAGAGATATGCATACCCTCCCCCATGGTCATAGCCAGGATTCTAGATGTGGGTGGACGAGTTCCGCAAGACAGGGTGGGCAACAAAGCCTCTTTTCAATGCATTCCTATGGGAAACCGTGCTTTACCAGGGTGGGCAAACTGCTAATTCAGGGTGGGCCAAGCCCACCCTAGCCACCCCCTGGCTACGGCCCTGCCCTTCCCCAATATTTACAAGACTATATCACAACTAACCACATAGGAAAGAGCTTGTTCAAATAATTCTGGTTTGAAAAAGTAGAAGCTTCCCCGCTAGTGATAAAGCAAGAAGAAGAAGAAAGGTTCAGGAGCAAAAAGGGTTGGACTGATTTGAATCAGCCTTTTCATCACTGTAGTGACTCAAGTGGCTAAGATGCTGACTGGAAGACAGCAGGTCAGCAGTTCGAGACCCGAATACTGCAGGACGGAATGAGTTCTCATCTTTGTCCCAGCTCCTGACAACCTAGTAGTTCGAAAGCAAGAAATTGCAAGTAGATAAATAGGAACCACTTCAGAGGGAAGGTAAACAATGTTCCATGCACTCCGGTGTCTAGTCATGCCTGCCACATGACTACAGAAACATCTGCAGAAGCAGACAGCACTGGATCTTTGGCCATGAAACAGAGATGAGCACTGAACGCTAGAGTCGGATACGACTGGCTTTCAAGCAAGGGTGACCTTTACTTTTACCTTTCATCATTAGTCAGTTAAAAAAATCCTTCAAATTCACACATTTTATAAGCAGAGCAAATACTGCAGTATTTGACCATGTAGTTGCTGACTAATCCCTTAGGCAGAGACACACATGGGCAGCTCTTGCCATTGTGAATACCAGCTCAAACCTAGTGACGTGTATGCCTGTTCTATATGGAGCATATTGGCATTTCTGTTATATAAATGTATCTAATCTTATATACTCCTATATTTTATTTTCTATCTGAATGTAGACCAAAATCTTATCAGCACATCTCTCAGAGTAAACTTTGAACCTCTACTGGGTCCCACTGGACAAATTCTCTCAATATTTTTCCTCAACCATTATACATCAGGAACTTGTAGTTCTAGCCATTTGATGACATCCTCCCCTAGGTTACCTTCTTTGTCCAGAAAGACAGAAAGCAACCTAAGGGGAGGATCCATTTGAATAGCTAAAAGTGCACATTCCCAATGTACAATGGCAGAGAGAGGACATTGAGAGAATCTGTCCAGTAGGATCCAAAAGCGGTTCGAGATGAACTCTGAGATAAGATTATGGAACTTTTTTAAAGAAAAGCTTCTAAAAATATAAGAGAGCAAGCAGGTGTGCTGAAATATAAAAATTCTGTGATCTTCCCAAATATATGCTTCGAGACCCTTAGCTGGCAATGTCAAATGGCAACACCAACATGTATTCATCATGCCACAAACATTTGAATGCAAGCCTGAAGAAGTGATCATGAATCACAAAAGCTTGCAATGATTTGTTTTAAATTTGGTGATACAGAAAAGGTATCATCTACTACTTCTACACATGTTTTATACATGGATCACATGGCTGACTTTGCTTATGGAACTACTAGGATATCAAGAAACAGCTGCTTGAACTGCATGGACGGTTTGACATCAGGACAGCAGCCCTACAGATTAAACCAGTAGGTAATATCTTTTATTGACTTTGAATTGGCTTTCATTGGAGCACCTAGTGTGTACACCAATTCCAACCCACCTACTCCCATTCCCTGATAGAGATCACTGGATTTTTCATTGCTTTGACCTGGCCGGAGAAGGGGCCTGAAGCCTCAATGGAGCCATTTGGGGAAAGCAAATAGCAGAGGCCTGTTTCCTATGTTTGAAAAATGGGGGCGGAGCATCAATTCAGCTGCTGCTTTTAAAGATAGAACCTGGCAGATCACCATGCCACAAACATTTGAATGCAAGCTTGCAATGATTTTTTTTAATTTAGTGATCCAGGAAAGGTATCACCTACTACTTCTACACATGTATTCATCAGTGTCTTCCACCTCTGTGTATCCATTAATTGTGTATGATGGTTGGTCCACAACTCCAAGGGACATTGCAGTCAAAGCATTGCATCAGAAGATCCTACTGGAGTTCTATTACTTGGTCACTTGTGACTTCCAGTGCAATGTAGCTAGGCAGGGCCGGCATCAGAAAATTCTGGGCCCGGTACCCCCCCCCCCATTTTGGTCACATCACTGTGGTTTCTTGCACATGCGTGGTTTGTTTGCGCATGCGCACACCAGTGGTTCCCCCCACCGCCAGGCCCCTGTCATCTCCGGGCCCAGGACAGGAGTCCTGATGGTCCCCCCTGATGGAGGCCCTGTAGCTAGGACCCATGGTGTGTTACAGTCTTCCACCAGCAGGAATCTCACTAATTTCCTAGATGCTATGGTTCACCACTACCAGCGGTTAATCAGATTCCCTACAGCAGAGGAAGAATTGGCAGTGACCAAGGTGGCCTTTTACTCATTTTCAAATTTCCCGATGTAATTGATGTTATCAATGGCACTTTTATGAATTTACTGACTCCTCCTGGCAGGCCTTGCTTTGCTGGCCTACTGACAAGGGCTGGTTGCAGGGGAAGTTCAGCATGTAGAATGGGAGGGGAAAAGAAAGACCAAATGGATACTGATGGCAACAGTTCCTCCCCTTTACTTGAGCAGGGCTATTCTCTGAAGCCTTTCCTGCTGACTCCATACCCTCAGGACCTTCCTGCATGTATCAGTCACTAAAATGAAGCTAGCCCTATCTTCTCACCATTTTATTGGAGCTGGAGAGCTGTCATCCACAGACCCAAACATTTGCGTGTGACTCCCCTACCCGATTGCTCTTTGTCATCTCCCTCCATTCAATGCCACCCTCCTTCTTTGGGAGCAGGCGTTCGCAACCCCCCTGCCCCCACCACCATAAATCATAACAAGTCACTTACCATGGCAGTGGCAGCACTATTTTCCAAGTGCTTTGGACAGCCTCCGTCATGTCCCAAGGCGGTGGGAGGCTTGTTCAAGCACAATCAGTTTGTTTTTAAAAATTTTCACTGCTTCCTTGCTTTGTCCGAAAAGCTAAGCCTTGGTGCTTTAAGCGCTTGTGCTTCAGTGCCTGCAACCAGTTGATGACACAAGCACCACATGTCAATGGGAAGCAGTGGAGGAAAAGTGCTGCCACCACATGCTCCTGATGACAATGAAAACGTAAGTCTAGGGTGTGCGGAGAAGCAGTGGAAAATTTTAAAAATTGACTGATTGGGCTCCGCAAAGCCTGCTGCCACCCTGGGAGGCAGTGGAGACTGTCCAAAAGCCCTGAAGAAACGTGCAGCCATTTTTGGAGCTCCATTTCTGGATTTTTTTGGAGCAGTTTTGAATTTCTTGAGCAGTGCAAAGGTAAGGAGTATGTGATTCAATGTTTGTGGGGGTTGGAGGGGAGGTTGGAGTTTTTTTAATGGATTTTTTTGGGGATTACTGTATTAAAAGGGAGTGTGGGAGCCATTTTAGGTTCATCCGGAATGTAATATTTGGTTTTCAATGCATTCCTATGGAAAAATGCATTTCACTTAAAGAGCATATTGTCTAAAAAGCAATCCCATGGAACACATTAAACTTAAGTGAGGGTTAACTATATGAAGCTGAGAAGTAATTGTAAAATATTTTAAAGAATATTTTTTAAAGGAAGACATTAAAGAGAGAAAAAAAGATGCAAATAACCCCCTTTAAAAAAATATTTTATACATTTGAGTAAATGTAAGAAAATATTTAGTCTATCAATTTCCTCATTGATCCAGATAATGGACTTGGAAAAATTTCAAGAGAAAATAGAACAGAGTGTAGTAAATAAATTGGAAAAGGAAAAAGCTATTAGGTTGAAGGATTGGTTGAGTAAAGCATCAAATAGAGACCAAAGAAAGGCCATACTAGTAGGACAAGAAATGATAAAATGGTATACCAGTAATTCAATTGGATAAATGGACTAAAACTTGAGTAAAAAATATGGACAATTTAGAGAGATGACAAAGTTTGAAGAATTAATAGTAGAAAGGAAAATGGATGAAGAAAATAAAAAAGGAAAGGATTCATAAGAAGAATTTATAGAATTTTGGTAGAGGCAGAAGGTCAGTATCAGAGTTTGAGAACACAGGAAATGGACTTAGGAAGAGAAATAACAGCAGAGGAAATGAGTTTATGGAAGAATGAAATATAAACATGTTCTGATCTGCCTGGGAGTGTCTGAAGAATGCATAAAAGAAGTTTTTGATGAACGTTATGTTGAGAGTCCACTGGACTACAAGGAGATCAAATCAGTCAATCCTAAAGGAAATCAACCCTGACTGCTCCTTGGAGGGACATATACTGAAGCTGAAGCTGAAGTACTTTGGCTACCAAATGAGAAGAGAAGACTCAATGGAGAAGGCCATGATGCTAGGAAAGATGGAAGGCAAAAGGAGAAGGGGATGACAGAGGATGAGATGGCTAGATGGCATCATTGACACGGTGGGCGTAGATCTAGGCGGACTATGGAGGATAACAGATGACAGAGGAGCCTGGCGTACTGTGGTCCATGGGGTCACAAAGGGTCGGACTCGACTGTGTGACTGAACAATGAAATGTTAGATGGAGCAGCTCAGTAGGACCTATCTAAGAGTTTCCACATCTCAGGGACATGTCTGTTCCTGAAAAGATGATGTGCACCTCCAGGAGCACAGAAGATAAAACATTAAATTGTGTTAAAGTAAAGACTTTTCTGAACTTAAGAAATGATAAATTAGTCAGGTCGGTAGAGCACACAGATATCTTGTTCCCTAGAGGATTCAAGATGGGGAAAAATAATAAGATTTGAACATCAAAAGAGGAAGAATGGTCGCCCACTTAGATCTACAACTTCAGTGATTTTTCAGACTAGAAAAATAAAAAAGTAAAAATGACAGTGATATCCATCCTTAATTACAGCAACTCAATTTACATAGTTATTCCTTCCTTCCTTCGAGCGCCATATCCAATTCCAAATATTGGCTATCCTCATGGTGATCAGCCATGAAGATTGTCCTGGGAACAATATAATGCAGTGGCCTTCCATTTGCCTTCCACATCGCATTGTGACACCCATACCACTGATCCAGTTCTGCAAGTCATGCTCTGTTCCTGGGCCTTTTTGGCACACAAAGTCCTCACCAGCCCCAGGCCAGTATTGATGAAGCTGCTGCCCTCCATTAAGATGGAGTCAAGTGGGGTTTAATCCACTTGCAGACCATCAATCTTCCCTGTGGACTTTGCCACCCGAAACTATTAGTCTTCAGGATTGTCAGGTTAGTTAACTGCTGTCTGATGATCAGTGTTGGGTCGCAGACAGTATGGTCTACTCTAGTGTAGGCAAACCTGTGGTATGCATGCCAGAGGTGACATGCAGAGCCCTTTTGTGGGCACAAATGCCATCATGGGCATGCCCCGAGTTGTGCCTCCAATGGCAATGCTGCTTTCCCATACCCACCCGTCTCTCTCTGCCAGTGGGGAGGTGAGAGGGTGGCTGAATTCACACCCAGGAGGTGGTGGCAGGGACAACGTGAGGTGACCAGACACCTCTATTATTATTACTTATTTAGATTTATATCCCTCTTGCTCCAGGGCAACTCAGGGTGACATACAACATATAAAAACATTACAATATAAAACCCCATAAAAACTACAATAAAAACTCTTTATAAAACCACCCCATGTCTAAAAAAAAAACCACCCTTCCCCACAATCATTGAAAGGACATGTGACATCAACTGAGCTAACATGCAGGAATCAATACCCTGTCGCCCCCCCCCCCCAAACTTGCCCTGCCAGCTAGGTTTTTAACCCTTTCTGAAAGGGCAGCAATTCCATCTGTAGCCGTAGGTCTGCTGGCAGGAGATTCCACAGGGTTGGGGCAGACACAGAGAAGGCCCTTCTCCTTGTGCTAGAGGCGATCCCCTCTAGCTGATGGAACACTGAGGGACCCTCTCCGGTCCACCCTGGTAGGACGGGTGGACTCCCTTAGGGTGATGCAGTCTCTTAGGTAACCTGGCCCACTACCATAAAGGGCTTTAAAGGTCATTAACAGAACCTTGAATTGCACCCGGAGACAAACTGGTAACCAGTGCAGCTCCCGGAGCAGAGGTGAGGCACGAGCATAGCGTCTGCACCCCATCACCACCCAAGCTGCTGCATTCTGGATCACCTGCAGCCTCTGAATGGTCGTCAAGGGCAGCCCCATGTAGAGTGCATTACAATAATCAAGTCTGGAGGTGACCAGCGCAGGTGTGATCATGAGCAAGGAATCCCTATCCAGGAGCGGGTGCAACTGGCGAATTACACAAAGTTGTGCAAAGGCCCTCCTGGCCACCTGTTCTTCTAGCAGCCGTCGCACATCCAGGAGGACCCCCAAGATGTGCACTGGGTCTGTCTGAGGCAAAGAAGCCCCATCCAAGACCAAGGATGGCAACTCCCGGGACAGTGTGGGACCCCAAACCCACAGCCACTCAGTCTTGCTAGGATTCAGCTATAACCCATTAGCCCCCATCCAGACCCCCACAGCCTCCAGACATCAGGACAGGACTTTGACAGCATCACTTGGGTCCCCATGGGCTGAGATGTACAACTGAGTGTCATCCGCGTACTGATGGTACTGCACCCCATGGGAATGGATGATCTCACCCAGCGGTTTCATGTAGATAGGAGGTGAGGAGGTGATAGTAGCACATCCTCAGGGGACATGCACACCTGCAGGGTGGCATGTGCATGCACCCACATGATGTCGCTGGAGGTATGGTACCTGCCTGCATGCCTTCTCCTCCTCAGGCATTCGGTCTCTAAAAGTTTCGCCATCACTGGTCTACTCTATTAACATATCTGGATAAGCCGACCAGACTTTACACAGTTATTAGACATTAACAATAGAGTTTAATAAATTGCCGTACCTCACAATGTCATATATTTAAAGCTAAAGACTCTTGTATAATTGTTTTCACACACCACCTTCACTGTATTATTGCTGTGCCTTGTGTTTTGATTCATGCTAATACTGTACAGCCATATTATTTTTAACACTCTGATCAGACTGAAAGCAGCCTTTCCAAAAACCAATTTTTTCTCTTTTTCTAATATGGCACAGGGCTTAGAAAAAGTATTAGAAAATGGGGATAAAGACACCAAAGTTTAGAAACCAATCAAGTACATTAAAAGTGTGTTGTGGGGAGTGGCTAGTGCTATTGGGAAAGGAATTCAACCATGATGAGAGAGGGCGCAGGGCAGCTGCCAAGTTTTTTCAACCTGTTTTGATGATGATTCCCAGCAGGTTGCTATACTTTGCTGGTTTTCACTGCAAATCATCTGGACAGCTGAGACCATGAAATTGATCCAGGGCCAAAAAAGGGTGAAAAAATGACCCTCCAGGAAACCTTGCTGCCCTTAATGGCCATATGTGATGACCACGTCAATTCCACACTTGGTTTGCTACCTTGGAATTACAAAAATTCCCTTGTCAACCAAGTGGACATGAGATTTTCAGGTACTCCTAACCCAGAAGATTACCTTGATCATATTTTTAATTTCTCTGTAAAGGTTTTCCAGACAATTTATTTCATAATAGGGTCTTTTGCATGACAACACCCTGCCCCTGCCCCCTCCACCCCCACAAATTCGAATCACCTCACCTCACTTGGTAAGCTTGCATCTAAAAAAGGAACCAAAACACTAAGAATTCTGTTAGTAATCTGTAAACTAACCCAGAGTCCACTTCTTTCATTCCATCATTTAGGTGTCTAAATTGTTTTGCTAATATGATACAGGTGTCTTTAGGTGCTAACATTAGGCCTTCTAGTAGAAAAGTGGGTGCAAAGTTAAACCACATGTACTACTTAAAAATAAGTGAGGTGTGATTTGGCAAGTCTTTTGTTCCCCCTCACCACCCCCACCCCACAACAGTTGAAGAGAAAGTGTGTGAAGTCGGACTATATTGTGTGGCTGTGTGATCTGCATTTAACCCTTGGCCAGACAGATTCCTTTGTAGAAATCTAATGGGGCAAAAGGTTATGTTGAGCTCATTACTGTGAACAGCTTTTAAATCAAAATGATAACATGGCTAAGCCACACGGCAATGTGTTCTGCTAAAGTCTCCCAGTTTGAAAGATGTGCTAGGAAGTCTGGTGAAGACAAATAACTCTCTCCTTTAGAAAACACAAAATTCACAATCAATTAGAGGTGGCTTTGTGAATTACCTAAATATTAAGACACACACACACACACACACACACACATTTCGGATGAGGCAAATAGCTTGTTTCATCTTCTTGAAATACTACGCTACCAGAATGCACAGTTTTCAAAATTATATGTCCAAAATATCAGATGTGTAAACAAAGCCAGGTTATCTCCTAATTATGAAACAAATGCAAGTTAATTTGCCAAACAGAGATTGAGGCAATCTTGTTTTAGAATATGACTGCAGTGGCTCAAGTGGCTAAGATGCTGACTGGAAGGTGGGAGGTCAGCAGTTCAATTCCAGAGTACTGCAGGACAGAATGAGCTCCCATCTTTGTCCCAGCTCCTGCCAACCTAGCAGTTTGAAAGCCAGAAATTGCAAGTAGATATATAGGGACCACTTTGGTGGGACGGTAAGCAGCATTCCGTGTGCTTCGGTGTCTAGTCATACCTGCCACATGACTGGAAATGTCTGCAGAAGCAGACAGAGCTGGCTCTTCAGTTTTGAAACAGAAATGTGCTCTGAATAATAGAGTTGGATATGACTGGCTTTTGAGCAAGGGAAACCTTTACCTTTGCCTGTCTTAGAATAAATACATAGCCTTCTCCTATTTCTAATAACATGCAAACTGCATCATCTGGTTTTGCTCTTTCATTGTCTCAAAATATGCAGGCTGATCTTATCGCAATACACAACAGGTTGACTGGGGGTTGGCTTGGATGTCAACAGATTGATATAAGCAGGTTATCTCAAGAAGTTGCGCTTCCTTCAGTGAAAAAGAAAAACATTGGCAGACGATCATGCAACTTTAGTGGGAAGTGATTCAGACAAATGGGGAACAAAAAAAACAATCAAAGCTACAGATTGGTGCATATGTACTTAAGAACAAGTCATGCCAAATTCTGTAACAATTACACCTGAGAAAATGTGCAATATATAATCCCAGAATGTACTGTTGCTCTAACAGCTTGACCAACAAACCTATGTCTTATATATAATAATATATAAAATATAAATGTATATATTCTATTTTATAAACTTTACCTATAAAATCAAGCGTTAACCGTTGGAACTTCACATAGGATCCTAAGCCAGGCCCTACTAGCCCGCACCGACCATTCATGCACACGCCCGAACTGGGTCCGCAGGTCAACAAAGGTTTGAGAAATGTGCCAGTGGGGCAACAGCCCCACAAACACGAAAAAGGGAAACAACTTCATTTCCCAACATTCTTTGCGCCACGCCATGAGAGCCGCAAGCACAAAGAACGTTGAGAAATGTGCCGTGGCCAATCAAAATCGAACCGCAGGAAAAAAAATGCAGCACAAACACAAACCACGAACCCATAACTACAAGCCCCAGAGTCCTGCGTGCCATGAGCGCGCAGAATGCTGAGAAGCCCACCACGTGAAAAATTAAAATTAAAAACCCAGTGCCTGACAGCCACACAAAACAAACAAGTGGCCTCAGGTGCCACATGGGTTCCTGCGGTCTGCCCAGCAAGGCCAGGCCGCGGGAAGGAACGCCCAGCCCCCAAATGCCGCCTGATGTGGCGCTGGGATTCCCATGGTCTGGCCAGTGAGGCCGGGCCAGGGGAATAAAAGCCCACCCCCACACACACATGCCACCTGAAGCGGTGCTGGGATTCCCGCGGTCCGGCCAGCGAGGCCGGGACTCGGGAACAAAAGCCCACCCCCACACACACATGCCACCTGAAGTGGCGCTGGGATTCCTGTGGTCCAGCCAGCAAGGCCGGGACACAGGAATGAAAGCCCACCCCCAACCCAAACGCCGCCTGAAGTGGCGCTGGGATTCCCGTGGTCCGGCCAGCGAGGCCACGCCATGGAAAGAAAAGTGTTTTGCTTTCAAGTGGGGGCCAAGGCACTGGTGCCTTGGCCACCCGTTGAAAGTGAACCCATTTCCAGGGAAGTAAAGCCAGCGGACGGCGCTCTGCCCGCTGACTTTATTTACCGAAAAAGTGTTTCGCTTTCAAGCAGGGGCCAAGGCACCAGTGCCTCCCCCCCCTTGAAAGAGAAACAAAAGTAAAAAACAAACACCAAAATAATTAAAATAAATAAACCATTAATTTTAAAAAAGCACAAACAAAAACATCCAAAATTAACCAAAACCAAAAATAACAAACAGAAAAAAACACACAGAAAAACACCAAAAAGCAAAAACAAAATAAACCCACAAAAGAAATTAAACCAGCCAACTTACCAGCATGTCCTACCTCCATGACGGCCAGAACTGAAATGAGGAAGGAAAGAGACTACTTACCGGAAGAAGCGCCACCCAGATGCCAGTAGAGAAAAAACAGTCAAAGTAAAAGAAATACTCAACAGCCTCACCCAGAGGCCACAAGAGATAAAACAGTCAAAAACATAACATTACATCATACATTCACACAAATCACAAACAAATCACAAAATAATAAAATAAAAACATTTCTAAAGTCGTGTGTAGAGATTTCACTCAAAAAAACAAACAAACCCAAAACATCTAAACACAGTTTAAAAACATTGGATGTAAAAAAAAATGTACTTTCACATTTTTAAAATTATTATCCAAGGTACAACTATTAAAAAAAAACACATACTAAAACATTATTTGGTTAAATAAAATAATTGTAAAACAATTATATTATCCTTTCCTCTTTTTTAATCCACAAAAACAAACCCCAAAAAGCTGATCACAGTTTATAACAGCCCGTGTGTATAAATAAACATTTTAAAAATCACAATTACAGACTAACCTCATTTGTACAAACATTAACAAAACAAAAACCTTTCAATATCATTTAAAACAGCCCGTCAACGCCGGGCAACCTCTGCTAGTATAAAATAAATACTTTAGCAAGCACTGACTCCTGTGCCACAGGTTCTGGTGAAGATATATGAATACATTGTTTGGTCATGGAACACTGTTCACTCCCTGTTATCTTCAGGGAGCCAAATCTACATTACAGATACTGTAAACTGCAAATAGAAGAAGGGATTTCTCAGGTGCTAAAAGATGGATGATTGTCAGAGCATTAGCTTGTATTGGCTCCTCCTGTTTGCAGATGAGTTTGTTTGGTTTTGTAATGCTCCAGGCTTAACTTGCAAATATGATGGCTCAACTGAAAAGGTCTGCTTAAGTCACGTCTCTGAAACAATAAGGAGTTTAGGTTACTAAAGATGGGTCCAGTTTAAGAAATGCCATTCATAATTCCAGTCTAGCCAGATTATCTTGCTATGGTAATAGAGTAGACCATACTGCCAGCAACTCAACACTGAGTGTCAGGTGATGGTTAAGTAACCTGACAACCCTGAGGATGCCAAAATCCACAGGGAAGGGTGATGTCCCAAAGTGGATTAAATCCCACTTGATTCCATCTTGATGGAGGGCAGCAGCTTCATCAATACTGCCCTGGAGTTGAGGAGGACTTTGTATGCCAAAAGGGCTAAGGACCAGAAAGTGACTTGCAGAACCGGATCAGTGGTATGTGTGCCACACTGCGATGTGGAAGACAACAGCATTATATTCTCAGGACAGTGTTCATGGCTGATCATCATGAAGATCACCAATATTTGAATTCGGATATGGCAGAAGAAGATTCATAAAATACAGCATCTACCACCCTATTCTGGAAAAGGGCCAAACGGTGCAAACATAGAATTGGAAGAAAAACCGTTTGAGGCAGAGATTGTTGCTGAATTATCTTTGCTACAAAAAGAATGCAGAGAAATAATAAGGTTGCCAAATTGGCTCCAGTAATGCCAGTTTTGGAATTAAAAGTCTTCCTCAGGATTTTAAATACTTATCAAGAAATCTTAATGCGTTTAACAGCTTCTAAGGAGAAAACCTTCCTCCATAATGAACCCTATTCTGGAAGCCATTTGAAGCTAATTGTTGGTGCATTACCATGGAACAAGCAGGAGCAATAGTGCTGTGTTACAATCACAGACAAACTATTGCCAGGTAACTCAGTTTTAAGAGGCTCACAACTATGAAATTATACCTTTCCGCCTGCTGTTGCTTTTGCATAAAGATCACATTACTTTATCTCTCTCTCGCTTTCTCCCAAACACCACTGGTTGTGAAAGAAAGTTCCCTGAGGTTCTGTAATAATTTAAACCATAAATTCATTTGTCATAAACGCATGTAGTACAAGGTTTCTTAGGAACAATACTAAATAGTAATTCATTGTCTTGAAACACAAGCAAATGCATGTATGACTACATTAAATGAAGCAGTTATGGTAAATTAGGGACATAAGAACAGCCTTGCTGGAACAGGCCACAGCCCATCCAGTCCAGCATTCTGTCTCACACAGTGGCTCACCATTTCCTTCAGGGTATTCCCAAGGAGATGCCTTCACCTGCTTAGGATTCCCTCGAAATGGCAATGAGAGATATCCTGCCTATCTCTCCAACCCGGAGGTTGTCCTTAGGTAGCCATAATTATAGCCATTGATACCCTTGTCCTCCATGAACTTGTCTAATCCTTTCTTAAAGCTGTCAAGTCTGACAGCTGTCACCACTTCTTCTGGCAGGGAGTTCCATAGACCAGTAATCCTCTGGGTGAAAAAGTACTTTCTCTTATTTGTTTGAGAACTAGTACCCAAAAGTTTCATGGAGTGTCCCCTAGTTCTAGTGTTGTGCGATAGGGAAAACAGTTTTTCCTTATCTACTTTGTCCACACCGTGCATGATTTTATAAACTTCAATCAGGTCACCTCTTAGACGCCGTCGTTCAAGAGTGAAAAGGCCCAACCGTTGCAGCCTCAGATGGTAAGGAAGGTGTTCCAGTCCCCTAATCATTCTGGTTGCCCTCCTCTGTACTTTCTCCAACTCCATAATATCCTTCTGGAGGTATGGTGACCAGAACTGTACACAATATTCCAGATGGGGCCTCACTATAGATTTATAAAGAGGAAAAATGACACTTGCTGACTTATTTTCTACACCCTTCCTAATGATCCCTAACATTGAGTTTGCTTTTTTCACTGCTGAGGCACACTGGGTTGACATCTTCATTGAGCTGTCCACCAGGACACCAAGGTCCCTTTCCTGGTTTGTCGCAGAGAGTTCAGACCCCATCAGTTTATAAATGTAATTGGTTTTTTTTGCCCCAACATGCATCACTCTGCACTTACTGATGTTGAAGCTCATTTGCCACTGTTTTGCCCACTCCCCCAGTGTCAAGAGATCCCTCTGGAGCTCTTCACAATCTCTCACAGTTTTCACTACCCTGTATAATTTAGTGTCGTCAGCAAATTTGGCTACCTTGCTTTTTACTCCTACCTCTAGATCATTTATGAAGAGGTTGAAAAGCAAGGGTCCCAGTACTGAACCTTGGGGGACCCCACTCTTTACTTCCCTCCACTTGGAGAAGTGTCCATTTAGTGCTACCCTCTGTTTCCTGTCCCTTAGCCAGTTGCTGATCCAGGACAAGACCTGTCCCTTTATTCCATGACTGGTAAGTTTATTCAAGAGCCTTTGGTGTGGGACCTTGTCAAAAGCCTTCTGAAAGTCCAGATAAACAATGTCAACTGGATCCCCCTTATCCACATGCTTGTTGACACTCTCAAAAAATTCCAACAGATTAGTGAGGCATGATTTGCCCTTGTAAAAGCCATGTTGGCTCTCCTTTAGCAGCGCCTTCTCATCAATGTACCTATTAATTCTATCTTTTAGGATGGTTTCCATCACTTTACCTGGGACACATGTCAAACTGACAGGTCGGTAATTTCCTGGATCACCCCTGGATCCTTTTTTGAAAATTGGTGTTACATTCGCTACCTTCCAGTCATCAGGCACAAAGCCTGATTTGAGGGAAATATATATTTTGGCTAGGAGAGCAGCAATTTCGTCTTTAAGTTCCCTGAGAACTCGTGGATGGATGCCATCTGGTCCTGGTGATTTGTTAGTTTTTAGCTTAACAAGACATGCAAGGACCTCCTCCCTGGTTATTTCTATCTTGCTTAATTCTTCGGTTTCCCTCCCTACGAAGATAGGCTCTGTTTTGGGCATGTGGTCTCTGTCTTCTTCAGTGAATACTGAAGCAAAGAATTCATTGAGTCTCTCTGCAATCTCTGTTTCCTCTTTAATAACCCCTTGCCTTCCATTGTCATCTAATGGTCCAATGGCCTTCCTTGTTGGGTTCTTACTTCTAATGTACTTAAAGAAGTCTTTGTTATTTCTCTGAGTATTTTTAGCTATACGCTCCTCAAAGTCTTGCTTTGCTTTCCTGATTGTTGCCTTGCATTTGTTCTGCCAGAATTTATGTTTCTGCCTGCTGTCCTCATTCGGACAAGCCTTTCACCTTCTAAATGAGCTTTTCTTGCTCTTGATCACTTCCCGAACAGCTCCTGTAAGCCACATCAGAGTCCTCTTGGACCTGGCAGTGCCCTTTTTCCTTTTGGGTATGCATTCCAATTGGGCCTCTGTTATTGTTTTTGTAAACAACCTCCATGCCTCTTGGAGTGTTTGGACTCTCTCAATTTTCCCTTTAAGTTTCTTTTTTACTAGTTTCCTCATCTTTGGGAAATTTCCTTTTTGAAAATTTAAGGTCTCTGTTTTAGATTTTATCAGTGACTTGCAGTCTATGATCAAGTTAAACATAATTGAGCTGTGGTCACTGTTCCCTATTGGATCAGTCACATTAACATCTTGCACCAGATCCTGAATATTACTCAGGATCAAGTCAAGGATTCTTGTACCTCTAGTTGGGTCTTCAACCATCTGTCCCAGGGAACAATCATTTAGCATATCTAGGAACTTTATCTCTTTATCATGTGCTGAACAATAGTTTACCCAGTCTATGTGAGGGTAATTGAAGTCCCCCATTATAACCAGGCTTCCCTTCCTGGATGCCTCCTTTACAACATTCTCCAACTGCCAGTCTCCCTCAAGAGTTTGGGTCGGAGGCCGATAGTATATGCCTACTGTTAGACCATCCTTGTGGCCTGGTACTCTTACCCACAGAGCTTCTAATGGTGACTCTAAATCACCTAGATATTCCAATTCATACGATTTTATCACTTCTTTGACATACAAGGCTACACCACCTCCTGTTTGCCCCTTCCTATCCTTCCTGTACAGTTTGTAGCCTGAGATAACTGTATCCCATTGGTTATCATCCGTCCACCAGGTTTCAGTGATACCAATAATATCTATTGCTAAGTATTCCAGCTCCCCTATTTTGTTACGGAGGCTTCTGGCATTTGTATACAAGCATTTATATATGCCTTCCTGATACAGTCTTTTGAATCCAGTTGCATTGTTAGACTGCCTCTTGCATCCTTCTGCTAGAGTGTTGGTGACTAGCTCCTTGCTCTGCTCAGTAATTTTTGCATCCTCCTCACTACTCAAGTACACACTTTCCCGAACCGGATGCTGCCCAGCTCCTGTCGGCTTTCCCCCAGTTATCAGTTTAAAAGCTGCTCTGCAGCCTTTTTGATGTTGAGTGCCAGCAATCTGGTCCCATCATGGTTTAAATGCAACCCATCCCTCCTGAACAGATTTGGCTTGTCCCAAAATGTTCTCCAGTTCCTGACAAATCTGAAGCCCTCCTCTCGACACCACCGCCTCATCCACGCATTGAGGCTTCTGAGCTCTGTTACATGTCCTTACTGTGGTAAAATAATCAATCTTTGTGGAAGTTTACCACAGCACAAAAGAACTGTAATGATATAAACCAGATTTTTTCTTTTTTAGTGTGTTTTAATGTTCTCTTTTTCATAAACCAGGAATATAATTAAACCAGATATAGCAGATGTTGCATATTGGGGAAACAGCCGTGTGTGGGCCAGGTGTGTTTGAGGGTGTATCTTTGCAAGGGCCCCCATGATAAAAATCATGATGTAACTTTTGGCTCTGTGGACCTCAGCTCCTCACAACGGAGTCGATGGAAAGGATAGTGGAAGGACAAAGGGCTACCACTTTAGGCATGTTGGTGATTTTCTATATTCTGAACAGTGCTGGCTTTTTTGTTAGCACAGCCTAGACAAGTTACTTTTTCTGGACTAACCTCAGGAATCCCCTCACCAGAATGGCTAATTTTTATGGGCATAATCTTAATTTAGCTAGGCAGACTTTAGTCTGGCTAAGCAGATTTAGTCTGGCAGAGGTCATATTGTATCCAAGCCCCTCTCAGGATAGGAAGGACTTCAGCTGGCCTAAGGGAAAAATAGGAAAAAAGGGGAAAAATTAAAATCACAATCTCAGCACAATCTCCATGGAAACTGAGTTGACAGCTACCAATCAAAAGGTAGCAGCCAGCACAAGGGGTTAGGCACCAGCCTAAGGGGACTTGAGCCAGCAGATGGAGTTTATGCCCTGTCCAAATCAATCTCAATTGTTCTTAACTTGGAATTAAGAATGTGCCCCATGTCGGTGAAGGGATTCTGGAGTTGTAGCCTCAAATTTTTCTAATCAGACTATTAAGTAGAGTGAAGTAGTTACCTCAGAGGTCAGATTTAGGGTTTAGGAAAATGGTAACTTGTATTTGGATCTAGGAAAAATGGTAAATTGTTTACTTGTCTGTTGTTATTTCATTTGCCAGAGCTTTCTGCCATCAGGCCCCAAATATATTGATGGGGTTTGGATCTTGGCCAATTTGATTCTGGTGCATTGGGCATTTGCTATTCTGCCACAGATGCCATAATGTCTTGGAACAGGTGTGCTGAGTTTGATGTTAAGTTTAAACATTTTAAGCCTATAAATCTACACTATGATTCAAATATTAAGAATCATCCTTCAGATGCATTGGCCCACTGCTTTTAGGATAAAAGACTAATAAAGGTGCACACTAGAAATTTATGATATGTGTGATAATTATTCTGTAATGGTTTGTTTAGACATTTGGAGGATCATTTGATGCTACTGCTGATGAGTGATGATCCTGCATGTGACTCAGCCATGCATCTAGGTTCTTTTTTTAAACTGACTACTAACGATGTCATATTCTTCTCCAAGCAGGTAAGTTTGATGTCTCTGAAGTTACTGGTAATCTGTTATGATCTTGGATAACCCCAAGGTGGTCAGCCCGTCCTACTAGGGCAGACAGGAGGGGCTCAGTTGTGGTCCCATCTGTGAAAGAAGTCCATCTTAGTGGGGCCAGGAAGAGAGCCTTTTCTGTGTCTGCCCCTGCCCTGTGGAACCTTTTACCACCAGAATTGCATCTCCAGTTGGATCTTCTCCCCTTCAGAAAAATATTGAAGACTTGGCTATGTCAGCGGGTTTGGGGCATGTGTGACTCTTCTGTATAAGCCCGCTGGCTTATTTAGCCTCTCGAGGGATCCTGTTTTTCATTGTTAATACCTTTGTCTGTTGATTGGTTTTTTTTTGCTATTTTATGCTGGGTGGGGGAGGGGGAGGGTGTTTTCTAGCTACAATCTGATTAGTTTTTATGTGTTTTAATGCTGTTTTTAGTGGGTTGGGTTGGTATTTTTAACGGTTATTGTTTTATCTGTGGTTATATTGTATTTTATATATGTTGTTAGCCGCCCTGAGTGATGTTTTCATCAGGAGGGCGGGATAAAAATTTATAAATAAATAAATAAAATAAAATCTGACTCTAGGGTGTGGTGCTCATCTCTGTTTTCAGCCAAAAAGCCAGTGCTGTCTGCATCTGCAGACGTTTCTGTGGTCATGTGGCAGGCATGACTAGATTCTGGAGTACATGGAATGCTGTTTCATTTGCTGCCAAAGCAGTACCTATTTATCTACTTGCAATTTCTTACTTTTGAACTGCTAGATTGGCAGAAGCTGTGGCAGAGACGGGAGCTCATTCTGTCGTGCAGGACTTGGGTCTCAAACAGCTGACCTGCCGACCTTACGGTGATCAAGTTCAGTGTCTTAACTACTAAGTCACCAGAAATACATAAATAGCAGAAATATAGTTTGAGATTACTGCACATTTGTTATGTATGTTAACTGTGTTTTCTGACAGGAGCGAATGTATCTTTTCTCATGTATCTATTCTTATGCAAATAAGTGGATCAAAAAATGTGCACACTCTGTTAGCCAATGGGCTTGTTGTATTATTGTTACTGTTTATAGTGTATATAAGTCTGAGTTTTGCCCCATCCAAACTGTGTTCAAACCCCACTAATAAAGAGCTGGATTTCACTACTTCAATCGTCTGCTTCTTCATTCCTTGAACAGTAAAACATTTAAGTGGGAACAGTTCTTTGTGGGTAGTAAAAAAAGAAGTTCTGTTGTTTGCTTCAGGTTCACAGACTAAAGAGGAATGACAATCAGAGAGCTGATAATGTTGATAAGAAATATTTTTCAGGACTTATTAATAAACCTCCTTTTAGCATCTGAAGTGAATGAGGGAAGAGAGAAATGACCGAATTCAGGCAGACCAACTATTGTCACATGTTCTGCTTTACAGAAATGCCCTCCTGCTTTTCTTTTCTTGATCTTCTCTCACAAAATTTCCCACTGAAGAGATTTAATCTTTGAAGCAGAAAAATGCAGACCATTTTAGGGTGAGGGAGCTGAACTATAAAAGCCAAACAGCTCCACCTATTTTAGCATATTCTCAGACATATTCATCTGGTTGCAGTAGAGACAATTCCATTGTCATTGGACAATTTAAGCTATTTTCAGTGCAACTATGCATCCCTTTTTCTGGGTCATTTGGGTGTACCGTTAACCAAGGGTTCAAGGCAAGAAGAAAATAGTCATTCTATAAAGTACTTAACTGACACAAACTACTTTGAAGCACATGAACCTTTTTTGACAGCCGAGTGGTAGGGTCGGAGCCTTCAATTTGACAACAGTCAGCTGGAAAAGAGGCCATTTTTTTGGGTTGAGTCTGTGACTACCTGGACTATCACATCAGTTCACGGTGAGTAGAAGCCTAGAATCAAAGTACTCTTTTTTGCAAAATATGTCACAAACCAAAGGCACTCTTTTTATATCTGTATACATTCATACCCCGGTTAATGTTTGCACCACACATTAAAAACAGATAACGTTGGGAAATCTGGGGAAAAATTTGCACCGCACAATGTTAATGTGCAGTGCATCCATTTCCCCCCAGATTTCCTCCAGAGATCTCTGCCCCAAAGCCGGCAGGGATGCTCTCCGCCTGGGAAGCACCTTCCCAGGGGGAGATCAGCCCTGCCAGCTTTGGAGCAGAGATCTCTGAGGTACCCTTGCTGTTTTGAGGTTTGCCTCGAAATAGCGAGGGCACCACTGGAGATCCAAGTCCCAAAGCCTGCAAGGCTGGTCTCTGCCTGGGGAGGTGCTTCCCAGGCAGAGAGCAGCCCTGCCACCTCAGAAAGGGAACTGGGGATCGGACGCTCCGATCCCCAGTTCCCTTTCCAAAGAGGCAGGCAACCACTCGGCCCCAAATGAGGCTTGTCCTGGAAAGGGACGGCCCCTGCGCACACCCGCAGCTTGTCCAGGAAGGGAAGGGGCCAAGCGCTTTGCCCCTTCCCTTTCCAGGATAGGCTGCAAGTGAGTGTGGGTGCACCCACAGTTTGTACTGGAGGGGAACACCCTTCCAGGACAAGCCTAGTTTCACCTGTGTACACCCACAGCTTGTCCTGGAAGGGAAGGAGCCAAGCGCTTGGACATTTCCCTTCCAGGACAGGCTGCAGGTAAGTGCGGGTGCACGGACAAGCCTCGTCTGGGGCAGAGTGGGTCACCTGCCTCTTCAGAAAGGGAACCAGGGATCAGAGCATCAAATCCCTGGTTCCATTTCCAAGGAGGCAGGTGAGCAGGTCGCTTTGAGTTGGGAAGGGCCAGGGGGAACCCAGTGCCAGCCAGGGCAGCTTCTAGGCACTCTCTCCGGGCCTTCCAAGTCAAAGCAGCCAGTGGAGGGCAAGCCCACGGTGGCTGCTTGCCCTCCGAGGGTGGGGTGTGTGTGTCTGTGCCTAAAAGCTGCCCTGGCTGGCGCTGGGTTCCCCCTGGCCTTTCTCAACTCAAAGCGACCACCGTTGTTTGGTTTAACGTCGTGCAATAAATGTATTGCACAATGTTAAAAACCACATAATGATAAAGCTTGTGGAACCAAGCTTTAATGTTATCCGGAGTATTACTGTATAGTCAAGCCCTAGTACAGTGGTCCTCAATCTTTTTAAGCTGCGGGCTGGGTCATGCTCCCTCAGACTGCTGAGGGGCCGGACTGGTGGTCCCCCTACCATCACCACTGCAAAAGGCAGCAGTGGTGACCACCCTGAGCCCACCACACCCACAAAGCCCCCTACTCCCCCCACTCCCCTGCTTACAGGTCTGGAAGAGCTGCACCGTTTGGGTGAAGGAAACACCCTCACAGTCACTTCCACTTCCACCTCCTTAATCCTTGTCTCCTCGGCTTGGAATGTCCTTAACGGCGCTCTGTAGCATGGCAGTTGTTGTAAGACTTACAACATCTGTCTTGCTACAGAGCACCTTTAGGGACACGCCAAGCCAAGCAGAAGAGACAATGATTGAGCCAGAAGCAGCGGAAGTGGCAGTTGTAGCAGGGGTACAGGTTGGATGGTTTGATGCCGCAAGCCGTATCCAGCCCACGTAGGTTGAGGATAACCAGCCTTTCACATATAGCTTCCTCAGGAACACACATTTAGAAAACACATTTAGAGGCTCTTCAACGCATATTACAGAATCTTTATCCTGAGGAAGCTATATGTGAAAGGCTGGTTATACCGGAACAGTCGTGATGTACTTTGGATTTGTCTTTACGAGAAATGGATTTGTGATGCACATGATAACCGTATGGTGACTTGCCTGCCAGGTGCAAAAGTTGCAGACATCACAAGAAATCTAGATAGATTGTTAGAGAGAACTGGGAACGAGCCAGTTGTCATGGTACACGTTGGTACTAATGATGTTGGGAAGGCCAAGCGGTCTGTCCTGGAAGCCAAATTTAGGTTGTTAGGAAGAAGATTGACGTCCCGGACTTCCAAGGTAGCATTTTCAGAAGTGCTGCCTGTCCCTCGCGCAGGACCTACCAGGCAGGCAGAGCTCAGAAGCCTCAATGCGTGGATGAGGCGGTGGTGTCGAGAGGAGGGCTTCAGATTTGTCAGGAACTGGAGAACATTTTGGGACAAGCCAAATCTGTTCAGGAGGGATGGGTTGCATTTAAACCATGATGGGACCAGATTGCTGGCACTCAACATCAAAAAGGCTGCAGAGCAGCTTTTAAACTGATAACTGGGGGAAAGCCGACAGGAGCTGGGCAGCATCCGGTTCGGGAAAGTGTGTACTTGAGTAGTGAGGAGGATGCAAAAATTACTGAGCAGAGCAAGGAGCTAGTCACCAGCACTCTAGCAGAAGGATGCAAGAGGCAGTCTAACAATGCAACTGGACTCAAAAGACTGTATCAGGAAAGCATATATAAATGCTTGTATACAAATGCCAGAAGCCTCCGTAACAAAATAGGGGAGCTGGAATTCTTAGCAATAGATAAAAATATTGATATTATTGGTATCACTGAAACCTGGTGGACGGATGATAACCAATGGGATACAGTTATCCCAGGCTACAAACTGTACAGGAAGGATAGGAAGGGGCAAACAGGAGGTGGTGTAGCCTTGTATGTCAAAGAAGTGATAAAATCGTATGAATTGGAATATCTAGGTGATTTGGAGTCACCATTAGAAGCTCTGTGGGTAAGAGTATCAGGCCACAAGGATGGTCTAACAGTAGGCATATACTATCGGCCTCCGACCCAAACTCTTGAGGGAGACTGGCAGTTGGAGAATGTTGTAAAGGAGGCATCCAGGAAGGGAAGCCTGGTTATAATGGGGGACTTCAATTACCCTCACATAGACTGGGTGAACTGTTGTTCAGCACACGATAAAGAGATAAAGTTCCTAGATATGCTCAATGATTGTTCCCTGGGACAGATGGTTGAAGACCCAACTAGAGGTACAAGAATCCTTGACTTGATCCTGAGTAATACTCAGGATCTGGTGCAAGATGTTAATGTGACTGATCCAATAGGGAACAGTGACCACAACTCAATTATGTTTAACTTGATCATAGACCGCAAGTCACTGATAAAATCTAACACAGAGACCTTAAATTTTCAAAAAGGAAATTTCCCAAAGATGAGGAAACTAGTAAAAAAGAAACTGAAAGGGAAAATTGAGAGAGTCCAAACACTCCAAGAGGCATGGAGGCTGTTTACAAAAACAATAACAGAGGCTCAATTGGAATGCATACCCAAAAGGAAAAAGGGCACTGCCAGGTCCAAGAGGACTCCGATGTGGCTTACAGGAGCTGTTCGGGAAGTGATCAAGAGCAAGAAAAGCTCATTTAGAAGATGGAAGGCTTGTCCAAATGAGGACAGCAGGCAGAAACATAAATTCTGGCAGAACAAATGCAAGGCAACAATCAGGAAAGCAAAGCAAGACTTTGAGGAGCGTATAGCTAAAAATACTCAGAGAAATAACAAAGACTTCTTTAAGTACATTAGAAGTAAGAACCCAACTAGGAAGGCCATTGGACCATTAGATGACAATGGAAGGCAAGGGGTTATTAAAGAGGAAACAGAGATTGCAGAGAGACTCAATGAATTCTTTGCTTCAGTATTCACTGAAGAAGACAGAGACCACATGCCCAAAACAGAGCCTATCTTCGTAGGGAGGGAAACCGAAGAATTAAGCAAGATAGAAATAACCAGGGAGGAGGTCCTTGCATGTCTTGTTAAGCTAAACACTAACAAATCCCCAGGACCAGATGGCATCCATCCACGAGTTCTCAGGGAACTTAAAGATGAAATTGCTGATATCCTAGCCAAAATATATAATCTTTCCCTCAAATCAGGCTTTGTGCCTGATGACTGGAAGGTAGCGAATGTAACACCAATTTTCAAAAAAGGATCCAGGGGTGATCCAGGAAATTACCGGCCTGTCAGTTTGACATGTGTCCCAGGTAAAGTGATGGAAACCATCCTAAAAGATAGAATTAATAGGCACATAGAAGAGAAGGCGCTGCTAAAGGAGAGCCAACATGGCTTTTGCAAGGGCAAATCATGCCTCACTAATCTGTTGGAATTTTTTGAGAGTGTCAACAAGCATGTGGATAAGGGGGATCCAGTTGACATTGTTTATCTGGACTTTCAGAAGGCTTTTGACAAGGTCCCACACCAAAGGCTCTTGAATAAACTTACCAGTCATGGAATAAAGGGACAGGTCTTGTCCTGGATCAGCAACTGGCTAAGGGACAGGAAACAGAGGGTAGCACTAAATGGACACTTCTCCAAGTGGAGGGAAGTAAAGAGTGGGGTCCCCCAAGGTTCAGTACTGGGACCCCTGCTTTTCAACCTCTTCATAAATGATCTAGAGGTAGGAGTAAAAAGCAAGGTAGCCAAATTTGCTGACGACACTAAATTATACAGGGTAGTGAAAACTGTGAGAGATTGTGAAGAGCTCCAGAGGGATCTCTTGACACTGGGGGAGTGGGCAAAACAGTGGCAAATGAGCTTCAACATCAGTAAGTGCAGAGTGATGCATATTGGGGCAAAAAACCCCAATTACATTTATAAACTGATGGGGTCTGAACTCTCTGCGACAAACCAGGAAAGGGACCTTGGTGTCCTGGTGGACAGCTCAATGAAGGTGTCAACCCAGTGTGCCTCAGCAGTGAAAAAAGCAAACTCAATGTTAGGGATCATTAGGAAGGGTATAGAAAATAAGTCAGCAAGTGTCATTTTGCCTCTTTATAAATCTATGGTGAGGCCCCATCTGGAATATTGTGTACAGTTCTGGTCGCCATACCTCCAGAAGGATATTATGGAGTTGGAGAAAGTACAGAGGAGGGCAACCAGAATGATTAGGGGACTGGAACACCTTCCTTACCATCTGAGGCTGCAACGGTTGGGCCTTTTCACTCTTGAACGACGGCGTCTAAGAGGTGACCTGATTGAAGTTTATAAAATCATGCACGGTGTGGACAAAGTAGATAAGGAAAAACTGTTTTCCCTATCGCACAACACTAGAACTAGGGGACACTCCATGAAACTTTTGGGTACTAGTTCTCAAACAAATAAGAGAAAGTACTTTTTCACCCAGAGGATTACTGGTCTATGGAACTCCCTGCCAGAAGAAGTGGTGACAGCTGTCAGTCTTGACAGCTTTAAGAAAGGATTAGACAAGTTCATGGAGGACAAGGCTATCAATGGCTATAATTATGGCTACCTAAGGACAACCTCCGGGTTGGAGAGATAGGCAGGATATCTCTCAATGCCATTTCGAGGGAATCCTAAGCAGGTGAGGGCATCTCCTTGGGAATACCCTGAAGGAAATGGTGAGCCACTGTGTGAGACAGAATGCTGGACTGGATGGGCTGTGGCCTGTTCCAGCAAGGCTGTTCTTATGTTCTTATGTTTACGTTGCCCGTATATTATTATTATTCATATCACCACTGATATTGTCTTGGATTTTTACATTAGAAGAAGAATTCCACTTGATTTATCTATGAATTTTGAAGACAATTTGAAGACATGATTTTTCGATCTTGATATTTTGGAGTACTGTATGAAGCTAATACTTTACCAAATATATCTTAACCTATAAAACCAAGGGTTAACTGTTGAAACTTGGTATAGGTTCCTAAGCCTCGCCCTAATAACCCACACCCACCCTTCATGCACACGGACGAACTGGGTCCGCAGGTCAACGAAGGATTGAGAAAAGCGGCAGTGGGGCAAGAGCCCCACAAACACGAAGAAAGGGAAACAACTTCATTTCTCAATATTCTTTGCGCCACGCCGTGCCACAGCCAATTAGGCTGAGAGACGCGACCACAAAGAACGGTGAGAAACGCGCCGCAGCCAATCAAAAATAAGCTTCGGGAAAAAACTGCAGCATGAACTACGAATCCCAGAGTCCTCTGTGCTGCACAACCCCTCAGCCATTCAGGCTGAGGGACATGAGCATGGAGGAGGCTGGCAAAGCATGGCACACCAAAGTTAAAAAATAAACCGCCGGGAGGGAAAGACTTTTAAAGACCCAGCAGGACTCAGGAGGTAAGCATGGTAGCACCGATTAGGGAGTGGGAGGCGAGGCACGGCCCCGGTAACCATGCTGCCACCCCCCGCCCCACCACCTAGCCCACCCTTCCTAACCCCCACTGACCATGCTTACCTCCTGGCTCCGACTGGGTGTTTAAAGGTTTCCCTCCCGGTGTTGCCTTCTACGTCTCACCCTCGCTTCTCTGTGGGCTACCTGGAAAGGAAGCTCCTTTCCAAGCAAACCCAGAAAGAAGCAAACCCCCTCCCTGCTGGAGATTTCTTCTCCCCAGGAGCCAAAGGTATCTTTGCCTCCCGAAGAGAAAGAATCGCTTCTCTCTGGGCTGCCTGGAAAGGAAGCTCCTTTCCAAGCAAACCCAGAAAGAAGCAAACCCCCTCCCTGCTGGGGATTTCTTCTCCCCAGGAGCCAAAGGTGTCTTTGCCTCCCGAAGAGAAAGAATCACTTCTCTCTGGACTGCCTGGAAAGGAAACTCCTTTCCAAGCAAACCCAGAAAGAAGCAAACCCCCTCCCTGCTGGAGATTTCTTCTCCCCAGGAGGCAAAGGTGTCTTTGCCTCCCGAAGAGAAAGAATCACTTCTCTCTGGTTTGCCTGGAAAGGAAGCTCCTTTCCAAGCAAACCCAGAAAGAAGAAAACCCCCTCCCTGCTGGGGATTTCTTCTCCCCAGGAGCCAAAGGTGTCATTGCCTCCCGAAGAGAAAGAATCGCTTCTCTCTGGGCTGCCTGGAAAGGAAACTCCTTTCCAAGCAAACCCAGAAAGAAGCAAACCCCCTCCCTGCTGGGGATTTCTTCTCCCCAGGAGCCAAAGGTGTCTTTGCCTCCCAAGCTTCTCAAAAAATAATAAAAATAAATAAATAATTTTTTAAAAAATACTTAAAACACACTCAAAAACATTAAAAAAACACAAAAACAAACAAAAACAACACCAAAAAATACAAAGTAAACAAAAACACAATCAAAGACCAAACAAAGTCCAAAAATACAAATTAAAAAAACCTCACAAAAGAAAGAAAATAAGCCAACTCACCAAAACATGTCCTACCTCCACGAGGACAGGAAAAGAAATGAATAAAGAAAGAGACAACTTATTGGAAGAAGCTCCACCCAGAGGCCAGGAGAGAAAAAACAGTCAAAATAAAAGAACCCCTACCAGCACCACCTGCTGGCCACAATAGTAAAAACAATTCAAAAACACACAACAGCCCCAAACAAAAGGCCACAAGAGTAAAAACAAATAAAAAAAACACACATTCACAATTTTACACAAAAGGTCACAAGAATAAAAACAAGTCAAAAAAATTACACTAAAACACACTTTAACACAAATCACAAATATATGTCAATAAAATACAATAGAAACTTTTTAAAAATCCTGTGCTGAGTTTTAAATGAAATTAAAACCCAAAACATCTAAACACATTTTAAAAACATTGAATGTAAAAAACATTTACTTTCACATTATTTAAATTATTACCTACGGTACAACTATTTTAAAAAATTCCCAAAACTAAAACATTATTCAGTTACATAAAACAATTTGAAAAATATATATCATACTTTGTTCTTTTATTAATCCTAAAAAAAAACAACAACCAAAAAAAGCAGATCACACAAATTTTTTTTACATAAATAAACATTGTAAAAATTAAAATTACAGACTAAGTAATTTTAAAAAAACATTAACACAATTTAACATTCCAACATAATTAAAAACAGCCCGGCAACGCCGGGCAACCTCTGCTAGTATTCTTTAAAGACACAGAACTTTGATTTGCTCCTTGAGTGGTTTTTGTCTTTTTTCTGGTATTCATACCGCTCTGGCATTCAGTGTACTTTTAACCTAGTTAACTGCAGCTCATTTAAAAAAAAATAAAAAGTAATAATTCTGTTACATACAATTGGTAGGTGCACCTGCACTCCTTATGTCTATGTTAATAGTTGATGGCAAAAATGGCAAATTAGCATGAAAGGAAGTAATTACCTACTATCTGCATAAAATCTGCAACAAATTACCTGTAAATCCTTAACTATCCAAACAGGATGACACTTTTTATACGTTCATGGCTTTCTTTCTTTAAAGTTTGCTAAGAAAAGAGTAAAGTAATTACAGCTCTCTTTTTTTGATTGATTAAACATGACATATAGGCTAATAAAAAGCAACTTCTGTCCTTTGTTATCCAAGCTTCTGGTTGAAAGCAATTTTAAAGATAACAGATACAATTTTATCAATGCCACTATTCTTAACTTAGACGCCAAAAATGTAATTTCTTTTATTCCAGCAATAAAGGGCTAGCATACTCTGGCTAGCATACTCTTTTGGGCTTTAGGTTTTGGGTACAGACATCAGATTATATTACAACCACAAAATCCTTTCTCTCTCTCTCTCTCTCTCTCTCTACTATTATGTATCTGAAAACACATCAGGATGAATAATTCTCTTATACTGTACTGTACTCATTTTTACATAGTCTGCAGGGGAAACTGGAAAATATAAAGGCAAACAGAAGTTTGGACCAAGAGGTTGGAAATCGATACCACTTCTGTGTTGAAAAGGGACACAGATTGGCATCAGTACCTCTTTCTCCATTGATTTAGGAAGGAACAGAATACAGTCCTCTTTGAGTGTGTGTGATAAAGAAATTTGTGAATTGAACTTGTATGTTACTCTGCTGGGGCTGTGAAGTGATAATGACATCACTTAGATGAAGAGTCGGGTTCACCTGATCAGGTGTCATAAAAATGTAAATAAATAAATAAATAAATAAATAAGATGGTAGAATCTAGACTGCACCAATTCCAGCTGCAGGTATAGAACAGTCATGGCATTTTCACATAAAAGCCTCCTTGAATGAAGTAAGCAAGTGAACACTCCATGGTTTTAGAACAGCCTTTCCCTGCTGCACTAACTTGTTTAATGCACAGCACTTCCAGTATTTGGGGAGTAATCAATCACTACATTGTAACTAAAGATGGAAAAGAAATTCACATTATTGAGGGGTATTTTTTTTGGGGGGGAATAATAAAATATTCAATTTGTGATTTATTTATTTATTTATTGAGTTTCTATACCACCCATCTGGGTGTTATCCCATTCTGGATAAATGATAAATGAAAATTTATAAATAAATAATCTATACATTATAAATAAAATCTGCATCCTTTCACTGTAAGGAAACTGCAACTGTCCATTTTGGGGTAGGGGAAGGGAATGTGAGCAAATAAATGCATACAACATTTATTAAAAAACATTAATACAGTAGTACCTCATACAACGATTTTAATCCATTCCACCAGGTTTGTTGTTGTACAAAACAATTGCTATATGACACATGCATCATATAGCGATTTTCCCTATGGGATGCATTGTACAACGATTTTCCCCCGCTAAGTGGTTTTTCCCATTGAAAAATTGTTGTACGATTTTTTCCATAGGGAAAATTGTTATGCGGGACACTAATTGTTATACGATTTTGTTGCTATATGGGGCAATTGTTGTATGAGGTTCTACGGTATATGAGAAATGCACAAAAGCACACTTTAGTTAATGGAGATATATCTAAACATGTACATTATGAAAAATAAATAAAAATGCATACAGTTGGAAACATATGTACCAATATATGCATGAATTTCTACACAGGAAGAGAAAATGAAGTCTTTCCCCCAATTTCAAACTCAAAGGGAACAGAAACATCAGTGAAATCTTGAGAAACACAGTAATGCAATCTCTGACAGATGTTCACATTCTTCATTAGAATGCTCCCCCCTACCAAAGCCTGAAATGGTACCATCCAAACATCCATCTTTCCCAACTACCACTTCATCTTCTATATAACTAAAATCAAGGTCCGGTGCTGTATGTTCCTTATACAAATCCACACCCCTGTACCAATCACACTGAAACTTGGTACAGACATACCTTGGTCCAAAGAGATGGTCACTGCAGGGGTGTCAAGCCCTATAGGGAGGGTACACCCCCTAAATCAATCTGCAAAGGAGACGCCCCCACTGACAGGAGAAAAAGCAAGGGGAAAAAGCCAACCAAGGGGGATTGTGATGTCATTGCCATAGCCCAACCAATTCCCAGCGACCAGATCTGGAGCTCCGTGACATCACAGGGCTCCCTCATACATAGCAACACCCCTGCACCAATTGCGCTGGAAACTGCGTGCATGCCTACCTTCAACGTCTGGGGTGGCAAGCGTGGGTAACCGGCAGCCCACCTTGCCCCTGAAAAGGGGCTGCAATGCCCCCCAGCTGGCAGAAATGACCAGGGGAGGTGACTGCGCATGCGCAAGAATCCACACGTGCCTAACCCTGCCTGGCATTCTAGGCTGTGGTGCATGCAGAAAATTCCATGCATGCACCAAAGTCTGCCCGGAGTTCCAGGTGGCGCATGGCCTAGCTGCCAGTATGGATGGTGGCAATTACGGTCATTATGGCTGCCCCCACCCCAGTAACTACTGTCAGTGGGCAGCCACCGCGGCATGGCTCCTCTCCACTCCTGAGGAACACCTTGGGGGCGGGGGGGAAGAGCCCACAGCTGGGGTCAGGCAGAGGACGGGACTAGACTGCTGTCTTCCGCAGGCTCCCGCCCCCCTTTGGGTCCTCTGCCACCCACCCAAATGGAGCCTCCCTTCCACCTGTTTAGTGTTCAAGGAATGAAGAAGCAGACGAATGAAGTAGTGAAATTCAGCTCTTTATTAGTTGGGTTTGAATACAGTTTGGATGGGACAAAACTCGGACTTATATACACTATAAACAGTAACAGTAACAATGGTACAACAAGCCCATTGGCTAACAGAGTGCGCACATTTTTCTATCCACTTATTTGCATAAGAATAGATACATGAGAAAAGATACATTCCACTCCTGTCAGAAAACACAGTTAACATACATAACAGCCTGACACAATCCACGGGAGGATGGAGGGGCCGAGCTGTGATGTCTACCCACCTACTGTAGTTGCTGGGGAGGCCGGCAGCAGTGGCCAGAGTCAGGCTGAGATGGCGCCTTGTGGTGGGGCTGAGAGAGTGGCCGCAATGACAGCAGACAAATGGTAAGGCAGCTGGGGGCGGGGGGCAGGCCAAGGTCTCTCCTTGGCCTGGGTAGGGTACCCCCGGGCAATGCCGGATCCTCTGCTAGTTCAGTATAACCTGCAGCACTGATTTGTGTTTCCTGGGATTGAACAAGCAAGAGCCAATGCTAGACTTGTAAACAGCTCATTTGCATCCTTTTTTGCATGAGAAAGCTATTCACAGCCCAAGATTTAGGGCATTTCCAGATGGAGGGTTACTAATGCTACCAGTCAAAAAGCCTTGTGAAACCTATTCTGGTTAGTTTCTTCCCACCCACGACAGTGTGTGCAACAATACATTGCTATGAGTTCTGGGTTCTTTTCCTGCATTGCACAGCAAGCTGTTTTTTTTTTACTCCATTGCACAACAAGCAAGCCAATCTTCAGCTTGCCTCATGGCAAACTGGAAGGTTGTGTGAGCTTCAGGGGTGGAAAATCTGCCTCTAATGAAGAGTCATTTTTGGTGAGTTTATTCTGCAGTTCCTTTCGTCTGGCCCAGAGTGAGAAAGAATAGCCAGCAACACTAGGTTGCCATTACCTGGATGTGTCCGATTGTGCTTAAATATCCCCACAATCTTCGAGGAGGCTCTTTCTGTGTACCCTGAATAGCAAGTGCTATCTTTTCTTTTTTCGTTTTTAAAGAAAATCCTGACCTATCTCAGAGAATTATGTGGCTAATGATGACAAGAAGGTTGGAGAAATGAGGCAGAGCACCAAACTGACAGCATCTCCTGGACTCTCCTATAAAATTCTATGGAAGAGATTGGGAGCAGGGTTGTATAACAAAAGCCCTAACCAAAAAGCTCCCAAAGATATCAGAGACAGCCTGCAAACTGTGAGAACACACCACTCATCCCCAGTCAATTGGTTTGCAGACTGAAATACAGACCAACCAATGAACCGACCAATCAACATGTCTCTGATGTATCTATCAAATATAAGATATTTATGGGATGAATCATAGCTGTCAAGTATCCCGTATTGGCCGGGAAAACCCCTTATTTTACCCGCTTCCCTGCCGTCATCCCGTATCAATTTGACTGCAATGCCCTATTGCCGCCAATAGAGGGCAGCAAAGGATAAGCATAGCTATCAAGTATCCCGTATTTGCTGGGAAATTTCCCTTGTTTCCAAATCCAAAACTTGACAGGTATGGGATGAATCAGCATCTTATATTTGATAGTGTGTTGTCACTGTTTGTAGGCAGTCTGGTATCTTTGGGAGCTTTTTGGTTAGGGCTTTTGTCATACAACCCCTCCCCCAGTCTCTTTCATAGAATTTTATAGGAGAGTCCAGGATGGCTTTCTTACTTTACCTTGGATACCCTGGGGTTGTTATTCAGTGAAGAGTCTGCACATTGATAGACATCTCTATGAAGACATTCTGTGCACACAAGTGAATCTGAGAAATCAAGTCCATCTGTGTGCGGTTTTTAGCCATTTGGACATTATGTCACCCGCTGGCTAGGTGGACCATGACTTGTGCAGTCCACTTTCACCTGGCCCAAGGGATCTGATGGAGGGCACTTTGGTGAGCTTTAGTCTTGGCCTAACATCATTGACAGAGATGGGCAACACTGCCTACCGTTCAAGCCCCCACACCTTGATAAGGCTCTCACCTAGCAGGAGTGTCTTTCTTAGCTTTTCAAATCTTAGAAGCTAAACTTTGAGTTTCGCCAAACTCCACTGGTTAAGCTAGAGCTGTGATGGTGAGCCTTGGCACTCCAGCTATTGTTGAACTTTAATTCCCAGAAGCCCTGGTCAGCAGGAGTGCTGACTTGAGCTTCTGGGAAATGAAGTCCAAGAACACCTGGAGTGCCAAGGTTCACCATCACTGAGCTAGAGCATACAATCTGTGCTGTGCAAAACAATCACATGGAATGAAAGCATAACTAAGCTTTAAATTTTAGGAGATCCAAAGGCTTTTTTTATCAGCCCTGGATAAACCATAGGTCATATTCCTTCTCCTTCCAAGTAAACCAGAATATGAAGTGGCCATGTGTTGACATTTTATTTTTTAAAGCCAGGAATCGGGGTGGGCAGGGAGAGGAGGTATAGGACAGACTGTGTCTGGGTTAAGTATAAAACATCTGGAGATATGCAAAAATGGAAATTCTCATATTTAGCAATATGTTGCCTTCATTTTTCTCCTAGGAGGTTTAGTAGCATCTGGGGTCCAGAAATAAAAAGCTTGTTATGTGAACAGTGCCTCCTTTTGTTGGAACATCCATCATGTGATGAATTTTACTTTGAAATTGGTTGCATTATAATTTGTATAACTGGTTTTATGGCTGCTAGCCAGTCCAAGGAGGATAAATACTCATGTGATTATCACCCGGCTAATGTCCCCCCCACCCCCCACCCCCCACCCCCAAAGGATTCCTGCCAAAGACTCTAAAGGCCATTTTAGAACAATATCATAAAATATTGTCTGAGACTTCGGCACATTATATAACAGTATTTGAGATAGAAATGTGAAAGAGAAATCAAAAACATCATTTAATACTTCTGTAATCAAGCATAGGATGTTCTAGGATAATTTCAGTATGAAGCAAATTTAATTTAGGCATTAAAAACCTTTCAGGTTTTCTGGGCAAAGGGAGTCATAACTAGTACCTTTTGTTTTGACCTTTCTAAACCCTCTAAACAGTTATTACACTGAGATTTATAGACTGTATTAGAGTACTGTTGTTCTCACCTCTTGAGTAAATGATAGCTATTCAGCTTCCTTGGTACAGTACTTTATATTTCACCCCTCCCCCTGCATCTCTTGAACCAACATTTCATGTCTGCTTTTGAATCTCCCAGCTTTGCTAAAGATTTATCCAGTGCTGTTGTGACCAAAATGGAGTTTGTCATTTAAGCTCTGACCTTACTGGAGCTGAATAAAGATGTATTGTAACCTCAGTGGGTCTGTTGAGAAAGCCTTCCAAATACTTCTTAAAATACAGCTTTTCTCCTACTCTCTCACTATGCAGATGTATCATACATTAGACTTTCAAAATTCTCTATGGCCAAATTTATCCTGGGAATAATGCCTTGTAGTGACTCCCTGGGTATATATTCATCACTTTAGCTGTGATTATCTCCATTCCACTCTGTTATTTGCTTCTGCTGTCTATAATTTCTTATGGCATTGATATTTCAGTTTCATTCTGAGCCTTCTGTTTATTTTGCTGTATCGCTATATCAGTGGCATTTATTTATTTATTCACATTTGTACCCCATCCTTTTTGGTGCAAGCACCATTCAAGGCACCTTACAATGTATATATACAAATTCTATCTATCTATCTATCTATCTATCTATCTATCTATCTATCTATCTATCTATCTATCTATCTATCTATCTATCTATCTATCTATCATGCCATAATAGCCAATAAAATCACAAGAAAAAACCACAAGAAACAAAGCCAGATGGTAAAATCTATCCTGGTGAGATAGCATTCCCACCAGGATAAATTTTGTTGTTATATCAGTTATATTATTACCAGGATATATATGCTTTCCACACTGTTACTGTAGCCAAAGGCAAAAAACATTTGGAAAGCATGAGATCTTCCAAGACCACAAAGTCTGGGATGGGTTTTTTATGTCACCAGCCTGACACACTCCCAATTTTATCTAATTTTGAAGCTAGGTAGATTTGAGACTGGTGGAAAACCACCAGGGAATCTTCCCTCAAACTATGGAGAGCTGCTGCCAGTCAGAGTTCACAGAACCGAGCTAGAGGGGAAAACTGGCGTGATTCAACATGAGCCATCTTTCTCTGTTATGTTCCATACTGTTTTTCTTTCCTGTGTCCAACCTTCAATTGGGCTTAATTCAACTAAATGGTAAATTGATTTAAATTTTTATGAGGGAAAGGCTTACTTCTACAAAATTCATAGTATGGCTTTTACAAAATTTATAGTATGGCTTTTTAGGAAAGAAAAGCATATTGCCCAAAAAGTATCCTATTAGCCAACACCCCAAATTAGAAACTGAATGGAAGTCAATGTCAGGGTTAAACCCAATGCTGCATTAGCTTTTATTCTGTTACTACGTAGATTTTCCTTATTTCCTTCCTATTAAAGCTCCTCCTCCCTTCTGAAGGAAAATGTCTTCCAGAGAATATTTCAGCTCCCTAGAATAGATTTTGGGATAATTCCAGAGGCTTCGGGAATCGCCTTCTTCCAAGTTCTGTTAGTGGAATGGCTTTGACTAGTGTAACATTGCAGAAAGCCGGACAGAACTTCCTGTCCTTTGCACACCTCTAATATGAAGCCTGTATCATATCTAGAGGGCTCCCAATTTTTAGATGAGGAAAATGTCTTGGGGAGAGTGGAAGAATTAGTTCCACCATGTCAGAAGGATATGGCTGGAATTTACTTGTTTAATTTGCACCAGTTTCCAACATTCAGCCATGACTTAAACTCAGTATCATTCTTTACCCCACCACTTATTTCCTTTTAATCACTGATAAATACATTGAATTTCTGACTCATGGAAGAGATTTACTCTGACGAGAGAAGGATAATTTGAAGCACATGATTTACCTTTTAAAAATTCCATTAATTATTCCAAAGGCCTTCATCATGTTCTCTAGTATGCAACACCTCTGTACAAAAAACAGACCTAGCAGTTCTCATCTTCCCTCATCTATCTCTGATCATTTTTATCATCTGTCTTTGACTGCCCAAACTTTGCTCTGCTGTATGTCACAAATAGGCTGATAAAGACAGAAAACTATAGTCCAAGACGGTGGGGATATGCAATACTTTTGTCCTTCTGGAGGGGGGTTGTGTATGGGGAGGGGATAACCTTATTTGAACTTCTATAGACTAATTACAGACTTTTATAGAATTTTGCACAAGAATCGAAAGGACTTTGATCAGTGAATCAGGCTGGGGTACACTGAAAGAGCCTCCTCAAAGAATGAGGTATTTTTGAACCACAGTTAGGCGTATCCTAATAATGGCAAACTTGTGTTGCCGGCTAATCTTTCTCACATGAGGTCAAGCGAAAGGAACTGCAGAATGAACTCGCCAAAAGGTCCCTTCATTTTGGCAGTTTCACATCTGGCCTAGACATGGAAGAAGAGGAGAATCAGGCTTTTCAAGGTGTTTGAAATGACATCCCCAAGAAAGCTTATTCTGTGGATCCTGAAAGGTGTTTTATTTTTCAAGTAGAACCTACATTTCCTCCTTCTATTTTTTTTTGGCTTCCTTTGTCTTCTAACCTCCATTAAAAAAAGACTGTTTTTTCATAACATCTTACTATATTATATATTTTAATGAAAAGAATCCTGAGTGAAAACTGGGGAGATCACATGGAAATCCACATCGCTATTGCATGGGGAATTTAGGGCAAGAATGAAAAATCCGTGTTTCTCTAGATGGCCTGCCACCAAGCTACAATTCCCATAACTCATGACTATTGGCCTTGCTGACTGAGGAGCTGGCCCAATAATGTTTGGAGATCCAGTCATTTGCCAGAGTTAAGCTGGGTAGATTTGCAATCAAATGTTGTTTCAACTGCATAATGTGCTAGATAATCATTAGTTGCCATCTTTCTGTTTAATGGACTTCATGTTGTTATGGAGACATATGGGAGGGATCTAAATTATGTCAAGCTTTCTGGATCAATGGAGATTTTTAAAAAAGAAACCCAGAATAGTTCAGTTTATTGGGATATAAATCCCAGAAGAAATACACTAGAGCTATATTTTGTATGTGTCTGTACTAGGAGATTCTTGGACTTAAGTTGTTGTTGCGTGCCATCAGGTTGCAACTGACTTATAGAAACCATAATGGGACTTTCAAGGCAAGTGAGATATTTAAGGAGTGGATTTATGAAATCCACATGCCCAGAAGCTTCCATGGGTGAGCCGGTATTTGAACCCAGCCTTGTGGTGCATTTGTGAAACTGCTATACTGCAGCCATTGTGAGTGCAATCCTGATGGGGATGAATGTTGACTCTGACTTCCATCCTTCTGAGGTTGGTAAAATGAGTACCAAGCACATTGGGGGCAAATGTGAATTAACCTGTGAACTGCCCAGAGAGTGTACTAAGTGCTATGGGGTGGTATATAAGTGCAATTGTAATTGCTATTGCTACGCCACACTGGGTGTCCCAGTGGACCTATCTTGGATTTATACAACAGCTAAATCTGGTTATTACTTGCAGAATAGGTTTTCTTTGTTTGCTTATTATAAAGCAATATTCAAAGTTCTATTAGGAGGCCACACATTTTTTTTGTAGTGGTATTATTTATGCCCTGCTTTTCTTTCAGTGAATGCAAGACAATGTGAAATTATAATCAACTAAACAATTTCCTTACTGTTTCTAAGGAGAGTAATCTATTTTTTGAGATTATTAATGCATTTACCACTTCACTAGGCATTTCTTATGCACGCAGAGCAATGGCCTCCTTCACATCATTTATTAAAATGTTGAACAACGTAGAGCACAGGATGGAGCATCGCATTTGTCGCTTATCTCCAAAATGATAAGGAACCACTGCTAAACAATCTTTGGGTACAATCCATCAACCAACTACAAATGTACATAATAGTAACTTTCTATAGCCTATAGGTCATGAGGGATTTTGTCAAAAGGCCTTATTGAAATCAAGATACACTACATTAGTAACATCCGGGTGGGGGCGAAGAGGCCCTTCCAGCCACACCACCGGCCTGGTGTTCCTGGGTCCCGCCCTCCCCCCTCCTCCCTCACCCTCGGTCTTAAAAGACTCTAAAGGCAGGGGATTTCGTGGGTGGTCTTGGGTGATTTGTATTTATTGCATTTTTGCATTATTATTGTTGTAATACTATGTACTGTTATGTAATTTTGCATTATTATTTTTACTTGTATAACTGTATTTTTGCCTTGTACTATTGTAATAGTGTATTTTTGTATGTTTCTATATATTGTGAACCACTTTGTGTTGTTTGCTAGACAAGGAAAGTGGTATATAAAAATAAATTCAAATCTAGCACAAGGAGAAGGGCCTTCTCTGTGTCTGCCCCAACTCTTTGGAACCTCCTGCCAGCAGACATAAGGCTTCAGTCAGAATTGCTGCCCTTTCGGAAAGGGTTAAAAACCTGGCTGGCAGGGCAAGTTTGGGGGGCCGACGGGGTATTGACTCATGCACGTTGGCTCAGTTGATGCCACATGTCCTTTCAATGATTGTGGGAAGGGGTGGGTCTTTTTAGACATGGGGTGATTTTATAAAGTGTTTTTATTGTATTTTTTTTTTGGGTTTTATATTGTAATGTTTTTATATGTTGTACGCCGCCCTGAGTTGCTCTGGAGCAAGACGGCGGGATATAAATCTAAATAAATAAATAAATAAATAAAATCCTCATAATCTACCCATCTTGTAACAGTTATCATTGTTATCAGGGGAGGGTGACATTTTTCTGCTTCCCGTCTTCAAGAGTGGGAAATATCCCAATGGGGAGTTTAAAAATGTAATAAATAAATAAATAAAACAAATGAACATCACATTTTCACCCCAAAATTCTCAAAGATTCTAGACAGAGGCTTTGAGGCCACATCAATAAATCCCTTTAGTATCCTTGGATGCTACTTATTTGGCTCTATGGAGCTGAACTAATTTAAAGTAGCTACGAGTTCTTGTACAGTAGTACCCCTTTGCTTTTCTTGGAAAGCAGCCCTTGGTTGCTGTCCAGCAGTTCTATCTTCTCTCTGCTACCAATAGTTGTCCAGTAGTTCCTACTTTCTCTCTGACATACCCTAGCACTTCTCCATTCCTTCCATGCAAAAGACCTAGCACTTCCTTCTTACTCCAAAGCACAGTGGAAAAAATCTCTTTTTGCATTCTTAATCTTTCTTGCAAGTCTAAACTCCTCCTAAAATGAGATCTTTTGACCCTCTCCAGACAAATGCAAACTATTCCTTTAAACTTTTCCTCAGCATTTCACCCCTTCTGACAAAGGCAGGCTCTACAATTTGCATATGGAAGCTTCTTTTGTAAAGGGTTTTCTGTCTTTATTTCAGTCTCAATAGACAGGAAAGCAGAACTTCTTTGTTTTCTACATAGTTGCCTGCTGTTTTTCATGACCTGTTACTCTTTCCCTCCTGTTGCCATTAAAGAGAAACCTTTTTGACACCTGAGGCTCTGACAGCACATCATCTTTATTACCAAATAAGAGTAATTGACACCTCCACATGCAATGATGAGTGATGCAAATAAGTCATTTAGCTCCCTGTACAACATCTTTATCCTTCCTAATTGTTCCCATTAATCCCTAGCAGCCAAAGCAGATGTACCAATTTTCTTCTAACTTTCCTACACAATCTGTCAAAATCATGTTTAGTCTATTGGTGTTGGTGAAACTTAGGTTATTATTTGAGACATATTGCCAGGCCTTCCATGAACAGTTCACAGCAATTTATCCATTTATTTGGTGTGCTGCAAGTGTGTGTGTGGGGGGGGGGAGGGGGGAGAGATTGGTTTGTTCTTGTTTCTGACAATCAGACAACCTGATCACTAGAGTGAACCAATCTGTCCCTGTAGCACCCCTACCTACATGAAGGGGCATCATTTTTTTAACATGGGTAGGTGTGCTCTAGTTTGGTAAGACCAAAGCAGAAATGATATAAATGATTAATGATACTAATCATGCATACATGATTAATTATTTTACTGTCTTAGCCTGCAATTTTTTTTGCTTCACATATTAATGTCTGGCTGGACATTCCGCTACGGTAATGGAGTAGATCGTACAGACAGCGACTCAACGCTGAGTATTGAGCATCAGTAAATAACTTGACTTCCTAAAAGGGCCAACAACTATGGTGAGATGAGTCCCTTTAGGTGGGGTGGTGGCCCCCTCAGTGAAGAAATGTCACTGGAAACCATCATATTGGGCCCAACGCCAAAATGAGCGGAGGAGGAACCACTTCACTATTCTGATTCCCAATGGTCATGGAGGCAGAAGAGGCTATGCCAGATGGACTGGCTGTGAAGGTGTACCTTGTTAATATCCTCAAAGTTGCAGCAGTCCATTGAAGTCCCAGTGATAAATCTTGCACATCTCATTTCATACATACCACAGGAGATGGCTTTGTGATCACAGTGTGTGGGTCACTTCATGGCAAGCTGCAATACACCTTAAACAAATTCATACCAATGGCATTTTTCCTGTTTTGAAAATGATTTCCAGGGAAAAAATACAAGTATACAAGTAGCAGCCAATGACGACTACATATATTTACCTTTTAAAATGCCCTGAGAGAATTGCCTATATTTTCCCTTTTATAAGCAATCATTTTCTGGATTATTGATACTCTTGCATATACCATATACCATTTGCACAATCAACCAGAACTGTGGGGAGACCTATTGCAAATTTAACAAGACATACAGCATTGATAACTCAAGACATTTAACTGACAAAAACATTGTATTGAGCAGGAAGACAGCAGAATAGATTGACAGTATCTTTTGACTGGTAGGGCTGGGAGTTGTTGGTCTGGAAGCACTCAAGAAAAACACTCCAATATTGTCTCATTTTCTTGGTCTTCCTACAGCTGACTGGTTTAACTTTCTGTTCAAACCTCTCCTTTCCAGTTTCTCTGGGTGCTTGACTTTGAATTAGGATCAATGGCTAGCCTAGCACACTTTCAGCAACTGAATTCCTGACAGATCTTACTGTAGGAGCCGTCATTTGATGAAAAATTTCCATCTGGACCTCCTTTGAACCAAAGATTCATCTTTGTCCCACGCCCCCCCTGTAATTCTGTCAGTGCATTTTTTGTTAAAGTACATGCACATTTTTGTTAAAAGTTATTGAATAATTAAATAATGACTTAACTTATTAAAATATAATCAAAAGTTAATAAATTGGCAGGAATTCCTCCTCCCAACCATTGTGAAGAATTCATGAATAGTGATTAGGGACAGAGGGAAGACGGCTGACTGATTCTGTAGTCATAAATTATAGAAGCTGCATTGCATTATTTGTTTGTTCTTTTCCTTCACCTAAAGGGTCTTCTCTATAAATTGATATCTTACTTCTTGGAATTTTTGTGACTATTAATTGAGCATCAGGTTATCTAGTGGAAACAAGTAAATAAAAATAACAAACTACTCAATGAGAAGAAATTTTGTTTAGGAAAAGTAACACTGAATGGCGTTAAGTACTAGGCTGTGTTACTGGCAAATTAGTTCTTGGAATTGTGATTAAAATATGGCAACAGTTTTCCTATTTCAGTATTGTAGGAATATATTTCAGTTACATAACTGCTACTAGCAGAATGTAAGCAGATAGTACTGGCAGAAATACATAGTTGATTATTTTTGAATTATGCATGAATGCAACTGATAATCTTGGTAATCTTCCAGATGTTGTGCAACTTAATTCACATCTGCCTATCTAGCCTAGTCAATGGCAAGGGATAATGGGACATACAATCCAACAATAACTGGAGGGCCACAGTTGCTAATCCCTCTTGAAACCCCTTAGTGATCTCACTGTTAGCTATTTAATTCCTTCAGTAGCAAATACTTCTACCTTGGCCCTTCTGGTCTGGCACCAACAAATACTACATTTTGAAGAATTAAAGGCTTTAATACATTTCAGTAGTTAAGAAACTAATTTCCTTCAATTCATGTCTATGAATAAGAAGGGATGGGGGTTACTTTTTTAAAAGCCACTTTTTCTAGAAGTTAAACCTGCCAACTTGCAACCACCATCTAATTCCTGATATGTTCTGGAAAACTGTAAGGATGTCTTTCCCCTGTTTCTTTCAGATAGTTCACTGCACTTTGCTACAGACCTGGCCTGAGGGGAAGTTGAGATATCTATCAGAAACAGATACTTGCCACCTGTTTAGATTTTCAGGCTTCTTAGCAGGGACAATGCAATGTCTTTTCTCTGTATTGCACTAAGCACACAGTACTAGCAGCTGCCATAATCATTGTAGATGATGTGAAACATCAGTTTTAAAATGTTTATTAATTGGGGGGCAGAGAAAGGTGGAATTAAGGTTCTCAACTTAAGTTAGGCTCTTATCATCTGACAGATCCAACGAAGAACAAACTTTAAAGAACAGTATGAAGTTTTATGACGAACCTCATGTACCAGAAAAATCAACAAGGAATTGCCATTGTTAGATTATATTTCTGCATCTCTTCTACTGTTTTCCTCTTCCCAAACCTTTAGTGTGTGTGTGTTTTAAAGGACCAGGGATCTATCTATCTATCTATCTATCTATCTATCTATCTATCTATCTATCTATCTATCTATCTATCTATCTATCTATCTATCTATCTATCTATCTAGATAGATAGATAGATAGATAGATAGATAGATATCGATATAAAGTAGATATAGATATGAGGTTTTTTTTTTGGATGTCTTGGTTTTTCAAGAACTAGTAGAACAACTAATGTTGAAATAAATACTTCTTAGATGTGACATAATTGTTTCTAGACCAAGAAAAAGTTAGCTTTCTAAGATTTTGTAAATTGTGGCATGACACCAATGACAAAAAGGACATTTTTTCCAAATTCTGATTTCTATCCCTTCTTGCTCAGGGAGAGTAACATGTAGCAGCCGCTGGGCAAGGCCAGTGCTTTACTCTAACCCTTTTTATTCACCAGTAGGACATCACTGGAAGGCAGAAACAAGAGTCAAAGGGAAGGGGCAGGGATGAAGTGGAGTTTAGGACAAATCCCAGCACCAACCATTGTAGTGACATGACATGAAAACTGCCCTCCCCCAGAGACAGACCAGAGCATTTCTTCAGTGGCAGTCTTTAGTCCCTCTCTTTTCTCTCCTCCCCCCCCCCCAAAAAAAAATATATGGTGGATCAAATTCCCACTACCACAAAGATCAATCACAACATACGAGCTAGTTAGGGGACCCAGGTCAGGATACAGAGAGCAGAATAAGGCCACTACTTCCTCAAGTATTCAGTTCTGCTGCACCCTTAATGCTCGAATAGGGCTTCTGTGTTCTCAGGCTAAGCACAACAGATGAAGCTCTTGGTGGTGGTGCAACACTTTTGAAAGATCATTGTAGTTCTTTTTAAACAGCAAGTTCTCCTCTCTTCTTTCTGTGTAAGAGAGAATTCTTGCTTCTTAACTTGGGGAAAAGAAGATGAAGGAATAAAACAACAACAACATGCCATCAACCTCCTCATGGAACTGGAATCAAATGAAAATGAGTTTTTAACTCAGAATGCTTCCAACCAATCTAAAAATTATTTAAATGAAGACAATGCAAGCGCGGTGCCAAAATGGCCACCGCGCTCTTTGCAGGGGCCCCCACCTGGACGCAGACATCCGGGTTAGTTAGGGGGCGTGGCCACCCCTCCATAAAAGGGGTGGCCACGAGGCAGCCTGGCTGCCATTTTGCGAAGCGACGGAGCGGAGAAGTTCGCTCCGACGCTTCCCTCTTTGCCTCGCCTCTTTTTTTTAAGATGCTCGCTCTTGCTTGATCTGAATCGGAGGTTTTTCTCTTCCTCCAAACAGCACCTGCTTGGGCCATGGCGCCCGAGCACAAGGCTCAGGCGGCCCCTCGGTCGCGTCAAAAGGGGGGGCTCAGCCCACCCCTTCCACTTCTTCAGGGGTGCCACCGGGCCAGAGGCCTCGGACGGCACCCCCACAGGGTGGTGGTGGGGTTTTCGTACCCACTGTCAACGATGAGCCCAGTCTGAGGACTTGGGCGGGGGTGGCACAGGCCTGCTCCCCTGGGGTTCTTACCCCCGCTGCTTCTTTACCTGGATCGGGGCATAGCGGCCCACCCGGGCACGATGCGGGTTTCCGCCCCACCGTCCTTCCGGCCCCTCATGGGCCGGATTACTGGGCATGGCCCTATTCTGGCCAGGGATTGCCACAGGGGTTTATCCCTTAGCAATTGCCCTGTGGGCTGTCTGGCCCATCTGGCCCACCTTATTCTGGTGGATCGGAGACTGTGGATGCTCTCCTTGCCCGCATTTCGGTGCTGGAGGCTTCAATGAGCATTGCTCCACCACCTTCGGATGGTGGGCTTGCCAACTCTCCGGTCAGTCCACATGCCAGCCACGGCTGCGCAGCAGGCCGCCAACAGGGTTCAGCTGCTAGAGGCCATCAGGCCAGCCCAAGCTGGCGCCTCGCAGCTCCCCATAGGGCCAGCACAACAAGGCTTTCCATCGGCTACCGGCCCTACCCGGCAGGGGCGAATCGGGAGGCAGAGCTCGACACCTGCTGCGAGCTCTGATGCCCACCACGGTCTGGAACCCCCAGTGGGGGCAGCCCAGGGGGGTGCGCCGAGTGAGTATCCTGGTCAAGTGAGTACACCAGTGACACTAGCCAATACTGCTGGGGGGGGGTGCAGTGGCCAGGGCTGCAACAAGTGACTGTGGGAGGACAGTTTAATCCGCACTGTCCGGTTAATTCCTGGTTGCCCAATTATCCCCCGGTTATTGCAGGGGTGACCGCCCCTACAGGTACGCCTACTTTCCCGGGGGTCCTACAGGACCCACTGCGGGCGCCCACAATTCAATCCGTGCTGACGGCGGCCCTGCCGATGGCAGGTTACTCCTTGCCCCTGGGTGACCATTTGTCCCAGGCTACAAGGGAAAAGATTTGGCGTGGGGAATACGTGGACATTTTCACCCTCCTGAACCGTGAACCTACGAAGGAGGAGAGGGAGGGGCAGGACGACAGGGACAAGGAGTTGGCCCGTCGTCGTAAGCCACCTCGCACTTGGGCTAATTGGTTGCCGGCCTATCTGATTTATATGGCAGTATACCTTAGGGCCCGTCCTGATCTGGCCATTCCAATGGTCCAGTACCTGTACAATATTTACCAGGCTGTTGTTGATTTCCCTGGACCGTCATGGTTGGCCTATGACGAAGAATTTAGGATGAGGGTGGCTCTTCATCCTGAGATGAGGTGGGACGAGCCCTGCCAGCAGTTGTGGCTGCTGTATATGATCCCCACGCGACTGGCGCCTGGTGACCGGTACCATTGTGGCCATGCCGTACAGCGGGCTGCTACAACACAGACTCCCCACCAGCCGGCGGGGCAGGGGGTTCCAGCCCGCCTGCTGTGTTGGAGTTTCTCCGCCAATGGAGTGTGCAACAAGCACCAGTGTCGATATAGGCACGAGTGCCCTTCTTGTTCCGGCCCTCATGCCACATCTGCGTGCCCGCGGGCCGGTGGGTCAAGGGGCAGAGGAAGGGGTGGACAGGGGGCAGCCAGAGTTCCCTCTGATGTTGCTACCCATTCAAAAGGCCCCCTCCCCAATTAATGTCCCGGTGCTTGAACGATGGCTGCGCGCTTATCCTAGACAGGATGATGCAAGATACCTACTTGAGGGCTTTCAGTTTGGCTTCCGCATACCCTTTAAAGGGGTTCATGGGTCTCAGGATGCCCCGAACCTACTGTCTCTCAGGGGTAATGAGGACATTGCTGCGGAGCAGATAGCCAAGGAGATTAAGGCACAGAGGGTGGCGGGGCCATTTGACGACCCCCCATATCCTAACTTGAAGGTATCCCCTCTAGGTTTAGTCCCGAAGAAGTCCCCGGGTGAATTCCGTCTAATTCACCACTTTTCTTACCCTGCGGGCTCCTCGGTCAATGACGCTATACCGGATTACCTTTGCTCTGTCAGGTGTATGTCCTTTGACCAGGCCTTACAGATGGTATGCTCGTGTGGTCCCAGGGCGCAATTGGCAAAGTGTGATATCAAATTGGCATTCCAATTATTGCCAGTGCACCCCGATGACTTTGAGCTGTTAGGTTTTTGTTTTCGGGGCAAGTTTTATGTGGACAAGGCCATGCCTTTCGGCTGTTCAATATCATGTTTGGCCTTTGAACGATTTAGCACCTTCCTCCACTGGGCTTTTGTTTGTAGGTCAGGGTCCAGATCGGTAACCCACTACCTCGACGATTTTTTGTTCGGGGGTGGACATGCTACGGGCACGTGTGCCCGTCTGCTCACCACATTTCAGGTCCTTATGCGTGAACTGGGCGTCCCCCTAGCACCTGAAAAGACTGAGGGCCCAGCCACCACTCTTACCTTTTTAGGTATTGAAAATCGACACCGAGGCCCAGACATCCAGGTTGCCTATAGAAAAGGTGACTCGGATCTCTGCCGCGATTTTGGCAAAGCTTGCCAAGCGTAAGGTGTCCCTCCGAAAGTTACAGGTGCTTCACGGTCACCTCAACTTCGCCTGTAGGGTAGTGACGCCAGGCAGAGCGTTTGCCAGGTGTCTGTGCGATGCCATGGTGGGCCTTTCAAAACGACACCATAGGGTATGGTTGACCAAGGGTTTACGAGCAGACCTGGTGGTTTGGCTCACATTCCTGCAGGACTTTAATGGCGTCTCCTTTTGGAGATCAGAGCTTATGGTCAGCCCTCATTTTCAAGTACAGTCGGATGCCTCCGGCTCCCTGGGTTATGGAATTTACTTTGAGGGACGGTGGACCTATGGTCAATGGCCTCAGACATGGTAAGGCACGGATCGCTTACGCAATCTTACGTTTCTGGAGTTCTTTCCCATTTTAGGGGCCCTAATGCTCTGGGGGGATAGGTGGGCTAATTTGGTAGTTCACTTTTGGTGTGACAATGCTGCAGTGGTGCACATTGTCAATGCCCAAACATCTAAATCCCCCAGAGTCATGGCCTTAGTTAGCCAAATTGTTTTGAGGTCCTTACACCTTAATGTGCTCTTCAGGGCCAGACATGTGCCAGGCATTAATAATGATATTGCTGACGCTTTATCCCGCCTGCAGATTTCCCGGTTCCGTGCCTTGGCTCCAGACGCAGAAGAACTTCCCTCTCTACTCCCGGCCGAGATTTGGACATTTGGCGAGGAGAGGTGAACCGGGCGATCGGCATGTCTTTGGCACATCACACGCGTAAGGCATATCTGCATGCACTCCTCCAATTTAGGACTTTTTGTGTGCAAAGGCAATTGCCCGAAATGTGGCCGATACTGGTCGACCAGATTTTACAGTATAAGGTGCACCTTCATGATCAGAGGTTAGCCCCACGCACCATAGATGCCAGGCTTTCCGCCTTGGCATTCATGGCCAAGGCATGGGGCTTCACTGACTGCGTGAATGACTTCCGCATATGCCACGTATTGGAAGGGTGGACACGTGAGCGTGGCCGCCGCCTGGACACACATCACCCTGTTTCCCCAGGTGTTCTTACCCACCTTGCCCGAGGTTGGCATAGACTGTGTTACAATAGGTATGAGGAGGCTCTTTTTCACGCAGCTACCACCGTAGCTTTCTTTGGAGCTCTCCGAATCAGCGATCTGGTCCCATTGTCAAAGGGGGACGTGTCTCGTAGGGCACTGGAACTCGACGATGTCTTTATCAACCAGGAGTGGGCTCAGTTGAGGATTCGCTCCTCAAAGGCCGATCGGCACGGAGTAGGCAGTGGTGTTAGACTGCTACGTTGCACATTTGCTGACATCTGTCCGGTTGGTGCCCTACATGCATTTTTGGCAGTGTGTGGCACGCACCCTGGCCCGTTTTTCTGCCACCAGGATGGGTCTCCCCTTACCAAATTTCAGTTTTGGAGGGTGACCAGTATGGCACTTCACAGTGTCGGCCTCCTTGGGGCTCGTTACAGCACCCATTCATTCAGGATAGGCACCGCTTCAACTGCGGCTGCATTTGGGTACTCTGAGGCTGATATATGTATGATGGGTAGGTGGGGTCCGCGCGTTTTTCATTATATGTACGTCCCCTCACTGTATGAGTACCATTTATGTCCTTACTTCCCTTTTCTTCTTTTACAGATCCTGTGTGTCTATGCACACCGGTGGCAGTATGGCTGGTGGGCCACAGTTACGTGCACTGGATGGCAGAATATGCTGTGGCGACAGAGTGGGGACCGCATCTCGGGCTGCGTGCAGCCACACGTATGCGTTGCTATGGTATGCGCGGCATGAGATGGCGGGAACTGTTGCCATTCCTGATGTCCATCAGGGATGCTGGACCGCCTGATGTCCTGATTCTGCACCTTGGCGGCAATGATCTTGCACAGATCACTGGCCTTTCCTTAAAAATGTCACTGTGCAGCGACCTGGCGTTTTTACATCATTTATGGCCGTACACATGGTTGCTATGGTCTGACATCGCGCCGAGACAGTGTTATAGAGGAGGCATGGACCTCCGTGGTTTGGACCGTGCCCGGCAGTCAGTGAACAGGGCTGTTGCCCGGTTCCTTGTTGAGAATGGCTTGGGGACAGCCATTTGACATCCAGGGATAGGCTTGCAAAATTTTGACCTATATGCAGGAGATGGGGTCCACCTGTCGGCCAGAGGTATGGACCTCTTTCTGGAGGATGTGCAAGCAGGTCTGGTGACCGAGCTGATGGTCTGGGGGGGGGGGGGGTTGAGTCATCATGGACGCCTCCCCATGTGGCGGGTAGCACTGGGTAAGGTAAAGATTTATGACCCATAGGTATCCGGCAGGTTCGCAATTGACTGGCCAACACGTAGATAGGTACAGGGGAAACAGGATTGGCCGGTCAAGGGCGAACCATGAAAGGGGTGATGTTAGGAGCTTCACAGCCTGCATCACCTTGATATTTGGACGGATACACGTCATAGGGTGGGGTCAGTAGATAGTATATTGACTTCGGTCAAGAATTTGTTTGTGTCAACAAACAAATTGATACAAATTGATACATGTAGCCAATAACCATTGGCATTTTGGGTGGAACCTTACCAGTGCTACTGCGGCCTGCTTGCCTTAAAGAATTACAATTGGATGATACACCAATTGAAAGTGATAATTCGGACTAGGGCATTATTCAATAAAAGTGGCCCGATACCTTTAATCCAATACCGGTGTCTGAGTCTTTATTTGGGTGGGTGCGCCTGCAAAGTGGCCCTCCTCCCATCATCTGCAAGCAAAATGCTTAAATTCCAAGCACAACTTTTACTGGCATAAGAAAATAATAAACGGAGTTCAATTTGTGTCAGCACAGCTCAGGAAAATAAGATATCATGTCTTACTGTCTGCTTGATGTCAACTTCTCAGATTCAAATCCTAATGCCTCATTTTAGGCTGTCCTTTCTGAAGGCTGCCAAACAGCAAGGTTCAGCCAAAGTTCATGGAGCTACTACAAAATAGCTTCTCCCCTTCTAGGCCCCATACCCTTTGCCATCATTATGAACCTTCTGCTTTATATTGTGCACACTTGATTATATCTATCAGTGAAACTTATATAACTCTATTAGCCTCATCTCCTGTTCTTTTAATATGGATTACATTCCTTCCTGGGCTCAGGTTGTTTTATAGCTCCCTGCAAAAAGCTTTTAAAGGTTTGTTTGCAAAGAACTTTGTGTCCTGTAGATACTAGTGTCTGTCAAGAGAGGTGAGAGTGAAAAGGCCAGATCATCCCCTTTAACTTATTTTGGGGACTTTAATGGGTACCACGGGACTGCAGTGGCTTAAGTGGCTAAGATGCTGACTGGAAGGCAGCAGGTCAGCAGTTTGATACTCGAATACTGCAGGACAGAATGAGCTCCCGTCTTTGTACCAGCTCCTGCCAACCTAGCAGTTTGAAAGCAAGAAATTGCAAGTACTGTTGATAAATAGGAACCACTTTGGTGGGAAAGTAAACAGCATGACCTTTACTTTACGTAATGAGTATCACAAAGTCTGAATTCATGTAAAGACTTCAAACCTATGGATTCCGTGAGCACAATTGGCATAACGCGGCGGCTGGCAGAGGCCACTCCGGTCGAGAAGGCTCCTGGTCCGTAGGCTCTGCGGGCCCAGAAATTGGGGGAGCGGATTAATAGATATAAATCATAAGGGTTTATTCACCCACATCTGACCTGACCGGCGATTCCGCTGAGAGAGCAGATCGCTAACCTCCGTTACATATTAGGCAATCACTCACTCGCAGTTAAGCCTAATCCTTGGTGCAAATAGAAGCCATATTTACTCTGGTGTAAGCCTCGAACAATGGTTTTCCCCTGTCAGTGTTTGCCTGAGTTAATTAACTTCCCCAAGAGAGATTTCCCATTAACCTGAGTAAATGGGTGATGTGATTTTCTGTCAGATGACGATTCTATCCCATTTTGCCTTCTGATCTATATATGATGATGCTTTTCCCTCAATAAACCACTGATCTGATCTCGCTCCATACTGCCTCGTATCGTTACTTGATCAGTCTCCTCCGGGACCTCACGGCCGTCCAGCGGCCCCAATTCTACATCTGGTGACCCTGAGACGTGATCTTACCCGAGAGTAAGCGATCACACGGTCCGGTTCTGCGCTAGTACCGCGTCCGATCATCCCGGAGGACAGCGCGGCAGTCCGGTCGGTAAGCCAGCCGATCGGAAAGACTGCAAAGCATTACAGAGAGGCATCCTACAGCTTGCTCCCGACTTTCGCGGCAGGCTCGCAGTAACGGAAAAACGCGTTCCGCTCAGGGTCAGCTGTGAACCCCTGACAGCACAGAGGCCACCGAGGGCCCGTGGCAGCAGGCCACACTCCGAGCTCTACCCAGACACTCGTCACGCAAAACCTATTGCCTGAACTACAGACGCGTCAACCCGTCCCAAGGAGGAAAGTTCAGAGGACCCCGCAGGTAATATGGGGACTCCTCAGCGGCAACGTCCGTCCGCTAGCCAAAGAATTCATGAGGAAGAATTCAAAATCCTGGCCAGGGTATATCAGACACGCTTTCACAGTGGAGAGCTAGCGAGACTTTTGGTGTTCTTGAGGGAACACTGCCTGCTTTACCCAGAAGTAGGTACGTTATCCCTTCAGCTATGGGATCAGATAGGAGACTGCATTCAGCAACCCCTGAAAGCTCCAGAGGGCATAATTCGCACATGGAGTAAATGTAGGAAGCTCTTAGTGAAGGTAGATCCAGTCCGGGTAGAGGCCAAAGAACCCCCAGCGTCAGTAGAGCCATCAGCGCCCATGGCGCTCTATCCGTCATTACAGTTTAAGCAGAGTAGTGTAGGGAGCTTTCCCTCGGTGACAGCTGCAGACGTCACCGATGGAATGCATGGAATGGGGAGCGCAGGCGCTTCTCTGACAGCTACAGGTTCCCAAACTAAGAGTGCCCTTCAGCGCACAGTTGAGGAAGAGATCAAGAAGGGGGATTTGCCAGCAGAAGAGCTAGCTGAGCTTAGATTTGTCCAATTCGCTTGGAAATGGATGCCCTCACAGGGCAGCAGCAGGTTGTTCATTCCCCAGTCCCATATAAGCTTCTCATGGCTATACGGAAGGCCATTTCAGAGACAGGACTCCAGAGTCGCTTCACTAGGGGCACGCTTCAGCAAGTGTGCGAGAATACCATGTTCATCCCGCACGACTGGAAAGCCGTCATGCGGATGATGCTCAACCCCAGCCAGTATTTGCTATGGGACAGTGAGTATCGCCTCGAGGCTCAGACAAGGGCTGCCAGGATGGGAGGCGCAGTACTTCCTGACCAGTTATATGGCTCAGGTGCCTTCGAATCCATCGATGCGCAAACCAACTTGCCACTAGCCACTCTTCAAATGTCAGCCGAGGCTGCCTTCAGGGCTTTTCTCAAGGTTCCAGCAACTGGCAAAGCGGCCAAAAATTACACCACAGTCAAACAGGGAGCCCAGGAGTCCTACATGTACTTTATCAATCGCTTAGAGGAAGCGATCAGTAGGCAGATCGATAATGAGCAAGCCCAGCAAGAGCTCATGATGAAATTGGCCAAGGACAATGCCAATTTAGACTGCTGTAAAATCTTGCAGTCACTGGGTAATCGTCCCGACTTGACTCTCACGGACATGATTAGAGCTTGCGCCGACGTTGGCACAGAATCCTACAAAATGGGTCTGTTGGCAGCAGCGGTACAAGGGGGTAGGAAACCCAAGAGCAGAAACCAAGGGGCATGTCACAATTGTGGCAAGGTCGGTCACTTCGCTAGGGAGTGCCGATCCAAGGGACAAAATTCTGGCCGTTCCAAGGCTCCAACCACCCCATGACCGAGGTGTAAGAAAGGCTACCATTGGTCCAGATACTGTCCGAATTCGGGAAACTGGAACACGGGCACGTCTCTGGCCCCGGTCCAAACAGAGGCTTCCCTTGCTCTGGGCGAGTCAGAGCTAGATTAAATTCCGATCACATTCCAAGCATTGCGAAGGCACAGGCCAGCCCCAAGAGTAGTACAGGGCTAGAATTGACTTGCCAGGCAGAGGTTACATGTGACCTGCCAGGCACAGTCTATCTGGTGGATTCCCAGTACATGGGACCCCTGCCCAAGGGCTTCATAGGTTTAGTTTTGCCTCGCAGTGTAGCAGGAGCACGCGGAATTCTTGTAATTCCAGGAGTCATTGACTCCAATTTTCAGGCGTTCTCCAAGTTCAGCTTTGGACGCACCTACCCCAGACAATTCACAAAGGAGACACATTAGCGCAACTGATTATGGTTCCTTGTCACTCGCCAGCAGATAGCCAGGGAAGGCTCAGGGACAGCTCAGAGTCCGGGTCAGAAGACCGCTCGAGCGCAAGTGAGGCAGTGCAAGGATACCAAGTCTTAGCAACAGTGGAGACCAACTTAGAGTGGAAACAGCGACCAGTTATTGAGGTATTTTTGAATAAAAGATCATTCTCAGGGTTGTTAGATACCGGAGCTGACGTCAGCATGGTCAGCCGAAGCCAGTGGCCACGGGAGTGGGCCATTGAGCCGGTCTCCGATGTGTGGGGGGTAGGCGGCATCCAAGAAGCGTTTAGGAGCCGGGAGTGGGTGGAAGTCACGATTCCAAAGGCTGACGGCACAGCGGTCATTTGGCCGCACATTCTGGACGTGCACGTCAACCTTTGGGGGTGAGACATTTTACAGCAGTACGGTGCTACTCTTACCTTCGGTTAATGGCGCTGCCACTTAAATGGCTCACCAATACGCCGGTCTGGGTGGAACAATGGCCAGTAGTGGGAGAGAAATTAGTCGCCCTAAAGCAACTGGTTAAAGAACAGCTAGACGCAGGACATATAGAGCAGTCCACCAGTCCTTGGAATTCGCCTATTTTTGTCATCAAAAAGAAGTCGGGGAAGTGGCGACTCCTCCACGATCTCAGAGAGATCAATAAATGTATACAGCCAATGGGTCCGCTTCAATGCGGCATCCCAAATCTGAATATGATTCCCGAGGGGTGGGAGATCCTAGTTGTAGATCTCAAGGATTGCTTTTACACCATTCCCTTAGACCCCAGGGACAGGGAAAGGTTCGCCTTTACGGTGCCGGTTGTGAACCACAGTGAGCCCACGCAGCGTTACGCGTGGAAATTTTTGCCACAGGGGATGCTCAATTCGCCCACCCTGTGCCAAATTTATGTTCACAACGCACTGGCAAAGTTTCGAAACCTTCATCCCACAGCCTTAGTATGCCATTTCATGGATGATATCTTGGTCGCAGTGCCGCAACTCGGCAGCGAAATGTTTAAAGACCTCCAGGCCAGCCTGGGGGAGAAAGGGTTACTCATTGCCCCGGAGAAAGTGCAGAGAACCGAGCCCTTCTCATACTTGGGTCATCGGCTTCTCCGCTCCTTATCAGCACCAGTTTTGCCCCAGATCAACTTGAAGGACTCAGTCACCTTGGTAGAATTGCAGCAGGTTTTAGGAAACATTAATTGGGCCAGACCGTATTTCCGATTGGATACGGATCTTCTAAAACCGCTCTTCTCGCTGCTCACGCTAGGTAAGCAGCTGGCAGACCGGATACAAATTCCTCGAGAGGCACGCTTGGCTCTCGAGAAAGTCAACCAAATTCTCAGCCAGAGGTGGGTGGACAGGATTGCTCAGGGGCCATATGCCCCGATCCTGAACTTGTACATAGTTCAGGCAGGATCCATGTTCACCGGAGCTCTAGGAGTGGACTCCGAGAAAGGGACGAGTATCGTGGAATGGGTGTACTTGCCGAACACCTCTTCCCGAAACATCGTTCCTCCCCAAGAATTGGTCTCCGCGGTGGTTTACTGCGGAAGGCTGAGAGCTAGGGACATTTCAGGGCACGACTTAGCAAAGATCGTGGTCCCATTCACCAAAGAGCAGGTTCTGCAGTTGATGCAGCTCGGTGACTCGCTTCCAATTGCCTTGGAGGGATTCACCGGATGCTTGGCATACCATTTGCCGAAAGACCCCAGACTTGTCTTGCTTCAAACGCAGACAGTCAGCTTGTTTGAATTGCTCTCGCTGGTTCCACTTCAGGGGGCCAGGACAGTTTTTACTGATGGGGGTCGCACATATGGTGTCTTGACTTGGCAGGAGGGCCAGGCTTGGCGCACGCTGTTAACTCTTCCACAGAAGTCCACACAGCGGGCAGAGTTGGCAGCGGTGAATCTTGCCTTGCGCACCTTCACCAAAGAGCGCCTAAACATTATTACTGACAGTCAGTATGTCAGGAATTTGCTTCACAGTCTACCGGGAGCATACATCACTCCCGCGATAGACAAAAATTTGTTGAGTTTGTTCCTCACAGCTCAATTTCACTTGCGAAACCGCACGGAAGCGCTCTATATTGCCCACATTCGAAGTCACCAAGACCTACCGGGTCCGATTTCCGTGGGCAATAACAGAGCGGATGCGGCTGCAAAGGAAATTCAGCAACGTTCAGTTTTGGGTGTTTTCACTACTCCAATTCAGAGTCATGCATTCTTTCATCAGAATGCCAAAGCGCTCACCAGACAGTTCAATCTGCCACTTTCTCAAGCCCAAGGCATAGTTCGCTCTTGCCAGCATTGTGCAGGGGCACCGGGGGGGCCTCGTGGGGGGTAAACCCACGAGGGACAGAGGCTAACCAGGTGTGGCAAATGGATATCACGCATGTCCCGCAGTTTGGCAGATGGCAGTACATGAACGTTTGCATTGATACTTTTTCACAATTCGTTTGGGCGACAGTGCAGAAAGGGGAGACAGCTTCCCACGTGGAGCAGCACCTCCTTTCCTGCTTCGCGGCCATGGGCAAACCGCGGCACGTGAAAACCGATAACGCCCCGTCCTACAGCTCTAGGCAGTTAGCTAACTTCATGGCCACCTGGGACATTAAGCATACTTTTGGCGTTCCTTACAATCCGCAGGGGCAAGCGATTGTGGAATGAGTCAATCGGACGCTCAAGTCCTACATTGACAAACAAACAGAAAGGGGGGAGCCACCAGCCCTCCCCAAGTCACAAGGTCAGGCACAGCATTGTCTGAATAAGGTATTGTTCACATACAATCACCTTAATGTTTTTTCGGATTGCACGTCGCAGGAGAAACACTTCCGCCATTCGGAAGCTCTCCCGCGACCGATGGTCCGATACCGGATGCTACCGGACCCTTCCTGGAGGGGCCCGGCGCCACTCGTAACCTGGGGAAGAAGGTATGCTGCAGTTATGTCTCCTACAGGTGTCATCTGGATTCCAGCTCGGTATGTTAAGCCTCACTTGGAACCACATGGCGTGGACCCAGGCCGACCCGAGTCCGATCCCGGAGATGGAGGACCTCATCCTGACCGAGGGGACCCGGCGGGAGAGACAGTGGTCGCAGATGACAGCGCCGAAAATCACCTGGGGGATGGTCAAGGCCCTTTGCCATGAGGCCCAGGATGCCATCCAGCGCGAGGAGGGGGAGCCGACACCAGAGAACTTCGTGGCTGCAGTCTTTGCCCAGATTCATGCCAACTCCATGGCAGTCACCATCATCCTGACCCTCTCCCTACTTGCGGGGGGAGGCGTTCAGGCAGCCTCACTAAAGGCCAACAATTTGGTGCCAGGCGGAGACCTTTCTGCCAGGATGCACTACAACCTATGGGAGAGGTTGGCGGGTCTCGTCAACCAGTCCGATTTTTGCCTGAAGCAGGACGCGGGTTCTGCCTCAGTTTTGAGCACCTGCCTCATCCCAGTGTGCCACACTCTGGACGCGCACACCAGGGATGGCGACTGGCTGTTGAAGCAGATTTTCGGCCCGCATCTCCCTGCGAGCTTCACAGCATACGCTCGCTGGGGAATGCAGCTGACTATGACTTTTCCGGCTGACGCAGCCACTCTCCACACTCCTCGAGTGGCGGTCAGTCTGAATTCTACTTGTGCTCGGATGGTCGGCTGCTCTGCAGTCGGCCGAACTCAGCGCCGCTGCCTCGACACTGGCCGCGGCAACTGGACTTGTGATAAACCAGAGACACTTGGTTCAATGTATGCTCATGTTACCCTACCTTCAGGATGGTTCTTTACATGTAATCAGTACACTTGGAACTACATTCCCGCAAATGTATCAGATTCTATATGTTGCATTAGTCGTTTGACACTGTTACTCCCCACTAAGGATATGATCGTTCCAAGCACAAATGTTTCCTCACCCATACGACACACTCGTGCCACCCAGTTAGACAGCTCATGTGATAGCAGCATTAGGGTTCTGAGTCCAGCTGAATACTTCTCATTGGCAGTCAGCATACTTGGCGTGCCAGGCTTAGCCGTCGGCAACGCTCGGAGAATTGGTCAACTGGCTTGCGGATTAGCAAAAGCCATTAACCATACCTCCTCAGCGATAGCGCTGCTTAACCAGGAGCAGGCAGAGCTTCGCCATGCCATTCTTGACAATCGAGCAGCTATAGACTACCTTCTGTTGTTACATCATTTGGGTTGCGAATCTGTTCATGGCATGTGTTGCTTTAATCTCACAGACAACACACGCAAGGTACAGAGCCAGCTCACGGACCTCCACACCCTAGTCAAGAACATCAAGCAGGGCTCCGCATGGGATTGGTGGAGTTCCTTGTGGTCATGGCTTCTGTGGGGGTGGCTCCAGACGACGCTCAAAGTGATTGTGGGGGTGATTGTACTAGGCATAGCAGGATGCTGTTTAATGCAATGTATTCCCTCACTGTTATCAAGATGTCCCCCGTGGGGGGAACCCCGAAGCGTCGTTCCCGTACACCAGCTGATGCCCCTCTTGCGCAGGGTCACCTGTCAGGTCCAAAAATAACAAAATAAGGGGAGATATGGATTCCGCGAGCACAATTGGCATAACGCGGCGGCTGGCAGAGGCCACTCCGGTCGAGAAGGCTCCTGGTCCGTAGGCTCTGCGGGCCCAGAAATTGGGGGAGCGGATTAATAGATATAAATCATAAGGGTTTATTCACCCACATCTGACCTGACCGGCGATTCCGCTGAGAGAGCAGATCGCTAACCTCCGTTACATATTAGGCAATCACTCACTCGCAGTTAAGCCTAATCCTTGGTGCAAATAGAAGCCATATTTACTCTGGTGTAAGCCTCGAACAATGGTTTTCCCCTGTCAGTGTTTGCCCAAGTTAATTAACTTCCCCAAGAGAGATTTCCCATTAACCCGAGTAAATGGGTGATGTGATTTTCTGTCAGATGACGATTCTATCCCGTTTTGCCTTCTGATCTATATATGATGATGCTTTTCCCTCAATAAACCACTGATCTGATCTCGCTCCATACTGCCTCGTATCGTTACTTGATCAGTCTCCTCCGGGACCTCACGGCCGTCCAGCGGCCCCGATTCTACACAAACCTATTGTTTTGTGCCAGCCTCTCACCCAAAACCCTTTTTGCTTTTTTTTTTACAGACTTGTCTTCAATTTCTGTCTTATGATAGTCATTTCCTGGTGTCAGAATGACTGTTGATACGGTGGCCCACAGACTTTGCTGGACCCACTCCCCAATAACGAGATGGATACTTGTGATGGATTTCAATTGGACCACTTTATTAATTCATAAACTATGTTGCGGCAAACGGGCCGCAATGGCACTGGTAAAGAGTAAACCTAATTGCCAATCATATTTGGCAACATTGTATCCATTTGTTTGCCAATCATATTTGGCAACATTGTATCCATTTATTTTGCCAATCATATTTGGCAACATTGTATCCAATTGTTATGCCAATCATATTTGGCCATATTGTATCCATTTGTTTACCAATGAAACAAATTGTTTACCCTGATCAGATTCTACTTTTGACTCCAGCATCTGATGTATATCCGGCAAATTTCAAGGTGTTGCAGGCTGCATAGATCATAGCATCACCTTGTTTGTGGTCCACCTTTAATTGGCCACCCCAAGTTTTACTGTACCTTGTCCTATCTGGTGGCCAATCAACTGTGTCCCTGCCGGATTCCTAGGGGTAATCCCCTTTCTCCTTACCAGTGCCACCCGCCACACGGGGAGGAGTTTACACGACTCACTGCCCCCCCGACTGCCAGCATGGTCAGCAGGCCCGCTTGCCATGGCAACATAAAGGAAGAGTGCCAAATGCCTCATGACCAAAGGAAGAGGACAATGCCTCAGGTACTCCCATGAGGTTCCCAGCCTCATGCCACAGGAAGAGGACAATGCCTCAGGTACTCCGATGAGGTACCCAGGCTCATGCCACAGGAAGAGGACCGTGCCTCAGGCACACTGAGAAAGGGCACTACCTCGTGCTAAAAGGAAGAGGACCATGCCTTGGGTACATAAAAACATAAGAACAGCCTTGCTGGAACAGGCCACAGCCCATCCAGTCCAGCATTCTGTCTCACACAGTGGCTCACCATTTCCTTCAGGGTATTCCCAAGCAGATGCCTTCACCTGCTTAGGATTCCCTGGAAATGATATTGAGAGATATCCTGCCTATCTCTCCAACCCGCAGGTTGTCCTTAAGTATCCATAATTATAGCCATTGATACTCTTGTCCTCCATGAACTTGTTTAATCCTTTCTTAAAGCTGTCAGGACTGACAGCTGTCACCACTTCTTCTGGCAGGGAGTTCCATAGACCAGTTATCCTCTGGGTGAAAAAGTACTTTCTCTTATTTGTTTGAGAACTAGTACCCAAAGGTTTCATGGAGTGTCCCCTAGTTCTAGTGTTATGCGATAGGGAAAACATGGGTACTCCCATGAGGCGCCCAGCCTCATGACCAAAGGAAGAGGACCATGCCTCAGGCACACTGAGAAGGGGCACTACCTTGTGCCAAAAGGAAGAGGACCATGCCTTGGGTACTCCCATGAGGTGCCCAGCCTCATGCCGCAGGAAGAGGACCATGCCTCAGGCGAAGACCATGCCTCGGGCACACTGAGGAGGGGCACTACCTCGTGCTAAAAGGAAGAGGACCATGGCTCGGGTACTCCAATGAGGAGCCCAGCCTCATGCCGAAAGGAAGAGGACCATACCTCGGGCACACTGAGGAGGCCCACTACCTCGTCCCAAAAGGAAGAAAACCATGCCTTGGGTACTCTAATGAGGCGCACAGCCCCATGCTGAAAGGAAGAGGACCATGCATCAGGCACACTGAGGAGGCACACTACCTCGTGCCAAAAGGAAGAAGATCATGCCTCTGGTACTCTAATGAGGCGCCCAGCCCCTTGCCGAAAGGAAAAGGACCATGCCTCGGGCACACTGAGGAGGCGCACTACCCCGTGCCAAAAGGAAGAGGAACATGCCTTGGGTACTCTAATGAGGGGCACAGCCTCACGCCGAAAGGAAGAGGACCATGCCTCGGGCACACTGAAGAGGCACACTACCTCGTGCCGAAAGGAAGAGGACCATTCCTCAGGCACACTGAGGAGGCGCACTACCTTGTGCCAAAAGGAAGGGGGCCATGCCTCGGGTACTCCAATGAGGCGCCCAGCCTCATGCTGAAAGGAAGATGACCATGCCTCAGGCACACTGAGGAGGTGCACTACCTTGTGCCAAAGGAAGAGAACCATACCTCGGGTACTCTAATGAGGCGTCCAGCCTCATGCTGAAAGGAAGAGGACCATGCCTTGGGCACACTGAGGAGGCGCACTACCTCGTGCCAAAAGGAAGAGGACCATGCCTCAGGTACTCAAATGAGGCACCCAGCCCCATGCTGAAAGTAAGAGGACCATGCCTCGGTTACACTGGGGAGGCGCCCTGCCTCGTGCCAAAAGGAAGAGGACCATGCCTCGGGTACTCTAATGAGGAACCACGCCTCATGCTGAGGAGGGGTATGTCTTGGGTACTTTGAGAAGGCGCCATGCCCGGTGATAAAAGGAAGAGGACCATGCCTCGGGCAAAATGTAGAGGGGGCATGCCTAATGCAGAAGGAAGAAGGGCACGCCTGGGGAGGAATAGGGCCAATGCCTAGGGCTAAAAGAAGGAGGCCATTCAAAAAGCAGAGGACCCTGCCCCGGGCACCATTCCCAGAATTCCGTACCACCTCCGCTGTGCTACGCCCGCATCCCCCATGTGCCTGGGCCGGGTAGCTGAAGAAGCCTCTGGGCGGTCCGAAACTGCCCTCGTATATTGGGTCCCAGGGCTCAGGAGCTGAAAAAGAACAGACAAAAGAGTGCCAGCAAAGTGTTCCACTTAACACAGAGAAGAACATCCGAATGCACTCAGCAGATCCCCCCCTGGTTTGTACTACTGACATTGTCAGCCACGTATCCAGAAGATGCAGCCTGCAGTGCAGCGTTGATCTGTGTTAATGACCAGGTGGATTGCCCTGCACCACAAGGAGAGTGGCAATACTGCCCCTGCCCTACCGGTGACCCTAGGATAGCAGATGTTCAACTGGAGAAATCAGCAGTAGTATAGTTGACAATGGCCAGAAAGTGTCCAGGCCCAAGGAAGTAATGTTGATTAGTAATGAACACGGTACCAGACTGACATACCGGTACTGTGACCCTGGGTGAAAAAACATTTGGGCGTTGGCCATGTGTATGACCGGTACTGTGATCCTGGGTGAAAAAACATTTGGGCGTTGGCCATGTGTATGACAATAGCAGTAACCCCAATGGGCAAACCACAGTATTGATGCGTATGCCTGACCACAGTGCTCAATGCAAAATTTTTCAAAGAAAGGGAAAGCCCTGAAAGATTCAGAGCCCTGCAATATATCAGGCTACTGCCAAAGCACCATTGGCCATTGAAATAATCGCCATACCTCAATGGTACCGGCACGTGGTGAACCTGACAGACGGTGCGATGTACCGTCCATGGCTCCAAAAGGCAACCCCCATGAAGTAGGCTGGAAATGCTGTCCATACCCACACATTGGCCCTGGGGTAGTACTGAGTAGACTCTATGGTACGTCCATGTAAACCCACTAAAACATCGTACGAGAACCCCACGAAAGCCCGGCCAGGCATAATTGCCCTGCTGGGATATAAAATATCAACAAAGCACCATGAGATAACGTGGTTAAACCCAACCCTCTGCTAAATTGGACAAGTTCATGTCCGGGTTCAGACCACACATTCCCAGGTGAAACAGGGTGACTTGCCCTGAATTAAATGCCATCCAAAATAAATAGCATCATGGCTGGGTCTTCAGTCTTCCAAAAGCAACTGGTCTGCCCAGTTCAGCACGATTTCTGAAGAGTGACCAGGGTTGTGAATGTGTATCGTGGCCGTTCCTGTTCTGGAAACAATCACGCAGATAATGGGGAAGGGGTCAATTAATATTACTAAGGGCATACATTGGTGCCCCCTCCTTTTTTTTAAATGCAGAAAGGTACAGGGGCCAGTGCAATCACGGCAGTTCACGACCGTATTGGCAGACATCGTCAGCCAGCCCCTCCCGTGGCGAGGTAACCCAATCAAACTATAATGCAGATATTGGGAGCCCCCATAAACCCGAAAGCAAAGCGCTGGTCGAGCTCAGAAAATCCATCATCAATGACAAATTATGCTCACCCCCGAACTCCCCCCCGCCTATGCCTGTATATAGGATGTACACCAACGGAGTTAGCCACAATTTATTGGCCACTCGGTGACCTAGAAATGATCAGATGGCTAGCAAAATACAAGAAGCTAGATAGATACCACAGCGTAATTGAATATGCGCAATGCATGATGCGAATTCATGTGACAAACATACTCACCAGATGCACCCACAGCGATGGGGGAGCCGTGTTCCAGCATCAGGATGAACTGAGTGGCTCGCCAGCCAGAGGGCAGCCAGCTTGGTGTCCAGGCCTGCAGCTCTCTCAAGGGCAGCCGCTCGGGCCAGCAGGCCAAACCGGGCACAGGCATAAAGGTAGTGCCTTGTTTGAAAGCCAGTCATATCCGACTCTAGGGTGCAGTGCTCATCTCTGTCTCAAGCTGAACAGGTCAGTGCTGTCTGCAATCTCCTGCCTTCAAACTGCTAAGTTGGCAGGAGCCGAGACAAATACAGGAGCTCACTCCGTCCTGCAGTACTTGGGAACAGAACTGTTAACCCTCCACCTACCAGTCAGCGTGTTAGCCACTCGAGCCACCACGGCCTCTGGCTGCCGTCCAACACATGCGGGGGGCCCACCTGGAACCCCCCAGCCTCACCATATAACAAAGTTGGGCCTAAAAGAAGTGGGCAGCCATGGGGCCGGGGGCCGCTGCTCAATAAATTGAGTGAAGGCCATGGGGACGAGGCTAAAGACTAGGCCCCTGGAGGGCCGCGGGGGCCGCGGCCGAGTGCTGCAGCAAAGCGCGGCTCAAAAGAGGGGCAAGCCCAATGGAGGCAAGGCCGTGCTGATGAAGGCCGGGCAAGCCCAACGCAAGGCCACAGCAGACTGCCGCAGCAAGGGCAAGTACCAGGCCCCAGGTAGGCCGCGGGGCCGTGGCCCAGGGCTGCAGAGAAAAGCACAGTTCCAAAGAGGGGCACGCCCGACGGCAAGGCTGTGCAGGCGAAGGCTGGGGCAAGCGTGCTGCAGAGCCGTGGCGGATCACTGTGACCGTCCTCCCAAGCGGCACCATAGCGCACATCCCAGCCACTCGGGAAAGCCTGGATCAGCTGGCAGAAGCCAAACGCACGCTTCGCCCAGACGATCTCAGAAAATGCCGGCGAGGCGGTGCGGAGCCAGCCCCTTTTAAAGGGGAACTTGGCTCTGCCCCTCACCCAGCTCCAGTGCCCGGCTCTATGGGGGTGGGGCCAGCAAAGAGCGCGGCAGCCATAGGCTTGCCGCTGCACTTCCCCTCTCTTTGTATAGCATTATGGTTCTGGCATTTATTTTCCCCTCAAGGAAGAGATAAGAAAAGTTACTTTTCTGAAACACAGCTCCTAGGATCCTACAGCCAGTAACGGTACTGGCCATGCTAGTTGTCAAACTTTGCCTATCCTTGACTCAAAGTTGCTCATCTTTGCTGGATAGATCTTTCAAGGAGGAACTAGTGTGTTCTGCTTTGCTCCCTCTGGGGAAAACTCACTTCTGAAGATTTTTGATAATCCACATTTAGCTCTCTTTCAACAAATGTGTGAAATTGACCATGTGAGCGGCATTTGCAAAGTTGCAGAAAAATCACAGGGTGGAACAAATAACTTCTGGTCACACATCCCTCTTCCATATCTTTGTGTTCAGTTCAACATATGGGAGGTTAATTTTTTAAAAAATGGTTTTGCATTGTTTTCTTTTTGGGAAGATGCACAGCATAATAAAAAGTAGAGACATCACCCTGTCAACAAAAGTCCACATAGTCAAAGCAATGGTCTTCCCAGTAGTAATATATGAATATGAAAGCTAGACCATAAGGAAGGCTCAGCACAGAAGAATAGATGCCTTTGAACTGTGGTGCTGGAGGAGACTCTTAAGAGTCCCCTGGACTGCAACGAGATCATATCAGTCCATCCTAAAGGAAATCAACCCTGACTGCTCCCTGAAAGGACAAATACTGAAGCTGAAGCTCAAATACTTTGTCTACCAAATGGGAAGAGATGACTCACTGGAGAAGGCCCTGATGCTGGGAAAGATCAAAGGTAAAAGGAGAAGGGAGGATGAGATGGATAGATGGCATCATTGATGCAGTGGGTGTAGATCTGGGTGGGCTACGGAGGATGACAAGAGGAGCGTTGTGTGTGGTGGTCCATGGGGTCGCAAAGGGTCAGACTTGACTGTGCAACTGAACAACAAACTGTGATTTCAAGAACAGAAGGGGAAATATGGCTTCCATGGCAGCTATGGACCTGGCTCAGGTAATTCAGGGCCTGACCAGGGGCAGTGGCCACACGCCAGATTTAGTCTTTTTGTCGGGGGGTTGGCAGAGTGATCTGAGTTTACAGAAGCTAGACATAACATCTGTGCCATGGTCAGATCACTATCTGGTGGCTCTAGACTTTCTGGTGGTGACACTTCATCATAAGGAGGCAGGGTCGATTAAAGGGGGCCACCCCCGGCAACTGATGGATCCGGATGGATTCCAGAGGGAACTGGGGGAATTTCCTCTGGATCAGTGACACGATTCACCTGAGGCACTTGTTGACCTGTGACATGGGTCGACAACATCTGCCTTGGATGTAATCGCTCCACTACAGCCTCTCAGAGCCTGTGGAGCTAGGTCATCCCCATGGTTCACTGAAGAACTACTGGAGCTCAAACGGGCAAAGAGACACCTTGAGCGCCGCTGGGGTGAAGACCAGAGTGATTCCGATTGGACACTAGCTAGAGCCACTATTACGGCCTACCTAGTGGTGATGGGGGTGGTGAGGAGGCAATACTTTACCACCCTTTTTGCCTCCGGTGATAATCGCCCAGCCACCCTGTTTCGGGTGACCAGGTCCCTCCTGGGTAGGGCGGGGCCTGTGCCTGGTTGGCAGGGATTGGCTGAGGACTTTGCTGACCATCTGGTGGAGAAAATTGATCAGATTCGCTCGGGGTTCAAACTTGGCGTGAACGGGGAGGGTCCAGGGGGAGCCAGTGCACAGACTTGCGTTGTTACCTGGGATTGGTTTGATCCAGTTGCCCCGGATGAAGTGGACAGGCTCCTTGCGGGGGTCCGTGCCACTAATTGTCCATTGGATCCCTGTCCCGCCTGGCTGGTAAAAGCCTCTAAGACGGTGACAGGTGGCTGGGTCGGGGCTATAATTAACACATCTTTTCGAGAGGGGATCTTTCCTGCACTGCTGAAACATGCTCTGGTGCTCCCCCTCCTGAAGAAGCCATCCCTCGATCCAGCAACCCTAACCAACTACAGACCTGTCTCCAACCTTCCTTTTTTGGGGAAGGTTCTGGAGAAGGCAGTGGCATGTCAGCTGCAGGGGGTACTGGATGAAGCAGAATATCTGGACCCATTCCAGTCAGGATTCAAACCTGGATATGGCACTGAGACTGCATTGGTCGCGCTGATGGATGATCTCTGGCGAGAGCGGGATGGCAGTCATCAGTCTGTCCTTGCTCTTCTTGACCTCTCAGCGGCCTTCGATACCATTGACCACGGTATCCTTCTGGAATGGCTCCGAGGATTGGGGATCCAGGGCGCGGTGTGGTCCTGGTTTTCCTCATTTCTGAGGGGCCAGACCCAGTCGGTGTGGTTGGAGAGTGAGAGGTCGAGTCCTAGGCCCCTAAAATATGGGGTGCCTCAGGGTTCGGTATTCTCTCCTCTCCTATTTAACATCTACATGAAGCCGCTGGGTGAGATCATCCGTTCCCATGGGGTGCGGTACCATCAGTACGTGGATGACACACAATTGTACATCTCGGCCCGTGGGGACCCCAGTGATGCAGTCATAGTCCTTTCCAGCTGTCTGGAGGCTGTTTTGGTCTGGATGGGGGCAAATGGGCTACAGCTGAATCCTAGCAAGACTGAGTGGCTATGGATAGGGGGTCCTGTGTTATCCCGGGAGTTACCATCTTTGGTACTGGATGGGGCTGTTTTGCCCCAGACAGACCCAGTGCACAACTTGGGGGTCCTTCTGGACTCGCGGCTGCTGCTAGAAGAACAGGTAGTGGCTGTGGCCAGGAGGGCTTTTGCCCAACTTCGGGTGATTCGCCAGTTGCGCACGCTCCTGGACCGGGGCTCCTTGCTTATGGTCACCCATGCTCTGGGCACTTCCCGACTAGATTATTGTAATGCGCTCTACATGGGGCTGCCCTTGACGACCATTCGGAGGCTGCAGCTGGTCCAGAATGCGGCAGCCCGGGTGGTGATGGGATGTGGGCAATATGCCCATGCCTCACCGCTACTTCGGGAGCTGCACTGGTTACCAGTTTGTCTCCGGGTGCAATTCAAGGTGCTGGTTTTGACCTTTAAAGCCCTATATGGCAGTGGGCCAGGATACCTTAGAGACCGCATCGCCCCAAGAGTGTCTGCCCATCCAACCAGAGCAGACCGGAGGGGCTCTCTAATGGTGCCATCAGTTAGGGGTGCACATCTGTCCAGCACCCGAAGGAGGGCCTTCTCCGTGTTCGCACCAACTCTCTGGAACCTCCTGCCAACAGATCTAAGACTTCAAAGAGAATTGCTGCCCTTCAGGAAAGGATTGAAGACCTGGCTGGCAGGGCAGGTGTGGGGGGCCCGAATGGGAACACGGCTTATGTAAAGAATTAAGAACTCTCTCTTCTTCTTTTTATAGTGGGTGGGATGGGTGAGTGGGATATGGGTCTTTTAAAGTGGGTGGGATATGGGTCTTTTAAAGTGTTTTTATGTGTTTTTAAAACTTATTGTAATGCCGCCCTGAGTCGGGTTCGACCTGAGTGGGCAGCATATATAAATATGACTAATAAATAAATAAATAAATACCATCTTTGGTTTTGGATGGGGCTGTTTTGCCCCAGACCAACCCGGTGCGCAACTTGGGGGTCCTCTTGGATTCACGGCTGCTGCTAGAAGAACAGGTGGCGGCTGTGGCCAGGAGGGCCTTCGCCTAACTTCGGGTGATTCGCCAGTTGCGCCCGCTCCTGGACCAGGACTCTTTGCACATGGTCACTCACGCTCTGGTGACCTCCAGACTAGACTACTGTAATGCACTCTACATGGGGCAGCCCTTGATGACCATTTGGAGGCCGCAGCTGGTCCAGAATGCCGCGACCTGGGTGGTGATGGGGTGTGGACGTTATGCCCATGCCTCACCACTGCTTCGGGGGCTGCACTGGTTACCAGTTGTCTCCGGGTGCAATTCAAGGTGCTGGTTTTGACCTTTAAAGCCCTACATGGTAGTGGGCCAGGGTATCTCAGAGACCGCATCGCCCTAAGGACGTCTGTCTGTCCAACCAGAGCGGACTGGAGGGGCTCTCTAATTGTGCCATCAGCCAGGGGTGCTTGCGTCTCTGGCACAAGGAGGAGGGCCTTCTCCGTGTCCTTACCGGCCCTTTGGAACCTCCTGCCTGTGGAACTGCGTCTCCAGACGGAGTTGTTGCCCTTTAGGAAGGAACCAAAGACCTGGCTGGCGGGCAAAGTTTGGGGTGCGGGTGGGGATGGGGGTACCATTGAGTAGTTGGTATAGAGAAGTGTGCCTTCCTCCAAGGTCCCTTCGGTACTTGCACACCTTTTAGGGGTGGGTTTTTTAACTTTTAACTTTGTTTTATCATGTGTCTTTTTATGTATTTACTGTCCGCTACGTAAACCGCCCTGAGTTGGGTTGTACCTGAGTGGGCGGTATATAAGTGTGAAAAATAAATAAATAAACAAATAAATAAAAAGTAATATACAGCGACCAGACTCAGGCAGTGCCATAGAAACAGAATGACTACTGAATAGCCCCTAGAAAGCTTGAGACCTCTTTCAGACAACTACTTACCAGTTGAACTCATCTTCTTTGCATTCCAAAAGAGCTGTCCAGGTATAGACCATACCTACCTACCTATCTATCTGCATATACACATAACCACATTTTTACCCTTTACTTCTTTGCACTGATTCATTTTTAAGTTATCTGGTATCAATTACTGAGACAGATTTGCAATATTCAATGCCTGTACAGATGAAACACTTTAATACCTTAGATGGCTCTTTTTTTGTTGGCAGGCAGAATGGCATAATCTGAAAAGGCTGATTTTTAAAAAATCAAAGGCGATCATGATTAAAATTTCCAAATGTGTATTCTGGATGGCTTCCAAACACATTCAGTCTTTATTCATTATTGGATATTGTCTTGATTAAAATTCCTGCTGGTTTGTCCTATGGTTAAAGAGTAATCTTGTATCTTAGGTTTTGGAATGTCTCAGTATCATGTGACAGCTATGAAGTCCAAATTAATATAGAGAGATCTCTCCCACTTGCCAACATGGAAAAAGATTTAGAACATCCAGATTTCAGCAAAGCAGTTTATAAAAATTTATCTTACACCAGTCTTATATAAGACAAGAGCCACTTCAAAATCTCAGCTGGGAAGAACATGAGGTTTATTAAAGCAAGATATCTTTCAAAACAGTTTTGGATTTAAAGTGAAAACCTTTACATGTAAGGATTAGAAATATATGTATTTCATCTCTCCCACACCATAAAAACCACACATACTGTGTTGTTGCCCTCCCTTATCTTCATTTAACTGTTCAAAGCTTATATTCCATTTATAAGGGTTTTTTTGTGTGCTATCGAGTCAACAATGACTTATGGTAACCCTTTTCAATGTACTCCAAGTAGAAAGTACTCAAATTTGATGAAATAGATCAGAAGGAGATGTCCAGTGTGCCTTCTGTCCCATGTGTTTTAGAGCAGTGTTAGCATATAAAACCTCAGAAAGCCCCCAGGGTGCTTGTGGACAGTAAGGCCACCACAATTTGCCTAAATCCTTGCCCTTCCTGAATCATAAGAGCAGCCAGTTGGTTGGTTCTCTTGGCCCTCTCAGCAGCTTTTGATACTAAAAAGCACTGCCAACAACAAAGTCAGTGGAGATGGTGGTATCCCAGATGAATTTTTTTAAGTCCTTAAAGATGATGGAATCAAATTATTACATTCTATATGCCAGCAGGTTTGAAAAACAAAACAAGTGGCAACAGGATTGGAAAAGATCAGTATATGTTTCAATCCCCAAAAAGAGTAATGCCAAAGAATGCTTAAATTAATGAACAATTGTGCTCATCCCATACGCTAGCAAGGTGATGCTCAAGATAATACAGGATAGGCTTCAGCAGCATGTGGATAGAGAATTACCAGAAGTGCAGGCTGGGTTCCAAAGAGGTAGGAGAACAAGAGACCACATTGCCAACATACATTGGATCATGGAGAAAACAAAGGAATACCAGAAACAAGTCTACTACTGTTTCATTGACTACACCAACGCCTTTGACAGTGTGGACCACAATAAAATGTGGCAAGTAATTAAAGAGATGGGAATACCAAAACACCTTATATGTCTCATGAGCAATCTGTACATGAGTCAAGAAGCCAGACAAGAGAGAAAATCCCGTTTGAGGCTTGAATATTTAAGTTTCAAATAAGTTTCAAATGATTTATTTACTGTGCAAGTAGATTCGAAGGCCTTCTGGTATTACTTATGGTTTTTCATAGCTTTGTCAGGAATCTAAATGCATGCACAAAAACAATGTGTACAGGTAACGAACACATAGAAATATATACATATATACAATAAGACCAGAGAGTTGCATACAAAAACTACACATCATATTCAAGAAATGAAATGGATGAATGAAGATAATTACCTGCTTACAAGAAGAATAAATTTCAATTATTAATTCATGAAATGAGTTTCTTTTGCGTCCTGGGCCTCACATGTTAATTCTTCCCGTGCTCCCAGACATCAAAGAAGCTCAAATTCTCTATCGTATTTAAAGGTACAATCATTCATAACAGCTGAATTAAATCAAGATAACACACAGTTGTCTTAAAGAAAGCAGGACAAATCTAAGTCAACGTTGAGTCCATGAGGCTGAATAGAGTTAAAACGGTGTATGTAATATGCCTCCCTACGGAGTAGTTGCTGTTCAGTGTTCACACGTTCAAAGCAAGAAGATCTGTCAGTCTCTAGTACTGCAGACTTAAAATCCTTATCACTGTGCTGTCGTTCTACAAAATGATTCACCATTGGCACTTGTGTGTCACCTGATCTAATTTTAGACCGATGTTCTCCTACCCTGATTTTTATTTCACGAGTGGTGCAACCCACGTAACAAAGACCGCATTTACACACAATCAAGTAGATACATTTTTGGTTTTATATGTCGTTCTCTGAGTGTGACCCTAAAATTATTACCTGGTATCTGAATTTCCTTAGTTTCCAAAAGCTAATGAGCAATGTATGCAGTGGCCGCACCAAAAATGTTCTGTGGCAATCGGTGTGTGGAGAGAAGAAGAGTCAATTAGGTCTGATTGTGTGACAATTTGGAGAATAGAACGAGTCTTTCTAAATCCTATGAGGGGCAGACTTTCACATCCAGGGATGTGTCTGACTATGTGCCAGTACTTATAAATAATCGCCTTAATCTTAGTTGCCAATGGAGAGAACTCGAATGAACATGTTAATCTCCATTTATCTGTGTTATGTCTACTGGTGAGTAGTTGATGTCTAAAAACCTTACGAGCCCTATCAAAACAATTGCAAATAACTTGCTCTGGATACCCCTTTTGCTTTAAAAATAGTTCAATTGAACGAGCAGAGTTATCAAAGTCAGCTGCCAAGGAGGAGTTTTTTTTAGCTTTCAAAAAAAGCCCATATGGTAAATTGTTATGAAGATAATGAGGGTGGTAAGAAGCATGATTAAGATATGCATTTCTATCTGTTGGCTTGTGATACAATTTAACCCTTACCATACGTGCATAATCTAGGTAAACCGAAACATTGAGAAAGGGTAGAGAATGATGATTAGCACTATGTGAAAACATGAGATTAACATTGACACCATTGATCCAACCAACAAAATTGGGGACACACCTTAAATCATTAAAAATAAAAAACAAATCATCAATGAACCATCTGTAAAAAATAATATTCTGGCTAAACGGATTAGAACTATTAAAAATAAAATCCTGTTCAAAACGTATCATATATAAATTAGCTAGACTGGGTGATGTTGCACTCCCCATCACAACTCCACGTGTCTGTAAATAAAAATCGGGACCAAACCTAAAAAAAATTGTAATCTAAAATAATATCCAAGATGTCCAAAAGAAAATGGGTAGGTGGGTGGCATTCTGTTCTCAAATCCAAGGCTACTTGCGTAATGGTACATACTTCAACCAAAACAATATGTGTATACAGTGTCCGAACATCTAGAGTCATGAAACCACCACCCTGTGGAAGCCTAAGTCCCTCAACCTGTCTAATGAAGTCCATGGTGTCCTTAATGTAAGAGGGAGTTTTGCACTAGAAGGGGTGGATAAAGGTGTCCAAAAACTTTGCAAGAGGTTCAAAAGTGGAATTAATTGAGGAGACAATGGGTCTCCCAGGGAGTAATCCATTGGGAGCCCATGCCTTGTGAATCTTCAGAAGTAAATGAAACAACTGCACCCTCGGGAATCTATTATAAAGAAAATCCACAATTTTTTTACTAATGTACCCAAGGGCCAATCCCTCATGCAAAACTGTCTTAATAATGTTAAGAATTCTCAATGTAGGATCAGAGGTAAGTTTTTTATAAAAGGATTCATCGGCAAGCTGTTTATTTGCTTCAGCAATATAATCTGCTGTATCTAAGATGACTACACCTCCCCGCTTGTCTGCTGGTTTGATCGTGATATCCCTATCATTAGCCAACCTCTCTAAAACAACTCAGTCCTCCTTGCTCAAATTGTTGTGAGTTCGAATCTTACCCCTTTCCAACTGTTCAATATCATTCAACGTTAACCTCTTAAATACCTCAATGCTTGGGTCATCTACAGTGGGACAGAAGGAAGATTTAGGCGTGAATCTATTAACTGAGTAAGTATCCAAACCCTTGTAGAATACCTTAAGTTTCAATAAATGGATAAGTTTATACTCTAGTATTAAAGTGACGATACACAGGAGTTGGTACAAATCCTAACCCCAATGACAATAGATTCAGCTCCTTCTGAGTAAATGACTTTGAAGAGAGGTTAAACACCAAGTCCTTCTCTTGCGGTAAGATTTCTTTTTGGACAAAAAAGCTGGTGATGTCATAGCAGCCCACCTTGTATTGTAAGATTTATTAGATCCCTCATCATTCAAGGTAGACGGGGCATCAGTATCACTTGTGGAGGGTTCCGACGATGTTAAAGGGTTTTGCCATGTCACCCTTTTAGGTAACTTCCTGGGCTGATATTTCCAACGGTAAACCCTAGAGGTTGCATAATCATGCAAATTCCTATCAAATTTCTTGTTCTTGTAATTCACAAGTGAATCCTGGAACTTTTTCAAATGTGACTCTAAATCTTCAATACCCTTATCAAAGGCTGACTGAGAAGCTGACTGCTGAATACAGGATTTAAGTTTGTTAATGTCCTCAGTGATAGATTCAATCTGTAAATTAGAATGCTCTATAACCAGCAGAATAAAGTCAAAGGAACAGCGGTCCAAAATTGCTGACCATTTATCGCAAAAGGTTTTATCCTCATTGAAGAGTGTAGGCCCCTTTTGGATCCGTAAACCCCGCGGAATCCTCGCACTCTTATGATAATCAGCCAAAAAGGAGGCATGTAACAAAAATCTGATTTGCTTTTTCTCCAAAGATTCTAACATTGAGAAATCATCCAAATGGGGTTCAGTAGTAGATCAATAAGAACCTATATTGTGAAGAATGCGGTCACGATTCGCAAGTGTGTATGCAAATCCCTGGTCTGTAGAGGCCATGTTGCCCAAATACTCCAAGTAGAAACAAGCAGGGCCTAACGGTGCAACCAGACAAGAGAGAAAATCCCATTTGAGGCTTGAATATTTAAGTTTCAAATAAGTTTAAAATGATTTATTTACTGTGCAAGTAGATTTGAAACACTTCCGGTATTACTTATGGCTTTTCATTGCTTCGTCAGGAATCTAAATGCATGCACAAAATCTATATGTCACTATACAGGTAACGAACACATAGAAATATATACATACATATATACAATATATACAGTAAGACCAGAGTACAAAGACTACACATCATATTCAAGAAATGAAATGGATGAATGAAGATAATTACCTGCTTACAAGAAGAATAAATTTCAATTATTAATTCATAAGAGATGAGCATGGAAAGAATTAACATATGAGGCACAGGACGCAAAAGAATCTCATATCTTATGAATTAATAATTGAAATTTATTCTTCTTGTAAGCAGGTAATTATCTTCATTCATCCATTTCATTTCTTGAATATGATGTGTAGTTTTTGTATGCAACTCTCTGGTCTTATTGTATATATTGTATATATGTATATATTTCTATGTGTTTGTTACCTGTATAGTGACACATTGTTTTTGTGCATACATTTAGATTCCTGATGAAGCTATGAAAAGCCATAAGTAATACCGGAAGGGCTTTGAAACTACTTGCACAGTAAATAAATCATTTGAAACTTATTTGAAACTTAAATATTCAAGCCTCAAACGGGATTTTCTCTCTTGTTTGGTTGCACCGTTTGGCCCTGCTTGTTTCTACATGAGTTAGGAAGTAACAGTTAGGACAGGATATGGGATGGGAGTGGTTTGGAATAGGAAAAGGAGTAAGAGAAGACTGCATTTTGTCACCCTGCTTATTTAACTTATACACAGAGCACATAATATGAAATGCAGGGCTGGATGAATCACAAATTGGAATTAAAATTGCTGGGGGAAACGTCAACAATTTGAGATATGCAGATGATGCTACCCTAATGGCAGAAAGTGAGGAAGACCTAAAGAAACTCCTGCTTAGGTTGAAAGAAGAGAGTGCAAAAGCTGGCTTGAGACTCAACATCAAGGAAACCAAGAAAATGCCAACAGGCCCTATCACTCCCTGGAAAATAGATGGGGAAGAAGTAGAAGCAGTGACAGACTTTGCGTTCTTAGCAGCCATGAAATAAAAAGGCGACTGATTCTTGGGAGACAAGCTATGAAAAACCTGGGTAACAGTTAAAAGTAGAGACATCACCTTGCAAACAGAATTCAGCTTAGTCAAAGCAATGGTATTCCCAGTAGTAATGTGTGGTTGTGAGAGCTGGACCATTAGGAAAGCAGAGTGCACCTTGTTGGAGGAGAATTTTGAGAGTACCCTGGACAGCAAAGATAATAAATAGGTTGATCTCAAAAGAAATCAACCCCGACTGCACCTTGGAAGGTCAAATGTTGAAGATGAATATTGAAGACATCAAATGAGAAGAGAGGATTCACTTGAGAAAGCCTTGATGCTGGGAAATGTCGAGGGCAAAAGAAGAAGAGGGTGGCAGAGAATGAGATAGCTAGACCAGTGGTGGGCTTCAGCAGGTTTGCACCAGTTCGCCAGAACTGGTAGCAGAAATTCTGGCTGGCCCTGCCCATCCAAGTTTTGAAATTAAGTAGTTCTAATTCAGGTGCAATGCAGGGCTTTCCCCTTGGCCATGCCCACCTAAACACACCCACAGAGTAGGTAGTAAATTTTTTTGAATCCCACCACTGGGCTAGATGGTGTTGTTGATGCAATGGGCACAGAACTGAGTGGGTTGAGGAGGATGGTGGAGGACAGAGGTGCCTGGCGTGTGATGGTCTATGGGGTGACAAAGGGTCGGACTTGACTGTGTGACCGAACAACAAAAAATAGGGACCACTTCGGTGGAAAGGTAAACAGTGTTCTGTGCACTCCGGTTTCTAGGCATGCATGTCACATGTCCATGGAAACATCTGCAGACACAAACAGCGCTAATCTTTGGCTATAAGCAGAGATGAGCACTGAACCCTAGAATTGGATATGACTGGCTATCGACCAAGGGTGACCTTTACCTTTACCTAACTTATAGGTACTCTAAAATTACATTCTTAATATGATTTGACCAAAGTGAAATTCACTGATACTGTAAGGTACAAAATATAGAAAAATAAGCTATAAAGCAATGAAAGTATTAAATTTCTTTTTAGCTGTTTTTGTTCTCATCAGAGTTTCCTTATCTCATTAAAGGAACAGAAATCATAATAATGACAGGCAAGCAAACACATATATTACCCTTGTAGTTTTGTTTATCTTCTAAATGCAGCCACATGACTTGCTTCTATCATTAGTCTTTGAGCATGGCAGCTAGCAACATACATGCTACCTAACCCATGGAAAAGAGTCATATTAGACTTTGCAAAGAATGATATAACACATAGTTCCCTTTTATTATTGTTGTTATTAGACCTGCTTAAGCAGGGAGATCACAATACTGGGGAGCTGATTGCTTACTCACAGGTGGTTGTTTTTTGTGAGGTTTTTTGTTAGTCCCTCCTTTTCCAGTTTTTCTTTTAACTGTGTTTTTTCTAGCTTCAGATTGTAATTGCAGTTATACAAACTACAAAAAAGCTTCACAGATCACATTTAAAGTTTAAATAATTTTGTATCACCATTTTAAGAATTAGAGATGATATGGCCTCAATCTATATCATTCTGTAGAGAACATCGAATTTCAAAATGGCCAACTGAGGAAAATTAAGTATAATGCTAAGATGATCTTCAGACTGCCCCTCAACCAGAGAAGTCCTCCAGGGGGGTGGGCGGGTTCCAAAGACGCCGGGGGAGATGGAATGCCCCCGGCATCCGGCGCTGCACAGGCTTCCTGATGGTGGAGCTGGGGTGGGGTTGGAATCAAGATCAAGTTCCTCATGCTTGGTGTTTTAAGCGATACCCTTGCCATGATCCCCCAATACCACCCACTCCTGAAATGGAATCTTGCTTAATTGTTTTTTTAAAAAACCTCATTTTTTTTTTTTTGCAAAAAGGGGATTTTAAAGTTGTAAATTCATCCCATGCAAAGAGAGTTAAGATTGAGAAGAAAAAATGGCTAATCTGGATTTAACTGGTGGTGACAGTAATGCTTTGCCCACTTCCTTCCCCTTCCCTGCTTCCCCACTGCCATCGGCACCAGGAAGCCCAACTATTTTTCAGTCCGGTATCTATCAAGACATTGATTTTCATCCTCCTTAGCAGCTGGGCAGAGAGCAAGGAAGCTGGTGTATGTCTCCAAGTTGACTTCTTTCAAGTCCCTTCTCTGTGTGTTTGTGTGTGTAAACTGCTTGTTTTCATTGTTTTTTTTAATTGAAAGGAAAGAGAAACTACTAATTCCTTTTCTTTCTTTCTTTCTGTTAAAGAAGCTGGGGCAGCTGGTTTCAGCTGAGGAAGTGGGCAGGTTGATCTCATGTTTCTCCTTTTCCCTTTTTCACAGCTTTGGGTGAGGGAGGAGCAGAAGAGAAGCTCCAGTTGTTGCTACACACAAGCTGTGTGAGGGAAGATAGACTGCTCTATGGTGCTGGGTGTCTCCCTCAGCTTAGATAAGACCACACCTGTGACCACAAACAAAAATGTGCAAATGGTTTAAAAATAAAAAGGCTGCACTAAAAAAAGGTGTTGTAAAATAAATGACATCCCAATGAGCATTCAAAAAGAAAAAAATACTGGTCAAAAAGTAGGCTTCCTTCATGTTTAGCTTTACATTGTGTAGTCATATTTTTAATTGATTGGAACTATGTTACATCCAATGAACCCTAAGAGTATTCCACACTTAACATACAGGGAGTGAGTGAGTAGGAGAGTAAATTGCAACTGTGTCTCCAAAGAAGGAAAAGCTCTGTAATGAGAACAAGCTCTTTAAAATTGTCATATCATTGATTTTTTAAAGGTAAGCACAATATAACCATCTGTTGTACAAAACATCACATATTCTCTAAGGCTGAAGTTTTAGGCTCACTTGACCTAGAAATGCTTGTGATTGAGTTTCTTAGTCATACTTTGGAATGAAAACTCTTAGCATGACACTGTTGCTATCATTCGAGAGGAAACTGAATTAAACAAATTAAAACTACAAAATGGGACATAACATTAACAGCTGGACCTTAACCCACCTGATTTTCATGATGCTTATTTTGAAGTAAATGTGTGCTTATTCTTGAGACCTGACAGTTCAAGAGAAACAGCTCTCCTTTGGAACTAGTACTATCTGGGAGAAAAAAATGGCAAGTCTATCCTTATAAAATTTTAAACTTAGGAACGCATGTTTTTCACTGATATAGCCATTTCTTGTAAGCAGCCTTGCTGACTTTAGTATAGTAGTCACTAGTTAGGTGAAGGATCTGGACAATATTCACTCTCGTGTTCTATTGCTTTGTACCACTCTACACTGACCTTGACTTGGTACAGTGGCATTATAGACACATGCAGAGACATGCATGTGCAGGCACAGTAACACAGAATTAAGTCACAAAATAATTTTGACAGATGTCCTCCACACATATAATTAAGGTTGAAATCCTTTCATACCTATGCATGTTTACACCAAGCTTTCACAAATCTTGCAGTCAATTATCATGGAATGTTGACAATTTGTGTTCAGTTGAAAGCAGCTGAAAAAGTAGACTACACTAATATTTGCTAACCCTATATATGTAGCAATGATAAAGACAATCCTTTTCACGTTGTCTTAAAACCTAAGGACCTCACTATGCACCTCTGTGGATGGTAAAACACTTTCAGAATCTTTTCTTTTACTGAAGTAGAGTGGAGTTCCTAGTTCAAAAGTAATTCACAAAAGCTCACATTAAGATTTAAAAGTTAGTCTTCAAGGCGCTACAACATTTTTTGTTTTGTTTATTCTCTGATATGCTTGAAACACAGACTAACACAGCTACTATTCCAAAAGATTTAACATTCTGAAGGTTCTGATAAAGATACATTGATTCTCCTCTACATAATTCCATTATATTGTATGTATTTGCACAGACTTCATGGAGATTGTATAATTTATGATTCTCCCTGTCTTTCATCTGTTATATTCACAGCTAGGGTAGCACCTTCTGTTATTTAGCAGGATAGGCGAGATGCTTATATTGCTTTAACTGCAAATACATTTTTTACATTCTGTGGGGATTAGGGTGGTATGTCCAATTGCACATGACACCAACCTGCTCCTAATATAACCTGGCCATGTGAGGTAATCAAGTGCTTAGCATTTATCTCACTGAATTCATCAGGACTTAGTTCGGCTTCCCCGTGCCCTTTATAAATGATTTGTAAAAACAACAGGAGGAGCTAGGTGTTAGTTTCTGTTGTCGTCTTAAATACTCTGGCAAAGCATAGATAAATAAAATAATTCCGCACTCCAAACTGAAAGTCATATTGAATTACATTTTATCTTGCATATGGTCAAGTACTTGCTTTAAATGCATGTGGGTTGTCTTTGCATAGGAGAATGTGTGCATGTGTGTGTGTGTGTGTGTGTGTGTGTGTGTGTGTGTGTGTGTGTGTGTGTGTGTGTGTGTGTGTGTGTGTGAGAGAGAGAGAGAGAGTCTCAACAGAAAGATAGATAAACCAGGCCCATGTAATTCCAATGTTTATAAGCCAAACAGGAAGGAAAGAAAATGGTAAACTACAACTGTCCATCAAGAAAACCCTGGGAAGGATTGCCATAAGTTAGAACTTACTTGATGACATGCTATTATTATTATTATTATTATTATTATTATTATTATTATTATTATTATTATTATTATTATTATTATTATACAAAGTTATTCATACTAAATTTAGCTGCTTTTCAGGCAGTATAGCCGGATAATCAATCTAATTTCCCCCTAAGGTCCATGAATCAGGCCAGATGGATCACTGGTGATTCAGAATGCCAGTCCAAAAAAAAAGAAGAAGAAGAAGAAAAGACTTAATGGAGACTCAGAGCAGCAGCAATTTCTCCTTAATATGTCATCTGAATTTGTCATCTTTATAATGTCCCAGAAAGAATGGTTCTTAACTGTCTAATGCAGGGGTGCCCAAACTTTTTGGGCCATTGACCGGTCATGTGGTTGAGGGGACTTTTGTCCACCTAAGGCCTGGGTGGGCAGAAGAGGAGCCGTTGGGGGGAAAGAGGCGGCTTTTCCATCTGTGCCGCCCCCCCCACACCCCCAGGACTCTCGCCCCCCCAAGGCCTGGGTGGGCAGAAGAGGAGCCGTTGGGGCCCTGTGTATATTATGAAATGTAAACCGCCTTGAGTCACCCCAGGGCGAGGAAGGTGGTATATAAATTAAAAATAAAAAATAAAAAAGGGGGGCTGGTCACTATGGCCCAGGGGCCAGATCCAGCCCCTGATGCCAATTCATCCAGCCCACAAAGCCCTCATTGCTCCTCGAAGCAGAAGTAAAACGGGCACATTTTACTTCTGCTTCCAGGAGCAATGAGGGCTTCGCAGGCTGGATGAATTGGCTTCAGGGGCCAGATCTGGCCCTCAGGACCGTAGTTTCGGCACCCCTGGTCTAATGGAAGTAGTAAAATCACAGCAAGCTGACTTTAGTCTTGAGAAGAATTGTACAGGACAAATCCAACGTTTAATGCAACATATAAAATAGTTCCTATTTGAAACTAGGAAGATCACAAAGATAGCACTCAGCTGCATGTGACATTGTACTACTAATATATTACTACAAAAAATCTGTAATCTAACCAAGGATTTTAAACTAACAAAGTTAACAACAACTCTTTTGTAAAATTGCAGGTTTTTTCTTGACAATCAAGGACAACACAATTGATGGAAAAATCTCCACAAGGAATAATATTCTTCAATAACTGTGAGGACCAAGTTGGTGCACACAACCACAAACGGTGAGAACTACAGTCTTACTCCTGTGCTTCTCTGAAGGCAAGCACACTGTGCCAATTCAGCTCATACAAAACAGGTAGACATAGCCCTCAATGAAAGCTGTAGAATTATGACTTGATGCCTTATTGATTCAGTGAAAATTGTAGAATCATTACCTCAGATGCCTAATTGATTTATCAAGCCCAATTAATAAAATCAGCTACTTATGAAACATAGCACCCAGTGACATACAGAAAAATGAATCGTGAAAGACTCAAAGCATCCACATCAAAAGTGCTTCTGTTCTTCAGTTATTATCCTGTTCTGCAAAGATTGATAGAGTTGTGTCAAGATAACGCACTGGTCATAGCAAACACCCTCTTCCAGCAACACAAGAGGCGACTTTACACATGGACATCAACAGATGGCCAACATCGAAACCAGATTGATACTCTGCAGCCAAAGATGGAGAACCTCCATACAGTCAGCAAAAACAAGACCTGGAGCAGACTGTGGCTCAGATCACAACCTACTAATAGCAAAATTCAGACTTAGGCTAAAGAAAATAGGGAAAACAATCAGGCCAGACAGATATGACCTAGACAACATCCCTAAGGAATACACGGTGGAGGTGAGGAACAGATTTAATGGTTTGGAATTGATAGACAGAGTACCAGAAGAATTATGGACAGATGTGCGGGACATCATGCAGGAAGCAGCAAGGAAAACCATACCAAAAGAAAAGAAGTGTAAGAAAGCAAAGTGGTTGTCTGATGAAACTCTTAAAATAGCAGAGAAAAGAAGGGATGCAAAAGGCAAAGGAGAAAAGAAAAAATACAATTACTTGAATACAGAATTTTAAAGAAAAGCATGGAGAGACAAGGAAATCTATTTAAATGAACAGTGTAAAGAAATAGAGGAAAACAACACAAGAGGCCTGACTAGAGATCTTTTCCAAGAAAAGGGGAAATCAAGGGAACATTCAAAGCAAAAATGACAGTGATTAGGGACAAAGACGGCAAGGAGTTAGCTGATGCAGAAGAGATTAAGAAAAGATGGAAAGAATACACAGAGGAACTTTAAAAAAGGACCTCAACACCACTGATAGATCACAATGATGAGAACAGTGAACTTGAGACAGACATCCTAGAGAGTAAAGTCAGAAAGGCCCTAAAAAGCACTGCAAACAACAAAGCTAGTGGAGATGATGGTATCCCGGTTGAATTTTTCAAAGCTCTAAAAGATGATGGAATCAAATTACTGCATTCATTGCAGGCGCACCCCCCAATAAAGGACTCAGACACTGGTAAAAGTGGATAACGGCATTGGGCCACATTTATTGATTCATGCCCTAGTCCGAATTATAAATTTCTATTGGTATTTGACCAATTATAATTCTTAAGGCAAGCAGGCCGAAGTAACACTGGTAAGGTACCACCCAAAATTGCCAACGGCAATTGTTACAATGTATCTATTTGTATCAATTTGTTTGTTGACAACAAACAAATTGTTGACCGTAGTCAATATCTAACTAATGACCCCACCCTCTGACGCGTATCCGTAAAATCACGGGGTGATGCATGCTGTCTAGCTCTTGCCATCACCCCGTCGCCTGGTTCGTCGTTGACCGGACAACGTTTAACCAACTTATGCCTGTTTAGTGTTGTCCAGTCAATTGCGAACCTGCCGGATACCTGTGGGTCATAAATGTTTACCTTACCAGTGCTACCCGCCACACGGAGAGGCTTCAATAAAGGCTCGACGCCCCCCCCAGACCGTCAGCTCGGTCAACAGGCCTGCTCGCCAATCACCTAACAGGAGGTCCATACCTCCCCGCGACAGATGGACCCCATCCCCTGAATAAAGCTCATAATTTTGCAAACTAATGGTGCGGTGCCGAATGATGCGCCCCCAGCCCTTGTCGATAAGGAACCGGGCAACAGCCCTGTTCACCATGCGCCGAGCACGGTCAAGGTCCTGGAGGTCGAACCCTCCTCTGTAAGCGTGCCGCGGTACCATGTCTGACCAAACGAGGGTCGTGGCAGGCCACACATAATGTAAGTAGGCGAGGTCACTGCAAATCGCGTGCTTCAGCGAAAGGCCAGTGACCTGTCCTAAATCATTGCCCCCAAGGTGTATGATCAGAATATCAGGCGGGTCGGCATTCCTGCCTGAGAAAAGGAACGGCAACAGTTCCCGCCATAACATACCGGGCTTACCATACCATGTGAGACTTGCGTATGCACCCAGTCCCAGTCGGGGTCCCCACTCTGTCGCCGCAGCGTAACGCGCTGCCCTGTGCACGTAGCTATGGCCCACCAGCCATACTGCCACCGGTGTGAAACGACACCCAGGGTCTGTCAAGGAAAAAAGGGGGAGAAAAGGTGCGGTGACTAAACTGGTACTCACGGCGGAAGAGGGCGGACATAAAACTGAAAACATTGTGATCCCCACCTCCCCATACGGCATATTTCAGCCCCGGAGTACCCAAAGGCAGCCGCAGTAGAAGCCGCCCCTATCCTGAAGGAATGGGTGCCGTAACGGGCCCCAGGGAGGCCAACACTGGCCAATGCCTTACCGGTCACCTTCCAAAGTTGAAACTTAGTAAGGGGAGACCCATCTTGGTGGCAGAAAAATGGGCCATGGTGCATGCCACGCAGTGCAAAGAATTCCTGTAGGGCACCAACCGGACATATGTCTGCCAAGGAACATCGTAGCAGTCTTACTCCACTGCCTACGCCATGCTGATCCGTTTTAGAGGAGCGAATCCTCAACTGAGCCCAATCCTTGCAGACATAGACATCGTCGAGTTCCAGTGCCCTACGACTTGCATCTGCCTTAGACAGCATCACAAGCTCGCTGATGCGGAGCGCTCCAAAAAAGGCCACCGTGGTAGCCGCATGAAACAGGGCTGCCTCATACCTGTCAAAACAGAGGTCATGCCAGCCCCATGCCAGTTGGGTGAGTACCCCTGGGGAAATTGGGTGGCGGTCGTCCGGGCTACGCCCGCACTCCCGCGCCCACCCTTCCAAAACATGTCTCACACGGAAATCAGTAGTACTGTCCGCATAACCGCCCACTTTGGCCATAAATGCCAGCGCTGACAGCCTGGATGCTATGGTGCGAGGTGCAAGGCCCTGTGCATGCAGGTAAACCATGAATCGGAGAACGTGGGCAACTGGGATAGGCCAAGTCTCGGGCAGCCGAAATTGGGCGCAGAAGGCCTGGAAGGAAATGAATGCGTGATGATACGCCTTACGAGTGCGCGGCGCCAGCGACATGCCGATCGCCCGGTTCACCTCTCCTTGCCAAGCGTCCATATCTCGTCCGGGAGTGGCGAGGGAAATTCCTCCGCATCCGGGGCCAAGGCACGGAACCGGGAGATCTGCAGGTGGGACAAAGCGTCAGCAATATCATTATTGATACCTGGAACATGCCTGGCCCTGAATAGCACATTGAGGCGCAGGCTGCGCAAAACGAACTGGCGCACCAGGTCCATGACCCTGGGAGATTTGGACGTCTGTGAGTTGACAATGTGGACAACAGCCGCATTGTCACACCAGAAATGTACCACCGAATTGGCCCACTCCTCACCCCATAGCATCAAGGCCCCCAGAATGGGAAAAAATTCCAGATACGTGAGGTCGCGCAGGCGACCTGTGCCCGACCAGGCTGGCGGCCACCCACTGTAGGCCCACTTCCCATTGAAGTACATCCCATAACCCAGGGACCCAGATGCATCAGACTGTATCTGGAAACGTGGAGAAGCCAGAAGGTCGGACCTCCAAAATGATACCCCATTGAACTCTCTCAAGAACTGGAGCCAGATAAGCATATCTGCCCTAATGCCCCCGGTGAGTCTTACCCTATGGTGGGGTCTGGACAAGCCTGTCATGGCGTCGCACCAGCGCCGAGCAAATGCCCTGCCAGGTGCGACCACCCTGCAAGCGAAATTGAGGTGACCATGCAGCACCTGCAGCTCACGAAGGGATGCCTTGCGTTTAGCAAGCAAGTCCGATATGAGGGCCACGATCCGCGACACCTTATCCCCCGGCAACCTAGATGCTTGCGCTACCGTGTCAATCTCCACCCCCAAGAATGTGAGCTTAGTAGATGGGCCCTCGGTCTTTTCAGGCGCTAAAGGGACACCAAGTTCCTCCATTAGCGTCTGAAATGTGCGGAGGAGACGTGTGCACGTGTCCCAGCCCCGTTCACCCCCGAATAAGAAATCATCCAGGTAATGGGCTACAGACCGAGAGCCTGACCTGCGAACAAAAGCCCACTGCAGGAAGGTACTGAAACGCTCGAAGGCCGAGCATGAGATGGAACAACCAAAAGGCATGGCTTTATCGAAATAATATGCACCCCGGAACTTGAAACCCAGCAACTCAAAGTCGCCCGGGTGCACCGGCAGGAGACGGAAGGCGGACTTAATGTCGCACTTAGCTAACAGCGCACCCGGGCCACATGAGCGCACCATGCGCAGTGCCTGGTCAAAAGACGTATACCTGACCGAGCAAAGGTCATCAGGGATAGCATCATTGACCGATCGGCCGGCTGGGTAGGACAAGTGATGTATTAGGCGAAACTCGCCCGGTGCCTTCTTGGGCACTAAGCCCAAGGGGGAAACTTTAAGATTGGGGAACGGGGGTGCAGGGAAAGGGCCGGCGACCCTGCCCGCATCAACCTCCTTAGTAATGCTCACGGCAGCCACCTCCTCCCGTCCCCTGAGTGACAAAAGGTTGGGTGCATCTTGGGGAGACCTGTCCCCCATGAAAGGAATGCGAAAACCCATTTGAAAACCTTGAAGCAGGTAAGCTGCGTCTGCCCTCCTCGGGTACAATGTGAGCCAACGCTCCAACATGTCCACATTAATTGGGGAGGGGGCCTTTCGCTGGACCAGCTCCCTCTGCGGCAGTTTTGCCGGCCCCTTGTCCACCCCTACCTCGGCCCCGCATTCCCCCCGGCCTGGGACAGGCGGAGGCGGCATGGGGGCCAGCGCAAGAGGGACACTCGTGCTTGTACCGGCAATTCTTCCTACTGCAGGAACCATTGGACGAGAAGGTCCAGCACAGCAGGCGGGCTGGAACCCCCTGCCCCGCCACCTGGCGGGGTGCCTGTGCTGGAGCCGCTCGCTGGACTGCATGTCCACAATGGTATCTCTCCCCAGGCGCGGGGCGCGTGGGGGTCATGTACAGAAGCCACAGCTTCTGGCAGGGCTCATCCCACCTCATCTCTGGGTGCAGGGGCACTCGCATACGGAATTCTTCGTCGTAAGCCAACCATGACGGGCCCGGGAAGTCAACCATCGCCCGGTAGATGTTGTCCAAATACTGGACCATCGGGATGGCCAGATCCGGCCGGGCCCTGAGGTAAACCGCCATGTATATGAGGTACGCTGGCAGCCAGTTGGCCCACGTGCGTGGCGGCTTACGACGACGTGCCTGTTCCTTATCCTTCTCGTCCTGCCCCTCCCTCTCCTCCTTGGTGGGCTCTCTGTTCAGAAGGGAGAAGATGTCCACATACTCCCCCCGCCAGATCTTCTCTTTGGTAGCCTGGGCCAAATGATCCCCAAGGGGCAAAGAATACCCTGCTGTCGGCAATGCCGACACCGGCACGGTGGGAACGGTGGGCATAGTAAAAGGAGCCTGAACCAACCCCGTAACCCCTAGCAAGTTCCCAACATAAGAGGAGGCCCCACCCAAGTAGGGCCCTGGGTGAGAGGTGCAGTCGCCGGGTGGGCCGGCGGCGTCTGAAACGCCACGCCACCCGTGCGAGGCCACGGCCACTGGAATGCTCCCCCCAATGTAGGTAATGGTGTGGGTGCACTAGATTGAACTGTATACTCACGCGCTGCACCCCCATGGGCCGCCCCCACCGGGGGTTCCGGCGCACTGTGGGCGTCGGAGCTCACGATCGGAACTGAGCTCGTCGATGGGGCCTGGTCAGCACCCGGCTGCGGCGCCTGTTGTATGGGGAGCTGCGAGGCAGTGGCCGACGCCGGCCCACGCGCCTCGGGCAGCTCAACCCGTCCTGCCGCCTGCCGCTGCCCGGCAGACGATGCGTCGACCTGGGATCCAAAAGGCGCCCCTGAGGGGTTGACCATCCCGAGCGATGCCTCGAGGGCCGCTACGCGGGCCAGAAGGGCATCCACATTCACATAGCCCCCAACGCTAAGGGGGGGCAAAGGGCCAGCCGGCCCACTGGTGGCTGGCGCCGGTCCAGGTGTCTGGGCCGCGGGGCCCGAATACGGCCACGAGCCCAGTCCCGGCCCCTGGGGGGCCGGAGGCATGCCCTGCCAGGGAAGAGGACCCAACCACCCCCCATGGCTGAAGCCCACCGCAGGAAGCTGCGGACCAAGGGGCAAAGGCCCCGTATGAACCAGGCCAGGGGGAGCGGCCATTGATTGCGGGCCGGGGGCCGTGGCCCCTGCCGGGCCAGTATGCGGCCACCCCGGCTCGGGCCAAGGGGCAATCGACCCCATCCCACCGGTCCCGGTGGGCTCTCCCGGCAAGGGAGGCTGCTGGGGAGGCGCAGCCATGGTCCTCCGACCCGGCTGCCGCCTCCGAGCAGCGCGAACTGCGTTCGCCGTTGCCTTCTTCTTAGAGGGCATTGCTTCAATTTGCTGGGAAGCCAAAGAAGAAGGAAGAAAAACCGCTGCGCCAAAGAGGCTTCCCGGCGATACGTAAGAGCGACGGAGCTAAGGGAAAAAACTTCTCATCTCCGTTCGCTTCGCAAAATGGCAGCTCGGCTGCCTCGTGGCCGCCCCTTTTATAAGGGTGCTGGCCATGCCCCCTAACTACCCGGATGCCTTCGTCCGGTGGGGGGGGCGCAAAGAGCGTGGCGGCCATTTTGGCGCCGTGCTTGCAATATGCCAGTAATCATAAGAACATAAGAACAGCCTTGCTGGAACAGGCCACAGCCCATCCAGTCCAGCATTCTGTCTCACACAGTGGCTCACCATTTCCTTCAGGGTATTCCCAAGCAGATGCCTTCACCTGCTTAGGATTCCCTGGAAATGGCATTGAGAGATATCCTGCCTATCTCTCCAACCCGGAGGTTGTCCTTAGGTAGCCATAATTATAGCCATTGATAGCCTTGTCCTCCATGAACTTGTCTAATCCTTTCTTAAAGCTGTCAAGACTGACAGCTGTCACCACTTCTTCTGGCAGGGAGTTCCATAGACCAGTAATCCTCTGGGTGAAAAAGTACTTTCTCTTATTTGTTTGAGAACTAGTACCCAAAAGTTTCATGGAGTGTCCCCTAGTTCTAGTGTTGTGCGATAGGGAAAACAGTTTTTCCTTATCTACTTTGTCCAAATCAAAACTGGAAATCAAAACAGTGGCCACAGGATTGGAAAAGATCAGGATACGTTCCAATCCCAAGGAAGGGTAGTGCCAAAGAGTGTTCAAATTATCGAACAATTGCACTCAACCCACATGCTAGCAAGGTGATGCTCAAGATAATACAGGAGAGACTTCAGCAGCACGTGGAGAGAGAATTGCCAGAGGTGCAGGCGGGGTTCAGAAGAGGCAGGGGGACTAGAGACCACATTGCCAATATACAGTGGATCATGAAGAAAACAAAGGAATATCAGAAACAAGTATACCTCTGCTTTATCGACTACACCAAGGCCTTTGACTGTGTGGACCACAATAAAATGTGGCAAGTACTTAAAGAAGTGGGAATACCAGAACACCTCATATGCCTCATGAGAAATCTGTACAAGAGTCAAGAAGCAACAGTTAGGACAGAACACGGAATGACAGAGTGGTTTGGAATAGGAAAAGGAGTAAGACAAGACTGCATTTTATCACCCTACCTTTTCAACCTATACACAGAACACATAATGCGCAATGCAGGGATGGAGGAATCACAATATGGGATCAAAATTGCTGGGAGAAACATCAACAATTTGAGATATGCAGACAATACAACCCTAATGGCAGAAAGTGAGGAAGATTTAAAGAAGCTACTGATTAGGTTGAAAGAAGAGAGTGCAAAAGCTGGCCTGAGACTCAACATCAAGAAAACCAAGATAATGGCAACAGGCCCTATCAGCACCTGGAAAGTAGATGGGGAAGTAGAAGCAGTGATGGATTTTACTTTATTGGGATCTAGGATCACTGCAGATGGTGACTGCAGCCATGAAATAAAGAGGCGACTGATTCTAGGGAGACAAGTCATGAGAAACCTGGGGAACATAATGAAAAGGAGAGACATCACCTTGCAAACAAAACTCCGTATAGTCAAAGCAATGGTATTCCCGGTGGTAATGTATGGTTGCGAGAGCTGGACCATTAGGAAGGCTGAGCGCAGAAGAGTAGACGCCTTTGAGATGTGGTGTTGGAGAAGAGTTTTAAGAGTACCCTGGACAGCGAGGAGAACAAATAGGTCAATCTTGAAAGAAATCAGTCCTGACTGCTCCTTAGAAGGTCAAATAGAAAAGATGAAGCTGAAATACTTGGACACCAAATGAGAAGAGAGGATTCACTTGAGAAAGCCTTGATACTGGGAAAGGTGGAGGGCAAAAGAAAAAGGGGACAGCCAAGGATGAGATGGCTAGATGGCATTGTGGATGCAGTGGGCACCGAGCTGAGCGGGCTGAGGAGGATGGTGGAGGACAGGGGTGCTTGGAGATCAATGGTCCATAGGGTCGCAAAGGGTCGGAATCGACTGTGCGACTGAACAACAACAACACAGGCAAAAATCAAAGTATTTGCTCTTTCTTGTTTCCTTTTGTATGTCTAAAACATATGTTTTCCTAAATAAACCTTTTTCTCATGTGTTCTTATTACTATCTAATTTGTATTATAAGCTCATGAATCTGCCATTTCACAATGCTCCCACCTTTTGGGGGAAGATAGTGGATAGGGCAGTGGTGCGTCAGTTGCAGGGGGTCCTGGATGAAACGGATTATCTGGACCCCTTCCAGTCAGGATTCAGACCCGGATATGGTACGGAGACGGCATTGGTCACGCTGATGGATGATCTCTGGCAGGAGTGGGACGGAGGTCATCCGTCCGTCCTTGCTCTCCTTGACCTCTCAGCAGCCTTCAATACCATCAACCATGGTATCCTTCTGGGTCGGCTCAAAGGTTTGGGGATCCAGGGCACTGTGTGGTCCTGGTTCTCCTCATTCCTGAAGGGCCGGACCATGTCAGTGTGGTTGGAGAGTGAGAGGTCCAGCCCTAGGCCACTCCAATATGGGGTGCCTCAGGGCTCGGTGCTCTCTCCTCTCCTATTTAATATCTACATGAAGCTGTTGGGTGAGATCATCCATTCCCATGGGGTGCCGTACCATCAGTACGCAGATGACACTCAGTTGTACATCTCGGCCCGTGGTATTCCAAGTGATGCTGTCAAAGTCCTATCCAGGTGACTGGAGGCTTTGGGGGTCTGGATGGGGGTCAATAGACTACAGCTGAATCCCAGCAAGACATAGTGGCTGTGGGTTCAGGGTCCTGTGTTATCCTGAGCGCTACCATCTTTGGCCTTGGATGGGGCTATTTTGCCCCAGACAGACCTAGTGTCCAACTTGGCTAACAAACCTTCCCGGGAGAAGAATGGGCTGACTGCCTCCTCCCTCCTTTCCCCTATTGCTGCATCTAAACCAAAATTCAAAGCAGCAATGGGGAAAAGAGAAACCCACAGGCAGCCCATTCTTCAAGCTAAACTAACACAAACACCAAAATTATTTAAAAAATAATAAAACAAAAAAAATCAATAATTTTAAAAAAACCATTAATAAACCACAAAATACACAAACAAAAACATCCACAATAACACAAAACCACATACAAAACACCTAAGTACAACACGAAAAAAACCACAAATTACACAAAAAAACAACAACTAATTTCCCAAATAAACAACAACAAAATAAGAAAAATTAAACAAAATCAGAAATAACCAAACCAATTAAACAAACCTAAAACTCAACCAAAACAAAAAAGAAACAGAAACACCTCCCAGTCCACCACCACAAAAGCAAAACAAACAAAAACCCCAGAAGAAAGAAAACCAGACAACTCACCAGCACGTCGTCCCTCCATGACGACTGGAACAGAAATGAAGAAACAAAGAGACAACTTACTGGAAGAAGCCCCACCCAGAGGCCAGGAGAGAAAAAACCAGTGAAACTAAAACAGAACCACTAGCAACCCCCACCTGCAGGGCAGTACTGTATAGTAAAAACAACTCAAAAAGACACAACAGCCCCACCTAGAGGCCACAAGAGTAAAAACAAGTCAAAAACATAACAATAAATCACAATTTTACACAAATTTTACACCAATCACAAACATATGTCAAAAAAATAAAATAAAAAGATTTATAACAATCTGTGTTGAGTTTTAACTCAAATAAAAACCCAAAACATCTAAACACAGTTTAAAAACATTGAATGTAAAAAACATGTGCTTTCACATTTTTTAAAATATTACCTACGGTACAACTATTAAAAAACCCCACAAACTAAAACATTACTTGGTTAAATAAAATTTTTTGAAAAAAATCATATCATCCTTTGTTTGTTTTTTTATCCACAAAAAAACCTCAAAAAAGCTGATCACAGTTTATAACAGCACGGCATCACCGGGCAAACTATGCTTGTCACTGTATATATAGAGGCCACCCCTGTACATAGTCCCCAGTCCAAAGTATGAGCTGAATAAAGAATCACTGAGTTTAACCCGACATTGGTGGTTAGAATAATTCTTGTGTCAGACTCAACATTGGTGGCGAAGGTGGAATGACAGCTGCCACCGCGTTCTCCATCAGACCGTTTGACATTTCCAACCTGGAGAAATGGCCCATCCATGAGATCCAGTTCGAAAACTTCATAGACATGGAAAAGATCAAGGGGGATGAACGGCAGAAGGCATTGTTCCTGGCCCATTGCGGGTTGCCCACATTGGAGTTAATCGTGCATCTGTTACGGCCACGGGTCCTGAAGGACATCCCGCTGATGGACATCCCAACTGTCCTCTGGAACCATTTCAGGCCCAAAGTATCCATTTTCCCAGCAAGATTGGCATTTTACCGATGAGACCAGAAGGGGGGAGAATCGGTCACCAACTATGCTGCAGCCCTCCGCCATGCTGCCGTGCCATGACAGTGGCATAACTTGGATGAGGCTCTCTGGGACCAGCTTCTCCTGGCCTAAGAGATGAGGCAGCTCAGCATAGACTGGTAGAAAGGGACACGTTAACCCAAGTCCTAAAAGAGGTCCTGGCGTCAAAGCTGCGGATGCCGGGGTAAAATTCTTTCAATCCAGGACAACTGCGCCTGCCCGCAAAGAATCAACTGTCCAAAAGCAACGCTATTCCAATTCATCGTCATTCTCAGACAACAGCAAGGAGGTGGACAACATAGGCAAAATTCAGCAGAAACCTGTTAAGACTTCCAAGGGCATTGTCATTCCATGTCAAGGCTGTGGGGGCAGACATCTATGCACCCTATTTCCTTTCAAGACCACTGAGTGCCACAAGTGCAGGAAAAAGGGTCACATTGTGAGAGTGTGCTGTCAATGGTTGGAGGGTCATCCAGGTGACAAAAGCCATCGCTAGAGAGAGCACCCAATTTCCAAGGTCTGCACGAGGCAAAGAGCATCTGCCGGTGTCTGGGCAGTGTCCGAAAGGTTCTTCATTGATGTCTGCCCCATCAGGATGGAAATCGACTTGGGTACATTATACTCTATTATTTCACCAAAAGAATTCCTTCAGATTCCTCCTGCTGCCTGTCCGAAGTTGCGGGCTTTCCAGGTCCTGTTGAGCGATGTACAAGGTCGGCACATTCTTGTACTAGGGATCAGCACGTTTGACATGCGCATCAAAAACATTGCAGCGAAACTTCCTCTGGTCATGATCAAGGCCGGTAGGAATAATCTTTTGGGGGTACAGTGGTTTGGGCCCCTGAGTATTGCATTTTCTGGGATTAATGGGGCTGAGGCTGACCCCATTCAAGCTGCATATGAATGCTACCCTGATATTTTTCGTGCGGAACTGGGTACGTTCAAAGGGCCCCCTGTTAACTTCGAGCTGGATCCGACTGTCCAGCCCATTTGCATGAAGCCTCAATGAGTGACTTTTGTGCTAAAAGACCACATTGATGCGGAACTTGAAAAACTGGTTGTGCAGGGCATTCTAGAGCCAGTGGACTCTGCTCCGTGGGAGACCCCTATAGTTACAGCAATCAAGTCAAATGGGGACATCCGCATCTGTGCGGACTATAAATGCCCAATTAATAAAGCTATCTGAACTAATTCTTATCCTGTTCCAGTGGCCATCCACCTGCTGGCCACCCTCCATGGTAGGAAGTGTTTTGCTAAACTATATTTAGCTCAGGCATATCAACAATTGCCTGTTACCCCCGAATCAGCACTGTGTCAAACCATCACTACCCATAAGGGTGCATTCCGTGTAAAGCATTTACAATTCAGTGTCAATGCTGTGCCTGGCATTTTCCAGGCCCAAGTTGAAAGGTTGCTAAAAGGTCTCCCTGTGGTGCTGCCATATTTCGACGATGTCCTTATTGCTGGGAAAGACAGGGGGACCTGGTGTCAAAACTGAGTATGGTGTTAGAGCAATTTCAAACTGCTGGGCTACAGGTAAAGAAAGAAAAATGTTGTTTTTTTATTCAGGAGGTTGAGTTCTTGTGTTTCAAAATCACTCCTGAAGTTGTCAAGCCCTCTGATGCCAAGGTAAAAGCTGTATGGGACGCTCCCTGTCTGACTTCAAAAATGGAACTTCAGACCTTTTGGGGGCTCCTGAACTTCTATCATTCATTTCTCCCTCTAAAGGCCACTGTGGCCAATCCATTGCACCAGTTACTAAAGAAACAAACTGTGTGGCGGTGGGGTCCTACCCAGGAAAAAGCATTCCATGAGGTCAAGAAACTCTTAACATCTGATGCTGTCCTTATGCATTTTGACCCCCAGAAGCCCCTTGTCCTAGTGTGTGATGCCTCGCCTGTGGAGGTAGGGGCTGTGCTGTGCCATGACCTGGGGGGAGGTAAAGAAGCTCCTGTCACTTATTATTCCAGATCTGTCACTTATTATGCCCAGATTGATAGAGAGGCATTGGCAATAATCTCCGGTACTAAGAAATTTCACGATCTCATCTATGGGAGGGCTTTCACAATCGTTACCAATCACAAGCCGTTGCTAGGCATTTTCGTGTCAAACAAACTTACTCCACAAATCCTGTAGCCACATATGCTGCATTAGGCGATGTTCCTACAGGCATACCAGTTTGAACTACAATATCGCCCAGGTGCCAGTATCAGTAATGTAGATGCAGTGTCCAGGTCACCAGTAGCGACGGTGGCCAAGGTTGAAACGGACCATCAGGTCCTCATGTTAGAAGTATTAGATTCTCCACCAGTGTCCACTGTGGACATCACAGCTGAAATGAGAAATATCCTCTCCTGTCAAAGGTTTCAACATGAGTTCAGAAAGGATGGCCATCACCACTGGTCTCTGAAGAGTTCAAGATGTTTTACAGCAAACATAATGAACTGTCCCTAGAGCGAGGTTGCTTGGTGTGGGAGCACAAAGTGGTCATTCCATCTGTAGTACGAAACAAGGTTCATGTTAGCCACCCGGGGATTGTCCGGTCAAAGGCGCTGGCCCAAAGTTACTTCTGCTGGCCCAGATTAGATCTCGACATTGAGGCTTGGGTCAGGCATTGTAGGGAATGTCAGGCCTCCCGGCCAGAGGAGACATATCTTCACAGCAGAAAATGGGACACCGCCAGAGGTCCCTGGTTGCAAATCCACATTGATTTCACAGGCCCCTTCAGGGGAGCCACTTTTCTGCTTATTGTAGATTCATATTCCAAATGGTTGGAAGTAATTCCCGTGTCCGGGACTTCCTCTGCAGTAACGATTCGCAAGTTAAGATGGGTATTTTGTACTTTTGGGTTGCCCAACATCATTGTGTCCGACAACGCATCGACCTTCATGTTGGCAGAATTTCAAGATTTCCTTTACCGTAATGGTATCAGGCATATCACTGCTGTGCCTTTCCACCCCATGACAAATGGACAGATAGAGAGACAGGTCCGGACAGTCAAAGAGGTGCTTAAGCGCATGGGGGCTGGAAACCTCGAGTTACAGCTATGCCAGTTCTTATTGTCTTACCAAATTACCCCCCTGGCATCAGGGCTCTCGCCAGCTGATCTCTTAATGAAGAGAAAATTGTCCATGGTCCTGGACTGTTAAGATCCTCACCGCTTAGAGGATAGGGGTCTCAACATTGATATTTCTAATACAAAGGGGTTTGTAGTCGGACAACTGGTACATTGCCGAAATTATGTGCCCGGATCCCCTTGTTTGGGAGGTGAGGTCTTAGAGCAAACAGGACCAGTGTCTTATAGCGTCCAACTGGACAATGACACAGTGTGGAGAAAGCACGCCGACCAAATTTGGCCACGAGTGCCTGGTCAGAATGTTAGTTGAGAAAGGGAATCACAAAGAGATACTAATGTGAACATTGAGTGGGATTTCGAGTTGGAGTTATTTAGCGAGCCGTTTCCCTCAACACCAGTACCACCCTCACCCGGGACTCCAACGGAGATACCCAAAGCTGAAACAGCAACCGAGACTGCCTCCAGCTCACCACCCACTCCAGAACTAGTCAGGGTCCCCACAGGTCCGGTGTCAAGACCTGAAGTTCCTAGGTGCCTCAAACAGACTTGTGGTCCACCCAAACATTAGGGAGATTATGTTCTCCACTAGGGGGGAGGGATGTTGTGTCTAAAGGTTAATTCCTTTTCAAAAGTCAAACTGCGCCATGAATAAAGAGCAGAATGCGCACCCTTCTAAACAGCACAAAATTCAAATACATGTCAGTGCACAAAATGTTGAAGTTGAACTTTGTTTGCTTCCTCCAGAAGCCCGTCTAAATGTATCTTGTTTTGTAATGGTCAAATCACTGTATATATAGAGGCCACCCCTGTACATAGTCCCCAGTCTGAAGTATGAGCTGAATAAAGAATCACTGAGTTTAACCTGACATTGCTGGTTAGAATACTTCTTGTGCCTGACTCAACAGATGGGTAGAATGGAACTGATAGAACTGCTCCTGAAATATCTCATTTACCTTGAAAACCCTCTCAGGGATGCTACAAGTGGGTTCCAACTTGACAGCACACAATAAATACACAGTCACACACATGGGGGAAGGGAAGGGAGGGAGGGGGAGAGATCAGCTGAGCTGGCTATTTTTTTTAAAAATTGTAATTGACATGTTTATATTTACTTCTCCTCCACTCAACCCTATCACTACATTTTGAGCTATGGATGTGATGAGCTCAGTAATTTTTTTTCAGTCTGATGATTTCTTTTTACATGAGCCTTGTGGAAACCAAGAGATTTCTTGGAACAGCCATGCTGAACACTGGGAAGTGGGGTGCAAGATTGGCAGTCCTGTGGGTGTTTGTGCCTGTCTCAATGAAGGTGTCAACCCAGTGTGCCTCAGCAGTGAAAAAAGCAAACTCAATGCTAGGGATCATTAGGAAGGGTATAGAAAATAAGTCAGCAAGTGTCATTTTGCCTCTTTATAAATCTATGGTGAGGCCCCATCTGGAATACTGTGTACAGTTCTGGTCGCCATACCTCCAGAAGGATATTATGGAGCTGGAAAAAGTGCAGAGGAGGGCAACCAGAATGATTAGGGGACTGGAACACCTTCCTTACCATCTGAGGCTGCAACGGTTGGGCCTCTTCACTCTTGAACGACGACGTCTAAGAGGTGACCTGATTGAAGTTTATAAAATCATGCACGGTGTGGACAAAGTAGATAAGGAAAAACTGTTTTCCCTATCGCATAACACTAGAACTAGGGGACACTCCATGAAACTTTTGGGTACTAGTTCTCAAACAAATAAGAGAAAGTACTTTTTCACCCAGAGGATTACTGGTCTATGGAACTCCCTGCCAGAAGAAGTGGTGACAGCTGTCAGTCTTGACAGCTTTAAGAAAGGATTAGACAAGTTCATGGAGGACAAGGGTATCAATGGCTATAATTATGGATACTTAAGGACAACCTCCGGGTTGGAGAGATAGGCAGGATATCTCTCAATATCATTTCCAGGGAATCCTAAGCAGGCATCTGCTTGGGAATACCCTGAAGGAAATGGTGAGCCACTGTGTGAGACAGAATGCTGGACTGGATGGGCTGTGGCCTGTTCCAGCAAGGCTGTTCTTATGTTCTTATGTTCTTATGTCTTGCCTGCTTATGTCAATCCTGTCATTAGTTCCTGCACACTTTCTAAGAAATGATGTACCGGATTTCATGGGAAGAAACTGGGACATTTTGCTAGATGGGAAGTCCTGGCAAAAGGCTTGGAGAATAAGAAAAAAGGCAGAAAATCCCAGTGAAAGCTGTGGGACTAAGAAGCACTCAGACTCACAACCTTGGTTTATTTATTATTTATTTTATTTTAGTTATTACATTTATATCCCGCCCATCTGGGATATTTTCCCTCTCTAGTTCCAATTGCATATTATAAGTAGTAATATTTTAATATAGTGTTAATGTGATATTAATATTAATAAATATATTGCTATTAGATTAGAATAAACAACATGGGAAGGGAGAATTAGATCAGTTTTGGCCTTCAGTGTTGAGTAAGGTAAGGTAAAGTACAGCTCACATTAGAGGGAAGCACACATTCTTAGCTGCTGAGTGATCTGCCCTAAGTGCAAAAACATGCCTCTGAGAAAGACAGTATATATTTTTAGAAAAAGAACTAACAGACAAGAAAAAAACAAATAAACATATTGATATGGACATGAAGGCGACTAGGTATATTCAATGCAGTTGGCTTTTGGATCTCGGTTCATTTGTTCAACCCTATTGTACATAAAAAGTGAGAGGCACAAAATAAACTATTTTTTTTGGTGGTGGCACATGAAAAGATCAATCTTCCTTATGTTCCCAAGGAATAACAAGTAATTCAAGAACTTAGGAGAAAGCAAGCAGAGAAATACCTTATGTGCACTCCTTGTTCCAATCTAATTTAATTAGCTACTCAGTTGTTGTTGTTTTAAAAAAAATACATCTGTATAGAATCTGCATATATTTAAGGTATGCCTGCAATTCTATTTGTATCCTCCCAATATTACAGGGTATCTATGCCCCTTGTCTCTTCCTAAACAAGATCCCCTTTTATTTATTCTCTACCCTCACCCCTCAGATTGTTGAACTTTATGCCTCATTTTACTTTAATGCTTCTCATTGGTCTCATGCCCCCCTCCCCCAACTCCTAAGGTAACTCTATCTGGTGCTATGTCCTTAACCAGCTAAATCTTTTTATGGATGGCTTAATTATTTTCCTTTTCGGAAAAGAAAATCCAATATGATCTTTGATATGTGGGATAAAATAAAATAAATTGTATGGAAAGATGCATTTGATGTGGGAAGGAGAGGGACAGAGAATGAGAATTTATGTAAGATCTCAAGTTGCTGTCATGCATCCCCCCCTGCCCTTCCCACAGAATCTGTGTATGAGATTAAATGAAATCCTTAAAACAGCTTTGATAGCTTCATACTTAGGCTGAAGGGAAGCAGATGCATTCTGCCCACAATAAATAGATTTTTACGTGCACTTGCAGGAAGAGAGGGAGAAAACGAATGTCTTTGTGAAACATTCTGATACACTTACTATTAAACAGTACTTGCTCCCTCTCCTGCTGGCCTTGGCATTCTTTTATTAAATTTATCTGTGCTACAGCTTGACTAATATTTGTCAGATGTTAATTTTTTTTAAAAAAAATAGCATCATTCATGCAACTTTAAAACTAGCAACCTATTGATTAAAATTTTAATTTTTAAATTTATTTCTACAGAAAAAGTGATGTATATATTCATAGGCAGGGATCTGTTTTCATAGACGGATCAAGATACAGTAAAACCCCTACTTACGAAAAAAAGTCCATTCCGTAGGCTTTTGCTTAAATCAAATAACTCGAAACAAACCCATAGGAAAATTACTTTTTTACGTAACTCGAAGCAAACCCATAGGAAATCGTGTAAATTGGGACATGGTCTTAGCACAAAATCATTATGTAAGTTGAATTTTATGTAACTCGAGGGATATGTGAGTCGGGGTTTTACTGTAATTGTATTTGATCAAGAGAAAGTGATAGATCACTCAGAACAAGTGGAAGGCTACGGGGAATTCCCAGCACCTTTTTTTTCAGCACTGTAATCTTCTGCATCCTCCACAGTGCTTCTTTCTGGAGGCACAAGCCTTGGGATTTTCTGAAAAGTGTTGGGTATAGTGTCATGGGAAAAAGGTACAAGAAGGAATCAGAAAGAGGCTTCCTAAGGAAGCATGTTGTCCATTTTACTGTAGATCCTCTCACCATTCATAAGGTTCTTTGGTCCACTGGAAGGACTTTGCACAAGCTTGAACATGACCAGCCCTATCATTAGGCAAAGTGAGGCAGCTGCTTCAAGTGGTTTCTTCCAAGGGTGGGGAAGTAAACAGTGAGGTGTGGGAGATCACATTCATGGGTGCTATACACCCTGTGCTGCCAAAAGGAATATAAAGTTTCTGTCAAGTCCATTATGAGGACTTCCTTGTTGCCAAAGTTTTGGATTAATTCTGCACTGACTCTATCATGGATATATATATATATATATCCCCCCCTTTTTGCATATTAAAACAAGACAAATTTTTGTACACATTTTCCAAACTCTGCATTGTTTGCACACATCTACTCTGGCTAAGATGCTGATTGGAAGGCAGCAGGTCAGCAGTTCAATTCCCAAGTACTGCAGGATGGAATGAGCTCCCATCTTTGTCCTAGCTCTTGACAACCTACCAGTTCGAAAGTAAGAAATTGTAAGTAGATCAATAGGGACCACTTCATTGGGAAGATAAACAACATTCCATGAGCTCCGGTGTCTAGTCATGCCTGCCACGTGACCATGGAAATGTCTGCTGATGCAGATAGCAATGGCTCTTCGGCTTTGAAACAGAGATGAGCACTAAACCCAGGGCCATAGCCAGAGGGTGGCCAAATATTTTCCTGTTTGCAGATCAATTTAGGGGGTAAACCCCTGTAGAAATCCGAGCCATGTAAAGATCTAATCAATCAGCCTCATAAGGAGCAGTTTATAGCCCCAGATAAACAAAGGAAGAGTTAAGAAGCCTAACAGAGTCCAGCTTCATTAGGCAGAGTAAGGAAGAGACAGAGATAGAGAGAAACCATACACATGACTGCAGTCTTGGCTGAACAAAGGAATAATCATGGCGTCTCTTTATTCAAACAGAGTATATCAGAAACAAAACTAAGGCACACACAGCCAATCAGAATGTCCGAACCAAATAAGGAGAAATAAGGAGAATTCTTCTCACTTTTCTACGCATGCCCAAAATCAAGCGTTGTCTCTCATGTATACAAAGAGGCCTTTGTTTACAAAATGTGTAGGAAGACAGGCAGACAGAAACCAGATACATTCCCACATGTCCTCCTTTTTCATTTAAATTTGAGAGAGGGATGGCTAATCATACCCCTGCATGTCATCATACTCCATAACTACTCCTCCATATACATCATCACTGTCCTCCTGGACATCGTACCCCTCCTGACTCCTGGTACCTTGTTCCGGAGGATGATACCTCATTGAGTACAATTGCCGATGTGCAAAACCCGATGTCTCCCTTCTACGCAGTGGACATGTGTTACACATAGAAATAAGATTAGGAATACAATAAATGCAAAAACACAAAGGTATAAGGCAATAATAATAATGACCCCATAAAAGAAAACTTGTCTAAGGACAGACAAATCAGGCAACCAAGAAGTCATCCAATCAAAGAGATTAACATCAGTGCGTTCATTGTTAGTAATGCTCTCCTGTAAATTCTGAAGTTCTTTCTCAATAGTATTATTCAGATCCTGGAATTTTACCCGACATCCCTGGTTCCCGACCAGCTTACAAAATCCTCCGGATTTTGCTAACAGGTAATCTATGGCCAGTCTGTCCTGCATTTGGTCTTGATGAAGCTCAGTGATTTCCATTTGAAGATCCCGTATGACCCTCCCTGTGGCATTGATTGATTTCTCCAGCCTACAGGTGAGTCCCAAAATGGACCTTCTATTCTCCTGGGAAATGACACCTGGGTATGATCCCAAGGTGAGTGCTCCAGTGATAACACCCCCTATAGCTCTCCCCCAGGAGCTCCCCCAGAAAGCTGAACATCGATTATCACTTCATCATTGCAACCAGAACCCATTGGGCCGGCAGCAGCTCTCCGGCGCCGTGCATCTGCCTGAAGCGGCATTTGCACTTGTACGGGTAAGGTAAAATAACCCAATGCTGCACATTGATATTGTCCTGGATGGAAATTCGTGGCAACTCCATTGAAAAAGAACCACATGTTGGGATCCTTGATTTGCCATCCATTGCAAGTTGAACCACTATCTATAGCAGAATAATCAGGAGTAAACATAGGAAACACATCATATATATCTTCAATAGTAGTGTTAAACAAGGTAAAATTAAGCTTATAAGAACTGTTATAACTACCCCATAACCAAAAATAATCATCACAACCCGTATAATTGCCTACATTCCGCAAAACCCGTTTTGCTTGAGTCCAGTGCTTCCATTTACTATTCCAGACCCCAGAACTATGACAGCAGAAACAAAGCCCTTTAGTGTATTTCTTGAATGTCATGCTTCGCCAGCGGGTGTTGTTAAATTGTTCTGGGGGATTAGAGAAGAGTGTAGACCTATCAATATGTTGCAAGTGTCCAATAACCAACTCAGGTGTGTTGAACAATGCCGGAAGAAAGGCCATTTGAGACACTGCCAGTGGATGCTCATAGTATAACGTTGCATTCTTACCATGAAGCTCAAACATATAGTTAGCATGACGAAGCCAAAAGTTGGGGTTGCCCCCATGAGTCATTGTTTTTACAGCTGGAAGCACAGTAAGAAAGAAAAGAACAAATGTCAGCAAATTTAGTTTACTGGTAAACCACCGTCCTGGAGCTGAGTAACCTTCTTCTCTCTCCATGGGCGTATCGCTCCAGCAGGAACCCTTCCACTCAGGATCCCCTTGTTGCCAATAAACGACCAATGGCTTAGGAAGACACTCCCCTAAGAAACAGGAGCATGCCGTGTCTGATGACCAGTGCCATGTTATTACTAGCACCATGTAACTAAACATGAAACATGCCTGACATTTAACACAAATGCAATGTCACAAACCCATTTACATGTGTAGGGTACTGAAAACTCTTCCATGTACTTCTGGAGGTACCTTGAGATATGCAGTTACATAAGGCAAAACATAACATAAGCAAAGACAGGTCTTTCCCCTGCAAGAGAATAAGCAAAACATTTAAGCATGAACAAAACATGAACATTTCTCTTCTTCCTTACATGAAGGAGGTCTCTGTTGCATTCTAGCAAGCATTTCTCACTCCCCAATTACATGAGTAAGGCATTACATTTCTTCTTCTCTCACTAGGTGTAAGTGAAAGAGGCATTCAATAACTTAAAACCAGCATAGCAGGGTAAATCAAATACAGTACAAATATCATTAGAGCATTTCACACTCATAGCATGAGCAGGTAGACAATTTTTAAAAAGCTTTCAGGTTTTATAATGCAAACAAGGCCAATTCTTCTTTAGAGTCCACACAAACTTTTTAGTCCAATTAAAATGTCCAAATTAAAAGTCCAAATGTTGATTGAAGCTTTCTTCTTCTCAGATTACAACTTAAACACTATCTTCTCTCCAGCACAGTTCTTGGCATGGCAAGGTTGAAATTAGGCCATAAATTAATTCTCACTGAATTCACAAGACAACCAGACAACCCCCCTTTTCAGCTTTTCGGGCAAACACACATTCCTTCATGCTCCAGCCACACCCATCTGTATTAAGGCAGGCAGATGAGGTATGAAGGCACAAGAACAACTTCTCCAGAAGTTGCAAGTAACTTTCACACAGAAGAACAGTACAGGGAATTCCAAGTTGCTTTCCCTGCAATCCTGATGCTTGAAACTTGGAACAGCCCACTCTGGATCTCTTTGTTTGAGAGTTGGGCAGTTCAAAATCAGCCAAAAACTGGAGTATGTCTTCTCCCTCCTTGTATTTTTGCAAAAGCCTGCTGTCCATAGAGGAAGGATCCACACCCCTTTTCCTCTGGACTTCTTTCATTTGCAGCATCTGAATCTCAACTTCATGACAAACTGTATCTGTTAGTTTGTACTTGCAATAAGACCCCTTTCTGGGCTTGGGTTTTCTGCATTCCTCCTCTGGGCCATCCTTCCTGGCCACACGTGAGGAATCAAGTTTACTACTCAGCTTCTCCTGCTTTTGTGATGAGGGTTGCTTCAGGGGTGAGCTGAGGTCTCCTGTGCTTCCCTTGGAATCACACTCCTTGCTTCCTGCCACTTTGCATGCATTAATAACTTCAATCTGTGATGAGGTCCCCACCATTTGTTCCCAATCAGCTGGCACTAGTTGTTTTTTAGACTTGGCAGGCAGTATTGCAGCAGTCCCATTTGCAAGAGCCTCTCTGTTCACTGGATATACAGCAACAGTTTCCATATCCAGCACAGCTGCAGTTAAAGCAGCAGAGAACAGGTCTTTTGTAGGGCTAAAAGTGCTTGATTGCTGCAAGGCAGGATATAATGTCCCATCTCCTTTTCCACCCCCACCTCCATCAGGGGGCTCATGCTGTTGTTTCTCATATGATGGAGGGGCCGTCGCCAGAGTCCCTCCCTTGGCTGGGGGCAAAAGCTGTGGAGGGGGACCAGCAAGCCTCTGGGACAACAAAATATTCCTTGGAGTAAGTCTTTGAAGACAGTTTCTGACTTCATTCCAGGTATATTGCACTGGGACAGAAACCCCATCATGCTTCTGCAATTCATTCCCAATCTTATCCCAATCTTTTAAGTCCAGACAGTCATATTTAAACCAAGGACAGTGTTTTCCTACAACTTGGACCAGCTGTTGTACTTCCTTCGTATCAGCCCATTTCCCATTCTTATTCAGAAGATATGAGATATCTTTACAGAACTCCTGCTCTGGCGAAGCTAGCATGCACCCCATAATAAATCTTTCACTCACCCTGTTGGGATTCTCAAGCGCTTGACTGACCTTTCCTCTGGTCGGACCTTTTCTGGTCGTGGGTGAATGACAATAGACCTCCCCGGGCGCAATGAGGTGCTAATGAGGTGCTAATCGCTGAAGCATTTTTCAAAGAAGGCTCTCATTGTAGTTCAAAGCCTCCCACGGAGTGCCACTTGTAGAAATCCGAGCCATGTAAAGATCTAATCAATCAGTCTCATAAGGAGCAGTTTATAGCCCCAGATAAACAAAGGAAGAGTTAAGAAGCCTAACGGAGTCCAGCTTCATTAGGAAGAGTAAGGAAGAGACAGAGATAGAGAGAAAGCATACACACGACTGCAGTCTTGGCTGAACAAAGGAATAATCATGGCGTCTCTTTATTCAAACAGAGTATATCAGAAACAAAACGAAGGCACACACAGCCAATCAGAATGTCCTAACCAAATAAGGAGAAATAAGGAGAATTCTTCTCACTTTTCTACGCATGCCCAAAATCAAGTGTTGTCTCTCATGTATACAAAGAGGCCTTTGTTTACAAAATGTGTAGGAAGACAGGCAGACAGAAACCAGAAACATTCCCACAACCCCCCCGGGCTTTGGGACCCCAACATTGACCTGCTTATCTCTGCAATGTATGTGTGTGCCGAATCTCATGGGGTTTGGTCAAGGGATGTGGCAGCCCATTCCGGTCACCGAACCCACATCTTTGCTTTATATGTATAGATTCACCCACACACATATAGAATCCTGGCTATGGCCCTGACTGAACCCTTGAGTCAGATATGACTGGCTTTCGAGCATGGGAAACCTTTACTCATTAGTGTGTTTCAATAATTTTTGGAAGCTATGTGTTTTTCTATGTACATTTTTTAAAAAGAAGAAGTGTGACTTTATCATGCACATTTTTGACCAGTTTCATGGGACAAATTCTAAAAAGTGTGAAATTCTGTATGTGGTGTGTCCGATCCAAATCCACTTTCAAGTGGTATGAGTTGGAGAAATTCACCATACCTCCTAAGCATGTTACCTGCCTCAGATGTGATGGAGTCTGAGACTAGTTTATAAACCAAAAGTTGACAAAAGGCATGAGTTTATAAACCAAAAGTTGACAAAAGGCAAAAGTTGACAAAAGGCATTGGATTCTAAAACAACTCCAGAGAATGCCACTGCATGAATGAATTTAAAAATAAAATTTGTGCAAAAAGTCTCTGCAGCACAGGAGGAAATTTCCCCATGTTTTACAGTCTTTGCACACCTGCTCTTCCCCTCTACTATCAATCAAACAATCAAACAATCAAACAATCAATCAATTTGCAATTAAATTGCAGTTTTTCAAAAACACTTGGCCACTAGAAGGCATAGCCCCCACCCCAGGAAAATACCCTTTTTTAAAAGAAAAATATTTTGAGGGTGAGCAGGACACAAGAACAAGTATGACCCTCCAAGAGTCCAAGATACAAGGGTGGGAATCTTTAGTTTCCAAACTTCTAGATATTTTCGCAAGCTATGTCAGGTTTAAGAGATCCCATGCAAAATAAATAATAAGCATTATTCTAACAGATTGTTTCTAAAAATTATTAGGGGGGCTCATACAATCAATTCAGGCTTTGTACCTGATGACTGGAAGGTAGCGAATGTAACACCAATTTTCAAAAAAGGATCCAGGGGTGATCCAGGAAATTACCGACCTGTCAGTTTGACATGTGTCCCAGGTAAAGTGATGGAAACCATCCTCAAAGATAGAATTAATAGGCACATAGAAGAGAAGGCGCTGCTAAAGGAGAGCCAACATGGCTTTTGCAAGGGCAAATCATGCCTCACTAATCTGTTGGAATTTTTTGAGAGTGTCAACAAGCATGTGGATAAGGGGGATCCAGTTGACATTGTTTATCTGGACTTTCAGAAGGCTTTTGACAAGGTCCCACACCAAAGGCTCTTGAATAAACTTACCAGTCTTGGAATAAAGGGACAGGTCTTGTCCTGGATCAGCAACTGGCTAAGGGACAGGAAACAGAGGGTAGCACTAAATGGACACTTCTCCAAGTGGAGAGAAGTAAAGAGTGGGGTCCCCCAAGGTTCAGTACTGGGACCCCTGCTTTTCAACCTCTTCATAAATGATCTAGAGGTAGGAGTAAAAAGCAAGGTAGCCAAATTTGCTGACGACACTAAATTATACAGGGTAGTGAAAACTGTGAGAGATTGTGAGGAGCTCCAGAGGGATGTCTTGACACTGGGGGAGTGGGCAAAGCAGTGGCAAATGAGGTTCAACAATAGTAAGTGCAGAGTGATGCATGTTGGGGCAAAAAACCCCAATTACATTTATAAACTGATGGGTTCTGAACTCTCTGCGACAAACCAGGAAAGGGACCTTGGTGTCCTGGTGGACACCTCAATGAAGGTGTCAACCCAGTGTGCCTCAGCAGTGAAAAAAGCAAACTCAATGCTAGGGATCATTAGGAAGGGTATAGAAAATAAGTCAGCAAGTGTCATTTTGCCTCTTTATAAATCTATGGTGAGGCCCCATCCGGAAAACTGTGTACAGTTCTGGTCACCATACCTCCAGAAGTTTATTATGGAGTTGGAAAAAGTCCAGAGGAGGGCAACCAAAATGATTAGGGGAGTGGAACACCTTCCTTACCATCTGAGGCAGCAACGGTTGGGCCTTTTCACTCTTGAACGGCGGCGTCTAAGAGGTGACCTGATTGAAGTTTCTAAAATCATGCACGGTGTGGACAAAGTAGATAAGGAAAAACTGTTTTCCCTATCGCATAACACTAGAACTAGGGGACACTCCATGAAACTTTTGGGTACTAGTTCTCAAACAAATAAGAGAAAGTACTTTTTCACCCAGAGGATTACTGGTCTATGGAACTCCCTGCCAGAAGAAGTGGTGACAGCTGTCAGTCTTGACAGCTTTAAGAAAGGATTAGACAAGTTCATGGAGGACAAGGGTATCAATGGCTATAATTATGGATACTTAAGGACAACCTCCGGGTTGGAGAGATAGGCAGGATATCTCTGAATGCCATTTCCAGGGAATCCTAACCAGGTGAAGGCATCTCCTTGGGAATACCCTGAAGGAAATGGTGAGCCACTGTGTGAGACAGAATGCTGGACTGGATGGGCTGTGGCCTGTTCCAGCAAGGCTGTTCTTATGTTCTTATATATGTTCTTATGTAATCTTGAGACCTAAGTAGTAGCTTCTTTAGCTTGTGCGTAAATCCCACTGCCAACAGTGAAGCAAGATTAGTATCACTCTGAGTCATTTTTTAAATGTTGATTGGAGGAAGAGTGGCATTTTATCAAAATGTCTTGATCCAACCCTTCATGATGGTTTCTTCCATGGGGAAAAGAAGAAGAGAAAACCTTTCTGGGCACTTTTGGTTCCAATAATACTAATTGTGATTAGATAGCATTATGTTTTGTACCACTCTTCTTTCCTCCACCCCCCCAATAATAATAATAATAATAATAATAATAATAATAATAATAATAATAATAATAATCCAAGATGGTGTAAAAGGGTTTTCTTCCTTTCTGTATTTTACAACAATCCTGGAAGACAGACTGAATTCAGCTGAAGAATTCCATGGCTTAGGAAAAATTTGAACTTGACTCTCCCTGATTAGCTCAGCCTTCCCAAATTTGCTGTCCTCTATATGTTCTGCTCCCTAGACAGTAGTTGCCAGCAGTAGTACAGCATGAGTACTACTAGACAACATTATGCCCGGAAAATTACTCTACTCAGACTACAAAATATTTACCTCAGAGAACTGCCAAGGCATCTGTCTGCCTGGTTCCATAGAAGCAAATGAAATTATATGTAGCTAGTGCATTTTCACACTGTTTGATGTGAATATTTTCTAAATTTCATTTACTGCCTTGCTTCTCATCTCACTTGATAAAATCACAAAGCAGGTCAGAACCAGTAAATATGAACCTGAAGAAAATAGAGAAATTTTTCTTCAGGGAAAGAGAAATCTGTTTTTTAAGAGCCAGACTTATGTAATGAAACCAAATGTATGGACTGGAATTTTAAAGGAAATCCTAGAGAGAGGATAAAAGGACATGAAAGATAGTAAATGCTGAAATGATACACCATATAATGGTAGACTGTCAAGAAAGAAAGATAACATGATAACTTACAGAGTCATCTTAAAGCCTATAGAGGTACTTGACCTATAGTTTGGAAGGAAACAATCTTTTTGTTTCATCTGGCTCACATTAAAAATAAGAAAAACACAAGCCTTTATTTTTTCACTCTCACACATATGGTTTAAAATCCATGCAATTTTTAACTGTCTAAAATTCTTTTTAAAGCAACCCAAGACAGAAAGAATTATGAAATCACTTTTCCATTTCATTTAATGAAAAACTGCACCACCGTTGTTGGCCTATATGCTATCAATTTTAAAGAGAGCAGGGTTTCAATTGGTCCTTAGTGCAATCAATCACAAAATGGCACCAGATATGTATGAGCAAAATAAGCTGGTGTTGATAAAAATAGACCTTTAGTAAAACAACTATCCATCCAAAGTACATAGTTCCCGAACAAAGTTTAAATTATCTTCCAGCAATACTTTCCTAGAATTGTATTTTCAGGTAAGAATGTCATTCTAATAAACTGCAGAACACCCCTGCCTTTCTTCTGTTATATGAACCACAAAATTGTTGCTCAGATTCATTTCCCACCCTGTAGACGAACAGAGATGGGCATTGTTTGGAAAGTTACTTTTAAACATTACCCATTTGTAGGAATGGCTGGCCGCAAGGAAGACACACGGAGGCAATCATGCGGTGAAGTCCAGCCACGGCCAGAGTCGGAGATACGTATTTATTACCCTGCCTTGGGGTTTGTGACAAGTGGCTATGACGCTCGTGACTCCCCTATACAGAAGGCTTGCATACGTGGCATTTTCCGGTGGTCAGCTACAATGTCTGCTCTTGGATGTTGCCCTGTGGTTAATGGACAGCTCGCAGTTAATTACATTGGGCTGGCAAAACCCATTGTTCCTGCCCTAATCTTGGGGTCTATGTGTATTGACTCTGGGCATCTAACTTTGTCTGCCCTGGCTTGTTTGCCTTACTCTACTGCAGCCATCAGCTGAGGTTTGCCTTACTCAGACTTGACAGCTTTAAGAAAGGATTAGACAAGTTCATGGAGGACAAGTGTATCAATGGCTATAATTATGGCTACCTAAGGACAACCTCCGGGTTGGAGAGAGAGGCAGGATATCTCTCAATGCCATTTCCAGGGAATCCTAAGCAGGTGAAGGCATCTCCTTGGGAATACCCTGAAGGAAATGGTGAGCCACTGTATGAGACAGAATGCTGGACTGGATGGGCTGTGGCCTGTTCCAGCAAGGCTGTTCTTATGTTCTTATGTACTATAGCCATCAGCCCAGGTTTGCCTTACTCTACTATAGCCATCAGCTGAGCCTTATGATTCATCTCTAACTAGCTAACTAGCCCGCTCCCCGCCAGGCCCAGTTGGTCCCCAGATCTGTCGAAAGCTGAGCGAACCCCTGGGGAAAGGTTTAATTGCCAATTATTCCTGCGGGCAACCCACACCCATTGCAGTGTTTAAAAATGCAGTTCTTGTTGTTGCTCAGTGTAAGGTTGAAAAAGTAATTTGTTATATTATTTGTAGTGCTGCTCCTTATTTTTTGTTGCAATTTCTCCTCCCTTCCTTATAGTTGATAAGAGACTGATATAAAACTTTAAAACCTCTTTGTAAAATGCATTAAGGTAAATTTTAAAAGTAACCTTTGATAGTAGCTTAAAAATGCTACTTGTTAAATGTGTAAACTTTGTTTTTACTTATTCTTATATTTGAAACATAACTTCATTAACCCTCATTGCCCAAAAATAACTTGGTACAGCTCACTACATTACGGTACTGGTAAATCAGTTCCTTCAAACACTTTTAGTGAAATCTGTCTAATAAAATTGCCTCAGTGCATGGGGAGAACTGGTCTTGGCCCCTGCAAAGAGCTTGTCTTCTGGCAGAGTACTGGAATTGCTATTTCAATTTTTCACGATTCCCTCACCATAGCCTTGCTCAACAACATTGTAGGAAATTAAAATGGTGTCCATTTGGTTTGCCACCAGCCAGCCAAGGACCAATCCAACAGAGTAATGTTACTCACCTGGGACAATTGGCCATGGCCCATCTCAAACCTAAAGCTAACCCTGATCTATTATTCCTGAGGTTTTAAACCAGGGGTGCCCAAACTTTCCAGGCTGTGGGCAGGTCACATGGTTCAGGGGGTTGGTCACTACAGGGCCAGATCTGTACACACGTTTTACTTCTGCTAGAGACAAGGGCTTTGTGGGCCTGATGAATTGGCATAGGGGCCAGATCCAGCCTCCGGGCCATAGTTTGGGCACCCCTGTTTAAAACATTCTCTAGGGCTGGATTATATTTACATTTCAAATGTAATGGGGGGAAATTAACTAGTTACAGTTAACTATAGTACTTGAGGTATGGTGTTCAGGTTGGATTTGTCATATGGAATTCTAAGAATCTCCTTGAGAAGATTCTAGTCCTTAAGGTGTTGAGAGCCTTTATCCTCCATCAGGGACACAGAGAGATAAGAATACTCAGCACCTCAGCAGAGAGATACAAAGTGCTCCACTCCAACAGCCACTTACAGCCCAATCTACTTAATCAGCACCCAGATGGATGACTTGCTCTTTAAACGGGCTGATAGCCAGGGGATAGATTTAAAGTGCATCCCATTTCAGTGGACAAAGAATGTATAATTGCTCACTTAATTGTGAAATATGCGTTTGGCTGGCAAGCCTGGTAGCTGTGCTTTTTAGTTCACAATAGCTTACATGTGTGATTCAGTATTTCCTTACATAGCTTGCTGCTAGTTTTTTTTAGCTTGCCCTCCCTTTTCCTCCACTTTAATGTAGCCAGGAATTTAAAAAGAAAAAATCAAAAATGAACAAACAATCATACTGTACATTGTTCTTTGTGCAAGCAGTTCATGAAATAAAAGTAATTGTCTTACAACACAATACATTCCTTGGAGACTAATCAGGATGAAGAATGTTTTGGCACATTTCTTTTCTCAGCAGGGCCTGGCCCAATTAAGAGGATTGCATACAAATCCATTTAGTTTAGTATAGTGGGAGGGAGAAATGCTTATAAAATATGGATTTCTCCTAAAATATCTCATAAGTAATGCCTAATAACTGATTTGACTTGCTATTTCTTCCTTTTTATGGGTCATCATTTTCTTACCTGTTGCCTCAGCAGGTTTTTTATTTCCTTCCTCCCCCCCCCCCCCCACACCCCTTCATCTGTGCTTCAGGGGCATTGCACTCTACTGACTTCATAGAGCTGACTGGAATCATAGCGTGTGTACGCTGAAAGAAGATGACATCCTACAAAGACATAAAACTATACATTCCTCCAGCAAGTCTTCTAGTTTGAATTTGCCCATACCGTGAAGTGGTTTAATAAGCAAGCCACTTCAGGATATTGGCAAATTAATCGCTTTCATTGCTGGGCAGAGGGCAGAAGATTTTTTTTACCATACATACATACATACATACATACATACATACATACATACATACATACATACATACATAGGTGGCTTCTTGGTCAGCTCTTTGAAATATTAATTTTATACCAGTCCTCAACTGTGAATCAAATGGCAGATTTTAACAATGACAATGGCAATGGCAATGGCAATGACAATAGCTGGTTATGTAATGGGAAGGATGAAACAGTAGATCATCTGATCAGTGGATGCAGCAAAATTTCACAGACTGATTATTTACAACACCATGACAGGGCTGCAAAAATTATCCATTGGAAACTTTGCCAGAAGTTTGGGTTTGAATGCAGTAAAAATCATTGGGAGCATCAAGTAGAGAAAGTTTTAGAAAATGAGAGTCAAGATCCTGTGAGACTTTAAAATTCAAACAGATAGACATTTGCCTCATAACACATGACCTGATAGAACTGTTTTGGAAAAGAAGAAGGTCTGGTTTATTGATATTGCTATACCAGGAGACGAACGAATTGAAGACAAACAACTGGAGAAAATCACAAAATATCATGATTTTCAAATTGAAGTTGAACATCTATGGAGGAAGAAATCTGTTGTTGTTCCCATAGTGATGGGAGTTCTTGGAGCAATACCTAAAGGACTCCCAATATATTTGGAAATTTTGGACTTATCGGACTTGAACATCCTAACTCTCAAAAAAAAATTCTATTAGGAACTGCATATATACTCAGGCATTATCTTAACAGTTCTTTGGTCCTTGGTTAGGGTGTGAACTGGTAATCTTATTCCAGTCCTGTGAATCAAATGGTTGATGTGTATAATATAGTAACAACAGCTACCACTGTGGCGGAGTATGTCACTGGGCGGAGACTGGTGGCCGTCCCTTGCCGCTGGGGCACCCACCTGAGCGAGGCGCTGCGGGACTGCCTCCTCCTCAGCATGCGGGACGAGGAGGCCCAATGGAGACTGTTGGCCCAGGACGAGGACATCACCTTAGAACAGGTCCTCAGAGCTGCCCAGGGAGCAGAGATGGTAAAAGACGGGGTGAGGGGGTGTCAGGCGAGAACCGGTGCCTCAGAGAACCCGTCATCCACCGTGTAGGCCCACAGATGCTTTCCTCGCAGGGAGTGAGAGCCAAGAGCCGTGGCAGCCGGCACCGCATCCTCATCCGACCTCAGCAAGAGTGAAAGTGAACCCGAGGTCCAGAAGGTGAGGAAACGAGAGGTGCCTTCTGAGAGGTGCAGGAGAGACACCACCGAAGCAAGCAGACACTGCGAGGGGTTCGGGGGCATGCATAACCGGAGGAAGTGCCCCTTCAGGAAAGCTGAGTGCCACAACTGCGGGCATTTGGGCCACATTGCCAAGGTATGCAGACAACGCTGAGACCCCGACCGGACCAGCTGCCGGAAGGACCAGAGCATGGGGAAGGTGCATATGGAGGACACAGTGGTGAGACGTGTGTCAGACCGGCGCACCTGTTTTTTTGTTAAGGTACTGTTGCAGGGGGTCCAGGTGAAGATGGAGGTGGACTCTGGGACTGCCTACTCCATTATCTCGCAGATCGAGTTTCTGTGCATGCCCCCTAAGGACCGCCCCAAACTTAGAGCCCTCCGAACGAACTTGAGGGATGTCCAGGGAAGCTACATCCCAGTCCTGTGGGTGGGGGATTTCACCGTACGGTTTAATAACTTCACCAGAAAGTTGCCCTTAGTAGTCCTTAAGGGGGGGTGTCCAGTTGCCTTTTGGGGACCCAGGGGTTTGAACCACTTGGAATTGCATTGACTGGAATCAACGCTGTCCGAGGTGACCCCATTCAAGACGTGTGCAATGCACACCCGGCAGTCTTCAGGAAAGGACTTGTGGAGTACACGGGGCCTCCTGCGGACTTTGATATGGACACTTCCATCCGCCCCATGCGCCTCAAGCCGCACAGAGTGCCTTTCGCACTAAAGGACAAAATAGAGGCAGAGTTGGATAAACTGGTGGGTCAGGGGATTTTGGTACCAGTGGACTCTGCAGAATGGGAGACCCCGATTGTAACGGCCATGAAGTCTAACGGGAAGGTTAGGATTTGTGCTGATTACAAGTGTACTATCAATAAGGCAATCTGCCCCAATGTCTACCCGGTGCCGGTAGTTAGACACTTGCTGGTCAAGTTACATGGGGGGAGGTATTTTGTGAAGCTGGACCTAGCACAGGCTTACCAGCAGTTAACAGTCACACCTGTGGCTGCAGCTGCCCAGACGATAGTGACGCACAAGGGTGCCTTTAAAGTGACACGTCTCCAGTTTGGCGTGAATTCAGCTACTGGTATCTTTCAAGCATTTATGGAATGCCTACTTAAGGGACTCCCTGGGGTTTTGCCATACTTTGACGATGTATTGATAACTGCTGGGGGGGAGTCAGAGCTAGCACAAAGGTTAGACTGGGTTCTGTCCATATTTGAGAGGGCTGGGTTATGCCTGAGAAGGGACAAGTGTTTTTTTACGCAAATGAGGTAGAGTTCCTGGGGTTTCGGATCACCCCTGATGGGGTAAAGCCATCCAAATCAAAGGTTGCAGCCATTCAGGATGCCCCCACACCAGCTACTAAGGCAGAGCTGCAGTCGTTCTTGGGGCTCCTGAATTTCTACCACTCCTTCCTCCCACGGAAGGCATCTGTGGCAGAGCCGCTGCACCGCCTACTGAAAAAGGATGCAGTCTGGCGGTGGGGGGAGGCTCAGGAACGAGCGTTCAGTGAGTTGAAGAGGCTTCTCTCTTCCGAAGCGATTCTAACTCACTTCAACCCCTTAGTGTTAGTATGTGATGCCTCACCGGTGGGGGTCGGGGCTGTCCTATGCCATGTGTTTGAGAACAGGAGGGAGGCACCAATTGCATTCTATTCGAGATCCCTCTTGAAAGCAAAGTGCAATTACGCCCAGACAGTCAGGGAGGCCCTCGCGATTATCGCAGGGACAAAGAAGTTTCATACTTTCTGTACAGGAGGGAGTTCACCGTTGTCACGGATCACAAGCCCCTCCTAGGTATCTTTATCACAACCAAGCCCACCCCACAGATCTTATCCCCTAGGATGTTAAGGTGGGCGATCTTCCTAAAAGCTTATCAGCTCACGCTGGTGCATCACCCAGGGAAAGACATCACGCACGTGGATGCACTTTCCAGGTCTCCCCTACCAGAGTTGGGAGAGCCTGAGTGCGAGGTTGAGCAAGAGCACCAGGTGCTGCTCATCAAATCACTCGAACCGCCCCCAATTGTGGCTGCGGATATCACCAAGGTGAAATAGGGGTGAAAGAATTAAGATAATATTAATTCTGTTTTAAAAGTAAAAATTATTTTCTCAGTACTCTGTAGAGTTGAAACAGATTAGATTGACCTGTCACGTAGATCTGATGATGAGGCTAAAGTACAAGATCAGCACAGTTTGTACAGCTGACAGGGAAACGTAAATAATATTTGTTTGACATGACATGATGTGACATGAGACATGTTCCTTATATGACATGTTCTAAACAACAAACACTGAGTGTTCTAACCTGAACTTAAGGAAATGTCAGAAGGTTAATTAATAATTTTGGCTTTTCCCATAGTGATGTAATGTGTAGAAATTTCCACATTTTTATGCTATAAAAGGATGGCTCTGAAAATGTATATTCATTCGGGGAATATTTGCTTGGTAAAGCGTTCCTGAATCTGTTTGGCCAAATATTATTGACAAATATTAATAACAAATATTAATATTAATAAAACTCCTAAATCTGTTTTAGCGTGTGGAATGCGAATTTGTCTAGTTCAGAATTCCATAACAAAGGCAACTGCCAAAGATAGGGTCTTGTCCAAGCATTGGCATGGGTTAAGAAGGGCTGGCCCTTAACGTCGCCTTCCGAAGAACTCGATCCATTCTTCAGGAAGCGCTTTGAGCTATTGCTCAAGAGAGGATGTCTCCTCTGTGGGCAGAGAGTAGTAATCCCCGAGGTCCTGCGAGCCAAGGTGCTCCGTTTGCTCCATACGAGCCACCCGGGGATCGTAAAGTAAAAGCCCTAGCAAGGAGCTACTTCTGGTGGCCCAAGATAGATGAGGACATAGAGAAACTGGTGGGCCAGTGCGAGAGCTGCTAGCAATCGCGGCCCGAGGAGCATAGGCTACCCCCCAGGGAGTGGGACGCAGCACACGGTCCATGGTCCAGACTCCACGTGGACTTTGCAGGGCCCTTCAGGGGCACAATGTTCCTACTCGTGGTCAACACATTCTCAAAATGGCTCGAGGTCATTCCAATGCATAACACGTCCTCCGTGGCCACAATCAAACATCTACGAAGGATGTTTGTTTGTTTCGGCATTCCCGACGTGCTAATTTTGGATAACGCATCCATATTCATGTCTGCAGAATACCAAGCGTTCCTCGAGCAGAACGCAGTCAGGCACATCACCTCTGCCCCTTTTCACCCAGCCACAAACGGCCAAATGGAGCGCATGGTCCACATCACAAAGGAGGCATTAGGAGAATGGGTCCAGGTGACCTGGAGCTTCAGCTCTGCCAATTCCTCATAAGCTACAGGGTCACCCCACTAGCCTCGGGGCAATCCCACTCAGAACTCCGGATGTGGAGGAGAATCCCAACGTTGCTCGACTGCCTAGATCCTTCTAGGGTGGAGGATAGGGGGACAAATGTGCCAGTAGAGCAGGAAAAGGTGTTTGGGATAGGTGACCCGGTTTATTGCATGAACTATGTGAGTTCAGGACCAGCGTGGGTGCCTGGGGAGGTAGTAGAGCAAACCGGACCTGTATCATACAAAGTCATGACAGACTCGGGGTTACTGTGGCGTAGACACGCTGACCAACTTAGGAGAAGGGTCACGGGAGCCACAAGGGGATTTGATCCAGAGGAACCCACTGAAAGGAGTGATAGAGAGGGTTCAACGTTAGGGTTGCCCCCCACCCGCTTAACCCAAGGGGGGGATACAGGATTGAGCATTACAGGCTGCACGGAATCACCGGAGTCAGCCGTTCAGCCCGAGGAAGTGGACCCCCAGTTTGATTTTTTGTTTCAGGATGGGGGGAGTTTTCCTGAGTGTTCCCCCACTCATCCCACAGAGCAGCAAGGCTTTGAGTTCTACCAATGGTCCCCTCATCCTCCCCGAACTAGGGATACCCCACCCTTTCCCCTGCCAGGATTCGATGGGGCCCTTCAGTTTTCCAGAGGGAGAAGCCCAGGCACCCCAGGCACCCTGGGAAGCGTTTCTGAACTGGCAGGCCGGCCACAGCGAAGTCGCCACCCCCCCCCCCCCCCAAATGGTTAAGGGACTTCATCCCATCCTAGGGGGGAGGGATATTGTGTATGCAAGCAGCCCTCCCGATTCCGCACGCAACTCAGCTGCCACAGTAGCGCAGCTGAGGAAGCTCATCCCTTGCAGCTCAACTAACCAATCAGCAGCTAGCGCAGGAAACCGCCCGGTTTCAGGTGTACCTTAGTAGCTACACAGTATGCCCCCAATGACATCACTGCCACCACAGCCAATGAGTATCCATGGTGGGGAATTCAAATACACTATAAAAGGAGCTGCGTCTCCTACATGTGCCCATGTACAGATTAACCATGCTGAAATAAAGAAGTGTTTGGCCCGCCTGCCGGCTCCATGTGCAATCAATCTGCCTACATCAAATTGGCGACGAGGATGGGATGATGGCTTCCCACAGAGTAACCCTTGCACCGTTCGACACCTTGAAGCCAGAGTCATGGGACCAGTACGAGGAGCAGTTCCTGTAGGCCATGGATGCCAAGGGCATCGAAGACGAGGCTCAGAGATGAGCCTACAATTTTTTAAATTTAATTTTTAATTTAATAGTCATATTTATATATGCCGCCCACTCAGGTAGAACCCGACTCAGGGCGGCATTACAACAAGTTCTAAAAACACATAAAAACACTTTAAAAGACCCATATCCCACCCACTTTAAAAGACCCATATCCCACCCACCTATCCCACCCACTATAAAAAGAAGAAGAGAGAGTTCTTAATTGTTTTCATAAGCCAGCAGGCGGGGACCGTGTTCCCATTAGGGCCCCACACCTGCCCTGCCAGCCAGGTCTTCAATCCTCTCCTGAAGGGCAGCAAATCTCTTTGAAGTCTTAGTTCTGTTGGCAGGAGGTTCCAGAGGGTTGGTGCGGACACGGAGAAGGCCCTCCTTTGGGTGCTGGATAGATGTTCACCCCTAGCTGATGGCACTATTAGAGAGCCACTCTGGTTGGACGGGCAGACACTCTTGGGGCGATGCGGTCTCTAAGGTATCCTGGCCCACTGCCATATAGGGCTTTAAAGGTCAAAACCAGCACCTTGAATTGCACCCGGAGACAAACTGGTAACCAGTGCAGCTCCCGAAGTAGCGGTGAGGCGCGGGCATATCGTCCGCATCCCATCACCACCCGGGCTGCTGCATTCTGGACCAGCTGCAGCCTCCGAATGGTCGTCAAGGGCAGCTCCATGTAGAGCGCATTACAATAATCTAGTCGGGAAGTGACCAGAGCGTGGGTGACCATGAGCAAGGAGCCCCGGTCCAGGAGCATGCGCAACTGGCGAATCACCCGAAGTTGGGCAAAAGCCCTCCTGGCCACAGCCGCTACCTGTTCTTCTAGCAGCAGCCGCGAGTCCAGAAGGACCCCCAAGTTGCGCACTGGGTCTGTCTGGGGCAAAACAGCTCCATCCAGTACCAAAGATGGTAGCTCCCTGGATAACATGGGGCCCCTTATCCACAGCCACTCTGTCTTGCTGGGATTCAGCCGAAGCCCATTGGCCCCCATCCAGACCCCAATGGCCTCCAGGCATACGGATAGGATTTCAACAGCATCACTGGGGTCCCCACGGGCCGAGATGTACAACTGGGTGTCATCCGCGTACTGATGGTACCACACCCCGTGGGAACAAATGATCTCACCCAGTGGCTTCATGTAGATGTTAAATAGGAGAGGAGAGAGCACCGAAGCCTGAGGCATCCCATACTTGAGAAGTCTAGGGCTGGACCTCTCACTCTCTAACCACACCGACTGGGTACGGCCCTCCAGAAAAGAGGAAAATCAGGACAACACGGTGCCCTGGATCCCCAGTCCTTTGAGCCATTCCAGAAGGATACCGTGGTCGATGGTATCGAAGGCTGCTGAGAGGTCAAGAAGAGCAAGGACGGATGGATAACCCCCGTCCCACTCCCGCCAGAGATCATCCATCAGTGCGACCAATGCCGTCTCTGTACCATACCCGGGCCTGAATCCTGATTGAAAGGGGTCTAGTTAATCCGCTTCCTCCTGGACACTCTGCAGCTGGCGTGCCACCGCCTTCTCCAAAACCTTACCCAGAAAGGGCAGGTTGGAAACCGGCCTGTAGTTGTTAAGGACAGCTGGGTCAAGGGATATTTTCTTCAGGAGGGGGCGCACCAAAGCATGTTTTAGTGGTGCAGGAAATACCCCCTCCTGTAATGATGCATTTATTATCGCCCCGACCCAGCCACCTGTCACCACCTTGGAGGCTTTCACCAACCAGGTGAGACAGGGGTCCAAAGGACATGTAGTGGCACGCACAGCTGCAAGGAGCCTGTCCACTTCATCAGGGACAACAGGATCAAACCGATCCCAGATCGTACAGCAAGACTGTGCTCCGGTGCCTCCCCAGACCCTCCCCATCTACGCCGGGATTCAGCCCTGAATGAATTCGATCGATTTTCTCCACCAGATGGACAGCAAGGTTCTCAGCCGAACCCTGCCAACCGGGCACCAATCTCCCCCTACCGAGGAGGGACCTGGTTACCCGGAACAGGGCGGCTGGGTGATTATCAGCGGAGGCAATAAGGATGGTGAAGTATTGCCACCTCATCATCCCCATTGCCACTAGGTAGGCCCTAATAGCAGCTCTAGCTAGTGTCCAATCGGAGTTATCCTGGGTATTCATCCAGCGGCGCTCTAGGCGTCTCTTTACCCGTTTGAGTTCCCGCAGTTCATCCGTGAACCACAGGGATGACCTAACCCCATGGGCGTGGAGAGGCCGCAGTGGCGCGATTTCATCCAAGGCTGCTATTGCCGTCCTGTTCCACAGGTCGACAAGTGCCTCGGGTGAATCGTGTATCCGATCCAGAGGAACATCCCCCAGTTCCCTCTGGAATCCATCTGGATCCATTAGTCACCAAGGGTGGACCATTTTAATAGGCCCTGCCTCCCTACGATGAAGCGTCGCCCCCAGAAAGTCAAGAGTCACCAGATAGTGATCTGACCATGGCACAGGTGAGATGACTAAATCCTGTAATCTCAGATCACTCTGCCACTGCTCCGACAAGAAAACTAAGTCTGGCATGTGACCACAGCACCTGGTCGGACCCCGAACTACCTGAGTCAGGCCCATGGCTGCCATGGAAGCCATGAACTCCCTTGCCATCTCAGAAACCATTCCCAATGATGGCAAATTGAAGTCCCCCAGAACCATCAACCTCGGGAACTCCAACGCCAACATTGAGGTGGCCTCGAGGAGCTCAGGCAGGGCATCCCTTACCCTGCAAGGGGGCAGGCACAGGAGTAAGATCCCCAACTGACCCTTAGGCCCAACCGTAGAAGCAGGGCCTCACAAACAGACACTTGTGGAGCAGTGGCCCTAGCAACTCCCAATGACTCTCTGGCAACAATGGCAACACCACCGCCCCTCCCCTCCCCTCTAGGCTGGTGCCAAATACCGAACCCGGCTGGACACATGTCCGAAAGAGGTACTCCATCCTCAGGTGTCAGCCAGGTTTCGGTGATGTATGCCAGGTCGGCCCACCCCTCCTGGATAGAATCTTGAATCAGGGGGGCCTTATTACAGACCGATCTGGCATTCACCAGCAGCAGCCAAAGGGCGGCGTCACTCTGGATCTGCTGCTCAGGGCCCAGAGATGTACCTGCGGGGCTGGAACGAGGGACCGCACTTAAACATCGGACCCGCGTTCCCTGAGTGCAGCCCACCTCTCGGTACCTGTCATACCGCCCCATGCCCGTCACAACACCTATATGGGTCCCTGGAACCCCCCTAGATGGAATGCTGCCCCTCCTTCCTGACTGGCAGGACCAGCTCCCTCTCTTCCTACCCCACCCACAATCCCCCCTTGGTTCCGGCAGCAAAAATGGTAAGCCGCCCCACAGCAAGTTGCCTCCTTCTCTCGCCCCCATGCGGGAGGACGAGGCCAGGTCTGGCGGCAAAGGCAACGGGGCCATTGAAGGCACATCTGGCCACCCAGTTGATGGTAAATGCCTCAGGCGGCCAGGCATCTCCCCCACCCCCAACCTCCGCCAGTCCGAATCCACAAAGGAGAACACCGAGGCTGGTGGGCAGAGCACGCCGGCCCCTTTATGCCTGCCGCCAGTGCAGGTGTTCTGTTCAGGGCTGGTGGCGGTAGCGCAGGGTCTCTTCTCCTCCTCCTCCTCCAACTCCATGGAGGAGGATGCTGAGGCTTCCTACAATCAATCTGCCTACATCAAAGTACTATTCATTGATCTCCAACACAGGATAAAGTCAGCCATTCTGTTACCTCCCTGCAAACCTGATTCCTCTAATTGTCAAAGCTCCCGCCATTGAAGGATTTGGTTGCTTTTTTATTATCATGTTTAAAGCCTAAATAAAATCCAATCTTCAGGAGCAATATTGAGATATTACATCCAGATGAAGGGTGGGTGTCATAGAAATACAAGCTGCTAGCAATATTCTCTGGGCATTTTGCCATCAACCTCAGTTAAAGTTGTAAAGCTTAGTTTTATTTTTAAAGGAAAACTTGTGTAGGCACATACCAAGAAGGAAACAAAACACCAACAACTTGTTTTCGTGCTCCTAACTTTAAAAAAGATCAGGGGACACTTCATCAATTTTCCCCCTTCATTCATATGGGCTTCTTGATACAGAAGAGAGAATGATTACTGGAGTATTCACTTATAAAGGATTTGTTTTGTCTTCAGTCAAAGCAGTGCCTTATATAAGGCATGTCAATGACAAGAGGATTAGAAGGGAAAATATTTGGTCTGCACACAGATCTGATTCCAGATGAGTGTAGCTGAAGATGGAAATTTCATTCCCCCCACATTTATTTTGTCAAAAGAAAATGTTTTCCTTGACTGTGCTTAATTACAGAAACAGGAAACACAGATGACTATGTTCAAAACAAACATAATTGCCTGCACCCAACCTGGCAGGGTTTTTAGTGGAAGCAGTTGGAAAGGCACTAAACCTTTTTGAATGGTTTAGGGATGAGAATTTTAGAATACCTAGAACAGTGATGGCAAACCTTTTAGAGACTGAGTGCCCAAAATGCAACCCAAAACCCATTTATTTATTGGAAAGTGCCAACACAGCAACAGGCGAGGAAGGAAGTGATCCCATTGTGCTGCTGGGCAGGGGGGCGGGGCAAACTCTATGCTGGGGAGAAGGAGGAAGTGCTCCCATTGGGCTGCTGGGCAGAGGGGTAGGGCAAACTCTGTGCTGGGGTGACTTCATGAGTGCCCATAGAGATGGCTCCAAGTGCCACCTCTGGCACATGTGCCGTAGGTTTGCCACCACTGACCTAGAAAGTGACACAAAGGGCCCTCTCAGGATTTAAGATAACTCATAGCCATGGATTTTATTCCCAGAGAAAAACTATGCCAAACAAGACATTTGATGACCATGCTGAACTAGTTAAGGAAAATAATGTACCAGGAAACTAAAGAAAGATCCAACAAAAAATGACAGTAATGTCTTCATCTTGGGTGAAAATCCCATAAGTCTTCATAAATGTTTTGGATTTATGATTTAGGAAAACAAGTACAAAGCAGACTCAATATTCAAATCTGTAGTGTTTGTTTTTGTTCACTCTTTCATAGCATTTCTTCCATGGCATAAATCTGGATTTGTTTAATGATGTTACTGAAGAAATGATCTGTAGATGTGCACCAGAATATGAGTACTGTAGTTTATTTATTAGCAAAAATGGACATTCATGGATAGTTGTCCTAATTATGCTTTAATCACATGTCTTTAATTAGACATGGTTTGACAAATAGAAGTTTACCAAAGACGATGCTTAGGTAGCATTTGTGAGTCCGGTTTCGGCAACTGCCTGTCGGGGATTCAGGCAGTTGTAGTCCAAAGGAGTAACTTTTCTATGTTCAGTATACAATTAAGCAGATTGAGCAATCTGACCAGTTGTTCAATCTAAACCCTTTGACTAAAATATCTGGCAAGGCAAGGGGAAGGGAGACATTTTACAGCTATCTGCAAAATCTGCATCCACAAATACAGGGTGCAGCTAGACCACACTGTCCTATCACATCTGCAGCATCCAAGTCTTTTTGACCAACCTCTAGCACCTTTGATTATTATTTTTCTCAGTAGGTTCAAGGCTGTGGAGTCATTTCCCTATTTTGTTTTAGTGTATGGGACCAAAGACAACGAAACAGCCGAAGAGTTGGCTTAACACAGGTTTATTGCATGATGATCCGGGGGGAACATGGGGTAATGGTGGCGGTACATCTCATTATATACTGTGGGACTATACATTTGAATCTTGAAGCACAGTAGCTCATTGGCTACTGCCGGCGTGGCCTCGCCCAGGCACGCCTTACTCTCACAGTTGTATCTTCTTCCTGCTGAATGCGTGTATCTTCTTCCTGCTGAATGCGGAGACATTTCCCGCGGCTGTCCGTGATTGAGCAATGTGAACCATGTGAGACTGAACGCTCGCAGCTGCCCTAAGGGGTTGCTTGCTCGCGTTCCTTTCAGCTGAGGTACATTGTAATTGTGATGGATACATTTTTATCTTGATAGCTTTACAGTCCATTGATATGCATACATAACACCCCTCCCCCCTAGGATGGGACGAAGTCCCGCAACCATTGTGGCTTGCCGCACGTACGCTTGGGGCGTGCGGGCGCCTGACCTAGTACAGGGGAGCCTGTGATCCCTGATTCCGTGGAGGCTTGTCCTGCAACGGAAAATGGGGATTCGTTAGTGGCTCCGTGGGGTGTCTGTGCCCGCTTTGCGCTGGGGGACGGGAATGGAATGAACAGTTGGGAGGTGAACCCCTGCCTGTTGCCCTCGGACCCCGGGGACCCTCCTATTGTGAACCGCGGAACCGATGAGGATGCCCTTGTGGTTCTGCTACCTTCTGCTATCCGCTCAGGGGACCTTGAGACTGTGGTGGGCGGACTCGCCGTCGCCTCCTGTCTTGGGGGTGTCGGTCTCCGGGAAATTGGCGCTATGTTGCATTCTAACTCACAGGGGCTACTGGGACTGGAAGTACCAGGGGCTGAACTGAAACCCCTCTTTTCACTAGGACGGGTGGGGGACCACTCCGCTAACTCCCCCTGGTACTGTAAATCAAGGTCTAAACTTCTTGGGGAATCTGTGTTTTGGGGAAACTTCCGAGGGATATGTGTGAGATCGGGGCTCTTTCTTTCCGCCGCAAATTCCCGCAAAACATCTCTGAGGATCGATTCCCTTTCCTCCCCCCTTGGTGGGGACCCATGTCCCCCTTTTTCTCCCCCTTGGGCTAAGCGGGTGGGGGAGTACCCTAATGCTGATTCGTGGCTATTTTCGTCTTCGTCCTGCTCTCCGGGGATCCTGCGCCTGAGTTGATCCGCGTGCCGCCTCCACAGGAGGCCTGTGTTGGTTTCCACACGGTACGAGATGGGGCCGGTTTGTTCTATTACAACGCCCGGCACCCAGGCTGGCCCTGCGCTGGCGTAGTTCCTGCAGTGTACGGGGGTGCCTACGCTGAAACTCTTGGTGGGCTCTATCCCTACGTTCCGCCCTTTGTCTTCTACCCTAGTGGGGTCTAGTCTGGTGATTACGGTGGCCAGCTTCCTACGCATTAATAGCTCCGCGGGGGAGTACCCTGATGCCAATGGGGTGACTCTGTACCCTAGCAGGAACTGGCACACTTGTAAGTCGAGATCTCCGGGACCCATGCGTCGCAGCGCGTCCTTTGTGGTGCGCACGAGGCGCTCTACTTGGCCGTTGGTGGCCGGGTGGAAAGGGGCGGAGGTGACGTGCCGAATGGCGTTGAGACCCATGAACGTCCTGAACTCGGTGGACGTGAAGCAACTAGCGTTGTCGCTAACGAGGGTGTCGGGTAAACCGAACGTGGAAAAGACCCTCCGTAGATGCTTAATTGTTGTGGCCGAGGAGGTGCTCGAGACTGGGATTATCTCCAGCCACTTGGAGTACGCATCCACAACAAGGAGGAAGAGCGCTCCTCTGAACGGGCCAGCAAAATCTACGTGTACCCGGGACCAGGGCCCCCTTGCTGCGTCCCATTCTCTATGCGGCAAACGAGCCTCTTCTGGCCTTGAGCTCTGGCACGCTTCGCAAGTGCCGACCATGTGCTCGATGTCGGCGTCTAGCTGGGGCCACCAAAAGTAACTACGGGCCAGTGCCTTGGAACGGACGATCCCCGGGTGGCTGACATGCAGCAGTTTAAGCACCCTCGGCCGGAGAGACGTGGGGATCACTACCCGCTGTCCCCACAAAAGGCAACCCCTCTCTAGGGACAACACTACTTTTTTCTTGAAAAATGTGTCGAATTCCGCTGCTGGGGACGATACCGGCCACCCTTTCTGCACCCAGGAGCTAACTGTCGCTAACGTTTTGTCCTTGCCGGTCGCTTTGGCGATGTCGGCCGGTACTACCGGGGGCGAGTCTAGGACCTCTATCATTAAGACCTGGTGGTCTCGCTCTTCCCCGCCCACGTGGTTGCAACCCTGGGGAAGGGGGGACCTCGATAGGGCGTCCGCGTGGCTGATCTCCTTCCCTGGCCGGTACACCAACGCGTGCTGATACGCGTTGAGAAAAATGGCCCACCTGAGCATTCTCGGGGACAGAATTTGTGGCGTGGGCTTATCTGCGGTGAAAATGCCTAGCAAGGGCTTATGGTCGGTCACTATGGTGAAGGGACGGCCATACACAAAATCATGAAATTTTTTGGTTCCCGCAATGATCGCTAGCGCTTCCCTGTCTGTCTGGGCGTAGTTTCTTTCTGCTTTGGACAGGGACCTGGAGTAGAACGCTATTGGGGCCTCCCTCCCGTTTTCTAACACGTGGCATAACACCGCCCCCACCCCCACTGGGGATGCATCGCATATCAGGACCACCGGGCGTTTGGGGTTGAAGTGGGTCAGTACGGCATCGGATGCCAGGAGTCGTTTTAGGTCGTTAAATGCCCTCTCATGGTCGTCGCCCCACTTCCATGCCACGTCCTTTTTTAACAACTTGTGTAGCGGTTCTGCCACGGCTGCCTTGCGCGGAAGGAAGGAGTGGTAGAAGTTGAGCAGTCCGAGGAACGACTGCAGCTCGGGCTTGGATGTGGGGCGAGGGGCCTTTTTGATGGCGTCCACCTTTGATTGGGACGGCCGTATACCCTCAGGAGTTACTCGGAACCCTAGGAACTCTAACTCGGTCGCGAAGAAGACGCATTTGTCTTTCCGCAACCTCAACCCCGCCTTTTCGAATATTGTTAGGACCTTTCCCAACCTCTTTGCCAATTCAGCCCGGCTCCCCCCCGTTATCAGTACGTCATCAAAGTAGGGTAACACCCCCTCTAATCCCTTTAGGAGGCGTTCCATGAGTGACTGGAAAATCCCGGGCGCCGAATTTACGCCGAACTGAAGGCGCGTCACCTGGAACGCCCCTTTGTGGGTGACTATGGTTTGTGCCGCAGCTGCGGCCGGGGTCACCGGGAGCTGCTGGTAGGCTTGTGCCAGGTCAAGCTTAGCGAAACACCTCCCCCCGTGTAACCTGGCCAGCAAGTGGCTGACTACCGGCACCGGATATGCATTAGGGCGAATCGCCTTATTGATGGTGCACTTGTAATCAGCGCATATGCGGACCTCCCCGTTGGCCTTCAGTGCTGTTACAATTGGAGTTTCCCACTCCGCAGAATCTACAGGCACAAGAATCCCCTGACCCACCAATTTGTCCAGTTCCGCCTCTATTTTGTCCTTTAGTGCAAAGGGCACTCTGCGCGGTTTTAGCCTGATTGGTCGTATTTCAGGGTCCAAGTCAAAAGTCACTGGGGGGCCCTTGAATTTTCCGAGCCCCTTTTTGAAGACCTCGGGGTGCGCGTCGCACGCGCCCTGTATTGGATCAGTCCCGACGGCGTGTACTCCAACTGCGTGCACCCCCCCAATGAACAAACCCAGGGGCTGGAACCATTGAGTCCCGAGGAGGCTGCAGTTACCTCCCTTTAGGACGACTAGGGGGAGCGTTGCGGCGTGTTTTTTAAATTGGACCTGGAACTTCCCCACCCCCAACACTGGGATGCGGTTCCCCTGCACGTCCTTCAGTGTGGACCTCAATGCTTTGAGCTTAGGCCGCACATGGGGGGCGATTTTCAGGAACTCTCCCTGAGAAATGATAGAGTATGAAGAACCCAAGTCCACCTCCATCCTAACAGGGGCCCCTTGAATTACTACCTCAACGAAGTATCGGGGATGTCCGGCGGACACGCTGAACACCGGGGCGTCGTCCTCCCTGTTGTCGGAGATGCGCCCTACGCCGTCCTGCTTCCTCGTGGTCCGGGTGCCGTCCTTAGGCCTCGTGGTGCGGTCCTGCCTCGCCGAGCGGTCTGGCGAACTCCTCCTGGTGTCGCGCCGTTTTCTGCAGACTTTGGCGATGTGCCCGCGCCGGCCGCAGTTATGGCACTCGGCCTTCCTGAAAGGGCATTTGGTGCGGGCGTGGGTGGCACCACAGCCGTCGCAATGCCGGCCTTCCTTCTGGACCTTCCGCACGTCCTCGTCGTCTCCGCTCTCCGCGGATGAGTTTGAGGCTCGCCGGGCTGCACGCACCGAGCTTTCAGCCTTGGCCGTCTTCGGCCGCCAGTCCTGGAGCTCCTGCACCCCGGCCATCGTGGCTTCCGCGGCCTGCGCCGCGTCTAGGACCTCTTGTAGTGTGGGGGGCGGCTCTTGTTTCATCAGCGTGCGCTGAGTCTCGGTGTCCCTCAGGCCGCATAGCAGGCAGTCCCGGAGGGTGACTTCTGGGTTCTCCCACTTACATGGGCCGGCGGCCAGTTGCAGGGCCGCTGCGAAATCGGCGACCGACTCCCCGGGCGCTTGGACTCGCCTCCAAAACGTGCTCCGAGCGGGGAACATTGCTATCGCGGGCCGGAGGTGGGCGCGTAGCACTGCCAGGAGCTCCTTAGCTTTGAAGTCGCTCACCCTCCTCGGCGCGATCAGGTCCACCAACGTCCGCTTGGTCTCGTGCCCGAGCAGCCTGACAAAAATGGCCCTCTTTTTAGCCTCGTCCGTGACTTCGAGCTCAACGAGCGCCCCATTGAAGTCTATCTCGAACAGCTCCAAATCTCCCGGCTTCTTGATCTCGTAGCCGGCGCATGTCTTGGTCCCGTGGGCTGCCATTATCCTATCCTCGTCGCCAGTTTAGTGTATGGGACCAAAGACAACGAAACAGCCGAAGAGTTGGCTTAACATAGGTTTATTGCATGATGATCCGGGGGGAACATGGGGTAATGGTGGCGGTACATCTCATTATATACTGTGGGACTATACATTTGAATCTTGCAGCACAGTAGCTCATTGGCTACTGCCGGCGTGGCCTCGCCCAGGCACGCCTTACTCTCACAGTTGTATCTTCTTCCTGCTGAATGCGTGTATCTTCTTCCTGCTGAATGCGGAGACATTTCCCGCGGCTGTCCGTGATTGAGCAATGTGAACCATGTGAGACTGAACGCTCGCAGCTGCCCTAAGGGGTTGCTTGCTCGCGTTCCTTTCAGCTGAGGTACATTGTAATTGTGATGGATACATTTTTATCTTGATAGCTTTACAGTCCATTGATATGCATACATAACATTTGTGTATAAATGTACTCTTGGTTATCAAAAATAAGTGTATCATTTGTTTTTTCAGTCTTTTCTGTATAACCTATGAACTAAACTGGCAATATTTTTCTGTTAATGTTATTGGTGATATTTTAATGCCAAAGAGCCCAATAGCCATGATTTTGAAAGGGAGACTGTCATGCAGAGAACTGCTCGGAGGGGGTGGTCAGGATGGGGAGGGTTAACATTTCAATTTACTTATCTAATTATCTTGTACAGCATTTCTCTATGAACAGACTTTACAGACTCTTACCATACTGTCCCCTTATATCAAGATACAATGAATTTCAAAGATATCGTGTAGACTGCTATATTAGTTTTAAAACAAAATATTAAAATCTTTACATCTCTCAGTTCTTTAGGAAATCTTCACAGTCATTCAAAGCATTGTTACAATTCAACAAAAGTTCTTCAAACAAGATACATAGCCACAGAAATATTCATGTCAGTTTCAAACTTGAGGCCCATTCCACATTATTTGTAACTTATTAGTTTTTACATTTGAAAACACAAGAACTTTCTGCCCTTCTCTGGGCACTGATTTATTGTCATAATAAGTTTTCTTCTAACATTGGACTTTTTCAAAACTATCTTTGGCTATCTGCTGAACCTTTATTAGTCTCTGCTAAAAAGCCTAACTTTTGAATCCCTTTTAAACTTGCACAAAAAGACTTTGCCCCATTGGATTAGTTTCTGAGAACTATAAATGGTTACTATAAGTAAATATTATTTTCTACTTTAAATGTGTCTACAGTGAGTTAATCATTAAAAAAATGCAGAAAAATGAAAGCAAATGGGGCAGACAGGTACTGATGAAACCCAGCTAATCTCTCCAAAATTTCTGTATTGCTGTAGTTGTTTTTTCCCCATCTCATACGCTGTTAACTAAGCAGAATGACCAAAATTTCCCAATGTACACAATGTACATGTCAATGTGAATTGGCTCAGAGTTTATCTTCCCAATCTAACACCCCCCCCCCCCGCTCGCTATTCTTCTACTTTTCTGTAGCAAGTGCACATGCATTGGTTCAGGTAGTGTGATCATGTATGCCAAATATAGAGGGATTTGTAACCATTTTATTTCAGGCCATTCCACCTGAGTACAGCAACTATGAGAGAGGGAGGGCAGTGAACCTATTCTGATAGGGAATGGTCTGCCACTTGACTCCTTCTCTTTGGTCTTTCCTTCCTCCCTTCCTTTCTTTCATTGAGAATGAGGAGAAAATTGTTAAGCTGCACTTGTTTGCAGCTTGTTAAGGTATGGATGAAAATATGAATGACCACAGCAGAGTGCCTTAACAAACTGCAAACAAGGCAGATTATCTATTTCCTCCTCTCTCTATTCAACCGTATGATTGGTTAAAGTGAATTGACCAATAGAAACTTGGCTTCCTAGGTATGACTTCACAGCAAATCCATTCTCCTTTTTCCACTGGGTTGTACCTAAAGCCTACAAATCCTGAGAAAATGAGAAGTGCTTTCAGTGGTGGACCACATACTTTATATGCAGAGGATTCCAGATTCAATCTCAGTTGAGTCCAAGATGGTGGGGTTTAGTGCTAATAGGCAAAGAAGACTTTTGTCCTGATAGGCCAATGCCACCCAAAGTGAACCGTATTTAATTTAAGTGGACAATCAGTTTGCAGTCAAAGAAGATCTGATTGGAAAGTGGCCTGGTGTTCCTGATAGAGATGATCTTCAAAAAATAAAAAATTGAAAATTGCATTTTCAAGCACATACTGCACACTCATCTGATTCAGAGCTACTTTGCTCTTGAAAATATTATATGTTTTGGTTTCTTATCACAGCATTTTTTTTCTTTTGCTACACAGAAGATGTCTTCATTTTGTCTCTCCCTTGCTCTCAGTTTCAGGTGTCATTGAACCTGATGATGTTTGTCATGTTTAACTGCAGTTGCTGTGACAAAGCATTACTGTTTTCCAGGAGATGTTTTCTGCCTTTATCACTATCCTTCCCAACCCCACTTCCCTATATACTGGAGGGTGTCTTAGTTTGCAAGAATGGCTCTTAGAGGTCATCAGATTTTCCTTTTATAAATGGGGGGGGGGGAGTGGCAATGGAAATAAATTGGAAAGACATGATGCAAAATGTTTATATTGAAAACCTGATGAGATTATTACAATATTTTAAAGTATCAGGTATCATTATAACCTCATATCATAGAGATGCCACCTTTCTTTGAACTATAGTCAACAGAGTCACAAGGCTAAATATGCTCTGTTGACAATAGTTCAAAGAAAATCAACTAAAATTGGTATAATATTGAGAAAAACAGAGAGAGGTTTTTTTTACCTCTTTAAAGTATGGAACTGAAATATATGAGTCTTTACTGTTTTATATATCTTAAAAACTAATATTAGTGGCTCTATAGGCTATTGGTGATTGGCTTAAAGTACATTGACACTGTACAATATTCAGTTAATTTTGTTCTTCCAAATCTTTATTATCTGAATTCAGAGAAAATTTTGCTAATTGATTTGACAGTTAGCTGATTAGTATTCATTGTAGCAGTTTTCAGCAAAACAACTCAGCAATTTTTTTTAAAAAAAAGTATGCAAAACAGCATTTAGATAGCTTATGATTGGTGGGTATAAATAGAATTTACCATATTTAATCAGCAAAATGAACAAATGAATCTGACATGTCAAATATGTCAAACATCTTCTGTTTCACAAAGAGGACTAAATGGGACAAATATGTGGGAGAAATGGGGCCAAATCTATATGCAATAATTGGGGGAGCTTTTAAACTTGAAAATATAGTATTCATCTGATTTCTGAAATTCTGCTATTCTGATCTATCTGGGAAAGAAAAGAGATTTGGGTAAACTGTTCTGTATGTTGAGATACTTATGTCCCTGTTAAGAAGCTTCTGCTAATCAAAATCCCAGATTCTGAGGCTTGTCTGTGCCAGGAACCCAGTTAGAACCCAATGTACCAAAGAAATTTGACTGCATATATCCACTGATGGGAGAAGCTATTCTTTTGGTCTACAAGTCCCAGGACAGTCCAGCCAATATAATCACCAGCTAGGATGTTTCTGACTACAACACTGTGGTACCCGTAGTCCAGAAAAGTAACTTCCCCCATTTTTAGGTATTTTGACATGTACAATTTCTATTCATTTCTAATAACTATACCTGTTTGTAGATAGATTAAATGAACACACAGATATACCCAGACACATCCCAGCTGCAACAGAACTTGAAATATTGACTGTGGACAAACAAGAACAAGGGATACAACCAAAATCCAAGGTAATCGATTCTCTGGGGCCAAATGAAAGACTCCTTCCTCCTTTAACCTCAGCCCCACATTAGGCCAAATAATAAAAGCAGATGTCCCATGTACAGGTTTTTGTTTTTTTAGAGCAGAAGGGGAATCTGAATTCCCATACCATTCAACCATAGCAATATTTGGGAATTGAGTTCTGGGAAACATCCAAATTTCGTTGCATGAAATCCATCGAGAACAGGTTCAAATGAGGGATTTCACTCAGAGTGAGAAAAGAGGAGCTGTTATAACCTGGAAGAAATTTAAACACGTCCAGAGAGCAAAATGATATCTCAAATTGCTGTGATTTATCCAGTACCACTCACCTGACCCCACTCCTTTCAAATACCAAACTGACAAGCTGAGCTGTAATACTTAATAAGAGAGAGCCCCCTCACCTTCCATCTTTTCCTCTAGAAACCTTCAACTGCTTAATGTATAAAGAATATGTATAAGATTGTGTCATAGACTGAGAAAGAGATTTCAGTGACATAAACAGTGATATATAGATAAAGGATACATATGTAGATATATACATATTGATATAGATGTATGCGGATACAGAAACATACAAAATATGAGGGTAGGAGATTAAAAACACACATGCTAGTTGCAAAATTAATATTAACTGCATAAGCAGTTCATAAAAAGCCAAAGGGTACCTCCCAGTTCTCACTTTCAATTATTACTCCTTGCACGTAACATTTATCTGAACCTTGCAAATAATTCTTCCTGCATTTTCTGATAGTATGTTTATATGTTTAGCAAGGGAATGCTCCAGAAATACCTAAACCAATCATTTATGATAGGAGGCTCCATCTGTCCCCCTCCCAGTTTGTTGTCACAGTCATCTTGGCAGCAACAAGTAGATCTAAAACCAGTTTGATGTTTGATTTATAAACAAGTCTTTTTATTAAGCTGATTAAATTAGTTTGGGATCTGGTAGAATGTTACTATGGAACATGTGTTATTAATAAAACCAAACCACAGTTTGCCAAAAGGAATGTATTTTCAAACAAGATCCAAACATGCACAATGGGCTGTAAATTTCTAGCACTTATTTGGCCATCTTTTTCATATATAAATGGCAACTTAGAAGGTATAAGATGCCTTTGAGAGAGTTCTTTCTCAGACTCATTGAAATTAATTTCAATTCATTAATTTCGTATCACCCCCCCCAAAAAAAAATCTACTTCAATTCTGTTAAATGTTCATCAATTGCATGTCCTCTTTGCATTTCCTCATAATCTTTAGGAAATGGTGTCCACATCTAAAAATGATGAAAAACTCTAATCCTTACTCTCCCAGACATATGTTTTTCAGTTATTACTGACTCAAACATCTGTTTCACCTCAGAGTTGGGGGTACACAGAAAAAGCCTTCTCGAAGATTGTGGTATTTTTGAACAACACTTGGGCATATCCCGGCCAATGGCAATCTTGTCCTATCTAATCTTTCTCACACTAGGTCAGGCAAAAGGAACTACAGAATGAATTCACCAAAATGTGGCTTCATTTTGGCAGCTTAAAGTCAGGATTTTAGAAAATTAAACTTTATATCATTCAGGTAATATAGAGCCTATTACAGCATTGAAGCCACTTTATGAAACCAAATTGCACTTCTTGTCTTTCCACCATTACTTAACATAGAATAGATTTTAAAACGTATGTATTTTTATCCATCATCAGATATTGCTTCCTCATTTCTGTCCATTTAACTGCTCTGTAATATAGGAGATTTTATAGCAACATTCGAATCTTAATACAGTATCTGCACACCCATCAAATGTCATTCTTTCTTATATGTGGAATTATAACCACAGCCCCTCCCTTTCCACTTCAAAATAGCAATCTTTCTCACAAAATTGGTTCAAAAGCTTGAATGATCTTTTTAATAGTTCAGACCAAAACCCAGAGCAGATTGCACACTCTTGAAAAATCAGTGTTGCCAGGTTTGACTGTGGCAGTCAAAATTAAATAAATAAAAATCACCTGTGGCACTTTAGACTAAAAATTTAGTGTGCTATCGGGTTCTCATGGTCTTGAACACACTCCATCAAATACATGGAGTTGTTATAAATAATTTGAGGCATACATTTATTTATTGTTTATTTATTTATTACTGTATCTTACTCAATATAAAAAGATTTCAAGGCAGATTACAGACAGTAAAACAATGAACAATTTAAAGCACTCAATATATAACCATTCAAAGAATGTACACAGTAATAGAACTGCATAACCTGGTGAGGGCACAACCCTGAGTCCTGAAAGAATTAATGAAGAGTTGATTTTTTTACCTGACAATGCAATGAGCTCAGCAGCAAGTAGGCTTCCACAGGGAGGACGTTCCACAGCTGTGGTGTAACAGCAGAGAAGTTATCTCCTATATCCTTGCTATCTGCGGGTTGTCTGATGAGGTTCTTGTTGCTTCCGGCCCTTATAAGCAATAGTCCAGACAACGATGAACAGAACAACAACAGGAGTTTATTTAACAGTCTTTCAGGACATAAGATGGCTATACGAATCCCATGAAATCAGTCCCTCCGGAATCTGCCGAAGAAGAGGCAATGCCTAAGCTACACCCTTTGAGTGATAGCGTTTGGAGGAGACCCAGGCTTAGCTCGTTACTGGCTACCTGTACTGAATGGGTAGTATAGATCCGGTCCAGCCCCTCCCCTTGTTTACCCATGGGGCTTATACACTGTCTCACCGGCGGTGGCTCCTTGATAGAAAGTAGCGACCCACCGGACAATCATAACCAAGCAATCATAACACGATATATAAGTATTAACCAATGAGGAACAGGATCCAAAACTGTAACCAATCATAGAATTCTGATTAGCATAATGAGTGCGCTCAGAGAGGGAGATTTCGCGCCAACTTTAGCTCCTAATTTGGATGATGGGAAACCACAATTTTCTCTTTGCAAGGCGCTGCCCGCACAACTTGCAATTGTACCTTAATACACAACAGTTCTACAAATAGCTGAAGAAAAAGTGAAAGGCAAAGGTAAAAGAGAAAGATTCACTTAACTGAATGCAGATTTCCAGAGAACAGCAAAGAGTGATAAGCAGGCCTTCTTAAAGAAACAATGCACAATAATAGAGAAAAATAACAGAATGGGAAGGACTAGACATCTCTTTAAGAAAACTCAAGAAATCAAGGGAACATTTCGAGCAAAAATGGCTATGATATAAAACAAGAATGGTAGGGAGCTAACAGAAGCAGATTAGGAAAAGGTGGCAAGAATAAACAGAGGAACTATGCAAGATGGACCGTAATGTCCTGGGCTCCACAATCTCACTCCCAAGCAGGAAAGCCATGCACCTGGGGCTCCCCCTTCTCTGCTGTGGATCCAGCTTGGTTCCATGGTGGGGTGGGTGATCAGGGTGGTGTGGATGCTGCCTTCTCTCCATCTCCAACAACGCTGGTCCCAATGCCCCCCAGGAACTGCTGCTTTGGCCACTGCGCTTTGTTTGGTCCACCTGGTCTGCGGCACTCAGGGACAGAGGGAGAGAGCCGAGCTGAGGGCATGTGTGCGCGCATACACACACCTGGCAGGAAAAGCCACCTCACTGTTGCCATGTAAGAGGAGGAGCACCAGGCTGTTTTCCACTCCTTTAAACCAAGGGGTGATTTGTTTATCCCACCACAAGACTTTTTTTACAGCATTACAAGCTGAAAATTACCCTTGCTTTTGTTTGGTGATAAGTTATCAGGAGGTGAGCAGTGGAGTTCTTTTGCAAGTCGATTGTGCATACTCAGCAGCTTTGAAGGAATGTGTCCCTGGAGGAATGATATTTTATTTCCTTATTGCAAAGCTATAATCTCATGTAATTTTGCAGTTGAATAATAGATGCATCAGCATCTTGAACTTTATTCCTTTCAATGTTGAGGAGTTTGTATTGTGTAGAGGTTTTTTCCCCATTTGCTGCAAGATTTATTTATTTATTTAGTGTATTGCACTTTTACACATTGAGTCAATATATAAAAAAAAGTAAAATATATACATAAACTGTATAAAACTAAACATTAATTTATAAACAAACATCTAAACAATTTTTCCTGTGAGAAATAAGCATATATAACAATGTATGTGGGTAACTCTGAAGATCAAGGCACCTTGTTGGAAGAGGTTGGTAAAAACTGTCATGGTGAAATCTGTTCTTTAAAAATATTTTTGTCTGTCATTGTTGCAGTCCCTAAACCATGCAAGACACCAGAGCTGACCTCTTTTGGAAAGGAAGAGAGCTGTTTCCCTTATTCCCACACACACTTTCTCTCTGGAGCATTGGACTATGTAGCATCAGCCCTCAGTCCAGGAATACTGCACACTAACCAAGTTGGAAAAGCCCTATGCGCATCACACCAGACATGTTTATGTACTATAGGTGAAGGAAAAGCAGAGAACTTCATTCCTGTCTGATGGTCAGAATATAAATCTGTCATGACAGCCTTCAGAAGATTTTTTGGCCTGGGAGTAATGAAGTGAAGTAAATGTTCTGAGTAAACTGATATGAGGCATGACTGGGGAATTAGAAAGGTACAGAGATTAAGAAGGCATTTTAGCCTGGGTTTTAACAGCATTGAAAAATGGTCTAGATGCAAGATCCTATGGCTTTAAATGCTGGTCTGCGAAAGCCTAGTTGGGAGCTATGCTACAGGTTTGGGTTTTGTTGGTCTGCAGACATCTGTATTTAACAGATGTCTGCAGACCAACAAAACCCAAACCTATGCAAGTGTGTGGATACTGGCATGTGTGTGTACATGCAGTAGGCAAGTTGCACCAGGAGTGAGGTGGATTTATCTGGGATGTTCTAATTCCTTTGTTTTTCTGCCACTGTAGAAACAATCCTGATCCTAAAGTCACTGCCAAAGTGATAGCTCTCTTTTTATTCCACAACCAGTTCTACTTTGCAGGCGCACCCCCCAAAGAAAGACTCAGACACCGGTATATGGATAAAGGCATCGGGCCACTTTTATTGAATAATGCCCTAGTCCGAATTATAACTTTCAATTGGTGTAATCATCCAATTGTAATTCTTTAAGGCAAGCAGGCCGCAGTAACACTGGTAAGGTTCCTCCCAAAATGCCAGTGGCAATTGGCTACATGTAACTATTTGTATCAATTTGTTTGTTGACACAAACAAATTGTTGAATGGTGTCAATAAACTATCTACTGACACCACCCTATGACGTGTATCCATGAAATATCAAGGTGATGCAGTCTGTGAAGCTCCTGACATCACCCCTTGCCTGGTTCACCCTTGACCGGCCAAACCTATTTCCCCTGTCCCTGTCTAGGTGTTGGCCAGTCAATTGCGAACCTGCCGGATACCTCTGGGTCATAAATCTTTACCTTACCAGTGCTACCCGCCACATGGGGAGGCGTCCATGATGACTCACCGCCCCCCCCCCCCCGACCGTCAGCTCGGTCACCAGGCCTGCTTGCATATCCTCAAGAAAGAGGTTCATACCTCTGGCCGACAAGTGGACCCCATCTCCTGCATAGAGATCATAATCCTGCAAACATATCCTAGGGTGCCAGATGGCTGTCCCCAAGCCCTTGTCTGCCTGGAACCAGGCAACAGCCTTGTTTACCGACCGGCGAGCGCGGTCAAGGGCATGGAGGTCAATGCCTCCCCTGTAAGTCTGTCGCAGCACAATGTCCGACCATAGCAGCCGCGTGGACGGCCATACATAATGTAAATAGGCCAGGTCACTGCAAATCGTGAATTTTAAAGAGAGGCCAGTGACCTGTGCGAGGTCATTGCTCCCAAGGTGCAGGATAAGGACATCAGGCGGTCCAGCATCCCTGATGGAAAACAGGAATGGCAACAGTTCCCGCCATCTCATACCGCGCTTACCGTACCATCGCATACGTGCGGCTGCATGTAGCCCGAGATGGGGTCCCCACTCTGTCGCCGCAGCATACTGCGCTGCCCAGTGCACGTAACTGTGGCCCACCAGCCATGCTGCCACTGGTGTGCGGGGACACACAGGGTCTGTAAAAGAAGAAAGAGGGACAATGACATAACTGGTACTCATGCATGGAGGGGGCGTAAATATAATGCAAAGTGCATGGATCCCCATCTGCCCATCCAGCGTATATCAGCCTCAGAGTACCCAAACGCAGCTGCAGTGGACGCAGCACCTATCCTAAAGGAATGGGTGCCGTAACGAGCCCCGGGGAGGCCCACACTGTGAAGTGCCATACCGGTCACCTTCCAAAACTGGAATTTAGTGAGGGGAGACCCATCCTGGTGGCAGAAAAATGCACCAGGGTGCGTACTACGCACTGCCAAAAATTCATGTAGGGCACCAACCAGACAGATGTCTTCAATGGAACATTGTAGCAGTCTAACTCCACTGCCTACGCCGTGCTGATCAACCTTTGAGGACCATATCCTCAACTGAGCCCACTCATGTGCAACATAGACATCGTCGAGTTCCAGTGCCCTACAAGACGCATCCGCCTTAAACAATGGTACCAACTCACTGATGCGGAGTGCTCCAAAGAAGGCAACAGTGGTAGCTGCGTGAAAAAGAGCCACCTCATACCTATCATAACATCAGTTATGCCAGCCTCGTGCAAGGTGGGTAAGAACCTCTGGTGAAATTGGGTGACATGTGTCCGGGTGGCGGCCACGTTCACATGTCCACCCCTCCAAAACATGGCGTATGCAGAAGTCATTCACGCAGTCAGCGAAGCCCCGCACCTTGGCCATAAATGCCAGTGCCGAAAGCCTAAAGGCTATAGTACGGGGGGGCAACCCCTGACCGTGAAGATAAACCATGTATTGTAAAACCTGGTCTACTGGTATTGGCCACACTTCAGGCAACCGTAGTTGCCCACAAAAGGTTCTAAATTGTATGAAAGCATGCTGATACGCCTTACGCGTGCGAGGTGCCAATGACATGCCGATTGCCCGGTTCACCTCTCCTCGCCAAATGTCCAAATCTTGGCCGGGAGTGGCGAGGGGAATTCCTCTGCTTCCGGAGCCAAGGCACGGAACCGGGAGATCTGCAGGCGGGATAAAGCATCAGCAATATCGTTATTGATACCTGGTACATGTCTGGCCCTGAACAGCACATTGAGGCGTAGGCTTCTCAAAACAAATTGACGAACCAATGCCATGACCCTAGGGGATTTGGACGTCTGGACGTTAACAATGTGCACCCCTGCAGCATTGTCACACCAAAAATGGACCACTGAGTTGGCCCACTTGTCGCCCCATAGCATTAGTGCTCCCAAAATGGGAAAAAATTCCAGGAAAGTAAGATCGCAGAGGCGATCCGTGCCCTGCCATTTGTGAGGCCATCGGCCATATGCCCACCGCCCCTCAAAATAAATCCCATAACCCAGAGAGCTGGAGGCATCCGACTGTACTTCAAATTTAGGGCAGACCATAAGGTCTGATCTCCAAAAAGAGACCCCGTAAAAATCCTGGAGGAATGTGAGCAAAACCGAAAGGTCTGCCCGTATGCCCCTGGTCAGCCGGACCCTGTGGTGGCGTTTTAATAGGCCAGCCATGGCATCACACAGACGCCTGGCAAAAGCTCTGCCCGGTGTCACCACCCTGCAGGCAAAGTTGAGGTGGCCGTAAAGGACCTGTAGTTCACAAAGGGACACTTTACACTTGGCAATCAGTGCCAGAATCGCCGCAGAGATCTGAGTCACCTTGTCCATGGGTAACCTGGATGCCTGTGCTACAGTGTCAATTTCGATGCCTAAAAAGGTGAGCTTGGTGGCTGGCCCCCCGGTCTTTTCAGGCGCTAAGGGGACACCCAGTTCCCGCATAAGCGCCTGAAATGTAGTAAGGAGACGCGTACATGTGTCCGAGCCCCGTTCACCCCCGAACAAAAAGTCATCGAGGTAATGGGCTACAGACTGGGACCCTGACCTACGAACAAAGGCCCATTGGAGGAAAGTGCTAAATTGTTCAAATGCTGAACATGAAATAGAACAGTCAAAAGGCATGGCCTTATCTATGTAGAACTTTCCTCGGAAACGAAAACCCAACAGCTCAAAGTCCTCGGGGTGCACTGGCAGTAATCGGAATGCCGATTTGATATCACACTTTGCCAGGAGGGCCCCGGGACCACAGGAGCGTACCATCTGTAGGGCCTGATCAAACGACTTGTACCTGACTGAGCAAAGGTCATCAGGAATAGCATCATTGACCGAGGAACCCACAGGGTAAGAGAGATGGTGAATTAAATGAAATTCACCTGGGGTCTTTTTCGGTACTAGCCCGAGAGGAGAGACCTTCAAGTTAGGGAATGGAGGTTCAGTAAAGGGCCCAGCAACTCTCATAGCCTTCACCTCCTTAGCTATGCTTTGTGCAGCGACCTCCTCATTACCCTTCAGAGAAAGTAAGTTCGGGGCATCCTGCAGTCCCTGAACACCCCTAAATGGAATACAAAAGCCAAACTGGAAACCTTCTAACAGGTACCTCGCATCATCCCATCTAGGATAAGCGGAAAGCCATCATTCCAGCATAGGGATATTAATTGGGGAGGGGGCCTTTTGCGTGGCTAGCCCCGTCAGAGGGAGCTCTGGCCACCTCTACCTGTGCCTCATGACCCACCAGCCCGCGGGCACGTGGAGGCGGCATGAGGGCCAGAGCAAGAAGGACACTCGTGTCAAAAACGACACTGACGCTTGTTGCACACGCCGCTAGCTGAGAAGCTCCAACACAGCAGGCAGGCTGGAACCCCCTGCCCTGCCAGCTGGCGGGGAACCTGCGTCGCAGCTGCCCGCTGCCCGGCATGGCCACAAGGGTACCTATCACCAGGCACCGGACACGTGTGAGTCATATACAAGAGCCACAATTGCTGGCAGGGCTCATCCCACCTCATCTCAGGATGTAGGGCCACTCTCATCCTGAATTCCTCATCGTAAGCCAACCACGACGGGCCAGGAAAATCAACCATCGCCCTATAAATGTTGTCGAGGTATTGCACCATTGGAATGGCCAAATCAGGCCGGGCCCTCAGGTATACCGCCATATATATAAGGTATGCCGGCAACCAATTGACCCAGGTACGCGGTGGCTTACGACGATGGGACAACTCCTTGTCCTTGTCATCCTGTCCCTCCCTCTTCTCCTTGGTGGGCTCACGATTCAAGAGGGAGAAAATATCAACTTGCCGTGGCCATGGCCACTGCACCCCCCCAGTGTGACTGGACAGTGTCGGTGGTGCACTAAATTGAACCGGATACTCACTAGTCGCACCCCCATGAGCCGCCCTCACTGGGGGTTCCGGCCCACAGCGGGCGTCGGAGCTCGCGACAGGCATCGAGCTCTGGGGCCATACCTGACTGCTCCCCACCGGCAAATCAGGATGTGCGGGGAGCTGCGAGCTGCCAGCCGGGGCTGGCCTGATGGCCTCGAGCAGCTCGACCCAGTTGACGGCCCGCTGGAGAGTCACGGCTGACATGTTGGCCGGGATTGACGAAGGGGCCGTAATTGAAGCGGCGGCTAAACCCCCATCAGAAGGCAGTTGGGCAATTCCCATTGATGCCTCTAGCACTGAAATGCGTGCGATAAGTGCATCAACGGCCTCCGAGCCCCCAGTATAAGGTGGGCCGGGCGGGCCGGGCAGCCCACTAGGTAATTGCTGGAATGGAAACCCGAATGAGGATCCAGGGCCTGAATAGGGCCATGCCCAAAACTCCGGCCCATGGGGGGCCGGAGGAATGGTGGGGTGGAAACCCACACCAGACCCACCTGGGCCACCCTGTCCTGAGCCGTGAAAAGGCCCTCCAGGGGCCGGGATCCCTGAGGGGCCAGCATGTGCCAGCCCAGCCTGCAGGCTTGTGTCAGGCTGACAGGCAGAAGCCTGGTCGGCCCCACTGGCAGCAGTGGGCAAAGCCATCCCACTGCCCTGCTGCGGGGGTGCAGCCCGAGTCCTCTGACCCGATGGCTAGTTCAGTTTCTAATTTTTGATAGTTTCTTCAAAGATTTAATAGAAAGCAAAAGGTTATATTTTAAAATTCTATATGGGTGAAAGGAAATATGGTAGATAATTTTTGTAGATGGATGTTTTACTTGGCTGGAGTTAATGAGGAGATCGTTCTAGGTGAATTAACATTACGAATGCATTGGAGCTGCTACTGGATGAGAGCCCAAAGTTAGAGTACAATCTATAATTTCTGTGGTAAAATTTAGGTTTATTGACCTGATGTGGTTCTCTGGGGGTCTGCAGTTTCTGTGAAAGATTTATCTTCACCCCTTCCTTTAAGAAAAACAATGAACTATGTTAAAAAAAATCAGAGACATATTTGAGATTCAGAAATAGCAATTATTTACTGATGTGTGAACATCTCCTTGGGTTGTGTTCTCTGCACACTCCTCCTCCTGTGCTGCATACTAGAAGCACTAGGAAGCACCCAATTCCACTTTCAGTTCTCCGCAGTTTGCTGTTTTGTCCATACTGGTACAAATTGTAATTCAGGTTAAACTATAGGTCATTTAAACAAGCCACTATACAACCCAAGTCCTATATCCAGTATGACACAGAAATACTTCAGCACCAATATGATGGATATTTCTTCCACTCCTCACCTCTGTCACTGTCCTCAAGTTCCTTGAAAATAGTTGTGGTCATATCATCCCACTCCTGATCATCCTGGATCCTGAAATTCCATGGATCCCACTCAATATTTCCTTGTAGCTCATTTGGTAGAGCATTAAACTTCAACAAATTTAAAAGCTGAAGATGGAGCTGTGCTTCTGATATCTTTCTATGCATGCTGAAGCAAGGATAGATATTGGCTCATACATCCAACACTGAACTACAGTTTTGAATTATGTCTGAATCAATGACACTTGAGCTGTTAAATATATGGACATTCCATTTTGAGTGTTGGGTTCCATTTAAAATGACCTTGCAATCCTGAACTGGCACAGACTAGATCAGTTTCTAATGCAGATTAAATCTTTTAATGTAGATTAAATTTCCCTGTGGATTAGGATGACATAATGAGTGGCCCAGCATTATTTTACATGCTGTTCATTTTTTATTGTGACTATAAACCTTAAGAATAATTCCCAGTACAAATAACACAGTGCAAATGTGTGAAGAACAGAAAATATAAATATAATCATAGTAAGAAATCTAGAACTAGGAACATGCAGTATGTAAATAATAAATAATCAACTAAAATAAATCAAGAAATCCAATATAAACAAATGACAATGAATAGGAACAAACTCAAATGGAAGAGAATTCCTGCATGTAATATTTTCTGTCATACAACACCTATTCCAGTAAAGAAGAAATGTGTTCCTTCATGGGGAAAAAGTTTGATTAGCACTACATTAGATTCTTCTTAATTGTTTCTATGCAGTTGCATCCTCTCTCTCTCTCATAATAACATAACACCATCATAAATTTTTATTATGCACATGATAGTTATGCCTTGCTATTTTAAAGTATGATCTCACATGGGATTTCTTTAAATAGGAGATGGCAAGTTTATCCCAGAGCATAAACATTTCACCAGAATACAATGCTTTTCTTCTTTTCCTAGGTAGAGTCATCTCTCATATTGATTTTCTGCAGAAGCCGAAGGAAGTTCTGTGCATTTTGCTATCTCTGCATGGGGACAAAATTGTATCCAGTAGCATGAGGAAAGTCTATAAATATTCAAAGACAAAGAAAAGTGTTGAAGATGGGACAATTAATAGAAACATCTAATCAGCCATTATTTGAACCCTGGGAAAGGCTGACATTTCAAATAACACACTACCATCAGTATCACCGCCACCACAAGAATAACAGTACTAATAGTTAATGTCTTATTTTTTTCTTTCAATAAAGTCAAGGTCATATTATGGACATTCCCTCAGCTTATGATTCCCACAGTCCAGAAAAGTTAGACCACTAAGTTTGTTTGTTTATATACATTTATATACTGCCCATCGGGGATAGTTTCCCAATCTGGGCAATGTATAGCAGTTACAATAACAAAGCAACCTTTAATGTCTCACATCAACAATCATAAATAGCAATGAATAGCAATGAGTAACAATGATGGCATCCAGGCAACAATATCAATACGAGCAAAATTACTGATTGGCCACAGAAAGGATATTTTAAAATGTCTATTTAATCCAGTTTTAAAATGTTTTTTAAAAATGTCCAAAGATGGGACTTGATGTAGCTCAGCTGGCAAAGAATTCCAAAGTACAGGTGCGGCTACCATCCTATGAGTTTCATGCCTGAGTTGGGATCCAAACCTTAGACAAAATCTGAGACCCTTGTCCCAAGCTTGGGTATTTCTTACTCTCTGAATATTTTATACTACATTGTCCTTGTAGGATGCAGCAGATGGGAGATATAAGCCAAAACTTTGCAAGCAGCCGATGCAATTGTATGAGATGGGAAGGGTTTCTGAATTTCACTATGCACATTTAATCAAATGCTTAAAAGCATACTCATCTAGCAACCCTTGCTTCTCTTATTGTACTCCATGAGAACAAGGAATCACAAAGAACAGTTCTGCTTGTCTGTGCAGTCCAGCATTATCATTTCTCAGGGTAAGGCAATTACCTCAGGTACTAAATGCTGCTCCATACTTGCTCTCACACCCACCTATTGGTCTTGAACCTCTTGGCCATTCTTCCCTTGGAGGACCAAGCACCTTTCCTTGTAGCCTGTCCTCCATCTCTTAAACCCAACCATTGTACTCAATTCTGCACAGAAGCCTAACTGGTACACTACTGGTATTGAAGAAAGCATTGCCAATTCACTTGGTTCCTGTACAAGCCATAGAGAGGGGGAGGACACCATCATATATTTTGCCTCAGATACCTTTTGAGCTATCCCTCTCCCTGTGTGTTAATCATAAAAATTATTTTCAACATCAAATTGTAAATTTATGTTCATCTTTGAATCAACTAAACAGAACAACTGCTGCCTTCAGATTTCCCCCCTTCTCTTATCTTACTGTGTGTTTATTATAAAAACAAGAGCTAACACGTTGCTGGCATCCTTTCAAACCTCTGGCTACTGCTGGAGGTAAATTATTACTAATGTCACTCCAGTGAACATGACAATGGAGGGACAAGTGATAGGTTCAAAAATGTCTGCAGTGGGAGTGGGGGATAAAGAAGATTGGTGGGCAAGTGCCACCCTTCGGAGCTAGGATCAGATAACAGAATTTTCCAAAGAAAGGGGTAACTCCCATCCAAATCTTCAGTCGACACAAGTGCTACACCATATGTTTAAATATAGGAGCAGCTGAAACAGCAGAAGCTTGTCTCACATAAGAAAAGTCTCTAATCATCTGCTTTGATTAAAAGGGATGCTGCCAAGATTGAAATTATAGATGTGTGCATGAGTAATGATGCGCTAGGTCAAAGGGTAAGAAATGAGGGGTCTCTTGACCTACTAGAGAAGATATATAAAGAAGAGGTACAGAACCATTTGAAAGGATGGAATTTTAATCAGAGAAAAAGAGAGAGGACGAGAAAGAGAGAAGAGGCCTATCTCCATGGGGGATTAAAGTCACTTCAGTGGTTATCCACATACATAACTAATCCCTTGGAAATGTAACGCCAGGGAGAAGAATCTTAATAAAAAAATATGGAAAGGAAGCAAGAGATTAGTGCTCTTCATCCATTCTTTCCTCCTTTCTTCTGTTATACAGAAGCACTGGAAGAGAGAATTGCCAATGAGAGAAAAAGACCCAGCACAGATATGAGTTGGGGTGAGCAGTTCAAAAGCAAGAAATTGCAAGTAGATAAATAGGTACCACTTCAGTTCCGTGCACTCTGGTGTCTAGTCATCCCTGCCACATGCCCATGGAAACATCTGCAAATGCAGACAGCACTGGCTCTATGGCTGTAAACAGAAATGGGCACTGAACCCTAGAGTCGGATACGACTGGCTTTTGAGCAAGGGCGACCTTAATCACTTAATGTTCTAATGTGCCATCAGGTCAGCCTACAGTAACAAAGTCAAGGCTACGGAGTCTTTTACAGAGTCAATCCATCTCATGTTCAGTCATCTTCCTCTCTTACCACTTTAAACTTTTCCCAGCATCATTATCTATTCAATTTAGTCTTATCTTCCCATGATAGGTCTAAAGAGCAACAGCCTGAGTTTAAGCATTCTTGTTTTTATGTGTGTAAGTTCAGGCTGGATCAAGAACACCTTTATTTGTCTTTCTGGAAGTCCATGGCCTCCCTCTTCCCCTCACAGATGCATACTTTAATGAGTTGGGCAGGTTTGAATATGCTAGGGACAGTGACAGCAATGGGTTCAAGACACTAGACACCGTTGTGAGTCTTGTTCAAGAATCAATTGTTATCAACAGAAAACAAATGAGAATAGAGGTGGAGAAACTCATGAAGGGCAGCTACTGTTCATTTTTTTAAAAAAATGACAAAAATATGCACAGCATTCACCATGAAAGGCCTTTCCTCATCAGTGGCCAAAGACCTCTGTAAATAAAAATATTGGAAGATCAGCATCAAAGGAGCCAGCCTGGGAGCTGCCACTATCTTTTCTCAAGTCTTCAGCAACTATCCCTCTATGGGTAGTGGGATAAAAGAGCCCATCCTGAAGATCTGAAAACTTGGATAGGCTCACAATCCTTCAGATGCTTTCTTATATTCTCATGAACACACACCACTTTCACTGCTCTTCTTCATTTTCAGAAGAAGAGATTAGAGCCCACAACTCTCTACATATTTGTTTTATCGCAGGACACTTGTTCAGTCTTGTTTTTAACCTGATTTCTTACTTCCAGCCTTTTGTTATTCTTCTGGTGCTCCATTTTTATCATCTTCATGAATGACTGTAAATGAAAGGTTTTTGCAGAATGACACAAGCTTCCCTACGCTTAGCAAGAACACAAAAAGTATCTGTTTCATGGCAGCCTTCCATCCATTTGTGACAAGTCTAACCAATTCATGTATTCCATTGTTCTTCTCACTGCTGTTTGCCCAATTCTGTGTCCCAGTGAGCCTAATGAAGGCTGTTGTGGTAAAAAGCAGTCGCTGAAGGACTTGAGACCAGAGTGATAGAAGCCTGCCTTTGAACAGAATCTGATATCTAGACAGCTGCTATGGATTTGAGAAAAATCATAATCATTTTGTTTTTCATAATGAAAAATGATTATGATTCTCTCAAATCCATAGCAGGATTTTCATACTGGGAGAAAAGTATGTTAGAAAAACATAGAGAGTTGGAGAACAAGCACTGAGTGGGAGCTTGGCTGCTTTCTTTCTGGAAGAGTGACTGTGGTGGTGGTGATAAAGGTGATTGTAAATGCTTTCACAACTTGATGGCTGCACTGAGGTCCAAGCCTTCTGGCATCCAGGGTGTGGCCACAACATGTTTTTGAGAAATGAGGGAAGGAAGGGAAGCCAGAACTACCTTCTCTCCTAGGAATTTTGAGAGGCATTCCATTGTTGCTGAGTCAAAAAGCCTAATGAAGAGCAGACAAATTTCACACACTGAAGGGAAAAGTCATTTGAGGAGAGCTGGTTGATCTGGAAGGTCATAGGGGAACCAATGAAGATTACTAAATTACCTCCTCTATGCTTCCATTCCTAATAGTGCTACTTTGGGGTGCTATGTTGATTCTCGAAAAACTAGAGGTAAGCCATGTAAACAAAAATTGCTGTTTTAATATCTTTAAAATGAAGCCTCCAGGACACTGAGTCCCTTATTGGAGAAGATGGTGAGATGGCACAGCAGGATAACAAAAATATTCTCATTATATGCAAAAGTAGTGTATGATGCAGATGTTCTCCCCCACCCCTTTCTGTGGGGAAAGACTGCACAAAATGAGTCTCATTATATACTATGTGACCAGTGTAATGGAGATGTATTAACATTCACACATGTCCTACTGGGCACACTGAAGGTGACTGTAGAGAAGGTACAGTCATACAGGTAGCTTTTTCCCCATATCCATGGTAGATGCATTCTCAGACCTATCACGGATACCTGAAATTGCCAATAACAGTGGACTGTATCAAAATGAAGCCACTTACTTTGCTTTGTTGTTGCCCAAACCCAAGTCCTCATTGGTGCATGCCTCTGGCAGCAATCGGCAGACCACTAAATGAGCCAGATTCTGTATCTCTCCACATTCACACAGTATGTTGCTGTCCACCAGCAGCCACCACTCGAGCATGTTGGTTTTGTATTTAGGGACTCTGCCCCTCAGCCTATTCAGAGTCCTCCAAGCGACACAGAGGGGATTGAGATCCTCAACTATATTTATTTATTTATTTTTCTGATTTATATTGCCACCCAACTCAGAAGACTCTGGGCGGCACACAGAGAAGAAAACCAATATCATAGTTTAAAAACTATAAAACCTGTACAAACCCCATTAAAACTACTACCAAAGGTTACCCCAACCCCTACAGATTAAAAAAAAGAGAGTGTTCTTACTTGATCAGCCAGAAGGCAGGGGTCACTACGTCGCTGGTGCCCCACACTTGCTTTGCCAGCCAGGTTTTTAGGCCTTTCCTGAAGGGCAGCAACTCCGTCTGGAGACACAACTCAATTGTTAATGTTGTTCCTTGCCCAGTGAGCTCCTTCCTCCATCTTCTAATTTGGTTTTACTCTTGTGTACCCTCAATAATGTTTGTTCTTGCCATAATGCTCTTCCTGGATCTGAGCTGGTGGACTTGAGGCCAATATCCATTCAGAGGGTGTTGAGGGCTGTTATCTTGCTTAGTTCTCTCAGCGTCTGTGGCTACTTCTCTCCTGATCTTAGGTGAAGTGATACCAACAAGAGGAGATATTTTCTCAAGTGGTGTAGGTTTGAAGCATCCTGTCACTATATGCATGGCTTCATTAACAGCTATGCCAATTTGATTTGCATGTGTGGATGCACTCCATACTGGAGTAGCATACTCTGCTGCAGGGCCAAAGCTGATGTGTGCAGTGTGAATGGTTGAATTCCACATTTATAGTTTGTGAGTTTCCTGATGATGTTGTTCCTTGTACTGACTTTGGCTTTGGTATTCAGGCAGTACTGCTTAAAAGAGAGTGGTCAAGAATCACACTGAAGTATTTTGGTGCTGAACAATGCTGTAAGCGATTCCCTTGCCATGTAATATCCAATTCAACCCTTGCTTGGGTTAGGCTTCAAATGGTTGCTGTTGTAATACTGTCCTAGTTCTTCAAGTGCTCCAGTACGTTTTCCAGCTACTTAATCAAAACTTGAGCCTTTAATGGTCATTGTTGTGTTGTCCTCATAGATGAACAATTTTGTATTGTCAGGAAGTGGTTGATCATTTGTATATATACATTACATAATGTTGGAGACAATACACTTCTTTGGGGCACTCCATTCTTCTGCAACCTCCATATGCTGTTCTTTCCATTAATCGTCACATTGAATATCCGGTTCTGGAGGAAACTGCCAATGACCCTAGTTAGCTTGTAATCTTTGGTAAGATTATTTATTTTAGGATTGACAGTATCATATGATTGACAGTACCATATGCTGGAGTGAGGTCAATGAAAGCAACTCCCATAATTTGATTTCTTTCGAAACCATTCTCAATGTGTTGTATAAGGTTAAGGATTTGACCACATGACCTACCTGGCCTGAAGCCTGCTTGCTCCTACATGATCTTTCCATCAATAAATTCAGAGATGTGATTGGGAACCATCTGTTCCAATGCCTTATAAAGATGGCAAAGGAGTGACACTGGTTGGTAGCTTTTTGGGTTATCTGGATCTTTGCCAGATTTCAACAAAGCAGCAACTCTAACCTGTTCCCAAAATTTAGGAACCTTAAGTTCATCTATGCAGTTGTTCATTAATTGCAGGAACCATTCCAAAGTGTGAGGACTAAACTGCTTTATCTGCTCTATTCTTATATCATCAATACCTGCCGCTTTATTTGGTTTGATGCAGTTTATAGCTACCAACAATTCAGATGCCACAAAGGGGCTATTAAGTAAACCCTCCCTCTTGTTTCTCTGGATGGATGGCTTTTCCCCACACCTTTTCCCCTTGGATTTTCCCTTTATTTAGCAACTAACTAGCTATTTGGTCTGCTCTTACACTAGTATAGTTTTGCTGTGGCTGGGTTAAATCTCTACCTAAATTTTTAAAGGAGTTTCTAAGCTTGTCTACCATATCCAGGTCCTCGACTAATGTGCACCATCATGGTTTCTGATTTACAGTTGAGCCTGCATCAGTTCTTCCCCAACTTCAATAGTATCTTCCTGGAAAGGATCCTGGTTGTAGAGTGCCTGACACCTATCCAGCAGAGATTTGATGTCATCAGTCGGGCCCTGGATGTACTGGGTGCGGCATCATCTTTAAATATTTTTCCTTGATAATACTTTCACAAGATGGACAAATTCATGATATCTATCTGGATGTGGAGGGATCTTCTCCACACATTTGTCCACCTGTTCTCAGAAATTCATCCATTTTGTCTTCTTAAAGTTAAACTGTCTGCAGAAAGGCACCTCCTTGGGTTTCACTGGAGTATTTACTATGCACATGATGGGCCTGTGTTGAGTGCATGGGATCAGGTCATCTACAACTTTCATGCACCGTGCTGCTATCTTCTTGCTAATGAAGATGTTGTCTGGATTATACTCCTTCCTCTATGTACCACTGTTAAAGGATGCAGGCAGTTTTGGATCATGGACAAGTTGGAGGTCATTGGTGTCTGCCCAAGATACACGTTTGTACATTCAGCTATGTTCATCAACACCCTCATTCCAGCAGTAATCTCATTATGCCACAGCAGGTGTGTGGATCTTTGTATGAATATTATTGCATGGATATTGTTATGGTTTTAAGATCATCTGACACTATTTGTTTTTGGCTCTTTGTGTTATTCTTGGTTATTATTTGGATAATTATTACTTTGACTTTTTATACACACTTTGTTTTATGATATTGGTTATTAGTTGATTATTGAACATTTTATATATTGTGAACCACCCTGAGAGGTGCTTGCACCAAAAGGGCAGGGTATAAATCTAAATACTGTAAATAAATAACCCTTTTGAGTACCATCTAAATTCAACAGATAAGTAGAGCTGACCAGTAGTCAAGGTATTATGGCTTTTAGTTATAATTAATACACAAATGTCTCAAGAAAAAAGAGAGAAAGAGGAAAGAAAATATGTAAACAAGATGATGAACATGGTACTAAGTCCATGAAAATACATGGCATTAAAGGTCAAGAGCTGGAGAGCTGGACATGGAAAAGATTAATATTTTCTCCGCGTCCTTCTGTTGTCTGAATCACCTGGAGCAGGCAGACCTGGACTTTGTTACAGGTAAATAATTACAGTTGTATCTGCCATAAATATCCCCTTGAAGGGACTACTGCAAAAAATTGAGATTGTATCTCCAAGCAACTGTCAGATGGCAAGAATAAATTTCAAGGACTTGAAATACTGATGTGCATTTTCTCTCATAGATATCTCTTGGTCTAGACTTCCAGGCTGCACTTTGACAGAACACATAGGACAACCTGAGAAATTAGCAGCTCAGGACCCTTTTAAAAAATTATACCGTGTTGGCACTTGTGTTTTGTGTCTTCTTTACCCATAGACCTGACAAAACAGGAAGCTGTTGCTCTGCAGAACAACCGTAATATTAACAGGACATTTCCTTTTGCATTTAAAACCCTGGAGATAATAAATCTTGTACCAAAATGGCAAAAATCTAAAGAGGTCACTGAGTAACAGCAGACAAAATATCTGTGCTTTTCAGTGCTATAATAAATCCGACACTGCTCTTCTAAATTGGAGTAACTTCTGTGCAGGCTGCAGATCAAAAGTTTCTCTTCTCCTATTCTCTGTTACCAAAAGGCAAGAAGTATATATATATATATATATACACACACATATATATGTGTGTGTGTGTGTGTGAGAGAGAGAGAGAGAGAGAGAGAGAGAGAGAGAGAGAGAGAGAGAGTGTATGTATGTTCAATCACCTGTTTTTCATTCTACCTATTCCTCAAAACTGGTATGTTTAGTGTTTGGCTATACAATTATCTGCTCAGTGTGCATTTAGCAATGCACCCCACTTGTAAGAAATGTCTTTTGAACTTCCTCCATTCCTTTTCAAAGAGGAATTGTGGTATAAGCTACACATGGATGATTTAGGGAAAAAACAAGTAAGTTTTTATTTCAGAGCCCCCAGTTCCTTTGATTTCAGGAAATCAAGAATATCTATTTAGTAATTCAAGAAAGGGTGGGGGGTATTATCACACATGCAATTACCAGTGATTGACATCTGCTCTTTCTGTATAACCCTTTCCAACTGCCAAAAAAAAACTTGATTGAGTTTGGGTACTGTGATGTTGATTAGGAGAATGTGGAAGTGCCATTTGCTAACCCTACGTCAGGTAGCAAAATGTATAGTAGTGGCAATTCCTCTTTTTGAATATTGTTGTAATGGAGCACCAGTTGATCGTCTCTGTTGAAGAGCATATGATAACAGGTGGAGAGGAGGATTGCAGAGCTGCAATGACGCAATGAGAGAGGAATTAACCCAACTGCATGTGAATGAGCAATGTAATCTTATAGTACCAAATGCTAATAGTATTTTAGCTACATTGCTGACAAGAACCTAGAGATAATAAGGACATGGATAATAAACAGTGTTGAAATAGTCTGAACCTCAGGAGCTCAACCTAAAAATGGTACTCCTGCCATGCTTCCCTAGCAGAATCCAAAATTGCTAGTAGACTTATTGATCCATACTAACATATGAATGCAAGCTCTTTCTATCTCGATCAGAAACACCCCTTTGAAAAGTGAACTCCCCATTTAAGTTCATACCAAGTTCATGCCCAAATACTTCGCATAATATCAGGCCTTGCTCACATAATGTCAGGTTGTTACAAATACTTTCATAAACCCAAACAAATTGGTCCAGGAAGCCTTCAAATCAGCTTGAGCTGTTAGTCCCAACTTAAATGGCAATTATTTAGATAAAAAATGGATTAGACAGTATTCACACACTCTTAAGAATGACATACAGAACAATGCAACATTCTCCTTTCCAGGCTAGATACAGCTGTAAGTACTAATTTGGCCATAGCAGATGCCTTTAAATTTTATCATTTTGCTTTTTTTCAGAATTTTCCAAAATCTTTAAATTTATCTATTTAGTTCACTAATTGAAGTATTTTATAAATCCCTTTTGCAATACAGTGGGAAGGAAGTAAAATTAACACATTTTTCTACTATTCTTGAGTGCTTTTTAGATGTTAATGAAGGTTTGTACATTAATGAGAAGTCAGAATTTTTTTTCATCAGCAACATGAGCCATGCCTTTTAACCCAGGTTTTTTTAAGTGAATAAGAGACAGAAGAAAATAGTATGTGTTCATTGTTCATTTATGAGATGCTGTTTCACTCCTGTAGTGAAGCTGTAATTTAGTGAAATGTTCAGTAGTGGTTTTATATATTTATTTTTTATTGAAAATGTAGGTGTCCCGCCTTGGGACACTAAGATGAAGAGTAATCCGGAAATTTTTGCTACTAAACAAAAATATAAAGATAAAGTGAATTAATGCAGACTTTGCACCTATATATTGGACAGTTTTTACTGAAACAGAATTATAAAGTTCAGTTGTTTTAGCCTAGCTCATTAAAAAATGTCCGTTGCACCTTCTGAGGCCATTATCGGCAGTATATTTTTTGCTCTGTGTATGTTGGTGCTTCTTGTTTTTATTTTCCCGTTGCAGTCTGCAATCTATATCTATAAAACAGAAATCTATGTTTGTATGTGCTCGAGAGGCTCCCACACGCCTGGACCGATCCCGCTGAAATTTGTCACATATGTACCTTGGGCCAGCGAAATCAGCACTGTGGGGGTCACAAGCCCCATGGGGGCATATGCCCCCAATTGCATCCCAATTAATCTATACAATGTGTGTGTTTCCCAGTGATGTAATTGGCTGATGTCATAGTCCCAGGTAGGTTGAGATTGTGACATCATCTGACTAGCTCAGCTGTATCCCTCTGAGCTCAGCTATAGTTTTCACAGTAGGTGGAAAGCAAATGGGCATGCGAGATCAGCACTGTGGGGGTCACAAGCCCCATGTGGGGGTGTATGCCATTGGGCACCACTGTTGGGGACATCTGGTCCGCCAGGTGGCCGGACACATGTATGGGAAGGATAAGGGTGGTAAGTGACCATCGACAGAGAAGTGGGATGGGTGATGGAAGAGAGAGACAGAGGAAGGGAGGCAGGAGTGACCCACATACACCCCATGAGGTTTCCAAGAGGGAAAGGCTGGCCTATGTTAAAGAAAAGAAAAACCCAAGCGAAGCCGGGTAATCAGCTAGTAATATATACTTCCTTTCCTTTCTTTTTTTATTTAATGGGAAGGTTGTCCTATGTTTTGTTTCTGAAGTTTTCTATTGTTAAGTTTTAGTGATTAATCCTTTGCCTTAAAATCCTTCAATCCAGCTTTCCCTAACAAAGAGAATCATGAATAGATGGCACTTATGTTCAATGTAATTGTTTTTAAAATGATTGAGAACTATTGTTGAAAAACAATTATCTATTTATATATTTGTTTATTAGTGGCTTATTCCATGCAGAATATTTTTTATCAGATTTACATTCCTTGTCTAGCCCCTTAGCATTTATACTGGGTGTTATTCTGCTTTTGTATTTATGCCCCTGACATAAGCTATATGTTGAAATGCACTGGGTGGCTTAAGCTATTTCTACTTTTCAGGCTTTGCTTCTTTTCTTTTCTTTTCCTTTATTTCTTTCCTCTTAAAAAATGCACCCAAGCTATTGGGATTTATGGCATGAGTTTCCTCTTCAATTAGACCTGAGAGTGTTGGAATTTTCTCTTAGTGCCATGGCAGTGTGAAAGTAGCTGTTTATATTACAAGATTAAGCCCTATTTACATTTCTTTGGAGGGGACTGTGGTGGCTCAAGTGGCTAAGACACTGAACTTGCTGACTGGAAAGTTGGAGTTTGATTCCCAGGTACTGCATGATGGAGTTAGCTCCCATCTCTGTCCCAACTCCTGCCAACCTAGCAGTCTGAAAGCAAGAAATTGCAGGCTGCAGCTGGACCTTTGAGCCTCTCCCATGCCACTGGCCCCTGAATAGGAAGCACCTGTGCTCGGCGTCTCTCCTCCCCCTTGGCCCATCTGGGTGGGGGATTCAAAAGGATGCCAGAGCCTCCGTTGCTGCTGCCGCCGCAGCTGAACCTTCGAGTCTCTCCCGGGACCCACGCCACTGGCCCCAGGATGGGAAGCACCTGTGCTCAGTGTCCCTCCTCCCCCTTGGCCCCTCTGGGCAGGGGATTCAAAAGGATGCCAGAGCCTCCATTGCCGCCGCCACTGCAGCAGCGAGACTTTCGAGCCTCTCCCAGAACCCACACCACCGGCCCCGGGATTGGAGGCACCTGTGTTCGGCATCCTTCCCCCCGGCCCATCCTTCCCTGGTCCAGCATTGGCGGCAGGGAAGTCAGAGCACCTGGAGCCTGCGGCGATACGGACTTTAAAAACTGCCACCTTTCACCACCTTGCTAGAGCTCCTTCCCCGGTCCGGCATTGGCCGCTGGGAAGTCGGAGCACCTGGGGCCTGGCAATGATGCGGACTTTAAGAACTGCCACCTCGCTGTCTGAATCTAAGGGTTTGTTATTGTACTAAGCATTGGGGCTTGTTATTGTATTGTATATAGTACTTGTTTGATTTGTATCCTATAATTTGCATTTAGTGATATTGTATTTTCTGACTTGTAGCTGTAATTTGCATTTGTAACTGTATTCTTTTGTTGTATTTGTTGTAACTGCATTTGATATACTGTATTTTGTATACTTTTTCTATGTTGTAAATGCCGCTTTGGGTCTCCCATTGGGTCGAGGAAAGCAGGGTATAAATGAAATGAAAATAAAATGAAATGAAAGGTCAATAAATAGGGACCACTTCAGTGGGAAGGTAAACAGCGTCTGTGCACTCTGGTGTTGAGGCTTGCCTGCCACATGTCCATGAAAACGTCTGCAGATGCAGACAGTGCTGGCTATAAACAGAGATGAGCAATGAACCCTAGAGTTGGATATGACTGGCTTTCAAGCAAGGGCTACCTTAGCCTTTACCTACATGTCTTTGGAATTTTCTATTGTTTTTATTTCCTTACCATTCTTGCCATTTAAATATATTTTAAAATACAAGTTTGAAGAGAGATTGGATAAGTGGGTTTTTGCAGCTAAACCAATTTCAGTTACAGTGTGACTGTTCATGTGGGGAGGTCTCTGTCAGAAATACTGTCTGATATGGTCCTATTAACACTGACAGTCTTGTGGATGTCAATAGGTTAGCAGCAAGTCATATGTCTCAACTCTGCCTGAGGGTGGCACGTTAGGCTTGTGGACTTACAATGAGTTACTAAAAAATGCTATTGAGAGCCCCATGTATTTTGACAATATAAGGCCACATGACCAGTCCTTTCTGCGATGTTTTGGAGGGAGAAATCATTTGTTCACTGTACATTTATGTAAACACAAAGAACTCTATTACTATCTGACAAATGGATGACCCCAAAGCATTTCCATTTCTTCATCTGAAAATGTTTTCTACTTCCTTTTTTACATTGCCTATAATTAGTAACATGGCTACAACTAATATGGAATGTACCGCTTCTGGTTTGGTTTAGCTCAAGGGAGGCTAAAGTTAAGTTCCTGACAGCACTCAGACTCTGTATAGCAGTTTCAGAGTCTGATTTATTTAGTTATTTACTTAGTTTTTTACTTGCATCATCCGTATCCCTTCTCTGATCCTGGCAGGGCAGGTGTGGGGCACTGATGGAGGTGTGACCCCTGCCTGCTGGCTCGTATAAAACATAATTAAGATCCTCCCTCTTTTTACAGATGGGGTGGGTGGGATTTTAATGGGGATGGGTTTTTAAATGATTTTATTGTGAATGTGTCTTATGTTTTTATGCTTTTATTTGTGAGCCACCCGGAGCCGCTTCAGTGAGGGGGTGGTGATACAAATATGAAAAATTAAATTAAATTAAATTGTCAAGCACGGCTCCAGAAAATCCAGGAACTGCTCTGGCCTGGCCGCGCATGCGCAGAAGCAACTTCTTCTGTGCATGCACAGAACCCTTCTGCGCAGGACCTTTCTGTGCATGCACAGGACCCTTCTGCGCAGAACCCTTCTGTGCAGAACCCTTCTGCACATGTGCAGGACCCTTCTGTGCATGCGCAGAACCCTTCTGTGCAGAACCCATGTGCAGTAACTACTTCCCCCGCCGGTCAAATTACGGGATGGCAGCAGATGGCGGCAGGAAATTGGAACAACAAGCACTGAAATATGGGAAATCCCAGACAATCCGGGATACTTGACAGGTATGATGGTAACTCATATCAGCTGAAAAAGAACAGAGACTCTTAGGCTTAGAAACTCAAAAGACCAGTGCCACATAGGAAGGAGTGAGGAAGAAGAAGAAGGTGATGGAAGAAAGGGGTAGTTCATTGTGAGCTATATATGTGATGATTTATATCTTGCTGAAGCCAAGCTGACCTTCCCTTTCTTGCATTGGTTTGCAGCTGATACCTCTTGTTCCTTGAAACCCAAATTATCCATTTCCCTCTCATTCTGCAAGCTTAGGTAAAAATTTGGTGACAGCCAGCAAGATGCAGTGGATAGAGTGACAAGACTTGGATTCAGCAGGAGAGCTGGGTTCTGGTCATACCTGTCAAGTTTTGGATTTGAAAATAAGGAAAATCCAGTGGTGCTGGGCAGTCGCTGCACCGGTGCGCATGCGCAGTATGGGTTTTGCCTTTTCCTTCCATGCAAGGCAGCATGGGGGCTGTAGTTCCTGGCCCATTTTGTGTCGGTGTGCATGCACAGTACGGGTTTTGCCTTTTCCTTCCGTGCAAGGCACCATGGGGGCTGTAGTTCCTGGCCCATTTTGCACCAGTGTGTATGCACAATATGGGTTTTGCCTTTTCTTTCCACACAAGGCACCATGGGGGGCTGTAGTTCCCGGCCCATTTTTTAAAAAAAATATTATAGAATATGGGAGATTTATGGGGAAATACAAATACGGGATGATGGCGGGAAAGAGGGGTAAATAATGGGAGATTCCTGGCCAATAAGGGAGACTTGACAGCCATGGTTCTGGTCCTTGTTCAAACATGGAAGCTCACTGAGGCAAAATCATTGGAAAAACCTCACCTTAAAGATCTCATAAACTTAGTTTATGTAATATGAATACACTTCAGTGAGTTAGGTATCTGGCTGTGGAGCCAGTCATTGAGAGTTCAATTTCCCACTGTGCATCCCAGAAGAGCCAGTTTGTTTTATATGACAGTTAGGTTTTGGCCTGATCCTTGCCTTGGTCTCTCCCGTTCCTTTCAGAGCTTCCTTTACCGGCCTGCAATATTGAACCCCAAGGCTCTGAGTACAGGTCACCTAAAAGTCATCCTGCACAAGACTTGCAGCAACCTGGGGCTTACCTGAATTGTACAGCACCCAGACAGTATTTTGGAGAGTAATATTATAATTTACCTGTATGTGGTAGTGTGTGGCTTATGGCTTAACTCTTACCCCCTCTTCCAAGGAACAGATGTTTTGATGAAGTAAAATTGTTTATTGTTCTCAAAGCATAGTGTTGAAATAGCAGTTCATTCGGTGGTCCAGGATACAAGAAAATCCAGCATTTTCAGTCAGCCCCTCTGACCAGCTGGCATTGGAAAAGATTCATTAAAGTATAAAAGAAACACCAAGTTGAAAAGGACAGTGATCTTGATAGAGGTAGTCCTTAAATTTATTGCCTTTTTGAATTATTTGGTAAGTTTTTATTATTTCATAAGGTACAGTATATTCTAGAAAATTGTAACCAAGGAGCCAGCTGGACTTGCAAGTACTGCCCGCTCTTTCCACAGATATTTTTTTCCTCTGAGTTTCACCATATTTAATTCATATTTCCTTACAAAGTCTATACAGCCCCATAAAATAACCTGCTTTCCTGAATTGCTTCTTACTTACAATATATAATTTTATTCTATTGCACATGATCTCATTATCTCATTTTTGTCACTTGATCTCATTTTTCTTGGGGTTTGAAAAGGATTTAACAATGAATGATAAGGATGAAATTATCAGCACAAAAATAGACAATAATTAAATGTCAGTCATCCCTCTGACAGAGCAAATGCGATTCTGCCGTGCACTATGTTTGGTGCTGACTAGTGCAATACTCATTAAGGTTTATTTATTTATTTTTTTCCTCTTAATGCTGTGAGTTTTGCGGTTATTTCAAGCAGATGAAATGCATTCCACTTACCGACCCTTCATTCTTCTGCGGATCAGTTTTTTTCTAATGAAAGATTAGTCAAAAAACCAGCTAGAATTTCAAATGGGATTGTTTATGCACCAAAGAATAAGTATTAATACTGGAAATGTATTCAGTGTGATTGTTTTCTACTGATGGGAATAAATTGCTATTTTTAGAAAAAGAAATAGAATAAAATAAAGAAAAATTACAGAATATTTGTTCTGATATCCTGAATCACAATTCTACATTATTAATGAAATTGTTATGTGTAGGTCATATAATCACTATACTGCTAGATTTGTAGGTGTTCAGCTGTTTCTATCAATTAAAGATTACATTGTCTCTCATTCACAATTGAGTGCAATCAACAAATAGAACTACACATTGGAAGGAGATGTGTTATCCATTATTCAGATGTTTAAAGAACTTTGAGGGAGTAGCAGAAACAATATATTTCATTGGCTATTAGTCATAGGGTTACCATGTTAACAGCTTCCAAATCCCCCAATTTCTGGGTCAAAATTTGGTTCCTTTCATGACAGTAGAAAAATATATATTTGAGAGTATTTGTGTGGGCACATTAAAGCCACCCCATATGTAGTAGTTCCAGATATTCTTGTTCTTCATCACTACTCACCCTAAAATGTGTTTCTCTGTCTGGAGACCTTGGGAAACAGAGATTTAAAATAGTACCTTGAGAACTGGCAATGCAGTCCATGGTAGCTAAAACTGTAGTATCATTTAGAAAAGTGGTCCGATGACTGGACTGAGGAACCCTTGGCCTTTCATATATGTTGGACGACAACTCCTCCAGGGCCTCTAAAAGCTGAAGTCCAAAAATCAAATCTTCCCCATTTCTTCACAAGAGGATGAATCCACCTACATTCCCTGTTTTGTATTTTCTTCTGGCATCTGGATGGTCCTGGCTGGGAGCAAAATTTTGGGATTAGAGGTCTGTGTTTGTTTGAGCCAGCATAGCTGTTCTTATACTTCTGTGCTCTTTATTGGCTCTACACAAAAATGATAGCTTTCTTTTTGTTGGTATGGAGAAGTTATTTGCTCAGTCATAAATTAAATTATAACAGCCAGGTAGCTAATGGAAAATGTAACCTTCAGGCTCTATTGTATACCTTTGTGAGTTATGGGATCATCTCTTACTTGTAAAAATACCTCACGTATCATGTAACCATTTTTACCTCTGCTTATTACTGTTATGTGTATTGAATTTTTAGAAAATAATTATTTACCAAAGTGTATAGTTTGAAAATAAACAGAACACAATACTGTTCTGCCAAACAGAGGCTCTTCCCCACTTAACTCACTAATTACTTTTCACTTTTGAACAAAGTATGTATAAGATTTTTTTCTCCTTCCACTTAATTTTTAAGAGTTTTTCATTTCTCAGAAACAAAAAGAATCTACTTAACTTTTGAAAATTCCAGCTTTCAAAGTCAAATGTCACATAGACCACAAGTTTAGTTACTTGAATTACTAAGTGATATAAATAGGCTGTTATGACAACCAGGTGATGTAGATATGCCTATCTTTAATCAAGAATGCTATTTTCATTTTCTTGATGGTTTTTGAGGTGAGGTTGGCTGCAACTCGCATTTGAGAATGCATTTTTTTTCCTGAAGCAGGAAAAATGCCATTGGTGTGAATTTGTTTAAAGTGGATCCCAGCTTGCAATGAAGTGACCCACACACTATGATCTGGGATCCATCTTTTGAGGCACACATGAAATGAGACATGCAGAATTGGGACTACATGGGACTACAAATGGACTGCCGCAGCCTTGAGGATATTATCAAGGTGCTCCTTCATAGCCAGTCCATCAGACATGACCTCTTCTGCCTCCATGGCCATTGGGAATCAGAGTTCCTCCTCTGCTCATTTTGTCATTGGTCCAATATGATGGTTTCCATTGGCATTTCCTCCACTGAGGGGACCATCACCCCACCTAATAGGGCTCATTCGCCCCTAGTCATTGGCCCCTTTAGGGAGTCAGGTCATTTACTGCTGCCCAACACTCGGTGTTGAGTCACTGGCTGTATGATCTACTCCATCACCATAGCAGGATGTCTGGCCAGACTGATCTTAACTGTGTAAGTGTCTGTGAAAATAGCAAACAGGAGGCTAATAACAATATACATTGCCCTCAAATCAAGAAGCCATTTTTGGGGCAACTTTAATTCTATTTAAATTACATTTCCCAGCCCTTCAAAAACTATAAATAATCAACTGAAATAAATGAACATCAATGAAAAATGAAAAACTTCAAAGATTGCTAGTTATCTGTTTTGTAAAATAATATCTTGGTTGACATTTTTGAACAAGTTGGTGGCATAACTATTCAAACATTTCAGAGGTGACACGTTTATTTTGGAATTACTCAAAAATCAGAGAGGATTATAAGGTATGTAACAACAGCAAAACAACTATAATGTTCATAGACTTTATTCAGAAAGTACAGTAAGCCATATTTTCAAGTGTGTGTTTACTTCTTAATGGGTTTTTTGGGGGTATTTATTTCCATAGGTGGGCATGTGATCAGTGTGGAACCCTATCCATTTTTATCCTCCAACGACAGTGTCCTCAAAGCTGCATAACTGAATAATCAAGAATTGCAAATTAAGCCTATGTTTACTTCTTGATTATAACTCACAAAACAAAGCAATATTAAGTGCAAGGTACAGAGGAGAAGAAAAGCACATCCTGGGACAGGCACATAACTTCTGCCATTTAAAGGAACACTGCTTCCAAATAATCATGTTGTCTAGTTTGACCCTAGGGATATTTCTATATGGTTAGTTTCTATACCTTGGATACCATGGAGTCGTTATTCAGCTATGAGTCTGCACAACTGTAGACATCTCTGCAATGACATTTTTACACCTGCAAATGGACTTGAGAAATTAAGTCCATTTGCATGTGGTTTTTAAGCCATTTGGATATCACGTCACCCGCTGGCTAGGCGGACCATGATGTGTGTCCTCCACTTTCGCCTTGCCCAGGGGATCTGACAGAGGATGCTTGGTGAGTTTTACTCCCAGCCTAACATCATTGACAACAGATGGGAAACACTGCTAGTTGGAGCACTCAAGCCCCTGCATCATGACAGAGCTCTCAACTAACTGAGGTTCCTATAGTTATAAATAAAAAACCATTTAACACTCTATCTCTGCATTACACTGTGTTGTGGGTGTTATGGTGACAGTGAAGGAGATGGAGGAGAGCATATTTTGTACCACTGGCCAACTTTCTTGGATTGCAGCAGTCAAGTGTTTCCATAAAGTTATCTATAGTTAATTACAGTTATTGTTGAAAAGTGGGAAAGAATTGCCTTTTAAGATTGCAACAACCATGGTAAGTTACTGCCCGGGATGAACTGGGCACTGAAACCCTAATTAAAATAATTTCCTCCCTAAATTAGCAATAGCTTTTTCTTCTCACACCTATTTAACATCTATCTCACACTTCAAGAGCTACTGCTTTACATTATTAACAATTATTACATTATCAATAATAATACTTTTTTAAATGATTGCTTTGTTAATTTTTTTATTAGAGCCAGTATGGTGTGGTAGATAGAGTGATGGACTAGAACTCCCAAAACGTGGGTTCAAATTTCTGCTCAGCCATGGAAATTCAGTGGAGGGTAGCAACATACCTGTCAAGTTTTGGATTTGAAAATAAGGGAAATTTTGGGCACACCCCTCAGTGGGTGTGCCCAAATCTGTGGGCGTGGCCAAATATAGCCATGTTACTTGCTGGGCTCTAGTCATGCCTGCCACATGGCCATGAAAATGTCTGCAAACACAGACAGCACTGGCTCTTTGGCTGTAAATGGAGATGAGCACTGCACCCTAAAGTTGGATACGACTGGCAGATTTTACTTTCTTAGGATCAAAGATCGCTGCAGATGGTGATTGCAGCTGTGAAATAAAAATGTGACTGATGCTTGGGAAACAAGCTATGAGAAACCTGGGGAACATAGTTAAAAGTAGAGGCATCATCTTGCAAACAAAAAATTGCATAGTCAAAGCAATGGTATTCCCGGTGGTAAAGTATGGGTGTGAGAGCTGGACCTTTAGGAAAGCTGAGTGCAGAAAAATAGATGCCTTTGAAATGTGGTGTTAGAAATAGGTCGATCCTAGAAGAAATCAACCATGACTGCTCATTAAAGGTCAAATAGTAAAGATGACGCTAAAGTACTTTGGACATCAAATGAGAAGAGAGGATTCACTTGAGAAAACCTTGATGCTGGGAAAGGTGGAGGACAAAAGAAGGGGGTGGCCAAAAATAAGATGGTATTGTAGATGCAATGGGCACAAAGCTGTGTGGGCCAAATAACCCTTTCCCCATCTTCTTGGGGGAGTTTTGTTTTCTTTCTTGTTTACTCATTTTTAATTTTAAAAAATTTCTGGGAAGCGAAGAGCAGAATAGTAAATCAGCCCCCTAGGGTTACCAACTGCTTGTAAGCAGTTTGGCTTTAATGAACTAGCCCTGTACATGGCTAGACACCTCCCCCCCCCCCAATTAGGGTGGAGGAGCAAGGGATTAATTTCCCCAAATTAACCAATCTATTTGTTCCTCACTGCAACCAGTTGAAGCACCAACACCTGAGAATGTTGGATCCATCTTAAGGAAGGGAATTAGTAAAGTAAAAAGCAACCTCTGTAGTTTCCAAGCCTTCCAGCAGCTCAGGGGTTAATCTCCATATATGACATATCGCTCACCTAGAGTAGACTCCCGTCCCATGGTGGCTCCGACCACTAGCAGCAGAAACGAAGCCTCCATGACCATATGGCAGGGAAGGGAAATTAAAGAGAAACTACAGAAGGCCCCAACCACCACCTTCTCTCTCTCCTTCCACAAGCGAAAAGCCACAATGACCTCTGGTGGCAGGAAAAACATACTGCAGCTTCGCCTGTGAGGGCTTCGGTCAGGATTTTTTAAATTTTTAATAAGGGATATTAAGGGGAAATTAATAAAACGGGAGGGGGGCGGACAGAGGGGTAAAAATAAGGGGTTTCCCCGGGAAAAATGGGATACTTGGCAGATATGGGTAGCAATGTAAATGGTAAAGGACTCTAGGGGTGGTGCTCATCTCCATTTACAGCCAAAGAGCCAGCACTCTCTGTGTCTATAGATGTTTCCATGGTCATGTGGCAGGCATGACTAGATGCTGGAGCACATGGAATGCTGTTACTTTCCCCATCAAAACTACCTATTTCTCTACTTGCAATTTCTTGCTTTCTAACTGCTAGGTTGGCAGGAGCTGGGACAGACAATGGGCAATCACTTCATCGCACAACACTCAGGTCTCGAACTGCTGACCTGCCAACCTTCCGGTCATCAAGCTCAGCATCTTAACAACTAAACCACCCACCCACCCACCCCTTTAAGGTCAGCAGTTCGATTCCCAAGTACTGCAGGACAAAATGAGTTCCCGCCTTTGTCTCACCTCCTGCCAACCTAGCAGTTTGGAAGCAAGAAATTGCAAGTAGAAAAATAGGGATCACTTTGGTGGGAAGGTAACAGTGTTCCATGCTCTCCAGTGTCTAGTCATGCCTGCCACATGACCACAGAAACATCTGCAGAAGCAGACAGTGCTGGCTCTTCAGCTTTCAAACATAGATGAGCACTGAATCCTAGAGTCAGATACGACTGGCTTTCGAGCAAAGGAAACCTTTACCTTTACTACCTTGGGAAACCCTGTTAGCATTGCTATAAATTGGGTGCAGGTTGATGGCAGTTAACATCAATAGTTGTTTTTGGAAATGGTAAGTCTGAATTACCAAGTCATCTGAATACTGAAACATATGTTTCAATATTTATTATTGATTCTGTGTGACTGGTTGTTGATTAACAGTATTTCCTCTAAAGCTGTTTAAAAACCATCTTAACAAAAACAGTAATTGTTTCTTGAGTGTTTCCGTGCACTGGAGAGCACGGAACGCTGTTACCTTCCCACCAAAGTGGTCCCTATTTATCTACTTGCAAAAACGAAGCCTCCATGACCACATGGCAGGGAAGTGAAATGGGCAATCACTTCATCGCACAACACTCAGGTCTCGAACTGCTGACCTGCCAACCTTCTGGTCATCAAGCTCAGCATCTTAAGAACTAAACCACCCACCCACCCACCCCTTTAAGGTCAGCAGTTCGATTCCCAAGTACTGCAGGTCGGATTGAGCTCCCGTCTTTGTCCCACCTCCTGCCAACCTAGCAGTTTGGAAGCAAGAAATTGCAAGTAGATAAATAGGGACCACTTTGGTGGGATGGTAACAGCGTTCCATGCACTCTGGTGTCTAGTCATGCCTGCCACATGACCATGGAAACGTCTGCAGAAGCAGACAACGCTGGTTCTTCGGCTTTGAAACAGAGATGAGCACTGCACTCTAGAGTCGGATACGACTGGCTTTCGAGCAAGGGAAACCTTTACCTTTACCTTTTCTTGAGTGTGCTCTTTGTTTACAAGGTAAGTGAGAGGTTTAAGGAGTAGTTTTATTCATTCCACACCATCAGTGAGCTTTTGCAGCTGAGCAGGGATTCGAACTTAGGCCTCCTGAGGGCTAAGATATCACATTATCCACTGCACCACACTGGAAATCATGCGAAAATGGTTACATTTATATAATTCTTTGCTATGAAGTACTTCAAACTCCTAGGTTTCTTGGCTTTCAGTTGTAAAATGTTACATGAAATCGACCTGATAACTGCACTTCTTTGGATGAAAGATTATTAATATTAAGGCTGAGTTACTTTCATCCTTCTCTTAAATCCAGAGATTTCCCACTAATTTTATGGGAGATTAAAATAAGCTTGCATGAACTGACCTTCTGAAAAATAGTAGAAATTCATGTGAACTGCTCTTTGGGAGATATTTACTGTAAAGCTGACCAGAGGTTCACCATACAACTGAAAGCTTTCTCTTATTTAGTTTTTAAAAAAACAAAAACGGTCCTACTCAAAGTCTCAGGGCAGGGTAGGCAAGCGTTTGTTGTGCAACAGCCCTGCCTAAACTAAGCAGTTCTGCGCCTTGAAGGAAACCCCACTGTAAATTACACATATGCTTCTAGATTACCCCAAGGAAGAAGGACAGGATGGGGTCAGTGGCAGAGTACATGGTCTGCCTGTAGTAAGAATCACTCTCTGGCTGGAAAGCCCCTCTGTCCAAGATTACAAAGATCCAATGATACTCACTGTCAATAATACAAGGCTAGTTAATAAACTGATGGTGTGAAGGCACGATGACACAGTTTTACAGTTTTAAGGGAACATGACTTATTATCATTTCCAATGTCTGTAAATCTGCGTAATTTAGAAACAAGCTGTGCTGATTTTCATTCAGATTAGAATGGTGTAAAAAGATGTGTTCAGTTAACTTTTAGGAAAGGACAAGATAAAGAACTCCAAGGAGAACAAAAGGTAGATTGTGCAGGATATGAGAAGCATGGATGCCACAAATCCTAGATCTGTGTGTTTATATGTGGGTACCTTACAGTTCTGGACATAAATTGGGTATGTGGAAACTGCTTTCAAGAATGTGTGCCAAACATCCTCCCTCAATTCAGCAATCACAATCTATGTACCTCTAGAGATAGGCAGGCTGGCCCATGCAACAACCTGCCTGTATTAACACCAGGTATCAGTATGTAGTGCCTTACACTACAGTTAGATAGGAAGTTCCAGTTTTGCTGGTCAGCTACCATCTCTTAAAGCAGGGGTGGCCAAACCTTTTGTGTTGCGGGCCTGACCACACACCCTGGTCAGCTGAGCACGCCAGACCATGCCCCCAGAAGCAGAAGCGGGCACATTTACAAAAGTCACGGGTGTGTTTGCGCATGGATAAATGCATCTGCTTCCACTTCCAGGTGTGGGAGAGAATGCAACATGCCTGATGGAATGACCTCATGGGCTGGGGCCGGCCCACAGGCCATAGGTTGGGAACCCCTGTCCTAAAGGAAGGGATAGATGTCAAGGAGGACACAGTATGCAACCAGTGGGCTACATTCAGTTTTGTGCCTCAGACAGTTTTGTGCTTTTACAGATCTGAGTTACGCTGACCCCTTTTTTATTATTAAATAATATTAGTACATTATTTGACTTCCCCTATCAATGGGGGTAAAACTTTCTGTAAAAGCTCTCTTTGGCCTTTGTTAGTCATGCTACAAAGTCAAAAGCTTAAAAATATTTGTTAAGTAAAATGAACCACAAAGAACAACAATGTCCTTTTCTTTCAGTCACTGATTAGGCCTTCAAAAGGGTAAATAATGACGTGGATTTTAAGGAGCAAGAAATATCAACGTGAAGGTGGGGAGACATTTAATAGTACATCTCCCGATTCTGCATGCATTCCACAGAAAACTGTCTGCTCTACTTTCCTTTTATCAATACTGCCAAGAAAGTAAATTTGTCACTGTATAGCAGAGAACTTCTCCCAGATCTACTTTAATGTTTCACGCTACATTTGCAAAACAAGAGTAATAAAAATAATGACACCATTATTACTCTTCCCTCTTTGTTTTCAGTTCATCACTTGCATATTTGAATAATGAATTATATTCACATTACAATCTCTACATTCTTGCTCTTGAGTTCCTCTGCTGGCTGAAAGTAAAGCTATTATCCAGTTGTCAGCTCTGTGGAGCCATTCAACATAGCAAGCCAATGATCCTGACATGCAGATATACTACTCTGCAAAATTATCGAGAGTACAATTTTAGGCTATAAAAGGGGAAATTGCCATCTAGTGTGCAAATGAATCTTAGCCAGTTGTAAAATGTTAATTTTTTAAAAATCTAGGCCACATTTTAGGACATAAATAAACAAACAATAGAATTAATAAATTTCAAAGTGCTAATGTGAATGCATTTTGTTGTAGTTTTTTTTTAAAAAAACCTAAGTATATTTAAAGAAATATCCAGAGAAGGGAAAGCACACACCCTTGCTATTCTGCCCTGACTCCAAAGCAGGGCAGAATAGCAGCCCTTAGGTTTTCCTTGCTCGAAAGCCAGTCATATCTGACGACTATAGGGTTCAGTGCTCATCTCTGTTTCAAAGCCGAAGAGCCAGCGCTGTCTGCTTCTGCAGACGTTTCTATGGTCATGTGGCAGGCATGCTGTTACCTTCCCACTGAAGTGGTCCCTATTTATCTACTTGCAATTTCTTGCTTTCAAACTGCAAGTTTGGCAGGAGCTGGGACAAAGATGGGAGCTCATTCCGTCATGCAGTACTCGGGAATCAAACTGCAGACCTTCCGCCTCCCAGTCAGCGTCATTTTTTTTTAAAAAAAATTAGTATCATTTTACACCCAACACCTTTTACATAGCTCTGATTTTGCATTGCCTGTAAGTATCCATTTGATATGTGAACTTTCTTTATTGATTGCATTGTTTAACCTTGCAAAGATTTTATTTGTCAAACAATCCTAAATTGTTCAGGGCTCCTGGCATTCTCACCAGAGATATCACAAAGGCTCCAGTACTATAAATGTTGTAACCACAGATAGTACTTATACTGTAGCTGCAAATCCAAGTGGGAATGGCAGCAATTGATTTTGTTTCATCCCACGGTCTTTGGTTTGTGGACTGTGCTATCTCTCTAAAGAGATACAAGTGGCATTCAATGGCCTTTCATCAGCTTAGGCTGGTACCTCAGCTGGGGTGGTGTCTAGAGATTCAGGCTAGCTTTGTTACTCATATTTATATTCATATGAGGCTACCTCCAGATCATGATGATGATTTGAAAATGTCAGTTGGTACCAACAAGACACCCCCCCCCCCAAGTTGCTGGAGACTAGGAAGTCCTAATACAGTGATGGTGAACCTTTTAGAGACAGAGTGCCCAAACTCAACAGGCTGCCATCTGAGCCATAGAGGGGTGGGGCAAACTCTGTGATGGGAGGAGGGAGGAAGCGCTCCCATTGGGCTGCTGGGCAGAGGGAAAGGGCAAACTCAGTGCTGGGGTGACAGCATGAGTGCCCACAGAGAGAGCTCTGAGTGCCACCTCTGACAAATATGCCATAGGTTTGCCATCGCTGTCCTAATATGTCACCAAAAAAAGGTACAATGACAATCAGTTACTCTGGCTAATGATATGCATCCACGCTCACCTCAAAATGCTTGTGCGTAGTTGCAAAGCCCCAGATATGTATATCCAGTCCATCTGAGGACCTGTTCTTACCTCCACAATTTTTCCTATTCAGTTAAAGCATTTTTGGAGGCATAGCTTCTATACCCACCACCAAAGTCAATAACTTCATTAGCAGTTACCCTTTAGTTATGGGCATGCCTTCCCATTTAATTATGATATCTGTAGACATGAGCATCAACATATCGAAGTACATCAGTGCTCTGCGACTCTGACTACCATCCATTTCTCATGGGCCACACACATATGCTCTTGGTAAGGTGTAGCCAATTTAATGGCAGCTAGACCTTGAGCTAGATGGGGATGAGCCAGTGCAAAGGAATGTACTTGGCGTGCTCTCTCTCTCATTATAATATATAATTTTAAATTGGCACAGGTTGACGCTTCAGTTGTTTCATGACCAGTAAAAAAAAAAGTCTCTGCAGAACACCCTTTTCTAAGAATGTTTTTGCATAGGGTTCAAAACCATCCAAAGGATACATTGTTTCTTCAACTATCTATAAGAAAGAAATATAACGGGAATGGTTTTGGATCATCCTCATGATGCTAGTATTTTACAAGCACCTTTTCTTAACTCTCCTTCTTTTACGAAACGCAGTGCTGGACAAAAGGAGCCAGCAAAAAGGGCCTAAAATCAGTTGCTAATTTCAAGGTGGAATAGACCACTGAATCAGTGGCTGGATGGTGAGTCATAACCTTTGTAAATCCCATTGATTCGTGGAGTCACTCTTGTTAGGGTGAATAACTGGGAGCAGACAAAGGTCTCAAATAAGAGATTTTCTGCTCCAACAGGGTTGCTGTCTCTGTATAACTAAATGTTCCATTAGTGGGTTCAAGGAAATGAGCAGGAAGCTGGGAAGGAAAGACTGCTGGTGGCTCTAACTTGAAGACTGGAGGGTCAGCAGGTCAGCAGTTCAAGACCCGAGTAGTGCATGATGGAGTGAGCGCCTGTCTCTGCCCCAGCTCCTGCCAACCTAGCAGTTCAAAAGCAAGAAATTGCAAGTAGATAAATAGGTACCACTTCGATGGAAAGGTAAACAGCATTCCATGCATTGGGTGTCTAGTCATGCCTGCCACATGTCCATGGAAATGTCTCCAGATGCACTCTTTGGCTATAAACCAGGGGTTCCCAAGAATGGATCTGGCCCCCAGGCCAAAATCATCCACCACCACCCCAGGCTGAATTGCCACCGATGCCAGAAGTGCCCCAATGTCACTGGAAGTGCTGAAATCACTGCGTTTTTGCACCAAAACACATGAAAACATGGTGGGGAAAAATTCAAAAATGACTCAGAAATGTTCCTCCCTCACTCCCTCCTCCAAGGGAAGCGATGGAGGTGGGGAAAACACCCAGAAATGTGGCACAAATGCATGCGCCGCTGCCGCCGCCACCGCCGCCACCAGCACTACCAGGAGGAACCATGTGACTGGCCCCTCAGCTGACTGAGGGGGCGTGGTCAGGCCCCTGGCAGGAAAAGGTTTAGAACCTCTGCTATAAATGAAGATGAGTACCAAACCCTCGAGTCAGATAAGACTGGCTTTCGAACAAGGGTAGCCTAAATCAGATTTGATAAGCAGTTGTGTACCTGCTGTGGAATACTGTACTGGATTGCTATATTTTAATTGATTTAAAAAAAGATTTTGCATTCTTGAGTATACTACTTAGACAAGAGGACATCTCAGCCTGTGGTGATCCAAGCGATACAGTTGGAGTCCTATCCAGGTGTCTGGAGGCTGTTGGGGTCTGGCTATGAGTCAGGGACTCTGCGTTATCTCAGGAGCTATCATCTTTGGTTCTGGATGGGACTATTTTGCTCCAAACAGACCCGGTGCGTAATCTGGAGGTCCTCCTGGACTCACAACTCCTGCTCGATGAGCAGGTGGCAGTCGTGGCCAGGAGGGCTTTTGCACAACGTCATGTTATACACCAGTCATGCCTGCTCCTAGATCGGGACTCCTTGCTCATGGTCACGAATGTTCTGGTCACTTCCAGACTTGACTATTACAATGCACTCTGCATGGGGCTGCCCTTGATGACCATTCAGAGGCTGCAACAGGTCCAGAATGCAGCAGCTAGGGTGGTGATGGGGTGCAGGCGTTATGCCCGTGCCTCGCCACTGCTTCGGGAGCTGCACTGGTTGCCAGTGTGCCTCTGGGTGCAATTCAAGGTGCTGGTAATTACCTTTTAAACCCAAATGGTAGTAGGCCATGATACTTAAGAGACCTCATCACCCCGAGAACATCTGTCTATCCCACCAGAGAAGACTATTGTGCCATCTGCTAGGGAGGCTCGTCTCTCTAGCACCAGAAAGAAGCACTTCTCAGTGTCTGCTCTGGCCCTATGGAACCACCTGCCAATTGAGCTGTGTCTCCAGACAGAGTTGCTGTCCTTCAGGAAAGGGCTAAAAACCTTGCTGGCAAAGCAGGTGTGGGGCAACAGCAATGTGGTGACCCCTGCCTGCTGGCTTATTTAGTGAGAACACTCTCTCCCTCTTTTAATCTCTTTTAATCTGTAGGGGTTAGGGTAATTTTTGGTGGCAGTTTTACTAGTTTTTTTTATTGATTTTAAAATGTGATACTTTATTGATTTTATTTTCTGTGAGCCTCCCAGAGTCTTCGGAGTTGGGCGGCAATATAAATCAGAAAAATAAAATAAATAAATAACAAATAAATAAATTTGGAGGAAAAGTGACTCTTTGAACTCTTAAGTTGCAAAGATGTGACACCTAAACATGCATGCATTTCCTGAGCCTCAAATTATTGCAACAAATTAGAAGGCAGTCCTCTCTGAATTGGTGCTATTTGAATTGAATTAGTGTCAACCCATACTTCATTCCATTTCCATTAACCCACAAAATTTATGAAGGAACACTGAGAATTAATCTGCAAATATATACTAATTCAAACTGACCTTTTTCCAAGCTGAAGCCCTTTAGCACTCGCGGTAGGTTTAACATTGCCCTACTGAGTGTTATTACAATGCGCTCAATGGTTGTCCATAATTGCATAATGCAAATGACATTTGCTTTTTTGTTTGAGCATATTCCCTCAGATGTTTCCTCTTTTTTATCACTCTCCTCTCACATCTGTGTCCCTAAAATGGCAGTGTAAACTCCTCCTCTGTTGGTCCCTGAGTTCATCTCTCTGTCTTTGCTGTCTGTCATGTCGAAGCAGCAAGCAGTTTGGAATGAGCGCGGCAACGACATATCCTTCTGACACAGGTTAGGTTGCCAGCTGGTCGGAACAGGTGTGGATGGATTCTTACCATCAAATGGCAACATAGATTTGGCACTCCCCCAAAAGCAAAGGCATGAAAAACCTGTTCTCTTCACAATTCCCCCCTCCCCATTTCAGTTGAGATTGATGGACTGTTCTTTGACAAAACATCAAGTGATGCTTCAGTCCCCTTCTCTTTGTCACATTGTTTTTAGACTTTTGCACCAGGGCTTCCTATATGCCAGGCCAAAAAAAAACTTCTTTTGTCTATTTTTCCAATCAGATTAAACCTTTTGCGGCTACTGCATTAAAAAGCTGCTGCCTCACAATTACCATATATACTCAAGTATAAGTTGGTTTTTTTAGCCTCCAATATGAGGTACAAAAATGGGACATGACTTATACTTGGGTCAATGTAAACACTCAAAAACACACCCAGACCAATGTCTAAATTAATTAATTTTACTGTATTTTCATGTATTTTAACTATTGAAACTCACTAGCAGCTGCTGCATTTTCCACCCCTGATTTATACATGGGTCAATCTATTTTCCTAGCTTTAGAGGTCCAAATTAGGTAACTCAACTTATATTCAGGATGACCTATAGTCAAGTATATATGGTACATATTTGAACGGCTGTATTTATTATTTGGAAGTCGGCCTCTATTGCATGGGATGGAAACTCAGAGAAGTTACAGCAGTCACATTGTTTTCCAACTTCTGATTCTGGTAAAAAATCAATGTAGTGTTTAATTTTTAAAAAGAGTTGTTGCTATGTTTTACTGATGCCATAAATTCTCTAACAGAATCAAGAAGTTAGTGGGTTATCAGGATACTAAACCCTGGCGAGAAAGAAAGTGGGTGATCCAAACCATATCTGAATTCAACAGGAGAGAAGATATGCAGAAGACATTTAGGCAAGGATACTGAAGAATATCATATGGTGATGGTCTATACCAGTGATGGCGAACCTTTTAGAGACTGAGTGCCCCAGCAGAGGGGCAGGGCAAACTCTGTGCTGGAAGAGGGAGGAAGCACTTCCATTGGGTTGCTGGGCAATGCGGTGGGGCGAACCCTGTGCTGGGAGGAGAGAGGAAGTGCTCCCATTGGGCTGCTGGGCAGAGGGGTGGGGTGAACTCTGTGCTGGGGAGGGAGGAAGTTTTCCCATTGGGCTGCTGGGCAGAGGGGTGGCACAAATTCTGTGCTGGGGGAGGGAGAAAATGCTCCCATTGGGCTGCTAGGCAGAGGGGCGGGCTGAACTCTATGCTCGGGCGATGTACATGCCAACAGAGAGGGCTCTGAGTGCCCCTTCTGGCACATGTACCATAGGTTCACCATCACTGGTCTGTACAAACTGACCTGATTTGCAATTCTTCGACTACACATTGTCACCACACCACCCACACTCCAGATTGGGGCCAAATCCAGAATGGGTCAGGTGGAGGAGTTGAGCAACCAGGTGCACCTATATGGGACATCTAGGTCTCACATCCCAGTCCTCCCTCAGACTGCCGGGCAACAGATTAACTCCCACAATTGTCCTCATTTTCATGCCCTGAGAATCGTATCTCCAGTCTGAGCGTCTCCTTGGCATTGATCTCCCCCTCTTCCTGGGCGAACTCCAAGGACATGCAATGGGAGTATGCCAATTCTCAAAACTCTGGTAGCAAAATAATATATCTACGCTGAACTATCAATCCAGTTCACAAAATAAGATGTCCTTTTGTCTTTTCATGGAAGAGAAATCCAGTTGGGCTCCTTCCTTTTATTGAGATAAGAAGCAAAACAAATCCCATAAATACTAAAGTGGTTAAATACTTTTAAAATAAAATATCCCATTCCTGGGTCCTTAACTCTAACTTAAATCCGCATAACTCAAAATAAGAAAATGCACAGATTCTAAGTTTGAAAATCCAATGTCATTTTGGCGAGATTCACTTAGTCAGCTGACCTAGCTCCCTTCCATCTCCCAAAGTACGGCCTGGCTTCGGCCCCATATCAGAGTCCCATCTCCCGATCCTTCCTGGTGATGGTTCTGAACTTCAAAGCACTCCGCTACATCTGGTGAAGTGTGTCCTTTCCTCCTCCTTCAACTGGACAAATCTGGGGCTTTTTATGCCAAAATTTCCCTCATTCTCCCTCCTAAAGAATTTAATGATGTCCTTGAGATAAGATCTGAGATAAGACATTATCTCTTCCAGATCTTTCAAGGTCAATGCTAACTGGCATGGTGCCCAGGGTCTAACTTTGCCCCCCCCCCATGTGAGGTGAATGACTGCAAGTTCAAAAGGACAATGACTTAAAATGCTGAGTTCAAACAGGTGCATTGAACTCAGGGAAATCCCTCTCTCTGGTGTCTCACTGACCACTAGAGGCGCTAATCCTAATGATGTAATGCATTCCAGGCAAACACTTAGACTAACTGTGCTACAAAGTCCCGTCTCTCAAACTGAGATGCGGGGATGAGTAACTAAATCCAAAGTAACATTTTCCAAATTCATGACACACATTTCTCTAGATTTTGTGATTTAAAAGCTCCATTTAAACATTTATATGTTTTAGGGAAAATGCATATGCAAACAAATATTTAAGGAAGCTGAATATCTATTTTGGGAAGGTGTGAGTGCAAGTTAAACTCAATATTTGTGTTTATTTTTTAAAAGATGTCATGGAAGCTTCTTCTTTTGTGTCTAGGTCAGATTTTAAACTGCTTAAATGAAGCCATCCTTTGGTGAATTCATTCCATAGTTTCTTTGGCCTGATCTAGTGTGAGATAGATTAGCTAGCACAACAAGGTTGACGTGGCCTGGGGTACCCCCATCATGGAAGCTGAAATGATATGAACATCTGTAAAAAAATTGTCATGGACTAGAAACATGCACATTTTTAAAGTACTGGTTCAGCTGAAGGAACTATTCAACATAGGTGTCCCCAGTCTGAGTACCCCTGGACATTGTGGACTATAGTTCTCATACACCCCAATAAGTCAAAAATGATGGAAGTTCTAATCCAAGACATGTCCAATCCAAAAAACTGATTTAGTCCACCATCTTATTTTCAATTGTAACCAAAGGAATTGTAACAGTTTGGGACCTTCCTACCTGGTGGAATGTCTTCCCCTCAGGACATCAGCCTGCATCACTCATTCCTCCCAGACCACACAGCTCCAGGTGCCGACCCCAAGGTTGGCAAGAAAGGTTGTGACTCAGAGAAGAGCCTTCTCGGTGGTGACCCCAACTTTGCGGAACTCTCTTCCAGTTGAGCTGCACCAGGTTCCATCCCTGCCTGTATTTTAAAAAGAGTTAAAATCATTTCTTTTTAAAGAGGCTTTTAAGAATATATTGCCAATGGCTGAATGTTAAGTATATATACATTTCTGTTGTTAGTCGCCCAGAGTAGGATAATAATAAGGATAACAACAACAACAACAACAACTACTACTACTACTACTACTACTACTACTACTACTACTACTATTATTATTATTATTATTATTATTATTATTATTATTATTATTATTATTATTATTATTATTATTATTATTATTATTACCCACAAGTAAAGTAAGGAAATAAGCATCTCCTGTTGTCTATCGCTTAGCAGCTGATATTCAAAGGTACTGCACCACTAAACATAGAAGTTTCAGTTGTCTACCATGTCTAGTAGCTGTTATGGCATTATTCTGCCTAGTTCATAAAGAAACTGTTGTTGGGGCAGTGGATTCTATCAATGCTATTCATATATATGGGCTGAGTAGTCACTTCTAAAGTGACTAAAGAGTGAGATGTTCCTAATGGTGCTTCATAGCAGGGCAGATGTTGTAAGGCTTACAACTTCCACCCTGCTACGGAGTGCCATTAAAGACATGCCAAGCCAAGTGAAGGAGACATGGGTGGTCCAGGTCCTTATAATTCCTCACCCTGGGGTTCTCTCAGTGCTTCTTGTGTCAGTGTTGGCCCTTTGTGGGTGCAGTTTTTCCAACTTTTCTGGCATCCCAAGCAGTAGGTGAATTTTGGCTTCTTATGTTTCTCCCCATCTCCCTTCAAGAGCCTCAAGTGAACGGAGATTTCTGTCCAGAGGTCTTCTTTTTAAATATGATCTCACTCACCTCAAGTCTCAGGCCATTCTTTTGGAAAGTCCTTTGCCCAATAAGCCATAGTCCAATATTCCTGGGTGTTTCTCCATTTTCTATCCTGAGAGTCTTCTTCCTCCCCTATCCTTCAAGGAATCCCTGATTTTCTAACACAGACCCTCTGGGTTTACCCTGACTTGCCTTTCTCAAATTGGCCTCTCCACTTGTCCATTATTATTTTCCTCTCCTCACCCACCCCCTCTATAGGATCTGTTTTGCAACCTGCTTCCTTTTTCTTTGGAACTTCCCCCTCCTTCCCTATGGACAGCAAAGCTCTTTTTATATCTGCAATGCACCAGAGGTAAAACACCTTTCCTTGTTCCTTTATGCAGCATCTTCTAATCCACAGGTTGACACTACCACACAAACCTCAGTTTTGATCCCATTTTCCTGGGAGGCAACATATGACAGCATTTCCTTCATAGGTTTCTTGCACAGAAGCCACTTTGGTAGGCTCATTTGGTAGGTGGGTTGGATCATGAGCAGTGATGCACTGCAATTTTTTTTACTACCTACTCTGTGGGCGGGGCCAAATTTGTGGGCATGGCCAAATCTGTGGGCATGGCCAAACATCCTGCATTATGGGCTATGGAGGTGGGCGTGGCCAACCAAATGGGCATGGCCTGAGGGAATTTCTGCTACTGGTTCTGCAGAACCTGACAGAACCTGCTGCAGTGCATCACTGCAGTGCATTGCAGGTCAATGGGAGGCTGAGAGGGACATCCATGTCCCTGACCTCCTTACATCCAAGAAATTAAAATGTTTTCTTGGGGCAGATGCAGCAGGAAAAGAAAACCTAAAAAGTAATAATGAATTGGAAAAGGTATCAACAAAATTGGCTTTCAATGCTCATTTGTCTTCTTCAATTGTATAATAGTCACATTTTTCTAAATCTAGAGCAGGAATTCTCAACCTTTTAAACCCGGAGGCTGGGTAATGCTCCCTCAGACAGCTTCGTGGACCAGATGTAGGCTGCATCCGGCCTGTGGGCCACAGGTTGAGAATCCCTGATCTAGAGCATCAAGTTAACTATTCATAAACTAGGGCAGAAAAGGCCCAGACCCTTTGCTTGACGGGAAAATTCCATTTGCTCTGGAATTTATTATTATTATTATTATTATTATTATTATTATTATTATTATTATTATTATTATTATTATTATTATTATTATTATTATTATTATTATCATCATCATCATCATCATCATCATCATCATTATTATTATTATTATTATTATTATTATTATTATTATTATTATTTGAGTAATTATTATTATTACTTGTGACATAATTTGACTAAACTCAGATGTTTTAGTTTAGAAAGGGCACAGCTGCACTAAAAACTTGTTAGACTGAACATGTAGATCACATAAAGGTTCTTCTACCTCATCCCCATTTTTAAAACTGTATGTAGCCCTGTGAAGGGGGAAAAAAGTCCTGAATCCTCAGTTAATTTCATCCATTTTTCTACTCCTCAGGAACTTAACACATGTTCATCCACCAATGATGTTAATTAGAGGTGGGAAATTTATAATTGCACAAAATTCATCACAAACATTAGCTGTACAGTATCTTCTGTGCATTTCTTTTCCTATTACTAATACTTCTGAGTTTTTCAGTCTGGTTATATTTTGAAAGATACATTTCCTGTATCTTTTACTGAACTAATCTTCATTGAAAAATAACTGAATATCTAACAGGGGTCTTAAGTCATCACTAGGTGTGAATTTCCTCATTGATTTACATAATTTGCAGCGGTGTCCAACCAATCACTATCTCTTTATCTTAAGGCCATATGTAAATTAATTGCCAAGTTGTCTCATTCTTATGTCTGAGGAAATGGACTTGATCCATGAAAGTTTGCATTAAAATATTACAGTTAATCTTTAAAGTGCTACATTCTTATTCTTATTCCTTTTGTTTTGCTTTTTGTCTGATAATGCTGAACAAATATTATCAACCTGGAAATGTTATATATGTTGCTAGGCTTCCCAAAAGGTGTTGTGAATATGTTATCGATGATTCAGATGTAATTTCAGGCAGTCATCCTAATAACCTTTGGTTGAAAGGGGCTGGTTCAATATCATATCACATCTGCAGGTTATTTTGTTTCATTGTATGATGTTAATGTTATTGGTTTATGTCTACATAAAAGTACTGCATTGGAAGAGTTTACAACAGACAAACATCTGCATAGGAATGCATAAAAGCTTTACAATTTTGCTACAAAAACATCTCTTCTTTCTTCCTGCAAACAGTTAATTAGGATGCAAATACTGATCACTTTAAGCTGTACAAAGGAGTTCATTACATAATAGAATGGCTGTTTCATCTAGCTCATATGATAAAATTCTCACCAGTCTTAAAATGACAGATGTAATATTACCTTTAATAAGTGTCTACTGATGCATGCAAATTGAATTAAATAGTGGGAGTACAAATTTGTCTGATAATTAAGATAAAAATTCATGTCAGCCTAAACCCTGGTGTATATTAGTAACCCTGTATACTTCTTTTTGCCACTGTTCTAAACCAATTATTTTGAATGTCGAATTCCTGATTACTGTTAATATGCATACTTAAGAATTGCTTTAAAATGATCTAAGGAAATTATTAAACAAACAATAGGCTTCTTTTGAAAAGCATCTTCAATATGAGCAAATTGTCTCCATAATTTCAAAAGTCATATAGATTTTTAGATCATTTCATGTTCTACATAGTAAACGTTTGTAAAAGGCTAATGCTTAAAAGGTATACATATAGGAAACAACAGCAAAGTGCAGACAATTGCACATCCTTTAATGTTTTAACTTCAGGCTTTCTTTTATTCAAATAATGCTTGGGATTGTTGTTGTTTAGAATGTCTTAAGTGTGAATAGTTTCAATGGGGGAAAATCTATTTTTGGATTGTAGCCTACATCTATTTTTTTTTTCTACCAGTAGGATGTTAAATTTGAAAAACAATGTGACTTAACTAAGGATGGATGATAATTTGATTTCAACTAATTTTTTTAAAAGAATTTCCCAGAATTTGCAAAAGTCTAAAATTAAAAACAAACTTGAGACTTTAAAGTATTAGAATGTGGGGAAAAACTGAAATTGTCAGATCTATTCATCCAGGTCTATTCCTTTGAGTGTTTATGGCTTGAATCAACTATATTACTGATAATTTATGTTTGTCGATTCCTTTCTCCCCGCCCCCCAAAGTGTGTTGCCTTCAACACCTATATGGTACCATGCTGGGAATGGCTAAACCTGCTAAACATGACCAGTGCACATGATAATAAATTGTTTCATTTTGCCCCATCCCTGGACATTTTAAAAAAATAACTAAAAACTTTTCTTTTTAAGGAAGCCTTTAAAGGATATCATGCCATTGAGAATAGCTGGTCAGTTTTGAGCTTGCTTGCCCTCAGAAGCCATCAGGTATTTATTTTGTTGTTTATCTTACGTTGTTGTTTGTTTTATTATGTTGGTGTTGTTTATTTGTCTGTTCACCACCCAGAGTGGGAAATATCCCTGATGGGCGGTATAAAAATGTAATAAACAACTAAGTTTAACAGATCCATCTACTGACATTTTGCCATAATTGGGCTGGAATAAAATTTGAGTTTAATTTTAAAAATCTGAACATTGTTTAATAAAGCAAAATTGACAGGTTTTCCCTTTCATAAATTCTACCATATAACCCAGATTTACATGCACTGTAGACAGGGGTGGCCAAGATTTTTGCACAGGCCATAGGTTGGGAACCCCTGTTCTAGGTCAATTGTGAGTTACCCCCTGTTTAGATCAAGAACTTTAAGTCTAGATAAAATGTTATGAGATACATGTCAGAAATGAGTAACAGTGGAGTCGAAAGGGAGTGCTGCTCCCTTTTCCACTCTTTTCTGTGTCCCTTTTCTTTTCCCTTTTAATTCTATCCTCTCTCTCTGCCTTTTCTTTTTCACCCATTAGAAAGGAAGGAGTAGGATGGGGCATTGACCCTGTCACAGATCTGAACTGATTACATGCAGTGTTTCTACTGCTGCTCCCTCTCTTTTTATGTAAGAATGTATGGTGATTGCATCAACAGAGTGCAAAAGGCTAGCACTCTTAGGAGTTCATGGTTTTGACTTTGGCAGAATCACTTGGAGGTTTCATGGGAAGGTAAAAGGAGAAACTTACATTTGTTGTTCCATGATATCAAACTGCTGCTCCCCTAAGTCCTGCAGGACTGGAACTCCCAGCCTGGAAGCAGCAACTCTACGTCCTGCAGGACTGGACCCTCACCCTACTGCAACTGAGAGGCCAGGAAAGGTTCTGGACCATCATAAACTCCACCTGGAGAACCTGGGTGACTTAGCTATATAAGAACCTGCCCTTCATCACAGAAGCTATCTCAGCAATGAAGTTCAGCAGATGTTTGGTTGCTGAATTGCTTGCTTTGTTGCTACTGCTGCTCTCTGCCTTACTCCTGATTCCTGTGACAGAAGATCTCTTTCTGTACTTCTACAACTTCATTATTGCCAAAGGAAATACATGAGGTGGGGCACTTCCCACATCTCTGAGCAGGTTTGGAGATGGAGAGCACACAGGAGGCTTCACAGGAGAAGGCAGCTGGTCCAGTCTTTATTTAGTTTCTTTATTTAGTCAATAGCAGTTCTCTGACAGGGAAAAGCTGATTGGATCTTTCTTGTTGTTTGCACTTGAACTATCCAGGAAATGAAGAGATTAATGCCTGTAAACCTATATCTCAGTGCATAAGTAGGATAAAATTCCTGTTTGAATATATAATGCTTTATATCATATTCAAATCAAATACTTGTTGGACTATAAAGGGCAACTCGCAGCAAATCCAAGGGACATAATGAAGTGCACAGGATGCTTCCTGTCAATTGAAGTAGGACAATGTACATGCTATATAATAAAAACACATTAGTCCAAGTGCTGGTTCAAGTCCCTCCTCCACAGGCATGGCTTTGTAAGGTGTTGTTGGCTAGAAGTCTAAGGAAGATTCCAGTCCACTCAATTTTCTCTTCATATTAATTCCAAACATGTCTGTTTATGTGGCTCATGTCATGCAGTGATAACATCAACTTCCACCTTTAGGGATAGATCTTAAAATAGACCCACCTCTCCATCATTACTGTATCCTTTCCCTTGTTCCTTATTTTGGGAACAGTGACTACTACTACTTGCATACCTTACTCTTATCAGTTGAAGTTGATTTTTGAGCTACAGTTCCACTGTCCTGCTGGGATTGTGGAAGATGAAGCCCCCTCCAAAAGTAACTTTCCTAAACTCCAATCACTATTAAGAATTATTGGGCAATAAACTGTCACCCTATAGCTAAGGGTGGTGTAATCTAATGTAGGCAACATTTACTCTCAACCTTTTGCCAGCCTATGGAGTCTGCTTGTCTGTGCTTGGCCATGCTGGATGATGGCTACTGCGGGCTGTAACCCAATAAAGTAACCTTCACCACTATCATGCCCTTGGGAATCCCATTCTCTGAGTAATCTTATATTTCTGCTATCAGTCTGTTCACTCCATTCACTGTGTCCAATGCAGGGTATGGCTCCAAAGGAAAGAGCAAATCATGTGGATGAAGCTGTTTCTTGTTACAGCCTGACCATCCTTGGAGGTGGGCACCAAGTGAAACTCTTTCTCTCAAATGCAACAGCCAATATTGTTTCTTGATGGCTTTTTTAACAGCTCTTCTGGCTCCAGAAAAAACTTATAGCCATGTGTAAGTTCAGCTTTGTAAGAGTTCTGTAAATTAGGTCACCACCATTCCCATTTTATAGGATGGAAAACTGGAATGTAATTACTCTATTAAAACAAGTCTGTGGCAAAGAAGGAAATGGGAACACATTGACCCAAAACTAAGACACAGGGCAAATAAGGACATATATAACTCTCATACATGACCCACAGCATCACAAAGTCTTTCAGTTCTACCCAGCATTTAAAGATTCAGTCTCACTCTGCAAATTCTACAGTGATGTCTTTGACCGTCCTGGAGAGATCTGGGGATGGGAATCTCCCAATACTCCACCCTTATAATTAGTACTAAGAATTTAATGTTAATAACCTTGTCTCCCTTTGTTATAATAATCTCTAATTTGATTTGTGAAGCACTAGCGTCAAACCCCCCCCCCCCCCCCAAAAAAAAAAAAGATTGCATTGCTCATCTGTTGAATTACAGACCTGAACACATCTGAAATCCAAGGATGGACTAAGAGAGTGAATTATTAAAACAAAGAGTCTATGATTAAACCACCACCACCCTTTTCCTGCCACACCCGAACAAGACAGTTATTACATTACAGTTGGATGGCAGAAGGTCAGAGATGTGTTTTACATCTCAGTTGCCACAATTTCAGTAACACGACCCTGGCAAGAGAATGTACTTGCTGAAATGGGTCCATGTTAAGCTTATGTAACTGCACAAAGTACAGCTTTTACCAAAGAGAGAAAGAGAAAAGCAAAAAGCAAAGCTTTCACACTGCCACAGCCCAAACCAAAGGAATGTGTCTGGCCCTTAGATGAGTCATAATGGATGGAACTAAATATTTGCAAAAATCTACAGTAATGGTGTTTACTGCAGGTTAGCAGCAAACCTAAGAGACCGCGTCACCCCAAGATCTTCTGTCCGTCCAACCAGAGTGGACTGGAGGGGCTCTCTACTTGTACTATCTGCTAGAGGGGCTCATCTCTCTAGCACAAGAAGGAGGGCCTTCTCTGTGTCCACGTTGACCCTATGGAACCTCCTGCCAGTTGAACTAAGGCTGTAGACGGAATTGCTGCCCTTCAGGAAAGGACGGAAAACCTGGCTGGCGGGGCAGGTGTGGGGTGTTGATGGAGGAGTGACCCCTGCCTGCTGGTTGGTCTAACATAACAGAGTAATTCTCTCTCTTTCTAGTAAGTGCAGGTGGGTTTTTAAATGGGTTTTTGTTGTGTTCCTAATACTATGCCTTTGCAACAATGTAACACCCATCAACTGTAACACTGTAACCTTCTGTAATAGGACACGAGCTAGCAACCACCTGATGGCAGTAGCGAGCGTCCAGCTCATATGGTTCCAATTACGCAATAACTCCAGCACGGGAAGATTCCCGCCACTGCCTCACCTGGACAAGAAGGGCGTGACCAGGGATGTCGTCATGCGGGCGATAGCCAATGGGCTATCGTGGAGCCACATTCAAATGTATAGCCACCGTATATATTGAGCTGTTCGTCCACCATTACCACATGTTTTTCCCCTGACCACCATGCAATAAAGATGTGTTAAGCCAATCCTTCGGCTGTTTCTGTGTCTTGGTTCTCATACACTAAATTGGCGATGAAGGTGGGATTATGGATTCCCACGAGATCAAGACACATGCCGGTTTCGACATCAACAAGCCAGAAGACTGGGAGCTCTTCGAGATGGACTTCCAAGATGCGCTGGTGGTGTCCGACATTACGGACAAGGGAAAGAAAAGGGCCATCCTCACCCAGATGCTCGGGAATGCCGCCAAAAGAGTATTGGTGGACCTGGTGTCACCGAAGAAGGTGAGCGAGCTGTCGGTCAAACAGCTCCTGAAAGCGATGCGCGACCATTTCCAGCCCTCGGTTTCGATGTTTTCGGCTCGAGACGCATTCTGGAAGAGAGTTCAAGCGCCTGGTGAGTCCATCGCCGCCTTTGCAGCGGCCCTGCGGTTGGCCGCCGGCCCATGCAAGTGGGAAAATCTGGAAATCGCCCTCAGGGACCGCATGCTGTGTGGCCTATGGGACGAGGAGGTTCAGCGAAAGTTGATGAACCAGGAGCCACCCCCGACGCTGCGCGAGGTCGTGAAGGCGGCACAGGCCGCGGAAGCCACGAGGGCCGGAGTCAAGGGGTTCAGAGAAAGGCCTCCACAGCCCGACAATGCAGCGGGCTCAGTGCATGCGGCCAGACGAACGCCGAAATCTCCCACGGAGAGCAGCGACGACGAGGACGTCCGGAGGGTTCGAAAGGAAGGCCGACGCTGCGACGGCTGTGGAGCGGCCCACGACTGCATCAAGTGCCCGTTCCGGAAGGCCGAGTGCCACAACTGCGGACGCCGGGGGCACATCGCCAAGGTCTGCAGACGGCGGCGCAAGGACCAGAAAAGCTCGTCAGACCGCTCGCCGAGGACCGAGGAGGGCGCCTGGCCCGCGGGGAAGCAGGACGGCGTGGGCCGCATCTCCGACGGCAGCAGTGACGACGACGCCCCAGTGTACAGCGTGTCCTTGGGACACCCCCGTTATTTTGTTGAGGTACTGGTGCAAGGGGCCCCTGTTAGAATGGAGATAGACTCGGGTTCCTCCTACTCAATCATGTCCCAGCGGGAGTTCTTAGGAATTTCCCCCCACGTGCGCCCTAAGCTCAAGGCGTTGAGGTCCACGCTGCGGGACGTACAGGGAAATAGCATTCCGGTGTTGGGGGTTGGAAAATTCAAGGTCCAATACAAGCAACACGCCGCGGAACTTCCCCTGGTTGTGTTCAAGGGGGGTAGTTGCAGCCTCCTCGGGACTCAATGGTTTAAGCCCCTGGGTTTGTTCATTGGGGGGTGCATGCCATTGGGACTGACCCAATACAAGAGGTGTGTGACGCGCACCCCGAAGTTTTCAAGAAAGGACTCGGAAAATTCAAGGGACCCCCAGTAGCGTTCGACCTGGACCCGGAGGTCCGCCCAATAAGACTCAAGCCGCGCAGAGTGCCCTTCGCACTAAAGGACAAGATAGAGGCGGAACTGGACAAATTGGTGGGCCAGGGGATTCTTGTTCCTGTTGATTCCGCGGAGTGGGAAACTCCGATTGTAACTGCGCTAAAGGCCAACGGGGAGGTTCGCATATGCGCTGATTATAAGTGCACCATTAATAAGGCGATCCGCCCAAATGCGTATCCGGTGCCGGTAGTCAGCCACCTATTGGCCAGGTTACATGGGGGAAAGTGTTTCGCAAAACTTGACCTGGCGCAAGCCTATCAGCAACTCTCAGTAACCCCAGCTGCAGCTGCTGTGCAAACGATAGTCACTCATAAGGGGGCGTTCCAGGTGACGCGCCTACAGTTCGGCGTGAACTCGGCGCCGGGTATTTTCCAGTCGCTCGTGGAACGCCTCTTAAAGGGGCTGGAAGGGGTCTTGCCATACTTTGATGACGTATTGATAACGGGGGGAGCGAGGCAGAGTTGGCTGAAAGGCTGGACAAAGTGCTGGCGGTGTTTGAAAAGGCGGGGTTGAGGTTGCGAAAAGACAAATGCGTTTTCTTCGCAAACGAGGTTGAGTTCTTGGGTTTCTGGGTAACCCCTGCGGGAATCAAACCCTCCAAATCAAAGGTGGCCGCCATTCAAAATGCCCCTCGCCCCACCTCCAAGCCCGAATTGCAGTCGTTCCTAGGGCTCTTAAACTTCTACCACTCCTTCCTGCCTCAGAAGGCATCGGTAGCAGAGCCGCTTCACAAGCTTCTCAAGAAGGACGAGGCATGGAAGTGGGGCGAGAGCCAGGAGAGGGCATTCATCGAACTGAAACAACTCTTAGCGTCTGACGCCATTCTCACCCACTTTGACCCCAAGAGACCGGTGGTCCTGATATGTGATGCATCCCCAGTGGGGGTGGGGGCGGTGCTGTGCCACGTGTTGGAAAACGGGAGAGAGGCCCCGATTGCGTTCTACTCCAGATCCCTGTCCCAGGCAGAGCGAAACTGCGCCCAGACAGACAGGGAAGCGCTAGCGATAATCGCAGGGACTAAAAAGTTCCACGATTTCCTCTATGGCCACCCCTTCACCATAGTGACCGACCACAACCCCCGGCTAGGCATTTTCACCGCAGACAAGCCCACACCTCAGATCCTGTCCCCTAGGATGTTAAGGTGGGCCATCTTCTTAAACGCGTATCAGCACGCGTTGGTGTACCGGCCGGGAAAAGAAATAAGCCACGCGGACGCCCTGTCGAGATCTCCCCTCCCCCACGCTAGCAGCGTCGTGGGCGAGGAGGAACATGACCGCCAAGTGCTCCTGATAGAGGTCTTAGATTCGCCCCCCATTGTACCCGCAGACATCGCCAAGGCGACCGGCAAGGACAAAACGCTAGCTCTAGTCAGCTCCTGGGTGCAGAAAGGGTGGCCAACGTCCTCCCCGGCGGCAGAGTTCGCCCCGTTTTTCAGGAAGAGGCTAGAGTTGTCCATAGAGATGGGGTGCCTTCTGTGGGGCCAGCAGGTGGTAGTCCCCGAATCCCTGAGGCCTAGGGTGCTCAAACTGCTGCACATCAGCCACCCTGGAATTGTCCGCTCCAAGGCTCTGGCCAGGAGCTACTTCTGGTGGCCCCAATTAGACGCCGACATCGAGCACATGGTGGGCACTTGCGAGAGCTGCCAATGCTCCAGACCCGAAGAAGCGCGTCTGCCGCACAGGGAATGGGACGCGGCAAAGGGGCCGTGGTCCCGTGTGCACATTGATTTTGCGGGCCCATTTAGAGGGACACTTTTTCTCCTCGTGGTGGACGCTTACTCCAAGTGGTTGGAGGTAATCCCAGTTACGAGCACCTCCTCAGCAATGACAGTAAAGCACTTGCGTAGGGTCTTTAGCACGTTCGGTATACCCGACACCCTAATTAGCGATAACGCTAGTTGTTTCACGTCCGCTGAGTTCAGGGCATTCACCGAGATTAACGCCATTCGGCACATCACCTCCACCCCTTTCCACCCGGCAACAAACGGCCAGGTAGAGCGCCTCGTGCGCACCACCAAGGACGCGCTGAGGCGCATGGGCCCCGGGGATCTTAACCTGCAAGTGTGTCAGTTCTTGCTGGGCTACAGGGTGACCCCCCTAGCTTCAGGGTACTCGCCCGCGGAGCTCTTAATGCATAGGAAGCTGACTACGATTCTGACCAGGCTAGACCCAACGAGGGTGGAGGACACTGGGAGCAACATCGGGTTAGCGGACACGAAGAGTTTCGAAGTAGGTGCCCCGGTGCATTGCAGGAACTACGCCAGCGCGGGGCCAGCCTGGGTCCCGGGCGTCATCGTTGGGCAGATGGGTCCCGTGTCGTATTGTGTAGAGACCAGTGCGGGTCTACTCTGGAGACGGCACGCAGACCAACTCCGGCGCCGGGTCCCGGACAGCCAAAGCGTGGACGGCGTGGAGAAGGATTCAACGTTAGGGTTCTCCCCCACCCGTTCAGCCCAAGGGGGAGGAGAGGGGGACCGGTGGTCCCCACCAAGGGGGGAGGGGAAGGAGTCTGTCCTCATAGATAGCCTGAGGGATGTCCCCAATGACCCAGTAGATGATTTTGAGTTTCAGTTACAAAACCGGGGGGGGGGGTTCGGAGTGGTCCCCCACCCATCCAAGCGAAAAGCGGGGTTTTTCGTTAGCCCCCAGTGCCCCCTGTTTTTCCACAATGGAATTTGTCCCTTCCCCAAAAGCCGCAGAACCGCGGCAAGTCACTAACGAGTCTCCCTCTCCCGTTGCAGGACAAGAGACCAGGGGACAGAGCAGCAGTAGCGCCCCCGGGACAAGCCAGCCAGCAGAATGCCCAAAACGCGCTTGCAATAAGCCATATTGGATGAGAGACTTCGTCTCATCCTAGGGGGGAGGGATGTTGTGTTCCTAATACTATGCCTTTGCAACAATGTAACACCCATCAACTGTAACACTGTAACCTTCTGTAATAGGACGCGAGCTAGCAACCACCTGGTGGCAGTAGCGAGCGTCCAGATCATATGGTTCCAATTACGCAATAACTCCAGCGCGGGAAGATTCCCGCCACTGCCTCACCTGGACAAGAAGGGCGTGACCAGGGATGTCGTCACGCGGGCGGTAGCCAATGGGCTATCGTGGAGCCACATTCAAATGTATAGCCACCGTATATATTGAGCTGTTCGTCCACCATTACCACATGTTTTTCCCCTGACCACCATGCAATAAAGATGTGTTAAGCCAATCCTTCGGCTGTTCCTGTGTCTTGGTTCTCATACACTAAAGTTTTAATGGGGTATATTTATATTTTAAAGAGGTTTTTATCTGTGTTAGGTTTTTTTAGTATTGTAAGCTGCCCAGAGTCCTTGTGAGCAGGGTGGCTATAGAAATATGAAAATTAAATTAAATTAAACAGGCACAAACTCCTTGCAACTCATATCCTGTTTAAAATACATTTTTCTCATTAAAACAGCCAAGAAGATTGAGTTTTAGAAGTCCCAAGGATGAGCTCTCATTGATTGGGTGACTCCAGAGCCATTCTTTCACTCCATTTTGGGTCCTCTGAAGTCTTCCATCTGGGGGAGCAAATCTATTGTGACTGGGTGATTGTGGAGCCTCCTTCTTTCTCTCTTCCTTTATGGGTTCCCTAAAGCCTTCTGTCTGGAGGAGCCTTCCAAAGGGTGTCAGAAGCTGGTTGCAAACCCTGCAGGAGTCACTGCAAACTCTACCTGGTTTTTCCAAAGTTTGTAGTTTTGGCCCAAGTTTTGGTGGGCAAGGAAAGAGAAGAGGCAACTGGAGAAGTTTTCCTTTTGCTGTAGTTTCGGTGGCAAGCTGTGACACAGGAAAACAAGGCTGCTTCAGTAGCAATTTGCTCACTCTAATATCTTTTCACTGTCAGTGCCTGGAAACAGGGTGTTTTTGTCAATTTACCCATTGAAAATCTACCCATATACAGTGGTACCTCGCATAAAGAGCATAATGCATTCCATGGGATTGCTCTTTAAGTGAGTTTGCTCTTTAAGTGAAACACCAGTGTAAGTGACCAATTGTGGCTTCTGGTGGGGCAGGATTGTGAACCCCAATTTAGTTGTTATGTTTCTGTTTATTGGATTTATACCCCACCCTATTCAGCGCAAGGCTGACTCAGGGCGGCAATTAAAACATATTAAATAAATAAATAAACCATTACAAAAGTACAATTGGGGAAAATACAATAACAGGATACAATATCATAAGTGCAATAAGAAAGTACAATACAATTACAGTAACAGTTAGCAAGTTACAAATCAGAAAAAAAGCACAATGATCCAAGGGGAGGGGGTTAGAGCCGAGGCTCAATGACCTTAAATGGGCCTTAACAAGGTCCGGGCTCAACGACCATGTTGGAGCCCAGCTCCAAGTACTCAGCAGCATTGACACCCCCCCCCACACGGCAAATGCCGGATGGGGGGGGGGGCTCAGGCGAGGCTGCGGCAGCACCCGGTTTAAGTCCTCATCAAGCCGGGAGCCCAGGTGTTCTCAATCCTCTGCGGCAAATTCCGGTCCGGGGGAGAGGGCTCAGGCTCGGCTCGGGAAGGTGGACGGGAGCAGCATTCACCACTCCGATGAGCCACAGTTGAGGGTCCGGTCAGCCTCCTTCATCCCCTGGTGGTGATGAGGCCAGGGCATGAGGGGCCGGTGTGCTCACCACCTTTTATCCTTCCCAGGCAGACAAGGCTCAGGAAGGAGGGTGGGAGCAGCATTCACCGTCCCGGCGAGCCGCAGCTGAGTGTCCGGTCGTCCTTCTTTGCCCCCTGGCAGTGATGAGGCCAGAGGGGTTAAGTGAGGTTTTGGTTGGTTTTAGTTGTTAAGTGAGGTGACCAGTCAGAGGAAATTCTGCTCTTTAAGTAAGTTCGTTTCTAAGCGAGGCGCTCTTTATGCGAGGTTTTACTGTATATGTTTGTTAATGATCACACAATTACATTAGCATTACAGTCTGATTAAACAACTCATGGATGTTGTTAAAAAAAATCTTCACCCTAGCAAGTTTTGACTTGCTAATATTATGCTTGTTTGCCAAATGGTGGATGAAGAAAAGGAAGGACCATGTAGTTCAGTGCTGGTTTTGAGTCCTTTGGCTCCTTTTTTGTGCTCTTTAGAGAGTGCAGAAGACTGCATGGTGGGGGGAAATGAAAGGACCTACTGTTTGGTTGAAGAAGGTGACTGAATGAGGATCGATAGGGGAAAAAACTGGTAAGAATTAATAAAGAAGGAGTTATGGAGGAGGAGGGAGATGTGTGCCTTCACAAGAAATGAAGTTGGGCTGGGGAAAGTGGGTGGGGAGAGTGGCATGTGATGTCAGGAAACAGTTGGAAGTGGCAGAAGCTTCTAGGGGCCTTGGTTACTCTTGATGAGTGGTTCCCAACATGGGGAACACACCCCACAGGGGGACTTCAATTCCCAGAAGCTTAAGTCAGTACATTGGCTGATCAGTGCTTTGGGGAATTGAACTAGGCTTCTGGGGATTGAGGTCCAAAAACCAATGGTTGGGAAACACTGCTCTTGATAAATCTCTGATACGCATCCGTGCATTGAGGCAAGGCAATAGAGAATACACCAGCAAAAGAGAAAGAAACAGTGGTGGGCTCCAAAAAAAAATTTACTATCACACTGTGGGTGTGGTATGGTGGGCAAGGCCAGGGGAAAGACCTGCATAGCACCTGAATTAGGACTGCTTTATTTTGAAACTTGGATGGGCGGGGCCAGCCAGAATTTCTGCTTCCGGTTCTGGTGAACTGACACATACTTGTCAAGTATTGGCCAGGATTTCCCGTATTTTGGCCCTCATTCCTCCCCTTTCCCGCCGCTGTCTCGTATTTTGAATGGCAGGAAAGGGGTTACTGCGCATGCACGCCCATTGCAAAGGGGTTCTGCGCATGCTCAAACATGTTCTGTGCATGCGCAAACATGTCTGCGCAAACGTGTTCTGTGCATGCACAAATGGGTTCTGCACTTGCGCACCTGCACATGTGCAGTAATTTCCCATATTTTCGGGAGCTGTGCTTGATGGGTATGATCTGGCGTGAACCTGCTGATGACCACCACTGGAAAGAAACCTTGTTCAGCTAAGACTGCATAGCACAGCTAACCCAGACCAGAGTTCTTAGAGGATATATTTATTAACTACATTTTTCTGCCATCACTTCAAAGAATTCAAGGTGAAATCCGTTGCTCTCTACCCCCCCCCCCCCAATCTCATTTCATGTACAACATAGCAACAGTCCTGTTAAGTCACAGTTTATATAACAATTAATACAATCAATTAAGAATACCTGCTGAAATGAATATAAGGTTCGGAATGGTTAATAAAATGAATTATTTTTTTAATATTAAATTCCCAAACTCTGTGGATTATGCCTTGCAAATGATGGACTGGCAGTTGTAGAGTTCAGTATTTATACAGGGGCTGTATATCTTAGAAAATCATTCCTTTCAGAATAACTTATACCTTTCTGGAATTCACACCTTGAGTATAAAGTCTACGATCTCAGAAGCACATAGGAAGAACTGGTTTGCTGGATCAAACCACTTAACCCGTCACTTAATCCACTAATCCAGCATCCTATTTTTAAAGGGTTTCCATTGTTACAGCATGGCATGAAGGCAGTGCTCACCCCCTGCCTGTCTGAAATCCAAAGGTGCACTGCTTCTGCACTCAGCCAGCGATGGAGCATTTGTAGCCCACCAACCCTTCCTGCATTGTTTCTCCACTCCCCAGTAGTCAGCATCATCCATTGGAATGGATTCTGGAAGCTTTAGTCTAGAAATACCCACTTCTGCACAAAGTTATTGTGGGAAATATTAGCTGACAGTGAAGGCTAAACCCTGTTTGTTGGTCATGCATTAGCTTACATAATGTTTAATGGGAGTAGCTGTAGCTTGGCTCTAATTTGTCTCAGAGATGGGGAGTAAAAAAGATACTTTATTGGAATATAACTCCCAGAATAGGCATGATTATTGTCTGTCCCATCACTGTTTCCAGTACATTCAGTTGACCTTACTCACTGATGAGCTTGTCTAGAATTTCAACTATGAGAAATCAAGCTGACCCAAACCCTTTCCTGGGGTTCTCTGATCAAGTTCAAACATTTGATCCATTGTACTTCCCGAACAGGGACTACAGTGGCTCAAGTGGCTGACTGGGAGGTGGAGGGTCAGCAGTTTGATTCCCGAGTACTGCAGGATGGAATGAGCTCCCGTCTTTGTCCCAGCTCCTGCCAACCTAGCAGTTTGAAAGCAAGAAATTGCAAGTAGATAAATAGGGATCACTTTGGTGGGAAGGTAACAGTGTTCCATGTGCTCCGGTGTCTAGTCACCTTTCTTCTGCTACTGTGTTCTTAACAGAAGAAAGGTGATGAGGGCTGGCATGTTAATATATACAGTCACTCGTAGCTATAAATGACTGTTCAATCTGCATTCTTTGGTGAAGTGCTAGCCATATCTCAAAATGAGAATACACTGGGAGAAAAAAATGGTGAACTGTGGTCTTTAATTTGTCAATAATGATTTTAGACCGTGACCCTTAATAGGACATTGTCACATTTGCCATGATTTATGCCTTGTGTGATGACATCAGTACCAATACTGCTGATAAAAGAACACTTATATTGAAGCAAACAGGATGATGAATGGAGTACAAGTCTACTTACTCATCTCATTACTGACTCTTCTGTTCACCACCGGGCTAATGTAGCGAGTCATTGTGTGCCTTGGGACTATTTTGCAGATTGAATTTAATGGCAGACAGGCAGGATACGTACAATTGCATGGGATTTAAAATGGCAAGATAGCAGATTTGAAATATATGTGTATATATATAAAACACATTGGCTAATGCAAGTGACAAATATGGACTAACTTCTTCAAGCAGAATGCAAAAATCTCCCCCCCCCCCCCCCCACAAAAAATGGGAGGGATCCTTCAGCTTTACATCTATGACTCTTCTAGGTTATAGGAGTAGAAATACAGAAATGATTAAAACAAAGAAAAAACATACTTCCAATCTTTTTTTTTTACCAATGAGACACTTACTCTATCTAGTGTTTCTCACTTCAATACAGTTCAGTACAATTTTACAGATTCCCAAAGCCCATGTGTTTATTCAAAAATATTGAAATGAGAAATAATATATTCACTGTAAGCTACAAGGTTGAAATCACAGCTAGAATCAGTGGGCATCTGGTGTGCATGCAACTCTTGTGTAAGTTCCCCTGACTCAATGGACCTTCACTAGTTGCAACCTTTTATGCTAAGCAACACCATTCACAGTCATTGTTATAAAGTAGTACATAATACTATATACTCTGAACTTTGATTTCATCATGGTTCTATATGAACAATATTTGTTGAGTTTATCTTGATGCCATTAATTGCTGTGTATCAACTACAATGGTGATTTTGAATACATGAAGCTACCTTATACTGATTTAGATTACTGGACCATTTTATTAAGGATCCTAGCTAGCAAGGGCTAGTCTGATTAGTCAGGGGTGGGCTCGCAAGTGAGGGACAGTATCTTGTTTTATACCACAGGTCTTCTTCATTCGTGTTCCAATCAAACCCTGGACTCCCAAAAGGATGCCACTTTTTGGCTTTGTCGTTGGCCAAACGTAGGTCCTCATTGGTGCATGTTTCTATAGCACAGGTAGTAAACTCTGTGCTATAGCACAGGTGGCCAACTCTGATTGCTTTTCAATATGTTTGAGAATGTTTGATGTTTTACACTACAAACCTATAATTGTCTATTCAGAGAGTTCCAACAAATAGACCTACAGACACCTAAATGTGGCTCACCTGGGGGGCGGGGCAAGGTTCCATGGCCTAGCATACACCTAGCTTTGTCCTAATTTCTTGTTTAGAAAGGAAGTTCCCAACTAGCAGCATAATCATTTAGGTATCTGTATCTGTGGGTCTATCACAAAAAATTGGAAAATCCCATTGACAAGCAGTTGTTGTTGTTTATTAAATTTATATCCCATCTCACTCGACACCACGTGCGACTTGAGGCGGCAAACAGCATAGGTATACAATACAGCACAATTCATAATAATACAGTACAGTTACAGATAGAAAAAGAATTTAACAAAAAGTATCAAAATGCACAGTTCTCATCTTACAAAATATACACGACAAGTACAAATTATGCAATAAACAACATTAAATATTGACATAACAAAATTAATTGCACACTACCCTCAGCTACCCAACGTCTATGAACAGAGCCCCTTGGCTCAAAACATCCACAAACTTAGCCCCTTGGCTCAAACGTCCATGATGGAGCCAGGGAAGAACCGGCCCTGACCCAGCTGAGGTGGGTTCAGGACCTAATTGAACTAAAAAATGAGCTTCAACATTAGTAAGTGCAGAGTGATGCATGTTGGGGCAAAGAACCCCAATTACATTTATAAACTGATGGGGTCTGAACTCTCTGTGACAAACCAGGAAAGGGACCTTGGTGTCCTGGTGGACAGCTCAATGAAGGTGTCAACCCAGTGTGCCTCAGCAGTGAAAAAAGCAAACTCAATGCTAGGGATCATTAGGAAGGGTATAGAAAATAAGTCAGCAAGTGTCATTTTGCCTCTTTATAAATCTATGGTGAGGCCCCATCTGGAATACTGTGTACAGTTCTGGTCGCCATACCTCCAGAAGGATATTATGGAGCTGGAAAAAGTGCAGAGGAGGGCAACCAGAATGATTAGGGGACTGGAACACCTTCCTTAGCATCTGAGACTGCAACGGTTGGGCCTCTTCACTCTTGAACGACGGACAGCGTGTAAGAGGTGACCTGATTGAAGTTTATAAAATCATGCATGGTGTGGACAAAGTAGATAAGGAAAAACTGTTTTCCCTATCGCATAACACTAGAACTAGGGGACACTCCATGAAACTTTTGGGTACTAGTTCTCAAACAAATAAGAGAAAGTACTTTTTCACCCAGAGGATTACTGGTCTATGGAACTCCCTGCCAGAAGAAGTGGTGACAGCTGTCAGTCTTGACAGCTTTAAGAAAGGATTAGACAAGTTCATGGAGGACAAGGGTATCAATGGCTATAATTATGGATACCTAAGGACAACCTCCAGGTTGGAGAGATAGGCAGGATATCTCTCAATGCCATTTCCAGGGAATCCTGAACAAGTGAAGGCATCTCCTTGGGAATACCCTGAAGGAAATGGTGAGCCACTGTGTGAGACAGAATGCTGGACTGGATGGGCTGTGGCCTGTTCCAGCAAGGCTGTTCTTATGAGGTGAAAAGTGTCCTGGTGACTCGGGTGGCAGTGGCTTTTCATGGTCCTGCCATGAGAATGAGGCTCAGCTGTGAGCTCCCACCTTCCCTGACTGGCCGGGCCAGGGGAGGGAGCCAGGGATGGTGCGATGGCTCCGGTGGCTCAGCGGTGGTGGCTTTTCATGGCCCTGCTGCGAGAGCTGTGAAAGGTTTTTCACAGCTCTGCAAACAGAGAAGGTTGTTGTTCCAATGGCACTAATTCCAGCAGAACTTTATGTCTGGAAAATTTATACTTGCAGAGGAAATATAGGGACATGTCCCTATGCAGAAAAACAATTGCAAATCATTGCAAAGCTAACTTTAAAATTATGAGATGCTCCTACTGTAACAAGCAAATGTTTTCAGAATTTGAATAATCCTCTCTTTTAATCCTGAGCTAATCTGCAGTACATAGGCTCATGCTGAGTCACTGGAAATTCAAGGGGAATGGATTCAGGACCTAATTGAACTAAAGCTTCTGCAAATGGTTGGAATGGGAGAAGTATCAATATTTCTATATCTGTGGGATCTATAGAGGGATGGCCACTTGTAAAAAAGAAATTGGGCTTCATCCTCTGGAACATTTTCCGTATGTGGTTGCTTTGAGTTATTTGGAGCTTCAAAAGATCAAGGCTTTAGCAGAGATTTACCTAGTCTGGTCACTCAAAGTAAATAATTTATACATTTTCAACCTCTCAAATGAGATCTGTTCCTTAAACTAGAAATAGTCTGGCCCATTAACAGAAAAGTCAGGGAACATAATAAGGAAAGAAGAGGAATTCCCTCGAGCTCTGGGAGACATGCAGATGTCACCAATAATTCTCACACCCTTTGTGAGCCACTGATTTTGCATGTAGAGAGGGGTGTTAAAAGCAGTTTTATTAGTTGGGTTTTAGTGCTGTAGCCAGCTGCACGCTTTTGCTCTATAAAAGGCAATTACTTCCAATAGTAACAAGCTAATTGATTGCTAATTAAATCAATTGGCACACCAACTGCTGTCAGAGAGTGACAGATTAGTGAGTCACATGACAGCATGTTTGTAATGAAAAGTGGACATGGTCTGAGTATGATTGACACACCCGCTGGAAAGTGATTTGGGCTCTCATTGGTGGTCAGAAAGAGGGCATGGCAAACATGATTGATTCAATGTTGACTGTCAGAGAGGAAATGAGAACTGAATGGAGTTGGGTGTCTGCCTTGGGAACTCACCACATGATGTTGCACATTGTTCACATGTAAATATGCTAGGTGGGGATTTACTGGAAATGAAATGTTAGCCTGTGAGGAAAATGGGTGCTGAGGAGAATCTGGGTGGAGAAAACAGTTAAAGCTCCTATACTTGAGAAGGAGAGAGAAATTAAAAAGTGTGTGTGGGGGGGGATGCTTTCTGAGGTGAGAAAAGCCATCTATCACTTGATTTTGTTGTACAAACCATTCCGGCTTTATTGACTTGAGTTGAGCTTAGTCACATGATGCCATCTGCCACTGTGGATTTGCTGCTTTACTAAAACTAAGAACCTGCTGTCTACAACCAATAGACAGGAGCTCTGTCTTCTGATTGTTACTTCCCTCATCAGATCTTCCAATGACTTGCCATTTTTAAAAACAAAACAAAGCAGAAATAGAACATTTACTGATGTGCTTGTTCACAGCATATTTATTTATTTATTTTTGAACTTGTATTGCCGCCTTTCTCGCATTGGCGATCCAAGGCGGCTCACATCAGTTTAAAAAACTATCATCATACGATAAAATCAACTGTTAAAACTATAAAACATTTAAAATGTCCATTTAATCTAATTTACATCTTTCAAGTGAAATTTTTTGTCACTCTGTAGCTGGGATGAGCAATAACATTAAGACCAAAGGCTTTTCATTACAATAACTTCAATAATTGGTAAAACATTAGCTAAAACTTTATACATTGTCCATCTGTTTCAAAAACCAATTATGAAGTAAACTAATATGTTCAAAGAACTCATCTGTCACAGCTGATGTTTCACCTGAACCTTAATTTTAAGACATGTTAGACTAATTTCAGGAAAATCTTAAAGAAGTGACATTTCCTCAGAAAGTCCCACAGGAATCCACAGCCCATAACTATGTTTTGACTAAAAATGACTGTGATTATATAAGTTTAAATGCATCATATGTTGACACTTAATGAGGGTGTGACCATTATGCACATTTTTAATAAAGATGTAGTTAGATGTTGGGTATAGGAGCCTGGCCTGATCTTGCCTTGTCTTTTGTATGAGTTGTTATTCTCAGAGTGTGAGACGTTAATATCAAAATATTTAATTAGTGACAGACATAGTTTGAAATGGACGCTCACCCTCCCCTCCTTTGGCCAGTTTGGTGGGAGGGTGGAGAGGCGAGACTGGCCCCAGCTGAGGGCAGCCGGCACGGTGGCTATAAGAAGAACTCACCACTGTGCTACGGACCCCGGATGCTCACCCTCCCCTCCTTTGGCCAGTTTGGTGGGAGGGTGGAGAGGCGAGACTGGCCCTAGCTGAGCCAGCTGAGCATGGTGGCTATAAGAACACCACACCACCGTGCTACGGACCCCGGATGCTTGCCACCCCTTCCTCCTCTGGCCCCTCCTCCTCTGGCCGGTTTGGTTTGGCCATGGACTTTGCCATCAAGACTTTGCCCTCCCCCCATGACTTTTTTCACCAGCTGGGGAGGAGAAAGGCACAGCTGTTGAGGCTGTTGTGTTCCTCTGCCCTAGTTGGGCTGGAGGCTTGGAAGCTGTCCGCATCCACTTAATTGTTTATGTATGAAATGTACTATTGAATTGTGCTCAAGTTGTTATTGTATTATTGTGTAAATTTGTATCTTATGAGGTTGATTTTTTGTGTAATTCTCAGTGTGATATTGCTTAATTATTTATATTTTGTATTGTATTTTTGCATATTCTGATGTTTTGATTGTATTAATTGTGTATTGCCTTTTGTAGTTTATTGTATACCTTGCTCTGTTTATTGTATTTGTATATGTTGTAAGCCGCTTTGAGTGGCACTTGTGTCAGGAAAGCGGGATAGAAATTAAACTTAATAATAATAATAATAATAATAATAATAATAATAATAATAATAATAATAATAATAATAATAATAATAATAATAATAATAATAATAATAATAATAATAATAAAGTAACCACCCATAGTAGTTAGGTACCATTACGATTACAATAATTTAAGAGCAATTCTTTATTTTGAATTAATTAAATGTAAGAAAAATAGTTCTTTTCAGTTATTTTTAAAATTGGAATAGTGGAGATAGCATAATCTCCCTCTTCAGTAGTTGATGTAATAGTGTATTTTGGGGTAGCTTGTCTTGGACAAGCAGTTAGGACCTGTCAGCTTTACAAAAGACTTTCTCCTTCCACAACTCAAAACTGCTAGAACTGGGGCAGTGTATGATTTATTTATTTTGTTTGACTTTTATTGCTGCTCCCTCACCGAGGTGACTCCGGGCAGCTTACAGTCTAACCAATGGGAATACTAAAATATAAAAACATACCCACAATAACAATTAAAACCATAAAAGCATTAAAAACCATTAAAATACCCCTCCACTTTCACAAAAGATGAAGACTAAAACCCAGATGGCATTCATATGAACCACAGGCAGCACCTCATACCCACTGGGTTAGCCAAGTTTTGAGGCCTTTTCTAAAGACTAATAATTCTGATTGGAGGCATATTTCAGTCAGCAGGAGGTTCCCCAGGGCCAGAATGGATACCGAAAAGGCCCTCCTTCTAGTGCTAGAGAGACAAGCCTGTCTAGTCGTTGGTACCATTAGGAGCCCCTCTGGTCCACTCTGGTGGGCAGGTTGATATCCTTGGGTTGATGCGGTCTCTTATATAACCTGGTCCACTACCATGTAGGGCTTTAAAGGTAATAGCTAGCACCTTGAATTGCACCTGGAGGCACCCCAGCAGCCAATGCAGCTCCCGCAACAATGTTGAGGCATGGGCATAATGCCCACATCCCACCACCAGGCTGATGACATATTCCCCCCTCTCCATGTCCACATGTCTACCTATATGTTCATGGTCACACAGGGCCCTAGCCCTGTGTGAGAACCTGTTAGACCTCCAGTGAATAAGAGACTAGATGGTGATCAGTGCTGGGAAAAAATCATGAAATTAGAGACCCGTATTAGTCAAAGAGGCATTACTAGGCTAGGTGGGAAGGAAAAAAAACAAGTCTGACCTTCCATAAAGCAGTATTTTAGGAAGACAAAATTGGTGGTGGTGGGGCACATTTATGAAGTCAAAGCACTTTCCCCCTTTGGTGTTGCCAAATTATAGGTTTGCCTCCTGGTGGAAATATAATATATATCAAATCAGCTTCAATGCAGTGCCATCCTTATTCAGCCATACAAAAGTGGTCTGGTGTGAATTGGCATAAATGGGCCTGTATCGTTCCAACAGATAAGTCAACTGAAATAGCTTTCTGCCGGGTACGTTGTAAATAGGGTAACAAGGAAAGAATAGAAAATGTAAATGTTTAGTGTCATAAAAGAGGGATAAAAAGAGGAAGGAGAGTTGAATGGAGTGAGATCTAGGGTGCTGGGACAGATAAAATGGCACTGGCAAATGCCAGGCATAATAAGAACAGGTGCTGTTGTCCACCCTTCACAATGTGTCTTGCTGCCGCCTTGCTGAGCCTCTCCTGTTCCAGTATCTGCCCTCCCCAGGGGGGAACATTACCAGGAGTGCCAGAAATATCTGAAATATGGGCTTTAAAGGGGGGAGGGGAGGGAATACATCAGGAACAAATGCTTCACTTGAATCTGCAGCATCATGCATAAACCATTGCATCTGTGACCCAACACAGCTCTCCGATCCAGGTTTCCTGTGATGAAAAAGTGAATGCCTTCTACCATTTGCCCTCTCTGCCCCTCCTCTTTTATTAAATGTACAGCTCCTGATAATGACCAGCCAGGATATGAAGATAACTAGCAGCGTTTGTACTTGAAAGCCTGTCCTTTCAGCCAAAGGAGCAGGTTGCAGGCAAATCTGCTAATCCCCAGAAGAAAACACACACACGCATGCGAGCACATAACAGTGGTGGGAAGAAAAGGTTTTGGGAAAGGTTTATAAAGCTGGTATAGGCTCCCGACAGAAAGTCTTTTACTAAGTAGAAGCACTAGTAGGCTCATTCTTTTCTGACTTGTCAGATGCTTTTTCATTTGGCGGCTACAGAAGGCAGGGAGTAGAGATGGTCAAGCTTCCCTATAATACTAAAAGAATAGGGAGAGGCTGGGAGATTGAAGTGAGGTTTGTAAACAAGAAAGAAAGGTTGATGATGATTGAATTTTAACTCCTAAACTACTGGATTTACCAAATCTTTAATTCAGAGCCATGTACAGTTGATCTGAAATGGCTGGGCATTAAAAATGTTCAAAAGCCCTCTTTACTTAATCTGCTGTTCACCAGTAACAGAGAAGGAGATGAATGGAAGGATTCTTTGCTCTGTGATTGCTATTTCCTATGGGTGAGATAAAGGTTACAGTGTAATCACATACATGAAAGGAAAACACTCTCTATACAAGTTCCAGAAGGGCAGCCATGTTACTTTGCAGCAGCAAGAAAGGCTGCAGGGGTCATCATTGCTGGCCTTCTCCAACCTAGCCCCAAACATTCCTGTGTCGATCCCCCTTCTTATTTTTAACCAGATATTTGTGTGGGTCTAGCACTGCGATTCTCAATGTTTTCAGGCTGCGGGCCTGACCATACCTCCTGGGTAGCTGATCGGGCCAGTCACGTGGTTCCTCCCACCCTGGAAGCGGAAGTAAAATGTGTGCTACGGATGCTCAGAATGTTCTGCAAATGTGAAGAACCCATTTTACTTCTGCTTCTGGTAGTGGTGATGGCGTCGGGGGGGGGGGGGATGAATTGGCATTGGGGGTCGGGACTGGCCCACGGGCTGTAGGTTGCAAATGCCTGGTCTAGCGAGTGCTGCACGACAGAGTGAGTTGCTGTTATCTGTCCCATCTCCTGCCAACCTAGCAGTTTGAAAGCAAGAAATTGCAAATAGATAAATAGGTACTGCTTTGACTGATAAGGTAACAGAGTTCTGTGCGCTCCGGCATCTGCCACATGACCACAGAAAAGTCTGCAGATGCAGACAGCGCTGGCTCTTTGGTTGCAAATGGAGATGAGCACCACTCCTTAGAGTCGGACATGACTGTTTTTCAAGTAAGGGAGACCTTTACCTTACCTTTAGTGTGGCTTGCACAAGTCACCTTGCATGAGATATCCAAGAACAGAGACTATAGTGCCATAATGTAGCACACATATAGACAGTGGTGGGATTCAATTTTTTTTACTACAACACTGTGGGCGTGGTATGGTGGGCGTGGCCAGGGGGAAAGCCCTGCATTACACCCAAATTAGGACTACTTTATTTCAAAACTTGGATGGTGGGGCCAGCCGGAATTTCTGCTACTGGTTCTGGCGAACTGTGCGAACCTGCTGAATCCCACTACTGCATATAGACTAATTCATTGTATTGTAAGTATTCCTTGGCATATGTGTTCATATAATACAAGACAAGACAGAAAAGTCCCCCCCCCCCGCCCCACTATAGCTCAGTATTTAGCTCCACAACCCACAAGAGAATTCTCAGAACCCAGAATCCACAAACGAATAAAAAATGTCTTTCTCTTTTACTTGCATCTGCTTCACTTGTCTAACATTATTAGGATTATAATGAAATTACATTTGGAATCATGTTTACACAGACCAATTTCTTAGTAAGCTTTTGTTAAGTAGAAAGTCCAACCAGTCTACAGGGTGGCCCATAAGTCCCTACCTGGTCCGAAAGTCCCTACCTGTCCATATATCATGTATCTAGTATATCCGTGTGCTGTCCCTCATTCTGACTGCATAATATTATGCAACACCATGTTCTGTGAGACATTTCCCTCAATATAGCAGGGGTTATTGTTCTAAATGCTATGATAACAGCTGCCTTCAGTTTAGCATTAGAATTATAACATTGTTTAGACACAAAGAGAGTAGGGCTCTGCTGGGAGGGGAGAGGAAGCGCTCCCATTGGACTGCTGGGCAGGGGGGCAGAGGATGGGTAGGGACTTTCAGGTTGGGACTTACGGGCCACCATGTAGTAGCACAGAATACTGTTACTTGTGGTAGGTGTTGGTGTTGTCAGGCAATTGGTTGGCTTTTTTAAATTGAGATGACTATTTACACACTGGCAACACTTGTGCAAGTGGTAGAACCGTGCCTTATTATGCTCAGTGGAAGCTCAATAGCATAATAGTAGATGTACTAATTTAAACAAGCATGCCTTGGATACAAGACCAGAGACTGAAACAGGATGCTAAAATGCTGCATTGCAAAAGAAATGTGTGGGACTGCTTATGGAAAAACTGGCTGAAGAAAATGAAAGCATGAGGCTCAGAAAAGAACTGGAGAGAGGAAGAGACAGGGGAAGCAAGAATAGTAAGATCAGATCCACATAATTCCCAGTACCTGCCTGAGCAAGTCAAATAGCCACCTATCTCAGCAAGAGTACATCACATCCAATCCTAGGTTTCTGGAACCAACCCTATTGACCTCCCAAGCACATGTTCCTCTCTGTTTTTGCTTCAGGGGTGGGACCTCTGCTCAGACATGGCAGATGGAGGGAGTAAGGGACAGGGGTAAGGGGGTGCATGTTGTGGGGGGGGGAGTCAAAGAGGGGTGGGGTGAGGGCCATTAATCATTTTGGCAGGATCTATATGACCCTACTACTGGCAAGATCCATCCCAACTTATCCCTGGCATTCTATGAAGGCTAGAAACATTCTGAACAATGAAAGCTCAAATTCATAGATAGCTGCATCCAGATTGATACCTAAGGTGGGTTAATCAGGACTTCAACTCAAAATACTGAAATATACTGCTTCCAGCAGCTTCTCCCCAGGACAAAGGAAGGGCTCAGCATTCAGCCAACAAATATTGCCATAGCCTGCTGAGACCCAAACATTCCTCCATTCGCTTTCCATGTACATCAATTACACATGACTAAAATTCAACCAATGGATCAGTGAAGTCCCAAGCTCTGAAATTATTGGTTATGGCTCTAGATGTACCCTTCAGTGAATCTGGACACATAACACAAGGTGCTAGGAGAAGCTCTGGGTCCAGTCCTTATTGGACCAAGGTACTTAAGAGACCGCATCACCCCAAGGACATCGGACCGTCCCACCAGAGCAGATCGGAGGGGCTCCCTAAGGGTTCCATCTGCCAGAGAGGCTCATCTCTCTGGCACTAGAAGGAGAGCCTTCTCTGTATCTGCTCCAGCCCTGTGGAACCTCTTACCAACTAAGTTGCACCTCCAGGCAAAGCTGTTGCCATTCAGAAAGGGTTTAAAAACATGGCTAGATCACCAGGTGTGGGGTGTGGCTGATGGGGCAGCAACCTCCTCTTGGTTGATATAAAGACCATCCAGGAGCTTCTTAACTTTTTTTTTTTTTTACAGATTTTAAGTTTAGGGTTTTTATGACATTCTTATTGTGGGGATGTTTTTATATTGGGTTTTGTGATGTTTGGTGTAAGGTGTCCAGAGTTGCCCCCGGGCAAGGGGGTAGTGGTACAAATTTAAGAAAATAAATACATAAATAAATGAATAATTTGTGTTTGAGGGAGAGGAAACATCCGCATGAGAGTTTCCAGTTGGAAAGGAAAGAAGTACTGCATCTCATTTAGCTGAATATGGGATCAAGATTAATCTGTACCTCGTAAAATAGCCAGCCAGTTTCATGTCCAGTGGTTAGCTCACCAGTGTTGAAGAAAGGTTGCACACTCAGCTATTGCATGATGCAATGTAATGTCTCTGGCATGTCTTCACAGGCAGCCACCAAACAACACCATGGTTGTGCAACAGAGCACAACACAGTATTTATAAGGGATCTGGACTGTTATTAAAAGAAAATTGCTGCTGCTTTAATGTGAATTGTGCAGGAACAGGGATGGTACGGTTTGAATACTAATAATGCTGTTCAGTAAGAGCCATGTTAATGCCAAGGAATGTTTTGTTTTTGCATACTGCTAAATCCCCTTTCTCCCCTCTCTGTAAGTATGTTTGAGGCTCATGCCCCCTACAATTAGAGCTTAAAACAAAGAACTAAGGCTTATCGAAACTTAGAGCCAGTATCTTGCACCAGCACAGAGGAGATATTTTGATGATACAGGTTTCATTACTAAAAATGCAATAGTATAATAAATTAATTCAATGTTGTGCACTTATCTATTAGACACATTACTACAGAAATGTAAAAAAATGTTAATTATTCATTATCATCCCTGTGATTATTTGTTGCAGCTGATAATTACATTGAATGTATTTTATATCAGTAATAACCTTCTGTCTACATTTACTACATATCATATCTGGGGGGCTTGTCAAGCTTTTCCCCCAAAGCCTTTCCTTTATTAAGACACAGACCTCAAGAGTACATAACCTTTATGTTGAAGACAGATTTCCCCCTCCTTTATATAAAGAGCAAATATTATAGATTAATTAATCCAATGTGATTATAATTTAATCACCCTTCCTGGCTGTTCACTGGGGACTCAGCTGTTATTCAGTGACTCATTCATATTGTCAAGAAGTAGAACAGAGATGAGCACTGAACCCTAGAGTCAGATACGACTGGCTTTCCAGCAAGGGTAATCTTTACCTTTACTAGAAATGCAGTCATAACACATTTGTGTCATATTCATTCAGCACAGCAAACAGAAGTCAATGTCCCCAATCCTTTCCCATGACACAAACAGATGTCAACAACTGACCAGCTATGAGAAGATGGTGAGAATGGTCATTTGCAAACATATCAGTAGGTCCATTCCCTTCATAACAATGCCTTAACTGCATCCTCACTCATTTATATGAATGCACATCTGATTTATATTGATTAAGTGTGATTATGCTTGCACAAGGATATATACCTAAGGAAAGAGCACCACTTCTTTTCAAGGCAATTTTGAAGTTGTAGTTTTTTTCAGGGCTGCCATCGGGGGGGGGGGGGGGGGGGACCATCAGGACCCCCATCCTGGGCCCAGAGATGATGGGGGCTCAGCACTGCCGGGAAACCACTGAAGTGCACATGTGCAAACAAATGATGCATGCGCAGAAAACCACAGGGGTGTGGTGCCGCCAGGAAACAACTGAAGTGCGCATGCACAATCAAAGAACACATGTGCAGGAAAACAGAGGGGCATGGCCAAAATGGGGGGGGGGAGGCATACCGGGCCCGTAAATTTCTGATGCTGGCCCTCGGTTTTTTTCTGAGGTCTGAAAAACAGTAGATAGTCAATCTTAAATTTTATATCTGAACAGACAGAGATTCACATGGCAATCCCACTATGCCTGGTGTGACCCATTATATTAGACAGCTTTCAACAGGACTCAGTCATGAGTAATTTGAGTAAAATTTGCATAAACTTCTCTCCCTCTCTCTGTTTCTGTCACAAAGGCTACAGAACAATGCAAACCATTAATTGTCTCCGGTGTTTTTAACAAGAGTGCTACAAAGAGAACATTCTCAACCTGTATATACCTGACCAAAAGGTACATGTCCAAACCTATTTTTATAAGGGAGTAATTTGCTAGTCACTGATGTAAAGTGACTTTTTCCAGCCTTTGTCAGTGAAAATGATACCCACACAAACACTCATTCACAAAGTTCATGAAATGAAATCACAGTGGGGGAAAATAGTAGGTCAGGCTTCATTGCAAGCTAGATCTTTGGGTTGCTTCCATAGAATGTCAAAGGCTTCTGACATATAACTGTTTAATAATCACATCTCTCTCTCCTTCTCTCCTTCCCTCTCTTTTATTCTGAAATGAAAAAAAAAATTATGTAAGGAAGAGCAGAAGAGGATTTTTATGTGAAAAACAAAACAAGTTCCTGAGTTTGAGCATATCGCCTCTTGTTTAATGCTAAGCATAGGTTTCCCCACTGAGCATTTGGTTCCAGCTGATGGATCTGAGGGATCTAGTAAAGCAACAAAGTGGATCTCACAAGCCTTCAGCCTGCCCTGTCTTTAAATCAAAGCACACCCACTGAGTAAAAGATTTAAAACTGTATTTTAAATCCTTACCACAAATCTCTGCCAAACTCCATAGCAGACTGCTTTTGCTTCCGTTTGTTTTGAATGAAGGAAATGTAAATTTCTGTTCCTGAGACCTTTGGATAAAGTGTGACTTGTGAGTGCAAATGAAATTACTATTTGATCAGAAAAAGGAAAAGAAAGAAACATTTGGACTGCTAACTCTTATGGCAACAGTGTTTAATTAAACCAAGTCTAATATTTTAGAGACTGTTTTGTTTGAGGAAGCTAAGCTAATGTTTCATTAATACTTTAGAAGGAAGTCAAAGTTACATGAAATTTTAAATGCAAAGTCTTCCCTCTTTCATCTAGAGAACCTTTGGGACATAATGCTTGGCCTGTATGAATAAACTACAAATTTTAAATGTCCTAGACAGAAAACTACAAACAGAATTTTAAAAATGGAAGGTTATTTTGAAAAGATTTTAAAAAATATATGTCAAAACCAAACTGAGCTATTTCAACTTAGTTACTTGAACCAGTAGGACAAGTCATTCTTGACAGAGTAAAATCCCACTGATCTGAAAATGTGAATTAAATTAACTTAATACTTCTACTATTGAAATATAGACTACTAGCATAGGTTGCCCGGCATTGCAGGGGTGTTATCAACTGTGTTTAGATGTTTTGGGGGTTTTTTAAAGTTAAAAATCAACAGAGGATGCTATAAATCTTTTTATTTTATTTATTTAACATATGTTTGTTATTTGTGTAAACTTTTGATTTATTGTTATTTTTTTACTTGTTTTTACTCTTCTGGCCTCTAGGTGGGGCTGTTTTGTTTTTGACTTTTTAATATTCTGGCCTGCAGGTGGGGCTGTTAGTAATAGTGTTGGTTTTGTTTTTGTTTCACTTGTTTTTCTCTCCTTGGCCCCTAGGTGGGGCATCTTCCGGTAAGTAGTCTTTGTTTCTTCATTTCTGTTCCGGTCTTGTGGAGGGAGGACATGCCGGTGAGTTCTCTGGTTTTATTTATTCTTGGATTTTTCTTTGTTTTGATTTTGTGTTAGTGGGCTGGGAGGTGTTTCTGTTTGTTCTTTTGTGATTTTGTTGCACTTTAGATGTGTGTAATTGGTGTGTTTATTTCTGGTTTTGTTTATTTTTGTGATTTCATTGGTGTTTATTTGTGTTATTTGTGGTAGTTGTGTTGTTAGAGTTAGGTATTTTCATGTTGTAGTTAGGTGTTTTTTTCTGTGCTTTTCTGGTATTGTGGATGTTTTTATTTGTGGATTTTGTTGTTTACTTTTTTATTTATTAAAGGGTTTTTAAATTATTTATTTATTTGTGTTTTATTAATTTTTATTAATTTTGGTGTTTGTTGTTGGTGTGTACTTATGCCTGTCGGTTCCTCTTTTCCCCATTGCTGCTTTGAATTTTGGTTTTGATGCAGCAATGGGGAAAAGGAGGATCAGGCAGTCAGCCCGTTCTTCCCCTGGTAAGGTTCATTAGGTAGGTCGGGGGAGAAGGAGGCAGAGAAGAGCTATCTGCCTGATGATGGTTCTCTCCTCTCTGTCTCCTTTTTCTCCTGGCTTACCAAACCGGAGATCAGCAGGCAGCAATCCATAAGGGGTGGTGCTCTTCCTTGCGGATTGCTGGCTGCTGCTTTTGTATTACCTCCACCGCTGTTCTGTGTTAGTTCTCGAAACAATGGTGTCGGAAGTACAAAGGCAGCAGCCAGTCATTCGCCAGGGAGTGTGCTTCCCCTGACGAACTGCTGCCTGCTGTTGGTTTTTTCTATTCTGGCTCAAGGTACCTTGAGGCCGGCAGTGGTATCACTGTGTCTTCGGTGGGGTAGCGTGGAGGAGAGGGAGTCCCTCTTTTCCCCGTTGCTCTGGGAAAGAAGGCCAGCGGTGGTCTCACTGTGTTTTTTTGTGGGTGTTTGTTTTGTGAGGCTGCGAGGTGCTACGTTTGCCTGTGGTAGACTTGCGCTCCTATTGCGGGATGCTGGCATTTTTTAATTTTATTTTTCGCGCTCCGGCTTTCTCAGTGTTCTGCGCACTTGCGCCAGCCTGATTGCCTGAAGTGCTCATGGCACGTAGGACGCTGGGACTTGGAGTTTTGTGTTTTTTGTTTGCGTTTGTGCGGTGGTTTTTTTTCTGCAGCTCAATTTCAATTGGCCACGCCATGTTTCCTAATGTTCTTTTTGCTCATGCCTCTCAGCCTCATTGGCTGAGGCGTGGTGCAGAGGACGTTGGGAATTGAAGTTGTTTTTCTTTGTTCACATTCGTGGGGCTCTTGCCCCACTGGGGGCTTTGGCAACCCTGCAGTACTCTGTGGGCTGGGTTCAGGCGAGTGCAGGAGGCTTGGTATGGGATAATATGGACGGGTGCAGAAATGTATCGCAAATTCCAATGGTTAACCCTTGAATTTATAGATATAGATGTTCAGAAAGGAACAACATACAGTACTGGGCCAAAGTCTTAGGCTACCACCAGCTGGTTTGGGGGGAAATTACTGATTTGAGGGGAAAGCATAACTCAGTCCCTGAGTCATCTAGGGTAGACACACTAAAACTGGATAGAGTGTTCTGCTGACTCTCTTCTCAACTCTTTCTATGTTTTGTGAAATTAGGGTGTTTAGTTATTGCCCCCCAAGTCACTTACTGAATTTCCCCCAAAACTGTTGGTGGTGGCCTAAGACTTTGGCACAGTACTGCATGCATTTTATAATATAATATTGATTTTTATACATAATCCAAAACAATGTGTACTTTCTGAAATGCAAACAGCCCAAATGCAGGTGATTTGAAAAAAGTACACTTGAATCCATGGGGGGAAATTGCATATGTTAGATAAAATGCAGGATGACATGCATAGATTACAAAGTATTCCTAAAGTGTGCATGAATTTTGGAGTCAGAAGTATTTGCAAAGACTTTTAATCCAATGTGAAAGACTAGAAATAAAATGAGATAGAGAAATACTCAGCAAAATAAATTATGAATTTTTCACATCTTTGAGATCCAGTGTAGTGTAGTGGATAGATAGAGAAGGATTCAGAAGTCCTGGGTTCAAAATCCTGCCTAGCTCTCAGAAATCACAAGGGAAATGGGTTTTGGCATGGATAAAATGACAACTTAAATATCTCATATACCTTGAAAAATACTATTAGGGTTGCTATAGGTTGGGTGCAAATTGTCAAAACTTAAGAAACAAAATAATTCTTTGGTTGTTGTGCTTCCTTCACATGATACATTTGGTGAAAGACATTTTTATATTCTCATAATGATCACTTGCTGCCTCTCCTTGCACCACTTGCTGTCATTTATTTAAATATTTTTATTTGCAGGTTTGTTCTTTTCATTCTGTTATTACAGCTGAAGAGTTTTACCTGCAGCTATGTCACCTCAAGCTATGATCCTGTCAAAAGGTTAAATGGGTTGATACTGAATCAGCATCTGGGTGGAAATCGAAAGAACTACTGGAAGTAGTAATGCATTGATGAAGTATGTGATTCTACAGTACTCACCACTTCTGTCAGAAACATGTCTCTGTCACACTATGATGAAAGGCATCAACCAGCCTCATTCTACAGCCTGAAACAAGAACCCCACAGTTATGTTAGGTGACAGAAAAGTGACTGGTCAGAGTTCACACAATGAGTATCATGGCTCAGTATGGGTTTGAATCTACTGCCATCACATTTAGTCTTATAATACTACAGGCAGCCATGGGCCTGACTCAGGTAATTCAGGGCCTGACCAGGGGCAATGGCCACACACCAGACTTAGTCTTCTTGTCGGAGCGGTGGCAGAGTGATCTGATATTACAGAAATTAGACATAACACCTGTGCCATGGTCAGATCACTTTCTGGCAACTCTAGACTTTCTGGGGGTGACGTTTCACCATAGGGAGGCAGGGCCTGTTAAGCTAGCCAACCCCCAGCAACTAATGGATCATGATGGATTCCAGCAGGAACTGGGAGATTTTCCTCTGGATTGGTTAGGTGATTCTGGATTGGTTAAGCGCTGGTTGACCTGTGGAACAGGAAGACGATGGCAGTCTTGGATGAAATTATGCCACTACGGCCTTTCTGAGCCCGTGGGGCTAGGTCATCCCCGTGGTTCACTGAAAAACTGCGGGAGCTCAAACGGGTGAAGAGACACCGAGAGCGCCGCTGGGGGAAGACTCGGATTGAGTCTGGCTGGACACTGGCTAGAACTGCTATAAGGGCCTACCTGGTGGCAATAAGGGTGGTGAAGCGACAATATTTCACCACCCTTATTGCATCCATGGATAATTGCCCAGCCACCCTGTTCCGGGTGACCAGGTCTCTCCTCAGTAGAGGGGGACCGGTGCCTGGTTGGCAGGGTTTGGCTGAGGTTTTCGCTGATTACCTGATGGATAAAATCACTCAGATTCGCTCAGGACTGAACCCCGGTGTTGATGGGGAGAGTCAGGAGGGGATCGGATCACAGTCTTGCCGTGTGATCTGGGAACGGTTTGATCCATTTGTCCCTGATGAAGTGGACAGGCTCCTTGCAGCTGTTCGTGCTACTATCTGCCCTTTAGATCCCTGTCCTGCCAGCCTGGTGAAAGCATCTAAGACAGTGACAGATGCCTGGGTCGGGGCAATAATTAATTCATCTTTATGGGAGGGGGTATTCCCTGTACCTTTAAAACATGCTTTCGTGTGCCCCCTCCTAAAAATACCTGCTCTCGACTCAGCAATTCCATCTAATTATAGGCTGGTCTCCAACCTTCCCTTTTTGGGGAAGGTATTGGAGAAGGAGGTGGCGCGGCAGTTACGGGGGCCCCCTGGAGGAAGCGGATTATCTGGACCCCTTTCAGTCAGGGTTCAGGCCCGGACATGGTACAGAGATGGCATTGGTCACACCGATGGATGATCTCTGGAGAGAAAGGGATGGAGGCCATCCGACTATCTTTGCTCTCCTTGACCTCTCAGTGGCTTTCGATACTCTCGACCACGGTATCCTTCTGGAACGGCTCCAAGGACTGGGGAACCAGGGCACTGTGTTGTCCTGGTTTTCCTCATTCCTGAAGGGCCGTACCCAGTCGGTGTGGTTGGAGAGTGAGACGTCCAGCCATAGGTCACTCCAATATGGGGTGCCTCAGGGCTCGGTGCTCTCTCCTCTCCTATTAAATATCTACATGAAACCACTGGGTGAGATCATCTGTTCCCACGGGGCGCGGTACCATCAGTACACGGATGACACCCAAGTGTACATCTTGTCTCGTGGTGATCCCAGTGATGCTGTCAAAGTCCTGTCCGAGTGCCTGGTGGCTGTTGGGGTCTGGATGGGGGACAACGGATTACAACTGAACCCTGGCAAGACTGAGTGGCTATGGATTAGGGGCCCAGTGTTATCTCGGGAGCTACCATCATAGGTTTTGGATGGGGCTAGTCTGCTCCAGACAGATCCAGTGTGCAACTTGGGGGTCCTCCTGGACTCACGACTGCTGCTAGAAGATCAGGTAGCAGCCATGGACAGGAAGGCTTTCGACCAACTTCGGGTGATTCGCCAGTTGCGCCTGCTCCTAGACCCTGACTCCTTACTCATGGTCACTCATGCTCTGGTCACCTCTAGACTAGATTATTGCAATGTGCTCTACATGGGGCTGCCCTTAACGACCATCCGGAGGCTGCAGTTGGTCCAGAATGCGGCTGCTCGGGTGGTGATGGGGTGTGGGCGTTATGCTCGCGCCTCACCACTGCTTCGGGAGCTGCACTGGCTTCCAATTTGCCTCCGGGTGCAATTCAAGGTGCTGGTCATTACCTTTGAAGTCCTATATGGTTGTGGGCCAGGATACCTAAGAGACGGTATTGCCCCAAGAACATCTGTCCATCCAACCAGAGCGGACCTGAGGAGCTCTCTGCTTGTACCATCTGCTAGAGGGGCCCGTCTCTCTAGCACAAGAATGGAGGGCCTTCTCTGTGTCCTCTCCGGCCCTATGGAACCTCCTGCCAGTGAAACTAAGACTGCAGACGGAATTGTTGCCCTTCAGAAAAAAATCTGAAAACATGGCTGGTGGGGCAGGTGTGGGGTCCTGAAGATGTCGTGACCCCCACCTGCTGGTTGGTTTAATATCAAAGCAACTTTCCTATTTTTAATATGTGTGGGGGTTTTAGTAGGGTAATTTGTTTTAATGGGGTTGTTCCTTTTTAAAGGGTTTTTAAGATTGTATGCCACCCAGAGTCTTTGTGAGTTGGGCAGCTATATAAATATGAATATAAAATAAAATAAATAAAATAATACTAGGGGGTGTAATTCATCACTAGCCTTCTCTTAACATAGAGATAACAAGGACCTGCCAGTGGATCCTATCAGAAGAGGGCAAGGAATTTCCCGGTGCTCTTGACAGATTTCTCATGTTGCTAAGAACAGTGTTTGGTGCAAAATTGTCCATTTTGTGCATAATTGTCCTTTCACACAAGCACTAAATTGGTCAATCACATCTTTCTTAACCAAACAGCTGCCACTTCTGTGCTTGCTATGTGTATGCTTCACTTCTGAAAGGGAAAGGATGCTATAAATATTTTGCACAAAAATACAGAGACCATGAGGAAAGGAAAGAGTTTTTTGTTTGCTGTCACTTGGAGATGTGGGATCTCATGGAGTTTTAAAATTCCTCAGTAATGTCTGACAGCTTAAATTGATGAGAAAAGAAAGGTAGCAAATATTCTTCCAATCTGTAGATGCTATCCATTCTACCGCATTGGTATGAAAACCAGTTACAGTATATATCATCCTTTAGTTTGATAATTCATGATGGCTCACAAAATGATAAAGAGGTGTTTAGCAAGAGTGAATTAAAAATGCTTAACAGCAACAAAAATAATATATCAAAGTATGGACTCGTGAGACTTAAAACAGTACATCTAGCACAATAAGAGACAGTAAATTAAAACTGTCCCATGGTATTCTGAAAGATCTGAGCAAATAAAAAACTTATTGAAAGACTTGGACTATGGTGTCATATCATCATTTCCTGGAAAGCAATTCATGTGGTGGGTACTATAAATGCAAATGTCTTTAAAAATTACATCTCAGAACATATGTCATAAGTTCAAAGGGGAAATATCAGTGGTTGCAGATGGGATTCACTGTAAAGTTTATATAACAATCTTATATATAACTAAAATCGATGTGCCACGCTGTATGTTACCAATACACAGCGCAACGCCTACACCCTGAGGCCTTGAAATGGTACCCCCAACTACCTCAAACTTCTGGGGTGGCCTGCGCAGGGGACCAGCAAACCATTTTGGGGTTTTTCACCGAAAAAACTGGCAGCAAGGCCCCCCCGGCAGCATGAAATGGCTGGGTGGTGGTAATATGCATGCGCCAGAATCCACACAGGCGCAGAAGCCTGCCCAGAGTTTCTAGGCAGAGACACTTGGAACTCTGGGCAGGCTTCTGTGCCTGCACGGATTCTGGCGCATGTGTGTTACCACCTCCCCAGTTGGGAGGCTCCACTGGCTGGCTGCCATTTTGGCTGGAGGATGGCCGGCAGCCCTTCTCTGGAAGGCATTGGCCAACCGGAGTGCTCTATTCGGCCCATGCCTGCTGGAGAAGCCAAGGCCCTTCTCCGGAAGGCATGGCCTGTACACCGGTTGCCTTCTGGAGAAGGCAGGTGGGCCTTTCATCTTGGTTTCTCCGGAAGGCATGGGCCGACCGGAGTGCTCTGTTTGGCCCATGCCTGATGCCGGGAACTGCGCATGGACTTGGGTTTCAGGCACCTAGCCCGAGAGAGTGCCAGTGCCCGATCCACAACACAGATGTCCTCACAGGTGCAAGGTGAGGTGGAAGCACTGGACTGGGCTCCACAGAGGAGGACGCCCCACAGGTAAGGTGGCCATTAGGTGGGGGGGGCAGTTTCTCAGGGGGGGCAGCTAGCAGCCTCCATGCAGCACAGCCCGGGGCTTTTGCACCTCTCCTGGCAGCATGGCCCGCGTCTCCAGACAACGGCCATGCTTCCAGAAGCGCTGGCCATTGCCTGGAGATGCAGGCCATGCTGCCGGCAGTCACGCGGAAGCCCCATCCTGGGCTACATTGAGGAGGATGCCCCACTGGTGAAGCAAGCAATGTGGGGGGGCAGTGGTGGTGGGGCGACTAGCCAGCACATGGGGGGCTCCATAAAGTCCAGCCCATGTCTCCCACCAGCATTGCCTGCATATCCAGGCAACAGACAGTGCTTCCGGAAGCAGTCCATTGTCTGGAGACACAGGCCAGGGATGGTGTGTGTGTGTGTGTGTGAGAGAGAGAGAGAGAGAGAGACAGACAGACAGAGAGACAGAGAGAGAGAGACAGAGAGAGTACCTGAGAGTGGGAGAGAGAGTGGGAGAGAGCAGAGTCAGAGTATGCCACTGTTCTGTGTGTGTGTGCGTGCGCCGTGGAGGAATAAAGTGTGTGTGTGTGAGAGAGGGAGACAGAGAAGGAGAGGGAGAATGGATGTGTGTGTGGGAGAGGGTACGTGGATGGAGGCCATGCTCCAACTCAACCCCAGGAGGTAGGACAGACCCCCCCAAAACCCCACCCTCACAAAGCCGGGCACCCCTGCTAGTCTTTTAACTAAAATATGAAACAACATAAAACAAACCTCTTCACACGAACAAAATACATAATCATTGTAATAGTGCATTTTGTAAAGCTGACTTACATTCTTAGCCTAACTCAAAGTAGGTATTTGGCATCTAATTTCAAACACTGTGATGGCCAACCTTGGCACTCCAGGTGTTCTTCAACTTTAATTCCCAGAAGCCCTGATCAGCAGGTATGTTAACTTGGGCTTCTGGGAATAGAAGTTCAAGAATACCTGGAGTGCCAAGGTTGACCATCACTGCAAGGTGTCTCCATGTAAGTGAGGTATTCAAGGAATGGTTTTATCAATTATTCTTCCCTCCCCCAGTGAGGTTCCATGGCAGAGCCAGGGAATTTAACCCAGGTCTCCTGAGTACATTACCCACTGTATCACACTGGCTACTCAATAATACATTAATATGTTTTAATTGTTGTTGGTTGAATCACTTTTCATGATTTATTTATGTTTTATGTGCCTGTTTTTTATGTTGTGAACTGTCTTGAGTTCCTTGTTTTAGGATAAAAGAGAATAAATAAATAAAGCCAGATTCAAACTTTATCCAAACCCAGGGACACAGGTCTTATGTATGTTGGCACATAGTTAAAGGTAAAGGTCTCCCTTGCTTGAAAGCCAGTCATATCAGACTCTGCGGGTGGTGCTCATATCTGTTTACAGCGCTTTCTGCATCTGCAGATGTTTCCATTGTTCCTTTTGAGAATTAAGGAAGAGAATTTTCATACATTGTCATCTCATCCCAGGCCAGAATCACCCAGTGAACTAAAAGGTTGAGCAAGAATTGACAGACAATGCTCTTTGTTCAAAGTTGCCACAGAAGGACAAGCACTGCTACAGGGAAACAGAGAAAGAGTAAAATATTGTACTTGTTTAATTTGTATCCTGTAATTTGCATTTAGTGTTGTTGCATTTTCTGACTTGTAGCTGTAATTTGCATTTGTAACTGTATTCTTTTTTGTATTTGTTGTAATTGCATTTTTGATATATTGTATTTTGTATACTTTTTCTATTTTGTAAATGCCACTTTGGGTTGCCCATTGGGTCGAGGAAAGTGGGGTATAAATAATAAATGAAAATGAAATGAAAAATATACTAGTGTGTTATTTCTTATTATATAAATAAATCTTTGTTGAATTATAGCAGTGGTTCCCAACCTTGGATCTTTGTTCTCAAATCAAACTTCCCAGAAGCTTTTACCATTGTCTGTTTTGGTGTTGTTGTTTTTTGTTGTTGTTCAGTCGCAAAGTCGATTCCGACCCTTTGTGACCCTATGGATCATTGACCTCCAGGCACCTCTGTCCTCCTCAGCTCGCCCAGCTGTGCTTACGGTATCTACCACACCATCCATCCATCTCATCTTTGGATGCCCCCTTCTTCTTTTGCCCTCCACCTTTCCCAGCATTGTCTGTGCTAGCCAACATTACCAGGAGCTGTAGTCTAATAACATCTGGTTGGGACCAGAGTTTGGGAACCACTGCCTTATAGCAATGTCATTATCAGTTGTTTTGGGATAGCACAGCTGAATGCAATCTCAGCCTGGCTTCTAATATCAGACAAGGGACCTAGGGACACTTGAGACGGTAGAGACCGGTCAGCTTCATCTATCTTCTAAAGAATGGTGCTCAAGGCAGTTTACACACATAATTAAAGATAATTAAAATCAGCTAAGGACAAATTAAAACCAAGCTAAAACAAATCAAGCAATAAATCAAATAAGATATTATAATTGGTCTATTAAAATCAACATAATACTCAGGCAAGAGATAATTTTTAAAGGCCACTTTAAAATGAGATGCCTTCGCATTCTTGTTAAAAACAGTGAGAGTGGGAACACAACCAAGTGAGAATGTTTTGGGATTAACATAAGAGAAAGCTTTCAGGAAAGCCCACCAAGAGAGCCTCTACTGGTAGTGGGATTTTCAAGTGGCTCTGTACTGAATGTTAAAGTTCATAAAGATTTATCATGAGCAAGGAGGTTCCACATATAGCCAGGGGTCAAGTGGTTCGGCACTCTGCAAGTCAAAATGAACCATGTGAATAAAGCCTAGAAAGCGATTGACAGCCAGTGCCAACTGCTTCCTAGCTGTACTCCCTGCCTCCCAGGAATCATACAAAATCAAGAGGGAAACAAGCCTAGCCACATCTATCATCCAGTGGGGCTTATTATTTCTCTCCCTCTGACAGAAAGAGTGCACAGATCCAACTGCCTGTTGCCTTGAAAGGAAACATGCTTTGGCCTACGTCTTCTGCTAGAGACTAAAAGCTGCTCAGCTGAGGCTTTGCAGTTTGTGTCTCTCTCTGTGTGTGTCACAATCTGTTAAAATATGTTATAATTTTTCTGTGTAAGATTTATGATTTAATAAGGAGATATATAGCTCAGTAGTTTAGCTACCTGGCTGCAGGGCCACAGATTGGGGGTTCAATTCCTCACTGTGCCTCCTTGCAGAAGAGCCAGCCTGTGCAGTCATGGGCAAGCTACACAGTCCCAGGATATCCACAGAAAAAGGGAATTGTAAACCACTAAAGAGTACAGTAAAAACCCCTACTTTCATAAAAAGTCCATTCTGTAGGCTTTTTCTTAAATCAATTTTTATGTAACTTGAAGCAAACCCATAGGAAAAATTATTTTTTTATGTAACTTGGAGCAAACCCATAGGGAAATGAATTTTTACTAACTTGAAGCAAACCCATAGGAAAAATGAATTTTTAAATGTAACTTGAAGCAAACCCATAGGGGAATGAATTTTTACGAACTTGAAGCAAACCCATAGGAAAAATGAATTTTTTATGTAACTTGAAGCAAACCCATAGGAAATCGTGTTATGTAAATTGGGACATTTATATAAATCGGGACATGGTTTTAGCACAAAATCATGTAAGTCAAATTTTATGTAACTCAAGGCATATGTAAATCGAGGTTTTACTGTACTACCTAGAACACTCTGGAAAAGTGGTGGTATCAGTCAGATCTGACTTTATGGCACACAGTTGTTGTTGTTGTTGTTGTTGTTGTTAAAAATCTACTGTTAGATTCACAGTCGAAGACTAGCATAAAAATAATAGTTCAGGCCCTAACCAAGGACCTAAGAACTGTTAAGGTAACATCTAAGTAAATATACAGTCCTAGTAAATTTGGTTTTTGTAAAGTTAGGATATTCAAGTCCGATAGATCCAAAAATCCCAAAAATCTAGGGAGTCCTTTAGGTATTGCTCCAAGGACCTGATTACTATGGATACAACAACAGATTTCCTTTTCCATTAATGTTTAACTTCAATTTGCAAATCATGATATTTTGTGATTTTCTCTAGCTGTTTGTCCTCAATTTGTGCATCTCTTGGTATTGCCATGTCAATAAACTAGGCTTCTTTATTTTACCAACTGTCATGTCAAGATCTTGGCTTTCTCATTCTCTAATCTTTCTCAACCTGATGTTCCCAATTCTTCTTCTTCATCATCATCATCAGTAAATATAAGACTTGAGTTCTACATTTTGATTCCCTAAGAAGGAGAAAGGGAGACAAATATCTACTTACCTGAGACTATGCTCATTAAGCACAATGAGAATTTCTTCCCTGAAGCAGAGATCAGTAGGTTTCAACTCATGAATGCATAGGATTATAGTGCAAATCTGGTGTTTGTAGATATTGACATTATCATTACTAGCCATAACTTATCAAGGGAGTAAGGTGACTAGTGGGGATTATGTAGTGTGTTTATGTGGGATGAATGTTAAGGTAGAAGAAACATATCATTGTGCCCCATGTTTTGAATGAGGAGAATGAGAGAATCAAACTGTGGTTTGGATGTCCTTTAAACTCCGACTTTAACTTTTTGCTTCAAATTTAAAAATTTGCTTTAATTGTTTTATCCAGGTTATGCAGACTAACCTAATGACTGTCAATCTACAGAGTTAAATTGTATTTAGATTCAAGGCAATTTGTCCCACTGAAGTTACTGAGGTTTATTTCTATTGTTTCTGCAAGCACACTTAGGACAGCTATGTCAGGTGTCAAAATATTATAGATTTTATAATCTAACATCAGTAAAATTATTTTTAGATACATATTGTACGTACTGCAGTGGCTCAAGTCGCTAAGACGCTGACTGGGAAGCGGAAGGTCAGCAGTTCGATTCCCGAGTACTGCAGGACGGAAATGAGCTCCCGTCTTCATCCCAGCTCCTGCCAACCTAGCAGTTTGAAAGCAAGAAATTGCAAGTAGATAAATAGGGACCACTTCGGTGGGAAGGTAACAGCGTTCCGTGCGCTCCGGTGTCTAGTCATGCCTGCCACATGACCATGGAAATGTCTGCAGAAGCAGACAGCGCTGGCTCTTCGGCTTAGAAACAGAGATGAGCACTGCACCCTAGAGTCGGATACGACTGGCTTTCGAGCAAGGGAAACCTTTACCTTTACTATTGTCACATTTCACCAAGATTACAGCATTACAGCACATATAGGCCAATGATACTGAATAGAAAAATTGCATTCAATGCAAAATGCAGGGCTGCTTAATATGCACCAGGAATTAGTATATCTATATGACTCTACTTAACAAAAAAATTGGACTAGATGGCATATAAGATTTTATCCAGCCTTTGGCTGCATGATTTTATGATACCAAGTTGGTCAAATCTCCAGTCTGGACACTAATATAAATTGCATTGCATTTTTTATTCTAAGTCACAGTGCTTGTTTTATTCATTACTACCTACAATATTTACAAGTCTATAACCACAAATACTTAAATCTTAATTAGTATTTTCAGTCTCTTTAAGAAGTATCATTAAAAAATTCCTTTGTCATGTACATCTTATAAAAGATGTTTTATACATAAGAATGCAGGCGCCTTTTAAAAATATATATAATTACTCTACAAATGTCATAACCTGTCTGAACAATAACCATTCAATAAAAGTTTATTCTGTCTTTTAAAAAATAGATGCTAATTAATGCTGGATAATAACTGTTCTGCTAGCTAAGGATGTTGTTAAATTAAAAAATTTATTCAGCATGTCTCATTTAAAACCACTGTTTTGTTTCCCATTTGTATGAGAGTGGTGTCTCTCATGTATACAATGGTACCTCGGTTAACATAATTAATGCCTTCTCCAGGACGTTTCTTACAGTGAAAATTACTTTAACCAAATTTCCCATAGGAATGCATTGAATGCAATTTCCCATAGGAATGCATTGAATGCAATTTCCCATAGGAATGCATTGAATGCAATTTCCCATAGGAATGCATTGAAAACAAAAATATATTAACCAAAATGTGGTTTTCCAAAGGAATGCATTGAAAACTAATTAATCTGTTCCGAAAAAAATTCTGTAAACCGAGCAACTATTTTCTATGGATTTCCTTTTGTTATGCGATTTTTATGTTAACCGAGCCGTTTGTTAACTGTATTTAGAAATGATCTTCAGGCTTGGTTTAGACAGGTTACCTTTTCATTTCAGCAGGCTTATTTTATTTTATTTTATTTATTTATTTAATCAAATTTCTATTGCTGCCCCCTCACCAAGGCAGCTCTGGGCGGCTTACATATTAACAATAAAACTCTACAAAAATATCTAAAACATTTTTTAAAAAGCCCATCAAGTTAAAAGTTAAAATTCTATTTAAAATTTCCTTAAAAAGTTCTAAAACCTAGACAAGCTAACCCACGATGGCTGTCCCTCAAGCCACCCCCACACCTGCTGCGCCAGCCAGGTCTTGAGGCTCTTACGGAAAGGGAGAAGCTCTGCCTGGAGGCGAAGTTCAGTCGGCAAGTTAGTGGGGTAACCATTTAGTCATTGCTAACATGAAGACACTCCTTACCAACAAGGAGGGAAAGAACACATAAATGGAACATAGAGCCTAATCTAACAAAACTGAGGTGTGCACTGGCTTACAGGGAGGTTAACATGAAAAAAAGAGAAAATGTCTTGAAAACTAGAAATCTTAGGGTCAAAATTGACATTAAAGTTCTGTACAAATCACTCATTCCCTTTTTCACAAGAACATTTTCTCAGAGATACATTTGTCAGCAATCAGATTTGAAAATTAACCTTGAAAATATCTTCCAATGATCAGTCACACACAAGCAAGGTAAACACAAAATACCAGGGTATGGAAAATTACATGCTATGACAAATGTATTTATTTATTTATTTATTTGATTTATAGGCCGCCTTTCTCGCCTTGGTAACCCAAGGCAGTTTACATCAAATAAAACATCTTGTGCGATAAAAACCCACTGCTAAAATGGTAAAATAATTAAAATCTATAGAACCTATATCCCCTTAATTAAAAACCCCAACAGGGCTGAATGAACCAGCAAGGCTGAGTTGTGCTGCCAGAAGCACCCCATGCGTGCTGGCAGAGCCAAGTTTTTAGAGCCTTCCTGAAGTGGTACAGCTCTCTCTGGAGGCACAGTTCAGGTGGCAGGAGGTTCTGAAGGGCCGGGGCTGACACCGAGAATGCTCTCCTCCTGGTCCCAGCAAGATGTGCATCCCTGACTGATGGGACTACCAGAGAGCCCCTACGGTCTGCCCTCGTAGGATGGGTCGAAAACCTTGGGACGATACCCTCTGTCATAACTAGATAAAATACCTCCTCTAAAAACATGCTAAATTTCAAATCCTAGCTGGCAAATCAATGTTAGTTTCTCACCTATACAATATAGTTAACTGAAAGGATGAGTAAGGGCTTGTCCAGAGTGACCAGCTGTAGCACTTGGAAAAGCATCCATACCTGTTCAGGGAGAGGAACAGTGTACCATTTGGTGCACTTCTCCCATTGAAACAGGAACTGATGCTTTGAGTAACTGAACACTACACCGATTGTTGAGTGAAGCTGCCATGGAGAGAAACCAACTGGGTGAAACTAACTGCCATTTAGATCAGCAATACATATGAACACAAAGAAATATATATATTTCACTTCCCCTGATTGTCTGCGGACAATCAGTGGAGTATTTACTGTCTGATATGCAACCTTTGACAGCTACGGGGCTCACTTTTAGCTCATTGCTAGCAACCACATTGCAGGCGCACCCCCCCAATAACGGACACAGACAACATTGAAAGTGGATAACAGCAAAGGGCCACATTTATTGATTCAATGCCCTAGTCCGAATTATAAATTTGTATTGGTAAAACGACCAATCATAATTCCTAAGGCAAGCAGGCCGAAGTAACACTGGTAAGGTACCACCCAAAATTGCCAACGGCAATTGGTTACAATGTATCAATTTGTATCAATTTGTTTGTCAACAACAAACAAATTGTTGACCGTAGTCAATAACTAACTCATGACCCCACCCTCTGATGCGTATCCGTGAAATCACAGGGGTGATGCATGCTGGTTAGCAATCACCATCACCCCATCGCCTGGTTCGTCGTTGACCGGACAACGTTTAACTAATTTATTCCTGTCTAGTGTTGTCCAGTCAATTGCGAACCTGCCGGATACTTGTGGGTCATACTATTTACCTTACCAGTGCTACCCGCCCATGTGACCAAAGTCAACAGTAGTAATGGAGAAAGACCCCTATATCAAACCATAGCCACAGTGTGGGGTGGGCAAAAAAGCCAGGACCCGAAGCCAATATGGGTCCCAACCAAAAATTCCCACCCAGCCCCGAAGCGACCATAATCACACTGTTAACTAGGGAGGGGTGGAGGGGAAAAACTTCTCCGCTCCGTCGCTGAGGCAAAATGGCAGCACGGCTGCCTCGTGGCCACCCCTTTTATCAAGGCGGTGGCCACGCCCCTAACTACCCGGATTCTCTGTCCTGTGGGGGGGGGGCCCGCAAAGGGCGCGGCGGCCATTTTGGCGCCGCGCTTGCATTGCAGGCGCACCCCCCCAATAACGGACACAGACAACATTGAAAGTGGATAACAGCAAAGGGCCACATTTATTGATTCAATGCCCTAGTCCGAATTATAAATTTGTATTGGTAAAACGACCAATCATAATTCCTAAGGCAAGCAGGCCGAAGTAACACTGGTAAGGTACCACCCAAAATTGCCAACGGCAATTGGTTACAATGTATCAATTTGTATCAATTTGTTTGTCAACAACAAACAAATTGTTGACCGTAGTCAATAACTAACTCATGACCCCACCCTCTGACGCGTATCCGTGAAATCACAGGGGTGATGCATGCTGGTTAGCAATCACCATCACCCCATCGCCTGGTTCGTCGTTGACCGGACAACGTTTAACTAATTTATTCCTGTCTAGTGTTGTCCAGTCAATTGCGAACCTGCCGGATACTTGTGGGTCATACTATTTACCTTACCAGTGCTACCCGCCACACGGAGGGGCTTCACAGAAGACCTGACGCCCCCCCCCCAGACCGTCAGCTCGGTCAACAGGCCTGCTCGCCAGTCACCCAACAGGAGGTCCATACCTCCTCGCGACAGATGGACCCCATCCCCTGCATACAGGTCATAATTTTGCAGACTAATATCGGGGTGATGACTAACCCGTCCCCAAGCCCTGGTGGTAAGAAACCGCGCCACCGCCTTGTTGACCGCGCGCCTCGCGCGGTCAAGCGCAAGGAGGTTAACGCCCCCTCTGTAAGAGTGGCGCGGAACAATGTCCGACCAAACCAGGGTTGTGGCAGGCCAGACATAGTGCAAGTAGGCGAGTTCCTCGCAAATCGCATGCTTGAGCGATAAGCCGGTGACCTGGCCCAAATCATTGCCCCCCAGGTGGATAATTAGAATGTCAGGCGGGTCAGCCCCCAGGCCAGAAAAAAGGAAAGGCCTCAGCTCCTGCCATAACATCCCAGGCTTACCATGCCATGCGAGACTGGCGTGGTCACCCAGTCCCAGTCGGGGTCCCCACTCTGTCGCCGCAGCGTAACGCGCTGCCCTGTGCACATAGCTGTGGCCCACCAGCCATACTGTCACCGGTGTAATACGACACCCAGGGTCTGTAATAAAATTGAGAAAAAGGAAGGTAAGGTGACTGAATTGGTACTCATGGCGGGAGTGGGCGCACATAAAACTGAAAACACTGTGAGCCCCACCTCCCCATGCTGCGTATGTCAGCCCCCGAGTACCCAAAAGCAGCTGCTGTAGAGGCTGCACCAATACGGAACGAATGTGTGCCATAACGGGCACCTGAAAAACCCACCCTGGTGAGGGCTATGGCTGTCACCTTCCAAAACTGAAATTTAGTAAGGGGAGACCCATCTTGGTGACAGAAAAACGGGCCGTGGTGCATGCCACGCAGTGCCAGGTACTCCTGTAGGGCACCAACCGGACAGATGTCTGCCAAAGAACACCGTAGCAGTCTTACTCCACTGCCTACGCCGTGCTGATCTGTTTTGAGGAGCGAATCCTCAACTGGGCCCAGTCTTTGGCAACATAGACATCTCCGAGTTCCAGTGCCCTACCACTTGCATCCGCCTTAGACAGCATCACGAGTTCGCTGACGCGGAGCGCTCCAAAAAATGCCACCGTTGTGGCTGCATGAAAAAGGGCTGCCTCATAATGATCAAAACAGAGGCCTGGCCAGCCCCGGGCCAACTGGGTAAGAACCCCTGGGGAAATAGGGTGCCGGTCGTCCGGGCAACGCCCGCGCTCGCGCACCCACCCCTCCAAAACGTGTCTCACACGGAAGTCAGAGGTGGTATCCACATGACCCCCTACTTTGGCCATAAAAGCCAACGCCGAGAGCTTGGATGCTATGGTGCGAGGTGCTAGGCCCTGTGCGTGGAGGTGGACCATGAACCGCAGAACATGGTCCAACGGGATAGGCCAGGTCTCTGGCAAGTGAAATTGAGTGGCAAAAGCCCTATATGAATTGAATGCTTGTTGATACGCCTTACGCGTGCGTGGCGCTAGTGACAGGCCAATCGCCCGGTTCACCTCTCCTTGCCAATAGTCCACATCTCGTCCGGGAGTAGCGAGGGAAATTCCTCCGCATCCGGGGCCAAGGCGCGGAACCGGGAGATCTGCAGGCGGGACAAAGCGTCAGCAATATCATTATTAACCCCTGGAACATGCCTGGCCCTGAACAAGACATTAAGGCGCAGGCAGCGCAGCACAAATTGGCGCACTAGATCCATGACCCTGGGCGATTTAGAAGTCTGTGCATTGACAATGTGTACCACGGCAGCATTGTCGCACCAAAAATGCACCACCGAATTAGCCCACTGTTCGCCCCATAGCATCAAAGCCCCCAGAATGGGAAAAAATTCAAGGTATGTGAGATCCCGCAGGCGGCCTGTGCCTGCCCATGCCGGTGGCCACCCACCATAGGCCCACTTGCCATTGAAGTACATCCCATAACCCAGGGATCCTGAGGCATCAGACTGGATCTGGAAATTGGGGGATGCTAGGAGGTCCGACCTCCAAAATGAGACCCCATTAAACTCCCTCAGGAATTGCAACCAGACGAACATGTCTGCCCTGATACCCCGGGTAAGCCTGACTCTGTGGTGGGGCCTGGATAACCCTGCCATGGCGTCGCATAAGCGCCGTGCAAAAGCCCTGCCCGGTGCGACCACCCTGCAGGCGAAATTAAGGTGCCCATGTAGCACCTGCAGTTCCCTCAGGGATGCCTTACGCTTGGCCAGCAATTCCGAGATCAGGGTCACTATCCTGGACACCTTATCACCCGGCAACCTAGAAGCCTGCGCTACTGTGTCAATCTCAACCCCCAGGAATACTAACTTGGTCGATGGGCCCTCGGTCTTTTCGGGCGCTAAAGGGACACCCAGTTCCTGCATTAGCGTCTGAAATGTATTGAGGAGACGTGCACACGTGTCCCAGCCCCGTTCACCCCCGAATAAAAAGTCATCCAGGTAATGGGCTACAGACCGGGACCCTGACCTGCGGACAAAAGCCCACTCTATGAAGGTACTAAAACGCTCAAAAGCCGAGCATGAGATAGAGCAACCGAAGGGCATGGCCTTATCAAAATAATATTCCCCCTTAAATTTAAAACCCAGCAATTCAAAGTCACCCGGGTGCACCGGCAAGAGGCGAAAAGCTGACTTAATGTCGCACTTGGCCAGCAAGGCACCCGGGCCACACAAGCGCACCATGCGCAGCGCCTGGTCAAACGATGTATACCTGACCGAACAAAGGTCATCAGGTATAGCATCGTTGACCGATCGGCCGGCTGGGTAGGACAAATGATGAATAAGGCGAAACTCACCTAGGGACTTTTTGGGGACCAAACCCAATGGTGAAACCTTAAGGTTGGGAAACGGGGGTGCGGGAAAAGGTCCAGCGACCCTGCCCGCGTCTAACTCCTTTTTAATGCTGGCCGCGGCCACCTCCTCCCTTCCTCTGAGGGATAACAGGTTGGGAGCATCCTGAGGGGATCTATCACCCATAAAAGGGATACGAAATCCCTGCTTAAAACCTTGAATGAGATACTCTCTGTCCTCTCCCCTTGGGTACGATGCGAGCCAGCGCTCCAGCATGTCCACCTTAATTGGGGAGGGTGCCTTTTGGAGAACTAGCTCCATCCGTGGCAGCCTTGCCAGCCCACTGTCCACCCCTCCCTCTGCCTCGCGCCCCCCCAGGCTTGGGACAAGCCGAGGCTGCGTGGGGACCGGAACATGTGGGACACTCATGCTTGTATCTGCAGTTCTTTCGACTGCAGGACCCATTTGACGAGAAAGTCCAGCACAGCAGGCGGGCTGGAACCCCCTGCCCCGCCGATTGGCGGGTAACCTGCGCTGGAGCTGCTCGCTGGACCGCATGTCCACAATGGTATCTATCCCCCGGGGCAGGGCGTGTGGGTGTCATATACAAGAGCCACAGCCTCTGGCAGGGCTCATCCCATCTCATCTCAGGGTGGAGGGGAATCCTCATACGGAATTCCTCATCATATGCTAGCCATGAGGGGCCCGGGAAATCTACCATCGCCCTATATATGTTGTCCAAATATTGGACCATGGGGATAGCTAGATCCGGCCGCGCCCTCAAATATACCGCCATGTATATCAAATAAGCGGGGAGCCAATTGGCCCAGGTACGCGGCGGCTTACGGCGGCGTGCCTGCTCCTTGTCCTTCTCATCCTGACCCTCCCTTTCTTCCTTGGTGGGCTCTCTGTTCAGGAGTGAGAAGATATCTACATACTCCCCCCTCCATATCTTTTCTCTGGTAGCCTGTGCCAAGTGATCACCCAGTGGCAAGGAATACCCTGCCGTCGGCAAAGCCGAAAAGGGGACAACAGGCCTGGTAAAGGGAGCCTGAGCTAACCCTGCCACCCCCAAGACATTACCAGCAGTGTAAGAGCCTAGGCCCACCCCCGTGGGCATGGTGGCAGTCGTTGTCGCCGGGTGGGGCACCAGAGGGGTAGTCCCTGCACCACCCGAGCGAGGCCAAGGCCACTGAAAGGCCCCCCCTATATTGGGAATATGTGTAGATGTACTCGTTTGCACCGTATACTCACATGCTGCACCCCCGCGGGCCGCCCCCACCGGGGGTTCTGGCCCACTGGGGGCATCGGAGCTCACGACCGATGTAGAGCTCATCACCGGGGCTTGACCCGCACCAGGTTGCTGGCTGGGGAGCTGCGAGGCAGTGGCCGTAGCCGCGCCACCCGCCTGCAGCAGCTCAACCCTCCCCGCCGGCTGTTGTCCTGCTGCCGTTAGCGCCTCAAAAGGTACCCCAAAAGGGGCACCTGCCTGACTGGCCCGGGCCAAAGACGCCTCGAGGGCCGCAATACGGGCCAGTAAGGTGTCCACATTAACCATGGGTAAAGAGCCGGCCGGCCCACCTGATCCTTGCATGGGGACAGGTCCCTGCACCCCAGGGGCCGTATATTGCCATTGACTAACGCCAAAGCCCGGGAGGGCTGGTGGATTAACCTGCCAAGGCAGGGAGCCGGGCCACCCCCCAAGGCTAGAGGGCCCCGGGAGAGGCTGCGGCCCGACAGGAATAGGCCCAACCGATTGAGCAGGAGGATGAGCGGTGCCCACCGCTCGCGGGCCGCGGGCCGGAGCTCCCTCCGCGCCCGCACTTTGATCGGGCCAAGGGGCGATAGCCCCCATGCCACTAGCCCCGGCCGGGGATGGCAAAGGTGGCTGCTGGGGAGGCGGCACCGCGGTCCTCCGACCCGGATTACGCCTCCGAACCACCCGGGCTGCATTCGCAGCAGCCTTCTTTTTGGAAGGCATCTCACCGCAGCAGAAAGGGAAGCTAGCTAGTAAAAGGAACCAAAAGGCTTCCCGGTAGCACCAACGAGCGACGGAGACGCAGGGGAAAAACTTCTCCGCTCCGTCGCTGAGGCAAAATGGCAGCACGGCTGCCTCGTGGCCACCCCTTTTATCAAGGCGGTGGCCACGCCCCTAACTACCCGGATTCTCTGTCCTGTGGGGGGGGGGGCCCGCAAAGGGCGCGGCGGCCATTTTGGCGCCGCGCTTGCATTTGCTGAGAAGGGGCTAAAAGTTAGTGCCCCTTAAAATACCCCCCCCATGGGTTTAAAAATGAGCACTCAAGAGAAGGTTGGGGTGTTCCAACATCTACAATACATGGACATCATAACTAAGAGTTGGTCCCTGGCAGCTCTAATGAGCAGGCTGTAAACTGTGTCTGGACATTCTCCCACATAATATGGGTAATTTACCCACTTCTATGAATAATAATAAATTATCTCATGTAATTGTATGCCACTGAATTGGTGTCAAGATCAATTATAGAATGACAAGGTCAGCCTCTGTGAAGAAATGATTGCAGCAGACAAATAATAGTCCTGAAAATTATGAAGGCTTGGTTTATGAAATCTGTCTTAATATATTTTCATTCTGACTACTTCCACAATCATTTCTCACTTAAATCCCAGTGCAGGGGAAATATCTATCTATTTTCATTTACAACATATCAGTGGCTTTTTAAAAATAAAATGCATTATTCACCTGACGTGATATCTGTTGTTTAATCTGAAAATATGAAATATATTAAAATATTGTAATGTTTTGTTACATATCCTAAGATTTACAAAAATATAAAAAAAATCAGGACATCTCTTATTAGCTTTCCCTTTCATGTCTCTTATAAAGGTTTGTTTGACAGAGCGTAAGATAGTGGTAAAATCCAAAGGTAAAGGTTAAACTCTGTTTTATTATGTTTACAGGATTTAGAGGGTACATCAGGAAGTGCTTATTTAAGACCAAGTGAAAGTGGTGGATTAGTAGCCAGCTGAAGACTTAAAAGCAACCTTAATCCTTGAAAATCTTTGAGGGTGAAAGGTCACTCTTTTAACACCACAGTGAGTAAAGAATGAGGCAGATAGAAGCTTCTGTTTCATCATTGCCCAACTAATCCACTGAGGAAATGAGCAGGGCTCTTTTTCAGCTAAGGCAAAAGGCTAAAGAAACAGTTGGAAAACCAACAGGAAGTGATTAAAGAAGATTTTTTTATTCTTAAAAAATATTTCCAGCAACAAAATGTGGGTCGTGTTCTGCCAAGATACTTCTTTAAAAATTAACCAGTTAATAACAAATAATCCTTCTGTCACACATCCAGACTGAAGGGGTGCACAGAAAGAGCCTCCTCAAAGATTGTGGTATTTTTGAACTACAATTGGGCATATCCTGGTAACAGCAACCTTGTGTTGCTGGCTAATCTTTTTCACACTAGGTTAGGCAAAAGGAACTGCAGAATGAACTCAGCAAAAGGTGTTTTCATTTTGGCAGTTTCATGTCTGGCCTAGACACTGAAGAAGAAGTAAACTGAACACTAAGTTCCTTAAGGATCTTTTATCACTTGATCCAGAAGGAAAACCTTTCATCTAAACTCCACAGAGAACAAGGAGGTTGTGTTGTGTATGTACTGGCAAAGAGACCTGCCTCTCCAGAACACTGGATACTCTTAGTGTCTTAGTTGTTCAGGTATTCCTGCATGACCGGACATCCCGCTACAGTAATGGAGTAGACTATACAGCCAACTACTCAATGCTGAGCGTTGGGCAGCAGTAAATAACTTGACTCTTTAATGGGGACAATGGCTACCGGTAGATGAACCCCTTTAGGTGGGTTGATGGTCAGTGAAGGAAATGCCACTGGAAACCATCATATTGGGCCCAATGGCGAAATGAGCGGAGGAAGAACCACTTTACTATTCTGATTCCCAAAGGATATGGAGGCAGAAGAGGCCATGCCAGATGGACTGGCTGTGAAGGCACACCTTGTCAATATCCTCAAGGCTGCTGAAGTTCATTGCAGTCCTGGTGTCAAATCTTGCATGTCTCATTTCATACATGCTGCAAGGGATGGCTCTGTGATCATAGTGTGTGGGTCACTTCATGGCTAGCTGGTATCCTCCTTAAACAAATTCACACCAATGGCATTTTTTCTGTTTGTCATTCTTGTGAAATGATTTTCAGGAAAAACATTATACTCAGACACAAGTACAAGCCAACGACAACAACATTCAGGTTTTATGACCATTTTCATTATAACAGTGTAGAATAAGAGAGTGAGGCTAAGCTTACTGGTCTCATCTAAGCCTGCATCTGTCTCAAAGTCCATATACTGGAGTAGAACATCTGAAGAAGGAAGCCTATTGCACTTGGGTTGAACTCTCATTTTATTCATGACTTTTCATGGCTCCATTCTGTCCATTGCACATCTGTGGTTATATGACACGTTGAATGCTCAAATGGGTTTTGTGTGACTCGCAAAACTGGAACTTAATTTTCTTGATTCATTCATCCTTCCATGATCCTTTCCCTTTTCAACACATCTGTTAGATCACAAGCAGATCAGCAGGGACAGTCTTTCCTCTTAGAGACATTTTTTAACACTGCCCAGACAATTTTAAATAGTGATGATGATGATGCTACATTAATATTCCTATCCTTTCTATATAATTTCTCAAAAGTAATCACATGTTGCTTTTGATGGATGCAACTTTCAAAATAACTGTGCATTATTTTAATCTTCTAACATAGGTTTGTGTTATAATTTATACATCACTGAAAAGTGCTTATCTGTCAAGTTACATTAGCAGGACCACCAATAAGAATGAAAGCAAATTCTTTTCTTCCCTCTAGCACAGAATGTGCACAAAGATGAAACATTTCAAAAACCTTTCACAAATTGTCATGCCTTTTCTTTTTCTTTTGAATGTTCTTGTTTTTATTTGGCAACAATTTCATCTGCCTCTCCATTTCACATTCATCTCAAGTGAAGTTTCAGGGTTCCTAAAGAGACGGAAGCAGAATAAGATATAAGGAAGACCATAAACTGTATTTGAGGAAATCAGACATAGACAGAGCAATCTGAAGGTGTGAGAATAATGCTGGAGGAAATGACACTTCCTAAACTAGAATTTTGGAAATTATCATTATGGTAACCAAACTTAATGGCATAACTCTGAAGTAGTAGGATGATTCTTTAGGTTCCTTTATGGAAAGCTTCAGTATGTCACTGTAGACATTCTTCTTAAAATTAAGTTGCTAAACTCTGTCTTAAGGTCTACAGCTTGCATGGTCTACCTTGGCAGGCATCTCCTCTTCCAACTTCCTTTCACAGGTCCTTTCTCTTGACTCAGTGGGAGAAAAATTACAATGCCAACTCTCTAAGTATAGAATTTGGAGTAGAATTTTGGTTTCCTTGGTTAATTGGGGCATGTATAGAACAATGGATCCTCAGTTGCTGACATGTTCCCAAACCACATTGTTTTTGGTTCCACTGCCAAGGGAACATAAGAACATAAGAACAGCCTTGCTGGAACAGGCCACAGCCCATCCAGTCCAGCATTCTGTCTCACACAGTGGCTCACCATTTCCTTCAGGGTATTCCCAAGGAGATGCCTTCACCTGCTTAGGATTCCCTGGAAATGGCATTGAGAGATATCCTGCCTATCTCTCCAACCCGGAGGTTGTCCTTAGGTAGCCATAATTATAGCCATTGATAGCCTTGTCCTCCATGAACTTGTCTAATCCTTTCTTAAAGCTGTGAAGACTGACAGCTGTCACCACTTCTTCTGGCAGGGAGTTCCATAGACCAGTAATCCTCTGGGTGAAAAAGTACTTTCTCTTATTTGTTTGAGAACTAGTACCCAAAAGTTTCATGGAGTGTCCCCTAGTTCTAGTGTTGTGCGATAGGGAAAACAGTTTTTCCTTATCTACCTTGTCCACACCGTGCATGATTTTATAAACTTCAATCAGGTCACCTCTTAGACGCCGTCGTTCAAGAGTGAAAAGGCCCAAACGTTGCAGCCTCAGATGGTAAGGAAGGTGTTCCAGTCCCCTAATCATTCTGGTTGCCCTCCTCTGTACTTTCTCCAACTCCATAATATCCTTCTGGAGGTATGGCGACCAGAACTGTACACAATATTCCAGATGGGGCCTCACCATAGATTTATAAAGAGGCAAAATGACACTTGCTGACTTATTTTCTATACCCTTCCTAATGATCCCTAACATTGAGTTTGCTTTTTTCACTGCTGAGGCACACTGGGTTGACACCTTCATTGAGCTGTCCACCAGGACACCAAGGTCCCTTTCCTGGTTTGTCGCAGAGAGTTCAGACCCCATCAGTTTATAAATGTAATTGGGGGTTTTTGCCCCAACATGCATCACTCTGCACTTACTGATGTTGAAGCTCATTTGCCACTGTTTTGCCCACTCCCCCAGTGTCAAGAGATCCCTCTGGAGCTCTTCACAATCTCTCACAGTTTTCACTACCCTGTATAATTTAGTGTCGTCAGCAAATTTGGCTACCTTGCTTTTTACTCCTACCTCTAGATATCAGTTTGGCTTTAGACCAGATAACAGTTGATCATTGTTGAAGGAAGACCTTTGTAAACAGATTGTTGTCTCTGCTTTAAAAAAAGCAAATTCCACAAAGTAAGATATATTTGATGTGTCAAAATAAAATATATTTGATCAGCTAGTGGTCCAAAGCAGTGTTTCCCAACCTTTGGTTTTTGGACTTCAGTTCCCAGAGGCTTAAGTCGATTTCCCCAAGCCCTGATCAGCCAAAGTACTGATTTGGGCTTCTGGGAATTAATGTCCACCTATGGGGTGTGGGCCCTATGTTGGAAACCACTGGTCTAAAGCCAAACAAATTTCATTTTAAAGACTGAGCATGCTCAATGTCTATGTTTTGGTAGCATTATAAGATGGCTGCCAGAGTGACTGCAGTGTAATGAACAACCAAGAAATGTAGGCAATTATTGTTCACTTTTATGAAGAAAACTATACATATCATAGCATTCCTTCCAAGGTCCAAGAATGTAATTAATACAGTGGTACCTTGTATAACGAAAATAATCGGTTCCACAAGACACATTGTTATATGATTTTTTTGTTGTACAATGCATGCATCATACAACGAAAATCCCTATGGGATGCATTGCACAACAAAAATCTATATGGGGAAAATCGTACAAAGAAAAATATTTGTTGTATGATGCATCCCATAGGGATTTTCGTTGTACGATGCAGCATTTTTTTCAAATTCTCTTCATTGAACGATTTTTTTGTTTTATGATCCATTCGTTATATGAGGTTCCACTGTACTTTCAAACTTTCTTGACCTTGACAAAAAACTGTGTCTCATCAGCATATCTACTCATGCTGAAAAACAAATTGGAGATTGCTGTGATATATTTTGCTCCTGCTCTACCATCACCAGTTTCATTAGCAAAACGAAGAGGATTAGATATTAAAAACATGACATTAACAAAAAATACAAGATTTCTTAGTCTAAGCCCACTTCTGCAAACTAAATTGCAAAAAAGTATTGCAAGACAAAAAATGCATTCAAATTGAAAGAAAAGTTTTAAAATATTTCATCTTCATTTGTGAAAGAAATAAAAGCCCTCCTCTGCTCTTGCAAACTCAATCCTTTGATTTCTTTTAGTGAATGAATCTTACATTTAGTCTTTCTCTTCAATTACTTCAATCTTTCCCAGCATTTTTATCTTTCCTTGATCATATTTCCCCAGCTTTGGCAGGCCTGCACTGGTTATCTATTGCCTGCCGTGTCAGATACAAGGTGTTAATGTTATCATACAAGGCCCTATATGGTTTGGGATCTTGTTATCTGTTGGAGTGTCTCTCCCTCAAACAAACCCCCGCATCACTCGTTCATCACAGTCGGTGCACCTCCAAGTGTCAACACTGAGGATGGCTCGAAAGTCTTTAACTAGAAATGCTGTACAGCCTTCTCAGTGGCAGCACCGATACTCTGGAACACACTACCGGTGAAGCTGTGCCAGGCCCCTTCACTGGCTATTTTTTAAAAAAAAACAACTAAAATACTCTTTTTTAAGGAGGCATTTCGGGGCTTTGTCCCCTTATCAATATTCGCCAGTTAGGTTCAGTCCGGATGCCATCAGACACCAATTAGTTTAGTTTAGTTTATTTTGTGAGGTATTTGTTGGTGGTGGGTTTTAATTTGTTGTGGATATTTTTGTTATTGGTTTCTCTGCTTGTTCACCACCCAGAGTGGATTAACACCCAGATGGGCAGTATAGAAATCCAATTAATTAAATAAATTTCCTAGAGGATCTTGCCTTCTCATGACATTTTCAAAATATGGCAGATTCAGCTTCATCATGTTTGCCCCCAGAGGCAGATCAGGCTTGATATGTGTTGACTTGCACACACAATGACCATAGGACTCTAGTGAAAGTGTACGATGTTATATATGGAATGCATTAGAACTTACTGTTGTCTAAATGTCCCCATTCCTTGTGTAGACAAATCTTAACTTTTCCTGACTAATCAATAGAGAAAGAGAAGGCTATCTCATATTTCAGCTACCAGAGAGATTTCTCCCCACCACCACAACACAGTATGAACATTCTTTTCAATATTTATTCCATGCTTGGCCATTAGGAACTCACGGATGAAAAATAGGAATTTTTTTGCTGTAGTTTCATGATATAAAATAGCAGAGGCATTTGACTTATAAAAATGCCTCATACAGACTGATGAACTGCACTCTTTTAGGCATATATGGAGCTGAGAGGTGTTTTTTTTTTAACTCCTTGCCTCAGGGGTTTGTAACACATTCAGTTGCTTGCTTGCCAAATTCATCCCCTTCCCCAAAACTGTTTTGTATGTGTGGTGATATTATTTTTCATACTTTAGAAAAATAAGCATGCAGAGATGTTTTGCATGAAATATGATGCACACTTTATCCTACCCTTTTGGATGCAGCCTTGCATTCTTCCATAACAGTTTCTGATAATTTACTGTCTCATTTGATCAAACACTTTGGTTTAAAAGAAGGAAAGATCATCTCAATATCAGAAATTTATTACTTTGCTCAACCCACATTGGCTTTGAGTATAGGATCTTTCCATCAAGCAGCCAACGGTAAGAGTTTATATCATTCTTTTCACTGTCCTCTCTCTGTCCACTCTACTAACTCCTCAAATATCTTTCTGGATCATGATAAATGGTTCTAATACTATCACTCTGATTATCACTATTTCCAATTAGTAAAAACATTTTACTGTTCTTGCCATTTATCATAAAAATAAAAGAACAGAAGAAACACAATGGTCAGTATCCTGTTTCTGCTGGTACAGTGTAAAGTTATGCCAACATAAATGTGTTGGGCATTACATCCAGCAATAAAGGATTGTGCCATGGTGATAATGTTGGCAGAAGTACTTCAAATGCCAAACCTTATTGAGCAATCGATAACTGAAAGGAGCAATATAGGAAAATATATTCTAATGACATCTATGGGAGTGAGGCTATGGGGTTATTATGAGTCAAAAGTGTGAGAAAGCAAACTTGAACCATTTGATGTTCTGGTAGAAATGCAAAGCAGCCAGCATACATGGCCAAACAACTTTATTAGGCAGTCAGAACATGGGGAGCAATGGCGCAGCACTGCTAAATATATACAATCAGGAATGGATACATTTGGGCAGGAAACAACAGGATTGTATGGGAGAGGAGTGGGGTGACTGGAAGGTCAATGGACTGGAGTGAATACTTTACATGACTTCATAGTTAAGGCGGGAACGCAAGTCCCGCGATACTTTAAGACCAAGAAGAAGAAGACAAAATGGAGGATCATACTGATCCTAATAATATTACACGTTACAGCAATAGATGTATTCAAACACAACAAACTATGAAAGCCAGACCTGTTTATGTTTGAACAATCATACAGGTGTTGTGAATGGGCAGAGGTGGGCAAAAGAAAACCACAGAGAGAAAACGTAAGAGAAAACTACAGATCAAGGTAACAAAAATGAGGCAAACAGTCCTATGGGGACAAAATTTTGATAATATAATTCTGTGTTAAAGGCAAAGGTCACCCTTGCTCGAAAGCCAGTCATATCTGACTTTAGGGTACGGGACTCATCTCCATTTACAGCCAAAGAGCCAGCACTGTCTGCATCTGGAAATGTTTCTATGGTTATTGGGCAGGCATGACTAGACCCCAGAGTGCATGGAACACTGTTACCCTACTACCAAAGCAGTACCTATTTATCTACTCACAATGTCTTGCTTTTGAATTGCTAGGTTGGCAAGAGCTGGGACAGAGACAGGTGCTCACTCCATTTTTGCAGGACTCGGGTCTCAAACTGCTGACTTGCCATCCTTCCAGTCACCAAGTTCAGCGTTTATGTCTGTGTTACTTTGACAATGGGGAATAACAAGTTTCTGATGCCAGATAATAATCACAAGAATATATAAATATAACATCCAAAATAAGCAAAAGGAGAAAGAAAAGGAGAGAACATCATGGATTATTTTCTATAGATCCAAGCAGACATTGTTGGGTGAGATTTTAATGCAATTTTTTTGTGTATGTTAATTTTTCTTAACATGCTTAAAGGCTAAGAAATGCTTTTATTTTTAATGTTTTTACTTTTAAGCTCTTTTAATGTTTTAAGATGTGCCCTGGAGCACAAATAATACAGACCCTGAGGAAAACCCAGCAGTCCATGAAAAGCAGCTAACCCTCCAAAACGAGTCTGGGGCATGAGTTGACAAATATGAATACAATGGTACCTCATACAATGATTTTAATTTGTTCCACGGGGCTCGTTGTTGTACGAAACTATTGTTATACGATGCATGCATCGTATAGCAATTTTCCCTATGGGATGCATCATACAACAATTGTTTGCTAAGTGGCTTTTCCATTGAAAAATTGTATGATTTTTCCCATAGGGAAAATTATTATGCAGGACACCATTTTTTCCCAAAACCTAATTTTTATACAATTTCATTGCTATACGGGGCAATTGTTGTATGAGTTTCCACTGTACTTTAGAATCTAGTTGAAGGAAAGTGGGATCATAGCAATGCAACAAAATTCCAAAGAGAGATGGCCAGGAGGAGCTTCCTTCTGTACAAGATCCTTGCGTGATAGGCAGGGAACAGTCTCATTTGGCAGATAGAAAAGCAGAAGATTCTAGTCTGGATTTTATTTTATTATTAGAGCAAATTAAACAGAGCTTGGAAATGTTACTCTTAGGAACCACTGGTACTGGTTACCTCTGCTTAGGATTTGCATACTCTTGAAAATAGCTCAGATCTTTATGGATTAGAGAACACAGGGAGAAAGAAATGATGAAATACAGAATTGGGCCTGCCAGTATGATTCCCAGTTTAGGTGGAAGATAGATGACAGCAAGAGTTTGGAAGGGAGAGATGTCTTCCATGCAACAGGCTCTGCATACCCTAAAGTGGCCTTCCGCCTTCAGACACAGTGAAAGATGCTACCTGACCATTAGTGTTGAATAATAATGCATCTACGTAGATGTGGGAGAGTTGTCAGAGAGATGCAGCTAAATGTCATCACCCAGCCATTATCGTTGGATTGTGCCCTTATTGTAGTCAGTGTCGAACATTTACAACATGTATGACATTATTTCAGAAATCCTTATAGAAATCTTGTAAAGCAGGAGGAATGCCCTTTATTGCAAATTATTGGTTGGAAGTGAGGTCTTCTGTTTAATACTAGTAAGAGAATTTGTGGCTATGATAAGATTTGAAAAACATACCTGTCAAGCGCTACTCCAGAAAATCCAGGAACTGCTCCAGCCCGGCTGTGCATGTGCAGCAACAACTCCTTCTGTGCATGCACAGAACCCTTCTGCGCAGGACCCTTCTGCACATGCACCGAACCCATGTGCAGTAACTACTTTCCCCTGATGGTCAAATTATGGGATGGCGGTAGGAAATTTGAAAAACGAGGACTGAAATACAGGAAATCCCGGCTAATCTGGGATACTTGACTGGTATGTTGAAAAGGAAAAAGAACTAACTGCAGATGGATTGGCTCAGTAAAATAATCACACTTTTGATTTGTACAAGCTGAGCTGAGCTGTTAATGGCATTATTTCCGGAGGCTACTAACTCATGTGGTCACTCTAAGTCAAAAGCAACTTGATGTCTAATAACAGCAAGTAGTCTTGAAGCAAGATTGTCCTTTGACATAGATCAGAAGCCATGAAAATTATACCAGCTCTCTAGCATTTTATATGTTAGCAGTGTGCATGTAGTCTTTCAAAGCATCCCCTACTCCACCACACCCTCACAGTACAGGTCATAAAGATTGATAGCTGGCACCTGTCTTAAAGTTTTTCAATGGCTACATGAGAAGTAAAATAAAATTATGTTCTCATCAAAGGAGATAGCAATCACTGGAAGCCAAGTTTGAACAGGAATTAATGATGATTCATATGTTTTGAAAATCATGGCATTTTTCAGTGGAATTTGTAACTTCCTTGCAACATAAATTAATTTCTTCCAGTGGCTGAAATCCAGGAGCAACAATGAGAGAAAATCCACTGACTCAATGGGGATCTAGTAAATCAATTCATCTGTATGTTCCAGTGATTCAATGGGCCTACTACGGTTGTGACTTACTCTGGATTTCAGCCAGTATTTATTTATCCTGGAGAGAAAAAAAAAGCCCTCCATCCTTGTAATGTATGTTAACTGTGTTTTCTGACAGGAGTGGAATGTATCTTTTCTCATGTATCTATTCTTATGCAAATAAGTCGATCGAAAATGTGCACACTCTGTTAGCCAATGGGCTTGTTGTATTATTGTTACTGTTACTGTCTATAGTGTATATAAGTCTGAGTTTTGCCCCATCCAAACTGTGTTCAAACCCCACTAATAACGAGCTGAATTTCACTACTTCATTCGTCTGCTTCTTCATTCCTTGAGCACTAAAATCCTATATATAACTAAAGACAGAAAGTGAAAATCTTTTTATATTGCTGCATACTTCATTTTAATCCTAGATTTCTTGGGAACTAACAGTGAAATTATGTCCTTTTTTTGTTCCTTCATTGATTGTGAACCTCCATCAAAGAAATAAATCCAGATGAATGACAAGTGTATATGATATGGAGTAACAAGATCAGGAGGAACAACATGCCACCAGCTACAATCACCAATGTGGATTTTAAATATTAGATATGTTTTAGGACAGTGCTTTGTTATTTTAAAATGTTGCTTGTTTATATCATAACATTCCATTTATTAATGTTTTGTGATCACCTTTCCTTCCTTCCTTGTCTTCAAACTAAATGGTGTATATTTAAAGGCCTGTTCAGACATTACGTCTGAGCCTAGAAGCAAATTCATATGAAGGCCTAATAGCTATGCATACCCCAAACATTAATTGCTCTATCCCAGGGGTCGGCAACTTTTTTAGGTCAGGGGCCAGGTCATGCTCCCTCAGACAGTTGAGGGGGCGGACTGGTGTTCCCCCACTGTAAAAGCTGCCATAAACGTGGCCACAGCTGTCATAAATGTGGCTGCTTCCAGCGGTGGCAGTGACAGCGGCTGGAGTGAGGGCGTGGGCTGGATGATTTGGTGCCACAGGCCAGAACTGGCCCTTGGGCCATAGGTTACTGACCCCTGCTCTATGCACTCCCCTTCACATGAAAAAGTAAGTTCTCAAAGGGCTTTTCAAAGGGTGACCAAATGTATGTCAATGTCTCCACACTATCATGACTTCAGATTTAATTACAAACACTTCTGATTAATTACAAATTATTATTATTATTATTACCTCTTCTTCTCCTCCTCTTTTGTGGTTATCCCCCCTCTCCAATGGTAAAATTCCAATTGTAAACTCCTTGGGGCAGGAACTCATTTCCTTTTTCTTTTACTCTCAAATATCCCCTTCACTGAAGCTGCTTTGCAATTAGTAACAAGAATGACAGACAATCCCCCACCCCATGTTTTAACTACAGTGCCAGAATGGTTGTTCATATAATGCCAAAAAACTGTTCCATGATGAATGTGCTCAAATGATTAGCTGAAATTTCACTTGTGCTAAACAGATGTTACTGTGAAATAATGGGAAAGAATTTAACAACTTTTAGACAATGTCTAGCATTAAAATCGATGCAGCCTTAAGAAAGAATGCTTCTGTTCAACACATCAGCAGACTCCAGAGTTTGCCCCATCAGGAAACAGAGTGTGGCAGCTGCCTCAGGTAGGCATGGAAGGTAGTGTCAAGTTGTCAGAGATCAGCACTCTGTATGCCAGTTTGCTTAACTAGCACCCATACCTCATTCTGATGTCCTTGGACATAGTGAAGAATGTTTCAACCACAATTGAAGCAAGATTCCTTTGGCAATCTAGTTACCCTTTGTACTGGGATCAGGGTGCCATCTTCTCTTTTGCCCCCTGGCAGCAAAATTCTTGGGCCAGCCCTGGCAGTGTTTTTATGTAGACCTCCCGCAGTTGTTACCACCACCATAACAGCACCACCACCACCCTTTCCTTTGTGTCTTCAGTTCTTGGCAGAGAAGCTCTAACTGGTGAAGAACAATATCACCCTAATAAAAAGAGGCAAACCTGGGTTTATAGCAATGAGTAATCTCATAAAAAGAGTGGCGCAATCAACAGGCAGGCTCAGCAAATGAAGGGAAGTGATGCTTCATATTTTTTACCCCTTAAGCACTTTGAAGAATGCAGTCATAATATAGCACTCCAGACATGTCAAGCGTAGCAGCAGTAGCAGCGGCAGCTACCGCATGCCAATAAAGGCTGGAGTGTACCCTCGCAGACATCAGGTCATCCTTAATTAAGGCTGTGTAAACGAATTTGCACAGATAGTTTGGTGGGAAGCAGAACCTTAGCAGAAAGGGGAGGTCCCTCCCTCTTTTAAATAAAAATTGTAACATCATTAAAAAGGGAGGTGGTTCTTTTTTGGCAACGAAGAAAGAGTATATAATTTCAAAGAGGAATAATTGTCTAGAAAAGGAACACTTTCCAAAAGCAGTCAAATACTCCAAGGAATAAGTACGTAGCCATTGCAAACCTGCTCTATAAAAGAGGAAACTGCAATGATTTTAAGGTCAAATAAATATTTTGGCATTTTATTGTAATACATTTCAGGCTAGAATTTGGCTGTGGACATATTTGCTACCTTCTTGACACCAAGTGCCTTGAAATGCTCTCTTGCAATTGCCTAGTTTGTTGGCTGAGTTAAGCTGATTTTGTTATCTGGTTATCCATAAATATAAGAGTTTTTATAATCGATACCAACCAGCTCAAGCAGTCACATTTTCTGTAAGGACTGATTATTCACACCCAGTTATGTTTCTGAAGTTGTATCTTTTAGTTGTAATCTATGAATAATCAGATATATTTTCCATTTGCTTCATACAAATAAAAATTTGGATGAGATTAATGCATTTTGAGGTGCCCAGAATGATCATTTGTTTTGCTCCGAATCTTATTTTCCCAACAAAAATTACAGATTTGCTTCCCCCTTGGAAACACAGACAATGAGGTTGGGGTATCAAACCCAAACTACTGGACAACATCCATATATCAATGTCTTTCTATTTTCCCAGAATTATTGTTGGCAAACTGCTATTCCCTAAAGAAAGATACAGAATGTGAAAGCCACAATTTCCCTTAACATGAGCTCCACAACATTTCTGGCAATTCCATAGAAAAGAACATCAACAAAATAAGGAGCAAGCTCTTCCTGGTGATCTAGGGGAGGATTCAAATAACTTCTTAAATGTGTTCATTGCAATTCTTTGTTGAAGATGAGAAAGCTGTCTGTCAGTGCCAAACATATAAAGTTTCCTTCAGCTTGCCAAATTTGAGACACAAAGCTAATTTTATATGCATATTCGATGACAATGAGTATTCCCCTCCCCCTCTAAAGAAGAACAGGATGTTTGCCCAATTATGATTTTGTGGTATTCTATAAGAGCCCAGCACCCAGCCTGGACTGGAATACTATAGCAGAACTTTGCCAGTTTTTAAAAATTCTGTGCTAGGACATTTTCGCAAACATTTGCACTGGTTGCTTTGCATTCTCCTTATTGCCTTTAAACCAGATGTCCTGCCCCCTGGATTCAGAAAAACAGAATACTCAGCATTCTACTCATTGATTTTAAAGAGGAAATCAATTGCTTGAGACTATAACATTACAATCTCACTCGGGTTGATTTCTTTACTTAACAGATTAATACTAGGGCAGCCCCCTCATTCTGCCTGAGGGTGTGGTCAAATGGGAATTTAACTCACTGTTGGTCTACTGAAAGGTTTGGTTTTTCACACACACACACACACACACACACACACACACACACACACACACACACACACACACACACACACACACACACACACACACGGTGATTAAACAACATAATCTCTTGGCCAAACAGACTTATTCTCAGAACATTCCTACTCACACCTTTCTGGGCTTTTTTCAATGGTTTTTACTTTTTTGGTGCAGGTAGTACAACAATGGACTAAAGCAAGCCTTTAGCTGTCAAAGCTCCCTCAGTTATCAATTTGCCATATCATGAAGTGGCTTAAAACGAAATCTGTGGATGGGCCACGTTATTAATTGGCTATCACCTTTCCCGATTGGTCTGTCTGGCTAGAACACGGGCTGGAGACCACCCTGGCTATGCAGGAAAGGAAATTGGGTAAACGCTAATAGTGATAGTTAGCAGTAGAGACTCCATATTGCCTTGGCTGAGAGCACTGAAAGGAGTGGGACATAAGTCACCCAAATGTCACAGTACCTAGTAAACAGCTCACAGTATCTCACTCACGTCCGCAGAGACACTAAGCTGCAACTAGACCAAACAGTTAAGCGTAGGAGCCCGGAGTTTACAAGGACTCTGAGATAGGACGAGAACAGTAAGTCTCACCACATCTGCTGATTAGTCTGCCTATGGGGAACCTTGGCACGCAGTACTTTCTTAGCAACTTCTTAGGCTGGCAAATGTACCTTGGCCAACAACATGCTACGTAAGCAAGCTTTCTGTAACAGGGGTGATGCGCGATCTGTGCGCAAGTGATCAAGAATACAAGTCAATAAATACAGATCACCCGACTTGATCAGGACTGACTTTTCCACCACACTTCCATCTCCCGTACCTTCCTTGCACCCAGCGGCCCTGATTCTCCGGGGGAGAAGAAACCATTACAACATGTGCTCTGCACATTTGACTCTGCATGTGCTCTTAAGCAGAGCTGCTGCTGAGGAGAGCCAAACAAAGGAAGTGAGCACTGGTAAGTTTTGCAGTTGGAGTAGAGCTGCTTTACAGGCCTGCGCGCCTAGTGGTGCGCAAGATTGCAAACAAGTAACAAAGGAAGAATATAGTCTTACTAGGTAGAAAGGTAGTAAACGTGTACATTTTTGAGGCCCAGAATACTGCACTTGTTAAAATGGATTCTGAGGGAACAGTTGTAGTTACCTGCAATACTTGTGCCATGTTTGTGTTCTTGCCAAAGCATATGGAGAACTACACTTGCAGCAAGTGCAAGCTGGTTGCACTACTAGAAGAGAAGGTCCAGCAGCTAGAGGCCCGCATATCTAACCATCAACAAATTAAGGAGCTTGAGCTGTTCTTGGACAGAGCGGAACAGACTATGCTGGACAAAGTAGAGACAGGGCACAGTTCTGAGGGAGAAGGCCCTTCACTAACTCAGGAGGGAGATGTTTGGAGGAATGTGACTCAAAGGAGGAGAAGAGTAAGGGATCACTCTGAGAGTCTGAAATTACAGAATAAATTTGAGGCTCTTTCCCTCATCACACCTGATGAGGAACACACAGAGGAACAACTGGTTCCACCTGATGATCTCTCCTTCATCACACTTGATGAGATCCAGGAAGATAAACAACAGGAACAAACTGAGTTTTTCTCCCTTAATATGGTTGATGAGGTGCATGTAGATGAACAGATTGCAGGAGAGAGGCTCCTTGTACTAGGCGATTCAATAATTAGAAATACAGAGAAATGGATTTGTGATGCACATGACAACCGTATGGTGACTTGCCTGCCAGGTGCAAAAGTTGCAGACATCACAAGAAATCTAGATAGATTGTTAGAGAGAACTGGGAACGAGCCAGTTGTCATGGTGCACGTTGGTACCAATGATGTTGGGAAGGCCAAGCGGTCTGTCCTGGAAGCCTAATTCAGGTTGTTAGGAAGAAGATTGAAGTCCCGGACTTCCAAGGTAGCATTTTCAGAAGTGCTGCCTGTCCCTCGTGCAGGACCTACCAGGCAGGCAGAGCTCAGAAGCCTCAATGCGTGGATGAGGCGGTGGTGTCGAGAGGAGGGTTTCAGATTTGTCAGGAACTGGAGAACATTTTGGGACAAGCCAAATCTGTTCAGGAGGGATGGGTTGCATTTGAACCATGATGGGACCAGATTGCTGGCACTCAACATCAAAAAGGCTGCAGAGCAGCTTTTAAACTGATAACTGGGGGAAAGCCGACAGGAGCTGGGCAGCATCCGGTTCGGAAAAGTGTGTACTTGAGTAGTGAGGAGGATGCAAAAATTACTGAGCAGAGCGAGGAGCTAGTCACTAGCATTCTATCTGAACGATGCAAGAGGCAGTCTAACAATGCAACTGGACACAAAAGACTGTGTCAGAAAAGCATATATAAATGCTTGTATACAAATGCCAGAAGCCTCCGGAACAAAATAGGGGAGCTGGAATACTTAGCAATAGATAAGAATATTGATATTATTGGTATCACTGAAACCTGGTGGACGGATGATAACCAATGGGATACAGTTATCCCAGGCTACAAACTGTACAGGAAGGATAGGAAGGGGCAAATGGGAGGTGGTGTGGCCTTGTATGTCAAAGAAGTGATAAAATCGTATGAATTGGAATATCTAGGTGATTTGGAGTCACCATTAGAAGCTCTGTGGGTAAGAGTACCAGGTCACAAGGATGGTCTAACAGTAGGCATATACTATCGGCCTCCGACCCAAACTCTTGAGGGAGACTGGCAGTTGGAGAATGTTGTAAAGGAGGCATCCAAGAAGGGAAGCCTAGTTATAATGGGGGACTTCAATTACCCTCACATAGACTGGGTGAACTGTTGTTCAGCACATGATAAAGAGATAAAGTTCCTAGATATGCTAAATGATTGTTCCCTGGGACAGATGGTTGAAGACCCAACTAGAGGTACAAGAATCCTTGACTTGATCCTGAGTAATACTCAGGATCTGGTGCAAGATGTTAATGTGACTGATCCAATAGGGAACAGTGACCACAACTCAATTATGTTTAACTTGATCATAGACCGCAAGTCACTGATAAAATCTAATACAGAGACCTTAAATTTTCAAAAAGGAAATTTCCCAAAGTTGAGGAAACTAGTAAAAAAGAAGCTGAAAGGGAAAATTGAGAGAGTCCAAACACTCCAAGAGGCATGGAGGCTGTTTACAAAAACAATAACAGAGGCTCAATTGGAATGCATACCCAAAAGGAAAAAGGGCACTGCCAGGTCCAAGAGGACTCCAATGTGGCTTACAGGAGCTGTTCGGGAAGTGATCAAGAGCAAGAGAAGCTCATTTAGAAGATGGAAGGCTTGTCCGAATGAGGACAGCAGGCAGAAACATAAATTCTGGCAGAACAAATGCAAGGCAACAATCAGGAAAGCAAAGCAAGACTTTGAGGAGCGTATAGCTAAAAATACTCAGAGAAATAACAAAGACTTCTTTAAGTACATTAGAAGTAAGAACCCAACTAGGAAGGCAATTGGACCATTAGATGACAATGGAAGGCAAGGGGTTATTAAAGAGGAAACAGAGATTGCAGAGAGACTCAATGAATTCTTTGCTTCAGTATTCACTGAAGAAGACAGAGACCACATGCCCAAAACAGAGCCTATCTTCATAGGGAGGGAAAGCGAAGAATTAAGCCAGATAGAAATAACCAGGGAGGAGGTCCTTGCATGTCTTGTTAAACTAAACACTAACAAATCACCAGGACCAGATGGCATCCATCCACGAGTTCTCAGGGAACTTAAAGATGAAATTGCTGATCTCCTAGCCAAAATATATAATCTTTCCCTCAAATCAGGCTTTGTGCCTGATGACTGGAAGGTAGCGAATGTAACACCAATTTTCAAAAAAGGATCCAGGGGTGATCCAGGAAATTACCGACCTGTCAGTTTGACATGTGTCCCAGGTAAAGTGATGGAAACCATCCTAAAAGATAGAATTAATAGGCACATAGAAGAGAAGGCGCTGCTAAAGGAGAGCCAACATGGCTTTTGCAAGGGCAAATCATGCCTCACTAATCTGTTGGAATTTTTTGAGAGTGTCAACAAGCATGTGGATAAGGGGGATCCAGTTGACATTGTTTATCTGGACTTTCAGAAGGCTTTTGACAAGGTCCCACACCAAAGGCTCTTGAATAAACTTACCAGTCATGGAATAAAGGGACAGGTCTTGTCCTGGATCAGCAACTGGCTAAGGGACAGGAAACAGAGGGTAGCACTAAATGGACACTTCTCCAAGTGGAGGGAAGTAAAGAGTGGGGTCCCCCAAGGTTCAGTACTGGGACCCCTGCTTTTCAACCTCTTCATAAATGATCTAGAGGTAGGAGTAAAAAGCAAGGTAGCCAAATTTGCTGACGACACTAAATTATACAGGGTAGTGAAAACTGTGAGAGATTGTGAGGAGCTCCAGAGGGATCTCTCGTCACTGGGGGAGTGGGCAAAACAGTGGCAAATGAGTTTCAACATTAGTAAGTGCAGAGTGATGCATGTTGGGGCAAAGAACCCCAATTACATTTATAAACTGATGGGGTCTGAACTCTCTGCGACAAACCAGGAAAGGGACCTTGGTGTCCTGGTGGACAACTCAATGAAGGTGTCAACCCAGTGTGCCTCAGCAGTGAAAAAAGCAAACTCAATGCTAGGGATCATTAGGAAGGGTATAGAAAATAAGTCAGCAAGTGTCATTTTGCCTCTTTATAAATCTATGGTGAGGCCCCATCTGGAATACTGTGTACAGTTCTCGTCGCCATACCTCCAGAAGGATATTATGGAGCTGGAAAAAGTGCAGAGGAGGGCAACCAGAATGATTAGGGGACTGGAACACCTTCCTTACCATCTGAGGCTGCAACGGTTGGGCCTCTTCACTCTTGAACGACGACGTCTAAGAGGTGACCTGATTGAAGTTTATAAAATCATGCACGGTGTGGACAAAGTAGATAAGGAAAAACTGTTTTCCCTATCGCATAACACTAGAACTAGGGGACACTCCATGAAACTTTTGGGTACTAGTTCTCAAACAAATAAGAGAAAGTACTTTTTCACCCAGAGGATTACTGGTCTATGGAACTCCCTGCCAGAAGAAGTGGTGACAGCTGTCAGTCTTGACAGCTTTAAGAAAGGATTAGACAAGTTCATGGAGGACAAGAATATCAATGGCTATAATTATGGATACTTAAGGACAACCTCCGGGTTGGAGAGATAGGCAGGATATCTCTCAATGCCATTTCCAGGGAATCCTAAGCAGGCATCTGCTTGGGAATACCCTGAAGGAAATGGTGAGCCACTGTGTGAGACAGAATGCTGGACTGGATGGGCTGTGGCCTGTTCCAGCAAGGCTGTTCTTATGTTCTTATGTTCTAACAGAAATCCACTTAGGATATTGGCAAATTAAATATTTCTTCCTCTCTTCAATGGAGGCGTAGAGGTTTTATAGGCGATGACCACCAAATTAAATTGGGCTCAGAAAAGAACAGGAAGCCAATGGTATCTGTGACCCATCTGGCTGCTGCATTTTAGACCTGCTGAAGTTTCTGCACTGAGTTCAGTGGCAGACCTACATAGAGAGTGTTACAAGTAATCTGTTTTGGAGATTGCTAACGTGTGAACCACTGTTGTTATGCATTTCTTTTCTTTTTTTTCTTTTTTGCTTGAATTACATTGGTTTGTAGGAGCTGTTCTTCAGCAGCATATATAACTCCTCCTGTTTCCCTTTCAGGATATCAGATTTTAGCCATAATCCAACTGTTTGCCTTTGATACTTTTAATACACTGAGTATGTGATAGTTTATTAATCTAAACATTTGTTCTATTCCTTAGCACTTCTTCCCTGTATACATCTTTTGACTCAGCAGTCTTGATGATATTTTCCCTTGAAACTTCATCCAGCATCCTCTCAATGCTGCTACAAACTGTTACTATAAAAATATACCAGTGTAAAATTAATAGTTAAAGACTTAACCAAGGATGTAAGAACTATTAAGGTAACATCTATGTAAATTGGCAGTTCCTAGTAATTTTTGTGTGTGTAAAGTTAGGATATTCAAGTCCAATAAGTTCAAAAATTCCAAATATCTAGGGAGTCTGATCACTATGGATACAACATATTTCTCCCTCCATAAACATTTAATATCAATTTGTAAATCACAATATTTTGTGATTTTCTCCAGTTGTTTGTCTTCAATTCATGCATCTCTTGGTATAGCAATGTCAATAAACCAGACCTCCTTCTTTTCCACAACAGTTATATCAGGTACGTTGTGAGTCAGGTGTCTATCTGTTTGAATTTTAAAGTCCCACAGGATCTTGACTCTCTCCTTATGCTGCTGCTGCTGTTCACAACTTCCTGTGGTTTTTAATGGTACCTGATTTTTAGTTGACTTCCTCAGCTGTCTTGGGCATTGCACTGGAAGGGAAAAAACGGGACAGAAAGAAATAAAGTAAATAAATATGCCTGTTGGTAATGTTAAAGGGGCTGCAGTGGCTCAGTGGTTAAGAAACTCGCCTTGTTACCTGGAAGGCTGACAAGTCAGTAGTTTGAAACCCGGGTACTGCATGGCAGATTGGGCACCCGTCTCTGTCCCAACTCTTGAGGACATGAAAGGAGCCTCATTTGGGCATTCCCTGAGCAGAGTTTATCCCACAAAATTTCTTTCAACCAGAAATAATTTCTGGCACAAAATTATTATTATGTTAAAGGAAATATTCAGCTGTCAGTCCAGTCACTTTGTATATGTGCACTAGGGGAGGAGGCATGATATTGTCCTTCACACCAGGCAACAATATATCTTTGGCATGCTCTGTGTGATTTCTGTGGGTCTATATGAAGGAGAATGTTTAGGAAATATGTGCATTTTAAATTTGAAATCTGCCCATAAAGTCAAAATTGATGAACACTTCCTAATTAGGAAAGCATGTTCACTTGATTTGACCCAGGCAAATAGAAACGAAACAGTGATTATGTTAGCACTGATGTAAAGAAACAGAACATTGTTGTGAAAATAAGCCAGGCAAGATGAGCATAAAATAATAGAACTGGGCAGCCTATTCCCAGTATGGCTATTACAACTTGAACAGGGTTGGTAATTATGCTAAGGACTAATTGGGAGCTGCAGTTTCTTTGTTCTGATTTCTATAGGCACAGCTGCATTCTTCATCTTGCTTTCAATCCCAGAGCACTTGGTGGGATGGACTGCCAAAGTAATTTATTTTGACCACTTGGATCAAGGGAATTTTCAATAAACAGTGTGAAGAGGACATAGCAGTGACAGGAAATTGTGCAGCACAACCTTAGCATGTTTGCTCAAATGTCAGTCCTGTTGGATTCAATGGGGGCACACTCCCTAGTTAATCACAACATGACTTCTGGTAACATCAACAGCTAGTGCATTGTTAACTAATACTTCTGTGGATCTGAGCAAAACTTCCACAGTTTTGCTGAATGGTCATAAAAATAAGTACATCCTGAAATCAAGCAAAAGAAAAGGAGAAATTTGTACTAACAAATGAGAATGATTGGATTCCCTCTTTATTTAGTTGGAGTTTACATTAGGGAAAGCTGGCTGTAGTTGGGAGTTCAATTTCCTGCTGCCTCCTGGGTGTATCTCTTACTAGTTAAGGAGGTGACAAACTTGTGGAATTTTCTGTCCTAAATGCCAAAAGAAATTGGCCAGTGTAGGATACAGTAGGCTTCTTGCTAGCAGGAGTGAAAGGGCACCATTTACTGCTGAGCCTCAATCAGCGTAAGATTTTGGGCTACCCATCCATGAACATTCTATCATCTGAATTGAAGTTTCAATGGAAATCTATTTCTGAGGCATCAATTAGCTCTGCTTGTTTTTGTGATTATTTTTGATAATATTTCCATGTTGCATGGAAATGTAAGGGAGAGAAAACATTTGTTGATATGGAGGTTTAGGAGAGGTTTGGTATTAACTTCACTGCTTTTCCAAAATACTCTTAGGCTATAATGCTCAGCTCCCCTTCTCAAGAATAAACTTCACAAAATTATTGGACTTCTCACAAGAATAAGCATGTATGAGACTCCACTGTTAGCCTTCATTTTAACATGTGGGATACAGCACGTTCTGCTGGCAATTTCAGTAATCTCTCTATCACATCTCCAAGATCTTCTTGCAGAAACAATCTATAATTTACATGACACACCACATCTAAGTATAAATCAGTCCAATTTGGTTTTGAATTTCACCCACCGTCTTGTTTCCTATTTTGCCATTACTACAGCGCTTCAAAGTCTATCACCAACTAAGCTATATTAAATGATTTTTTGAAATTTCCCAGGGCTTGCCACATTACAGGCCATTGTTTTAAATTATTGGCTCTGAAAGCAGAGCAACATAGTCTGTCTCCAGACTATCTTTTCATGTGACTCTTTCAATAAGCCTAATGCCAGTGTTTGTCCTGTATCTGCCCCTGCTTGTCTTCCACCTCTGGTTTTTGTACATTCATCTTCTCAGACATTGTGGTCTCCTGGTTCTCACATGATCATTGACTTAATGTTTCTATTATTCACACATTTTCATGCCCCTTTCATCCCACCACAACTCCCTAATTATTAATTTTTATTTATGGAGTTCCAAGTGGAGTTTGTGACTGAATGAATTATTCGACAAATTGACTCCCCACCCCTTGTTTTAAAAAGTCCTAGTGCTGATTGAATTTAGGTAGCCTATGACCAAATTACCTTACATTTAATTTTGGCACTGATCTCTTCCTCCAGCTTTTAATTATTTTCTTTTTTGACTTTTCCTGTCCTAGATCATGTGCCAGTGATAGTGAGGCCTATATTTTTTAAGTAGGGTTCCTGCATCAGGACCAAAACTGTGATGTAACAGAGGCTAGGCAGACTTGTGTGGAATTGTTTCTAGACCTACATATTTTAGAAAAGGGCAAAAGGCATTCTATTGCTTAGTGGCTAAGATGCTGCACTTGTGTGACTGCCCCAGGCCCGTGCTGGCCCAGCTGGCACGGTTTTCAGAGCCAATAGGGCCAGCATCACTTTACATGTACAGTAATACCTCAGATAACATTTGCACCAGATAACACTCAAACCACATAACGTTAAGCAATCCGGGGGGGGGGGGATTGCATTGCATAACATTGAAATCCTATGGGATGCATCACATAACATTCGCTGAAGCCTGTGCTGGTTACAATGTATCTCTATGGAGTTTTAACATTATGCAATTCATCCCATATGATTTTAACATTATGTGATGCATGTATCGATAACATTAAAAATCGGATAATGCTAAGACTCGTGGAACTAAGTTTTAGTGTTATCCGGGGTTCTACTGTATTTTAATCCATCTGCATAACTATGTATGTTAGTATCATAAATATGTGCTGTATACAAATATATATGTGCTCCATTTAAACATATGATCTTTCTCCCCCCACCCCAATCTCAAAGTACATATATGTGTTCTGTGTGTATGAATAACATAAATGTTTATTTAATACTTAATAATAAACCATTAAAATCAATCTGTTTCTGTAATCAGGAAGTAAAAGCAACCAGGTTTGGAGCTAATTGCACCTAGGAAATCCTGACGCTTGTAGAAGTATGACAAAAGTCTTTTTAAAAATACACAAGAAGGCAAAAAGCTCTTAAAACAGCCAGATGAGAAATTAGCATGCTCAGTATCTATAGGCAGCATATTAAAAGAGGGGGTATGCTAAATATAAAATTCTTATGTGCATCTGTACATGCATGTCTTCTTCTTCTTCTGCCATATCTGAATCCAAATATTGGCGATCTTCATGGCGCTCAGCCATGTAGACTATCCTGAGAATATAATGCAATGGCCTTTCATAATGTAGTGGCCAGGTTGCTGGAAGTCTGGCCAGGTTATCCTGCTATAATAATAGAGTGAACCATACTGTCAACGACTCCACACCAAATGCCAGGCAGCAGTTAACTAACGTGACCACCCTGAGGACTAATGGCCTTGTGTGCCAAAGTCCACAGAGAAGGGTGATAGTCCTCAAGAGGATTAAATTGATGGAGGGCAGCAGCTTCATCAATCCTGGCTTGGGGCTGATGAGAACATTGTGTGCCAAAAGGGCTCAGGACCAGAAAGTGACTTGCGGAACTGGATCCGTGGTACTGTGATGCGGAAGGCAGATATGTATGTAAGTGTTAAAAAAACAGAATCCCAAAGACAGATATAGATAATTAATTAGTGATAGGAAGGGATATATCACAAGCTCATTGAAGGTTTCCTTTTAATTGGACTAATTTCAGTCAAAGCCTACATCAATCTGATATATCATAAAATAACAATTTATCACCAGCCTGGTAACAATCTCAGCTGGTCACACCCACTACAACCTATAACCAACCTACAATGCCTACATAAGCCTTAGGGGTACAACATACCATTGAAAGGCTATTTAACACCTCACCCCTGGCTTATTTCATAAATCACAGCAGACCATATTTCAGTCTTAGTTTTATTTCCCTGAAAAACATGAGGTACAATTTCTTATTTTTATTCACCCCCTGGTAGTCAGTTTTAGATCACTGATAAAATCCCTAATTTCTGGTAACTCTTATTTTGTTGCCCAGCATTCATACTGAAAAGAGAGCATTAAAAATTGAGCAAATGGAGCGTCTAAATTCTGCACAGACAAGCTATTCAGTTTGAAAAATCAAAAGGATTTTACAAAATTTTCAAACTTTGTTCTTCATCGACAGGAGCTTTATGAAACCAAAATGACATTATTATCTGTATATTTTTCCCAGTCACTACAATATCCCTTTTAAAATCTTTCACCAAATCCCTATGCCGCTGCCTGAATCTGTCAATGCTAAAGTAATGGTTTGTTGTTGTTCAGTCGCACAGTCGATTCCGACCCTTTGCGACCCTATGGACCATCGCTCTCCAGGCACCTCTGTCCTCCACCATCCTCCTTAGTCCACACAGCCCCGTGCCCATTGTGTCTACAATACCATCTAGCCATCTCATCTTTGGCCGTCCCCTTCTTCTTCTGCCCTCCACCTTCCCCAGCATCAAGGCCTTCTCAAGTGAATCCTCTCTTCTCATTTGATGTCCAAAATACTTCAACTTCATCTTTGTTATTTGTCCTTCTAAGGAGCACTCAGGGCTAATCTCTTCTAATATTGACCTATTTGTTCTCCTCGCTGTCCAGGGGACTCTCAAAACTCTCCTCCAGCACCACATCTCAAAGGCATCTATTTTTCTTCGCTCAGCCTTTCTAATGGTCCAGCTCTCACAGCCATACATTACCACCGGGAATACCATTGCTTTGACTATGCGGACCTTTGTTTGCAGTGAGATATCTCTGCTTTTCACTATGTTCCCCAGGTTTTTCATAGCTTGTCTCCCAAGAATCAGTCGCCTTTTTATTTCATGGCTGCAATCCCCATCTGCAGAGATCTTGGATCCTAAGAAAGTAAAATCTGTTACTGCTTCTACTTCTTCCCCATCTATTTTCCAGGGACTTATAGCGCCTGTTGCCATTATCTTGGTTTTCTTGATATTGAGTCTCAGGCCAGCTTTTGCACTCTCTTCTTTCAACCTAATCAGGAGCTTCTTTAGGTCTTCTTCACTTTCTGCCATTAGGGTGGTATCATCTGCATATCTCAAATTGTTGATGTTTCTCCCAGCAATTTTGATCCCATATGGTGATTCCTCCATCCCTGCATTGCGCATTATGTGCTCTGTGTATAAGTTGAATAAGCAGGGTGACAGAATGCAGCCTTGTCTTACTCCTTTTCCTATTCCAAACCACTCCGTCATTCCATACTCTGTCCTAACTGTTGCTTCTTGACTCATGTACAGATTTCTCATGAGACATATGAGGTGTTCTGGTATTCCCATCTCTTTAATTACTTGCCACATTTTGTTGTGGTCCACACAATCAAAGGCCTTGGTGTAGTCAATGAAGCAGAAGTAAGCTTGTTTCTGGTATTCCTTTGTTTTCTCCATGATCCAACGTATGTTGGCAATGTGATCTCTGGTCCCCCTGCCTCTTCTGAACCCAGCCTGCACCTCTGGTAGTTCTCTTTCTACATGCTGCTGTAGTCTATCCTGCATTATCTTGAGCATCACTTTGCTGGCTTGTGGGATGAGCGCAATTGTTCGATAATTTGAACATTCTTTGGCATTGCCCTTTTTTGGGATTGGGACATATACTGATCTTTTCCAATCCTGTGGCCACTGTTTCGTTTTCCAAATCTGCTGGCATAAAGCATGTAGTAGCTTGATTCCATCATCTTTTAGGGCTTTGAAGAATTCAACTGGGATACCATCATATCCACTGGCTTTGTTATTTGCCGTGCTTTTTAGGGCCTTTCTGACTTCACTCTCTAGGATGTCTGGTTCAAGTTCAATTTCCCCCTCATTGTTATTATCCGCGGTGTTTAGGTCTTTTTTGTAAAGTTCCTCTGTGTACTCTTTCCATCTTTTCTTTATCTCTTCTGCATCCGCTAACTCTTTGCCATCTTTGTCTTTTATCGTGATCATTTTTGCTTTGAACGTTCCCTTGACTTCCCCAATTTTTTTAAAGAGATCTCTAGTCCTGCCTCTTGTGTTGTTTTCCTCTATTTCTTTGCACTGTTCATTTAGGTAGCTTTCCTTATCTCTCCTTGCTTTTCTTTGAAATTCTTTATTTAAGTAATGGTGTGGGGGTTTTAAAATTCAACTTTAAAGTTGTATTATTTATATCTATAAGAAAAGAACATCTAGTAAAAATATATATAAAAACTTGATGAACTGGAAAGTTACTTTCTAAAAATAGTTTACTCCCTTTTATTGTGGACTTTGAAAGTGAATTAGTTAATATTATTAAATACCGTTTTCCCAAAAGTAATGCATTTCGTTGCTTGTTAATCTTAATTACTTTTTTGGGGAAAGAACATAAAATGTCATAGAATCTGAAAAGTTCCTACCAAGATCACTCTGTCAGAGTGCCTAAAAGTGAAAATTAAAGAGATTAAAATAATCAGAAAATGTTGCTCATTAAACAGGTACTGTTATTCCCACATTGCTTTTTAAAATGCAATTTGTTACTCACTTTGTGAAAATTACATTACAGTAAAACCCCTACATACAAAAAAAAGTCTGTTCTGTAGGCTTTTGTTTAAATCTAATTTTTATGTAACTCAAAGCAAACCCATAGGAAAAATTATTTTTATGTAACTTGAAGCAAACCCATAGGGAAATGAATTTTTACGTAACTCGAAGTAAACCCATAGGAAAAAGATTCTTTATGTAACTTGAAGCAAACCCATAGGAAATTGAGTAAATTGGGACATGGTTTTAGCACAAAATCTTTACGTAAGTTGAATTGTATGTAACTCGAGGCATTTGTAAGTCAGGGTTTTACTGTACTTGTTACTTGGAGTAAACATTCACAACATGCTAGGCTGCAATTGTCAGGGTTGTTGTTATCATGCAGAGAACTATCAAAAGGGGAGAATGATTAAGAAAAAAAACAGAGAGAAAGAAAAACTAAGGGCCCTACAGCAGTGCTTCTGTGTTGCATAAGGCATTACCTCTGCTCAGCATTTGGCTTTTTGAAGTCTGAGTTGTGGTTCTGAACTGTAACACAGCGGCCCTAAGCCATGTTAATCTTGAAGGATAGACATTTTTGAGAGCCATTTCACTGAGCTCCTAGACGTGGAGAAAACATATAATGAAAGCATAACGGCAAACTGGAGGGTAGTGCCCTTTGCAATTTTCCTAGTCAAAACTAGGGGAAAGCCTGGGATTAGCTGGATCTGTTACACTGAAATACAACCTGGTGACACAGCAAACAGCAGGGCTGCACCAAGGTAGGGTAGAAAGCAAACTGGGACTATTTTTCCAGGCTTCCTGCCACAATTTCTGTAATTGGCTCCTGAATTGACTCTTTTACATTGCCCTCCAGAATTCTTGACATTTTGTTTAGCTTTCGTTAAAAGAGGAAATGATATATCAGCATTTAAAATGACACTGAATCTCAACACATAGTTGTGGTAGAATGAGACCTCCTCTTTGGATGTGAGGAACTAAATATTTTCACATAACTGATTGGGAAACAGAACAGATGCCTGTTGGGACTTAAGCCACTGTTTAAAGAATTGGATGCATATGCGGGCTGGTAAATAATTAGTCAACGAGATTATTTTTATTCTCTCTTAAAAGTAAAGATCTCCCTTGCTTGAAAGCCAATTGTATCTGACTCGAGGGTACGTTGCTCATCTTCATTTACACCCAAAGTGCCAGCACTGTCTGCGTATACAGACATTTCAGTGGTCATGTGGTAGGCATGACTAGATGCCGGAGCACACAGAATGCTGTTACCTTTCCTGCTGAAGAATTTATCTAATTATAATTTCTTGTTTTCGAACTGCTAGGTTGGCAGGAGTTGGGACAGAAACTAGAGCTCACTCTGTCATGTAGCACTTGAGTCTTGAATCACTGACCTGCTGAACTTCTGGTCATCAAGCTCAGTGTCATAACTATTAAACCACTATGCTACAGTTAGGGGAAAGACTGCCCAGAAATCACTGCCCAATGAACCACCAATGTAGACTCCTGGTACTTGGAATGGGCTGCCTTCTAAATAATGGCCTTCCAAAAAGGTCAGGTAATTTACTTCTCTATGTATTTTATCATGAGAAGTCACAGCTCCTCCGGTGGTCTAGTGGTTAAGGAGCTGAGCTGGAGACTGGAAAGTCGGGTTTTGATACCCAAGAGCTGCACTTGGGGACATGAAAGGAGGCTCATTCGGGCATCCCCAAAAAATCCTTTCAACCCAGAGTAATCTCTGACATGAAATTATTATCATCAGTAGGCTACCTACCACTACACCACTTACAGTAATTACTGTTGGTGTAGATTAGTATAAATACTTAATAATCCTTCTGAAACCCTAGGTAAAGGTAAAGGTTTACCTTGCTCGAAAGCCAGCCATATCCGACTCTAGGGTTCAGTGCTCATCTCTGTTTCAAAGCCGAAGAGCCAGTGTTGTCTGCTTCTGCAGACATTTCTGTGGTCATGTGGCAGGCATGACTAGACACCGGAGCACACGGAACACTGTTACCTTCCCACCAAAGTGGTCCCTATTTATCTACTTGCATTTTCTTGCTTTCAAACTGCTAGGTTGGCAGGAGTGCCTAGAAATTAAATGTTATTTAAAGATCAATCCCAGAGTTTAGTTTGTTGTTGTTGTTGTTGTTGTATAAAATCCCTCCAGTTGCGACAGTTTATATCAGGGATGCCCAAACTTTTCAGGCCGTGGGCTGGTCACGTGGTTCAGTGGGGCGGTCACTATGGCCTGTGGGCTGGATCTGGTCCCCGACACAAATTCATCCAGCCCACGAAGCCCTCATTGCTCACAGAAACAGAAGTAAAACGTGCCCATACAGGAGTGATGAGGGCTCCATGGGCCGGATGAATTCACATCAGGGGCCAGATCTGGGCCAGATGCCATAGTTTGGACACCCCTGGTTTATATAAAAACAGAACCAGACAGCCACTGCCTCAGTCATCTCTATGCTCAGTGGCTTTGCTATGGCGACAAGTATATATTTTTATTTCTATTATTCTGAGAGGGAGCTGACCAAGATGAATCCACAAAAGCTAATGTGTGGGCAACCTTCTTTCATGACCTGGCACCCAGTCAAGGCTCTGAAATGGAGGAGATGTCAGGAAAGTTTTTCACATCATATTCGCTTAGCAGATGAGATGTAAACTGAGCTCTTGGAGCATGACTTGGAGGTTACACCCATCTGTGACTGCATAGGGATTTCTAAAGAGCACTCATGCTGCTGCTTCTGCTTCACAGCTGCTTGAGCTTGGGGTGTGTGTGAGAGAGACTGCTTTCACATACAACTGGAACACAGAGTCAGAAATGAAAGTGACTTTTGTGTCTCTGGGACACTACCTCTTACCTGACATAAAAACCTTGCTGTGATGTAATCACCAGCCAGAAGGAAGTCCAGACAGATGACATGGTGGATCAATATGAAGCCAGCTGATCTACTATCAATTGCAGTGGGCTTGATAGTAGAGGGTGAGTGAAAACCATAGCTGCAAAAGCCCATGTCGTATAATAAGACTAGGGAATCTGTGGCCCTTTAGAAGTTGTTGGACTCCAATTCCCATTAGCCCCAGCCAGGTGAAGGATGATACATTTAGATTGCATTAACAGCTGGAGGACTGAAGGTTTCCCAATACCTATTATTATTATTTTTTATCATGTCAGAAGCATATAAAGGTGCTTTCTGGGTTGAAAGGTTTTTTACTGGAGGAACTCTGCTCAGGGGATTCCTGAATGAGGCTCCTTTTATGTCCCCAAGATCTTTTCCCACTAAAGTGGTCCCTATTTATCTACTTGCAATCTCTTGCTTTTGAAATGCTAGGTTGGCAGGAGCTGGGACAGAGACGGACACTCATTCCATCATGTAGTACTCAGGTCTTGAACTGCCAACTTGCCAACCTTCCAGCTAATAAAGTGAGCTTCTTAACCACTAAGCCACCACAGTCCTTATCCCGATTATGTAGGTCACTTATCAATATTTATTCCTTAGACTCATGGTGCATTGCTATTACATTTTCATTCTCCTTGTTGCTGGTACAGCTTGGAAATATTACTTTTTCTAACTGGATTGCAACTTCCAGAATCCCCCGATACTGATCCTAGCTATAGCTTTTTGGGAACTGCTATCCATCAAAGGCATTCTCTCTCACACACATTCTGATCCCCTACGGTGCTATTCAAATCAGTATCCTTTTGTTGTTCTAGAATGAATACTTGTTTAGAAATTAAGACTAACCACTTCAGATTGCTCTCATGTAGCATATTGGTGGCAAATGGAGTGATGTAGGCATGTTACTCTCACTGCTATTTTTTGAATTTAGTTAGCCCCTACCAGTCAAGCACCTATACACATGGCTAGCCAAGCTGCCAGGAAGCAAATGAGCCGTAAAAATCATACAGCTACCTTGCTTGCAAGGTGAGGTTCTCAGCTCTGCTGGAGTTTGGCGTCTTGATATCTTCAGGTTAGAACTGCCACAGGTGACAGAACAGGACCAAACCATGTGCTATAAGTTGCATTCCTGAGTTAATGGGGAATCTACTTTCACGAACCATTTGCAGTGCCCAAAGGACTTTCAAAATGTGGTTTAACTGAAGCAATAGGTTAAATGTCATTCTAAGTCTTTTAAGACCTGAAGCTGACATTCTGGATTCTTTCCTCCATTGGTCTCCTCAGTATTAGCTTGTATATATGCCATTGCTTGGACAACTTCCCAGTGCTGCTCCCTGGAACCAGAATGTTACGTCATGTTTTATGATACGGTGTTGCAAATATTAGTAACATCCATACTAATCATTACAATATTTTGCTTTGCCTGCATGCCCTAGGATTCCATCAAACAGTGATAAGAATAAGAAATATCAGAGAATAAACAAAACAATAAAACAAAAATGTTGTGGCACTTTAAAGACTAACTGCTATATTTTAATTTTAGCTTTTGTGAATCAGGTCCACTTTATCAGACATGGGAGTGAGATTTCATGGCATAAATTTATAAACATCAGGTACAGGGGTACAAAATGAATTGCAAATGGATGCAAGACAACCATTACACATTTGCTAATGAGTTTATTTTGCAGGCCTAGCATCTATTTGTGTGAAATGCCCAGGCCAAACACCAAGTTCTTCTTTTGCGCTGAGAGGAAACTCAAGGCTGTGGATGAGAATTCCACTGAAGTAGTTTCTGTGAGGGACTGCAGTGGCTCAAGTGGCTAAGATGCTGACTGGAAGGCGGGAGGTCAGCAGTTCGATTCCTGAGTATTGCAGGATAGAATGAGCTCCCGTCTTTGTACCAGCTCCTGCCAACCTAGCAGTTCGAAAGCAAGAAGTTGCAAGTAAATAAATAGGTAGCACTTCAGTGGGAAGGTAAACAGTATTCCGTGCACTCCAGTGTCTAGTCATCCCTGCCACATGACCATGGAAAGGTCTGCAGAAGTAGACAGCGCTGACTCTTCAGCTTTGAAACAGAGATGAGCACTGAACCCTAGAATCAGATATGACTGGCTTTCGAGCAAGGGAAACCTTTACATTTACTAGTTTCTGTGAAGGTGGTATAATATTGGTGGTATTGGTGGGCTTTTTAAAAGAATTTTTTAAACTTTTAACTTTAAATAAGTAATTTTAATTGCTTTTAAAATGTTTCTGTGTTTTTACTGTTTTACTGTTTTATTGTAATCCACCCGGAGTCGCCTCAGTGGGGGGTGGGGGTGGCATTAGAAATATGATTAAATAAATAAATAAATAATATAACAACATATAACATACAACATATATAGCAGCATATAACAACCTGTTAGTTGTGGTGTATCAAATTTGATTATGTCCCAGAAACCATTGACTAATATTCAAACATTTGAGTAAAAATAAGAAAATGAGAGATTTGATGTTCTGGTAGAAATGCGAAGCAGCCAGCATACAGCGCCAAACAACTTTATTAGGCAGTCAAAACATGGGGAGCAATGGCACAGCACTGCTAAATATATACAATCAAGAATGGATACATTTGGGTGGTAATTGCCAGGAAGAGGAGTGGAGTGACTGGGAGGTCAATGGACCAGAGTGAAGACTGTACAGACTACATAGTTTAGGCGGGAACAAAGTCCCGCGATATTTCAAGACCAAGAAGAAAAAGACAAAAGGGAGGATCGTACTGATCCCAACTATTTTACAAAATGTTACAGCAATAAATGTATTCAAACACAACAAGAGATTAATCTATTAGTGTTTGAGGAGGACCTCCGCTCAAAAAAAGAAGATATTAAATCTGTTTTTAATACAAAGCTCTATTGTCAAAGTACTTTGGGCTGACTATTTTCTTTGCAAAGCATCTACACTATATCTTTCAACCGTGTGTTATTCCGCAGAAGTGCTAGTTAACTCTCTAAGGACTGAAGTGATAGAGTTGATACAGCTCAGTGGGTTGGAGTACATGGCTAAAATGTTCATTGTACCTGCCTGGCTAGGATCAGCTGGAGTGTGTGGGGCTGATAGGCTTCCATTTAGTCTATTTGGGCAGTTTTGGGCAAGCTGATAAATCTCATCTGAGTAGTTTATACATAGCCAGCCTAGGAGCATCAGCATAAATTGAAATCAGCTTGATGGCATGTAATTATTATTGACTATCAAAGTTAAACATGGTTTGCATTGGATTTCCCCATAGTACTAGGAAATTCAAAATGGAAAAGAAAATAGTCTTTAAAAAATAGAAGTGGCCACCTATGTTTTATGCCTATCATCAAGTCTTGGAGACCCCAAACTGAACATGTTTTTTGTCTTAAATAATAATGGGTGTATCGGCACATGAATCTATACCTATAAATCTGTGCGTTAACCGTTGGAATGTGACACCAGGCCCCACTAGCCCCGACCGAGCCTCCCTGCACTCACCCGAATCGGGTTCGCAGGTAACTGTCGGGTTGAGAAATGTGGCAGTGGGGCAGGAGCCCCCCGAACGTGAACAAAGAAAACGGACTTCAATTCCCAGCGTCCTTTGCACTGTGCAACCCCTCAGCCAATCAGGCTGAGGGATACGAGCACAGAGGAGGCTGGGAACGCGTGCTGACTTTAAAAAAAACGGTGGGAGCCAGAGGGAAATACTTTGAAAGACCCAGCTGGAGGGAGCCAGGAAAAGATAAGGGTTAGGTAAGGGTTAGGGGGTGGGTGAGGGAGGCAATGAAAGGTGCTAGGTCCAGAAGGGTTGGGGGGACAGACCCCTTTTGTCCCCCCAACCCTACCAAACCCAGGGGACCAGGGAGAGGAGATCGAATACACACACACACACACACACACACACACACACACACACACACACACACACACACACACACACACACACACACACACACACTCCATTTTAAAAGAGAAGAAACCACTTGGTTTCTTCTCTTTAAAAACGGAGTGGGGGTTTTTTTTTTGGGGGGGGAGATGATTCCTTCTCTGCTGGGTGCCCTGGCTCTAGAAGGGTTGGGGGGACAGACCCCTTTTGTCCCCTCAACCCTACCAAACCCAGGGGATCAGGAAGAGGAGATCGAATACACCCCCCTCCCAAACACTGTTTTAAAAGAGAAGAAAGAGCTTGGTTTCTTCTCTTTAATAAAGGGGTGTCCTGGGGGGGTGTCCTCTCTGCAGGGTCCCCTGGCTCTGGAAGGGTTGGGGGGACAATACACACACACACACTGCTTCTCTCTCTCTCTCTCTCACACACACACACACACACACACACACACCACTCCTGCCTTGCCAGGAATTTTTAATGTGTGTGTTGGTGGTTGGAGTGGTATTGTATGGGTAGTGGTGGTTGTTGACACCCAAAACCACCCCTAACCACCAACATACCTCTTTTTTACATAAATTACAAAAAAAAATATCCCTTACAACACAATTTAAAACAGCCTGGCTCTTTACCAACATTAAGAAAAAAAAACCTTCCAAAACCATTTAAAACAGCCCGGCACTGCCGGGCAAAATCTGCTAGTAATTTTTTAAAATTGTGAATTGTTATAAGACCTATCACTGCTGCACGAGAATAAAAAGAACAGCTCTACTTTTTGATGGCATCATTATTAGCACACATATAAAAGAAAGGTCAGAGAAAGAGCATGAGAAGCCCTGTCTTTTTCATGCACATAAACTTGGATTTTGCACAAAAACTTTGTATTTTGCACAAAAGACAAGGTTTTCTGAGCAAAATGCACATTTCCCACAAAAAAAGACTGTAAATGTTCCACCAAATGTGAGAAATGCACAAAATCTCATCTAATTTCATTCAGCAAATAGACATTTTGACATTTTTCATTCTCAGCTGAAAGACCAAAACATATGAAGATATATACCCCAAGTATGACATTTTATTATTGAAATGTTTGGAATCAATCCTAGTACATATGAAGCACTGCAAAGAGGCATTTGCAATAATAACGTTCATGACCTCATAATTACTTCCGTGCATGTCTACAAGGGATTGGAGTCACCTACTTAGATTGGCCCTTTGCCTGAGATGCACTCTTTCCTACTATTTATAAAACTCAATGTATGGAAAATGACGATCTGTAAGAATTCAAGTTTGCTTTGTAGTGGGGTACCAAAAAATGTAATTTCTTGCTCAGAGTAGGGCTCACAGGTTGCCATGACTAGAGGCAGAGGAACTGTGATTAAAGTAGGCCTCCACAGATCCATAAGATTAGGCAAAACACGCCTGAAAGTTTACAGTATACCAAGGAAACTCTGTCCTGATGTGTCTTCCATCTGTGTACCTCTCTCTTCCCCTCAGTAGAATGAGACAAAGTAATGTGACATCACATCTAAGCTTGTAAATAGCAACTAATTAAATGGGGTTGGGGTGGTACTGGATGAAGGTGTCATATTTTACTTAATTTACTACACCTTACTGAGGAGGAGATGGGGTTGTGGAGGAGCATGTTCAATACAGGGTTGATTAATGGTCCAGATGGGAGGATGCCTCAACCAAATAGTTCAGGATGCCCCCTGTTGCTTAGATTATGGGCCACCTATGGTTCATTAACATACTTTGATGTGACCCTGCCACCTTGAGAAAAATGACTTATGATTAGGAGGGGCTGTTGGTGAGGGGAGAAAGCACCAGGCAAACTCATCACATTTTGACATCAAGTAAATTGAATTATAGTCCAATCCAGGAACCAGCAAAAAATTGTGTCTTTTTTGCAAATGATGTTCTTGTGGGATGCTGATGTCGAAACATTTTCTTCCAAAGGATTGCACGTTCTTGTTAATTAAATTTCTTGAATTGCACATTAATTTCCCCCCTTTAATCCCATATAAACTACATGTCCAGATCTGTCCCAGCCATTCTGAAACAATTTAATCTGGCTTTCTAAAATGGCTGAGATGCTGCAATTGTTGTGTCTCATGCCACGTCTGTTCAGAAACCAGCAAATATGTTCAAGTTTACTTATCATTTCTAGCAGTAGGATTCAATTTTTTTTACTACCTACGCTGTGGACATGGCATGGTGGGCATTACCGGTTCTGGCAAACTGGTGCAAACCTGCTGAATCCCACCACTGTTTCTAGCCCAGCATCTGTAACAAAAAACAAATCATGTTTTTAATTTTACCACATGTCACTTTTTCAATCATATGAATTAGTCTGTTAAAAATACAATTGTTTTTATGGACTGCAAGACATTATATTATTTTTGTAGACAGGCATAACAAGACATTATACTCAGTGCTATCACACACAGTTCTGATACTGACACCAAAATAAACAAGGCTATTTTCCAAGAAAAAACTTTCCTTCATTCAAAAAGGGCAGTGGAAGGCTAGCCCTTAGCTGAGGAGACTTAAAGCAACATTATAGAGTAAACGGAAATCCTGGCTGTTTTCCCGGATTGATAATAAAAACATACCAAGGAGTCTCTACTCACAAGTTATGACTTTAAGTAAGGGGTTTTTGCAGAGGGGATTATTTGAGAGGAGGCACCTGAAGGTCAGCAGGTTAGCAGTTCACGACTTGAGTGCTCCCATCTCTACTCCAGGTCCTGCCAACCTTGCAGTTCGAAAGCAAGAAATTCCAAGTAGATAAATAGGTACCACTTTGGTGGGAACGTAAACAGTGTTCCGTGTACTCCCAATATGTTTAGTCGTGCCTGCCACATGTCCATGAAAATGTCTGCATAAACAGATAGTGCTGGCTCTTTGGCTATAAACAGAGTTGAGCACTGAACCCTAGAGTCAGATACGACTGACTTTTGAGCAAGGGCGACCTTTACCTTTACGTTACCTATGAATAGAGATTGTACAGTGATCACCTCACTGCCGACCTTTACCTTTACGTTACCTATGGATAGAGATTGTACAGTGATCACCTCACTGCCCACCTCTGCTTTTAATCCTCTTCACACTTAAACATTAAACATCACCCCAGTGTTTTTTATCCATATAGGCAAAGAAAAGCATGGGGGTTGCCTGAGACTTCACTGAGGTCTTGAGGTTTTATAACCCTACCATGGTTTTTAAATTAATGCAAGGAGAAAACAAAACATTATTTTCTTCAGCCATTTTTAAACAGTGATGACATCTCATGATGTCACCCCCAGTATCTTTGCCCTTCATCTTAATGAAGGGCAAATTGCCCTACAAAGATTTGAGGGAGCATTTTGTTCTACTTTAATTCAAACAAATATTGATACACAACCACATCCAAATGATCTTCTGAGGTTGTTATCTCTCTTATATTTGGAAGGCATACCCAACAGTGATTCTGCATCACTCTTAAAGGTCCTTGATCCTCCCAAGTTTTTTCTAATCTCATGTCAGCCATATATCAATTCCCTAGAACCATGACATATATAGGTATGATGCTTTTCTATTGTACTTCCCATTTAAGAGAGGAGACACGCCCGTATGGGCACATATTACTTCTGCTTCCGGGAGCAAAGAGGGCAGCGAGGGCCAGATGAATCACAGTAAACCCATTCATGTGGATTCACAGGGAGCTTGGGCTTCTGGGAATTGAAGTCCAAGAGCAACTGGAGTGCCAAGGTTTGCCATCACAGCCCTAGACAAACCTTCTCAGGGTATTTTGTTTTTCTATTAATTCTGATTTAATTTTAATCTTATTCAGATAGGCCAGAAGAGAAAGGCTCCCGTCCTCTCTTAAATGAGGAAGTACAATAGAAAAGCATCACATCTATACATGGGACAGCTATGTTTCTTAGCAATGCACTGCAAGTGGAACTATGCTTGTCATTTTTAGATAGGAAAAACTCAAGATGCAATCTCAAAGTAAATGTTCCTCCATGGGATCAATCTCTATTCTCTAACAAACCTTTTTGGCAGTGAGACTGGTTTTGGAACATTAGATAAGTCTTGAGTTGCAAGGTGCAAAACTGGATGCAATCTTCCTTCTTTGCTCCTGGCAGAAACGCTAGAGGATAATTAATAAACATATCAGACAATTTTCACCCAGTTAAGCAAGATATTGCAAGCAGATAAATAGGGACCACTTTGGTGGGAAGGTAAACAGCGTTCTTTGCACTCCGGTGTCTAGTTATGCCTGCCACATGACCACGGAAACGTCAGCAGAAGCAGACAGTGCTGGCCCTTTGGCTTTGAAACAGAGGTGAGCACTGAACCCTAGAGTCAGATATGACTGGATTTCGAGCAAGGGAAACTTTTACCTTTTACTAATGTTCAACACCAAGAGTATTTGGGGCAGCTAACATCAAGGGGCATAGAGTACATCAACATTTGTGTGAAGTTGTCTGCAGTAGATTAAGAGATATTTTTTAGAGGTGGCAGAGAGAGAGAAACACTGTGGACTCTTTCAACCGTATTTGTGTATCTTTTGTTGTCACTGGCTTTACTTTTCTTGGGCATACATAAAGCCCTACAGATTTTCTCCCACACATTGCCATTTTGCCAACTGTTAATACTAATCTCGTAAAAGAAACATATATGCACAGTGAGCACTGTTATGTTGCTGAGAAGATCTATTTTAACAGTTTTCTTCACAAGTTCATGCAGAGGAAAGCCTGCCTAATAGAGTTCCCTGGCTACATTTTCAAAATACATTCCTTCAGTGGCAGCTTGAAACATATGTTTTTGATAAATTCTTGCTTCAGAAGCAAAGATTGACAGTAAAACCAAAAGCTTTAATACTTATATAAATTGCTAAGTGGTTGCACTGAAAAGTACATTTCAATTAATATGTCACATTGCATCAAGGGTGGCTTAAGTTTGCTGCTTCTTGGCTATTTAACAGCAGTGCTCAGGTTTTGCTCTAAATCTATTGTGTGCAATGCAATTAGCTTCTAGGGCCCTTCTCTAAATACAGAATTGAAAATTAGGTTAACTAGGGTTTCCAGACCGCAAGTTGGATTTTATTTTATTTTTGCAACATCCACATGTCATACCTGTAAATTCCCTGCTGAATAGGAGACAAAACAGTCATGAATTCTCCAGTCTGTTTCCTGATAGCTTCTTTACTGACATCCCAACTTCACAAAATGCTCATTACAGAAGGCCAGAGAATCATAGGAATGTGCCAGATCACGATATGACTAATCTGAAACTCTAGGAACACAAAGATTGTTTGTTCTTGCTCAAAGAACTATCAAAACACATGTACAGAGCACAAGGAGATAAGTCCCTACCATGAAGAGTTTGTAAGCTAAACTTGTTTACAGGGAGAACAACATAACAAGGGCAGGGTAGTAGAGATGCAAACATGCAGTAGGTCTTTGTTAATCAGGTCCTACTCTTAGAATATACACTGGGGAGAAGACCTGTGGACATGTGGGCTTGCCTACAAATATATAGCCTATGCCTTCGATTGGCCTACTTATGGAATGGCATCATAAATAGCATGACCGATTGTTTTTTGTTTGCAAAAAGGGCTGAGGATTTCTTCCAGCCTCAACTGTTGCACAATGGAATGAGCAAAGAGAGAGAGAGAGAGAGAGAGAGGTGATTGCTGTGGCAAGAAGGCTCTGGTTGAGCTGGAAGACAGTGGTACAGTATAGACAGGCTCTGAAGATGGATAGTTTCAGTGGCTCCAGGCCCAAAGTGAACCCTGATAAGGTGCTATGATCACATCATGTGCCACAAGACAAATGAACGATTAAGTCTCAGGGAATAAAGAGACTTTCACTCTCTCTTTCATTCATTCATCTACCAATATAGAACTGAATTTTAATGGTGAAGGTAAAGAAGTCAACCGAAATGAAGGAAAAATCATAGGAGTCAGTGGGACAAGAAGCAATTACTGCTTGGGAGAAGAGTCTTGAATTCAGAGTCACATTCATCCACACTCACATGTTTTTCACTTTACTTTTTCCTCATATTTTTTTTAACTTTCATAGATTTTTTACTGCTCGGGGCCTTTGGGACTTAGATTGTCTTTATTCTGAGAAGTCCTTCTGGTCCTCTATCACCTAGGGGAACATTTAGGCCAGAAATGGAGCTCATAGCCTTCTTACTGGAGTTGATCTAAATGGATTATCTTAAAGAGGGATATCAATATTTAAAAAATGAATGAAAGAACCGGCAAATGCTGGTTGCCTTTCTTTCTGTTGGTAAAAACCCAACAAGATGCCAGAAATATTAGACTGCTCTAACCTTTGAACTGCTGGTTCAGGGTTGGGTATTTTCATTTGCTTTTTTGTGCATTTACATGAAAAATGTGTCCTGAAGGGAGAGAGAGAGAGATGCCCTATTCAGATGTTTAAAAGGCATACAGAAGAAATGCATGAGGAAAGTCAGGCTGTTACTTTCACTTCCTCCAGCATTCTTTCTGCCATCCTTGAATGCATGAAATGTGTCACTAGCCATGATTTCTGAATCATGAGAAGACCCTTCACAGATTTTTTAATCATTTGAAGTCTCTCCTCTTTAGATTGGTCATCCTTGACTCACAGAACAGCACAATAATGATGAAGGGGGTAGAGCTACTACATTTCTCATGCCCCCCCCCCTCAACGCAGTATGCTTTTAAATACCTAAACTTGTGCAACACCTATTGGAAGCTTATTTACATAGTGAAGGGTTGCATGGCCTCTTTCTTTCTCCATCCTCACTGGCCTCCACATGTTGGAGGAAAGCATCTGCAGTGGGTAATCTTCTTGGCTCGTGCTGGCTCCCTGTATTATTTAGTATCCTTGAGAACTGTGGTTCAAAATGGTGCAGAGAATTTTCCACACTGAGTAAAGACTGTCTGCTGCAGATGTTTTTCTTTTTCAGCTCATGGAAGCCAGTGAGGATAGTGAAAGGAGAAAGAGTGTGCTTCTTTCTGCCCTCCTTGAATCTGAATGCCTGAACAGGGCTAGTTACAAATCATAAACAAATACAATTAGCTGCTTTTTTATAACCAAATGCATTCCCATTTTAGTCATACTGCCAAAATCATAAATATATGTTGCTTGGTCGTCCAGGTATAAAAACATTCTGTACCTTTGCAACAGTGGCTGGAGGCAACACATTGATTCCATGGTCCTACAGTCTTAGATGAACATAGATGATATAGTTACTTTGCTGAAACTATGAAGGCTTAAGCCTAAACAGTGCCTGGAAGAGGGACGACTTTGTCTCCCTGCTTTCTATGCTACAAGTAATACGCTCCAACACTCAATGCTGACTCTCTCAAGGTTCTATTTCTTTTGGCCTAGAAAAGCTGGGGGGGGGGGGGGGGAGTAATGTCAAAAATGGTAGAGTGAAAGCAAAGATAAAAATGTCCCATAGACAATAGAAAGGCCAGTCTTGGTATTCCATCTAGCAGAAAACAATTCTAATTGCCTATAATTTGCACTCCAAACCTACAGGACAAGATAAGCAGACAGCATTGTTTCTTGCCAAACGAGAGCCAGCTGGACCATTCAGGTCCAAACTTGAGGCTTCCTCCATCTGCTTCCCCCCACTACCTCCATTCCCTATTGTGAACCTGTTTTCCGCCTAGGAGAGATGATAGAGGGAGACTGCATGCATTTTAAATTGGGCCCTGCTCCCAAGAAGTTTTTGCTCACATTTAACAGCAATTAGAGCATACACAGGTAAGCATGGAACTAAGAAGCCATCAGTCCCACAATTTTGGCTTGGAATTCTTAGACCTGCTATAATAATATGTCAGCTACATTTGCCCTGGTATAGAATGATGGGCTTTTGAATATTTTATTTATTTATTTAAATTTCTATACCGCTTTCTCATCCCAATGGGAGACTCAAAGCGGTTTACAACATTCACAGTAACCAATAATAAAGAGTAATAATAAAGAATAATATTTGTATTATTATATTTTGCTCTGGGTAGAACTACTAAACCAACTTTAGATGATTTTGGGAGAGTGGCACTTCTTATAGTGGTTTATAAATGGATGGATGGATGGATTCATTCATTCATTCATTTGCAACAAATTAATTGTTGCTAAAACTTATAATTTTTGACAAAATAATAGTTTTAAAAATTAGTTAATGAAGCTACTTTTTTGAACCCTATGCGAATGCTTTTCAGCACTAGATAAGAGAGCATGTGTACATGTGCATGTAAGCACACTTGAAAAAGGTTGTTCCTTCAGCATTTTCCCATTAGTATATTAAATAGTTATACAGTAATACCTCATACAAAGTCCGCTTCCTACAACATCAGATTCATACAACATCGCCTAATTCCTTGAAAAAAGTTGCCTCATACAAAGTCGTGCAACTTTGTATGAGGCATTGGGGTTTTCCCAGGTTGCATTGTGCCTGGGCTGTATAAAAGGCAGGGCACATGTGTGCATTGCTCTTGTGGGTTTTGCATGAGGCAAAGAGTGTTTAGGAGTGGTTTTGAGCACGATTTTGGAATTTTTTTTGAATTTTTTCGTCAGAATTTTTAGAAGCATTCCTGGGATTTTTGCAGCATTCTTCAGGTTCTTGGACAATCAGGGTTGTTTGACATGTTTTTGTAATGTTTTTGGCCTTTAGACATTGATTTCTTAAAGTTCTGTCAATTTCCTGTCTGTTTCCTTGACTTTGCCCTGAAGTCTGTGCTGTTACAGTACAATGTATCTCTATGGAAATGACATTGTACGAGGCATTGCGGCAAGGATTTGGACGGTGTATGAGGCATGGTGGCTAGGATTTTGCATGCCTCATACAAAGTCCAAATCTGTATAAAGTCCAAACTTGTGGAACCAAGTTTGGACGTTGTATGAGGTATCACTGTATCTCTATGGAAATGACATTGTACGAGGCATCGCAGGAAGGATTTGGACGTTGTATGAGGCATGGCGGCTAGGATTTTGCATGCCTCATACAAAGTCCAAATCTGTATAAAGGTCAAACTTGTGGAATCAAATTTGGACGTTGTATGAGGTATCACTGTATAACTGAAGTTCACTTGTATAAGATTGCTATGAAAAATGAAAGTTGGCAGAAACAGCCTAAGCTAAAAAAATCTCCACAGGAACCTGGATACAATGAGAATTTTTCTGTAAGTGATGAATGCAAACCAGTGTTCTTTGTGAATGCTAAGCTTGGGGGATGGGAGTGAGGAGAAAACACATACTTGGGAATCTTAAAATGCTTCATGCATGGGGAAAAAACCTTTCCCCTGATTTTGTTCTTTGAAAACTAAGAGCAAGATTTTAAGCATATGCTTGAAGTTTACTTTCCCCATATAAAAAGTATTAATAGCACACATGTCTTTGCAAGAATTCTAGGCTCTTTAACAGAAGCAAGAAGAAAATGAAAAAAGCTGAATTCCCAAATGCTCCAACCCCACAGGCAGCCATTTTGGTTAGCCAGCAAGAGAGCAATCAGAAGAGAACAAAGCCCAGCTCCTTCATATATGCCTGTTTCAGCTCAAGTAGCAAATCCGTATGTACATACCATGGAGTAAGTGCACAATTGAACAGGTGGGAGGCATATCTGAATACTTAAGAGTGCTGTTGCTCTGTTTAACATACTGCCATTTTTAACAAAATAACAATAAAGTATAAAAAAATTATACTCTGTCCCATGCTAGGATTTTGTTCCTAAACCCAATACCTAAATTCATTATTTTCTTGGTGAATTAACTGAAAAATGACATGGGAAATTATTGCACTGTTGTTGGGTGTGTTGTTGTGTTCCATCTAGTTGGAACCAATTTAACATTCTTAATAGGATGTTCAAAGTGTAACATATTTATGAAGTGGTTTTATCAGTTCCACACACCCTGTGAGTTTCCATGATAGAGTGAGGATTGAAATGCAGACTTCTCTAGTCCTAGTTCATTACTCTATCCACTACAATTACTGTATATATCACAGGGGGGTCAGGATTTTAGAGATGCTTAGGTGGGACATGGCCAAAAAAAATAATGGGAACTTACTGGTCTAGAGTTTCAAATGATAGAGTAGTGGCAGACTCCAAGTAGTGTAGGTGACCGGCTCTCACATTTCTGGATTGTGGTAAAAGAAGTCACAGGACTTCTTTAAACAAAACAGGACCTCAATGTCCTAGTTAAAAATAGAACAAATTCCCACCCGCCACACCACACCATCTATAGTGAAGACACATGGTAACAAGTAGCATAACCAGTTAATTTAGATAAGAGGAGGCTAAAAGACTTGCAATTTTGGCACCTTAAGGGGTAACATATGGAATTCTTTTTGTAAAGTATTGTTCCAAGTGGTCCAGGAAACAAGTCGTGACTTAAAGGAGAAAATGGGGATCTACTAATGAACTTAGCAGTGCGAAAGCAAGAAATTGCAAGTAGATAAATAGGGACCACTTTGGTGGGAAGGTAACAGCGTTCTGTGCGCTCCGGTGTCTAGTCATGCCTGCCACATGACCACAGAAACGTCTGCAGAAGCAGACAACGCTGGCTCTTTGGCTTAGAAACAGAGATGAGCACTGCACCCTAGAGTCGGATACGACTGGCTTTCGAGCAAGGGAAACCTTTACCTTTACCTTACTAATGAATCTCCACTTGATTTGCTGTATATCATCAAGGCCAGGGTGTCTGCTCATCAGTGATTTATGAGCAACAATTTTATTCCTAAATTAGTCTGCAGAAATAACAACATAACAACCCAGGGCAAGGCTTAGCTAATGGGTCAGTATATGGATGGTTCATAGTGGAATGGCCTACTTGTTTAATAGCATTGAAAGTATATATGCATTCACAACATTATAAATTCCAGCCTATTCCAGTTTTAGAAAATGACATTGCAATATTATACTGGGACAAGTAAGTTATCATGGATAAACAGCTAATTTTAATACCCTTGGATATCTTGGAGTCATTATTCAGTGAGGAGTCTGTGCATTGGTAGATGTCTCCACAGTGACATTCCGCTCATGCAAATGGACTTGAGAAATCAAGTCAACTTGCATGCGGCTTTTTAGCCATTTGGATATCACATTATCTGCTGGCTAGGCAAAGCATGATGTGTGTCCTCCACTTTTCACCTTGCTCAAGGGATCCAATGGAGGACGCTTTGGTGAGTTTTAGTCTCTGCCCAACATCATTGACAAGAGATGGGCAACACTGGCTAGTTAGACAACTGAAGCCTCCACACCCCAACCCAGACTCTCACCCACCTGAGGAATTTTAATAAACCAGGTACTGCATTATACTTCTGGATAAGCAGCAAGAAAAAACATACCTTATTGAAGTTGGTGTTCTATAAACAAGCAACCTCAAAAGTACAGAAAGTACATAAATTGCAAAGTACCAAACATTAAGGCAAGAAATTAAATGAGCATGGAAGCAAGATCAGGTCATCCTCCTGTTCATACTAATTTCAACAGCCAAAATTGTTCTAAAATCATTCATTACCAACTTAAAACACTTGCCAATAGCTATTAATTTGAATCCTGAAATTAAAAAAAATGATTTTGCAAACAAGTCATCTCACTCACAATTTTAAAGGATTTGGCTCTTAATTTTTACGCTTGACCATTTGATCTGTCCCCATGCAAAATAAATGTCAAGAAATAAGAAGCATAACAATAATTGTGCACAACAAGCACAGTAGATTTGTATGTGAAAGGATTTATGTACAAGCTCCAATTAAGATAGTGAGTCCAAGTGAGTATATGCTTAGAGCAGGAGTTCTCAAACATTTTAAGCCGGGGGCCATGTCATGTTCCCTCAGACAGCTTCAGGGGCTAGATGGCCATTTTGCCCTTCCTCCACCACATGGCTCTTCTTGGTGTGGTGGAGGAGTGGCGGAGCCACATGAAATGGCACCATGGGCCACAGGTTGAGAATCTCTGGCTCAGAGGAACATCATTCTGCCATTCTAATCCTGTCTTCCTTACCACTATTTTGCTGTTGACTTTGGTTGATGGAACTCAGGGTACTAGTCAAAAAGAAACTTAATCCTGCAAGAATGAAGGATGCATGTTCCAGCCTGCATAAATGAGAAAAAGTGGGATACAATGGCTGGGAATAGAGCAGGTCTCTTGCACGGAGAAAGAGGACACTGTAGTTCCCTTGGTCAGAAACTTGCAAAAACCATGAGATTGTTCTAAAGGGAAATCCTCATGTTTTACCCTCAGATCTGATTGGCATGGAATGTAGTGCTCGGGCTTTTCCCGTCACAATCAGTGAATAAAATAATATTTGGTTTTAACACAGGTCTCCATCCATCCTGTTGAGCCAAGTGTGTTAATCATAGATTCTTCCCTTCTTGTGAGCTCCTCCTGTTCCCCTTATATTTCTATCTACTTGTATGTCTCTTTGTTCTTCGTAGGTCTCCTGTCACCAATAGCACACACTCAGAAAACATCTCAGATACCTGGGGTTTTAAATCACAGGCTAATGGAACTGGAATAAGTCTATGACCAGACAAATTAAAATTGGATATAGGAATAGCAATAGCAATTACACTTATACAGTTTACCACCCCATACTGCTTAGAGCATTCTCTGAGAGGTCCATGGTGTAATTAGCATTTTTGCCCCAAACATGCTGGATATTCATTTTACCAAACTCAGAATGATGGAAGGCTGAGTCAACCTTGAGACCCATCAGGCTCAAACTCACAACCTCAGCAGTTTTTGGCTGCAGTACCACAGCTTAACCACTGCACCACTAGGGCTTCTTACCATGAGAGATCATACCATACAGATGATACGCTCTTATTTGATTTTTAAAGTTGTTACCACTCAGAAAATGAATTTAGTTTCAAAAATCAAGAAAAAAGATTTCAATATGAATTTTGTACCTGCTTTTATTGCTTATCTCCTAATTCAGACCTTTTGGATATCACCGAGGTGGCTAGAAAAATTCTATCATGAATCCATTTTGTCTAACTGCAAAGAGTATGAGCAAACTGACCCTTTTCATAGGTCATCTGTATTTTTTTTATTGTACTGTATGTACACTACAGTTTAAGTTTCAGCTTTATGGACTGCTTTGGGATTATCATGGGAGTAAAAATCTGTTTCTATTTTAAAAAGCATTATAACCTTTATGATATTATTATGAGCCTTCTGGCTTTGGGAACTGCTGTTTGCAAGTTACAGGACAGAAGGGAAATAACTCTGAAATTACAGGATATCTGACACCGGAAAATTTAGCTCTAATAAAAAGCCTTAACATCCTATGGTAGATTCCATTCTGTGGACTTTAGGAGGAGAAAAGAGACATGCTAAGCTGCTTTACATTGTTTGATATATCAATCTAAAAAGATGTAATGCATTCATCTCATGTAACCAAAAGATGATCTAATGTATTCATCTGCCTTGGCACATTCTACTAGAAATTAAGAACAGTATCCCATAGTTGATCTCAGATCAGATTCAATATCAGGCATAAAGGAGTAAGGATTAATTGTTTCAGACTGTGTATGGTTTATAGGGCGTCTTTGTTTCCTCAGTGTTTTCTCCATTACAATGGACATTTTGCATGGGAACTGACACCAAAAGTTAAGCATTAAGATATAACATGAAATTACATACAATACAGTCAAGACAGGCTCATCCTTTGAAGATAACATTTCCCCACACCTGCCTGAGATTGAATTTTATGAGGTGACACATACCTGGACAAAATGAGCTCATAGCTCTCACCTTGAGGGGCAATAGCCAGTGGTAGGATTCAGCAGGTTCACCCCAGTTCGCCAGAACTGGTAGCAAAAATTCCGGCTGGCCCTGCCCATCCAAGTTTTGAAATAAAGTAGCCCTAATTTGAGTGCAATGCTTGTCCTTATATATATTGCTTTTAAGGCAGTGATGGTGAACCTTTTAGAGACCGAGTGCCCAAACTGCAACCCAAAACCCACTTATTTATCGCAAAGTGCCAACACAGCAACAGGGGAGGAAATGCTCCTGTTGGGTTGCTGGGCAGAGGGGTGGAGCAAACTCTGTGCTGGGGTGACTGCATGGGTGCCCACAGAAAGGGCTCCAAGTGCCACCTCTGGCATGCATGCCATAGGTTTGCCACCACTGTTGTATGGTATGGCTTTCAGTTTCTCAGCTGTAGAGCCATTTCATGTTCTTCAGACCAAATCATGTCTTTTCTCCCAAGGCTTGGACAAGCTTACCAATCACAATTGATCTTTCTAGGCTGAGAAGTGCTTACTGCAAAATGAAAGTAGGTAGTGTCTTATTTTGAGTTTGAAGTCCATCTTAGTGGTGTGTGATCTAGCCTTGAGAGATAACAATTTTTTTTTACTATGGAATAAGGACATGGCAAGATCTGCTTTAAAGTTACAAGAGAGAGCGGGGGGGGGGGGGGGGGGGCACACAACAATTATTACATTTTCTGCTCCTGCCTCCTATTCTCATTTTCAAGAAACAGAACTGGAAACAAAGAAGCCATATTTAAATATGAATAGAAAAGGTATATAAAATATGTATTTTTGTAACCTGTATGAGACAACCAGAACAATCCCATATGAATTTTGAAATGGACTACAATAAGGAAGGTGAATTTCCTAACTGGGCTGTTAAAACCGCAGGGCTGAAATTAACTTGCTGTGTGCTGTAAGGGCTGTTATTTTAACCCCTCTCCCAGGATGTTAAAATCATGCCTCTAAAGAAGGAAGTACACAGCATGATAAGGCAGCTAGAATTGCAAAAAAGGACAAAGGAGGCATGTGTTCGATTCCCTATTCATACAAACTCACTGAGGGTGTGGAACTGATGAATCTGCCCTTTAAATATCTCACTTATCTTGAAAGGTCTGTTAAGGTTTCTATAAATAATTTTTTATTTGATGACACAACAACAACAGTGGTGGGCATCAGCAGGTTCGCACCAGTTCGCCAGAACTGGTAGCAGAAATTCTGGCTGGCCCCGCCTATTCATGTTTTGAAATAAAGTAGTCCTAAATTCAGGTGAAACAGGGCTTCCCCTCAGCTACAGCCACCATACCACACCCACAGTGTGGTAGTAAATTTTTTGGGATCCCACCACTGAACAACAACAACATAAAAGGAAGAGAACCACACTTTGCAAAATAGGAAGAGACAACACTCTCCCATGTTACACCCAGCATGTGGACAAAATATAGTGAGATAAAAAGACAAAATGAAAAAGAAAACCCACCTACCTTTCCTTCCTCATGTGGACAAAGGAAATTTTACTTTTACCTTTCTGTTGAGAAGCATTGCCTAAGAAATACTGGCTGAAATCTGGTCACCACCAGAGTAGGTCAATTGTGCCACTGGCTATTTGGTGAGTCTTCAAGTTCCATTTATTTAATAGACTTACTCTACTTATGAATTACTATTGAATTTAAGCCATACTCTGCACCTATCTTCATTTGTGCCTCTCATTTGCAGACTTGATTCCTCTCCACCGCCCATTCAAGTCAACCCAATAAACTATTGTTAGCTCATAGCCCTAAAATCGGGGTATTTCTTCGTTCATGCAAAAAACAACCTTTTTTAAACTGAATTTGTAGCCAATGATAAAGGACAGGTTGAGAAGGACTAAGAGTACAATGAAAAGGTGTTACAGGCTTGGGAGGGGTGGCAAGAAAGAACAATCAAGTGGGTGCATTTGGAATCCACAAAGACCTTGAAATTTTCAATTGCTGGCAACAAGGTACTGGCACATTATGTAAATCCTTGTCCTACCCAATGCCTAGACTAGATGACTAGAAAGCAAGATATATTGTAAATAAAAAGGGTTTTAAAGTGTTGAATGCACTGTGCAAAATGCAAAAGAAGTGCACAATTTTATAACAAGGGCAGAGTTCACCTTTGTGTTGGCACAGCATTTGGATAGCCCAGGTGGAGATAGCCCATGCCTCACAGGGGAACTTCAAGTGGGTAAGACGCTGACTGGGAGGCAGAAGGTGAGCAGTTCGATTCCCAAGTACTGCAGGACAGTACTGCTGTCTGCTTCTGCAGACGTTTCCGTGGTCATGTGGCAGGCATGACTACCAGAAGATATCACTTACATATCTAGACTAATTTATCAGTCTCATATTAAGAGGTGGTAACCGTTGCAGTGGGGCAGTTCCAAGTTATTAAAAATATCTTTTTGGCAAAGTCCCTGCTGTGCAAATGTTCCCAATAAGTCACAATTGTCATTACCCTGTGTAAAGGTAATGCACTATACTTAGCTACTTAACCTTGGTCTATTTTTTATCTCCAGGGTTGAGAATAGTTTGTATTCATTAGGAGACTGGCTTGTTTGGTAACATAATCTTCCTCTTTGTTAATATGAAAGAGAGAAAGGCAGGAGAACTCATCATTAGGATTGCACTTTTCTATCAAAGTAAGACAGAGGTCTGGATAAATGATTGCCAAGATTAGATTTTATGGGCCAAGTTCATAAGAATTTTCTGTCCTCTTTCCATATGTTTCTGACATAATCAGAAACATGAAAAACAACAACAAGAAAAAAGAGGAAAGAAAGTTAGATTTCCTATTCATTCCAAGCGACCTCTTCCTTCAAGTCTCTCATTAATTTCTTGGCCTCTTTAGTCTCCGCTTCTCCCCAGCACAGAAGTAAAAGCTGAACTTTTTAGCTATGGTGTAGGTTTTTATATCTTGAAAACAATAATTTAGGGATCTTTCACCTTCTCTCTCTCACTCCTCTTCCCCCACTTATTTTAACCAACCCATTCTGTTATGGAAAGTACAAATGCTGAACAAAAAATTTAAATGGCATGTTTGTAATGTGATCCATTATTTGGATATATCTAGAATGACTGAAGTTCACCTGACTGTAAAGCCATTATATTCCTTTAAAAATACAAAAAATAAAACCTAGGATAGATTCCAGTGGTAGTGACCCAGCAGCATTTGTTTTTTAAATCTGAAAGGCTTTCCACTGATTCCATCTAAAGGTTCCCAAAGGCTTCCACGGGGCAAAAAGAAGCCATAAGGATCCTTGGGACCTGAAAGCAGTGGGGAGAGGATGCTTCCTATGTACTTAAATTCAGCTCTTTAAAAACACCTCTCTGTTTTATAAATGTGGGGTATTGTGCTTCTGTATCCACAATTCAAAATGCCAGGAAATGGCCTAACATTGCTACAGAATATCATGCCCACATTGCCAGTAGGGGAAAGGATAAAAAGCTTTACATAGTAAATGGCACCTTGAATATTGACAACACCAATGGCAGCAGTCAAGATGGTGTTCAGCAGGCATGCCCAAACTATGGCCCATGGGCTGGATATGGCCCGTGAAGCCATTCCATCAGGCCTGTGATGTCCTTGCCACTCCCAGAAGTGAATGCAGACGATTCTGTGCATGTGTGGACTCACTTCCTGATTTGGCATGGACGTGCTAGCACATTCGCAGAAGTGTCCATGCTGAACCCGGAAGTGAATATGGTCACTTTCGCGATGCGCAGAAGCATCCATACTGAACCCGGAAGTGAATATGGTTGCTTTTGTGCTTATGCAGAAGCATCCGCACTGAACCCGGAAGTGAATGTAGATGTGCATGTGCAGAAGTGTCCGCTTTGGGGATGTGGTCAGGCCCGCTCAGCTGTTCTGGGGGCATTGTCAGGCCCCTGGCGCAAAACAATTGGGCACCCCTGGCCTACAGGTTATCCTCTTGTGCTCAGTACTATTCACACTTGTCAAAAAACATTTATGAAAATTGTTTTGTGTTTGGATGAGAAGTGGTTAACCCAAATAAAAAAGGAGACAGCTTCTGGGATTTTCTCCTGTTTGGTGTCTCTTTATGAATGGTAGCGAGCAGAAGAAGACATCCAGTAGACCAAATTGACTCTGATACTGTAAAAAATAAGTAAACCATTATAAATCTCGAGACATAAATGGGGACATTTGTTTTTGCAGACAGTAAAGCAGTTTTACTTTTAAAAACATAATTCAAAAACTATTTGCCCAAATTTCCACAAATTTGGTACAGCTTAAGGGCAGACTGTCTGCTACTTTTGTGCTAACCTTGGTACTGATCAAAAGTTTGGTTTCAAAGTTGTTATGGGGGAGGGGGGTTGTCCCCATTTTTAGCGTTGCCTTGTAGATTGTTTTTCATTCTCCTGCACAATATCATAGCTGCTCTCTTATGTAGCTATAATGTTTCTAGCACTCAATTTTGTGTTCTGCCATGCAAAGTCACATCAACAGGACTTCCCCCACTGAATTACTATGGGATGTGGTGGTGCAAAAAGCCACCAGAGCTGAATATATTTTAGCCACTTCCATCACCTCTGCACTGGAGACACCAGAAATAATGAGAATTGCTTCCATATTCAACAGAGACTCAAGGAAGGGCCAAAGATGATTGCTAGATCATAAGGTATAACATGCCCACATTGCTAGCAGGAAAAAGCAGTAGGAGGCAGTAGGAAAAGAGAAGATATCATGTGATATTAATTGACTTCATGTGATATTAATTGACACAATAAAGGATGCCATAGCTGTTAGCTTGCAAGAAAGAGCTGAAGTGGACTAATAAGGACAGGGCCTTCTATTGCTTGCTAATATATAGGGTCACTAAAAGTCAAGAGCAACTTGATGGCCCATAGCAACAACACGTATGTGCATGTGCACAAACACACAAACCCAGGTTTAGATGCTGGGAACTCCACAGTTGTTGACAACCTTTTCTAGAGAAAGCTGTAAGATGCAGAAAAGGACTGCATCAAATGCATGTAACCTTTATATTCCACATCCCCACTATTAATTTAACACATATGGATGGGAACTAGAAATGTATACAGTTCTATGCAGCTTTCCACCTTGAGGCAGCAAGGCCTCTATGTTTTTCAAGCAGAAGGTGGATTTCTGGGCTGGTGTAGTGAATGGAGCCCAGTAAGTCTGCTTTAAGCAATGCAGAAAGATGTAGGAATGGCACATCTCTCTCTCTCTCTCTCAAATAATAATGATGATGATACAGCGAAGGTGACATGTTCCAATATCTTCTGAATGCATCATACCATTCTGAATCCCTCAGGTCATTGTGTAACTAGGCAGCCCCTATGGTTGTCGGGCAAGGGTGAGAGGTAAGGAAAGAAAACACAAGAGAAGGCAGCATTTTTGTCTCACACTCGATATCTGCAAAGCACAGATCATCAATATTTATCTCCTGGGACAATGGTGAAAATTAGTTACTTTCAGAACACAAGCCATTTACATGAGCGCTTAATCCAGGATTATGCTTTGTTTATAGACCAAAGCTGTCCAGGTTGTATGCAGATTGGTTTAACCTATGCAAATTGCAAGAGGAAGTGAAGGGGACACTGGGGTCCCCCGAGGTCACTGCAGAAAAATATTGTCACAGCAGTCCAGGACAGTTGCCGTATTATCAGCAAGTAATCAGGTTCAGAAGCCAGCAAGCAGACGGGCTGAGCAGACTGGTCGAGGAGCGTCCCTTTGCATTGTAACTGGTATTTGATTAATAGCCACCCCTGCTGTAACGTCATCAATCATAACTGAATGCAAGCATACAAGACAATAGGGAAACTGCTTCCTGCAAACAGAGACTGCTTGTCGGGGGATCTTCTGATCAGGCAGAGGATCAGGCAGAGAGAAGAAATAGCTAGGTTAGCATTAGAAAGGACATTAAGAATTCACTGCCACTGCCCTGATTGGTGATTAAGTGACTCATCTAGTGGCCGACAGTCCTGTATGCTTCCCCAGTCAGTTGTTAGTTCTTCAAAAACCACTCCTGACAAAATGAGGTTTGCCCTTGGTACACAGATAATGAGAGTGTGGTTGACAGGTGTAGCGCGATTAGGAAATTTCTACACGAGACTCATTCCGCTAGCCACTCTACAGTAAACAGACTCATTACAACTTGCTGGTCCCTAGAGGCAAAGCATGTTTGACATTATTAATTGGCTTTTCTGTATAAGGAGTCAAATAGATGAAAAGGTTTATCAAGCTGAAATAATTAATTTTGCCTGAATTCGCTGACAGTTCAGTTCTCCTGTAAAAGACCATTTTAAGAGGCTTTCCCCCTTCTTTATTCTCTCAGATTTCAAAGTTCAAAAGGCATAATAGTGGTAAAAGTGGAGCTTTTCAGTGACTTATAATTAAAGGGAATTTAATTAACTTAGAAAAGAGGAGGAAAGAAAGAAGAAGAGCTTTCCTATCTGAGCCTATACAGAGGTCTAGATGGTAAAACATATCATGGCTTAATAATGCATTAATTTTAATCTAATCAAAGTATAATAAAAGAGGTAATTGTGTTTAAAAATTATCATACTGCAATATTGGTATAGTTAAATGCTTAATACATACGTAACCCAGCTTCTAGTTAGTAAAATCTGTAATTGTTGCCTTCAAATTTATCTTAGCCAAGAAAGGATTTTATATGTGTAATATTAATTGGATGAATAATCATAATAACCTAGGATGAAATTGATTATCAGGTTCCGGTTCCACAGCCAAGGTCTGGCAGGGGTCAAGAGGGCATGAGTTCCTTTTCTTTTTCTTTTTCTCTTACATCCTTTCTCTCAGTGCACCAACATTGACCAGTATTTTCCTCTCAAGAAGAAAAGTGCGCAGCTTTTAAAACAAGGATGCTGAATATCTGGCCATCCAGGCATTCTCAGACTATGATGCCCTAACATCCTTCACCATTACCTATCCTGAAGTTGCATTCCAGCCACACCTTCCTCCTGCCTGTCCCAACAGGTTGTGCCTGAACCTAAGTGAGGAAAAAGTACAGTGATACCTCATACAACGTCCAAACTTGGTTCCACAAGTTTGGACTTTATACAGATTTGGACTTTGTATGAGGCATGCAAAATCCTAGCCGCGATGCCTCATACAATGTCCAAATCCTTGCTGCAATGCCTCGTATAACGTCATTTCCATAGATATACATTGTACTGTAACAACACAGACTTCAGGGCAAAGTCAAGGAAACAGACAGGAAACTGACAGAACTTTAAAAAATCATTGTCTAAAGGCTAAATACATTACAAAAACATGTCAAACAACCCTGATTGCCCAAGAACCTGAAGAATGCTGCAAAAATTCCTGGAATGCTTCTAAAAATTCTGATGAAAAAATTCGAAAAAACCTGAAATCACGTTCAAAACCACTCCTAAACACTCTTCGCCTCGTGCAAAACCCACAAGAGCAATGCACGCATGTGTCCTGCCTTTTATACTGTCCAGGCACAATTCAACCTGGGAAAAACTCAATGCCTCATACAAAGTCAAGTGACTTTGTATGAGGTAGCTTTTTTCAAGAAATTTGGCGATGTTGTATGAATTCGATGTTGTACGAAGCGGACTTTGTATGAGGTATTACTGTAGATGCATATAAGTACAGGATTTCATTTCAGATTTGAATGAAGCAATACATTCAACTCAGAATAGATCACTTTTAGTGTGGGCTGAGGAGGGTTCATCTCTATTGGGATGCAAGTACTGTACTTGTTTTCTACCTATAGAAGAACATGATATCAGAGAAAAGCCAGGGGTCTTCTGTTTCTCATGCTAAACATCTGTCCTTGAGGATGTCTCACCCTTCTTCCACTGAGAAGACATTCAATAATGGATCCTTCCAAAAATATATGATACCTGTACATCTTAAAATAGCAACCACCATTTGTTTCCATTGATTACAATTGATTTTTCATGTATAAACATGCCTTTGGATAAGAATCTGAAAATGACAATCAATATTGGTACATGATTTTAGCATTAATATCAAGCATCATAGGCTGGTATCCTGTTCAATATTTATCTTCATACAACTCCAACCATTGAAGCTGCTGTGACAATCTGATTACCTGATCTCATGACATGGTCAGATTGTCATGGTATCATCTGCAGTTGGAGCTATGTGCATATAAATATCAAGCAGCATATTGGGCTAGTATGAAGTGAGTATATTAAAAAGCTGGGGTGTGTGTGAAGCCAACAAACAGCTGTCACTGTACCAGATGCTGATACTGGGTTGTAAGTACAGAAATGCAAAGTCTGAAATGGAATATGGATAACATAAAATGGAAACATTCCTGGATTCAATAAAGTTTCACAGAAGCTAATAGAAGCTGACAACTTAGACGATTTAGTGAATCGTTTCAGTCAGCTGCACAGAACAAGAATAATTCCTGAGATCTTCCAGACTATAGAAAACTAACCTTAATGAACTATTTGCATAGGGTTTAAGAAAAACATGGCAGCCTTTACAAGTGCCAAGAAGGGACAGGAGATGTGAAGTTTGTATTCAGAAGAGGGTTTGGATCCAGAGCAACAAATGCTACCTGCCTGTATTTGAGGAGACAAGTCATGGCATGAATGTGGATATGTGTGTCTGCTTTTCTGGCTCTGAGAAAGCCTGTGAGGATGTCAAACATGGCAAGCTGCTGGAGTTGCTAACATATAAGAGGGATTCAAATAAATGGCAATGTGTACTGACACCACCCAGAGTGGGATACCACCCAAATGAGCAGTATAGAAATGTAATAAATAAATAAATAGACATGATAAAATATTCAGGGAAAGTTGAGGCTTGGATGACTGAGGACACAGAGATATGGAGAAGAGTAACAGGATGAATGGGTTACCCAGTGTGGCATAGCATATACAGTGAGATACTAGGACTCAGAAGACTTGAGTTCAAGTCTCCACTCAGCCATGGAAACTCACTGGGAAATGGTAAACCACTTTACAAACATCTCAGATAGCCACAAGGGTTACAACAAGTCAGATGTGATTTCATGGTAAGAAGCATATGCTCTGTGGGTTGAATGTAGCTCATAACCATTTTTGCGGCCCTCTCCCTGCCCCCCATTTACCACTGATTCTGAAACAACAAAGCCAAATGCTACCAAAATTTTGCTGCAAATGGAACAGCTTCAAGAACCTTGATGGAGGCTGTAAAATATAGTTATTGGTGATGCTTTGTTCCATCATGGGATGTGGTGTCGAAGGCAAACCTCCTACTGAAGGAGCTGCCCACCTCTTTCGATACCACACAAAGAAATATGGAAGATAGAAGCCCCAGGCATTTTTGGGGAAATGAGTGGAACTGTTACAATGTCTTCACTTCCTTCAGAGGATGGTTGTATTCCTTGTATTGAACAATTCATCTGGCCTTTTGTTTCTCTGATTTGGGATTTTTTGTTAATGCTTCCAAGCGAGGGTGTAGAAGTATCCACTTTACTTCTTCACTTTTAGTTGTTAGGGTGGGCTTTTTAAAAATTAAAGTACATTTGTTTCTAGAGGACAGAGAAGAGTTTTTTTTTCTCTTCTTCGCTGACACCACAAACAGAAATAATTATCCTTGCAAATATTTGGGGATGTAACCAACACAGTCACAGTGAGACCAAAATTTCAGGGCTTTAATGCTACTTTTGCCATCAGTTGGCAATGCCGCTTACTCTGACTTGATCAGCATTTGTGCCTTGTACATTTTAAGCTGTTTTAAGCCAACAGAATAAAATTGCCATCCTGTCCTTGAATGAAATCGATGCTTGCCTGCCGTGTGCTGCATCTCTTCTTTTGGCAATTGTGTCCAAGAGCTCTTGGCATCCTTGAGGGGATTCTTAGTCATTGTGGTCAGCAGAAAGCTATCCTGTGGGGACCACACATCTGCCCAGGACCTCCCATTCATTCATTAACCTCTCCAGGGGCTCTGACTAATTAGATCAGGCTGCTCGTTTTAAGCTGATAATTGATTTAAATAGATTGCTCATTTCAGATAGGATAAAAAGCTGCTAAACATTTGGTGCTGGTCTTTTCTCCCTCCCGGCCTCTCCCTTTTACATGCAAGTTTCAATTGCTTGTGCAGTGTACCATAAAATGTAGTGGGCTCCCCTTTTAAAGATGGTCATAAAATTAATTGCAATGAGTGGAAATCATAGAGAAGGGTTGATTTTTTGTATTTCAAAAGGTTTGAGGTTTTACATTATGATGTTTATAACAAACAAATGTCCAGAATGAAAAGAAAAGCCATCTTCCCTGTATGAGAAATCTCATGATAAGAAGGCTTGTGGGTCTTGGGTTGTTTTATCTAGACATGAACTACTGGAATCAGTAAGATAAAGAGTTAACATCGTTGCTCACTTCCACTGGGACAATCTCTACTGAACATGCAGAGACTTACATATGAGTAAATAGGAATATTCAGATAGACTCATTCCGTTCTGTAGCATTCTTAAGGCATTCTCTTCTATAATTAATGCTTAATGCTGTGATATATAGTATACCTAAGCCCTCAGTTCATAGGTTTTTGTAAGCAGCACAGACCACTTTCCTGTGAATCTTTCCAGAGCTTGGTGCCATTGTTTTTTGAGGTTTTTTTTTCCCAATGTGAGTTTCCCAAATCCCCCAGACAGCACAGCCAAGAGTAAAAAAGTGACTTTTTGAAGCTCTCCAAACTAATTCTATTCCATGGTATTCTTATAAATTTTATTTTAAAGGCAAAAACATACAATCGTGAGGGATAGGAAATCGTGAGGGATAGGAAATGAAGCAGTATGTTGCCATCCAGAGCCATGAACCTAACGAGATTGTTTTAACAACATAACATACCTGTAATGCTTTCCTTAATGGTCAAAAAGCAGTAGGGTAAGGGACAGGATGAATTAAACTAATTGCTAGTTCTAGCTACAGTGAATCTATGGAATTAATTGTGAATTGTAAATCATATGCAAATCTCACTGATTCAATAGGGCTACTCTTGAAACTCGAGTAGTGATTAGATTTAGCCTAGCAGCCAATCAACTGGTACAGCAATTGTTTCATGTCACATGGATGTGTTGCCACTTGTAAACTAAAGAACTATCCTGTTTCTTGACTAGTATCAATACTTTAAAAAGGGTGATAACCATGACTTATTCTACTTTATTCTACTCCATCCCTCCCTTCCTCTCCCCCGACCCCAACGTGCTGTTTCCTGTACTGTATCAAAAATTCCCATCATTGGCTTTGGGTAATCCAGTAGTGAGAAATAAATAACTTTTTTGTACATTTCTGAAATGTAATGTTCAGTATCTATCGATATTGTGCAGCAGAGCAAATCAACATTCTACAAGGCAATTCTTTAAAATGGAGGTACACCAAGAAAAAAATATAGTGCTTAAACTGGCTTCGGATCAGCACCAAATTTGCTACAGTAAGAGCAGACAGTCTGATATTGTTCTGTGCCAGATTTGGTGACATATGGTTAAATAGCTTTAGAGTTATGATATTTTAAGAATATCCATTATTTATCACCATCCCCTTTAAGAAGTACAATAGGTAACTATTTTTGTCAACAAATAAGAAACTGTTCAAATATATTTCAAACACCTATTTTTTATCTTAAAAGAACAGTACTTAACTTAGCCTTATTTTACATTTGCAGAAAATTCATCCTTTAGTTGTAGAAAATTTGAAAACTTAAACTGGCTTTGGCCACTACCAGCAGGTGTGGGGGAAATTCAATTAGTGATTTGGGGGAGCATAACTGAGACACCCTAACTTCAAACTTCACCAAACTTGGAAAAGGTTGAGGGGAGAAACAGCAGAATGATCTCTCCTGTTTTGTTGTGACTAGGGGTTTGGATTTTATTAGGAATTTGACAGATTCAATTTCTGTGGCTTGGAATAATTATTTTAGTATTCCATTTCCACTTGGTGATTTATTTTTCCCAAATAATCTCAGAGCAGCTTTCATTTCACTTTCTAAAACTGAATGTTCTTCATTATAGGATACATTATGGTTGGGTTTAATGGCGTAGAAGTCTGAAACACGTGGCATGTCAAAGTTTGGGACCCACATGTCCCACAGCTTGTTATGATCTTTCATAAACTGCTTGGTGGATGCTCTGCAAGATTTTTATTTAAAGGGTGAGGACACATGTTTTAGAAAACATAAAGGTAACATGTATAAAGATCCAGTTTATGAATGTTGTCTGTAGGTGTTTGTTGCATGTAAAATATAGATGGTCATCAAGTACTGTTATGTATGTTAACTATGTTTGCTGACAGGAGTGGAATGTATCTTTTCTCATGTATCTATTCTTATGCAAATAAGTGGATCGAAAATGTGCACATTCTGTTAGCCAATGGGTTTGTTGTATTATTGTTACTGTTACTGTTTATAGTGTATATAAGTCCGAGTTTTGCCCCATCTAAACTGTGTTCAAACCCCACTATTAAAGAGCTGAATTTCACTACTTCACTCGTCTGCTTCTTCATTCCCTGAACACGAAACTGGCGAGGACGATGGGATGGTTACCTAAGAGACCGGGTTACAGGGCCGGGTTACCTAAGAGACCACATCGCCCTGAGGACGTCTGTCCGTCCAACCAGAGCGGACCAGAGGGGCTCTCTAATTGTTCCATCAGCCAGGGGGGCTCGCCTCTCTGGCACAAGGAGGAGAGCCTTCTCTGTGTCTGCACAGGCCCTCTGGAACCTCCTGCCAACAGAGCTACGTCTCCGGATGGAATTGCTGCCTTTCAGAAAAGAACTTAAAACCTGGCTGGCGGGTCAAGTGTGGGGTGCAGGTGGAAGGGTAACCTCCATTGGGTGGTTGGTGTAGAAGAACTCCTCCCCATGGTGCCTTTGGATCCTGCACCCCTTGTTTTTAGGGGGTGGGTAGTTTTAACTGTTTTTAACATGTGTTTTTTTAATTTTTACTGTGAACTGCCCTGAGTTGGCTTTGGCCGAGTGAGCGGTATATAAATGTGACAATTAAATTAAATTAAATTAAATTAAATGGTGTCCCCACATGGCAGCAACATTAGCCCATTTGACCCAGCGCGTCCAGAGAAATGGGCAACATACGAACGCCAATTCCGCCATGCAATGGCCCCGCAGAAGATCACAGACGAAGACCAGAAGCGCTCCTGTTTCCTTGCTCAATGCGGTTCTGAGACACTTGAGCTGGCAACCCAATTTGTTCTCCCAAGGGACGTGGATGTGGTGCCGCTCACAGAAATCATGTCTGCACTGAGGAAACACCTGCAGCCAGAGGTCTCAATCTTCCCAGCCAGGTTGGCCTTCCACAGAAGGGAGCAGTGACCTGGGGAGTCCATTGTAGACTACACCACCGCTCTGCGCATTGCTGCCGCCCCGTGCAAGTGGGACAAAATTGAAGAAGCATTCCGGGACCGTCTGCTGGCCGGCATGAGGGACGAAGATGCTCAATGTTGCCTCATGATCAGGAAATTGCTAACTTTCAAGGATGTCCTAGAAGAAGTGGTAGCGTATGAGGCCGCACAGTCTGGCATCAAGCTTTTCTGGCATCGCCACTCCACCACCAGTGCCACTGACTCAGCTGTGCAAGCTCAGCAAAATTCATCTTCATCCTCCTCACCTTCGCCTGGTTCCACCTCTTCATAGGAGTCTAGCGATGCAGAGGGAGAACTCTGAGCGGTCTGACGAAAGCACCAAGAGCACTGTGATGATCAGGAAAAGAAATTCTTTTGCAAGTGTGATGGCTGCGGAGCCAGGCATGACCACAGGAAGTGCCCCTTCCGCACTGCAGCATGCCACAACTGTGGGTGACGAGGGCACATTGCTAAAGTATGCCGACAGCGAAAGCAAAGAACTCCAGCACCTGAGTCCAAGAAGAGACATCACCACAAAACGTCCACCGCCAAAGTGTCACCAGAGCCTGAGCCGTGCCAAGTGGGCATCGTCAGCGAGTGTTTCTTCATAGACCTGAGCCTGCAGGACATCCCCTTCAAGATGGAGGTGGATTCAGGTACTACCTTTTCAATAATCCCCCTGCCTTTCGGCCCAAGCTCAAATCTTTTAAAACTTCCCTCCGGAATGTACAAGGTTGCCAAATTCCGGTCCTCGGGGTGGGAAATTTCTTGGTCAAATTCAAAAACATTCGCACCTCCTTGCCATTGGTTGTAGTTAAGCAGGGCACTAACTGTCTTATTGGGACCCAATGGTTTAGGCCCCTGGGAATCTGGCTTTCTGGCATTCACGCAATAGACGCTGACACAATCCGGGATGTTTGTGCTGCACATCCTGAGGTGTTCAAAAAGGGTTTAGGGTTATACAAAGGACCCCTGTGGACTTTGAGCTTGACCCAACCATCTGGCCCATTCAGATGAAGCCACGCTGGGTACCCTTTGCTTTAAAGGAGAAGATAGAAGCCGAGCGCACAATCTGGTGGGGCAGGGCATCCTAGTGCCAGTGGACTCCGCAGAGTGGGAGACACCAATAGTGACTGCTTTGAAAAGTAACGGGGAGGTCAGGATATGCGCTGACTACAAGTGTACCATCAATAAAGCTATTCGCCTGAACGCATATCCTGTGCCCGTGGTAAGCCACCTTCTTGCCTCCTTGCATGGAGGAAATTGCTTCGCAAAACTTGACCTTGCCCAGGCTTACCAACAATTGACTGTGTCTCCTGCTGCTGCCATAGCCCAGACCATAGTAATGCATAGAGGAGCATTTAAGGTAACTCGACTACAATTCGGAGTGAATGCGGCCCCCAGAATATTTCAATCTCTTGTAGAACGTATTTTAAAAGGTTTGCCCGGTGTCCTGCCATATTTTGACGATGTCCTGTTCACCACTAAGGACACCATCGAACTAGCAGCCAGGCTCGATCGAGTCCTCTCACATTTCGAGACGGCCGGTCTGTGTCTCAGAAGAGACAAATGTGTGTTTTTGGCACAGGAAGTGGAGTTCCTGGGGTACTGAATTACACCCCAAGGTATCATGCCCTCTGACTCCAAGGTGGTGGCCATGCGAAATGCACCCAGGCCAAAATGTAAAGCCAAATTGCAATCATTTCTAGGATTGTTAAACTTCTATCACACTTTTCTCCATCGCAAAGCCTCAGTTGCCGAACCATTACATCGGCTTCTTAAGAAAGATACTGTTTGGCACTGGGGCCATTGCCAGGAGAAAGCGATCCAAGAACTTAAAAGGCTGCTATCTTCGGATGCTGTATTAACTCATTTTAATCCTAACAAGGAAGTTGTACTTGTGTGTGATGCATCCCCTGTGGGGGTGGGAGCTGTGTTATGCCATCTACTAAATGACGGGAGGGAAGCCCCCGTAGCATTCTATTCCCATTCACTCTCAAAACCTGAGAAAAATTACGCTTAGACAGACAGAGAGGTGCTGGCAATCGTGGCTGGCACTAAGAAATTCCACGATTACCTTTACGGAAGACCTTTTACCATCGCAACTGACCACAAGCCCCTCCTTGGAATCTTTGTGAACGGGAAGCCCACACCTCAAATTCTGTCCCCAAGGATGTTGCATTGGGAATTTTCCTAAATGCATACGATTTTACTTTGGTGCACAGGCCCGGCAAGAACATCAGCCATGCTGATGACTTGTCACGTTCTCCACTGCCAGGGGTCGGGGAAGCCATTTGCAAGATTGAAAGCGACCACCAGGTCCTTATGATTGAGGCTTTCAACTCGCCCCCAATCGTCCCCTCAGATATAGCCAAGGCTATGGCCAAGGATGTAACATTGACTAAAGTAATGTCTTGGGTACAAAAAGGCTGGCCTGTCTCTCCTCTAGCCGAGGAATTCAGAACATTCCACCGCAAGCATTTGGAACTGTCAGTGGAATGAGGTTGCCTTCTATGGGGACAGCGGGTGGTCATTCCTGTCACTCTCAGGAAAAAGTTTTTACATCTACTTCACACAAGTCACCTGGGAATTGTCCATTCCAAAGCCCTTGCCCGTAGCTACTTTTGGTGGCCTCAACTGGACCAAGACAGAACAAATGGTCGGCACTTGTGCTAGTTGTCAATCCTCTCACCCAGAGCAATCCCACCTTCCCTCTCGGGAATGGGATTTTGCTTGAGGCCCGTGGTCCAGGTTGCACATAGATTTTGCAGGCCCATTTAGGGGTGCCCTATTTTTGTTGGTTGTGGATTCATTCTCTAAGTGGCTGGAAGTGATTAGGGTGCCTAAAACCACTTCAACCACCATGATAATGCACCTAAGAAGCATGTTTGCAGCATTTGGACTTCCAGATGTGCTGGTGTCTGACAACGCATCCACGTTCACATCTGCAGAATTCCAATCCTTCATGGAAAGGAATGCAATTAGGTACATCACTGCCACCCCATTCCACCCAGCCACCAATGGCCAGCCAGAGTGGCAGGTGCGCACAACTAAAGATGCGCTTTGGCGTATGGGTGAAGGGGATTCGGAGCTCCAGTTATGCCAGTTTCTTTTCACGTATAGGCTCAACCCCCTTGCCTCAGGGCTGTCCCCTGCTGAATTGCTCCAGTGATGGAAACTGTCATCCTTGCTGGACAGATTGGATCCCTCTAGGGTATAGGACAAAGGCACAAATATGGCAATCCAACACCAGAAGGGTTTTTCATCCAGAGACCTTGTACATTGCCACAATTATGCAGCTGGTGGTCCTATGTGGGTGCCTGGGTTTGTGATCGATCAAACTGGTCCTGTTTCTTACAGAATCGAAACAGCCACTGGTCTGATCTGGAGGAGGCACGCAGATCAATTGAGACTCAGAGTACTGGACCTACAAGACGAATACAGACACTCAACACTAGGGTTGGCCCCCACCCATTTAAACCGAGGGGGCAGAGGTAATAGTCAGCAGCCAGCCAATGTTGACCCAGAAGTGTCTTCTAGGAACTGATTTCAAGGGGAATTTGTGGAATGCTCCCCTATTCCGGCCATGTGTACACTGTCCCAGCCTAGCACTCTGGATTCCTTTATTGATGATGACCAATTTTGTTTGGAGTCGCCCTCCACTCTTAGTACACACAGGAGGGACCCTGAGTTGTCTTATTCATCCACAGAATTAGATTTTGATTTTGAGCGATCCCCTGCCCCTCCATCTGACAAACAGGGCGTAAATTTGGGTTTACAATCCTCCCCTCTAGTCAATCCCTCACTCCAGTCAGGTCGCCCATCCTATGAGCCCCTGAGCCGGCTCAGCCAAGTGTCCGACCCAGAAGGGAAACTAGACCGCCATCCTGGTTAAAGGAGTTTGTTTTTACCTAAGGGGGAAGAATGTTATGTATGTTAACTGTGTTTGCTGACAGGAGTGGAATGTATCTTTTCTCATGTATCTATTCTTATGCAAATAAGTGGATCAAAAATGTGCACACACTGTTAGCCAATGGGCTTGTTGTAGGAGCAGAATATATCTTTTCTCATGTATTTATTCTTATGCAAATAAGTGGATCAAAAATGTGCAATGTTAGCTAATGGGCTTGTTGTATTATTGTTACTGTTTATAGTGTATATAAGTCCGAGTTTTGCCCCATCAAAACTGTGTTCAAACCCCACAGAGAGCTGAATTTCACTACTTCACTCGTCTGCTTCTTCATTCCCTGAACACGAAAAGTACTTTGATGAAATCACTGCTTTTGGGAGGGAGAGGGGTGCTTATATATCCAGACAATCAGTCACACTCATGACTGAAGTGGCCCTTGAACTGCAAGAGTGTAGGGATAGAGGTGGCTTTACATTTTGGTTCTTATAGTTTGCAGATTCAGAAGATGCAGGCCTCTCCATTTTCTTATCTTCTTTTTTGTAGCATGTTAGCAGCTTAATTTGATATTTGTTCTTGTTTTTGAATCAAGATGCTGCCAAGTTTCAAAATAAGGGGATTGTTCATACATTCTAGTGCCTAGAAGGAAGCTGAGAGAATAATGGACAATATTTGCTGCTCCATTCATCTTGATATACAGCATCAACTCAGCAAAATACACAAAAGTGGTGTGTGTGTGTGTGTGTGTGTGTGTGTGTGTGTGTGTGTGTGTGTGTGTGTGTGTGTGTTCAACATGCTTTAATATAATTTTTCTGTCCAAAACACACAGCTAGTCAGGTGCCCTAATTTAAACCATTCCCTTTCCTTCTCAAAGGTTGAAATAAATCCCCGGTAAGTATCATTCTTCAAAGAAAACTGTACACCTCAGAAAGTGATTTAAAATTAGATACTGCACTTCAAAACAAGTATCTATACCTTTCTTTTAGCTTTCTCTCAATATCTGGATATGTTATGTACCACTAGAACATTAAAGAACATTAAAGTTGCATGGGGCAAAAACAATTCAAACTGTCATAAATATGTTGTAGATTAATCCAGTAACTTTCAGCTGCACAGATATGTACATGAGTTCACACAATTAACCTAAAAGATTACTTCTTGGCTCCAAACAATAGATACCTAGATAAGTTTTTGAAAAACAGCCCTGATACAGCCAAGCATTGCTTTGTGTACGGGTAAGAAATGGTGATTAACTGATGAAAAAAAGAGTCATTTGCTCCTACTTGGTGATTCTTTGTGAACAGTAGTGAGGATAAGAGGGTATCCTGTAGACAGGGGTTCTCAACCTTTTCGCGCCACAGGCAGGACCATGCCCCCTCAGACAGCTGAGCAGGCCAGACATGTGGTTCCCCCTTGCCATAAATGCTGCCATAAACTGTGGAGGGCGTGTTTGTGCAGGCAGAGGCATGTTTATGGCTGTTGGAAATGTATCTGCTTCTGCAGTCATAGCCATGGGCCGGATGAATTGCCATCGCAGGCCGAGGCCAGCCTATGGGCCGTAGGTTGCAAACCCCTGCTATAAAGCATCTTCACTGTTGACACTAGCATCATCAGCACTCATACTATGCAAAATTCGGCATCCTTTTTCATGTTGGCAATGTGGTCATGTATTGTGCAGCAATACTAGGTCATATCCTAGCAATTTGAATCCAGGATACAAGTAATCTCTTGTTGTGTGTTTAAGGAAACATGTTTACCATTTTGTATTTGTTGTGATAGAGTTTAATATGTATTTGCTTTGCTATGGTCCAAAGTCTCGTGAGACTTCGGGAAGGTTCTGAACGAGAAGTGCACTAGACAGAGCTGTCAACGGTTCCAACAGTTTTTTCCAACTGTCAGTTCTGATCGGAGATAACTAAGGAATGTGAGGGTGTGTTGTTAGCTCTGGTCACCTATTCTTATTCCGAATAAAGTTGTGTGTTTGGCCCGTATTGCTGACTGTTGCCTATTATTTCCAGAACACTAAAGCTATATCCCACATTCATAAACTAGAGGGTTTTTTGGAAGAAGCTGACTTAGCTAAGCTAGCTTGGGCTAATAAATACAGTTCAACAAAATCTGGAGGCCCATACTTTGCTCATCCCTGTGGTACACAAATAATTATGGGTGGAGGGATAAGGTTCTTCTAGGCTAGATAGCAAAGCACTCTTCTGTTGATCCTGAAGGACTACTAAAACTGGCACCTCCAGTTTGAAAGGCATAGGATGTGCATTCCCAGTCCAAAATTTCTGAGAGAAAATGGCAGTTGGAGAATGTGGCCTTCTTTTCATTTTATAGCGCTGAACCAAACTGTCATCTCACTGTGCTGCTGCCTTTCCCCCACAGATATCCAATTTCTCTTTTAGTCAGCTACTAGTTCAGTTAGACCAAAAGATTGATGTTTATACATGAACTGGCACTCTATTGATAAAATCAAATTTTGCTTGGTCTGGAACTATGGTACAAAGCACACCTTGCTGTCAGTAGAATTTACTTCCAGGTAAACAATGTTGCACTGAAAGAAGAAACATGTAGACCTAAACATGGATCTATCCAGCCTCTTTGACAGTATCATGACCAAACTGCTCTGCATTTTGTTTGTCTGTGTGTACTTACATGGACAACAATAAATAACAATAAAAGGCTGCATCTTAGGAACAAACTAGGCATAAAGGCATAATATCTGCATGTTTAATCCAGAGTTGCAATACTTGCACAGAAATCAAGAATCCTTATCTTAAGAACAAGGAGCACACTATGTGAGAAGTGAACCTGCTTTATATCTCAGGCCTACTGTAATACATTGTGTATCTCTAACATCTTTTTCCTACACTGTTTTGACAATGGCACTGACTGGGAGAAAAGTACTGATGGCGGAGATTTATGGTCCAAGGAATGCCAAAAGACGGATTCACGTATCCCTCAGACTCATATAGAAAGTGCTGTGAAAATGATCAGTTCAGGCCTTTGTGACAGAGACTTGTCCCTTATCCACCAGCATACCAAGTGGGTAGGAAACAGACAAGAGAGAAAGGATTGGGGTTGGAGACTCACATTATATGGGACTCTGGCCAAAAGCTTGGAAATAATTCATCAAACAGTAATTTATTATGCTTTTTTTAAAAAAATGTCGACAAGTTAACAATTTGTTACTGTTATCTTTGAAATACCAGGTACTATTATTGTAATAGTTTTGTTGCTTCAACTTACCAAATTTTTAAACAATTCAAAATATAAACATTTTTGCAGTTTAATTATTAAATTAATGTGTCAATAAATTAAATTTCTTAACATATTAAGAGCAGTGAGTTAACATACCTTAACAGTTGATATATATAGTTGATGTACAGGTATTTTTTTCCTTTCTGTGTATTACAAGAAATGTGAAAGAGTAAATATAAATGGAAGTAAAAATGCTTTTTTAACTACTCATATTAAAACAACACTAATAACAAAGGATTACACAACACACACACAAGCAATCACACAGGCACACCAAGAAATCTACTATATTAATTAATTTCTTTGCTTGCGGTGATATGAGAGTGGATCATTTGTATTTCTAGAGTGGCTCTAGAGGCTTCATGATAGCATGAGAAAATATCTTGGAAAGTTCTCTTTGAACTGAATTGGGGGTGAGAGAGATTTGTGCAAAAGACAACCTTCTGCCCTGTGCCCATTCATTTCAAGGAGCTTAGGTATGGTTCTAGTGGGTTGTACCTTCAGTCTGCTTCAGTAGCAACAAATCTCTTTCCTCGCTTATAAATTGCATTTTCTCCTTCTCCTAACAAATTAAAACCAGAGAATCTGCACTTCATGGGGGGGGGGGGGGGGGGAGGGATGTCAAGGACACTGTGACTTGAAAAACTATTCAAGAGCACTTGCTAGTGGCTACTGCTCAGAATAGCATCTCTTACCCTGCTATTGCTCAGCCTTTTCCCCAATAGCCAAAGGGTCTTTAAAAAGTAATAATATAGTGGGAAAATAATAGTAATAAACAAAGCAAGATGAGAACAGCCAGAAACCAGCATCTGCTTGTTAATTCTGCATCCAGGCACCAGATAATTTTCCTCACTTAACAGTTAATGTTATATTATTTAGTACTAAATTGTTTTTGGAAGCGGCCAGTTGTGAAATGCACTGAGAATGATTCTACTCAAATCCTCATTTCAGAGACACAAGAGCAAATTTAACTGGATGTTTCTTTAACAGAACTTAATTACTCACATTTCTCAGTTTGGCTATAAAGTTCTAACTCTGAAAGGGCTGGGAAATGAGACAACCCTACAAGAATTTCCTATTTTCTGTCTGGAATTATATTGTTTTCATTCTTATTAAAATATATTTTATTTTTTGGGTGAATGCGAGAGTATGTACTTTCTGTTGTAAAAAAAAATTTGTATAATTTGAGTGATACTGATTATCATAATGAGAGATGCTTATTATTGGCAATATGCCAGCAAGTTGAATCCTGGTTTAGTTATGCTCATAGCTGTTCCTGTGTCAAGATTTGCAGCTGTTCCTCTAAGTCAAGGGTTCGCAACATTTTCCTGCCATGGGCCAGACCACGCCCCCTTAGACAGCTGAGCAGGCCAGACATGTGGTTCCCTCCACCATAAACTCTGCTGTAAAATGTGTCCGAGGCTGTTGTAAGCATGTTTACGACAGCCGTGAGTGCATTTACACTGTGTTTTTAGCTGTTTTCACTGCTTCCATCGCAAGGGCGGCGGGCCACATTAAATGGCACCATGTGCTGGGGTAGACTTGTGGGCCGTAGGTTGCAAACCCCTGCTCTAAGTCCTGGAGGACTGGATCCCTCAGTCTGGGAGCAGCTGCTCTAAATCTACAGGACTGGACCCTCATCCTATTGCAACTGTTAAGTCTAACCTGAGAGCCCTGGAGAACTTTCCAGATTTTCATAAGCTCCACCTGGAGACCCTGGGTGGCTTAGCTATATAAGAACCAGTACTTTCTCCCAGGAGTTACAGCAGCAATGGGGCTTACAGTTGTTTGGCTCCTGGATTGTGTGCCTGTTGGTTTGAGTGAGAATTGTTGCAGCTTGAGCTATAGAAGGTTCCAGAAAGAGGTCAATACACCAGGCTTAGTTTAAACTGGTATATTTACAATATTTACAGATAGCAGATAAACAACATTATTCAGCAGAATGCTTACAGCTGTAATCTCTGTCTCTCCAGTTTGCAGCCAACAATAGTGAACAGCCAACACTAGTCAACAGCCAACAATGCATTAATGCTACATGATGCTTTATAGCATTTACAGCCAGTCATGTCAATGCTGGATCATGGTAAGAGTGCACCTGACTCACATTAACTATCCAGACCATAGTAATATTATTTCTGCTCATTGCCTCAACATATATATTTCTGCTTCTGAGGACTTCTGTCCAGTTCCTGTGGACTATTATTATGCTTTGCCTGGATTTTTGAAATCTATCCTTGTTCCAGCCCTTGAAAAATCCAGAAAATCTACTTTTTCCTGCTCCTGAAGACTCCCTGCCTTGTTCCTGTAGACTGCTGTTTTGTCTTGCTGGGATCCTTCCTCCTGAAATTCCATCCCCATTCTGAGTGTTGTCTGCTGTGTCTGTTCTCCCAATCATCTGACTTCTGGCTTGTCTGGATAATGCTCTTGTTTTATGCTTTTGTCAATTGGACTAATCCCGCATCTCTTGTTTCACTTGGACTTGCATTCTGGACTAAGATTTGGTTACTGTTTTACCCTGTTACCTGTTTGCCTTGGGTCCTGGTGTCCATGTTGCTTGCTACCTGTCCACACTGTAGACCCTGATATCCTGCTCTTTTTGTTCAGATTGGATCAAGGATTAATCATGTTTTTAGTAGAATTACTGAAATTACTGAAATCAGGGGGACATAAGGCTAATCATAGCCATATATTTGCATACCTAGATTTCTACTCTGTTCCAATTACAGATGCAGATGCAGATGCAGATGCAGAAGAAGATGAAATTGAATGTTTTTATGCAAGTATTTAGGACAAAATTGTTCATGCACCACAACAAGACATAATCATAGGTGACTAGAATGTAAACCTAGGAAACCAAGCAAAATCAAATGTTGCTGGAAAATTTGGCCTAGAGAACAGAAATTAAGCAGGAGAATGACTTGGAGTTCTGTGAAGCCAACCATCTGTTTATTATAAATACATGCTTCAAACAGACAGCTATAGATGTGAACAACAAAAGATCTCTTCCAGAAGATCTATGAAATCAAAGGGAAATTTAAGCCTAGATTAGAAATCATGAATTACCAACGGTAAAGCTTACTAGTGAAGGTGAAAGAAGAAATTGCCAAAGTAGGACCAGTTGAATATTGAGAAAACAAAAATCATGACTGCAAAAGAACTATACCAGTTAAAGCTGACAATGAAGATAAATAATGAAATATTTTGTGTAACTTGGTTCAATCATCAATACATATTTATTTACAGGCACCACTCTGGGTAGCTTGCAATATATAAAACATACAATGAAAAGATCATTACATTCAATATCATAAACAAAATGTTTATTAAAAACCCACAATAATAGTTGTCCCAAATAATAACCCCAAGTGCCTGGAGGCAAGAAATCAGAAGAAGACTGAGACTTGGAATGGCAGCAATGAAGGAATTAGAAAAGATTATCAAGTTAATTTTATGTGTCACTGGAAACCAAGGCTATCCACTATTACCAATCACTATATATGAGAAAGGGGGGGGGGGGGACTTGTTTAATTTAAAACCTGGTGCAGGAGTAGAGTTTTGTACATACCTCAGACTACCAGTAAGAAGAACAAATGAGTTGTTGTTTAGTCGCATAGTCATGACCCCATGTACCCCATGAGTTCTAGAGCAAATCAATCCTGAACTATATCTGGAGGCAAAAGATGATGAAATTGAGGCTTTCATACTTCAGGCACATAATAATGGGGCAAGATTTTCTGAAAGTACCACAGCCAGGATGGGCAAAGCATGTTTTCGGCATTGGAGGGTGAAATCTGAAAAGAAAAATCTGAGGTCACTGCCTGAGGCTTTCTGGAAGCCACTAGGATGGGGACCTCCCTGCCTCCATTCAGAAACACTATCACAGCAGATCTGTCAAATCATGCATGGTTGCTTCAGAGGATTTGAGGGAAGTGGGAGGTAAATGCCAGACACCAAACATTTGCCATGGTAGATGTCTGGGGTATTTGCTGTATGGATCTAGTCCCAGGTGAAAAACCAGCTAAAGCACTCTTGACAATTTCACACCTTTGAAGAAGAGGGAAGCAATGTGGTAGTTTTGTTAATCCCTCTTTCAAAGTAGATTTTGAATGAATTATGCTATTACAAGATTAATCACAGAGCATTCCTGTTTCCCCAAACACCACATCTAAGCATTGACAGCATTTAAATTCAGTATATACTCGAAACATAATACCTCCGTGACCTCTTTCTCTCAAATACACATTAGTTTTGTGTCTACTGCCAAATTCACTCAATTTTCTTACCATGGAATAGTTGCTGTGCATTCACTGATACACCACACCTAGGTGTGGTGTGATGGGGACAGTGATAGACTGAGACTAGGAGACCTGAGTTCAAATCCCTGCTCAGCCAAGGAAACTCACTGGAGATGTGGAACTAGTAAAACTGCTTATATATTGCACTTACCTTGAAAGCCCTATTAGGGTTGCTTTAAGCTTAGTGCAAAACTAACTGTTCAATTTGTTAATTCCTAATATTTCCATTTTATCATCTAGTTCAACAAATATGTCATTAATATCTAAGCAAACAAATGCTTCTATACAAGATGTACTTACTTTTTATTTCTGTGAAAAAACTTAATACTAAATTGGCCAGTTATTCAGTTACTCCCTACTTCTTTAACTCTGCAAGGAGACAGGAGGCATTCCTACTATTAATGTCTTTATTTATATCATTATAAGAATAATTAGAGCCTCCATCTTGCTTAGAAATTGGTGAAAAGAATGTTGGATTCATATTCTAACCCATGGTTGTTCAGCTTGTACTTCCAGAATACTGTACAAATAAATATGGAAACTAAATTGATGGACTTCCAAACATTCAACATAATTTACCTCAATTTTTAAGTGCACATTTGAAAAATACATATGTGAAAAGCAGGCAGAAAGAGGGATGGGCAAAGAGCTACGTGAAGCATCTCTTGTGGCCCTGGGCACTTGGTGCGAGTGTGCATGTATGTGTGAGAGAGACTGGCTTTTGATAGTCTGTGTGGTCCTTGGTGGGTCTTGGGGCAGAAAATTGATTCTTACAGTTATCAAAGTTTCCTAACCACACCTTATTTTATGGAAGAATAGGAACAAAGATGTTTTGGAAAATGTGCAGACAAAAAGCATGCAATTTTTGAAAAATAAACAAGTATAAATCTCTGTAACAAAGCAGTAATCCCCAAATGGAGCAAGTCCGAACAGTTGGAGGTGACATATGGAGATACTTGATCAAACGGAGCAGATTTGCCCAACTCTAATCTTGCCCCTCTACATCCCAGTAATTTTATTTACATAAAGCCATCTCCATGTAAAGTCAATAAATGACTTGTAGCAGCAAATGTGCCTCTTTGAAGTCACAAGAGTGGCCTTTAGCAAGGCTGAAGCAGGACGGCAGATGAATCATGCTTGACAAAGAGGCCCAGACCTTTCTCTCTAAAGAACTGCCATTCCTTTTTCTGAACAAGGGGTCTGTCTAAGGAACAGATTGTCGGCTAATGTGGAAAGTGGGCTGCCTTTTAGGGTTTTAATGAGGTAATTTCGATTTTATCTCATTTACCATACATTACACGAACAAAAGGACAGAAAGTTACAATCCTGAGGTAAGACTGAAAAACAGCGAACAACAGAAAATGAGACTAAACAAACAGGATGAAATGAATAAAGCTGGCTTTGACCCAAATGCTCACAGCAGAAAATGATAAAATATGGAATTTGCATTTTAAGAAATCATGCTATTGCAATAAGAACTATCCTCTCTTGCAAAAGCTGTGCATAAACAAAACATAGCATAAAAAAGATGCAAAGTTATGAAGGAGAGTTCTTGTGCATAGGGCAGACTCATATACAATATAGTTTTCTTTCCTTCTATGTCCTTGGATTCTTGCTTTTCTACAGATGCATTTTAGAAAGCAGAGCATGAAGTAGAAACATAGACCAATTTAAAATCTTGGAATGGTTTTAAGTGTTTTTATTATTCTGATTAACCTTTTAGATTCTTTCTTTATTCTCTGTCCGAACATCTGTCATTACAGATTAAATTAGGAATACTTTAATAAGTAAATATAATTCATGCAATTTATTTCTCACTGCAAAACTCACTAATAAATTGATCATATGATCAATGGTATGTGTTACCTCTTGTCTTTTCACCAAAAGGTGCCTTCATTTTGGCAGTTTCGCGACTGGCCTAGACACAGAAGAAGAAGAAACTGGACCTATTTCTTTTGTTTTTTTGCTTTGAAATACTCATTTCCTTCAGATTCAATTGGGCTGGGGTTTATCAATGGTGGGGGTTGGAGGCCAAATTTTTCTTTCCCCATCATTCCCCATGGGCAGCAATAAACCCAGAAATGGGGAATATATGGCCAAATTCTGAAAATAAAATTTAGAACAGCAAATTAAAGACATTCTCTTCCTGTTTCTTTTTGGAGGTGGATATTTTGGTGGCTTGGGGGCCTCTATAGCCCCCACCCCACCCCCCAGACACAAAAAATAGCTGATTCTGGGCTTCTACAAGAGCAGAATAAGCATTTTCATTGGCACAATGTTTTTTTCCCCTAATGGAAGCCTCGAGGGGTTTGGTGCAAGCTTTGGTAATCTCCAAAAACTGCCTTGGAACAACATTGCCTATTTCAATTACACACTGGTTATTGTTGTTCTTATTGTTTCTTTTTTAGTCAAAAAGAAGCTCCCAGGTTTGGAAATAACTGCATGCTTATGCTGGCAAAATCTGCAAATTGTCTATCCAACTCAGCCCTGGAAACCGAAATGGGATTCATGATAATATGTAAAGAAGGAAGACCAGATGTCAGGGCTGGTGCTACATTACTTTCACTGTTATCATGTCCAGCAGCATTTTTCAAAGAACAGCGAAACACCTTGCTAGATGAGCAGACCACATGCCAACAAAAACAGCAACAAATAGGAAAACAAGGGGCTTCCAGGAGCAGCAATTCTTTCTTTTTATTTATTTTATTTCTTTATTACATTTTTATACTGCCCATCTGTGATATTTTGCATTCTGGGTGATGTACAAACAATTAAATAAACAGCATATCATACAATGAACAACAATAACATAGATATCTGATGGAATCTGAGGGCAAGCAGGCTCAAATTTAGAATATATTTGTGGCCAAAGAGGCATTGAATACAGTCAATGGTTGGCCAAGGCCACATATTAGCCCATAGGCCATACACAACAATATTTTAAATCTCTTTTTAGAGGGGATTCAAGCTCCTTAGCTTCCCTTGGACAGAAGCTTGTTTCTGAGCAAAGTAAGTTCACCTGATAAAGCACCGACTCTGTTCCATCTCCCCTATCCTATAAAGTCACAAGACTGGCTGTGTTTGGAAAAACCTTGTTTCCCTGAAGAAGGCAACCACTGTGTGTCAGATCCTCAGCTGTCAAGACACTTGAGAAGACAGGTGGGCATTGGCTGTTACCAAGCAGCCCAGCTGCTCTTCCGACTTGGTCTGCTATCTTGGAGGACCTCTGCCATCTAGGAGTCCAATGTATAAATTGAAGGTAAAGAAGATAAAACTATGTTTGTACAAATGAGGGAGGCTATAGGAGGATACATTCATAGAAGGCATGTATACATACATAGTGGGGGGGAGAGAACCTCACTCAGATGAATAAGTGAACTATTTGTTCATTCCTGGACTAAGTGGTATCCAACAGCAACACATTCATTGGGCATAATCTAGAAACAATGAAAAGCATTCAGTTCACATATATATTAATGGACATATATGCACTTCATTTGCTAAATCACATCTCCTATGAAATAAAACAATGACAACCTAGAAATTGGCCAACCTGGGAGTCGACCCAGGCCATGAGCCTCTCTCCCCGTCCTAAGCCCTGTGCATTCCCGGATGTAACCATGAGGGAGTATCTTATAATTTCTATGGGAACTTCCTTAAAATGCCCTTATAATAATAAATGAAAACTGATAAGATTTCTGTTAAAATAAAAATTAGAAATAGGAATAAATGATAACAGGTTCCCCTCCAGAACTGATTCTATTTGAACTTCTTAGAACTAATTACAGACCCTGATGAAGCTTTCATTCAGAACCCTGTACTTTTGTAAACCTGTGAGCCAATTAACACATGGAAAAAGAATTTATATTCAAGTAGGTCTTCTTTTCACTATGATTATTTTTTCTTGTCATTATGGTTTATGTTTTTGGAAAGGAGAGGGGTTATTAGTGTATTAAAGACTTCTGTGTTTTGTTTCTGTATTTTGCTTTCATTTGTTTGTGTTGGTTTCAGTGTGTATGCTGTTTTGGTTAGATTTTGTTTTGAGAGGGGCTTCATTTTAATATTGTGTTTGCTATAGTATTTAAATATATGTCTGGCCGGACATCCCACTGTGGTAATGGAGTAGACTGTACAGCCAGCAACTCAATGCCGAGTGTTGGGCAGTGATAAATAACCTGACTTCCTAAAGGGGTCAACAGCTATGGGCGGATGAGCCCTTTTAGGTGGGGTGATGCTACCGAAAACCATCATAATGGGCCCAACGGCAAAATGAGCAGAGGAGGAACTCTGATTCCCAATGGTCATGCCAGATGGACTGGCTGTGAAGGAGCACCATCAGTGATGTGCTGCAAAAAAATTTACTACCCCCACCTGGGTATGGCTAACTCTGTGGGCGTGGCTAACTCTATGGGCCATGCCTACTTGGCTGGCCATACCATGTCCTGGTGTAGGGAAGTGGGCGTGGCTAGGCAAGTGGGCATAGCCTGGGGAAATTTCTACTACCGGTGCCCATGCACCAGTGGGCACCAGAACCAGTGCATCACTGAGCACCTTGATAATATCCTCAAGGCTGCAGCAGTCCATTGGAGTCCCGGTGTCAAATCCAGCATGTCTCATTTCATATGTGCCACAGGAGATGGCTCCGTGATCACAGTACAGTGATACCTCATACAATGTCCAAACTTGCTTCCACAAGTTTGGACTTTATAGAGATTTGGACTTTGTATGAGGCATGGAAAATCCTAGCCGCGATGCCTTATACAATGTCCAAAACCTTCGCCACGATGCCTTGTACAACGTCATTTCCATAGAGATACATTGTACTGTAACAGAACAGACTTCAGTGCAAAGTCATGAAAACAGACAGGAAACTGAGAGAACTTCAAGAAATCATTGTCTAAAGGTTAAATACATTACAAAAAAACATGTCAAACAACCCTGATTTTAGGGGACAAACCATACAACAAGTTTTTAACTTTTGAAAACTTTATGAAGTGCAGGTTTAAAAGTTAACATGTCCCATCATGCAGCACAGTGTTAATCTGCAGCCATACGGCCGATCATCCATTTTGTACAAGCACTCTGTAAACAATTACTGGATGGAAGCAAGGACAAAATGGATGCCAACATGTCCCATCATGCAGCACAATGTTAATCATCCAAACAGCAGCGAACACCAAACAATTAAAATCGCACTCAAAACGACTCCTGAACACTCTTCGCCTCATACAAAACCCACACCTTTTATACTGCCCAGACACAATGCAACCTGGGGAAAACCCCAATGCCTCATACAAAGTCTTTGTATGAGGCAACTTTTTTCAAGAAATTAGGTGATGGTGTATGAATTCGATGTTGTACAAAGCGGACTTTGTATGTGGTATTACTGTATGTGGGTCACTTCATGGCAAGCTGGGACTCACTTTAAACAAATTCTCGGCAATGGCGTTTTTCTTGCTTCAGGAAAAAATGCAATCCCAAAAATGAGTTGCAGCAGATGACAAGTATTTAAATATACCTGCCCAATATAGAAATCCTAGGAACCCAAAAAGTTTCCCTCACCTGTTTTAGCATATGTGGAGCTTTTATCACAAAAGTTACTTTGCAGGACACTGTTCATGTTGGCTGGAAAATTCTGGGACTTAGCTTTTTTTAAAAAAAGTAATTTTTCTGAGCTCTGATCATACAAGCTTCCATTTGCCTTCTCTCTATCTCTGGAGGGAGTTTCTAACTGACACTAAGAATGAAAGAAGAAGAAACCACCAGAACATGGCTTCTGTTTCTTAGCTAGTTCCTTAGCTAATTTTGTCAGTACGAATGGTCTCAGTTGAAAACAAATCTACTGTGATCACAAACTCAAAGCCAGCCATTTATCATTATGGAAAGGGTCAAAGATAACCAAAATGTCTGATAACTAAGAGTCTGATTTATCTTCATTAGTAGTCACCCATGATCATGTGTGCATCTGTTTTCATTCATGATTTTCCAAAAGCTCATTATGATTATGGGCCATTCATGAGGATTTTAACCCATCAGTTTTCCAGGGTAGGGAAGGGAAGGAAGGAACCATAAAATATAAGTTAATTTGCACTAATTGCTACTGTTATTGTCTCAAACCACAAAAATGTAAAACCATAAGCTCAAGGGATTACAAATAGGTTAAACAATATATATTTTTTTAAAAAAAATCCTTCACTTGTTTTATGCCATAATAATAAGTGTAAATGCCCCCAGGACAATCTTGAAAGCAGATAATGAATTACAAGAGTAGATACATTTTTAAATATTTTTTCCTTGCTACGTTTTAACCACAAAGGGTTCAGATTCAAGAAACTAGAGACAGGATGAGTACCTGTCAACATCTCCAGAGTGAGCAGACTAATCTAGCTGTTTGGTGTATTGTTCAGCACATAGATGTTCTTTAGTTTTCTGAACTGTCAATTATATTTTCTTCTGACACAAAACAACATTATCATTCCTAGCAAACTTCAAGTACAACATATAAAGCAATCTCAGATATAAAGTATCAAAAACCTGGAACCATGCTGGATACAGATTACAGATACTGTAATAACTTTTTTGTCTTCTCTAATGGTTTGTTATTGGTCAGTATGTCAAAAGGAAGCTGTCCGATATAATGACCCCTCAATACAATGAATGATGATGGAGACAGTTTCAAAGCAGTGACCAAGTTAGTTGGTTTCAGCATGAGGAACAGAAACAAAACAAGACAAAGGCCTTGTGGCACCTTGAAGAGTGTCTGAGGAAGAGGACTGTAATGCATAAAACTGAAATAAATACGATGACAAAAGCAAATGGTTGACCACAAAATAAGTTAAAAGAAGCTGGACATAAGCATAAGCCAGGAAAATGGCAGGCAAGCTGTGCTGCTGTTTTGCAGTGGCAGATCAATCCATCAGTCTTCAACAGCTTAAACCAGGTGTTCTCAACCTATGGCCTGTGAGCCAGACCTGGCCTGCAGCACCATTTAATGTGTCCCAGCAACACCACCACCACCACCAGAAGCAGACACTGATGTGTTTACATCAGCCATAAATGTGCCCGCAACTGTAATAAACGTGCCATAAATGCACCTGTGGCTGTTGTAAATGCATTTATGACAGCTGTGGATGCATTTTACTGCAGCGTTTATGGGGGGGGGGTCCACTAGTCTGGCCCACTCAGCTGTCTGAGGGTGTGTGGTCCAACCCATGGATTAAAAAGGTTGAGAACCCCTGGCTTAAAATAATGGAGGAGTGGTTGAGGTGACCTGTAAAAATTGCCTTGGGAGAGCACATGATTCTGTCCCTACTTTGCTTAGGTCATTGTGGTTATATTTTGGACATTAAATAGAAACATAGGAAGCTGCCTTATGCCTCAGATGCTTGGTCCATCAATCCATTCACTGTCAACTCTGACTGATAGCAGTTCTCCAGGAAGGATTCTTTCCCAGTCCAGACTGGAGATGCCAATGATTGAACCTAAAATCTTCTGTATACAAAGCATCTGCTCTAACATCAAGCCACAAATTTACTCCAAACTCTGTAATGTACACAAGGTGAATACCATGACCTAACTTCTCTATGGTGGTGTCAACATGGCCAATAACACATTCTATTTTTCTCAGTATCTAGCTTGTAAAAAAAAAAGTATTGAAGCATCAGACCAATTTCCACACCAGAATTTTAGTTTTCTGTCCCTTATAAGTCACCATATTTGTGTAATCTTCATGGGATATGGCTTAAAGAGAAAAGCATGCCATAAATTATTTTTCTTACACCATTCATTTCCCATACTGTTATGAATTCATTGGTTCATCATATATAATCACGGTATTGCCAATCCACAATTCATATATGGTATTGCCAGTCCACAGTTCAAATGATGAAAAGCCTCCTCCCTCTTCGCCAACTCACTGGGAACCTGGCTCTTCAGCCTCAACATCTTCATTTGAGTTGTCTAGAGATGGCGATCTCATGATGAATAGAATTGGGTTTTACCCCTGTTTCTGACAGGCATAGTATAAGCCTATTGAATACAGAAGGCTACATGCTCCAGTGGAAGGAGCAGAGGGCCTCTTACTGCTTCACTTTGCATCAAGACCTTGCTTTGAATGATAAGTTAACATGAGAACTGAATAAAAGGAAAGGTATAATTAAAGAAAATAGATTTGGGGAAATTTAGCAACCTTTTGTGGCTCTCACATTGATTAGAGGAGAAGGGTACAGTCTGGCACTAGACAAAATGAGTTTTTGGAAATTGTGAAAGTATGCTGTAAGGTAAAGGTTCCCCTTGATCGAAAGCTAGTCGTATCCAACTCTAGGGTGCACTGCTCATCTCTGTTTCTAAGCCGAAGAGCCAGTGCTGTCTGCTTCTGCAGACATTTCCGTGGTCATGTGGCAGGCATGACTAGACACTGGACCACACGGAACGCTGTTACCTTCCCACCGAAGTGGTCCCTATTTATCTACTTGCAATTTCTTGCTTTCGAACTGCTAGGTTGGCAGGAGCTGGGACAAAGACGGGAGCTCATTCCGTCCTGCAGTACTCGGGAATCGAACTGCTGACCTTCCGCTTCCCAGTCAGCATCTTAGCTACTTGAGCAACTGCAGCTGTGATACACCGCAATCTCCTGGGCATTGTATATTTCACTGGGTGTGTATTGTGGACTTAATTTGAAGGTATTTTGTGTTATTGTGGTGTCGTGTTGCAATGATAGAGATGTTACAAAGGTTGGCTACATCAAACAGTTAATCATAGTTTGGTATTTGTCATTGTTTGTATTATCATTTTTTCTAAGATTTTATATGTATTTTGTATGATGTATTTGAAATGTATTTTGTTTTTGTTTTTTAATGTCTGTTTACTCTTATGTTACTTTTTGAAAATTTAATACAAATTATATTTTAAAAAGACCTTCCAGGAGAATAAGTACCATGGCCCTCTACTAAATTGCACCTTTGGGCCTCACTGATTTACTCACCTAGGGGCAATGGAGCTGTCAAGATAGGCATCTCCAAAGTGTTATGGTACTTAAAAATGTGGAAAAAACTAGCAAGCAGTAATCATCATGGGGTGGCGGTGGTGGAATAACTTTTGGAAAATGGGACATTCTGCCTCTGTGCCTCAGATGCATGACATGAAGGCTGCCTCACAGCAAAATCTAACATGTCAACACAAAACAAGTAAAAACACAGCAAGGCTAGAATGTTGGCATTGGGAATTCCCCCTTCATGCACTGAAAGTCATTTTTAAATTGATGGAGGGTTGATTTGCTGTCATTGTGCTCTTATTTTTACCAACTACATAATCTGAAATAGCACCAACTATTGATGTCCAAGCTTTCCTTTTTTCCCTTTTTGTTGTTGTTCAGTCGCATAGTCAATTCCAACTCTTTGCAACCCTATGGACCATTAGCACTCCAAATGTGGGTGGACAAAACATGTGTGCTCCTATTGACATATATTACTGTATGTATAAAAAATAAAAATATATAAATATGTGTGTTTATATACATTACTCAAGCTAATCTTTCCAGGAACCTTTAGGGTGAAATAGTCCTTAGAAAAGTGTTGATTTATGAACTGTAACAAAATGGTGGAAAACTGATCAGCAATAAGCTTGTCATAGGTCTCACAGTTTGCAAAACATATTATTGTATTCTGGGATAATCCTGTATGACAAGATTTCTTCCTCCTCCCCCTCTCATATGGTTTTGTGTGCGTGCACGCACGTGCGTGAAACTTTTTCCTGCTTCAGCAATAAATTTTCTTGACTCTAATTAAAATTAGTATGAGACCTGGGGAGCTTCTTTCCAAAAAATAATTCAAAAAGAAGCAAATCATTTTGAGAAAGCTGCTTGGCGGGGCCACCTGGGGCTTTTCTAATCCATCATAATGTGCTGACTGTTTGATTCTGCGATATACCACTGTATACAATAGGAAACAAGTTTTGCTGAGGTGGAATGCACCAAATGCATTAGCAACAAGTGTAAGCCATTGTGATGAGACAATTACAGACTTCTCTAGCCGCATCTCTCTGTGTCTTCCATCTCCACAGACCACCCAAATCCTGCCTGCATTCATCATGAGTTCTCAATTACAAGGCTTTCATGGGACAAGGGATATTTTTTCAAACTCTCATGCTTCAACTTCACTCATCATTTTCAGACTGAGTTCTGCCTTATCCAAAATGGCTCAAGAAGAGGAACAGCTTTAGACATGGACCCAGGCTCTTGTTGGTGGTGAACATCATTGGTCACTTAAAGAAAGCCACATACCTCCAAGGCATGCCATTGCTAATACCAGGACCCTCTTGGCCTGACAGTGCCAATTCACCTGCCCACTCTGAGTATGCCTAACAGTGAAAAGGTTAGCACCTGCCTCAGTATCCTCTAGTTGCCTTCCACTCTTTTTCTGGGTGGTAGTGCTGAGTTGTGGTTGTTGTTGCTATGTGCCATCAAGTTACCTCTTACAACCCTATGAATGAGTTATCTCCAAAATTTCCTTTCCTCAATGGCCCTGCCCAGTTATTGTATACTCAAGGCTTTGACTTCTTTACAAAGTCAATCCATCTCTCATCCATCCATCCATTTAAAAACCACCATAGTCTCCAACACTACTCTAGGCGGTTCACATTAGACCTTCTCCCCACCTCCCGACCCCACTGTCTTCAACATTTCCCAGCATTATCATCTTTTCCAGGGAATCTTGCCAACTCATGATGTGTGATCTCATAATGAACTTGAAGTACACGAAGTGTTGAATTAGTGTAAGACTGGGGTTAATTAGTGGTAGCATTGCTAAGGGCCCTCCCCCCAGGTCTTTTGATCTTAACAGGCACTAAACCAGGCAGGAGACAGCATCTTCTGTAGTCTGATTATTTTATTGAGGATGTAAAGTCACACAGAGCATTCATTAACAAACAGTGCCAAAACAAGAAACCTAACTAGAAAGCCATGAGGGCTTTCGTCCTAACCCCCCAAAGCCCCGTACCCACCAGGCACGGTGGGATATGAGTTCCTTCCCCCATTCTCCACCCATTCTCCACCTCCCTCCTGCCTCAGCCAGTTGTCACCCAATCCTCAGGCCCTTTGGGGGTAATTAGTTGTCTCACTCATCCTGCCTCATCCTTGCCCCCTTGTTCCCACTCTCTCTCTCTCTCTTTGTCCTACCCCTCCTGATGGAATGTCATCCTGATAATACAGGGCAGACCAGAGTGCATCTCCAACCTCTCCCCTCCTCCCATGGCCACCTGGGCTCCCAAGGGAATGGAGAAGGGGAAAATCCTCTTCCTATGTGTGGGGCGGCTCACTCCTATCTTTACAATTAGGCTACAAAAAAGTATCACTCTGTTTTTGGTCTGTGTCAGTTCTGCACAGGTTCATTTGGAAGTCCCTTCCATCCCACTGCTGTTTCAATCTGCAGTTTTAAAAGTAATAATTACAAACATTTGCATTTTCTTTTACATATTTGTTTTCACACACAAAAATCTTTTATACCTTGTACCCCCAAATCTGAATTATAACATGTGTTTTATGCCAAAATACATACTTTAATGTGCGTGTTTTTGTACAGAGAGAGCTGAAAAATATATCCTTATGTTTTGAGGGGGGAGAAATTGAGGTACAACTATATTCCAATTCACACACGATAGTTTGCTTTGCCTAAATATGTGGACTAAACAGGATCCTCACATATCTCCAAACTACAGAGAGATAACAAATAGATAGGTAGCAATAGCTGGGTTGAGGAGGTGGGCTTATTTAGAGAGGTCTAGCTGATTTGTGGTACTGCAGGGGCTTAGTGGTTAAAATACTGAACTTGATGACTGGAAGGTTGGCAGGTCAACAGATCGAGACCCGAGTGCTCCACGATGGAGTGAGCTCCCATCTCTGTCCCAGCTCCTACCAACCTAGCAGTTTGAAAGCAAGAAATTGCAAGTAGATATATAGGAACCAATTCAGTGGGAAGATAAACAGCATTCTGTGCACTCAGATGTCTAGGCATGCCTGTCACGTGCCCACGGAAATGTCTGCAGACACAGACAGGCTATAAACAGAGATGGACACTGAACTCTAGAGTCAGATATGCCTGGCTTTCGAGCAAGGGTGACTTTTACCTTTACCTTAGGTTATTTGTGTTTCTGGAATTTCATGTTAATATTCAAGCAATATAGGCGGCTATCTTACACCAAGTAAAACCATAGGCCCATTTAGCTCAGTATTGTAAACACTTACTGGCAGCAGCTCTCCAAGATGTCAAGCAGGAATCCTTCTTAACTGTACCTGGAAATAATAGAATTCTGAAGTGGAATCTTTAGCAAGCCAAAACCCTTAAAGACATAAAGGGGTTGTGGTGGCTTAGTGGTTAAGATGCTGAACTTGATGACTGGAAGTTCGGCAGGTCAGCAGTTCAAGACCAGAGTGCTGCACAATGGATTGAACTCCTGTCTCTCTCCCAATTCCTGCCAATCTTGCAATTCAAAAGCAAGAAATTGCTAGTAGATGAATAGGTACCACTTTGGTGGGAAGGTAACAGTGTTCTGTGCACTCCGGTGTTTAGTCATGCCTGCCACATATCCATGGAAATGTCTGGAGACACAGACAGTGCTAGGTCTTTGGCTGTAAATGGAGATGAGCACCAAACCCTAGAGTAGGATACAACTGGCTTTTGAACAAGAACGACCTTTACCTTTACCTCAAGACAATGTGAAACTTATGACTGGTTGTGTAACTGACTGCACAAGCAGAGTAAGATCCACCGCATGATGGACATCCAGGAAAACAGCTCCCATTGCTTGTGCAGCTGTCCATAAGCAATTACAACTTCCCCCAGTAGACTTCAGCCTGTAGAGAGCCCCTCATTTGTTCTTGCTACATTAGTTCACGCTTATCCAGTAATGATGCTTTTTATTCTTCAGCTCTCAGAATGTTCTAGCAAAATAACCTTCACAAGCTCTGCTCTTTGTACACTGAATGCGAGCAAAACAACCACAGCACACATTTAATTTCTGTGTTTTCACAGAAAGCGATAGGGAAGTGTTCCCTTTCACAATACAGTACATATAGTGCAGATCCTGATTAAATGCCATTTTAGTAGGAGATCTCTGTGTGTATGTGTGTGAAAGATTGAGGGTTGGAAGCTGTAGTCAAGGGGCAGCAATGATATTTTTGTGGCCATCCTTGTGCCTTTTAAGCTGCCCTCCTGCCAGGTTCAAGGCAAGGACATTGTCTTGTGTTTAGTATTGAAATAAGGGGTTCATTGCCAGTCTGGTGGGTTTCTCACATGGAATGTGAAGGTGTCCTTTTTCCTGAGGCAGAAAAATGTCTTGGGCCAATCTTGCCTCTAAATGAAATGCTGTGATGACGTCTCTACAGCTTCCTGCTTGGGATAGTTGCACTCCCAGAGGGCTTTCCTTGTTTCTTCTAAGTCTCTCTATTTCCTGAGCAAATATTTTCTGGTACAGCAGCTCTGGGGCTTCTGTTATGTATGCCATTTGTCACGATGGGCCAGTGCTGATGCCCCTGTCAAAATTGTGTTCCTCTAATACTTGGCAAAACAAGTCCCAATTTGTGATGCCCTGAAGGGGCCCCCCAAGCTCCTACTGTTCCTCAAGTGTATTCGTATGCCAGGAATTTATTTATTCCTCATTCTGCAGGGCTGAATTAACCTAGCCATCATCCTCATTCAATTCGTCCTTTCTAACTGAGAAATCGCTCTGCCAGTTGAGTGCTCAAGGTGACAAAAGGGTGGGTGGGGGAAGGTGAAACTACTTTTGTGTCTGTCACTGCACAAGGGAGGGGGAAATGACAACTTTTTAGCATAGATTCCCTATGGATGTTCCAGAAGGCAGGGCAGAACCCATAAGTCTTGGAGAAATATGAAACAAAAGACAGAAAACTGATGCCTTTTTACTATGGAAGCCTACATTGTGTGGAAGTAACACCCTACAAAACATGAGATATCCTATCCAAAATGGGTCACTGTTTCAAAATGGCACTCTGAATCTCTAGCTCCGGATCTATCAAATGCCTGCATGTAATTATGGTTTGTTTGTTTCACTGCTTTTGATTTGTCATATCATTTTTTCCTAACCAAAGTCTTTCTTTAATTCAGCATGCCTGCATTTGAAATGCTCTAGTTTAATTAATAAGAAAGAGAGGTAGACTGGACCACAGATGTCTTTTCTGTCACCCCACAACATTTGGTCTTTTGTGTGCCACAGGATTTCCTTCTGTCCTTTTTGACAGCCACATGAAGCTCCTGGGAGAGCCCATCTAGAGACGCAGGCCCATAAAGTACAACTGTACCTCCTGTTTCCACTTCCTTACCCTAAGACAACTATGGAAATCTACAGTGGATGCAGTCTGGTGCCTGGATGACTGCCTGGCCATGGTACTGGAATGCACCAAAGCTAATAAGTTGAGACTGAACCCGGGGAAGTCGGAGGTGCTGGTGTAGGAGGGTCCATCTGCCCGACTAGGGGCCCTGATCCCAATGCTAGATGGGATGACCTTGTCCCCTAAGGACCAAGTACGTAACTTGGGGATCATATTAGATTGCCATCTGACCCTGGAAGCACAAATTACAGCAGTGTGTAAAGCTACATTCTTCCATCTCTACCAGATAGCTCAGTTGCATCTCTACCTGGAGAGACGGTCCCTCATAGCACTAGTTATCTCACTGGTAATCTCTCATATTGATTACTGTAATGTTCTCTATATGGGGCTCCCCATGTGCCTGATACGGAAATTTCAAAGGGTACAGAATGCAGCTGCCAGGCTGGTTACTGGGCGAGAAAATTTGTACATATCTCCCCAGTCCTGGCGGAATTGCACTGGCTACTCATTGCGTTCCGTGTCAGGTTCAAGGTGGCAGTGCTGACCTTCAAAGCTCTAAACAGTTTGGGACCTTCCTATTTGGCAGAGTATTTACCCCTCAGAAATCAGGCCCATTTCACCCACTCTTCTCTTATACCTCGACTCCAGGTACTGGCTCCCAGGTTTGCTAGAAAGTCTGTTACCTGCTGGAGGGCTTTCTCAGTGGCAGCCCTGGCTAACTGGAATGCTCTACCTGGGGAGCTGCATTTGATTGACTCTTTAGGGTCCTTTAAGAAGCAACTGAAAACTTTTATTTTTGAGGAGGCCTTTGGCAGCTTGTTGAAGTTTAAATAGGAGACCCTCCCATCATGGCCACTTGGGCTAGTGGTCCTTGGTGCTAATTGGACTGGGTGGGGGAGGGGGTTTCTATGGTTTTATTATGGTTCTGCTTTTTTAACATTGTCAGCAACCCAGAGTGGGAGGGCATCCCAGATGGGTAGGGTATAAATCAAATAAATAAATAAATTAGAGAGCTGTCCTGAGATAGATTAGGGCAGACATGCTGAAGCTGAATCTAGGCAATGCATGAAAGATGAAAAACGAAGTTCCATTTTTAATTTGTCATTAATAAAGATTTCCCACTCTAACCATTGGTTGCCCATGCCCCCTTCACAATAAAATGCACAAGCATCACATGCACACATGTGCTCACACAAGCACAAACCTACATGTGTCACCAAATCCCCACTCCAAGCTCCCAGCAATGCGGAGACATGATCTCCACTTTCCCCCATAGATAACCATGGACTACTCAAGGACTCTTGGATAATTCAATCATCCCAGAATAAATTCTGGATGAAAGACAATTGCTGCTTCTTCACAGAGGCTGTTGCATCTTGTCAATAGTGTGACATTCCTTGCCAGACCCATTTATGGGGCATGGCTAACAGGAAACTCACCAATCGCAGAATATTTGCAAGAGCCTTGTGGGGAGGGGCTTTGGTAAGTCAACATGGACTTGTTATATCATTAACCTTTGTGGAATCTTGATCTCAGAAGTACATACATTATTTGGATTTGCATACAATATATGGATTATGTAATTGAGTGCATACATTATATAGATTATGTAATTGAGTGTATACATTATATGGATTGTGCTTATATGTGCTTATGTAATTGTTCAAACAGAAATGTGTCATAACTTTTATTGTTGCTGATATGTGTTTCTTGATTGTGTCCTGTTCATCTCCTCTTGTAATAGCTACAGCTGGCCCCTCCTTTTTGTACCCTTGTATTCTTGTGTATAAATATCCCAGATCTTGAAGGGTTCAGGGCTGACCCCCTTTGAGTCAGACCTGTGGTAGTGTTTTCATTGCAAAAATATTCTTAGGCCATATGCAATAAAACTTCTATTTCCCCCCATAGGTTGTTGCTTATTGGTCATGATTCCATCTCGACCGGAGTGTTTTTAATCTAAATAAATTAAATGATACCCAAATGTTTTCTTTTAAAGTAATTGACTAACGTGTTTCCAGGGCTTTTGCACCCTCCCATTTTGGGTGCTGCAGACTTTGAATTTAAGGTATTACAGGTATCATACAGAGATTCAGTTCTTATGCTGTTTATGTGCCATTCAGTTGGTTCCAACTTATGGTGACCCCATATAGTAACAATCTTATCATTAACAATCCTGCTCATGTTTTGAAACTACAGACTATGGATTCATTTATTGAGTCAGTCTACCTCATGTTATGTTGCCCTCTTTTCCTACTGCCTTTAACTTTTTTCAGCATTATTGTCTTTCCCATCAAGTCTTGTCTTCTTTTTTGATCCTTACAAAGTATGAGAGCCTCAGCTGAGTCTTTTGAGATGTTGCCATTCAGGTTTAATTTGATCTAGAACACACTTATTTGTCTTTCTGGCAGTCCACAAGCTCTCCTACATTGCCACATTTCAAATGAATCTATTTTTCCCCATCAGCTTTTCGGTCATCTACCTTTCACTCGTGCACGTACTATTAAGCAATATCACAGTATGGATGGTTTTGACCTTGGTTTTTGGTGATACAGCCATACATTTAAATATTATTTCTAGTTTCTTAATAGTTGCCCATCATCGTAGCTTTTGAGTTGCCTTCATAGCTGTGATAACAGTTCCAAACAAAACAGAACTAACAGTACAAAATGAAGCAAATTCTGGACAGTTTTACAGCTAATCCTTAGTAGAGTTGTACTCCCGGTTAAAGATTAATACTTTGAGAGTTCTCCTAGACTGCTGATTGAGAAATTCTTCTCAAAAACAAATGACGCAATATTTAATCAAAACCTATCACAAAGTTTACAACACTAATAAATACTGTTGTGTAAGATTACTCTAGTTTCTGTTGTGAAAATAGAACTGGAGCAGTATTAAGAACATTTGCACCAAACATGAAGTTTGCAAATTTGGGTAAATTCTTTCGTAATGAACTGGATTAGCATTGTCATTAAAATATAATGGCCTAATTCAAGAGCTACAATACTTTCCTTTATGAGAAAGGAATGTGCATAGGTATTAAAGGCAAGGAGACATTCTGAAGCAGGTGATCATAGCTTCATTCAGGACTGATATGGCTAAATATGCAAGGATTCAGACTCAGAAACCTCTGACCTTTAGCTAGTCAATATAAGGAAATTTAGTGAGGTCATATAAAAATGAAAATAAATTAAATTCTGATATGGATCACAGTGCATTTAAGAGTTAATGGACATAAATCACGAATGGCAATACAAAGAAAACTATTTCAAACCATTTCAATCTACCTGGACACTCTGCATAAGACTTGAAGATTGCCATTCTGGAACAGAGAAATTACAAGACAATGATCCAGAGAGACACAGTAGAGGCATGCATATGCTGGAAACCCATCTCAAATGGGTTTCTGGGACATTATCAAATTTGATACACCACAACTAACAGGTTGTTATATACTGCAACTTCCCACATCCCCTTTGCAGGACAAACTTCAGTAGAATTCTCATCCACAGCCTCAGGCCACCTCACAGAACAAAGGAAGAACTTGGTGCTTTGCCTGGATCACCCACACCATTGTCTATAGATGCTAGGTCTGAAGGGTAAACTCATTAGCAAATGTGTAATGTCACAACTAGCCATTTGCAACTCAACAGGGTCAAACCTCTCAGCAAATCTGAATATCAACCAGAGATCTTCTGTTGTTACCAATTATAAAAAGCCACATTAATTTGTAAACTTATCTGTTATGCTAGCCAACCATTGTGTACCTCTGTGCCTGATGTCTATAAATTGATGCCATGAAGTCTCACTCTTATGTCTGATGAAGTAGACTTGATCTACGAAAGCTAACATTAAAATACAGCAGTTAGTCTTTAAGGTGCCACAATGTTTTTTGTCTTTTTAATTTTTTTTTTGTTTACTCCCTGATATGCTTGCACAGACTAACAGAGCTACCACTTCAAAAAATTATTGACATGGAAATCAGATGCAGGATGCAGACTGAAGACATTATAGAAATCTGCTACTGCATTGGCAGAAGAGCAGGAGAAGAGAGGAACCACAGCCTGCATGATGCCACTTACAATTCCGGACTGCTACAACAGCAGCTGCATTCATATGGTAATCCTTATGGAAGGCAGCCTTGTTTCTGGGTGAAGAACTAGCCAAGACCAAGTTCACTGAACCCAGCATACCATTCAATCAAACACTTTTTTTTTGGGGGGGGGGGGACGATGAGCGACACAAAGACAGGAAGAGACTTTTCTTTTAACTTGGCAACTGAAAAGATGTCAGTGGAAGGTTTTTTTGGGGGGGAGGGGTGGCAGTAAATAAAAGCAGTACAATTGGGGAAGAGTTTTCTTCCATTATTTCTGAATGCACAATGTGTTGTTGGTAAATGAAATATTAACAACTGGCTGTATTGGCATACAAGGTGGTAAAATATAAATAAATGATGAAGTGTATAATATGTATAATAAATTGAACTGAAAGAACTTGGCAATCTGCCAAGTTCCCCCCTTCCCCTTTCAAAGTGATAGGAATCAAATACAAGTTCCCCAGATTTTCAGTGGTGCTATGAAACTGCCTTCTCATTGCTACAACTTCTAAATTAGTGTCAGTTGCAACAGACTAGAATCCTCCCTTGGCATTTCACCTTCTGATTCCTTGTTGCTTTAACTGCCTCTTTTGTGTCTCTTGCCTCCTCAGAGCTTTTTCGTTCAGTTTTTTTAAAATTTAAAATAAAATCAACAATGCCTGTTTTATTTTCATGAAAATGGTCCAGTGGCAGCCTTTTCAGCGTTGCTTCCAAGAGTGTGATCTTCTCATGCAAACCATAATACCTCTTTTTAAAAGGCAGCAGCTTTCTAATTAAAGTCTGATTATACACAAGCTGGTAAAAAAGCACATGCAATTGCCAGTGTTGGATGTATAGCCAGAAGGTAGAAACTGCAGTCTAACTATATTATTCTATTGAAAATATGTAGGACTAGGTACAAAAAGTGGATACAATAAAATATCAAGATCTAGTTCAGTATCTGGAATGTGAACATTCAGATATCTCTCTGTGGAACATTCTCTTTCACAGATACAGTATTCAGGTGAGATGTGAAGGTGTTCTTCTTAGGGATGACAAAATCAATTTTGCTTGCTCTCATATTAAAATTATTTCTGTTCCCGATACTAAGAATTTGACAAACGCTGATAAGTTCTTCAAAAGCAAAAAAAGCCTGATGTTTTCTACCATCTGCCAGCCAGGTTCAAGCAGCTGTTCAAAACACAAAGAAGACCATGTCATGCCAACCTGAGTACAGATATTAAAGAGGGGAGGAGCTCAGGGGGCTCTGTGGCTGGGACGAAGGTGGAAAATGTCCTCCTGCCACCGAGCAATGGTTTCTCCAACATTTGAATTTTAAAAATTATTCACTGGGTTCCTCTTTATCTCACATCCTGTATGTGGGGTAAATAAATAAATAAAAGGTATATCCCTCCAATGTCTAAAGAAGGATGTGTGTTGTCCCCAAACATCTGATGGTTGCGGACCAAAAGTACAGAAGGTAGAGAGAATGAGAACATGCTTTAAAGGATGTTGACTGAGACTTCAGCAAATGAAAATACACAAAGCAGTAACTGACTTAAGTAGATGTGAAGAAAAATTTAAAGGTAAACAATAACAAAGGTAAGCAACAGCACTAGAGCATACCTGGACAGATGGTGTGAGGGCAAAACAGTACACAAAATATTCAAATTCTGAATTATCTGTAAGTACTACATGTATAATATTTTACATAGAAACTACACATGGGTCAAATTACTCCTAAAAATGTATTGCACAGAGAGTGGGACTGATGACAAAAACAGAGCCATCAAGATATAATTTTAACAACCTCAATCTGGTAATAATCAATTGGGAAAAAAGTCTCATTGAATTCAATGGCCTTTATTTTCTGCTATATATGCTTAATTTGGTTATTTCAAATGACATTTTTATCATTAACTAGTATATTTTGCCCGGCGGTGCCGGGCTTTGTAAAATTGTGTTGAATAGTAAAGGGTTTCATTTCTTTTCTTGAACCAATGGTGCTGAGCTGTTTTAAATGGTGTTGAAAGGTTTTATGATTTTGTGCCTTCGAGGCACTGCGTCCGCCTGTGGTGGACTTGCACTCCCAGTGTGTGTGTGTGTTTGTTTGTTTTTTGCACGCCGGCTTCCTCAGTGCCAGGCTCTTTAAATTGGTTTTGGAAGGTTTTTGTTTTATGTTTATGCAAATTTTATTTTATTTTAATTTATTTAATGTTAATTATTATTTTTTACTTTAAAATTTAATTTTGGTTTTTTAAATCTTTATTTTTAAGTATTTTTTATTTTTTGTTTTGCTTTTTTGCTTTTCTTGAGTGAAAAGTGATTTCTGGGGTTTTTTGGTATTTTTTGCGATTAGTGTGAATATTTTTGAATGTTTTGATAACTTATTTGATTAATTTGGGAATTAATCTTATAAGTTTCAATATTTTTGAATGTTTTTCTCTTGTGGCCTCTGGGTGGGGGTGGTGAGCTTTTCTTCCTTTTCTCTTCTGTCCTCTGGGTGTCGCTTCTGGTAAGTATTTTCATTATTTTCTCATTTGAGTTCCGGCCGTCACGGAGTGAAGACGTCTCCAGGTAAGCTCTCTTGGGTTGGTTTTTTTTTTGGGGGGGGTGTGTGTTGGGTTTTTGGGGGGGGGGTCTTTCTGATGTTTTTGTTGTTACTTTTTGAATGTTTTTGTGTTTCTTTTTGACTGTTTTTGTGACTGGTTTTGCATGTTTTTGTGACTATTTTTGAATGTTTTTTGTGTACTTTGTTGTTGTTTTGTTGGGGGGGGGGTCATTTTTCTTCGTGGGCCAGTCTGGATCCCTGGCCCGTTGAAAGAAAAGGGTGGGCTGGTGGTCTTTTTTGGGGGGGTTCACGGGCCAGGCTCAATCCCTGGCCCGTGGGCAGGAAAGGGCAGGGGGTGGTCTTTTTTTGGGGTGGGGGGTCATGGGCCAGGCTCGATCCCTGGCCCGTGGGCAGAAAAGGCCGGGGTTTGTATTTTGTTTTTCACGGGCCAGGCTCGATGGCTGGCCCGTCGACAGTAAGGGCAGCGGCAGCAGAGGGGGGTTCTTTTTTCTTGCGCGCCGGCTAGCCCATCGAAAGGAAGGGCAGCAGCGGGGGTTTCTTTGTTTTTTGTGCGCCGGCTGGCCTGTTGAAAGGAAGGGCAGCGGCAGTGGTGGGGGGCTTTTTTCCCGCAGGCAATGCTGGCTGGCCCGTGGGAAGGAAGGGCAGTGGCGGTGGGGGTTTTTTACTTTTATTTTTCGCGCGCTGGCTGCCTCAGCGTTCTGCGCGCTAATGGCACGCAGGATGCTGGGGCTTGTAGTTTTGCCTGCACGTGTTTGCTTACTGCAGCGGTTTTCTCCTGCGGCTTTTTTTATTGGCCGCGGTGCGTTTCCGAACGTTCCTTTTGCTGCGCCGCTCATCCTGATTGGCTCTGGTGCGGTGCGGCACAAGGAATGTTGGGAATTGAAGTTCCCTTTTTTTGTTTGCATCCGGGGGGCTCCTGCTCCCCGGCCAAAATTTTCAACCCGACAGTTACCTGCGAACCCCATTCGGGCGAGTGCATGGAGGCTCGGACCTTTGTCACATTCCAACAGTTAACACACCATTTTATAGGTATAGATGTGCAACCTGAAGAGAATACTAGCACAATTATGAATAACATCATATATTCAAGAAATGATACAAAATTGACTCGCTGGTTTTACTACATAATTAATGTATATTTGTAATTAAGCCTAAACTGAGATTTTTCTTCTCCTTTTTCCTCAGGCAAGGCATGAAGAAACCGATCATTTTGAGTGGAGTGATCAGCAACAAGAAGCTTTTGAAAAGTTAAAAATAAGCACTTATGTCAGCCCCAAGCTTTAAGGCTACTAGATTTGTCCCAACTTTTCAGGCAGTATGTGAAAGTACACAGAAATAAAAGTGTAGATGTCAGAGACCAGTTGCCTATTTTTCCAAAGGAACTAGATGGCCATGCACAAGAAGAAAGTTTACTTTTTCTGCAGACATACAAGTACATACTAACCATGGTTTGGCAAATAAGGGACATTTATGGATTAGTAATCAAAGACTGATAAAAGCTACCCAGAATGCCTAAATCCCTTGCAATTATCCATTCTTCTGGAATCAGAAACAGTAGCAAAAGGAAGCAGAAGGGCAGAAGCAAAGCGAAGAGCAGCTATGTTTAAAACAGCCAAAACAAATACCGGAGTTGTATTTGATTAAAGAATTTGAGGACTTAAAAGTACAACACATCCGAAGTACATGAAAATAAAAGAAGAAAAAGCCTGTCAGGATCTAAAATAAATACTTACTTAAAAGTAGTGAGGCTTAGTGGAATCATCCTTGTTCATTTGATCCACAGTTAGGGGAAAGATTGAGAAAGCAAGTGGGATTGCTGAAAGCATGTATTGCAGAATTGTATGAAAGTAAATCAATAAGTCCAGGTTTTAGCCTATGACAATGCATGATATGAGAACTCCCCTCTGTACAAAGTATCGTATTTCCCCATTTGAATTTCTGTCCTATGACAATGTTTAAACATAGAGTTGGCCAGATCTGGCCCACATAGAAGGGGAATGGAAGTTAGGAAATTATTAACTCAGTCACTGCAGTATAAATAAATAAATTTAAAAAATGAAAACTATAAACAACTACCCCTACAAAATACTTTGATACCCAAAAGGTGGCAACTCCTAAAGAAGAAAGGATAAAACACCGATCTACAGGTATGTGCAAATTGCATGTGCTATTATATACATATATAGCTGTAAATTTTGGAATTGTCATTGTCATTAAATAGAAAGAAGACATCTTATCACAATAGGGCTGTCTAGCCATCTCATCCTCTGCCACCCCATTCTCCTTTTGCCTTTGATCTTTCCCAACATCAGGGCCTTCTCCAGGGAGTCCTCTCTTCTCATTTAATGACCAAAGTACTTGAGCTTCAGTATTTGTCCTTCCAGGGAGCAGTCAGGGTTGGTTTACTTCAGGATTGACTGATTTGATCTTCTTGCAATCTAGGGGACTCTCAAAAGTCTTCTCCAGCACCACAGTTCAAAGTTGTCTATTCTTCTGTGCTCAGCCTTCCTTATGGTTCAGCTCTCACAGCTATACATTACAACTGGGAAGACCATCACTTTAACTATGTGTACTCCTTTTCCTATTCTAAACCAATCATTTGTTCCATGTCCTGTCCTAACTATCACTTCTTGACCCACATACAGGTTTTGCAGAAGACAGGTGAGGTGATCTGGTATTCCCATCTCTATAAGGACTTGCCACTGAAATAGGAGTGAAAGAATTAAGATATTAATTCTAATTTTAATTCTGGTTTAAAAGTAAAAATCATTTTCTCAGCTACTCTGTAAAGTTAAACAGATCAGATTGACCTAATCAATATAGAACATGATGATGAGGCTAAAGTAAACAGAAGGCCTTGTGTCCACAAGCCCAGCAAATAAAATACAGTTTGTACAGCTGACAGGGATTTCTCTTAGACTCAGGAAACCATAATGCTGAATAATATTTGTGTGACACGACATGAACAAATATTCTGAATGTTCTAACCTGAACTGCATGACAATGTCAAAAGAGTAATTAATAATTTTGGCTTATCCCATAGTGATGAAATGTGTAGAAATTTCCTAATTAAATGGTATAAAAAGAGGGCTCTGAAAATGTATTGTCATTCAGGGGGATTATTAGCTTGTTAAAGCCCCTCTGAATCTGTTTGGCCAAATAATAAAAAAACTCCTAATCTGTTTTAGCTGGAAAGTGGTTTGTCTCATTTTCATTCCACAACATTTTTGGCGAACTCCGCCGAGGACTGACTTGACAAACAGCAGGCACCATTGTCGCTCCAGACAGCTGTTCCTGATGGGATAAAACGACGCCTCTCCAGGGATAACCTAAATGCTGGCATAGTAGACCTTTGATCTACTCTAGGAAATCAGTGAAGAGGTGGCGAGTAACTATCAGAGAAACAGACCAGTCAAAGGATCCGGAAGGCTAAGACAGATGGATCCAAAGTCGACAGAATCCCTGGTCTTCTAGCACTTCCCTTTTATTTGTTCCTGTTCTTGGGGTTAGCTATCAAGTGCTCAGCTGGTTTTTTTTCTTTTTTTTCTTTTGGGATTTCCCAAATTCCTCTGGTTTCTTCAATCTTCCCATTCCATCTCAGCCAATTCATCATGTTCTTCTTGTCTCTCTCCATAACTTCCTCTGCCAAATGGGTGCATTTTTCCCATTCCTCTCTCGGGACAATTCCTCTGCCAGTGGCCCTCTTGCTTGCAGTAAGCACACTGATTATAATCAAGTGTTCCTTTGCCTCTTCCCAAAGCAAGGGCCATCATCTCAGCTATCTTCTTTTCTCTTATATTCTCCTTCTTCTCTTCCTCATAAGAACATAAGAACATAAGAACAGCCTTGCTGGAACAGGCCACAGCCCATCCAGTCCAGCATTCTGTCTCACACAGTGGCTCACCATTTCCTTCAGGGTATTCCCAAGGAGATGCCTTCATCTGCTTAGGATTCCCTGGAAATGGCATTGAGAGATATCCTGCCTATCTCTCCAACCCTTCTGAGGGAACCTAGCCAAAATGCAGAATGGAACCTAGGGTGCAGACAGAGACCCACAAGATTACTCCATCTTTGACTGCAGACTATGTAATAAATCTGCTTTCAGTGTTGGCCGTCTGGTGTTGGCCATGTGTAAAGTCACATCTTAAGTTGTTGGAAGAGGGTGTTTGCTATAGCCAGTGCATTCTCTAGGCAAAACTCTATTAGCCTTTGCCATGCGTCATTTTGTACTCCAAGGTGAAACTTACCCATTATTCCAGTTACCTTTAATTTTAATTTTATTTTATTTATGCAATTTATATAGCCGCCAACTCGAAAAGACTCTGGGTGGCTCACAAAATTAAAATCCACAACACAATCTTTTGACTTCCAATTTTGGCATTTCAATCTCCTATGATGATAAGGACATCTTTGTGTGTGTGTGTGTTAGTTCTAGAAGGTATTGTAGATCTTCATAGAACTAGTTGACTTTGGCCTCTTCTGCATCAGAGGTTGGGGTATAGACTTGGATTACTGCAATGTTGAATGGTTTGCCTTGAATTCAGACTGAGATCACTCTATTTTAAAGATTGCATCTCATTAATGTGAGGAAAATAACCCATTGGACTACTTTAAAGGCAGTTCCTTGCAGTTACCTGTCTTGCAATGAGCAGGCACTGCCCCTTTGAGCAACACAGATTGTCAACCTGAAAAGTGTATTTTGACTTTGAAAGAAAAAGAAAGAAAGACGGGCAAGGGTGGCAAACAGAGGGCACGAAGCAAGACTGTTGCCAGAGGATTTTCAGATGCAGCAGTGATGCGAAAGGCATAGAAAATTTTCATTTCCTGTGTTATAGGGGTGCAAATAATATCACTATGAAAAACCTGGCAGGAAGATTTAAGATAGCAAAAGGATTTTTCCCCTACTCCCCCTCCCCCAGCTCTGGTCTTTTTTTGTACATTGATAAGTATTTGTTCATTTCCTGACAACAAAAAAAATAGAAATCTCTTCAGAAATTAAATACCCTGGCTTGTTGAAGCACTTTTGTGACGTTCTGTGGCAGACTGGCTCCTTTTCATTGGAAATCCACAGCCGGAATAATAATCACAGCATCAGTTATTATACTTGTATCAGTTCTGCGAGGCAAGAGGGTAATACAGCGTAAGGCCGAATTCTCCGACTTTTGTGTCACTTATTTTCTCTGTGGGCCAGATTTGCATTTTAATGGAAGTAGTTTATAGACTTCTTTGCTGCCTTCATAGTGCCACAAGTGGCATCATTAAGTGAGTTAAGCCGGATTAATGCTGATAGTGAAGTCAGATAATACAATAACAGAGGGCTTCATTTCCATTTGGATTAGGTGAAGAGAGCAAGGCTGTCTGGTGCTGGGTGATAATTTGTAAGCACGATATGTTGTACTTGAGAGGATAAGATTAAATTTAGTGGGTTTAACTGTCATCCCAGTAAGTCAATTACTTCATCTTTTCAGGGTTTGAATTTCTTTTATAAATAAAATAAATGGAATATTGAGCTGCCTCTGCGGCCATTTCAAGCTTCTATGGGAAAAGAATTACATATGCTGGGCCTCTCCTTTACCCTCCCCTTCTCCCCACTCCCAAAAGTGGAGAAAAAAAAACACCAGTGCAATTTCTGGTTCAGCTCCATAAACAAAATATAAACTCAATTCAGGTGCCAGCATGGCAGCAGCTTAGAAATAATGTCCATCTCTCATAGCACAAGCATGACAGATTCCATTGTGACTTAGTTTATCCATAATAGGAAATATTTATGTTGTGCCTGCTCCTTTTCTAAGGGTATTTGCTAGACTGCAGAAGGCTTACACTAAAATTCTGTCCTTTGCTATCTTTTAACCCTTATACATTCTGATAGCTGCAAAATATGGCAAACTTCAACTTCAGGGGGCATTATATTAGGGAACTAAGAAATCTGAGAGAATGCATGTGGAAAACTTTGGATTATTGAGCATTTTAAATGAAATATCAGAGAGGGAGGTAGAGAATTTAAAATGCTCAAAGATCCAAGTTATTTTGAAAGCATTATCTCTAATTTCTAACTTTCCCCTCTCTCCCTCCGTCACTATGTGGCCAATTTTGGGTCTTGAAAAATTTGGTGGCATGGTGTTCACAGACAAAATATAGATAGACAGACAAGCACCAATGTCTTCAAGTTCTATGTCCCAAATGAAAATTAGGCATATTGGGGTTATTAGCAATGTGGCGCTGTTTGCTGATCAGGACATGTTTGGAATGGAAATCTTCCTGACAGGATTGACAAATGCCTGTTAGGGCTAGTCTCAAAAAAAGAGAGAGCAAATGACAAGATGCTGGTCCTTCTTGCACCTCGCCCCACATAATGAAGGTGAACAACGAGCAGAGATATGGTACACCAGGAGTTCAACCTTTTAAAGCCGGAGGCCAGGTCACGCTCCCTCAGACAGCTTTGGGGGCCAGAAAGCCATTTTGCCCTTCATCCACCACATGGCACTTCCTGGTGTGGTGGAGACAGTGGGAGGGGGGCATGAAATGGTGCCACAGGCTGCATCCAGCCCACGAGCCACAGTTTGAGAATCCCTGTAGTACACCATCACTAGTGAAAAGTCCCTATCTTGTCCTGCACTCTCTTAAGTTGCCTTATAACCCTCAAATACAGGGCAGGCTATGTTGCATACACAGTTCTGTTCCCCAGCAACTTGCCCTTGCCCCCTACATAACTGAGGGCTACTTTAGACATCACATTCACCGAAAAGTAGGGGCAAAGAAGCCCTGGTTTACATAAATATTCATATGCAAATGTGGAAGTACAAATTCAATTCTTCAAAGCAGACTTCTCGTTTATCACATTATACTGTGCTTCTGTATCCACAATTTAAAACAGGGAAAATGATGTCAATCTTTACATAGCAAGAGTCAGCCTGAAAGTTGTTAATACCAATTGCAGAAGTCAAGATAGTTTACAGATATTGTCTTGTATTCACTACCATTCACACTTTTTGAAAAACAGCCATGACAATTGCTTTATGTTTGGATGAGAAGTGGTTTTAAAAAGGACTCCGCTTTTGGGATTTTACCTATGTGAATAGTAATAAACACAAGAAGGTACAGTGATACCTCATACAACATCCAAACTTGGTTCCACAAGTTTGGACTTTATACGGATTTGGACTTTGTATGAGGCATGCAAAATCCTAGCTGAGATGCCTGATACAACGTCCAAATCCTTGCCGCGATGCCTCATACAACGTCGTTTCCATAGAGATACATTGTACTGTAACAGCACAGACTTCAGGGCAAAGTCAAGGAAATAGACAGGAAACTGACAGAACTTTAAGAAATCATTGTCTAAAGGCTAAAAACATTACAAAAACATGTCAAACAACCCTGATTGTCCAAGAACATGAAGAATGCTGCAAAAATCCCAGGAATGCTTCTAAAAATTCTGATTAAAAAATTCAAAAAAATCCAAAATCGTGCTCAAAACCACTCCTAAACACTCTTCGCCTCATGCAAAACCCACAAGAGCAATGCACGCATGTGTCCTGCCTTTTATACTGCCCAGGCACAATGCAACCTGGGAAAAACCCCATTGCCTCATACAAAGTCTCACGACTTTGTATGAGGCAACTTTTTTCAAGGAATTAGGCAATGTTGTATGAATCCAATGTTGTATGAAGCGGACTTTGTATGAGGTATTACTGTATCTTGTAAACCACCTTGACTACTGATATTGATGTTGTCAATATTTAGGCTGCCATTTAGTATGTACATTAGTTTTTTTGCTAGTTAGCAGTATGAACACAATAACAGATCATTTTGTATTGTGAATACAGAAGCTGGCTTCTTAAAATGGAAGTTTAAGAATACATACACTACACAGAAATTCCAACAGAAACTTCCCTCATGTAGAATTATCCATTGCTATAAGATCCCAGAAGATGGCTGTAATCCCAAAATATTTTGAAGGGCTATTTTGGATATAGTGAAATAGTGAAGCAAAGCTGTGAGTAAATGTAACATATACAATGGAGAAACAAACATACTCTTGTATGTAAACTAATGTTGCCATGTTTTGCCACCCATCTACCCCTGAGGGGGTTGGCTGCCTCCTCTGAAAGCAACCTAGTCAGAGCCTTGATCCCCAGGTTGCTTTTTCCAGCAGGCAAGGGCGAAATGGAGCTCTGCATTCGGACCTTGCTTGCCGGAGAATGGGTGTTTTTTCTCTGGCAGGCAAGGGCCTAAGGGAGCATCGCATCTGGCCCTCGCCTCCCAGAGGAGGGGCTCACTTTCTCCAGCAGGGAAGGGCCGGACGTGGCGCTCCCTTAGGCCCTTGCCTGCCGGAGAAAATGCGCCCCTTTCTCCGGCAGGCAAAAGCCAAATGCGAAGCTTCATTCTGCTCTTGCCTGCCAGAGAAGGGGCTTGCGCACATCCGGTTTTGCACACGATGTTTTTTTTTCTGGCATGTGCAGACTGTGCTGCCCGTGGGATTCCATTTTTCCTTGTGCACGTGTCTCAACGGCAATAGTGCACGGACCTTTCCCACTGTTTGCACACACGCAGTGTTCTTTTCATCTTTGTGGGGCAAACGCCCCACCCTCTGCTCCCGGACCCTCATGGCGATGGTGTCAAGGACAAAAGGTAAGTGTGGCCGGTGCATTACAAGATGGGCTGGACGTGTGTGGACATGCATTCCGCACATGCACAGCCCAACCCTCTTCTTATAGGTATAGATAACAATACATTAACATGACTTGCAATGGGGTGCCCTAGTGGGTAAATGGTATTATTTTATGGGTACATCTACCTGTATCCAGATTATTGTTTATGACCTTGTATGGAGTGATGACGTCTCACTCCGTACCTCTTAGATCACAATTTCCTTCAGGCCAACAAGCCTGCTCCCTTGCAATTGAGGGTTCCTACCCGCGACAGTAGATGCCTCCAGCAAGTCTGTCCTTCTGTTATGGTGAGGAACCCCCATTACGTATGGTCAATTAAAATAGTTTTTATTATCATTTACCCCACTACCATCACCAAGGATGTTCATTTATGGACAGATGCCCCCACCTCAAGCTACTAATTCAGCCTCGATGCCCACTCGCAGGACATTGAGGAATGTTTGTAAACCACCCTCTGATAAATGTACTCTCTTCTGCTGGTAGAGGCCAGGAAATTCAATCTTGATTTCAGGATGCTCAATAACTGTGCCAAATCTTCGGCCATAAACTTAGCCACAGCTTTGCTCACACTGCAGTGAGCCTTGTCAATTCTGCAAAGGTCTCTAGTGCAGTGCCAAGTAAAGTGGGACAAGATCTCTGACCACACCAAGCAGAGGCCAGGCCACCAACACTTCACAAGGGACAGGTCCCTTTTCACTGCCATGCTTAGTTCAATGCCCTTTGTGAGGCCCAAATCATTGCCACCCTGATGAACCATAATATCCAGAGGCGTGCTTCCCCTTGCGGAGTTCATGAATGGCACCAGCTCTTGCCATCGCATGCCCTGCCTCCCATGCCAATCCACATAGGCTCTGCCATACAGACTACAGACCTGGAGCTCCTTCCCCCAGCATTGTTGGTTGGTGGGAAGTGGGAGCAGCTGCGACCATGGTGAGAGGACTAAAAAGCATCACCCCTCCACGGACCCCGAAGCACCTTATCCCGGCATTGCTGGGAGCAGCTGACTCTGTCGGGAAGACGTGGAACGCGGCGTCATCTCCTCTCCATTTGATGCTGCTGAGGACGTTGAGCCCCAGGCTCCACCAGAGACGTTGTGCCTGGGCTCCGTCGGAGACGTGGAGCTGGGCTCCATCATGTTTTATGTACTATGTGTTTATTTTTCTTACTGTCTTTATTGTCTTGCTGTAAACTGCTTTGGGTCACCCTAGGGTGAGGAAAGCGGTATACAAATATAACAAATAAATAAAAATAAATAAATAAATATTTTTAATTTATTTCATATCCCATTTTCTTAAAGTTGATGAAGGCAGCACCCATGGTCCTGACAACCAAGCCTGTGAGATAGGCTATGGAAGATCTCCCATTCACAATTTTTGAAACAAATTCAACTACCTCTTCACCTAGTACCAAGAAGATAAATGTTATGCCAAAGTGAGTCAGTGACAGAGAAGGGATGCCATCTCTGTTGAAAAGAGTGTACCTTTCTCCCCTGCCCCATGTCACAATTCCCACACTATAGATCAAACTCAATCCTTCACCCTAAACACCCTTCTATGCCCCTCACACCACCCCATGTCTCATAACCAAGAGCCAACTAGTGGGTCATTGAACTTGATGTAGCAGGCAGTTGGTTCCCTAGTGTTTCAAACAGCAGCTTTTCTCAGCCCATCTGTAAATGTCAGGCAGTCACTGTGGAACTTTTTGCATACATGGCATATGTTCTATTCTTGAACTGTGTCTCTAAGTCTTTTTCACAAGCTTTCAATTTGAAGTATCTTCCAATCCATCAATTTATTCCACCATAGGTTGGGGGAGGGGGAGACACACCCCATATGATTTTTTTCTTGCACATCTGTGGTAAAGTATAGTGTGGTGAAAGTATAATGTTGTTAATGTTGGAGCTGAGTCTGTTAAAGAGTTATTTGGTAATCAGTGGTAATTCCAGGCAGTGAAATGTTAGCATCTTAATTGTAGCTGTAGCAAATAGAAACCCCAGTCTATGAACAAGAATGCCAGCCGAAAATGTAAAAAATTTAAATCACAGCTGAGTTTCTACAAATTTCAACTTGGCTATTGAAATGTGCAAGTTTACTGAAAGAGAAATTCTTTCCTGGAATAACTAGTCAAATTGAACAAGATTAAATAACCAGCAGAAATTAACATGAACAGTTTAAAAGTCATTTGAGTAACACTGGCTGAAATTCTGTTGTTTAGCACAGTAAGTCGCACAGGAGTAGGCACATTGAATCAGATGAGATTGGGAGCGCCAATTCTCCCATAAGTCCCACTAATTCAATGGGCTGACTCTAGTTGCCAGTTACTTCAGCATAATTTTTATGAGTAGGCCCATTTGACTCAATGGAACATATAGAGGAAACGACTCTCCAAATCCCTTCTGATTAAATAGGCTTACTTTAGTGCAACTTGCTACACAGAGCAACAGGATTTCATTATATCTGTTTGAAGGGAAAGTGACATGTAGTAGATTATGATCACATCCCTCTGCTTGGATGGGAGCACAAAGTGAATCTGGAAAAGCAGGTAGTTTTAGTAACTGAGGTACAGACAATAAGGTTCCAGCATCACTATCATTTATCTGACATCATTTGTTTGTTTGTTTGCCACTTTACCAAGCATCATGCACTATCAAACTGGTGGTGCTCAATCCATGATACATGTTCTACCAGTGGAGCATAGAAATAAACTAGGAAAGGCACGGGATTACAAAGAATTAATTTCCCTTTGGTGCCAAGATTATTCTGCAAGTGTGGCTTGCCATCTCCTGAGTATGGTTTAACTAACATTGACATTTTGGCATGCTAGTAGTAACTTTGTGCCCTTATTGTAAATTCTAAATATAATATCCGAATGCCTGTAGATCTATCAAATGTTCTTCTCAGGAAAATATTGCTTTTTTATTTCTACCTTTTTTAAACATAAATTCTTTGATAGAGCAGTTAAACAGCTAAAAAATTTTAAGAATAATACATTTTTTTAAATCCAAGACTAAAACTTTTAAGAATACAAATATAAAAATATCAGGAGAGTGACATGAAAATACAACTCTATGTTCCCTGCTCATTGGATAGTATGATTTCTGAAATCTGCTTATAATTAGTGCTCATATTATAGGCAGAAAGATTTGGGGGAAGGGGTGTCTTAATGATATTAAAACATTAAAACCTGTTATTGCTCAATCTTGGGTGGCTGAATGCCACTTGTCCATCTAAGAAATTGGATGCCAACCACTAGTGGAGCCACATAACCAAAAAGATACTGCCTTCCTTGTGACCATCACTCTGCTTTGTAATTCAAGGGGTTACTTGTGAGAGGTTTTTTTTTTAATTGCAAATTTACATAAGAAAGCAGCCTTGAAATGGTAATACTGTACAGTACTTTTAAAAGATTGTCTGTCCTGGAGATGTGCCCCCAAAATCCAGATTCCAGAAGAGTGTATCTCTGTCCAAAGTCTTGTGAATAATTATAAAATCACTCCTCTGTGTAAAGTACAAGAGACAAAAGTAATTTACTTGCCATGTTTATCATCTATGGAGTTGTTGAAATAATGAGCACCACAAAATTAAATTTAACATTGTCTCTATTGGTATGAAGGTTACATTCATACACTTTGTTTATTTCAATAGGTTTGTTGTACAGTTGCAGACATATGCTATTATGGTGCAATGACTATGCTTTGGAAATTTTTGTAATTGTGGGTAGATAAAAGTCATTTTCTGTTAGATTGCACAAATCCATTACGTTATGAGAAAGATACATTATAGTAATAGGATTAATGTGCAACTCATAAACATGATCAGTAATATTCCTTGTGATAAATTATCTCATTTTAATCAGTTGGAATGTGGCAAGATTTAAGGATCGTCCCAGCTTTGATTTGCATAATTGTGTTACAGACAGACAAATTGCATTATATTCTTCATTAACAATAGATGGCTTGTATAACTATTGTATTTTGGAAGGCACTGCTTTTATGTTCATCCTGCAATTTGTCATTTGGTGACATTCTTGCGGAGTACACTTTGGAGAAAGTGGAAACTAGAAGATTAGTTGATTTTAGCTGAGTTCAGAATTATCTTTGTATTCAGCTGCAGAGCAGTAAGCTATTGTTTGTTTTAACAAATTGTAATTCAACAGCCTGAAATAATTAAAAATTAAAAATTGCCCCTTTCTTAGCGAACTCCTTGTTTATGCCTTTTCCCAGAAAAGTGTCATTGTTCATAAATAAGCCTCAAATATAAAAACACACAGTACAATTAAATTCAACACATTGGTTTTTTGTTTTTTGTTTTTTTGTTTAGGTTTAGCTTTTTTGTTTGAATTTTTCTAGTGCTAACTTCTGTCATTTTCTGCCCACTCTTGCATACTTTCAAGTCTCTCTCTCTCGCTCTCTCACTCATGCACACACGCACGCACGCACACACACACACATACCTCATGAAGTGTATAAAAAATTCCAAAGCCACTTAAAAAGAACTTGAGAACAGATACCCTTGAGGTTTTTCTAGGATCCTTAAAGTCAATTCCCCAAAGCACTGATCAGTCAATGTACTGACTTAGGCTTCTAAGAATTGAAAGGGCCCCATGTTGGTAACCACTGGTCTAGATCCAGGGGTTGTGCGGTACAGCCATATCCTTACTGGAGCACCAAAGCTACCAAATTAGAATAATATGTTTTTCTTTGCGTTTTAGCAGTTCATGACATGTATTCAGCAACAGATTTCTGGACATGCCAGAGAGGATGCAAAAGGATCAAACATCACTGGGGACTCAGAGCATCCCCTTTATCTGAAATACTGGAGATCCTCAAGCCTGAAACCCTGGGCTCAGACCAACATTAGCAGACCCTGATATGTCTCCAGTACGGGAGCAGCACACCTTAAGAGTCCCATGATTCCTGGTGCCATCTGAGCTTCCATCGGGAAAGCATACCACCCACCTACATGATACGAGTTCTGAAGGATGTGCACTTTTGCACGTCTAATACACTTTGGGGTCATGCTCTCTCAGTCAGCTTTGAAGGCTGAATGTCCATTTTGTCCTGCCTGCACAATGGGGGGGTGGGCGTTTTGTCCCAGCGGCTTCAGAGGAGTGGCCATTTTGTTTCTCAAATGCCCTTGGAGGGGTGGGGGCCACATGAAATGGTGTCATGGACCGGATCCAGCTCATGGGCCTTAGTTTGGGAACCCCTTCTATAAATGAAACCAAAGATGGTTTCATATTATTTACTCCTGCCTGGGTGTCCTTTTAAGAGGATTGGTGAGGTTTTATGGATGTTTTAGAGTTTTATAGTATTTGGTTTTAACTGGTATCGGGTATGGGTTATAATTAATGTTGTGAGCTGCCTTCAGTCGCTTGGGAAAAAAAGGTGGTTATATAAATCTAACAAATAAATAAATAAATATAAATAAATTAACAATGACATACAAGGCCTTTACCTTTACCAGGCCCTAAATGGCTTGGAGCCTGGGCATTTGAAGGACCACCTCTCCCTATATAAATCTGCCCAAAGATTAGATTTGCTGGAAATGACCTCTTCTGTCTCCCAGTTCATTATGTGGAGACATAGAGGAAGGTTTTTTCTTCCCTAGCATCCTGACTGTGGAACATCTTCTCCTTGGAGGTTCAAAGGGCACCAACATTGGCATCATTTTGGTGCCAAGCCAAAACATACTTATTTATTAGAGCCTCTGGAAGTTAAAAACTATGGCTTGCACAGGTTTAACACAATTGGTTAAATGTTTTTAGTGTTTGAATTGTGTAATTTTGTCTTGTTTGATTTTAAATTGTTTTAAATATGTTTGAGTTGTATTACACAGCTTTGTAGCCTACCCTGATAAACTGTGATATAGGGTAAGCTATGACTGTTTAAATAACTAACAATAAGTAAATGCCAGGTCTTAGCTCTTGAAAAGATGAACTGCTAGTCTTCAGGCCAAAGACCTGTATTTTTAAGGTTTCATACCTATGAAAAGGAGTAGATTCTGAGAAGCATACTTAGGTATGAAAAGAACAAAAACTGAGCTTCAATTCTTGTGGAGCAAGTTGTTTTCTCAGGGACTCCTAGGGGCTGCAATGCCTCACCAGACCATCTTGTGTTTGTATGTTCTGCTATTTGGGCAGGGACTCAAATGTTTCATCAGTAAACATGACTCTCCAGGTGTTGTTGGAATTCATTTACCAGAAGCCTAAGTCAGTGCACCTACTGACCAGGGCTTCTGAGAACTGAAGTCCAAGAACATCTAGAGAGCCAAGTTTGCTGAGCCCTGATATGGACCATTCCTGGATTCTCTATTGTTCACTTTTGAGACCATTAGCTGCAGGTCCCACCAATCCCCCACTTTAAAGGAAGGGGTACTTGTAGAGCTGTGCAATTGCAAATTGATTTGCACATTGATTACATAGGCTTTCCCCCCATCTGACATTCTATCACCTAATGTTGGGTGCAAGACTGATAAAAGTAAGCATACTTTCTCACCTCAAGGTGGATTTTGCCTCACAATAACAGTAGACAACATCTACACCATCATCTGGGATGTCAAGATTCATGCAGTTAACTCAATCTGACAAAAAATAGATACAGAAAAAAGGATTTTGACAGGAAGGATTTGGACAGGAAAGACTTCCATTAGTTTTTCAGTATTGCTAAAATGTCTGAATTCAGCAATTGATTGAGTCCATGGAAAGGAAATGATAAGAAAAAATGATTTTAGGAGAGCCCATCCATCTGGTTCCATAACCATAGTTCTATCTTTCCTTTTTCCTCGAGCAAAGTTACATAATAAAAGAGTGGTTGATGAAAATAACTTTAAACACAGTTGGTTAAATTAGAAATATAACCTCCTACTCATTGGCAAAGATGCCCTAATGCTTGCAAAGTTGCCAGTGTAAAAGATACATTTAATCATCCTGTTAGTAAAGGTCACTCTTGCTCGAAAGCCAGTTGTATCTGACTCGAGGGTTCAGTGCTCATCTCTGTTTATACCCAAAGATCCAGCACTAGCCATGTTTTCAAACACTTCCATGGACATGTGGCAGGCATGACTAGACACCAGAATGCAAGGAATAATGCTGTTTACCTTCCTACTGAAGTGGTCCCTATTTATCTACTTGCAATTTCTTGCTTTCAAACTGCTTGGTTGGCAGGAGCCGAGTCAGAGATGGGAGCTCACTCCATCGTACAGTGCTCGAGATTCGAACTGCCAACCTGCCAACCTTCCAGTTGTCAAGCCACTGCATTCCTGCTGGTAGATTCTCACAAATATCATCCCTAAGGAGAGTAAAGCATAGGAACTGAATGTTTTGTTTCTGTGTTTTTAAAACAATACCTATATTTTCAATTTTGATTTTTGAATGCTACATTGAACAACCTTGATGAAACCTCAGATTTGTCAGTATTCTGAAATACTACAAAGGAATTTACAAATTATGGGGAAGAAGGAAAATGTGTCTCTATCAAGGAAGTAAAGAAAGTTTTGTTATTTGGAATACTGTGCTCATTTTTTTGAATTAAGTGCAGGCATTAATTTCCTCATAAGTAATTATTTCTGAATAAAGGAATAATAGGCAATATAAAAATTTTGATCTGAATTGGTCTTCGTTTCCATAGAAACTAGTCATAGACTTTTTTTTCTAGCCTGAATAAATTAAGGTAGAGGTTTTCATAAGTGCTGCCTGTTCCTCGTGCAGAAACTACCAGGCAGGCAGAGCTCAGAAGCCTCAATGCGTGGATGAGGCAGTGGTGTCGAGAGGAGGGCTTCAGATTTGTCAGGAACTGGAGAACATTTTGGGACAAGCCAAATCTGTTCAGGAGGGATGGGTTGCACTTGAACCATGATGGTACCAGATTGCTGGCACTTAACATAAAAAAGGCTGCAGAGCAGTTTTTAAACTGATAACTGGGGGAAAGCCGACAGGACCTGGGCAGCATCCGATTTGAAAAAGTGTGTATTTGAGTAGTGAGGAGGATGCAAAAATTACTGAGCAGAATGAGGAGCTAGTCACCAGCACTCTAGCAGAAGGATGCAAGAGGCAGTCTAACAATGTAACTGGACTCAAAAAACTATCAGAAAATGTTGTGTATGCTTAAACTATCCACCACCGCACGCAACTCAGCTGCCAGCAATAGCGCAGCTCAGCTGCCAGCTATAGTGCAGCTGCAGGAGCTCAGCCCACATGGCTCCAATCACCCAATCAGCAACAAGCGCGGGAACCTTCCCTCCACAGGTAAACCTTAGTCAACCTTAGGCAGGTATGCAGTACGTCCCAATGACGACACTGCTACCGCAACCAATGGGCGCCCTTGGGGCGAAATTCAAATGTACTGTGGGTTATATTAGGAGCTGCGTCTCCACCATTTTGCTATGTACAGATTGACCATGCTGCAATAAAGAAGTGTTTGGCCCAGCTGCTGGCTCCGTGTCCAATCAATCTGCCAACATCAAAGAAAAGCATATATAAATACTTGCAGACAAATGCCAGAAGCCTCTGGAACAAAATAGGGGAGCTGATATACTTAGCAATAGATAAAAATATTGATTATTGGCATCACTGAAACCTGGTGTACGGATGATAACCAACGGGATACAGTTATCCCAGGCTACAAACTGTACAGGAAGGGGCAAACGGGAGGTGGTGTAGCCTTCTATGTCAAAGAAGTGATAAAATTGTATGGATTGGAATATCTAGGTGATCTGAAATCACCATTAGAAACTCTGTGAATAAGAGTACCAGGCCACAAGGAACATCTAACAGTAGGCATATACTATCGGCCTCCGACCCAAACTCCTGAGGGAGACTGGCAGTTGGAGAATGTTGTAAAGGAAGCATCCAAGAAGGGAAGCCTGGTTATAATGGGGGACTTCAATTACTCTCACATAGACTGGGTGAACTGTTGTTCAGTACATGATAAAGAGATAAAGTTACTAGATGTGCTAAATGATTGTTTCCTGGGACAGATGGTTGAAGACCCAACTAGAGGTGCAAGATGTTAATGTGACTGATCCAATAGGGAACAGTGACCACAACTCAATTATGTTTAACTTGATCATAGACCGCAAATCACTGATAAAATCTAACACAGAGACCTTAAATTTTCAAAAAGGGAATTTCCCAAAGATGAGGAAACTAGTAAAAAAGAAGCTGAAAGGGAGAATTGAGAGAGTCCAAACACTCCAAGAGGTATGGAGGCTGTTTACAAAAACAATAACAGAGGCCCAATTGGAATGCATACCCAAAAGGAACAAGGGCACTGCCAGCTCCAAGAGGACTCCGATGTGGCTTACAGGAGCTGTTCGGGAAGTGATCAAAAGCAAGGAAAGCTCATTTAGAAGATGGAAGGCTTGTCCGAATGAGGACAGCAGGCAGAAACATAAATTCTGGCAGAACAAATGCAAGGCAACAATCAGGAAAGCAAAGCAAGACTTTGAGGAGCGTATAGCTAAAAATACTCAGAGAAATAACAAAGACTTCTTTAAGTACATTAGAAGTAAGAACCCAACTAGGAAGGCCATTGGACCATTAGATGACAATGGAAGGCAAGGGGTTATTAAAGAGGAAACAGAGATTGCAGAGAGACTCCATCAGGACCTTAAGGAAGTGATTATATCCTGCTTTGTAGACTCATTCACTGAAGAAGAGAGAGACCAGATGCCCAAAACAGAGCCTATCTTCATAGGGAGGGAAACCGAAGAATTAAGCCAGATAGAAATAACAAGGGAGGACCTTGCATGTCTTGTTAAACTAAATGCTAACAAATCACCAGGACCAGGTGGCATCTTCATAGGGAGGGAAACCGAAGAATTAAGCCAGATAGAAATAACAAGGGAGGACCTTGCATGTCTTGTTAAACTAAATGCTAACAAATCACCAGGACCAGGTGGCATCAATCCATGAGTTCTCAGGGAAATTAAAGATGAAATTGCTGATCTCCTAGCCAAAATATTTAATCTTTCCCTCAAATCAGGCTTTCTGCCTGATGACTGGAAGGTAGTGAATATAACAACAATTTTCAAAAAAGGATCCAGGGGTGATCCAGGAAATTGCCAACCAGTCAGTTTAACATGTGTCCCAGGTAAAGTGATGGAAACCGTCCTAAAAGATAGAATTAATAGGCACATAGAAGAGAATGTGCTGCTAAAGGAGAGCCAACATTACTTTTGCAAGGGCAAATCATGCCTCACTAATCTGTTGGAATTTTTTGAGAGTGTCAACAAGCATGTGGATAAGGGGGATCCAGTTGACATTGTTTATCTGGACTTTCAGAAGGCTTTTGACAAGGTCCCACACCAAAGGCTCTTGAATAAACTTACCAGTCATGGAATAAAGGGACAGGTCTTGTCCTGGATCAGCAACTGGCTAAGGGACAGGAAACAGAGGGTAGCACTAAATGGACACTTCTCCAAGTGGAGGGAAGTAAAGAGTGGGGTCCCCCAAGGTTCAGTACTGGGACCCTTGCTTTTCAACCTCTTCATAAATGATCTAGAAGTAGCAGAAAATAGCAAGGTAGCCAAATTTGCTGACAACACTAAATTATACAGGGTAGTGAAAACTGTGAGAGATTGTGAGGAGCTCCAGAGGGATTTCTTGACACTGGGGATTGGGCAAAACAGTGGCAAATCAGCTTCAACATTAGTAAATGCAGAGTGATGCACGTTGGGGCAAAAAAAAAATTACATTTATAAACTGATGGGATCTGAACTGTCTGCGACAAACCAGGAAAGGGACCTTGGTGTCCTGGTGGAGAAGGTGTCAACCCAGTGTGCCTCAGCAGTGAAAAAAGCAAACTCAATGCTAGGGATCATTAGGAAGGATATAGAAAATAAGTCAGCAAGTGTCATTTTGCCTCTTTATAAATCTATGGTGAGGCCCCATCTGGAATACTGTGTACAGTTCTGGTCACCATACCTCCAGAAGGATGGAGCTGGAAAAAGTGCAGAGGAGAGCAACCAGAATGATTAGGGGACTGGAACACCTTCCTTATCATCTGAGGCTGCAACGGTTGGGCCTCTTTACTCTTGAATGACAGCGTCTAAGAGGTGACCTGATTGAAGTTTTTAAAATCATGCACGATGTGGACAAAGTAGATAAGGAAAAACTGTTTCCCCTATTGCACAACACTAGAACTAGGGGGCACTCCATGAAACTTTTGGGTACTAGTTCTCAAACAAATAAGAGAAAGTACTTTTTCACCCAGAGGATCACTGGTCTATGGAACTCCCTGCCAGAAGAAGTGGTGACAGCTGTCAGTCTTGACAGCTTTAAGAAAGGATTAGACAAATTCATGGAGGACAATGGTATCAATGGCTATAATGATGGATACCAAAGGACAACCGATTGGTTGGAGAGATAGGCAGGATATCTCTCAATGCCATTTCCAGGGAACCCTAAGCAGGTGAAGGCATCTGCTTGGGAATACCCTGAAGGAAATGGTGAGCCACTGTGTGAGACAGAATGCTGGACTGGATGGGCTGTGGCCTGTTCCAGCGAGGCTGTTCCTCTGTTCTTATGTTAAATAGCTCCATTACATAAGAACTAAGACTGTACAATGGACAAAGAGGTGAGGGTTTTTTTAGAAAAACCACAGCATCTTTGCAAGGACTGTGTTTTGGTATCTAGGTTGTTCAATTAGAATCCAGAAATATAAAATGTTATTCAAGGGCAGTATTCTGCTAGATCAGGGGTGCCCAAACTACGGCCCGTGGGCTGTATCAGGCCCCCAATGCCAATTGATCAAGCCCCCAACACCCTCACCGCTCCCGGAAGTGGATTGGTGATACACCTGCCAATGCAGAGAGATGTCCAGAACCACTTCAAGGAGTGGTTACTGACACGCTTGTGCAAACGTGCCCATTTCTGGGGGCAAGGTCAGGCCCACTCCTATGTTACGGGGCCATGGTGAGGCCCCCAGTGCAAAAAGTTTGTGCACCCCTGTACTAGATGAACTTGCCTGCTTATCAAAATTAGGATCAGAAGTTCTTCTCTGATACAGCAATATCACTCCATACCCACGAAAGGTGGTAACTACACAAACTGGTAACTACTAGCATGATCCTTTTATTTGCAGCCATTATTAAACTCTGTATGAAAAGAGGCACACCAGACAATATCTTTGCTTTCTTTTGAACACCAGGGCTTATCCAATTGTAATGAAGTGCCAGAAAAACAAACAAACAAACAAACAAAAAACCTGAAGAATTGGACTTGTTCCATGGAAGTTCACATTAAAATAGTCTTTAAGGTGCCACAATGTTATTGTCTTCTTTATTTGTTTATTTTATTTCTTGTCTGACACCACAAGAGTAACAGATAACACTTTTGCCATTCTTTTTCTACAGCAGGTTTTTTTGGTAGATAGTGGACTGCAGTGGTGAAGGAGGCAAAGTCCATTCATGTATCACTGGATGAAACTTCAGATGAAACAATTCCAAATTGCCAGGCCTTATAATACTGCATTTGCCCTATCCTGAATTTTAAGCATGTGTCTTTCATGTTGTGATGTGCTGCTTTCCTTTTACTGTTTTATAGTGCTTAACGGATTGTTACAGATTTTATTGGTGCTGTTCATTGCATGCAAGTCATTTTAGGGAGCTTGACAGCTTTATGAGAAGAATGAAAATATCTGGAATAAACTTAGATTCCCAAATATGTCTGAATGCACATCAAGGGTAAACAACATATACATTTATTCTTATGCTAAGTCGGTGGAATAATGCAGGATTTCTTCATATGGCCTTCTGTAAAACAGTCAGATATGAAACTTATATTTAGAACCTATATAATAATCACCAGAGACTCCCTAATTTTTAAAATTACAATTGTAATCAGTAAAATACAGATATATAGCAATCTAGAAGAACACAGTAAGCAGGCTTCAATCAGTCAATGCTGCAACTCTGTTATTGCAAGGACTTCCATAAATAGTTTCATGATGGTGGATCGGAAGTAAGCGTCAACGCGGAGCTCCCTCCCCTGGTCCTGATGGCCAGGGAGAACGGGGGAATCTGTGCCAGCTTCTCGCGGCCATAAAAGAACTGTTGCAGCCACTGCCGATGCCGACACCGAGATGTGGAGTTCCTTCCCCCGGTCTGCCAAGGACATTGAGCACTGGCTCCATCAGGACCGTAAGGAAATGATTATATCCTGCTTTGTAGAATGATTTTTGCACACTGTATATTGTACTATTTTATACTGTGCATTATATATTGTTAATTTTTCCCTCTATGGTGTAAGCCGCCCTGAGTGGTGCTAGCACCAGAAGGGCGGGGTATAAATAATTTTTTATGTTTATGTTTATGTTTATGTTTATGTTTATGTTTATGTTTATGTTTATGTTTATGTTTATGTTTATGTTTATGTTTATGTTTATGTTTATGTTTATGTTTATGTTTATGTTTATGTTTATGTTTATGTTTATGTTTATGTTTATTATTTGATGTTCTTTAAACACACAGAGAAAGATTACATGAATATGTATGACTGTCAACATGTATCTCCAGCTTGTATGAATTTCAAAATCATATGTAAGTAACCATATATGTTGATCCAAAAGAATTTCAATGTCTGGCAAGAATCTCTCATTATCATGGTTATACTATTATGTAACATTACTTCTAAAATACACAAGATTTTCTAAATGTACTTTTCTAAATGTGATTTTCTAAATGTCCTTTAATATACAGTATATTAAATTCAACTGGCATGTTAAGAATTGATTGAAGAATACCCTCTCAAATAATATGGATCACAGTAAATACAGTTGCAGTCCATGATTCAGTTCCTGCCAAAACTACAATAATGCAAAAAAAAAGCAAAGACATGCAGATACGTATGTAAGCTCTCAAGTATTGTATATTTAAAAGACCCTAAAATTGTGCCATCTGTCAGATCTGCTTTGACCTGGATTCCTGTATTGAGAAGGAGGTTGGACTCAATGGCCTCATCGGCCCCTTCCAAATCAATTATACTATGATTCTATGACCTAGTGATAAACCAGGCATAGGATTTTGGTGTGTGTGTGTTATTTTTAGCACAGGAAGCAAGAAAAAACCGCTGTAGAGCAAAAACAAGTACACACTGTAAAATGTGCAATTATTTTTATGTAATTTTTTCTTGTAATAGTAATTGAAAAGTAACTAAAGTCCAATAGGATACAAAAAATCCTTATCATCAGGTAATGTCTCTTCTTATAATTCAAAAATAACAGATAACTATAATCCAAAGGGTACTTGAACAAAAAATCCTTGACTTCAGGCAACTTTAAATGGCAATATAAATCTTAAGGCATATAAATTGTAGAAGAAGTGCTTTTAAACGTATTCGAAGCCTGTGCCAGCTGACAAAATGCTTTTCAGAACCAAAGTTCTTTCTTCAGGAATCTAATACAGTCAAAATATAATAAAAAAATTATTTACAAAAATACAAAGTAGATGCATGTTTACAAAAAACCTCATGTAATGTAGTCCACTACAAAACATGTATGGATAATAAGAAAGCTAACAGTAAAAACACTCACTCACCAATGATATAAGTAATCATATAGAAGTACTAGCAAGGGTTGCCCGGTGTTGCCGTGCTTTTTGGGGGGTTTTGTTTTTTAAAAAATATGAGAAATGGTGTTGGATGATTTTTGTTGTATGTGTATTTAAATTAGTTATGTTATTTTTAAAAAATATTGTTTTTTATACGTAGGTAGTGTTTTAAACTGTTATTAAAAATTTTGGATTTTAAAAAGAGATAAGGTTGATATATTTTTCCCCCCAATAATTGCATTTTTAAAAAAAATGTGTTCCTATGTGGTTTTTGGTGATAGGTGTACTTTGGATAAGATTTTTTTAAAAATGTGTAAGTGTATGTTTTTTGTAGATGGTTGGAGATCAATTTGAATTCATTGAGTGTAATTTTTCCTGTGGCCACTTGGTGGTGCTGTTGCATAATGTTTTAATGTTGATTTTGTCCTGGCCTGTGTATTCTTCCTGTTCTTTTCTCATTTCAATTCTGATTCTCGGTGAGGCTGTCTTGGTAAGTTGTGATCTCTGTTTTGTTAGGGGTGGTTTTGTTGTGATTTGTGTGGGGTGGGGGGTTGTGTTTGTCCTTGTTTTGTTTGGATTGTTTGTGGAAGATTTTCCTTGTAATTTTTATGTTTAGTATTGTTTTTGCCTTTTTTTGAATGTTGTTGTTTGTCTATATTGGCCCTACACTTCTGGACACAGAGGAACAGGCAGAGAGGATCGATCCCCCACCCCCCCTCCTTAAAACAACTCCGGTTTTAAAGAGAAGAAAAGACGGAGTTTTTTTAAGGAGGGGTGGTGGGGGATCGATCCTCTCTGCCTCATCTTTTGTTTCCAGATGGGTTGGGGCAATATAGTCCTTTTATCCCCACAAACCTCCAAACACTAGGGTAGGCAGCGGAGAGGGGGATCGCCACCCCCTCCCACTGATGTTAAAGGGGAAACTCCATTCGGGAGCTTCAGGCGCCGCGGGTGAGTAAAAGAAAGCCGGCTGCTGTCTGCTTGCCTGTGAGCTGTTTTTCTTTTTAATTTTCCGGGTGCCGTTTTCCTCAGCGTTCTGCGTGGGCGCGCAGGACGCTGGGGCTTGTAGTTATGGGTTGGTGCTTTGTGTTTTTGCTGGGTTTTTTAAAAATGCTTTTGTTGCGATTGGCTGCGGCGCGTGTCCGAACGCTGCGCCGTGCGAGAGCCTCTCAGCGTGATTGGCTCTGGCGCGGCGCAGCGCAAGGAATGTTGGGAAGTGAAGTTCTTTCCCTTTCTTGCCATTTGTGGGGCTGAGGCCCCCGTGCCTGATTTTTAAATCCTTCGTTGACCTGCGTAGGCAATTCGGCCGTGCGCATGAAGGGTGGGTGCGGGTCAGTAGGGCGACGCATAGCAACCTATAGCCAGTTCCAACGGTGAACACTTGGTTTTATAGGTTAAGATTATAATTCGCATCCATCACCTCTATAGTAATTTATTCTGTGTGTCAGGGCGTTAATGAACTGAGCAAAGCTATTCCTATATATGCAAGAAAGGGATAATAGCTGTATAGAATAAGCAATTGACCAAGATATACTACCCCTGGTTCGGAAAAGACTTACATCCCTCATTGAAAAGAGGAAAATTCCAGATCTTGATTAAGACCATGGGGAGCAATCGTTTTGAACAAGTGAATAAAAAACGCTTCACGCTGTAAAAGTCTCTTTTGGAAATTGGTTCTCTCGAACCGTTTAGGTTGTACTAATTCTAGTGCAAAGAATCTAATATCACTTTCATTATGTCCTAATTCGTGGTAATGCTGTACTAATGGGGCGTCAAGAGAATGGCTGTGGATTTTGGACCTGTGTTCAATAATCCGACTTTTCAGAGTGTGACTGGTCACTCCGATGTATTTTTTACGACATGGACATTCTAGCAAATAAACAACATTTTTTGAATTGCAGTTGCTAAAATGGTTCAATGTAAATTTTGAACTAGGTAAAGGTAAAGGTAAAGGTTTCCCTTGCTCGAAAGCTAGTCATATCTGACTCTAGGGTGCAGTGCTCATCTCTGTTTCTAAGCCGAACAACCAGCGTTGTCTGCTTCTGCAGACGTTTCCGTGGTCATGTGGCAGGCATGACTAGACACTGGAGGGCACGGAACGCTGTTTCCTTCCCACCGAAGTGGTCCCTATAAATCTACTTGCAATTTCTTGCTTTCGAACTGCTAGGTTGGCAGGAGCTGGGATGAAGACGGGAGCTCATTTCCGTCCTGCAGTACTCAGGAATCGAACTGCTGACCTTCCGCTTCCCAGTCAGCGTCTTAGCGACTTGAGCCACTGCAGTACTTGAACTACTTGAATTTTGAACTACTGCCTGGCAAATCCACTTCCTGAGTTTCCCAACAATAACAGCACACTGAGCATGATGAACATTTAAAATGCCCTTTAACATTGTTACTGAACTCCGATTTGATAGAGGCATGGTCTGAACATACCAGTAAATTTCTAAGTGACGCGGTGTGTCTAAAACCTATCTGGGGTTTGGAATAACAATCAGGTAAGTGATCCACCAGGTGCAAATGCCTACAGATGATGCATTTTATGTCAGGTGCTAAATGAGAAAATTCAAACGAGCAATGAATATTGCGCTTACCCCCCCCCCCGTATTTTTCTATGAAAATGCCTGTCTCTATGTTAGACCACAAGCAGTTCCCAGCTAGGCCTTTTTTCCAGGTGAGCCACTTTTAGGTTTCTTAGGTGAAACCTTCACAATATAGAAATGTAGGTGCTATAGAAAAAACACAACATCTGAAACTTCTATGCCTTGATGAAACCACTCCATGTCTGCAGCACTGATATGAGCATAACTGAGCAAGACACAATTATATGCCTACTTTGATAGATTCAGGAAAGAGGGACAAATCCTTAACCACCTCAGATGTCACAATACAGTGGTTTTGCTTCAGCAGTCAAGGGAAATAAGGAATCACTGTAGCTCTGACTGTACTGAAATACTATAGGCCATGACATGAAAAGAATGGAGGTTCTGGTTCATCTACTTCAAAGTCATTACATAATTTTGTATAAGGCTGGTTGTTGTTGACTTCTAGACCAAAGTAAACAGAAACCTAGATTGAAAAACTGAAAATAAGTTAATAAAATGCAGAGTATATTGATAATGACATCTACTGACAACATCATAATTAGTGTCATAGTGTTACGGTTTTCTTTTTCATGTGTCGTATCTAATTCTGAATATTGACTATCATCATGGTGATCAGCCATGAAGATTGTCCTGGGAAAAATATAATGCAGTGGCCTTACATTTGCATTCTGATTCGCACCATGGTGAGAGCCTTGTTGAGATTGCAGAGGCATAAGCGGTCTAACTAGTCAGCGTTGCCCATCACTTGTCAATGATGTTAGGCTGAGACTAAGACTCACCTAAGTGTCTTCCATCGGATCCCTTGGGCAAGGTGATAGCGGAGGGTACACGTCATGATCCGCCCAGCCAGCGGGTAATGTGATATACAAATGGCTAACAAAATGCACACAGATGGACTTGATTTCCCAGGTCGATTTGCATATGTGGAATGTCTCTGCCGAGATGTTTACCATTGCAAGGATTCCTCACTAAATAACGACTCCAAGGTATCACAGTGTGATACCCATACCACTGATTCAGTTCCACAAGTCATTTTCTGGTCCTGAGCCCTTTGGCACACATAGTCCTCCCCAGCTCTAGTTCAGTAGTGATGAAGCTGCCGCCCTCCATCAAGATGGATTCAAGTAGGATTCAACACCCAAGGCTGATAGTCCTCAGGGTAATCAAGTTAGTTAATTGCCGCCTGACTATCAGTCAAGTCACTGGCAGTAGGGTCTCCTCTATTACCATAGCATGAGCAGCTCCCCCAGTGGCTTAGTGAGTAAGGCACTAGGTTTGGAGAATTGAAAGGGGGCTTCGATACCTGAGAGCTGCAAAAATCCTTTCAACCCTTTCAGGTAAGCTTTTAATATATAACATTGCTGAGGAAATGGTTTTGTGGGGAGAATCGGTTCTATATTTTTATATTACATTTTTAACTTGTGTTATCAAGATTTTAGTTTACCGTGTTTAATAATTAGTTTAGTTTATACAGTTTTCAATGTGATTTTCATATTTGTAATTTTTACTATATTTTAGATTTGCACTTCTTATATTCACAAGCCACCTTGAGTCACTCAGTAGGGAGAAAGATGCAATAGAAGTTAAATAAATAAACTCTGAAATATTTCCTGGAGAGAAAGGATGCTCCTGAAAGCATCCAACATATGAACTAAAAGAATATTTCCCCTATATATCCAACAAATAAATATAAATATTATAGTTATTCTTTTCCATAGTTGAAAAAGGGTGTTCATTTTGAGATTTATTGGCCTACAAGCTTTACTATGCAAGCATTAGGAACATCCATTTATAACAGATGCTTGTAGTCATTTCTACTTGGTGTTTCTGGGTTGAAAGGATTAGCCAGTGAAAAATCTCCATTGCTGGTGAAAAATCTCCGTTTCCCAGGGAACGCCTGATCGTTGAGGACTTTATGTTGGCAAGAGGAAATGCTGTTGATGAGGACCTCGCCGCTTTCCCCCAGCCCCCACCATCAGCTGGGGATGGGACGCAGCTGCGGCTGCCATCACCACCCTCCTGGCTCTGCCTGGCCGGAGGGTTGAAAAGACACTGCGGCTACCAGGTTGCCCTTATATTCTGCATTTTTTATTGTATTGTATGCTATTGACTTTATTGACTGTATTGTTTGCTACTGACTGTTCTGTATGCTATTATATTTTTATTGTATTATTGAAGGTTTTTGTGTATGTAAGCTTCCCTGAGTCACACTGTTGATTGGGCAGCATACAAATACAATAAATGAAATTAAATGTGACCCGATATTGGGCAGTTGTCATCTAGTCCTTTAAATTCTATTTTGTTTTAGATATGTTTCCCTGTACATTCCTCTGAGGCTTTTGCCCGTCAAAACACCCTGGGAATGGAATGTGTTCCTTAGAGTAAACTAGCTATTTGTGCCCGGCCTTGCCAGGCAAGTTTGAAATGTGCAGCCCAGCAGGTAGGGGTGTGTGTGTGTGTGTGTGTGTGTGTGTGTGTGTGTGTGTGTGTGTGTGTGTGTGTGTGTGTGTGTGTGTGTGTGTGTGTGTGTGTGTGTGTGTGTGTGTGAGAGAGAGAGAGAGAGAGAGAGAGAGAGAGAAGGCTGCAGGTGAGAAGGCTGTGCCCGGGTGAGTAGAGAGGGAAGGGGGGGAAGGCGGAAGCATTTATTTCCCCCTTTCCCTGTCTAGGTTGGGGAGGGAGCAGGGAAGGGTGGGAGGTGGAAGCTTTCCGTTTCCCCCTTTCCCTGCCATGGGGGGTGGGATGCCTTTGTTTCCCCTCAACTGTTTCAATGTTTTTCTTCAACCTTCGAAACAGTTTAGGGGGAATTACAAAGGCGCCAGCCAGTGATCCATAAGGGGAGGCACTCTCCCTGGTGGATCGCTGGCTGCCGCCTTTGTATTACTCCCACCACTGTTTCGAGAGCTGACACGAAACAGCAGAGGGGGTAATAGAAAGGAGACAGCCAGCGATCTGCCAGGGAGAGCGCTTCCCCTTACAGATCGCTTGCTGGTGCCTTTGCATTTCTCCATTAACTGTTTTGAAGGTTGCTTCATGTCAGCCTTCAAAACAGTTAATAAGGAAAATAAACAAAGGCAGCAGGCAGCGATCCATATGGGAATGTGGTCTCCCTGGCGGATCGCTGGCTGCCGCCTTTCTATTAACCCCACCGCTGTTCCGGCCTCACCACGGCTTCGGCAGGGTAGTGGGTAGGAGGAGGAGCCCCTCTTCTCCCTGCGGTCCCGGGGAAGAAGGCCAGCGCTAGCCTCACCATGGCTTTGGGGGGGGGTTGGAGAAGCGAGGGCGGCAAAGCACTGCATCTGCATTCAGTGTCCTTGCGCTCCTGTTGCGTGAAGCATTTTTTATTTGGTGTGCGCCGGCTTTCCCGGCCTCCTCTGTATTCGTGTCCTTCAGCCTGATTGGCTGAGGAGTGTCGCGACGTGGAGGACACTGGGCCTTGTAGGGGTTTTTTTGGGTTTTTTGGTTCGTATTCATGGGGTGGTTGCCCCACGCTTGGTGTCCGGACCCTTGTGGCGATGCTCACAGGGACATACAGTAAGTGTGTCCGGCTCAGTACAGGATGGTTGGGCCGGGTGTGGCCACGCATGCCGGACATGCACGACCTATCCTCCATTTTATAGGTAAATATTAATTACAATTGGATGAAGTCCCACATGTGGGAAGCTGATAGTGTGAGGGAGGCACTTTCTCTTTGATTTGATTTATTCGATTTGTATGCCGTCCACTCAGGGCGGCTCACAAAAATCACAATATATCAAATATTACAGTACAATAAAATATAACAATACAATAAAATGCACAAAGTATCACAGAATATCACAAAATATCAGATAAGCACAATAAATTCTGATAAATAAATACAGTAACATATAGCAACAATACATAAGTCACAATGTCATGTCATAGTAGAAACAATATACATCATAAAAGTGCAAAGAGAAAAGTATTTCGAAGCCTAACAGAGATATTAGAAAGCAGCGGCAAAGTTCCTAAAGCCACTGAGCCCTCTTTCACCATGGAAGGTCGGGGAAAGGGCCTCACACAATGGAGCCGTGAGTAAAGAAGGCCAAAGGGCCTATCTAAGTCAAGTTTTATTATTTTGTGTACTTTGAATGACTAGACTGCAAGTCTGATATCCTATGCTATATTCATTTCTTTATTTCACTTTAATAAAATTAATAGATCCTTTGTGTCTATTCAATTGGAGTAGGAGCTGACTGGACCAGCTACATAGGCCACAAAAATCTATGTAATTTGAGCCCTGCACACTGCCACTAGCCTAAGTGCTACATGGAGTCTAGGGGAATTCATAAGGGGAATTGCCCCATGCGGTCTGAGACGGGCCACGGATGGTGAATGAGGCATCAGAGTAAGGTGTGAGCAGGAAGGCGCAGAGAAATCACTAGATAAAGGGATTTCTATCATGACAGTGTTAATTTTAGCTTTGTATGTTATTATATGCTGGCGGTGCATCTGACATGAATAAAGAAAAAACAGATGCTTGACGAGGTAGTGTCAAACTGTGTAGAAAGTCTCAAATGCTGTCCACCCATCATTTACCACTCACCTCTAGCTCCACTCAAATGTATGCATTAGTATTTTTCCTCCCTCTCAAGCTATTAGAGACAAATATCATGAAGCCAATATGCTGTCTATAAAATCAGAGGCTCCATGCATCTAAACAACACAGAGGAATATTGTGTGTTTCTTCTGAACACCAGGGCTTATCCAACTGTGATGACCTGCTAGCAAAAAAGGGGGTCTTGATCCACAGAATTCCTATTTGACTCAAATGCAGCTCAAGTGGCTAAGATGCTGACTGGGAGGTGGAAGGTCAGCAGTTTGATTCCCAAGTACTGCAGGACGGAATGAGCTCCCGTCTTTGTCCCAGCTCTTGCCAACCTAGCAGTTTGAAAGCAAGAAATTGCAAGTAGATAAATAGGGACCACTTCGGTGGGAAGGTAACAGCATTCCGTGTGCTCCGGTGTCTAGTCATGCCTGCCACATGACCATGGAAACATCTGCAGAAGCAGACAGCACTGGCTCTTCGGCTTTGAAACAGAGATGAGCACTGAACCCTGGAGTCGGATACAACTGGCTTTCGAGCAAGGGAAACCTTTACCTTTACTAAACATAAAATGCACACCAAGAGCAGAAGGGAGGGTTTTGGAAAGATAGGGGGGAAGGCAGAAGTATTTTAAAGAGTTTTACAACCCCACTGTAGCCAGCATCTAGCTGGCATATCTCTGCACACTGTACATGTGACATACCCTGCTTCCTTCCCAGCCTTTTCAAAACACCACCCTGTCAACTCAATTTGGTGATGGTCCCTGGCATTCTTCTTTTCCTGTTTGTCCATAGGCCCCTGCTTATGCTGAGATCTCAGATGAATCTGATGTGTTTCCGCAACCATACTTTTTGTGCTCATGTGTATATGTGTGTGAGCATGCATGAGAAAGAAGCAGTTGCATGAATGATACCAAATGCTCTGTGGAAAGGATAGACTTTCCAAATTCTAGCCAATTTATTTTTATTTAATTCGTATCAAATATCTTACCATAAGTTTGATTAACCTGATCATTTTGGAATTGACAAACTAAGGAAATCAAATTCAAAAGCAAGCAGCATCACTAAGAGTGAAACTTCTAGAAGTACATCATAAAGTGGTAAACTACTGAATGTAACCATTTATACACTTAGGGCAAAGCCTCTAGCAGTCACAGGTTGCTTCCTTATTAGAGTTTTATTTGGTGAATTGAATTGTTGTCATCGGCTGCAACTCACATCCGAGAATTAATTTTTTTCCCTGAAGTAGGAAAATTGCCATTGGCGTGAATTTGTTTAAGGTGGAGCCCAGCTTGCCATGAAGTGACCCACACACTATGACCATGGAACCATCTCCTGCAACACATATGAAATGAGACATGCAGGATTTAACACAGTGACTGCAATGGAGCCATGAGGATATTATCAAGGTGCACCTTCACAGCCAGTTCATCTGGCATGGCCCCTTCTGCCTCCAAGACCATTGGGAATCAAAGTTCCTCCCCTACTCATTTTGCCGCTGGGCCCAATATGAAGGTTTCCAGTGGTATTTTTTCCACTGTGGGGACCATCACCCCACCTAAAGGGGCTCATCCACCCATAGTTGCTGGCCCTTTAAGGAGTCAGGTTATTTACCACTGCCCAACACTTGGCGTTGAGTTGCTAGAAAGAAATAATAGAAATCTAAAATTCCACAAACCTTATTTCCCTCCATACATTTTTGTAATGTTATGAAACAATAATTTGCACTCATATGTGATATATTATAAGGAGGTGGGGGCGAACTCCCATAAATTTTTCTATCAAGTACAGCAGGACTCTGACTCAAGAATTCCTAATACTGTAAATTGGAACCTAGTGCTCTTTTTAAACCGGAAATTCATGTACATTATAACTTAGGCTGTGAAGCCTCTCTGACTGACTTACACATCTACAATTCTCACATCTTCTCTTAATAGCACTGCTTTGAGATGTTTTGTTGGCTGTGTACAGATTATTATTTTTTTGCAGAGCTGTGGAAGCAATGGCCTCTGTATTTTACCTTGATAATGATTCACACTAACTACTGGTAATCATACAAGCATAAAGAGAAGGGGATATTTGAGGAGTGGGGGACTCTTATTCTTTGGTAAACAAACCTGTAGGTCCATGAGACATTTTGGACCTTTCTGAAATTTTAATGGGCCACATCCCAAAAACTCTTCAAAAAAAATTAGTCCCTCAACAGACATAGCATGCCACCTGAAGTCTCTGGGTGTGTTGGGGAATGACTCGCTACAGCAATATGCCTTTGCAGCTAGCATGTTGTCCAATCCAGAAAAGGCCTCTTCCAATCAGGAAGAGACCAGCTGCACTGTAAGGGTTAGGATACAGTATGCAACCTGCATCCTGTCCTGTGTCCGTTGTTGCTGTCCATCCCTTCAGGTCAGCAGTGCGTTGTAACTGATTTGACCAGCTAGCAAATGGCCTTGTCAAATTCATCCCCTACTAAGAATTTGGAGTCTTTGTTTTTACCAGTGGACTACAATCTTTTAAAGTAGTTATTCTCACCCATCATTCCATTTATTAAAAAGAATCATTTATTCAAAAAAATCTATTTAAATATGCAAACCATTTTTAGTTCCCAAGTTATTGTGGGCCTGTCTGGCCAGATTAACATGCTATGGTAATAGAGTAGACCATACTGTCAGAGACTCAATGCCGAGTATCAGGCAGAGGTTAACTAACCTGACAACCCTAAGGACTAACAGCCTTGGATTCTGAAATCCACAGGGAATGGGAATGGTCCCCAAGTGGATTAAATTCCATTTTAACCCATCTTGATGGAGAGCAGCACCTTCAGCAATACTGGCCTAGCACCAATGAGGACTTTGTGTGCCAATAGGGCTCAGGACCAGCAAGTGTCTTGTGGAACTGGATCAGTGGTACGGGCATACCTGTAAACTTTTGGATTTGAAAATAAGGGAAATTCTGGCCACACCCCTCTGTGGTGTGACTAGCCATGTGACTTGCTGGGCTCTAGTCATGCCTGCCACATGGCCATGAAAATGTCTGCAAACACAGACAGCACTGGCTCTTTGGCTGTAAATGGAGATGAGCACTGCACCCTAGAGTTGGATACGACTGGCAGATTTTACTTTCTTAGGATCAAAAATCGCTGCAGATGGTGATTTCAGCCATGAAATAAAAAGGGAACTGATGCTTGGGAAACAAGCTATGAGAAACCTGGGGAACAGGTAGAGGCATTACCTTGCAAACAAAAAATTGCATAGTCAAAGCAATGGTATTCCCGGTGGTAATGTATGGGTGTGAGAGCTGGACCATTAGGAAAGCTGAGCGCAGAAAAATAGATGCCTTTGAAATGTGGTGTTAGAAATAGGTCAATCCTAGAAGAAATCAACCATGACTGCTCATTAAAGGTCAAATATTAAAGATGACCCTGAAGTACTTTGGACATCAAATGAGAAGAGAGGATTCACTTGAGAAAACATTGATGCTGGGAAAGGTGGAGGAAAAAAGAAGGGGGTGGCCAAAAATAAGATGGTATTGTAGATGCAATGGGCACAAAGCTGTGTGGGCCAAAGAACCCTTTCCCCATTTTCTTGGCAGACTTTTGTTTTGTCTTCTTTCTTGTTTACTCAGTGGCTTAAGCGACTAAGAAGCTGACTGGGAGGTAGAAGGTCAGCAGTTCGATTCCCGAGTACTGCAGGATGGAATGAGCTCCCGTCTTTGTCCCAGCTCCTGCCATCCTAGCAGTTCAAAAGCAAGAAATTGCAAATAGATAAATAGGGACCACTTTGGTGGGAAGGTAACAGCGTTCCGTGTGCTCCGGTGTCTAGTCATGCTTGCCACATGACCACGGAAACGTCTGCAGAAGCAGGCAGCGCTGGCTCTTCGGCTTAGAAACAGAGATGAGCACTGCACCCTAGAGTCGGATACGACTGGCTTTCGAGCAAGGGAAACCTTTAAATAGGGATCACTTTGGTGGGAAGGTAACAGCGTTCCATGTGCTCTGGTGTCTAGTCATGCCTGCCACATGACCACGGAAATGTCTGCAGACACAGACAATGCTGGCTCTTCGGCTTTGAAACAGAGAAGAGCACTGAACCCTAGAGTCGGATACGATTGGCTTTTGAGCAAGGGCGACCCTTTACCTTTACGTAACTCAGATCCCTTTACACAACCGTGCAAGCACACTGGATCTATGAGCTCTGATAATTCTCCCCGTGTATTTTGGATCTGCTCTCTCATACAAAAAGCAGCTGCTTGCTCTATAAATTGGCCGCTGTAGGAATCTATGACTGTGATGGTGAACCTTGGCACTCTAGATACGACTGGCTTTCGAGCAAGGGAAACCTTTACCTTTAGCATATAGTGATCAAGCACATCCCCCCCACCCCCCACCCCTCCCAAGTTAACTCTAGAACAGAAACGGAACCCCCCCTCTCTCTCCTATAATGTAGGAATCTATGACTGTGATGGCGAACCTTGGCACTCTATAGATACGACTAGCTTTCGAACAAGGGAAACCTTTACCTTTAGCATATAGTGATCAAGCACCACCCCCACCCCCACCCCTCCCAAGTTAACTCTAGAACAGAAACGGAACCCCCCCCCTTTCTCCTATAATGTAGGAATCTATGACTGTGATGGCAAACCTTGTCACTCTATAGATACGACTGGCTTTCGAGCAAGGGAAACCTTTACCTTTAGCATATAGTGATCAAGCACATCCCCCACCCCACCCCTCCCAAGTTAACTCTAGAACTCTAGAAATGGAATCCTCCAGCCAGGACAGAGGCAGGGCAGAAATGGCTCAATAAAGCATGAGAGTGAGAGAGAAGTCTCTGCTCCCAGACCAAGAGCTGATTTGCCCCTGCATATATGAAATATCGCTCACCTCTAGAGTAGACTCCCATCCCTCCCAGCATGAAACGAAGCTGCCATATTGGCCATGTGGCTGGCAGGAAAATGAAACAGAAACTCAGAATGCCACCCCCACTCCCACCTTCTCTCTCTCCCCTTCCACAAGCGAAAAGCCACACAGTGACCTCTGGTGGCCGGAAAAAATACTGCAGCTTCGCCTGTGAAGACTCCGGTCAGGATATATTTTTTAAAAAAAGAGAAAATACGGGGAAATTAATAAAATGGGAGGGGTGGGAAGAGGGGTAAAAATAAGGGGTTTTCCCAGGTAAAACAGGATGGTTGACAGGTATGAGTACGGGTGTCATACTGTGATGTGGCGGGCAGATGAAAGGCCACTGCATTATATTCTCAGGACAGTCTTCATGGCTGATCACCATGTGGATCACCAAGATTTGGATCTGGATTTGGATTTGGAAGAAGTAGTAGTAGTTGTTGTTGTTGTTGTTGTTGTGGCCACTGTTTTGCAACATGTTACTTAACTGCTGTCTCTCACAGAAATGGAACATTAGTGATCCTAAAATGATCCTTTAGTGATCCTTTAATGATTTCCTACCACTGGGAAATCTGAAGAGCTAGTTTGGGCTGGAGGTAGAAAAATAAAACCCATTGGCTTCCTCTTTCTCTATTAAAACGCATATCCATTTTGCACATTGTGAGCATGGCAACAACAAATTGTGTTTTGCCTTGGAAATCTCTATGTTTCTGATGACTGCAATGTATTCTGCTGAATAAAAAACTGCACAAATCCAAGCAGATATTTGAAAATTCTGCGCAACTTAAAATGAGCACATTAGAGAACTGTCCAGACTCACTGTAAACAAATGTGAAAAAATGAATTTTCAAGCATACCTTGGTAAAAATGCAAACAAATAGTGTGTGACCAAATGCAAATTCTGAAACGTTAATTTCCTATAATATTTTTCTTGTTTCATCCAGTGTGCTGAAGAAGCCCATGATACTTAAATATCTTGCAACTTTTCCCTGTTTTATTTACAAATTTATGTACTTAGGTAACACAATTGCATTCTGAAAGAATGCAACAAAAATGTGAGTAACAAATTTTTACATCTCTACTTTTTATAAGCACACCTATGGGGAGCAAAACAGAAGGAGTATACAAGAAGCAATAACACTTTCCAGTATCACTACCACCTCAGTCCCATTCAGTACACCATCTCTGTTATTTTGGAGTACTCAGCTAACTTACGATATATTGCATGAGTCTCTTATTTCGGTGGCCCCTGAAAAGGTTTGAAGTAGATTCTAGCCCTGTGTAGGATACCCTTTATATTACAATTTGTTTGACGCTTTATCTAGGCTTGATTTCTTTCACACCTATAAAAGGTGTTTTCTTAAAACAGATTCTGTGAGCTTTTTTTCCCTTAAAACAAAACACTTTGACAGGCTCAGCCAACCAAATTCACTAAAACATTCCTTGGAACAGCTTAAAGAGTAAAGGTGTTAAGTTCTCTCAAAATGGATAGCAATGGAGCTGTGAGCCTTTTTCATTAAAGCAGCAGAAGAGAAATGTTATCAATAATTCTGTCTTTGCTAGTGGCAGCACAGGATCTAATAAAAGTGAGAGATGAAGTGTGCAGAGGCTCTTGGTTCAAAGGCTAAACAAAATTAAAAGTGTTGAGACTAAAATTTTCATGGTCTCATGCTTTGGGAAGAATTATCTATGTCTCTTCTCTGGAACCATCTTTTGGTTAAAAAAAGGTGAACAGAGATGACATACTGGGAGCAATACACTTACAGAACAGACAATTGTGAAGGTGGTCCGATCCCCTAGGGCAGTGATGGCCAACCTTGGCACTCCATGTTTTCTTGGACTTTAATTACCAGAGGCCCAAGTCAGCACTCCTGCTGATCAGGGCTTCTGGGAATTGAAGTCCAAGAACACCTGGAGTGTCAAGCTTGGTCATCACTACACCTTGGTTTGGGAGGGCTGGCTGTTAGCTCAGTGGGGTTACCCCCCCCCCTTGCCCCCTAGCTACAGCCCTGAGCTGTAGGCTTGCACACAAAACGTTTATTTAAAAGATTGCAGTCACAATACGTTTTATGTTTGTGGGTGGTGAGTCTTAAGATTTTTTTTTAAAAAAAATTTTTACTCACATTTATACAATCCAACCAAAGTTGTGTTGTTGTTTTAATAAGAGAGTTTGGTCCCCAGCTGGTTTTCACTGTGGGTCTGATTTGGTTAGCAGTGGCCTGCCAGCTCTGGTCAAGATAGTGTTAGCTGAAAAACCGTTTGTCCTTTCTTCCATTGCAGGAGCCCTTCTGGATCCGAATTGTGGGTAAAAATTGAGTGGTTCACTCACTGGCAGAGCCCTACCCCTTTTTTATTAACTACAGAGACTTGAATTCAGGCAAAATCAATTGAGATTTATTGAAACAACAGTGTCCTGCTGCTGAACAAAGATCCTTTCTCAACCTTTGCCTGTTCTGCTTAAGTGGGAGTTACCCTATCTTTTGGTCAAGAGAGCTGGAGACCCGACTCAACTTTTATACACTTCTGTAAAACTAATCCTATCCTCTATCTAACAATTACAAAATAAAGATTTTACAATAAAAACAATAACTCAGCAGCAGGCTTTTCTTTCATAAGCAAATAAGTAAATGTTGGAATACAAAGGTAAAGTTTTTATGCAAATAATGATAATTAATGCACAGTGCAGGGATGGAGGAATCACAATATGGGATTAAAATCGCTGGGAGAAACATCAATAATCTGAGATATGCAGACGATACCACCCTAATGGCAGAAAGTGAGGAAGACCTAAAGAATCTCTTGACTGGGTTGAAGGAGGAGAGTGCAAAAGCTGGCTTGAGACTCAATATCAAAAAAACCAAGATAATGGCAACAGGCCCCATCAGTTCCTGGAAAATAGATGGGGAAGAAGTAGAAGCAGTGACAGATTTTACTTTCTTAGGATCAAAGATCACTGCAGATGGGGATTGCAGCCATGAAATAAAAAGGCGACTGATTCTTGGGAGACAAGCGATGAGAAACCTGGGGAACATAGTGAAAAGCAGAGACATTACATTGCAAACAAAAATTAGAATAGTCAAAGCAATGGTTTTCCCAGTAGTAATGTATGGATGTGAGAGCTGGACAATTAGGAAGGCTGAATGCAGAAGAATAGATGCCTTTGAAATGTGGTGTTGGAGGAGGGTTTTGAGAGTCCCCTGGACAGCGAGGAGAACAAATAGGTCAATCTTAGAAGAAATTAACCCTGACTGTTCATTGGAAGGTCAAATAGTAAAGATGAAGCTAAAATACTTTGGACATCAAATGAGAAGGGAGGATTCACTTGAGAAGGCATTGATGTTGGGAAAGGTGGAGGGCAAAAGAAGAAGGGGGAGGCCAAGGATGCGATGGCTAGATGGTATTATAGACACAATGGGCACAGAGCTGGGAGGGCTGAGGGGGGTGGTAGAGGACAGAGGCGCCTGGAGGAAAATGGTCCATGGGGTCGCAAAGGGTCGGAGTCGACTGTGCGACTGAACAACAACAACAATGATAATTAAAGGGTTACAAAAATCTGGAAAAGATAGTTGGTGGGGAATTAGGGGATACAGTAATCAATTACAAGGTGACGTTGTCGAGTAGGCTCCAATGAACACACAAGGTTGTGAAACAAACACCACACCACACTAAGGCGAAGGGTTGATTCTCCAATCAGCATCCATGAGACTTGAGCGGGAAGGCTTGGCTTATGAAAAGGATGAGCTTTATTTGATAAGTGTTTGCATTCCCCACCCAAAATAATCTCTTCCTGCCTCCCAGCATTACTAACTAGGGTGTTTACATATGATAACTACAGGTTTCATAAACAACAGACGTGATGCATACAAACAAAGCAAGACTAGATGGATACATGAAAAAGCATAATCCTCTTCTTGTTCCCACAGACCCCAACCCTCACTGTATAATTAAATAATACATGCACGAGATACAGACAACAGAATTAATGCAAAATATATACAGAAGAATTAATGCTGCTTTTCTTTCTGTTGATTTCCTGGAGGTTAAGGTGGGTCGGTGTGTGTCCCCCTTGGGTCAGGTGATAATTGGTTGTTTCCTGTGAAGCAGAAACCTTTTGGGTGTAGCGAGGCAGATTTTGGGTGTAAAGAAAGACATAGTAGGAATTTCCTGCTTAAAATATAAAATAGAACATGTAAATATCATTTCAAAGCATTTTTAATGGTTTTAAGACTTTTTAATCAAAAGTGCTAATTTATTAATCAATCAGGGACCGAAGGGTTTAAGCTCCCTTTGCTTATGATCGATCATGACCAAAAAAACCTTAAAAATGCAATTTTCCCCAAAGTGCTAATGCCTGAAGTGCACTTTTAAAAGGTTTTCCTGTGCCATGGCTTCGTTTTTGACAGCAAAATGAGGGGGGGGGGGAAAACAGCCGGCGCCAATCAAATTTGGACTTTCATACTCCCGAGGACACCCTCCCTGTTTTGTTGTCTCACCGGCCCTTGCTGGTGAGCCAATTCTTTGGGGCTCAGTCAAGCCTCACAAGCAATAATATTATTTTTAACATTTTCAGTATTGGCATTGAAGCGTGGGCTTCCGACCTGAATCTCTTCTTCACCCTTCCCCACCTCTCTGTATTTCTCTCAAATAATCTCCTCCGTAGTATTATCGGAGGAACCACTTTCATTGAAGTCCTGTGTTCCAATCAAGCTGGATACGTTGTTGCAAACGCTCTGCCTTTGAACTGCCATATTTGGATCACCATTTATGAACTCACTTCATTCATAACTTAGAGGGGTTATTCAAGGCCATAGCAGTCTGCCTCAAGCGGTAGAAGGGAGAATAGCTCACTGGCCTTTCCTATGTAAGTGAATGGTTCGAATATTCGATCGATGTTTAAAAATATGTCTTTACAGTTATGTACCTGCAAAGTGTGTGAATGCGTGTGTGTTAGTGTACTGCTTAGTGCACACATATGCCTGACTGTATCATGTGGAGGGCAAATAAGAATAAAAGGGAGATAACTTTTTTAGGAATAAAGGTATTTTAAAAAGAGGTGTTTTTCCCAAATTGGGGTTACAATAGTGATGTGGAGCCCAGAACTTTGTAGCAACATGCAGCAACATCAGCTGTGAGAACTGGCATTTGTGGAATTGCATCTCCCCACCCACACCCCTCATAGACTGGTTTAGTTATATTAGGTTTAATTTGTATTTTTAAAATTGTTGTGGGTTGGTTTTAAGGCTCCCCTTTCTCATTACTAGTGATTATTTAATGTTTTGTTATAGTTTTTAAGCCTTAGCCTCTACCTTCATTTGTAACTTAATCATTGTATTTTATCTATATTTTAATTTTGCTTAGGGACTTTTTTTGGATATTGCTGTAGGTTGAGAAAAGGAGGTTGTCAGTCCTGTAATTCAGATGGCAGACCCCCTCCCCCTTCAAGGATCACATAATTGTTGAATGGTCCCTGTTTCCACCTACCCCTCCTAGGAGACTACAGCTCTAATATTCAGGAGGAAGGATTCTTTCTATCTTGATATGGAGGACAGTATCATCAAGGTGTTCCCAGTGCTAATGGGTAGGGTATGCAGAAAGAGCCTCCACATTGGGGCGTGGCTAAGATGGTGAAGGTTTAACATCTGCTTTAACGTTGTGCACTCTGCAACGTGTTTTCAAATGAGATCTTCTTACTGAGGAAAAAAACCAGCAGCAAGGATTTTAAGTGTCCGGGAAAAGTTACCTTTGGTTGCCGGGAGTCGAAGTTCGTGGAGTGGTGGCGGCAGCGGGTGAGGCTTGCGGCGAAAGCCGGGGGCCAAGCAGGTTGATCGTAGGTCGTGGGCGGGCGAGACTTCTGAGAGGAGACCGAAGGGAAAGAAAGGCAAAGAGAAAGCCTAAGTGGAAGCAATAAATTTGTGTTGGTGGTGGACGAGACTGGTGAGCTGATTGGGGGTGCCCGGTGAAGGAAACGGTGAGGAGGAAAGAGGAGGGGAAGTCAAAACAAAGTGAGAGTGAGTGAGTGGATAGTGGTTAATGGTGGTGGAAGAAGAAAACAAAAGTTAAAGAGTGAAGGGGAAGCAATGGTGGAGAAGTAGTTGTGGAGGTGGTAGATTTTGGGAAGAAGTGTGGATAGAGGTGGAAGAGAGAGGAGGAAAAGGACGGAGAAGGAAGAAGAAAGAAGGAATTAAAGAAAGAAGTAAAGATTGGAGGAGAGTTTAAGATGGATGTTTTTGGCAAGTTCGGGTGGGAGGAGGAGGAGGAAGAAAAAAGACTGGTCTCGGAGGCTGCATGAGATTTTTTCTTTTTTCTTTTTTTGTTTTTGTTACATGTCAGAGTTAGTTGGGCTTTTTTTAGTAATAAGACAGACTGACGGACTGATATAAATTGGATGAAGTTTTGAGATTGGGGTTTTTTCCTCTCTTTCTTCAATGTGTGGTTTGTTTGTTTGTTTTTGCTCTGATCCCTCCTCTCTCTCCTGATATATACAGAGGACAGATGATGAAGATTCCCTCCTCCCCCCTTCTTCTCTCTTAAATTTTTGTTAAGATATATATATAAAGGGGCAATTCCTTTTTTTCTTTTTTGGATATTTTTTAAGATTGGAATACAAAAATTGCAAAGGATTTTTTTTCTTTTCTCTTCTGTCTCCCTTCTTTTTATTTGGATGATTTTGGACTAATAGTGACTACAGAACCTGGATGGTTTTTTTCTTCTCTTTATTGGATTACAGTTAAAATATTTGGATTATAATAATAATAAAAAGAACTGGACTATAATTGGACTACAATAACAAAATAACTGTTCTGGATTGGTCTTGATAAAGCTGATATATTAATAACATTATTGAGATTTTGGATATATAGTTGCTGGGAGTATTCAACTGAGTTTAGGATATTTTGAAGCAATATCACAATTGGATTATAATAAGGATTAGCTAATTTTTTGTTTCGGATCTTGAAGAATTAATAGAAGTCATAACTTTATAAGTTTACTATATTTAATTGAATCTGGAATTTGATCAGGAAGATGGACTTGGAGGAATTAAAGGGGTTGCTACATTGAGATTATTATTTGAAGTTACAATGGAAAAACTTGGAAAAGGAAAGGGAAAGGATGAAGAGGTGGTGAAGCCTAAGAGGATGGATGTGAAGAAGGATGAGAAGAAGGATAAATTAGCAACTGAAGAAGCACCCCCATCAACAGCAGCACCAGAACCTGCACCAATGGACCAAATGCAAATTATGGTTGAGTTGGGTAAATTGTTTAAGAAATTTGAGAGGATGGAGGAGGCAAATGTGAAGGGTTTTCATGAAATTAAGGAAACAAGGGTAAAAAACAAAGATGAAATTATGGAAAAACAGGATAAACTGGTTGCAATGTTCACTGATTTTTCTAAGAAAGTTGATTTTAATTTTCAGAGGATGGATATAAGTGTTAAGTCGATGCAAAAAGATATGAAATTGATGCAGGATGATATGAAAGGGTTACATGAGGAAGAAAAGGATACTAAAATGAAAATAGAAGTGCAGGAGACATGATGGAAGAGATGATGAGAAAACAGAACATAGTAATTTGTAATCTTGTGTTAAAAACACCAGACCAGCTGAAGGAAAGAATAGTTAATTGGTTAAATGGTTTGAAAATGGGGAAAGATTTTGAGAATGAAGATATTACAAATGTTTATAGATTGGGAGCAAGGAAAGGGAAAAGTATTCAAATAAATGTTTTGGTTAAGTTTGCAAATTGGGGGGATAAATTGAAAGTGATGGCTTTTATAAAACAAGCTGGGTCTGGCGTTTTAAAAATTGATGGGAGTGATGTGGAGGTATACAATGATATATTAGTGGAATAATGTGGTTGGCATTATAAGATGAAACCAGCAACAAAAATTTTGATGGAACGTGGGATAAAATACAATTGGAGATTTCCACAACAATTGAGGTTTTTTTACGACAAGAAAATGCATACAATTAATGCAGGGATGGATGCTTTGGAATATTTGTGCTTAATTGGTCTGGTTAAGGCGGCTTCACAAGAATGGCTTGGATTAAGGAAAGCTTTAATAGAATCGGGGGGAATAAAAAGAGACTATGGAAGTGCTGAAGAGAGGGGTGCTACAGGAGGAACAGATGTGGATTTTAAAGCATTGGTGGTGGTTGATGAAAGGTGAATCAGGATTTAGGGGATGGAGAAGAAAATGGGATGATTTAGGGGAAAAGAAATACTCTTTATAAATGTTTGTGTGTTTTCAAAAATAAGATTGGGCACTGGAGCGATAGATAGTGGGCACATCTTGCATGTTCCCCCTCCTCTCTTTGATAGTCAAGGACTACTTTTTATAGAAGGAAGTGGGGAGGGTAGGTATGAATGTTTATTGTTATAGTTGTTATTGTTTATGTGTGATAGAGGGAATCATGCCCATAGGAGGAAGCGAAGGTCATAGAAGATGATTTTTAAGATTAAGGTATGAGAAATATTAAAGTGTTATCTTGGAATGTGAAAGGTACTGGTTCTCAAGTAAAGAGGAGAAGAATAGAATCAGCTGTGAGGAAAGATAAACCAGATTTAGTCTTTTTGCAAGAAACTCATCAAAAATCGGGGGATACAAATAAGATTTTTTGGAGGATGGATGCAAATTTATGAAAAGCCCTATGGTACATCAAAAGCAAGAGGGGTTGCAGTTCTGATCTCAAATAGATTACATTTCAAGATGATAAATAGTGTTTCCGACCCAGAAGGTAGATACTTAATAAAAAAAGGGAAGATTGACGATGAGGAAATAATCTTAGTGAACATATATGCACCAAATGATCATCAAGGGGAGTTTCTAGACAAAATATATGGTATATTGGAGAATGAAAAAGCAACAAAAATGATTGTAGCTGGAGATTTCAATTTAATAAGGTCAAATTTAGATTGTACAAATATAGCAAGGAATGGAAGAGGATCTAAAATGCAGATTCTTGATAAATGGATGAAATCTCTATTATTATTATTATTATTATTATTATTATTATTATTATTATTATTATTATTATTATTATTATTATTATTATTATTATTATTATTATTATTATTATTATTATTATTATTATTAATTGTGCTTATATACCGCTTTACTCATCTACTGACAACTCAAAGCAGTTTACAGAGCAATCCAATAAATACAAACAAAAACATAAGTAGGGGGAAGGGAGGGGGAGAGAGGAGGGGGAGACGGAGGGGGAAATACAACACCATACAGAAATACAATGCAAAATGCCATAATAATATGAATCACAATAAACTTACTAAAATATCAAGTCACAGTCAATAATACAATTATTCAATTACAAAATCACAATTAACAATACAATTCACAGCTGCATCCAGTCTCTCGCTCCTGCCAACCCTGCTCTCACCAAGGGGAGGCTTCTGGCAGGTCTGGCAGCATTGGCAGCTCCCCAGCATGGCAGAACTTCTTATGGTCGCACCGGGCCACCTCGCAGCTGCAGTCAATCTCTCGCTGCCAGTCTCTCATGGCCAGGGAGAGGACTCCTCCCAAGCCGATGGCATGGGCATCAGGAGGGAAGAGGTGGCAGGGTCCTCTCACTTACTGGCTGCACCGGCGGTGCCTCTTCTACACTTCTGGCCAGGCGGGGCCAGAAGGGCAGTGTCAGCTGGACACAGGTGCCTCTCCTCCCGAGCCGATGGCATGGGCGTCAGGAAGGAAGAGGCGGTGGGGGTCCTCTTGCTGGTGGCGGGGTCCTCTCACTCGCTGGCCGCACCGGCAGTGCCTCTTCTACCCTTCTGGCCAGGCAGGGCTAGAAGGGCGGTGTCGGCCAGCCACAGGTGCCTCTCCTCCCGAGCCAATGGCATGGGCGTTGGGAGGGAAGAGGTGGCAGGATTAAGTCCCACTCATCTCCAAATCACTCTTGCTGATGTTCCTGTATGTTGACGATTCACACAAGCAGTTTGTTGTGGAGAAGTCCCAGAGGGAAGCAAATTAGCATTCAGAGCATAGCCCTCAGCAAGCACATGGAAAACAACCGCATAGGCTCCGACGATCATACAGGCTGTGTGAGCACACAGGCTCTGTTGAGCACATTGGCCTGTATGATCTCTAGGCTTGAAAGATACATGGAGGGAGTTTAATGGGTCGGAAAGGGTTTATACATTTTTTTTCCACAGGTGCATAATACATACTCCAGAATAAATTACATATTTGTAACAGAGAGTATGATTAGGAATATAGATTAGGTGGAAGTGGGAATCTTTAAAAAATCAGATCATGCAAAAGTGTTGATGGAATTAAGGATAGAGGGAGTAAAGAAAATTAGAAAGAATTGGAGATATGATGCTAAAGTTTTTAAAGACCATAAATGTAAAGCGCAAATAATTGAAAAATGGAAGGAAAGTTGGTATTGGAATGATACGGATGAGGTGAGTTATAATATGGTATGGGATGCCATGAAGTCGGTTTTTAGAGGGGAGAGTATTAAGTTGGCTAGTATTAGAAATAAACAATTTAGGGAAACACAAGACAAAGTTGAAAAAGAGATAAAGTGGTTACAAGAAGAGCATGTTAAGACAAAAGATAAGAAGATTTTCGACAAGATGCAATGATTAAAGATGGAATTAGTAGGAAAGAACATTGAAAAGGTAAAAAGAGATTTGGTGTATTTAAAAAGGGAATATTTTGAATACAGCAATAAGAATTCAAAATTATTAGCAAGAGCTGCTAAGGAAAAAAGAAATAAAAGGGAAATTGGAATTTTGGTTAATAAAGAGGGAATAAGATGTTATAGGATTAGAGATAAATGTAAGATTGTTATAGATTTTTATCAGGATTTATATGCTAAAAAGAATATAGATTTGGAGAAGTTAAAGGATCAATTGGGGAAACAAATAGAAGATAAGATAAAACAGGAACATAGAAATAGAATGGAAGAACGAATAATGGAGAAATAAATAAAAGATCTAATAGCCAACTTGAAGTCAGATAAAGCCCCGGGGGAAGATGGGTTACCAGCTGAATTTTATAAGGAATTTAAAGACATTGTGGTTCAAAAATTGATAAAATTATATAATTATATCTTGCAAGGAGGGCAAATTCCGACTTCATGGTATAGAACTATAATTGTTTTATTACCAAAACCTGGAAAAGATTTAGAAAAAGTGGAATCATATAGGCCTATTTCTCTGATAAATCAAGATGCTAAGATTTTTACAGCTATATTGGCAAACGGACTGAACAGTTTTATGGGTAATTATATAAATGAAGATCAAACGGTTTTTTTGAAAGGAAGACATATGGCGGATTTGACAAGGAGAATTTTAGATTTAATAGATATTGTAGAACAAACAAATGAGAAAGTTGGATTATTATCATTAGATATTTTTAAGGCATTTGATTCATTACCGTGGGCAACAATTAACGAGATAATTAAATGTTATGGATTTGGAGATAAATTTAGAAGGACGATTGAAAAATTATATCAATATGGTACTGCCATTGTTAGGGTAAATAATGATGTTACAGAAGTAAAATTAGAAGCTGGAACAAGGCAGGGTTGTCCATTATCACCAATTTTGTTTATTATGGCAATGGAGTTGTTGGCAAAGGCTGTAAGAGAAGATAAGGATATTGAAGGAATACTAGGATATAAGATAAGTTTGTATGCTGATGATACTTTGATAACAATGAAGCATCCTAGGAAGGCGTTAGAAAGAATACAAGAGCAGCTAAAAGATTTTGAAGAGATGGCAGATTTGAGAATAAATTGGGATAAGTGGGAAATGATATTGTGTAATATTGGTAAAGAGGAACAGCAGAAAATAAAGGGTAAATTTAAATTACAGGTTAAAGATAATTTGAAGTATTTGGGAATAAATATTTCAAATAAATTTGAGGACCTCAAGAAATTGAATTATGAAAAACAGAAAATGGAAATTAAAGAAAAAATACAGCAATCTCAAAAATTGAAGTTGTCTTGGTTCGGCAGGATTGCGTTATGTAAAATGATGTTGCTACCGAGAATTAATTTTTTGTTTGATGCCCTGCCGATCCAATTAAGTGATAAGGAAATTAAGGAATTTCAAAATTTGTTAAATAATTTTTGTAATGGTGGAAGGAAACCTAGAATTGTTATAAAAAACTGTGGTACTTATCTCAGAAAGAAGGAGGACTAGGATTGCCAAATTTGAGGAATTACTATAGAGCTTTTCAAATTAAAAATATTGTGAAAATTTTAGCGAGGGAAAAGGCAATATGGGAAGAAATCGAGATGAGGGATCTAATTCAAATGGGGAAAATGGTCTTTTTACATAATAATATGGGGGAAATAGTTACAAAAAATAAAATGATGAAGACAATATTAGGAGTATGGAAAAAGTTGAAGATGGAATTGACTTCAGATACATCTCCTATAATAGAAAAAGAGGATATTGAAATTTTCCAATACAAATTGACAAAAGGGTGAAAGAAGTTTTATTTAGAAATGATGTTTTCCTGTTGAAAGACTGGATACGGGTTTGTAAAGATGGAGAGAGAAAAGCAGATATGTTTGCACAATTGAGGTTGAACTGGCTTCAGATTGCATTGGTAAATAAATGGAATAGTAAATATTTAATGGAAGTCAGCTTGGAAAGAGGTATGACTGAGTTTGAAGAATTGATATCAAAGATAAGAAAGGGAGAAAGGTGTATTAAGGGCTTAGTAAGTAAAATATATATAATGTTAAATAAAGATGGTAATCCACAAGAAGCGTTGAAAATAAATTGGGAACAAAAATTGAAAATAAAGATAATAGACGAGGTTTGGAGAAATAAATGGAAGAAAAGGATCATGAGGACAATGTCTGTTAGAGCGAAAGAACATAATTATAAAATGTTGTGGAAATGGTACTTGACCCCAGTGAGGTTACATCAAATAGACAAAAATAAAGATAAAATGTGTTGGAGATGTAAGGATACACTTGGAACATATGAACACATGTGGTGGGGTTCTAATGTGGTAAAGGAGTTTTGGGGGGAAATTGAGAAAGAGATTTGTGCTGTTATGGGCATGAGACTTAAATTGGGGCCAAGTACTGTTTTGTTGACAGATGTGGAAAATATGGATTTAAATAAGGATAAAAAAGAGCTATTGCCAATAATGTTGACAACGGGCAGACAGTGTATAGCCAGGAATTGGAAAAATGAAGCAACTCTGAAAATAGAAGAATGATATAAGGAGATGTGGGATCTTGCATTGAACGATAAGCTAACATGGGAAATGAATAAGAAAAAGGGTATAGTTAAAGAAAACAGATTTGGGAAAATATGGCAACTATTTGTGGATTACTCATTGAAGGGGGATGAAGGGATTAGACCAGTACCAGATCAAATGAGTTTCTGGGGTTAGAAAACAACTGTGACACTCTGTTTTCTCCAGGGCATTGTAAATAACACTGGGTGTATTATGTGAAAATTGTATTTTAATTATTGTATTTTTACTTTGACTTAATAGTTATATCAAATTGATTAGTTTAAAATTAGAGTTTGAATATGTATATTAGGATAGTTATAAGAGTATTATAATGTATTAAATTTTTTTGGAAATATAACTAAAGATGTACGGAAGAAAGAGGAAGGTAGTACATTATTAAGACGTAGTTTAATTGTATTCTTTTGCTTTTTTTCTTTTATATTTTTTTGTTATATATATTGTATTTGTAGGTATGATGTTTGTATTTTCATTTATAGTTGCTGTTCTTTTTAAGTTGTATTATTGTTAAAAAATTAATAAAAAATTTATAAAAAAGAAAAGAAAAAGAAAGAGCCTCCATGAAGATTGTGAATACAGTCAGGCATACCCTAGGCAGCAACCTTGTCGACTAATCTTTCTAACGCCAGATCAGACCAAAGGAACTGAAAAAAGACCAGAAAGGTCTTTGTCAAGACCAACCATAACAATGATCTCAATAAATATTGAGGAACTTTCGAGTACAGTAAAATCCCAATTTACGTATGCCTCTACTTACATAAAAATCGACTTACATAAGGGTTTTTTGCGTAAATTGGTGTCCCGATTTACGCAAAAACCCCCACTTGCGTAAGGGGTTTCACTGTCTTGTAATTCTAAGATGGTGGTGCTGCCATCTTAGAATTACACATTCCACCCCGTGCCACCCGCCCCCACTGCCGGAAGTTGTGAGAAATCACTTACCTTGCCGGTGGCGGCAGTGGTGAAGGCAGCAGCAGCGATGGCGGCACTTTTTCGGAGTCCCCGCTACTTCTATGGGGACTAGGTGAGTGTTCAGCTGTTTGTTGGCGCCTTCTCTGAGGCGCAGCTTCCCTCCAAAGTGTGTTCCAAGCCAAACCACTGCCTCCTGCTGTTTGTCTAAGCATTCTCTGGGGCGCAGTTTGACTTGCAATGCACTTTGGAGGGAAACTGCGATCCAGAAAAGGTTTGGACAAACAGCGGGAGGAAACAGTTTGACTTGCAATGTGCTTCAGAGAAGAGCTCTCTTCCCCTGACAGCTTAAAAAGTATGTGGGGGAAATTGCATGTCATTAGAGAAATGGCCACTAAGGGCGCAAAATGAAATTATCCATAGGGATTCATTGAAAACCAATTTCAGGCCTGTTTTTTCCCAATGCATCCCTATGGAGATGCATCGATTTAAGTAAAACCCCTATTTACATAAGAAGCTATGGAACTGACTTTTTATGTAAATTGGGGTACATACTTCTGCTCCAGGAAACACATCGGGGGACAGCAAGATACAGACTCAAAGTGGCTGGAATGGAACTAGTGATTGAGACCAGTATGGGAGTGCAATTTTTGTTAGACCTGGCCTCAGCATATCAGCTGCATTGACAGAAACAAACAGCACTGAAATTCTCACCATCCGAACCCCACAATTCTCCGTTACCTCTCACTATAAGCCACCAGAAGCAAATTTTAGCTTTAATGAAACAGACAATTTTACTTACTTAGTGCCATATCTGTCAAGTATCCTGGATTGGCCAGGAAATCCCGTATTTCACCCCTCTTTAACGATCGTTTCTGCGACCATCCCGTATTTTGGCCAGCCAGGAAAGGAGTTACTGCGCATGCGTGCAAGCGCAAAGGGGTTCTGCACATGCACAAAGGGGTTCTGCGCATGCACAAAGGGGTTCTCCGCATGGACAAGGGAGTTGCTGCTGCACATGCGTGCCTGGGCTGGAGCAGTTCCCGTATTTTCACTTGCAGCACTTGACAAGTATGCTTAGTGCTAACAAGTTGGAAGAGGCATGACTTTGTAGGTTAACTGGCAATTATGAGATAGCTTGTTCTAGATGTATTTTATCTATTTCAAGCTTAAAGCTATATCAAAGACCACATCTCCCTTTATGAGCCTGCCCAGGTACTCCGATCATCAGGGCAGGCCTTTCTCTCAGTCCCATCACCCTCACAGGAGCATTTGGTGGAGACATGGCTCTCCATTGCTCCTTCCAGTCTCTGGAACTCCCTCCCACAGGAGGCCCAACAGACCCCATCTTTGCTGTCCTTCCCCAAACAGACAAAGGGCTTTCTCTTCACCTTTCTCTTGGTGTATGGCTGTCTAAAATAGGATTACAGTATTTGTGTTTGTTTAATTTTCTTTTAAGATTTTTGAAGTAGTATCCGTGTTAGTCTATGCAAGCATATCAGAGAATAAGCAAAACGAAAAAGTTGTGGCACCTTAAAGACTAATGCCTGTATTTAAATGTTAGCTTTTCCACTTCGTCAGACATAAGAGTGAGATCTCATGGCATCAATTTATACACATCAGGTACAGAGGCACACACTGCTTGGCGAGTGTAACAGAAAAGTAGCATTGTAGCTTTTTACAACTAGTAATAATGGAAAATCCCCAGTTGTTATTCAAACTTGCTGTGAAGCCTGGCCCCATTGAGTTGCAAACAGATTGTATGCAACAGATGCCTGTTTCTACACCCATAAAATTTCTGTCCAAGCTATGGATTTTCTAATAAGCATATTATTACAAAGCATCCCTAACTTTCGTACAGCAAACTCACTTGCCACTCTATGCCTTCCTTATGAGAAAAAACATTCACTGGAGTGTAAGGGAAAAGACCCTGAAGAACTGCAAAAGATTCTTGTGTTGATGACATCTATTTTTCTTAGAAACTGTCAAAGGTATTGGCAGCATTTGCTCTGGACTTTTTAACCTCATTCCTGTGACTTCTTGTGGCTGATCTCCTACTGCTTCAGACTGAGAAATATTATACTCCCTGAGGAGAAGCATATTGAGAAACATAACTTTCTTTTTTCATTGTTTCAATGCGATTACTTTCTTTGTAACCCCACATGGGAATAATCTTTAGACATAGATAATTTGAGATATTTAGGAGTCAGACACACATAGAATTTATGCCTTAACTTAGATTATCCTTAGGTGTTCAAGCAATAGCCTTATTTCAAATAAGTGTAAAGTCTCTTTGAAGGTCAATATATTAGTTTTCTTCTAGATATACAGTTTCAGCAGCAAACCAGCCATGAAGGCTAGTAAGACTTTGGAATTGTCTATCAGTTCTGGGAGTTATAGATTTTAACCTATAGAGATATGTGTATTACCCTCAAAATGAGAGATCAGTTAACAAAAAAACAAAAACACTACCACATATAATTGCTCAGATTTGAACTGGCAGTTTAAGCTGAAGCATCTTGATGTGTTATTGGCAAAGAAAATGAAAACAGCCTGCCAGCCCAAATGCAAGTTTGCTGTGAAAACAATACCTTCACAGATTCTGGAGAATGCTGTCAAAGGCTGAGCTTGGATATACATGAATGGATAGCTCTGCTCCTTCTGTGCTTTTTACTACCAGAGCAATAAGGAATGCAACTTATAATCAATATTTATGTCATGAGGAGTGAACTTTTGGCTTCATATTGCATTGTCCTGTTGCTACCACTTGTAATGAGAAGAGGAAGTATATTTTGCCTACTTTGCTTTTTTAATGGAAAGGCAATTTTCCAAGAAACAATATTTTTCCCTGTAGGACATTTTTTTTAATTTGATTGTCATCTTTCAAAATTTTGCTTATTCAGGCTACTTTAAAGACTTCTATGTGAAAGGTGATTTTCTCCAGGGGATTCTGATTCCTGCCCCCTTTTGGTATGGATACTATTGATTTTTATTTTTAAACCACACACACACACACCTCCCCTCTTGCATTTGCCAGCCCACACTATTTATTTTAAAAGCCATTGTGAGCCAAAACAGAATTCCGCTAGGAGGTGAAATAATGTTAATTTCTCCAGAGATGCGACTTTGAGAAGCTGCTGCATTTAAAAACACCACCATGTAAAACAGAACCATTGTTTCTTCTCACTGAGACCAATAACCAAGCTAAGCTGCAACATCAGAATCTGTGAAAGTTGTTAGAGGAAAGGATAATCATACATACTTTACTTCTTAAGCTAGTTCATCTTTGCAGGAGGGGGTGTTTCCTACACCGTTAAAACATGCTTTGGTGCGCCCCCTCCTGAAGAAACTGACCCTTGACCCAGCTGCCCTAACCAACTACAGGCCAGTCTCCAATCTCCCCTTTTTGGGGAAGGTATTGGAGAAGGCAGTGGTGCGCCAGCTGCAGGGGGTTCTGGAGAAAGATTATCTGGACCCCTTTCAATCAGGATTCAGGCCTGGACATGGTACAGAGACGGCATTGGTCGCGCTGGTGGATGGTCTCAGGTGAGAGCTGGATGGCGGTCATCCAAGCATCCTTGCTCTCCTTGACCTCTCAGCGGCCTTCAATACCATCAACCATGGTATCCTTCTGGAACGGCTCAAAGGATTGGGGATCTAGGGCACAGTATTATCCTGGTTTTCCTCATTTCTGGAGGGCCGTACCCAGTCGGTGTGGTTGGAGAGGGAGAAATCCAGCCCTAGGCCCCTTAAATATGGGGTGCCATAGGGCTCGGTGCTCTCTACTCTCCTATTTAACATCTACATTAAGCCGCTGGGCGAGATCATCCGTTCCCATGGTGCGCGGTACGATCAGTACACGAATGACACCCAGGTGTACATCTCAGCCCGTGGGGACCCCAGTGATGCGGTCAAAGTCCTGTCTGAATGCCTGGAGGCTGTTGGGGTCTGTATGGGGAGCAATGGGCTTCAGCTGAACCCTAGCAAGACTGAGCGGCTATGGGTTGGGGGTCCGGGGTTATCCAGAGAGTTACCATCTCTGGTCTTGGATGGGGCAGTTCTGCCCCAGACAGACCCGGTGTGCAACTTGGGGGTCCTCTTGGATTCATGGCTGCTGCTGGAAGAGCAGGTGGTGGTCGTGGCCAGGAGGGCTTTTGCTCAACTTAGAGTAATTCGCCAGTTGTGCCCGCTCCTGGACCGGGACTCCTTGCTCATGGTCACTCATGCTCTGGTCACCTCCAGATTAGATTATTGCAATGCACTCTACATGGGGATGCCCTTGATGACCATTTGGAGGCTACAGCTGGTGCAGAATGTGGCTGCCCGGGTGGTGATGGGGTGTGGGCATTATGCCCACACCTCCCCACTACTCCGGGAGCTGCACTGGTTGCTAGTTTGCCCACGGGTGCAACTCAAGGTGCTGGTTTTGACCTTTAAAGCCTTATATGGGAGTGGACCAGGTTACCTGAGAGACCGCATCATCCCAAGAGTGTCTGCCCGTCCAACCAGAGCAGACCGGAGGGGCTCCCTAGTTGTGCCTTCAGCTAGAGGGGCTCGCCTCTCTGGCACATGGAAGAGGGCCTTCTCCGTGTCCGCTCCAGCCCTATGGAACCTCCTGCCAACAGAATTGAGGCTACAGATGGAATTGCTGCCTTTCAGGAAAGGTTTGAAGACCTGTGGGGCCCTAATGGGAATACGGCCACGGCCTGCTGGCTCATCCCCAACTTGTCCAGTTGTGCCCTCCTTCTGTGTCTTTGCATTCTCCCCCCCCCCCTCTTAGCTTTTAGTTTTTTAGTTTTAAATGGGATGGGAGTAATGAGGGTGGGTGGATGGGTGGATGATGGGGTTTTAACATGTTTTTATATGTTTTTAACTGTTATACGCCGCCCTGAGTCAGGGTTTTACCTGAGTGGGCGGCATAAAAATTGAAATAAATAAATAAAAAATAAAATACATTTTGGTTGCAAAGTTGGCCATTCTGGTGCTTTGGCTGAATGTATACATTCAGAAACAGATGGCCATCTATATGGAAAAGCTTCATAACCTGTTATCTTCCTATGCTTTCAGTACAGCATATGTCCAAGAGCTGTCTTGACACTGGCATGGTAAGGACCTAGTCCAGTGATGGTGAACCTTGTGTAACAATCTGCTTACTTCCAGGTAGAACCCTGTAGTCCTCCGGCCTCCTGGCAATGGGGTTGCGTCTGATCCTGCCTCTCTGGCCCAGATCGGACCCAGCAGTTCAGAGCTTTTCCTATCAGTGTGCCCAGTCACTCCTAACTGAAATCTAGGTAGTGAGCAAAGGGTGCAAGTGAGACTAGTGTAGATTCAGGTAACGTGTGCCAAGTAATCACTCCAGGCATTTTATTAGTGTATTAAAAGCATAGCAAGATACAGGACACAGTCTGTCAAAAGCACGGGAACCAAACTGGTTCTTGTAAGGGATAGCCCAGCCGGCCCCCCTTTTCTCCCCATCTTCTACATTTTGCCAGCCTGCTAAAGCACAGCATTCCAGTGTGTGTCTGCGTGTTGGGGATATATCTCCTCCCACAGGGTCCACCTTTTGGTTCCCCCACCCTTAGGGACTCCAAGCAATGATCTTACAGCAAGACATGTCAATCACACATTAGGTTCCATTTCTTCTACAACAGGAGGCAGCTCATGAGGTAAAAATGTTTACATTCTTTCACTCTCCCCCAGATTTGAAATCACCATTTTGAAAAAGACACAGGGTATACCTAGTTCCGTCACACCTTGTCACTTCAGTGAGACTAGCCCAAGTTAGCATTCCTGCTGATCAGGGGCTTCTGGAAATTGAAATTCAAGAACACCTGGAATGCCAAGGTTCACCATCATGGACCTAGTCTATACACTTGCTGCAGAATGAGGTGAGAATGTTTTGAGATGATAAAATGGACCAAACTAGCTTATATCATTCAGAGGGGAACGAGTATTTTTTATTTCTTTTTTATTTTAAAACAAAATACAGAAGCAAAAAAAAACATCAACAACTTAATAAAGACAATACATTTTGAATTAATCATAAAATCATTGAATTACAAAGATAATACTCTTTCAGTAAAACTACTTCCCTTTAACGTATAGCCTAAACTTTAATATTGAAATTCAATCTCTTTAATTATCACAGCCAATCTACTTCAAAATTTCCCATACCATAGGTTTTCTCAACTGTGCTGTGTTAATCTATAATCTGCTATACCATTATTTACCAAGATTCAAAGTAAATTACAAAAATATTCATTATACAATTACAATAAACACCCTATGTGCCTACACCTATAAAAGAGTCCGCGGGATGTCACATTTTTTTTAAACTTACCATTTCCAAAAATTTATCTGATCAGGTACCCGACTATCGCCATGCTCCCCCTTTAGTGAGTGATCCACAAATGTTTGCCAAATTTTCCAAAATCTATTTACTTTATCTCTACCTTTATATTTATTTATTTCCCATGTTAATTTGTCATTCAATGCGAAAACCCACATCTCTTTATACCATTCTTCTATCCTCAATATTCCTTCTGATTTCCAATTTCTTGTGATACACATTCTTCCAATTATCAACATTAATGACAATAATTCCTTTTGATCCTTATTCAGATTTACTTTGTTGACATCCATTAATAACACCATACTTATGTCCAACTTACACTTCATCCCTATAATTTCACATATCTCTTTCTCAATTTCCCCCCAGAAATCATTTACCTCTTTGCATTCCCACCACATGTGTTCATATGTTCCCAGGATGCTTTTACATCTCCAACATTTTTTACTTTTGGTGTTATCCATTTGAAATAACCTCTCTGGTGTCAAATACCATTTCCACAACATCTTATAATTATGCTCCTTTATTCTAACTGACATTGTTCTCATATACCTCTTTCTCCATTTATTTTTCCAACTTTTTTCTGGTATCATTATATTTAAGTCTCGTTCCCAACATGATTTCAACGTTTCTTGTGGATTACCTTCATTATTTAATATTTTATATAGTTTACTAACCATGCCCTTTAATCCCATATCTCCTTTTCTTATCTTTAATAACAGTTCCTCAAATTCAGTTTTGTCCCTCTCTAAGCTTAATTGTCCCATATATTTTTCATTCCTATCAATACTATCTGAAACCAATTCAAATTTAACTGCTTATATATTTCCACTTTTCTTCCTCCATCTTTACACTCTCTTATCCAGTCCTTCAACAGGAAAACATCATTTCTTAATAATACTTCCTTCCCCCTTTTGTCTAATTTTATTGGGAAACTTTTAAGATCCTCTATTTCTATTATCGGAGACACATCCGGACTTAGTTCCTTTTTAATCCTCTTCCATACCCCCAACATCGTCTTCATCATCTTATTTTTCACAACTATTTTTCTGTTGCTGCTGTCCAAAAATACTCCTCTACCTACCTTATCCAATTCCTTCATTTCCAAATCTTCCCATATAACCCTTTCCCTTGCTAAAATTTTCATAATATTCTTAATATGGAAAGCTCTGTAATAATTTCTCAAATTTGGTATCCCCAATCCTCCCTCTTTTTGCGATAAATACCAAAAAATCTTTGCTATTCGTGGTTTTCCCGGGCCCCCATTACAATAATTATATATTATATTTTGAAAATCTTTAATCTCTTTATCTTTCATTTGTATCGGCAGCACATCAAATAAAAAGTTAATTTTGGGCAGCAGCATCATTTTACTTAACGCTATCTTACCAAACCAAGACAGCTTAATCTTTTTAAATTGCTCTATTTTCTCTTTAATTTCCTTTTTTTTTGTGTATCTCATAGTTCAATTGTTTAAGCTCTTCAAATTTATTTGAAATATTTATGCCTAGGTATCTCAAAGATTTTTTAACCTGTAATTTATATTTGCCTCTTATTCTCTCTTGTTCCTCTTTGTCTACATTGCAAAATATCATTTCAGATTTGTCCCAATTTATTCTCAGTCCCGTTATGTCCTCAAAATCCTTTAAATGATCCTATATCTTTTCCAGTGCCTTTCCGGGATATTTCATAACTACCAAGGTATCGTCAGTGTAAAGACTTATCTTATTGTCTAATACCCCTTTAATCCCATTGTCCCCTCTTATAGCGTCTGCTAGAAGTTCCATTGCCATAGTAAATAATATTGGAGACAATGGGCAACCCTGTCTTGTCCCTGCCTCCAATCTTATTTCTTCTGTAAACTTATCGTTTACCTTAACTTTAGCAAATCCAAATTGATATAATTGTCCAATCAGATTACAAAATCTGTCACTGAATCCGTAAGATCTAATGATCTCCTTAATTGTCACCCATTGTAATGAATCAAAGGCTTTAAATATATCTAATGATAATATACCAACTTTCTCTTTTGTAGATTCTACTATATCTAATATATCCAAAACCCTCCTTGTCAAATCCGTCATGTGCCTTCCTTTCAAAAAACCAGCCTGATCCCCATTTATATAATTTGTCATGAAACTATTCAGTTTATTTGCAACTATTGCTGTAAATATCTTAGCGTCCTGATTTATCAGGGAGATAGGCCTATAAGATTCCACCTTTTCTGGGTCCTTTCCAGGTTTCGGCAATAAAACAATTATAGTTCTATACCATGAAGTCGGTAACTTCCCACCCTCTATTATGAAATTAAACAACTTCACCAGTCTTGGGACCACACACTCTTTAAACTCCTTATAAAATTCCACTGTTAAACCATCGTCCCCAGGTGATTTCCCTGTCCTCAAGTTGGCTATTATATCTCTTACCTCTTTTTCTGTAATTTTTTCTTCCATTCTATTTTTATGCTCTAAATTTATCTGTTTTTGCATTCGCTTCTTCAATTGTTCTCTCAACTTTTCTATATTGACTTCCCTTTTGGTGTACAATTCCTGATAGAAATCTTTCACTATTGTAATCTTGTCCTTAGTCTTGTTACACCTCCTACCAGTTATATCCACCAAAGTTCCCATCTCTCTTTTAATCCTTTTTGCTTTAGCAGCTCTTGCCAGCAACTTCAAATTTCTATTACTGTATTCAAAATATTCTCTCTTCAGGTACACCAGGTCTTTTTTCACTTTTTGAATATTTTTCCCTACTAATTCATTCTTTAATCTTTGCATTTTCTCAAAAACATCTCTTCTTTTTGTCTTTGCATGCTCTTCTAATAACTGTTTAATCTCATTCTCAGTTTCATATTGCTTATCTCTAAAATGCTTATTCTTAATTGAAGCCAACTTGATACATTCCCCTCTAAAGACTGACTTCATGGCATCCCAAACCACATTATAACTCACCTCACCTGTGTCATTCCAATCTCAATACTCATTCCACTTTTCAATTACTTGTTCTTTACACTTTTGATTGTAGAACAATTTATCACCGTATCTCCAATTTCTCCTATACTTTTTTTCTCTGTCGATTTTTAATTCCACCTAGAATTTTGCATGGTCCGATTCTTTAAAAATTCCAATCTCTGCGTCTTCTAAGTATTTAACCAAATTTTCTGAAACAAAAATATAGTCTATCCTAGAATATGTATTATGGACCTGTGAAAAGTATGTATATGCCCTCTCTGATCCCTTAATTTTCCTCCAACTATCTTTCAGACCTAGTATCTTCATCCAGTTATCTAAAATCTTCATTCCTGCTACCTTCCCGGCCCTTGATACATTTGTACAATCTTCTGATGCCCGTATTAAATTAAAGTCTCCTGCAACAATCATTTTTAAAGTTCTCTCTTTTTCTAAAATACCACGTACTTTATTTAAAAATACTTGCTGATGGTCATTTGGAGCATATATATTTACTAACGTTATCTCTTCATCATCTATTTTCCCAATTACAATCAAATATCTGCCTTCTGGGTCTGAAATACTTTTAATCATCTCAAAGCCGAGTCTCCTCGAAATCAGGACCGCTACACCCCTAGCTTTCAATGTTCCATATGATTTTTCATATACCTGCATCCATCCCAAAAATAGCCTATTAGTATCTTCTGATTTTTGATGAGTTTCCTGAAGAAAGACTATATCTGGTCTATCCTTCCTCAGGGCAGATTCTAACCTCCTCCTCTTCACTTGACAGCCGGTACCTTTCACATTCCACGTCAATACTTTAATGTTCCTCAGACCTAAGCCTTACTATCCTTTCTTTCTGACAATCACGGACTCCTATTCGTGCCATATCCTCCACCACAAATACAATAACTATCAAACTACAACAAAAAAAGAAATTACATTTAACATTCGATCTCCAATCACAAAAAACAATCATGTCTGCCCTCCCCACCCTTCTTTACAAAAAGTGGCCCTTGACGATCAAAGGGGGAGGGGGGAATGTGTAAAAAAATACGTATTATCTATAGCTCTAACGCTGTATCTACTAATATTAAAACATTATTGTTATTACTAAACAAACTCTATTTCAAATTAATCCATCTCACCCGTCCTCTGCAACCACCTGCAGCTCCGACTCCTCCTCTGTTCCTCCTGCTGCCCCCCTCTCAGATTCCCCTGCATATTCTCTCCAAATTCCCCCCGATTCCACCAAAGCTTTTCTTAGTCCCCTCCATTCTCGGGTAGACATTTTAACCAATCCAATCTAACACATATAATCTAAATAATCCATTTCATCCTCCATCACGTGCATTTTTGATCATAAAAGAATCTGAGTTGTTTAGGAAACTTCCAGTGATAATCAATCGATTGCTCCCTAAGAATTTTTGTCACGGGTTTTATCTTAAATCTCCACACTCGTTATTCAACCGATATGTCATTATATACCTCAATATCACATCCATCAATTTTTAAAATGCCAGATCCAGCCTGTTTTATAAAAGCCATCACCTTTAATTTCTCCGCCCAATTTGCAAATTTTACTAATACGTTTCTATGTCCTTTCCCCCCCCTTCTTGCCCCCAATCTAAAACAACTGACAATATCTTCATTTACAAAATTTATCCCCATATTCAAATTATTTAGCCAATCCACTATTCTTTCTTTCAGCTTATCTGGTGTTTTCTCCATCAAATTACGTATCACCCCGTTCTGTTTTCTCATCACCTCTTCAACCATATCTAATTTTTTCCCCTGAATCTCAATTTTTGATTTAACCTCCTTTTGTTCCTCATGAAGCCCTCTCATGTCATCTTGCATCAATTTCATATCATTTTGCACCACATTCAAAACTTTATCCATCCTCTGATAATTAGCCTCCACCTTTGTAGATAGGTCAGTTAACTGTGAGACAAGCTTTTTTGACACCCCATTAACTCTTCCTTATCTTTCCCCCTCACATCCTTCATTTCACGAAACCCCTTTGCATTTGCATCCTCCATCTTATCGTTTTTTTCCATCAATTTCCCCAACTCCACCATTATTTGCAATTGATCAAATGAATCAGATACTGCCCCTCCTGTTGATGCTGCCTCCGTGGATGCGGACTTCTCTTTCTTCTCATCCCTCTTCTCTTCCTTTCTCAAATCCAATTTTTTAGGCCTAACCACCTCTTCCTCCTTTCTCTTATCCATTTCTTTTGATAGGTTTTCAAACAGTGCACTCAAAAGCTGTACTGTTTTTCGACCCACCAGCTTCTTTTCCCAGGTGAATTCCAGCTTTTCCAGACCCAAAAAGTAGTCAATTAAATAAAAAAAGAAGGGCTCCCCCAATTGCGTTATTATCCAATCTATATCAATTGCTGTTCAATCAATTTTATGATCCACTTATAAAGCAATGCCCAGCAACCCGATTTTAGTCTATATATCCAGAGGTGTAAGAGGGGTAAAAAGCTTCAAAACACAGCACAACCCTCCAATAATCCGAATTTAATAATCCAACCTTATGAATCCAAAATAACTGGAGGCATATACTGTGGAAATCCAAAAGCGATGATCAAAGAGCAAAAACAATCGACAGTATCCGAGATATCTCTCTCTCTTCTCTCTCTCTCTCTTTTTATAATCCAATTGCGGCAGCCATACAAAAATTCAATACGTGCAGAAGTTCAGAGTAAGATGGGAAAATATCCTTTAACACAGGGGGGAAAGTTCCTCCAAAATGCTTCAATGTATCGGAGAGGCCCTGCAACTGTTGCTGAAAGGCTCATTACAATGTTGCAGCCTCCGGAGGCCTCCAAGCCTGTTGGAGACTGCGTCCCGTTTAAGAACCTTCTTGGCTCCTTAATTTTTCAAAGCAAAAAAGAGGTTTTTTCCCCCGCCGATTTCCCTTCACAGATATCCCGCCCGCCCGTGGCTCGCTCAGCCACAGCTTGCGCCGCTTGCCTTACCAGCCACCTCCACGGACTTTGACTTCCCGATCTAGAGGATAACGGTGAAGTTTATTCAAGCCAGGAGCTCAACAAGCAACTTTCCTGAGCCAGGAACACATTAGGCTATTTCCAATGAGCCTTTCCCGATGTTTTTTTTTTTTTTTTTTGCAGAAATCTCATTCAAAACCACTTTAATAGCGTGAGCTATTGAAAGTATGTATTAAGCCTCCTCCATCTTGGCCACGCCCCAGGGAAAGAGTATTTAAACAGGAAGAGAATTAATTGGTTTCAATATTTCCCTCTGAGTCTTGTCCCCCCTCCCCCAATAGCAGCTAAAGAAGATTGAATAAGGCTACATTATGACCGCAATGCCCTCTTTGTCATAGAATAGTCTGTTCTGCCATCTCAAGATTCTGTCCCAGCCTTCTCCTTTCTGAGTAAATTAAATCAAAATTCTGTTAAGCAAAATTGAAGCTCAATACAAGTACAGTACAACACTTCCTATCAATTATCGACCAAGGAACCCATGGGCTCCAGCAATGCTGATCCCTCTCAGGAGACTGTATAACTTTTGCTATCATCACTCAGAAGTTGGATTTCTGTTCACATCATTCAGAAAAACTACTCAGCACTTGGAGAGGAGGAAGAGGAATAAACACTACAACAACACACATGCACAAAGAATTATTTCCCTAAGTTACTCATAAGGTTTTCTAGAAGAATAATTAAAACCCTAAATTAACTTCTTCATTTTTATCATCCGATGAGCTTAATTAGTGAACAGGGTATAATGACAGCAAATAATTGTTCCTTTTCTCATTCATTAAAAAATAACATAATGACTGTATTTTCATGGACAGGCTAAAGCTACATCAGATTTACCAGCCATACTTGGTTAGAACATTGTATGTCTGCCAACATCAAGGTAACAAAACGTTTAACTGTAATGCATAATAGTTCTAGGAATACAACCCTTCAAGCTATTTTTCCATCACTAGACAGATTTCTAAAGAGTCTGCAGACTTTATGATAGGCTTGTGCAAGAAGAAATTTATGCAAAGAAATTTCATTTTATTTGTTTGTTCTTATGGTTAATCATTTGTCCTTCCCATGTTTATACTGGGGGGGGGGGTCAACCCCCTGGGTCTGGGGAGGGGACAGTGTGCCCATTAAAGAGTTCTGTGTGAATGTGACCTGAACCAACAAGAAAGTACCTTCACATCTTAGAGATGCCAAAAGCTAGCAAGCACATCATTCTTCAAATCATTACTGCCACCACTACCAAGAGTCAAAACTCAGGCATGTACTGCACTGCCCTCAAGATTGCTGTATTTACTGCAATCGAAGCAACATAAGAACAACCTACTTGTGAGAGCAACCGCCTGGATTAAATTGGCTGTCAAAGGGCAACCCTCTGTTTGGAGATGTCATATATTTGAGGGGCTGTCCTGCTTAAAGAAAGGGACTGCAGTGGCTTAGTGGTTAAGACACTGCAGTGGCTTAGTGGTTAAGACACTGAACTTTATGACTGAAAGGTTGGAAGGTCAGCAGTTCAAGACCCAAGTACCACATGACAGAGTGAGCTCCCATCTCTGTCCCAGCTCCTGGCCAACCTAGCAGTTCAAAAGCAAGAAATTGCAAGTAGATAAATAGGTATTAGTTTTGTGGGAAGGTAACAGTGTTCTGTGCACTCTGGTGTCTAGTCATGCCTGCCACATGTCCACAGAAATGTCTACAGACAAAGACTGCACTGGCTCTTTGGCTATAAACAGAGATGAGCACTGAACCCTAGAGTCAGATATGACTGGCTTTTGAGCAAGGGTGACCTTTACCTTTACTGCTTAAAGTTTGACAAAGAGACCACAGGCTTTGATGTTTCCATCAATAAATTGTAGCTCAACAGCCCAAGGAGCACAACTCATGTGGTCACAGCTTTCCCCAATATGATGAAAGATTTTTCCTGTGCTTCACAAAACTACAGTTATTATGTCAACAGCAAAGTATCACTGTGTATTGTAGTAATTAGGTGTTCATGTTGTGAAGATGATAATTCATATAAAGAATTGGGCAAGTTGCAAGATTCTTACACTTTCGTTAGTTAATGATCATAGAATTCTTTGAACGGTCTTGGTCAAAACAGATATAAGATGATAGATCTTGTTAGGTCAGAACAACTAATGCTTGACCATCTTCCTAGGAATCCTGTACACCTATAAACTCGAGGAAAAACACTGAAGCCTATATTCACCACATCTGGCATTTATCTCAGACAGGGTTAATTCCAGAATTAAACCAGATGATCATTCCCAACCATAATCTAATCCATTAGGTTATCAAGGTAAAACCTTCTTTGTTGTCGCAAAAATTACAAACAACATCAGCTTTTCTCTTTCTACAAGCTTTATTCATCTGTATTGCTTCTAGAAACACATTTCAGTTACATAGAAATCAGTCTTACAGCTATGGAAAAAAAATAGGCACATATGCTTAAACAGAAATCCACCCTTACAACTTGCAAGCCATGACACTGCATGTTGTTCTTCATAATTAATACACGGTTGAGTCAATTCCAACTTACAAGAATCCTTTCTATAGTTTCTTATTATAGAGTATTCCGATGTGGACTACCATTCTCTTCTTCACTTGGTTATAGCTTGCCGAAGGCCACATGAGCCACTTCTTCTGTTAAGAAGCACAATGAAGTATCAAACTCCCTGACCACTGGGCTCCTTAGCTAGGTGCTCCAACCCACTAATTCATAAGCTGCTACTCGTAACCGAGCACACATTTTCCTGGAAATCATTTTCAAACAAGAAATATCCCAATGGCATGAATTTGTTTAAGGTGGATCCCAGCTTGCCATGAAGTGACCCACACACTGTGATCACGGAGTCATCCCCTGCAGCACGTATGAAATGAGTCATGCAGGATTTGACACCAGGACTGCAATAGACTGCCAAAGCCTTGAGGATATTGACAAGGTGCGCCTTCACAGCCAGTCCATCGGACATGGCCTCTTCTGCCTCTATGACCATTGGGAATCAGAATTCTGAGGTGGTTCCTCCTCCGCTCATTTAGCCATTGGGCCAAATACTGTATGATGGTTTCCAGTGGTATTTCCTCCACTGAGGGTGATCATCACCCCACCTAAAGTGGCTCATCCAACCACAGCCTTTGGCTCCTTTAGGGAGCCAGGTTATTTACCACCACCCAACATTTGGCATTGAGTCACTGTCTGTACAGTCTACTCCATTATTGTAGCAAGATGTCTGGCCAGACATGCACTCACTAACTATCTATCTGAAAAATACTAAATTCTGATATTACACCTTGTAAATATCTAAAAATATACAAAATAATATTTCTTTTATCATTTGGGAGTGATGGCAGAATGTCATAAAACCTGGAAAAATGTTTAAAATTTCCTCCAGAATGCATTACAATGCATTTATCTGTTGAAAGTAACTAGAAAACGTTACTTTTTAGACATAAAAAATAAGTTTATTACTTCCTTTTCCCATATGGGAAAATAATTAAAATAATGCCAATGCCATGTCTTCTTGAAAAAATGCCAGCATTGTTTCTAGATCTATAGATTTTATTTTATTGATAGATTTTATTTTATTGATAGAATGAAGTTTCTCAAGATTTGTGGAATTATCCATCATCTGGCATTCCCAGTCAAAAATTGTCCTGGCTATATATTTGATCTACAAATCCTGAGAAACTTCATTCTACCAATAAAATAAAATATATAGCTCTAGAAATATAGATATTTTGAAAATTATGAAACATACTGGTACTTATTCAAGAGAACATAACACTAGTATTACTTTAATTATTTTCCCACAGCAGAAAAATGCTGCATGTATAATTTAATGATTGCATTGTATCACATAAATAACCATGTAATAACATCATTAGACCTTCATGGTTTTTCATGGTAAGACCAATATTTAATTGTCATGTAATCTGAAGAAAGAAAGCAAGGCGGTGATTATTCTGTAATCCAATTTAATTACAGAGTGACATTGGTTAGTTGTTTCTTGAACAAAATATATATTCAAGATATAGTAGATAGTACAGGAAAGATTGATTCATATTTGGAGAAATATATTTCTTTTTTTAAATGGTTAAATGACATTTACCTGTACTTTGAGAGAGGAAGAATCAATAGGCACTCAGTCTTAAAATACATGAGCATATTTTCAGTAACCAACGAAGAAACAAATACTGTAGTCTCCTAGTGCAGTAATTCAAAAATGGTCTGGTATGCTGCACCTATGTACCACAAGATAATTTCTGGTTTGCCACAAAGGATCAAGTAAGTAAGTAAGTGGGCTCCATTTGAGAGGATCCTTCGTGAAATGCTCTTTAGTGGGTGCTTTTGTATATAAGTGCCTCCCCCAGATCAGAGGTGGGCAGCTACCAGTCCGGCCCGGTCCACAGGGGGGAGGGGGGGAATAAGCAAGCCAAGCCGGCATTTCCTGCTTTGAGCGTGGAGACGGCAGCAGAGTGGAGGCATCGGGCAGGCCTCCAGCCACGTTGGGCATTCGCGGTTGCCTCTTCCTCTCCTCCCTGGGATGGGGGAAAGAGGTGACAGGAGCCTCTTCCTTCCCCCCCCCCCCCCGGACCAGTGGGGCAAGGCAGGAAGAGTGGAGGCATCGGCATCGGACTTTGCGGTTCCCTCTTCCTCTCCTCCCTGGGTCTGGGGAGGGGACAGAGGCAGCAGGAGCATCTTCCTCTTCCTCCCCCCCAACCAGTGGGGCAAGGCAGGCAGAGTGGAGGCATCGGGCAGGCCTCCAGCCAAGTTGGGTGTTCATGTGGTTCCCTCTTCCTCTCCTCCACTGCTCCAGCCACGGCTCTGCCCGACGCCGGCCCATCTCTGATGAGGGGCTGCCAAGGGCCTCTGGTGCAAGGCCACTGCCATGACACTGCTGAGACCGCCGAGGGCCTCAGCCACAAGGCCTCCTCCTCTGCCTCTTCACCATCACCACGCCTCAGTGGCAGAGAGGTGGCAGAGAGGTGGTGGAGGAGGCCTTGTGGCTGAGGCCCTTGGTCGTGGCTGGCCTGGGGGGAGGAAGACGGGCAGTCTCCCCTGCCACTGCTTGGGCATTGCTGCCTCCGCTCCCCTCCCCATGGTCCCATGGCGAGGAGGAAGACTGAGTCACGCTGCCTGACACGGCTGCTTGTCCCTTCTAGGTAAGTCTTTTTGTTTTGTTTACTTTGCTCTCTCTCTCTCTGATTAATGCTGATGGGATTCCCTCCTCCTTCTAATTTATTCTGCCAGCTATGCATCCAGGCAAACAGCAGCACACGTTGGGACATAAATTATCGACATTAAAATAACAGATGTCATCCCATGAATTTTAGCCTAATCCCTAAATCTCACTTGCTCTGATGTGCATTTCTTTGGGTAAACTTGATAGTAGGAGAGGGCAGAGGAAAGATGCCATGGCAATATCAACACTATCATATATTATTATTCTTTAAATCTCTCTCTCTCTCTCTCTCTCTGTGCGGGGGGGGGGGGTGTATCTGGTGCAGGCTAAGGGGTTTATTTTTGTTTCATTTACTCTGATATGCTTGAAACGCATGCTACCATTTAAAAAGTTTTATTCTGTGCAAGCATATCAGAGAGTAAACAAAACAAAAAGACAACGTACTAACTGCTTGTTGTGTTCTAAAGCAAGTGCCTTTAAACAATGTACCTTTTCCATGTGTAACATTGTAACCTCAGCTGCATCTCTGTAACCCTAATAGGACGCGAGCTAGTGACCACCAGATGGCAATAGCGAGAGTCCAAGCTCATTGGTCCAAGACTCACCTAAGAGCAACAGCGCGGGAAGATTCCCGCCATCACCTTCACCTGGACAAGAAGGGCGTGACCTGAAATGACGTCATGCGGACAGTAGCCAATAGACTGTCAAGGAGCCACATTCAAATGTATAGCCACTATATATATTGAGCTGTTCGTCCGCCATTACCACATGTTCCCTCTGACCAGCATGTAATAAAGTTGTGTTAAGCCAGCTATTCGGCTGTCCTGGTGTCTTTGGTCCCATACACAAAATTGGCGACGAAGGTGGGATCATGGCTGCCCACGGGACCAAGACATACGCCGGTTTCGACATCAAGAAACCACAAGATTGGGAACTCTTCGAAATGGACTTCCAAGGCGTGCTGGTGGAGTTCGAGGTTACGGACGAGGCGAAGAAAAGAGCCATTCTCACCAGAATGCTCGGGCACAACGGCAAGAGGGTATTGATTGACCTCATCGCACCCAAAAAGGCGGCTGAATTCAAGGCAAAGGAGCTCCTGAAGGTGTTGCGAGACCATTTCCGGCCCTCGGTGGCGATGTTTCCCGCTCGGAGCGCGTTTTGGAGGCGAGTCCAAGCGCCTGGAGAGTCGGTCGCCGCCTTCGTAGCGGCCCTGCGTCTGGCTGCCGGCCCATGCAAATGGGAGAACTTGGAAGTCACCCTCAGGGACTGCGTGCTATGCGGCCTGAAGGACGCCGAGATTCAGCGCACGCTGATGAATCAGGAGCCGCCCCCCACGTTGCAGGAGGTCCTGAAAGCGGCACAGGCTGCGGAAGCCACGAAGGCCAGGGTGCAAGACCTCCAGGACTGGCGGCCGAAGGCCGACAAAACAGAGAGTTCGGTGCATGCAGCCCGGCGAATTTCGAAATCGTCCGCCAAAAGCAGCGACAACGAGGATGTCCAGAGGGTCCGGAAGGAGGGCCGGCATTGCGACGGCTGCGGGGCGGCTCACGACCATGCCAGGTGTCCGTTCAGAAAAGCCAAGTGCCACAACTGCGGGCGACGCGGGCACATCGCCAAAGTCTGCAGACAGCGGCGCAAGGACCGGAGGAGCTCACCCAGCCGCTCAGCGAGGCCAGACCGCTCGACAAGACTAAAGGATGGCGCCCGGCCCACGAGGAAGCAGGACGGCGTGGGCCGCATCTCCGACGACAGCGACGACGACGCCCCGGTTTTCAGCGTGTCCATGGGACACCCCCGTTACTTTGTTGAGGTACTGGTGCAAGGGCCCTCTGTTAGGATGGAGATTGACTCTGGCTCCTCATATTCCATCATTTCCCAGAGGGAGTTTTTGAGAATTGCCCCCCGCGTACGGCCCAAGCTCAAAGCGTTGAGGTCCACGCTTCGGGACGTGCAAGGGAACAGTATCCCGGTGTTGGGGGTGGGGAAATTCCAGGTCCAGTATAAGCGGCACGCCGCGGAACTCCCCCTAGTCGTTCTTAAGGGGGGTAATTGCAGCCTCCTCGGGACTCAATGGTTTCAGCCCCTGGGTCTGTTCATTGGGGGGGTGCACGCCGTTGGGTCTGACCCAATACAGGAGGTGTGCGACGCGCACCCCGAAGTCTTCAAAAAGGGACTTGGGAAATTCAATGGACCCCCAGTAACTTTCGACTTGGACCCGGAGGTCCGTCCAATAAGACTCAAACCGCGCAGAGTGCCTTTTGCACTAAAGGACAAAATAGAGGTGGAACTGGACAAATTAGTGGGCCAGGGGATTCTTGTTCCTGTTGATTCTGCGGAGTGGGAAACTCCAATTGTCACGGCATTGAAGGCCAATGGGGAGGTTCGCATTTGCGCCGATTATAAGTGCACCATTAATAAGGCAATCCGCCCGAATGCGTATCCGGTGCCGGTGGTCAGCCATTTGCTAGCCAGGTTACATGGGGGGAAGTGTTTCGCTAAGCTCGACCTGGCACAGGCCTATCAGCAACTCATGGTAACCCCTGCCGCAGCCGCTGCACAAACCATAGTCACGCATAAGGGGGTGTTCCAGGTGACGCGCCTCCAATTCGGCGTGAACTCGGCGCCTGGGATTTTCCAGTCGCTCGTGGAACGCCTCCTCAAAGGGCTGGACGGCGTTTTACCATATTTTGATGATGTATTGATAACGGGGGGAGTGAGGTTGAGTTGGCTGAAAGGCTAAACAAGGTCCTGGCAGCATTCGAACGGGCGGGGTTGAGGTTGCGAAAAGACAAATGCGTCTTCTTCGCGAAGGAGGTTGAGTTCTTAGGGTTCCGAGTAACGCCCGAGGGGATCAAACCATCCAAATCCAAGGTGGCCGCCATCAAGAAAGCCCCTCGCCCCACATCCAAGCCCGAGTTGCAGTCGTTCCTAGGGCTCTTAAATTTCTACCACTCCTTCCTTCCACGGAAGGCTGCGGTGGCTGAGCCGCTTCACAAGTTGCTCAAGAAAGATGCGGCATGGAAGTGGGGCGATGACCAGGAGAGGGCATTCACGGAGCTGAAACAACTCCTGGCGTCTGACGCCATTCTGACCCATTTCGACCCCAAACGGCCGGTGGTACTGATCTGTGATGCATCCCCGGTGGGGGTGGGGCCAGTGTTATGCCACGTGTTGGAAAACGGGAGGGAGGCCCCGATAGCATTTTACTCCAGGTCCCTGTCCCAAGCGGAGAGGAATTACACCCAGACAGACAGGGAAGCGCTGGCGATAATTGCAGGGACCAAAAAAATTCACGATTTTCTTTATGGCCGCCCCTTCACCATCGTGACCGACCACAAGCCCCTACTAGGCATTTTCACCGCAGATAAGCCCACGCCACAGATCCTGTCCCCGAGGATGATCAGGTGGGCTGTTTTTCTCAATGCGTACCGGCCCGGGAGAGAGATCAGCCATGCGGACGCCCTGTCGAGGTCCCCCCTCCCCCAGACACACAGCCACGTGGGCGAGGAGGAGCCGGACCGCCAGGTGCTCATGATAGAAGTCTTGGATTCGCCCCCCATAGTACCCGCCGATATCGCTAAAGCGACAGGCAGAGATAGGACGTTGGCGGCGGTTAGCTCCTGGGTACAGAAAGGGTGGCCAGCGTCTTCCCCAGTGGAAGAATTCGCCCCATTTTTCAGGAAAAAGTTGGAGCTGTCCCTAGAGAGGGGGTGTCTCTTGTGGGGGCAGCGGGTGGTGATTCCCACATCCCTTCGGCCGCGGGTGCTTAAACTGCTGCACGTCAGCCACCCCGGAATTGTGCGCTCCAAAGCGCTGGCCCGGAGCTACTTTTGGTGGCCCCAGTTAGACGCCGACATCGAGCACATGGTCAGCACTTGTGAGAGTTGCCAATGCTCCAGACCGGAGGAGGCCCGTCTTCCCCACAGGGAGTGGGACGCGGCTAAGGGGCCGTGGTCCCGGATACACGTAGATTTCGCGGGCCCGTTCCGAGGAACTCTGTTTCTCCTTGTTGTGGATGCTTTCTCTAAGTGGTTGGAGGTCATCCCAGTCACGAGCACCTCCTCGGTCGCGACAATAAAGCATTTGCAGAGAATTTTTTCCACGTTCGGCATACCCGACACTCTAATTAGTGATAACGCTAGTTGCTTCACGTCCGCTGAGTTCAGGGCATTCACAGAGATTAACGCCATCTGGCACATCACCTCCGCCCCTTTCCATCCGGCCACCAATGGCCAAGTGGAGCGCCTCGTACGCACCACGAAGGACGCGCTGCGGCGCATGGGCCCTGGGGACCTCAACCTGCAAGTGTGTCAGTTTCTGCTAGGGTACAGGGTGACCCCGTTGGTGTCGGGATACTCCCCCGCGGAGCTCTTAATGCACAGGAAACTGGCCACCATTCTCACTAGGCTAGATCCCACGAGAGTTGAAGACAAGGGGAGGAACATCGGGATAGAAGCCACAAAGAGTTTTAGTGTGGGTGCATTGCAGAAACTACGCCAGCGCGGGGCCAGCATGGGTACCGGGGGTGGTTGTGGAACAGACCGGTCCCGTGTCGTACCGCGTGGAAACCAACACAGGTCTCCTTTGGCGGCGGCACGCGGACCAACTCCGGAACCGGGTCCCGGGAAGTCAGGGCACCGACAGCACTGGGGCAAATTCAGCGTTAGGGTTCTCCCCCACCCGTTTAGCCCAAGGGGGAGGAGAGGGGGGCCCAGAGTCCCCACCAAGGGGGGAGGAGGAAGAATTCATCCTCATAGATATCCCGCGGGATTCCCCAACAGAGTTTAATTTTGAGCTACAGAACCGGGGGGGGGTTTCGGAGTGGTCCCCCACCCATCCAAGCGAGAAGAGGGGTTTTACGTTAGCCCCTGGTGCCCCCGGTTCGCCCACAACGGAATCTACCATTTCCCCTAAAGCTGCAAAACCGCAGCAAGCCACTAACAAGTCTCCCTCTCCCATTACAGGACAAGGGTCCAGGGAACAAGGAAGCGGTAGCGGCCCCCGGGTGGGCCAACCCACATCGCGGCCCAAACGCGAGTGCAAGAAACCATCTTGGTTAAGAGACTTCGTCTCATCCTAGGGGGGAGGGATGTTGTGTTCTAAAGCAAGTGCCTTTAAACAATGTACCTTTTTCCATGTGTAACATTGTAACCTCAGCTGCATTCTGTAACCCTAATAGGACACGAGCTAGTGACCACCAGATGGCAATAGCGAGCGTCCAAGCTCATTGGTCCAAGACTCACCTAAGAGCAACAGCGCAGGAAGATTCCCGCCATCACCTTCACCTGGACAAGAAGGGCGTGACCTGAAATGACGTCACGCGGACAGTAGCCAATAGACTGTCAAGGAGCCACATTCAAATGTATAGCCACTATATATATTGAGCTGTTCGTCCGCCATTACCACATGTTCCCTCTGACCAGCATGTAATAAAGTTGTGTTAAGCCAGCTATCCGGCTGTCCTGGTGTCTTTGGTCCCATACACAAAACTGCTGTATTTTAATGTGAGCTTTTGTGGATCAATTCTACTAGTTCTTTGGCTATAAACAGGGATGAGTACTGAACTCTAGAGTCAGATACAACTGGCTTTTGAGCAAGGGCAACCTTTACTTAATAACAGAAGATCCGTGTTTGGTATTCAGATTTGCTGTGGTTAGTAAAGGTAAAGGTCTCCCTTGCTCAAAAGCCAGTTGTATCCAACTCTAGGGTGTAGTGCTCATCTCCATTTACAGCCAAAGAGCCAGTGTCTGTGTTTGCAGAGGTTTTCATGGACATGTGGCAGGCATGACTAGATCACATGGTCATCCCAGCAAGTCACACGCCCAGATTATGCACCGCCCACATATTTGGCTCCACCTACATATTTGGCTCCACCCACAGAGTTAGCCCCACCCACAGAGTTAGCCCACACACACACACACACGGTGTGGTATTAAAAAAATTGGTGCCCACCACTGCCCCAGATCATAATTGGGGCTTATCTTCTAACAATTGCAATTATACTTATAGATAGCCCTATAATGCTTAGAGCTCTCACGGGGGGGGGGGGGGGACGACAATGTAATTAGCATTTCCACCCCCACCCACCCCCTTATTTTTATTTATTATTTACACTTATATCCCACCCCTCTAGGGAAAAAATCATCCCTACTCAAAGCGGCTAACATCATAAAACCAGCCATATAATGATCAAAAGTTAAAAAGTTAAAAATTGCACATAATAAAACTTCCAATAAAAATTATCACTACACATTACAATAGCCAGAAAGTACTGCAATCCAGGACCCTTAAAATTCAACCTATTTAGGATGAAAAGGAGCCAAGCAGCATATCTGTTGTGTCCAAACGCAGGAAATACTCTGACCAGCAAGGAACAGTTCAAACGTGAGTGATTTATTAACAGCTCATAACTTGGGTGGTTCGGACCTAAGAATAATGGTGAGGTGGCTTGCTTATATACACAGAACAGCAGATGGAGAACTAGATACATTTACCCAGCTTCTCAGAAAAGGCGGGAACCAATCAGAACATAATGAAAACAATATACAGTTTGCACCTTATGAAAAGGGCGTGCTTTTGCAGCAAAGGCTTGATTGCAAAACCAACAGCAATTAAACACAAGGACATAACATTCTTCCCCCCTAAGTAAAGAGTAACCGTTCACCCCCAAAATCGCTTGGGTGAATCGTAGAGTCATTTGGATCACATGACAATTACGGAACTTCAGAATCTGGGTTCAGGACAGCCGTGGTCTATGGGCACCTTGGTGGACCCACGGGCCGACTTTGGCTGGCTAGGCTTTATGTAGGACTCATTGTGAGCAAAAACCATTACCGATGGTTTAGGTGCACTTCCCGGACTCAAAACTGCTGCCTCGAACATTTTTGGCATTTGTGGCATGGGAGGCACGTACAGTGGCCCTTCGTGTGCTATGACCTTCCCCCTTCCCCCCGGGGGCTCTGGTGCATAATTACGGTCGAAAACCGTAATATCCTCCTGTTTAATAAGAGGTTCATTGGCGAAACATCTGAGGCCAATGGAGTAACCCTTTTGGTAAACAGAAATTGACACAGCTGGAAGTCGCAATTATCCGAACCCATATGTTCAAGTGTTTCTCTGACACTCTTGAATTGTTCTTCCACTTTACTAACCATGGTGGGGTGTAAGGAGTCATTAGTTGTGTGCCTAATACCATTACCATTGAGAAAACCTTGGAATTCTTCCGAAAAGAAGGTTGGATTGTTGCTAGAAACAAAAACCTCGGGTAACCCAAAAATACAGAATACATGTATTAACTTCCAAATTATGACACCGGTGGAAAACTTTGATACTGGGATCACCTCTAACCATTGCGAATAAGAATCAACAATTAGCAGATATGTTGCACTGTGAAAGGGGCCAGCAACGTCAATATGGACTCATGACCAGGGACCCTGAACAGTATTTAGCTTCCTAGTGGACTGGTGGGTTTCCTCCGGCCTGGAGGACTGGCAAACATGACATTGCCTAACCCAAGCCTCAATGTCTGAATTGAGCCTGGGCCACCAGACGCAGCTCCTGGCGAAGCACTTTTGAGCGGGCAATATAAGGGTGACACTTGTGTAAAATACATAGAACCTTGTGCCGTATCACAGATGAAATTATTACCCTTTCCCCCCATACCAAACATCCATTTACCAAAGACAGTTCATTACATATCGAGTAATAACCCTGGAGCTCTTCAGAGACCAGTGGAGACGGCCACCAGGCCTGTACCCAAGTCACAACCTTTATTAAGAGGGGGTCAGTCTTGGTAGCAGCAGCAATGTCCAAGTTTGTAAGTTCTGTCACTAGGCGATCTTTGAGTGCAAAAGGCACCTGGCAGAGCTTTGGCTGGAAAGGCTGGACAAATGGGTCCAGATCACAGTGGACAGGGACCCCCATAAATTCTCTCAATCCAGGGCAAGGTTTCTCTGGGAACTGACCACACACAGAGCATGGGGAACCAGTCTTAGGGGAACCAGTCTCAGGCTTCCCAATCCCTGCAAAAGCAATACCCAGGGGCCTAAACCACTGTGTGCCCAACAGATTGTGCTTACCCGTTTTGCTCATGACCAACAGGAGTTTGATGGACCTGCCCTTGAATTTTACAGCAAAAGTACCCACACCCCGCACTGGGATGTGCCGACCTTGCACATCTGTCAGCTGGACCTGCAGAGCCCACAATTTAGGCCGGTCAGCTGGAGGAATTTGGAAAAACTGCTTCTGAGTGATGACAGAGTAAGACAATCCTGAGTCAACCTCCATGCGGCACGGCTAACCTTAAAGATGGACGTCGGTGACAAAGCAGTCTGCATTCACGCGAGCACTGGAACTTGGGCTGGAGCCTTGACTGGCGGAGATCGTGGAGATCAGTCGCTCCTGCTCCCAATGACTCTTGTCCCTGGAGGACTTCTCAGAATGCTGCCGGCACATCTTGGCGATGTGCCCCTTTTCCCCGCAGATGTGGCATTCAGCAGACTTAAACGGGCAATGGGCATGGTGGTGACATCCCCCACAACCCTTGCACGGCTGGATGGTGCTTTGGAGTGACTGGGCTGAACCTTATGGCCATCGTCCTCTGTATTGGAGTCGTCAGAAGACGCTGATGAACTTGAATTGTGCAACCTCTGGATGGCTGCCTCCTTCTGAGCTGTAACCACAGGATGCGCTTGCAGGGGTTTGACTTCAGCAGCCTTCTGCTTGAAGGTTTTTACCCCAGAATCTGCAGCCTCAGACGCTAGTGCCTCTCTAAGCACTTGGGCAAATGTCAGAGTCACTCTTTTTAGCAATTGTTTCTGAGCTGCCTCGTCTCGCAAACCTGCCAGAAGATGATCATGGAGGGCAACCTCTAGGTTCTCCCATTTACAAGGAACAGCGCCGGTGTGTAGTCTGCAAGCAACTCATCTGGTTGCTGGTCCCTCCAGTGAAATGCTAGGTGTACAGGAAAAATGGACACAGTGGACCTGAAGTGTGCCCATAGTGCATCCAGGATATTCTTCAGTGATGCAATCTCAATGTCCATCGGCAGGAGCAGGTTGGATGCCAGCTCCAGAGTGGCCATCCCGCAATTGGCAAAGAAAAACACCTTCTTCTTCTCATCCTCATCAATGTCCTGCGTGACTAAGAAGTTCTTGAACTGGATCTCATAGATCCTCCACTTCTCTGGCTCTGTGATGCAGAACGGAGTGAAGGCAGGAGAGCAAGATCCCTCCTCATTGCCAATATTGTGTCCGAACGCAGGAAATATTCTGACCAGCAAGGAACAGTTCAAACATAAGTGATTTATTAACAGCTCATAACTTGGGTGGTTCAGACCTAAGAATAATGGTGAGGTGGCTTGCTTATATACACAGAACAGCAGATGGAGAACTAGATACATTTACCCGGCTTCTCAGAAAAGGCGGGAACCAATCAGAACATAATGAAAACAATATACAGTTTGCACCTTACAAAAAGGGCACACTTTTGCAGCAAAGGCTTGATTGCAAAACCAACAGCAATTAAACACATGGACATAACAATATCTAATGACCAGAAATAGGCAGCACATTCCCAAAGGCTTCCCCAACATGCTGGGTATTTCTTTTACAGACATTGGAAGGATAGAAGGCTGATTCAACCTTATTCAGGTCAAGATCAAACTCACAATGTCAGCAGCTTTGGCTCCAGTACAACACCTTGAAATTTCCTGAGAGGACATTCACAAACTACATGTTTTACTGTTTGTTCCAGAGCACCACAGTCACACTGTGGACTCTTGGCCATTCCCCACTTGAATAGAATTGATTTAGCTCTGGTATGTCCTGTCTTAATTCTATTCAGGGAGCTCTATATTTTTCATTGTAGTCACACTAGAAGCAGTGAGATGGTTAGTCTTAGATACTGAATTTAACAACTATTCCATTTTGAATCTACAGTGCTATATTTCAACAATAATCTTATTAGATTTTATCTTGAATTTAACATTTTACCTTATTCATTGTACTGTTTATATAATTTACATACAGTACTAGAACTTGTTCTTTCTTTAATTAAATGTATAAACTGCTTAATCTTTATAGATGCCGTATGCTAAATAAATAAATAAATATTATTTAGCGCACTGCATCTACAAAGGGGTTTGGTTGGTTCATTAACTTTAAGCAGCGGAAGAGTCTTATGATAGTCACCATTCAGAACTCTTGAGGCAACTAGATTCCTAATTGCACTACAGTGACTACTCATATTCCATTCAATACAGAATGAAGCATGTTTCAGTCTTGCTGTTTAGGTACACAGAAAGAGCCTCCTCGAAGATGGTAGTTGTTTTTGAACCACAATTGGCCATACCCTAGTAACAGCAACCTTGTATTGCCAGCTGATCTTTCTCACACTAGGTCAGGCAAAAGGAACTGCAGAATGAACTCACTGAAAGGTGCCTTCATTTTGGCAGTTTCACATCTGGCCTAGACATGGAGGAAGAAGAAGTCTTTCTGCTTCCTATGATAAGTTCTAGAACAGAGGTAGAACTGTTAGGACTGAGGCTTGCACCTTCCCCTGGGCTGTTTTTTGATCCTGCCTCCCTCCCCCTGACCTTTTATGTGGCAGAAATAAATAACCTAAAGCACTAAGAAACTTACAGGAGTGGTGTTTCACCTTTTAAATTGGTCACAGAACCTCATGCATTAAACACCCCCCCTTTTTGTCCCCCAAATTTAAGAGATTATCAGTTATAGGGGTGTTGTTCTGGGCCTTTTTTGAGGGCTGAGTAGCCACCAGGGGCAGAAATTTGTGCTATGATCACATCTGCGAGCCTTAGAGACAGAAAATTGGCCCTTAGAGGTAACAGATATTTCACTTCTCGTATGTGCAGACTGCATGGCCACATAGATCGAAACGTACTGTTGACCCAACGCACCAATCAGCTACAAATATCTTGTATATCTTAATATCTTGTAAGCTGCCCAGAATGTGAAAATATCTCATATGGATGGAATATAAATGTAGTAAGTAAGTAAGTAAGTAAGTAAGTAAGTAAGTAAGTAAGTAACAATGTAGGGGGAACATCATCTAGTCTACATTCTACCAGCTTGTCCACAAGAGCATCATGGGGAAACTATTTACAGCATTCTTGTAACTTGATCAAAGAAATATGTAAGATTAGTCTGGCATGACCTTTTTTAATTACTAGCTCATGGTAATTAAAGAATTATTTTTAAGTACAGTCTGTTTATGTTCCTTTTACTTATTTGTTCTAGAACCTTTAAAAATATCAGAATTTAGATTGCACTGAATGTACCCTTTGTAACATCTTTCAATATAGAGTAGATTAGAATCAAATAAATATCATATATAAAAGAAATCAGCCAGTGTTGATTTTCTTGCATTTCTTTGAATCTCATCTACTTTTTGTTCCCATACTTGTCTAACGTTAGGTTATGTATCAGATTGGCTTTTTTCTTCCTGCACTAAAACTAATATACATTTTTCTTTACACATTTTTTCTTAAGGAATATGCTTATTTCTAGTTTTTAAATCTAATGCCTGCGTTTCCCACATTGACTATAGAGTGTTTTGTGCACATTTTCCAGTTGCACACCTGTTGTGTATGTAACTTTAATTATTGCTGTAACATTGTGTAATTGTTATTATGGGATCGGGTGATCCTCCATTTTGTCTTCTTCTTGGTACTGAACTATCGTGGGACTTGCATTCCCGCTCTTTCTAACAAGACACACAAAGTCTTCACTCAGATTCAGTAACCCCACAATCACCCCACTCCTCTCCTAACCAATCATATTGTTTCCCGCCCAAATGTATCCATTGTACAGTGTATATAAAGAGCTGTTGCACCATTGCCGTTCATATTCGGTTTGCTTACAATAAAGCTGTGCTTGGCCCTTTAAATTCTGGCTGCTTCTCTTCAATTCCCGAACATCAAAACACCCTTTACTCATACATATTTTAAAATGTATACCTTGTTTTCTAAACACTTTATTACCCTGAAATACACACATGCACACATATACAAACATCTGCAAATTCCCAAAACAAGGTGTGTTACTTCTTGCAGAAAGTTTCAAGATGTGTTGTCAAAAAGCTATTTTTGTCAAGACTGTAAATTCAAATAAATTACTGTCAATTCTTAGAAGCAACCAATTTGACTTGTCATTGTCCTTTCGCCTATTTTGAGTACACTGTAAACAGCTATATACAAAGTCTTTTTATTGCCTCCTATGAATATGTGGCCACAAATATTTGTTAGGAAATCAAATGCAACACAAATATTCATCTTCCTTTTCTCTGGTCAGTTTAGCCTGCTGTGATCTTCCATTCAGTCCTAACTTTACATGCTCTAATCCCTGGCGTCCAGTCTTTAATCCTTTTGAGAAAGCAGTAGAAGGAAGCATGGTGAAACGGAAAGACATACAAATAGTCAGAGGGCCTCCCCCCTTTTTTTTTTTTAAAGGCCCAGCTGCTTTGCCTGGGAACAATTTTTAAAAAATATGAATCAGTGCGAAGTTCCTTATCTTACAGGATCTCCTTAGTGAACAACATATTTAATGCTCAGAACCAAAATATATATATTCTATTTTGACAGTTCACACAATATTTTATATTCAATATGGAATAAGATTAGGGTAGCCAGATGCTCTTTTTCTTATGGGACAGGCTTCCTTTTAAATTTCAGACCACTTTGACATCTTTCTTTGTCTGATAAAATTGTGGGAGGGTTTTCTGCTGACTGGCTAGTTGGGCTTTCTCCTGGCGGCAGCTGTATACACAATTGGGTTATGTTGGGATAGAAGAAGAAATGGAGGGAGGATAGGAGAAATGAAGGAGCAGGCAGTTTTCTTAGCAAGTAGGAAAAGCATTGGAGAGAGAGAGATAAGTGGTATGCCTGCGCATATGAAATTGGCTTAATAACCTTTCCTGATGGGTTCGCTCACTACGCACACGGCCGAAGACCAACACGGGCTTTGTAGGGAAAGGCAATTGGGGTGCAGTTTAGATTAATTGGCATAGATTAATTGGCATAAATCATATTGACTGGGCTGGAGGCTCTGAGAACAGCAGGGCAAGAGTTAACAGGGCTGCCTCCAGGGCTGAGCTCACGCTTCCCCTTCTGATCTGAGATAAGCATGCTGAGTCAGTGACTAAGGAAGTTAGCCCCGAGGACAGTTTGCTGGGCCCTCAAGATAAGGCGAGGAACAATGAGTTTCGCCCATCTTGTTTATCAACTCCTCAGCAGAGGTCCAGGGTCACTTCCAAGAGCTGATGCATGAAACTTGGTCAGCAGAGAGCCACGTTTGCCTTAGCCTTCTGTAAGAGAGTCACATGTTGCTTTAGACGGAACATGGTTATAAATATTCCACCCGACTGAGTTCGGGACTTTTAGTGTCTTGCACGGAAGACAAAGAAGGAGCCGCAGTGAGGGCTAAACGCAGGTTTATTGGGTGATGATCAGGATGAACATGTGGTAATGGTGGAGATACATCACATTATATACAGCAGTACAATACATTTGAATCTTGTTGCACGGTAGCTCATTGGCTGCTACCGGTGTGACGTCGTTCCAAGTCACGCCCATCTTCTGCAGGTAGTGATAGTGCGGGAAAGTTCCCGCGGCTGCCGGTGATTTGGGGAATGTGAACCATGTGAGTTGAACGCTCGCAGCTGCCCTCTATGGGCAGCTTACTCGTGTTCCTTAACAGCTGAGCTACATTGTAATTATGGTCAGGTTACATTCATACATTTCTTAAAGCAACATTGTACATACATAACAGGACTGGACTTCACAGCACACTTTGTCTCACGCGCCGTTCCTTGCAGCCCACCATTCCGGCCTCCATGGGCCATTCCAACAGAGATATATGTTGGGGGAGAGACAGACTCAAAGGCACCGTGGATTGGGCACAATAACTAAAAGCCCCTTTCCTTTGCTATGTATAGGTCAGGGGTTCCCAATCTTTTCAAGCCAGGGGCCAGGTCATGTTCTCTCAGTCAGCTTTGTGGGCCAGATGGCCATTTTGCTTTGCCTGCATGAGGGGGGTGACCATTTTGTCCCAACAGCTTCAAAGGTATAGCCATTTCGTTTCTCAAATGCCCTTGGAGGGGTTGGAGGCCACATGAAATGGCACTGGGGGCCAGATCCAGCCCACAGGCCTTAGATTGGGAACCCCTGGTATAAGTGTTCCCCAACTAGATCTTGAACTATTTGTGACTCAACCAATAGATAACAGAGGACTGGGAAATAAGAAGTGACTTGTATTTTATGAGACACGTGGGCAACTCCAGATGGTGTTGGACTGCAAAACCCATCTTTGTTCATAATTGGCTGTGTAGCCAAATGTTAATCAGGTCCTACTTTTACGGTATAATGGTACACTGGACAAAAGGCCTGTGGACATCTGGCCTGGCCTACAGATATATGATCTATGAACTGGATTACTGACCTGTGGAACAGTCTGCCTATAGAACAGTGATGGTGAACCTTTTAGAGACTGAGTGCCCAAACTGCAACCCCAAACCCACTTATTTAACGCAAAGTGCCAAAACAGCAACAGGGGAGGAAGGAAACACTCCCATTGGGCTGCTGGGCAGAGGGGCGGGGTGAACTCTGTGCTGGGGGGGAGGGATGAAGTGCTCCCATTGGGCTGCTGGGCAGAGGGGCAGGCAAACTCTGTGGGGGTGACTGCATGGGTGCCCATAGAGAGGGCTCTGAGTGCCACCTCTGGCACGTGTGCCATAGGTTCACCAGCACTGCTATAGAATGACACTGGAAATCTTGGGTTTGTTTATTAAACAGCACAATTGACTGTTTTCTGTTGGCAAAAAAGAGTAGAGGATTATAAAACAGAGAGATGACTGCTGTGGCAACCAGGCTCTGGCTGAGCTGGAAGACAGTGGAACAGTATGGGCAAGCTATGAAGTTGAGATATTTTCAGTGGCTCCAAGCCTAAAGTGAATCTTGATAAGATACTATGATTGCATCATCTGACATAGGACAAAAGAATGATTTAGTCTCTGGGAATAGAGAGACTTCTCCCAATTTTCCATCTCCCAATATAGAACTGAATTTTAAGGGTGAAAGTAAAGAATCAACCAATATGCATAGAAGTCATTAAAACAAGAAGCAAATGTTGTTTGGGAGAAGGTCTTGGATTCAGAGTCACATTCATTCACACTCACATGATTTTCACTTCAATGGTCAGTTCAGTTTCTCATGTAATCTTTACTTTTATGAATTTTTTACTGCTCTGGGCCTTTTGGGCCTTAGATTGCCTTGATACTAAGAGCCAAAGGGTTAGATTACTCCTGGGAAATTCTACACCTCTCTTACTGTCTTCTTTTATTTATTCCATACACACAGACACATAAACACCCGTGATTTCACTACTTCATTTTACATTTTTCCGTCTGATGTTTCCCATCTGGATTCTCCTAGATCAATTTTCTTGCACATTCCCCAGAGTCTTCAAGAACATTTTTCTTAGAATAGGTAACTACAGTATATAACTTTCTTTTTCAATCTTTAGGCCAAAGACATTGCAGTACTTATCTTGTTATTTGTTATTTATTTATTTGGTGTTTCATTGCATAATTTGTATTGTACTTTTTTGCAGCTATTATATTTGTTTGATATATTGTACCGCAGAATTTGTATCTATTTGTAATAGCATTTTGAATATTGTATTTATTACTGTATTTTGAATTTTGTATTTCGTATGTAAACTCCTTGGGTTACCTTGGGGTTATTTATATGTTGTTAGCCGCCCTGAGTCGGCCATGTGCTGAATAGGGTGGGGTATAAATCGAATAAACATAAACATAAACATAACACAAGACCGCTGAATGCAGTGAGCTTCAACAAGAAGACTGGTCAAAGATTAGAGTCAAATGCAGTATTTTATAAAAGAGCTAATGGTTAATTTTGCACAACTGTAATTTCCTCTGGTACTTAAATCCAGACTGTTCTACCTTGTATTTCACCCACTGGGGCAAATAAAGGACATCATTTTCAGTCAGAGTTGATGGGAGTTGCAATCTGGAGCACCAGAGCTAGTCCACCACTGCTTTAGAATAAGAGAAACCAATTTTAGCTGAGATATAATCTTAGCAATGGTCCTTCTTCTTTCGTGTCCAGATTAAACTGTAAACTGCCAAAATGAAACCACCTTCTTGGCTTTGTCATGGGCCAAATTAAATCCTCATCGGCAGTGGTGGGATTCAATTTTTTTTACTACCTACTATGTGGGCATGGTATGATGAGCATGAGCAGGGGGAAAACCCTGTGTTATTTCAAAACTTGGATGGGGGGGCTAGCCAGAATTTCTGCTGCTGGTTCTGGTGAACTGGGGTGAACCTGCTGAATCCCACCACTGCTCATCGGTAGATGTTTCCGGTAGTAAACAGCCAAACAGCAAATAAGCCACATTCTGCATCAATCATCCATGCTGAATGCTGTTGTCCACCCACGCTTGAGTATCTCGGTCTTATATTTAAGCACTCCAACCCTCAGCCTATTCCGGGTCCTCCAAGTTACATAGGGGAGGTCGAGTTCCTCAACCATATTCTTCTTTAATGTTATTCTTTGTTCAGTGAGCAGAATGTTTGTTCTTGCCATGAAGCACTTCTTGGATCTGAGTCAGTGGACTTGAGGTACATATCCATTCAAAGAATGTCAAGGGTCATTCTGTTGGTTAGTTCTCTTGGTGTCTATTGCTGCTTCTCTCCTTATCTGAGGTGGAGTGATATCAACAATAGGATATATTTTCTCAACTGGTGCAAGTTTTAGGCATCCTGTCATTATATGCACTGTTTCATTAACAGAGATGTCAACTTGTTTCATGTATATGGATGTGCTTCATACTGGAGCAGCATATTCTACTGCAGAGATGCTCAGGACCAAAGCTGATGTACTCAGCATGGATGGTTGAGCTCCCCATGTATAGTTTGTCAATTTCCTGGTGATAATGTTCCTTGAACTAACTTTAGCCTTGATATTCAGGCAGCACTCCTTAAAAGCGAGTATCCTGTGAAGTGTCACACCAAGATATTTTTGGTGGTGAACAATGCTGCAATCAATTTCCTTGCCACATAACATATAACTCAACCCCTGCTTCTCAGTTTTGAAGGTGTGAAGTGCACACTTGAGTCTTGCTTGGGTTAGGCTTCAAGTGGTTGATGGTGTAATACTGTCCTAATTCTTTAAGTGCTCCAGTAAGTTTTCCAGCTATCTCATCATAACAATGGTTAGTAGCTACAGGTTCGGCACTTGGCTTACAGCCCACCAAACCATCTGCTAATGTAGCAAAGTACTTGCACTCTTCATTTGAGATTATTTTGACCCATTTGTAGAGAGCTGAGGATGTTGGACCCCCAAGACAGTTCCTTCTATACTAGCTATGCCTTTGTTTTAGAACTCTCTTAAACAGATGTTATGCTGCCTGGCTTATTATTGCCTTGCAAGTAGCAGGCAAAAACTGCACCTCCCTGCCAAGCTTTTACTAATTATAAGGATACTCTTTGAATTTAGAAAGTCATTTCATTGTACAGTCACACATTATGTTGATGTTGATTAATTCTTGTTTGGAATTCTACCTTATCATGTCATATTTTATCATATCCTGTTTAGCCCATTAAGCATGTGATCAGTTGGGTGAAAAGTTGCATGGCTAATTGCACCAGACAGATTTCTGCTCAGGGGACGCCCAAATGAGGCTCCTTTCATGTCCCCAAGATCTTTTTCCACCGACGTAGTCCCTATTTATCTACTTGTAATTTCTTGCTTTCAAACTGCTAGGTTGACAAGAGCTGGGACAGAGATGGACACTCATTCTATCATGCAGTACTCGGGTCTCGAACTTCCATCATGCAGTACTTGGGTCTCAAACTGCCGATCTTCCAGTCATCAAGTTTAGCATCTTAACCACTTGAGCCACCGCAGTTCCCGTACTTACTCTTACACCACCATAAATTCTTATGAGCATCTTGCCCATGGGATGTCATTTCTTCATTCATGGGAAATAATTTTTTCCCCCACCAATGGCTCTGTCTCTGTAAAAAACTAATAATTGTTTTTCAATTTTCAGTTGTATTTTAGTATCACATTATGAGACATTCGACTGAAGTCTTGGTTACAGCTTTTTTGTCTCTTCACCATTTCTACTTCCAAAAATGCTTAGAAATACAAACAAAGACAGCATGAATTGTACGGGAATGTGTATGATCCAGATAACACAAATTCCTACTTTTGGAACAAAGGTACTAATTTTACAAGGAAGAAATGTTTCTGTAAGGGGGGGAGCAGGGATGATTCAGGATACTGAGGTACACAAAAATAGGTGGAGGAAGGAAAGCACAATCCCAAATTTCATTTGTACTATTGGGTTTCACGGGCTTAGGAAACTTTTCCAAGTACCATTCACTGATGCCAAAATATGCTTTTCTCTTCCAATCTTCCATTACCAGATTGAATTGAATTGAATTGAATTGAATTGAAATTTATTCTTATATACCGCTTTCCTTGTCCAGCAGACAACCCAAAGCGGTTCACAATGCATAACGTACAGAAATACAATATAGCACCAATACAAAGCAAAATACAATTTCACAAGCAAAACAACAATGCAAAATTACACAACAGTACATGGTATTATACCAACTACAATACAAAAATGCAATAAATACAAATCAGCTAGAACCACCCACAAATTCCCATGCCTTCAGAGATCCTCAAAGGGGGAGGGCGGGGCCTGGAAGCCTCTTCGCCCCCAGCAGGGCCAGGTGTGCGGCGATGGCATTCCGCTGGGCATCCCCCTCGCCTTTTAAGTCCTAGGGCGAGGGGGGGCGGGGCCCAGGGCTCCGGCCAATGGCGTGGCCAGGAAGCCTCTTCACCCCCAGCGGGGCCAGGTGTGCGGCAGTAGTGTTCCGCTGGGCGTCCCCCTCACCTTTTAAGTCCTAGGGCGGGGGGCAGGGCTCCGGCCGGTGGCGTGGCCGGGAAGCTTCTTCGCCCCCAGCGGGGCCAGGTGTGCGGCCCCGCTGGTTCTTCAAAACAGCCTTTATTTTATATAGAACCTTAGGTTTATCAGTTCAATTCGTACATACCAAATTGTTCACCTACTGTTAGGAAGTATTTCAGAAACACAAAGTTAAACCATGTCACAGGAACAATCTATATGTATGTATGTGCTCAAAAGGCTCCCACACCCCTGGCTCAATCATGATCCCATCTACATACATACCTTGGGCTGGCGAGATCACCACTGCATGGGTCACAAGTCCCATGGGGGACGTATGCCCCCCAAATTGCATCCCAATTGATCTATACAATGTGTGTTTCCCAGTGATGTAATTGGCTGATGTCATAGTCCCAGGTATTGTGACATCATCTGACTAGCTCAGCTGTAGCCCTCTGAGCTCAACTGTAGTTTTCACAGTAGGTGGAAGGCAAATGGGCATGCAAGATCAGCACTGTGAGGGTCAGAAGACCCATGTGGGTGTGTATGCCATTGGGCACCGCTGTTGGAGACTTCTGGTCTGCATCAAGCTCCCTGAGGGAAAGTGTACCATGGAACCTGGGGCCTGGTTGGGCCGGCACAGCGGTGGCAATGGAGGCCCTTGAGAGGGCTGGGAGGGCACAGGAGTGGTAAGGGTGGTAAGTGACCATCGACAGACAAGTGGGACAGGTGAGGGAAGAGGGAGATGGCGGAAGGGAGGCAAGAGTGAGCCACATACACCTCACAAGGTTTCCAAGAGGGAAAGGCTGGCCCACATTAAAGAAAAGAAAAACCCAAGCAAAGCCGGGTAATCAGCTAGTGCTAATTAAATCAAATTATGGTAGTAGTTTTGCTGTGTTTAATAGCTCTATAGTATCTCAGCTATTTCTAAATGGGAAAGCATTCAGAATTTTCAAAGTTATGGCTTTTCGTTCTCCTAAAAATAGGGAAGGGGGGTAAAATAAAACATAACTGTAAGCTGTAAATTTATTTATTTTTTATATCTGGTGGCAAACCTATCACTTTGTGCACAATAAGGGAGCTCTAATGAATCTATTCAATCTGATCTTCATAATCATGGTTATCGCTAAAGTAGAAAATTAATTGGATGAAGTTAAATATCCCCTTTACATGTCAACAAAATTGGTTTTTCTGGGGATTAAAGGATTAATGCAGTGTTAAGTCTCTAAAGAGGTTAAAACACTTTACTATTCATTACAAAGCTCATAGATTGGACTGTTATTATGTTACTGCTCTTCATTATGAGGAGAGGAGGGACAAAATTTAACATTTTGAATGCAATGGCTATAACTAAAACATTGATTTTAAACTTAAGTGCTTATTTTTTATATAAAACAGTATGAAACAAATGTATTATGCATAGAACATATCTACTAAATAAGAGTAATAGTTGATGGGAAAGGGGGAAGAAAAAGAAAGCATATTACATATAATATGCTATATTATGTTAATAATTCATTGTTATGTGTCATCAAGTCTCCTGCAGCATATAGAGCTCTACTTAATGAATGACCTCCAAAGAGAACCCTGCTCAGATCTTGCAAACTAAAGACTTTGGTTTCCTTTATTGAGTTAATATATCTCATGTTCGATAATCCTGTTTTCCTACAAATAGCAGCCTCATAGTAGCTCCTAGCCAGAATTTAGCTTGATCAGAAACCTATTTATTTGTCCAAAGTATCTGTAAACTCACCTCAAACAAAACATTTAAAATGAATCATTCCACTCCCCCTCCATCAGCCTTTTTCATTGTCTAGCTTTCTCATTCATAGGAATATCATTGCTTGAATGACCTTGGCTATGATCATCATCCTTGCACCTCTGGCTCCTAATAGATGTCCTTTCAAGTACCAGTCTTCTGATTTCTTAGCTCAATGCCGAGTGTTGGCCAGTGGTAAATAACTTGACTCCCTAAACAGGCCAACGGCTACAGGCAGATGATCCCCATTAGTTGGGATGATGTCCCCCTCAGTGGAGAAAATGCCCCTGGAAACCATATTGGGCCCAATGGCAAAATAAGCGGAAGAGGTACCACTTCACTATTCTGATTCCCAACAGTCATGGAGGTGGAAGAAGCCATGCCAGATGGGTTGGCTGTGAAGGCATACCTTGCTAATATCTTCAAGACTATGGCAGTCCATTGCAGTCAAATCCTGCATGTCTCATTCATATGTGCTGCAGGAGATAGCTCTGTGATCACAGTGTGTGGGTCACTTCATAGCAAGCACCTTAAACAAATTCACGCCAGTGGCATTTTTCCTGTTTGTCATTCTTCTTTCATGAAAATTATTTCCAGGAAAAACTGTATACTTGGATAAGAGTAGCAGCCAACGAGTGTCCATTTAGGTTGTTAAATGAAGCAAAATATAAAGAACTGTTTAACTATTCTTCAGGGGTACACAGAAAGAGCCTCCATGAAGATTGTGGTATTTTTGAACCACAATCGAGTGTACCCTGGTAATGGCAACTTTATGTTGCCAGCTAATCTTTCTCATACTGGGTCAGGAGAAAGGAACTGCAGAATGAACTCAACAAAAAGTGCCTTCATTTTAACAATTTCACGTCTGGCCGAGACACGGAAGAAGAAAACTATTCTTCAAAGTCAGATTTAAAGTTGTATAAGTCTTCTGTGGTCATCACTTGTTGTCTTCTAAATGTTTAACAGTAATCTTGCTTTTGCACTTTCTCCTGTAATTTTTATCAGTAGTCATTTCAAACTGTTGCTAGATTCTAGCAATACTACAGTATAATCCACATGTTTTAATGGTACTACTTATATCAATTTTTTACTCCTTTCCCATCTGATTTCAACTCAGTTTTACAAACAATATGGTTTGCATATAGATTGTGCTGATAGGAAGATAAAATGCACTTTTGTTTGAAACCTTTTGTCATTGGAACCCTCTCCTTTCCAGATTCTACTCTATGACCAGCTTCTTGGCCCAAACACAGGTTATGTATAAGACAATAAAATGTTGCTGCACACCCATTTCTGTCAGAATGGTCCATAGCTATGATCCACACCATCAAAAGCTTTGCCATAAAGCACAAGGTCAGTTTTTCAAATTTTCTGCGTATTTCAGTTGCTGATGTATATTTGCAATATGGTTAATTTAATTTAATTAATTTAATTTAATAGATTTATATACTCTGGGTGGTGTACACTAAAACCAATCTACAGGTAAAACAATTTTTAAAAACCATAAAAACATAACAATATTACCGCCCCCCTCTGCCGTGACATCTATTATCTAAAAACAACCCTTCTTGGGACCTATTGCATGCAAAGACTGTGCCTAGTCAGAGAGGTATGACTCCCATTCCAGAGAAAAGAAAGCCAAAGAAAAAAGAGCAAAATGAAAGCATTCATTGGGGTGTTTTTAATATAACATCTGAGTGGGGAATCGACCTGGATATGTTTGAAATATCTTCAGAGAAGCCACAGGAATGAAAAGTCTTTGTATTCACTCATCAGCTTCCACTCTCATGTGTTCTTTTGAGATGTGTGGTCCTTTTTTATCAATATTAACATATGAGAATGATTTGGTGAAACTTTTTCTATGAAACAAGCAGTTATAGATTCCTGGGTGTTGTGTATGGAAACACTATATCTTTAAGATAAATAAAGATGTGTTTAGCTTTGTAACTGCTGACTGCTGCGTATCAATCTGCCAACATCAAATTGGTGACGAAGGTGGGATAATGGCATCCCAGAAGGTACATGTACCTCTATTTGACATCAAGCACCCCGAAAAATGGGGGTTGTTTGAGATGCATTTCCGGCATGCAATGGACGTTGCCGACATCACCGATGAGGGAAAAAAGCGGTCGCACCTCCTCACAAGCGTGGGGTTCCCCATGTTAGAGCTCCTGGTAAACCTGCTGGCACCGAGGAAGGTGGAGATGGTTCCACTCAAACAGATCCTGACGACGCTGTGGGAACATTTCCAGCCAACGGTGTCCATTTTTCCGGCCCGGGCAGCGTTCCTGAGGAGAGACCAGAAACCGGGTGAGTCAGTGGCTGAATACGTGGCAGCCCTGCGACTGGCGGCACGCCGTGCGACTGGTAAACTTTAGAGATAACCCTCAGAGACTGGCTACTCTGCAGTCTGCGGGACGAGGAGACCCAGAGAAAGCTAATGACCCGGGGCTGCGACCTGACATTTCAAGATGTGATGAAGGAAGCTCAGGCGGCCAAGGCAGCGAGGAGTGGGGTCAAGATGTTTAAGGCACGGAGAAACTGCCCCTAGTAGTTCTTAAACAAGGGTCTTGTTGCCTCCTGGGGATGCAGTGGTTTGCCCCCCTGGGAATCAAACTGTCCGGCATAAACGCCATCGAGACTGATCCAACATGAGATGTGTGCGACACACACCCGGCAGTTTTCAAAAAGGGGCTTGGGAAGTACAGGGGGGCCCCAGTTTCATTTGACTTGGACCCGGAAATCCGACCCATATGGCTCAAGCCAAGAAGAGTTCCCTTCGCCGTCAAGGACAAGATTGAGGTGGAATTGGACAAATTGGTAGGTCAGGGGATTTTGGTTCCAGTGGATTCTGCGGAGTGGGAAACTCCAATTGTAACAGCATTGAAATCTAACAGGGAGGTTAGGATTTGTGCTGATTATAAGTGTACAATTAACAAGGCCAATCGGCCCAATGCATATCCGGAGCCGGTAGTTAGCCACTTACTGGCCACTTTACACGGGGGTAAATGTTTCACTAAGCTAGATTTAACGCAGGCGTACCAGCAGCTCACTGTAACTCCAGCTGCCGCTGCTGCGCAAACCATCATCACGCACAAAGGTGCATTCAAGGTAACACGCCTACAGTTCGGCGTGAATTCAGCCCCCGAGATTTTCCAGTCTCTCGTGGAGCGCCTTTTAAAGGGGCTTCCAGGTGTTCTCCCCTACTTCAACGATGTTTTGATAACTGGGGGGAGCGAATCAGATCTAGCAAAAAGGCTAGACAAGGTCCTAACAGTATTCGAGAAAGCGGGACTGAGGTTGAGAAGGTACAAATGTGTGTTTTTTGCGAGGGAGGTTGAGTTTCTTGGGTTCAAGATAACCCTCGATGGTATTAAGCCCTCCGAGTCAAAGGTTGCGGCTGTTCAAAATGCCCCTCGCCCCACCGCGAAACCGGAGCTGCAGTCATTTCTAGGGCTCCTAAATTTTTAACATTCCTTCTTGCCAAGAGAAGCATCCGTTGCAGAGCCACTGCACGGATTACTAAAGAAAGACGCGGTTTGGCAGTGGGGCGATACCCAGGAAAAAGCGTTCACAGAGCTCAAGAGGCTCCTGTCCTCAGATGCTGTTCTGACCCATTTCGACCCGAGGAAACCTGTGGTCCTGGTCTGTGATGTCTCACCAGTGGGGGTGGGGGCCGTGCTGTGTTATGTGTTAGAAAATGGGTGGGAAGCCCCAGTTGCCTTTTATTCCAGGTCACTTTCAAAGGCAGAGCGCAATTACGCGCAAACAGATAGAGAAGCCCTAGGCATCATAACGAGGATGAAGAAGTTCCACGATTTCCTGTATGGTTGACAGTTCACTATCGTGACTGACCACAAGCCTCTTTTGGTGATTTTCACCACGGGCAAGCCCACACCATAGATCCTGTCTCCCAGAATGCTACAATGGGCCATCTTCCTCAATGCCTACCAGTTCGCACTGGTCCACCGCCCGAGGATGGAGATCTCCCATGCGGATGTGCTTTCCCGATCCCCCCTCCCACAGCTGAGAGACCCCAAATGCGAGGTAGAACAGGAGCACCAGGTCCTGCTGATCGAGTCTCTTGATTCACCCCCAATAGTACCCACAGATCTTGCCACAGCCACAGCAGCGGACAAAGCCCTGTCCCTAGTCAGTTCCTGGGTTAAGAAAGCAAACTCCTCCACGGGGTGGCGGCCCACGACTCCCCCCGTGGAGCTCTCCATAGAGAGGAGTTGCCTCCTCTGGAGCCAATGGGTGGTCATTCCCGAAAAGCTATGACTGAAAGTGCTCAAGCTACTCCATACCAGTCACCCAGGGATCGTACACTCTAAAGCTCTGGCCAGAAGATATTTCTGGTGGCCCCAAATAGATGCTGATATGGAGCACATGGTGGGCACTTGTGAGAGTTGCCAGAGCTCTCATCCCGAGGAGTGGTGTTGGAAAGCCATAAACAAGACTCATTTTCCCGCAAAGATATTGACATCATTTTAAGACAAAGAGAGTGTTTTTTCATACATCGCTTTAATACCCTATACCCCTCAGGCCTTAACATGGAAATTGATTACACATGTTTCTTATTATCTCTGTTCGCAGCTCAGCTGTGTGGTTCAGCATTCCTTTAAATACAAGCATAGCTCACCATTAGCTTAACGTCCATCGACACTGAATGAACTCACTATAGAGGTCTGGGACGCGCTACAATATATTAATGCTTTAAAATCTTACTATTTACTGGGATACACAGGTAATTGATCTACTAATTATTGTTTAAGCAACTTGCATTATGTCACAGCAGTAGAGATGCATCCAAGACTATGTAAATAATGCACATATTGTATATTTTGTATATAATGTATATAAGTTTTTGACAGAGATATTATCAATTTGTTTTGACTTAGATCCCTGAAGAAGAATTGAAAATTCCTATATCGAAAGGAATTAGGATCTGTTACCCTTAAGTTGATTTATTGGATTAAAAACTTATTATTCATCAGCCAAGGCAAACGGTTTCCCTTCTTTGCTGTTGATTCTACGTTTGGTCCCCATCTGCTTGCTGCACTTGTGAGAGTTGCCAGAGCTCTCATCCCGAGGAGTCCCGGCTTCCCCACAGAGCATGGGACAAGGCCCACAGCCCATGGTCCCGAGTACACATCGACTTCGCTGGCCCATTCCGGGGTTCCCGAGTACACATCGACTTCGCTGGCCCATTCCGGGGTTCCCTTTTTCTGTTGATAGTAGATTCGTACTCTGTGGTTGGAGGTCATTCCAATGTCCAACACCTCGTCAGCCGCAACAATAAAGCAGTTGCGCAGGGTGTTTCGTTGTTTCGGTTTACCCGATGTACTGGTCTCCGATAACGCCAGTACCTTCACTTCTGCCGAATTCAAGGCGTTCATCGAGAGGAACACCATTCGGCACATCACCTCTGCTCCTTTCCACCCCACCACAAATTGCCAGGTAGAACGCCAGGTGCGGACTATAAAGGACGCACTGCAGCGAATGGGCCCTGGGGATTTGAACCTCCAGCTGTGCCAGTTCCTAATCTGCTATAGGGCAACTCCCCTGGCATCCGGGCTCTCACCTGCAGAGCTCTTAATGCGTAGAAAACCTGTAACACTCTTTGATCGGTTGGATCTGACCAGGGTGGAGGATGAGGGGAGGAATATAGAAATAGGGAGCACCAAAAAAATTACATTAGGGGAACCAGTGCATTGTAGAAATTACGTGACCTCGGGACCAACATGGGTTCCAGGAGTGGTAGTTGAGCAAACGGGGCCAGTGTCATATAGGGTAGAAACCAGTACGGGTCTACTGTGGAGAAGACACGCTGACCAACTCAGGCGTCGGGTCACCAGCAGCCAGGGCGAAGAGAACCAACAAGGAGAGACAACGTTAGGATACTCCCCCACCCGCTTATCCCAAGGGGGAGACACAGAGTACCCCTCAAGTACAAACCCGTATCCTTTGGGCCCCCTGGGTACAAATGCATATCCTTGGCTTGCACCAAGAGGGGAGGGGGATGATACAAATCCATATCTTTTGGAGACATAATGGGGGGAAGGGGATGACAAAGTGGTTGAGGAGTTTGATTTTGATTTTCAAAACTGGGGGGTTTTGCGGAGTGGTCCCCCACCTGTCTGAGCAAAAAGTGGGGTCTTTGTTTAGTCCCAGGTGCCCCCGGTTTCTCAGGTTTAGAATTTACCCCTACCCCTCGACAGGAACCATCGAGGACAGTGAGCCCGCAGCAGATCGCTAACGAGTCTCATTCTCTCCTTGCAGGGTGAGAATCTGCGGAACATGGAACCCTTAGTTCCCCCAAGATCAGCCAAGCTGCCATACACCCCAAGCACACATGCGGAAAACCACAATGGTTGAGGGACTTCATCCCATCCTAGGGGGAAGGGGTGTTGTGTATGGAAACACTATATCTTTAAGAATGAATGTAACCACTCCAATGTAAGAATGTAACCTCACAATGAATACAATGTTTCTCAGCTGTAATGGAACGCGAGCTAGCTACCCATAGAGGGCAGCTGCGAGCGTTCAGCTCATATGGTACAAATTCCCCAATTACTGTCAACCGCAGGAACATTCCCGCCACGGCTACACCTGGTGAAGAAGGGCGTGACTCAGAATGACGTCACACAGGCTGTGGACAATGGGCTACCATGTATCCATATTCAAATGTATTGTTGCTGTATAAAAGGAGCTGTACCTCCGCCATTACCACATGTTCAGATTGCATACCACCAAATAAAGATGTGTTTAGCTTTGTAACTGCTGACTGCTGCGTATCAATCTGCCAACATCAAACTGAAGGAGTCATGAAAAGCTGTTTATAAATAATGTAAACATCAAGAGATCGGCATCTTTCAAATCTGGAAATTTATTTGTATTTGCCAAATTACAGATATGTTATTGAGCCAAGCCTTATTCAGATATTACTCCTGAAAACATGGAGGGCTAAAAAGGTGGCAGCAGTCGGACTTGTAAGTAAAGTGTACCTCTCATATCCCTGCCCCATCTAAAAGTCAGTAAGACCTTTACTCATGTAAAGAGATTATAAAGGAACCTATGGTGCCCTGTAACTTGTAGGCCCCTTCAGATGAATGTGGCTCTCATGTTTCTATGATCAGCATCTCTGATAATGAAGAGGTCCTGCTCCCAGAAACACAGTGAGTACATTTAACTAAAGACACTTACAGGCTGTTTTGTATTAAAATACATCAAGGTCTTTTTGACTTCTGTGTGTGTTGCAGTGGGAGCAGGATCTGGGGCTTACATGGATGTCTACATCCCCAACATCGATTTCAGATTAGATTAGATTAGATTAGATTAGATTAGATTAGATTAGATTAGATTAGATTAGATTAGATTAGATTAGAAGTTTATTTATACCCCGCCCTCCTAGTGCCAAGCACCACTCGGGGCGGCTTACAGCATAGCAAAAAATCTAACAATACGTAATACTCCCTATATAATAAATACAAAAGAATACAGGCAAAACGATAAAAAGCAATCTACACAGTAAAGCCAATATACACGTAGCAAATAGTCATAGAACAATAAGTACAATAACTTATACAATATATCAAAACACTACCCCAACTGTAACAAGTCTGGGGGTACTGAAGTCCAACCGCCCACTGCCACCACGGCCCTTGAGTCCCGACCAGAAGGCAGGCTCAGGACTCAGGACGCTGAAGGTTGAGGTGCTGGTGGCTCTGGGTGGCAGTGAGAGACCAGCCGTGGCTGCCTGCTTTTTAAGTCCTTGCAGGAAGGCTGGGCTCAGGGTGTCCAGGCCCCAGACAAGTCCACAGATGGAAAGTGGTGTCTGTCAATATCCTGTTCAGGCAGCGCCGGGGACGCCTAGGATGCTGGCGGTGATGAACTAGCTCGGCATCCGAAGTCTGCCTTCGCGGGGGGCCTCCCCACCCTGCCAGAAATGCCGGAGGTGGAGGCGAAAGAGACAATGCAGCAGGGCAGTCCCGGCCCTGGCAATGGCGACAGTCCGGCAACGGCATTTTAAAGCCACGCCGATCACCCTCAGGTGTTCCGCGCTCCATCCAGCCCCGGCCAGGCAAGGGAGCGAACCAGCGAGGGGAGGCAACAGATCTCCATTGTTCCAGTACAATACCTAACTAGGGGTCATGTGACTGGTAATGTGAAAAGGTTAGAATTCCAAACCTAATTAGAGGCAATATTCTAGTGCACCCTCAGCTAGTCTTTCTTTTTCAATTATGAATTTTAAAGCAAAATGTTGGCTTCCAAAAGAGACTCTAATGTCATACTACATTAGGCTGAATCAATTAAAATTACTTATAACTTGCTTGTTGTGGGGACTAGAGGAAACATTTTCATGTAGGGAATGGACTAATATTGAGAATATTTAGTTTTTACACACAGAGAGAAAACTGATAATGCTGGATTTGGTGATCAGGTCCAAAATGTTGGGAGCCAAAGAACAATGAAGTTAACAGCATGCATGCAGGGTGTTTATTCTTCTAGTACTTTGAGAAGTCACAGTTTTACTATAAAACTCATAATCCCCTAGAACTGTAGTAGGTAAAGATAAGACATTTTAATGTTTTTCTTCTCCACCTGAGTCCCCAAACCATAACATTCCTTCTGTGAATGCATCTACACTACACAGCTAATAGCAGCGTGACAGAACTTTAACTTTTGTAGCTCTGTCTATGCAATATTTGGGATCTGTCTTTTGGGAAAGTGCTTCAGTTTCTGTCCTGTAATTAAGAGGAGCCCACTAGAGATTTCTTGAAGAAGAAAACTATGCACTCCGAGAAACTACAGATCCAAGGGTTCTGTAGGATGGAGCAGGACTCGTTAATGTGGTATGAAATGGGTGAAAATATGTACTGTACTGCAAATATGTTGTGAGTTTCAGCAATGATACACAGGGTAAAAGGTAGTGTTTGCCCTTGCTCGAGAGCCAGTTGTATCTGACTCTAGGGTTCAGTGCTCATCTGTTTATAGCCAAAGAGCCAGTGCTGTCTGCATCTGCAGAGGTTTCTGTGGACATGTGGCAGGCATAAATAGATACTGAAGTGCACAGAATGCTGTTACCTTCTCAGCAAAGTGGTACCTTATTTATCTACTTGCAATTTCTCGCTTTTGAACTGCTAGGTTGGCAGGAGCTGGGAGAGAATGGGTGCTCACTCCGTGGTGCAACCCTCAGGTCTCGAACTGCTGACCTACCAACATTCCAACTGTCAAATTCTGTTACTTAACCACTAAGTCACCACCGTCCCTTCATGATACAAAACTCACGTGTTAATGTGGGACTGGAGGAAGTGAAGAAGAACACAGTCACCAACCACTTATGACCACAGAAATGTACAAGCATTGTTCTCCAAATTGGCAGGATGTGTACATCTTCAGCTCAGTTTCCATACCAGCATTTTGTGGACTTCTCAATGTTAAGACAATTAATTTGAAAAAAAATTCAAAACACTGTGTGTAAGTAAGTAAAACTGAATAATAATGATCACCTTCTGATTTGTTTGCTCAGTCTTTATTCTAGTATGCAGGCTGCAGAAGCAGGCCAGAGAAGGCGAGTTTGTTATAGGGAAAAAGTAGGTGAGCTCCTGAGTCCATTCTTTGATTTTGTGGCACAAGAGAGCTCTGCAAAATAAAATATATAGCCCAGTACAAATCTAGAAATATATGTGATACGATATCTATTTCCTTCTTCCTGGCTTTACAGCCTATAAATTTAATTGTGTGCAATTTTGAAGGATTGTGAAAGAAGAATGGAGCTTTACCATCTAATGTATGCAGAATCAGTGTCCAGCCACCTGGACCTTCGCCAGTGGATAAAGTTACACCCTCTGGTATGCAACAGGGTGTTTGGAGAAGAGGGAATGTGTGTGAACCTTCAAAATGAGACCGGGAATGCAAAAGTTTGAAAGATGAGGATTGAGTTATTAAGTGGCATGAATTTGCAAACACTGTGCATAGGAAATTTGGGAATGAGAGAGAGATTTGCACCCTGCACAGTTTTAAATTGTGCTATTGGCATTTGCCCAAGAAATAACAGCATATATCTATGAATTTACCAGCGTTCTGAGATGAGCTTTTTTGAAAATATGACCACATCCTTTAGTCCCTTAATGGTGCACAACACACTTGAGGAGTTCTCAACAATTTTAAGCCGGGGGCTGTGTCATGCTCCCTCAGACAGCTTCGGGGTATGGACAGCCATTTTGCCCTTCCTCCACCACATGGCACTTCCTGGTGTGGAAGTGGTGGTGGGCCACATGAAATGGCACCATGGGCTGCAATTTGAGAATCCCTGCCATAAAGTCTCACTTTTATATCTGACGAAGTGGATTTAATCCACGAAAGCTAACATTAAAATACAGGAGTTAGTCTTCAAGGTGCCACAATGTTTTTGTCTTTTTAAATTTTGTTTTGTTTACTCTCTGATATCTAACGTTAAACTGTTCAATTACTCACTCACACTTTTCCCCTGTGACTTAGACTGACAAAAGGTTTCTCAGACAGATAAATATACAGTAGTACAACTGGCTAATGAATGCTCTAGCCAAAAGTCTTAACACAAACAGAACTTCTAGATATTTATATAATAATAAATACAACATGGTAGCAGCCAAGGATGAGTTCTAAGTGAGGAAGATGCACTCCACATAGATCAAACCTTAGCCACAAGTGATTTCCCCAGCTATTTCCATCAAAGATGTCTTGGCAGGCATAGAAAAAACAAAGAATGTAAATAATACAACATAACAGTTCTCAGTGCTTGGCTGTACATGAACTAGAATTTCAGAATGCCTGTAAAATCAAGCAGTTTTCAAAGATCAAGTTTTGGTCTTGAACACAACTGTAACCAGAGCTAAACTTTTTTTATATGATCCTGTAAATTTCAGGAGAAAGTACTTATCTTAAAAATGCTGAGATAAGTCATTTTCAGCAGCACAAAGGATATTGCTGTAATATTTGATATGGACAAGTTGGGTGAGGGATATCAGAATGAACCTGATAATCAACTAAGCCTATTACCAAACATCTCTTAGCAAGCTCTTTGCAACAGACAATAAATCTAAGCTGGAAAGTTAATAATTAAGTGATTTTCCCTCCAGGTTCCTGTTCAAGAAGACTGTTAATAAATATGAATGTGTTTTATAAAGATGATAATAGTCCTTAATTTAGTTTTAAAGCCTCGGTGTCAAATCAACCCCTGATGCCATAAAGAAGTTATTCCAAGATGGTTTAGACATCCTGATTATACAGTAAAATAAATGATGACTCAGCTTTCTGTCTTCAAGACAGTCTTATGGAATGTAGGTCTGTCCCATCAGCAAGGTATGTAGTCTGTAAGTCTGTGGGTCCTTTTGCCTAGTACCTATTTTTCCTCCTTCCCAGGGACAGCAACCTTTTCAGGCCCTGTGAAAGTTAAATGTGACCACCCACACTGGACATCATGTAGCTGGTGTCCCCCTGAAATGATACTTGTTATGTACCGCAGCCCACAGACGTGAAGCATTTGCATCTTTAGTGAATGTTGGCTGAGCTTTACTTGAAGCTTCATACAAGGTTTGACCAACAGAAGCAATCTAACATTATTTCTGGGTTGTTTTTTCTGCCTGTTATAATAAGGTGGAAGAGGACCATTAAGCAGATCCAAACTGCCAGTCACCTGAACACTATGGCTTAAAATGCTGTTGTTTTAATGTAGTATATGCCACAACTAGAGTAGAGCCATTTGAATCAATGAAATTTATGGAAGTGTTGATTCACCAAATGTCCCACTGATTCTGTAGGCCTACTTGGCATGCAATGGTCCATGGGGTCGCAAAGGGTTGGACTCGACTATGCGACTGAACAACAAACTTGAGTGTGACAGGATATTAGTCTATATATCATGCATGGATAAAGTGTACTCCGTGAAGTGCCTACAGCCCCTAAGAAGGTTTTTGTGGGCATGAGGCTACCACAGAGCCCTCTCGTTAAAAAAAATCATTTTAGAAAAAGGTCATTTCCTATCCCTGGAAATCTCCGGGGACAACAGTTTTAGGGGCCAGTTATTGTTCAGTCGCACAGTCTAGTCCGACCCTTTTGAGACCCAATGGATCACCGCATGCCAGGTTCCTCTGTAATCCACCATCCTCCGTAATCCACCCAGATCTACATCCACTGTGTCAATGATACAATCTAGGCATCTCATCCTCTGCCGTCACCTTCTCCTTTTGCTTTCGATCTTTCCCAGCATCAGGGCCTTCTCCAGTCAGTCCTCTCTTCTCATTTGGTGGCCAAAGTACTTGAGCTTCATCTTCAGTATTTGTCCCTCCAATGAGCAGTCAGGGTTGATTTGCTTTAGGACTGACTGATTTGATATCTTTGCAGTCTATGGGACTCTCAAAAGTCTTCTCCACCACCACATTAGCCATGGAAATTCACCAGGGGCTAGGTTGAAAGTGATAAAATCACTTCTTAAATATCTCACTTGAAGAAGACCATCCAGAGGCCTTGGAGGGAGGTGAGTGAAGAATCGGCCCCTCCCTCCCACCCCATCCTAAAACCTGGGTGTAAGGAAGAAAGAGGCAGAGAAGGACACAGGCCCCAACTGCCCAGTCACCATCCAGAGGCCTTGGAGGGAGGTGAGTGAAGAATCGGCCCCTCCCTTCCACCCCATCCTAAAACCTGGGTGCAAGGAAGAAAGAGGCAGAGAAAGACCAGGCACCAACTGCCCAGTCACCATCCAGAGGCCTTGGAGGGAGGTGAGTGAAGAATCGGCCCCTCCCTTCCACCCCATCCTAAAACCTGGGTGTAAGGAAGAAAGAGGCAGAGAAAGACCAGGCCCCAACTGCCCAGTCACCATCCAGAGGCCTTGGAGGGAGGTGAGTGAAGAATCGGCCCCTCCCTCCCACCCCATCCTAAAACCTGGGTGTAAGGAAGAAAGAGGCAGAGAAGGACACAGGCCCCAACTGCCCAGTAACCATCCAGAGGCCTTGGAAGGAGAAGGTCACCATCCACCACTGCAGCCAGAGGCAGAGGAAGAGGAACAGCTGAGACACAGGGAAAACATCCACTGCCCGCCACTGCGATGCCCCTGGAGCAAGGGACCCAGAGACAACAACCCCACCTGGGGAGTGAGGACACAAGGATAAGTAGCTGATGTGAAAAATGTAGCTGAATTAATATAGCGACTGACATAGAGACTTCATACTGACTTAATATAGCAATTAACATAGAGACTGTGTTTTAGAGTGTGATAATTATGCATGATAATATGTTGTTTAAACTGTTTTAAACTTTTAAAACTGTGATATGATGTATGATGCGAGGGAAAAAATGGTGTAGAAACCGGCAAACCACGCCACAAAGCTTGCCAAGAGAACCCTATGGACCAAAACAAAAGGCAAAACAAAAGGGCAGGCTAGGTGATACAGGATGCTTAACACCTCAGAGGGGAGAAAGGGGAGGGACAGGAAAGGGGGAGGGGAAATGCAATGTTGTAAGGAGCAATACTGTATAGGGACATGGAATGTGAGATCAATGAACCAAGGTAAACTGGAAGTGGTAAAAAATGAGATGGAAAGAATAAGCATTGACATCTTGGGAATCAGTGAGCTCAAATGGACAGGGATGGGCGGATTCAGCTCTGGAAACCATCACATCTACTACTGTGGACAAGAAAACCTTAGAAGACATGGAGTAGCCATAATTGTCAATAAAAGAGTGAGAAGAGCAGTAATGGGATACAACCTCAAAAATGACAGAATGATGTCAGTAAGAATTCAGGGCAAACCCTTCAATGTTACTGTGATCCAAATATACGCACCAACCACGGGTGCAGATGAAGCCACAGTGGACCAGTTCTATGAGGACTTACAACACCTCATAGAACAAACACCAAGAAATGATGTTCAAATTATTCTAGGAGACTGGAATGCCAAAGTAGGCAATCAAAAAGTGGAGGGAATAACAGGCAGGTTCGGTCTTGGAACACAGAATGAAGCAGGGCAAAGATTGATAGAGTTCTGCCAAGAGAACGCACTGGTCATAGCAAACACCCTCTTCCAGCAACACAAGAGGCGACTTTACACATGGACATCACCAGATGGCCAACACCGAAACCAGATTGACTACATACTCTGCAGCCAAAGATGGAGAACCTCCATACAGTCAGCAAAAACAAGACCTGGAGCAGATTGTGGCTCAGATCACAACCTACTGATTGCAAAATTCAGGCTTAGACTAAAGAAAATAGGGAAAACAAAGAGACCAGACAGATATCACCTAGACAGCATCCCTAAAGAATACACGGTGGAGGTGATGAACAGATTCAATGGCTTAGACTCAATAGATAGAGTGCCAGAAGAATTATGGACAGAGATGAGGGACATCATGCAGGAAGCAGCAAAGAAAACCATACCAAAAGAAAAGAAGAGTAAGAAAGCAAAGTGGTTGTCTGATGAGGCTCTTAAAATAGCAGAGGAAAGAAGGAACGCAAAAGTTAAAGGAGAAAGGAAAAAATACAATCATTTGAACACAGAATTTCAAAGAAAAGCAAGGAGAGATAAGGAAAACTATCTAAAAGAACAGTGCAAAGAAATGGAAGAAAAGAACAAAAGAGGCAGAACCAGAGATCTTTTCAAAAAAATCCGGGAAATCAAGGGAACATTTAAAGCAAAAATGAACATGATAAGGGACAAAGACGGAAAGGAGCTAGCTGATGCAGAAGAGATTAAGAAAAGATGGAAAGAGTACACAGAGGAACTCTACAAAAAGGAACTCAACACTCCTGATAGTCACAATGATGAAGAAATTGAACCTGAGCCAGACATCCTGGAGAGTGAAGTCAGAAAGGCCCTAAAGAGCACTGCAAACAACAAAGCTAGTGGAGATGATGGTATCCCAGTTGAATTTTTCAAAGCTCTAAAAGATGATGGCATCAAATTACTGCATTCAATATGCCAGCAGATTTGGAAAACAAAACAGTGGCCACAGGACTGGAAAAGATCAGTATATGTTCCAATCCCAAAAAAGGGCAATGCCAAAGAATGTTCAAATTATCGAACAATTGCGCTCATCCCACACGCCAGCAAGGTGATGCTCAAGATAATACAGGATAGACTTCAGCAGCATGTGGAAAGAGAATTACCAGAGGTGCAGGCTGGTTTCAGAAGAGGCAGGGGGACTAGAGACCACATTGCCAACATACGTTGGATCATGGAGAAAACAAAGGAATACCAGAAACAAGTTTATTTTTGCTTTATTGACTACACTAAGGCATTTGATTGTGTGGATCACAACAAGATGTGGCAAGTGATTAAAGAGATGGGAATACCAGAGCACCTCATATGCCTCCTGAGAAATCTGTACATGAACCAAGAAGCAACAGTTAGGACAGAACACGGAATGACAGAGTGGTTTGGAATAGGAAAAGGAGTAAGGCAAGGCTGCATTCTGTCACCCTGCTTATTCAACTTATACACAGAGCACATAATGCGCAATGCAGGGATGGAGGAATCACAATATGGGATCAAAATTGCTGGGAGAAACATCAACAATCTGAGATATGCAGACGACACCACCCTAATGGCAGAAAGTGAGGAAGACCTAAAGAATCTCTTGATCGGTTTGAAGGAAGAGAGTGCAAAAGCTGGCTTGAGACTCAATATCAAGAAAACCAAGATAATGGCAACAGGCCCGATCAGTTCCTGGAAAATAGACGGGGAAGAAGTAGAAGCAGTGACAGATTTTACTTTCTTAGGATCTAAGATCACTGCAGATGGAGATTGCAGCCATGAAATAAAGAGGCGGCTGATTCTAGGGAGACAAGCCATGAGAAACCTGGGGAACATAGTGAAAAGCAGAGACATCACCTTGAAAACAAAAATTAGAATAGTCAAAGCAATGGTATTCCCAGTGGTAATGTACGGATGTGAGAGCTGGACAATTAGGAAAGCTGAACGCAGAAGAATAGATGCCTTTGAAATGTGGTGTTGGAGGAGAGTTTTGAGGGTACCTTGGACAGCGAGGAGAACAAATAGGTCAATCTTAGAAGAAATCAACACTGACTGCTCATTGGAAGGTCAAATAGTAAAGATGAGGCTAAAGTACTTTGGGCATCAAATGAGAAGGGAGGATTCACTTGAGAAGGCCGTGATGTTGGGAAAGGTGGAGGGCAAAAGAAGAAGGGGGAGGCCAAGGATGAGATGGATAGATGGTATTGTAGACACAATGGGCACAGAACTGGGAGGACTGAGGGGGATGGTGGAGGACAGAGGCGCCTGGAGAACGATGGTCCATAGGGTCGCAAAGAGTCGGAATCGACTGTGCGACTGAACAACAAAAAAAATATCTCACTTACCTTGAAAGTTCCATTAGGGATGCTATAAGTTGGTTCTGGTTTGATGGCACATAACACACAATATATATAGCTGTTGGGATATACAAGAATATATTGGTCGTCGTCCCCGTCCCCCTGTCCCCGAAAAGCATATTCTAGTTATCTCGTATTTCTCTTCTACAGTCGTAGCTGCCTTTTAATTTAAAAATGCTAAATTAAATCATAACTTGAAAGTGCTATGCTGGCACCTTTGAAGCATACCAAATTGCAGCCCTGAAATATAAAAGGAATGCTCAAATTCTGGTAATATTTAGCATGTTCTTTAGCCAAGAATGGCCTCAATTAAAAAAAAACTCTCAGTGCTTCAAATGTTGAAAGCACACAAAAGTTATGAGAATGTGTCTGTTTGCAACTACAAATCAAAGAACACCAACAAAACCATATGTTGCAGAACATAACTTATTTCTAACCACAAGTGGCTAGTAGGAAATTTTGTGTCCTCAGGCCACCAATATATATGAGAACACCATTTTATCAAAATACAAGAACAAACCTAGAGGCAAGAAAATCCCCCACTAAAGGTTTTGATATTAAGAAAAATTGCCTATGGCATAACACTATGTTATTTTTCACATTTTGAAAAATAGGAAATAATTTTTAAAAATTTCTGCTAACATCTGAAGGCCACGAATTTAAAGTGTTGCATTTTGCTCTATTTCTAATGAATATAGGATACACTTCTTCTTCTTCCGTGTCTAGGCCAGACATGAAACTGCCAAAATGAAGTCATCTTTACTTACTCTTTAACTTGGAAGAATGTGACTGTTACAGTTCCTTTGCTCAAATGACTGCTATTAATGTCATAAAGTGTGTGTGTGTGTGGGGGGGGGGGGTTTCTTGAGGAGGAGGAGCATGGCTAATTGTCCACCACTTCAAAACAACTTCCAGAGAAAAGAATTCGTGGCATTAGGAGGCCCGTTGATCTTTTCAGAATCTTTCTATTTAAACAATAGAACAAATGGCAATGAAATGAGACAGCTGCTCAATAATATAACAGGGTCTTCAGACAAACCTAAACTCACTTTTCTTTTCTTTTCTTTTAAAATATTTTATTAGGGTTTTCAAATCATAACATACATTACAAACATTAAAAAGAGGGGAAACAAAAAGATAATAAACTCTGATACATAGGTATCCTTTATTCATCAAACTTATATATAACAGTTATCACATTCATTATTCTTATATTCTTAATATTCACTGGTTTATAAAACTTTTCTATGTGTTTCCTGATGTTTGTGTCTGTATTTTAATACTATATATATAGTGCTGGTTTGTCTCCTTTATTATTTTATCAAAAAAAAGGCTACCAAATATCCCAAAATTTATTCTCTTTCATTGTGTCTCTCCTTACATTTAATTCCCACGTAAATTTGTCATTCAATGCCATTTCCCATATTTTTATATCAATTGCCTATTTCTAAATTTGAGTTGTTTTTCCAATTTTTGTGATCTGTTGCCTTGCTAACATCAAAAAATAGATAATAAATCTTGTTTACATCTAATCTCAATTCCTCTAGATCTGTCAGCAAGGCAATCTTTCCATTTAACTTCAAATTAGATCCCATTATTTTTCCAATTTCTTGTTCTACTTTCTTCCAAACATCTGCAACAACCTTGTAACTCCACCACATGTGCTCATATGTCCCCAATTTGTGCTGGCATCTCCAACAATTCTTCTATTTACTATTGTCCATTTGGTTTAAATGAAATGGCGTCAAATACCATCTCCATAAAATTTTATAATTATGTTCTTTAACTTTTGTGGATAGATAATTCTTCTTGACTATTTACTTTTCCAATTTTTATCCGGAATTTTTATTTTCAAATCTGTCTCCCAAATTTTCCTAAGCATGTTTTGTGGATCTTCTGTTACATTTAAAATTTTATATATTTCACTCACCAATCCCTTTATTCCGATTAACCCTTTCCTTATCTTGTAAATCAATTCCTCAAACTCCGCCAGTTGTCTTTCTAATCCCATCTGCTCTCTATATTTCTTGTTCCACCTGACCACAATCAGTATTTGTAACCAGTTCAATTTCCTTTCTTTGTATATGTCTGCCCTTTTTCTATTATCTTCACAAAATCGTAACCAATCTTTTAATACATATATATCATATTTTTGCAATGTTTCTATTAGCCCTTCCTTTTCTTTAATTGGAAACATTTTTAACTCATCTAATTTTATAATTGTTGAGATATTTGGTGCCAATTTTTGTTTCAACACTTTCCATGTACAGTGGTACCTTGGATAAAGTCCGATTCGGATAAAGTCCGATTCAGATAAAGTCGCGGTTTTCATGCACACGTGATGCATCGCATAAAGTCCAAAACTGCTTTAAAAAATGGACGTTATCTGAGGTATATGGTATAGGAACCTTGGATAAAGTCCATTTTTGGATGATATCAAATGCATCACCCATTTGATTTGGATAAAGTCCAAAATCGGATAAAGTCTAAACTTGTTGAATGGAGTATGGACTTTATCTGAGGGTCTACTGTATTCATCATCGCTCTTACCAGGTTATTTTAAAATTTTCATTTTGGTATCTCTTTATCTAAAATACTTCCATTTCCACTTGATTTTATATCTTTCATTTCTACTTCTTTCCAAATAAGATCATTCATAGTCAAGACTTGAATAATATTTTTAAGTTGGAAGGCCCAATAATCTATACCTATAAAGCAAAGATGTGGGTTCAAATGACTGGGAAAGGCTCCCACACCCCTTCCCCTATCCATCACAAATTTGGCGCACACTTACCTGATGTTACAGAGCCGAATGCCATCTGGGTCACGGGGCCCAAGGTGGGCCATGCACCCCACCAACAATGAAAAAAGGTGTGCGCATGCGCGAAAGTCCTGGAGTGGAATGGTCGCATACAGAGAGAGAGCTGGCTTGCGCCAAGCACAAGGACCACAAATGGGCATGGCCAGCACTCTGCATGTGAGCCAATGGCAAGCTGCAGCTCCAGCCACAAAAACCAAACCACCACTGGAGCCGCCAAATGCAGGAACAACAACGGCTGATGACGATGATGTCTTGAGAAGAGGGGGCAGCCAAGCCAGGGGAGGCCAGAGGCAGTGGGGTCACTCTAACTGGCAGGTCCGGCCCCTGTGCTCTGTCACCGGACTCAGCCTCTGCCACCTCAGCAGGAGGAGTAGAGGCTGCGGGGTCGCTCCAGCCAGCACACCTTCCCTGCACGAACCAATGAGAAGGGGGAAGAGAGACCAGGCCGATAATCTCCAGCCTCACATAGGCTCAGGCTGTGACATCATCACTGGAGCCTACTCAAGGCCGGAGATGTCGCAGCCTGGTTACTCCTCCCCCCTAGGGTTGGTTTAGCAGAAGGCCGCCTTAGCCCCTGCATTAGCCCAGGGTAGCCAAGCCGGAGCCCGATGGAGGATGCAGCACAACTCACACACACACCCATGGGAGCAGCAGCTATGGGCCCAAAACCAGGCTGGGCCCAAAACACCACAGCAGATGCCTGGGTTGCATAGGCGGAGGAGGAAGAAGACCCTGCCTGGATAAGTAAGGCAGCCAAGGCGCAGAATCTGAGGTGGGGGAGATGGGCCCGGATTTCTCTTATGGACAAAAGAAAAGAAAGCAATGGAACAACAGGTTCACCGGCTGTGGCTGCAATGCATCCTTGAACCTGTAGTACGAACCTCCCTAGCACCATGTGTGTGGGGGGTGACAAAGCCAAGGGTGGCTATGTGTGTGAAAGAGAGAGACTGGATAGGAGTGTGGGGAGATGTGTGGGGAGGCGAGAAAGGAGAGGGTGGCTGTGTGTGTGAGAGGGAGAGAGACTGGGTGGGAGTGTGGGTGGATGTGTGTGTGCATGAGAGAGAGACAGGTGGGAGTGTGTGTGTGTGTGTGTGTGTGTGTGTGTGTGTGTGTGTGTAGCAGAAACTGGGTGAGAGGGTGTATAGATGCCGCGTGTGAGACAGAAAGAGAGAGAATAGGTGAGATAGTGAGTGGCTCACTGTGTGCGTGTGCGAGAGTGTGAGGGTAAGACACTGGGTGGGAGGGTGTGTAGATGGTGAGTGTGAAAGAGACTGGGTGGGAGAGTGGGTGGATGTGGTGTGTGTGTGTGTGTGTGTGTGTGTGTGTGTGTGTGCGCGAGAGAGAGAGAGAGAGAGAGAGAGAGAAACTAGATGGTAGAGCAGCCACAACCACACACATCCCAAGTGCAGCCGGGCAATCAGCTAGTAATTCTTAATATCAGGTAACCCCAATCCTCCCTCTTTTTGTGGGATATACCACAGATTTTTGGTTATTTTTGGTCTTTTCCCTCCATTACAGTAATTATTTAATATAGTTTGGAACATTGCTAGTCCTTTTTATTTTTGTTGTATTGGTAAAACCTCTAACAAAAAAATAATTTTTGGCAAGAATTTCATCTTACATATAGCAATTATATCAAACCATGGAATCTTTAAATACTGATACTGTGCAATTTTCCCCTTAATTTCTGCTTTCAATTTCTCAAAATTTAACTTTTTAAGATCTTCAAATTTGTTTGCAATATTTATACCCAAGTATTTTAGTATTTTTAACATACACAGAAAAAGAAATTAAATTGGATAAACTAAGAACCTATTTAGAAAAATACATGGGGGATAAGAACAAGGAGGAGCTTTAGTGTCTTGCACGGAAGACAAAGAAGGAGCCACAGTGAGGGCTAAAACACAGGTTTATTTCATGATGTCAGGATGAACATGTGGTAATGGCGGAGGTACAGCTCATTTTATACTGCAGTAATACATTTGAAAAGGGTTGCACGGTAGCTCATTGGCTGCTACCTGCGTGACGTCATTCTGAGTCACGCCCATCTTCTTCCAGGTGATCCTTGCGCAGGTAGGTTCCCGCGGCTGCCAGTGATTTGGGGAATTTGAACCATGTGAGCTGAACGCTCGCAGCTGCCCTCTATGGGTAGCTAGCTCGCGTTCCTTTAACAGCTGGGTTACATTGTAATCATTGTCAGGTTATATTCGTACATTCTTAAAGTAATACTGTTACATACACAACAGGAGCATAAAAGTAAAATGGAAGAACGAATATCAGAAGGGGAAATAACTGAAGTTATAAGTAAATTAAAATTAAGACACCAGGAGAAGATGGCTTGCCAGCGGAATTCTATAAGGATTTTAAAGAAATTATTGTCACCAAATGTAAACAATTATATAACTACATATTGGAAGGTGGATCACCACCGATTTCATGGCTTAGATCTATAATAACATTGATACTAAAACATGGAAAATTTTGGAATTAATAGATTCGTATCGTCAAATCGCATTGATTAACCAGGATGTGAAAATCTTTACAGTCCCTGCGCCCAGTCTCCCCCCCCCCAAGGATACCGGTGGTCTGAGCGTCTGAGCGCCAGCTTCCTTGAGGTGAGGGTGCGCATGCATGGTCTCCCCCAAGGTAGCCGACGGTGTGAGCATCAGTTTCCTTGGCATGAGGCGTGAACGCCCAGTCTCCCCCCCCCCCCCAAGGAAGCCGGTGCTCTGAGCGTCTGATCGCCAGTATCCTTGGTGTGAGAGAGAGTGTGCACACACTGTCATCTAGAGGAAACTGGCAATCCGATACTTGGGTCTATGGAGGCCCCCTTCCCACCCCCAAGCATGGGGGCCTCCAGAGATCTTTGCTCCATAGCCCGCAGGGGTGGTGTCCAGCCCTGCGGGCTTTGGGGCAGAGATCAACGTTAGGAAATTTGAGGAAAACCTTTGCATTGCACATTATCTTAACATTGTGCGGTGCAAAGGTTTTCCTCAAATTCCCCAAAATTATCCAGTTTTAATGCTGTGCGGTACACATGTTAACCGGGGTATTACTGTATTACACCGAAGATGGTTTATGGCTTGAGTGGGATGTGTGTGTCTTATCCCAAAATTGAAGGTGGTTACCTAATGGTCTCTTAGCAGGACTCTGTAAATTGACCTACTAGACTTTTTCCTACACTGGCCCAGGCAGTAAGGGGAGGTTATGGGGGGGGGGGGGGAGGCTGAGCTATTCCAAAGGAGACAGGACCCAATTAACTTACAGTACTTGTATATAACATACTGACCAAAATTTTGCTCCAGATTCAAACAAAACCTAAAATCAGCAAAATATCTATACCTATTTTGTATTTTGAGACATCATCAATGAAAGTGCAGTAATAAGGGCCCCAAATATATTTTCTGTACAGCCTGCATACAATCAGTGTAATTGTACAGCTTGGTAATAAAATAAGAGTTTAGTGGCACAGATTTTCTGGCAAGCATATTGGGGACTGCACCAACCTTGTCTGGATGGGTGACATTGATAATTTGCATGGTAATGGTATTACACTTTTTTTTTACTATAGACATTCAAGAACAGCTGTAATGTCTAAGAGCATCAATGGAAATCTGCCACTAACTCTGGTATGAGCAGAATTGTACCTCTATTGAATTTTGAATTCAAAGGGGAACACATATATATCAAGGCAGTTTCTGTGGTACTCTGAAAGCATTAATGAATTGCATCTCATGCCAAGGTCGAGGGAGGGCAAATCTCATCTCCAGGGCACCAAATGGGAAGCAGAGGCCAAAGGAGATTAAAAATCAGAGAATTTGGGAAGTATTTGTGTTTCAGTACACCATCACTCTCTCTCTTAGCTCAGTTTATTTTGCTGCAGAAACACAGGCCAGAGTTGTGACATTTCAAGAAGTATTATACAATGTTGCTCCCAGGACTGTCAAACCTTGAATGCATGTTTTATTAATAGTTCCAAAAGCAAACATTTTCAGTGGAGGTAGTTGCAATGCTCAAGAATAATTTTTTAAGCAGAAGCTGCCGAGTAATAATGCAAACCACCAGATAGCCTTTAAGTGTTCAGAGATTTTTCCCCACCCCACTATTTCTTTTCTATATAAATATGTAAACTGGCGGCCTGAGGTTCTGGCTGTAGTATGGAATTTGCCTCATTTTCCTACTCAAAGTGAAAACTAAAAATCAATTGCAGCTCAATCGAGATAATACGTTTATGACAAGTTCAAAGCCAATAAGGTTCTTGGAACGTACTAGATTATGCTGACCCCAGTAGGGATGTGCGCAGTGGTGGGCATCAGCAGGTTTGCACCAGTTCGCCAGAACCTGTAGAAGAAATTCTGGCTGACCCCGCCCATCTAAGTTTTGAAATAAAGTAGTCCTAATTCGGGTACAACGCAGGACTTTCCCCATGGCTACACCCACCATACCATGCCCACAGTGTGGTAGTAAAAAATTTTTGGAGCCCACCACTTGATGTGTGTATTATATAAAGCACCAGTCCAACAATCTGAACTAAAGGGCAAGAAACAATGAGACAATCAAGAAAAGAGGTGTTGATACAAAAGATAGAGGGGTTTACAGTAGTTAAACTATAGTAGCCCCTTCTCGTTAATCTGGATTAAGTTAGGGGACACTTTGGTTCTCCAGGTACTGTTGAGCTCCAGTGCCCATCAGCCCAAACCAGCATAACCAGTAGTGAATAAAACTGGCAGTAGCAATTCCAAATATGGCGATTTCCCACTCCTATTATGTATCCTTGAATTGAGATTACAAGATTTAAGGTTCCGTTGTTTATCTTGTTACGAAGCACAACTGGCAAAAAGTTACCCAACAGTTTATTTGCTTGTGTCCCTTTTTAATTCTTTGTTTGCAAAACATTTTTTTTAGACCTGCTTTACCAAATTATTTTTCAGACGCTAAGAATTTCCTTATTTTAAGGTTATTGTAACCTCCCTCATATACAGTGGAACCTCAGTTAACATAATTAATGCGTTCTCCGCGAAGTTTTTTACAGCAAAAATTGCTTTAACCAAATTTCCCATAGGAATGCAATGAATGTAATTTCCTATAGGAATGAATTGAAAAACAAAATTATTATTATTATTTTGTGGATTTATATCTCGCCCTCCTGATGGACAACACCACTCAGGGTGGCTAACAACATACAAAGGCAAAGAAAACTACAAACAATTTAAAATAACTATCAGCTAAAAACAACAGGAGCTAAAAACAGTAGTTAACACCCCTCCAAAAAAAAAGATGAAAACACATAGAACCAATCAGATTATCATTAAAAACTACTCTCACCCTCCCCCCCCCCCCCCCATGATAAAATAGAAACAGACAGAAACAAACAGGATCCCTCAGACAGGCTAAACGAGCCAGTGGGCTCGTGTGGTAGAATCAAGCATGCCCCATACTCGCTGGCATAGCCAGGTCTTCAGCATTTTTCTCAATGGGAGAAGATCTGACTGGAGTCAAAGTTCTGGTGGTAAGAGGTGCCACAGGGCTGGGGCAGACACAGAGAAGGCTCTCTTCCTAGCCCCAATAAGATGGACTTCTTTTGTGGAAGGGTCCACCACTGAGCCTCTCCTGTCTGCCCTTGTAGGATGGGCTGAATACCTTGGGGTGACACGGTCTCTTAAGTATCCTGGTCCAATGCCATGAAAGGCTTTAAAGGTCAAAACCAGCACCTTGAATTGCACCTGGAGGCATACTGGAAGCCAGTGCAGCTCCCGAAGCAGTGGCGAGGCATGGGCATAGCTCCCACACACCATCACCACCTGGGCAGCCGCATTCTGGACCAACTGAACCCTCCGAATGGTCTCCAAGGGCAGCCCCATGTAGAGCATGTTACAATAATCCTATCTGGAGGTGACCAGAGTGTGAGTGACCGTGAGCAGGGAGTCCCGGTCCAGAAGCAGGCATAACTGGTAAATTACACAAAGCTGTGCAAAGGCCCTCCTAGCCACGGCTGCCACCTGCTCTTCAAGCAGTAGCCGCGAGTCCAGGAGGACCCCCAGATTATGCACAGGGTCTGTCTGGGGCAGCAATGCCCCATTCAGAACCAAAGATGGTAGCTCCCGGGAGTGCAGCCACTCAGTCTTGCCAAGATTCAGGTGAAGCCTGTTGATCCCCATCCAGACCCGAACAGCCTCCAGACACCTGGTTAGGACTTTGACTGCATCACTCGGGTCTCCACAGGCCAAGATGTACAATTGGGTATCATCAGCATACTGATGATACCCCACCCCATGGGAACAAGTGATCTCACCCAGCAGTTTCATGAATATGTTAAACAGCAAAGGCGAGAGTACCAAGCCCTGAGGTACCCCACAAGGGAGCAACCTAGGACTGGACAGCCTGCCTTCTACAGACACCGACTGTAGCACTCACTCTGGGTCTTCACCCAATGGCGCTCTAGGCATCTCCTGGCCCGCTTCAGCTCCCTCAGCTATTCCATGTGCCAAGGAGCCCCGCACAGACTGCGGGGAAGGAGAGGCAGCATTGGCGCATGTTGGATTGGGGCCGTGAAGCGGCCCTTAGGGTCCCGGAGGAGACTGGTCGAGTAACGACACGAGGCAAGATGGAGCGAAGACCAGTGGTTTATTGAGGGAAAATCATCAGTATATATTATGTTCAAGGCTGCGTGTGATAGAATCGTCATCTGACAGAAAATCACATCACCCATTTACCCGGGTTAATTGGGAACCTCTCTTGGGGAAGTTAATTAAGTAAGGCAAATACTGACAGGGGAAATCCATTGTTCATGGCTTGCTCAAGAGTAAACATGGCCACTATTTGCGCTAGGGCTTGGGCTAATCTCCAAGTGTGGAATTACCTAATTCCTAACTGGCGTTAGATATTCAACCTCCTCCTGCCGAACTGCCTGCCAGGTCAGATATGGGTGAATCAATCTTATGACTATTAATCCGCTCCCCAATTTCCATACTGGCAAGGGCCAGTGGCCAGGAGCCTTCTCGACTGGTGTAACCTCTGCCAGGGGCCGTACATGCCAATTGTGCCCGCGGAACCCGCAGGCGGAAAGGTATCCAAGACCAATGTCACTTCCTTTTCCCAAAGGGCGACCAAGGTCTCGGTAGAATCGTGCAACCTGTCTGGAGGAAAAGGCCCCAGCTCCGTCTGAAATCTCTCAGAGTCCATAAGTCACTGGGGCCAGACCAATTTAATGGGTGCTGCCTCCCTACGGTATGTCATCGCTCCGAGAAAATCCAGAGTCACCAGATAGTGATCTAACCATGACACAGGTGTTATCGCTATGTGCTGTAATTTCAGATCACTCAGCCACCGCTCTGACAGGAAAACCAAGTCAGGGGAGTGGCTGCTGCATCTAGTGAGACCCCCAATTACTTGAGTCAAACCCATGGCTGCCATGGAAGCCATGAACCCCCACACCAACTCAGACACCAGTCCCAGCGATGGCAAATTGAAGTCCCCCAGGACCATAAACCCTGGGAGCTCCAGTGCCAGCGCCACGACCATCTCGAGCAGCTCGGACAGGGAATCAATTACCCTGCAAGGGGGCAGGTACAGGAGAAGGATTCTCAACTGACCCTTAAGGCCCAACCGAAGAAGCAGCAGCTCACACCCCTGCACCTGTGGTGCAGTGACCCTGGTAACTCACAGTGATTCTCGGGCTTTAACCAAAATGCAGTTTCCCATAGGAATGCACTGAAAACCAATTAATCCATTCCAGGGGGAAATCCCTAAACTGAGCCACTATTTTCTATGGATTTCTTTTTGTTATGTGATTTTTATGTTAACTGAGCCATTTGTTAACCAAGGTTCCATTGTATTATGTACTTCCATTGTCGTTCTGGTCTTCCAAAGCAGCAATCCTATATACCAGCAGTGGATTTACTGTAATCCATGGTCCATCTAATGCATTTTGAAACAGACCCCAGAATCCATGAAAACAACCCCCACACCCCAATGTCTCTGACACTCCCAAATTAAACTATGATTGGGGGGGGGGGCTTTGTGACCACTATGGGGTATAGAGACAATTATGTCATAGTAGAAGAGTAAAAGACTCGGGGGGGGGGGGGCTGGGGGAAGAAGGGAAGCTTTCTGCTAAATTTAAAACAGGTTTACAGGGAACAAAGACATGACATCATTTGCCCCTAGAGAACAAGGGTCAAATTTCTGAAATCTTTTTGTTGTTGCTCTTGTTGTTTTGATCTTTTGTGTCATCAAGGGATCTTGACAGCAAATCTTCCAAGGTCTGGTGGGGGCAGAGGCAGGATACAGGCATCTGGAGGCTACTCACTCATGCAACACATGCAACACATGCATAACATGAAGTAAGTCTGATTGAACTAAGTGAGACTACTTTTGAGCACACATGCATAGGATCACACTGCCCGTGTAATAGATTGAAAATTCATCTCTCTTGTGTATATGATCATTTACTGTTTGGCAGTACCATTACTTCAGTAAGAATGGACATCAAGCAGACTCGAGCTTTTTGCCATCCATTTTCATTTACTGGCTGATATTGTACCTTACTTGCTGTATTTTCTGTCCTTTATTTATCCATTTTTAACAGTGTGTGTGTTGCATTTTGCCAAATAACATGGACTGTCCTTTGTTTCATTCATTTACATGCAGAATAATTGCTAACTTTAGTAACTGTATCCATTACATACCTTTCAGAAGGATGATAGAGAACGTTGTACCTTCTGATGCTGGCAACAAGATGAACAGCAACTTAAAAATCCATACAGGTTTTAAATAAGCTTCAGCAAATAAAAAGTTGGTCAAATCCTGTTCTTGATTTATGCTGACATAAGAAAAATCACATAAATCTTGGTAGCAAACTGACACTCATTAATAACGTGCTGGTCGTATTCCTGTGTACCTGATTATGCAATCAGGGCACATGTAGGAATACAACCAGTGCCTCATAATGAACCTCCAAGACACACACAGTTTCCCTTATGCAAGCTTAAATCAGCAATAGGATTTTGGCTAACCTGTGTAAAACCACACATACATATTTCCACAGTGGCTCAAGATGTTTCATAGAATCATAAGATAACAAGTCCCCAAGGGACATCAATTTTATTTGAAAAATGTGCACAAACACACTTCAGGCAATGCTTCCCAACTTCCGATGAACAGCACATTTAAAAACAATAAAATTCCATTCAGAAAGAGTTCCATGTGAAGTGCTGTTTCCTTTTGAAATATTAATCTGCCAGCAAATTCAAACACATATCGCACTTTTTTCATTGTGGTTTCTCACAGCTAAAAGAAAAACCATAGCACCACAAGAAAGAGAAAACTGGGCAAGGGAACAGAGGGAAGCTGGGTGTGAATCTGGTTTGTTTTTAAAAATACATTTCTTGAATGTTAGATGCTACAGCCAGAAAGTTTGCAAAGATTAATCTTCCAAAGATACTACTTTGTTGTATCTTTACCTTATGATGAGAAGCATCTTTGAGAAGTGGAACTGTGGGTTGCCCGCTTCACTGATTGGATAGAACCTTTCCCGAATGGTTCGTCTGGCTAGAACACAGGCTGGAAACCAACCAAGCTAGGACAGGAACGGAAAATGGGAACGGGCCAATTATACAGGTAGCAAGAGTGACTTCATGTTGCCTTGGCTGGGGGCACTGAGAGGAGTAGGCATAATCTCTTAATAGTGGAAACTTCCAGGAGAGACACAAGCCTGTAACAGCACACGTCAGCTAGACACAGGAAGTCTTCAAGGTCGTTTAGATTGTGCAATCCTTTAGCAGGTGCAAATGTATACAATAACTTCTTAGAGCTGGCAAATGTAACTTAGCCAGCAGAATGCCATGTAGGCAATGTATCCTGTCATGAGGTCTCATGCAGGCTAAGCAGGGGAGACCTCTATGTAATCCAATAAATACAGCCCTCCCAAGTGATCGGGGTTGCCTGGCTTTCCTTCAGCACTCCTGCCTCTCGTGCCATCCTTCACCTTCAGCACCACAGCCACAACGGACCATTACAACATCTGGTGACCCCAGGATGTGATTTTCTCAACTACTCGAGAGTCACAGGCCAACTCTTCTCGGAGAGGCTGAAGAGCAGCTCCGATCAGAAAGCACTCCGATCGGAATTCAGCACCATCTCAAGGAAGGCAAAGTAAAAGAGCCTGGCACAACCCATCCAGGGAGAACCGTGATAACAAAGGCAGAACAGCAGAGCAGATCCATGGTCAGCAGCCAGTGCCACGATCTACTGACCAAACCTGAGGGATATTGTCCTGTGCATCACTCGCCCTGTCTACTACTACGCTGACCTGTCTCATGGAAGCATTAACACGTGAGTAGCATCAACACTGGGTAGTATGGGGGCATGTTTGGGGAAACGTCATTTGTCCGTCAGACAAGGAGCTCATAGAGAGGAGCTTGAAGGCCTGGCCAGGCAATATCGCATTCGGATAAGCCGAAACCGTCTGACGGACCTCATAAGGCACATGGGGAGCATTGCTTGTTCTACCCTGAAGCAGGCACAATGAATCCAGAGGTTTGGGATAAATGGCCTTAAGCAGGAACTCCAAGCACCCACTAATATCATGGGGGCTTGGAGCGAACATAGACAGAAGAATGCAGCAGTAAGGTTCAGCCGAGAAAAGGGCTGTCTGCCTAAGCAAACAGACAATAGGAAGGAAACTCACTCCTAAGAATAGAAGCGCAGGGGGTTAAAAAGCCTCCTGAGAATAGCTAAAATCTAGCAGCAAGAAGTCATCTCCTCATGAGTAGGGCGGAGTATTGCAGACCTGGGAGGGAATTATCCCCAGGGAAGTATGTGTCTCCAAGGTTTGGATGCACATATGCATGAGTGGTGCACCACAGTATGAATCCATAAACGTTTTTATTCCTTATGTGTACCTGCCTGGTTATGTTGTAAAAAGATGGCAGATATTGTGTTTTGGACTGTTCAATTTTGTAAATGGGTTGGACAAATTGTCTTCATTGATAGGAAAAATATCACCCACTCTAGGGACAGGCTGGAGAAACTATGAGAAGGAGCAGCAGGAAAAACTTCCCTGGCTCCTGGCTGCCTGCTTAAGCAAAAGGAACAAGGGGGAAATTCCAGTCCAAGAAAAGGGCCGGAGCAACCCCCTTCCCTTTCAGCCAAGCCGGTTCTTCAAAGGGAGGCTTTTTCCTTCTTCAAAGAATTAAGCTGTAACTCCCTCATTCCAGAGTCCGCTTAGCAGATTAGGCACCCAGAGTAAAGGAAGAAGGGGTAGAGATACAGAGAAGGTAGAGAAAGGGAAGGAGAAAGTAGAAGAAGAGAGGTGAGTGAAAGGGACAGACTGAGAAAGTGGGAGGAAAAGGACAGCCGGCTAAACCTCTTTTGCCTGGCAGTCTGCTTAGCAGCATCAGATCGCAGGGCGAAAGAGGAGGGAGAAATTCTTGCCCAAGAATGGGGCGGGAGTAGCTCCCCTTCCTCTCAGCCAGAAAGTGTGGGAGGGAGGCCTTTTTCTTCCACAGATTGGGCTTTAACTTTCACACTCTCGGACAAGTTTCAGTGCTGCTAGAAGCACCAGTTAATAGGATGGTGTAAAATGACAATTACATCATGGAAAACCTGCACTGGAGCAGGGAAGGCAGTCTTTTCACAGCGTCGCGAACTGTGGACGGACCGCCCCTCTGAGTTTTTCACCCAACTAGTGTTTTCTCCAAAAAGGAAAAAATCTTCAGATCATATGTCTCATTATGTATGTAAATTTTGTCTAGTAGCTGTCTAAACGTTCTAAGAATGTAGTATCAAATCACAGGCTCAGGTTTTGCATGAATCTCTGATAAGAGTTAACCACTGACTTTTCCTTCCTCTGAATTTTCTCCTTGTCATAGAGCCACACTGCTTAAAATTCTTAAGATTGTTTTTTAGCTTGTTTCGTTATTCTAAGTCTTGGCCATTTCATTTCAAGTATGACACATTTCGCAACCTTCAGAGCACATAGGGAGGAACTAGATTAAGCCTAGCTGCTGACAGAGGGCAGAGCACTGAGCCATCTCTGGGATTTCAGCCGCCTCAATCTCTTGCAGTGTCAGAGCTGCCCCAGATCAATATTCAGGATTTGGGCAAGCCAGTACAACTCCAGCGAGGGGGGGGGGCGACAATAGTGTAATGGGTGTTTGAACCAAATTCTTCTTTTGCAGCAGGAATTGGTGGTCACAGCCCTCGACCCCAATCCACAAGTTTTGCAGCTCCTCTACCGGAATGCCCAAGCGTTCTTGCACACGCTCCCAGCAGGAACGTGGAGGGGAGCTTGGCACATCAAGTGCCAAGGTTCACCAAGGGGACACTGCCTATAGTCATGGCTAGTATATGCATTGATATACTGATTTTTCTCAACACTCATAGCTTTCTAGACAAGGCAAAGCAAGTGCAGAATGAATTAACCCCCCACTGATTTTTTTCAGTAAAGAGAAAGGGGGGAGAAGCCCCCCGCATCTACAGCTAACCCTCTGTCCTCCCAGTTCTGTGCGCATTGTGTCTACAATCCCCTCTAGCCATTTCATCTTTGACTGCCTCTTTTTCTTTGGTCCTCCACCTTTCCCAGCATCAAGGCCATCTCAAGTGAATCCTTCCTTCTCATTTTTGGTGTCCAAAGTACTTTGACTTCGTCTTTACTATTTGACCATTTAGTAAGCAGTCAGAGTTGATCTCTTCTAAGATTCAGCTATTTGTTCTCCCCGCTGTCCAGGGTACTCTCAAAACTCTCATCCAGCACCACATTTCAAAGGCATCTACTCTTCTGTGTTCAGCTTTCCTAATTGTCCAACTCTTGCATCCATACGTTACCACTGGGAATACCATTGCTTTGACTATTCTACCTTTTGTTTGCCATGTCTCTGCTTTTCACTATGTTTCCCAGGCTTCTCATAGCTTGTCTCCCAAGAATCAGTCACTTTCTTGTTTCATGGCTGCAGTTCCCATCTGCAGTGATCCTTGATCCTCTATTTCTTCTCCATCTATTTTCCAGGGACTATTGGGCCTGTTGCCTTTATCTTGGTTTTCTTGATATTGAGTCTCAAGCCAGCTTTTGCACTCTCCTCCTTCAGCCCAATCAATTCAGTCACATCATTGTGCAACTAACTTTAAGTCTGTGTTTGCAGTAAGTTTTTCTCTCCCTAATGCAGGTCAATCCCTGGAACCCCAGACTTGAAACGTCAGGTGCATCAGGCCAAGAGATGACATCAGCTATCCATTTTTCCATTTCTAGATGATTTTGGCATGCACCCCAAGGGGGTGGGTTTTTGGGAACCATCATGGATGCACGCGCACACACACATGGATATGCAATGCTACTTTCATGAACAATGTTTTCAATGGACACATTACCTTCAATGGACATTTTGAGTCTAAGTTCATACCAAAAGGACAATTCATAAATCCTTCAAGTAGTTTCACCACTTATGACAGAAGCTCAAGGAAAACAGAAAAATGTCTATGCTTTATTGCCATTTTTGCTTGTATTGCTTTCACATATCAATTGATTTCTATGCTTTTTCCATATCTTTGTACCATGTTCAAAGAGAGCTTTTCAAGGGTATATGGATTCTTGTACATAATTGCATATTACTCACATATTTGCCCCTTCCGATGCTGCCCCTTGTTAGAATAACCTACACTCACCACAGGTGTGGGAAAAAACCAAAACAGACATCTACAGAAGATTGAGCTTCCTGGAACCAGAGAAACCCCTGGCTATTGTAATCCATTATCTCAGTGGTAATCACACCTCTATTGTGTGAGAAAAACATTTGCTTTGCTAACAGAAAGCAAGCCACGGTCTTACACACCTACACAGTTGCTTGGACATCATTTAAGCCTGAGGCACATGCTGTCTCAAACCTGAAGGACATTTCTCTCAGAAATCCAGGACTCAGATAACAAAGACTTTGCCCGCTGATGCAGTCACTCCACATACACCATGTAGGCAATGTATCCTGTCATGAGGTCTCACGCAGGCTGTGCAGGGGAGACCTCTATGTAATCCAATAAATACAGCCCTCCCGAGCGATCGGGGTCAGCTAGCTTTCCTTCAGCACTCCTGCCTCTCGTGCCATCCTTCACCTTCAGCACCACAGCCTCAACAGACCATTACGACATGGAACTGTTTCTGGCTTGATTTGTTTTCTTGTCAGAAGAGTGGGGGTTGGGTGGGGGTTGGAGTCAGTATTTTTAGTGTTTGGGAATCAAGACAATGGAAGCAGCTGTAGACTAGCCTAACACATCTTTATTGCATGGAGTACAGCACGAACATGTGGTAATGGAGGACAAACAGCTCCTTTTATGCAGTGGCTATACAATTGAATATGGCTCTTCGGCAGGGCATTGGCTACTGTCCATGTGACGTCATCCTTAGTCACGCCCTTCTTGTCCAGGTGAGGTGAGCGCGGGAATCTTTCCCGCACAGCTGAAGGCATTTGAGGAATGTGTACCATGTGAGCTAGGCGCTCGCTACTGCCCCCGGTGGCCACTAGCTCGCGTCCTCATACAGAAGGTTACAGTGTTACTATTAGAGATTGTTACATCCACTCATTTGTGTGGTTACAATTACATTCAATACACAACAGTATTTGTCCAAAAATGCTATATCTATTTAACATAACAAATAAGAGAAATGTTTTCACATTATCTTTGCATATAGCTGGTGCACTGATTTACCATGAACAGGTTTGACAGATAGTTAATATTTAGATTTTCTTTTCAATCCTCTATTGAACCATATGTTTCATTGTGTAGCCTATTGTTGACCTTTAACATGGCAGCAGTCCATACCTTTCATACCTATTATTATACAACTACTGTACTGTTAAGCACAATGGACTTAACTTCTTTATGCCATTTCAGTTCTGCAGTCAGCTGTTAGGGTTGTTAAACCAAATTGGGATGGCCACAGATTTGAGCTTTAGCTTTAGCTGCTAGTGTTTTGGATGTAAAAGTCAGAAATGAGGTCAGGTTGCTAGGAGTTAAGAATTATCCAAGTAAAATTTACAACAACATTTTGATTTAGGGTATTTCCAGCTTTCGAGGCCGTGGTGGCTTAGTGCTTAAGAGGCTGAGTTTGATGACTGGTAGATCAGCAGTTTGAGACCTGAGTGCTATGCAATGGAGTGAGCTCCTGTCATCTGTCCCAGCTCTTGCCAACCTAGCAGTTCAAAAGCGAGAAATTTCAAGTGGGATAATAGGTATTGATTTGGCAGGAAAGGTAACAGTGTTCCGTGAGCTCCAGCATCTAGTCATGCCTGTCACATGACCACAGAAATGTCTGTAGATGCAGACAGCACTGGCTCTTCGACTGTAAATGAAGATGAGCACTGCCCCCTAGAGATGGATACGAATGGCTTTTAAAAAAGGGAGACCTTCACCTTTACCTATTTCCAGCTTAGCACTTTTTATCCAAACATGTTTTCTTGCTTAACAGCTTTCTTTATATTGTAAAATTACAAGATTGATACAAGATGACAGTAGGATAAAATTCACATCTGAAAGTACATCTGGAAGTACAATGAATGTGTACTAAGCATTAGAACAATACATTAACTTCACTTGTAGGGTACCCTATCCTGTTTTCATCTGGCCAGACATCCTGTTATGGTAATGGAGTAGACCATACAGCCAGCGACTCAACACAGAATGTTGGGTGGTGGTAAATAGCCTGACTCCCTAAAGAGGCCAAATGAGTGGAGGAGGAACCACTTCATTATTCTGATTCCCAATAGTCATGGAGGTGGAAGAGGCCATGCCATATGGACTAGCTGTGAAGGCATACCTTGTTAATATCCTCAAAGCTGTGGCAGTCCAAAACAGTCCTGGTGTCAAATCCTGCATATCTCATTTCATATGTACCTCAGGAGATGGCTTCATGATCATAGTGTGTGGGTCACTTCATGGCAAGCTGGGATCCACCTTAAACAAATTCACGCTAATGGCATTTTTCCTGAAACCTGGGGGGTGGGGGTGGATGTTGATGTATACTCAGACACGAGCAGCAGCAGACGACAACGATGACTTCTTTCTGTGCTGGTGAATGGGAAAGTGTAAAGTGCTTAGGTATGTACAGTTCCTCCAAGACACAGAGTTCCAGTTTGTGCTAATGTCACAAAACAACAAGGTTATATGGAAGCATTACCTATGAGGATTGCTGTCATGCTTGCAATGCCTTGTCCTTTAGTTTTGCACAAGTAGCCTAACATTTGAACCTACAAAATGTGTAGTCCTACCTCTTTATGATATCTCTTGCAGCAGAGATGTTCCCCTTCAGAAGAACACTAAAAACGTGGCTATGCCAGCGGGTGTGGGGCATGAATGGCTCCACTTCCCAAGCCTGCTGGCTTGTTTAGTCTGCATGTGGGTGTTCTGTCCTGATAGCCTTTTTAATGTGGGTAGAGGGAGGTTAAAGGGGTGGTGGTGTTTATCAGATGGTTTTACTGGGTTTTAATAGTTTTAGATGGGGTTTTTATTGATGTTTTTATTTGGGTTGAGATGTTTTATAATGATGTGATTTTGTAATTGTTTGGGGTCTTGTTGGAATATTTTCTGTTTTCTTTTTGGGGTTATTACTTTTTTGATTTGTATTATTACTGTATTTTATTGTATTGTATTCTTTTGCACTTATTGTATATTGTGTTTTATATGTTGTAATCTGCTCTGAATGGTGCTTGCACCAGGAGGGTGGGGTAAAAATAAATAAATAAATAAATGTTGAAGTCTGTTAATTCAATGCAAATAAGCACTTCAAAATACTACAGAAGTGACATTCACATATTACAGTATATGCCATTCATATCAGCTAGATATTGTTGAAGATTAACGGGATGGCAGAGGGAAGAGAAAACAAAATTTTTATCTCTAAATATTAACATAGTGCTGTTTATAACTTCTTTAGCTGCTTGAAGCTTATAAAAATGATAAAGACCAGAGAAATATTTATTTGTGCTAAAAAGGTGGTCAAGCATCCATTACAATTTCACTATCTACATTGGTCATGGAGTGAACAAAAACAAGCAACGCATAAAAGCTAAAGAAGATAAAGGGATATTTCCAAAGTAACAATATCCTATATTCCTGCTCCTTCTAAATATAAAACAGCTATCTAGAAGGAGCGGGAATGCATTTGCTCTCCCATGCTGTCCCTCCCCCCCCCCCACTTCCTTATCTTTCAGGTCATACCCCATTCTTTCTTTGAAGCACCTATATCTCTGGTTATTATTATAAAGTATGCATTTTTAAAAATGCACTGCTTGTAAAACTTACTGATGTCAACATTGAATGATGTTAAATACACTGCTTTAAAAGAAAAGCTTAATATATCCAAGAACAGGCCTTTGAGCTTTGCTGTAAATCTCCACCTGAAAGTACTAGAGTAGCCTGCTAGGATGAGTATCATCATTTCCACCTCACCTCACCTCCAAACTGTTGATATTTCATAAATCTGACACAGTACACTAAGGTCCATGAAAGCTTATACCATAATAAATTTGTTAGTCTTTCAAGTACCACATGACACTCTTTTATTATTATCATTATTATTTTCTCCGACAGATTAACATGGGCATCTCTTTGGCAAAGAGCCTCATACTGAATTATCTTTCACCACCCTTAGACTATTCGAATCTGAAATGATATCTCTACTAAAATACAGCCACAAATTGCTGAGGCTGGCTTCACACTGGACATCTTTGTTTAACTAAACTCATGCCATTCTCACAACCAGGGATTTCTGAATACAAAAATACAAATCTAAAATGGCTGTCCATCTCATTTTTGTAGTAACTGTTTTCAGTAGTAAGACTCAACCTGGTACTGGCAGAGTGAACCAATATTGTAAACATGGTTAATTCTCAGTGAATGCAGAATTCATTTAATAAAAATATTCCAGAAGGAGGAGTCAGAAACCATCCTCCTATTGAGTCACTTTCTCCTCACACGATAGATAGTTTCCCCAATGCTGCTTTCATGTTTCTGAAGTTTCACTGGTATATTTATAGCAATAACAATTATACTTATATATTGCCCCATAGTACTTAGTGCACTCTCTGGGTAGTTCACAGGGTAATTAGCATTTTGCCCCCAACATGCTGGGTACTCATTTTACTGACCTTGGAAGGATGGAAGGCTGAGTCAACCTTGATCCCCATCAAGATAAAACTCACAACATCAGCAATTTGGATTCTACTACAGCAGTTTAATCACTGTGCCACGAAAATACCCTTATAACTCTCTTGCTTTCTTGAGAAGGCATGGACCCTTATAGTTTGATACTGTTGAGATAAACTCATAAGAAGCATAGTGGCCTTGCAAAACAACTTCCTTAGTTCTTCCACAAGAAACAAATGATGAAAGAGATGATCCTCCATAACATTCCTTTTGCCAGCCAACACCATCTTCCACCTTACAAGGTCTAGGCACCACAAAGATAATCCTACCCAAAAAAAAAGCTCTCTGCTCCTTTCACAAAGTTGTAAAATGGCCTTGCCAAAATCCAAGCTTGCGCTTCATTAGGAAAAATTCTTACAACGCCTGATTCAGGCTGACTTTTGGTAACTATCTCAGAGATTCTCAACCTGCAGTAACATTTCATGTGTTCCCCCCCACTGCCTCCACCACACCAGGAAGTGCCATGTGGTGGAGGAAGGGCAAAATGGCCATCTGGCCCCCGAAGCTGTCTGAGGGAGTGTGACCCAGCCCCTGGCTTTAAAAGGTTGATAACTCCTGCTATATCTTTTAGGCAGGAAGTTGTAGATTGAGGTCTTTGTCACACGTTGAATACTATTTTATTTGTAGCTAAATTCATTGTGCAACCTCCCCTACATACAAACACCTTTTTAGAATGAACTGAACCAATACTTTCAATTAAAATAAAGAAATAAAACATTATTCTTGAAGCCCAGTCCTTTGTTAAACCTTCCTTCCAAATTGTATATATCATTTCATTTTATAGTCAAGATGACTTGCAGCTATAATTAACATCATTACTGCATATATATCCTTTATTTTGTGTGTATGTGTTGCAAATGCATGCATGCATGGATAAATGCTCCCCCCCACCCTCTCTTGGAATCAAAAGGTCCTGCAACTCCTTCTTAAGCCATCCAAGATAAACTTTGGCAAATTTCCTTCTAAAAATGAATGAGCCGAGGGACTGCTTATTATATTACAGAACTAGGAGGTTAAAGGGTCATAATAACACTGTGAATTTTAGAATAACAGAACCAGCACCAACAACAAAAACAATAGGATAAGTAGCAATGGTTTCTGGATATTCTAATATGTTCATTTTGACTGGGGTTTCTTCAGTCATTTCCCCATCTTTCTCATCTTCGCTTTCTGCCTTCTTTTCAAGAAGCCCTACTTTCATTACATACCGTAGAAATCTGGCAAAACTAACCTCCTCCTTAAATTCAATCTGAAGAAGAAAATAGTAATAAAGGAGAAGAAAAGAAGGGAAAGAATCCTTCCCTCTTCTTGTTTCTAAAAATTCATAACATACAAGCTTCCCACACCCCATTTCCTTTATTATGTTAAAATGTTGTTTTGTGTTGAAATTATCAGGCCGTTTTGCATGAGTTGCTTGGCTATGATCTAGGCAGTATGTGCTGCTGCTGCTGCCAGATTTCAGAAAAGATGAGCAAACTTCTGAATCTGATAACGTGTGCCACAGCATACCAAAAAAGGGCTTCTTTGTTCTCCATAAACAGAGTATTTACTTTGATCTGGTCAAATGAATTAATGAAAGGAAATGACATTCACATTTTGCATGTGTTCAGGCGCTTGAGACGGAAATGAGTTTAATTTATTGTTGTTGAGTGCCGCCCGTGCTTTTCTGAAGGGAGGAAGGGAAACACCATTTCTAAAAAGATGGCCTCACGGGCCACTAAAGCAGGCCTTTTCTCTGCTTAAAAGCCACCTCATAACACTGTATATCGCCCCAAATATGCAAGCAGTTTGGAGTTATTACAAATCTCAGATAGGAAACTATTCACTTGATCTTTGCTTCAACCCTATTTTATTAGGACCCCCCTGGCGTTCTCAATGGATACCAGACTGTCACAGCGCTGTTGCTGTGACTACCTAGCCTTTGTAGAACAAGAAAAAGAGGTGCTAGTGATTGGCAGACCTTTCTTGCCCTAGTATGTAACACAAAGAGAAACAAAATGAAGAGGAAGTGAAGCTCTTATTATAGGTCTGGTGCTTCTTAACCTTACAGAACCTTACACCCGGTAAATGTCACCATCTAAGCACAAGGCTCCCAAAGAATAGACTGGAGTAATGTTTTGGCACATGGGGAGGGGAAGGTGTACCGAGCCTCCAAACAGACAATATCCACTTATTTAGAATGGTTTGGAATGTAAAAGTTGCTGACTGGCTTTATGACTGAGCAAGAGTGAGGAGAAAAGGATCTTAGGGCTAAAAAAATCTACTTTGCCTCACACGCAATGACTCCTGCTGAAGTTAAAAGAGGTGAGGTTTGGGTAAGATGAGGAGGTTTGGGCCCCTAACTGTAAGCAAATGAGAAGCTGGCAAAAAAAGGGGGGGATGTATGCAGTCCTATATGCCCTGCATGAAAAAGAAAGGAATTTGATAAACCCCACCATATGGTGCCACACTGTATCTTGATGGCTATAAATAATGGCCTTTCTGTTTCAGATTTGCTTTGTTTTTCTTGGTAGCAAGGACAGCTTTCTAGCTGTGGTGGTTATCAGAAGTATAAAATGTAGTTTGTTGGCTCTTATCTGTTTTGTTTTCGTGCAACATCTAAACACACAGGAGCTGAAATAACAGGATAGGAAACTTTGTTCTTTGAAGCTTGTTCCTTAAAGGTGGCAGCGGTCGGTTGGGCAGGAATCTGAGCTATGGAAAATAACAGCACATAACAGCATAATTATTGTAGTATAGTAAAACCCCTACTTACACAAAAAGTCTGTTCCATAGGCATTTGCTTAAATCAGTTTTTTATGTAACTCGAAGCAAACCCGGGGGGGGGTTACGTAACTCAAAGCAAACCCATAGGAAAAATGAAAGTTTTATGTAAATCGAAGCAAACCCATAGGAAAAATGAATTTTTAATAACTCAAAGCAAACCCATAGGAAATCGTGTTACATAAATTTATGTAAATCAGGACATTTGTGTAGGTCTGGTGCTTCTTAACCTTACAGAACTTTACACCCGGTAAATGTCACCATCTAAGCACAAGGCTCCCAAAGAATAGACTGGAGTAATGTATCTTTTTATAATTCACATGGGGAGGGGTATCACAAAATCATTATGTAAGTCGCATTTTATGTAACTCGGGGCATTTGTAAGTTCGGTTTTACTGTATTTTACATTTAGTAAAATAGGCTTAAGAACCTTTGACTAAAATTTAATCTGCTCTGATGTGCATTAAGGATATGAAACTTTAGTCTCTAAACTGTAAAAAATTAGAAATCCATATTCAAAAGAAAAAACATTGCATGTTTTGATTTGTTTCCAGATAAAAATGACTAAAATTAAACCATTTGTTTAAAAATGATGATGATTTTAAAAAACTGTCTTTAGAATATGTCATTTTGAGCTTTAAAAAATTAACACATTTTATTTGGGACTATTGCAAATGTTTTAAATTGATGTAAAATTCCAAGTTGCAGAAGGCAGCTACTTTTCATATTGAATTATAGATTTTTATAGTGACAATTTGTCACGTTTTTACATCAGTGTATAGTTTATGATGTACAGAAGAGTGGAAACTTCAAAGCTTCTCTTAGAGAGTTGTATGTTTTGCAGTCATTTGTTTACTTTCCAGCACAGTGTTTCAAAAGTGTTTGATCGAATATTCACATAGAATTCACTATTTCAGAGTACTAATGTGAGGATTATTATTGGATACAAATCAACCATTTGGTTCACAGATGAGGACTGGAATAAAATTAACAATTCAAGCCCTAACCAAGGACTTAAGAACTGTTAATGCGTGAATATATATGCAGTTCCAAGTAGAGTTGTTTTTTGGAGAGTTAAGTCCAAAATTTCCAAATATCTAGGGATATTGTTGTTGTTGTTATTGTTATAACCATGTAAACATTGAGGGAAAGTATCCAAATGTGAACTCTTATAGGAAAGGCGCAGGGACAGGAATTACATTCTGAGCTCACTAGCCCTTACTGAAACTTGCTTTTAGCAGTCATCCTTCAGTAGGATTAGGATTGATTCCTATAGGTTTAAATCTTTCAGATAATTAACTAGACAGAAAAAGAAAGAAACGTGTTTTTCACTGTTGCAGTGACTTTGATTGTATACAAGATGTTTAGGTTTTATCACAGTTCTCAATAGAAAGTTAAAATAATGGAACAGATGCATATTTAGATTTATACAGATTAGTAAAGCATTACTAATGTTGACAACATTATTCTGGAATTCGTCAGGTATCTTAACTCTGTATGCAAATCTGGTAGAATTAATCTCAAAATTATTTTGGTAACTTTTAGAAATTTAGTATTCAATTTCTTCTTTCTTGAACCCTGCTTAAATCAGTCCTCCTTAAGTAAAACATTAAATAATAGTCCTCATCAAATGAATTATAAAAAGATATTGTGATTTTAAAAAATACTCTAATGTAATATGAAACTTTTAAAAATGTAAAAACTAAAGCTAAGTATTATTTTAAGTTTCTGTTACATTAGTCTGTACTGTACTGTATTAAAGAAATCAACAAATGCAAAGCATTAGGAGAAAAGATAGATCAAACATAGTTCATTAATGTAATTAAACATTATTATAAACTGTTCTTCCTGCCAAATAAAGACACAGAGTACGCAACATTATGAAAGCCAGAATCCACAAACCTAACGTACTAATTGTGCATAATTTCATTCCTATTTACTGCAGAATGGGAACTTTAACAACTGGGATATCTTCTTTAATCAGCATATTGGACTCAATTTTCCCCCATTAAGCTAATATTTATAAGATGGACCCTATTATGGAATTACAAAAGTTTTTTAAAAGGCGGAGTAAATGAAAATGTTTATGGGTGAAATAATTTAATTTAATAAAACTGAAAATCAAATAATTCCAAATAATAATTTTAAAAGGATAAAACATTTGTACAAGTACATTTGAACTATAACTCTCAAGTGTAAAGATATTATTTTTTATTATTGGATTTTGTTATACTCCCCCTCCCAGAGGAATGTATACATATATCAAATAAGCAAATCATGATATATGCTCATTTTTTCCTAATATTTCAGAAGAACTAATATTGTTCCTTCTTCAATAACAATTTTTTTTGTATTCTGTCCTGTTTATTTCATACTGTAGTCTTTTATTAACAAATCTGGTTCTGTATGCCTTTTCTGTTTTCCAGGATTTATGGCTGGCCAAAATATCATTGCCTGACCACATTTTTGGAATGCTATTTTTTCCATCATGTTTACTAAGAAAAAATTCAAAAATCAATAGATACCACATAGCCAAGTTAAGGTTTTTAAAAAGAATCTGCCACTAAGAATAAACCTCTCTGATCCCACAACATAAGAAAATACCAAGTTTTTCATTACCCTTTGGAGTTCCTTTCTTGCATGAAAGCAACATCATTAAAATTGTGACCTTTCCACTCCATTTAGCTATCTTACCCCTTCCTGTTTGCTCATAGGAAATCTGCTGTTTTGCAGGGTTATGGCAGGTCTGCCATAGGGGAAGTTTTTTCGGAAAATTGAAAGTATTTCCATCTCCCGAATTAAGCAGTGAGTTTGCACCACCTTCTGGCAATTTGTCGTACTACAGCAACTTATTATTGTAAGGAGAGAACAATGTGTTTAATGGCCTGAAGTAGAAATACTAAAAGAACAGATTGAGGAAAGAGCGATGATCTCTATGGGTCACTTCTATCGGACTGTCCCCAGAGCTGAATGAAAACCATCCTATTTCCAAGCAGAGGAACTGTCAGGCACCATTTTATCAAATAGTCTCTAAAAAGGAAGATAGTTTATTGTGTAGCAGACGTGCCCATCTGGAATGACAGGGCTTCTTTCTTTTTTTGTGTCTGCTGGACACCATTTTGTACTCCCCACAATGTCCCAGACCTTGCAGTATTTGGAAGGGACTGCATTTCTCCCCGAAATCACTGCAAATATTAGCACTATATTTTGCAGAATCTACACTTGCCTGTATTTTTGCAAATTAGAGAACTGGGGACTTCCAAGGGTAATCTAGATTAACTGCTTGCCAGTTTGGGTCTGCTTAAATCCCTGGGTGTAATATTTATTCCTGGGGGGAAAAGAATGCCTGCAAAATACACATTTAAAACCTCTTATGTGTGCCAGGAGAAGGGACAGGGCTATCCCGTCGCACTGCAAATGTGAAGGATCACATTTTCAAAGCTCTTCAGAATTACAAGAGCATTAAACGGGACAACACACAACCTTGGCGCATACCTCTGCAAATTTTAACCTGCTCTGTCACCTGCTCTTCAACTTTAACATGAGCTGTCTGAGTCTAATAAAGGGTTGGTCATGATTCTGATACTATGTAGTCTGGTACATAAGAGAGGATTCACTTGAGAAAGCCTTGATGTTGGGAAAGGTGGAGGGCAAAAGAAGAAGGGGGCGGCCAAAAAAGAGATAGCTAGATGGTATTGTAGAGGCAATGGGCACAGAGCTGGGCGGGTTGAGGAGGATGGTGGAGGACAGAGGTGCCTGGAGGGCAATGGTCCATGGGATCGCAAAGGGTCGGAATCAACTGTGCGACTGAACAACAACATAGACTTGTATGACATTCATGTTGAAAGTTTTGACTTTAAGTTTGATCATAATGATCCTATCTGAAAAGGGTATCACACTAAGCACTGTGTTCTTTATCGCTTTGCTCACAATCACCCCAACTCCATTCCAGTGATGTTTTTCATTGTTTCCTGAGCAATCGATCATGTACTTGACACACAGCATGAGCCCACTACTTTAACTGCTGTTTACTTTAGCATAATGAGCCTTGATGAAAGAAGGCCCATTGGAATAAATGGAATTTACAGAGGAGGTGGTTCACCAAATCCCCACTGATTCAATGGGCCTATTCCAGTGCAACATACTATGCTGAACAACAACCACTGAATCACTCCCTACTCTGAGACTGAAGCAGAGCATATAACTCAACTTCTGTAAAATCTGACAGGGTTAGTTCTTTCGATTTTATGTCACAGAATTTTTCTTTGTTTTCCCCTTTCCAAACTACAGACTATTTCAATGCTAGGGTATTACAATTCCAGCTCACTTTGACTGTGTATGCAAGGAAACCACTGAATATAAACATGAGCAAGTAGGAAACCATCCAGCAATTCTGGGATTGTGTTGCAGCGGAAAGGAGAACAAATGTGGAGGATTCATAATCTATTTGGCTTTGTTCAACTACAGCTTTAAAACAAAAACAAGAGACTGCAGCTGGAAGACCCAGGAAACAAACATTCTTCTTTCTGAGGTTCATAAAATACTCATTACTCACAATTAATCATAGTGACATGTTTAATTCAAGGCTTTAGCTACGATCTGGCTAGGAGTGCAAAGACTTGGCTCTTGTTAAGTTGCAATCCTTCACACATTATGTTTTGAAGGATGCATAACTGATTTATCAATATGCAACCGTCTGTCTTTATGTGCTCTTTCTTTCTCTCCCTTCCTCTCTGTCTTTTTCTTTGATTGAGTTTATTTTTTTCTCATTTGTTGCCTTTTTCCCATGCTGGATCAGTCATTAGCATTATAGTGTAATTGTTAAGAACAGGATTATACACTAAGATGCTTGGATCCATTTCAGTCAGGCTTTAGGCCTTGCCATGGCACCAAAACTGTTCTGGTCACATTGCATGATGACCTTCTCCAGGAAGCTGATTGGGGGGGGGAGGGCTTTTTCTCTCCTGGTGCTCCTGGATCTCTCAGCAGTTTTTGATACCATCGACCACAGTATCTTCTCTCTTTCCTTGGTGGTCTCATGCAGCTTGGGGGTTTATGTCAGCTCCATGGACCCTTCAAGGGTCAATTATTTTCCCATCATTATTCAATATTTATGCTAAGATGCTGGGAGAGGGCATCCAGAGATTTGGAGTGGTATCACCAATATGAGGATGACATCCAACTCTATCTCTCCTTTTCATCTTCTGCAGTGGATGCGATCCAGTGCCTTGATGATTGTCTGGCCATGATAATTGAACGGATCAGAGCTAACAAGCTGAGACTGAACCCTGACAAGACAGAGGTTCTGGTGTTGGATGGTCTGTCAGCCCTACTATGATTCTGGCCCCTAGGATGGCGTGGATTGCTCTCACCCCTAGGGACCAGGTACGCAATCTAAGGGGTCATGTTAGATCCTCATTTGACCCTCAAGGCGCAAATTGCAGTGGTGAGCAAAGCCGCTTTTCTCCAACTGCACCAAATTGTCCAGTTGCATCCCTACTTGGACAGGTGGTCCCTCATAACATTAGTTATCTCACTGGTAGTATCAAATATTGATTACTGTGATTCTCTCTACATGGGGCTTCCCTTGTTCCTGACATGGAGGCTTCAACGGGTGCAAAATGCAGCAGCCAGGCTTATTACTGGAGTGAGAAAATTTGATCATATCTCCCCAGCCTTGGCAGGGCTGCATTGGCTACCCGTTCCTTTCCGTTCAAGGCATTAGTTCTAACTTTTATGGCACTAAATGGTCTGGCACCTCCCTACCTGGTGGAACATCGTCCCCTCAGAACATCAGCCCACATAACCCGTTCCTCTCAGACAGTGCAGCTCCAGGTGCTGATCCCGAAATGGGAAAGGAAAGCCTAATGTGTGAATTTCATATTGTTAGCCACCCAGAGTAGGAAAATCTCCTAGATGGGTGGGATATAAGTATAATAAATAAATAAATAAATAAATAAATAAGATGCTAGAGAAAGGGTAAAGAAAATGCAGTTGTTCTGTACTGTGTTAATATGAGGCTAAGGCATATGGGCCAAATTAATTTAAGATTTGTTCACACTTAACATTTCTGTTCTTCCTTTTTAAAATAGCAATGTGTAGTAACAAGGTAAAGGTCGCCCTTGCTCGAAAGCCAGTCATATCTGACTCTAGATATCTGACTCTAGATATGTTCAGTGTTCATCTCTGTTTACAACCAAAGAGCAAGCGCTGTCTGCTTCTGAAGATGTTTCCGTCGACATGTGGCAGGCAAGACTAAACACTGCAGTTTACCGAATGCTGTTTAACTTCCCACCAATGTTGCACCTATTTAACTACTTGCAATTTCTTGCTTTCAAACTGCTAAGTTGGCAGGAGCTGGGACAGAGACAGGAGCTCACCCCATTGTGCAGCACTCGGGTCCCAAACTGCTGACCTGCTGACCTTCCTGTTATTAAGTTCAGCATCTTAAGCCATCACAGTCCATCAGAATAGGGAGGCAGGAAGCTACTTATGCATTTAACATGGGTCTCTCCCATCCAGACTCATGCCAGGGACAGATCTTCAACCTTTGTATGTGTGAAACATATACTCTGTCACTAAGGTCTATCACTTCCACAGCCCCAAGAAGTTTTAGACAAGACTTCGCCAGTTCAGGAGGGGTGTCTAATCCTTCTTGCTACAAAGAATATCAGCTTGAAATTCTGCTGATGTTCAGAGATTGAAGCACTATAGATACTAAGGCACCTTCAATGCTAATGAATGTTACGGAAGGTATGTTTTCTAGGGGGGAAATGCACTGTGTTCCTCAAAAGTTCATGCTAATCAATGATAGTCTTAAGGGTATCATGGGTTTCTTTGTAGTCTTTGGTGTATGGTCCACTCTTTGCAAAGCTCTGCAAATAAATGACTGGACAGTCCAATCCAAAAACTGTACTGAAATACACAAAGAAGGCAAACTGAAGTAATTATATTTTTGGCCAATATAGTCCAACTGGCTTAACTGGGATTGAATAAAGTCATATGAATACCATGGCCCAAACATACATATGAATCTCTTCTACTTCAAAATTTTAAAACTTTGTATTTTTACTATAATTCTTCTCTAAAGCATGATAATCTGTATGTGCAGGGTTGCCAGATGAAAAAGACCTAAATCCAGGCATTTTATTTTGCATATTATACAAATTATAAAAACCTATTTGCATATTATAATTGCAAATTAGGCCTATTAAAATTTCCATTGGTTTTCTATTAATATGTTTCAGCCTTTGTATCATTTATGTAATAACCATTAATCCAAGAGGACTAATATAGAGTAATAGTTAAGGTGTGGGGTGTAGGATGTGGAAACTCAAACTGAAATCTTTGCTTTGTCATAAGGCTTACTTCAAATGCCTTCATCAGTCAGTATCTCTCAGCCAAACCTTTATTACAGGATTGTTTGGGAGGTGAAATAAATGAATAAGTGAATGAGTGAATGAATCAAACAAACAAACAAACAAACAGTATGGAGAGAATAGAGCCATGGGAAGTAGCCATGTACATTGCTGTGTAACTACATTTTAATGCCCATTGATTTTCTTTGGATGACTATTATTTGCCATCAATTTTTACTAGTAGCAAAAAACAAACAAAGAGAACCTTACAGATCCTTGGGAGTTCCACATGACTGATACATGGTCATCTTGTTTGCAAGTGAAGATTAAGGCAAACTGCAGAAACATGAAGGGAAAACAAAATGTGGTTTTCTGTAGAGATACAAATTAAATATTACTGAAACTAGAAAATATCCCAGCTTGAGTTTTCACCACAACTCAAGTGTCTATTATCTCTATACTATCATCTGAGTACTATGGGGTACACAGAAAGAGAGAGCCTCCTTGAAGATTGTAGTATTTTTGAATCACAATTGGGCATACCCTGGTAATTTTGATTCGATTTCGATTTTAATTTATACCCCGCCCTTCTCGGCACAGGCTGACTCAGGGCGGCTATCAACATATTTAAAAATATAATGCAACAAAACCAAAATACAGAGTGACAACGCAAAATACAATAAAAGATCTAAAACAATTTACAAAATTACATAATACAATGCATAATAGTACAGTACAGTTACAAATAAAAGAGAAATTAACAAAAAAAAACACCAGGGGGGCAGGGCGCACCAGCAAGTTCCCGGCACTCAGGGCCAGCAGATCTCCTCAACCCAAACAGGTCAAGTCCGTGAGCAGGAGTGGTGGCGGGCAGTCCATCCTGCTATCCCCTGAGTCGAGGGATATAGATATAGATAATCAACAGCAGATATATTACACTGATATTTAACTTATGCTTAGATTTTCAGTTAAAACTTCCATCTATTGTATAATGCCAATCAATGTTTTTTATACTGTTTGTTTTGATTGTGTTTTATATGTTTGAATAATAATAGTCATCTTAGCATTGCCAAGTTAGAAAGGATCCTATGGATCATTGAGTCCCTGCCAAGGAGACATGGTGGGCATCAAATTCCTAACCTCTGGCTAAATACATCTTTTGATACATAGGGCAGAATCCTATTGGTGTTCATATAAATTTTCCATGATTTGCTACAATAATTGTGGCCATCAATGATACTAGGTCACATCTTAGTTGCTCACCCTAGAATAGAAAAACTGATAACTGTATCATGATATATTGTCAATTAGTCACAATTAGCCATGACGGGTCACATAATCTTATGTGAATACCAATTGGAATCTGGTCATTGATGCATAGATATTTCAAAGCAGGTACCTATCCAGTGTGGCAATTTCTTAAACATAAGGTGGTGTATTTTAATTCCACATCTCAGTATAAATCCTTTCTAATCCCCTCCTTGCACTTGGGGTGCATTATTTCGCTATGATGGGTCACACCAGATTAAAGAATAAGATTCATAGCAGAGCAAATATATCAATCTCCTGTGTGTATTTCTGAGGAATAAAGCCCATTTAAATTAATAAGAAATATATCAGTAAGCAGTTCAGAGAACCATGCTATATTCCCAAAACTAGTGTCTGTAAATAATGTTCTTTTGGAAGGACTAATTTCATTATAACATTTTTAAACTCCTGTTCAGACATCATTGTCAAAATAGACATAAGAATATAATTAATAGTAATAACAGGCAGCAACTTCTAATAATGCCTCTTCCTCTTCCTTTTCAATGCTAAAGGGCCATGCCATACTCCATTCAATCTTTCAAAAGCATATGGAAGGATAATAAAATTGAAATACCGTTGTGGAGCAAAAAATATATATAAACTCTGTGAAGTGCGCAAGATAATTTATATAAATCTTCTTATAATGGTAATTGAAAAGTAACTACAGTCCAATAAAGTATTCAAAAATCCTTGTCATCAGGTAATCTTTGTTCTTATAATTCAAAAATAACAGATACTAGAATCCAACAAATTCTCAAAAAAAAATCCTTAACTTCAGGCAACCAAAAATTCTAGAAGTACATAATACTTAAAACATATGTTTGTTTGTAAAAGAAGTGTTTTCGAACATATTCGAAGCTTGTGCCAGCTGACAAATTGCTTTTCAGAACCAAAGTTCTTTCTTCAGAAATCTAATACAATCAAAATATAATAAAAATATTATTTACAAACTGTACAATAATGTATGCATATTTACAAAAAACCTTTACATAGAATGATACACTTCCAAACTCTATGAATAATAGTACTAAAGAAACATGAGAACACACAGGAACACACTCACCAATATTATAGGTAATTATATAGAAGTAATATGAACCGCGTCCTTCGCCTCTATAGTGATTTATTTAGTGCGTCAGGACGTTACTGGCCCAAGCAAAGCTATTCCTATATAAGCAAGAAAGGGATGACAAGTGTGTGGAAGAGCAATTAACAAGAATATGCTGTCCCTGGTTCAGCAATAACTTACAATAATATCATCACAGAAAGGAGGAAAATTCTACATCTTGATTAAGACCATGGGGTGCAATCATTTTAAACAAGTGGATAAAAAATTGCTTTGTGCTGTAAAAGTCTCTTTGGGAAATTGGTTCTCTCAAACTGCTTCCGTCATAACAATTCTAGTGCCAAAAATCTGATGTCACTTTCATTATGCCCTAGTTCTCGATAATACTGTACTAATGGGGCGTTGAGAGATTGGCTGTGGATTTTCAACCTGTGTTCAATAATCTGAGTTTTCAAATTGCGGCTGGTCACCCTGATGTATTTTTTACAACATGGACATTCTATCAAATAGATGACATTTTTGGAATTGCAATTGCTGAAATGGTTCAATGTTAATCTCGAATTGTAGCCTGGTAAATTCACCTCATTGGTTTCCCAACAGTAACAGCACACTGAGCATGATGAACACTTAAAGTGCCCCTTAACAGTGTTACTGAACCCCGGTTCTATAGTGGCATGGTCGGAATGTACCAGTAAATTTCTAAGGGATGCAGTGCATCTAAAACCTATCTGAGGTTTGGAATAATAATCAGGTAAGTGATCAACCAGGTGCCAATGTCTATAGATAATGCGTTTTATTTCAGGTGCTAAAGGAGAAAATTCAAACGAGCAATGAACATTGTGTTTGCCCCTCGTGTCTTTCTTTGAAAAGGTTTAGCTCATGGAGTATCATTAATTTTCTGCAAGGAATTGTTCAATATATGAGTGGGGTAACCTCTCGCAGCTAATTTACTTACAATTTCATGCACTGACACCTCAAAATCATGTTGGGATGTGGAGTTCCATTTTGCTCTGGCTAGAAGTCCATTAGGTATATTGTTACGTACATGAATAGGATGATGGGAGTTATAGTTCAAATATGGACTGCAATCCATTAGTTTTTTGAATAATTTTACAGCTATTCTCCTGCTCAGAGGAACAAACATGGTGAGATTAGAAAATGAAATGCTGCTAGAATCTATGTGCTGTGTAAATTTAAGATTGTCGTTGAGAGGATTAATCTGTAACAAAAAAGTCAGGGATCACCTTAACATCGTCAATAATATAAAAAACAGATCATCTATGTATCATTTGTACAATAGTATGTGTCTTAAATACGGATTGGTCCGGGCATCATAAATGTGTGTTTTTTCAAAGTAGTTCATGTAAATGTTCCCTACACTTGGTGCTGTGGGCGAACCCATAGCCATGCCTCTGGTTTGAATATACAAGTATTTGTCAAACCTAAAGAAGTTGTTTTCCAATATGATGTCCACCAAATCCATGAGAAAGTGAGTAGGGGGAGGGGGTGAGATACTGCCCGAGTGTCTAACGCATTCATAATAACCTGTCTAGCTGCCTCTTCTGGAATATTAGTTTACAAAGACTCAACATCCAGTGTTAATAGTGCAGCCCCCAGTGGTATGTATATACCCTCCACCATAGAAATGAAGTGTGAAGAATCCCTGACATATGAAGGTGTGGATTTAGCAAATGAATTAATGTGAAAATCAACGTATTTAGAAAGTGGTTCAAGTACAGAATTAATCCAAACAACGATTGGTCTCCCAGGTGCTCCTATCTGCCTGGTTTTGTATATTTTGGGAATTAAATGAAATGTGGGCACCCTTGGGTACTCATTGTGAAGAAATCTCATAGTTTTGTCATCTATATAGCCTAAAGAAACACCCTCAAACAGCACTGTCCTGATCATATTCTCAATTCATTTTGTAGGGTCTAACAACAATTTTCTATAAGACGGAACATCTGATAATTGTCTGTTGGCCTCAGCTGTATATTCAGTCATGTCCATAACAACTATTCATCCCCCCTTGTCCGCTGGTTTAATTGTGATGGGCAAATTAAAAAGGAAGACATTTATTCTCATTAATTTTAATTGTGTGAAGTAGAAATGTCCAGTTAGATTTTTATTCTATGATGTAATGCTAATTACCAGATGTCCAGGTGTTAGCCAGGCATTCTTTTCACACACCCACATATTGACGCCAAGATCTGAAGACCCCTATGTCTGAGAATCTGACAGATACATTTATCTCACAGGATGAGAGATAAGAATCTCACACACACACGCAGGTGCAAATATACAGCTGGCAGAGCCCAAGTGCCCAGTCTTAATGTTGCCAAGATGACATAACTGGGAGTTTTTACAATTTTGAAATGGTGGGCGCAAGGAAAAGAAAAACCTATATAAACTGATGCTTTTTAATCAACAGCAGGTCAGTTTTCTCAAGCCTTGAGAAATGCTGCCCGACTTTTCTTTTCTTAGAAATCAGATCATGCTGGTCTAATTTCTATGGCAGGGTCTTTGGCCCCAGGTTTTAGCTATCTTTAGTTAGCTCAGTTATTCATGTTGGTTTTATGATTTCTATTTTGTATTTTTACATGTCTATTTTAACCGCATAATAATCTACCTCATTTTTGTAAACCAATAAAAGCTGCTAATTTGATGATATTAGTAGTTTCTGGTTGGTCCTCCTCTAATCTGAGAAAGGGGAGATTTTTAGAAGTCCAGCATAAGCCATAAATTTAAGGTTTTGTCAGGAAGGCTAAATTCCAGCAACTCAGAAGAGGACTGGGCCTCTCCTGAGTTTGTTTTGAGAACAATTTTATATCTGCGGTGCCTTCCTGCACTGAGACAATTATTAAATCTCAAGGTAACGCTGGACTCTTAAAGTGCCTTAAGCGGGAGGGGTAAGCGTAAGAAGGCGATGTTTGGGTTAAGATGAAACAGTCTCATAAATCCTTCATTGCTATTTTTAATTGTCAGCTGAGGCTGATTAATCAGAGAATCATTGTACCTCAAAACACTGCCTGCAAAAGATACCCTGAGCAGGGATATCTCTGAGAAAGTGTTACGCTGCCTCTGCACTATAAATCTTTTAGGCTGTTGTCTGTTCAGTTACCCAGAGCAGAGCTGTTAGTCTAAAAAGAGGCCTGCGACATTAATGACTATGGAATCATCAGAAGCTAAATTGTTAAGGATTATTTCTGCCTCCTTAGTGATGTTTTTGCGTCTCCTAAGATTTTGTTGCTCTAATGCTTCTATGTTTCTAAGTACTTGTCTGTGAAACATTTCAATGGCAGGATCATCTATGGGCAGGTTAAATGACAATTTAGGTCTAAAAGTGTAAATTGGCATAGAATCCATCCCTTTAAAGAAAACCTTTAACTTTAATAATCTAGTCAACCTATACAGGTCTATTCTGGTGTTGAAAGACTTATAAGATGGAGTTGGAACAAAGTTTAACCCAAGAGAAAGAGTCTTTACTGCATCACTGGTAAGATGCCTCGATGACAATTTGAATACTTTGTTCTCTTGGACCCCCTCATAGTCTCTCTTTTGGATAAAAAAAGACCTGGACGTGGAAGGAGTGGAACGTTGATTGGTGGTAGATCTCTGTTGGCCCGTGTTGCATCTAAAATAGTAGGTTTTCAGTTGTCCCTCATTGCCATAGGTAGTTTGTGCATCCGAATCTGAGGTTTCGCCCCCGGAAGTCTCTATAGGATCCCGAAAGGTGACTCACCTGCATTGTTGTCCGGATTGGTATTTCCATCTGTATACCCTAGTGACTGAATAATCCTGCTGGTCCCTGGTAAATTTATTCTTTTTGAATTGCATCAAAGAGTCATGAAATTGATCAAGTCGCTGTTGTAACTCAGTCATACTAGTTTCAAAAAATAGTCCGCGGAACATCCTTTTTGAGTGATGATTCCAGCTTCTCAATTTCTAAATCCACAGCATCTTTCTCTTGATGCGACTGATCCACTATGAGTAATATGAGATCAAATGAGCAGCGATCCAAGATCGCTGCCCATTTGTACGTGAACTCCCTGTCTTGACTGTAGAGTGTAGGTCCTTTATTAATCCTTAGACCTCTATAAATGGGTGAAAGATGATAGTATTCTGCCAAAAATGAGGCATGTAATTGAAACCTAATGCTCTTCTTCTTTAAGGTCTCTAAAGGAGTGAAGTCTATCTCAGGTGTGTGATTCTCGATGCCCAAAGCGGTAGTTCTTCCAAGAATACATGTCGTTCTTGGTCCGAATAGGCAAAGCCTTGGTCGCTGGTGGCCATGTTGCGAAAAATCGCAAAAAACTAGCAGGGAAAGGGGCCCAACAGTAATGCACAAGAAGCAAGAAAAAAGAAAATACAGTTGTGGAGCAAAAAACTACATAAACTCTGCAAAGTGTTCAAGATACTTTATATAAATCTTATAATGGTAATTGAAAAGTAACTACAGTCCAATAAAGTATTCAAAAATCCTTGTCGTCAGGTAATCTTTGTTCTTATAATTCAAAAATAACAGATACTAGAATCCAACAAGTTCTCAAACAAAAAATCCTTAACTTCAGGCAATCAAAAATTCTAGAAGTACATAATACTTAAAACATATGTTTGTTTGTAGAAGAAGTGTTTTCAAATGTATTCGAAGCCTGTGCCGGCTGACAAATTGCTTTTCACCTCCAGTGAAGTCATATGGGTGTGTGCGTATGTGTGCTGCTTGAGGCACACTGATTATGTTGTGTGGGTGCAAGCGCCCCCCCCCCCGGTGGGTGTGCCCCCCATGCATGTATCTCCTCCTCCTAGGAGGGCTGGTAGGGGTGTCTGGTCGCCTCACTTCATCCCTGCTGCCACCTCCTGGGTGGGATTTCAGCCTCCCCTCCCCATTGGCAGAGGGAGAGGGGTGGGTAGGGAAGTTATGCTGCCATTGGCTCTGACCGGCTGGGCGTGGCTTGCCTGCGATGGTCCACATACCCACAGAAAGGCCTCTGCATGCCACCTCTGGCACACATGCCATAGGTTCATCACCACTGGTCTATAGCAGCTTAAATACAAACACATAATAAACATGTTAGCATACCTTCCATGCATTTCTTTCATCTACACAGGCACATTTGCAAAACAGGTTTCACCCCTCTACAAAAGGCTGTCAAGGACCAGGCTTTCTCAAAATTGCAATGTTTATTTATAAGTTTGAAGCGTCTTAAATTTTAATTAATCTATAACATTTACTCAAATTGTCTGTAGCTTTATCCATTGGTTAGTCAACTGGAAGCCTCTTTTCTTGCAAAAGAACAGGCTGATGCAGTAACTGATTATTTTACTTTATATCTTGGCCTTGATAAAGTCTTTTTTAATGAAAGCTTGAGAATCACACCAGTTTTCTAAAATGAGAGGCATGTCTAGAATTCAGGTAAAGCCCAGGGAACCAATTAATATGTTGGTCTGAGTCTGAGAGGAGGAGGCGGGGAGAGTCATCAGCGGCACCTGGGGTCGCTTCCAAGGCCCCAAAAGCCACTCCCACCCCCCGCCACTGCCCAAGAGTTGCCATCAATGCAGCCTCCGCTGACGCTGCCTTGGCTCATTCTCTGGCCTGGTCGGCATTGGGAAATACGTGCATATCCGATGCCCTTCTTGCAGTAGGTGCACAAGAGACATCACCGATGTTATTCCCATTGATAGCTTGCAGCTGAGACGTGGGGATTTCGAGACTGTTGGGTGTCTCTAGTGTGGTAGATTGGTGTATTGAGTATTTTTGATTGTACTGTATAACTTTTTTGTATTATGCTGTGTGAACTGTATATCCACAGCATTAGTATTGTATCTATTTTTATTATGTATTGCTGTATATTGCTTATTTTTGCACCGTATTTTATTTATGTATATTGTATTCTGTTTATTATTGTATATTGTTTGCTGTTGGAAGCCGCTTTGAGTAGTGTTTACACTAGAAAAGTGGGGTATAAATAAACAATACAATACAATACTTTACATAAAAGGAAAGGTAGTTTTTTATTAGGGTGAGTAGCGCAATCCACTGACATTTTGGGGTCCTTTAAAATTAAATAAAAATTGTCTTCTTATGACTGTATTCAAACTTTTGAAATAACCTTTCTTGAACGACTCAACAAATTCCAAGTCTTCACATTGAAATAAGGTAGTATAAATTATTGTTGGTCTCCAACAGTCATTGAATTGGTATTGAATTGTGTATAGCATACATACAATATTTCTTTCTGTATGCAACCAGTAATATTCCATAAACATTGCATTTTTAGTAAACCTTATCTAGCTTGCATAACAGAGAATAATCAAAACAAAACCAAAAACACCGTAGCACTTTGAAGACTAACTGTTATATTTTGATGTTAGCTTTTGTGGATCAAGTCCACTTCATCAGACATGGGAGTGAGGGTTCATGGCATCAATTTATACATATCAGGTACAGAGGTACAGAGTGATTGGTTAACATATCAGATAAGTATACAAATCAATATGGCTTTATACAACTGATAATGGCAGATGATCTCTGTATTTATTGTATGTTATGTTACTATATTTTGTATTATTATCCACTATGTAAACCGCACTGAGTCGGGTTCGCCTGAGTGAGCGGTATATAAGCGTGAAAATTAAATTAAATTTAAATTTTAAATCTCTGGTTGTTATTCAGATTAGTTGTAAATTGCAAATAGTAGGAGGATATCTAGCTAGGCAAGGGACTGCAGTGGCTCAAGTGGTTAAGACACCGAACTTGAAGACTGGAAGGTCAGAGTTCAATTCCCGAGTATGCCTAATGGAATGAGCTCCCGTCTCTGTCCCATCGTCCTGTTAACATAGCAGTTCAAAAGCAAGAAATTGCAAGGTCTGTAGATAAATAGGGACTACTTCGGTGGAAAGGTAAACAGCATTCTGTGCACTCCGGTGTCTAGTCATGCCTGCCACATGTCCACAGAAACATCTGCAGATGCAGATACAGATGGCTCTTTGGCTATAAACAGAGATGAGCACTGAACCCTAGAGTCGGATATGACTGGCTTTCAAGCAAATGTGACCTTTACCTTCACCTATCTAGCTAGACCAGGGGTTCACAACCTAAGGCCCACAGGCCAGATCTGGCCCACAGCTCCATTTCATGTGGTTCTCCACAACCCCGTGGGTATTTCAGAAACAAAATGGCCACACCCTTTCATTTTTTTCAGTTTAATTTCACTTTTATTTGTATACTGCATTTTCTCAGCCCCAAGACGACTCAAAGCAGATCACAAGAAAGCAAAGCAACACAATAAATGTCAGCACAGAAAATAGATAAATCAATACAGAGTTCAGTAAAACAGCATAATCCATACAATATCAAAAAATACAAACAATGAATACCATAAAGATAAATACAATTCAAGAAACAAATACAAAGCCCAGGCTTACGTCACAATGAGGTCCGGATGGAGCACAAGGAACACTTCCCCGGGCCCATGAGTGGCTCCGGGGGAAAATAAAAAGTCCTCGGGTGCAACAGTGACAGCAGGCACACCTGGCTCCCATTTCCGGAGCATTGGCATGGCTCCGGGGAGAGCCCAAGGGTCCTCTGGCGTGGCAGCAGCAGTTTTTTCTTCCCTCTGGGCAGGCATGGCTTGGAGGGGCAGCGGCAGTGGCAGGCACACCTGGCTCCCATCCCCAGAGCAATGGCGTGGCTCCGGGGAGAGCCCGAGGGTCCTCTGGCATGGCAGCAGTAGCTTTTTCTCCCCTCTGGGCAGGCATGGCTCAGAGGCGGGCGGCAGCAGGTGCACCTGGCTCCCATCCCCGGAGTGTTGGCGTGGCTCCGGAGAGAGTCTGAGGGTCCTCCCAAAGGAGGGAGTTATGATAGATATTCACAAGGGCCAAGTCCTTTTTACGAAGGGTCAGGTCATATTTCATATTACCATCACATAAGCTTGTGTCACCACTGATTGATTCAATGAGCGGCCCTTAAAAATATGAAGCAGTTGGGGCAAAATGGCACCCCATTATGCAGGCAGGGCAAAATGGCCATGCAGCTCTCGAAGCTAATTGAGAGAGTGTGACCCGGCCCCTGGCGTGAAAAGGTTGGGAACCTCTGAGCTAGACAATCTACAGTAAGGATTTCTGTGACTCATTGAAAATGCTTGTATAGGTATATATACAGATCAGCGGATATTATCATCAAAGAGGTATGAGAAGGTTATAATTAGAAGCCAGTGAATGTGATTCACAAGCTGTTCCATCCAGATTAGTTCCACTATAGTAGCTGGAGCTACTCAAGACCTACTTGTTTGCACTACAGAATCTGCGGGATCAGTATCCACGCTTTCAGTTATCCGCAGGTCTAAAATATTCAATAAAAATCCTGAAATATGTAATATACTGTACATGTATTTCTATGGTGCGTTACCACAGCTGGCTACTAGAGGCCACTGCCTACAATGTAAAATACAGGGTTCACTGTATTCAAGTATCCATGGTAGATCTCAGAAAGTATCCCCTGGGGATATAAGGAGTGACTTGTATTCCCATTTTTAAAAGGAAATGGCTGTGCATTCCCAGCATAGACCTGGTTTATGGTTAAAGGGACAGCGAGAATGCCTGGCTGGTCTCACCATTGAGGTTACGCCGTTCCCTCTAACTTTGACTCCAGTATCTATGCATGAAGCATTAATGTCTGGAAGGGGTAGCCTCTAAATGAATGGGCTTCTCTGGGAGCTGTAGTAAATGTGACAGCCTGTATGCTCATCCTGATCCTTTTGAAAAGGCCTCTCCTGCTGCAGTAATCCATGCTGGGGATGTGGACATCAAAGAAGGGGGGAGGTTGGGTCGCCTTAGAAATGGGGTCAATGAACATGTGCCAATCCTCCATACAGGCAGCAAATTTAGAAGGCCATAAAAGGGCAGCAAATTATTATTTATTTTTATTATTGTTATTTGATGCCAAGGATGAGGAGAGTGGCCTGTAAAATCTTCTGTCTTGTGTGCTAGAATAACTTAATTGACTTTAGGTTCTATGCACCTTGACTTGAGTAAGTAACAGTGGCATTTGCATTCCACCTCAGACGTAAAAATATCTTTGACTTGCCCTGTCAGCAAAGCAGCTCTGCTGCCACTTTAGCACAGTGGTGGGCTCAAAAAAAATTACTACCACACTGTGGGTGTGGTATGGTGGGTATGGCCGGGGGAAGCCCTGCGTTGCACCTGAATTAGGGCTACTTTATTTCAAAACTTGGATGGGTGGAACTAGCCAGAATTTCTGCTATGAGTGAGCAGCAGTACAGTATAAACTCTTTTGTACTGTACTGCTGCAGCATGAAGTGAACCTGCTGATGCCCGCGAACCTGCTGATGCCCACCACTGCTTTAACGAGGCCAAGTTTTCTGGTACCTAACATCTGGAACAGCCTTTAGTTGGAATTAATTCTCCCTGGCTTGTGCCCATAAACCAGTATTAGTGATACCTAAGAAAAATCTTTCTCCATGACTTGGATGTCATAAATAAAGTCAAAAGGAGATAAATTTAAAGAATAATTGCTGTTTCACTACTCCTTGATGTATGGAATGTTGTGTAAGACCTCAGCTAAAGCCTGTTCAATTAATATTGGCATGTGTGAGGGGCTAATTGTGAATCATTCATGCACTTCTATACCATTGTTTTCTTTAATCATTTGTGAGCTTGTGTATGGTTCAATTAATGATTGATTTGTGGAACACATTTCACTTCATGCTGCAGCAGTACAGTACAAAAGAGTTTATACTGTACTGCTGCTCACTCATAGGCATTTAAACTGTAAACTCTGCACTTAAGAAAGCTTTTTTGGGCAATGTAATACTCCTTTTATCATTCTGACATGATTCTGTCATTACTTTGAAGTGCAAACTAGACATATGTAGAAGGCAGGCATTCTTTACAAAACGATATTTCTACATGTGTAATTTAAGCCAGTGTCACATTGTACCCTCTGAATCAAAATGAAACCATGCAGCTTCAACTCTCTTTGTAACAGACTGCTTAATTCTCGCTAAACTACTCTATTCAGTCCATGTGCCTATTCTGATAAAAAGAATACCAATAATATGTTTTCGATTACTGATTTGATCTTAAGCCCTTTTCCAAGTCCAGGTTTTCTGTTAAAATATAGTAAAGGTAAAGCCAGTCATGTCTGACTCTAGAGGGCAGTGTTCATCTCCATTTACAGCCAAAGAAGCATCGCTGACTGCATCTGCAGACATTTCCATGGTCATGTGGAGCACACAAAACTCTGTTATCTTTCCCACCGAAGTGGTTCCAATTTGTCAACCTGCAATTTCTTGCTTTCAAACTGCTAGGTTGGCAGGAGCTGGGAAGTGGGAGCTCACTCCATGGTGCATCACTAATGTCTCAAACTGTTGACTTGCTGACCTTTCAGTCATCAAGCTCAGTGACTTAACCACTAAGCCACTGAAGCCCTTGTTAAAAATTCTTCCAATCAAAATTTCATTCATTTTCTATTTGTATGCCGCCCCACTCGCAGAGTGACTCTGGGTGGCTAACAGGGAAACACAATATTACAACTGCAGTTACAAAATAACAATCACAGAAACATCTCAAAGCATTTCAATATTTCAGAAGCATTTCAACAAATATCCCCACCACCCACCATCATAAAGTATCAACCCATCCCAACACAAAACTCCAAAAAAAATGAAAAAATGACCTGAACCAACACAACCCCACCACCCGTGTCCTTTCCCGTCCAGACTGAGACCAGCTGAGGGGGCATCCAGTGGTGGTGGTAGTGGTGGCAGATTTTGTAGCCCACTGAGCACACAGCTGCTGCTGCCTTCCCTCCAGGTCGGTGGCTGTCCAGGGAGTGTCCGGTGTTGCAGAGGCAGAGGTGGGTTTTGTAACTTTTGACACAGCATTCTTTAAAGCAGTTTCAATAATGCAATATCCATTGAGCATTGAGCACCATAAACTGTTTCTATGAATTACTTAAAAATGTATCTGTGCCTATGGTTTCATTTGGATATCACTTTTTATCTGTCATGGCTCCATCCATGTCCCCACTGCTGTAGTTCTGGGGAATGCATTAGAACTCTCTAGTAGAGAATGTTAAGTACCTCACCAGATTAGAAATCCCAAAATGCCATGGAGTGGAGTTGAACCCTATGGAGTATTATGCAGATAGGAGTAAACTGTCAGATATAACATCTATCTGATTCTCTACAATACCCACAATGCAACATTGCCTAAACCCCTCCCACATTATATACATAACACTTATCATTTCTCTCCTTTTCACTCTCGTTGATGTTACTGCATACTGTTGAACCTGTAAGAAAGAAAGAAGAATAAATATTTTGAACTTTAATTCCTGACTCCTGACTGTTATTTGGCCAGACCATCGATCAATCTGACAAAATGGTAACAGAGGATCGGTTATGCCAAATTAATTGCAATTAAGGAATTAAACAAAAATCAAGAACCATGGAAAACCGCTCAAAGACACCAAAATCCACCACGAGGGTCCCTAACCGAAGAATGGCAGCACAGATGACACAAAGCCAAGCAGTCACAGACACATCTTCGGCAGAAAGAAATCCTAAGGACTTTGATGAAGTGAGTAGGGGGTCACACCAATTTGACTACCTGCTGTCCATTCCCTCAAGAACAGATATAGCAAGGGACAAGCAAGAAAGCATGGCTATGGACAGGGAGAGAGACCTGAAGTCAGTCTTGTTAAAAATCATCAGTGCCCCCGCAGAGAACAGAGTCTCCATAGCTGAAATAAGGGACCTCCTACTGGACTCCAGTTGCTGAGATACCGGAGGTATTCAGGCTAACTTGGGTGGCAGATCAACACCCAACGACCCTCAACACCCAACGACCTGGTGCCTATGGTGCAGTACACCAACTGCCAGACCCTCAAGTTCTGCTTCTTTTTTAACTTCCTCAAATTGCGTTATAGGCCCAGGTGATTCCATAGAAACAAAATATAAAGGAATCATACAGCTATTCCTACTCTTGGTCCTTTATAGAATTAGGAGGTGGGGCAGGAAGAAAAAGCACTGAAGAAGTATTTGGGGGGGAAAGCAGGAGATTCATGAGTCACCTTCGCAACATCATCTGGACCTCCAATAAAACTCTGACTAAGCCTGGTCAATTTCATAACACAAGCCTTGTCTGCAATCATCCTTCATGTGGTCAGTAAGAAAGATAATGTAAAACTGATATCACATGGTATTGTGTGGTGCTGTTATATCAGTGCATTTGGTACTACTGTACCACCTTGAATGTGATTAATCTTACCTGATTTTAGAAGCTGAGGTCTCTTGTTAAGTTAGGAGAGGATATTTCCTAAAACTCCCAAGAGCTGCTGATAGATAGAATTGACATATAAAGCCATATGTATAAAGCCATATTGATTTGTATAGTTATCTGTTATGCTAACAAATCACTCTGTGCCTGATGTGTATAAATTGATGACATGAAGCCTCACTCCCATGTCTGATGAAGTGGACTTGATCCACAAAAGCTAACATTAAAATACAGTATAACAGTTAGCCTTAAAAATGCTACAGCATTTTTGTTTTGTTTATTCTAATATGTTTCAAACACAGACTAACATGGTTGCTATTCCAAAAAATTCTACTACAGATATGTTTGGACCAAGTTCATTACTAGTGGTCTCAAATCCAGTGATGTTTCTGCATGTAGTTCAGGCATAATGCAGTAACTTCGGCTGTTACTTTTCAGAAACAAAACAGTCAGAAAATGATAGGCATTTTTCAATCATGGCTGATCTGGAAAAGTACCAGCCATTTTGTTAGTAATTTTGCTTTGGGTGCACAAATCTTCTGCACCGCCCCTGTCAGACTTTAAATCCCAATAGATCCTAGTAAAAGATTTAGCTGGAATCCAAACTTGTGCTAAACCTACTTTACAAGCAGTTTTCTATATGGAAAAGCTTTCTAATTAAATTCCAGGGTTTTTTCTCCAAGAAAAAATATTCAGTCTCTTCACCTTAAAGACCCACTTAAAATACAAGGCAGTTTTATAACAAGTTGCTTGAATTTTAGCTGCTTAACAGCTCTCAGCAAGGTCTTTAAATCCAAGAGAAGATTTCCAAAGGAACAAAAGATCAGCAGAAAAACCCACACTGAAAAACACAAAACCCATCTAAAAAAACAATGTATGCATATATAACTATTTTTCTACTGTATCAAAGTAAAATATCTACTTCTATCCACCATAAAAATAATTTTAGTACTGTATTAGTTACTGAAATAACAGCCTCACTTTATTTACTCACTGAAGTTGACAGGAACAGAAGGCAGTGCTGAATGTAACAGATAGATAGATAGATGTTATTTATTTATTTATGTAATATAAATATTTTACAATTATTTTAAGAATAATTTTATCAAGTCTTAATTGTAAATACAAAGGTGACGGGGGGAAGGGGAGAAGGGGGATAAAAATAGACTGGGATACAGTATAAACTTAGAAAACACAGTGCATCATCCTCAAGAAGAACGCCTGGAACATTCTGTTGAATAAGTTATGGATGGTCACATCTAGACAGGTTAAAAAAAAGGTGAACCGTTCCAGAGCGTTTTAAGCTATAGCCCCCTCCCTATGCAACGAGTTGCCAGCTGAAATTAGAGCTTCTTCGTCATTGCTGGCTTTGAGGAAATCTCTGAAGACCTGCTTGTTCCAATAGGCCTTCCCCTGAAAGTTATTGATTGCCACTATGGACTGCAATGCCCCTACTCTGTTATTACTTGCAGTATGGAATTGTTAATTCAGTATTTTCCTGGCACAGATTCCAATCAAGTTGATGCAAGATGCCAGAGGAAGGGCAAGGACCCTGAGCTTGGCCAAAAGAAGCTAGATTTCAAGTCTCAGATCCCTAATCTCTAATGTATATTCTGCCAAAATAAATTAATGAAGAAAGCAAAGAATGAGCGCAAGGATGCATATGCAAGGTGTGCAAAAGGACAATGGCACAAATTTAATATGAACAATGTAAGGACAGGAAATGAATCTAAGGATCAGAGGAATTGTGTAATAGTGTTTAGGACTAAGAACAGGAAAATCCGGGGCTTCGTCCTCACTCAGCCATGAAAGGCTCTGGATGACTTTGGCTACATATATCTTCAAACTGGCCAACCTCACAGGCTTGCTGTAAGGAAAAATTGTCCAGCCCCCACAGACCACCTTAGAACTGTGGAAGGCAAGCAATAAGGTACCAGATAACTGGGCAGAGCCACATAGCTCTCTACTGCCTACCCAAGAACAACCATGGCCTGTGTGGAAAGCTTTAAATAGACTGTGTGCAGGGGAGGAAGATCAAGAGCTAATCTGAGAAAGTGGGGTTTCCCTGTAAATGGCAGCCTGTGTGGATGCGGAGAAGTACAAATTATCTCCCATATGATTCAATGCACTCAATGCCACTCAACTTGCACTGAGGAGGACCTTATATTGGCAAGGAGAAATGCTGTTGAAGTAGCCCGATATTGGGCAGATGTCATCTAGCCCTTTTTAATTCTATTTTGTTTTTAGATGTATTAATTTTAGCTTTGTATGTTATTATATTCTGATGGTGCATCTGGCATGAATAAAGAAAATAAAAGGAAGAAATGAAAAATTGTAAAATAGAACATTCCAGTAGGCCACTTTGAGGTTGTAAAAGGAAAGGGAATGTAACTCAGAAACAAATACGTGGACATGGACAAGTTATGGCCCAAAAAGAAGGTCAGCAGGATGTGAATTTTGTTCAGGCTAAATGAAGAGAATTATATCTCTTCCATGGTGGATCTAGGAGGATAAAGCAGGAGGACCATACTGCAGCCCTTTGCACAGAACACCAATAACGTTCTAGCAGACCTGTTTCCCCACCACAAAAGTTTTATACAGCAAAAAAAGTAAATTTTCAGATCTCAAATGACCATCCTCCTCAAACTGGCTATATCTGAGTTGGTTTGGTTGTTCATATGGGGGACATTTTTGATAGTATGTATCCACAGAGGTGTTGTGGGGAGAAAACTGACCTTCACACTGGCTAATATTGACAATCTCCATGACAGCTCATGAAATAAATGTATACACTCAGTCACTTTGGCATAATTGGAGTTATTTCAACTACTGCAAACAGTAGCATCAGGGAGGTAGAATCTGGCAGAATTAAGGGAAAATTAAATTCTCCCATTGCACACTGTGCAGTTTCATTTCTGCACAGTATCCCCTGCAGCTACTTACTTTACACGGAGTTTGTTCTTATAAGGAGAATATTTTCAGGAAAGAAATCATCTGCTCAGTCAAAAACAAAGACCACCAGAGGCATATCAATGGGCAGATTTTATTGATCCCTGATGATTCAGAAAGCCAGGCCCTAAGCTGAGCTTTGAAATTATATGTTACGAACAACAGAATCACCTGTGATGGTTACTTTAGGGGCAATGAGTAATATAACTAGCAGATTTGTAGTTATTTTTAGCTGTAGCACTTAGTTTCAAAAATAACTTTTAACAGTATTTTCCCCCATGAATTCTTCGCCTGTCTGATGTTTTGTGAGGAAAGCTAGGATACAGAATAAATAAATAGGGCAGGATAGGATAGGATAGGACAAAAAGATCATAAAGATTCAACTACCACACAACATAGCACCCCATTTCATAATGAGGATGTGGTGTTGCTTGCTAGAGGAAGGAGGGCCTTTAATCTTCCTTCATCACAGGATATATGGGCTGTCAAAGTAGATTCTCCTGCACTTCCCTCACTGAAGCTCTTTTTCACTGCTCTTCCCCTGATGTGCTTTGATGAATAAGCAGTTTTCAAATGTCTTGGGTTCAGGATAGCTGAAAGACTGTATGGTCCCATTAAAAACTTGCCTGGGTTTTGAGATCTGCAGCAGAGGTGCTCCTTTTGGTCCATTCACCTTCAAAAGTTGTTTGGGTAAAGATGCAAGAGAGAGCTTTCCCAGGTCTATGGAATCCCCCTGACAAAGTAGGCATTAGTGAGGCTATCTTTCTGATATCCTTCCAACAGCACACAAAACCTTCGTTATTTAGGGAGGTCTTCGGCATCTGACAGCTAAAGACTGTTAGTTAGTTGCAATTAGTTTTAATCAAAATGTTTTTAAATACAGTAGTTTTAAACTGCATTGGCTAAAACCGTGTTGTGCTTTTATGCCGGCGAAATGCGATCAGCAAAAATTTCACTGGTAGGATTCTTACAGGTTAAGAAGTCAAGAGACGTATTTGCTCTTGCAAGCCAGGTTAAGGGGTTTGGCATTCAAGAGCAAATACCTGTGCTGACTTCTGAACTTGCAGCAAAGCACTATTGAGGTTTGTGGCTATTGCATAACTGATAGGCTAGTGCAGTGATGGCTAACCTTGGCACTCCAGCTGTTTTTGAACTTCAATTCCCAGAAGCCCTGATCAGCAGGAGTGCTGACTTGGGATTCTGGTAATTGAAGTCCAAGAACAGCTGGAATGCCAAGGCTCACCATCACGGGACTAGTGGATGTCTTATTTTTTTTAATATGATAGCTAAATTAATCATATTTGAATATCTATAATATTTTTTCTTAATTATACTGTAAGCTGCCATAAGTCCCAGGTTTTCCAGGATAAAAGTGGGATGCAAATCAATTAAGTACACTAAATAAATCAGGACTGCATGCAGTATACATGCAGACAGCAAAGGGTTTGTGTGAATGATAGGACTTTGAGGAGGGAAGGGTTAGATCAAGCTGCAGCTGCCTTATCTCCAGCTGTGTTGGTATAAATGTTAGATGCTAGAAAAAGCTGTCATCAGCATTTGTCCTTGCCAGAAGTGGGAATAACAGCTAATTCCTAATTAATTCCTTTTTTGCAGTAACAAAGGTGTAAACAACCATACATTCTGATCATATGTAAAAGGCGGTTACTTCACTCCTTTTGCGCTGTAACTAAATCTGTTCTAGTAACTACAATAATTACAGAGGAGTGGCTTTACTAGAGCCTAATTGGCTGCAGCATTCTGATTCTCTTAAATAACTAAGTGTAATTATTTTTGAATAACGAAAAGGTATGTAGTTACTTCTTTAAAAACTAGAGCCATATTAGTAACTAACTACTTTGAGAACTTTGGAACTGTAATAGAATGTGTTGTTGTTTTTTAATGATTTTACAAGCTCTGGTCCTGACTTCCTCCAAAGTTCTGGCTTCAAAGAAAGTCGGAGGAACTGGCACTGCGGGGGTGGGGGGTGGGGAGGCAGGGTCCTGAGTGGTGAAAATGATGGACATTTCAGACTAATGATAATGTCCCAGCTGGTCAATTGATCATTGATGGAGGCAACGTTATGCAACACACAGAATTGTATAAGCAGTAAATAAAGGATTCTGTTCAATCCCCATTGTGACCAGTAAAACCAGTGGTAGGCTCCAAAAAAATTACTACCAGACTGTGGGTGTGGCATGGTGGGCGTGGCCAGGGGGAAAGCCATGTGTTGCACCTGAATTAGGACTACTTTATTTCAAAACCTGGATGGGCAGGGTTAGCCAGAATTTCTGCTACCGGTTCTGGCAAACTGGTACGAACCTGCTGATGCCCACCACTGAGTAAAACCATTTATTTTAAGCAAAAGGCAGGCATGAACAGAAAGAAGCAAAATGTTTGTGAGATGATTTAAACAAAACAGGGAAAGAGAAGTAAATCTACGGAACCGCACGTCTTACACACACTACCTCCCCTCACAACCCTTTTCCTCCAGTATGATGTACTGTGTGTAGTTTATGAGGGAAGAAGAGGAAAGATCGATTCCTGGCAATATCTGATGCACCTCTGTGTAATAAACTGTCCCACATTTATACGAACGAAGTGGTAGAGAGATGTGAGGGTGTGTTTCCCAACCTCATCCCGTCTCCAAATAAACTGAATTTGTATCATCCTGTCAGGTCTGGTTCAATATTATGATACTGGTGTGTCATTAGTACTACAGGACTGGGAACTTATTTCCTTATCAATCCCGTAAGGTGGGCGTTGGTACAGCTTAGGCCCGTGATGGCGAATCTTGGCACTCCAGATGTTCTTGGACTTCAATTCCCAGAAGCCCAAGCACGCTATGAATCCACACGAATAGATCTACTGCGATTCATCTGCTCCACGCTGCCCTTGTCGCTCCCGTATGGGCGTGTTTTACTTCCGCTTCTGGGAGCAACGAGGGCAGTGTGGGGCGGATGAATCCCAGTAAATCCATTTGTGTGGATTCATAGGGTGCTTGGGCGTCTGGGAATTAAAGTCCAAAAACATGTGGAGTGCCAAGGTTTGCCATCACAGGCCTAGGCATCTGCCTTTGGTTTTCTCCTTCATCCTGGCAAACTTCTTAGTATGTGGGGAAAGCAGCCTTTCCCTCCCCAGGTTTCTTTCTCCTTGCCTTTTCCTCAGGAGGGGTGGATGGGGTGTGTGTGTGTGTGTGTGTGTGTGTGTGTGTGTGTGTGTGTGTGTGTGTGTGTGTGTGTGTGTGTGTGTGTGTGTGTGTGTGTGTGTGAATCACCACAAAGAGAGAAAGAAATTGCAGCTTACCCCCTCAGCCCTGCCCTGTAAATGTCTATGTCTGTTCTAAAAGATGGCATTTTAATTACTCTGTCGCAACAGCCTCTTTGTGTGTGCACTCAAACATTCATGCATATACACACACACTCATGCACAAAGCTATAGCTCCTCTCTCCCTCGTCTTAAGGAGACCATGCAGGGCCATAGCCAGGATTCTAGTTTGGGAGGGGGGGTTGCCCCCTTGGCTCCCCTGGCTATGGCCCTGAGCCTGTGTCTCCCATTTTTTCCTTTCCTCCTCCCACCATTTCCTCTTCTTCTCTTGCTACTAGTCTAGGCAACCCAGAGAATAACAGGTTGGCTGGAAAGGTGTCTCTTCCTTGATACCAGCAAATCAACCTGCTTCGACATTTTAATAGCCGCCCAAAGTAGAGAACACAATCGAGCTGAGCACTGAAGCAAAAATCATTAGATAAGCAAGATAATCTAAATGGGGGGAAAATAAACCTTGACCACCTTTCCCGTTTCTCCGGGCACCTTGTGGCCTGCACTACTCAGTCGTATGGCAAGTTATTTATATCACACTTTAACCGGGAGAAGCTCTCTAAACACCTATCAGCTATATTAGCTTGTGGGGAAGGACTTATTGTTTATCGTTCCTCCAGTTCTGCTGGCTGGAGGACGCAGGGCTGTAGCCAGGATTCTAGATGTGGGTGGGCAAATATTTTTTCAGGATGGACAACAATGTCATATATACATAATGTGTTCTGCAGGATTGTTCTTTAAGCTAGTTTGCTCTTCAAACGAAACACCATTGTGAGTGACCAATTGTGACTTCTGGTGGGGCGGGGGATTGTGAACACCGATTTAGTTGTTAAGTGAGTTTTGGGTTGGTTTTAGTTGTTAAGCGAGGCAACCATTCAGAGAAAATTCTGCTCTTTAAGTGAGTTCGTCTCTAAGCAAGGCGCTCTTTATGCGAGGTTTTACAGTATAAGCAGCCGGGAGTTTGAAGGTGGACAAACTGCTAACTCAGGGTGGAGAAAGCCCACCCTGGCCACCCCCTGGCTACGACCCTGCAGAGGAGAGAACCTTTTGCCATCTAAGGCGGAGGTTCTCAACATTTTCCAACTGTGGACCAGACCATGCCCCCTCAGACAGCTGGGCGGGCTGGACATGTGGTTCCCTGCCATAAATGCTGCAATAAAACATGTCCACAGCTGTCATAAATGTGTTTACAACAGTTGTGGGTGCATTCACAGAGTGTTTTTGGCTGTTTTTGCTGTTTCCGTCGGTGGTAGCGGGAGCAAGGGCGGCAAGCCACATGAAATGGCACTGTGGGCCAGGCTGGCCTGTGGGCTGTTGGTTGCGAACCCCTGATCTAAGGCTTGGTCTAAGCTATTGTTTAAACAGGGTTGAAACCTGCTATTTGTTTTGTAACACAGTCCAGGGATGCTTTCTGTCAGGATGAGACTAATGCCACCATCACCCCCTGTGTATTGACCAGGGCTTTTGGAAGAATTAATGGCCAGCATCAAATTCTGGGAAGAATTTGGAAATTTCCCTGGAAAAACCCAGGTAAGAAATATGAGAAAACAACTCAGAACATGTGAATAATGTCTTTCCTTGCCTTAGGGGGAGGAGGTGCCATATTCAATCTCCACATGGAGATCAGACAGGAAGGCTTCAATGGGGAAAGCTATAAGGGCCCATACTAACAGAATTGGACCATGTTGCTAAAGAGAGACTGTACAGAAAAAGGTCCCAGGCTCTTACCGTGGTATTCTTGTTCTGTTTGTTTTTCTTGCAACTAATGGGACCCCTACCTGACTTTTTAATGGAAGCATAAACCAAGAGGGGATGACAGGAATATTCCCAGTGGAAGACAACCTGAATTAGGGCTCCAAAAGCATTGAGGCAGGTTCAGCTGCAAGATACAAATGCTTGCCTGTGTTGGGAGATGTTTTACTTTAAATATACATTGTGCCTTTTGGGGGAATGTATCAGATGCAGAAGGTGATGACTGGAAAGTTGGCAGGTCAGCAGTCCAAGACCCAAGTGTTGCATGACAGAGTGAGTGCCCATCATCTGTCCCAGTTCCTGACAACCTAGCAGTTCGAATGCAAGAAATTTCAAGTAGATAAATAGGTACCACTTTGGTGGGAAAGGTAAGAGTGTTATGTGCACTCCAACATCTAGTCATGACTGCCACATGATCACAGAAACATCTGTAGACATAGACAGCGCTGGCTCTTCAGCTGTAAATGCAGATGAGCACCGAACCCTAGAGTTGGATATGACCAGCTTCCGAGCAAGGGAGACTTTTACCTTTACCTACCTTGCCTCCAGAGGAGGCGAAACCTGGGGGCAGCTATGCCCAGCATATGACAAAGTTACTTTTTTCAGTCTACATTTCACAGACTTCCTGACAGGAAACATGGGTTCTAGCTGGAAGATTCTGGGAGTAGTTTGCTAAAACAGTAACTTTTTCATTTTCTGAGCATGGCACTGAAACGTTTGAAGTCAGGGCTTTCCAATAGAGCAAATGTACAGGTGAAACTTGGAAAATTAGAATATCGTGCAAATATTCATTCAGTTTAGAAATGCAACTTAAAAGGTGAAACAAATATATGAGATAGACTCTTTACATGCAAAGCAAGATAGTTCAAGCCTTACTTTGTTATAATATTGATGCTTATGGCTTACAGCTTATGAAAACCCCACCCCCCAACTCGTGTACCCCATAATCATCACATAATCTCATGTACGCTGTACACTATGATCATCACAATTATAACGAATTAAGGCATGACATCTCTTGCTTTGCATGTAGTGAGTCTATCTCTTATATATTTGTTTCACCTTTTAAGTGAAATGAATGAACATTTGCATGATGTTCTAAATTTCTTAGTTTCACCTGTACATATGTTCACATACACCCATGTACATGCTTGGAGACATGTCAATCATGGGTCTCTGTGGCTTCCTTCCCCACACTACTTTTTCCCCCACCTGCCCCTCTGCCCCCCTGCCTGCCTCTCCATAGGAGTGAGATGCTGACTTTGCAAGCTATTCACTTTATGAATACGACCCTCAGAGGGAAGAACCTTCTCACAAGCCCAGAACTATGTTATCATCGTTATTAAGGAACTTAAAAAGGGAGCGAGGAAGAGAAGACACTGCTGGAATTGCAGGCTGATTGTGATTGATGTGTTCCTATTAGCTTCTCAGTGTTATCTCTCCGGATGGCACGAACAGCCAGTGGCTTGTAACACAACAGATTACCTGCGTTTTCAGCCCTAGATGGATGTTTAAATAAAATATAGTCCCTTTTAGCAAGAAGCTCATTTTCTCGCCGAGGCTCCCAGCTTATTTCATGTCAGCTCTGATTCGCTGTGCTTCTCCTCAGTAAACATGTCTTATCATTAATAATTCTTTACAGGCTCAATTTTCAGAGAGTCTCTCTCTTTCCCTTTCTTCTTTGTCTGTGTATGTGTGTGCGTGCGTGCATGCATGGGCATGCATACAGACTGCACATCCTTTGGTCTCTCTACCGCATTTTGATATCACTTTGGGAGTCCAAGGTGCTTCCTTTCAGAGTTTCACCTGCCTTGCCAAAAATGATTGATTACTCCTCGCCAACTGGGTGTCCAGCTATACCCAACAAATGACTTTGGCCCCTAACAGCAGGCCTTGGCCAGATAGAAATCAATATTTCACCATTAAAATCTATCAGAGAAGAGTTAAGGTACCATCTGTCCTTGCCGCCTTTCCATGGTGTGTGAACATTAAATCCGACACTTGTAGTACATGAGTAATCAATATATAGTAGTTCACAGATCATTTGTGGTCTCCTTTTAGCAGTGATGGATGCTTGGAAGAGTAGTGATTCATTTTGTCAGACCATTAAACAAGATTCTGTCCAGTTCCTTCCTGATTTCATTTAAAGGATCATTCTTCACAGTTCATATGAGAGGAACGGTTTTACCAATCTGCTTCCATTTCAATAAGACACTTTATAGAGATTTTGTGTCTTGCAGACTGTAAAAATTCTGGAGAGATAGTACAAACATTCCTTTAAAACTATCCACTGCATGACATATGCATAAAGTGTGAAAACTGAATGTAAATACGTTTACCTCTTTATCCACAAATATTGGTTTTAACTCTCCCAGCAGCGAGAGGGGCTGTAGTAACATATAGAGAAGAGCTGGAAGGCTATTTTAAAGTGGAGGATGGCAAGATGATTAAAAGAATGGTTGAAATAACTGTCAGTTCAATTACACAGATTTATGGATGGCCTTTTCTTAATCACTAAAACCAGGTAATAGCATTTGGGCTTGTTTCTTTTGGCATGTAGTGATTTTGTAATTACTATAAATGGGTTTTCGCAGAATATATGCAAACTATGTTATTATACATGGATATGGATTTTTTTTTACCTTCCCTATGCAGAGGGCTCAAGACTGGTTACATTTCGAAAATACACATGACTTCAATTACAAATCAGATGAAAGAACGAGTATTAAGTGCCTAGCCACTTATAAATGTAACGACAGTAATGGAACACTGGGCCATGCTTTATAAAACTTTCCTATGCTAAGAATAGAATGTGCAAGTTTTTAAATGAAGTTTTTGTAATAAGCATTAAAAGAAAGCCTTCACATACACACACATCTTGCAAAGGGACACTTACTACCTCAGTATCACATGGGCAGGATTCTGTCTGAAAGCAGCCCTCATATGAGGACATGGGTGAATTTGGTTTTACCGCACAACTCAAACCACACTCATCTCTTTTCTCCTTGCTTAACGCCATCTCTAGACTTACAGCACGATCAGTGTACTGGGGCAGCCAGATTATTGATGACTATGCATGCAAAAAGAGCTATGTTTAAAATTGCCACTTAGATAAGCCATTGTTAAAGAATGTTGTTTACCTCCTGGCACACCATGTTGATCTGGGGCCATTGCACAACATAATTCCTCCATGTAGTAGCTTCAATCAGACACATTTCTTCAAGCAGGCAGCATAGGCTGAAACATGCAATAAATCTGCCAGTTATCTCCATAATTGTTGCTTCATAGAAATATAGCCAATGATCATAGAGATGTTGCTAGTATGTCACAATTATTACCCTGGTCACAGACACTATTGCAATTACATGCCTATGCAATTACATATCTATGTGCATTATGAAATGACCCTTCTTCAACAAGGCATATAACATAAATCCAGACCTCAGAAGTAACATGTTGAGAAGAATTTATGACTAGCTATTTGTAGCTAATCTCTTTTCCCAATAACTAAGGTACTAATGCATTACATTAAAATTATGCCTGAAGAAAAGAGTTCTTTATCCCATTTTATGGTATAAATGTAACTTTTTAGTTACTCTGGGAACTTTCGGAGTGGGCCTCAGTTGATAGTGGTCTTCTTCTTCTTCTTCTGTGTCTAGGACAGACATGAAATTGCCAAAATGAAGCCAACTTTTGGTAAATTCATTCTGTAGTTTCTTTCATCTGACCTAGTGTGAGAAAGATTAGCCAGCACAACAAGGTAGACATTGCCTGAGGTACACCCGATTGTGGTTCAAAAATACCACAATCTTCGAGGAGACACTTTCTGTGTAGTGATGAAGGAATATCACAGTTCAAGAGGATAATGTGGTTTGTACTATAGGCCCATGGGTTGTAACATTTGGTTTTTTTTTCAAGATACTATACCTGTTTCAGTTAATTTCAAGAATTACTGTTTGTGGAGGGGGAAAACTGAAATAATACTCAAAGAGCAGGTGGCAGCCATGGCCAGGAGGGCCTTTGCATAGCTTCGAGTCATTCACCAATTGCGCACACTCCTGGATCGGGATGCCTTGCTCACAGTCACTCATGCTCTGGTCACCTCCAGATTGGATTATTGCAATGCGCTCTACATGGGACTGCCCTTGGAGACCATTCGGAGGCTTCAGCTGGTCCAGAATGCGGCTGCCCAGGCGGTGATGGGGTGCGGACGGTATGCCCATGCCTCACCTCTGCTACGGGAGCTGCACTGGTTACCGGTATGCCTCCGGGTGCAATTCAAGGTGCTGGTCTTGACCTTTAAAGCCTTTCATGGCAATGGACCTGGGTACTTAAGAGACCGCATCACCCCAAGGTTATCAGCCCTTCTGACAAAGGTAGACAGGAGGGGTCCTTTGGTGGTCCCATCAGTAAAAGAAGCATCTCTGATGGGGACCAGAAGGAGAGCCTTCTCCGTGTCTGCCCCCGCCCTCTGGAACCTCCTTCCATCAGATTTGCCCCTCCAGTCGGAGCTAGTCCCCTTCAGGAAGATGTTGAAAACCTGGCTCTGCCAACAGGTGTGGGGCACATTAGACTCCACATCTCAAGCCCATTGGCTTATTTAGCCTGCCTGTTGTGGGATTGAGGCCCCCCCCCTTGTTCTTTGATAAACCTGTTTTACTGTGGGTGGAGGGAGGGTTAGGGTAGCTTTTAGTGATGATGATGTTAGTTTTTATGTGTTTTAATTTTGCTTTTAGCTGAGGTCTTTATGTAATGTTTTTGTTGGTAATGGTTTTATCTATCTTGTATTGTACATATATTTTTTTTCTGTTGTTGCCACCCTGAGTGGTGTGTTGCACTAGGAGGGCGGGGTAGAAACAAACAAATAAATAAATAAATATGCCTTTTGAAGACTTAGAACTGTAATTAGTAACATTTTAAAAGAAAATTTCCAAGCTTTTTATTGACCACTAGCCGAATATACTTTTGACCATGTTGATACTATGTGTCAATTGAATGTGTCAGTTTCACATTCCCTTATTCAGCATTATGAAGGCTTTGATTTTTTCCCCTGCACCAAATATGCAGTTGTGAATTTTGTTGCATTTAAAAAGAAAAGAAACTATCTTAGCCATCTATACCAAACCAGGTCAATAAGCACCATTGTTACTGTCCCATCACAGGAAAAGGAAAGACCAGATGCCTGACGGAAAATGAAGTTATGACACTAACTCAAAACTAACTTAGCTGAACACATGAAACTGAATTATTACTACTTTAGCACACAAAGATGTCAATTTGGATTTCTCTCAAATTTCTCTCTCTCTCTCTCTCTCTCTTTTAAAACCTTTTTCCAATCACCATATGAATAAATTTTCAATTTTGGTAAACTGTTAACCAAATAAAACTATTGAGTGTATTATTGGTGGTATGGCTCTTGGTTGGGACACCTTGATTCCCTCCATCTGAATTTGTCCTGGCAGTTTTCCACAGACATTTATTATAAACCACCTCAAAGTGTGCTTTCTAGGGAGGATTATACATCTGTATAATGATTCTTCTCCTCCAAAAGATCTTGCTGCACTACCTTATATTTAGCCCATGGCATGCCTGAGTTCTACACTGAGTTCTTGTCAGTATTTCAGTTATATCTGTCAGCCACACATATCCCAAATGCTTCTTGTGGCATTATCCACTTTCTTTACACTCATCCTCTGCTCTTCTTCAAATCATCTGGTACTATTACTTCTTGATGGGATCATACAGGTCATTTTTCATTCAGCTTAAGTTCTACTCTTTCTGTTCCTTCATGCTGTGGGTGAAATATATGTTTGATATCTCTTTTTTATTTACCAAGAGGGGGAAATGACTTGACATGATTGTTTAACAAATATATTGTTAGGACATGTAGTTTGTGGGAAATGCCATTGGTGCACTACTAATACCTGTTTCTGAATTATCTAAGTTAGAGCACAAATAGCTTATTTTTCTGTAATTCTTAAAAGCAAGTCATTAACAAGTGGCCCACTGGTATCATTCTTCTGTCGGACAGTCCACAATGCTTGTCCGATTAGATTTACAAAGCTGCAGATTAGAGTTATAAATATATGTTGCCTCTGCTTGTGCAATATGGGCAATCCCTATTGCATCCCAGGCCACTTAATTATAGTGGTATGTAACTATACCTATGTGAATGCTGGAAGAAGAAATAAGAAGACAGGAGAAGTAGCAGTGGAACTATGATGATGCAAAATAGAAATAAATGGTTTTACAGTTACTCTAAAAACTAAGGAGACCAAAATCCTATTGGTTAATGTAGTCAAACATGCTAGAGTTGGCCTTTAGAATCAATGGGGATTTAGTGAGGCAAATGCTCAGGTCCCATTGATTCAAATGGACCTGCTGTAACTCATAGGAATTTGTTTTAGTATTTTATACAGTTTATTGGTAGTTGTAGGTATTTGTTGTCATTTTTTTTTTGATGTTAGGCTCCCAGAGTAGGGCATTTTAGATGTGGATCAGCTTTTATTGTGTTATTTGGATTGTGTTACTGGTCTGTGTTGAAACCACAGTAGGATACATATACATTTTACAGCTGTCTCAAATAAACAAATTTCATACTGCAAGATATATCTATGTAAGTGCAGATGAAAATCATGCCCTTCCAGGCCTTCGTATTAAATTCTTGGTTACCAAAAGTGCTGTAAAAAGCCACCATTATGATATACAGAGAAGAACTGCAGTGTTAACAAAGAGATTGGCAAGAATGCCATCAAATTAGTAATTCTTTCCTTTTCCAGGCAAAATCATACCTGTCAACCGCAGCTCCGGAAAATATGGGACCTGCGCAAACGGTTCTGCGCAGATCGCCTTCTACGCATGCGTAGAAGGCTTTTACGCTTTCGTAGAACCCTTCTACGCAAGCATAAAAGCCTTCTACACATGCGTAGAAGGCAATCTGCGCAGAAGGGATGCGCAGTACCTCTTTCCCCCCACTGCCAATTCCGGGGTTTTGGCAGCTGCGGGCGGGAAATGGTGCAAATCAGTGCTGAAAATTGGGAAAGCCCGGCCAATCCGGGAAGGTTGACAGGTATGGTCAAAATGAAGGTGTTAGTGGACATGTCTTCTAAGCATACTTTCTAAATTTATTTTGAAAATATTTCATTTGCAACACAGTACCCTCTGTTCTTACTTCCACTCTAGCTTCACCTCTTTCTGGTGCCTAGTTAGTGCTTAGTGGGTTTAAAAAAAATAATAATCAGATACAAGGCTAAGCTACATATCATATTAATTTTGTTACACACATGGTAGTTATGCAGAAGCTGTGTTCAATGCATTGAATGTTTACTCTTTTATTCTACCAAGTTTTAGATTCATCTGCTAACCTGTTTTCTTAGTATAAGCCGTAGTTGTTATTGTGATTCACAGCAACCTTGGTAGGGTTTTGCTCTGTCAATCATATTGGTGGTTTTATTGAACACTTTTGATAAATAAAAGTAGTTTACCATTGGCCACCTCTGTGAGTTTCCGTATCTGAGCAGGGATTTGAATTCAGTGTCCTGAGTCCTAATTCAACCATCTAACCACTGCAGCGCACTAGCCTTTACATATGCCACAGGTGCCCCAATAATGATACCCTATCTTATTTTGGCTATAATGGTAAGCTGTGACTGATAACTACAGGTACGACCCAGGCTTAACATAAGGTAGCCCCCATAGCCCTTAAATATCCCACTTCTACCACAGCATCTCCCTCTAGAGCTCTTTATGGAATCAGCCCATCTCATCTTTGATCTTCCTTTTTTATCATGTCTTCTCATGATCTGACCAAATGAGATTTCCTCAGTTCTATCATTTTCTAGTTCAGGCTTGATTTGATCTAGGACTCAGTTTTTTGCCTTTCTGACAGTCCCTGTTCACCTCTAATCCTTTCTAATTCCATTGTTTTTGCTAATTCTCCACAAAGGCTGTTTTTACATAGCAAAAACCATGTGCATGTGTATGTAATTCAACAAATAGTACAATACTCAGTAGGATTAAATCTCAAGAAGATTATATTTTGGACTATGTCCCAGAATTTCTAGCCATCTGGGGATCGTGGCAAATGATCATGCTATCTACAGGCCTCTGTGGGATATAGTTGTAAATTTCAGGAAATCCAGCCCATAACCTTAGGTGACATGGTGTTAGATCTTGGGTTGTGGTTCCATTATTGAAGCTGAAAAGTCCACACCTGTGCCCATATCGCTGAAAATACATAGGCTCTCGTGCAATTGGGATGCCTAATTCTGCCAGTTTTCCAATCAGATGGAGTCTAGGGATGGTGAGCTGTATGCACATGTTGAGCTGTATGCACTACTTGCTCTTTACATGAGAGCAAGTAGTTGGCCTAGGAAATATAACAGGAACATAATCTTTAAAAGCTTGCATCATTCAGTACCTGTATCTTTCTAGATGGCACAGTTGAAGGTGACAACTGACAGAAATGTCAGCTCAGGATGAACAGATGCCATTTGCTTAGTTGTGAAATATCTGTCTTTTAAGAATTAGGATTACTGCATTGGGAATGATGCAACGCTATTCCTTTTCATGTACCATTTCTGAATTCTTCTTGAATAACATCTAGACCAGTGTTTCCCAACCTTTGGTTTTTGGACTTCAATTCCCAGAAGCCGAAGTCAATTTCCCAAAGCAATGATCAGCCAATGTAATGATTTGGGCTTCTGGGAATTGAAACCCCCCTGTGGGGCATGGGCCCCATGTTGGGAACCACTGATCTAGACTTGCTAGATTAGATAATGACCCACTGTATCCACCATTCTAAGTATAGCAGGAACTATTATTATTATTATTATTATTATTATTATTATTATTATTATTATTATTATTTATTTTTATTTTTATTTTTATTTTTATTTTTATTTTTATTTTTATTATTATTATATAATCCAGATGTTACAGAAAACATTAGGAACAAGGAATGACAATATCTTCCTATCCCCCACACTTGCCATATTTCACCTATTCAGAGATGTATACACCTAGATATGTAGACTTGGTCATATCTAATAGCTATCAATAGGTCTATCCTTCATTTTATATGACAGTGATGGCTAACCTTGGCACTCCAGCTGTTCTGGAACTACAATTCCCAGAAGCCCTGATCTGCAGGAGTGCTGACTTGGACTTCTGGTAATTGAAGTCCAAGAACAGCTTTAATGCCAAGGTAAGCCACCAGGATTTTATGAGATAGTCCTTCTTTGGGTTTCCCATTACACATGATTGAAAAGGAGGACAAAAGAGGATGTTGCATAACGTTAGGCAGCTCATGCTAGAAGAGCAGGATATAAATATAACAAAATAAATAAATAAATGTACAGATGCAAAATTAGGGACTATTTTTATACACTAGATAGAATTACAAGGCATTTTATATGAGCATTAGGGCAGACTTTCCTAGGCGTCTTGTCAGTGATGCACTGCAGCAGGTTCTATCAGGTTCTGCAGAACCGGTAGTGGAAATTCCCCCAGGCCACACCCACTTGGCTGGCCACACCCACCTCCATAGCACATAATGCAGGATGTTTGGCCATTCCCACAGATTTGGCCCCGCCCACAGATTTGGCCAACCCACAGAGTAGGTAGTAAATTTTTTTGCAGTGTATCACTGTGTCTTGTGTGTCTGGGCTGCCGAGTCTGCAGTCCTGTAAGTGGGCAATTTCATGGTCCCTGCGTTTCCTTCTTACATTTTTTGAAGTTTTAGCCAGACTTGAACTGAACAGCTCTTCAAATGTAAGATACTTCAGTGGAAGATGGCTGTTTGGCAGCCCTCCAAAAGAGGAAATGTCTTCCCTAAAAGGAGACACATGGCCACTCCACACTTCTCTACAAGAGGACCGGAAAAAAGAGGGAGTAAAAAGGTGGAGAAGTTACACTTGTTTAGTGTATGGGACCAAAGACAGTGAACAGCCGAAGTGGTTGGCTTAACACAGGTTTATTGCATGATGATCCGGGGGAACATGGGGGTAATGGTGGTGGTACATCTCATTATATACTGAGGACTATACATTTGAATCTTGCAGCACGGTAGCTCATTGGCTACTGTCGGCGTGGCCTCGCCCAGGCACGCCTTACTCTCGCAGTTGTATCTTCTTCCTGCTGAATGCGAGTATCTTCATTCTGCTGAATGCGAGTATCTTCATTCTGCTGAATGCGGAGGCATTTCCCGCGGCTGTCCGTGATTGAGCAATGTGAACCATGTGAGGCTGAACGCTCGCAGCTGCCCCAAGGGGTTGCTTGCTCGCGTTCCTTTCAGCTGAGATACATTGTAATTGTGATGGATACATTTTTATCTTGATAGCTTTACAGTACATTGATATGCATACATAACAACTTGTGAACAAAGAGGCCATTTTGGCCAGGGATTTCTGGTAGTTCTAGACCAGAAAACATGGCCAAGCACATAACTCTGTTTCTTGCTGTAAACAGCACTGCAGCAGCAAAAGTCATGTATAAAATGGGGGCAGGGACACAGTGAAACTACTAGCCTGAAACCCATTGCCTTTCTTTTAAATAGCCTGTCATCACATTCAGGCACTCCTGTGGATCCCAAGCCTTGCTTTTTTTGGCTACTTCATAGCATTGCCTGCCACTTGCTTGCTGTAAATTCTTGCAAAGTACAAAAGCCTGCTTGTAGTGTCAGTGGGGAAGGTTGTAAGGTAACAAGACTAATCAGGACTTCACCATGAAAGGAAATACACCCAATTAACAGCTATTAAGGAAGAATGTTATGGCACCCTGCACAGTGAAGGCCATTATACCTTGTGGAAATTAATCTTAATTATTTGTACCCGTGTACATACATGCAGAGGGAAGCAACTCACATTAATCTACATTAAAGGTAATACATTGTTGCTGTATTATCTATTCAGTCAGAATTGACTGCTGGGCCTTGAGTACATATCGACGGTGCTAAGCCACAGTAATTGAAGTGCAGCATGTTCCAAAGACACAATTTGTTCCATGAATCAACGGGTACAATCTTTTATATAATTAAAAACAAAAGAAGAAACAATAAAATACAACACTCTCTCTTCAGAAAGCTGAGAGGAGAAACAGATGTTATAAAGGAATGTGAAGCACTTTTAAGGAGGCCCTTAGCACATATAAATCTGTGTTTCTTCTTCTTTGTTTTAAATAGCAGCAATTAGGAAGAACCAAACATTGCACTGTTGCACCATGTGGTTAATTTTACTCACTCATGATAGCCTGGATTATAGGATTATCGGCTCAGTGGTTCCAGGCGGTTAGTTATGTTGTCTACAAGCTGAAAAGCTGTGGCACGAGAAATAACGAACGAGGTGTTTCTTGCTTTAGATTCTCACCTAATGATCAGACACATGTACAAACAGCTGTTCAGGATACAGGAATAGGGATAAATAGAGGATGCAATAAGCTCCAGCTGTTTGGCTCTACTGTAGAATTCAGTTCAAGGACATTCTTCTTACCAAACAGCAGGATTTGTGCTTGCAGAAAACAAATGATAAAAATCAATTTCAATTGATTATTTCTTTGGGGGGAAAGATTGTGATACCAATATCCTTTTCTTCTTCTTAAACCACATGCAAAATCATATGTATCTAAACCATTGATTGCCCTAGTGGTGAAAATCTGCTTTATTGAAATAGAGCCTTTGCTCTTGAAATGCTTTGGAAGATCAATCCCTGAAGAATTAGAACAAAGGTCCATCCCATTTTACATTCAATTTCCAAAACTATCCAGCCATCTACCACTGGAAAACTTAGCAACAGTATATGACATCAAGAGCTGCCCTTTGCTTCTTTTTACAGAAATCATGAGTTTTTGATGTGAATGTTTCATTTATTTTAGCTTTCCCAATCTATGTTTTTCAGATTTTCTGAGTGCCAAGTCCCATGAACCTTGGTGTTGCCCACTTAAGTGGAAACAAACAGACTTTCTAGTCCAATACTGTCAGAAGGGGAAGCCAAGTTATTTTGGTACCCGAGCTAGAAATCCCCACAGGTACCTCTCTCCATCACTGATAGTAAAAATAGGATAGTAACAAATAATTAACAAATAGTTTCCTTTGTATGATACCCTGTAGTTTCTGTCTAAGATGGCTACCTTTCTCTGCCTAATGTATGGCTGCCTATGGCAGCAGGCTTAGTTGGTTTTGCTATTAAATGAGCTGGATTCTATATATCTCCACGTTCACACTGTATGTTGTTGTCCGCCAGAATCCCCCACTTGAGCATATTGGTCTTACATTTGGGCACTCAAACCCTTAGCCTATTCAGGGTCTTCCAAGTGATGTGGGGGAGATTGAGGTCCTCAGCTATATCCTCTTTTAATATTATTCCTTGTTTGGTGAGCAGCTTCCTCCATCTAATTTTATTTTGCTTTTGTGTACCCTCAAGAATGATTGTTCTTGCCATAAAGCTCTTCCTGGAACTGAGCCAGCAGATGTGAGGCTCATATTCATTCAGAGGAGGCCAAGGGTCATACTCTTGCTTATTTCTCTCAGAGTCCGCTGCTACTTCTCTCCTTATCTTAGGTGGAGCAATACCAACAAGAGGATATATTTTCTCAATTGGTGTAAGTTTGAGGCATATTGTCACTATATGCATGGTTTCATTAACAGCAATGTCAACTTGTTTTGTGTGTGAGGATGCACTCCATACTGAAGTAGCATATTCTGCTGCAGAGATGCTCAGGAGTAAATTGATGTACGCAGTATGAATGGCTGAGCTCCCAATTTATATTTTATCAACTTCCTGATGACATTGCTCCTTGTACTGTACTAACTTTAGCTTTGGTATTCAGATAGTGCTGCTTAAAAGAGAACATCCTGTCAAGTGTCATGCTGAGGTATTTTGGTGTTGAACAATGCTGTAATCAATTTCCTTGCCATGTAATATCCAACGCAACCCTTGTCACTCAGTTTCGAAGGTGGAAAGCACACACTTGAGTCTTACTCGGGTTATGTTTCAAATGGTTGATGTTGTAATTCTTCAAGTGCTCCAGTAAGTTTTCCAGCTACCACATCAAAACTTGAGCCTTTATGGGTTATTGTTGTGTCACACCGGTCAGTGAAAGGGGTTCATTCTAGGTATTGTTTCTGCGCATACCATGGATAGATTAATAGCACATGATCTAGTCTTGATCAAAATGCACTTAAATTGTACTTCCAGAGAAAGCAATCTAAAAATATATCTGGGAATATGCAGTTTTGTGGGGAAATAGGTACACAAATATGCATCTAAGTGTGGCTTTCTTGGTAGATTTTTTCTCTTTAATGTACCATGGATTTCATACAGAACCTGGGCAGATTCACTTTTATGAATGAAAACCTCTGAAAGTGACTTTGACTGAATAGGTTGTCCTTTATGAGAGAAGCTGTACATGGTGGCCTGCTCTGTCCAAGGGCAGACCAGCCCTGGTCATCTCACTTTGAGGCCTTCCTGAACAAAGAGCTGAAAGATGTTACTCTTTTAAAAAGTTGCTATAACAATACAACTATAAGAAAGTGTGAAATCTGAGAATAAGTGTATTTTTACCTCCACATTAGGTATGGCTTAGGTCAGTTTGTGGCAGAATTCACAGAGATCACATTTGTTGATTTAGTACGGAAAGGCTGTAGAAGGTCTTTAGCAAAATCCATGCTTCAAATCCAAGAGATTCCTGGTTAAGACTTTGGAATCTCTAGAGCGGAGGACTTGTAAAGGCTTCTATCTGAAATGCATGTGGGCTGCTTGGTGTAAGCAGTAGAAAGCTATACAGACCAAAGATATGGCCAAGTGTAAGGCAGCTTTCTTACTTTCCTATGCCTAAATATAGCCCTTGATTTTCTCCCACACAATTTAATGGGAGTGATGGCAAAATTGCACTGACTCCTGCTGATGTAGTCCTGCCCATTCATGGTACAGTCCTCTTCAGGATCTTCTTTCTTGAGCATGTTGTGTAGCAATACTAAAGTAGTATAGAAGAAAGATAACCCAGGAATGGTACTTCCCATAAGAACTGTTTGACGGAGATGGCAGAGAAGAAGCCTCCAAGTATGTGGCATTAAGTATGTGGCATTAGATCACCTCCATGTGAATAGGAATCCAGATCAGACACAAATATTTTTCCCTCCTTTGGGAATATATAGTGACATTTGAGAGCCAGTTTAAATACAGTCAATGTGCAGTCCTTAGTTTCATCACCAGTGATTATATTCATCAACATTGAGAAAGATATTTGGCAATACCTTCAGTAGTATGAATGTACCTCTGAATGCTTTCTTCTGATTTGTTTTCTTTTGCTTTGTTCATTGCAGGGCCATAGCAAAGGGGGCCAGAACGGGCTTCACCCACTCTGAGTTAGCAGTTTGCCTACCCTCAAACTCCCTGGCCACTAGAGGGAATAAAGCATGGTTTCCCATAGAAATGCATGGGGGGATTCACCCACCCACATCTGGAATCCTGGCTATGGTCCTGGTTCTTTGCTGGATTTTGTCTGCATGAAGTTGCAGTAAGAATTCACTTGCCAAATGAACTAGCTTTTGTGGCCTTGAGCTCCTCATTAGCTAACTTCATAATATCATTAACACGGTGATTAAAGGATAGTTACTCCATTATTAAGAGTTCATTATATCTTAATCTCAGTCCAATTGATGACAAGGGAAAAAAACCACAAATCCATGGAATAAGGCTTTGAATTTGAGCCACAGTGTTCTAAAGCTAGGAAGGGGGAATATAAGGCTCTCCAACTGTTAGACTACAGTTCTCATCATCCCTTATGTTTAGATTCAGTCCAATAACACCCAGAAGGCTGCAAATCCTTTACATCTCTTCTAGTGATAACTGCTTTGCATGCCCAAGAAGCAAAGAACACAAGCATTGCTGGAGTCCAAATACAGATGAATGAACCTTATGCCAATTGTCTTCCATCAGGGGGTACATTGATGGCATGGTTCTCTCCCTGTGTGTACAAAATTTACACATATTCAATTGATCCTTTTCTCATGTGTACGTAACTTGTTTGTGGAACATTTGCTGTTTTTGTTCATATCGGTGCAATCCAATGGTCCTGTCCTTGGCTGGGGGAACACAAATGTGTTCACAAGCCTCACATTCTTTGGGAAGGCTCCTTTCATATAAATACTAATGATTTATGTCATTAGCACATTTGTGTCAATCATTAGCAATATGATGTCACAACGTACGTGATTTCCCCTGTACAAGTATAAATCTGAAACATGGTTCTGTCCAGTAGCATTTAGTGGACTGAGTTCATGACTGTGTATTCACAATAAGCCATTACACGGTCAGAGTCTGTAAATTAAAATGCTGACTGGGAAGCAGAAGGTCAGCAGTTCGATTCCCGAGTACTGCAGGACGGAATGAGCTCCCCTCTTTGTCCCAGCTCCTGCCAGCCTAGCAAGAAATTGCAAGTACTGTAGATAAATAGGGACCACTTCGGTAGGAAGGTAACAGTGATCCGTGAGCTCCGGTGTCTAGTCATGCCTGCCACATGACCACGGAAACGTTTGCAGAAGCAGACAGCGCTGGCTCTTCGGCTTGGAAACAGAGATGAGCACTGCACCCTAGAGTCAGATATGACTGGCTTTCGAGCAAGGGAAACCTTTACCTTTACCACACCTTTGTAATTTGGTACTTCTTACTCTGCAGGAAGTACTTCATATCATTATTATTAAATTGTTTTTAACCCTAAATTAATGTTCTACTTTAAAAAGTTACACAAATAGGAATCTTTTTTACATCCAATAATGGGCATAAAGCAGCTTTCAGCAAGGAAAAAACCCACATTCAACCTGAAGAGCATAATAGATTTATCAAACTAGTAAAATGCCAAGCCATAAAATATACAAACCTAATTTCTATTCAGGCTCAGAAAGAATAATATAGCAGCAAATTTAAAATGTCATATTAGGTTAAACATTTTGCATGAATTTAGAAACAGTGAGTACTTGAGTGATGAAAGACATCTGTTTGTTACAACATTGTGCTTTTACTTACATCTAAACAAGCATGTGTTGTTTTGTGACTGTTGCTGGAAGGTCACTTGAGTTTACTGTGCAAATCTGAGTGCTGGGACTGTATCTCTGAAGAAATCTGGTAGCTGAAAAATAAAATTATTATCACAGAGTGTGCACATTTACCTAATTATCTCTTCTGACCTGAAGTGGTATCTGAATTATTATTCAGAAGTAGATGAATGAGTCTCTCACACTAGCTGTTTTCATGACCCTGACTGCCACCTGCAGCTATCAATGAAACCCATGTGGATTATACAATTAGTGAGACAGAAATCTTTCCAGAAGGGTATTTTAGAATGGAATTTCTGCATTTTAAAACTACAACTTATTGGTTTCCCATGTTTCTATTTTTATAGAGAGCTGTTGAGGCAATGGCTTATTAGGGGAAGAAGGCTAAAGAATATCTTATGCTGTAAGATATTCTTTGCCTATCAGAATGGCAGCTTGTATACGATCGGTCTTGTCAGGTTCTGGAAGCTAAGCAGGGTTAGTCAGTATTTAGATAAAAGATCATCAGGGTACAGGTTTACAGTTTACCCCCACCATTTTCAGAGGTTCAGTATCTGTGGTTTTGTTTATCAACAGAAAATATTCAGGGGAAAATCCCTATATAAGATAATGTTAATAAAGGACTGTGTTGAGTAGAACACCATTTCCAGGGAAGCCATTTTGTAAGCAAACATGAAGATCGGCAGAGGCATTTCCAACACCAACACCATCACTTGTATGATTCCTGTATGTGTGCTAAAGTATAGGGTTCACTCCTGTCCATGGTTTTGGAACATTTCCCTGCAGATACAGGAGTGACCTGTATAATACCAGGGATCAACACATAAGACTATGAGGGAATCTTGCCTGAAGCTTGGGAAAGCCCTGGTTAGCCAAAGTTAACTATAGTAAAGGTAAAGGTTTCCCTTGCTCAAAAGCCAGTCATATACAATTGTTATGTATGTACAATGTTGCTTTAAGAAATGTATGAATGTAACCTGACCATAATTACAATGTAGCTCAGCTGTCTAGGAACGCGAGTAAGCTGCCCAATAGAGGGCAGCTGCGAGCGTTCAACTCACATGGTTCACATTCCTCAAATCACCGGCAGCCGCGGGAACTCTCCCACACTATCACTAACTACAGAAGAGGGGCGTGACTTGGAACAACGTCACGCCGGTAGCAGCCAATGAGCTACCATGCAACAAGATTCAAATGTATTGTACTGCTGTATATAATGTGATGTACCTCCGCCATTACCACATGTTCATCCTGATCATCACCCAATAAACCTGTGTTAGTCCTTACTGCGACTCCTTCTTTGTCTTCCGTGCAAGACACTAAAACGACTCTAGGGTTCAGTCAGTGCTCATCTCTTTCAAAGCCAAAGAGCCAGCGCTGTCTGCTTCTGCAGACGTTTCCGTGGTCATGTGGCAGGCATGACTAGACACCAGAGTGCACAGAACGCTGTTTACCTTCTCACCAAAGTCATCCCTATCTATCTACTTGCAATTTCTTGCTTTCAAACTGCCAGGTTGGCAGGAGCTGGGACAAAGACGGGAGCTCATTCCGTCCTGCAGTACTCAGGAATCGAACTGCTGACCTTCCGCCTCCCAGTCAGCATCTTAGCCACTTGAGTCACTGCAGTTCCTTTTAAACTATAGTGGGAAAGAAAGAATAGTGACCTGAGCAGAGCAGCCAGTTGCATAAACTCTGAATGGAAGGCAAGGACCAGATCTAGAGCTTTCTCTACCATAGCCCCCACCCTCTGGAATGATTTGCCAGTGGAGATAAAATCAGCCTCATTGCTGCCAATATTTCATATGTCTCTGAAGATGTAACTTATTTCAACATGTGTTCCTTTGCTATGAATATCTCTTGGGCTGTAATATTATTTGCCCTGAAGTTGGGCAATCTGCTGCTTTAGTTTCCCAATTAGGTTTTTATTTTTATTTTTCTGATCAGATAGATAGAGATTGTTTTTAATTGATGGTACTATATCTCTGACAGCATGGATTTATGTTTTCTTATATAGATTGCTAGGATCTTTAATGCGTTTAATTTTTTAAAATAATTTACTTCCATATTGTTTGTTATGCTTCATTCCCTGGTTTTATTTACTATTGTGATGTTTTATTCATTTATAAGCTGCTCTGAGTGGTACCTGCACCAAAAGGGTGGAGTATAAATGCAATAAATAAAATAGCATGTAATTAAATTTAATCTAGTCTGTCCAGGTTGTCTTGCTATGGTAATAGTGTAGACCAGGAGTCCTCAACCTTTTTTAACTGGTGGCCGGGTCATGCTTCCTCAGACAGCTCTGGGGCCGGATGACCATTTTGTCCTTCCTCCACCACATGGTTCTTCCTAGTGTGGTGGGAGCGGTGGGGGCCACATGAAATGGCAGTGTGGGACGCATCTGGCCCATAGGCTGCAAGTTGAGAATCCCTGGTGTAGACAATACTGCCAGTGACTCAATGTCGATTGTCAAGCAGCAGTTAACTAACCGGTCAAGCCTGAAGACTAACAGCCTTGGGAGGCAAAGTCCACAGGGAAGGGTGAGGGTGCCCATGTGGATTAAATCCCACTTGAACCCATCTTGATGGAGGGAAGCAGCTTCATCAACACTGGCCTGGGGGTGATGAGGACTTTGTTTGCCAAAAGGGCTCAGGACCGGAAAGTGACTCATGGAACTGGATCAGTGGTATGGGTTTCACAATGCAATGCAGGAGGCAAATCTAAGAGTACTGCTCTATATTGTTCGAAGGACAATATTCAAGGCTGCTCACCATGATGATAGCCAATATTTAGAATTGGATATGGCACATGAAGAAGAAATTTAATCCACATGATGTTTGGGTTCTAACCTGTCAAGCTTCAAGTGAAGTGGCTACATTATATGCCTTCTTCAGACCGTGATCTGTCTTTCCCTTGACTATGTTGGAGCTGTTCCTTTGACTGCTGTTGTTGTTCCATGGCAATACAGTTATTTGTTGTTGTTCAGTTGCACAGTGGATTCCAACCCTTCTAACCCTGTGGACCATTGCCCTCCAAGCACCTCTGTCCTGCACCATCCTCCTCAACCCACCCAGCTCTGTGCCCATTGTGTCTACAATACCATCTAGCCATACAGAATCACTGTACTGTAATAGTTAATGTTACTATATAATGGTGTCATGAGGATTTACCACATTTGTCATTGAGCATATGATAAGACGTTGAACAAAGAAGTCTTATAGCATTCAAATGATGCTGGAAAGTAGAACAAAGATCTAAGTCAGACAAAGAAAGAGTTACTTACACTGCCCCAAATTCCTTAGCCAGCACAGAATTGGGGATTCTGAGATTTATGGTAAAAAAAAAATCTAAGAAAATTAAAATTACCATATATACTCAAGTATAAGCTGACTCAAATATTAGCCAAAGTACGAAAACCCAGGAAAATAGATTGGCCCGAGTATAAGCCGAGGGTGGGTAATGCAGCAGCTGCTAGTGAGTTTCAATAATCAAAATACATGAAAATATGGTAAAATTAACTAAATTGTTGGCACATCTCAATCCGGCACAGTCTTGGGACCCTTGTGGTCACTGACCTGAGTATAAGCCATGTCCCCTTTTTGGGGCTCATTTTGGAGCTAAAAAACTCAGTTTATACTCGAGTATATACAGCATGTGAGATATTAATTTGGATCACATTAAATGGTTCTGGTGATAATGTATATCATAATAGCAAAGTAGAAACCTGTTAACCTGACTACTTCGCAATGAAAAAAGCAACAGGAGAATGCAGACTCCTCACAGAAAGTGAAGTAAAAATGTGTAAAACTACAATCATTTGTAGTTTTTCCTCAGTATATAGGGCATGACAGATATGCCTGCTCATGCAAAAATGAGCAATGAAACTGAACTCTTTTACTTTTGTTGAAGAAATAAGTGTGGCTGTGTGAGCGAGAAAGAACGAACCACAGCTGGATTCATCTGAAAATATCTCAATCCAGTTAGTTTCGACAGAAAAATCACTGCAAGCAGCTATGTGTCTTTCAAAAGCTCTTGCTAGCTACCTTTTTTAAGAATTTCTTTTCCTTATAATTTTTAAAACAATTTTATTAAAATGTCCTCCTTTAACCCCAGAAGAGGCTAAGCATATATTATTCCTGTTGCTCTTTCTCTTACTGGTGAGATTATGTGAGTTGTAGTTCAGGTGATCTAGTAGGACAGAGGGGAACTCTCATTTGTTGTTTGGAGAATCCTACAAGCACTAAAAAGCTCAAACCTTTCCTAATTCTCCACAGGGAAGCTTTTTTTATTTATTTAAGGAAAGAGGTTTATATGCATGACCTGTATGTAGGCTCTTCATAGACACCCACTTGATCACTGTGTGAACAGAGCAGTGGATGAGATCCACCTTTGATTTGATCCAGCATGACCCTTCTTAAATCCTTAACAGGGCACTCTACTCAGAAGGCGATAGCTCTGATGGGTCACTTGAGTCCCACGCTCCCAGCTATGTTTCCAATATATATTTGCAACAACAAATTTAGTTGGGCTAAGTTCTATTGTCTGTTCGACTATAGTAGACCCACTAAATCAGGGATTCTAAATCTGCGACCTGTGGGCCAGATTCGGCCCATACCACCATTTCATGTGCTCCCCACCTCCACCACACCAGAAAATTCCATGTGGTGGAGGAAGGGCAAAATGGCCATCCATCCAGCCCCTGAAGCTGTCTGAGGAAGTGTGACCCACCCACAGCTTTAAAAGGTTGAGAACTCCTGCACTGAATGAATGGAAATTAAATCAACAGTTATAGTGGTACTATTAATGAGATTAATTGGGTTACCCATTGGAAAACCTATGATAGATAACTAGGAGAATGGTTCATATTGTTTGAGTGATTTTCCCTACCCAATCCTATAAATCAACAGGATTCTAGCAGAGATTATATTGTTTCAGTTTTAAAATAGTTTGCCTTTTTGATTAAAGCTAAAGATTTATCCCCAAAGATAGAGAAAATATTTCTTGACCAAAAATTTTTAAAATTTAAATGTCATGTTTTGCTCAGCCTTTCTTTGGCCTATAGAAAACCTACTTTTGCAAACTTAAGAAACTTGTCACTGGAAGCCAATAATCAAACTACTAAAGTTACTGACATAGAGTATTAAAGTCTTTGTAATTCATTACATTCCACAGAGCCACTGTAAGCTGGTCAGAAAGCTCTAAAGTGCTGATAGCTAGAGTTAAAGCCTGACATAACTCATTTTATTATACAGACAGTGCGTATTAGTGAAGCCATTTTTCATTTTAAAGTCATGTAAAACCTTGAGAACTTCCCCAAACTCTGAAAAGATCTGCACAAGAGGAAGATTATGGAAAGAGGTAAAATGAGTGGATCTTGCCGGGACACATACATAGAAACATCAATAAGAGAAAATGGAAAGACCCTTCTCCATTCTTACGGCTGGAGTAAATTGACACCTACACTGGATGTCAAGCCAATCTTGGACTGAGCACAAAGGCAGTGGGCAAAAACACCTACCCCATATCCTTTATATATATAATACAGTAGTACCTCAGATAAACTCTGATTCGGATAAAGTCCGATTCGGATAAAGTTGCGGTTTTCATGCACACGTGATGTGTCGCTAAAAAAGGAACGTTGTCTGAGGTATTTGGTATAGGAACCTCGGATAAAGTCCATTTTTGGATGTTATCCAATGCATCACCCATTTGATTTGGATAAAGTCCAAAATCGGATGAAGTCCAAACTTGTGGAATGGAGTTTGGACTTTATCCAAGGTTCTACTGTACAATACAGCCTTTGACTTTGTGAGTTATGAAAAATTGTGGGTTATTCTGAAATAAATTGTTGTGCTCCTGTAACCTGTATTGTGGACAAAAGTTACCATTTGGAGAGAATATGTAGAGACAGAACATTTTCCTATAGGCAAAAGTGTCAGAGAAGAGAACATTTTATATTCTTATCTGTTCAACCTGTATGCAGAGGATATTGTACAGAAGTCCAGACTAGATTCAGATTAAGTAGTGTTGAAACTTGGTGGAAGAAGCATCAATAAATTAAGACATGCCAATGATGTAGGGTTGCCATAATTCTCTTCCACAAAACTGGGACAGAAGTAAAGGTTTCTCTTGCTCGAAAGTCAGTCGTATCTGACTCTAGGGTTCTGTACTCATCTGTTTCAAAGCCAAAGAGCCAGTGCTGTCTGCTTCTGCAGACGTTTCCATGGTCATGTGGCAGGCATGACTAGACACCAGAGCACACAGAACACTGTTACCTTCCCACCAAAGTGGTCCCTATTTATCTACTTGCAAGTTCTTGCTTTTGAACTGTTAGGTTGGTAGGAGCTGGAACAGAGATGGGCATTCATTTTATCATGCAGTACTCAGGTTTTGAACTGCTCACCTTCTGCCTCCCAGTCAGCATCTTAACCACTTGAGCCACTGTAGTGAAAGGGTACTGCAAAACAGGACCATTTCTGCTGGCTCTTATACAAATATGCCCTAAGATCAGGAACCTTCATTACCTTCTGGGGTGTGTGTGGTGTGTTGGAAAAACAAATACAGAAATTAAATAGCTAGGAATCTTTAAGAATGAACATGTTATAAAAGATCTGTTCCAAAAAATCTATTTTGGAATGCTGCATTCCATGGTTTACTTAGGAGTAAGATCCACTGAACGATGGGGCTTACTTCTAAACAAATAGATAAAGGCTTCAGCTTTTGGTCTCACTCACTCATCCACTCTAGTATGAGCAAAGTATACCCACAGGGGGTCCCACTTATTTTAATCAGAGCTCCCTCCCAATTAAAAGGGTGCAGGATTGCAGCAAGGAGAAAGGCGGGAGAACAAAAGGAGTTCTGTCTTCTCTCCCTTCCCGTGGTTGCTTCTCTCTTCTCTCCCCCAACACACACACACACACCCCATGACTAACTCCACTTGTGCGCACTTCCCTCCATGGGGCACGAGGCAGGAGGGAATTTGAGGATGGCCAAAGTGCTAACTCAGGGTAGGCAAAGCCCATCCTGGCCACCCCCTGGCTAAGGCCCTGCCTGAAACTGGCACTCTCTAACACACACATATCTATTGGACTTCTGGAGACTTTCTATTTGCATTAGTTTACCTGATCTCCTCCTCCTCCTTCTTTGGCTACCAGGCTGCTGCGGCTGCAGGCTGACTGGTAGTTAAGCACAGGCGTCGCTCTAAGGCAGCAAGAAAAAGGTTTGATTCCCACCCACCCCCCAAACTAATAGCACACCCCTTGGTTTGAAACCTTACAAATCCGGGAGTTTTCAATGATTTTTACGGAACCAGTCAGGACAGTTACAACCCAAGAAATTCCTGGTTTTCCGGTACGTATGGCAACTCTACAATGATGCCATTTTACTGGCAGAAAGCAGTAATGACTTGAAACAACTTTTAGTGAAAGTGAAAGGTGAAAGTGCCAAAGCAGTGCCAAAACAGGAGTGCAGTTGAATATTAAAAAGAAAAAGACATCTCTGTAGAAGACTCTACTGCCAATCTAGCAGTTTGAAAGCAAGAAATTGCAAGTAGATAAATAGGGACCACTTTGGTGGGAAGGTAACAGCGTTCCGTGCGCTCCAGTTTCTAGTCATGCCTGCCACATGACCACATGGAAACATTTGCAGAAGCAGACAGCACTGGCTCTTCAGCTTTGAAACAGAGATGAGCATCGAACCCTAAAGTCAGATACGACTGGCTTTCGAGCAAGGGAAACTTTTACCTTTACCTATAGAAGACTACATCTTTCATGTTGATAATGAAGTAATCAAAATAGTGGAACATTTTTATAGTCATAAGAACATAAGAACAGCCTTGCTGGAACAGGCCACAGCCCATCCAGTCCAGCATGATGTCACACACAGTGGCTCACCATTTGCTTCAGGGTATTCCCAAGGAGATGCCTTCACCTGCTTAGGATTCCCTGGAAATGGCATTGAGAGCTATCCTGCCTATCTCTCCAACCCGGAGGTTGTCCTTAAGTATCCATAATTATAGCCATTGATACCCTTTTCCTCCATGAACTTGTCTAATCCTTTCTTAGAGCTGTCAAGACTGACAGCTGTCACCACTTCTTCTGGCAGGGAGTTCCATAGACCAGTAATCATCTGGGTGAAAAAGTACTTTCTCTTATTTGTTTGAGAACTAGTACCCAAAAGTTTCATGGAGTATCCCCTAGTTCTAGTGTTACGTGATAGGGAAAACAGTTTTTCTTTATCTACTTTGTCCACACCGTGCATGATTTTATAAACTTCAATCAAGTCACTTCTTAGACGCCGTCGTTCAAGAGTGAAGAGGCCCAACCGTTGCAGCCTCAGATGGTAAGGAAGGTGTTCCAGTCCCCTAATCATTCTGGTTGCTCTCCTCTGCACTTTTTCCAGCTCCATCCTTCTGGAGGTATGGCGACGAGAACTGTACACAGTATTCCAGATGGGGCCTCACCATAGATTTATAAAGAGGCAAAATGACACTTGCTGACTTATTTTCTATACCATTCCTAATGATCCCTAGCATTGAGTTTGCTTTTTTCACAGCTGTGGCATACTGGGTTGACACCTTCATTGAGCTGCCCACCAGGACACCAAGATCCCTTTCCTGGTTTGTTGCAGAGGGTTCAGACCCCATCAGTTTATAAATGTAATTGGGTTTTTTTGCCCCAACATGCATCACTCTGCACTTACTAATGTTGAAGCTCATTTGCCACTGTTTTGCCCACTCCCCCAGTGTCAAGAGATCCCTCTGGAGCTCCTCACAATCTCTCATAGTGTTGTCAGCAAATTTGGCTACCTTGCTATTTACTCCTACTTCTAGATCATTTATGAAGAGGTTGAAAAGCAGGGGTCCCAGTACTGAACCATGGGGAATCCCACTCTTTACTTCCCTCCACTTGGAGAAGTGTCCATTTAGTGCTACCCTCTGTTTCTTGTCCCTTAGTCAGTTGCTGATCCAGGACAAGACCTGTCCCTTTATTCCATGACTGGTAAGTTTATTCAAGAGCCTTTGGTGCGAGACCTTGTCAAAAGCCTTCTGAAAGTCCAGATAAACAATGTCAACTGGATCCCCCTTATCCACATGCTTGTTGACACTCTCAAAAAATTCCGACAGTTTAGTGAGGCATGATTTGCCCTTGCAAAAGCCATGTTGGCTCTCCTTTAGCAGCGCCTTCTCTTCTATGTGCCTATTAATTCTATCTTTTAGGATGGTTTCCATCACTTTACCTGGGACACATGTCAAACTGACACAGGTCGGTAATTTCCTGGATCACCCCTGGATCCTTTTTTGAAAATTGGTGTTACATTCGCTACCTTCCAGTCATCAGGCACAAAGCCTGATTTGAGGGAAATATTATATATTTTGGCTAGGAGATCAGCAATTTCATATTCAAGTTCCCTGAGAACTCGAGGATGGATTCCATCTGGTCCTGGTGATTTGTTAGCATTTAGTTTAACAAGACATGCAAGGACCTCCTCCCTGGTTATTTCTATCTGGCTTAATTCTTCAGTTTCCCTCCCTACGAAGATAGGCTCTATTTGGGGCATGTGGTCTCTGTCTTCTTCAGTGAATACTGAAGCAAAGAACTCATTGAGTCTCTCTGCAATCTCTGTTTCCTCTTTAATAACCCCTTGTCTTCCATTGTCATCTAATGGTCCAATGGCCTTCCTAGTTGGGTTCTTACTTCTAATGTACTTAAAGAAGTCTTTGTTATTTCTCTGAGTATTTTTAGCTATACGCTCCTCACAGTCTTGCTTTGCTTTTCTGATTGTTGCCTTGCATTTGTTATGCCAGAATTTATGTTTCTGCCTGCTGTCCTCATTAAGACAAGCCTTCCATCTTCTAAATGAGCTTTTCTTGCTTTTGATCACTTCCCGAACAGCTCCTGTAAGCCACATCAGAGTCCTCTTGGACCTGGCAGTGCCCTTTTTCCTTTTGGGTATGCATTCCAATTGGGCCTCTGTTATTGTTTTTGTAAACAGCCTCCATGCCTCTTGGAGGGTTTGGACTCTCTCAGTTTTCCCTTTTAGCTTATTTTTTACTAGTTTCCTCATTTTTGGGAAATTTCCTTTTTGAAAATTTAAGGTCTCTGTGTTAGATTTTGTTGCAATGGCCCACGGAGGTCGGGGTGACTGGCCGCAAGGAAGGCACGTGAGACGATTGTGCGGTGAAAGTCCAGTCCTGATTGGTTCAGGTGGTCTGTATTTATTAACCTGACTCAGGGTCTTTTGTGCATAGGTTGCGCATGACCCCGTTACAGAAGGCTGTACATATATGGGCATGCCGCTCGTCGAGTACATTGACCACTATTGGAAGTTCCTCAGAAGTTACCAAGTATCACCGGTCTCTAGAGTTCAATTAACAGGGTTGGCGTCACCTATTGTTCTTGCCTTAAGCCCGGAATCTTAGCTATATTGACTCCGGGTAACTAGACTTAATCATCATGTCTGGCGTGGACAGTTTACTCAGCTGTGTCCACAACCAGTGAGATAATGGTTAATTAACTTGAGTTCATCACCTATGACTTTTGCCCAACTTCTCTCAGAGCTGCCAGCCAAGGCAATATGAATTATTCCATAACTATCAGTAGCCCTTTATGCCAGTTTCCTTTCATCCAAGCCCGTGGTTTCTCAAGCCGTGTGCTGGCGAGCGAACCTTTCAGGAAAGGTTTTAGCCAATAACGAAGGGCAACCCACAAGATTTTATCAGTGACTTGCGGTCTATGATCAAGTTAAACATAATTGAGTTGTGGTCACTGTTCCCTATTGGATCAGTAACATTAACATCTTGCACCAGATCCTGAGTATTACTCAGGATCAAGTCAAGGATTCTTGTACCTCTAGTTGGGTCTTCAACCATCTGTCCCAGGGAACAATCATTTAGCATATCTAGGAACTTTATCTCTTTATCATGTGCTGAACAACAGTTCACCCAGTCTATGTGAGGGTATTGAAGTCCCCCATTATAAACCATGTCACATGGTTATGGAGGCTTCATTTTTGCTGCTGCTGTTCGGTGCCACCATGGGACGGGAGTGTACTCTAGAGGTGAGTGATATTTCATATATGCAGGGGCAAATCAGTGAGAGACTTCTCTCTCACTCTCATGGTTTATTGAGCTGTTTCTGCCCTGCCTCCTGGCTGGAGGCTTGTTTCTGTTCTAGAGTTAACTTGGGAGGGGTGGGGGATGTTGCTTGATCACTATATGAGAGAGAGAGAGCACCCCACCTTCTAACAAACCATCTGGAGGGATATTAACTCCTCAGCTGCTGGGAAGCTTGGAAACTACAGAGGTTGCTTTTTACTTCTTTACTAATTCTCTTCCTTAGGCTGGATCTGACATTCTCAGGTGTTGGTGCTTCAATTGGTTGCAGTGAGGAACAAATAGATTGATTAATTTGGGGGAATTAATCCCTTGCTCCTCCACCCTAATTGTGGGTGGTGGTGGAGTGTCTAGCCATGTGCAGGGCTAGTTATTAAAGCCAAGCTGCTTACAAGCAGTTGGTAACCCTAGGGGGCTGGTTTACTATTCTGCACTTTCTTTGCTTCCCAGGAAAAAAATTTAATTAAAAATGAGTAAGGTAAAGGTAAAAGTTTTCCTTGCTTGAAAGCCAGTCATAGGGTTCAGTGCTCATCTCTGTTTCAAAGCCGAAGAGCCAGCATTGTCTGCGTCTGCAGACATTTCCATGGTCATGTGGCAGGCATGACTAGACACCAGAGTGCACAGAACGCTGTTACCTTCCCACCAAAGTGGTCTCTATTTATCTACTTGCAATTTCTTGCTTTCGAACTGCTAGGATGGCAGGAGCTGGGACAAAGACAGGAGCTCATTCAGTCCTGCAGTACTCGGGAATCGAACTGCTGACCTTCTGCCTCCCAGTCAGCATCTTAGTGACTTAAGCCACTGAGTAAACAAGAAAGAAAACAAAACAAAAGTCCCCCAAGAAGATGGGAAAGGGTTCCTTGGCCCACACAGCTTTGTGCCCATTGCATCTACAATACCATCTAGCCATCTTATTTTTGGCTACCCCCTTCTTTTGTCCTCCACCTTTCCTAGCATCAAGGCCTTCTCAAGTGAATCTTCTCATTTGATGTCCAAAGTACTTTAGCGTCATCTTTATTATTTGACCTTTAATGAGCAGTCATGGTTGATTTCTTCTAGGATCAACCTATTTCTAACACCACATTTCAAAGGCATCTATTTTTCTGCTCTCAGCTTTCCTAATGGTCCATACATTACCACTGGGAATACCATTGTTTCTTTGACTATGCAATTTTTTGTTTGCAAGGTGATGCCTCTACTTTTCACTATGTTCCACAGGTTTCTCATAGCTTGTTTCCCAAGCATCAGATCTTTGATCCTAAGAAAGTAAAATCTGCCAGTCGTATCAAACTCTAGGGTGCAGTGCTCATCTCCATTTACAGCCAAAGAGCCAGTGCTGTCTGTGTTTGCAGACATTTTCATGGCCATGTGGCAGGCATGACTAGAGCCCAGCAAGTCACATGGCTATATTTGGCCACGCCCATAGATTTGGCCACACCCACAGAGGGGTGTGGCTAAAAATTTCCCTTATTTTCAAATCCAAATCTTGACAGGTATGCAGAAGAGTGACCAATGAAAGTGGAAGGGAAGCAACAAAGGAATTAGAAAAGATCATCAAGTGTAAGGATGCATCCCTAGAGATCAATGCCAGGATCCTCCACACTCTTAATTCTTGAACACCATGTACAGGTGTGAAAGCTCAACAGTAAAGAAAGCTAATAGGAAGAAAATGGATTCGTTTAAAATATGATGCTTGAGGGCAGCTTTGCACAGATCCTGAACTGCCAGAAAGATGAACAAGTGGGTCCTAGAGGAAATCAAGCTCAAACTATCTCTGGAGGTAAAGAGGAAATCACAAGAAGCCAAGACTCTCTGGAAAAGCCAATAATATTGGGAAAGGTTGAATGCAGCAAGAAAAGCTGAAAGCCAGATACAAAGATGTATTAACTTCCTAAGGGAAGACACAGACTTGACTTTAAAAGAACTGAGCTGAGCTGTTGAGGACAGGATGTTTTGGAGACAGGAGATAGCTTGTTCATAGGGTCACCATAAGTCAATGTGACTTAATGGTACGTAACAGCAGCAATCTCCCTTTTTAAAAAAATAATAATAATCACCTTCTGTTTGTGAAGCTGCCATCAACTCTGTTTCGGACCTAAGTGTGATTTCTGTGCTTTTCCACATTTTAAGTCATTTCTTGTATGCCTCTTTGTTAATATTTTCAGAAAATGCTTGCCAAACATCTTGGCCCAAGTCCTTGTGTGGATGAATGTGCCACTTGAATGGTGAGCTGCCATATTTGCTCTATCAGAATGACTGACAAGAGCAACAGCCAGATCTCCTGGCAGTTACTCCTCTTTTACTCATTCATTCGTATTCTACTTTCATGGCTCACCCAAATCCATAGGATTACTTTCTGTGTTTGTGTTTTCTCCCCCTGAAAGAATGAGGTGAAGGGAGGGGGGGAGAGAGAGATGTAATATAATAACACTTTAGCTGAAGCCTGAAACACACACTTATTGAACTGCAAAAGAGAGAATAAAGTGTGGGAAAAGCTGGCTTTACAGGGGACAAATCAAGTAAGACACGTAGCAAACAATAAAAATTTTATGGACCATCTGATACAGCCTTTAGGGCAAATAAGAAAGCTTCAGGATTAGCATGAGAACGCAGAGAGGAATCACTGAGGAGAAAAACTGATCAGTTCCTAATGCTTTATGGAAAGGAAGCATCTCAACAGTTCAACATCATACTTTGCCTATATGGATGCCCATGTCCAGAGCTTGGGAAAGTTACTTTCTGGGCTATAACTTCACAATCCCCTCCCACTGCCCAGTTATCAGGAAGAGTGCTGAGGGGTTCTGAAAACTCGAGACCAAAAAAAGAGAGGAACTTTTCACTGCTCTGGTTCACTCCCTAGCGATAAGGCTGAAAAATATTCTGCCTGACCCTTCACAGAGTTACTCTCAGAAAGGCAAAGAGGGCCAAGTAGGTTTAGACAAAAACAGCATTGGTGTGAATGCCTCAAGGTGGACACAGAAGAGAGGGAGACCCTATAACACCTGATGATGAGCATTCATAAATGATCTTTTACAAATGAGTGTCCACTGGAATGAAGCTGAAAGGAGCCTCATTCAGGTGTCCCCTGAGTGGAGTTTCTCCAGCAAAAATCCTTTCAACCCAGAATAATTTCTGACATAAAATTATTATTATTATAAATTGATAATCTGGCAATGGATTGCTGGAGAAACTTCATTGCCCAATATTCTATGTTGCATAGGAGGAACTAAGTCTAAGTAAATCTCTAGTTTAAAAATCCTGAAAAGGGTAATCATATGTTGTTGTTGTTAAACTGTATCCTAGGAATAAAACCTGGGAGAAGGAAGCTTGGATGAAAGTAAGAAGAGACAGGAAAAGGTTAACATCCTCCCATTTATGTTGTGTTTTAAATTGCTTCCCACTTTATGAGAATTTGATAATGGCTGAATGACAATACTGTACAAGGATTTGTTTCCATCACAGCTAATTTTCCCAAACACCTGTTCTAATGGTAGCTGTCACTTGTTTAATTCAGGGTTTTGGTTTATGATATTAATAAAGGAGCAGATTTAAATTTTAATATTTTAATATAAGATATTTGTTCATCTTTAAGATGCCACAGGACTCTTATTTTAGAAGAGAATCACATGGAATTTAATTTAATATGATTTGTTAAGTTTTAATATGCCAACTATGGCAGTAGATTTGAGGAAATGAGTTTAGTAAGTTCCTAGGCCACTTTCTAAGCATAACGCTCAATGTTGATAATGAAGAAAGATGCAACCAAACTTGCACAAATAACCAAGTGATTTTGAACAGTGAGATTTATTTGCTAACCATTTCAGTGTAATGATAAAAATATGAAACTGAATTATGAGTTAAGCAGTTGATGTCCACAAACACACCAGACAAAACTTGTTAATTTAAAGTGCCACAAGACTTACTGGTTGCAACATGATAGGGATGGCATCTGGGATCTATAGTGGCCTCTTAGCACTGTTTCATACTATGCGAAATAGGATTCTTGTGTAATTTAATAGGGAAGAATAAAGTTAAGGAAAGGAAAATAGCAGTGATGAATTGCTACCACTACAGATGCACCTAAGTAGGAATAGGAAGGTTGAAATAAAGAAAAATTAAATGATTGTGTTAGGCTGCAGCCATACTGAAGAATAAACAATTACAGGGTAAAAGTTAGAAGGAAGAAGCTTCCAATTGAAGTGTTATGTGGTGTTTGCTAAAAGGGAATCATTTCTGAACAGGAGGCTGCGAGAAGCAGAAAGCTCTGTATTTCCTGTTTTGGCTAGTGTGGTCTTGAAAACCCTTGGATTCCTTTCAAACTCTTTAGATTTTGCCTATTGGCTATTGAATTCAGGACAATTGCTACATGCTTTATTCCAACAATGCATTCTTAAATTAATATTTTGGTATGCATTTTTCCTCACTTATGATAGGACAAGAAGAAACCCCTACAAAATGTGGCCTCTTTCAGTCTGTTTGGACTCACAGTAAATCTAGACCTCTTTGGTCATTAATATGTCTAGCTCAGCTTATCTCCACATTTAAATTATGCTCACTGTCATGATACCCTCTTCCCTGGAGTGTGATCCACTGATTCTGTGAGGCATAAGAATGTCTACCCGTGAAAACTTCTTGAGACATAATTCTAGACAAATAGGTTTTTATTTATTACATTTCACTTTTCATTCATCATGAAACCCAAGACAGTGTAGCTAAAGATTCCTAAGTAGACTCTAGGACTTTCAAATTACTGGTTAAAAATAATGATTTGCCTGTAATGATTTTTTTCCCCAATACTAAAAGTTTAAATACATTCCAATGTAATTATGTGTCACCCAATCACTTCTAACCTAAAGTGACCCTATGAATGAGAGCTCTCCAAAATGTCCTGTCCTGAACAGTCCTGCACAGCTTTTGCAGGCTCAAGCCTGTTAGGGAGTCAACCCACCTGATATTGGGTCTTCCTCTTTTATGTTAATTTAAGTATAATTCAAGTATGATGGTGCCATTTGCATATCTTAAATTATTGATGCTTCTTTCACCAATTCTCATTTCTCAGGTGAATCTAGTCTGGCTTTCCCCATAATGGCATTGCTTTCAGCTTTACTGACACACCCACTTACCTGGGGGAAGCACCATTGAAATTCTTGGCTCCACAAAGGCCTCTAACTGGTCATCAAGGAGGGGCATTTGGTCTGACCCAGCAGAATTGTTCCTCGAGCCTTGATGTAATGAAACTTAACCTTTGCAGAAATGTGTATAAGTTAGCATTGCAAAGGTATTTTTAAAAGGCCCATCCAGTTGACTAGTTAGAATTCTGCAAAACATAGGTACAGGCACGAAGTACGAACAATGTTCGCAAGAGAATGGGACAGTCTTGTGGTTATTTTTAGAAGTCTACTATGTTCCTAAAAATGCCACAGTAATTGTGTGGGTCTGGCTGACAACTTAGATCGGGTGCCCAAACTACGGCCCATGGGCCGGATCTGGCCCTCAATGCCAATTCATCCGGACCTCATCACTCCCAGAAGCAAAACGATTTACAACAGCTGCACATCATTTGTGGTAGCATTATGCGCATGCATGTTTTACTTCCACTTCCGGTGAGATGAACCACGTGACTGGCCCATGGCCCGAAAAGTCTGGTCATCCCTGACTTAGATGGAAAGAACCCTTAAAACCACACTACTAACCTGATATAGCAGCCTGCCACAGACTTTCCAGCTACAGTAAAACCCCAGGTTATGACCGAGGTCTGTTCCAACAGCATCCATTGTAACCCCAAAAAATTGTAACCCAAAACATCCATAGGGTTGCATTGGAAAATTTAAAAATGGTCCTGAATTGATTGTTGTAAACTGAAATAAATACATTAAAAATTTGTAAACCGGGACGGCATTTCCATAGGATTTGCTGTTGTAAATCAGATCAAACTTAAACCGAGGCAGTTGTAACCGGGGTTTTACTGTATGTTGGACTACAAGTCCTAGCATTACAGATAGTAGTGCCAATTGTCTCCTCTGTCCTTAACTAAGGCGAGTTGTGGTACAACACCAACCAATGAGAGCTGTGGTACAACACAAAAAAACTGCAGAAGAGCATGGGATTCTGCAGATGTGTACTTAACAGTGGCAGCTGGCTGTGTTTCTTTAAATGTCTTTGCAGTCTTCTCAGCAATTCCATTGCCTTGGCACTGTATCTGCTGTTTACTTTGCCCTGGGCACCTCTGAGGATTTTGGCTCCTATCAGTATATGACACTTTAATAAGACAGTTTTTATCTTGCGACTTGAGCTGATCTTTGTTTCCGCAACCTCCTGGCGATTTTAACAGATGATAGATGATGCTGTAAACGAAGTGTGCAGAAAAGAGCAACCTTCCTGTTGCAGACAAATTACTTTCTCGGTTCCATAAGCTGCATGTTTGTTATTTCCACCCCAGCCCACCCTCCACCCTCCCTTTGCAATCTGTATTGTGGTAAAATGTTACATAATAAGCGATTAAAGATCAATGATGACTAAGAAGGTAAGTGATCAAATATTTCACCGGATAGACACGTCTACAACATTTATCTCACTTTTCTTGGAAAGAACATATTCCATATTCTCTGGCTATTAGTCTAAAGCAAATGCAGTCTTGGTTTCAATTAGTGATATTTTCTTCTCTTAGGAATGCATCAGGGTTCAGTTTCAGCCAAGATTTGCAAACTGTCAGACTAAAAACATATTTGTACTATTTAATATATATATATATATATATATATATATATATATATATATATATATATATATATATATATATATATATATATATATATATATATATATATATATATATATATATATATATATATATATATATATAAAGACTATTTGAAAACACTGGGACTGGTCGCTTGAAAATGCACCATCAAACAAGTGCAAAGATTTTTGCAGGCGTACCCACCCAAATAAAGACTCAGACACCGGTATTGGATTAAAGGCATCGGGACACTTTTATTGAATAATGCCCTAGTCCGAATTATCACTTTCAATTGGTGTATCATCCAATTGTAATTCTTTAAGGCAAGCAGGCCACAGTAACACTGGTAAGGTTCCACCCAAAGTGCCAATGGAAATTGGCTACATGTATCTATTTGTATCAATTTGTTTGTTGGCACAAACAAATTGTTGACCGGAGTCAATATACTGACCCCACCCTATGACGTGTATCTGTTCAAATATCAAGGTGATGCAGGCTGAGAAGCTCCTGCCATCACCCCAATCATGGTTCGCCCTTGACCAGCCAATCCTATTTCCCCTGTACCTATCTATGTGTTGGCCAGTCAATTGTGAACCTGCCGGATACCTCTGGGTCATAAATCTTTACCTTACCAGTGCTACCCACCAAAAGTGACCAAAGTCAACTTACCCCATATCTCAAACACTAGCGACAGTGTGGGATGGGCGAAAAAGCCAAGAACCAAGGGGGCCAATGTAGGTTCAAGCAAAAATTCCCATCCAGCCCCGAAGCGACCAGAAAATCACACTGTCCACTAGGGAGGGGGTGGAGGGAAAAACTTCTCCGCTCCGTCGCTTCTAAAATGGCAGTGCAGCTGCCTTGTGGCCACCCCTTTTAAAGAGGGGTGGCCACGCCCCCTAACTACCCAGATGGCTGAGTCCGGGTGGGTGGGGCCCTGCAAAGAGCGCGGCGGCCATTTTGGCGCCACGCTTGCATTTTGTGCCCCCACTCAATAACTACAGGAGGCTGTTATTTATTTGGGACTAGAAGACAAGAAATTTTAGATTGATCTGGAAAATTAATTTGTGAAATTTTCTGAATTTCCATTATGTAAGCTATAGATTTTATTTTCTTATTTGAAGGAACAGCTGACTTCAGTGATAAAAATTGCAATGGTAACTGCAGTAGCATCTTCATAAATTTAAAATATTCAAAAGATCTATCTTTTCCCTGGCTGAAGAACTGGAACAGTAAATACTGTAATACTGTTGAAGAGTACCAAGTTTTATTAGTGGCCTCCTGAATCTTTCTGATGCCTAGGCTTCAAACACTCTGTTCCTTTTAAAAGCAAATCATGATGGATGGAGGAATGGATGGGTGGAGGGACCGAATGACTGACCGGTCTGTTGGTCTGTCTGTTTTAGTATGACTGAATCAAAAGGTGTAGGGCTGGGAGATAAAGACAAACTGAGACCTAGAGTTGTTGGAAGTCATGCCATCCAACTGGGAAAAATGTCTCCTGAGCTAAGATATATTATTTGAGTTAGTCAGTACTGAATGAAGACACTGTGCATTATCAAACTATTTGTGTTGTTATTTCATTTGTTGTGGCATGGAAAATAAGCCAATCTGGTCCAAGACATTTCCCTGCCTGAGGCAAAGGACATCACATATCAGCATAAATTATACAGAGGAAGGAGAATATTAGTTCAACAATGAGATGGTGAAAGTTACTTTTTACACTACCACTCAGAGGAAACAACAAAGCCTGAGCAGTAGTCAGACAATGTCATCTCTCCTGCTAATGATAAAGTCGTAGCAAGTTGACCCTAGGAAAAACTGGCTTTATTATACCACTACATAAGTAAATCTTTCATAGATGTTGTCACTGCTTCTTAGACATATATTTCTTTCTGAGCCTAATAATCCATTGGTAACCTTTTCTTGAGTAGGATAGGGTCTTCAACTCATAGGTAATAACAGGACACGTTTTGTGTGGAAAAAATCTTAAATGTATTTCCTTTCCAGAACTCAGAAGAATGGGGTTACCTGACAAATAGAGGCTGGTCAGTTCAGATGAAATGACACAGTGCTCCTCTCCTTGTTGGTTGCAGAGTAGTATACACTACACCTCTGTCTCCTCACAGAATATAGCACAATAGAATGGATTCAACAGTTCAGTTGAATATTAAATGTTAAAGAATTTGCCAGATCATTGCAAGGGAGGAATAGGGAAGCAAAACAGAATTAGTTGCCCACTTTGGTTTCCATCGCATACCAGACAGCACTGCCTTAAACCATTTTAAATAAAGAATAATAACTGTGTGACTTACTCTGAGTTATGATGACCCTTTCCAAGATTTTCTAGGTAGAGTATCCACAGAAGTGATTTGCCACTCCTGTCTTCTGGGGGCACACTGGGACTGTGCACCTTGCCCAAGGCCACATAGCCTTCTCTCAAGAGGCCTAAGGATAAATCAAACTCCTAGGCTCTGGTTCTGCAGTCAGGCGCCTAACTCAGGATAAAACTACATTGGCTTGATTCATAGTCTTAATTGTATTTGCAATCATAATGAGTGCTCTCATTGGGCTTACAAATTGAATTAGAAGTTCAGTCTCCTTACTTTGCAATGTGATTGACATTCCAGTCCACATCCCTTCCTTCCTTCCTTCCTTCTTTCCTTCCCACTCCCCTTCTCCACAACTTTGCTCCCCTTTCACTGAATAAGACAGGGATTGCGAGTGCTCTGAACTTAGCACTTGTGGACATGGCTGTCTTCACAGTCCCTGTTTTTTCCTTCTTCTTGTGTACAACATGTTAAAACAGAAATAGAGGCAGTGCAGGCACATAGAATAAAAACCTGTCCAAGAGCCCTGGCGGCATAGTGGTTAAACTGCTGTACTGCAGATAGAATGTTGTGAGTTCGATCCTGACAGGATTCAAGGTTGACTCACCCTTCCATCCTTCCTAGGTCAGTAAAATAAGAACCCAGCATGTTGGGGGCAAAATGCTAATTACTGTACCTGTAAACCACCCAGAGAGTGCACTAAGCTCTATGGGGTGGTATATACAGTGGAACCTCGGTTAACAAATGGCCCGGTTAACATAAAAATCACATAACAAAAGGAAATCCATAGAAAATAGTGCCTCAGTTTATGGATTTTTTTCCGGAATGGGTTAATTGGTTTTCAATGCATTCCTATGAGAAAACGCATTTCGGTTAATATATTTTGGTTTTCAATGCATTCCTATGGAAAGTTCAGTTAAAGTAGTTTTTGCTGTAAGAAACGTGCTAGAGAACACATTAATTACATTAACTGAGGTTTCACTGTAAGTATAATTGCTATAGCTATAGCTGTTTGATTTTTTAAAAGAAAAGATCCATCTGTCATGGGCGTGACTTGACACTGTGGGTTTGAGAGGCTGGTTGTGATCAATAGGCTGTCACTTTCATTATTTTTCCTCACACTCCCAATACAGCCATTTGTCACCTCTCCGTCCTGAACCCTGGTCAGCCCAAGGATCTCCCACCTGTCGGTTACAGGGAGCATGCGGTTACCTTTAGTTTTGGTAGCGTGTTTAAGCAGAGAGCTATAGTACTTGGATTAGCCTGACAAATAGACATCAACACATCAGGTAGTAAAACTCACAAAGAGCTTTATTTTCCAACATGCATTTCATTAAGGCATTGTATAGCATCTGAAAAAGAACAGAAACAGAATACACAGAAATAGTTAGTTAGAGTTCTCCCATGGAATAAACCCAGGAAGGCTCATCCAGGGATTTGGGTGTTTTATTTCCCCCATGAAATATGAGTCCAGCTGACAGAGCTTAGGTAGCCCCAGGACAGAGGACCGAAGTGCTTAAGAAAAGCTATTGTTTATACAGAGAAAAGTTGCTCCTCCCCAGCTAAATAATGTTTCTTATCTGGTAGGAAGCTCCTTATTTGGAGATGCTCCTGGAAGCTTCTGTCTATCTCCTCCAAGAAGAGAGGGTGGTGTACAGAGATAGGACTTTTGAGAAGTGGACTGGCTCAAGCTTTGAGCTGAGTGCAGAGATGGGGGAAAGAGAATTTCTAGCTGCGTAGCTAGCAATGGCCTTGAATAGACAAGGCCTGTTAAAAAGCCTGGCAAAGGCTTGAAAATGAGGCCAAACAGACCATTATCATGACACCATCTTCCCTCCCAACCCTCCCCTATGCCTTTCTTCTTTTCAGGGCACAGCTCAGCTGGACAACCAAACAGCTCCTAGTCTCCTGCCCTTTTTTTTTAAATGCAGAAATGCTCTAGTGATAATCCAGTGTATTAATGAAATGAATCAGAACTAGTTTTGTTTATTTTAAAGAATAAATAAAAATCAGGGAATGTGTTCTTGCTGTCCTTAGACATGCTCAATTGCCTATGTCACCACACCACACATACACACTCACACACATCTTTACAGAATGAAATAACTGCTTACACAAGGAAAGGTCTGGTCTATTTGATCTTTCTTGAAAAAGTAGAAGCCCTCAATGATACAGAAAAAGCCACTTTAGGAGGAAAAAAGAACCAGACAGATTCAAATCAGACTTTGTCATATGGGTAGCAAACAAATTTTCATATTCACCCAGGTTATATGCGGAGCAATTCCCACGGTATTTGTCCATGTAGCCAAGTTGGCGGTGGCAGCTGCTATTCGTGTCCAAGTAAAAAAAATTCCCAGAAGATCATTTTCAAACAGGAAAAATGCCACTGGCGTGTTTAAGGGGGATCCCAGCTTGCCATGAAGAGACCCACTCACTATGATCACAGAGCTATCTCCTGAGGCACATATGAAATGAGACATGCAGGATTTGACACTGGGACTGCAATAGACTGCTGCAGCATTGAGGATATTGACAAGGTGCACCTTCACAGCCAGCCCATCTGGCATGGCCTCTTCCACCTCCATGACTGTTGGGAATCAGAATAGTGAAGTGGTTCCTCCTCTGCTCATTTTGCCATTGGGCCAAGTACTCACTGAGTTATTCAGCCAGTTGCTAACCAAGTTGGTGGTAATAACTGGAAATGACATTCAGTTCTGTTATAGTCTGATGTAACTTTGATACTATTGCACTGCAGACATATTAAGGAAAATACAATAATGCTGGGAAAAGTTGGAGACAGCAGAAAAAGAGAAAGGGAACATGGGATGGATTGACTTCCTAGAAAACACTACAAGCTTTACTTTGCAAAACCTGACTAGGGCTTTAATGGTGGACTGCTTTGGAGGAGACACTACTTTATAGGTTGCACTTAGGCCAGAAATGATTTGGCAGCACATAATAACCAATACTATAACTCTAACAAGATCTTTTAAGAAGTTCTCCTAAGAAGTTTCTCTTCAGCAAAAACTCCAACCAATTTGGTAACACAGGACTGCCCCACTTGTATGTTGTCATAGCACAAGTTATGATATCCATGAAGAAACTTCTCTTTCATCTGCACAATGTTAATAGTTGTGTATTTCACTTCTGTTTTACCACCCTCCTGAGACTTTCAACTCAGTGGAATCTCAATAGGACACTGACCGTCGCTTTTAGTCACAGATTTTTCTTTCTTTCTTTCTTTTTCTCTCTCTCTCCCCCTCCTTTAAGATACTTTTTAGCCATATTCATATTTTAAGTTTTTTTTAAAAAAGCTTAAAAGTAATGTGATCCTAGTGTACTACCAACATTCATCAGCAGAAAGATATGCTTGGATTTATGTTCTCAAAAAGTAATGCTACTGTAAACTTGTTTACTTTTTAAAATAATGTTCTGAGCTCTAGGCATTGTCAGTTAAGAATCAGGTAGCTTGTAATTGGGAAGAGCTTTGTTTAAGATTCAGTGAAAGGCTGCTAGCTAGAGTAAATATGAAGGTAAAAGAATCAACACTAGTTTGACTTGGCATAAAGCAATTTTTTGTTAAACCACAGAGAATGGCTCAAATAGTCATTTTGAAGCTTCAGCTGCTAAGCAAGGTATAAATTCTAAGGTAAATAACATAAGGAGAAGTGCTTCAAGCCCTATCTTGTCTTGTCAGAATCTCTGCAGTTTTAATAGCTATCTGATCATCCATAATTCAGTAAGTCCTGTTTTTCCTTCAACTGTGTCTTCCTGCTCAGAGTGGAACCACTGAATTTCAGCTAGAATCTCCACTAGGGAAAAAAGCTGGCAGTACTGCAAGAGACCATCTACTGCACTCCACACAATTATAGCCAATTTTACGTGTGTTTAGCTGCCATAGCTTCATCCTTTGGGATTGTGAGCTTTGCAGTTTGTTTTTCATACTAATACCAGGCTCCATGCGGCCGAAGAGAGGCAAGAGCTGCTGTGTGCATGCAAAGGATAAGTAATCGAACTGAAATAATATAGTTGACTAAACATAGATGGCTTATTGACATAGTGACTGTACAAGAAACTGACTTACATAGAGACTTGATATAGTGGATTTTTTCTTTCTTTCCCTTTCATTAATTAGTTCAACTTTTACTTTGATACTATGTGATAAACTGTGATATTGTGCATGATAATACTTTGTTTTAAAACTGTTTAAACTGTGATAACATGTGTGATGGGAAAAGACTGGCGTAGAGACCGGCAAGGCACGCCACAAAGTTTGCCAAGAGAACCCTATGGACCAAAACAAAAGGCAAAACAAGGGGATGCTCAGCACAGCAGATCTGAAAAGAGGGAGGGATACGAAAGGGGGAGGAGAAATACAGTGTTGCAGGGAACAATACTGCATAGGGACATGGAATGTGAGGTCTATGAATCAAGGAAAACTGGAAGTGGTAAAAAATGAGATGGAAAGAATAAGCATTGACATCTTGGGCATCAGTGAGCTCAAATGGACAGGGATGGGAGAATTCAGCTCTGGAAACCATCATATCTACTACTGCGGGCAAGAAAACCTTAGAAGAAATGGAGTAGCCATAATTGTCAATAAAAGAGTGAGAAAAGCAGTAATGGGATACAATCTCAAAAATGACAGAATGATGTCAGTCAGATTTCAAGGCAAACCTTTCAATGTCACTGTGATCCAAATATACGCACCAACCACTGGTGCAGATGAAGCCACAATGGACCAGTTCTATGAGGACTTACAACACCTCATAGAACAGACACCAAGAAATGATGTCCAAATTATATTAGGAGACTGGAATGCCAAAGTAGGAAATCAAAAAGTGGAGGGAATAACAGGCAAATTTGGTCTTGGAACACAAAATGAAGCAGGGCAAAGATTGATAGAGTTCTGCCAAGAGAACGCACTGATCATAGCAAACACTCTCTTCCAGCAACACAAGAGGCGACTTTACACATGGACATCACCAGATGGCCAACACCGAAACCAGATTGACTACATACTCTGCAGCCAAAGATGGAGAACCTCCATACAGTCAGCAAAAACAAGACCTGGAGCAGACTGTGGCTCAGATCACAACCTACTGATCGCAAAATTCAGGCTTAGACTAAAGAAAATAGGGAAAACACGGAGACCAGAAAGATATCACCTAGACAGCATCCCTAAAGAATACACGGTGGAGGTGATGAACAGATTTAATGGCTTAGACTCGGTAGACAGAGTACCGGAAGAATTATGGACGGAGATGAGGGACATCATGCAGGAAGCAGCAAAGAAAACCATACCAAAAGAAAAGAAGAGTAAGAAAGCAAAGTGGTTGTCTGATGAGGCTCTTAAAATAGCAGAGGAAAGAAGGAACGCAAAAGTCAAAGGAGAAAGGAAAAACTACAACCATTTGAACACAGAATTTCAAAGAAAAGCAAGGAGAGATAAGGAAAACTACCTAAAAGAACAGTGCAGAGAAATGGAGGAAAACAACAAAAGAGGCAGAACCAGAGATCTTTTCAAAAAAATTGGGGAAGTCAAGGGAACATTTAAAGCAAAAATGACCATGATAAGGGACAAAGACGGAAAGGAGCTAGCTGATGCAGAAGAAATTAAGAAAAGATGGAAAGAGTACACAGAGGAACTTTACAAAAAGGACCTCAACACTCCTGATAATCACAATGATGAAGAAATTGAACTTGAGCCAGACATCCTGGAGAGCGAAGTCATAAAGGCCCTAAAGAGCACTGCAAACAACAAAGCTAGTGGAGATGATGGTATCCCAGTTGAATTTTTCAAAGCGCTAAAAGATGATGGCGTCAAATTACTGCATTCAATATGCCAGCAGATTTGGAAAACAAAACAGTGGCCACAGGATTGGAAAAGATCAGTATACGTCCCAATCCCAAAAAAGGGCAATGCCAAAGAATGTTCAAATTATCGAACAATCGCGCTCATCCCACATGCCAGCAAGGTGATGCTCAAGATAATACAGGACAGACTTCAGCAGCATGTGGAGAGAGAATTACCAGAGGTGCAGGCTGGTTTCAGAAGAGGCAGGGGGACTAGAGACCACATCGCCAACATACGCTGGATCATGGAGAAAACAAAGGAATACCAGAAACAAGTTTACTTTTGTTTTATTGACTACACTAAGGCATTTGACTGTGTGGACCACAACAAGATGTGGCAAGTAATTAAAGAGATGGGAATACCAGAGCACCTCATATGCCTCCTGAGAAATCTGTACATGAACCAAGAAGCAACAGTTAGGACAGAACATGGAATAACAGAGTGGTTTGGAATAGGAAAAGGAGTAAGACAAGGCTGCATTTTGTCACCATGCTTATTCAACCTATACACAGAGCACATAATGCGCAGTGCAGGGATGGAGGAATCACAATATGGGATTAAAATCGCTGGGAGAAACATCAATAATCTGAGATATGCAGACGATACCACCCTAATGGCAGAAAGTGAGGAAGACCTAAAGAATCTCTTGATTGGGTTGAAGGAGGAGAGTGCAAAAGCTGGCTTGAGACTCAATATCAAGAAAACCAAGATAATGGCAACAGGCCCAATCAGTTCCTGGAAAATAGATGGGGAAGAAGTAGAAGCAGTGACAGATTTTACATTCTTAGGATCAAAGATCACTGCAGATGGGGATTGCAGCCATGAAATAAAAAGGCGACTGATTCTTGGGAGACAAGCCATGAGAAACCTGGGGAACATAGTGAAAAGCAGAGACATTACATTGCAAACAAAAATTAGAATAGTCAAAGCAATGGTTTTCCCAGTAGTAATGTACGGATGTGAGAGCTGGACAATTAGGAAGGCTGAACGCAGAAGAATAGATGCCTTTGAAATGTGGTGTTGGAGGAGGGTTTTGAGAGTCCCCTGGACAGCGAGGAGAACAAATAGGTCAATCTTAGAAGAAATTAACCCTGACTGCTCATTGGAAGGTCAAATAGTAAAGATGAAGCTAAAATACTTTGGACATCAAATGAGAAGGGAGGATTCACTTGAGAAGGCATTGATGTTGGGAAAGGTGGAGGGCAAAAGAAGAAGGGGGAGGCCAAGGATGAGATGGCTAGATGGTATTGTAGACACAATGGGCACAGAACTGGGAGGGCTGAGGGGGATGGTAGAGGACAGAGGCGCCTGGAGGAAAATGGTCCATGGGGTCGCAAAGGGTCGGAGTCGACTGTGCGACTGAACAACAACCAGGCTCCCATATGATACAGCTGGTTCAGTTAAAATGGTATCAGGCTGCTTTATTTGTATAATGGAAGCGCGGCGCCAAAATGGCCGCCGCGCTCTTTGCGGGCCCCCCCCCACCGGACGAAACCATCCGGGTAGTTAGGGGCGTGGCCAGCACCCTAATAAAAGGGCTGGCCACGAGGCAGCCGTGCTGCCATTTTGGCGAACCGACGGAGCGGAGAAGTTTTTCCTCCTTACCTCCGTCGATTGTGTCTTCTTGAGGGAAGCCTTTTCGGGCAGCTTTCTCTTTCCTTTAGACTCTTAGCTACATTGGCCATGCCCTCGAAGAAGAAGGCAGCCGCGAACGTGGCTCGATCGGCGCGGAGGCGTCAGCCGGGTCGGAGGACCGCGACTGCGCCCGTTCCGCAGCCACCTCTAGCGGATCCCACCGGGAACGGTGGGATGGGATCGGTGGCTCCTTGGCCTGATGCGCGGAGCATACCCGTAGCCCCGGACGGGGCCTCGGCCCTTGGCCCGCAAACGACGACCACGGCCCCTGCCATGGTTCGTCCGGTGGGGCCTTCTTGCCCGGGTGCGCAGTTCCCCATGGGGGGTGCGAGCCACAGAGGGTGGTTGGGTTCCCTGCCCTTGCAGGGCGTTCCTACGACTTCCCAGGGGCTGAGCATGGGCTCTTGGCCTTATCTGGCCCCTGAGGCTCAGGGACCTGGTCAGGTACCCGTGAATTTTGGGCCGGTGGCCCAATTGCCCCCTGTCGGGGCCGGGCCCTACGTTGACGTGGAGGCTCTTCTTGCCCGGGTTGCGGCCCTTGAAGCGTCCTTGGCGAGGGCCAACCAAGTAAGGGACCTCTAGGTTTCCAGGTTCCCCCTTTGGCCGCCGAACAACGGCCGGTGATGGGTCGGGTTGAGCCGCCTGAGGCGTGTGGGCCGTTGGCGGCCACTGCCTCGCAGCTCCCCACCCCACAGGTGCAGCAGTCTGGTGCTGGTCTGGCTTCGTCGACGAGCTCAGCTTCGGTCGTGAGCTCCGACGCCCCCAGCGGGCCAGAACCCCCGTTGGGGGCGGCCCTCGGGGGTGCAGCGGGTGAGTATGCAGTCCAAGTTAATGCACCCACACAACTGACTTCAGTGGGGGGGACCGTTCAATGGCCTTGGCCTCGCTCGGGTGGCACGGCGGCCCAATGGCCCCCGGCCCACCCGCCGACTTTGTCCACGACACAGGGCTTGGGGCGGGGTGGTGCCCCCAATGTGCTGGGAAATGTGTTGGGGATCCCTGGGCTGGCTCAGGCTCAATTTACCTTACCCATAGTTCCCTCGGTGCCGGTGTCGGCTTTGCCAACAGCAGGGTATTCCTTGCCCTTGGGGGATCATTTGGCCCAGTCTACCAAAGAAAAGATTTGGAGGGGCGAGTACGTAGATATCTTCTCACTTCTAAATAGGGAGCCGACCAAGGAGGAGAGGGAAGGGCTGGATGAGAAGGATAAGGAGCAGGCACGTCGTCGTAAGCCGCCACGCACGTGGGCAAATTGGCTGCCAGCGTACCTGATTTACATGGCTGTTTATCTCAGGGCTAGGCCGGATTTGGCTATTCCCATGGTCCAATATCTGGACAATATTTACCGGGCTATGGTTGACTTCCCGGGCCCGTCATGGCTGGCTTACGACGAAGAGTTCCGCATGAGAATTCCGCTGCACCCAGAGATGAGGTGAGATGAGCCCTGCCAGAAGCTGTGGCTTCTGTACATGACCCCCACGCGCCCGGCGCCTGGGGAGAGATACCATTGTGGACATGCGGTCCAACGAGCGGCCCCAGTACAGGTACCCCGCCAAGCGGCGGGGCAGGGGGTTCCAGCCCGCCTGCTGTGCTGGACCTTCTCGTCCAGTGGTTCTTGCAACAGGAAAAATTGCAAGTACAAGCATGAGTGCCCCTCTTGTTCTGGCCCCCATGCTGCCTCCGCCTGTCCCAGGCCAGGAGGATACAGGGGCAAGGGTAGGGGCGGACAAGGGGCAGGCAAGACTGCCATGGAGGGAGCGGGTTCACCAAAAGGCCCCCTCCCCAATTAATGTCGACATGCTGGAGCGTTGGCTCGCATCGTACCCGAGGAGAGCAGACGCTGTGTACCTCCTCCAGGGTTTTCAACTGGGTTTTCGTATTCCTTTCACGGGGGATAGGTCACCGCAGGATGCACCTAACCTTTTGTCACTTAGGGGAAGGGAGGAGGTGGTTGCCGCCAGCATTAATAAGGAGATTGCTGCGGGCAGGGTCGCCGGCCCTTTCCCCGCACCCACGTTTCCCAACCTTAAAGTGTCTCCGCTAGGACTAGTGCCCAAGAAGTCCCCGGGCGAGTTTCGCCTGATTCACCATTTGTCCTACCCAGCCGGCCACTCGGTCAATGATGCTATCCCTGATGACCTTTGTTCTGTCAGGTATACATCCTTTGACCAGGCATTGCGCATGGTGCGCTCATGTGGCCCGGGTGCAATGTTGGCTAAGTGTGACATTAAGTCGGCGTTTCGCCTCTTACCCGTGCACCCGGGTGACTTCGAGTTGCTGGGTTTCAAATTCCGGGGTGAATATTATTTTGACAAAGCCATGCCATTCGGCTGTTCCATATCTTGCTCGGCTTTCGAGCGTTTCAGTACCTTCCTGCAGTGGGCATTTGTCTGTAGGTCAGGGTCTCGGTCTGTAGCCCATTACCTGGATGATTTTTTATTCGGGGGTGAACGGGGCTGGGACACGTGTACACATCTCCTCAATACATTTCAGACGCTAATGGAGGAACTCGGTGTCCCTTTAGCGCCCGAAAAGACCGAAGGCCGGTCTGATAAGTTAATATTCCTGGGGGTGGAAATTGACACGGTAGCGCAGGCTTCTAGGTTGCCCGCAGACAAAGTGTCCAGGATAGTGGCCCTTATATCGGACTTGCTGGCTAAGCGCAAGGCATCCCTTCGGGAACTGCAGGTGCTACATGGACACCTCAATTTCGCTTGCAGGGTGGTCGCACCTGGCAGGGCCTTTGCTCGGCGCTTGTGCGACGCCATGGCAGGCTTATCCAGGCCCCATCATAGGGCGAGACTGACACGGGGCATCAGGGCAGATCTGCACGTATGGCTCCAGTTCTTGAGGGAGTTCAATGGGATCTCATTTTGGAGGTCTGACCTCCTGGCTTCGCCCCAATTTCAAATTCAGTCTGATGCCTCGGGATCCCTGGGTTATGGGATGTACTTCAATGGGAAGTGGGCATATGGTGGATGGCCACCAGCCTGGTCAGGCACGGGTCGCCTGAGGGATCTCACATATTTGGAATTTTTTCCTATACTGGGGGCCTTGATGCTATGGGGTGAGGAGTGGGCCAACTCTGTGGTGCATTTCTGGTGTGACAATGCGGCTGTTGTCCACATTGTCAACTCACAGACCTCTAAATCTCCCAGGGTCATGGATCTTGTGCGCCAGTTTGTATTGCGCAGCCTGCGCCTCAATGTACTGTTCAGAGCCAGGCATGTCCCGGGGGTGAATAATGATATTGCTGACGCTTTGTCCCGCCTGCAGATCTCCCGGTTCCGTGCCTTGGCTCCGGATGCGGAGGAATTTCCCTCGCCACTACCGCAGGAGATATGGACCATTGGCAAGGAGAGGTGAACCGGGCGATAGGCATGTCACTGGCGCCACGCACGCGTAAGGCGTATCACCACGCGTTGGTTTCATTTCGGACTTTTTGTTCCCAATATTGCTTGCCAGATACCTGGCCGATCCCAGTGGCCCACATCCTCCGTTTTATGGTTTACCTGCACGCCCAGGGCCTGGCACCACGCACCATAGCATCTAGGCTATCAGCGCTGGCTTGTATGGCCAAGGTGGGAGGTCATGCGGACAGTACCGCTGATTTCCGTGTGAGACATGTTTTGGAGGGGTGGGTGCGGGAACGTGGGCGTTGCCTGGACGACCGTCACCCAATTTCCCCTGGGGTACTTACCCAAATGGCACGAGGCTGGCATGACCTATGTTTCGATAGGTATGAGGCAGCCCTGTTTTGTGCGGCTACAACGGTAGCCTTTTTTGGAGCGCTCCGCATCAGCGAGCTTGTGATGCTGTCTAAGGCGGATGCAAGTCGTAGGGCACTGGAACTCGAAGATGTCTATGTTTGCAATGATTGGGCTCAGTTGAGGATACGCTCCTCTAAAACAGATCAGCATGGCGTAGGCAGTGGAATAAGACTGCTACGATGTTCATTGGCAGACATCTGTCCGGTTGGTGCCCTACAGGAGTTCCTTGCACTGCGTGGCACGCACCATGGCCCGTTTTTCTGTCACCAAGATGGGTCTCCCCTCACTAAATTTCAGTTTTGGAAGGTGACAGGGAAGGCACTGGCCAGAGTTGGCCTCCCTGGGGCCCGTTACGGCACCCATTCATTTAGAATTGGGGCGGCCTCTACTGCGGCTGCTTATGGGTACTCCGGGGCTGACATACGCAGCATGGGGAGGTGGGACTCACACTGTTTTCAGTTTTATGTTCGCCCACTCCCACCGTGAGTACCTTCTGAGTCACCATGTATCTTTCCTTCCCTGTTTTTTCCCTTGACAGACCCTGGGTGTCGTATCACACCGGTGACAGTATGGCTGGTGGGCCACAGCTACGTGCACAGGGCAGCGCGTTATGCTGCGGCGACTGATTGGGGACCCCGACTGGGACTGGGTGCATACGCACATTTCACATGGCACGGTAAGCCCGGTATGTTGTGGCGGGAGCTTTTGCCATTCCTCTTTTCATCGAGGAGTGCCGACCCGCCCGACATTCTGATCATACACCTTGGGGGTAATGACTTGGGTCAGGTCACTGGCTTATCGCTGAAGCATGCGATTTGCGCGGACCTTGCCTACTTACATTACGTATGGCCCGCCACAACCCTTGTTTGGTCAGATATGGTCCCACGGCACGCTTATCGGGGAGGCTTCGATCTCCAGGCCCTGGACCGCGCTCGGCGCATGGTAAACAGGGCGGTGGCCCGATTCCATTCAACCAAGGGCTGGGGGCGGGTCAGTCATCATCCCGCCATTAGTTTGCAAAATTTTGGGCTTTATTCTGGGGATGGGGTCCATCTGTCGCGAGGAGGTATGGACCTCCTGCTGGGTGATTGGCGAGCAGGCCTGTCGACCGAGCTGACGGTCTTGGGGGGGGGCGTCGAGCCTTTATTGAAGCCTCTCCGGGTGGCGGGTAGCACTGGTAAGGTAAACATTTATGACCCACAGGTATCCGGCAGGTTCGCAATTGACTGGACAACACTAGATAGGCATAAGTTGTTTAAACGTTGTCCGGTCAACGACGAACCAGGCAAGGGGGTGATGGTTACCACTAGACAGCTGGAATCACCCCCTGATTTTACGGATACACGTCAGAGGGTGGGGTCATTAGTTAGATATTGACTACGGTCAACAATTTGTTTGTTGTCAACAAACAAACTGATACAAATAGATACATTGTAACAATTGCCGTTGGCAATTTTGGGTGGTACCTTACCAGTGTTACTTCGGCCTGCTTGCCTTAAGAATTATGATTGGTCGTTTTACCAATAGAAATTTATAATTCGGACTAGGGCTTGAATCAATAAATGTGGCCCGTGCCGTTATCCACTTTCATTTGTGTCTGAGTCCATCATTGGGGGGGTGCGCCTGCAATGTAGAGACAAACTCTTCCTAACTATGGCAATAGATTGGAAATGTTGCAGTCTTCACAGCAAGTTCAGAAATCTCAACACCGACCCGTTTGTGAAACGATAACCTTGTCACAGATAGGTGTCATCCATTCCTGCTGGCCAACACAGGATGGATTCTTTGAGGGACTGAACGATTAGGTGGGTGATATGATTGTTTGAACATGGCTGTCTCAAGACTTAGACCACAGAAGAAATTCTGACTGAAGAGGACATCGGACACGTTTCTCCTATATGTTTGCCTACTTTGTTACATTTAGCAAATCCTGCCTGCTAACAGCAAATAAAGGTGAAGGGGGGGGGGGTGTAGGTAGGAATGCAGAGCAGGATGAGGCCATGGGATGGATACTTATACCACACACCATGAGATAAGGTAGAGAATATAGTGTAATCAATCAAATATTTGTTCAATAGTGCTGCAGCCCCTGCTTTTTAGGGGGTGGGTAGTCTTAACTTTTTTACTGTTTTAACTGTTTTTACGGTTATTAATATTGTCTGTAAACTCCTTGGGTTGCCCTGGGGTTACTTTTTATGTTGTTAGCCGCCCAGAGTCGGCCTTGTGTTGAGTGGGCGGGATATAAATTGAATAAATAAATAAATAAATAAATAAATAAATAAATAAATAATGAAGACGAGACTCCAGGGGCTGGGTGGATGGCGAAGTCTTGGGGCCAGCCAGGACCCTTCGGCTTTTCTTCCCTCCCGGGAAGGAAGGGGCTGGGCCCAGGAGCAGCTGCAACGGTGGTAAAGTCCTTGGGACAGCCAGAACCCTTCGACTTTTCTTCCTTCCTGGGAAGGGAGGGGCTGGACTCAGGAGCAGCTGCAGAGGTGGTAAAGTCCATTGGGATAGTCAGGACCCTTCGGCTTTTCTTCCCTCCCGGGAAGGGAGGGACTGGGTCCAGGAGCAGCTGCGGAGGTGGTAAAGTCTTTGGGACAGCCAGGACCCTTCGGCTTTTTTTCCAACCCGGGAAGGGAGGGACTGGGCCCAGGAGCAGCTACGGAGGTGTTAAAGTCCAATTTGAGTTCCAGACCATCCTCAGCACCTGAATCATACCTGATCTTTACTGTGGTTACTGAAAGGACAGAGGCAAGGACTGCTAGAATACGGCTGTAGTCCCATGGTACATGCCCCACGGGGAGGGTCAATTTGATTTATTTAGGGGAGAAATGTGAGAATGAGTTATTAACAGTGAATGGTGTTTTAGGCTTCCTCCATGTGAATAAGAGTTTGCTTTTTGAATAATAAAAACTATATGTCACTGATGGGTGGGGAATCTGGATTTTAGAGAAGTGTAGGTGGGGCATGCACAGAAAAAGAAAAGGTTTAGAGATGTGAAGGCCTGTGGGGGGAAATGGAAAAATTGGGAAAAAACTGGTTTTTTCCCGTTTTTTTTTTCCTGAAGCCTTTTTGGGTTTTTTCCCGAAAAATTGAACAAAATAAAAAATATTTATTTATTTATTATTTTATTTCATATATTTATATCCCGCCCTATTGGTGCGAACACCACTCAGGAATGGAATGTTTTATTTTAACATGATGAATAAAATATTTTAAGATAAGGCCAGGTTCAAATATTTTATAAAAACATTTCTAAAAAAATATGTATGGTATCAGATTACTTTCAATTTTTCCAAAACATTTCATTTTCCCCCGTTTACCCCTGAAAAAAACCGGGTTTTTTTCCGAGCTTCAAAATTTTCGGAAATTTTACATCTCTAGTTGGGAATCACTGCTGTAGTCCCCCTGTACCAAAATATTTCGAAATCTGTTTTGGACTTAATGTCATGGTGAAGCAAATCTGACACATACAATGGAGAAACAGACGCAGTCTTTAATTTATCTGGTTAACTAATGTTGCCATGCTTGCTCCCCAGAATGCAGACTAGAAATCTGTTTGGTTAGGCAATCTGAGGATGAAAGGCTACATTACACTTTTGACTCTGCATGTGCTCTTAAGCAGAGCTGCTGCTGAGGAGAGCCAAACAAAGGAAGTGAGCACTGGTAAGTTTTGCAGTTGGAGTAGAGCTGCTTTATTGCAGCTTTATTACTTTATTGCTAGATTGCAAGCTAGTAACAAAGGAAGAATATAGTCTTACTAGGTAGAAAGGTAGTAAACGTGTACATTTTTGAGGCCCGGAATACTGCACTTGTTAAAATGGATTCTGAGGGAACAGTTGTAGTTACCTGCAATACTTGTGCCATGTTTGTGTTCTTGCCAAAACATATGGAGAACTACACTTGCAGCAAGTGCAAGCAGGTTGCACTACTGGAAGAGAAGGTCCAGCAGCTAGAGGCCCGCATATCTAACCATCAACAAATTAAGGAGCTTGAGCTGTTCTTGGACAGAGCGGAACAGACTATGCTGGACAAAGTAGAGACAGGGCACAGTTCTGAGGGAGAAGGCCCTTCACTAACTCAGGAGGGAGATGTTTGGAGGAATGTGACTCAAAGGAGGAAAAGAGTAGGGGATCACTCTGAGAGTCTGAAATTACAGAATAAATTTGAGGCTCTTTCCCTCATCACACCTGATGAGGAACACACAGAGGAACAACTGGTTCCACCTGATGATCTCTCCTTCATCACACTTGATGAGATCCAGGAAGATAAACAACAGGAACAAACTGAGTTTCTCTCCCTTAATATGGTTGATGAGGTGCATGTAGATGAACAGATTGCAGGAGAGAGGCTCCTTGTACTAGGCGATTCAATAATTAGAAATACAGAGAAATGGATTTGTGATGCACATGATAACCGTATGGTGACTTGCCTGCCAGGTGCAAAAGTTGCAGACATCACAAGAAATCTAGATAGTTAGAGAGAACTGGGAACGAGCCAGTTGTCATGGTACACATTGGTACCAATGATGTTGGGAAGGCCTAGCGGTCTGTCCTGGAAGCCAAATTCAGGTTGTTAGGAAGAAGATTGAAGTCCCGGACTTCCAAGGTAGCATTTTCAGAAGTGCTGCCTGTCCCTCGTGCAGGACCTACCAGGCAGGCAGAGCTCAGAAGCCTCAATGCGTGGATGAGGCGGTGGTGTCGAGAGGAGGGTTTCAGATTTGTCAGGAACTGGAGAACATTTTGGGACAAGCCAAATCTGTTCAGGAGGGATGGGTTGCATTTGAACCATGATGGGACCAGATTGCTGGCACTCAACATCAAAAAGGCTGCAGAGCAGCTTTTAAACTGATAACTGGGGGAAAGCCGACAGGAGCTGGGCAGCATCCGGTTCGGAAAAGTGTGTACTTGAGTAGTGAGGAGGATGCAAAATTTACTGAGCAGAGCAAGGAGCTAGTCACTAGCATTCTAGCAGAAGGATGCAAGAGGCAGTCTAACAATGCAACTGGACACAAAAGACTGTGTCATAAAAGCATATATAAATGCTTGTATACAAATGCCAGAAGCCTCCGGAACAAAATAGGGGAGCTGGAATACTTAGCAATAGATAAGAATATTGATATTATTGGTATCACTGAAACCTGGTGGACGGATGATAACCAATGGGATATAGTTATCCCAGGCTACAAACTGTACAAGAAGGATAGGAAGGGGCAAATGGGAGGTGGTGTGGCCTTGTATGTCAAAGAAGTGATAAAATCGTATGAATTGGAATATCTAGGTGATTTGGAGTCACCATTAGAAGCTCTGTGGGTAAGAGTACTAGGCCACAAGGATGGTCTAACAGTAGGCATATACTATCGGCTTCCGACCCAAACTCTTGAGGGAGACTGGCAGTTGGAGAATGTTGTAAAGGAGGCATCCAAGAAGGGAAGCCTGGTTATAATGGGGGACTTCAATTACCCTCACATAGACTGGGTGAACTGTTGTTCAGCACATGATAAAGAGATAAAGTTCCTAGATATGCTAAATGATTGTTCCCTGGGACAGATGGTTGAAGACCCAACTAGAGGTAGAAGAATCCTTGACTTGATCCTGAGTAATACTCAGGATCTGGTGCAAGATGTTAATGTGACTGATCCAATAGGGAACAGTGACCACAACTCAATTATGTTTAACTTGATCATAGACCGCAAGTCACTGATAAAATCTAACACCGAGACCTTAAATTTTCAAAAAGGAAATTTCCCAAAGTTGAGGAAACTAGTAAAAAAGAAGCTGAAAGGGAAAATTGAGAGAGTCCAAACACTCCAAGAGGCATGGAGGCTGTTTACAAAAACAATAACAGAGGCTCAATTGGAATGCATACCCAAAAGGAAAAAGGGCACTGCCAGGTCCAAGAGGACTCCAATGTGGCTTACAGGAGCTGTTCGGGAAGTGATCAAGAGCAAGAGAAGCTCATTTAGAAGATGGAAGGCTTGTCCGAATGAGGACAGCAGGCAAAAACATAAATTCTGGCAGAACAAATGCAAGGCAACAATCAGGAAAGCAAAGCAAGACTTTGAGGAGCGTATAGCTAAAAATACTCAGAGAAATAACAAAGACTTCTTTAAGTACATTAGAAGTAAGAACCCAACTAGGAAGGCCATTGGACCATTAGATGACAATGGAAGGCAAGGGGTTATTAAAGAGGAAACAGAGATTGCAGAGAGACTCAATGAATTCTTTGCTTCAGTATTCACTGAAGAAGACAGAGGCCACATGCCCAAAACAGAGCCTATCTTCGTAGGGAGGGAAACCGAAGAATTAAGCCAGATAGAAATAACCAGGGAGGAGGTCCTTGCATGTCTTGTTAAACTAAACACTAACAAATCACCAGGACCAGATGGCATCCATCCACGAGTTCTCAGGGAACTTAAAGATGAAATTGCTGATCTCCTAGCCAAAATATATAATCTTTCCCTCAAATCAGGCTTTGTGCCTGATGACTGGAAGGTAGCGAATGTAACACCAATTTTCAAAAAAGGATCCAGGGGTGATCCAGGGAATTACCGACCTGTCAGTTTGACATGTGTCCCAGGTAAAGTGATGGAAACCATCCTAAAAGATAGAATTAATAGGCACATAGAAGAGAAGGCGCTGCTAAAGGAGAGCCAACATGGCTTTTGCAAGGGCAAATCATGCCTCACTAATCTGTTGGAATTTTTTGAGAGTGTCAACAAGCATGTGGATAAGGGGGATCCAGTTGACATTGTTTATCTGGACTTTCAGAAGGCTTTTGACAAGGTCCCACACCAAAGGCTCTTGAATAAACTTACCAGTCATGGAATAAAGGGACAGGTCTTATCCTGGATCAGCAACTGGCTAAGGGACAGGAAACAGAGGGTAGCACTAAATGGACACTTCTCCAAGTGGAGGGAAGTAAAGAGTGGGGTCCCCCAAGGTTCAGTACTGGGACCCCTGCTTTTCAACCTCTTCATAAATGATCTAGAGGTAGGAATAAAAAGTAAGGTAGCCAAATTTGCTGACGACACTAAATTATACAGGGTAGTGAAAACTGTGAGAGATTGTGAGGAGCTCCAGAGGGATCTCTCGACACTGGGGGAGTGGGCAAAACAGTGGCAAATGAGTTTCAACATTAGTAAGTGCAGAGTGATGCATGTTGGGGCAAAGAACCCCAATTACATTTATAAACTTATGGGGTCTGAACTCTCTGCGACAAACCAGGAAAGGGACCTTGGTGTCCTGGTGGACAACTCAATGAAGGTGTCAACCCAGTGTGCCTCAGCAGTGAAAAAAGCAAACTCAATGCTAGGGATCATTAGGAAGGGTATAGAAAATAAGTCAGCAAGTGTCATTTTGCCTCTTTATAAATCTATGGTGAGGCCCCATCTGGAATACTGTGTACAGTTCTGGTCGCCATACCTCCAGAAGGATATTATGGAGCTGGAAAAAGTGCAGAGGAGGGCAACCAGAATGATTAGGGGACTGGAACACCTTCCTTACCATCTGAGGCTGCAACGGTTGGGCCTCTTCACTCTTGAACGACGACGTCTAAGAGGTGACCTGATTGAAGTTTATAAAATCATGCACGGTGTGGACAAAGTAGATAAGGAAAAACTGTTTTCCCTATCGCATAACACTAGAACTAGGGGACACTCCATGAAACCTTTGGGTACTAGTTCTCAAACAAATAAGAGAAAGTACTTTTTCACCCAGAGGATTACTGGTCTATGGAACTCCCTGCCAGAAGAAGTGGTGACAGCTGTCAGTCTTGACAGCTTTAAGAAGGGATTAGACAAGTTCATGGAGGACAAGAGTATCAATGGCTATAATTATGGATACTTAAGGACAACCTCCGGGTTGGAGAGATAGGCAGGATATCTCTCAATATCATTTCCAGGGAATCCTAAGCAGGCATCTGCTTGGGAATACCCTGAAGGAAATGGTGAGCCACTGTGTGAGACAGAATGCTGGACTGGATGGGCTGTGGCCTGTTCCAGCAAGGCTGTTCTTATGTTCTTATGTACACCAAACTTACTTACTTGGTTAATTAGTTGAGCCGTACTTCCTTCATCTAGTTTGACATGGCAGATTGAAGCATCGTCTCCCATGAGATTTTAGTGGGCTCTCACCATCGGGAGGTCCTACTGCTACTGTAGCAGGGTCCAATGGCACAGGGAGGACTGAGGCCCATGTTTTCGATGCTCCATTGCACCAAAAGCTGTGCAAATATGTTGTGTGCATGTTTTCTGACAGATGCCTCCTGGACCTTTGAATTTATTTTATCCCCTGTGCAGAGGCAAATGACCTTATATGTCACTAGATTATAAACAAATCAAAATAAGCTGGAAGGACCAATTTTGAATACCCTGAAGAAGAGCGGTTAGTCCCATGGTTTTTTGTTATTTAGAAAGAATACTGTCTGCAGTTCTTTGTAATTATGATCCTTGAAAAAGTCCTCTAAAAGATGAAAAAATGACTGTTATAAGGTGGGATTTTGTTAAAGGAATACTAAACCATAGGTAACATTGTTGCCAGTTCCTAGCTCTGGCTTGATCTAAATTTTTGACCCTTACAGATAACTAAATTAGCTTGTTAACTCCTTCCTAGCCAAACAGGCATTTCAAAAGGGAGTCAGTTTCTAATGCTAAAATATTTAAAATGGGATATTTAAAAATAATTTATTATTTTCTTGCTATGCCCACTGCATGTTTGGCTTGTCATTTATAACGATTTTCTCCTCTTCATAGATGATTCTATCATGATTTGCTTACAATATTTGATTTCCTACCGTATAGGCTTAAAACTACTATATATACAGGAGAGTAGGAGGAACCTTATGTAAAATGTCTGTTCCATAGGCTTTTACGTAAATTGGTTTTTTACTTAACTCGAATCAAACCCATAGGAAAAAAGTAATGCTACTGTAACTCGAAGCAAACCCATAGGAAAAATGAATTTTTTATGCAACTCAAAGCAAACCCATAAGAAAATTATTGTTACATAAATCGAAGCAAACCCATAGGAAAATGATTTTTTACATAACTTGAAGCAAACCCATAGGAAATTGCGTGGTTTTAGTGCAAAAAACATTACATAAGTCGAATTTTACATAACTCGAGGCATACGTAAATCGGGGCTTTACTGTATGCTATAATCTTGGTAGTGTCTTTAATAGGAAGATGTCTTGAAAATTACAATTGGGATAACACCCTAAACAGAAGGGACCTTTTCATCTTTTAATTTATATGATGTAATGTAATGTGTGTAATTCCAGAGCTTGAAAGTTACAAATAACTAATGGTTTGCCAATAATTTCCTGTTATAATAATAAAGATATAACTACATTACATTATAATGATAATTTCATGAGGTGCAGTTTTTCTGTTGTTGCAGTCTGAGTGTCACTTTTAGTTATTTTACAGTTACAGGGGAATAGGGCTTCACTAGGTAGTGGAAGATGAATACCATAGGTTAAGTTCTGCTGAAGTGGTGATGGTTATAATGTGTTTATATTGTATCCTACTTGCCTACTAACAGTACCTAAAGCGCGTCCCAACATATCAAGTGACAAGTGTAACAATAGCAAATCACCATTACCACATTAGATAAATGCATAATAAAGACACAATGAAATATTGAATAAAATACAGATACGCTAAGAGAATTTAAACAGGAGATTAAAGTCTAATGCAGATGCAAAGATGGTATAATCTAAAAACTATTGAGAAAATAAATTTATTTATTTATTTATTTGGATTTGCATCCCGCCCCCTTGCCCTAGGGGAACTTAGGGCGGTGCTACTTACACATAAATATTATAAAAATCCCCTTTAAAATTCAATAAAAACTATTTGACACCATCCCGAATTTAAAAGGCCCTCCCTTCCCACCCAACAATAAAAGGGACATATAGTTCTAACAGGGACATATAGTTCTAACAGAGCCAACGAGGGGAATCATCACCCTGTCAGCCCCCCAAACTTGTCCTGCCAGCCAGGTTTTCAACCCTTACCCTAAAGAGCAACAATTCTGTCTGTAGCCGTAGGTCTGATGGCAGGAGGTTCCACAAGGTTGGGGCGGACACGGAGAAGGAGAAGGGCCTTCTCCTTCTGCTAGAGAGGCAGGCCCCTCTAGCTGATGGAACACTGAGAGAGCCCCTCCGGTCTGCCCTAGTGGGAAAATAAAACATGCAAAATAAAATTTTGCATGTACTAACACTGGATATCAGTGAGAAGGATGAATTTTGTAACCTATGTAAGATGAATGCATACACTAAACATAGTGGCATGAAATACCACTAGCTGTATGACATGACTGAAAAGAGGACAATCCAGATAATCGACTATCCCACTGCAGTGATGGCAACAGATACACTGACAAATTCTCCACCAATATATAATTCCAAGAATCTGCAAAGCAAAATGGGACTCAAGAGATGTTGATTGCAGGCTTGGGAAGGGGCAGTGAGAAAATAACATTCTTGCATGCATTAACATTGAATATTAGTGGGAAGGACGATTTTTACAATTTAAGCCGATTGTCCTCTGCCATTAACCTGTTGGTAAGGTTCTTTCCCCCCACCTCTGTCAACTGAGGCAAGCCCCTGACCATCTTTCTCTTTTAATTGCTTGTTTCTCTACTGTCTTAAATATTTATAGCTAGTTCTCTTTCTTTCCTGGCCATGTTCCATGACACAAGCATGGAAAGGTGACTTGTATACAGCAGAGATTCAATTTTCTTTTTTCTCTATTACTTATTACAACTGTAATTAAATATAAATTTTTATACTGTAAATGCTTGTAGAATCAATTTTGGACTGCAGTGGCTTAGTGGTTAAGACACTAAGCTAAAGGTCTGGAAGGTCAACAGGTCAGCAGTTTTAGACACAAGTACTGTGTGATGGAGTATGCTCCTGTATTGATAAACAAGCATAATTGTGCCTGGCCTTGCTGGGCAGTTTTTAGTTTTTTTTGCTTAGGGGTAGTTTGGGTAGTGGTGATTTGAATTTGTGTTTTTTATTTATTTATTAGGTTTGTTTAATTATTTTTTGACTGTTTTTACTCTTCCGGCCTCTAGGCGGGGCTGTGGTTAAGAGTACTGCTTTTGCTTTTAAAAAATTTTTTATTTGTTTGACTGTTTTTACTCTTCCGGCCTCTAGGTGGGGCTGTGGTTAAGAGTAGTCTTTCTTTGTTGTTTGTTCAGTTCTGTCCCAGACTCGTAGAGGGAGGATGTGTTTGGTGATTTCTCTTGATTTTTTGTTGTTGTTGTTTTTTAGTGGTGTTAGGCTGGGGGGTTTAAGTAGAGTTTCTACTTAAACCCCCCAAAGTGTTTCTGCTTGTTCTTTGTTTTTATTTTGGGTTTTAGATGTGTTTAATTTTTTTTTATTTCTGGTTATTTATTTTTCTGATTTTTTTTGTCTTTATTTGTTTAATTTGTGCTATTTTTGTTGTTTGAGTTAGGTATTTTTGTGTTGTAGATAGGTGTTTCCAGTGAGCTTTTATGGTATTTTGGGTGTTTTTTTGTTGATTTTGTTGTTTACTGTTTTGTTGTTTAATTTAATTTAATTTAATAGTCATATTTATATATATGCCGCCCACTCAGGCAGAACCCGACTCAGGGCGGCATTACAACAAATTCTAAAAACACATAAAAACACTTTAAAAGATCCATAACCCACCCACTTTAAAAGACCCATATCCCACCCACCCATCCCACCCACTATAAAAAGAAGAAGAGAGAGTTCTTAATGGTTTACATAAGCCAGCAGGCGGGGACCGTGTTCCCATTCGGGCCCCACACCTGCCCTGCCAGCCAGGTCTTCAATCCTTTCCTGAAGGGCAACAATTCTCTTTGAAGTCTTAGATCTGTTGGCAGGAGGTTCCAGAGAGTTGGTGTGGACACGGAGAAGGCCCTCCTTCGGGTGCTGGACAGATGTGCACGCCTAGCTGATGGCACTATTAGAGAGCCCCTCCGGTCCGCTCTGGTTGGACGGGCAGACACTCTTGGGACGATGCGGTCTCTAAGGTATCCTGGCCCACTGCCATATAGGGCTTTAAAGGTCAAAACCAGCACCTTGAATTGCACCCGGAGACAAACTGGTAACCAGTGCAGCTCCCGAAGTAACGGTGAGGCATGGGCATATCGCCCACATCCCATCACCACCCGGGCTGCTGCATTCTGGACCAGCTGCAGCCTCCGAATGGTCGTCAAGGGCAGCCCCATGTAGAGCACATTACAATAATCTAGTTGGGAAGTGACCAGAGCATGGGTGACCATAAGCAAGGAGCCCCGGTCCAGGAGCGTGCACAACTGGCGAATCACCCGAAGTTGGGCAAAAGCCCTCCTGGCCACAGCCACTACCTGTTCTTCTAGCAGCAGCCACGAGTCCAGAAGGACCCCCAAGTTGCGCACTGGGTCTGTCTGGGGCAAAACAGCCCCATCCAGTACCAATGATGGTAACTCTCTGGATAACACGGGGCCCCTTATCCACAGCCACTCTGTCTTGCTGGGATTCAGCCGAAGCCCATTGGCCGCCATCCAGACCCCAATGGCCTCTAGGCATCCGGATAGGATTTCAACAGCATCACTGGGGTCCCCACGGGTTAATGGGTTTATTTTATTTATTTATTTATTTGTGTTTTATTAATTTTGGTGCTTTGTGTTTTGGTTTACTGTTTGGTTTTTGTTGTTGATGTGTGAAGAACAGCCTGTCTGTCGTTTCTTCTTTTTTCCCATTGCTGCTTCGAAATTAGGTTTCGATGCAGCGATGGGGAAAAGGAAGAGCCGGCAGTCAGCTCGCTCTTCGACCGGTAATGTTCATTAGGTAGATTGAGTGAAAAGTAGGCAGAGAAGAGCTATCTGCTTGACGATAGTTCTCTTCTCTGGGCCTCCTTTTTTACCTGGCTTACCTAACGGGGGGATCGGCAGGCAACAATCCGTGTGGGGCAGTGATCTTCCTTGCAGATTGCTGGCTGTTGCTTTTCTATTACCTCCACCACTGTTTCATGTTAGTTCTCAAAATAGCAGTGTGGGTAGTAGAAAGGCAGAATCCAGTCATCCGCCAGGGAGGGTGCTTCCCCTGACGAATTGCTGCCTGCTGTTTTTTTTCCCCACTCCGGCTCAACTTACCTTGAGGCCAGCGGTGGTCTTGCCATGTTTTCAGCGGGGTAGCGGGTAGGAGAGGGAGTCCCTCTTCTCACCATTGTTCCTGGAAAGAAGGGCGGTGTTTGTCTCATAGTGGTTGTTTGCAGTTTTTTTGTTTGTGAGGCTGTGAGGCGCTGCGTCGGCCTGTGGCAACCTTGCGCTCCCGTTGTGTGAGGCCTTTTTTATTTTATTTTTCATGCATCGGCTTTTGCAGCGTTCTGCGCGCTTGCGCCCTTCAGCCTGATTGGCTGAAGTGGTCACGGCACGGAGGACGCTGGGGCTTAGAGTTTAGTTTATTTTGTTTGTGTTCATGTGGCAGCTTTTTTTCCCTGCGGCTCGGTTTCAATTGAGCGTGCTGCATTTCCCAACGTTTTCTTTGCTCGCGCCTGTCAGCCTAATTGGCTGAGGTGCGGCACAGCGCAGAGGACGTTGGGAATTGAAGTTGTTTTCCTTTGTTTGCGTTCGTGTGGCTGCTGCCCCACTGCCGACTGCGGGACCATTGCGGCGCTCTGCGGGCCAGGTTAAGGCGAGTGCAGGCAGCTTGGTACGGGATACTATAGTTGGGTGCGAATGTGTATGCCGGAGTCCAACGGTTAACATCCCTCCTTATAGGTAAAGATGTGTGGCCAAATTTCAAGGAACTGTTAAGCTTCCTTGGACCTTTTGGCAGAGAGACAAATGTTGAGGCAAATGGATACAACAAATTGTAGCAAAAAAAATATATCCTAAATAACTAGAGCTTTGTTGGTACCAGCAGCAGAAGACAGCAAAGAATCCTTAAGTGGCAGAACTGACATTTCCCTTTTGGGACTGCTGGAGGACGATGGTATCCCTAGAGGTACGGGGGTGGGGTGGGGTTGGTTGGTTGGTTAAGAAAAGATTAGAAAGGAATGGGTTTGGTTTGGTTATACCCTATAGAAGAGAATTCAAAAATGATGCTCCTCACCTACCTCGGATAAAGTGATACAATTCATGGTGTTGCCTAAAAATTCTCCTACTTCCTCGGGCTATATTTAATTATGATTATTTTAAAGTTGGAACAAATAATTACCGGGCATGTGTAATTTGTTTCACACACCAAGATGGATCCCAAAAGGTAAGCAACACTTTGCTAATGTCAATAATTACTATCTTCATATTTTATATTTTTAATTCTATCCTGTAAAGCAGAATCTCTGTCTCACCAAATAACAGGATACCAGGTTTATTAGATGATAATCAATCTTATTTTATGCTTACTTATGTTCTCCATGTGCTCAACTTTGCCTGAAAGTTTCAAAAGTTTGCAGCAAACTTCAAACAACTATGGTCAACTCAATAAAAGGGACCTTCATAAATTTATAATCATTCCTCCTACTGCCTGTGCAAGAGCCATGATATAGCTGAATTATTACTCTTTTTACTTTTAGACAGCTGTCCTTAAGACTTTTTCTCCTCACAGCAGCCTAAAAGGCACCACGGAAAGGGACTGCCTCAGAGTAACACAAAGAAATATTTCCTTGCCTAAAGGCACACACCACTTTCTTGTGTCCTGAGAGATTTTTCTCTTTCTTGACCATAATTTATCACATACTCTTTGGAAGTTTCATGAGGAAAAGTTTTCACCATGAACAACTACTGCCCCTGAGAATTTGCTGAGTTTATGGCAGAATTAGGTATCCTTGTCACCAGAATATATTGCCGTAGAAGAATACATTTTAAAATGGCAATATGCCATTCATTGCCTATTTAATTCTTTTGGATTATTAATGGTTCTACTCCCATGATCCCATTCTGCTAGTCTCCCTTAGAGTAATGGTATAATACATTAGAAGGACATCTGTTTAACTTAAATAATTAAGTTAGGTTAGATATGGAAACTATATCTTTACCTATAAGGAGGTGCGTTAACCATGCATATCTGGCATGCACGTCCACACCCAACCCAACCCTCCCGAACCGAGCCGCCAACACTTAACAGCCTGTGAGCATCATCGCAAGGGTCCGTCAGCCGTGAGTGGGGCAACCGCCCCACGAACGCAAACACAAAAAACAAACTACAAGCCCCAGCATCCTCCGCGCTGTGACTCCTCAGCCAATGAGGCTGAGGGACACAAGCGCAGAGGATGCTGGGAAAGCTGGCACATGTGCTAAAAAAACGCCGCCGCACCAAAGTGCCAGCCGCAAAACACTTCCCTCCAAGAGACATTGTCTCCCGGAGGGAACCCATCCCCGCCATCCTGGAGAGTGAGGCCGGCGCCAGCCTCGCCACGGATTTGGTGGGGTTGCAGGAAGCAGAGGGAGCCCCTCATCTCCCCACAGCCCGGGCGAGTGAGGCGGGTGCTGGCCTTGCAGCAGCTTCGGTGAGGTTGCAGGAAGGAGGGTAGCCCCTCAACTTCCCGCAGCCCCGCCAAGCAAGGCCACCTTCCCCGCCGGGGGGGGGGGGAAGGGGTATGAAAGAACAAGAAGGGGAAGAGAGAGATGAAAGCGAAGAAAGAGGAGAAAAAAGAGAGATGGGGTGGAATAGAGATAGAGTGGGGGGAAAGACAGAGATGGGGAAAGCGTGCGAGACATAGAGAGGGGGAAGAGAGAGAGAAAAGGGGGAAAAGAGATAAAGAAAGTGGGGGTAAAAGAGAGAGAGAAAGAAGGGGGTAAAAGAGAGAGGAGAAAGCACACGTGAGAAATAGAGGGGGGAGAGATGGAGGGTGGAAGAGGGAGAAAGAGAGAGAGAAGGGGGGAACAGAGATGGAGAAAGTGTGTGCCTTCCCCACCAGGCAACGGCCAAAGCCGGTGCCCCATTCGGTCCTTGCCTGACAGAGGAAGGGAACCCCCTTTCCCTCCAGGCAAGGGCTGTGCATATCCCACCCTCCCTGTCTCTCTCTCTCTCTCTCACAGACACACACACACACACACCGGACACCCCTGCCTTGCCAGACAGTTATTATCTGTGTGTTGGTCATTCAGGTGTGTTTTTTTTTGGGGGGGGTGTACACACTACCCAAAACCACCCCAACCACCCACTCACAGATAACTGCCCAGCAGGGCTGGGCAAAAAATGCTAGTTATACATAAATCCATGAATTGATTTTAAGTAGTATTTGTGAGAACAAAAATTAACAACTAAAATATCCCTTTATTTATCCAGAAATTAAATTGCAGTGAGATATTGTGCGAACACTCACCCAGTAAATTATGACAGGAGATGAGTCAACCGCTATCACTTAGAAATCCCATCCTTATTAGAAGGATAGCTCGGTTTCACTTACCAGTGATAACTTTCGATCTTCGAGTATATAGTTTGTGAATACACACTATTGGGTTATGTCCCTGCGCAGAACACTGATCGGAGGCTTAAAAGCTCATTGGTCAAAAGTTTTGGCGGTAAGACCGCCCACCATACCGCCCACCCTGAGGTGCTAGTCCGCCATTTTACCTCAGTTCCATACTTAAGCCAAGCACAGGATAAACCAATTGATCTCATCCGTGCAGTTCAAGAGGGGAGGCAGGGTGGGTAGTGTGTATTCACAAACTATATACTCGAAGAACGAAATTTATCACTGGTAAGTGAAACCGAACTTTCTCCTTCGTATAGTTTGTGAATCCCCACTATTGGGAGATTAGCAAGCTCACACTTATGTGGTCAGTGGGCAGTCGGATGAGATGATCCCAAAAAGAATATGCTGGTCAGGTAGAATGGACCGTCAAGGGCGAGGCGCCCTGAGCCCTCTGGCAAGGACGACACGACCAAGTCTGGCGTCGGCAGTGGCTCTGATGTCCACCCTGTAATGTTGGACAAATGTAGAAGGTCTGGACCAGGTGGCAGCCTTACACATGTCCTCAAGCGGAGTGCCCTCCAAAAAGGCAGTGGATGTGGCAACCGCTCTCGTAGAATGCGCCCTGACATGCGGCGGAGGTGGCAATGAGGCAGACTCGTAGGCCAGGTAGATGGTAGATGTAATCCATTTGGAGAACCTCTGGGCAGAGATGGGTTCACCTTTGGACTTTCCTCCATATGCAACAAATAGACACTGTGACTTCCTAAACTCCCTTGTCCTGCTGGTGTAAAACAATAAAGCTCGTTTCACATCCAGCATGTGCCAAGTCTTTTCTTGGGCATTGGTGGGGTTCTGGAAGAAGGTAGGCAATGAGATAGTCTGCGCCATATGAAACTGGGAGACTACCTTAGGAAGGAAGGTGATGTCCGTGTGGAGCACCATGCGGTCATTGAAAAACTGAAGAAACGGTGCATCTGCCCGCAGAGCAACCAGTTCACGGGCTCGTCGAGCAGACGTGATAGCCACCAGAAATGCTGTCTTCCACGTGAGGAGACGAACATCCGCGGTAGCCATAGGCTCGAAAGGAGTCCTGGTGAGCGCGTTCAGAATGGTAGACAAAGACCATTGTGCTGTTGGAGTCTTGACTGGCGGAAAAGCGTTTTGCAAGCCCTTAAGGAAACGCTTCACCGTCTGGTCGCGGAAGGCACCAGACGCAGGTGAACCAGCTGGAGAGTGAGCCGCCACCACTGCCAGATGGACCCGAATGGAGGTAATGCTAAGGCCAGACTCCGCCAAGTGGAGGAGGTAGGCCATGACGTCCTGCAGTCCCACCTGTGGAGGGTACGCCTGCTGGGATGCCAGGAAGGCACAAAAATGCCTGTGTATGGAGGCATAGGATTTCCTTGTGGAAGGACGCCATGCTAACTCCAAGATCCTGGACAGTCTGGGGTTATCCTCCACGCGGTGAGGTGGAGGCTGGGCAGGTCCGAATGGTGGAGCTGGCCGTGTTCCATTTGAAGAAGAGTTGGTGATTCCGGCAGCGTGCGATACTGTGATGACATGTGCAACAGTAGAGGAAACCAGGGCTGACGAGGCCACGCTGGAGCAACGAGGATTGCGTTGGTCCGGTGTTGGTACATCCTGGTGAGGACCTTCTGAACCAGAGGAAATGGGGGAAAGGCGTAGAGGTAGTCCTGATCCCACCGTTTCATGAAGGCATCGCCCTCGGAGTTCAGTCCGATGCCTGCCCTGGAACAGTACCTGTGGCATTTCCTGTTGGACTCCAACGCAAAAAGGTCGATGCTCGGAGTCCCCCAAGCCCTGCAAAGGGACTGAAACACCTCGTCGTCCAGCTGCCACTCGTGGGTCGTCGAGGTGAGACGGCTGAGGTGGTTGGCCAGGACATTCAGCTTGCCCTAAATGTGAACTCCAACTGGAAAGATGTGTCTTTCCAGGCACCACTCCCAAAGTTGCACAGCAAGATAAAGCAGGATGGTGGACCTCGTCCCTCCTTGCTTGTTCAGGTATGCCACCGCCGTGGTATTGTCCGAGGCCACTTGAACCACATTACCAGTGAGCAGAGCCTCGAAGGAACATAAGGCCTTCCAAATGGCCAGCAGCTCCAAATAGTTGATATGGTGCACCATCTCGTGAGGCGACCAGACGTTGTTGACCGTCAGAGGCCCGCAAGCAGCCCCCCAGCCAAGGTTGCTTGCGTCGGTCAAAACCTGCAACGAAGGTTGCGGGGGGTAAAAGTTCTTCCCCGTGGCCACATTGAGGGGTGTCGTCCACCATACTAGCTGGTCCACTAGTTCTGGAGATGGAATCAGCCGTTTGGACTGGCTCTCCATGAGCGGGTCGAACTCATGGAGGAGCCATGACTGCAGGGACCGGAAGTTTAACTTGGCATGAGGAATCACCGCCGTCGTTGAGGCCATGAGGCCTAGAAGTCTCTGTGCTTTTTTTGCCCTGATAAATGGCTTGTTCCTGAATCCGCTTACCCCTTGTGCAATGTCCAGTAAGCGTTTCTGGGGGGCAAAGGCCCTGGTAGCTAGCGAGTCGAGTACCGCTCCAGTGTACTCGATGCACTGAGAAGGATTCAACTTTGACTTGGCAAAGTTGATTCTGAGGCCAAGACTCTCCATGAGGTAAACCGTGAACTCCGTGTCCAGAATGGACGACGAGCTGGTGGGAGAGACAATCAACCAGTCGTTGATGTACGGGAAGACCATGATCCCCTTCTGACGGAGGAAGGCAGCCACTGGAGCCATGCACTTGGTGAAGACTCTTGGCGCGGTAGCCAGACCGAACGGTAGGCATCGGTACTGGTACACAGAGTTTCCCATTCGGAACCGGAGGAACCGTCTGTGATCCTCGAGGATCACCATCTGGAACTTCCTGGTGTGGATGCACTTGTTTAGGCGGTGCAGGTCCAGAATCGGCCAAAGTCCTCCGTCTTTCTTCTGAACCATGAAGTACCTCGAGTAGAAACCGTTGTCCCAATCAGTTGGTGTTACCCGCTCGATGGCTCCCTTGGACAGAAGAGTTGATATTTCTTCTTCCAAATGGGGGGATGAGGTGGTGAAATGGTGTTTTCCTACCCAAGGCATCCGTACGAACTCGATGGTGTAACCAGCGGACAAGATCTTCAAGACCCACCAGTCGTTCATGATGCCGGACCACACCTGGAGGAAGTTCCGGAGGGGGAGGTACGGGAGAATATAAGAACAGCCTTGCTGGAACAGGCCACAGCCCATCCAGTCCAGCATTCTGTCTCACAAAGTGGCTCACCATTTCCTTCAGGGTATTCCCAAGGAGATGCCTTCACCTGCTTAGGATTCCCTGGAAATGGCATTGAGAGATATCCTGCCTATCTCTCCAACCCGGAGGTTGTCCTTAAGTATCCATAATTATAGCCATTGATACCCTTGTCCTCTATGAACCCGTCTAATCCTTTCTTAAAGCTGTCAAGACAGACAGCTGTCACCACTTCTTCTGGCAGGGAGTTCCATAGACCAGTAATCCTCTGGGTGAAAAAGTACTTTCTCTTATTTGTTTGAGAACTAGTACCCAAAAGTTTCATCGAGTGTCCCCTAGTTCTAGTGTTGGGCGATAGGGAAAACAGTTTTTCCTTATCTACTTTGTCCACACCATGCACGATTTTATAAACTTCAATCAGGTCACCTCTTAGACGCCGTCGTTCAAGAGTGAAGAGGCCCAACCGTTGCAGCCTCAGATGGTAAGGAAGGTGTTCCAGTCCCATAATCATTCTGGTTGCCCTCCTCTGTACTTTCTCCAACTCCATAATATCCTTCTGGAGGTATGGCGACCAGAACTGTACACAGTATTCCAGATGGGGCCTCACCATAGATTTATAAAGAGGCAAAATGACACTTGCTGACTTATTTTCTATACCCTTCCTAATGATCCCTAACATTGAGTTTGCTTTTTTCACTGCTGAGGCACACTGGGTCGACATCTTCATTGAGCTGTCCAACAGGACACCAAGGTCCCTTTCCTGGTTTGTCGCAGAGAGTTCAGAACCCATCAGTTTATAAATGTAATTGGGTTTTTTTGCCCCAACATGCATCACTCTGCACTTACTAATGTTGAAGCTCATTTGCCAGTTTTGCCCACTCCCCCAGTGTCAAGAGATCCCTCTGGAGCTCCTCACAATCTCTCACAGTTTTCACTACCCTGTATAATTTAGTGTCGTCAGCAGATTTGGCTACCTTGCTTTTTATTCCTACCTCTAGATCATTTATGAAGAGGTTGAAAAGAAGGGGTCCCAGTACTGAACCTTGGGGGACCCCACTCTTTACTTCCCTCCACTTGGAGAAGTGTCCATTTAGTGCTACCCTCTGTTTCCTGTCCCTTAGCCAGTTGCTGATCCAGGACAAGACCTGTCCCTTTATTCCATGACTGGTAAAAGTTTATTCAAGAGCCTTTGGTGTGGGACCTTGTCAAAAGCCTTCTGAAAGTCCAGATAAACAATGTCAACTGGATCCCCCTTATCCACATGCTTGTTGACACTCTCAAAAAATTCCAACAGATTAGTGAGGCATGATTTGCCCTTGCAAAAGCCATGTTGGCTCTCCTTTAGCAGCGCCTTCTCTTCTATGTGCCTATTAATTCTATCTTTTAGGATGATTTCCATCACTTTACCTGGGACACATGTCAAACTGACAGGTCGGTAATTTCCTGGATCACCCCTGGATCCTTTTTTGAAAATTGGTGTTACATTCACTACCTTCCAGTCATCATGCACAAAGCCTGATTTGAGGGAAAGATTATATATTTTGGCTAGATCAGCAATTTCATATTTAAGTTCCCTGAGAACTTGAGGATGGATGCCATCTGGTCCTGGTGATTTGTTAGCATTTAGTTTAACAAGACATGCAAGGACCTCCTCCCTGGTTATTTCTATCTGGCTTAATTCTTCAGTTTCCCTCCCTATGAAGATAGGCTCTGTTTGGCGCATGTGGTCTCTGTCTTCTTCAGTGAATACTGAAGCAAAGAACTCATTGAGTCTCTAGTCTGCAATCTCTGTTTCTTCTTTAATAACCCCTTGCCTTCCATTGTCATCTAATGGTCCAATGGCCTTCCTAGTTGGGTTCTTACCTGTAATGTACTTAAAGAAGTCTTTGTTATTTCTCTGAGTATTTTTAGCTATACGCTCCTCACAGTCTTGCTTTGCTTTCTTGATTGTTGCCTTGCATTTGTTCTGCCAGAATTTATGTTTCTGCCTGCTGTCCTCATTTGGACAAGCCTTCCATCTTCTAAATGAGCTTTTCTTGCTCTTGATCACTTCCCGAACAGCTCCTGTAAGCCACATCGGAGTCCTCTTGGAACTGGCAGTGCCCTTTTTCCTTTTCGGTATGCATTCCAATTGGGCCTCTGTTATTGTTTTTGTAAACAGCCTCCATGCCTCTTGGAGTGTTTGGACTCTCTCAATTTTCCCTTTCAGTTTCTTTTTTACTAGTTTCCTCATCTTTGGGAAATTTCCTTTTTGAAAATTTAAGGTCTCTGTGTTAGATTTTATCAGTGACTTGCAGTCTATGATCAAGTTAAACATAATTGAGTTGCGGTCACTGTTCCCTATTGGATCAGTCACATTAACATCTTGCACCAGATCCTGAGTAATACAAGTCAAGGATTCTTGTACCTCTAGTTGGGTCTTCAACCATCTGTCCCAGGGAACAATCATTTAGCATATCTAGGAACTTTATCTCTTTATCATGTGCTGAACAACAGTTCACCCAGTCTATGTGAGGGTAATTAAAGTCCCCCATTATAACCAGGCTTCCCTTCTTGGATGCCTCCTTTACAACATTCTCCAACTGCCAGTCTCCCTCAAAAGTTTGGCCGATAGTATATGCCTACTGTTAGACCATCCTTGTGGCCTGGTACTCTTACCCACAGAGCTTCTAATGGTGACTCTAAATCACCTAGTTATCCCAATTCATACGATTTTATCACTTCTTTGACAAACAAGGCTACACCACCTCCCATTTGCCCCTTCCTATCCTTCCTGTACAGTTTGTAGCCTGGGATAACTATATCCCATTGGTTATCATCCGTCCACCAGGTTTCAGTGATACCAATAATATCAATATTCTTATCTATTGCTAAGTATTCCAGCTCCCCTATTTTGTTCCGGAGGCTTCTGGCATTTGTATACAAGCATTTATATATGCTTTCCTGATACAGTCTTTTGAGTCCAGTTGTATTGTTAGACTGCCTCTTGCATCCTTCTGCTAGAGTGCTGGTGACTAGCTCCTTGCTCTGCTCAGTAATTTTTGCATCCTCCTCACTACTCAAGTACACACTTTCCCGAACTGGATGCTGCCCAGCTCCTGTCGGCTTTCCCCCAGTTATCAGTTTAAAAGCTGCTCTGCAGCCTTTTTGATGTTGAGTGCCAGCAATCTGGTCCCATCATGGTTCAAATGCAACCCATCCCTCCTGAACAGATTTGGCTTGTCCCAAAATGTTCTCCAGTTCCTGACAAATCTGAAACCCTCCTCTCGACACCACCGCCTCATCCACGCATTGAGGCTTCTGAGCTCTGCCTGCCTGGTAGGTCCTGAACGAGGGACAGGCAGCACTTCTGAAAATGCTACCTTGGAAGTCCGGGACTTCAATCTTCTTCCTAACAACCTGAATTTGGCTTCCAGGACAGACCGCTAGGCCTTCCCAACATCATTGGTACCAATGTGTACCATGACAACTGGCTCGTTCCCAGTTCTCTCTAACAATCTATCTAGATTTCTTGTGATGTCTGCAACTTTTGCACTTGGCAGGCAAGTCACCATACGGTTATCATGTGCATCACAAATCCATTTCTCTGTATTTCTAATTATTGAATCGCCTAGTACAAGGAGCCTCTCTCCTGCAATCTGTTCATCTACATGCACCTCATCAACCATATTAAGGGAGAGAAACTCAGTTTGTTCCTGTTGTTTATCTTCCTGGATCTCATCAAGTGTGATGAAGGAGAGATCATCAGGTGGAACCAGTTGTTCCTCTGTGTGTTCCTCATCAGGTGTGATGAGGGAAAGAGCCTCAAATTTATTCTGTAATTTCAGACTCTCAGAGTGATCCCCTACTCTTCTCCTCCTTTGAGTCACACTCCTCCAACCATCTCCCTCCTGAGTTAGTGAAGGGCCTTCTCCCGCAGAACTGTGCCCTGTCTCTTCTTTGTCCAGCATAGTCTGCTCCGCTCTGTCCAAGAACAGCTCAAGCTGCTTAATTTGTTGGTGGTTAGATATGCGGGCCTCTAGCTGCTGGACCTTCTCTTCTAGTAGTGCAACCAGCTTGCACTTGCTGCAAGTGTAGTTCTCCATATGCTTTGGCAAGAACACAAACATGGCACAAGTGTTGCAGTTAACTACAGCTGTTTCCTCAGAATCCATTTTAACAAGTGCAGTATTCTGGGCCTCAAAAATGTACACGTTTACTACCTTCCTACCTAGTAAGACTATATTCTTCCTTTGTTACTAGATAGTAATTTCGCGCGCCGTCAGGCGCGCAGGCCTCTAAAGCAGCTCTACTCCAACTGCAAAACTTACCAGTGCTCACTTCCTTTGTTTGGCTCTCCTCAGCAGCAGCTCTGCTTAAGAGCACCTGCAGAGTCAAAAGGGCTGACCCTGAAAGAGTTCAGAGCTTTTAAAGGCTAGTGTGGCTCCGCCCCTATGAGTCACAGTTCAGGGAAGGGCCTGGTGTGGCTCTGCCCCCCTGCTTCTGGAAGCTTCAAACTGCTTCCTCTGTTTGAACAGAGGTGGCTCTCAGCAGTTGAAATTATCAATTTAAATTAGTGGAGGCCTCTAAAGCAGCTCTACTCCAACTGCAAAACTTACCAGTGCTCACTTCCTTTGTTTGGCTCTCCTCAGCAGCAGCTCTGCTTAAGAGCACATGCAGAGTCAAAAGGTGGAGGTGGAGCGAGAGAGCCTTGGCCTTCGTGACTTCAAACCCGGGACTTGGATTTTGCGTCGGTCCGCTTGCCCTGTCCGTAGGGTTGGTAGCGAGGCTTGTGTTGGCATCTCTGTTTATAGAAACTGGCCCTGGGCTGGTCGGTCGAGACACCCTGTTACTGGGGTTTCCCCCGATACCGTTGGGTAAAGGGCTGGAATCGTGGCTTGGTAGGCGGAGCCGGCGTGGTGAGCCCCAGGAACTTAGCCGTCGAATTCGTCTGCCGCAGTTCGTTAAGCACCTTATCGGTGTCTTGTCCAAACAGGCCTTGCCCATCAAATGGAAACTCTTCGATGAGCTTTTTCATGGCATCATCGAGAGGTGCCCCTGAGCCAAGCATGGCGACGGAGCAAGATGTCAGAGGACATGTCCTTGGCCACGTAATCGTTAATGTGCCTGGCAGACTGCATCTGTTGTTCTGCAAGAAAGTCTCCTTCCGTAGCCAGAGAGTCGAATCCTTTCTGGGCGTCGGCAGGCAGTTTCGCAGCAAGGGTCTTCACTTGCTCCCAGAGGTGGGACTGATAGAGGCCCATGGCTGCTGAGTAGTTTGCAGCTCGCAGGAAGAGAGAACCGGTGGCACAAAACTTACGGCCCACCGCATCCAGCTTCTTCCCTTCCGGAGTCGAAGGTACTGGAAAACCACTGATGGCCGTTTTATGCTGGAAGGCCTTGACCACCAAAGAGTTTGGCAAAAGGTGCACCTACAGAAACTCGATGTTCTCGTCCAGGACTCTATACATTCCGTTGAGTCTGGACGAAATGGAGTGAGACGAGACCGGCTTCTTCCATGTTGCCTTCGCTGACGTCAACATGGAAGGAAGCATGGTGATGTGGACCAGCCGAATCGCCTTTTTGTCCAGTTTGGCGGTCATTTGGTCCTCGCCCTCCAGCGGCGGTTGGTCCACCTTCAGATTAAGAGTGGTACCAAAATGGGTGAGCATCGCTGTGAGGGAGCGTTGGTCCTCACCACACGGTGGGTCAACCACGTCGATAGCCTGGTCCGGCGTTGTCGGCATTGACGTCTCCCTCGTCCTCCTCCGAAGACACGCTGGAATCATCGGAGGATGAGGGAGGAATCCTGGTATCCACGTCAGGACTGCGCCAGTACGGCCTGGGTGGGTCGACGGGCTGGGAGCTCACCACATCGACGTCTGGACCACACCAAGACGATATGGGTGGGCCAGCGGAGCGAACGCTTGACCTTTGAGAGGGCGGCGGAGCGACAGCAGGACCAGCATCCCTGGGGCTTGCAGTGGTCGGTACCGGAGCCGCAGAGGCCACAGGGATGGTGGCCTTGAACTGTTGGGTGAACAACTTCGCCATGGCCTCGAACATTCCCTTGAAGTCCACCTGGGTTGCATCCACCGCAGACGGCTGGGACGAAACGGTGGCAGGCGAAACGGTGGCTGGTATAATCGGAGACGAAACAGTGGCCAGAATGGTGGTTGACGGTTCGTCTATCGTCAGAGTCCTAGGCCTCAGAGAGACAGATGCCTGCCTAGTGGGTGGACGGCCCCTCTCTTGAGGTGAAGTGACCACCTGCAGTGGGCGAGCTGGAGCCCCAGCCCTGCATCCTTTAGCAGGTGATCCCGAAGAGGACCGTCTGCCCCACACTGAGGATCCAGGTGAAGGACATCTCGCGACCGAAAAGGGAGGCGAAGGCCCTGGAGAAATAGGAGGGCGAGGAGTAGGTGGGAGTGATCGCCTTTCCTCCGACCTATGTTTCTTTTTCTTCTCCCCATTTTTCTCCTTCTTTTTCTTCTTAGGGCGGAAGAAGAAGATGGTAGAGGCAGAGGCGGAGTAGGCGGAGAGGCACCAGCGGACATGGATGCAGCCGTGGGGGGAGCCAAGGCGAGCTCCATAAGGTGCACTTTTAACCGGTTACTCTGGTTCTGAACTGCAAGCCATGTAAAATTCTTGCAGTTAATGCAGGATTGGCTCTGGTGCGATTCTCCCAGACAGAAAAGACAGAGGCTATGCCCGTCGGAGGCAGGGAACTTCTTCAGGCAAGCAGAACACTGCTTGAAAGCTGCAGCCATGAAATTTTTTTCCCGACGGAAGGTTCGAGAAGGTGAGCACCCCGAAGGGCAGGCCAGCCGCCACCCCCTTGAGGGGGGAAACGGTGACCGGAGCGAGGTCGGTAACTGAGTCCACCAGAAAGAAGAAACAGCACCCGGGTGGCAATCCTGCCCAAAGGATAAGATTGCCGGGAAAAATTGTAAAGTTCGTCGAACTTTTCCTCAGAAAAGACGAAAAAATTGAGGAAGCTCTCAACGATCGTCCTGCTGCTGAGGCGGAAAGAAGAGAACTGAGGTAAAATGGCGGACTAGCGCCTCAGGGTGGGCGGTACCGCCAAAACTTTTGACCAATGAGCTTTTAAGCCTCCGATCAGTGTTCTGTGCAGGCGCATAACCCAATAGTGGGGATCCACAAACTATACGAAGGAGAACTACAGTGGCAGCTGCTCCTAACAACTTGGCAAATGGACTTTTTTTTAAAGGAAAAGATATGCAATATAAACTGGAAAGAAAGCAGAATTCTTACTCCTTTAAAGGAGAGTACCACCTACAAAACATTTGTACAATTCATCTTGATGTTTGTTCAATTCATCCATGTTGCTACCTCTATACTTGTATTGCCAAGGACCTTTAAGGAAAGAACGGAAACAATAGCAGCTGTTTCCATGCAAGCCTGAGAGAATGTGCTGTTCTAACATACAGCATTGCCAATAGATATTATGGTACTCTGACTTTCACTGATGCTGCAATATGGTCTTCATGGATAGCTGTTGGAAAAACTTAAGAGGTGGCATAATAAATAGAAATTCAACTGATGGTGCATAAATATTCTGGTTTGAATGTTGTGCAGTCATGTACCCATGAAAAGACTTTAATTTTGGACTTTAGACTTCAGCTATGCTCTCCCGCAAATAAGCTAATAATATCTGAGTGTTGTTATCAGTGTTACTGAGGGGGAGCTATCAGCCACAACAACTGGGACTTCCCCACCCCCAATGTGGCAGGGTGGATCCACACATGAAGGTTATCACAAGGTATGGACTACATCAATGGACACAAAAGGCTGTGGGAAGGAAGCCAAGAAGAACCTAAAGTGAATATTCTTCTCTAGGCTTAGTATTTTTATGGCTGCTGCTTTAAACATTTTAGAAAACAGCCAGTTTTGAAGCTGCCCAATATGACACTCACACAATTCAAGCTTTCATGCTTTCCATTAGAAATCAACTGATCTAATTTGCTAGACATTATCAAACAATTGTAATGATTTTTATTTATTTATTCTTCAAATTTCTATTGCCACCCAACTCAGCAACGACTCTGGGCAGCTAACAATTAAAAGTAAAATGAAAAACTTAACTAAAAGCCCTTAAAAACCCCATTAAAATCCTAAATAATTTACCCACTCACCCCATCTGTTAAAAGAGAGAAATCTTAATTATTTATATAAGCCAGCAGGCAGGGGTCAGCCCTCCACCGGTGCTCCATACCTGCCCTGCCAGCCAGGTTATCAGTTCTTTCCTAAAGGGCAGCAATTCCATCTGCAGCAGGTTTCTGTTGGCAGGTTTCATAGGGACACGGAGAAGGCCCTCCTTCTTGTGCTAGAGAGATGAGCCCCTCTAGCAGATGGTACAATTACAGAGCCCCTCCAGTCTGTTCTGGTAGGATGAACACATGTTCTTGGGGCAATGCGGTACCTTAGATATCCTGGCCCACTACCATGTAGGGCTTTAAAGGTCATTACCAGCACCTTGAATTGCACCCGGAGGCACACCGGTAACCAGTGCAGCTCCCGGAGCAGTGGCGAGGAGTGGACGTAGCACCCACACCACATCACTGCCCGGGCAGCCGCATTCTGGACCAGTTGCAGCCTCCGAATGGTAATCAAGGGCAGCTCCGTGTAGAGCGCATTATAGTAGTCTAGTCTAGAGGTGACTAGAGCATGCGTGAGTCTCGGTCCAGGAGTGGGCATAACTGGCGGATCACACGATGTTGTGCAAAAGCCCTCCTGGCCATGACTGCCACCTGCACTTCAAGCAGTAGTCGCAAGTCCAGGAGGACCCCCAAGTTACGTACCGGGTCTGTCTGGGACAAAATAGCCCCATCCAGAACCAAAGATGGTAGCTCCTGAGACAACGCAGCGCCCCTGATCCATAGCCACTCAGTCTTGCTGGGATTCAGTTGTAGCCCATTTTCCCCCATCCAGACCCCCACAGCCTCCAGACACCTGGATAGGACTTTGACAGCATCACTTGGATCACCACGGGCAGAGATGTACAGCTGAGTATCATCAGCATACTGATACCTCACCCCGTGGGAATGGATGATCTTGCCCAACGGCCTCATGTAGATGTTAAATAGGAGAGGAGAGAGCATCGAGCCCTGAGGTACCGCATATTGGAGGGGCCTCCGGCTGGACCTCTCACTCTCCAACCACATTGACTGGCCTTTCAGAAATGAGGAAACCAGGACCACACTGACTGTGCCCTGGATCCCCAATCCTTGGAGCCGTTACAGAAGGATACCGTAGTCGACAGTATCGAAGGCCGCTGAGGTCAAGAAGGGCAAGCACAGACGGATGACCTCTATCCATCAGCGCGACCAATGCCATCTCTGTACCATATCCAAGCCTGAATCCTGTGAAAAGGGTTCAGATAATCCGCTTCATCCAAGACCTCTTGTAACTGCCACGCCACTGCCTTCTCCAGTACCTTCCCTAAAAAGGGAAGGTTGGACAGGTCTATAGTTCGTTAGTACTGCTGGGTCAAGTGATGATTTCTTCATCAGTTTCTTTTTGAAAGATGTGCTCATTATTTTGGACCGAAGTGTCCAATATAGAGTCATATGCTTTTCATTAATCCTTCTCCCAAACCTCCACGGTTTTTAAAAAATGTCTAAGAAAATTTCATAGAGGTTCCATTAAACAAAGAGAACCCTGCAAAATATTTCAGATAGATAGGTGCAGTGGCTCAAGAGTCTGTGAAACAACCTGAATGCTTATTTTTTTGTTCAGTTAGCACCAAACGCATAGAAGGTGTAAGAGGACAGGGGGTATTTTTAGGCTAGGTTTAATTTGGACCCTGTCTCTCAGGACTGGGAACAGTATTATTATTTATTCCCTCACAACACAAAGTTGGTTTCTGTTTACATAAAAGTTATAGGTCTCAGTGTTCCCACACCCATGTTAGCCCGTACTTCTTGGTGCCTTCTGGACATCCACTAGTCCAACCCATTCGCCTCTTCGCAATGGGACAGACATCAACACCCACCTCTGATGGGGTTCACTTCAGGTGACAGGCTGCTTCGAGTCCTTCCAGCTAGTAAGTGATTTTCCATAAGCTCATCAAAATTCAAACTTCGAATTCTGCCATGCTATCTTTGCATTTATATGAAAATAATTTCTCCAAAGCACTCTCCTATTGGGGAAATTGTGTAAGACTAGCAGCCCCCTCCAAAAGTCAAAGTCATTACCATGTAAAGGGCTAGTATCCATCAGAAAGGATGTGCAAAAACCTTGAAGTTGAAGTGACCAATTGAGAGTGACTTTCTAATGCTATTTTAACTGAAAATGTTAATCTAGACTTTGGTTAGCATTCATAGTCTCTCTTAGAGGTTATTAACCAGCTATAATTAGAATAAATACCCCTTCATTAGTTTAAGTATTCTCCCCACCTAACCACAGAGGATTCAGATCTTGAACAGTTTGGTCTTGCAAAAATCATGACTCAAAAAGACTGATTTATGTATATTAAAAGGCCTGCTTCCATTTACCATTTTAACAAATACTCCTGTTAAAACCATTATGCTAGCTCAACAGCCAATATTTTAATTTGATCTTTGAAACAGGATCACTATGACATCAGTATGAATTATTGCTCTCTAGATAATGAAGAAAACCAGTTCAACAAGGTTGTAATTATATTTAATACATATTTTGCTTTTAAGGGCAATTTGAAGAAGTAAACATCATCAACTTTTACAATTCACAAGTAGTGAAGAGTTTATAGTGCTTATAAAGTTGTATCTAAAATATACCTTATTCATCCTCTATAGAACATTTTGAAGACAGTCTAATATTATAATTACACATTATACAGTAGCCGCCTCTTCCCACCACTGCAATTAAGGCATTCCCATTACAAACGTCTCCTCTCAAGACTCCAGTAATGGCTGATAAATACATATCAACCACACATTTATTAAATAAGGACTACTTAAAAGAAAACAATAGTGCATCAGAACAACTTTGGGATGATGAGCAGTTCAATCATTGGCTTACAAACTGGAGGTGTCACTCAGAATATTCCAAGGGGCATTTTCAAATCAACCATGTGTTATCCCTGATGCACAGCAGAACATGACAAGTTACTACAAAAAGGCTGAGAACTACATCTTCATGTGTTCAAGATTTATCCACACATGTATACTGCCTTGGAATTCTTCAGCAATAAAATCTGTTCTTTACATCTGCAAAGATCCTATAATACGAGAAGTACTGAAGTGCCAATTTCAAAAATGTTCTAAAATTTATGAAGTCCATTACATGTACAAGTTATGTACAAGTTGACACAGTTATGGGCAGGCATATCAATGTAACTAACAAAAGCTATACTGTGTATGTCCTGAGATTTCCCATCACTATAATTGCCATCATAACCGCATTCATATTTGATGCCAGCTATGTTCAGTAAGGTCCATAAGCTGGAAACCTATTCCACTCCAAGGCAGGTTATTAGACTACCCTAGACTACTTATGCAAAGCAGATGATGTTTTCTTTTATAACTACACACACCAGTTCCTGCATTATGCTAGGATATTGAAAGCAGAAGTAGTGAACACTTTCAGTTTGAGAGTTCTGAAGCAGCTTCTCTGAAAATGTTTTTCTGCTGTCAAGAGGAATAAAAATTTCACTGTAATCTTTTATGAATGGGCAGATCGAAATCTTCAACATATTCTCATGTCACAATATTATTAAAGTTAGACAAACACTTTAAAAATTTGGCTTGACTCATAAATATGAGTCAGGAGAATCACTCATTTAATTATGAGTTCAGTTGCATCGGATGCAAAATACTCAATTCTTAATTAAACTGAAAGTATCTTCATAATTCCAAGTGATATTCATCTCATTAAAGGAAACGTTTTACTTTATGGAAAGAGTCATATAAGGCGCTGCACTAACACATATATGCTTTCTATTAAGAAGTCTGGCAACATTACAAACAGGCTAGAAACATTCCTGTGCAGTTGCTACAGCTAGAGTAAATTTGGAGCTACTGATATTTTGCATATTATTTGTTTTCTTTTCAGAAGATTGCACATTTTCCTTCCAAGAATCTTTTTGTTCAAAGCTTCTATTGCATATTTTTCATGTATAACATTTCTCTTAACATACCATATTAATAAAGAAAAACAAATATGTTACTAAACGTATCAGTCCTTTAGACCAATTTCAACCTCTGAGTGACTGTAGATGTTTTATTAAAAACATGACAAAATATATATTTTTCAAAAAAGAAGAAGCAGCTCACTTAGACTAAATGAACTCAATGACAGAAGCAATGAATTTGGCCAATTTAAGAGATTCAGCTTTCATTTCCATTTTGTATCAATAACTTTACTTTGTCACCACTTAAGTATCTCTCCCACTTATCCACACATGCATTCACAAGAGTCAACGATAGAGTACTGAGGCCATTCCATAGTTTGGTCTCCCAACAGTTTGAATTGGTTGGGGTCACTAACAGATGGTAAATCTACAAGAATACTCCCATCTATACATATCCGCAGAGCCTATATAGGAGAAGTTCACAGCAAGTATATTTCGCCTTCTTAATAAGAATGCATGCAAGTATGCGAGCTTATATATATATATATGAACTGAGAAGCTATATAGAGGCTTATTTCATAAAATACAAAGCAGTTTGGATGTTCCTATTTCCAAAATGTATCATCCATAGATATTTTTTAGATAGTATCAGTATGACCCCTTCACATAGCCCACATCTTTCCTCAGAGTTCTGTTGCTGCTGGTGTTGGGCGAATGAGGTGCACCTACTAACAGAGGGACACCTTTCCTAATGTACTAAAAGAGCGCACATTGTGACTGCAGTGGTAGTCTTACTTATCTGTACTTGAGACAGCGCAAAATTGTTTCCACATCTCAGGTGCAATCAGCCCATGACACAGAACACCCAATTCAAGTTGGCTATTTATAATGCATCTCATGTATAACAGGCTTATGAATCAGACCAGTCACAGTATCAGGCTTATATTTTTGATTTAACTACAGTGATTTCTCAGCTCACTCTGCATTACTTTGATGAGAGGAATAATAAAATGGTAAGACTCATAGAACATAAAATCTCTCAGAATCTGCTCAGAAGTAAATAAAAAAGCAACACAGCCAGAAGAAACAGCCAAATAATAAAATATGGCTTGGCACAGAAACATTATGCAAAGAACAGGATGGCATATGGCAAGCAAAGACTCTGATCTCTGAATCAATAGCAATTACACTTATATACCACCCAATAGTGCTTAATGCACTCTGTAGGCAATTCTCAAGATAATTAGCATTTTGCTCCAACCTATATTCAGTAATCATTTTATGGACCTTGACAGGATGGAAGGCTGAATTAACCCTAAACCCGTTGAGATTGAATTCAAGATTGTGAACAGAGTAAGCCTAATGACTACGCCATGGGGGCTCATACCAATTGTCGTGTCCAGCATGTCACATTTAAGTGCAATTTCACAATAATCACATCCCAAAATGCTAGGATCTCAAGTGACCTACAGATGAAGCAATCACAGATTGCAATAAAGAGTGTCTTTTGCAAATAGAACAGACCAGGGGTAAAAGATGTGAGCAGCAGAAGAAACAAACAGAGGGAGACGGCTGTTTGGCAATTTTATAGTCAAGTATTCATTGTGTATACTCCTCTCAGTCTGTTGTACGTCCTCCTTTGATAAAGGTATATGCTGTTCCTCTCAGTCTTCATGAGACTTTTCTGCAACAACTTTGCATTCATACTATGAAATAAGCACATAAAATAGGTGTAAGTGCCTTTGATATTGATATGCACACATAATCACAAAACTCTAAAATTAAGGAAGAACGCCACAAATGGTTGGGCTGAAGAGGTCCATTTCCATTTTTCTCTATGAGATCAGCTGCCTATATTAGTCCTATGAAGCGCATGACTACTGATGAAACCCTGTAGACAATCTGAGTGTCATCCATACAAAGGGTAAGGAATGACTACTCACTACAACGTGAATTTTCTAGGGGCAGGAAAAAAATAACAAAAGATTCTAGATGTGCTCCTATAAAGAAAAGTAAATCATGCTAGGTATTATTTTTCTGAAATGGACATTGTAAGTTGTATCAGTAAAATAAAGACAGAAGCATTTTTCCACCTTGACTTTGGGCTAACTTTCCAAGGGCTACAAGTTGAATGGGATGGATTAATAAAAACATCACTGAGATCAAACAAAAAATTGGGAGAGTTATTTTATTTATTTATTGGATTTATATAACCGCCTTTTTTGCCTAAGTGACCCAAGGTGGCTCACAACATCAGTTAAAACCCATACCAATACCAATTAAAACCAAATACTATAAAATTCTCTAAAACCATCCATAAAACCTCCCCAATCCCCTTAAAAAGAAGGGCACCCGAGCAGGAATAAATAAAAACCCCGGGCAGGGCTAAATAAGCCAACAGGGCTGGGCTGTGGTACCAGTTGTACCCCACACCTGCTGGCATAGCCACATTTTTAAGGCCTTCCTGAAGGGGAGCAACTCTACCTGGAGGCGCAGTTCAAGTGTCAGGAGGTTCCATAGGGCCGGGGCAGATACCGAGAAGGCTCTCCTCATGGTCCCAGTGAGATGTGCCTCCCTGGCTGATGGGACCACTAGGGAGTCCCTACGGTCCGCGCTCGTAGGACGGGTCGAAAACCTTGGAGTGATGCAGTCTGTTAAGTATCCTGGCCCACTACCATTCATTATTGTGAATTCTCTTGTCTAGACATACACATGTTTACTCCAAAGTAACAATTAGGGTTTAAAATTGTTCCTATTTTGAGTTGACTCCATCCTGAAATCCCCCCCCCCCCGTTGCATGCCCCCTTCCACCCCCATCTGTAACTTCTTCCCTAAAAATCATCAATCATCCATGCAGCAATGACTGCCTTTTCAAACACTTGGGATGATAGATAAAATGTCTCATTGCTTCAAAGGAGAGGTAGGCAGCACCTATGGGCCTATCAGTCTATGATTCAAACAAAAGGGCCCTGCTGGCTCACGGTTCCGCACAATTGTTGAAGGTTGACATACACATATGAAGTGATTTGAACACACTCAAATCTCCAAGTCAAGATTTGGGACACAATGGTCCAACAATCTATAGTGCATCCTTCCTTCCTTTTCAGCATTGCACAATTTAAAATTATAGACATATATGAAATATAGGTAAAATTCAAAACAATTAAAATGTTAAAGTATACTACTTTTGACAAGAAGCAGGCCACTTCCATTGAATTATCTTGGCCTTCTACTAGATCTGGGGGCCAGATGCGGCCCACATCATTTCATGTGGCCATCCACTGCCTCCAACACACCCGGAAGTGCCATGTGTGGCAGACAGGGCAAAATGGACATCCGGCCCTCAAAGCTGTCTGAGGAAGTGTGACCTGGCCCTCGGCGTGAAAAGGTTGAGAACCACTGTATTAAATCTTCTTTTGTACACATGGTGGGACATAAATTGCATGCACATAAATACTGCATTGATTGAGCGTCTCCACATTTACAGAAAAATTGTCCTATATCCAAGTAGCCATATTTTACTTGATTATTATTTGATCTTTCTAGCTTGCTTCACAGTCTATTAAGTGACTTTCAGATGGTCAGGCCAGAATGCTTTCTTGGTGAAAGACACTCCTTGGCACCTTCTTGGAATGGAGGCATGAGAACATTCCAAAATGGAAGTTACAAAGTTAACATAATTCTCTACTTAAGGGGCCATCTGAAACACAGCTGTACCTAGCATAGTTGTAAACTTTTCTGTTTTTATTTATTTATCATATCTCTTATGGAATGGTATAGATTGAGGACAAATGGTTGATTAGATCTGACACAGAATGAGTCTTTGCTGAGTGTTTGGGATTTGCTCACCTGTGCTGCTATTGCACTGTTAAATTACAACCTAACAAAAATTAGATCTGGATTGTAGCCTCAGCCACTGCTAAATGAATTGAGTAGTCTAGGATCACGCATGTCACATTAAGTGGGATTCTACCCATTTCATAATGGCTTTTGCTGTTTTTATCATTGTGTTGGTTGCTATGGCTATTAAACTCTCTAAATTAGGGGTGCCTAAACTCCGGCCCATGGCACCTAATAATCTGGCCCATGTCACCCTTGGAAGCGGAAGTAAAATGCACCCATGCATGCACAAAACGCTGCTGTAAATGCATTTACGGCAGCGTTTTGCGCATGTGCGGGCATGTTTTACTTCCAATTCCAGTGGGAGGAACCATGTGACCGGCCCACAGCCAGAAAAGTTTAGGTACCCCTGCTCTAAGTAGAAAGAATTTTGATTTTCCAATTTCTTGAAACAGAAACATTAGCTGGTTTATAAAGTGAGGTTCCTGTACAAGCAGATAGTTCAACCGTCTTTGTTCTCTTCACAGCGTACCCTGAAATATTGTTATAACCATCAGTCAAGAGGTTATTTAGGATTCAGTTGATTTTTGTCTACATGAATACAAGGAACAACACATTATAGAAAGAGCATGCTGCAAAGGAGGACAATTTTTAATAATGACAGCTTAGAGAGGACTTCTACTAGGGTTCAATGAATTTTTCTATAGCAATATAATTGGCAATACAATATGGTCTGCAAGGAAGGAGCGGTGGACTTCAAAGTAGGCTAAATTGTACTCTAAAAAACTGAGAACTTTAAACTTACCATAGCCAGCTGCCTGCCAATGTTTCCCATTGTTATTCCACCAGCAAAAAATATACAGGGTAACCATGAACGCACATAAAGAAAATCAGGAGAGGTGTATCTAGGAAGACACAAGTCTTTTTTTAGTTTCTAATACAATTCATGAGAAATATACGGGACTGTTTTGTTACAGAACAGATCAGCAAATACGGCTTTCTGCACACCTATATAATTTGCATTTTGTCTGTTAACAACCCCACCAACTTTTTGTTCTGAGACAACCAACATGTTCCTTGAAGTATTCCATTAATATGAAAGCCTGACTGTCATGGTAGAGCCTAATTAGGCAAAACTTCCTATTCTCATTTCCAGAGTGTTTTTAGAAAGTGCAGGCATGCTATTTTGATCTTGTGTTGACAAAGTAAACACAATTTAATCCAGCAGCTAAAGCTCATACCAACTTTCCTCCCAATTTTGTTTTTGGGAAGGCAGAGAATCTTACTATCAAATTGTGTGAAGAATCCCCACTATGTTCCACAGTTGAGATTGGGACTGTGGAACCCTGCTTGTGTCATACTGTTTAAAATATTCTCCCTTATCTTCTGAAGCCATGTTTTAAAAAGCAGGAAAAACTAGACGTATGAACTCTCAAAGGCCACCCAAGCAATCTCTTTTTGCTATATGGGTTCAAATCTTACACCACATTCATTCTAATGGAATTTACTGTATTTATATTTCACTGTTGCAGGAGAAATGCGGATCAGTTTTTATATGCTTAAAGTTTTCCCTTGCTCGAAAGACAGTTGTATCCAACTTTAGGGTTCAGTGCTCATCTGTTTCAAAGCAGAAGAGCCAGCGCTGTCTGCTTTTGCAGATGTTTCCATGGTCATGTGGCAGGCATGGCTAGACACTGGAGCGTATGGAACACTGTTACCTTCCCACCGAAGTGGTCCCTATTTATCTACTTGCAATTTCTTGCTTTCCAACTGCTAGGTTGGCAGGAGCTGGGAAAAAAGACGGGAGCTTATTCCGTCCTGCAGTACTTGGGTATCGAACTGCTGACCTTCTGCCTCCCAGTCAGCATCTTAGCCACTTGAGCCACTGCAGTTATTTCAGACTCTGCCTTTATAATCTTAATTAAATAATAAATTAATAAACTTAATTTTGCCATGCATACAACACTCACTGATAAACTCCATTGTAGACCAGTAGCTGAGTCACCAGGGTGGCTAGAAATGCAATTCCTATTCCCAAGCCAAAGCCACTTCGAGATCTATCGAAAGTCCACCATAGTCCAATTGAAAGTGCAGCAAGTGTGAGGGACAGCTGAACGTTGTTGGCAAAATCAACTTTCTGTGAGTATGGCTAAAGATAAAGTCTGGAAGATCAATGAAGCAAATATGCATTTGGAGTGCATGCATGGTTAAAAATAAAAGCTAAAAGAGACTGCCTACCAAAATAATAACAATGATTTTTCTGACACTCATTGCCTTGAATCCTGTTGCTTAATTACGTCAGATTAGGCCCACTAAATCATTGGGGATTTGGTGAGTCAACTCCTCCATAAATTTCACTGATCCAGGTGGGATTACTAACCTGGTTTTCCAGATATTCTTGAACTTCAATTCCAAGAAGCCCTGATCAGCAGGTTTCTGGTAGTTGAAGTCTAAAAACACCTGGAGAGCCAAGTTTGTTGACCCCTGCTCTAGTTTCAACTTACTGCGCTATAGTAAATTGCACCTAGAGTAGGTCAATTCAATGGACCTAGTGTGAGTTACTGTGCTAAGCAACAGGATGTCAGCCATGAAGTCACTGAAATTTAGGATTAACTAATGTCCCTACTTTATCTACCATTCTCAACATTTTCATGGGAAGGCCACTACTGTTAAATTTCAAATGCTTTTAATGGGAAGCAGATGTTCAATTAAGTTGCTTTCTAAAATGGCTTCGTTGGGGAAACCCATTTCAGCATTATTTAAGGATTGCTGTTTCATAGGCATTTTAATTCTTAGCATTTTACAGCTTTTGCTGTTGATGTATGGCCAACATATTCTGAGCTGACTCACATTTTTATTGTGTTTTATCTGTCAGACCACACAGGTACTTCTCCATAGTTGAACTATGAATGAGAATCCAACGGGGAACTTGTTTTGCTAAATGATATTATTTCTGTCAGAACGAGCAACCCTGTTTCCTACTCCAGTGCCTTCTGTACCTTAAATATCTGGTCAGAGGGATGTTAGATCCTCTGAAAAAGCTTTTCTAGTACTATGGTAGGTTGGAGGAAGAGGTGAACACAGTTCCAGTTTTGCTGAGATGGATACTTAAGTATGCTTTTAGATCTTTGCCAGGAAATTATTAGCATGAAATTCAGTGGTAACTACTAAGTTGAATGGCTCTAAAAGGCAGCTCAACAAATTAGGGGAGAACAAAGACATCTAGAGCAACTAATCATAATATGTTTATACCCTATTTGCTGGCATATAATACCCACTCCCCCCCTAAAAAACACTTGAAAAATTGAGCGCATCTTGTACTGTATATCGTGGGCTATTTTGATAATAACGGAGTGTGTCTTATATTCTGGCACATTTTATATGCTGGCAAATATGGTATTTTGCCTAAAGCAATTGCTGGAAAACATAAGCAGCAAAGAGCTACCGTACTTGCATCCTGTTTGCAGGCTTTCTATGGACTGGATCCATCTTGGCTTTGATAAGAAAATAAACTCTTCTTACTTCCAATACACATTTTAAAATAACTCTACATCACCCTGATTTAACAATGGAAGAGCAACTAATGAATTGACTACCCTGTCAGGAATGTTTCATGTATGCATTGTTCACTTCCTAGAACAGGGTTTCCCAACTGTAGGCCCCCAGATGTTCTTGTACAGTATTATTACTAACTTTATTACCATAAAGGATACAGCACTGGCATGATTTATGCCAACAAAAACTGCTACGCATCGCATCACACTGGACCATTCTCTCTTAAATTTATGTGGTTCTCCTAGATGTCTATCCATGCAAGGGTACAACAGCCCAATCACAGCTGTAAAAATATAAACAAAAATGCAAGAGAGACAATTAGCAATTTGCAAAATATATAACAATTTATCGCTTTTCTGGCAGACTTGATTAATTTTTTTCCTGCTTGTTTGTATTACACTGTCTGAGTTGGAAAAGCTCTTTGGTCTGTGTGGGAGTTCACAATTTGGAGCAATTAAGTGTCACCTCCAAGTTTAAGTTCTCTTATTTTACAATCCTGCACAGATATATTTTGAAGCAGATTCTATTCACAGCAATTGTCCATCTGCAAAATCTTTTTTTTAAAATAGTTTTAAAATTTTAAACATTTTTATTTCTTGCAAATAAACAACATAAACAAACATAAAACACATAGAACAAATTGTAACACAGAGCCGACTACAGCAGGGGATTCCTACATTAAACTTTTTCAAACTTATTTGATTGCAATATGCAATAATAAAGTTATTCCATAACATCTTTTATATATTGTTGCAGTTCATGCCTCACATTCCCCCTTTGGACGTAGAAGGAAAAACAACAACAACAAAAGAAAAACAACAAAAATAAATTTAAAAATAAAACTTCCTCCACCTTCCCTGAATTTTAATTTACATCCTATCTTATGACCCTTTTGTATATAAATTATATACACTATAGTGTTTGATTTCTCGATTTAACTTCAAATTTTAATATTTTTAAACTAGCCCTCATCTGGTGGTTATAGTATCATATCATCCCCATATATATTTCTCAAATATTATTTGAGGGGGGTTCTAAGTTTTTGGGAAAACTTATCTTGATTTTTTTTTAATTCACATATTTTTTTTCTTTTTCTCTTAGATCTAGTAGTTTCATAATCCATTCTTTGACATTTGGGGTTTCTTGGCTTTTCCAATTTTTGGCATAGAGAATCCTTGTGGTTTTACTCATAATCAGTGATGGGTATCAGCAGGTTCGCACCAGTTTGCCAGAACCGGTAGCAGAAATTCTGGCTGGCCCCTCCCATTCAAGTTTTGAAATAAAGTAGCCCTAATTTGGGTGCAATGCAGGGCTTTCCCCTGGCCACGCCCACAGTGTGGTAGTAAAATTTTTGGGAGCCCACCACTGCCCATAATTCTTATAAATTCCCCATATTTTCCCTTGACTTCCTTTTCACAAAGGCCCAATAGAAATAGTGCAGGATAGGAAGTAATTTCATTTTTCAATATTTTTTTATTTCCATATAAATTTCCCTTTAGTTTTTTTTTTTTTTGCTTTGTAACATGTCCACCACATGTGGTAAAATGTCCCTTTTCTCCTTATACTTTGGAAATGAAAAACTTTTAAACCTCCTTTCTCTGTTGTTTTCCTTCTCTCACAAGTACAGTTCTTATTTTATTTTACCCAAATATTCCCCCAATATTCTGACACCCTAATGCAGGGGTGCCCAAACTATGGCCTGCGGACCAGATCTGGTCCCTGACACCAATTCATTCACCCCACGCCACCCTTGCCACTCCTAGAAGTAAAAGTAAAATGTGCCCGTATGGGCGCATTTTACTTCTGCTTCCTGGAGCGGCAAGGGTGGCATGGGCCGGATGAATTGGTGTTGGGGGCTGGATCTGGCCCATGGACCGTAGTTTGCACCAGGTTCAAGCAGAGAAAATGGCAGCCTAAAAATCTATCTCATCCTGTTGCAAAACAGATTGCAAGGCACATTTTACTTCCATTTCCGGTGGGAGGAACCACATGACCGGCCCGCTGAACCACGTGACCGGCCTGCAGCCAGAAAAGTTTGGGCACCCCTGCCCTAATGGTTTATTGAGATGCAGAAAAAAGTTTCAAAGAGGAAAAAATTCAGATGATACTAGAAATAAGAGAACAGCAAGGGAAAGAAAAAACAAACAAACTCAGGGTGACATATTCAAAAAATCTCTACAATAGCTAGATGAAGACGGAGGAGGAAGAGGATGTGTTGTTAAGGATTGGCAGTTTAGAGGTACAATACATATGCTAAGTGTTCACACCTGGCTTAAAATTAACACATTTGGGCTTAATCAAGAAATTGACTATACTTGTTTCCTGTAATTAACCAGCTGTGTAAGAGGACAGCTTTAAAAATGTTCTTTGAGCAACTGTGGTTAACGTCCGTCGACACTAAAAGAATACACAAGTGAGGTCTAGGACGCGATAAAACTGATAAATAATACTATAAATTGGACTTTAACATCATAGGTAATGTATATTTCCTTATTCCAAGATCGTGTATATATGTATATATGTATATTTTGTATATATTTGATTAGTAATTATGTTTAAATTGTTGTTTAGATCCCTGAGGAAATTACTGAAAAATCTTGTATCGAAAGGATTTCGGATCTTTTGTGCTTTATATTTTGAAAAGACTGCAGTAATTAAATCTGTGCCTAGACAAACGGTTCCTGTGATTTTTCTAGTACCACGTTTGTCCCCTACTTTTTTGATTAAACTTAACACAGACAGACAAGTTGTGTTTCAAATTCAAGTCCTCTATGAATCTGTGGTAAATTACTCAATGCAAAGAAAATTAGAACACAACACAACTGGCCTTGAAGAGTAACATTAGGTAAATAAAACAAAAACAATTTGTTAGTTAGGTAAGAGGTAATTTACTGACCTATACTAGAATACAGGTGAAACTTGAAAAATTAGAATATTGTGCAAATGTTCATTCATTTAAGTAATGCATCTTTAAAGGTAAAACAAATATATGCGAGCTATGTCAAGTCTTACTTCGTTATAATTGTGATTATTATGGAGTACAGTTTATGAAAACCCCAAATTCACAATCTCAGAAAATTAGATTACATGAAATCATTAACACAAGGATTGGAAACAGAACAATATCGGACCTCTGAAAAGTATAAGCATGCATATGTACTCAGTACTTGGTTTGGGCCCCTTTTGCATCAATTACGGCCTCAATGTGGTGTGGCATGGATGCTATCAGCCTGTGGCACTGCTGAGGTGTTATGGAAGACCAGGATGCTTCAATAGCGGCCTTCAGCTCCGCTGCATTGTTCGGTCTCATGTCTCTCATCTTCCTCTTGGCAATGCCCCATAGATTCTCTATGGGGTTCAGGTCAGGTTTTGCTGGCCAATCAAGCACAGTAATCCCACGGTCATTGAACCAGGTTTTGGTACTTTTGGCAGTGTGGCAGGTGCCAAGTCCTGCTGGAAAATGAAGTCAGCGTCCCCATAAAGCTCATCTGCGGATGGCAGCATGAAGTGCTCCAAAATCTCCTGGTAGATGGCTGCGTTGACCCTGGACTTAATGAAGCACAGTGGACCAACACCAGCAGATGACATGGCTCCCCAAATCAACACAGACTGTGGAAACTTCACTGGACTTCAAGCATCTTGTATTGTGTGCCTCTCCATTCTTCCTCTAGACTCTAGGTCTTTTGTTCCCAAATGAGATGCAAAAGTTGCTCTCATCAGAAAAGAGGACCCTGGACCACTGAGCAACAGACCAGTTCTTTTTTTCTTTAACCCAGGTAAGACGCTTCTGATGTTGTTTCTTGTTCAGGAGCAGCTTGGCAAGAGGAATACAACATTTGAAGCCCATGTCCAGGATCTGTCTGCGTGTGGTGGCTCTTGATGCAATAACTCCAGCCTCAGTCCACTCCTTGTGAAAGTCGCCAACACTTTTGAATGGCCTTTTCCTGACAATCCTCTCCAGGCTGTGATCGTCCCTGCTGCTTGTGCACCTTTTTCTTTCATGCTTTTCCCTTTCACATAACTTTCTATTAATGTGCTTTTGATACAGAACTTCGGGAACATCCAGCTTCTTTTGCAATTACCTTTTGGGGTTTTCCCTCCTTGTGGAAGGTGTCAATGATGGTTTTTTGCACAACAGTCAGGTCAGCAGTCTTTCCCGTGGTTGTGATTCCTACTGAACCAGCCTGAGAGACCCTTTAAAGGCTCAGGAACGGTGTTATGGATTCATTAGCTGATTAGAGTGGGACACTTTGAACCTAGAATATTGAACCTTTCCTCACTATTCTAATTTTCTGAGATTGTCAATTTGGAGTTTTCATAAGCTATACCCCATAATCATCACAATTATAACGAAGTAAGGCTTGACATATCTCGCTTTGCATGTAATGAGTCTAAATTATATATTTGTTTCACCTTTAAAGATGCATTACTTAAATGAACAATTGCACAATATTCTAATTTTCCAAGTTTCACCTGTATAACAAAATAACCTGAATAAATTTTTATCTTCTTACAGAAGTTTATTTTCAACAGAATTGCACCTCAGTGCTGTTCACTCACTTCACTGATAAAGAGGTTTCTCCCACTAAAATAATTTTACGCACCAATTCATCAAGCTACTATATGAAATTTCCAGGAGATATAGCCACAACAACAATAATAATAATTCAGAACTCAGTTTATAGCTGCTAATTTCAGGTTAAAAGAGATTTTATATATGATGCTTGTTACTCACACACACTTGATCTTAGACAAAAGGCCGAGAAGCTTGTTAGTCATAAGAGTTGTATTATACCAAAGCTTGCACCAGCATCTTCATTACATAACGCATTATAAAGGAATACTCTGTTAAATTATGCATCTTAAAACTAGAGAGAAAAACATGTTTGTTACTGATGGACATCAGAACTTCAGATATTAAGACAGATGTAAGGCTGAAGTTTTGAAGATAATGGATGAGGGCTCTGTGCAAAGGCACCCGGATGGACTAGATCTAGCACACTACATTTTCTCCTAGTGTGCCCTCAATTGTTCTGACATACCTGATGCTGTTCCACAACCAAGTGGCACCCACCAAGCTGAAGAAAATATACTAGTAATCACATCTGGTGGAAACAAGGTGACATTTCTTTGAATCTGCAGCAAGTTTAATACTAAAGCAAGAAAAACTCCAATTAAAAACAGGACTACTCCACGGATCACCAAGTTCAGGCTGCGGTTGGTGACAGAAGAAATGTATGGGCCGTATTTTCTTTGTATGGATGGTTGTGCATCATTATCTGCCATTGCCTCATTTGTTTCCAGTCGCATTCAACATAGAAGTTTGCAGCTTAAGGATCGTCAAGGCAGAAGGAGAGCTATTTTTCCTTTCTGGACGTATTCCAAATCCTTGTTTAAAAAAAAAAGATAAAATAAATTATAGAACTTATATTTAAATGTTCTCTTTTTATTTTAGTATTCAGCTTTACAAAGAATATGCAATTTCTTAAAAAAATAAAAAATCTATGGGTGAAATTCTACAGTTTCAGTATTAATTCATCTACAGGCATGAATACTATAATCCTAACATCTTCTTGCTTCAAAACAAAAACAAACTACAGTGTGCCTGAGATTACCTAGGCTAAAACACAGACCACTGCGATGTGACGATAAAGGCAAGTGACACAGGAAACTATGGTGGGAAATGCATACAGGGAGGCATTAGCACAATCAAAGTCTGATAGTTATCAGATGGGCAAGGTCAGTCCTTAGGCCAAATGAAGAGACTGTCCAAAAACCTTTTATCCAAATCACACACCGTGACACATACTGTGTGCTAAGATCTTGGTCAGTAAAATTCCACTCTCCCCACCAATAATTCTTTCTATACATTTTCTGGATGTGGATAGCAGAATTCCCTTCCCAGACATTCTTTTTCTAAGCCTGCCACTCAAAACTCTTGTTCTACATAGATTTAGTGTCACATTCATGTATAACAAGTGTTTTGACTGACAGCTTAGTCACCTGGAACGCTAAAGGAGGTAAAAGCCCTAAAATATTGTTTTGTACATTCTGAGACTGCCAATCGTTTGCATCTTTCGATAGCTCTTATTCATGAGCAAGTAGGAAGGATGTAGCAGCAGCAAGAGACCTCTTGTTGCTCCTGCAACATCTCTTATTTAGCAAATGCACAATGCAGACTGAACTGTTTGCAGCTGTGGGGCACTCTACTGTCGCCCTATGCTTCTGCGTCCAATAGAGCTGGCAAATGACCCTCTTTTTCTCCCCCTTAAAAAGTACGTTTGCAGACATTTCCAGATAGATGATGCTACAGCATTTCCAGCAACCTCAAAATAAGAAATACCTTTGCTAGGATGGAGCTCACAACATCTTCAATTTATATCCCTAAATCAGAGAAGGATGCTGATTAATCCAGAAAGGCCCTGAAAATTTGAATGTTGGGAATGACACCGACCAAGTATATACTCTGCATACCTGTCAAGTTTTAGATTTGGAAATAAGGGAAATTTCCCGGCAAATACGGGATACTTGACAGCTTTGCTTATCCTATGCTGCCCTCCAATGGTGGCAATAGGGCATTGCAGTCTAATGAATAAGGGATGATGGCGGGAAAGAGGGTAAAATAAGGGGTTTTCCTGGTCAATAAGGGATACTTGACAGCTATGATACTCTGGGAGCCAAATAATAGTGTGTGGACCTCCTTGCCTATCTAATTTGGAGATTGCAAAAACAAAACAAAGTCACACCATCTAACCATCAACAAAACTTCAGTGGCTGGTATGGACTACCAGCTTCTGAATGCGACTATGTAACTATTACCAATATAATCCTGGAAGTGGTTAATTTGTCAGGAAAACTTGGAGAGACAGGGAAATGGGGTAAAAGACAGAAGCACAGAAGGGGGCGAAATACAGAGAAGAAATCGCACGCACAAGAATAAATGTGTCGCCCGTTTTGGAGGACAATGAAATCAGATTATGAGAATTAAGTTTAGGAATTCTCTACAAAAATGACCAAGAAAGTTTTGGCTGCATATTGCAAACCTAGCTGTGGAATTGATGCAAAATTTCTGTAGGGCTTTCTTTCTTCATAGCAGTGTGTTCCACAATTTAATATTATGGGCTGGTTTACCACTTTCACTCTCACATATCCCATGTTATTGACAGTTGTAAAAAGCTACAATGTTACTTTTCTGTTAGGTTGGCCAACCATTGTGTACCTGATGTGTATAAATTGATGCCATGAGGTCTCACTCTTATGTCTGATGAAGTGGACTTTATCCATGAAAGCTCACATTTAAATACAGGAGTTAGTCTTTAAAGTTTTTTATCTTTTTGTTGTTGTTTTGTTTTCTCTCTGATATACATATCCCATCGGCTATGCTAGCTACAGTTAACAAGGATTGCAATCTAACCACATGTGGAGGGCCAGTTTCCTCAAACTTTTTCCATATCATACAAGACATCAACTCAGTAAAAAAATTACTTTATTTATACCTCCATTCACACATAAGAAACTTAGACTAGTACACAACTTGGTTACTAGACTGTATAAATAAGAGCAAATGACAGGGAATTACTATGGGGAATTCAAAGAGAGACATTAGCATAAAGTCTGACAGCTATCAGATCCCACGGTCGAATAAAAGGTCTGTCCAAAAACACTTTCATCCAAACTACATACCATGACACATATAATGGACTCCTTGCCTATGTAATTTACAGTATAATTATGTTTGTGAGTTAAATCTTATAAATGCAAAGTAACATTTATGAAGAAATGCTGAGTCATGATATTTCTGTGCTTGAACATAACCTCCAATGTAAGTTAGCTTTCTATCTCATTTATAGTTAAACATGGTTATCCTAACTTATTTCATTAAAACACAGAAACACTAAAATAATGGTAGCCAACCTTGGGACTCCAGTTGTTCTTGAACTTCAATTCCCAGAAGCCCTGATCAGTTGGTGTGCTGACTTGGGCTTCTGAGAATTGAAGTCCAAGAACACCTAGAGTGCCAAGGTTGGCCACTGCTACACTAAAATATCCCACTGTAAGCAATAAAGAAACTACAACTATACACAGGCCAAGCTTGCCTAACCTGATACAGATGCATCAGTCAACCTTTTTTTTAATGGGAACACATATACATTCCCTTAGCTGCATGTTACTATCTGCTAATGAGGATACCTGAGCAAATAAAATTCACATGCCACCATACCATGACAACATGTGCTTGATAGAGAAATATTTCTGACACTGTCCTTGAGCATATTAGCAACTAAATATCTGTACAGGCTATTAGCTATTTTTGTTCAGTAGACTAGTATCATATATTATAGCTGATGGACAGATTAGTGTCATTTATACAAGGACAGCAAAGTTGTTCTCCTGTGAAGACATTATCAAGTTAGCAAGCCTTCAATAAATTCTCAGAAGAAATCCTCAGTCTTCATTGCACACTGGTTGCATCTTGAACATATTCTGTATTTGTTCAGTACTCTATGGCTAGTGGATTTACATATTTTGGTTTGGCTTGCTAGCTAAAGATTTAGGTGTAATTACTATGAATGCATCAGTATATGTTGTTTCTTCTTGAGCTTTACCAGTGCCTCCTTCCAAAATACCAACTGGGAGACAAATCTTTATCCTAACGTACAGTGGTATTAAGGTGTAGAAACAGAACTAAGGACCATCATTTGAACAGGCAATGATGACAGTACTGTATAAAACATTAGATCTCTCTCTACAGATGGTGAATGATCATCATTGATGGTAGCATCAGAATTATGCCTTGTAGTCTGGTGAAGAAATGAAGTGTTGATATCTCTCAGTTCAGTGGCAGTCTTTGCATTTAATACTATGATAGTTTCTTTAGCCATGAATAATCCTGCAGATAACCAGACACCACACTTTGTTTTCCCCATTTCTGTTGTTTCTCTCCTACCACTTTTTTTTTGTTCCTCTTTCAAGGTTGAAAGCCAAGGAAAAGATGCATCTCTGGGTCCTACTTTAGCTACCATGTGCTTTAAACAACTTTAAGTACAAGGCATGCTTTAAATAATAAACCAAGTTAAAAGCACACAAACGGTTACTTCTCAATTTGGTTTGTGTCTGGGTGACAAATAATGGTTTGTTGCAGCAATGATTCTTGCTCAAAAAACTAGAATTCAATGAACTACAACCTGGATTATCAGTACAATATGTGTAAACAAGGTCAGCGACTTGACAGAGAGGACAGGCAATCAAGTTATTGATGTCTCAAAAGAGGCCCCATAATTCCAGGCTTATGTGGCTCTGCTGCGCAAGTCTTGGAACATTAAGTCACACTAGGGCACTGGTGACAAACAAGCAGTAACTGTCTGACATTGTAGACTAATCCAGAGAAGCAAAGAAATCTGTAAGGATGCAGGAGAAACCTACTAGGTGTTCAATTACTGATTTTGTTACTTCCTCAACATAAGTAATGCAAATATATCCCTCTTTAATTCATACCATCTATGTATCTGATTCTTTAATATAAAATAGGAACATTGAATGCACTACTTGCACATTCATTGTCAAAAATCCCTGCTCCAATGGCAAGATTAGAATTAATGGCAAGATTAGAATTAAATATGTGAGAAGCAGAAGACATGACACCTATGAAAAGCAGAACATTTTTTTTCTGTCAAAAAGCCACACAAAAACAGACTGGGGCAAACATTAATGATACTTCACAATGGGCACCACATTCATTTACTTTAATCCCTCTGGAACCTACAGTGTGTGTTAAGGACCTGAACTTCGTATGTGGTTTCTAGTACACAAGTCAAGATGGAGGCCCCAGCTGAAGTGTAAGAGTAGAACCAGAAAGGATTCAGAGTCTCCTTGAAGATTGCCTACCCTGGTAATGGCAACCTTGTGTTACCGGCTAATCTTTCTCACACTAGGTCAGGCAAAAGGAACTGCAGAATGAACTCACCAAAAAATGCCTTCATTTTGGCAGTTTCACGTCTGGCCTCGACACAGAAGAAGATCAGAAAGTCCAAGGTTTAGATCCTTAATTAGGATGAAATCACACTTTAAAAGAAGCAACTACTTCCTGCTATCACAGTGTTTTCCCTCCTGGCACTAACTCCTTCAGAGCACAATCAGAAATGTAAAATATTTCTACCTCTAGTAACCAATCACAAAACAAAAGAACATTTGTAACATGCAGATTGAGGGAAGCTCCTTCTTGGATGGACATACATACCTTAATCTAATATACCTGGTGCCTTAAAGGGCGGAAATCAACATCTTCTACCTCTTAAGAAAGGTAAAGGAAGCACTGCTTTCGTGTGACATTCTAGCTGTATGATCCACTTAGGACCTGTGCCTCAAAACTCACTGAGGTGACCTTCTGCCACTCAACCTCAACACAACCTAACTCCCATGTGCAAGACTTGCTAGCCTGCTCCCACAAAAACGGAGAGTTCATCTTTGCAGTGCCTCAAAAACTAAGAAATTTATGACACAGCAGAAGCTTTCAGGGATTACAGTCAACCGTAATAAATCTATCAGATTCTTTGTAGTCAGGGCTGTGGTGAGAATAAAAAAGAGGGCAGGACACACACCTCAGAGGTCACCTTGATCACCCTGTAAAACAGGTATAAAACAAACATTAGTGGGGGTGCAGTGGCTTAGTGGTTAAGAGTATGAGTTTGACGGACCAGAAGGTCGGCAGGTCAGCAGTTTTAGACCCAAGTACTGTGCAACTGAGTGTGTGCCCGTCGTCTGCCCCGACTCCTGCCAACCTAGCAGTTTGAAAGCAAGAAATTGCAAGTAGATAAATAGGTATTGCTTCGGTGGGAAAGATAAGTGTTCCTCCGTACACTCAACACGCCCACGGAAATATCTGCAGACGCAGACGGCACTGGTTCTTTGGCTGTAAACAGAGATGAGCACTGCACCCTAGAGTCGGATGTGACTTACTTCTGAGCAAGGGAAACCTTTACCTATATAACTAACATTAACAGCACTGCATCAAAACAGAAGCAAGTACTGTACTGTATATATTTTCCTCTGCTTCCTAGGTAAATGTTGGGGCCCAACTCAGGGATAGGAAGCCCAGATGTTCTTGGACTTCAATTCCCAAAAGCCCAAGCCCCCGTGAATCCACACAAATGGGTTTGCTGCGATTCATCCGGCCCGCGCTGCGCCGCCCTCGTCACTCCTGGAAGCGAAAAACACACTAGTAGGAAGCGAAAGTGCCTGTCCCTAAATGTAAGACCCGTACCGGGCACGTTTTACTTCTGCTTCCGGGAGCGACGAGGGCAGCAAACCCATTGGTGTGGATTCACGGGGGGGGGGGCTGGGTGCCAAGGTTCGCCATCACGGACCTAGAGAGTAGCGGGGCACTTACTTCGACAAGGGACACCCCCCCCCATGACACTCCCTTCCCTCCTCTCCACTCCCGCCACTCTTTACCTCTGCCAAGCCCCGCTCCAGAAGTTATTGAAGCCCCTTCCCTTCCCTTCCCCACGAACCGGGCAAAAGAGCCACGTGTACATACACCCCTCCGTGCCCATTGCGTGTCACATCCCGATAGTGACTCTCCCACCCACCACCCCGACCCCATCCTCCTCGCCCTTTCCCCCCCTAGCCCGGACGCGCCAAGCGGAGCCCAGCCACTGCGGCGCCGCCACTACTTACTCAGCCTCCGCCATCTTCTCCCCTCCCCTGCCCGGCAGTCTCCGCCTCCCGCGCATCCTCCTTTCCAAGGGGGCGCCGGATTCGGTTTGACGACACCTCATTCTGGCTGGACTCTGGAGCCGCTTCCGCCGCGCCGCGGAGGCTGCAGGGAAAGCCGGGGGTGGGGGAAGCGGAGCGGCAGCGAGGGAGAGGGGATTGGGTCCTTGGAGGAATGGAGGAGGAGGAGGCGCGGCGGTGCTTGAACAATAAACATACATACCGTAATCTAATATACCTGGTGCCTTAAAGGGCGGAAAGCGAGGTCCCTCTTGTGCGTGGCATGGTCTGGTTTTTTTTGTAGTGGAAATGCGTATTTGGGGCAAATTAAAGCTCAGCGCTGGCTCTTGGGCTATAAACAGAGATGAGCACTAAACCCTAGAGTCGGATACGGTTGGCTTTCGAGCAAGAGAGACCTTTAAGGCTCAGTGCCGCTCTGCAGGGAGCGAGGAATGAAGACACGAACTCTCCCTGGAAATAAGACAATAGTGGTCCGTCCTGGTGGCAACAAGGCGGTAGTGGTCCATGTTCTGATGTGATGGTAGTAGCGTACAGGTGAAACTCGGAAAATTAGAATATTGTGCAAATGTTCATTCAGTTCAGTAATGCAACTTAAAAAGGGGGAACAAATCTATGAGATAGACTCATTGCATGCAAAGCGAGAGAGTTCAAGCCTTACTTTGTTATAATGTTGATGCTTATGGCTTACAGTTTATGAAAACCCCGACCCCCCAATCTCATGTACCCCATAAATCATCACATAATCTCATGTATGCTGTACACTGTGATCGTGATGATCACTATAACGAATTAAGGCATGACATATTTTGCTTTGCATGTAGTGAGTCTATCATATATTTGTTTCACCTTTTAAGTGAAATGAATGAACATTTGCACGATATTCTAATTTTCCGAGTTTCACCTGTACTCTACTACCATCACATCAGAACATGGACCACTACTGCCTTATTGCCACCAGCAGGACCACTATTGTCCTGTAGACCCAAGTGCCAGCGACTCAATGCCAGTTGTCAGGCAGAGGTTAACTAACTCAACAACCCTGAGGACTACCTGCCTTGGGTGGTGAAGTCCACAGGGAAGGGTGGTGGTCCCCAAGTGGATTAGATCCCACTTGAATCCATCTCGATGGAGGGCAGCAGCTTCATCTCTACTGGCTTGGGGCTGAGGAGAACTTTGTATGCCAAAAGGGCTCATGACCGGAAAGCGACATGCGGAACTGGATTGTGGTATTGTGGAATTATATTCTCAGGACAGTCTTCACAGCTGATTGCCATGATGATAGCTAATATTCTGAATCAGATTTGGCACTTGAAGAAGGTCCTAGCGAATGCATGCAAAAAGCCAGACATATTCAATACTGTACACATTAGAGTACGGTCCCCTTGCTCTCCTTCTCCCATACTGTAAGCTGAAATCACCACCCAGAGAAGAAGGCGATGTTGGTCACCTGCTTTCCAACTTTTCACATTTACAGTATATCCAATCCTATACACGTTTAGGTGGAATTGGAAATCCAGTCACATCTGAAGGATGGGCTCTCTAGAAAGCATGCCTAAGGCACTGTCTTAGAGCACAGACAGGCTGGGATGAGCTACTGTGGTAATAATGTAGATTGAATAAAATGGCTTAAATAAGTGATAATAAAGGTTAAGGAGAAAAGTAGCAGCAAGACTGAGAGAGCTAAGCAAGAGAATGACCCTGGACATCCTTAGACCAGATATATACCTCAAGTCTGCCAGCTCAGATCCAGGAAAAGCTTTATTGCAAGAATAAATATTTTTGAGGGTACAGTAATACCTCATACAATGTCCGCTTCATACAACGTCAGATCCATACAACGTCGCCCAATTCTGGGGGGAAAGGTGTCTCATACAACATTGCCGGACGTTGTATGAGGTATTAGGGGTTTTACCGCGGGAGACGAGTTCTTTCTTCCCTGCCTTCTCCGATCAGCTGCCCGGCGAGCTCCGTTGGAGGCGGGGAAGAAAGAACTCACCTGAGAGACGGGTTCTTTCTTCTCCGCCTCCAACGGCTGGCTGCCTGGCGAGCTCCGTTGGAGGCGGAAAAGAAAGAACTCGCCCGAGAGACGGGTCCTTTCTTCCCCGCCTCCTCCGGCTGGCTGCCCGGTGAGCTCCGTTAGAGGGGGGGGAGAAAGAACTCGCCCGGGAGACGAGCCCCAAGAGCGGCGAGTTCTTTCTTTTGCCGCCTCCAACGGAGTTCGACCCGCAGCTGGCTGGAGGAGGTGGGGAAGAAAGAACTCACCGCACCTGGGGCTCGCCTCTCTGCGGCCCCAAAAGCGGCTCCCCGCCTCCAACGGACCCTACCGATGCCAGGAGGCCCCACGGAGTTTGACCTGCAGTTTGTGCTGTTACAATGTATCTCTATGGGAACGACGTTATACACAGCATTGGTGGCAAAAATTTGGATGTTGTATGAGGTATTACTGCATGTGAGAGCAAAATCAAATTTCAAGATGGAGGAAGGAGCTCACTGGACAAAGAATAACATTAAAGGAGGAACTTAACCTGCCCAGTGCCGGGCTTTTTAAAATTGTGTTGGATAGTTGGATAGAAGAGGAGCCGTTGGGGGGAAAGAGGCGGCTTTTCCATCAGTGCCGCCCCCCCCTCTCGCCCACCTAAGGCCTGGATGGGCAGAAGAGGAGCCGTTGGGGGAAAGAGGCGGCTTTTCCATCAGCGCCGCCCCCCCTCTCGCCCACCTAAGGCCTGGGTGGGCAGAAGAGGAGCCATTGGGGGGAAAGAGGCGGCTTTTCCATCAGTGCCGCCCCCCCTCTCGCCCACCTAAGGCCTGGGTGGGCAGAAGAGGATCCATTGGGGGGAAAGAGGTGGCTTTTCCATCAGCGTCACTCCCCCCTCGCCCACCTAAGGCCTGGGTGGGCAGAAGAGGAGCTGTTGGGGGGAAAGAGGCGGCTTTTCCATCAGCGCGGGCCCCCCTTGCCCACCTAAGACCTGGGTGGGCAGAAGAGGAGCAGGAAAGAGGCGGCTTTCCCATCTATGCTGCCCCCCTCCCAGACTTTTGTCCACCTAAGGGTCTTCGCCGCGTCTCTCCTGGGCTCATTCCACCGGCCCAGGATGGGAGATGAGCGACAGCTGAGGATGCCGGCAGTCCGTTCCCTCCTGGCCCCACCCGCCAGGAGGGCTTCAAAAGAGCGCAGGAGCAGCTGCAGCTGTGTAAGGGCCAGGTGTTCCCTGGCTTTGCTGTGGTTACGGACATTCAGCCTTTGGCTATGTTGCGGACTTTGGCAGCTGAAGACACTCTTAGGCTTGTTAAGGTCGTTGAGCTTGGGCTACGACCTCCCCCCCCCCTTGGATATTTTTGCTTATTCTGATTTAACTTGTACTGTATGATTCCTGACTTTGTTTTTTCTTCCCCCATTGTATTTATGCATTATGTTTTACTGTAATTGATATGTTGTATCATTGACATTTTGTATCTTATTTGTATATTGCTTTGTATTATTTGTATCGTATTTTGTATTGTTTAGCATTATTATTGTAAACCGCTTCGAGTTCCCTTTTCGGGGAGTAAAGCGGTATAGAAATCTAAACAATAAATAAATAAATAGTAAAGGGTTTCATTTTTTTTCTTGTACAAATGGTGCTGGGCTGTTTTAAATGGTGTTGAAAGGTTTTGTGGTTTTGTGGGTTTGAGGCACTGCGTCCGCCTGCGGTGGACTTGCACTCCCAGTATGTGTTTTATTTTTATTTTTTGTGCGCTGGCTTCCTTAGTGCCGGGCTCTTTAAATTGGTTTTTGAAGGTTTTTGTTTTTTGTTTATGCAAATTTTATTTTAATTTTTTTATTTTAATTTTTTTTAATTTAAAATTTAATTTTGGTTTATGCAAATTTTATTTTAATTTATTTGATTTAAATTATTTTTTTAATTTAAAATTTATGTTTGCTTTTTTAAATCTTTATTTTTACGCATTTTTTATTTTTTTTGTTTTGGTGTTATGGGTTTTTTGAGTGAAAAGTGATTTCTGGTTTTTTGTATTTTTTTGTATTTTTTGAGATTAGTGTGAATATTTTTGAATTTTTGGCTAACTTATTTGATTTGTTTTGGAATTAATCTTTTATTTTGAAATATTTTTGAATGTTTTTTCTCTTGTGGCCTCTGGGTGGGGGTGGTGAGCTTTGCTTCCTCTCTACAATTCTTCTCTTCTGTCTTCTGGGTGCTTCCGGTAAGTGTTTCCTTTCTTTGCTCATTTGAGTTCCGGTGGTCATGAAGCCAAGACGTCTCTTGGTACGCTCTCTGTTGTTGTTGTTGTTGTTGTTGTTGTTGTTGTTGTTGTTGTTGTTGTTGTTGTTTGGGGGGGTTGGATTTTTTGGGGGGGTCTGTGTGTTTTTTATTGTTTGTTTTTGGTTGTGTTTGTGTTTCCTTTTTGGATTTTTGAGTGTTTTTGATTGTTTTTGGTTTGTTTTTTGGGAACTTTTTCAGGGGGATGGCTTTCTTTCCCGCGGGCCATGCTGGCTGTCCCGTTGGAAGGAAGGGCATTGGCGGGGGGGGGGCTTTTTTTGCTTTCTTCTCCACGGACCATGCTGGCTGGCCCGTTGGGAAGAAGGGCACTGGCGGCGGGGGGTTCCTTTTTTCCCCTGCGGGCCATGCTGGCTGGCCCGTGGGGAAGAAGGTCAGTGGCGGCAGGGGGGTTTCTTTTTTCCCCACGGGCCATGCTGGCTGGCCCGTGGGGAAGAAGGGCAGTGGCGGCGGGCATTTTTTTACTTTTATTTTTCGCGCGCCGGTCGCCTCAGCGTTCTGCACGCTAATGGCACGCAGGACGCTGGGGCTTGTAGTTTTGCCTGCACATGTTTGCTTACTTTAGCAGTTTGTTTCCTGCGGCTTTTTTTTTTGATTGGCTGCGGCGCATTTCCGAACGTTCCTTTTGCCTCGCCACTCAGCCTGATTGGCTCTGGCGCGGCGCGGCGCAAGGAACATTGGGAATTGAAGTTCCCTTTTTTTGTTTGTGACTGGGGGCTCCTGCCACCAGGTCAAAAAATTCAACCCGACAGTTACCTGCGAACTGGGTTCGGGCGAGTGAACGGAGGCCCATTACGGGCTAGTGGGGCCTGGTGCAACATCCTTTGTCACATTCCAATGGTTAACGCACCATTTTATAGGTGTATTTATAGTTAGGAGGTAGCAGTGGAGTGTAGAAAGACAGTGTTAAATGTCTGCAGCCTCCCTTGACCTTCCTATTCCACTTAAGAATGGCTTCCTCTGGCGATTTTGAAATAAGGTTGAACTGCCACTCCATGGAGCAGTATTATGGTGTCCTTCATCTCAGGCAATAAAATAATGGGCCTTCTTTGGTAAAATTTTATTTATACCTTTTCTATCAATAAGTAGCCACAGTGCCGGACAAGAAAGAAAGAGCTAGAATGTCGTAAAATAAAGCATGCAATATTTTAGAACAACATTAAAATCCAATAGCAGCAAGTATTTGAAAGCTTACAACAAGTCACATAAAACAAAAGTAACTCTATGTATATTTTAAAATCAGTTTGATGTAGAAAAGAACTGTTCATACTTAGTTGTTCAATTCTTAATTATTCCATTAAAGTCAGTGGTAAGTTCCTCTTGAGTATAATGGCTCTGTTGCACCAAAAGCTTATAGTGAATTGTCAATTTTCCCTTTTTTTGTCAGATCCTTCGCAGAAGTATGGCAAATATATGAAGGAGAAATGTCTACAAAATCAAAATTTTGCAGATTTTGTCTACAAAAAAATCCCACTTGCTAAATAAAATCCTGACAAGAAGAGAAGAAAAGAAGAACCCCAAAATATGCAAATATGCAAAGTAAGCTATAAAATACTCCATAAAGGAGAGTACTGTATTTTAAACATAAAACATCACACCATTTGTTACTTTTTAAACAATGCAAGATACTTGGCTTGCTCACAATATTTTTTCCATCCAGAGTTTGAGTGTCCAATGTTGCTGTTTTTTTCATCACTATCACAGAAATTATTGCTATAGCTGATTGATTGAATCAAATGGAGGAAATCTGCTGTTTAAAAAGCATATTTCTAAGCAATGCTTGCAGTCATTTAGGTATTTATGATTCTGTTTAGTACTCTGAGCTGCTGTTTGTAGATTTATTATAGGATAAGAAAGTTCCTTTCCTAAGGTGATGTGATCTTTTCTGGTGAAAATAAGCTTTTGTGGACATCACTCCTCCCTGAGGCTAGGCACTGTCACACATACGATAATTGCAACTCGGAAGCTTGTGCACATCTTGTGAATTAATCTGCCAGGCGCTGGCACTGCTCAGTCACTTAAGGCAGTGGAGTTATGTCAAATCGATGCTTGTCTCAAGGCCAGTTCACATGTAGCTGTAAAAACGTTAGGTCCACTGTACAACTCTCAGCTTCCACAGATTTTATGTATGAAGAAACTGTGGGTGGGGCCAACAGCATATTGTTTCTCAGGCAATTTTTTATCGTTGTTATTATACAGTATTATACACCTAAAGTCCAGTGAGCACAAGGTTTTGTACCTGTATGTGAGCTGCCTGACCGGACTGAAAAATAACAGTCAACAATACTTCTTGTGCAGTGTAACTTTAAAACCAAACAGGTCCTCTTTCAATCATTAAAGCTCTTTGTAATAGTCTTTATTACTATTTACATCATTCGGTAGTCAGTTCTCATCGCTACAACATTTTAGTCCCTTTGTCCATTTTAATGCCACATGACGTGGTGATGGCAGTGAGGGATAGCTGCTCTCCTCTCTCACTCAAGGGTTCCCCCATTATTGTCTTCCTTCACTCCTTGCCACCTCACCTATCCTTCCTTTCTCTCATCCCAGTAAGAAGGCTTTCACACCACCATCTGGGTGTACCAATACCCCTGTCCACCCTGGAGGCAAAGTCTCTCTTTCCAGTTCCTCCTCCCTTTTATACTCCTTTTTCTTTCAATCCTGTCTGCTCTTCTGATGCCTTCTTTGACTTTTTCTCTCTGTGTCCTCCCATTCTTACTTTGAAACCTCTTTCTCTTCGTATTCTCCTTCTACCACCATGAACTCTCCAGCCCTCTTGGAATCATCTGCTCTCCAGTCTATTGGGGAACTCAACATAGGGAGCTCCTGGCTAGGGTCCAAAGGGGCGATGGACCGTCTATCTTCTCAGGGTCCTGCTCACAGTATATCTTCTCATGCTTTCCTCATAACATCCCTGTCCAGTAAGGCAAAATTGTTACAACATGCCACATGTGCCTCATCCTCTACTAAAACAATAGGGAGGCCGGGCCTCCATAAACTATTGGATCACAGCTCACTCTATCCCTGACCAGTGGTTGCATTTGCTAGAGTAGATGGAAGCTGGCAATTTAGCACTAATTGAAGGACCACAAATTCACTTCCCTTGAAGGGCATAATTTTCTTCTTGTTAATCCAGTTTTTCATAACTGATTTCGGTTGAGCAATGGTACACACACTCGCATATTACTTACTACCACTGAGTGAACAGAAGTGATATCTATCTATTTGTTACAGTCATAGGCCTATTGAGGGATTGCTTACTAAGGCTGGATCCCAGATCTTTTAACTCTTGAACTCTACCTGTTTCCTCGACTGCTTACTGACCAACAGTTCTTCAATAAACAAGGGAACTAGGGTAATTTCTACACAGGGTAAAGCTATTGTAAAGTGCACATTACTTTCAAAACTCTTATCCATAAAAGCTATGAGTAGATAATCATATGACAGCATCAGAGAGCATCAGATAGGACAAAGGTCTAAAATTTTGTGTAGTTATTGAAATAACTTGAGAGGCACTTGTTTTACACAGTCTTTTTGCATTTAGGGTACTTTAGGTAGGCTTGTGAAATAATGAAAACATTTTCACAATATGCAGCTCCCCACAAACATGTATGCAGCTGAGTTTGAGCACAGAAAAGGCTAAAGCTGTATTGATTGTTTTGAAAGTCCAGTACTGTCAGTAGAAAAGTATGATTGGTTTGACATACATCTCACAGAGCATAGTACAGGTTGTCTCTTTACACTTTCCACAAAGTAAATTGGAACAGAGGTTAGATTGGTTTGGCCAAGAGAAATATGCACATACTTGGGTAAATTAAACATGAAAACAAAACATTGCATTGCATTAAAGATAAAATGTTTCATATTTCATACCTGCAGGAATATCTGAGCTCTGCAGAAGTATCTGAGGGCAGGACTTCAGCATGGCCTTTAGTGTTTAACTTCTGAGGGCACCAGGGTGATAGTATTTAACTGAATTCTAAATGGATTCTTCTGCACCCTTCTCCACACACAAATGGCAAGGTGTGGTTTTTTTTGCAAAGCAAAACTTAACTTTTGCAAACCTACTCAGCTCATTTGCCACATAATCAGATTGTACTTTAGCCCCCTGTAGGAATTGTTCCAACACATAGCATTCTAGGTTAAATATGCTGACTTGTTTTCCACCTGCCACATATTCAGTTGAAGGCCTACACATGGGCCAGCAGGGGTCCATGTAAGAACTTCTCTGAAACTCAGGAGTTTTCAAAACCTCTGGGAAACAGGTTTCAGAGGTACAAACTGCCTCCTAGGCATATACATTTGTAAATTCACAGGGAAGAAAGAAAGAAAAAAATCCCAAGCTCCAACTTTTAATAAAAGAAAGAAAAGGAGGAATAAAAAAGAAAAAATAAGAACTATAATCCACACAGCGAAGGAGTAAAAAATGATAATCCCTCTCTTAGAGCGAACGAAACGAAACTCCCTTTTCCTAGCGGCTGCGGCGGCTTCAGGGGGGAACCCCTCCTCCTTCTTCTCCAAATCAGCGAACTCTTTTTTTTTTTTAAAGGAAAACTGCTTTTCCTTGCTTCAGCTTCAGAAAACGCTGGAATAACCAATATCTCGAACCCAATCACTTTTCTTCTATAACCACTTTTCAAGCCCACCAAATCACTCCGCAACTCCCCTGGAACGCTCAGAAGCCATTATCCAAAAAACGACCACTTTCAAATTCCAAGATTACCGCCATTATCGCCTCATCCGCCACCCTTCTATCCTCTTCTATACACTCTTGCCAACTCCAATCTCTTCAGAACAAAACAATCCACTGTCACCTCCAGCTCCCGTCAGTATATCATTTAGTTAACTCACTTTTTTGCTGATTTTTCCACTTTTCTCGAATCACCGCCGTCTCACTGGTCCCGTTCTCGGCTCCTTGGCCGGAGAAACCGCAGCTTCCGTCGCGCACCTCTCCCACCAAGGATACCTCCCGAACTTCGACCGCCCTGCAGCAACTTTTCCGAGCAGGCAAGAAGGAGTCTTATCGCCACAAAATATCTCTGTAATTTACTCCATTAGCTCATTATTCTCATTAATTACCACTTTGATAAGCACGAGCGCATAAATCGAGATGTTACTCGCCGGCCATCTTAGCTATGCCCCCCACATTTTCTCTTTCAAGACTCACATTCCTTTAGGTATAATTTTGGGACTGGAGTGCCTTGTTATTGGGTGTGCCAAAGCCAGGAGGGAAGTGACTAGAGCCCAAAGTTGATAGAGCCACCTTATTTCCATCATTCTGTCTCTTTTCTTTCTTCCTGAATTTATCCCTCTGTTGTGTATTGAGGCACACTTGCAAGTAGCGTGGGCAGCAACTTGCAGGAGGAAAATGGTGGTTTCCCACCATCCAAATTAGGAGCCTAAAGTGGCGCGAAAGCCCCCTGCACAGGGCGTGCTCATTATGCTAATCTAAGCCCTGTGCTTGGATACAGTTTTGGATCCTGTTCTCCATTGGTTATGATTGGTCAGTTACGGTTATCTGGCGGGCTGCTACTTTGTATCAAGGAGCCACCGCCGAGGAGACACTATATAAGCCCCACGAGTAAACAAGAGTAGGGCCGGACAGGACTACACTTCCCACTCCGTACAGGTAGCCAGATACATGCTAAGCCTGGGTCTCCTCCATTATGCTACGCTTCTATGGTAGCTAGTATTTGCCTCCTACATGGCAAGAGTCTGGAGGGACTGATTCCACTGGGATTGTATAGCCATCTCTGTGTCCGGGAACATCTTGTAAGCTCATCTCTAAAAGACTGTAGAATAAAGACTTGCTGCTGTTTTGTTCATCATTGTCTGGACTGGTGCTTATAAGGGCCGGACATAACACCCTCCCATCTTGCCTTCTTCTCCTATGTTCTCCCAACCTTCCTATGATTTTAGGCTGAGGGCCAGGGGAGACAAGTCCTCATCCACGAGACACAGGAAACTGCAATTGGCCCATGTAGCTCAGCATTGTCACTGTACAAATTAGCCAGGACCATTTCTAAAAGTTAGAATAAATATCAGGGGTGGTTCATCCCACAGTTTTTAGACCAGAGGTTCTCAACTTTTCTGCACTACAGGCCGGACCATGCCCACTCAGACAGCTGAATGGGCCGGACAAGTGGGTTCCCCCTGCCATAAATGCTGCTGTAAACCGCGGCGAGTTGTTTACGCATGCACAGACGCATTTATGGCTCTCGTAAATGCATCCGCTTCCACCTCTGGGGTCATTGCCATGAGCTGGATAATTTGCTGCCACAGGCTGTGTCTGGCCCACGGATTGTAGGTGGCAAACCCTTGTTTTAGACACAAGCAGATAAGTCTAAACTTTGCTAAATATTAGACACTGGATAGTTGCTATCTAAATATGAGAAGCCCTCCCTAAATTTGCATAGTAAAAAAAACATTTTGACATTTAAAGCAGTGGTTCTCAACCTTTTTTGGGGGGCAATGCCCCACCTAAGCATCTCTAAAATCCTAACCCACCCTCCTTAAAAATCAAATTGCCCTACATTGGGAACCACAGGTCTAAAGTGTTTAATAACAATGCGACCTTTAGGACTACATTTAATAGGATTTACATTAAGGAAATAATTGTGCCTATTTTTCTATATTGTTAAAAATTAGCTCCCTTTTGATGTAAGAAATGCAGAATAATGTTGCAGTTAAAGCCTGAAGCAAGCCAAGAAAACAAAACCATATACAAGTATGGAGCATAGGAAGAGAGACCATTGGCTCACCTAATCTAGTTTTGTCAAATCTTCAGTGACTCTTTAGCATTCAGGCAGGGTTCTTTTTTAGACCTGTTTTGGATGCTAGAGATTTCTTGAATTTCCTGGTGGTTTTCTATTCAAGAATTTACTGAGCTCAGCCCTATTTAGATTTTGAAAGCAGATGAGATCGGTGTGTTTTGGGTGGCATAGGTAGTAAAATGGTAAAAATTAACTTGCAGTGAACCCTTTGGAGAATTTTTTTAAAACCAAGGCTGTTTCTATAACTCCTTGACACATTTTTTGACAATTCAGGTAACATGGGTCATGAAATTCCTAGTGTGCTCATAGCATGGGTCCAAAAAGATTGAGGACTTTCTGATGTTATCCTGTCTATGTCTACGTGGACACTAGCCCTGCTGAGTTAATTGATATTTGATCCCAGATATATATTTATGGTTGCAGGCTTTTCCAGCTGCCTAAATGACATAAATAAAGGAATCAATCTAATCTTGGGATGAGGTACCTGAACATGTTTAGCTTATAACTAAGAATGAGATCCAAATGCACATTACAATGTCTTTCCTTATTCCTTGGCTTCCCTTTGACAATTAAAATAAGATACCATAATTTAGAAGGAGCACATATCTAAAATTTTGGATTTTCACAATTTGGCATGAACTTTAAAAGCTGATATATGAAGTATAAGTGTTAGAAACCTAAACTACCCCTCTGCTGTATCAGAGTTGAATAACCCATGTTTACTATATAACCCAATGTAGTGTTGCTGAATTTGGGATCTTCTGCAACCTGACCATCAAGTTTTTTTTTTTTTTTACTGTAACCAAATTTTAAGCAAATTGTGAAAGACAGAATCGCTATTCTAAATAACATGCAAGAGGTTTATAATTAAAGATCAGAATTGTCCAATCACTAGAAACACGGTTGAACACAAAGAGCAACAGCACACATTTTCAGCATTTTGGTAAGAGTGCAGCCTACAAGAGATAAGTCATAGAAAATTGGTTTTTCAATAGAGTTGACATGTTCAAGAGTAAAGATAAAGAAACAGCTACAGCATCAAATCATCAACTCACATCACTGGCTACAGAGGCAGAATACACAATTTGAGTTGCACTGACTTATTCCATCATTTAAGAAAGATTACTAAATAGTCAGTTGGGAAGACACTAATACTTTATTTGTCTGCAACCCTAGTATTTCTCCTGCCCATCATGTTTCTGCTCATGTTAGCTATATTTAATCTGGAATTTTGAATCTACTTTTTAAAGAGCTAAATCATGTTGGTTGTTTTTACATGTAGATGCTGCCTTTCAGAAAGAAAAAATGCTCAATGTGCTGAGCAAAATACATGTAAAAAGTTATGTTTAAAGTATATTTAAAACCACAAGTGAATTGCAATTAACAGAAGAATGTAATGCATATTTTTCAGAAGTAAGATTGTGCTCAGTGGGATTTATTTACTAATAAGGACTTTTAGGATTGCAGCTTGAAAGTAAAAAACAGAACAGCAATCTAAAATGAGAATCTGTTGGAGAAGAAGAATCCATTTTATAATGGGACTTTAGAATTTCATCAAAAGCTTCCTGAACTAGTTGGATGCTCATTAAAAGATTTAGTAATTGAGATCAGAAAAATATATTATCCCCCTACCCATCAGAGTTGTGGTGAAAGGCATTGGGTGACATTTATTGAATTTAATCCCCTGGTCTGCAGAGGAGCTGGTAGTTCTAAACCCGATACCAGAGCAGGAGACTCCTTGTCCCCTCTCCAGACCGGACAGGTGAATCCCTTGCAACCTGGCAGTGCTATACCTTCAACAGCTACTCCCCAAGCTGGCTAATTTGGCGAGGCATTTCCGTGGGCATTTTCAACTCTATTCACGGGGACGGATGTTGAATGTACTGCAGAGCTGACTCATGGTGTCTCCCTGGTGCCAAACTGATTCACTTGAATTGTACCTTGCAACTAGGTTTCACCTCGTCTAACAACACCTGGAGGGATTCACCACTACCACCCTGCTTTTCTAAAAAGAGGCCTGTTACAGGGCAGGACAGGCCTATATGCTGGTTGATCACCCCGCTTTGTTCCCAGACCAATGAGCAGGAACATTCATCCAGGCTGCGTAGCAGCCGGATGTGCAGGAGGGCCATTCTGGCAGGCTATTCCATTGCCATTGTGCCACTAAAGAAAGGATAATACTTCATCCCCATCTACTTCTCCTTGGGGGAAATTAGTATAGATATTCATAGTAATTATGGCAGCAGAATGCAACAAATTAGTAAAATGCGCTTAACTAGGAATAATAATTTGCAGGATGCCTATGGTAAGGGGAAGAAAATTATCTTTATTGTCCAATAAATCCATAAATGATAAATGTATGGCCTTGATCGCAGAAATCATTAAAGATGGCATTTACAGTATGAGTACAGATGGCTGAGCTCCAATATGGAGGCACCTGCACAGCTAGCTTTCTATTGTAAGTGAAGGAGAACAACGATCAAGAACGACTTCCTTGAAGAAGGGATGGGGCGGGGGATGACCTAAAGAGCAAGTCATGGCTAATGACAGTCAAGATGGATGAGAGACCAAGCCTACTTAGCTGCCTACAGGTCTGCCTTCTCTCCTCCCTGTGATTACTTTAAATATAACATTACAGCACCTGTTTTGACAGTGATACGATGGTAATCTGTTGGTCTCAAGGGCTGGGTGTATGCATAAAGGTGGAGATGTTATCCAAGTGTTTTAGTATGAAAGATTGGTGGTACTCCTTTAAGATGAGATAAATAATACATTCTTTTGCTGCATACAGTGTTGTTTGGATAGTGAAAGTGGAACTACACATGTTGCCACCTTAGAAAGTGATAAAAACATTATCCTGCTAGAGATTAATTTCCTCAAAGCTGCTCCATCTATAAAAGTCAACTTTCAAATTAAATATATCATTTAGGTCCCTTTTACTCATTACCAAACAAAAGCTTTGCAAATTGCATAGCCACACAAACCTCAAAACCTGGTTGCGGAATTGCAGTTGATATTGAAAATGTCACCCTTACAACTTTCTTTGTCACTGTTATTTATTACAGAAAAGATGTGATGCCAAATAATTTTATAATTGGTTTACTTTAGTGATCCTATGGTCTTTAGGAACTTGTGATGCTTTAGGGCAATTGTCCTATGGAGTTTTATTTTGGGAGCCTGAGAATGAGGCACAGTCTTGTTTATTTGTTCAAGGACATTTTGGCTCTTGATATTTTAGGAAAGAAAAACCATGGGAAGCTGCATTATACCAAGCTAGACCCTTAGTTGAGTATTGTCAACTATGATTGGCAGCATCTCTTCAGGCAGGATGCCTCTCTAGCCCTATTTGGAGTTGCTTGAGATTGAATTTGAGTCACTCTGCGAATTGGGAGCAAAGCATGCGCTCCCAATTAAAGTATCCTTCTAGCAATAAGTGCTAGTTTTTGTTCACTACATAGTAAAGGAGCTCAAAATTCTAAAATTGTAGCGAACAATTACTGTTCAATTGGAATAATCCCTCCTAGTAGCAATCGCACCACATTTGTACATATATTTCTATAAAAATGTACTGCCAATCTACAACTTCTCAATATTTCCATTGTTCTCTATATTTTAGTCAGGCTGATGGGAGTTACAGACCAACACCACCTTAAGAGCTGTCCATTCCCCACCACTGCATATGTGGCTTTAGGTGCTCCTAGCTCTGCATGGAATAACTGGGATCAGCCTTGTCTGTCTTCCATAATGACAAGAAAGAAGAGAGAGAAAGAGAGAAAGCAAGCAAGTGGTGCACCCCCATCACCCAACCCTAATGTTTGCTTCCAGATTCTTCCATTTTGGGTTCAGCTGTGTCACAGCTGCACAATTTAATTTTAATTAATCAGTTTAGATTAATATGACCAAATGGGGCAGAACTATTTGAAATAAAAGCACTCACTGGGTGGTTCCTGGACAGCTCCTGTTTTGTGTAGAAAACATCATTTTGGCTTGTGCCTTTTGTTTCATGGAGAAAAAGGTCCACTTTTCCTAACAGGAATAATTGGAATCATTTTGCATTAGGAGAATTATTAGCAGTATCACGTATGATATTTTGCAAGATCAAAATGTGTACTGTATATTATATGCTTCAATCTTATTAAATTCAAGGGCATTAAAGCCACCTTTATCTAAAATCCATCCCACGTTTCAGCATGGGAGCAATAACTGAAAAGGCACAAATTAATAAATGGAGATAAATGCAGGGTTATAGGCAAATGTCATGTCATAGATTTACCCACCAACAAGACACTGGCAAGGTTTAGGTCAGGGGTTAATGAAAGACATCCAAAGGTCATTTGGTGATTATATGAGAGCACAGGTTTAATAGGGTACGGAGACGACAGACATTGACAGAAGATTTATACCAGAGGTGATGACACTACTACGGATACTGCTGATAAAATGAGCCCCAGTATTGGACTGAGCAGAATGATGAATGGCACGGACATCTATTCACACTTCTCATTAAAAGCTCTTTCACTCTTGGTGGCACTTAGCTGCATTTATTTACTGTGGTTTGAAGGAGCAAGGCAATAGCCCAGTATATCTAATGTCTTTAAATGGAGACTTGCCATAAAGGGGAGTGCGGGCGGGGGGGAGGGGGAGAAACAAGAGATAAGATTAGACCACTGAATAATTGCACAGCTTTCCTGCAGAGATTATATTCACTAGTGCTAACATTATTTTTCCCCACCTAATGTTCTGAGTGTGAGGAAAGCTCAAGTGAATTAATTTTCTACGGCAGAAGGTCAAAAGCAAATAAACTGATAAGCATTATGCTGCTATAGAATATGACTTTACAATATTCCTTCATCCTCATTTGTCAGATAGTGACTCTGAGATAATATGGTAAAAGTATATAAACACATTTTTCACTACACCATGTGTGCTCTTTTATTTGTCCCTGCTTTTCTTTCTTTAAATTGGCAAAGAGAAGATCAGAGAAGTCAGCTTAAAATGTCAGATAAAAAAATATATATGTTGTAATGATAATAAAAACAACTTTGTGAACTGATCGGGAGGGCACGGGGGAAACTAATACCTGATTAATAACAGACACTGTCTAGAGAAGCTCCTTTTCAAGTCATCATTTATTTATCAAACTGTTCGAGTGTGTCATCTGAATAAGACCTTTCAGCTTTCTAGGAACAGGAGTTCTGGTAAGAGATGTAACTACCACAAATGGTCATTATTACCAGGAGATATTTATTTCATTTTTTTTTTAAATCGTGCTGGGCTTCTGTTTTGCCAGCTCAAGGCTGGTAACACAACACTACAAGCACCAATCAAGACAATAAATTACAACTCTTTATGTGTTGGATCCATAACTAGTTATACTTTGGGTAAAAAAATTACAATTGCATGCCATCAAGTCAATTTTGTATGGTGACTCTTCTCATAGTTTTCCAGGGATAAAGTACTCTGAGGTGGTTTACCAGTCTCATTGTTTGGGAGCACTCTTGGTCTATGCAGCTTGCCCAAGGACACATACAGTACATAAGAACAGCCTTGCTGGAACATGCCACAGCCCATCCAGTCCAGCATTCTGTCTCACACAGTGGCTCACCATTTCCTTCAGGGTATTCCCAAGCAGATGCCTTCACCTGTTTAGGATTCCCTGGAAATGGCATTGAGAGATATCCTGCCTATCTCTCCAACCCAGAGGTTGTCCTTAGGTATCCATAATTATAGCCATTGATACCCTTGTCCTCCATGAACTTGTCTAATCCTTTCTTAAAGCTGTCAAGACTGACAGCTGTCACCACTTCTTCTGGCAGGGAGTTCCATAGACCAGTAATCCTCTGGGTGAAAAAGTACTTTCTCTTATTTGTTTGAGAACTAGTACCCAAAAGTTTCATGGAGTGCCCCCTAGTTCAAGTGTTGTGCGATAGTGAAAACAGTTTTTCCTTATCTACTTTGTCCACACCGTGCATGATTTTATAAACTTCAATCAGGTCACCTCTTAGACAGGATATTCACTGTTCTCTTAGGTTTCAAATTTGGGGAGGGGTGTGTCAAAATCCAAACCTAAGGCTCTTCTGTTCTGGCTCACTGAGCTATACTTAAGTAAGATTAAGCTCACTCTTGCTTGAAAGCCAGCTCGCTGCTCATCTCTATCTGTAACCGAAGAGCCAGGGCTGTCTGCGTCTGCGGATGTTTCCGTGGACATGTGGCAGGCATGACTAGACACTGGAGTTTACTTTCCCACCAAAGTGGTACCTATTTATCTACTTGCAATTTCTTGCTTTCAGACTGCCAGGTTGGCAGGAGTTGGGACAGACACGGGAGCTCACTCCATCCTGCAACACTCGGGTCTTGAACTGCTGACCTGCCAACGTTCCAGTCATCAAGTTCAGAATCTAAACTGCTAGGCATTCCATAATTTCACTAGGTCTTTCCTCAGTATGTTATCTGGAGCCCTCATGGCACAGTGTTTAAGCTGTTAGTATTGCAGCCCAAACTGCCAATATTGTGAGTTCAATCCTGACAGGATCACGATTGACTCAGCCTTCTATTCTTCCGAGTTTGGTAAAATGAGCACCCAGCATGTTGGGGTCAAAAATCCTAATTACCTTGTGAACTGCCCAGAGAGTGCTCTAAGCGCTATGGGGTGGTACTGTATATAAGTGTAATTGCTATCTGTGGATCTAACTCTATTTTCTGCCCATTTAAGCACAGAAGCCAAGTGGTGGTTTCCTCTCAAAATAGGTAGGCTTACACCTTAATATATAATTGGGGGGGGGGGAGGTCTAACGATGAATAGCTTTCCAAAAGTTCTCTATCAAACTGGATAGGAAATGGAGGGCCATGCACATCTAGATAATATTCCCTTTTCATTTTGTACCTCTTCCTCCTTACCTGTTCCCCTTTCTTTTTGTCACTTCAAAAGCAAATGTTTTATCACTTTATATCAGGGCAGAGTGTAATGGTATAGATTCTATACCATTACACTCTGCCCTGATATAAAGTGTACTATAGAACTTCCTGGAGCGGTGGATCAGAATGCTACCTGAGCTGTAGCTAGCGATCCTGGCTCAATAAATGCTTCAGTGACTTAGGTCACCCAGTTGGCCAATGGCTTCTCTTGACTCGGAAAACCTATAAAGGATCTTCTTGAGAAAGAACACAAGAGTATAAATAGTTTAAATAGATAAGGGCTTCAAGGTTGTGTTTAATGTTACTGGTTTGTGATTCTTGGCTTCTGATTCCTGGCTTCCACTCAACATCTAGCACTGCCAGTAATTAAGGTTGTCAGCTACTTAACATTTTAGCTTTTAGCCAATTAAATGGCTTGTTAACAAACTGATATAGATGTTGCAATATATCAATACAGGTAATATTTTTGAAGGTTTTTTTAAAATTAAGAGTTCTCCTGATTATCACACTGGAATGTTGCTGGATAAATTGGCTCAGGAACAATGGCTGAATCAAACATGTACGTGTGTTGTTTATAAAGATGCCATCAAAACTGATGGCTTCAGTTGTCAGCTAATTTAAAATACACACTGCAAAATGAGCAGTTAATGACATTTTACATGAACCATTGTTATGTGCTGTCAAGTCACTTCCAAATAATGGCAATTCTTGCAGGGGTTTGAAGTATGTGAGATATTCAGGGAGGAATTTAACATTTAACCCAGCATCCTGCATGTCAGTTTTCATGGTTGAGTGTGGATTTGGCCCTCAGTTTCATTATCCATTATACCACACTATTGCTATTTTCCCACCAGTCCTTAAGCTTACAAGCAAGAAGCCTCAAGTCCCATTTTGCTTTGAAGGGTTTCCAAGTGATCTCTTGGTAGAGGGCTTTGCCAGGATAACCGAAGTGGCACTTATTTATCTACTTATCTTGCTTTCGAACAGCTAGGTTGGCAGGAGCTGTAAGAGAGACAGGAGCTCACTCTGTCATGAGCACTTGGGTCTCAAACTGTTGATCTGCCAACCTTCCAGCCATCAAGCTCAGCGTCTTAACCACTAAGTCACTGCAAACCCCTGGTTCTAACATACAAAGCCCTAAATGTTTAGGACCTCGATGCCTGTTTCAATGCTTCTCTGCAGGGAATCTTCCCCAGACAACATTTATTTTATTTTATTTTATTCAACTTGTTTAGCCGCCCTCTTGCCAAGACAACTCCGGTGATTCCCTGCCTTTCCCAGACTGGTAGGCTCAGAGTGCCCACACCAAGGGATGCACAGAAGACCATCACAATAACACGGGCTTTTTCTGTTATGGCCATGACATTGTGGCATAGTGTACCTGTCCATCTCAGTCATAGAGGCTCTCCCAGATGTCTGAAGAGAGGGGACCAGACAGACATGTGTTGGGAAGGCATTCCAACTCATTGAGGCCACCACTGAGGAGGACCAGTTCCTCGTCACCTGAGCCTCCCTCATTGTTAAAATGCTTTGATTTCATGGTCTTGGAGCTATACACACTTTTATTAGTGCAGAGAGATAGTGTGCTAGGCCTTTGATCTGCTTCAAAGGTATTTCCTTCTGTTTCTCCTCTGAAAGAACAAATGGTTTTCCCAGCCAAGGGTTGGCTGTGTGATCGCATGATGATGGGGAGTAGCAGATGAATGGCACACATTCTAGGAGCCCTCGTCGGTCTATCCATCCATGTAGGATCTTCTCTGTTTTGTGGTAGCTCTCTGCAGTCTGAGCTTGGGGTGCTTGCCTATCAATTGCAACCTAATTTTTAACTAGGACAGCAGGAATCTGGAACCTTCAGCTCTACTACCAAATGCTGTTTCCTTCCACACGTTTTCTGCCCATGCTCAATGTAATGAAGAAATAAGCCCTAGCAGCGAAATTATGCCCTGAAACTAAAAGGCATCTGAAAGAAAGCCCCAGTTTCTGTTGGCCATCTGAATGGTATTTGCAGTTTGAGTGCAAAGCTTATGATTTTAGAACTACTGTACTTGTATCAGGGAGAACTCAACCAAGCAATTTAGTCTTCAATTATATATTAAAAAGCAGTTTTGTCTTTAATAGATGCTGGTGAGTCAAGCTGTACCATGTGCCAATAATATTGCACCAAATTTTGAGCTTTTCCAAGGGAGGCATTTCCAGCTTCATGGGGGAGAACTGGATAATTTATAGGTTAACATTTTCTTTTTATGCAAAAAGCATTTTTTCTCATTTATAGTTAATTAGGTTAAGCATGCATGGGGAGCGAGGGAGGAAGGGCTTTCAGATAGGATCTAAATGATTAGTAATTTGAATAAAGTAAAAGAAACCTTGAAAAGATGTAGCTCTTGCATATATTAAATATGTTCTGTAACGATCATGGGCATCAGATAGGAATTTTAAAAAGCTTCATGTTAATTATAGTACTCACACAAGATACAGGGCTCATTTTTATTGATTTCGCTCACTCATCCCCACCTTTAAATCAAGGAATGATTAGACACAACTATAATAATGGAATATATTTTTTCTGTATGTCTTTGGATGATGCCTTTCCCATGTATTTCTGGTCCTAAGAATGCAACTAGCAGACATAGGATAAGGGGTGGAGATGGAGGATCATGACAAGATATTGAAAGAGACTTTACCCAAATTGGAGGCAACTACTCAGGCTGCTTATTCCATATATATTTAATAGCGAAAGCATGGTGATGACTCAAAACATTTTGCTGCCCAAAGCAAAACCTAACATCATGTTGTTCTCCTTCCTATGTACGAAAGCAGCTGGACTGACATTTTCCCTCACAGTGACGGGCCAGCAGGCTCCTGAAGGGGGTACATGGCATTGTGTGTTGTATTTGTAGCTCTGCCTTCTTACATCTTTTTGCCACACCATACTGCCAATTGGAAAGCCACATGATCACTCCATTCACTTGCCAAAGAGCCCCTTGGCTACCAGAGCACTCCAGTAAATAACATCTTTGTTCCAGCTCTCAGTTGTGCTCCACCACATTCCCAACTCTTCTAGACCACTAGTTGTTTTTAGTTACTTCCTTCCCTTCCTTCTTCTGTATTTACGGGACTCTGTAACTTGTAGTTTTATTTTGCTTACCATTACAGTGGACCCTCGATTAACGACGCGTTCAAATACCGTTATTTTCGCTTTCTGACACGTCATCACTTGCCACGTGACTATCCGCACAATGACGAAAAACCATTGTTGTGCGGATTAACGACATTTTTTAGCGTCGTCATGTGGATAATGACAGTTTTTTGCCGCTAGATGCTGCAGCTGCCATTGAAAACCACACAATGACGTTTTCCCTATAGCGATGCTACTTGGGGAACCAAGCAACATCATTATGTGAGGGTCTACTGTATAGTCAAACACCTGTCATTCACACGCCTGTCATAAAGTAAACCAAGCATATGGATTGTGCAGGTGAGTGGGAGTAGGTTGGAGATGCTTTAATCTGCTACAGCGAAAAACAACAAAAAGTCTTAAGGCATATATTGTGTGAGTGGCCCAGGCAAAACACCTGGTTCTTCCTTTGCTCTGAGAGAAAGCCCAAGGCTGTGGATGCAAATTCTATTGAAGTAATTTTTGTAAAGGTGGTATAATATAACAATATACAACATATATAGCAGCATATAACAGACTGTTAGTTGTGGTGTATAAAATCTTGTTGTTCCATGCAGGGCAATGACAATAAAGATTTATCTTTATTTTTATCTTTGATAATGTCCCAGAAACCCTTGACTAATATTCAGACCTTTGAGATGGGTGTTCAGCATATGGATGTACTTTAATTCTGCTGTGTCTCTCTGGATCCTTGTCTTGTAATGTCTCTGTTACAGAATGGCAACTTTCAAGTCCAGGTAGATTGAAATGGTTTGAAACAGGTTTCTGTGTATTGCCATTCCTGGTGTCTGATTTATGTCCATTAACACTTTTGCGCAGAGATTGTCCTGTTTGTCCTATGTAGAATGCAGAAGGGCATTTTTGGCAAAAGATGGGATAAATCACATTGGCAGGGGAACAAGTAAAACTTCCCTTAATGTTGTGTGTGCATTGTTGGGTCCAGTAATACAACAGAAGAATAACCTGGCCAGTTTAGAAGAAAAAACCCATAATTCCATATTTCAGCAACTCACCACTGCTTCTGCCTCACCTCACATCTGCTGCCTGAGTTGGCTGCCTTGATTTGCATAATGGCAGGACTAGCCTTGCTGGCACCAAAGCAGCACTGCCTCCTTTTACTAGAGGTGCTCGGTAGCTTTGGTGTCTTGCACGGGAGACAAAGAAGGAGTCGCAGGAAGGACTAACACAGGTTTATTCAGTGATGGTCAGTATGAACATGTGGTAATGGCGGAGGTACATCTCATTATATACAGTAACATAATGCATTTGAATCTTGTTGCACGGTAGCTCAGTGGCTGCTACCGGCGTGGCCTCGCCCAGGTCACGCCTCTCTTCTTGTAGTTGTTTTCTGTAGCTCTTTGTCATGCGGGGAATCTCCCGCGGCTGTTCGTGATTTGGGGAATGTGGACCATGTGAGACTGAACGCTCGCAGCTGCCCTCTATGGGCGGCTTGCTCGCGTTCCTTAACAGCTGAGATACATTGTGATTGTGGACTGGTTACATTGATATATTTAAAGAAACATTGTACATGCATACATAACAGTAGCCACCATGTCTGTTAGCCACATGTGATGGAGAAGGGGGTGAGGCACATAGGACTAGAGGTACAATGAAAATCACTGTGTGGCAGTGAAGTCTGTTTGACTGTGGCCATTTCTGCTTTGGTGGTGCTGGGAGAAAGAGACTTTGTGGCAGTTTTTATGCCATGGTTCTGCCTTGTTCAATTTTAATGAGATGGGGTTTCACAGAGAAATTCAGAGAAAGAGAGATAGTCTGTGTCTCTGTCATACCTGTCAAGTATCCAGTATTGGCTGGGATCACCTCATAATTTCAGTATTCTTTCTCCCAGTTCCCGGCAGCAGCACAAGTTACCCCATATTTTTGAACGGGGAGAAAAGTGTTGTGTGTGTGTGTGGGAAATCCAGCAGCAGGGGCGGCAGGGCAGCTGGTCTCTTTCCACACGGACGTGAATGGCCTCAGCCTGCACCCGCCTTACTTCACCCTGGCCGAAGGCACCAGGATTTCAGCCACCACGACCTGCGGTGAGGAAAAGCCTCGCACCAGGACAGTGGATGATCTCTACTGCAAACTCGTGGGAGGGCCGGTGGCCGGAGGGGAGCCCAACCAGACCATCCAGATAGGGTTTCTGTGCATGCACACCCAATCCCAGAATTCTACCATGACAACTTGACATGTATGGTCTCTCTCTCTCTCTCTCTCTCTCTCTGTGTGTGTGTCTGTGAGTGTAAGAATGAGAAGCTGTCTTGGCAACAGTACATGTGAAAAGGATGCAAGGATCTTAGTAGAGCAGCATAATTAATTACTTAATGCAATATTTGGTTACAACAGACACAGTGCCCAGATCAAGGGAAAGAACAGTATCATTCTATATCAAAAATAAAATAAAATGTTGTAGCATCTTGAAGACTAACTGTTAAATTTTAATGTGAGCTTTTGTGGATCAAGTCCACTTTGTCAGACATAAGAGTGGGACTTCATGGCATCAATTTATATACATCAAGTACAGAGGCATAGAGTAATTGGTTAGCATGACAGTTAAGTATACAAATCAATATGGCTTTTTACAACTGGCAGTAGCAGATGACTCTGGCTGCTATTCAGATTAGCTGTACATTTCCCCTTTTCAATTGCAAATAGTGGGAAGATAAAAATAAACACCTAGCATTGAACATTTGCTATCATTTTAGTGTCCTATAGTCAGACCTCCCTTGTAATATTGTGCCCACTTCTTTAGAGATTGGTCACTAAGAGATAAACATGGGCTTCATGCAGTGATGCACTGCAAAAAAAAAATTACTACTTACTCTGTGGGCTGGCCAAATATGTGGGTGGGGCCAAATATGTGGCCGTGGCCAAACATCCTGCATTATGGGCTATGGAGGTGGGTGTGGCCAACCAAGTGGGTGTTGTCTGGGGGAATTTCTGCTACCGGTTCTGCAGAACCTGACAGAACCTGCTGCAGTTCATCACTGGCTTCATGTGTAAGTCTCATCTGGAGGAATTTCACATCTATAGGAAAGATGTTGCAATAGTAGGAAATATGCAGTTTGCACCTGAGTTTACTTTCTATATAAAACTAGCCTTTTTTGCCCAGCCTTGCCGGGCATGTATGTACTTTGTTTTGGTGGTGGGATAGTTTGGGTGGTAGCAGCTAATTTTGGAAGAGTGTTGTTTTTTTAGTTTTCTCTGTTGTTTTTGTTGTTGGTGAGAGTTTTTCTAAAATAAATTAGATTTAATAGTGGTGGATTTTGTGTTTTTTGTATTATTTTATTTTTATTTGTTTGTTTAAATGTTATTTGATTTTTTTTGGTAATTTTTAGTTTCCTGTAGGTTACTCCTCCGGCCTCTTGGTGGGGCTGTCATTAAGTGTTTTTCCTTTAGTTTGACTTTCTTTTTTTCCAGTACTGCTATGGAGGCATGGTGAGAGAACATGTTTTGTAAGTTGTCTTGTGTTATTATTATTTTTTCATTTTGTGGGACTGGTGGGGTGCTGGGCTGGGTGGTTTAAGTAGAGTGTGTGTCTTTAATTTATTGTTTTGGCTTGTTGTTTAATTATGCTTTTTGGATTTTCTCTGTGATTTTTTGCCGATGTATATTTCTTGTAGGTATTTCTTATTTTGAATTTCTCCGTTTTTAATTTTATACATTGAGGGTTTTTTTAGATTTTGAGTTAGGTTTTTTCATGTTGCTGTTATGTTGTAGATAGGTGTTTTTAGTGAGTGTTTCATGTTTTTTCATTAGCTTATTGGATTTTGGATGTGCTTTGTTGTGTTTGTTGTTTCATGATTTGTTGTTTACTGGGTTTATTTGAATTTTTTAAATTATTTTTGTTTGTATTTTTATGGTTGGTTTTTCTTTTTTTAAAAAACTGGTTTGTTTTGTTGTGCTTGTGTTTTTCGGGGTGAAGTACGGCCTGGCCTGACTGTCATTGCCTATTTTCCCCATCGCTGTGTCGAGAGTTGCTTTCGATACAGCAATGGGGAAAAGGAGGAGGCAACTGTCAGCTCGCACATCATCCAGGAACATACGTTAGGTCGGTCGGGGGAGAAGGAGGCTGAGAAGAGAGATCCACATCACGATGGTTCTCTTCAGTGGTCCTAAATACCCACCCCACTGCTTTTTTCCTTTCGTGTTGTTGGTCTCTCCTCTCGGCCTCCTTTTCCCCTGGCCGACCTACCAGGTGAATTGTGTGTGAGGCTGTGAAGCAGTTAATTGGTAAATTCTAAGGCAGCAGGCAACAATTTGTAAGGGTAGGTGCTCTCCCTGGCAGATTGCTGGCTGCTGCTTTTCTATTACCCCCACCGCTGTTTCCTGTTAGTTCTCGAAACAGCGGTGTGGCTAATACAAAGGTGGCAGCCAGCCATTCGTTAAGGAGGGTGCCTCCCCTGATGAAGAGCTGCCTGCTGCTTCCCCCCACCTCAACTTACCTTGAGGCCTGCGGCAGCTTCGTCAGGGTAGTGGGGAGGAGGGGGAGTCCCTCTTCTCCTCGTTGCTCCAGGGAAGAAGGCCGGTAGTGGCCTCACCGTGGCTTTGGCAGGTCTGGGGAAGCGAGGGTGGGAAGTGCTGCGTCCGCCTTCGGCGGCGTTGCACTCCTGCTGCATGAGGCATTTTTTATTTTTCGCACGCTGGCTTTCCCAACGTTCTCCATGCTCACGCCCTTCAGCCTGATTGGCTGAGGGGTGGTGCGGCGCAGAGGACGCTTGGGCTTGTAGTTTTTTCATGGGGTGGTTGCCCCACTCGCGGCTGGCGGACCCTTGTGGCGATGCTCGGATGGTCTAAAGGCAAGTTTAGGCGGCTTGGTACAGGATAGTAGGGACAGGTGTGGGCATGCATGCCAGACACAAACGGCCCACACACTTTTTTATAGGTATAGATCTGATATTCTGTGAAAGCATCTAAACCTCATTAATTGTCAAAGGGGTGATAGGGTTCAGTTCACCTTTGTCAGGAGTTCCTAACCTAAGGCCTGTGGGATAGACCCAGCCTGTGATGCCATTCCATCAGGCCCATCGCTGCCTCCGCCATATCCGGAAGTGGAAGCAGGCATGATTATGTTAGCTGTAAAACACATCCATGCATATGCAAATGCACCTGTGGCTGCCATAAACATGACAGCTGTAAATATGCCCACTTCCAGGGAGTGTGGTCTGCCCTGCTCAGCTGTCTGGGGGCATGGTCAGACCCATGGCATAAAAAGGTTGGCCACCTTTATGTATGTGCCAATACCTTAAATTTGTAAGAAGGGATGCCTTTTCTTTTTGAGATTCCTTCCTTTCTATCCAAGTAATGGTTCTTTCCTTTCTAGCCAAGCTGAATAGACATGATTGTGGCAAAAAGTAGATACAGTCCTATTTAGCAAGTTGCAAGCAGCTTTCCATCACCACGGGATGCAGGGTCATCTCTTTTCTATACCCCGCTCCCCTCTTCTGCCTTTCAGCAGGTGGCCTAGTGGAACGACAGCTGATCTCGCTTCCCCTCACCCTTCCATCCCAATTTTTTTCTCCAAATTTAATTTTAATTGAATGCACTGCGAGAGATGCCTTAAATTGACTCTTTTGGTTTAAATTTCCTACGGGATTTTACCCCAAGATCTCTATCCTAGTGATAACTTATTCCAACCAATATACACACCCAGTCCCTGTTTATTAAGCTTCAGGGGGCGGGGGGGGGAGCTTCTAGCATGTGCCTCTGTGAATGCTGCAGTTGTGGATGTCTGGGAAATTACTCAACTGTGAACAGTTTCAATGTCTGTCACTTTCCTCATTAAGCTGACAGGGGGCTGGCGGAGGGGGTGGGGGAGGAGAAGTGGGAGAAAAAATGAAATATACCTATGACCCTGTCTTCCAATCCTCATTAAAGCCTAGCAGGCCAGAGGGCTAATTTCCTCTTTTAAAGATGTCTGCATAAAAAAAATGATTGTTTACCAGAGAAGCCTTCAGCTGAAATAGCTTTTGTGCTATGAAAGAAGTCTCTGCTTTATTGCACCCCAAAATAATGTAGTTTATTTGCATTGCCTGATTCCTTATCTCCCTTAGGAAACATTTGCACTCGAGTAAGAGGAAGATGTGCCACCTCTCATTTATGACTGCAAACTGATCCGCACTCATATTTTGGCAGGAACAAGTTGCTAGCCAACATGAGGCTAGAATACGGACAGATGCTTGCCTGAATGGGCAAGCAGATGTGACTTGATGACACATAACAAACACAACAAAGCAAAAGCAAAGCAATCACACTTATATACCACCCCCTAGCGCTTAGTGCACTCTTTGGGTGGTTCACAAGTTAATTAGCATTCTGCCCCAAACATGCTGGTTAGTAATTTTACCAACCTTGGAAGGATGGAAGGCTGATTCAACCTTGATCCCTGGTCAGGATTGAATTCACAGTCTTTTGGTTGCAGGACAGCAGTTTAACCACTGCACCACCAGAGCTCAGTGTACCCAACACAGGATGTACAGGTGCTTGTTCACAGAGGTAGCATACTCTGCCAGGATTTGCAGCTGCTGCTTAAGTCCAACAGGACTGGACCCTCACCATGCTGCAGCTGCTAAACCACACCTGAGTGCCCTGGGGAAGGTTCTGGACCTTCATAAGCTTCACCTGGAGTCCCTGGGTGGCTTAGCTATATATGAACTAGCCCTTCATTCCAGAGATTGCTTCAGCAACAAAGGTTAGCAGATGTGTGGCTCCTGAATTGCCTGCCTTGTTCCTGCTGTTGAAGATCTCTGTCTTGCTCTTGCTCCAGAAGACTCTGTGCCCTGTTTCTGTGGACTGTTGTTTCATCTTGCCTAGATCCCTGTTCCTGGAATTCCATCCGTGCCTTGCTCCAGCCCCTGAAGGTTCTCTACCATGTCTGTTCTCACCTGACTACTGGCTTGTTTGGACTATGCTTTCATTGTCTGAACAAATCCTGCTGCTCTCTTTTCACTTGGATAAATGATAACATAGACTGAGATATGGTTACTGTTTGGCCTGTTAATTCTGAGTCCTGGGTTTTGTGTTGCCTGCCTGCTGCCCACACCTTGGACCCTGACATAGTCATTTGTTTAAATATTGCAATAAATTGCCTTGGGTTTATCTAGTGTGCCACAACAACTGTAGTCTGCACTAAACAGTGTCTTGCCCTATGTAGAAAAAATACTCTAAATGTTCAGAAAAGGAAGAATACATTTATTTGGCCAAATAACAACTTGGAGTAATGCCTTCCCACAGAAACATCAGCACTAAGTGGTAAAGAAAAATCTATGTTCTATGTTCACCTCCAGTGCCCCGAGCCCTGCCGCTGAACCAGGGCTTGAAGGGCTGGGACAGCAGTTGGGCGGACGGTGGGTCCTATTGAGTGTTGTTGTTTTTCTGATACATTGCTATTGAGCCTACATTGTATTCATGTTGATTATTGCTGCTTTGTTTTTTGATTGTATGAATTATGTTGTTTTTTATATCTTGTATTTTTGATGGCTTTTATATGAATTATGTTATTTATATGTATTATTTGGTTATGTAAACTGCTTTGAGTCACCCATTGTTGTCGAAAAAAGTGGTATATAAATTAAACTTCAATTCCATTTGATTTGATACAGTGGTCTTCCTCAACCTGGTGTTCTCAAGGCCTTTGGGACTACATCTTTTATGAGCTCAAGTCCAAAACATTAAAGGGTATCAGGTTGGGAAGGGTGGTCTACAAACACAACAATGCCAGGTTCCTCGCTGTATCATTCACAGCTAGGTTCTCAAGGTACCCTGGCATGGTGTTAATCTTTGGCCTCACCATCTATCCATGGTTCACACTTATTGGGTACTCACTGAGCTGTCACTGGCTTGCTCAACATTTGAGGACGTAATGACAAAGCTCGCATCTGCTCTTGAAGAAATAGCTGCCTGTTGTGACAACAATCACCTGAAACCTAATCTAGCAAAAAAACAAATACTGTATGTGCATTCCATTTACGAAATAGGGAGGCAAGAAAGAAACTGAATATAATCTGGAGAGGCCACAAATTAAACCACTGTGACATTCCAAAATACTTGGGAGTAAAACTGGACCATCCTTTACCCTATAAACATAATTGTCAAATTATTAGGCAGAATGTATGTGCCAGGAACAATCTCATCTGCAAACTAAGCAAATACCACAAGGGGATCACAGCCTAACGTTCTCTCTGCCCTTGCCCTGTGTTTCTCGGCTGCAGAGTATGCTGCCACAGTATGGAGAAATGTTGCTCATGCTAGTTGTATTAACCTGGCCCTTTCTGAAACAGGCCATGTAGTTACAGGCTTTTTAATGACCAAAACCTGTTAATAAAATCTACTCTCTCTCATGCATATAGCATCTCCAGATGTTAGAAGACAAGCAGCATCAGATGTTGAGATGAAAAAGCAAGAAAGAGGCCCAAGGTATTCAAAGTTTGGACTTTTTACATCATCCATCAAGGTTGAAGTCAAGGAAGAACTTCCTAAAAACAGTGGCATCAATTCCATCTACAGCTGAGGTTTGTTGAACTGAACTATGGAAAAGAAGGGGGTTATGGGCAATGAAGGAGAAGCAAGCAGGTTACCATCTCCAATATGGGACATGGAAGATGCTGAATAGGCTGAGAACTAGGGACACACAATGCAAAACAAACCTAAGGAGGTGGGGGCACATTGACAATGGTTGTGCTGGTCACTGACCATAATAAAGTGATTGTTGTTGTTGTTGTTGTTGTTGTAGTAGTAGTAGTACATTGACGATGGTGAACAATGTGAATGTGCTGAGAAACAAGACTTTGAACATTTGCTAATCTGTGACAACTGGCCTGAATAACATAACTGTCAAGTATCTCATATTGGCCGGGATTTCCATTTTTCAGCGCTCATTCCTCCCCTTTCCCGTCACCATCCTATATTTGAACAGCAGGGAAAGGGCTTACTGTGCATGCGCAGCCACAGTGTGCAAGCACAAACGGGCTACTGTGCATGTGCAGCAATGGTGTGCACGTGCAAATGGGCTACAGTGCATGCATGGCCACAGTGCGCATGTGCAAATGGGTTACTGAGCATATGCGTCCATGCAAGTGCAGTAATTTCGTGTATTTTGCGGAGCCGTGATTGACGGGTATGGAATAGAGTGATATCAACAATTTGTTTGAAGTAAATTACGGGGCTATTTAAACTGCTGAATAATGGAAAATTACAGTATTGTTGTGTTCTGTAAAGCTGTGCCTTTAACAATGTACCTAACCATGTGGTAACAATGTAACCTTTCTGTGTGCAACATTATAACCTTCAGCTGTATCACTGTAACCCTTATAAGAGGACACGAGCTAGTGACCACTAGATGGCAATAGCGAGTGTCCAGCTCTCATGGCTCAGATTCACCCTGGATCAGCAGCGCGGGAAGATTCCCACCACCTCCTCACCTGGGCAAGAAGGGCGTGACCTTCTATGACGTCACGCAGGCAGCAACCAATAGACTGTCAACGAGCCACATTCAAATGTATAGCCAGCTGTATATATTGAGCTACCCATCCGCCATTACCACATGTTCCTCCGGATCATCATGCAATAAACCTGTGTTAAGCCAACCCTTCTGCTGTTTCATTGTCTTTGGTCCCATACACCAAATTGGCGACGAAGGTGGGATATGGCTGCCCACGGGACCAAGACATGCGCCGGTTTTGAAATCAGGAAACCGGGAGACTGGGAGATCTTCGAAATGGACTTCCAGGGAGCACTGGTCGAATCCGAAGTCACGGATGAGGCAAAGAAAAGGGCCATCTTCACCAGGATGCTCGGACAAGAAACCAAAAGAACCTTGGTGGACCTGATCGCACCGAAAAGGGTGAGCGATTTCAAGGCCAAAGAGCTCCTGCAGATGCTGCGCGAATACTTCCGGCCCTCGACGGCGATGTTCCCCGCTCGGAGCGCGTTCTGGAGGCGAGTCCAAGCGCCCGGGGAGACGGTCGCCGCCTTCGTGGCGGCCTTGCGACTGGCTGCCGGCCCGTGTAAATGGGAGAACGTTGAAATCACCCTCAGGGACTGCGTGCTATGCGGCCTGAACGACGCCGAGACTCAGCGCACGTTGATGAACCAAGAGCCACCCCCCACGTTGCAGGAGGTCCTGAAAGCGGCACAGGCCGCGGAAGCCACAAAGGCTGGGGTGCAAGAGCTCCAGGACTGGCGGCCGAAGACGAGCAAGGCAGAGGCATCGGTGCATGCAGCCCGGCGAACTTCGAAATCGTCCGCAGAGAGCAGCGACGACGAGGATGTCCGGAGGGTCCGGAAAGAGGGCCGGCGGTGCGACGGCTGTGGAGCGGCCCACGACTGCGCCAAATGCCCGTTCAGAAAGGCCGAGTGTCACAACTGCGGCCGCCGCAGGCACATCGCCAAGGTATGCAGAAAGAGGCGCGAGGCCCGGAGGAGCTCGACAGACCGTGCAGCGGGACAAGACCGCTCGACGAGACCCAAAGACAGCGCCCAGGCCACGAGAAAGCGGGACGGCGTGGGCCGCAACTCCGACGGCAGCGAGGACGACGCCCCAGTGTTCAGCGTGTCCGCGGGACACCCCCGTTACTTTGTTGAGGTACTAGTGCAAGGGGTCCCCATTAGGATGGAAATTGACTCGGGTTCCTCATATTCAATTATTTCACAGAGGGAGTTTTTGAGAATTGCCCCTCACATGCGACCCAAGCTCAAAGCGTTGAGGTCTACGCTACGGGATGTGCAAGGGAACAGTATTCCAGTGTTGGGGGTTGGAGAATTTCAGGTCAAATTTAAAAAGCACGCCGCGACTCTCTCCCTAGTCGTGCTTAAAGGGGGGAATTGCAGCCTCCTCGGAACTCAATGGTTTCAGCCCCTGGGTTTGTTTATTGGGGGGGGTGCACGCCGTTGGGACTGGGGTGCACGCCGTTGGGACTGACCCGATACAGGAGGTGTGCGACGCGCACCCCGAAGTCTTCAAAAAAGGACAGGGGAAATTCAAGGGGCCCCCAGTGACATTCGACCTAGACCCGGAGGTCCGCCCAGTACGACTCAAACCGCGCCGGGTGGCGTTTGCACTCAAGGACAAAATAGAGGCAGAACTGGACAAGTTGGTGGGCCAGGGGATCCTTGTTCCTGTTGATTCTGCGGAGTGGGAAACTCCAATTGTAACAGCACTAAAGGCCAATGGGGAGGTCCGCATATGCGCTGATTACAAGTGCACCATCAATAAGGCGATCCGCCCTAATGCGTATCCGGTGCCGGTAGTCAGCCATCTGCTAGCCAGGTTGCACGGGGGGAAGTGTTTTGCCAAACTCGACTTGGCACAGGCCTACCAACAGCTTTCGGTGTCCCCTGCCGCAGCTGCTGCGCAGACCATAGTCACCCATAAGGGGGCATTCCAGGTGACGCGCCTTCAATTCGGCGTAAATTCGGCGCCTGGAATTTTCCAGTCACTTGTGGAACGCCTCCTGAAGGGGCTAGAGGGGGTGTTGCCTTATTTTGATGACTTGTTGATAACGGGGGGGAGTCGGGCTGAACTGGCCAAGAGATTGGGAAAGGTCCTAGCTATATTCGAAAAGGCGGGGTTGAGACTGCGAAAAGACAAATGCGTCTTCTTCGCGACCGAGGTTGAGTTCCTAGGGTTTCGGGTGACTCCTGAAGGGATAAAACCGTCCAAATCTAAGGTGGCCGCCATCAAGAAGGCCCCTCGCCCCACCTCCAAGCCAGAGCTGCAGTCGTTCCTAGGGCTGCTTAACTTTTACCACTCCTTCCTCCCCCGGAAGGCAGCAGTGGCTGAACCGCTACACAAACTGCTTAAAAAGGACGAGGCATGGAAGTGGGGCGATGACCAAGAGAGGGCATTTAGTGAACTGAAACATCTCCTGGCGTCTGATGCCATACTGACTCATTTCAACCCCAAACGACCGGTGGTCCTGATCTGTGATGCATCCCCGGTGGGGGTGGGGGCGGTGCTGTGCCACATGCTGGAAGATGGAAGGGAGGCCCCGATAGCATTCTACTCCAGGTCCCTGTCCCAAGCGGAGAGAAATTACGCACAGACAGACAGAGAAGCGCTAGCGATAATTGCGGGGACGAAAAAAATTCACGATTTCCTGTATGGCCGCCCGTTCACCATCATGACGGACCACAAACCCCTGCTAGGCATTTTCACAGCAGATAAGCCCACGCCACAGATCCTGTCCCCGAGGATGCTTAGGTGGGCCATCTTCCTCAATGCGTATCAGCACACGTTGGTGTACAGGCCCGGGAGGGAAATTAGCCATGCGGACGCCCTGTCGAGATCCCCCCTTCCCCAGGATAGCTGCCACGTGGGCGGGGAGGAGCCAGACCACCAGGTACTGATGATAGAGGTCCTAGACTCACCCCCAATATTGCCCGCCGACATCGCCAAAGCGACCGGCAAGGACAATACCTTGGCGAAGGTTAGCTCATGGGTGCAGAAAGGGTGGCCCGCGTCTTCCCCGGCAGCGGAATTCGACCCGTTCTTCCGGAAAAAACTAGAGTTGTCCCTAGAGAGGGGGTGCCTTCTGTGGGGCCAGCGGGTGGTGATCCCCACGTCCCTACGACCGCGGGTGCTCAAACTGCTGCATGTCAGCCACCCCGGAATTATGCGCTCCAAAGCGCTGGCCCGTAGTTACTTTTGGTGGCCCCAGTTAGACGCTGACATCGAGCACATGGTCGGCACTTGTGAGAGTTGCCAATGCTCCAGACCAGAGGAGGCCCGTCTTCCCCACAGGGAGTGGGACGCAGCTAAGGGGCCGTGGTCCCGGATACACATAGATTTCGCGGGCCCGTTCCGAGGGACTCTGTTTCTCCTTGTTGTGGACGCTTTCTCCAAGTGGTTGGAGGTTATCCCAGTCACGAGCACCTCCTCGGCCGCGACGATTAAGCACTTGCGGAGAATTTTTTCCACGTTCGGCATACCCGACACCTTAATTAGCGATAACGCTAGTTGTTTCACGTCCGCTGAGTTCAGGGCATTCACGGAGATTAACGCCATCCGGCACATCACCTCCGCCCCCTTCCACCCGGCCACCAATGGCCAAGTAGAGCGCCTCGTCCGCACCACGAAGGACGCGCTGCGGCGCATGGGCCCCGGGGACCTCAACCTACAAGTGTGTCAGTTTCTGCTAGGATACAGGGTGACCCCGTTGGCGTCAGGATACTCCCCCGTGGAGCTCTTAATGTGCAGGAAACTGACCACCATCCTCACTAAGCTAGACCCCACGAGAGTTGAAGACAAGGGAAGGAACATCGGGCTAGAGGCCACAAAGAGTTTCAGCGTAGGCGCCCCCGTGCATTGCAGGAACTACGCCAACGCGGGCCCAGCCTGGGTGCCGGGCGTTGTCGTGGAGCAAACCGGCCCCGTTTCGTACCGCGTGGAGACCAGCACAGGTCTACTGTGGAGGCGGCACGCGGACCAGGTCCGGCGCAGGGTCCCCGATGAGCAGGGCAGAGACCAAAAGGGACAAGACTCAGCGTTAGGGTTCTCCCCCACCCGTTTAGCCCAAGGGGGAGGAGAAGGGGGCCGCGGGTCCCCACCAAGGGGGGAGGAAAGGGAGGATGTCCTCATAGATATCCTGCGGGATCTTTCGGAAGAGGAGGAACCCGACCCCATACATATCTCGCGGAAGTCCCCCACAAATACGGATAACCCAACTGAGTTAGGATTTGATTTTCAGAGCCGGGGGAGTTTTTCGGAGTGGTCCCCCACCCGTCCAAGCGAGAAGAGGGGTTTTTCGTTAGCCCCGAGCGCCCCCAGTCTGCCCACAATGGAGTTTTTCCCTTCCTCTAAAGCCGCCAAACCACGGCAAGCAGCTAACAAGTCTCCCTCTCCCGTTACAGGACAAGGGACCAGGGAACAAAGAAGCGGTAGCGCCCCCGGGGCAGGTCAGCCCACATCACAGCCCAAACGCAATTGCAATAAGCCATCTTGGCTGAGAGACTTCGTCTCATCCTAGGGGGGAGGGATGTTGTGTTCTGTAAAGCTGTGCCTTTAACAATGTACCTAACCATGTGGTAACAATGTAACCTTTCTGTGTGCAACATTATAACCTTCAGCTGTATCACTGTAACCCTTATAAGAGGACACAAGCTAGTGACCACTAGATGGCAATAGCGAGTGTCCAGCTCTCATGGCTCAGATTCACCCTGGATCAGCAGCGCGGGAAGATTCCCGCCACCTCAACACCTGGGCAAGAAGGGCGTGACCTTCTATGACATCACGCAGGCAGCAACCAATAGACTGTCAACGAGCCACATTCAAATGTATAGCCAGCTGTATATATTGAGCTACCCATCCGCCATTACCACATGTTCCTCCGGATCATCATGCAATAAACCTGTGTTAAGCCAACCCTTCGGCTGTTTCATTGTCTTTGGTCCCATACACCAAAAGTATGGAATATGTAAGCATGTAGTTTATATATGCGTAAATTTTAGATATTAGTTTAGATCGATAGATCGATAGATAGATAGATAGATAGATAGACAGACAGACAGATAGATAGATATAGATATGTATGTATGTATGTATGTTGGTTTTAAACTTTAGTGCTTCAGACTCAGATAAATAAATAAGATTACTGGGTACTCAGTGTGGCTGGAGTGATGGATTAGGTCTCGGAAGAATGAAGGTCTGAATGTTCACTTGGCCATGGAAGCTCATTGGGGGAGTAGAACTGGTAAAACGACTTCTTAAATAACTCACTTACAGTGAAAGCTCTGTTAAGGACACTATAGATGGGTTTGGACTTGGCGGCACATAGCATAACTAACATACTCGCCATAATTGTGCCATCCAAAAATATCCTTGTGGCAGGGGTAAAGCACATGTTTTGCATGTGCAAGGAACCACCACATTCCATTTGTTCGCTTTTGTTTAAAATGGTCACAAAGTACCAGGCCTGACAAGGACCTCAGCTTGAGACATTAGAAAGCTTCTGCCCATGAAAGAGCTTGAAACAGTCCAATGGTCTGACTGAATCAATATAAGGCAGCTTTGTCTGTTTGTGTTCATAATGCCTTTCAGAACAATGAGCTGTCATGGAATAACTAAGCAATAGGCTGCATGTGAAGAATACTCAGCTGCCAAGAGAAGAGATTGTTCTGCATACTGATTGTTCATGTGTGTGTGGTTTATAGGTGTGCACACATTATGTGCTTTTCATTTTTTAATATACTTCCCTGTGGGATTTCCTCCCATACCTAATTTTTATTCATGAGAAAAAGGGAGGAGGAGTAATAGCCATTGCATAACGCAGGCACTGAATCTTCAGGAAAATGTGGAGGGCAATTTTTAGTTGCCACATCTGACTTGTAGTGTTTATGATCCATTTTTGTTCTGCCACATAAACGATTCTCCATTAGCATTTGTGTAGAACACTGGAGAGAGAATGTGGCTGATTAGGTTCAGAGCAGATGTGTTTCCCCTAGAGATGAGAGGATGATAAATCTTATGGCTCTTTCTGTTATTTAAAGTTGATATTAGATCCAAAATTAAATTGGAGAATCAAATACTTGACTTGTTCTGCATACACTCTACCTAATCCTTTCTACATATGATTCTTGTAATTATCTGCATTTACAGCTCAAAGGCAATTAGCCCTGAAATTGCTGGAAATGCAGAGAAGGGAAGCACGACCACCACTGCTACCACCCACTATTTCCTTTTTTTAGTTGAAGCTGGAAATTAATAAAAGGACTCTAATACAAAGCAGAATGGCTTATAAGGCTATTGTTGAGTAGAACCTTATTTATCTGGACAGGTTAGTGACAAAATGATGAAAAGCTATGCAATAATATGTATACATGATATAGGACTACATGTTTTACAGAGGGTGCCAAAATGTATACACATTTTATGAAAGGAAAAAAAACTTTATTAAAATTGTAATACTCAATATATACCAATAACAAAATATGAATACAAGTCACCTTTGACTTCTGCAATTGCAAGAGGTGCTCAAAGTGATTACCATCAGCGTCCAGACACTCTAATTATGGAGAACAACTGTTTGAGAAACACTGACCAAAGTGTTCACTTGTATTGCCGCCTTTGCTGCCCGCCCTCTGGTCAGCCAGGTCGGAGGAAACGAGAAAAACCTGGGCGAGGTACAGTGGGCTCAAAGGGACTCTTGCCGCCAGCCCCACTTATGCCTTTGCCGCCCGCCCTCCGGTCAGCCAGGCCGGAGAGAACGAGAAACACCTGGGCGAGGCACGGCAGGCTCAAAGGGACTCTCGCTGCTGGCCCCGCTGATGCCTTTGCCACCTGCCCTCCGGTCAGCCGGGCCGGAGGGAATGAGAAATACCTGGGCGAGGCACGGCAGGCTTAAAAGGACTTTTCTCCCCATCGCCCGCCCTTTGTTATAGCCGCCGCTGGACCCGGTGAGCCCTACTCGGGGCAGAGAGGCTCTTGCAGAGCCGGACGCTGGGAGTTCCATCACCGCCAGCGTCCCGAGCCCACATTCCCCCTCACTCAGGGCTCAAATGGCCACGGCAGTAGCCGCCCCCATTGGACTTTTTTCTGGGGCCAGTCCGGAGAGGTTGTTGTATTTTGATATTCTTGTAGCGTTATATATTGCAATATGAGTTTTGTATAACTGTGCTTTATTGTATTGTTCTACACTGTGATATGACTTTTGATATTATTATTATTATTATTATTATTATTATTATTATTATTATTATTATTATTATTATTATTATTATTATTATTATTATTATTATTATTATTATTATTATTATTATTATGTGAGATGTTATTGTACTCTATAATATTTTGTATTATATCTTTATTGTCGTATGATGTTGTAATTGTAATTGTATTTTTGATATTTTGTAATAGTATTATACTTTCCATTGGAAACCGCCTTGAGTCGCACTTGTGCTGAGTAAGGCTGTATACAAATCTAATTAATAATAATAATAATAATAATAATAATAATAATAATAATAATAATAATAATAATAATAATAATAATAATAATAATAATAATTGCTGCACATGTCATTTCAATTCCTTCCTGAGGTACCGCCAATGTAGCCAGTTTTCTACAGTAGATCACATCCTTTAAGGTCCCACAGAGGTAGAAGTCAAGGGTGTTAAACTCAGGAGAATGTGGGGGAAACTCAACTGATTAGGTTCCATGCATATAATAATCTTGAGATGAAAACTTTCCATTTTGCTGTTTTAAGAATGTGTCATATGCATACCTGTCAAGTCACAGTTTTGGAAATCCAGGAACCGGACACGCATGCACAGTAGGTTTCCAGGCACCAGGCAGGAAATGGGTTACTGCACATGTGTGGCCATCAGAGGCAGTGGCAAGCATGTGCAGTAGCTACTTTCCCCGCCATTCAAAATACAGGATGATGGCGGGAAAGGGGTGGAACGGGCACAGAAAAATGGGAAATCCCGGCCAACACGGGATACTTGACAGGTATGCATATGCTTGTTCTGCTAACTCCTGTCTCACATGCACATTTTTGGTAGACTTCTGTGGCAAGCGTGTAAACTGTTCCAACACCATAGCAGAAGAAGAAAGACTTGTTGCTGTGGGAGGCCTCCCTTGTGCACATCACATACAGTACCATGTATCTCAAACTTATCATTAATGTGTTTAATTGTTAGGTGTGTTGGAGGTTCTCTTACATACTCACACCTCACCTCCATTGTCTTTGTATTTCCACAACATTCTCGAATTTTAATATCACCTCAAAATGGTCTTGCACTCCTCAAACAACAAAAGTCCTTCTTCCAATTCTTTTGACTGACCTGCCTGTTTCATTGTGACATTAGCGTTAATTCTTTTGAGATAATGTCATACTACACATTGCTACTATAATTCAATTCAACTTTGAAAAGTAAGACGTAGATAGCATCTCTTTGTATATGTTTTTTGGCACCCTCTGAGACTCTCTTTCCATGTGATCTTGCTAGACCCTTCTTGGAGAACCTGCTTTCCACTGTTCTTCTTGAGGCTTCTTCCACCTGTATGAGGAGGTTTACCATAGTTATCAGATTTTCTATATATCAATATCAGTTCTAACTTCCAAAGCAAACACTTTCCTCACTGGTGGTTCTCTGTGTAAAAGAAAGTGCCCTAGAGGGAAATGGAGAGCACCCACCATCATTCAGTGCCTTTGTGCACCATTCTGGCTTTAAGAGAAAGGGTGGCAGTGGTAAAAGATCACCAGGTAGTCAGGAAAATGTTTGAATGAATGATCATTGTTTGGTAAATGAAACTTCCTGTAATTTCTGTTGCATAACCAGGCAATTCATAGTCTTTCATAAGTCAGTGGACCATGTTCTTCAAAATGGTGTTCATTTAGACTTGTTTACTCAATGTATAGCTCAGCCATGCAGCTTCAAGATCTGTTTCATATTCTAAACTAGTGGTTCTCCTCCAGTGGTACAAACCCCACTAGTGACATAAAGAAACGTCTACTAGGGCCATGGCCGGGGGGGGGGGGGGGTTGCGGCGAAAACCCTCCTGAGCTAACAGCACTTCCACCCCAACCCATGGTGCCAATGTTATTATATATGTGAGTGTGACATTATTACCCCTCCTGAACTCCCCCCCCCTCAAAAAAATCTAGAATCCTGGCTATGGCCCTGTAGTCTACATAGACTTATCTAACAGCTACTAAGAATTCCCTTTCCCCCAATCCCCTGTCATTCTTCATTTGTGACATGGACTTATGCATTTGTGTAGAAACTCTGGACCTTTGATTTTTCTTCTCATCCCCCATTCCAGATTCATCATAAGTGATGAAAAGGCTAGCAAAATGGTATAAACATATTATCCTGTTTGGGGGAAAAGTGATTTATTTATTTATTTCTGTCATGGCAATATTCAGGTCTTTTGACAGAGTGGTTGCTCAGACAGGAGAAGTTGATGGCTGAGAACTGCTTGTCTCAAGAAAATGAACCCATTGCTTCAGTTTAATTAGGTGTAGGCATTAAAACTGACAACATTTCCAAAATGTTTGAGGCCACTATCACTTTTCTGCCTTTGTCCAGAACCACACTTTCACCCTTTTGAGTATCCAAACAAGGCATGCCATTTAGAATAAAATGCAAAACTGTGGGCTGGAACTTTGACAGAATGTTTCTGAAATGAAATTAAATGAGTTATGGCTTTGCATTAACAAGTAATCATTGTTGTATAGAGATGGTTTCAGCCAGCAAGAGAGCCACTGACTTATTGCTAGCTGATCCCCATGCCAGAAGATGAGAAATCTCATAGTATACAAGATTTCCCAGCCATCAAAAAATCTGGAGCATCAAAATCTTATAAGATGTGCTCACCACACTGTGTGAGATAAGATTTGAGACAGCTCGATGCAAAGCCTGTCCCCATTCATGATTGGCCAGATGTTGTGTGTACTTCCTTTATTATCTCATCAGGGAGGTAAGATTTGCCCATAGCACTAAAATGCATCAGAGAGGAAGAACAATCTTCTCCATTGGGGTTCCAATCAGGTCAAGTTGCAGATGATAAAAGCGGTTGTCTCAAGGCCAAATTATTTGTCCCTACCATTCCTAATATTTGTTCCTACTATAAAAGCTGGAATCATGTTACTGTTCAGACACTGTCTTAGATTCTTTGTGTTTCAGAAATCAGGCTTGCAAACAAAGTCTATGTTGAGTTCCTGAAGCCCAATTACAAATTTTAAAAGAGTACATTTGCAAGATATGGGAAGTGAGAAAGGTTCCTAATGTGAGGATCAGACATTTTCTGCAGTTACAGAATTCCCTCTTGTTATGTAACATAACTTTTAAAAAGCTTTTTAAAAACCCATGCTTTATGTATGTGAGATATTTTGCTTCTATATGCAAGATTCAAAATGCTAGGAAATGCCCAATATTGTTCCCCTGATACTGTGCCCACAATCAAAGTCAAAAGATGCCAAGCTTTACATAGCAAAGGGCAATCTGAGTTTTGACTGTTGGCAACAATCAAGAGAGGAAATCCCCTTGTGCTTAATACCATTCACCACTTGTTAAAAACAACAACAGCCATAACAATTAGTTTTTGCCTTTCCCTTGCTTGGTGTCTCTGTGTGAATGGAAGTGAGTGCAATACTGGGGGAATTAGCATAGATTGTGTCTGGAAGCCCATTTAGCATTCCTTGCTTTATCCATAGATAGTACCATCTGAAATACATTATATAAAGATAAAAACATCAGTGCTTCAAAAGTTATTTTAGCAGTGTTTTTCTGCTGATAAGGTCACCAGTGTATGCATGTTGGTAAATCAAGTCTATAATTTTAGAAAGTCATAACTTCAAAACTACATGACAAAATGTCATAAAACTTTACTTCTATTCAACCAATTTTAATATTTATCCAAAGCCCAGTTCCAAAGTTATAATTTTTTTTTGTTTTGGGTGCCCCAATTTTTATATTATATATTTGTTGTTGTTCAGTCGCACAGTCGATTCCGACCCTTTGCGACCCTATGGACCATCGTTCTCCAGGCGCCTCTGTCCTCCACCATCCCCCTCAGTCCTCCCAGCTCTGTGCCCATTGTGTCTACAATACCATCTATCCATCTCATCCTTGGCCTCCCCCTTCTTCTTTTGCCCTCCACCTTTCCCAACATCACGGCCTTCTCAAGTGAATCCTCCCTTCTCATTTGATGCCCAAAGTACTTTAGCCTCATCTTTACTATTTGACCTTCCAATGAGCAGTCAGTGTTGATTTCTTCTAAGATTGACCTATTTGTTCTCCTCGCTGTCCAAGGTACCCTCAAAACTCTCCTCCAACACCACATTTCAAAGGCATCTATTCTTCTGCGTTCAGCTTTCCTAATTGTCCAGCTCTCACATCCGTACATTACCACTGGGAATACCATTGCTTCGACTATTCTAATTTTTGTTTTCAAGGTGATGTCTCTGCTTTTCACTATGTTCCCCAGGTTTCTCATGGCTTGTCTCCCTAGAATCAGCCGCCTCTTTATTTCATGACTGCAATCTCCATCTGCAGTGATCTTAGATCCTAAGAACGTAAAATCTGTCACTGCTTCTACTTCTTCCCCGTAATTTTTAAAAATATTTACTTTTAAATTATGTGACCAACCCTCTCCAAATTTGGCAAAGAACAAGAGCAGCTCATTTGCTACCTCTGAGCTGAGTTTTGAAGCCTGATTTCTAAGTTACGAATTTTTGGCTGGGGTGCCCTTATTTTTAGAATAGCATTCATTATTGGACATTTTTCCTACTCTGCTCAGAACATTCTATTTCCAAAAGGGATGTAATGTTACAACCTGAGTTGTAATTATATATATCCCTGAACCCATTTAAAAGTGCTTTCCAAAGGTCAAAATTACAGAACATTGGAGATACTGTAGAGAAGAATATTTTTTTAAAAAAGTGCAAGGTAATTATTCTCCTCAAAAGTATGTAAGTTTGGGGTTTCTAAAAGCTCATTCTATGTGATAAACATCTAATGCCTGGAAAAGTTGCAAAAGCTTACATAGAGAATTATAATAGGTTTATTTTTTAAAATAATAATCATAACCTGTATGATAAGGTTATAACAATAATCATAACCTTTTGCAAAAGTCCCCCATAGTACAAGATCAGACTGTCTGCTACATCTGTGCCAAATCTGATGCTGATTTGAAACCTGGTTTCAAAGTTACAGGTTTTTGTTTAGAGTGCCTCGTTTTTAGAATTGCCTTGTAGAACATTGTTTTGCTATACCAAGCAAATATCACATACACACCCTTTAGCCATGTATTAAAAGAACTTGGCCTATCCTGAACAGAGTGATTTCCGGCATATAAAAAGAGTAATTTCATCATGGTCTAAATTTTGTTAGAAAGCTGCTTCTGCTGTTCTTCTTAGCCGTAGTGTGCATCTCTCATATTAAGCGCTGTTCTTTGTTCATACCAAAATTCTGCTAAGTAAACAAAGAAACCTATTTCAATGTAGGTCCCACCGCTATTGCTGCTTCTGCCTATATAGCTGTTTCAGGAATTGCAGCAGGTGTCCAAAGCCAAAGAATCAATAAAGGATTTCTCAATATGCAGGGAAGTGTGGGTACTACCTCATATCATAACCAAAGGGCCCAATACATTTATTAGAAAATAAAAGAAAGTAGAAAAACCAGAAAGAAACCAAGGCACAGCCATTTCAAGAGCCTTTAGACACAACATAGGAAGAACACATATTAACACTGTCAGTGTAAGGAACAGAAGGCTGACAAATGTTAGGTTTTACAGTGTTACTGACATTGCAACAAAACATTATAGACTACATGTCCTTATGTTGGTTTTGACATTGCAATTAATTTTTGATGTCATTTTGGGACCCTTCTAGAATTTTCCAACTACATCAGTTGTTTTTCATATTCACCTTTCTTTTATATATATATATATATATATATATATATATATATATATATATATATATATATATATATATATATATATATATATATATATATATATATATATATATATATATATATATATATATATAATGGACTTGTTTGTACGCATAATCTACGTAGTGCTTTCCATAATTATTAAAGCAAGTAACATTAACAGAAAAACATAAAGATGTTCTACAAAACACATCCTGAACTTTATTTCAACCAATGTGTATATAACCCACTTTATAGAACCATAGCTTTAGTAGACTATGTGGTTAATTGTTATTGATTGGCTCTGCCCGCTGTTCCAATATCCATCATTATTGAAATCATCTCCATTCCCTTCATTAAGCATGCATCTGTTTCTGTGGGAATGGATTTCTAAATAAGAGGTGCCATTTGAATCTGATTGGCTTCCCTGGCTGTAAAGGCAGTCTGCAGTGTGGTTGCCCAATCTGTCATTGTTAATCAACTCTCATCTCTTAACACTGGCTGGAGTTATCAATGAGGTGAGGATTAATATTCTGGGCGAAACAGATGATAAATCATTTGTACATAATTAGTGTACAGCAAGGTTACAGCTGACATGAATTTTTATCTTAATTATGATAGAAATTTGTTCCATTAATTTAATTTAGTTTGCATGAGTGGTTCAACATCTAACAAAGTTAATCTTACACCTGTCATTACAGTAGTAAGGGAAAGTCTCACTCTTGAGCTCCGGGCACCGATAAGTGCAGCATGAAGTCATTGCACTGATAATTTGGACCTTTCAGACAATAAAAATCTTTTTTCTCTCTCTCATCCTCTGTTTAAAAAGCCATGTTGCAAAGTATATAATGAGAAAAGCAAAACAATATTTAAATAAGGGGGTAATCTTTGACTCTGAAGCTATTTTTTACATTGAAGAAACAATGGACCGACATCTCTGATACTAAGACTTTATGTGTGTGCCCCACCCCCACCCCCACCCGGTTCTGTCCTGACCCCAGAAGATTTGCCACTTTCCTTAGATAGCACACTTGTGTATCTAGACAAGTAGATACAGAGAAACATAATACTCCCAATCAGGCAAATACTGAGCAGCATTTGGGGTAGATAATGGGTGTTTGTGCATGTTTATATAAATTGAACACTACAAGCTACATACTTACATTAGCCAGAATCAAGAGTTTACAACACTGATCCATCACAGAGCCCTATCCAGACTCATAGTCTATTAACAGAACAATCCCACATGAATCCAGTGTAAATGCCCAGCCATCTGTCTACGTAACATGATCCATAGACTCCAAAGAGGAAACGAAGTCCAAGTCAATGGCTTTTGCTGAGTCAGCTCTATACTTTCCATTGTAATCCAAGTCATACAGAGTGATTCTTGAAGAGAAAAGTGATGATTCAGTGCTCACAGAGTTCACTTCTTTGACACTCCCTGTTCACTTTCATTTGGAAAGCAACACTCCTTTTGTACATTAGGTTTCCTCAAAAGAGTTTTCTTTCAGAGGAGAAAATGGCAACTCCTGTAGATTTTTTCCTAGAAACTTAGGGATGGACTCCAATGGGCTTTACTCTCCACTCCCTTTCCTCTTTGCCTAGTTCTTTAAACTACATAAAAATATTAGATAGCACACCAGGACATTTAAAATGTATAATATGAAGGATGCCTAAACTCCTATTTGTATTGGGGCCGTGGATGGAGGAAAGAATAGTCTTACTTTCCTAAACCACCTCTCTTGTAAGAGAAAGAATAATTCATAACTTGAACATCTCCACAAATGTTAATTATTTAGCCATTCCCAAATGGTTTGGCATACCGAATGAAGCTAAATCCTTTACTAATTATCCAAGCAATTATGAAGCTGGATAAATCATACATGATGGATAGATAAGGTGGCACTGTTTGGCAAATAAGATGGGGAGTTATTTATTAAATTTACTAATAATTAACTGAGACAATGAATGGCTCCTTCTTGTAAAAAAAATGTTTACTTTATAGATTTGTTGACGGCAGTAGTTTTTGTTTGCAAATATTTGTTACGAGTGTGTTTAGAGAAAATTAGTAGAGAAACCTAGCAGCCTTCCTTGCATCTAATAAATAGAGATTCAACTGTGGAGAAAGTTAATTGCAGAAGTGCAAATTCTCCAATAGCACACGTTTAAAAAAAAAAAACCACCAACCCATAATACTCATCTCCATCTTTTTTACATTTGGAAGTACAGTACAGAGATAATCCCAGAGAAAGTAGGTTTAATTGAACAGTAACTCAGATTAATGTTTTGTGATATTACTTCACAATTATTACTCCCCGATAGGGTCAAGAAGTATATAGTCGGCGATTCACAAAGAAATGACTGATTCAAAAACAAAGACCTCTTAATGGAATTCAATAGTGCTTTTTCAGTCATTCCACTTGGCATCTCTATTACCTGAAATGATTCACAGTCCATTATGGGAGCTTCCATGCTAATAGAATGTCTATCTTCTGTAATACAGACACATCAGGGCACTAACGGAGAACCTGTCACAATGAATTTCATCTAGATTTCACTTCATCTCTTCATGACTGTAAAATTTGCTCTTGTACAAAGCCTAAATTTACTGTGGGTAATGGAGAGAGCTCTATAGATGAAGTAGTACTGGATATGGAGTGAGAAAACACCTTTTTCATACACATGCTTCTCTTTCTTCCTTCCCCCTTATCTTCCTCTCCTTTTCTCTTTCCTTCTTCCTCCTCTCCAACCCCCCCCCCAATGTTTTTCAAAAATCTGAATTTAAATATTGGAATTCTAAGCAGTAGAAGGGGGAGAAATCTGTACTTTTTGTTTATTATGATATTTAGAGAGAGAGAGCTCATTCCCTCTTTTTCTATTGTAGAAGATTGCACTTCACTGTTATTTAATTAATAACAGAGGCATAGCAGGGTCCTTAAATATGCAAAAACTGAAAAAAAGGCCAGCAAAAACCATTGACTCAGATTTCATTTCCTCTTTGGAGTCTATGGTTCATGTCACATAGACAGATGGCTGAGCATTCACACAGGATTCAAGTGGGATTGTTCCGTCAATAGACTAATGAGTCTGGATTGGGCTCTGTGACAGATCAATGTTGTAAACTCTTGACTCTGGATAAAACATTTACCATTGACACAAGCTTGTCACTGAAAAGTAATGAAATATGCATTTAATAGACATATCTTGGTCATTCCATTCCCCTAAGTTCAATTAGGTATTTGGTTGTGTAGCCAGAGGCTGGGAATTCAATTCCCTCCCTACTTTCCCTCACTGGAGAAGAACCAGCCTGTGTAGCCATGAGTAAGATGTAGGGCTCCCCAAGAAGAAAGGAATGGTAAACCACTCATGTGTGTTCTCTACCTAGAAAACTTTGGAACGGATCATCAGAAGTCAGAATTGACTTGATGGCACACAATCTATACCTATAAATCTGTGCGTTAACCATTGGAATGTGACAAAGGATGTTGCACCAGGCCCCACTAGCCCCGACCGAGCCTCCCTGCACTGACCCGAACCGGGTTCGCAGGTAACTGTCGGGTTGAGAAATGTGGCAGTGGGGCAGGAGCACCCCGAACATGAATAAAGAAAAAGGACTTCAATTCCCAGCATCCTTTGCACTGTGCAACCCCTCAGCCAATCAGGCTGAGGGATACGAGAACAGAGGAGGCTGGGAATGCGTGCTGACTTAAAAAAAACAAAATGGTGGGAGCCAGAGGGAAAGACTTTGAAAGACGCAGCTGGAGGGAGCCAGGAAAAGATAAGGGTTAGGTAAGGGTTAGGGGGTGGGTGAGGAAGGCAATGAAAGGTGCTGGGTCCAGAAGGGTTGGGGGGACAGACCCCTTTTGTCCCCCCAACCCTACCAAACCCAGGGGACCAGGGAGAGGAGATCAAATACACCGCCCCACACACACACCCACGCACACACTCCATTTTAAAAGAGAAGAAACAACTTGGTTTCTTCTCTTTAAAAATGGAGTGGGTTTTTTTTGGGGGGATGATCCCCTCTCTGCTGGGTCCCCTGGCTCTGGAAGGGTTGGGGGACAGACCCCTTTTGTACCCCCAACCCTACCAAACCCAGTGGACCAGGAAGAGGAGATCGAATACACCCCCCTCCCAAACACTCTGTTTTAAAAGAGAAGAAAGAGCTTGGTTTCTTCTCTTTAATAACGGGGTGTCCTGTGGGGGGAGGGAATCCCCTCTCTGCAGGGTCCCCTGGCTCTGGAAGGGTTGGGGGAACAATACGCACACACACACACACTACTTCTCTCTCTCTCTCTCTCTCTCTCTCTCACACACACACACACACACACACACACACACACACACACACACACACACACACACACACACACACACACCACTCCTGCCTTGCCAGGAATTTTTAATGTGTGTGTTGGTAGTTGGAGTGGTATTGTATGGGTAGCGGTGTTTGTGCACACCCAAAACCACCCCTAACCACCAACACACCTCTTTTTTACATAAATTACCAAAAAGAATTATCCCTTACAACACAATTTAAAACAGCCCGGCTCTTTACCAACATTAAAAAAAAAAAACTTCCAAAACCACTTAAAACAGCCCGGCACCGCCGGGCAAAATCTGCTAGTTATTATTATAAAAATAAATGCTAGATTCACTCCCCACAATTAGATATGCAACTTCTTCGGCCATTCCCCCTCCTTTGCTTACTTTATTTTCCCCAGTTGGAATCTAAACAGAATTACCAGCTGTCCTTAGCAATCCCAGGTGTCGGTATCTGTTAGCCAATTAGAACAGTGCTATAGTGTATCGCTTTTTTTCTTTCTCTCCTAAGCCACAAACTGAATAATAGCATCATGCTCCACTGGCAGCAAAGTGATCTCAGCCTTTACATTAGGAGAAAATCAGAATGGTATGACTGCAGTTCATTACTGAAATAGGTAACTGATGAACTGAAAAGACAAAGGGCATTGTTAAATGAAATGTCATTATTAGAGCTATTCATGTTTAACAAATGTACTGTAAGTTAATTCTGTGGTATTTTCTATAAAGTTCTCCACCGAATGTTCACTTTTCTTTCTTTTTTAGTTTCTTCACATGTCCACAGTATTTAAGGATTTTTACCTGGAGAAACAAAAATGTACCATTTGAGGTTCTGTTGTGTATGTAACTCAAGTGAACTATGATTGAAAGCGAACATGTAACGCAAGTGAAACGTGAATGAAATCGGATCTAGCGATCCTCTATTTCCCCCTCCCTTTTTCCCTTTTGTAAATACTCCTCTTGTGTAGATATTGCGGGACTGCGTTCCCGCCATAGATGTAGCTATTGTTTACTCATTACCCAATCAAGTGTTGTCACCTGGCTGTTTACCTGTACTGACCAATTATGTGGCTCCGCGCCAGGTTTGAATTGTTACCTGTTGTATATAAGGAGCATTGCTCCGCCATTGACCTCATGTTCAGATTGACTACAATCCAATAAAGATGTGTTTGGCCCCCTGACTGCTGGCTACTGCGTATCAATCTGCAAACATCAAATTGACGACGAAGGTGGGATAATGGCTTCCCACAGCATCAAGCTACCTCCGTTCAACCTCAAGGAACCAGAGAAATGGATGCTGTATGAGCACCAATTCAAGCATGCAATGGCGGCCAAGAAGATTGACGATGAGGAGCAAATGCGCTCTTGCCTCCACACACAATGCAGCCTCGCCACGCTCGAGCTTGCAATGCACCTCCTGCTGCCCTGGGACATTGATACTGTCCCACTCAAGGAGATCCTGGCTGTGCTGCAGAATCACCTTCAGTCCAAGGTGTCCATCTACCTGGCGAGAGTAGCCTTCCACAGACAAGACCAGTGCCCGGGAGAGTCCGTGGCTGACTATGCCGCCACCCTCAGGTTAGCTGCTGCCCCTTGCTGGTGGCTTCCTGGAGGAAGCCCTGAGGGACTGCCTGCTGTCCAGAATGTGGGATGAGGAAGCCCAGCAGAGACTGATGGCCAGAGACCATCTCACGTTCAACTCTGTCCTGCAGGAGGCTCTGGCGGCTGAAGCGGCACGGTCCGGGATAAAAGCATTCAAGTAAAAGGGTAAAAGCCTGCCACACCTGAAGGGTCCGGGTCCACTGTGCAGGCTGCCTGCCATTCGCCCCACACACATCCAGCTCATCTTCATCTCCAGCACCCACTTCATCCTCGGGGTCCGGGTCCAGCAACAATGACGACGACACCCAAAAAATTTGGAGAAAATCAGCCCAGAAGTGGTCCGGTGAGAAGGCCCACTGCCGATGCGACGGCTGCGGAGCATCCCATGACTGGAAAAAGTATCCCTTCCGGAAGGCTGAATGGCACCATTGTGGGCGCCGGGGCCACATTTCAAAGGTATGCAGGCATCGTCGGAAACAGGACCAGGAGCCATCCGAGAGTCCTCAAAGAAAAGGAGGGGCCATCGGAAAGATTTCCATGGAGGAGCCGACCGTGGGCCATGTGTCCAATGCACATGTTTCTTTGTTGAGGTACTGTTGCAGGGGGTTCCAGTTAGGATGGAGGTGGATTCGGGCACATCCTACTCCATCGTGTCCCAGAAAGAGTTTCTGTGCATTCCCCCCAATGTGCGCCCAAAACTCAAGGCCTTCAAGACGTCCTTGCGGGACGTGGAGGGCAACCTGATTCCTGTTTTGGGGTTGAGGGATTTTATGGTCAAGTTCGAGGGGTTCACTGAAAAACTGCCCCTAGTGGTTCTCAAGCAGGGCTCGAGCTGCCTTCTGGGCAGTCAGTGGTTTGCTCCCTTGTGGATTGATCTGTCCAGCATCAATGCCATCAAGACCGACCCAGTGCGAGACGTGTGCGACGCACACCCAGCGGTTTTCGAGAAGGGGCTCGGAAAGTACAAGGGGCCCCCAGTTTCATTTGACCTGGATCCAGCAATTAGACCCATCCAGCTCAAGCCACGAAGAGTACCCTTTACCCTCAAAGACAAGATTGAGGTGAAACTGGACAAATTGGTGGGTCAGGGATTTTGGTTCCGGTGGACTCTGCAGAGTGGGAGACACCGATTGTTACTGCCATGAAATCCAATGGGGAGGTTAGGGTTTGTGCTGATTACAAATGCACAATTAACAAGGCCATTCGCCCCAATGCATGCCCAGTGCCAGTAGTTAGCCATTTACTAGCCACGTTACACGGGGGTAAATGCTTTGCGAAATTGGATTTAGCGCAGGCTTATCAGGAGCTAACAGTCACACCTGCTGCAGCAGCTGCCCAGACAATTGTTACGCACAAGGGTGCATTTAAGGTGACACGCCTCCAGTTCGGCATGAACTCAGCCCCCGGGGATATTTCAATTGTTAGTGGAACGCCTCCTTAAGGGTCTCCCTGGGGTTCTCCCCTACTTTGATGATGTTTTGATCACAGCTGGGAGTGAGTCAGAACTAGCTAAGAGGTTGGACAAAGTTTTAGCCATGTTTGAGAAGGCGAGGTTGCGGCTGAAAAGAGATAAATGCATGTTCCTTGCTAGGGAAGTAGAGTTCTTAGGGTTCAAGATAACCCCCAAAGGAGTTAAGCCCTCCAACTGTAAAGTTGCCGCTGTTCGCAACACCCCTCGCCCAACTGCGAAACCAGAGTTGCAGTCCTTCTTGGGGCTGCTTACCTTTTACCATTCCTTCTTGCCAAGGAAGGCTTCCGTAGTGGAGCTGCTGCATCGTCTTTTAAAGAAAGACGTGGTTTGGCGATGGGGGGAGAGCCAGGAATGACCCTTTAAAGAGTTAAAACAGCTCCTATTGTCAGAAGCAATCTTAACTCTCTTCGACCCAAGGAAACCCATGGTGTTGGTTTGCGATGCTTCACCAGTGGGGGTGGGGGCTGTGCTATGCCACGTGTTGGAAAACAGGCGGGAAGCCCCGGTTGCCTTTTACTCAAAGTCCCTCTCGAAAGCAGAGCACAATTATGCACAAATGGATAGGGAGGCTCTTGTGATAGTCGCTGGGACCAAAAAGTTCCACGATTTCCTCTATGGTTGGGAGTTCACTGTTGTAACCAACCACAAACCGCTGTTGGGGATCTTCACCATGTCCAAGCCCACACCTCAGATTCTGTCCCCCAGACAGGTGGGCAATATTCCTAAATGCTTACCAGTTCACACTGGTCCACCGCCCAGGCAAAGAGATCAGCCATGCTGATGCACTTTCCCAGTCTCCCTTACCTGAGTTAGGGGAGCCCGAGTGCGAGGTCAAGCAGGATCACAAGATGTTGCTGATTGAATCTCTTGACTTGCCCCCAATTGTGCCCACAGATCTCGCCAAGGCTACGGCGAAGGACAAGGTTCTGTTACTGGTTGTTTCATGGGTAAAGAAAGGGTGGCCCACTACTCCTTCGGCCGAGGAGTTCAAAGCGTATTTCCGAAATAGGTTTGAGCTTTCGCTAGAGGCTGCCTCCTTTGGGGCCAGAGGGTGGTCATTCCTGAGGTATTGAATTCCAAGGTACTCAGGCTGCTACACATTAGCCACCCGGGAATCGTGCGCTCAAAGGCTTTGGCCAGGAGCTACTTCTGGTGGCCCCAGATAGACACAGATATTGAACAGTTGGTGGGCACTTGTGAGAGTTACCAGAGTTCTCGACCCGAAGAGTCCCGACTTCCTTCCAGAGAATGGGACACAGCCCACGGACCATGGTCACGATTACACATCGACTTCGCTGGTCTGTTCAGGGGCACACTCTTTTTGCTAGTGGTCGACTATTTTTCAAAATGGTTGGAGGTTATTCCAATACCCATTACCTCCTCGGCAGCAACCATTAAGCAATTGGGGAGGCTATTCAGTTGTTTTGGTTTACCCAACGTGCTTGTCTCTGACAACGCTAGTACATTCACTTCCGTCGAATTCCAGGCATTCCTCGAGAGGAATGTGATTCGACACATCACGTCTGCCCCATTTCACCCTGCAACGAACGGCCAGGTTGAGTGCCAAGAGCATACCACTAAAGAGGCACTTCGGCGAATGGGCCATGGGAATTTAGAATTGAAATTGTGCCAGTTTCTCCTTTGCTACAGGGTAACCCTCCCCCCTGGCATCTGGGCTATCACCAGCCAAACTTTTGATGCGCAGGAGACTGGTCTCACTTTTCGACTGGCTAGATCTGACCAGGGTGGAGGATAAGGGAAGGAATATTAAAATTGCGCATACAAAGGTATTTGCAGCCGGGGACCCAGTTCATTGCAGGAATTATGCAGCTGCCGGCTCAGGGGTTGTGGTCGAGCAAACAGGACCAGTGTCCTACCAAGTAGAGACAAGTACGGGGCTGCTATGGCAGCGACACGCCAATCAGCTCAGGCAGCGGGCCATGGAGTTTCAGGGAACTGAAGGTCGGGGCGATTCAACATTAGGGTCCTCCCCCACCTGCTTATCCCAAGGGGGAGATATGGCAGACAGCCCACCAAGGGAATCAAATTTCTGTCTCATCCATTCTATGCAAACAGGCAGGGAAGAGTACGAAAGCCCAGACTCTGAAAGTTTAGATTTTGAGTTACAGGACCGGGAGGAGTTTGCAGAGTGTTCCCCCACTCGTCCAAGAGAGAAGCGGGGCTTTGATTTCTCCCCAGTAACCCCCCGTCCTCTGGTATTCGAGTCTACCTCTACTCCCAAACAAACAAGGCAATTTTCTGTTGAGTCGCCCCCTACTCAGAGTAACAGGCGGGAATTTTCTTTAAGTTATTCTCCATCCCTTCCAGGTTTTGATTTAGAGCGATCCCCTGCTCCAGCTGAAACGAAATGAAACAGGGTTTTGATTTGGATTATCCCCTCCCGGGTTCCCTTTATGAAATGGGCCAGTGCGGCCAACGTTCCACTAATCCTACTCGCTTTCCCACTGCAGAACGAGAGTCTGCGGAACCCAAACACCCCAGTTCCTCTGAGTTCAGCCAAGCAGCTGTGCTGCCCAAACAAACATGCATGGTTCCCATTGTGCTCCCGTTGCTTTTTGTAAGTTTGTATTTTTCGCGCGCTGGCTTTTTCAGCGTACTGCACGCTCACGGCACGCAGGATGCTGGGACTTGTAGTTTTGACTTTGAGGTTTGCGTTCGTATGGTGGTTTTTTTTTATAATGTGGCTCGATTTCAATTGGCCACAATGCATTTCCCAACATTCTTTTTGCTCGTGCCTCTCAGCTTGATTGGCTCTGGCACTAAGAACGTTGGGAATTGAAGTCCTTTTTCTTTGTTTGTGTTCGTGGGGGTCCTGCTCCACTGGTGCATTTCTCAACCCTGCAGTAACCTCCGGACTGGGTTCGGGCGAGTGCAGGAGGCTCGGTATGGGCTAGTATTGCCAGGTGCGGGAACCTTTGTCACAATCCAATGATTAACGCTCGGATTTATAGGTATAAATAGATTTACTTCAAGATGACTTGAGGAGCTGTTTTGTTTTTGGAGACAATGCCTCCTCTATGGTGTCATCATCCAGCTTTCCTAGAAATATCTCTAAGGACACCTAAGGTAGATGAATGATCTGGCCAGGCTTCGGTCCACCAAAAGTAACTGAAACCACAACCTTTGCTTGCTATGAATAGAGATAGTAGTATGTTGTCATGTATATGTATGGTGAATGTGGAAAGAAGTAATGGAGGGGGTGGGGACAAAGGCGCCTGTTTTGATGACATTTCCTGGAAGACCCGACCTGACAGGCAAAATGCAAGGCCATGGTTTGGTCACAGAAGGATTGTGAGGAAGAGAAGCTGCCTCACCCAGGAAGCGTTCCTTTAATTGGATCAAGATTTCCACAGTGCAGATGGCTCTCAGCTCCCTAAATGGGGCTGAATTCTATGACATCTTTGTGTGACCAAGGCTTTTCCTGCAGCTGAAGCTGGCTGGCTAGATAGCTTGCCTATTCTTGGTCACATGGTAGATTTTAATCTAGGATTAATTTTCTGTAGCCCTTGGCATTGCTTTTTGAAGGATGCAGTCCTGCATAGCAGTGGAACTTTTCTCTTCCAAGTTCCCACTGATGTTTTTGGAACTCAGGTTCCTTGCTCTTCAGGCTCCTTCCTACACAGGGAGCCACTGAAGGCTGTTATCTCTGTATAGTATATGTTGTGTGTGTGTGTGTGTGTGTGTGTGTGATGTGGAGGCATAGAGGCTTGCTTTTCCTGCATCTCCTGGCCCCTCCCCCATGGATGGAGTCCCTTCCCCCAATTCCTGTTAAATTTCAAATTCTAGATTTAAACAGGCTACACATTGTGAATCCTCCTCTTCTTCCCCTTTGTACATTATGATCGTGAGGATCATAAAATAATTGGAATCCCTACTGGCAAGGTATGGAAGTATTCATGTTGCACCTGGCAATGGTAATAAGGCTGATGATTCTGGACAAGGTACTGTATTGGTTTGGTGTTTTCTTGCAGATGATTTGAGGGATTACACAAGGTGTGTGCTGGCTGTATGTGTCCCACTGGCTCTGAATCCACAGGCTGCCTTTATAGGTACAGTACTTGCCAATTTCTATACCATGTCCACATTTTCTGGCTGTGTGCTTTTCCTTCTTCCTTCTACGTTGAGCACATACTGCATTCAATACACATTATGTTGAAATACTAGTGGCACAGCTATTATCTTCTGCCACCGCTTATTCCCAGTTTATAGGATTGCTGTATCCTAGGCTTTGGTCAACCCAAAGTGACTGAAGCCACAGTCCTTGGTTTTATTTTAATGAACAGAGACAATAGTATGTTTTCATGTATCTCCACACCCCAAAAAAAGGAATATTGCAAATATAACCACAAAATTCAAAGCATGCTGAAAATGTGGCCGATAGAGATGGCACTATGAAAACACATTAAAATGTGCTGTGATACAGATCATGAAATCATGAAGCAATCCTTGATTATTCCAAGCAGGCACAAAAACCCATAGTTAAAGGAACTCTCCCTTCTAAAGTTTCTGTTGGCTTTGATGAACTCAGAGAGATTTTCTAGCTCCCCTCAATTTGAATTGGCTAATAGATATGCTTGGGCATAAAGGTTTCCCTTGCTCGAAAGCCAGTCGTATCCGACTCTAGGGTCCAGTGCTCATCTCTGTTTCAAAGCCGAAGAGCCAGCGCTGTCTGCTTCTGCAGACATTTCCATGGCCATGTGGCAGGCATGATTAGACACTGGAGAACACAGAATGCTGTCACCTTCCCACTGAAGTGGTCCCTATTTATCTACTTGCAATTTCTTGTTTTCGAACTACTAGGTTGGCTTGGGCGTACCTGGTACATATGTCTATAAGAACATCATTTTATCTTGCATCATTATAACTAAATAAGGGAAAGGAGAAGGTCATCATTTTTTTTCTTGAGGGTCATTTAACAGGCCCATAATGGTCAGTAGGACAAGGACCTTGATCTGGAAATGACAATTCCTTTGTTTCTAATAGCTGTCTTTTATGATATCTCTATTTCATGTGGGCACTGCATTGAAAAATAGACTCCCAAACCAATATTTAAAGCTACGTTCAATGGCAAATAAAGCTTGATTTTCCATTTCTCTTTTCCCCATGGAGGAATTTATACAGTGCTAGCTAATATCTAGTCCAGAACCTTGAAAGGAGAGAGGAGATGGAGGGCACAGGGATCTTTACTATGTGTAAGTTTCAAAATGTATTACGGCTGTTAGTTTCTTTCATTTGCGTACTTTAGCCAACTGAATGGAAAGGGAAACCCTTACAAGGTTTCATTTTGTTATGCCCTTACTGAAGACACTTGTTCTACATTTCTGTACTCCTCTTCTTTGGGAATAGGTCTCATTGTAGCTAAGTGGGCTTCCTAACAATAGGACCTTTGGGAAGTCATAAATGTATAGGGTCACCTACGTCAGAACCTTTGGGAGGTCATAAATATATAGGGTCACCTAAGTCGGAAGTGTCTTGTTAACACAGAGCAACAACGATCACAGTAGGAGACAGACATATCCTCTTTGGAAGGAAAACGAAGGTGCAAGAACATACACATTCCCATTCTCAATCTCTAGCAGTGACAAAGGTAGTGGCAGAAAGTTGGCTAGTTAAAAATTCAGAAGCTACTGTGTGATATGCAAGGGAGCAACATAATACATGGTGATTACCAGACAGAAGGAGCACAGCAGAACACTAGCTAAGCTGAAAGGTATAGACCAATGAATAAATAAATGATAAATTTGTTCTTCTTCCTGTTGTTGTCGTCATTTGGAAATAGCTCAAGGCTTGCAACAGGCTTGCTGCTAATAGTGGTGTGTGTATGTGTGACAAGCCTCAATGCGTGGATGAGGCGGTGGTGTTGAGAGGAGGGCTTCAGATTTGTCAGGAACTGGAGAACATTTTGGGACAAGCCAAATATGTTCAGGAGGGATGGGTTGCATTTAAACCATGATGGGACCAGATTGCTGGCACTCAACATCAAAAAGGCTGCAGAGCAGCTTTTAAACTGATAACTGGGGGAAAGCCGACAGGAGCTGGGCAGCATCCGGTTCGGGAAAGTGTGTACTTGAGTAGTGAGGAGGATTCAAAAATTACTGAGCAGAGCAAGGAGCTAGTCACCAGCACTCTAGCAGAAGGATGCAAGAGGCAGTCTAACAATGCAACTAGACTCAAAAGACTGTATCAGGAAAGCATATATAAATGCTTGTATACAAATGCCAGAAGCCTCCGGAACAAAATAGGGGAGCTGGAATACTTAGCAATAGATAAAAATATTGATATTATTGGTATCACTGAAACCTGGTGGACGGATGATAACCAATGGGATACAGTTATCCCAGGCTACAAACTGTACAGGAAGGATAGGAAGGGGCAAACAGGAGGTGGTGTAGCCTTGTATGTCAAAGAAGTGATAAAATCGTATGAATTGGAATATCTAGGTGATTTGGAGCCACCATTAGAAGCTCTGTGGGTAAGAGTACCAGGCCACAAGGATGGTCTAACAGTAGGCATATACTATCGGCCTCCGACCCAAACTCTTGAGGGAGACTGGCAGGAGAATGTTGTAAAAGAGGCATCCAGGAAGGGAAGCCTGGTTATAATGGGGGACTTCAATTACCCTCACATAGACTGGGTGAACTGTTGTTCAGCACATGATAAAGAGATAAAGTTCCTAGATATGCTCAATGATTGTTCCCTGGGACAGATGGTTGAAGACCCAACTAGAGGTTCAAGAATCCTTGACTTGATTCTGAGTAATACTCAGGATCTGGTGCAAGATGTTAATGTGACTGATCCAATAGGGAACAGTGACCACAACTCAATTATGTTTAACTTGATCATAGACCGCAAGTCACTGATAAAATCTAACACAGAGACCTTAAATTTTCAAAAAGGAAATTTCCCAAAGATGAGGAAACTAGTAAAAAAGAAACTGAAAGGGAAAATTGAGAGAGTCCAAACACTCCAAGAGGCATGGAGGCTGTTTACAAAAACAATAACAGAGGCTCAATTGGAATGCATACCCAAAAGGAAAAAGGGCACTGCCAGGTCCAAGAGGACTCCGATGTGGCTTACAGGAGCTGTTCGGGAAGTGATCAAGAGCAAGAAAAGCTCATTTAGAAGATGGAAGGCTTGTCCAAATGAGGACAGCCGGCAGAAACATAAATTCTGGCAGAACAAATGCAAGGCAACAATCAGGAAAGCAAAGCAAGACTTTGAGGAGCGTATAGCTAAAAATACTCAGAGAAATAACAAAGACTTCTTTAAGTACATTAGAAGTAAGAACCCAACTAGGAAGGCCATTGGACCATTAGATGACAATGGAAGGCAAGGGGTTATTAAAGAGGAAACAGAGATTGCAGAGAGACTCAATGAATTCTTTGCTTCAGTATTCACTGAAGAAGACAGAGACCACATGCCCAAAACAGAGCCTATCTTCGTAGGGAGGGAAACCAAAGAATTAAGCAAGATAGAAATAACCAGGGAGGAGGTCCTTGCATGTCTTGTTAAGCTAAACACTAACAAATCCCCAGGACCAGATGGCATCCATCCACGAGTTCTCAGGGAACTTAAAGATGAAATTGCTGATATCCTAGCCAAAATATATAATCTTTCCCTCAAATCAGGCTTTGTGCCTGATGACTGGAAGGTAGCGAATGTAACACCAATTTTCAAAAAAGGATCCAGGGGTGATCCAGGAAATTACCGGCCTGTCAGTTTGACATGTGTCCCAGGTAAAGTGATGGAAACCATCCTAAAAGATAGAATTAATAGTTACATAGAAGAGAAGGCGCTGCTAAAGGAGAGCCAACATGGCTTTTGCAAGGGCAAATCATGCCTCACTAATCTGTTGGAATTTTTTGAGAGTGTCAACAAGCATGTGGATAAGGGGGATCCAGTTGACATTGTTTATCTGGACTTTCAGAAGGCTTTTGACAAGGTCCCACACCAAAGGCTCTTGAATAAACTTACCAGTCATGGAATAAAGGGCCAGGTCTTGTCCTGGATCAGCAACTGGCTAAGGGACAGGAAACAGAGGGTAGCACTAAATGGACACTTCTCCAAGTGGAGGGAAGTAAAGAGTGGGGTCCCCCAAGGTTCAGTACTGGGACCCCTGCTTTTCAACCTCTTCATAAATGATCTAGAGGTAGGAGTAAAAAGCAAGGTAGCCAAATTTGCTGACGACACTAAATTATACAGGGTAGTGAAAACTGTGAGAGATTGTGAAGAGCTCCAGAGGGATCTCTTGACACTGGGGGAGTGGGCAAAACAGTGGCAAATGAGCTTCAACATCAGTAAGTGCAGAGTGATGCATGTTGGGGCAAAAAACCCCAATTACATTTATAAACTGATGGGGTCTGAACTCTCTGCGACAAACCAGGAAAGGGACCTTGGTGTCCTGGTGGACAGCTCAATGAAGGTGTCAACCCAGTGTGCCTCAGCAGTGAAAAAAGCAAACTCAATGTTAGGGATCATTAGGAAGGGTATAGAAAATAAGTCAGCAAGTGTCATTTTGCCTCTTTATAAATCTATGGTGAGGCCCCATCTGGAATATTGTGTACAGTTCTGGTCGCCATACCTCCAGAAGGATATTATGGAGTTGGAGAAAGTACAGAGGAGGGCAACCAGAATGATTAGGGGACTGGAACACCTTCCTTACCATCTGAGGCTGCAACGTTTGGGCCTTTTCACTCTTGAACGACGGCGTCTAAGAGGTGACCTGATTGAAGTTTATAAAATCATGCACGGTGTGGACAAGGTAGATAAGGAAAAACTGTTTTCCCTATCGCACAACACTAGAACTAGGGGACACTCCATGAAACTTTTGGGTACTAGTTCTCAAACCAATAAGAGAAAGTACTTTTTCACCCAGAGGATTACTGGTCTATGGAACTCCCTGCCAGAAGAAGTGGTGACAGCTGTCAGTCTTCACAGCTTTAAGAAAGGATTAGACAAGTTCATGGAGGACAAGGCTATCAATGGCTATAATTATGGCTACCTAAGGACAACCTCCGGGTTGGAGAGATAGGCAGGATATCTCTCAATGCCATTTCCAGGGAATCCTAAGCAGGTGAAGGCATCTCCTTGGGAATACCCTGAAGGAAATGGTGAGCCACTGTGTGAGACAGAATGCTGGACTGGATGGGCTGTGGCCTGTTCCAGCAAGGCTGTTCTTATGTTCTTATGTACTGTTTTACCCCAACTTCCAGATGTGTACCAAATGCTTTAATTACTTGCCACATCTTGTTGTGGTCCACACAGTCAAATGCCTTAGTGTAATCAATGAAACAAAAGTAAACTTGTTTCTGGTATTCCTTTGTTTTCTCCATGATCCAACGTATGTTGGCAATGTGGTCTCTAGTCCCCCTGCCTCTTCTGAAACCGGCCTGCACCTCTGGTAGTTCTCTCTCCACATGCTGCTGAAGTCTGTCCTGTATTATCTTGAGCATCACCTTGCTGGCGTGTGGGATGAGTGCAATTGTTCGGTAATTTGAGCATTCTTTGGCGTTGCCCTTTTTTGGGATTGGGGGTGTTGTGTTCTAATGGTTTTCCTTCCACATGGATTACAATGTATCGGAGCCAATGTAACCTTGCCTATAGCAACAATGTAACCTTCAGCTGTATCATATAAACCCTGTAATAGGACGCGAGCTAATGACCACCAGCTGGCAGCAGCGAGCGTCCAAGCTCTCTTGGTCCGAACTCATCAAAGGCAACAGCGCGGGAAGCTTTCCCGCCACTACCTACACCTGGACAAGAAGGGCGTGACTCGCAATGACGTCACGCAGGCAGTAGCCAATGGGCTACCATGGCACCACGTTCAAATGTATTACTGCTGTATAAAAAGAGCTATCGATCCGCCATCACCTCATGTTCCCTCTGTCCACGATGCAATAAACCTGAGTTAACCCAGCCCGAGGCTGTGTCCTGTGTCTTGGTCTTCATACACTAAATTGGCGACGAAGGTGGGATAATGGATCCCCAAGGAGCAGCCAGGGCACAGAGCGGGTTCAACATCACCAAACCGCAAGACTGGGAGCTGTTGGAGATGGACTTCCAGGCGGCGCTGGTGGAACTCAAAGTCAAGGAAGACGATGAGGAGCGGAAGAGGGCCATCCTCACCAGAATGCTCGGGGTGGAAACCAAGCGGACGCTGGTGGGCATCATCGCTCCGAAGAAGGTGAGCCAATTTAAGGCGGACGACATCATGAAGCTGCTACGGGAGCGCTTCCAACCCTCGAGGGCGATGTTTCCCGCTCGGAGCGCGTTTTGGAGGCGAGTCCAAGCGCCGGACGAGTCGGTTGAGGCATTCGTGGCCGCCATGAGGGTAGCCGCCGTCCCCTGCAAATGGGGCGACATCCTAGACATGGCCCTCAGGGACGGCGTGCTGTGTGGCCTGAAAGACAAGGAGGTGCAGCGCAGCTTGATGAACAAGGAGCCGCCACCCACGCTGGCAGAGGTCGTCGAGGCCGCCGAAGCCGCGGAGTCCACGAATGCTGGAGTAGACGAGATGCACCAGTGGCGTGAGTGGCGTCCCAGGGCCGGCAAAGCAGAAAATTCGGTGCACGGGAAGTCCGGACAATCGGTGCACGCAACTCGGCGGGCCTCAAAATCGTCCTCGGAAGGCAGCGACGGCGAGGAGGTCCAGAAGGTCCGAAAAGGGGGGCGCCGCTGCGATGGTTGCGGGGCGGCCCACGAACGCGCGAGATGCCCATTTAGAAAGGCTGAATGTTACACCTGCGGCCGTCGGGGGCACATTGCCAAGGCATGCAGAAAAAGAAAGGAGGGCCGGAGGCAGTCACCAGACCGTTCGACCAGACCGGACCGTCCCGCGAGGCCCAAAGATGGCGCCCAGACCACGAGGAAGAAGGACGGCGTGGGCCGCGTCTCGGACGGCAGCGAAGATGACGCCCCGGTGTTCAGCGTGTCCACGGGACAGTCCCATTACTTCGTTGAGGTACTAATACAAGGGGCCCCTATCAGGATGGAAATTGACTCAGGGTCCTCCTATTCCATAATCCCCCAGAAAGAGTTCTTGAAAATCGACCCCCACGTGCGGCCCAAACTTAAAACATTGAGGTCCACGCTACGAGATGTACAGGGAAACAGCATTCCGGTATTGGGGGTCGGGAAATTTCGGGTTAATTTCAAGAGACATTCTGCGGAACTGCCCCTAGTTGTCCTCAAGGGGGGAAGTTGTAGCCTCCTTGGGACACAGTGGTTTCAGCCTTTAGGCCTGTTCATAGGGGGAGTACATTCGGTGGGGGGGGATCCAATACAAGCGGTGTGCGACGCGCATCCCGACGTTTTTAAAAAAGGACTGGGAAAATTCAAGGGACCCCCTGTAGCCTTCGACCTAGACCCGGAGGTCCGCCCGATAAGACTCAAACCGCGCAGGGTGCCCTTCGCACTAAAGGACAAAATAGAGGCGGAACTGGACAAATTGGTGGGCCAGGGGATTCTTATTCCTGTTGATTCCGCGGAGTGGGAAACTCCAATTGTAACAGCTCTGAAGGCTAACGGGGAGGTGCGCATTTGCGCTGATTATAAGTGTACAATTAACAAGGCGATCCGCCCTAATGCATACCCGGTGCCGGTGGTCAGCCACCTTTTGGCCAGGCTAAATGGGGGAAAGTGTTTCGCTAAGCTCGATCTAGCACAAGCCTATCAGCAACTCCCCGTAACTCCCGCCACGGCCGCGGCCCAAACGATAGTCACACATAAAGGAGCGTTCCAGGTGTCGCGTTTACAGTTCGGCGTGAACTCGGCACCCGGCCTTTTTCAGTCGCTTGTGGAACGCCTCCTGAAGGGGCTGGAGGGGGTGTTGCCTTATTTTGATGACGTGTTGATAACAGGGGGGAGTGAGGCCGAACTGGCAAAAAGATTGGACAAAGTACTAACTGTGTTCGAGAAAGCGGGGCTGAGACTGAGGAAGGACAAATGTGTCTTTTTCGAAACCGAGGTCGAGTTTTTAGGGTTCCGAATCACACCCGAGGGTATTAGGCCATCCAAATCCAAAGTGGCAGCCATCAAGAAGGCCCCTCGCCCCACATCCAAAACCGAGCTACAGTCATTCCTGGGGCTCCTCAATTTTTACCATACATTCCTTCCGCGGAAAGCGTCCGTAGCCGAACCGCTTCATCGGTTGCTTAAAAAGGAGGAGACATGGATGTGGGGTGACGAGCACGAGAGGGCATTCAAAGAGCTAAAGCAACTCTTGACTTCTGACGCAATTCTAACGCATTTCGACCCCAAACGGCCGGTGGTATTAGTCTGCGATGCATCACCGGTGGGGGTGGGGGCGGTGCTTTGCCACGTGTTGGATGACGGAAGGGAGGCCCCGGTTGCGTTTTATTCAAGGTCCCTGTCCCAAGCAGAGCGAAATTACGCACAAACCGACAGGGAGGCATTAGCCATAGTAGCGGGGACCAAAAAGTTCCACGATTTTCTGTATGGCCGCCCGTTTAAAATTGTAACGGATCACAAGCCCCTGTTAGGGATTTTCACGGCAAGCAAGCCCACGCCGCAGATCCTATCCCCGAGAATGCTGCGTTGGGCTATCTTTCTCAACGCATACCAACACGAGTTGGAGTACCGGCCCGGAAAGGAGATCAGCCATGCTGATGCACTTTCGAGATCCCCTTTGCCCCTGTCGGATGACCAAAAGGCTAGAGTAGAAAGAGACCGCCAGGTGTTGCTAATCGAGGTCTTAGACGCACCCCCACTAGTACCAGCCGATATTGCTAGGGCGACAGGCAAGGACAAAACGCTGGAAAAAGTTAGCTCATGGGTACAGAAGGGGTGGCCGGCATCGTCCCCGAGCACGGAATTCGACACATTCTTTCGGAAAAAGCTAGAGCTGTCCCTAGAAAGGGGGTGCCTGTTGTGGGGCCAACGGGTGGTGGTCCCTACATCCATGCGGCCGAGGGTGCTCAAACTGCTGCACGTCAGCCACCCGGGGATCGTTCGTTCGAAAGGCGCTGGCCCGCAGTTATTTTTGGTGGCCACAACTGGACGCGGACATTGAGCACATGGTCGGCACTTGTGAGGCATGTCAGGGATCCCGTCCAGAGGAGGCTCGCCTCCCGCATAGGGAATGGGACGCAGCAAGGGGGCCGTGGTCCAGAGTACACATAGATTTCGCTGGCCCATTCCGAGGAACCATGTTTCTCCTGGTGGTGGATGCGTTCTCCAAGTGGCTGGAGGTTATCCCAGTAAAGAGCACGTCCTCCGCCACGACAATTAGCCAGCTACGGAGAGTCTTTTCCACGTTCGGTTTACCCGACACGTTAGTCAGCGATAACGCGAGTTGCTTCACCTCCTCGGAGTTCGGAGCATTCATGGCGGCAAACGCAATTCGGCATGTCACATCCGCACCGTTTCACCCGGCCACGAATGGCCAAGTGGAACGGTTGGTGCGTACAACAAAGGATGCGCTTCGGCGCATGGGCCCGGGGGACCTAAATCACCAAGTATGTCAGTTCTTATTAGCGTATAGGGTGACCCCCTTAGCGTCAGGTTACTCGCCGGCAGAGCTCTTGATGCGGCGAAAACTGACCACGATTCTGTCCAGGTTAGACCCGACGAGAGTCGAGGAGAAGGGAAAAAACATAGGGCTGGCAGTCTCGAAAGGATTCGCCGCCGGCGACCCTGTTCACTGTAGAAACTATGCCAGCGCAGGGCCAGCCTGGGTGCCGGGGACGGTAGTAGAACAGACGGGGCCAGTGTCGTACCGGGTCGAGACCAGCACAGGTCTCCTCTGGAGGAGGCACGCGGACCAGCTGAGGCACCGAGTGAGCGTACCAGACAGTGGGGCTCATCAACAGGATTCAGCGTTAGGGTTCTCCCCCACCCGCTTAGCCCAAGGGGGAGACATCAGCGGACAACAGTCCCAAGCAAGGGGGGAAGGAAGAAGCAGCGGCCCCGACTCATATCCTTTTGATAAACCAGTTCCATCAGAGGCCGGGGAAGGGGGAGAGGAATTCGCGACCGCTGCCCCCGAATGTAATTTTGGTTTTGGTTTTGCGAGCCGGGGGGGTTTTCAGGAGTGTTCCCCCACCCATCCAAGCGAGAAGAGGGGTTTTTCGTTAGTCCCCAGTGCCCCCGGTTCTTCCCTAAGAGAGAGCACACCTCCCAACAACGCCGCGGAGCCGCGGCAAGTCACTAACGAGTCTCCCTCTCCAATTACAGGGCAGGAAACCAGGGGACAAAGAGAAGGTAGCAAACCCGGGCAAAGGCAGCCCGCATCGAGACCCCAGCGTGTTCGAAATAAGCCATCTTGGCTGAGAGACTTTGTCTCCTAGGGGGGGAGTGTGTTTGAGTGGGGGCTCGAGACTTTGTCTCATCCTAGGGGGGAGGGGTGTTGTGTTCTAATGGTTTTCCTTCCACATGGATTACAATGTATCGGAGCCAATGTAACCTTGCCTATAGCAACAATGTAACCTTCAGCTGTATCATATAAACCCTGTAATAGGACGCGAGCTAATGACCACCAGCTGGCAGCAGCGAGCGTCCAAGCTCTCTTGGTCCGAACTCATCAAAGGCAACAGCGCGGGAAGCTTTCCCGCCACTACCTACACCTGGACAAGAAGGGCGTGACTCGCAATGACGTCACGCAGGCAGTAGCCAATGGGCTACCATGGCACCACGTTCAAATGTATTACTGCTGTATAAAAAGAGCTATCGATCCGCCATCACCTCATGTTCCCTCTGTCCACGATGCAATAAACCTGAGTTAACCCAGCCCGAGGCTGTGTCCTGTGTCTTGGTCTTCATACACTAAAGGGACGTATACTGATCTTTTCCAATCCTGTGGCCACTGTTTTGTTTTCCAGATTTGCTGGCATATTGAGTGCAGTAATTTGACGCCATCATCTTTTAGCGCTTTGAAAAATTCGACTGGGATACCATCATATCCACTAGCTTTGTTGTTTGCAGTGCTCTTTAGGGCCTTTATAACTTCGCTCTCCAGGATGTCTGGCTCGAGTTCAGTTTTTTCATCATTGTGGTTATCAGGAGTGTTGAGGTCCTTTTTGTAGAGTTCCTCTGTGTACTCTTTCCATCTTTTCTTTATCTCTTCTGCATCAGCTAGCTCTTTTCCGTCTTTGTCCCTTATCATGGTCATTTTTGCTTTAAATGTTCCCTTTATTTCCCCGATTTTTCTGAAGAGATCTCTAGTCCTGCCTCTTTTGTTGTTTTCCTCCATTTCTTTGCACTGTTCTTTTAGGTAGTTTTAGGTAGAATACCAGAGCACATCATATGCCTCCTGAGAAATCTGTACATGAACCAAGAAGCAACAGTTAGGACAGAACATGGAATGACAGAGTGGTTTGGAATAGGAAAAGGAGTAAGACAAGGCTGCATTTTATCACCCTGCTTATTCAATCTATACACAGAGCACATAATGTGCAATGCAGGGATGGAGGAATCACAATATGGGATTAAAATTGCTGGGAGAAACATCAACAATCTGAGATATGCAGACGATACCACCCTAATGGCAGAAAGTGAGGAAGACCTAAAGAACCTCTTGATTGGGCTGAAGGAGGAGAGTGCAAAAGCTGGTTTGAGACTCAATATCAAGAAAACCAAGGTAATGGCAACAGGCCCAATCAGTTCCTGGAAAATAGATGGGGAAGAAGTAGAAGCAGTGACAGATTTTACTTTCCTGGGATCAAAGATCACGGCAGATGGGGATTGCAGCCATGAAATAAAAAGGCGACTGATTCTTGGGAGACAAGCCATGAGAAACCTGGGGAACATAGTGAAAAGCAGAGACATCACATTGCAAACAAAAATTAGAATAGTCAAAGCAATGGTATTCCCAGTGGTAATGTACGGATGTGAGAGCTGGACAATTAGGAAAGCTGAACGCAGAAGAATAGATGCCTTTGAAATGTGGTGTTGGAGGAGAGTTTTGAGAGTACCCTGGACAGCGAGGAGAACAAATAGGTCAATCTTAGAAGAAATCAACACTGACTGCTCATTGGAAGGTCAAATAGTAAAGACGAAGCTAAAGTATTTTGGACATCAAATGAGAAGGGAGGATTCACTTGAGAAGGCCCTGATGTTGGGAAAGGTGGAGGGCAAAAGAAGAAGGGGGAGGCCAAAGATGAGATGGCTAGATGGTATTGTAGACACAATGGGCACAGAACTGGGAGTGCTGAGGGGGATGGTGGAGGACAGAGGTGCCTGGAGAACAATGGTCCATAGGGTCGCAAAGGGTCGGAACCGACTGTGCGACTGAACAACAACAACAACCAAATGCTTTCATCTGTTTTGTTCCCTCCAGTCCACACAGTTGTGAGGCCCCACTTGTGCAGGCAAGGTGGGAATACCACACAGCAGGGCTTCCGACTCTGAGTGCAGGAAACCTCGCTGGGGGGGGGGGGGGAGAGAGCATTTTCTAAAGATGTGGGCTGTGCTTTTCCAGATGCACAGTGGAAGTCAGAATGCAAGGCATTCCCATGTGGTGGTCCATGTGGCTGGAGTTGTTCTGCAAAAGTTCCAAACAGTGCTGATGCAGGCAGAGTAGAAAAAGATTTATGCCATTTGTTTTAAAAAAGAGAGAATTTATGAGCCACTGGGTCTGCATACGTGACAGAGACTCATTGCAACCAGATGTAGTGAAGGATGACCTCTAGGCTTTGATGGCTTTCTAAAAGCATTAGTTTAATTCAGGGAGGATATACTCACTAAAAGTAAATCCTCTGCATACAGAGGCAACACAACCCTGATTATTAGAGGATGAAGAACCATTTCCCTTACTTTCTTGTTGCAAACTCTCTCAAAGATCAATTTAAAAGGCTGGATTAGAATAGAACTTCAGGTCAGCTGCAACAATTAATAGGTCCTTCTTGGGAAGAATACATACATGCCAGTCCTCAGCCTGGTGGTTGGAGACCCCTGCTACGTAGGACAGATGCAGTTCTGCATAGGAACTGTAGTAATGCCATTTAGCATTTTTTCCTCAAAGTTGAAAACATGTGAAAAATCCTGTGAGATATCTTGCATAACTTCTCTGAGGGAGATGTCACACAAAGAAATCTCTCCAAAGGGAAAAAAAGAATGGTTTTTCTCATTTTATTTAGTTTCCTTGGTGTAAGAAGCTGTGATTTACATTTCTATCATCTACAGTTCTCACTGTACCTGTGTGTTGGGAGGGCGGATGTTTCCTAGAAATAATGTATCCTTGTGAACTTCCCTTTTTTGCTGTGCAAAATCTTTTGGAGTGGCTTGGCCTTAAATAATGCAGTTAAGACTCACTGTATCTACAAAAGGCATGTCCATGGCTCGACATGGTTGCCTGCATTTTTGGATCATTTTTGGAAGCATGGCTATGGACCACAAGTGCCTACAAAACGTGGCACGAAACCTCTGTGTAGTTATATGAAAGCTAGGGATATTTAGCAACTCCATACAATTTAGACCGTCAAGCATACATCTTCTAAACAACACATCCTATTTCAAAGCCACAGAAAGCAAAAGTATTGCTGTCTGCAAGTCAAGAAATACATTTAGGAACAGTAAATGCATTTAGGAACAGTCAATGAGAATATAGAGGGCTGCGGTGGCTCAAAGAAGCTCACTTTGTTAGCTGGAAGGCCAGTAAGTTGGCAGTTCGAGACCCAGGTACTGCATGACAGATTGCGCGCCCGTCCCTGTCCCAGCTCTTGGGGACATGAAAGGAGCCTCATTCAGGCGTCCCCTAAGTGGAATTTCTCCCACAAAAATCTTTTCAACCCAGAATAATTTCTGGCACATAATAATAATAATAATAATAATAATAATAATAATAATAATAATAATAATAATAATAATAATAATAATAATAACAACAACAATAACAATAACAATAACAATAACAATAACAACAACTATTATTATTATTAATTATCATTATTATTAATGAGAGGGTACTGCAGTGGCTCAAGTCGCTAAGACGCTGACTGGGAAGCGGAAGGTCAGCAGTTCGATTCCCGAGTACTGCAGGACGGAAATGAGCTCCCGTCTTCATCCCAGCTCCTGCCAACCTAGCAGTTCGAAAGCAAGAAATTGCAAGTAGATAAATAGGGACCACTTCGGTGGGAAGGTAACAGCGTTCCGTGCGCTCCGGTGTCTAGTCATGCCTGCCACATGACCACGGAAATGTCTGCAGAAACAGACAGCGCTGGCTCTTCGGCTTAGAAACAGAGATGAGCACTGCACCCTAGAGTCGGATACGACTGGCTTTCGAGCAAGGGAAACCTTTACCTTTACCTATTATTAATGAGAACATAGGTTACATCTCTCAAGCAACCAATCTTGGCTGGTACCACAAACAGTGAAGAACAAAATGGATGGGATTTTTTTTATTTCCTAAACCCAAATGTGGGATCAGTGTAGACAAGGCAGTGTGTGCCTGTGTATGTTGGCTTTCAAAACAAATACAATCGCTTTTGATATCCACTAGGAGCAGGCATATGTTTGCAACAAGCATCAGAGCAAATTGGCTTCATTCATTTGCTTAACTTTAGCGCCATCTCTTGTTGATTTAAGGGAAATAATTGCAAAATTTAAGGAGAAACTGATGATTAAAAATAACTTTCAATTGGGAATACAATTGTTAGCAACAAAAAGCAAACATGTTTCTTAGTGAAAAACATAAAGCTGCCAAAAGCTTTCATTTGTAAAACCTTCCAAACGTATCAGAAAGTAAACAAAACAGAGTGGTGTTCCCACCAGGAGGGCGGGATACTACTACTACTACTACTACTACTACTACTACTACTACTACTACTACTACTAATAATAATAATAATAATAATAATAATAATAATAATAATAATAATAAAGACAAAAATGTTGTGGCACCTTAAAAACTAACTCCTGTACAGTATTTAAATGTGAACTTCTGGGGACTGCAGTGGCTCAAGTAGTTAAGATGCTGACTGGAAGGCAGGAAGTCAGCAGTTTGATACCCGAGTACTGCATGATGGAACGAGCGCCCATCTCTGCCCCAGCTCCTGCCAACCTAGCAGTTCGAAAGCAAGACAATGCAAGTAGATAAATAGGGACCACTTTGGTGGGAAGGTAAAGAACATTCTATGCACTCAGATGTTGAGGCATGCCTGCCACATGTCCATGGAAATGTCTTCAAATGCAGTGCTGGCTCTTTGGCTATAAGCAGAGATGAGCACTGAACCCTAGGGTTGGATACGACTGGCTTTCGAGCAAGGGCGACCTTTAACTTTACCTTCGTGGACCAAGTCCACACTTCAAACCTTCCAAATGATATCTGTTCTGATTTGATTCATCAAATGAGGCCTTCTCAAGTGCATCCTCTCTTAAGGCCTTTATGCTGGGAAAGGTGGAGGGCAAAAGAAAAAGAGGGCGACCAAAGATGAGATGGCTAGATGGCATCGTGGCTGCAGTGGGCACAGAGCTGGGCGGGCTGAGGAGGATGGTGGAGGACAGAGGTGCCTGGAGGACGATGGTCTATCTATAGGGTCGCAAAGGGTCAGAATCGACTGTGTGACTGAACAACAGATATTTAGTAAGTTTACTTTATTATTTTCCTGGCATGGAGATAGTGATGAGAAAATGTCCTATGTCTAGGAATATAAACCTCCAATTGCCTTGATCAGCCCTCACAGTCGGGCAAAGACCGTTGTTGCTGCTGCCACGGCTGCCTGAGGCCTGCTCTCCCCTGGCTGGGGAAGGGACAGAGAGCTGCCCTGTTGTATTGCATTTTTATTTTTGTGTTGAATATGTCGATTGTATCGAATGTATTGTATCATGATGTTGTATTTATATTTTTGTATTGTAATGTTGTTGCCCTATGGAAAGGTAGCAGCTCTGGGTCGCATCGTCGAGTAGGGCGGCATACAAATCTAATAAATGAAATGAAATTTGATTTGTGATAATGTGATTTTTTTTAAAAAAAACATTCTCCCTGTCTGTGATCTCTCTGTTCTTTTGACTGTTTGTTTTCATACTTTTAAGAATGATGTTTTCACAAATTGAACAAGACTCCTATTTTTACATATGCAATTTCAATAGATGCTGTCTTGTTGTATGATTCTTTTATGGAGTAGAAACATTGAATTGAGTTTTTGTGACTTTTGGATTAGCCAGTCCTTCCTGGCTAGATAGCCGGTAGTACACAGGGTACTTAGCTGTATAAAGGGCAAAGGTATTACTGTTTGAGTATGATCTTGTATAAAATGCAAAAATACACACACACACACACAAATTAAGTGAGGGGCTTTCTCCATTATATATAATGGGGAAAACACCTCACTTAATTTTTTAATTGGAGACAAAACCTCTGTGAGGACTAGTAAATCTGAATGAAAAATATAGCAGAATTCTTCACAGCATTTTCACTTGCTTCGTTTTTTGTGTTAGGCTTCTGATGAAGATATCAGTTAGAGAATCGGGGGCAGTATACTGGTATATTGATCCTAAAAGCAACTATCCCAAGACAGTTGGATGCCGTTCACCATGTTCAGGTAAATTCTGTTCCCATTCTTTCTGTGCTACTCTTCCCCAAAGAGTTCTACCCAGTCTGGGAAAGTCCAGGTCACAGTATACACTCTCTCCTATATTGAAGAAAACAAAATATCCCCAAGTATTACACCTAGAATGTGACCTACAGTATTATTATTACTAGATACAAATCAACCGTTTGATTCACAGTTGAGGTCTGGAATAAATTTAACAGTTTAAGCCCTAATCAAGGACCTAAGAACTGTTAAGGTAATATGTGAGTATATATGCAGTTCCTAGGTAAAGGTAAAGATTTCCCTTGCTCGAAAGCCAGTCGTATCCGACTGTAGGGTGCAGTGCTCATCTGTTTCAAAGCTGAAGAGCCAGCGCTGTCTGCTTCTGCAGACATTTCCGTGGTCATGTGGCAGACATGACTAGACACTGGAACTCATGGAATGCTGTTACCTTCCCACCGAAGTGGTCCCTATTTATCTACTTGCAATTTCTTACTTTTGAACTGCTAGGTTGGAAAGAGCTGGGACAAAGACGGGAGCTCATTCCGGCCTGCACTTCTTGGGAATCGAACTGCTGACCTCTCGCCTCCCAGTCAGCGTCTTAGCCACTTGAGCCACTGCAGTCCCTTGTCTGCTTTGGTTTACTTCTACCTTTGTCCCACCCCCACCATGCGCTTCTTCCCTCCCCTAAACCTATACAGAAGACCATTTAAAAGTAGGGGGAAATGAAGGGTAACACCCCTCCCCCCAAAAAAAAGTGCAAGGGAGGGAAGGAGAGGCTCTTCCCAAGAGAGGTCCCAAAGGGATCCACCTGACCGCAGGGAGCAAACTCTTCCTCTCTGCCTGCCACCTACCCACCCACCCAGCCTTACCATGGTGCTCCTTTGTCTTCTTCTAGCAAAGGCACCCAAGGCAGGCACACTCCTTTAGCAACAGCAAGTGACCTGAAGGAGCGCATGTGAAAAAGGGTCACCTAGTAGAGTTGTTTTTGGGAGAGTTAGGCTGTTCAATTCCGATAAGTCCAAAATTTCCAAATGTCTAGGGAGTCCTTTAGGTATTGCTCCAAGGGCTCCAATCACTATGGATACAATAGATTTCTTCCTCCATAGATGCTCGACTTCAATTTGCAAATCATGATATTTTGTGATTTTCTCCAGTTGTTTGTCTTCAATTCTTGCATCTCCTGGTGTAGCAATGTCAATAAACCAGACCCTCTTCTTTTCCACAACAGTTATATCAGGTGTGTTGTGGGGCAAATGTCTATATGTTTGAATTTTAAAGTCCCACAGGATTTTGACTTTCTCATTTTCTAAAACTTCCTCTACTTGATGTTCCCAATGATTTTTACTGCATTCAAATCCAAACTTCTGGCAAAGTTTCCAATGGATAATTTTTGCAGCCCTGTTATGGCACTGAAAAATAATCAGTCTGTGAAATTATGCCACATCCGCTGATCCAATGTTTCATCCTTTTCATTACAAAGATACCAAAGAAAGGGCAAATAGTTCACCAGTACAATTTGATGAGGTGGTTCTGATGACTGAATTTGGAAAATTGGGTAATAAATTGGAGAGGATGGAAGCACATATGCAAAAAAGTGAGGAAACAAGAGCTGAATCTCATAAAAAGCTTGTTGCAATGTTTAATGAATTTGTTCAGAAAGCAAATACTAATTTTGATAATATGGAAAAAGCTATTGTATCCACTCAAGAAAATGTGAAATTGGTTCAAACAGAGGTAAAGGAAACTAAGAAAAACAATATGAGTTCAATATTAAGATGGAGGTACAGGAGCAGATATGATAGAAGAAGCTATGAGGAAGCAAAATTTGGTTATTAGAAAATTGTCAGAGAAAAAGCCAGATCAGTTGAAGATCCGAATTTTGGATTGGTTGAAGGAATAAAATTTTTGCAGCTGAAGACATAGTTAACATATTTCAATTTGGGTCAAAAAGGATGGGTAAAGTTTTCAATGTCTTGGATAAGTTTTCAAATGTTTGTGATAAATTGAAGGTGATGACTCATATAAAACAAATGGGATCTGATGTCTTAAAAATTGATGGAGATGATGTGGAAGTTTATAATAATATTTCTATTGAGGAACGAAATTGGAGATATAAAATGAAATCTGCAACAAAAAATTTTCGGGGTCAAGGGATTAATTATTATTGGAGGTTTCCGTTGCAGGTGAGGTTTTTTTATGCAAAAAAAAATGCACACAATTGATTCGGGAATGGATTGTCTGGAATATTTTTGAATGATTGGTCTAATCAGAGGAGGTACACAGGAATGGTCATCTCTAAGGCAAGCATTGTTGGAGACAGGGGCTATTGAAAGGGTGCAGAGTGAAGAAGAAACTGGAGGTGCAGCAGGAGGGAGGAGTCTTGGAGAAATGAGTGTTGTTGAAGTGATGGAGTCTAATGAGAGATGAATACTTATAATTATTTAGTGACATGGATAACCACGGGAAATTAGTAATAGAGAGTGCTTCAGCACATAATGGATATTTAGGTCCATCTTCCGTTTTCCCTCCCCCCCCCCCTTTGGGAATTTTTTGCAGAGGTGGCTTTTTGGAAAATAAAGTAGAGGGGTGTTGAAGGACAAATTTTTATTTTTAGTTTTGTTGAAGTTTTATTGTTTTATGAAGTTTGGGTTAATGGGGATAGATTGTTTAGTTAATTGCACCACCTAAGAGGATCATGATAGAACTGAGAGATTTTATGTAAAAAAAAGTATCCATGAAGATATTAACATGGAATGTGAAATGTACTGGCTCTCAAGTCAAATGCAAAAGATTGGAATCAGCTCTTAGAAAAGATTGTCCAGATATAATCTTTTTGCAAGAAACACATCAAAAATCGGAAGACACAAATAAATTATTTTTAGGCTGGACACAGATTTATGAAAAAGCATATGGTACGTCAAAAGCAAGAGGGGTCGCGATATTAATTTCGACTAGATTGGGTTTTACTATGACAAAAAGTATTCCCGACCCAGAAGGTAGATTTTTGATTGTAAAAGATATAATAGATGATGAAGAAATGACCCTTGTGAATATATATGCTCCAAACGAACAACAAGTTAAATTCTTAGATAAAGTATATCAAATTCTGATAAAAGAAAAAACGGTAAAAATGATAGTAGCAGGTAATTTTAATTTAATAAGGTCTAATATGGATTGTACTAATGTGGTAAGAGATAGAACAGGATCAAAAATGAAAATATTAGATAATTGGATTAAACTTTTAGGATTAAAAGATGTGTGGAGAGAATTTAAAGGTTTAGAAAGAACTTATACTTACTTTTCGCAAGTTCATAACTCATATTCTAGAATAGATTGTTTTTTGTTACATATAATATACTTAAGAATATAGAAGAAATAGATGTTGGAATTTTTAAAGAGTCAGACCACGCAAAAGGTTTAATGCAATTGGGAGTAGGAATGATAGAGAGGAAGCAGAATAGTTGGAGATATGATCTGAAAATGTTTAGTGATTCTAAAAATAAGGAAAATATAGAAATGATCTGGAATCAATATTGGCAATGGAATGATACAGGTGAAGTGACGTATAATGCAGTGTGGAATGCCATGAAGTCAGTTTTTAGAGGAGAATGTGTTGGATTGGGGCCGCGAAGCGGCTGTTGGGTCCCGGAGGAGACCGGTCAGCAATGAGACACGAGACAAGATGGAGCAAAGACCAGTGATTTATTGAGGGAAAATCATCAGTATATATAATGTTCAAGGCTGGGTCAGAAAGAGCTGCGACCCACATGACATGTTTACACAGGTTAATTGGGAATCTCTCTCGGGGAAGTTAATTAACTAAATTAAACACTGGCAGGGGAACTCCATTGTTCCAAGCTTACCCAAGAGTAAACATGGCCACTGTTGACGTTAGGGCTTGGAGTAATCCGCAGGTGCGATATTACCTATTACCTAACTGATTAGTTAGACATTCAATTTCCTCCTGCTCGGACTGCTTGTCAGGTCAGATATGGGTGAATCAATCTTATGACTATTAATCCGCTCCCCAATTTCTGTCCCCTCGGAGCCCAAGGCTCAGAGCGTTCTCACAAGTCATGGCCTCTGTCAGGGACAGTATGCCAATTGTGCTCGCGGATCCCGCAAGAATGTATTAAATTAAAGAGTATAAGGAACAAACAATTAAAGGATAAACATGAGAAAATTGAAAAAGAAATTAAACAGCTTCAAGAGCAGCATATAAGAACAGGAAAGATGAAATTTTTGAAAATGTACAGAGATTAAAAAGGGAGTTAATAGGTAAAGATATAGAGAAAGTTAAAAAAGATTTGATATATTTAAAAAGAGAATATTTTGAATATATAATAAAAAACTCAGTTATTAGCCAGAGCTGCAAAAGAAAAGAGAATTAAAAGAGAAATTGGTATTTTGATAAATCAACAAGGAGTGAGATTTAACAAAACAAAGGAGAAGGTTGATATAATGAAAGGGTTCTATCAAGAGTTATATTCTGAGAAAAAGATAAAAGTAGAAAGGTTAAGGGAATATTTGGAAAATTGGAAGAGAATTAAAGTTAGAGAAGAACACAAAGATAGAATTGAAGCCATAATAACAGAGAAAGAGATTAAAGAGGTGATACAGAAGTTGAAAGTGAATAAAGCGCCAGGTGAGGATGGATTTACTGTGGAATTTTATAAAGAATTTAAAGATCTAGTAACTCCGAGACTTCTGAAGCTGTTTGATTATATATTAGATGGAGTATTATTACCAACTTCATGGTATAGATCAGTAGTCGCCTTGATTCCTAAACCGGGAAAAGATCCAGAGATGATAAAATCATATAGACCAATTTCATTGATAAATCAGGATGCTAAAATTTTTACCGCAATATTGGCAAATAGATTAAATGAATTTATGAAGAAATATATAAATAAAGACAAGCTGGGTTTCTGAAGGGCAGATATATGGCAGATCTTACAAGGAGAGTGGTGGATTTGGTGGATATAGCGGAGCAAAATAGGGAAAAGATTGGATTGTTATCTTTAGATATTTTTAAAGCTTTTGATTCTTTGCAGTGGGTTACAATTAAAGAAATTATAAGAAATTTTGAGTTTGGTACAAAATTTATAAATTTAATTGACTAGTTATATCAGAAAGGTATAACTATAGTGAAAGTAAAAGAGATATTTACAGATGATATAAAATTAGAAGCTGGTACTAGACAAGGGTGTCCATTATCACCGATATTATTTGTGATGGCTATGGAATTATTAGCGACATTTATAAGAGAAGATAAAAAGATTGAAGGAATAGAAGGAATAAAAATTAGTTTATATGCAGATGATACGATGATTATAATGAAAAATCCGGGAAAAATAATGGAGCGAATTCCGGTACATCTGAGGGAATTCGAGGAAATGACAGGATTAAAAGTGAACTGGGATAAATCAGAGGCAATTTTTTGTAACGTAGGTGAAGAAGAACAAAAAAAGATAAAGGAAAAATATAATATAAAAATTAAAAATAGCGTTAAATATTTAGGAATATTACAAATAAAATTGAAGAACTTAAGAAACTGAATTATGATAAATAAAGAATGGAAATTAAAGAAAAAATAAAACAATATAGTAAATTGAATTTGTCTTGGTTTGGTAGGGTTGCATTATGTAAGATGAAGTTACTGCCAAAAATAAATTTTTTATTTGATGTTCTTCCAATTCAATTAAAGGAAAAAGATATAAAGAGCTTTCAGCATATGTTAAATACTTTTTGTAATGGAGGGAAAAGACCAAGAATTACAAAAAGTTTATGGTATGTACCACAAAAAGAAGGTGACCTGGGTCTTCAGAATATTAAACATTATTATAGTGCATTTCAATTAAAAATATTGCAAAGATTATAGCAAAGACTGAGGTTATTTGAGATGAGATAGAGATAAAAGAATTACAACGAAATGGTAATGCAATTTTTTTGGATAAGGAGATAAAGATTAAGACAAATAATCTGTTGACAAAAGCAATGCTAGATGTCTGGAAAAATACTAAGGGGGAACTTGCACCAGAAGTATCCCCGATAATGGACATGGAAGATATAAAGACGTTTCCTGTAAAAGTAGACAAAAGAATACAGGATATACTTCTCAGAAAGGATGTGTTTTTGTTAAAAGATTGGATAAAGATGTGTGATAAACCTGAACTAAGAGCTGAAGTGTTCAAACAGATGAAATTGAATTGGTTACAAGTAATTTTGGTAAATAAATGGGGGAAGAGATATAAAGATGAGCTCAGTTTACAGTGGGATAAAACAGAATTTGAAGAAATGATTTGTAAAATAAGAAAAGAAGAAATGGGGATAAAAGGGTTAGTAAGTAAAATATATAAAATTTTAAACAAGGATGAAAATTCACAAAATGTTCTGAGAATGTTATGGGAGGAGGATTTAAATATAAGAATTCCTGAATTACATTGGAAAAATAAATGGAAGAGAAGAATTATGAGAAATATTTCGATTAGATTAAAAGAGCATAATTATAAAATATTATGAAGGTGGTACTTGACTCCGGTCAAATTACACCGAATGGATAACAGCAAAACAAGAAATTGTTGGAGATGTAAAAGCAATCTTGGAACATATGAGCATATGTGGTGGAGCTGTAAAGTGATAGATGCTTTTTGGAAATTAATTGGGAAACAAATATCAGAGATCTTTAAAGTTGATTTTAAGCTGGAGTCAAGTATCGCCTTATTGACAGAATTGGATAATATAAATATGAATATAAATAAAAAAAGAATTGTTATCCATAATGTTAACAGCTGCAAGATTATGTATAGCAAGAAAATGGAAAAGTGATCTAGTGTTGAAAATGGATGAATGGTATAAGGAAATGTGGGAAATTGCCTTGAATGATAGATTGACATGTGAATTGAATGTGAAGAAAGGTATTTTGATTTCTTTATTTGGTCAGCCAGCACTTTAATTTCACCTTTTAATTTATTGAAATTAATTTTATATAAATCTTTAGTTTCTTCTGAGACAAAAATACCCAAATATTTTAATTTGTCCTTTATAATAATGTTATATCTCTCAAACATTCTATTTTTTCGACTTGTGACATATTACATGTTATAGCTTCCGACTTTGTCCAGTTAATTTTTAATCCTGTAACCTCCTCAAATTTATTTAAATGAATTTGTACTTTGCCTATATTTTTTAAAGGGTCGTTTATCACAAGGAGCATATCGTCTGCGAATAAATTATTTTTTATTACTTATTCCTTTTAAATCGTTATCTTTTCTTATCGCACTTGGTAATAATTCCATTGCCAAAATGAATAAAGATGGGGAAAGTGGGCAACCTTGTTTTGTCCCCGTCATTATACTAATTTCTTTACTTAGCCAATTATTCATTTTAATTTTAGTCTTGCTTTCTTTATACAATTGATCAATTACATGGTTAAATTTAGGGCCAAATTGTAATTTTTTGCATATTTCCTTTATTGTCTTCCACTGAACTGAATCAAAAACTTTGTAAATATCTAATGCCAATAAACATCCTTTTTGTTTCCCTTTTTTTATTATGTCTATGATATTAACTAATCGATTAATCAATTTTCCCATTTGTCTGCCTTTAACAAATCCCATTTGATCTTCTCCAATATACAAATTTAAAAAACTGTTAAGCCGATTATTCATTATGGTCGTAAATTTTTTTGCATCTTGATTCAATAATGATATTGGTCTATATGCATCTATTGCTTCTTTGTCTTTGCCTGGTTTTGGGATCAAGACTGTTATTGCGTGACTCCAGGAGGCTGGAATCATTCCTCCTTCCATTATATAATTATATAATAATGCTAATTTGGGAACCACCACACTTTGACATTCTTTATAAAATTCAGCAGGTAACCCGTCTTCCCCTGGTGTCTTATCTTTTTTCAATTTATCGATTACTGCATCGATTTCCTTATTATTTACCTCTTGATCTATAATATTTATATGTTCTTCCCTTAAGTTAAACCTTAAATTTTCTGCCAGGTATGAACTTAATTTATTATCGTTAATTTTGTATTCTGTATAAAGCTCTGTGTAAAATTCTTCAGCTATTAAAAGTTTATCTTCCATTTTGCTTTTGGTTTCCCCTTTTTTATTTCTTAGAATTTCTATTTGACTCTTTATTTTCTTTTGTCTAACTTTCCTTGCCAAATTTTTAATGTCTTTATTATCAAATTCAAAATCATTTATTTTTACATACGCCATATCCTTCCTTACCTTTTCAATCTCCGCTGCTATTGTTTCTTTTTTTAGGGCCTGTAATTTGTTCCAAATTACTGTATTTGCGTGGATTTTTTTCTAACCTCTGAATATCTAATTCCCTTTTTTAAACTTGTCTATTCAACTCTCTGTCGTGTGATGCTTTAACTTGGATATAGTCCCCTCTAATTACAGCCTTCATTGCATCCCACAAAACATGTAAATTCACTTCACCCATATCGTTGTTCTCCTAATTCGTTAGCCATTTTTCTTTTAATTTATTTTTTATTGTTTCATTTTTTAATAATTTGGTATCCATTCTCCATAATTTATTTGATAATATTTTCCCAATTCTCATTTCTAACGTAATTATCGTATGATCCGACAATTTGAAATTTCCTACCTTAAAATCCAATACGTTTTGTATTATATTTTCGGAGATGAAAAAGAAATCAATACGTGAGTATGATTTATATTTTGGTGAAAAGAAAGTATACATTTTTCCTTCCCTTTTATAGTTCTCCACGTGCCACGGAGCTCTAACTTTCCCATCCAATTATCAATTAATTTGTATTGAACTGTCCTAGTTTTCGATTGTTGTGATGTATCTAGTGCCGATCTTACTAAGTTGAAATCCCCTCCTATAATTAAATTTGGTGTTCTTTCTTTTTTATATAATAGATGTGATTTTGTGTAGAAAGTTTGCTTGATCTTTATTAGGCGCATATATATTAACTAAAGTAACCTCTTCCTCATCTATTTCCCCTTTAATCAGTTGGAATCTTCCTTCCTTGTCTTTGATGCTCTTGGTCATTGTAAAATCTAATTTGTTAGCTATCAAAATAGCAGTACCTCTTGAGTTGGATGATCCCACGCTCTTTTCATATATACCGATTCCTTTTACATATACATTGTTTTTATTTTCCTCTTTTTGGTGCGTTTCTTGTAAAAAAATTATGTCCACTTTTTCCTTATTTAATGATGCTTCTAATCTCTTCCTTTTGATTTGATTCCCTAGACCCTTTACATTCCAGGAAATAATTTTTAAACTATTAACCATACCCCATTTTTGCCCTTCTTACTGACCCATGCAAGCTCCCCCATTTAGTGATTACATAAATAACAAAATTTAAATAGCGACTGCTACTTCCTCCACCCATATTTTAAACACAGTTATACTGAGGACCCAACAAATAAAAAAACCTATAGAAAAAACTTTTTTACCTCCCCACTTCTCCCTTGGGAAGTAACCTTTAAAAAGATAGGGAAAAAAGAAAGGTGAGAAGGGGTTGCGGGTAGTGGCTGTATTTTATATTTTAAAAAAACCTAAAAAAAAAGGAACACAACCCGCTATGTGTTCCACATTTATTTCTTTTTACATAAACTTCTTATGTGTTTGAGACTGATAGATGTATTGTGACTGCTAATGACCTAAACATCTTAACTAGTACCTCCTTCTGCTCCTAATACCTTATCCTCTTCCTCCTCTCTATCTACTGTTGATGGAATTCCTACATTTCTCATAACTTCCTTAATTTGCTTCCATTCTTGTGTATCTTTTTCTAATACCTTTGCCTCTCTCAAAACATCTAGAGCATAGGAATCTTCCCTAATCCAATAGATTTTCCCTTGAGCAGAAAAACTGAGTTGTTTATGAGTTTTCCACCGATATTGTATGCCTTTTCCCCTAAGCTTCTTTGTAATTGGTTATATTAGCAGTCTCCACAACTGTTCTTCAAGAGCAATATCTTGATATATTTCTATTTTTGATTCTTCCATTACTAATAGCTCGTTTCCCAAAGATTTGACGTGTCTCATTATTTTTAATTTTTGGCCCAAATTAGCAAACTTAAGTAAGACATTCCTTGATCCTTCTCTATTATTATTTTTGCCCTAATCTGTATACAAATTCTATGTCCTCTGATCCTATTTCTACTCCTGCTTCCAATGTCTTAAACCATGCCAATAATCTTTGTTTTAAGTTATCCGGATTTCGTTCAGGTATGTTTCTCATAATAATATTATTATTTGTTGCTTGCTCTTCCAAGTTTTCCAGCCTTCTGTCATATTGACTTTTTTCACCCCTCTTATCATATGAGCATATGTGGTGGAACTGTAAAGTGATAGATGCTTTTTGAAAATTAATTGGGAAAGAATATCAGAGATCTTTAAAGTTGATTTTAAGCTGGAGTCAAGTATCGCCTTATTGACAGAATTGGATAATATAAATATGAATATAATAAAAAAAGAATTGTTATCCATAATGTTAACAGCTGCAAGATTATGTATAGCAAGAAAATGGAAAAGTGATCTAGTGTTGAAAATGGATGAATGGTATAAGGAAATGTGGGAAATTGCCTTGAATGATAAATTGACATGTGAATTGAATGTGAAGAAAGGTATTTTGAAAGAGAACAAGTTCTGGGAAATATGGAGGCCATTTGTGGAATGTTTTAATATGGGATAAAGGAGACAAACCAGTACCTCAGCATATGAGTTTCTGGAAAGATTAAATTTGAAATCTGATCCTCATGGCTTGTATATATCACTGGGTGATATAAATATTATTTTGTAATATATAAGTTGTGGGGTATATGTTGTAAGAAGGTATGATATGAATCAGGTTCAAGAATTGGTATTGTTTACAATGCCATTATAATAGAGTATAAGTAATTTAATGTATTAATTTGTTTTTTTTGTTCATGTATCTTTTTCTATATTTTGTATTGTTTATTATATTTTTGTTATTTTATAAAACTTAATTAAAAAATTATAAAATAAACAAAGCTGCCATTTGCTATTTTTGGATACATACTGAATTTTTCTTCTTCACGCAATTTGTTGCCAAAACTTGTTCCTGAGCTGCCAAGATAAATCTTTGTTTTCTTCTTCAAAACTCCTGCTCTTAACCATCCCCATGTCAGCTTTGGGTTGGCTTTACCTTCTATGTTTTTCAAGTATTGACCATGCATATGCTTGTTTTTCCAATTTGCAGCTCAACATTCTTTCATCCAGCACCATGGTAAACAAGTCAAATATCAATATTAGAGCTGTGTAGTTCTGTAATCATGATTTTATCTTATTAATGTTCAGCCACAATACTGCTTTAGCACTTTCTTCCTTCACATTCATTAAAAGTCATTTGAGGTTATTGCTGCTTTCCGCCAGTAATATGGCATCATCTGCATATCTTAAATTGCTGGTGTTTCTTCCATTAGCTTTCACACTTCTTTCACATGAATCTAGTCTGGCTTTCTATGTCACATGTCCTGCATAAAGAAGGAAAAAATAAGAGGATAAAATGCAACTTTGTCCAACACATTTGTCTATAGGAAACCATTCTATCTCTTCTGATTCCCCGCTAATTCTAGCTTCTTGATCACAATACAGGTTAATGCACCAGGAGGCACACTTATTTCTTTCAGAACCCCCCATGATCCACAAAACAAAAGGCTTAGCTGTAGTCTATAAAGCAGCGATTCTCAACGTTTTCAGGCTATGGGCCTGGTCACACCTCCTGGACAGCTGATCTGGCCAGTCATGGGGTTCTTTCCACCTGGAAGCGGAAGTAAAATGCATGCCACACACATGCAGAATGTTCTGCGCATTTGTAGAACACATTTTACTTCTGCTCCCAGGAGCGGCAAGGGTGTCGGGGGGGCTGGATGAATTGGTGTCGGGGCCGGGTCTGGCCCATGGGCTGTAGGTTGAAAATGCCTGTTATAAAGCATAGACTGATCCTCTTCTGAAATTCTTTGGTACACTCCAGACACTAGTGGATATTTGCAATATGGTCTCGAGTGCCTTTTAAAGAATCCAACTTGAACATGAGGCATTTCCTGCTCTATATAAGGTAAAAGCCTTGCTTGCAACACCTTGAGCATTACTTTGCTTGCATGGGAAATTAAATCAATGGTCACATAATTACTGCATTCCTTGGCATCTCTTTTCAATGAATACTGAATGTTACCAGTCTGCAGGCCATTGTTTGTTTTCTATATTTGTTGGCATATTCATGTTATGATTGTGGTAGATTATTCTCTGTAGCTTGAATTATATTGGTATTCCGTCTACCCCTGACAATTTATTTTTTTCCTGAGTGCTTTCAGAGCAGTTTCTCTGAGTAATGTCTTGGTCATAATAAAGAGCCTAAGTACCTAGGCATCACCCTAGATCATACTTTGGCATTTAAATCACACCTCCTAAAAACCACAGAAAAAATTAGAACGAGGAATAATATCACACAGAAATGATATTTGGGGATCCTCAGCCACTATTTTATGAACTTCTGCACTAAGTTTAGCAGAATACAGCACCCTTGTTTGGTTAAACAGCACCCATTCAAGCAAGGTTGATGCACAGTTTAACAACACCATGCAAATTATATCTGGAACAATTAGGTCCACACCTACTTACTGGCTTCCTGTGTTAAATAACATTCTTCCACCAGAACTTCGCAGGAAAAATGCTTTTAAGAGAATACCACAAAATAGTTCAGAATCCAGAACCACCAGTAAATTCTGACATATTCAATGTGAATATTAATAGACTCAGCTCAAAACATCCACCTTTTCCAGTACCACTATTGGAGGCAATAAAGAGTTCAATCTGCAGGACGCATGGAGAAGAGAATGGCTGGAAAAAGCTTGCAAGATATGGGCTAACCTTAATAGAATACTTACAGGGCATGGTACATCATAGCTATCAAGTTTCCCGTATTGGCCAGGAACCTCCCGTATTTTATCCTCTTTCCTGGCGTCCTCCCATATTAGGAAGACTGCAATGCCCTAATGCCACCACTGGAGGGCTGCACAAGAAAAGCATAGCTGTCAAGTTTCCCGTTTTGTCGGGGAAATTTCCCTTATTTTCAAATCAAAAACTTGACAGACATGATGGTAGATGTGCAGACTTTTTGCATGAATGGGGAAAATTACCATCACCAGCATGCAGGCGTGAGGAACTGCAACAGACTGTGCAACATATTATAGAACAATGTAACCTTACAGCATATGAGGGCAATAGTGAAGGTTTTCTAAGGAGGACTCCTGGTGCAGCCGAATATATAAATGGTTTAGATGATTGTTTATGATTTAATGTTTAGTTTTATACAGTTTATATATATTTCTTTTTGCTATATGTTGACTCAATGTGTACAAGTGCCACACATTAAATAAATAAATCCAATCTTCCTGTGTTACATCTTGCTTCTGTACTAGATTCACTCAATTTCTTCTAGGTTTGTCATTTCAAGACATTCCATTCCATCCACTTTAATTAACTGACAGCAAGCACTGCAATGTTCATCCATTCAATTTCTTGCTTTATGGTTTCCTCTTTACCTTGATTCATACTTCTCGCATTCCATGTTCAAATTGTGTTGTCTGATCTTAATTATCTTTCCAGTCTTTTGAGAAGGTAACATTGGCTACAACTGTTCACGTTAGCTGACGTTCACTTCTGTTTGTCCCTGAAGGCCTACTCACACAGAAACCTGCTGGGCTTGCGTTAGAAGAAGTAGACAATTCTTGCCCCTTGTAGCAACCGTGTACTGTAGCCAAAACCTTTATCATTAGAAGCAGAGTTTTATTGAGATTAAGGCATATCAGAGAATAAACAAAACAAAACGCCGTAGCACTTTAAAGACAAACTGTTATATTTCAATGTGAGCTTTTGTGGATCAAGTCCATTTCATCAGACATGGAAGTAAGGCTTCATGGCATCAATTTATACACATCAGATACAGAGTGATCAGTTAGCATAATAGATAAGCATACAAATCAATGTGGCTGCATACTATTGGTAATGGCAGATGATCTCTGGTTGTTATTCAGATTAGCTGTAAATCCTCCTATTTTTCAATTGCAAATAGTGGGAAGACACTATTTCAATTGCAAATATTGGGAAGATGCAAAGCAAACACCTGGCATTGAACATTTGTTAATGAGTTTAACCTTTGTGTTAATGTATGAGTACATTTTTTATTCTGTGAGACAGCCTATGTTGTGAAAGAGAATTTTACAGAAAAGTTTGTGAAGGTGGTATAACAAAATATAATATACAACATATATAGCAGCATATAACAATCTGTGTATCAAATCTGAAAAGTTTTTAAACATGCGCTGGTGCGCCCCCTTCTGAAAAAGACATCGCTCGAACCCACAGTTATTTCAAACTGTAGACCAATCTCCAACCTTCCCTTTCTGGGGAAGGTTTTGGAAAGAGCAGTGGCACAGCAGCTCCAGGGGTTTCTGGATGATACGGATTATCTGGAACCGTTTCAGTCAGGATTCAGGCCCGGTTATGGTACTGAGACTGCATTGGTCGCACTCATGATCTCTGGTGGGAGTGAGATGGGGGAAATCCTTCTGTTCTCGCTCTCCTTGACCTCTCAGCAGCTTTTGATAGTCAACCACGGTATCCTTCTGGGTCAGCTCCGGGGATTGGGAGCCCGGGGCACTGTGTTGTCCTGGTTTTTCTCAATTCTGAGGGACTGGACTCAGTCAGTGTTTTTAGAGAGTGAGCTGTCCAGCTCTAGGCTGCTTCCGTGTGGGGTGCTTCAGGGTTCGGTACTCTCACCTCTATTATTTAATATATACAGTACATGAAATCACTGGGTGAATCATTTGTTCCCATGAGGTGAGGTACCATCAGTACGCTGATCATACCCAATTGTACATCGTGGCCCTTGGGGGACCCAAGTGATGTAGTCGAAGTCCTAACCAGGTGCCTGGAGGCTGTTCGGGTCTGGATGGGGGACAATGGGCTTCAGCAAGACTGAGTGGCTGTGGGTAAGGGGTCCTGTGTTATCCCGGGAGCTACCATCTTTGGTTCTGGATGGGGCATCGTTGCCTCAGACAGATCCGGTACGTAATTTGGGGGTCCTCCTGAACTCATGACTACTACTCGAGGAGCAGGTGGCAGTCATGGCCAGGAGGACTTTTGCACAACCTTGTGCCATCTACCAATTATGGCCGCTCCTGGACCGGGAGTCCTTGCTCATGGTCACTCATGGTCTGGTCACCTCCAGATTGGATTACAGTAATGCACTCTACATTGGGCTGCCCTTGACGACCATTCGGAGGCTGCAGCTGGTCCAGAATTTGGCTGTCCGGGTGGTGATAGGGCATGGGCGTTAAGCTTGCGCCTCACCGCTTCTCCGGGAGCTGCACTGGTTACCACTGTGCTTCCAGGTGCGATTCAAGGTGCTGGTTTTGACATTTAATGTCCTACATGGCAGTGGACTGGGATACTTAAGGGACTGCATCACCCCAAGGTATTCCACCTGTTCTATGAGGGCAGACCAGAGAGGCTCAGTGGTGGTCCCTCCCACGAGAGAGGCACATTTGACTGGGACCAGAAAAAGAGCCTTTTCGGTGTCTGTCCCAACCCTGAATTGTGCCTCCAGACAGAGCTGCTCCCCTTTAGGAAGGCACTAAAACCTGGCTGTGCCAGTGGGTGTGGGGCCTGACAGCTATGACGGCCCAGTCCGGCTGGCTGGTATAATGGCTTTGGTCTTCAACTAACTTGTCTGTTTGTATCCCTCCCCCTTCTCCTTTCTATCCCTTTTTATCTCTTTCTTATCCCTTTTTTAATCTTTTTCATTTTAAAAAATCTCTTTTAACCTTTTGTGAGCTTTTTAAATTGTATTTTGTATTTTTCTTAAGGGGTTAAGGAGGGTATTGGAGGGTTCAGTTGTTTTTAAGATTATGTATATTTTAACTCTTTGTAGGCCGCCTTCGGTCATCCAAGGATGAGGAAGGCGGGGTAGAAATGATGTAAATAAATTAAAAAATAAATAAAAATAATGTCCCAGAAAACCTTGCCTAATATTCAAACCTTTGTGATAGGTATCCAACAGATGGATGTATTTTATTTCTGCTGTCTCTCTCTGGTTCCCAATCTTGTAATTTCTCTGTTCTAGAATCACAACTTTCAAGTCTTGGATAGAGTGTCCAGGTAGATTGAAATGGTTTGAAGCAGGTTTCTTGTGTCTAGGTCAGAATTTAAACTGGCAAAATGAAGCCACCATCTTGGCTTTTTCGTTGACCAAACTTTTGGTCCACTCTTTGTTCTGGCATCCATACTTATACATTCCAGAGCAGACTGTTTTGCCCCAACCCACAACTTCCTGATCCCTAATAGCAATTCTACTATTTTGATGTGGGCTGGTTGGCTCCAATTTAGTCTGTACCAGGATGTGTAGTTGCTTGGCATGCCCTAAGGGCTTGTGCAGACTTTGTGGGTCTGGGATCCTAGTTGCTAAAGTCACTAGAGGACAGGGAAGGCGCTAAATGAGGTTTAGCCCTCTCTGCCACCCCAGTCCAAATAGCAATAGCAGCCTATTGTGAAGCGGCTGATGGACCACTTTATGATTCCAAGAAATTAAATGTTTCCCCTGTTCCTCTGCAAAAGATAAGGAAATATGATTATTTCCCTCCCTGCCCCCCTCCTATTTGGTTACTATTGCCCTGCTTCGGTTAGGACAGTAAAAACATTTTTATTACCTTTCCTCCCTGTAGCACCTCACCGCCTCCACCAGACCAGGAAGTGTCATGTAGTGGAGGAAGGGCAAAATGGTTGTTCAGCCCCTGTAGCTGTCTGAGGGAGCGTGACCCAGGCCGCAGTTTAAAAAGGTTGAGAACTCCTGATCTAAAGGCAGGAAGCAAGGAGTTTGTATATTCCCTTCCCCCAAGATGACTCTCTTTGAAGCTGTAGCTTTCGTGGTGGTAGCAGTGGTGGTGTGTGTGTGGCTGTGGACTGATCTAGACTAATTTGACATGCCAAGTGGCAAATTTGTTGACCAATTCTGGACCAATTCTGGAGGACTGGGTTTGAATTGCACACACACACACAATGTTAATGTTTCCCAGTAGTAATGTATGGATGTGAGAGCTGGACAATTAGGAAGGCTGAACGCAGAAGAATAGATGCCTTTGAAATGTGGTGTTGGAGGAGGGTTTTGAGAGTCCCCTGGACAGCGAGGAGAACAAATAGGTCAATCTTAGAAGAAATTAACCCTGACTGCTCATTGGAAGGTCAAATAGTAAAGATGAAGCTAAAATATTTTGGACATCAAATGAGAAGGGAGGATTCACTTGAGAAGCCCTTGATGCTGGGAAAGGTGGAGGGCAAAAGAAGAAGGGGGAGGCCAAGGATGAGATGGCTAGATGGCATTGTAGACACAATGGGCACAGAGCTGGGAGGGCTGAGGGGGATGGTGGAGGACAGAGGCGCCTGGAGGAAAATGGTCCATGGGGTCGCAAAGGGTCGGAGTCGACTGTGCAACTGAACAACAACAACAAAGCTTTTAGGGTTGTCATATGCTGGAATGGACCTAGCGACAGACAGCAAGATCAACGAAGGCCAGGACGTCCTGAAATCTTGTAGGGGAGCCCTTTCCCCTCCCTATCAGCCCGTTGCTCGGCTCTGACGCCTCGTTGCTCCCCCGGCAGTCACCACAGCAGCCTTCCGCGCGCGACTTCCTTCCCTTCTTCCAAGCAGTCACATGAGCAGGTCCAGCTCACTCATTTCTCCCCCTTTTCCCCCGAAACAGTGGGCCGGTCTGAATCGGCCCCTTGTGTTGCGTAGCGAGGCGAGGAAGGGAGAAACCAATGAATGGAGTAAAGAGGGGTGTTCATAAATGTGCGGAAGGAGGTGGGCGCTCCCGAGTCCCGACCCTCCGCCTTTTGTAGCTTGACCCGTAAGGAGGGAGAGACTAGTTCGTCGGGGGGAAACGGAGAGGAGGAGAAAGAGGCCATGGGTGCGGTTAAAGGGCAAGATCCTCAGCCTCCCCAAGAGGTAGGAGGGAAACCGTATTTCGGGATGCTCTTCTCTGAATTCAAGTCTCCCCCCTCCCCACTGCTTTCCAGCCTTGGTTTTCTTTTTGGGGGTGGAAGGGGGGGGGAATAGAGGTGTAATAAGTATTGCACGGAGGAGAGAGGAGGCTCTGCGTCAAGAAATAAATAAATTAACGGGGAGGGTGAAACCCCTGCATCGGATAGGAGCCGTCTGTAGAGGAGACCATTTCAAATAGGATCCTAGAGAAGTGTGGGGTGGGTGTGCCTTTTTAATCAGCAGTTCTTTGTTTCCCCCAAATATATATCTATACTATATCTATAGATAGATATAGATATATAGGGGAGGGGGAGGCAGGAGCTGCAGCCCAAGTCCTCTTTAAAAACCTGGAGGTTTGTTTGGAAGTGATCCTGCAGTTCGAAAGCAAGACATTGCAAGGGATTACTTCGGTGGGGAAGGTAAAGAGCGTTCCGTGCGCTCCGGAGTGTCTAGTCATGCCTGCCACATGACCACGGAAACGTCTGCAGCAGCAGACAGCGCTGGCTCTTCGGCTTTGAAACAGAGATGAGCACTGAAGCCTAGAGCCGGATACGACTGGCTTTCGAGCAAGGGAAACCTTTACTAGCCCTGCATAGCATTGCAGTCAAGAGGGGTTGGAGGCATCCTGGAAACCTTAGAAGTGGATTTGTTCCTGCGTATGTGCTAAGAACTGAACATGTGGGTTGATTACTGAGCCAAAGACACGCTTGCACATGCTCGTGGCTTGCTTTTTTTGAGAATTACAAAAGCAAATGTTTCTGGGCAGGTGAATAATGACTGAGAAGAAACTTTGGTCTCCCAAATGGGGTCCTCTGTGTCTCTCCTTCTGACCGTACCAGATGGCTTGACCTGACCGTAGCTGGTGCTTTCCCAAGAAGCTGCTGTCATGGATTTTATTATGCCTGGTGTTTGGCATAGCTGAAGATTTATTTATTTATTTTTATTTATTTATTTATTCTTATATATTTTTTATGCCGCCCCCACGGGGAAACCCTCGTGGAGGGGCTGAAATACCGTGCCTTGAGTGGTCAGACAAAATGGACTGTTTGTCCCAATCCCAAACAATTGTAGGAACCGCGGGAATCATTCATTTGCAGGGGTGTCTGAAGCTGGAAGCGACAGCGACTGGGCGAGCAGAGAGAGCCAGCCAGGACGCCGTGAAATGCTCCTGGGTCCCCAACCCCATTTCCCCTTTTAGTCCAGACTCCCGTGGCTGGTTGCTCCACTGCAGCTTCTGCTTAAAATCTCCTTCCCTTCCAAGCAGTCACATGAGCAGCAGTTCCAGCTCTCCCCCCCCCCTTTCAAACAGTGGGCCGGTCCGAGTCGGTGCCTCATGCTGCGTAGAGAGGCGGGGAGGGGAGAAACCAATAAATGGAATTGGGGGGGGGGGAGTTGATAATTGTGCGCTCCTTCCTCTCCTACCTTTTGCAGCGTGCGTGACCCATAGGAGGGCGAGACTGGCTTGGAGGGGAGGTAGAGATAGAGGCAATCCATGGGAGCGCTTAAAGGGCAGGAGCCTCAGCCTCCCCAAGAGGTAGGTGGGACATCGTATTTTGGGGTGCCTTTTCTCTGAATGCAGGTGCATCGGTTCACCCCTTTCCGCATTGCTTTGGTTTGGAGGCGGGAGAGGTGTAATAACTATTGCATGGAGGAAAAAGAAGGCTCCTCCTCCATGAATAAATAAAAAACGGAGGGGAGCTATAAATAACAACAACAATAATTACTTATTAATTAAAAGTAAAGGGCTCCCTTGTTCTGAAAGCCAGTCGTGTCCGACTGTAGGGGTCAGTACTCGTCTCCGTTTACAGCCAAAGAGCCAGCGCTGTCTACATCTGCAGATGTTTCCATGGTCATGTGGCAGGCATGACTAGATGCTGGAGTGCCCAGGATGCTGCTACCTTTCCTGCCGAAAGGGTAGCTGTTTACTTGCAATTTCTTGCTTTCGAACTACTAGGTTGACAGGATCTGGGGCAGAGACGGGAGCTCACTACATCGTGCAGGATTCGGGGTCTTGAATTGCTTATTTATAGCTTCCCCTCCCTGTTTTTTTAGTTATTACTATTTACCTCCACTTACTGCTGCTGGTAGTGTTTACTGCATACCTGTCAACCTTCCTGGATTGGCCAGGATTTCCCGTTTTTCAGTGCCGATTTTTGCCATTTCCCGCCCGGAGCTGCCGAAACCCCGGAATTTGGCAGCGGGGGAAAGGCGTTACTGCGCATCCCTTCTGCGCATCTCGCTTCTACGCATGCGTAGAAGGCTTTTACGCATGCGTGGAAGGCTTCTGTGCAGAAGGGGATCATAGAAGCCTTCTACGCATGCGTAAAAGCCTACGCATGCGTAGAAGCGAGCTGCACAGAATGGTTCTGCACAAGTCGCTTTTACACATACGTAGAAGGCTTTTACGCATGTGTAAAAAGTGACCTGCGCAGAACCGTTCTGCGCAGGTCCCGGATTGTCCGGAGCCACGGTTGACAGGTATGGTTTACTGTGAATATTGTTATGGTTTTAAGATGTTCTGATACCATCTGGTTTTGTTTCTTGTGTTTTTATTGGTTACCACTGGATAATTATGTTCGGATCGTTTCTAAACATTTTATGCTGTGTTTTTATGTATATACATGTTGTAAGCCACCCTGCTCACATCAAAAGGGTGGGTTATAAATGTGAATAAATAAATCTATAAATCCTTGTCTTAGATAGGAGCCACCTGTAGAGGAGCCTATTTCAAATAAGAAACTGGCTCAAAAATGGGGTCTCTCTCTCCCCCCTCTTGACTTTACAAGGATGCTTGGCCTTATGTAATACTGTACTGTATCATGTGGCTTGTACTCTTCCAAAAGTTCGTGTTCATGGACCTTATGCCTGGTGTTTGGCATAGCTGCGTACTTCTTGGAGGGTCTAAAACAGAATACCTACATAACAGCATTCCCTAATTATACGGTGTAAGAAATGGTGGTAAAAACAGGGACAAATGAACAAATCTTTATGGGTTATGTATTATTCCATAAGGTATTTGGATTAATGCTGGCAATTAGATGACAGGAGTGCATCCCTGTTGGTTCTGCTGAACCTTTGGACAACATTTGTATACAGTATATTACATTGTGTGGAGGACTATATCTGAATTCCACTAAGGATTCTGATAGGTGTCCCATATGATTTCACATACTGTATACAGAAAGAAGTCGTCTAGAGCAGGGGTGCCCAAACTACGGCCTGGGGCCCGGATCTGGCCCCTGATGCCAATTCATCTGGCCCACGACACCCTCGTTGCTCCTGTGGGTGTGTTTTACTTCCACTTCCAGGAGCGAAGAGGGTGTTGTGGGCCGGATGAATTGGCATCGGGGGTGGAGCCGGGCCCCGGGCCATAGTTTGGCCACCCTTGGTTTAAGAAGAGAAAATGGCAGCCTAAAAAATCTATCTCATCCTGTTGCAAAATATCCTTCCGGAGGGAGGAACCACATGACCGGTCCACTAAACCACATGACCGGACCGCTAAACCACATGACTGGCCCACGGCCGGAAAAGTTTGGGCACCCCTGATCTAGAGCAGTGGTTCCCAACCTTTTTTTGGCCATGCCCCACCTATCTAAAATCCTGACATACACCCCCACCCCGGGTGACATATAGTTCTTATTCAAAGAGTGAACTCCTATTCATGTGGCGGAAGCCTAAAATACCATTAACTGGTGTTTCCCAATCTTTGGTTTTTGGACTTCAATTCCCAGAAGCCTAAGTCAGTACATCGGCTTCTCCTTCTGTATCTAGGCCAGGCATGAAACTGCCAAAATGAAGGCATCTTTTGGGGAGTTCATTCTACAGTTTCTTTTGCCTGACCTAGTGTGAGAAAGATTAGCTGGCAACACAAGGTTGCCGTTACCAGGGTACGCCTGATTGTGGTTCAAAACTACCACAATCTTCAAGGAGGCTCTTTCCATGTGCCCCAGTACATTGGCTGATGAGTCCTTTGAGGAATTGATTTAGGCTTTTGGAAATTGAAGTCCACCAGTCTTTTGCGGAACATAGTTTGGGAAATGCTTAACTCATGCTTGATCCCTCCCCCCCAAAAAAAATCGAATTGCCCCCCTGTGGGGCATGTGCCCCATGTTGGGAACCATGGATCTTGAGGCTTGATGCCACTGGTATGAAGCTAACATTCAACTTTCCTTTTTCATCCAAATCTGAGGGAGCTTATTTTGTTCCTAAACTGTTTGGGGTCAGTAGTGGACTGGTTGAAGGTGAAGCTTTATCCAGCTATTTAATAAAAAAGCAGAGCGTGTGAATAGCTGTGCTAAAGTTGTAGCTCAAAGATTTGTGTCACATACAAGAGTGAAGATGTTAAAAGATAAAAATGGTTTAGAACACCACCTACATTTTTCTGTAGATTTTTTTAAAAAATCCAAGAGTTATTAAAAATGAATGTTTTGAAATACAGTGGTACCTCGCTTAAAGAGCATAATGCGTTCCATGGGATGGCTCTTTAAGCGAGTTTGCTCTTTAAGCGAAACACCATTGTAAGCGACCAATTGTGACTTCTGGCGGCGGAGGGGGGGATTGCGAACCCCAATTTCGTTTTTAAGCAAGTTTTTGGTTGGTTTTAGTTGTTACGTGAGACGACCATTCAAAGAAAATTCTGCTCTTTAAGCGAGTTAGTCTCTAAGCGAGGTGCTCTTTATGTGAGGTTTTACTGTACTTATTTCCCCCTTGAAGAATGAATCTGGAACCAGATTCTATATTTTTTTTATAACTGACAATTGAGCTGGAGTTTCCACTCCTTTCTTCCGCTGCAGAAAAGCAAAGTTCTTCAGCTTGTGCTGGCAAAACATAGCCAGCAGGTAACTGAGAAAGAAAATGCTGTTAGTGAGAGTTGAATCGAACAGATGAGCCTGTTGAGCTTTACTTTGCACAATCTTCAGAGCTTACATGCAGTCAAAATAAAAATAGTCTGAGTTCTTGATGCAATAGTACCATACCTGTCAACTGTGGCTCCGGAAAATACGGGACCTGCGCAAACGGTTCCGCGCAGGTCGCCTTCTATGTGACCTGCGCATGCGTAGAAGGTGATCTGTGCAGAAGGGATGCACAGTACCTCTTTCTCTCCCCCCCCCCCGCTACCAATTCCAGGGTTTTAGCAGCCGCGGGCGGGAAATGGTGCAAATCGGCGCCGAAAATCGGGAAGTCCCGGCCAATCCGGGAAGGTTGACAGGTATGATAGTACTGGTAGTGATAGTTTCAAAGTTTGAGTTGATTTTCAGTTTGATTGTTATGAGGTAGATAATGCTTTTTCCCCCAGATACAGCCACCTTATTACCATTTTTCCTAGGTTGAAACGAGAGAGGATGAAGAGCAAAATATTAAACTGAGTGAAATTTTAGAGTTGCTAGTGGCAGCTGGATACTTCAGGGCAAGAATTAAAGGGCTGTCCCCATTTGACAAGGTAAGACTGCGATCAGGTACACCTGTATACTTGAATCCATACATTTCTCAATCTTATAATTTTAACAGGATTTTAATGTCCTGATCTGTCTTATTCTTCTGTGTCTAGACAAGATGTAAAACTGGCTAAATGAAGCCACCTTTTGGTGAATTCCTTTCATAGTTCCCTTTGCTTGACCTAGTGTAAGAAAGATTAGCTGGTACAAGATGGTCGTTGGCCAAGGGTACGTCTGATTGTGGTTCAAAAATACCACAATCTTTGAGAAGGCTCTTTTTATGTACCCCATCTGATTCATGAATTACAGCCTAAATCTAGTTGTTAGTCTCATCTAGAGCATATTCATTGAATCAGTGGGAACTTGGCAAAGTAGAACTTCAGTGTATCGAAGTCTGAGATTTTGTATGCATAACATACTAAAATAGAAATGCAAACCTAAAATGTACATTGTGCTTTGAAAATGAAGTTTGAACAGCTGTGTACTAGAAGTCACTGCAAAACAATCAGCTAGTGAAAAACACTATGAAAATCTTGGAGAACCATAACTCAAACAGAACAAATGGGTACCTGACCACCTCCTGGTATTTTGCACACATAGCAAGACCCTACCCAACCAAGTTGGTAGGAAGCACTCTGTGTTCCTCACAATTTGTTATTATAGCAGGTGCAAGGTGTAATGAATTAATATAGGGGCTTTGGTTCTAATGAGTAAAGTAGTTTCCTGGAGTTCATAGTTCCCTGGGCAGAGCTAGAGAAGACTGGGAATTTGGCCTTCAAGGCAGATGCTGATTGGTTTACTTTGAATGTAGTCATAACAGGCTGAAAACCCTGAGAAGGGAACTAAGGTGAAGAATATTGTATGCTGTGTTTTAATTGGTTAAAACCCTGGAAGAGGCGAGATGAAGGGAGAAGATATGATTTGGTTATGGGGGAATGGGGAGGAGAAATGCCATGATTTTGCCATGCTTTAGGACAGGCGTTCTCAACTCGCGGCCCGTAGGCCAGTGCATATCATTTATATGGCCCATGGTGAGAACCTGGGCACTTCTAGACATGCCCCCGCACCTGCCCCCCCCCGCTGGAAATCATGATACATTACTTACTGTAGCGGCAGCAATCATGGCTGATTTGGCACTCAGCCTCTGTTGCTTCTCCCTGCAAGGGCTGGCTATGCGGGGCAAGACTGCTGTGTTTGCGGGCTTTTCAGAGGTCCCTCAGTGGTGCTGCGGCATGGAAAGCGCACCATTCTGTGACTTCCTGGTGTCGCGCTGAAGTTTATTTTTAAATTAAGAAAAATAGTTGTGGTTTTAGTTGAATATCATGTTTCTTGAAAAAAGTAGACTGAAGGTGGCAGATTGTAGGTCTCTTTTGAAAGAATGTTTAAAGATTATTGTCTGTCATCTTTATAACATCTGCCAAGGATTAAATGAGAATGTTTATCTTTTTCTAGGTGGTTGGTGGCATGACGTGGTGTATCACAACATGCAGTTTTGACATTGATGTTGACTTACTCTTTCAGGAAAATTCGACCATCGGTCAGAAAATGTAAGATAATAGAAGTGTGTCTGATATCTAGTTTTTATGGTTTCTGATGGTGGGTCGTACAGGTCTTGGACTATATAGCCAGTGCTGGGTTTTCTCTTGTGACATTTGCAAGGGTGGAATCTGATTTAAGTCTGGACTTTTTCCTCCCCTGCAGCCCATCCTGTTGAGTGTGTATGTTTTACAGTGGCTCACGTTTAAAAAAGGATCAGCTAGGTTTTTCAAGAAGCCAGAGATGGGAATAACTATGTTGACTGCAGTATTCTGGGATTTCTGTCCAAAAATCACTTTCCCTGTGTCTATTTAAAACCCAACATGTATGTGTACAGTGGAACCTTGGTTAACAAACAGCTCTGCTAACATAAAAACCACATAACAAAAGGAAATCCATAGAAAATAGTGGTTGTTTACAGATTTTCCCCCAGAACGGATTAGTTGGTTTTATTTCATTGCGTTTCGGTTTGCATATTTTGGTTTTCAGTGCATTCCTATGGGAAATTGCATGCAGTGCCTTCCTATGCAAAATTCGGTTTAAGTAATTTTCACTTTAAGAAACATCCTGTGAGATACATTAATTATGTTAACCGAGGTTTTACTGTACAGTATCTGTTTCTAAAAGGGAACTGCAATTTTGGGTGCCTGCTGAAATGGGGAGATTTGATCTCCATGTTTCTAGCTGGTAGTTGTGAAATCTGGCTCCTTGACCTGCTAAAGTTGCCCAAGTAAGGGTCCTGCCAGAATTCTTCCAGCTGTGATTCACTATTGGAAAACTCACATCAGGTTCCAGAGAACTGTCTCATGGCCATAAACATTTCACGTAGCCAAGAACTTTGACAGGGCTAAGGGGGTGGGGGGGGGGGGAGATATGTAATAAGAGTTAGCAAAGCTTTCATATATATTGCCTGCCCTCCTAAAAGAAGCTGCATAGTCTTTTCAGGGAAGAATGACTCCAGCTGTGCAGATGGAATTGTTGCTTGTAACAGTCTTAATCCCTTCCTATTTTTTTTAAAAAACAAGAACATGTGGCGGAAGTGTTAAGACTTCTTCCATGTCTAGGCCAGATGTGAAACTGCCCAAATGAAGCCACCATTTGGTGAGTTCATTCTGCAGTTCCCTTCACCTGATGTAATGTGAGAAAGATTAGCCGGCAACGCAGTCAAGAATACCACAGTCTTCAAGGAGGCTCTTTCTGTGTCCCCCCGCATTAAGACGAACAGATTTATTATATAGCATTACATGTTGTAGAGCTGGCTGAACAGCCAAGTGAGTTAGGTTAGGAGCTTGATTCCACTCTGCTTTCCAGCAGAAGAGGTGGCCATTGTGCACAGCTTTGGGCAAGCTACCCATCCCAGGGAGCCCCAAGAAGAAGGGACTAGGTAAATTACATCTGAATACTGATAGCTAAAAAGTTGATGGCAAAAAACTGGCTGAATAGCTCTGTGAGTGGGAGTGCCAGAAGTTAGCAATCCTGTTCGTCACATTGCTTTATAGAAGGTCTAGCATATGTTGTTTTGGAAAGCTACACAGTCCCAGACTTTCCACAAAAGAAGGGGATGGTAGATCATTTCTGAGTAGAAAACACAAGGAAATAGTTTTCATAAGTTGGAGTCAACTTGAAGACATGAAATTATTGATTTAGATTCTGTGCATGATAATCCATTTCTGCAGCCATATGCTTCCAAAGAAATGGATTGTAATCTGTGAAACATCACACTAGAGTAAATCTGTTTTAAAGGTGCTGCAAAGCCTCATTGTTTTTTCCATAAGTATCGAAGATTTAACATGGTTAGCTCTTGGGAAATTGCTTTTTTAAAATCTGCTATTTGATTTTGGCCACTAGAGGGCACTTTTAGGCTGGTAAATGCTTTGTTTTCTGTCCTTCCACCTAAAATACCTATCTCATGCTTGATTTGTTTCCAGTGCCTTAACTGAGAAAATTGTATCAGTCTTGCCCAGAATGAAATGCCCTCACCGCCTGGAACCTCATCAAATCCAAGGGTTGGATTTTATCCACATATTTCCTGTTGTGCAGGTAGATGCTCTTTGATTTGAAACAATTGATCCCCTGCTGATAGAAATGTGCCCATTTTGCCTCTGAGGAATTATTTTGATCAAGGAAACAGCATTGTTGGAAGAAAAAGAATCAGACACTCTGCTTATCTGGTGGTAAACAAATTCATCCATTAATGCCTTTAAGTAATGTCTGGCCTTCTGCTTATGTTGGATTGCTGTTTCTGTAATCCCTTATAATTGCATACATTACTTTGTTATCTTTCTCCCCCCCTTTATCTATACTGTATCTAGTTGTGGGGATATATGTAATTATATAGGTCATACAGGTATATTTGCACTCCAGCATCTGAGGAAGTGGGCTGTGATTCATGAAAAGTCATGCTGAAATAAAGTGCTACAAATTTTTTTGCCTTTTTTCTCTTTTCTTTTGCATCACTGGTAGGAGTTAACATCTGAAATTAAACAGGGAGAGCTAAATCATCTGCACCTTTGGAGTTCACTCCTTTGTAGCCTTGCAACATGTACTTTGGGCCTGGAAATGAGAACATGGGGCTTTCCAGTTGTAGTTATTAGATAGTAGCTTCCTTCTCCCATGCCACTGACTTACAGTAGTTGGGGCAAACAAGAGCAAGATCTGGCGGTGCACAGCTGTTGGAATTGTGTTAAGTACAAGTAGGCAATCTCTAGAGCCAAAGATGTTGTTGGTCTGAAGTTCCCATGTTCTTTCACCATTGTCTGTGTTGGCTAAAGTTGGTGGGACTTGTAGTCTACCATCATGCATTTCTCGCCCCTAGCACAAAGACAAAGATCACTCAGTGTTGATACATGCAAAGTATGTTGGAAGTATCTGGATTTGCTGTATAGTTCAGTATAAATTTTAATCCTTAACCTTGGAGTCGTTATTCAGCGAGGAGTCCTCGCATTGATAGACATCTCCATGACGACATTCCACACATGCAAATGGACTTGGAAAATCAAGCCCATCTGCATGCAGTTTTTTTTTAGCCATTTGGATATTCACGTCACCTGCTGGCTAGGTGAACCATGACATGTGCCCTCCGCTTTCACCTGGCCCAAGGAATCCGACAGAAGACACTTTGTGAGTTTTAGTCCCGGCCTAACATTAACAAGTGATGGGCAACATGGCCTAGTTAGACTGCTCAAGCCCCCGAGCCTCGACAAGGCTCTCACCTGGGGGGGGGGGGTGTTAATCCTGAACATGTGTTCAAAATGTTTATCATGTATTTAATGTAGATGCTCAGATTCTATTTAACCAAGTCTAATTCATCATTTCTGAATAGTCACAATATATAATCTACTTTCAGCAGTGAATCAGTTTTCATTAACGTTTTTGATATCATTGTGGTAGATCTTGTTCCTGTGTGTGTGTGAGAGAGAGTGAGAGTGCTGAAAATGTATACACATTTAAAAAGATGTTATCTTCTTTTCAAAGTTGAATTAAATTGCAGTAATAGTGTGTAGTATGACATTAACTCAAAAGAATAATGCTAGTCAGGACAGTCAAAGAAAATGGCAGAAGCATGGTTGTCATTCAAAGAGCACAAGGCCATTTTGAAGAGGTGCGGTTGAGTTTTGTCCACATTCTGATTTAACACCCCTTGACTTCTACTTATAGGGGGCATTAAAGGATGTGATATACTGTAGAAAATTGGCTATATTGACAGAGCATGTGCAGAGATACAAATGGATATTTTGGTAAACATTGCCCAAGCAGTAGTTTGCCATAAGCAGAAATGTCTAGAGTAGGAGTTCTTAACCTTTTTAAGCTGGGGGTCGGGTCACGTTCCCTCACACAGCTTTAGGGGCCAGATGACCATTTTGCCCATCTTCCACCATATGGCACTTCCTGGTGTGGTGGAGGCGGTGGGGGACCACATGAAATGGTGTCGCGGGCTGTATCTGGCCCGCATGCTACAGGTTGAGAATCCTTGGTCTAGACCAGTGTTTCCCAATCTTTGGTTTTTGGACTTCAATACCCAGAAGCCTAATTCAATTCCCCAAAGCACTGATCAGCCAATGTACTGACTTAGGCTTCTGGGAACTGAAGTCCCCCTGTGGGGCATGGGCCCCACGTTGGGAAACACTGTTCTAGATGCTGAAGGTAATCACCTGGAGCAACTCTTGTAATTGCAGAAATCAAATGTTACTTGCATTCATCTTTTGTTATTGGTATATATTGAGTTTTACAATTTTAATACAGTTGTTTCCTTTCTTAAAACATGAATACTTTTTTTGGCACCGTTTGTATATGCAGTATATGCAGTTTGTTGTTTTGACGCCAGCAATCCATTTATTTCTTATTTGGACTTTTTTCCTCAGTGGCTGGTGAAACGTGCTATCGAAACCCGTGAAGAAATGGGAGACTATATTCGCTCATATTCCATATCTCAGTTTCAAAAGACTCACAGTTTACCAGAGGTAAATATTTGGCAGTGTCTTGTGTAATTGTGTAAAGAGAGAAGACTGATTGTCTTAACCTTTAAAAAATTGAATGGGATTTATGCAGCCCTGCATCAGCACATTTTGCTCATAGGTTTTAGGACAGCAGCTCATGAATCAGACTTTATGAGCTGGTACTAAAGTTCATAAGCTGGTATTGAAGCAGGAATAATTCAAATGAAAATGGAATAATTCAATTCAGCTCTTTGTATTGAACATCCAGTCATACATAGGAAAAAGTTGGATGGATTTTGCTCTGTATTCCTGTTCCTTCATACAGTAATCTGGGAAATTGTTTTGAGAGGCACAGTAAAACCTTGGGTTATGATGGAGGTCCGTTCCAACAGCCTCTGTTGTAACGCAAAAAAATCGTAAACCGAAGCACATTTCTCCATAGGAATGCAGTGAAAATAAAAAAGTCCTGACTGGACCAATAATAATAATAATAATAATAATAATAATAATAATAATAATAATAATAATAATAATAATAATAATAATAATAATAATAATAATAATAATAATACCAGACATGGTTGTGTGTGTGTGTGTGTGTCCCCCCAGGGAAACAGTCCCAACTGGACAAAATATAAATATTTTTTTTACAAAAAAAGCAAAAAAAAAAAGCCAGATGCGATTATCCCCCACAAAAGCAACAAAGCGATCTCCCTACCCTTTCCACGCTATTGGGGACCTTATCTGCTCGATTCCCACCTTCCTCCGAGCTCCCTGGCGGAGGCACGCATTCCTGGTTGTAGCGCTGCCCAGGGAGCTTGAAGAAAGGTGGGAACCTAGCGGAAAATGCCCCCAGACTCCCGGTGCCGGCAGGGGCAGCAGACAGTTCAGAAATAGTGGCAGAAACGCCACTCACGACGATGACAGCAGCACCTCTGCAGCAGTAAGAGCTTCACTGTGACTTCAGGTAGAGGGCAAGGTGGCCATTTTAAATTCCAAAATGGCAGCGGTAGCCATTTTGAACTAAATTGGTGGTGGTGGCCATTTTAGAGGTTAAAATAGCACAATTTTTGGTCGTAAACCAAAAAAAGGTCGTAAACCGGGGAATTATTTTAATTACATTTGCCGTTGTAAACTGCAGCAAACGTAATCCAGGGCATTCGTAACCCAGGGTTTTACTGCATTTCAAGGAAACACTCTTACCTAGTATTGACTGTTGGAGAAGAATTCGAAGAATCAACAGGTGTTTTGTTTCCATGTACAGTATTGTATTCCTGAATAGAACTTTGGGTCTTTAAATGGTCTTCTCTGGGTGTTACGACTCATGTTTTTGCTTTTAAGACCGTGTTCACAAGATACTTAGATCTATTCTACTTTCCAAATTTAAGGAATGCTAATTCTCAGATTCATGTATAGTGTACAAATATCAAAATGCATTCCATTCTTGTTTTCTTTGTTCCAAGGTAGATGGAGCTATAGTGACCAAATTTCTCTGTTATTATAATGAGACTGGCTGTTAGTAATACACAGTGTAACATCACATGCAACTATAGGGCAGTGGTGGCGAACCTTGGCACTCCAGGTATTCTTGAATTTCAAATCCCAGAAGTTCAGATCAGCAGGAGTGCTAGCTTGGGCTTCTGGTAATTGAAGTTCAAGAACACCTGGAGTGCCAAGGTTCACCACCACTTGCTATAGCGACAGAATGGTTCGGATTTAAAATCCATACCCCATAACAGTCATTCACAGTTTGAGGCAAGCAAGCCAAGTTGAATGTTCCTATTTCTGATCAAATCCTTTACTATTTTTGCAGCTGTCAGTGACTGAAGTCTTGTTGTGTAGTATAGTAAGACGACTAGAGTTAGGCCCATTGTATCCATGTAGCTTCTGGAAGAGCTGACACACCAAATCCCCATTGATTCTTCTCTTTTCCAGTTATGATTTACTGTACTAAACAACTGGATTTCAGTCAGTAAATTCAAGTGATGACCATAGTCTACATCCCCCCCCCCCCAGTGGGCCAAGTAACCTTCATATGTTCACTATATGCTCTCATATAAAAAGCAATTGTGTGACACTTCACATGCGACACATCAAATGAATTATCTTTTATAAGCATGTTTGAATGTGAGACTTATTTGTGTATAGCTGTTATTGTTGTTGCTTATACTGGATTTAATTCATTTCCAGGATGATGAGTTCATGCAAAGAAAAGAAAAATCTATCAAAGCAGTTAGTGAGATCACAGTAAGTGTAGCATGGATGTTTGTGAAAAAAATTCAGGGGTGTGATAATTGGCTTTCTAGCTACAGTGGTACCTCATACAATGATTTTAATCCGTTCCACAGGGCTCATTGTTGTACGAAACAATTGCTATACGATGCATGCATCTTGTAGCGATTTCCCCTATGGGATGCATCGTATAATGATTTTTTCACTAAGTGTTTTTCCCCATGAAAAATTGTTGTACAATTTTTTCCATAGGGAAAATTGTTATGCGGGACACCAATTTTTCCCCAAAACGTAATTTTTATGCAATTTCGTCACTGTACAGGGCGATTGTTGTATGAGGTTCCACTGTAATTGTATATGCATTATGTTTGGACAAATGTATAAAAATATTGAAGTACTGTAGTTACCCATTTTCAAGGCTGCCATCGGAGTGGAATCCAAACACATTAACCAGCCCAACTGGCACCCGTGCAGATCACTTGTGTTAAATCTGACAATTACACATTTAGATTAGAAGTGGGGAAGAAGAACGAAAACCTCGGGTTTTAGATATAAACTATTTTTGTATTTCCTCCTTAAAGGAGTGAAAGAGGGTTGTGCCTATTGCTCTTTTAAAGTCTCTCACTCACTCCCTTCTTAGGAAACTACTTGGACCTCCCTTTGTGCACCCAACCCAACTAGAGGAAAGAAGGAAATAAAAATTAAGCAGAGCTAGCTCTGCCCTGACCGGAAGCATTCTTGTTTACACAGTTCAGTGTGTGAGTTAGCTTTGCCTTTTGTGCTTCCTTATATGCAGGAACGGGGTGTCCACTGGGAACTAGAAATGTAGTGTTGTAGGCAAGACTCAGGTTGGAGGGTCTCCCAAGGGACACAGGCCAAATTGGCCCTGATCTACGCACCCTTTATTTGAGCACAGAGTAAGGTGGGACTTCCATGTATCTTACATAGATTCTCAGCTCCCCTTTCTGAAAGGTTGCTATTCTGCTACTCACCAGTGGTTTCTCCTAATGTTTTACTTGAAATTCAAATTCACTACCTAAGTAGCCAAACAATTTTCTGTCTTTTCCCTCTGGAGAAGAATCAGCAGGTGCACTGTTTTCATATACAGTAAAAACCCGTTTTACAGAATCCTCATTTTACAGAAACCCCATTTTACAGAAGGAATTTTTGCTGAAAACGTGTCCCGTTTTACATAAAAACTCTGTTTTGCAGAACGCGATTTTCCAGAGAGCATTGCACCTGGTGGGCTATATTATAAAAGACCACCCACAGCCATTCTGGTCCCTGTGGGTTGCAGGAGAGAGGTCCGTAGAGCAGTTAGAGAGTTGTTTTTTTTGGGGGGGGGTCGGGAACAGTCCCCCCCCCATACGTTCTTATGGGAATGCATCGTTTTACAGAAAAAACCAAGTTAAGGAAAAAGCTATGGAACAGACTTTTTCCGTAAAACATGGTTTTACTGTACAGTATTGTATTCCTGGATAGAACTCTCTGAGTCTTTGAATGGTCTTCTCTGGGTGTTACGACCCACAGTGTTTATTTTTATTTATTTATTTTTCACGCTTATATACCGCCCACTCAGGTACAACCCAACTCAGGGCGGTTTACATAGCATACAGTAAATACATAAAAGACACATGATAAAACAAAGTTAAAAGTTAAAAAACCCACTCCTAAAAGGTGTGCATGAACCGAAGGGACCTTGGGGGAAGGCACACTTCTCTATACCAACCACCCAACGGTACCCCCATCCCCACCCGCACCCCAAACTTGGCCCACCAGCCAGGTCTTTAGTTCCTTCCTAAAGGGCAACAACTCCATCTGGAGACGCAGTTCCACAGGCAGGAGGTTCCAAAGGGCCGATGCAGACATGGAGAAGGCCCTCCTCCTTGTGCCAGAGAGGCGAACCCCCCTGGCTGATGGCACAATTAGAGAGCCCCTCCGGTCTGCTCTGGTTGGACGGACAGACGTCCTTAGGGCGATGCAGTCTCTAAGATACCCTGGCCCACTACCATGTAGGGCTTTAAAGTTCAAAACCAGCACCTTGAATTGCACCCGGAGACAAACTGGTAACCAGTGCAGCCCCCGAAGCAGTGGTGTGGCATGGGCATAACGCCCACACCCCATCACCACCCGGGCTGCGGCATTCTGGACCAGCTGCAGCCTCCGAATGGTCATCAAGGGCAGCCCCATGTAGAGCGCATTACAGTGTTGTGACTAGTGTCTGCCAAACAAAGAGCCTTCTCGATTACTGCCCTCCATCTCTGAAATGGCCACTTAGCATTCTGGTAATTTCACATTAAAACTATTTTGGCTTGGTTTTAAATCTAAAAACCTTGTGCACCTATGCCAGTTCACCAAAGTATATATCTCTTAAACAGGATTGTGCTTTAAACCTGTTCTTGTCATATAGAAGATCTGTTATAACAGAACTTGCAGGGGGTTTGAGCTTTTGTTTTCATAGAACTGCTACCAATTAACAGCCTCTAAAAAAGGGGAGGTGGTTGTGTTAAGCAAAAGAAAAATTTGTAGCAGGCTAAGACCATGCCTAGACCAGTAAAAAACACACAGAGTGGAATGAGGAAAGGAGGATTTGCAGACATTCAGATAAGGCATTCACAGGTGATCTAGTAGTGTAGAATGTACTTTAGGTAAACTAACTAGAGCCAGGTGAACTTTATTCAGTCAGCAGATCTTCACTGGAAGATCTGCAGACTTCTTCGGTGTTGTATTCAGGCAACATGACCTGAAACTTAAGGTCAATTTTCCCTTCATCTCTCCATTTGCTTTTTGTAACATACAGATGAAACTCGGAAAATTAGAATATCATGCAAATGTTCATTCATTTCACTTAAACAGTGAAACAAATATATGAGATAGACTCACTACATGCAAAGCGAGATATGTCATGCCTTATTCGTTATAATTGTGATGATCATGGCATATAGCGTACATGAGATTATGTGATGATTATGGGGTACATGAGATTAAGGGGTTTGGGGTTTTCATAAACTGTAAGCCATAAATTTCAATATTATAACAAAGTAAGGCTTGAACTATCTCACTTTGCATGTAATGAGTCTATCTCCTATATTTGTTTCACCTTTTAAGTTGCATTACTGTACTGAATGAACATTTGCACGATATTCTAATTTTCCGAGTTTCATCTGTATTGATGGGGATTGCTGGAGATGCCCAGATGCTTGCATGTTAGCTTAATAAAAGTATTTCCCAAATACAGATTTTTGCCATACCTTCAGCCAATGTGTGCTTGATAAACTGGAATCCCACTGTATAGATTTTTCAAAACTAGCTATATGTGTTGCTTCTTTTTTGCCTCCTCTCTCTTCTCCCAGCAGCATTGAGGAAATGTTATTTAAGATGAAATAAAACGTGAGATTGCTTCGAACTTGGAAGTGCATGATTTTGAAGGGTTTCTAATGCATATTACCCAATATGCTCTAGTATAAAAAGATTTCGCAGCTGTGAAGCTGGCAACATTGATCAACATATTTTATAGTAAAGGAAGCTAGTTGGGTAGAAATCTCTTGTAATACCTTCTTTCAACAGAGTCAACAGAGTAGAGGAGGTAAGTTGTGGAAATTGCAATCTTGTTTGTCATTGTATTTCAGAGGAAGTAAACTGCTTTTGTCAGTGTGTCTGGAACAAAGCGTGAAATGTCATTCTTAAGAGCCCAGCCCCTGTTGTGTTTGTCTGAAATTCTTCTTACAAAGAATATCTGACTGGGATGCCGTTTCTCACCCTCCTTTCTTTTTTGTGTGCTATGGCAAAGCAGTATTTCTTGTAGGTAATTAAAGAAAGGGGGGCAAAAAATGGTGAAGACCCAGGAATGCTGTTCAGGGAAAGATAATGTATGGACCTGAGGCATATATATTTAGCCAGAACAAAAAAAATAAAAGTGATTTCAACAGAAAACTAGCAGAAATAGTTTCTTTGTGAAGCATTTTCAAGAATTATGCTATTGGAACCTAAACCAAGATGTAGCGTGAGGCACTGGTTCTTTATGTTACATATGTGAGCATTTCCCCATCATCACCACCATCATCTCCCCCTCCTCCTTAGCCATCTAAAGGCCTTTCATAACTTCAGAGTAGCTGGTTGTGTATGTGTTCATGTCCCATGCTGGCTGATTAGTGTGCTACCCTAAATATTCTGTTTTGGTGCCAGATTCTTGGATTTAGGTACAGCCATGGCCTGGCTCCAGACATTTTGTTTCTGAGGTGAGACAAGATGTGGCATTTGCTTTGACTGCTCCCCTCTCTGCTTCCCAGTCAAGACACAAAGTACCCAATTTTAGCCAAATTATTTTCATGCATAAATTAACCCCCCTCCAAACTTCCCATTCCTTGGGTATGAAAATACAACAGTCATAAATACTTGACACTTTCCTGCCATTTTGTGCCATTCTGAATCAGCTACCTGAAGTGACTGCTTCGCTAGAGCTAACCTTAGCTGTCAGTGACAAAGAGGAATAGTACAGTAATCATTACTGGAGAGGGGATAATGATTCATTTGGGGGATACAAGATGTAAAATGAAGCGGGTTCATATTTTTCTGGTCCTGGGGATTATTGGCTTCAATTTGGCTGTTTTGCATTAAGTTCAAGTGATCTGGCTTATTTCCATTTCTTTTGATAATTAATGAGGTGCTAGAAACATTTTCCTCTTTTCCTCACCCCAGTAATACTAAAATCAATTTTATTTTCTCATTCGACTGACTAACGCAGCCATAATGAAGTAAGAGGTTAAAAGGAGAATGCATAAAAAAGAACATCTGTTGAATTATGCAAAGTGGTTTTTTAAATTCACTACGATTTTTTGCCACCCAGTCAAACATCGGCTATCTGCAATACAGTGCTTGCTTGTCTTTTCAGGAGGTCTACAAACCACAGAGGAAGTACCAGCGTCGAGCAGGAGCAGAAAAGTTAATAGATGAAGAATCCCAAGTGCATGCAACGCTTCTGGAATATGGCCGGTAAGTACATCCTGTATTTCTAGATAAGGCTGAGGTTCCTTGGACATTTGCCAGTGATTCTTTTGTGAGAAGGTCAGTAATGACAGACAGGCTCTGAAAGAGAGGTCTTTTAGTACTCCTAAGAAGTTTAAGTTTGGATACAAACCAAAAACCTTTTTAGACCAGTGTTCTGTTTTCATGGTGGACAAGCAAATTGCCTATAGGAAGCCCACAACAGGGCTTCATCCCAGTGGTGTCCTTCATGTTTTCTCTAGCAACTAGAGTGGGGGATGCTACTGTATTTGTCGGAAAGATTATATATAAAATTATCTACAGAGATTTTGCCACCAGCATTTACCACAGAATGAGAGAGAGCACACAGATCTTGGGACCACTCAGATCACAGCTCAAGTTCCAAACTGAGAATTCCGGTCTCCAACGGTCAGTTTCTAACTGCCAGTTTCCCAACTGCCAAATCCCAACGGTCATTTCCTAACTGACAAATTTTTTGTCCTCTGTGAAAGCCCCACCCTTTCACATATAATTAGAACTGCTCTCTACCGCCACCTAGCATCCGAATGACACAATTGCCAATAGCCCATGAACACTGCACATAGAACATCAATGTAAAAGGAGCAGCAATATTTCTGACAGTAGTCACAGCTTTAGGATTTGTTCCTTGATATACATGGGGACTGGCCTGGCCCTGTCCAAAGTCAATGCTTCCTTCAGAACATACTTGCTTCGTTCAGCTGCTGGATTGTAATATAGGAGGAGTTCTCTATAGGTAGCCTGTCTCTCTTTTCCCTTCTGTTGTTGATTGGTTGAACGGTCACGTTTATCTCCATTTGTTCATTGAGCATGTATTTTATATAGCTGATGAGCATATCGATCTCATCTTTTGCCAAGTTTCCTAGAGAGTGACAAGGTTGGATACAAATTGAATTCTTGCAGCATAAGGAAATTAGGCTTTGAGGATGTGGTGAGAAGCTTTTTTGGGAGATTTTTGTAAAGTGAAAAGGGAAATAGCTTTCTATGAAACATTTGATTCAATTTGTTTCTTTTTTCTTTTTTAAAATCCTAATTTTCTGTGTTTTATCTAGGAGCAATGCAAGTGTTGTCTTAGAGGCCAAAATGTTTATTCAGAAACTATAGTTCCCATTTTAGTGTCAGTATTAATACAGTAAAACCCCTACTTACGAAAAAAATAGTCTGTTCCGTAGGCTTTTGCTTAAACTGTTTTTTTACGTAACTCGAAACAAACCCATAGGGAAAATGAAATTTTTATTTAAATCGAAGCAAATCCATAGGGAAATTAATTTTTACGTAACTCGAAGCAAACCCATAGGGAAAAGAATCTTTATGTAACTCGAAGCAAACCCATAGGAAATCGTGTAAATCGGGACATGGTTTTGGCAAAAAATCATTATGTAAGTCAAATTTTATGTAACTCAATGCATATGTAAGTCAGGGTTTTACTGTAATTTGTTTTCAGGGTTCCCTTGAGAACTGCTTCAATAGTTGACATATTTGTACTTCCATCATAGTCATAGTCCCACATTCAGATTCTTTAACTTTTTTTATTATCCCTTTCCTTAGTTTCACTGGTTATTTCTTGTGAGTATTCCGCCTTTGTGTATGTATGTGGGTTTTTTTCTTTTCCATGTTGGCTCTGGCACTTGAGTTTGCATTTGTATTATAACTTGTGTTCATGCTTGCCATTTAATAGTATTATAAAGTGCAAATCCATGACTTTCTTTTCAGTGCAAAAAAGTGGAATTTGTTGGGATGGAAAGTGCAAAAGGTCTTACTTCCACCAAGTCTGGGTGCACTTATTTCTCTTAATCTGCAACTACATCATGTAATATACACTATACTAGTGATGACCAACCTTAGCACTCCAGGTGTTCCCAGAATATTTCAAGAAGACCCTTGGTAGCTTACAATATTAAAACAATATTAAAAGCTAGAAAATCATTAATTGTTACCATATTTTAAGGCGATTAAACCAGTACAGTATTCTAATTATGACTAGTTCATAAAAATAGTTAAAACAAATTTAAAAACAAGTTTAAAAAAGACAAAACAGCCCTATTTTTAAAGCTCCTTCATAGGCAGCTGGTTACTGAAGAAGTTTTAAAAGCCTGCCTAAAGAGAAAGGGTTTTCATGTCTGCTGGCAGAAGAACAGCAAAGAGGAGACCAGAGTGGTCTCTTATGGAAGGGAATTCCATCATTTGGGAGCAGCATCAAGAAAAGCCTTCTCATAGCCTGACCTTAGCTTGGTCTCACCAGCTTCAAAGGGCCTCCGCAGATGATTTTTAAGCCCAGGAAGACTCATCAAGGAAGGTAGCTTGGAATTAAGTACCTGCTTGACCTATGTTTTCAGCTTTTATTTTTTGAGCGCACAACTAACCCTGAAGTTTTTTTCCCCTTTTGTTCTGTTCTAAAAAGCCTTAAGAGCTGATCCGTGCATGTTTGAAAAAGACATGTTTTATTAAAGCGAATCTAGTCTCAAAGTCTCTCTTGTTCTTTCCTTCACCCCAACCTACGCCTTTATGCATTATAGGAGGTATGGCTTCAGCAGACAAGGACAATTTGAGAAGGTAAGGTTGCTTCTTGCTCAGGACTGCAAGTAGGGGAGGACTACTGTATGTATTGATGTGGAGGGTTTGTTCTGCTCACGGGACTGTTTCTGTTAACATTACCTTTCCCTGTAATTCCTTGAAACCTGCCCTCTTAAGAGCAGATTTCAAGGGACACAGGCAGCAGTTAGCCAATGAAATATTGGAAAGTGTGAGGCAGCAAATTATTTGAAGGTCCTTGTTAGGTACTGCAATCTTGTTGCAGCCATTAAAACTTCAAGCAAAAAATAATCTGTTTTTTGCCCAGGCTTTTATGAATTCCTAGTGTTAGTACTTTTTAACTTCAGAAATATTTTGTTTTATTTTTATTTTAAAATAAACTATTATTTTAGATTTTTAAAATATAGCTGGCTGGGTTGCTCATGGGTTTAGGCATCCAACTGCAGAGCTAGAGTTTGGGAATTAGATTCCCCACTGTGCCTCCCAGGAAAACAGCCATTCTGTGTAGTCATGGGCAAGCTGCAAAGTCCCAGGGCGCTTCCAGATGAAGAGAATACTTCTGTGTATTCTCCACCCAGAAAACCTTGGAAAGGGTTACCATTTGCCAGAATTGACTTGATGGTATGCAATTGTTATTATTATTATTTTAAACATTTGTTTATTACAGTAGTATCTAACCTAACACTGCCCTATTTATCAATGATTTGCTACAGTGTGCATGTTCAGGCTTCCACTTTTATGGAGTTCACAGGGGCCCAGTACTTCCAGACTACCTAAATGAAGTAGACGTCCAGGAGGACTCTGTTTAGCACTCATTCAGTTAGTGCTGCAATTGCAAGGTCCCCCCCCCCCTGTAGATAATAGCAGAAGTGGCTTAACAGTTCTTTCTTTTGAGGACATCCTGGGACTGCACAGCTAGCCTTTGGCTTCACAGACTAGCTTTGTGGTGGTGAGCCTTGAAACTCCAGCTGTTCTTGGACTTCAATTCCCAGAAGCCCTGATCAGCAAGCATACTGACTTGGGCTTCTGGGAATTGAAGTCCAAAAACAGCTGGAGTCCCATAGTTCACCACCAATGGTCACTAGCCCTTCATTCCCAACCTCTCATTCCACAGAACCTGATTGTTAGTGTTAATAGCTACAAATAGAAATCCTCATCTAAATTAAAATATATTCCTTTTCTCACTCAGATATAGGTATATTTATTTATTTATTAAGCTTATACCCCGCCTCACTAGGAAAGACTTTCCTATTCTGGGCTGCTAACAGCATAAAGCTCAACAATACAAACAAACACACATTTTAAAATGTTCATATAAATACCTTGAAGGTACATCAAAAGCAAGAAAAACCGTAAAGGAAAACCCTATTTGTGACATGGAGAGACGGAATAAAATATTCAACACATTAGTGGAAGGATATGTTATTACTAAATTTTTGCACAATCTCTTATCCCTGACCTGACAGCTGTGCCAGTGTTAATCAGTTAGCATTCTACAATTTGAAAACAATTTGGTAATGGTCATTGTTTATTCTTTGCAAGCATTTTCTATATTATTTTTGTTTCATGCTTGACAGCCACCAGGAAACCTGATTTATCTCATAGGTGGCTAAAAGTGTTTCCTCATGCTTGGCCTAATCATTCTGGAACAAAACAATTGACTAGTGTCAGATGAACTAATACTGGAGAATAAATAACTCTTTCCCCAAGAAAGCCAGTACAGTATGTCTCAATTAAATTTTGATTCATTTGAAAACAAGGCAAGTGACATTATACTTTAGTGCAGAATGACTGAATGTTGTGGTATTGTGAAATGACTAAGTTGCATTCCCACACAAACAAGCAAACATATTCCAAAATCCATATCCCTATCTTTGTATTGTATTCTAAAAAATATGGCTGCAACTCTTCACCATCTCCTGTTGGACTTAATATATTTGTGTTTTGAACTACCAAAGGCTGTTGTCAGAACTTAAGCACTGTTAAAGGGCATACTGTGCAAGCAGATAATAAAGTACTGTATATACCAGGGGTGCCCAAACTTTTTGGGCTGCGGGTCGGTCATGTGGTTCCTCCCACCAGTAGTGGATTTAAAACGTGCCTTACAATCTGTTTTGCTACAGGATGAGATAGATTTTTTTGGCTGCCACTTTCTCTGCTTAAACCATACCATACAACAGAGCCTTGTTGCCCAATATGCTGTAGTGGCAGAGACAGGTCCCGTACAGCATGAGAAGGAACTACTACTACTATGACATCATCATCATAATCATTGCTTGAACTTTGTTTTTTTTATTTGTGGACTGTTTCTGAATCCTGTTGCTTGGTAAAATGAGCCACATCAGAGTAGGCCAATGGGGATTTGGTGAGTCAGCTCCTCAATACGTTCTGTTAATTCAAGTGGACTTACTCTGGTGTGACTCACTACACTAAGCAACAGGATTTCAGCCTGTAGAAACAGTCCAAACACAACTAAGAGAAACATGGATGGATGTTTAGTGTCTGTGTCCATTCCTGTGCCTGTAAAAAGATAGAGGGGGAAGAGGGGGAGTTTATAGTATATTGGAGTTTTACTTTTGGTACATTCCCCACCCCCACCCCCTGACTGTTCCATACCCTTTTCATCTCAATCATACTGGCGCTTCCCTCTCCCTTTTGTAACAGACTGAAGAGAAGAAACTGGCGCTTCCACCTGGGCTTGTATCAGCAGGGAAAAATGAGGCCTATACTGAAGATGACTTTCAAGCTGCAGAAGAGGTCTGCAAAACTGGTAGTTTGGGATGGGCTTAATCAGAGGTCTGGACACGGAGGAAAATTAATAGCTTGAGGTCCTTCCCCCCCCCCCCCCATTTTCACTGCATTAAATGAGTTCAGTGACAGAACCTTTCTGCACTCCAGTTCATACCCGTCAAGCATGGCTCCGGAAAATGTGGGACCTGCGCAGAACCCTTTTGCACAGAAACTGTGTATGCGCAGAAGGGTTCTGTGCATGTGCAGTAACTACTTTCCCCGCTGGTGAAATTACGGGATGGTGGCAGGAAAGTGGAGGAAGTGGCGCGGAAATACGGGAAATCCCGGCCAATCCGGGATACTTGACAGGTATACTCCAGTTTTGTATGCTTTGACAAAATGGGCAAACGTTAAGCTATAGAGTGGTACCTTTTATTTAATGGCTCTACTTGATTGTGAACATGTATATTGCACCCACTTACAAAAAGCTTGTACTAGTATGCTTAGCATTCTCTCATTACTAAAATATAGACTTTGGTGGTCTTTGCATATAAGGACCACCTCTTCCATTCTCTCTCTCTCTGCCTGCCTGTTGGGCATAGACACACTACTTTTTGCACAAAGGCTACTTTTGCTGCAGGTGCCTAAAGATAAGAATGTTTCTCCTTTTAAAAAAATGTTTGTCTGGGGTTGAGGAGCAGAAGCTGCTACTTGTCACCAAGGGTGTAACTTTGGGCCTTATAATGTCCATCGTCCATCACTATTGCCTGGGTCTGGTGGAAAATTCCATGGAGAGATCACATATTATCTCAGAAGCATGGGTTACATGTTTGGAAATCAAATTTTCTGATCTTATACTTTGTTTTCTCATCAGTTTCGTATTAAGGCTTTGATGACAGAAATGGCTGCAATGGGAACAGAAGAGGTAAACACATCTTGGCTTGTTAATCAGAGCTCTATTAATTTCAGTTTATTATGAAAGTGCATCCCAAATCTAGTTGTTGTTTTTAACAGGATAGCATGATGGGAAAATGTATGTGCCAGATTATCTGCTGCCAAATGCTTTTTATCTGAAATAGTCCCTCTTTCATGGGGCTACAAATTGAAATTGGGCTGAACTGTGACTTGATACACAATCAACACAAAAGTTGCACTTACTGTGTAGTTTTCTTTTGTATCTGTTAAACCAGCTTAGTACTACAACATAAGCAACGTGTTTGTTCCTCCATCTTCAAGTTGACTTCAAAGCTTGTACAGCCTTTGAAATGAGGTTAAATGGGGTGAAACTGCTTGTGTAAACTACAGTGTAAAAATCGAAAGAATGAAAACACTAGTGATATAGGTGGGATTAACAGGTGTTTAGACTCTGTCACTTCTGTAGGCTTCTGCTAAATAAAAAGAAACATACTACTTCCAAATATTTCCTGTGAGCAGAAATTTCCTTCTCATAATCATAACAATCACAATAAACCTAAGTTCCTTCTTTCTTATTCTTCTAACAAAAAGATTCCTGAAACAGTTTGATTGGCCTGTGTATAATGATGATCGTGCCTGTAAGCTTACATTTTAAAAGACATAGCACAAAAGGGGAAAGAGATGAGAAGCAAAGAGAAAGGCAATAAGTGTAGGCACTGATCCTTAAAATATAAATGCTGGTTCTCGTAATAAGCAAGTGAAAACAAATCAAGGAGAGGGCAGGCTCAATGGAGCAGACATTTTATCAGAGCTGATTGTCTGACTCTGATGTTCTTCAAAGTTTTCTTGCTTAGGCTTGTCTAGTAGTGGCTGTGTCATTTCTATGTACATTTTTCTACTTCATTACTCCATCACATCTATGCTTCTCCAGTACAAGCTAGGGAAGCCAAGCAATGGATTTAACTGCAATCCATTGAAAAACAGGGCATTTTGTATCATACTGGCTTGCAGTATATTTCCACTTCTTAAGCATCCATACTGTTTGTACTTTGCTTGCAGGGCAGGCTGACAGCAAGCTCCGTAGGCCAGATCGTTGGGCTTCAGTCTGATGAGATCAAACAGATCGTCTCAGAATATGCTGGGAAGGTAGGTAATTTTTACCCATAATTATTTTCCATTAAACTTTCCTAAGTCTACAACTTTCAGGCCTTCATGCTTCTTTATTCTAAGATGACTTGTTCTCTGTACTACAGTGCTACTTGGTTTAGAGCAGGGATTCGCAACCTATGGCCTATGGCACCAAATAGTCCAGCCCCTGACCTCACTCCAGCTGCCCCCACAGCCAGAATTGGCAACGGACTCATTTACGGCTGAGTAAACATGTTTACGACAGCCTTAAATGAGTCCGCGGTCATCATAAACAGGTTTACGACAGCAGAGGATGCATTTTACAGCACCAGTCCGGCCTGCTCAGCTGTCTGAGGGGGGCCTGAAAACCTCCTGGTTTATTGCTTGAAAAATGTTTTGTGTTGTGTCTGCAGTGCACTACATCCTAAGCGAAACATGGGAGATTTAGGAGTTATTGTCCAACAAACAATCAAAAAGATGTTACAAGCTCTGGATTGGAATAGTCATGATTTGCCGAAACACCTTAATGAGGTTAGAAAAGCATGTGGCCCCCACTGCTTCCACCACACCAGGAAGTGCCATGTGGTGGAGGAATGGCAAAATGGCCGTCCGGCCCCCAAAGCTGTCTGAGGGAGCATGACCCAGCCCCCAGATTTAAAAGGTTTTGAACTCCTGATCTAAACCAAAGTAACCTAACTTCCATACTGGCTGAGGAAAACGTTATAGGACACTGGGACAAAAAGGACTGATCTAGATTAGAATACAGAATAGCATGAGACAGTGACCCACACACTATGATCATGGAGCCATCTCCTGTGGCACATATAAAATGCAACATGTTATATCTGCTTTCTCTATCTCATGGTTCAGTTTATAAGTGCCACTAAATATTTTTCAAATGTTTGCTTTTTATAGATCACATGCTATTCTTTCACCAGAAATGAAATGGTCTTGATGCAGATTTGAATAAGCTTGATTTGGGAAATTTTAAAATACTTTTTAAAAAAGTATTAAAAGCTGTACAATTTATTGTTGATAATCTCGGCCCCTTAGCCTCTTATCTTTTCCTAACTACATTCAGTGGTTGTGGTACATGAGCATCAAAGTGTAACATGACCAATTCCATTTCTCTTCTTTTTTGTTATGTAGAAAATCTATGCCAATTAATTTGCTTGTTCTCTGTGCTACAGGATTGGTCATCTTTGATCCTCCAGATGTTTTAGATGAGGGACCTTTGGCCCTTTCGGAATCCCTGGCCAGGGAAAAGGTTTAAGGAAGTCTAGAAACCTGGGTGGAGTCCCAACCTGTTGTAGCATCCATGACACATGCAAATTCCTAACCTCTTTTTCTTGCAGGAGGCTTCCTAATAAATTGCAGGGAATTCTTGTATAGAAATTTAATTTCATGATTATCTGTGAATCTTGCAGGAATGTTGAACAATAAGTTATTTATATACTCTTCTCTCTCTTGACCCCTCTCCTGCACCCGTAGCAATCAGAACTCTCTGCAGAAGAGCGTCCGGAAAGACTCGGTGCTGCCCAGCAGCACAAAAGGAAGGTGGCATCTCTAAACAAGCAGATCTTACAGAAAACCAAGCAGCTGGAGGAAGTATGTTTTCTTTTCTTAATGGTCCTTATTTATTATAGCTAACAACCTTCTTTACCAGCATGAATTATTGGGAGAGGCTTAACTTAGAAGAACCATCAGAACAAAATTAAGAGATTGAGAACTTTATGTCCTAATAAGTTCCAGTTTGAAGGATTTGTGTCAGAAACAGGGAACTCTGGAAGAGGAAGCAAAACACGGAGCCAGACTGCTGTGGGACTCGGTGCGTTGTAGTCCTTGAAAAACCAAATGTGGTTGTTTTTTTTGTGCGTTTTTTTTTCAGAATTGAAAAGGACCTCTTGGGGCAGGCTCTTATAATTCCTGAAAATATTGCATGGATGTTCCCTTGGCCACTTATACAACTGGTGTTGTGCCTGTTGTGGTTTCATAGCTTTATTGCCATCTGTTTTAAATCCTATCTGCCATTTCCTCTTTGTGCTAGCATTTTCATGCAGCACAGCTGGATATGATTTCATGAAGCCAAGCTGACTTTCCTATGTGAGGATTTTGTAAATTGTATTTTTCTATGATATTCTAGGACGGGGGTGCCGAAACTTTTTGGGCCGTGGGCCAGTCATGTGGTTCAGCAGGCTGGTCACATGGTTTCTCCCATTGGATATGGAAGTAAAACGTGCCTTGCAATCTGTTTTGCAACAGGAGGAGATAGATTTTAGGCTGTCATTTTCTCTGCTTAAACAAGGGGTACCCAAACTTTGGCCTGCAGGCCAGATCTGGCCCCCAACACCAATTCATCCAGCCTGTGATGCTCTCGTCACTCCCAGAAGTAGAAGTAAAATGCTCCTGTTCTGTGATTTGTTCATTTATTCCATCATTCTTTATTTCCGTGGTTTTGTACGAAATGGGGCATGCATGCACCTGTGTGCAGACATAGCCTTATATCTAGCATACTTTCCAGTTGTACTTTCTAGCACTGGAAGGAATTGTACTTGCTCAGTTTCCTGAGCATTTTACTTCCGCTTCCAGGAGCGACGAGGGCGGTGCAGGCCGGATGAATCACAGCAAATCCATTCGTGCAGATTCATGGCGGCTTGGGCTTCTGAGAATTGAACTCCAAGAGTGACAAGGTTTGCCATCACGGCCCTAAAATATTGCTCCTAAGGAGTTCGAAATTATGGAATGCCATGGGTGGAGATTTAAGCTCTAAGTGTGCTGCAAGAAAGATCTGGCTTGAGAATTTTGTTGCAATACAGGCCAATATAATTTCTTATCTAGCTTTCTTGTAGATAATTGTCAGAATTCTGTTTTGTATTCATTTAAGGTTTGCATATCTTGCCATGGCTAATTGATGAGGTGCTGGGGTGCATCCTCCTGGTCACATACTCAGGTGCAACTGAGCTTTGCCCTTGACATCTTGTCAGTTTTAATTAGCCACGGCAATTATTCAGTCCTTATGCAAATGCCAAGAGGATTCTTATTGAAGTGTGATAAATGCTGAAATGTGGTGAAACAAGCTTCCAGACTAAATTCTGTTAGAATACAGATACAGGATGGACTGTTAAGTCAGAAGATCCCAGTAAGGTTCTCATGTTTGTGTCAATGCAATTGCAAGGTAGAGGTAAAGGTCACCCTTGCTCGAAAGCCAGTCATATCTGACTAGGGTTCAGTGCTCATCTCTGTTTCATAGCCAAAGAGCCAGCGCTGTCTGCTTCTGCAGACGTTTCCGTGGTCATGTAGCAGGCATGACTACACACCGGAGCGCACGGAACACTGTTTACCTTCCCACCGAAGTGGTCTCTATTTATCTACTTGCAATGTCTTACTTTTGAACTGCTAGGTTGGCAGGAGCTGAGACAAAGACAGAAGGTCACTCTGTTCTGCAGTATTCAGGTATCGAACTGCTGACCTGCCACCTTCCAGTCAGCGTCTTAGCCGCTTGAGCCACTACAGTCCCTAAGTGCCATGTATTGTTGCTATATTTAACTAAAAGCCCTGACCAAAGAAATCTTATTCCCTTAATTGGTTGTTCCTTTGTTTTTTCATTTCTGATAAAAGTTGCAAGCCAAATGTGCTGACCTGCAAACAGGATGTAATGAGGCCAAAAAGACACTAGCTGAGGTAAGTGTCTATTGTTTTCTTCTTCCACCTTCTACTTAGATTAGTCTCCAAATTGGGGAGGCGGGAGACTTAAGTCGGGCTCATCTAAAAGTTTGTGCCTTTGCCTTTGGATGTGAGACAAAAGGCCTAAGATGCAGCTTGTAACTCTGCAATTTTCCCTGTCTTTTGTTAAGGAAGGCTTTAGTAACTTACTGCATTATGCCAGCATCTAAACTAATGCATGTATTGACGGTTCTTTCTCTTTCCTTTTTCTACTTTCCTTGACATAGCAGTTGCTAATCTTCCCCTTCCCCCATCCCCAGTAGAGACTCTGCAAATATTCCACAGGTTTTCTCTTCTTTTAATTACAGTGCAGTAATGGGAGGATTACAGCTCAACAGGAGCAAATTTCATGACTCTACCGCTTGGCCAAGAACCACCATGGCCAGTGTGGAAAGCTTTAAATAGATTGTGTGCAGGGGTAGGAAGATCAAGAGCTTATTTGAAAAAGTGGGATTTCCCTGTAGACGGCAGTGTGAATGCGGAGAAGTACAAACTATGTCCCACGTGATACAATACACATGATGTCCCTCAAAGTGCACTGAAGAGGACTTATGTTGGCAAGAGGAAATCCTGTTGAATTGGGAAGATGTCATCTAGCCCTTTTTAATTCTATTTTGTTTTTAGATGTGTTAATTTTAGCTTTGTATGCCATTATATGCTGGTGGTGCATCTGACACAAATAAAGAAAGTGGAATTATGTACAAGGCTGCGCTTTAATAAGTATTTATAGGATGGCAGTCTTAATAGCCAGCTAAGAAAGTGAAATTGCACATATAATCTGCAAGGACTGCATGGATTCTCTGAATTACCAAGCAATGTAATGTAGAATAGTATTGGTGATCAGCTTCTATTTTAAACACAAAATTTATTTCTCAGTTGTGCTGCATAAGGGTCAATGCAATTTTTCTACAATTAACCCATTATTTAGCTACAAAGAAATAAGCATCATGTCTGCTTTCTGTATTTAATGTTTTCTGTACTTCATAGTAACTGGCTGGATAGCTAAGTACAGTAAGTGGTTTAGGTATCTGGTTGTGGAGCTAGTTGTTGGGAGTTGGATACTCTGCCTCCTGGGAGAAGAGCCAGCCTGTGTAGTCTTTCGCAAGCTACACAATCTCAGGGTGCTCTCGGAAGAAGGAAATTGTAAACCATTTATGTGTCTTCTACCTAGAAAATCTTGGAAAGGGTAGCCATAAGTCAGAATAGACTTGAAGTCATGCAGTTATTATTATTATTATATTTTCATAGTAACAGAGAATGGCTGAATTCCTGTTCCACTTGGCATAATGTACAGTTATGCCTGCACCAGAAGTGTCTTGGGACTGATGCCCAGGAAGGGAGCATTGTGCAGTTGTTCATGTAGTTTGCATACCAGTTGAGCAATTGTTTGCAAAGGTCACAATTGAATGGTTCATGTTGCAGTTGCTCAGTCAATAGTTTCAAAGTGTAAGAAGCACTTTGTGGATATTAACTCTGTCTGCTGTGATTATACCGGTTGAGTGGTTGCGAGTGTTCTGGTCCCAAAAAGGGACTCTCTCAAGCCCTGAGCGGTGTAGAGATAGACGAGAAGAAAGAAGATACTTTATGGTGAACTTGTTTCAACATCTTCTCACTTTATTTGCTGGCAACTAAGGTGAGAGGATGGTGTGCACTTGTGATCTGTTAGAAACCTTTCTGGCCTTAGCAATTGAGAGTCAGGTTCTGGCACTATTGCCAATGAAATATTTAGAGGCTTTCTGTTATTAGATTTATCATATGTTAAGTTAGTGGGCAGAGGGAACAATTACTGGGAGATGCAGCAGTTGTCTAGAGTTAGTCCAGCTAGTATGGTAGTTCCCAGGTTGATAATCCATGGAGGGAATGGTTAGTTCAAGAGTTCTCAACCTTTTAAAGCTGGGGGTCGGGTCACGCTCCCTCAGACAGCTTCTCGGGCCAGACGGCCATTTTGCCCTTCGTCCACCACATGGCACTTCCTGGTGTGGTGGAGGTGGTGAGGAGCCACATGAAATGGTGCCATGGGCTGCATTCGGCCCACGGGCCACAGCTTGAGAGTCCCTGGGTTAGTGTCTTGCTTGTGAGAAGGCATTGGGATTGAGAGAGTGAATTATGAAGTTGAGAATAGATGTTTTCTCTGGGATAAGCAGGGAATCATGAATCCATTCATTTCACCTGGTCTATTTCTGGCACCACTGATGAAGAATTACTGTTTCTAAGTGTTGTGGGGGTTATGTATGGAAAGGCAATAATCTTGTGATTTAATCAGCATGATAAATCTTAAGAGGCATTTACTTTCCGATTGAGTTGATTCTTGTCTTTTATTTATTCAGTGTATTTACATCACCTTTTATCAATTCAAATCCCACAGGTTAAGAATTACGGTGAAAAACTGGACAAGGAGCTGGCTGCCTTGGAAATAGTGGAATCCCAAGCAGATTCAAAGTATGTGTTCAGTTCTTCTGCACCCTGGCTTATCAACTATTTACTCTTCTTTGTATAAAGTTACTTTAACTTTGTAGCTGCATGTTGTCGTCGACTGCAACTCATATCCGAGAATGCATTTCCCTCCCTGAAACAGGAAAAATGTCATTGGCATGAATTTGTTTAAGGTGGATCCCAGCTTGCCATGAAGTGACCCACACACTGTGATCACGGAGCCATCTTCTGCGGCACACACGAAATGAGACATGCAGGATTTAACAGCGGGATTGCAATGGACTGCCACAGCCTTAAGGATATGATCAAGGCGTGCCTTCACAGCCAGTCCATCTGGCATGGCCTCTTCCACCTCCATGACCGTTGGGAAGAGTTCCTCCTCCACTCATAGCTGCATGTATATTACGTGTATACTGTATATACTTTTCTTGTGTCTAGATATTTTCCAAAGCTGGTGCATCTCTGGGATAAGAAATTCTGAGGTTTGCAGATGAATGACAGAAAGGAGGTGGGCTGTGAATCCACAGAAGTGATAGAAACAAACTGTACCAGGCTTTGGCTGTGTGCAGAGCAATGGGAGGGGAAAATTTCAAAAGCAAGGATAATTGCAGGAGACTTTTTTAAAAAGAAAAATGTCAATATCCTTCCCTACTTGAATAAGCCATCCATTCTTAGGCACATCCAAAGAAAAAGCAGCTTCAGTGCATCTATTTCTTTTTCTCCCTCCTACATTTCTTCACACAAGTGCAACCCTCTGTATTGTGTGTGTGGAAGATAGATATAAATAGGTAGGGCTGCAGGTTGAAGGTAAGCTAAGATGTTCAGCTTGCATTTAAGCTTCCTATAGTGGTAAAAGACATTTTTTAGCATAACATTTGCTCACCTTTATGTCTTGTAGATTAGCTTTCTTTTGGGGGATTGATCATTAAGAGTTTTGTTTGCAAGCCTGATTGCTAAACCATGCAGACATAAGGCTAGTTTAAACTTTAAAGTTTAAACATGTCTGTGAAAAAACTCAAGTCTAGGAAAACATTCAAAATGGTTCCCACTTATATTTCCTTTGAAAAAATCCACCTCAGTCAGTGCTGCCTGTATACCTTTTTAAAATAGAGAATACACATGTTGCATCTAAACTTAAGTTCCATTGGCCCCAGTAGTTGGGTTGAGCTTCTTCATAAACATTTGTGCTGTATTGGATAATGGAGAAAAATGCAGGGAATGTTGTTTTTCATAGGATTAATGGTTTGTCGCCCAGTTGCTTTCCATTTTATACTCGATGGACAAATTCTGGTAGTAGTTCCCGTTGAAACACTTCTTTTGGTTGTATATGAGAAAACATCTTCAAAATTCCCCAAAATGAAAGAAATGTTGTAATTTAGTGTGTTGCAGAAGCTCCGGGCATTGGTGGCTATGAATGAGAACTTGAAAAGTCAAGAGCAAGAATTCAGAGCACATTGCAGGGTAAGTTTTAGAAAGTTCTTTCAGGCCATGTCTACACACAGCTCCCCTGAAGTGCAAGGTGTTCCCCTTTCCTGGACTGTATATCCTAAGACCTGTTACAAATGTTATACAGCAACGTGATACAACAGCCACGTACGTGTACATGATCATTCTCTGCATCAGTATCTGCAGATCAGTTGCATACGTCACATAAATCATGCCACCTGCCAGTTGTATCATGTATAATTCATTGTATCTCCAGGTAGGGTTAGGAAGGAATCTTGCCTAAAACCCTAGAACATTGATGGCAAACATTTTAGAGACCAAGTGTCCAGGTCACAGGGCAGTTGTGAATCTAAAGTGGGAAGGAAGAGAGCCAGGTACGGACATCTCAGTCAGTAATTATTGCTACATGGATGGTTTATGAAGCATCTTGTTGAATGTTCAGATCTTTTAACATAATTTTTTTGGGGGTAGCTCTTGTCTATAGTGCTGCAAAATGCTTTTTGTTAAGTTCTTGGAATATAGCATACAGAAAACGCTGCTTCATAAGCCCTTGGAAATTAGGACGAGAGTGTTGGTTGCTACAAGGGAAACGCACATCTTTTTTTGTACACTGATCCTGCCAGTGATGATTGCAATTTTGGAATCATTCAAGTATGTTTGCATTTTAAAACCCCAACACTTTCTTTTTATCCTTCTTGCCTGGTTTATCTGCATAAGAGATTTACTGCCTGCGCCTTCTAGAGACGTGAAGGCCTGGAAAAAATTCAGAAAAACCCCATTTTTTTCTGAAGCCTTTTTTGTTTTTCCCCGAAAAATTTGGAAAAAATATATATTATAAAATGTTTTATTTAACATGATGAATAAAATATTTTAAGATAATGCCGTGTTCAAATATTTTATAAATCATTTCTAAAAAATACGTATGGTGTCAGATTATTTTCAATTTTTTCCGAGCTTCAAAATTTCCGGAAATTTTACATCTCTAGCGCCTTCTCAGATATAAAACTGTTGATGGGACAGCTTGCTATTTTACATAATGAAAAGCCTCTGCCCACCTCTGGTGCCCTAAGGAGAGTCAGGATAGCTCTTTTATTTTGTTGCCAGTACATCTTACGTCTCAGGCTTTTCCTAAAGCATCATTTATGAAGAAAAGACCATTTCTGGCTTATGTTCCGTAAAGAACATCTTGCTTGCTAATGAAACGAAATATTATTTTTCTTGCTCTTCAAGGAAGAGATGGCACGCCTCCAGCAAAACATTGAAAGTTTGAAAGAAGAAGCTTCGGAAAACAGAGAGGAGAAGGTACACAGAAAATACGCCAGTGTCCTAATTAAGTAGCTTAGTGAAATAATTTTGTCTTCTGCTCTGAATTTGCAAGGATTGTAAAACTGCTCCCAGCTCCTCTTGCTTCACTCAAACTGCCTCCTCATTTAGAATGCTGATGGCATATTGGTTTTGCCAACCTCTTATCTGGCAGATGGTACATACAGATGATGTGACTGTCTCAGGCTATTTTTGAATGAATGCTTTTCTTCAAAACGGCACCTATTAACTCCTGCACAGTTTTTATTGAAATACATACACACTGAGCAGTTTCCTGTTGCTCGTTTTGAATGACATCATTATCAGTAGCAGATTAAAATCTTACTTTTGTTTTATTTTAAGGTGTGTGTCATTCCTGCATACCCCAATTTTTTTTTAATAAAAAAAGAAGTCTTTAATTAGCAGTGGTCTGCCGTTGATGATGACATTATTCCTGTTGTTCATGCAGAGCTACACAACAGGATGATGGCCTTTATGTAAATTCCAGCGGGTTTAACTTAAAATAAATAGGAATAAAATTACCTGTTTCATGCATGTTTTCTAGTTGTTTTCAAAGTTTACCTTTGAGAGAATTTGAAGGGCATTTTGACACTCTTACTGATAGTAAGCATTCACCACCACCACCACACTAGAAGATAATATTTGAGCAGTACAGCAAGCATCATAACAAATGCTCCTAACACTGGAACAACAATAGGAGATTACTTTTTCCAACACTGTAATGAAGAGCAGAAATTATTTACTTTCTAAAATGTTGGCTGTAATTCAGAGGCAGGATAAGATAAATGCATTTTGCTTAAGTTAAAAAATACTCCACATAGCTGTTCAGTGTTGTGGGAACGAGACGGCAAAAGCAAGGTTGTCATACTGTCTTTTCCTGTACCACTTTGACTTGCATTCAGAGGATGGACAATGTGAGTGGTGGGGAGGTCTCATTGTTATCCATTATTTTTAGGTTTATTATGTACTAGCAGGGGTGCCCGGCTTTGCCCGGGTGGAGTTTGGGGGCACTGTCCTACCTCCCAGGGTTGTGTTGCTCAGATGCTCCTTCTCATGGGCTGACCTCTGTCCACTGGACTCCTGCCCCACCCTGCCAGCTGGCCTGCCTGGCCAAGGGGCGGGGCCCTGTGATGTCATATTGGCTGACCACACCCAAGGGCTGACCAGGTCTGGGCAAGACATCACAAAGGAAATGACATCATAAAGGCCCAGACCTAGTCAGCCCCTGTGATTGGTTGAGGACTTAAGGATCAATTTGGGGGCATAATCCCCACCCCCCCACCCCATGGGCTTTGGGACCCTGACATTGCCCTGCTCACATGCACAAGGTATGCGTGTGCCAAATTTCACAGGGTTTGGACAAGGGGTGCGACAGCCCATTCCGGACACGCCACCCACACCTCTTCTTTATATAGGTTTATCTTTTAGTACTGACACCAGCTTCTCATGATGATGTCTGGATTGACAAACTAGCTAAAATGTATCCTCTAGCCCAGGATGAAAGTCATCCTAATTTGAATCCCAATTTCTGATTCTGGCTTGGAGGATAAGCACTTGGTCAGAGGTCAGGTGAAAAGAACTGCTGAATGAACTCTCCAAAAAGTGGCTTCATTTTGGCAGTTTTACATCTGGCCTCGACAAGGAAGAAGAAGAGCAGCCTGGTGAATCAAATGCCAGCAGTGACCATGGCTAGCACCAAACAAAGCTGAGGTAAAAGGGGGCCATTTGAGCATGCAATTCTGTAGTTTATTTCTGATAACTTTGGACAAAAAGGGATATTCCTTTTTAAAGAAAATTTGGTAAAGCTAATATACTTCAACAATAAACTTTAAGAAAAAAATTCCTAACAATGTCATTTGAAACCTATATAGCAGACACATTTTCAGCAGCTTTGATATACATTTCTTTCTTTATTTGGTCTCTAAGTATGGATATATTTTTTAAAAATGTCTCCTATGCTAGGAACCTGCGAAAATTATAGACCAACAATACAAAACCGAGAGAGAGAAACTGCAAAAGATTAGACTGCTTTTGGTAAGTTGGCTCCAGAGAACTATTTTCTGAATGCATTCCTGTATTTTTAAACAGTATAGTGAATATGATTTTCTATAATTTTAACATGAATATTTTTGGAACATGCTTCAGAATGTAAATATGATTTTAAAGCAACTGCATATAATATCAGAAAGCTACTGAAGAGTTGGCGGCTGCATTGCAGCAGTTTATTCTATTATCAAGCAGTTTTTGAACGCCAGGCTAAGTTTTATTTTCTGCTTTGTTTTAAAAAAGGAGAATCAGATTGTGTGTTTTGTTTTTAAACTCCCCTCAGGCTCGGCGAAATAGAGAAATAGCCATTTTACAACGCAAGATTGATGAGGTACCCAGCAGGGCTGAGTTAACACAGTACCAGAAGAGATTTATTGAACTTTACAGTCAGGGTATGTATATCAAATGGGAGTGAATTCGTCACAGCTAAGTGCTATAAACCTATGCCGTGTTTCACTCTGCTGACCTTTGCTAATGCTGTTGTATTGATGGCTCTTTGACATTCATATCATACATCCTCCCCTTGGGAGATTTTACAGAGCACCTATCAACATTTCTTCTAGGCAAAGGAGGTAGTACTTGCAATCTTTTGGAATGATTTTCACTATGTTATTAGTTAGTCTATTTACTTATTTATTCACATTTATACCCTGTCCTTTTGGTGCAAGCACCAAAAGGGCAGCTTACAATCATATATATATGATAGATAGATAATAATAATTTAATGTTAGAAATTATTCAGGGTCAAGAGGATTTTTGCTGGAGAAACTCCACTTAGGGACACCCAAATGAGACTCCTTTCATGTCCCCAGGATCTTTTCCCACCGAAGTGGTCCCTATTTATCTACTTGGAATTTCATGCTTTCGATCTGCTAGGTTGGCAGGAGCTGGGACAGAGATGGGTGCTCAATCCATCATGTAGTACTTGGGTCTCGAACTGCCGACTTGCCGGCCTTCCAGCTAACAAGACGAGCTTCTTAACCACCGAGCCACTGCAGCCCCACATGATAGATAGATCGATAGATAGATAATCATCCTGTAATAACCAATAAAAACACAAGAAAAAACACAGGAAACAAAGCCAGATGGCATTAAAAAAATCTTAAAACCCTAACAGTATTCAAATTAAAACGCAATCCGCAGTGGTAAAGGGAGGTAATATCAGTTTTAAAAGTCCAAGGTCAACATTGCACAGTTGAGCCATTGAGATAAATATTCTAGGCAGAATCCTGTTTACAAGCCTAGAATGTAACAGTTCTGTGCCCAAAGTGCTCCATATTTGCCCAGAGGATTTCTGATTTGCAGTGACACTGGAGCCAAGATCGCCCCTTTCAAAAGAGTGGGGCATTCTGCTTAGGCAAGGAGTTTGTAAATTCCCCTTTCGCAAACAGGAACATGAGTAGCAACATAGAATGAGCTGTTCTGCTGTGGTCTTTAGCAATTAGGGACTTTGGCTCTGTATTTAAGGGCTGTTTCTTAAAGCAAGCCTGTTCCCACTAGAAAGAGATCTCTTTATATGCAATGGAGCATCAAGACTATCCTAATACTGGCAACGTGTGCTTTGGGCTCACATAGTTACATCCAGTGGTGGGCATCAGCAGGTTCACACCAGTTCACCAGAACCGGTAGCAGAAATTCTGGCTGTCCCCGCCCATCCAAATTTTGAAATAAAGTAGTCCTAATTCGGGTGCAACGCAGGGCTTTCCTCTTGGCCATGGCCACCATACCATGCCCACAGTGTGGTAGTAAATTTTTTTGGAGCCTACCACTGGTTACATCCAATGTCTGCTATTCTTGAAAGTCAGGAAAAGTTATCTTTTTGGACTTTGGGGATCCTGGGAGTTGTAGTCAAACACAAATAAAGTTCCTAAGCTCTGACTATTCCCCTTAAAAGGAAGGAAGAGCATGGGTGTACACAAATGGAAATGTTAAAATCTGTAGAAGCAGTTGGAGGAGAGAGAAGAGGCCACACAAACCCCAGTGATTGTGTGCTTTCTGGGAAAGAGACCACACTCACAATTGTGGATAGTGCTGGTCACTTTGGTTGGAAACGGCTCCAGCAGCAACATGAATGTTCTTCAAGGTGTGAGTCTGTTCACTTTGTCAGGACCTACGGCATTGGCGAAAGTCATTTTCCATAATCTGGCGAAACGTTTTGTTCCTAGAGAACTTTTTGTGTGGACCATGGTTTCCAAAGAAAGAAAAAAGTGTTCCACATTTACACTGGCATTTCAGGCATCCATATATACCTTGAAGACTAATAGACTTTCTAAACAATCCCAAGACCTGGGCAACCTCAAGATGTTCTTCCAAAGGCCTTTGTTGCCACTTGTTTGCTTTATGGACTGCAGTGGCTTAGTGGTTAAGAGGCTGAACTTGACGACTGGAAGGTCGGAAGGTCAGCAGTTCGAGACTTGAGTGCTGTATGACAGAGTGAGCTCCCGCCTGTCCCAGCTCCTGCCAGTCTAGCAGTTTGAAAGCAAGAAATTGCAAGTAGATAAATAGGTACCACTTTGGTAGGAAGGAAAAAACGCGTTCCATGCACTCCGGTGTCTAGTCATGCCTGCCACATGATCACGGAAACGTCTGCAGATGCAGACAGCACTGGCTCTTTGGTTGTAAACAGAGATGGATGCGCCTGGCTTTTGAGCAAGGGTGACCTTTACCTACTCCTTGTCATCACAACAATGAATTATACATCTGGGCAGGAAAAGTATTAGCAGCATTTTGTTATTGTTCTGAACAACTTGCTGCTGCCATTACTGCTGCTGAAGTCTCATCCTGAAATGTTTGCTAGTATGCAGTAGCAGCCTGTCCTTTTTTCATTCTTTTTCTCCAAAAAAAAAAAAAAGGGAGGAGAGGGGGAATATCTCCTGTCTGTGCATACATGCTGATGCTTTATCAGCAGCCAAAGCGAAATAATGCATGAGTTTTATCTCTCTGCCTCTTCATGCTGCTCGGTATCATTAATTACTATGAAGAGTGTTTCTGTGTCAAAAAATGTATTACCCTTCTTTAGAAGGGAGCTATCATTGTATCAGTGCCCCAGCTGTGCTTAGTGTAGTGAGGTGATGACTTAAGAGAATTCTGCCCTTTGCCTGCCTGATCTATGTTAAACGAGCAGTGCAGATCATTTAGAATAACCCTTTTGGCTTTAAAGCTGAAATTCTGTCACTTCCCATAAATTTATGTGAGCTACTATTCAGAGAATGTTGATTCTGCTTTAGAATATATAGCCTAGATTTTGTAGGTTGGATGAGTACTTGGGGGGGTGGGGGGAATGTATGCTTTCCCTCTACATTTTTATAGTGTGTCAAAAATTTATAAGAGCCTTGATGAAAATTGAATTTTCTATACATTGGCTATGGTCCAAACCATTTCGTATAGCACTTCCCCACAGCTGAAGGATATTCGCCAATTTTTTTCTCACACACTTCAGCAGCTCAGGAGGGTACCTCAAGCAGCATAGAAGGTTTTCTAGACATGCACATAAGGGCAATATGGGAGGGGATTGGGAAATGGTGTGTTTATAGGAAGCCTCTGAGTTAAGACACTGAACTTGATGATTGGAAGGTCAGCAGTTTGAGACCCGAGTAATGCACGACGGAGTGAGCGCCTGCCTCTTTCCCAGCTTCTGCCAACCTAGCAGTTTGAAAGCAAGAAATTGCAAGTAAACAAATAGGTACCGCTTTGGTGTCTATTCACTCCGGTGTTTAGTCATGCCCGCCACATGTCCATGGAAATGTCTGCAGATGCAGACAACGCTGGCTCTTTGGCTCTAAAGTCGGACATGATTGGCTTTCAAGCAAGGGCAACCTTTTACTATAAGTCTAAGCTTGTAAGTGTTTCCCTTCACTATCAGTTGAAGTTCTAGGGTTAGATCAAAAAGAAAGGTTTATACTCCTGATTCAAATTGCATTGTTCCCACCATTGCTGCATTTTTTTTAAAATAAGAAAAGCTGTCAGGAATTCCAGTTGTGGGATATTCTTCCCACTAAATGCCCCTAAAGTGTAATGGGTGTTCTAATGGAAAGATCAGTATCATCTGAACCTCATGGACTACAAATCCTACTGATCCATATTCAGTGAAGAGAGATTATGGGAATTGCAATCTAATAGCTCAGACTTTTCTCCATTCCTTTTCTAGTATTTTCAGTTGGTGACCCTTTTATAATTTTAAACTTTTAAAGATGTCTGCAATGATGTTTTCAAATATTTTAGTCTATTAAAGATGTCTTTAATATTTTTAATAGAGTTTTATTTGTAAATTGGCTATTCCCTGTAAATTGTCTCTAGAATTGGTTGAGTGTAAAAGCAGAGACATAGGAGACAAAACTAGAAGTATATATTTTTGACAGAATAGTTTTGGATATTATCAAAAATCCAGGGGAATGCTGATGTATGAAGATCTGATGTATGAAGGATATCAGAAAGGAAAGATTTGCAAGTTATAATCCTAAATACCAGTTTGTAAAGATTAGACACTGACTGGGAAGCGGAAGGTCAGCAGTTCAATTCCCGAGTACTGCAGGACGGAATGAGCTCCCGTCTTCGTCCCAGCTCCTGCCAACCTAGCAGTTCGAAAGCAAGAAATTGCAAGTAGATAAATAGGGACCACTTCGGTGGGAAGGTAACAGCGTTCCGTGCGCTCCGGTGTCTAGTCATGCCTGCCACATGACCACGGAAACGTCTGCAGAAGCAGACAGCGCTGGCTTTTCGGCTTAGAAACAGAGATGAGCACTGCACCCTAGAGTCGGATACGACTGGCTTTCGAGCAAGGGAAACCTTTACCTTTACTAAAATCAATATCAGTTTGAAAGCAAGAAATTGCAAGTAGATAAATAGGGACCACTTCTGTGGGAAGGTAAACAGCGTTGTGCGCTAGTCTAGTCATGTCTGCCACATGACCACGGAAACGTCTGCAGAAGCAGACAACGCTGGCTCTTCGGCTTTGAAACAGAGATGAGCACTGAACCCTAGAATTGGATACGACTGGCTTTCGAGCAAGGGAAACCTTAAAATCAATAAATATACAGTATAGAAGATTGCACTGTAAATTGAATGACCTGGTCAGGGGCCTGATAAAATTGCCACATTTAAATCTACCAAAGGGTTTCATTTTAGTGGTGTCAAAGTCAAGCATCATGAACATTTCCTGTCTTCTGCCCATGTATGTGTGATGTTATACTAAAAGATCTATTTCTTTGCAGTATCAGCAACTCACAAGGAAACTAAGCAGTTCTTTACTCTTTATAACACACTGGATGATAAGAAAGTATATCTGGAAAAAGAGGTAAGCTGGTCTTCCAAAAATTGAGGTTAAAACAAGGTGTCTGAAAATCAGTTGAAGAGCTCTGTGGAAGCAAAAAAAATGTCAGCAGCAGCAAATTGTTGCTGAATCAAGGCTTTGAAGGAAGTGGTTCCTATTCACAGCTGCCAGTCATCATGTCACGAATTACCTAGTGCTATAAAGTAAATAGTCACCAGCCATTATTCTAAGCCTGTCTTATCTCTTGATGCAGTTTGCCTTTTTCCACAGTAAACTTGCCATATAAATCAATTCTCCTGTTTTTTTCTAGGTTAATTTGCTGAACTCAATTCATGACAACTTCCAGCAGTAAGTCATCTTTTCTTTCCATTGAACTAGCAACCTTCTAATCACAGCTTAGTCGCTGTGACTCTTTATGGTAACCGATCTTTATTTCAAAAAGAGCTGCACACCTTGCTTGTTGTGGATGGAAGCCACAATTTATTTATTTATTTATTTAATTTCGGTTTCTATACCGCCCACTTGGCCAAGGCCAACTCAGGGCAGTTCACAGCATAATAAAAACACAATTAAAAACATAGTTAAAACTTCTTTAAAAACTACCCACCCACTCACTAAAAAAGGCTGCAGGGGCTGAGGGTGCTGGGATTTGCTATACCAGCCACCCCGCGGAAGTCACCCCTCCACCTTCACCCCATACTTGGCCTGCCAGCCAGGTTTTAATTTCTTTCCTGAAGGGCAGCAATTCTGTCTGGAGACGTAAGTCTATTGGTAAGAGGTTCCAGAGAGCCGGTGCGGACACAGAGAAGGCCCTCCTCCTTGTGCTAGAGAGGCGAGCCCCTCTAGCGGATGGTACAATGAGACCGCCCCTCCGGTCCACTCTGGTTGGACGAACAGACGTCCTTAGGGTGATGCGGTCTCTTAGGTAACACTATGCGGTCTCTTAGGTAATTGCTTTGTGAAGTGGCTTGAACGGTTTTTATGGACCTTATACCCTGAAGGATTTATTTTAAATACCCCTAAGCCATTTCTTTTTCCTGTAGCTTTATGACAATGTATGATGTTTTTAAAGATATTTTAAAAAACCTATGTGTTTTCCATGCAAAAGCATGGTTTTTATGCTATATCTAAAAGCACTCAAAGACTTGAGGTAAAGTCAAGAGAACTTTACTAAAGTACAAAATGTATGTATGTCAGGGCTTCTTTTTATTGCTCTTTTGGCACTGCGATGTAACTGCTCCAGAGGGCTCATTAACCTTTGGGGTGACATTTCCCAGGCATCGAAAGCTGTCCCTGTGAACACCAAAATTTGCCTGACAGTCTGTGCCATTTTACCTACTAGAAAGCCCCGTTCAAGATAGTGGGACTTGGCTTGGGGAGCAAACTATGCATAGGATTGTTCTAGTTAATTCCAAAATCATATTTTGATGACTTTAAATCTAGAGCCTCCCTTTTAGTCTGATAATGTTTGCTCATTATCAAATGAGAATTCCTAAGACTGGATAGGCTCCAGAGTAGTGTACAGTCTTGGCTGATTGTGGGCAAAGAAATAATACTTATATATTGCTGTATAGCACTTAGTACACCCTCTGGGTAATTCACAAGTTAATTAGCATTTTGTCCCCAACATGCTGGGTATTCATTTTATCGACCTCGGAAGGTTGAATCCACCTTGTTCCCTGTCAGGATCGAACTCACAATGTTTTGGATGCAGTACAGCACTTTAACCACTGCACCGCTAGGGCTCTTCCTATATAAGACTTGTCTGTAATTCTTTTTAAAGTACAGTGGAACCACAAGATACGAAATTAATTCGTTCCTTGAGGGTTTCTGTAGCTTGAAAAATTTGGATCTCAAAACACGATTTCCCATAGGAATGCATTGAAAATCAAATAATGGGTTCTGGAGCTCAGACACCCCCCACCAAAACAACAACAACAACAACAAATGTATTTCTTCTGTTCCAAACTCTTTCCAAAGTGGCAAAAAAATGGTGAAAAATTCCAAAGTGCACTTTAGAAAGAGTTCTGAACAGACAAAAGACACCCTCCCATCACTTTTTTTGAGCTCCGGAAGGTTTTCATTGCATATTTGGCACATTTCTGACAGTGCCATCTAGTGGCCAGTTCCGGTAATTGCTTGGCGTGCCTTCTCCTTTCAGAGCCATGGCTTCCTCATCTTCCCGAGACCAATTTCTGCGGCAGATGGAGCAGATCGTAGAAGGAATTAAGCAGAATCGGATGAAGGTTAGAGAACTTATTTTTGCAGGCATTTCGTGTTTTTAAGACTTTAGCAGGATCTTTTGTGTGCTACAAATGCACTGAAATCTGGACATTGTTTAGTTTCTTACACAGCTACTCTGTCCTCTTAATCATCCGCTTATGAACATATTACAGCATTTTAAATAAAAAACCAGATTACTAGCTGAGCTTGCAGCTGCGAACTAAATAAGAATACAGATTTTTGTGCGCATTTTCTGCCCTAGCATTGAATGTCTCAACATGCTACAAATGTCTGTTCTTTCTGCCATTTCTTTTTCTTTCAAGACACAGGTATAACTCTGTTACTGAATCCCCTTTCCCAGATACTCCTTGCAATGCCTCTGCATGTATCTTTACTTACTCTTCTTTTCAGTGATTGAAAATGGGAGGTTAAAACTGAAGAGGTTAAAACTGAAGAAAACCAGCTGAGGTGAAAATTCCTAACAAAACAGAAGATATTCCTTAGCGTTTTGTTTGGTTAAACCTGTTGTGGTGAGGCAAACGTCAAAGGGCCTATAGTTCAAAGTACCCATTAGAGTTATGTGTAGTCTACTCTGAAACCAGTTGTAATGGAAGGAATCTGAGTGGTTAGTACACTCTCAAAACCAAGCGTTTGAAGGCAAGCTCATGTAAGGATGGGATCTTCCCAAAAGCAGGAGTAAAGCTCAGTTGGCTCAGATTTTCAGCATGTGAAGCAGACTGATATAATCAGGGGAACAATTACGCACTTAAGTTTCCCTTCATTTGGGGAAATCACAGGGGTTAGCATGCTCAGTCCAATGTATATTTAACATATACATGAAGCCATTGGGTGAGGTTATCCGTTCCCATGGGGTAAGGTATCATCAGTATGCTGATGATACCCAATTATATATCTCGGCCCATGGGGACCCCAGTGATGCAGTCAATGTCCTATCCAGATGTCTGGAAGCGGTTGGGGTCTGGATGGGGGACAACAGGCTACAATTGAATCCCTCCAAGACTGAGTGGCTTTGGATAGGGGGTCCCGTGTTATCCAGGGAGCTGCCAACTTTGGTCTTGGATGAGGCTGTTTTGCCCCAGACAGACCCGGTACGCAACTTAGGGGTCCTCCTAGATTCGGGGCTGCTACTAGCAAGTCAGGTGGCGGCTGTGGCCAGGAGGGCTTTCTCACAGCTTCGTGTCATCCGTCAGTTGCGTTTGCTCCTGGACCGGGACTCCCTGCTCAGGGTCACACATGCTCTGGTCACCTCCAGGCTAGATTATTGCAATGCGCTCTACATGGGGCTGCCCTTTTCAACCATTCGGAGGCTGCAGTTGGTCCAGAATGTGGCAGCCCGGGTGGTGATGGGGCGCGGGCGTTATGCTCGTGCCTCACCCTTACTTCGGGAGCTGCACTGGCTACCAGTTTGCCTCCGGGTGCAGTTCAAAGTGCTGGTTTTGACCTTTAAAGCCCTTCATGGTAGTGGGCCAGGATACCTTAGAGACTGCATCGTGCCAAGAGTGTCCACCCGTCCAACCAGAGCGGATTGGAGGGGCTCCCTAATTGTTCCATCTGCCAGAGGGTCCCGTCTCTCTGGTACACAAAGGAAGGCCTTTTCCGTGTCCGCACCGGCCTTGTGGAACCTCCTGCCTGTAGAGTTGCGGGAGCAGATGGAGCTGCTACCTTTCAGAAAAGACCTAAAAACCTGGTTGGCGGGGCAGATGTGGGGATGGAAGAGTGGCCCCCGCCTGTTGGCTTATAAATTAAGCCCCCATTTCTTTTAATTGTCAATAAAGGTAGTTTTTTAATGTGGGTTTTTAAGAGGAATGGGGTAGGTGGGTGGGTATGTTGGGTTTTAATTGGTTGTATTGTTGTGAGCCGCCCAGAGTCGGGTTTACCTGATTGGGCGGCATATAAATTTGAATATATAAAAATAAAAAATAAAATAAAACAATGGGTGAGCATCATGCTGGGCAAATTGTGCGTCTTCACAACCACAATGCTTGCCCTCTGCAGCGAATGTTGTAATAAGTAGCCAGAGGGGCTTCCTTTGCTCTCAGGATCCCACCCTGAGCAGAACAAGGCACAGAGTAGTAAAATTATTTAGAGAACCATACTGGCTGCAAGTACCCCGGACAGCAAAGAGATCAAATAAGTCGATCTTAAAGGAAATCAACCCTGACTGCTCCTTGGAAAGACAAATAGTGAAGATGAAGCTAAAGTACTTTGGACACCAAATGAGAAGAGAGAACTCACTCAAGAAGGCCTTGAATGGGAAAGATCGAAGGCAAAAAGGAGAAGGGGACGGCAGAGGATGAGATTATGATGATGATGATGATGATGATGATGATGATAATAATAATTAATAATTAATAATAATAGTTTTATTTATACCCCGTCCTCCTGGTGCAAGCACCACTCAGGGCGGCTTACAACATGTAAAACACAATATACAATAAATATAAAAGAATGTAATGAAAAACAATTAAAGGTACAATTTAGCAAAGAGCAAAGATATAATATTATAAAACACAATACAGGTTACAATAAAAACCATGACAACAGCTCAGCAATACCCCGTACAACTCACTCCAACACCAGGCAAGTCCCGAATAAAAGCAAAAACGCTGCCGTCTCAGCGGCTTCTGAAGTCCTAGTTGGAGCAGGGCCTGGAGGAGTGGGGGGCGGGAGCAAATCTCCACCGCCCAGCCTCTGCAGCTGTGGCCGCTCTCGTCTCCCCGGCTAGGTGAGCAGCCTCACCGCCCGACGAGCTGCAGCTGGGGAGCTGGTCCTCCTCTTCTTCCTCCGGTGGTGATGCATCTAGATGGCTAGATGACATTGTTGATGCAATGGGGGTAGAGCTGAGTGGGATGCAGTGGGTGTCTGGTGTGCAGTGGTCCATGGGGTCGCAAACGGTCGGACTCAACTGTGTGACTGAACAACAGGCTGCAGATCCACCAGCCAGGTCCGAAACCTTGATTGTGAAGGATCATCCCCTGTCATTGTGAGCTAGATGTTGGGTTCCAGCACTTCTAGTGATTAGGGAGGGAAGTGAATTGCTTATTACCTACTCCACAGTACTTGGCTCTCAGGAAGGACCCCCTCACAGCTACTCGTTTTTGGCCATGGCTGGTTCAATGGTTGACATGATTTAGTTTCAAATGAGAGTGAAGGAAAAGTCAAAGCAAGGATTTCTGACTTTAAGCACTGAAGGACACATGTCTTAACTCTTGGATATCTATCTGCTCTTCCAAAAATCTATACTGCCAATATGATTCTCATTTTAAAATATGTAAATGCAGGGCACTTTGAAACTTGAGTTTTCAGCAAAAAAAATCAGCTCCATGTTTAACTTGGACATAGTCGCTGTTACATGTAGAACTCTTTCTCCTCCTCCCCATCCCCATTTCCATCAGATGGAGAAGAAAAAGCAAGAAAACAAAATGAGAAGAGACCAGTTAAATGATGAATACCTGGAGTTACTTGAGAAGCAGAGACTTTACTTCAAAACAGTCAAAGAATTTAAAGAGGTAAATGGGGGCGTGAGGTGTTCAAACAAAACAGTGGTAGACAATCTGGCTCTGTTATAGCTCATGATGTACAGGTGAAACTCGGAAAATTAGAATATCGTGCAAATGTCCATTCATTAACTAATATATGAGATAGACTCACTACATGCAAAGTGAAATATGTCATGCCTTAGTTCGTTATAATTGTGATGATCATGGCGTATAGCGTACATGAGATTATGTGATGATTATGGGATACATGAGATTGGGGGGTTTGGGGTTTTCACAAACTGTAAGCCATAAGCATTAATATTATAACAAAGTAAGGCTTGAACTCTCTCGCTTTGCATGTAATGAATCTATCTCATATGTTTGTTTCACCTTTTAAATTGCATTACTGAACTGAATGAAAATTTGTACGATATTCTAATTTTCCGAGTTTCATCTGTATGTAGCTTGATAATATATTCCTGATTTAGTTTTAGTATCACAGAATTATGGAACTGAAAAGGGCCTAAAAGGCCATTGGTTACAACCCCTCTGCTTAATGCAGGAATCTGCGTTAAAGTGCATCTAACAGAGATGGCTGTCTTCACTTTCTCTTGACTGCATCCAGTGTCTTATTATAAGTAGGAATTATTTTAGCATCACCATGTATTTTTTGTCATCTTCTGACATTCCAAGATAGTGGGGGACAGAAGTGAATAAAACAGAATCAGTTGTTTGTAGATGAGCCTATAAGCAACTGAAGAGATTTGGTATTAGCATCACATTCCTTTGTTCTCCAATGTGATTTCCATTGGTCAATCCTGTCCTTTCCCCTTCTTTCAACCTATCAATGCATCCTGTTGTTTTATGTTCCCCCACTATGGGATTTTTCAAAAGAGGAAGTTGATAATGGACTGCACATCCTATATGAGTGATGGCGAACCTTTTAGAGACTGAGTGTCCAAACAGAGGGGCGGGGTGAACTCTGTGCTAGGGGGAGGAATTAAGCACTCTCATTGGGCTGCTGGGCAGAGGGGCGGGGCAAACTGCTATGGTGCCATCAGAGAAGGGTGGGTATGCCTCGTCTGGCACGTGTGCCATAGATTTGCCACCCCTGCCCTATATGCTATCTTTTCTCAACTAGTGTCTTCCTTCCCAGTCAACATAAGAAATGATGAGTATCCTAGTACAACACATCTGATTGTGCCTGGTCCAGGAAAACTGCATAACCCACTTGCTTGGCGGTCTTTCCTATTAAGCATAGTAGATATACAATCCAGGTTGCCATGCATGCTTAGGATAATTCTGTTAGTGTCATTAGTTAATGTATATTTCTCTGCTGCAAATGTTTGAAGCCTCTACCTTTCTTTTTAATCAACAGGAATGTCGCAAAAATGAAATGCTTTTGTCCAAATTAAAAGCCAAGAGTTCTTGAAGGACTTCAGACAGCCATACGTTTGTAGAGTGGAGTTCATTTCCCATAGTCTTCAGTTTGAACCACTGAGAGACTGATCTGTTCAAAGATCTAATGAACTGGCACAATATTAGATTTCTTTTGTATGTTATGTAAATATATGTATATATCTACATATAAGAAAGACAAACAAAAATTGTATTATTTCCTACTTTGATTTCTCGGCACTAGTTAATGTTTCAGAAAAAAAAAACGCTTTAGAAAACATGTACCATGTTTTAGACAATGAAGAATAAATTAAACAAAAGCCTTCATCAGCGTACTTTCTTGAAGACATTTTTAAAGGCTTTTACATCTGATCATGAAATCAAAGATCACTTTGTATTATTTCTACAATTAATTAAAATTGAGATCCATTTCTTTAATGCAAAGGTATGCGTCTGCTAGACATGGAACACTGCTTACCAGAACTCCTTTATAAAAAAGCCCATGTGAAATTATTCAGCCCTCAATAATGTTGAGTGTCCACCTTCAATTTTGTTTAACAATCAGTCTACATAGAAAACAAACAAAACTGTTCACCCATCCACTGAAGTAAGACATTTAATGTAGTTCTGCCTAATCTCAAGGGCACATTTATAAGGGAGAGCTGTGTTTTCTCCATTAATGTGCATCCTTTATAGAGGAACCTCTTTAGCACAGCAGGAGGGCAGCAGCCCCAGGGAGAAGTGTGTCAACAAAAAGGCAATCATCAGTCATCAAGATGGATGATGCTGTCTTTTTCTCTCCAGTTAGGAGGCAGGATGCAAACATGTAAGAAAGAAGATGGACATATGCAGCACCATCTCTTAATACTATTAGTGTTGATAGGATTAGGAAAAGACCATGTGGTCCGTAAGATTTCAGAGATGCTAGAATATGCAATAGCTTTATTAGACCACTTTTTTTAAAAAAATCAAGTAATCAGCAAGCTTTCAAGGGCAAAAATCCACTTCTCCTGGCTAGGCATCATTATTTTACGGAATGTGCAGAAAACCTGGAAATAAAAAACCCCAAAATGCATAGCAGATGTCTGTGCATGGTCTGCTTGCAAGAGATAAGTTCAACCTCTTGGCTTCACACCATCCCCACAGAGGTGCATGGCTCCTGGGCTGGAAACGCACATTTATTTGTCCCTATCATCGCTGCATTGGCACTCATATTCCAAAAGTCAGTAATGAATATTTCTATCTGCACATGCATACACACGGTGGTCATCCATGACAGTCCCAGCAATCGGTGACTACAAAGCTCTCTCTCCCCTTAATCCATCCTCCCCTTACAAAGGGCCGTAGGTTGAGAATCCCTGCCCTAAAGGCTTCCCCAGGTCAAAAGGGAAGCCTCAGAACCTAAAGTCAGGATAGAAATATTTTAATTTGGGCAAATTAAATGTTTAAATTAAATGTTTCAGGTCCCCAATCCAGGTTATACTGGCACAAAATTACATTAACAGGATTTTGCCCATTGTTTCCAGCTCAGATGGACTATCAATTACCTGCTGTCTCACATAGCATTTAGTGCGCCCCCCCCCCCCCAAATATATCGCCCTTACTGCCAGCTGTTTGCATCATTCATGACCATGATTCCCGTCTTCTATTCACAGGTATTTGATGGCACCAGCTCAAGTTCAGGGCTTTGACCAGACACTGGCAATTGTGCCAGTCCTGGTTCAAATTAATAGCTGGATTAGCTAGCTACTCTTCAAAAATGCCTCCTTTGGAGACTCTTCTCTACCCTATGTCAAGTGCAATTAAGCCTTGATTAATAGAAATTTTAGGTTTACACGCTGGTTAAAAATAACCTTAGTTAAACTTCGTAAGTGAAAGATCAGGGTCAGGCAGCGCTGGTCAACTCCAGGTGCCCTCTTCACTTGTTCTGCAGCATTATGCACACTTTGTAAAGATGTCACGTTGGAGACAGGCCAAAGTCACACGAAGCCCTGCACATGATCCCCGTATGCAGCTCCATAGTGCTTATTAAACTTTCTGGGTGCTTTATGAGGTAATTAGCATTGTCTCCAATATGCTGGGTCCTCATTTTACTAAGCTCAGAAGATGGAAGGCTGAGTCAACCTGGACCCCCGTCAGGATTGAACTTGCAATGTTTTGACTGCAGCAGAGTAGTCTAACCACTGTGCCAAGCAGGCGCACGAGCAGGTTGAGGAGAGGGGAAAGCCCTGCTGCTGCTGCCCCGAGGGCCACGTTTCGTTGCCTAGGGTGGCTGAGGAGCCATTGAGCATCATGGCCAGATGGCATGAAGGTGCCCTTTCCATGAAGCAGCAGGTTCAGCACCTGCTGGTGTTTCTGCTCATGAATTGGAGCGGGAAAGGTGTGTGGTGGTCAGGCACCACTGTGGGGAGCAAACAGCCCCAGCCCTCTCCAGATCTTTTGCATCTGTGCATCGAGTTCAGCCCCCCTTCTTTATCCCGCCCTTGGTGACTCCTGCTGCCTTGGGGTGGGAGGGAGATCTTCCCCCACCTCTCCACACCGCCTGTTTGGGGCAAGGAATTGAGGAAGATATACCTTTAAAGCAAATATCAGCGATGAAAGTATGTTAAATTTTGCAATTGTACACAAGGGTGCCAAAGTAACTATCTTCCCAGGAGTTACCTTCATCTCCATTAACTTGTTTCCATGGGGTACACAGAAAAAGCCTCCTCGAAGATTGTGGTATTTCATTTATTTGTTTTCAGATTTGTATGGCTGCCTTTTTCGTCTCGGCAACCCAAGGCAGCTCACAACATTGGCTAAAACCCATCCCCAATACAATTAAAACCAAATACTAAAACTATATAAAACATCTAAAATATCCTTAAGACACCCCTGATCCCTTTAAAAGAGGGGCACCCGGGCAAGAGAAAAAATCCCAGACCAGACTAAATTAGCCAGCAAGGCTGGGTTGTGGTGCTAGATGTATTCCACGCCTGCTGGCAAAGCCATGTTTTTAAAGCCTTCCTGAAGGGGGGGGGGGGAGCGCACTCCGCCTGGAGGTGCAGTTCTGGTGGCAGGAGGTTCCAAAGGGCCGGAGCAGATACCAAGAATGCTCTCCTCCAGGTCCCAGTGAGGCGTGTTTCCTTAGCTGATGGGACCGCTAGGGAGCCCCTACGGTCTGTTCTCGTAGGACAGATCGAAAACTACCATGTAGGGCTTTAAAGGTCAAAACCAGCACCTTGAATTGAACCCAGAAGCATACTGGCAGTTTTTCAACCACAACCGGATGCACTCTGGTAACAGCAACCTTGTGTTGCTAGCTAATCTTTCTCACACTAGGTCAGGCAAAAGGAACTGCAGAATGAACTTGCCAAAAGGTGCTTTCATTTTGACAGTTTTACGTTTGGCCTAGATACGGAAGAAAAAAAAACTTGTTTCCATCATTGCAGGTATTTCGTGTAGTCCCCCAGTTAATATTGTTTAAGAAAGTTGCCTTTGTTGTAGAACAGATGCTACACGTTTCTATTGTAACCCATTACAGCCCCTCGAGAGCCAAACTATAATTTGGAAAAAAGGAAGATAGCTTTAGACGAAGGCTCTGGGTTTTCATAAAGTATTAGTAATCGAAAAGCAATTGCTCAATTAAATGGTAATGGGAGAGGGGCAGATAAAGAGGCAAGTCTTACTTATTCTACAAAGCAATTGTTCGGTAAAAGAAGGGAAGAGTAGCAGTTCTCATTTCACTTGTAATTACTGCTGCAGAAAGTGCTGTATTTATTAGTCATGGTGGAACTGTGGTTTGTGTTAATGTGTCCTCCCAGAGGACTGCAGCCATAATTTCCAGAATGGCCATACTTCAATTTCCTCTCTGACCCAAAAAACCTAATGCCTGGGAAGCTGATACAATCAACCTTTTCATTACCTTTTATCATTTCTTTTGTTACTAGGCAGGAGGCTGCAGTGATGAGCGAACACGAAAACTGCATGAGCCAGTCTTCTATTTAGTGCCCATGTTCCCACAAGATAAGAGGGGGAGGACATAACAAAGATAGAATCCGCTCATGTGAAATGAAAAATGGGAAACTTCTTGCAAACTCTTAAAATGTATTTGCAGATTGAGAAAGGTAACAGAAATGACAATTGAGTACATATGCTGCAGTGGAGACACGGAGCTTAAAAATCACAAAGTAGCTCCCCATTTATTGCAGTTTAAAACAAATATTATATACACAGTTCCTAAGTTTTACCAGACTCCAACAGAGCACTTCTGTCAGCAGATGACCTCTGATCTCTCCAAGCATAAACATTAATGGATGGGTGGAGGGAGGGTGGAGAGGAGACTACTGAAGACACCTTTCTTTGAGTTGCTACCTCCTCGCCTCTGTAGTATGGCCACTTCTTAGTTGTTATAATGCCTGGTTTGGAGCCAAGATATTGTGGGAGCGTGGCTCAAAAGAATTGCCTTGTCCACCTCTCTGAAGCTGAGCATCATCAACATAGCCAGCCAAGAAACAATGGGGCTAAAGAGGTGAAGAGGTGTGTGTGGTGGTGGTGGTGGTTTGTCACCTCCCTCAATAGACTTACTCTTTCAGATTTGAAACATGCTGCCAAAAATCCAGATGATGCAAGTGACCTTCATAATTATATCTTCTACCAAGACAAATGTCCCCATTTGGGGGGAGGGGGAGAAATGAACCATCTGCCCATATATCAAGAAAAGTTTAGCTGTTATTGTTTTTTCTGTCACAGCTGTGAAAAGAAAGGACACATAGAATATCCAATTTATGAAATTCTAGTTGAATGGTCAGTAAATCTTCCATCTATACCACTTTATCTTGAATGGTTTTGATAATTGCTATTTTATATTTCTGCAATGCCACACAGTACTATAAATAGTCCTCCCAGCTGTGACTGCATCATACCTAGCATGCCTATTGTTATTATTAAGAGCTGCAGCAAGGCAAATGTGGGTTTTTAATTTGTAGCAAAACTGTTTTAAAAACTTCCTCACATGATCATTTTGATAGTACCTCACTTTCACTGGCATACAAAGTCCAATTTCCTCGTCAAGGTTTTCTGAGTAGGAAGCCATTCCTCCTCAAGTATTGGGGCCCAAATCATCAGTTATCTTTACGAGACAAGCCTTGAGTGTGTGATGGCCGAGGTCTATTAAGTACAAGATTAATAACAGGGAAATTACACAGGAAACTGGGTCTTTTATAGGTTCCCGCAATAGAAGTAATATGAAAGCCAATGCTCAATGAAGACTCACTACTACCTTGTTTCAGCTTTTTTCCCCCAACTGGTAAGCTTGAAAAATGTACAATCGTCTCCCTTGCCAGCATGACTATTGGCTGCAAAGTGAGGAAAGTTGCAGATTGGAGAAGGGGACTATATACATAAATAATAGATCACAAAATTGTTCAAATGTAATGGCCACGCTGGCTGGCGAGAACTGAACTCTAACCTTTCTTTTCCGTGGATGACACCCACCTACCCCGCATAGCAGAAACTTTTTTCAAACTGAAAAAGTAGTTCTGGCAAGCAACATCTGAAAGGACTGACATCATAACCAACAAGGGGGAACCAGGCTTGTGCTTGCACGGGTGAGGCTACCGCTTGCAGTGCTCAAGGGGCAATCTGGGAAACATAAGCTGGAAGGTTTTGATGTGCAAAGAAAGTGCAATTCCATCTGAAGTGTTCCAGAAAGGAACGAGAATCAACGGATGGGCTACTTGGTCTAAACAAGGCACAAACCAATGACTAAAGTCCAGTAATAAGCTGTAAGTAGAGCAAGTAAAGGTAAAGTAGGCCCTCTGAATCAGTAGATATTTGCTGAGTTAGCTACTCTGTAAGATCTACTGTTTCAAAGAGCCGACTAGATCTGTGACTTATTATTGGATTTTAGCCCATGGCAAATAATAATTTTCTATTTGATCTGATCTTTTGAATTACAGCCATTTCATTCAATTCACATTTAATATAATAATACTTTCTAAACCCTCTTGGGCTCTCTAAACCCTCTTTTTATCTCTAATGAAGGTTTTCTCTTATTCAAACTTTTTTATTATTCTTCAAAATGAAAAACGAGACAAACAGAAAAGAATGATTTGAAGCTTTGGAGAGAAAAAAACACTAATGTGTACAGCATGTACTTCCTCGTTTAAAAACCCTCTCAAGTCTAGAATTTTTGAGCATGGTCCCGCTGTCCAGTCAAATCTTAAGAAGAGTTTCCACAACAAAAGGAAAAGCTGCCTCTACATTTTCAGGAAATTAAAACTACAGTACAAAAACATTAGAGCAGGGACAAATATTGTATTTTCTCTTACAAAAATCCACATGTCACTTATTGTATTCATAGGTTATAATTTCTAAGGATACCAAATTGTGAATCCAGGTGCAGGGAGAATCCTTTGTCGAAATGCAAATGACAAAGCAACATAGACTGTTGCCAACCTTGGTGCCCCAGATGTTCTTGGGCTACAATTCCCAGAAGCCCTGATCAGCAGGTGTGCTTCCAAGAACACCTGGGGCACCAAGGTTGGCCACCCCTGGCTCTAATCCCATACCTCAGGTACATGGCCACATAAGCAGAAGCTGGACATAGAGATTTTCCACGTCCAGGCAATAAGACTCACCGTGAATTGGAGTCTGCCTGAGAAATTTGCTTTAATGGCCAATTCTTAGAGCAGGAGTTCTCAACCTTTTAAAGTCGGGGGCCAGGTCACACTCCCTCAGACAGCCTTGGGGGCTGGACGGCCATTTTGCCCTTCTTCCACCATATGGCACTTCTGGGTATGATGGAGGCCCACATGAAGTGGCGCTGTGGGCTGCATCCGGCCCATGGGCCACAGGTTGAAAATCCCTGTCTTAGAGGCTATATAATTCTATACTACATCAGTGTTTTGTACAGTTCAGGAGAAAGATGTGGAGACGCACTCTCAAAAGCAGTTTTAATGAACACCAAATAAGCATGTCAGCGGGAAAATTGTCGGCTGTCTGACTTTTTCTTGTTGATGTGCTTGAAAATTTTGGATTTCTGAACATTCTTTGACTTCTGATAGCCAAATCCTCCCCCACCACCTCTTTTTTGCAATCTCCTCCCATGGCTGCTGTTCACATCTGAGAAGTACATTAAGGAAAAACAGGCTTATAAAAAATAATAATAAAGACCTAGCTTAATATAATAGAAATTCAGGCAAGATTCAGAATAGGTGAGAAATCACAGCAGGTCCAGTACTTTTCAAAATAAGCTAATAATCAAGGCAAACAAGGATAAAATGTCTCACCATCAACTGGGCTTAATTCCCCTAGAACAGGGGTGCCCAAACTTTTTGGGCCATGGGCTGGTCACGTGGTTCCTCCCACCAGAAAAGGAAGTAAAACGTGCCTTGCAATGTTTTGCAACAGGAATCAGGATGTGATAGTTTTAAGCTGGCATTTTCTCTGCTAAAACCAGTGGTGCCCAAACTACGGCCCGCATTTTACTACGGACAGTACGGGCACATTTTACTTCCGCTTTCAGGAGCAACGTGGGTGGTGTGGGCCAGATAAATCGGCGTCAAGGGCCAGATCTGGCCCAGGGCTGTAGTTTGGGTGCCCCTGCCCTAGAAAGTAATATTTAGACTTATTTTAGACACTATAGTTGTTTTAACCTCTTATGCAGATAATATGGCACTAGCCATCAGATGGGACATCATGTTCTTCACATAGCAAATGATCTCCAAATTTTAGAGGACTGTTATCATAAATGGAGACTGACCCCCAATCTGACTAAAAGAGAATGTAGCTGCTTCATCTAAACAATCTTGCCAACATTTCATGAACGTTGCAGCTAAAGTCCGAACAAGAAACAATATACAGTGGAACCTCGGATAACAACAAGACTTGGTTCCCCAAGTCATGTCATTATTCGGATTTCGTTGTTGTTCCGGCAGAATTTTTTGTAGCCCATTTTGGGGTCTCCGCCAACCCTGCCACCTCCAGGAAGCTCAGGGGAGTCAATCGGGGCTTTTTCCTGCCCCCCCCCCCCCGGCCTGGACGCTGCTGCAAGCCCAAATCTGCAGCCAACAAAGGAGTTTTCCCCACTGTTTTGCCTTCCAGCAGTCCGGGCAGGTGCGTGTGTGTGTGTGTGTGTGTGTTTGGAAAAAGCCCCAATCGGCTCCCCCTAGGATCAGAGAGGCACCCATGGTGCCTCTGCCCACCCACCTCCCCAAAAGGACGACTGGTCTCCTACCTATGCTGGTTGTGGAGGGAAAAAATATCTCCCTGGCCTGCTTCCAGTAAAAATGCATGCGGCGGCCATTTTCTTGTACAGGAGTTTTGGCTTTCTGGGCATTGAAGTCAAAAAAGCAAAATGGCCACCGCAATGCTGATCAGCTGTTTGTCGGGGGCCTCGGGGCAGGCTAGGGAGAGAGTTTTGAGCCTTCAGTTACAGTTTTTAACTTCAGGGGAAAAAATACAATTTTAACTGCTCTACTCTTATTTAACCAGCCTGTAAAATGATATACTCATTACTATGTACAACTGCCTATCTGAGGTAAAACATGCACAGATATACATATATGTAAAGGGTCTGCAAAGAAAGGATACTGAGATCAACAAAAGGTGGAACCTTGAAACCAAATGACAGAGCAACCTTGGTCAGATCCAGGTTATTGACACTGTAGATCTCCTTTAGAGAATGGGAATCGTAAGCTCTTATATATGCTTTGTATGCTTCTTGAGCTGATTTATGCAGGAAATAGTTTTTCTCAATCAGTTTTTCCAGCTGAAAATTAACAAGGCAAATGCACGTTAGTATATCCTGTAATTTAATAAATGAGGCGACAGGAAACACCCCCCCCCTCAGCTCCCAGAATCTTAAGCCAAATTACCAAATTAACTTCCTCATCCAGATGTTACTGGTTTCTCCTAACTGCCAATTAACACCTTACTGTAATGACTTTGAACACCTTACTGTAATGACTGTTGGCCTCTTATCCCCCACTTCCTTTCTTATCAGCCGGTTCACAAACTGCTATTTTTTTATAATTATGAGAGAGGCTTCAAGATACCTGGGTGATTCTATATTTTGAACATCTACACCACTTTTACGGGATTTTAAAGTTATGGCTAGTGCTTTAAGTTTATGGTGTTAGCTGCCTTAAAATACCCACAAAGAGAGACACAGCAAAACATACCAAATTGAGAAGATTATGCAGGTAAAGTAGCATAAAGTTTCTTTGTACCTGTGACTGGATATCAGAAATTTTGGACCAAGAAAATTCAAATTCATTTAATGGTACCTACAGGAATCAATAGGAAAAATAAATAAATAAATAAAAGTGTTATACATGGAAGTTACCAAAAGGCACCCCTTGTTCAAATATCAGCTCTTTACTAAATTCTGTACATTGCAACTAAGCATCTGCATAGAACATGTACTTCTTGATACCTACATTCAACCACACAAAAATTCTTGAGTCCAGGCATTCTTCCTCTGCACCCCCCTTAGCCTTGTTTCTCTACACTGGTTGATATAACATTTACAGAATAGTTTCCTAATGGCACCTTTACAATTTGTACTAAGACTTTCATTAGGGAATGTTTCAAGGGGATACAACACCCTTTGATTTGTAGCCTGAGCAGCAGCTTTAAAACCATTTTCTAAAGTACCCTTGTAACTCAAGGCATTTTATATTCATTGTGAGTTAAGTTACTTTAATGAATTTCTGAGCAAAGGTATCACAGAAATTTTTCATTTCTACATATTTCCCATAAAATATGATCAGAAAAGCAGCACACATAAACAGCCCACCAGGCTAACCCTAACAGGTACAGCAAAGCTCTTCAGCATCTTCACAACAGTATTACCACCATAGAAGCCTTGAAATAAAATACAAAGTGCTATTTTTCAGACAGCTTATAGCCATTTCTGGCATTGTGCAAAGTAGAAGCTATTTGTTTCCATTTAGCTAGTAGTGGAAATGCTATGAGAGTCGGATCTCAAACCAGCACACCTAATTAGTCTCAGAACTACCAACCAAACTGCCTAATACGTAATCTCCTCTGTCACTTTAAGCTTTACATTCATGTGTCTGAAAGCATATTCTAAGCATGCACTTTTCTTATGGCAAGTGTCCTACATTTGTATTAAGTTTATGCTATTAAATATTCTCTCTAGGCAATTAAATGGGTTGAATATTTAAGTATCTGATTAATCATTACAAATGCTGGCAACTTTGCAGTAATACATCAAGCCAACTTACTCTTGCTTGTTTTAGGTAACGGAGGAAACCCAGCTCTTCTGCTCGTAAAATAAGCAGAGCATGCCCCCTTCCATTTATACCTCGGGCAGTTCTTCCAACACGATGGATGTATTCCTTTTTAAAAAAATAAGCAGTATGAAACCACCTAAAATTTTTGTGCAAGTCAACATTTTAAGGTAAACACAAGTGTAACAAGAGAAGCCACGTGTTCATAGAGACAATACATAAAAAGTCATATTATGGATTGGCTAGCTATACAGTATATGAAAATCAGAGCAATCAAGCATGGACATAGGGGAGATGGGTGGCGAAGGAAGCCTTTCCCTCTGACTAGTACAGTGCCCCCAGGAGCCCTGGTTGTAGTGTGGTTAAACTGCTACCCTGCAATCAAAAGGTTGTGAGTTCTCAAAGGCATTCAGGTCTCAAAGTTGACTCAGCCTTCCATTCTTCCGAGGTCGGTAAAATGAGTACCCAGCATGTTGGGAGCAAAATGCTAATTAACTTGTGAACCACCCAGAGAGTCCACTAAGTGCTATGGGGCGGTATATAAGAGTGATTGCTTTACCAGCCAGGACTTGCTTCAGCTAAGTCAACAACACACTGGAAGAGCGTCCTACACCGCCTGAACTGGTGCGCCTCTTCAATGCTATCTGCTAGCTTGCTCCTTCATTCTGTGCTGCTAGTCCTCTTGGTCTCCACAGAAATCACAATCGGGCATACCCCAGGCAACAGCAACCTGGTTTTCCTCATTTCTGAAGGGCTGGACCCAGTTGGTGTGGTTGGAGAGTGAGAGGTCCAGCCCTAGACCCCTTCAAAATGGGGTGCCTCAGGGCTCGGTGCTCTCACCTCTCCTATTTAATATCTACATGAAGCCTCTGGGTGAGATCATCCATTCCCACGGAGTGAGGTATCATCACTATGCAGATGATAATCAGCTATACATCTCGGCTCGTGGTGATCCAAGCAAGGCACTTGAAGTCCTATCCAGGTGTCTGGAGGCTGTTAGGGTCTGGATGAGGGACAACAGGCTACAACTGAATCCTGAAAAAACTGAGTGGCTGTGGGTTAGGGGCCCTGCGTTATCTTGGGAGCTACCATCTTTAGTTCTGGATGGGGCTATTTTACCCCAAACAGACCCGGTGCGTAATCTGGGGGTCCTCCTGGACTTGTGACTACTGCTTGATGAGTAAGTGGCAGCCGTGGCCAGGAAGACTTTTGCACAACTTCGTGTTATATGCCAGTTACGCCCACTCCTAGATCGGGACTCCTTGCTCATGGTCTCGCACGCTCTGGTCACCTCCAGACTTGACTATTGTAATGCGCTCTACATGGGGCTGCCCTTGATGACCAGTCAGAGGCTGCAACTGGTCCAGAATGCAGCTGCTCGGGTGGTGATGGGGTGCGGGCGTTATGCCCGTGTCTCGCCATTGCTTCGGAAGCTGCACTAGTTGCCAGTGTGCCTCCGGGTGCAATTCAAAGTGCTGGTAATTACCTTTAAAGCCCTACATGGTAGTGGGCCAGGATACTTAAGAGACCACGTCACCCCAAGAACTTCTGTCTGTCCCACCAGAGCAGACCGGAGAGGCTCTCTCATTGTTCCATCCACTAGAGGGGCGCGTCTCTCTAGCACCAGAAAGAGGGCCTTCTTAGTATCTGCTCCGGCCCTATGGAACCTCCTGCCAATTGAGCTGCGTATCCAGACAGAGTTGATGCCCTTCAGGAAAGGGTTAAAAACCTGGCTGGCAGGGCAGGTGTGGGGCACCAGCGACATGGTAACCCCGGCCTGCTGGCTAATTTAGTAGAACACACTCTCACTCTTTTAAGTTTTTTATCTTTTTAAAATTTTTCTCAGTAGTTTTTTAATGGGGTCTTTTATTGCTTTTTTAAAACTGCCATTGGTTTTATTTTCTGTGAGCCGCCCAGAGTCTTCGGATTTGGGCAGCAATAAAAATTAGAAAAATAAATAAATAAACAAATAAAGCCATGTGCTGGCTAATCTTTCTCACAATAGGAATGACTTCACTCAAAGGTGGCTTCATTTTGGCAGTTTCCTGTCTGGCCTAGACACAAAAGAAGAACAGCTGGTCTCCAGTCACCTTTTGGAGCCAGTTAAAAGGCTGTGTCACTAAAATGTGACAGGAACTACCCATGCAGCTAATTCCAGCGAGAGGCAGATAGCTATACCACAGATGTTCTCCATCAGATGCTGCTTACTATGCTGACAAAAGTTATCCCGATAGCAAACAGGAGGCATGCAGGATCCACAAATAGGATTCCAGTCTTATGACCCTGTCTATGCCTTCTCTTTACTTTGGCTATTCAATCAATCATTAAAATTCATCTTGCTAACACTCCGGAGTAACACTTCACTCTCTATAATATACTGCAGTAAGGACACACATCCCTACACCTTTAATACAACCATTTTATATGGTATTAAAAGGTTGAAAAGTATTTGCTACAAGGTAGACATGAGTGCATATAATGCAAGGAAACCTATCCTAAAGCTAAGGAAAATTTGGTCCTGATCTAGCAGAGGAATAACCCTATTGATGTTATTTTCAGCTTGAGAGAGGGCAGCTAAATATCAATATAGTATCACATCACACCACACAATTTCCTAGACGTTCTGCTACCTTTGGATCATCTGGTGGGTCGTACTGAACTATCCAGTCAACCTCAGGAATGTCCAGTCCTCGAGCTGCTACGTCTGTGCACAAGAGTATTCCAGAATCTGCATTGCAGAACTGAAAAAAGGTAGTTGTGCGCTTGGTTTGTTTCTGCTTGCCCTAGAAACAAAAAAATAAATAAAATAAAAATACAGTACTCAAGATGTGGTTCAATTACAGCTACTGAATTCTGGAAAAATGGCAGCGAGTACCACACCAACTTAAAACGACCAGCCAACCTTCAACGTAGCTTGCCAAGAATCTTTACCAGTTAGAATAGAATAGAAATTTTATTTGTATACCGCCTTCCTCACCCTTGGGCGACCCAAGGCGGTTCTCAATAGATACAATACAAAACATAGAAATAAAAATCAACAGTACAAAATAAATACACCACAATATACAATAAGCAAAAAATCAATCTACAAAAAGTTCACATAGCTATTAAAAACCACAGTGCCAAATGAGAGTCATAACAAATTAAGATGCAAATAACTGGCAGACTAGGCCAAATTGATCTGCTTAATTAACCCTTTTGAAACTATTATTAGTAGCCACAATATAACATCAGAAGCAGGTAATCTTTAAAAAAACCTCAGCGAATTAAAAAATACTTCTAGAAAAATGTAGAAAAAAGAAAGGACAACAACACAGCAGTTCACTAGAGTGTATTATAGGAAATCATTACCATGAAGTAGCTGGAAAATTGCTATGAAAATCTGCCACGACGCTCCTTGTTATGGCATGATATTTCAGTAAGGCTCTTTGCAACATGCAAGACAGGCACGTGGACAGAATTTGTCTCACAGCATTTGTAAAGTTCTACACAAAAGAGATTCAGATTTCCATGGCAATGCCTTTGACCATTAACAGTTTACAGTGCGTAAACAAAATGTATTTTCTTGTTTTTGTTTTAATGTTGACCTATGTAGAAACAAGGGAGACTTTGCCTCTTCCCCATGACAGACAAAAGGTAAAAATCACTTTAGTACACCAGTGCAGAGGCACTCAATATGGCTGACAGTAAACACTATACTAATAAACAACTTCAACCTTGCAGACAGAACCCAGTTCTTCAGATAAGCATTTTAAAGACAGCTTTAAGAGAAAGGTTCTTCTGGTGGCATTTAAAGGTTAATTTACGACTCCATTGCTGAAATCTTGCTGAGCTGCTGACATTCTTGTTATGCACTTGTGTTTGCAAAGGCCACCTGCAATCCACAATAACTTCAAAGCAGCATGCATTATTCAAGCTTGAATGTCAGCCTAGGATCCCAGCCACAAATGCAGAAATAGATCTATGACAGGAGAAATTCCTTCAAAAAAGAGGGGAGGGTTCATTCAGTGGGATAACACTGATCTTGAAAGCTTGCATTCGCTGCTTGTTTAAACTTGCATTTGTTTGGCCCAAAATGTAATTGGCAAATTAATTGGTAAACATAGTCTAAGGCAGAGGTAACCAACCTTTTTTTGCCATGGGCCTGACCACGCCCCCTGGAAGCTGAAGCAGTTCCAGTTCATTTATGCATGCACTTTTTATGGCGGTAGCAGCGGCGGGCCGGATGGAATAGCACCGCGGGCCAGTTTGGGAACCCCTGGTTTAAGAGCTCATTTGTTGAATCACACAAAATCTCCAATGGAGAGAAGGGCTGGGGGTTCTTACTTCTATCTCAGGTTCACCCAAAATCTACTCTGGCGAATCTTTAGAATACAGTAGTGGTTAACTGGTGTAGGTGACGGCTAAAGTAGAGATGCCATTAACAAAACCCCATCCAACTTTCTACCAGTTTGAGCACTCTGGAAAGCAGAATAAAAGTTCAGAATCTCAGCCTGTAACAAATAGGCCTCTTACAACTGATGATTACATATTATGATCAGATACTGTGGCACTAGTCAATGGCTTTGCATCACCAGTTTTCAAGCAACCTATGAATGCCAGTCACATACTTACATGAATGGCCAGGACTGGTAGATCAATATAGTTCAGAAGTTCATAGTGGTACTTCACAGACATACATGAAGAGAAAAATACCATCAGCTTCTTCTTCCGATTCTTCTTGAGAAAAGTGAACAGCAGAAGAAATCTCTTTTCTGAAGGACACACCACATAACCCTAAAACAACAACAAAAAATTAAGCTACATATAGGAATGTACTCATTTACTGTACATACATGTACTTCTGGCAAATTGTTTATTTATTTTAATATATTTCTATACCACCCATCTGGGATATCTTCCCACTCTTGGCAGTGTACATCAATTAAAAACAGTAAACATAAAATTAATATCTAAAATAATAATAACAATTGAAGATACATTGAAGCATTTAAACCCACATTAAATCAAATCAGGTGGACAAATCAGTTTCTCACAACCCACTGCCTAACAACTTACTTGGAAAGCACCACAGTTTTCATTATAATATAAGTGACTAGCAGAGGTTGCCCGGCGTTGCCGGGCTGTTTAAAATGAGGTTTTTTTAATGGACCATTAGAAAGGCTGAGCGAAGAAAACTAGATGCCTTTGAGATGGGGTGCTGGAGGAGAGTTTTGAGAGTCCCTTGGACAGCGAGAACAAATAGGTCAATAGTAGAAGAGATTAGCCCTGAGTGCTCATTATAAGGTCAAATAGTAAAGATGAAGCTGAAGTATTTTGAACATCAAATGAGAAGAGAGGATTCACTTGAGAAGGCCTTGATGCTGGGGAAGGTGGTGGGGCAAAGAAAAAGGGGACGGCCAAGGATGAGATGGCTAGATAGCATTGTAGATACAATGGGTACGGGGTTGTGTGGACTGAGGAGGATGGCATTTCCGGGCTATTATAAACTGTGATCAGTTTGTTTGTTTGTTTGGTGTGTGTTTTTTTTTGGGGGGGGGTGGATTAAAAAAGAACAAAGGATGATATAATTTTTCCCTTTTTTTATTTAACCAAATAATGTTTTATAAAGTGACTTTTTAAAAAAGTGTGTGTTGGTGGTTAAGGGTGGTTTTGGGTGTGCACAACCACCACCACCCATAGAATACCACTCCAATCACCAACACACACATTAAAAATTTCTGGCAAGGCAGGAGTGTCGTGTGTGTGTGTGTGTGTGTGTGTGTGTGTGTGTGTGTGTGAGAGAGAGAGAGAGAGAGAGAGAGAGAGAAAGAGAGAGAGAGCGCTCATTAGGGAAAGGAGCAGAAGAGGAATATGTGTGTGTGAGAGAGAGAGAAAGAGAAGCTGTGTGTGAGAGAGAGTGAGAGAGAGAAAGAAAGAGAAGCTGTGTGTGTGTGAGAGAGAGAGAGCTCATTAGGGAAAGGAGCAGAAGAGGAATGTGTGTGTGTGTGTGTGTGAGAGAGAAGCTGTGTGTGTGTGAGAGAGAGAAGCTGTGTGTTTGTGTGTGTGTGAGAGAGAGCTCTGTTTGTGTGTGAGAGAGAAGCTGTGTGTGTGTGTGAGAGAGAGAGAAGCTGTGTGTGTGTGTGTGAGAGAGAGAGAGAGAGAGAAAGAGAAGCTGTGTGTTTGTGTGTGTGTGAGAGAGAGCTCCTTAGGGAAAGGAGCAGAAGAGGAATATGTGTGTGTGTGTGAGAAATAGAGAGAAAGAGAAGCTGTGTGCGTGTGAGAGAGAGAAAGAGAAGCTGTGTGTGTGTGTGTGTGTGAGAGAGAGAGAGAAGCTCTGTGTGTGTGTGTGAGAGAGAGAGAGCTCCTTAGGGAAAGGAGCAGAAGAGGAATATGTGTGTGTGTGAGAGAGAGGGGCTGGCTTCCCTGGCTGGCCCGCGGTAAGGAAGCCCAGCGGCGGGGGTGGACTTTCCTTACCGGGGGCTGGCTTGCGGCCCGCGGTAAGGAAGGCCAGCGGCGGGCGGGGTAGGGGGGGTGGGCTTTCCTTACCGTGGGCTGGCTTCCCTGGGTGGCCCGCGGTAAGGAAGGCCAGCGGCGGGGGGTGGGGTGGGCTTTCCTTACAGGGGGCTGGCTTGTGGCCCGCGGTAAGGAAGGCCAGCGGCATGTGTGTGTGTGGGCTTTCCTTACCGGGGGCTGGCTTGCAGCCCGCGGTAAGGAAGCCCAGCGGCGGGGGGGGCGCTTTACTTACCGGGGGCTGGCTTCCCTGGGACGTGCCGGCTTTCTCAGAGTTCTGCGCGCTCACGGCGCGCAGGACACTGAGGATTGTATTTTTTCATGTGTGCTTTCCCTTTGTGCTCCATTTTTTCGTGCGGCTCATTTTTGATTGGCCGCACCGCGTTTTCCCACGTTCTTTGTGCTCCCGCCTCTCAGCCTGATTGGCTGCGGCGCAGCGCGGCGCAAAGAACGTTGGGAAATGAAGTTGTTTCCCTTTTTTCGCGTTTGTGGGGCTGTTGCCCCACTGCCGCTTTACTCAATCCTTCGTTGACCTGCGGACCCAGTCTGCCCGTGTGCACGAAGGGTGAGTGCAGGCAAGTAGGGCCAGCCGTAGGAACCTATAGCAAGTTCCAACGGTTAACCCTTGGTTTTATAGGTTAAGAAGATATGGATACATTTCACCAATTAAAAGAGACTGGTAACAAAACTTTCTAAAAATGAAAGTTACACGTTTTCTGCTCTATCCTATGCAGTTTTTAGATGCTTGTTTCCATATGAAAAATTAAGAGACAAAGAAAAACCAACTGAAGTAAAATATTCAGGATGACAATAAAAGAAAAATACAGCTTCTGCTAAGCAGCAAACATTTGATTTATAAATTACCTGTTCAAGACCCTCTACAGTTGCTGTCTCCTTGTTGTCATCAACCCCAACATACAAAGGCTCCTTTTTTAGAGAGATCTTTGCCAAGTCTTCAACTTTACGGGTTTGTGTAGCAGAGAAAAGCATAGTTTGTCGACGCTCTGGGAAGAAAATAAATGGCAACCTCAATATATGTTCCTAATATAGGAACAGGGTTTTTCATACTCATTAACGTCTTTAAGAAAGCCCAGAGGATTCAAATACTGTACAGTGGTACCTCGCTTAAAGAGCATAATGCGTTCCAAGATATTGCTCTTTAAGCAAGTTTGCTCTTTAAGCAAAACACCATTGTAAGTGACCGATTGTGACTTCTGGCGGGGGGAGAGAAAATTCTGCTCTTTAAGCGAGTTCGTCTCTAAGCGAGGTGCTCTTTATGCAAGGTTTTACTGTAGTTTAAAATCTATCTTTGAAAGCAAGAACTCTGATGTTTTTTTAAATCCAAATCCAAATTTTATTTCAGTTCAGACTCAATGCATTAAAGCAGTATACCAGGTTTTCTTTATTAGCATGTAGAAATCTAGTTTTGAAGTCAAATGCCTTTAAGGTTGCATTCCTAAACATATTTACTTGGGAGTAGGCCTCATGGAACACAGGATCTAATGTATGGTTTCCCAACCTTGCGCCCCCAGATGTTCTTGGACTTCAATTCCCAGAAGCCCTGATCAGCAGGTGTGCTGACTTGGGCTTCTGGTAAATGAAGTCCAAGAACACCTGGAGTGCCAAGGTTCACCATCATGGATCTAATGCCTTAGTGATTGAAGCATTCAGGGGAATTCTTGGTTGGGAAGCCTTGATCTAATGCGTCATTCCTCCTGTATGCTGCAGCTCCTACATGCCTCCTCCAGACCTGAAACATACTAACTGTTGTTAGTATCATAGAATGATGCAAGAGAAAGAGAAAAGTCGCACAGTACTGTGGCACTGGATTTATGTTATTAGGACTTATGTCAGTAGAAACTATATACAGAATTTGAACATAAACATGTCAATGGCTTGCATGTAAGAATCATGATGGGAGGCTGTTTATTTACTGGAGAGGAAGAGATTGAAACTTAAATCTTTGTTTATGCTATGTAATGTGATTTTGGCTAATAATCCACCATGAACTAGAGTGTGTTTATCACACAGAAAGTACAGTGCTTTAAAAAGCTACCATTTAAGCACCAGGTGAATGACTAGGAATAACAAACTGATTTATTTTGGGTATTGCTACACTCCCCATTGTCTAAACCAGGAGTGCCCAAACTTTTAAGGCCGTGGGCCGGTCACGTGCAAGAGTGGGCCAGTCACATGGTTTCCTCCCACGGGGAGTGGAAGTAAAATGCACCTGTGCATAACGCTGTCGTAAACGCATTTATGACAACCATGGGTCATTTATGGCAGCATTTTGCGCATGTGTGGGTACGTTTTACTTCCACTTCCAGGAGTGGTGAAGGCCGGATGGAAGGGTGGCAGGGGCCAGATCTGGCCCATGGGCCATAGTTTGGCCACCCCCTGGTCTAAACAGAAGTAAGGGATGATTATTTGAAAACTTGACTTACTCGGCAAAAGCTTTATGATCTGCTTCATTTCTTCTTCAAACCCAACTTCTAAAATCCTGTCCGCTTCATCAATCACCAGGCACTGCAGATTCTTAAACATAAAACCTGGAGTATTCTGCAAGACAAAAAGTATAAATTCGCAAGCCATACACATAAGAGCATGAAATGTGCAATATGTATTTCTCACTATTACGTATCCTACCTGCATGTGGTCCAAAAGTCTGCCTGGAGTTGCCACAATGATGTTTATGCCATTTGCAAGCTTCTGTGCCTCAGCTGATCTATTACTGCCTCCCATGACTAAGCCATAGGTGTGCACGTGATGAGTCATCAGTTCTTTGAGAACACCATAGGTCTGCATGGCAAGCTCCCGGGTAGGAGAAAGGATGAGAACACCCGTTCCTGAAACAAGGAGGCCAGAAAAGTGCTCATTCATTCTAAAACATGGCAATATACTCTTTCCCACATTTATCTCAAGACTATGTATTAATTCATCCATTCACATTTATATCCCACCCTTTTCGTGCAAACAGCACTCAGAGCGACTTACTCCCCCGTCCGTGTGTGTGTGTGTGTGAGAGAGAATAAATCATCCAGTAATAGCCACTAAAAACATAAGGAAAAATGCAAGAAACAAAGCCAGATGGCATTAAAAAATCTTAAAACCGTAACAGTATTCAAATTAAAACACTATCAGCAACAGTAAAAGGAGGTAACATCAAACTTTTTAAAAAGAGACTATTATATAACAAGCCTAGAAAGAAAACCTTACCGTTCCTGGGCATAAATTTTAATCGGTAGATGAGTTCTATCGTTGGAATAAGAAATGCAAGAGTTTTGCCACTGCCAGTTTTTGCGGCTGCTAGAATATCTCTGCAAATGAAATAATCACAAATAAAACTTCAGAGTTGTTATTACAGATGCATACAGCTGAATTAATGCAAGCATCAATGTCCAATACTGTTCCCCTCCTCAGATGAGTAAGAGGGTGAAGTATTATTATTATTTTTGCCAACTAAAGTGCCATGTCTCAAAGCACACAGAATGCTGAAGCATACATTTTCATCACTTCTTCCCCAAAGAAGCTGTTGTGTGTCATGTTTTGGTCCTTTACAGCAATGGTTTCTCTGAGGATACACAGGTACCCAAAATAAAAACCTCAAGAGTTGGGGAGGTAACTGGTCACCTGGCAAATGCCCAGAAAATCCTAGCCAATTACTGCCGTTCTGAAATTAGGAGAGAGGTTGCAAACCTAAATCACGTTATTTTTAAGGAAGTATCATCAACATGAAATCACAGCCAACAATAAAATAGTAACCACAAAATTCCCCTGGATGCGTGCTGAAAAGCTTTATTGCAAACAGAATTCGCAAGGGTGTGGAACATTGTCTAGCACCTAAGGTTGCCCATGACCCAGGCATCCTGTATAAGAAATCAGTTTTGTTCATCATTTTTATGTCGTATATAACAAGTTTGCTTTGTCTTGTCTTTATGGATCTAGTTCTTCAAGCTCATGTGCATGCACATGTAAATAGGAAAATAAACCTTTACTCATTCTGCAAAAACAATTTTGTTTTCCAAAAGAGAGTAGTGGGCAAATTTAAACCCCCTGAATTTAATTTAACTACTCAATGGCCATATTCCAGCATTAAGTTAGAAAAAAAAATGCTGAGCAACTTTATACCTCTGGGGTGAGGAGTGTGTGGTTCTTCAGTTGTTTTAGGGTTGATCAACTCCTATTACCCTTCCCCACTAGGCTACGGCTGTCATGGAAATGGCTGTCTGATATCTGGAAAGCCACATGTTCCACACTTCTGTTATATGTGCTTACTTAATTTGTTCCACTCAGCCTTTCTCTAGGCACATCCCCATTTCGTTTATACTTGTGTTTCAGCACTGATACCTTTTTGTGATGGACTGTGGCCAAATCATTTAAGGCAATGTTATGGGACTGTGTCGTTGTGCTGCTTTGTGGTAAATTTTCTTCATATTGTGCTGCTGATTATTTATTCTGTACTTTTCTGTATTATGCTGCTTATTTGTATTTCTTTGAATATTGTAAAATGCTACCTTTTGTAAATGTGTTTTATTGTTGAATTTATATTTTGTATATGTTGTGATTTGTGACTATATTTTTAGTTGCCTGTGAACCGCCTTGAGTCGCCCATTGGGGTTGAGTAGGCGGTAAACAAATGAAAATTACAATTACAATTGTTGCCCAACCTTTGGTTTTTGGATTTCAAAAAGTCAGTTCCCCAAATAACTGAGCAGCCAATGCACTGACTTAGGCTTCTAGGAATTGAAGTCCCCTCGTTTTCTTTATATGGTTGCTATATCAATAGTATACAATAGTATGTCAAAGATTCCCGACATAACACCTGCTTTTCATGGAGATGTCTTACCTGCCTTCCAGGAGTGGTTTAATACTCTTATGCTGGATTTCTGTCATGTGTGTGAAACCCATGTCAGCTATTCCTTTCAATGTGTTCTCACTGACCAGGTCACTTAGAGAAGCAAAAGATGTATCCTCAAAAGCACCTGAAAAGACAAACCATCTTAGTCTCTTTCCCTCAACTGTTTGTTCCGAATAAATGGCATTATACTCAAAAGGTTTTAGACTTATTAAGTTGGAACAGCTCTTAAATTATCAGAACTGACTCAACAGGTTGTTCAAAATGTAGTCAAATTACTACAGTAGACCCTCGCATAACGAAGTTACTTAGCGTTGCTAAGTGATTTTTGTTGTTATGCGGGTTTCTTGGGAGTTTCCCGCATAATAACGTTTTTAGCGTTGTTGTCCGGTTATTTTAGCGTTGTTGTCCAGGCAATAACACTAAAAACATTGTTATGCGGGGGAACACATGGTGCATAATGACGCGTTGTTAAGCGAAAATGATGCTATCCAAACGCGTTATGTGAGGGTTGACTGTACTAATTACTCAAAACCAAGCATATTTATGGCAAATGTGGTGAAATAGTACTAAAAAGAGATGGAATCAGATTTGTATCTTCATCTTGTGCATTCTACTCCTACAGGGCACAACAGTCTCTAAATCAACTGGTCACAAAATAAGGTGACTATACATTTTAATTTACTACAATCAGGCATGATAGCCACGTCCAGTAATGCTGAACCGACTAAGAAATTATATATGGTTGCACTCAATTCTCAGGCTTTAATCCATAGGTCACATATATGCAGCACCTGCATATGAGAATTTACTGGTTTTATAGGGCAACTTGGAAACATCCACCTGACTAGATTTATAAAATATCAGATTTTATATACACAGGTCTCAACATACAAAAGGAACACAACAGAACAAGATACAATACTGCAAAGATCTAAAATAAAAGCGTCTCTAGGAAGAATTATTGATTCTATTTATTTGGTACTGAATGGTTTTCAAGTTATGATGTTGTATTGTCTATGTTGTATTTGGTTTCTGCAATAAAATGACTGTCTAGAAAGCCCATAAATCAACCTTAAATGTAACCAGTAAGCACAATATCCAGTCCAGGTTTTCCACTCACTACTTGTAGGTTTATTCTATGCAAAGAATGTAGACATGAATTTATTTTATTTTTTGTTATCCATAAGTCAGCAGATCAATAAATAAAATAACTCACATCACTAATTGATAACGAAGCTTGGTGCTTTGATTTCCACAATCAAGAAAAATCAGTGCTCAACATTAAGAGCCCTACAACCTTATCTTGTGCATAGCTATTTGGATAGAAATCTCACTGAAATTTACGGATGATTAAAAGCTGAAAATGGAACTATTATATATTAAAAGCAGAGACAGAACAGAAAAACAGCTTGCCTGTTAGTCCAAGAGGCAATGCAGGTCCATCAGCATCTTCCTCTTCTTCCTCATCCAGACTGTCATTGTTTCCCTCTCTAGGTTCCCCATCTGAGACCTGTTCTTCTGCCTCAGTACTTTTTTCTTCCATTTTTGCTTTTTTAGCTTCGGTGAAAGGAAAATAAAGTCAGTTAATAAGTACCTCTATATTAATCAGTGTGCATGAAAGGGGGGGGGGTTCCCAATATACTGTTCCTTGTAATATCCATGTAACTATCAAACATTTTTCATGAAAGCTCAACTTGAAGGACTAAGCATGCCCTTTACAATATAGAGTGAACATCTGGAATCCAGATATGAAATAGATAATAGAGAAAAATAATGGCAGGAAATTCTCTTGAACCCTAAGATTTCTCTCATGAATCAGATTAAATGCCTATTTCAATTACTATGGAGAATCCAATAAGAACATAACTAGAAATCCACAAAAAGGGGAAATAATAATAATTTGCAGTTAACTATTTCTTGTAACAGAAATATGCCTCCAGTCAACTTAGAAGTTTCAAGTTTAATCGTCATGATTTATAGCCATTGATGATCCCATAAATGCTATGCTTAAACATTTTAAAAACTTATTGTTTTTACCTTTCTATAGAGTTGACAATATAAAGCGTTGCTACAGTTTAGCTTTATGGAAATAAATTTTATATAATGAAAACATCACTGCTATAGCAAATCAGCCGAGAATTTGTTCAAGGAAGTAATTGATGAACAAAATTATTCACTCAAAATAATGTACAAATTAAAAATGCAATACCATTTTCTGTCTCGTTCACAATTTTTCTTTTCTTCTTCTTTTTCTTCTTTAAGTCAGGTTGTTTACATCCTTTTTCTTCTACATTAAGTATCATGTTTGGCTGCTCCACGCCCTCAGTTTTCTGTTCTTCCACCACTGCTTCTGACATACTGGAATTGTCCTCAGCTGTTATGCCTAATGTGACCAACAGTAATGACAAGTCATTTTGGTGTATGTCTCCTCTAGCTGGTCTATAAACCATTCAAGTACTAAACATAGTAAATTCTGCTTTGACTTCACTCTACTACTTCATGACCTTCAGACCACACAGCCTAGAAAGACATAATTTTCAGTTCCAATTCTTGTAAAGCCATCCCAATCTCTGGCATGAAACAGCCAAGATTCTTTCTGAGTATCCTGCTTTTGAATGCTTTTTTTAGTATCTACTTCCAGATCTTTTGAGTGAAGGGTTTCTTACTTCTAACTCATTAGCGATAGCAAGCCTATTTTTTTCACCATGTTAAAGCTTTAATACATAATTTCCATGGTTGCATTCCTACTATCTATATTTGCAAGGCAGGATCTCCAAAACTTTATCTGTTTACATCATATAAACTCCCTCCCCTACCCCCTTCAAAATGTTGGGGACAGATGGATCGACAATTTTGGTTTACTCTCCTCTCCGAACTAAGTCTGAAACTAAAGCAAGGCACCAACTCCTAAATCCCCCCTCTCCATGACACCACAAAATAGGCCTAAAATTGTTACGTCTACATTGTATTTTACAAGATGAAACAAGGTGGTTATCAGACCACAACTCTAACCTTGCTTACACCAACAGCTCCACAGGACAGATGGACCTCATCTTTTGAACACCAGCTCCCTCTTGTATTTCAGTCTAACTCATGGGCCTCTAATAGGTTTAGGTTTATAGGTTTATTTATTTATATCCCCCCCTTATGGCACTAGCGCCATCCAGAGTGGCTAACAACATAAGAAGAGAAAGCTCTCTACAACAAAAGAAAGCTTTCTCAACAATACAAAATGCATAATACAATAAATACAAGGAATACAATGAGCCACAGGTATTATCAACTTTTATATTTTACCATAACCAATGAGTGTTGTTTTTGAAGGTAATGTCATTGTTTATTGCTTTATATGTGTGTGTGTGTGTGTGTGTGTGTGTGTGTGTGTGTGTGTGTGTGAATATAAACCCATGATGTACAACAATTTCCTCCATGTTGATTATATATTCATTCTTACCACAGCTACCTTTCAGCTTCAACAACAAAGAAAAAAGATAGACACTTCAGTATTTATTTTATATAAATGAGTATACAGCTTAACTCTCTGTTCAGTGAAAGGCAGATGCAAAACAGAACTTGTTAAACAACAGTGTTGTATTATGTTGCTGTTGTTTATTTAATTGTTTGTACACCACCCAGAGTGGGAAATATCCCAGAAGGGAGGTATAAAATTGTTATATTTTGTATCTATGCTATATTGTATCTTTCACTGAGCTGAGTGTTAAACTGTATGCTCATTTGTATAAAATAAATATTGTCTATCTTTTTTTTATCTAAATATTGTCTATCTATTACAGTGGCTCAAGTGGCTAAGACGCTGACTGGGAGGCAGGAGGTCAGCAGTTCGATACCCAAATACTGCGCGACAGAGTGAGCTTCCATCTCTGTCCCAGCTCCTGCCAACCTCGACTGGTTTTTGAGCGAGACCTTTACCTAAATACCTTTGATTCTCTCTCACAAACAAGAGGGACTGCAGTGGCTCAAGTGGCTAAGACGCTGACTGGGAGGCGGAAGGTCAGCAGTTCGATTCCCGAGCACTGCAGGACGGAAATGAGCTCCCGTCTGTGTCCCAGCTCCTGCCAACCGAGCAGTTGGAAAGCAAGACATTGCAAGTAGATAAACAGGGAGCACTTCGGTGTGAAGGTAAACAGTGTTCCGTGCGATCCGGTGTCTAGTCATGCCTGCCACATGACCACGGAAACGTCTGCGGAAGCCGACAGCGCTGGCTCTTCGGCTTTGAAAGAGAGATGAGCACTGAACCCTAGAGTGGGATACGCCTGGCTTTCTAGCAAGGGAGACCTTTACCTTTACTCACAAACAAACACCCACCCCACCCCAGCCTCACCGTCGGTTCCCTTCGTCTCCGGGGCCGCCCCTCGCCGAGCCAAGTTGCGCTGGCGTATCTTGAGATTGCGCTTGTGGAGCTTCTGGCGCAGCAGCCGCATCGGCAGGTTCGCCGTATTCGCCGCCATCTCGCCCGCGCAGCAGCCGACCGCGAGCCAGCCACACGTGTGCGAAAGGCCGGGCGGAAGGAAAGAGGGGCGCCCGAGGAGAAGCCACCGGAAACGGCGGTCAGCTGACACGCCAGAGCGTTCGGGGCTTGTTCTCCTCCCCTATCCTTGAACGGCGGCAGGGTTGGTAGCGACCTCTGGTGGCTGGGAGGTCTTAAGACCTGACACCGGCGGGCGAGGCGGAGAAGAGGCTGCTGCGACTCTGCCGTTGATCTTCTTTCTCCTCTTCCTCTCGTCTCCCTGTTCTCCGGTGTGAGACTCAAAAGCAAACCGGAATGAAGTTATATAACGTTACGGAATGCACACTATGCACTCTATGAATCAAAGCCAATATAGTCACACTCCAAGAGCATGACTACATAGCAAAACAATACAGGAAATACTATGGGGTTGAGATGGGCAGATTTACATCCCCACAACCTCCCTGTTGACTACATAATACAGGGAAAGGAGCAGGTCACTATGGCCCGGGGGCCGGATCCGGCCCCGACGCCAATTCACCTAGCCCCCGAAGCCCTTGTCGCTCCTGGAAGTGGAAGTAAAATGTGCCCCTATTTGCACTTACCATTGCATATCAGAGTAAATAAATCAACAAAAAAGTTGTGACACCTTAAAGACTAACTCCTGTATTTAAATGTGAGAAATACTATCGGTTTGAGATGGGCAGATTTACATCCCCACCCTCCTGTTGACTACATAATACAGGGAGGGGAGCTGGTCACTACAGCCTGGGGGCCAGATCCGGCCCTGACACCAATTCATCCAGCCCACGAAGCTCTCGTCGTGCCTGGAAGCGGAAGTTAAATGTGCCCTTATTTTCACTTCTCATTGCATTATCGGAGTAAATAAAACAAATCAACAAAAAAGTTGTGGCACCTTAAAGACTAACTCCTGTATTTAAATGTGAGCTTCCATGGATCTAGTCCACTTCATCAGACTCTCTGATATGGTTGCACAGACTAACATGGATGTGGACACATTTTACTTCCACTTCCAGGAATGACGAAGGCTTTGGGGGCCGGATGAATTGGCGCCAGGGGCCTCATCCGGACCAAGGGGCCATAGTGACCGGCTCCCCGAACCACATGACCGGCCCATGGCCCGAAAAGTTTGGGCACCCCTGACAATACAATGAAATTGTTGAAGTATCCATTTTAGTCTGTGCAAGCATGTCAGAGAGTCTGATGAAGTGGACTTGATCCACAAAAGCTCACATTTAAATACAGGAGTTAGTCTTTAAGGTGCCATAACATTTTTGTTGATTTGTTTTATTTACTCTGATAATGCATTGAGAAGTGCAAATAAGCGTGGAGTTCTACATTCCCAATCCATAGGTTTTTCCTCTCCATTAGATGAGTGTGAGGACATGCACACATGTAGGCACCTACCTACACATGGTGCCAATACGCCACTCCCTGCAAAGCCTTTCTCACAAGACATTGTTCCTGGGCAGAGCTTAACCAGCTCTACAGTTAGCAAGAGAAGCTGAAGAAAGGACTGATTGAGGAAAGATTTTATTTCCTCTCATGGCAGTTCTTTTGAATTGTGTCACCTACAAACACTGCATTTAGAAGATATTTTTTTTCTTTCCACTCCACTTGTGACCACTTAAATTGAAGAGTGGTATGATTTCACAGTGAAAACAATGCAAGGTAACTCATATTTTCCTCACTGCGTAGTGCTTTACTTTGAAGGAACAGTGCTTCAAAAGAAATACCAATGGCTTTTATTAGAGGAGGAAAATCAGAAAAGGCTTTTTATTCAGAAAAATGATCATTCATTAATGGGTGTCTCCAAGGGGAGAGACAACAGTATTTCTGAATATTGCCTCCCTTAAATACCTTGTTGGAAAGCACAAAACAATACACAAAGAGCAATTATTTCATATGAACATTCCAACATGATCTCTGAGAGCATAGCAATATAGAATAGATTTGGCCAGGTTCAGCTTATCTGAAAGCCCCAAAATTTATAGAGAATTACTTCAGCAACCTCATGGAACAAGCATTACAGAACCAGATGTGCTCTGGTACAATGCCAGTCTTGTCATCACTCCACAGTTCACTACATTAGTCTCTATGGACCTTGACGACTCAATACCTGGGCTCATATTCTGTCTTTTTTCTCATTCCCTTCTTTGTTGTATCATTTTGATGTAGGCAGATTGATTGCACACGGAGCCGGCAGGCGGGCCCATACTTCTTTATTTCAGCATGGACAATCTGTACATAGGTTACACTAGGAGACTTTAGTGTCTTGCACGGAAGACAAAGAAGGAGCCGTAGTGGGGGCTGAAACACAGGTTTATTTCATGATGGTCAGGATGAACGTGGTAATGGCGGAGGTACAGCTTATTTTATACTGCAGGAATACATTTGAATATTGTTGCACGGTAGCTCATTGGCTGCTACTGGCGTGACGTCATTCTGAGTCACGCCCATCTTCTCCAGGTGATCCTAGCGCGGGAAAGGTTCCCGCGGCTGCCGGCAATTGGGGAATGTGAACCATGTGAGCTGAACGCTCACAGCTGCCCTCTATGGGCAGCTTACTCGCATTCCTTAAACAGCTGGGTTACATTGTAATCATTGTCAGGTTACATTCATACATTCTTAAAGTAATACTGTTACATACACAACACTCCTCCCTCCTAGGATGGGACGAAGTCCCTCAACCATTGTGGCTTCCCGCACGTGCGCTTGGGGCGTGCGACTGCTTGGTTTAGCTCAGGGGAACTAGGGGCTCTGCCTTCCGCAGAGTCTCGTCCTGCAATGGAAAGGGGGGACTCATTAGTCGTTTGGCGGGGACTCTGCGACAACCTTGCATTGGGAGAAGGGAACGGAACATACAGCTGCGATGTGAACCCCTGCCTGTTTCCCGTGGCGCCTGGGGACCCCCCCCAGCATGAACCTCGGAACCGACGAGGAGACCCTTGTTGTCTCGCCCCGGTCCCTTGCGCCTGCAACCAGCGTACTTGCGCCACCCCCTGCTGCCTGACTCAGGGGGCTTGGTGATATGGTATACTCTAAAGGAAATGGGCTGGGGGTACTGGAGGTACCAGGGGCTGAACTGAAACCCCTCTTCTCGCTCGGACGGGTGGGGGACCACTCCGTGACACCCCCTGGTACGGTAACATAAAGTCAAACTCATTCCACTCTTTCAAAGTATCGCCTTCCTCGGCTGAGAATCCAGGGTATGCATTTGTACCCGAGGACGCCCCCGTGTCTCCCCCTTGGGTTACGCGGGTGGGGGAGGACCCTAACGCTGATTCCCTTTCACTAGTGACTCGCCTTCTGAGTTGGTCAGCGTGCCTTCTCCAGAGTAGCCCTGTGCTAGTCTCGACCCTATAGGATACTGGCCCCGTTTGTTCAATGATCGTCCCTGGGACCCACGTTGGTCCCGAGGTTGCATAGTTTCTGCAGTGAACCGGGTCCCCTACCGAAAAGCTTTTGGAACTCTTTACCACTATATTTCTCCCTTCATCCTCCACCCTGGTCGGATCTAACCGATCAAAAAAGGTTACTGGCCGCCTCCTCATGAGGAGTTCGGCCGGCGAAAGTCCTGAAGCTAGAGGAGTTGCCCTATAACAAATGAGGAACTGACACAGTTGGAGGTTCAACTCACCGGGACCCATGCGCCGCAGGGCGTCTTTTGTAGTGCGCACTTGGCGCTCTACCTGACCGTTTGTGGCATGGTGGAATGGGGCAGCGGTGATGTGCTGGATGGCATTCCTCTTGATAAACGCCTTGAATTCTGCAGACGTGAAGGTACTGGCGTTATCGCTAACAAGGATGTCCGGCAGGCCGAAGCAACTGATCACGCTGCGCAAGTGTTTAATGGTCGCGGCAGATGAGGTGCTAGTCATGGGGATTACTTCCAGCCACTTGGAATAGGAGTCGACTATCAGCAGAAACATGGACCCGCGGAAAAGGCCAGTGAAGTCAACGTGTATTTGGGACCATGGCCCGCCGGCTGTCTCCCATTCCCTATGGGGTAGCCGGGACTCCTCAGGCCGAGAGCTCTGGCAGCTCTCACACGTGCCCACTAAGTGTTCTATATCCGTGTCTATTTGGGGCCACCAGAAGTAACTCCTGGCCAGTGCCTTGGAGTGCACTATTCCCGGGTGGCTGGTATGCAGTAGCCTCAGCACCTTCGCCCACAACTTCACTGGGATAACTACCCGCTGGCCCCAGAGCAGGCAGCCCCTTTCAAGGGAAAGCTCTACTCTACGCCTGAAAAATGACTTGAAATGCTCCTCGGTGGGAGTTGAGGGCCACCCTTTCCTTACCCAGGAACTGACTTGGGCCAGAATTTTGTCAGCCGCCGTGGCTTTGGCGAGGTCTGCCGGGACTATGAGGGGGTGAGTCGAGAGACTCGATCAGCAGGACTTGATGGTCTTGCTCTACCTCGCATGCGGGATCTCCTAAACTGGGGAGAGGAGACAGGGACAGCGCGTCCGCATGGGAGATCTCCTTCCCTGGGCGATAGACCAGCTCATACTGGTAGGCGTTAAGGAAAATCGCCCAACGTAGCATTCTGGGGGACAGAATTTGTGGGGTGGGCTTGCCCGTAGTAAAGATCCCCAGGAGGGGCTTGTGATCAGTCACAACTGTAAACTCACGGCCGTATAGGAAATCATGGAACTTCTTTGTTCCCGCGATTATGGCCAGGGCCTCCCTATCTGTTTGCGCGTAGTTGCGCTCCACCTTTGAAAGGGACCTGGAATAGTACGCGACCGGGGCTTCCTGCCCGCTCTCCAACACGTGGCACAGCACTGCCCCCACCCCCACTGGAGACGCATCACAGACTAAAACTACGGGTCTCCTTGGGTCAAAATGGGTCAGGACAGCATCCGAGGATAAAAGCGCTTTGAGCTCCTTGAAAGCTTTCTCTTGCCTATCTCCCCACCGCCAAACCGCCTCTTTCTTTAGTAGCGTGTGCAGTGGCTCCGCAACGGATGCCTTCCTTGGCAAGAAGGAATGGTAAAAATTTAGGAGCCCTAGGAATGACTGCAGCTCCGGTTTCGTGGTGGGGCGAGGGGCGTTTTGCACAGCCGCAACCTTGGACTCGGAGGGCTTGATGCCCTCCAGGGTTATCTTGAACCCGAGAAACTCCACCTCCCTTGCAAAAAATACACATTTGTCCCTTCTCAGTCGAAGTCCCGCTTTCTCGAATATTGAAAGGACCCTGTCTAGCCTCCTCGCTTGTTCTGATTCGCTCCCCGCTGTTATCAAGACGTCGTCAAAATATGGGAGCATGCCTGGAAGCCCCTTTAAAAGGCGTTCCACAAGGGACTGGAAGATCCCAGGGGACGAATTTACACCAAACTGTAGGCGCGTTACCTTAAATGCCCCTTTGTGGGTGACGATGGTTTGCGCAGCGGCAGCAGCTGGGGTTACTGTGAGCTGCTGATACGCCTGCGCCAGGTCTAGCTTGGCGAAACACCTCCCCCCATGCAACGTGGCCAGTAAGTGGCTAACCACTGGCACTGGATATGCATTTGGCCAAATGGCCTTGTTAATTGTACATTTGTAGTCAGCGCAAATCCTGACCTCCCCGTTTGATTTTAAGGCTGTAACAATTGGAGTCTCCCACTCCGCTGAATCAACTGGAACCAAAATCCCCTGCCCCACCAATTTGTCCAGTTCCGCCTCAATCTTGTCCTTGAGGGCGAAGGGCACTCTTCTTGGCTTGAGACGTATGGGCCGGATTTCTGGGTCCAACTCAAAAGAAACTGGGGGCCCCTTGTAAGTCCCGAGCCCCTTCTTGAAAACATCCGGGTGTGCATCACACACATCCCGCATTGGGTCAGTCTCTATGGCGTTAATGCCGGACAGTTCGATTCCCAGGGGAGCAAACCACTGGGTTCCCAAAAGGCAACATCTTCCCCCCTTGAGAACCACTAAGGGCAGTTTCTCTGTGTAATTCTTGAACTTCACCGTGAAGTTCCCCACCCCCAACACTGTGATCCCATAGCCCTGCACGTCCCGTAGGTGTGACTTCATGGCCCGCAGCTTGGGCCGCGCATTTGGGGGAATGCGCATGAACTCCTTCTGGGACAGGATGGAGTAGGACGACCCCGAGTCTATTTCCATCCTCACTGGAACCCCTTGTAACAGTACCTCTACAAAGAAGCGCTGGTGCTCCAGGCCCACGCGGTTCACGCCTTCAGCGCCATCGTTGGCTGAGACCTTTCCGATGCCGGCCGCCTTTCGCTGGTGTGCTTGAGGGTGTTTCAATGCGCCCCTGTCCTCAGTTCGCCCGCACCTGCAGACTCTGGCGATGTGGCCCTTCCGGCTGCAGTTGTGGCACTCGGCCTTCCGGAAATGGCATCTTGTCCGGTCGTGAGATGCCCCACAGCCATCGCAACGGTGGCTTCCTCGCTCACCAGTCTGGCGCCTCTCTCTGTGTTTCTTTACCTTCTGTATGTTGTCGTCCTCGCTGGAGCAGGAGTCCGCCGTCGTGGAAGACTCCTCAGTGGGGTGCCTGTGGGTGACCGGGGTGCCCGCCAGGCCGTTTTCGCCGACACCCGCCGGGCCGCTTGCACGGGTGACTTGGCCCTCTCAGGCGCGGCCCCTCGGGACTTAAACACTCTGACCCCGCTCCTGGCCGCCACGGCTGCTTGGGCCTCCCGCAATACCTCGTTGAACGTGAGGCGATGGTCGCGGGTCATCAACTTCCTCTGGACCTCCTCGTCCCTCAGGCCACACAGCATGCGGTCTCGGAGGGCCGTGTCCAGGTCCTCCCATTGGCAATTGACCGCTGCGAGCCTGAGGGCCGCCACGTAGGTGGACACAGACTCCCCCGGGTGCTGGTCCCACCTGTGGAATGCGACCCGGGCCGGGAAGATTGAAACGGGAGGCTGGAAGTGCTCCCTCAGTAGCGCCAGGATGCGGTCAATGGGCACCACGTCTACCTTCCGGGGAGCCACCAGGTTCATCAGGATACGCAGCGTGGCCGGCCCCACCTGGGCTAGGAAGTGCGAGCGCATCTTCCCGTCGTCGTCGATGCCTGCAGCATCCATCGCGTGCCGAAACTGGCACTCGTACAGCTCCCATTGTTCTGGATCGCTGATATCAAACTGGTGAGGTTTGACCTTGGGACACGCCATGGATCCCACTTTCATCGTCAATTTAGTGTCTTGCACGGAAGACAAAGAAGGAGCCGCAGTGGGGGCTGAAACACAGGTTTATTTCATGATGGTCAGGATGAACATGTGGTAATGGCGGAGGTACAGCTCATTTTATACTGCAGTAAATACGTTTGAATAATGTTGCACGGTAGCTCATTGGTTGCTACCGGCGTGACATCATTCTGAGTCACGCCCATCTTCTCCAGGTGATCCTAGCAAGGGAAAGGTTCCCGTGGCTGCCGGCGATTGGGGAATGTGAACCATGTGAGCTGAACGCTCACAGCTGCCCTCTATGGGCAGCTTACTCGCGTTCCTTAAACAGCTGGGTTACATTGTAATCATTGTCAGGTTACATTCATACATTCTTAAAAGTAATACTGTTACATACACAACAGAGACGCAGCTCCTTTTATAATGCATTTGAATTCCCCGCCACAATACCCATTGGTTGACGTCACTGTATTCCTGCCCATGTTTACCCATCGTGTTATATTCCTGACCATGAACACCTGGAGGTGGGGAGTTCCCCGCGCTAGCTATCAATTGGGTGATTGGGGCCGCATGGGCTTGGCTCTGTCAGCTGTTATCTCCTTCGGTTGCTACCTGCTGAATTCCGTGCGATAGGCAGTGGAACTAGCTGCTTGCATACACAATATCCCTCCCTCCTAAGGATGGGATGAAGTCCCTTAACCATTGTGGGGGCTGGCGATTTCGTTGTGGCTGGCCCACCGGTTCAGAAACACTTCCTGGGGTGCCGGGGCTTCTCCCTCTGGAAAACTGAAGGGACCCATCGAATCCTGGTAGGGGAAAAGGAGGGGTATCCCTGGCTCGGGGGGGGGGGGATGAGGGGACCGTTGGAAGAACTCAAAGCCCTGCTGCTCACTGGGATGAGTGGGGGAACACTCGCGAAAACTCCCCTCATCCGGAAACAAAAATTCAAACTGGGGGTCCGCTTCCTCGGGCTGAAAGGCTGCCTCCGGTGATTCCGTGCAGCCTGTAATGCTCAGTCATGTATCACACCCCTTGGGTTAAACGGGTGGGGGGGCAACCTTAACATTGAACCCTCTCTATCACTCCTTTCAGTGGGTTCCTCTGGATCAGTTCCCCGGTTGGCTTCTGTGACCCATCTCCTAAACTGGTCAGCATGTCAGCGCCACAGCAACCCTGACTCTGTTATCACTTTGTACGAAACTGGCCCGGTTTGTTCTACCACCGCCCCAGGTACCCATGCTGGTCCTGAACGCACATAATTCCTGCAATAGACCGGGTCGCCTGCCCCGAACACCTTTCTCTGCTCTACTGACACATTTGTACCCCTGTCCTCCACCCTAGAAGGATCCAGGCGGTCAAGCAAAGTTGGAATTCTCCTCCACATTAGGAGTTCTGAGGGGGATTGCCCTGAGGTTAGTGGGGTAACCCTATAGCATATGAGGAATTGACAGAGCTGTAGCTCCAGATCCCCCGGACCCATTCTCGTCAACGCCTCCTTTGTGGTGCAAACCATGCGCTCCACTTGGCCGTTCGTGGCCGGGTGAAAAGGGGCAGAGGTGACGTGCCTGACTGCGTTCCGCTTGAGGAACGCTTGGAATTCCGCAGACATGAAAATGGATGCGGTATCCGAAATCAGCACGTTGGGAATACCGAAACAAACGAACATCCTTCGTAGATGTTTGATTGTGGATGTGGAGGACGTGTTATGCATTGGAATGACCTCGAGCCATTTCGAGAATGCGTTGACCACGAGTAGGAACATTGTGCCCCTGAAGTACCCCGCGAAGTCCACGTGGAGTCTGGACCACGGACCGTGTGCTGTGTCCCACTCCCTGGGGGGTAGCCTATGCTCCTCGGGCTGTGATTGCTGTCAACTCTCGCACTGGCCCACCAGTTTCTCTATGTCCTCATCTATCTTGGGCCACCAGAAGTAGCTCCTTGCTAGAGCTTTTGACTTCACGATTCCCGGGTGGCTCGTATGGAGCAAACGGAGCACCTTGGCTTGCAGGACCTTGGGAATTACTACTCTCTGCCCCCAGAGGAGACATCCTCTCTTGAGCGACAGCTCAAAGCGCTTCCTGAAGAACGGATCGAGTTCTTCAGAAGGAGACGTTAAGGGCCAGCCCTTCTTAACCCACGCCAATGCTTGGGACAAGACCCTGTCTTTGGCGGTTGCCTTGGCGATATCTGCAGGCGCAATCGGGGGTGATTCGAGTGACTCGATGAGCAACACATGGTGCTCTTGCTCAACCTTGCACTCGGGCTCTCCCAGCTCTGGTAGGGGAGACCTGGAAAGTGCATCCGCGTGCGCAATGTCTTTCCCTGGGTGATGAACCAGCGTGAGCTGGTATGCGTTTAGGAAGATCACCCACCTTAACATTCTAGGGGACAAAATCTGTGGGTTGGGCTTGGTAGTGACAAAGATACCTAAGAGGGGCTTGTGATCTGTGACAATGGTGAACTCTGTCCCGTACAGGAAGTCATGGAACTTCTTTGTCCCTGCGATGATCACGAGGGCCTCCCTGTCTGTCTGGGCATAATTGCACTCTGCTTTCGAGAGGGATCTCAAATAGAATGCAATTGGTGCCTCCCTCCTGTTCTCAAACACATGGCATAACACAGCCCCGACCCCCACCAGTGAGGCATCACATACTAATACTAAGGGTTTCTTGGGGTCGAAGTGAGTTAGAATCGCCTCAGAAGAGAGAAGCCTCTTAAACTCACTGAATGCTCATTCCTGAGCCTCCCCCCACCGCCAAACTGCATCCTTTTTCAGTAGGTGGTGCAGCGGCTCTGCCACAGATGCCTTCCGTGGGAGGAAGGAGTGGTAGAAATTCAGAAGCCCCAAGAACAACTGCAGTTCTGCCTTAGTAGCTGGCGTGGGGGTGTCCTGAACGGCCACAACCTTTGATTTGGATGGCTTTACCCCATTGGGGGTGATCTGAAACCCCAGGAACTCTACCTTGTTTGTGTAAAAAATGCACTTGTCTCTTCTCAGGCGTAACCCAGCCCTCTCAAATACGGACAGCACCTGGTCTAACCTTTGTGCTAGCTCTGACTCCCACCCAGCAGTTATCAACACATCATTGAAGTATGGCAAAATCCTGGGGAGTCCCTTAAGTAGGCGTTCCACAAGTGCCTGAAAAATACTTGGAGCTGAATTCATGCCGAACTGGAGGCGTGTCACTTTAAAGGCACCTTTGTGCGTCACTATCGTCTGGGCAGCTGCGGCCGCATGTGTGACTGTTAACTGCTGGTAAGCCTGTGCTAGGTCCAGCTTCGCAAAACACCTCCCCCCATGTAACTTGGCCAGCAAGTGGCTAACTACTGGCACCGGGTAGGCATTGGGGCGGATTTCCTTATTGATAGCACACTTGTAATCAGCACAAATCTTAACCTCCCTGTTAGATTTCATGGCAGTTACAATCGGAGTTTCCCACTCTGCGGAGTCCACTGGTACCAAAATCCCCTGACCCACCAGTTTGTCCAACTCTGCCTCTATTTTGTCCTTTAGTGCAAAAGGCACTCTGCGCGGCTTGAGGCGCACGGGGCAGACGGAAGGGTCCATATCAAAGTCCACAGGAGGCCCTTTGTATTCCCCAAGTCCTTTCCTGAAAACTGCCAGGTGTGCGTTGCACACGTCTTGGATGGGGTCGCCTCGGACGGCGTCAATTCCAATCAATGCAATTCCCAGCAGTTCAAAACACTGGGTCCCCAAAAGGCAACTGGACCCCCCCTTAAGGACTACTAAGAGCAACTTCCTGGTGAAGTTCTTAAACCGTACGGTGAAGTCCCCCACCCCCAGGACTGGGATGTAGCTTCCCTGGACATCCCGCAAGTTTGTTTGGAGGGCTCTAAGTTTGGGGCGGTCCTTAGGGGGTATGCGCAGAAACTAGGTCTGCAAGATAATGGAGTAGGCAGTCCCTGAGTCCACCTCCATCTTCACCTGGACCCCCTGCAACAGTACCTTAACAAAAAAACAGGTGCGCCGGTCCGACACACGTCTCACTACTGTGTCCTCCTCGAGCACCTTCCCCACGTCCTGGTCCTTCTGGCAGCTGGTCCGGCCAGGGTCTCGGCGTTGTCTGCACACCTTGGCGATGTGCCCCAAATGCCCGCAGCTGTGGCACTCAGCTTTCCTGAAGGGGCACTTCCTCCGGTCGTGTGTGCCCCCGCACCCCTTGCAGCTTCTGCTTGCTTCAGCAGTGTCTCTCCTCTCGGAAGGCCATTTCCTCACCTTCCGGACCTCGGGTTCACTTTCACTCCCGCTGAGGTTGGATGAGGATGCCGCAGCAGCTGCCGTGGCTCTCGGCTCTTGCTCCCTGTGAGGCGAGCATCTGTGGGCCTGCACGGCAGACGACGGGTTCTCTGTGGTGCCGTTTCTCGCCCGACACACCCGCACCCCATCTTTGACTGCCTCTGCAGCCTGGGCAGCCCTGAGGACCTGCTCAAAGGTGATGTCCTCATCCTGGGCCTACAGTCTCCGTTGGGCCTCCTTGTCCCGCATGCTGAGGAGGAGGCAGTCTCGCAGCGCCTCACTCAGGTAGGTGCCCTAGTGGTAAGGGACGGCCGGCAGTCTCAGTGTGGTGACGTACTCTGCCACGCTCTCTCTGGACCGCTGGTCGTGTCGGTGGAAGGCCAGCCATGCCAGGAACACGGACACCTTCAGCCGGAAGTGTGCTGCAGTGCGTTCAAGATCTCATCGAGGGGGACCAACCTTAGGCCCCTCGTCATCAGGAGGTTCCTCACCAGCTCCAGGGTTGGCAACCTGCCCTGAGCAAGGAGGCAGGCTCATCTCTGAGCCTCATCTTCGATGTTCTCGGCATCCATGGCGTACAGGAACTGCTCCTCGTACAGGTCCCATGACTTGGGCTTCAAGGTGTCGAACGGTGTGAGGGTTACTCTGTGGGAAGCCATTGTCCCATCCTTGTCACCAATTTGATGTAGGCAGATTGATTGCACACGGAGCCGGCAGGCAGGCCAAACTCTTCTTTGCAGGCGCACCCCCCAATAAAGGACTCAGACACTGGTAAAAGTGGATAACGGCATTGGGCCACATTTATTGATTCATGCCCTAGTCCGAATTATAAATTTCTATTGGTAAAACGACCAATCATAATTCTTAAGGCAAGCAGGCCGAAGTAACACTGGTAAGGTACCACCCCAAAATTGCCAACGGCAATTGGTTACAATGTATCTATTTGTATCAATTTGTTTGTTGACAACAAACAAATTGTTGACCGTAGTCAATATCTAACTAATGACCCCACCCTCTGACGCGTATCCATGAAATCACGGGGTGATGCATGCTGTCTAGCTATCGCCATCACCCCGTCGCCTAGTTCGTTGTTGACCGGACAACGTTTAACCAACTTATGCCTGTCTAGTGTTGTCCAGTCAATTGCAAACCTGCCGGATACCTGTGGGTCATAAATGTTTACCTTACCAGTGATACCCGCCCATGTGACAAAGTCAACAGCAGCAACAGAAACCCCTATATCAAACCATAGCAACAGTGTGGGATGGGCGAAAAAACCAGGACCCGAGAGCCAATTGTGGGTCCCAGCCAAAAATTCCCACCCGGCCCCGAAGCGACCAAAATATCACACTGTTAACTAGGGAGGGGGTGGAGGGGAAAAACTTCTCCACTCCATCGCTTCGCAAAATGGCAGCTCGGCTGCCTCATGGCCACCCCTTTTATAAGGGAGCTGGCCACGCCCCTAACTACCCGGATGCCTTCGTCCTATGGGGGGCCCCCGCAAAGGGCGCGGCGGCCATTTTGGCGCCGCGCTTGCATTGCAGGCGCACCCCCCAATAAAGGACTCAGACACTGGTAAAAGTGGATAATGGCATTGGGCCACATTTATTGATTCATGCCCTAGTCCGAATTATAAATTTCTATTGGTAAAACGACCAATCATAATTCTTAAGGCAAGCAGGCCGAAGTAACACTGGTAAGGTACCACTCCAAAATTGCCAACGGCAATTGGTTACAATGTATCTATTTGTATCAATTTGTTTGTTGACAACAAACAAATTGTTGACCGTAGTCAATATCTAACTAATGACCCCACCCTCTGACGCGTATCCGTGAAATCACGGGGTGATGCATGCTGTCTAGCTATCGCCATCACCCCGTCGCCTAGTTCGTCATTGACCGGACAACGTTTAACCAACTTATGCCTGTCTAGTGTTGTCCAGTCAATTGCGAACCTGCCGGATACCTGTGGGTCATAAATGTTTACCTTACCAGTGATACCCGCCACACGGGGAGGCTTCCAAAAGGCTCACCGCCCCCCCAAGACCGTCAGCTCGGTCGACAGGCCTGCTCGCCAGTCCACTAACCAGCGGTCCATACCTCCCTGCGACAGATGGGCCCCATCCCCTGAGTAAAGCTCGTAAATTTGCAGACTGATGTCGGGGAGGCTAATGACGCCTCCCCCGCCCTTGTCAAAAAGGAACCGGGCAATAGCCCCGTTCACGGAGCGTCGGCTCAGTCAAGAGCCTCGAGGTCGAACGCCCCCCTGTAAGCGTACCGCGGTAACGTGTCCGACCAATTGAGGGATGTGGCAGGCCACACATAATGTGAGTAGGGCAGGTCACTGCAAACCGCAAGTTTCCGCGATAGGTCAGTGACCTGCCCCAAGCCATCGCCCCCAAGGTACATAACCAGGACATCGGGCGAGTCAGCATCCCTGATGTAGAAAAGGAATGGCAACAGTTCTCGCCATAACATGCCGCGCTTACCATACCACCTGAGACGTGCGGATGCACCCAGTCCCAGTCGGGATCCCACTCTGTCGCCTGCAGCGTAACGCGCTGCCCTGTGCAGTGAAACGCGCTGCCCTGTGCAGCGTAACGCGCTGCCCCATGCAGCGTAACGCGCTGCCCTGTGCACGTGGCTACGGCCCACCAGCCATACTGTCACCGGTGTAAAACGACACCCAGGGTCTGTCAAGGAAAAAAAGGGGGGGGAGAGACAGTGCAGTGACTAAACTGGTACTCACGGTTGAAGAGGGCGAACACAAAACTGAAAACATTGTGATCCCCACCCTCCCATGCGGCGTATTTAGCCCAGGAGTACCCCAAAAACAGCTGCAGTAGAAGCTGCCCCTATCCTGAACGAATGGGTGCCGCAACTAGCCCCAGAGAGGCCAACACTGTCTAGTGCCTTCCCGGCACCCTCCAAAATTGTAATTTAGTAAGGGAAGACCCACCCTGGTGACAGAAAAACGGGCCATGGCACGTGCCACACAGTGCAAGGAAATCCTGTAGGGCACCAACCGGACAGATGTCTGTCGAGGAACATCGTAGCAGTCTACTCCACTGCCTACGCCGTGCTGATTCGTTTTAGAGGAGCGTATCCCCAACTGAGCCCAATATTGTCCACACAGACATCTTCGAGTTCCAGTGCCCTACGACTTGCATCCGCCTTATACAGCATCTCAAGCTCGCTGATGCGGAGCGCTCCAAAAAGGCCACCGTTGTAGCCGCATGAAATGGGCTGCCTCGTCTATCAAAACAGAGGCCAGGCCAGCCCCGGGCCAATTGGGTAAAAAAACCCTGGGAAAATCTTGCATCCGCCTTATACAGCATCTCAAGCTCGCTGATGCGGAGCGCTCCAAAAAGGCCACCGTAGTAGCCGCATGAAATGGGCTGCCTCATCTATCAAAACAGAGGCCAGGCCAGCCCCGGGCCAATTGGGTAAAAACCCCTGGGGAAATCGGGTGGGGTCGCCCGGGAAACGCCCGCGCGCGCGCACCCACCCCTCCAAAACATGTCTCACACGGAAGTCATTGGTGCTGTCCGCACGACCTCCCACTTTGGCCATAAAAGCCAACCCTGACAGCTTAGATGCTATGGTGCGTGGTGCAAGGCCCTGGGCATACAGGTAAACCATGAACCGCAGAACATGGGTTACCGGGATCGGCCAGGTTCCTGGCAGTTGAAATTGGGTACAGAATGCTCTGAAAGAACTAAATGCGTGGTGATACGCCTTACGCGTGCATGGCGCTAGTGACAGGCCAATCGCCCGGTTCACCTCTCCTTGCGAAAGTCCCATATCTCGTCCGGGAGTGGTGAGGGAAATTCCTCCGCATCCGGGGCCAAGGCACGGAACCAGGAGATCTGCAGGCGGGACAAAGCATCAGGAATATCATTATCAACCCCTGGGAGATGCCTGGCCCTGAAGAGAACGTTAAGGCGCAGGCTGCGTAACACAAACTAGCGCACTAGGTCCATAACCCTGGGCGATTTAGCAGTCTGTGCATTGACAATGTGGACAACAGCCGCATTGTCACACCAAAAATGCACAACCGAGTTGGCCCACTCCTTGCCCCATAGCATCCAAGCACCCAGGATAGGTAAACATTCCAGATACGTGAGACCACGCAGGCGACCCGTGCCTGCCCAGGGTGGTGGCCACCCACCATAGGCCCACTTCCAATTAAAGTACATCCCATAACCCAGGGATCCCGAGGCATCAGACTGTATCTGAAAGCAAGGGGGAGCCAGGAGCTCAGACCTCCAAAATGACACCCCATTGAACTCCCTCTGGATCTGTGGCCAGACAAGCACGTCCGCCCTGATACCCCGTGTAAGTCTAACCCTATGGTGGGGCCTGGATAATCCTGCCATGGCGTCGCACAAGCGCCGAGCAAATGCCCTGCCCGGTGCGATGACCCTGCAAGCGGAATTGAGGTGATCATGTAGCACCAGCAGTTCCCCCAGTGATGCCGTGCACTCGGCCAGCAAGTCCGAGATAAGGGCCACTAGCCTTGACACCTTATCCCGCTGCCACCTAGAAGCCTGCACTACCGTGTCAATCTCCACCCCCAGGAATACTAGCTGTGTAGACGGGCCCCGGTCTTTTCGGGCGCTAAAGGGACACCAAGTTCCTCCATTAGCGTCTGAAATGCGTTGAGGAGACGTGTGCACGTGTCCCAGCCCCGTTCAGCCCCGAATAAAACCATCCAGGGAATGGGCTACAGACCGGGACCCTGACCTGCGGACAAAAGCCCACTCCCGGAAGGTGGAGAAACGCTCGAATGCCGAGCCCAAATGGAACAGCCAAAAGGCATGGCATCATAGAAATAATATGCTCCCTGGAACGGGGGCGCAGGGACAGGGCCAACGACCCTGCCCGCATAGACCTCCTTGTCAATGCTGGCAGCAGCCACCTCCTCCCTCCCCCTAAGGGATAAAAGATTGGGGGCATCCTGAGGGGACCTAACACCCATGAAAGGGATCCGGAACCCCTGCCTAGAACCCTGAAGGAGATTACCCTCATCCTCTCCCTTCGAGTACAATGTGAGCCAACACTCCAACATGTCTACATGAATTGAGGAGGGAGCCCTTCGGTGAACTAGATCCATCTGCGGCAGTCTTGCCAGCCCCCTGTCCGCCCCTCCCTCTGCCCCGCATCCCTCCAGGCCTGGGACAGGCAGAGGCCGCATGGGGGCCAGCACAGGTGTGACACTCACGTCTGTATTTGCCATTCTTCCCATTGCAGGAACCATTGGACGAGAAAGTCCAGCACAGCAGGCGGGCTGGAACCCCCCTGCCCCGCCCCCTGGCAGGTGATCTGTGCTGGGGCCGCCTGCTGGACCGCATGTCCACAATGGTATATGTCCCCGAGCGCGGGGCGCGTGAGCGTCACGTACAAAAGCCACAGCCTCTTGTATGGCTCATCCCACCTAATCTCGGGGTGCGGGGAAAATCTGCCTACGGCATTCCTTGTCATAAGCCAACCACGATGGGCCCGGGAAGTCAACCATCGCCCGGTAGATGCTGTCCAAATACTGGATCATCGGAATTGCCAAATCCGGCCAGGCCCTAAGGTACACCGCCATGTATATGAAGTAGGCCGGCAACCATTTGGCCCACGTACTTGGTGGCTTGCGACGACGTGCCTACTCCTTATCCTTCTCATCCTGCCCCTTCCTCTCCTCCTTGGTGGGCTCTCTGCTTAGGAGTGAGAAGAAATCCACGTACTCCCCCCGCCAAACTTTCTCTCTGGTGGCCTGTGCCAAGTGGTCACCCAGCGGTAAGGAATACCCCGCTTTCGGCAAGGCCGAGACAGGCACCGCAGAGACTGCGGGCATATGAAAAGGGGGTTTGGACCAACCCAGCCACCCCCAAAACATTCCCCACAGGGTAGGAAACACCCCCCACCATGGGGCCCTGGGTGGTAGTCGTCGCCGCCGGGTGGGGCATCAGCGGCTGTACCGCCGCACCACCCACGCGAGGACAAGGCCATTGGAAAGCCCCCCCCAAGGAAGTCAGTTGTGTGGGTGCATTAGCTTGAACTGCATACTCACCCGATGCACCCCCACGGGCCGCCCCCACCGGGGGTTCCGGCCCACTGGGGGCGTCGGAGCTCATGACCACCGTAGAGCTCGTCACTGAGGCCTGACCCTCACCGGCCCGTTGGTTGGGGAGCTGCGAGGCAGTGGCCGAGGTCGTGCCACAAGCCTCAAGCAGCTGCCCAGCAGACGACGCATCGAAATGAACCCCCAAAGGGAGCCCCAGAGTGGCTAGCCCGGGCCAGGGATGCCTCGAGGGCCGCCACACGGGCCAATAAGGCTCCCACGCTGACAAGGGGCAAAGGGCCAGCCGGCCCGCCTACTGCAGGCATGGGTACAGGTCCCTGTACCCCGGGGCCCGAATAGGGCCACAACCCACACCCGGGCCCGTTAGGGCCGATGCAGCAACCCGCCAGGGAAGGGGATCAGACCACCCCCCAGGTTGGAAGGCCCCGGAGCGAGCTGCGCCCCTATAGAAGAAGGGCCAGCGGAATGGGCAACACCAGGAGCGGTGTTCACCGCTTGTGGGCCGAGGGCCGCAGCCCCTACTGGACCCGTGCGTGGGCCAGCATTCTCCGGCCAGGGAAAAAAGACCCCATTCCACCAGTCCCGGTGGGTGCAGGCAAAGGCGGCTGCTTGGGAGGCGCGGCCGCGGTCCTCCGACCCGGATCGCGCCTCCGAACCGCACGAGCTGCGCTCGCCGCCACCTTCTTCTTCAAGAGCACCTCAGCCAATCAACGGGAAGCCGAAACGATAGAATTCAGCAGCCAAAAGGCTTCCGGGTAAAGGTAAAAGCGACGGAGGTAAGAGGGAAAAACTTCTCCTCTCCGTCGCTTCGCAAAATGGCAGCTCGGCTGCCTCATGGCCACCCCTTTTATAAGGGAGCTGGCCACGCCCCTAACTACCCGGATGCCTTCGTCCTATGGGGGGGCCCCGCAAAGGGCGCGGCGGCCATTTTGGCGCCGCGCTTGCATTATTTCAGTATGCTCAATCTGTACATAGGGTTACACTAGGAGACATAGCTCCTTTTATAATGCATTTGAATTCCCCGCCACAATACCCATTGGTTGACGTCACTGTATTCCTTCCCATGATTACCCATTGTGTTGTATTCCCGACCATGAACACCCTGATTACCTATTGTGTTGTATTCCTGGCCATGAACACCTAGAGGCGGGGAGTTCCCCGCGCTAGCTATTAATTGGGTGATTGGAGCCACATGGGCTTGGCTTCGTCAGCTGTTATCTCCTTCAGTTGCTACCTGCTAAATTCCGTGCAATAGGCAGCGGAACTAGCTGCTTGCATACACAATAATCATCTAACCCTGGGCTTAGCTAACTTCTGCTTCTGCTGTCGGTGTGATTAACTGTTCCCAATGATTCCTCCCTAGTTGGGCTCTGTAGGAATTTGGAGTGTACCATCTGGAAAGCTAGAAGCTCTTCAGCTCTGTAAGGTAGCTTTCCAACGCTTGCACCCTTTTGTGACATTCTAGTTAAGTCTTTGTAATGTTATGGCCTATAATTTTTCTTCCTCTGTTTCATTAGTCAGCTGTTAATGCAGATTGGAGATGAATTTCAGGTACAACGTTTAGTTTAAGTGTTTGGAGAAGATGGGGAGGGGGAAAGAGAGATTGCCTAGATTTGCCTGTTGTTGTGAAAACTTACTAACCATGTCACGCACCATGACAGGAGGGGTCAGAGAAACACCCCACAGCAGTGTTTTGGTAGAGTCCCTATTTGTTTTGCTGCCTGTCTCTGGTAGTGAACAAAGTTCCTATAACCTTTCCAGTTTTGTTTTGGATTGCCACTTTATGAATTTACACTGACTTTTTGGACGGACAGATTCTTTTGACTTGATTGGAAAACTGAATGTTTCAGCTGTTCTTTGCCTCTGGCTGCAAGCATTTGACCTTTATTTCTTTTGTACACAGCGCTATTGATCTGCTAATAGAACATGTTCCACAGAGTTTTGTTTCATTTGGACAGTAGGTGGTGCAAACAGAATAGTTATTCTGTGAGACTTTTGCTGTCAGGATCCAGGAGCAGTGATGTGTTCCTAGAATGAGGAATACCCAGGCCCAGTTAGAGGGGTCAACAGAGCTGTTTGGAACAAGCCTCATTTCGTGGCGTGGAGGGAAAGCAATCCTCAGCCAAAGGTGCTTTATTCCTGTGCATTCTGTGAATATTATTTTTTATATTATTTTGCGGTGTCTCAAGTGGTTAAGATGCTGAACCTGATGCTGGAAGGTCGGCAGGTCAGCAGTTCGAGACCCAAGTATTGCACAACGGAATGAGCTCCTGTCTCTATCCCAGTTCCTACCAACCTAGCAGTTCAAAAGCAAGAAACTGCAAGTAGATAAATAGGTACCACTTCAGTGAGAAGGTAAACAGTATTCTGTGCACTCGCGTCATTCAACAATTATGTGATCTATTTTAGATAAAACTTGACCCCCTCCCCCTATGTAATCCAACCGTAATTTTAGTTTTGCCCCCCCCCCTTTAAAATTAAGTAATCCAGAGCTTTTGTATCCAAATTCTAATTTTTAGAGCTTTTCACTATTGGTGCCTAATGCACAACAACTCCAAATGGATTATGTAATCTTTGACCTGACCCCCCGCCCCATAATTTTTCCATTATTCACATGGCAGACCCCCTCCCCCCTTCAAGGATCATGTAATTGTTGAATGGCCCCAAGGGCGACCTTTATCTTAACCTTAAAATATTTCTTCCTAAACAATGAGGTGGTGGTAGGGCTTACAACATGAAATGGCCTGGGCCATAGCTGAGCTCCCAGAGGGCATGGAAATGGTTCAATACCATTTAGGATAAGAAGTTTTATGAAATATTATCTGTCTCTGCAAAGGGATAGTGAATGTTGCATGCTGGTGTGGAAGGTGAAGGGAGCCAGTTTGCTTTCACAGAAATTCAAGGGTGTTTCCCTTCACCTGTTCTGATTTTTATTTAGGAAAATAAATATTCATCTATTTTAACTAAATATTTATTTATTTTTGGAAACCAAAAGTGATCTAGATTTTTATCAGATTGTGGGGGGGGGAAACAGATGATCTTGAAAAACACACATATACACACTCACAATCAGTACTGTATTTACAGTAGTTCATTTTGTAGAAAAAGCTCCACAAAAGTTTGCGGTGACTCAGATGAGTTAAGTCTTGCCAGTTGACAACTTTGTAGGAGTGACCTTGGGAATGAATTTAAAGTTGTCACAGGAGGTATGAAACCGCTAATTGGAGTCACAGATCCTTCACGTAGGCTCCATTCTATCTGGCTTCCAGAAACATTTCAAGCATGGGTTATCACAATTTGTGATTCTAAATCTTGACAGTTTGCTGAAGCATCCTTTCCCCCAAAGGAGCAACCCGAAGATGTCAGCTATTTTTAGCCTTGCCTACCTTACAGCAGTGACTCTCTGTTTTGGCAGAGCCAATTGGTAAACCAGGATTGCCTGATGAGCTTGAATCTGCTGCAGCCTCTACATTCCAACATACCCCTCTTCAGGTCAAACACAAGAAACAAATAGATTCCAACAACCTTTATTATTATTATTTTAATACATTGATGACTGTGGACTGAGTGACCACATAATTAGATAGTCTGACAAAATCCATTCCTCCCCCTGCCTTAAAACAAAGCAATCACACTTATATACTCCCCCATAGCGCTTAGTGCACTCTCTGGGCAGTTCACAATTTAATTAGCATTTTGCCCCCAACATGCAGGGTACTGATTTTACTGACCCCAGGAAGATGAAATGCTGAGTTATCCTTTATCCCTGGTCAGGATTGAACTCACAACCTTTTGGTTGCAGTGCATCAGCTTAACCACTGCACCACCAGGACTCAAGTTCTCCAAATCTGCTAGCCAGCATGGTCCATGGCTATCCTGACCAGGAGATCCCGAGAAGGGTAGCGCAAAGGAGCAATTTTTCCATGCCCTGAATATGGTGGCTGGGGTCATATTCATGCTTGCATAAGGTATGTGTTAACTTGCCATGACTAATTGTGGTGAATGAACAAGTTACCAGGGCATACCAGGATTGCACAAGCAAACATGTGACCAGGCATATGACTAAGACACACAACAGCACCTTGTCAATTAGCCATAGTTAGCATACCTGTCAACCGCGGCTTTGGACAATCCGGGACCTGCGCAGAACGGTTCTGCGCAGGTCGCTTTTTATGCATGTGTAAAAGCCTTCTACGCATGAGTAAAAGTGACTTGCACAGAACCGTTCTGTGCAGCTTGCTTCTACGCATGCGTAGAAGGCATTTACGCATGCGTAGAAGGCTTCTACGATCTCCTTCTGCACAGAAGCCTTCTACGCATGCATAGAAGGGTTCTACGCAAGTGTAGAAGGGTTCTACGCATGCGTAAAAGCCTTCTACGCTTGCGTAGAAGCGAGCTGCACAGAAGGGATGTGCAGTAATGCCAAATTCCGGGGTTTTGGCAGCTCCGGGCGGGAAATGACGAAAATCGGAGCCGAAAAACGGGAAATCCTGGCCAATCCAGGAAGGTTGACAGGTATGACAGTTAGCTGTAGTAAGTTGTGCAAACCTTACGCAAACACCACTAGGATTCTGGCTGCTATAGATTAAATTTAGTTCAAGGAAGATTTCAAGCTTAATGAGCAGATGGAAAAAGTGACAATCTAAATGTTAAAATTTGTTGTTTGGGTTTTCAAAATGGCAACCATAGTTTTCATAGGGTCCTCAGTTTTTCATCTATGTATGTGATTGTATTTTTCCACAACAAAATCTTAGGAATAGGCTCTTGTAAGTCTGTGGCACAAAAGATAACACAGATTTAAAATTCAGTTTCTAATATAATAACAATAATTACTTGAATCCGTTACATTCATATTCCATTTCTCCCAATTAGCTCAAGCAACCTAATTGGCTCCTCTCTTCCCTATTTTCTCCCCAAAACAGCTCTGTGAGGTAGATAGACTAAGACTTTCTGAGGTAGGTCAGCTAAGAGGACAGAACCACCCAGTACCAAGTGAATTTTCAAAGTCCAGTCTCCTAAATCCCGAGTGGTGACTATACAATTAAAAACCATGGGATTTGCTGCAATTATAGTATGGGTCGATTCAAACGAGTCTTTTTAGATCACATGATTCAAAGGCTAGTTCAAATTAGTGCTTCCACAAAATCTGCTAGGATCTGTGTTTGAAGTGGTTGGCAGAAAGGATACATTTTACTGATGTCAGCCCAGGATACAATACTATCAGCATAAAAAGAAATTTGAGGATAAATTGTAGATTGCCTTTGAAGATACAGTATTAATGGAAACAGTTGAAACCAGTGCTACTCATATGATTTGTAGACTTCAATATATGTATGTCAAGCTATGCATATAAACCAAGCAAACAAAAAAGTGAGTGAATGAAATAATGACAATTTAGAAAAGATAAAGTTTACCGTCAGTCCTTCAGTTGGCCTGGATTGATCCAGGAGATGAAACAATGTTACCCCGCCCGCCCGCCCCCCCCAAGTCTACTTTTTAAAATGTGCAATCAATTGCAAACATCAACAAGGTTTGTAAGAAGCTTCAGCATGAAAGTTATGCAAATGTAGCAAAAAAGGAAAGATGATGGTATTTGGAGTCATAGCAGTACAACTCTAGTGAGGGCTCTAATATACTTTCAGATGTGTAATTTCACTTTCATAACTCATGAAATTGCATATAACTTTGCTTCCATGACTCATTTATTTATTTATTTATTATTTCGATTTCTTTTTTTTATTAAATGATTTTTATTAAAAAAATTTAAACAGACATACAGAAAAAAAAGAAAACAATAACATTACAATACAATAATACCTCAAAGATAACCTCAATACAATATTAACTCACATTCATAGAGGCTAGCACATAACAGTACTTATACTGATTGTCTACCATTTAACCACAATATTAGATACCACAATATAAAATAGTACTCAATCAAACAATAAAAGTTTTCTAAGCTACCTCTATAATAATTTTTTAATAATTACAAATCACCCTGTGAATATATACAATGCCCGGAGAGTTTAGTTGCTATTTCAACTCCAAAAGCCTCTTTGCGATGGTGCAGGTCCTGAACTATCATTTACCATAAGAGAATGATCCACAAACGGTTTCCATATATTCCAAAACCTATTCTCTTTTAAATTATCTCATTTCACTTTAATCTCCCATGTCAATTTGTCATTCAATGCTAGGCTCCACATTTCCTTGTACCATTCTCCGATCTGTATATCTACATCATTTTTCCAATTTCTAGCTATACATTGTCTACCTGTGGTCAATACAATTTTCAATAATTCTTTTTCCTCCTTATTCAAACCCAAACCTTCCACATTTGTTAAAAGAATGGTACCTGACACCAACTTGACCTTTTTACCCAATATTTCACCGAACTCCCCTTCTATTCTTCCCCAAAAATCCCTTATTTTTTTACAACTCCACCACATGTGTTCATATGTTCCATCTGTTTCTTTACATCTCCAACATAACTTATCTCTTTTATTATCCATCTGATAAAGCCTTAGTGGTGTCAAGTACCATTGCCACAACATTTTAAAATTATGTTCTTTAATTCTTACAGACATTGTTCTCATGATCCTCTTTTTCCATTTGTTTCTCCATTCTACCTCCCCAATTTTTATATTCAAATTTTGTTCCCACTTCCGCTTCAAGTCTTCCTGTGGATCATTACCCTTGTTCAATATAATATAAAGTTTGCTTACAAGACCCTTAATGCCTCTTTCCCCTTTTCTAATCTTTATTACCAAATCCTCAAATTCCGTCTTATTTCTATCTAACCCTGCTTCTCTTTTATATTTTTTATTCCAGTTATCTGCCTTCAATTTCTGAAACCAGTCCAAATTTAACTTCTCAAATATTTTTTTCCTCTTAGTATCAACATCACACACTTTTAACCAATCCTTCAATAAAAGCACCCCATTTTTATCCAATATTTCCATTTTTTCCTTATCTATTTTTATTGGGAAACACCCCATATCCGTCAATTCCAAAATTGGAGAGAGATTTGGGACTATATCTTTCTTTACTTTCTTCCACACTTCCATGAGACCTCTCATCATAATATTATTTGACCTTTTCACCTTGTCCTTTGTTCCAAAAAAAAATCATACTGCCAATGTCTCTATATTCTTTCATCTCCAGTTGCTCCCAAATTGTCTTTTCTCTTGCCAAGATCTTCACAACATTCTTAATTTGAAATGCTCGATAGTATGCTAACAAATTTGGCATACCCAAACCCCCTTTTTTCTGAGACAAGTACCATAGTTTCTTTGGAAGTCTAGATTTTTTACCACCATTACAAAAGCCATTGAACATCTTTTGAAACTCATTAATTTCCTTCTCCTTCAGATGGATCGCTAGTGCATCAAATAAAAAATTAATCTTTGGCAACAATATCATTTTACAAATAGCGATCCTTCCGAACCATGACAGCTTTAACTTCTGAAACTCTTGTATTTTATTCTTAAATTCCACTCTCAAGCTGTCATAGTTCAATCGTTTAAGTTCTTCTAATTTATTTGAGATAATTATCCCCAAATACTTCAGCTTATCTTTAATTTGTATATTAAGTGTCTCCACAGTCCTGCCCATCTCACTTGCTCCCAAATTACACAACATCAATTCTGATTTATCCCAATTTATCATTAATCCAGTTATAGCTTCAAATACCTGTAAGTGATCTTTGATCCTGTCCATTACCAGCTCCGGGTGTTTCACCATAAGCAATGTATCATCCGCATACATGCTCACTTTGTTACCCATAATCCCTTCTATATTTAAATCATCCCTTATATTTTTAGCTAGAATCTCCATTACCATAATAAACAAGATAGGGGATAATGGACAGCCCTGCCTAGTACCAGGCTCTAAATTTACCACATCAGTAAGCTCCTCATTTACTCTAACCCTAGCTTTCCCTTTTTGATATAATAAATCTATTACCCTATTGAATCTATCCCCGAACCCATATTTTTTAACTATTTCTTTAATTGAAGACCACTGTAATGAGTCGAATGCCTTAAAAATATCTAGTGATAATAAGCCCACCTTTTCCTTAGTTTGGTTAACATTATCAATTAAATCTAATACCCTTCTGGTCAAATCCGCCATATGCCGACCTTTTAGGAACCCAACTTGATCTACATTTATGTATTCCCCCATAAAACTGTTTAATCGATTAGCCAATATTGCTGTGAAGATCTTAGCATCCTGATTTATAAGTGAAATTGGTCTGTACGATTCCACTCTTTCGAGATTCTTGCCAGGCTTTGGCAGTAGAACGATTGTGGTGTTATACCATGAAGTCGGAATTGATCCTCCATCTAAGATATAATTATATAGCTTCACCAATTTTGGAACCACTACCTCCTTAAATTCTTTGTAAAACTCTGTCAATAATCCATCATCCCCCGGAGCTTTCCCCGTCTTCAACCCACTGATCACCTCCTTAACCTCTTTATCATTAATCTTTTCCTCCATTTTCTCCCTATGTTCTTTTTTTATTCCATTCCCTGTCTCTCCAATATCTTTTTAAGCTTCTCCAGGTCTACTTCCTTTTTTGCATATAATAGCTGATAAAATTCCCTGACAATTTTACATTTATCTCCATTCTTATTACACCTTGAACCTTGCTTATCAACCAATACCCCTATTTCTCTTTTTTCCCTTTTAGCCTTAGCTGCTCTTGCTAATAATTTTGAACTTCTAATGCTGAATTCAAAATATTCTCTATTTAAATAAATCAAATCTCGTTTAACTTTATCAATATCCTTACCCATTAATTCTGCTTTAAGCCTTTATAATTTCGTAAAAAAATTTTTATCTTTACTTTTCGCATGATCCTCCTGTAATTGTTTTATTTCTCTTTCTTTTTCTATCTGTTCTGCTTTATATTTTTTATATTTAAAACTTGCCAATTTTATACTTTCCCCTCTAAAGACCGGCTTCATGGTATCCCATACCACATTAAAATTAACCTCATTATTATCGTTCCACTGCCAACTTTCTTTCCATCTTCCCATAATCTGCTCTTTACATTTCTGATCTTTAAACAAATTAGGATCGTACCTCCAATTTCTAATTCTTCGTGTATCTTTTTGTACTTTCAATTCCAAATATACTTTAGCATGATCCGATTCCTTGATAATCCCAATTTCCATTCCTTCTATGTCTTTAATCAAATTTTCGGTAAGAAAAACATAATCTATTCTTGAGTAGGTCCCATGAACATGTGAAAAAAAAGAATATGCCCTTTCAGAGCCCTTAAACTCTCTCCAAGAATCCTTCAGACCCATAACATCCATCCATTTATCCAGAACCTTCCCTTTCAAGCCAATTCCACTTCTTGATATATTTGTACAATCTAACCCTGACCTTATCAAATCAAAATCTCCAGCCACAATAGTTTTTGCAATGTTCTCTGATTCCACTATTTTCCGAATTTTTTCAAGGAACTCCGCTTGATGATCGTTTGGAGCATAAATATTTACCAACATGATTTCCTCATCCTCCAATTTTCCTCTTACTATCAAATATCTACCCTCTTGGTCAACAACCCTTTTTGTAATCTCAAATCCTAATTTTTTAGAAATCATGATTGCCACCCCTCTTGCTTTTGATGTTCCAAACGCCATCTCATAATGTTGCATCCATCCTAAAAAAAGTCTATTCGTATCTTTTGACTTCTGATGGGTTTCCTGTAAAAACAAAATATCTGGTCTATCTTTCTTCAACGCCAATTCCAGTCTCCGTCTCTTAAGAACAGAACCTGTACCCTTCACATTCCATGATATTATTTTAATACTTCCCATAACCTACTTCCTTTCCAAGCTCTAAACTCTCCATCGGGCGTGCCACCAACCACCCTTTACCCCTATAACATACAAAACTACATAGAACACACACTATCTCTCTCCCCACTTTCTTACAAAAAAAAAAGCCGCCTTTGACAACCAAAGAGGGGAGAGGGGGGACATGCAAGATGTGCCTTCCTACCGGTGCTGCGCGCTATTCACCATTCTATATCGATTAAATGCTTTAAATTGTTATAATCTGATTCTTATTACTCCTTACTTGTCTCCTCCTCCACCATGATCAACGACAGCTCCTCCTCCTCCTCCCTTCGCTGCGGTGTTCCAACTGTTGCCCCACCAGCCTCCTCCCTCCCGTATTCCCTCCCCAATGCTCCCGATTCCATCAATTCCTTCTTAAGATTTATCCATTCTTCCGAATCTACTTTTACCAGTTCCAACAAGCTCAAATACTCCAATGGATTTGTCCCTTCATCAATTACTTGCATTCTTTTATCATAAAAGAAGCGCAGTTGCTGCGGAAATCTCCAGTTGTACCTTATATTTTTACTCATCAATAATTTAGTTACAGGCCTCATCTTATACCTCCAGGTTCTTTCTTTCAACGAAATATCATTGTAAACTTCTATGTCAGAGCCATCAAATTTCAAAGCATCAGGACCAGCGCGTTTCAAATGGGCCATTACTTTTAGCTTGTCTGCCCAATTTGCGAATTTTACCAACACATTTCTTTGAACCACCCTCCCTCTTCTTGGGCCCACCCGGAATACACTTACAAAATCTTCCTGGACAAATTCTTTTCCCATATTCAAACCATTTAACCACTGAACCACTCTTTCCCTTAACAAGTCCGGAGTTCGTTCCATGACCTGATGGATCACAATATTCTGCTTTCTCATCATATCTTCCACAGCATCAATCCTTCTCTCTTGTTCCTCAAATTTCAGCTTATTCTCCCGCACCACCTCCTGAGTCCCTTTTATTTCCTTTTTTATGGCAGTTACCTCAGTTTGAACCAATTTCACATTTCCCTCAATTTTTTTCAAACTTAAGTCCACCTTTTTTGAAAAATCTGCAACAGATGATACCACCTTATCTTGCTTTTTCATCATTTCATTTCTGTCTTTCACCCTTGAATCCTCATTCTTCTCCAATTTCTGAAACAGCTTGCCAATTTCCACCATAATTTGGGTTTGATCGTAGGGCACCGTGGGCGGGGATGAAGACTGAGGGGCTTCCTCCATTGGTACTTTTTCCTTCTTCTTAGGCTTAACAGCTGGATCTTCTTCCTTTGCTTTCCCTCTTGTAGCTTTATCCATAATAGTATTAAATCCCAAATTTGCAGATCGTTGTAAAAATTAGTCAAACAAATAAGCCTATAACGCTGCAACCCCTGGTTCCACAAGTCCAACAGGGAAATTTATATTAAGCAGAAGTCCAAAGAGTTATTGTAATCCACAAAAAAGGGCAGAAGGAACCAATACTCCCAACAGGCAGCTGAGAGGAAAAAAAAGAAGGGCAAAATAAAAATAAAAATAAAAAAATAATCCACAGCGGGTCCGTTTCCCCAAAGCAATCAGTCCAGCCAGTCGTCTTCCACACTGCAATGTAAGTGCTCCAAGGAAACAGTCACCCAAAACTGCTCCTTTAAATCCAAGCCGCCGATAAGTAAAAAGAAAAGAAAAAAAAGGGAGGGGAGACTGGAGGGAGAAAAAGCCCAAAATCCAAACAGGAAGGCAGGAGAAGTGAGAAGCAATATTTTCCAAAAAAAAATTAAATATTTATAATCCACACGGTGAAGGAGCAAAAAGAAGCCCCATTAATCCTTCTCTTGAAGCGGACAAGTCAAAATGCCATTTTCCAGCGGCTGCTTTAACTTCTGGGTAAAAGCCCCCCTTCTTCTTCTGTGGAATGGCAAACTTTTTCCAAACACTTTGAGCTGGGAAATTCACTGTTACCTTCCAATATTATAGCCCAGACAAGTATTTTTTTAAACCACTTTGTTATCGTCAAAACACGGCGTGGTCCTTATGCAGCTGTTTTCGTGCCAAATAACTTCTTGCCAGCTCCAAAGCTTCTCTCGCAGTCTCGCTGGTCCCGTTCTCGGCTCCTCGGCAGAAAAGCCGCGACTGCCGTCGCAGGCCTCACCCGCCCAGGAAAACCTCCCGAACTTCGACCATCCAACTTCAAAAGCTCCCAAAATTTTCCAAAAAGACAAGCAAGATTCTTATCTACAGAAGTTGCCACTTTAAAAGTTTCCCATTTCACTCCAACACATTAATTACCACTTTGTTAAGCGCGAGCATCCGAATCAAGATGTTACTTGTCGGCCATCTTAGCCACGCCCCCATTATTTCAATTTCTATACCGCCCACTCGGCCAAGGCCAACTCAGGGCAGTTCACAATCATAATAAAAACATGATTAAAACAGCTGAAAAACTACCCTCCCCCTAAAAAAGGGTGCAGGGACCAAGGGGGCCAGAATTCACTACACCAGCCACCCAACGGGAGTCACTGTTCCACCTGCACCCCATACTTGGCCTGCCAGCCAGGTTTTAAGTTCTTTTTTGAAAGGCAGCAATTCCATCTGGAGATGAAGCTCTGTTGGTAAGAGGTTCCAGAGTGCCGGTGCGGACACGGAGAAGGCCCTCCTCCTTGTGCTAGAGAGGCGAGCCCCTCTAGCAGATGGTACAATAAGAGAGCCCCTCCGGTCCACCCTGGTTGGATGGACAGATGTCCTTAGGGCGATGTGGTCTCTTAGGTAGCCTGGCCCACTACCATATAGGGCTTTAAAGGTCAAAACCAGCACCTTGAATTGCACCTGGAGGCAAACTGGTAACCAGTGCAGCTCCCAAAGCAGTGGCGAGGCATGGGCATAACGTCCACACCCCGTCACAACCCAGGCTGCCACATTCTGGACCAACTGTAGCCTCTGAATGGTTGTCAAGGACAGCCCCATGTAGAGCGCATTACAATAATCTAGTTTGGAGGTGACCACAGCATGAGTGACCATGACCAGGGAGTCCCTGTCCAAGAATGGGCGCAACTGGTGAATTAATCGCAGCTGTGCGAAAGCCCTCCTGGCCACGGCTGCCACCTGTTCTTCTAGCAGCAGCAGCGAGTCCAGGAGGACCCCCAAGTTGCGTACCGGCTTTGTCTGGGGCAAAACTGCCCCATCCAAAACCAAAGATGGTAATTCCCTGGGCAACCCAGGGCCCCCAATCCACAGCCACTCAGTCTTGCTGGGATTCACTTGTAGCCGGTTGGTCCCCATCCAGACCCCCACAGCTTTCAGACACCGAGACAGGACTTTGATAGCATCGCTGGGTTCACCACGGGCCGAGATGTACAACTGAGTGTCATCCGTGTACTGATGGTACCGCACCCCATGGGAATGGATGATCTCACCCAGCGGCTTCATGTAGATGTTAAATAGGAGAGGGGATAGCACCAAACCCTGGGGCACCCCATATTTGAGTGACCTAGGGCTCGATCTCCCACTCTCCAACCACACCAACGGGGCTCGGCCCTTCAGAAATAAGGAAAACCAGGACCACACAGTGCCCTGGATCCACAATCCTCGGAGCCATTCCAGAAGGATACCATGGTTGACAGTATCGAAAGCCGCAGAGAGGTCAAGGAGAGCAAGAACGGACAGACGACCTCCATCTCGCTCCCGCCAGAGATCATCCATCAGCACGACCAATGCTGTCTCAGTACCATATCCAGGCCTGAAACCAGACTGAAAGGGGTCTAGATAATCTGCTTCATCCAGTACCCCCTGCAGCTGATGCGCCACTACCTTCTCCAGTACCTTCCCCACAAAGGAGAGGTTGGAGGCAGGCCTGTAATTGGACAGAACGGCTGGGTCTAGGTACAGTTTTTTTCCAGGAGGGGGCGCACCAAGGCATGTTTTATTGGTGCAGGAAACACCCCCTCCCACAAAGATGCATTAATTATCACCTCAACCCAGCCAGCTATCACCGTCTTGGAGGCCTTCATCAACCAAGAGGGACAGGGGTCCAATGGACAGGCAGTGGCACAAACAGCAGCAAGGAGTCTGTCCATTTCATCAGGGCCAACTGGATCAAACTGATCTGAAATGACGTCAAGACTGTGCTCCAGTTTCCTCCAGACCCTCCCCATCCACGCCAGTATTAAACCCCGAGCGAATCTGATCAATTTTCTCCACCAAATGGTCAGCAAAGTCCTCAGCTGGCCCCTGCCAACTGGGCACCGCCCCCCCCCCCTGCCAAGGAGGGACCTGGTCACCCGGAACAGGGTGGCTGGGCTATTATCAGCAGAAGAAATAAGGCTGGTGAAGTATTGCCGCCTCACCACCCCCATCACCACTAGGTAGGCCCTAATAGCAGCTTTAGCTAGTGTCCAATCAGAATCGCTCTGAGTCTTCACCCAGCGGCGGTCTAGGCGTCTCTTCGCCCATTTGAGCTCGCATAGTTCTTCTGTGAACCATGGAGATGGTCATGCCCCACGGGCTCGGAGAGGCCACAGTGGCATGATTTCATCCAAGGCTGCCACTGTCACCCTGCACCAGAGGTCAACCAGTGCCTCGGAAGAATCATATCATCGATCCAGAGGAAGATCCCCCAGTTTCCTCTGGAATCCAACAGGATCCATTAGTTGCCGGGGGTGGGCCAATTTAATAGGCCCCGCCTCCCTACAGTGAAGCATCGCCCCCAGGAAGTCCAGAGTTAACAAATAGTGATCTGACCAAGGCACAGGTGTTATATCTAAATTCTGTAAACCCAGATCACTCTGCCATCGCTCTGACAGGAAAATTAAATCCGGTGTATGGCCACTGCCCCTGGTCGGATCCTGAATTACTTGAGTCAGGCCCATGGCTGCCATGGAAGCCATGAACTCCTGTGCAGCCTCAGAGCCAGTCCCCAGCGACGGCTGGTCCCCCAGAACCATCAGCCTAGGGAACTCCAATGCCAACACCAAGACGGCTTCGAGGAGCTCAGGTAGGGAGTCCCTTACCCTGCAAGGGGGCAGGTACAGGAGTAAGACTCCCAACTGACCCTTAGGGCCCAACTGCAGGAGCAGAGTCTCACAACCCAGAATTTGTGGAGTGGTGGCCCTCATGGGATTAAATCATGAAAATATATGGTCACTAAATAATTTCTTGGTCTTGAATGCAGTTGAAAAGCTGGGTGCACTTTGGTGGTGTTTGCTAGTTTGGTCACATGGTCTATGACAGTGATGGCCAACCTTGGCACTCCAGCTATTCTTGGACTTCAATTATTTGAAACTCACCTGCTGATCAGGGCTTCTGGGAATTAAAGTCTGAGAAAAGCTGGAGTGCCAAGGTTAGCCACTACTGATCTATGATGATGTAGAAATCTAATTGTTTCCCACGCAATCTGTGCTCTCTCCCTTCTCCAACTTTCACACTACACAATTAGTTGTTATAAACAGCTCCATCTCTGCCAAAACTTAGTAGGAAAATTCTAATCAGCTATGCGAAGGAGTAGGAAAGGTTGAAAGAAAGATAGATATAAACTTATTGACTCTATAAGTTCACCAGTTTTCTAGAACTCATTTTTGTTTAATAGTAACTACCTGCCCAGCAGGCAGAAACAAATAGTAGAAGATATTCTTTCACAGAGAATAATTTGTGGGAATATTTTTAAATGCTGGATTTCTGCCACTAGTGTCAATCTTGTTAAAAGATGGCAGGTATAATTTGAAGAATATAATCCATCTCTCTAATGCCACAGGGAGAGTTAAGCTCTTTCAATTCTCTTAAAAGTGACACACAGTTTGGTTCACACTGCATCCACCTGCTCATGTATTTTTCTTGCTCTTTGAGTAGGCTGGGGCCTCTTTCCTTTATTATTATCTACCATTTTCTAAAAAAAAATTCTACCTGATGTTCCCAATGATTTTTACTGCACTCAAATCCAAACTTCTTGCAAAGTTTCCAATGAATAATGTTTGCAACCCTGTCATGGCATTGCAAATAATCAGTGAGTGACATTTTGCTGCATCCACTGATTGGATGATCTACCTCTTCCATCTTGGTTCCATTTATGGTGACAGAACCCCTGTTTCTCATCCATTTTGTTTTTCGGTAGATTCATCTCCAACTCGACATGTTTAGAAGAGTTCATCAGTGGCTAGAGGTTATATTATAGGTCATCGGGGCTGGCTACAAAAAGGACACTGTCATCAGCAAACAGAAGATGGGTCAGTCTTTCTCTGTCAACCTTAATACCACCTTTAAATTTGATTTTACAGATGAGACTTTCCAAAGTTATTGCAAAAAGCTTCAGCAATATTGTGTCTCCTTGACAAACACCTTTATTGATTGTATCAGTAATGCATCCCGTATTAATGCTTCTTCCGACATTTTCATATGCTGGATTTATCCCAGCTTCATGTAGTGCGTTAAGAGTAGCGTTTGTCTTCATTGAGTCGAATGCTTTGCCGGGTATTAATTGCCTTTATGATATTGCTTCCAATCAATTTGGCTTCAAGATTTTACTGACCTGGTTTATATATTTTGTAGAAGTAGCTCTTTTGACTTGGGGGTCCCCAGCCTTTCTTCAGAAACACCCCCCCCCCCCCAGCCTGAATCACTAAGCCCCTTAGCGATCCAGGTAGAGGTTTCTGAAGAGAGGCTGGAAAAAAGTTTATCCAGCCTCTCTTCAGAACCCCCCCCCCCGGCCAGGATTGCAAAGGGTCCCCATCCTCTCTTCAGAAACACCTCCCCCTGCCTGGATCGCTAAGCCACTTAGTGGGGCTTTCTGAAGAGATTTCCTCTTCAGAAAGGGAACCAGGCATTTTTTTAACATTGTGTATCGCACAACATTAAAAACCGCATAATGTTAAGACTTGTGGAACCAAGTTTTAACGTTATCCAGGGGTATTACTATATCTCTCTTCTGATGTTATTGCTTTGATACATTCTTCATTATCTAACTCCAATCCATCACCTTTGACAATTTTGAATGTCTTAACGGTAATTTCTGTGCACTTCTCAATTCCAAATTGTATTCCAATGTCTCCTCTAAATTTCTTTGTACTTTCAAGCAGAGTATTTAATTCAGCTCTGATCTTTATAAACAATTTTAGATCGTCCATATAGAGCAAATTCAAAATGAATTTATCAATCCTCTTAGAACTGCAGAGCTGGAAGGGACCCTATGGATAATTGAGTCCAGCCTCTGGGGAATCGAACTCCTAACCTCAGGCTCCACAGCCATATGCCTAAACCTCTGAGTTATTGACATCTGCATCTTATTTGGAAGAGTGTAGAGTTGAAACATAAGTGATACAAAGAAAAAAAAGTCTGGATCAGGCTACCATAATATCAGGAACAAACTCAACAACACAGTTCTCCTAACTAATTTTGGTATCTGAGTAAAAAAAATAAAATAAAAATCAACAAGTATCTTTCTCCCTTCCTGGCAGTAAGTAGTTACAATAATAAATTGAGAAAATAGCTATTTACTTCCTTTTTCATGGTGCACTATATCAGCTGTCTGAGGTGGCTTCCTCACTGTGCTGCAGTAAGAGCCAGTCTTGATCAATCCATCATACAATATAAATATTTAAATACTTTTTGAAAAGAACTATTTTAATAACTGTAGCACAGAAATCCTGAATTCCCAGAAAGCGCTGTACCATGTAAATTGTGTTTCAAAGGCTGGAACTGTGTTTTCTTTCACAGATAATTGAACTCCCTCACATGTTGACCCTCTTTAGTAAGATTTAACCTAACTTTGCAGTACAGGGTTAAAATTATCAAACAAGCACAATAGAGCTTTATTTTTTAAAGTATGCATATCTGACTTTAATGTTACCGGCAAAAAACTGAAAGACAACAAAGAATGTGTTTATTTTAATTTTTCAAAATAGTATTTTCTCTTTGATGATAACAGTGAGTAATCTTTTTAATCACATTTAACAAGGCTAAGAGGGAAATTTTCTTTAGGGACTATCTCCAGTTCACACTCCTTTCTTTGGCCAAATTGGTAAGAGTCAGATTCTTGTGGTCTTAGGTCATTGGGAAATCTGATTGTGTGGGAATGGTGAAGCCACTCTAATTTCTTAATCTGAACATTAAAGGAGCTATCCAAAGTGCTGAACCTATTTTAGAGATGGGATTCAGTGCCTTGGATAAATGCTGTAAATTTTGGACTGGAATGGAGAGGAAATGCAGCACTTATGCAAAAGCAGTCGCCAGCCTACGCTGCTTTGACTTGTTCTTAGCCTACATTACCTCATAAGGTACAGTAATTGTGAGTATAAAATGGTTGTGTGGGAAGAACTGTATATACTACTCTATGCTCCCTGAGGGAAAGGTAGGAATAAAATAGCATATACAGATAATAAATATGACTTGCTTGCCTTCCATTTGGCTCTGCTAAATCAGACAGGTAGGGAGATGGCAAGAAAATTTGAAGTTAAGTAACAAAGCCTGTTATCCTCTATTGATTTACCTCAAATTAAGTACCATCACATTGCCACATATAAGATTGTTGAAACCCCACCCCCCCCACTGCAAATGTGTCACTTGTTCATCATAGAAAAAGCTCTCAGGCCACATGCCATATTGTTGTTCCATAGATTCATTGTTAACTTTTTTTTCATTTCTCTCAGTCACTACTAACTATTACACAAATAACTATTGAACTATTGGCAAAAGGTCACAAATCCAAGGCAGAGATGAATATATATGGGTATTAGAAAGACTGCTACTTTATAGCATAGGTTTGCTAATATCATTGTCGTTGGCTGCAACAGGTATCAGAGAATGCATTTTTGCCCCTGAAGCAGGAAAAATGTCGTTGATGTGAATTTGTTTAAGGTGGATCCCAGCTTCCATGAAGTAACCCACACACTATGATCACACTGTGTCTAGCCAGAATCCCACTATAGTAATGGAGTAGACCGTACAGCCAGTGACTCAATGCCGAGTGCCTGGCAGCGGTTATATAACCTGACTCCCTAAAGGGGCCAATGGCTATGGGCAGATGAGCCCCTTTAAGTGGGGTGATGGTCCCCTCAGTGGAGGAAATGCCACTGGAAACCATCACTTTGGGCCCAATGGCAAAATGAGCAGAGGAGTAATTCTGTTTCCCAATGGTCATGGAGGTGGAAGAGGCCATGCCAGATGGACTGGCTGTGAAGGCGCACCTTGTCCATATCCTCAAGGCAGCAGCAGTCCATTGCATTCCCAGTGTTAAATCCTGCATCTCTCATTTCATGTGTGCCGCAGGAGATTGCTCCATGATCATAGAGTGTAGGTCACTTCATGGCAAGCTGGGATCCATCTTAAACATATTCATGCCAATGACATTTTTCCTGCTTCAGGAAAAAATGCATTCTCGGCTACAAGTTGCAGTCGACAACAACAAATGATCACAGATCCATCTGCTGTGGTAGTATGAAATGAGACATTCAGGATTTGACAACGGGACTGCAATGGACTGCTGCAACCTTGAGGATATTGACAAGGTGTGCCTTCACAGCCAGTCCATCTGGCATGGCCTCTTCCACCTCCATGACCATTGGGAATCAGAGTTCTTCCTCCGCTTACTTGCCATTGGGCCCAGTATGATGGTTTCCAGTGGCATTTCCTCCATTGAAGGAATCATCACCCCATCTACAGGGGCTCATCTGCCCATAGCTATTGGCCCCTTTAGGGAGTGAGGTTATTTGCCGCCACCCAACAATTGACGTTGAGTTGCTGGCTGTATAGTCTATTCCATTAACATAGTGGGATGTCTAGCCACACATGTTTTGCTAATATAAGTAATGATATTACATGATTAGCAACAGAGCCTTCCTCTTCCCTGGTATTTGATGAGTGTTTTCTGTGAATTCATCCTTCAGCACTATCTCTTGTTTCATTTTTGGGTTGTCTCATTATAGGGTTTTCATGCAATTGTAATAGCATTTTACTCACATCGGAAGGCTAGACAGCTGAGTCAAACTTAAGCCCAGCCAGGATTGAACTCATTTTCTTGTTGCTTCTCAATGTGTGACACTAAGGTTGGTGGCTACGACCTTGACAGAAAGAGCCTCCTCAATGATTGTGGTATTTTTGAACCACAATCGGGCATACCCTGGTAACAGCAACCTAGTGTTGCCAGTTAATCTTTCTCACATGAGGTCAGACAAAGGGAACTGCAGAATGAACCCACCAAATGGTGGCTACATTTGGCAGTTTTATGGCTGGCCTAGACACGGAATTCACAAATTCACCCAGTCCTGCTCTTGTGGCACTGAATTCCATATAGATTATGCATTGTGTGAAGATGTTTTTCCTTTTATCTGAGTACCTGGACCTGGGAAAACTTCTCCTTGAATACCTCACTTACCTCGAAAGCCCTCTTAGGGTCATTATAAGTTGCTTCCAACCTGATGACATATAGCTAACTAGCTAATCCCCCTACCTAGGATATAAACAAAGTGAAAATAAATGAAATTTGTACGTACTAAACACACATGACAAGCCAGATAAATGAGCACACAGAAGATAAATACATCAGTGTACTTCTCATGTAAATGTGTTACTTTTGTAGTAAGCTTATCTATGCTTCAGTTCAGATCAGGCAAAATACCCAGAGCTAACAAGAGCACATTGAACCATGACTAATATAAGAGAAATCTTAATGATTTCAGTTTCTGGATATGCAAACATGAGGTCCTTTGTTTCCAGGGCAATAATAATGCTCATTATTTGCAAACTGTGATCTGTCAAATAAGAAGTCACTCTTAGGCATGTACAATCTTTTCTTTCTTTCTTTCTTTCTTTCTTTCTTTCTTTCTTTCTTTCAACAAATAATTCTTCTTGACCAAATCTATGGTTTGGCATCCACATCAATTCACAGCCAGTGTTTACAAATCATGATGTCATATTTTGGTTATGAAAGTAACTATGATTTGTGTCTGCATACATGTAATGCCAAAGTCTCATTAAGGGAAATACATTTATTTCAGAGAGAGAAAGGCAATGGATGTCAATTCCAGCTAGCAATTCTCAGTGCAGGTGGTAAGATTTCAGTGTTTCCCTTTTCTCACTTTGTTTCCTTAGATAATTTTTCAAGCTTACTGGAAGTGAGCCAGCTAATAATGCAAGAATCTAATCAAGTGTAATTTATCAAATTTGAGCTGATGAGTTTAAATTCCTGTGTTTATCACTTAAATAAATCTTCCTGGAGATATGCTTTCTCTTCTATAACTGTGCAGAATAATGAATCTTCAAAATTATACTTGCTGATAAGGTAGAAAGGTCAATACTAAACTCTATTTAAACATATTATTTGAAATTCAGATTTAAGGTTGTCAGACTCCTTGTTTTAATGTGTATTTTCTTTTGGAATTCCAAAATGATTTCTAGTGGTGCTTAGGGGTATACATCACTAATTTGTGTTGTTAACTTGCACATATGTCCTGTTCAAAACCAAAGAATGTTTAAGAAGAGAATCTATTTCTCAGTTAACTGGAGCTCATTTCAGCATATAGAATGAGCAGACAAGGAAGTGGATGATATTTGGGTGACAGGATATGTGCCCACCCTTGTGCAGTTTATTGAATATCTGCAAGAAAACATGCTGGTAGAAAACTGTTTCGGAAAAGGGTTCACTGCCTGCATCTCTAAACCATGACATTGGAAGATATTGGAAGAGATGTTCTAATGAACACCTGCAAGTCAGAGAGTAGCTTGCTTTTTCCATATACAGATACAGTACTGTACATTTATTTTACACACAATGAACAACTGACAAAGGCAGCAATGTGAAAGAGCTTACAAGTATGTGGACTTAAACTGCAAATGAACGGTGTGGTTTTCCTGCTGGAACTATGTTGTGTATTGAGGCACATTTGCAAGTAGCGCGGGCAATGCCTTGCAAGAGGAAAATGGCGGTTTCCCGCCATTCAAATTAGGACTCTAAAGTGGCGCGAAAACCCCATGCACAGGGCACGCCCATTATGCTAATCCAAGCCCTGTGATTGGATACAGTTTTGGATCCTGTTCTCCATTGCTTTATTTATTTATTTATTTATTAAATTTGTATACTGCCTTACTCAGCACAAGTGCGATTCAAGGCAGTTTTCAACAAAAATATGATACAGTTACAAAATATCAAAAATACAGTTACAATTACAACACAACATGACAATAAAGAAACAATACAAAATATTATAGAATACAATAACATCTCACATAATAATAATAAGAAGCAATAAACACAATAATACCAAAAGTCATATCACAGTATAGAACAATACAATAAAGCACAGTTATACAAAACTCATATTACAATATAGAACACTACAACAATATCAAAATACAATAACCTCTCCATACCGACCCCAGAAAAAGTCCAACGGGGACGGCGGTGCAAGTACTGCTGCCGCCGTGACCATTTGAGCCCTGGGTGAGGGCAAAGGTGGGCCTCGGGATGCCAGCGGTGATGGAACTCCTGGCATCCGGCTCCACAAGGGTCCCTCTGCCCCAGGTAGGGCCCACCGGTGGCTATAATGAAGGGTGGGTGATGGGGAGGAAAGTCCTTTTGAGCCCGGTGTGCCTCACCCCAGATGTTTCGGGTTCCCCCTGGCCCGGCTGGCTGGAGGGCAGGTGGCAAAGGCATCAGCGGGGCCGGCAGCAAGAGTCCTTTTGAACCTGCCATGCCTCACCCCAGGTGTTTCAGGTTTCTCCCGACCTGGCTGGCCGGAGGGTGGGCAGCAAAGGCATCGGTGCCGGCGGCGGCAATAGTCCTTTAAATACATATATACTCTGTTATGATTGGTCAGTTACGGTTATCTGACGGGTCGCTATTTTGTATCAAGGAGCCACCGCTGAGGAGACACTATATAAGCCCCACGAGTAAACAAGGGTGGGACCAGGCCAGACTACACTTCCCGTTCCATTCAGGTAGCCTGATATGTGCTAGGCCTGGGTCTCCTCCATTATGCTATGCTTCTATGATAGCTAGTATTTGCCCTGCTACAGCAAGGGTCCGGAGGGAGTGACTACATTGGGATTGTCTAGCCATCTCTGTGTCTGGAAACATCTTGTAAGCCCATTTCTAAAAGACTGTAGAATAAAGACTTGTTGCTGTTTTGTTCATCGTTGTCTGGACTGGCGCTTATAAGGGCCAGACATAACAAACTGCTTCTGTCAGATTAATTCGGAGGGATGTAATCTTTGCTTCCTCTAGTACCATCTTGTGTGCCCACAAAAACAATTAAATTCTCACCTAAATACTTTGGCCTGAATCCAGTTGGTATTCCCAACAAAAGTAGATCTCATGGGGTCAGTGGGGTTCACTTAAGTGATGACTCACCATTCAGCAGCTGGTTAATTGGGTTAATTGTCCAGCAGGAATTAGCAATTGGTTTTAGGTCACTGTCTTGCTAGAGCAGGGGTTCCCAACCTAAGGCCTGAGGGCCGGATTCGAGAAACAAAATGACCACCCTATTGCAGCTGTTGGGACAAAATGGCCACCCCCATCATGCAGGCCACCCCCATCTGGCCCTTGAAGCTGACTGAGAGAGCATGACCTGGCCCCCAGCTTGAAAATATTGGGAACCCTGGAGACCGGAACAAGATGGCGGGGGAGTAAGACACGAGTGAAGCAGGCTGCGAGATAAATGTATTAAAAAGGTGGAAAAACAAAGGCTGTCAAAGATAAATCTGAGAAAAAAGAAAGAGGAGTGCTGTGGGGGTGAAGAAGGTGAAGATTTCAGGGATCAAAAGAGTCTGGGCCAGTGTGACAGAGCCTGAAAAGGCTCGAAAAGGCAAAGAGACGCCGCCTGAATGGGACGACACAGATTTGCAAGCCTCTGTAAGTCCTCCGTTTGCTCTTAAAGTTTATTTTGGGCTGTAAAGACCACCTAATTAAGGAAGGTGTGATTGATGAGACTGAGAAGGAAAAACAGACTTGTGGAAGACAGTGAAAGATTGGGTTTCAAAGGCAAGGTGAAGAGAGTAAGTTTGAAATAAGCCTTGAAAGTGAGTGGAGAAACCTTGAATGCCCTTAAAGTATTGGAGCAAATTTTTGAACAAAAAAGAGAGATGAAAGGGGAACTCTGAGGCAAGAGAGCTAATGGATTGAAAGAGGGGGTGTCTATCTGTCCCCCTTTTTTTTTGAGAGGAAGAATTTTTGAAAGAAGAAATTAAAAAAAAAGGGAGAGAGTGAGTGAAGAAGAACAGGCTCCTGAAGATGAGAAACAGCTGATAAAGTAGCTGCGACCTTAAAGTAGTGAGAGGAGAGAAAAAAGAAGTGAGAAACAGTCAGCCCTAAATGAGTTATTAACATCCCAAAGACTTCAGACCTTAGAAAACTATTAAAATGGATCCTTATGACAAAGTAATAGAAGATCTCAGGGACCAGATGGAAAGGTGCATGGAAAAAATATCGACTATAGGGGATAGTCATATGATGAAGATAAAAGAGTTATTTAAGGATACAAGAATGGTTAATCAAGAAAGAGGTCTGGACATGGAGGACACAATTCAAGAAAAAGGACAGTGCATGGAGGACACAATTCAAGAAAAAGGACAGTGCATGGAGGACACAATCCAAGAAAAAGGACAGTGCATGGAGGACACAATTCAAGAAAAAGGACAGTGCATGGAGGACACAATAGAAGTAAAATTAAAAGAAATTATGAATGGACAACAAGAATTAAGGGAATTGCTGGTTAGCTATACGAAAACAATAAATAATAATTTTATGATAATAGAGGCGAAATTAAAAGCTGTGGAAGAGGAGATAAAACATATACAAGCAGCGAAGAAAGAAATGGATATTTGGAGTAAACTTGAGAAAAGGTTGGACAGAATAGATGTGACAAGGAAGCAAGAAATGAAAGACACCATGAATGGACAACAAGAATTAAGAGACCTACTAGCCAACTCCATGAAAGTAGTGACTAAAAATTTTGAGACAATAAAGGTAAAAGACTTGCAAGAAAATGATAAAAGAATAGGTAAGCAAGAAAAAAGACTGTACATGCTGGAAGGGATGGCGAGACAAAAGAACGGTTGATCAAAAATATTCCAGAGGGAAGTCCAGACCGTCTGAGAGAAAGAATTATTAAATGGTTGAATGAACTGAAGATGGGGAGAGAATTCACACAAGAGGATATCCTAGCAGTTTACAGATTGGGGAAGAGAAGAAATGGGACGTTTAAAAGGTTTGTTTTGGTAAAATTTGCAGGTCTGGATAGAAAATTAGAATTAATGTCATTTTTAAGAAGAAATGGTACACGAGTACCAAAATTGGATGGGGAAAAACTGGATATTTATCAGGACATAACTAAAGAAGAAAGATTGTGGAGGAAGAAAATTAAACCAGTTACTACATTGTTAAGGGATAAGGGAGTGAAATATAATTGGCAAAAATTACATCATTTAAGATTCTTTTGGGCTGGTAAAGTTGTTGTGATAAACAAGCAAACTGAATATTTGGATATCTTAGAATCTTGTAATATCATTAAGAGAGGATCAGAAGAATGGAGGAAACTTAAAGAAGAGCTTTTAATTTTGAGAAGTCAATTCAAAATATAAAAGAAGTGAAAAATACAGGGAGAAAGATAGGAGTAAAAGGGAATATCTATGAAATTGTCACAAAAAGGTTAATAACTTTTGTTAAGAATGGTTAAAAGGGGGTAAGGTGGATGGAAAATCACAATGTAAAGTTTGAAATAAATGGTTTAATATGTTTGAAATGGTAAATAACCCTCTGTTAAGGAATGCCAAGGAAGGGCAAGTAGTAGTAATGCTGGAATATGATGTTTTGGAAATTGTTACCTTTCAATGAGTTTCCATTTGTTGTTATTTTGGTTTCTATATTTGCTCTGAAGCAAGATGGAGGAGGTTTGGTTTAAGGAAGAGATTAAAATATATAAATAACCTTTTGTTAATGGGGTCTAAGATTATGAGGAAATATATGTTGGGGAAGACTGCAGAGAATATCATATGTGCAGTATATAGATAAAGAATTTGCAATAGGTATAGAAAGGGTATTGAATAAGCTTAACTACTTCAGTAACGGTAGGGGGGAGGGAAAGAAAGGGGGAGATAACATTAGGATCAAAAATTTGCATAGAAAAGATTTGAAGGAAAGGTAAGGACATGTGTAATGGTAGAATAACCATTAGTAGGAGGAAAAGAGAGAGAAAAACAGCTGTATGTTATGAACAACAAAAGTTATTTAATGTCTTAAATATTAGCAAGAATCCATCTTACCCCTATCTATCAGGATATAAAAAAGGAAGAAAGATTGTGGAGGAAGAAAATTAAAATAGTTAAGCCATAAGGATATGAGTTAATCTTCCGTGTAAGAAAACTTGTTTTGATAAGTAAATATATTGGGATTTTGGTTATATTACAACCATGTAATATTGTTAAAGAAGGATTAGAAGAATGAAGGAAACTTAAAGAAGAGCTTTTAATTAAGGGAGGCTAACCCAGAACATAAAGTAACAGGTAGAGTATGATGTTTTTGAAAATGTTTCTTTAAAAAATAATAAATGTAATAAAATGAGTAATGGTGTGACAACCATTAGCAGGAGGGAAAGAGAAACAGCTGCTCCGCTATGAATAATAAAATTTATTTAATGTCTTAAATAATAACAAGATCCCGCTCCAGATCCGGTCTCCCTCCCCTTCTTCGGCACTTCGGAGGCGGTCCCTCAATGGAAGGACAAGGGGAGTGAAGAAGACAGAAGATGGTGAAGGGCTGGGTGAGGGTGAATGTATTCAATGTATATCTGTTTATATGTTTTTTTTTATTGTAGTATATTGTATTGTAATGTTATGAATGTTTGGGTGATTGGGAAGTGAAGGGTGGGTGAGGGTGAATGTATTCAAAGTATATCTGTTCATATGTTTTTTTTATTGTAGTATATTGTATTGTATTGTATTGTAATGTTATGAATGTTTAAGTTTTGTAATTTTGTTTGAAAATTAATAAAAATTTAAATTAAAAAAAAAAGAAAATATTGGGAACCCTGTGCTAGAGGATGGATAAAATGGAATTGTCAGTTTGCATTTCAGACTGAAAAAGGTAATTATAGTTCCAATAATCAGCAATTGGTCCCAATTATGATTCCTCATCCCGCTAATGGTTAGCTGCTACTATACACGCAATTTTAAAACATAACTATTTATTTTCTCTTTTCTCAAAAGAAATCAGAATTGTTGCTCATTAGTTATTTACAAACATCTGAATGCTCCACCCAGTAGTATAAAAACATACTCTCCTCCTGCCCTCTTGGAACATCATCAGTCCCCCTAAGGAAAAAAGCAAGAAGTTCTACACAACCCAGCAATTGAATCATATGATATTTGCTTTCTGCCATATAGTGAATCTAACAACCCAGTTGTATTGCAAAGGGAGTAGTTATCCCCAGTGGTGGGATTCAAATAATTTAACAACTGGTTCATTGCCCTAATGACTATACAGTGGTACCTCACTTAAAGAGCATAATACGTTCCATGGGATTGCTATTTAAGCGAGTTGCTCTTTAAGCAAAACACTTTGGGGAAACGCCACCGTTGCCATTGTAAGTGACCGATTGTGACTTCTGGCGGGTGGGCACCGGGAGGGGGGGATTGCGAACCCCAATTTAGTGGTTAAGCAAATTTTTGTTTGTTTTTAGTTGTTAAGCGAGGGTAACCATTCAGAGAAAATCCTGCTCTTTAAGCAAGTTAGTCTCTAAGCGAGGCACTCTTTATGCGAGGTTTTACTATACTATACTATACTATACTATACTATACTATACTATACTATACTATACTATACTATACTATACTATACATGTAATTGCTATTGCTCTGTAAAAATTTATCAGTGTATAGACAGTGAGGATTTTACTGGATCCTTAAAGCCAATAACTGCTTCATTACTGGAGAATAGAGGCTGGAGGTGGATGGAGACTGATCAGGAATTAATAATTTACTACTGAACTTTACCCCAAGGTGTGCTTACACTTTGCATTTTACAGGGATGGCTAAACTCCTAAATATTTTGATTTTAGGTTCCCTTCCCTAAACTTGATTCCACTTTGATCCAACTTTTCTTCTCCATCTATGTATGGGGAGGGAGAGGGTATATTTAAAAAATAGCAATGCACTAATCATATATGCTAAATCTAGTTTCAGCTTTCCAAATTAGTGCAAATCAATCCACATATCAATTAGGGGAGAGCAGTGCATGTAGATTGAAGTATCTCTTGCTTCCCTTCCCAGTGGAATGGGGAGGGCAAGATGGGGGAGAACCTTCTTACCTATCCACCCCCTTACCTGATCTCCCCACCTACCTGCCCTTCCAAGTCCCAGCACTCCAGAGGCTTTCTCTCTTCTCCCTGTCATTCACCAAACTGTGCCGGCCTGGGATCTGAACCAGTTTGTTCTCTCTTGGACAAAGAGCCCCTACAATTTTGGCCAGAGGGGGAGAGAAACTGGGAATGGACCATAGCTGCCAAGTCTCCCATATTGGCCGGGAAACTCCTGTATTTTACCCTCTTTCCTGCCATCCTCCCGTATTAGTTAGACTGCAATGCCCTAGTGCTGCCACTGGAGGGCTGCACAGGATAAGCATAGCTGTCAAGTATCCCATTTTGGCTGGGAAATTTCCCTTATTTTCAAATCCAAAACTTGACAGGTATGGAATGGACTTAGGGGGACAGGAAATGACTGTGACACTTCCTCCTCACCTGGTCTCCTTCTGCTTGGCCTCTTTAGGCTTCTCACCTTAGAGAGAACCCTGATTACAAGTGCCATTTTAACAACCGGTTTGCTGAACTCCACAACAATTTTGGTATTGGTTCTACCGAACCAGTATGAACGGGCTGAATCCCACCACTGGTTATCCCTCATTTAGTTAATTCATAATGTAAAATAATTATGTCTTAGGTACTGCAATGAGGAATTAGTTACACACAAACAGTTATTTATAACCAGATACTTCCAAGCTCTGGTTAGTATGTCATGCTAAACAAACCATGGCTAGAAGGTGGTTTGAGTTTGCACTTGAAGCAGGAAGGTGTTATTTGTAAATCAAAAACCAGAATTCTCTTGAATATGTGGACCATTTGTGACATGCAGATCACCAACCTATGGATAGAAGGATGGGCTAAGGTTCAAGAAACCTGGTTCAAATCCCTGCTTGGCCATGAAAAATCATGGGTAGGGAGTGGCTCTGGTAAAAACCAACCCTTAAATATTTTATTTCCTTTGAAAGTCCTGTTAAGGTCACAATAAGTCAGATGCAATGTGACAGCACAGAACACAATGTATATATGGATAGTAGAGATTATTTATGATCTTGATGTCTACAATATAATTCTATCACAAATAATTAATGAGAGGCTGGTAACCAATTTTATGGATCAGAAGCACAGTATAAATCACAAAGTTAAGTTACACATTTATTATGAATGATGAACATCTCTGCTAGAACATCTTTGGACTGCTTAGCTGTGGTGATAAATGGTTTTCCTTCTTAAGTCCCATGTATCCCAGGCTTATTGCACTGCTTGGGAACCTTCCCTCTGTGGAACCAAAATGTACACTCCACATGTTTTGAACCCTTTCAAATAAGTGCAATTGTATTGGACTGAGATCAAACAAAAGCCTGCGATATTTTTAAAAACATATTTGCATTCTGGCTCCTTAACAATGTTCAGCTCTCTTGCATTATGATCCTTAATTGTGTTCCATTGTGGGTGGAAAGAATTGGCCACATATCATTCCTCATTTCAGCACTCAATTTTGCCAGGGTACATCAGCATGTGTGGCATTTTAAAAATAGCCAGTTGTGGCTTCACACACACACACACACCTCCCCGAGCCATCTGCATGGTTTCGAAAGTTGGCCCAACCTTCCAGGGAGATGAAAGGTTGGCTCTTCTTAGATAATGGTCCTGTGACCTGACTCACCTGGGAAAGGAGGAATTCATCAAACCAGATCTAAACATAAGTGGTGCATGCTGAGTTTACCTGCAGAAAGCACTAATCCTTTCATAGCATTTAAAGCATAGCATGTCCCCATATTTGGCTAATACTCACCCTGTGCCAGTTTTACACACTGTGCTGCAGATGAATAATGAGTGGATTAAGCAAAACTGCAAAATCCACAGCCAGCTCATAATTCACAGACTTGGCAGGTACACGGTCCTTAAATTTACAATTGTTTTTTGGGCTAAAAGCCTTTCCTAGAGTGCACTCCCTGTACTGATTTTCAAATCTTCTAATGAAAGAATTACCTTCTCTGCTCCAATAAAATTGTATTCCTTTTGCCAATTTACACGATATATATATCCTTCCATCTACAACGGCTTTTTCTAATTTAAATTGAAAGCTAGACTCAATATGGGCTTAATCTCCACAACTAATTGTTGACAGGATATGAATGAATGGATTTCCTCTGCCCCCCTTTTTTCTATCTGAGGAAAGTGCAGTGATTCTCCAGATTGATAACATTTTCTGGGGCATTATGGTTTTTCTGCATTTTTAGCTGGTATGTATTTTTTAATTGTTGTGTTATGTGTTACCAAGTCAAAACCAACCTATAGTACTCCTAACATGGCTTTCAGGTTATATGGATATTTAAGGAATTATTTTACCAGTTCCACCACTCCCTGTGAGTTTCATTGGCTTAGCAGGCATTCTAACTCTGTCTGAAAGAAGCTTAAAGTCCATCACTTTATCTGCTACACCACCTGCCAGGGCTAAAGTTTGACTTGTGTATTAGGCTGGTAAAATGGATAGCCAGTGTGTTGGGGGCAAAATGTTAACTAGCCCATAGAGTGCTTTAAACACTGTTGTTGTTGTGAGCTATCAAATCATATTTATGGTGACCCTATGAATGAGAATTTCCAAAACTGTTCTCAACAGTTCTGTTCAACTCCTGCAAGTTATAGTTCGTGGCTTCCCTTAGGAAATCAATCCAAAAAGGAATAAAAAATGGTTTATTTGCTGATGACACTCTATTAACTATACAGAAACTCAAGGAAGCTTTAGATATAATTCGGGAGCACTTAGAAAGTTTTGAAGAGCTAACTGGACTTAAAATTAATTGGAATAAAACAGAGATGATTTTGTTTAATGAAGATAAGGAGGATATTGAAGATATTAAAAAGGCATTTATGATTAAAGTAAAAATATATTTTAATCATTTGGGAATTTATATTACAAAAAATATGCAAGATTTTAAAAATATTAATCTTTTGCATAATGAAAGATGATCTTAAGTGCACGATGGAGAAATATATATTAAAAAATCCTGGTTTGGAAAGATAGCAGTTTGTATGATGAAAATGTTACCACAAATAAATTTCTTAATAAAAAAATTATGGTATATACCCCAGAAGGAAGGAGTACTGGGCATCTAAAACCTAAGAAATTACTATTTGGCTAATCTGATTAAAGAAATTATTAATATCATAATAGAAAAAAGGCTCAATATTGAGTGACATTGAAACGTTACACCTGGAGGGTGTGTGTGTGTGTGTGTGTGTGTGTGTGTGTGTGTGTGTGTGTGTGTGTGTGTGAGTATGAAATTTGGCAGAAAAATAAAAAGGGTTTTAGTCTAGGAATTTCTTCATTAGCTCATACAGCATAGCGGATTTAGAAAAGTTTCCAGATAATCTAAAGATGTGATAAAGGAAACAGATAAAATTGTATTAGAAAGATTAAGGGACTGGTTAGATCAGTGGTTCCCAATCTTTTTCTGGCCATGCCCAACCTAAGCATCTCTAAATTAATGATGCCCCACCTCTCTCTGTGATATATAATTCTTATTATTCAAAAGTGAAGTCCTATTGACAAGTTGGAATTAAGGTTTCTGGGGAAAACATCAACAATTTGAGATACAGTATGCAGATGATACTACCCTAATGGCAGAAAGTGAGGAAGACCTAAAGAAACACCTGCATAGATTGAAAGAAGAGAGTGAAAAAGCTGGCTTGAGACTCAATATCAAGAAAACAAAGAAAATGGAATCAGGTCCTCCAGTCCCTGAAAAATAGATGTGGAAGAGGTAGAATTAGTGACAGACTTTACATTCTTAGGATCCAAGATCACTGCAGATGGTGACTGCAGCCATGAAATAAAAAGGCAACTGATTCTTGGGAGGCAAGCTATGAGAAATCTGGGGAACATAGTTAAACGTAGAGACATCACCTTGCAAACAAAAGTTCGCATAGTCAAAGTAATGGTATTTCCAGTGGTAATGTATGGGTGTGAGAGCTGGACCATTAGGAAAGCTGAGCACAGAAGAATAACACACTTGAAATGTAGTGTTGGAGGAGAGTCTTGAGAGTGCCCTGGACAGTGAGGAGAACAAATTGATTGGTTTTAGAAGAAATAAACCCTGACTGCTCCTTGGAAGGTCAAATAATGAAGATGCAGCTAAAGTATTTTGGACATCAAATGAGGAGAGAAGATTCACTTGAGAAGAACTTGATGCTGGGAAAGGGTGAGATAAATATAAATGTGTGTCTGTAGACAGGAATTCCCAAAATTATGTCTGGGGTATTCTTAGAGAATTCTAACAGCTGAAATAAAAGAATGACATAATTGTAAACAGGTAATCTAAAATGAAGTATGAAATTCGCTTTTTTTTGCTCCAGAGAGTAGAGTGGACTGAACAGTTTCAGATTATATGTGAATAGGTTTTTCAAACTAAATATTATGAATTATTCTATGATCGGGCAAACTGAGGAACAATCTAAAAAGGCAGTGAATTGCTCTGCATTAGAAAACTTCACACAGAGCCTTGGGCAATTATCAGGCATGATGTAGTAGAAGATTTGTTGCATTGGTAGGAGGTTGTCCTAGAAATTTTCATGGTCCTTTCTAGTAATAACGGCCATCTGTATGTTACTAGCACCCACTTTTGCAAATACAATTTATATCAGCAAATAGAGTGGCAAGAAAAGGTAAAATTAAAATGCTCCTTACTGCTAACATTCCTCTCCCAATATTTAACATAATTGAGTGAGATGACAAGGCATGTTTTTTAAAAAGAAGATGGACAACCCGCTATCAAATTATGAACATTGTTGTCTTGATTCATTTATATAGCTCAGCAAATTGGTTCAAATTAGTTTGTGTTCTCCCCCCATGAAATTGATTTCAACTTCTGAAGACTAGTCTTTTCAGGGATCATTAAGGTTCTTTTGTTAAATTCCTGAGGCTATTTGAAATTATATTCCAGGCAACACCATTGTGATAAATCCTTTTAAAAAAAGAAAACCCAAACTCATCATACCATATAATGAAACAGAAAAACTATTATTCTGTCTTTAACTGTCTCATTTATGTTTAATGCCCTTTCTGTTATGTTATCTGCTACCTAAATTATTTTTTGTCGCTTTCAATAGAAAATGTTGTCAATCAGTGGCTTATGTGACTATCTTTGCAGGGTTGTGCAGCTAGTGTGTAGCCAAGAATTAAGGCTAAATACTTTGAAATGAAAGCCCTCCTCAATTCCCCTTTTCTTTTCTCTTAATTAAATTATTGAACCAATACTCAGGCACAGCTTTAGCAGAAAGGAAAAGAAATGTTTACTTATAAAGCATGTATTCAAATAAAATTTACAGTTAGATGTCAAAAAAACCCAGGTGTTTACTTCATCTTAATTGGCAAATAGATAAACAGGAAAAAATGATGGTTGGAAGAGAATAGTGAACTACTAACTTTCTGAGACTAACTAGCACATTAAGAAAGAATCTGAACTAGGCTGAACAGTTGAACCACTCTGACAGAACAAACAGACTGACTGAACTATACACCTCCCACATACAGAGCTCAGCATATATACAGAGTGGAAAGCAGGTACTTTGAGAGGGAAGAAACATTTAGCCTGCTGATTGACTGTTTAGATTCAAAGCATGCAATGACTAGGTTTGTTAAATGTTGGCCCTTCCTTTATTGATGATAGTATATAAAACAAATGCAAAGCATGATGGGATCACCTACACTAAGCTCAACAATTCTCATCTATGATATCAGACACGAAACAAAACAAAAGCAAAAATGGATAAAGTTAAGAAGACAAACACATTTTGGCACTTTAAAGCAGGTATGCCCAAACTATTGGCCTGTGGGCTGGATCCGGCCCCTGACACCAATTCATCTGGCCCATGCTGCCCTTGCTGCTCCAGGAAGCAAAAGTAAAATGTGCCCACACAGGCACATTTTACTTCCTCTTCCAGGAGCAGCAAGGGCAGCATGGGCCAGATGAGTTGGTGTTGGGGGCCGGATCTGGCCTGCAAGCAATAGTTTGGGCACCCCTGGTTTAAGCAGAGAAAGTGGCAGCCTAAAAATCTATCTCATCCTGTTGCAAAATAACTTGCAAGGAAAGTTTTAATTCCGCTTCTGGTGGGAGGAACCATGTGACCGGCCTGCTGAACCACATGACCAGTCCACAGCTTGAAAAGTTTGGGCACCCCTGCTTTAAAGACTTAACTGCTGTACAGTAAAACCTCGGGTTATGATGGAGGTCCGTACCATCAGCCACCATCGTAACGGAAAAAACAACAACACAAAAAAGCGTAAACAGAAGCACATTTCCCATAGGAATGCATTAAAATTTTTAAAAAGTCCCGATCAGACGAAAAACAATATAAAATACTGAAAACCACAAAAAAAATCACCCAACCCCCACCGCCCCAAATTCCTGAAGTGATCGTCCCCCACCCCCACAAAAGCAACAAAGTGATCTCCCTACCTTTTCCATGCCGTTTGGGGACATTATCTGCTCCATTCTGACCTGGGGGAGGTGTGTGTTGAGCCCATTTCCCACCCCTGCCAGCACAGGGAGAGTCTGGGGACCTTATCAGCTCATTTCCAACCTTTCTCCAAGCTCCCTGGGCAGTGCTACAACCCAAAACGAGCACCTCCCCCAGGCATTGTGACTTTGGGTGGAGGGGCAGTGGCCATTTTAAACAAAAAATGGAGGCAGTGGCCATTTTAAACTCTAAAATGGCTGTGGTGGCCATTTTAGAGTTTAAAATAGCACAGTTTCCAGTTGTAGACCAAAAAGGTCGCAAACCGGGGAATTATTTTAATTACATTTGCTATCGTAAACCGCAGCAAACATAACCCAGGGCACTCATAACCTGGGGTTTTACCATATTTTAATCTGAGCTTTCATGGATTAGGTCTCCTTCCTCAGATATAAAAATGAGGCTACATGGTCTCAAGATAAAGAAATAGTGTTTGGTTAGTAGACACAAGTTGCAAATTGTGTGAGTCAACATGACATTTCACAGCTAGTAATGATGTCCAGTTATTTTCCTTAGAAACACTATTCTGTAAAGTGTGACAATGGGTAGTGGGTGAAGAAATCCCAGACCATAGATAACAGCAGCAGAAACAACATAATAATTGTGGCATTGCACATATGGTAATGAGTTACGTATCCTTGCCTTTGCCTTTAAAGCTTGGTCTGTAAAAGAGGCGGTGGTTACTTGGGAAGGTACCTGGGCTATGGAAAATTACAGCAGATAACAACATTATTGCAGCATTTTACATTTGGTAATGGGTTAAGAACCATTTACTGATATTTAATTTGTTGAGATGGATATCAAACATATGTATATCTTTTATCTTAGCTGTTTCCCTTTGCATGGTTTTTCTGTAATATTTCTTCTCCAGGAGAACATTTTTCCAATCCCATGAAGAATATCCAGGTAGACTGAAATGATTTGGAACAATTGTCTGTGTATAGCCTTTCCTGCTGCCTGATTTATGCATACAATGGGGGCATTGTTGGCAAAGGATGGCACAGGTTTATTTATTTTTACTTTTCAGATTTATATGGCCACTTTTTTCGCCTAGTTCAAGGCGGCTCACAACATTAATGAAATCCTGTCTCTCATATTAATTAAAACCAAATACTAAAACTTCTAAAACATCTATAAAACATCCCTGGTCCCTCTAAAAGGGGGGCACCCGGGCAGGAGGAAAAAAGCCCCGGGCAGGGCTAAATAAGCCAGCAGGGCTGGGTTATGGTACTAGATGCACTCCACACCTGCTTGCAAAACCACATTTTAAAGGCTTTCCTGAAGGGGGGCAACTCTGTCTGGAAGTGCAGTTCAGGTGGCCGGAGGTTCCAGATCATATAAACAAATGAACAAATAAAAATGTTCTTGATGTTGTGTGTGACATTGTTGGGTCCTGTAATCATCTTAACAAAGTAAATGTGGAGGCACAGCTGGCATCTGGGTTGGTAGCAGTTATGGTCCCTATCACTGGATCACTGTTGCATAAGCTGTTGTGTGTTAATAGCTTTTTGAGATGGGGGGTTGTTTGTAAGCAAGTATAGACCAAAGCCTTGGGAAAGCTAAGTATTCTTGTGAAGGATGAATTGGGGATCATTTATGAGGATCTGTAATTTGTCTTAAACCACACAGAGCTGTGACTATAATGATGTTGCTCTTAAACTTAACCTATGCTGTGCAGAGTAAATAAATCTGCCTATGAAAATTCGGTTGCACTTTCTTTTCATTATCAGTGGCATTTTCTTGTAAAAGTTCAAACTAAACTTGACTTTTATGATCAGACACATTCATTAATCAAAGTAGCAGTCTTTTCTCACATGAATTCGCACTGCTTTAGTGATAGGCCAGAAGATGGCAGTGTTTTTTAATAAATGAGAGCAAATAAAAATTAAAAATAATAATGAAACAATTCATCCGGTTAGTTAAGTGGTTGGGTTTTTTGTTCTTGTTTTCATAACAGGATTGAGAAATGGGTAGGTCATGGAATCCAATCTGGAGATTTTGCTCCTTCAATAATTATTTTTCTCGTGGTCAGCTGTACTGAGTTTGAAGGGGTAAGTGGCTTGAGAAATGCTGTGCAAGACTGTGTGCAAGACTGAGTGTAAAGGAGGTAGCTAAGATTTAAATCATACAGATGTTATGTCAGAAGGACATCCATGAACCATCCAATTAAGTGTGCTATGTGGGGGGGGGGGGGGGAGAGAGATTAGTTTAGGAAGTGTGGCAGTTTGTTGAGTTATGACAGGATGCAAGAAGCATCACAAGGGAAAGAAAACCCCTTTTCTTCACTCTAGGGATCCTCTTTATGCAGACTGCATGGGTTTCTTAGGTCTGCAAGGCCACTTGTATTCACCATGAGATCAATTTGTCAGTCTGAAAATGTTGAAGCAAGAGTATGCAGTTCCTAGATAGAACTCCACCTAAGCAATCATTACAGCTGTGTTTGTAATGGACCCACTCCTTCTAGGGTAAGCCAGAGGTTAGCATGAACTGGAGTCGCATTCAAAGAGGAGACATGGAACTCCATTCCATTCCACTTTATTTTTGTATACCGCTCCACTCTGCCCGAAGGAGACTCAGAGCGGTTTACATAGGTGCATGCTATCTGAAAGCAGACAGCAGCAAAAAAGTATACAATAATAGAGATATAGAAATTACATCAGAACACAATACAATAAAAGCATAATCAAGTACAAAATACAATGTTCAAAATACATATAGTCAAGAGCTCCAAATACACAATTAAGTAAGAGAAGAACCCGTGCTTACATAAAAAATAGAGTCTGAGAGACGGAGTCCTTTAGCATAGTGAGGACCCCAGCCGTGGAGGTAGGGGTCAGAGGAGAGCAGCCCAGGTGACTCGGATCCCCTTGGCCGGTGAAGGGGGCCAGGGAGAGGCAGCCACGAGGAGGCTAGGAGGGGGGGCAGCGGATGGAGGTGTGCTTGATCCCCGAGCAATGGTGCAGCTGCGGGGGCGAGCGTGGGCCTCTCTGCGTGGTGGTGGATGCGGCTCTTTTCACCCCTCCAGCCAGGCGTGGCAAGGAAGGGGGTGGCGGCAGGCGCAGGTGTGCTCAATCCCCGAGCGATGGTGCGGCTGCAAGGGCGAGCTTGGGCCTCTCTGCGCGGTGGTGGCGGCGGCTCTTTTCACCCCTCCAGCCAGGCGTGGCTCGGAGGGGGCGGTGGCAGGCGCAGGTGTGCTCGATCCCCCAGCAATGGTGCGGCTGCAGGGGTGAGCGTGGGCCTCTCTGCACGGTGGTGGCGGTGGCTCTTTTCACCCCTCCAGCCAGGCATGGCTCGGAGGGGGCGGCGGCGGGTGCAGGTGTGCTCGATCCCCCAGCGATGGTGCGGCTGCAGGGGCGAGCGTGGGCCTCTGGAAGTCCTTGGTATTCCACTTCCAAGGATACCCTGTTGGGGGCCCTGATGCCTTTTTCTATGGTTATCTTATTGTCCCATTTATCTGTCATGGCTGTCTTTTGAAAGAAGAGTCTACTCAGGAGAAAGAGGTGCTAAGGAGGGATTGTGTGCATCTTGTAACCTAGCAGTGAACTGAGGAGAAAAGGAAGCCTTTTTCTGCCTGTACCGAGACAGTAGCTCCCTTTAGGTTGCACTTGTGCTAATTCTTATAAAGTTTTGTGAACGTTCCAGTTTCATTATCAGCTATAATACCTACTTCTGAATGATCTTTCTTGGTGGTCATGCCCCCTCCATGAGTTGCACCAGCTAAGATTGCTGCTACAGCCAGTCTTTATTTATTTGTGTCAGATGCACGGCCAGCATATAATAACATACAAAGCTAAAATTGACGCAACGAAAAACAAAGTAGAAGTAAAAAGGGCTAGATGACACCCACCCAATATCGGGCCACATCAACAGAATTTCCTTTTGCCACCATAAGGTCATCCTGAGTGAACGTTGAGGGGCATTGTGTGCATTGTATCATATGGGAGATAGTTTGTACTTCTCCGCATTCATAAAGGCTGTCATCTACAGGGAAACAACACTTTCTCAGATTAGCCCTTGATCTTCCTTCTCTTGCATGCAGTCTATTTAAAGTTTTCCACACAGGACATGGTTGCTCTTGGACAGGTGCTAGAGAGTCATGTGGATCTGCCCAGTTATCTGGTAGCTCCTTGCTCGCCTTCCATAGTTCTAAGGCAGTCTGTGGGGGCTGGTTGTTCAGAAGGGCAGATGTTGTGAGGAAGCTATGCCTTGATTTCATTCTCTGCTTTGGTGGTTGGTGATCAAATAGAAGGTATGATTCAGAGAACCTTTCTTTGACCCATTCTTTCTGAGCAGCACTTTCTCGATGGAATTTTGATGGAGGGATGATAGCTAAGTAATGCACTTTTTGTATTGGGGTTGGTTTTAAGCATCCTGTAACCAATCTTGCTGTTTCATTTGGGGCTACATCCACCTGCCCTGCATGCGTTGATCTGCACCACATTGGACTAGCATATTCTCCTGTAGAGTAACATAAAAGTGTTGAAAGTGAGAGTTCAATCCAGGGTAACTCCCAGGTATTTGTGGGTGACACAATGGCTAGAGTCATTAATAAAAACAAATATGATAGATTACTTATGAAAATATTTTGCCTACCCCATTAGTCCTGATACATATTGCAGCCTTGTAGTGCACTGGATCTGTTTTGAGGAACTCCTAGCATGGAAATAATGAATCTATCAGATTTGCTTTAGGGGTTGTTTTAAAATCTCATGCTTTCAGTTCAAAATATGCAATGTATAAATTTCTGTGAATTCTTCAAAAACAATCACAAATTCTCACTCAGTATGCACTGGGAGACATAAAAGGAGCCTCCACAAAGAGTGGAAAATATTGTGAGTACATTGAGCAATGGCGTGGAGCCAACCAATACTTCTGCTCCAGGAGCATTGCAATGTACTGTGCAATACTCTGATATGAATAAAGAAAATAAAGAAAAACTCATTTACACTAAACAATTTCATCAGCTCTACTTCCACATTCTAGTTAGGAGTACTGTACCTGTCTGTAAAATGTTATAAAAATATCATAGTTGGGAGCCTTCAGAAAACCAACCGAACAACCAACCAAACAACTTCATAACAAACATGTTCCAATATAAAGGTAAAGGTTTCCGTTGCTCAAAAGCCACTCGTATATGACTCTAGGGTACAGTGGTCATATCTATTTACAGCCAAAGAACTAGCATTGTCTGTAGATGTTTCTATGGTCATTTGGTAGGCATGACTAGACATCAGAGTGCATGGAACGCTGTTACCTTCTCACTGAAGTGATACCTATTTATCTACTTGCAATGTCTTATTTTCGAACTGCTAGGTTGGCAGGAGCCAGGACAGAGATGGGAGCTCATTCCGTTCTGCAGCACTCAGGCCTCCAACTGCTAACCTGCTGACTTTCACTCATCAAATTAAGCGTCTTAACCACTAAGCCACTGCAGTCCCATGTTAATTGTTAAGAATTAACATTTCAAAGCCTTGCATAAAGAAATCTTTTTGGTTTTCCCCACATTTTCATGTTTCATTTTCAAGATCTCTTCAGATCTTGAGATCTACGTAGTGCTGTCATACTCAGCTGGGTGAGCTGGCTCTATAGCCTCTACCATCTTCTTTCTTCCAAATATTTCTGTTCGATAAGGTAGGACTTGCTGTGTTGAACGTGATTATGGACACATGCTTTTCTTTAAAAAGTATATCCTGATATCCACCCCTATGTGTTCTCTGGGGCCTATGGTCCCAAGGATTTGCTCTGCCATGCTAGGTGCTGATGCTTTATGGTAGGTGGAGGTACACATATCAAGTACACCAGCAGCTCATTCTTAAGAGAAAGAGAGAAGTATCTGCTCTAAAATGCACTTTCCTAATCTCTCTCTCTCTCTCAATTGCAATCCATCTTGCTCCCTGACTAAAACCTCCTTTGTAAGTTATTTATTTTCCTAATGCTGCCATCACCATTTATGCAGATGTGATTTACAATGTCCTGCTAAATAAATAATTATTTTCCACAATCAAAAAGGGAAACGTCAATATGGAAGGGATCAAGTGGCAGACTTTCTGAGAAGAAGAGGGTACCGTGGAGACTTGCTCAGCTAATTAGGCTAGTATCAAGCAGCTTTTTTGTTTCTATGTTTCCTGCCTATGTGAATTAGCTTTTAATAAAAACAAAGGAGAGGAGAATATGGCGAACAATGAAAGCTGTGCTTGTGTATTCAGGTGCATGCTTGTGCACACAAACACATCTCCAACATCTGGAGTTTAGGAGAGCAATGCTTGCTCAGATGTGGCCATGCACATCACTCCACATGGCAGCAAACAATATTTCTTATGGAAGAGTTTAGATGTAGAGTCTATTGGTACATTGCATATAACACAATATAAATATGCTGCCAATAGCATATAGGATGTCATTATCAGGAGTGGTAGCAGATAGGTGGTTTATTATGCTTTAGCCTTGCAGAATACTTTTTTAAAGGGGGAAACACATGATGTATGTTTATGTTTTGCAGTGAACTGCTTTGAACTGCATTTTTATTACATGTTTTTAACCAAAAACAAGCAGTATGATGAACTGCTTCAATACGGTTTGTGGGTTCTGGTTTTCTACCGCACTATGTCTTGATCTGCCAGAGATGTTCTCTTTTGGCCTGTGATGACCTGCTTAATGCATGTCTCTAGTGGTTGTTGCTATCTGTGTGAGCCCCTTTTCTCCTCCTGACCAGATCCTCATTTCTGCCTGACTGTTTTCTGCATTTTGCCACTGGAGCCTTGCCTTCATCACAGCTAAATCTTGTTGTTTCCTACTTGTGTGCACTGCAGGCCTATTCTCATTTTCTCTTCTTTGCAATAGCAGTAACATTTACACTTATATGATGCCGCATAGTGCTTAGTGTATTCTTTAGGCAGTTCACAAGATAATTAGCATTTTTTGCAGCTGAAATGTTGGGTACTCATTTTACCGACCTTGGAAGCATAGAAGGCTGAGTCAACCTTGAGTACCATCAGGATTGAATTTACAATGCCAGCAGTTTTGGCTGCAATACAGCAGTTTTTTTAAGCTTATCTAACTTTTAACATTCAATTTAAGAATATACCATCCATGATTAAACTTATGTTATATAAACTAATGAAATCTCAAAGAGTCATCACCTTTAATTACTAGTTAGATCTCATTTTTCTTTATCAAGAAGTCTAAAAACAGATGAAAAAGATGAGTATCCACCTAGACATTGTCTATCTATTTATAATAATAAAAAAACTCAACCATACTTTAATCTAAAGCCTCTTTCACAACTCAAAATGCAAATTATTAAACAATAAAAAAACACCTGGTGATATAATACATTGCCAAAGGGGAAAGCGGCCTGTCTCTACAAAATTCAATATTTCCAATATTTCAATTGTTCTGGTACCGGCATACAGTATCCTTGTTTTTTCAGAGTATTCCACAAATAATTTATCTACTTTGTTTTCTTTAATTATTCCTTTCTTTTCATTTAATTTCCATGTCAGTTTATTGTTAAGAGCCAGCTGCCATGTTTCCTTAAACCAATCTTCTAATTTTAATTTTCCTGGATCTTTCCATTTTCTTGCAATTCACTGCCTTCCCGTGGACATAAAAATTGCTAACAATTCTTGCTCATCCTTATCTATTTTTAACCCTTTTAGATCAGTAAGCATAATGGCACCTATTCCAATCTTAATCTTATTTCCCATCACTCCACATATCTCTTTCTCAATCTCTTTCCAAAAATAATTAACCTCTTCACAATTCCACCACATATGATTATAGGCTCCCACACTTTTTTTTGCACCTCCAACATATATAATTTTTTGTTATATCAATCTGGTTCAATCTCACAGGAGTCAGGTACCACCTTCATAACATCTTATAATTATGTTCCTTTACTTTAGTCGACAATGTTCTCATTATCGTTCTTTTCCATAAGGATCGCCATTTTATCTTTGAAATTTTCAAATTTAAATCCTCTTTCCAGATTTTTCTCAGGATCCCTTGTGAATTGCTTTCTTTATTTAAAATCTTATAAAGTTTTACCACTAAACCCTTTAACCCAATATCACCTTGTCTAATTTTAAACAATAAATCTTCAAATTCAGTCCTAGCCCTTTCCAAACTAAGAGCTTTTAAATACTTTTTATTCCAATTATTTACTCTTGCCATTTGTAACCAATTTAATCTCATGTCAGCATATATCGCTGCTTTTTTCTCCTCATCATTACACATCTTAATCCATTGTCCCAACAAGTAAACATCTTTTTCAATCAGCATAGATCTTAACCCCCCATCTATTTTTATCGGAAAACTTTTTATGTCCTCAATTTCTATTAATAGTGATATATCCGGAGCTAATTTCCCCTTCATCTTCTTCCATACTTCCCACATTGATCTTAACATCTTATTTTTAATGTTAAGGCTTCCCCTTGCTTTATCTAAAAAAACTGCTTTACCAATTTCCTCAACACCTTCCATCTCTAATTCCTCCCAAATCACCTTTTCTTTCATCAAAAATTTGACTATATTTTTAATTTGAAAGGCAATATAATAATTTTCGAGATTAGGAATTCCTAACCCACCTTCTTTTTGAGATATATACCACAAACGTTTAGAAATTCTAGCATTTTCCCCACCATTACAAAATCTATTTAACAAATCTTGGACAATCCAAATTTGATTTTATTAAATTGAAGTCTCCAGCCACAATCATCTTTATTGTTTTTTCTTTTACCAAAATTTTGCACATTTTTTCTAAAAATTCGACTTGATGTTCGTTTGGGGCATATATATCCACCAAAGTTACTTCATCATCATCTATTTTCCCTTTTACTATCGAATATCTACCTTCTGGATCCGAAATAGTGTTTATTATCTCAAACCCCAATCTGGTCAAAATTAAGTAAACATATTAATTAATACAAACATATTAAGATGTGGAAAAGGTATTATAGGATGGATTTTGGACAATTGGATGATGGCATTAGGTTTGAAAGACTCTTGGAGAGAACTTAAGGGGTCGGAAAGGGCATATTCCTATTTTTCGCATGTCCATAATTCATACTCCAGAATAGATTATATATTTGTAACTGAAAATTTGGTCAAAAATTTGGAGGAGATGGAAATTGGAATTTTCAAGGAGTCTGATCATGCTAAGGTAGTTCTGGAATTGAGAACACAGAGTGAAAGTAGATTGAGAAGGAGTTGGAGATATGATGTCAATTTAATTAAAGACCAAAAGAGTAAGGCTCAGGGTTGGAAGGAAATTTGGCAATTGAATGATAATGATGAGGTAAATTTTAATATGGTCTGGGATGCCATGAAGTCGGTCTTTAGAGGGGAATGTATTAAGATGGCAAGTAATAGATATAAAAGCTACAAATTAGCACAGGATAAAATTGAAAATGAGATAAAGCAGTTACAGGAGGAGCATTCAAAGACGAAGGACAACAAGGTTTTCGTGAATCTACAAAGATTGAAGGCTGAGTTGATAGGCAAAGACATAGAAAAGGTAAAAAGAGATTTGGTGTATTAAAAAAGAGAGTATTTTGAATATAGTAATAAAAATTTGAAATTATTAGCAAAAGCAGCAAAAGACAAGAGGGGAAAAAAGGGAAATTGGAGTCTTGATCAATAAACAAGGGATAAGATGCAATAAGAGTAAGGACAAATGCAAGATTGTGAAAGAATTTTATCAAGCCTTATATGCAGGCCTTGGTGGGAGCAGCCTCGCCCTGCCACCCCTGAGGAACGAGAAGGCAAGGGGGAGGGGGGAGGGCGGTTTCCCTGGGAGACGAAGCAGTCGCTTCCGGGGCCACCGGAGATGCTTCTGACACACACACACACACACACGACACGAAGAAGAATTAGCCGCTCTCTCGCAGACGCCCTGACCCGGAAGCGCTTGCAGGCTTCCACCCGGAAGTGACCGGCCGAGGTGGACAATTTGCGGCATCCCAGATGTTCTTGCGCTGCCCTTCCCGTCAACATTACTAGCAAAGCAGAGTGTGTTTGTGAAGATGAGCGCTCAACATCTGGAAGGTCACAGGTTTACCAGTCCCTATCATGATGACTTAATATAGTAACTCCATAAAGACTTTAAAATGACTTAATATAGCAACTGACATAGAGACTGCGCTTTAAAGTGTGATAATATGCATGATAATATGTTGTCTTAAATGTTTTTAAAAAATGTGATAAATTGTATGAGGAGAGAAAAATGGCGCAGACACCGGCGACCACGCCATAAATCTTGACAAGAGAACCCTATTGACCAAAACAAAAGGCAAAACAAAAGGGCAGGCTAGGTGATACAGGATGCTTAACACCACAGAGTGGAGGAAGGGGAGGGACAGGAAAGGGGGAGGGGAAATGCAATGTTGTAAGGAGCAATACTGCATAGGGACATGGAATGTGAGATCAATGAACCAAGGTAAACTGGAAGTGGTAAAAAATGAGATGGAAAGAATAAGCATTGACATCTTGGGCATCAGTGAGCTAAAATGGACAGGGATGGGTGAATTCAGCTCTGGAAACCATCATATCTACTATTGTGGACAAGAAAACCTTAGAAGGCATGGAGTAGCCATAATTGTCAATAAGAGAGTAAGAAAAGCAGTAATGGGATATAACCTCAAAAATGACAGAATGATGTCAGTCAGAATTCAAGGCAAACCTTTCAATATCACCGTAATCCAAGTCTATGCACCAACCACTAGTGCAGATGAAGCCACAGTGGACCAGTTCTATGAGGACCTAGAACACCTCATAGAACAGACACCAAGAAATGATGTCCAAATTATATTAGGAGACTGGAATGCCAAAGTAGGAAATCAAAAAGTGGAGGGAATAACAGGCAAGTTTGGTCTTGGAGTACAGAACGAAGCAGGGCAAAGATTGATAGAGTTCTGCCAAGAGAACGCACTGGTCATAGCAAACACTCTCTTCCAGCAACACAAGAGGCGACTTTACACATGGACATCACCAGATGGCCAACACCGAAACCAAATTGACTACATACTCTGCAGCCAAAGATGGAGAACCTCCATACAATCAGCAAAAACAAGACCTGGAGCAGACTGTGGATCAGATCACAACCTACTGATCGCAAAATTCAGGTTAAGACTAAAGAAAATAGGGAAAACAAGAAGACCAGACAGATATCACCTAGACAGCATCCCTAAAGAATACACGGTGGAGGTGATGAACAGATATAATGGCCTGGACGCAATAGACAGAGTGCCAGAAGAATTATGGACAGAGATAAAGGACATCATGCAGGAAGCAGCAAAGAAAACCATACCAAAAGAAAAGAAGCGTAAGAAAGCAAAATGGTTGTCTGATGAGGCTCTTAAAATAGCAGAGGAAAGAAGGAAGGCAAAAGTCAAAAGAGAAAGGAAAAAATACAACCTTCTGAACACAGAATTTCAAAGAAAAGCAAGGAGAGATAAGGAAAACTACCTAAAAGAACAGTGCAAAGAAATGGAGGAAAACAACAAAAGAGGCAGGACTAGAGATCTCTTCAGAAAAATCGGGGAAATAAAGGGAACATTTAAAGCAAAAATGACCATGATAAGGGACAAAGACGGAAAAGAGCTAGCTGATGCAGAAGAGATAAAGAAAAGATGGAAAGAGTACACAGAGGAACTCTACAAAAAGGACCTCAACACTCCTGATAACCACAATGATGAAAAAACTGAACTCGAGCCAGACATCCTGGAGAGCGAAGTTATAAAGGCCCTAAAGAGCACTGCAAACAACAAAGCTAGTGGATATGATGGTATCCCAGTCGAATTTTTCAAAGCGCTAAAAGATGATGGCGTCAAATTACTGCACTCAATATGCCAGCAAATCTGGAAAACAAAACAGTGGCCACAGGATTGGAAAAGGTCAGTATACGTCCCAATCCCAAAAAAGGGCAACGCCAAAGAATGCTCAAATTACCGAACAATTGCACTCATCCCACACGCCAGCAAGGTGATGCTCAAGATAATACAGGACAGACTTCAGCAACATGTGGAGAGAGAACTACCAGAGGTGCAGGCCGGTTTCAGAAGAGGCAGGGGGACTAGAGACCACATTGCCAACATATGTTGGATCATGGAGAAAACAAAGGAATACCAGAAACAAGTTTACTTTTGTTTCATTGATTACACTAAGGCATTTGACTGTGTGGACCACAACAAGATGTGGCAAGTAATTAAAGAGATGGGAATACCAGAGCACATCATATGCCTCCTGAGAAATCTGTACATGAACCAAGAAGCAACAGTTAGGACAGAACATGGAATGACAGAGTGGTTTGGAATAGGAAAAGGAGTAAGACAAGGCTGCATTTTATCACCCTGCTTATTCAATCTATACACAGAGCACATAATGCGAAATGCAGGGATGGAGGAATCACAATATGGGATTAAAATTGCTGGGAGAAACATAAACAATCTGAGATATGCAGACGATACCACCCTAATGGCAGAAAGTGAGGAAGACCTAAAGAACCTCTTGATTGGGCTGAAGGAGGAGAGTGCAAAAGCTGGTTTGAGACTCAATATCAAGAAAACCAAGGTAATGGCAACAGGCCCAATCAGTTCCTGGAAAATAGATGGGGAAGAAGTAGAAGCAGTGACAGATTTTACTTTCCTGGGATCAAAGATCACGGCAGATGGGGATTGCAGCCATGAAATAAAAAGGCGACTGATTCTTGGGAGACAAGCCATGAGAAACCTGGGGAACATAGTGAAAAGCAGAGACATCACATTGCAAACAAAAATTAGAATAGTCAAAGCAATGGTATTCCCAGTGGTAATGTACGGATGTGAGAGCTGGACAATTAGGAAAGCTGAACGCAGAAGAATAGATGCCTTTGAAATGTGGTGTTGGAGGAGAGTTTTGAGAGTACCCTGGACAGCGAGGAGAACAAATAGGTCAATCTTAGAAGAAATCAACACTGACTGCTCATTGGAAGGGCTAATAGTAAAGACGAAGCTAAAGTATTTTGGACATCAAATGAGAAGGGAGGATTCACTTGAGAAGGCATTGATGTTGGGAAAGGTGGAAGGCAAAAGAAGAAGGGGGAGGCCAAAGATGAGATGGCTAGATGGTATTGTAGACACAATGGGCACAGAACTGGGAGTGCTGAGGGGGATGGTGGAGGACAGAGGTGCCTGGAGAACAATGGTCCATAGGGTCGCAAAGGGTCGGAACCGACTGTGCGACTGAACAACAACAACAACAATATGCAAGAAAAGAAATAGATGTGGAGAAGCTTAAAAGCAATTAGAGATGCAAATAGTTGGTGGAATAAAACAGGAACATAAAGATAGAATTGAAGATCAAGTGTCTGAAAAGGAAGTAAGAGAGGTAATTGCAGGTTTGAAGTTGGGGAAAGCTCCTGGGGAAGATAGATTGCCTGCTGTCGTTTACAAGGAATTTAAAGACATAGTGGTACCAAAGCTGGTAAAATTATATAATTATATATTGGATGGTGGCAAATTCTGACTTCATGGTATAGGACCACAATAGTTTTTCTGCCAAAACCTGGCAAGAATTTAGAAAAAGTAGAATCTTATAGACCAATCTCATTGATAAATCAAGATGCCAAGATCTTCACAGCAATATTGGCTAATCATTTAAACAATTTCATGGGTAATTATATAAATGTAGATCAAGTGGTTTTTTTGAAAGGGCGACATATGGCATATCTGACTAGAAGAGTAGTAGATTTAATAGATATTGTGAGTCAAACAAAAGAAAAAGTGGGATTAATATCTTTGGATATATTTAAGGCATTTGACTTTATAATGGATCTCAATTAAGGAAATAATTAAAAGTTATGGATTTGGTGATAAATTTAGAAGGGTAATTGATCAATTATATCAGCAAGGAATAGCTACTGTTAGAGTAAACGATGAGGTTACTAATGAGATAAAATTGGAGGCAGGTACGAGACAGGGCTGTCCTCTATCACCAATTTTGTTTATCATGGCAATGGAGATACTAGCAAAAGCTATAAGAGAGGGTAGAAAAATAGAGGGGATTAGGGAAAATAAAATAAGCATGTATGCTGATGATACCATGATAATTGTAAAATATCCTGAGAGGGTAATGGATAGAATTAGAGCACAATTAAAGGATTTTGAGGATATTACTGGTTTGAAGATAAATTGGGATAAATCAGAAATGATCTTTTGTAATATGGGAGAAGAGGACCGGAAGAAGATAATGGGTATGAGTAATATTCAAATTAAAGATAATTTGAAATATTTGGTAATAGTTATATCTAATAGATTGGAAGAGTTTAAAAGATTGAATTATGACAGTTTGAAAGTGGAAATTAAAAATAGAATACAAACTTTTCAAAAACTGTAACTGTCATGGTTCGGAAGAATTGCACTTACTAAAATGATGTTGTTACCCAGAATCAATTTTTTATTTGATGCTTTACCAATTCAATTGAAAGATAAGGAAATTAAGGAGTTTCCAAAATTGATTAACAATTTTTGAAATGGTGGAAAGAGGTCTAGATTACTTAAAAAACTGTGGTATTTGCCTCTGAAAGAAGGTGGATTGGGTATGCTGAATTTAGAATTAAGAATGTTGTGAAGATCTTGGCAAGGGAAAAGGTAATTTGGGAGGAAATTGAGATGAAGGACTGTAGACATATAGGCAAAATAGTCTTTTTAGGGGATAATTTTAGAAAAGTACCAATCAAAAATACTATGATGAAAGGATTAATGAGTGTATGGAAGAAAGTAAAGAAGGATTTGGCCCCAAACTTCTCTCCGATCATGGAATTGTCGGATATGGCGGGTTTTCAGATTAAGATTGATAAGGCAGTAAAGGAAGTTTTGGACAAGAATGAAATTTTCCTGTTGAAAGATTGGTTACGGGCCTATAGGGACGTTAATGGTAGGACAAATTTGTTTGAACAATTAAAAATGAATTGGTTTAAGATAATGAAAATCAACAAATGGAATAGCAAATATATGAGAGAATATGATTTGGAAAGGGATAGGATGGAATTTGAGGAACTGGTTCTAAAAATTAGAAAAGGAGATAAGAATATTAAGGGTTTAGTTAGTAAATTGTATACATTATTGAATAAGGGGGGTGATCCACCGGAGGATTTGAAATTAATTTGGGAAGAAGACTTGAAAATAAAGATAGAGAATGATATAAGGAAAAACAAATGGAAAAAGAGAATAATGAGAACTATGTCAGTTAGAATAAAGGAGCATAATTATAAAATGTTATGGAGGTGGTATTTGACCCCAGTGAGGTTACATCAAATCGATAATAAAAAGGATAGAAAGTGTTGGAGATGTAAAGATACAATAGGAACATATGAACACATCTGGTGGAGTTGCAAAGTGGTAAAAGATTTTTGGAAAAGAATTGAAAAAGAGATGGGTGAAATAATGGGTAAAAGAATCAAACTGGGGTCGGGTACCACCATGTTAACAAATGTGGAATGTATTTGTTTAAATAAGGATGAGAGAGAGTTACTAGAAATAATACTTACAACGGGTAGACAATGTATTGCTAGAAATTGGAAAAATGATGTAATTATACAGACTGAAGAATGGTATAAAGAAATGTGGAATTTAGCACTGAATGATAAATTGACTTGGGAGATAAATGAAAAAAAGGGGTAATTTGAAAGAGAATAGATTTTGGAATATTTGTGGATCACTCACTTATGGGAGGTGAAAGAAATATACCTGTACCGGATCAAAGCAGTTTTTGGAGGTAAAATAATGAGGCACATCAAGTTCTCTAGGGCATTGTATATAAACACTGGGTGTAATTTAATTTTGTTTTTGTTGTGGTTCCCTATCCTGAATATTATTGAGGTGTTTAACGGGATTTAGTGTAAGGAGGTTTTAATGTATTTGAAATTATAAAGATAGATGAAAAAATGTATTAGGATAGGTTGTGATGTTTTTTCTTTCTTATATGTGGTTTTGATTATTTTGTATTTTAGTTATGTTGTATTTTACATATTGTTTTATGTATTGTTTTGTATGTGTTAGCAAAATTTAATAAAAACTATATTTTTTTTTAAAAAACAAATCTTGGAATTCCTTAATCTCTCTATCTTTGAGGTAAATTGGTAATGCATCAAACAAAAAATTAATTTTTGGCAAGAACATCATCTTACACAAGGCCACTCTACCAAACCATGATAGATTCAATTTATTACATTGTATGATTTGATCTTTAATCACCCTAATTTGTCTATCATGGTTTAGTTTTTTTAATATCTTCCAATTTATTTTTTATAATAATTTTCAAATATTTTAGACTATCTTTAATCTGTATTTTATATTTCTGCAGTATTTCTTGTTGTTCATCTGTAGTCAAATTACATATTATCATTTCCGATTTTTCCCAATTTATTTTCAGTCCAGTTATATCCTCAAAATCATTTAAATGTACTTGAATCTTTTCCAATGCCTTCTCTGAATGTTTCATAATAACCAAAGTATCATCAGCATATAAACTTATTTTATTACCCCCAATCCTTTTATATTATCATCTGTTCTAATAACCTCTGCTAATAATTCCATAGACATTATAAATAAAATTGGTGATATCGGACAACCCTGCCTAGTTCCTGCTTCTAACTTAATATTTTCAGTAAAAACATTGTTTACTCTAACCTTTGCCATTCCTTGCTGGTATAACTGCTCTATTACATTTCTAAGTTTTATCCCAAATCCAAAAGATTTATTGTTATCTATTGAAGGGAATCAAATGCCTTAAAGATATCAAGTGATAACATTCCTAACTTCTCTTTCCTGTGTGTGGCAATATCCAAAAAGGTCAAATACTCTCTTTGTTAAGTCCGCCATGTGTCTACCTTTTAAAAAACTGACTTGATCCATATTTATATAATTTCCTATAAAGCTATTTAATCTATTTGCTAATATGGTTGTAAAATTTTTAGCATCTTGATTTATTAAAGATATCGGCCTAAAAGAATCAACCTTTTCTAGATCTTTCCCAGGTTTAGGTATCAAAACAATTATAGATCTAATCCAAGAAATTGGAATTGGCCCCCCTTCTAATATAAAGTTGAACAACTTTTTTAATCTTGGAGTAACTATATCTGTAAACTCCTTGTAAAACTCAGATGCAAGACTGTCCTCACCTGGTGATTTATCCAACATCAAATTAGATATAATCTCTTTGATCTCTTTTTTGGACATTAATTCTTCCATTTTATCTTAATGTTCCTGCAACAACGTTTGATTTTTATAATTCTCCAAATAATCTCTTAATTTCCCCACATTTATCTCTTTTTTAGAATATAGCTCCTGATAAAACTCCTTTATTATCTCTGCTTTTTCCTTAATTCTATGGCATCTGACTCCTTCTTTTCAGATCAAGGTACCAATCTCTCTTTTCTCTCTTTTTTCCTTAGCCGCTCTTGCCAATAACTTTAAGTTTTTATTACTATATGCAAAATATTCCCTCTTTAAATATAATAAATTTCTTGTTACCTTTTCGATATCTTTACCTACCATTTCCATTTTTAATTTCTGCATTTTCTCATATACTTCCTTTTTCTGTGTCCTCACTTGCTCCTCTTGTAAGAGCTTTAATTCCTTCTCCATATCTTCCTGTTTTGCAATGAACTGTCTGTATTTGAAATTAGACAATTTAATACTCTCACCTCTAAAAATCGCTTTCATAGTATCCCATACAATATTATAACTAACTTCTCCATTATCATTTAATTTCCATCTTTCCTCCGAATTACTAATAATCTGTTCCTTACTCTTTGGATCTTTAGATAAATTCGAATCATATCTCCATAGCTTTCTCGTCTTCTTTTCTCCCTCCAAACTTAAATTCAATACAACTTTAGCATGATCCGATTCTTAAAAAACCCCAACTTCAATCTCTTCCAAATTTCTCATTAAATGATCTGACACTAATATATAATCTATTCTCGAATAAGTATTGTGCACCTGGGAGAAGAAAGTATACGCTCTTTCAGATCCTCACAATTGCCTCCAAGTATTTTTAAGTCCTAATAGTGACATCCATCTATCTGAAATCTGTGTCTTTGCCAATTTACTACATCTAGCTACATTTGTACAATCAATTATTGACCTAATTAAATTAAAATCCCCTGCTGTCACCATCTTTGCACATCTTTCCACAGCTAAAATACCATAAACTTTATCTAAAAAATTCTCTTGGTTTTCATTTGGGGCATAAATATTCACTAAAGTTATCTGCTCATCATCAATTCTTCCATTAATTATCAAATATCTTCACTCGGGATCCAATATACTCTTTGTGATTATGAATCCCAACCTATTGGAAATGAAGTTTGCTACCCCTCTTGATTTAGATGAACAAAATGCCTTTTCATAAATCTTAGTCCAACCTAAAAATAATCTTATTCACCTAGGCAGATTTCTGATGGGTTTCCTGTAAAAAACAATATCTGGTTTTTCTTTCCTGAGTGCAGCTTCTATTCTTCTCCTCTTCACCTGACAGCTGGTACCTTTCACATTCCAGGTCAATATCTTCACATCTCTCATTCTTTATCTATAATCTTATTAAAGTGACATCCGTATTTCCCCTCTGATGTGATTGTGTCGAAAATTATACCAAATATCTCCTTACATGTGTAAATCAAAAAATAAAAAACAAAAAAGTATTTAAAAAAAAGACACAAAATTTCAGTCACCCTTCCCACTTTTCCCAAGAAAAAGAGGCCTTCGAAATTCAAAGAGGGGAGGGGGGAAGGCGCTCCATTGGGGGTTCTGAGTCACAAGTCCTTAAGCTGCATTAAAACTTTAACAATTTAAACTCCACCTTCAGCTCTCTTAGGTGCCTTATCATCTTTGTTCTGATTTCTTCCAAATCACATGCCTCCAGAGAGAATCAGAGCATCATTTAAATCATTCCATTTTCCAATAATTTTGCCTCAACCAAAATATCCAGTACATATGAACCTTCCTGAACCAAAAATCTTCTTCCCAAATGCCAGAAAGTCATCTGTTTTTTGAGATTTCCAGTTATATTTAACTCCTTTATCTCTCAACCATTTGGTTACCGGTTTCATCTTTTGTTGCCAAATTTTTTCTTCAACTGGTATATCATTGTAAATTTCAATATTGGCTCCATCCATCTTCCTAACAGTTGAATCAGCTTGTCTAATGTGGGACATTAATCTCAACTTATCTTCTGGGCAAGCAAACTTCACCAACACATTTCTAGGACTGGTTCTACCTCTCCTTTGCCCAAGACGGAAACATTTATAAGACCATTCAAAGAAATCTTATATCCCATTTCAAGGTTACCCAGCCATTTTATGGAGGTCTTGCCCCTTTTTTAAACCGCAAAAATTTGTTTCAAATTTATCCGCCATATCTGATCTCTGTTTCTCAGCATCTGCCAAACCTACTTTAAGCATTGACTCTATTTTCCTTAACATATCAAACATTATTTCAAATTTTGTCTTGGATCCCATTGTATCTTTTGGCATCTTTTTAATAGCCCTGTAGACGGTGTCTTTTCCAGGGTAACTGCTGATGCCCCAGTCAATATTGGTGACGGTATTGTTACTGAAGTTACTGGACTCACTCCCTGTACAGTTGTAGGTGGAATTGTTATTATTGGTGCTATTAAAGTTGCTGTTGTAACAGTTGATGGTACTGACATTGAAGCCATTGTTGTTGTAACCGAAGATGTTGTAACTGTTTCAGTTGAAGGCATACTTGTTGCTAATGTTGTAATTGTCGATGTAATAACTGGAGTTGCTGTAGTTGAAATAGTTGGTACAATTATTTTCACTGGTGTCACAGCAGGCGCAATTGCCTGAGCTTTCTTTTGTTGCTGTTGTTGCTGCAATATCTTCCTTACTCTCTCTTGCTCTTCAGCGTCTGTAACCTCCTGTTGTAATGTCTTCCTCATCTGACTGTTCTCTTGTTCTGCCCGAACAAGTCTTTGATAACTCCTATCAGAAGACGTTTTCCTCTCTCTTGTCCAACCCACAATTTTCCCTTCACTTTTCCTCTTTCGCGTCACCTCATCCATTTAAATTTACTCTTCCAATTGCAAAACATAAAACCCTCATACACTTTTCAATACAAATACATTTCTCTTAAAATGTAAATCATATGTACACAAATTAAATCAAACACCTCTTAAGCACGTCACCAATAAAATTAAATGCAATTTGTTTTAGAAAGGAAATCCCCTATTTTCCCTATTTTCCCCCTCCCTTCTTTTTTCATTCCTTTTCCCTTTCTTCTTTAAAAAATTCTATTTTCCTTTTTTCAAAATAAAATTATCTCATCAAACAAAATTCGACTCCCCCTTAAAACCAAAATTTTATAAGATGCAGTCCTAATTTCATGTCCTCAGAATAAAAATTTAACTTTAAATCAAATAAAGTACTCAAAACTTAGTATAATTCAAATTTTTCCAATCAAAAAATATCCTTATAGTATGCAATAAAATAATAATGTCCTGGGGAGAAAAAAGAGGGGGGAAATGCTGATAATACTGATAAAGTTAATCCTTTCAGTCACAAGTCACAGTCATGAATCACATCTCGTCCAGGCACAATGTCTTATTTAAAATTTGAACTGAAATTCTCATTCACAGGTAAATTAAAGCAGAAAACCATGCCCAACAAATAATTCAGTAATATTATACACTTTTCATAAACATTCATTAATCAGCTGAGTGATGCAAAAGAATGGTGATAATTATTTTGTTGTTGTTGTTCAGTCACACAGTCGATTCTAACTCTTTGTGACCCCATGGACCATTGCCCTCCAGGCACCTCTATCCTTTACCATCCTCCTCATCCTGCCCAGCCCTGTGTCTACTGAGCCCACGATGCCATCTAGCCATCTCATCCTTGGTCATAAATGATCTAGAGGTAGGAGTAAAAAGCAAGGTAGCCAAATTTGCTGACGACACTAAATTATACAGGGTAGTGAAAACTGTGAGAGATTGTGAAGAGCTCCAGAGGGATCTCTTGACACTGGGGGAGTGGGCAAAACAGTGGCAAATGAGCTTCAACATCAGTAAGTGCAGAGTGATGCATGTTGGGGCAAAAAACCCCAATTACATTTATAAACTGATGGGGTCTGAACTCTCTGCGACAAACCAGGAAAGGGACCTTGGTGTCCTGGTGGACAGCTCAATGAAGGTGTCAACCCAGTGTGCCTCAGCAGTGAAAAAAGCAAACTCAATGTTAGGGATCATTAGGAAGGGTATAGAAAATAAGTCAGCAAGTGTCATTTTGCCTCTTTATAAATCTATGGTGAGGCCCCATCTGGAATATTGTGTACAGTTCTGGTCGCCATACCTCCAGAAGGATATTATGGAGTTGGAGAAAGTACAGAGGAGGGCAACCAGAATGATTAGGGGACTGGAATACCTTCCTTACCATCTGAGGCTGCAACAGTTGGGCCTTTTCACTCTTGAACGACGGTGTCTAAGAGGTGACCTGATTGAAGTTTATAAAATCATGCACGGTGTGGACAAGGTAGATAAGGAAAAACTGTTTTCCCTATCGCACAACACTAGAACTAGGGGACACTCCATGAAACTTTTGGGTACTAGTTCTCAAACAAATAAGAGAAAGTACTTTTTCACCCAGAGGATTACTGGTCTATGGAACTCCCTGCCAGAAGAAGTGGTGACAGCTGTCAGTCTTGACAGCTTTAAGAAAGGATTAGACAAGTTCATGGAGGACAAGTCTATCAATGGCTATAATTATGGCTACCTAAGGACAACCTCCGGGTTGGAGAGATAGGCAGGATATCTCTCAATGCCATTTCCAGGGAATCCTAAGCAGGTGAAGGCATCTCCTTGGGAATACCCTGAAGGAAATGGTGAGCCACTGTGTGAGACAGAATGCTGGACTGGATGGGCTGTGGCCTGTTCCAGCAAGGCTGTTCTTATGTTCTTATGTTCTTATCCCAGCATCAAGGCCTTCTCAAGTGAATCCTCCCTTCTCATTTGATGTCCAAAGTACTTCAGCTTCATCTTTGTTATTTGTCCTTCTAAGGAGCAGTCAGGGCTAGTCTCTTCTAATATTGACCTATTTGTTCTCCTCGCTGTCCAGGGGACTCTCAAAACTCTCCTCCAACATCACATCTCAAAGACATCTATTCTTCTGCGCTCATATTCCATATGCTAATGAATCCAGTTCTCCCTCTCTCCCTTTATCTCTCTCTCTCCTTCATCCTCCTCCTTCTTTTATGTCCAGGTCAAACTTTAAACTGCCAAAATAAAACTACTTTCTCAGCTTTGTTCATGGCCAAAATTAAATCCTCATCGGTACATGTTTCTGGTAATAATCTTCTTCTTCCTAATGTGTCATACTTTCCTACTGGACTCATGATTCAGGACTTCATTACTGCACGTTAAAAAGGGAGGAAGATGCAGCTGATGTGCGCAGAAACACCTCAAAATATTAAATAAAGCAAAATTAGGTGATATACCATCTATGAAACCTGTACATATCTTCGTAACAGCAAACATAAATATGGTACAGCACAGTAGGAGGCAGGGAGACCAAGAAGACCATAGCATCTTAATTGGTGACATGACAACAACTTGTTAAAATAGGAAATAAATCCTGAGCTTCAAATAAAGTCATCCTAAATCCCTGACACAGATGGAAGGATGAAATAAGTGAATTCAGATGTGCAGTGTGCTGGTGAAATTGAGGCATAGTATTATAAAGCTTGGGGAAATTACTTATTTTGGAATAAAGCTCCTAGAACTTGGGAGATGTAGTCCAAAAAGAAAGAAATTGGATACTAGTCTAAATTTCCCTAACAGTAGTGGAATGCCTAATCTTGTTATAATATTTTTCTCTTATCTGAGTGCAATTTCTACTATGTTTTATGTATTTTGGATAAAGTTAATAATATATTTTTAAAAGGAGAAAAACTAAGTTGTTGGTGGTTGTGTGAGTTCTGAGGAATAGCCTTTCTAAAATCTGTATTTATTTATTTATTTGTTCAATTTCTACCCCGCCCAATCAGCCAAGGCAGACTCAGGGTGGCTAACAGATACAGAATAAAACAGCAGATAAACAATTGACATACATCCCCTCCCAATAAAAAGAGTGCTGGAATCAAAGGCGGGAGGCAATCTGATCTATATCAGCCAACCCAAGATGGCCACCCTCCCACCTTGGCCCGCCAGCCAAGTTTTAAGTTCTTTTCTGAAGGGCAGCAATTCCGTCTGGAGCCCCAACTCTGTTGGCAGGAGGTTCCAAAGGTAACCAATAAAGTATCTGGTATAACTTAGTTTAGTTCAAGCCCTTGGCCATAAAGACATCCATGAAATCCAAAAGAAACCCATCCTCCATCAAATGACAGGTACAAACAGGTGTGCTGGGGGGTAGTAATTGGCTCGGAACAAAGAAAACAGTTCTTAAAATCAGGTGCCTCCAAATAATATTTTAGAATCTATTACATTTTTTAAAATGTACAATCTGTTGTGTATGTTACTCATTGCAAACTTGCTTCACAACTTTTCTTTCTCCCTCGCAACCCAAAGCCTAATTACAACCCCAAATGACCATTCTCACTGCATTGAATTGCATTGATTTCTACAAGAGATGCACTGCCACAGGACTAATGTTTGCAGCTAGTGTTTGAAGCTCTAGAAAGTTTTTGATTCATGTGGGTGATGGTGTTATCTGTGGTGCTAAGTGCCTTCATTTGACCCCTCTGGGCTGGTATGCAGATCTTGCAACTATCTGAGGGGAAAATGGAATTTTGGAATACAGTAAAACACCTACTTATATAAAAAGTCTGTTCAGTAGGCTTTTATGTAAATCGGTTTTTTACTTAATTCGAAGCAAACCCATAGAAAAAATGAATTTTTACTTAACTCGAAGCAAACCCATAGGATAAATGAATTTTTTTACTTAACTCAAAGCATAGGAAAATGATATTTATGTAAATCAAAGCAAGCTCATAGGAAAAATGATTTTTTTACTTAACTCAAAGCAAACCCATAGGAAATTGTGTTATGTAAATTGGGACATTTATGTAAATCGGAACATGTTTTTAGTGCAAAAATCATTATGTAAGTCAAATTTTATGTAACTTGAGGCATATGTAAGTCGTGGGTTTATTGTAACTATATTGTGAGAGCCTTGTTGTGGCGCGGGGGCTTGAGCGATCTAACTAGACAGTGTTGCCCATCTTTTGTCAATGATCTTAGGCCGGGTCCTACAACTTATCAAAGTGTCCTCTGTTGGATCTCTTGGGCAAGGTGAAAGCAAGGTGAATGCAGAGGACACACGTCATGGTCCGCCTAGCCAGCGAGTGACATGATATTCAAATGGCTAAAAAACTGCATGCAAATAGAATTTATTCCTCAGGTCCTAATAGGAATACGACCCCAGCCTGTTGGCTTATTTCCAACTAGAGCTCAACTGTCACTCCTTTTTGTGTTGTGTACTGTGGTATTCTTCCATTCCCTATTCCCTTTTTAGTCTTCTAAGTGGGGTGGGAGTGGGAGGGTAGGTTGTTAGGTGGTCGAGTGAGGGTTTTAATCTGTTTTGTTATGTTTTTACTGTATTTTATCTGTTTTTACCATTGTGCGCTGCCCTGAGTCGCGTTTCACCGAGTGGGTGGCATAAAAATCTAAGAATAAATAAATAAAAAATAAATTTGCATGTGTGGAATGTTGACACAGATGTCTACCAACGTGCGGACTCCATGCTGAATAATGACTCCAATGTATGCAAGGTATATTTTGAACAATCCCTGTTATAATGGAGCATGTTTGAGAAGGTTTGACAGGGCAATTAAGAGCCATTAGTTTTACAAAAGACCTGCTCCTAGTGGACATGAAAGCTAAATTAATTCAACATGAATGAGAAGAGGTTTCTGGACTCTCTTTGAGGATGTGACTGCAGGGATGTCCATGATGAACACTTTCAGTATTAATCACTATATCACTGCAGGGATTTAAGCACATTAATTGCAGGATGGTTTGAACCTAGAGCATTTCTGCTCCCTTATTAACACTAAATCCAGACTGCACTTGAGGTCCATGCATATTTCAGAGAATCTAATTTATTAACAGGAAGCAAGACAGTTAGCTGGAAAAGCAGGTGATCTAAAAGGATGGAGATTTGACTGAATTAGTGAAAGGAAAAGATGCCTCTAGGTACATAATTTAGGAAATAAATGTGACAGGAAGCCATTTTTTAAATAAAAAAAATTATATAGAGCAAGTCCACTTATGTACATTAAGTGAGTTGTGCATTTAAAGCGTTTTGCCCCAAAAGTTATAGAATAATAATAATTACTTCCAAGTCAATTTCCTCTTCATTTATTCTGCTGGAATTTTTCCCCTCAAGTACATTTTCAGATTGGCATGCAGAGGTGTGTGTAGTTATCTCGTTACTGCTAATGGGAATTTCAAAGCAGCATATAATTTTTACTGTGCTATTTTGTATAACTTGTATTACACCTGTCAATTTGATTTCCTTCCGTTGTTTCATTAGAATTTAAATGCCAATATTTAAAGGTCAAGTTTGGCTTGCAGTAATATTAATAATACTCAACTCCAGGTTTTCAGAAGAGCCATATGGGAACAATATTTATCGGATGAGAGATATATGTGACATGAAGCAAGAAAATGAAATCAGTGCTGTATGATACACTTCCAACCTTTTCCCCATGGTTATTGTACACTTGTTCCCAGATCTACCTTCATTTTGACATCACATTTGGCATCTAAACACTGAAGTGCCACTGCTAGCAAAGTTTATGTGCATCATTGGTAGTTTCCCATACTTTTTCTGATGGTTTCTTTGGCTCTCCACTCAATAAAATTGTATTTATACATGCCTGTCAACTGCAGCTCTGGACAATCCTGGACCTGCGCAGCTCGCTTCTACGCATGCGTAGAAGGCTTTTATGCATGCGTAGAAGGCTTCTACGATCCCCTTCTGCATAGAAGCCTTCTACGCATATGTAGAAGCGAGCTGCGCAGAAGGGAGGCACAGTAACGCCTTTCCCTCCGCTGCCAAATTCCGGAGTTTCGGCAGCTCCAGGCGGGAAATGGCAAAAATCAGCGCCGAAAAACGGGAAGTCCTGGCCAATCCGGGAAGGTTGACAGGTATGTATTTATATTTATGTCATTTTGTTTAGTTCCTTAGACTTTTCTTGCTTCCTGGAGACATTCCAGAGTGCAGCTCTTACCTGGGTTTGGTTTCCTCCTTTACTGGAAGCTGGAGGCGAGTTGTACTATTTAAGCTTATTCACAAACACACTGGTTAAGAACAGGCAGAGACATAGCTTAAATATTCCATCACTTAAGTGCACCAACATGGACCCAAGTCATTGTTGTCTGTGAGGCAGAGCTGGTTGTTTTCTGAGGAGCAGGTGTCCATAACTAGGAGTGAGGTGGAGTCAACTGACAGTCTCATTTAGGCACAGGGTAGTTAGAGCAGGGTTTCAAAAAAGCTTGTGAGAACAGAGGCAAGAGGTAGCAATCAAGGCATGAAATCTTATGCACACTATCCCAGTAGGGCCAAGAAGGGGCAAAATGGAGAAGATCTTCTACAGTAGTCCAATTGAACAGGCAGTAGTTCAGGTTGATGTGATGCAAGGAGGACTAGAGCAAGATGTGATTTCTAATGTTGGTTCCAGCTGTCTGGGTTTGGCTTGGACTGCAGTAGTTTATTCACCTCAGCTTTTTCTGGCTCCACTTAAGTTATTCCCTAAAGGAGTCTGACCTTGAAAACCCCACACTTTCTTTGCTATATTGTCTGTTCTAAAGCCCAGTAATCAACTTTCTTTAGGCATCCAGAAAATCTTCCTTCCTTGCATCATCTACTAGAAGGATTTTGGTATGATTGGAAATGATTCTCTAGTTTCATTCTGGATTTAACCCATTTTAGGATTAATGTCAGCTGTGACAAATACAAGCGCCTGCTTTTTTCCAGAGTTTGATGTTCTGGTAGAAATGTAAAGCAGCCAGCATAATAGGGCCAAACAACTTTATTAGGCAGTCAGACATGGGGAGCAATGGCGCAGCACTGCTAAATATATACACTCAGAAATGGAAACATTTGGGCGGGAAATGACAGGAAGGGGAGTGGGGTGACTTGGAGGTCATCGGACCGGAGTGAAGACTGTACAGACTACATAGTTTAGGCGGGAACGCAGTCCCGTGATATTTCAAGACCAAGAAGAAGGAGACAAAATGGAGGATCGTACTGATCCCAACTATTTTACAAAACGTTACAGCAATAAATGTATTCAAACACAACACAGAGAGATCTATAAAATTCTTTAGGACTCTGGGACAATGATGAGATGTCAGATATGCTGAATTGACAAAACTGTGCGAGCTGTTGTGAAGTGGCTTTCTAAGCATAGGTGCCTTCTGGTCTGAACAGGAGGGAGGACCTCAACCTGAAATTTTGGGGTCAGATCCCCCTTTCCTTGGAACCAAGCTGCTATTCAAAGGCCCTCAGAATCTTCCTCCCTCTTCACATTCTCTTTAACTGGGACTGTAAATAAAGGACACGATGGGGCTAGTTTGCTGCTTCTCAAGCATTCAGGTTAACCCAATCCTGAATGTTTCTGTAGGACTATAATTTTTGGCATAGTTCAAGACCTTATAACTGTTGTTGGATTGCTACTCCCATCAGCTCTAATCACCATAGCACATACCTGTCAACCGCGGCTACGGACAATCCGGGACCTGTGCAGAACGGTTCTTTGCAAGTCGCCTTCTACGCATGCGTAGAAGGCTTTTACGCTTGCGTAGAACCCTTTTACGCTTGCATAGAACCCTTTTATGGTTGCGTAGAACCCTTCTATGCATGCGTAGCCTTCTACGCATGCGTAGAAGTGTTCTATGCAAGCGTAAAAGCCGTCTATGCAAGCATAAAAGCCTTCTATGCATGCGCAGAAGGGATGCACAGTACCTCTCCCCCCCACTTCCAAATTCCGAGGTTTTGGCAGCTCCGGGCAGGAAATGGCGCAAATTGGCCCCCGAAAAACGGGAAATCCCAGCTAATCCGGGAAGGTTGACAGGTATGCCATAGCATATGGTGAAGAATTATTGAATTTGAAGTTCAACATTTGAGTGACCACTTATTCTGGTTTTTTTCCTCTTACAAGTCAGATTCATGGCCTATGGTGACCTTAGAGGTAACTAGCATATTTTGCCTGGCAGTGCCGAGCTTTTTAAAATTGTGTTGGATAGTGAAGGGTTTGGTTTTTTTTTTCTTGAACAAATGGTGCTGGGCTGTTTTAAATGGTGTTGAAAGGTTTTGTGAATTTGTGGCTTTGAGGCACTGCGTCCGCCTGCGGCGGATGTGCGCTCCCAGTGTGTTGTTTATTTTTATTTTTTGCGCACCAGCTTCCTCAGTGCTGGGCTCTTTTAAATGATTTTGGAAGGTTTTTTTTAATGCAAATGAGGTTAGTTTTTAATTGTGGTTTTTTAATTTTTAATTTTTATGCATGGGCTGTTAGAAACTGTGATTTTTTATTTTTTGTTTTTTGTTTTTGTTTTTTCAAAAGAGGAAAGGATGATATAATTTTTTATAATTATTGTATTTAACCAAATAATGTGTTACTATGTGTATTTTTTTTAATAGTTGTGCCTTGGATAATAATTTTTAAAATGTGTAAGAATATGTTTTTTTTAATCAATGTTTCCATACTGTGTTTAGATGTTTTGTTTTTTTTTTTGGGTGAAAACTTATTTTTTTTGAATTTTTTGTGATTGGTGTGAATATTTTTGAATGATTTGATAACTTATTTCATTAATTTGGGAAGTATTTATTTTTTTGAATATTTTTGAATGTTTTTTCTCTTGTGGCCACTGGGTGGGGCTGGTGAGCTTTTCTTCTACTCTACAATTTTTCTCTACTATCCTCTGGGTGTGGCTTCTTCTTCCGTTAAGTATTCTCTTTATTTTCTCAGTTTAGTTCCGGTCTTCATGGAGTGAAGACGTCTCCTGATAAGCTCTCTGGTTTTATTTTTTGTGGGGGTTTGCTTTGGTTTTTTTTTGTGTGTGTGTGTGGGTGTCTGTGTGATGTTTTGTGTTTCCTTTTTGGATGTTTTTGTGTTTCTTTTTTGTATTTTTGATTTTTGATTTTTAGTATTTTTGACTGTTTTTGGCTTGTGTTTTTGGGCGCGGGGGGGGGGGGGGGGGGGCTTCCTTTTCTATGGACCATGCTTGATGGCTGACCCGTGGAAAGGAAGGGCAGCAGCGGCGGGTTTGTTTTTACTTTTATTTTTCACGCGCCGGCTGCCTCAGCGTTCAGTGCGCTCATGGCACGCAGGACGCTGGGGCTTGTAGTTTAGCGTGCGCAATTTTGGTTAGTGCAGCGTTTTTTTTCCTGCGGCTTATTTTTGATTTTTGTTTGCACCGCTCAGCCTGATTGGCTCTGATTGGCTCTGGCATCCGGGGGGCTCCTGCCCCACTGGCACAAATTTCAACTGGACAGTTACCTGCAAACTGGGTTCGGGCGAGTGAATGGAGGCCCATTACGGGCTAGTAGGGCCTGGCTAAACATCCTTTGTCACATTCCAACGGTTAACATACCATTTTATAGGTATAGATTGATTCATTTTTACTGTGATTTATAACAAAAGAAGCAATCTGAGGAATGTTTCATGTTTAAAGTTCCTTAATACCCACTCTGAATAACAAAGAGTCACATAACACTTTTTAGGCAAAGGACAGTATCACATTGAAACATCCCCATCCCCAACAGCAACCCCTACAAATTGATTGCATGATTACCATTCTGTGTGTAGATGTTCTAACACAGGGGTTCCCAACCCAAGGCCCATGGGCCAGATCCAGCTTCTGGTGCAATTTCATGTGCCCCCCCAACCCTCCAATAGCATTCAAGAAACAAAATGGCCACCCCTTTGAAGCAGTTTGGACAAAATGGCCACCCCCATCGTGCAGGCAAGTGCAAAATGGCCATCTGGCCCTCAAAGCTGACTGAGAGAGCATGACCCGGCCCGTGACTTGAAAAGTTTGGGAACCCCTGTTCTAACAGGATACTGGCTTTATAGATGCACTGTAGATTGAGTTTTCATAGCCCTGAAGATTTGCTAGACATCTAACTTACACGTAGGATGAAAATGGTGGAGACTTTTTCTGTCATTTGACAGGATGGAGATGAGAACTTGACAGTTTATTTGCTTTCATTTATGTTGTTTTATAATCACTTGATGTTTTCACCTACTCTGAGGATTCCAAAAGGGGGGCAGATATTAACTACTTTAGCTGACTATATTTCATGGCATTTCTATCACTTGCAGTTATTGATCCCCAATATTTAGATTCTGAACAGTGATTACAGGATACTTCGGCCTTATAGCTTCAAGTTTTCATTCAGCTGCAATATATTCTCTGTGTCTGTATAACATGTCTGCTCAATGCTAAATTCTGTTATCAGACTGTAAAAAAGGAAATCCAAAAGAGATCTAATTTTGAGTGTTGGAAATGATGATCAGTTGCACAGCTGTTTATTCTAAATGTAATCTCATTTCTCCAAATCTAGAGGAAGAGTTGATAGCAAATCATGACAAATTATTCTGCTCCTTCCATTTCTTCTAGCTTAATATTGTTTATTAAATAAGGTTCTCCCTTCCAGCTGTTTATAAGACAACAGCCAGATGCCCTCCTTCACTTTGCAAATATCTGATTTTTAATGCCAGAAAGAGAACAAGTATAAACTATGGGGAAAGAAGAATCTTGTAACACATCTTCTTTAAAATAGTAATACATTTTGCATTATAAATGCCTTTTCATTTCTATTTTCATGTCTGGCAGAGCATCAGAAAAGAAGAAAATAGTTTATGGGGTAAGTGATTGTTTTTACATTAAAAGGTTCCTTTGAATAATAATAACAATAATAAAAGCATCACATTTTCTGCTGCCATAGAAATTGTCTTTAGCTAGCAGATTGGAAATAGCTTTACATTTCTATTACATTCCTATCCCCCCTTTAAATATGAAAAATGGTCCCTTGTTTCTTTTTGATACATGGTCTATCAATCATATGTCTGAATTCAGATTACTTTTAATGGTGGGGGGAAAAGCTGAAGAAATCCCTTTCTGAGACAAGAACTGCATTTGACCAAAATGCACATGCATACACCTAGTAGCTTCACAATACCACCACAGGTCACAAGAGACTGAGATGGGTGGTGAGGTAGCCCCACAATAAAATTGTTCTTCAGTTACTAGCTATTGCCAAACAGTCTCTTTGGCAGAATTGATGGGAGATACTAATAAATGACATTAGTATTATACAGCTGCTCTTCCCTCACACATTCTGTGTCTAAGAGGAAGAGGCAGAGGTGGCAGCTCCCACCATCAGCACCAGTTTTTGCAGAGAAGCCACATAGCAATCATTCTGCCTAATCTCTTCAAACTTATTTCTACCGGAGGGGTGAGGCATTACATTAATTCAGAGGTTTTCAACCTACAGCTCGGGGGCCGGATGTGGATCACGCCATCATTTAATGTGGGCCCCCACCACCTCCGCCACACCTGGAAGTACCATGTGTAGCAGGCAGGGCAAAATGGCCATCAGGCCTCCGAAGCTGTCTGAGGGAGCATGACCCAGCCCTTGCCTTGAAAAGGTTGAGAAGCCCTGCATTAATTTGTTCTTGCCAAAACAACATGGAGTTCTATGGCACTTGAAAGATGAACACATCTGTTTGCGCACATAAGCTTCCATGGGCCAAACCCCATTTCCTCAGAGGTATGGTAGGCCATTCTTTTTTAAAATTAAATTTTTCAAAAATACAAACCAAACAAACAAAAACTAAAATACAATCATAAAGAAAAAAAATACAAGCAAAGTACATACTTGGTAATCCAATTCATCTCTAAATTTCATCATGACTCAATAGAAAAAAAAGAAAACATTTGTAATACATTCTAAAACTCATCAAAATTCAATATAATGCATATTTCTCATTATTTTAATATACTGTTCTTATTAAAAACCAATTCTATACTCATTTGTATGTATATATCTATGTTTATAGTCTCTATATTTAATATAACAAAAGCTTATGACCTTCTATCGTTACACTACATAACCAAAGCAAAATAAAAAATACAATACAATACAAAAAATACAATAAAACCAAATTCACAATACACACCCTGTGAATATACATTGCCCTGGAGGATGTGGTTTGTCACAGCAGTCTTTCACTGTTTCCAAAAACTCATTTGATCTGGTGCTGGCTTGCCACCTTCACCTCTAGTCAATGTAAAGGTAAAGGTTTCCTTGCTCGAAAGCCAGTCGTATCCAACTCTAGGGTTCAGTGCTGATCTCTGTTTCAAAGCCGAAGAGCCAGCGCTGTCTGATTCTGCAGACATTTCCATGGTCATGTGGCAGGCATGACTAGACACCGGAGCATCCACAAATGTAGAGTTCACAAATCGTTGCCAAATTTTCCAAAATCTATTTTCTTTAATTATGCCATTTTTTAAATTCAACTCCCATGTTAACTTATCATTAAAGGCAAGTTCCCACATGTCCTTGTACCAGTCCTCAATGTTTAAGTTCACATAATTTCCCCAATTTCTTGTGATACATTGTCTACCTGTTGTCAATATTATAGATAATAATTCTTTTTTATACTCATCTATATTCATGTTATCCATGTCTGCCAACAAGGTGGTACTCGACCCCAACTTAAGTCTCATCCCCATAATTTTAAAAACTTCTTTCTCAATTTCCCCCCAAAAATCTTTTACCACATTACAAATGGTAAGCCATTCTGAGTAATGAGTAACACAAGATGATGCAAGACACACATTGGTGTTAGGTAAAGATGAAGAAAACATAGCAATAAAGCAGAAAGGAATGAAATGCAAGGGATACAAACATATTAAATCTTAGATATATATTACAGTGACGATAAGCAAAGTAGACCACCAGTCAGCTTTTTAATATAACTGTGTACTGTCAACTCAATTCTGATTTATTATTACTCTTTCCAGAGTTTTCTAGGTAGAAGATTCACATAAGTGGCTTGCTATCTCCTTCTTTTGGGAGCATCCTGAGACTGTTCAGCTTGCTCAAAGCCACACAAGCCTTTAAGGAGGCACAGTGAGGAATCAAATTCCCAACCTGATACCTAAGTCACTGAACTATCCAGTCAGCCATCAGCTCTTTACACAATTTCTTACTCTGTTAAGCTGCAACTGTTACACTGGCATTGTATCTCCCCTCTCCAGGACATTACAGAGATCACTGTTGCTAAAGAAAGGTTTGTAGGTGTCACTACCAAACTGGCAACAATCTTTTCCGGACAGCATGCTCACTTGGGGTTTGGTCCAGAGAAATATAATGTTGGATGATGCCTATCACTTCAAATATCTGTGAATAAGAACAGAAAACAAATGGCAGCTCTTAGTACACAGATTTGGGAAGAAGCAATCTTAAAACTACGGAATAATTGTCAACAAAGCACACTGTTGTTCCTATTTGACAAAAAAGGCAGTGTGATGCTGCGGTATCCGTGAGCACAATTGGCATACTGTCCCTGACAGAGGCCATGCCATGTGAGAACACTCCGGGCCTCTGGGCTCCGAGGGGACAGAAATTGGGGAGCGGATTAATAGTCATAAGATTGATTCACCCATATCTGACCTGACAGGCAGTCCGAGCAGGAGGAAATTGAATGTCTAACTAAGCGGTTAGGTAATATTACACCTGCGGATTACCCCAAGCCCTAACGTCAATAGTGGCCATATTTACTCTTGTGTAAGCTAGGAACAATGGACTTCCCCTGCCAGTGTTTGCCTTAGTTAATTAACTTCCCCGAGAGAGATTCCCAATTAACCCGGGTAAACATGTGATGTGATTTTCTGTCAGATGACGATTCTATCACACGCTGCCTTGAATTCCTATATATGATGATGATTTTCCCTCAATAAACCACTGGTCTTCGCTCCATCTTGTCTCGTGTCGTTACTTGACCAGTCTCCTCCGGGACCCAACACCCGCCTTGCAGCCCCAATCCAACATCTGGTGACCCCGACTTGATCCTACTAGTGAGTAAGCGATCTACGTGGTCCGGTTCTACGCTAGAACCGTGTCCGATCACCCCGGAGGACAGCGTGGCAGCCCCGGTCAGAAAGCCATCCGATTGGGAAGACAGCTACGTGGCGAGGCATCTCAGAGAGGCATCCTACAACTTGCTCCGGCTATCGCGGCGGTTGCAGCACGGAAAAACGCTCAGGGTCGGCTGTGAACCCCTGACAGCGCAGAGGCCACCGAGGGCCCATGGCAGCAGCCCATGCTCCGAGCTCTACCCAGAGATTCGTCACGCAAAACCTATTGCCTGAACTTCAGACGCGTCGACTCATCCCGAGAAGGAGACTTCAAAGGATCGGCAGGTAATATGGGGACTTGTCCTCAGTGGCAACGTCCGTCCACTAGTCAAAGAATTCATGTAGAGGAATTCAAGGCCCTGGCCAGGGTATACCAGATAAGCTTTCACAGTGGAGAACTAGCGCGACTTTTGGTGTTCTTGAGGGAGCACTGCCTGCTTCACCCAGAAGTAGGCACGTTAACCCTTCAGCTCTGGGATCAGATAGGAGTCTGCATTCAGCAACCCCCGAGAGCTCCAGATGGCGTAATTCGCACATGGAGCAAATGTAGGAAACTCTTAGCAGAGGTAGACCCAGTCCGGATAGAGACCCAGAAACCCCCAGCGCAGTCAGAGCCATCAGCCCCAGCGGCTCTCTATCCGTCATTTCGGTTTAAGCAGGTCAGTGTAGGGAGCTTTCCTTCAGTAACAGCTGCAGACGTCACTGAAGGAATTCATGGCATGAGAAGCCCTGGCACTTCTCTGACAGTTAAAAGTTCCCTGCCAATTAAGAACTCCATTCAGCGCATGGGTGAGGAAGATCCATTCACGGGAAAATTCTCAGTGGCACAATTAGCGAGCACCCAGCTGCTGTGTTCAGCCTATCTGAAGGCAGACACACGTTCAGGCAGGGCTGCTCAGTGCCCACTGCTCACGGAAATCTGCACGGCCCCTGGCCACGCAGGGCTCCAGAGCAGACCCATTACCACACTCAGGTGCAGAGCAGTGCCAAAACCCCAAGGCGCCTGCTTCCAGTGTGGAAAAATGAGACACCTTAGAAGAGAATGCCAATCTAGACCAGGCAGATCTTCAAAAGGTTGTCCAAATAAGCCTAAGACCAAATGGCCATGCTGGCACTGGAGGGCGAGACAGCACCAAGATCCGGGAATCCGGCCCTCCGGCATGCATCCGGCCCAGGCTAGCAGGGAAGCAGCCATCGCCCTGGCTATGCCAGAGGAACCATCCCAGCAATAGTACCCCGAGCTCTCCCAAGGCACAGGCAGAACCTACTTGTCTTGCCTTGGAGTAGCCCAGAGAAACTCACCCCTAAGTAGAAGCACCCAGATGGTTGTGATAGCCAACTGTGTATAAGTCACCTCCACATGTGCAGGATAGAACACTGCAGATCAGGGGAGGAATGTGCAAATGCGTAAATAAATGTGTGTATGCGTGGTGCACCACTGAATGTATGACTGCAAGAACTGTGTATGATTGCAAAAGCCTTGTCTCTATGACAACAGTATGGTTGCAAAAGTGTTCCTTGTGTGTAACTGCATGGTAATGTCACTGTGAAGTATGTGTTAAACAGTTTGCACTCTGTTCGTGTTTGCACTATTTAAAGTTTGAGAAAGCATGGTGAGCAAAACCTCTTTGCCTTGCCTGCTTAGCAGCTTAAGGGCAACGAAAGCAGGAGAGTGGGTGGGTGGGGGGAATCCTAACCTGCAGTAGGGCAGGGTGACCCCCCTTCTTCCCTTGAGACTTTTTCTTTGTCAAAGGATTAAGCCACTCTTGGAAACCGGTTTTGCAATCCATGCCACTCAGGAAAACAGATTTTTCTTTTCAGAAGCGTGATCTGAAAACAAAAATCACTTCTATGAGTTTTCCTCACTAAATCATAAACTATGGGGCCCCTCCCTACGTCTGTGTTTCTCAAACCCCCATCTCTGTGTTTTAAGGTGTTTGAATGTCCCTTAGCGTCTTTAAGTCACGTATCTCACTAGGAATGAGAGAATTGCATTGTCTTCATGTGTGTATTGTAACCTCGGTTCTCAACCTTTTAAAATCAGGGGCCAAGTTCCGGGGCCTCAGGTAGCTCTGGGGGTCCGGACAGTCATCCTGCCCTTCCTTCGTCACACAGCCCTTCTTGGCTTGGTGGAGGCAGTGGCAGAGCAGCGTGGGCCACATCTGGCCCACTTACCCACATCTGGCAAGCAGGTTGAGAATCGTTCTAACTCTCTTTCATTCTCTTAAGAAAGATATTGTTCTGGTATTTTGACTTTAATCTGTGTAAAGTAACTCACTCATTGTACCCCTTTCACAGGAAAAAGCATGCAAACATTCTTGCGCTCTGTATATTCAGAAAATGCTTAATCTTTCCCTTTTTACAGGAACAAAACTCCTCTCCAGGACCAATTTATTTCTTTCTACAGTCTTAAATTGCTTCCTTTCACAGGTTCCTGAGTTAATTACTGGTAGGGATTCCTTAACAGGAGGATCCCAGCCAGCTGTCTTAATTATCTTACGATAAGAGTTGTTGCATTCTCATTGTGCTAACTTCTGACTTGTCTTTCCTCCTTTCGCCATTGGAACTCCCTGCTGGAAATGTTTAACTTGTGTGTCTTTTCATTTTTGTGTATTGTTTCCTTACAGCTGGCACGTCATAGTTGGCTTGTTTTTAATAGTCTTAGTCGGTCATTTTAAGTATGGCACCTGGCCCACAGCACCCTCTGTAAATGAGCAGACACAGTTCACAAACTCCAGAGCACAAAGGGAGGATTAGTCCCTGAGCTCCTGAGAATGTGCAGAGTGCCACTCATTAGCCAGGACTGCCTAGGACTGTTTTAAGAATGCAGTCAGGTCACACTTTCAATCAGATACAGGCATTTTCAGGCCACCCCTTCCCCTTTTTTTGCTGATAGTCTAAGCACAGGCAAAAGGCTAAGCCAGCATCTGGCACCCTTCTCACAGGAGCACAAGAATAGCTCCAGGAAATATGCGCACGCACGGCATGGGCGGATGTGCGCAGGGGGGCCTTCATGAGAAATTTACCCAAGGGAAGCCTGGCACGTCATGCGCCAAGGTTTACCATAAGACCCCAGACTCATCTCGCTTCAAACGCAGACAGTCACCTTGTGTGAATTAATGTCACTGGTTCCCCTTCAGGGGGCTAGGACAGTTTTCACTTATGGGGGTCACACATATTAGTTTCTTACCTGGCAAGAGGACCGAGCTTGGCGCACGCTCCTGACTCTTCCGCAAGTGGGCAGAGTTGGCAGCCGTGAACCTCGCTTTGCGCACCTTTGCCAAAGAACGCTTCAACATAATTACTGACAGCCAGTATGTTTGGAATTTGCTTCACAGTCTACTGGGAGCATACATCACTCCCGCGATAGACAAGAACTTGTTGAGTCTGTCTTTCACAACTCAATTTCACTTACGGAACTACCCCAAAGTGCTCTATGTAGCCCACATCAGAAGCCACCAGGACTTGCCTGGTCTGATTTCTGAGAGCAACAGCAGAGCAGATGTGGCCGCAAAGGAAATTCAGCAATGGTCAGTTTTGGGAGTCTTCACAACTCCAATTCAGAGTCATTCATTCTTTCATCAGAATGCCAAAGCACTTGCAAGGCAGTTCAACCTGCCACTTTCCCAAGCCCAAGGCATAGTCCATTCCTGTCTGCATCGTGCAGGGGCAGTAGGGGGACCCTCGTGGGGGGTCAACCCACGAGGGGCAGAGGCCAACCAGGTGTGGCAGATGGACGTCACACATGCCCCACATTTTGGCAGATGGCAGTACATGCACGTTTGCATTAATACCTTCTCACAGTTTGTTTGGGCAACAGCACAGAAGGGAGAAATGGCTCCCCATGTGGAGCAGCATCTCCTTTCCCACGGCCATGGGCGAACCTCGGCACATGAAGTCCGATGACGCCCCAGCTTATAGCTCCAGGCAGCTGGCCACCTTCATGGCCACCTGGGATATTAAGCACACCTTTGGCGTTCCGTACAATCCGCAGGGGCAAGCGATTGTGGAACGGGTCTATCAGACGCTTAAGTCCTACATTGACAAACAAACAGAAAGGGGGGAACAACATCCCATAGTTGCACAGCAATTGCTATCCTATAAGTGCAAAAACTAACTAACTCTTTCAGAATTTTTATCTCCCAAACAAGTCTCTTCCCCATGCAGGTCCCAGAGGCAAGAATCAGGCCCGGATGCCAAGTTCAGCTGTTGCAAAGGATGGCACCAGTCACTGCCTTGGATGTCATCAGCTGTCCGTCTTCCTTTATGACTTACATCTCCAAAGATATTTCTATCAACATTTTGCATACTCAGTGCTACTTCTAAGGACCATGCTTTTCTACAAAACAAGACTTTTCCAAACTCAAGTTACACATGAAACCTCACCAAAAAGGGAAGCCTCATCTTCGAAAAGCAGCTGAATGTTTTCTATTGCTATGCTCTTTATTCATTCATGCCTTGTACAATGCTCCAGTTGGGATTTGCAAGGGACACTTGAATTTCTGTATACATAGGTTTGTATATTGTTAATAACGGCCAGCTTCCATCAAAGGAAGCCAGACTGGCCCATGTTTGCACCGGCCCATTGCTTTGAAAGATTGAGCACCCGATAGCCAGTAATCTCCAGCCATTGTAAATTATATCCATGACTTTCACACCTCCCCATAGGTGCTAGAAAGACATTTGCACAACACCAGAAGTTGCAGAAATAGCTTAGAATCACCTTAGGAAAAACCAGTTCTGTCACAGTAAGAGATCAATGACACATCTCATTATCTTGCCTTGCTACAGAAAGCAGTCTGGATTCAGACCTACAGTTCTGAAAAACCAGGCAGCAGTCAGTATATTCAGCGTGCCAGGCTTGGCCATTGGCAACTCTCAGAGAATTGGTCAATTGGCTTGTGCTCTGGCAAAAACCATCAACCACACCTCCTCTGTGATAGCGCTGCTCAACCAGGAGCAGACGGAGCTTCACCACGCCATACTAGACAATCGAGCAGCTATCGATTACCTTCTGTTGTTACATCATTTGGGTTGCGAGTCTGTCAATGGCATGTGTTGCCTTAATCTCACAGACAACTCACATAAGGTACAGAGTCAGCTCACGGACCTCCACACCTTGGTCAAAAACATCAAGGAGGATGCTACGTGGGGGTGGTGGAATTCGTTATAGTCGTGGTTCCCATGGGGTTGGCTTCAGACGACACTCAAGGTGATTGTGGGGGTGGTAATACTGGGCACAGCAGTGTGTTGTTTCGTGCAATGTATTCCCTCACTGATATCGAGATGTCCCCCATGGAAGGAACCCCAAAATGTCATCCCCCCACGCCAGCTGATGCCACTCCTGCGCAGGGCCATCTGTCAGGTCCAATCTAACAAGTAAAGGGGGAGTGTGGTATCCGCGAGCACAATTGGCATACTGTCCCTGACAGAGGCCATGCCATGTGAGAACACTCCGGGCCTCTGGGCTCCGAGGGGACAGAAATTGGGGAGCGGATTAATAGTCATAAGATTGATTCACCCATATCTGACCTGACAGGCAGTCCGAGCAGGAGGAAATTGAATGTCTAACTAAGCGGTTAGGTAATATTACACCTGCGGATTACCCCAAGCCCTAACGTCAATAGTGGCCATATTTACTCTTGTGTAAGCTAGGAACAATGGACTTCCCCTGCCAGTGTTTGCCTTAGTTAATTAACTTCCCCAAGAGAGATTCCCAATTAACCCGGGTAAACATGTGATGTGATTTTCTGTCAGATGACGATTCTATCACACGCTGCCTTGAATTCCTATATATGATGATGATTTTCCCTCAATAAACCACTGGTCTTCGCTCCATCTTGTCTCGTGTCGTTACTTGACCAGTCTCCTCCGGGACCCAACAGCCGCCTTGCGGCCCCAATCCAACATGATGCTTCAACCCTATACATGTCTTCTCAAGATATAAGACCTTCTAAGCTTCTTACTACATCTTGGCCCAGTCCCCCTTTGTATCTGAATGAAATGTGTTTCTTTTGATGTTATTGGCCATAGTTATAAAAGACAGACTGTATTTGCCATCAAGGGGTCCTGTGAGGATACAACACTAATTTTGCAGAGAGAAGTAACCCCCTAGTCATTTTAACCCAGCTCCTGGGCTTCAGCTTAGCTTTTTATGTGCTGAAATACAGTTTCATATTTTAATGACAGGTACTTATAATGAGGGGACGTAGGTGGCTAAGTGGTTAGGACCCTGAACTTGATGAATGGAGGGTCGGCAGATCAGCAGTTTGAGACCCGTGTGCTGCATGATGGAGTGAGCCCACATCTCTCTATCCCAGCTTCTGCCAACCTAGCAGTTCAAAAGCAACAAATTACAAATAGATAAATAGGTACCACTTTGGTGGGAAGGTAAACAGTGTTCTGTGCACTCAGATGTTTAATCATAATAATAATATAATAATACATTTTAATTTATATCCCACACTTTCTCGGCCGAAGCTGACTCAAGGCAGCCATTACAACATGTAAATACCATACAATATAATAATACAATAATAAAGAAACATAAAAAGTAAATTCAATACAATAATCAATACTCAGTAATAAACATAAATTAATCACAATATAAAGTATAAATTAAAGATACAATGGCAATAACTATTAATCAATAGCAATAACAATTAATCCTCCAAAACTTGCCATGCCACTACCTCCGATGGACAACTGGTCCACACAGAGAGGTGAAACGGTAACAGTTGAAGGTGCGTCATCATCGGCACCTGATGCTGAAACTGCCACCAATCACACTGGACCTCCTCACACCAGCACAGCCGGGAAGGAAGGGAGGCACTCCGAGACTCCAACAGTCCTGGAGAATGAGAATGTCCCGGGCCGCCAGCTGAAGCAAGTCTCACCATCCACCTGCCGAGTTGGTGGAACTCGCTCTAGTGGCGGAGAAAGCGGGGCAGCTTTTGAGGATGTCTCGGGCCGCCAGCTGAAGCGAGTCTCTCCATCCACTTGCTGAGCCGGTGGAACTCGCTCTGGCGGCGGAGAAAGGGGGCGGCTTTTGAGGATGTCCCAGACTGCCAGCTGAAACAAGTCTCTCCATCCACCTGCTGAGCTGGTGGAACTCGCTTTGGTGGCGGAGAAAGCGGGGCGGCTTTTGAGGATGTCCCGGGCCACCACCTGAAGTGAGTCTCTCCATCTGCCTGCCGAGCCGGTAGAACTCGCTCTTGCGGCAGAGAAAGCAGGGTGGCTTTTGAGGATGTCCCGGGCTGCTAGCTGAAGTGAGTCTCACCATCCGCCCGCCAAGCTGGTGGAACTCACTCTGGTGGCAGAGAAAGCGGGGTGGCTTTTGAGGATGTCCCAGGCCACCAGCTGAAGTGAGTCTCTCCTTCTGCCTGCCGAGCTGGTGGAACTCGCTCTTGCGGTAGAGAAAGCAGGGTGGCTTTTGAGGATGTCCTAGGCTGCCAGCTGAAGCGAGTCTCACCATCCGCCTGCCGAGCCAGTGAAACTCACTCTGGTGGTGAAGAAAGCGGGGCAGGTTTGAGGATGTCCCGGGCCACCAGCTGAAGTGAGTCTTGCCATCCGCCCGCCGAGCCGGTGGAACTCGCTCTGGCGGTGGAGAAAGCAGGGCAGCTTTTGATGATGTCCCGGGCCGCCAGCTGAAGTGAGTCTCTCCATCTGCCCGCCGAGCTGGTGGAACTCGCTCAGTTTTAATCATGTCTGCCAAATGACCATGGAAATGTCTGCAGATGCAGACAGTGCTGGCTCTTTGGCTATAAACAGAGATGAGCACTGTACCCTAGAGCCGGACATGATTGGCATTCAAGCAAGGGTGACTTTTGTGCTATGGAGTCACTCCCCTGGCCTCGGGTCTATCTCCTGCTGACCTCCTCATACGTTGGAAACCTACCACCCTGCTGGATAGGTTAGATCCTTCCAGGGTGGATGATAGGGGGTAAATTTGGAAGTGAGGCAGAAGAATGTTTTTGCAGCAGGAGATCCTGTGCACTGCAGGAATTATGTTGCCAGGGGGCCAGCCTGGGTTCCAGGGACTGTATTAGAACAAACGGGGTAAAACTAGGGAATGGCCTACTTTGGTGGAGACATGCAGACCAACTGAGGCATAGGGTAATAGACCCATCACTGGAAGAACAGGGAGAATCTTTTGATTTTGGGGTACCCTCAGCCACTGAAACGCGTAATAATTCTATGTTAGAGTCCTCCCCCACTCATTTATTCCAAGGGGAAGTTGAAGAAGGCTCAGCCCTGTTTTCAAACTCTGAGCGAGTGTCTTTGCCTCTTACACAGGGCTCACAACAGTCTGATATTTCCTCCTGTCAGTTGGAGGATCGGGGGGAATTTTTCGAATTTCCCCCTGAGACCCCTCATCCTCATGTGTCAGAGTTTACCCAGTCTACCCCCACTCGTAACCAAAGGAGGGACTTTTGTGTTGAGTTGTCCCCTACTGAAACGGGCAATGGTGCTGAACTTGAAACGGGTAATTGTCCGCACCATGCTATGAGTTCTAGAGGTGCCCCCACTGCGGGGACTTTACCAGCTACCTCAACTAGCCCCAGGGTTTTACTGGCTGACCAGGCGCCAGTTCGCCACAAAGATGTTGTAGTTCTCCTAAATGGTTGCGGGATTTTGTTTGATTCTAGGGGGGAGGGATGTTGTGTATTTAAGGAAATGTGTTTGCCATTTTGTCTTGTTGTGAAAGAGTTTAATTTGTATTTGCTTTACTATGGTCCGAAGTCTTGCGAGTCTTCGGGAGGGTTCTGAACGAGAACAGAGCTGTCAACGGTTCTATCAGTTTCCCCCCAACTGTCAGTTCTGATCAGAGATAGTTAAGGAATGTGAGGGTGTGTTGTTAGCTCTGGCCACCTACTCTTATTCCAAATAAAGTTGTGTGTTTGGCCCGTATTGCTGGCTGCTGCCTATTATTTCCAGAACACTAAAGTGACCTTTACCTTTGTTAGGCACAACACATTTTTTTGCCAAGTACTTTGTACAGACTGCCTCAGTCCTTGGAATGTTACATTTGAAAATTAATCTGTTAGTATTATCCATTAGAAACTGGAAGTTGAAGTCATTGTTCTTAATGCTCAAATCTGAATATGTTTAATGCATTGAATTAGCATTTTAATTTGTAAATTAAATAATTAACTCTGAAAGAAACAATGGGGTTTACATATTTTCTTCATCAATGATCTCTAAAGGCATGTCTGTTAGTGGCACGTTCAAAGGTGTTCTTCTTGTCACTTCAAAATTGCCTTTTCCAATCAAGCTATTAATTGCATGAAGCAATTAATAGCTTGAGACAATGTCTGAAAATGATGATGCTGGGGAATGTTATTTGGTTAAAACATGGGATCTCATTTCTGACCCCAAGGAAAAGATACACATGTGCACTATCAGTCACATTGGCTTTGTACAAATCCACTAATTTGAGACGTTCCGTTCCTATCCCAACTTCCTTTGGGAAGCCATCCATCTACCTTCTCACCAGACCCAGACCAGTTCCATCAAAGTTTTTGCTTTAACTTTTTGCAATACTGGCCTTCCCAGGAACAATGAGGAAAGTAGCTCTACCTTACCAGATGGATGCAAGGCTCAGTGATAAATGCACATTTATAGTGTGAGCCAGACCGAGGTCTTACGCTGAAGGGTGGATTATAAATATTAACTCATTAGTATTTCTATACCTTTCTAAAGGGTTAGGGGCTCATTATTTGTGGAAAATCCTGGAACAGAATTTAGCAGTCACTTGGAAGTCTTCCTCAGAAACCCTTCCAGCCATGAAAAGATTAAGCCTCAAAACACCTTTGTAAAATGCCAGGTTTTGTCCTTTGCTGAAGTCAAAAATGTTGTTTAAAAGATGAGTGACTTCCTCAAGGTCACAGAAGAAACTGGAAAAAGAGTTGAAACCAAAATCTGTTCTTCTAATCACTTCAAAGTGGTGCTGAAAATATTAATTTAAAAGTGCAGCAAAATCAACTTTCTTTTTTTGTTTTCTCTACTTTATTAACTGTGCTATTTTCCATGGCAAACCATGCCTCGGCTGATAACTGCGAAGGCATTATGCAACTCTAATAGAAGCCCTTTAGCTAGCTTGCGCTATTTGTAGGGACACTAAAATTACTGCTCTTATCATTTTGCCACAAAAAAGACTTCACTACTGCATTTGTTCTTTGATGTATTAGGACACTGAACATTGCAGGCTAGAACGTCTGTGACCTTTCAAGTCTTGAAATGATAAGGACTTTCTGGATAGATAAGACCAGACAATTGGAACTGGAATACTGTTCTTGAAATTGAAGGGCAAACTCTTATGCGCTGGAACTTAGGTTTTGTAGGAACTTAGTATTTTTCTTCATATAGCTACATTTACAGATGGATGTCTTGCTTATTTGTGGGTACAGACATTACGTAGTACACTAATTTACTCTAAACAGCTCACGGGTATATGATATAACACCAAGGAATTAAAAAAAATACTGTGTTCATAGTTTTGAAAATTGTGGGTAAAACAAAAACATGGTAAAGATCTAGAAACAGTACTCCATGGACTATGAAGTGTATTCCATCAGAATTTCAGATTAATGATGTGAAACAATCTCACTAATATCTTATTTACTTTTGGGACAATTTGATAAAGAATCTCCAAGGGGGTAAACAGAATAAGACATGCTATTGAGGATCCTCCAACTATCCCCAGAGCTGCACCTCTGGTGTTAGAGCAAGTCGCAGAGTACTTTGTCTGGTTGTAACTCATGCCAAATGTGCAGTGAAGCAAGCACAAAATGGCAGGCTGATTGCTTATGAAGATGTAAATTACGAATCTATGACAGCTGCATTTTGAAAGTCTGACCAACAATTATGCAACAGCCACCACTGTTTCAGCTTTTGTGGAGAAAAATCCAGACTTTTGTGTCTCATTTGTAAAAGAGAAGAGCTTTGAATTATTCATGACTTGGGAGCAAATGGGTGACTACTATTTCACTAGCATGAAATGAATTCTACATGTACTCACTGCTCTTTGGGAGGAAAGATCATCATGCAGCATCATGTGCTGGCTGGCAATTCTGAATAATTTTAAAGAGTGTTCCCATGGCATGTCCTCTGATATAAGTAAGCCTGGAGGATGGATAAAAAAGAGCAATATTGATGTGAGTTTGCTATCCTTCAACAGAGCGTTAACAATATGGACTAACAGCCCAATCACTATTCTTGGCGAGGTTCCAACCTTGGATTTGTGGTTGTCAGAACCAAAGGCACTTGATAACAAAGAGAGCAAATCAAAATGGTCCAAGGCTACTGTGGTTAATGAGTAATTCCAATACTATGCCAGATCAGTACAGAGTCTGTACCATGACTGTATACACTGTGTAGGCAACCTTCAACAGATCCCTTGTGGTGCAGTGGTTAAGTTGCAGTACTGCAGCCAAAACTGCTCACGTTGCAAATTTGATCCTGATGGGGATCAAGCCTTCCATCTCTTTGCACTGTGGGGTGGTATATACGTGTGATTGCTATTGCTATTCTCAACAAAATAATTTATTAAATGGATCAAAAGACGGTTCAGCCTGGGGTTCAACAAAACCTCTCAAAAGCAAGAATAATGTGTTGGGCATGATTCCACAGATGCAGTAGGGGTGGGGGGGGAAAAGGGGAATTCAATCAGGGCCTCTGTTAAAGAAAGGAGCATAAGCCCTTCCTCCATTACTGTGTCTTTGGTGATAAAAAGTATAGTGTTGTGGACCAAATTCTAATTGATCCTGCAACTTGTGTGTTGCTTGCGTGTTGCTTGAGTGTGTGCCCAGATCCTTTATTTCAGCTGAAATAAAGGCCTGTTATAATTCAATTAACTGGTCTCTCATTGCCTTGTTTCAGTTTGGTATTTAACTGTGAGCCTTCATGGACTAAGTCCACTTCATCAGACTTAAGAGTGAGGACTCATGGCACCAATTTATACACATATCAGGTACACAGGCACAGAATAATTGGCCAGCCTAACAGAATAATAACATTGTTGTTAGAGAGATGCTGATGAATCGGCCCAATAACTCCAGAGACTACTATAGTCCTTTAACAGTTTTTATTTCCACTGCCCAAATGGCGGTCAGTGGTCATCTCAAGGGTCAGTAAGGGTAATAAGGAAGGTGGGAAAGGTTAGGGTCCTTTAATAGGGTTGGTGATGTCACCAGGTCATGGGTTATAGGGCAACAGTATCATGACACAGTAGAGCATTGCATTATGGTATAAGGAGATCGTAAGTGTGTGATATTATATCTGACAAAACCCCTTCTAATATCAGACACTTCGATCACATATGGCAATAGCCATTCATTCACTTTCTCAGACATAGCTTTTTGAACAAGTGATTGTGTTGTGCCAATGGAAGTGGTTTGGTTAATATGTCAGCAACTTGATCTTTGGTGTCACAATGAACTAGATCTATGAAACCTCTTTTTGAAAGTTTTCCCACGTGTCTGTATTTGATGTCTATATGCCTGGATTTTTTCCTATTGCTTCAGCCTCTGATATGTTTATTGCTGCTGTGTTATCTTCATGAACTAAGATGGGTAGACTTGGTCTTCCCCAAATGTTGGAGATTACCTCATTGAACCAGATTAGATCATCTGTCGCGCTGGACACGCAGACATATTCTTCTTCTGCAGTGGATGTGGATACTAAATCTTGTTTTTCTGTGCACCAGTATATAGAGATGCCGTTCAGGAGCACTAGGTAACCTGAAGTGCTCTTCCTTGATTTTGAGTCACCTGCCCAGTCAGCATCAGTGTAGCACAAGAGTGTGATTTCTTTCATCATTTGGGGTGTGAGCAACAGTTTTGTGTCGATGGTGCCTTTGAGGTATCTCAGTAACCTCTTGACTGCCATCCAGTGGTGGACCTTGGGGTTGTTCGAGTGTCTAGAGAGAAGATTCAATGCTAACATGATGTCCGGCTTGGTCCACGAGGCGATGTACAGTAGTGACCCGATGGTAGACCTGTAGAGGTGATTGTCTCTAAATAGTTCCCCTTCTTCATGTGCATTCTTGAGGAAATCTGTGTGCATGGGTGTCCCACAGGGGTGAGCATCTGTCATGTTACATCTCTCAAGGAGTTCGAGTACCTTTTCTCTCTGGGAGATTGCAAAACCCCCTTGTAGCCTTGAGATTTGTACCCCCAGGTAGTGCTTATCTCTCCAAGGCTCTTCAGTGAGAAGTGTTTCCGCAGGTCCTGAGCAAAACTGTCACATTTTGATTTGTCCTTCCCGAAGTACAGTAAGTCATCAACATAAACCAGTAACTTCTCTGCCTCCCCCTGTGATTTCCTAACAAACACGCATCTGTCGTCTTCGTTGGGGAAGAAGTCCAGTCTCTCCAGAACTTCAGATAAACACTCATACCATCTTTTACCTGACTGTTTTAGCCCGTACAAACTCTTGTTTAGCAGCCAGGTTTCTCCATTTTTATACCCGACACCTGGTGGTGCCTTGATGTATAGTTCCTTGTCTAGTTCCACATGTAGGTAAGCTGTCTGCACGTCAAATTGGTATACTTGTTCCCCCAGGATAGATGCCATCACCAGGGCTGCCTTTACACTCTCTGCCTTGATGATAGGGTAGTATGTTTTGTCATAGTCATCCGGGTATCTCTGGGAGAAACCTTGTGCCACTAGTCTGGCCTTGTACATTTTCTGGCCGTCTTCCAGCTGTTTGATTCTGAATACCCATTTTGTCCCTATTGCCCCAGGACTTGTGCAGGTGTGTACACGTTGAGGGCTGTGAAGCTCTCCATCTCCTTTTCCATCGCCCTCTTCCATCTGCCCTGTTCTCCAAGTGGTAACTTGATTATGTCATGGTAATTGATAGGTGTTTCGGCGTGGGCATCTATGCCCATTACATAATCCTCCAGTCCCTTCGGGGTCTGGTTCTTGGTTGACCTGGTTGATTTTCTGGGTGTCCCCCCTTGTGGGTTTGGCAAATCAGCATTCTCAAAGTCTATAGGACTCCATCGTGATCGCTGTTTCTCAATCCCATCATGCATTGTTTCTTCTCGCTCTTTGGGCCTTGGATCCGCTGATGATGCCTCTGCTTCTTCTTGTCTGTGCATACTCATCAGGACTTTGTTCGCATGTATCCTGCTCTAGTTTGCATGTCCGTGGAATGTGGCCGATCTGGATACCACTAGCTTGAGGTTGCTGTCCAGGAATCAGTACGCCTTTGAGCCTGGTTCATACCCCAGAAATCTTAATTTCCTTGTCATTCTTTTTCTCAACTGTTTTGGTATGTGCACATCCGTGAATACCCCAAAAACATGAAGGTGCGCCAGCTTGGGCTTCCGGTTGTACATGGCTTCGTAGGGTGTTTTTCCAACAATGCTGGACCACAGTCTATTCAGCATGTAGTTCAAGTACAACAGTGCTTCTCCCCAGTAGGAGACATTCAGGCCTGCATCTTCAATCGCACAACTGATCAAGGTTTGGAGTACTCCATTTCTTCTTTTGGTGACTCCGTTTTGGAACGCGGAGAATGGTGCAGTCTTGAAATGCAGCATCCCCTTCTCGACTACCCAGTCTTTAAACTCCTTGGATAGAAATTCCGATCCACGGTCTGTCATTAGTTGCTTTATGTTGATGTTGTGTTGGGTTTGTACCCTTTTATAGAACTTGAATTTGGTGAAGGTTTCATCCTTGCTCTTGAGAGTATATATGAAGCCGTATCTGCTGAAGTCATCCATTATTGTCAGGAAGAATCTCTTTTGGCCCAGAGACTTCTTTAATGGCCCTACCAAGTCAAGATGGACTAACTGGAATGGGTGATCTGCCCTTCTGGTGGACGTCTTCAGTCGTGGCTCAACCCTTGATTTGGAACTTTTGCACATGGAACATTCCAGGTAGTTTTCGCAATTCTTGACCTTCAGCCCCTCCGAGCATTCCAGCATCTTATTGACTATTGGAAAAACTATGTGTCCTAGTTTTCTATGCAGTAGATGAGCGCATTCGTTGTGTGTGGGTCTCCCTATGGAGATGCGGATTGCTACCTGCTTTGTGTCTGTGGCCCCTTCAATCTCAGTAGAACCATGGGGATTGTCTTCTTCCCCTTCTGAACTCGTGTCCTCAGTGTCTTCGGGGATGCTTGAGTTATTTTCTTGTGCTACCTCTTCATCATTACCCTTGAGTAGCCCAATCATGTCCCTGGCTTCAGTCTCTTTCTTAGCTAGGTAGTATGACAGACCCCCTATGGTTTCCATGTTTCCTATTTTCTCTCCTCTTCTCCTGATAGATGCGTTACCGTTTTCGAATATTATTGTCAGTTCTGGGTCTTCGGTAAGTCTGTTGGCCGCAAGGACATTGTACGGAATGCTGGGGACAAAAAGGACATCCTTGACTTCACCAATTTTGGGAATTTTCACACTGCCCCTGCCGACTATCCTTGCGTGCTCCTGGTTGGCAACCTTGACCCTGAAAGAATCCTCCTTGAATGAACTGAATATTTCTCTGTGGCATGATGTGTGAGTGCTGGCCCTAGAGTCAATCAGCCAGCATTGTCCATGACCGTCTGCGTACCAGTCTGCGTTGTGGTGTCAGACTCCATTGCTATGCTTTACCACGTTTATGGAGTCTGGCTTATGTTTCCCCGGTTCAGTTTGTGTTCTGAGTTCTCTCCTGGGGCTGGGCGACCTCCACCACCTGTCATCACTGTCCCTGTCACTTCCATATCTATGTGGGTGTCTGTCCTGTGCTCCATGCCTTGGCACTGGGGTGCTGTTGCGATGTGCCCTATCGTGTGAGCATGGCTGGTTGCTGATTCCTCTGTCCTTGTTGGATATGGGGCAGTCCCTTCTGAGATGCCTGCTGGACCCGCAAGTATAGCATGCTGGGGGCGGGTTTGGTCGCTCTGTGAAGTTTACCCTTTTGGATGGTCTACCTTCCCTACGCATTTGGGCCCTTTCTCTCCTAATGTTGTCTTCGGCTATCAGCTTTCTTGTGAGGAATTCAAGGCTAATGTTGTCTCCGCCCATATTGTCTAATTGACTCAGGAAGTAATCCCAGCTCGGATCTAGTGAGTTGTATATGATTCACACTGGAGACTGTTCAGTGACATTCTCACCTCTTCTTATCAGGTCTGACCTCACGTTCCCTAGCCTCATTAAGTGTTCACTCATTGGGGTCCCTTCCTTGATTTTGTACGCATACAGCTCTCTCATTAGCAAGCTGGTCATACTCCTGTTTGTGCAGTAAAACATATTTGACAGTCTCTCCCATACCTCAGATATGGTTAACCTGTGCGGGATGTTGCCATAGATGGCAGGGTTGATGGAGCTTATTAGCAGGCAGAAAACCCTATGGTGTAACCTGTCTGTCTCTAAGTCCCATGGTTTCTTTGGTGGATTTCGGATCATGAATTGAGCATCCTCCTGCTTCAAAATCACTTGAAACTGTTGAACCCAGTTGATCAGGTTTCTGCCATTCATGCAGAGTGTGGGGAAGTTGCTTGGTAGTAAGCTTTGTTGGCTGGAACTGCTGTTAAAGCTGTGTCTGGTGCTCAGGTGTCCAGGTATTTCTTCAAACTGGCAATATGGGAGTGGCACACATTCTGTCAGCTTTGAAAGTCCCGCCTGCTGTAATTCTTGTGGCCTGTATGTGGAGCTCTCCTCCCTTTAAGAGGTTGGCTGGCTGGCTCTTGCCTGTTGTTCCTCCTCACTCCCCTCTGGTGGGTGGAGCTGGCATGGGATGTTTGTGCTTGCATGGAAGCCATTCTGTGCTGGTCGTCATAGAGGAAAGGTCTCTGCTCCAGCAATCCTGTCCATCTATAGCAAAGTCTTTCTGGATGGTCTGCCTCCTCTCTGATGGGGTACGATGCCTTCTGGAGGACTTGCGGTGGCCATTGTTGGGTTGTTAAGGAGGTACTTTGCTGAAGCCGCGTGGCCTGAGGTTGGTGCCCGGTTGAGTGGTTTGCAGCAAGGTAGTTTTCTTCACCCCCCCTGTCTGTCGTGCGTGTTTCCTCCCCGTAGTACCCAGGAATGCCTCTCTCTCTTTCGCGTCCGTGTTCGGGCCTCTCGTGATACAGGGGTCCTGGGAAGGGGCCGTTCTCGGGATGGGTGCTCCCAAGGCTGCGGTCTTCGGGATGCCTCATCGGGGGGAGAGATTCTGACCTCCCCAGAGCGCAACTGCATGGTTCCTGGCTTCAATTGAGCCTTCTCTGTATGCTAGCTTTAAGCGGGGGGGGGGGGGGTTCTCTCTCTGTGTCTTCCCCGGGGAAGGAGGGCTGGATTCACCCATGGGACTCTTTCTGGCTTTCCCGCCCCCAGGTTTGAATCCAGGGCTGCTGGTTGTAATTGGTCGGCCATCTTGGCTGGATTCGAACTCGGCGTGGTGCTAGGGGTTCCCGCCGTGGAGATACCCGAGCTTAGGCTTACCGCACCAGAGACGGGGGTTTCTTTTTCTTCTTGCATCAGGGCCAGTAGCATCACCACGGAAATCATTCCTCCTCCCGCTTAACGATGGCCTTGAACAGTGTGTCCACTGTGATCGTGCTGCTCCGGTCAAAGTTTTCAGTAGTTGTCCCCTCGGTTCTGGCCTTCATCTGGCCGTTTAGTTCCATCTCCGCGATGGTCTGGTCAGGGGTACCCTTTTCCGCTATCGGATTGGGTTCTCCATTGCCATCCGCAGGGTTGGCCTGTGTCTTGGCCCCCACCTTCTTTGTTCGGGTCTTCCTTTTGGTCATGCTTGTTTGTTTTGGAGTTAATTATGGGCAAACCATCCTCTCTGCTACCAATTTGTTAGAGAGATGCTGATGAATCGGCCCAATAACTCCAGAGACTACTATAGTCCTTTAACAGTTTTTATTTCCACTGCCCACATGGTGGTCAGTGGTCATCTCAAGGGTCAGTAAGTTTAGTGTCTTGCACGGAAGACAAAGAAGGAGCCGCAGTGAGGGCTAAACACAGCTTTATTGCATGATGGTCAGGATGAACATGTGGTAATGGCGGAGGTACAGCTCATTTTATACTGCAACAATACATTTGAAAAGGGTTGCACGGTAGCTCATTGGCTGCTACCTGCGTGACGTCATTCTGAGTCACGCCCTTCTTCTTCCAGGTGTTCCTTGTGTGGGAAGGTTCCCACGGCTGCCGGTGATTGGGGGAATTTGAACCATGTGAGCTGAACGCTCGCAGCTGCCCTCTATGGGCAACTGGCTCACGTTCCTTTAACAGCTGGGTTACATTGTAATCATGGTCAGGTTACATTCATACATTCTTAAAGTGATTCTGTTACATACACAACACTCCTCCCCCCTAGGATGGGACGAAGTCCCTCAACCATTGTGGCTTCCCGCATGTGCGCTTGGGGCGTACGACTGTTTGGCTGAGCTCAGGGGAACTAGGGGCTCTGAGTTCCGCAGACTCTCATCCTGCAACGGAAAGGGGGGAGTCATTAGTCATCTGACGGGGACTCTGTGACAACCTTGCGTTTGGAGAGGGGAACGGAACATGTGGCTGGGATGTGAACCCCTGCCTGTCGCTTGTGGCACCTGGGGACCCCCCCAGCACAAATCTCGGAACCGATGAGGAGACCCTTGTTGTCTCGCCCAGGTTTCTTGCGCCTGCAACTGGCATACTTGTGCTACCCCCTGCTGCCTGACTCGGTGTTCTTGGGGATGGAGAGAATGAACTTCCCCCTGCTGCCTGGGCTGGGGGTCTTGGTGATGGGGTAAACTCTAGAACAAAAGGACTGGGAGGGCTGGAGGTACCAGGGGCTGAACTAAAACCCCTCTTCTCGCTCGGACGGGTGGGGGACCACTCCGCGACATCCCCCTGGTATGGCAACATAAAGTCAAACTCATTCCACTCTTTCAAAGTATCCTCCTCCTCGTTTGAGAATCCAGGGTATACATTTGTACAGGAGGACGTCCCCGTGTCTCCCCCTTGGGTTAAATGGGGGGGGGAACCCTAACGCTGATTCTCTTTCCCTGGTAACTTGCCTTCTGAGTTGGTCAGCATGCCGTCTCCACAGTAGACCTGTGCTAGTCTCAACCCTGTAAGACACTGGCCCTGTTTGCTCAATGACCGTTCCTGGAACCCACGTTGGTCCTGAGGTTGCGTAATTCCTGCAGTGAACTGGGTCCCCTACCGCAAAACTTTTGGAGCTTCCTAACTCTATATTTCTCCCCTCATCCTCCACCCTTGTTGGATCAACCGATCAAATAGCGTTACCGGTCTTCTCCGCATGAGGAGCTCCGCCAGCAAGAGTCCTGAAGCTAGGGGAGTTGTCCTATAACAAATGAGAAACTGACAAGTTGGAGGTTCAATTCGCCGGGACCCATGCGCTGCAGTACGTCTTTCGTAGTGCACACTTGGTGCTCTACCTGACCATTTGTGGAGGGGTAAAATGGGGCAGAGATGATGTGCTGGATGGCATTCCTCTCGATGAATGCCTTGAATTCCGCAGACGTGAAAGTACTGACGTTATCGCTCACAAGGACGTCGGGCAGCCCAAAATAACTGAACACCTTGCACAATTGTTTAACGGTTGCAGCAGATGAGGTGTTAGACATGGGAATGACTTCCAACCACTTGGTGTATGAGTCGACTATCAGCAGAAACATGGACCCACGAAAGGGGCCAGTGAAGTCGACGTGTACTCGGGACCATGGCCCACGGGCCGTGTCCCATTCCCTATGGGGCAGCCGGGACTCCTCGGGCTGAGAGCTCTGGCAGCTCTCGCATGTGCCCACCAAGTGCTCTATATCCGCGTCTATCTGGGGCCACCAGAAGTAGCTCCTGGCCAGTGCTTTGGAGCGCACTATTCCCGGGTGGCTGGTATGCAGTAGCCTCAGCACCTTTGCACGTAACTTCTCTGGGATGACTACCCGCTGGCCCCAGAGAAGGCAGCCCCTTTCAAGGGAAAGCTCTACTCTGCACCTGAAAAATGACTTGAACTCCTCCTCGGGGGGAGTTGTGGGCCACCCTTTTCTCACCCAGGAACTGACTTGGGACAGGATCTTGTCGGCCGCCGTGGCTTTGGCGAGGTCTGCGGAACTATGGGGGGCGAGTCAAGAGACTTGATAAACAGGACTTGGTGGTCCTGCTCTACCTAGCATTTGGGGTCTCCTAAACTAGGGAGAGGAGATCGGGACAGCGCATCTGCATGAGAGATCTCCTTCCCTGGGCAATGGACCAGCTTGTACTGATAGGCATTGAGGAAAATCGCCCAACGCAGCATCCTGGGGGACAGGATTTGTGGGGTGGGCTTGCCTGTAGTGAAGATTCCCAAAAGGGGCTTGTGATCAGTCACAATCTTAAACTCGCGGCCTTATAGGAAATTGTGGAACTTCTTTGTTCCCGCAATTATGGCCAGAGCCTCTCTATCTGTTTGCACGTAATTGCGCTCTGCCTTTGAAAGTGACCTGGAATAGAAGGCAACCGGGGCTTCCTGGTTGAGCGGGCGCTCTCTAACACGTGGCACAGCACCGCCCCCACTCCCACTGGTGATGCATCACAGACCAAAACTACTGGTTTCCTCGGGTCGAAATGGGTCAGGACGGCATCTGAGGACAAGAGCACCTTAAGCTCTTTGAATGCTTTCTCCTGCCTATCTCCCCACCACCAAACCATATCTTTCTTAAGTAGCCCATGCAGTGGCTCTGCAACGGATGCCTTCCTTGGCAAGAAGGAATGGTAAAAGTTCAGGAGCCCTAGAAAAGACTGCAGCTCTGGTTTCACGGTGAGGCGAGGGGTGTTTTGCACAGCTGCAACCTTGGACTCGGATGGCTTGATGCCCTCCGGGGTTATCTTGAACCCGAGAAACTCAACCTCCCTCGCGAAAAACACGCATTTGTCCCTTCTCAACCTCAGTCCCGCTCTCTCGAATACGGAGAGGACCTTGTCTAGTCTCCTTGCTAGTTCCGATTTGCTCCCCGCTGTTATCAAAACATCGTCAAAATATGGGAGCACGCCTGGAAGCCCCTTTAAAAGGTGTTCCACGAGGGACTGGAAGATCCCGGGGGCCAAATTTACACCGAATTGTAGGCGTGTTACCTTGAATGCCCCCTTATGCGTGACGATGGTTTGTGCAGTGGCAGCAGCTGGGGTTACCGTGAGCTGCTGGTATGCCTGTGCCAGGTCTAGCTTGGCAAAACACCTCCCCCCCGTGCAACGTGGCCAGTAAGTGGCTATCTACCGGCACCGAATGGCCTTGTTGATTGTACATTTGTAGTCAGCGCAAATCCTGACCTCCCCAATGGATTTTAAAGCTGTAACAATCGGAGTTTCCCACTCCACAGAATCAACTGGAACTAAAATCCCCTGCCCCACCAATTTGTCCAGTTCCACCTCAATCTTGTCCTTGAGGGCTAAGGGAACTCTTATTGGCTTGAGATGTATGGGCCGGATTTCTGGGTCCAACTCAAAAGAAACCGGGGGCCCCTTGTAAGTCCCGGGCCCCTTCTTGAAAACATCCAGGTGCGCATCACACACGTCCTGAATTGGATCAGTCTCTATGGTGTTTATGCCGGACAGTTCAATTCTCAGGGGAGCAAACCACTGGATTCCCAAAAGGCAACAGGTCCCCCCCTTGAGAACCACTAAGTGCAGTTTTTCTGTGAACCTTCTGAACTTCACCGTGAAGTTTCCCACCCCCAACACCGGGATCCCATAACCCTGCACGTCCCATAAATTCGACTTCATGGGCCGCAACTTGGGGCGTGCATTTGGGGGAATGCGCAGGAACTCCTTCTGGGACAGGATGGAGTAGGACGACCCCGAGTCTATTTCCATCCTAACTGGGACCCCTTGTAACAGTACCTCTACAAAGAAGCGCCGGTGCTCCAGGCCCACACGGTTCACGCCCGCCACGTCATCGTTGGCTGAGACCTTTCCGATGCCGGCCACCTTGTATTGGTGCGCTTGAGGGTGTCTTGATGAGCCCTTGTCCTCCGTTCACCTGTGCCTGCAGACCCTGGCGATGTGGCCTTTCCGGCTGCAGTTGTGGCACTCGGCCTTCCAGAATGGGCACCTCGTTCGGTCGTGAGATGCCCCGCAGCCATCGCAGCGGTAGTTTCCCTTCTCGCTGGCTCAATGCTTTCCTCCGTGCCTCCTGACTCTCTGCACGTCATCATCCTCGCTGGAGCTGGAGTCCGGGTTGTGGATGACTCCTCGGAGGTTGCTGGGTTGCCTGTGGGCTGTTGGGGGCTGTGCCAGGCCGCTTGTGCCAAAGTCCGCCAGGCCTCTTGCACGGGTGACTTGGCCCTCTCAGGTGCAGCCCCTCAGGACTTAAAAACTCTGACCCCGCTCCTCACCGCCTCGGCCGCTTGGGCCTCTCACAGTACCTCGTTGAACGTGAGGCGATGGTCGTGGGTCATCAACTTTCTCTGGACCTCCTCATCCCTTAGGCCATACACCATGCGGTCTCGAAGGGCTATGTCCAGGTCCTCCCATTAGCAGTGAACGGCCGCCAGCCTGAGGGCCGCCGCGTAGGCGGACACGGATTCTCCCGGGCGCTGGTCCCACCTGTGGAACGTGACCCGGGCCTGAAAAATGGAGACGGGCGGCTGGAAGTGATCCCTCAGTATTGTGAGGATGCGGTAAATGGGCACCGCGTCGACTTTCCGGGGAGCCAGCAGGTTCATCAGGATGCGCAGTGTGGCCGGCCCCACCTGGGCTAGGAAGTGCGAGCGCACCTTCCCTTCGTCGTCGATGCCTGCAGCGTCCATCGTGTGCTGAAACTGGCACTCGTACAGCTCCCATTGCTCGGGATCACTGATGTCGAACTGGTGAGGCTTGATCTTGGGATACGCCATGGATCCCACCTTCATCACCAATTTAGTGTCTTGCTCCGAAGACAAAGAAGGAGCGGCAGTGAGGGCTAAACACAGGTTTATTTCATGATGGTCAGGATGAACATGTGGTAATGGCGGAGGTACAGCTCATTTTATACTGCAACAATACATTTGAAAAGGGTTGCACGGTAGCTCATTGGCTGCTACCTGCGTGACGTCATTCTGAGTCATGCCCTTCTTCTTCCAGGTGTTCCTTGCGCGGGAAGGTTCCCGTGGCTGCCAGTGATTGGGGGAATTTGAACCATGTGAGCTGAACACTCGCAGCTGCCCTCTATGGGCAACTGGCTCACGTTCCTTTAACAGCTGGGTTACATTGTAATCATGGTCAGGTTACATTCATACATTCTTAAAGTGATACTGTTACATACACAACAGTAAGGGTAATAAGGAAGGTGGGAAAGGTTAGGTTCCTTTAATAGGGTTGGTGATGTCACCGGCTCATGGGTTATAGGGCAACAGTATCATGACACAGTAGAGCATTGCATTATGGTATAAGGAGATCATAAGTGTGTGATATTATATCTGACAATTGTATCTTTTTTTCAGCTGACAAAATCCCCTGTTATTATTCAAACCTGAAAATCCTGGCCCCCTAGTGCAAATGGTTACAAAACAAACTTCTCTTGTAAACTGATGCATCACATCCAAAAGGTGGGTGCATCAAATATTGTGGCATTACACATTTGCCCTCCTGCCAACCTAGCAGTTCGAAAGCAAGAAATTGCAAGTAGATAAATAGGGACCACTTCGGTGGGAAGGTAACAGCATTCCGTACACTCCGGTGTCTAGTCATGCCTGCCACATGACCACGGAAATGTCTGCAGAAGCAGACAACGCTGGCTCTTTGGCTTAGAAACAGAGATGAGCACTGCACCCTAGAGTCGGATACGACTGGCTTTCGAGCAAGGGAAACCTTTACCTTTACCTTACACATTTGCCAATGAGTTAGATCTGATGCACCACAACTAACAGGTTGTTACATTCTACAGTTTTGCCTGGGTCACTCAAACAATTGTCAATAACTCATGTATTAGCAGCTTAGGAGGAAGAGAGGAAAAAAAGGCTAACATATTCCCTCTGTGCATATATTTTTTAAAAAAATATTAATATAATTGCTAATCACTTATTTTCTGCTCATACAATGCAAAGGCTAGTGCTGTGCTCCTGCCTTTGATTTCATACTTTTCTTTGGCTTGTGTACCAACCAATTCTTGTTAAATATTTATGGACAAGATTAAAGACTTTGTAAAACTTTGCAGCTGCCAGCTGTCCTTGCCTAAAGGATAACACACTGACTTTTCATTTTAATTGGATAACTATGTGACCAAAATATACAAACCGACAAGGAAAAACCAAACATTAAAAATATGTAATGTAATTCTTTTTGAAAAATTGGGAGGAATATCTTTTTCTTATGTTATATGCTTTGGTAGCTGTCAGACATGCAGATAATTTTACCTTTGCAAGTTTGTAGTTTTTTTTGCCATCATTAAATTTCTCTAAGCCAGTAGATGAAGTTGTTGAGTACTCCTGCTAGCTCTGGATTGAGCTACACATGTATATGCATGACCTCCTCTCCTTGCATCCACTGATCTACATCCAATGTTTTGCTTATGTATGTATGTATGTATGTATGTATGTATGTATGTATGTATGTATGTATGTCAGAAAGTAAACAAAAGAAACAAAAACAAAAATGCTGTAACACTTTAAAGACTAAATGCTGCATTTTAATGTTATCTTTCATGGATCAAGTCCACTTCCTCTGACATAGGAGTGAGACTTCATGGCATCAATTTATCTGTACAGAGGTACAGAGTGATTGGTTAGCATAACAGGTAAAGTTAAGGTTTCCCTTGCTCGAAAGCCAGTCATATCCGACTCTAGGGTTCAGTGCTCATCTCTGTTTCAAAGCCAAAGAGCCAGCGCTGTCTGCTTCTGCGGACATTTCCGTGGACATGTGGCAGGCATGACTAGACACCTGAGTGCATGGAACACTGTTACCTTCCCACCGAAGTGGTCCCTATTTATCTACTTGCAATTTCTTGCTTTCGAACTGCTAGGTTGGCAGGAGCTGGGAGAAAGATGGGAGCTCATGCCGTCCTGCAGTACTCAGGAATCGAACTGCTGACCTTCCGCCTCCCAGCCAGCATCTTAGTCACTTGAGCCACTGCAGTCCCTGCAGCATAACAGATAAGTATACAAATCAATATGGCTTTTTACAATGGGTAATAGCAGATAATTTCTGGTTGTTACTCGGGACAATTTTGAATTTATTTATTTATTTTTACCCCACTCTTTTGGTGCAAGCACCACTCTGGACTGCTTTGTTGTTTAGTCGCACAGTCGAGTCTGACCCTTTGCAACCCCATGGACCATTGCATGCCAGGCTCCTCTGTCATCTGCCATCCTCCATAGTGCACCCAGATCTATGTCTGCTGTGTCAACAATGCTCTCTAAACGTCTCATCATTTGCTGTTCCCTTGTCCTTTTGCCTTCAATATTTCCCAGCATCAGGGCCTTCTCCAGTGAGTCCTCTCGTCTCATTTGGTGGCCAAAGTACTTGAGCTTCAGTTTCATTATTTGTTCTGCCATGGAGCAGTCAGGGTTGTTTTCCTTTAGGTTTGACTGATTTGATCTTCTTGCTGTACAGGGGACTCTCAAGAGTCTTCTCCAACACCACAGTTCAAAGGCGTCTATTCTTCTGCACTCAGCCTTCCTTATGGTCCAGCTCTCATGGCCATACATTACTAATGGAAAGACCACCGCTTTAACTATGCAGACTTTTGTTGACAGGGTGATGTCTCTACTTTTTATTAACCCACTTAGTGGAAACCCCATATAATGAATTTTTTTCCATTATGGGGGTATCGTCTTGGCATAACGAATGCTTCATTGTACTAATTTTTCGTTAAACGGAGCATTCGTTATGCGGGGTTCCAGTGTACTTTCTTTCAATCTCTGTCAGAAACAGTGCTTTTTTTTGGGGGGGGGGGGGGGGTTGTAAGGCTGGAAAGACTTCTGTTGGTTAACAAGAGGTCCAAAGCTTGCTTGGCTTTCTTGGAACTAATTTCATGGTTGTTTGGATGCTTGTCTTGTTTTAAAGCCAAGAGACAATAAAAGAGAATACAGGATGTTGGCCCCCTTTTCTCCCTTTTGCCTCTTTTGTAATCCATGTTTTGATACGGTTCTTTCCTTCTGTGATATTAATGAAATTCCACATCTTCTTTTATTCCAATATGCTTGTTGGTTTTTCAGGCCTGAATTAGCTAGAGCATTGACAGAGCTGTCTGATGCTCCTTGCCAAGCCTTTGCCACTAAAAGTCCTTAGGGGGTTCAAGCAGGGTTGAGAAAAACATCACAGGAAAGTGACTCCTTTCCTTTTCTGGACCATCTGTTTTCCATGCACTGAATTTTTAGCAGGCCTCAACCACTAACCATTCAAAGTGGCAAGCAGGCAGCAGTCTTCAGGGTGAAGGGGAGATGAGTTGAGGAAAAAGGTAATTATAAGGGAGTATAACACATTCTCTGAGCTCATGGCAACTTTAAAAAAATCTCAGTTCTTTGAATCTGAGGCTTCAAAGTGAACCTGGCTTCTCAACATGGTTCTCGAAGACCTGTACGCAGAGTGACTCGGAAATGTTGGCTTTAAGAATGGATGGAAAACAGCAGTAGTAAAGGAGCTATTAGAAAACAAAATCACCTGCGGCATGTGCCTTCAGATCCCAAGGTAGAATGAAACAACTTGCTGCTCTACGATGGATGTGTTGTGCTCAAAAATATACTGTGTGTATTCAATTAACACTTCCTTTTCTTTGATGATTCACCACTAGTGGCTATTGTGGCTCTCATTTGTCATGTGTGAAAGGAGAGTTTGGTTATTACTTAATATTTTGACTTATTAAGTGGGTAGGAGCCTTCAGACTGTTTCAAACAAAAATGGCTTTTTGCCTCAAAGGTCAAGAGGAGCATTCCTGGCAAAAGATCAAATTAATCCCCAGGGTTGCTTCTTCAGCTAATGGTTTTTGCTGCACAGTGGAAGATTTGCTGATAAAAGCGCCCACAACAATAGCACAAGATGCTGGGTGTCTCAGAATGAAGTGTAGCACTTTAGGCAAGTTGCCAGGCGTCACAATTTGGAAGGTTTGTTAAGACTGGGAAAATGGATAACTAGCAGAGGCTAGCTGTTTGGTGAAGTTTCAAAAAAAACTTTTCTTTTATCAGCCAGCACCAGGCACTAAGGTGGTTGAGAATAGGCCTTGGCAGTTACCCCACTATGTTGACCCCTGCTGGCATTCATACTAAACAATTAAGACCCAGGTAAATTAGATTCTTAGGATACAGCAATTGATGAGAAATAGAGCTGAAGACTTTGTGGCAATTTAGGAATACATGTGATTTTAAGTACGTGAACTGGCCAGAGTAGGAATATAAATGTAACGAACAAATGAACAAACAAACAACATTGCAGGCGCACCCCCCCCCCCCAATAATGGACTCAGACACAAATGAAAGTGGATAACGGCATTGGGCCACATTTATTGATTCATGCCCTAGTCCGAATTATAAATTTCTATTGGTAAAACGACCAATCATAATTCTTAAGGCAAGCAGGCCGAAGTAACACTGGTAAGGTACCACCCAAAATTGCCAACGGCAATTGTTACAATGTATCTATTTGTATCAATTTGTTTGTTGACAACAAACAAATTGTTGACCGTAGTCAATATCTACCTAATGACCCCACCCTCTGACGTGTATCCGTAAAATCAGGGGGTGATTCCAGCTGTCTAGTGGTAACCATCACCCCCTCGCCTGGTTCGTCGTTGACCGGACAACGTTTAAACAACTTATGCCTATCTAGTGTTGTCCAGTCAATTGCGAACCTGCCGGATACCTGTGGGTCATAAATGTTTACCTTACCAGTGCTACCCGCCCATGTGACCAAAGTCAACAGTAGCACAGAACAAACCCCTATATCAAACCATAGCAACAGTGTGGGATGGGCAAAAAAGCCAGGACTCAAGGGCCAATAGCGAGTCCCAGCCAAAAATTCCCACCCGGCCCCGAAGCGACCAAGAAATCACACTGTTAACTAGGGAGGGGGTGGAGGGGAAAAACTTCTCCGCTCCGTCGCTTCGCCAAAATGGCAGCACAGCTGCCTCGTGGCCAGCCCTTTTATTAGGGTGCTGGCCACGCCCCTAACTACCCGGATGGCTTCGTCCGGTGGGGGGGGGGGCCGCAAAGAGAACGGCGGCCATTTTGGCGCCACGCTTCCATTGCAGGCGCACCCCCCCCCAATAATGGACTCAGACACAAATGAAAGTGGATAACGGCATTGGGCCACATTTATTGATTCATGCCCTAGTCCGAATTATAAATTTCTATTGGTAAAACGACCAATCATAATTCTTAAGGCAAGCAGGCCGAAGTAACACTGGTAAGGTACCACCCAAAATTGCCAACGGCAATTGTTACAATGTATCTATTTGTATCAATTTGTTTGTTGACAACAAACAAATTGTTGACCGTAGTCAATATCTACCTAATGACCCCACCCTCTGACGTGTATCCGTAAAATCAGGGGGTGATTCCAGCTGTCTAGTGGTAACCATCACCCCCTCGCCTGGTTCGTCGTTGACCGGACAACGTTTAAACAACTTATGCCTATCTAGTGTTGTCCAGTCAATTGCGAACCTGCCGGATACCTGTGGGTCATAAATGTTTACCTTACCAGTGCTACCCGCCACCCGGAGAGGCTTCAATAAAGGCTCGATGCCCCCCCCAAGACCGTCAGCTCGGTCGACAGGCCTGCTCGCCAATCACTCAACAGGAGGTCCATACCTCCTCGCGACAGATGGACCCCATCCCCTGCATAAAGCCCATAATTTTGCAGACTAATGGCCGGATGAGAACTGACCCGCCCCCAGCCCTTGGTCGAAAGGAATCGGGCCACCGCCCTGTTCACCATGCGCCTAGCGTGGTCCAAGGCCTGGAGATCAAGGCCTCCCCTATAAGCATGCCGTGGGACCATATCTGACCAAACAAGGGTGGTGGTGGGCCATACGTAATGTAAGTAGGCGAGGTCACTGCAAATCGCATGCTTCAGCGATAAGCCAGTGACCTGTCCCAAATCATTACCCCCAAGATGTATGATCAGGATGTCGGGCGGGTCAGCGTTCCTTGCCGAAAAGAGGAATGGCAAGAGCTCCCGCCACAACATACCGGGCTTACCGTACCATGTGAGACTTGCGTACGCACCGAGTCCCAGTCGGGGTCCCCAATCTGTCGCCGCAGCGTAACGCGCTGCCCTGTGCATGTAGCTATGGCCCACCAGCCATACTGTCACCGGTGTGATACGACACCCAGGGTCTATCAAGGGAAAAAAGAGGTAAGGAAGAGATATGTGGTGACTAAAAACGGTACTCACGGTGGGAGTGGGCGAACATAAAACTGGAAACACTGCGAGCCCCACCTCCCCATGCTGCGTATGTCAGCCCCGGAGTACCCATAAGCAGCCGCAGTAGAGGCCGCCCCAATTCTAAATGAATGGGTGCCGTAACGGGCCCCAGGGAGGCCAACCCTAACCAGTGCCTTCCCAGTCACCTTCCAAAATTGAAATTTAGTGAGGGGAGACCCATCTTGGTGACAGAAAAACGGGCCATGGTGCGTGCCACGCCGTGCAAGGAACTCCTGTAGGGCACCAACCGGACAGATGTCTGCCAAGGAACATCGTAGCAGTCTTACACCACTGCCTACGCCGTGCTGATCTGTTTTAGAGGAGCGTATCCTCAACTGAGCCCAATCATTGCAAACATAGACATCTTCGAGTTCCAGTGCCCTACGACTTGCATCCGCCTTAGTCAGCATCACAAGCTCGCTGATGCGGAGCGCTCCAAAAAAGGCCACCGTTGTAGCCGCATGAAACAGGGCTGCCTCATACCTATTGAAACATAGGTCATGCCAGCCCCGTGCCAGTTGGGTAAGGACCCCCGGTGAAATTGGGTGACGGTCGTCCAGGCTACGCCCACGTTCCCGCACCCACCCCTCCAAAACGTGTCTCACACGGAAATCAGCGGTACTGTCCGCATGACCTCCCACCTCGGCCATAAAAGCCAGTGCTGATAGCCTAGATGCTATGGTGCGGGGTGCCAGGCCCTGGGCGTGCAGGTAAACCATGAAATGAAGGAGGTGGGCCACTGGGATCGGCCAGGTATCCGGCAGTCGAAATTGGGTACAAAAAGTCTGAAAGGAAACCAACGCGTGGTGATACGCCTTACGCGTGCGTGGCGCCAGAGACATGCCGATCGCCCGGTTCACCTCTCCTTGCCAAAGGTCCATATCTCCTCCGGGAGTGGCGAGGGAAATTCCTCCGCATCCGGGGCCAAGGCACGGAACCGGGAGATCTGCAGGCGGGACAAAGCATCAGCAATATCATTATTCACCCCCGGGACATGCCTGGCCCTGAACAGTACATTGAGGCGCAGGCTGCGCAATACAAAATGGCGCACGAGGTCCATGACCCGGGGAGACTTAGAGGTCTGTGAGTTGACAATGTGGACAACGGCCGCATTGTCACACCAGAAATGCACCACAGAGTTGGCCCACTCCTCACCCCATAGCATCAAGGCCCCCAGTATGGGAAAAAATTCCAAATATGTGAGATCCCTCAGGCGGCCCGTGCCTGACCAGGCTGGTGGCCATCCACCATAGGCCCACTTCCCATTGAAGTACATCCCATAACCAAGGGATCCCGAGGCATCAGACTGAATCTGAAATTGGGGTGAAGCCAGGAGGTCTGACTTCCAAAATGAGACCCCTTTAAACTCCCTCAAGAACTGGAGCCATATGTGCATATCTGCCCTGATGCCCCGTGTCAATCTGGTCCTATGATGGGGCCTGGATAAGCCTGACGTGGCGTCGCACAAGCGCCGAGCAAATGCCCTGCCAGGTGCGACCACCCTGCAAGCGAAATTAAGGTGTCCATGTAGCACCTGCAGTTCCCGAAGGGATGCCTTGCGCTTAGCCAGCAAGTCCGATATAAGGGCCACTATCCTTGACACCTTGTCTTCCGGCAACCTAGACGCCTGCGCTACCGTGTCAATCTCCACCCGCAGGAATATTAACTTATTAGACGGGCCTTCGGTCTTTTCGGGCGCTAAAGGGACACCGAGTTCCTGCATTAGCGTCTGAAATGTGTTGAGGAGACGTGTGCACGTGTCCCAGCCCCGTTCACCCCCGAACAAAAAATCATCCAGGTAATGTGCTACAGACCGAGACCCTGACCTACGGATGAATGCCCACTGCAGGAATGTACTGAAACGCTCGAAAGCCGAGCAGGATATGGAACAGCCGAATGGCATGGCCTTGTCAAAATAATATTCACCCCGGAATTTGAAACCCAGCAACTCAAAGTCGCCCGGGTGCACCGGCAGGAGACGAAAAGCCAACTTAATGTCACACTTAGCCAACAGTGCACCCGGGCCACATGAGCGCACCATGCGCAATGCCTGGTCAAATGATGTATACCTGACAGAACAAAGGTCCTCAGGGATAGCATCATTGACCGAATGACCGGCTGGGTAGGACAAGTGATGAATCAGGCGGAACTCGCCCGGGGACTTCTTGGGCACTAGTCCTAGAGGAGACACTTTAAGGTTGGTGAAGGGGGCGTGGGGAAAGGGCCAGCGACCCTGCCCGCAGCGACCTCCTTATTAATGCTGGCGGCAGCCACCTCCTCCCTTCCTCTAAGTGACAAAAGGTTGGGTGTGTCTTGCGGTGACCTATCCCCCATGAAAGGAATACGGAAACCCAGTTGAAAACCCTGAAGGAGGTACACAGCGTCTGCTTTCTTCGGGTACAATGCGAGCCAACGCTCCAGCATGTCGACATTAAGTGGGGAGGGGGCCTTTCGGTGAACCCATTCCTTCCGTGGCAGTCCTACCTGCCCCTTGCCCGCCCCTACCCCTGCCCCTGTATCCTCCCGGCCTGGGACAGGCGGAGGCAGCATGGGGGCCAGAACAAGAGGGGCACTCATGCTTGGACTTGCAATTTTTTCTGTTGCAAGAACCATTGGACGAGAAGGTCCAGCACAGCAGGCGGGCTGGAACCCCCTGCCCCGCCACTTGGCGGGGAACCTGTACCGGGGCCGCTCGTTGGACCGCATGTCCACAATGGTATCTCTCCCCAGGCGCCGGGCGCGTGGGGGTCATATACAGAAGCCACAGCTTCTGGCAGGGCTCATCCCACCTCATCTCTGGGTGCAGTGGAATCCTCATGCGGAATTCTTCGTCGTAAGCCAGCCACGACGGGCCCGGGAAGTCAACCATGGCCCGGTAGATGTTGTCCAGATACTGGACCATAGGGATGGCCAAATCCAGCCTAGCCCTGAGGTAAATGGCCATGTAAATCAGGTACGCTGGCAACCAATTTGCCCACGTGCGTGGCGGCTTACGACGACGTGCCTGCTCCTTATCCTTCTCGTCCAGCCCTTCCCTCTCCTCCTTGGTCGGCTCCCGATTAAGAAGGGAGAAGATGTCTACATACTCTCCCCTCCAGATCTTTTCCCTGGTGGACTGGGCCAAATGGTCCCCCAGGGGCAAGGAATACCCTGCCGTTGGCAGTGCCGACACCGGCACAGAGGGAACCGCGGGCAAAGCAAAGGGGGCCTGTACCAGCCCGGGGATCCCCAACACATTCCCCACCACACAGGGGGCGCCACCCAAACCCGGGCCCTGTGTCAGGGGTGAAGTCGCCGGGTTGGCCGTGGGCAATTGGACCGCCGGGCCACCCGTGCGAGGCCATGGCCATTGGAAAGCCCCCCCAGGGAAGTCAGTTGTGTGGGTGCACTAGCTTGAACTGCATACTCACCCGATGCACCCCCACGGGCCGCCCCCACCGGGGGTTCCGGCCCGCTGGGGGCGTCGGAGCTCACGACCGAAGCTGAGCTCATCGACGGGGCCAGACCCGCACCAGACTGCTGCACCTGTTGAGTGGGGAGCTGCGAGGCAGTGGCCGCCACCGGCCTGCGCGCCTCAGGTGGCTCAACCCGACCCGTCGCCGGCCGCTGTTCGGCAGCCAAAGGGGCCACCTGGAATCCTAAAGGCACTCCTGTTTGATTGGCCCTCGCCAAGGATGGTTCAAGTGCCGCAACGCGGGCCAGAAGGGCCTCCACGTTGACAAAGGCCCCAGCCCCAACAGGGGGCAAATGGGCAACCGACCCATAGGTAACGGGTACCTGTCCAGGCCCCTGATTCCCAGGGGCCAGATAAGGCCAAGAGCCCATGCCCGGCCCTTGTGGAGCCGTGGGCACACCCTGCAAATGCAGGGAACCCAACCACCCCCCGTGGCTCGCTCCCCCCATGGGGAACTGTGCACCCGGGCAAGAGGGCCCATCCGCACGGAGCCTGGCGGGGGCAGTGGTCATCGCTTGCGGGCCAAGGGCCGCGGCCCCGTCCGGGCAACCTGCACGCACCGCGGATCAGGCCAAGGGGCCACCGATCCCATCCCACCGGTCCCGGTGGGCTCCGTTAAAGGTGGCTGCTGGGAGGGCGCAGTCGCGGTCATCCGACCCGGCTGGCGCCTCCGCGCCGATCGAGCCAAGTTAGCAGTTGCCTTCTTCTTAGAGGGCATAGCTGAGTTAGCTAGGAAGCCGAAGAAGAGAAAAAAGGTTGCCCAAAAAGGCTTCCCCTGGAAGGATACGAGCGACGGAGGTAAGAGGGAAAAACTTCTCCGCTCCGTCGCTTCGCCAAAATGGCAGCACGGCTGCCTCGTGGCCAGCCCTTTTATTAGGGTGCTGGCCATGCCCCTAACTACCCGGATGGCTTCGTCCGGTGGGGGGGGGGGCCCGCAAAGAGCGCGGCGGCCATTTTGGCGCCACGCTTCCATTAGTTTGGGCTAGGGAAAAGGGAGTGTAGGAGAGAGAAAGGCTAAAATTAGCTGCTCTAATGCTACAGCTACCAAAGATAGACCAATGTTGCTCATTTAAAAAGGAAATCTGACAGAGCATGTACAACATATAAATTGGAATTAGAAATCAGCCTCATATCTTCAAAAGGATGGATATCTAGCAGTTGAGAGATTTCATATTAGAAGAGGGAGGATTACTACTGTCTGGAATCAGTGATACGCTGCTCCTGGTGCTCATAGGTGCACGGGCACCGCTAGCTGAAATTCTCCCAGCCACGCCCACTTGGCTGGCTACACCCACCTCTCTACCTCAGGCCATGGTATGGCCGGCCAAGTGGCCGTGGACCACAGAGTTAGCCACATCCACAGAGTTAGCCACACCCACAGAGTTAGCCACACCCAGGGTGGGGGTAGTAATTTTTCCCCCCCAGCGCATCACTGTTTGGAATGTTTTTAGAAGTATCATGGTTACAATTAACACTCCTTTAACTTTGACCAAGGCCTGCCTAACAGCCTTTATAAGCATGTTGCCTAATATTAAAGAGAGGATAAAGCCAGTTGTAGCTGATTCTAGGGTTCAGTTCTCATCTCTTTTTATAGCCAAAGAGCCAGTGCTCTCTGTGTCTGCAGACGTTTCTGTGGACATGTGGCAGGCGTGCCTCAACATCAGATGACGTGGAACACTGTTTACCTTTCCACCGAAGTGGTCCCTATTTATCTACTTGCAATTTCTTGCTTTCAAACTGCTAGATTGGCAAGAGCTGGGACAGAGATGGGAGCTCACTCCATCATGCAGTACCCAGGAATTGAACTCCAAACTTCCAGTCAGTGAGTTCAACATCTTAACCACTTGAGCTACCACAGTCCCCTATATTAAGGAGAAGCTACAAGACATTACAATAAGTCTAAAGTTAGAGTCTTGAGGCATTCCATAATAATAAATTGAACCTCACAATACTCAAATTACTATACTGTACTTATTCTCTGTACCTCTGAGACACCTTGACATTAGACAGCTATATATCAGGATTGTCATTGTTTTGAGTGCAACAAAGGCAGTTGACAGATGTATTTCCCTGTCAAACAGGGAAAAAAGAATTGCTCTTCTTGCACTATATATCATAAGAGGTCTTACTGAGTATAATGAAGACATTTAATCCGAGTTTCATGATGGAATGGAGCTACATAGTCTGAAGTACAAATCTGGCATAAGCCAAGCTGTGACTTGACTATTTACTTGATCATTCCCTTTTTTCAGATTGTGGTATTTTTGAACCACAATCGTGCCAACCCTGGTAATGGCAACCTTGTGTTGCCAGCTAATCTCTCTCACACTAGATCAGGCGAAAGAAACTGCAGAATGAACTCACCTAAAGGTGCCTTCATTTTTGCAGTTTCATGTCTGGTCCAGGCACTGAAAATGAGACCAATGCTACTTAGTTGTGACTCATTGGTTAGAATCCTGTTGCTTGGTATATAAGATACACTAGAGTTGACACATAGTACTGTTCTATTGATTCATATGGGTTTACTCTACTTGTGAGCCACTATACTAAAGTATGTTGCAGTCAGAGTAGTCCTATTTGAATCAGTGGAATTATAGAAGAGTTGACTCAACAAATTCCCATTGGTGCAGTGAGCATAGCCTAGTGTGATTTATGTTCAACAAGATTTTAGCCACTATCAACATTTACTGTTGGAAATGTCAGCTCTAGTAGCAAAAGATCTTAACTTTTGGAGGGGTGATTACCGTAAGCATATAGATAGTTAAGTGAGCCCATATATTTTCCTTCTTGTCTTTTGTTGTTTTTAGATTGTTACTCTTTAGTTCATCCCTTTCATTTCTTGTTTGTTGTTTCATGACTAGAGAGAAAAATCGGCAAGTAGTTTCTCCATAATAGCTGCTAACATACTAACATGGATGGAACCCAGTTCTATGAGCTTCTGTAAGTTAAATGTAAAGAGGTCTCCCCTCCTCCTGTACACATACCTGGATTTTCTAAGATGGATAAAACTCACAACCTTTTAGTTGCAGAATCGAGCTCACAACCTTTTGGTTGCAGGACAGCAGTTTAGCCACTGCACTATTAGGGCTCTTTGTGGGGTATTATCTATATAGTATCATGCAAAAGTCTTAGGACACCACCAGCTGGTTTGGGGAAAAATCAGTGAGTGATTTGGAGGGGGCCATAACTCAGACACCTGAACTCCAAACTTCACCAAACTTGGAGAGGGTTGGGATGAGATTCAGCAGAAGACTCTCTTCAATTTTGGTGGGTCTAGGTGACTGGGATATAACCCCACGGGAAATAGAATGGAAGGCACATAGCAATTGACTGAAATGTTATACTAATCAGAATGTTTATTTTCTTGATAATTTAAAATTCTTATGCGAAATTCAAGAGCATAGGTCTCATATATGGTTATGCTTGAATGATACTTGAATGATACTAAGGCTTTATCTGGCATTGTTCCTTTCTGTATGACACCTAGAAAAACGAAGGGAAAGCAGCTGGGAGATTGAAAGGCTAGTTAAAATCACTATGTGAATACTGTACATGTCTATTTCTAACAATATGGTTTCTTTTTTATTAGAGTGGTATAACATTGACAGGGCAGCTGAGGAGCCCTTTAGCAATAGGAAGGCTAATTACTTGCCATGAGGAAAAAGGAGCTTGTTATTTGGTGGTTCTGTCTTCTCTAAGTACACTAAATCACTGTAATAAATCATATTCAATAGACTTACTATGTTATTTGAGTCAATAAATGATACAACCAGGGAATGTAGTATGCATTAGGATAGAAAATCTATTTCAGGGTGGGATGAAGATATTATGGCTTAATGGTTTAACACAGGGGTTCTCAACCTTTTCATGCAATGGGCCAGACCATGCCCCCCAAAAAACTGAGCGAGCTGGGCTGGTGGTTCTCCCCACCATAAATGCTGCTGTAAAATGCACCTGCGGCTGTTGTAAATGAATTTACAACAGTCGGGGTGCATTTACGGCTGTCATAAATGCATCTGTGTCTGCTTCTGGTGGTGAAATGGTGTCATGGGTCGGATCTGGCCCACGGTCCCTAAGTTGAGAACCCCTGGTTTAACAGAAGAAAATAAATACTGTAATCAGGAAACAAGCCTTTATGTGTTACCTGTATGGAAAAACTTATATGTATGTGTTTTCCATATTTATATCTTTATGCAAAGCTCATTTGAGAGCCAGTTCCTGGCAATCAGTCACAAAAACTTGTAATTCTGTTACCTGAAAACTGCTATCCCATTTTTTCTGTCATAGAAAGACCTGCAAGCACCAGAGATGCATTTCCGAAATTAATTTTTTTCCATTGGCAGAGCCCCTCCCCCCCAAGAACCACAGAGACTTGAATTTCAGGCAAAAAAATAAAACAGAATGTTTATTGAATATGCATTTACTCAACAGTGGCCTGCTGCTGGCCAAAGATAGCTCACAATCTTTGCCTGCTACAAAAATCTAAATGTGAGCTTCCCTAACTACATTTTGAAAGTGAGCTAGAGAGCTGGAGTCCTGAAATCATGAAGTCCTTTTATACAATTCTACAGATACAAACTAATCCTATCCTCTATCTAAAGTTACAGTAAAGTTTTTACAAAGAAACAATAATCTAGCAGCAGGCTGTTATTTCATAGGTAAATAAGTAAATTTTGGGTTATAATATTAAGTATTTATGCAAATGAGTGGTATTGGTAAAAAGATTACAATTTCCAGGAAATAATAGTGGGAGGAGGTTGGGGGATTAGGTAAAGACCAGTCAATACATTAGCCAATGACAGATTGAATTTGTGGAGTGTGCCACCAATGAACATGCTTGGCTTGAAGACAGGAACCAATCAGGATCACTGCAAGTCTGAGGCGGGAGGTTTGACTGACTAGTCATCATCGTTGGATCTTCACTTGATAAAGTTCTTGGTATTTCCAACCCACATAATCCTATCCTATCTCCAGGCAGAAACTAACCAGTATTATGCACATATGTTAATTATAGACCCCAGAAATAAAGATGCGAGAAACACACGCAAAAGAATAATCACTAAAGCAATCAAGTCTGTGTTTTTTGCTGCAAACTTTCAAGAAGTTTGGAGATGGGTGTGTGGCCTTTTGGGCATCAGGTGTTAACTGAATGTTTCCTTTGGACTGCAGTATGCCTCTTGGGTCTACCGAGGTAGGCTCAAGTTTAAAGAAAATATTGTGGAAGTTTCCTGCTTTGAAAATACAAAATAGAACATGTTAGAATCATTTTACAACATTTTTAATGATTTTTGGAACATTTAATTGTGACTGCTAATTAAACTTCAATCAGGGATTAAAGGGTTAAATTCACCCTGCCTATGGTGAGCATGGCTCCAAAGATGGGAAAACTGCATTTTAATTCAAACCGTGATTACCTTAAAGTAATTTTAAAGCCTTAAAATTTACTTTATAAGTAGGAGCCAATTGGGAATAAACAAACTTTTACTGTCTTACTCTCAAGGAGACCTTTCTCCAATCCATTCCACCACTGACCCTTGACTGGTCAACCAAGCTCCAGGAGTGAAGACACAATTTTTAACAATTATTTTAAACTTTAATTCAGCATTTAAAGTGTTAACTTTTAAACTGAAATTCCCTCTGCTGTCTTCCCCTATCACTCTGAATTTTTGCTAATATTTTTTGTTTGTGGTGCTGTTGAAGAATCATTAGAAAGTACCTATTTCTTTGAAGCCCTGATTGAATCAGTCAGAATGGATACATTGTAGCAAATGTCCAGCTTTTGAAGTACCAAATTTGGATTCCCATTCATATCAGCTCGCAGGTCATTCAGGAACATTGTACTGGTCTACTGGCCATTCTCAATTGGACACAATCGTCTGGGAGAATTTTCCAGTCTACTGTCCTTTATTTTTTTTAAAAAATTACATTTTCAAATTTGGGGTGGACTACTCTGCTTGTCCCTTCTATTTTAAAACATTTTTTTTCCTGGAAGTCGGGGCGGTCTACCTGCTCTTGAGACACCTGCCCTCGTTCTCTGAACAGCCCCAGTCTACTTTGGCTTCCATTTTAAAAAAATCTCATTTGCCACCGAAGCCCAGAGTACCTTGGCTTCTTTTAACTAGGCCAGTCTACTTCACTCAAGCCAGCATATGTGCTTTATCCCCACCCTTGCTTCTGAAGCAAGGCTGGATCTACCACCATGTGGTTGAACGAAGAATCATCCTACTGGTCTACTGCCCAATGTAATTGCATAGGCTCTTCAACCAAAGCTCCGCTTCCAGAGCGGAGCCCGGTCTACTCCTATTCAAGTGAATGGTATTTATGGAGCTTAAAGGATCACAATTGTGATCCTTTGGAAAATGGTTAAAATAGATCTTTGCAGTAATTTGTCTGCAAAGTGTTGTGAATGAGTGCGTGTTAGTGTAGTGCTTTGTGCGTACAGAAGCCTAACCTTAAAGTGGATGGCAAATGAAAAATAAAGAGAGAAGTATCTTTATTGGAAATAAAAATATTAAAAAAAAAGAATAAAGGTAATTTCAGATCTGGGGTAACATAAACACATGATTTTAACCTTCCACCTACACAAAGATAAGTCTCATATATGGTTTGTTACACAATTCATGTAGGCATTTGCCAGCCTCACAGGTGGTTCCCTCAGTGGTTCCCAACCATGGTGATGTACAAATTACTGTTTGTTTATTCCCCTGGCAGGCTCCCTTTCCAATTTACCTGAAAGGGGATAGATGAGAAAAGGAACACACATACTAGAGACCCAGGTGTTCTTGTACTACACTGCAGAAATCTTGGCTAAAGGTGAAAGCTTCGAGGAGTTTTAGTCCAAGAACATCAGGGCCCCCAAGGTTCTCAACCACTGCTCTAGGAGCAGAGAGGTCTACTTGAATTGCAATTTTTAAAATTCCCCCTTTTCTCTATGTAAGTGCAGGTAGCCGTTAGCATGCTGCCCTGCCTCTGTAGCCTTTATGTTGCCCACCTCTTATCAAAAGAGTTGTTCTCCTGCATCATGACTAAAGACATGTTGCTGCCACGGGCAAAAAGATGACTTCCTTCCCATTGCACCTTCAGAAGCCATTAAGATTGGTACATGAATCTTACCTGTGACATCATTCTGTATGCCACCTAAAGGATAGGTGTCTGGCTTATAACATGCAGGGAAGGTTGCCTGGAACATGTTTCTCCCTCCTTCCACAGAGACAACCATGCAGGAGGCTTCTGCTGTCTCCCCCTCATCTCCCCAACATCTGCAACCTTCGCCCTTGCTCAAAAGCAAGTTGTATCTGACTATGGGATTTGGTGCTCATCTCCATATACAGCCAAAAAGTCAGTCTGCAACTGTCTCCGTGGACATATGGAAGGCATAACTAGACAATGGGAGTGCACAGAATGCTGTTTACCTTCCCACTGAAGTGGTACCTATTTATCCACCTGCAATTTTTTGTTTTCAAACTGCTAGGTTGGCAGTAGCTGGGACAGAGACGAGTCACAGGAGCTCATGCCATTGTGCAGCACTTGGGCCTTGAACTGCTGACATGCCGGCCTTCCAGTCATCAAGTTCAGCAACCTTATTTATCTAATACTACAATTAAACTGACTCTGCAGAGATGATAGTGCTAACAAGCAAGCTGGAGATAAATTAATTCAAATATAAGATAGCAACTATTCAGGAATTTAGTATTAATATGTCTGTCCAGATGGCTGGTTCTGCTAACCACACAGATCTTACCAAGTTGGTCTGGCATAGAAGCTTTCCCTAGAAATAAATACACCAGGTAGATTGACTATGCATGCCACCTCACCCCAAGAAAAAAAGAGCTACTGTAGTTTATTTATTTATTTTCTTGATTTATAGTTGTTCAGAGCAATCCACAAAAAACAGACAGAGGAGAAATTTCTCTCAATTTCACATCCATAAAGCTAGGAGAAAGTTATATATGCTGACTTTTTAAAGCAGGAGTTCTCAACCTTTTTAAGCCGGGGATTGGGTCGCGCTCTCTCAGACAGCTTCAGGGGCCGGGGGGCCATTTTGCGCTTCCTACACCACATGGCACTTCCTGGTGTGGTGGAGGTGGTGGTAGGCCACATGAAATGGTGCTGTGGGCTGCATCCGGCCCACAGGCAGCAGGTTGAGAATCCCTTTTTTAAAGGTTTGCACATATACAAATTAAAAGCACTAGGTGGCAGTAAAATTTTTCTGTAGGGTTGATGGAAGTGTCTGATGAATGTTAGAGAACCTAAGTCTGAGAGAGTGAGAGAATAGAATAGAATAGTTAGCCTCCACCATATTTTAGGGTGTTGTCTGAATACACAAGCTGGAAGCATGAAAGGCAGTTGCAAACCAGGAGAAAAGGCCTCCCATAAATTAAACTTTGGTGTGTACGTGTGTGTGCAGAAGCTCCTCAGTCTATTCCCAGGGCTGGCAACCTTTTAAAGTTAGGGGCCTGGTCATGCTCACTCAGACAGTAAACGTGTATGCAGTAGTTGTAAATGTGTCCGCAACCACCGTAAACACATCCACGGCTGTCATAAATGCATCTGTAGTCACCGTAAATGCATCTGCGGCTGCTTCCAATGGCAGTGGTGGTTGGAGTCAGGGTGGGGGGGTTGATGATTTAGTGCTGTGCGCCTTATTAGGTTGCCGAACCCTGATCTACTCTGTACCCAAATAAAGTGCATGCCAATTGGAGCTGATCCATGCTGTACCCTTCAGGGCATAATCCAATCAAATCCATTCCTGGATTTGCCATTTAGAAAAAAATATCTCACAAATGAGGGTGAATGCAAATAGCTGTGACTGGTGGGGGCAGTCAGAGGACCCACAGCAATATCTGATGCATGCATCGGATAATGCTAAAAATCGGATAACGACCAGATTTGTGGAACCAAGTTTGGTCGTTATCCGAGGTATTACTGTATTTTTGAACCACAACCAAGCATACCCCGAACAAAAGCTACCTTTTGTTGCCAACTAATCTTTTTCACACTAGGTCAGGCGAAAAGAACTACAGAATGAATTCACCAAAAAGCTGTTTTCATTTTGGCAGTTTCACGTCTGGCCTAGACACAGAAGAAGATAAAGTAGAGAAGTTTTATTTTAATGGACAACCAGTGTCTTAATTGTTGGCACACCCACCTAACTTCCACCAGACAAATATTCAATTAACTCTCCTTTGGGAACTTCTGACACATTAGATCAATGTCTCCTGCATGCTTGCTTACTGATATGCTTTATGTAAGCTACTGAAATGTATTAACCTGTGGCTGGGGGTTATATACTTTTAATTCCTGCTTTGTGTTCATGACACAGTGGGCGTTTGGACTGTGCTGGGAGAAACAGTAGAGCAATGAATTTTGAAGTGCAGTTCTTCATCGTGCTCTCAGCCACATTCCGAAGGAGTGGCCAGTTATGCAAGGAACTGCATTGCTCCACATCCAGCCAAATCTAGCTGTAGTAATTTCTAACAAAAGCAAGTATTTTTAAAAATTGATGGGTCTTAACTGACTATTCAAGACTAAGCCATTATAGAGTACTTTGCAGTACGTATATTGGCCAGAAAGATCCATGTTGATCTTGTAGGTGGCCAGTTACTTTTAAGCATATGGAATAGCAGAATACCATGCAGATTGTTTTCTAATCTACAATGCATTCACCCTTAAATATTTTGAGCTTTATTTCTCTCCACCTTTCTGATGCTACCCATGGTTACTGCCCAATTCTTTGGTGTTAGTGAAATTTAAACATGTGCAGGAATAATTGTAGATGATTGCATAGCTCGGTGGTTTAAAGTGTCTGTCTGCAGAGCCAGAGATTGCTAGTTCAATTCCCCCCTGTGCATCCCAGAAGAACTGTTTGGCAGTGGGCAAGCTGCATTGAAAGATGCCCCCAGAAGAAGAAAATGATAGACCATTTTTGAGTCCTCTCTACCTAGAAAATTCTGGGAAAGGTTGCTATAAATGAGGATTGACCTAATGGCGCATCATATCTCTAATTGTGGAGGCTGTTGCACCTGCTTGATGAAGTACCAGTCACATGTTGATCACATGACAGATCCTATGTTTATGCATATCAGAAAAAAACCCAAAAAACAAACAACAAAACTGCAGCACTTTAAAGACTAACTGCTATATTTTTAATGTGAGCTTTCATTGATCAAGTCCTCTTCATCAGACATAGGAGTGAGATTTCAAGGCATGAGCTTATATACTCCTGATACAGAGGTAAAGAGTCATCAATCAGGATGACAGATAAGCATGCATATCACTACAGCTTCCCCCAGCTAGCAGTAGCAGATGTTTTTGATTGTTTTTGTTTTCTGATATGCCTGAACCAGTGGTGGGCATCAGCAGGTTTGCACCAGTTTGCCAGAACCGGTAGCATAAATTCTAATTGGCCCCACCCATCCAAGTTTTGAAATAAAGTAGTCCTCTGGCCACGCCCACCATACCATGCCCACAGTGTGGTAGTAATTTTTTTTGGAGCCCACCACTGCTCCAAAGCGCATCCCCGGCCACTCTACAGTGGCTGGGAAGGCACTTTGAGGTGAAACAGAGTCCTGGAAAAGCCTTGGACAAGGGGGAAATGACTTTAGAGGTTTACTATAGAGTGGTGAAATAGAAGAGGCTTCTGTTTTCATAGCTCTATAGCGAAGAGCAGTCACATGGCCAACAGGCCATGCCCATCCAGCCACATGCCCACACCCACAGTGTGGTAGGAAGTTTTTTTATGCCCACCACTGGTCTGAACCACAGACTAACACAGCTACTGTTAAAAATAATAATAATAATCCTATGCTTGATCACATAAATCCAATGTGAACATGGGATGTGCCCAACACTTGACAATTAGCCACAACAGCTTTTTATGAACTTAAAATTCAACAGGCTTTTAGTCATCACTTTTATTACAAAAATAGCAGCCCAAGGAGATATTAAGTTATGTCGCTTTCTCTTCTATTAGATCTTAGCCCACAGAGTAGAAAATTTACTTTACAGAAACCCATGGCTAATTGCTAGCCATGTTGGCTATAGGATTATGGGAGGCATGATATAAAAAGGAATTTCTCAAAGTGCATACCTTGATGAAAACATGACTTCTGAAACTACTGAACTTGGCTATCCTTGATTTAAGCAATAAAACATCTAAACAAAATACTTAGCAAAAATATTAAATGTGCTATGATGGATTTTCCAGCATTTCCAACTACAGTGATATAGTATAGTCACATGTTCTTTCCTTCCTTTTGTGTTGGAAAAAAAATCAACTGGGCAGCATTAGAGAAAAAAGACTGCTAGAGTTTGCCTGGTATAATCAAAGATGCTAAACACGATGTCCCCCATTATAAAATGCTTTTGGAAATGATCCAAAGGAAAATATACTTTAACAGAGCTTTTAGAAATCATGGAGTCAAATGCAATACAATTACATTGATGGTTCAGCTAGCCAATCTTAAATTCAGTGCCATCTGATAAAGTCAATAAAGTGAAGTGATTTGAGTCTGGCTTAAAAGAAAATATGGTAAATGACTGAATTGAAAGGCACAAGAAAGCTTTTTTCAGAGGGAGGAAAATGACATTGTAGTCTGCTGTTGCTGTAGAAACAATACTGGAATTACTTGCTGCTGCTGGGTGAGGCTATCCATCCCCAGCCCCACCCCAAGTATTTGAAATTACTAACCAATTTTAGGAGAGAGGAAAAATCAGCAAAGAAATTGTAGTCTATACAAAATGCAGCTATAGTAAAAAGCAACCGGGCTTGATTTGCCCACCATCCAGTTACATTTTAGAGAAAACCACAAAGGACTCTACTGGTACTGATACAAGGCTTTTTAAACAGGACCTCTCCCTGACAGAACTTTGAAGATGGCTCTTTTTCATGAGTCCTCTGAGTGTCTCCTCCCCACCCCCCATCCCCACTAGCCATTCCATTGCTGGGGGGCGGGGAATAAAAGGACCCTGGGACTTTGGGCTGTCGGGCAGCCGAAGGGAAGGAGGAAGACACTGAGCGCACACCTTTGCCGAGTGCCACATCTCCTCCCCACCCCCATGCCACTAGCCATTCCTTTGCTGGGGGGGGGGGGCAACAAAAGGACCCTGGGACTTTGGGCTGTTGGGCAGCCGAAGAGGAGGAGGGCTCCCTCCCATGGCCCTGCTGGTCACGGGAAGTGGGAACTCAGCTGGGTCTCATCATGGTGGGGCCATGAAAAGCTGCTGCCGCCGCTCCCAAAGCCAGCCTCTCGGGAGGTGGAAGCACAGCTGAGGACTGTTCCATCGCAGCTGGAGTTGTCAGATTCGCCGGACCCCCGCCCTTGGTGAGAGCAGAGTTAGGGAAGAGAGGCTGGCCCAGTGGTGGGGCAACCGGCGTGGCTTCAAGATCTTGTCACTTCCAGAGCTCCCAGACTCGCCATTTCCCAGCCTTGGTGAGAGCAGGAGCAGGGGGAGAGACAAAAGACAGGGAGATAGACTGGCCACAACTGTTGATGTTCCCTCAGCTGAGGATGTTGAGCTGGGCTCCGTCTGGGACGTGAGCTGTGCTCCGTCACCTGGGGATTTTGTGTATAGTGATGTTAAAGATATTTGATGCTGATGTGATATTTTGAAATTTTGTATTATGTGATTTGTACCGATTATTATTGTGTTGGATTTATTTTTCTGTATTGCTATATTGTATTTTGGGGTTATTATATTGTAATTAGTGGCTGATTGTTATTTTGTTGCTGTTTTATTAGTTTTGTATTTTGTTATTGTTGATTACATTATGTTATTATTGTGTACTGATTTTTGTACTGAATTTACTTTTGTTTCACTATATTATTATGTTGTTATATTGTATTGTATTGATTTTGATATCTTGTTGCCGCCTTGAGTCGGCCATGGTCAAGAAAGGCGGGGTATAAATTAAAATTGTATTGTATTGTAAACACCTAGCTGAGCTGAGGGTATCTCTGCAAAATTTCTCATAGAGGGACACTTTGATCCTCTATCTGTTGAGTGAAGGTGAAGGACCAGACAGCGTTTTGCCCAGCTGGATTTTGAAGAGAGCAGATGGCTTCTCCATTCTTCTAAATTATGATGATGGTAAAGTATTGGATGAAGTTGCCTGGAAAAACTACATAGGTCAGACAAACAGCTGGCTGCTTTGATCTGCATGGGAGGAATGTAATCTTAGTACAAGAGAGTTTAGCCACATGAGGGCTCTCTGCAGCACTTGCTTGAGGATTATTTAAGATCAATATTTATGTTACACTGAATCGTGAGATTAATGCTGGCTGAGAATGTTATTGTCAGTCAAGAATGTAAGTCAAACTGCATTGAACAGACATGTTTATGTATAGAGGTCATACAGGTCTTATGAGTGTGTGAAAAAAATTCTCTTTGCAAGAAAGAGAAGAAAGAGGGACCCAAACATAGAAGCACAGCAGAAAGAAGCAAACCGTTTGCATAGGCAATAAAGTAAAGTGATTTATTCCAATTCAAGAGATTAAAGATATACTGTGGAAGATCCAAATTCCTTTCGATAATAGAATTTTCAATATTTTTTCATCAGGGATCTATACAAAAAGGAAACTAACAATCAGTCACGACTCTAAACTATATAGAACTATATACAGTATATACATTATTTACACTGGTTCTTGGATTCATATAATGTTCAAAAGTTACCTGTTGTCCACAAAGGTTCTAGTATTCTTGGTTCTTATTTCTTATTTATTAAAGTTCTTAATGTTCACCGCATCCTGGACCTCTTAGTGTATACTCATTTAGTGTCGACGGACGTCAAGAAAATACCATTCCTAGTTACCTTTTAAGCATGCAAACCAGAACAGCTGTGTCACGGGACCGGGTCTACAGGAAACAGGTGTAATCCATCTCCATATTAAGGCCATGAGGAAACAAGGTGTTGAAACGAAATATGTAGTAGCACTCCCTTTGTCTTAATGTTTGATCAATATTCTGTCTAAAGAAAGGATCCTGTTTGTGACATTCTACTGTAACAAATTTAAAATCCCGAACAGTGTGTTTTGCCTCAATGAAATGGCTCACCAGGGGGGGCTGATATATTGCCAGTTTGTATCTTAGACCGGTGCTCCCCACCCTAGTTTTGATGTTCCGAGTGGTCACCCCCACATAACCTAAAACACATTTACAGACTAACAGGTATACATAGTTAGAACTTTTACAATTTGAAAAGTGATTAATTCTTAAAGAAAAACTGCTACTCAAAATCGAAACCACTTTAGTCTGCCATGAAAGGGGGCATTGGATACAGTCACCACATCGGAAATGTCTCTGAATAGTGGGACTTTTGGGAGCGTGGCGAGATTCATGATCGGAGCTAATCACGATTTGTCTTATTGATTTAGATTTTTTGAGACCTATCATGGGGCCAACCGAGCAGTCCAGCAAATGACGTACTATGTGCCAATGTTTCGTAATGATGGTCTTAATTCTAGCCACTAATGGGGAAAATTGAAAAGAGCAAAAAAGTTTGCCTCCTGTCCTCCTCTCTTTATCTCAAAATAACTGATCTCTTGGCAAAGCTGACGCCTTATTCAAATTATGCGAGATGACCTGCTCCGGATAGCCTTTATTTTGAAGAAAGGAACTAATGGCTAGAAAGGCCATGATGAGGAGATGGGCCTTCTCGGTGGTGGCATCAAAGCTGTGGAACATCATTCCAGCTGAGCTGTGCCAGGCTCCAGCCCTGCAGTCTTTTTAAAAAGAACTAGAAACACTGCTCTTTGAGGAGGACTTTGGGAACGTGCTGCCTATTTCTGGTTGCTAGAAATGCTTCCTGGCTCCTTTTCGTCCTAAATAGGTTGCGTTTTCAGGGTACTGGATTGTGGAACTTTCTGGCTATTGTAATGTTTGGTGATAATTTTATTGGGAGTTTTATTGTGTGTAATTTAAAAATAATAATTCTTGATTGTTGTATGACTGGTTTTATGATGTTAGGCGCCCTGAGTAGGGATGATTTTTCTCCTAGAGGGTCGGGATATAAGTGTAAATAATAAATAAAATAAATAAGTATTTTAAAAGCAAGGTAGAAGAATAAATGCTTGTACAATAGTCAACTTTTAATAAGTTTATTTGTTATATGAGGGATTTTATATGAGGGATCCCCACCTCGTGTAGGGATGTACTTTTCCCTAGAGGGGAGGGATATAAGTGTAACTAATAAAATAAATAAATAAATAAATTTACATTAGTGCAACATTGATATTCAGATAGTTTAAAAACTGTTACTGAACTGCTACTGATCTGCAAAGGTACAGAACCTCTCAGTGTGTAACCCATTGATAAAATAACTTTGTTAGCTGTGGAAGAACCTAGACTTCTGTTCACTCTGGGTGGTCTGATAAAGTCAGGTCTTCCTGTGAAAAAATATACCAAGTATCCTTATCAGAATCTGACAGATATAGCTACCAAGCTAGCAGACAGAATTATTTCAAAGATTGTTAGTAGTCATAACTGACATTAATCAAATTGTAGATATTTCCTGTGATGTTTTATTCACATCTCATAGCTTGGGAATTTTTGTTCAGCAGCTAGTAACTTATAATTCCAGAAAGTAGTTGGTTATATTAGAGTTGCTATTTTTAATAAGCAACTCTAAATTTTCATTTCTCAAAAGTAAAAAAAAGTTATTTTGAGCTATGTTTTGGGGCAAATGTGAATGGAGCAGCACAAATATACAGAAGGAAGAATATAAATAAATGATAAACATTAATAAAACATTATTAATAAAAGACCTACCTAGATGGCATTAATAAATTTACTTCCAAACAGAGGTTGGATAAGATTACAATATCAAGGATGCTATTTCAATAAAAGTTCTGGATCACTTAAATATTATATGCATGAGAAACGTAAATACTCACTGGCACACAGCAAGAACATTTATGTGACTAAGTCACTGAAGACAGAAATGAAGTATCTTACCTTCTATACATGACAAAGGCAGTTTATTGCTTTCACATATATATGCCTCAAAATCTCATTCATGTTTACAGCAAAGAACAGGGGTCTTGTCAAATCGAATAGTGTGCTATGACCCTCCTAAATCAATGTTTGTGGTCCATCTCTTTAAACCTATCAATGAACTAATCAATAGTAACCTTGTGAAATTCAAAGAGATTCATTCAGACTAAAATGCTAGGGTTTACCCTTTGGAAATGTGAGATAATAACAAAAACTCTCTATTCCTGTGTATAATGCCTCTCATTCAATGTCAAGTAGGTAGCCTGGTGACACAGTGGTTAAACTGCTTTACTGCAACCAAAAGGTTGTGAGTTCGATCCTGACCAGGGCTCAAGGTTGACTCAGCCTTCCATCCTTCCGAGGTCAGTAAAATGAGTACCCAGCATGTTGAGGGCAAAATGCTGATTAATTTGTGAACCGCCCAGAGAGTGCACTAAGTGCTATGGGGTGGTATATAAGTGTGATTGCTTTGCTTTAGCCAAAAGGGTTTTTGTTGACAGGCGACCCAAGAGGGTCCATCTTTCTATTGGACTTCCATGTGTTCCCAGTTCCTAGAAACCCTCACAGAGTTTTCCAAGCTTTGGTTTTTGGACTTCAATTCCCTGAAGCCTAAGTTAATTCCCCAAAGCACTGATCAGCCAATTTACTGACTTAGGCTTCTGGGAACCAATGATCTAGAACCAGAACTAGGTTCTCAGCTGTGTGAAGAACTGCATAGAAAAGAAGAGGGGAAGAATATGGTTGGAATGCTGGATTTAGACTATGGTTTTGGAACCTGAAAATTGCCATTTCAGTATCAACAACAGGATTCTGATTTATCATAGCCATTTTAAAATATGGATTCTTCTGAAAATCAACCTTCTGTGATTTCCCATAATTTCCTCCTTATCTATACCTATAAAAAGAGGGTTGGGCCGTGTGTGTGCAGAATGCGTGTCCGCACCCACCCAGCCTATCCCGTAATGCACCGTGCATATCTCAGACACCATCGCCGCACAGGCCTGGAAGCTGAGAGTGGGGTCAATGCCCCATGAATGCGAAAAAAAGAAAAACTACCAGTCCCAGCATCCTCTGCATCACAACATGCCTCAGCCAATCAGAGCATGGAGGCGGGACAGCTGGCACCTGCCAAAAACCGGCCACTGCACTGCTGTGCCATTCAGCCCTTGCCAAACGGGGAAAGTGAATGCCTTCCCTGCCAGGTGAGGGCCCGATCTGGTGCTCCGTTCGGCCCTTGCCTGATGGGGAAAGCAAGCACCTTCCCCACCAGGTGAGGGCACGATCTGGTGCTCCATTCGCACCGTGCCTGACAGGGAAAAGCAAGAACCTGTCCCGCCAGGCGAGGGCACGATTCAGCACTCCATTTGGCCCGTGCCTGACAGGGAAAGAAAGCACCTTCTCCGCCAGGCGAGGCCATGATCTGGCGCTCAGTTCGGTCCTTGACTGATGGGGAAAGTGCATGCCTTCCCCACCAGGTGATGGCTAAAGCCGGCGCCCCATTCAGGCCTTGCCTGACAGAGGAACGGAGCCCCCTTTCCCATCAGGCGAGGGCCGGATGCTGGCTACCTTTACCACTGCCCTGCGGTGTGTGTGTGTGTGTGTGTGTGTGTGTGTGTGTGTGTGTGTGTGTGTGTGTGTGTGTGTGTGTGCGTGTGTGCACGAACCCCCCCCCCCCCGGGCAAGGCCGGGCAATCAGCTAGTAACATATAAGCGTACTTACACATGGCTAAGTCGATATATTATCCTTGCCCTAATCATTGTCAGTAACTCTGAGCTACCCTAATTTCCAGGATGAAGTCTAGGAAAGAACACAAAACAGAAGGTATGATCTCCAATACTATCTATCTATCTATCTATCATTTAAAATCTCTTTTATGCCCCTTAAAAACACAAACAAATACTATAATGTTATAATGTTCAGTGAAAGAACTTTATAGTATTTCTGAAGGTGTCACAATGTTGATCCTTATCTAGGGATCTTAATCATGCTTTCTTGTCACACCTCACCACTTGCCCTATTGCCAGCAGCGTCTGTCACCTCCGTCTTGGGGCAACCCCCCTTTTGAGTTCCCCTTGGCTCCTCTTGGCCCAGGCTAGTGAGGGTGTGGGGGACCAAATATTAGAATTAGGTAGCATAAATGTGGCCTCTGCATGGTCCAGTCAACCCCAGTCTCCATTTAATAGACACAAAGGATCTATGATTAATAAGGTTTATTAATGTAATTTAAGAAAATGAGTATAGCATAAGAGATCAAACTTGCAAACGTAGTCATTCAAAGTACATACAAAAATAAAGAAAACTTAATGGGTTATCTAGGCCTTCTGGCCTTATCTGACTCACAATTACATCCTGTGAGGCTCCCCCACAGCTTTTCTATGGTGAAAGAGAGCGAGCAATTCCTCACACTGTGGTTTTATTATTCTGATATCAGTCTTCCCACATGGCGACTCCCACACAATTGAAATTAATTTACATTCCTCTGTCTCTCACTGGTATGTCATATACAAAGACTCCTACACCTGAAAATCTCCATCTTGAAAGTACAAGGAAAATCGGTGGGTAAAAAGATAAGGAAAAATATAAGGAAAAAGCACAGTTTAAAACAGGGCTTATTTCATTACAGGAGGCTTTCAAGGAAAAAAGGACAACCAGCTATCAGATCTGCTTTGATTTGTATTCCTACATTAAACAGGAAGTTGGACTCAATGGCCTCATAGACCCCTTCAAACTCAATTATTCTATGATTCTGTGAAAAGATCCTCAGAAGACTAAGCTACAGTTTTCAACCACCAGTGGCATCAGACATATTTTAAGCATTCCAGGTATTATATTCCCCTTGTATCCCTGGTTGTTTTTAACACATGACTTTTTAGATCATACCATAGGACAGGGAGGGAACTCCTGTCTCATTTTTATTATTATTATTTAAGCTGCTCCAGGAAGCTGTCAGATAGAAAGTAGAGTTTAGCTGTTTTTACTCTCAGGCACCAGGATAGGCACTGGAATCTCCCAGAGTCATGTTTTGTAGTAGAATTCACATAGAACTAAACCTTTGATGCATGAAATGTTTGAAGTTGTAACCATGTTTGTCTGTGCAGGCATATTTGAGAGTAAACAAAGGTAAAGGTCACCCTTGCTCGAAAGCCAGTCATATCCAACTCTAGGGTTCAGTGCTCATCTCTGTTTATAGCTGAAGAGCCAGCACTGTCTGTGTTTACAGACATTTCCGTGGACATGTGGCAGGTATATGACTAAACACTGGAGTGCATGTAACACTGTTTACCTTCCCATTGAAGCGGTCCCTATTTATCTACTTGCAATTTCTTGCTTTCACACTGCTAGGTTAGCAGGAGCTGGGGCAGAGATGGGAGCTTATTTCATCATGCATTACTCGGGTCTCGAACTGCTGATCTGCTGACTTTCTAGTCATCAAGTTCAGCATCTTAACCACTAAGCCACCGCAGTACCCTAGTCTTAACCTATAAATCCAAGTGTTCACCGTTGGAACTGGCTATAGGTTGCTATGCGTTGCCCTACTGACCCGCACCCACCCTTCGTGCGCATGGCCGAATTGCCTACACAGGTCAACGAAGGATTTAAAAATCCGGCACGGGGGCCTCAGCCCCACAAACGGCAAGAAAGGGAAAGAACTTCACTTCCCAACATTCCTTGCGCCGCGCCGCGCCAGAGCCAATCAGGCTGAGAGGCTCTCGCACGGCGCAGTGTTCGGAATCGCGCCACAGCCAATCAAAACAAAACCATTTGAAAAAAACGCAGCACAAACAGAAAGCACCAACCCATTACTACAAGCCCCAGCGTCCTGCGTGCCATGAGCACGCAGAACGCTGAGGAAAACGGCGCCCGAAAAATTAAAAAGAAAAACAACTCACCGCGTCACAGCCAAACACACACCAGCCGGCTTTCTTTCCCTCACCCACAGCGCCTGGAGTTTCCCCTTTAATATCAGTGGTTGGGGGCTGCGACCCCCCTCTCCGCTGGCTTTTCTAGGGTTGGGAGGTTTGTGGGGAGAAAAGGGGAATGTTTCCCAAACCTTTCTGGACTCAGGACACCAGAGAGAGGGAATCGATTCCCACCCCCCTCCTTAAAAAAACTCCGTCTTTTCTACTCTTTAAAAACGGAGTTGTTTTAAGGAGGGGGGGAGGGAAACAAAAACCCCTACCAGCACCACCTGCTGGCCACAATAGTACAAACAATTCAAAAACACACAACAGCCCCAAACAAAACACAAATTCACAATTATACACAAAAGGTCACACCAACAAAAACAAGTAAAAAAAATTACACTAAACACACTTTCACACAAATCACAAATATATGTCAATAAAATACAATAGAAACTTTAAAAAATCCTGTGCTGAGTTATTATATCATACTTTCTTCTTTTATTAATCCTCAAAAAAACCCAAAAAAGCAGATCACAGTTAATAACAGCCAAGCCAAACAAATTTAACATAAATAAACATTTAAAAAATTAAAATTACAGACTAAGCAATTAAAAAAACAACAACACAATTTAACCTTCCAACACAATGTAAAACTATTGCAAAAATAAAATTGGCTCATTTCAAATTAAAAAACACGGGGGGAAAAGCCCGGCAACGCCGGGCAACCCTTGCTAGTAAATAAATAAAAAAAGAACAGCAAAAAAAGAAAAGACTAACTCCTGTATTTAAATGTGAGCTTTCGTGGACCAAGTCCACTTCATCAGACCTTTGATGCAGGTATTCTGCAACACAGTCACCTGCACTGTTGTAAAAAATGTCTCCAAAATTCAGCCCTTTGCCATGTAGTCCTGCTTCTTACAAAACAAAAAACAGCCAGGACAAAAATCATCCCAGCAGATCTGGGTTGGTTTTTATTTCCCCACATCAGGTTATATTTTTGTCCCAGGCAAGGTAATGTTTTGGTATGAACAATGCCCTGTGCCACATTTTAGTTAATCATGATGTAGCAAAACCAGAAATGATATGCTGTGCTTATCTGTAGATTGACTCCACAAGGTGAAAATGAAAATGTCTTCCACTGGAAGACCCTGACATTCACTGGAATCAGGGTTTGTTTCACAGTATTAAATGTGTATGGTCTATGTTTGTTTTATTTTACCTCATCTCTCTCCCCCTCTTGTATTCTCTGACTTGAAGTGGTTGAATAAGGCACATTCAGCTCTGCACACACCAAACACTTTGTTTTGGAGATAAATTCACAATATACTGCAATACATTGGGATTCTTGTTGTGTTAAAAAAAGTCCTACAACTCACATAATGGCAGCATTATGTACTAGTGTACATGCTGAATAAACAAACAAACCCACCTGCACAATCCACTGAGCCATACTTTCATAAGCATTTCTTTGGAGACAATAGTTTTCATTACTGAATGGTTCTATTGCCTGTGAGATTTCTCCCCATCTAGTCTTTTAAAACTGTATGAGTGCAGGAGTCTATCAGGAGGCAGTGGGACTATTGTTTCAGTTTTGGCTCTGATGACCCTCCATTCCATTCTCTTTGAAAGCTAATGGCAGAAAATAGCTGGAGCTCCAGCTGAGACTTAGCCCATTCCCAACAAAATGCGAGCCCTGTTTGTTACTTCCCATCCACCAACTTGGGCTGCATGATGGCAGACTAAGTAATGTGTTCACAGCTTGATAAACCACTAATTTATTTCAGATGAGAGATAGCAGCAATGCGAGATCAGAATCAATTAACTAGGAAGGAAAAGATGTACATCCCAGAGATATTTGGATTGGATGACTCAGAATATAGATAATATGATTCAAAATAAGCAATTTTCTACACTGTTGTTCTTAATATCAAGTGCCAGAATAGTACATTTTTGTAGTGTCAGTGCTGGCACCCAATAAGCATTTTGTGATTACAATTTGTTTTATCCTCATTAAAATGTTTGGCACTGGAATGGACAGGTGCCTTGCCTTTTCTGTTCTCATTTCTTCTCATTATTTCAAACTTGTCCCTGGCCTTATTACTTTTGTTTCATCTACAGTTTCAATCTCCTCCTGCATTATTTTTTTTAAATTAGTTAATATTTGAATTGGAGCCTGCTTCTCAGATGTTTCTTTAAGGCAAATCATTGATTTGTTCACTCCACTTGCATAATGTTTATGAAAACGACTGTATACTATTTTCTACCATCCTTTTGATGGTGCATGCAGCATGTTGATGCTAATGGTCTGCTTGAAAATCTGGACAGGAACCTACTTCTGGTGTTTGTCCTGAAGCAGGAGCCTTTGTTGTTTTATTGTTCTGCTGGGATGAGTGAGCTTCCCCACTTCTTGCGGTGGATGGCTCCATGGAGACCACCAGGCAGATGAAAAGCTTTGTGCCGTCAGAACTGGAGGGCTTTCTTGCCTGCTGCCCTGCTGGCCTCCTACAGCAAAATATCCCCATTTATTTTGGAGTATAGACTGAGCTGCAGCACTGGGAAGCAATTTCGTCTGGGCTGTGATGGCTATAGAAGAGCAACTGCAGGAAACCATTGCTGCTGGCAGGTGATAGAATTATGCATTAAAAGCTCAGAGTCTCTAGCCTCTTTCTTTTACTTCTGGCTGCTCTCTCTTGGCACTATGTAGAGCTGTGTACTCAGACTTGAAAGCGACTGAATGGTGTCAGAATTCATGCCAAATCTAAAATGTTCTCAATGCACAGTTGAACTACTGCAGTGATTTTCCCGCTGTGTACTGGAGGAAACTGAGGTTCCTTGGAAACTTATTAAGGGTTCCTTAATGACAAGATCAGTAATGGGTCAAATATCTCTGAAAGATAGCTTGCCCACATCACTCCTGTTCTCCTACAATAGGCTAAGCTTGTTTTCTGGTGCATTTTCAATGTGGAATAACAGTGAGCCAAACAGGTCTGGGCAATACTCCGAATCATCTGGCTATGTAATATGGAATACGTCTTAGAAGCTTCTTTGTCTTCACATGATATTCCTCCGTAGACAGATTACTGTTGAAAGCATTTCCAGAAAGCAAATCTGCACTGCATTCCAGGCAGTTCATGCTGCGTTTGATCTGTTCTTTCAATCCCTGCAGTTGGTTAAAGTGAGACTTGTCATCTTGACGGTACTATCAAAATCCCATGTGTGAAGAATGTTTGTATGCTTTCATTTTCCAAGAGAGGCTCAGGTGTGCTTTGGCTTAGAAAAGGAGAATTGTACCCATCACAAAGGAAAAAGAAAACACAATTCTATCAGAATGTTTGTACCCACCAGATCTCCTGCTGGTTCCTGATGAAAAGGAATTGCAAGGTATTGGTTTATAGACAATGAAGTCAGTAAATTTAATGTCTCTACTGTAGTTAATCAAAATAATTGGCTCAAGGGCATAAAGAGCAGCATGAAACAGCAGAGTTTGATAGGAGGAAGGCTAACTGAAAGAGAACCATTTAGCATATGGTGATGTGCCTAATCATCAGAATGAAAAATCTAAAAGTTACAAGCATTAATCTTTACAGTCTTCTTGATCTAAGTTGTAGCACAAAAAATAGATATACTTTCCTACAAGGGGTAGGGGGATTAAAATAGAATGTGCACTGGTGACTGTGGTAAGGTCCTACCTGAGACCTTCCCAGCAATAAAAAGTTGGTTAAATTTTAGAAGCACACTGTCTTCTTTTTTGCGATGCTATTTGTTTAATCCAACTTTGAAGTACTGTATATATCTAAATTTTAGACAACAAAAAAGTCACAGTATGACAAAGTCACTGAGCTAGAAGGTATTTGATTATATTTTAAGGTTGTAACATGGATATGAGCTAGCCCATATAGTGTAGAGGACAGAATAATAAATTAGGACTCAAGAGGCCTGGGCCTCAATCCCTGGCCAACCAAGCGCAATCACTGTGTGTGATTCAGAATATTGGCTATCATCATGGTGATCAGCCACAAAGATTGTCCTGGGAACAATATAATGCAGTGGTCTTTCATTTGCCTTCTGCATCATTGCATGATACTCATACCACTGATCCAGTTCCGTGAATCACATTCTGGTCCTGAGCCGTTTTGGCACACAAAGTCCTCCTCAGCCCCAGGCCAGTATTGTTGAAACTGCTGCCCTTCATCAAGATGGATTCAAGTAGGGACCATTACTCTTTCCTGTGGATTTTGCTACCCAAGGCCTTTAGTCCTCAAGGTTGTCAGGTTAGTTAACTGCTGCCTGACAATCAGCATTGTGTCCCTGGCAGTATACTCTACTCTATTACCATAGCAGGATAACCTGGCCAGAAAGAGTGTGTGGTATTGGTGAAACTATTTCTAAAATATCTCACTTACCTTGAAAACCCTTTTAGGGTTGCTATGTAAGTCAGTTCTGAAGCTGAAGCTCAAAAACTTTGGCTACCAAATGGGAAGAGAGGACTCGCTGGAGAAGGCCCTGAGGTTAGGAAATATTGAAAGCAAAAGGAGAAGCAGCAGAAAAGGATGAAATTGTTAGCATAATTGACGTGGTATGTATGGATTTAGACAGACTTCTGAGAATGACGTATGACAGAGCAGCCTGGCATGTTGTCGACCATGAGGTTCCGAAGAGTCAGACCTGACTGTGCAACTGAACAACAACAAATCAATTTTGACTTGAAGGCACATATTGTTATGAATGTATTTGTGTTGCATCTGGGGTTTGTATCCATTTATGTTTGCCCATCAGTGTAGTGAAAAACATTAGAAGAACGATGTCTACCTCTTCCTAAAACCTCCTACAAATCTTTCTGAATGGATTTTAGGGTTCCTCCATACACAGGGATTCAGAGATGGTACAGAGGGAAGACAGCAAGGGAAGTCTCACTGTAGAGTTGAATATCTCTGTCTGTGTTGCTCGATGATATAGCAAGGTATGAAAAAGCCTAAGGAGAGGATCATGACACAGATTGTGGTTGTCATGGAAGCAAAGTGTATGTGTGTGTGTGTGTCTGTGTGTGTGTGTGTCCAACACCTGCCCCATTCAGGGGAAAAAATCAAAGCTGGAGCTGGAAAAAAACAGACATGTGAAAATGTTTGCAATATCTTCTGTACTATAGTTCTAATTGGGATAGGCTAATCTTGCTGCTGCTCAGTGAATCTGATTATTCTGCAATTAAAAGGAGGGGAGAGGAAAAGAGGATGGAGGTTACAAATAATTTCTTGTGTCCTCCAACATCTCATGTAATTTAAAAAGCAAGAATAATTTGTTCATGAACTATAATTAGACTCGCTTTAAATGAACAGGCAGTGGGGTGAACATTTTAGGAGATATACAAACAGCCATGGGTCAAATGCATGCAATGATTTTTGATCCATTCCCATTGATTACAGGTGCAGGTCCATATCCAAAACTTAGAAGCCCCTGACAAGGACTCAGAAAAGTGGATGCTCTTGGGATGGATTGGTCCATTCTAGCAATCAGCTCATCTGGTTGCTGGGGAAAAAGAGTAAACCAACAGTGCACCAAACAGTGGAAGAAATAGCATCTGTTTGAGCTCAAAATATATGATGTCACATAGCATGGTTGGAGGTCAGACTTCCAGTTGCCCAAAAGAGTGTGGATTGCCTTAGTTTTTCAGATGATCTCCATGATACCCAAGATTGTTTTAAAAAAGGCACTTACTGGTTTAAAATGACTCATTTCTTGTCCCCCTCTTTCTAACAAGATGTCTTGGAATATGTTTGATTTTTTTCCTGTCTATGAACTCTAATAGACTGAAGGTGTCAGATTGTGAGCTGAATTGTATTGTTTGTTGTTGTTGTTCAGTCGCACAGTCGATTCCGACCCTTTGCGACCCTATGGACCATCGTTCTCCAGGCGCCTCTGTCCTCCACCATCCCCCTCAGTCCTCCCAGTTCTGTGCCCATTGTGTCTACAATACCATCTATCCATCTCATCCTTGGCCTCCCCCTTCTTCTTTTGCCCTCCACCTTTCCCAACATCACGGCCTTCTCAAGTGAATCCTCCCTTCTCATTTGATGCCCAAAGTACTTTAGCCTCATCTTTACTATTTGACCTTCCAATGAGCAGTCAGTGTTGATTTCTTCTAAGATTGACCTATTTGTTCTCCTCGCTGTCCAAGGTACCCTCAAAACTCTCCTCCAACACCACATTTCAAAGGCATCTATTCTTCTGCGTTCAGCTTTCCTAATTGTCCAGCTCTCACATCCGTACATTACCACTGGGAATACCATTGCTTCGACTATTCTAATTTTTGTTTTCAAGGTGATGTCTCTGCTTTTCACTATGTTCCCCAGGTTTCTCATGGCTTATCTCCCTAGAATCAGCCGCCTCTTTATTTCATGGCTGCAATCTCCATCTGCAGTGATCTTAGATCCTAAGAAAGTAAAATCTGTCACTGCTTCTACTTTTTTTGTAGAGATTTGTAGAGAGAGAAATTGTATAGATTTGCAGTTTTCTGTTTTAACGCCTGTAATCCCTAGTAGCCAGTGTGAAGAAGTGCAAGTACAGTGGAACCTCATACAACAATTGTCCCGTATAGCAACGAAACCGCATAACAATTAGGTTTTTTTTTTTGGGGGGGGGGGAATGGTGTCCTGCATAACAATTTTCCCTATGGAAAAATCGTACAACAATTTTTCAATGGGAAAAACCACTTAGCAAAAAATAAAAATCAATGTACGATGCATCCCATAGGGAAAATCACTATACGGTGCATGTATCATATATCAATTGTTTTCTACAACAATGAGCCCCGTGGAACAGATTAAAATAGTTATATGAGGTACCACTGTACTATAAAACACTAGTATGTCTTTGATAAATTTCTTCTGCAGGGGTTGAAACCCTATGAAGATTTCCTGTCGCTCAAAAAAATGGAATGACCATATGAATAGGCTATGACTGGACACAGAATGACCTTCCCAAAGTATATGAGGATGGTGTGCACATTCAAGGCTTCCCTGGGCAATGACAGCACCCCACCAGCTGATCCTTCTGCTCCAAAAGCACCACTGCTAACAGGAATGGAGTATACACGTCAACATTCAGAGAGTGACTCCTACAAACAGGTGCTTTAAATACTCGTGACATGATTATACACAGATACACTTGTGCCAGTTACAGAAGCTCAACACAGACACTACTGTTGTGACAGAGAAAATAAATGTCTGGGAAGGAGAGACAAAGCCAGAAGATCTGCACTCTTGTTTTTCTTGATTTATTATCCAACTATAATTGGAGATGTCTCCATGAAGCCTCCTTCCTCCCCTCTCCTACCCCAATAAAATTAGGCCTGGTGTACTATTCTAGAAGCTGTGAACAACTAATTCCCTTTGTTGCCTGCTGAAAAACACATCCTGAAGTGATGCTTTTTGCTAATTACATACTGTGTTAACCACGTGAGATGCCAGCTATCCTGTGGTAGAATGGCAGTGTTCCTACCGCTTTCCTATATAACTGAAAAGGAAGATGGAGGGGTTTCAACTCTTCATATTTTAAGATCATGAAATGTTCCCCACAGGCAGTGTAGCCATTCTAGGTGGATGACAGTGCTGTGTAATTGGTTTGACTGCTTGTTGTGTTAATTTTATAAAACAGTTTAATGAGTGCCAACTCTATGTTCTTTATAAGCTAATGATGTCAATGAGCTGTATTATCACATTATTGCTGATATTATTAATTTATTTTATGGAGCCTGCTCCATAGCTAATTGCATGGCACAGGGCTGACCCAAGACTTTGCAATGAAGGAAGGAGGCAGTGATGGCTCTTGGCTCTTTCATGTGGAGAAGCCATTGGAAGCTATATGAGACTCTAGCTTCAGCTCTGCAGATGGGGTAGGGTCTTTTGAACCAGATGATGACAGGAAGTTAGCTTTGAGGATGCTGGAGGAACTGGGGGAGCCCCCACAGCAATGAGTGTGTTCATGGCTGGTCAGTCCCGGCCCAACATCTAAAGTGACCATCACACCTTAGATGGTAGAGTTGGCTATGACATAGCATTTTTTATAGAAGAATATGGCTTCTTGGCAGAAGGATTTTACAAACTAGAAAAAGAAAATGGGGAGTAAAGTGGAAATAAATGTAAGCAGAGGCGTGACATGTAGCAATTAATAATTACAGTCCTTTTGGCTTGGATCCATACATTTCTTACTTCTTCTATAATATATATGGAGTGGGCTTGAGGGGTGAACAGCAAATGAGAGGTTCACTGATGAACATCTGACTTGAAAATAAAGATGTAGAAAGCACAATAATTAACATTTATTCCCTAAACACATTTAACAGGAGCAAATCCCAATCATTTTAGTGGACATTACTTTTATGTAACATGTCTAAGAATAAAGATTTAAGTACTGTACTAGATTTTATGAAAATATATTTTACAATCTATAGGTCTACTAATTAGGTACAGTATTAGTTTTCCTCTTTAATATCCTACATTCCAGAATATTTCAATAGATAGAATATTCCTTTATTCTATCTCAGGGTAAAATGTGACTCACATACAATATGTTTAGGTCATGCTGACACACAGCACAAGAGTGCACAACCAGGCTATGGCTCTGGTCAAGGGTTTAACATGTCTTGGTTAATATAGCTAGTTCAAATGTGAGGGTGCGGTGGTGAAATAAAATAAACCCATTGTGGTCTCTTCAAGGAAACATCCTTCAGCCGACAGATCATTCTGGTCCAGATAGAGGTGCATTCCTTGTTTCTGAAATGCAGCACTTGCTCTCCTATGCAAGGTACAAAAGGATTCAAATTTGGGATTCAGACTCAGAATTGAGGCACCCAAGGTCCTAAACCCCTTGGACAGCTCTGGGAGTGAAAGCATTGCTTGCCCAACCTCTGCTTTCCTCTGGAACTGCAGCTCTTCAAATCCAGCCAGTACCAAGTCACTTGGAAACAGGCACTTGGCTTGCTTGATATATGAGTTGCTCTAAGCTGTTTCCCTGTAAATTGTTGTCATGTGCCATCACATTGGAACTGACTTATAGCAACCCTAATAAGTCTTTGAAGGTAATTGAGTTATTTAAGGAATGATTTAACTAGCTCTACAACCCCAGTGAGCCTTCATGGATTAGGACCCAGGGCTCCAGAGGTCTAGTTTATCACTATATTCATCACACCACACTGGTTGCCCACTACATCACATTGGTTGCCCATCTAAATCTCATGAGAGGCAACAATCCATGTCATCACTTTGACTTCAGTATGAGCAAATAAGGCAAAACCAAACTAGTCAGAGATACTTCTGCCTGAGAGACTGAAATGTTTCTTTAGTCTGTATGGTTTATGAGATGTTGGTTACAGTCTGAATTAGCAGGATTTTATGTTTATGTCAATTCTTGCTTTTGTTGCAAGTTAATATATTTCACGTTGCACAAGAATTGGGATAGGCAGTTGTGGTCCTCCACATGTTGTTAGACAACAACTCAACATCTCTCACTCTTGGCTATATTGAATAGGGCTGATGGAGTTGCAATCTTGCAAAATCTAAAGGTTCACAATCACCCCACTTTGTGGTAGAAAGCCCACCATCTCGTTGTTCAGCATCTGGCATCTTTTTTTGCATGTTTCTCTTGCTCTTTTCCAGCCCTGTTTCCAGAATAGCCTTTTATAATGACAAGATTGACCAGTTCAGAGTCTTCTCATCTAAACGTGTTGACCATCATGGGCTAGGAAAGTGATACTTGCTAAATAATAACTCATTCCTTACAAAGCTACAAGATGCTAAGACAGGGATTCTCAACCTGCGACCCATGGGCTGGATGTGGCCTGTGGTACTATTTCATGTGGCCCCACAACCACCTCCATCACCTCCTTTCAAGAGGCTTGATTTTGCTAGCCGGCTTTTAGAAGCGACGGGGCGGAGGAATTTGCTCCGTCGCTTCCTCCTCTGTTAGCCTCTGTTTGAGGCTTCCTCTGACAGCAGAGCTGCCATGGCTTAGAGGTTGCAGTTTTGCCTTGTAAGCAGGAGGTTGTTGGTTCGAATCCCCTGAGGGGAGTTGAAATTGGAAGGAGAGTGGGAACGGATATATTGTTCCTCCCTTTTTCCCCAGGCTGCAGCCAAACAGGGAGGAATTTGCCTCCGTGGCTGTGTCCCGGTAACCGGGCTGCGCAATCCCTATACAGGGATCTTTCTATCTGGCTCGTAGGGGGACCACGATGGCTCAAGTGGCTAAGACACAGTGTGTAAAATGCCTCAGACGCTGGCTGGGGAGTGGAAGGTCAGTGTTTCAATTTCTGCGTACTGCAGGACAGAATTAGCTCCCTTTTTCAGCCCCGGGCCGGCCCTTCAGAGGATTCGGCCCTCGGCCCACGACTGCCGGCCATGGGCCGGAACGATTGGGGAGAGGGCCTGGTGCTGGCTCGCAGCCCGTTTTACACATCAGGGGCCGGGATTTTTGGGCATGGCCCTATTCTGGCCCAGGCTCTCAAATTAGGGCCTCTGGCCCAATCCCTAGCGGGCCATCCGGCCCACCTGGCCCACCTACTAGGGGTTTTTTCGTGGCAGGGGATGCCTGGTTAGCACGTTTGGCTGTGCTGGGGGCATCCTTAGCTAACCAGTTGGTGCGTATGCCCGGTGTACATCATGTACCGGCAATGGCATTGCCGATGACTGTTTATTCATGCCCCCCCCCCCAGTGATCATCTGCCCCAGATCAGGGAGGAAAAGATTCGGTGGGGGGGGGGGGGAGTACGTGGATATATTCTCCCTAGGAACTGAGACCCAAATAGGGATAAGAGGTATGGACAGGAGGCCAGTGACATTGGGTGGTTCCCCGTAGTAAGCCACCATGCACTGGGGTGTCTGCCCCTGGAACAGTGTTGAGCATCGCAGGGGCTGTCTGGATGCTGCTGCGTGGGCCACTTCATACAGAACGTCCCGTCACGGGCTTCGCCGCTGGACGGTTATTACTGGCCCCGGTTGATTATGGGACGCAGGCCATGAGGGGCAAGGGCTGGAGGGGGACATGTGGATATTCTCCCTATTGAACTGCGAGCCCACTGGGAGGAGAGAGAAGGACAGGACGACTGAGACAAATAGATCTCCCATAGTCGTTAGCCACCGCGCACCTTGGGGCCAACTGGTTGTCGGCATACCTTGTACGTATTGTGGTATGCCACAGGATTGGACCTGTTTGGGCCATCCTGATGTCGAGCGGATGGGCCCAGGACAGTTGGCTCATGTGGACGAGGGTGGCTATATATATCCCGAGGGGAGGTGGGATGAGTCCTGTCAGCAAGGGTGCTCGTGTACATCAGTCCCACGGGACTGGTGCATGGTGATGGGTTCCATGGGGGTCATGCTGAGCAGCCGGCTGTTCAGACACTGGCTCCACGCAAACTGGGTGGGCGGGGGGTTCCGGCCCGCCTACTGTATTCGGCCTGCTCAGCTAACGAGGTGTGTACTACGCACCACAGTCGTTACCGACTTAGTGCCCCCTTTTTTGCGCTGGCCTCACGCCGCCTCCGCGTGCCCGCGGTTTGATGGGTTACGGGGCAGAGGTGTGGGTGCACAGGGGCGATCAGGGCTCCGTCTGAACCAACTAACCTTGCCTTAAAACCCCCCCGCCCCAATTCTAGTTAGCCTGGAGGGATGTCACTCAGTTCATCCAAGAAGGGATAGGGCGGGAAACCTGCTGGAGGGTTTTCAATGGGGCCTTTGTATCCATTCGGGGGTGTTGGGGGCCCCAGGATGTTACTAATCTGGTTCCCTTCCAGGGTAACGGTGAGGGGGCTCCACCGTCCACAGTTAGGAAGTTGGGGGCTATGAGAGTAATGGGGGCCCCTTCTTGGAACCGCCTTTCCTCAGTCGAATGTATCCCCTTGACGCTCATACCGAGCTAGAAGAAGGGTGAGTGTACTATAATACTCCATTCGGCTCACCTTGTGGGTGCTTAGTTCAGGGATGCCCTTCCGGATGACCTTGTTCAGTCAAGTACCTGTAGTTACCTCGGCTACTATGGGTGGCGCGCTCACGCAATTCTGGTGCTGTTTTGGCACAGTGTGATATGCACTCGGCTTCCAGCTTTTTGCCAGTGCACCTCATGATTTAGACCTATCGGGTTTCTGGGTTTTGAGGGGAATTTTAATTAGATACGGCCAACCCCCCCTTTCTGACCACGTTAATTCAGGTTCAGCGCCCGACTGATGTGGGACTTTCATTCAGTGGGCATCCGCTCACAGGTTGGGGCCTCGGTCTCCAGCCCATTACCTCGACGACTTTGGGTCTGAGGTTAAATGGGGCTTGGACACGTGTACGCGTCTCCTCATCACGATTCAGACACTCAGGTGGGAACTGGGTGTCCCCTTGGCACCTGAATAGACCGAGGTCCCATATTCTGACATCACATTTACGCCTCGATGCTGTCGCGTGGACATCCAGGTTAACCATTGATACGGTGGCTTGGATGTCCATGGCAATTTTGGCATGGATTGCCAAACATGGAGTATGCCCTTGGGAATTGTAGTTAATTCATTGCCCCCTTAATTTGTTTGCTCTGGCTCAAATTACTCCTGGGTTCCGGGGGGTCTCTTATGGGAGATCAGACCTAGTGGTCTGCCCTAGATATCTAGTACGGTCAGATACTGCCGGCTCTCTGACTTATGGGGTTTACTCTGAGGGTGGGTGCACGGGTTGTCCCCGCAATCACCGTAATCATGGTTTCTCCCGTTTTAGAGAGCACTGAGGCTATGGTGCAACGAGTGGGGCCTCCTCAGTGGTCCAATTTCGGCGTGACAATGCGGCAGTGGTGCACATTGTCAACACCCAGAAATGCAAATCCCCCGGGTTCTGACATTAGTTTGTCTATTCTTTTGTGAAGCCTACGCCTAAATGTGCTGTTCCAAGCCAGACATGTTCTAGGTATGAATAATGACCTTATTGCTGCTTTTCCCCACCAGCGAATCGCCCGTTTCCATGCTTTCCTCCCGATAGCAGAGGAATTCCACTTGCCACGTTTGGCCGATAGCTGGGCATTAGGCGAGCTGAAGGGAACCGGACATGTCATTGGCACCTCGCACGCGTAAGGCATATCACTATGAGTTTATGTGTCGTATCAGGGTAGGGTGGACACGGGAACGTGCCCGCTGCCCCTACACGCATCACTCCTTTCCCCAGAATTTTGACACACCTTGCACGAGGTGGCATTACTTATTTACAGATAGGTGGGAGGTGGCTCTTAGCCACGCAGCTACCACGGTAGCCTTTTGGAGCGCTCCGCATCAGTGAGAGGGTGCCAGAGTTGGTACCAACTGTGTAAGACGGGGGTGTCTCGTAGGGCACTGGAACTCGAAGATGTCTCTGTCACACATGAGTGGGCTCGAGTGGGGATACGGTCCCCACGGGTGTTTCAGCACGGTAGGCAGTGGTGTATACTGCTACTAAGTTTTCGAGACATCTGTCCGGTTGGTGCCCTACATAATTTTCGACAGTGCCTGCTGCGCGCCCCAGCCTGTTTTCTGCCACCGGGATGGGTCTACCCTTACCATAGTACAGTCCCTGAGGGTGACCGGTGCCGCGTTTCGTGGTGTGGGGCCCGTTTTGGCACCATTTACTTAAGGTAGGCGTCGCGCTGATCGCGGCTAAGTTTGGGGTACTACGAGGTGGATATGCGTGTACGCGCAATTTCAGATATGTACGTCCCCTCATTGTGTGAGTACCTGTTTATGCCCTCACCTTTTTTCTCCTTTTTACAGATCCTATGGGTCTCAACACACCGGTGGTGGGGGGCTGGTGGGTCGCAGCTATGTACACTGGGCAGCAGTATAGGCTGCAGTGACAGAGAGTGGACCCCGGCTGGGCTGTGTGCATCCGCACGAAGGCTATGGTATGGTATGCGCGGCACATGGGGGCGTGAACTGAGGCCATTCCTGCTGTCTGCCAGGGATGCTCGACCGCCCTATGTTTTACAGGCACCCCGGCGGCAGCGATATGATACGGATCACTGCTGTTACTAAACCGTCTGGGGGCTGTGACCTGGCTTTTTACATCACGTATGGCTTACATACGGTCGCTATGGTCTAACATCGTGCCGAGACACCAATTTAGGGGAGATGCGGATCTCCCTAGTTCGGACTGTTCTGATAGGATTAGACAAAAAGTTTGCTGGTAAGCGGGAGAAGGGGTCCACTTGTCGGCTAGAGGTATGTACCTCGTTCTTGGTGTGATGCAAGCAGGCCTGGCGACCGAGCTGACGGTCTTGGGGGGGGGCCGTGAGTCATCATGGATGCCTCCCCGTGTGGCGGGTAGCACTGGTAAGGTAAATATTTATGACCCACAGGTATCCGGCAGGTTCGCAATTGACTGGCCAACACTAGATAGGCACAAGTTGGTTAACGTTGTCCGGTCAACGATGAACCAGGCAATGGGGTGATGGCACGAGCTATTCAGCATGCATCACCCCGTTATTTTACGGATACGCGTCAGAGGGTGGGGTCAGTAGTTAGTTTATTGACTACGGTCAACAATTTGTTTGTTGTAAACAAACAAATTGATACAAATGGATACATTGTAGCCAATTGCCATTGGCAATTTTGGGAGGAACCTTACCAGTGTTACTGCGGCCTGCTTGCCTTAAGAATTATAATTGGCTGAGTACCAATTGAAATTTATAATTCGGACTAGGGCATGAATCAATAAATGTGGCCCAATGCCGTTATCCACTTATACCGGTGTCTGAGTCCTTTTTTGGGGGGTGCGCCTGCAATGTTTTGTTCTATTGGGCTAAACCATATTCAAGTTTGTCACACAAATACACAGCAGAATGTCTGATAGGGTTGTTACAGGTGCTGTTATTTACTGGAGAAACCTTCCTTATCAACTGCACAAAGTACACGTCAGGAAGGCTTATCTAGTGATAGGTACACAGCTTCATGTCAGTCATGCCTTCAACTTCTTGTAACATACCCCTCAACTGCGCTCCTTTCACTTAAATCATCCACTGCCTTACTCAAGAGAAATTCAATTGGCTGTTGTGAGACTCTTTCGCAGAAAACAATTTGGGGTTTGTAATTTTAGGATAGCTTTAGATGTTACTGAGCCATAATCATATCTGTATTCAAAATTAGCACATTTAAAGCTGTCAATCAGGAAAGAAGAAAATATATAGTATCCATGCTATTCAAAGGGATGTAAGTCTTAGACAATGTAAAGTTTCCTTTAGTATAGGCATAAAAAATTCTGGGGAACAACTACACAAGGAAGGAAATAAAAAATACAGGCAGGCATAAGAAGTAGAAATTTTACAGGGGAGTACATAGAAAATACATATTTTACATTGTTAACAACATTTATAGAAAAATTACTGGAATAGTATGTATATTTTATTTTCTTAATTAAATACTGCACTCTGCAAACCAATGAAATTTGCACAAAAACAAGAACAGGATCCAAATAAAAATGTTCAAAGTAGAGGAAGGCAGTAGGAAATCAGAGCTGATAATTCAATCTCAAGTTAAATAATATTAAAAGCTATGTGAAGTAGAAATAATTGTGTTATCCCCATAAAAGTCATCCAATATGTCAAATTATGCTTATTTCAGTCAAGACTCGTAGCACGGCCTCCTCTGTACAAAGTAGAGCTAATCCACACCACACCTGAGGGAGCGGGATCATTCCCAAGTAAGGTAAGAGCAGAAAACAGTGCTACCATCTCTAGCTCTAACAAGGAAGAGTAAAAGGAAAGTTTGCTTCCTGTAATCTCTGTGAGATGTTTGTATCGTATTGATAAAACTGGTACATATTAAGCTATGGCAAGTTAGATCAACTGAGAGAGACCTGACAGTTTCATTTTTCAACACCGTCTGTGATCTCAAGGAGAGAATGGCAGATAAACCAAACAATTTATCAATTCTGGGTCTGTGATGGTGCTTCACAAATGAAAAATAGTAGGGTATAAAAAGGCCTCTCAGTTCAGATTCCTGACCATGTATCATATCTTTGGAAAGACAATCCTGTAAGTTTTTGATTTCTCGCCTTTTCTAATCTTAAGGTCATTTTGCACAATTTTGCCTGAGTTTGGTAGTCAATTTGTAAATCTACATACATATGTGCCTGTCTGTGTGTAGAACCTTTGCAGGCGCACCCCCCAAAGAAAGACTCAGACACCGGTATATGGATAAAGGCCTCGGGCCACTTTTATTGTATAATGCCGTAGTCCGAATTATAACTTTCAATTGGTATAATCATCCAATTGTAATTCTTTAAGGCAAGCAGGCCGCAGTAACACTGGTAAGGTTCCTCCCAAAATGCCAATGGCAATTGGTTACATGTAACTATTTGTATCAATTTGTTTGTTGACACAAACAAATTGTTGACCGGAGTTAATAAACTATCTACTGACCCCACCCTATGACGTGTATCCGTTAAATATCAAGGTGATGCAGGCTGTAAAGCTCCTGCCATCACCCCTTGCCTGGTTCGTCCTTGACCGGCCAAACCTATTTCCCCTGTACCTGTCTACGTGTTGGCCAGTCAATTGCGAACCTGCCGGATACCTATGGGTCATAAATCTTTACCTTACCAGTGCTACCCCCCCACAGGGGGAGGCGTCCATGATGACTCACCGCCCCCCCCCCAGACCGTCAGCTTGGTCACCAGGCCTGCTTGCATATCTTCAAGAAAGAGGTTCATACCTCTGGCCGACAAGTGGACCCCATCTCCTGCATAGAGATCATAATCCTGCAAGCCTATCCTAGGGTGCCGGATGGCTGTCCCCAAGCCCTTGTCTGCTAGAAACCGGGCAACAGCCCTGTTCACCGAGTGGCGAGCGCGGTCAAGGGCATGGAGGTCAACACCTCCTATGTAAGTATGTCGCGGCACCATGTCCGACCATAGCAGCCGCGTGGACGGCCATACGTAATGCAAATCGTGAACTTTAAAGAGAGGCCAGTGACCTGGGCAAGGTCATTGCCACCGAGATGCAGGATGAGGAGATCAGGCGGTCCAGCATCCCTGATGGAAAACAGGAATGGCAACTGTTCCCGCCATTTCATACCGCGCTTACCGTACCATCGCAAACGTGCGGTTGCATGTAGCCCGAGATGGGGTCCCCACTCTGTCGCCACAGCATACTGCGCTGCCCAGTGCACGTAACTGTGGCCCACCAGCCATACTGCCACTGGTGTGCGGGGACACACAGGGTCTGTAAAAGAAGGAAAAAAGGAATAATGACATAACTGGTACTCATACATGGAGGGGGCGTACGTACAATGCAAAGCGCATGGATCCCCACCTGCCCATCCTGCGTATATCAGCCTCAGAGTACCCAAATGCAGCCACAGTAGAAGCGGCGCCTATCCTAAATGAATGGGTGCCGTAACGAACCCCAGGGAGGCCCACACTGGTAAGTGCCATGCCGGTCACCCTCCAAAACTGGAATTTAGTAAGGGGAGACCCATCCTGGTGGCAGAAAAATGGGCCAGGGTGCGTACCACGCACTGCCAAAAACTCATGTAGGGCACCAACCGGACAGATGTCTTCAATGGAACATCATAGCACTCTAACTCCACTGCCTACGCCTTGCTGATCAACCTTTGAGGACCGTATCCTCAACTGAGCCCACTCTTGTGTAACATAGACATCGTCGAGTTCCAGTGCCCTACGAGACGCATCCGCCTTAGACAGTGGTACCAACTCACTGATGCGGAGCGCTCCAAAGAAGGCTACAGTGGTAGCTGCGTGAAAAAGAGCCACCTCATACCTATCATAGCATAAGTTATGCCAGCATCATGCAAGGTGGGTAAGAACCTCTGGTGAAATCGGGTGACGTGTGTCCTGGCGGCGGCCACATTCACGTGTCCACCCTTCCAAAACATGACGTATGCGGAAATCATTCACGCAGTCAGCGAAGCCCCGCACCTTGGCCATAAATGCCAGTGCCGAAAGCCTAGAGGCTATAGTACAGGGGGCCAGCCGATGACCGTGAAGATAACCCATGTATTGCAAAATCTGGTCCACAGGTATTGGCCACACTTCGGGTAACCGTAGTTGCCCACAAAAGGTTCTAAATTGTATGAAAGCATGTTGATACGCCTTACGCGTGCGAGGTGCCAAAGACATGCCGATCGCCAGGTTCACCTCTCCTCGCCAAATGTCCAAATCTCGGCCAGGAGTGGCGAGGGGAATTCCTCTGCTTCGGGAGCCAAGGCTCGGAACTGGGAGATCTGCAGGCGGGATAAAGCATCAGCAATATCATTATTAATGCCTGGTACATGTCTGGCCTTGAACAGCACATTAAGGCGTAGGCTTCTCAAGACAAATTGATGGACCAATGCTATGACCCTAGGGGATTTGGACGTCTGAGCGTTGACAATGTGCACCACTGCAGCATTGTCACACCAAAAATGGACCACTGAGTTGGCCCACTTATCGCCCCATAGCATTAGTTCCCCCAAAATGGGAAAAAATTCCAGGAAAGTAAGATCGCGGAGACGATCCATGCCCTGCCATGCATGAGGCCATCGGCCATATGCCCACCTCCCTTCGAAATAGATCCCATAACCCAGAGAGCCGGAGGCATCCGACTGTACTTGAAATTTAGGGCAGACCATAAGGTCTGATCTCCAAAAAGAAACCCCGTTAAATTCCTGCCATTGTCCTAACATGGGAATATTAATTGGGGAGGGGGGCTTTTGCTTGGCCAGCACCATCAGAGGGAGTTCTGAGCACCCCCTGCCCACCCCTACCTCTGCCTCGTGACCCACCAGCCGCGGGCACGCAGAGGTGGCGTGAGGGCCAGAGCAAGAGGGACACTCGTGCCGGAAACGACACTGACGCTTGTTGCACATGCCGCTAGCTGAGAAGCTCCAACACAGCAGGCGGGCTGGAACCCCCTGCCCCGCCAGCTGGTGGGGAACCTGCGTCACAGCCGCCCGCTGCATAGCATGGCCACAATGGTACCTATCACCAGGTGCCGGATGCGTGGGAGTCATATACAAATTCCTGTAGGAATGTGAGCCAAACCAAAAGGTCTGCCCGTATACCCCTGGTGAGCCGGACCCTGTGGTGGCGTTTTAATAGGCCAGCCATGGCATCACACAGATGCCCGGCAAAAGCTCTGCCCGGTGTCACCACCCGGCAGGCAAAGTTGAGCTCACGAAGGGACACCTTACTTGTAGCTCACGAAGGGACACCTTACATTTAGAAATCAGTGTCCGAATCACCACAGAGATCCGGGCCACCTTGTCCATGCGTAACCTGGATGCCTATGCGACAGTGTCAATTTCGATGCCTAAAAAGGTGAGCTTGGTGGCTGGGCCCTCGGTCTTTTCAGGCACTAAGGGGACACCCAGTTCCCGCATAAGGGCCTGAAATGTATTAAGGAGACACGTACACGTGTCCAAGCCCCGTTCACCCCCGAACAAAAAGTCATCGAGGTAATGGGCTACAGACCGGGACCCTGACCTTCGAACAAAGGCCCATTGGAGGAAAGTGCTAAATTATTCGAATGCCGAACATGAAATAGAGCAGCCAAAAGGCATGGCCTTATCTACATAGAATTTCCCCCTAAAACGGAAACCCAACACCTCAAAGTCCTCGGGGTGCACTGGCAGTAATTGATTTAATAGCACAGTTTTCCAGGAGGGCCCCGGGACCACAGGCGCATACCATCTGTAGGGCCTGATTAAATGATGTATACCTGACCGAGCAAAGGTCATCAGGAATAGCATCATTGACCGAAGAACCCGCAGGGTAGGAAAGATGGTGGATTAGGCGAAATTCACCTGGGGTCTTTTTTGGGACTAGCCCCAGAGGGGAGACCTTCAAGTTAGGGAATGGTGGTTCATCAAAGGGCCCTGCAACTCTCATAGCCTGCAACTCCTTAGCTATGCTTTGTGCAGCGACCTCCTCATTGCCCTTTAGTGAAAGTAATTTCGGGGCGTCCTGCGGTCCCCGAACACCCCTAAATGGTATATGAAAGCCAAACTGGAAGCCTTCAAGCAGGTACCTCGCATCATCCCATCTAGGATAAGCGGAAAGCCATTGTCCTAACATGGGAATATTAATTGGGGAGGGGGCCTTTTGCTTGACCAGCACTATCAGAGGGAGCTCTGACCACCCCCTGCCCACCCCTACCTCTGCCTCGTGACCCACAAGCCCGCGGGCACGCAGAGGCGGCGTGAGGGCCAGAGCAAGAGGGACACTCGTGCCGGAAACGACACTGACGCTTGTTGCACATGCCACTAGCTGAGAAGCTCCAACACAGCAGGCGGGCTGGAACCCCCTGCCCCGCCGGCTGGCGGGGAACCTGCGTCACAGCCGCCCGCTGCACGGCATGGCCACAGTGGTACCTATCACCAGGCACCGGACGCGTGGGAGTCATATACAAGAGCCACAATTGCTGGCAGGGCTCATCCCACCTCATCTCAGGATGTAGGGTCACCCTCATCCTAAATTCCTCGTTGTAAGCCAACCACGACGGGCCAGGAAAGTCAACCATCGCCCTATAAATATTGTCGAGATATTGAACCATAGGAATGGCCAAATCAGGCCGGGCCCTCAGGTACACTGCCATATATATAAGATATGCCGGCAACCAATTGGCCCAGGTACGCGGTGGCTTACGACGACAGGACAATTCTTTGTCCTGGTCATCCTGTCCCTCCCTCTCCTCCTTAGTGGGCTCATGATTCAGGAGGGAAAAAATATCAATGTACTCCCCTCTCCAAATCTTATCCCTAGTAGCCTGTGAAAGATGATCACCCAGGGGGAGGGAATAACCAGCCGTCGGCAGAGCCGCAGTAGGCACCTGTTGAATGAAGGGTATGCGCAGCAGGCCCTGAATAGCCCCTGCGATGCTTGGCATACCCCCGGGGGCGGACACCCCTGGCCTAACCGAGGGGCCATTTGGTAACCAGGAATTAACAGTGCAGTGTGCAAGCAACTGCCCACCCACAGTAACCTGGCATGGCCATGGCCACTGTACCCCCCCCAGTGTAACTGGACAGTGTCGGTGCACTAAATTGAACCGGATACTCACTAGTCGCACCCCCGTGAGCCCCCCCGGCGGTTCCAGCCCACGGCGGGCGTCGGAGCTCGCGACAGGCATCGAGCTCTGGGGCCACACCTGACTGCTCCCCACTGGCAGATTCGAAAGTGCGGGGAGCTGTGCGGCGCCAGCTTGGGCTGGCCTGATGGCCTCAAGCAGCTCAACCCTGTTGGCGGCCCGCTGGAGAGTCATGGCCGATGTGTCTGAGACCGACGAATGGGCCGTGATCGAAGCAGCAGTCAAACCCCCTTCGGGAGGTGGTTGGGCAATGCCCAGTGAAGCCTCTAGCACCGAAATACGTGCAAGAAGGGCATCAACAGTCTCTGAGCCCCCAGTATATGGTGGGCCAGGCGGGCCCGGATGGGCCGGATGGCCCTGTGGCCAGTTGCTGAGGCATGCCCAAAACTCCGGCCCATGGGGGGCCGGAGGAATGGTGGGGTGGAAACCGCCACCAAGTCCAAGTGGGCCACCCTGTCCTGAACCAAAGAAATCCCGCCCAGGGGCAGGGATGCCCGAGGAGCCAGCCTGAGCCGGCCCAGCCTGGAGGCCTGTGCCGGGCTGACCAGTGGAAGCCTGCTCGGCCCCACTGGCAGCGGCGGGCAAGGCCGTCCCGCTGCCCAACTGGGGGGGTGCAGCCCGAGTCCTCCGACCCGATGGCTGCCCCCCAGTAGAGGGAGGGGGCGGGAAAGTCCTTCCCCTCAGCCGTGGCTTGACCGCCGGGGCCTTGCGCTTGGGAGCCATGGCTCCCAAATAAGCGATGGATCCCTGGCCAGGGATCAGTTCCTGTGCCCTGAGTACCACAGTAATGAAGAGGAGCGAACTCTGTTCAAGGCAAAGGTACGAAGGGCGAAGAAGCAGAAACGCGGCAGAGAAAACTTCTCCGCTCCGTCGCATTTCTAAAATGGCAGCTCGGCTGCCTCGTGGCCACCCCTTTTATAGAGGGGTGGCCATGCCCCCTAACTCACCCGGATGTCTGAGTCCGGGTGGGGGTGGGGACTGCAAAGAGTGCGGTGGCCATTTTGGCGCCGCACTTTCATTCTTTCAGTATACACTTCAGTGTAAGCAATGTCCTTGTGCATATAATTGTTTTCGCAAACACTTTTCCTAATGTAAATAGATTTTGTACATTATTTTAACTCAGAGAGAGAAAGCAAAACAGACTTTTGGTAGCGTTGCAAAAGGGTGCCTTTACTAAGTTAACCCCGGTAGGGAAAACCAGTAAGGAAAATGGGGATCCAATGGGTAATGGTGGTGCCTTAAAAAGTGTCTCAGATTGAAAAACTTTGCAATGCTCTCTGGGACTGGTAGCGGCTGCACCCATTAGATCTTATTCACCCTTATCACAGCTTTCTCATGGGAATTTGGCCTTTGATGTTGCAACTAGGTGAGGGGGAGGCAATCACTGTCCTGAGAAGGTGAGACTCCCGAAATCTCTCCCCTCTCTAGCTCCTTGATTATCGGCTTCAGCTGCACTGGCCGAAATAACAAAGAGTCTGTGTTAAAAAGTAACAAGGCCCTATCTGAAAAAATTCTCCTTTCACTCCTTCCTGGCTAGAAAGAGGCAGAAAAACTGTTCTTGACAAAAGAAATCCTTTCAAAGGTTTATTGGAATAAAAGAAAGAATATTCCAAAATATAATATAAAAATCCTCTCTAAACTATACTATGAAAAATACATGTTTCTAAGAAAGTAAATCAGATTTTCAAAAAGAAATACTTATCTAAAAAGAGTGCAGCTTGAGAGCCACCCATACGGGTTACGGGTCGAATCCAGTCTGGAAGCTATCCAGCAGCATAACGAGATGAAATCAAGATCTTATATCTGATTCCTAACTATGAGGCTCTGAGTTCCGATATTTGTACAGATTCTGGTGAGAACGCGTGCGGAGGTGTTCTGAGTGACAGACAACTCTTTTTGATGTCCAGTCTGGGATAGGACATTTAATCAGCATTCCCATCTGAAAGACGTGCGTTTCACGTCTACCAACAGGTGGCTCATCTGATTATTGTAAACTAAACAGAGTGTGATTGCCAAGTCATACTTCTTCAAAGATATATTATTGTAAGGAAAGATACATCTATCACAGGGCATATGTGTTCTCCTTATTTGCCCCTAAACCTCACTTTAAAGCAAATTTAGTTTAGTTACAGTGGATCTGGCTCAGATGATGTTTGGTGCCTTCTCCAATTTCCTACCTGTTGTTATCCTGACATTACAGGAAAACATCTTCTTTGCATCATTCCCCTCTAGACTGAAGTATTAATGTATAGATTGCAACCACATGACAGAAAGCTGGTTATGTGGTTCTCTCTCACTCCTTAAAACAATGAAATACAAATGCCTAACTTTGGCTAAATCCAGAGACTAGAACATTAAATTTGGAAACTAATTCATCAGTATTAAACATTATAAAATATAATCTTAATTCAGTGCTGCTAATGTTTAGAAGAGAGAACATTTAACTCATTGGCTGAAATTCAATTGGACTATTGTGAAAAAGATGTTTTGGAGACAAATTGCCTCAAATTCAAAAACTTCTTAGATGTTATTTGCTGAGTTGTTGTGTGACTCAGTCTGCAACAGGAAGCAAAGAGAAGAAGAATGTTTATAATGTCAAATTAAGATGTCTTAACATAAGGTAATTCACCTTCAAAAGTTATGCCTTTTGCACAATAACACAAAATAATTTGTTGTTGTTGTTCAGTCGCACAGTCGATTATGACCCTTTGCGACCCCATGGACCATTTTCCTCCAGGCACCTCTGTCCCACACCATTCTCCTCTGCCCGCCAAGCTCTGTTCCCATTGTGTCCACAATACCATCTATCCATCTCATCTTTGGATGCTCCTTCTTCTCTTGCCCTTCACCTTTCCCAGCATCAAGGCCTTCTCAAGTGAGTCCTCCCTTCTCATTTGATGTCCAAAGTACTTTAGCTTCATCTTCACTATTTGTCCCTCCAATGAACAGTCAGGGTTGATTTCTTCTAATATTGATCTATTTGTTCTCTTTGCTGTCCAAGGGACTCTCAGGACTCTCCTCCAACACCAAATACTATTAACTTATTACTTTGATTTTAACTTCTGAAATAAATGTTGATCTTTACAGTGCTCTCGTGCTGTTGTCATATTTGTTATGGACTTTTCAGATGTGTTGTTTTCAATTTGTATTTTTTAAATAAAACAAATAACTGCATTCCCAATGGACTGCTATGGACTGATTCCTGGCACTAACAACAGCAGGAGCAGGAGCAGCAGCAGCAGCAGCAGCAGCAGCAGCAGCAGCAGCAGCAGCAGCAACAACAACAACAACAACAACAACAACAACAGGACATAAATTCCTTATGCAGTTAATAGTTGTGTATTCTTTCTTTCTTTCTTGCATTCTTTCTTTCTTGCTTGCTTTCCTTCCTCATATCTTGCACAATTGGTGCAAGCACTAACTATAAGTAAACAGAAAACACAGGAAAAAACAAATAAAACCATCCAACACTATCAAGAATAAAAACATAACAATAATATAATAATTGGAAATAGTGAAGTACAACATGTCTGAAAACTGTGAAGTTGCAAAAAGCTATCTGCCCTGAAACATGGAATCTGATCAATAAACAGGCAGTTACACACTAACAACAAAACTGGCCCTGCAGAACCAATGAATCTTTGACTAGTTTAATATAGCCTTCTGAATCACAATACTATAAAAGTTATTGCAGAAAGTATATGAAATTAGAAACAACTTTATCCTCGTATCCTGCACAGCTTTCCTAGACTCAATGACCGATTTCCTATCCTACAACTGAAATGTACAGCTTCTAGTCTCTCATGGATAATGTACTTTTAAAATGCTTTCAGAAGTATAGCTTTCAAGCAAAACCAGCCTCTTGAGGAAGATTATTGGAAAAGCGGAAAATTACTTTTGGGTGATTTGCAGGGCCCTTCATTAAGTAAAGCTTTCTTGTTAGAATAGGTCTGAAGTAAAATGTGAGTGCTTCTCCTACATTCAGCACTGCTTGTTTGTGTATGCCTCACGTTGCAAATTAAATAATCTGTTTGCTTACTTCAAAGAAGGCTTAAATATATTTAACATTTTTAAGATAGCCTGTTTTATTTTGCTACTGATAGGACATCCAATGATATCCGGTAATGACAGCTGCCCTTTGGGGGAGAAGCCATGCAAATAATCCAAGCTTAGATTTTTACTTTGCAAAAACTTTTCTTACCGAAGAGCTTTTCTTAATACTTTCTCTCTCACTTTTTACATATTTATTTATTTATTATATTTTTATACTGCCCATTTGGGATATTTTCCACTCTGACCAGTGAACAAATAATTAAATAGACAACAGCAACATAATACAACAAACAACAAAATAAAATAAACAACACAATATCAGGATGTATTAAGGAAATGTGTTTGAGGTGGTGAAAAAAAATTGTTCTTTAAGTTGGGATTCTAGGCTAGCAGTTCTTTGATTATAGCTCCAAGAAGGACTAAGAAGAGGATATGTTGCTTCAATTTTCTGGGAGCTGTAGTCTAAAAATACATGAAGTCCAGAAACTTATATTGATACTTTTTCATTCAAGGTACTTTCTCCTTTAAGGGGAGGTATGTTCGTTAGAGTGCATAGCAAAAGATAATTATGCACAGTGACCAAAAGTGTTAATTTTAAACACTACATTGATTGCCAGTGCTTCCTAGTTGACCATCATTAGTGCATTTGAGGTTAGTGTATTAAAACAACTGTGTTATTTCCATGCTCTGAGCATATCTGTCAAGTATCCCATTTTGCCCAGGAAAACCCCATAATTTAGAGCCCCTAATCCCACCATCACGTTTTTTTTTGTAATTTCCCATATTTTAAAAAACATGCAGGGACATGTAAATATCCCATATATTATTACATTATATCTTTATGAGATATACAGCTCATATCATAAAAGAGGAGTGTTGAACTCCCCCTGGTGGAGGAAGAACCACCCCATAAGCACAACTGTTTTTCCTCACAGGGAAAACTGCAGTTAGCAAGCCAAGCTTACTAATAGTTTTATTCTACATTTCCCCCTACTCCCCCCCCCCCATTCGACTGCATTTCATATTATTGTGATTTTCATGGAACTGTTCTTTACACTTTAATCAGTTAATTGTCTCCTGTCTTAGTGTTTTTGCCTCAATTTCATTTTTTAAAACTCTGGTTTAGGAGAAAACCGTGGAAGTATCCTGTTTATGCTGTATGCAAATATATTTGAAGCCGATTGGCTCATTGACTTCCCTTTAACACCCTATTTCCCAGGAGACAGAGGGCTTCAAGTATATTTGCATATAATATAAACAGCATACTTCCATGTTTTTCTCTTAAATACAGAGTTTTAAAAAATGAAATTGAGGCACAAAACGCTAAGACAGGAGACAATTAACTTATTAAAATGTGAAAAACAGTTCCATGAAAAATCACCATAATGTGAAATGCAGTCGAATGGGGGGAGAATAGGGGGAAATATAGAATAGAATTGTTGAAGTAAGCTTGGCTTGCTGGCTGCCTTTTTCCCTGTGAGGGGAAGCAGTTGTGCCTATGGGGTGGTTCTTTCTCCACCAGGAGAACTCAACATTCCTTTGTGGCTCCTCATCTTCTAGGCTCTTGGATGTGCCTAGATTTTGGAGAGAAGGGGGTGTGGCTTGGGAGAGAAGGGTGTGTCCTAAATTTTCCCTTATTTTCATGTCCAAAACTTGTCAGGTATGCTTCTGAGCAGTTATTGAGATATATTCTTCATTTCCTTTGGTTTGGCCGATGACAAGCCAAGAAAGTGGCTTCATTTTGGCTGTCCAGAGTTTGATTGGGACAAGAAAGAAGAAGACTGGGATATAGAATTATGGAATCAGAGAATAACTGAGCCAGAAGATCCTTTTAGTGCATTTAGTCCATTACTCAATGCAGGAACCTGAATCAAAGCAGATGGCTGTCCAATTCTCTCTTGACTACTTCCCATATCGGAGTGCTCACCATCTCTTGAGGTAGTTGGTTCCACTGTCATACTACTCTAACCGTTAAGATGTTTCTCTCTCTCTAATGTTCAGGCTATATCTGGCTTCTTGTAGTTTCAGCCCATTATTATGCATCCTGCATTATGGGAAGATGGAAAATACAGTGGAACCTCATACAACAATCATCCCGTATAACAACAAAATTGTATAACAATTAGGTTTTGAAGGGAAAATGGTGTCCTGCATAACAATTTTCCCTATGGAAAAAATCCTGCAACAATTTTTCAATGGGAAAAACCACTTAGCGAAAAAAAATCATTGTACGATGCATCCCATAGGGAAAATTGCTATACGATGCATGCATCATATAGCAATTGTTTCGTACAACAACAAGCCCCATGGAATGGATTAAAATTGTTGTATGAGGTACCACTGTAAATCCTTCCCTTCCTCTTTATGAGTATCTCTCTGGTATTTGAAGAGTGCTATCATATGTCAAACAACTAATAGACTGACTCATTAAGCAACTGATTTTCCACTTACATGCTGTTTCATCTCCAGCACATTTCACTTTTATTAAATTAGGCAAAGCAGGGTTTGACTTCCGGCATGGTGTTATTTTCTAGAACAAACAAGTCAAAAAACTGTGCTTTCATCTTGTTGTGACATGTTGAACAGGTTGGTGTAGGGGAAAGACGTGAATGGAGTTGACACTGTTTCATAAGAGCCAGTTAAAAGAAACCAGAGCACAGTGTAATATATAATCTTCCTACCACATCTTCGTCTTGTCAGGAGCTTACACAAAACCATCATTCCGAAGCTCTTGCTTGCATCTGCTCCTACATTACACCTGTGTGTTATTAAACAAGTATTCCCTTCATTTTTTTTACATGGATTCTTTTCTGTTCCATGCCTTTCACCTCTCAAATAGTTTAATAGTCAGACTAATAAATGAAGTTTCTTGAACAAAATGAGATACATTACATTTTTAAAAGATTGCCTAGTGATTTCTCACTTCCTATTGGGTATTTTCACCATTTTTATTGAGGGAAAATGATGGAATAGCTGAAGTAAAATTACTCCCTTCCCTCCTTTTTATCCTCGTCTCGTCTCCTCCCCTCCCCTCCATTTATCTCATTTCTCTGACGTCTTTGATAGTACAAAAGAGGTAGCTCCCATTTCCATTATACAATTGGAAAACAGTAAAATAGCTATTGATGAAATGATGTTCTTTTTCTATGGACAAGCATAGTGGATCAAGGAATACTTGCTTTGGTATGTTAGTAGGGATTTACAGCTGCAGTAATGGAATTTTATTTGATCCTACTAATATTTCTATAGAAAAGAGCCAGGAAAACCGGACTGTGTCATCAGCTGACAGGTAATACAAGACTCTGAAGACCAGCAGAGAAGGTGAAGAATGTAAGAAGGGCCCCATTGGTTCAGCACCAAGACTTCTCTAGTCAGCATTACATTCTCCCATTAGCCAACCAGATGTTTTTTGGAAGTTCACAACCAGGACATAGATGAAAAAGAACTTCTTCTTGGTATTAATTAGCAACTCGCACTGATGTATACCAAGTCTGATGCTGGAGGTAATATACAGAGTATTTCTGTATCATAAGTGTTAGTCTCTGGTAGCCTTATCCACCACCAACCTGTCTAATCACCTCTAAAGACTTCCAAGTTGTTAACCATTGCTACATCATGTAGTAGCAAATTTCACAGGCTCAATATCTTGGAAAAGTGACTTTTTCGACTATAATTCCCAGAATTCCTGGCCAGCATGTCTACCAGACATGTAGGCAAGGCGATTTTGGAAGTTTTCATCCAAACAGTCACTTTCCCAAATTCTGATTGTCTCTCTTTCTATCTGTGCTGCATCCATGGATGATGTCAACTGTTTGTATTATAAGAGAAGGGAAAGGAAGTGTTTGCAATCATGCTGGTTATGTTGGTTGGCATTTCGCCCCCATGGTAACCTGTCTCTGAATCATCTGCAGTGGTTTCCCTTACCCCTTCTGTGTGGAAGCAACATTCTGGAAATGGATCAGTGAACAATGGGTATGTGACTGGCTGCTGAATAGTGACTCACCAGGGTAATGGTTTATCCCCATACACTATATTGATAGTCATTGAATATCTCTATTTCTGCACAGTACAAAACAATCCCAACACCAGGGCCACATTTAAGCATAGGCTACCTAGGCTGCAGCCTATGGGCCTGCACCACAGGGGGGCCTGCACCACAAACCCCCCCAAAAATGAAGGCAGGCACCAGGCAGGCAAGAAAGAGGCACGCGGGCAAAGGAGGGAGCATAGGAGGGACGGGAGTGAGAGTGACAGCCACTCATCTGACTCAGGGGATTGGCTGGCGTGTTGATGGCGTGCACTCCACGTCATCTCTCCTCCTTCTCGGAAGGTGGGGAAACAAAAAAGAGAGGCAGGCACGAAATCTGCACAATAGCAGATTAACCTGAAAATATTATATATTAAGTTTAGATTTAAGAGGCTAGTCATTTTTAAACTATTTGTAATGGAAACTACTTCTCTGGATTAGATCCCAATTTTTGATACTGCTTTCAAATTATTGCTATTTCAGCTCAGACTACTTGATCACCAATATTAAAATACAAATTTAATAACAATGCTGGCATTTCACATTATTAAATTTGGTGGCACATAATGAAAAGATTTCAGTTTGGTGCCCAAAATTCCCATGTGGTAAGCAGGAAATGAAACAGTTTGATTAAAGACTATGGGATTTTCAAACCTGAATTCTTAACTGCAAAGAAGAAAAATAATTGACATTATCTAATTTTTAATCCTTTAGAAAGATAACCGTAGGAAGCTTTGTAGAGTGACCCAAATTCTCCATTCAGAACATGTTCTCAGCCAGACATTCAAAGGTACAAATATCCAGTGCATAAACAATAACAATAACAAATATTCAGTGCATAAACAATAACAATAACAATTATACTCACATACTGCCCCGTAGCACTTAGTGCACTCTCTGGGTGGTTCACAAATTAATTAGCATTTTGCCCCTAACATGCTGAGTACTCATTTTACCTACATTGGAAGGATGGAAGGCTGAGTCAACCTTGATCCCTTTCAGGATGGAACTCACAACATTTTGGTTGCAGTAGGGAAAAGAGAGAGAGCAAGAGAGAAAGGGGGATGGAGAGAAAGGAAAGAAGGAAGGAGGGATGGGGAGATGAAGGAAAAAAAAGGAAGAAGTGAAAGAGAGATGGAGAAAGAAAGACCCACAGCAGACTTTCTCTACAGCAAAAAAAAAAAGAGTGTTTTTGTTTTTGCTGTGGTGATATGAAAGTCTGCTGTGTGGTCATGATTATGTTTTGTCATTCTGGATTGTGAATTATTAAATGTGTTTGTTTGGGCTGTGTTGATATAAAAGTCTACTTTGTGGGCATAGTATGGCACCTTATTTTTCTTATTTATTCATCATTATTTATTTAAGTCATTTTTTATATTTTTCCATTTTCCCATTTAATCTAGTATTTTGGACACGTTAAAGGTTGTTTTCCTAATATTGAGATTGCCTTAAGAATGTACCTGTCACTTATAGTCACAAACAGCAGTGGAGAAAGGTCATTTTCAAAATTGAAGTTGATCAAAAACAGGTTTCAAACCTCCATGTTAGGCTCAGTGCTTTAGCTTTACTCAGCATTGAAAGTGACATTTTAAGACAACAAAATTATGAAGATATTATAAGTAACATAAGAACATAAGAACAGCCTTGCTGGAACATGCCACAGCCCATCCAGTCCAGCATTCTGTCTCACACAGTGGCTCACCATTTGCTTCAGGGTATTATTCCCAAGGAGATGCCTTCACCTGCTTAGGAAATGGCATTGAGAGATATCCTGCCTATCTCTCCAACCCGGAGGTTGTCCTTAGGTATCCATAATTATAGCCATTGATACCCTTGTCCTCCATGAACTTGTCTAATCCTTTCTTAAAGCTGTCAAGACTGACAGCTGTCACCACTTCTTCTGGCAGGGAGTTCCATAGACCAGTGATCCTCTGGGTGAAAAAGTACTTTCTCTTATTTGTTTGTGAACTAGTACCCAAAATTTTAATGGAGTGCCCCCTAGTTCTAGAGTTGTGCGATAGGGAAAACAGTTTTTCCTTATCTACTTTGTCCACACTGTGCATGATTTTATAAGTAGCTTCATTAGTATGAAGTGTAGGTGTAAACTAATTAGCCATTAGAATTATGTGACCCTTTCGTTATAGTTAGATTGTTTGGAAAAGTTCTATATTTGAATTAAATAATATATTATGTATGTTGTATAGGTTAAGTGAATGATGTTTGTTCATTACATTCCTTGCATTTTGCATTTTTAACATGTTTACTTAAAATTACGATGTTATTTTTAAAACCATAATACACATATTTGCATATTTAGAAACATAGACTTGAATCTCAACTTTGTATTCTTTTTTAATAATATAGTTGTTTGTAGCAATGTTAATAAACCATGTTAAATACTCTTAAGATGACAAAGCGCAGGCAAAACAGATAAGCGGACGATCGGATCGAAAAGGGTAAGCCCGGCGGGGATTTGAAAGAGGGAAGCCGAAGCGGGCCTCGCTTGGCCTCGCCGCGCCTCTCGATCGGAGACGCACGGAGCCTAGCGCTGCCGGAAAAGTGCAGTGGAGAAGCGGAGAAACCCTGACGGTGAGCAAATCTGTAGAAATAGATGGGGAAGTAGAAAGGAGAAGAAAAGCGACTGGACCTTTCGTCCTTTTCCATGCCGGTGGGAGCTGATATGCTAGGGGCCAAGTAACGGGGGATATCACAGGATCTCTTGTTTTTTTTTCTTTGTTTTTTTCCTCTCTTCCTTTGTTGCTGTTTGAGCTGTGGATTTGGAACTTTGGGTTTTAAAGGGAAAAAAAGAGAGAAAGAAGAGGAAGGATTTTTGGAGATTTGGACTAGGTCTGCACTTGCATTTTTTTTTTGAGGCATAAAGAAGAATAAGACAGTGTTGGGGCCTTGAAACGCGCTGTGAGTAACAAAGTGCTGTTACCTCTGAGCCTTGGAGAGTAGAAGTTTGACCTCTTCCTTGCTTTTTGCTTTTGTTTTTTCTAAGTTGGACAACGTTTGTAAGCTGCAACAGGAAGTTAAAGTCGGTTGCTGGAAGAGATATAAAATATTAGCTCTCCTTCCCCTTGTTTTGTGGGATAAAGTCTGAGGATTTTCTTCTTCTTATTTTTTACCTTTTTTATTTTTACTTTTCTGCTGTGATCTTTTTTTTTATCATTTCTATTTTTAATATCTTTTGTAGGACTATTTTCCTTTTTCTTTTTTCCATTCCCTTTTTCCTTTTTCCTTTTTTTGTTCATCCGGGGGTAAAATATTAAAATATTTAAAAATTAAGAGGGAAATTAATTTGGCCTGAATTGGGACTATCGATTTTTTTTCATCACCCTCATATTGAGTGGGACCTTGGTGAATATCTACTCATATGTGTGTGTGTATATGTGTGTATAAATACACACACATATATTTGATAGAGGGGGAGGGGGAGGAGAGGATAAAGGTCTAATACTGTATTTGGAAATAAATATACTAAAATTGGTTAGAGTTAATATATATGGTGAATTTTAAATAGTAAATTGTTTATGTAAATTATTAAAATTAAGCAATTGGAAATACATTTGGATGAAACGGCAGGGGAGAGGGAAAGAGAAGGAGAAGAAATTGGCTTGGACAAGAGTGGAAAGACCAACATCTTCGGATAGGAGCTTTAGAAGGCTTACAAGGCTGGAGGAGGAGGAAGACGAGATGAAGAAAACAACGCAGCAAGAGATGAAGGATCTGGAGGAGCAGGAGACAGTGAAGAAGATGGCACAACAACTACAGCAGCAACAGCAACAGAAGACAATAATATCACCAACTATGGTTGCTCCAACCGCGGTAAAAACAATTGTAATAACAACAGCAAAAGTAACAACAGTAACAACCGCCACAACAACTGTAACAACTACAGCGGCGACAGCAGGGACAGCACCGACAACTATTGTAACCACAGCCACAGTAACAACACCAACAACATTGGCAATGAAGGGGGAGCAAGGACCTAAATCTGAATTTGAAAGATTTAATGAGAGACTGGATAACCTGGAAGATAAAATTGAGAATATGTTTGCTCAAGATAAACAAGAACGAAAACAAGATATGCAAGATATGATGGCAAACATCTTGAAGGGAATTGAAGGCATAAAAAAAGAAACAGATAACCTCAAAAAAGAACAAGAAGTTATTAAAAAAGAGCAGGCAACGATTAGAGAAGAGGTTATGGACCTGAGAAAGAGAGAAAAAGAAAGAGAAAATAAGGTTGGAGATCATGAAAAGAGATTGGAAAACATAGAAGAACATCTAAGACGAGCAAATGTCATAATTCGAAAATTGCCAGAGAATTCTCCAGATAAATTAAAAGAAAGAATAGTGAAATGGCTCGACGAAATTATGGAAGATGGTTTCACACCGCAGGAGGTTGGGTTCAAGAAGGGGTAAAACTGGGTCAATGAATGTCATGTTAAAATTTGCTAATGTGTCAGACAAACTGCGTTTAATGGCGCTCATACGGGAAAAAGGAGCAGAGGTATTAAAAGTGGAAGGCCATGATATCGAAGTGTATAATGACATTCCAATCGAGGATCGTTTCTGGAGACAATCGATGAAACCAATCACAAAAAGACTCAAGGAAAAAGGAATAAGGTATAATTGGAAATTCCCACGACAATTAAGCTTTTTCCACCTGGGAAGACGTTATCTAATAAGTGAAGGCCCCAATGTTTTGGATGTAATGATAGATGCAAAGTTATTGGAAGCAGGAACTAAAGAATGGTTTGATTTGAAGGAAGAATTGATTATATCTGGTGGATATAGAAGACGGGACAGTAATGGAAATGAGAATATGCCTAAAGGTGCAGAAGGAGGAATTGTTCTGGGCGGAGATTAGGTTCGGATCTCTCTGAAGCTCCCACAATTGGTCGCACCCCCCCTCCCCCTTCGGTATCCCAGAGGCTATTTGTAAAAAAAAAATGGGGAGGGACAGCAGTAGATTGTTTAGTGTATTTTTTTTAGTTGTTTTCTTTCTTTTTTTTCTGTATAAGGTGAAGGAAGTGTTATATGTTAATCACATGTCCGCAGGAGGAAGTGGGAAATGCAAAAAATTATGGGAGAAAAATAATAGATGAGGAATATAAAAATAATAACATGGAATGTGAAAGGTACTGGCTGTCAAGTGAAGAGAAGGAGATTGGAAGCAGCACTTAGAAAAGACAGACCGGATGTAATCTTTCTTCAGGAAACCCATCAGAAATCGGAAAGAACCAACAAGTTGTTCTTAGGATGGACTCAGGTTTATGAAAAATCATATGGTACTTCAAAGGCTAGGGGGGTCGCAACTTTGATATCAAATAGATTGGGATTTGAGATGGTAAAAAGTATATCAGACCCAGAAGGTAGATACTTGATAATAAAGGGGAAAATAGAAGAGGAGGAAATAACGTTGGTGAATCTGTATGTGCCAAATGAACACCAAAACAGGTTTTTAGATAAGGTGCACCGAATATTGGAAAAGGAGAAAACAACAAAAATGATTGTAGCGGGAGATTTCAATTTAATAAGATCAAACATAGACAGTACAAATACAACAAGATGTGTGGGCGGAAATAAAATGTATGTGTTAAATAATTGGTTGAAATCTTTGGGGTTGAAGGATGCATGGAGGGAACTTAAAGGAATGGAAAGGGTCTACACATATTTTTCACAAGTTTATAATACGTACTCCAGAATAGATTATATATTTGTTACTGATAATTTGATAAGAAACTTAGAAGATATAGAAATAGGAATTTTTAAAGAGTCTGATCATGCAAAAGTATTGCTGGAAATGAAAATAGATGCTATAAAGATTAGGAAAAATTGGAGATATAATGCTAGATTGTTTAGAGATAAAAAGTGTAAAGATCAAATGGTAGAAAAATGGGAAGAAAATTGGAAGTGGAATGATACAGGGGATGTCGGATTTGGTATTGTATGGGATACGATGAAAGCAATATTTAGAGGTGAAAGTATTAGGTTGGCAAGCATTAAAAATAAACAATTAAAAAGTAAACAAGAAGAAATTGAAAAAGAGATTAAAATGTTGCAGGAGAAACATGTAATAACCAAGGATAGAAAGGTTTATGAAAGAATGCAGGGCTTAAAGAAGGAATTAATAGGAAAAGATATTGAAAAGGTGAAAAGAGATTTGGTATATTTAAAAAGAGAATATTTTGAATACAGTAATAAAAATTCAAAATTGTTAGCAAGAGCGGCTAAGGAAAAAAGAAGTAGAAGAGAAATAGGGACTTTAGTAGATAAGGAAGGTATAAGATATAATAAGATTAAAGATAAATGTAAGGTGGTCAGAGAATTTTACCAAGATCTATACTCTAAAAAGAAGGTAAATATAGACAAACTAAAAGATAAATTGGGAATGCAAATCAAAAACAAAATAAGTCAGGAACATAAACAAAAAATGGAAGAAGTAATAACTGAAAAAGAGATAAAAGAAGTAATAAATAAATTGAAAGTAGATAAATCACCGGGAGAGGACGGACTATCCGCTGAATTCTATAAAGAGTTTAAGGACATAGTAATTCCAAAATTGTTAAAACTTTATAATGGTATACTTAATGGGGAGCAGATACCTCTATCATGGTATAGAACAATAATTGTCTTATTACCAAAACCGGGAAAAGACCCAGAAAAAGTAGAATCATATAGGCCCATTTCCCTGATAAATCAAGATGCTAAGATTTTTACGGCAATATTGGCAAATAGATTAAACAGTTTTATGGATAAATATATAAATAAAGATCAGGTCGGATTTGTGAAAGGGAGACATATGGCAGACTTAGTAAAGCGAGTAGTAGACTTAATTGATGTGGCAGAACAAAATAAGGAGAAAGTTGGATTATTATCGCTAGATATCTTCAAAGCATTTGACTCTTTGCAATGGATAACAATTAACGAGATAATTAGGAGTTATGGATTTGGTGATAGGTTTATAAAAACAATAGAACAATTATACCAACAAGGGTATGCTAATATTAGGGTTAATGATGGCCTTACAGAGGAAGTGAGATTAGAGGCAGGAACAAGGCAAGGGTGTCCCCTATCTCCAATATTATTTATCATGGCGATGGAAATATTAGCAAATACAATAAGGGAAGACAAAAGTATAGAAGGAATAATGGAAAATAAAATCAGCTTATATGCGGACGATACTTTGCTAATTATGAAACACCCTAGAAGAACGATGGAAAGCATTCAAAAACACTTAAAGGAATTTGAACAAATAACAGGTCTGAAGGTAAATTGGGATAAATCTGAATTGATTTTAAGTAATATCGAAAAGGACGAGCAAAGGAAAATCAGGGACGAATTTAAATTGCAGATTAAAGAGAGTTTGAAATATCTAGGGATAAATATTTCTAATAAGTTGGATGATTTGAAAAGATTAAATTATGATAAACAAAAGAAGGAACTTAAAGATAAAATTTTACAATATCAAAAATTAAGGTTGTCTTGGTTTGGCAGAATAGCATTGACTAAAATGATGTTATTACCAAAACTAAATTTCCTGTTTGATGCCTTACCAATTCAACTGACAGACAAAGATATTAAGGAATTTCAAAAATTATTTGATAATTATTGTAATGGGGGACGCAGACCTAGAATTTCAAAGAGAATGTGGTATCTATCTCAAAAAGAAGGGGGCCTAGGAATACCTAATTTAAAGAATTATTATAAAGCATTTCATATAAAGAATGTAGTTAAGATTTTAATGAAGGAGCCGGTTATTTGGGAGGAAATTGAAATGAAGGAATTAAAGGAAGTGGGTAAGAGTCTTTTTTTAGATAAGGAAATATGGAAAATACCAGTTAAAAATAGAATGCTGAGATCAATGTTGGGCGTATTGAAGAAAGTTAAAAAGAAATTGGTCCCAAATATTTCACCGATAATTGAAATAGAAGATCTGAAAAAGTTTCCAATAAGAATGGATAATGAGATGAAAGAAATCTTGTTGACAAATGGGGTTTTCCTGCTGAAAGATTGGATACGAGTCTGCAAAAATAACGGGACGAAAAGAGAGTTATATACTCAGATGAAGTTGAATTGGTTTCAGATAGCGATGGTGAATAAGTGGAACAATAAATACTGGAGGGAGCAGAGTTTGGAAAGACACAGGACAGAATTTGAGGAACTAATGTGGAAGATAAGGAAGGAGGAAATTGGAATTAAAGGAATGGTTAGTAAAATTTATAAGATAATAAATACGGAAGTTAATCCACAAGAAATACTAAGAAATACATGGGAACAAGATTTGAATGTAAAGATAACAGAAAAGGAATGGCAAAATAAATGGAGAAAAAGAATTATGAGATCCCTGTCGGTCAGGGTAAAGGAACATAATTTTAAAATGTTATGGAAGTGGTATCTGACCCCTATGAGACTGCATCAGATAGATAAAAAGAATAATAAAATGTGTTGGAGGTGTAAAAATACAGTGGGTACATATGTTCATATGTGGTATGAATGTAAGGTGGTAGGAAATTTTTGGGCAAAAATTGAGAATGAGATTGATAAAATTATGGGATTGCGTCTCAAATTGGGGCCAGATTCTACTTTGCTGACGGATGTAGACAATGTTAATTTAGATAATGACAAGAAAGAATTGTTGTCCATGATGCTTGTAATAGCTAGAATGTGTATTGCAAAAAATTGGAAAAATGACTTAACGTTAAAGGTGGAGGAGTGGTATAAACAGATGTGGGATCTCGCATTGAACGAAAAATTAACATGGGAGTTAAATCTTAAAAAAGGTATAATAAAAGAAAACAGATTTTGGAATATATGGCGAAAATTTGTTGATTATTCACTGACGAGAGACGGAACAAATAAATTGACACCAGACCAAATGAAATTTTGGGAACAATATAAATTAATGGGAAATCCCACGACCTCCAGGACAATGTACATAGCACAGGGTGATGATGTATGTAATATATAGTTTTTTTATTGTATGTAGAAGGTTTTTTTCTTTTCTCTTCTTTTTGTCTAAAATGTTGTTATTATGTCTTAAATGTTTGTTATATATTTTGAAAAATTAATAAAAATTTATAAAAATAAAATACTCTTAAGATATATGACCGGAGCCAGGGGCTGCCCGGAGACCACCACCCCCAGCCAGGGGGTGAGGAGGAGGACCAGCTGTGCGGCAGGAAAAGCATCCACCGCTGCGAGGCCTCTGGAGCCAGGGGCCAGCTGGAGACCACCACCTCCAGCCAGGGGGTGAGGAGGAGGGGAGGACCAGCTGAGCGGCAGGGAAAACATCCACCACTGCCACCGCGAGGCCTCCGGAGCCAGGGGCTGTCTGGAGACCACCACCCCCACCACCCCCAGCCGGGGGGTGAGGAGGAGGACCAGCTGAGTGGCGGGAAAAGCATCCACCGCCACTGCCGCAAGGCCTCCAGAGCCAGGGGCTGCCCGGAGACCACCACCCACAGCCAGGGGTATCCACCACCTCCAGGCACCAGCCGAGCACTGAAGAAGAGGACCACTTGGCAGAAGGGAAGAAGGCAGAGTAGGAAAACCAGGGGGCGAGACTCAGAGCCCCATGCAAAGGATAAGTAGCTGATGTGCAAAAATGTAGCTGACTTAATATAGCAACTGACATAGAGACTTTATACTGACTTAATATAGCAACTGATATAGAGACTGTGTTTTAAAGTGTGATAATATGCATGATAATATATTGTTTAAACTGATTTAAAACTTTTAAAACTGTGATAAAATGTATGATGGGAGAAAAATGGCGTAGAAACTGGCGAACCACACCACAAAATTTGCCAAGAGAACCCTATTGACCAAAACAAAAGGCAAAACAAAGGAGCAGTTTAGATGATACAGGATACTTAGCACAACAGAGTGGAGGAAAGGGAGGGACAGGAAAGGGGGAGGAGAAATACAGTATTGCAAGGAAAAATACTGCATAGGGACATGGAATGTGAGATCAATGAATCAAGGTAAACTGGAAGTGGTAAAAAATGAGATGGAAAGAATAAACATTGACATCTTGGGAATCAGTGAGCTAAAATGGACAGGGTTGGGCGAATTCAGCTCTGGAAACCATCATATCTACTATTGTGGACAAGAAAACCTTAGACGGAATGGAGTAGCCATAATTGTCAACAAAAAAGTGAGAAAAGCGGTAATGGGATACAATCTCAAAAATGACAGAATAATGTCAGTCAGAATTCAAGGCAAACCTTTCAATGTCACTGTGATCCAAATATATGCACCAGGTAAAGCCACAATGGACCAGTTCTATGAGGACTTACAACACCTCATAGAACAGACACCAAGAAATGAGGTCCAAATTATTTTAGGAGATTGGAATGCCAAAGTAGGAAATCAACAAGTGAATGGAATAATAGGCAAATTTGGTCTTGGAACACAAAACGAAGCAGGGCAAAAACTGATAGAGTTCTGCCAAGAGACTGCACTGGTCATAGCAAACACTCTCTTCCAGCAACACAAGAGGCAACTTTACACATGGACATCACCAGATGGTCAACACCGAAACCAAATTGACTACATACTCTGCAGCCAAAGATGGAGAACAACCATACAGTCAGCAAAAACAAGATCTGGAGCAGACTGTGGCTCAAATCACAACCTACTGATTGCAAAATTCAGGCTTAGACTAAAGAAAATAGGGGAAATAAGTAGACCAGACAGATATCATCTAGACAACATCCCTAAAGAATACACAGTGAAAGTGGTGAACAGATTTAATGGCTTAGATTCGATAGACAGAGTGCCAGAAGAATTATGGACAGAGATGCGGGACATGATGCAGGAAGCAGCAAATAAAACAATACCCAAAAGAAAAGAAGCATAAGAAAGCAAAGTGGTTGTCTGATGATGCTCTTAAAATAGCAGAGGAAAGAAGGAACACAGAATTTCAAAGAAAAGCAAGGAGAGATAAGGAAAACTACCCAAAAGAACAGTGCAAAAAATGGAAGAAAACAACAAAAGAGGCAGGACTAGGGATCTTTTCAAAAAAATATCGGGGAAATCAAGGGAACCTTTAAAGCAAAAATGACCATGATAAGGGACAAAGATGGAAAGGAGTTAGCTGATGCAGAAGAGATCAAAAAGAGATGGCAAGAGTACACAGAGGAACTCTACAAAAAAACTCCTGATAATAACAATAATGAGAAATTTGAACTGGAACCAGACATTCTGGAGAGTGAAGTCAAAAAGGCCCTAAAAAGCACTGCAAACAATAAAGCTAGTGGAAACGATGGTATTTCAGTTGAATTTTTCAAAGCCCTAAAAGATGATGGAATCAAAATACTGCATTCAGTATGTCAGCAAATTTGGAAAACAAAACAGTGGCCACAAGATTGGAAAAGATCAGTGTACGTTCCAATCCCCAAAAAAGGAAATGCCAAAGAATGCTCAAATTACCGAACAATTATGCTCATCCCATATGCCAGCAAGATGGTGCTCAGGATAATACAGGATAGACTTCAGCAACATGTGGAGAGAGAACTACCAGAGGTGCAGGCCGGTTTCAGAAGAGGCAGGGGGACTAGAGATCAAATTGCCAACATACATTGATCATGGAGAAAACAAAAGAATACCAGAAACAAATATACTTTTGTTTTCTTGACTACACCAAGGCTTTTGATTGTGTGGACCACAACAAAATGTGGCAAGTAATTAAAGAGATGGGAATACCAGAACACCTCATATGCCTCATAAGAAATCTGTACACGAACCAAGAGGCGACAGTTAGGACAGAACATGGAAAGACAGAGTGGTTTGGAATAGGAAAAGGATAAGACAAGGCTGCATTTTATACTCTATATCCTGTTCAGCATTTGAAAGTTTTAGCACCTTCCTTCAGTGGGCCTTTGTTCGCAGGTCCGGGTCTCGGTCTGTAGCCTATTACCTCGATGACTTTTTGTTCGGGGGTGAACGGGGCTTGGACACGTGCACGCGTCTCCTCACCACATTTCAGACGCTAATGCAGGAACTGGGTGTCCCTTTAGCGCCCGAAAAGACCGAGGGTCCATCCACTACCCTCACATTTCTGGGCATCGAAATTGACACGGTCGCACAGGCATCCCGGTTACCCATTGACAAGGTCACCCGGATCTCTGCGATGATTTTGGCCTTGCTGGCCAAACGTAAGGTGTCACTTAGGGAGCTTCAGGTACTGCATGGCCATCTTAACTTTGCCTGCAGGGTGGTTACGCCTGGCAGGGCATTTGCTCAGCGCCTGTGCGATGCCATGTCTGGCCTGACAAGGCGCCATTATAGGGTCCGACTAACCAGGGGCATGCGGGCTGACCTTTTGGTTTGGCTCTCATTCCTGCAGGACTTCAACGGGGTATCCTTTTGGAGGTCTGACCTTTTAGTTTCACCTAGGTTTCAAGTCCAGTCGGATGCCTCTGGCTCCCTGGGATATGGGATTTACTTCCAGGGGAGGTGGGCTTATGGCCAATGGCCTCCAGCATGGCGGGGCACGGATCGCCTCCGCGATCTTACATTCCTTGAGTTTTTTCCAATCCTGGGAGCTTTGATGCTATGGGGCAAGGAGTAGGCCAACTCTGTGGTCCATTTTTGGTGTGACAATGCTGCAGTAGTGCACATTGTCAATGCTCAGACATCTAAATCACCCAGGGTGATGGCTTTAGTTCGCCAATTCGTGTTACATAGCCTATGCCTCAATGTGCTTTTCAGGGCCAGACATGTACCAGGCATTGATAATGATATTGCTGATGCTTTATCCCGCCTGCAGATCCCCCGGTTCCGCGCCTTGGCTCCGGACGCAGAGGAATTCCCCTCGCCACTTCCGGCCGAGATTTGGACATTTGGCAAGGAGAGGTGAACTGGGCAATTGGCATGTCCTTGGTGCCCCGCACGCGTAAGGCGTATCATCATGCTTTCGTTCAATTTAATAGCTTTCGTGTGCAACTTCAGTTGCCAGAGGTGTGGCCCATTCCAGTGGAACAGGTTTTACAATTCATGGTTTATTTACACAGTCAGGGCCTCGCTCCCAGCACTATGGCATCAAGGCTGTCAGCATTGGCATTTATTGCCAAGGTGGGGGTTTTTGCTGACAGCATGAACGATTTTCGCATACGGCATGTTTTGGAGGGGTGGATACGGGAACATGGCCGCCGCCCGGACACTCGGCACCCAATTTCCCCAGGGGTGTTCACACACCTTGCACGAGGCTGGCCTAACCTATGTTTTGACAGGTATGAGGCAGCTCTTTTTCATGCAGCTACCACGGTGGCCTTCTTTGGAGCGCTCCGCATCAGTGAGTTGGTACTACTGTCTAAGGCGGATGCGACTCGTAGGGCACTGGAACTCGACGATGTCTATATTTCTAATGAGTGGGCTCAGTTGAGGATACGGTCCTCAAAAGTTGATCAGCATGGCGTAGGCAGTCGAGTTAGACTGCTACGATGTTCCATTGCAGACATCTGTCCGGTTGGTGCCCTACAGGAGTTCTTGGCAGTGCGTGGCACGCACCCTGGCCCATTTTTCTGCCACCAGGATGGGTCTCCCCTTACTAAATTTCAATTTTGGAAGGTGACCAGTATGGCACTTTCCAGTGTTGGCCTCCCTGGGGCTCGTTACGGCACCCATTCATTTAGAATAGGTGCTGCTTCAACTGCAGCTGCATTTGGGTACTCTGAGGCTGATATAAGCCGCATGGGAAGATGGGGATCTATGCGTTTTGCATTATATGTTCGTCCTCTTCAGACATGAGTACCATTTAAGTCACTGTTCTCTTTTTCTCTTACAGACCCTGTGTGTCCCCGCACACCGGTGGTAGTATGGCTGGTGGGCCACAGTTACGTGCACTGGGCAGCTCAGTATGCTGCGGCGACAGAGTGGGGACCCCAGCTTGGACTGCGTGCGGCCGCATGCATACGTTGCTACGGTAAGCGTGGAATGAGATGGCGGGAACTGTTGCCATTCCTTTTCTCCATTAGGGATGCTGAACCGCCTGATGTCCTTGTACTGCACCTCGGGGGCAATGACCGCGGCCAGGTCACTGGCCTTTCTTTAAAATTCGCGATCTGCAGAGACCTAGCTTATTTGTACTATGTGTGGCCGTTTACCAGGCTGCTATGGTCGGACATCATACCACGTCACACTTACAGGGGAGGTATTGACCTCCGTGCCCTTGACTGCGCTCGTCGCTCTGTGAACAGGGCAGTTGCCCGGTTCGTGGCAGACAAGGGTTTGGGGATGGTCATCCGACATCCCACCATTAGTTTACAAAATTACGATCTGTATGCAGGGGATGGGGTCCACCTGTCGGATAGAGGTATGAACCTCTTTTTGAAGATTTGCAAGCAGGCCTGTTGACCGAGCTGACGGTCGGGGGGGGGGCGGTGAGTCTTCACTGAAGCCTCCCCGTGTGGCGGGTAGCACTGGTAAGGTAAAGATTTATGACCCATAGGTATCCGGCAGGTTCGCAATTGACTGGCCAACACTTAGACAGGTACAGGTGTAATAACGTTGACCGGTCAACGACGAACCAGGCAAGGGGTGATGGCAGGAGCTTTTCAGCATGCATCACCCCGTGATTTGACGGATACACATCAGAGGGTGGGGTCAGTAGATAGTTTATTGACTACGGTCAACAATTTGTTTGTGTCAACAAATAAATTGATACAAAATGGATACATCGTAGCCAATTGCCGTTGGCAATTTTGGGAGGTACCTTACCAGTGTTACTGCGGCCTGCTTGCCTTAAAGAATTATAATTGGATGAGTACCAATTGAAAGTTATAATTCGGACTAGGGCATTATTCAATAAATTGGCCCAATGCCTTTATCCATATACCGGTGTCTGAGTCTTTCTTTGGGGGGTGCGCCTGCAATGAAAGTGCGGCGCCAAAATGGCCGCCACACTCTTTGCGGGTCCCCCCCACCCGGACTCAGACATCCGGGTGAGTTAGGGGGCGTGGCCACCCCTCTATAAAAGGGGTGGCCACGAGGCAGCAAAGCTGCCATTTTAAAAGAGCGACGGAGAGGAGAAGTTTTCCCTCCACCCCCTCCCTAGTGAATAGTGTGATATTTTGGTTGCTTCGGGGCCGGGTGGGAATTTTTGGTTGGACCCCACAATTGGCCCTTGGGTTCTGGCTTTTTTGCCCATCCCACACTGTTGCTGAGGTTTGATATAGGGGTTTTTCTTGTTCTTGAATTTGGTCACTTAGGCGGGTAGCACTGGTAAGGTAAAGATTTATGACCCATAGGTATCCGGCAGGTTCGCAATTGACTGGCCAACACTTAGACAGGTACAGGTGTAGTAACGTTGACTGGTCAACGACGAACCAGGCAAGGGGTGATGGCACGAGCTTTTCAGCATGCATCACCCCGTGATTTGACGGATAAACGTCAGAGGGTGGGGTCAGTAGATAGTTTATTGACTACGGTCAACAATTTGTTTGTGTCAACAAACACATTGATACAAAATGGATACATTGTAGCCAATTGCCGTTGGCAATTTTGGGAGGTACCTTACCAGTGTTACTGCGGCCTGCTTGCCTTAAAGAATTATAATTGGATGAGTACCAATTGAAAGTTATAATTCGGACTAGGGCATTATTCAATAAAAGTGGCCCAATGCCTTTATCCATATACCGGTGTCTGAGTCTTTCTTTGGGTGGTGCGCCTGCAATGGCAACAGGTCCGAACAGTCCCTGGAAAATAGATGGGGAAGAAGTAGAAGCAGTGACAGATTTTACTTTCCTGTGATCTAAGATCACTGCAGATGGCGACTGTAGCCATGAAATAAAAAGACGACTGATTATGGGGAGACAAGCAATGAGAAACCTGGGGAATATAGTGAAAAGCAGAGACATCACCTTGAAAACAAAAATTTGCATAATCAAAGCAATGGTATTCCCAGTGGTAATTTATGGGTGTGAGACCTGGACAATTAGGAAGGCTGAACGCAGAAGAATAGATGCCTTTGAAATGTGGTGTTGGAGGAGGGTTTTGAGAGTCCCCTGGACAGCGAGGAGAACAAATAGGCCAATCTTAGAAGAAATCAACCCTGGCTGTTCATTGGAGGGACAAATATTGAAGCTGAAGCTAAAGTACTTTGGACATCAAATGAGAAGGGGGACTCACTTGAGAAGGTCTTGATGCTGGGAAAGAGGTGGAGGGCAAGAGAAGAAGGGGGAGGCCAAAGATGAGATGGATAGATGGTATTGTAGACACAATGGGCACAGAGCTGGGCGGGCTGAGGAGGATGGTGGAGGACACAGGTGCCTGGAGGAAAATGGTCCATGGGGTCGCAAAGGGTCGGAATCGAATGTGCGACTGAACAACAACAACAACATGTGACCTTAATGATGCTCAGTTCTTTTCATTTTTATCATCTCATGAATTCATCAAATTCCAAATACTGTATAGGAATGTTGTACATAAAATTTCTATAATTTAATAATAAACTTTAAATGTTTATTTTTCAGTTTTTAATTGGATAATTGCTGAAAATGTGGTTTTTGTAAGTTAATTTTAGAAAAATACTTTCCCTGGTAGGGCCTGCGCCACAGGTTCAGCCTAGGGGCCCACAGATCCTACATCTGGCCCTGCCCAACACTGTAGCACTGTCCATTATAAGTTCTGGTTCCCCAGTCTCAATGCAGAGGCGCTTCACATTAGATACTGTTAACCTTCCACAAACCATTAGATAATTCTCTTTCTCTTTTTCCAACCTGCAGGTCTCTTTAGGATTGAATGAAGTCCTATTTCAAATGTATATGAGACTCCTGGCTGATACCGTTTTGTGCAAATAGCCAATTCATACAATTTTTGACTAGAAAGGTCAAATCTATTTAGCTCATAAACCTTTTTAAGAATTTGGGAAGAAGAACTCTGACATTGAAAGTGCATTTTTGAAAACATTTCATTGCCTAAACAGGATGAACATGTTCCAAAAGACATCTGAAAACTGCCTGGTCCTATAAGCTGCTTCATCAACATTCCAGGAGTACAAGCTACAGTTGAGCTACTGTGTTTGTTTGACAAAATGTAATGTAGCTCGAGTGTTCCAAAATTTGCTTTTTGTGGGGTGAGCAGGCTGTGAAACAAAGGATAATACTTAAAATAGAGAGCTGTCGAGTAACCCTTCCATGGCATCTAACAAAATGATGTTCTGGTATGAGATTGCCATGTGAAGCCAACTGTATTTCAGATGTCAAAATCTATAACTGATGTTCTCATTGTATACAAGGCCATTTGGGATGTTTTAAAGGCTGCAATCCTATACATACATTCTTGCCAACAATATGTTTCTGGGCCAACATTGCAGCTGGTTTCATAGATGCTCATTGATGAATTTTGTCTTGTCAAGTTTTTTGAATAAAGTATGCTATCACTAGTAAAATTCTATTTTTTAAAATAAAAGAACCCACCACTCTGCAGTACAATCTTTTGTATTATAATGCTGTATGAAATGCTGAAAGGAAAATGTGTGTGTAGGGGATACGGGCCAATGTTTTGTTCCATATTTATGTGCAAGGAAGTGCATCTGCAGCAGCTGTTGTGGTGATCTGAGAATGTGCCAATCATATGGCTGAGTCACACAATCAGGTGCATGACCACATGTGACCAGTATCTTACTGGATCACAACAGTAGCTTTAGAGGTCGCTGGGATGTCAGCGTTTCTGTCTTTCTTTTGGACTTGCCTGGGATTGGGGTGGGTGGAGTAGGGTTGCCGAGCCAGTACTGTTATGGTTTTTTTCTATGGAATGTTGTACTGTATTTTGTACTGTATTTCTGCAATATTGTATTTTTGCCCCCTTTCCATATTGTATCTTTAATGTTGTATCTTTGGATGCCTGTAAGCTGCTTTGGGGCGCTCATTGGGTTGAGGAAAGTGGGATATAAATATTATTATTATTATTATTATTATTATTATTATTATTATTATTATTATTATTATTATTATTATTATTATTATTATTATTATTATTATTATTATTATTATTATTATTATTATTATTATTATTATTATTATATAGCAGGAACTCCATAAGCACACATATATGGAACAGAACACAGGCCATTGAGTTCAGCAGATGAAGATACATTTTACTCAAACCATTTGATAAAATACAATGCATTGCAGGGTATCTATAATACAAATTATAAGTACACAGATAGTTATTTTCTAGAAGACAAGTCACATTAAATGATTCTGTAAAAGATGGACTTTGCTTGTATTTAATAAATATCTTATGCAGTCATTTCTGTTTCAAATAGAAGTCAGATATTATTTGTGCTGTATTGTTTCAATGGCATATCTAGGTCAGAAGGAGACAATTATTTTTTCCATGATCAATTTACTGCTGTGGTTTTTCCTCTAAAAATGTAGTTAACACGCATACTTGGCTAAGAATGCTGTTCAGACATTTCTCAAAATGTGACAGGAGGTTTCCCTTAAAACATATGATTATAGTGTATTTTATTAGAATGTTCTGAAATGCCAGAACAAGGTTTGGCAGGAGTGACCTTTGAGGACCAGTGAAATTTCCAGTTCACAAGCATGGCACATTGCCTGTGGGATCCATACAGAGCGAGTTATGCAGTTCAAATCACAGTGCACTCAAGATAGAGAACAAGTGTACTTGTGTCAAAGGAAAGTGCCCACAGACAGGGAAAATTACAGTTTATTTCAACAAAACAGAACTGCAGTCTAGAAGGCAAAGCAAATTTCATGGTCATTAATCTAAATGATGTTGGAATTTTTTCTAGGTTCCAATTTGAAAGAATCTGGTGTCAACAAAATGCATTTAAGGAATCAGCACATCAGCAACGATCTATGAAACCCAATAAGCCACTTCAAGATACCAGAAATTAACACAGAAAGGAATCGTTAACAACTTCAAGGCTCTAGTTTAGTCCATCTCAAGTAACTACATCCTTTGGATCAGCCTAGAGACCAACAACCCACACCAAAATAGCAGAAGCCCTTATCAGGGACTCAAGAAGATGATGTTTGGGGCAAATTGGTCTGCTCAAATGAATTTTATTTGTGGACACAGGAAAAAAAAGAGTGGAGCATCCATCCCATCAGTGCACCAAACAGAGGAGCATATGCCCATGTAGGCAGACTCTCAGTGTTACTCTGGTTAGTTCTATGTATGGATTACTGATCAGGGATTCTCAAGTGATTTTTCCTTTGAGGAAAGAGCTGAATTCTGTTCAAACAAACAAACAAACAAACAAACAAGCAAGCAAGCAAACAAACAAAAAGTTAACTAAATTCTATTGCTGTTAAACAGGCACTGCAGTAGCTTAGTGACTAAGATGCTGAACTTGACAACCAGAAGGCCAGCATGTCAGCAGTTTGAGACTTGAGTGCTGAATGAGAAAGTGAGCTCCTACCAGCCTAGCAGTTTGAAAGCAATTGCAAGTAAATAGGTACCTCTTCACTGGGAAAGGTAACAGCATTCTGTATCATGCCTCCCATATGACCACAGAAATGTCTACAAATGCAGATAGCACTGGCTCCAGTGGTGGGATTCAAATTTTTTTTACTACCTACTCTGTGTTGCACCCGAATTAGGACTACACTGTACTTTATTTCAAAACTTGGATGGGCGGGGCCAGCTGGAATTTCTGCTACCGGTTCTGGCAAACTGGGGCAAACCTGCTGAATCCCACCACTGACTGGCTCTTTGGCTGTAAACAGTGATGAGCACTGCATCCTAAAGTTGGATATGGCTGGCTTTCAAGCAAGGGAGACCTTTACCTTTACCAATTGCTGTTAAGTTGACAAAAGACTGAGATGGTGATTTGCTATAAAGATTGAAGTGTTAGTGTTTCCATGGAGGAGTTGTGAGGATTTTAAATACAGGACGCAGTGATATATAGTACAAGGTAAGCTAATTTGGTTTTAAAAAGCAGTAGCTCAAATTCAAAATGAGCTGTAAAGCTGGAGGGCAAAACAAACTCTGGCCATTTCTAATTCTTCTTAATAGTTCAGCATGGAAGGGTGGGCTCTGGGCTTTGATGTACTGCACATTTCTCCTTCTCTTAGAAGAAGAAATCTATTTCAATCAAAACTTTCACTTGGTAGTATTTCCTCATAGGTAGCCCATTTAACTCCAAAACTCCACAACTTGGCATTCATTGTAAAATAATCAGAAAGGCGAGGGAATCCATAAGCAGCTAGAAAAACACAATTAAGTTGATAAGTTTGGCTCGTGACACTTCATATTTCCTCAGTGTCTGCTTGTGAAATAATCATTGAGAGGTCTGCAAGCATCCTAATAATAAACTATGTCTATAAAACTTGTCATTGTAATTCACTGGGAGATGTGATTTAGTTTCATCTAAACCAGTGGTTCCAAACATTTGGTTTTTGGACTTCAATTCCCATGGGCAGGTCCTTCTCTCTCCCTCAACACCCTTGTTGTCATGCCTGGTGAGGGGATCAGAGAAAGGGCACTTAATGGCTGCTTTTAGGCTCTGGGTGTACAGTGGACCCTCAATTAACAACGCGTTCGAATAGTGTCATTTTCGATTAACAACGCTAAGATGCTACCAATGTGATTGTTTGAATAAATACGTTATTCGAATAACGACGGTACTTTTTCCCATCGTTTTTCAAATAATGACATCGTTATTCAATTAACGGCAGTATTTTTACCGTCGTTATTCGAATAATGACGTTTTTTGCCATTATTTGAATAACGACGTTATTCGATTAGCGACACTACTTGGGGAACCAAGTAACGTCTTCATTCAAGGGTCCACTGTACTTGCCAAGGGATGCCAGATGCATCTCTCTATGTTGTCCTGCTGGCAAGCAAAGAGCTTTTTTACTAAGCAGGATTTTCCGTTATTTATTTATTTATTTATTTATTTAATACATTTTTATTATAAAGATAAATGCACATTACAAAAAAGAACAATAAGACAATAAACAACCAAATAAACAACAAAAACACTATACAATATATAAAAATACTATGTGGACTATCGGTGATAGAGTTTCAAAAGAGAATATCGTGCTTTTATTAATACTTTTAAAATGTGCTTTAAGTGTTTTAAATGGTTTTATTCAATGTTGATTTAAAACACGAGTTGCCTAATTGCATTTTAAACTTGTTTTTTGGTTGTATTTGCCCTTTAAATTTTTTGTAAGTCAACTTAAATCTTTTTATTGGGAAAAAGAGAGGTGTTAAAATGGTTGAATGAATAAACAGCAGTATTTAGCACCTGGCTTCATTTTACTGCTGGCTCATAGTTGTATGGGTGGAAAATGTTGCAGAGTTTTGAATTTCTGGTAAAATTCTCTTTTAGCTGCATTGTAAAAGGGCAGAGACCTACAGAAGAAAATAGCTACATGTTTCCCATAGTCCATCCCTTTCACATTAACTAGCACTCAAAGGCTCAATGACTCATTCCAAGACATTTCTACGAGAAAGGAAAAATACAATTCATTACTTACAGTTACTTGGAATTACAGACGCGTGAAGGCTACTTTCTTTACAACATACAGTATTTGTTAGCAACCAACCAACCAAATCAACAGCAACAAACAATTGACACAAATTGACAAAAGAGAGAGAGAAAAAACCCAGTGCAGAGAAAAGTGGGGCTCTCTTTGAATTCAGAGGCAGGAATGAATGAATGAATGGCTAGACCTATATAGACAGAAAATCATCCCAGTCCAGAAAAGTCCCTCACAGTCACTTTGACTACAGGCAGTATGTGAGGTTGTGAAAAATAGTAAAAACATCTTTGGATGGTGGTGTCTAACACCGTACCTCTCCAAGAGGAAGGCCAAATAGAGTATATGTTGTTAGGTATAGCATCCTGAAAACACTCAGGAGTTATCTTTATTAGGGTTTGGACTGGGTAGCTTTTCAAACAGATGATGTTTTCAAATAGAGGATTGTCCTTCATAATGTAGGACACATAACTATTCAAATACATCCTTGAAAGATAGTGTCTGTCTGACAAAATCACATTGGGTTTGATGGAGCAGTGATCAATTTCATTAGCATGTGTATTATAGAAGCAATACATGAAGCCCAATAGAAACAGCTCCTTAGTTTGGAAGCTTTTATGTGATGACTGAGCCTAGGGCTTGTAAAAATTTGGACCATTGCTCTCTGAAATCCCTAGCCAGTACACCCTGTGGTTATGTTGGGGGTGGGGAGGGGGTGGGTTCGTGGCATTTGTACAGAAAGAAAGAAAATCTAAGTTTTGAGTTGTAGCATACTCTGGGATATGATGGCCTTCTCACTTAAATGGTTAATCCAGAACCACTTTCTGCAAGCATCAGTGATGCTCTAGAATTTGAATTGTTCTCTGAATAGTGAGTCCCTGATCTAATATATCTCATATGCCAGCTAGTTATATAAATTAGACTGATGGAAAATGAAGCATGTTATTCTTCTAATTGAACATTAGTTCATTCATGTTCATGATAATAAAGTCTGGTTGTAATGTACTTGTACTTTCCCCTTATGTTCTGTTTTGTTTCTTATTGTACACCACTGAAATGCATGAAAATGTTCAGGGGGATCTGTTCAAACCATGTTTTTAAAAATAATTTCCAATTTTAATCTTGAGCTCCTGGAGTTGTTAACTTTCCCTAACATATCAACATTGCTATTGCACTTTTAAGAGTGCATGGATGTGTACCTGATTTGATACTATTCAACTATCATCAATTCCTTCATTTAAAATCCATTGTGACATAGGTAAATATATGTATTTAAAATCCATTGGTTGTACAAACAAACAAAAAATGAACCCTAACAAATTTAAGAGTATGTGTAGAGATAGTAAAGGAGACAATAGAGTGACCAGATCTGGTGGATGAGAAACTAAATACTCAGATGTGTTCTGGGATTGAGAAGTTGGATGGTTTGCATGATAACATGGGAAAAACAGGAGAGAGGTAAATATCTACATGTAAACTATATAGCTCAGCGTTTCTCAAACTATGTTCCATGGAACACCGGTGGACTTCAATTTCCAGAAGCCTAAGTCAGTACATTGGCTGATCAGTACTTTGGGGATATGGCTTAGGATTCTGGGAATTGAAGTCCAAAAACCATTGGGAAATGCTGATATAGCTAAATGGAAGATAAATCTAGTTATTTAACTGTTTGTTAATGGCCAACTTATTGCCTCTCCTTGGTTCAACCACCAAGATCTACATGTGTTCCCAAACAATGCTGTCACCTGTCTTGATAAATTTGTGAAGTGCTTCAATATTTCTGTCCCAACCTCTTTGTTCTGTTCCAACCTCTTTGCTTTGAAGTAAACTCATCACACACAGTTACTCTGCTTTCTCCCCATCATTAAAATTTGAATTCCTTCCACTTTCATCTTTTTGTATGTCAAGCGGTCCTCCTTCCATGTCAGGAACAATTTATTTTTTTGAGAGAAAGGCAAGACTGGGCCATGGCAAAATATATTGTGTCTGTCACAAAGAAAAACTGTAATTTCTTTGCTATTAGAGAATATAATTTCTTTTCCCTATTGCTTTTCTAGAGGTCACTAGATATCACCAGATTCAAGAGCCATCTTTACTTTTTTGTTCAGGGCCACAAGGCTGAGGACTTGAGATTTATAGTTTTCGAGTTAGTGAAAAGCAAACAGTTTGAGAGGACAGATATTTCAACTGTACTGTTGAAAAGGGAGGCTTACTTTATTCATTGTTTTAATACGTTGTATGCCAATGGTTTGAATGTAGAGTAAGACTTGTCATGGTTCCTTTAAATAATGATTATACAATGTTACATCCAGATGTCAGCATTTTTGTAAGCATCTCAGGTGCATGGACTAATGTAATTATAGAGAACTTAAATGTGAGTAAGGGTGAGTAGAAGATTTAACGTCATGGCCCAGAAAGAAAAAACATGAGAGGCTTAGACGCGAGAAAATTATGAGCTGTATAGGTAAGTCTAAGTTTGACCAATGTATTTTGTATATTTCCATGTTGTATTGTGTCAGATGGGAAAATGTACAGTGGGCATTGATATGTATATTAATAACTGTTATTGTATCTTCTGCAGAATATTTTCCTTTTCCTGATGTTAGTGTATGAAAATAGATTTATTGAATTCTCTTCGGAAAGGAAATTTATACTTGTTTGGAATTACACTTTATTGGAATTACTTATTTGAAACAAACTTCTTGTGATAGTACATGAACTTTATTGCAATTATTGGAATTATTATTCATCTGAAATATTGAAGAATTTATACATTTATTTTTACTGAAGAAAAGTAACATTTGTTTTTTTGGACATTTTTGAACTAATAGTAGTTGAAAATACTTAAGTTAGTAAAAAGATATATTTGTGAATCAAACAATTTTTAGTAGTTTATTTGAATATATCAAGTTCATTTCCCGATATAGTGAACGGATTTATTGTGCAACCATTACTATACCATTCTTCCCATATTGAGCAAAATAATCTTTACTTTTTTAGCTGATTATCCGATAGTTCCTTCCTTTAATCTAAATTTGGCAAAGATTAAACCTTACCTGGCATTTTCAGACTTAACATAAAAGATCTACGGTGGCACAAACCCTGTTACATAGATCTCAGTTTACTACTACCTAGGTACATAGTTCCAAACATGGGATTTCTAAGGCTTTCTAGATATATCCTGCTATGTTTCCTAGCTACTGGAATTAAGCCTCATTGTCATTTTTGAAGCGAATTCAGATGGTTATCCTCCACCTTACCTTCATATTATTTTTGGATTATGAATCATCATTTGATAAAAATAATGCTAATTTTCTTCCCAAATATTTTATTTATCTTATTTTATTACATTTTTATACCACCTATCTGTGATATTTCCCATTCTGGGTGGTGTACAGACAAATAAACAACAGTAGCATAATAAAACAAACAACAAAATAGAATATCTCTCAAATATACTGGCCTAAATCCATTTACTAGTCACACTGTAGTAGTTCTATTAAATCAATTATTCCAATTATTCATTGCTATGTCAAACACCTATGTAAATCGCACTGATTACATGAGTCTATTCTAACTGAGGTTAATAACTGGATTAGCTGTCTCAAAAACCTTTATGGATTATATAGCACTATTTTATTTTATTATTCTGTTTCAGCTCTTCTGTATTGCAATGTAATCCAAATCAACTTGGATAATTTCTTAGAGCTTCTGTGCATTTACAATGCTTTGTTGTACTGACTTGTTTTTTTAAATAAATGTTATGAACATACTTTCACTCCATGCTATGATCATTAATGAACACTTTGAAGAAAATTGGTTTCAGATTTGAAGAGCTGCATTTGTTATGTTCTCTAAATCTTAAGAAATCCTCCTTCTTCCCTTAAAAAAATTTCTTTCATATCTTAGAAGGAAAAATTGCAGTTAATTGAAGATCTGGAGGAGGAATGGAACATAATCTGAATTTTGTTGTTGCATTTCTGTTTCATCTTGTGTTTTTTTTTTAAATGAGGACGGGAGAATCTCCTTTTTTGTTTTTGTGTTTTGGTTCTTTCATTAAACATGAAGGGGAGTGCCTCTTTGGGGTAATTTCATTTCCCCCTCATTTGTGTTTTCTGATATGAGTCCAAATTTAGACCTAACCCTAACCTGACTTCCTTGATCTTCAGCTTTGTTTGAGTTGGGGAAGGGTTGCAATTTGAAAGATGTGACTTGATCTGCTATGGCAGTTTTCAAGGATTCTATCTCATTGCTTGGATTTAACTTTCAGCCACTCCCTGCTTTGCAGTTATATAATTCTATGTGTTAAAAAGATGGTGCTAACAACATTCATGTCAAAGATAATTTTCTGGGTATATTTGACAGTCCAATATAATACCTTTCTTTCAGATGAACCCTTTAAGGCTTTTCTAACATGTTGTATTTTACTCAAACTGAATGAGAGAGCACTGTTTGATGTGAACATCTACTGATTACCAAAAAATGTATCAATAAAAAGACATGAAATTGCCCAATTTCACACAATCTTCTCCCCATGTATCTGTAATATGATATATCTAAAGGCACGACATTTTTTGGTGGGGAATTAGGCACCTTATTCAGAAGAAAGCATAATTCTTATGATGCCTGGAGGATGTAGAAGAAGGGAAATGCTTGACACTGGCAAATATGTGTTTATGTGTTATTGAGCTGACAGCATTTTCTCCTGTCACCTTGTGAGCAAAGATTAAAGTTTCTCCTCAGTCTGTAGGGCTGCTAGATGAAGAGACATTATTTGAAACAAAAGGACAATTTTATGATTCCATTTCTACTATGAGCATCATGCTGATAGTGTCCAGGTGCTAGAGTATCTTCCATAAACCACATCATTAATTTTCAGTGCAACAACCTCCAAAAGATAGCTGATAACAGAGTGTTGTGATTTCCACCTTGCACATGTTTCTTATCAAAATATTAAAAATATTAGAATGTATGGACTTAGAAGTGCCCTCATTGTCATTCTGCCGCTTGATGTCAGAAGCTTGTTTTCAGAAGGTTGGACTGAATATTGAAATTAAACTCAAATGCTTGTAACCAAGCACCAACAAGGCACCAGCATTATTTCTTTTTTTTAAAAAATTATTAGATTCTTCAAAAATACAAATAAAACAACAACTACAATACAGATACCATACAAATAGAGATATATACAATACAGATACAAAAATACAAATGAATAAAAATACAATCCAAATACCAACTTAGTAATGTAATGCCCCCATATTTCATAATTCAATGAATATATTTCAATATCTTTCAATTGATTATATTTCTCATGTCATTGCCCCAAAATATATATTCAAAATTAAATTCTATACTCATTTATTCCATTACCATATTTAATATAAAACAAACTTACTGAGCTATTAGATTACTATCTTATTACTACCATGTCAAAATGAAAATACATAATAAAAACACAATAAACCAATTTTCACATTACACACCCAATGTAGTATACAATGCCCTGGAGAATGCAGCATATCGCAGTGGTTTTTCACTATTTCCAAAACCTCATTTGATCTGGTACTGGCCTACTCCCTTCAAACCCATCAATGAGTAACCCACAAATAATTGCCATATGTTCCAGAATCTGCTTTGCAGGCACCCCCCCCCCCAAATAATGGACTCAGACACAAATGAAAGTGGATAACGGCATTGGGCCACATTTATTGATTCATGCCCTAGTCCGAATTATAAATTTCTATTGGTAAAACGACCAATCATAATTCTTAAGGCAAGCAGGCCGAAGTAACACTGGTAAGGTACCACCCAAAATTGCCAACGGCAATTGTTACAATGTATCTATTTGTATCAATTTGTTTGTTGACAACAAACAAATTGTTGACCGTAGTCAATATCTAACTAATGACCCCACCCTCTGACGTGTATCCGTAAAATCAGGGGGTGATTCCAGCTGTCTAGTGGTAACCATCACCCCCTCGCCTGGTTCGTCGTTGACCGGACAACGTTTAAACAACTTATGCCTATCTAGTGTTGTCCAGTCAATTGCGAACCTGCCGGATACCTGTGGGTCATAAATGTTTACCTTACCAGTGCTACCCGCCACCCGGAGAGGCTTCAATAAAGGCTCGACGCCCCCCCCAAGACCGTCAGCTCGGTCGACAGGCCTGCTCGCCAATCACTCAGCAGGAGGTCCATACCTCCTCGCGACAGATGGACCCCATCCCCTGCATAAAGCCCATAATTTTGCAGACTAATGGCCGGATGAGGACTGACCCGCCCCCAGCCCTTGGTCGAAAGGAATCGGGCCACCACCCTGTTCACCATGCGCCTAGCGCGGTCCAAGGCCTGAAGGTCAAGGCCTCCCCTATAAGCGTGCCGTGGGACCATATCTGACCAAACAAGGGTTGTGGCGGGCCATACGTAATGTAGGTAGGCGAGGTCACTGCAAATCGCATGCTTCAGCGATAAGCCAGTGACCTGACCCAAATCATTACCCCCAAGATGTATGATCAGGATGTCGGGCGGGTCAGCGTTCCTTGCCGAAAAGAGGAATGGCAAGAGCTCCCTCCACAACATACCGGGCTTACCGTACCATGTGAGACTTGCGTATGCACCGAGTCCCAGTCGGGGTCCCCAATCTGTCGCCGCAGCATAACGCGCTGCCCTGTGCACATAGCTATGGCCCACCAGCCATACTGTCACCGGTGTGATACGACACCCTGGGTCTGTCAAGGAAAAAACAGGAAAGGAAGAAATATGTGGTGACTAAAAGCGGTACTCACAGTGGGAGTGGGCGAACATAAAACTGAAAACACTGAGATCCCCACCTCCCCATGCTGCGTATGTCAGCCCCGGAGTACCCGTAAGCGGCCGCCGTAGAGGCCGCACCAATTCTAAATGAATGGGTGCCGTAACGGGCCCCAGGGAGGCCCACGTTAGCCAGCGCCTTCCCAGTCACCTTCCAAAACTGAAATTTAGTGAGGGGAGACCCATCTTGGTGACAGAAAAACGGGCCATGGTGCGTGCCACGCAGTGCAAGGAACTCCTGTAGGGCACCAACCGGACAGATGTCTGCCAAGGAACATCGTAGCAGTCTTACACCACTGCCTACGCCATGCTGATCCGTTTTAGAGGAGCGTATCCTCAACTGAGCCCAATCATTGCAAACATAGACATCTTCGAGTTCCAGTGCCCTACGACTTGCATCCGCCTTAGTCAGCATCACAAGCTCACTGATGCGGAGCGCTCCAAAAAAGGCCACCGTTGTAGCCGCATGAAACAGGGCTGCCTCATACCTATTGAAACATAGGTCATGCCAGCCCCGTGCCAGTTGGGTAAGGACCCCCAGGGAAATTGGGTGGCGGTCGTCCAGGCCCACGTTCCCGCACCCACCCCTCCAAAACGTGTCTCACACGGAAATCAGCGGTACTGTCCGCATGACCTCCCACCTTGGCCATAAAAGCCAGTGCTGATAGCCTAGATGCTATGGTGCGGGGTGCCAGGCCCTGGGCGTGCAGGTAAACCATGAAATGAAGGAGGTGGGCCACTGGGATCGGCCAGGAATCTGGCAGGCGAGATTGGGTACAAAAAGTCTGAAAGGAAACCAACGCGTGGTGATACGCCTTACGCGTGCGTGGCGCCAGAGACATGCCGATCGCCCGGTTCACCTCTCCTTGCCAAAGGTCCATATCTCCTCCGGGAGTGGAGAGAGAAATTCCTCCACATCCGGGGCCAAGGCACGGAACCGGGAGATCTGCAGGCGGGACAAAGCATCAGCAATATCATTATTCACCCCCGGGACATGCCTGGCCCTGAAGAGTACATTGAGGCGCAGGCTGCGCAAAACAAACTGGCGTACGAGGTCCATGACCCGGGGAGACTTAGAGGTCTGTGAGTTGACAATGTGGACAACGGCCGCATTGTCACACCAGAAATGCACCACAGAGTTGGCCCACTCCTCACCCCATAGCATCAAGGCACCCAGTATGGGAAAAAATTCCAAATATGTGAGATCCCTCAGGCGACCCATGCCTGACCAGGCCGGTGGCCATCCACCATAGGCCCACTTCCCATTGAAGTACATCCCATAACCAAGGGATCCCGAGGCATCAGACTGAATCTGAAATTGAGGTGAAGCCAGGAGGTCGGACCTCCAAAATGAGACCCCATTAAACTCCCTCAGGAATTGAAGCCATATGTGCATATCTGCCCTGATGCCCCGTGTCAATCTCGTCCTATGATGGGGCTGGATAAGCCTGACATGGCGTCTCACAAGCGCCGAGCAAATGCCCTGCCAGGTGCGACCACCCTGCAAGCGAAATTAAGGTGTCCATGTAGCACCTGCAGTTCCCGAAGGGATGACTTGCGCTTAGCCAGCAAGTCCGATATAAGGGCCACTATCCTTGACACCTTGTCTTCTGGCAACCTAGACGTCTGCGCTACCGTGTCAATCTCCACCCCCAGGAATACTAACTTATTAGACGGGCCTTCGGTCTTTTCGGGCGCTAAAGGGACACCGAGTTCCTCCATTAGCGTCTGAAATGTGTTGAGGAGACGTGTGCACGTGTCCCAGCCCCGTTCACCCCCGAACAAAAAGTCATCCAGGTAATGGGCTACAGACCGAGACCCTGACCTACTGACAAATGCCCACTGCAGGAATGTACTGAAACGCTCAAAAGCCGAGCAGGATATGGAACAGCCAAATGGCATGGCTTTGTAAAAATAATATTCACCCCGGAATTTGAAACCCAGCAACTCAAAGTCACCCGGGTGCACCGGCAGGAGACGGAAAGCCGACTTAATGTCACACTTAGCTAACAGTGCACCCGGGCCACATGAGCGCACCATGCGCAATGCCTGGTCAAAGGATGTATACCTGACAGAACAAAGGTCATCAGGGATAGCATCATTGACCGAATGACCGGCTGGGTAGGACAAGTGATGAATCAGGCGGAACTCGCCCGGGGACTTTTTGGGCACTAGTCCTAGAGGAGACACTTTAAGGTTGGGGAAAGGGGGGGGGCGGGGAAAGGGCCAGCGACCCTGCCCGCAGCGATCTCCTTATTAATGCTGGCGGCAGCCACCTCCTCCCTTCCTCTAAGTGACAAAAGGTTGGGTGCGTCTTGCGGTGACCTATCCCCCGTGAAAGGAATACGGAAACCCAGTTGAAAACCCTGAAGGAGGTACACAGCGTCTGCTTTCTTCGGGTACAATGCGAGCCAACGCTCCAGCATGTCGACATTAATTGGGGAGGGGGCCTTTCTGTGAACCCGCTCCCTCCGTGGCAGTCCTACCTGCCCCTTGTCCGCCCCTACCCCTGCCCCTATATCCTCCCGGCCTGGGACAGGCGGAGGCAGCATGGGGGCCAGAACAAGAGGGGCACTCGTGCTTGTACTTGCAATTTTTTCTGTTGCAAGAACCATTGGACGAGAAGGTCCAGCACAGCAGGCGGGCTGGAACCCCCTGCCCCGCCACTTGGCGGGGAACCTGTACCGGGGCCGCTCGTTGGACCGCATGTCCACAATGGTATCTCTCCCCAGGCGCCGGGCGCGTGGGGGTCATATACAGAAGCCACAGCTTCTGGCAGGGCTCATCCCACCTCATCTCTGGGTGCAGTGGAATCCTCATGCGGAATTCTTCATCGTAAGCCAGCCACGACGGATCCGGGAAGTCAACCATAGCCCGATAAATGTTGTCCAGATACTGGACCATAGGGATGGCCAAATCCGGCCTAGCCCTGAGGTAAACAGCCATGTAAATCAGGTACGCTGGCAACCAATTTGCCCACGTGCGTGGCGGCTTACAACGACGTGCCTGCTCCTTATCCTTCTCGTCCAGCCCTTCCCTCTCTTCCTTGGTCGGCTCCCTATTAAGAAGGGAGAAGATATCTATATACTCGCCCCTCCAGATCTTTTCCTTGGTGGACTGGGCCAGATGATCCCCTAGGGGCAAGGAATACCCTGCCGTTGGCAAAGCCGATACCGGCACAGAGGGAACTGCGGGCAAAGCAAAGGGGGCCTGTACCAGCCCAGGGATCCCCAACACATTCCCCACCACATAGGGGGCACCACTCAGACCCGGGCCTTGAGTCAGGGGTGAAGTCGCCGGGTGGGCCGGGGGCAATTGGACCGCCGGGCCACCCGTGCGAGGCCATGGCCATTGGAAAGCCCCCCCAGGGAAGTCAGTTGTGTGGGTGCACTAGCTTGAACTGCATACTCACCCGATGCACCCCCACGGGCCGCCCCCACTGGGGGTTCCGGCCCGCTGGGGGCGTCGGAGTTCACGACCGAAGCTGAGCTCGTCGACGGGGCCAAACCAGCACCGGACTGCTGCACCTGTTGAGTGGGGAGCTGCGAGGCAGTGGCCGCCACCGGCCCGCGCGCCTCAGGCGGCTCAACCCGACCCGTCGCCGGCCTCTGCTCGGCAACCAAAGGGGGCGCCTGGAATCCTAGGGGCACCCCTGTTTGATTGGCCCTCGCCAAGGATGCTTCAAGGGCCGCTACACGGGCCAGAAGGGCCTCCACGTTGACCAAGGCCCCAGCCCCAACAGGGGGCAAATGGGCAGCCGGCCCACAGGGCACAGGTACCTGTCCAGGCCCCTGAGTCCCAGGGGCCAGATAAGGCCAAGAGCCCATGCTCTGCCCCTGGGGAGCCGGTAGCACGCCCTGCAAAGGCAGGGAACCCATCCACCCCCCGTGGCTCGCTCCCCCCATGGGAAACTGCGCGCCCGTGCAAGCGGGCCCAGCCGCACGTACCATGGCGGGGGCAGTGGCCATCGTTTGCGGGCCAAGGGCCGAGGCCCCGTCCGGGGCAGCCTGCGCGCACCGCGCATCGGGCCAAGGGGCCACCGATCCCATCCCACTGGTCCCGGTGGGGTCCGTTAAAGGTGGCTGCTGGGCGGGCGCAGTCGCGGTCCTCCGAACCGGCTGGCGCCTCCGTGCCGCTCGAGCCACGTTAGCAGCTGCCTTTTTCTTAGAGGGCATAGCTGAGTTAGCTAGGAAGCCTAGGAAGAGAAAAAGCTGCCTAAAAAGGCTTCCCCTGGAAGAATACGAGCGACGGAGGTAAGAGGGAAAAACTTCTCCGCTCCGTCGCTTCGCCAAAATGGCAGCACGGCTGCCTCGTGGCCAGCCCTTTTATTAGGGTGCTGGCCATGCCCCTAACTACCCGGATGGCTTCGTCCGGTGGGGGGGGGGCCCGCAAAGAGCGCGGTGGCCATTTTGGCGCCACGCTTCCATTCTTTGATTAATGTCATTTTTCTGCTCCAAATTCTCAACGTGTCTTTCTTCTTAAATGTATGTGTGCAAGCTTGAGTTTGAAAATTCACCACTGGAGAAGGGAAGGAGCAAAAGGTAAAGCAGGCCTTATCACTTTCCAAATGATCAGGCTTACTGCTGGCTTCAAATCAATTTGTGAGATAGAAAAGCAAACAAACAAATGTTCCACCTACTAATTTGGGTGAGGGATTCAAAATACTATGGAGGCTGCTAAGCTTATGGTTCTAAGGTTAAGGGCTCGTGAAGATCAAGAGGGAAGTTCCCAGGCCTTTCTCAGTGCTGTACTAAGACATGTGAGCAATGATGAGCAGCAAAGCCTGGAGGCAGGGTGAGATTTAGAAACAAAAAGCAGCAACTATCTTTTCCAGATGACACAAAGGTGTTGAATGAACCATGCCTGAGGGAAGCGGATTACTGAAGCTGTCCTTCTCTTCAGGGGAATGAAGGGATGCATTTGTAATTGAATGGCTGCATAAATCTGTCCAGGTTATTCTGCTATGATAATAAAGTAGACCATACTGCCCGCCAATCATCAGACAGTGGTTAACTAACCTGACCACTCTAAGGATTAATGGCCTTCGGCGGCAAAGTTCACAGGGAAGGGTGATGGTCCCCAAGTAGATCAAATTTTACTTGAATCCATCTTGATGGAGGGCAGCAGCTTTATCCATACTGACCTGGGATGGACAAGGACTTTGTTTGCCAAAAGGGATCAGGACCAGAAAGTGACTCACAGAACTGGATCAGTGGTATAGGTGTCATACTGCAATGCGGAAGGCAAATGGATGACCCCTCCATTGTATTGTTTCCAGTACAATCTTCATATCTGATCACCATGATCAGAACCAATATTCAGAATCGGATCCTGCACTTGAAGGAGAAGCATACAGCCAGTTGAAATACAACAATGTATCCATGGACTTCTTTCCCTGTACTGTAATGGTAGTTGCTCTCAACTACTTTACTTCAACCCCTTGTGCTGTTTAGAGGAGGACAAAACCATTGGCACACTGAGCCAGTGAGCCTTGGTGCCTCTTGGGAATGGCTGGAGATATCCGTGGCTTTATAGCCACCTCTCACACAACATATCAGTACCATGGTTGACACACAGAAGCAGCCTAGGCAAGACATTGCGAGCGCGGCGCCAAAATGGCCGCCGCGCCCTTTGCGGGCCCCCCCATCGGACGAAGGCATCCGGGTAGTTAGGGGGCGTGGCCAGCACCCTTATATAAGGGGCGGCCACGAGGCAGCCGAGCTGCCATTTTGCGAAGCGACGGAGCGGAGAAGTTTTTCACTCTTACCTCCGTCGCTTTTACTCTCACCGGGGAGCCTCTTGGCTGCTGATTTTCTCCTTTTTCGGCTTCCCATTGGCTAGCTGCAATGCCCTCAAAGAAGAAGGCGACTGTGAACGCGGCTCGTTCTGCGTGGAGGCGCAATCCGGGTCGGAGGACCGTGGCTGCGCCTCCCCAGCAGCCTCCTATGCCCGAGCCCACCGGGACCGGTGGGATGGGGTTAATTCCCCCTTGGCCGGAGGCTGGGGGTCCACGTGCGGGCCCAGTAGGGGCCGCGGCCCTTGGCCCGCAAGCGGAGGCCGCCGCTCCTGGCGTGGCCCATTCCGCTGGGCCTTCCTCCGTTGAGGCGCAGCTTAGTGCGGGGGTTTCCAGCCTTGGGGGGTGGTGTGGCCCCCTTCCATGGCAGGGTACTTCCCCGGCCCTACCGGGCCCGGGCTTCGGATCGTGGCCCTATTCAGGCCCCGGGGTACAGGGACCTGTACCGACGCCTGTAGTTAGTGGGCCGGCTGGCCCTTTACCCCCCTTGGTTTAGGTGGCTATGTCAGCGTGGAGGCCCTCCTGGCCCGCGTTGCGGCCCTTGAGGCATCCCTGGCCCGGGTTAGTCACCCTGGGGCCCCTTTTGGGGTGCTGGTCGATCCATCGTCTGCTGGGCAGCGGCAGGCGGTGGGACGGGTTGAGCTGCCTGAGGCGCGTGGCCCGGCTTCGGCCACTGCCTCGCAGCTCCCCAATCAACAGGCCGGTGCTGATCAAGCCCCGTCGATGAGCTCTATGGCGGTCGTGAGCTCCGACGCTCCCAGTGGGCCGGAACCCCCAGTGGGGGCGGCCCATGGGGGTGCAGCATGTGAGTATGCGGTCCAAAATAGTGCACATACACACATGGCCACGTTGGGGGGGGGGCTTTTCAATGGCCTTGGCCTCGCACGGGTGGTGCGGCGGTCCAGTCGCCGACGCCCCACCCGGTGACTTCAACTATCACCCAGGGCCCCGTGGTAGGGGGTGCTTCTTACCCAGTCGGGAATCTTCTAGGGGTGAACGGGTTAGTCCAGGCTCCTTTCCAGATGCCCGCAGTTTCCACCGTGCCTGTGTCGGCTTTGCCGACAGCAGGGTATTCCTTGCCACTGGGGGACCATTTGGCCCAGACCACCAAAGAGAAGATCTGGAGGGGGGAGTATGTGGACATCTTCTCCCTCCTTAACAGAGAGCCCACCAAGGAGGAGAGGGAGGGGCAAGATGAGAAGGATAAGGAGCAAGCGCGTCGTCGCAAGCCACCACGTACGTGGGCCAACTGGTTGCCGGCCTACCTCATATACATGGCGGTATACCTCAGGGCTCGGCCGGATTTGGCAATTCCGATGGTCCAGTATTTGGACAACATTTACCGGGCGATGGTTGACTTCCCGGGCCCGTCGTGGTTGGCTTACGACGAGGAATTCCGTATGCGGATTCCCCTGCACCCTGAGATGAGGTGGGATGAGCCCTGCCAGAGGCTGTGGCTTCTGTACATGACTCCCACGCGCCCTGCGCCCAGGGAAAGATACCATTGTGGACATGCGGTCCAGCGAGCGGCCCCAGCACAGGCTCCCCGCCAGGTGGCGGGGCAGGGGGTTCCAGCCCGCCTGCTGTGCTGGACTTTCTCGTCCAATGGTTCCTGCAACAGGAAGAATTGCAAGTACAGGCATGAGTGTCCCTCTTGCGCTGGCCCCCATGCGGCCTCCGCCTGTCCCAGGCCTGGAGGGATGCGGGGCAGAGGAAGGGGCGGACAGGGGGCTGGCAAAACTGCCGCAGAGGGAGCTGGTTCACCAAAAGGCCCCCTCCCCAATTAATGTGGACATGTTGGAGCGTTGGCTCGCATTGTACCCGAGGGAGGAGGATGCGGTTTACCTTCTTCAAGGTTTTAGACAGGGGTTCCGTATCCCTTTCGTGGGTGATAGGTCCCCCCAGGATGCCCCCAACCTTTTGTCCCTTAGGGGGAGGGAGGAGGTAGCTGCTGCCAGCATTAGGAGGTCGATTCGGGCAGGGTCACTGGACCTTTCCCGACACCCCCGTTCCCTAATCTTAAGGTATCGCCCTTGGGCTTAGTGCCCAAAAAGTCACCGGGCGAGTTTCACCTGATCCATCACTTATCCTACCCAGCCGGCCGATCGGTCAATGACGCTATCCCTGATGACCTTTGCTCAGTCAGGTATACGTCTTTTGACCAAGCCCTGCGCATGGTGCGCTCATGTGGCCCGGGTGCACTATTGGCTAAGTGCGACATCAAGTTGGCGTTTCGCCTCCTGCCTGTGCACCCGGGCGACTTTGAGTTGCTGGGTTTTAAGTTCCGGGGTGAATATTACTTTGATAAGGCCATGCCTTTTGGCTGTTCCATATCATGCTCGGCCTTCGAGCGTTTCAGTACATTTCTACAGTGGGCTTTCGTCCGCAGGTCAGGGTCCCGGTCTGTAGCCCATTACCTGGATGATTTTTTATTCGGGGGTGAACGGGGCTGGGACACGTGCACACGTCTCCTCAACACATTTCAGACGCTAATGGAGGAACTCGGTGTCTCTTTAGCGCCCGAAAAGACCGAGGGCCCATCTACTAAGCTAGTATTCCTGGGGGTGGAGATCGACACGGTAGCGCAGGCTTCTAGGTTACTGAGGGATAAGGTGTCAAGAATAGTGGCCCTTATCTCGGACTTGCTTGCTAAGCGCAAGGCATCACTGAGGGAACTGCAGGTGCTACATGGTCACCTCAATTTCGCTTGCAGGGTTGTCGCACCGGGCAGGGCATTTGCTCGGCGCTTGTGCGACGCCATGACAGGCTTATCTAGGCCCCACCATAGGGTTAGACTCACTCGGGGTATCAGGGCAGATATGCTTATCTGGCTCCAGTTCCTGAGGGAGTTCAATGGAGTATCATTTTGGAGGTCTGACCTCCTGGCTTCCCCTCGCTTTCAGATACAGTCCGATGCTTCGGGATCCCTGGGTTATGGGATGTACTTCAATGGGAAGTGGGCCTATGGTGGGTGGCCACCAGCCTGGGCAGGCATGGGTCGCCTGCGTGATCTCACGTATCTGGAATTTTTCCCTATCCTGGGGGCCTTGATGCTATGGGGCGAGGAGTGGGCCAACTCGGTTGTCCATTTCTGGTGTGACAATGCGGCCGTTGTGCACATTGTCAACTCACAGACTTCCAAATCACCCAGGGTCATGGACCTAGTGTGCCAGTTTGTGTTGCGCAGCCTGCGCCTCAATGTCCTCTTCAGGGCCAGGCATGTCCCGGGGGTCAATAATGATATCGCTGACGCTTTGTCCCGCCTGCAGATCTCCCGGTTCCGTGCCTTGGCCCCGGATGCGGAGGAATTTCCCTCGCCACTCCCGGACGAGATATGGACCATTGGCAAGGAGAGGTGAACCGGGCGATTGGCTTGTCACTAGCGCCACGCACGCGTAAGGCGTATCACCACGCATTCAATTCTTTCAGAGATTTCTGTACCCAATTCCGGCTGCCAGAAACCTGGCCGATCCCAGTGACCCATGTACTTCGGTTCATGGTTTACCTGCATGCCCAGGGCCTTGCACCTCGCACCATAGCATCTAGGCTGTCAGCATTGGCTTTTATGGCCAAGGTGGGTGGTCATGCGGATAGTACCGCTGACTTCCGTGTGAGACATGTTTTGGAGGGGTGGGTGCGGGAGCGTGGGCGTTGCCCGGACGACCGCCACCCGATTTCCCCAGGGGTTCTTACCCAATTGGCCCGGGGCTGGCATGGCCTCTGTTTTGATCAGTACGAGGCAGCCCTATTTCACGCGGCTACAACGGTGGCCTTTTTTGGAGCGCTCCGCATCAGCGAGCTTGTGATGCTGTCTAAGGCGGAAGCAAGTCATAGGGCACTGGAACTCGAGGATGTCTATGTTGCCAAAGACTGGGCTCAGTTGAGGATACGCTCCTCTAAGGCAGATCAGCATGGCGTAGGCAGTGGTGTAAGACTGCTACGGTGTTCTTTGGCAGACATCTGTCCGGTTGGTGCCCTACAGGAGTTTCTTGCACTGCGTGGCATCCACCATGGCCCATTTTTCTGTCACCAAGATGGGTCTCCCCTTACTAAATTTCAATTTTGGAAGGTGACTGGCAGAGCGCTGGACAGTGTTGGCCTCCCAGGGGCCCGTTATGGCACCCATTCCTTCAGGATAAGGGCGGCCTCCACCGCAGCTGCTTTTGGGTACTCCGGGGCTGACATACGCAGCATGGGAAGGTGGGGTTCGCAATGTTTTCAGTTTTATGTTCGCCCTCTTCCACCGTGAGTACCAGTTTTGTCACCGCACCTTTCTTCCTCGTTTTTCCCTACAGACCCTGGGTGTCGTATTACACCGGTGACAGTATGGCTGGTGGGCCATAGCTACGTGCACAAGGCAGCGCGTTACGCTGCGGCGACAGAGTGGGGACCCCGACTGGGACTGGGTGCATACGCAAGTCTCACATGGCATGGTAAGCCCGGGATGTTATGGCGGGAGCTGTTGCCATTCCTTTTTTCAGGCCGGAATGCTGACCCGCCTGACATTCTGATCATACACCTAGGGGGCAACGATTTGGGCCAGGTCACCGGCTTATTGCTAAAGCATGCGATTTGCGGCGACCTTGCCTACCTGCATTACGTGTGGCCCACCACAACCCTCGTTTGGTCGGACATGGTCCCGCGGCACACGTACAGGGGAGGTTTTGACCTCCAGGCCCTTGACTGCGCTGGATGCATGGTAAATAGGGCTGTGGCGCGCTTCCTTGCCGACAAGGGTTGGGGGCGGGTCAGTCGTCACCCTGCCATTAGCCTACAAAATTATGGACTTTATGCAGGGGATGGGGCCCATCTGTGGCGAGGAGGTATGGACCTCCTGTTGGGTGATTGGCGAGCAGGCTTGTTGACCGAGCTGACGGTCTCGGGGGGGGGGCGGGGCGTCGAGCCTTCTTTGAAGCCCCTCCGTGTGGTGGGTAGCACTGGTAAGGTAAACATTTATGACCCACAGGTGTCCGGCAGGTTCGCAATTGACTGGACAACACTAGACAGGCATAAGTTGGTTAAACGTTGTCTGGTCAACAACGAACTAGGCGATGGGGTGATGGCTACAGCTAGACAGCATGCATCACCCCGTGATTTTACGGATACGCGTCAGAGGGTGGGGTCATTAGCTAGATATTGACTACGGTCAACAATTTGTTTGTTGTCAACAAACAAATTGATACAAATAGATACATTGTGACAATTGCCGTTGGCAATTTTGGGTGGTACCTTACCATTGTTACTTCGGCCTGCTTGCCTTAAGAATTATGATTGGTCAATTACCAATAGAAATTTATAATTCGGACTAGGGCATGAATCAATAAATGTGGCCCAATGCCGTTATCCACTTTCATCAGTGTCTGAGTCCTTTATTGGGGGGTGCGCCTGCAAAACATTTTGTATAACAATTACTAAAAACTTGCTTACCTTACAGCCTTGTGTCTTCCTGTAAGTGAACTAATAGAACTGCTATTTATTCTACTAGCAGGGTTACTAGTAGATATTGGTTTGTGGTAACTCTAGCAACACTACTGCAATTTTTGGTGCTCTTTTGTAGGTTTAATGAATGATAGTGATAGTAATAGAAAACTGCAAAAATATAAATGTCCTTCTGATTCAACCACAGTGGGATGAAGTTTTTTTTTGGCAGAGCAACTTCTGGGGTAAAATAATGCAAATTGTTGAGAACAGCTGTAAACATAATTTTGCTGCATTCACTAGAGATAACATCATTTAAAACATTTACATTTATACTATCACAGCTGCTGGCAGGATTGTCATGAAGGCAGGAAGGCTGAGGATTTAACCCAGGGTGCTGAAATTTGGAGAGTTCCAAGACCTAGAGATGAATTTACAGATGACTGTTAGGAAAATAAATGGAATTACTTCCCAGCTTGATTTACCCCTCCCTTCAAAGGGAGAGTTTCGTGTTCAAGGAATGAAGAAGCAGATGAATGAAGTAGTGAAATTCAACTCTTTATTAGTGGGGTTTGAACACTGTTTGGATGGGGCAAAACTCGGACATGTATACACTATAAACAGTAACAGTAACAATAATACAACAAGCCCGTTGGCTAACAGAGTGTGCACATTTTCGATCCACTTATTTGCATAAGAATAGATACATGAGAAAAGATACATTCCGCTCCTGTCAGAAGACACAGTTACAAAGATTAGGAGAAATTGGAGATATAACACTAAATTAGTTAAAGATGAAAAATGTAAAGAATAAATAGTCGAAAGATGGGAACAAAATTGGAAATGGAACAATACAGGGGAGGTCCAATATAATGTGGTGTGGGATACGATGAAGGCAATATTCAGAGGGGAAAGCATTAAATTGGCTAGTTTTAAAAACAAACAATCAAAAGGTAAGCAGGAGGAAATTGAGAAAGAGATTAAACAGCTACAAGAAAAACATGCAATAACTAAAGACAGGAAAGTTTATGAAAGAATGCAGGGGTTGAGGAAGGAGTTAATAGGAAAGGATATTGAAAAAGTGAAAAGAGTCTTGGTTTATCTAAAAAGGAAATATTTTGAATATAGTAATAAGAATTCAAAATTACTGGCAAGAGCCGCTAAGGAAAAAAGAAATAAAAGGGAAATAGGGATTCTGGTAGATAAAAAGGGTATAAGGCATAACAAAACAAAAGATAAATGCAAGGTTGTAAAAGAATTCTATCAGGAATTATATTCAAGGAAAAATATAAACCTGGGAAAATTAAAAGATAAAATTGAAAGTCAGATTAAAAACAAAATCGATCAGGAACATAAACAAAAAATGGAGGAGCCAATTACTGAAAAGGAGATAAAAGAAATAATAGGTAAATTGAAGATGGCTAAATCGCCAGGTGAAGACAGATTGCAAGCGGAATTTTATAAAGAGTTTAAAGATATAATTGTCCCAAAATTATTAAAACTGTATAATTTTATTTTGGATGGAGGTCAGATTCCACCCTCATGGTATAGAGCCATAATAGTATTATTGCCAAAACCTGGGAAAGATTTGGAAATGGTAGAGTCATATAGGCCCATCTCTTTAATAAATCAGGATGCTAAGATTTTTATGGCGATATTGGCAAAAAGATTGAATAGTTTCATGGATAAATATATAAATAATGATCAGGCAGGATTTATTAAAGGCGGATTTAGTAAGGCGAGTTATAGATTTAATAGATATTGCAGGACGAACTAAAGAGAAGGTAGGATTATTATCTTTGGATATTTTTAAGGCATTCGATTCTTTGCAATGGATAACAATTAATGAGATAATTAAAGGCTATGGATTTGGATGTAGGTTTATAAAAACAATAGAACAATTGTATCAACATGGGTGTGCCAATGTTAGGGTAAATGATGGCCTTACAGAAGAAGTAAGATTAGAAGCGGGAACAAGACAGGGATGCCCATTATCCCCAATATTATTTATAATGGCGATGGAAATATTAGCAAATAGTATAAGGGATGACAAAGAAATAGAAGGAATATTAGGAAATAAAGTTAGTTTATATACTGATGATATTCTTATAATTATGAAACATCCGGGGAAGACGCTGTGAAAAATACAGATGCATCGGGAGGAATTTGAACAAATAACTGGGTTGAGGATAAATTGGGATAAATCTGAGATGATATTGAATAACATCGACAAGGAAGAACAAGGGAGAATTAAAAATAGATTTAAATTACAGATTAAAAATAGAGTGAGATATTTGGGGATAAATATTTCAAGCAAAATAGAAGATTTAAGAAGATTAAATTATGATAAACAAAAAAAAAAGAACTTAAAGCAAAAATTTCACAATATAAAAATTTGAAGTTGTCTTGCTTCGGTAGGGTAGCATTGACTAAAATGATGTTATTACCAAAAATAATTTTTTTGTTTGAAGCCCTACCGATTCAAATTACAGATAAAGAAATTAAGGAATTTCAAGCTTTAATAAATAATTATTGCAATGGGGGAAGAAGAGCTAGAATACCAAAGAAACTATGGTACCAGTCACAAAAAGAAGGGGGCCTGGGAATACCGAATTTGAAAAATTATTATAATGCATTCCATATTAAAAATGTAGTCAAGATTTTAATGAAAGAGGTAGTTATCTGGGAGGAAATTGAAATGATGGAATTAAAAGAGTTGGGTAAAAGTGTGTTTCTAGGGAATGAAAAAGGAAAAATAATGGTTAAAAATAGAATGATGAGATCGATGTTGGGAGCTTGGAAGAAGGTTAAAATGAAATTATCCCCGAATACATCACCAATAATTGAGCTTGAAGATATTAAAAAATTCCCAATAAAAATAGATGACAGGATGAAGGAAATTTTATTAAAGAACGAGATTTTTCTGTTGAAAGATTGGATACGAGTTTGTAGAGACGATGTGAAAAAACAAGAGCTGTATGATCAAATGAAGTTAAATTGGTTACAAATTATGAGGATAAATAAGTGGAATAATAGTTATTTGAGAGAGCAGAGTCTGGAAGGAAGTAAAACTGAATTTGAAGAGTTAATATGGAAAGTAAGAAAGTTGAAAATTGGAATTAAAGGTATGGTTAGTAGAATTTATAAAATATTAAATGTAGAAAGTAATTCACAAGAGACATTAAGAAATGCTTGGGAACAAGATTTGAAGATAAGTATAACTGAAAAAGAGTGGAAAAATAAATGGAAAAAAAGAGGTATGAGAGCTATGTCTGTCAGGGTTAAAGAGCATAATTTTAAAATGTTGTGGAAATGGTACTTGACCCCATTGAAATTGAATCAGATAGATAAAAATAATAATAAAATGTGTTGGAGATGTATAAATACATTGGGCACATATGTACATATGTGGTATGAATGTAAAAAGGTTGAGAAATTTTGGGAGGAAATTGAGAAGGAGATGGTTAATATTATGAGAACATCTCTCAAATTGGGGCCAAGTAACATCTTGTTGATGGACGTAGATAATATGAACCTAGAGGATGATAAAAAAGAATTATTGGCTATAATGCTTACTATGTGTAGAATGTGTATAGCAAAAAAATGGAAGAATGATATAATATTAAAAGTAGATGATTGGTATAGGGAGATGTGGGATCTCGCATTGAATAAAAAATTAACATGGGCGTTGAATTTTAAAAAAGGAATAATTAAAGAGAATAGATTCTGGAATATATGGAGACAGTTTGTAGATTATGCTTTGAAGGGAGAGGGTAAGAATAGACTGACACCAGACCAATTGAAGTTTTGGGCACAGTAGAAATCAATGGGAAATACAACATCCTCCTGGGCAATGTAAATACATGGGGTGAATGATGTATAGAATGTAATATTGGAATAAATTGATAAGGATAGAAACAGAAATATAATTATTTTGGATAGATTTGATTTGAATAAAAGTTAGACAAAATAAGAAGTTATTGGTTAGTAATGTTTAAGAGTAAAGTTGGGATATTTATCATTGTGATAATAAAACATTAAAGAGACAGTAAGCTAAATGTTAAATTTTCCTTGGTGGGGGCAATTCTATTGTCTAAAGATCCTTTTTTCTTTTTTTCTCTTTTAGTTGTAATGTCAATGTATCAATGTATCATTTACATGTTTTTCTATGTTGTTTTTCCTTTCTGTATTCGTATGTTACCCTTTTTTTTTTTGGAAAATCAATAAAAAAAAGACACAGTTAACATACATAACAGAGAGGCATAAACTTTTTCTTTCTTTTGAGGAGGGTACCATGTTGTGTGAGGCTTCACCCAAACTTCAGACCAGAGTAGATAGGCTCTTGTCCTGAGAGCCAATATTGCTAGTGGTGGCTCTGGCTGTTGGATCAGGATATCATGAAGACAGCATTAGCAGGACCAGGAAATTAATGAACATGTGGCCTCAGTGAAAGACACTCCTTATGCATCTTCATTTCCATGTAGTATAGTGATTAAAATGTCAGATTTTGAATAATGGCAATAGAAATTACACTTATATACCACCCCAAAGCACTTAGTGCACTCTCTGGGCAGTTCACAAATTAATTAACATTTTGACCACAACATGCTGGGTCCTCATTTTACCAATCTCGGAAGGATGGAAGGCTGAGTCAACCTGAGTCAACTCACAATGTTTTGGCTGCAGAAGAGCAGTTTAACCACTGCAAGCGTGGCGCCAAAATGGCCGCCGTGCTCTTTGCGGGCCCCCCCCCACCGGACGAAGGCATCCGGGTAGTTAGGGGCGTGGCCAGCACCCTAATAAAAGGGCTGGCAACGAGGCAGCCGAGCTGCCATTTTGCGAAGCGACGGAGCGGAGAAGTTTTTCCCTCTTACCTCCGTCGCTTGTGTCCTTTCAGGGGAAGCCTTTTCCGGTGCAATTTTTTCCTTTCTTTGGCTTCCCAGCTAGACCAGCTATGCCCTCTAAGAAGAAGGCAGCTGCGAACGTGGCTCGATCTGCGCGGAGGCATCAGCCGGGTCGGAGGACCGCAACTGCGCCCGCCCAGCAGCCACCTTTGGCGGAGCCCACCGGGACCAGTGGGATGGGATCGGTGGCCCCTTGGCCCGATGCGCAGCGCGCGCATGCTGCCCCGGCTGGGGCCTCAGCCCTTGGCCCGCAAACAAAGGCCACTGCCCCTGGCATGGTCCGTGCGGCTGGGCCTTCTTCCCTGGGTGCACAGTTCCCCATGGGGGGATCGAGCCATGGGGGGTGGTTGGGTTCCCTGCCTTGGCAGGGCATGCCCACGGCCCCTCAAGGGCCGAGCATGGGCTCTTGGCCGTATCCGGCCCCTGGGGCACAGGGACCTGGACAGGTGCCCGTTACTTGTGGGCCGGCTGGCCCTTTGCCCCCTGTCGGGGCTGGGGGCTATGTTAACGTGGAGGCCCTTCTGTCCCGCGTAGCGGCCCTCGAGGCATCACTGGCAAGGGCCAACCAAGTGGGGGCGTCTTTCAGGTTCCAGGTTGATCCTTTGGCTGCCAGGCAACGGCAGGCGACGGGTCAGGTCGAGCTGCCTGAGGCGCGCGGGCCAGTGGCGGCCACTGCCTCGCAGCTCCCCACTCACCAGGCACAGCAGACTTGTGCTGATCTGGCCCCGTCGACGAGCTCAGCTTCGGTCGTGAGCTCCGACGCCCCAGCGGGCCGGAACCCCCAGTGGGGGCGGCCCGTGGGGGTGCATCAGGTGAGTATGCAGTTCAAGCTAGTGCACCCACACAACTGACTTCCCTGGGGGGGGGGGGGGGCTTTTCAGTGGCCATGGCCTCGCACGGGTGGTGCGGCGGTGCAGCCGCCTCTGGCCCACCCGGCGACTTCATCCCTGACCCAGGGCCCGGGTTGGGGTGGCGCCCCCTATGCGGTAGGGAATGTGTTGGGGGTGTCCGGGTTGGTACAGGCCCCCTTTGCTTTGCCCGCACTTCCCTCTGTGCCGGTGTCGGCATTGCCGACAGCGGGGTATTCCTTGCCCCTAGCGGACCATCTGGCCCAATCCACCAAGGAAAAGATCTGGAGGGGCGAGTATGTGGACATCTTCTCCCTTCTTAACAGGGAGCCCACCAAGGAAGAGAGGGAAGGGCAGGATGAGAAGGATAAGGAGCAGGCACGTCGTCGTAAGCCGCCACGTACATGGGCAAATTGGTTGCCAGCGTACCTAATTTACATGGCTGTTTACCTCAGGGCCAGGCCGGATCTGGCCATCCCTATGGTCCAGTATTTGGACAACATTTACCGGGCTATGGTCGACTTCCCGGGTCCGTCGTGGCTAGCTTACGACGAGGAATTCCGCATGAGGATTCCACTGCACCCAGAGATGAGGTGGGACGAGCCCTGCCAGAAGCTGTGGCTTCTGTATATGACCCCCACGCGCCCGGTGCCCGGGGAGAGATATCATTGTGGACATGCGGTCCAACGAGCGGCCCCGGTACAGGTTCCCCGCCAAGTGGCGGGGCAGGGGGTTCCAGCCCGCCTGCTGTGCTGGACCTTCGCGTCCAATGGTTCTTGCAACAGAAAGAATTGCAAGTACAGGCATGAGTGTCCCTCTTGTTCTGGCCCCCATGCTGCCTCCGCCTGTCCCAGGCCGGGAGGATTCAGGGGCAGGGGTAGGGGTGGACAAGGGGCAGGTAGGACTGCCACGGAGGGAGCGGGTCCACCGAAAGGCCCCCTCCCCAATTAATGTGGACATGCTGGAGCGCTGGCTCGCAGTGTACCCGAGGAGGGCAGACGCAGTGTACCTGCTTCATGGTTTTCAACTGGGGTTTCGTATTCCTTTCACGGGGGATAGGTCACCTCAAGACGCACCCAACCTTTTGTCACTTAGAGGAAGGGAGGAGGTGGCTGCTGCCAGCATCAATAAGGAGGTTGATGCGGGCAGGGTCGCTGGCCCCTTTTCCCGCGCCCCCGTTCCCCAACCTTAAAGTATCCCCACTGGGACTAGTGCCCAAGAAGTCCCCGGGCGAGTTCCGCCTGATTCATCACTTGTCCTACCCAGCCGGTCGCTCGGTCAATGATGCTATCCCTGATGACCTTTGCTCGGTCAGGTATACATCCTTTGACCAGGCATTGCGCATGGTGCGCTCATGTGGCCCGGGTGCACTGTTAGCTAAGTGCGACATTAAGTCGGCTTTTCGTCTCCTGCCGGTGCACCCGGGTGACTTTGAGTTGCTGGGTTTCAAATTCAGGGGTGAATATTATTTTGACAAAGCCATGCCTTTCGGCTGTTCCATATCCTGCTCGGCCTTCGAGCGTTTTAGTACATTCCTGCAGTGGGCATTTGTCCGTAGGTCAGGGTCTCGGTCTGTAGCCCATTACCTGGATGACTTTTTGTTCGGGGGTGAACGGGGCTGGGACACGTGCACACGTCTCCTCAACACATTTCAGATGCTAATGGAGGAACTCGGTGTCCCTTTGGTGCCCGAAAAGACCGAAGGCCCATCTACTAAGCTAGTATTCCTGGGGGTGGAGATTGACACAGTAGCGCAGGCGTCTAGGTTGCCAGGGGAAAAGGTGGCCAGGATAGCGGCCCTCATTTCGGGATTGCTGGCTAAGCGCAAGGCATCCCTTCGGGAATTGCAGGTGCTACATGGTCACCTTGACTTCGCTTGCAGGGTGGTCGCACCTGGCAGGGCATTTGATCGGCGCTTGTGCGCGCCATGTCAGGCTTATCCAGGCCCCATCACAGGGTGAGACTGACACGGGGCATCAGGGCAGATATGCACATATGGCTCCAGTTCCAGAGGGAGTTCAATGGGGTCTCATTTTGGAGGTCTGACCTCCTCGCTTCACCTCGCTTTCAGATACAGTCTGATGCCTCGGGATCCCTGGGTTATGGGATGTACTTCAACGGGAAGTGGGCCTATGGTGGATGGCCACCAGCCTGGTCAGGCACGGGTCGCCTGAGGGATCTCACATATTTGGAATTTTTTCCCATACTGGGGGCTTTGATGCTATGGGGTGAGGAGTGGGCCAACTCGGTGGTGCATTTCTGGTGTGACAATGCGGCAGTTGTCCACATTGTCAACTCACAGACTTCTAAATCTCCCAGGGTCATGGAACTAGTGCGCCAGTTTGTATTGCGCAGCCCGCGCCTCAATGTATTGTTCAGGGCCAGGCATGTCCCGGGGGTCAATAACGATATTGCTGACGCTTTGTCCTGCCTGCAGATCTCCCGGTTCCGCGCCTTGGCCCCGGACGCAGAGGAATTTCCCTCGCCACTCCCGGAGGAGATATGGACCTTTGGCAAGGAGAGGTGAACCGGGCGATCGGCATGTCGCTGGTGCCACGCACGCGTAAGGCGTATCACCATGCGTTAGTTTCCTTTCGAACATTTTGTACCCAATCTCGACTGCCAGATACCTGGCCGATCCCAGAGGCCCACGTCCTTCGTTTCATGGTTTACCTGCATGCCCAGGGCCTTGCACCCCACACCATAGCATCCAGGTTGTCAGCGCTGGCTTTTATGGCCAAGGTGGGAGGTCATGCGGATAGTACCGCTGATTTCCGTGTGAGACACGTTTTGGAGGGGTGGGTGCGGGAACGTGGGCGTAGCCTGGACGACCGCCACCCAATTTCCCCTGGGGTCCTTACCCAACTGGCATGGGGCTGGCATGACCTATGTTTCGATAGGTATGAGGCAGCCCTGTTTCATGCGGCTACAACGGTGGCCTTTTTTGGAGCGCTCCGCATCAGCGAGCTTGTGATGCTGTCTAAGGCGGATGCAAGTCGTAGGGCACTGGAACTCGAAGATGTCTATGTTTGCAATGATTGGGCTCAGTTGAGGATACGCTCCTCTAAAACAGATCAGCACGGCGTAGGCAGTGGTGTAAGACTGCTACGATGTTCCTTGGCAGACATCTGTCCGGTTGGTGCCCTACAGGAGTTCCTTGCACTGCGTGGCACGCACCATGGCCCGTTTTTCTGTCACCAAGATGGGTCTCCCCTCACTAAATTTCAATTTTGGAAGGTGACTGGGAAGGCACTGGCTAGTGTGGGCCTCCCTGGGGCCCGTTACGGCACCCATTCATTTAGAATTGGGGCGGCCTCTACTGCGGCTGCTTATGGGTACTCCGGGGCTGACATACGCAGCATGGGGAGGTGGGGCTCTCAGTGTTTCCAGTTTTATGTTCGCCTGCTCCCGCCGTGAGTACCGGTTTAGTCACTGCATATTTCTTCCTTCCCTGTTTTTCCTTGACAGACCCAGGGTGTCGTATCACACCGGTGACAGTATGGCTGGTGGGCCATAGCTACGTGCACAGGGCAGCGCGTTAAGCTGCGGTGACAGATTGGGGACCCCGACTGGGACTGGGTGCATACGCAAGTCTCACATGGTACGGTAAGCCCGGTATGTTGTGGCGGGAGCTCTTGCCATTCTTCTTTTCGGGAAGGAATGCTGACCCGCCTGACATTCTAATCATACACCTTGGGAGTAATGATTTGGGACAGGTCACTGGCTTATCGCTGAAGCATGCGATTTGCGGTGACCTCGCCTACTTACATTACGTATGGCCCGCCACAACCCTTGTTTGGTCAGATATTGTCGCACGGCACGCTTATAGGGGAGGCTTTGACCTTCAGGCCCTGGACCGCGCTAGGCGCATGGTGAACAGGGCTGTGGCCCGATTCCTTTTGACCAAGTGCTGGGGGCGGGTCAGTCGTCATCCCGCCATTAGTTTGCAAAATTATGGGCTTTATACAGGGGATGGGGTCCATCTGTCGCGAGGAGGTATGGACCTCCCGTTGGGTGATTGGCGAGCAGGCCTGTCGACCGAGCTGACGGTCTTGGGGGGGGCGTCGAGCCTTTATTGAAGCCTCTCCGGGTGGCGGGTAGCACTGGTAAGGTAAACATTTATGACCCACAGGTATCCGGCAGGTTCGCAATTGACTGGACAACACTAGATAGGCATAAGTTGTTTAAACGTTGTCCGGTCAACGACGAACCAGGCGATGGGGTGATGGCTACAGCTAGACAGCACGCATCACCCCCTGATTTTACGGATACACGTCAGAGGGTGGGGTCATTAGTTAGATATTGACTACGGTCAACAATTTGTTTGTTGTCAACAAACAAATTGATACAAATAGATACATTGTAACAATTCCCGTTGGCAATTTTGGGTGGTACCTTACCAGTGTTACTTCGGCCTGCTTGCCTTAAGAATTATGATTGGTCAATTACCAATAGAAATTTATAATTCGGACTAGGGCATGAATCAATAAATGTGGCCCAATGCCGTTATCCACTTTCATTTGTGTCTGAGTCCTTTATTGGGGGGTGCGCCTGCAATGTGCCACCAGGGCTCCTCTCTAAATAGGGAGATCTGAGCTTAAGAACATAAGAACAGCCTTGCTGGAACAGGCCACAGCCCATCCAGTCCAGCATTCTGTCTCACACAGTGGCTCACCATTTCCTTCAGAGTATTCCCAAGCAGATGCCTTCACCTGCTTAGGATTCCCTGGAAATGGCATTGAGAGATATCCTGCCTATCTCTCCAACCCCAAGGTTGTCCTTAAGTATCCATAATTATAGCCATTGATACCCTTGTCCTCCATGAACTTGACTAATCCTTTCTTAAAGCTGTCAAGACTGACAGCTGTCACCACTTCTTCTGGCAGGGAGTTCCATAGACCAGTAATCCTCTGGGTGAAAAAGTACTTTCTCTTATTTGTTTGAGAACTAGTACCCAAAAGTTTCATGGAGTGTCCCCTAGTTCTAGTGTTATGCAATAGGGAAAACAGTTTTTCCTTATCTACTTTGTCCACACCGTGCATGATTTTATAAACTTCAATCAGGTCACCTCTTACACACCATCGCTCAAGAGTGAAAAGGCCCAACCATTGCAGCCTCAGATGGTAAGGAAGGTGTTCCAGTCCCCTAATCATTCTGGTTGCCCTCCTCTGTAATTTCTCCAACTCCATAATATCCTTCTGGAGATATGGTGACCAGAACTGTACACAGTATTCCAGATGGGGCCTCACCATAGATTTATAAAGAGGCAAAATGACACTTGAAACCCTAAGATGTTTACTGACTGACCAGGGCCACAAACCTAATCAAAGATGATAAGGACAAAACAGTGGGGGAGATGAGGGGACAGTTATACCACCTTGGCTCCTTGGTGGAAACAATCCTAGTTTTTAAGAAATAGAATTCTGCACCCTAGTGGTGCAGTGGTTAAACTGCTGTAGTGCAGCCAAAACTGCTGATATTTTCAGTTCAATCATTATTGAGCTCTAGTTTGACTTAGTCTACCATTCTTCCAAGGTCGGTAAAATAAGTATCCAGCATGTTTGGAGGTGGGAATGCTAATTACCTTGTGAACAGCCCAGAGAGTGCTCATTAGTCTGATTTTTCTCTTTAATGAATTGCTTGTGCAACATCTGGAAGGTCGGCAAGTTGGCAGTTCAAGACCCGAGTACTACATGACGGAGTGAGCACCCATCTCTGTCCCTGCTCCTGCCAACCTAGTGATTCGAAAGCAAGAAAATACAAGTAGATAAGTAGGGACCACTTTGGTGGGAAAAGATATTGGGGACATGAACGGAGCCTCATTCGAGCATCCCCTGAGTGGAGTTTCTCCAGCAAAAATCCTTTCAACCCAGAAATCACCTTTGTGTGCTTTTGGCACAATTAAAAAAAAAATCTGGTAAGGGGCACTGCGGATTCCGCATGCCCAATTGGCATAAAACCTTGGCAGAGGTTACACCGGACGAGGAAGACCCCTGGTCACTGGCCCTTGCCAGTATGGAAATTGGGGGGGGGGGTGTGAATTAATAATAAGGGTTGATTCACCCACATCTGACCTGACCGGCGGTTCTGCTGAGAGAGCAGATCTCTAACCTCCGTTACCCATTAGGCAATCACTCACTCGCAGCTAAGCCTAATCTTGGGTGCAAATAGAAGCCATATTTACTCTGATGTAAGCCTCGAACAATGGTTTTCCCCTGTCAGTGTTTGCCCGAGTTAATTAACTTCCCCAAGAGAGATTTCCCATTAACCCGAGAAAATGGGTGATGTGATTTTCTGTCAGATGACGGTTCTTCCCTGCATTGCCTTCTGATCTATATATGATGATGCTTTCCCCTCAATAAACCACTGATCTGATCTCGCTCCATATTGCCTCGTATCGTTACTTGATCAGTCTCCTCCGGGACCCAACGGCCGTCCTAGCGGCCCCGATTCCTACAGGGCACTTCAGAGAAGATACCCAAGGTTTTACAAAATAAAACAGGCTTACAGGTTCAGCATTTTAAATTAGACTTTAGAACAGTGCTTTTATTTTAAAAGGAAAAAGAGAAAACCATAGCAAGAATTGGGGAAAAAAATAGTATGGATAGCTGCAAGTCAAATGGTCCAAGTTCCAAACAATACCTGTTTTAAAGTATTGAATTCCTCTGACTAAAACTGTGATTTTTACGTTTGGCATTTCTGGAGAATTCTCTGTTCAGGCGACAAGAGGGAAATTGTTGTGTATGCAAGGAATCATCAGTCACCGCAGCCATAGCGCAGGTGAGGAAGCTCAGCCCATGCGTCCCCAATCACCCAATCAACAACTAGCATGGGAAACTTCCCCGCTATAGGGTGATCCTTAGGAAGTTTGCAACAAGCCTTAGTGAGGTTGGCAGACCTTAGGAAGGTTTGCAGTATGTCCCCCGATGACGTCACTGCGACTGCAACCAATGAGTCCCTTTGGGGGGAAATTCAAATACAGTATATAAGGAGCTGCGTCTCCTACATGTGCCCATGTACAGATTGACCATGCTGAAATAAAGAAGTGTTTGGCCCGCCTGCTGGCTCTGTGTGCAATCAATCTGCCTACATTAAAGAAATGTAAATGTACTTCTGGAAATATGCATGAGTTTACATTTATTATTCCTCTCAAACATTTCCCAGAACTCTCACAAAGCCTTAGTTGCACTGACCTTGTTCACAAATTCCTCTTCTTGTCTCATATCTTATCTGCCATATTAAAAGTATGGTATAGGGTTGCTTTTCATTATAAAATGAATAGTAAAATCAGTCGAAAGGCTGGTTCCCTCACCCTTCCCCAATCTCTCCCAGAGCGAGGAGCTAGTGACTAGCATTCTAGCAGAAGGATGCAAGAGGCAGTCTAACAATGCAACTGGACACAAAAGACTGTGTCAAAAAAGCATATATAAATGCTTGTATACAAATGCCAGAAGCCCACGGAATAAAATAGGGGAGTTGGAATACTTAGCACTAGATAAGAATATTGATATTATTGGTATCACTGAAACCTGGTGGACGGATGATAACCAATGGGATACAGTTATCCCAGGCTACAAACTGTACAGGAAGGATAGGAAGGGGCAAATGGGAGGTGGTGTAGCCTTGTATGTCAAAGAAGTGATAAAATCGTATGAATTGGAATATCTAGATGATTTGGAGTCACCATTAGAAGCTCTGTGGGTAAGAGTACCAGGCCACAAGGATGGTCTAACAGTAGGCATATGCTATCGGCCTCCGACCCAAACTCTTGAGGGAGACTGGCAGTTGGAGAATGTTGTAAAGGAGGCATCCAAGAAGGGAAGCCTGGTTATAATGGGGGACTTCAATTACCCTCACATAGACTGGGTGAACTGTTGTTCAGCACATGATAAAGAGATAAAGTTCCTAGATATGCTAAATGATTGTTCCCTGGGACAGATGGTTGAAGACCCAACTAGAGGTACAAGAATCCTTGACTTGATCCTGAGTAATACTCAGGATCTGGTGCAAGATATTAATGTGACTGATCCAATAGGGAACAGTGACCACAACTCAATTATGTTTAACTTGATCATAGACCACAAGTCACTGATAAAATCTAACACAGAGACCTTAAATTTTCAAAAAGGAAATTTCCCAAAGTTGAGGAAACTAGTAAAAAAGAAGCTGAAAGGGAAAATTGAGAGAGTCCAAACACTCCAAGAGGCATGGAGGCTGTTTACAAAAACAATAACAGAGGCTCAATTGGAATGCATACCCAAAAGGAAAAAGGGCACTGCCAGGTCCAAGAGGACTCCAATGTGGCTTACAGGAGCTGTTCGGGAAGTGATCAAGAGCAAGAGAAGCTCATTTAAAAGATGGAAGGCTTGTCCGAATGAGGACAGCAGGCAAAAACATAAATTCTGGCAGAACAAATGCAAGGCAACAATCAGGAAAGCAAAGCAAGACTTTGAGGAGCGTATAGCTAAAAATACTCAGAGAAATAACAAAGACTTCTTTAAGTACATTAGAAGTAAGAACCCAACTAGGAAGGCCATTGGACCATTAGATGACAATGGAAGGCAAGGGGTTATTAAAGAGGAAACAGAGATTGCAGAGAGACTCAATGAATTCTTTGCTTCAGTATTCACTGAAGAAGACAGAGGCCACATGCCCAAAACAGAGCCTATCTTCGTAGGGAGGGAAACCGCAGAATTAAGCCAGATAGAAATAACCAGGGAGGAGGTCCTTGCATGTCTTGTTAAACTAAACACTAACAAATCACCAGGACCAGATGGCATCCATCCACGAGTTCTCAGGGAACTTAAAGATGAAATTGCTGATCTCCTAGCCAAAATATATAATCTTTCCCTCAAATCAGGCTTTGTGCCTGATGACTGGAAGGTAGCGAATGTAACACCAATTTTCAAAAAAGGATCCAGGGGTGATCCAGGGAATTACCGACCTGTCAGTTTGACATGTGTCCCAGGTAAAGTGATGGAAACCATCCTAAAAGATAGAATTAATAGGCACATAGAAGAGAAGGCGCTGCTAAAGGAGAGCCAACATGGCTTTTGCAAGGGCAAATCATGCCTCACTAATCTGTTGGAATTTTTTGAGAGTGTCAACAAGCATGTGGATAAGGGGGATCCAGTTGACATTGTTTATCTGGACTTTCAGAAGGCTTTTGACAAGGTCCCACACCAAAGGCTCTTGAATAAACTTACCAGTCATGGAATAAAGGGACAGGTCTTGTCCTGGATCAGCAACTGGCTAAGGGACAGGAAACAGAGGGTAGCACTAAATGGACACTTCTCCAAGTGGAGGGAAGTAAAGAGTGGGGTCCCCCAAGGTTCAGTACTGGGACCCCTACTTTTCAACCTCTTCATAAATGATCTAGAGGTAGGAGTAAAAAGCAAGGTAGCCAAATTTGCTGACGACACTAAATTATACAGGGTAGTGAAAACTGTGAGAGATTGTGAGGAGCTCCAGAGGGATCTCTCGACACTGGGGGAGTGGGCAAAACAGTGGCAAATGAGTTTCAACATTAGTAAGTGCAGAGTGATGCATGTTGGGGCAAAGAACCCCAATTACATTTATAAACTGATGGGGTCTGAACTCTCTGCGACAAACCAGGAAAGGGACCTTGGTGTCCTGGTGGACAACTCAATGAAGGTGTCAACCCAGTGTGCCTCAGCAGTGAAAAAAGCAAACTCAATGCTAGGGATCATTAGGAAGGGTATAGAAAATAAGTCAGCAAGTATCATTTTGCCTCTTTATAAATCTATGGTGAGGCCCCACCTGGAATACTGTGTGCAGTTCTGGTCGCCATACCTCCAGAAGGATATTATGGAGCTGGAAAAAGTGCAGAGGAGGGCAACCAGAATGATTAGGGGACTGGAACACCTTCCTTACCATCTGAGGCTGCAACGGTTGGGCCTCTTCCCTCTTGAACGACGACGTCTAAGAGGTGACCTGATTGAAGTTTATAAAATCATGCACTGTGTGGACAAAGTAGATAAGGAAAAACTGTTTTCCCTATCGCATAACACTAGAACTAGGGGACATTCCATGAAACTTTTGGGTACTAGTTCTCAAACAAATAAGAGAAAGTACTTTTTCACCCAGAGGATCACTGGTCTATGGAACTCCCTGCCAGAAGAAGTGGTGACAGCTGTCAGTCTTGACAGCTTCAAGAAAGGATTAGACAAGTTCATGGAGGACAAGAGTATCAATGGCTATAATTATGGATACTTAAGGACAACCTCCGGGTTGGAGAGATAGGCAGGCTATCTCTCAATATCATTTCCAGGGAATCCTAAACAGGCATCTGCTTGGGAATACCCTGAAGGAAATGGTGAGCCACTGTGTGAGACAGAATGCTGGACTGGATGGGCTGTGGCCTGTTCCAGCAAGGCTGTTCTTATGTTCTTATGTTCTACAACTCTCTCTCTCTCTCATGCAAGCCTGTAAACTTAACTACACATTGCCTTAACCACAGATTTTAAAGAGTGTAATATTCATAGAACTCTGTGCAACACTGCAGTGTAAAGTGGTCTGTAGAATGTACTGACATACTTATCCATTACAGGTGATAAGATAATCTGTAAAATGGTCTAGGGCAGTGATGGCGAACCTTGGCACTCCAGCTGTTTTTGAACTTCAATTCACAGAGGCCTGATCATCAGGAGCGCTGACTTGGGCTTTTGGGAATTGAAGTATTGAAGTCCAAGAACACCTGGAGTGCCAAGTTTCACCATCACTGATCTAGGCGTTTTCTGATTTCTATTGAATTGGATAATATTGCCTTACGCTTAGACCCTTCCATGCAATGTAGCATATCATACAGCAAGGAATCTCCAATGTTTTTAGTCTTGGGCAAGTACTTAGGCATTCTCTCATGTCATTTTCAGGGTCTTTAAATCTCCCATGAAAGCTCTTTGCCATGTATTTCAAGGGTGTCCTCATTGTCATTTGGCATTAGGAGAGGTCCACCTTCATTGGGCCTTAGCAACAAGCTATGTCAAGTCTGTTGGCATAATATATAAACATGATGTATGTTCTCACTTTAACCTGTAATTGAAAGTATTTGAGAAGTGGCTGGATGTTTGTCTTTATTCGAATCTGTGTAAAGGTGATTCGAAGGAACTGTTTGAATCACTTATTGTTATGTATGTTAACTGTGTTTTATGACAGGAGCAGAATGTATCTTTTCTCATGTATCTATTCTTATGCAAACACTAAAGTTATTGACAAATGAAATGTAATAATTCATGGTTATTTGTGTGTTACAATCAGAACCCAGCTACATAGTGAGGGAAATGCAAATTAACTTGCATTCTCTCAATTCAAAGTTACACTGGGGCATTCAGTTCTCTACGATTTAAGACAGGGATTCACAGCCACAGGCCTAATCCAGCCCACAGTGAGGATCCCGGAGCCTCCATCAATGAAACTACTGAAACCTCTGCAAAAACATGGCAAAACATGGCAAAACGCTGTGGAAAAAAGCTGAAAATGGAGAGAAAATGCACCGCCCCCTCTTCCGCTACCACCAGAAGCCATGGAAGCAGCAAAAATACCTGGGATCATGCTGTGACTGCACCCACCACAATCACAACCAGAAGTGGTAGAAGCAGTGGGAGGAACCAAGCCTCCGGCTTGCTCACCTGTGTGAGGGGGGCATTACCAGCCAGTGTTACGAAAACATTGCAAATTCCTGATTTAAGAGAAGTAAAAGTTTTCTAATAGCAGTTCTGTTAACGTGCCTGCAGGTGGTGTAGTTCAAAGGAATTGCCTTAATAAGACTTTCCCCCCTCATTTTTCTCTTTTTCTCATCTTATCTTGCCATTCATAGGGCTCATTAAAAATGAATAAATAAACAGGAGCCCTGCCCGAGAAGAAGCTGTTAAAAATTAAAAAGAAATGTCATGTGAGAGATGATTTGCAGAGAAAGGTGAATTCTGGTATGGTTGTGTAAGTATGCATACAGTTTTCTGGCCTTTCCTTTGTGTGCATTGTTACATAAGAACATAAGAACAGCCTTGCTGGAACAGGCCACAGCCCATCCAGTCCAGCATTCTGTCTCACACAGTGGCTCACCATTTGTTTCAGGGTATTATTCCCAAGCAGATGCCTTCACCTGCTTAGGATTCCCTGGAAATGGCATTGAGAGATATCCTGCCTATCTCTCCATCCCGGAGGTTGTCCTTAGGTATCCATAATTATAGCCATTGATACCCTTGTCCTCCATGAACTTGTCTAATCCTTTCTTAAAGCTGTCAAGACTGACAGCTGTCACCGCTTCTTCTGGCAGGGAATTCCATAGACCAGTGATCCTCTGAGTGAAAAAGTACTTTCTCTTATTTGTTTGAGAACTAGTACCCAAAAGTTTCATGGAGTGCCCCTTAGTTCTAGTTTTGTGCGATAGGGAAAACAGCTTTTCCTTATTTACTTTGTCCACATCGTGCATGATTTTATAAACTTCAATCCGGTCACCTCTCCGGCACTGTTATTCAAGAAAGAACAGGCCCAACCATTGCAGCCTCAGATGGTAAGGAAGGTGTTCCAGTCCCCTAATCATTCTGGTTGCCCTCCTCTGCACTTCCTCCAACTCCATAATATCCTTCTGGAGGTATGGCGACCAGAACTGTACACAGTATTCCAGATGGGGCCTCACCATAGATTTATAAAGAGGCAAAATGACACTTGCTGACTTATTTTCTATACCCTTCCTAATGATCCCTAGCATTGAGTTTGCTTTTTTCACTGCTGAGGCACACTGGGTTGACACCTTCATTGAGATCTCCACCGGGACACCAAGGTCCCTTTCCTGGTTTGTCGCAGAGAGTTCAGACCCCATCAGTTTATAAATGTAATTGGGGTTTTTTGCCCCAACGTGCATCACTCTGCACTTACTAAAGTTGAAGCTCATTTGCCACTGTTTTGCCCACTCCCCCAGTGTCAAGAGATCTCTCTGGAGCTCCTCACAATCTCTCACAGTTTTCACTACCCTGTATAATTTAGTGTCATCAGCAAATTTGGCTATCTTGCTATTTATTCCTACTTCTAGATCATTTATGAAGATGTTGAAAAGCAGGGGTCCCAGTACTGAACCTTGGGGGACCCCACTCTTTACTTCCCTCCACTTGGAGAAGTGTCCATTTAGTGCTACCCTCTGTTTCCTGTCTCTTAGCCAGTTGCTGATCAGTTGTTGTTGTTCTGTCGCACGATCGATTCCAACCCTTTGCGACCCTATGGACCATTGCCCACCAGGCACTTCTGTCCCCCACCATCCTCCTCAACCCGCCCAGCTCTGTGCCCACTGCATCTACAATACCATCTGGCTATCTCATCTTTGGCCGCCCCCTTCTTCTTTTGCTCTCCACCTTTCCCTGCATCAAGGCTTTCTTAAGTGAATCCTCTCTTCTCATTTGATGTCCAAAGTACTTTAGCTTCTTCTTTACTATTTGACCTTCTAAGGAGCAGTCAGGGTTGATTTCTTCTAAGATTGACCTTTTGTTCTCCTCATTGTCCAGGGGACTCTCAAAACTCTCCTCCACCACCACATTTCAAAGGCGTCTATTCTTCTGCGCTCAGCATTCCTTATGGTCCAGTTCTCACAACCATACATTACGGTCGGGAATACCATTGCTTTGACTTTGCGAATTTTGGTTTGCAAGTCTCTTCTGCCACCTGGCCTCTCTCAATCCTGGCCAGCCATTTGAAGATGGCCGGGGTGGTCTCGGGGTGGTGGCGGTGAGGTCTCTTCTGCTGCCTGGCCTCCCTTGCCCCCAGCTGGCTGTGTGGAGATGGCAGGGGTGGTCTCGTGGTAGCAGCGGTGGCAGCGGCGACAAGGTCTCTTCTGCCGCCTGTCCTCACTCACCCATGGCCAGCCATTTGAAGGTGCCAGGGTGGTCTCGCATCAGGGGCATATATGCATTTCAGATGTTCATTTCTGCATCATTTCAAAGCCTTCACACATGTTGAACTAAAGCAAAAAATATTTGATTTGTGAAAAATAATAGGATCTTCGATGGTGAGGAAGAACTTTGGACGGGGGCTGTGGGTCTCCAGCTGATTCTCATTTCCATTACATGTCAATGGGAAACATGTGAATCAGCACCCCAAGTCCCATAGTATTTCCCTCATTTCCCCCAGTGTAGTCAAGCACTCAATTAGTGAGGAACCAATACTGCATTTATTTGGAAATGTTTTTTAATTCATTATTATGAATTGATGTACCTATACTTTTAACACATTATAGTCTCTTTTTACAATAGTGTATACCAGGGGTTCCAAACATTTCAGTCACGTGGTTCCTCCCACCTGGAAGTGGATATAAAATGCACCCATGCATGCACAAAACACTGCCATAAATGCACCCATGGCTGTCATAAACATATTTGCGACAGCCGCAGGTAATTTAGGGCAGCATTTTGCACATGTGTGTTTTACTTCCACTTCCAGAAACAGTGCAGGTGGCTCAGGCTGGATGAATTGGCATTGGGGGCTGAATCTGGCCCATGGGCCAGAGGTTGGGAACCCCTGGTGTATACCATGAGTATTCCTTGAGAATAGTTTAAATCACTGTTGTCCCTCTCTGTGTTGTTAGTATTGTAATCTATGGTCTGTTTCTAACTGGATGAATCGTATGTATAGGTCTGGTTTTTGTACTATGAAAATGATACTGTAAAGTTTTTTTAAAAAGCATCCAGAGTATATCCAGACAGGGCATATAGCTCACTCATTGGAACTCTTGTGGGTTACTCCATCTCCAGCAACTCCCCATAAATGCCCATTGAGTGTTCTAGTTTTGGGAGATGCCTGTGGACACTGGAAATGTCATATATAGAAACCTTATAGCCATCGAAGGTTGCTTCCAGTGTCAATGTCCAACATGCTGAAGAGGTAGAGTAACCCCTCCCAAAAAAAAACACACAACAAACAAACAAAACAAAAACCTATCTGATCGATGTAGCCCTGCTTCAGTTAGGAGAAGTTAACATTTTATCCCTTAGTTTTTCTCTGCAGAACTGATCAAAGCTGAGTCTGTTAGCAGTTTCTTGACCAGTACTCGTCAAAGTCCAGGGTGTAAGTGGCTGGCTACCAGGACCTAGGGCAATGAAGCTAAAGGTCAATGGCAAACATTATCCAAGTTCTAATCCAAGTCCAAGGTCAAAGGCAGAAAGAGATGGAGGAACAAGACTAGTCCAGTAGATGAGATGTAGTTCAAGCAGGCCAAAAGTCAGACAATCCAGGAATAAAACAAAGCAGGGCAACGATAGGGCTGGAACAAGAGCAGGAAGGAGTCTACACAAAGAACCAGAACAAAACCAGTAACTTTTGTTGCTGAGGCAGCTTCTAGGGGGATGGGTTGGTTCTTAAATAGCTTTTCACATTGTCGTTGTCATCGGCTCTAACTCATATCTGAGTATACATTTCCCCCCAGGGCCAAGCAGGAAAAATGCCACTGGTGTGAATTTGTTTTAAGGTGGATCCCAGCTCACCATGAAGTGACCCACACACTGTGATTACAGAGCCATCTCGTGCAGCATGTGTGAAATGAGACATGCAGGATTTAACAGCCAGTCCATCTGGCATGGCCTGTTCCGCCTCCATGACCATTGGGAATCCCAATAATGAAATGGTTCCTCTTCTGCTCATTTTGCAGTTGGGACCAATTTGATGGTTTCCAGTGGCATTTCCTCCATTGAGATGGACCATCTCCCCACCTAAAGGGACTCATCCGCCCATAGCTGTTGGCCCTTTTGGAGAGTCAAGTTATTTACCATTACTTGGCATTGAATCGCTGGCTGTATGGTCTACTCCATTACCATAGTGGGATGTCTGGCCCACTTACCACATACAATACAAACTATAGAAAACTTACATCTGTCTATATTTTTGTCTTGCTTTAAAAATTTCTATGTGGTATAAAGTTCCTAACACTGACTCCTTCATTGAAGAGTGGAGCAACTTCAAAAGAGACACATTTCTCCTTGGGGAAACCTTTATTTAGAAATAGTTCTTTGTTGAGAAAATCACTTGAGGGATTGATCCACTAACCACTCCTGCTATAGTAGGGTTGACAAGAATGGAGTAAATAATGGAGGAGCAGTATTAGCTGGATTTTGCCCTTGTTTGACAATTTTTTAAAACAGGCTTTGTGATTGCCTCCTTTATTCCATGCTCTAGAGTCAATAACAGTGCAAAGTAGGACTCACTTTCGATTTTAAACATTACAGCTTTCTACATTGAGATTTCTGTATGCTGAAAGTTCCATATCCTTGTCATAAGCTGAGTTAGATATTAATTAAATGTCATTCAAATGGCAAGGCTTGTCTTGTCAGGAGCCACAAATAGCCCTCCATTTGCTGCCTACAGAGAAAGCAGATCAATCATTTTATATATCACCCTAGCTGTAATTGTTGAGAGGGAATAGGTCTATTTTAAAAACTATTGAAAATCGAGCAATACAGTTTTATTCTTTTTAAACTGAAGGAGTCATAAAGCCCAAGCAAATCTACCTTTCAAAATTCCAGTATAAGCCTTTATGTTCATATATAAAATCTTCCACACTTCCACAAGTGTTGTGGCCTGTTCAGGAATGTAAAGTGAAATTTCACATGGTTATATTTTCCATCTTGAGGATTTTTATTTAGTCAAACTTTTAACCCAAAAAATTATATGTGAAAGTTAAATAGACTAGAAGGAGACGGACCAGCAATCAGAGAAATACTGAATCTAATATGTTGTTGTTCAGTCGCACAGTCGATTCCGACCCTTTGCGACCCTATGGACCATTGTTCTCCAGGCGCCTCTGTCCTCCACCATCCATCTCAGCCCTTCCAGTTCTGTGCCCATTGTGTCTACAATACCATCTTGCCATCTCATCTTTGGCCTCCTGCTTCTTCTTTTGCCCTCCACCTTTCCCAACATCAAGGCCTTCTCAAGTGAATCCTCCCTTCTCATTTGATGTCCAAAGTACTTTAGCTTCATCTTTACTATTTGACCTTCCAATGAGCAGTCAGGGTTGATTTCTTCTAAGATTGACCTATTTGTTCTCCTCGCTGTCCAGGGAACTCTCAAGACTCTCCTCCAACACCACATTTCAAAGGCATCTATTCTACTGCCTTCAGCTTTCCTAATTGTCCAGCTCTCGCATCCGTACATTACCACTGGGAATACCATTGCTTTGACTATTCTAATTTTTGTTTGCAATGTGATGTCTCTTCTTTTCACTATGTTCCCCAGGTTTCTCATAGCTTGTCTCCCAAGAATCAGTCGCCTTTTTATTTCATGGCTGCAATCACCATCTGCAGTGATCTTTGATCCTAAGAATGTAAAATCTGTCACTGCTTCTACTTCTTCCCCATCTATTTTCCAGGAACTGATTGGGCCTGTTGCCATTATCTTGGTTTTCTTGATATTGAGTCTCAAGCCAGCTTTTGCACTCTCTTCCTTCAATCCAATCAAGAGATTCTTTAGGTCTTCCTCACTTTCTGCCATTAGTGTCGTATCGTCTGCATATCTCAGATTGTTGATGTTTCTCCCAGCAATTTTAATCCCATGTTGTGATTCCTCCATCCCTGCATTGCGCATTATGTGCTCTGTGTATAGATTGAATAAGCAGGGTGACAAAATGCAGCCTTGTCTTACTCCTTTTCCTATTCCAAACCACTCTGTCTTTCTGTGTTCTGTCCTAACTGTTGCTTTTTGATTCATGTACAGATTTCCCAGGAGGCATATGAGGTGCTCTGCTATTCCCATCTCTTTAATTACTTGCCACATCTTGTTGTGGTCCACACAGTCATATGCCTTAGTGTAGTCAATAAAACAAAAGTAAACTTGTTTCTGGTATTCCTTTGTTTTCTCCATGATCCAACGTATGTTGGCAATGTGGTCTCTAGTCCCTCTGCCTCTCCTGAAACCAGCTTGCACCTTTGGTAATTCTCTCTCCACATTTTGCTGAAGTCTGTTGTTGTTGTTGTTGTTCAGTCGCACAGTCGATTCCGACCCTTTGCGACCCTATGGACCATCGTTCTCCAGGCGCCTCTGTCCTCCACCATCCCCCTCAGTCCTCCCAGCTCTGTGCCCATTGTGTCTACAATACCATCTATCCATCTCATCCTTGGCCTCCCCCTTCTTCTTTTGCCCTCCACCTTTCCCAACATCACGGCCTTCTCAAGTGAATCCTCCCTTCTCATTTGATGCCCAAAGTACTTTAGCCTCATCTTTACTATTTGACCTTCCAATGAGCAGTCAGTGTTGATTTCTTCTAAGATTGACCTATTTGTTCTCCTCGCTGTCCAAGGTACCCTCAAAACTCTCCTCCAACACCACATTTCAAAGGCATCTATTCTTCTGCGTTCAGCTTTCCTAATTGTCCAGCTCTCACATCCATACATTACCACTGGGAATACCATTGCTTCGACTATTCTAATTTTTGTTTTCAAGGTGATGTCTCTGCTTTTCACTATGTTCCCCAGGTTTCTCATGGCTTGTCTCCCTAGAATCAGCCGCCTCTTTATTTCATGGCTGCAATCTCCATCTGCAGTGATCTTAGATCCTAAGAACGTAAAATCTGTCACTGCTTCTACTTCTTCCCCGTCTATTTTCCAGGAACTGATCGGGCCTGTTGCCATTATCTTGGTTTTCTTGATATTGAGTCTCAAGCCAGCTTTTGCACTCTCTTCCTTCAAACCGATCAGGAGATTCTTTAGGTCTTCCTCACTTTCTGCCATTAGGGTGGTGTCGTCTGCATATCTCAGATTGTTGATGTTTCTCCCAGCGATTTTGATCCCATATCCTGTATTATCTTGAGCATCACCTTGCTGGCGTGTGGGATGAGTGCAATTGTTTGATAATTTGAACATTCTTTGGCATTGCCCTTTTTTGGGATTGGAACTTATACTGATCTTTTCCAATCCTGTGGCCACTGTTTTGTTTTCCAAATCTGCTGGCATATTGAATGCAGTAATTTGATTCCATCATCTTTTAGAGCTTTGAAAAATTCCACTCGGATACCATCATTTCCACTAGCTTTGTTGTTTGCAGTGCTCTTTAGGGCCTTTATGACTTTGCTCTCCAGGATGTCTGGCTCAAGTTCTATTTTTTCATCATTGTGATTATCAGGAGTGTTGAGGTCCTTTTTGTAGAGTTCCTCTGTGTACTCTTTCCATCTTTTCTTAATCTCTTCTGCATCAGCTAGCTCCTTTCCATCTTTGTCCCTTATCATGGTCATTTTTGCTCTAAATGTTCCCTTGATTTCCCCAATTTTTTTGAAAAGATCTCTAGTCCTGCCTCTTTTGTTGTTTTCCTCCATTTCTCTGCACTGTTCTTTTAGGTAGTTTTCCTTATCTCTCCTTGCTTTTCTTTGAAATTCTGTGTTCAAATGATTGTATTTTTTCCTTTCACCTTTGACTTTTGCATTCCTTCTTTCCTCTGCTATTTTAAGAGCCTCATCAGACAACCACTTTGCTTTCTTACTCTTCTTTTCTTTTGGTATGGTTTCCTTTGCTGCTTCCTGCATGATGTCCCTCATCTCTGTCCATAATTCTTCTGCCACTCTGTCTATCGAGTCTAAGCCATTAAATCTGTTCATCACCTCCACCGTGTATTCTTTAGGGATGCTGTCTAGGTGATATCAGTCTGGTCTCCTTGTTTTCCCTATTTTCTTTAGTCTAAGCCTGAATTTTGTGATCAGTAGGTTGTGATCTGAGCCACAGTCTGCTCCAGGTCTTGTTTTTGCTGACTGTATGGAGGTACTCCATCTTTGGCTGAAGAGTATGTAGTCAATCTGATTTCGGTGTTGGCTATCTGGTGATGTCCATGTGTAAAGTCACCTCTTGTGTTGCTGGAAGGGAGTGTTTGCTATGACCAGTGCGTTCTCTTGGCAGAACTCTATCAATCTTTGCCCTGCTTCATTCTGTGTTCCAAGACCAAACTTGCCTGTTATTCCCTCCACTTTTTGATTTCCTACTTTGGCATTACAATCTCCTAATATAATTTGGATATCATTTCTTGGTGTCTGTTCTATGAGGTGTTCTAGGTCCTCATAGAACTGGTCCCCTGTGGTTTCATCTGCACCAGTGGTTGGTGTGTATATTTGGATCACAGTGACATTGAAAGGTTTGCCTTGAATTCTTACTGACATCATTCTGTCATTTTTGAGGTTGTATCCCATTACTGCTTTTCTCACTCTTTTATTGACAATTATGGCTACTCCATTTCTTCTAAGGTTTTCTTGCCCACAGTGGTAGATATGATGGTTTCCAGAGCTGAATTCGCCCATCCCTGTCCATTTTAGCTCACTGATTCCCAAGATGTCAATGCTTATTCTTTCCATCTCATTTTTTACCACTTCCAGTTTACCATGGTTCATTGACCTCACATTCCATGTCCCTATGCAGTATTGTTCCTTGCAACATTGCATTTCCCCTGCCCCTTTCCTGTCCCTCCCCTTCCTCCACTCTGTTGTGCTAATCATCCTGTATCACCTAGCCTGCTCTTTTGTTTTGCCTTTTGTTTTGGTCAATAGGGTTCTCTTGGCAAGTTTTGTGGCGTGGTTTGCCGGTTTCTACACCATCTAAACTAATCTAATCTATTATATTTTAATTCTAGACATATGTTTTGCACTCTGTTCTTCAAAGTGCTCCTTAAATGGTGAAAGACAATGTGTTTTCCACTCAACACAATTATCCTCATCTACGTTTTTAATATTCGGCATGATTTGTTTATAGTTGCTCACTAGAAGGAAATAATGGGCTTAATTTGCAAGTTTTATTGCTCAGGCCAATTTACAAAAATCTTTACAAAAATTCTGTTTTGGAAATCCAAAATTAATTACATGGAATAAGAATCTATCTATCTATCCCACTCCACAATCAGTGAATTTGATCCTTCAGAAGTACAAGTATCTTATTCAGACAAAGCTGGAAAACACCCAATTGAGCAGGAGTCCTTCTAAACAACAACTTGTCTGGATTAAACCTCAACCTATTAGCTGTCATTCAGCCCATTTTTGCAACCAGCAGTGATCCAGGACTCTACCAAAGATTGAAAGGAGAAATAGAGTTTTGTCACCTGCATATAGATAACACTGCACTCCAAATCTCTATACGGCCACCCGGCAGCTACATATAGATGTTAAACAGGAAAGGAGAGATAATCAACCCCTTTGGTATCCTAAATTGTTGGACCCATAAAACTGAACATCATCCCCAAGCTACACCCTCTGGATGCAGCCGTCAGGGAAGGACTGGAGCAAATCAAGGGCTAGACCCCAATGCCAAAACCCAACACCCTGTTGAGGATGTTACTGTGTTTGACAGTACAGTGGAAACCCAGATAACAACAAAACTTGGTTCCACAAGTTGTGCCATTGTCCAGTTTTTGTCATTGTCTGGGAAATGCATGGATAATGCTAAAAAAAAAAAAGTCTGGGTGCCTCTGTTAGGCTCCGGGGAGGCAATCTGTGTTGGTTCTGACCTCTCCCGATCTCCCCCATGCTGTTAGAAGGCAAAGCTCCTTCGTCAGCTGCAGTTTTTTAACTTCCAGCAGCATCCATGCAGGTGGTGTGTGTGTGTCAGAAACAACCGGGAGGTTTCCCCGCTGTTTTTGCTTATAGCACTGCCCGGAGGGGTCGCAGGGTGTCAGAAACAGTGTGGATCACCTTCCTGTAACGAAAAGCCTTCAGCTGATGAAGGAGGTTTCTCTGCTGTTTTGGTTTATAGCACTGCCTGGAGGGGTCATGGGGTGTCCGAAACAACATGGATACATACCTGTCATTTTCCCCAGGAAAACCCCTTATTTTTACCCCTCTCCCCTCCCCCTCCCGTTTTATTAATTTCCCCTAATTTTTTTTAAAAAATCCTGACCGGAGCCCTCACAGGCGAAGCTGCAGTATTTTTTTCGGCCACCAGATGTCACTGTGTGGCAGGCTTTTCACTTGTGGAAGGGGAGAGAGAGAAGGTGGTGGGGGTGTTCTGAGTTTCTCTTTCCCTTTCCTGCTACGTGGTCATCATGGAGGCTGCTCCGTTTTGGCTGCTGGGAGCAGGAGTCTACTCTAGGTGAGCAATATATTTCATATATGCAGGGGCAAATCAGTGGGAGGGGGGTTGCCTGATCACTATATGAGAGAGAGGGGGTGGAATTAATCCCTTGCTCCAGCACACAAATTGGGGGGTGTTGCCTGATCACTATATGAGAATGAGAGAGGGAAAAAAATTAATCCCTTGCTCCTCCACACTAATTGGGGGCATACCTGTCAAGTTTTGGATTTGGAAATAAGTGAAATTTCCCGGCAAATACAGGATACTTGACAGCTATGCTTATCCTGTGCTACCCTCCAATGGTGGCAATAGGGCATTGCAGTCTAATTAATAAGGGATGATGGCAGGAAAGAGGGTAAAATAAGGGGTTCCCTGGCCAATAAGGGATACTTGACAGCTATGATGGGGGGTTGCCTGATCACTATATGAGAGAGGGTGGGATTAATTCCTTGCTCCTCCATACTAATTGGGGGGGGGGGGTGTTGCCTGATCACTATGTGAGAGAGAGGGGGAGAGAATTAATCCCTTGCTCCTCCACACTAATTGGGTGTATGTGTTGCCTGATCACTATATGAGAGAGAGAGAGAGGTGGGGAAAAAATTAATCCCTTGCTCCTCCACACTAATTGGGGGGTGGGGGTGTTGCCTGATCACTATATGAGAGAGAGGGGGAAAAATTAATCCCTTGCTCCTCCACAGTAATTGGAGGGGGGGTGTTGCCTGATCACTATATGAGAGAGGGGGGGATTAATCCCTTGCTCCTCCACACTAATTGGGGGATGTTGCCTGATCACTATATGAGAGAGAGAGGGGGGGATTAATCCCTTGCTCCCAGTCAGCATCTTAGTCACTTAAGCCACTGAGTAAACAAGAAAGAAAACAAAACAAAAGTCCCCCCAAAAAATGGGGAAAGGGTTCTTTGGCCCACACAGCTTTGTGCCCATTGCATCTACAATACCATCTAGCTATCTTATTTTTGGCCACCCCCTTCTTTTGTCCCCCACCTTTCCCAGCATCAAGGACTTCTCAAGTGAATCCTCTCTTCTCATTTGATGTCCAAAGTACTTTAGCGTCATCTTTACTATTTGACCTTTAATGAGCAGTCATGGTTGATTTCTTCTAGGATCGACCTATTTCGAACACCACATTTCAAAGGCATCTATTTTTCTGCACTCAGCTTTCCTAATGGTCCAGCTCTCACACCCATACATTACTACTGGGAATACCATTGCTTTGACTATGCAATTTTTTGTTTGCAAGGTGATGCCTCTACTTTTCACTATGTTCCCCAGGTTTCTCATACCTTGTTTCCCAAGCACCAGTCACCTTTTTATTTCATGGCTGCAATCACCATCTGCAGCGATCTTTGATCCTAAGAAAGTAAAATCTGCCAGTCGTATCCAACTCTAGGGTGCAGTGCTCATCTCCATTTACAGCCAAAGAGCCTGTGCTGTCTGTGTTTGCAGACATTTTCATGGCCATGTGGCAGGCATGACTAGAGCCCAGCAAGTCACATGGCTATATTTGGCCACGCTCACAGATTTGGCCACACCCACAGAGGGGTGTGGCCAAAATTTCCCTTATTTTCAAATCCAAAACTTGACAGGTATGCGTGGATAGGGTCCCTTGAGCCTCCCAGAGAGAGCTGAGGCAGGAGAGAAGCCGAAATGGGTAAAAAATTTCAGTCACCATGGAATTTTTTTCACCCATTTTGGCTTCTCCACCAGCCCAGGTGCCTCTGTTAGGCTCCAGGGAGGTGATCTATGCAGTTTACAAAACCCCGCGACCTGGCAGTGCTGCAATGAAAATCCTCCAGCTGACAAGGAGTTTTCCCCAGCATTTTGCCTTCTAGAAGCGGGGGGGGGGGGGACTTGTGGAAGGTCAGAAACAGCCCAGGTCGCCTCCTGAAGAGAAAGAGAGTGGCAGGCGAGCAAGAAGAGAATGGAGGTGGCAGAAGGAAGTGCAGTTGAGTGCAAGTGAGTAGAAGTTGACTACAGCCCTGGGAGAGTAATTGGCCAGAGCAAGAGAGAGAGAGAGAAAGCTGGATCAGGAAGACTATGGGCAACCAGAAGCAACACCTAAAGTAGAGCTCATAGGTCAGCTGACGTGAGGTCCTGGACCCCTCTAAAGAGTTCCATTTGATGACTAACAGCCCCACGAATATGCTTGTTAAAATAAGCTCTTTTGGCATAAGATGGCCACTGAAGCATGTGGAAGAGAAGGAATTAATGTGGCATGGCTCCACAGAGGTTTGATTCTGGTTGAATAAGACTAATGGATCTATATATTGTTGGATATTATGAAATTAGACCTCTTGGAAACAGAAATGTTTAACACAGCAGGCTTTTATAAGTGTGTTGTGTATTTAAGGAAATGTGTTTGCCATTTTGTCCTGTTGTGAAAGAGTTTAATATGTATTTGCTTTATTATGGTCCAAAGTCTCACGAGACTTCGGGAGGGCTCTGAATGAGACCAGAGCTTTCAATGGTTCTAATGGTTTTTCCCCAACTGTCAGTTCTGATCAGAGATAGTTAAGGAATGTGAGGGTGTGTGGTTAGCTCTGGTCACCTATTCTTATTCCAAATAAAGTTGTGTGTTTGACCCGTATTGCTGGCTGCGGCCTATTATTTCCAGAACACTAAATTGGTGACGAAGGTGGAATGGCATCCCAACAGAATTCCATTGACCCTTTCGATATTTCAGCACCAGAGCAATGTGTTCTCTACGAAAAGCAGTTCAAGCACACCATGGCAGCTGACAACATAGAGGAAGACAAGAAGCGTTCATGTTTCCTGGCGAGATGTGGCCTGCCTACGCTTGAGCAGGCCATTCACTTGGTGCTGCCGAGGGATATCAATGATGTCCTCCTCACAGATATTCTGACGGCCCTGCAAAACCATTTCCAGCCGAGGGTCTCCATATTTCCCACCCGGGTGGCATTTCACCGCCATGACCAATCGCAGCTGCCCCATGCCAGTGGCGAACATCGAAGAAGCCCTCTGCGACTGCCTGCTAGCCAGACTTTGAGATGAATAGGCCCAACGCAGACTGATGCCCCGGGACACGCTCATATTCAAGTCTGTGCTGAAGGAAGCATTAGCATCTGAGGTAGCCAGGTCGGGGGCAAAGTCCTTCAAGCTATGGCCTGTCACCTCTGGGGCTCCTCACCATTATGCTCGTCTTCAACAGTGTCGCCAGCATCATCATCCACGTCTGGGACGATAAGGACGGAGGGGTCGGGAAGGTCTGAAAGAAAAAGGAAAAAACCGTTAGAACCGTTGACAGCTCTATTCTCGTTCAGAACCCTCCCAAAGTCTCGTGAGACTTCAGACCATAGTAAAGCAAATACATATTAAACTCTTTCACAACAAGACAAAATGGCAAACACATTTCCTTAAATACACAACAAAGTGTAAGTCTCATGTGGAAAGCATGGCTTAAAATAAGATCTGAGCTCACCTATGGCCTTGTATTGTTAGGTTTATCTAACTCTTTCCTTTTATGTTGTGTTTGAAACAGAAACAAGAAGAACAGTCAGAGTTAAAAGGTGACAATTTTCAGGAGTGATAAAACTAACACAGAAGGCAAATATTGGTGGTAACAGAATTACTCCAGCTGGTATTAAACACATAATGTTTTCCATGTGTTGTAGTAGTAACTAAACATCTGACATTATCTATACATTGTTTGCCTTTGAGAGATGAATCCACCAAGCATTTCTAATCTGACTGATACTCGTGAACATGCTATTTCCAAAGCTTACATAGTTTAGAAGTTTAGGAGATTTACAATCTATGTATTGACCATTCAAAATAATCCAAGTCAGAACCAGCTTTGCTGCCTATATTCGTTTGAATTCTAGTTTGAATAGTATTTGGCTTATTACAAATGTGAGTTGGCTCTTTCCTAAAAAAAGATGTCATTTTAGATTTGGCCAACTTCCTCTAGTGGCTCCTTGATAATGTCAATGATGACAACCATTTGGTGTATATCAGTCATGCAGGAGTGACTTAGGCAACTGCCACAGTATGTAAAGATATTGAAATTTATATATATATTTAAAAACTTAGTGTATATTTTCTAAAGAAACATAGTGAAAGCTTTACACAATGAAGAATGTAAGGTGGTTGGCTAAAAAGAGCATCTGAAAATGCTTCTTTTTGTGAGTCTATTTTATTTATTTATTTTATTTAATTGGATTCATATAGCCGCCCCCTTGCCGAAGCGACTCCGGGCAGCTCACAATCACCATAAAAACATTCAAATATAAAACATCCCTGTGACAATAAAATCACAAAAACATTTAAGATTTAAAAACCATTAAAATAGCCTCTAGAACAGGGGTTCCCAACCTGTGGGCCAGATATGGACCATGGTGCCATTTCATGTGTCCCCCACCCCTCCAAGGGTATTCAAGAAACAAAATGGCCATCCATTTGAAGTTGCTGGGACAAAATGGCTGCCCCCATCATGCAGGCAGGGCAAAATGGCTATCCGGCCTTCAGAGCTGACTGAGAGAGTGTGACCCGGCCCCTGGCTTGAAAAGGTTGGGAACCCCTGGTCTATAATATGCTTTATTGAAATGTCTAAGAAGACTCTGGCAGATACAGGTCTATTTATTTGGTTAAAGCCAACATGTTTTCATTCTGACCATTCAAGTGAATTCTCTGCCAAATCAGCCAGTATAATAGACCATTGGGAAAATGTGTTCTCTGCATGAACACAAGATCTTTTTGGAGACAAAACCCCTTAATGCATAACACTTCCATAAACTCTCAAAACCATCTAAACACATGCAGTATTATCAGTGGTGTGCTGGCCCACTGGAATACAGGGACTCATCCCGGTGCGCCCCAGTGACTGGCACCCCCTAGAGGGGGTGCCAGAGGCAGGCAGAGGTAATGGGAATGTATGGGATTTCTTCCCCCAATTCCCCTATAGGCACCCCCATCACTTCCTATCCACTTTCCCAAGGTGCCCAGCAAACCCCTGAGTATTATGTGTTTCCAATCTCCTGAAGCTTTTTATTCTACTGCTGAAATCCTTACCTTTGTTATTTGTTGCATGATCTTGTGCCCAGTGATGGATGAATCCATAGAAGGAACAATTTTAAATAGGCACAAACCACTGGGATTGAACAACACTCACATTTTTGGGAAACGATTAAAACATGTTGCATTTTTGTAACAGTATCAACCATTAAGACAAAAGGAATGGGATAAAAGTTGGAGGGGGAGATGGCATGCAGCCCTTCAATTGCCCAGAGGTAGGCAGAAATTGCATCCAAATCATTTGCTTAATTCCTTGAAACACAACCATTCTTCTGATTTACATTCCGCAAGCTTTGCCATCTTGAATTCAAAATCCATTAATAAAAAAATGAAGGTTAAATAACAATGAACATGTAGGCTTTATTAATATCCAAGATAATTTTCAGCCTGGCAAGACACTCATTCAGGCTTCAGTCTCTAAGCAAATCTTTTCTCACATTCTTGAATTGTAGCCTTTTCAGTGACACATACAAATTTGCCTAATCAACTGAAGGTCACAGTGTGCCTGCAAAAAAAAAAATCTGTAGAAATGGGCTGATGCTGTCCTTCCTAAATTCAGCTTCTCTGAGAATTCAGGCAATGCTCAGAAACAATCTGAGGTTACCCTCAAAACCCATGTGTGACTTTGATTGTTGTTGTTGTTGTTGCAGCAGCAATGAGCAAAATGCAGCCTTCCAGATATTGTTGGACTCTTGCGCATATAGTCAAGGGTGGGGAATTCAGAGGGCTGGAACTGAACTGCATTTGGGAAAGTTTACCGGATGTCCAATGCTGCTCTTTTGGAAAGACTGATAGAACAGCATTTAAAACAGGACCTGGCCTGTTCAGATGCCTGTCTGTCTGTCTATTTATCTATTCAATTTGTATAGCCGTCCCAATCGACATGTGGCATACATAAAATCCCTGTTACTTTTTCTAGCTTTCCCTACAGCTGATTTCTCTGCTCCCTGTAGCCAGTACTTGTTTTTAAACATACTGTATTTAGTGACAATTTTATTTTGTTCTGTACCATTGTTCACATCAGATGCTGAAATCTTTGCAGCAGATATATTTTCTGGATGGAGTATTCTGTCCTGTCTCTTTTGCTCCTGAGTTATATTCGAACATGGCATCCTGTTCTTTCTATGCCAGGGGTGCCCAAACTATGGGCCAGATCTGGCCCCAGATGCAAATTCATCCGTCCCGCAAAGCCCTTGTCACTCCCAGAAGCAAAAGTAAAATGCACCCATACTTCTGCTTCTGGGAGCGATGAGGACTTTGTGGGACGGATGATTTAGCATTGGGGGCCAGATCTGGCCCCTGGGCCATAGTGACCAGCTCCCTGAACCACATGACCAGACTGCGGCCCAAAAATTTTGGGCACCCCTGTTCTATGCTATTATAAGCATGTTGTAATTAAAAATTCTGCATCCTCATTCAAGCCTCTTCCTATTTACCAGTTTTTACAATTACCATGGCAACTTCTAACACCTACAAAACAGCTTTTGCCACTTTCCTCTGAATGCCTTGCTTGATGGGAATGCTAAAGAATGAAAGTCTTCAGATACTTGAAAATAAGAAATGACAGTCAGAATAAATGATAGCTTTTAAGTATTTACTTCTTGTGACTTTTCCCTGGATAATCACAGTTTGTTTCTCATTTAAAAATGAAAAACCAATATCAATATATATGGGTGCTTGGCCAAGATAAATAGTTAATTGTTAAGAAAGCAAATTGCCATTTACAAGTTTTGCCTTCTTTATTCAAGCCTGATTTTTTCCTTGATTCTCTTTATTTTAGCAGCAACAATTTTTTTTACATCACATTTTGCAGCTTGCAAAATATTTGGATCCAATGAAATAACTGTTTCTTGTTTATCTCTGTCATATCTGTCAAGTATCCCGTTTTGGCCAGGATTTCCTGTAATTTGCCGCTCCTTCACACTCCTTCCTGCCATCATCCCATATTTGAACATCCAGGAAAGGGGTTACTGCGCATGCATGCAGCTGCCTCTGACAGGGCCGCATGCGCAGTAACTCTTTTCCTGGCCGAAGGGGTTTCTGCACATGCATGCAGGATTACTGCACATGCGCACAGGAGTTACTGTGCATGCATGTCTCTGCCTCTGATGTCAGAGGCAGCGGCACGGATGTGCCAACGCCGGCGTCCAGAAACCTTCATGTATTTGGACACTGGCAACTTGACAAGTATGATCTCTGTACTGTTTAACTGACATAAAGGTTTCCTTTGCTCAAATTCCAGTCATATCCAACTCTAGGGTTCAGTGCTCATCTATGTTTCAAAGCCAAAGAGCCAACGCTGTCTGCTTCTGCAGATATTTCCGTGGTCATGTGGAAGTCATGACTAGACACCAGAGCGCATGGAACGCTGTTTCCCTGCCACCGAAGTGGTCCCTATTTATTTATTTATAAATTTTTATTACATTTTTCAAACAATAATACATCATATAAAGTAAAACAACCAACATACATAAGAAAAAATACATAATACAGTTGCATACAAGTTATGTCTGTTTGCAGTCAAACCCTATATTACAATTAAGCTATTTCTTTAATACACCAAAACATTATTAATCTATCCTTATAAATTGCAATTGAAACTTTTCAACATAACTTTAAATATAATACTATATTTGACTCATGAATTCTCTAATAATAATAATACTATTCTAAATAATAACATAAGAATAAAAATAAAAAATAATTCACCCAGTGATATTTACAATGCCCTGGAGGAATCAGGTTGTCTTGATATTTTCCTTCCAAAAACTTCTTTGATCAGGTACAGGCTTATTTTTTTCATCGCCTCTAAGTGAGTAGTCCACAAAAGCCTGCCAAATGTTCCAAAATCTATTCTCTTTAATAGTACCCCCCTTTTTAATTATCTCCAAAGTTAGTTTGTTACTCAATGCTAAATTCCACATTTCTTTAAACCATTCTGCTATCTTTATATTTATATCATTTTTCTAATTCCTAGCAATACATTTTCTACCAGTCGTAAGCATTATTTCTAATAATTCTTTTTCATCCTTATTTAAATTGAAACATTCCACATCTGTTAACATAGTGATACTTGACCCAAGTTTAATTCTCTTACCCAAAATTTCACCTATCTCTTTCTCCACTTTTCCCCAAAAATCTTTAACCACAGTACAACTCCACCACATATGCTCATACGTTCCAATTTCCTCTTTGCATATCCAACACATTTTATCTTTTTTATTGTCAATCTGGTGCAACCTCACTGGGGTCAAATACCACCTCCACAACATTTTATAATTATGTTCTTTTATTCTAACTGACAATGTTCTCATTATCTTCTTTTTCCATTTATGCCTCCATGTGTCATTTTCTATCTTTATATTCAATTCTTGCTCCCAACCTGTTTTTAAATCCTCCTGTGGACTACCCTCCTTATTCAGCATTGTATACAATTTACTAACTAAACCCTTAATATTTCCATCTCCCTTTCTTATTTTCTAAATCAGCTCCTCAAATTCAGTCTTCTCTCTATTCAATTCAAATCTCAAATGTTTAGTATTCCATTTATTTACTAATGCAATCTGAAACCAGTTCAGATTCATTTGCCCATACATATTTGTTCTTTTATCTATATCTATACAGGTCTGTAACCAGTCTTTCAGCAGGAAAACTTCATTTTTATCCAATACTTCTTTTCCCCTTTTATCTATCTTTCATGGGAAATTTGCCATATCCTCCATTTCAATAATTGGTGAGATATTCAGGGCCAGAACCTACTTTTTTCCACAAGCTCATCAATCCCTTCATCATTGTATTTTTAGTTGCAACTTTTCTCATATTGGGTCCTAAAAAAACCATTTTACCTATTTGCTTAAAATCCTTCATTTCAATTTCTTCCCACATTGTTTTTTCCCTAGCCAAGATCTTCACAACATTCTTAATTTGAAAAGCTCGATAATATGCTAACACATTCGGCATTCCTAAGCCACCTTCCTTCTGGGATAAACACCATTTTTTTTTTTGCTAGTCTAGACTTCTTTCCACCATTACAGAAATTGTTAATCAGGTTTTGGAATTCCTTAATTTCCTTATCTTTCATTTGAATTGCTAGAGCATCAAATAATAAATTAATTCTTGGTAAAAGCATCATTTTATTAATTACAATTCTTCCAAACCATGACAATTTCAACTTTTGAAAAGTTTGTATTTTAGTTTTAATTTCTGTTTTCAAACTGTCATAGTTCAATCTCTTGAGCTCCTCGAATCTGTTTGAAATATTTATCCCCAAATATTTCAAGTTAGCTTTGAATTGAATATTACCAATTCTCTTTATCTTCTTCTGTTCCTCCTTTCCCATATTGCATAACATCATTTGTGATTTATCCCAATTTATCTTCAATCCTGTAATATCCTCAAAATCCTTTAACTGCTATCTAATACCTTTTCAGGATGCTTAGCAATTATCAGTGTATCATCAGCATATAGGCTTATCTTATTTCCCATTACCCCCTCTATTTCTCCATCTTCTCTTATAGCTTTTGCTAACATCTCCATTGCCATAATAAACAAAATTGGTGATAATGGGCAACCCTGTCTCGTACCAGCTTCTAATTTTACTTCATCAATAACCCCATTGTTTATTCTAACAATAGCTGTACCTTGTTGATATAATTGGTCAATTGTCTTTTTAAATTTGTCCCCGAACCCATAACATTTAATTATTTCCTTAATTGAAACCCATTGTAACGAATCAAATGCCTTGAAAATGTCCAAAGATATTAATCCCACTTTTTCCTTTGTTTGTCTCACTGTATCTATTAAGTCTACCACTCTTCTTGTCAAATCTGCCATATGTCTCCCTTTCAAAAACAAAACAAAACACTTGGTCTATGTTTCTATAGTTGCCCATAAAATTGTTTAGCCTATTTGCCAATATTGCTGTGAAGATCTTGGCATCTTGGTTTATCAATGAAATTGGTCTGTAAGATTCCACTTTTTCTAAGTCCTTTCCAGGTTTTGGCAACAATACAATAGTGCTCCTATGCCATGAAGTCGGAATTTGCCCACCATCCAATATATAGTTATATAATTTCACCAATTTTGGTACCACTATTTCTTTAAAGTCCTTATAAAAGTCAGCAGGTAACCCATCTTCCCCAGGAGCTTTCCCCATTTTTAAACTAGCTATTACCCCCTTTACTTCCTTTTCTGTTATTTGTTCTTCCATTCTATCTTTATGTTCCTGTTTTATCCCAATATCTATTTGATTCTCTAATTGTTTTTTAAGCTTCTCCATATCTATCTCCTTTTTCACATATAAAGCTTGGTAAAATTCTTTCACAATTTTACATTTATCTCTAATCTTATTACATCTTATCCCTTGTTTATTAATCAAAACTCCGATTTCCCTTTCCCCCTCTTTTCTTTAGCTACTCTTGCTAATAATTTTGAGTTTTTGTTACTGTATTCAATATACTCTCTTTTTAAATATACTAAGTCCCTTTTCACCTTTTCTACATCTTTTCCTACCAATTCAACCTTCAATCTTTGCAAATTATCAAAAACCTTCTTATCCTTCGTCCTTGCATGTTCTTCCTGTAACCACTTTATCTCACTTTCAGTTTTATCCTGCGACGACTTAAATTTTTTATATCTAATGCTAGCTAACTTAATACTTTCCCCTCTAAAAACTGACTTCATGGATCCCACACCATATTGAAATTTACCTCATCATTATCATTCCAATTCCAACTTTCCTTCCAACTCTCCATAATTTGTTCTTTACATTTATGGTCCTTAAATAGTTTGTCATCATATCTCCAACTCCTCCCCAGTTTCCTTTTACCCTCTATCTTCATTTCCATCACCACTTTAGCATGATCTGACTCCTTAAAAATTCCAATTTCTACCTCCTCCAAATTTCTGACCATATTCTCTGTTACAAATATATAATCTATTCTGGAGTATGAATTCTGAACCTGTGAAAAATAAGTGTATGCCCTTTCTGACCCCTTAACCTCTCTCCATGTATCCTTCAAACCTAAAGATGTCATCCAATTATCCAAACTCTGACCTTTAATATTTTTTCCACATCTTAATATATTTGTGCAATCCAAATTTGACCTTACTAAGTTAAAATCACAAGCCACAATCATCTTTGTTATTTTCTCCTTTATCAAAATTTTGTACATTTTTCTAAGAATTCAGCTTGATGGTCATTTGGAGCATATATATTTACCAGTGCTACTTCCTCTTCATCTATATTCCCTCTTAGTATCAAATATCTACCCTCTGGGTCAGAAATGCTCTTTGTTATTTCAAACTCCAACCTAGTTGAAACCAAAATTGCCACACCTCTTGCCTTTGATGTAATGCACCATATGCTTTTTCATAATGTTGCATCCACCCTAAAAAAAATTTATTCGTTTCTTGTGATTTCTGATGAGTTTCCTGCAAAAAGACTATATCTGGCCTGTCTTTCCTCAAAACTGATTCAATCCTCCTTTGCTTAACCGGAGACCCTGTACCTTTAACATTCCAAGATAACACTTTAATACCTCTCATAATTTAATTTGCCACACTGTTTCTCCACTTCCAATTTCTCAATTGGGTGTGATACCTTCTAATCCCCAAAAATTAAAACAATATTTACAACAAAAAACAATCAATTCTAACCTCCCCACTTTTTTCTCCAAAAAAGTCACCTTCATCTTCCAAAGAGGGGAAGGGGGGGAACATGGAAAATGTGCATGTCAACTAAAGCTCTAGCACAACTTTTCTTATTTAATAAAACCAATTTAATTGATAGGACCATCTTCTTCGATAATGATTCTTAATTTCATTCCTCTCCCCTGTTTTGCTCCTTTCTAACCTTTGCTTCCCCCTTCATCAACTACCATCAGTGACTGTAAATCCATCTCAGCCCCTCGTGCTTCCTCTCCTCTTGCAGCACCCCCCTCAAATACTCCTCCATAATCTCTTTTTATGCCTCCAGACTCCAACAAAGCCTTTCTCAGTGCCAGCCATTCCCTTGAGGATGCTTTGACCAGATCATTTAAACACAAATATTCCAGCGCATCAGTCACTGCATCAATCACATGCATTCTCTTATCATGGAAAAATCTTATTATAATTTGAATATTGTATCTTTATGTAAACCCTGTGGGGTGTCCCAGGGTCATTTATATGTTGTTAGCTGCCCTGAGTCGGCCATGTGTTGAGTAGGGCGGGATATAAAATTGAATAAACATAAACAAACATAAACATAACTGCTGTGGAAATCGCCAGTTATATCTTATCCCTTTTTCCATCAAAATTTTTGTTACTGGTTTCATTTTGTACCTCCAACCATGTTCGTTGACAGAAATATCGTTATATACTTCCACATCATTCCCATCAATTTTTAAAGTGCCAGAACCAGCTTGTTTTAAAAAAGCCATCACCTTCAACTTATCTCCCCAATTTGCAAATTTAACCAAAACATTTCTTTGAACCACCTTTTCCCTCCTCGGTCCTACTCTGTAAGCACTGACAATGTCCTCATTTACAAAATCTTTCCCCATTTTCAAATTGTTTAACCAATCAATTATTCTATCCTTAAGCTGGTCTGGTGCTTTTTCCATCATGTTGTGGATCAATTTATTCTGCTTTCTCATTATCTCTTCCATCACATCTATCCTTTTTTCCTGCACATCTACTTTCATCTTGATTTCCTTCTCCTCCACCTGTAACCCTTTAACTTTCCTTTGCATCCCTTTCATATCATTTTGCAACATCTTAACATTGGCATTCATCCTTTGGAAATTAAGATCAACTTTTTTGGTAAAATCCATAAACATTGTAGCCAATTTGTCCTGTTTTCCCAAAATTTCATTTTTATCTTTCACCCTTGCATCTTCCATCTTATCAAAATTTTTAAACAATTTACCAATTTCAACCAATATTTGAGTCTGATCCGCTGATGCTGGTTCCAGTGATGTTGATGATGATGGGGGGGGGGGGGGGGGCTCCTCCACAGCTGGTTTATCTTTCTTCTTAGGTTTCACCACCTAATCCTCCTTTCCCTTTCCCCTTGCAATGTTTTCCATTGTGATGTCAAATAATAGTTTCAATGCTACAATTCTTTTATCTCCCACATGTCCCTCTCCTTGAGGCTGTTCCAGAGTTCAATCAGGCAAAACCTCCCTTCTTCTATATTTATAACTTCCAGCCAAAAAACTTGATTGAAGATTTTGTAGGGCCTATCCAAAACAATGAGGCCCGCTTCTTTGTTATAATCCACAGGCAACAATAAATCCAATTGCTATGACTTGACGAACAATTTGTATTCCAGCTGATAAAAACCAAACTTTATAATCCCATTTGAAATATTGCTTCCACAACCCAAATCTTGATTAGAGCTAAATAGTCCTCTGTGCCTGAATCCAAGCAAAAAAATCAGTGACACATAGCTAGCTAGCTTCACTCTTTAAAATAACTTTTGAGACTGCAACTAAATTGTATTTCCAGGAGTCTCTCAGAAGATATACAATAGCCAGTGTGTCGGAGTTCGATCCATGTAAAGATCTCTTCAATCAGTCTCATGAAGCAGCAGTTTATAGCCCCAGATAAACAGAGGAAGAGTGAAAACCTAGCGAAGTCCAGCTTCATTAGGCAGAGTAAGAAAAGAACAGAGATAGACAGAAAGCAGACTGCAGTCTTGGCTGAACAAAGGATAATAATGGCTTCTCTTTATTCAAGCAGAGTATCACAGAAACGAAACTTAAGCTACAAGCCAATCAGAAAGTCAGAACCCAAATAAGGAGAAGAAAAGAGAAATCTTCTCATATTCTATGCATGCCCAAAAACCAGCGTTGTCTCTCATGCAAGCAAAGAGGCCTTTGTTTACAAAATATGTCAGAGACAGCCTGACAGAATCCAGATACATTCCCACACCAGTGGTTGTAACACTTGCAAAAGGTCTATTTCTCTTAAGGGGAGGGAAGAGGAAGACACATTGTAGCGATATTCCCAGAAAAGAGAGAGCAAGGAATGAAAAGAAAAAAAAACTCTTCTGATGGGGAGAATAATCCACAAACAACTTTAAAAAATTCAAACACAGAGGAGCAATTTCGTATAGTAAAAAAACTCAGTCTGAACAGCATTTACATTACACCTCCAGAAGTTACAATAGCTCCTTGAGCTCCATTTTATAATCCTGGCCACCGCCGTGGCTTCACGGCGTGGCCCTTTTTGTCTTCTCCATCCCTCTCCACCAAAAAACAGTCTCAGATCACTTTACAAGAACTTCTTTGTAGATTTTTTTAAAGTTATTTTTATTAGAATTTTTCAACAAATACAAATACACAATAATACATAATAAAAAATACTACTAATAAAAATACACTAAAATACTAAATAAACAGAAGAAAACAATCAATAAACAAAAAAGGATAAAACCTATCATAATACATTTTTCATCTATCATTATATTTCAAATGCATTAATGCCACCCTTAAAAATAAATTCACTTAAATATGACACAGTAAGTATTGTTACCCTTAACTCAAAGCCTTCTTTTTAATATTACTTGATTACTAGTACTACTGAGTCATACACATTTTTATTCAATTCATTACCAATTTGGATAGGAAACAATAACAAAAACAATAATATACACACCCTGTATTTATTTCCATTGCCCAGGAGAGCTCAGAGTGACTTATTATTTTATCTCCAAAAACTACTTTGTTCCGGTACAGGTCTGTTTCTTTCAACACCCATAAGTGAGTGATCCACAAAAGGTTTCCATATTTTCCATAATCTATTCTCTCTCAAGCTACCCTTATTTTCTTTTATCTCCCATGTTAGTTTATCATTCAATGCTAAATTCCACATTTCTTTATACCACTCCTCCATCTGTATGCGTATGTCATTTTTCCAATTTCTAGCAATACATTGTCTACCCATCGTAAGCATTATTTCAAATAATTCTTTCTCATCCTTAATTAAATTAGTACCTTCCACATTTGTTAACATAGTGGTACCCGATCCCAGCTTGATTTTCTTACCCAATATTTCTCCAATCTCCTTTTCAATTCTTTTCCAAAAACCCTTTACCACGATGCAACTCCACCACATGTGCTCATAAGTTCCTACTGTATCCTTATATCTCCAACACATTTTATCCCGTTTATTATCGATTTGATGTAACCTCACTGGAGTCAGGTACCACCTCCATAACATATTATAGTTATGTTCCTTAATTCTAACTGACATGGTTCTCATTATCCTCTTTTTCCATTTATTTCTCCATATATCTTTTTCAATCTTTATATTCAATTCTTGTTCCCAACTTGACTTCAATTCCTCCTGTGGATCACCCTCTTTATTCAATAGTGTATACAATTTACTAACTAAGCCCTTAATATTTTTTTCTCCCTTTCTAACTTTTAGGATCAATTCTTCAAATTCCATCATTTCTCTATCAAAGGCGTATTCTCTCATATATTTGTTATTCCAATTATTTACCATCATTTTCTGCAACTAATTCATTTTCAATTGTTCAAACAAGTTTGTCTTTCTATCATTATCCCTACAGATCCGTAACCAGTCTTTCACCAGGAACACTTCATTCTTATCCAATATTCCCTGTACCTCTTTGTCTATCTTTATCGGGAAGCTCACCATATCTAACTATTCCAAAATCAGAGAGGAATTCGGGGCCAGGTCTTTCTTTACTTTTTTCCATACATTCATTAATCCTTTCATCAAAGTGTTTTTAGTTACTACCTTTTCCACCTTACCTCCTAAAAAATCCTTTTACCAATGTTTCTATAATCCCTCATCTCAATTTCTTCCCAAATTGTTTTTTCCCTTGCCAAGATCTTTACAACATTTTTAATTTGAAAGGCTCGATAATATAACACCAAATTTGGCATTCCTGAACCCCCTTCTTTCTGAGGTAAGTACCACAATTTTTTTGGAAAGTCTGGGTTTTTTTCCCCCATTACAAAAATTATTTATCAGCTTTTGAAACTCCTTAATCTCCTTATCTTTCAATTGAATTGGTAATGCCTCAAATAAAAAACTTAATTCTAGGTAACAACATCATTTTGCTAAGAGCAATTCTCCCAAACCATGACAGGTTTAACTTTTGAATTTTTTTTATTTTAAGCTTAATTTCGTTTTTCAAACTATCATAATTCAAACTTTTAAGCTCTTCCAATATGTTTGATATATTTATACCCAAATATTTCAGCTTATCTTTAATTTGAATGTTGCTCATTCCCCTTATTTTCTTTCGGTCCTCTTCTCCCATATTAGAAAGCATCATTTCCGATTTATCCCAATTTATCTTTAAAACCGTAATATGTTCAAAATCTTTTAATTGTACTCTAATTCTATTGATAGCCTTCTCAGGATGTTTTACAATTATCAATGTGTCATCGGCATACATACTTATTTTATTCCCCATAATCCCCTCTATTTTTCCATCCTCTTTTATAGCTTTTGCCAGAATCTCCATTGCCATAATAAACAATACAGGGGATAGAGGACAACCCTGTTTTGTACCTGCCTCTAATTTTACCTCATCCGTGAACTCATCGTTTACTCTAACATTGGCTATTCCATGTTGATATAATCGATCAATTACCCTTCTAAATGTATTGCCAAATCCATAACTTTTTATTATTTCCTTAATTGAAATCCATTGTAGGGAGTCAAATGCCTTAAATATATCAAAAGATAATAATCCCACTTTTTCTTTCATTTGACTCACAATATCTATTAAGTCTAACACTCTTCTAGTCAAATCTGCTATATGCCTCCCCTTCAAAAAACCCACTTGACCTAAATTTATATAGTTACCCATAAAGTTGTTTAAACGATTAGCCAATATTGCTGTGAAGATCTTGGCATCTTGGTTTATAAGCAAAATTGGTCTATATGATTCTACTTTTTCTAAATTCTTCCCGGGTTTTGGCAACAATACAATTGTGGTCCTATACCATGAAGTCGGAATTTGCCCACCATGCAATATATGATTATATAGTTTGACCAACTTTGGTACTATTATATCTTTAAACTCCTTATAAAAGTCAGCAGGTAACCCATCCTCCCCAGGAGCTTCCCCCAATTTCAAACCCGCAATTACCTCTTTTACTTCCTTTTCTGATACTTGTTCTTCCATTCTGTCCCTATGCTCCTGTTTTATTCCACTCACCATTTGCTTCTCTAGCTGATTTTTAAGCTTCTCCACATCTATTTCTTTTCTTGCATATAAAGCTTGGTAAAAATCTTTCACAATTTTACATTTATCTCTTGTCTTATTACATCTTATCCCTTGATTATTAATCAAAACAACAATTTCCCATTTTTCCCTTTTATTTTTTGCTGCTTTTGCTAATTATTTTGAATTTTATAACTATATTCAAAATACTCTCTTTTTAGATAAATAAAATCTCTTTTCACTTTTTCTATATCTTTGCCTACCAATTCAGCCTTCAATCTTTGTAGATTACCAAATACCATCTTATCCTTCGTCTTTGAATGTTCCTCCTGTAACTGCTTTATCTCACTTTCAATTTTATCCTGTGCTAACTTATGCTTTTTATATCTATTACTTGCCAACTTAATACACTCTCCTCCAAAAACCGACTTCATGGCATCCCAGACCACATTCAAATTTATCTCGCCATTGTCATTCCATTGCCAACTTTTCTTCCAACTCTCCATAATTTGCTCTTTACATTTTTGCTCTTTAAATAAATTAACATTATCTTGCCATCTCCTTGTCTTTCTACTTTCACTCTGTAAACTCAATTCTAGAATCACCTTAGCATGGTCTGACTCCTTAAAAATTCCAATTTCAGTCTCCTCCATATTTTTGACCATATTTTCAGTTACAAATATATAGTCAATTCTAGAATATGAGTTATGAACATGCGAAAAATATGAATATGCCCTTTCTGATCCCTTAACCTCTCTCCACGAATCTTTCAAATTAAAAGAAATCATCCAGTTATCCAAAATCTTTCCTTTAATGCCTTTTTCACACCTTAAAATATTTGTACAATCCAAATTTGATCTTACTAAATTAAAGTCACCGTCCACAATCATCTTTACTGATTTTGTCTATTTCCAAAATTTTGTGCACTTTTTCTAAAAATTCAGCTTGATGTTCATTTGGGGCATATATATTCACCAGGGTTACTTCCTCATCATCTATTTTCCCTTTTACTATCAAATATCTCCCCTCTGGGTCCAAAATACTGTTTATTTTCTCGAACCCCAATTTAGCAGAAATCAAAATTGTGACTCCTCTTGCTTTTGATGTACCATATGACTTTTCATAATGTTGCATCCAACCAAGAACAATTTTATTTGTATCTTGAGATTTTTGATGAGTTTCCTGTAGAAAGACTATGTCCGGTCTGTTCTTCCTCAATGCTAGTTCTATCCTCTTCCTCTTGACCACAGATCCTGTACCTTTTACATTCCACGTTAACACTTTAATACCCCTCATTATCAATTAAACACCATCTTCTACCACTTCTGAACTCTCCCTTGGGTGTGCTACCAACTAAACCCTAAAAAACTAAAACAAAACTTACCACAAAAAACACTCATTACTACCCTCCCCACTTTCTTCTTCAAGAAAAAAGGTCGTCTTCATGATCCAAAGGGGGGAGGGGGGAACGTGTAAGATGCACATGGTAGTTATGGCTCAAGCGCACCTTCCACATTGTAAAAACAAAACTCTTCCCCTATAAGAACTCTTACTTTAATTCCTTTTCCCCCTTCTATCCTTTGCTTGGCTCTTCCTCCACCACAATCAATGAAAACTCATCTTCTGCTCTGCCTGGTTGCTCTCCTCCTGCAGCACCCCCCTTATCTGCTCCACTATAACCCCTCCTTATCCCTCCAGACCCCAACAAATCTTTCCTTAGCTCTACCCACTCATTTGAACCCACCTTAACCAAATCCAGTAAAGTCAAATACTCCAATGAGTCTGTTCCTGCATCAATCACCTGCATTTTTCTGTCATGGAAGATTCTTAACTGTTGTGGAAATCGCCAATTGTATTTTATCCCTTTTTTCTTCAGTAATTTTGTTACAGGTTTCATCTTATATCTCCAACCATCTTCCTTAATAGCAATGTCATTATATACCTCCACATCATTTCCATCAATTTTCAAAGTGCCAGAACCAGCTTGTTTTAAGAAGGCCATTACCTTCAGCTTATCCCCCCAATTTGCAAATTTAACCAAAACATTCCTGTAATCATTTTTCCCCTTCTTGGTCCCACTCTGTAAGCACTTACAATGTCCTCATTAACAAAATCTATCCCTATTTTCAATTTGTTTAACCAATCAACCATTCTATCTCTTAGCTGGTCTGATGTTCATTCAATCATATGGCGAATCACAATATTCTGTTTTCTCATCATTTCTTCCATCACATCTATCCTTTTTTCATGCTCATCCATTTTCACCTTATTTTCCGTCACCTATTCCTGCATCCCTTTCATTTCCCCTTTCATTGCTTTCATATCATTTTGCATCAATTTAACATTGCCCTCTAACTTATGAATGTTTAATTCGACTTTTTTAGAAAAATCAATAACCATTCCAGCCAATTTATCCTGTTTTTCCAGAATTTCATTTTTATCTTTCACCCTTGCTTCATCCATCCTTTCGAATTTCTGGAACAGTTTATCAAATTCAACCATTATTTGAGTCTGATCAAAAGCGGTTGGTTCCGGCGATGATGAAGGCATCTCCGCAGCTGCTGGTTTATCTTTTCTCTTAGGTTTCACAACCTCCTCCTCCTTCCCCTTGCTCCTTGCAGCTTTATCCATTGTAATGTCAAATAATATTTTCAATGCAGTGATTCTTTTGGATCCCACAAAACCCTCTCCTTGAAACTGTTCCAGGGTTCAAACAAGCCAGAGCTCTCAGCTTGACCCAATTCGAATCCATGAGCTTGATTGAAGCTTTTATAATCTCTCACACTTTATGTCCAAAACATGGAAACCCAATTCTTTATTGTAATCCACCAACAGCTGCTATTCCACTTGTTCTTTGTAGATTTAAACTTACATTTCCAACAAATACCTTCTTCCTTCCACCTTCTGACCAACTCCAAAACTCCATCTCAGCCTCCTTCTCTCTACCTTCCACTTCACGGCATTGTTCACAAATAGATAGGTTTCATTTTCCCAAACTCCACCACCATTAATCCAGACCAGCCATCTCCTTCTTTCCCACTTTCACTCACCCTTGCCACCTACTCGAACTTTCAAGAATCCACCTCCTCCTTCTGACCAACGCCGTAAATCCACCACCTCCGCAGCCGCTTTAATACTTTAAAAACTCCGGTTTGGAAAAAGATTGCTTTAAAAAGTCTCAGAGCTCCCGTCTGTCCTCGGAACGACTCGAGGGGTGCAGCTTATGCTGCTCCTCTCTCCCTGCCCGATCTTCGGACTCCGAAATCTTGTTGTTGCCAAATAATAGTCACAGGATCCGGAGGCACAAATACATCCTTTTTTGAACTTTTTCTTTACCAATTAATCAATTGGTCCCCATTATAATCCACATTTCTGCACAAGCACAAAAAGATCCGTATTACTCCATCACCATTTTAGCCACGCCCTGTGGTCCCTATTTATCTAGTTGCAATTTCTTGCTTTCGAACTGCTAGGTTGGCAGGAGCTGGGACAAAGACTGGAGCTCATTCTGTCCTGCTGACCTTCTGCCTCCCAATCTGCATCTTAGCCACTTGAGCCACTTCAGTCCCATTTAACTGACATATTATGTTTAACTGACATATTATGTCCCAATCTGTTTTGCCTTTGTAACAACCTGTCAGTTTGACACAAGAAGACTCCACTTTCTGTTTCATTTGCTGCTTGCCTTCCAAAAGACCATTGGTAAATAATCTCTTTCTTTTAAGAATCTCTGGGCCTCTGCCACTGATGAGGGCATCGCAATTATGAAGACACTTCTCTAAAAGCTGAAAAGCTGAAATATAGCAGATAAGCAATTCAAGATATCCCTGTTATGAGAAACATCAGGAAATGGAATATAGAGATTTGCGTCTCTCAAAAACTAGGGCAAGATGCTACCAGCACCCCAATATAAACAAAATCAAAACACAGATGGGGCAGATTATTGGGCTACAGAAATCCAGTTCAGTCTCAAACTTGTGAAATGTTGATTTGTGATCAGTCCAAAACAGAAAATATGGGAGAGCCACATGTTTGTGATGCTCCTCACATTATATCCTATAAAAACCTTGACAGCATGAGAGTAGAAGCCAGGATACATGTATTTAAAGTGGGCACAGGCTGGTTGTTGTTTGTTTGTTTTACAAACAGAAAGGTTATATGTTTAATCAAAATAATTTATTGACAGTAAAGGTAAAGTTTAAAATCACCCTTGCTCGAAAGCCAGTTATATCTGACTCTAGGGGCCAGTGCTCATCTCTGTTTACAGACAAAGAGCCAGTTCTGTCTGCATCTACAGATATTTCCATGGTCATGTGGCAGACATGACTAGACACCAAAGTGCATAGAATGCAGTTACCATCCAAATGAGGTGGTACCTGATTATCTACTTGCAAGTTCTTGTTTTTGAATTGCTAGATTGGCAACAGCTGGGACAGAGAGGGGAGCTCACTCTGTCATGCAGTACTCAGGTCTCGAACTGCTGACCTGCTAACCTTCCAGTCATCAAGTTCAGAGTCTTAACCACTAAGCTGCCACAGTCACCCTCCCACAACATACCACACTCTTATTCTGTGTTTACCCACTTTTCCTGCCAGAAAGAAAGGTTAGGACCAAAAAAATGCAACAACACAAGTAGGCTATTTTTACTTGAATGGAACCTCTTATAACCATGTCAAATAAATTATGCATTCCATTTACTTTGTTTAGCATCAGGTAGATTTTCAGCCACGTTTCATAGGACTTAACTGTGAATAACTGGAGATCAGGTGGTAGTCCTAAGACCCCTTTTCTTACAACCAGAACTCAGTTCCACTAAAGATTTCCTTACTCTTCTTTCTGAGGTCCATTTGCCAAATTTAACTAGAAATCTCCCCAGAGCTCATTTAACTTCATTGCTTGGGCTAGAAGGATTTGTGCAGGTTGCTCCTTTTCCATGTGGTATGTTCCTTGCCATCCACTTGAAGAACCCTTCCCAGAACATTATTTTTTAATAAAAATGTTATTGATAACTACACAGCCCAGAACTATATAATTCTAAATGTGATCATGGGGTGGGGGTGGGGGGTGGGGGAGATTTCAGAAGAAAAGGGGGAAATTTCAAAAGAAATGAATGCAAAGCCAGCCAGCTAGAGGAGACAGGAGAAAAAGCCAGTATGATTATTTATTTATTTATTTATTTATTTTGTATAGCTGCCCCAATTAACACGTGACTCTGGGTGGCGTACATAAAATCCGCAATATTTAAACTATTGGAGGGGGTGGCTAAGATGGCCGATGAGTAACATCTTGATCCGGACGCTCGCGCTTATTAAAGTGGTAATCAATGTGATTGAGCAAAATGGGAAAATTTTAAAGTGGTAATTTCTGTTGATAAGGCTCCTGCTTGCCTTCCTGGAAAATTTTGGAAAGTTTTGAGGTTGGACGGTCGAAGTTCGGGAGGCTTTTCTGGGCGGGCGAGGCTCGCGACGGCAGTCGTGGCTTTTCCTGCCGAGAAGCCGAGAACGGGACCAACGAGACGGCGGAGATTTGTGGCAGCAGTGGAATTGGCAAGAAAACAATCGTATGTAAGTGCATGAAAGGATATACGGAAAAGTTAAAGTTAAAGTTAACTGGGGACTTTGCTTAGAAGAGCCTGGACTTGGAAGTGGGTGGAAGCAGTTGAAATCAAGTGGCTGTTCCCTTAATGGCGGCGGTCCTGGAAAACGAAAGTGATTGTGCTTTGGTCTATGGTTTCCTTGCGCCCCAGGAGAACCGCGGCGTGTTCTGGCGACAATAAAGTGGCTTAAGAAGTTCTTGTCTGGGCTCTAGCATTCGAAGGCTGCAGTGTGTTTTCCAGTTCAAAGCATGTGGGGAAAGTCTGCCGTTCCACAGAGGAAGAAGGGGGGTTTCCACCCTGAAGTTAATGTAACCGCTGGAAAATGGCGCTTTGATTTGTCCGCCTCAAGAGAAGGCTTAATTGGTTTTCTTTTTGTTCCTTCACCGTGTGGATTACAAATATCAGTTTCCATTTTGAACACATTGCTTCTCACATCTTTTTTCCTTCCTGCTTGGATTTTGGGCTTTTTTCTTTCTTCTCATTCCCCCCTCCCTTTTTGGCGGCTTGGACTCAAACGAGAAGCTCTGGGTGACTGTTTCCTCGGAGCCTTTACTTACGTGGTTCGGAAGTCGATCAGTTGGACTGCTTGCCTTGGGGAAACGGATCTGATGTGGATTACTATTTTCTTTTTCTCTTTTCTTTTTTTGCTGTTTACTGGGAGTACACTTCGGTTCCTTCTGTGTTTTTTTTCTTTTTCTTCGTGGATTACAGTATCTAACTCTTCGTTGGATTTCTTCCTCCCTACAAGTTTTGTCCGTCTTGCTTGGATTCGTGGTACCAGTGGTTGCAGTGTTACAGGTTCTGTCTCAGTGTCTAATTTTTACAACGTTCTGCAACATTGGACTCTTTTATTGTGTATTACTATGGATAAAGGCACAAGAGGGAAAGCAAAAGAGGAAGAGCCAGACGTGAAGTCTAAGAGGAAGGAAAAAGCACCAATGGAAGAAGCCCCTCAGTCTTCATCACCGCCCCCAGAGCCCTATGATCAAACTCAAATTATGGTGGAAATTGGCAAGCTGTTTCAGAAATTGGAGAAGAATGAGGAATCAAGGGTGAAAGATAGAAATGAAATGATGAAAAAGCAAGATAAGGTGGTATCATCTGTTGCAGATTTTTCAAAAAAGGTGGATTTAAGTTTTTAAAAAATAGAGGGAAATGTGAAATTGGTTCAAAGTGAGGTAATTGCCATAAAAAGGAAATAAAAGGGACTCAGGAGGTGGTGCGGGAGAATAAACTGAAATTGGATGAGCAAGAGAGAAGGATCGATGCTGTGGAAGATATGATGAGAAAGCAGAATATTGTGATTCGTCAGGTGGTGGAATGGACACCGGATTTGTTAAGAGAAAGAGTGGTTCAGTGGTTAAATGGTTTGAATATGGGAAAAGAATTTGTTCAGGAAGATTTTGTAAGTATATTTAGGGTGGGCCCAAGAAGAGGGAGGGTGGTTCAAAGAAATGTTTTGGTAAAATTTGCAAATTGGGCCGATAAGTTAAGAGTAATGGCCTTTCTGAAACGAGCTGGTCCTGATGCTTTGAAATTTGATGGTTCTGATGTAGAAGTTTATAATGATATTTCATTGAAAGAAAGAACGTGGAGATATAAGATGAGGCCTGTAACTAAATTGCTGATGAGTAAAAATATAAGGTATAATTGGAGATTCCCACAGCAACTGCGCTTTTATTATGACAAAAGAATGCAAGTAATTGATGAAGGGGCTAATCCATTGGAGTATTTGAGCTTGTTGGAGCTGGTAAAAATAGACTCGGAAGAGTGGATAAATCTCAAGAAGGAACTGATGGAATTGGGAGCCTTGGGGAGGGAGTATGAGAGGGCGGAGGCCGGTGGGGCAACAGGTGGAACACCGCAGCGAAGGGAAGAGGAGGAGGAGCTGTCGCTGATCATGGTGGAGGAGGAGACAAGTAAGGAGCAATGAGAATTAGATTATTAAAATTTAAAGCATTTAATTGATATAGAAGGGTGAGTAGCGCATAGCACTGGTAGGAAGGCACATCTTACATGTCCCCCCTCTCCCCTCTTTGGTTGTCAAAGGCGGCTTTTTTTTTGAAGAAGGTGGGGAGAGAGATAGTGTGTGTTATATGTAGTTTTTTGTGTTATGGGGGTAAGGGGTTGGTGGTGGCAAGCCCGATGGAGAGTTCAGAGTTTAGAAAGGAGATAGGTTATGGGAAATATTAAAATATTATAATGGAATGTGAAGGGTACAGGTTCTGTTCTTAAGAGACGGAGGTTGGAACTGGCGTTGAAGAAAGATAGACCCGATATATTGTTTTTACAGGAAATGCACCAGAAGTCAAAAGACACGAATAAACTTTTTTTGGGATGGATTCAACATTATGAGATGGCGTTTGGAACTTCAAAAGCGAGAGGGGTGGCAATCATGATTTCTAAAAAATTAGGATTTGAGATTACAAAAAGTATTGCTGATCAAGAGGGTAGATATTTGATTGTAAGAGGAAAAATAGAGGATGAGGAAATCATGTTGGTAAATATTTATGCTCCAAACGATCATCAAGCGGATTTTCTAGAAAAAGTTTGGAAAATAGTGGAATTAGAGAATGTTGCAAAAACTATTGTGGCGGGAGATTTTAACTTGATAAGGTCGGGGTTAGGTTGCACGAACATAGCAAGAAGTGGAACTGGCTTGAAAGGGAAGGTGTTGGATAAATGGATGGATGCGATGGGTTTGAAGGATTCTTGGAGAGAGTTTAAGGGCTCTGAAAGGGCATATTCCTTTTTTTCACATGTCCATAGGACCTACTCGAGAATAGATTATGTCTTTCTTGCGGAAAACTTGATTAAAGATATAGAAGGAATGGGAATTGGGATCATTAAGGAATCAGATCATGCCAAAGTACTTTTGAATTGAAATTACAAAAAGATACCCGAAGTGGAAGAAGTTGGAGGTATGATCCTAATTTATTTAAAGATCAAAAATGTAAAGAGCAGATTATGGAAAGGTGGAAAGAAAGTTGGCAGTGGAACGATAATAAGGAGGTTAATTTCAATGTTGTATTGGATACCATGAAGTTGGTTTTCAGAGGGGAAAGCATAAAGTTGGCGAGTTTTAAATATAAAAGACATAAGGTAGAACAGATAGAAAAAGAAAGAGAAATAAAGCAGTTACAGGAGGATCACGCAAGAAATAAAGATAAAAAAATCCTTACGAAATTGCAAAGACTTAAAGCAGAATTAATGGGTAAAGATATTGACAAAGTTAAACGAGACTTGATCTATTTAAACAGAGAATACTTTGAATTTAGCAACAGAAGTTCGAAACTATTAGCAAGAGCAGCTAAGGCCAAAAGGGAAAAAAGAGAAATTGGGGTATTGGTTAATAAACAAGGTTTAAGGTGTAATAAGAACAGAGATAAATGTAAAATTGTGAGGGAATTTTATCAAGCATTATATGCAAAAAAGGAGGTAGATTTGGAGAGGCTCAAAAAGATACTGGAGAGACAGTTAGGGAACGGAATAAAACAAGAACATAGAGAGAAAATGGAGGAAAGGATCACTGATAAAGAGGTAAATGAGGTAATTAGCGGGTTGAAGATGGGGAAAGCTCCGGGGGATGATGGATTATCAACAGAGTTTTATAAAGAATTTAAAGAAGCGGTGGTTCCAAAATTAGTGAAGCTAGATAACTATATCTTAGATGGAGGACCAATCCCGACTTCATGGTATAACACTACAATCGTTCTACTGCCAAAGCCTGGTAAGAACTTGGAAAGAGTGGAATCGTACAGACCAATCTCTCTTATAAATCAGGATGCCAAAATCTTCACAGCAATATTGGCTAATCGTCTAAACAGTTTTATGGGGGAATACATAAATGTCGATCAAGTTGGGTTTTTAAAAGGTCGGCACATGGCGGATTTGACTAGAAGGGTATTAGATTTAATTGATAATGTTAATCAAACGAAGGAAAAGGTGGGCTTACTATCATTAGATATTTTTAAGGCATTTGATTCATTACAATGGTCTTCAATCAAGGAAATAGTTAAAAATTACGGGTTTGGGGACAGATTTAGAAGGGTAATTGATTTATTATATCAAAAAGGGAATGCTAGGATCAGAGTAAATGAAGAGGTTACTGATGTGGTAAAGCTTGAGGCTGGTACCAGGCAGGGATGTCCACTATCTCCTATCCTGTTTATCATGGCAATGGAGATATTAGCCAAAAATATAAGGGATGATTTAAATATAGAAGGGATAATGGGTAATAAAGTGAGTATGTACGTGGATGATACACTGCTTATGGTGAAACATCCGGAGTTGGTAATGGATAGGATTAAAGATCACCTACAGGTATTTGAAACTATAACCGGATTAATGATAAATTGGGATAAATCAGAACTGATGCTGTGTAATATGGGGGTAGGTGAGATGGGAAGGATAGAGGGGACACTTAATATACAAATTAAAGAAAAGCTGAAATATTTGGGGATAATTATTTCAAATAAATTGGAAGAACTTAAACGTTTGAACTATGACAGTTTGAAAGCCGAATTTAAGAGTAAAATACAAGAGTTTCAGAAGTTGAAGCTGTCATGGTTCGGAAGGATTGCAATTTGCAAAATGATATTGCTGCCAAAGATTAATTTTTTATTTGATGCATTAGCGATCCACTTGAAGGAGAAGGAAATTAATGAGTTTCAAAAGATGTTTAATAGTTTCTGTAATGGAGGTAAAAAATCTAGACTTTCAAAGAAGTTCTGGTACTTATCTCAGAAAGAAGGGGGTTTGGCTATGCAAAATTTGTTAGCATACTATCGAGCATTCCAAATCAAGAATGTTGTGAAGATCTTGGCAAGAGAAAAGGCAATTTGGGAGGAATTGGAGATGAAAGATTATAGAAATATTGGTAATATGATCTTCTTGGGAATAAAGGACAAGCCGAAAAAGTCAAATAATACTATGATGAGAGGGCTCATGGAGGTGTGGAAAAAGGTAAAGAAAGATATGGTCCCAAATCTCTCTCCAATTTTGGAATTGACTGATATGGTGTGTTTTCCAATAAAATTAGATAAGGAAAAAAAGGAAATATTGGATAAAAATGAGATGTTCTTACTGAAGGACTGGTTAAAAGTTTGCGATGATGATACCAAGAGAAAAAAAAATTTGAAAAGTTAAAATTGGATTGGTTTCAGAAATTAAAGGTGGACAATTGGAATAAAAAATATAGAAGAGAAGTAGGGATGGATAGAACAAAGACTGAATTTGAAGAATTGGTAATAAAGATCAGAAAAGGGGAAAGAGCATTAAGGGTCTGGTAAGCAAACTTTACACTATACTGAATAAGGGTAAAGATCCACAGGAAGATTTGAAACGGAAGTGGGAACAAAATTTGAATATAAAAATAGGGGAGGTTGAATGGAGGAATAAATGGAAAAAGAGGATTATGAGAACAATGTCTGTAAGAATTAAGGAACACAATTTTAAAATGTTGTGGCAATGGTACTTGACACCACTAAGACTTTATCAGATGGATAATAAAAGGGACAAGTTATGTTGGAGATGCAAAGAAACGGATGGAACATATGAGCACATGTGGTGGAATTGTAAAAAAATAAGGGATTTTTGGGGAAGAATAGAAGGGGAGTTTGGTGAAATAATGGGCAAAAGAGTTAAGTTGGTGTCAGGTACCATTCTTTTAACAAATGTGAAAGGTTTGGGTTTGAATAAGGAGGAAAAAGAATTATTGGAAATTGTATTAACTACAGGTAGACAATGCATAGCTAGAAATTGGAAAAACGATGTAGATATACAGATTGGAGAGTGGTATAAAGAAATGTGGAGTTTAGCATTGAACGACAAATTGACATGGGAGATCAAAGCAAAACGAGATAAATTAAAAGAGAATAGGTTCTGGAGTATTTGGAAACCATTTGTGGATCATTCTGTTATGGCAAATGATAGCTTAAGACCTGTACCATCTCAAAGAGGTTTTTGGAGTTGAAACAGAAACTAAACTCTCCGGGCATTGTATATACTCACAGGGTGATGTGTAATTATTAAAAAATAAAAATAGTGGTAGCACTGAAAGCTTTTACTGTTATGATCATAGTAATAATTTACAATGTGGTATTTAATATTGGGGGTTATATGGTAAATAATGAGTTTAAGTACTATTATGTGCTAGCTCTTATGAACTTGAGCTAACATTGTATTGATGTTGTTTTTGTTTTATTATTATATTGTACTGTTATTGTTTTTCTTTTTTGTATGTTTGCCAACAATTTAATAAAAAGATTTTTAAAAAACTATTGAAACCCTTAAAATTCCTAAAAACACTGAAAAACTACCTCCCACCAGTACCAATTAAAAATCTAATTAAAAACTTTTAAAAGCATGAGTGATCCTCCTCTAAATGAGCCAGTGGCGGTGTGTGTGTGTGTGTGTGTGGCTCCCTCTCCACCTCCCCACACCTCCCCTGCCAGCCAGGTCTTCAGCTCTTTTCTGAAGGGCAGGGGGTTCCATAGGGCCGGAGCGGATACTGAAAAGGCTCTTCTTATAGTGCTAGAGAGGTGAGCCTCTCTAGCAGTTGATATTCTTAAAGAGACCCACTGGTCCACTCTTCCTGCTAGGGTAATTCAAGAGAAGCTCTGGCTGAATTATTGTCTGTTCAAAGTGGGGAGAAAAGAGACATTTGAGACTGTTTAACATAATCTGACCCCTTTAACAGCAAAAAAAAAAAAAGAAAAAAGAAGAAAAAAAAGAAAAAAACTTCACCAAAGCCCATGTCTCACTCACTCTCCTCATTCAATTGTTGAGGGACTATACACAGCAAATATGGGCAAGCAAATACTTGTGAACTATTGCTTTTTCTGGCAAGGTTCTATTGAGCATGCTAAAAATATCTGATTTTGTGTAAGATATATATATATATGAGTGGCTTAGCTTTTAAATATTTTCCAAACAGATTTATTGACAGATTTCCTGTCAATAAAAAAGGGTTAAGCTAATTAATTTCCGTTTAAGATAAAAAATTTAGGTGCTCTTTGATGTTTGCAGATTGATACACAGTAGGCAGCATTCATAAGGCCAAACACATCTTTATTGTAGAGGAAGCAATCTGAACATGAGGTAATGGCAGAGGCGCAGCTCCTTTTGTACAGCGTGGTACATTTGAAACTGGTTACATGGTTGCTCATTGGTTACTGTCTCTGTGACGTCATTGTGACGCACAGCGTTCTTCATCAGGTTTACCTGTGGCAGGAATATTTCCCGTGGCTGGCTGTAATTGGTTAACTTGTATCATGTGTGTAGATCGCTATCAGCTGCCTCTCGATACCATCTAGAGGCAGCGGTAGCTCGTTGTACTGTTGCAATATATTGGGTTACATTATTACATTCCATCTTAAAGGCATAGCATTCCAGACATAACACTCGTCCCCCCTAGTATGGGATGAAGTCCCTTAACCATTGTGGTTTCCTGCATGTTCGCTTGGGCCATACAGTGGCTTGGCTGAGCTCAGGTGAACCAGGGGCTCTGTGTTCTGCAAACTCTCATCCTGCAATGGGAAAACGAGACTTGTTAACTACCTGTCGGGAACACTGCCCTGTTCGCGAACTCGAGGGTGAGAAGGGAACAAACAGCTGTGACTTGAACCCTTGCTTTGTCCCTGCAGCGCTGGGGACCTTCCTAGCTCAAAACTTGGTAGCAAGGAGGAATACCTTAATGCTGAGTCCTGCCTGTCACTCCGTGCAGCGGGCGGTTCCATGGGTGCTTGTGTTGCTGTTTGGGAAGGGGTGGACTCAAAGGCCAGAAGACCGGGGGTACTCGGGACTAACTTAAAACCCCACTTCTCGCTCGGACGGGTGGGGGACCACTCCGCAAACTCCCCCCCAGTCCCAAAAATCAAACACTAAGTCATCAGGCTCTTCCCTCCCTGGTGGGTGCAAAGGACATGGATTTGTACGTGCACCCCTGCTGTGGGGCAGAAGGTACTCTGTGTCTCCATGGAAGTCCCCTTGTGGGGAGTATCCCATTTCTCCCCCTTGGAATAAACGGGTGGGGGAGGACCCTAACGTTGATTCACCCGTGTTGTCTGCCCCCTGGTTGCTTTTGTCATCCCCCTTACTGACCTCCCCCTGGGTGTCCGTGACCCGCTGTCTGAACTGGTCAGTGTGTCTTCTCCACAGTAAACCCATTCTAGTTTCTACGTTGTATGATACTGGCCCGGTCTTTTCGATCAGAACTCCTGGGACCCATGCTGGGCCGTTGGCCACATAGTTCCTGCAATGCACCGGGTCACCTACTGCGAATATTTTTGTGCTTCCCATCTCAATATTCCTCCCTTTCTCCTCCACCCTGGTCGGATCCAACCAATCAAAAAGAGTTACCGGTCTCCTGCGCATTAGGAGCTCCGCAGGTGATAGACCAGATGCCAGGGGAGTAGCCCGGTAACAGATGAGGAACTGGCACAGTTGCAGATTCAAATCCACAGGAACCATACACCGAAGTGCTTCCTTGATGGTACACACTTGGCGTTCAACCTGCCCATTGGTAGTGGGATGGAAAGGGGCTGAGGTGATATGCCGAATGGCATTTCTCTCTAGGAATGCCTGGAATTCGGCAGACGTGAAGGTACTGGCGTTGTCGGAGACAAGCACATCGGGCAGTCTGAAACAACTGAACACCTTGTGCAACTGTTTGATCATTGTGGCTGAGGAGGGTTCAAGTCACATAGGGATAACCTCTAACCACTTGGAGAAGGAATTGACCACGAGGAGGAACATAGAGCCTAGAAATGGACCAGCAAAGTTGATGTGTAATCGAGACCATGGTCTGCGGGCTGTGTCCCATTCTCTGTGAGGAAGTCAGGACTCCTCGTGTCGAGAACTCTGGCAATTCTCGCGCGTGCCCACCAAGTGTTCAATATCAGCATCTATCTGGGGCCACCAGAAGTAGCTGCTGGCCAAAGTCTTTGAGTGCACGATTCCCAGGTTACCATGCTTACTTGGGACAGAACCTTGTCTTTTGCCATGGCCTTGGCGAGGTCTGTGGGCTGTATGGGCGGGGAGTCGAGGGATTCAATCAGCAACACTTGGTGATCTCTCTCCACCTCACAGTCTGCTTTCCCTAGCCCTGGGAGTGGGGACCGGGAGAGTGGATCAGCATGGCTGATCTCTTTGCCCAGGCGGTGGACCAATGTGTACTGGTAAGCATTCAAAAAAAATTGCCCACCGCAGCATTCTCGGGGACAGGATCTGGGGTGTGGGCTTGTTCGTGGTGAAAATCCCCAGTAGAGGCTTGTGGTCAGTGACAATGGTGAACCCCCAACCATAGAGGAAGTCGTGGAATTTCTTTGTTCCAGCGACTATAGCGAGAGCCTCTCTATCTGTTTGTACGTAATTGCGCTCTGCCTTTGAGAGTGACCTGGAATAAAAGGCTACCGGGGCTTCCTGCCTGTTTTCCAACACGTGGCACAGCACTGCCCCCACTCCCACTGGTGAAGCATCGCACACTAATACCATGGGCTTCTTGGGGTCGAAATGGGTTAGAATTGCTTCAGAGGAGAGGAGCTGCTTCAACTCTTTGAATGCCTTCTCCTGGCTGTCTCCACACCGCCAAACCGCATCTTTATTTAAGAGATGATGCAGTGGCTCCGCTACAGATGCTTTCCCTGGCAAGAAGGAATGGTAGAAGTTTAGGAGCCCTAGGAATGACTGCAGCTCTGGTTTCGTGGTGGGGTGAGGGACATTCCGAACAGGCGCAACCTTTGAATCAGAGGGCTTAACACCATCAGGGGTTATTTTAAACCCTAGGAAGTCAACCTCCCTCGCAAAACAAAACAAAACACATTTATCACATCTCAATCTCAGCCCCGCTTTCTCGAACACAGTCAGGACTTTATCCAGTCTTTTGGCAAGTTCCCCCTCACTTCCTGCTGTTATCAATACGTCATCAAAGTAGGGGAGGACCCTGGGGAGACCCTTGAGAAGACGTTCTACTAAAGATTAGAAAATCCCGGGGGCCGAGTTCATGCTGAACTGTAGGCATGTTACCTTGAAGGCACCTTTGTGTGTTACAATGTTTTGCGCAGCTGTGGCAGTAGGCATGACTGTGAGCTGCTGATAGGCTTGTGCTAGGTCAAGCTTTTCAAAACATTTACTCCCATGTAACATGGCTAGCAAATGGCTCACTACCAGCACCGGGTACGCATTAGGGCGAATCGCCTTGTTAATTGTGCACTTATAGTCGGCGCAAATTTGAAGCTCCCCATTTGCTTTCATTGCCATAACAATAGGAGTTTCCCACTCTGCAGAGTCCACCGGAACTAAAATCCCCTGACCCACCAGTTTGTCCAGTTCCATCTCGATTTTGTCCTTGAGGGCAAATGGCACCCTCCGTGGCTTGAGCCTGATGGGTTGGATTTCTGGGTTCAGGTTGAATGAGACTGGGCCCCCCTGTATGTCCCAAGGCCCTTCTCGAAAACAGCTGGGTGTGCGTCACACACGTCCCTTACAGGGTCAGTCTTGACGGCATTAATGCTGGACAGTTCAATTCCCAGAGGGGCAAACCATTGAGTCCCCAGGAGGCAACAGGACCCTTGTTTGAGAACCACTAGGGGCAGTTTCTCCATGAACCCCTTGAATTTGACCATAAAATCCCCCATCCCCAAAACCGGAATTCCGTAGCCTTGCACGTCCCGTAAATTTGTCTTGAGTGCCTTAAGCTTTGGCCGCGCATTCGGGGGAATGCGCAAAAATTCTTTTTGGGAGATAATGGAGTAGGATGAGCCCGAGTCCACCTCCATCCTAACCGGAACCCCTTGCAACAGTACCTTGACAAAGAAACGTCAGTGTGCCAGGGACACACGGTTTACCATTGCATCGTTGTCAGAAACCTTTCCGATGCCATCGGCCCTCCGTCGTGGCTGGTCCGCTGACTCTCGGTCTCCTCTCCGCCACCGCCTGCACTCTTTGGCGATGTGGCCTTGTCATCCGCAATTGTGGCACTTGGCTTTCCAGAATGGACACTTCTTTTGGTCGTGGGATGCCCCACAGCCATCGCATCGGCGGCCCTCCTTGTTGCTGGCACTTGCCTCGGTTGTCTTCTTCCGGACCTTTTGGACGTTGTTGTCCTCACTGGAGCAGGAAGCCACTGGAGCAGAGGCCTCCGAAGATGATGGGGGGGCTCACTGGAGGTCGGGGCGAGCACCATGCGGCCTGCATGGCTGCCCGTGGCCCTTCTGCTGCAGCATTTTTTGTTCGGAAGGTTTTGATGCCAGACTTCGCAGCTTCACCCACCTGAGCCTCCCATAGGATGGTCTGGAATGAAAGATGCCTGTGGATCATCAGCCTCCACTGGACTTCTTCATCCCTCAGACCGCAGAGCAGCCGGTCCCTCAGGGATATCTCCAGGTTCTCCCAGTGGCAAGGGGCGGCCACTGCCCTGAGGGCTGCCACGAAATCAGCCACCGATTCGCCCGGCTGCTGGTCTCTCCTGTGGAAGGCGACACTGGCCGGGAAGATTGACATGGCTGGCTGGAAATGTTCCCGTATAGTCGTGAGGATCTGCGGGAGTGGGACCGAATCAACCTTCCTCGGTGCGAGTAGGTTGATGAGGAGCCTTAGTGCCGGCAGGCCTATCTGTGCAAGGTGGCAAGACCGCATCTTCTCCTCATCCTCGATGCCCTCAGCATCCATGGCATGCCTGAACTGGCACTCGTACAGCTCCCATGATTCAGCGTCATCGAGCTTGGATATCTTATAACTTCGGGGAGCCATATCCTATCCTCATTGCCAATTTGATTTTTGCAGATTGATACGCAGTAGGCAGCATTCATAAGGGCAAACACATCTTTATTGTAGAGGAAGCAATCTGAACATGAGGTAATGGTGGAGGTGCAGCTCCTTTTATACAGCATGGTACATTTGAAACTGGTTACATGGTTGCTCATTGGTTACTGTCTCTGTGATGTCATTGTGACGCACGGCGTTCTTCATCAGGTTTACCTGTGGCGGGAATATTTCCCGCGGTTGGCTGTAATTGGTTAACTTGTATCATGTGTGTAGATCGCTATCAGCTGCCTCTCGATACCACCTAGAGGCAGTGGTAGCTCATTGTACTGTTGCAATATATTGGGTTACATTATTACATTCCATCCTAAAGGCATAGCATTCCATACATAACAGCTTGAAATATTTTTCAACAATTTCTGAATGTGCTGTAAAAAAAAGGTTGCTTCTGTCTAAACAGGGGATGGAGTGGGTGGTAAATTACTTCTATACTTAAAAAAACACAACCATAACTGTCAAGCTAATTGATCAAATGTCACCAAGTTAGGCACAGAGCAACTTTAGACACTTTATTCCGATTTGCCACATTTGTTGCTGTTCCAAAGTTTAAAGTTTAAAGTTTTTGTTTAGGGTGTCCCTATTTTTAGAAATACCTCATAGAACAGAGATTCTCAACCTGTGGCCTGTGGGCCGGATGTGGCCCGTGGCACCATTTCATGTGCCCCCCCACTGCCTCCACCACACCAGGAAGTGCCATGTGGTGAAGGAAGGGCAAAATGACCATCCAGCTCCCGAAGCTGTCTGAGGGAGCATGACCTGGCCCCCGGCTTTAAAACATTGAGAACTCCTGTCATAGAATGTTGATTTGTTCTGCCACTAAAAGTCATTTGCTGGGCTCTCATGCGTCAGTAATTATAAGCGGCAACATAATATTACAGTATTATTTCTACCTTGCATATGTGTGCTCCCATTCAAGATTTCAGCTGGTTGGCCTCTTCTGAAAATCCAATTTTACCAGCACACCTTCCCTCCCTCCGATGTTCTGTTTTTCTGGCTGATACTTGAGACAGAATGGATTCTTATGCTACCAAGCATGCTCAGCCATCAACTGTGTCTGGTTTTGTTTTGTTTTGTTTTTCTGGGGAGGAGATCAGAATAGGTGATATTCTTTTTTTTTTTTGGTGGTATGAGAATTCTATAAACCTCATTGTTCCCCAGACATGCTGATCTCTCTCTTTTTTTATTCTCTGTGATGCCATTTCTTCTCTATTTCTGTTTGCACAAGGGAATTGGGTTGAATGTTAGGGAAAGTTGTTCAGCTCTAGCTTCCTCTGAGACTGGCTCACAGTAAAAAAAAAATCTGATAAAAAGCTCTGTATACTAGGTGTCTACCCACATGCTGCAGGTGGAAGCTTAATGATGTTAGTCTGTAGATGCAGCAGCCATAGAAAATGTTATTCCCCATGCTGAGAGACAGCTGCTAGGAAAGAGTATTTTGGCTTTGACTGGGGAAGTTTATACATAAGGATTCATTATGAGGCATAGTCTTATCACGTGTGTTTCACATTTAGGCAATCAATGCATAATAAAGCACAGACACAGTCAAAAGTCAGTAAGCGACAATCTTTAATTAGTTGCAGTGATGGCACGTTTCTATCATGCTGATATAATGAGAGTACAGTACTTTTGGCAACAAATCTTTTTTATATATAAAGTTAATGTTTTTTGAAATGATGCAATAATATTGCTATTCCTCAGAGGTATGATTTATTTTCCATTTATTGCGGTACAACCCTCACTTTGATATTTGGGTTCCTAGTAAAGGTAAAGGTTTCCCTTGCTCAAAGGCCAGTCATATCCGACTCTAGGGTTGTGCTCATCTCTGTTTCAAAGCCGAAGAGCCAGCGCTGTCTGCTTCTGCAGACATTTCTGTAGTCATGTGGCAGGCATGACTAGACACCATAGCGCATGGAATGCTGTTACCTTCCCACCAAAGTGGTCCCTGTTTATCTACTTGCAATTTCTTGCTTTCGAATTTGGGTTGCTATTCACAGTATATATAAAAGGAGTATATAAAAAAGGAATTAACCTATGGAAATGCTAAATTCAATAAATGTGATTGACTATTATATTTAATAATGCTGTTAAAATATCAAACAACTTATAATCATATATATATATATATATATATATATATCAGTTTTTTTTTTTAAAAAAACAACAACCACAGACACTTGAATTTTTAATGTGGGATAAGTATCTACTAAAGGTCCTGAAACCTGAGATGCAAGAGATAGGGGAAGAAGAAAAAGTATTGGTTCAGTCAAAATGCTGACTTTTATTTTCAACTGGATGATTTTAGACTGCATTAAATAGCCTTGTGCCAAGAGCAATATTAATCAAGACTTACTGCACAGTGATGAACTATGAACAGAATGCTGGAAGGAGGCATTGTAGTCATTGTAAATATATATCATATTCTGCTCTCTTCAAATACTCATAGACTCTGATTTTACTGTATTTGTGTTCACTTTCATTATGTTACCTTCCATTCTGCTTTAAAGCAGAATACTTTCAGACAGTGCTTTTGAGCTTTGGGCCTCACATCAAAGCACAATCACATACTGTAGGCCATACACCTCAGCCTGTAGTCTTCATACTGCACATTGTAATTGAAGTGCCCAATGATCTAAAGTTCTCATCAAACTGCTCCAAATTGGACTTTGGGGAGCTGTTCTGTGACATTTGGAGGCAGCAGATCCTCCATAACATATCCAAGCTAGTAGGCCATGAAACTGATTAGTGAGATGACAGTCAAGAGAAGGTCAGATTAATTTGAGACACTAGCAGAGCTTGTATCCATCAGGATGGGAGAAGGCAGCTTGAACAAGAGTGCTGCAGAAGCTCCAGATACTAGCAGATTGCACCAAGTAAAACAATTTTGTATGTAAAGAAAACCTGAGGTATAAGAAAAAGTACAATGTTATCATAGCATTGGTAGAAGGAGGTGGCATCCAGAAACATGCAAGAGGTTGGGGCATTTCTCAAATTAAAATGGCTAGGTAAACACAAAGATCTTAATTTGGGGTTCAACAAAAAAGATACTGTTGGTGTAACCTTAAATTGTTCAGGGAAGGCATCCCATAACTGGGTCACCACTATTAGAAATCTTTCTGATGTGTTCTTATGTTGCATGCATCTGATATTCTAGCACCTAGGAGAAGAGCACCAACAAATCACCTCAACACATGAACGGGCAAAGGATACCTGAGCAATCCCTCAAGGACTTGACTCCCAAGCTGTATAGGGTTTTGGAGGTATGTGCCAGCACCTCTAATTGGGCCCAGAGGTGAGTAGGAAGCTGGTTCAAATGTGTCTTAAGATTCATGTGATGTGAACAAACCTGACTGCAGTACCAGTATAGCTTCTTTTAGAAGAAAAACAGCAAATCTTTTGCTGGATATATATTAGAGGATTGTTTATGGTTAGTTCCCTTCCTCCCAAAAGCTGGCATAATTGCTCAGCATGCATTTTGGATTTCTGAGGGCTAAAAGGGTCTTATATAAACTATGAAAACCCAGCCTTGGGAATGTTTATCTCCATATTCTGTAGCACATCTCATTGAAATAAAATGTATTAAACAGCTTCTCAATTATAATCTGTAACAATTCTGTGTTAATGTCATTAGGTATGTTGTACTATGAAGAAGGCTGTCAGTCAGTGGTTTGCAAGTAATCAGTGTAATTGAGTGCTGATTCTCATACCAATGCAATGTTGCCTTCATTTGTTATGATTAGCTTCTTTCTACCTTGGTGGCTGCTCTTATGGTGATGTGATTCAAATAACCGTCTCTATTTTTAAAAAAACTTGGTGGGTGTCTTCATCCCCCTGGCGTTTTGTCTCTTCTGACACTATTCCCAGAAACTGCTTCTGTATCTCTACTCAATATTTTACCGCATCTATCAGCTCAACAGAAAATGTGTCTCCATTTCCCCCAGCATTGAATGGCAAGGTCATATTGTCTGAATGCTTATAGAATATTCACCCCAGAATAGAAAACAATGGCTATAAAATAGGAGACTCTTATCTGGCTTCTCTTACCTTGCCCTTATTCATAGACAAATTGTTCTTCCCTTTTTATATAGAATTTCAGATTACTCTCAGAAGACACTAATTGAGGCTGCAACTTTTTAATGTATATTTCAAAGAATCTGCACAAATGTTTACAATCTCATTGTAATTGTGTCCATGACTTTATTTACTTCATTAATTAAGTTACTTCAGAAACCTTTCAGTTCCATTCCAGATAGGCCCCAAAGAGAACTCAGAAAGTTTTCAAGTTCTTTTTTTTTTAAATTTTTTTAATTAATAATCATAAAATACAAACAAACATAAACATATAAATACTTAAAACTAACAATAAAGAGAAAAAAAACACCAAGAAAAGAGAAAGGAATAACAACAATATATCAATATCTTGTTCACTCTTTCATTCTTTCAACTTTTAATCCGTGCAAAACCCTATTCTGCAGCAATTTCAATTGGCACAATATACTTAAATCTTCCAAAATTGAATCATGTCAGGGCCAGGCTTACTTCCTTCTTCACTTGTTAACGCGTGCTGTATGAAAGGTTTCCAGATTTCCCAAAATTGTATTTTGATTTTAAAACCCTGTTTTAACCGAATTTGGCTAGTTAATTTTTCATTTAGTGCCAGTTGCCAAACCTCTTTATACCACCTATCCTTATTTAGATTTTCGTTACTCTTCCATTCTTGGGCTATCAGCTGTCTAGCAACCAGCAACAATGTCAAAATTAATTCTTTATTACCCTCACTCAATCTCATTTTTCCTATTTCTCCTAATATAGCTAATTTGGGTTCTAAAATCATTGTTATGCCAAGAATCTTGTTTATCTCCTTCTCTATCACTTTCCAAAATGTATTTGTTTTCTTACAAAACCACCACAGATGCAAATATGTCCCCTTTTGTTCATTGCATCTCCAACACAAATCAGATTTATTAATATCAATTTGCTTGAGTCTGATTGGGGTAAGGTACCACCTCCAAAGTACCTTACAAACATGCTCCTTTTCCTTGATTGACATAGTTTTTGTTATTCTGTTTCCCCACTTTTTCCTCCACTCTTCTTCTTCAATTTTAATATTTAAATCTTCCTCCCAAATTCGTTTAAGTGTATAGTGTGATCCTTCCCCTGGGATAAGCATTTGGTACAGTTTACCTACTAACCCCTGAAATTTTATCTTCCCTTTCCTTATTTCCAAGACCAATTCTTCAAAGGGTGTCTTTGCCCTAGGTACTCCTATAATCCCCCTTATCGATTTGTCCCATTTCTCCATCCCCAATTCTTGTAGCCAATTTAATTTTAATTTATTATATACCTCCTTCCTTTTCTGATATGTATTGCAATTTTTAATCCATTCTGTTATTAACAACACTTTTTCTTGCAATAGAATAGGTCTTATTTTTTGTGAGGATAATAATGGGCAACTCTGGAAATCTAAAATTTCTAAAATTGGGGAAATGTCTGGTGCCAATTTCCTCTTAACCCCTTTCCATACATTATAAATATTCTTTATAGAAAAGCAGTTAATCTCTGTTTTATTATTTATTTGTGCAAGAAATATTTCACCTTTTAATTTTTTAAATTCTTCTTGATCCCCTTCACCTATTACCTCATTTTGCTGAATTAATAATTTAATTAATTTCTTTATATGAAAGGCTTGAAAATACGCTTTAATGTTTGGAATGTTTAACCCTCCCTGTTTATTCTTCATGTACCATAATCCTTTACTAATTCTTGCTCTTTTATTATTATTGCAAATTCCGTTTATCAATTTTTGCCATTTATTTAGTTCTGACTCTTTGATTTTAATCAGTAAATTTTCAAACAAAAAATTCAATTTGGGTATAACTTTCATTTTACAAATATTAATCCTTCCAAACCATGAAGTCTTTGCTCGTTTTATCTGTTCTAGTAATGGTTTCAATTTATTTCTTAATTTATTGAAGTTAATATTATATAGATCTTTTGGATCGTTCGTCACAAATATTCCCAAATATTTCAATTCATCTCTTATTGTGATACTAAATCTATCTCCAATTTTTTCCTTTTCCGCCTGGGTTAAATTGCATGTGATAGCCTCAGTTTTCGTCCAATTAATTTTTAATCCTGTTACTTCTTCAAAGGCTCTTAAATGTTCTTGTATTTTGTTTAAATTATTTAAAGGATCTTTTACAACTAATAGAGTATCATCCGCAAATAGACTAATTTTTTTATTTTCTATTCCTACTAATTTCTCATTTTGCCTTATATCATTTGCTAGCAATTCCATTGCCAATATAAATAGACATGGGGACAGTGGACATCCTTGTCTTGTCCCCGCGTTTATATCAATTTCTTTCCCCAGACAATTATTCATTTTAATTTTAGATTTGCTTTCTTTATACAATTGTCCTATCACATGATTAAATTTAGGGCCGAATTGTAATTTCTCACATATTCCTTTTATTGTTTTCCATTGAATTGAATCAAATGCTTTATATATGTCTAATGCCACTATACATACTTTTTGTTTATTATTTTTTAATTTATCAATAATATTAATTAACCGATTTATTAATTTATCCATTTGTCTTCCTTTAACAAATCCTACTTGGTCTTCTCCAATATAAGTATCTATGAATTTATTAAGCCGATTGTTAATTATTGAAGTAAAAAATTTTGCATCCTGATTTAATCATTATAGAAAGTTTTCAAGTTCTATGCCACATGTAGGACTACATTTAATTTTAGCTCCAGCTAGAGGAGATTTATTGGGGGTGGGACCTAAAGCTAATAGTGAATAAGTTGTGTTAATGTTTATTAAAAAGTCCCATTCATTTCAATGAAATGGTGAAACCATTTTAAAACAATGTCCATAATTAAATTTTGTTTAAATTATTTGAAAGCCACTTGAAAGAACAAATGGTAATGAAAGGAAGGAAGGGTAAGATCCACCACAGGAAATACCCTTTCCTAGTTTTTGCCCAGTGGTCCTCTCTTCATGGCAGAACATTCAAAGGGCTCCTAAGGCAGACAATAAACTACAGGAGAAGTTGGTCTTTCTTTTACCCTTTCTCCCAAAAATTGTAAGGCAGTACAGGTAACTCTTCTGCACCCCAAGTCAATTTTCTACCCTACTGGGCCACACAGAGTTCTAGAAATGCTATTTCTTACAAGTCCAGCTAAGCCTAACCAGAAATGGTTAGAAGTCCACTTCCATTTTTGGAAAAGGAGTATCTGAGATGTCAAACAACACAGATTGGGCTACTGACTTATTTAGAAAGTGAGTCATCACTGCTGCAGCCTTTTGCGAATCATCTTTCTGACCAGAAAAAAGGAGGGCCTAGAGGAGAGATGAAGAATAATAGAAATAGCCTGAGTGGTTGGGTGGTGTGGTGGTGATAGGGATAACCCCACTTCCCCTGCCTTAAGTCTTCAGAGTCAAGAGCCAGCAACTTGAATGAAATCCTGAAACTAATGGAGACATTGTAGCTGATACAGGACTGGTTTAATATAATCACCAAAGCAAACAAAGGGATACAATCAGGTCCCTGCATTTACCACTAGCTTCAGTTCTTGAACAGCTTTCAAGAGTTATTCCATTTAAAGAGTTAGAGTGCTTCTATGAATGCTGGATTACTTTTAATATATGTTCTACACTCAAGTAGCCCAGTAAATTAACACTCTATCAGAATTTAATCTGGAGGTGACCAAGGGCTAGCACAAACAAACATTGTCCAAGAGGCATATTCCACTTGCCTTCCTCTAGTCAAGTAGCCATGCATCATCATCATCATCATCATTATCATAGTCATCGTTGTCGTTGGTGGTAGAAAATATGTATTGACACATAAAGGTTTCAGTCCTGGCTGCATACACATAGCTTACCATAGTTGCCAGCATATAAGACACATCAGAGTATAAGACACATTGGAGTATAAGACACACCCTGTTATTACCAAAATTGTCCACTATAGGCCACTATATACAATACAAGACACACTCCATTTTCCAGTGCATTTTAAGATGGGGAAAGTGGGTCTTATACACCAGCAAATATGGTAATTATCATCCTGATAAATTATATGGCATGGCCTTCCAATGTTACAGACATGATGATAAAAGAAATAGTGAGCCATGCCACTATATTAATGTTGACCTATATTTCTTTAATAATTCTCAGTCCTCTTCCAAATATTCTTTTTCCAAAGAGAATTTGATGAAATAGTTGATCCTTATTGATAAATACACGACTGGCAAACATAATGCATGCATCCACAAGAAGCCACTGAGTTTGGGCTCTTAAAATATATCTCTGCTTCAAAGTGCCACAGAAGGCATCAGATGTGGGATTAAGTGGCAGGCAGAGAATTGGCTAGCAGTGCTGAAGATGGAATTCTGACATCTCCAGTAGAGATCAAAACAGAAGGAGGAAGGAGGAAATGCTGCTGATATGGCCAGTTACAGATGGCTGTGAGTCACTAACTACAATTATGGTAGCAAATGGCTGGTTCTAGATGATATGATAGAGGATGCAGAATTTTGGAGCAATTAGGACAGCTGTAACCCTGAGAGGAACACAGATTGAGACACTGCTTGCATTTCAATTGATATGAACAGACAGACTAAAAGTACTGTATATCAAAAAAGACAGAAGGGAGTTGTTTCCCTCTCAACTTCTTGGGTAAATGATAGATAGCTTTTAGCTAGTAAATGAAACTGCAGTAAAAAGAAGAAGAAGTTGGGAAGTGATAGAAGCTATGTTCACGACTCAATTTTCTCTTCTAATCACTACTATCAGCTAACCCTTTGCAATCCTTTGCCTGGCAGATTTCCAAGGCAGATTTCCAATAGGCATTTTGCCCAATGGATTTTTGGGATTCAATTGATAGAAACAAAAGATGCCCAAGGGTGCAGTTACATGCTTTAAAAGTAACACATTTACCTTGTAATTAACACTGTTGAAATTGATTAAAATTACTCATTTGAACAATGAACATGTAATGTCACATTATATGCTGCAACATAGGTTATCTGAAATACTCTTGAAGGGGTGTTTGTTTTAAACTGATATCTGTGTCACATGAAATTGCACCAAGTTTTTTTTATGTCCAGTTGAATCAGTGCATCCTGCATAGAAAGACAGGGGATTTCAGGGGTGGGGGCGGGGGAAGGAAAGAGTGAGATTTATGAGACCATGGACATAATCCTAGCTCTAAATGAAGAATGAGATGAGTTTGGATAGGGCAGGAGTCAGCAACCTACAGCACATGGGCTCAAATCATCTGCCCCCCTCACCCTGGTTCCCGCTGTTGCCACTGGAAGTGGCGTAAACAGCTGTAAAATGTGTCTGTGACTGTTGTGAACACATTTTACAGTAGCGTGATGTTGTGTTCTATTACTGTACCTTTTACATTGTAGCCATTCATGTGTATCCAATGTAACCATGCTTGTGTAACATTATAACCAGCAGCTGCTTAACTGTAGCCCTTACAATAGGACGCGAGCTAATGACCACCGGGTGGCAATAGCGAGCGCTCAAGCTCTCCTGGCCCAGACTCACCAGCAAACAACAGCGCGGGAAGATACCCGCCATCACCTACACCTGGACAAGAAGGGCGTGACCGTCCATGACATCACGCGGACAGTAACCAATAGACTGTCGAGGAGCCACATTCAAAATGTATAGCCACTGTATATATTGAGCTACCCATCCGCCATTACCTCATGTTCCCCAGGATCATCATGCAATAAACCTGTGTTAAGCCAACCCTTCGGCTGTTCATTGTCTTTGGTCCCATATACCAAACGTTTACAGCAGGGGGACCACCAGTCTGACCCCCTCAACTGTCTGAGGGAGCGTAACCTGGCCTTAAAAAGTCTGGCGGCCCCTGGGATAGGGCATAAACCCCTTGTATGGGCACAAGTGCCCTTAGGCTGGCTTAACCTCTTGTGATGGCTGCTAATTGTTGATTAGTAGCTGTCAACTGAGTTTCCATGGTGATTGTGTTGAGCCTATGGCTTTTATTCCCCCCTCCCTTGTGCTATGTTCCTCTAAGTCCTTCTTTTCCTGATCTAGGAGGGGTTTGGATACAATATAAACTCAGCCAGTTTAAGTCTGCTCAGCCAGCCTAGCTAGTTAGGATTGTGCCCTATAGTCATGTTTTCAGGAGGACTATGCACCTTGAACTCCCATCTGTCTGATTTCTTCTTGAAACCAGAATGAATATGCTCTGTTATTGGTCTTCAGTCTGGGAAAATGAGAGGGGGAAAGATGAGGCAATTTCCTCTAGGCTTAATTTTCCTTGTAAGAAATCAAAATGCAGAGTCATAAAATCAAAAATAGATCCTCATGAATTCACATGATTTTTTTGTGTGGGATCCTGCCTAAATCACCAGCAGATCATAGCTCCCATCGGTGCACATAGAATACAATACAGAAATCATGGGTACTTTGGTATATGGCTTTGCAGAAATGAAAAAGGGAAGGATCTTCTACTAGTGAAAATTCTCATGGAAGAATCAGTAACACAAACAAGTAGCAAAGCAATATATACTGTACACAATCCTTTCCTTGATTGGTCAGGGCAGATATTCCTGCTTCTGGTATGCAAAGGAACTTTATTTTATCAAATATAGCATCAAATTTCTATCTAAGAAAATGAAACTTTGGTTATGGCTATTTGGTATGTAACTCTACAGCTGTCAACAGAAAGCAACACAACATACAAATTCTACAGCAATTAGGTTAAAAAAGACAATTTACTAGACTATACTGTGGACTGTGTTGATGCTGAATTTCATCAGGCAGGAAATGTGGCTATTTGATGAAACACAGTTTTCTCTGCTGTAGATATTTGTTGGGTCAGTTCCTCTCATTGAGGTGCTACATGCCATTTATTATGCCATTCACTTTGGCAGCTTCTTCCTGCCCTGATTATATGCTCAATGCAGCCATCCATTCTGCCTGAACAGCTTCTATGGAATTTCTCTGCTTAACCTCCTATTTTCATATTAGATGTTCTACATAACTACTTATTTTGGTTGATGTTTGTTTGGTTCTTCCTCTTCTTCTTTTTCATTTCCAGGATCCTCAATATCCTTGTTCCATACATTGCCAAGGATCGTCAAGCTCATTGACTGCCATCCTCTTCTTCTGATCCATCTGGGAACAAAAAGTGGTGCCAGAAACACCTTTCAGTGTATTGCAAATGTCTCTGACAATCTGTGTAAGAAGGTGGTTTTTCAAAAATAATCCCTTCCTGTTGGTTGTGTCCTAGGGAGAAAGATGAAAATGCTGGAAGTAAACAACTGGCTGACCATATGATATTTTTAGGAAAACTTTGGCTTTCTGGATCATGACTAGTCTTCTTCACAGCACATGAATTCAGGAATACAGGCAGATGACAGGGTGAATAATAGCAAGATGGGGTTCTTTGCTAGGGAGAGGGCCTATTCCCAGGGTAGGTAACGGGGGATAGGGTATCTTATTAGGTTGAGGGCAACTGTTAGGTTAGGTTAGATTGCCATATGTTTGAGACATTCCTCCTCTTATTATGGGCAAGATTGGGACCTTCAACAAAGTACCACACTAATGAGGGCCTGCTCCTCAGTAAACAGTGATCGAGTATAGACAAGAAGTAGTGGCAGGACCTGAGTAATGAAAGGAGGAGGAGCATCTTCTTGTTATGTAGGAGCTGCCTGGAAGCTACTGTTTTGCATGTGACACCATTGCCTGAATCCTTTCCATGCAAGCAGGTCTTCCCACAGATGGGTACAGAAGCTACTGGTGATGAATTTTCAAGCTTTTTTCTCCTGACCTATGAGCTCTACTTTAGGTGCTGCTACTGGTTTGTTTGTTTGTGTATTTGTTTATTTGTTTACTTACTTACTTACTTATTTTTGTGCATTTATATCCCACCCTCCTGGTGAGTACACCACTCAGGGCGGCTAACAATATAATAAAAATTACAATAAAAACAATTAAACAACAATAGTTAAAACAAACTTAACAATGCCAATTAAAACCAGCATTAAAAACACAAACAAATCATCATTAAAAACAACCTAACCCACCCTACCCCCATTAAAAACAGAATCACCGAGCCATATGGGCAGCCCTTCACATAGGCTAAATCAGCCACCGGGTTTGACTGGTAGAGTCAAGTGTCCCCCAAACCTGCTGGAAGAGCCATGTCTTCAGCCTCTTTCTAAAGGGGAGTAGTTCCATCTGGAGACGCAACTCAGGAGGTAAGAGGTTCCACAGGGCAGGGGCAGACACAGAAAAGGCTCTATGGTTGCCCATAGTCTTCCTGATCTAGCTTTCTGTCTCTCACTTGCTCTGGCCAATTACTCTCCCAGGGTTGTAGTCAGCCTATACTCACATGCAACAGCATTTCCTTGTGCCACCTTCATTCTCTTCTTGCTTGCCTGCCACTCTCTTTCTCTTCATATTATCCAGCTATTCCCTCTCTGGTTTGCTACCTTCTCATGCTCCTTTCCTCAGTATTTCTCCTCATGCCCCCCAATTTGTCCCTTCTCTCTCTTTGGTTGTCCAGCTCACTCACATTTATTTTCTCTGTGCCAGAAGTGCCCTTGGGTTGCCAGGCAACTAGATGCCAGGGCCATGCTAGCAGAGTCAGAAGCCTTGGCCAAGATCCGCCTTACAAGTCTACTGCTTGTTCAAAAGGAATAAGAACAACAATGGAGCAGGAATAGCATGATATAGAATAGATGTGCACCTGTGCAAGGAGATCCATGAGCTGGCATATGGAATGTAGGTGGACCTTATTCAGTAAAAATTATGGGAGAGAGAAACGTTATCTTAGTGATTGGGCAGTTTTATATACCTACTCTGTGGGCCTGGTATGGTGGGCATGGCCAGGGGGAAAGCCCTGCATTATTTCCAAACTTTAATGGGCGAGGCCAGCCCGAATTTCTGCTAACGGTCTGGTGAACCAGGGCAAACCTGCTGAATTCCACCACTGACTGAGATCTTCCAAAATACAGGACATCTTGTCAGGATTTAGTTTTAGTTTATTGGTCCACATCCAGTGCATTACAACTTCCAAACATTTGTCCCACAGAAGTAACTTAGAGTGGTAATTGCAGATAGGCAGTATAGAAATGTGTTACATACCCTAGAAGTCAGACAAAGTGACAGCAACTTGCTGGAAGATAAATGGAATTTGTACCATGTTTGTTTTGCTTCCTTGCTACACATAGTAACAGACTTCCTTGATATATCTATACCTATAAAATGATGCGTTAACCGTTGGAATGTGACAAAGGATGTTGCACCAGGCCCAACTAGCCCCGTCTGAGCCTCCGTTCACTCGCCCGAACGGGGTTCGCAGGTAACTGTCGGGTTGAAATTTTCGACCCGGGGGCAGGAGCCCCCCAGTCGCAAACAAAAAAAGGGAACTTCAATTCCCAAAGTTCCTTTCACCGTGCCGCGCCAGAGCCAATCAGGCTGAGCGGCGCGGCAAAAGGAACATTCGGAAACGCACCGCAGCCAATAAAAAAAAGCCGCAAAAGAAAAACCGCCGCAGAAAGCAAACACGTGCAGCCAAAACTACATGCCCCAGCGTCCTGCGCGTCATTAGCGCGCAGAACGCTGAGGCAGCCGGCGCGCTAAAAATAAAATCTAAAAAAAAGCCCACCGCCGCTGCCATTCATCCCCACGGGCGAGACAGCATGGCCCGTGGGGGGAAAAAATACCCCCCCCCCACCGCCGCTGCCCTTCCGTTCGAAGGGCCAGCCGGTGCACGAAAAACACAAGTAAAAACAAAAACACCTCGCAACTGCCCTTCTTCACCACGGGCCAGCAAGTATGGCCTGTGGGGGAAAAAAAAACCCCGGCCGCTGCTGCCCTTCCGTACGAAGGGCCAGCCGGCGAGCCAAAAATAAAAGCAACCCACACCACCCCCGCAACTGCCCTTCTTCCCAACGGGCCACCAAGCATGGCCCGTGGGAACGAAAGGTGCCCTCCCCGCAACAACGCTCCCTTCCCAAGGGCCATCCAGCATGGCCCATGGGAACAAAAGGCACCCCCGCTGCAAGTGCCCTTCCTACCCACGGGCCACCCAGCATGGCCCATGGGAAGAAAAGGCACCCCCGCCGCAAGTGCCCTTCCTTCCCATGGGCCACCAAGCATGGCCCGTGAGAACAAAAGGCACCCCCCCTAAAAAAAAGGATGCACCAAAAAACAAACCAAAAAACAATCAAAAACAGTCAAAAACAAAAATCTAACCTTTAAAAAATAAACACAAACACATACACAAAAAACCCACAACAAAAAAACAACAGCCCCCCCAACAAAAGCTCAACCCCCTCCCCCAATAAATAAATAAATAAATCAGAGAGCTTACCATGAAGACGTCTTGACTTCATGGCTACAGGAACTCGAATGACCTACAAAAAGGAAGTAACACTTACCGGAAGCGACACCCAGAGGACAGAAGAGGAGAATGGTAGAGAGGAAGCAAATCTCACCACCCCCAACCAGAGGCCAAAAGAAAAAAGACATTGAAAAACATTGCCACTGCAAAGATAAATTCAAAATGCAAAAATGCAAAAAATAAGTTAGCACAACATTCAAAAATATACACACTACTCTCAAAAAATACAAAAAAAACCCATAAATCACTTTTCACTCATAAAAACCAAAACACCAAACCAAAAAATAAAACAACAAAATTAAATTTACAATTAAAAAAAATAAATTAAATAAAGCAAAATAAAATTTGCATGAACAAAAATAAAATCAAAATAAAATAAAAAAACACTGGGAGCGCAAGTCCGCCACAGGCGGATGCAGCGCCACTAAGCCACAAAAACAAAAAACCTTTAAAAACCATTAAAAACAGCCCAGCACCATCAAGAACACAAATGAAACCCTTCACTCTCCAAAACCAAATTTAAAGAGCCCGGCACTGAGGAAGCCGGCGCACAAAAAATAAAAAATAAACACACACTGAGAGCGCAAGTCCGCCACAGGCGGACGCAGCGCCTCAAAGTCACAAAATCACAAAACCTTTAAAAACCATTAAACGCAGCCTAGCACCATTTGTTCAAGAAAACAAAAAAAACCTTAACTATCCAAAACATTTTTAAAATGCCCGGCACCGCTGGGCAAAATCTGCTAATATAGTATATAACAGGGGTTCACAACCTATGGCCCATGGTGGCATTTCATGTGGCCCACCACCCTCACTCCCACCACCACTGCCAGAAGCAGCGAAAACAGCCAAAAACATGTCGCCCTCACCAGAAACAGCCAAAAACATGGTGTAAATGCATACACGACAGCCGCGGATGCATTTTATGGTAGCATTTATGGCGGGAGGAACCATGTGTTCAGCCTGCTCAGCTGTCTGAGGGGGCGTGGTCCAGTCCATGGCTTGGAAAGGTTGAAATCCCTGGTATATAACATACTCCTTGTCTCCCATCCCCCCCCCACTTCTCTAGACTTGTCTCTATACAGTATGTGCACATGGATAATTATAATTCTGTTAATTATTCAAAACTAGTATATCTAGTTTGTCTTAGATGCCTTTAAGTTGGAATTATAAATGACCCTAACATGGTTTTCAAAGTGAGTGAGATATTTAAGGAGAGTGATTTTACCAGTCCCAAGCACCCCACTGAGTCTCATCGAGTGAACAGAGGTTTAAACCTGGATCTCAAGTGCTAGTCTATCACTCTATCCACTGTACCATGCTGGGCAACTTGTGCTTTATATCTACTTAAATATTTGAAAGGTAGTTCAAGTAAGAAAATGTATATAAAAAAACCAGACCCTTACTTTTAGATGAATTTTGTCAATTTTATACACTGCCTATGGCTGTAGGTTTTCCTTTATTAATGAAGTAACAAGAAAAAAAAAGGAATAAGTCAATATTGTTTTAACGAAGTTTCTTAGACCTCAGTAGGTTATTGCTGAATACCATACATGACCCACATGAACCATGTTAGAGTAACAAATAACAAGCTATACCTATGAATAAAATGGCAAATGTTAGGCATATCTGAATCCAGAGATTGGTAGTTTCTAGATACCCACCTCCTACCCCTGAGATCAGAGTATTCTAGGCCGTTCCAGTTACACTTCTATGGCCAAATCTTTATTTATTGTCATAACCCAGTTCTGTAACTTAGAAGTTCTAGCAATGCTGATAAATTTGATTTAAAAGAAGTTTTCAGTAAACCATGGCTTGCTAATAGCACTCCTTGCAAAAGAAGACAATACAACCTTAAGCATCTACATTCTCCTTTTGTTGCTTCTTTCTAATATGGCTTTCTCTTTTTAGTCTCACTGGAGTGTCCTCTCTTTCCCTTGTACTTAGACTCAAAGAATGGAAAGGTGGTTTTATTTTAGATGTGGTTCTTCTTCTTATTTTACCATATAAATCCCCTGTGGCCTATTACTGTGACAATAATATTTCCCAAACTATAATAGAATTGCCAGCTTCTTTTGAGAAAGCCTTTGAGGTTTTCTTTGAAACTTCCACAAGAATGGGGGAAGGAAGAAGTATAAAGAAAGACCTGTGACCCAAAAGGCAGGTAAGCCATACTCCACATCTGTTATTACTATTACACATGGAATTGATCCATAGAGCTAAACTATATCAGTAGTATTCAAAACACGATTATTTGGCAGATTATTACTCAACTGTGTTTTTCATTAGAATGGAAATAATCTCTTTTCTTTGATTTTGTGTAACTACTAGTCAATGAATTGGAGATAAGAGAAGATTAAGGGTGTCTGGTGGTGGTGTAATCTTGCCTACAGCATCATTGTATGCTGCTTTCATTGATCTAAAGCAGGGGTTAACAACCTATGGCCTGCAGGCCAGACCCTGCCCGCGGCACTATTTCATGTGGTCCCTGATGCTGACGCCACCAGTGCTGATGCCACCGACACTGCTGGAAGAATTGGAAGTGGAAGAATTTACAACTGTTGTAAATGCACCTGCAGCTGCCACAAATTTGTTTCCAACAGCCGTGGACACATTTTGCGGACACGTTTTATGGCAGTGTTTATGGCGGGAAAACAACCAGTCTTGCCCACTCAGCTGTCTGAGGGGGCATGATCTGGCCCATGGCTTTAAAAAGTTGAGAACCCCTCATCTAAATGCTTCTTTTGAGTCAATGTCCAGAATCAAGCTGTGGTAGAAGCTAGCACCCTAGGAGCAGGAGTCAAATGAATAAAAATAGCAATAATATTTATTAATATGAGTAATCAAGTGCGGCACCCCGGTAAAATAGACTGAAAGGAGAAAACAATAGGGATAAGGATCATAATATCATGGCACATAAACTAATCAACTGTTCATTGGATTAACTCTATTCATGACCATTTGACTGTCAACTCGCATTCCATCCCCTTCTTAGACCTTGAGATTTATATTTCTGATAATAAGCTCAACATGAAACTATTCAATAAACCTACAGACAGACATGCCTACTTGCAGTACCGATCATTCCACTCCCACTCCCTTAAATCCAATATTCCTTTCAATTTATTTCTGAGAGCGAAACGCAACTCATCTAGGGAATCGGATTTCCATCAGGCTGCTTTGAATATCCAGCGTTCGTTACGCCATAGAGGCTACCCCGAATGGGTCATATTATCCGCCTATAATCGAGCTAAATCTAGACCCCGTGATACTTTATTCCAGTGCCGGGCAGACTCCACGGATAATAAGATCATCTGGTCACTGGACTACACGTCTTTAGCACAGAAAATTAAAAATGTCATATACAAACATTGGCATATTGTGGACATGGTCCCGGGTTGCCACAATAAACCCATTATTGGATTCCACAAGACTAGATCTATTGCGGCTATTATTTCTAAAACTGACTGCTTGTCTAAACCCCTTCCCTCACTTGGACTGCCCGCGGGACATCACACTTGTGGACATTGTCACTTCTGTAAATTTATGTGGACTACTAATCTGGTCTCTATTCCCAGCAGTGATTACAAACTTGCACTATCCTCCTTCTCCAATTGCAATACTTCCGATTCCGTGTATATGATCCTCTGCCCTTGCCAACTAGCGTACATCAGAAATCATCTAGACCCTTGAAAACCTGCCTTGGCGAACATCAATCCCGTATACGACACCATGTTGCCACCTCTCCTCTTGTAGCCCACTTTGAAGAGAAAAAACATTCCCATTTAGACATACGAGTGGTCATACTTGAAATTTTTATTCCTCGCAAGTTCCATCATGTAGATAAAACACGATTTTTATTACAACGTGAAGCTTTATACATTCATCGGTTTTCCACCTTGGCTCCTAAAGGTCTCAACAACGAACATGATCTTTCAGCCTTTTCGTAGTTCTTCCTCCCTGTGTTTCTCCTTATTCCTCTTCTCGAAATCATTGTGCCTTTAAGTGTTACAGCAGATCGGCACTTTGACGATCTACAGGTGCGCATTGTGAGCTTCGAATATACCCTTCCTATATATTGGGCTAGCTACATTTACAGATAACGCTCTGACCTTGTAGGAATATACTTTTGAAGGCAGCTGAGCGCGTTTATTGATGATCTAGGTAATTCTTTCCCTTCTTTTCTCTTTATGTATTTTTGTATATCCGTGCTGTTAGAGTGTATTAATTGATAGATATTTTTTGTATACTAGTTTTGTGTACTATGTTTAACTGTTGCAGAGTCTTGACAAAGGACCACGATATATCCATTTACCGGAAGGATATGGACGATTGATCTTTCCCCTTCTGCAACGACACCTTTACTCTCTTGGCGTGGCTCCCGGATTTGTTACTATTTTGGGATCCTCCCCCTTGGACCTTTTGGCAGGATCTTCTGGCTTTATTCCACATTGGACTTATATTTGTTGCTTACCGGACTTGTACCTTGTATTACCTTATGACTGTTCGATAATAGATTGATGGTACAATTTCGGCGGTTCCATTGATTATTTGAGATCCTCTTGTCCATGGGTACTCGGGATTCACTTTAGGGATATTGTATGATTCATTGGATGTATGTGACTTTTGATTAGTTTATGTGCCATGACATTATGATCCTCATCCCTATTGTTTTCTCCTTTCAGTCTATTTTACCGGGGTGCCGCACTTGATTACTCATATTAATAAATATTATTGCTATTTTTATTCATTTGACTCCTGCTCCTAGGGTGTTAACTTCCCTCCCCTGTGCTTATACCCTTGCCGTCTTCCCTCTCCATGGTAGAAGCTAGAGCAGGAGTTCTCAACCTTTTAAAGCCGGTGGCCAGGTCACGCTTCCTCAGACAACTTTGGGGGCTGGAGAGCCATTTTGCCTTTCCTCCACCACACCACACTTCCTGGTGTGGTGGAGGCAGTGAGGGCCACATGAAATGGTGTTGTGGGTTGGAAATCTTCCATTGACCATCAGATGTGCCACCTGATCCATGTTTTCTATGTCAACACAAACCTTAAGGTCAGATGCTCTGAACAGGGACACCTTATGGAGCTGATACCCACAGAGAATGGCAAGGCTATTTATTTAATGTCTTCATCAACAATATGGTTGACCACCTAAGAAGCCCTGCCTTCCATCCTCCTAAGCTTGCTGAAAAACCTATACACACACTCCTATATGTGGACAATGCTGTAGTTCTCTCTAGGATCCCAATTGGTCTCAGAAGAGCACTGGCAACTCTGGCTAATTATTGCAACAGCAACCAATTGTAGATCAGTTACCAGAAAACCAGTTATAACCTTTGCTAAAAGGCCTCAGAACCACATTTGGAGAATAAATGCACATAAGATAGAGCAGGTCACCAGCTTTAAAAACTTTGGTGTAGTCTTCCAAGCATAAATTTGACTAAATAAATAAATAAGGCTCAAGAAATGCCCATACCACACATGCCATTCTTACAACCCAGAGATCCATCTTCCCCATACTTAAATTCCTGAGGACAAAAGGAGGCCATTACATCCCTGTCACACTCAAACTATTGGAAGCCAAAATCCAGTTGCAGCTACTTTATGGAGTCCAATCAGGCTCTCTACCTAACAACTTGGTACTTATGTAAAGAGTACAATCCAAATTCTTATGCCCAGCTCTCCAGACACCCATTGTGTATCCAATGCCACCCTTCATCTGGAGATGGGTGACATAAAGGTTGATGTGAGACTGATTATTCACCCTCAACCTTTGTTTCAAAATTCTGTTTAATCCCAGTGGCCTGGCTCCTCTAACTATCCAGGATAGCTTTCAATAAGGATGGAAAAGAACAATCCAATCTGGACTGCAGTACCTTGGCTACTCCCAACCTCGCATACAGGCCATGAGTTACGACCAGGTGAAACAAGTAATTGAACAGAGAACGCTAGACATGGAAAGGCAAGCAGACCTAGCCAGGACTCCAGCCTTCCTGGCTTCAGAGTCTTCGAGACGCATTGTTGCCCCAGCCTGGTATCTACTCTAATGTGAGAACCTAGTCACCAGAGGGCATTTACGTTAGCCCTCTGTCAGGCTCTCCCTTCTGCGGTTCTCGAGGGAAAGTTTCAAATGACATCAATGTCAGAGGGAGACAATGTCCCTGTGAAACCACAGAACTAGAAACCATATAACACATTCTCTGCATCTGCCCTTTTTATAGAGACATCTGGGAAAAGTTCATATCTCCCCTGCTCTGCAAGTATCCTGGCCAGTCAAGCTGCACATACACCCATTGGATACTATCTGATGAACACCCCATCTTCACACACAACATCACCAGGTTCTGTGCCACAGTATGGAAGATCAAAAAAACAATCCTGGCAGGTCCCTGAAATAAATATGCTTCTAGTGCTACATCATAAGCTTAGTAATAGTTGTAACATTATTAATCTTAAGTACTAATTTTACTACTCCTTAACTCTGAGCAGAAATGCTCCATTTAAAAATACATTTTAAGTACCCTCATTGTAACGTCGGTCTCTTGATATATTTTAAGTACCCTCATTTTGACTTCTGTTCTTTTTACTGTACTATGCTGGTCTTGGACCATAATAAAGATTGATTGATTGATTGATTGATTTGAAGATAAATCTTTGTTACATTTCCCTGGAAATCTAGCAAATTATCCTTCTCTGCTATCTTCAACCAGCTAAAAGCAATAAATACAGTGAAACCTCGTATAAAGAGCACCTCGCTTAGAAACTAACTTGCGTAAAGAGCAGAATTTTCTCTGAATGGTTGCCTCACTTAACAACTAAAACCAACCAAAAACTCGCTTAACAACTAATTGGTCACTTACAATGGCGTTGTGCTTAAAGAGCAAACCCACTTAAAGAGCATACTGTGGAACGCATTATGCTCTTTAAGCGAGGTACCACTGTATGTCTAAGCATTGTTATTTAAATATAAATGTCCCAGGGTGTGAAGAAATGGACAGGGGTAGCAAAGATGATCCTATCTGCCACTAACTCTGGCGAGCACTACCACTTCCAGACACCTTAAAGTTGCTTACAGGCTGTCCTCACACTCCAGCCAGGAAAAAAAGCTCTCTGGCCCTCCCAACTCCCTTTGCAGGCGCACCCCCCCAATAACGGACACAGACAACATTGAAAGTGGATAACAGCATCGGGACACATTTATTGATTCAATGCCCTAGTCCGAATTATAAATTTGTATTGGTAAAACGACCAATCATAATTCTTAAGGCAAGCAGGCCGACGTAACACTGGTAAGGTACCACCCCAAAATTGCCAACGGCAGTTGGCTACAATGTATCAATTTGTATCAATTTGTTTGTTGACAACAAACAAATTGTTGACCGTAGTCAATATCTAACTCATGACCCCACCCTCTGACGCGTATCCGTGAAATCACGGGGTGATGCATGCTGGTTAGCTATCGTCATCACCCCGTCGCCTGGTTCATCGTTGACCGGACAACGTTTAACTAATTTATTCCTGTCTAGTGTTGTCCAGTCAATTGCGAACCTGCCGGATACCTGTGGGTCATACTGTTTACCTTACCAGTGCTACCCGCCAATGTGACCAAAGTCAACAGTAAGAACATAAGAAGACCCCTATATCAAACCATAGCAACAGTGTGGGATGGGCAAAAAAGCCAGGACCCGGAAGCCAATATGGGTCCCGGCCAAAAATTCCCACCCGGCCCCGAAGCGACCAAAATATCACACTGTTAACTAGGGAGGGGGTGGAGGGGAAAAGACTTCTCCGCTCCGTCACTGAGGTAAAATGGCAGCTCGGCTGCCTCGTGGCCACCCCTTTTATAAGGGAGCTGGCCACGCCCCTAACTACCCGGATTCTTTGTCCTGTGGGGGGGGGGGGCGCAAAGAGCGCGGCGGCCATTTTGGCGCCGCGCTTGCATTGCAGGCGCACCCCCCCAATAATGGACACAGACAACATTGAAAGTGGATAACAGCATCGGGCCACATTTATTGATTCAATGCCCTAGTCCGAATTATAAATTTGTATTGGTAAAACGACCAATCATAATTCTTAAGGCAAGCAGGCCGACGTAACACTGGTAAGGTACCACCCCAAAATTGCCAACGGCAGTTGGCTACAATGTATCAATTTGTATCAATTTGTTTGTTGACAACAAACAAATTGTTGACCGTAGTCAATATCTAACTCATGACCCCACCCTCTGACGCGTATCCGTGAAATCACGGGGTGATGCATGCTGGTTAGCTATCGTCATCACCCCGTCGCCTGGTTCATCGTTGACCGGACAACGTTTAACTAATTTATTCCTGTCTAGTGTTGTCCAGTCAATTGCGAACCTGCCGGATACCTGTGGGTCATACTGTTTACCTTACCAGTGCTACCCGCCAATGTGACCAAAGTCAACAGTAAGAACATAAGAAGACCCCTATATCAAACCATAGCAACAGTGTGGGATGGGCAAAAAAGCCAGGACCCGGAAGCCAATATGGGTCCCGGCCAAAAATTCCCACCCGGCCCCGAAGCGACCAAAATATCACACTGTTAACTAGGGAGGGGGTGGAGGGGAAAAGACTTCTCCGCTCCGTCACTGAGGTAAAATGGCAGCTCGGCTGCCTCGTGGCCACCCCTTTTATAAGGGAGCTGGCCACGCCCCTAACTACCCGGATTCTTTGTCCTGTGGGGGGGGGGCGCAAAGAGCGCGGCGGCCATTTTGGCGCCGCGCTTGCATTGCAGGCGCACCCCCCCAATAATGGACACAGACAACATTGAAAGTGGATAACAGCATCGGGCCACATTTATTGATTCAATGCCCTAGTCCGAATTATAAATTTGTATTGGTAAAACGACCAATCATAATTCTTAAGGCAAGCAGGCCGACGTAACACTGGTAAGGTACCACCCCAAAATTGCCAACGGCAGTTGGCTACAATGTATCAATTTGTATCAATTTGTTTGTTGACAACAAACAAATTGTTGACCGTAGTCAATATCTAACTCATGACCCCACCCTCTGACGCGTATCCGTGAAATCACGGGGTGATGCATGCTGGTTAGCTATCGTCATCACCCCGTCGCCTGGTTCATCGTTGACCGGACAACGTTTAACTAATTTATTCCTGTCTAGTGTTGTCCAGTCAATTGCGAACCTGCCGGATACCTGTGGGTCATACTGTTTACCTTACCAGTGCTACCCGCCACACGGAGGGGCTTCAAAGAAGGCCTGACGCCCCCCCCCAGACCGTCAGCTCGGTCAACAGGCCTGCTCGCCAATCACCTAACAGGAGGTCCATACCTCCTCGCGACAGATGGACCCCATCCCCTGCGTACAAGTCATAATTTTGTAGGCTAATAGCGGGGTGATGACTGACCCGTCCCCAAGCCCTGTCGGCAAGAAACCGCGCCACCGCCCTATTGACCGCGCGCCTAGCGCGGTCAAGGGCCAGGAGGTTAACGCCCCCTCTATAAGAATGTCGCGGGACAATGTCCGACCAAACCAGGGTTGTGGCAGGCCAGACATAATGCAAGTAGGCAAGGTCCTCGCAAATCGCATGCTTGAGCGATAAGCCGGTGACCTGGCCCAAATCATTGCCCCCCAGGTGGATGATGAGAATGTCAGGCGGGTCAGCACCCAGGCCAGAAAAAAGGAAAGGCCGCAGCTCCCGCCATAACATCCCAGGCTTACCATGCCATGTGAGACTGGCGTGTTCACCCAGTCCCAGTCGGGGTCCCCACTCTGTCGCCGCAGCGTAACGCGCTGCCCTGTGCACATAGCTGTGGCCCACCAGCCATACTGTCACCGGTGTAATACGACACCCAGGGTCTGTAAGAAAATTGAGAAAAAAGGCGGTAAGGTGACTGGATTGGTACTCATGGCGGGAGTGGGCGCACATAAAACTGAAAACATTGTGAGCCCCACCTCCCCATGCTACGTACCCAAAAGCAGCTGCTGTAGAGGCCGCACCAATACGGAATGAATGTGTGCCATAACGGGCACCTGGTAGGCCCACCCTGGTGAGGGCTCTGCCAGTCACCTTCCAAAACTGAAATTTAGTAAGGGGAGACCCATCTTGGTGACAGAAAAACGGGTCGTGGTGCGTGCCACGCAGTGCCAGGTACTCCTGTAGGGCACCAACCGGACAGATGTCTGCCAAAGAACACCGTAGCAGTCTTACACCACTGCCTACGCCATGCTGATCTGTTTTAGAGGAGCGTATCCTCAACTGGGCCCAGTCTTTGGCAACATAGACATCTTCGAGTTCCAGTGCCCTACAACTTGCATCCGCCTTAGACAGCATCACAAGTTCGCTGATGCGGAGCGCTCCAAAAAATGCCACCGTTGTGGCTGCATGGAAAAGGGCTGCCTCATAATGATCAAAACAGAGGCCTGGCCAGCCCCGGGCCAACTGGGTAAGAACCCCTGGGGAAATGGGGTGCCGGTCGTCCGGGCAACGCCCGCGCTCGCGCACCCACCCCTCCAAAACATGTCTCACACGGAAGTCAGAGGTGCTGTCCTCATGACCTCCCACTTTGGCCATAAAAGCCAACGCCGAGAGCTTGGATGCTATGGTGCGAGGTGCGAAGCCCTGTGTATGCAGGTGAACCATGAACCGCAGAACATGGTCCACCGGGATAGGCCAGGTCTCTGGCAGGTGAAATTGAGCAGAAAATGCCCTGTAAGAATTGAATGCTTGTTGATACGCCTTACGCGTGCGTGGCGCTAGTGACAGGCCAATCGCCCGGTTCACCTCTCCCTGCCAATAGTCCACATCTCGTCCGGGAGTGGCTAGGGAAATTCCTCCGCATCCGGGGCCAAGGCGCGGAACCGGGAGATCTGCAGGCGGGACAAAGCGTCAGCAATATCATTATTAATCCCTGGAACATGCCTGGCCCTGAACAAGACGTTGAGGCGCAGGCAGCGCAGCACAAAATGGCGCACTAGTTCCATAACCCTGGGCGATTTGGAAGCCTGTGCATTGACAATGTGGACAACAGCAGCATTGTCACACCAGAAATGCACGACCGAGTTAGCCCATTCCTCGCCCCATAGCATCAAAGCCCCTAGTATAGGAAAAAATTCAAGGTATGTGAGATCACGCAGGCAATCTGTGCCTGCCCAGGCCGGTGGCCACCCACCATAGGCCCACTTCCCATTGAAGTACATCCCATAACCCAGGGATCCTGAGGCATCAGACTGGATCTGAAAATTGGGGGATGCCAGGAGGTCAGACCTCCAAAATGAGACCCCATTGAACTCCCTCAGGAATTGCAACCAGACGAACATGTCTGCCCTGATACCCCGGGTAAGCCTGACTCTATGGTGGGGCCTGGATAACCCTGCCATGGCGTCGCATAAGCGCCGGGCAAAAGCCCTGCCCGGTGCGACCACCCTGCAAGCGAAATTGAGGTGACCATGCAGCACCTGCAGTTCCCTCAGTGATGCCTTACGCTTGGCCAGCAAATCCGAGATAAGGGCCACTATCCTGGACACCTTATCGCCCGGTAACCTAGAAGCCTGCGCTACTGTGTCAATCTCCACCCCCAGGAATACTAGCTTGTTAGATGGGCCCTCGGTCTTTTCGGGCGCTAAAGGGACACCGAGTTCCTCCATTAGCGTCTGAAATGTGTTGAGGAGACGTGTGCACGTGTCCCAGCCCCGTTCACCCCCGAATAAAAAGTCATCCAGGTAATGGGCTACAGACCGGGACCCTGACCTGCGGACGAAAGCCCACTCTAGGAAGGTACTAAAACGCTCGAAGGCCGAACATGATATGGAGCAGCCAAAAGGCATGGCCTTATCAAAATAATATTCACCCTTAAATTTGAAACCCAGCAACTCAAAGTCGCCCGGATGCACTGGCAAGAGGCGAAAAGCCGACTTAATGTCGCACTTGGCCAGCAGGGCACCTGGGCCACACGAGCGCACCATGCGCAGCGCATGGTCAAACGATGTATACCTGACTGAACAAAGGTCATCAGGGATAGCATCATTGACCGATCGGCCGGCTGGGTAGGACAAATGATGGATAAGGCGAAACTCGCCTAAGGACTTTTTGGGGACCAAGCCCAGTGGCGACACCTTAAGATTGGGAAACGGGGGTGCAGGGAAAGGTCCAGCGACCCTGCCCGCATCTAACTCCTTTTTAATGCTGGCCGCAGCCACGTCCTCCCTACCTCTGAGGGATAAAAGGTTGGGGGCATCCTGAGGGGACCTATCGCCCATGAAAGGGATACGGAATCCCTGCTTAAAACCCTGAAGGAGATACTCCCCATCCTCCCCCTTCGGGTACGATGCGAGCCAACGCTCCAGCATGTCCACCTTAATTGGGGAGGGGGCCTTTTGGAGAACCAGCTCCATCCGTGGCAGTCTTGCCAGCCCACTATCCGCCCCTCCCTCTGCCCCGTGTCCCTCCAGGCTTGGGACAGGCGGAGGCTGCGTGGGGGCCCGAACACGTGGGACACTCATGCCTGTACTTGCAATTCTTCCTATTACAGGAACCATTGGACGAGAAAGTCCAGCACAGCAGGCGGGCTGGAACCCCCTGCCCCGCCGCTTGGCGGGTAACCTGCGCCGGAGCTGCTCGCTGGACCGCATGTCCACAATGATATCTGTCCCCCGGAGCGGGGCGTGTGGGCGTCATGTACAACAGCCAAAGCCTCTGGCACGGCTCGTCCCATCTCATCTCGGGGTGAAGGGGAATCCTCATACGGAATTCCTCGTCATAGGCTAACCACGAGGGGCCTGGGAAATCAACCATCGCCCTGTATATGTTGTCCAAATATTGGACCATGGGAATAGCCAAATCCGGCCGTGCCCTCAAGTACACCGCCATGTATATTAAATAAGCAGGGAGCCAGTTGGCCCAGGTACGTGGCGGCTTACGGCGACGTGCCTGCTCCTTGTCCTTCTCATCCTGTCCCTCCCTTTCCTCCTTGGTGGGCTCTCTGTTCAGGAGTGAGAAGATATCTACATACTCCCCCCGCCATATCTTTTCTCTGGTAGTCTGTGCCAAGTGATCACCCAGTGGCAAGGAATACCCAGCCGTCGGCAAAGCCGAAAAAGGCACCGCAGGCATAGGAAAAGGGGCCTGAGCTAGCCCAGCCACCCCCAGAACATTCCCAACAGTGTAAGAAGAAGTACCCACCCCAGTGCCCAGGGTGGCAGTCGTCGTCGCCGGGTGGGGTGCCGACAGCGTGGCCCCCGCACCACCCGCGCGAGGCCAAGGCCATTGAAAAGCCCCCCCCATATTGGGAATGTGTGTGGATGTACTTGCTTGCACCGTATACTCACATGCTGCACCCCCGCGGGCCGCCCCCACCGGGGGTTCCGGCCCACTGGGGGCGTCGGAGCTCACGACCGACGTAGAGCTCATCACCGGGGCCTGACCCGCACCTGGCTGCTGACTGGGGAGCTGCGAGGCAGTGGCGGAAACCGTGCCACGCGCCTGCAGCAGCTCAACCCTCCCTGTCGGCTGTTGTCCTCCTGCCGACATCGCCGCAAAAGGGACCCCAAAGGGGGCCCCCGCCTGACTGGCCCGAGCCAACGACGCTTCCAGGGCCGCAATACGGGCCAGTAAGGTTGCCACGTCGACCTGGGGCCAAGGGCCGGCCGGCCCGCCCGGTCCAGGCGTGGGTACAGGTCCCTGTACCCCAGGACCCGAATATGGCCATTGGCCAGCACCGAAGCCCGGCAGGGTCGGTGGAGAAACCTGCCAAGGCAGGGGGCCGCACCACCCCCCAAGGCTAGAGGGCCCAGGGGGAGGCTGCGACCCAAGAGCAGCAGGCCCAACAGGGTGGGCAGGTGCAGGAGCGGTGTCCACCGCTCGCGGGCCGCGGGCCGGAACCCCTTCCGCGCCCGCATTCTTTTCGCCCACTCTGGGCCAAGGGGCAATAGACCCCATTTCGCGAGCCCCGGCCGGGGCCTGCGAGGGCGGCTGCTGAGGAGGCGGCACCGCGGTCCTCCGACCTGGGTTGCGCCTCCTAACAGCGCGAGCCGCACTCGAAGCTGCCTTCTTCTTCGAAGGCATCTCTACTAGAGCAAAGGAAAGCCGAAAAGGAAGAACCGCTACCAAAAGGCTTCCCGGTAAGCTAAGGAGCGACGGAGACACAGGGGAAAAGACTTCTCCGCTCCGTCGCTGAGGTAAAATGGCAGCTCGGCTGCCTCGTGGCCACCCCTTTTATAAGGGAGCTGGCCACGCCCCTAACTACCCGGATTCTTTGTCCTGTGGGGGGGGCCCGCAAAGAGCGCGGCGGCCATTTTGGCGCCGCGCTTGCATTTGCTCCTTGCCAGGAGTGATTCTTCCAAAATGGGAAAGACAATCTGGGCTAAGTCTTCATGCACCTGACCTCCCTTTCAGTAGCTGACCTAAGTGGTTGCCACTGTCTGTCTGCAGCCAGATGTCTAAGAACCAGAGATTGGATTTAGTATCCTAAAACACCCAGTGAACATCCGGGCACCAAAGTTTGCTTGAAACAAAAACTTTATTGTTTCAGGATGGGAAAACAAGGATTGACCGGGTGACACATACACACCCAGAAGAAAAGTGCCTTCACTCACTCATGGACTCAAGGGGGGAGGGGATAAAAATGGCCAGATTACAAGCCAAATAAAAGTTGGAAACAGACCTTTCACTCCCCATAAAATCTGCCCAACTCTGGAGGGAGCAAAAGAGTGGAACCTTACATTCCTTGGGCAGGGGATTAGCCAGACTAGTGTGCTGGTGTTTCCTTGAGACAACAAGAGTGACTCTTTCCTTTCTGGAAGCTCCCTATGGCTTGAGTCAGATAACTGACTGGACCCATTCAGCAATCCATGTGGAAAAGTCAAAGCCCTAGTCAACCTTTATGCTGTTCTTGGGGATAGTTATACCCCTTGTTCCAGTGGTGGGTGTTGTATATTTCATAGCTAGGGAAGAATAAATTTTAATTCTTTATTCTGTTTACTTAAAGTCTAGTTTACTTGTGGTATTAATCTGTTTTTATTCTGTTAAAAGCGCTGGATAAAGATCTATCCAAACAGGAAGCCCTGGATGACGAGGGAGGTCCAGAGGTTGCTAAAGGCAAGGAATACTGCTTTTTTGAAGTGGAGATAGGTCGCTGTATTGCGTAGCCAGAGCGGATCTAAAGAGACGCATCAGTGTGGCCAAGGAGGCATATAGACAGTGGCTGGGAAATCATTTACAGAGTAACGACACCAGTAGGTGTGGCGAGGTGTACAGGATTTGACTGGGTATAAACCTAAAGGCTCCCTGGCAGGTGAGGGAGGGGCATCACTTGCAGAGGAGTTGAATGTCTTTTTTGCCTGCTTTGAAACAACATCAGCAGTGATATGTTCGGAGACTTTGTCACCATCACTACTGTCACCATCATCGGTACAAAGGAATGTAGTATTCAGTGTGGAAGAAGGAATGATGAGGAAGGTGTTGAAGGGAATTAACCCAAGAAAAGCCACAGGGCCGGATGGAGTAGCTGGAAGGGTATTGAAAGACTGTGCAGATCAACTAGCAGGAGTTTTTACGGGGATATTGAATCGATCCCTATCTCAGGCTATTGTTCCATCCTGCCTAAAGTCTTTTATTATTGTTCCAATACAGAAAAAATCCAACCCGGAAAATTTGAATGATTTTCGTCCAGTGGCACCCACACCTGTAATCATGAAGTGTTTTGAGAAGCTGGTATGAAATTATGTTATCGCTTGCCTTCCAGAGGGGCTGGACGCATTTCAATTTGTGTATAAAATGAAAAGTTCAGCAGAGGATGCTGTGGTGATTGCCCTTCATGTTGTTCTTGCACATTTGGAGCAGCGGAGGGGTTATGCCAGATTGCTCTTTGTGGATTTCAGCTCGGCATTCAACACCATTCTACTGCAGCATTTGATATCTAAGTTGAGAGATCTGGGGTTCCCGCCATCACTTTGTGGGTGGATATTGGATTTTCTGTCAGATAGCTCCCAGAAGGTCCGGTTGGACTCTTTGTTATTTCAGCCAGTGCAGCTGGGCCAGATTATCAAGGAAGCTAGAAAGGGAGAGATTTCAGGAGTCTCGCCTTCCCAGTACTGAGCTTGCCTCCCCCTCACCTAGCAGAAACATCGAAGGCCAAGTTCCCATAAGAAAGCCCTGATAAGGGTGAATGAGATCTAATGGATGAAGCTGCTACCAGTCCCAGAGGGCATTGCAGAATTTTTCAATCTGCGACACTTTTTCTCCTGGACATTGTATACTGGACCTAAAAGTTGTGATTCTTGAACAGGGAAATTACAAGATAAGAATTCAGAGAGAAACAGCAGAGATAAAATATGTACACATATTGGACACTGAATATTAGCCAGAGGTTTCTGAAACATTATCAAATTTAAAAATGACACAACTAAGGGGTTAAATTCATTTTGCAGAACAGACTAAAAATGTGGGGTGGGAGAAGGGAGGGGGGTGGTTGCTTGTTTCTCAGGACAGCTGACCTCTGCCTGTGCCTTATCCCATAAAGCTTCCCCGAAACTTGGTTTCACAAGTCTTAGATAACACTAAAAAGAAAGCCCAGCTGCCTTCTCCAGGTGGCAGGCGCCAAATGAAGCGCCCATACGCCAGCTGCCCCCCACAAAGGACAACATGATCTCCTACCTTTTCACGCTGTTTGGGGCAAATTTTTTTTGCTGTGCATGTTTCTGTCTTTCTGCCTCACCAGCAGCCTCTGGGAGGGCGGGAGGACATTTTCCATGCTATTCCCGCCTTCCTAGACATTCCTGGGCCACACAACAGCTGAAAAAAAAATCTGTGACCACCATTTTGTTTAAAAAACAGGTGGTGCTGCAAGGCAAAACCCTGCAGCCAAAGAGATTATTTATCAGTGTCATCTGAGGAGAGAGACAAGGCACTTGCATGCTGTAAACCCATTACTTCTTGTTTTGATCCTTGTCCATCGTGGCTATTAAAATCCATGGTGGTTGCTGTGGAGTGGGTGAAGAACATCATTAATTCTTCACTGGAAGAGTGCAAGCTGCCTTCCTGTTTGAAAAATACCATTGTTCACCCACTTTTCAAGAAGCCAAATCTAGCTACAAAGATCTTAGACAACTTTAGAATTGTAGCAAATATCCCCTTTTTGGGCAAGGTCATCAAGAGGATAGTGGTGGATCAGCTGCAGGCATTCTCGGATGAAACCAACTGCTTGGATCCATTCTAATCAGGTTTTAGGGCTCACCATGGCACTGAGGCCGCACTGGTTGCACTGCAATATGACCTTCTCTGGGAAGCAGACAGGGGAGCGCCATCTCTTTCCTTGCTGAGCGGACCCAGAGAGTTCAACTCAGGGAGATTATTTGTCTCCATGAATCCTCCAATGGGGTGTTTCACAGGAGTCAATCATCTCCCTGTTGTTGTTTAATATCTACATGAAGCAGCTGGAAGAGGTCATTAGGAGATTCTGGGTTTTGTGTCTCCAATATGTGGATGACACCCAACTCTATCTCTCATCATTTGCAGTTGATGTGGTCCAATATCTTGACGAGTGTCTGGACTTGATAATGGAGTGGATAAAAGCTAACAGGCTGAAATTGAACCCTCATAAGATGAAGGTTTTGGTGTTTGAGAGGCCGTCTGCCCAACTGGGTGGCCAGGTCCCTACCATGGGTGCAATATGGACCCATTGCTTTCATTTGAACAACAAATAATGGTGGTGTCCAAAGCTGCTTTTTTCTATAGATTGCACAGCTATGTTCCTACTTGGACAGACTTGAAGTTTCCCTGAACCAATCACTGATAATCTCAGGGATTGACTACTGTAATGCTCTCTACATGGGGCTTCCCTTGTGTCTGATGCGGAGATTACAGAGGGTCCAGAATGCAGCACCCAGGTTGGTGACAGGCATAAATAAATTTGATCATATTTCTCCAGCCATGGCAGGCCTGCATTGGTTACCTGTTGCCTACCATGTCAAATACAATGTGTTAGTGTTATCATATAAGGCCCTATATGGTTTGGGATCTTGTTATCTGTTGGAGGATCTCTCCCTCAGAACAACTCTCTGCATCACCTATTCGTCACAGTCTGCTCAGTCCCAGGTGCCGACACCGAGGATGGCTAGAAAGTCTATAACTAGAAATAGAGCCTTCTTGGTGGTTGATACTCTGTGATAGTTGATCCTCTGTGCCATCAAACACTAGCTATTCTATTTTATTTTGGGACGTATTTGTTTGGTTGGCCTGTTTTTATTTGTTGTGTGTTTTGTTGGGTTATTCAATGTTTGTATGTACACCACCCAGAATAGGAAATTTCCCCAAGTGGGTGGTATAGAAATATAATAAATAAATAAATATTATCCCTTTGATATCAGTGAAATATTTTGTGATTTATATCAAAATTCTCCTTTCAGTGAGGCTAAAAGTTGGGATCCTCATTGGAGAAAAATTCATATAGATCAAATGTGATTGATTCTGCTTATTTTTTCATTCAGGTTGGTAACATGGGGTGCTTTCCCCCATCTAGGTGTTCCATTAACCTGAATAGCACACCCTTATGCCATTTGAAACAATCAAATGCGAATAAAGTAACCAAACCTCATGCATTACTATAGGCAAGTAGGTCTATATCAGGGGTTCCCAACCTATGGCCAGTGTTGCCTCCATCACACCTGGAAGTGGAAGCAAACATTTTTACATCAGCTGTAAAACAGACCTGCATATGTGTAAATGTGCCCGCAATTGTCATAAACGTGGAAGTGGCCACATTTACAACAGCCATAAATTCACCCACTTCTGCTTCCAGGGGGCATGGTCTGGCCTGCTCAGCTGTCTGGGGGGGCATGGTCAGGCCCATGGCATAAAAAGGTTGGGAACCCCTGGCTTATATTCTTCAAATTTATTTCAATGTAAGAAATCAAAAAGTAAATGGAATAACAGGCAAGTTTGGTCTTGGAACACAGAATGAAGCAGGGCAAAGCTTGATAGAGTTCTGCCAAGAGAATGCACTAGTCATAGCAAACACTCTCTATTAGCAACACAAGAGGAGACTTTACACATGGACATCAACAGAAGGCCAACATCGAAACCAGACTGATTACATACTCTGCAGCCAAAGATGGAGAACCACCATACAATCAGCAAAAAAGAGACCTGGAGCAGATCATAATCTACTGATTGCAAAATTCAGATCATAATCTACTGATTGCAAAATTCAGGCTTAGACTAAAAAAATAGGGGAAAGAATTAGGCCAGACAGGTATGACCTAGACAACATCCCTAAGGAATACACAGTGGAGGTGTGGAACAGATTTAATGGCTTAGACATGATAGACAGAGTACCAGAAGAATTATGGATAGAGGTACGGGACATCATACAGGAGGCAGCAAGGAAAACCATACCAAAAGAAAAGCATAAGAAAACAAGGTGGTTGTCTGATGAGGCTCTTAAAATAGCAGAGGAAAGAAGGAATGCAAAAGGCAAAGGAGAAAGGAAAAAATTCAACCAATTGAATACAGACTTACAAAGAAAAGCAAGGAGAGATAAGGAAACCTACCTAAATGGAGAATGCAAAGAAATAGAGGAAAACAATATAAGGGGTAGGACTAGAGATCTTTTCAAAAAATTGGGGAAATCAAGGGAACATTTAAAGCAAAAATGACCATAATAAGGGACAAAAATGGGAAGGAGTTAGCTGATGCAGAAGAGATTTTAAAAAGATGGCAAAAGTATACAGAGGAACTTTACAAAAAGGACCTCAACACCCCTGATAATCACTGTTAGGATACATGGGTTATGTAATCCCCACTATGTATTGTACTGGATCGCAGTCTGTACCTTTAAGAGCCTCTCTGTGCTCTGACCCAGATGAACCGAATCAGAGAGTGGCTCACCAGTTTGCTACTATAAAGGAAGCGCACTCTGAGCATTCTCTTGGGCTATATTCACAAGGGGGTATATTCTCCAAGGGCTAAAGTTCCTGTGGGCTATCTGAACTATGGTGCTACACTGCTAGGAACTATGGAACTGGAAGCTATGGTAAGCTATGAAACTATGAGCTTTAAGCCTGATACTGAATGACTGCAATGATACTGCAAAAGGCTTCTAAGGACTGAACTCTGTTTGCCTCATGTTTGCAACTGAATAGCAAGCCTGATTACTGCAATTGGAAGGAAACTACTGCCTGCATCTGCTCAAAGGTACCGTAGTCTCTACTAAAGACTGTTTACTTGGACATTTGTTATCTCTTATGGACTGCTGCCAACTGTACTGAGAGCTGCTTATCTCAGGAATATGTTTATGCTTTTCCTGTGTTTGCTGAAAAGGAAAGCTATTTTCTTTTCTTTATACAACCTGCTTGTCTGTGTGGAAATCTCTCCCAGTTGTCACTGCGTACACTGCTAGCCACTTTGCTCTGCTAAACAGAGGCAAGCCTAACTGAGGTACCCCCAGCACCCCAACACCCTATCAATCACACTGATGAGAACATTGAACTTGAGCTAGACATCCTAGAGCAGTGATGGGCAGTCTTGGCCCTCCAGCTATTCTTGAACTTCAATTCCCAGAAACCCTGACCAGCTGGTGTGTTGACTTCGGCTTCTGGGAATTGAAGTCCAAGAACAGCTGGAGGGCCAAGACTGCCCATCTCTGTCCTAGAGAGTGAAGTCAGAAAAACCCTAAAAAGCACTGCAAACAACAAAGCCAGTGGAGATGATGGTATCCTAGTTGAATTTTTCAAAGTTCTAACAGATGATGGAATCAAATTATTGCATTCTATATGCCAGCAGATTTGGAAAACATAACAATGGCCACAGGATTGGAAAAGATCAGTATATGTTCCAATCCCAAAAAAGGGTAATGCCAAAGAATGTTCATATTATCGAACACTAGCAAGGTTATGCTCAAGATAATACAGGATAGACTTCAGCAGCATGTGGAAGGAGAATTACCAGAAGTGCAGGCTGGGTTCCGAAAAGGCAGGGGAACTAGAGACCACATTGCCAACATACATTGGATCATGGAGAAAACAAAGGAATATCAGAAACAAGTCTACTTCTGTTTCATTGACTACACCAATGCCTTTGATTGTGTGGACCACAGCAAAATGTGGCAAGTAATTAAAGAGATGGGAATACCAGAACACCTTATATGCCTCATGAGAAATCTGTACATGAGTGAAGAAGCAACAGTTAGGACAAAATACGGAGTGACAGAGTGGTTTGGAATAGGAAAATTAGTAAGACAAGGCTCCATTTTGTCACCCTGCTTATTCAACTTAGACACAGTGCACATAATGTGCAATGCATGGTTGGATGACTCACAATATGAGATCAAAATTGTTGGGAGAAGCATCAACAACTTGAGATACGCAGATGATACTACCCTAATGGCAGAAAGCAAGGAAGACCTAAAGAAGCTGCTGCTTAGGTTGAAAGAAGAGAGTGCAAAAGCTGGCTTGAGACTCATCATCAAGAAAACCAAGATAATGGCAACAGGCCTTATCAGTCCCTGGAAAATAGATGGGGAAGAAGTAGAAGCAGTGACAGATATTACTTTCTTAGGATCAAAGATCACTGCAGATGGTGATTGCAGCCATGAAATAAAAAGGCGACTGATGCTTGGGAGACAAGCTATGAGAAACCTGGGGAACATAGTGAAAAGCAGAGACATCACCTTGCAAACAAAAATTCGCATAGTCAAAGCAATGGTATTCTCAGTGGTAACGTATGGTTGTAAGAGCTGGACCATTAGGAAAGCTGAGCACAGAAAGATGAGCCTTTGAGATGTGGTGTTGGAGGAGAGTTTTGAGAGTCCCCTGGACAGCGAGGAGAACAAATAGGTCGATCTTAGAAGAAATCAATCCTGACTGCTCATTAGAAGGTCAAATAGTAAAGATGAAGCTAAAGTAGTTTGGACATCAAATGAGAAGAGAGGATTCACTTGAGAAAGCCTTGATGCTGGGAAGGGTGGAGGGCAAAAGAAGAAGGTGGTGGTCAAAAATGAGATGGCTAGATGGTATTGTAGATGCAATGGGCACAAAGCTGGGTGGGCTGAGGAGGATGGTCGATGACAGAGGTACCTGGTGGGCAATGGTCCATAGGGTCGCAAAGGGTCGGAATCGACTGTGTGACTAAGCAACAACAAAAAATGAAGTTGATTCCGACTCATGATAACACTTTCCAGGGCTTTCAAAGTAGAGAATGACCAAAAGTGGTTGGCCAGTCTCTTCTTCTCGAGTCCCCCTCACACTGGACACCTAGCCCCAGTCCACACAGTTTGGCTATTTTCCCAGGAGGCAAAATGGAGAATTGAAATCCCAACCTAGCCAGATACTTAAATCTATGAACTATTCAACCACGTACCTCATGTATTAGAGCAGAATAAATAGGTGGTTCATGAAAATACCTGACTTTCACTGTTTGTTTGTCTGCAGCCAGGTATCTTTCTTTTTCTCAGACCCCCAGATTTGTACTTCAAAATAAAAGTAGGAATAGAGGCCAGAATCTTTAAGCTCTGGTCTCTGAAGAATATGAAGTATATAACCTCCTTCTTTCATGTTCTCTTTCATCATCTCTTCCCTGAATTTAAGAGCTGGTCTCCAACATAGATCACAAGTCCAAAAATGACTTATTGATAGACAATAGAGCGTTCAAGGTAGCAAATGATTCATGTTATTAAAAAAATATGAAATGAGTTTGCAAACACAGCACTTGTTACCAATTTTCCTTTCTTCTCCCTATTGTTTGTAAATCTATGTTATGGAACTGATATTAGCATAGAATTTTCTCCCCACATATGGTGATACAGCTGAAACTTCTTCTTGAGATGCAACAGAAGCCACTGATGTATCATCAGGGGAAGGTCTATGCGTGATTGGCAATGTGGGACCTGCAGGGTCATGATGAGGATTAAACCAGCAGAGCACCCATTTTGTGAGGATGAGTAGCCATCATTTTATGTTGTTTGTGCCAGACATTGCCTTCTTCTGCATCAAGCAGGAAGAAAAACTTAAATAACCTTTTCCTGTCATTAAAAAAGAGGCTTGCTGAAAAGTATTGTATTTCAACATCTTCCTGAGCAAATATTGTGAATAATTTATTTGTTAGACTCCAGGGGCCTGCTTCTTGTATTTCAGATAATCCTCAGTGAGGTTGTACTGCTCAAGATGTGCTGCTCAAAAGTAGTTGAGAGTAGCTCAAGAATATGACGAGCAATATCAATGTACTTTATATAAAGTTAAAGGTCTTCCTTGCTCGAAAGCTAGTTATGTCCAGCTCTAGGGGGCAGTGCTCACCTCCGCTTACAGCTAGTACTTAGAAGATTGCAAGTTTGAATGCACTATGAGTGCAAATATGTTTTATTGGGGGGAAATAGGCTAGAAATCTTTGGGTTGATGCATAGCTCTCATATGAGTAGGGAGGTTTTGATGAGAGGGAACTTTTGATCTAGCAGTCACTCGTTCTGGGATATTACAGATGCATAAAAGGACTTCATGTATATTTGAATCTGTGCTCATGCCTTCTGATTTCAGCTACGTCCTCCCCTCAATTCTACAAGAATAAAACAATTTTTCCCTTCAAAGCTTTCATGTACCACATGAGTCATTCATTACACCTTCACTAGAATACATAACCTTGACCTAAATTGGAATCTGAACTTTAGAAATTCACCTTAACAAAGAATGCAATTACCAAATCTTTGTAGAACTGAATAACACATTACCATGACCTTACCTATATGGGCAAAATCAGAGTTAAGGCACATGAGAGAGAGAATGATTCTTATTAGAAAAATGTGGGAAATGAAATATTCAAGGAGAGAGAAAATAGGCTATAAAGTTTGACACTAAATGCTACTTACTTCTACTACTTACATCAAAATATGGGCATTTAATCTCTTTTCAGCAGAAAGGAAAGGATGGAGGTATTTCTATTTATGGAATCATCACCGAGAATCTGGTTGACTTCACCATTTCTACTTTGTTATCGAGATATTTCTATGAATAAGAATATTAACTGTACCTGAAAACTCTTTAAAGAAACTTTTTCAGATGCCCAGAATGAACCTCTATCACATGTCACATATAATGTATTTTACATGCCATAAGACTACTGTTTTTATTTTATATGATTAAAATGGCTACATTTAAAACTAATTTTACTCCCAATGCTGTCTTCAGCATTTATTTATTTATTTTATTTGTTTCAATTTTTATGCCGCCCACTCAGGTAAAAACCCGACTCAGGGCGGCGTACAACCATAAAAATACCTAAAAACAAGTTAAAACCCCAACCACCCATTATCCACCCACCCTCCTTCCACTTCCCTTTTAAAAGCTAAAAAAGCGGGGACAAGGGGGAATACATAAATACAAAAAGAGGGGCATTGACTGAACTCAGTTTAGCTAGGAATGAGCCAGCAGGCTGGGGCCACATTCCCATCAGGACCCCACACCTGCCCTGCCAGCCAGGTCTTCAAACCTTTTCTAAAAGGCAGCAACTCCGTCTGAAGCCTAAGCTCTATTGGTAGGAGGTTCCAGAGGGCTGGTGCAGACATGGAGAAGGCCTTTTCCCCCATGCCAGAGAGGTGAGCCCCTCTGGCTGATGGCACAACTAGGGAGCCCCTCCGGTCCACTCTGGTCAGATGGGCAGACACTCTTGGGATGATGCGATCTCTCAGGTATCCTGGCCCACTGACATATAGGGTTTTAAAGGTCAAAACCAGCACCTTGAATTGCACCCGGAGACAAACTGGTCACCAGTGCAGCTCCTGGAGTAGCGGGGTGGGGCAGACATAATGTTCACAGCCCATCACCACCCGGGCAGCCACATTCTGGACCAGATGTAGTCTCCAAATGGTCATCAAGGGCAGCCCCATGTAAAGTGCATTGCAGTAATCTAGTCTGGAGGTGACCAGAGCATGAGTGACCATGAGTAAAGGACTCCCGGTCCAGGAGTGGGTGCAACTGGCGGATTACTCTAAGTTGAGCAAAAGCCCTCCTGGCCACGGCTGCCACCTGCTCTTCCAACAGCAGTCGTGAATCCAGGAGGACCCCCAAGGTGCGCACCGGGTCTTTCTGGGGCATGCAAATATTTCATCTGCTCAGTTCATATGGAGCACTGAATGTGACTTTCTAATGTCTTTTTGTGCTGGAGACCAGTAACAGTATGCATACAAGCTTTTCAAGGAAGATCGTCCACCACTACTGTTTTCCCCGTACACATTTCCAATGATTTATGGATTCTTAGCAGATCATTTGAAAATCAGAGATGTAATTATTAACATTTGATAGCAGCCATAGAATAATTATATAGTGCTTGTAACCACCTATGAAAAGTATGAGAGGTTGCTATGGCATCACAGTGATAGAAAAAGAGTGGTGGAGACTGATTTCTCTCTCTCTTCTTTTAGGAAATCTTTATATTTCAACCATTATTCATGGATGCTTCTACTTCTACTACTTCTAATAATAATAATAATAATAATACCACCCCAGATATTATGATTGTGGAGGGAAAAAAGTGTGGATCATCGACATTTCCATACCTGGTGACTGCAGAATCAACGAGAAACAGCTTGAAAAAATTACTCGATATCTGAAAATTGAACTGCAGAGACTCTGGCAAAAATCGGCACGGGTGGTCCCAGTGGTAATCAGCACACTGGGTGCTGTGCCTAAAGACCTAGGCAGGCACTTAGAAACAATTGGAGTTGACAAAATCACCATCAGTCAGCTGCAAAAGGCCACCCTGCTGGGATCTGCTCACATTATTCGCCGATACATCACGCAGTCCTAAACGGTGGGGAAGTGTTCAACTAGTGATTTATTATACAAAATCCAGCATTGTTATCTTGTTAGGTGTGTGTTTGATGACGACGCCGCCACCGCTGCCGCCACCACCGATGACGACGATGATCCCCACTACTGCTGCCAATGAGCTGTTAGGTGGCTGGCCTCCATTCCAAAAGGGGATGAATTTGCTTTGTACCTTTGCTTCTTATGCAGAGCCCTTTGTAGCTGCACCCTCCTCCGGCTCAGCCCTTGTTGCCACAGCCCCATGCCAACCAGCTGGTACCAAATGTTTTAAAAATATATTTAAACCTGTAATAGCACTGCAATGCAAGCGCGGCGCCAAAATGGCCGCTGCGCTCTTTGCGGGCCCCCCCCCCACAGGACAGAGAATCCGGGTAGTTAGGGGCGTGGCCAGCTCCCTTATAAAAGGGGTGGCCACGAGGCAGCCGAGCTGCCATTTTACCTCAGCGACGGAGCGGAGAAGTCTTTTCCCCTGTGTCTCCGTCGCTCCTTAGCTTACCGGGAAGCCTTTTGGTAGCGGTTCTTCCTTTTCGGCTTCCCTTTGATTCAGTAGAGATGCCTTCGAAGAAGAAGGCAGCTTCGAGTGCGGCTCGCGCTGTTAGGAGGCGCAACCCAGGTCGGAGGACCGCGGTGCCGCCTCCTCAGCAGCCGCCCTCGCAGGCCCCGGCCGGGGCTGGCGGAATGGGGTCTATTGCCCCTTGGCCCGGAGTGGGCGAACAGAATGCGGGCGCGGAAGGGGTTCCGGCCCGCGGCCCGCGAGCGGTGGACACCGCTCCTGCACCTGCCCACCCTGTTGGGCCTGCTGCTCTTGGGTCGCAGCCTCCCCCTGGGCCCTCTAGCCTCGGGGGGTGGTGCGGCCCCCTGCCTTGGCAGGTTTCTTCACCGACCCTGCCGGGCTTCGGTGCTGGCCAATGGCCATATTCGGGTCCTGGGGTACAGGGACCTGTACCCACGCCTGGACCGGGCGGGCCGGCCGGCCCTTGGCCCCAGGTCGACGTGGCAGCCTTACTGGCCCGTATTGCGGCCCTGGAAGCGTCGTTGGCTCGGGCCAGTCAGGCGGGAGCCCCCTTTGGGGTCCCTTTTGCGGCGCTGTCGGCAGGAGGACAACAGCCGACAGGGAGGGTTGAGCTGCTGCAGGCGTGTGGCGCGGGTTCGGCCACTGCCTCGCAGCTCCCCAGTCAGCAGCCAGGTGCGGGTCAGGCCCCGGTGATGAGCTCTACGTCGGTCGTGAGCTCCGACGCCCCCGGTGGGCCGGAACCACCGGTGGGGGCGGCCCGCGGGGGTGCAGCATGTGAGTATACGGTGCAAGCAAGTACACCCACACACATTCCCAATATGGGGGGGGCTTTTCAATGGCCTTGGCCTCGCGCGGGTGATGCGGGGGCCACGCTATCGGCACCCCACCCGGCGACGACGACTGCCACCCTGGGCACTGGGGTGGGTACTTGTTCTTACACTGCGGGGAATGTTCTGGGGGTGGCTGGGCTAGCTCAGGCCCCTTTTCCTATGGCTGCGGTGCCTTTTTCGGCTTTACCGACGGCGGGGTATTCCTTGCCACTGGGTGATCACTTGGCACAGACCACCAGAGAAAAGATATGGCGGGGGGAGTATGTAGATATCTTCTCACTCCTGAACAGAGAGCCTACCAAGGAAGAAAGGGAAGGACAGGATGAGAAGGACAAGGAGCAGGCACGTCGCCGTAAGCCGCCACGTACCTGGGCCAACTGGCTCCCTGCTTATTTAATATACATGGCGGTGTACTTGAGGGCGCGGCCGGATTTGGCTATTCCCATGGTCCAATATTTGGACAACATATATAGGGCGATGGTGGATTTCCCGGGTCCCTCGTGGTTAGCCTATGACGAGGAATTCCGTATGAGGATTCCCCTTCACCCCGAGATGAGATGGGATGAGCCGTGCCAGAGGCTTTGGCTTTTGTACATGACGCCCACACGCCCCGCCCCGGGAGACAGATACCATTGTGGACATGCGGTTCAGCGAGCAGCTCCAGCGCAGGTTACCCGCCAAGCGGCGGGGCAGGGGGTTCCAGCCCGCCTGCTGTGCTGGACTTTCTCGTCCAATGGTTCCTGTAATAGGAAGAATTGCAAGTACAGGCATGAGTGTCCCACATGTGCGGGCCCCCACGCAGCCTCCGCCTGTCCCAGGCCTGGAGGGACAAGGGGCAGAGGGAGGGGCGGACAGTGGGCTGGCAAGTCTGCCACGGATGGAGCTGGTTCTCCAAAAGGCCCCCTCCCCAATTAATGTGGACATGCTGGAGCGTTGGCTCGCATCGTACCCGAAGGGGGAGGATGGGGAGTATCTCCTTCAGGGTTTTAAGCAGGGATTCCGTATCCCTTTCATGGGTGATAGGTCCCCTCAGGATGCCCCTAACCTTTTATCCCTCAGAGGGAGGGAGGACGTGGCTGCGGCCAGCATTAAAAAAGAGTTAGATGCGGGCAGGGTCGCTGGACCTTTCCCCGCACCCCCGTTTCCCAATCTTAAGGTGTCGCCACTGGGCTTGGTCCCCAAAAAGTCCCTAGGCGAGTTTCGCCTTATTCATCATTTGTCCTACCCAGCCGGCCGATCGGTCAATGATGCTATCCCTGATGACCTTTGTTCAGTCAGGTATACATCGTTCGACCATGCGCTGCGCATGGTGCGCTCGTGTGGCCCGGGTGCCCTGCTGGCCAAGTGCGACATCAAGTCGGCTTTTCGCCTTTTGCCAGTGCATCCAGGCGACTTTGAGTTGCTGGGTTTCAAATTTAAGGGTGAATATTATTTTGATAAGGCCATGCCTTTTGGCTGTTCCATATCATGCTCGGCCTTCGAGCGTTTTAGTACTTTCCTAGAGTGGGCTTTCGTCTGCAGGTCAGGGTCTCGGTCTGTAGCCCATTACCTGGATGACTTTTTATTCGGGGGTGAACGGGGCTGGGACACGTGCACACGTCTCCTCAACACATTTCAGACGCTAATGGAGGAACTCGGTGTCCCTTTAGCGCCCGAAAAGACCGAGAGCCCATCTACCAAGCTAGTATTCCTGGGGGTGGAGATTGACACAGTAGCGCAGGCTTCTAGGTTACCGGGTGATAAGGTGTCCAGAATAGTGGCCCTTATCTCGGATTTGCTGGCCAAACGCAAGGCATCACTGAGGGAACTGCAGGTGCTACATGGTCACCTCAATTTCGCTTGCAGGGTGGTCGCACCGGGCAGAGCTTTTGCCCGGCGCTTATGCGACGCCATGGCAGGGTTATCCAGGCCCCACCATAGAGTCAGGCTTACCCGGGGTATCAGGGCAGACATGTTTGTCTGGTTGCAATTCCTGAGGGAGTTCAATGGGGTCTCATTTTGGAGGTCTGACCTCCTGGCATCCCCCAATTTTCAGATCCAGTCTGATGCCTCAGGATCCCTGGGTTATGGGATGTACTTCAATGGGAAGTGGGCCTATGGTGGGTGGCCACCGGCCTGGGCAGGCACGGGTCGCCTGCGGGATCTCACATACCTGGAATTTTTCCCTATTCTGGGGGCTTTGATGCTATGGGGCGAGCAGTGGGCTAATTCGGTTGTGCATTTCTGGTGTGACAATGCTGCTGTTGTACACATTGTCAATGCACAGACTTCCAAATCGCCCAGGGTCATGGAACTAGTGCGCCATTTTGTGTTGCGCTGCCTGCGCCTCAATGTCTTGTTCAGGGCCAGGCATGTTCCAGGGATTAATAATGATATTGCTGACGCTTTGTCCCGCCTGCAGATCTCCCGGTTCCGCGCCTTGGCCCCGGATGCGGAGGAATTTCCCTCGCCACTCCCGGACGAGATGTGGACTATTGGCAAGGAGAGGTGAACCGGGCGATTGGCCTGTCACTAGCGCCACGCACGCGTAAGGCGTATCAACAAGCGTTCAATTCTTACAGAGCATTTTCTGCTCAATTTCACCTGCCAGAGACCTGGCCTATCCCGGTGGACCATGTTCTGCGGTTCATGGTTCACCTGCATGCACAGGGCCTCGCACCTCGCACCATAGCATCCAAGCTCTCGGCGTTGGCTTTTATGGCCAAAGTGGAAGGTCATGAGGACAGTACCTCTGACTTCCGTGTGAGACATGTTTTGGAGGGGTGGGTGCGCGAGCGCGGGCGTTGCCCGGACGACCGGCACCCCATTTCCCCAGGGGTTCTTACCCAGTTGGCCCGGGGCTGGCCAGGCCTCTGTTTTGATCATTATGAGGCAGCCCTTTTCCATGCAGCCACAACGGTGGCATTTTTTGGAGCGCTCCGCATCAGCGAACTTGTGATGCTGTCTAAGGCGGATGCAAGTTGTAGGGCACTGGAACTCGAAGATGTCTATGTTGCCAAAGACTGGGCCCAGTTGAGGATACGCTCCTCTAAAACAGATCAGCATGGCGTAGGCAGTGGTGTAAGACTGCTACGGTGTTCTTTGGCAGACATCTGTCCGGTTGGTGCCCTACAGGAATACCTGGCACTGCGTGGCATGCACCACGGCCCGTTTTTCTGTCACCAAGATGGGTCTCCCCTTACTAAATTTCAGTTTTGGAAGGTGACAGGCAGAGCCCTCACCAGGGTGGGTCTACCAGGTGCCCGTTATGGCACACATTCATTCCGTATTGGTGTAGCCTCTACAGCAGCTGCTTTTGGGTACTCTGGGGCTGACATACGTAGCATGGGGAGGTGGGGCTCGCAATGTTTTCAGTTTTATGTGCGCCCACTCCCGCCATGAGTACCAATCCAGTCACCTTACCGCCTTTTTTCTCAATTTTCTTACAGACCCTGGGTGTCGTATTACACCGGTGACAGTATGGCTGGTGGGCCACAGCTATGTGCACAGGGCAGCGCGTTACGCTGCGGCGACAGAGTGGGGACCCCGACTGGGACTGGGTTAACACGCCAGTCTCACATGGCATGGTAAGCCTGGGATGTTATGGCGGGAGCTGCGGCCTTTCCTTTTTTCTGGCCTGGGTGCTGACCCGCCTGACATTCTCATCATCCACCTGGGGGGCAATGATTTGGGCCAGGTCACCAGCTTATCGCTCAAGCATGCGATTTGCGAGGACCTCGCCTACTTGCATTATGTCTGGCCTGCCACAACCCTGGTTTGGTCGGACATTGTCCCGCGCCATTCTTATAGAGGGGGCGTTAACCTCCTGGCCCTTGACCGCGCTAGGCGCACGGTCAATAGGGCGGTGGCGCGGTTTCTTGCCGACAGGGCTTGGGGACGGGTCAGTCATCACCCCGCTATTAGCCTACAAAATTATGACTTGTACGCAGGGGATGGGGTCCATCTGTCGCGAGGAGGTATGGACCTCCTGTTGGGTGATTGGCGAGCAGGCCTGTTGACCGAGCTGACGGTCTGGGGGGGGGGCGTCAGGCCTTCTTTGAAGCCCCTCCGTGTGGCGGGTAGCACTGGTAAGGTAAACAGTATGACCCACAGGTATCCGGCAGGTTCGCAATTGACTGGACAACACTAGACAGGAATAAATTAGTTAAACGTTGTCCGGACAACGACGAACCAGGCGACGGGGTGATGACGATAGCTAACCAGCATGCATCACCCCGTGATTTCACGGATACGCGTCAGAGGGTGGGGTCATGAGTTAGATATTGACTACGGTCAACAATTTGTTTGTTGTCAACAAACAAATTGATACAAATTGATACATTGTAGCCAACTGCCGTTGGCAATTTTGGGGTGGTACCTTACCAGTGTTACGTCGGCCTGCTTGCCTTAAGAATTATGATTGGTCGTTTTACCAATACAAATTTATAATTCGGACTAGGGCATTGAATCAATAAATGTGGCCCGATGCTGTTATCCACTTTCAATGTTGTCTGTGTCCGTTATTGGGGGGGTGCGCCTGCAATGCAAGCGCGGCGCCAAAATGGCCGCCGCGCTCTTTGCGGCCCCCCCCACAGGACAGAGAATCCGGGTAGTTAGGGGCGTGGCCAGCTCCCTTATAAAAGGGGTGGCCACGAGGCAGCCGAGCTGCCATTTTACCTCAGCGACGGAGCGGAGAAGTCTTTTCCCCTCCACCCCCTCCCTAGTTAACAGTGTGATATTTTGGTCGCTTCGGGGCCGGGTGGGAATTTTTGGCTGGGACCCATATTGGCTTCCGGGTCCTGGCTTTTTCGCCCATCCCACACTGTTGCTATGGTTTGATATAGGGGTCTTCTTATGTTCCTACTGTTGACTTTGGTCACATTGGCGGGTAGCACTGGTAAGGTAAACAGTATGACCCACAGGTATCCGGCAGGTTCGCAATTGACTGGACAACACTAGACAGGAATAAATTAGTTAAACGTTGTCCGGTCAACGACGAACCAGGCGACGGGGTGATGACGATAGCTAACCAGCATGCATCACCCCGTGATTTCACGGATACGCGTCAGAGGGTGGGGTCATGAGTTAGATATTGACTATGGTCAACAATTTGTTTGTTGTCAACAAACAAATTGATACAAATTGATACATTGTAGCCAACTGCCGTTGGCAATTTTGGGGTGGTACCTTACCAGTGTTACGTCGGCCTGCTTGCCTTAAGAATTATGATTGGTCGTTTTACCAATACAAATTTATAATTCGGACTAGGGCATTGAATCAATAAATGTGGCCCGATGCTGTTATCCACTTTCAATGTTGTCTGTGTCCGTTATTGGGGGGGTGCGCCTGCAATGGTTCTTTGGCATGGCAGCAAATAAACTGCTGAATTGTTGTAGTGTTATAACTGTAAGGGTCAGAAGAGGGATTTTTTCTTCCAGGCTTCAGAGAATTCTGAAAACTTTACTGGGCAAATATGTGAATGCAGTTCACAAACTGCTGAAAAATAAACGACTCCTCTCAGGTAATTTAAAATAACCTCCATTTTTGGCAAGATAATGTGCACCTCAGCTGTGCATCATGTGTTCATCAGTCTTTGAATTGATTTTGAACCTGGCCAAACTGATGCACATGTCAGTTGTTAATCAAGATGGCACCCTAACATTTTCTTGTTGTTGTTCAGTCACACAGTCGATTCCGACCTTTTGCGACTCTATGGACCATTGTCCTTCAGGCACCTCTGTCCTAGAACCAGACGTGCTATTCTGAATGAAGTCTGACCAAAGCAGAACTGAGTGGTACTTAGTGAGGTTAGAGATGAATGATCACTTCCTATACACCAGTATGTTGCCCATTGCTGCTATTATGGAAAACCCGCTTTCAATTTTGAATGCATTTGACTTGCTGCAAAGCTTTCCCATTCAAACACCTTATGAGGAGATAGATTTAAGCCCTGTGTGTGATCATGTTCTATTTCAAAGTGATTTAGAAATGCCACTTATTCTGTCTCATCCGATTTAGACCTAACTGAGCTACATACAATGTCAGGAAAAGCACATTATGAAAAGGTGGAGGGCACATTTTGAGCAATGAGCAAGTGACCCTTTATTTATTTTTGAATTCACTTTCTATCACCGGAAAATGAAAGCTGTTCTGTGTTGACAATTAAAGTTAAAGCATTTCTCCTCAGTACTGAAAAAAGGACCCTTTTATTTGCTTTCAGTCCTATTCATTTTCCACACCAATCTTTCCTTTTCCTCCCACCTGCCCTGCCCTATGCCCTACCAACTGAAGCATATCAGTGTAAGCATGGTTGGCAGGCAAAAATTATTATGGGATAATTTTTGTTTACCAGACCAAACAAAATCAATCAGAATTGTTTAGAGAGCAACAGCATTAAAGTGCTGCAGGATTATTTTCCTGGATTTACGCAAAATAGGTTTTCCAGCACAAATGCAAGAATATTCAGTGTGACACCTAGGTACAGTCTGCAATTTTCAAATTTGCAATGACATGGAGAAATTTGTCTAGGTCTCTATTGCTCATCTAGTTAATTTCCCACTCAGGGGCGTGTCCAGGATAAAAAAAAATTAAGCTTCAACAAAAAACACAATAAACACTCTCTACTGGCAATGTATGAGAGAAAATGAAACTGAATTAAACACTAAAACATATCAAGCAAAACGTATCAAGCAATAATGGCCATGATAAAGGGCAAAAACGGTAGGGACCTAACAGATGCAGAAGAGATTAGGAACAGATGGCAAGAATATACAGATGAACTCTACAAAAAGGACCTCTAGTTGGGAACCAAACTTGTTAGGTCCTAAGTATCTGCCTAGTCAATTGGGTAGCATAATATACCTTGTTCACTTTCTCTTAAAGAACACTGTATGTATGCTGTAACAGCTTTACTGCATTAGCTCACCAGCCCTTGTACAATGTATTTAAAATCAAGGCTTTAGCCACCCTTTGGTAAGACATCATATTTGGAGGATATCGCTCTTGATGTTGGCGCAGAGGAAAGCAGTCTGTCATTGGACTGTCTGCATGTTGAACTGCTTGAAGGGCTGCTGGCACTTACACTGGAAAGCTGCCAAAAAGGACTGCCAAGGAACTACTTACTGGAGACTACAAACTGAAGCCTGTAAACTAAACTGCTAACAACTGTTGCTTTGCAAACTTATAAACTGTTTTCTTTGTCTTGCTTGATTAATGGACTTTTGCATAGTTGAACTGTAAATACTTGACACCAAACTGAACTGTACCAACGAAGAAGTTATCCTATTTGCTTTTGTAACTTTTGCTGTAAATACCTTTGAAACCTTGAACTTTATTTTGTACATACAGTAAAACAACTATCTGCACCAAAACCTTATCTGACAGGCTTTGACTACTTTGTTTGTCATTGTGTACTCAGACTCCTGCTGCTGACTTTTACCCGAGGGTTGCTCTGCAAAACTTAACAAACCTCTAGATGGTTCCCAACTAGAGAAAGATTTGTTGTAAATAATAAATCTTCCATTGATAGTGACAGATGGACTGGATAGCATCCTCCATCTCTAATTTTAGTGATTCAGTGATATTCTGATGAGGTGGTAATTTGTCTCCATGTGGGCTTCAAGCAACTTTGTGTCAGGGCCATAGCCAGGATTCTGGATTTGGGTGGGCGAATATTTTTTCAGGGTGGGCAACAATGTCATATAAATATATGTCATATATTATGTCAAATATATGACATCACCCACCCTGAGTTAGGCATCATCCACCCTGAGTTAGCAGTTTGCCCCGGCTGCTTTTATATATATATGTAAAAGCAGCTGGGAATTTGAGATTGTTGTATGAGGTTCCTGTGTGTGTGTGTGTGTGTTTGTGAATTTGAGAGTGGGCAAACTGCTAACTCAGGGTGGGCTACGGCCCTGCTTTGTACAAAATGACAGATCTGTCTGCTAATGGCTATTAGGTGTATTTTGCAAAAGGCTTTTGTTGATGCAGCCATTTATTGACAGAACAATAGTCCAGAAGGATGAAGCACATGAGCTACTTCACAAGCCTGGCTGTTATCAACTGATTCCAGATACTTATGTAGCTATAACTCAGTTTGGCTGCAGCATGACCAGTTGAGCCAGAGATGCCATTGTCAGGATGAACAATAGAGTGGTCACACATAGGTGTAAGGCACCAAAGGAACATATAGAGATCAACTGCCTTGAGGAAGGCACATAGGTGATACTGGTTATATTTTTCATATTAACAGACCTCAAGGTTATTTGGCTAATGCAGCATCAACCTACAGGCCTGAAATGTGACATGTATTTCTGCCCATTTAAGCAGAACTGGTGAATAACTCCCTTCACTGGGGAAGAACAAAAGTCCTGTTTATTTGTTCAGTATCCATATACACTAAATAATTGGAGAAGGAGAGTGAGCCAACATGAAATGATAGGTCTGAAGAAGGGACCCTTGTCAATGAATGTTCCTCATTCAAGCTAGAGGGCAGTTCCCCTGGTGGTTTAGTGGTTGACACACTGAGCTTCGAGACTGGACGATTGGGTTTTGATAACCGAGGGCTGCACTTGGGGACATGAAAGGAGCCTCATTTGGGGGTCCCCTGAGTGGAGTGTCCCCAGCAAAAATCCTTTCAAGCCACAGTAATCTCTGACATTAAATTATTATTACTCAAGCTAAAACCTTGAATTACCTATGTTTCGGGTATCATACAGAACCTTTACAGATTGAAGAGTGTTCTCTCTTCAGACCTGTTGTTTCACCTGCACCAGGGGATTCTAGGAGTTTTTTAAGAATAACTTTTTAAGATGTGATCTTAATCCTTTAACATCTTCTGGTTTGTTGTTTTTAGAACAAACACTTGTTCTTTTGTGTCTTGGAAAAAATAACTTAAAACTCAGAAGTATTTTTGGTCAAATTCAGAACGATAAACAATAAAATGAAATGCCTGAACTAAGATAGCATTTCTGCAGTAACCATGTTGCCACTGTGAGAAAACATATTGATCAACTAGACTGCAAGATACAGTTTTTCTCATAATGATAATGTTGCAGGGCAATTGCATCCCAGTTTACATGATAATGTGCTATTATAGACCCTAACAATATTCAGCACTGTATGGAAATGAATGGCAGGAATAATGATGCATTTTGAATTTTGCCTAAACAGGTTTGAAATGTCTCCATTTAAATCCTGCAGAATGAATTTGATTTGCATAGAAATATCACCTGAGTTTAAATGCAGTTTCATTATGGAACATAATAACCAGGCACCTTTATCAGCCTTAGTTCATTTCCCACTGAGTCATTCCAAATGCAAGCATGATAATATCTATTTCACAGTAACACCTGCAGCTGCAGTGAGATCTGCCTCCCTTGGCATGGTTGATTTTTAGCCATTCAGGGAGATTACCTTAAAATAGAAGAATTAGAAGCTCAAGCATATTACCTCTTACACATTTATTTAAACAAAGAATGATAACTTTAAAAGATCAAATCTGTACAAGTTGCAATTCTGCTCCAGTTTCATTGAAAGAAACAGTGTTCTGTTTCTCATTTATTTGGTCCCTGATTGAGACTGTCATAACACAGGCTACGAAAAGACAGCACTGGGAATCGTCAGGTAGCAATATTCACTACTGACTGAGGTAGCTTCATAGATATTAATAAGATCTCTTGTGTTTTTAAGCTGCAGAACCCTACGATCCACACTTCATCATGACATTAAGATCCACTGTATCTTTGTGCTGTGTTTGCTTCCATAGATTCAACAGTGGGCACATGTGTTGCAGTCCTCATAAAGAAAACATGGGAGTGGAAATGCCACATAACATCTCTTTATGATAATCTGCAGTGTTAATTTTGTAAACCTTCTACTAGAGGTTTGGTAGCCCCACCCCCTGGACATACTACAAATTCAACTGTTGCATAGTACCTTGCACAAGGTTTTTTTGTTTTGTTTCTGTTTTTGATGGTGGAATAATGGATGTTGTGAGGAACTCTTGCTACTGGGAATATTAAACATGGTATTTGGTAATTTTACCAAAATGCTAAGACAGAGTAATAAAGCTGCTTTTTTGAAAATTGTCTGTCTAAAATGATTCCCAACTAGTAGATTAGTTTTAAGTGGTATGGGTGTGGCCTAGAACAGTGATTAACACTGGCACTCCAGGTGTTCTTGGAGTACAAATACCAGAAGCCCAAGTCAACACTCTTGCTGATCAGGGCTTCTGGGAATTGAAGTTCAAGAACACCTGGAGTGCCAAGGTTAGCCATCACTGGCCTAGAATCATCATGGATGAATTTGTAAAAGATGAAGAACCAGCAGAGGCTTCCTGACAGAGGATGGAATGGGTGCTAGTTTTCCTTCCACAAGTTCATCCCTCCTTACTTACCCTTCTGGCAGGTTCTTTCACCCCTTTGTGGATGTTTCTAAAAGATATCGGAGGCCTCAGGATGAGGAGAAAGAAGTGGAGGAAGAAGAACTTTTGACAATTCTTTTCTCTTGGCCCCATTCTTCCCATCATCAAGTTTAACCTTCTGTACTAATTGTGGATCAAACTCGGTTGGCCAACATTTTGTTGTTATTGTTCAGTCTCACGGTTGATTCCAACCCTTTCTAACCTCATACACCAGGCTCCACTGTCCGTCGTTATCCTCTGCTGCCCACACAGATCTACGCCCATTGTGTTGACAATGCCATCTAGCCACCTCATCCTTGGCCGCCCCCTTTTTCTTTTGCCCTTGATCTTTCCCAGCATCAAGGCCTTCTCAAGTGAGTCATCTCTTCTCATTTGGTGGCCAAAGTACTTGAGCTTCATCTTCAGTATTTGTCCTTCCAAGGAGCAGTCAGGGTTGATTTAGTTCAGGATCAACTGATTTGATCTCCTTGCAGTCCAGGGTACTCTCAAAATGTGGATCCAATCCAATGTTGGCCAACATGTTTGCACTGAATAGGAGGGGTGGCATTTATCAGTACAACAATGGATTGTAAGAATCTTTATTATAATTCTCATACATACCCGATTTGACCACTAGGAAAAACATATGCCAAGGTCAAGTGGATTGAAAATTTAAAGGCAATTTCTTAGCAGAATGAAAATGGTGGCAAGGAATGCACTCTTATAACCCACTTTGTACATTGAGGGGAAAAAAGAGTCTCCTTAACACATGCATCATTACTGATGCCATAGAGTCTGACTGTAAACTTTCTTCCAAAATATAACATTTCTCTTATATGAACATAATTTTTTTCCTCCAGGCTGATATTGTAGTGACCCAAGGTATAAAATATCACAGTAATCTGAATTCAGCAACAACAGAAAATAGCCCCAAATCAAACAAACACATTGCATTTAAATGTCTAAAAATATATTGACATATACAGTTGAATATATGACATACTCATCTTTAGGTACAAAGTTATCAATGACTTTTGAGAAGTCACCAAATAATCTCATTTTTCTCTTTTAACTTCCCATCTCTTTACAGTGACAAAAGTATGTAATTTCCATATGCAAAGAATACATTCTAGATGACAATTTTTTTCTTATTATTAATATAACCTTGAAACTGTAACCGTGCCTTTGTCATACAGAGAATGGAAGTTTTGTCTATAGCATATGCAGAAGGATTTAAAAAATGTAAACCCATCCAGGTTTCTGCAAAGAAATTATTATTGTCCTGCCTAGCTTCTCAGCTGTCTTTTCTTGGCATGCTTGGCATTTTACTTAAGCCCCAAACACAAATGTTGTTCCACTGTCCCTAATTTTTCACACTCGGGAAGAGGAACAAACAAGGACAAAGAGCTGGATTAGCAGTTAATATGCATTTAATGTATCAGTCTTATTCCCAAAATAAAGTTGTGGCAGGGGTCTTTATTGAATGATAAATTTATTGAAAGATTAATTGCCAGAAGACAATTTACTACAATTTCTTAGGAACATATCGTCTGTGTCTCCTATGCCATACAATCTGCCTGCTTTCCTTTCATGATAGATAAATGTTGATGAATGTGTTTTACTACATTTTATCCTGCCCTTCCTTTGGTTGTTCTCCCTTTGGCTGCTCTTCTACCACCAGTCTAATGATCTTCTGATTGACAGTAAGCAAGCTTCATGACTGAGTAGGGATTTCCCCCAGGCCTCTTGAGTTCCACTGTTGTTTTTACACTGGGGTTGGCAAGATGAGGCCTGCAGGCTGTATGCAACTCAAAGGGGACAAAATGAGCCTCTAACACACCAGCCCTTCCTTTACCACAGGGGTCGGAAACCTATGGCCCATGGGCTGAATCTGGCCCATGGCACCAAATCATCTGTCCCCAACCTTGCTCCAACCACCGCTGCCACTGCAGCTGCCAGCACTGCCAGAAACGGCCATGCACACATTTACAGCAACTGTGGATGTGTTTATGGCAGCGTTTATGTTTGGGGGACCACCAACCTGGCCCCCTCAACTGTCTATGTGTGCGTGACATGGCATGCTTTAAAAGGTTGCCAATCCCTGCTCTAGCACCTCACACCCCCAAAGAGGTTTTTTTTTCAATTTTGAAGATGATCACACATTTGTTATGTCCTCTAGGGGACAATTATTATTTCAAGTTATTTTTTCCAGAGACAATGTAACATAATATTATGTAAAATTGTTAAATGTTTGGCCTCTATAGTATCGAAGGTCCTGTCCCCAAGTAAAAATACATTCTATGAGAAATATAAATCTGAAAAATAAATAAATAAATAAAAACAATGGGTGAGTGGGAGTCAGTGGGCCAGGGATTAAAGTGTCTGGTTCCTCATCCTCTGGAGATCACCCATCCCTGTTGTAATACAGTTTTGTGTTAGGAAGATTCCCAGCAGCTCCCTTCAGGCAGGCAAGGGATAATGTGAAATGAGGTCTGACAGATTCTAGGAGGCCACATGATTTCCAGACATACTGTATTTACATGCTAACTCTGTTATATACTAATTCTGATCGTTGCTTTACTTGATTTGTAATTCTGGCTGCTGATTTGTGTGGTGCCTCTTTCTGTTCTACATTATTACTCATTAAAAGGTTTTGACATTTTATTCAGGGTTGTGGCCTTCCAAATATTATTACCATCTAGGTCCCATTAGATCCTGTCATGATGAATAGTGATGAAGAATGATGAAAGTAGCATTTCAGCAATATCTGGAGAAGCTCAGACTTCCTATTCATCTGTACTTATAGCTAGATTTATGGCAAGAGACAATGATACAGATAAGTAGAAGCATTGACATAATGCAGGGGTTCCCAACCTTTTCAGGCCAGTCACATGGTTGAGTGGGCTAGTCACATGGTTCAGTGGGCCAGTCACATGGTTCCTCCCACCCGGAAGTGGAAGTAAAATGCACCCACACATGCACAAAACATTGCAGTAAATGCATCTGCAGCTGTTATAAATGCATTTACAACAGCCATGGGTCATTTACAGCAGCATTTTGCACATGCATGGGCACATTTTACTTCCAGGAGTGGTGAGGGCAGCATGGGCTGGATGATTTGGTGCCATGGGCCAGATCCAGCCTGCAGGCTGTAGGTTGGGAACCCCTGACATAATGTATAATCATCTAATGAAAACTTACATAGAATGATACTCAGAAGTGGTTTCAGTGGTGAATTCAGCTGTGAGTACCTGGCAGAGGATTTGGCTATGGGCAGATTCTTGACTCATTCTTTAAGGCAAGTCAAAAGAAAAGAAAACTTCTCCTGGTTGCTCCTTCCTATGTCCTTCCACTTCTATGAGGAAGTGTTTTAATTTAATTTTATTTTTATTAGTGATACAGTGCATCCACACTATCCTGATACACTTTATTCACTTCCTCTACCCTCTGTGAAGGAGCAGAAGAATGTTTACCCTATTTGCTGGTGTATAAGACCCCCCCACCCCCACCCCTGTAAATTACACTGGAAAAATGGAGTGCATCTTGTACTGTATATAGTGGCCTATAGTGGGCTATTTTGGTAATAAGGGAGTGCATCTTATATACAAATTTGTCTTATACCCTGGAAAATACAGTAATTTCTTCTTAAGCACCTTCATAATATGGAAAAATCCCAGCTGGACCAAAGATGGCTGCTGGAGGCCCAGCATGCAAGGGTTGCGCCAAATGGCATATTAGTTATTGTTGTTCAGTCGCACAGTCAAGTCTGACCCTTTGCGATTCCATAGACCATCGTGCTCCAGGCCATACCTGTCAACCATCCCGATTTGGCCGGGAAAACCCCGTAATTTGAAGTCGATTGACATCATAACCCGCCCCACGCTGCCAAAACCCCGTAATTTGGCAGCGGGGAGAAACGCTTTCCGTGCATGCACAGAAGCGCTATTCCGCTTGCACAGCCCCTATGCAAGCGGCGTAGCACTTCCACGCATGCGTGGAAGGGGTAAAACCCTTCCACGCATGCGTGGAAAGCGACCTGCGCACAAGCGATGTGTGCAGGTCCCGTTTTTCTGGAGCCGTGGGTTAACAGGTATGCTCCAGGCTCCTCTGTCCTCCACCATCCTTCTCAGCTCACTCAGATCTTTGCCCTTTGCATCGATAATGCCATCTAGCCATCTCATCCTCTGCCGCCTCCTTCTCCTTTTGCCTTCTATTTTTCCCAGCATCAAGACCTTCTCTTTTGCGTTCTCTCTTCTCATTTGGTGGCCAAAGTACTTGAGCTTCATCTTCAGTATTTGTCCCTCCAATGAGCAGTCAGGGTTGATTTCTATCAGGACCAACTGATTTATTCTCGCAGTCCAGGGGACTCTCAAGAGTCTCCTCCAGCACCTCATTTCAAAGGTGTCTATTCTTCTGCACTCAGCTTTCTTTATGGTCCAGCTTTCAACGCCATACATTACTACTGGGAATACCATTGCCTTAACTATGCAGACCTTTGTAGACAGGGTGATGTCTCTACTCTTTATTATGCTACCTAGGTTTCTCATTGCTTGTCTCCCAAGAAGTAAGCATCTCTTTGTTTCATGGCTGCAATCACCATCTGCAGTGATCTTGGATGCCAGGAAAGTAAAGTCTGTTACTACTTCCATTTCTTCCCCTTCTATCTGCCAGGGAGTGATGGGGCCAATTGCCATGATCTTGGGTTTTTTGATGTTGAGTTTCAGGCCAACCTTTTCATCTCTACCCAACCTCAAACAACTCTATTTAGTTCATGCCAGCCTGCTCCAAAAGAGCCTGTGTAGATAAGCCATGCACTTACTCTGGTCCTTCCCTGGTAGATTAAAATCCCAGCCATACACTAGACATATTCTTTCTCCATCCAGATACAAGCGCTCTAGGAACCAATTCAGAAACAGTGAAGATATAAATTCCAAAAGCATCCCAGATGCCTCTAAAGCTTCTTAGGGCAGAATACACATTCCCTCAGTGTCAATGTTTCATATAATAGGCCTGCCCTACTTGCACTTTAATATAGTGTTCATTAGATGCCATTTTAAAGTGTAATAATGCTTCAGGTGGGCAACAGATCTGATCTTACATGTCTGGTGGCTGGTTGGCTGGTGATGGCAATGATGTGAGCACCACTGATGGCCAGGGAAACCCACACTGCCATTGCTGCACCAATATGTGCTCCCCAACCACCACCAGAGAGCTGCCCGCCAGACAGGCAACCCATACAGAGGGTGAATAGGAGTCTGCTTCTGGTGTGGCAAAATGGAGCCACTGAAGCCAATCCCCACTCACATAAAATAACATTTTCAGGTGGCCAGTGCTGGTTGGCTAGCATTGTTCTTGCCCAGGAAGGGACAGCTACATTCAAGCATGTGTGTAATAGGAGCATTTTTGTTCTGGATTGCAATAAACTACAGTAAGGTTTCTTCTTAAACTGTTGAAACCTAGTGGAACAGTAAAAAGTTAGAGAAACATTTTTTTTTTAAAAAAATGTTTTTTACAAATTGTATTGCCATTATAATCCTTACCATCATAAGCAAAGGACAGACAAAAGGAATAGAGTTCATTCCCACCCCATGCCCCACCCCAAGCATCATCAGTGATGTCATCTGGACATGCCCAGCAATTGCCTTAAAGCAGGAGTTCTCAAAAAATTTAAGCCAGGGGGCAGGTCACGCTCCCTCAGACAGCTTCAGGGGCTGGATGGCCATTTTGTCCTTCCTCCACCACATGGCGGGTGTGTTGGAGGTGGTGATGGGGCACATAACATGGTGTCATGGGCCGCATCTGGCCCACGGGCCACAGGTTGAGAATCCCTGCCTTCAAGGACTGATATAGGTAACGATGCAAGCCAAAAGGAAGACAAAATTTAATTTTAATTTAATTTAATTTAATTTTCCAATTTATATAGCTGCCCAACTTGGAACGACTCTGGGCAGCTTACAACATTAAAATCAGTATTACAATCTAAAAACTTAAAATCGGTAAAAACGCCAATTAAAAATACAATAAGAAATTACTCAACAGCTAAAAAGAATGTGGGAGTCATATTACTATATCAGCCAGCAGGCGGGTGTCACCACATCCCCAGTACCCCACACTTGCTTTGTCAGCCAGTTTTTTAGTTCTTTCCTGAAGGGCAGCAACTTCATCTGGAGTCGCAGCTCAATTGGCAGGAGGTTCCATAGGGCTGGAGCAGACACAGGTCCTCTTTCTGGTGCTAGAGAGGCAAGCCTCTCTAGCAGATGGCACAATAAGAGAGCCTCTCCACTTCGCAGTGGTGGGATGGACAGATGTTCTCAGGGTGATGTGGTCTCTTAAGTATCCTGGTCCAATATAAAGTAGGGCTATAAAGGTCATTACCAGCACCTTGAATTGCACCTGGAGGCACACCGGTAACTAGTGCAGCTCCCGAAGTAGTGGTGAGGCATGGACATAATGTCTGCACCCCATCACCACCAGGGCAGCTGCATTCAGGACCAGTTGCAGCCTCTGAATGGTCAGCAAGGACAGCCCATGTAGACCGCATTACAATAGTCCAGTCTGGAGGTGACCAGAGCATGTGTGACCATGAGCAAGGAGTCCCAATCTAGGAGCGGGCATAACTGGCATATGCCATGAAGTTGTGCAAAAGTCCTCCTGGCCACGACTGCCATCTGCTCATTGAGCAGGAGTCACGAGTCCAGAAGGACCCCCAGATTATGCACCGGGTATGTTTGAGGCAAGATAGCCCCATCCAGAACCAAAGATGGTAGCTCCCGAGATAATACGGGATCCCTAACTCATAGCCACTCAGTCTTGCCGGGACACCCTATGCTGGCTGAACAAAATATAACTTACATTCATGCCAAAAGATTGGATCTTCTCATGATAAGTCCTAACATGGTGCAGTGAAATGGAATAAATATGGAAAATAACATTGAGAAACACAGTATGAACAGTGGAACAAATACCCATCTAGTTGTTCCCTAAGTAAGTAAACAAAATGTTTTGACACAGTTAAGTAAGCAAGCGGACAGAAACAATTCAACTCAGTGGAGAGTGAATGTTACTAGCAGTGAGTAACATGAGGAAACCCCTTTCTCAATCCAGGAAAGAGAAGTGACTAGAAGGCCTTGTTCCTTCAATTAAAGAAAGTGATGATGTTGGCAATTATTACAACCAAATGAAATTAGTTAGAAGTAGCAAGCTGAAAAGTTATTTTCAAACTTTTATTTAAAGAAGAAATAATAAATAAATGTATGAAGGCTGAATTAAGAGCCTAACTGTGTAATGAAAATATAGCTGAAGTGCAGTGATTGAAAGCTATAGGAAAGGAAGAATCTATAGAAGGCAGGTAGGCCCTTGCCATTCCAAGAAGATTATAGTCTCTGAATAGAACTGGGAATTTTTTTAGTTCTGCCTCTGAAGTGAAAAATTATAGATGAAAAGGAGAGATCCTTTTGTCACTTAAGCGAGAGCCACTGTTTGTTTGTTGTACTGTACTGGGGTACATGTTGTCTATGAACAATTCAGCCCCTTATGTCCAAAAGGAGCACAAGAGCATTGTACATAATCATTATTGATTTCTCAAGTACATCTACTTTTGTTCAGGAGTAGTTCCTGAACAATAATTCCATATGGTGATGCAGATATTTCCTTTATAAGTTGGAAAACAAACCTTTTCACAGCATCAATGCATCACATAGTCTCCCATGCAATTTCCATATAATCCGGCACCCCAAAAGGCATATGAATATAAACATGCCTATTATAAGACATACCAAGATAATTATTTTAACTTTGCCTGAGTTCATAATAAAATCCTTTAAGGCACACTGTCTGGATAATGAAGAGAATAGTTAAAGTCAGTCACCCAAGGCATCATACTTGATATAATAACAACTGCTTGCTGTCAAGTTGATTCTAACTTACGGTGATTCTTTTTAGGATTTCCTAGGTAGAAAATACACAGAAATTGCTTATCCTTCTCTTTTTCTGGGGATGCCTTGGGAATTTGAAGCTTGCTCATGGCTACAAAGGCTGGCTCTTCTCCCTGAGGGCACAGTGGGGAATCAAATTATCTGGTTCTGTAGCCAATTACCTAAACCACTGAGCTTTCGAGCCAACTATACTTGATATAAGCACACACAGTAGAATAATATATTTGTATTCTATGTTTGAGCTTTCATATAGATTTTACAAGACCATATCCATCTCCCTTGAAGTTTTGTTGTTATTGTTTTAACAGGTATATTTCATTACATCCCTATGAAAATAATCAATGGGTATTTCATTCATTTTTATACCTGTTTCAAAACAGATTTATAGTTAATGACCACCAGAAGAATCTTGGTGATCCTAGTTTTCTGAAATGGGTTAACTTCTTTTTATTTTTCAAGATCCTACTGTTGTGGAATGAAAACGAGACAAACCGCTTTCCAAGCTAAGACAAGATAAGGAGTTTTATTATTATTTGGCCAAACAGGTCCAAAGTCACTCTATCAAGTGTCAAGATAACTTTGAACCCCAAATACATTTTCAGAGCCTTCTTTTATACCATATGACCACAGGGAATTTCCACACATTACATCATTATGGCACAAGCCTATTAGTTATCAATCTTATGACATTGTCATTCATATCGGGTCAAATTAAGAACTGTCATTTAGGTTAGAACATTCAGAAATTGTTCATGTGTCATGTCACACCATATCACTTCACAGAAATATCACTTAGCGTTCTTATTCCTTATGTGTAAATCTCTACTGCTATTTTCTACAGATAGAAATCCTACATTTACATTGCATGTTTATTCAGCATTGTTTGTTCGGCTTGTGGACACAAGGCCTTTTATTTACTTTAGCCTTGTCATTATGGTGTATATTGATCAGGTCAATCTGATCTGTTTTTTTTTATTTCAGAATAGCTTGAGGAATGATTTCTACTTTTAAGCAGAATTAATATTAGAATTAATATCTTAATTCTTTCACTCCTATTTCACTACTACATTTTCCCTCCCATAATATCATGTTGTGAAACTTTTGTTTTTCTGTTCCTTAACTGATGGCTGTTCACATTGTTATGTTTTCTTCCAAAGGCATGCTTTGGTTTGTGCATTTTATTTGACATGTGTGTGTATTTTTTTTCAATTGTAACATCTTAGCTGAGCTATTTTAATATTTGCATATTATTTGGTACAAACTATATATATTTGAAAACATTGTGTAAGCTTTACAAATATGTAAAACCCTGAGGTAGTCTTCAAGGAGGTCCCAAAAAAAATTTTTTTTAGTGTTTACCCTAATAAAATGATTTTCCATTTTTAAGGTTGCTGAATAAAATCAGTTCCTTCATCAATATTTTGACATAGTCTTCCCCCCAAAAGTATTGTTTCCACAGTTCTTCTGCAGAATGCAGAAAATGTGATCAGGGTGTGATCAGATGGCTTCAAAGGCACAGATCTGATCAAATCAGAAAGGGTAATTTTTAGAGGGAATGGTCATCCCTAAAGTGACCTTTCTTTCTGCCAGGGAATCTCTCTAGTCTGGCCTCCATGAGTGAAAGCCCTACAGAAGAAACACACATTGGAATTGGCCTGGAATATATTTCCTCATGTATCATGTTAACTTTCCTGAGCAACCACTTTCTTCACCTGAAAAACCAACAGCTGCATTTATAACAGAGGAGAAGGGATGGAATCAGCAAAAGGCTGTTGGAGATGGAAAGGGCATTACTATTTGCTTTGCAGGAAGTAGAGCTTGCTGGATCATTGTCCAAGCAAAGGGTTCCTCAGAAAAATATTTTTGGGGGATATTCTTGGCTTTTTGAATTCTAGCCTCCCCCAACATGCAGGTGTCCTCAACAAAATGCAGTCCCAAAATGACAAATCATGCCCTCAGAAGCCTTTGGAGATGGAATCTCTCCCTCCACCCATTATATTTTCTGATAGCCTGTTATAGGCTAGAAATGGACTTCTGATTACCTACCCAACAAGGGAGTCTGCTGTGGTACCTTTCTCCTGTTCAAACTCTGCTTCAATGTTTTTATTTCTGACAGTTGGTTTTGTTGGTGTGAAGAACTAAAAGGACCATTGAGTGAACTGTAAAAAGCAAATGATTCAGGGATGGTTTTGCATATCAAAACTAGCCGTAGAGGTCTCTCATCCATTTATTTATCTGATTGTTTAATATGTCATTGCCAAATCCAACAGTGAAGCAAGCTATTGAATGGAAATCACATTGCCTTCAGTTTATACTCAAGACAGGTCATTATTAACAAGCTTGTCTCAAATAGTATTTCTTTTCCAAGTTAAGGACTATATATCAATTCTGACAACAAAATAGACTCCTCTGACAATAGCTTTATTCTTTTTGCTTAGCCTATTTCTATATTAGCATGTTTTGTATAATTTTAAATATATTCTTAATTTTTAAATTTTTAACGATATTGCTTTATTAAGGAAATAATCCCATCATCCCATTTCAGAGATAGGATACTTGGAGGGTTTTTTAAGTTGTCCGGATGGACATGAAGTCTGCACTGGAGTGTTGGGCAACAGGTTTATCTGGCCAACTTCTCCCATGTGCACCACTGTCACGAGGTTCTACTGTTTTAGCATATTTCCATATAATTTGCTTCCCAGTGCCGGTGGATACTGGGAATGCGATATATGAGCACCTTGCACGTATCAAAGCTGTTTCTGGGGTTAGCTTCCAGTACAAGCTATTTTAGGAGACTGGAAATTGAAAATGTTCCCTGAACATCTGCAGTCTGCAGAAATGGAATTGTTTTTAAAATGTTTGGTAGATGATCACTGTTGCAAAGCAAACACTCAGATAGTGGGGTGGGGTGGGGTGGGGTGTTTACAAACAGACAGACAGACAGAAATTTCCTTGACCATCAGTGGATGATCAGGGGAAGTTTCAAGTCCTGGTCAGATGAGAGGGGCATGCCAAATGAAACATTGCTTCTTCCCCCACCTTTAACCACAGTTTTTTTTTTGGCCAATCCAGCTCACATTTTAGGCTTTTATTTCTTCCTCTGTCATAGAATTTCCATGGTTTCTTTCTCTGAAGTCAGAAAGTTCTTCCACATTAGTCTGTGCCAATTGATGGTACAAAGGGCAAAATGCAGCAGCCAAGCGATTATCTTGTTGTAAGTGTTCCCATTTGAGGTAGGAGAAATTCTGATTTCATCACCATTGCTGTTCCTCCATTGCCTTTCTTAGTACTTCTACATCCACACCACACAGGGCATTAATTACAACAACGCTCCAGGTTTTCTGTTTTCTCCCCAGGGAGCTCATGTTTCTACCCCAGCTGAGTTTTATATATGCAGTAACCCCTCCCACCCCCCACCCCACCCCCACCCCCACAGAACAAAATCTTGCTTGTCATTACTTCTACAGATTTTAATTTCATTGTTGGCTGTTCTAATTAATTTTTTGTGTCATTTTATTGTACTGCTATACAGTTTTAAATTACATGTTGCTTTTCGAGTCTCTGGCATTTAAAACATTTTTTTACTAAAGAAAAAACAGAAGAGAAAAGAAAACAAACATCAATTTTGATCTTGCTAAACCAGCCGTCTGACCCACTGTAGAGCATCTAGTGATATCTCTGAAGTTTTTAAGGGTAAACTCAAATGGATGGATTACCTAAGGCCTGAAATCCTCTTAGTCTAACTTGACTCTGTGCAAAAATGCAAGCTGGCAACAATTTTTGAATATTAAATGCTCCCTCTCCTCCTGAGGCTCCCAAAGGCTTGCCTAGACAACTTCAAGTGAGGATAGGGTGGGATAGGATATGTCAATTCAATTCAATTCAATTCAATTCAATTCAATTCATTTCAATTCTTCGCATAATTGAATGACGATATCCTGCTTGCATGGCACAAATTTTGTGTGAGAGTTTCCCAACAATACCTTGCATGTGTGTTTAGCAACTGAGTTGATAATAACACTTATCTATAAAACAGAAGTCTGGGTTTGTATGTGCTCAAAAGGCTCTCACACCCCTTGACCAATCCTGCTGAAATTTGGCAACCACCTACCTTGGCCTTGCGAGATCAGCACTGTGGGGGTCCCAAAACCCAGTTGGGAGTTTAAGCCCCCCAAATTGGGAAAAGGAGTGGGAACTACAACTCCCATGGTGCCTTGGGTGTGCTCTGTGGTTAGTCCTACAGAGAGAGGGGGGGGGGAGAGGGAGGGAACCTGGCACAGTAGAAATTAGCTGAGCTCACTCACCACAGCTGTGCACATGCAACATGCTGCAGAGACCAAGTGCCTCCATTTTTAAACCACCCACCCATCCACCCACTGACAGGCCTCTGTCGGCATGTCCTGCCCAACATGGCTGGCCTGGGCCAGGCTAGGCCATGATTCCACCAACGCCACTCCCTGCTGCCACCACCCCCGTCATCCCAAGATGAGGAGAAAGAGCTGTGGAGCTCAGCTGCCAGATGCAGCTGGCCTGGGCCAGGCCAGGCCACACTTCTGATGCCAACACGCCCTGCCTCCACCGCCCGGACAGCTGAGCTGCTCAGCTGCCTGATGGGGCTGGCCTGGGCCAGGCCACACTTCCACCACCACCGCGCCCTGCCTCCACTGCCCCCATTGTCCCAGGACAAGGAGGAAATGGAAAAAAGGGAGCTGCCTGACATGGCAGGCGCCCTGCCACCTGCCCCTTATGAGTAAGTTTGTCTGTTTTTTTATTTGTTTAATTTCCTCTGTGTGTGTGTAAGTCTGTCTGTCTTTTTGTTTTGTTCACTTTGCTCTCTCTCTCTCTGTGTGTATGTGTGTGTGTCTGTGACTTGCCTTTGTGTGTGTGGGTGAGTATGTGTGTGGAGAGGGAGTGTGTGTGTGTTTGTGTGTGTGTACTGTACGTAGATAAATAGGTACCACTTTGGTGGGAAGGTAAACAGCATTCCCTGCACGCTGGTGTCTAATCATGCCTGCCACATGTCCATGCAAACGTCTGCAAATGCAGACAACACTGGCTCTTTGGCTGTAACAAGAAGAGCACTGAACCTTAGACTTGGATATGACTGGCTTTTGAGCAAGGACAACTTTTACCTTATACACACACGCACACAGACAGATATATACAATATTTAGACTCCTTAACATTTACACAGACGAAAAATAACCACCCGAGCAAGGCCGGGTTATCAGCTAGTTTTTAATAAACCAATTTCAGAGCCTTAAATAATGACAACTTTCCATTGATTTTAGAGTCTGGAATATAATTGAAGAGTTGTTTAGCATTGCTTGCAAGAAGATGTACCTAGCAATGCCCATCTGCTTTGTAATTCTGTGTTGATATTTGGCTTCGTGCTTGCATGTTATTTATGCAGCCTGCTATTCACTTGAACAACAACCAAAAAATGGAATCAATATTAATGTTATTTAGATTGTGCATATTTAGGCACATATATACACATCTAGGGCTTACAGAAGGAAAAAAGACAGAGAAAGCAAACATCTAAAATCTCCTAGCTGTTTAGAAACAGATTTTTGTAGTTATTTTTCATGAAGGTGATGTATCTTTCAAGAACATTGCTACTTGTATCTGAAATGCAAAATTTTGGCAGCATGCTGGGCATTTAATTCATGATGCATAGTAATGTTTACAAGCCAAGTTCCCTTGGGATGTGTTATGGTGTGGGACAATGTAGAAAGGCATATTGCTTTTTTCATTAGCTTCTGGTTTGGCGTACAAATGCTACATTCACTACATGCCCTAAGGACAACATTGTGATTAAAGATAAAATTCTTGGTAAACTAGGTCTTCCCCAGTAAAGTTCTCCAACAATTGACATAATTAGGAACATGGAAAGAATCCCATATGCTGCAACTAATAAATTAATTTAATATAATTCAATATGTAAAAAATATGTATTTTTATTGAATATATATGTATTCAGTGATGAATACTGTACATTTTTCATTTATCAAAAATCTCTTCCACAATTTTGTAGGTAGAAGGGGAATGGTGTCATTGTCATTCAAGAATGCAAGCGTGGCGCCAAAATGGCCACCGCGCTCTTTGCGGGGCCCCCCCACCGGACTTGGACATCCGGGTAGTTAGGGGGCGTGGCCAGCACCCTTTAAAAGGGGTGGCCATGAGGCAGCCGCGCTGCCATTTTGCGAAGCGACGGAGAGGAGAAGTTTTTCCCCAATCGCTCCGTCGCTCTTCCCTTTAGCCGGGAAGCCTCTTTTGGGCAGCGGTTTCTTCTTCGCTTCTTTTCTTCGGCTTCCCAACGATTTGCGGCAATGCCTTCCAAAAAGAAGGCAATGGCGAACGCGGTTCGCCCTTCAAGGAGGCGCCAGCCGGGTCGGAGGACCGCGACTGCGCCCCCTCAGCAGGCCCCCTTTCCGGGGGCGCCCACAGGGACCGGCGGGATTGGGTCGATTGCTCCCTGGCCTGAGGCTGGGCAGCCTCAGACCGGCCCTGCAGCGGCTGCGGCCCCCAGCCCACAATTAGCAGCCACCGGCCCGGGCCTGGCGCATAACCAGGCTGGGCCTTCGGGCCTTGGCACGCAGCTTCCAGCGGTGGGCTTTAACCAAGGGGGTTGGCTGGGTTCCCTTCCCTGGCAGGGCATGCCCCCGGCCCCTCCGGGGCCGGTGGTAGGGGCATGGCCGTATTCGGGCCCTGGGGTCCAGAGACCTAGCCCGGCACCAGCGACCGGTGGGCCGGCCGGCCCTTTGCCCCCCATTAGCGTTGGGGGCTATGTAAACGTTGATGCCCTACTGGCCCGCGTAGCGGCCCTGGAGGCATCTTTAGGGATAGTTAATCCATCCGGGGCACCTTTGGGTTTACAGGTCAACTCAGCGTCTGCCGGTCCTCGGCAGGCGGCCGAACGGGTTGAGCTGCCTGAGGCACGTAGGTTGGCGCCAGCCACGGCCTCGCAGCTCCCCACACAGCAGATGCCGCCAGCAGGTAGTGGTCAGGCCCCATCTACGAGCTCGGTTGTGGTCGCGAGCTCCGACGCCCGCAGTGGGCCGGAACCCCCGGTGGGGGCGGCCCATGGGGGTGCAACTTGTGAGTATACGGTCCAAGCTAGTGCACCCACACCACAACCCACAACGGGGGGAGGTTTACAGTGGCCGTGGCCTCGCATGGCTGGGGCGGCGGGTCAGCCGCCGCCGGCCCATCCGGGAATGGCTCCAACACTCCAAGGCCCCTCTTGGGGCGGGGCACCCTGTCCTGCAGGGAACTTACTGGGGGTGGCGGGGCTGGTCCAGGCTCCTTTCATGGTGCCCAGCACTGTCAATGTGCCGGTGTCGGCATTGCCGACAGCTGGTTATTCGTTACCCCTCGGGGATCACCTGGCCCAGGCCACCAAGGAAAAGATCTGGCGGGGGGAGTATGTGGACATTTTCTTCCTGTTGAATAGAGAACCCACCAAAGAGGAGAGGGAGGGGCAGGACGAGAAGGACAAGGAGCAGTCACGTCGACGTAAGCCGCCACGCACGTGGGCCAACTGGTTACCCGCGTACCTTATATACATGGCGGTGTACCTCAGGGCCCGGCCTGACCTGGCAATTCCGATGGTCCAGTATTTGGACAACATATACCAGGCGATGGTTGATTTCCCTGGCCCGTCGTGGTTGGCTTACGACGAAGAATTCCGTATGAGAGTGTCCCTACACCCAGAGATGAGGTGGGATGAGCCCTGCCAGAAGCTGTGGCTTCTGTACATGACCCCCACACGCCCGGCGCCAGGGGAGAGGTACCATTGTGGACATGCGGTCCAGGCACCCTGCCAGGTGGCGGGGCAGGGGGTTCCAGCCCGCCTGCTGTGTTGGAGCTTCTCGGCCAATGGTGCGTGCAACAGGAAGCAGTGCTGATACAGGCACGAGTGTCCCTCTTGTGCTGGCCTCCATGCTGCCTCCGCGTGTCCTAGGGCAGGCGGACTGCGGGGCAGAGGTAGAGGTGGACAGGGAGCGGGCAGAACTGCCGCGGAGGGAGCTGGTCAAGCAAAAGGCCCCCTCCCCAATTAATGTGGATATGTTGGAGCGTTGGCTCACGATATACCCGAGGAGGGCAGATGCAGCTTACCTGCTTGAGGGTTTCCAGCAGGGGTTTCACATTCCTTTCACAGGGGACAGGTCCCCTCAAGATGCCCCCAACCTGTTATCACTCAGGGGAAGGGAGGAGGTGGCTGCCATGAGCATTGCTAAGGAGGTTGCTGCTGGCAGGGTCGCTGGCCCTTTCCCTGTCCCACCATTTCCCAATCTCAAGGTTTCCCCGTTGGGGTTAGTGCCCAAGAAGTCACCGGGGGAGTTCCGTTTGATACACCACTTGTCTTACCCGGCTGGCCGTTCGGTCAACGATGCTATCCCTGACGACCTTTGTTCGGTCAGGTATACATCTTTTGACCAGGCCCTGCGCATGGTGCGCTCATGTGGCCCGGGTGCACTACTGGCTAAGTGCGACATTAAGTCCGCGTTCCGTCTCCTGCCAGTGCACCCGGGCGACTTTGAGTTGCTGGGTTTCAAGTTCCGGGGTGAATTTTATTTCGACAAGGCCATGCCTTTTGGCTGCTCCATTTCATGCTCGGCATTTGAGCGCTTCAGCACCTTCCTGCAATGGGCCTTTGTTCGCAGGTCAGGGTCCCGGTCTGTAGCCCACTACCTCGACGATTTCTTATTCGGGGGTGAACGGGGCTGGGACACGTGCACGCGTCTCCTAAATACATTTCAGATGCTAATGAAGGAACTCGGTGTCCCTTTAGCGCCCGAAAAGACCGAGGGCCCTTCAACCAAGCTCACATTGCTGGAGGTGGAGATTGACATGGTTGTGCAAGCATCCAGGTTACCTGTTGATAAGGTTTCACGGATAGTTGCACTCATTTTGGACTTGCTGGCAAAACGCAAGGTGTCCCTTCGGGAGCTCCAGGTGTTACATGGTCACCTCAATTTCACTTGCAGGGTCGTCGCACCTGGCTGAGCATTTGCTCGACGCTTGTGCAACGCCATGACTGGCTTGGCCAGGCCCCACCACAGGGTCTGACTGAACAAGGGCATGAGGGCTGATATGCTCATCTGGCTTCAGTTCCTGAGGGAATTCAACGGGGTGTCATTTTGGAGGTCCGACCTTTTGGTTTCCCCTCGTTTTCAGGTTCAGTCAGATGCATCAGGGTCCCTGGGTTATGGGATTTACTTCGAAGGGAAGTGGGCCTACGGCAGATGGCCGCCAGCCTAGTGGGGCACGGATCGTTTGCGCGATCTCACGTACCTGGAATTTTTTCCCATTCTGGGAGCTTTGATGCTATGGGGCGAGGAGTGGGCCAATTCGGTCGTCCATTTCTGGTGTGACAATGCGGCAGTTGTCCACATTGTCAACTCACAGACGTCAAAATCTCCAAGGGTTATGTGACTGGTTCACCAGTTTGTGTTGCACAGCCTACGCCTCAATGTGCTTTTTAGGGCCAGACATGTTCCAGGTATTAATAATGATATTGCTGACGCTTTGTCCCGCCTGCAGATCCCCCGGTTCCATGCCTTGGCCCCGGACGCAGAGGAATTTCCTTCGCCGCTCCCGGACGAGATATGGACGCTTGGCAAGGAGAGGTGAACCGGGCGATCGGCATGTCGCTCGCCCCCCGCACGCCTAAGGCATATAACCATGCATTCAGTTCATTCAGGGCCTTTTGTGCCCAATCACGGCTGCCTGAAAGTTGGCCCATCCCAGTGGCTCACGTCCTCCAATTTATGGTTTACTTACATGCCCAGCGCTTAGCCCCCCGCACCATAGCATCCAGGCTGTCAGTGCTGGCATTCATGGCCAAGGTGGGTGGTTTTGCACAAATGATTTTCGCATACGACATGTTTTGGAAGGGTGGGTGCGGGAACGTGGGCACAGCCCGGACGACCGCCACCCTATTTCTCCAGGGGTACTTACCCACCTTGCACGGGGTTGGCATGACCTGTGTTTCGACAGGTATGAGGCAACCCTGTTTCACGCGGCTACTACGGTGGCCTTTTTTGGGGCGCTCCGCATCAGTGAGCTGGTGCTACTGTCTAAGGCTGATGCGAGTCATAGGGCACTGGAACTCGAAGATGTCTATGTTTCCAATGATTGGGCTCAGCTGAGGATACGCTCCTCTAAGGTTGATCAGCACGGTGTAGGCAGTGGTGTAAGACTGCTACGATGTTCCATGGCAGACATCTGTCCGGTTGGTGCCCTACAGGAGTTCCTTGCACTACGTGGTACGCACCCTGGCCCGTTTTTCTGTCACCAAGATGGGTTTCCCCTTACTAAATTTCAATTTTGGAAGGTGACCGGTAAGGCACTGTCCAGTGTTGGCCTCCCCGGGGCTCGTTACGGCACCCATTCATTCAGGATAGGGGCGGCTTCCACCGCAGCGGCGTTTGGGTACTCTGGGGCTGAAATATGCAACATGGGAAGGTGGGGATCACGATGTTTTCAGTTGTATGTTCGCCCTCTTCAACAGTGAGTACCAGTTAAGTCACTACCCTGTTTCCTTTTTTCCTTGACAGACCCTGGGTGTAGTCTTACACCGGTGACAGTATGGCTGGTGGGCCACAGCTATGTGCCCAGGGCAGCGCAGTTTGCTGCGGCGACAGAGTGGGGACCCCGACTGGGACTGGGTGCATCCGCAAGTCTCAGGTGGTACGGTAAGCGCGGAATGTTATGGCGGGAACTGTTGCCATTCCTTTTCTCCATCAGGGATGCTGACCCGCCTGATGTCCTGATTATACACCTCGGGGGTAATGATTTGGGACAGGTCACGGGCCTATCGCTGAAGCATGCGATTTGCGGTGACCTGGCCTACTTGCATTATGTGTGGCCTGCCACAACCCTACTCTGGTCGGACATGATACCGCGGCATGCTTACAGGGGAGGGTTTAACCTCCAGGCCCTTGATCGGGCTCGGCGCTCGGTGAACAGGGCTATTGCCCGGTTCTTTATGGACAAGGGTTGGGGCGCGTCATACAACACCCCACCATCAGTCTCCAAAATTATGAGCTTTACACAGGGGATGGGGTCCATCTGTCACCGGGAGGTATGGACCTCTTGTTGGGAGATTGGCGAGCAGGCCTGTTGACCGAGCTGGTGGTCTGGGGGGGCGCGGTGAGCCTTTGTTGAAGCCTCCCCGTGTGGCGGGTAGCACTGGTAAGGTAAACATTTATGACCCACAGGTATCCGGCAGGTTCGCAATTGACTGGACAACACTAGACAGGCACAAGTTGGTTAACGTTGTCCGGTCAACGATGAACCAGGCAATGGGGTGATGGCACGAGCTAGGCAGCATGCATCACCCCGTTATTTTACGGATATGCGTCAGAGGGTGGGGTCAGTAGTTAGATTATTGACTACGGTCAACAATTTGTTTGTTGTCAACAAACAAATTGATACAAATGGATACATTGTAACCAATTGCCGTTGGCAATTTTGGGTGGAACCTTACCAGTGTTACTTCGGCCTGCTTGCCTTAAGAATTATGATTGGTCGTTTTACCAATAGAAATTTATAATTCGGACTAGGGCATGAATCAATAAATGTGGCCCAATGCCGTTATCCACTTTCATTTGTGTCTGAGTCCATTATTGGGGGGGTGCGCCTGCAATGGAAGCGTGGCGCCAAAATGGCCGCCACGCTCTTTGCGGGCCCCCCCCACCGGACGAAGCCATCCGGGTAGTTAGGGGCGTGGCCAGCACCCTAATAAAAGGGCTGGCCACAAGGCAGCCGTGCTGCCATTTTGCGAAGCGACGGAGAGGAGAAGTTTTTCCCCTCCACCCCCTCCCTAGTTAACAGTGTGATATTTTGGTCGCTTCGGGGCCGGGTGGGAATTTTTGGCTGGGACCTAAAATTGGCTTTCGGGTCCTGGCTTTTTTGCCCATCCCACACTGTTGCTATGGTTTGACATAGGGGTTTTCTTCTGCTGCTGTTGACTTTGGTGACATGGGCGGGTAGCACTGGTAAGGTAAACATTTATGACCCACAGGTATCCGGCAGGTTCGCAATTGACTGGACAACACTAGACAGGCACAAGTTGGTTAAAGTTGTCCGGTCAACGATGAACCAGGCAATGGGGTGATGGCACGAGCTTGGCAGCATGCATCACCCCGTTATTTTACGGATACGCGTCAGAGGGTGGGGTCAGTAGTTAGATTGTTGACTACGGTCAACAATTTGTTTGTTGTCAACAAACAAATTGATACAAATGGATACATTGTAACCAATTGCCGTTGGCAATTTTGGGTGGAACCTTACCAGTGTTACTTCGGCCTGCTTGCCTTAAGAATTATAATTGGTTGAATACCAATAGAAATTTATAATTCGGACTAGGGCATGAATCAATAAATGTGCCCCAATGCCGTTATCCACTTTTACCAGTGTCTGAGTCCTTTATTGGGGGGTGCGCCTGCAAAGAATCTCCACTAGGCTTTCTCATTGTGAACTTCTGGCATGTGGTCTGTACAATAAGAAGGGACTCATTAATGAGCCACAATTTGTTACTGTGAGTTATGCCATTTCCATTCAACTAGTACAACCATGCGAGAAGATTGTGGTCACAATAATTATCTCAGGTTGTTATAAATCTAGTAAAATAAAGGTGAACAATATTAGTTTTAGTACCATGATACTGACAAATGTGAACTTAGTAGGACATCTCAATATTACATATAATTCTTTGAGCTACAAAGACAGAAGTATTTCATGGTCCAAATATTATGCACACACATGCATACATGCCTGTTATGTTTCTGACAATACTTTCTCTTGTCTTTACATCTGAAGGATTATCACATACTCTACAAAAGTAATCAAACCTCATCTTCCCCTCTCCCATCTATGGCTCCCAATAACAAAAGCACTCCACTCTTTAAATCAGGGGTTTACAGCCTTTCCCCCCCCATCAGGCTGGTCCTGCCCCTGACACAAAGCTGCAGGGGCTGGAGGCAGGTTGCTCCTGGTGCTTACCATTTTGATGTCATCAGCGGCAATTGTGCCAGTTTGGATGCTGTTTACATAGCTTCTGCCACTTCTCCTAGCATCGGCAAGGTGTGGGGGGCATGATCCCTCTGTTGTGAATGCTTGCTTTTAACCTACTAAGTTGACTTATTCCATATTCACTTCAAAAGCTGCAGCTGGATCTTCAATTTCCTGGCTTGGGAAGAACTGTGAACTTCATCCCATCATTCATTGATCTATGACTGTTTTATTAGTCATCAGCAAAGACAATCTTCTGATGAAGAGGTTTTTGCTTGAAGCACTTGGGGATTAGTACAGATGGTATTGTAAAGTATGTCCTTTGCATCTGTTGGGTTTCTGGCTTTTCTTGAGAATTGTCTAGGGCCATAGTTCACTGACTAGCATCTTAAATTATTGTTGCTCAAATTCTGTATCAGTATATAAATAGGTAATGCTTGACAGGATCAGTATCTATGGGTTATATTTTAGAGGATCAGAAAGAAAAATACAAAATTGTTCATAAATGTAAAATATGTAAATGTAAAAGGAGTGAATTGAAGTTGGTTGGGGCAGAGACAAGTGTATGGTCTATACATGTGGCGTTAGGATCTCTGAAAGTACAGGTGAAGTTGTTCAAATTGTAGGATCCCACTGGAATGGGCATGCTAAATGCCATGATGGTTTTGAGAATGAGCACCACTTGATTGGATGCAGTGATCTGCCTTTTGCAGTATCTTCGCCTTTATTTCTCATTCAAGACCAAAGTATGAGAAAATATCTGTAAAATCATTGCCTGGTAGAACTTACTGGAACTAGGTTTTAAAAAACAATAGGCCATTAAAATAGGAAATTAGGAATAGTGTAATGTAATGTAATGGTTGATAACTAATTGCTACTTAAATAAAATAGTTATCAGCATTACTACCACTTAGCCCCCTCCGCCTCAGACCTCTCTGTGTTCCCTCTGGTCCTCCTGAACCCAAACCTGGAATTTCTGAGACTCCGAGCAGTGAGCAGCTAGTTGCTGGTCCTGCAAAATAACCCTCGCAGCAAACTGGGATAGTTAGTTAAAGTGATCCCAGACCATAACAATGGAGAAAATAATTGTGGTAGCAGAGTGGCTTCTCCTTGGTTTAAGCCAAGATAAACTCTATATGTCTTACCCCCTTCCAATAATCACATGATGTATTGAAGAAGTCAAGTAGAAAAGATAAAGTTCATCTGTTGGTCTCAGGATACAGATAAATCCAAAAGTGTAGTTTCTAATCAAAAAGATACAGGAAAATCCACACCTTGGTTTCCCCCATGAAAGCAAAGTAAACTAACTATCCTAAGTAATCATCTTGATGACTTAAAAGAACATGGACTCCTTAGCAGCTTGGAGTCCACACGAGAACTTTATCTCCTAGTTCAAAAGAGAAAACTCACTCATAGCTCGAGACTAAACTATCTGTCCAAATGTGTCTGTAATATACAGTAGATCACAGCTTCTGGCTCAGCTAATTAGCATACAACCAATCAAATTAGAGTCTTAACCAAAATAAGGTCCGTTCTCACAATATCTTGCCTTGGTTCCCAGAGGCAGGATGTTGACATACTCAGACATAAAATCTCTAGTCACCTCCAGACTAGATTACTGTAATGTGCTCTACATGGGGCTGCCCGTGACGACTATTCAGAGGCTGCAGCTGGTCAAGAACGTGGCTGTCCCGGGTGGTGATGGGGTGCAGGCATTATGCCCGTGCCTCGCCACTGCTCCAGGAGCTGCACTGGTTATCAGATTGCCTCCGGGTGCAATTTAAGGTGCTGGTGATGACCTTTAAAGCCCTACATGGTAGTGGGCCAGGATACCTAAGAGACCATGTCTCCCCAAGGATGTCTGTCCATCCATCTAGAGCAGACCAGAGGGGCTCTCTAATTGTACCATCGGCTAGAGGGGCTCATCTCTCTAGCACAAGAAGGAGGGCCTTCTCTGTGTCCACAACAGCCCTATGGAACCTCTTACCAATAGAGCTATGGCTGCCGATGGAATTGCTGCCCTTTTGGAAAGGACTTAAAACCTGGCTGGTGGGGCAGGTGTGGGGCGCTGATGGAGGAGTGACCCCAGCCTGCTGGCTTGTATAAGATCCTCCCTCTTTTTACAGATGGGGTGGGTGGGATTTTAATGGGGATGGTTTATTAAGCGATTTTTATCATGGATGTTTTATTGTCTTTTATGCTTTTATTTGTGAGCTGCCCGGAGTCGCTTTGGCAAGGGGGTGGCAATACAAATTAAATTAACTTAACTTAAATTTCTTATAGGTAAGAAAATACGGAGGTTTTTGAGGCCTTGGTGAAGCCTCACTCCATCTCCAGTTTACACCTGTTTATAAGGCTAGCAGTGAGAGAACAGACCTTGGAATTTCTGTACAATTCTAACTAACACACAAGTTTCTAATCCTATGAAACTCCATTTTGAATAACTTGTGAGCCCATGGCACTTCTTTACCATGACAATAGTTTATTTCAGCAAAGAGAGTAAAGAAAGAAAGAAAAACTAAGAATGGGCATATGGTACCTTTAAATAATACTTTCCATCAATATGAAAATAAAGTCAGTTAAAGTTACTTAGAATATTGTAGCACTAAACTGTTAAAGGCTAATAGAAACTATTTATGCATTCTTGCAATGTTAACTGGAAACAAAAGTCTCATACCGGTAGTTGCTTGGATAACTTTAGCCTGACCTTTTGTTGCATTTAATTATTCATACAAGATGCGTGTTTGTTCTATTCTTTTCAAGTACACTTTGCCAGAGTTTTAGCAGGTCTGAAATTTTATTTTATTTCTGTACTGTTCAGCAATTCACAATATATACTGCTGAACCACAAAGAACGTATCAGCTGGGTTGCTAGTATCAAAGCACAGATGTTTGGCTTTGGCACTGTGTGGTTTGTGTAGCCTGAGAAGCAAACTCAAAGCTGTGGTTTGATTTATTGAGTCAACCCATCCCACATTTGATCTTCCTTTTCCCTGTGCTGCCTTCTACTTTCCCCGATATCTTTGTCTTATCCTCACATGATGTGTTCAAAATACAATAACTTGAGTTTACTATTTTTTGTTTCTAGAGAGAATTCAAACTTGATTTGATCTAGCACCAACTTACTGTATTTTCTTACAGTCCATGGTATCCATATTAATCTCCTCCCATACCATATTTAAAATAAATCTTTTTTCCTGTTGTCTTTTATCATCATCCAGTTTTCACATTTGTACAATAATCAAGAATATCATAGTATAGAACAGGGGTTCCTAACATATACCCCATGGGCTTGACCCATTCTGCAGCACCATTTCATGTGGCCTGCCACCGCCCCTGGAAGTGGAAGTGGATGCATTTATGACAGCCGTAAAACGCGCCTACACATGTATAAACTCAGTTAAGTCAGCTGTAAATACACCTGCAACGGTTGTAAACATGGAATCGGGAGCATTTACTTCTACTTCCTAGCCCACTCAGCTGTCCCGGGTGTGGTCAGATCCACGGCATAAAAAGGTTGGGAACCACTGCTATAGAATTATGATGTTCACCTTAATTTCCAGTAACACATCCCTACACTTTATTATTTATTTATTTATATACCGCTTTCCTCATCTTGTGGCCAACCCAAAGCAGTTCACAGTATTCAAAAACATACAGAAATACAATGATACAGGATCACAACGCAATAATACAAATTTACACATGCAAAATACAAAATTACATAACAATACATCATATTACAACAGTAATGTAAAAAATGCAGCAAGAGCAAAACAAACTGACTGAAAAATCCCCGGCTTCTTTCCAAGCCCTCCTGGTGGGCGGGGCCAGGAGGGGAAAGTCGGTGGCTCCAGTGAGCTGCATCTCCCATCCTGGGCTGGTGGCGTGGGCCCAGGAGAGACACGACAAGGACCCTCGTGGCGACAACTATTATTATTATTATTATTATTATTATTATTATTATTATTATTATTATTATTATTATTATTATTATTATTATTATTATTATTATTATTATTATTATTATTATTAAACTTGTATGCTGTGCCACTCACAGAACAACTCTTGGTGACTAACAAAGAAACAAAATATCACAATTACAATTACATGGCATCACATCACAAAAAACATTTTAGAAACATTTCAAAAAATATTGCAATTACAATTCAAAAACAATACATTAAAAATAATCATAAACTCACCACCAACAACTATGTCCACTTCCCTCCAGGCCGGCTGACTGAGGGAGTGTCCGGTGATGGCAGCGGCAGTGGTGGTTTTGTTGTCACCCGAGCCGCGCAGCTGCCGCTCATTCCCTCCAGGCTGGCTGGCCGAGGGAGTGTCCAGTGGTGGCAGTGTCAGTGGTGGTTGTTTTGTATAATTCCTGCTTCCTTCATAGATGCCCTTCCAAGTCCCACCAGCTGACTACACCATCAACAAGTTTGGGATTTGCTATACTTACAAAACAGGTGCAATTGAATTTTCTTTCTCAGTACATGGGGAAGAATCAATACTACTGGAGGGCTTCTATCTTTTTAACCTCAGAAGGATTGAAAAGGATTTCCCATGCAGATGTGTTTTTAAAAAGGCGAACTGGGGTGAAATTGCTAAACTCTGTGTGTGTGTGTGTGTGTGTGTGTGTGTGTGTGTGTGTGTGTGTGTGTGTGTGTGTGTGTGTGTGTGTGTGTGTGTGTGATTTGTTTATTTGTTTAATACAATTGGTGCAAGCACCACTCTGGGCAGTTGACAACAATGAAATAGACAAACCACAAAACAATATTATCAAACAGAACAATCTAAACAAGATAGAATCAATTATAAAAATTAATAAAATACATACCTAGATGGCATTAACAAATTTAGTGTCGGGGCAGGGCAGAGTGATCTGAGTTTACAGAAGCTAGACATAACACCTGTACCATGGTCAGATCACTATCTGGTGGGTCTAGACTTTCTGGGGGCGACACTTCATCGTAAGGAGGCAGGGTCGATTAAAGTGGTCTGCCCCTGGCAACTGATGGATCCGGATGGATTGCAGAGGGAACTGGGGGAATTTCCTCTGGATCGGCGACATGATTCACCTGAGGCACTTGTTGACCTGTGGTACGGGTCGACGACATCTGCCTTGGATGTAATTGCTCCACTATGGCCTCTCAGAGCCCGTGGAGCTAGGTCATCCTCGTGGTTCACGGAAGAACTACAGGAGCTCAAACGGGCAAAGAGACGCCTTGAGCGCCGCTGGGTGAAGACCCAGAGCGATTCCGATTGGACACTAGCTAGAGCCGCTATTAGGGCCTACCTAGTGGCGATGGGGGTGGTGAGGAGGCAGTACTTCACCTCCCTTATTGCCTCTGCTGATAATCGCCCAGCCACCCTGTTTCAGGTGACCAGGTCCCTCCTGGGTAGGGCGGGGCCCGTGCCTGGTTGGCAGGGATCGGCTGAGGACTTTGCTGACCATCTGGTGGAGAAAATCGATCGGATTCGCTTGGGGTTCAAACTTGGCGTGGACGGGGAGGGTCCGGGGGGAGCCAGTGCGCAGTCTTGCGGTGTTACCTGGGATCAGTTTGATCCAGTTGCCCCGGATGAAGTGGACAGGCTCCTTGCGGCGGTCCGTGCCACTAATTGTCCATTGGATCCCTGTCCCGCCTGGCTGGTAAAAGCCTCTAAGACGGTGACGGGTGGCTGGGTTGGGGCTATATTTAACGCGTCTTTTCGAGAGGGGATGTTTCCTGCACTGCTGAAACATGCTCTTGTGCACCCCCTCCTGAAGAAGCCTTCCCTCGATCCAGCAATCCTAACCAACTACAGACCTGTCTCCAACCTTCCTTTTTGGGGGAAGGTTCTGGAGAAGGCAGTGGCACGTCAACTGCAGGGGGTACTGGATGAAGCGCAATATCTGGACCCATTCCAGTCAGGATTCAGACCTGGATATGGTACTGAGACTGCATTGGTCGCGCTGATGGATGATCTCTGGCGAGAGTTGGATGGCGGTCATCCATCTGTCCTTGCTCTTCTTGACCTCTCAGCGGCCTTCGATACCGTTGACCACAGTATCCTTCTGGAACGGCTCTGAGGATTGGGGATCCAGGGCATGGTGTGGTCCTGGTTTTCCTCATTTCTGAGGGGCCGGACCCAGTCGGTGTGGTTGGAGAGTGAGAGGTCGAGTCCTAGGCCCCTAAAATATGGGGTGCCTCAGGGCTCAGTACTCTCTCCTCTCCTATTTAACATCTACATGAAGCCACTGGGTGAGATCATCCGTTCCCACGGGGTGCGGTACCACCAGGACGCGGATGACACACAGTTGTATATCTCGGCCCGTGGGGACCCCAGTGATGCAGTCAAAGTCCTTTCCAGCTGTCTGGAGGCTGTTGGGGTCTGGATGGGGGCAAATGGGCTACAGCTGAATCCTAGCAAGACTGAGTGCCTATGGATAGGGGGTCCTGCGTTATCCCGGGAGCTACCATCTTTGGTTTTGGATGTTGCTGTTTTGCCCCAGACCAACCTGGTGCGCAACTTGGGGGTCCTCCTGGATTTGCGGCTGCTGCTAGAAGAACAGGTGGCGGCTGTGGCCAGGAGGGCCTTCGCCCAACTTCGGGTTATTCGCCAGTTGCGCCCGCTCCTGGACCGGGACTCTTTGCTCATGGTCACTCACACTCTGGTGACCTCCAGACTAGACTACTGTAATGCGCTCTACATGGGGCTGCCCTTGATGACCATTCGGAGGCTGCAGCTGGTCCAGAATGCCACGGCCCGGGTGGTGATGGGGTGTGGACGTTATGCCCATGCCTCACCACTGCTTCGGGGGCTGCACTGGTTACCAGTTTGTCTCCGGGTGCAATTCAAGGTGCTGGTTTTGACCTTTAAAGCCCTACATGGTAGTGGGCCAGGGTATCTTAGAGACCGCATCGCCCTATGGACGTCTGTCCGTCCAACCAGAGCGGACCGGAGGGGCTCTCTAATTGTGCCATCAGCCAGGGGGGCTCACCTCTCTGTCACAAGGAGGAGGGCCTTCTCCATGTCCGCACCGGCCCTTTGGAACCTCCTGCCTATGGAACTGCGTCTCCAGACGGAGTTGTTGCCCTTTAGGAATGAACTAAAGACCTGGCTGGCGGGCCAAATTTGGGGTGCAGGTGGGGATGGGGGTACCGTTGGGTGGTTGGTATAGAGAAGTGTGCCTTCCCCCAAGGTCCCTTCTGTTCTTGCACACCTTTTAGGGGTGGGTTTTTTAACTTTTAACTTTGTTTTATTATGTGTCTTTTATGTATTTACTGTCCGCTATGTAAACCGCCCTGAGTTGGGTTGTACCTGAGTGGGCGGTATATAAGGGTGAAAAATAAATAAATAAATAAATAGTGCTGAGGCGCTAAACCTATTTGTTCTTTGTATTGTCATTGTTGTGTCTCTTTCACTTTTTTCACAGGTGGGCGGGCGACAGAGGACACCAATGCAGGCCTCCAGGCCTAACCAGCAGCTGGAGCCAGGAGGAGGGAAGGAGTCACTGCAATGGATGTTCCTACCTAAGACTCATAGCTGCATGTATTTGATAAGTAATTGAATTACCGTAGTTGACTTGATATAGCAAACTTTCCTTTTCATACCAAGGTTTTGCTTTTCATACCAAGGTTGATGACTAACAAGATACTTTTAAATTTTGACTACATATATAACTTCTTGTTTCATATATTCAGCATTAATCAACTTAATTTTAGTCTGTCACTTTGTGTTAAATTGTGATAATATGTATGACAGTAAAATACTGGTGCAGAAACCAACAAACCACGTCAGGAAGTTTGCCGAGAGAACTCTATGGACCAGAAAAAAAGGCAAAGCAAAGGGGCAAAATAGATGAAACAGGATGCTTAGCCCACCAGGTCAGAAGAGGCAGGTGAATAGGACAGTGGGAGGAGAAATACGGTGTTGTAAGGAACAATACTGTATAGGGACATGGAATGTGAGATCTATGAATCAAGGAAAGCTGGAAGTGGTAAAAAATGAGATGGAAAGAATAAGCATTGGCATCTTGGGAATCAGTGAGTTAAAATGGACAGGGATGGGCGAATTCAGCTCTTCAAACCATCATATCTACCGTGGACAAGAATACCTCAGAAGAAACGGAGTAGCCATAATTGTCAATAAAAGAGTGAGAAAAGCAGTAATGGGATTTAATCTTAAAAATGACAAAATAATTTCAGCCAGAATCCAAGGCAAACCTTTCAATATCAAACCTTGTCCGAATGAGGACAGCAGGCAGAAACATAAACTCTGGCAGAACAAATGCAAGGCAACAATCAGGAAAGCAAAGCAAGACTTTGAGGAGCGTATAGCTAAAAATACTCAGAGAAATAACAAAGACTTCTTTAAGTACATTAGAGGTAAGAACCCAACTAGGAAGGCCATTGGACCATTAGATGACAATGGAAGGCAAGGGGTTATTAAAGAGGAAACAGAGATTGCAGAGAGACTCAATGAATTCTTTGCTTCAGTATTCACTGAAGAAGACAGAGACCACATGCCCAAAACAGAGCCTATCTTCGTAGGGAGGGAAACCGAAGAATTAAGCCAGATAGAAATAACCAGGGAGGAGGTCCTTGCATGTCTTGTTAAACTAAACACTAACAAATCACCAGGACCAGATGGCATCCATCCATGAGTTCTCAGGGAACTTAAAGATGGAATTGCTGATCTCCTAGCCAAAATATATATCCTCCTGCCAACCTAGCAGTTCGAAAGCAAGAAATTGCAAGTAGATAAATAGGAACCACTTTGGTGGGAAGGTAACAGTGTTCCGTGCGCTCCGGTGTCTAGTCATGCCTGCCACATGACCACAGAATCGTCTGCAGAAGCAGACAGCGCTGGCTCTTCGGCTTAGAAACAGAGATGAGCACTGCACCCTAGAGTCGGATACGACTGGCTTTCGAACAAGGGAAACCTTTACCTTTACCTTTACCTTCCCTCAAATCAGGCTTTGTGCCTGATGACTGGAAGGTAGCGAATGTAACACCAATTTTCAAAAAAGGATCCAGGGGGGATCCAGGAAATTACCGACCTGTCAGTTTGACATGTGTCCCAGGAAAAGTGATGGAAACTATCCTAAAAGATAGAATTAATAGGCACATAGAAGAGAAGGCGCTGCAAGGGCAAATCATGCCTCACTAATCTGTTGGCTTTTACAAGGGCAAATCATGCCTCACTAATCTGTTGGAATTTTTTGAGAGTGTCAACAAGCATGTGGATAAGGGGAATCCAGTTGACATTGTTTATCTGGACTTTCAGAAGGCTTTTGACAAGGTCCCACACCAAAGGCTCTTGAATAAACTTACCAGTCATGGTATAAAGGGACAGGTCTTTCCTGGATGAGCAACTGGCTAAGGGACAGGAAACAGAGGGTAGCACTAAATGGACACTTCTCCAAGTGGAGGGAAGTAAAGAGTGGGGTCCCCCAAGGTTCAGTACTGGGACCCCTGCTTTTCAACCTCTTCATAAATGATCTAGAGGTAGGAGTAAAAAGCAAGGTAGCCAAATTTGCCAACGACACTAAATTATACAGGGTAGTGAAAACTGTGAGAGATTGTGAGGAGCTCCAGAGGGATCTCTTGACACTTGGGGAGTGGGCAAAACAGTGGCAAATGAGCTTCAACATTAGTAAGTGCAGAGTGATGCATGTTGGGGCAAAGAACCCCAATTACATTTATAAACTGATGGGGTCTGAACTCTCTGCGACAAACCAGGAAAGGGACCTTGTTGTCCTGGTGGACAACTCAATGAAGTTGTCAACCCAGTGTGCCTCAGCAGTGAAAAAAGCAAACTCAATGCTAGGGATCATTAGGAAGGGTATAGAAAATAAGTCAGCAAGTGTCATTTTGCCTCTTTATAAATCTATGGTGAGGCCCCATCTGGAATACTGTGTACAGTTCTGGTCGCCATACCTCTAGAAGGATATTATGGAGCTGGAAAAAGTGCAGAGGAGGGCAACCAGAATGATTAGGGGACTGGAACACCTTCCTCACCATCTGAAACTGCAACAGTTGGGCCTCTTCACTCTTGAACGATGACGTCTAAGAGGTGACCTGATTGAAGTTTATAAAATCATGCATGTTGTGGACAAAGTAGATAAGGAAAAACTGTTTTCCCTATCGCATAACACTAGAACTAGGGGACACTCCATGAAACTTTTGGGTACTAGTTCTCAAACAAATAAGAGAAAGTACTTTTTCACCCAGAGGATTACTGGTCTATGGAACTCCCTGCCAGAAGTGGTGACAGCTGTCAGTCTTGACAGCTTTAAGAAAGGATTAGACAAGTTCATGGAGGACAAGGGTATCAATGGCTATAATTATGGATACTTAAGGACAACCTCCGGGTTGGAGAGATAGGCAGGATATCTCTCAGTGCCATTTCCAGGGAATCCTAAGCAGGTGAAGGCATCTCCTTGGGAATACCCTGAAGGAAATGGTGAGCCACTGTGTGAGACAGAATGCTGGACTGGATGGGCTGTGGCCTGTTACAGCAAGGCTGTTCTTATGTTCTTATGTTATGTACTGTAATCCAAATATACGTACTAACCACTGGTGCAGATGAAGCCATAGTTGATCAGTTCTAGGAGGACCTAAAACACCTCATAGAACAGACACCAAGAAATGATGTCCACATTATCATAGGAGATTGAAATGGCAAAGTAGGAAATCAAAAAGTAAATGGAATAACAGGCAAGTTTGGTCTTGGAACACAGAATGAAGCAGGGCAAAGATTGATAGAGTTCTGCCAATCACCCTCTTCCAGCAACACAAGAGGAGACTTTATTCATGGACATCAACTGAAGGCCAACATCGAAACTAGATTGATTACATACTCTGTAGCCAAAGATGGAGAACCACCATACAATCAGCAAAAACGAGAACTGAAGCAGACTGTGGCTCAGATCATAATCTACTGACTGCAAAATTCAGGCTTAGACTAATGAAAATAGGGGAAACAATTAGGCCAGACAGGTATGACTTAGACAACATCCCTAAGGAATACACAGTGGAGTTGTGGAACAGATTAAATGGCTTAGACTTGATAGACAGAGTACCAGAAGAATTATGGACAGAGGCGTCGGACATCATACAGGAGGCAACAAGGAAAACCATACCAAAAGAAAAGAAGCATAAGAAAACAAGATGGTTGTCTGATGAGGCTCTTAAAATAGCAGAGGAAAGAAGGAATGCAAAAGAAAGGAAAAAATTCAACCGGTTGAAAACAGACTTTCAAAGAAAAGCGAGGAGAAATAAGGAAACCTACCTAAATAAACAATACAAAGAAATAGAGGAAAACATCATAAGGGGTAGGACTAGAGATCTTTTTTAAAAAATGGGGAAATCAAGGGAACATTTAAAGCAAAACTGACCATAATAAGGGACAAAAATGGCAAAGATTTAGCTGATGCAGAAGAGATTAAGAAAAGATGGCAAAAGTACACAGAGGAACTTTACAAAAAGGACCTCAACACCCCTGATAATCACAATGATGAGAACATTGAACTTGAGCAAGACATCCTAGAGAGTGAAGCCAGAAAGGCCGTAAAAAGCACTGCAAACAACAAAGCCAGTGGAGATGATGGTATCCCAGCTGAATTTTATCAAAGTCCTAAAATATGATGGAATCAAATTATTGCATTCTATATGCCAGCAGATTTGGAAAACACAACAATGTCCACAGGATTGGAAAAGATCAGTATATGTTCCAATCCCAAAAAAGGGCAAATTATCAAACAATTGTGCTCATCCCACATGCTAGCAAGGTGATGCTCAAGATAATACAGGATAGACTTCAGCAGCACGTGGAGAAAGAATTGCCAGAAGTGCAGGCTGGGTTCCGAAGAGGCAGGGGGACTAGAGACCACATTGCCAACGTAGAGGCAGGGGGACTAGAGACCACATTGCCAACATACATTGGATCATGGAAAAAACAAAGGAATATCAGAAACAAGTCTACTTCTGTTTCATTGACTACACCAAGGCCTTTGACTGTGTAGACCACAACAAAATGTGGCAAGTAATTAAAGAGATGGGAATACCAGAACACCTTATATGCCTCATGAGAAATCTGTACAAGAGTCAAGAAGCAACAGTTAGGACAGAATACGGAATGACAGAGCGGTTTGGAATAGGAAAAGGAGTAATACAAGGCTGCATTTTGTCACCCTGCTTATTCAACACACAGAGCACATAATGCGCAATGCAGGGTTGGACGAATCACAAGTTGGGATCAGAATTGCTGGAAGAAACATCAACAACTTTACTACCCTAATGCAGAAAGTGAGGAAGACCTAAAGAGCCTCTTGATTGGGTTGAAAGAAGAGAGGGCAAAAGCTGGCTTGAGACTCAACATCAAGAAAACCAAGATAATGGCAACAGGCCCTATCAGCACCTGGAAAGTAGACGGGGAAGAAGTAGAAGCAGTGACAGATTTTACTTTATTAAGATCAAAGATCACTGCAGATGGAGATTGCAGCCATGAAATTTAAAGGCGACTGATGCTTGGGAAACAAGCTATGAGAAAATTGGGGAACATAGTTAAAAGTAGAGACATTACCTTGCAAACAAAAATTCACATAGTCAAAGCAATAGTATTCCTGGTGTTAATATATGGTTGTGAGAGCTGGACCATTAGGAAAGCTGAGCACAGAAGAATAGATGCATTTGAGATGTGGTGTTGGAGGAGAGTTTTGAGAGTCCCCTGGACAGCGAGGAGAACAAATAAGTCGATCCTAGAAGAAATCAACCTTGACTGCTTGTTGGGAGGTCAAATAGTAAAGATGAAGCTAAAGTACTTTGGACATCAAATGAGAAGAGAGGGTTCACTTGAAAAAGCCTTGATGCTGGGAAAGGTGGAGGGCAAAACAAGAAGGGGGTGGCCAAAAATGAGATGGCTAGATGGTATGATAGATGTAATGGGCACAGAGCTGGGCGGGCTAAGGAAGATGGGGAGGACAGAGGTGCCTGGCGGGCAATGGTTCATAAGGTCTCAAAGGGTCGGTATCAACTTTGCGACTGAACAACAACAACAAAATCTAACCATTTCGTACATTGAAATCTAGTTTAGTCTATGGAAGTAGCACATTTTTTTTTAAAAAAAGAGAGAATATATTGAAATTAGAAACTGGAAGATATGCCTAAGTATAGCATTTTCAAGAAGCTTCTATGTTCTTTGAACCCTTTAACCTTCCCCTTCTACGGGAAAATGAGTGCCATCTAGTTATTATGCATGATCCAAGAATTCTCGGATTATTCTGAACACCAGTGACGTCCCTTCTGAAATGGAGTTATGTGTGTGCATCATAATTTGAATGTTAACAATGACCTGCTGGTTTGGGTCTGGAGATTTTTCTTTTAAAAATTGCATTTAATATTGTATTGGTTTGTTTACATTTCTCATGAGTTCTGCCATGATTCAAAATGCTGGGCATAGAATATATTGTATGGAGATTTATCTAGTGGATATTTCATAAGTTCTTAGGAATAATGCATGAAGTAAACCATTTGTATGATTTACACATGAAAAAGCCAGCTGAGAAAGTCAAATTGAAAAAAAATATCCATTTGCCAAATCTGTTCATGGCATCAATGAGTTTAATTGCTGGACCAGAAGATTTAGTGAACATGTTGCTAAGATAGGAAAAATATTTTAAAATTATATTTTCTTTTTTCCAAAAGGTATATTTGGGGACAAACATTTCATTTCTTACCAAATGAACAACAAAACACAAAGACTATACTATCCATTGGATGAAGATTTTTTCTCTCTTCTACTCTGATAATATTTCTTTCTGAAATTAAAAAATTGTAAACATTGATCATGGAAACAGTATTGATCATGGAAATCAGTATTGGCAAAGGATTAGTCTTAATAAGAACCCAATCAGGAGTTGGGAAAAGAGGGGGAAAGGGGTTAGTGCCATCAGTGACAGATGTTGTGAAATCTGCTGTACCATAAATTATTGACTCTACAAGAATCTTAACCTATAAAACCAAGTGTTCACCGTTGGAATGGGCTATGGGCTGCTATACGTCGCCTTACTTACCCGTTCCCTCCCTTCGAGAGCACGGGCTAAGTGCCTACGCAGGTCAACGAATGGTTTAAAAAATCGTGATTGGGGCATCAGCCCCACTAACGGCAAGAAACGTAAAGAACTTCACGTCCCGAAAGTCCTTGCGCCGCGCCGCGCCAGAGCCAATCAGGCTGAGAGGCTCTCGCACGGAGCAGCGTTCCAACACGCGCCGCAGCCAATCAAAAGAAAAGGATTTTAAAAAAACGCAGCACAAACACAAAGCACCAACACATTACTACAAGCCCCAGCGTCCTGCGCGCAATGTGCGAGCAGAACGAGGAGGCAGCCGGCGCGCAAAAACAAAACTAAAAAAAAACCGCCTCCGCAACCATTCAACCCCACGGGCGAGCCAGCATGGCCCGTGGGGGGGGGGGGGGGAAGAACCCGCCGCCGCTACTCTTCCATTCGAAGGGCCGGCGCACGAAAAATAACAGTTAAAAAAAAGCCCACCGCCGAGCCAGCATGGCCCGTGGGGGAAAACCCCCCCCCCACCGCCACCATGGCCCTTCCGATCGAAGGGCCAGCCGGCGGGCCAAAAAAACGAGAAACAAACAAAAAAATAATGCACCCCCGGCCGCCGCTGCCCTTCCCTTCGAAGGGCCAGCCACAGCACCAAAACTTAAAGCAAAAAACCCACCCACCCATCCCCCGCAACTGCCCTTCTTTCCCACCGGGCCAGCCAGTATGGCCCGCGGGAAAAAAGAATGAACACCCCACTGCCTCTGCCCTTCCTTCCCATGGGCCAGCAAGTATGGCCCGTGGGAAAGAAAGCCTCCCCGCAAATGCCTATCCTTCCCACGGGCCATCCAGCATGGCCCATGGGGAAAAAAAACATCCCCGCAATTGGCCTTCCTTCCCACGGGCCATCCAGCATGGCCTGCGAGAAAGAAAGCCACCCCCACACACACACACACTTGAAAAAACACAAACAATCTCAAAACAAAACCATTCAAAACCACACCAAAACCAAAACAATAAACACACAAACAGCCAAATATGAAGAAGATAAACACACACATACACCCCCCAAAAAGAATCAACCCCCAACCCCTCCCCCCAAAAAAACCCCCACATACCTTACAAAAAGACGTCTTCCTACTACGAGAACCGGAACACAAATGAGAAAGAGGAAACTTACGGGAAGCGACACCAAGAGGACAGAAGGCTCAAAAGCTCAACACCACCACCCAGTGGCCAAAACAGAAACAACATTCTACAATATTTGAAACATAATAATTCTACATTTAATCACATAATTTATACAAACATTCAAAAAAAAACCACACTAATCTCAAAAATTACCAAAATAAAGCCACTTTTCACTATGAAAAACCAAAACAAAAAAAAGAGAACATTTTAAAAAACAAAATTAAATTTAAAAATAAATAATATTATTCTAAAAAAAATACACCACCATTTAAAACAGCAAATCACCATTGCTTCAACAAATAAACGAAAGCCTTTAGTATCCAACACGATTTTAAAAAGCCCGGCAACGCCGGGCAAACTATGCTAGTTGAGAAATAAATTGTCTCCTTATATCTTTGTGGCATATAACAGGTAGCTTCATAAAAAAAAATCAGGCCTTCACACCTAACCTCTTCAAGATTTTGCAGGGCATTTTGAGGGCTACAGTAAAAAACAGAAAGAAAGAGGAAAACTTGTGATGATGTTTTCTGCCAGATATCTCTCTTGGAATGAATGGAAAATGCACAAGATGATTGATTGATGACTTCTGCAGTAATCAGTGATCTGAGCAATGAACTCAAAATGAAGCAATTGTGATTAAGTAATGAGATAACATATGTAACCAGATGCTGGTTTAAGTGGTGTTATAGTGATAAACTAATCAGTTGCTAAGATAAACATTCAAATGACTTCTTTATTTATTTAGGATTACCATAATTCCCTCTCACAAAAACGGGACAGAAGTAAAGGTTGCTCTTGCTCAAAAGCCAGTTGTATCCAACTCTAGGGTTCAGTGCTCATCTCTGTTTCAAAGCCGAAGAGCCAGCATTGTCTGCTTCTGCAGACATTTTCATGGTTGTGTGTCAGGCATGACTAGACACCTGAGCACACGAACGCTGTTTACTTTCTCACCGAAATGGCCCCTATTTATCTACTTGCCATTTCTTGCTTTCAAACTGCTAGGTTTGCAGGAGCTGGGACAGAGACAGGAGCAGATGTTTCTGTGGTCATGTGGCAGGCATGACTAGACACCTGAGCACAGGGAACGCTGTCCCCCCTGAAGTGGTCCCTATTTATCTACTTGCCATTTCTTGCTTTCCAACTGCTAGGTTTGCAGGAGCTGGGACAAACACAGGAGCTCATTCCATCCTGCAGTATTCAGGTATTGAACTACTGCTACAGATGCCACAAGTCAGAAAAAGACACATTCTCCCCCCCTCCTTGTTCACCAAGCTGCTGCTGTTGCCACTTGCTGGTCGTTCCAATAGAAGTGCAAGAAAAAAATGTGTGTTTCTTCCAAATCAAGTACAGTGATACCTCATACAACGTCCAAATTTGGTTCCACAAGTTTGGAATTTATACGGATTTGGACTTTGTATGAGGTATGCAAAATCCTAGCCACGATGCCTCATACAACGTCCAAATCCTTGCCGCAATGCCTCATACAACATCGTTTCCATAGAGATACATTGTACTGTAACAGCACAGACTTCAGGGCAGTCAAGGAAACAGACAGGAAACTGACAGAACTTTAAGAAATCATTGCCTAAAGGCTAAATACATTACAAAAACATGTCAAACAACCCTGATTGTCCAAGAGAATGCTGCAAAAATCTCAGGAATGCTTCTAAAAATTCTGACAAAAAAAATCCAAAATCACGCTCAAAACCACTCCTAAACACTCTTTGCCTCATGCAAAACCCACAAGAGCAATGCATGTATGTGTCCTGCCTTTTATACTGCCCAGGCACAATGCAACCTGGGGAAAACCCCAATGCTTCATAAAAAGTCTCAGTGACTTTGTATGAGGCAACGTTTTTCAAGGAATTAGGCGATGTTGTATGAATTCGATGTTGTACGAAGCAGACTTTGTATGAGGTATTACTGTATCTATCTACTTGTTGCATTTATAGGCTGCCCTTCTTCCAAATCACCTTCAAAGGGTCAGAGCTGTGTGCAGGAATACACCTAACCTGCAGACCCGAGTTTTCTGAGGTAGTGCAACTCCATCCAGCAAACCGTGAATTTTCAATGTTTTTTATGGAGCCGTGCGGGACAGTTACAAAACGTGAAATTCATGGTTTTCCATTACATATGGCAACTCTATATTTACCTAATTACATCTCAATATGCTATAGGACTCACAGGGGCCAGTCATCCATATCTGGGGTCAATACAATGCTAAAAGCATGCCACCACCCCTTACTTGCCTAATCTGTCACCCTCCTGCATACATGGTTCACCGTTTGGTTGCTTGTGTGAATAATGCTTTGGGGACAATTCTTTATGAAAGGTGCTAGAATAAAACCCCACCCTGTGCACTAGCAGTTAAATCCTCCTCCTCTTCCATCTCTCCCTCTTCTCAATGAGTGTAGCTATGCCAGAGGAAATGTACAGTTCTGGTGTTCTCCTCCATCCTCAGGCAGAGCTTGTATTATTGCTAATAATACCCAATGCTTCTAGTTGCAGTATCTAGCAGAGTAACCAAAATGGGCATTGACAAGCAAATATCACCAATTATTCTCTGATTCTGAGGAAGCAGCATCTTCTGATGCTGGCTTTAGCAGTTCCTATAGCCCTTATGAGAAAAAGGTACCTATGTTCTCACTTCTATAAGATCCAAAAAATGGTCTTGCATCCATAAGAGCCTTTGGATCCAAAGATTACTTTGTTTTCACTAGCAGCAGAGGCAGCAGCAGCAAGCAGCAGCAGAAAATGCAGAAAATTATCTAAGCTTAAGGAAGACTCATATATTCCCACACATTTCTTCTATTAATTTTATGGTCTGTGAAACTAATGTCCCTCTCACAGATGAATACTTAAAGCAGCAACTGATTCCTCCTCCTCTTCCTCTTCAATATATATATTGAGTAGGAAATCATGTTAAGTGAAAGGTAAGAGTAATAACTTAGATGACAATTGTTTTGGTGACAAGAGATGGTCAATTATTTAATAATAGCTATATGTGCATAAGAGCTTTTTTATAACACTTGAACTCTATTCAGTCATTATTTAATACATTACTTAAGCCCAGCCCCTCCATCCTCCTGTAGGTTGTGTCAGGCAGAAGGGAGGCTCCATTTGGGTGGGGAGAGGACCCATGGGGGTAGGCCAGGAGGCCTGCAGAAGGCGGCAGCCCAGTCATGTCCTCTGCTCACCCCCTGGCTGTGGGTTCTCCCTCCCCCATGAGGCATGCCTCATGAGTGCAGAGGAGCCATGCCATGGTGGCTGCTTGCCAAAAGTAGTCCCTGGGGCAGGGGCGGCTGTAATTGCCACTGTCTGTACTGGCGGCTAGGCCGTGCACCACCTGGAATGCCAGGCAGAGTTAGGTGTATGTATGGATTCTCGCGCATGTGCAGTCACCTCCCCTGGTCATATCTGCTGGACCCCAAGGCAGGCTGCCAGTTACCCACGCCAGCCACCCCAGATGTTGAAGGTAGGCATGCACACAGTTTCCAGCGCAATTGGTGCAGGGGTGTCACTTTGTATGAGGGAGCCCTGTGACGTCACGGAGCCCCAGATCTGGTTAGCTAGAAATTGGTTGAGCTGTGGCAATGACATCACAATCCCCCCCCCCATTGGCTTTTTTCCTTTGCTTTTCTCCTGTCGGTGGGGGTGTCCCCTTTGCGGATTGATTTAGGGGGTGTACCCCTCCCCATGGGGCTTGACATCCCGCAGTGACCATATCTTCAGCCCAAGGTAGTATGTGCCAAGTTTCAGTACGATCGGTGCAGGGGTGTGGATTTGTATAAGGAACATACAGCACTGGACCTTGATTTTAGTTATATATATATATGAGCACTGACTGCATGAAACATTGTCAAAAAGCAATACTAAAAAAGCAATAATATATAACAGAAAAACTATGGACACAATCTTGCAATTGATTTTGTTAATAATAGGCTAAATTCCCTCTCTAAATCAATTGGCTGTTAAAAAATTACGACTCTGTTTGGTCAGTGCATTTTTAGAATTTTTGGTGAGTTGTACTTCATTTGATTAATTTGCAAAATTTGCAAAGTTGCATGTGCTCAGAAATTGCCAAAATGAACCTTTAATCAATGGTGATTTGATTCTGTTTGCACACATCGAGCTATGCAACAGGGTTTCAGCCAATGTCCCTTCCCCATCTCTCTCTCTCTCTCTCCATACATGTGCTCTGTCATTGCCTACACTTTTCAGATAAAGCTTTCTTCCCTTCCAAAAACATTGACTCCCCCTAGCTCCCCTACAGATGTCTTTGCTCCCTTGAGATCTGTCAAACTTTGCCACATACACAGAAAAGTATGTGGGAGAACCCTTGATAATGGAAGCGTGGTGCCAAAATGGCCGCCGCGCTCTTTGCGGGCCCCCCCCCACCGGACGAAGCCATCCGGGTAGTTAGGGGCGTGGCCAGCACCCTAATAAAAGGGCTGGCCATGAGGCAGCCGTGCTGCCATTTTGGCGAAGCGACGGAGCGGAGAAGTTTTTCCCTCTTACCTCCGTCGCTCGTATCCTTCCAGGGGAAGCCTCTTTTGGGCAGCTTTTTCTATTCGTAGGCTTCCTAGCTAACTCAGCTCTAACGTGGCTCGATCGGCGTGGAGGCGTCAGCCGGGTCGGAGGACCGCGACTGCGCCCACGCAGCAGCCACCTTTGGCAGAGCCCACCGAGACCGGTGGGATGGGATCGGTGGCCCCTTGGCCCGATGCGCGGCGCGCGCAGGCTGACTCGGCTGGGGCCTCGGCCCTTGGCCCACAAACGATGAACACTACCCCGGGCTGGTCCGTGCGGATTTCCCTGCCGTCGCAGGGCATGCCCACGGCCCCTCAAGGACCGAGCAGGGGCTCTTGGCCGTATCTGGCCCCCGGGGCCCAGGGACCTGGACAGGTGCCCGTTACTGTGGGCAGGCCGGCCCCTTTTGCCCCCGGTCGGGGCTGGGGGATATATTAACGTGGAGGCCTTTCTGGCCCGCATAGCCAGGGGTCAACCAAGCGGGGGCGCCTTTTCGATTTCCAGGTTGATCCTTTGGCTGCCGGGCAGCGGCAGGCGGCGGGTCGGGTCGAGCTGCTTGAGGCGCGCGGGCCGGTGGCGGCCACTGCCTCGCAGCTCCCCACTCAACAGGCGCAGCAGACTTGTGCTGATCTGGCCCCAACGACGAGCTCAGCTTCGGTCGTGAGCTCCGACGCCCCCAGCGGGCCGGAATCCCCGGTGGGGGCGGCCCGTGGGGGTGCATCGGGTGAGTATGCAGTTCAAGCTAGTGCACCCACACAACTGACTTCCCTGGGGGGGGGGCATTTCAGTGGCCATGGCTTCGCACGGGTGGTGCAGCGGTGCAGCCGCCTCCGGCCCACCCGGCGACTTCATCCCTGACCCGGGGCCCGGGTTGGGGTGGCGCCCCCTATGCAGTGGGGAATGTGTTGGGGGTGCCCGGCTTGGTTCAGGCCCCCGTTGCTTTGCCCGCAGTTCCCTCTGTGCCGGTGTCGGCATTGCCGATAGCAGGGTATTCCTTGCCCCTAGGGGACCTTCTGGCCCAATCCACTAAGGGAAAGATTTGGAGGGGTGAGTACGTGGGCATCTTCTCCCTTCTTAACAGGGAGCCTACCAAGGAGGAGGGGGAAGGGCAGGACGAGAAGGATAAGGAGCAGGCACGTCGTTGTAAGCCGCCACGTACGTGGGCAAATTGGTTCCCAGCATACCTAATTTACATGGCTGTTTACCTCAGGGCCAGGCCGGATCTGGCCATCTCGATGGTACTGTATTTGGACAACATTTACCGGGCAATGGTTGACTTCCTGGGTCCATCGTGGCTGGCTTACGACGAGGAATTCCGTATGAAGTTTCCACTGCACCCAGAGATGAGGTGGGACGAGCCCTGTGAGAAGCTGTGGCTTCTGTATGTGACCCCCACGCGCCCAGCGCCTGGGGAGAGATGCTATTGTGGACATGCGGTCCAACGAGCGGCCCCAGTACAGGTACCCCTCCAGGTGACGGGGCAGGGGGTTCCAGCCTGCCTGCTGTGATGGACCTTCTCGTCCAATGGTTCCTGCAACAGGAAAAATTGCAAGTACAGGCATGAGTGCCCCTCTTGTTCTGGCCCCCATGCTGCCTCCGCCTGTCCCAGGCCGGGAGGACTTCGGGGCCGGGGTAGGGGTGGGTAGGGGGCAGGTAGGACTGCCGCTGAGAGAGCAGGTCCACCAAAGGCCCCCTCCCCAGTTAATGTGGACATGCTGGAGCGTTGGCTCGCATTGTGCCCGAAGAGGGCAGACGCAGATTCCCTGCTTCATGGTTTTCAACTGGGGTTTCGTATTCCTTTCACGGGGGATAGGTCCCCTCAAGACGCACACAACCTTTTGTCACCCAGGGGAAGGGAGGAGGTGGCTGCCGCCAGCATTAATAAGGAGATTGATGCGGGCAGGGTCGCTGGCCCTTTTCCTGCACCCCCGTTTCGCAACCTTAAAGTATCCCCACTGGGACTAATACCCAAGAAGTCCCCGGGCGATTTCCGCCTGATTCATCACTTGTCCTACCCAGCCGGCCGGTCGGTTAGTGATGCTATTCCTGATAACCTTTGCTATGTCGGGTGTGCATCCTTTGATCAGGCATTGCGCATGTGCGCTCATGTGGCCCGGGTGCACTGTCAGCTAAATGCGACATCAAGTCGGCTTTCCGTCTCCTGCCGGTGCACCCGGGTGACTTCGAGTTGCTGGGTTTCAAATTCCGGGGGAATATTGTTTTGACAAAGCCATGCCTTTCGGCTGTTCCATATCCTGCTCGGCCTTCGAGCATTTCAGTACATTCCTACAGTGGGCATTGGTACGCAGGTCAGGGTTTTGGTCTGTAGCCCATTACCTGGATGACTTTTGTCCGGGGATGAACGGGGCTGGGACACGTACACACGTCTCCTCAACACATTTCAGACGCTAATGGAGGAACTTGGTGTCCCTTTGGCGCCCGAAAAGACCGAAGGCCCATCTACTGAGCTGGTGTTCCTGGGGGTGGAGATTGACACAGTAGCGTAGACGTCTGGGTTGCCAGGGAAAAAGGTGTCCAGGATAGTGGCCCTCATTTCGGGAATGCTGGCTAAGCGCAAGGCATCCCTTCGGGAATGGCAGGTGCTACATGGCCACCTTAACTTCGCTTGCAGGGCGGTCGCACCTGGCAGGGCATTTGCTCGGCGCTTGTGCGACGCCATGACAGGCTTACCCAGGCCCCATCACAGGGTGAGACTGACTCGGGGGATCAGGGCAGGTAGGCACATATGGCTCCAGTTCCTGAGGGAGTTCAATGGGGTCTCATTTTGGAGGTCTGACCTCCTGGCTTCACCTCGCTTTCAGATACAGTCTGATGCCTCTGGATCCCTGGGTTATGGGATGTACTTCTATGGGAAGTGGGCCTATGGTGGGTGGCCACCAGCCTGGTCAGGCACGGGTCGCCTGAGAGATCTCACATAGTTGGAATTTTTCCCATACTGGGGGCCTTGATGCTATGGGGTGAGGAGTGGGCCAACTCTGTGGTGCATTTCTGGTGTGACAATGCGGCCGTTGTCCACATTGTCGACTCACAGACCTAAATCTCCCGGGGTCATTGTCCTCGTGCACCAGTTTGTATTGCGCAGCCTGCGCCTCCATGTACTGTTCAGGGCCAGGCATGTCCCGGGGGTGAATAATGATATTGCTGATGCTTTGTCCCGCCTGCAGATCTCCCGGTTCCGTGCCTTGGCCCCGGATGCGGAGGAATTTCCCTCGCCACTCCCGGAGGAGATATGGAACTTTGGCAAAGAGAGGTGAACTGGGCGATTGGCTTGTCACTAGCGCCACGCACGCGTAAGGCGTATCACCATGCATTAGTTTCTTGTCAGACATTTTGTACACAATTTCAGCTGCCAGATACCTGGCCGATCCCGGTGGCCCACATCCTCCGTTTATGGTTTACCTGCATGCCCAGGGCCTTGCACCCCGCACCATAGCATTCAGGCTGTCAGCGCTGGCTTTTATGGCCATGGTGGGAGGTCATGCGGATAGTACCGCTGATTTCCGTGTGAGACACTTTTTGGAGGGGTGGGTGCGGGAACGTGGGCGTAGTATGGATGACCGCCACCCAATTTCCCCTGGGGTCTTACCCAACTGGCACGGGGCTGGCATGACCTATGTTTCGATAGGTATGAGGCATCCCTGTTTCATGTGGCTACAACGGTGGCCTTTTTTGGAGCGCTCCGCATCAGCGAGCTTGTGATGCTGTCTAAGGCGGATGCAAGTCGTAGGGCACTGGAACTCGAAGATGTCTATGGCAATGTTTGGGCTCAGTTGAGGATACGCTCCTCTAAAACATCAGCACGGCGTAGGCAGTTGAGTAATACTGCTACGATGTTCCTGGAAGACATCTGTCCGGTTGGTGCCCTACAGGAGTTTCTTGCACTGTGTGGGACGCACCATGCCCCGTTTTTCTGTCACCAGGGTGGGTCTCCCCTCACTCAACCATTCCTGCAGGATGGGGGCGGTTTCTACTGCGGCTACTTTTGGGTACTCTGGGGCTGAAATACGCCGCATGGGAAGGTGGGGATCACATTGTTTTCAGTTTTTGTGTTCACCCTCTTCAACCGTGAGTGCCAGTTTAGTCACTGCAATGTTTCTCACCCCCCCCTTTTTTCCTTGACAGACCCTGGGTGTCGCGAGGAGGTATGGACCTCCTGCTGAGTGATTGGCGAGCAGGCCTGTCGACCGAGCTGACGGTCTTGGGGGGGGCGTCGAGCCTTTATTGAAGCCTCTCCGGGTGGCGGGTAGCACTGGTAAGGTAAACATTTATGACCCACAGGTATCCGGCAGGTTCGCAATTGACTGGACAACACTAGATAGGCATAAGTTGTTTAAACGTTGTCCGGTCAACGACGAACCAGGCGAGGGGGTGATGGTTACCACTAGACAGCTGGAATCACCCCCTGATTTTACGGATACATGTCAGAGGGTGGGGTCATTAGTTAGATATTGACTACGGTCAACAATTTGTTTGTTGTCAACAAACAAATTGATACAAATAGATACATTGTAACAATTGCCGTTGGCAATTTTGGGTGGTACCTTACCAGTGTTACTTCGGCCTGCTTGCCTTAAGAATTATGATTGGTCGTTTTACCAATAGAAATTTATAATTTGGACTAGGGCATGAATCAATAAATGTGGCCCAATGCCGTTATCCACTTTCATTTGTGTCTGAGTCCATTATTGGGGGGGGTGCGCCTGCAATGGAAGCGTGGCGCCAAAATGGCCGCCACGCTCTTTGCGGGCCCCCCCCCCCCCACCGGACGAAGCCATCCGGGTAGTTAGGGGCGTGGCCAGCACCCTAATAAAAGGGCTGGCCACAAGGCAGCCGTGCTGCCATTTTGGCGAAGCGACGGAGCGGAGAAGTTTTTCCCCTCCACCCCCTCCCTAGTTAACAGTGTGATTTCTTGGTCGCTTCGGGGCCGGGTGGGAATTTTTGGCTGGGACTCCCAATTGGCCCTTGAGTCCTGGCTTTTTCGCCCATCCCACACTGTTGCTATGGTTTGATATAGGGGTTTGTTCTGTGCTGCTGTTGACTTTGGTCACATTGGCGGGTAGCACTGGTAAGGTAAACATTTATGACCCACAGGTATCCGGCAGGTTCGCAATTGACTGGACAACACTAGATAGGCATAAGTTGTTTAAACGTTGTCCGGTCAACGACGAACCAGGCGAGGGGGTGATGGTTACCACTAGACAGCTGGAATCACCCCCTGATTTTACGGATACACGTCAGAGGGTGGGGTCATTAGTTAGATATTGACTACGGTCAACAATTTGTTTGTTGTCAACAAACAAATTGATACAAATAGATACATTGTAACAATTGCCGTTGGCAATTTTGGGTGGTACCTTACCAGTGTTACATCGTCCTGCTTGCCTTAAGAATTATGATTGGTCGTTTTACCAATAGAAATTTATAATTCGGACTAGGGCATGAATCAATAAATGTGGCCCAATGCCGTTATCCACTTTCATTTGTGTCTGAGTCCATTATTGGGGGGGGTGCGCCTGCAAAGAAGCTATGCTGAATTCTTTAGCAAGGCAGGCCAACTAAAAGCCTACCTAGGCTTTTAAAGTATTACAGAAACAAAAAGGCCTAAATACCTCTGATATAAGTTACTTACTCTACAGTCTCACTGTTATTTTTTCTTTAATTACTGGTGTAGGCATGACACCTCAGTTCACCAGAGAACAGAGGACTAAATGATATGTCCCACAGAGAGGTCATAACAAACTGTCGTGCTGCATGGCAGTTAGGCTGGTGTGTGTTTGGCAATGGTTGTCGGAGCTTATCCATATGCCTGGAGGTTTTTCCTAAACAGTCATCATCGTGGTCGGCTGCAACTCATATCCGAGCATACATTTTTCCTGGGAGTCATTTTCACTGTTGATGGTTTGTCTCTGGTAACTCAATAAATCGATCCTGGCATTAAACATGCAACCACACACATTACATTGGGAATAGATGGTGGAGGGCATAGTTGAGTTTGACAAAGCTTCTGTGCTTGTCACTTAGCCTCTTCATGTCTGCGGCGTTCTCCTTTGAAGTGATGGGTAGCAGCAGAGATGGTTTAGAACAAAAGTGGGTGATCTACAGCTGCTGCCTCCCAGGTTTGTGGGGTTATGCCTGACACCTTCATGGTTTGTTTCAGCTGGTCCTTTTAATGCTTCAAAAGAGCTTCATGAGGTCTTGTACTGGAGCTAAGTTCCCCATAAAGAATTTGATGAGGAAACCTGGAACCATCCATACAGCAGACATGCCATATCCATCTAAGATGATGGCCTATGATGGAAGCTTCAATGCTATTTACATGTGCCTTCTCAAGAACTGTGATGTTGGTGACAGTCATCCCACTTGATATACAAGATGGAACTTAGCTTCTGTTGGTGAAAGCACTGAAGCTTTTTGATGTCTTGGCGATAGAGGGTCCATGTTTCACAGTACTATAATAATGTTGAGGTAGCAATAGATTGGTACACCATGAGCTTTGTATGAACTGTTAAATCTTTGTTCACAAAGACCCGGCGTGATAGATGACCAAAGAAAGAATGGGCAGCACCGATTCTCTTCATCACATCCTGTTCACAGGTGCAGTTTTTAGACAGGATGCTACCAAGGTAAGAAAAATGGTCTCTGTCCCAGTGTCAAAACTGAGACAGTAATATGGAACTCTGGAAGGACTATCCTTGGGGCAGGTTGTGCAAGTACCTTGGTTTTCGGAGCATTTATGGTGAGGCCAAAACGATCGCATGCATTCTTAAAATAGCTGACTGTCGCAGCTCCTCTGTTGTGAGAGCAAGTGATGCAGTATCCTCAGCATATTACATTTCCGTTATCCTGTTAACACTGGTTAGTCTTCGGGAATGTAGTCTAGCCAAATTAAAGAGTCTGCTGTTGAAGTGGTGTTTAACCTCTACGCCTGTGTTATTATTAGATGTTTCATACTGTATGGCAGCCAAATAAAGGGCAAAAAGGGTTGGAACAAGCACACAACCCTGCTTCAATCAGTGGGTGATTGGCAAGGCATCTGATATGCTGTTTTGATGTAGAACCCTCCCAGACATGCCATAATGAAGTGCCTGGACCAGATCTACAAAACACTCAGGGCAAACAAAGCATCTCAACACAGGCCACATAGCAGGTCTCGGGACAAAATTGAAAGACTTTTCCAAATCATAAAATACTAAAAAGAGTGGATTATGTTTTCTGCATTTTTCCTGAAGTTGTCTTGCACAAAAAAAATCATGTCCATTGTTCCTTGGGAAATATGGAAACCACATTGAGATTCTCAGAGGACCCTTTGAGAGATAATTTGTAGGTGACTGAGCAGGATTCTTGCAAAAATCTTTCCTGTGATGGATACCAATGATATGTCATGATAGTTGCCACAAATACTACGATCACTTTTCTTAAAGATGGTGATAATAGTGGCATTCTTAAGGACATCAGGCATTGCAGGCGCACCCCCCAAAGAAAGACTCAGACTCCGGTATATGGATAAAGGCATCGGGCCACTTTTATTGAATAATGCCCTAGTCCGAATTATAACTTTCAATTGGTGTAGTCATCCAATTGTAATTCTTTAAGGCAAGCAGGCCGAAGTAACACTGGTAAGGTTTCTCCCAAAATGCCAATGGCAATTGGCTACATGTAACTATTTGTATCAATTTGTTTGTTGACACAAACAAATTGTTGACCGGAGTCAATAAACTATCTACTGACCCTACCCTATGACGTGTATCCGTTTAATCTCAAGGTGATGCAGGCTGTTAAGCTGGCCGGACAGTCTCAAGCAGCTCGACCCGGTTGGCCGCCTGCTGAAGCATCACGGTCGACGAGTCGGCCGGGATCGACGGAGGGGCCGCCGTTGAAGAAGCGGTTGCGCCCCCCTCAGAAGGTGGCTGGGCAATGCCCAAAGATGCCTCCAGCACTGCTATACGTGCTATTAAAGCATCCACTGCCTCAGGGCCCCCAGTATAAGGTGGGCCAGGTGGGCCGGACGGCCCACTAGGCAGTTGGTGAAATGGCAACCCAAAAGGGGAGCCAGGGCCAGAATTACCATACCCAGAACTCAGGCCCGTGGGGGGCTGGAGGAGCTGTGGGGCGGACACCCGCACCAGCCCCCCTGGGCCACCCTGTACCGGGCCCTGTAAAGGTGTGCTCAAGGCTATGAAGCTGGCACCCGGCTGCCAAGTGGTAGCCTGACCGGCCCCACTGGTAACAGTGGGCAAGGTCCGATCGCTGCCCCGCCGTGGGGTGCAGCCCTGGTCCTTCGACCCGGAGGCTGGCCCACATCCGATGAAGGGCCAGGAAAAGTCCTTCCTCTCGGCCGCGGCTTCATTGCCGGGGCCTTTCGCTTGGGAGCCATGTCTCCCTAAAAGAAGATGAATCGCCAAAGGATCACTATCCAGGGATTGAGCTCCTGTGCCCAAAGTACTGCGGTAGCCAAGAGGTAAACTCAAAACAGTTCAGGGCACAAGGGGCAGCTAAAAAGAGAATGCGACGGAGAAAACTTCTCCTCTCCGTCGCGATTCTAAAATGGCAGCTCGGCTGCCTCATGGCCACCCCTTTTATAGAGGGGTGGCCACGCCCCATAACTCACCCGGATTTCTGAGTCTGGGTGGGGGGCCCCCGCAAAGAGTGCGGTGGCCATTTTGGGGCCGCGCTTTCATTTTACCAGTGTCCCAAATCAAGAGAATGAGTGTAAAGAGCCTTGTCTTTAGAGGCACCCCTCCCTTCTGGATTAACTCTAGAGGGATTTTATCTGGCCCGGGAGCCTTTCTTATTTAGAGCCTCGCAGAATTCCAGCTACATCAGTGGAATTACCATCAATGGCTGATGGGGATGTTGTGGCACTTCTTGTAGAAAATCCTCAGTAGAGGTAGAGTTTCAGTTTAAAAGCATGAAAAAGTGTTCCTTCCAGCACGCCAGGATTTTCTGGCTATCTGTAAGGATTGTAGCATTGTCATTTGCTTTCAGAGTGCCTGATGAAGAGCAAGATGGTCCATATAGTTCTTTTATGCCAGGCGTTCTCAATGTTTCCACACAATAGGCTGGACTACATCTGCTCAGACAGCTGAACAGGTCAGACATGTGGGTTCCCCCTGCCGTAAACACGGCTGTAAACTGTGGTGCATGCATTTGCGTGCATGTGGGTGTGTTTACAACTGTTGTAAATGTGTCCTTTCCACTTCCAGAGGTCATCACCACAGTCTAGATGGAATAGCATTGGGGGGCCAGGGCTGGCCGTGGGCCATAGGTTGCAAATCCCTGTTTTATGCCATTATAAAAATTCCTAAGGTCACAAGCGTCAGACAGTCTTTGGAGTTCCTGAGCTTTTTGTTGCCACCAGATGTTCTTCATTTCTCTTCTTTGTGCTTGACATTTCTGCTTTAGTTCTTGGAAATGAGCTTTCTTCATTTTGGAGGATGGATCTTGAAGAAGAGATACTTCCCATTTTGCATTGATGAGGCATGAAATTTCTTCATTGTTATCATCAAACCAGTCTTACCTCTTCTTTTTCACAAAACCAATGGTTTTCTCAGCAGTTTCTATGATAATATTTTGCAGTGAGTCCCATTCTTGTTTGACAACTTGACTGCTGACTGGGTTAGTCAACAGTCTGTCAGAGATCTTATTCTGAAAATCCACAGCAGTGGACTTGTCCCACAGTTTAGAAATATTGAACTTCCATTTGAGCAGGTTAGGCACATACCTAGATGGTCTTTAGCAAAGAGAAATCCTGAGTCTAGAGATCAGTAGCTTATAATCTGTCCAACAGTCATTGACATTTCTAGCTGTCCTGGTAATGAAGACATCTTTCTTATCACATGCCAAGTGATGATGTACTCAAGGATGTGCCAGTGTTTGGAGCAGGGATGCATCCATGTGGTCTTAAAATGGTTTGGTAATCAAAACTGAGTGTTGGTGATGAAGAGCTGATATTCTGCACATAGGCCAAGAAGCAAAATTCCATTGGAACTGCAGTTACCAAGTCCTTGCTTACTCACCTCCTTCTCCCAGAGTTGATAATCCCTTCCAACTCTGGCATTGAAGTACCCAAGCAATAAAAGCTTATCCCTAGCTGGTACCTTAGTGATGGTAGAGCTCAGTTGATTGTATAACTGGTTTTTAACATCTTCATCAGCATCTAAAGTGGGGACATAGGCAGAGATGAGTGTGATGGAGGTATTTCCTGAGAGAAGTATACGGAGAGTCATAAGCATTTCAATAATTGTGGTAGAAGTGAGTTGATAGTTGTTTACTATTTTGTCCTCACAGCAAAACATACACCATTTATGTGACACTCTCCTTCCTCTTTCCCATTCCAAAAGATGGTATATCCTGAACCAGACTTGATGATTTCCCCCTATCCAGACAATTTGGTTTCACTCAAGGCAGCAATGCCAATGTTCAACCTAGCAAGCTTATGGGTCACAAGAGCTGTTCTTCTCCCAGGTCTGTCACTTTTGTCAAGGTCAAGTAGTGTCCTATGTTCTAGACACCAATCATTACCACTTGCTTGTTCTTCATTTTTAGACCACATATAAGGGGTGGCTCACAGGGTGTGGCCTCCCTGCTGGACAAAGTGTGTGGCTTCCGATGTTTAGCCCACATTTTCTAGGGCCTTAACTGTGCAGGACAGATAGCAGTGCTCCTAAATAGGATTGCCCAAACACAGATGTAGTACTGAATTCCTAAGTAGTCACATAATTCTCAGAAAGACAACTATCACACATCTGCTGCCAGCATGCAAGTCTGAACTAGAGGTTTCAGTTCCACCTGAACCTGCCTCCACGAACTGTATCCCATTGCCATTGGATTTTGGAAGAACAATTACAAACAGGAAAGATGCCACTGGTGTGAATTTGTTTAAGGTGGACGCCAGCTTGCCAAAAAGTAACCCACACACTATGACCATGGAGCCATATCCTGTGGCACATATGAAATGAGACATGCAGGATCTAACACCAGGACTGCAATGGACTCAGGACTGCAATGGACTTCCACAGCCTTGAGGATATTGAGAAGATGTGCCTTCACAGCCAGTCTATCTGGCATGGCCTCTTCTGCCTCCATGGCCACTGGGAACAGAATAGTGAACTGGTTCCTCCTCTGCTCATTTTGCTGCTGGGCCCAATTTGATGGTTTCCAGTGACATTTCCTCCACTGAAGGGGCCATCACCGCACCCAAATGGGCTCATCCACCTGTAGCTGTTGGCCTCTTAGGGGAGTCAGGTTATTTACCACTGCCCAACACTTGGCGTTGAGTCAGTACTGCAGGACAGATAAGACTTTTTTGGTGTCACAATGGTAGAGGAGAAGGGAAGAGTTAACTATTATTTCTGGACATGCTGTCAACCTCATTCATCCCACTGACTCCTTCATTGTAGAATATAATGAAAAGCAGGCCTTATGACAGCAAACATCACAAACAGTCATGTTTAGTTAGGACAGTGATGGTGAACCTTGGCACTCCAGATGTTCTTGGACTTCAATTCCCAGATACCCAATCACCCTGTGAATCCACATGAATGGGTTTACTGCATTTTACCTCCGCTTCCGGGAGCAACGAGAGCAGTGCGGGCTGGATGAATCACAGTAAACCCATTTGTGTGGATTCACAGGGTGATTGGGTATCTGGGAATTGAAGTCCAAGAACATCTGGAGTGCTATGGTTCACCATCACGGAGTTAGGATGTCAGCACTATTCAAGTAAACTGATTGCTCAGTAGGTTCTGTCCAGGGTCCTGAAAAACCTGCCTCTTATTGCTCTTGTTTTGCTCAGTTCTGATCAGAGACAGAATCACACCTCTCTCTCTGCTTTTTGCTCTTTCTCAGCCCTAGTGCGCTCCCTAGATCTCTTCAATTTCCAAGACTCAATATTACTGTTCTGTGTCAATCACCTACATTTCCTGGCAACATAAATTGATATTACAGTATACCAGATCTCACAACAGCACTGTAAGCTGATGAAATTCATCAATGCCTTCCCTAACAGTCTTATCTGCATTTTAACAATACTAACTTGTTTTTTTATGCAATGTTTCACCTATTATGTATGTAATCTCAATATGTATTAATTTTACTGTGTTAATTTTAATTGCTGCGCTCCATTATATCCTAGTTTGACTGCATTTATCTGTCATAATCTGCCATGCTCAATGACTGGTGCAATTAATTTATTACTTACTGTATACCAGATCTCATGGAGTTTAGGCTATGGTTGAAGGATGCCTTAAAATATTACATGAAAAAGGAAAATAATTCAGTATGATTTGAAGTCTTGTACAAAGTATTATGTGCAATTCTAACTTTGGGTAGACTTCATTAAAGGATCAGCAGCTGATTAAACCATAGTGAAATGTCAGAAGGTGTGTGTCAGTGGATTTTATCCAGCTCAAAATGTTATGTGCCTTTTATTAGACAGTTTTACTCTTTTGATAGGAATTTGAAAACCATTAACTTTCAATAATTAACCTTTAGGTGTTGATGTTTTATATTTAATATATGTTAATAAATTTTTCCCATAAGGCCTAATTAAAAAGGCACAATTAAGCTTAGGCAATTCTGGAAAAAATGTTGTTAAAATACATTTCCATAGCAAGCAAACACTTTTAAATCCACAACTAATTGTCAATGAGATGCAATTCCATGAAAGTGAAAACTTTCATTTATTTTGTCAGATACATTTCTTGACAGTTAGAATCCACTTTTCCTTTGGGATATGAAGCTGACATTCTTGGATGTTTGTTTACGAAAGGACTTCAACATAAAAATGAATAGGCTCGGCAGTACAAGCTTCAATAGAATGGAAAGCATGATCTATAAGCTCCCTTGAGGTTTGATGCACATCTACACAGAGTTATTTCTAATACTTTTTATAACTTAGTCAGAAATTGTAACTTATGAGATCTTCGCAGATCAGGGCAAAGCCAGTGCATTGTGCTAATCTGCATCCAGCAATAGCTTACATATTCATTGGTGACATATCTTGGAGATAGTTGGTATTCATTCCATCATTGTTATAAGAATGAGACAAAAAACAAACCAAAGCCAAAACCAACATAAATCTCCCTTCATGTCTGTAGTTAAAGTCCTTAATTACCCACAAACTATTCTGTGAGCATAGACTAGCAATCAATAGTGCTGTTCCATCAGTGATATGGAGGAAGCAACATTGGTTGTGGCAAGCACTTTAGATAAAATCTAAGGGGACCACTCAGTATTGTTATCATGGTTAGAGGCATACTCTTGCATGAATCCGTTGCTAAATAACAGTAAAACATCTATAATTAAGGAACGCCTGATGGCTAACACCCATTATTAACAGTAGTCTTTCTCTCCCCGAAATATTTATGTACAAACAGCTTGGATCTGGTGAAGAAGCACTGCTGGTATCATATCATGCAATTTAAGGGAATGTCCTGGGTCCAGTTCAGCAGAATTAGAAGGATTGCCTGCATATAAAGCTGGGCAGGCATATCATAAAACATGGTCATATGCATTGCTATCTAATTGGTGGGGGCATAACACTATTGATCCTGGATTCTAATATAAGATAAATGCACCACTGCTTGATGGTGGTCTTCCTGTTTTCACAATATAATATACAGGTAAACTTGTGATAAAATGAACTGCTTGTTTTCTAAACCTTGTCACTACAAACTGTCATCTGGGCTCAATTCTTTGATTAACCAAGGTTAGTGATAAACAGTGATGCATTGTTTTGTTGTTGTGTTATACTTGTTTGCTGTTGCCAGCATTCACTGTTGCTGATATTAATGGATAGAACCTCATAGTTCATATTACATCAGAAAAGTGGTGGAAAATTATGACATGTTGGCTGAAATTCTGTTTTGCACTTATGAAAAAAGTGTAACTTTTAGAAACTAAATTCTGTAAGTCAAGAAATGTTTGCTAACATTATCGCTTGCAAACACTCTCATGTTTCTTAAGTTATGGCAAATGGCAGCTAAAAGTTATATTTTTTATACTCCTTGACAATCCTTTCCACTCCATTATTTTGTCTGTTGGCAACAAGCTATTTGCTTTCTTCTTCTATATTCCAAAGCAAAATTTGCATTTCCGCCACCGAGTTAATTGTTAGAAAGCTAAAAAAGAAATAGTTAAATAATATTTACATTTATAAAGGATATTTTATATTCATTTTAAAAAGTCCATTGTGATACTATCCTAAAAGCCTTACAAGAATGAAAGTGAAAAATGGCGCTTATGGTTTGACTTCTCCCCTGGGCTTCTGCACTGAGTTTTAGGGAAAAGAAAATAGTAACATGAATTTTTAAAATAGTAACTTATCTATCCTACCGAAAGTCATTCTCCTACTTCATTACTCTCTGTGTCATCACCTTACTGCTTCCTTTATTTAATATAATACCAGGATTTATCATCAAAGTTAGCAATATGGAGTTAAAAAAAGGAAAATTCCAAAAATAATCCAGGTAAGGATCTATAGTTAAGATGAAATTATTTTAGAAAATGCAAATCTAAATAAAAAGTTTGAGATACAGCAATGTAAGATTTCATCTTGGATGCAGAATCAATATCTTGCTTTCCTTTAAAAAATGTTTTTTTTCCTGACTGATAAGAAAAGCAACCAGAAACCATAATTCCTACACACAGAAAGAACTGTGAACATGGTCATAAAGATTGCATCACCCCAAGGTCATCTGTCCGTCCCACCCACTAGAGAGGCCCGTCTCTCTAGCACCAGAAGAAGGGCCTTTTTGACATCTGCTCCGGCCCTGTGGAACCTCTTGCCAACTGATTTGCATCTCCAGACAGAGTTGCTGCCCTTCAGGAAAGAGCTCAAAACTTGGCTGGCAAAGCACGTGTGGGGAAGCGGTGTTGGGGTAGCCAGCCCCCCCACCTTCCCAAGCTGGCTAATATAGGGAGGATTGCTCGCTTTTAATAGAATTCTTATTGAGTCCGGGGAGTAGTAGTTTTTTTTAACAGTTTAAGGATTTTTATAGTTTTTAATGTGAGATTTATGTATTTTATGTTGTTAATTGTTGTAAATAAATAAATAAATAAAGCTACAAGGATCAACCAAACCTTCTTCTACTTGCACTCAAAATAGTAACATGAGTGTGCCTCACAACAGAATTGGTTCTTATTGATGTAGTGTGGATTGTTTGTCCACCCACACTGCTTTGCAGGCGCACCCCCCAAAGAAAGACTCAGACACCGGTATATGGATAAAGGCATTGGGCCACTTTTATTGAATAATGCCCTAGTCCGAATTATAACTTTCAATTGGTACTCATCCAATTATAATTCTTAAGGCAAGCAGGCCGCAGTAACACTGGTAAGGTTCCTCCCAAAATTGCCAACGGCAATTGGCTACAATGTATCCATTTTGTATCAATTTGTTTGTTGACACAAACAAATTGTTGACCGTAGTCAATAAACTATCTACTGACACCAACCTCTGACGTGTATCCGTCAAATCACGGGGTGATGCATGCTGACAAGCTCCTGCCATCACCCCTTGCCTGGTTCGTCGTTGACCGGTCAACGTTATTACACCTGTACCTGTCTAAGTGTTGGCCAGTCAATTGCGAACCTGCCGGATACCTATGCGTCATAAATCTTTACCTTACCAGTGCTACGTGCCTAAGTGACCAAAGTCAAGAACAAGAAAAACCCCTATATCAAACCTCAGCAACAGTGTGGGATGGGCAAAAAAGCCAGAACCCAAAGGCCAATTGTGGGTTCCAACCAAAAATTCCCACCCGGCCCCGAAGCGACCAAAATATCACACTGTTCACTAGGGAGGGGGTAGAGGGAAAACTTCTCCTCTCCGTCGCTCTTTTAAAATGGCAGCTCGGCTGCCTCGTGGCCACCCCTTTTATAAAGGGGTGGCCACGCCCCCTAACTCACCCGGATGTCTGAGTCCGGGTGGGGGTGGGGGCCCGCAAAGAGCGCAGCGGCCATTTTGGCACCGCGCTTTCATTGCAGGCGCACCCCCCAAAGAAAGACTCAGACACCGGTATATGGATAAAGGCATTGGGCCACTTTTATTGAATAATGCCCTAGTCCGAATTATAACTTTCAATTGGTACTCATCCAATTATAATTCTTTAAGGCAAGCAGGCTGCAGTAACACTGGTAAGGTTCCTCCCAAAATTGCCAACGGCAATTGGCTACAATGTATCCATTTTGTATCAATTTGTTTGTTGACACAAACAAATTGTTGACCGTAGTCAATAAACTATCTACTGACCCCACCCTCTGACGTATATCCGTCAAATCACGGGGTGATGCATGCTGAAAAGCTCCTGCCATCACCCCTTGCCTGGTTCGTCGTTGACCGGTCAACGTTATTACACTTGTACCTGTCTAAGTGTTGGCCAGTCAATTGCGAACCTGCCGGATACCTATGCGTCATAAATCTTTACCTTACCAGTGCTACCCGCCACACGGGGAGGCTTCAATGAAGACTCACCGCTCCCCCCCAGACCGTCAGCTCGGTCAACAGGCCTGCTTGCAAATCTTCCAAAAAGAGGTTCATACCTCTATCCGACAGGTGGACCCCATCCCCTGCATACAGATCGTAATTTTGTAAACTAATGTTGGGGTGTCGGACGACCATCCCCAAACCCTTGTCTGCCACGAACCGGGCAACTGCCCTGTTCACCGAGCGACGAGCGCGGTCAAGGGCACGGAGGTTAATACCTCCCCTGTAAGTGTGACGTGGTATGATGTCCGACCATAGCAGCCTGGTGAACGGCCACACATAGTGCAAATAAGCTAGGTCTCTGCAAATCGCGAATTTTAAAGAAAGGCCAGTGACCTGGCAGAGGTCATTGCCCCCGAGGTGCAGTACAAGGACATCAGGCGGTTCAGCATCCCTAATGGAGAAAAGGAATGGCAACAGTTCCCGCCATCTCATTCCACACTTACCGTACCAACGTATGCATGCGGCCGCACGCAGTCCAAGCTGGGGTCCCCACTCTGTCGCCGCAGCATACTGAGCTGCCCAGTGCATGTAACTGTGGCCCACCAGCCATACTGCCACCGGTGTGCGGGGACACACAGGGTCTGTAAGAGAAAAAGGAGAACAATGACTTAAATGGTACTCATGTCTGAAGAGGACGAACATATAATGCAAAACGCATAGATCCCCATCTTCCCATACGGCGTATATCAGCCTCAGAGTACCCAAATGCAGCTGCAGTTGAAGCAGCACCTATTCTAAATGAATGGGTGCCGTAACGAGCCCCAGGGAGGCCAACACTGGAAAATGCCATACCGGTCACCTTCCAAAATTGAAATTTAGTAAGGGGAGACCCATCCTGTTGGCAGAAAAATGGGCCAGGGTGCGTGCCACGCACTGCCAAGAACTCCTGTAGGGCACCAACCGGACAGATGTCTGCAATGGAACATCGTAGCAGTCTAACTCCACTGCCTACGCCGTGCTGATCAACTTTTGAGGACCGTATCCTCAACTGAGCCCACTCATTAGAAACATAGACATCGTCGAGTTCCAGTGCCCTACGAGTCGCATCCGCCTTAGATAGTAGTACCAACTCACTGATGCGGAGTGCTCCAAAGAAGGCCACCGTGGTAGCCGCATGAAAAAGAGCTGCCTCATACCTGTCAAAACATAGGTTAGGCCAGCCTCGTGCAAGGTGTGTGAGCACCCCTGGGGAAATTGGGTGCCGAGTGTCCGGGCGGCGGCCACGTTCCCGTGTCCACCCCTCCAAAACATGCCGTATGCGAAAATCATTCATGCTGTCAGCAAAACCCCCCACCTTGGCAATAAATGCCAATGCTGATAGCCTTGATGCTATAGTGCGGGGAGCGAGGCCCTGACTGTGTAAATAAACCATGAATTGTAAAACCTGTTGCACTGGAATGGGCCACACCTCTGGCAACTGAAGTTGCACACGAAAGCTATTAAATTGAACGAAAGCATGATGATACGCCTTACGCGTGCGGGGCGCCAAGGACATGCCAATCGCCCGGTTCACCTCTCCTTGCCAAATGTCCAAATCTCGGCCGGAAGTGGCGAGGGGAATTCCTCTGCGTCCGGAGCCAAGGCGCGGAACCGGGGGATCTGCAGGCGGGATAAAGCATCAGCAATATCATTATCAATGCCTGGTACATGTCTGGCCCTGAAAAGCACGTTGAGGCGTCGGCTACGGAACACGAATTGGCAAACTAAAGCCATCACCCTGGGTGATTTAGATGTCTGAGCATTGACAATGTGCACTACTGCAGCATTATCACACCAAAAATGGACCACAGAGTCGGCCCACTCCTTGCCCCATAGCATCAAAGCTCCCAGGATTGGAAAAAACTCAAGGAATGTAAGATCGCGGAGGCGATCCATGCCCCGCCATGCTGGAGGCCATTGGCCATAAGCCCACCTCCCCTGGAAGTAAATCCCATATCCCAGGGAGCCGGAGGCATCCGACTGGACTTGAAACCTAGGTGAAACTAAAAGGTCGGACCTCCAAAAGGAGACCCCGTTGAAGTCCCGCAGGAATGAGAGCCAAACCAAAAGGTCAGCCCGCATGCCCCTGGTTAGTCGGACCCTAAAATGGCGCCTTGTCAGGCCAGACATGGCGTTGCACAGGCGCCAAGCAAATGCCCTGCCAGCCGTAACCACCCTGCAGGCAAAGTTAAGATGGCCATGCAGTACCTGAAGCTCCCTAAGTGACACCTTACGTTTGGCCAGCAAGGCCAAAATCATCGCAGAGATCCGGGTGACCTTGTCAATGGGTAACCGGGATGCCTGTGCGACCGTGTCAATTTCGATGCCCAGAAATGTGAGGGTAGTGGATGGGCCCTCGGTCTTTTCAGGCGCTAAAGGGATACCCTGCATTAGCGTCTGAAATGTGGTGAGGAGACGCGTGCACGTGTCCAAGCCCCGTTCACCCCCGAACAAAAAGTCATCGAGGTAATGGGCTACAGACCTGCGAACAAAGGTCCACTGAAGGAAGGTGCTAAAACGTTCAAATGCTGAACAGGATATAGAGCAGCCAAAAGGCATGGCCTTATCTACATAGAACTTCCCTTGGAATCTAAAACCCAATAGCTCAAAGTCCTCAGGGTGCACTGGCAACAATCAGAATGCCGATTTGATGTCGCATTTCGCCAAGAGGGCACCAGGACCACAAGAGTGCACCATTCGCAGGGCTTGGTCAAAGGACGTATACCTGACCGAACAAAGGTCATCAGGGATAGCATCATTGACAGAATAACCCGCCGGGTACGATAAATGGTGGATTAAACGAAAATCCCCCGGGGCCTTTTTGGGTACCAACCCCAGAGGGGAGACCTTCAGGTTGGGAAAGGGTGGCACAGAAAAGGGGCCTGCCACCCTCTTGGCCCCAACCTCCTTAGCGATACTCAGGGCAGCCACCTCTTCTCTACCCTTCAGGGACAGTAAATTGGGTGCATCTTGGGGTCCCCGCACTCCTTTGAATGGGATTTGGAAGCCCCACTGGAAACCCTCAAGGAGGTACTTCGCGTCCTCTCTCCGTGGATAAGTTGAGAGCCATCGCTCCAACATATACATTAACTGGGGAGGGGGCCTTTTGCCTGGATAGCTCCCTCGGCAGCAGCTCTGCCCGCTCCCTGTCCACCTCTACCTCTGCCCCGTGACCCACCGGCCTGCGGACACGCGGCGGCGGTGTGGGGGCCAGCGCAAGAGGGACACTCATGTTTGTATCGGCACTGCCGCTTATTGCACACACCGCTAGCCGAGAAACTCCAACACAGCAAGCGGGCTGGAACCCCCTGCCCCGCCAGCTGGCGGGAAGCCTGCGTTGGAGCAGCTCACTTAACGGCATGGCCACAATGGTACCTATCCCCAGGCGCCGGACACGTGGGGGTCATGTACAATAGCCACAATTTCTGACAGGGCTCATCCCATCTCATCTCCGGGTGCAAGGGCACCCTCATTCTAAATTCCTCATCGTAAGCCAACCACGATGGGCCAGGCAAATCCACCATTGCCCTGTAAATATTGTCCAAATATTGGACCATAGGAATGGCCAGGTCAGGCCGGGCCCTGAGGTACACCGCCATATAAATAAGATATGCGGGCAACCAGTTGGCCCAGGTGCGTGGTGGCTTACGATGGCGGGACAGCTCTTTGTCTTTGTCATCCTGTCCCTCTCTCTCCTCCTTAGTGGGCTCACGGTTCAATAGGGAGAATATATCCACGTACTTCCCCCGCCAAATCTTTTCCCTCGTGACCTGGGACAAATGATCACCAAGGGGCAACGAATAACCAGCCGTCGGCAAGGCCGTCACCGGCACATTAGGCACCCGGGGCATATGCAGCGGAACCTGGACAGTCCCTGCGATGCCCGGCACTGCACCCCCACCCCCAACGCTGCAGTATGGAACCAAGGGGCACTGTGATAGGCTGGCAACTGATGCCCACTCGCCTCGACATGACAAGGCCATGGCCACTGAACCCCACCATTGGAAGTGGGCTGTGATGTGGGTGCATTAACTTGAACCTGATACTCAGTAGGTGCACCCCCGTGAGCCGCCCCCACTGGGGGTTCCGGCCCACGGCGGGCGTTGGAGCTCGCGACCGGAATCGAGCTCTGGGGCCACACCTGACCACTCTCCTGCTGTAGCTCCGGATGAACAGGGAGCTGTGAGACACCGGCCGGGGCAGGCCAGAGCGTCTCCAGCAGCTCAACCCGGCTGGCCGCTTGTTGCAGTGTGGTGGCCATTGAGGTAGCCGGTGGACCCAAAGGGCCCCCCGCAGCGAGTGAAGGGCCACCAGACATGGGGTTGTGTGCCATCCCTAAAGATGCCTCAAGCACAGCTAAACGCGTTAGCAATGCATCAACTGCCACAGATCCCCCAGTGTAAAGTGGGCCGGGTGGGCCCACCAGGCATTTGACCAGGAACCCCAGCATGAGAGCCTGGGCCCGAATAGGGCCATGCCCAAAACTCTGGCCTATGAGGGGCCGGAGGTGGAACGTGCTGTGCACCAGCACCGGGCCCACCCCCGCTGACCGGACCCATGGCCGGCAACTGCGGGCCGAGGGCCGAAGCCCCAGAAGGGCCGGACGAAGGCTGACTAGCCGAGGGCCAAGCAGCCTGCATCGCCCCACTGGTATCGGTGGGGGTAGTGTCCTGCCGCGTGGGCGCAGCCCTGGTCCTCTGGCCTGAGGGCGGCCCCCCGCGTTGCACAGGGCCAAAAGTCCTCCCCGTTGGCCGCGGCTTTGTCGCCGAGGCCCTCCATTTAGGAGGCATATCTGATGAAAGAGGGGGATCCCTTTCCAGGGATCAACCTAATCGCCAAAAAAGACAGAGCAGCCAGCAAACCAAAGGCTCTGTGGAAGATTCCTCCTTCCCAGCCGGGAAAGAGTAGGGCTAAACAGCCGAAGAATCGAACAAACAGCGACGGAGAAAACTTCTCCTCTCCGTCGCTCTTTTAAAATGGCAGCTCGGCTGCCTCGTGGCCACCCCTTTTATAGAGGGGTGGCCACGCCCCCTAACTCACCCAGATGTCTGAGTCCGGGTGGGGGCCCCCGCAAAGAGCGCGGTGGCCATTTTGTTGCCGCGCTTTCATTGTGTGGATAGAGCATCTCTATGTGAGGCTCTATGTTCAATCAAGACTCCAGTCTCACATGTATAGATTCCATAATGCAGATGGAGCCCATTTCCATGCTGGTTGGATACTGAAAAGCATTTCCACTGTGGGCCTGTGAAACCTCAGGATTCCCTTGAATACTCTTTCAACACAGAGCTAGGTATTTCTCTATTCACATTCCATGACCAGGTTTGCAAAACAGCTCATAGTCACAGATAAGAGACTAAAACAATGTCAAAAATATAGGTTAAAATCAGTCTTTTTTCAGATCCCTTAAGCCCATGATGGCGGACCTTGTCACTCCTGATGTTTTTGGGCATCAATTCCCAGAAGCCCAACTGTCTATGAATCCATGTGAATGGGTTCACTGAGTGTATGCTCAGTAAACTAATTCATGTGGATTCACAGAGGCTTGGGCTTCTGGGAATTGAAATTCAAGAACACCTAGTGTCAAGGTTCACCACCACTGCTTTATTTTTATTTTTTTATTAATAATTTTTATTAATTCATTTTCAAAAAAATACAAACATACATATAACGATACATCATATAACATAACAAAAATACATAAGCCTCATAAAAAGTAACCACATAGATGATAGTTGAACTATTATCTATTATAGTACACGTACTATTGAATATCCACATTAAAATTTAATACTGTAACAATAACCTTCATAAAATCTTTCAATATTACAATTGTTTATTAACAACTATCAAACTTCAAATTTTCAATTTACAAATCACCCAGTGTATATTTACATTGCCCCGGAGAGTTTGGTCTCAGTATTATCTCCAAAAACTACTTTGAGATGGTACAGGTCTAAAGCATTCCATGCCCGTAAGGGAGTGATCAACAAAAGGCTTCCAAATACCCCAGAATCTATTTTCCTTCAATTTATCCCTTTTTACTTTTATCTCCCATGCCAATTTATCATTCAGTGCTAGGTTCCACATTTCCTTGTACCATTCTCCCGTCTGTATAGTTACATCATTTTTCCAATTTCTAGCAATACATTGTCTACCCGTAGTTAGCATTATTTCTAATAACTCTTTTGCCTCCTTATTTAAACACATACCTTCCACATCTGTTAGCATAATGGTACCTGATGCCAGTTTAATTTTCTTACCCATTATTTCCCCTACCTCTCTTTCTATTCTTCTCCAAAAATCATTTATCATTTTGCAACTCCACCACATATGCTCATAAGTTCCAACAGTGTCTTTACATCTCCAACATAAATTATCCCTTTTATTGTCAATCTGATGTAACCTCAGTGGTGTCAGGTACCATTGCCACAACATTTTATAGTTATGTTCCTTAATTCTTACTGATATAGTTCTCATTATCCTCTTTTTCCACTTATTTCTCCATTCATCGTTTCCTAGTTTTATATTCAAATCCTGTTCCCACTTCAATTTAAAATCTTCCTGTGGATCACTTCCCTTGTTTATTAAAGCATAAAGTTTGCTTACTGGACCCTTAATGCTTTTATCTCCTTTTCGAATTTTCAAAACCAATTCCTCAAATTTGGTCTTTTCTCTATCTATACATAATTCTCTTCTATATTTTTTGTTCCAGTTGTCAACCTTCATTTTCTGAAACCAATCAAATTTTAACTGTTCGAACAGTTTTTTCTTCTTAATTTCATCTCCACAAATCCTTAGCCATTCTTTCACCAAGAAAACTTCATTTTTATCCAGTATTTCCTTTATTTTTTATCTATTTTTATCGGAAAACACGCCATGTCTGCCAATTCCAAAATTGGAGAGACATCTGGGACCAAATCCTTCTTTAATCTTTTCCATACCTTCATGAGTCCCCTCATCATAGTATTGCTTGTAGCTATCATTTTAACCTTACCTCCCAAAAAAATCATTTTACCAATATTCCTATAATCTTTCATCTCAATCTCCTCCCAAATTACTTTTCCTCTTGCCAAGATCTTCACAACATTCTTAATTTGAATTGCACGATAATATGCTAACAAATTTGGCATTCTCAAACCCCCTTCTTTCTGAGGCAGGTACCAAAATTTCTTTGGCAATCTAGATTTTTTACCTCCGTTGCAAAAATTATTAAACATCTTTTGAAACTCATTAATCTCCTTTTCCTTCAATTGGATTGCAAGTGCATCAAATAGGAAATTAATCCTCGGCAACAACATCATTTTGCAGATTGCAATCCTCCCAAACCATGATAACTTCAACTTCTGAAAACTTTGTATTCTAATCTTAAATTCTGTTTTCAAGCTATCATAGTTCAATCTTTTAAGTTCTTCCAATCTATTTGAAATAATTATCCCCAAATATTTCAACTTATCTTTAATTTGTATATTGGATAACCCCACCATCTTTTCCTTCTCCTTTCCCCCCATATTACACAACATCATTTCCGATTTATCCCAATTTATCATCAACCCTGTTATATCCTCAAAATCCTCTATTTGTGCTTTAATCCTATCCATTGCCCCTTCTGGGTGTTTCACCATTAACAACGTATCATCTGCATACATACTCACTTTGTTACCCATTATCCCTTCTATACTTGAATCCTCCCTTATGTTTTTAGCCAAAATTTCCATTGCCATAATGAACAAGATAGGGGACAGAGGACAACCCTGCCTAGTACCTGCCTCAAGCTTTACCTCATCTGTAACCTCATCATTTACTCTGATCCTAGCAATCCCTTTTTTTATACAACAAGTCGATTACCCTTCTAAATCTGTCCCCAAATCCATAGCTTTTAACTATTTCCTTAATCGAAGACCATTGTAACAAATCAAATGCCTTAAAAATATCCAAAGATAATAACCCCACCTTTTCCTTCGTTTGGTTAACATTATCAATTAAATCTAGCACCCTCCTGGTCAAATCAGCCATATGCCTTCCTTTTAAAAAACTTACTTGATCAACATTTATATATTCTCCCATAAATTAATTTAACCGATTAGCCAGTATTGCTGTGAAGATCTTGGCATCTTGATTTATAAGAGAAATTGGTCTATAAGATTCTACTTTTTCCAAATTCTTTCCCAATTTTGGCAGCAGAACAATTGTGGTCCTATACCATGAAGTCGGAATTTGTCCACCATCTAAGATATAATTATATAACTTTACCAGCTTTGGTACCACAACATCTTTAAATTCCTTATAAAACTCGGTCAATAGTCCATCGTCTCCCGGGGCTTTCCCCAGCTTCAAACCACTAATTACTTCTTTTACCTCTTTCTCGGAAACCTGTTCTTCCATTTTGTCCTGGTGTCCTGCTTTATTCCATTCCCTAACTGCCTCTCCAAAATCCCTTTAAGCTCCCCAAAGTCTATCTCTTTTTTTGCATATAGTGCTTGATAGAAACCCTTCACAATTTTACATTTATCACTAACTTTATTACACCTTATCCCTTGTTTGTTAACCAAAACCCCAATTTCCCTTTTTTCCTTTTTAGCTTTAGTCGCTCTTGCCAATAATCTTGAATTTTTGTTGCTAAATTCGAAATACTCTCTATTTAAATATATCAAATCTCTTTTTACTTTTTCTATATCCTTACCCAATAATTCTGCCTTGAGTCTTTGTAATTTGGCAAAAAAAAATATTATCCTTCTTTTTTGAGTGTTCTTCCTGTAATTGTTTTATTTCTTTTTCTTTTTCCTCCTGTGCTACCTTATACTTTCTATACTTGATACTTGCCAACTTTATACTTTCCCCTCTAAAAACCGACTTCATGGCATCCCAAACCACATTAAAATTTACCTCTTCATTATCATTCCACTGCCAGCTTTCCATCCAACTTTCTGTAATTTGTTCTTTGCATTTTTGGTCTTTGAATAAGTTGGGATCATATCTCCAATTTCTTCCTCTCCTATTATCCTTTTGTGTCCTCAATTCCAAAAGTACTTTAGCATGATCTGATTCCTTGAAAATTCCTATTTCAATTCCCTCAATGTTTTTAACCATGTTTTCCATTAAAAATACATAATCTATTCTAGAGTAGGACCCATGAACATGTGAAAAATAAGAATATGCCCTTTCTGAACCCTTAATCTCTCTCCAAGAATCCTTCAGTCCCAACGCAACCATCCAATTATCTAAACATTCCCTTTCAAACCTACTCCGCACCTTGCTAGGTTCGTACAATCTAAGTTTGACCTTATCAAATTAAAATCTCCAGCCACAATCATCTTTGCCACTTTTTCTAACACCACAATTTTACGAACTTTTTCTAGAAATTCCGCTTGATGTTCATTTGGAGCATAGATATTCACCAAAACTATTTCCTCATCGTCTATTCACCAGGACCAGATGACATCCATCCACGAGATCTCAGGGAACTTAAAGATGAAATTGCTGATCTCCTAGCCGAAATATATAATATTTCCCTCAAATCAGGCTTTGTGCCTGATGACTAGAAGGTAGTGAATGTAACACCAATTTTCAAAAAAGGATCCAGGGGTGATCCAGGAAATTACCAACCTGTCAGTTTGACATGTGTCCCAGGTAAAGTGATGGAAACCATCCTAAAAGATAGAATTAATAGGCACATAGAAGAGAAGGCACTGCTAAAGGAGTGCCAACATGGCTTTTGCAAGGGCAAATCATGCCTCATTAATCTGTTGGAACTTTTTGAGAGTGTCAACAAGCATGTGGATAAGGGGGATCCAGTTGACATTGTTTATCTGGACTTTTAGAAGGCTTTTGACAAGGTCCCACACCAAAGGATCTTGAATAAACTTACCAGTCATGGAGTAAAGGGACAGGTCTTGTTCTGGATCAGCAACTGGCTAAGGGACAGGAAACAGAGCGTAGCACTAAATGGACACTTCTCCAGGTGGAGGGAAGTAAAGAGTGGGGTCCCCCAAGGTTCAGTACTGGGACCCCTACTTTTCAACCTCTTCATAAATGATCTAGAGGTAGGAGTAAAAAGCAAGGTAGCCAAATTTGCTGACGACACTAAATTATACTGGGTAGTGAAAACTGTGAGAGATTGTGAGGAGCTCCAGAGGGATATCTTGACACTGGGGGAGTGGGCAAAACAGTGGCAAATGAGCTTCAACATTAGTAAGTGCAGAGTGATGCATGTTGGAGCAAAAAAACCCAGTTACATTTATAAACTGATGGGGTCTGAACTCTCTGTGACAAACCAGGAAAGGGACCTTGGTGTCCTGGTGGACAACTCAATGAAGGTGTCAACCCAGTGTGCCTCAGCAGTGAAAAAAGCAAATTCAATGCTAGGGATCATTAGGAAGGGTATAGAAAATAAGTTAGCAAGTGTCATTTTGCCTCTTTATAAATCTATGGTGAGGTCCCATCTGGAATACTGTGTACAGTTCTGGTCGCCATACCTCCAGAAGGATATTATGGAGTTAGAGAAAGTGCAGAGGAGGGCAACCAGAATGATTAGGGGACTGGAACACCTTCCTTACCATCTGAGGCTGCAATGGTTGGGCCTTTTCACTCTTGAACGACGGCATCTAAGAGGTGACCTGATTGAAGTTTATAAAATCATGCACGGTGTAGACAAAATAGATAAGGAAAAACTGTTTTCCCTATTGCATAACACTAGAACCAGGGGACACTCCATGAAACTTTTGGGTACTAGTTCTCAAACAAATAAGAGAAAGTACTTTTTCACCCAGAGGATTACTGGTCTATGGAACTCCCTGCCAGAAGAAGTGGTGACAGCTGTCAGTCTTGACAGCTTTAAGAAAGGATTAGACAAGTTCATGGAGGACAAGGGTATCAATGGCTATAATTATGGATACTTAAGGACAACCTCCGGGTTGGAGAGATGGGCAGGATATCTCTCAATGCCATTTCCAGGGAATCCTAAGCAGGTGAAGGCATCTGCTTGGGAATACCCTGAAGCAAATAGTGAGCCACTGTGTGAGACAGAATGCTGGACTGGATGGGCTGTGGCCTGTTCAGCAAGGCTATTCTTATGTTCTTATGTTCTCTCACAATCAGATATCTACCTTCTTGGTCAGCAATTCTTTTTGTTATCTCGAGTCCTAATCTTTTAGAAATCATGATTGCAACTCCTCTTGCTTTTGAAGTACCAAACACCATTTCATAATGTTGTATCCACCCTAGAAAGATTTTGTTTGTGTCCTTTGATTTTTGATGCTTTTCCTGTAAAAACACTATATCGGGTCTATCTTTCTTCAATGCCAATTCTAACCTCCTCCTCTTAAGAACAGAACCTGTACCCTTTACATTCCAGGTTAATACTTTAATATTTCTCATAATTTATTACAATTTCACCTTTTCTAACTTCCAAACTCTCCATTAGGCGTGCCACCACAAACCCCTTACCACTAAGAAACAAAAATATACATAAAACACACAATATTACTCTCCCCACTTTCTTCGGAAAAAAGACGCCTTCAATATCCAAAGAGGGGAGGGGGGGACATGAAAGATGCACGTATAAATTAGTGTACCACGCATCTCACCTTTCTGCATTCTTAAATAATATAAAAAATTATTACATCATAACCAATTGCTCACTGCTCCTTCCTTGCCTCCTCCTCCACCATGATCGATGACAACTCCTCCTCTTCTCTTCCCTGTGGGGCTCCACCCGTAGCACCACCAGCATCTGCCCCCTCATAATCCCTTCTTATGGCCCCCGATTCCAACAAGTCTTTTCTAAGAGTTACCCACTCTTCCGAACCTGCTTTAACAAGGTCCAGCAAACTCAAGTACTCCAATGGATCGGTCCCCTCATAAATAACCTCAATTTTTTTCCATAAAAAAATCGCAATTGCTGTGGAAATCTCCAATTATACCTTACACCTTTGCTCATCAACAATTTGGTTACTGGTTTCATCTTATATCTCCAAATTCTTTCCTTTATTGAAATATCATTGTATACTTCCACATCAGAACCATCGATTTTCAGGGCGCCAGAACCAGCTTGTTTTAAAAAAGCCATTACTCTAAGTTTATCTCCCCAATTTGCAAATTTTACCAAAACATTTCTTTGGACCACTTTCCCTCTTCTTGGACCCACCCTATACGCACTTACAATGTCTTCCTGTACAAATTCCTTTCCCATGCTCAAATTGTTTAACCACTGAACCACTCTTTCTCTCAGCTGGTCTAGTGTCCTTTCAATCACATGACGTATCACAATATTCTGCTTTCTCATCATATCTTCCATAGCATCAATCCTTTTCTCCTGTTCATCCATTTTCACTTTGTTCTCCCTCACCCCTTCCTGAGTCCCTTTTATTTCCTTTTTCATAGCCTTCACCTCATTTTGGACCAATTTCACATTTCCTTCTATTATTTGCAAGCTTAATTCTACTTTTTTTGTAAAATCCACAACAGTTGCTACCACCTTATCCTGTTTTTTCATCATTTCATTTCTATCCTTCACTCTTGCATCCTCCATCTTCTTAAACAATTTACCAATTTCCACCATGATTTGGGTTTGATTATAGGGTTCAGGTGGTGGTGATGATGACGGAGGGACCTTTTCCATTGGTGCTTTTTCTTTTCTCTTAGATTTCACCACTGGCTCCTCCTCCTTTGCTTTTCCTCTTGTACCCTTATCCATGATAAAGGCCCCTGAAAGTTTTAATGCTGCAATGTATTATAAGTTCGTTGAACACTCCACTTGAACCTATTCCAATGCAGCCAAAGCTGACAATAATCCTTTAAATGTGATGTAACTTGAGTAAGAGAGGAGGGCCAGCGAAAAATTAATTGTTGTAATCCATAAGGGAACGGAAACCAAAAATAACCCAAAAAGTATTATACTCCATGGGAAGCTCATCACCGAGGTCAGCCAATACAGCCCAAGTAGCAAAAGCTCGCAAAGTTTGCCCTTAAAAACTTCAAATCTTTCGCAAAATTCCCTTCTTGAAAAAAGAATAGAATAGTCCCATCAGCATAAACAGGATTTCCGAGGAGACGGATGCCCAAATATATCCACTGGTATGAGTTCCACAGGGAAGAAAGAAAGAAAAAAAATCCCAAGCTCTAACTTTTAATAAGAAAAAAGAAAAGGAGGAATAAAAAGAGAAAAAATGAGAACTATAATCCACACAGCGAAGGAGTAAAAAATTAATAATCCCTCTCTTAGAGCGAATGAAACAAAACTCCCTTTTCCCAGCGGCTGTGGCGGCTTCAGGGGGGAACCCCCCTCCTTCTTCCTCTCCAAATCAGCGAACTCCTTTTTTTTTTTTATAGAAAAAACAAACCGCTCTTCCTTGCTTCAACTTCAAAAAGCACTGGAATAACCAATATCTTGAACCCAATCGCTTTCTTCTATAACCACTTCTCAGGACCACCAAATCATCCCACAGCTCCCCTGGAACGCTAAGAAGCCATTATCCAAAAAATGACCACTTTCGATTTCCAAGATCGCCGCCATTATCGCCTCAGCTGCCACCCTTCTATCCTCTTCTACACACTCTGCCAAGTCCAAACTCTTCAAAGCAAAGCAATCCACTGTCGCCTCTAGCTCCCGTCAGTATATCATTTAGTTAACTCACTTTCTTGCTGATTTTTCCACTTCCTCGAATCACCGCCATCTCGCTGGTCCCGTTCTCGGCTCCTCGGCTGGGGAAGCTGCAGCTTCCGTCGCGCACCTCTCCCGCCGAGGATACCTCCCGAACTTCGACCGCCCTGCAGCAACTTTTCCGAGCAGGCAAGAAGGAGTCTTATCACCACAAAATATCTCTGTAATTTACTCCATTAGCTCATTATTCTCATTAATTACCTCTTTGATAAGCGGGAGTGCCTAAATCGAGATGTAACTCGTTGGCCATCTTAGCCACGCCCAACCCACCACTGTTGTTGTTGTTCAGTCGCACAGTCTACTCCGACCCTTTGCGACCCCATGGACCATTTTCCTCCAGGCGCCTCTGTCCTCCACCATCCCCCTCAGCCCTCCCAGCTCTGTGCCCATTGTGTCTACAATGCCATCTAGCCATCTCATCCTTGGCCTTCCCCTTCTTCTTTTGCCCTCCACCTTTCCCAACATCAATGCCTTCTCAAGTGAATCCTCCCTTCTCATTTGATGTCCAAAGTACTTTAGCTTCATCTTTACTATTTGACCTTCCAATGAGCAGTCAGGGTTAATTTCTTCTAAGATTGACCTATTTGTTCTCCTCACTGTCCAGGGGACTCTCAAAACCCTCCTCTAACACCACATTTCAAAGGCATCTATTCTTCTGCGTTCAGCCTTCCTAATTGTCCAGCTCTCACATCCATACATTACTACTGGGAAAACCATTGCTTTGACTATTCTAATTTTTGTTTGCAATGTGATGTCTCTGCTTTTCACTATGTTCCCCAGGTTTCTCATTGCTTGTCTCCCAAGAATCAGTCACCTTTCTATTTCATGGCTACAATCCCCATCTGCAGTGATCTTTGATCCTAAGAAAGTAAAATCTGTCACTGCTTCTACTTCTTCCCCATCTATTTTCCAGGAACTGATGGGGCCTGTTGCCATTGCAGGCGCACCCCCCAATAAAGGACTCAGACACTGATGAAAGTGGATAACGGCATTGGGCCACATTTATTGATTCATGCCCTAGTCCGAATTATAAATTTCTATTGGTAATTGACCAATCATAATTCTTAAGGCAAGCAGGCCGAAGTAACACTGGTAAGGTACCACCCAAAATTGCCAACGGCAATTGTTACAATGTATCTATTTGTATCTATTTGTTTGTTGACAACAAACAAATTGTTGACCGTTGTCAATATCTAACTAATGACCCCACCCTCTGACGCGTATCCGTAAAATCACGGGGTGATGCATGCTGTCTAGCTGTAGCCATCACCCCATCGCCTAGTTCGTCGTTGACCGGACAACATTTAACCAACTTATGCCTGTCTAGTGTTGTCCAGTCAATTGCGAACCTGCCGGATACCTGTGGGTCATAAATGTTTACCTTACCAGTGCTACCCGCCCATGTGACCAAAGTCAACAGCAGCAACAGAAATCCCTATATCAAACCATAGCAACAGTGTGGGATGGGCAAAAAAGCCAGGACCCGAGAGCCAATTGTGGGTCCCAGCCAAAAATTCCCACCCGGCCCCGAAGCGACCAAAATATCACACTGTTAACTAGGGAGGGGGTGGAGGGGAAAAACTTCTCCGCTCCGTCGCTTCGCAAAATGGCAGCTCGGCTGCCTCATGGCCGCCCCTTATATAAGGGTGCTGGCCACGCCCCCTAACTACCCGGATGCCTTCGTCCGATGGGGGGGCCCGCAAAGAGCGCGGCGGCCCTTTTGGCGCCGCGCTCGCATTGCAGGCGCACCCCCAATAAAGGACTCAGACACCGATGAAAGTGGATAACGGCATTGGGCCACATTTATTGATTCATGCCCTAGTCCGAATTATAAATTTCTATTGGTAATTGACCAATCATAATTCTTAAGGCAAGCAGGCCGAAGTAACACTGGTAAGGTGCCACCCAAAATTGCCAACGGCAATTGTTACAATGTATCAATTTGTATCAATTTGTTTGTTGACAACAAACAAATTGTTGGCCGTAGTCAATATCTAACTAATGACCCCACCCTCTGACGCGTATCCGTAAAATCACGGGGTGATGCATGCTGTCTAGCTGTAGCCATCACCCCATCGCCTAGTTCGTCGTTGACCGGACAACGTTTAACCAACTTATGCCTGTCTAGTGTTGTCCAGTCAATTGCAAACCTGCCGGATGCCTGTGGGTCATAAATGTTTACCTTACCAGTGCTACCCGCCACACGGAGGGGCTTCAAAGAAGGCTCGACGCCCCCCCCCCAGACCGTCAGCTCAGTCAACCAGGCCTGCTTGCCAGTCCACTAACCAGAGGTCCATACCTCCCTGCGACAGATGGGCCCCCATCCCCTGAGTAAAGCTCATAATTTTGCAGACTGATGGCGGGGAGGCTAATGACGCGTCCCCCACCCTTGTCGAAAAGGAACCGGGCAATAGCCCCGTTCACGGAGCGTCGGCTCAGTCAAGAGCCCCGAGGCCGAACGCTCCCCTGTAAGCGTACCGCGGTATCGTGTCCGACCAATTAAGGGTTGTCGCAGGCCACACATAATGTGAGTAGGGCAGGTCACTGCAAATCGCAAGGTTCCGCGATAGGCCAGTGACATGTCCCAAGCCATCGCCCCCAAGGTACATAACCAGGACATAGGCGAGTCAGCATCCCTGATGTAGAAAAGGAATGGCAACAGTTCCCGCCATAACATGCCGCGCTTACCATGCCACCTGAGACGTGCGGATGCACCCAGTCCCAGTCGGGGTCCCCACTCTGTCGCCGCAGCGTAACGCGCTGCCCTGTGCAGCGTAACACGCTGCCCTGTGCAGCGTAACGCGCTGCCCTGTGCAGCGTAACGCGCTGCCCCATGCAGCGTAACGCGCTGCCCTGTGCACGTGGCCATGGCCCACCAGCCATACTGTCACCGGTGTAATACGACACCCAGGGTCTGTCAAGGAAAAAAAGGGGGGGAGAAACAGTGCAGTGACTAAACTGGTACTCACGGTTGAAGAGGGCGAACACAAAACTGACAACATTGTGATCCCCACCCTCCCATGCGGCGTTTGTCAGCCCCGGAGTACCCAAAAACAGCTGCAGTAGAAGCCACCCCTATCCTGAACGAATGGGTGCCGCAACGAGCCCCAGAGAGGCCAACACTGTCTAGTGCCTTCCCGGCACCCTCCAAAATTGAAATTTAGTAAAGGGAGACCCATCTTGGTGACAGAAAAACGGGCCATGGTGGATGCCACGCAGTGCAAGAAACTCCTGTAGGGCACCAACCGGACAGATGTCTGCCAAAGAACACCGTAGCAGTCTTACACCACTGCCTACGCCATGCTGATCTGCCTTAGAGGAGAGTATCCTCAACTGAGCCCAGTCTTTGGCAACATAGACATCCTCGAGTTCCAGTGCCCTACGACTTGCTTCCGCCTTAGACAGCATCACAAGCTCGCTGATGCGGAGCGCTCCAAAAAGGCCACCGTCGTAGCCGCATGAATTGGGCTGCCTCGTACTTATCAAAACAGAGGCCATGCCAGCCCCGGGCCAGTTGGGTAAGAACCCCTGGGGAAATCGGGTGGCGGTCGTCCGGGCAACACCCACGCTCCCGCACCCACCCCTCCAAAACATGTCTCACACGGAAGTCAGCGGTACTATCCACATGACCGCCCACCTTGGCCATAAAAGCCAACACTGACAGCCCAGATGCTATGGTGCGAGGTGCAAGGCCCTGGGCATGCAGGTAAACCATGAACCAAAGTACATGGGTCACTGGGATCGGCCAGGTCTCTGGCAGCCGGAATTGGGTACAGAAATCTCCGAAAGAATTGAATGCGTGGTGATACGCCTTACGCGTGCGTGGCGCTAGTGACAAGCCAATCGCCCGGTTCACCTCTCCTTGCCAATGGTCCATATCTCGTCCGGGAGTGGCGAGGGAAATTCCTCCGCATCCGGGGCCAAGGCACGGAACCGGGAGATCTGCAGGCGGGACAAAGCGTCAGCGATATCATTATTGACCCCCGGTACATGCCTGGCCCTGAAGAGGACATTGAGGCGCAGGCTGCGCAACACAAACTGGCGCACTAGGTCCATAACCCTGGGCGATTTGGAAGTCTGTGAGTTGACAATGTGTACAACGGCCGCATTGTGACACCAGAAATGGACAACCGAGTTGGCCCACTCCTCGCCCCATAGCATCAAAGCCCCCAGGATAGGGAAAAATTCCAGGCACGTGAGATCATGCAGGCGACCCATGCCTGCCCAGGCTGGTGGCCACCCACCATAGGCCCACTTCCCGTTGAAGTACATCCCATAACCCAGGGATCCCGAAGCATCGGACTGTATCTGAAAGCGAGGGGAAGCCAGGAGGTCAGACCTCCAAAATGATACTCCATTGAACTCCCTCAGGAGCTGGAGCCAGATAAGCATATCTGCCCTGATACCCCGGGTGAGTCTAACCCTATGGTGGGGCCTAAATAAGCCTGTCATGGCGTCGCACAAGCGCCGAGCAGATGCCCTGCCCGGTGCGACGACCCTGCAAGCAAAATTGAGGTGACCATGTAGCACCTGCAGTCCCCTCAGTGATGCCTTGCGTTTAGCAAGCAAGTCCGAGATAAGGGCCACTATCCTCGACACCTTATCCCCCGGTAACCTAGAAGCCTGCGCTACCGTGTCAATCTCCACCCCCAGGAGTACTAGCTTAGTAGATGGGCCCTCGGTCTTTTCGGGCGCTAAAGGGACACCGAGTTCCTCCATTAGCATCTGAAATGTGTTGAGGAGACGTGTGCACGTGTCCCAGCCCCGTTCACCCCCGAATAAAAATCATCCAGGTAATGGGCTACAGACCGGGACTCTGACCAGTGGACGAAAGCCCACTGTAGGAATGTACTGAAACGCTCGAAGGCCGAGCATGATATGGAACAGCAAAAAGGCATGGCCTTATCAAAGTAATATTCACCCCGGAACTTAAAAAACCCAGCAACTCAAAGTCGCCCGGGTGCACCGGCAGGAGGCGAAACGCCAACTTGATGTCGCACTGAGCCAACAGCGCACCCGGGCCGCATGAGCGCACCATGCGCAGCGCACGGTCAAAAGATCCATACCCGACTGAGCAAAGGTCAACAGGCATAGCATCACTGACCGATCGGCCGGCTGGGTGGGACAAGTGATGAATCAGGCGAAACCCGCCCAGTGACTTTTTGGGCACTAAGCCCAAGGGTAATACCTTAAGCTTAGGGAACGGGGGTGTCGGGAAAGGGCCAGCGACCCTGCCCGCATCGACCTCCTTAGTAATGCTGGCGGCAGCTACCTCCTCCCTCCCCCTAAGGGACAAAAGGTTGGGGGCATCCTGGGGGGACCTATCACCCATGAAAGGAATACTGAACCCCCATCTAAAACCCTGAAGGAGGTAAACCGCATCCTCCTCCCTTGGGTACAATGCGAGCCAATGCTCCAACATGTCCACATTAATTGGGGAGGGGGCCTTTCAGTGAACCAGCTCCCTCTGTGGCAGTTTTGCCAGTCCCGTGTCCACCCCTTCTTCTCCCCGCATCCCTCCAGGCCTGGGACAGGCGGAGGCCACATGGGGGCCAGCACAGGAGGGACACTCATGCCTGTACTTGCAATTCCTCCTGTTGCAGGAACCATTGGATGAGAAAGTCCAGCACAGCAGGCGGGCTGGAACCCCCTGCCCCGCCACCTGGCGGGGTGCCTGTGCTGGGGCCGCTCGCTGGACCGCACGTCCACAATGGTATCATTCCCCGGGCGCAGGGCGCGTGGGAGTCATGTACAGAAGCCACAGCCTCTGGCAGGGCTCATCCCACCTCATCTCGGGGTGCAGGGGAATCCGCATACGGAATTCCTCGTCATTAGCCAACCATGACGGGCCCGGGAAGTCAACCATCGCCCGGTAATGTTGTCCAAATACTGGACCATCGGAATCGCCAAATCCGGCCGAGCCCTGAGGCAGACCGCCATGTATACGAGGTAGGCCGGCAACCAGTTGGCCCACGTACGTGGTGGCATGCGACGACGCGCCTGCTCCTTATCCTTCTCCTCTTGCCCCTCCCTCTCCTCCTTGGTGGGCTCTCTGTTAAGGAGGGAGAAGATGTCCACATACTCCCCCCGCCAGATCTTCTCTTTGGGGGTCTGGACCAAATGGTCCCCCAGTGGCAAGGAATACCCTGCTGTCGGCAAAGCCGACACAGGTACGGTGGAAACTGCGAGCATCTGTAAAGGAGCCTGGACTAACCCGGTCACCCCTAGAAGATTCCCGACTGGGTAAGAAGCACCCCCCACCATGGGGCCCTGGGTGATAGTTGAAGTCACCGAGTGGAGCGTCGGCGACTGAACCGCCGCACCACCCGTGCGAGGCAAAGGCCATTGAAAAGCCCCCCCAAACGTGGCCATGTGTGTAGGTGCACTAGTTTGGACCGCATACTCACATGCTGCACCCCCATGGGCCGCCCCCACCAGGGGTTCCGACCCACTGGGGGCGTCGGAGCTCACGACCGCCATAGAGCTCGTCGACGGGGCTTGATCAGCACCGGCCTGTGGATTGGGGAGCTGCGAGGCAGTGGCCGAAGCCGGGCCACGCGCCTCAGGCAGCTTGACCCGTCCCGTCGCCTGCCGCTGCCCAGCAGACGATGCATCGACCTGCACCCCAAAAGGGGCCCCAGGGTGACTAACCCGGGCCAGGGATGCCCCAAGGGGCGCAACGCGGGCCAGGAGGGCCTCCACGCTGACATAGCCACCTAAACCAAGGGGGGGCAAAGGGGGGCGGTGGCCACCGCTTGCGGGCCGAGGGCCACGGCCCCTACTGGGCCCGTACGCGGACCCCCAGCCTCCGGCCAAGGGGGAATTAACCCCATCCCACCGGTCCCGGTGGGCTCGGGCATAGGAGGCTGCTGGGGAGGCGCAGCCGCGGTCCTCCGACCTGGATTGCGCCTCCGCGCAGAACGAGCCGCGTTCGCAGTCGCCTTCTTCTTTGAGGGCATTGCAGCCAGCCGATGGGAAGCCGAAAAGGGAGAAAATCAGCATCCAAGAGGCTCCCCAGTGAGGGTAAAAGCGACGGAGGTAAGAGGGAAAAACTTCTCCGCTCCGTCGCATCGCAAAATGGCAGCTCGGCTGCCTCATGGCCGCCCCTTATATAAGGGTGCTGGCCACGCCCCCTAACTACCCGGATGCCTTCGTCCGATGGGGGGGGGCGCAAAGGGCGCGGCAGCCATTTTGGCGCCGCGCTCGCATTATCTTGGTTTTCTTGATATTGAGTCTCAAGCCAGCTTTTGCACTCTCCTCCTTCTGCCCAATCTAGAGATTCTTTAGGTCTTCCTCACTTTCTGCCATTAGGGTGGTATCGTCTGCATATCTCAGATTATTGATGTTTCTCCCAGCGATTTTAATCCCATATTGTGATTCCTCCATCCCTGCACTGCGCATTATGTGCTCTGTGTATAGGTTGAATAAGCATGGTGACAAAATGCAGCCTTGTCTTACTCCTTTTACTATTCCAAACCACTCTGTCATTCCATGTTCTGTCCTAACTGTTGCTTCTTGGTTCATGTACAGATTTCTCAGGAGGCATATGATGTGCTCTGGTATTCCTATCTCTTTAATTACTTGCCACATCTTGTTGTGGTCCACACAGTCAAATGCCTTGGTGTAGTCAATAAAACAAAAGTAAACTTGTTTCTGGTATTCCTTTGTTTTCTCCATGATCCAGTGTATGTTGGCAATATGGTCTCTAGTCCCCCGGCCTCTTCTGAAACCAGCCTGCACCTCTGGTAATTCTCTCTCCACATGTTGCTGAAGTCTATCCTGTATTATCTTGAGCATCACCTTGCTGGCATGTGGGATGAGCGCGATTGTTCGATAATTTGAACATTCTTTGGCATTGCCCTTTTTTGGGATTGGGACGTATACTGATCTTTTCCAATCCTGTGGCCACTGTTTTGTTTTCCAAATCTGCTGGCATATTGAATGCAGTAATTTGACGCCATCATCTTTTAGCGCTTTGAAAAATTCAACTGGGATACCATCATCTCCACTAGCTTTGTTGTTTGCAGTGCTCTTTAGGGCCTTTATGACTTCGCTCTCCAGGATGTCTGGCTCAAGTTCAATTTCTTCATCATTGTGATTAACAGGAGTGTTGAGGTCCTTTTTGTAGAGTTCCTCTGTGTACTCTTTCCATCTTTTCTTAATCTCTTCTGCATCAGCTAGCTCCTTTCCGTCTTTGTCCCTTATCATGGTCATTTTTGCTTTAAATGTTCCCTTGATTTCGCCGATTTTTTTGAAAAGATCTCTGGTTCTGCCTCTTTTGTTGTTTTCCTCCATTTCTCTGCACTGTTCTTTTAGGTAGTTTTAATTATCTCTCCTTGCTTTTCTTTGAAATTCTGTGTTCAAATGATTGTATTTTTTCCTTTCTCCTCTGCTATTTTAAGAGCCTCATCAGACAACCACTTTGCTTTCTTACTCTTCTTTTCTTTTGGTATGGTTTTCTTTGCGCTGCTTCCTGCATGATGTCGCTTATCTCCGTCCATAATTCTTCTGGTACTCTGTCTACCGAGTCTAAGCCATTAAATCTGTTCATCACCTCCACCGCGTATTCTTTAGGGATGCTGTCTAGGTGATATCTTTCTGGTCTCCGTGTTTTCCCTATTTTCTTTAGTCTAAGCCTGAATTTTGCGATCAGTAGGTTGTGATCTGAGCCACAGTCTGCTCCAGGTCTTGTTTTTGCTGACTGTATGGAGGTTCTCCATCTTTGGCTACAGAGTATGTAGTCAATTTGGTTTCGGTGTTGACCATCTGGTGATGTCCATGTGTAAAGTTGCCTCTTGTGTTGCTGGAAGAGAGTGTTTGCTATGACCAGTGCGTTCTCTTTGCAGAACTCTATCAATCTTTGCCCTGCTTCATTCTGTACTCCAAGACCAAAGTTGCCTGTTATTCCCTCCACTTTTTGATTTCCTACTTTGGCATTCCAGTCTCCTAATATAATTTGGACATCATTTCTTGGTGTCTGTTCTATGAGGTGTTGTAAGTCCTCATAGAACTGGTCCATTGTGGCTTCATCTGCACCAGTGGTTGGTGCGTATATTTGGATCACAGTGACATTGAAAGGTTTGCCTTGAATTCTGACTGACAGCATTCTGTCATTTTTAAGGTTGTATCCCATTACTGCTTTTCTCACTCTTTTTTTGACAATTATGGCTACTCCATTTCTTCTAAGGTTTTCTTGCCCACAGTAGTAGATATGATGGTTTCCAGAGCTGAATTCCCCCATCCCTGTCCATTTGAGCTCACTGATGCCTAAGATGTCAATGCTTATTCTTTCCATCTCATTTTTTTACCACTTCCAATTTACCTTGGTTCATTGATCTCACATTCCATGTCCCTATGCAGTATTGCTCCTTGCAACATTGCATTTCCCCTCCCCTTTCCTGTCCCTCCCCTTCCTCCCCTCTGTGGTGTTAAGCATCCTGTATCACCTAGCCTGCTCCTTTGTTTTGCCTTTTGTTTTGGTCAATAGGGTTCTCTTGGCAAGCTTTGTGGCGTGGTTTGCCGGTGTCTATGCCATTTTTCCCTCCTCATACATTTTATCACAGTTTTTAAAAATTTAAAACATTTTAGACAACATATTATCATGCATATTATCACACTTTATACAAGTCTCTATGTCAGTTTCTGTATTTAGTCAGTAAAAAGTCTCTATGTCAGTTTCTATATTAAGTCTTCTACATTTGCATGTCAGGTACTTATCCTTTGCCTGGGACTCTGAGTCTCTCCCCCTGCTTTTCCTCCTCTGCCCTCTTCCCTTCTTTCAGTTGGTCTTCTCCTGGCCTTTCCGCCGCTCAACCGGCTCTCCTCCTCTTCCTCACCCCCGGCTGGGGGTGGTTGCCCGGCAACGGCCGCGGCTGGCCCTTCCGCCGCTCGCCCGGCTGGCTGGCTCTCCTCCTCTTCCTCACCCCCCGGCTGGGGGTGATTGCCCGCCGGCGGCCGCGGCTGACCCTTCCACCGCTCGCCCGGCTGGCTGGCTCTCTTCCTCTTCCTCACCCCCCGGCTGGGGGTGATTGCCCGGTGGCAGCCGTGGCTGGCCCTTCTGCCGCTCGCCCGGCTGGCTGGCTCTCCTCCTCTTCCTCACCCCCCGGCTGGGGGTGATTGCCCGGCGGCGGCCGCGGCTGGCCCTTCCGCCACTCCTTTAAACCCACCACTGCTTTAAACTATATTCTCTGTTAATGAAACAATGAGTATGACAACAAGATATCTCCAACCTACACAAGGGACTCAATTTAAGCTCTCTGCTTTTGAAGTTTTAGGCAACAACTGGAAATTTGCCAAGCCTTAACAGAACCACTTTATGGTGATTGACATGCAGTTGTGGTAAGCTCTACAGGCTCATGTGTATATATTTCTAAAATAATTGTGAAGAAATGCACCAAATACAAATACAATTCATTGAAAGATCGCAACTCTTCTTCTGAGCATGTGGTTAATGACTCAATTGAGGTGTTATGAATTTATTTCATATAGAAGAAGTCTGAACAGCAGGCTCACGAATAACAGCTGTGTCTGTATTGAAAAACCTCCCCACCCACTGCACTATTTCTTTGCAGTATATAATCTCAACAATCATTTCCTGTACCTATACAGAGTCCAGCCATGTACTGAGAGCTCTTATCATATTTGAAGCCTCCTACTCTTGTGGTATTACCCCACTTGCTTGACAAACCCCATGCTGTCAATTCTGCCCATTCTTTTCCATCTAATTTTCTTTGTAACGGACCTACAAAGTTTTGAGAGAGCCAAGCAAATATCTTTGTCCAAAGCACAGCATATGGTGTGCCTTAGACAATAAGCCAAAAGCCCTAAGAGTAATTATAGCCACTGAAACCAAACAGTGTGGCTGCAAATGAAACTGCATAGAAAATCTGCCACAGATAAAAACCAGCGTATTTGAGCATTTACCATGCGGGTGGCACGTCTGGGATCAGATGGAGAGGTTGGCAACCTGAGATGTAATGCATATATTCATGGTTGAAAAAAGAAACCTCTGTCTTGATTTTCAGTCCCCAAAGTTGCTAGGGAATTCAGAAGAAGGAACTAAATGGCCTGTTGCCAATTGACAAGATGATGGAGAGGAGACAGTTAAGAAAGAGTAAGAAACAAAAGCCAGTCCCTTCACTGCTAGAGTGTAGCCCTGCAGCAAATAAATTACTAGTGAATGACTTTGACCAGGTGCAGACTGGCAGCTCCTCACTGCTAAACAGCTCCAGCAAAATCCCCCAAACAGGTGGTGTCTTTCAGGACAAATCAGGATGGGGTGCAGTTTCTTATTGACCTCATGTCAGCCTGCCTTTCAATGTGAAGGAAAGGTGGATAAAATTATGCCATGAGCAATTGAACAAGGTATTGACATGTGAATAGAGGCAGGATACTAATTAACAGTCCAAGTGGAAATAAATTTACTTTTTAATACACTAGGGTAGAGCCTGTGTTAGAGTAAAAAAAAGGAGATGGAATCATCCTGTTTGTTCTACTAGGAGAGGCAGCAAGCAGCAAAGGCATGCCCACAGCTAATTAATTTGTGTATCTTATATATATATATATATATATATATATATATATATATATATATATATATATATATATATATATATATATATATATATATATATATATATATATATATATATATATATATATATATATATATATATATATATATATATATATATATAAACTGATGTCAGAAAAAGTCTGAGCAGGAAGAGGGATAACAAAACAGGGCTATGGTAATGAAAATAAGTTCCATCTACCCAAAAAAAAAATCCACTTAAGATTCAACACTGATTTTCATTTTCCTAGAACACATATTGTTTTTGTTTTAAATTAATGTCATCTTTGTCAATATGTTCTGGGGTGTCTGATAATTCCCAAATTGAGCATCTTTACTGAATTAGTAACTGAGTGACTATATACTGAATAGAAAAGTGGCAGGTAACTCAGCATTCATACACAGGGTGTGATTAGACAATGCTGTATATTACATTGTGGACTGTTTTTGGCATGGTCCGATTTGATCTGTGTTATGTTGACTACAGTACATGTCATCCTGGTATTGACAAACCAGCCTAACCCTTCTTCCTTGGCTATCTGTACTATTTTTTTTGCCTGGATAGGATTGTTCCTTTTTATTTTGGTTTCTGACATGTCTGATTACAGGTTTTGAACTAAAGTGCCACATGTAGATATTTCCCACAACAATTCAGTGCTATGTCACTTGACCAAGTCAATGAAATGTCATGTCACTTACAAATGAATGGAGGAAAATCCATCTCCCCTTGCTTCTCACAAAGGTAGAAGCAGGAAAGGATATAGAGGGAGATATCTCTCTTTTTTTCTTTATAAGCCAGTGCTATAACACTTTCATGGCAAGCCAATGAAGTGATATTTCATTGTTTATTAATAAGTCAAATCCTCTCCTGCTCCCCGCAAGCATGGCCAGATTTCTCCTGCTTCCCTTGGAGACAGGATATATGTAGGAATGCATCTGGTTTCTGTCTTGCCTGTCCTCTGACACATTTTGTAAACAAAAGCCTCTTTGCTTGCTATTCTCCTTATCTCTCTTTCTTTGGGTTCTGACACTTCTGATTGGCTGTAAGGACTCAGCTTTGTCTCTGCTAAGTTTCGTTTCTGGTATACAATGCTTGCTAGTTTCGTTTCTCTCTCTCTCTGCCTAAATAAAGAGAAGGCTTCAGTAGCGTTTGACCAGCCAAAGAGAGCAGTCGTGTCTGCTTTTGTCTGTCTCTGTTTCTCCCTACAAAAAGCCTAATGAAGCTGGACTCATAGGTACCTCAAAAGATCTGAGAATATAAACTGCTGCTAATGAGGCTGGCTGATTGAGACTAGATCTTTACATGAATCAAATCCCAACAAGTGGCGCTCCGTGTGACGCTTTGAACTACAATGAGAGAGCCTGCTGTGAAAGCTGCTTCAGCATTTAGCATCTAATTAACACCCCATAATTGGCGACCGGGGACAAGGTCTCATTTACTCCGACCGGGAAGGTCATAAATCGAGCTCGAAAATTCATCCAAAGTCAACTTTGGGTCCCATATAGGGTAAGTGGAAAAGAAAAATATATATTTTTTTATCATGGGGTGTTTGCTTTCTTCGCAAATGCAGGAACTTTGTAAAGATATCTCAGATCTTTTGCATGAGAATGGGCGAAAGGCTGATGATAAAGAGATACAGCAGCTGGCTAAAGCTATAGCAAAATTCTGTCCTTGGTTTAAATATGAAGGTCTGGACTTAAAACAGTGGAAACAGATTGGGAGAGAAATGCAGCAGCATAATGGAATTTCTAGATCAATATTATTTACATGGGAGGCAGTTAGGGACTGCCTTCAGAGACTTACTCCAAAAAATATTTTATTGTCTCAAAGACTTGATGGCCCCTTCCCACAGCTTTTGCCTCCAGAAAAAGGGGGGGCCATGGCAACTGCTCCTCCATCATATGAGAAACAACAGCCCCCTGATGGGGGTGGAGGTGGAAATGGAGATGGGACTTTAGATCCTGCCTTGCAACAATCAAGCACTTATAGCCCTACAAAGACACATTTTTCTGCTGCTTTAACGGCAGCTGTGCTGGACGTGCAATCTCCTGAAATATACCCAGTGATCAGAGGGGCTCCGCCTGTTGGCAATGCAGCGGCAGTCCCAGATAGATATGAAACCCTCCATTACAAATATCTGAAGGAACTAAGAGTCAGCATACGGGACTATGGATTTAATGCACCTTTTACTAAAGCTTTGTTGGAAGCCATTGCTTCTCAAAAATTGCTACCAGTGGATTGGAAACAGATGATCAAAGCGCTTTTGCCTCCGGCAGAAGCAATGCTCTGCTTACAGGAGTGGAGGGATGTGGCTTGGGAGGTACACCATACACGCCCTGCACTCACAATGGATATGTTATGTGGGGAGGGAAATTTTGCCAACCCCACACAGCAATTGGCACTCACGGATGCCCAGCTGGGAGAGATTGCACAGATAGTCATGCGTGCCTGGAGTAAGATTCCTTCCAAAGGGGATAGCTCCGTTGCTGGATTTGCAGCAATTAGGCAGGGCCCTAAAGAGGATTACACTGAGTTCATTAACAGACTCATGACTGCTCTCAGCCGCCAGGTGGAAAATGTGCCGGCACGGGAAATGCTCATGAAACAACTGGCTTTTGAAAATGCCAATGAGGATTGTAAAGGGGCTCTGACAGCTGTTTATGCTAGGCCAGGAACATCTATAGCAGACATGATGAAAGTTTGTCAAAATGTGGGGACTCACAGTTACAAGGCTCAACTTCTGGCAGCTGCAGTTCAATTGCCCACAACTCAGGCTCAAAACAAACGTTGTTTTGGCTGTGGGAAGGAAGGACATTTTAAAGCACAATGTCGCTCCTCTCAAAAGCAGGCAGCACGCCCTTCAAGGAAGTGTCCCATTTGCCAGAAAGGGTACCATTGGGCCAATCAGTGCCGCTCAAATCCTAATGCCAACCCCTCAGCTGCTCAGCACAAAGACTCTGACTTTTCTCCACAGCAGCAGGGAAATGGGAGTGCGGGCCAGGCTCGGGCCCAGGCAAAATAATAGGGCTACCAGAGGTCAGTGAAGAGGCAATAGAGGAGGTTTTGCAAGAGATGGCAGAAGATATGGAACTTGCCCAAGAAATGATTTCACGATATAGAAAAAACCATCCTCTAAAAGAAGGACTTTTATTGAGGTTATCTAAGGACTGTACTTTTACTATGCCAGGGTGTGTGGAGGCTCTTCCCACACTGGTTGATGATGTTAATTTCCAGGGCATGATGGGCATTGTTCTTCCTTGCCCAGACGCCTTACTCGCTTCTGTACACATTGCAGCAGGGTCAGTTACATTGGGTCACCAAGAAATTGTCATCCCTGCTTCAGCCACGCAACATCTCACCCTGCCTAAGGGACAACCTGTAGGACGCCTTCATCTGCTCCCACTAGGGACCACTGCAACTCCATCCCAGGAGGGGACTGCAACAGCGGCTATGGCGGTGATACAAATCACCAAGGATAGACCGACCCGCTCGCTGCTTATGGGTGGACGTTCAGTGTCTGGATTGGTCGATACAGGAGCCGATATTTCAGTGGTGGCAAAAAAAGATTGGCCGACTGGATGGGCCGTCCGCCCCTGTAGGGAAGTTTATGGGGTGGGCGGGTACGAGCCAGCACAGCAAAGTGTTCATCCAATCGTCTTTGAGACCTCAGGGGGAACAAAAGTTTCTCTTCACCCCCTGATTATGGATATTCCTATTACTCTGTAGGGCCGGGATCTCCTGGCTAAAACAGGGTGTACCTTGCAGACAAATTTTTGATACGGGCCTCCCCTGCAGCGCCGTTGCATGCACTTCCACTACAATGGAAAAACACCCCACCAGTGTGGACGGATCAATGGCCGCTCTCAAGAGAAAAGCTCCAAGCGGCGGAGGCCCTTGTACAGGAGCAATTAAATCTGGGACATATTCAAACAACCACTAGTCCTTGGAACTCTCCGATTTTTGTGGTGAAAAAGAAGTCTGGAAAATGGAGATTGTTACATGATTTGAGGAAAGTTAATGAGCACATCTTGCCAATGGGACCTCTACAATCTGGACTTCCTAATCCGAACATGATTCCGGAAGATCATCAACTCATGGTCATAGATTTGAAGGACTGTTTTTATACAATCTTGCTAGCGCCGCAAGACAGAGAAAAATTTGCATTTACATTGCCAGTATACAATAATGAACATCCTACTCAACGGTTTGAATGGTGTGTCTTGCCTATGGGTATGGCCAACTCGCCGACTCTATGCCAACATTTTGTGAACAAGGCTTTGGAACCTTTCAGGCAACGTCATCCAGAGGTTAAAGTCTATCATTACACAGATGTCATTTTATTGCATGGTCCACAAGTCACGGAGAAACACCTGCAGGACCTAGCAGACATTTTGCAACAAGTGGGCTTGATCATAGCTCCTGAAAAAGTACAGCGGATGTATCCATTCCAATATCTGGGACATAGGCTCTCAGCTACAGCTTCAACTCCGCTATTGCCAACAATAGCTATTCCGGAGCAGTTCACTCTTGTACAATTGCAACAATTGCTAGGGAACATAAATTGGGCTCGTCCTTTCTTGGCCCTGAGCACGGAGGAACTATCACCACTCTTTGCTGCTCTTTCTGGACACACTTCTCCAGCGGACATCATTCCCTGCACAACGGAGATGCATACAGCTCTTCAACGCCTCAACGAAAAGCTGCATACCATCGCTGTGGATCGGGTGCCCTCAGGCACCGTTGCGCTGGCAAGCGCTCTTCTTCCTACACCGAGGCTGCCCACTGCGGTTTTGTTCGCGCCTGTCAACGCTCAGAAGGTGGCCATCGTGGCATGGCTGCACTTGGCGCACACTCCCTCGAAAAACTGTTATCGCCTGCCTGATGCGATTGCTGATCTTTTCCTCAAATGCCGTACTAGGGCAAAGCATTTGACTGGCTATGACGTTGACTTTGTTTGTTTTCCTTTTTCACAGGATCAGCTAACCGCCTTACTACAGCATTCTGAGGCATTTCAGGTGGCCATGGCGGACTTTGTGGGACAAGTTAAATTTAACCCCCCCAAGGATAAGCGGTTTACCTTACTGAATCTCACTTCTTACTCCCTGTCATCCCCGCTTTGCATGCAACCTATCTTGCATGCCATTACTCTTTTCTCAGATGGCTCCCCCTCCCGTGGAGTCCTTACATGGCAGGGTCCTACTGGGGAATGGGAGGTTGTTTTTACAGGACCTCAAGCATCGGCCCAGCGGTCGGAACTGGCAGCGGTCATACTTGCTTTCTCTACGTTTTCTGATGTGCCTTTTAACCTGATTGTGGATACTCAATATGTTTACCGCCTTGTTTTTACTTTAGCTCAAGCTTATTTGTCTCCATCGATGGATAGGGATCTTTTTGCTTTATTCCAACAGCTTCAAGGTTTTCTTTCTAACCGTACGGTCCCATTCTTTATTGCCCACATACGCTCTCACACAAGGATCCCAGGTTATTTGACGGAGGGCAATGCACGAGCAGATTCTGCTCCCCGAGACTCTGCTGAGGTTTTTTCTCTCTTTGACAACCCCATTGACAGTCATGCAATGTTTCATCAATCTGCTAAGGTTTTGCATAAACGGTTTTCCATTCCTATGTCACAGGCTAGAGACATTGTGTCGTCCTGTGCTTCCTGTACGAAGTCTCCTATATTCCTGCCATTTGATGCTGTTAATCCTCGAGGAACAGAAGCTAATCAGCTATGGCAGATGGATGTCACGCAAGTACCTGCTTTGGCTCCGCTTTCTAAGTTACATGTGACTGTTGATACCTTCTCTGGATTTATATGGGCTACACCCTTACGGGGTGAAACATCCAGACATGTTATACAACATTGCATTCGTTCGTTTGCGGTAATGGGTAAACCTAAAAGCCTTAAGACAGACAATGGGTCATCATATGTTTCTTCTGCCTTTCAGGACTTTTGCTGTCAGTGGGACATTAAGCTAACCCATGGAATACCCTATAACTCGACTGGACAGGCGATTGTTGAAAGAGCCCACCTGACATTCAAAAATTTGTTACACAAGCAAGTGGGAGATAGAGGGGTTCCTGTGGCTGAAATACCTACAGCTGTTGCTAAAGTACTGTATACTCTTAATTTTCTTCTTGCTCCCCATAACAGGTCACACTCTCCAGTCGAATTGCATTTCAGGACCGAGGAGTGTCTTCCTAAGCCATTGGTCGTTTATCGGCAGCAACCCGATCCTGAGTGGAAGGGTCCTGTACTTCTAATCACCTGGGGACGAGGATACGCAGCGGTTTCTACAACCTCAGGACCTGTGTGGATTCCTGCCCGAGCGATCCGTCCATGGAGAGAGAAGAAGGTTACTCAGCTCCAGGATGGTGGTTCACCAGTAGACTAAATTTGCTGACATTTGTTCTTTTCTTTCTTACTGTGCTTCCAGCTGTAAGAACAATGCCTCATGGAGGCAACCCCAACTTTTGGATTCGTCATGCTAACTATATGTTTGAGGTTCATGGTAAGAATGCAACGTTATACTATGAGCATCCACTGGCAGTGTCTCAAATGGCCTTTCTTCCGGCATTGTTCAACACACCTGAGTTGGTTATTGGACATTTGCAACATCTTGATAGGTCTACACTCTTCTCTAATCCTCCAGAACAATTTAACAACATCCGTTGGCGAAGCATGACATTCAAGAAATACACTAAAGGACTTTGTTTCTGCTGTCATAGTTCTGGAGTCTGGAATAGTAAATGGAAGCACTGGACTCAAGCACAAAGGGTTTTGCGGAATGTAGGCAATTATACGGGTTGTGACGATTATTTTTGGCTATGGGGTAGTTATAACAGTTCTTATAAGCTTAATTATACCTTGTTTAACACTACTATTGAAGATATATATGATGTGTTTCCTATGTTTACTCCTGATTATTCTGCTATAGATAGTGGTTCAATTTGCAATGGATGGCAAATCAAGGATCCTAACATGTGGTTCTTTTTTAATGGAGTTGCCACGAATTTCCATCCAGGACAATATCAATGTGCAGCATTGGGTTATTTTATCTGAATAATACTATTGAGAAAGAACTTCAGAATTTACAGGAGAGCATTACTAACAATGTACGCACTGATGTTAATCTCTTTGATTGGGTGACTTCTTGGTTGCCTGATTTATCTGTCCTTAGACAAGTTTTCTTTTATGGGTTTATTATTATTATCTGCTTTTTACCTTTGTATTTTTGCGTTACTTGTATTCCTAATCTTATTTCTGTTTGTAACACATGTCCATTGCGTAGAAGGGAGACATCGAGTTTTGCACGACGGCAACTGTACTCAATGAGGTATCATCCTTCGGAACAAAGTACCAGGAGTCAGGAGGGGTACGATGTCCAGGAGGACAGTGATGATGTATATGGAGGAGTAGTTATGGAGTATGATGACATGCAGGGGTATGATTAGCCGTCCCTCTCTCAAATTTAAATGAAAAAAGGAGGACATGTAGGAATGCATCTGGTTTCTGTCTTGCCTGTCCTCTGACACATTTTGTAAACAAAAGCCTCTTTGCTTGCTATTCTCCTTATCTCTCTTTCTTTGGGTTCTGACACTTCTGATTGGCTGTAAGGACTCAGCTTTGTCTCTGCTAAGTTTCGTTTCTGGTATACAATGCTTGCTAGTTTCGTTTCTCTCTCTCTCTGCCTAAATAAAGAGAAGGCTTCAGTAGCGTTTGACCAGCCAAAGAGAGCAGTCGTGTCTGCTTTTGTCTGTCTCTGTTTCTCCCTACAAAAAGCCTAATGAAGCTGGACTCATAGGTACTTCAAAAGATCTGAGAATATAAACTGCTGCTAATGAGGCTGGCTGATTGAGACTAGATCTTTACATGAATCAAATCCCAACAGATATAGTGTTGGAGTATAGAGACTGAAAGGGTAGAATAGGCTAAATAGGGTTGCTTTGATGTGTGGTGTGGTTTCCTGTCCCCAAAGCACCCAGGCCTTGTGTGTGGATGCAAAGGTCATTCTAAATATTACACCACACATTCTTGTGATTCCCTTTGGCCTGATTCAGTCTTGGATAATTTCAATGCCTAGGTGCATCTACAGTAATAATAATAAATTTGTGTCAGAAATTATTCTAGATTGAAAGGATTTTTTTTGTGAGAGAAACACCCAAATGAGGCTCCTTTCATGTCCCCAAGAGCTGGGACAGAGATGGGCACTCAATCCATCAAGCAGTACTCAGGTCTCAAACTGCCAACTTGCCAGCCTTCCAGCTAACAAGGTGAGCTTCTTAACCACAGAGCCACTGCAGCCCCTACAGTTAAGAATGAAGAAAGATCATGAGCACCTGTGAATCTTTTGTCCCTGGGCAATCTGACCAGTTCTCCACAACCCAAACATTATAAGAAGGGACAAAAACCATTTCAGGACACATTACCTTCCTTTAAACATGCCTTTTCTTCCTTGACAGTCTACAGGATTGGAAACTTGATGGTTTGAAAAGGATGCAACTGAAAGCTGGATTTTAGGGAAATTAGATTTTGGAGCCAGTGCAAAACTGTAACTTCTTTGGCATATTATAGTGTCCTTTATATAGCTCCTTTTGATTAATTTGTCAATCCTGATTAAATGCTATACTAAATGAAAGAATTCAATAGCTGTAATGAGAAAAATATGTCAGATGAAATTACATCGTTGTTGTGCATGGAGAAAATGTGAAGTAATTATAAGTAAAAAAAGATATGTAAACAACCTCGAACTGTAAAAGGGACACTTGTTTATGTCTGAAAGATGTACAGGTGTTGTGAGTGGGTGAAGAGAGAACTCTCTTCTCTTAGGAGAAATCCTATAAGAAATAATCACAGTCTTATGACATAAAGTAAACAGCTATAAAGCAAAAACATTTTCTGTGACCTTATATGTCTGTTCCTTTTTGGCTTATGTCAATATGAGAAAAACAACTCACACCTGGCATGATATCATTGATTAAAGATTATGATCTGCTAATTTTTATGCATATGAAATGTGTGTGATTCTTTAGTGTTTTACTTTTATTACTTGGTATTTTCCTGTTCATATGTTCCAATATACTTTGTAAGTAGTTTTACTAAGAAGTATTTTAAGTGACTTTAGTTTAGAATATTTTGTAACTAAGACATTTAAGTAAGGTAAAGATAAAGGTTTCCCTTGATCGAAAGACAGTTATATCTGACTCTACAGTTTGGTGCTCATCTCCATTTATAGACAAAGAGCCAGTGTTGTCTGCATCAGCAGATGTTTCTGTGGTCATGTGGCAGGCATGACTAGAGCACACAGAACACGGTTTACCTTCTCACTGAAGTGGTACCTAGTTATCTACCTGTAATTTCTTGCTTTCAAACTGCTAGGTTGGCAGGACTCTATTCAGGAGGTGTCTCTACCTGCATGAGGCTTGCAATTTGAAAATAATTAATCAAATGGCAAATGTTTTGTATATTGATTTGAACATTTGGCTTAATATGGTACCACTCTTTCCAAAGTTAACAGAAGACCTCTAATTTGCTGAATATGCATTGATTATTGCTACCTGTTATTCCTCTTTTGTGCCCCAATTAAACACTGGACTGCAAAAATGAAGCCATTTTGTTGGCTTTTTCATTGGCCAAACTTAAGGATGAGGATCAGTTAATGTTTCTGGCAGTAATTGGCAGACCAGTAAATGAGCCGAATTCTGTATCTCTCCACATTCACACAGTGTGTTTTTGTTCACCAGCTGGACATTATGCCCTTGCCTCCCAGTTTCGAAGGTGGAAAGCACACAATTCAGTCTTGCTTGGATTTGGCTTAAATGGTTGATGTTGTAATACTGTCCTAATTCTTCAAGTGCTCCATTAGGTTTTCCAGCTGCCTCATCAAAGCTTGTTGTTTGAGTGGCCATTGCTGTGTTGTCCACATAGATGAACAATTTTGTATGGTCAGGAACTGGTTCATCATTTGTAAATATATTATACAATGTTGGTGATAATACACTTCCTTGGGGCAGTTCATTCTTCTGCAGCCTCCATCTGCTGTTCATTCCATTCATCATGACATAGAATCTCCGGTTCTGGAGGAAGCTGCCAATGAACCTTGTAAGCTTGTTATCTTTTGTAAGATTCTTTATTTTACCAAGCAGAATCTTATGATTGATATTATTGTACTGCTGTAGTTAGGTCAATGAAAGCCACTCCTGTAATTTGCTTTCTTTTAAAGCCATTCTCAATGTGTTGTGTAAGGTTAAGAATTTGTCCACAACATGACCTCCCTGGCCTTAACCCTGATTGCTCCTTCACATCTCTTCTGGAAGCAGCTGCAGTAGCAGAGAGGAAAGACAGCATAGGACACACTGAAATGCAACCACAGCAGTGGTTCAACAATATCTAGCAGTGATTCTCTGAAAATTCTTTTTTAATTGGGAACCTAAATAGCCCATGTATACATTTGCACATGCACAGAAAGAACCACCAGCTTCAACCTGAGAAATACAAATGTAAGATCTGACTCATCATTGTCTTTCCTTCCAACTTTCAAAGTCCTTTATTTTCCAACATAAAACTACATTTTGCTACAATTAGCAGATTAGATTTACTACTATTGCATTTTCTAGACTTTTTTATAGCAGTTAGCCTTTTCCTTTTTAATTCATATTTTATTTCTACACAACATGAATGAATTCTTTTTATAAGAGTATATTATTATTATTATTATTATTATTATTATTATTATTATTATTATTATTATTATTATTATTATTATTATTATTATTTACTGCCTTCCTCACCCAAGCAACAACCCAGAACAGTTCACAATAAAACAATAAGAGCAATAAAACACATAATACATGAAACACGTTATCCACTACCAGCACTGCCGTAGATCATTCAAGGGTGCCCAATAGTTGGCACCCAGGGCTTGACATCCTCTGACGGAGTCCGGGCCATACCTGTCAAGCACGGCTCCGGACAATACGGGACCTGCACAGAACGGTTTTGCCTATATTGGGCAGTCTAAGAGGCCGATCAGGATTCGGCTGGGAGAGCATTTATCACGTATTAAGAACTGCACCCAAAATGCCCCCATGGTTAGCCACTTCTTAGAAAGTAAGCATAGCTATAAAGATCTAAAACTGGTAATACTAGAAACGTACAAACCAACGAAACATGAGGTGGTGGATGTGGAGCGCTTCCTCCTTCAAAGGGAGGCGTTCTACATCCACCACTTCAAGACTTTATTCCCTTTCGGACTCAACACGGATTGGGATCTTTCAGCTTTCCTGTAAGGAACCAGGTATTCTACGACATTATGCAGACTTACCTTAGTTCTTCCGTCAAATGATCATCTGACAGTCATTTAACTCTATAACTCTTTAACTCTCTACCTTTAAGTAAAATACGAACACGTCTGCAGCTGAAGAGTATCATGTAGCACTTGTTATACTCCAGCTATTTAAACTAGCACTCCACCACCTGTCTTTAACGCGAGAACACAATAAGAATACACCCAAGAGGTTCACGCGCGAGATTAAAATTGATACAGGTATGTCCTTGTCTGTCTCGTTCTGTACCGTCTTGTAGTCCTATAGTCCTTTATAGTCGTTTACATGTCTTGCATTGTTCTTGCATGGCAGTTTTACATGTATATATGTGGTTAAATTATCGCCTTGATCATTGATAGAGGGCATTAGTTGTGAAAGCTATATGTGTATTCTTTTTGTACATACTGTAGACTCTGAAGAAGGGTTCGAAATGTCACCATACCGGAGGGACATCAGCATTTAGCAGACTTTGCATTCCCCCTTTCTGGGTCGAGCCGTCCTGACTGCTTTTCTGAGGTCTTCGTTCCGTCCAACATAGGAGTGGATTATAGACTCCACACTCATTGTGTAGTGTTACCATCCCGGCCGGATGTTATAACAACAGAAATTTTTGCACGTACGGACATTGACCATTGAAGACGAACTCACCTTGGACTGTTTTTGGAATGAGTTTTGCATATATCTTGCAGGTCGTCGACTCACCCAGTCTTTTGCGATAGAGGAAGGGAAGGGAATTTATGCTAATACACTTCTTCATGTCATTGGCTCTATGTGCCTTTTCTCCCTCTAGAGATATATATGTATATGTATTCTTTGTATCAGACCTCTTTGCAGTAGTCTAGAGCACCACTGATTGTGTCTTTTTACCAGAGTTAAGAATATTAAATTTGATAATTTGAATATAATTATTGGAATCATCGGGAGTGTTCATCGCAACTTTTTTGCTAAGATCGGGATAGCGGCAGCTTTGGGCAGGAAAAGACGAAAATCTGCACCGAAATACGGGAAATCCCAGCCAATCCAGGATACGTGACAGGTATGGTCCAGGCTCAATGTCCTCTGATAACTATTGGACTGAACTATTTTCCCACTCATGGGTGATGGGTAGAGAACAGAAAGCAAACATTATTCTCAGGCAACTTAAAACTTCTAGGAAGATTTTTGTACCAGAAAATACTATTAATGCTGCGTGCATAAAAAGAATGTCAAATGCTTTTTTGAAAGTTCCAGAATACTCTTCACATCTGATATATAGTACCCATATCAACACCATAGAAAATTAAAATTAGTAAGAAATATGGCTTCTTTGAAGCACTTAATGGAATATTTTAAATGTAAAAATCTATTTTCATTTGCAACTGTTGGCCAGAATGGTTTGAACATTGGAGTTTGGAGGAGAGCAATATGCTCAGCAGTGAAAGTGGAGCCATAATGTTCACCATTTCTGTGACTGTTCAGGAAATATGCCAAATCTGCAAAGTGCTGCTCTTTATCATGCTTGCAGGATTTCCAGGAAGTTTAAAAGCTTCAAACACAGTTCTTGAGAAAAGTATAAAATTCACTTTGCAAATCTAGTCATTCTGAATGTATGCTGCTGTAACTGCATGGCATTTTCCCCTAGAAGATGTTTTACTTCTCTCTCTCCCTCCCTACGCATTTTCTCCCAGTGCTTTAAATACATTATAAATATCAAAACAAGGAAATACTGCTGGGTGACCTAGTTCAATTGCTCATAAACCTCAAAACCCATTTATTCCTGAGAAATCCATTTGAAGTCAGTTTTTTAAATTATTCCATGTTGTCCATTAAGCCCACGGAACTGATGCTGCTCTAAATTGCATTGCACAAATGTCTGCTTTTTCATGGTTGTAAACAAAGATCAGTCTGACCATCATTTATGCTCACAAAAGTTGCCATCCTCAATAGATGCTAAGGTTTGGAAAAGTACAGGAAATGCCAAAGGGAGGGACTCTGCCTGCACATAAAGACATTTTACTTTGCGGCAACTGGAAAGAGCTAGCTTATTTAAAGGATAGGGGACAAACACACACACAGCCTTCTCTTTCATCAGAGTGAAAAGCTATTGTATTTTTAAAATAAAAAAATATATTTTTAAAAATTGAAAAGAAAATAGTAATATATTAGTAACATGTTATCAAAAAAACCAGACATGACAATTGCTTTGTATTTTGGTGAGAAGTGGTTAACTGATTAAAAAGAGAAGTCAACTTCTGGAACTTTCCCCTTCTTGGTATCTCTTTGTGAATAGTACTGAGAACAAGAGGGGATCCTGTAGACTACTCTGGCTGCTGGACATTGAAATCATCAACACTGAGACTGAACTTTGTTATCTAAAGCTTGACATCCCTTTCAGTGTGGGCATGATATTGCAAGGCATTGTTGGCCCATTTCCTATCATGTTGAATTATGGATGCAGAAGCAATATCTCATATTCATAAACCAAGGGTTTTCTGGAAATATTGAATTTCCCTTTTAAAAGTGTCTACTAATTTAATCACATAGGGACTGCAGTGGCTAAGTGGTTAAGATGCTGAACTTGATGACTGGAAGGTTGGCAGGTCAGCAGTTCAAGACCCGAGTGCTGCATGACGAAGTGAGCTTCTGTCTCTGTCCCAGCTCCTGCCAACCTAGCAGTTCAAAATCAAGAAATTGCAAGTAGATAAATAGGTACTACTTTGGTGGGAATGTAAACAGCATTCGGTGTTTAGTCATGCCTGCCACATGTCCACAGAAACCTCTGCAGACACAGAAACTGCTATAAACAGAGATGAGCACTGAACCTTAGAGCCGGATATGACTGGCTTTCGAGCAAAGACAACCTTTACCTTTACCTAATTCAATCACATTACCTTGAAGGGAGGGATTTTTTTTTTCAGGCTTTGCCTGTTATTGCAACTGTTGTTTGTTTCAAGGCAGGTTTGTGTGAGCATATAAACTTTTGAAGTAATTAGTGTACTGCTAGATCTTGCTTTTCACCTACAATAGAACTGGAAGATGTGGCCTGACTTGGTAAAAAAATGCTACCTTGTTGCTCAGAGAAGATCTAGTTGCATTCATAGCTTTAAACATCTGAAATCATATCTATTCTGATTTATTTATCCGTTTCCTGCAGCACAAAGAGCTCTAGCAGACATGTGGAAGCATTTTTCCCTTTTGCAATGGTATATTTTTATTTTACCATTTAGGGAGATCAACCTGCAAATTGCCATCTGTTCTGATTTCCTAACAGTCTTGCAGGCACACTTTCCTGAAATTAAAATATTGATAAACAGAGAAAATGAAGGCTCAGCTGTACAGTAGGTGCGATGGAGGCATATGCTACATCTTCCTTAAGAACTTGGGAAAACATTTTTGGGACTATAATTCCCACAGTATCACGGACAACGTAAGGCCTGCTCAAGTGAGTTGTAGTCCTAAAAGGTAGCTTCTACAAGCTCTGGCCTTCACTTGAACAGCAGAATTAAATACTTTCCTGGTTTCAATTGAGGAAATTTTGAACATACTGAATTGCATCGAATACTTTGCGATATTTAAGCAGACTCATTATTATAAATGGATCTCAATTCAAGCCCTATTGATTTCCATGGTTCTACTGAAACTGCAACTTCCTCTGGATGCCAGTAATTGCTGAATGTGGGGAAACTTAGTAACAACTGGTGATACATTTAGTAGGCCACTAACAAAATGAAACAAACAGCTAGCTTTCACATAGGCACCAAGATTTTGTGGACAGCTCAGAAAAATACATATACACAAGAGTCTCAAAAAGTAACGGCTGACTGCTTCTTAAGGTGAATTCAAATGCTGTTTGCAAATGGATTGTGTGTCTGTATGTTTAAAACTTCACACCAGGTAACATTTGGCTAGAATTTTCCTCCTGCTTTTCAAACAAATAACTGCCAAATAATCAGAATGTGCCTCTGCTCCTCACATTGCTTTCTTTCCTGTTTGGTTTAGGACTAGGGAAAAGACAAAACAGATACATAGCAGCCTCTTTCAGAGAATTGGGATTTAAACTGGGCTTCCTACCAGGAGAACACAAATGAAGCCATGTGAAAGCCAAATTAGTAGGGCCTTCTAGTGGCCATAATCAAACTTTTTTCCCTTCAGTCTGCAGTCCTGTTCAACTGTCAAGAGCCCACATTGTTCTACAGGTGTTGCCATGGGTGGCTATTAATGATATCTTTTGTAGTTCAGAACAAAACTTGGAAAATGTCATATGGTCCTTAAAATAATACAAATGCGGAAGGCTGAACAAATAAATACCTACCTTTGATGATAATCCATCTTCATCTGGTTGTTGGCATTCTGAAATGAAAAATGCTGACTTTACTGTACAATTTTCTAGAAGCTGGTGTACCTTTTTCATTAAATGTCTGATACGTGACAACCTGTTTAGATGCTGTATAAAAAATGCAAGAAACACATGGGTGCAGAGCTGCACATCCAGATGCAGCTACATAGCCACAATTCACCAATGTGCCAGGCAATCTCCTTTATGCAGTCCAATGCAGGAAGCAACAGCAAAAAAGTTTATCAAGCCTCTGGCAGACCACTATACATTCATGGTGGGTTACATTTGGCTGATGAATCACAAGTTGCATAGAGCAACTAGTAAGCCAGATGCCACCTGAAGAAAGTTTATACTTGTGAATAGGGAAAGCATTCCTTTCTTGTACTCCTGAGTAACAAAGAGCTAACATAGGTGGAAAGGTCACAAAGAAGTTGAAGGAGACCAGGAGATGGATTGCATGGCCTCACAATGTTACTGATGAATACTATGACTGCACTTCTTTCCACCTGCAATGACTAAGGCAGACATATAGTTTTCTATAATTTGTTGCAAGGAGGAGATCTGGGAACAACTTTTATGCACATATTGATGCTTATGCATTAAGCTATTCTGAATCATTAGGGAGTATTACCTAGTTAAAGGATCCATGTGTAGTTTTGTTGATTCACTTGCAGACAGTCCTCCCTGGGTGGTGGGAGGCCATCTAACACTCCCTCATGTAGGACAGAGGTTGGCCTGGAGGCCAATTTTCTCCTCATGGATTTTCAAAAATGCAAAAACTTGAAATAAAGGAAACTGGAAATTCATTTTTAGTTTAGAAAAATCAGTGTGGCTTTTTGTGTTAAATGGTGCAAAAAGCCCATATTTAAAAGGTGAATCACAGCCGTTGCAGAATTTTCAGACCAACAACACATCATTTTTTCTCAGGATTAATTTTTAATTAATTAAGAAGAGGGTCTCAGGGCGGAAATGACACAGAAACAGTAATTAGACTGTATTTTGCCCTGTCATGCTATAGTTCACCGCATGTTATAGTATACACACAACTTCCTTAAGAGTGATCTTGTAGAAAACAGCCACAGCCCTCCTTGAGACAAACATTCCATTCTCCTGGTTCATTAAAATACAATATTGGTCTGGTGTATTCCCATCTTTTCGCTATGAAAGCACTGCTCAGAGTGACTTCCAGCAATTAAAAGTATGTACAGTGGAACCTCATACAACAATTTCCCCGTATAGCAACAAAATCGCATACAATTAGTTGTGTGGGGTTTTTTTTGGGTGGTGGCGTCCCGCATAAAAAATTTCCCTGTGGAAAAAAATCATACAACAATTTTTCAATGGGAAAAACCACTTAGCAAAAAAAAAAAGTATCGTTGTATGATACATCCCATAAGGAAAATTGCTATACATGTAGTACAGTAAAGGTAAAGGTTTCCCTTGCTCAAAAGCCAGTCGTAACCAACTCTAGGGTTCAGTGCTTATCTCTGTTTCAAAGCAGAAGAGCCAGCACTGTCTGCTTCTGCATTTGTTTCTGTGGTCATGTGGCAGGTATGACTAGACACAGGAGCACACAGAACGATGTTTACCTTCCCACCGAAGTGGTCCCTATTTATCTACTTGCAATTTCTTGATTTCAAACTGCTAGGTTGGCAGGAGCTGGGACAAAGACGGGAGCTCATTCCATCCTGCAGTCCTCATTCCATACCTTTACCTTTACTAACAAACAGTAAACATAGTTACAAAAACCAGACACCCATCCACACATTCAGAAGCTAAAAGCAACCTAAAAGCAGGAGGCTGTACCGCAAGAACCTCTTGAATGTGGCACCTAAGATGTCTTCCAGAATCAAAATCTCTCAGATTGATGCTCAAAGGTAGGGAGGAAAGGGTGCAAACTGTTGTCTCAAGGTGGAGATTGTCAAATCTTAGTTGTGAGCACTTAAACGATGCTGTACCAACAAGAAATGGAAACTTAAGGAATGGAACAACCACTATGGGAGGAAGAATTCTGGTAGGTGTTCTGGTTCTAAGCTATTTAAAACGTTAAAGGCAATCATCGGCCCCCTTTAAATTGCTCCAACAAAGTGGAAATACTGCATTACTGCAGCTATTCATAAAGTATTTGTGCACAAGTGTGTGCAAGGGTGTTTTCACATGCTACTTAAGTAGCCCTTTGCTTTTTTCCCCCAAAATCTGAGCTATGCAATAAATGTGCACACTGTGAAAACTATGGTGACTTCATTTACTTCTCTATAGGTCTGTAGCTTGACATTCAATTGTATCTCTTCTTGCCAGAATTTTGCAGTTCAATTGTTCGAACACATTTGACATTAGTCTAAAATTATAGGAGCATTAATAGAATGTGCACCAGGGACTGTGTCTCTATAGTATGTGGGGGGTGGTCTTGCAGGAGGAGGAGGTCATTATTGAATAGGTGGTGACAGTGAGCTGAAGGACAGCTCCATGCTGAGCATAAATGGAAAGAGCCAGCCTTGGAAAGATGGCTTCTAGGGAGATATCCATCTTGACCGCATTGGTTATAAATGGGTTTACTTAGCCTTGGGACTCCTTGCTTCTAATACCTTGATTTTCATCTATCTGACCTCCATTCACTGTGTTATCCAAAATTTCTTTGAAAGTTGCTTCTTTGACCTTGCTGAACTTTCCCAAACCACACCCTCTTTCATGTTGCTTTATCTATAAAGAGATCTTTTAGCAAAAGATCTTCAGACTCAGTGGCCACGCGACTCCCTACATCTGTAGATATTTTGGTTTTTTTGTGTCTTCGACATCTATCCTGTGATTTCAGTCACCTTTCTTTTCTTTGTCAAAACACACTTCATAATTATTTGGCTGCCTCATGTCCCCATGAACCTTCTCTGAACTAGACTAAGCTCCTTCAGGTCTCTAACCTTTCCTTATCACTCTAATCCTTCAGCTAGTCTCCGTTCATCTTGTTCCACACCTCCTTCTTTCTTCCTCTTGCCATTCTGACATTTATCTCAAGATTTCTGGCTCTGAACTTCCCCATCCTTGTGATTGATATAAAACTTTTGTTAAGTGGTACGGCCACTGCTGAGCAGAGCAGCCTTCCGAAGTCTTCAGTTAAATTCTCTTCAAGTACAAGGTGCCCTCTAATACAGCCTACATAAAGATAAACCAGACAAAAGCTTAAAGAAAGTGCTTCTTCTTTTGTGTCCAGATACAACGTTGAACTACCAAAATGAAGCCTTCTTGGCTTTGTCGTTGGCCAAAATTAAATCCTCACTTAAAGAAAATAAAAAAATAAGTAATTTCAGTAGATCTTTCATTAGGCTAAGTTGAGTGAAAAGCATTACAGTTAGAAGTAGAAGATTCACAGTCCATTCCATCTGTTCTAGAACCAATGGATCCTCTCGAGAGCTGATGCTTCTTGCTTGCAACTCTGTAGAACTAGTTGTTTTTTCAGTGCCTGGCTTTGAGAATATGGCAAGGGTGATCTGGAAAAATCATTTCCCTGTGAGAGAGCATGTGGGCTCCTCCTCCTCTAGGGAAGGTGGTGCAGTGAATTTTGGGGGGAGGGTGTTCTGTAGCATTACTACCTTCTCTTTTATCTCTTCCTCCTCTTTGTCCTATGATTTTTTGCCTTAATAAGACTTCATGCAACTTAATTGTCTGAGAGGTGTCACTCCCTAGAAATGCACTATCTACATTTTAGCTCTATAAATTGCTCTAGGTTGTGAAATACTGGAGGAAAACACAGATGAAAGTATTCATCTTAAATTGGAGCAAGAGATGCTCCTAGAGGTGCCTTAAACGTACACTAAATCAATCAATTTTTAGACAAACTAAAAACTAGGACATGAGCTCTAGTGCAGAGAGGATGTTACACTTAACATTGGAAAATAAACACTTTTTTCAAAAATAGTTAAAAATAACGCACATAAAAGCTTAGTATAGCTGTTGTGCAATTGTTCAGAGCATTGGTAGTTCACATGTAGTTCTCACTGATGAGTAACTCACAGTGTAAAGGAGTGTGAAAATCTCCATCTAGGCAGGTCCTGTGCTAGCTGTGGTGAAATATTTTCTAAGTCTTTTGATTTCATGCTTGTAATAGTTACCACCAGACAGTGTCAAAGGAATTGAAGGTTTGCTGTTGCTGCTCATAGGAAAAACCTATTATTTTATATCACTTAGCTCATTCATTAGGGGAATATAAGGTAGTCTCTAGCTTCATTGGAGATGCTTATTGAGTTTATTCATCTTCCCTTGACTAGATCAAGAGATTGTGTGGCATGAACTTAACCCTCAAGCACTATCATACTGCCTTCACACTTCCAAATCAAGGCAAATAGTTCCCAATTCTCACTGAGTTATTGTTGGTGAAAAATCTGGGTTGAACGGTGAAAAATCATTTGTACAATAAGTATCTGTCCACTGACGGGAAAGTAGCTTGAAGAAATAACTTGAAAAAATAATGCAATCAAAAGTTAAATCACAAAAAGTCTTTACTTTGTCTTTTCTTCAAAAAACTTAAATAGACTTGTTCTTCAGTATTCAAAATCAAAACCATTTAACATTTCATATTTGTATTTATCTTGTAACATGACTTAAAGTCCTCTTCCTTCCAAAGACAATTCGATAATTCTCTTTTCAAAAACTTTCATCAGGAAAGGAAGAACCTTCTTGGCTCCCAAGAGCTACTTCTGTAAACAACAAGATAATATCAATTGTTTCAGCAAAAGTTTTACCCCCTTACATGTTATCCCATGAGAGTCACAATACAGTAGTTAATAATCCAAAAATCTTACCTACCATGTTAAATTCTTTTAAATCACGTCTCTATGCCTCCAAATGTTTGTTCTTTTTGGGCTATGACGTTAACCGACAACTTACTCTGTCTTGAATTCAAGCCTCTCTTGATTGCAGTATGATTGTCCACCTGACAATTCTTACAAAATACTCAGCACCTGCATGCATAAATGCGTCCATGGATATTAAAGGAAATATGATAGATCTTGTTCAGAATTTAAACCATTGGGATACAGAGTATTTAAAACATGAATGTAATAGGCTTCCCTTTTTAAGAATATAGTATTGATATCTGTTCTTTCATACTGTTTCATTTTAACCGTCTCCAAAACTACAAATCTGAGACCATCAGCCATATGCCCTTTCTTCATGTAATGTTCAACTAATGGGGTTTGTAGGACATAATTCTAGATTTATGTTCATTTATCCAGGTCCTAATTTTTTGCCCTGTTTTTCAGATGTAGCCCAATTGGCATGGACAGATGCACAAATATACACAAGTGGAACTGTTGCAGTTAGTTAGTTGTTTTAAAGTTAGAGGTTTCTTAAAATTTGGTAACATAACTGTCTTCGTTTCCCAAACTAGCTTGCATATGCTGCACCTGTGACACTTAAAGTGACCATACCCTTTTATTCTAACTGGATCATCCATGATGAGGTCAGCTCTAGAAACTATATCACTTACACTTTGAGTTTTTCTAAACCCTATCAGTGGATTCATCTCACACCCTGGAATATTATCTATCTAGCACATGCCAGTGTTTTTGTACCATTCTCTTGATATTATATGCCAGAGGAGAAAACTCAATAGACCATTGTACCTTACAATCCTTTGGTGGGTGTTTTTTTTTTTGGAAAAGTTGTTTCCTATCAACACTACTAGCCCTTCTCAGAGAATGATCGATAACATGCTGCGGATAGTCTCTGTCTAATAAGTTCTTCTTGATAATATTAGCTGAACATTCAAAATCAGCATACTTAGACCTGTTCCTTCTCGCCCTGGTGAAGACCCCAAATGAAATGTTTTTTTTAAAAAAGTCTTGGATGGAAGGACTCGAAATGGAGGTAAGTGTTCCTGTCCATTTTTTCTTAAATAAACTCATATTCAATTTATTACTCTGATTTCTGAACACTTTGATGTCTAAAAATGAAATCAAATCCTGTCCTATTTGGTGAGTAAATGAAAAATTCGGATTTTGGCTATTGGCCCATTTTACAAAGTCCTCTACATGTTTCTGTCTTTTAAAAATAAAAAATAAATCATCAATAAAAAGTTTACATGTGATAATTTCTGAAAAAAATGGATTAACCTGTGGATTTAATAATATTTTTTCCAAATCTTACCATGTAGAGGTTTGCTATTGACAGAGCTAAATGGCACCCCATTGCCACACCCTTAATCTGCAGAAATAAATCATTATGAAACCTAAAGTAATTTTGTTCTAAACATATGTCAACCAAATCTAAAAGAAAATGAGTAGGGGAGCGGCGATCAACGCCTCTTCCACCACTGTCCTTGCATCCTCTATTGGTACATTTGTATATAATGAAACAACATCCATTGATACAAACACAGCTTCTTTCGAGATAACCATACAGTAATACCTCATACAAAGTCAGCTTCGTACAACATCGAATTCATACAACATCGCCTAATTCCTTGAAAAAAGTTGCCTCATACAAAGTCGCAGCGACTTTGTAGGAGGCATTGGGGGTTTTCCCAGGTTGCATTGTGCCTGGACAGTATAAAAGGCAGAAACCTGTAAAGCATTTCACTTATATAGTCAAGGGAAAGTCCTTTCTGTAACACAATCCTAATCACATTAGATATTCTTTTAGTAGGATCACCTCTCAGTTTCATGTAAAAGTTCTCATCCAAGAGTTGTCTCAGTGCCTCATTCATGTAATCTTCCCTGTTTTGTATGTTACAAGATGAATACAAATATGAAATGTTAAATGGTTTTGATTTTGAATACTGAAGAACAAGTCTATTTAAGTTTTTTGAAGAACTGACATAGCAAAGACTTTTTGTGATTTAACTTTTGATTGCATTATTTTTTCAAGTTATTTTTTTCAAGCTACGTGCACTGAGTTATTGTAGCATCCCACAGGCATCTTTACTTTTTCCCCACTGGGGAGAAGAACAGCAGTAAAATCTGGACACCATAGTGACCAAAGCTTAGGTGCCAGCATGTGTCAAAGAGAAGAGGAAAGGGGAGCCTTATGAATGCATAGATGATGGCTTGAAGAATAAAGATAATAGGCGAGCAACCTGGTTTTCTTCATCAAATCTGTATGAATTCATACCAAAGGGCAAGGAGTGCTATCATCACCACCCAAATAAAAATGTTCAGACAGGAGGTGAGCACCAACTGTCACTGGAGGGAAGTGGAAAGAACAGCTCTTTAAAAGAAAGCACACTTCCAAGATCTAGTATCCACACAGTCGGCTCGGCGGCTGAAACTCATATCCGGCGGCTGAAGCAGGAAAAATCCCATTGGTGTGGGTTTGTTTAAGATGGATCCCAGCTTGTCAAGAAGTGACCCACACACTATGATCATGGAGCTATCTCTGGAGGCACATATGACATGAGACATGCAGGATTTAACACAGTGACTTCAATGGAGCCTTGAGGATATTATCAAGGTGCACCTTCACAGCCAGTCCATCTGGCATGGCCTCTTCCACCTCCATGACTGTTGGGAATCAGAGTTCCTCCTCTGCTCATTTTGCCGTTGGGCCCAATATGATGGTTTCCAATGGCATTTCCTCTACTGACAGCACCATCACTCCACTTAAAGGGGCTCATCTGCCCGTAACCATTGTTCTCTTTAGGGAGTCAAGTTATTTACTGCTGCCCAACACTTGGCGTTGAGTTGTTGGCTGTACGGTCTACTTCATTACCGCAGCGGAATGACCGGCCAGACATGTATCCACACAGTAGAGCAGGACAAAAGTGTAGGTTTAAGAACTGCTCCCACAATCCTCTTTTCCAGCTTTCAGTTTGCAAGAACTGGAACAATGACAAGACATTTTGGAGGTCACAAACACCTGGAGACATCATAAAGTTGGAATCAATAGAATCAATCAATCAATCAATCATCACACACACCCTGATTCTTACAGAAAGTCAGGAGGTGGGTATGAACCCAAAGAAAATAATTATAGTTTAACAGTTGAAGCATAAGACTGAGATTTGAGGGATACAGATTTTAGCATGTAGTGAGTCATTAAACTCGCTGGAGTATGTGTGCTACTGGCCTTTAGACAGACTGATCTTGCTGGGTTTTTTTAAATGAAGGAAGTGGGAAGAAAGTCAGCAATCTATACTATTAGGGAATTTGGGTTATTTCTCTTAGTTAACAGAATATGAGGTAGCAAACAGCAATACAGAGAAAAGGTGGAGAGATCAGATCAATCTCAGTAGCACCTCTCCTTGACTTTCTCCAGTCAAACTAGCACTTTGTACAACAAAATCACTCTAAAGCATTTAAAATAGGGGAGGAAAGACTCTTTGCTTAGTTACAATTTGTAGTTACAGTCACAAGGGAAAAAGAAAAGGAAATGGAGTCTCCAGCATGTTGATAACCCCACTTTCTTGGTCAAAGCAAGGCTGAGCGGCAATTTCTTGCTTTCGAACTGCTAGGTTGGCAGGAGCTGGGATAGAAGACGGGAACTCATTACACACACACACACACACACACACACACACACACACACACACACACACACACACACACACACACACACACACACACACACACACACACACACAAACTACCTGGTTTTCAGTCTTTTTAGCTATTTCAGTCAGCACATTTATATCTAACAGGAATAGATCATTTACAGCACTTTAGCAAAATGAAACACTTGTGCATTATGAGTGAAAATCTATATTGTCATTTGTCTACTGCTATTCCATAATAATTAAGAAATAAAACAAGACAAAGACAGTATGGTAACTGAATAGCAATGGGAGGGGAATTTGGCTAGGTACTTTTTAAAAGCCCAAACACTATATGTAGCAAAATGTGCTTTTTAAAAGATGTTGTTAGCAAAACAACAACAACAAACAAACAAAACAAAACCATACAGATTTACTTTCTATTTACTGCATCTTTGGGACCATATCTCTATGTACAGTATAAGCACCTGATCTATCTAAATAAAATCCCATTTCAATAGCTGAATAACGGACCCCTCCAGTGGAGCGGAACTGCACAGCAAGGCAGGCTTTGAGACACTTCCCCCAGGAGTGGGGCCATGTGGTGGGTGCTAATGAGTGCCCCACCAACTGACCAGAGGGAGGAGGGTCACAGGACCCTACATAAGTGGAGTGCCCCCCTTCAACAGCCTCCTTTGAGGCAAGAACACGCCACCTACCCACCCTCATTCCCAGTATGAGACTAATTGCCTACTTTTAGGGCTAGATAGAGATGTTTGGCTTGCTGGCAAATTGGCTTAAACCTAGTGGGTGTTTTTCGCCCATTCCCATATTATTTTCTGAGGAAAGTGGCAATTAAGGGTGTGGTCAACCTTAAATAGATCATAACTGGCAGGTAGTGCAGTAACCGTGAGTTCCCTCAAAAATTGGATGGTTAATTGTGCCCAACATTCCAGTCACCTGGATCTTGAGATTTAGTGATGGGGCCAGGAAGGGTAAAGGGGTGGTACTCTGTGGCCTTACACAGAGTCAGTTACTGGATTTGATGGCTGATTGTTGGAAAGTGTCACCCCAGACTTTGTGCTTGCCGGAAGTGTGTTGTCACTTGATAATACCAAAAAGGGCAGTAGGAACTGACTCTAAGGGGAAATGGATAGGTAGGTAACATCCCCTTTGTTCAGTCATCCACACTAGGTCAGGCTCCACTGCAGGATGGGGCGTTATAACAAGTTAAATATTTAATAAAGTTGTGGCCCAAGTTCCGGGGTTCTCAACCAGTGGCACATGGGCTGGATCTGACCTGTGGTGTCATTCCATACAGTCCATGCCACTGCTCCTACTGCCGCCATGGCTGCCGCCGCCACCACCACCATTGCCACCATCCTTTTGATTAGAAAGATTTTACATCAGAATTAATATCCTCTGACACAAATAAAACTTTTTTTTTAGTCTCTTTCTCAGTTATTTCTTTCAAACTTTAATTTGCATGGACACTTATACATACACCACTTCATTCCTCTTGGCATTCATTGGCTCAAAAACACAAAATGTGACACTTTATTAAAAACATTGTTTTCAAGATATTTTTTTATTCACATTTATGTGCCACATTGGAGTATCTGCACAGCTAGAAATGGCTTAATGTCTATTTTATTAGTATTATTATTTTTCAGCAGGACTAGAAGGGTTTGGATATATTTGAAATTATGCCATTTGGGAAAGTACATAAAATTATAGATACTTTATTTTTCATTACTCAGAGCACATTCGATTTAAACTGTACCTGTTATAGAACCGAAAATTCTGGAGGTTTTTGTACACTTTGGAAATATTTCTGTTGATACTTTTATTATATTAAGATCTTCATTGGTAAGGATTTAACACAAATGAAACAGGAGTACAGTTGTCAGGTCAGCACTACCTGATTCCCTAAGGGCCAGTGCCATACCATAAAGACAGAAGAGGACAGCTGTCATTGTCCTCATCATCATTGACTGCTACTCGTATCCGAATATACTTTTTTAAAAACTGAAAATCATTTTCAGGAAAAATGCCATTGGCATGAATTTGTTTAAGTTGGATCCCAGGTTGCCATGAAGTGACCCACACACTGTGATCATGGAGCCATCCCCTGCAGCATGTATGAAATGAGACATGCAGGATTTAATGCCAGGACTGCCGCAGCCTTGAGGATATTAAGAAGGTGCACCTTCACAGCCAGTCCATCTGGCATGGCCTCTTCCACCTCCATGACTGTTGGGAATCAAAATAGTGACATGGTTCCTCCTCCACTCATTTTGCCATTGGGCCCAATATGATGGTTTCTAGTGTCATTTCTTCCACTGAGGGGACCATCACCCTGCCTAAAGGGGCTCATCTGCCCATAGCCATTGGACCTTTTAGAGAGTCAGGTTATTTACCACTGCCCAACACTCGACTATGACTTAAACATAGAATACTTTTGGAAGCTAGTGGCTTTATTATTAGCTAGAGTAAGGTGAAAAAACATTAGTTATTATATCTATACTGATAGGGTAAAGGGTTTACTACATTACTAAAATTTAAAGTTTAATTTAATATAATTTAAAGTTTATCAGCATGTTTGCCAATATATAATCACTTTTCTCAGCAAACTGAAATCAATTTTTTTTAAAAAAGGACTGGAATGGGAGGATTACTAATTGGTTAGTTAAACTAGTGCTAATAAAACACTGGGACCAATGTGCACAGTCATACAAATAAAAAATAGATAATACAAAGGAAAGAAAGTAGAGCTCTTATCAAATTGGCTGGGTTTAATTAACACCATGGCAGAGTCTTGTTTTTACCAAGATGTTTATGTAGGCTACAGACTGTTTTAACCTGAAAAAAACGTGTCTGGTCAAGAACAAGTTTAAATTAAAAACAGTGGTTGTGAAGAAGTAGCCTCTGGTGGTCTCAAATGAGTCAAGCCCCAGGAGAAAGAGACAGGAATAAAGCTCTAGACACCCCTTATCAAAATTACATAAAAGACATGAATACCCCAACCAGAAAGTCAGCTTAGACTTAGAGCAGGGATTCTCAACCTGTGGGTTGTGGGCTGAATGTGGCCCACTGCACCATTTAATGTGTGCCTCTTCTGCCTCCACCACACCAGGAAGTGCCATGTGGTGGAGGAAGGGCAAAATGGTCATCTGCCCCTGAAGTTGTCTGAGGGAGCGTGACCCGGCATCCAGTTTAAAAAGGTTGAGAACTCCTGACTTAGAGGAGAGCTAATTCACACATTCACTAGAAAATCCTGCTAGTTCTATGTTGCTCTCTTGAATTCCTGGTTCCTAGCCTAGGGCTAACACTAGCTTGTCATTTCTTGGGACCTTTGCTGGAGAACCCCATTGTTCCACCTGGAGTTGCAATGCTCCCCAGCTCCAAGACAAGCTAATGAGACTGAGGAAAGATAATCTTTTGAAAACTTAATCTATTTTTTCTCTGAATATTTTCAATTCACATTGATGGCTGCACAATCTGTGTGTGTGTGTGTGTGTGTGTGTGTGTGTGTGATGGTCCAGACACACACAGCAGAGCAGGTTGGCCTGCAGCCACTGCACACAAGGTAAAGAGAAAGTCTTACATGAGTCCAAAGGGTCAAGCAAAGCCGTGTTCAAGGATAGCCAGGTTCAAGAGTCAATAGTAGAAGACAAAGAGAATGATCCTAAGGAATGGTCAGGGTTTCAGGAAAGGGTCCAATATTCAGGAAACAGGCAGAAGTTCAGGAAATGCAGTGTCCAAAGTGATTGCTCTGACCCAGGCTTGCCAGTAAGGGTCCTTCGTAAGGAGGCTCAGGACTCACAGCTGGAGCTAGCCTTTGGAGGCGGCCCCTAGCCCTCCTCCTTCTCAGCTGCAGAGCATTTCTTAATTGAGCCCTGCATTTCTAGGACATGCTGGGCTCTGCCTGGTCCTCCTCATTTCTGGCACCTAGTACCTCGGCCAGTTCCTCTATCAAACCATGATCAGTTTGACTGGCTTGGCCACAAGGAGTTGGCTCCAAACTGGCAGCAGGCTGTGTAGCTGGCAACAGGTCCACCTTCTTGTACTCAGCATCCGATCTGAACCAGCAGCAGGCTGAGGGACTGGCCAAAAGTCCTCCTCCTCCTCACACTCTTGATCCAGGGCCACAACAATGTGTTTGCCTGCTTGTTTGTTTCGGGGAAAGAGTCTTCTTTGCTTCCCTTTTATCCTTGTATCACCTCTACAAATTGTCTTCCCAAGTACTGCAGAGCTTTTCAGAACAGAACAGCCAGAATCTCAGAACCTTCTCATCCATGCATTTTTACTTCTTTTGAGTTTATATTTCCTCATATTAGTTATATACTTTATTGTTGAATCTTTGCTATCTTTTAATTCTTTTGTGTTCAATAAATTTCCCCTTGCGAATAGCTCAGTCAGTCTGGAATACTCAGCATAATCTATGTCGAGACAATCATTTGTCATGATTCAAATAAATGCTATGTATGAGTTGCTGATCATGTGTGAGTTCATGCATGTGCTCTATGAGCACACCTGGTAACAGAGACTTAACTGAAAAAAGAGTGATTGAAGTTTGAGTACTGATCGATGAAGGAAGAGGAAGCATGGGAGGGGTGTTTCCTGCACCATTAAAACATGCTTTGGTGCGACCCCTCCTGAAGAAACCATCCCTTGACCCAGCTGTCTTTACCAGCTATAGGCCTGTCTCCAACCTTCCCTTTTTAGGGAAGGTATTGGAGAAGGCGGTGGCATGCCAGCTGCAGGGTGTCCTGGATGAAGCGGATTATCTGGACCCCTTTCAATCAGGATTCAGTCCCAGACATGGTAAGGAAATGGTATTGGTCGCACTGATGGATGATCTCTGGTGGGAGTGGGATGGTGGTCATCTGTCTGCCCTTGCTCTCATTGACCTCTCAGCGACCTTCGATACAGTTGGCCACGGTATCCTTCTGGAACAGCTCAAAGGATTGGGGATCCAGGGCACGGTGTTGTCCTGGTTTCCCTCTTTTCTGGAGGGTCATACCCAGTCGGTGTGGTTGGAGAGTGAGACCAGCTCTAGTCTCCTCAAATATGGGGTGCCTCAGGGTTCAGTCCTCTTGCCTCCCCTCTTTAATATCTACATGAAACCATTGGGTGAGATCATCCGTTCCCAAGGGGTGTGGTACCACCAGTATGCGGATGACACTCAGTTGTACATCTCGGCCAGTGGGGATCCCAGTGATGCTGTCAAAGTCCTTTTCAGGTGCCTGGAAGCTGTCGGGGTCTGGATGGGGGCCAATGGGTTACAACTGAATCTCAGCAATACTGAGTCGTTATGGATAAGGGGCCCCACGCTAATCCAGGAGCTACCATCTTTGGTTCTGGATGGGCTATTTTGCCCTAGACAGACCCAGTACGCAACTTTGGGGGTACTCGTGGTTTTTCTGCTGCTGCTAGAAGAACAGGTAGTGGCTGTGGCTAGGAGGGCTTTAATCCGACATCGGGTGCTTTACCAGTTGTGACCACTCCTGGACCAAGACTCCTTGCTCATGGTCACCCATGCTCTGGTGACCTCCAGATTAGATTATTGTAATGCACTCTACATGGGGCTGCCCTTCATGACCATTTGGAGGCTGCAGCTGGTCCAGAATGCAGCTGCCTGGGTAGTGATGGGGTGTGGATGTTATGCCCGCGCCTCGCCGCTACTTCGGGAGCTGCATTGGTTGCCAGTTTGCCTCCAGGTGCAATTCAAGGTGCTGGTTTTGACCTTTAAATCCCTATATGGTAGTGGGCCAGGATACCCAAGAGACCACATTGCCCCAAGAGTGTCTACCCACCCAACCAGAGCAGACCAGAGGGGCTCTCTAATTGTTCCATCAGCCAGAGGGGCTTGCCTCTCTGGCACAAGGAGGAGGGCCTTCTCTGTGTCTGCACTGGCCCTTTTGCACCTCCTGCCAATAGAGCTAAGATTACAAACAGAATTGCTGCCCTTTAGAAAAGGCTTGAAAACCTGGCTGGCAGGTCAGATGTGGAGTCCTAATGGATATACGGCCTCCGCCTGTTGCCTCACACCAAGATAATTTGTAATCAGGAGCCCTTTCTCTGTCTCTTTTTATGTACAGGGCAGGGTGGGTGGGCTAACTGGGTTTTTTAAATCTGTTTTTATCTGTTTTATATATAAGCCCTGAGTCGGGTTCGCCTGAGTGGGCGGCATAGAAATTTGAAATAAAAATAAAAAATAAAATGAAGAAAACTAAGGCCCTTCCTTGTGCTCTGTGTTTGCTGCTGAGACCTAAACCACAATGGCACTAGAACTAGATTTTACAATCTTAACTTGCTTCAAACTTACTTCGACTAATCTGATTCAGACCCAGTCTGGATTCATTCAGATCACTCTGATTCAGTTCAGGATTTGGGATTAGGCCAAAGCAGCTTCACAGGTTTTACAGAAAGTGCTAGTAAGCAATGTATTCCTTACTTTTTCCTTGTTTGCCAAAAATATTTTTTCTAGTCTTTTAATCAAATACTTCATTGCAAGCTAGTGTGTCAGGGCTCTCTAGGATTAATCCCTGGCATCTTTTTCAGAATGAGCCATAACTTTCTGTGATTCACACAGTCAGCACCTTTACTGTAATCTATAAAGCACCAACTAATTCTCTTCTGAGGTCCTTCAATACACTCCAGTAGTTCATGTATATTTGCACTATGGCCTCTAGCATCTCTTCCTTCTGTGATTCCAGCTTGGTTATCTAAACAGTTCTTGTTCTATATGTGGTAGAAGTCTTTGTTGCAGTCTTGCATATCATTTCATTTGCATAGAAAATTAATATGATAATTGTATTTTTACCACCATCTTTGGTGCCTCTTGTTTTTGACTGGAATATATATTTAAAGTTTCCAGTCAGTGGGCAATTGTTTTGTTAATGTAGTTTGTTAGGATATGAACAAATTTAATCTTTGTAGCCTGAAATAGCTCTGTTGATATTCCTTCTGTTCTTCATGCTTTATTTCTTCTGACTGCTTTGTGAGGAGCTTTCCCATCATTTTCTAAACTTGCAAGTTCTTATCAAAGGATTCTTTTGTGTGTGAAGAAAATTGCCATTCTTTTATTTATGCTGTATAAATCTTCAGGATACTGTTTCTTTATTTTATTCAGATCAAGGAAGATACTCCCCTGCTGATCTCACCCACCCACAAAATTGGCTTAAATTTCCCTTTGATTCCCTGGCTTTTATGAAAGAAATCCTGTTTTCCTGTAGCAGCACCAGCAGTCCTCTTCTGCAGTGATTATAATAATCTTTGTCTTTATATTCCAGTCACTGAAGACTTGCATGTAGAACTCGAAACTTATTTCTGTCACATTTTGCTTCATCTGTTTCTTCTAGTTCCCTTGTGGCTTTTCTTTTCTTTTGTGAATGAGAATAGCCTTTTTGCATTCTTCCCTGATAATCTCTGATTTTAGTCCAAACGTCTTCTGGTTCACTGTCAATTGAGCTTACTAATGTAATTCTGTTTCTCATATGGTCTTTGAGTTATTCAGTAATGCTATTATCTTTGGTGCTATGATTGATTTACAGTTCTCTTTAGCGTCACTCTAAAGATGCAATCAGACAATGGGAAAGGTGCATGTTTCCTTTGCAGGAGGGATCCATCTGTTGGGAAGCCCTTCTGCCTGTTGGGGAATCACTTCTACCCAGTCCCCAAAAGCAGTAACCCAATAGCTGGAGCAAAAAGGTCCAGGTTGGGCATGGATCAATTGTTTATTGTATTTGTATTGTATATTGTACCCTTAATATATTGTAATGCCACCCTGAGTTGGCCTCTGTGCTGAGAAGAGTGGGGTATTAATTAAAATTGAAATGAAATGGGCATGGATCAGGGTCAGGCTACGGCATAATTCCCCATGTGTCATATGATTGAAAGGAAAGAGGTCACACCAGATCACTCCATAAGCTGTCCAAAATGTGATATATTTTCCTGTGTGAGCACACCCCAAGTTTTGATGTTAACAGTTTGCCCAGATGTGTTTCTGCAGAATGAATTCATTTTCTCCATCTTTTGGTTCCAGTTTTATAATTTGTTTGCTATACTAATCACCTAGTGGTGTCCATGTAGAGAATTTCCTGTTAGATTGACTTATTCTGCTTAGTACTAACATTGAGTTATTTTTAATGTTGATAATGTAGTTTATGAAATATGTCCTGCTATTTCTTCCTGGCAGTTGCTCTCAGTAGCTACTCCCCAGTAGAGTTAATTACTTTTGTTTCCCAGTACCTGCTCTGCAAGAAATTCTCCACTCCAGTCACCATTAGAACAATGAATTATTTACTGCTGATATAACTATCCATTCCTGAAGGGTATGGTTTGATCTTACTCTAGTGTTTCTTCTTTGACCATTCTGCCTTGAATGATCCTGTTAGGAGTTCAGACTCATAATAAAATCTCTCCCCCTGGTGGCATTTCTTTCAGCAATCCTGAGCCATCCACCCTTTGATCATGTTGAAGTGTGCATCCAAAAGGAGCCCTGTTGCATATACCTGTAGTTTGATAACCCTCCGTATCTCCTGTCTTCTGAACACACCAACATTTATTGATACCATTCAGATATTGCTGAGCTGCAGAGGAAAACTAGCTTTTCTTTCACCTTTGCTCAACATACATTTCCTATCACATTCTTAAAGACTAGTACACTAAAGTCCACACACTTCAGGGATTAAGTTACTGGTGGTGGATTCCAGCCTGTTATTACCAAACAGATTCCAGCACTAATATTTCCTTTTTCTCCTTCCTTGAATCTTAAGCTGGATGTTCAAGATACAGGTTTCCCTGCAGGATGTATGAGAAGCAACTGTAATACAAACAAGCATAACACACATATACAATGTGCTCTGGGACCAGCTGAGAATAGGCGGAGACAGAGACTCAAGCTTTAAAGATGCCTCACATACAAAAATTGAATTATCTCTGCCTTGTCTGAGTTCAATTTAATTTTAGGTAAGTCATTTTTTAATCTTGTGGCATGGAGATTTACCACCTCATTTGAGCATTAAGAGTGGAACTTCCTGGGTGATAGCATAATGCCATATAGTCAGAATGTTGCAATTGATTTTTTTAATACCAGTTCTCAGAGGAAGAACGCAAACTGTTTCTACAAAGGAAGGTTATTAGAGTGAAGCAGCAGGGTCTTTGAGATGCTGGAACATCATGGTGAATCTTCAAGCATCTTTCTCCAGGAAAAAAAGGCAGATAATATGCATTTTTTGCTACCAGAGGGCTTTTCCACTTTCTGCTTCTGGTTGAGCTACCCTGTTTTGGATCATGGACCTCCCTTGGTCTGGGAATATCAGTACTCCTAGCATGTGTCTGTTCATGTCACAACACATTTGTCTATCTGTAATGTGCCCAAAGCACACTGTAGGTGATTAAGATGGAGGGCATGTAGCACTACCAATCTAAGGCTGTTGTGCAGCTATTGCATCTTTTCTTGTTTAATGGAAGGGAGAAAGATTAAAAAATACTAGAAGAAGTGTTTGGGGGAAAATGAAAACATTATACATGGAAAATACTATATTTGAGCATAGCTGTCAAGTATCCCTTATTGGCTGGGAAAACCCCTTATTTTACCCTCTTTCCCGTCGTCATCCCTTATTAATTGCAATGCCCTATTGCTGCCATTGGAGGGCAGCACAGGATAAGCATAGCTGTCAAGTATCCCTTATTTGCCGGGAAATTTCCCTTATTTTCAAATCCAAAACTTGACAGGTACGTATTTGAGGCATGGGAGGATGCATGCTATAGACATTATTGGGAAGAGCCGTCCATTCCTCATTAGTATAGACATTCACATTTGCATCTAAAGATACTCTTTGCTGACTCCAGAACAGAGTTTGAAAAGTTACTTTTGGACTAGAATTCCAAGAATCCCCAAGCTATTACCTACTATGATGGCTGAGACAGGCTGAGAATTCTAGTCCAAAAAAGTAATTTTTAAGCCTCTATTCTACAAGAACTTTTTACTGCACGTGTGGCATGTCTGTGATGAACCATGCACATTTCCATCCTATCTCCTTCTGCCTTTCCACTTTTGGACATAGTCTTGCTCTCCCCTCACCCACCCCCAAATTTTTTCCTACACATTTGTTTCTCATCTTCTCCCCCAACTCTCTTACATTAGCTGTGTGTGGTGAGCCTTTTACTACCACAAACAAAGTAGAACAGAGGATATGCATAGTGTATTCATTCTGATGAGCCTCAGCTTGAAATGGGCTATATTAGTCTTGCATTAAAATTGCTATTCCTATGTGTGTGTGCATATTTTCAATTCAAATGGCTCCCAGTAGGTGGCCCCACTAATTATATATGCAACGCTTGAGTGATTTCTTTGCATATTGACTTCACTACACATTTTACAACTTGTCGGCTTGATTTTGACATTCCAGCAAATGGTGTTATGATGTTTAAAATTGTGTTTTGACAATTCTTAGATTCCCCCTTGCTGTGTGTTTTCTATTTCTTCAGGATAAACCATCTTCTATGCATATTTCTATTCTTCACTTTACCTTTGTATTTATTGCTCACCTTCTGAGAATATTTTAAGCATCAGTAATTATGTTCTTGTTTAAAAAAAGAAAAAGAAAAGAACATCTACACATACTTCTCCCTAACAAATGTGTCCAGTAAAGGTGGTGAATACTAGGAAAATATAAATGCTTTCTTTTGGAATATTTTTCTGCTTTTGAGTGCTAAAGTAAAGGTAAAGGTTTCCCTTGCTCGAAAGCCAGTCGTATCCGACTCTAAGGTTCAGTGCTCATCTCTGTTTCAAAGCCGAAGAGCCAGCGCTTTCTGCTTCTGCAGACATTTCTGTGGTCATGTGGCAGGCATGACTAGACACCGGAGCACACGGAATGCTGTTACCTTCCCACCGAAGCGGACCCTATTTATCTACTTGCAATTTCTTGCTTTCGAACTGCTAGGTATGCTAGGTCATGAATAATTTGTTTGGTTAAATTTTACTTTTATTACTTTTATCCACTAGATTTGCTTGAATTCTCTGCAGCTCTTCTGGACAGCATTCTTCTACTCTGTACTACCATAACACCATATTTTGTCACTACTGTCTTTTGTTGCTATTGAATAGCATTGTGTGTGCGCGCGTGCGTGCGTGTGCATGTGTGTGCATGCAATGACTTATTAAATTTATAACAGTGGTGGGCATCAGCAGGTTTGCACCAGTTTACCAGAACTGGTAGCAGAAATTCTGGCTAGCCCCGCCCATCCGAGTTTTGAAATAAAGTAGTCCTAATTCGGGTGCACAGGGCTTTCCCCCTGGCCACACTCATCATGCCACACCCACAGTTTAGTAGTAACTTTTTTTGGAGCCCACCAGGACTGCAGTGGCTCAAGTGCGTAAGACACTGACTGGGAGGCGGAAAGTCGGCAGTTCGATTCCCGAGTATTGCAGGATGGAATGAGCTCCCGTCTTTGTCCTAGCTCCTGCCAACCTAGCAGTTTGAAAGCAAGAAATTACAAGTACATAAATAGGGTCCACTTCAGTGGGAAGGAAACAGCATTCCGTGCGCTTTGGTGTCTAGTCATGTCTGTCACATGAACACGGAAACGTCTGCAGCAGCAGCAGACAGCGCTGGCTCTTCGGCTTTGAAACAGAGATGAGCACTGCACCCTAGAGTCAGATATGACTGGCTTTCGAGCAAGGGAAATCTTTACTTTACTGATTTATACCCCTACTTTTCTGCCAACAATGAGGAATCAATATGGTCAACTGTGGTTAAAAAAAGAGATGGTGATGGTGAAAAGAACATGTGGTGCATAAGTTGTAGCATTCAGTTTTATTATATCACTATTGTTATTTGTTATAAAATATATATAGAGGAAACATTTTATGAGGTTTGTGTTCAGAATATTTAATCACTCTCTCTCTCCATGAGAGAGAGAGAAAGAGATCCATAGAATCAGAGAGTATAACAGGTACATAACCAATTTCCAGTAGTGGGTGTGTGCATTTAGGTCCAATGTTCCATTTGATGTAGGGCAGCAGAGGAACATCAGCACTGGAATTTGTGGGAGCTCTTTCTGTACATGCCCTGGCAACAGTGAGACAAGGCATTGAAGAAAAAGAAACTAATCATGGGTTGCCAGTAAGCCATCCACAAGTGTAGAAACAGTGTAAGGCCTGTAAATATCTACTTCTGTTGTTTGTGCCAGATGTAAGGTTATATGAGAAGCAAGCTATAGGAAGAATTGTGACAACCAATGCAGCTGCTGGGCACATTTTGTCATAGTCTGGCCACTAAAAATAGATTTCTCCCTCGCCCATATGTTGATATTTCGCCCTACTAGCTAGGTTCTACCTGGACTCTGGTAACTTTATCTGGATTCTCCTTGTGTCCATTTTCAAACCAGTTGTCCTAGAAGCAGTTTTCACTCACTCTTGATAACCAGAAGATCAACAAATCATCAGTTTGTGACCCAAGTGCTGTGCAACAGAGCGATTTTCTGTTGTCTGTCCCAGCTGCTGCCAACCAAGCAGTTCGAAAGCATAAGAACATAAGAACATAAGAACAGCCTTGCTGGAACAGGCCACAGCCCATCCAGTCCAGCATTCTGTCTCACACAGTGGCTCACCATTTCCTTCAGGGTATTCCCAAGCAGATGCCTTCACCTGCTTAGGATTCCCTGGAAATGGCATTGAGAGATATCCTGCCTATCTCTCCAACCCGGAGGTTGTCCTTAAGTATCCATAATTATAGCCATTGATACCCTTGTCCTCCATGAACTTGTCTAATCCTTTCTTAAAGCTGTCAAGACTGACAGCTGTCACCACTTCTTCTGGCAGGGAGTTCCATAGACCAGTAATCCTCTGGGTGAAAAAGTACTTTCTCTTATTTGTTTGAGAACTAGTACCCAAAAGTTTCATGGAGTGTCCCCTAGTTCTAGTGTTGTGCGATAGGGAAAACAGTTTTTCCTTATCTACTTTGTCCACACCGTGCATGATTTTATAAACTTCAATCAGGTCACCTCTTAGACGTCGTCGTTCAAGAGTGAAGAGGCCCAACCGTTGCAGCCTCAGATGGTAAGGAAGGTGTTCCAGTCCCCTAATCATTCTGGTTGCCCTCCTCTGCACTTTTTCCAGCTCCATAATATCCTTCTGGAGGTATGGCGACCAGAACTGTACACAGTATTCCAGATGGGGCCTCACCATAGATTTATAAAGAGGCAAAATGACACTTGCTGACTTATTTTCTATACCCTTCCTAATGATCCCTAGCATTGAGTTTGCTTTTTTCACTGCTGAGGCACACTGGGTTGACACCTTCATTGAGTTGTCCACCAGGACACCAAGGTCCCTTTCCTGGTTTGTCGCAGAGAGTTCAGACCCCATCAGTTTATAAATGTAATTGGGGTTCTTTGCCCCAACATGCATCACTCTGCACTTACTAATGTTGAAACTCATTTGCCACTGTTTTGCCCACTCCCCCAGTGTCGAGAGATCCCTCTGGAGCTCCTCACAATCTCTCACAGTTTTCACTACCCTGTATAATTTAGTGTCGTCAGCAAATTTGGCTACCTTGCTTTTTACTCCTACCTCTAGATCATTTATGAAGAGGTTGAAAAGCAGGGGTCCCAGTACTGAACCTTGGGGGACCCCACTCTTTACTTCCCTCCACTTGGAGAAGTGTCCATTTAGTGCTACCCTCTGTTTCCTGTCCCTTAGCCAGTTGCTGATCCAGGACAAAACCTGTCCCTTTATTCCATGACTGGTAAGTTTATTCAAGAGCCTTTGGTGTGGGACCTTGTCAAAAGCCTTCTGAAAGTCCAGATAAACAATGTCAACTGGATCTCCCTTATCCACATGCTTGTTGACACTCTCAAAAAATTCCAACAGATAAGTGAGGCATGATTTGCCTTTGCAAAAGCCATGTTGGCTCTCCTTTAGCAGCGCCTTCTCTTCTATGTGCCTATTAATTCTATCTTTTAGGATGGTTTCCATCACTTTACCTGGGACACATGTCAAACTGACAGGTCGGTAATTTCCTGGATCACCCCTGGATCCTTTTTTGAAAATTGGTGTTATATTCGCTACCTTCCAGTCATCAGGCACAAAGCCTGATTTGAGGGAAAGATTATATATTTTGGCTAGGAGATCAGCAATTTCATCTTTAAGTTCCCTGAGAACTCGTGGATGGATGCCATCTGGTCCTGGTGATTTGTTAGTGTTTAGTTTAACAAGACATTCAAGGACCTCCTCCCTGGTTATTTGTATCTGGCTTAATTCTTCGGTTTCCCTCCCTACGAAGATAGGCTCTGTTTTGGGCATGTGGCCTCTGTCTTCTTCAGTGAATACTGAAGCAAAGAATTCATTGAGTCTCTCTGCAATCTCTGTTTCCTCTTTAATAACCCCTTGCCTTCCATTGTCATCTAATGGTCCAATGGCCTTCCTAGTTGGGTTCTTACTTCTAATGTACTTAAAGAAGTCTTTGTTATTTCTCTGAGTATTTTTAGCCATACGCTCCTCAAAGTCTTGCTTTGCTTTCCTGATTGTTGCCTTGCATTTGTTCTGCCAGAATTTATGTTTCTGCCTGCTGTCCTCATTCGGACAAGCCTTCCATCTTCTAAATGAGCTTTTCTTGCTCTTGATCACTTCCCGAACAGCTCCTGTAAGCCACATCGGAGTCCTCTTGGACCTGGCAGTGCCCTTTTTCCTTTTGGGTATGCATTCCAATTGAGCCTCTGTTAAGCAAGAAATTGCAAGTGCAGTAGAACCCTGTATAATGAAAATAATTCGTTCTATGAGGCACTTTGTTATATGATTTTTATGGGGGGAAATTGCTGTACGTTTTTTCCCCATACAGATTTTCATTGTATGATTTTTCCCATAGAGATGCATTGCATCGTATAATGATTTTTTTTGTTATATGGGACACAATGGTTTTTTCAAATCCTCTTCGTTGTATGATTTTTTTGCTGCAAGAAGCATTCGTTATACGGGTTCTACTCTAGATAAATAGGTACCACTTCAGTGGGAAATGTAACAGTATTCTGTGCACTCCAGTATCTAGTCATGCCTGCCACATAACTATGGAAACATCTGCTGATTCTGAGAGTGCTGCCATTTTGGCTGTTAATGGAGACAAGCACCACACCCTAGCATTGGACATGACTGGCTTTCAAGCATGTAGACCTTTACCTTAATTCTAATTTGTCTTCCCTTTGCAATATGTCTTGATTTCATGGGCCTGAAATCTTAGGCTGTTGATAGAAATTTGGAGGTTGGGAAAAAGATTAGCCATTTATTTCCTCTGTACAGCTTCTTTGCTATAAATCATATTCTCATTACTCTGTTCTGGAGATGAGAAATCGCAGCTGGGATTGAAGACATGAAGTAAAAGCAGGTTTGTTTGTATGTTTATAAACATATACATCAAAGGCTTCCTCCAGTGTCAATATCTGGTATGCTGAATTTCCTCCCTTCTTAGCTGATTGTTGTATTGCTGCATGGTTAGGAGGGTAATATATACATATTAGTGTAGTGCCAATGAGAAACCATGATTTCGACTGAAGCTACAAGGAGAAATGATGATATTTTTTTTATCCTCCTAACTGATACAATGCCAGAATGATAAGCAAAGAGGGGGTAAATTTCACTTTCCTTGGCACTCCACATAAGAGCAGGAGAAGTATTCCATTTGCCTCAGCCATAGAGGCAAAAGTCACTTGCATTGTTTGGTTGCAGTGGAGCAAGCTAAATGTAATTTAGCTCCTCCCCCATCCGCAAGTGGTCTGAAAATCAGCAGTCCCAAACCACACAAGGGGACACTCTGGACATGCTCAGAGAGAGAGAGAGAGACCACACAGTGTACTCAACAGTGTACTCAACCATTTAAATAAAATAATCTTTTGCCTTTTTCTTGGTACCTTCTCTTCACATTTCTCTCTTTCTCTCACCATAGCATGGAAAGTAAGAAATATGAGCTCCACTTCAAGTTTTGTTTCCTTTCATGATTTGAAGATGGCAATGTAGGTCTTTTTTAATGTGCTAGTTTCATATCCTTGTAGGAATTTGTAAACTGGCCAAATTCTTGCCAGCTATTCCCAGCGTAACACTGTCACTGACTGTAGCCACTTCAGATAGGATTGCTCAGAATAAAAAGCATCAGTGGAGCAGCTGATACAAATGATTAAAATGTGACTTGAAAACAAACTACAGAAAAGGACACTCTGGTGACAATATGTTAGGCTCAGTTTTTCAAACCTCATGTGTTTTGAAGGACTTGAAAATTCTGTCAGCAACTTGAAAGATTATAAGTCCAAAGCAGGAGAGTATTTACTGAGATATGAGTGCTTACTCTCTGTCTAAGGGAAGAAGGGTTTGGAACTGTGTAATGAACACCAGCACAAAATATATATTTCTCCATTTGTCATTTAACACTTCTGTTGGTTTCAACTTTGGAGATTTAGGTATTGTATGGTGATTTCCAGGTACCTTCATGGCACTTTATTAGCTCTTGTATAATATTTCATGCTGTCTGTGGGCTTCGCCAACTGGTAAAATGCTGTAACTTTGCATTGATTTATGCTGCTTAGCAATTAATATTCCCCCTCCTTGCTTCACAATTAGCTTTCCTAATGCAATTTAATCTATTTGAGGCATTTCTTGAAAATTGTGGTGCTAAACATGATTTCAAATGAAGCTAAATCTCTTGAACTTTTCCTCAATGCTAATTTCAAATGCCAGCAGGGAACCAACTGCTGCGAAAATTAATGAATGAGCAACACCAGACTGCCTTTCATTTTCATTTGAATGATTTTGTACTGAAAGGGTGGTTGAAAGCAACAAAATAGCACAAATGATGCTGAAACAGCAAGAATTTAGATCTTGCCTGGTCTGCTACAGAAGGCAAAACTGTTCTTTATTTTCTGGGGAGGAAAATACATTGTTTCTTTCAAAATAATACTGGGTTTTTGCTTCATTTGCATATGCTGAATTGCCAGTCCAGGATATATTTTGTTAATTATTATGGAAAGAGACCAAGTGAGCTCTGTGCTCATTGGGAGATTTTTACTTTGTGGTCTTCTCTGCTTAGATTTTTTCCCTCTGCAAAATAATTTCTGAACTCCTGTATCTTTTGGAGTTCCCTGTGCTTTCTGATGCTTTCCATTTGTGCAGATTCTACTTTGGTTACTTAATTATCCATATTCATAACCTGAGAGCTTATACTGACAAATGTTAAGTCCACTCTCTGGGGAGATCTGGGGCAAGCTAGTCTGTTATATTTGGAAAGACTAGCAACAGTCCTTCTGTGCCCACACTTATTGAACATTGGAGTGATCCTGGTAATACACCCTCCCTCTGGAGCATGCCTTTTGTTATGTGGTTCAGTTTTCTCAATGCATTGCCATATATGCCATTCCCTGTGTTTGCAGACTTGCCTTGCAACCTTAAAGCGCTTAGAGTGTCAATATCTAGCATATTTGATATTGAACACTTTCCCTGGACTTTTGTGAATGGTCAGGTGAAGTGAAACATATATGAAGAAAAAAAAACATAGTGTGTCTGTGGGTATTGCAGAATGAAACTGTGCCCACAGGTGTAATTCTAATTTTAAAGCAGCACTGGTATTTTTTCTTCCACTGAAAACAGGGGAGGGAGGTGCTTTGACATTTGTCCATTAAAATAAATTTCATTTCTCAACAGATGAATTTGACCTCCTCTACATCACTTGGAGGACCCTGAATAGGCTGAAGGTCAGAGTTCCTAAATGCAAGACCAAAATGCTCACGTGGGAGCTGCTTGCTGGACAACAAAATCCAGAATCCAGCTCATTTGCTGGTCTGCAGATTATTACCAGAAACATGTACAGATGAGGATTTAATTTTAGCCATGACAAAGCCGAGAAAGTGGCTTCATTTTGGCATTGTAAAGTTTGATCTGGACACAAAAGAAGATTTCTCAACAAACTGATTGAATTAACACTTCTTTTTTTGCTGGAAGGTGGCTGATATAAAGGCACAAGTAAACAATAAACAATTTTCTTTCCAGCTTGGTTTTACACAAAGATGTACACATCCTTCATAAGCATGGTCTTAAAAAAATATAAAAATAAAGGAAGAGGAGGAGACTAATTGCATCAGGACTTGACAAAATGTTTTTGCTGTCTTCTATGGAGTTGCAGCAAAACAGAAATTCTGAGTTTTGTGACATGAATGAAAGAAAGAGACTAAGGCTCACACCCACTGCTGAAGTGATTGGCCCATGTCTCCCTCAATTGCCCTTAACAGCTGATGAACATAAACCACAGTGATAGCCTGCGATAATTGAGACAGAAGTGAACAGCCTCACTTGATGGCTTGAAATTAATAGAAAGGTCAAGCGCCTCTTTAAAGGCTTGGAGCGAAAGCTGTCTGAAACTGTAGGCGAATGACTTAAATGGGAGCCTCAGGCTGGATCCTTTGCACTTTCTCTGTGGTCAAAAGGGCGCAAAGATATCAACCCCCGGGCCTCTATTTCACACAGAGCAGTCATCTTTCACTTTCTTCTCCTCTCTTTTGGTATCCTCCAAGGACAGGCAAGGTCCTGAATTGTGTCATTTTTCATCACACGGTGAGATAAATGGTGACATCCTTATTCTCAGCTTCATGTCAGCCACTAAAGATGTGGGAGACATAATTGATGAGCATGATTTATACACCTAAACACCTGTCAAAGTAAACTTTTAACAAAATAAAATTGGTATGTTGTGAATGGGGCACAAATGGCATGTCTAATGGCATGGCTCTAGACTACCTTGTGTGATGTAGCTTCTTTCTCTTTGTACAATTCCTGTGTGGAAAAGGATCAGTTGACAGTGCTTAACAATCTGCCTTAAGACATTTGTTTTAAATACTTCAAGGTTGGGGGTGAATGAGGTTGGAGATGATCTTGCAGAGACAATCAATATTAAAGATTGTACAAAGGTATTTATCCTCCATACGCCTCCTCTGTGCACCTCATGTGTTCTCATGGAATACTCAGAAAGAGCCTATGCGGGACCCATGTCTAAGCTAGAGATTGCTTTTTCATCTTGAGGTTGAATAACTGAGTAACCTCCAAATCTTTTGAACAATTCAGAATAAGATGTTAGTAGGGAAAGTAGCTGGTGGCACAAATGAGGAACTTCTCTGGAAATGGAAAAGGTGGAAAGGCTCAACATCATAATAAGGTTGAATCCATAAGGTCTCAAACACAGAGTTTTAAGAGTTACACACTCAAAATTCCATAGGTGTGGGTGGACCAATCTTTGTTATTGTTTTCTCTCCCACCACATTCTTTAAACATCAGTTCTTTCCATCCTGAATATTAAGACATTTGCACATTTGAGTAATTTTTGTATTAAAAAAATAAACAAAGTTCTTAACCATTCCTAATTAACAAGGAAAATTCTTGGATGGCCAAGTAAAACAAATATGGGGATATGGATTGTTGTTGTCATTGTTGTCATCATCATCATTGTTGTTGTTACCTAACACTTGAGCACAGTGGTAAAGTGGTTACTGCAGCCAAAACTGCTAATGTTGTAAGTTTGATCCCGACAGGACTCAAGGTTGAATTGAGGCTGGTAAAATGAGCACCCAGCATGTTGGGGGTAAAATACTAATTATTTTATAAACTGCCAAGAGATTGCACTAAGTGCTATAGGGCAGTATATAAGCGCAATTATTATTGCTATTGCTTCTTTACCTCTTATTGGAATGGCGTCTGGTTATATATCTGTTTTGGCTCAGAGCTTTGTGGATTGTACCCTTTACTGCTAACTACAGAAAGTTGAAAGAATTGAGAGCTGAACAAGTTGTATTTTCAACCTCTCAGCACCACAGTTCAAGGCTGGCTTTGTATCTTAATCATCAAACAAAAAGACAATATGCAATAGACATGGGAGACAATGAAAGCGCGGCGCCAAAATGGCCGCCGCGCTCTTTGCGGGCCCCCCCCACCCGGACTCAGACATCCGGGTGAGTTAGGGGGGCGTGGCCACCCCTCTATAAAAGGGGTGGCCACGAGGCAGCCGAGCTGCCATTTTGGAAAAGCGACAGAGAGGAGAAGTTTTCTCCGTCGCTCTTCGTTTCCTCGGAGCCGCAGTTGGCTATAGAACCTTGCGGGTATTCGGAGTTTTCAATCTTCGGCTTTTCAGCCATCTCGCTTGCGATCCCTGGAAAGGGATCGTTTCTTCACCATGCCTCCCAAGAAGAAGGCTAAGGCGACTCAGGCGTGCCCAAAGGGGAGGACTTTGCCTGGCGGACAGCAGTCGGGTCGGAGGACTGCGACTGCGCCCCCGCAACAGGACCCCTTACCGCATTCACCCACTGTTACCGGTGGGATGGGGCAGCTTAGGCCATGGCCCGCGGCTCTCCAGCCTCAGACTGGCCCTACAGGGGCTTCGGCACCCGGCCCGCAATTGATCAAGGCCATGGGCCTTGATCACGGGGGAGGGCCTGGTGCGGTTGCACAGCATGGCTTACTTCCGGCCCCTCATGGGCCGGAGTTTTGGGCATGGCCCTATTCTGGACCTGGCTCTCAAGTTGGGGTCCCTGGACCATCACCCAGCGGGCCGTCTGGCCCACCTGGCCCCCTTTATGCTGGGGGATCTGTGACAGTGGATGCATTACTGGCACGTGTAGCCGCGCTAGAGGCATCCCTAGGGATCACCACTAACCCCATTGGGGGGGGCTTCACTGCCATCTGGGGCCCCCTTTTGCCTGCCTGCTACCACGACAGCCGCCACTCTGCAGCAGGCGGCCAGTCGGGTTGAGTTGCTCGAGACGCACCGGCCTGGGCCCGCCGCGGTCTCGCAGCTCCCCTTACATCCTGAACTACAGACAGGGAGCGGTCGGATGTGCCCTCAGAGCTCGATTGCGGTCGCGAGCTCAGACGCCCGCCGTGGGCTGGAACCCCCAGTGGGGGCGGCTCACGGGGGTGCACACAGTGAGTATCAGATTCAAGCTAATGTCCCCACATCACAATCCACTTTCGGGGATAGGTTTCAGTGGCCATGGCCTCGTAATGCCGGGGTCGGTGGGTACCAGTTCCCAGCTTACCCGGGTGCAGCTTGGCCCCATACTGGCATAACATTGGGTGTGGGGGTTTCCGCCCCCGGGGCTGTACCGGGTGTCACAGGGACTGTCCAGGCTCCTCTCTTGATGCCCCATGTAAATACTGTACCAGTGTCGGCATTGCCGACGGCCGGGTATTCCTTGCCCCTCGGGGATCATTTGTCCCAGGCCACGAGGGAAAAGATTTGGCGGGGGGAGTATGTCGATATTTTCTCCCTATTGAACCGGAAGCCCACCAAGGAGGAAAAAGAAGGGCAGGATGATAAGGACAAAGAGCTGTCTCGCCGTCGCAAGCCACCACGTACCTGGGCCAACTGGTTACCCGCATATCTCATTTACATGGCGGCGTACCTTAGGGCTCGGCCTGACCTGGCCATTCCTATGGTCCAATATTTGGACAATATTTACAGGGCAATGGTGGATTTTCCTGGCCCATCATGGTTGGCTTACGATGAGGAATTTAGAATGAGAGTGCCCTTACACCCGGAGATGAGATGGGATGAGCCATGTCAGAAATTGTGGCTTTTATACATGACCCCCACGCGCCCGGCGCCTGGGGAGAGGTACCATTGTGGCCATGCGGTCCAGCGAGCTGCTCCAACACAGGCTCCCCGCCAGCTGGTGGGGCAGGGGGTTCCAGCCCGCTTGCTGTGTTGGAGTTTCTCGGCCAATGGTGCATGCAATAGACGGCAGTGCCGATTTAAACACGAGTGTCCCTCTTGCGCTGGCCCTCACGCTGCCGCTGCGTGCCCGCGAGCCGGTGGGTCACGAGGCAGGGGTAGAGGTGGACAAGGAGCGGGCAGACCTGCCGCTGATGGAGCTGGTCAATCAAAAGGCCCCCTCCCCAGTTAACGTAGCTATGTTGGAGCGGTGGCTCTCAACTTACCCGAGGAGGGAGGATGCTAGGTACCTCCTCGAAGGTTTCCAGCGGGGCTTTCGTATCCCATTCAAAGGGGAGCGGTGCCCCCAAGATGCTCCCAATTTACTTTCCCTGAAGTTTAGGGAGGAGGTGGCTGCCCTAAGTATCGCTAAGGAGGTTAATGCAGGTAGGGTTGCTGGCCCCTTTCCTATGCCCCCCTTTCCAAATCTGAAGGTTTCCCCTTTAGGGTTGGTTCCCAAAAAGACCCCTGGGGAATTTCGTTTAATTCACCATCTGTCATACCCGGCGGGCCATTCGGTCAATGATGCCATTCCTGATGACCTTTGTTCGGTCAGGTATACATCATTCGACCAGGCCCTGCGCATGGTGCGCTCTTGTGGCCCGGGTGCACTTCTGCCAAATGTGACATTAAATCAGCACTCCGATTGTTGCCAGTCCACCCGGGGGACTTAGAGCTATTGGGTTTTAGATTCCAAGGGAAATTTTATGTAGATAAAGCCATGCCTTTTGGCTGCTCTATTTCCTGTTCAGCATTTGAACGTTTTAGCACTTTCCTTCAGTGGGCCTTTGTTCGCAGGTCTGGGTCCCGGTCTGTAGCCCATTACCTCGATGATTTTTTGTTCGGGGGTGAACGGGGCTGGGACATGTGCACGCGTCTCCTCACTACATTTCAGACGCTAATGCATGAACTTGGTGTCCCTTTAGCGCCCGAAAAGACCGAGGGCCCATCAACTACGCTCACATTTCTGGGTATTGAAATTGAAACGGTCTCGCAGGCATCCAGGTTACCCATGGATAAGGTTACCCGGATCACTGCGATGATTTTGGCCTTACTGGCCAAACACAAGGTGTCACTTCGTGAGCTCCAGGTTCTACATGGTCACCTTAACTTCGCCTGCAGAGTGGTCACGCCTGGCAGGGCTTTTGCTCGATGCTTATGCGACGCCATGACTGGGCTATCCAGGCGCCATCACAGGGTCCGACTGAACAAGGGCATGAGGGCTGACATGTTGGTTTGGCTCAAGTTCCTGAGGGAGTTCAATGGGGTGTCATTTTGGAGATCTGATCTTTTGGTTTCCCCTAGGTTCCAGGTTCAGTCGGATGCCTCGGGGTCCCTGGGATATGGGATTTACTTTGAGGGGAGGTGGGCCTACGGCTGATGGCCTCCAGCATGGCAGGGCACGGATCGTCTACGCGATCTGACGTTCCTTGAGTTCTTCCCGATACTGGGAGCTTTGATGCTATGGGGTGAGGAGTGGGCCAATTCAGTAGTTCATTTCTGGTGTGACAATGCTGCGGTAGTGCACATCGTCAATTCCCAGACATCTAAATCACCCAAGGTCATGGAGTTAGTTCGCCAGTTTGTGTTACGCAGCCTACGCCTCAATGTGCTCTTCAGGGCCAGACATGTACCAGGTATTAATAACGATATTGCTGATGCTTTATCCCGCCTGCAGATCCCCCGGTTCCGCGCCTTGGCTCCGGACGCAGAGGAATTCCCCTCGCCACTCCCGGATGAGATTTGGACATTTGGCAAGGAGAGGTGAACCGGGCGATCGGCATGTCACTTGCGCCCCGCACGCGTAAGGCGTATCACCATGCATTCAGTCAATTTAAAATTTTTGTGCGCAACTCCGGTTGCCCGAGGTGTGGCCCATTCCAGTTGAACACATTCTCCAATTTATGGTCCACCTACACAGTCAGGGCCTAGCTCCCCGCACCATAGCATCCAGGCTGTCAGCACTGGCATTCATGGCCAAAGTGAGGGGTTCTGCTGACAACACGAATGATTTCCGTATACGACATGATTGGAGGGGTGGACACGGGAACGTGGACGCCGCCCGGACAATCGCCACCCAATTTCTCCAGGGGTCCTTACACACCTGGCACGAGGCTGGCATGACCTGTGTTTTGACAGGTATGAGGCTGCTCTTTTTCATGCGGCTACCATGGTGGCCTTTTTTGGAGCGCTCCGCATCAGTGAGTTGGTGCTACTGTCTAAGGCGGATGCGGCTCGTAGGGCACTGGAACTCGAAGATGTCTATGTCTCTAATGAGTGGGCTCAGTTGAGGATACGGTCCTCAAAAGGTGATCAGCACGGTGTAGGCAGTGGTGTTAGACTGCTACGATGTTCCATTGCAGACATCTGTCCAGTTGGTGCCCTACATGAGTTCATTGCAGTGCGTGGTACGCATCCTGGCCCATTTTTCTGCCACCAAGATGGGTCTCCCCTTACTAAATTTCAATTTTGGAAGGTGACCGGTAAGGCACTGTCCAGTGTTGGCCTCCCAGGGGCTCATTACGGCACCCATTCTTTTAGAATAGGAGCTGCTTCTACTGCGGCTGCATTTGGGTACTCGGAGGCAGATATACGCCGTATTGGGAGGTGGGGATCTAAGTGTTTTGAATTATATGTTCGCCCTCTTCAAGTATGAGTACCAGATAAGTCACTGTCCTCTCTTTTTTATCTTACAGACCTTGTGTGTCCCCGCACACCGGTGGCAGTATGGCTGGTGTGCCATAGCTATGTGCACTGGGCAGTGCAGTACGCTGCGGCGACAGAGTGGGGACCCCAGCTTGGACTACGTGCCTCCGCATGTATCAGGTGGTATGGTAAGCGCGGAATGTTATGGCGGGAACTGTTGCCATTCCTTTTCTCCATTAGGGATGCTGAACCGCCTGATGTCCTGGTGCTGCACCTCGGGAGCAATGACCTAGGCCAGGTCACTGGCCTTTCCTTAAAACATACGATCTGCAGCGACCTAGCTTATTTGCATTATGTGTGGCCTGCCACAACGCTGCTATGGTCAGACATCATACCGCGTCACGCTTACAGGGGGGGTATTAACCTCCATGCCCTTGACCGCGCTCGTCGCTCGGTGAACAGGGCAGTGGCCCGGTTCTTTGCTGACAAGGGTTTGGGGCGGGTCATCCGACACCCCACCATTAGTCTCCAAAATTATGACCTTTACACAGGGGATAGGGTCCATCTGTCGCCCAGAGGTATGAACCTCTTTTTGGAAGATTTGCAAGCAGGCCTGTTGACCAAGCTGACGGTCTGGGGGGGGGGGGGCGGTGAGTCTTTATTAAGCCTCCCCGTGTGGCGGGTAGCACTGGTAAGGTAAATATTTATGACCCACAGGTATCCGGCAGGTTCGCAATTGACTGGCCAACACTAGATAGGTACAAGTTTGTTAACGTTGACCGGTCAACGACGAACCAGGCAATGGGGTGATGGCAGGAGCTCTTCAGCATGCATCACCCCGTGATTTGATGGATACACGTCAGAGGGTGGGGTCAGTAGATAGTTTATTGACTACGGTCAACAATTTGTTTGTTGTAAACAAACAAATTGATACAAATGGATACATTGTAGCCAATTGCCATTGGCAATTTTGGGAGGAACCTTACCAGTGTTACTGCGGCCTGCTTGCCTTAAGAATTATAATTGGCTGAGTACCAATTGAAATGTATAATTCGGACTAGGGCATGATGTCTGCCCGTCCAACCAGAGCGGACAGGAGGGGTTCTCTAGTGGTGCCACCGACTAGGGATGCACATTTGTCTAGCACCCGAAGGAGGGCCTTCTCCGTGTCCGCACCAACTCTCTGGAACCTCCTGCCAATAGACCTAAGACTCCAAAGTGAACTGCTGCCCTTCAGGAAAGGAGTGAAGACCTGGCTGGCAGGGCAGGTGTGGGGCCCGAATGGGACTATGGTGCCCGCCTGCTGGCTTGTATAAGAACTTTCTCTTCCTCCTTTGTACAGTGGATGGGATGGGTGGGTGGGACATGGGGGTTTTTAAGGGGGTGGGTTGGGGGGGTTTTTTATAATTATTTTTTATAATTGTTTTTATGTCTTTTGTGAATTGTTGTGATGCCGCCCTGAGTCGGGTTCTGCCTGAGCGGGCGGCATATACAAATTTGACTAATAAATAAATAAATAAATAAATAAATTTAATAAATGTGGCCCAATGCCGTTATCCATATACCGGTGTCTGAGTCTTTTTGGGGGGTGCGCCTGCAATGGTTTTTCTCTAGCTTAAGCAGCAATGAGTTGCTCAATATTACATACTATAGAGAGGAGACTGTGATAATATCACATTGCTTTGCTTTCCCCTGGATTGTTTTCTTTGCCTTCCAGGCATGACACATTTCCCCTATTGCATTACTGGCAAATCCCACCCTGAGGCAAATGTTAAGTTATCATTTTAGAAAGACTTTCTGATCTGATTATTAATACAGAAAGCTATATTCAGGCACAAGATTAAATCCCACCTTTCTGAACCAGCAGATTGTTAGGAGCAATCTGCATACATTTGAACTTCTGTACTGTGCCAGCTGATTCCTTCGCCCTTCAAAATTGTGCTCCAAATTTTTAATAATAGAACAAACTATGCCTAATTTATTCAAACACTGGAAAAATATCTTGAAATGAAAGTTTTGTTGAACGGGTAGGTTATAACATTGGGGAAAAGGGAGTAACTCTTACAAATCCATTTTTTAAAATTCATGAATATTTTAATTTATCATTTGATTAATTTAAAAACATATTTTCTGAGCACTTGATTCAAAGTCAAGCAACTATTAAATTTCAGTAAAACACTACTATTGCACTGATAGACTTTTTCTTTTCTCTTTGAAAGCCATTTTGCAATGCTCTGCTGAGAAAATGGTGATGCTATCAATAAAGCAACACTTCCACTTGGTTAAGGGAAGTGAACTATTAAATAGTTGAAAGTTAAACATTTTAATTGGTGTTAGCACACAAGTATAGCTGTGGCTCTGTCAACATTTTTTTTATTAACCTTGATGTTCAAGTGCCTATGACTGGAATTTTGAAGTCCATGTTCTCTTAAGTCTTGTTATGTTACTTATCTCAATCCATGAAGATGTTTCTAGCCTTTCCTGCCTAGGCTTTCTTATGTGTTAAAAACCTCATTTCATAGTTTCTATCAGAAGAAACAAAGGGATATGACCCCAGGTGTTGTGTGCTACGAAGCCCGATCAACGTTTAGAATGTGGTTGCACGCAAAGCCCCTACCAATTTCTTTCCTTCTCTCTCATTTTTTCGCTCCCATTCCAGTAGGGATGGAAGATGTCTCCTTTAGTGTCCCCAATTTAGTGTTCTGGCTTGCTTAAGTGTGCTAACTCACTATATGACCAAAATTGGGATACTACATATTTGGCCCCCATCAGCGGTGTCAGAAGTGGGGGGCAGGGAGGGCTGAAGGCCCCCCCCCCAGAATTTGCCCTCAGGGCTGCCATCAGGGCATTACAACCCTTACTGCCATCAGGGGTCCAAGCTTAGATGGGGCCCGGAGCTGAGATGGTGAAGATGGGTGCTGCTGGGCATGTGCAGAGCACCCTTCCCTCCCACTCTCTCTCCATTCTAAGCCAGGGGAGCCTCTTGGCAGATGCTTCCTGGGCTTCAAAGGGAGGGGGAGTGGCCAGGCCGGTACAGGTCCCTCCCTTCCCACCTCATGTGACTCTGCTTCCAGAAGAGGATGGCTGCGGCAGCATGGGGTGGGGGTCTCCTCCTCCTCTGGCACCTTCTCTCTCTCAGCCTCCTGCTGGGGGTCGTGCTGGGTCTGGAGCCCGCTGGGGGAGCCACCTTGGAGCCCAGACGCTGGAGTGGAGAGGCTGGCGGGGTGAGTGTCGTGATGGAGAGAGGGCAGGGCTGCTCACGACAGGGGTATCAGTAGCTTGGTATCAGTAGCTCAGAATAAAAACAGAAGTTCCGGCAGAAGTTTTTTCCTTAGGAGCAAATGACCAAGGCAGTAACCATACAGCAAGGTAAATGTGAATTAACCTGCATTCTTACTACAGAAAACCTGTACTGATGAGGAGTTAAGTTTGGCCAATGACAAAGGCAAGAAGGTGGCTTCATTTTGGCAGTTTAAAGTTCAATCTGGAAGAAGAAAGAAGACTAGCATTCTCTCTCTGTTAAGTCACTCCAGGGAATTGAGTTCTCTTTAATATAAGTGGCAATACAGGCAGAAGAGGGGAAAATTCATTCTAATTACAGTACCACCTGAAGTACCTGTAGGTGGCTCAGTTCAAAGGAACTACATTGAGAAGGCTTTCTGTTGTTGTTCAGTCGCACAGTCGACTCCGACCCTTTGCGACCCCATGGACCATTTTCCTCCAGGCGCCTCTGTCCTCTACCATCCCCCTCAGCCCTCCCAGTTCTGTGCCCATTGTGTCTACAATTCCATCTAGCCATCTCATCCTTGGCCTCCCCCTTCTTCTTTTGCCCTCCACCTTTCCCAACATCAATGCCTTCTCAAGTGAATCCTCCCTTCTCATTTGATGTCCAAAGTATTTTAGCTTCATCTTTACTATTTGACCTTCCAATGAGCAGTCAGGGTTAATTTCTTCTAAGATTGACCTATTTGTTCTCCTCGCTGTCCAGGGGACTCTCAAAACCCTCCTCCAACACCACATTTCAAAGGCATCTATTCTTCTGCGTTCAGCCTTCCTAATTGTCCAGCTCTCACATCCATACATTACTACTGGGAAAACCATTGCTTTGACTATTCTAATTTTTGTTTGCAATGTAATGTCTCTGCTTTTCACTATGTTCCCCAGGTTTCTCATCACTTGTCTCCCAAGAATCAGTCGCCTTTTTATTTCATGGCTGCAATCCCCATCTGCAGTGATCTTTGATCCTAAGAAAGTAAAATCTGTCACTGCTTCTACTTCTTCCCCGTCTATTTTCCAGGAACTGATGGGGCCTGTTGCCATTATCTTGGTTTTCTTGATATTGAGTCTCAAGCCAGCTTTTGCACTCTCCTCCTTCAGCCCAATCAAGAGATTCTTTAGGTCTTCCTCACTTTCTGCCATTAGGGTGGTATCGTCTGCATATCTCAGATTATTGATGTTTCTCCCAGCGATTTTAATCCCATATTGTGATTCCTCCATCCCTGCACTGCGCATTATGTGCTCTGTGTATAGGTTGAATAAGCAGGGTGACAGAATGCAGCCTTGTCTTACTCCTTTTCCTATTCCAAACCACTCTGTCATTCCGTGCTCTGTCCTAACTGTTGCTTCTTGGTTCATGTACAGATTTCTCAGGAGGCATATGAGGTGCTCTGGTATTCCCATCTCTTTAATTACTTGCCACATCTTGTTGTGGTCCACACAGTCAAATGCCTTGGTGTAGTCAATAAAACAGTGGCTATATCTGATCTTGTCTTGCTAAGCAACCAGATAGTTATGTGGTAAATGAATTGATAAATGAAAGACATGTCTTTAGATAGAGGATTTGTGGAGAGAGGAGAGTGTTTTGTGTCTGTTTGTTTGTGCACATTCTCCTCATCTTTCCTCGCAAGGCAGGAGGTGAGGAGGAAGGTGCTTAGACAAAGCACTGCTTTGTGTGTGTGTGTGTGTGTGTGTGTGTGTGTGTGTGTGTGTGTGTGTGTGTGTGTGTGTGTGTGTGTGTGTGTGTGTGTGTGTGTGTGTGTGTGTGTGTGTGTGCATGTTCTCAGTTGGTTTTCTCTTTCTGCCATACAGAAAGTGAAAGGATTCCACTTTTTTAAATTTAGAAAAGTCTCTCATAAGGAAGAAAGAGTACATATTGGGTGTGTGGAATTCTGGGCTAATTATTTTTTCTATGCCATGGTGATTTAGTGCTAAACTATTATATCAATGCAGTATCTCAGTGTTCATCATCATCATCATCATCACTTTTTATTTCTATACCGCATTTTCTCAGCCTGAAGGTGACTCAAAGCAGTTTAACAGCAAAGTGTTCACAGCACACAACAGCCGCAAAAGCAATACAACTAATGTCAATATACAAGGAATAATAAGTACATATTAATACAAAAATACAGTAATACAATAATATAACAAAATCCATATAATATCAGTGATACAAATACAATACACAACCCAATACGATTCCTTACATAAGAATACATACTAAATCAAACAAATAAATATCAAACAATACAAAATACAGAAACAATATAGCTACAGTCACAAATCAAAATACAGTATACAATATATAATAAAATACAGTTGGTTAAATGCTACGAGTTCAGTGTTGAACTCATTTATTTATTTATTTTTTAAAACTGGGGGCATTCAAGAGGCAAATATTGGGAGAGGATGTTCCTACAGTCAATAAACATCATACCACACCTGCTTATGTCACCACAACATCACTCACACAGATACAAAACACCATTATTTTGCAGAACAAAGCAACTGTTCTTATTGGGAGGGGAGAGAAAGTATTTTCAAATTATTCTAGTTTAAAAAGTAGAAACCTCCAGTGGAACAGAAAACCCCCACAAACAAACCTGTGGACTGATTTGAATTGGCCTTTGCACCATATGTTTAGTAAAACACAACTGGATTCATCTATTTATACCAGGAGTGCCCAAACTTTCCAGGCCATGGGCCAGTCACATGGTTGAGCATGCCGGTAATGTGGTTCCTCCTACTGGAAGCAGAAGTAAAATGTGTGTGTGCATAACATGCCTGCACATGCGCATAATGCTGCCGTAAATGACCCATGGCACATTTACGTGCTTACGACAGCCGTGTGTCATTTATGGCAGTGCACATACACATTTTACTTCTGATTCAGGGAGCAGTGCTGGATTAATTGGTGCCATGGGCCAGATATGGCCCATGGGCTGTGGTTTGGACACCCCTGATGTATACCTTCAACAAATACCATGGTATGTGGCTCTGTAAGTCACTTATTGCAGCCTCTGTCACTATTCTCAGCTACTGAGATGGGAAACTGTCAGTAGTAGACAGTTTTGTTCCCCTCGAAATGGAAAGTCCTTAAAATCTAGCAAATAGAATCTTTCCTGATAAAATCTGGCCAGAATTCATTAAAGAATTAGGATGGGGGACATTTAATTTACAGAGATAGTTAAAGAAATAATGACCTCTACTCTCATCAACTGAAGTGGGAAATTGTCAGTAACAGAGCTATCTTCTCCCCAAAGAAACCTGTTTAACAACTCTTGCTACCTTTTCAATTAATATTTCCAGTTCTAGCACTATTGTTTTGTACTCTTGCATTGTTTCACTGTGATATTCTCCTAGGGAGTTGAGGAATTCTTTAAGGTGGTCTCTTCATCTTTCTATAACTTCTGGTTGAGCTTCCGTTCTTGTCATTAACTATTTCAATGGAGTTATAATTCTCCTCTCTTTTCTGTATAATTTTAACTACTTTGGAAAACATTCATAGGGCTGTTTTCCTGTTGTCTGCTAATGATTTTCCAAAGTATTCCCAGGATTATTTTAATTTTTTGATTATCCTGTTGGTGTATATCTACATTGTAATAAATAGGTAATATAGTCTTCTACTCTTCTTGATTTTATCCAAAAGTTATATCCCCTTTTCCAGCTTGTTTAAGCTCTTCATACTACCATACAGTACATTTGGACCCATACCATATTTCTCCACTTTTACAGTACATTTGGACCCATACCATTTTACTTTTCTCCACTTTTACTTTTCCCACACAGTTCTTCTGAAGCATTAAGCAGGGTACTTTTGTATCCATTCCATTCATCCTCCATGTTCTTCACCTCTGGTTGCAGTTGGTTAAATGCTATTTTCACCTTTTGTTGTAACTGTTTTACTGTTACTCCTTGAGTTTTGCTATCTTAATTAATTCTTGGGTTTTTAAAAATCTTCTTTTGATATTGGACTTATCATTTCTTGCTGTTAACTTCACAGTTTTATGAAACAGGAGAATGATTAGGTACTGTAGAATATAATATTAAACAAAATCAATGTTGTAGATACAGTATAGTTCTTGGAATAAATTAAAACAACATGAACATGATCCTGTATAAAGCTAGGCCAGTGCATATCACCTTTAAATCAAGACGACCCATATGTGCACAGGTGTGTACAATCCTTGAAGATGTTATATTAAAAAAAAACACCTTGGCTGTTAATACCCCTCAGTGACTTTCATTTCTTGTTTTCTTGGCTTGCCATCTCTTTTCAATCACATCACAAAACTCCATACCTGTCAACCCGTGGCTCTGGAAAAACGGGACCTGTGCAGATCGCTTGTGCGCAGGTCGCTTTCCACGCATGCGTGAAAGCGCCACGCAGCTTGCGCAGCACCTACGCAAGCGGTGTAGCGCTTCCGTGCATGTATGGAAGGGTTTTACCCCTTTCACACATGCATGGAAGCACTACGCTGCTTGCATTGGGGCGGCGCAAGCGGCGTAGCGCTTCCATGCATGCGTGGAAAGCGTTCCCCCCCCACTGCCAAATTACGGGGTTTTGGCAGCACGGGGCGGGTTATGACGTCAATCAACGTCAAATTACGGGGTAATCCCGGCCAAATTGGGATGGTTGACAGGTATGCAAAACTCCAGTGAATCTCTATAAAACCAGAATAAATACATCAATGGATATTCCATCTACTTCCTTCATTGCATGAATCCATAACACCCAGGCTCAAGAATTGCTCCTATTTTATTTACATTGAATAATGCATAAACAATATTAAATATATTCTCAACATTAAAGAACCCCAAACCTGTTGTGACAATCATTGATCAGAATACTGAAATGCTCAAAGAAAGAACAATCCCAAGGACTTTTTAGGCCTTGATGTCAGTGCCAGATTTACCCAGCAGAGAGAACAAGAAGGCAAGCAATTGAAAGGCTGTATGAGTGAAAACCTTTCATACAATAGTTCCTGTAGAAGCTTTTCCTAAATGAAGGAATTTCAAATGGGTCAGTCTGCAAACTCCAGCATGCCAAGGTAATTTGGATAGAGGTCATGGGAAACATAGTTAAGCATGCACAAAGAGTGCCTGACAGGCTGAGGAAAGCTGGCCTATACACTGTAGTATGTGTTGATGGTGCTCATCTTTCAACCAGGTCAGTATTCCAGTAAAACTTCACAAACTGCAGGCCTTGCTCATCCAACCCAAAATATATGATAGGCTATATAGACAAAAAAGAGTATGTTAACATGACATAAGTACAAGTTTAGAAATATCTCTATGTTATAACCAGAAGGCCAAACTACATATAATGTTGGTCACATATAAAGCAGATTTAAACATTATTTTTTTGCCTCCTTTTGCTTTTCTGATATAAATCTTGGCCATTTTTGGAGGGTGGGTAACTTTTGGGGAGGCATTGGACTCATAAAGCTATCACTCAAATGCTTGTCTCCACAGCTAAGCCATGTTTCATGGTGGCTTGGAAGTGCAGGGCTGCTTTGCCTCTCCCCCAAGGGAAAGGCTATATAGTGACAGGCAACATCTAGCGCCTCGTAAGATGACACCCAAGGCAGGAACATTTAAAGACTTCCCATGTGGCTGTCAGGCTCTTTGTTTTGTCTAGCTAAGCAACCAGCATGCCTTCTGGGTCCAGGAAGACCTAAGGTAAGCACCTCAGGCTGGAGAAGAGAGTAATTAATGGTTCTGGCTCATGCAATCAGACTGATAGACTCACCCAATCATTGGCTTTTCAACCTGAATTCCAATTTTTATGCTGTCTTTGTCTGATGAAGTGCTCTGCACAGTCTAGAAGGTCATGCTGTATTGTGGTGGTTCATACATATGTCAGGAGTCTTCATGTGTATGTTAGTGGCTTACAATATGCAAACTTGGAAAGATTGGAAAATGTTAGCACACAAAGGAAGATAGTTTGTGACTCAGAGGGGTCGGCCAATCAAGCTGGTTGAGACATTTCAGAACATCTAGCTAGAGCATACCTGTCAAGTTTTGGATTTGGAAATAAGGGAAATTTCCTGGCAAATAAGAGATACTTGACAGCTATGCTTATCCTGTGCTGCCCTCCAATGGCGGCAATAGGGCATTGCAGTCTAATTAATAAGGGATGGCGGCGGGAAAGAGGGTAAAATAAGGGGTTTTCTGGGTCAATAAGGGATACTTGACAGCTATGAGCTAGAGCTTCTCTCTACACCATCCAGACTAGCCTCTTGGGCCATCTTCTCTTCAGCTGCCCATAGAGGGAAAACAAAGGAAGTTCAAAGAGTAGACGTGTGAGTATAATCAAGACCCTCACAAGGTAGTCACATCATGGATTATAAATTTGTTTGGCTATGTTGACTATTCAGAATACTTATATGTATTTTCCTTGTTTTTTATATTATCACTGTAATTTTTACATTGTGTCCAGAGATCCAATTCTGTAAAATTTCTACTGTGCATTATCTTTTGTTTGGATGTTTTACACTTGTAACACACAAAGCTGTTATACCATTTTTTCCACTTTCTTGGTTGACTTAATGAAGATATTGCTCTATGACAGGGGTTCCCAAACTTTTCATGCTGTGGGCCTGACCATGGCCCCAGATGCCGATCAGGCCAGTCATGTGGTTCCTCCTACCATAAATGCTGCTGTAAAACACATCCATGGGTACCATAAATGCCCTGGGTGCATTTATGCAGCGTTTATGGCAGGTGCATTTACACATGCGCAGGTGCATTTTAAGGCTGTCATAAACATGTCCACTTCCACTTCTGGTAGCGGCAAGGGTGGCAGTGGGCCACATGAAATGGTGCCATGGGTCAGGTCCACCATGTGGGCTGTAGTTTGGCCACCCCTGTTCTAAGATATCACCTGTTGGCCAATACAGCAGCCACTGTATTGCTAAGTGTGTTTAATCCAGCAGCTTTTATTTTGCAGAAATGTTGTCAGGTTTATTTGTAACTTACGTAAAGCGGCTCTGACCTCCATAAGTTCCTAGCCAGCATTCATCTCGTGCTGCAAATTCTGTATCTTAATACAGATTAGTTGCAGCCCTAGATGGCTCTTCCTTGTTCATTTGTTCTGGATGTGGACACACAACTGTGTACTGCAGCAGAACCTGCAAAAGCTGGTCTCTCCCCCCCCCCCCAAGGCAGAACTTCCAGTATCGATGAGTCAGTGTGGACATTTACCATGCTTGCTGAGTTATTCTGCGAGCTGTAAGTTCAAAAGAGTAACTTTCATGAATTCAGGTACAGCCACTTCATATTTTGTTCTTCTCTACTTAATTATATAACTAGAAATAAAAAAACAAATGGAGCAATAAAAAAACTTGTCATAAATGTGGCAATGAAGGGAAAACTCTTCTAATTCTGCCTATGGCCATAGACTACTTCTGCGCCGTTGTGTGTAATATTAGCTCAATATGCTTTACTATTACAGCATTATGTTTCAGGCTCACCATAATATCTTTTCACAATGCCATTGTATTGGTATTTAATGAGGTCAAAATTCAAGGAAGAGAAAAGGAAATTTCACCTTTCCAGTAAATTGGATTTTTGTTAATTGGATTACAAGCCTGGTCTCAATTCAGTCTTTGCTATTGTATCTTCCCCTTCTCAATTGTGGCCTTCTGTGCAATTTTTCTTTGTTTTCTTGTCTCTATGCTGAAATGCTTGTTGACAACTGCACAGGGACAGGGGTGCATTAAGACTTGAGCTGACAGTATCACAATATCAGGCTGGTTACATTCAAGCTAATTATTTCTTGAATCCAAATAAGTAATATTCTAATTAAGAGGAAACAAATATGCAGGTGGCACTAGAAATGCTGCTTCCCACCCCCTTCCTTTCCATCATTTGGAGCTTTTGTTATAAGCCTCTTGTTTTCTTTCCTAGCTGAAATACCTGTATTAAAAGTTGGATATAATGCACTGAAATATAAATAAAATATCCAGCTCACTTAGCTATAGTTGAAATTCTGTAGTTTAGTATATTAAGTCCTCTATATTTAGTTTGATGCTTGGAAAGGTCAAGGGCAAAAGAAGAAGGGGGTGGCAAAGAATGAGACAGCGAGATGGCATTGTTGACCCAATGGACACAAAGCTGGGTGGGCTGAGGAAGATGGTGGAGGATAGGGGTGCCTGGCATGTGGTGGTCCATGGGGTCACGAAGGGTCAAAATCGACTGTGCGACTGAACAACAACAACAACAAAGTATATTATGTGAGTCTAGAGTAGGCCCATTGAGTCACTGCCTTTTAAAATAGACCAGGGTGGGCAGTGTGTAGCTCTACTGACATTTTTAGACCTGACCTCCAACATCATTTGCCATTGGCTACCTAGGAGTTCGAAAGCAAGAAATTGCAAGTATATAAATAGGGACCACTTCAGTGGGAAGGTAACAGCGTTCCATGTGCTCCGGTGTCTAGTCATGCTTGCCACATGGCCACGGAAATGTCTGCAGAAGCAGACAACGCTGGCTCTTCAGCTTTGAAACAGAGATGAGCACTGAACCCTAGAGTCAGATACGACTGGCTTTTGAGCAAGGGAAACCTTTACCTTTACAGTCTATAGTGGATGGGAACTGCAGTCCAACAGTTTCTGGAGGGCAACAAATTACTTATTTATAATCCAATTACATTTATAAACTGATGGGGTCTGAACTCTCTGTGACAAACCAGGAAAGGGACCTTGGTGTCCTGGTGGACAGCTCAATGAAGGTCAACCCAGTGTGCCTCAGCAGTGAAAAAAGCAAACTCAATGCTAGGGATCATTAGGAAGGGTATAGAAAATAAGTCAGCAAGTGTCATTTTGCCTCTTTACAAATCTATGGTGAGGCCCCATATGGAATACCGTGTACAGTTCTGGTCGCCATACCTCCAGAAGGATATTATGGAGCTGGAAAAAGTACAGAGGAGGGCAACCAGAATGATTAGGGGACTGGAACACCTGCCTTACCATCTGAGGCTGCAACGGTTGGGCCTTTTCACTCTTGAATGACGGCATCTAAGAGGTGACTTGATTGAAGTTTATAAAATCATGCACGGTGTGGACAAAGTAGATAAGGAAAAACTGTTTTCCCTATCGCATAACACTAGAACTAGGGGACACTCGATGAAACTTTTGGGTACTAGTTCTCAAACAAATAAGAGAAAGTACTTTTTCACCCAGAGGATTACTGGTCTATGGAACTCCCTGCCAGAAGAAGTGGTGACAGCTGTCAGTCTTGACAGCTTTAAGAAAGGATTAGACAACTTCATGGAGGACAAGGGTATCAATGGATATAATTATGGATACTTAAGGACAACCTCGGGGTTGGAGAGATAGGCAGGATATCTCTCAATGCCATTTCCAGGAAATCCTAAGCAGGTGAAGGCATCTCCTTGGGAATACCCTGAAGGAAATGGTGAGCCACTGTGTGAGACAGAATGCTGGACTGGATGGGCTGTGGCCTGTTCCAGCAAGGCTGTTCTTATGTTCTTATTCCACATATAATCTATATTGAGTTAGGTAGGTTGCTTCTCTTGTTGTGGACCAATTCAAATTGATCCCATTAGCTTGTTTGGATTCTTATACCCAGTTGAATAAAGCAAGGAGAGACCAGAATTAAAGTTTAGCAGACTTTTATTTCAGCTGAGACAAAGTTCTGGGCACACACTCTCACCTATAAGCAACAAAGCTAGGAGTGGTGTCCCAGGGGAATAAATCACCTTATACTTGTGACCCATTTCTAATACTCCTCCAAGCCCCCCCCTTCTTAGCTGTCAAACAACATCAACAGGGCAGATGGTTTATGTGTTCCTTTAACCTGTGGGGATCATGGGCCCCTGAGTTTCTCTGCCCTGGTATCAGTTCTTGCATTCCCCATTGCATTCCTCATGTGTCTACAAGGGAAAACCCAAAGCAAATGTGAAGATTTAACACCTCTGAGTTTACCCAAGATGAAAAGCATACATATGCATATAGGAATAATGTTATAATAATATGAACCCCATCACTCTGATTTGATATAAGGAAACTTCTTATGTTTCTCTGCTGTTTCTCACACTTGTAACTTGGGAGAAGTTTGCATTCCAACCCGAATTGATGTGAAAATTTATTGAGGCATTTTAATTTTTTTTTAAATTTTAACTTTTTTTAAAAAAGATTTTTCTCCAGCAGTAGGATCATAATGGCCACTTTAATGTTCTTGGAAGGACATATAATCTGTTGCCCTCTCGAAGTTCTGGATTGCAAAGCCAATAGGCCCTAATCATTGGCAGGACATACTAGTGCTGATGGAAGATATAAGCAGGGCTGTAGCCAGGATTCTATATGTGGGTGGCGAAAGCCTCTTTTCAATGGATTTCTATGGTAAACCATGTTTTACACCCTCTAGTGGCCAGCTGTTTGAGGGTGGGCAAACTGCTAACTCAGGGTAAGCAAAGCTCCCCCTGGCCATGGCCATGGATATAAGCCCCCAAAAGTGGGACAGCCTGAGTAATCACTTCTGCATTATTTTGGGAGTTATATTCTTTGCTAATCTAAGTCTCCCTTACTTCAATAGGTTTCTACATGTTCTAGGAGGGGGAAAACCCCAAAAAATCCACAACAGGAATAACTGCTGTTCTGGTTAGGTGAGTTAACTGATGCTGAAATACAAAGTGGAAGGAAGGAGTTAAATACCTTCTTCCAAAGCAGCACTTCCTTTTTTTCCAAAGTGCTCTCATGGAGCAGTAATTAGTAAAATAAACATTTCCTCTTCAAAGCAGTCCCACAGGCTGCTAATTAGGAAAAAAAAGAATAGTGGAAGATCCTAATCACAGATCTCCCACCCCTGCTTTGGCCCCTAACTGCAAAGGTGCAGGGATTTGAAAGCATCCTTAATTGCTTTGCTGCTGGCCACACAATTGGTAAGGGCACCTAAACTCTACTGTAAGAAAACAGTAGAAATGGCCATATTTTCGGTATTTAGAATCAGTTTGGTTGCTGCTAACAAACACTCGCTTTCTAAATGCAACCTCACTTGCTTTTTATGTGTAAGACCTTCCCCTTTAGAGGAGTGCTTTAGTTTTCTAGGACAGGGGTCCCCAAACACTGGGCTGTGGACTGGTAACGGGCCACATGGGCTGTCCCGAACCAGGCCGCTTAGGTGGATGGCACTGGGAGCCCCAATGGCAGCCGTCTGCCTTCAACATGCTCCACGGGGTCTGCCCAGTGAACAGAGTGAGAGCATGGGTTTCAGACACAGCAGATAGGCCCCTCCTCCGCATTGCTTAACTATGCCCAGGCCCCTCCTCCACATGGCTTAACTACTGTGGGGCTCTTTCCACTGCCCTTGCACCATCCAATCAAAAAAATATTTTGCATGAAACCAGTCTGTGGTGCAAAAAAGGCTGGGGACCCCTGCTGTAGGAGATTACATGGCTTGTGTATTTCAGATGTTCAATATTTAGTTAGTATCTCCCATTAAATGGTCAGGTAGGAGGTGTTAGAAAAGAGCTCTGACAGACATCTCAGTGTTAGATTTAGTGTGGCTAAATTCCTGCTGCGCAGCTCTGTCTGAAGTCTGGCCAGGTTATCCTACTATGGTAATAGAGTAGACCAGTGATGGTGAGCCTTGGCACTCCAGCTGTTCTTGGGCTTCAATTCCCTGAAGCCCAAGTCTCTGTGTAGGTGCAGTAAACACATTTGTGTGGATTTACAGAGACTTGGGCTTCTGGGAATTGAAGTCCAAGGTTCTCCATCACAGGAGTAGACCATACTGCCAGCGACTCAGTGCCGAGTGTCAGGCGGCATTTAACTAACCTGACAACCCTGAGGCTTGGGTGCTGAAGTCCACAGGGAAGGGTGATGGTCCCCAAGTGGATAAAATCCTACTTGAATCCTCTTAATGGAGGGCAACAACTTCATTAATACTGGCCTGAGGCTGATGAAGACTTTGCATGCCAGAAGGGTTCTCGCACAAAGGTGCTTTATGGGTTGAAATGATTTTTGCTGGAGGACTTCCATTAAGGGGAGGCCCGCATGAGGCTCCTTTTATGTCCCCAAGATATTTTCTCACCATCTACTTGCAATTTCTTGCTTTTGACCTGGTAGGTTGGCAGGAGCTGGGACAGAGATGGGTGCTCATTCTGTCATGCAGTACTTGGGTCTTGAACTGCTGACTTGCTGACCTTCCAGCTAACAAGGCAAGCTTCTTATGCACTGAGCCATTGCTGTGATCTTCTAGTGATGGACTCTATGTATCATCATCACACAGTTGTAGTCAATCCAAATAGTTCATGGGCTAGCTCAGGGGTCAGTGAAGCTGGCTCTCCAGATGTTCTTGGACTTCAATTCCCAAAAGCCCTGATCATCAGGTGTACTGACTTGGGTTTCTGGTAACTGAAGTCTAAGAACACCCAGAGAGCCGAGTTTGTTGACCCCTACTCTAGCCCAAGTGAACCAATAGTCTTACTCAATAACATAGTTCCAAATTTCTACATAGAGTATTCTGCATTGTAGAATCCACTTTCCCTAACATATGAGCAGGTAGTAGTTCCACCAATCAAAAAGTGCTACATCGTATCCCTCCTCAATAACCTGGAGAAAGGAAAGCCAGTTGATATGGTTATAACTCATGAACCATGAAACTTTCATTACTCCTGCAAGACAACAAGAACACTTTCTTTTGTAATAAGAATGTTGCTTTTGCGATAATAATGATATCCAAGAGCGATTTCCTTGATTCCAGTGCTCTGTGTGACCTTAATTTTCTGCAACCATAATTTTGCCCAGAAATATTCTTAAAGTTCAGGATATTCTGCAGGAAACCCAACCTATTACCTTCTGAGTGACTGTAACAACTCAACTAATTTTCAATACGGAGTCATGCAGTGTAACCTAATATACAATTAACATCTGTTAGGTAGCTTAGTCCTCTGGCACATCTCCAGCTTCTGTTAAGAATCTTAGCATGAAAAAAAGCCAAAACCAATTTGTCTAGGCTCTTCAATCAGGTGACAGCAGCTTGCAAGGCACCAAAACAATTATATGTATTTATGCAAGAGACATTACCTACATGCAGGCAAATGAGCATTTTTTGACATGGCAAAATATTCTAATTTACAGAAAATAAAGAGATCAGATTGAAGTGCCTACTGCAAGCAAGCCTGAGTACTCAAGAGTTTATTTTAAAATTTATCAGGATTTTTAAAATTAGTTTTAAAATGCACAGTGCTGCATCAACATTAGATGGAATTATATGGTACAATTACAGCTGCTGTTGCTTTTCCAGTTGAAAGTAGAGGAGGAAAGGGATGTTTAAAATTTGTGAGTGCTGAATCTCAATAGTTGTACTGATTGAATCATTTGTTTTATAAATTTTATAAGTTCTGAAGTCTCTGTGCATAGTTCCAGCACAGCATGTAGGGTGAGAAGTAAAAATCAAAGAGATTGGAAGACAAATGGGCCCTTATAAATATGATGCACAAGGTGGGTTCCCAAAAGCTATCACTTGTTGTGTAAAGGCAGAAAAAATCAAAACCTGTGGGAAATTCAACTTTTCTTTTGTGTCCTGCTCAAACCGTGGACTACCAAAATGAAGCCACTTTCTTGGCTTTGTCATTGGCCAAACTTTAGTCCTCATTGGTGCATATTTCTGGCAGTAATCGGTAGACCAGTAAATGAGTCAGATTCTGTATCTTTTCATATTCACACAGCATGTTGTTATCAACCAACAGCCCCCACTTGAGCATGTTGATCTTACCTGTAAGCACTCCCACCCTCAGCCTATTCAGAGTCCTCCAAGTGATGTAGGGGAGGTTGAGTTCCTCAGCTATATCCTCCTTTAATGTTGTTCCTTGTCCAGTGTGCTCCTTCTTCATCTTCTAATCTTGAAACCCCACTGCTGAACAGCTATACAAACTAAGAGTCCATTTTGTGTTTTCCAGCTGGTGTGTCAACTAATTTCTTATCAAACTTTTTTTTTTGCCAGCAATACCACTACATGGGAATGCAGTGATATTATTGTGTAGCACACACACACACACACAAAAAAAACACACTCTACAAACCAATTCTAAAAGATGAGGGCACAAAATATTGCATTTTTTATATTCATGCTTGTCAAAAAACAGCCATGACAATTGCTTTGTGTTTGAGCTAGAGAAGTGGTTAACTGATGAAAAAAGGAATTAGCTTCTGGGATTCCCCTTGCATGTTGTCTCTGTTTGAATGGTTGTGAGTGCAAGTGGGGATCTGTAGAAAATCTTGATTGCAGCCATTGACATTGTCAATTTCAGGCTGTTGTTTGCTTTTTAAAGCTTGATATCATTTTCCCTGCTGTCAGCATGGGCATGAGAATGTGCAGCAATATCAGGCTACTTCCTAACATTTTGAATTGTGGATAGGTAAAGGTAGCCAGTTATATCCGACTCTAGGGTTCAGTGCTCATCTCTGTTTCAAAGCCAAAGAGCCAGCGCTGTCTGCTTCTGCAGACATTCCCGTGGTCATGTGGCAGGCATGACAAGACACCGGAGCGCACGGAATGTTGTTTACCTTCCCACCGAATTGGTCCTTATTTATATACTTGCAATTTCTTGCTTTCAAACTGCTAGGTTGGCAGGAGCTGGGACAAAGGCGGGAGTTCATTCCATCCTGCAGTACTCGGGAATCAAACTGTTGACCTTCCACCTCCCAGTCAGTGTCTTAGCCAATATCCCAAATTCATAAACTGAAGATGTATACGAAAAACTGTATCTTGCCATGTAGGCACATCAACTACATGAGAAAAAAAGTGCAGACTTTTTTCACTTTTGTTATGTAGAACAAAATATTTCAGCATATGTGGCTTGAGTTACAAAGTGCCCTTTACTAAAGAAAAAGCTAATCTAGTCAAGTCCTATTCTGATTCTGACCACCATCGAGGCTGAACAGATGGAGGAGAAAAGCTCTAAAGCTACAATATTTTTGGATTTTCAACAGAAGGAAGGGATTCTGGTAGTTTTAACCCAAAGGTGTAACTTTTCAAAGTTGTGATTTTACCTGGACTAGAGGAAGTAAATGAAAGCGCAGCGCCAAAATGGCTGCTGCGCTCTTTGCGGGCCCCCCACACGGACTCAGACATCCGGGTGAGTTAGGGGGCGTGGCCACCCCTCTATAAAAGGGGTGGCCACAAGGCAGCCGAGCTGCCATTTTAAAATAGCGACGGAGAGGAGCAGTTTTCTCCGTCGCTTTTCCTTCCGGCTCTTTAGCCCTTGACTTTCCCGGCTGGGAAGGAAGGATCTTGCACAGAGCCTTTGGCTTGCTGGCTGCTCTGTGTTTTTGGCGTTAGGTTGATCCCTGGAAAGGGATCCTGCTCTTTCTTTCAGATATGCCTCCCAAACGGAAGGCCCCGGCAACGAAACCGCGGCCAACGGGGAGGACTTTTGGCCCTGCGCAACGCGGGGGGCAGCCCTCAGGTCGGAAGACCAGGGCTGGGCCCATGCGGCATGGCACTACCTCCACCGATACCGGTGGGGCGCTGCAGGCTGCTTGGCCCTCAGCTAGTCAGCCTTCGACCGGCCCTTCAGGGGCTTCGGCCCTTGGCCCGCAGTTGCCGGCCATGGGTCCGGTCAGCGGGGGTGGGCCCGGTGCTGGTGCACAGCACGTTCCCCCTCCGGCCCCTCATGGGCCGGAGTTTTGGGCATGGCCCTATTCGGGCCCAGGCTCTCAATTTGGGGTTCCTGGTCAAATGCCTAGTGGGCCGTCCGGCCCACCCGGCCCACTTTATACTGGGGGATCTGTGGCAGTTGATGCATTGCTAACGCGTTTAGCTGTGCTTGAGGCATCCTTAGGGATGGCACACAACCCCATGTCAGGTGGCCCTTCACTCTCTGCGGGGAGCCCTTCAGGTCCGCCGGCTACCTCGACGGCCGCCACACTGCAACAAGCGGCCAGCCGGGTTGAGCTGCTTGAGACACTCCGGCATGCCCCGCCAGTGTCTCGCAGCTCCCTGTTCGTCCGGAGCTACAGCAGGAGAGTGGTCAGGTGTGGCCCCAGAGCTCGATTCCGGTTGCGAGCTCCGACGCCTGCCGTGGGCAGGAACCCCCAGTGGGGGCGGCTCACGGGGGTGCACCTAGTGAGTATGAGGTTCAAGTTAATGCACCCACATCACAGCCCACTTCCAATGGTGGGGTTCAGTGGCCATGGCCTCGTCAAGTCGAGGCGAGTGGGCATCAGTTGCCAGCCTATCCCAGTGCCCCTTGGTTCCATACTGGTGCAGCATTGGGGGTGGGGATTTCCGCCCCCGGGGCAATGCCGGGCATCGCAGGGACTGTCCAGGTTCCGCTGCATATGCCCCGGGTTCCTAATGTGCCGGTGACGGCCTTGCCGACGGCTGGTTATTCGTTGCCCCTTGGTGATCATTTGTCCCAGGTCACGAGGGAAAAGATTTGGCAGGGGGAGTATGTGGATATATTCTCCCTATTGAACTGTGAGCCCACTAAGGAGGAGAGAGAGGGACAGCATGACAAAGACAAAGAGCTGTCCCGCCGTCGTAAGCCACCACGCACCTGGGCCAACTGGTTGCCCGCATATCTTATTTATATGGCGGTGTACCTCAGGGCCCGGCCTGACCTGGCCATTCCTATGGTCCAATATTTGGACAATATTTACAGGGCAATGGTGGATTTTCCTGGCCCATCGTGGTTGGCTTACGATGAGGAATTTAGAATGAGGGTGCCCTTGCACCCGGAGATGAGATGGGATGAGCCCTGTCAGAAATTGTGGCTATTGTACATGACCCCCACGCGTCCGGCGCCTGGGGATAGGTACCATTGTGGCCATGCCGTTCAGCGAGCTGCTCCAACGCAGGCTTCCCGCCAGCTGGAGGGGCAGGGGGTTCCAGCCCGCTTGCTGTGTTGGAGCTTCTCTGCTAGCGGTGTGTGCAATAAGCGTCAGTGCCGATACAAACATGAGTGTCCCTCTTGCGCTGGCCCCCACGCCGCCGCCATGTGTCCGCGGGCCGGCGGGTCACGGGGCAGAGGTAGAGGTGGACAGGGAGTGGGCAGAGCTGCTGCTGATGGAGCTAGCCAGACAAAAGGCCCCCTCCCCAGTTAATGTGTATATGTTGGAGCGATGGCTCTCAACTTATCCAAGGAGAGAGGACGCGAGGTACTTCCTTGAGGGTTTCCAGTGGGGCTTCCGAATTCCATTCAAAGGAGTGCGGGGACCCCAAGATGCACCCAATTTACTGTCCCTGAAGGGTAGAGAAGAGGTGGCTGCCCTGAGTATCGCTAAGGAGGTTGAGGCCAAGAGGGTGGCAGGCCCCTTTTCTGTACCACCCTTTCCCAATCTGAAGGTCTCCCCTCTGGGGTTGGTACCCAAAAAGGCCCCGGGGGAATTTCGTTTAATCCACCATTTATCGTACCCGGCGGGTTATTCTGTCAATGATGCTATCCCTGATGACCTTTGTTCGGTCAGGTATACGACCTTTGACCAAGCCCTGCGAATGGTGCGCTCTTGAGGTCCTGGTGCCCTCCTGGCAAAATGCGACATTAAATCGGCATTCCGATTATTGCCAGTGCACCCTGAGGACTTTGAGCTATTGGGTTTTAGATTCCAAGGGAAGTTCTATGTAGATAAGGCCATGCCTTTTGGCTGCTCTATATCCTGTTCAGCATTTGAATGTTTTAGCACCTTCTTTCAGTGGGCCTTTGTTCGCAGGTCCGGGTCTCGGTCTGTAGCCCCCTACCTCGATGACTTTTTGTTCAGGGGTGAACGGGGCTTGGACATGTGCACGCGTCTCCTCACCACATTTCAGACGCTAATGCAGGAACTGGGTGTCCCTTTCGCGCCCGAAAAGACCGAGGGCCCATCCACTACCCTCACATTTCTGGGTATTGAAATTGACACGGTCGCACAGGCATCCCGGTTACCCATCGATAAGGTCACCCGGATCTCCGCGATGGTTTTGGCCTTGCTGGCCAAACGTAAAGTGTCACTTCATGAGCTTCAGGTGCTACACGGCCATCTTAACTTTGCCTGCAGGGTGGTTACGCCTGGCAGGGCATTTGCTCGGCGCCTATGCGACGCCATGTCTGGCCTGACAAGGCGCCATTATAGGGTCCGACTAACCAGGGGCATGCGGGCTGACCTTTTGTTTGGCTCTCATTCCTGCGGGACTTCAACGGGGTCTCCTTTTGGAGGTCCGACCTTTTAGTTTCCCCTAGGTTTCAAGTACAGTCGGATGCCTCCGGCTCCCTGGGATATGGGATTTACTTTGAGGGGAGGTGGGCTTATGGCCAATGGCCTCCAGCATGGTGGGGCACGGATTGCCTCCGCGATCTTACATTCCTTGAGTTTTTTCCAATCCTGGGAGCTTTGATGCTATGGGGCGAGGAGTGGGCCGACTCTGTGGTTCACTTTTGGTGTGACAATGCTGCGGTAGTGCACATTGTCAATGCTCAGTCCTCTAAATCACCCAGGGTGATGGCTTTAGTTCGCCAATTCGTGTTACGTAGCCTACGCCTCAACGTGCTTTTTAGGGCCAGACATGTACCAGGCATTAATAATGATATTGCCGATGCTTTATCCCTCCTGCAGATCCCCCGGTTCCGCGCCTTGGCTCCGGACGCAGAGGAATTCCCCTCGCCACTCCCGGCCGAGATTTGGACATTTGGCAAGGAGAGGTGAACCGGGCGATCGGCATGTCCTTGGCGCCCCGCACGCGTAAGGTGTATCACCATGCTTTCGTTCAATTTAAAAGTTTTTGTGTGCAACTTCAGTTGCCCGAGGTGTGGCCCATTCCAGTGGAACCGGTTTTACAATTCATGGTTTATTTACACAGTCAGGGCCTCGCTCCCCGCACTATAGCATCCAGGCTGTCAGCATTGGCATTTATTGCCAAGGTGAGGGGTTTTCCTGACAGCATGAACGATTTTCGCATACGGCATGTTTTGGAGGGGTGGACACGGGAACTTGGCCGCCGCCCGGACACTCGTCACCCAATTTCCCCAGGGGTGCTCACACACCTTGCACGAGGCTGGCCTAACCTATGTTTTGACAGGTATGAGGCAGCTCTTTTTCATGCGGCTACCACGGTGCCTTCTTTGGAGCGCTCCGCATCAGTGAGTTGGTACTACTGTCTAAGGCGGATTTTATTTTTTTTATTTTTATTTATTTATTTATAGTCATATTTGTATATGCCGCCCACTCAGGCAGAACCCGACTCAGGGCGGCATTACAACAATTCTAAAAATACATAAAAAATGTTATAAAAAACCCACATCCCACCCCCTTTAAAAAACCCATATCCCACCCACCCATCCCACCTACTATACAAAAGGAAAGAAGAGAGAGTTCTTATAAAAGCCAGCAGGCGGGCACCATAGTCCCATTCGGGCCCCACACCTGCCCTGCCAGCCAGGTCTTCACTCCTTTCCTGAAGGGCAGCAGTTCACTTTGGAGTCTTAGATCTATTGGCAGGAGGTTCCAGAGAGTTGGTGCGAACACGGAGAAGGCCCTCCTTCAGGTGCTGGACAGATGTGCACCCCTAGTTGATGGCACTATTAGAGAGCCCCTCCGGTCCGCTCTGGTTGGACGGGCAGACACTCTTGGGACGATGCGGTCTCTAAGGTATCCTGGCCCCCTGCCATATAGGGCTTTAAAGGTCAAAACCAGCACCTTAAATTGCACCCAGAGACAAACTGGTAACCAGTGCAGCTCCCGAAGTAGCGGTGAGGCATGGGCATATCGCCCATACCCCATCACCACCCGGGCCGCCGCATTCTGGACCAGCTGCAGCCTCCGAATGGTCGTCAAGGGCAGCCCCATGTAGAGCGCATTACAATAATCTAGTCGGGAAGTAACCAGAGCATGGGTGACCATAAGCAAGGAGCCCCGGTCCAGGAGCGTGCGCAATTGGCGAATCACCCGAAGTTGGGCAAAAGCCCTCCTGGCCACAGCCGCTACTTGTTCTTCTAGCAGCAGCCGTGAGTCCAGAAGGACCCCCAAGTTGCGCACTGGGTCTGTCTGGGGCAAAACAGCCCCATCCAGTACCAAAGGTGGTAACTCCCTGGATAACACGGGGCCCCCTATCCACAGCCACTCTGTCTTGCTGGGATTCAGCGGAAGCCCATTGACCCCCATCCAGACCCCAATGGCCTCCAGGCATCCGGATAGGATTTCAACAGCATCACTGGGGTCCCCACGGGCCGAGATGTACAGCTGAGTATCATCCGCGTACTGATGGTACCGCACCCCGTGGGAACGAATGATCTCACCCAGTGGCTTCATGTAGATGTTAAATAAGAGAGGAGAGAGCACAGAGCCCTGAGGCACCCCATACTTGAGGGGCCTAGGGCTGGACCTCTCACTCTCTAACCACACCGACTGGGTACGGCCCTCCAGAAAAGAGGAAAACCAGGACAACACAGTGCCCTGGATCCCCAGTCCTTCGAGCCGTTCCAGAAGGATACCGTGGTCGACGGTATCGAAGGCCGCTGAGAGGTCAAGAAGAGCAAGGACGGATGGACAACCCCCGTCCCGCTCCCGCCAGAGATGCTTGCAAATCTTTGGAGGGGTGGACACGGGAACTTGGCCGCCGCCCGGACACTCGTCACCCAATTTCCCCAGGGGTGCTCACACACCTTGCACGAGGCTGGCCTAACCTATGTTTTGACAGGTATGAGGCAGCTCTTTTTCATGCGGCTACCACGGTGGCCTTCTTTGGAGCGCTCCGCATCAGTGAGTTGGTACTACTGTCTAAGGCGGATACGACTCGTAGGGCACTGGAACTCGATGATGTCTATGTTTCTAATGAGTGGGCTCAGTTGAGGATACGGTCCTCAAAAGTTGATCAGCACGGCGTAGGCAGTGGAGTTAGACTGCTACGATGTTCCATTTCAGACATCTGTCTGGTTGGTGCCCTACAGGAGTTCTTGGCAGTGCGTGGCACGCACCCTGGCCCGTTTTTCTGCCACCAGGATGGGTCTCCCCTTACTAAATTTCAATTTTGGAAGGTGACCGGTATGGCACTTTCCAGTGTTGGCCTCCCAGTGGCTCGTTATGGCACCCATTCATTTAGAATAGGTGCTGCTTCAACTGCAGCTGCATTTGGGTACTCTGAGGCTGATATACGCCGTATGGGAAGATGGGGATCTATGCGTTTTGCATTATATGTTCGTCCTCTTCAGACATGAGTACCAGTTAAGTCACTGCTCTCTTTTTTCTCTTACAGACCCTGTGTGTCCCCACACACCGGTGGCAGTATGGCTGGTGGGCCACAGTTACGTGCACTGGGCAGCGCAGTATGCTGTGGCGACAGAGTGGGGACCCCAGCTTGGACTGCGTGCGGCCGCATGCATACGTTGGTACGGTAAGCGTGGAATGAGATGGTGGGAACTGTTGCCATTCCTTTTCTCCATTAGGGATGCTGAACCGCCTGATGTCCTTGTACTGCACCTCGGGGGCAATGACCTCGGCCAGGTCACTGGCCTTTCTTTAAAATTCGCGATTTGCAGAGACCTAGCTTATTTGCATTATGTGTGGCCGTTCACAAGGCTGCTATGGTCGGACATCATACCACATCACGCTTACAGGGGAGGTATTGACCTCCATGCCCTTGACCGCGCTCGTCGCTCGGTGAACAGGGCAGTTGCCCGGTTCGTGGCGGACAAGGGTTTGGGGATGGTCATCCGACACCCCACCATTAGTCTACAAAATTATGATCTGTATGCAGGGGATGGGGTCCACCTGTCGGATAGAGGTATGAACCTCTTTTTGGAAGATTTGCAAGCAGGCCTGTTGACCGAGCTGACGGTCTGGGGGGGGGGGTTCATTGAAGCCTCCCCGTGTGGCGGGTAGCACTGGTAAGGTAAAGATTTATGACCCATAGGTATCTGGCAGGTTCGCAATTGACTGGCCAACACTTAGACAGGTACAGGTGTAATAACATTGACCGGTCAATGACGAACCAGGCAAGGGGTGATGGCAGGAGCTCTTCAGCATGCATCAACCCGTGATTTGACGGATACACGTCAGAGGGTGGGGTCAGTAGATAGTTTATTGACTACAGTCAACAATTTGTTTGTGTCAACAAACAAATTGATACAAATGGATACATTGTAGCCAATTGCCGTTGGCAATTTTGGGAGGAACCTTACCAGTGTTACTGCAGCCTGCTTGCCTTAAGAATTATAATTGGATGAGTACCAATTGAAAGTTCTAATTCGGACTAGGGCATTATTCAATAAAAGTGGCCCAATGCCTTTATCCATATACCGGTGTCTGAGTCTTTCTTTGGGGGGTGCGCCTGCAATGAAAGCGCGGCACCAAAATGGCCACCGTGCTCTTTGCGGGCCCCCCCACCCGGACTCAGACATCCGGATGAGTTAGGGGGCGTGGCCACCCCTCTATAAAAGGGGTGGCCACGAGGCAGCCGAGCTGCCATTTTAAAAGAGCGATGGAGATGAGAAGTTTTCCCTCCACCCCCTCCCTAGTGAACAGTGTGATATTTTGGTCGCTTCGGGGCCGGGTGGGAATTTTTGGTTGGAACCCACAATTGGCCCTTGGGTTCTGGCTTTTTTGCCCATCCCACACTGTTGCTGAGGTTTGATATAGGGGTTTTCTTGCTCTTCACTTTGGTCACTTAGGCGGGTAGCACTGGTAAGGTAAAGATTTATGACCCATAGGTATCCGGCATGTTCGCAATTGACTGGCCAACACTTAGACAGGTACAGGTGTAATAACGTTGACCGGTCAACGACGAACCAGGCAAGGGGTGATGGCAGGAGCTTTTCAGCATGCATCACCCCGTGATTTGACGGATACACGTCAGAGGGTGGGGTCAGTAGATAGTTTATTGACTACGGTCAACAATTTGTTTATGTCAACAAACAAATTGATACAAATGGATACATTGTAGCCAATTGCCGTTGGCAATTTTGGGAGGAACCTTACCAGTGTTACTGCGGCCTGCTTGCCTTAAGAATTATAATTGGATGAGTACCAATTGAAAGTTATAATTCGGACTAGGGCATTATTCAATAAAAGTGGCCCAATGCCTTTATCCATATACCGGTGTCTGAGTCTTTCTTTGGGGGGTGCGCCTGCAAAGAGGTTTCCCCCTGGAAACTTTGCTGTACTAATAGGAGTATCCTTTCATTAAGACATTTTAAAGTTGCTCAAGAATGTTTATGCAATCAATACTTTGCCAGTGTCATTATCTATGGTGACAATGGTACTGTCACTTTGAAAGTCCATGGTCTGTTTCTCTGTGTCATTTTAATTCAGTCCCCACTGCCACAATCATGTGCACATGACCTTGTGGCCTGAATATTTTACTACAAGCAACTGAGGAAGTGGTAATCTGGGAAAGATGACACTGAAATAAATCTCTAAAAGATACTACAATTCTTTTCTCTCTTTTCTCTTTTATTATATTGTAAAAATATAAAATGGCAATTCTTTGAACGTACTTCATAGATAATATTTTTTTACTAAGGTCAAGGGGAGAAAACAGTAAGGTTTCCACTTGCTCTTGTGTTGAGTCTGGCACTTGAAGAAGCATTCTGACCAGCAGGATCGGGACAAACACAAGTGATTTATTATTCAGCTCATAATACTGGACTGGGGAACATGCACAAGGTTTATATGGCTTATATGCAGTGGTAATGGCAGTTACACAGGTTGATACATTTCGTTGGGCCTTTCGGGGAAGTTTGTACTGATGAATCAGCTCTTTTGACAGACCTTTGAAAATGTCGCCTTTGCAAAAGGCATGCGATTCCACCGTAGACATTACGGCACTCAAGCGGTTATAACAAATAACGCTTGGACACAACATCTTGCTCATGGTACTGTACTAAGGCTGCTTAAGGTCTCTTTGTGTGTCATCTACATATCATTTAACTGTATTGTTAACTTTAGCCATGGTTTTAATAGGAAGAGAGTCATTTATTAACAAGTTCAATAATACATATATGGTTTTTAATGGAGGAATGTTTGAAGAACAGACACTAAGAGATAATCAGAAATATGCAAACAGAAACTGAACATTGTCAATTGAATACAACACTATCTTGAAGTAACACTAATAGCTGTCTTTCTTTAAGAACTTTTAAAAAATGTATTAAAGCACTGTTTTGGTCATTCTCATTCTTTGCAGTCAAACAATGAGGAAACAACTGTTGTTGCACCCTAATTGAAGATGAAGTTAAAGTACTTTGGTCATCAAATGAGAAGAGAGGGTTTACTTGAGAAAGCCTTGATGCTGGGAAAGGTTGGGGGCAAAAGAAGAAGGGGGCGGCAGATTATACAGATTAACAGAAGCAAAATGCTACATCGGATGCCAAAAGTTCATGTGCTTTATGCAGACATTGGAAAAGTTAGTTTTTGGACTGAAAACTCACATAATCCCTATGTGCTGCAGTCCAAAAAAAGTAACTGATTCAATGGTCCCCCTTTAGTTTCTAGTAACTATTGGGTTCAGCACAAAAAATACAAATGAGGTATGTATATATTCTGTCCCTTGTCATATGCTTGTTAACATCAGAAAGAACATTGCTATATCATGCAAACTTTCAACCAAAGCAGATGCCAGATCCGCTTATCTTGCTGCAAATGAAATGATATGTGTAAACCCTGTGGCTAAAGAATGTCAGAGTAATATGTGAATATGTGATTATTCCAGATATTGATGGAGTTGTATCTCACATTCATCTGCAACATATTTCCCTTTTTCTACACTCCCCCCCCCGCCCCCCATGTATCAGCTACACACTGCCTGAAGACATCTCTTAGAAGGCTCTTTGCCCAGTGACAGCATTTCAGAGGGCTGAACATGGAAAATATAAAATGTATATTATGACACACACACACACCCTCAAAAAATGGAGAGCAAAGTGGCTGCCATTTAGTGAAAGCAATTTTCAAAATAGGTCAGCATCAATGTTCTTTTCCATTCTAGGTCACTAGGAAAAAAACAATAGAGAAAAGAAAATTACAGTGAACATCTATAATTTAAATTGTCCAGCTGTCTAATGTTCAGTCTATTTGACTAGTGCCTTGCTTATATGGCAGTGAGACCATGCATACAAAAAAGTTAGCCAGTCATTTACAAACTGTCAGTCAAAAGCTTGAGAAGAGTAAGCTTTGGGGGAATCTGCTGTTCCCCAGCCTTCTGCCTTTTTGCCTCTAACTACAATGATAGAGTAGAGCATCTGGTTGCGCTGATTCCTTTCAAAGTCATACCAAATATGGCTTAGGTAAATTTGAAAGGGTATTATGGCCCTTAGGATATAAAATGTGTTCTCTGTTTCCTGGACAGATTGGTATTTAATCCATCTGTTCGAGACCATCTCGTATTTTAGGGGGTTTATATGTTGGTATGTGATCAAAGGAACTTCAGGGAGAAAAAGATACACACACCCATCTGCTCTTCACCCCTTTGCAAAATTTATAAAACAAGTTAAGTATTTTTTTAAAGCAATCACGGAGTTGAAATAAAATAAACAGGGTGCTTCAGTCTAATGCAATTATTTAGGTCTGTATATAGGATGTAGTGAATTTGGCTAATTGATTAAAGGAAATGAATATGCTAGTTCTCAAAATTTAACATGAACTTTTTGGTTTGATTGTAAGTTCCAATCATCATTCTTTTTAAAGCATCTTCTCTCTATTCAAACACAACTTCTGATACCCAGCAATAAACTCATTCTTTCATTTTCACACATACACACCCCTTTACAGCATACAAGAATGCCAAAATGAAACCGACAGTTCTGTTGTATCTGCACATTTGCTAATAAAATATGACCTTGTATGGTGGCAAGGTATCAAAACCTAGGCCATATGGATGTTCAGTGCCACTTATATTTCATTTTAACAGGATAATGAGTAATTATTTTTCATATGTGCCTTGTCTCATGTAAAAGATCCCTCATCCAATCCAGGGTAGAGGGTGTTGCTAGCATCACTCTTAGCTCTTAGGTTTTGTATGCCTTCATGCCGGAACAACATATTAGTACTAATGTATAAGGCCCTCCACAACTTGAGAACTCAGTACATAGTGGAACATCTATCTAAACTGAATTCACCCTGAACAACCCAACCTTCCCAGGCTTTAGGACTTCTGGTTCCCACCCCAAAGAAGCCCCATAAGACTGCTACAAGGAAATAGGCTTTCTTTGGTGGTGGCTCTAATGCCCTTCCATGCATGTACACTTGGCCCCCTTCCTACAAGGTTTCCTAAACTTGTGAAACCTGAGTTCTATAGAGGGGCATTTAATAATATCTTGCCTCTCTCTTAGTTGGTGTTTGTCTTGCTGTTTGGTATTTTGCTGGTGATCTGCCCTTCTAAAAAGTGTCTGTGATTAATTTTATGATTCTATTTTAATTTTTACTGTATATTCATGATGTTTTAATAATAATAATTTTGTGCCAGAAATTATTCTGGGTTAAAAGGATTTTTTCAGAAGAGACTCCATTCAGTGAACACCCTAATGAGTCTCCTTTCTTGTCCCCAAGAGCTGGGACAGAGATGGGCACTCAATCCATCATGCAGTACCCAGATCTCAAACTGCCAACTTGCCAAGCTTCTTAATCACTGAGCCACCACAGTGATCTATACCTATAAAAATGGGATGTGGCTGTGCGTGTCCGGCATGTGTGTCCACACAAGTCCAGCCTATCCTGTAATGAGCCGCCAACACTTACCTTTCCTCCCGAAGACCAACCCCGCAAGGGTCCGGAAGCTGACAGTGGGGCCAATGCCCCATGATCGGGAAAAAAAATATGGCACCCAGCGTCCTCTGTGCCACAGCATGCCTCAGCCAATCAGGCATGAGGACACAAGCACAGAGGAGGCGGGACAGCCGGCGTGCATGACAGGGAAAAATGGCCATCGCACATGCCTTTCCCCCCTCAACAGCTGCATCAGCGGAGTTCGCCTGGCAGGATGGCCAGGGGAAAAAGGAGGTGGGGAGAGGAGAGACCAGCAACACAAAGGTAAATAGCTGGAGGGGCGGCGGCAGCAGAAACAGCGGTGGCGGTGAGGCAGCTTTTTAGGGCTGCTGGAGAGACCCTTCATGTTTTGGGTCTGTCCTCCCCACCTTCTTTTTTCCCTGGCAGTCCTGCATTCCTCCAACAACCCTTCCCTGCCTTCCCCCCGTCACCGGCAGGGAAATGGGGAAATGGAACGCTTCTGCCTCCCACCCTTCCCTACCTCCCCCCTTCACCGGCAGGGAAATGGGGAAATGGAATGCTTCTGCCTCCCACCCTTCCCTGCCTCCCCCCCCCCGGCAGGGAAAGGGAGAAATGGAACGTTTCTGCTTCCTGCCCTTCCCTGTCTCCCCACACCAGCCGGCAGGGAAAAATGGGAAAAACAAAATGCTTCCACCTCCCCCCTTTCCTCCCTACTCACCCGGGCACTGCCTCCTCATCTGCAGCCTCCCCCCCTCTCTCTGTTTGTAAGTCAACCCCCCAAAACCACCTACTCACCTGCCCTCTCCCCCCCTCTCTCTGTGTACCCCCCAACCAACACACAATCCAAACCTGCCCAGCAATGCTGGGCACAATATCTAGTATATATCTATATCTATACAACACCATGACTGGCCTTATTGGCCAATAGGGTAATATATGAATGCAATTAATTAATCCCCCCACCACCCATCACATAAGAATATTAGTAGAATTGATTGAAGAAATGTGGAATGGAAAGACAACCATTAATGTGGTTTCCCCTTGAACCTCCTTGGTGCAACTGATTGCAAAATTGGCTGTTTGATTATTATGTGACTGATCATAAGAAGAACAGCCTGCAAAGTGAAGAGAATCACTTGCATAATTGCCTTTGCACACATGGTTTTCCCCCTGCAGGATCCTGACATCAATTTGTGTATAAAACTTATAAGGTTGGATTTTGAATATTGAGTATACTTCAGCCATGAAGTATATTAGAAACAACCCTGTTCTAGTACTGCCTGTTTTCCTAATCTACCTTGCAAGATAAACGAAATGTTGGGGAAGAGTTTTCCTTAGCTTTGTTAAAGTCAGGCTGTGAAAACAGGTAAGATCATACCTACAAGCTGGCCTCTTTAGGGATCCTTTCCTATAGTTCTATAACTAATGGAGGTTCTTGCCAAAGGTTATTGAAAAGCACGGTAGAAACAGGTACTTGAACATTCTGATGTACATTAGATTTAAAAAGAATTGTTTATGGATATTCCCATACTACAGGAAATTAAGACCTCTTCATGACCTCAGTATAGCAAAAGGAGAAATGATGATAGAACAGCATGTATTATGCTGTCAACTTTATGTTTGTACATCATGTGTTTATTTGACATCACTTGCAAATGTCAAGGATGAGGAGTGGGTTGGCTCTGCTTTGCAGGATCTTGTGAATAGATGTTCTTCACAAGGTCAATAATGGTTTCCCCTCATTCAGGATCAGCACTTCAAGTGCTATTTTTAAAAGGTAATTCATTTGCACTGGTTCAAAAGAAAGAAAGAAAGAAAGGAAGGAAGGAAGGAAGGAAGGGGTGGGGTATCACCAATGCCCTGGCTTGCTGTCAGCTTCCTTCCTAATCATCCTGGCAGTGAATTCAAACCTGGTGGCTTCTGAGCCTGAGGCACACATATGAAAGGAGTAATAGGCTTGGGAGGGAAGGAAGGCTATGTACATGATGACCATCTGGGCAAAGGGCGAGAGGTATGAAGCTGCTTTGCAGCTGGAGACAATAAATGTGGCCTTAGAGAAGATAGGGGAAGATATTTAGATCCAGTGGGTGAATATTCTGACCTAGAGGAAGCTGCATTGAATGACACAAGAGAGGAGTTGAGAGAAGCCTGGAGTACAGAAGATTTGTAGGACTCTGGTGAAGACTGGGACTACATCTGTTTCCAGAACTCCTGCAAGGGGCCCTTATCCAGCCCAGAGTGCCCAGAAAAGAGGCAACCTTAGACCAAGGAGGCTCATATTTCTTTCCACTTACTGCCTCAATGCCAGGACAGCCACTCCCACTCAGAGATGAAATTAGAGGTGGAAAAGAGCAGCAGTGGCACCTCCAGAATCAACATCTAAAGCTTCTGCCACCACTGAATCTCAGACTTTGTCTAAGGTTGTGGGCCTACAGTATAAGCCATCCCTCTTGTGAAGCCCTACCTCTGGACTCCCGTGAAGGCTTCCTTTGAAGGAGATGAAAGGCTTTTTTTGCCTCAGTGAAGTTAACTAGGGGCACAAACCAGGCTGAATCTCTGCAGAGGGTGCAATGAATTCCAGAACCCATTGTTTCAATAAACTATGTTGTTGCTAACCTGATCAAGTGGTGTCCATGGATACAGGAATGGAGGAGGTTTACCCACCAACCTTGGGCTCAATGGGGGTGGTAGGACACACAGTTAAATGCATAAATAAGTGTTACACAATAACACAATACTTTACAAGGGTTACATTAAAGTATTCTTTTTAAAATATTTGCAAAATGTAAATATGCTTAAAATAGAAAATTGTCTCACATGCCCTTCCCCCAATTTCCCAATTTAACTTTAATGTGTTTTAGAAATAAGGGACTACATTGGACATTACATCTTGTGGAGGGAGCCAGCTTGAAGCACCTAGCAAGATTCCCCATGTGAACTCAGGATATGTGGCCATGACCCTGACATCACTGTGAAATTTCCCCCACATTTCAGAAACTCCTCAGACACACTGCTGAAGCTTTGCCTTCTCCTCATCTTTGCTGCATGAGGCAACACAAGACAGTGAGCATAGTTGTTCATATTCAGTCAGTGTTTGAAGAATTGGCTGAGTTTTGAATCCAAGACAGGGCTAGCTTTCCAAGTGCTAGATGAAAGGCTTTGCTTCTTCATCAGTCCCTCTTTTTTGTGTGATAAGCTTGCATCAGAAGAGTACCCTGATCTTGTACCAGAAATATCATTCAGACATATTTCAACAATAGCTGTCTTGGCATATCCACCTTCAGGTCATCCTCGTGTCTGGAATTCATGGGTAATGAATAGAGATATGTTGTTAATCAGAATGTGGAGAAGAATATTCAATGGGAGAGACTGTTAGAAAAGATCAGGCATAGCCCTCTAGAAAGCACTGAATGAAAAGATGAACTTAGAAACGGGGGTGTTCACAAGCTGTGTTGCATAAAGTATAAATATGTTTTAATAAAAAGATGATGCTTTGCTTTTATTTCTTGGAACTGGGAAAACCCAAAACATTTTTATTAATAAGTATCTGTTGGAGAATTGTACTATGTCCTTTGAGAAATTTTTAGTAACACATGCTGATTATCCTTTGGTATGGGGAGAACAGAGAATGGGAAAAGCCAGGTTACAGTCCCAGGCTCCAACTGCAAGAGCTGCGGCTTAAGATTGGAAAGCTTTGCCCACTTTCTGCTCTCTTCTTTGGGGGCAGGGGCAGAAATTAGGAACCAGAGATAAAGGTGATCCTCACTTTCTACTAGGTTCCTGACTGTGAGACTGAGGTGCAGGGGGTAGCGTTGGTCAAGCCAAGAATCAAGAAGGAGCATTCCAGGACCTTTTTGTTAATGAAGCCTGTTGACTCTAATTTAATGAAGCTGTGAACTTGGTCCACATTTTAGTCTGAATTATAAGAATGTTATCCAAAATATTGGATCAATTTTGAGGGTAGGGTTCAGTACCTTGGACAGCTGATGTGAAGTCTGAACTAAAACTGAGGCAATTCACTCCTCCAGCAAAATCAAGATCAGCAACACTCATGGTCTTCAGGGGCCGATTCAAGACCATTTGTGAATCACCCCAAGGGCTATGGGGCAAAAGTTTCTATTCCCCTCATATAGACCAAACAAGCTGCCACACATTCAAGTCTGGAGAATAATAATAGCAACAACAATAATTTGAAGCTGATACCATGGCATACATTACTTCCTTAAACAAAATTAAGCCGTGTGACCCATCCATAAAATCAAACAAATGCAGGAGGGAGATGATACCATTTTAAGGTCACTTTACAAATTCCAAACTTTGCAAGGTTTCATAACTCATGGTTGCTTCTTCAGATTTCATGGTATGGAGTCAGGTTTATTCTTAGATGTTCTATGCAGAAACAGACAGCAGCTTACATATTTTTACAATCCAAAGGTAGGAAGCCAGGGATTTGTATATTCACTATCCCCAAATGGCCCTCTTTGAAGCTGAGGGCTTTCCATGTAGCGAGGGGGTGGGGAGTGCAATTCAAACACAGTCCTCCAGAATTGGACAATAAATTTACTTTTAAAGTTACCTTAAAAAGGTATCATCTCCCTCCTGCATTTCTTTGATTACTTCCTTAGTTTTCCAAGATGTAATGCTATAATTGAAAATAATACGACTGTTGCCAAAAGTTGAGATACCTTTGAACAATGGGAAGAAAATGCATGGATTGATTCTCTATTAATATTCATGGCCCAGTTACTGTTATCAATGTATCTTCTTATGTAACATGTCTCATAAATCATTAGGTCATGAACCTTAGCAGTGTGAATGTGCTGCCATTATTCTGTTCAATTTAATCAGTAATCTAGGCAATATTTTAATAGCACATCCTGCTTAGAGCAATGCCTTATTGTAGTGATAGGTGTGGCTAATAGTTATGGCTCTTGAAAGGCAGTTAAGTTAGATTGAAAGCTCATAATAGAAGAAAAGCATGTATAGATCAAGGAAAGGAAAGCAGGTAAGAAGCTCAATTGCTCAAGTGTAGCCATACGGAGGTACTTTAGTAATGGTAGAGTGGATCTGTTCTTGAAGACACACATGTAGTAATTATTGAAAAATGGGGTTGGGGAGTGACCATTGGGATGGGTTATTGAAACAGGATGGAATTAGTTGATTTGTGGAGTTCATTTGTGTTCCCAGCTTAGCTGTGAAAGAAACTTAGGACAGTTAACTTGCCAGGTGTAACTTTCTTATATCATCAGCAAAGACTATATTTCATCACAGACACTTTTTATATATTCTATATCTTCCTCTGACATTCTGCAACAGCTTCTACCAGGTAAAAAAGCAACCTTAAAAGACCAGTTGAGGATGAAGAGATGGAATGAGGATTTACGAAATAAATACAAAGAAGGTATGGAATTGACAAAGTTTGAAGAACTGATAAATCAATTAGAACACTGGCTGGGAGGATAAGAGCCCCCATGGCCACAGGAGGCCGAAAACGCTGCACCCTCCTCAGCCCCTGACAAACGTCAGTAAGAATTAAAGAACATTGTTATAAAATACTATGGAGGTGGTAAATTACTCCAATTCAACTAAACCATTATGATCCCAATGATAAAAAAGAATCTTGGAGGTGTAAAGAAAGTCTTGGGACTTATTTTCATTTATGGTGGGAATGTAAAGAGGTAAATAAGATTTGGACAAAAGTATATGAGGAAATTAATAAGATATTATCATTTAGATTACAAACATGCCCTAAGACTGCATTACGAATGGAATTGGGAGATGTAAATGTTTAAAAATATAAGGATTTGATTATTGTCATGGTAACAGCTGTGACTGCAGTGGCTCAAATGGCTATGATGCTGACTGGAAGGCAGGAGGTCAGCAGTTCGATTCCTGAGTACTGCAGGACGGAATGAGCTCCCGTCTTTGTCCCAGCTCCTGCCAACCTAGCAGTTTGAAAGCAAAAAATTGCAATTAGATAAATAAGGGCCACTTTGGTGGGAAGGTAAATAGTGTTCCGTGCACTCTGATGTCTAGTCATGGCTGCCACATGACCATGGAAACGTCTGCAGAAGCAGACAGCACTGGCTATGCGGCTTTGAAACAGAGATGAGCACTGAACCATAGAGTTGGATACGACTGGCTTTCAAGCAAGGGGAACCTTTACCTTTAACAGCTGTGAGGTTGTTAATAGCTAGGAATTGGAAAATATATAGTTATTTTGGAATGGAGGAGGAGTATAAAGAACTATGGAATATGACTATAAATAATAAGCTGATATGTGAATTAAAACTGAAAAAAGGTGTTACAGAGAAAAATGAGTTTATGGAAACTTGGGAAAAGTTTATTGAATATGTGTTTGATAAATCTAAAGGAGTTAAGCTCTGTCAAGGATATATGGCATTCTGGAAGTAGGGCAGTGATGGTGAACCTTTTAGAGACCGAGTGCACAAGGAGGTGGGGGTAGATGGGCGGCAGGCATCATGCATGTCGGTGACATCACATGAGTGCATACGCACCCATGTGATATAACTGGCATGTGGCATGCTTCAACTGCGTGCACACCACACCTGCTTCACTAAGCTTCACACACACCAGCAAGCATCTCCTGCACAAGCCCCCTGCGCTGCACCAGGCCCCCTGCCACCCCTGACAAGTGCCGTGCGGCTGCGCTGGGTACTAGAAAGGCCTCCTGAGCTCTGGAGAAGCCCTGTACAGCTGCCAGAAAGGCCTCCCGGGCTCGAAAAAGCCTTGCATAGCCCCTAGAAAGACCTCCCAGGCTCTGGAGAAGCCCCACGTGGCTGCTGGAAAGATAGGATTACGTTGGTTTATCCACATTTGCCTGAGGTCTGGTTGTCAATGGTTAAATCCTAGCAAAGTGATTCTGCCTATAAACATAATTTTGGGTGCATCACAGACTCTTATATGTTTGTTATTAATTAGGTTGGAGAATGTAATCAGAAAGAATGAAACTCTATTATATAGTCACCTTTAAAAAACTTTCCTAAAGACTTATATTTCTAGAGTTTTGTGACAAAGTAGTATTATAGATATCTTTATTTTCAGCGTTCCCCTGTGAAATTGAATCTCATCCTATCCTTTCTCAGCGCTGAATTGAAAATGTGTTGTATCCTATGACGGAAGCAGCTGTATTTCATGGTAGTTCAATTTCAATGTCTTTGTAAGGTATGATTTCATTGTTATCTTTTTTTCTGTTTCCATTTTTGTCCAATACATTGTTTTTCATATGCCATATTTTCTGCCTCCTAATGGATTCTTGTTCACTTTTCCCATGTCTAAATCAATGTGGCTTTAAAAATGTTGAGAGAATTACTCAGTGACAGTTCCTTTAAAACATAAGCATCCTTGACAGTTACCACAAACATATTCTGAAAGCATTCCAGATATCAGTTTCAGACTGCAGGACATCGAGATACACATACGTACCTCACTGTTTCTAATTGAAAGTTATTACTAAAGTCCTTACAATGATTATTTTTGAAGACGTTCACAGGTGCCAGGAAGCATATTTTAATTTGGTTTTGCCTCTCACATATTCTCATCTCCATTGTTTTTATTATTTCTAGAGAAATGTAATCAGGTTAATAAAAACAGCATTTTTGTTTTCAGAAGAGTACCTTACATGCTATCCAAACATTAGTGGGGGGGTCTTCTGTGCAGACAGTAATCTTCGCAAGTCTCCCAATGTTCTGTGTGTATTGGTATGTAATATTCACTGCAAGGGAAAAAAAATAGAACATAAAGGCAAAACTTTGGATAATTGGATGGCTGCATTAGGATTGAAAGATACTTGGAGAGAGATTAGGGGGTCCGAAAGGGGGTACTTGTATTTTTCACATGTTCATAACTCCTATTCCAGAATAGATTATATATTTGTATCTGAAAATATGGTCAAAAATATTGAGGAGATTGAAATTGGAATTTTTAAGGAATCAGATCATGCCAAAGTGGTTTTGGATTTGAGGTGGCAGAATGATAGTAGAAGGAGGAGGACTTGGAAGTACGATCCCAGTTTATTTAAAAATCAAAAGAGTAAAGAACAAATTACAAAAAGCTGGATGGAAAGCTGGCAATGGAATGATAATGATGAGGTAAATTTTAACAGGGTTTGGGATGCCATGAAGTCGGTTCTTAGAGGGGAATGTATAAAGTTGGCAAGTAACAGATATAAAAAATACAGGTTGGCACAAGATAAAAGTGAAAAAGAAATAAAACAGTTACAGGAAGAACATTCAAAAAACAAAGATAAGAAAAATTTTACAAAACTGCAAAGAATGAAAGTAGAATTGGCTGGTAAAGAAATAGAAAAGGTCAAAAGAGATTTGATTTATTTAAACAGGGAGTATGTGCTCTTAAGCAGAGCTGCTGCTGAGGAGAGCCAAACAAAGGAAGTGAGCACTGGATTACTGGTCTATGGAACTCCCTGCCAGAAGAAGTGGTGACAGCTGTCAGTCTTGACAGCTTTAAGAAAGGATTAGACAAGTTCATGGAGGACAAGAGTATCAATGGCTATAATTATGGATACTTAAGGACAACCTGAAGAATTGGCCCCTCCCCCCCACCCCATCCTAAAACCTGGGTGCAAGGAAGGAAAAGGCAGAGAAGGACACAGGAAGGAAAAGGCAGAGAAGGACACAGGCCCCAACTGCCCAGTAACCATCCAGAGGCCCACGGGAGTCCTCCTAAAGTAGCAACACCCCAGAGGGCAAAGAGGAAGGGCCGCGCTGACACTACAGACACTGCAGACACAGGAGACCCTCGACCACCCCCAGAAGACACCATCCGTAGCCACCATCACAGTGAGGCCTGAGTTGGAGCCTTTAACCAACTTTTCGCAGCCAAAGGGAGGCGAGAGCTGCTGCATGCATGCAAGGGATCAGTAATTGAACTGAAATAATATAGTTGACTGAACATAGATGACTTATAGCAACTGACAGAGTGACTGTGTCACTGTGTCAGTTTAGAGCTGGCTGACATCAGTTCTAAACTGATACTGTGTTCTAAACTGTGATAATATGCATGATGATGTTACCTTGTTTTAAACTGTGATAATATGTATGATGGGGAGGGGGAGTGGCGTAGAAACCGGCAAAGCACGCCAGGGAGTTTGCCAAGAAAACCCTATTGACCAAAGCAAAGGCAAAACAAAGGGACAAATCAGAGGAAACAGGAAGGATGCTCAGCACATTAGATGGACAGAAAGGGATGGGCAGGAAAGGGGGAGGAGAAATACAGTGTTGTAAGGAACAATATTGCATAGGGACATGGAATGTAAGATCTATGAACCAAGGAAAGCTGGAAGTGGTAAAAAAGGAAATGGAAAGAATAAGTATTGACATCTTGGGAATCAGTGAGCTAAAATGGACAGGTATGGGCGAATTCAGCTCTGGAAACCATCATGTCTACTACTGTGGACAAGAAAACCTCAGAAGAAATGGAGTGGCCATAATTGTAAATAAAAGAGTGAGAAAAGCAGTAATGGGATACAATCTCAAAAATGATAGAATGATGTCAGTCAGACTACAAGGCAAACCATTTAATATCACTGTAATCCAAATATATGCACCAACTACCAGTGCAGATCAAGCCACAGTAGACCAGTTCTATGAGGACCTACAACATCTTATAGAACAGACACCAAGAAACGATGTCCACATTATCTTAGGAGACTGGAATGCAAAAGTAGGAAATCAAAAAGTGGACGGAATAACAGGCAAGTTTGGTCTGGGAACACAAAACGAAGCAGGGCAAAGACTGATAGAGTTCTGCCAAGATAACACACTAGTCATAGCAAACACCCTTTTCCAGCAACACAAGAGGAGACTCTACACATGGACATCACCAGATGGCCAACATCGAAACCAAATTGACTACATACTCTGCAGCCAAAGATGGAGAACCTCCATACAGTCAGCAAAAACAAGACTTGGAGCGGACTGTGGCTCAGATCACAATCTACTGATTGCAAAATTCAGGCTCAGACTGAAGAAAATAGGGAAAACTAATAGGCTGGATAGATATGATCTAGACAACATACCCAAGGAATACACGGTGGAGGTGAGGAACAGATTCAATGATCTGGACCAGACAGACAGAGTACCAGAGGAATTATGGACAGAGATGAGAGACATTATGCAGGAGGCAGCAAGGAAAACTATACCGAAAGAAAAGAAGCGCAAGAAAGCAAAGTGGTTGTCGGATGAGGCTCTTAAAATAGCAGAGGAAAGAAGGAACGCAAAAGGCAAAGGAGAAAGGAAAAAATACAATCACTTAAATAAAGAATTTCAAAGAAAAGCAAGGAGAGATAAGGAAAGCTACCTAAATGAACAGTGCAAAGAAATAGAAGAAAACAACACAAGAGGCAGGACTAGAGATCTCTTTTAAAAAATTGGGGAAGTCAAGGGAACGTTCAAAGCAAAAATGATCACGATAAAAGACAAAGATGGCAAAGAGTTAGCGGATGCAGAAGAGATAAAGAAAAGATGGAAAGAGTACACAGAGGAACTTTACAAAAAAGACCTAAACACCGCGGATAATAACAATGAGGGGGAAATTGAACTTGAACCAGACATCCTAGAGAGTGAAGTCAGAAAGGCCCTAAAAAGCACGGCAAATAACAAAGCCAGTGGATATGATGGTATCCCAGTTGAATTCTTCAAAGCCCTAAAAGATGATGGAATCAAGCTACTACATGCTTTATGCCAGCAGATTTGGAAAACGAAACAGTGACCACAGGATTGGAAAAGATCAGTATATGTCCCAATCCCAAAAAAGGGCAATGCCAAAGAATGTTCAAATTATCGAACAATTGCGCTCATCCCACAAGCCAGCAAAGTGATGCTCAAGATAATGCAGGATAGACTACAGCAGCATGTAGAAAGAGAACTACCAGAGGTGCAGACTGGATTCAGAAGAGGCAGGGGGACCAGAGATCACATTGCCAACATACGTTGGATCATGGAGAAAACAAAGGAATACCAGAAACAAGCTTACTTCTGTTTCATTGACTACACCAAGGCCTTTGATTGTGTGGACCACAACAAAATGTGGCAAGTAATTAAAGAGATGGGAATACCAGAACACCTCATATGTCTCATGAGAAATCTGTACATGAGTCAAGAAGCAACAGTTAGGACAGAGTATGGAATGACGCAGTGGTTTGGAATAGGAAAAGGAGTAAGACAAGGCTGCATTCTGTCACCCTGCTTATTCAACTTATACACAGAGCACATAATGCGCAATGCAGGGATGGAGGAATCACCATATGGGATCAAAATTGCTGGGAGAAACATCAACAATTTGAGATATGCAGATGATACCACCCTAATGGCAGAAAGTGAAGAAGACCTAAAGAAGCTCCTGATTAGGTTGAAAGAAGAGAGTGCAAAAGCTGGCCTGAGACTCAATATCAAGAAAACCAAGATAATGGCAACAGGCGCTATAAGTCCCTGGAAAATAGATGGGGAAGAAGTAGAAGCAGTAACAGATTTTACTTTCTTAGGATCCAAGATCTCTGCAGGTGGGGATTGCAGCCATGAAATAAAAAGGCGACTGATTCTTGGGAGACAAGCTATGAAAAACCTGGGGAACATAGTGAAAAGTAGAGATATCTCACTGCAAACAAAGGTCCGCATAGTCAAAGCAATGGTATTTCCGGTGGTAATGTATGGCTGTGAGAGCTGGACCATTAGAAAGGCTGAGCGAAGAAAAATAGATGCCTTTGAGATGTGGTGCTGGAGGAGAGTTTTGAGAGTCCCCTGGACAGCGAGGAGAACAAATAGGTCAATATTAGAAGAGATTAGCCCTGAGTGCTCCTTAGAAGGACAAATAACAAAGATGAAGTTGAAGTATTTTGGACATCAAATGAGAAGAGAGGATTCACTTGAGAAGGCCTTGATGCTGGGGAAGGTGGAGGGCAAAAGAAGAAGGGGACGGCCAAAGATGAGATGGCTAGATGGTACTGTAGACGCAATGGGCACGGGGCTGTGTGGACTGAGGAGGATGGTGGAGGACAGAGGTGCCTGGAGAGCGATGGTCCATAGGATCGCAAAGAGTCGGAATCGACTGTGCGACTGAACAACAACAACAAATTCAAGATTATTGGCAAAAGTGGCAAAAGCTAAAAGACAAAAAAGAGAAATGGGAGTTTTAGTTAATGATCAAGGGGTAAGATGTAACAAGATTATGGACAAGTGTGAAATTGTGAAGAAATTTTATCAAACTTTGTATGCAAAAAAAGAGATAGTTGAGGAGAAGCTTAAAAAGTCATTAGAGAAGCAAACAACAAGTGGAATAAAACAGGAATATCGGGATAGTATGGAAGAGCAAGTTTCGGAAAAGGAGGTAAAAGAAGTAATAGCGGGGCTGAAGTTAGGCAAAGCTCCAGGCGAGGATGGTTTACCGGCCCATTTCTACAAGGAATTTAAAGATGTGGTGGCACCAAAATTAGCAAAATTGTATAATTATATATTAGACGGTGGGCAAATTCTGACTTCATGGTATAGAACCACAATCGTTCTGTTGCCAAAACCGGGAAAGAATTTGGAGAAGGTGGAATCGTACAGACCAATCTGTCTTATAAATCAAGATGCTAAGATCTTCACAGCAATATTGGCAAATCGTTTAAACAAGTTCATGGGGGAATATATAAATGAAGACCAAGTGGGTTTCTTAAAAGGGAGGCATATGGCAGATTTGGCTAGAAGAGTATTAGATCTAATAGATAATGTGAATCAAACAAGAGAAAAAGTGGGTTTAATATCTTTAGATATCTTTAAAGCATTTGATTCGCTACAATGGACCTCGATCAAGGAAATAATTAAAAGCTATGGATTTGGTGATAAATTTAGAAGAGTAATTGATTTATTATATCAGAAAGGGACAGCCAGTATTAGAGTAAATGATGAGGTCACAGATGGGGTAAAGTTAGAGGCAGGCATCAGACAGGGCTGTCCGTTGTCTCCTATATTGTTTATCATGGCAATGGAAATATTGGCAAAAATGATAAGAGAGGATGTAAAAATAGAAGGAATAACGGGTAATAAAATAATCATGTATGCCGATAATTGTTAAACATCCAGAGAAGGTTATGGATAGGATCAGAATGCAACTTAAGGAGTTCGAGGATATCACGGGTTTGAAGATAAATTGGGATAAATCTGAAATTATGTTGTGTAATATGGGTGAAAAGGAAATTAAGAAAATAAAGGGACTAAGTAATATTCAAATTAAAGATAAGTTGAAATATTTGGGGATACTTATATCAGATAGTATGGGAGAGCTTAAAAGATTGAATTAGGATAGCTTAAAAATGGAGATTAAGATTAGAATACAAAGTTTCCAAAAGCTGAAATTGTCATGGTTTGGGAGAATTGCACTTACTAAAATGATGTTGTTACCTAGAATTAATTTTTTATTTGATGAATTGTGGGAAGGCATCTGGTTTCTGTCTTGCCTGTCTTCCTAAACATATTGTAAACAAAGGCTTACTGAGAGACAACGCTTGATTGTGGGCATGCGTAGAATAGTGAAAAAGATTTCTCCTTATTTCTCCTTATTTGGGTTCTGACTTTCTGATTGGCTATGTAGCTTAAGTTTCGTTTCTGATATACTCTGCTTGAATAAAGAGAAGCCATTAGTATCCTTTGTTCAGCAAAAGACTGCAGTCGTGTGTGTTTGCTTTCTGTCTATCTCTGTTCTTTCCTTACTCCGTCTAATGAAGCTGGACTTCGTAGACGTCTTAAGTTTTCCTTTGTTTATCTGGGGCTATAAACTGCTGCTTCATGAGACTGATTGAAGAGATCTTTACATGGATCAGATTCCTACAATGCATTGGCAATTCAATTGAAAGATAAAGAAATCAATGAGTTTCAAAAGTTGTTCAATAACTTTTGTAACGGAGGTAAAAAGTCTAGACTACCAAAAAAATTATGGTACCTACCTCAGAAAGAAGGGGGTTTAGGAATGCTGAATCTACTGGCATATTACCATGCTTTTCAAATTAAGAATGTAATGAAGATCTTGGCAAGAGAAAAAACGATATGGGAGGAATTGGAGATGAAATATTTTAAGAAGATAGGCAAAAGGATTTTTTTGGAAGCAGAAGTAGGAAAGATAACCATTAATAATATAATGATGAAGGGAGTTATGGGTGTGTGGAAAAGGTTGAAGAATGATCTGGCACCAAATTTCTCCCCATTTTTGGAACTAGCAGATATGGCCTGTTTTCCATTAAAAATAAACAAAGAAATAAAGGAAATGTTGGAAGAAAATGATGTTTTCCTGATGAAAGACTAGTTACGGATTTGCAGTGTTGAAAGTAGGAAGAAAAAGTTGTTCGAACAGTTGAAATTGAATTGGTTTCAGATAATGAAGGTTAATAATTGGAATGTCAAACATGCAAGAGAAATAGATATAGATAGAGAAAAGACGGAGTTTGAAGAACTAGTATTAAAAATTAGGAAAGGCAATAGAAGCATTAAGGGCTTCGTAAGTAAACTCTATATTTTAATAAATAGGGAGGGTGATCCACAGGAGGATTTGAAATTGAAGTGGGAGCAGGAGTTGAATATAAAGATAGAAAAAGATGTATGGAGAAATAAATGGAAAAAGAGGATAATGAGAACTATGTCAGTTAGAATTAAAGAACACAACTATAAAATGCTGTGGAGATGATATCTGACACCAGTGAGGTTACACCAGTTTGATAACAAAAAGCACAATTTATGTTGGAGATGTAAAGATACTATAGGAACTTATGAACATATATGGTGGGGTTGTAAAATGATAAAGGATTTTTGGGGTAGAATAAAAAAAGAGATTAATGAAATATTGGGCAAAAAGATTAAACTGGTGTCTGGTACCATTATGCTTACAGATGTGGATGGGATGAATTTAAACAAGGAAGAAAAAGAGTTATTACAAATAATGTTAACAACGGGTAGACAATGTATTGCCAGACATTGGAAAAATGAGGTAACTATACAAATGGAGGAATGTATAAAGAAATGTGGAATTTAGCTTTGAACGATAAACTGACATGGGAGATAAAAGAAAAAAAGAGATAAGCTGAAAGAGAACAGATTTTGGAATATTTGGAAACCTTTCGTGGATCCATTGCGGGCCCAGAATGCAAGCGCGGCGCCAAAATGGCCGCCGCGCTCTTTGCGGGCCCCCCCCCACAGGACAGAGAATCCGGGTAGTTAGGGGCGTGGCCAGCTCCCTTATAAAAGGGGTGGCCACGAGGCAGCCGAGCTGCCATTTTACCTCAGCGACGGAGCGGAGAAGTCTTTTCCCCTGTGTCTCCGTCGCTCTTTAACTTACCGGGAAGCCTTTCGGCGGCGATTTTTCCTCTTTGGCTTCCCTTCACTCCGGTGGAGATGCCTTCAAAGAAGAAGGCAGCTTCGAGTGCGGCTCGCGCTGTTAGGAGGCGCAACCCGGGTCGGAGGACCGCGGTGCCGCCTCCCCAGCAGCCGCCTTTGCAGGCCCCTGCCGGGACCGGCGGAATGGGGTCTATCGCCCCTTGGCCCGGAGCGGGCGAACAGAGTGCGGGCGCGGTAGGGGCTCCGGCCCGCGGCCCGCGAGCGGTGGACACTGCTCCTGCATCTGCCCACCAGGTTGGGCCTGCTGCTCTTGGGTCGCAGCCTCCCCCGGGGCCCTCTAGCCTTGGGGGGTGGTGCGGCCCCCTGCCTTGGCAGGTTTCTCCGCCGACCCTGCCGGGCTTCAGTGTTGGCCAATGGCCATATTCGGGTCCTGGGGTACAGGGACCTGTACCCACGCCTGGACCGGGCGGGCCGGCCGGCCCTTGGCCCCAGGTCAACGTGGAAGCCTTACTGGCCCGCCTTGCGGCCCTTGAAGCGTCGTTGGCTCGGGCCAGTCAGGCGGGGGCCCCTCCCTTTGGGGTTCCTTTTGAGGCGCTGTCGGCAGGAGGACAACAGCCGACAGGGAGGGTTGAGCTGCTGCAGGCGCATGGCGCGGTTTCGGCCACTGCCTCGCAGCTCCCCAGCCAGCAGCCAGGTGCAGGTCAGGCCCCGGTGATGAGCTCTACGTCGGTCATGAGCTCCGACGCCCCCAGTGGGCCGGAACCCCCGGTGGGGGCGGCCCGCGGGGGTGCAGCATGTGAGTATACGGTGCAAGCGAGTACATCCATACACATTCCCAATATGGGGGGGGGCTTTTCAATGGCCTTGGCCTCGCGCGGGTGGTGCGGCGGTGCACCCGCTGACGCCTCACCCGGCGATGACAGCTAACACCCAGGGCCCCGTGGTGGGGGGTGTTCCCTACCGTGAGGGGAATGTTTTGGGTGGCCGGGTTGGTCCAAGCCCCTATTCCTTACCCCTGAGTGACCACTTGGCACAGGCCGCCAGAGAGTAAATTTGGCGGGGGGAGTACGTGGATATCTTCTCACTCCTAAACAGGGTGCCCACCAAGGAGAGAGGGAGGGGCAGAATGAGAAGGATAGTGGCAGGCACGTTGTCGCAAGCCACCAAGTATGTGGGCCAAATGGTTGGCGGCCTGCATCATATCCATGGCGGTGTACCTTAGGGCCCGGCCGGATCTGGCAATTCCGATGGTCCAGTATTTGGACAACGTCTACCGGGCGATGGTTTACTTTCCGGGCCCAGCGTGGTTGGCTTGTGACGAGGAATGCCGTAGGCGGATTTCCCCGCACCCCGAGATTAGGCGGGATGAGCCAGGCCAGAGGCTGCGGCTTTTGTACGTGGCGCCCACGCGCCCTGCGCCCGGGGAGATATACCATTGTGGGCATGCGGTTCAGCAGGCGGCCCCAGCATAGGTCACCTGCCAGGGGGCGGGGCGGGGGGTTCCAGCCCGCCTGCTGTGCTGGACTTTCTTGTCCAATGGCTCCTCTAATGGGAAGACTTGCAAATACAGACAGGAGTGTCCCACATGTGTTGGCCCCCATGCGGCCTCTGCCTGTCCCAGGCCTAGAAGGATGCGGGGCAGAGGGTGGGGCAGACAGGGGGCTGGCAAGACTGCCGCAGATGGATCTAGTGCACCGAAGGGCTCCCTCCCCATTTAAGGTGGACATGTTGGAGCGTTGGCTCACATGGTACCCGAAGGGAGAGGATGCGGGTTATCTCCTTCAGGGTTCTATGCAGGGGTTCCGGATCCCTTTCATGGGTAATAGGTCCCCTCAGGATGCCCCCAATCTTTCATCCCTTAAGGGGAGGGAGGAAGTGGCTGCTGCCAGCTTGGACAATAGGGTCTATGCGGGCAGGGTCGTTGGCCCTGTCCCTGCACCCCCGTCCCGGGGAGCATATTATTTCATTGATGCCATGCCTTTTGGCTATTCCATTGGGGCTCGGTATTCGAGCGTTTCACCACTTTCCTAGATTGCGCTTTTGTCCGCAGGTCAGGGTCCCGGTCTGTAGCCCATTCCCTGGATGGTTTTATTCGGGGCTGAACGGGGCTGGGACACGTACACACGTCTCCTCAACACATTTCAGACGCTAATGGAGGAACTTGGTGTCCCTTTAGCGCCCGAAAAGACCGAGGGCCCATCTCCACAGCTAGTATTCCTGGGGTGGAGAGTAACACGGTAGCGCAGGATTCTAGGTTGCAGCGGGATATGGTGTCAAGGCTAGTGGCCCTTGTCTCGGTCTTGCTGGCCGAACGCATGGCATCACTGAGGGAACTTCTGGTGCTACATGGTCACCCCAGTTTCGCTGGCAGGGTCGTCGCACCGGGCAAGGCATTTGCTCTGCGCTGGTGCGACGCCATGGCGGGATTATCCAGGCCCCACCACAGGCTCAGATTTACCCGGGGTATCGGGCAGACGTGCTTGTCTGGCCATAGATCCAGAGGTAGTTCAACGGGGTGTCATTTTGGGGTCTGATCTCCTGGCTCCCCCTTGCTTTCAGAGGCAGTCTGATGCCTTAGGATTCCTGGGTTTATGGGATGTACTTCAATTGGAAGTGGGCCTATGGTGGGTGGCCACCATCCTGGGCAGGCAAGGGTCGCCTGCATGGTCTCACGTATCTGGAATGTTTCCCTATCCTGGGTGCTTTGATGCTATGGGGCAAGGAGTGGGCCAACTCGGTTGTGCAATTTTGGCATGGCAACGCGGCTGTTGTCCGCATCGTCACTGCACAGATTTCCAAATCGCCCGGGGTTATGGAGCTAGTGCGTTGGTTTGTGTTATGCAACCTGTGCCTCAACGTTCCCTTCAGGGCCAGGCATGTCCCAAGGGTTGATAATGATATTGCTGCTGCTTTGTCCCGCCTGCAGATCTCCCGGTTCCGTGCCTCGGCCCCCGGATGCGGAGGAATTTCCCTCGCCACTCCCGGACGAGAGATGGAACGTTGGCAAGGAGAGGTGAACCGGGCGATTGGCCTGTCACTAGCGCCATGCATGAGTAAGGCGTATCACCACGCATTTAGTTCCTTCAGAGTATTATGTACCCGATTCCGACTGCCAGGAACCTGGCCGATCCCAGTAGCCCATGTTCTGCGGTTCATGGTTTACCTGTATGCCCAGGGCCTTGCACCACGCACCATAGCATCTCAGCTGTCGGGTTGGCTTTTATGGCCAAAGTGGGAGGTCGTGTGGACAGCACCAATGACTTCCGGGTGAGACATGTTTGGGAGGGGTGGGTGCGCGTGCGCGGGCGTTTCCCGGGCGACCGCCACCCCATTTACCCAGGGGTTTTTTACCCAGTTGGCCCGGGGCTGGCCTGGCCTCTGTTTTGATAGATGAGGCAGCCCATTTCATGCGGCTACTACGGTGGCCTTTTTGGAGGCGCTCCGCATCAGCGAGCTTGAGATGCTGAATAAGGCGGATGCAAGATTTTCCCAGGGTTTTACCCAATTGGCCCGGGGCTGGCCTGGCCTCAGTTTTGATAAATGAGGCAGCCCACTTCATGCGGCTACAACGGTGGCCTTTTTGGAGCCCTCCGCATCGGCGAGCTTGAGATGCTGAGTAAGGCGGATGCGAGATTTTCCCAGGGTTTTTACCCAATTGGCCCGGGGCTGGCCTGGCCTCTGTTTTGGAAATGAGGCAGCCCACTTCATGCGGCTACAACGGTGGCCTTTTTGGAGCGCTCCGCACCAGCGAGCTTGAGATGCTGTATAAGGCGGATGCAAGTTGTAGGGCACTGGAACTCGAGGATGTCTATGTTGCCAAAGACTGGGCCCAGTTGAGGATACGCTCCTCTAAGACAGATCAGCATGGCGTAGGCAGTGGTGTAAGACTGCTACGGTGTTCTTTGGCAGACATCTGTCCGGTTGGTGCCCTACAGGAGTTCCTGGCACTGCGTGGCATGCACCACGGCCCGTTTTTCTGTCACCAAGATGGGTCTCCCCTTACTAAATTTCAGTTTTGGAAGGTGACAGGCAGAGCCCTCACCAGGGTGGGCCTACCAGGTGCCCGTTATGGCACACATTCATTCCGTACTGGTGCAGCCTCTACAGCAGCTGCTTTTGGGTACTCTGGGGCTGACATACGCAGCATGGGGAGGTGGGGCTCGCAATGTTTTCAGTTTTATGTGCGCCCACTTCCGCCATGAGTACCAATCCAGTCACCTTACCATCTTTTTCTCAATTTTCTTACAGACCCTGGGTGTCGTATTACACCGGTGACAGTATGGCTGGTGGGCCACAGCTATGTGCACAGGGCAGCGCGTTACGCTGCAGCGACAGAGTGGGGACCCCGACTGGGACTGGGTGAACACGCCAGTCTCACATGGCATGGTAAGCCTGGGATGTTATGGCGGGAGCTGCGGCCTTTCCTTTTTTTTTTCTGGCCTGAGTGCTGACCCGCCTGACATTCTCATCATCCACCTGAGGGGCAATGATTTGGGCCAGGTCACCGGCTTATCGCTCAAGCATGTGATTTGCGAGGACCTCGCCTACTTGCATTATGTCTGGCCTGCCACAACCCTGGTTTGGTCGGACATTATCCCGCGCCATTCTTATAGAGGGGGCGTTCACCTCCTGGCCCTTGACCGCGCTGGGTGCACGGTCAACAGGGCGGTGGCGCGGTTTCTTGCCGACAGGGCTTGGGGACGGGTCAGTCATCACCCCGCTATTAGCCTACAAAATTACGACTTGTACGCAGGGGATGGGGTCCATCTGTCGCGAGGAGGTATGGACCTCCTGTTGGGTGATTGGCGAGCAGGCCTGTTGACCGGGCTGACGGTCTGGGGGGGGCCGCAGGCCTTCTTTGAAGCCCCTCCGTGTGGCGGGTAGCACTGGTAAGGTAAACAGTATGACCCACAGGTATCCGGCAGGTTCGCAATTGACTGGACAACACTAGACAGGAATAAATTAGTTAAACGTTGTCCGGTCAACGACGAACCAGGCGACGGGGTGATGGCGATAGCTAGCCAGCATGCATCACCCCGTGATTTTACGGATACGAGTCAGAGGGTGGGGTCATGAGTTAGATATTGACTACGGTCAACAATTTGTTTGTTGTCAACAAACAAATTGATACAAATTGATACATTGTAACCAATTGCCGTTGGCAATTTTGGGGTGGTACCTTACCAGTGTTACTTCGGCCTGCTTGCCTTAAGAATTATGATTGGTCGTTTTACCAATACAAATTTATAATTCGGACTAGGGCATTGAATCAATAAATGTGGCCCGATGCTGTTATCCACTTTCAATGTTGTCTGTGTCCGTTATTGGGGGGTGCGCCTGCAATGCAAGCGCGGCGCCAAAATGGCCACCGCGCTCTTTGCGGCCCCCCCCCAGGACAGAGAATCCGGGTAGTTAGGGGCGTGGCCAGCTCCCTTATAAAAGGGGTGGCCTCGAGGCAGCCGAGCTGCCATTTTACCTCAGCGACGGAGCGGATAAGTCTTTTCCCCTCCACCCCCTCCCTAGTTAACAGTGTGATATTTTGGTCGCTTCGGGGCCGGGTGGGAATTTTTGGCTGGGACCCACATTGGCTTTTGGGTCCTGGCTTTTTTGCCCATCCCACACTGTTGCTATGGTTTGATATAGGGTTTTTTTCTTATGTTCCTACTGTTGACTTTGGTCACATTGGCGGGTAGCACTGGTAAGGTAAACAGTATGACCCACAGGTATCCGGCAGGTTCGCAATTGACTGGACAACACTAGACAGGAATAAATTAGTTAAACGTTGTCCGGTCAACGACGAACCAGGCGACGGGGTGATGGCGATAGCTAACCAGCATGCATCACCCCGTGATTTCACGGATACGCGTCAGAGGGTGGGGTCATGAGTTAGATATTGACTACGGTCAACAATTTGTTTGTTGTCAACAAACAAATTGATACAAATTGATACATTGTAACCAATTGCCGTTGGCAATTTTGGGGTGGTACCTTACCAGTGTTACTTCGGCCTGCTTGCCTTAAGAATTATGATTGGTCGTTTTACCAATACAAATTTATAATTCGGACTAGGGCATTGAATCAATAAATGTAGCCCGATGCTGTTATCCACTTTCAATGTTGTCTGTGTCCGTTATTGGGGGGTGCGCCTGCAAAGAAACAGACATGTACCGGAACAAAGTAGCTTTTGGAGGTGAATAATGAGATACTCTGAGCTTTCCAGGGCAATGTAAATAAATCACACGGTGTATTTTATGTGTACTTTGGATTTTGATGGTTGTACTTATACTAAACTATTATTGAATGGTATATTACAAATAGATTTAGTGGTAGCAATAAATAAAGATATTTGGGAACAATTCTGGAAGTAGGATAGATGTTAACTACTAAACCAGTTTTCAATATGAGATGTTTTATTATAAAGATGAGTATAAAAATGTATGGGATCAACTATCAAATATGTTAGGTATTTTTTGTTTAAAAATGTATTTTTATGATGTATTGTTATTGTATGTTTATATATTTTTTGAAAAATTCAATAAAAATTAAAAAAAATAGAACATACATTTTCAGAGACTGGAAAAACTTTTTATTTCAGCTCCCAGAATTCCTTATTCTGCATTGCTGCAGGTTGTAGCAGTACTAATAATAGCAGCTAAGGCTGTGTGAATACCATCCCATAATCCAATCTGTAGCTGAATAATCAGTGTAGAAACTGTGATAAACCCCCTCCCATGAGTTTGTCTAGAGGTGTGGTGAATTGATTTGTTCAAGAGCCTGTGTAGGTTTGTATATGTTCCTAGATAGTGTGGGAGCTGTCAATGGGGGAAATCAAGGGCTGTAACCTGGAATGCAGGGTACTACAGAGTGTCATCCATTTTAGGAATACAGTGGACCTTCGATGTGTAGGCAAAGCTCCTTCTAACTTTCTTATTTTCTTTCATCTCCTGAAGGTGTCATTCAATCTTTTCCTTGCCCAGCACCCATCCTTCCATAGATCCACCAAACCAGAAACAGCCATCAAAAAGTAAAATGAAATAAATGATAGACACAGGAGGAGAGAAATATCATCTCTAGTGCTACTTAGACTTATCCAGTCAATGTCAGCACAAGAGAATCCAAGTATTGGGTATTAAATTCTTTAAACAGAAACCTTCACATTTGAAGGTTATGGGCAACAAGGATAAAATTTTGATCTCATTCCTTGAGTCTGTGCAGATGAGGAAAGAACTGTAGCCTGGTGGATCACATCGTGTGAATTAATACACTTAATGTACCAGAATAAAAACCCTTGCATTGGAAATGTGGAAATGTTCTGCTCCAATGAGAATGTCAAGGTATTGAAGTAGTAGTGCAGGATTATGTTTATAATTGTGGTTAGGGGAAAAACTTTTTGCCCTTCTGACTCCAATGAGAATTCCACCACCTCCATCAATGGGCTAATCTATTGACAAGAAAATGGCATGGGACATTTTCTGTCCAAATATGTTACATTTTCTGGGTCAAGAAAGGACCATAGCAGTTGAAAATCACAGTGGAATCATTGGGCTGTTTTTTTGGCTTTTTCCTTGTTTTTATAAAATATGTACATGGTAATAGCTATATTTTGGGGAACAATGTTTAGCAGTTAATAAGGCAATGGAATAGAATACCTATCTTGTGCAGTTAAATCTGTATGGATTTAGCAACGAATTGTGACATTAGGGGATCTGATTGTCCCATCCTGATACATGAGAAAAATAATATTTAAAGCTCTCTATCGCCTTCTCCCTCAGACATTAGAAACTATGTGAAACAGAGATGTACTGTCACTGGTGACTCATTCTCAACCTATTTAACAAATTCTTCAGTTTGCCTGTTTGCACTGCGAATCTTGGGGAGCATTACCTAATCAAGTCAGGACTTGTCTCAGCTTGAAGCAAAACTGCATATTTCCATGCCCTCCACACTGAATCACAGTGAAAGAAGCACAGAGTGAGAATAAAGATTGTACACCTTGGCAGATAATACATAGAGACAGCAAATAACAGCAACATGGTCTGGAAATGCACATTTTCTTTTGTCAGTGTTTTTAAAGCTACAGTTGGTATGAAAAGCAAGGCCTACTTTTGACAAAGGAAGGTTAGTTTTTGTTCAGTCTCCCACAACATATGTATGAGAACAATCCATTATTTCTTTTCACATTTTATGGAAGAATGTCAGTATATTGGTTGTATCCTTTCAACAGAATTATTTCTCTGTTTGGATGTATTGATTTCCCCCCAGTATTTAGGCTTTTTTTCATGGTTCACAGGGACCCAGAATGTTATCTGTTAACACGGCATCATAAGTTCCTAAATAAACTTTTCAGAAAAGCTGGAATGATTTATAAAAAGATACAGACAGGATTCTTTTCGCAAAGTGCACATTATTGTTCCTGAAGATAGTAACTAGCTTGCTACATTTTCTATCATCTTCACTTACAAATGATCAAAGTTTTATATAGTCTGCTCTTTATTACACATTTTTGCTTAACAGCACTGAAAGCAACCCTGTTGCCCAATTGTACAAAACATGAAAAGCTTTATAGGGTGAATGAAACTAGCCTCCTGTACATTACATTGATAAATTAAAGGGTTCTCTCCCTCCTTCCTCATTTTCTCTGCCTCTACATTTACTTATGGATGAAGGAGCTGAAAATCAACAAAGGCACTAGCTAGCAAACTCAATATATCTGAAAATAAATGGCTGTGTAAAATTTTGGCTATTACATAAAGTGGCTTTATATTGATCAGAGATGTAGAAAGGGTGTTTTTCTTCCACCACAATATTTCTTGAGTGCACTCAGTGTATAACTTTGTAGATTATCTATCCCTAACATAAAAATGAATCAAAGCTTTCATACCCAATCTAGTGATTTTTAAAATCATTTTTTCCTTTGTTATCTTATCTGGAATATGGGCTGCTTTAAGATCTGCACTCTGTCCTCACACGGTGTGAGTGTTCACGTGTCATGATAAAACAGGGTCCCACATAAATGTTTCCTTATTTTAGACAAGAAAGCATGTTAACAGCAACTGTCAGTTACTTGCGTGTACAGTGAACCTTCATGGAGGTTGCACTATCAGGGACTGTAGGGCATTGTAGAACCCAAGTTCTGGTTGTCCCAGGAAGCTTTATTTATTTATTTATTACATTTCTATACCACCCATTTGGGAAGTTTCTCACTCATTATTATGAGTGACACTCCGTACTGGAGAGTCAGAGTTCTGACTGTTTTTCCCTCCTGCAGAACTGCCTTACCTTATCATATATTAGAACAGCTGTAATTTGCAGACAAAATCTATTTTTCTGAGATGTGGAATGAATGAAGGTGAGTCCTTATGTGAGTGAATGCCTTGGTGTGTGTCTGGGTGTGAATACTTGATTGTCTGTATATACGGTAATCCCTGCATACATGCTATGTTTGATTGTGTGCCTTTGTGAATATTCACTCTTGCTTTTTGTTTTCCCCATCCAGCCAGTGGCTGATGTGCCTTCTATGCGACAAACCACAATAGGCACCAGCCATCTCTGGTGGGAGTAGCTAAAATTCTACAGACCTTTGGCTTGTTGTTTGTTTAGTGTACTGTTTAGATAGATGGATAGATAACCTTTATTAACATAGAATAATAAATGAATAAATATAAAAGCCAAATACAATGAAGCAGCATGTAAGTATTAAAAGGAGGACATAAAACTAGTATTTTAAAAGAATCAAACCTATGTAAAGTATCAATTTGCCACATAGTGAAACAAATAGCTTTGGCTAAAAAAGTGGCAACCGGCCATATAATATTGGGAATAGTCAAAACCTGTTTTAACTGGAAACTGGTTTCAACTGAAACTTTTTCCTTGATAGGAAATTCTAGTTTTAACTAAGCCATTTAGTTAGAACTAGTTTTGACTAGTTGAAACCAGTTTTCACTAGAAATGGATCTTTCATCATCAGTTAATTCTAGTTCTCACAAACGAAGTTAGTCAGAACTAGTTTTAACTAGGGAAAATTAGTTTTAACTGAAAACTAGTTTTACACTATTCTAATGAATGAACAAATGATATTTTAAGTTGATTATTTTGTCCTTCTGCAGAATGACCATCAGGTGTGTGCGATTGCAGGTGCTCATATCTCTCTACAATGTAGTCATTTGGGCCAGCATTAGGGGAGACATGGTTGTAACGGGAGACTAACAAGATCACCAAGTGAGGCAAAGATTGGATGTGCTGTAGTACAACATGATTGTCCCAATCCTTTTCTGCAGGTTTTGGTCAGACATCTGCTAGATGGATGGAACATTTGGCAACAATGTAGGTCAAAGCATTGATTTTTTTCAGTCATTGACTCACTTCAGAGCTGCAGGAAACAGTGGGCAGGTGAGCATTTCATTCTAATCTCAGCTGGTGACAAGATAACTTTGGAAAAGAGAACAGCATCAAAGGTGTCTCAGTAGAGTCCAGAACAGAATACCTTTGATTATCATGTAGGTAGCTATTTGTCACACTCAAATAGGTCACATAGGATTCATTTGCCAATTGTATATTATGAAGTAGTTGACAGTCCAGCAAAACAAACAAACAAATAAATAATTGTATGGCATCAAGTAAATTCTGACTTAGGGAAACTGTTTTCAGGGTTTTCTAAGTAGAAAATTCAACCAAGTGGTTTACTATTCCCTTCTGAGGGCACTCTGAGACTGTACAGCTTGCTCAAGGCCACACAGGCTGGCTCTTTTCTCAAGAGGCACAGTGGGGAATTGAGTTCCCAACTGTTGACTCTGCAACTACACCAAATAAAACTCCTTGGTCTTTAAATTGGCACAAGACTTTATGCCGTTTCTGCTGGAGTAGACTAACTTAGATACTCCCCTAAAATAGAACATTCAAGTTCAGACACAATATACCCCCAGGGAACAGATATCTGGGACAAATAGGAAAGCTTTATCTGCTTTTGAAGTCGCTCTGCTGGTGTCTTCTGGAGACATAAAGCACCAGATGAAATAGACTTCATAATGTACTTTGCCAGCATGACAATGTGCTTCCTAGTCTTGTGTAGTAAAGAACTGAAAGATGCCCTTTGACAGTATCTTTTTTTTAGCCTATCCTTCAAAACCCTGTCTTTGTTCTTATCATAGAAAGCCTCTAAAGCAATCAAGGTATCTTAAACAGTAGACTTAAGTCAACTCCCATCCCAAAGTTTAGTTCAAATATCCTAAATATACACATTTCTCCCTTGCATTGCTGAATGGGAAGACCAAGCCTTTCGATGTAGGAGGAGCTGATATAACATTCCAACCCATGTTCTTAAAGAGAATATCAACATACTCTGAGTTCTCCATTGTGATATGTGCATCTCAGAGCTTCAGTTGCAATTTTATCTTGACCCTGTTTAGTTTGCAGAGATCTTGACTGTAGTGCAGGGGTGGCCAACCTATGGCCCGTGGGCTAGCCCCAGCCAGAAGCACCATTTCATGTAGCTCCTGATGCTGACACACTGGAAATGGAAGCAGAAATGTCCGCACCTGCGCAAATGCACACGTGGCTGTCGTTAATGCATATGACAGCCGCAGATGCATTTTTATGGCAGCGTTTATGGCGGGTAACCATGTGACTGGCCTGCTCAGCTGTCCGGGGAGAGTGTCAGGCTGTGCAGCATAAAAAGGTTGGGAACCCCTGCTCTAGCACAATTGCCCATTGTTAGAAAAGAGGTTGCAGAATTTTGTTGGCACAATTCTCTGAGCAAACCTTCATAAAAATTTCTCATTATCTTTCATGTTGTGGTTGTTGAATAATAAAAATACAAGGTATAATTTAGTTTTCTGTTGTATTCAATAACGCTAAATCATGCTAATCCACTCATATTGTTGAGACTCAGAATACAAAGCCCTAAAATGCTGTCAATAATTTAGGCACCATGTTGAGATACAAAATGAGCACTGAGAAAGATATTGTAAGTTGTTGAATCAAGGGCTTAGTCTCTTTTTGCATATTTTTAATGGGTCAGAAATTGGCATTGTACGGTAGAGTACGCTTCACTGGTGACTGACATTTTTGGGTTTGTTTGTTTCTTTGGCAGACAGCTAATGCTATTGTGTGTATTCCAACTGTTCTCTGTTCAACTATTTATTTATGAGCCTTCCTTGCCTTCCAAATTACCTTGATTTGCATTAAATAACAAAAGTACTTACTAAACCACAAATGGGAAACAAAACTCACATGATCAGTCAGAATGCATGCTTAATGGGTGACAAAACGTAGGTAAGACATCTCAGTTCTCATCTCTATGCTGCACTGGATCAAGTAAACTTCAAGTGCTATCCCTATGTGGGTAGCAAGGCTAGAATTTTCCTGAAAGAAAGAGAAATTACAAATACATTTGCCAGCCAGAATGTTAGTCCAGTATCCTGTACCAGTCTGCACTGGCTTTAGATAGAAATGTCAAAGTGGAGCAAAGCAGGGCTAGTTGGATATTACCACTGCAGATATGGGGCAATCTAGGCAGCCTGCAGTCATACTCAGGATAATTTGGAGACCTCTGGAAATTAATATTTTTTTCTTTTCTTTTCTGTTCTTTTTTGTAGGGCAGTAGCTAAAAATGCTGGCATTTGAAAAAATGAAAGCGCGGCACCAAAATGGCCGCCTCGCTCTTTGTGCCCCCCCCCTGGACTCAGACATCCGGGTGAGTTAGGGGGCGTGGCCACCCCTCTATAAAAGGGGTGGCCACGAGGCAGCCGAGCTGCCATTTTAAAATAGCGATGGAGAGGAGAAGTTTTCTCCATCGCTGTTCCTTCGATTCTTCGGCTCTTTAGCCCTTGGCTTTCCCGGCTGAGAAGGAAGGAGTTGCAAAGAGCATTTGGCTTGCTTGCTCTGTGTTTTTTGCCATCAATTGATCCCTGGATAGGGATCCTGCTATTGCTATCGATATGCCTCCCAAACAAAAGGCCCCGGTGACGAAACCGCGGCCAATGGGGAGGACTTTTGCTGGCCCTGCGCAACGTGGGGGGCAGCCCTCAGGTCGGAGGACCAGGGCTGCACCCGCGTGGCAGGGCACTACCTCCACCGATACCGGTGGGGCAGTCCAGGCTGCTTGGCCCTCGGCTAGCCAGCCTTCAACCGGCCCTTCTGGGGCTTCGGCCCTCGGTCCGCAGTTGCCGGCCATGGGTCCGGTCAGCGGGGGGGGGGACGTGCTGGCACACAGCACGTTCCCCCTCCGGCCCCTCATGGGCCGGAGTTTTGGGCATGGCCCTATTCGGGCCCAGGCTCTCAATTTGGGGTTCCTGGTCAAATGCCTGATGGGCCGTCCGGCCCACCTGGCCCACTTTATACTGGGGTATCTGTGGCAGTTGATGCATTGCTAACGCGTTTAGCTGTGCTTGAGGCATCCTTGGGGATTGCACACAACCCCATGTCAGGTGGCCCTTCACTCTCTGCGGGGGGCCCTTCGGGTTCACCGGCTACCTAGACGGCCGCCACACTACAACAAGCGGCCAGCCGGGTTGAGCTGCTTGAGACGCTCCAGCCTGCCCCTGCCGGTGTCTCACAGCTCCCTGTTAGTCCAGAGCTACAGCAGGAGAGTGGGCAGGTGTGGCCCCAGAGCTCGATTCCTGTCCCGAGCTCCGACGCCCGCCGTGGGCTGGAACCCCCAGTGGGGGTGGCTCACGGGGGTGCACCTAGTGAGTATCAGGTTCAAGTTAATGCACCCACATCACAGCCCACTTCCAATGGTGGGGTTCAGTGGCCATGGCCTCGTCAAGTCGAGGTGAGTGGGCATCAGTTGCCAGCCTGTCCCAGTGCCCCTTGGTTACATACTGGCACAGCGTTGGGGGTGGGGGTTTCTGCCCCCGGGGCAGTGCCGGGCATCGCAGGGACTGTCCAGGTTCCGCTGCGTATGCCCCGGGTACCTAATGTGCCGGTGACGGCCTTGCCGACGGCTGGTTATTCGTTGCCCCTTGGTGATCATTTGTCCCAGGTCACGAGGGAAAAGATTTGGCGGGGGGAGTACGTGGATATATTCTCCCTATTGAACCGTGAGCCCACTAAGGAGGAGAGAGAGGGACAGGATGACAGAGACAAAGAGCTGTCCCGCCGTCGTAAGCCACCACGCACCTGGGCCAACTGGTTGCCCGCATATCTTATTTATATGGCGGTGTACCTCAGGGCCCGGCCTGACCTGGCCATTCCTATGGTCCAATATTTGGACAATATTTACAGGGCAATGGTGGATTTTCCTGGCCCATCGTGGTTGGCTTACGATGAGGAATTCATAATGAGGGTGCCCTTGCACCCGGAGATGAGATGGGATGAGCCCTGTCAGAAATTGTGACTATTGTACATGACCCCCACGCGTCCGGCGCCTGGGGATAGGTACCATTGTGGCCATGCCGTTCACCGAGCTGCTCCAACGCAGGCTTCCCGCCAGCCGGCGGGTCAGGGGGTTCCAGCCCGCTTGCTGTGTTGGAGCTTCTCGGCTAGCGGTGTGTGCAATAAGCGGCAGTGCCGATACAAACATGAGTGTCCCTCTTGCGCTGGCCCTCACGCCGCCGCCGCGTGTCCGCGGGCTGGTGTGTCATGGGGCAGAGGTAGAGGTGGACAGGGAGCGGGCAGAGCTTCTGCTGATGGAGCTAGCCAGACAAAAGGCCCCCTCCCCAGTTAATGTGTATATGTTGGAGCGATGGCTCTCAATTTATCCAAGGAGAGAGGACGCGAGGTACCTCCTCGAGGGTTTTCAGTGGGGTTTCCGAATCCCATTCAAAGGAGTGCGGGGACCCCAAGACGCACCCAATTTACTGTCCCTGAAGGGAAGAGAAGAGGTGGCTGCCCTGAGTATTGCTAACCTTTGTTGGGTCAGGTATACGTCCTTTGACCAAGCCCTGCAAATGGTGCGCTCTTGTGGTCCTGGTGCCCTCCTGGCAAAATGCGACATTAAATCGGCATTCCGATTGTTGCCAGTGCACCCGGAGGACTTTGAGCTATTGGGTTTTAGATTCCAAGGGAAGTTCTATGTAGATAAGGCCATGCCTTTTGGCTGCTCTATATCCTGTTCAGCATTTGAACATTTTAGCACTTTCCTTCAGTGGGCCTTTGTTCGCAGGTCCGGGTCTCGGTCTGTAGCCCATTACCTCGATGACTTTTTGTTCGGGGGTGAACGGGGCTTGGACACGTGCACGCGTCTCCTCACCACATTTCAGACGCTAATGCAAGAACTCGGTGTCCCTTTAGCGCCTGAAAAGACCGAGGGCCCATCCACTACCCTCACATTTCTGGGTATTGAAATTGACACGGTCGCACAGGCATCCCGGTTACCCATCGATAAGGTCACCCGGATCTCCGCGATTGTTTTGGCCTTGCTGGCCAAACGTAAAGTGTCACTTCGTGAGCTTCAGGTGCTACATGGCCATCTTAACTTTGCCTGCAGGGTGGTTACGCCTGGCAGGGCATTTGCTCGGCGCCTATGCGACGCCATGTCTGGCCTGACAAGGCGCCATTATAGGGTCCGACTGACCAGGGGCATGCGGGCTGACCTTTGGGTTTGGCTCTCATTCCTGTGGGACTTCAACGGGGTATCCTTTTGGAGATCCGACCTTTTAGTTTCCCCTAGGATTCAAGTACAGTCAGATGCCTCCAGCTCCCTGGGATATGGGATTTACTTCCAGGGGAGGTGGGCTTATGGCCAATGGCCTCCAGCATGGCGGGGCATGGATCGCCTCCGCGATCTTACATTCCTTGAGTTTTTTCCAATCCTGGGAGCTTTGATGCTATGGGGTTAGGAATGGGCCGATTCTGTGGTTCACTTTTGGTGTGACAATGCTGCGGTAGTGCACATTGTCAATGCTCAGACATCTAATGGCTTTAGTTCGCCAATTCGTGTTATGTAGCCTATGCCTCAATGTGCTTTTTAGGGCCAGACATGTACCAAGCATTAATAATGATATTGCCAATGCTTTATCCCGCCTGCAGATCCCCCGGTTCCGCGCCTTCGCTCCGGACGCAGAGGAATTCCCCTCGCCACTCCCGGCCGAGATTTGGACATTTGGCAAGGAGAGGTGAACCGGGCGATCGGCATGTCCTTGGCGCCCCGCACGCGTAAGGCGTATCATCATGCTTTCATTCAATTTATACATTTTTGTGTGCAACTTCAGTTGCCCGAGGTGTGGCCCATTCCAGTGGAACAAGTTTTACACTTCATGGTTTATTTACACAGTCAGGGCCTCGCCCCCCGCACTATAGCATCCAGGCTGTCAGCACTGGCATTTATTGCCAAGGTGAGGGGTTTTGCTGACAGTATGAACTATTTCCGCATACGGCATGTTTTGGAGGGGTGGACACAGGAACGTGGCCGCCGCCCGGACACTCGGCACCCAATTTCCCCAGGGGTGCTCACACACCTTGCACGAGGCTGGCCTAACCTATGTTTTGACAGGTATGAGGCAGCTCTTTTTCATGCGGCTATCACGGTGGCCTTCTTTGGAGCGCTCCGCATCAGTGAGTTGGTACTACTGTCTAAGGCGGATGCAACTCGTAGGGCACAGGAACTCGACGATGTCTATGTTTCTAATGAGTGGGCTCAGTTGAGCATACGGTCCTCAAAAGTTGATCAGCATGGCGTAGGCAGTGGAGTTAGACTGCTACGATGTTCCATTGCAGACATCTGTCCGGTTGGTGCCCTACAGGAGTTCTTGGCAGTGTGTGGCTTGCACCCTGGCCCGTTTTTCTGCCACCAGGATGGGTCTCCCCTTACTAAATTTCTATTTTGGAAGGTGACCGGTATGGCACTATCCAGTTTTGGCCTCCCAGGGGCTCGTTAAGGCACCCATTCATTTAGAATAGGTGCTGCTTCAACTGCAGCTGCATTTGGGTACTCTGAGGCTGATATACGCCGTATGGGAAGATGGGGATCTATGCGTTTTGCATTATATGTTCGCCCTCTTCAGGCATGAGTACCAGTTAAGTCACTGTTCTCTTTTTTCTCTTACAGACCCTGTGTGTCTCCGCACACTGGTGGCAGTATGGCTGGTGGGCCACAGTTACGTGCACTGGGCAGCTCAGTATGCTGCAGCGACAGAGTGGGGACCCCAGCTTGGACTGCGTGCGGCCGCATGCATACGTTGGTACGGTAAGCGTGGAATGAGATGGCGGGAACTGTTGCCATTCCTTTTCTCCATCAGGGATGCTGAACTGCCTGATGTCCTTGTACTGCACCTCGGGGGCAATGACCTCTGCCAGGTCACTGGCTTTTCTTTAAAATTCACGATTTGCAGCGACCTAGCTTATTTGCATTATGTGTGGCCATCCACAAGGCTGCTATGGTCGGACATCATACCACGTCACGCTTACAGGGGAAGTATTGACCTCCGTGCCCTTGACCGCGCTCGTCGCTCGGTGAACAGGGCAGTTGCCCGGTTCGTGGCAGACAAGGGTTTGGGGATGGTCATCCGACACCCCACCATTAGTTTACAAAGTTATGATCTGTATGCAGGGGATGGGGTCCACCTGTCTGCTAGAGGTATGAACCTCTTTTTGGAAGATTTGCAAGCAGGCCTGTTGACCGAGCTGACGGTCTGGGGGGGGGGGGGCGGTGAGTCTTCATTGAAGCCTCCCCATGTGGCGGGTAGCACTGGTAAGGTAAAGATTTATGACCCATAGGTATCCGGCAGGTTCGCAATTGACTGGCCAACACTTAGACAGATACAGGTGTAATAACGTTGACCGGTCAACGACGAACCAGGTAAGGGGTGATGGCAGGAGCTTTTCAGCATGCATCACCCCGTGATTTGACGGATACACGTCAGAGGGTGGGGTCAGTAGATAGTTTATTGACTACGGTCAACAATTTGTTTGTGTCAACAAACAAATTGATACAAATGGATACATTGTAGCCAATTGCCATTGGCAATTTTGGGAGGAACCTTACCAGTGTTACTGCGGCCTGCTTGCCTTAAGAATTATAATTGGATGAGTACCAATTGAAAGTTATAATTCGGACTAGGGCATTATTCAATAAAAGTGGCCCAATACCTTCATCCATATACCGGTGTCTGAGTCTTTCTTTGGGGGGTGCACCTGCAATGAAAGCGTGGCGCCAAAATGTCCGCCGCGCTCTTTGCAGGGCCCCCCCACCCAGACTCAGACATCCGCGTGAGTTAGGGGGCGTGGCCACCCCTCTATAAAAGGGGTGGCCACGAGGCAGCCGAGCTGCCATTTTAAAATAGCGACGGAGAGGAGAAGTTTTCCCTCCACCCCCTCCCTAGTGAACAGTGTGATATTTTAGTCGCTTCGGGGCCAGGTGGGAATTTTTGGCCGGAACCCACAATTGGCCCTTGGGTTCTGGCTTTTTTGCCCATCCCACACTGTTGCTGAGGTTTGACGTAGGGGTTTTCTTGCTCTCGACTTTGGTCACTTAGGCGGGTAGCACTGGTAGTGTAAAGATTTATGACCCATAGGTATCCGGCAGGTTCGCAATTGACTGGCCAACACTTAGACAGGTACAGGTGTAATAACATTGACCGGTCAATGACGAACCAGGCAAGGGTGATGGCAGGAGCTTTTCAGCATGCATCCCCCCGTGATTTGACAGATACACGTCAGAGGGTGGGGTCAGTAGATAGTTTATTGACTACGGTCAACAATTTGTTTGTGTCAACAAACAAATTGATACAAATGGATACATTGTAGCCAATTGCCATTTGCAATTTTGGGAGGAACCTTACCAGTGTTACTGCAGCCTGCTTGCCTTAAGAATTATAATTGGATGAGTACCAATTGAAAGTTATAATTCGGACTAGGGCATTATTCAATAAAAGTGGCCCAATGCCTTTATCCATATACCGGTGTCTGAGTCTTTCTTTGGGGGGGGGGGTGGCTGCAAAGAAATTGGCATGAGTTTCCAAAGCAAAAGAAGCAAGTATCAATGCAGAATGAGACTGACAGTTGAAGCTTCAAAGAAAATCAAAGCCTCTTCTGGAAATACCAGTTGCCGAACCCTTACTAGAATTTTTTTATTCCCCAGCCAGCCAAATAAGCAATCATGATATTCAGGCCTGGTGAGGGGTGGGGTGGGGTTGTAAATCTCTTCTTAGACAGATATGTTTTACATTTTTCTTGGTTTTTCTTTTAGGTAGCCAACATATATTGGTCTACAGCTTGTATCCTACTTTATCATCTCTCATTATGAGCAAAATGATAGCTCCTAATTTTGCCTTGTGGGTACTCAGTGTATTGTAGTGGAAAGAGTTATAGACTAGGACTCTGGTGACCAGGGTTCAAATCCTCACTTGGTCATGGAAACCTATTGGTGGAGTGGAACTGCCACAGCCACTCCTTAAATATCTCACATACTTTGAAGGTCATATTAGGGTTGCTATAGGTCAGTTCTGCCTTGATGTTACATAAGGTAAAGGTAAAGGTTTCCCTTGCTCGAAAGCCAGTCGTATCTGACTCTAGGGTGCAGTGCTCATCTCTGTTTCTAAGCCGAAGAGCCAGCGCTGTCTGCTTCTGCAGACGTTTCCGTGGTCATGTGGCAGGCATGACTAGACACCGGAGCGCACGGAACGCTGTTACCTTCCCACCGAAGTGGTCCCTATTTATCTACTTGCAATTTCTTGCTTTCGAACTGCTAGGTTGGCAGGAGCTGGGATGAAGACGGGAGCTCCTTTCCGTCCTGCAGTACTCAGGAATTGAACTGCTGACCTTCCGCTTCCCAGTCAGCGTCTTAGTGACTTGAGCCACTGCAGTACCCTGAGCCACTGCAGTACCCTGTTACATAACTAACTAAATAATTAAGTCTTAATATTCTAAAATCAGTCTGAAGTTTTAGACCATCTAGTTGAGTAACATTTCCCCTATGTATGTATGTATGTATGTATGTATGTATGTATGTATGTACGTATGTACGTATGTACGTATGTACGTACGTACTAGATAACAGAATGATAGAGGGATAATATGGCTTAATGATATTTTTCTCCACCATGGTTCCATATAAATCTATCTCTATCATTCTGTTATATATAAAAATTGTCTTGTAATATTCAGTATGGCTTAATGATTTTTTCTCGACCATGGTTCCATATAAATCTATCTCTATCATTCTGTTATATATAAAAATTGTCTTGTAATATCCAATATGGCTTAATGATTTTTTCTCCACCATGGTTCCATACAAATCTATCTGTCTATCATTCTGTTATCTAGTATCATCTTCTTTGTGTGGAGTGGGAGGGACATGATGTTCATTTTTTTGATAAAATACAGGCAGTTTCTTTAACTATCACGCATTTTCTCTTTCATTTTATAGAAATGAAGAAAGTGGCTCTATCGTCTTAGGATAAATAATTCATACATGTAAAATTAACGATTAGTTTGAGAGCGGCTATGAAATATTTAATTTGATTGAAATGGCCAGGCTAGTGCATTTCAGATATTAAAGTTTCAGTCAAACAATAAAGACAATTCCATTTCTTGTGCTGTTCACACATTATCTAACTCTCTTTTAATAAACATTTTTGGAATCTAAATATGATCATTACATGAAGATTGTCATGATTGATTATATAAGAAAACTGATTGCAAGAATAGTAGCTTATTTTTCTCCATTATTCGGTACTCAAGAATTCTTAGAGGAAGACATGTGGCTTTAAAAATATTGAAAACACAACAGACAATTTTCTAATGCAGAGGCTACTCTTGAACATTCCATCACAATACTAATGTACTTTTCTTTACAACATACTCTAACCTAGATGTTTTATATATTTTATATTAGTTCTGTTTCAGAGCAGATGCGAACATCTGAAGCTTATATGTTATAAAATGACATTTGATCAAACATCCCAAAACAACAAATCTGTGGCTTTCTTGAGCTTTATATTAGAATGATGGAGGCCCCAAAGTTGCTAACTTTCCAATCCTTAGTCAGGGAGCTAAGAAAATCTAATAAAATGGCTTAGTAAGTCTGAAATGATTAATAAAATGGTAAGCAAAAGAAGTAGAAAGGGTTAGCAGAAGGGACATGATTTGTAGGGTAAAATAGGACAGTCAGTCAGATGTTTATTATTTATTTATTTATTTAATCATATTTCTATTGCCGCTCCCTCACCGAGGCGACTCTGAGCAGTTCACACATTGACAATAAAACTCTACAAAAACATCTAAAACATTAAAAAGAAAACCCATCAAGTTAAAAATTCTTTAAAAAAATATCTTCAAAAGTTCTAAAACGTAGACAAGACAACCCACGGTGGCTGTCACCCCAGCCGCCCCCCACACCTGCTGCACCAGCCAGGTCTTGAGGCTCTTACTGAAAGGGAGAAGCTCTGCCTGGAGGCGAATTTCAGTTGGCAAGAGGTTCCAATAATAATAATAATAATAATAATAATAATAATAATAATAATAATAATAATAATAATAATAATAATAATAATGTTTTATTTATACCCCGCTTTCCTTGACCCAATGGGCGACACAAAGCGGCTTACAGATATTTAAAGGATCAGTAGAAATATACAATAATTCAAGACACAATATAACCAAACAGTTACAAAAAATTCATCACAGTTCACATTACACAATACAGTATATAGCTGATGGAACTATAAGAGAGCCCCTCTGGTCCGCTCTAGTGGGGCGGACAGATGTTCTAGGGGCGATGCGGTCTCTTAAATTGGTGGGAGGAAGCAAGTCAGACAACAGCTGTAGGATTATGTGGGCTGTAGTCAAAAATAGACTTTTCCAAGCTTTACAATTTTGGATTAGGAAAAAACTGATGGATTTTCAAGCTAGTGCACAACCAGTCAGATGAAGAAGAGCTATTGAAAGACAAAGGAAAGATTGTGTGATTGCCTTATGTAATTGCATAAGCCAACAAGATTCTGGCCATTGAAAATAACTAAAAGTAATTTTTAAATAATAGCAAATGATGCAGTTTTACTACAATTGTTGTGAAAGCAAAGGCACAGCATGAAATGAAAATTGTGAGAATTATTGCATGAAATGGACAGGCTAGCACATTTCAGATGTCAAAGTTTCATTTAGTAGAAATACTAAATGAATTGAAAACAATAATAATAAAACCTTTTACACCTTTGAGTCTGATTAAATTAAAAATAGAAATCATGGTTATATGTCACTAGAGTGCCAATGGCCATGTTATGTGAATTAACATGTGCACACATTTTACTGCCCATCCACCCAAAGGGGGAAACCACTCAGAGGCCTCGGTGTTACAGGGAGGAGCCTATGCTCTATAAGAAGCGCGGAAAAGCGGCTGGGGTGTGGAGATGAGATCAGTGAGAAAACACTCCCAGAAAGAACCAAGATAATAGCAAATGTGTTTAATGTTCTTATAAGTGTACTTAATAAATCTTTACTGACTGTTGGCTGAATTACTGGCTGAGTAGTCTACGAAGTGCCAATGCATATACAAACAAACACACTGCGATATACAAATATAAATTCACAATGTAAGAAATGCTTCCCCCTCCCCTGAACAACTCTGTATGGGACATAAGTATTCCCCACCAAGAAGTCTCTGTTCGTAGAACCAGTACTTGTGTGCTAAGTAAATCAGTCTGTGGCTCCGATGTAATTCATGCGTTGCAAGTAACAGGTCTTCAAAGGCAAGAAATGCTGAAGGTGAGCCACAGCGTATCGTCAATTGGAGAAAGTTCAAACATGTCCCATTACAGGTGTTGGAGAGGAACGGTGTTCTAGAAATGTTTCGATGTCCCTCCGGTAAGCAGACATTTCGAGAGACTTTCTCAAGAGTCTAAAGCATACAGTAATAAGAAGAACACGACAAGCTAAAATCTGCAAAAATCATTGCTCAAACCACAGAATATACTATGCAATTATGTAACTATATAAAGTGTATGGACATTTCAGTACAATATCAATAAGACGGACAAGCACATACCTAATAAGACTGAATTACGTGCGCTGAGACCTCCATAGTATATTCCTATTGTGTTCTCGTGTTAACCAAAACTTGGGAAAGTCTGGTATAAATACCCCTGAGCAAAAAGACTCATCTGAAGGTAATCAACTATGATGACAGGTCCTGTGTACCTCTGAGTTACAATTGTTAAAGGTATAGGGCATGAATCTACAGATCTAAGCAATTCAACAAAGCTCCCTATAGGTCCGGAATCACAGAAATGCGGACAGGTCCCACTCCGTATTTAAACCATGGGGTGACAGCGTTTTAAAGTGGTGGATATAGAATGCCTCTCTCTGCAATAGAAAGCGCTCAACATCGATCACCTGGTGCTTACTAGGTAAGTAGGCTTCGAGCACTACCATCTTCAGCTCTTTGTATGTATATTTATTTCTATGAAGTGATTAACCATAGGTGCATTGATGGTTCGATTTTTAATACGGGATATATGTTCGCCTAGACGTACCCTGATAGGTCGTCTGGATTGCCTGATATATGCCAATTGGCATGAACAGATGATCATATAGACGGACTCGCTTGTGTTACAATTTGAAAATTAGGTTAAATCCAAAGAGAAGTTACTGTAAGGTAATTGTACATGATTAGTGCGCCACATGTAAGTACAGAACTTACAGTGCCCACACGCAAAATGCCCTGTGGGAGCTCTAGAATTAACGGAACGTGGGTTGATGTCAGCCCGAGAGATGTAATTGGCAATGGTATTAGTTTTACGAAACCCTATAGTAAGTCGCTGTTGGCAACCCGGTATAGAGTCAAGAATGTGCCAGTGTCTCAGTATAATATTTTTAATCTTGTTTGCTAGGGGGGTGTAGTCAAGGGACCAGAATAACCTCGAGTCATCCTGAGATGTTCTCGTGTTATCCCTGAGCAAGTTGTTCCTGGGTCGTGCGTTAACGTTATCGCGCGCTGTTTTAATGATGCTGCTAGGGTATCCCCTGTTTCTTAGTGTAAAGGAGATTTTGTTGGCCACCGTATCGTAATCCTGAGGTTGCGATGAGTTGCGTTTTGCTCTTATCAGGAAACTATATGGAATGTTAGCCTTTAAGTGATGCGGGTGAAAAGAATTGAATTGTAGGTATGCAAAACGATCTGTCGGTTTATGGTAGAGTTTTGTCTGAATCCTGTTGTTTCTAATAAATATAGTAAGATCAAGAAATGGTAAGGCAGTAGAATCTGCAGTATGTGTAAAATGTAACTGAGGGTGTTGGCGATTGATCCATTGACAGAAATCTGTAACTGAAGAATAATCTTTGAAAATAAAAAACAAATCATCGATGTACCTCTTGTAGCACAAAATATCCGAAAAATAGGGGTTGACTAAGGGATCTAAAATGAAAGTTTTATCAAAATCGCACATGAAGATGTTCGCAACGGATGGTGCAAAATTTGAGCCCATGAAGACTCCTTGGATCTGTAAATAATAAGAATGTTCGAACCTAAAGAAGTTGTGCTCAAAGCATATATCTAACAGATCTAAAAGAAAATTAGAAGGTGGAAAACCATTACGACGCGAGTCCAAATGATGTGCAATGAGAGACCGGGCTTCAGGGAGCGGTATGTTCGTGTACAATGAGGTGACATCCATTGTAAGGAGTACCGCATCAGGCGGGACTACAAAGTTCTCTAGTAACTGTATGAAGTGTGTGGAATCTTTAACATAAGCGGGCGTAGCTGTGGCAAAAGAATGAATGTTGTGGTTGATAAATTTAGCTATGGGCTCTAATAGGGAATTATTAGCACTGATTATTGGTCTACATGGAATGATGTCCAAATTAGTGGAAAATTTGTGCACTTTGGGTAACAAATAGAATATAGGTACTCTGGGAAATTTATTGAAAAGAAAATGAAACGTGCTATCTGATATGTAATCCATGGCTAGTCCCTCTTGCAGCACGACTGAAATGATGTTAGAAACATGTGCCGTGGGGTTGTTGTCTAATCTTGTATAGCAGTTGGTATCAGATAATTGTTGCCTGGCAGCTTTAAGATAATCTATTTTGTTAAGTAACACTACACCTCAACCCTTATCTGCTGGTTTTATAACTATCTCCGGGTCTTCTCCCAGGTTTTTAAGCAGGGCCATGTCCTCCCAATTTAAATTGTGGGATTTTTTGGAAAGGGATTCTAGTTTAGTAATATCGGGAGATATAAGCCACTTGAAGACCTCTATCGAAGGATTTTCCACGTTAGGGGTAAAAGTGGAATGGGGAGTGAATAATCTAGGTTGTGTTCCAGAAATTTATATTTATATGCAACTTGATTGAAGAAGCCTGGGACATCAGTGAACTAAATATTACTGGGGCTGGTGATGGCAATAAATTTATAATTAATAGTTAACAAGTTTGGACTATCGAGCCTTGGAAAACTGCCCAGGCCAGGAGAGGAGGAACGGATGGGGGAGACGAAGAGGCCCGCTGGCCACGCCATCGGCCGGCGTTTCCAGGCCCCGCCCTCCCCCCCTCGCCAGGACTCAAAAGGCGAGGGGGCCTGCCGGGCAAACCACCACCGCCGCTGTGCTCGGCCCCGGCGGGGGCGAAGAGGCCCGCTGGCCACGCCATCGGCCGGCGTTTCCGGGCCCCGCCCTCCCCCCCTCGCCAGGACTCAAAAGGCGAGGGGGCCTGCCGGGCGAACCACCACCGCCGCTGCGCTCGGCCCCGGCGGGGGCGAAGAGGCCCGCTGGCCACGCCATCGGCCGGCGTTTCCGGGCCCCGCCCTCCCCCCCTCGCCAGGACTCAAAAGGCGAGGGGGCCTGCTGGGCGAACCACCACCGCTGCTGTGCTCGGCCCCGGCGGGGGCAAAGAGGCCCGCTGGCCATGCCATCGGCCGGCGTTTCTGGGCCCCGCCCTCCCCCCCTCGCCAGGACTCAAAAGGCGAGGGGACCTGCCGGGCGAACCACCACCGCCGCTGTGCTCGGCCCCAGCGGGGGCGAAGAGGCCCGCTGGCCACGCCATCGGCCGGCGTTTCCGGGCCCCGCCCTCCCCCCCTCGCCAGGACTCAAAAGGCGAGGGGGCCTGCCGGGTGAACCACCGCCGCCGCTGCGCTCGGCCCCGGCGGGGGCGAAGAGGCCCGCTGGCCACGCCATCGGCCGGCGTTTCCGGGCCCCGCCCTCCCCCCCTTGTCAGGACTCAAAAGGCGAGGGGGCCTGCTGGGCGAACCACCACCGCCGCTGTGCTCGGCCCCGGCAGGGGCGAAGAGGCCCGCTGGCCACGCCATCGGCTGGCGTTTCCGGGCCCCGCCCTCCCCCCCCTCGCCAGGACTCAAAAGGCGAGGGGGCCTGCCGGGCGAACCACCACCGCCGCTGTGCTCGGCCCCGGCGGGGGCGAAGAGGCCCGCTGGCCATGCCATCGGCCGGCGTTTCTGGGCCCCGCCCTCCCCCCCTCGCCAGGACTCAAAAGGCAAGGGGGCCTGCCGGGCGAACCACCACCGCCGCTGTGCTCGGCCTCGCCTTCCGTGCCCCGGAGGGCTCAAAGGATGTTGCCCCGTGCCGCCCGAGGACCTGTCCTGCCTCTCCTCGGGTCTTGCAACACCTGGTCCCGGTGGATGGGAGGCCGGGCACCACCGCTACGTCCCTGCCTTCCGAGCTCCGGAGGGCTCAAAGGACGCTGCCCCGCGCCGCCTGAGGACCCGTCTTACCTCTCCTGGGGACTCGCAACATCTGGTCCCGGTGGATGGGAGGCCAGGTGCCGCTGCTACGTCCATGCCCCGATGCTACTGTGGGTGGAATGTCTCACCACAGTTGAGGGCTCAACGTAGATCTGAAAGAATGCCCCACCACTTCCATCACCGCCGGAGCCGTGCGGAGGGTGGTGGGGGGAGTGAGTGGGGTGGTTTTATTTGGGGGTGGAAGGGAGGGAGGGAGAGACTGCTCGGCCAGCCAGAAAGGAGAGGCAGCATTCTGTCCAAGGCAATCAGGGAGGCTCCGGAGGCCAATATAGAGGTTGTGATGGGCATGGGGCGATATAGCGGGTACCGAGGGGCGGGCCGCACTCGGGGAATGCGGGGCAGATGCTTAGTATCTGTCCCTCGTTCCAGCCCCATGGTTACACCTCTAGGTCCTGAGCAGCTGACCCAGGGTGACCCTGCCCTTAGGCTGCTGCTGATGAATGCCAGGTCGGTATGTAATAAGGCCCCCCTGATACAAGACTCCATTATGGGGGAGCGGGCCGACCTGGCATGTATCACTGAGACCTGGCTGAGACCAGAGGATGGGGTTCCTCTGTCAGAAATGTGTCCAGCTGGGTTCAGTATTTGGCACCAGCCTAGGGATGAGGGTAAGGGCGGTGGCGTTGCCATCATAGCCAGGGAGTCACTGGGAGTCACCAGGGCTACCGCTCCACAAATTCTGGGTTGTGAGGCCCTGCTTCTGCGTCTGGGCTTTAAGGGTCAGTTGGGAGTCTTACTCCTGTACCTGCCCCCTTGCAGGGTAAGGGACTCCCTGCCTGAGCTCCTCGAGGCCATCTCAGCGTTGGCGTTGGAGTTCCCTAGACTGATGGTTCTGGGGGACTTCAATTTGCCTTCGCTGGGGACTGGCTCCGGGGTGGCTCAGGAGTTCATGGCTTCCATGGCAGCTATGGACCTGATTCAGGTAATTCAGGGCCCGACCAGGGGCAGTGGCCACACACCAGATTTAATCTTTTTGTCGGAGCGGTGGCAGAGTGTTCTGAGACTACGGAAATTAGACATAACACCTGTGCCATGGTCAGATCACTATTTGGTGGCTCTAGACTTCCTGGGTGCGACGCTTCATCGTAGGGAGGCAGGGCCTATTAGAATGGCCCGCCCCTGGCAACTGATGGATCCTGATGGATTCCAGAGGGAACTGGGGGATTTCCCTCTGGATCAGCAACACGATTCGCCCGAGGTGCTGGTTGACCTGTGGAACAGGATGACAACAGCGGCCTTGGATGAAATCGCACCACCACGGCCTCTCAGAGCTCATGGAGCTAGGTCATCTCCGTGGTTCACAGATGAACTGCGGGAGCTCAAACGGGCAAAGAGACGCCTAGAGCGCCGCTGGGTGAAGACCCAGAGAGACTCCGATTGGACACTAGCTAGAGCCGCTATTAGGGCCTATCTAGTGGTGATGGAGGTGGTGAGGCGGCAATACTTCACCACCCTTATTGCCTCCGCTGATAATCGCCCGGCCACCCTGTTCCGGGTTACCAGGTCTCTCCTTGGTAGGGGGACCCCGGTGCCTGGTTGGCAGGGGTCGGCTGAGGACTTTGCTGACCATCTAGTGGAGAAAATCGATTGGATTCGCTCTGGGTTTAATCCTGGCATGGATGGGGAGAGTCCGGAGGGAGCTGGAGTACAGTCTTGCCATACCATCTGGGACCGGTTTGATCCAGTTGCCCCTGATGAAGTGGACAGGCTCCTTGCAGCTGTGCGCGCCACTACCTGCCCATTGGACCCCTGTCCCACCTGGTTGGTGAAAGCCTCCAAGGCGGTGACAGGTGACTGCGTTGGGGCTGTGATCAATGCATCATTGCGGGAGGGGGTGTTGCCTGCACCTTTAAAACATGCTTTGGTGCGCCCCCTCCTGAAGAAACCTTCCCTCGACCCAGCTGTCCTAACCAACTATAGGCCTGTCTCTAACCTCCCCTTTTTAGGGAAGGTGTTGGAGAAGGCAGTGGCGTGTCGGCTGCAGGGGGTGCTGGATGAAGCAGATTATCTGGACCCCTTTCAGTCAGGATTCAGGCCGGGATATGGTACCGAGACGGCATTGGTCGCACTGATGGATGATCTCTGGCGGGAGCGGGACGGTGGTCACCCATCCGTCCTTGCTCTTCTTGACCTCTCAGCGGCTTTCGATACCGTTGACCACGGTATCCTTCTGGGACGGCTCCGAGGATTGGGAATCCAAGGTAATGTGTGGTCCTGGTTTTCCTCATTTCTGAGGGGTCGTACCCAGTCGTTGTGGTTGGAGAGTGAGAGGTCCAGTCCTAGGCCCCTCAAATGGGGGGTGCCTCAGGGCTCGGTGCTCTCTCCTCTCCTATTTAACATCTACATGAAGCCGCTGGGTGAGATCATTCGTTCCCATGGGGTGCGGTACCATCAGTACGCGGATGACACTCAGTTGTACATCTCGGCCCATGGGGACCCCAGTGATGCCGTCAAAGTCCTTTCCAGATGCCTGGAAGCTGTGGGGGTCTGGATGGGGTCTAACGGGCTACAACTGAATCCCAGCAAGACTAAGTGGCTATGGATAGGGGGTCCTGCGTTAACCCGGGAGCTACCATCGTTGGTTCTGGATGGGGCTATTTTGCCCCAGACAGACCCGGTGCGCAACTTGGGGGTCCTCCTGGATTCACGGCTACTGCTAGAGGAACAGGTGGCGGCTGTGACCAGGAGGGCTTTCGCCCAACTTCGGGTGATCCGCCAGTTGCACCCACTCCTGGACCGAGACTCCTTGCTCATGGTCACTCACGCTCTGGTTACCTCCAGACTAGATTATTGCAATGCGCTCTACATGGGGCTGCCCTTGACGACCATTCGGAGGCTACAGCTGGTCCAAAATGCGGCAGCCCGGGTGGTGATGGGGTGTGGGCGTTATGCCCGTGCTTTGCCACTGCTCCGGGAGCTGCACTGGTTGCCAGTTTGTCTCCGGGTGCAATTCAAGGTGCTGGTTTTGACCTTTAAAGCCCTATATGGTAGTGGGCCGGGTTACCTAAGAGACCGCATCGCCCTGAGGACGTCTGTCCGTCCAACCAGAGCGGACCGGAGGGGCTCTCTAATTGTTCCATCAGCCAGAGGGGCTCGCCTCTCTGGCACAAGGAGGAGAGCCTTCTCCGTGTCTGCACCGGCCCTCTGGAACCTCCTGCCAACAGAGCTACGTCTCCGGACGGAATTGCTGCCTTTCAGAAAAGATCTTAAAACCTGGCTGGCGGGTCAAGTGTGGGGTGCAGGTGGAAGGGTAACCGCCATTGGGTGGTTGGTGTAGAAGAACTCTTCCCCATGGTGCCTTTGGATCCTGCAGCCCTTGTTTTTAGGGGGTGGGTAGTTTTAACTGTTTTAACTGTTTTAACTTGTGTTTTTAATTTTTATTGTGAACCGCCCTGAGTTGGCTTTGGCCGAGTGAGCGGTATATAAATGTGATAATTAAATTAAATTAAAAATTAAATTATATATATTTAATTAAATTAAATTAAAAATTATATATATATATATATATATATATATATATATATATATATATATATATATATATATATATATATATATATATATATATATATATATATATATATATATATATATATATATATATATATATAGAGAGAGAGAGAGAGAGAGAGAGAGAGAGAGAGAGAGAGAGAGAGATTTTCAAACAAAATTACAACATATAGTACAACACATACATAAAAAAGAAGAAATACATATTGCCGATACATACACACTATATAATTTTACCTTCTAACATCAATATCCTTTTAAACTAGTGCATTGCTGCACTAATAACATATTAACCAGTCTTTATAAATGGTGATTTAAACTTTTATCTCGACTAATATGCATAGTATACCCTTTAATTTATGAATTTATTATTTATGCTAAAACATTGCTGTATACATATATGTGCGCATGTGCATGCATGCACATGCACACATATACACACACATACAAACATACATACATACGTGCATACCTATATTGATATGTGCACCCTGTGATATTTACAATGTCCTGGAGAAATCAGATAGTCTTTATACTTTCCATCCAAAAACAAATTTGATCAGGTACAGGTTTGTTTATTTCTTCCCCTCTAAGAGAGTGATCCACAAAAGCATGTCAGATATTTCAGAATCTATTCTCTTTAACAATACCCTTTTTCTTATTTATTTCCCAAGTTAATTTGTCATTCAATGCTAAATTCCACATCTCCTTATACCATTCTTCTATCTTTATATTTATATCATTTTCCCAATTTCTAGCTATACATTGTCTGGCTGTTGTGAGCATTATTTCTAGCAGTTCTTTTTCATCCTTATTTAAATTAAAACATTCTACATCTGTTAACATGGTGGAACCCGACCCCAGTTTGATTCTCTTACCCATTATATCCTTAATCTCCTTTTTCCACTTTTTTCCAGAATTCTTTAACCACAATGCAACTCCACCACATATATTCATATGTTCCAATTTCCTTTTTACATCTCCAACACAGTTTATCTTTTTTATTATCAATTTGATGCAACCTCACCGGGGTCAGGGACCACCTCCACAGCATTTTAAAGTTATGTTCCTTTATTCTAACTGATAATGTTCTCATTATCCTCTTTTTCCATTTGTGCTTCCATACATCTTTTTCAATCTTTATATTCAGTTCCTGCTTCCAACTTGACATTAAAGCCTCATGTGGATCACCCTTGTTATTCAGCATTTTATACAATTTACTAACTATGCCCTTAATAGATCCATCTCCTTTTCTTAATTTTGAAATCAGCACCTCAAATTCAGTCTTCTCTCTATACAATTCTAGTTTTCTCCAATATTTACAATTCCATTTATTTACCATCACAATCTGAAACCAATTCAAATTCAATTCTCCAAACAAATCCTTTCTTTTATCATTACCTTTGCAGGTCCGTATCCAGTCTTTAAGCAGGAATACTCCATTTTTTACCAAAATCTCTTTTATCCTTTTATTTATTTTTACTGGAAAATCTGCTATATCTTCCAATTCTGTAATTGGTGAAATATTTGGGGCCAGAACCTTCTTTACTTTTTTCCAAGTGTTTACCAATCCCTTCATCATAGTATTTTTAGTTATCAGTTTTCCCAAATTAGCACCTAAAAAAGCATTTTACCTATATGGTTATAATCTTTCATTTCAATATCTTCCCATAGAGCTTTTCCCCCAGCCAAAATCTTCAACACATTCTTAATATGAAATGCTCGATAGTAAGACAACAAATTCGGCATCCCTAGTCCTCCTTCTTTCTGAGATAAATACCATAGTTTTTTTGACAGTGTTGATCTCTTTCCTCCATTACAGAAATCATTAAACAATTTTTGAAATTCCTTAATCTCCTTCTCTTTCATTTGAATTGCCAAAGCATCAAATAAAAAATTTAACCTAGGCAAAAGCATCATTTTAGTAATAGCAATTCTTCCAAACCATGACAATTTTAGCTTTTGAAGATTCTTGATTCTGGCTTTAATTTCTACTTTCAAATTATTATAATTCAATCTCCTTAGGTCTTCAAAATTATATGAAATATTTATCCCTAGATATTTCAATTTATTATTAATTTGAATATTACCCATCCCTTTCATCTTCTTCTGATCTTCCTTACTTATATTACATAACATCATTTCCGATTTATCCCAGTTTATCCTCAGACCTGTAATGTCTTCAATTTTTTTTAATTGCGTTTGAATCCTGTCTAAAGCCCTCTCTGGATGCTTAGCAATTATCAGAGTATCATCAGCATATAAACTTATTTTAGTTCCCATGACCCCTTCTATTCCTTTATCATCCCTAATAGCCTTTGCTAACAACTCCATGGCCAAAATAAACAAAATTGGCGATAATGCGCAACCCTGTCTTGTTCCTGCTTCTAATTTTACCTCGTCAGTAACCTCATCATTCAGTCTGACAATAGCTGTACCTTGTTGATATAGTTGATCAATTATTCTTCTAAATTTGTCACCGAATCCATAACTTTTAATTAATTCCTTTATTGCCACAAACTGCAGAGAGTCAAATGCTTTAAATATATCCAAAGATAAGCCTACTTTTTCCCTTGTTTGCCTCACTGTATCCAATAAATCTAATGTTCTTCTTGTCAGATCCGCCATATGTCTTCCTTTCAAGAAACCAACTTGGTCTACTTCTATATAATTGCCCATAAAATTATTTAGCCTGTTTGCCAATATTGCTGTAAAAATTTTGGCATCTTGGTTGATCAATGAAATAGGTCTATAAGATTCCACTTTTTCTAAATCCTTTCCAGGTTTTGGCAGCAATACAATTGTGGTCCTGTACAATGAGGTCGGAATTTGTCCCCCGTCAAGAATGTAATTATACAGCTTTACCAGCTTCGGAACCACTATATCTTTTAATTCCTTGTAGAAGTCAGCTGGTAACCGATCTTCCCCTGGTGCTTTACCCATTTTCAATCCAGCTATTACCTCTTTTACCTCTTTTTCTGTTATTTGTTCTTCCATTTTTTCCTTATCTTCTTGCTTTATACTACTGTATTTTGTTTCTCTAATTGAATTTTAAGTTTGTCTATATCTATCTCTTTTTTTGCATATAAAGCTTGATAAAATTCTTTCACAATTTTACACTTATCTCTAGTTTTGTTACATCTCACCCCTTGTTCATTTATCAAGACTCCAATTTCTCTCTTTTCCCTCTTTTCTTTGGCTGCTCTTGCTAATAACCTTGAGTTTTTATTACTAAATTCAAAATATTCTCTTTTTAAATAAGCCAAATCTCTTTTCACTTTTTCTATATCCTTTCCTATCAATTCCGCCTTTAATCTTTGCAAATCATCAAATACTTTCCTATCCTTTGTCCTTGCATGTTCCTCCTGCAATCTCTTTATATCCTTTTCATTTTTATCTTGTAAAATCTTAAATTTTTTATATTTAATACTAGCTAATCTAATATTTTCACCTCTAAAAACCGACTTCATGGAGTCCCAGACCACATTAAAGTTTACCTCATCATTGTCATTCCAATGCCAATTTTCTTCCCATCTCTCCCTAATTTGCTCTTTACATTTTTGATCCCTAAATAGTTTATCATCGTATCTCCACTTCCTTCTCGTCCTCTTTTTACCCTCCATCCTTATTTCCATCACAACTTTCGAATGATCTGACTCCTTAAAATTCCAACTTCTATTTCCTCCAGATTTCTGATCATATTCTCTGTTACAAATATATAGTCAATTCTGGAATATGAGTTATGGACCTGTGAGAAATAAGTATAGACCCTTTCTGACCCCTTGAGCTCCCTCCAAGTATCTTTCAGTCCCAAAGATGTCATCCCATTATCCAATGTTTGTCCTTTGATTCCTTTTCCACATCTTAATATATTTGTACAATCTAGATTAGACTTTGTCAAATTAAAATCCCTAGCCACAATCATCCTCGTTGTTTTCTCTCTTACCAATATTTTACAATTTCCCCCCAGAAATTCAGTCTGATGATCGTTTTGGACATATACATTCACCAGTGTTATTTCCTCATCATCTATCTTTCCTTTCACAATCAAATATCTACCCTCAGGGTCCGATATACTATTTACTATCCCAAATCCCAGTCTAGTCAATATCAAAATCGCCACCCCTCTTGACTTTGATGTGCCGTATGACCTTTCATAATGCTGCATCCAGCCTAAAAAAATTTTATTCGTCTCCTGAGATTTTTGATGAGTTTCCTGCAGAAAGACTATATCCGTCCTATCCCTCCTCAGCGCTGATTCAATTCTTCTTCTCTTAACCAGTGAGCCTGTACCTTTCACATTCCACATTAATATTTTAATAGACCTCATAATATGATTACCCACAGTCTTCTTCCATCTCTGATATCTCCCTTGGACGTGATACCATCTAACCCACAATAACTAAAAAAGCAAAAAACACAAAAAACATTCACTATTACCCTCCCCGCTTCTTGAACCAAAAAGATCGCCTCCGTCTTCTGAAAAGGGGAGGGGGGGAACATGAAAGATGACGTAACAATGAAAGCTCAAGCACTAATGTGCCTATTAAAAAAATCTGATTTAACTCAAAATCTTACTTTAACTCATCTCCCCTACAATCATCCCACCTATTTTCCCTCCTGCTGACACTCACTTCCCCCCAATTCAGTTACCACCAATGCTTGCAACTCCAGCTCTTCTGTATCCTCCCCTCCTGCTGCTCCCTCCTCCCTTGCTCCTCCATAGTCCCTTTTTATCACTCCAGATTCCAGCAAGGCCTTCCTCAATGCCAACCATTCCCTTGAAGATGCCTTAACCAAGTCATTCATACACAAATATTCCAGTGCATCCATCTCTGCATCAATCACATGCAACCTCCTTTCATGAAAGAATCTCAACTGTTGCGGATATCACCAATTGTATTTTATCCCTTTTTCCATCAAAAATCTTGTTACTGGCTTCATCTTATACCTCCAGCCACGTTACTTTATTGAAATATCATTATATATTTCCACATCATTTCCATCCATTTTTAAAGCACCAGATCCAGCTTGTTTTAAAAAAGCCATCACCTTCAATTTGTCTCCCCAGTTTGTAAATTTAACCAATACATTCCTCTGTACCACCTTTCCCTTCCTCGGTCCCACTCTATTCACACTTGCAATATCCTCGTGAACAAAAACTTTTCCCATATTCAGATTATTTAACCAATAAATTATTCTATCTTTTAGCTTATCTGGCGTTTGTTCCACCATTTTACATATCACAATATTCTGCTTTCTCATCATCTCTTCCAAAACATCGATCCTTTTTTCCTGCACATCCACTTTCATCTTAATTTCCTTTTCCTCCTCATGTAAACCTTTAATATCCCCTTGCATCAATTTCATATCATTCTGCATTAATTTTACATTAGCATTCATCCTTTGAAAATTAAGATCCATTTTTTTGAAAAATCTATAAACATTGTAGCCAATTTGTCCTGTTTTCCCATAATTTCATTTCTGTCTTTCACTCTTGCCTCATCCATCTTCTCAATTTTCTTGAATAGCTTCCCAAATTCTACCATTATCTGTGTTTGATCAAGTGGTGGTGGTTCTGGTGATGATGTCGGAGGAAATGGATCTTCTGATAAAAGGTTACCTTTTTTTTTGGCTTCACAACTTCTTCTTCCTTGCCCTTTCCCCTTGCAACTTTATCCATTGTGATATCAAAAAGCAACTTCAATCCAGCAACTTTTCTTGCACCCTCTTGTCTCTCAACTTGATGCTGCTCCAGAATTATAATCCAATTGTATTAAGTCACTCAGCAAACCAAGAATCAGACCATAAAAGAGTTAATATATCCACCACAGGCAAGGAAGTTGCTATTGTTGATATTATGTCTCCCGTGTGAAGGTCAAACAAGAAGCAAAGCCAGACCAAGCAAAATGACATAACTGTATTCCAATAACAGGGAAGAGATACTTCAACAACCAAACTAGCAATACTGAGGAAAAAAGATTCCAAGCCGTTATAATCCAAATGTACAGATGAGATCTTGCTGATATAAGCCAAATTTATATTCCACCTAACAATCCAATAATTTAATTTAATTTTAATTTAATAGTTATATTTATATATATGCCGCCCACTCAGGTAGAACCCGACTCAGGGCGGCATTACAACAAGTTCTAAAAACACATAAAAACACTTTAAAAGACCCATATCCCACCCACTTTAAAAGACCCATATCCCACCCACCCATCCCATCCACTATAAAAAGAAGAAGAGAGAGTTTTTAATTGTTTACATAAGCCAGCAGGCAGGGCCGGTGTTCCCATTAGGGCCCCACACCTGCCCTGCCAGCCAGGTCTTCAATCCTTTCCTGAAGGGCAGCAATTCTCTTTGAAGTCTTAGATCTGTTGGCAGGAGGTTCCAGAGGGTTGGTGTGGACACGGAGAAGGCCCTCCTTCGGGTGCTGGATAGATGTGCACCCCTAGCTGATGGCACTATTAGAGAGCCTCTCCGGTCCACTCTGGTTGGACGGGCAGACACTCTTGGGACAATGCGGTCTCTAAGGTATCCTGGCCCACTGCCATATAGGGCTTTAAAGGTCAAAACCAGCACCTTGAATTGCACCCGGAGACAAACTGGTAACCAGTGCAGCTCCCGAAGTAGCGGTGAGGCACGGGCATATCGTCTGCATTCCATCACCACCTGGGCTGCCGCATTCTGGACCAGCTGCAGCCTCCGGATGGTCATCAAGGGCAGCCCCATGTAGAGCACATTACAATAATCTAGTCGGGAAGTGACCAGAGCATGGGTGACCATAAGCAAGGAGCCCCGGCTGCTTGATTGAAGACTTTCTCCAAAAAAATTGGCAACAATTTATTGTAATCCACCTTATAACAATGTTCCAATAACCAGATTCCTCAGTGCTATCCAGGGATTAATATCCAAAATCTTGCAAGGTGGAAGGAAGGGGACGGAGAAGGAGGGGCAAAACAGGGGCTCAGACAAAAGTCAAGAAAAAGAAATACTTATATTATATTAAAAAAGAAGTCCAGCACTTATCTATTTAGTCCTCTGGCACAAACGCCGACCACATCTTCTGCACCAGCTGCAGCTTCGCGGGGTGTCCCTCCTCCCTTCCTCTCCAAAACCTCCAAAAACTCCAATTGCCCCTTTAATCTCCGTCCTTTTAACCACACACACACTCCAAAATCTTCACCTTCTTGTCTTCCTTCCTTCCTTTCTCTCCCTTCCGTCCGTAAGACTCCAAAAACTTCTACCGTTGTTTTCCCTCTTTAAGTTTCGCTTTTTGCCACTGCCGCCGCCATTATCCCTCCTTTCCCACCGTCTAACTTTCTTTCATGTCCTTGATCCTTCAGTCACTTGCCTTCCTTCGTTCCGTTCTCCAATCCACCCCCGTCCGCAATGCAGCCGGCAATCTTAATTTCAGACTTTATATTTTCGGCAAACTTACAACTTCTTGTTCCAATCTCCTCGATCCCGTTCGCTGCGGAACCGCTGGGAAAGCAGCGGCTTTCGCCGCTTGCCCCCCGGCCAAATCCGCTCTCGAACTTCGATCTTCAGTTCAAATTTTCACTCTTTACACTTTCCTCATATAAAATCTTTTTAAATTATTTGTAATCAGATTTATTTCTTTGTTTAATTCCTCATTGAGAAGCACGAGCCCACAAAAAAGTGTGTTAACTCGTCGTCATCTTAGCCATGCCCCCGCATACCGATTCCTGAACATCAAACTGGCAACTAAGGTGGGATGGCATCCCATAAGGCTAGTCTGAGTCCATTCGATGTAGCCACCCCAGAGAAATGGAACCTGTACGAGTGACAGTTTCAGTACGCCATGGCAGCCGAAAGCATCATTGAGGAAGATCAGAAAAGATCCTGCTTCCTTTCTCATTGCGGTCTGGCCACTCTCAAACTTGCCATCCACTTAGCCCTGCTGAGAGACGTTGATGACGTCCCCCTCGCAGACATCCTTGGGGCCTTGTGGAACCATTTCCAGCACAAGGTGTCCATCTTCCTGGCCCAGGTGATGTTTCACAGGCGTGACCAACACCCCAGGGAGTCCGTGGCCAACTATGCCACTGCACTGAGGTTGGCTGTCTCCCCATGCTAGTGGCCCAATTTGGAGGGTGCCCTCTGCGACCGTCTGCTGGCCGGCCTATGTGACAAAGAGGCACAATGCTGACTCATGACGAGGGAAACACTTACCTTCAAGTCAGTCTTGAGGGAAGCATTGGCATCTGAGGCAGTGAGATCCGCTGTCAAGTTGTTCAAGCAGTGGCTTGCCACCTCCGGGGGTCTGGGGTCTGTCGTGCAGGCCCATCGCTGTTTGTCATCGTCTGGCCCCCTGATTGTCGTCCGCATCACCGGCATCAACGTCCATGTCAGGATCCAGCAATGAAGAAGGCGAGGTCTGGAAGATCCAGAAAAAGACGAAGGACAGGTATGCTGTTGAGAAGGCCCAGAGGAGGTGAGGAGGTGTGATGGCTGCAGAGGATGACACGACTGTCACAAGTGTCCCTTCAGGGACGGCAACTGCCACCATTGTGGAGGTGTGCCAACAGCAACAGAAGCAAGTTCCAGCATGGGATGAGTGACCAAGGCAGAAGGGAGCATCCATCTCTAAGATTTCATCATTGGAGCCACTCGTCAGCTGCATTTCCTGTGCCGCAAACCGTTTCTTCGCTGAGATCCAGTTGCAGGGCGTCCCAGTCAGGATGCAGGTAGATTCGGGTACGTCCTACTCTATCTTGCCCCAGAAGGAGTTTCTGAGGATTCCCCCAGCCTCACACCCAAAATTGTGGGCGCTGAAGATGTCCCTTCGAGACGTTTAGGGTTGCCAGATTCCAGTCTTAGGGGTGGGGGATTTTGCAGCCAACTTCAAAAACATTTTAGCAAGGTTGCCCCTTGTAGTGGTTAAACAAGGTACCAACTGCCTACTGGGGATGCAGTGGTTTGAACCACTAGGAATTAGACTGTCCAGCATCAACGCCATCTGAGCTGACCAGGTGCAGGATGTTTTCAACGTGCACCCGGCAGTATTCAAAAAAGGACTTGGAACTTATTTGGGCCCCCCGGTTTCCTTCGACCTTGATCTGACCATGTGGCCTGTTCGTCTCAAGCCTCAACGTGTTCCCTTTGCATTAAAGGACAAAATCAAGCCTGAACGTGATAAACTTGTGGGTCAGGGAATACTGATACCAGTGGATTCCACAGAATGGGAAACACCCATTGTCATGGCAATTAAGTTTAATGGGGAGGTTAGAATTTGTGCGGATTATAAATGTACAATTAACAAGGCAATCAGGCCTAACGCTTACCCGGTGCCTGTAGTAAGCCATTTGTTAGCAACGTTGCATGGGAGGAAATGATTTGCTAAATTGGACCTAGTCCAGGCCTATCAGCAGCTCTCCGTTACAACTGCTGCCGCTGCTGCCCAAACTATTGTTACTCATAAGGGGGCTTTGAAGGTAACCTGCCTGCAATTTGGGGTTAATGCAGCCCCTGGCATTTTTTAATCTTTGGTTGAACATCTCCTGAAGGGTATTCCCCCGGGGTTCTCCCCTATTTTGACGACATTCTAATAACCACGGGAGATGGGTTCAAGCTCGCAGAATGCTTAGACCGGGTTCTGTGGAGTTTCAAAAAGGTTGGGTTACGTCTTCGGAAAGACAATGTGTTTGCTATGCCAGGGAGGTAGAATTTTTGGGGTTTTGAATAACTCCTGAAGAAGTCAAGCCCTCCAACTCCAAGGTTGCTGTTGTTCGCAATGCCCCCCAACCAACTGCAAAAACAGAATTGCGGTCCTTCCTGGGTCTGCTCAATTTTTATCATTCCTTCCTGCCTAGGAAGGCCTCTGTAGTTTAACTGCTCCATCAGTTACTTTAAAAAGATGCAGTTTGGCATTGGGGGCATAGCCAGGAAAAAGCGTTTCATGAGCTAAAAGAGCTTCTGTCTTCTGAAGCAGTCCTGACTCACTTTGATCCAAAAAAAGCCCATGGTTCTTGTGTGTGATTCTTCACCTGTGGGGCGGGGGAAGTTCTCTGCCATTCTCTGGAAAATAGAAAAGAAGCCCCCTTTGCATTCTATTTAAGGTCCCTATCTAAAGCAGAACGCAACTATGCCCAGACTGACTGAGAAGCTCTGGCTATAGCTGCTGGAACAAAGAAGTTCCACGACTTTTTATACAGGAGGGAGTTCACAATTGTAACTGATCACAAACCATTGCTGGGGATTTTCATTACTTCTAAGCCCACTCCTCAAATACTCCCCCCCCCCGTATGTTGTGATGGGCTATATTCCTGAATGCCTATTAGTTCTCTCTGGTTCACTGCCCAGGAAAAGAGATCAGCCATGCTGATGCTCTTTTGAGATCCCCTTTGCCAGAGTTGGGGGAGCCAAACTGCAAAATTGAACAGGATCATCAGGTGCTGATGATCAAATTCCTTGATTCACCCTGCCATTGTGCCTTCGGACATTACCTAGGTGACTGCAAAGGACAAACTCCTTTCACAGGTAGTGTCCTGGGTTAAAAAAAGGTTGGCCATCAACTTCTCCCTCAGAAGACTTCAATGCCTTTTACAGAAAACGGTTCGAGCTGTTGCTCGAGAGGGGTTGTTTACTGTAGGGCCAAAGGGTGGTTATTCCTGCTGTGTTATGTTCTAAGGTTCTTAGACTATTCCATGTTAGCCACCCAGGAATCGTGTGCTCCAAAGCAATGGCACAAAGTTACTTCTGGTGGCCACAGGTGGACAAACATATAGAACAATTGGTGGGCACTTGTTCCAACTGTCAAAGCTCTAGACCCGAGGAGTCCCAACTTCTCTCCCAGGAATGGGACACAGCTCATGGACCATGGTCACAACTGCACACAGATTTTGCTGGTCCAGTTCATGGCACATTATTCATGTTAATGGTCGACTCATTTTCAAAATGGTTGGAGGTTAGTCCGATGCCAAGTACCTCATCAGCTATAACCATTAAACAGTTAAGAAAGCTGTTCAGCTGTTTCAGACTACCAGAGGTGTATGTGTCCCATAACGCCACAACTTTCACCTCTGCCAAATTCCAGGCATTCCTCGAAAGGAATGCTATTTGGCATGTCACTTCTGCCCCGTTCCACCCTGCCACCAATGGTCAGGTGGAACGTCAGGTTCACACCACTAAGGAGGCTCTTCGCTGCATGGGGCAAGGGGACATTGAATTACAGCTTTGTCAATTCCTCCTGTGCAACAGGATGACCCGCTGGCCTCGGGGCTATCTCCAGCTGAACTATTATTGTGCTCGATCAGCTAGATCCTTCCAGGGTGGAGGATAGAGGGGTTAATGTAGAAATAGAGGGGTTAATGTAGAAATTTCACATAAAAAGCTTTTTTCAGCTGGAGATCCCATGCATTGTTGGAACTATGTGACTGGAGGGCCATCATGGGTTTCAGGTTTTGTGGTGGAACAAACAGGACCAGTGTCCTATCAGGTCAAAACGGGTAATGGTTTATTGTGGCGGCGAAACGCTGACCAGCTCAGACATTGGATAACGGAGTTTCAGGAGGTATAAGGAGAAAACACTTGTGGCAATTCCACATTAGGGGCCTCCCCCACCCGCTTATTCCAAGGGGGAGATGAAGATGGCTCGGAAATCAGTTGTACTGCCCAGCTTTCTAATTAAAGCCAGCCACAGTTTCTTTGGTAGTCGACAGCGAGTCGGGAACGTGGTAATTTGCCTTTTGAGTTACAGGATCGGGGGGAGTTTTCTGAGTGTTCCCCCACTCTTCCAAGAGAGAATCAGGGTTATGATTTCTCTCCCAAGGCCCCCCCATCCTCCTGTGTTCAAGTCTACCACCACTCCAACCCAAGCGAGGCAATTTCGTGTAGAGTCGCCCCTTACTCAAAATGCTCAAAGGAGGGAATTTTCTTTTGGATTTTTCCACTTCCAATTCAGAGTTTAATTTAGAGCAATCCCCTGCTCTACCTTCATGCAAACAGGGTTATGATTTAGTTTCACCCCTCCCTGGTTCCCATTCAGGATCGGGACAGTGCTCCCACAATGCTACTACCTCAGATTGAATCCCCAGTGCAGGAAACCATTCAAAGGAACCATGTACTCCTAGGTCTACCGATTTCAGTCAAGTGTCAGTGCAGCCCAAAAGAGTCTGTGGGCCCCCACAATGGCTAAGGGACTTCATCCCATCCTGGGGGGAGGGGGGAGGGGGGAGGGATATTGTGTATGTAACTGAATGTGTTGTTTTAACAGTTTGTATTTAATTGTTGAGATCGGGTGATCCTTCATTTTGTATTCTTCTTGGAACTAAGCTCTCATGGGACTTGGGTTCCCACCCTTTCTAACGAGAAGCACAAAAGGCTTCACAGTCTTTGTCATCCTACAAACACCCCACTGTTCTCCCAACCAATCCAGTTGCTTCCCACCCAAATGTATTTTTCCTGTATTGTATATATAGACGCTGCTGCGCAATTGCTCTCCATGTTCACTTCCCAAAATAAAGTTGTGTTTGGCCCTGTTATGCTGGCTGCTGCATATCAATCCCTGAACATCAAAGACATCATCACTCCATTCAAGGTCATAAGCAATAATCTGGACATGGGTAGATACACCCAAATGTTAACACCGTTTACCCTCTAGGATGCCCCATTGCAGGTCATGTTAATGCTGTATTGTTATGTCATCAATAAAGTGGCCCATGTTTTGACCAACAGATAGTTGTCGTCTGCTTCATGGGGTGGACTGGGTGGCAAAGGACAGCTGAAATATGCTAAAAGTGAAAAATGCCAATATGTATTTTACAATTTGTAAATTACAGGAGACAGTCCATAAAATGTTAGGAAGTGGTGACAAAGCAATTCCAGCAAAAATTGAAAATTTTTCAGTGGTAAGGTAACACCTGTTTTCAGATCAGTTTTATGCAAGCCCATAGGCAAGAATGTAAACCAAAGATTTTCAGATCAAAGCATAAAACATAGATACCTAACAAGTGTGTCCAAACAATAAAGAATCAAGAAAGTTTTAATGAAGTTTTCGAATATGCAATTTTAAAACAAAATAAAGTAGGATTTGGAAAAATTCACAGTCAACCTTATCTAAGCACATGAAAGAAGAAAATGAAGGTCAGTAATTGCCATCTAGCTCAGCATTTCTGCAAGGAACAACTTTCTAAGCTGTTGTGGACCAACGGTGAAATACACACACACACAAACACACACACACACACACACACACACACACACACACACACACACACACACACACACACCATCTGAACTTTTCTTGTAATCTCATTATTCACCCTAGCCAGGCCTATAAGCAATTTATGCCAATTAAAGTCTGGTCTGTGTTGATTAATCATTTGATGTGTGTAGTGACAGATGCCTCAAACAAAATATACCTTCTTGTTGGTATCACTCTATGTTATGTATGCATGTTCTCTGTACTGATAAGAATGTAACCACTCCAAATACAATGTATCTCAGCTGTAAAGGAACGCGAGCAAGCAGCCCATAGAGGGCAGCTGCGAGCGTTCAGTCTCACATGGTTCACATTGCTCAATCACGGACAGCCGCGGGAAAACCTTCCCCGCATTCAGCAGCAGGAGAAAGAACTACTGAAGGGAGGCGTGCCTGGGCGAGGCCACGCCGGTAGCGGCCAATGAGCTACCGTGCTACAAGATTCAAATGTATAATGCTACTGTATATATAGAGATGTATCACCGCCATTACTTCATGCTCCACCGGATCATCATGCAATAAACCTGTGTTAAGCCAACCCTTCGGCTGTTCTGTTGTCTTTGGTCCCATACAGTAAACTGGCGATGAAGGTGGGATGATGGCTGCCCACGGGACCAAGACATGCGCCGGCTACGAGATCAAGAAGCCGGGAGACTTGGAGCTGTTTGAGATAGACTTCAATGGAGCGCTGGTGGAGCTTGAAGTCTCAGATGAGGACAAGAAGAGGGCCATCTTCGTCCGCATGCTCGGACACGAGACCAAGAGGACCTTGGTGGACCTGATCGCGCCGAGGCGGGTGAGCGACTTCAAAGACAAAGAGCTCCTGGCCGTGCTGCGCACCCACCTCCGGCCCGCGATAGCCATGTTCCCCGCTCGGAGCGCGTTCTGGAGGCGAGTCCAAGCGCCCGGGGAATCGGTCGCCGAGTTCGCAGCGGCCCTGCGACTGGCCGCCGGCCCATGCAAGTGAGAGACCCCAGAAGTCACCCTCCGGGACTGCCTGCTCTGCGGCCTGAGGGACACCGAAACTCAGCGCGCGCTGATGAAACAGGAGCCGCCTCCCACGTGGCAACAAGTCCTCGACAAGGCACAGGCCGCGGAAGCCACGACGGCCGGGGTGCAAGAGCTCCAGGACTGGCGCCCGAAACCCGCCAAGGCAGAGAGCTCGGTGCGCGCGGCACGGCGAGTTTCGAACTCTTCCGTGGAGAGCGGTGACGACGAGGACATCCGGAGGGTCCAGAAGGAGGGCCGGCGCTGTGACGGCTGCGGCGCTGCCCACGCCCGCGCCAAATGCCCGTTCCGCAAGGCCGAGTGCCACAACTGCGGCCGGCGCGGGCACATCGCCAAGGTCTGCCGGAAACGGCACGAGGCCAAGAGGAGTTCCCCAGACCGCTCGGCGAGGCAGGACCGCACCACGAGGCCCAAGGACGGCACCCGGACCACGAGGAAGCGGGACGGAGTAGGGCGCATCTCCGACGACAGCGAGGACGACGCTCCGGTTTTCAGCGTATCCACGGAGCACCCCCGATACTTCGTTGAGGGCAAGCACCCACGGAGTCAGGGATCACAGGCTCTCCTGTACTAGGTCAGGCACAAGCGCGCCCCAAGCGCACATGCGGCAAGCCACAATGGTTGCGGGACTTCGTCCCATCCTAGGGGGGAGGGATGTTATGTATGCATGTTCTCTGTACTGATAAGAATGTAACCACTCCAAATACAATGTATCTCAACTGTAAAGGAACGCGAGCAAGCAGCCCATAGAGGGCAGCTGCGAGCGTTCAGTCTCACATGGTTCACATTGCTCAATCACGGACAGCCGCGGGAAAACCTTCCCCGCATTCAGCAGCAGGAGAAAGAACTACTGAAGGGAGGCGTGCCTGGGCGAGGCCACGCCGGTAGCGGCCAATGAGCTACCGTGCTACAAGATTCAAATGTATAATGCTACTGTATATATAGAGATGTATCACCGCCATTACTTCATGCTCCACCGGATCATCATGCAATAAACCTGTGTTAAGCCAACCCTTCGGCTGTTCTGTTGTCTTTGGTCCCATACAGTAAACTCTACCTAAGATCAGGAGAGAAGTAGCAGTGGATGTGGAGAGAACTAAACAAGAGACTGACCCTCAACATGCTCTGAACAGATATGAGCCTCAAGTCCACCAGCTCAGGTCCAGAAAAAGCTTTATGGCAAGAACATTCTTGAAGATACACAAGAGCAAAACCAAATTAAAAGATGGAGGAAGGAGGTCACTGGGCAAGGAACATCATTAAAGGAGGATACTGTATAGCTGAGGAACTCAACCTCCCCTATGTCACTTAAAGGAGCCTGAAGAGACTGAGGGTGGGAATGTCTAATGCAAGACCAACATGCTCAAGTGGGGGCTGCTGGTGAACAACAACACACTGTGTGAATATTGAGAGATTCAGAATCCAGCTCATTTACTGGTCTGCTGATTACTGCCAGAAACATTCACCAATGAGGGCTTAAGGTTGGGCAACCACAAAGCGAAGAAAGTGGCTTCATTTTGGCAGTCTAGGGTTTGATCGGTACAGGAAAGAAGAAGAAATTATTGGATCAAAAAATAAATTTTATTTTCCTTTCCTTTCTTGTTTGTTTCTTGTGAATATCAAGTTGCATCTGACTTACACTGACCCTCATATAGTATTTAAGGTATGAGATATTAAAGGAGTGGTTTAACCAGTGCCAGGCCCCACCCCACTCAGTGAATCTCCATGGCTGAGCAGGGATTTCAACCTGGGTTTTTTGAGTCCCAGTCCTTCAATCCATCCGCTAAACACACCACATGGACTTACTCTCTCTCTCTCTTTGCAGGCGCACCCCCCAATAAAGGACTCAGACACAAATGAAAGTGGATAACGGCATTGGGCCACATTTATTGATTCATGCCCTAGTCCGAATTATAAATTTCTATTGGTAATTGACCAATCATAATTCTTAAGGCAAGCAGGCCGAAGTAACACTGGTAAGGTACCACCCAAAATTGCCAACGGCAATTGTTACAATGTATCTATTTGTATCAATTTGTTTGTTGACAACAAACAAATTGTTGACCGTAGTCAATATCTAACTAATGACCCCACCCTCTGACGTGTATCCGTAAAATCAGGGGGTGATGCATGCTGCCTAGCTGTAGCCATCACCCCATCGCCTGGTTCGTCGTTGACCGGACAACGTTTAACCAACTTATGCCTATCTAGTGTTGTCCAGTCAATTGCGAACCTGCCGGATACCTGTGGGTCATAAATGTTTACCTTACCAGTGCTACCCGCCACCCGGAGAGGCTTCAATAAAGGCTCGACGCCCCCCCCCAAGACCATCAGCTCGGTCGACAAGCCTGCTCGCCAATCACCCAACAGGAGGTCCATACCTCCTCGCGACAGATGGACCCCATCCCCAGCATAAAGCCCATAATTTTGCAAACTAATGGTGGGATGACGACTGACCCACCCCCAGCCCTTGGTCAAAAGGAATCGGGCCACAGCCCTGTTCACCATGCGCCTAGCGCGGTCCAGGGCCTGAAGGTCAAAGCCTCCCCTATAAGCGTGCCGTGGGACCATATCTGACCAAACAAGGGTTGTGGCGGGCCATACGTAATGTAAGTAGGCGAGGTCACCGCAAATCGCATGCTTCAGCGATAAGCCAGTGACCTGTCCCAAATCATTACCCCCGAGGTGTATGATCAGAATGTCAGGCGGGTCAGCATTCCTTCCCGAAAAGAGGAATGGCAAGAGCTCCCGCCACAACATACCGGGCTTACCGTACCATGTGAGACTTGCGTATGCACCCAGTCCCAGTCGGGGTCCCCAATCTGTCGCCGCAGCGTAACGCGCTGCCCTGTGCACGTAGCTATGGCCCACCAGCCATACTGTCACCGGTGTGATACGACACCCAGGGTCTGTCAAGGAAAAACAGGGAAGGAAGAAATATGCGGTGACTAAACCGGTACTCACGGCGGGAGCGGGCGAACATAAAACTGGAAACACTGAGAGCCCCACCTCCCCATGCTGCGTATGTCAGCCCCGGAGTACCCATAAGCAGCCGCAGTAGAGGCCGCCCCAATTCTAAATGAATGGGTGCCGTAACGGGCCCCAGGGAGGCCTACACTAGCCAGTGCCTTCCCAGTCACCTTCCAAAATTGAAATTTAGTGAGGGGAGACCCATCTTGGTGACAGAAAAACGGGCCATGGTGCGTGCCACGCAGTGCAAGGAACTCCTGTAGGGCACCAACCGGACAGATGTCTGCCAAGGAACATCGTAGCAGTCTTACACCACTGCCTATGCCGTGCTTATCTGTTTTAGAGGAGCGTATCCTCAACTGAGCCCAATCATTGCAAACATAGACATCTTCGAGTTCCAGTGCCCTACAACTTGCATCCGCCTTAGACAGCATCACAAGCTCGCTGATGCGGAGCGCTCCAAAAAAGGCCACCGTTGTAGCCGCATGAAACAGGGCTGCCTCATACCTATTGAAACATAGGTCATGCCAGCCCCGTGCCAGTTGGGTAAGGACCCCAGGGGAAATTGGGTGACGGTCGTCCAGGCTACGCCCACGTTCCCGCACCCACCCCTCCAAAACGTGTCTCACACGGAAATCAGCGGTACTGTCCGCATGACCTCTCACTTTGGCCATAAAAGCCAGCGCTGACAACCTGGATGCTATGGTGCGGGGTGCAAGGCCCTGGGCATGCAGGTAAACCATGAAACGAAGGACGTGGGCCACTGGGATCGGCCAGGTATCTGGCAGTCGAGATTGGGTACAAAATGTCCGAAAGGAAACTAACGCATGGTGATACGCCTTACGCGTGCATGGCGCCAGCGACATGCCGATCGCCCGGTTCACCTCTCCTTGCCAAAGGTCCATATCTCCTCCGGGAGTGGCGAGGGAAATTCCTCCGCGTCCGGGGCCAAGGCGCGGAACCAGGAGATCTGCAGGCGGGACAAAGCATCAGTAATATCGTTATTGACCCCCGGGACATGCCTGGCCCTGAACAATACATTGAGGCGCAGGCTGCGCAATACAAACTGGCGCACTAGTTCCATGACCCTGGGAGATTTAGAAGTCTGTGAGTTGACAATGTGGACAACTGCCGCATTGTCACACCAGAAATGCACCACCGAGTTGGCCCACTCCTCACCCCATAGCATCAAAGCCCCCAGTATGGGAAAAATTCCAAATATGTGAGATCCCTCAGGCGACCCGTGCCTGACCAGGCTGGTGGCCATCCACCATAGGCCCACTTCCCGTTGAAGTACATCCCATAACCCAGGGATCCCGAGGCATCAGACTGTATCTGAAAGCGAGGTGAAGCCAGGAGGTCAGACCTCCAAAATGAGACCCCATTGAACTCCCTCAGGAACTGGAGCCATATGTGCATATCTGCCCTGATGCCCCGTGTCAGTCTCACCCTGTGATGGGGCCTGGATAAGCCTGACATGGCGTCGCACAAGCGCCGAGCAAATGCCCTGCCAGGTGCGACCACCCTGCGAAGTTAAGGTGACCATGTAGCACCTGCAATTCCCGAAGGGATGCCTTGCGCTTAGCCAGCAATCCCGAAATGAGGGCCGCTATCCTGGCCACCTTTTCCCCTGGCAACCTAGATGCCTGCGCTACTGTGTCAATCTCCACCCCTAGGAATACTAGCTTAGTAGATGGGCCTTCGGTCTCTTCGGGCGCCAAAGGGACACCGAGTTCCTCCATTAGCGTCTGAAATGTGTTGAGGAGACGTGTGCACGTGTCCCAGCCCCGTTCACCCCCGAACAAAAAGTCATCCAGGTAATGGGCTACAGACCGAGACCCTGACCTACGGACAAATGCCCACTGCAGGAATGTACTAAAACGCTCGAAGGCCGAGCAGGATATGGAACAGCCGAAAGGCATGGCTTTGTCAAAATAATATTCACCCCTGAATTTGAAACCCAGCAACTCAAAGTCACCCGGGTGCACTGGCAGGAGACGAAAAGCCGACTTAATGTCGCACTTAGCTAACAGTGCACCCGGGCCACATGAGCGCACCATGCGCAATGCCTGGTCAAAGGATGTATACCTGACCGAGCAAAGGTCATCAGGGATAGCATCATTGACCGAGCGACCGGCTGGGTAGGACAAGTGATGAATCAGGCGGAACTCGCCCGGGGACTTCTTGGGCACTAGTCCCAGTGGGGATACTTTAAGGTTGGGGAACGGGGGCGCGGGAAAAGGGCCAGCGACCCTGCCCGCATCAACCTCCTTATTAATGCTGGCCGCAGCCACCTCCTCCCTTCCTCTAAGTGACAAAAGGTTGGGTGCATCTTGAGGAGACCTATCCCCGTGAAAGGAATACGAAACCCCAGTTGAAAACCATGAAGCAGGTACATTGCGTCTGCCCTCCTCGGGTACACTGCGAGCCAATGCTCCAGCATGTCCACATTAATTGGGGAGGGGGCCTTTCGGTGGACCCGCTCCCTCAGCGGCAGTCCTACCTGCCCCTTGTCCACCCCTACCCTTGCCCCTGAATCCTCCCGGCCTGGGACAGGCGGAGGCAGCATGGGGGCCAGAACAAGAGGGACACTCATGCCTGTACTTGCAATTCTTTCTGTTGCAAGAACCATTGGACGAGAAGGTCCAGCACAGCAGGCGGGCTGGAACCCCTTGCCCCGCCACTTGGCGGGGAACCTGTACCGGGGCCGCTCGTTGGACCGCATGTCCACAATGTTATCTCTCCCCAGGCGCCGGGCGCGTGGGGGTCATATACAGAAGCCACAGCTTCTGGCAGGGCTCGTCCCACCTCATCTCTGGGTGCAGTGGAATCCTCATGCGGAATTCCTCGTCGTAAGCCAGCCACGACGGCCAAGGGAAGTTGACCATAGCCCGGTAAATGTTGTCCAAATACTGGACCATAGGGATGGCCAGACCCGGCCTGGCCCTGGGGTAAACAGCCATGTAAATTAGGTACGCTGGCAACCAATTTGCCCATGTACGTGGCGGCTTACGACGACGTGCCTGCTCCTTATCCTTCTCATCCTGCCCTTCCCTCTCTTCCTTGGTGGGCTCCCTATTAAGAAGGGAGAAGATGTCCACATACTCGCCCCTCCAGATCTTTTCCTTGGTGGACTGGGCCAGATGGTCCCCTAGGGGCAAGGAATACCCCGCCGTCGGCAATGCCGACACCGGCACAGAGGGAAGTGCGGGCAAAGCAAAGGGGGGCCTGTACCAACCCGGACACCCCCAACACATTCCCTGCCACATAGGGGGCACCACCCCAACCCGGGCCCTGGGTCAGGGATGAAGTCGCCGGGTGGGCCGGAGGCGGCTGCACCGCCGCACCACCCGTGCGAGGCCATGGCCACTGAAAAGTCCCCCCCAGGGAAGTCAGTTGTGTGGGTGCACTAGCTTGAACTGCATACTCACCCGATGCACCCCCACGGGCCGCCCCCACCGGGGGTTCCAGCCCGCTGGGGGCGTCGGAGCTCACAACCGAAGCTGAGCTCGTCGACGGGGCCAGATCAGCACAAGTCTGCTGCGCCTGCTGAGTGGGGAGCTGCGAGGCAGTGGCCGCCACCGGCCCGCGCGCCTCAGGCAGCTCGACCCGACCCGTCGCCTGCCGCTGCCCGGCAGCCAAAGGATCAACCTGGAACCCGAAAGACGCCCCCGCTTGGTTGGCCCTTGCCAGTGATGCCTCGAGGGCCGCTACGCGGGCCAGAAGGGCCTCCACGTTAACATAGCTCCCAGCCCCGACAGGGGGCAAAGGGCCAGCTGGCCCACAAGTAACGGGCACCTGTCCAGGTCCCTGTGCCCCAGGGGCCGGATATGGCCAAGAGCCCATGCTCGGCCCTTGAGGGGCCATGGGCATGCCCTGCCAAGGCAGGGAACCCAACCACCCCCCATGGCTCGATCCCCCCATGGGGAACTGTGCACCCAGGGAAGAAGGCCCAGCCGCACGGACCATGCCAGGGGCAGTGGCCATCGTTTGCGGGCCAAGGGCCGAGGCCCCAGCCGGGGCAGCCTGCGCGCACCGCACATCGGGCCAAGGGGCCACCGATCCCATCCCACCGGTCCCGGTGGGCTCCACCAAAGGTGGCTGCTGGGCGGGCGCAGTCGCGGTCCTCCGACCCGGCTGACGCCTCCGCGCAGATCGAGCCACGTTCGCAGCTGCCTTCTTCTTAGAGGGCATAGCTGGTCTAGCTGGGAAGCCAAAGAAAGGAAAAACTGCACCGAAAAAGGCTTCCCCTGAAAGGACACAAGCGACGGAGGTAATAGGGAAAAACTTCTCCGCTCCGTCGCTTCGCGAAATGGCAGCTCGGCTGCCTCGTGGCCAGCCCTTTTATTAGGGTGCTGGCCACGCCCCTAACTACCCGGATGCCTTCGTCTGGTGGGGGGGCCCGCAAAGAGCGCAGCGGCCATTTTGGCGCCACGCTTGCATTCTTTCTTTTTATTCAAGGCCCATCTTTCAAACTTATTTTATTCAGATTCAGGTAAATTTATTCAGAAAAATACCAGCTGTGCCAGCCACCATAAATCTGTCACCCTACATTTGATTGGAAAGGCATTCATAAACAGTTTTCAATTTTAGAAACAAATTATAACACAATTCTGACTAGCATAGGATGCTTAACAGTTGGCAGAACTCAAAATGGGAAATAAACTAAAATAAACTTGGGAGAAACTGCAACCTTCAGTGTCTGATGGCTTCTAAGAAATGTCTTGTTAGAAACCATAAAATATAACACTGATTTTGTGAAGACAATAAAGTAAATAATGAAGTGCATGTTCACATATGTTGATACATTTAAAAATAATGTATTTTCAGTGCCCTGTGCTCCTTCTAGCTAAGAAATGCAAATGTAAACTCTCATTTTAGTAATTTTTAAGTAGGGCTTTCCAGTACCCGGTTATGTGAATGTTGTCTTATTTCCAGAGAGTATGCCTTAATTCTAGCAAAAAGTGTATTACTATGCCAAAAGAATCTGTCTCAAAGAATCTTGCCCTATCTTGATCTTTGCATGTTTGAAGAAGACAAGGAAGATAGTTGTACTCATGTCTGTCATTCGTCATTCATTCAATGTTTATGCTGCCCTTCCAGTGAAATCCCATACTTAGAGTGGTTAAACAAAAAAACAACAAAAACCCAAAATAATAATAATAATAATTCAACCCCTCCCCTCAATCCAATTAAGCTACAAACAAAACTTAATTATAAATTAAAAACTAAACAGGAAGAAAAATAGTCAGCAAACGATAAATAAAATCAACAATGGGTAAAAGGCTCTACTTGATGTTTTAAAGGCTTTTTAAAAATAGCTCTGTTATTAAGAGGTTTTTAAAAATTTGGAAGGAAAGGTCCTGGTTTATTTATTTATTGTATGGTGAACTTCAGTTTTCTACATTAATCTTGATATATACACTTAGCACAAACTAGGTTTGAAAGCCATTGAAAGGCTTCATCTGTGGTACTATGTAAGTCCTCCAGTGTGCCTCCAAAGACGAGTAAAGGACACTTAAATATAATGAGGTCCATGGTTTGGTCTCGTTCTTCACAGTCACATTGTGGAGAAGACTTCCATCCCCATGTGAACAGAGTGGCTCCGCATCTACCACAGCTGGTCCTTACTCTGTTCAGCATCTCCACTGCCATCTTGAAAGGGAAAATCCAGCTGGCCTTTCACAGGGATGTGATGATGGGGAATCAGAGATAGATGTTGCCAGAATTCCATCCAGGCACCTGAGATATTGAAATACTGAAATGTACTGGTGTATATCCTATATAAGGACATTTCACAAGGGTGAGGCCAATACTGAGAAGGACTGATTCCTAGTTGCTGTCCTTCTAGCTTATGTCAATGAGGACACCCAAAGGTTCAATGCCAATGAAGACTGGGTTGGACAAGCATCAGATCTTTGGAAGAGATGGTTTGACAGTAATAAAGTTCTTATTGGCATCTCAAAGGCACTTGGTTGGAAAGAAGGTGAAACTGGATTGTCTGATTCATTGTGGCTCTCCAAAATTCTTATAGATTCAACCTTGCTCCTGTATACCAAAACCCAAGTCAAAAGAGTTCAAAATAACACCTGAGCAAGGAAGAATTGATGTAAATGTGAACACACAGTGAATAATACAGTCTGTGTAAAATATAATCACATGACTACTTTGCTATTTGTCTAAATCTCAATTCACCCACAGTTTACTTTACCAGTGAACATACATGGTGTCCCAGAAATGGCCATACATACAGAAAATTGGAAACTGTAGCTAAATATACCTTCATTGACAAAATATTCATTAGAAATGTTACACAATACTTTACAAAATATTCTCTATGTGTTGGCCACCTTTTTCTACACACATATACAAAGTCTTTCCCCTCACTGATGGTGAACACACTCCAAGATCTATTGTTATGAATTGTGTATTTTGGGAAGTTCTGTGGTTGCATTATAACGATGAATCACATTGTTACTTTGGCACATCTTATGCTTTTTATGGGTCTATTCAAACTTGGTTCATAACCAATCAGCTATGTTGTGTTAGTTGGCCTTCTGTTTTTTCTGAAGAAACCAAGCAAATACAGCCAACTAATAATGAATAAGTCTATTACAGCTACTGCAGTACAATTAAACATGATGTATGAGAAGAGAAATATACAGTCTGACACTTTATAAATTGCCTGTGTCAAATGTAAATGTATACCTCTTTACTCATGCTTATTCTCCTCTAGCCAAGAAAATGTATTCCACTTCTCCTGAACTTCTGCCAATTGATAGATAAAAATGCTCTTTATTAGTATCCACTGTTACATGATTTTGAGGACACAATATTCACAGAGTAAGATTCCTTAATCTGCTGTTACCAAAGGAAGTTTTATCCTAACCCAATTATTTTTCAGAATTTATGTTTATAATATAATTTCATTAGCATTTTTTATTTCAATAGTTTTGGGGAGAAAAGAGGGAACTGAGCAGGAAGAAAAGCTTACAGTTTTAATTGGCATACTCTTATCCCTGGGGCTTGGAAAAGTTACATATTTTCAGATTAAAAGTCCTCCCATATTACCTCCAGCTGTGGACCACAGAAGCATAAACTGTGGTTCAAATAAATAGCTTGTCAAAGTCCTTGGATCATCCTTCGATAATTGTGGCCCAAGGGAGAAAATGCAGTTTACCTGCCTCACCAACTTGTTGCCTGGCCTGATTCTTCCACATATATGAAATAATCAAATTCTATCCAGCAAAACTATAGTATATCTAAGGCAGAGCAAGTGGAGTTTCACTCTAGGGGTACCAAGGTCTGATGGGCACCAAAATTTAACAGTAAACCTCCCGGAAAATACATAGCAATGTGAGAGCAAGAGGTTGAAGCTGCATTCGGACAAGACAGAAGTCCTGTTGATGGGAGGCCATCTGTCTGACTGGTAGGCCTGGACCCTACCTTGGTGGACATTCTTCTCCCTTGTAGCTACCAGGTACATAGTTTAGATATTGTCTTAGATTTGGCACTTCCTCTAGAACAACAGATTGAGGCAGTATATGAATCCACATTATTCATCTATGCCAGATTGCCTAGCTGTGCCCTTACATGGACATATGATCCTTGATAATTCTGGTTCATGCATCGGTAGTCTCAAGGATTGACTACTGTTATGGTCTCTATATGGGACTGCCTTGTCCATATACAAAAACTACAATGGTTCCAGAATGCTGCACATCCAGTTTGATTCTAAGATGAAGAAATTTGATCGCATCACTTTGGTGTACAGTAATTAAGAAGAAGCAGCCAGCATAATGAGGCCAAACACAACTTTATTCTGGTAAACTGAACACACTTTTTAACTGCGCCACAGTGACTTATATATAACTTGAGAAGGATACATTTGAGCAGGAAACAATTGGATTGGTTGCTGGAGCTCAGGGGAGAGTGGGGTGATCTTCTACTGGAGACCATTCACATGTCTCGAGATAGAATGGTGCGAACCCCAGTCTTGCGATACTTTAACTATGAGGAAACCCCAAAATGGAGGATCATTTCCCGCAGGCCACACACGGCTCCTTGGTACACGGATGAGCTGAGGGAGCTGAAGTGGGTAAGGAGACGCCTAGAGCGCTGTTGGGCAAAGACCCGGAGCGAGTGCGACCAAACACGAGTTAGAGCCTCTGCTAAAGCCTATCTCGTGGCGATGAAGGTGGTGAAGCATCAATACTTCACTTTCATTGCCTCTGCTGATAATCGTCTAGCGGCCCTGTTCCATGTCACCAGGTCTCTTCTGGGTAGAGAGGGGCCTGGCCCTGGGTGGCAGGGCTCAGCTGATGATTTTGCTGACCATCTTGCAGAGAAAGTTGCTCGCATCCGTTTGGGGTTTAATCCTGATGTGGAAACTGATCACCTGGAGAGGGCTGGAGCAGAGTCTAGCCATGTTATCTGAGATTGGTTTGATCCTTTTGCCCCTGATGAAGTGGACAGGCTCCTTGGAGCTGTGTGTGATACCACCTGCTTATTAGATCACTGCCCTGCCTGGCTGATTAGAGCAGCCAAGGCTACAATGGGCAGTTGGGTTGGTTGCTATGGTGAATGCCTCTCTGCGGGAGTGGGTGTTTCCAGCAGCTTTTAAGCATGCATTGGTATGACCCCTCCTGAAAAAGCCTTCGCTCGACCCTACAGTTATTTCAAACTTCCGATCAATCTCCAACCTTCCCTTCATGGGGAAGGTGTTGGAGAAAGCAGTGGCTCGACAGCTCCAGGGGATTCTGGATGATACGGACTATCTGGACCCATTTCAGTCAGGATTCAGGCACGGTTATGGTACCGAGACGGCATTGGTCTCTCTCATGGATGATCTCTAGGGACAGGGGCAACCCCTCTGTCCTTGCTCTTCTTGACCTCTCAGCGGCTTTCGATACCATCAACCACAGTATCCTCTGGGCCGGCTCCAAGGGTTGGGGGCCCAGGGCACTGTGCTGTCGTGGTTTTCCTCATTTCTGACGGGCCGGACTCAGTCGTTGTCTTTAGAGAGTGGGCAGTCTAGCCCTTCCACAAGGCTAAGATCATTCCCAGGAGCCAGCTGTTTCTACCGAAAGTGAAAAAACTTGAAAGCAAACTTTCTTGCTCTTTTCAGTTCTCCCCGTTATCGGGTAGAGTGTGGTCTATAATCAAGAAACACTGGCATATTGTAAATCACTTACCGGGATGTACCACTCCCCCTATGATAGGGTTGAGAAAATCTAGATCCATCAAACAAATTGTAAGCCGCTCGGATCATGAATCCCACATTCCACCAGTCTGCCCGACTACAGTAGGACATTTTAGATGTGGTGATTGTATCCACTATTCTCTAGCTTGGCAAACCAAAGTAGTGTCCATAGCCAGCAGTAATTACTCTTTAAGATTGGAGCAATTTTCTAACTGCAAAGGTTCGGGGTGCATTTATCTTTTGGTTTGCACTTGTGATCTAGGCTATGTGGGGGTTACTGTTCGTCAGGTTAAAACTAGGGTGGGGGAACATAGATCCAAGATACACACGGGCAATTTATCAGCCCCCCTAGTTAATCATTTGTGGAAATGAATCACAGTGACCATGACTTTAAGTTTGTTGTGCTGGAAACTCATAAGCAGAAGCCCTTCTCGCGAGTAAATATGGAGACCATTCTGAGGCAAAGGGAATGTTACTTTATCTATCGTTTTAACACCTTGTACCCTTCAGGACTTAACATGGAAATTGATTACACATGTTTCTTGTAATCTCTGTCAGAGCTGCAGCTGTCTGATTTCAGTGAGGCTTTAAATTAGAGTTAGTTCCCCACAAGGTTAACGTCCATCGACACTGAATAAATAGAACAAGAGGTCTGGGACGCGATTTAAAAACTTAATATCATAAAAACCACTATCTTGGAACAAGAATACACAGGTAATGAATGTTCAACTATCTATGAGTTTGCATTACTGAGTTATATTATCCTGTGGCAAATCCAAGATCTGTTGTATATAGTGTGCATATGTGTGTATATATATATGTATATATGTTATAAGGAAATGAACACTAATTGTTTATTATGTTTGATTTAGATCCCAGATGAAAAAGTTTAAAATTCCTATATTGGATGGAATTTGGATCTGTTTTTTCCATGATTTCAGTGAATTAAACTGATTATAATTGCATGAGCCGAGTCAAACGATTTTGTTCTTCTTGCGGATATCTACCACATTTGGTCCCTTCATTGTTGGCTTTGAGCATTTTGGGACATGGCTTCCTCGGATCTAGGCTTTGCCTTTTCGTCAGCCGACAGAGACCATATATTGCAGAACATTATTTCCTACAGATTACCTACTGAATCCAATATTGATGATATGTCCTCGATAGAGGTACTAGAAAAAATGAAACTAAGATTCATGCTTCATTCATCCTTTCTAGCAGACTACCACAGAATGGCCCGGATTCCACGCGGATTACGCATTCAGAAGGGTCCCACCTTATTTAATGATGATAAATCTTTCTGCGACAGATGGGCAGCGATACTGGACAGATGCTCTTTCGACCTTATTTTGCTAATTATAGATTATTCCAATAAACAAGTGGACGCACTCTCGGAGGAGATTGAATCTTTAAAATCTACCATAATTTCAAGCTCCACCAGCATACCCCCGGAAAAATGTTTTGACAACTTGCAATCGGAATTGGACAAATTTCAGGCTTCCCTTATCGAGTTTAAAAACAAAAAAATTGATAGGGATATCAGAGATTATTCTACTTCACGGGTTTACAGGTGGCACTTTCCGAACAAAATATTTAATAACAGGAACAGGAGGGTCTCTTGGCAAGACCCACTGGTTTCCACTGAGGGTGAGTCTTCTGACACTGATTTTCCCTCCACATCCAATGATGAAGAAGCCACCACTTCTTTTCGTCGAGCACCTGTCACTCGTTTAGCAGCATCAGCCGCTTCTGCCTCTGGTTCGCTTCCTTGCACCTCCACCTCTTCTTTTCCAAAAAGAGCCTCTCGCAAACGGAAGACCTAGTTTTCAATCTCTCCAGTAAGTCCTTTACTCCACGGGTTTTGGAATTGCTTTCACTAGGTTTTGGATTTGTACCAACTCCAAACTATAACCCGTTCAGTACTAGAGTTGACTTATTTAAACTAATTCGATTACTTAGATTAAAGAGCTTTTTTGTAGGAAAGGATGTTGGCCAGACTGATAAGTTTAAACCCAAATCTCCTTTCTCACCACCTTCTAATGATCCATCTATTGATGTTTTCTACAGGCTAGTTTTACGGGATTTGAACTCATGTGAAAAGGACAGAACTAGGTGGAAGCACAATTTAACTTTGAATGATATTCGACTGCTGGAGGAATTAGCTTTAGACCAGGATGTGATTGTGAAACAGGCTGACAAGAGTGGGGGTATTGTCATCATGGATAGATCTGAGTATATGGGTGAAGCGCTAAGACAGTTATCGAATGACTCTTTCTATAAGGTGTTAAACTTGGATCCAACTGATAAAGTTTTGAACCTTATGAAAAATGTTTTATATGAGGGAACTGCTATGGGTTATATTTCAGATAACACGTATGAATTTCTGTTGAATTCTATTTCACCTGCTCCCAAAAATTCACAAGGAACGCACATCAGAAGGCTTCACGCCTGGGAGACCCATTGTGGCTTCCATCGGTTCCGCCCTTGAACCCACAGCTCAGTATCTAAATCACTTCATTAGCCCCTTCACCCAGTCAACCCCTTCGTACATAACAGATTTCATATTAAAGGTAGAAGGCATCCATGTGCCTAAAGAGGGAGGTTTTATCACATTGGATGTTCAAGCCTTATATACAAATATACCCTTGGAGGATATTAAAACTCTGGTTCTTGAACATCTTGACACACGAACGGAATTATACCCACCCACACACTTTTTGATGGAATTACTTGATTTAGTGTTGGATAATAATTTTTTTAGGTTTGGTAAAACTATTTATTTGCAAATTAAAGGAGTGGCCATGGGGTCCTCTGTGGCCCCCAGTCTGGCCAATATTTTTATGATTTGGTTTGAGAAACAGTTTATTTTAAATGCTGACTCCAATCCTTATTTCTCACATATTATTTCTTATAAACGTTTTATAGACGATCTTTATTTTATAGTCGATGACTTGACGTTAGCCCCTTTAATTGCAACATGGATTAACAGTGAAAATGAACATTTGAAGTTCATTTACAACCACAATAAATTCTCAATTCCGTTCCTGGATGTGAGCACTTACCTTTCGGCCCAACATACAGTCCAGGTCAGGCTCTTTCGAAAAGCTGCAGACTGAAATGCTTACTTGAATTTTGACTCTTTTCATCCACATCATTTAAAAAACAATCTTCCGTTTGGGCTTTTCCTGCGAGCAAAACACAACTCCTCCACCAATGAAGATTTTGTTTCAGCTTCCTCCACCATGAGTACATTTTTACATAACAAAGGCTATCCTGAGCAATTAATCTTGCAGAACTTCCACAAGGCTAAGATCATTCCCAGGAGCTAGCTGTTTCTACCGAAAGTGAAAAAACTTGAAAACAAACTTTCTTGCTCCTTTCATTTCTCCCCGTTATTGGGTAGAGTGTGTTCTATAATCAAGAAACACTGGCATATTGTAAATCACTTACCGGGATGTACCACTCCCCCTATGATAGGGTTGAGAAAATCTAGGTCGATCAAACAAATTGTAAGCTGCTCGGATCATGAATCCCGCATTCCACCAGTCTGCCCGACTACAGTAGGTCATTTTAGATGTGGTGATTGCATCCACTGTTCTCTAGCTTGGCAAACCAAAGTAGTCTCCATAGCCAGCAGTAATTACTCTTTAAGATTGGAACAATTTTCTAACTGCAAAAGTTCGGGGTGCATTTATCTTTTGGTTTGCACTTGTGATCTAGGCTATGTGGGGGTTACTGTTCATCAGGTTAAAACTAGGGTGGGGGAACATAGATCCAAGATACGCACGGGCAATTTATCAGCCCCCCTAGTTAATCATTTGTGGAAATGAATCACAGTGACCATGACTTTAAGTTTGTTGTGCTGGAAACTCATAAACAGAAGCCCTTCTCGCGAGTAAATATGGAGACCATTCTGAGGCAAAGGGAATGTTACTTTATCTATCGTTTTAACACCTTGTACCCTTCAGGACTTAACATGGAAATTGATTACACATGTTTCTTGTAATCTCTGTCAGAGCTGCAGCTGTCCGATTTCAGCGAGGCTTTAAATTAGAGTTAGTTCCCCACAAGGTTAACATACATCGACACTGAATAAATAGAACAAGAGGTCTGGGACGCGATATAAAAACTTAATATCATAAAAACCACTATCTCAGAACACGAATACACAGGTAATGAATATTCAACTATCTATGAGTTTGCATTACTGAGTCAGGTTAAAACTAGGGTGGGGGAACATAGATCCAAGATACGCACGGGCAATTTATCAGCCCCCCTAGTTAATCATTTTGTGGAAACGATTTTGTTCTTCTTGCAGTCAAAGTCCTAACCAGGTGTCTGGAGGCTGTTTGGGTCTGGTTGGGGGATAAAGTGCTACAACTGAATCCTGGCAAGACTGAGTGACTATGGATCAGGGCCTCCGTGATTTCCCGGGAGCTACCATCTTTGGTCCTGGCTGGGGCATCTTTGCCCTAGTAAGATCCGGTGCATGATTTGGGGGTCCTCCTTGACTCGCAGCTACTGCTCGAGGAGTAGGTGGCAGCCGTGGCTAGGAGGGCCTTTGCACAGCTTCATGTCATCTACCAATTATGACCGCTCTTGGACCAGGACTCCTTGATCACGGTCACTCATGCTCTGGTCACCTCCAGATTGGATTATTGTAACACACTCTACATGGGGCTGCCCTTGGTGACCATCCAGAGGCTTCAGCTGGTCCAGAATGTGGCTGCCCGGGTAGTGATGGGGTGTGGGCATAATGCCCATGCCTCACCACTGCTTCGGGAGTTGCACTGGCTTCTGGTTTTCCTCCGGGTGCAATTCAAGGTGCTGGTTTTGACCTTTAAAGCCCTACATGGCATTGGTCTGGGGTACTTAAGAGACAGCGTTACCTCAGGGTGGTCAGCCCATCCTACAAGGGCAGACAGGAGGGGCTCAGTGGTGGTCCCATCTGTGAAAGAAGTCCATCTTAGTGGGACCAGGAAGAGAGCCGTCTCCGTGTCTGCCCCAGCCCTGTGGAACCTTTTACCACCAAAATTGCGTCTCCAGTTGGATCTTCTCCCTTTCAGAAAAATGTTGAAGACCTGGCTAGGTCAGCAGGTTTGGGGCATGTGTGACTCTTCTGTAAAAGCCCACTGGCTTATTTAGCCTCTTGAGGGATCCTGCTTCTTGCTGTTAATATCTCTTGTTTTTTGCCATTTTAGGCTGGGTGTGGGGAGGGCGAGGGTGTTTTTTAGTCATAATCTGATTAGTTTTCTGTGTTTTTAATGTTGTTTTTAATGGGTTGATGTAATGTCCAAGAAGTTGGGTTTGGTATTTTTAGTGGTTGTTGTTTTACCTGTTGTCATATTGTATTTTATATATGTTGTTAGCCGTCCTGAGTGATGCTTTTCATCAGGAGGGTTGGGATATAAATTCATAAATAAATAAAAAATGCATACATACATACATACATACATACATACATACATACATACATACATACATACATACACACACACACAACAACCACTCTGACCCTGTCTCCAAATGCTGGCTCCCTGATCCTTTCTGTATCAAGCACAAGGTGTTAACATTAATATTCAAAGCCCTAAATTGTTTATTACTTTGTTATATTATGAAGTGTGTCTTCCAAAGGCCATCTGTCTGCATCACCTGTTCCACTCAGTTGGCCTGCAGTGCCAACTAGCAAAGAAGGATTCAACAAGGAGATGGGCCTTCTTTGTGGCAGCACCTACAATGTGGAGCACCCTGTTAGTCAAGCTGCACCAGGCACCTTCTCTAGATATCATTATTTCTTTTTTAAAAACCCTCAAAACCATTCTGTTCAGGAAGGCATTTAAAGACCTCTCTCCTCATCCAATTATTTTCAATCAGTTTCCCCCTTTATTCTTGGATACGATACTCTATAGTGGAGAATGAAAATAATTTTATGTTTTCATGATAATGACCAGCTGGATAATGGGGTTTTATTGGTATTGTAATTTTATACTTATGACTGATCTATTTGTCATGCATTTGATTTTAATAGTGTAAACCATCCAGAGTAGGAATATCTCTCAGATGGGAAGTATAATATAAGTGTATTAAATAAACATAAACACTTCCTGGCCCAATACACCTCCCATTTTTGAAAGCATAAATTTCTTCTTTATTCTTCGGAGGGAGGGGAACACCATGCTCTTCTCCCCTTTATTCCTGGGGGTCTTGAGCCCCTGCTGTAGGGTTGAATGAGTGGGGGAGGGTCGAGGCTGTGTATCTAAGTCCCAGAATTGCTAGTTAAGGCTCTGGTATCCTCCAAGAGAGCATGTGTTTGTGCAACACCAGAAATAGAAGAGGCTGCAGTGGCTCAGTGGTTAAGAAGCTCACCTTGTTATCTGGAAGGTTGGCAAGTCAGCAGTTTGAGACCCAGGTACTGCACAATGGTTTGAGCACCCAGCTCTGTCCCAACTCCTGCCAACCTAGCAATTTGAAAGCAAAACAAAAAATGCAAGTAGATAAATAGGGATCACTTTGGTGGGAAAAGATCTTGAGGACATGAAAGGAGCCTCATTTGGGTGTCCCCTACGCGGAGTTTCTCCAGCAAAAATAATTTCAACACAGAATAATTTCTGACATGCAATTATTATTATTACCAGCAATAGAAAATATTGCATATGTTCTGCTTAATTGTCAATTATATGCCACAATATGAGCTCAGTATCTACAGACATTATTGAACATAATGAAATACCGGGACACTAATAAAAGACTAACCTACTTCCTTCAGGGCACAAATAAATATGTAAATATTAGAACTGTCAAGTTTATACTTGTATCATCCTACTTTTAGCCTGTTTTTATTCTATTCTATGTAATTATATTTTATCTAATGGATTTTATTACATTTTAACCTGATATGGTCAGATGACTAATCAGTTAATAAACTATATGGAATAGATTGTATCCTGTGCTGGATTTCTGAATAAGGTAATTAAACTACTTCTTAGTGCCTACCACGACCATTCCATTTACAAACCCAATACCAGCTGACAAAGAAACAAACAACAATCTATCTATCTATCTCCCCCTCTATAATGCTTTTGGACTCTTAAACATAATTTGACTCCATTTTGTAGTCTATTGCTGACAAAATTCAAAGAGATGCTTTTCTAATATGTACTTCTGAATCAATATGTTAATCAATATTTAAACATTACTCAATATCTGTATTTCCTTGAATTTGGTAATCTAGTTTTCTGATTTTTAAAAAGGAAATTGTTAACAAATACTATTTCCCCCAAAAAATATCCTGAAAATTTATTTTATAATGTTTTTCCAAACAGAAGCAACATTTTTTTTAACTGTTTGGCTAGGAAGTCGTTAAAAAGTTTTCCTGCTGAGTGCCAGCTAATAGGTTCCTGACTGACAATGTCAAATGTTTAGATTATCCCAACCTGAAAAAAAATATCTATCTTTTTGAACCTTATACCTATCTTTTGAACCTTGGTGCTGGTAAACTGGTTCGGCACAGTTTAGAACAGTCACATTTACCTTTTCAAGTGGCTTTTTAAAAGGATCAGCATTTCAGCTCTTGTGCCTGGGATTCCTTCAAAATCACCGGGGGGGGGGGACGACTTTTTTTGTGCCAGCTGCCTGGCCACGCCCTGGAACAGCTGTGCAGGCCAGACTACACCTCCAGAAGCGGGTGCGTTTGCGCATGCACATCCAGAACCACTTCCAGGAGTGGTGCGGATGTGTTTGTGCATGAGAAAATACATCTGTGCCACTCCCAGAAGTGGTTGCAGACATCCTGGAAGTTGTTGCAGACATCCCCATACTTGCGCAAATGCATCCGTGTCACTCCCGGAAGTCCTATATCTACCTCTTTTGTATATTTTATCCATCTGCTATCAGTTCGTCTCATCCTTTTAATTCCAGGACATATGACCATTCTCAGATACAGTATCTATTTAGCATGCCTAGCCTGGTACAGCCATCTTAAGATTACTGTACCCATTCTTTGTTCTTTTGTAGATGGTCTGCTTTGAAAAGACTTGGCCAATCAATTGGACACAGTAGAATTATATTTTATACTCTCCTTCAACAGGATTATTTGCCACATCTAATATATAGATATGTGACAGAAAGTTGCAATTTTATATTTGTTTTTGACTGATGTATCCCACTTACACAATAATGACTCTTCAGTCAAATCACAGTCAGAAGAGAAATTACCAGCAATAGCATGAATGTCATTGCTCACATTTCTGAGAAAGGTGCTACGTGAACATATCACAGAAGCCATAATCTTAAAGTATTCCCCATCTCAATAAGTTTTAAATGGACAAAACACTATGATGAGCTATGGATATTAAAGTCATTTGATTTATCCTCTGCATTCTTCCAGGAATTGAAAACTGCTTAGAATGGGGTGGGGGGTGGGGAGAGAAGTAACAGACAAATCACCTCACTAAAACACCACAAAAAGACTCACCCCATTTATTTTGTCCCTAAAGACTTATAGAGGATTTGCTCTGTTTAGACAAGTTACAAGCATCTCTCAAAGAATATATCTCTACTTGTAATATTCTTAAAAAAGCTGATTATTGGAATGTATAAAATATTTTTTGCTACACTTACACAAACAACATTAATTAGTATATTTCATTACTGGAGCAATATGGGATCCCAAACTACTGAGCTACTCCTCACAACATAGGAGCAATGTGAGAAGGTTTAGACCACTGGGAAAATATCTGGCTTTCTTTTTCTTTTTCATAAATTTTTATTGATTTTCAAGAAAAGACAGAACGAAGAAAAAAGAAAGACATACAAATAATACATTTGACATTATTGCAAAAAAAAAGAAGAAAAGAGGGGGGAAAATTACAACTCTAACAAACAATAAAAATATAGCTGTATATATAACTAAAAAAACCTTTACATCCAACTTAATTATCCCTTTAGTAATTTATTATCACAATAATCTATATCACAATTTTACTTTTTACCATTAATATCCATTCTCTTCCTGCTTTATCTAATTTCTGTTCAAATCGCGATTATTTAAAATTGTAATAATCTGGCTTTCTGACTTTTCAGCAATGGGTCAGACTTCCTCATAAATGTTTTTGTGATTTTTTGGTCATGTTTTATATTTGAATGTTTTTATGGTAATTGTGAGCCGCCCGAAGGGGGTGCCAATAGAAATCCAAATAAATAAATAAATTCCTCTTCCTCTTCTTTGATTTACCAGAGATTGGATGAAATTGTGGTTCTTTTGATTTTGATGTGAAAGTTTTAAATAATGATGTTGTGTTGCATATAAGGACATCCATCATCATCATCATCATTATCATCATCATCATCATCATCATCATCATCATCATCATCATCATCATCATCATGTGCTGACTTAATGGCAAATATTTTGTGGGTAGTGAGTATTCAGAAGTGGTTTATCATTCCTTTCTTCTGGAGCTACTCTAAGACTGTGCAGTTTGCCCAAGGCCACACAACTGGTTCTTCTGGGAAGCACATTTAGGAACTGAACTCCCTGCCAGATATCTTTCATTAGAAGTTCCCTCCATACGTCCAGGGTTGGCCACATGTCCACTTTTAGAGGAAATTGTCTTCCTTTTGAAGGACTGCCAGAAGGCAATCCTCTGTTTTTTCCTCAAATGTGACTTTGCTTTGAATGACGGAACAATAAAAGGATGTGTTAGAGATAATGAAAGGGCTGAAGACATAGCTGGTCCAGCAGGTGTGGGGAGCAGAGAGAGAGGAACAGCTCTGCTCATTGGCTGATATGAATATTCTAATCACTATCCAGGTTTTTAGTCTATTTGTTTAGTTTGTTGCAAAAATTTTAACATTGTGTTTCATGTGGGGTTTTTAATGATGTGTTGGGGTTTATTTTATATATGAGGTTATATGCAATTGGATTGTGAGCCACCTGGAGTCACTTTGGTGATTAGGCGACTATACAAATCTAACTAACTAACTAACTAACTAACTAACTAACTAACTAACTAACTAAATAAATAAATAAATAAATAAATAAATAAATAAATAATGAACCGGGGGAAAGATTAAGGATCCTGAAGCTGCCCATCCACATTTAGTGTTGGGATAAAATACTCAGCAGGAACCCAGGTCACTTGCTCAGTGTATTTCCTAGTGAATTGAGAAGCACTGAAATCCTACTTAAACTACTAAATCATTGCACACTATTATATACATACTAGTGTTTCTCTTATATCTTCACTTTGGTGATGTCTTAACAAAGGTATTGTCCAACTCTGGGGTTTGGATTTTGAAATGACATTGTCAAGCAATTTACTGACTCGATTCCTCTTTGGTTTATTATATCTTCGAGGGAGGGATCAGATTTTGAATCTTTTACTTGAGATTTCCATCTGCCTACATTTTTGCATGTTGGTTAGTGCCAAGCTTCTTCTTGAATGGTCTATCATCATCATCAAGTGATGGTCTCATATCCTCCCACTGGATTTTGGACCTGAGATCCATGTAGGCTGTTGCCATCACTGGCACCATCTTCTTCTTCAAATTTCATCTTCATCTTGGTCTTGGTTGAATTGGTCATCGTTGTCTTAGTCGTCGTCTTGGTCTTAGCTGCTGCTGCCTCCGCCATCTTGGTCGTTGTCTTGGTCGTCTTGGCCGGCTTGGTCGTCTTGGCCTTCTTCTTCTTCTTCTTCTTCTCCTTCTTCTGCTTCTGCTTCTCCTCCTCCTCCTCCTTCTTCTTCTGCTGCTGTTGCTGCTTCTGCTGCTAGTGCTGCTGTATCTGTTCCAGATATTGGCTATCATATTGGCGATAATATTCTTGTTCTTAACTCCTCAGAACAGGAGTTATTCCAAGGACATTCCACACCAGTCTCTCAGGTTCTTTAGCAATGAAGTCCATTTACACCTAGGGCCTTTCTTCCCAGGGATCTTCTCTTGAATAGTGAGTTGGAGTATTCTATATTTCATGTCATTCCTCATGATATGGCCAAGGTACTAGAGCTTTTTTTGCTTAATGGTCTTAATCTGTTCTTGTTCTTTATCCATATAGTTCAACAATTCTACATTAGTCACAAGGTCAACCCGTCTGTAGTTCCACATTTCAAAAGCTTTGATTCTCTTTTCAGATGTGTTACAGCCGTGGCCAGGAGGGCCTTCGGGCAAGTGCATGTCATTAACCAATTATGCCCACTCCTAGACCGGGAGGTCTTGCTCATGGTCACCCATGCCCTGGTCACCTCCAATTTGGAATATTGTAATGCACTCTACATGGGGCTGTCCTTGATGACCATCCAGAGACTGAAGTTGGTCCAGAATGCAGTGGTGGTGGGGTGTGGTCATTTCACCCTTGCCTTGCCACTGCTGCAGGAGCTCCACTGGCTGCCTATATGTCTCCGGGTTCAATTCAAGGTACTGGTTATCACCTTTAAAGCCCTTCATGGTAGAGAAACCAGATACCTCAGGGACTGTATCATCCCTAGGATATCTACCCATCCCACGAGAGCAAACTGAGAGGGCACCCTCCATTATAACATCTGTTGGGGAGGTGTGCTTCTCCAGCATGAGGAAAAGGGCCTTCTCAGTCATAGCCCCCACATCATGGAAGCTCCTCCCGGTAGAATTACACCTTCAGGCCCAGTTGCTACCGTTTAGGAGAGAATTGAAAACATGTTTAGCGGAATGGGTTTGGGGCTGGGATTACCAACAAGCTCTCCTTTTTGGATTGTATGAGATTCCTCCCTCTTGTAACTAGTTTTATTGAAGGGCTTTTAACTGTTTTCATATTGTTTTTAAGCTTTGCTGAGCAGCCAGTGAGGTGTTTGCTGTACTGTGTACACCGCTCAGAGTCTATTGATTGGGACAGTATATAAATCTAAATAAATAAATAAATAGTCTATGTCCAAGCTTCGACTCCATATAACTACACACTGGGAACAATTAACATCTCACTATTTGTATCTATGTAGTGAGAGTTAGCTCTCTACTGCATAACAAATAAGGTTTTTACTCAGTAGTTAATGGGGGACTAATTTGGATATCAGAAAATATAAAAAAGACAAGGAAAGAGACTTCATTGCTAGAGGAAACAGAAGCTGCCCTCTTTGTCAAAATTGTTTTTATTGTTATTGGGAAAAGGCATGGTACATTTTCTTATCTCATTATTTTGCTTCAGTAGTGAAATAAACAGAAAAGTGTGTTGGTGCTTTAGGGTTTTGATTGCTTCATCAAGATATATCTCATGAGTGTTGACCTTTTTGTATTATTATTTTGTCTGGTGAACAAAGTGAGACAAAAACGAGACAGTCTCATTATGAGAATAAGCACACACACACACTTCATGAAGGTTAATAGGAGAGAAGGAAGGAGGAGTGAGAGAGGGAGGGAAGGGAGGGAGCACTGACTCTCACATTATCTGATCTGCATTATACTATGGGTGTGATAAAGCTGTGATGTGAAGATAACATGGAAGATTTTTTTATGCATTCTGCTCAATTTCCCATCTGTTCATGGAAGAATCTTGTAAGGCAGTCAGTAGTGCTCCATTCTGGAATAACTCTAGATTAAACTGGAGGGGGGGGGGGGCGGTAAATGGTAGGGAAGACCTGATCTATGCCATCATTTTATTTATTTATTATTTAGACTTATATCATAGATCTGGTTTCAGGAAAGATGGATTAAGATTTGCTGATTCACTAAAGTGTGCAAATTTAAAGGACCACATTGCATTACCTAACCCAAGTGTGCTATATAAAACTTGATATTTTTTTTATTCAGAGAGGAATTACAATTTTAAAATGAATTTAGAGGAGTCTCATAAAATAAATAACACTGAAGCTCTCTTATATAATTAATTATAAAGGAAGACTGATGAGGAGGACAGGCAAAGCTGGCTACATTAAGAGGTTCTAGTGCAGGCATTCACAACCTACAGCACAAAGGCCTAATTTGGCCCATGGCATCAATTAATCGAACCTGCAGTGAGAACCTGGGCACTGCCAGAAGCTCCCACCACCACCAGAAATGAAAAAAAGTCATGTTTTCATTGTGAAAATGCAGCAAAAATGCAGTGAAAACTCAGCGAAAAATTCCAAAAATGGAGCAAAAATGCTCCAAACACCCTCCTGCTACCATGGGAAGTGGCAGAGGCTTCCAAAGGAGCTGAAAAAATGGTGTGATTGCACCCACCGCTACTGTGATAACCAGAAGTGCCAAAATGCCAGTTTCCCCGGCAGCAGTGCGTGCAATCATGCCATTTTTTCAGCTGCTTTGGCAGCCTCCACCACTTCCCATGGTGATGGGAGGGTGCTTGGAGCATTTTGACTCCATTTCTGAAATTTTTCACCATGTTTTTGCTGCATTTTTACAGTGGAAACATGGTGTTTTGGCACTTTCATTTTTTATTGCTTTTGCAGCCGCCGCCACTGTGGAAATCAGAAGTGCCAAAATGTAGTGAAAACATGGCAAAAAATTTCAAAAATGCGAGAAAGTGATCCAAACATCCTTGTGCCACCATGGGAAGTTGTGGAGGCTGCAAAAGTGGTGGTTGTCCACTGGCACGAAGCAGATTTTGCAAGGAGGCAAGGACGCTAGGAGTTCACGCTTGAAACGTAATCATTTTTTATTATTAGTTCTGAGATCCCTGATGAAATGGTTAATAACCTGAAAAGCTTTGTCATAATCCGGAAATAGCTTTGGATCTTATTCTCAGAAAATGTCTATAAATATATTGCAAGAAAATCACTCAAGCCTTGGACTCATTTGATTAATTCACTCAGTACGGACTATTTTACTACGTGGGTTGCATTCCTGCCAAAACACGAGTGGATTTTTTGTCTTCTTCCCTGAGTGTTCTTCACTTTGCCCAGATTTCTCTCATAAAACATTTTAGTGCCAGATCATCTCTGCGCAGGAGAAAAGGATAAGAAAGAAAATCCAGAGGTTGTTAGGCAGGTGGTATTGAAGGAAGGAAGGGAGTCAATGGGCTGTGGGTGCATATCAAATTTCTGCAGATGGTTGACCAACTTGGACATGGCACCAAAGCAATCCAAGGCCTTTGTGTGATCACCTAAACCAAATACAACTGTAAAAGATACTATGAATCAAGCCTCAGCGGGGTTGAATCACTCCAATTTGCTTGACAGAGTAGTCAATTGGATGGGTGAACCAGAGCAAAACTTTAAGAGACTAATTCTGTAATGGCAATGAGGATTCCAGTAGGATTTCGTGGGCATAAATTCAAGCATAGTTGAACGATGTGTTCTCAGCACTGAGTGAATGAAACAAGAGTTCATATTGGGCTGCTTGGCAGAGGGTTGGGGCAAACTCTGTGCTGGGGTGACTGCATGGGTGCCCACAGGAGGGCTCTGAGTGTCACCTCTGGCGCGCGTGCCATAGGTTCATCACCACTGTTATAGGGTGATGCTACTGGCTATGGCATTCAAGGCTCAGTTATGAGGTATAAAGGCTTCACTCTGTATATAAAACATGGCTTGCTTTTAGGGAAGCCCTTTGTTCCATGCTCCTGCCAACCTAGCAGTTTAAAAGCAAAAAATTGCAAGTAGATAAATAGAGACTACTTCGGTGGGAAGGTAAACGGCGTTCCATGCACTCCGGTGTTGAGGCATGCCTGCCACATGTCCACGGAAACATCTGCAGATGCAGACAGCGTGTCTTTGGCTATACCCAGAGATGAGCACTGAACCCTAGAGTTGGATATGACTGGCTTTTGAACAAGGGCGACCTTTACCTTTGTTCCATGAGGTAATCTCCCCTTGAGCTTTGCAGTCTATCTGAGGGCTTCTTGTCTAGCCTTCTCTTCATTTTGTTTTATCTTCTTGCTTCAGAAATGTAACTTATTTCACCCCAGAGGATTCAGGCACTGTGAGATTCTTTTGACCTTCCTTTGATGGCTTCTTCTCATTCTCAGTACAGGACCTCTCCAGTGAAGACATGACATAAAACTTCTAAGTGCCACGAAAGTGTGCAAGTTTTTCTGTTGTCCAGAGCTTTTGTACAAGCTAGCTAGTACAAAAATAGAGGATGTGGGAATTAGCAAGAAAGTCCAAGTGAAGACAAGATGCTACAATGATTTCAGTTTGTATCTGACCTTTGCACTGGCTTTGAATCAGCATTGTATTTCCTTAGTCTTGACTCTGATGCTGCCAGCAGCAAACTCTAGTCATTGCAGAACATCCTGCATAGTGATCTCTCTGCTCAAGCTAAGATTAACTCAGAGACTAGACATACTTACATGGTAGAATACATTATTTAAGTACAGAAGTTCTCAGGTTAAATGCCTAGCTTCTCTGGATAGGGTAAGGAAAAGTTCCTGCCTGAAGCCTGATGATCCTCTGCCACTCAGTATTGATAATACTAGATCTTGGAGAATTATGGAAGAAGTCTTCCTAGACAATATGAAGAACTGAAACACTTTCCTGGGAAATGACATCACCCTATTGATGGATCTTTCCACATTGGAAACACCACTGGATGAGTGACTTTAAGATTTTGCCAGTGGGCCTCAAGCCAGGCCCCTTGCTGGCTCGGAGGGATATCAGGACATGTCACCATGTGCCCCTACTTGTAACTTGTAACTTCACAACTTAAAGGGACATGCCACCTCAGCAGTTTCTGCTCCCAGTTTGGTTCCTATTGCCAGGCTCCCCTTTGCCCTGTGGGAGAAAGCCCAAAGTGCTTTGGCACAGAGAAAATAATAATTTTGTGGTTTTAAAAAAAATCCAAGCCTTATTATTATTATCTCCATGCTACTGCTGATGCTCTTCGGACTTTCTCCCACAGGGTGGAGAGGAGCCCGGTGAGAGGGAGCAGAAACTGCCGAGGTGGTGTGGCCTTTTAAGTTATAAGTAGGAGTGTGCAGTGACACATCCTGTTATCCCATCGGACCAGCACAGGCTTACCACAAGCAGCCAAAAAGAATGAAAGGATCTTTCTCAGAGCCAAAGCTAGTCTTAATCTCTACTAAAATAGACAGCTTGTTAGAACAGTTATTTCATCAGCTCTACCACACAGGTGATTAGATGGCTTGAGGTAAGCAGCAATGCCTTAACCATATATATGTTGTACATGGCACAAGGGCCTCTTCCATTTTTATCAAGGAGAGTACTAACCTTCTTCCCTTTCATACATAGAAGGAGCATTCCTAAAGAGGGAAAGGCATTGAAAGTTTATTTGGTATACTCTCAGCAACAGCATAGAAGCGGCCAGCCCTTTGAATCCAGGACTGATACAGTGTACACTTGCTGATATTTTGCAACACTCTGATAGAAAGACAGAGTGCACCCACCCTCCCAGAGAGGAGAACTGGGAAGTTTGTGCCTTTTTGTAACATGGTGTGTGTGTGTATGGAGGGGGGGGGAGCTGCTCACTATTTAAGGGTTGGCTCTCCCTCTCCTTGCCCTTCCTAAACATTGTTCAGGGTAACTGCGCTGCATGTTATTCTGTATCCTTTCTTTCACTTTCACTTTTGCAATTAATGGATCCAGCTCCCCCTCCTGGGCCCAATGGTCGTAGGCTCTGGCCTGCTCCCTCATGGGCTGTGGTCCCACAGAGTGACCCTGAACTTGCCAAGGTCATTGCCCTACTGGAGGACCTCGAGTGAGACCACAGGGCCCCCATGGGCAGTGGGACCCCCAGGGGACCAGGCTGCAGTGGAAGGCCTGGATGTCCCCGCCGGGGGCACCGGATCACCGGTGATGGGTGACAATTCTCCTGACCTTGCACCCCAACCTGTGCCTGGCTCTGATGGGCTCCTTCAGCCAGTGGAGCAGGGGCAGCATGACTTACCGGAGCATCGCCAGGGCGGATGCAATGCGGAGGGCGCTGCCCTCACACCGGCTGGCAAGATGGGCTACCCTTTTCCTGCTACCATGGGAAGTGGCAGAGGCTTCCAAAGGAGCTGAAAAAATGGTCTAACACCAGACAGTTTGCATGGGGGTTTAGGGAGAGGCCAGCCTTGCCCCTACTCCGCGGCAGGGTTTGCCTCCCCCTGGGGCATCTTTTTGGGCTCCCGCAGTCTGCCTCAGCCTTTCCTCTCGAGGAGCGGGGGCACTGTCCTTATTTGGCACCTTTGGCCTGGCTTACAATATGTCGCCGGGCTTGGTGGTGACCCACCTGGGTCTGTGCTGGCCTGGTTCTCCCCTGTATTTCTGCCAGATGCACACAACCCCGGCCTCACACCTGCTTGAAGTTTGGTGTGTTACACTACCACCTTATCCCGGTGTGGGGTTCACACATCTGTGCTGCCCCCCATCAGCTCAGGAGGCAGGTTCCAGTCTGGGTGCCTGGAACCCATGTTTTCATGCCTGGGACACGTGCTTTCGTGGCTTGTCTGCCCATGGAACATGTTTAATTGGGGCATCCCCCAAGTGTAATTTTCCCCTTCTTCAGTGACTCCTTGTCCTGGAGTTTTCTATACATTTGTTGCATGCTTCTTCCCAGGGATCACCCCCACACAGTATACAGGCCTGCCTTGATGGCTGGAGGGCTGTCTTGCCGGCAGCTCTGGACCCAGGTGTTATGTCTTGTTTCAGGTGTGTCACCTATTCCTGGCCCTTAGGGGTGTGTGTTTGGGTGCTGCTTTCACAGCTCTGCACTGATGACTTCCCACTCGATACTTATGATGCTATAGTGTACTCGCTTCTCCAGCACGTACACCAAACTTGGTGTGGACAGTGTGATTTAGCATGACCTTAACAGGGCTGGCATGCTACTGCGTGAAGTGCTCTATGAGTTTTGGCACTGGGTCTCAGCCTCCTCCTCCCCTGTGGGCGATCTGGGTGGGTTTGCAGTTGGCACCCTGGGTCTGCAGGTTTGTGTATTCCCCACCCTTGCCAGGCTCCTGCTAGTGGGTGACTCCCTTTGGGTACTGGCTATTTGTCCCGGGGGAGGGGTCAAGGCATCTGACACCATGCAGGCAGGCTGAGCATGCTACATTACCATGGCAGCAAGTGCCTATTCCCTTGTCTCGGTGTTAGCCACCCTCTGTGCAGGGGTATCATCTACGTTGCTGGGCATTGTGCCATGCACATTGCCCAGCACAACTTGACATCAACTTGACATCACCCCAAGGTGCATTTCAGCCTCTCTCTGTGGTTGCTCAGCTTGAGCCGCCATATTGCAGTAACCTTTTTTGAGCCTGCTCCCGATGTGGGTTAAGAGTGTATCTTTATTCTCCGCTTACTTCCCCCTGTGGCTCGTGCCCCATGAGACTTGCCGGGGGGACTTGCCACCTGGTGGGGCATGGCGAGCTGGGGAGATACCTGATTCAGGATGTCCCTCAGCACTACGGGGCTGTGGCCATCTCACCCCCTGGGTGTTGAGGCATGGTCGGTGCCAATGTTCCGTTACCAGGCATAGGTATGTGTGCCTCATGGTAACCTTACTCATGGGTGGTACTTGGTTCAATCCATTGGGGGTGGGGGGTGGAGATGGCTTTCCACCCTCTGGGAGTCTTCTACAGGGTATGGAGCTCACTGGGTGTAATTGCATTGTAAAGTGACCAGCCAAATGTGAATTTGCACTGGGGCCACCTTTTTAGCCCCCCGAGCTATTCGATTCTTTGCTGAACACTGCCGGCCTGGCTCTGGACCAACCACCCTGCTCTGTAGTGTGCGATCCTTACTGTACCACCTGGAGGTGGATCAGTGGCTCAGGGTGTGTGTGTTCCTTGGTACTCCTTGTGTCATTCTTGCCCATGCGGGACTGTTTCCCTGGGAAGGAGGGAGTTGCTCACTCCCTTCCCTCTCTGCGCTTCACTGTGGTTGCCATGGTGAGGGTGTCTCACCTGCTAGCCCGGGGGCCTTGGCAGCTGTGGACCTGCCGACCGTCATTGCTCCCCCATTGGGACTCATATGGGGACTTGCCTACAGAGTGCATGTTGGCGCCCATTTTTGCATTTCACCCTACCTTTATTCAATCATTGGGGCTTGCTGGCGTCTGGACGGGATGGGCACTGCCCTCCGTAGGTGGTGGTGTTCGCTTCCCAGGCTTGCCTGATCCTTCCTTTCAATGTAATCAATGACTGACTAAATCCATGATTTATCATCCACTAGGTAGAGGGAAGAGAGAACTGTATAGACTGAAGGACTGTGAAAGGGAAGTAGGCGGGCCGGTACAGCCACGCAGCAAGGGTGCCATGGAACACAGTTTTTTTTCTTCATGTCAAATGGACACGGGTCACATTAAACCACTTCACTGTACTATGGGAGCCCTGGTGGCTCAGTGGTTAAAATGGTGTCCGGTTACCAAAAAAGGTCATGAGTTCAATCCTGACCAGGGTTCTAAGTTGACTCAGCCTCCCATCTTTCTGAGGTCCATAAAATGAGTACCCAGCATTATTAGGGGCACACTGTTCCTTAACTTGTGCACCACCCAGAGAGTGTACTAAGCATTATGGGGTGGTACAGTAGCAAGATTATTTCGGATCATGCTAGCATGGGTACCTGGATGCTAATTGAATGGGAGGCGATTCGCCGCTCTCGTAGCTGCAGGCAGTTGTCTTCTAATTTGTTGGTCCTAAATGAAATAGACTACTAAGCATTGCCTAGGGCCCAACAGTGATAAGCTTTTTGCCTCTGTGTCCCTTTAGTCGTGTTATTTTTCTTCACCTTGCAGAATGTTTGGGCGTACATTGGCGTTACCCTTTGTACTGGTGCGGGAGGGTTGATGGACCATAGCACCGCTTCCGCCTGCTTGCGGCAGCTTTCCTGGGTTCCCCGGGTGTTTGCATGGCACCCTCTTGGTGGCACTCACCTCTTTCTGGATTGCTTTCAGCTTGCCCCTGGTTGCGCTGGGCAGCTGACAAGGAGTAATACTTTCTGCCATTGTCCAGGGAGGTGGCAGTGGGTATGGGGGGGGGGGGTGTCACCTAGTTGTCAGCCTTTCATAGGAGTGATATGTGTGATCCCTCCCTCCCCATTTTTTTTACCTTTTACCTGTGTTTACCTCATTGCTGTTGTTCCCTGCTCTGCCTTTTTCTCCTTTGTTTTGCAGGCCACCAGCTGGTGCAGCAGAGGCATAAGGTCCTTCTGCTGGGGCAGATGTACCTTTTCTAGGCTTGGGAGTATGCAGACAGGATCCCACTAAAATGACATCTGGACCTGCAAGTGGTGGCCTCACTTTGCTGGAGAAATTGCTTCGAGATGCTTTGGTCTGACCTGCTGCCTTACCTGTCCATGATCAGTGGGGGTGTTACCCCTGATGTGCTTTTGCTCCATCTGGGAGGAAAGGATCTGGCCTGGTGGGGCCAAGGAGAACTCATCACCAGAATCCATCTGATCCTTGAGGAGATCTGCTGGCACTGGCCACATGTGCGCTTGTTTTGGTCAGCCATCCTGCCACAGCTGTTTTGGGATGTCCATGTCAACCATGTCCAGGTCAAAGTGGACTGGTGAGCCATGAACAAGGCCATGTCCCTGGTGGATGTGGGACCTACATCAAGCACCTGGATATCGACAGTGACCTGGCTGCCGTCTTTCTCCCTGATGACGTCCAACTGTCCCAGTTGGGACTGGATGTGTTCTTAACTGGGCTGCAGCAGGGCCTCCAGGCTGAGGTATTTTGTCTGGTGGGGGTGGGCTTCCCGTAGGACAGGTGCCCATGTGGTGAGTAGTGCTGTAGTGGAAGGTGCATGTCTACTATGTGCCGCAGGCCAGCAGTAGCCCACAACCAGATGGATACTTAGCTGCTTTAGTGTATGAAAACCAAGACACAGGACACAGCCTCGGGCTGGGTTAACTCAGGTTTATTGCATTGTGGACAGAGGGAACATGAGGTAATGGCGGATCGATAGCTCTTTATATACTGCAGTAATACATTTGAACGTGGTGCCATAGTAGCCCATTGGCTACTGCCTGCGTGACGTCATTGCGAGTCACGCCCTTCTTGTTCAGGTGTAGGTGGTGGCGGGAAAGCTTCCCGCGCTGTTGCTTTTGATGAGTTCTGACTAAGAGAGCTTGGACGCTCGCTGCTGCCCAGCTGGTGGTCATTAGCTCGCGTCCTCATGCAGGGTTCATATGATACAGCTGAAGGTTACATTGTTGCTATAGGCAAGGTTACATTGGTTCAGATACATTGTAATCCATGTGGAAGTAAAACCCTTAGAACACAACATCCCTCCCCCCTAGGACGAGACAATGTCTCGAGCCCATGCTTCTAGACACTCCCCCCCTAGGAGACAAAATCTCTCAGCCAAGATGGCTTGTTTCGGACACGCTGGGGTCTCGATGCGGGCTGCCTCTCCCCGGGTTTGCTACCTTCTCTTTGTCCCCTGGTTTCCTGTCCTGTAATTTGAGAGGGAGACTCGTTAGTGACTTGCCGCGGCTCCGCGGCGTTGTTGGGAGGTGTGCTCTTACTTGGGGAGGAACCGGGGGCACTGGGGGCTAACGAAAAACCCCTCTTCTCGCTTGGATGGGTGGGGGAACACTCCTGAAAACCCCCCCGGTTTGCTAAATTAAAACCAAAATTCCATTCGGGGGCAGCGGTCGCGAACTCTTCTCCCCCTTCCCCGGCCTCTGACGGAGCTGGCTTATCAAAAGGATATGAGTCGGGGCCGCTGCTTCTTCCTTCCCCCCTTGCTTGGGACTGTTGTCCGCTGCTGTCTCCCCCTTGGGTTACGCGGGTGGGGGAGAACCCTAACGCTGAATCTTGTTGGGGATCCTCACTGACTGGTCCACTTACTCGGTGTCTCAGTTGGTCTGCGTGCCTCCTCCAGAGGAGACCGGTGTGGGTTTCGACCCGGTACGACACTGGCCCCGTCTGTTCTACAACCGTCCCCGGCACCCAGGCTGGCCCCGCGCTGGCATAGTTCCTGCAATGAACAGGGTCGCCGGCGGCGAAACCTTTCGAGACTGCCAGCCCCACGTTTTTCCCTCTATCCTCAATTCTTGTGGGGTCCAGCCTGGACAGGAGTGTAGTCAGTTTCCGCCGCATCAATAGCTCTGCCGGCGAATAACCTGACGCTAAGGGGGTCACCCTATACGCTAATAAGAACTGACATACTTGGTGGTTCAGGTCCCCGGGGCCCATGCGCCGAAGCGCCTCCTTTGTTGTCCGCACCAACCGTTCCACCTGGCCATTCGTGGCCGGGTGAAACGGCGCGGACGTAACATGCCGAATGGCATTCGCCTCCATGAATGCCCCGAACTCCGAGGAGGTGAAGCAACTCGCGTTATCGCTGACTAAAGTGTCGGGTAAACCGAACGTTGAAAAGACTCTCCGTAGTTGGTTAATTGTAGTGGAGGAGGACGTGCTCCTTACCGGAATGACCTCCAGCCACTTTGAGAATGCATCCACCACCAGGAGAAACATGGTTCCTCGGAAAGGGCCAGCGAAATCTACGTGCACTCTGGACCATGGCCCCCTTGCTGTGTCCCATTCCCTATGCGGGAGGCGGGCCGCCTCTGGTCGGGACCCCTGGCACGCCTCACAAGTGCCGACCATGTGCTCAATGTCCTCGTCCAGCTGTGGCCACCAGAAGTAACTGCGGGCCAGCGCTTTTGAGCGAACGATGCCCGGGTGGCTGACGTGCAGTAGTTTGAGAACCCTCGGCCGCATGGGTGTTGGGACCACCACCCGTTGGCCCCACAACAGGCACCCCCTTTCTATGGACAACTCTAGCTTCTTCCGAAAGAATGGGTCGAATTCCTTGCTTGGGGACGATGCTGGCCACCCTTTCTGCACCCATGAGCTGACTTTCTCCAACGTTCTGTCCTTGCCTGTCGCCCTGGCTATATCGGCTGGTACTATTGGGGGTTCGTCTAAAACCTCGATTAGCAACACCTGGCGGTCTCTTCCTATTCTGGCTTTTTGGTCGTCCGACAAGGGCAAAGGGGATCTCGACAGCGCATCAGCATGGCTGATCTCCTTTCCGGGCCGGTACTCCAACTCGTGTTGGTATGCGTTAAGAAAAATGGCCCATCGCAACATTCTCGGGGACAGTATCTGCGGCGTGGGCTTGCCTGCCGTGAAAATCCCTAACAGGGGCTTGTGATCCGTCACGATTTTGAATGGGCGACCATACAGAAAATCGTGAAACTTTTTGGTCCCCGCTACTATTGCCAATGCCTCCCTGTCGGTTTGTGCGTAATTTCGCTCTGCTTGGGACAGGGACCTTGAGTAAAACGCCACTGGGGCCTCCCGACCGTCATCCAACACGTGGCAAAGCACCGCCCCCACCCCCACCGGTGATGCATCACAGACTAAGACCACCGGCCGTTTGGGGTCGAAGTGCGTAAGAATTGCGTCCGATGTTAAAAGTTGCTTTAGTTCGTTGAACGCCTTCTCGTGCTCGTCACCCCACATCCATGTCTCCTCCTTCTTAAGTAACCGATGAAGCGGTTCGGCCACGGAGGCTTTCCGCGGAAGGAATGTATGGTAGAAATTGAGGAGCCCCAGGAATGACTGAAGTTCGGTTTTGGATGTGGGGCGAGGGGCCTTCTTAATGGCTGCTACCTTGGATTTGGACGGCTTAATACCCTCGGGTGTGATCCTAAACCCTAAAAATTCGACCTCGGTTTCGAAGAAAACACATTTGTCCTTCCTTAGTCTCAGCCCCGCTGTCTCGAACACAGTTAGCACTTTATCCAATCTCTTTGCCAGTTCGGCCTCACTCCCCCCTGTTATCAATACGTCATCAAAATAAGGTAACACCCCCTCCAGCCCCTTCAGGAGGCGTTCCACAAGCGACTGAAAAAGGCCGGGTGCCGAGTTCACGCCGAACTGTAAGCGCGACACCTGGAACGCTCCTTTATGTGTGACTATCGTCTGTGCCGCGGCCGTGGCGGGGGTTACGGGGAGTTGTTGATAGGCTTGTGCCAGGTCGAGCTTAGCGAAACACTTTCCCCCATTTAGCCTGGCCAAAAGGTGGCTGACCACTGGCACCGGATATGCATTAGGGCGAATCGCCTTGTTAATTGTACACTTATAATCAGCGCAAATGCGCACCTCCCCGTTAGCCTTCAGGGCTGTTACGATTGGAGTTTCCCACTCCGCGGAATCAACAGGAATAAGAATCCCCTGGCCCACCAATTTGTCCAGTTCCGCCTCTATTTTGTCCTTTAGTGCGAAAGGCACCCTGCGCGGTTTGAGTCTTATCGGGCGGACCTCCGGGTCTAGGTCGAAGGCTACAGGGGGTCCCTTGAATTTTCCAAGTCCTTTTTCAAACACGGTGGGGTGCGCGTCACACACCGCTTGTATCGGATCCGCGCCCACGGCATGCACCCCCCCTATGAACAAACCCAAGGGCTGGAACCACTGCGTCCCTAGGAGGCTACAGTTCCCCCCTTTGAGAACGACTAAGGGGAGTTCTGCGGAATGTCTTTTATAACGAACCCGAAATTTCCCGACCCCCAGCACTGGAATGCTGTTCCCTTGTACGTCTCGTAGCGTGGACCTCAGAGTCTTAAGTTTGGGCCGCGCTTGGGGGTCGATCTTCAAGAACTCTTTCTGGGGAATTATGGAGTAATAGGACCCCGAGTCAATCTCCATCCTAACAGGGGCCCCTTGTACTTTTACCTCAATGAAGTAATGGTTTTGTCCCGCGGACACGCTGAACACGGGGGCGTCGTCCTCACTGCCGTCCGAGACGCGACCCACGCCGTCCTGCTTCCTCGTGGTTCGGGCGCCATCTTGGGGTCTCGCTGGACGGTCCGGTCTGGCCGAACGGTCTTTCGACTGCCTCCGGCCCTCTCTCCGATTTCTGCATGCCCTGGCGATGTGCCCGCGCCGGCCACAGCTGTAACATTCGGCTTTCCGGAAAGGGCACTTCGCACGCTCGTGGGCCGCCCCACAACCATCGCAGCGGCGCCCCCCTTTCCGGACCTTCTGTACCTCTTCGCCGTCGCTGCCATCTGTAGAGGATCTCGAGGTTCGTCGGGTCGCGTGCACCGGCTGTCCTGACTTGCCACGCACCGAGCTGTCCGCTTTGCTGGCCCTAGGACGCCACTCACGCCACTCGTGTATTTCGTCCACTCCCGCATTCGTGGACTCCGCGGATTCCGCGGTCTCTATGACCTCGGCCAGCGTGGGTGGCGGCTCCCTGTTCATCAGGCGGCGCTGCACTTCCTTGTCCTTCAGGCCACACAGCACGACGTCCCTCATGATCATCTCCAGGTTGTCCCACTTGCAGGGGACGGCGGCTACCCTCAGGGCCTCCACGAAAGCCTCTACCGACTCATCCGGCGCTTGGACTCGCCTCCAAAACGCACTCCTAGCGGGAAACATTGCCTTCGAGGGTTGGAACCGCTCACGCAGCAACTTCAGTATGTCGTCGGTTTTGAAGTCGTCCAACGTCTTCGGTTCGATCATGCCCACCAGCGTCCGCTTGGTCTCTACACCCAGCATTCGGGTGAGGATGGCCCTCTTCCTTTCCTCGTCGTCTTTGACTTTGAGTTCCACCAATGCCGCCTTGAAATCCATGTTAAAGATGGTCCAGTCTTGCGGCTTGGTAATGTTGAACCCGCTCTGTGTCCTGGCACTTTGGGAATCCATTATCCCACCTTCGTCGCCAATTTAGTGTATGAAAACCAAGACACAGGACACAGCCTCAGAACACAACAGCTGCTCACATCCGGCCATGGCTTGTGGCCGGGCTTTGTACCCAGCCATTGATAAGAATGGGTTTCCTACAGTCCCTGCTGCAGATGTTTTATTGTTCAATAAAGTTACCTGTCAGATTACCCAAGCTGACATGTCTGATTCTTACTCGGGGGGTGGGGGGATTGCGGGGCAATGAATGAACAAGTGCATGAACCATAAAATGACTGTTGTAGGCTTCATAATAAAAAGTGGAGACATTACCTTGCTGACAAAAGTCATTGGTAAGATGTAGAAACTAGCTGTCTCACTATATTAAGACAGTCTGTTAAGGATTATCCAGTCTTCTTGCAGCATCTTGAGGGATCCTACGTCCATCATGGGACAACAATGGTAAATTATTATTATTGCTATTTTGCCATTGTAGTTTTTAAGATTTGCACAAAATGTACTTTCTGCAAAGTTCAGCTCTGTACACATTATGCCAGTGCAGGGGTTCACATGCCCTAGAATCAGATATGACTGGCTTTTGACCAAGGTAGACCTTTATGTTTACCCACACAAAATTTGGCATAGTCGTTCCTTAGAAGAATACTCTGTCCCAACTATCCAGAGGAAATAGGTATGGAACAGTAAAAAAAGATTGCCTGAAGATGAACGGTTTTCACTGCTTATGGAAGGACAAAAAGGACTGGGGCTAGCCTGTGATCCTGAGGAAAGGAGTTCCAGAGTTTTTGACGCAGGGACAGAGAAGGTCCTCTTCCATGCCACTATTAAAAGCACCTGTGAGGGCCATTGGCACCAAAAGAAAGACCCCTGGTGATCTTAGCACCCAGGCAGGCTAATAAAGGGAGATGCACTTTTTGAGATAGCTTGGCCTCAAGCCATTTAGGGCTTTATAGTGAATTATGCCTGGAAGTAGATTAGCTAAACTCTATTTTTTAAAAAGCATGTAGTATTGAGAGGATTGCCATTTTATGTCTTTAGATGTATTAAGTTATTTGCATTATATTAAAGGACTTTGACAACTGAGTTAGTATTGTCCAGCTAACTTTAATAAAACAGACTGTTGTTGACATGCAAGATAATCCTACTTTGGAACAATTAAGCTCCCTGCTTAATTCTTGCTGTGAGATTTTTAATTTGTGAAAGACTTTCCATATTGAATGTTGTGCCAAAAGAACTCTCAAATGTGTGCCATAGGAGGCTTCTGAAAGTCATATCAATTACAGAGTAACTTCTCCAAAGAAGCAAAAAACTCCTTGGTTTAGTTTTTATAAAAGGCCTGAAGAAAAAGGAGTTTCGAAACAATTGTTTCAAATGCTAAGGGCATTGCAGGCGCCCCCCCCCCCCCCCCAAGAAAGGACTCAGACACCGGTATAAGTGGATAACGGCATTGGGCCACATTTATTGATTCATGCCCTAGTCCGAATTATAAATTTCAATTGGTACTCAGCCAATTATAATTCTTAAGGCAAGCAGGCCGAAGTAACACTGGTAAGGTTCCACCCAAAATTGCCAACGGCAATTCGCTACAATGTATCCATTTGTATCAATTTGTTTGTTTACACAAATAAATTGTTGACCGTAGTCAATAAACTAACTACTGACCCCACCCTCTGACATGTATCCATGAAATAACGGGGTGATGCATGCTGCCTAGCTCGTGCCATCACCCCATTGCCTGGTTCGTCGTTGGCCGGACAACGTTAACAACTTGTGCCTATCTAGTGTTGGCCAGTCAATTGCGAACCTGCCGGATACCTGTGGGTCATAAATATTTACCTTACCAGTGCTACCCGCCCATGTGACCAAAGTCAATAGCAAACAAACCCCTATATCAAACCATAGCAACAGTGTGGGATGGGCAAAAAAGCCAGAACCCAAGAGCCAATTGTAGGTTCCAGCCAAAAATTCCCACCCGGCCCCGAAGCGACCAAAATATCACACTGTTAACTAGGGAGGGGGTGGAGGGAAAAACTTCTCCGCTCCGTCGCTTTCGGAAAATGGCAGCTCGGCTGCCTCGTGGCCACCCCTTTAAAAGAGGGCTGGCCATGCCCCCTAACTACCCGGATGTCTGAGTCCGGGGGGGCGCAAAGAGCGCGGCGGCCATTTTGGCACCGTGCTTGCATTGCAGGCGCACCCCCCCAAGAAAGGACTCAGACACCGGTATAAGTGGATAACGGCATTGGGCCACATTTATTGATTCATGCCCTAGTCCGAATTATAAATTTCAATTGGTACTCAGCCAATTATAATTCTTAAGGCAAGCAGGCCAAAGTAACACTGGTAAGGTTCCACCCAAAATTGCCAATGGCAATTCGCTACAATGTATCCATTTGTATCAATTTGTTTGTTTACACAAACAAATTGTTGACCGTAGTCAATAAACTAACTACTGACCCCACCCTCTGACGCGTATCCGTGAAATAACGGGGTGATGCATGCTGCCTAGCTCGTTCCATCACCCCATTGCCTGGTTCGTCATTGACCGGACAACGTTAACCAACTTGTGCCTATCTAGTGTTGGCCAGTCAATTGCGAACCTGCCGGATACCTGTGGGTCATAAATATTTACCTTACCAGTGCTACCCGCCACACGGGGAGGCTTAATAAAGACTCACCGCCCCCCCCCAAGACCGACATATCGGTCGCCAGGCCTGCTTGCATCACACCAGAACTAGGTACATACCTCTGGCCGACAGGTGGACCCCTTTTCTCGCTTACAAGCAAAATTTTGTGACCAAGAGTCCGAACTAGGGAGATCCGCATCTCCCCTAAATTGGTGTCTCGGCACAGTGTTAGACCATAGCAACCGTATGGAAGCCATACGTGATGTAAAAGCCAGGTCACAGCCCCACACAGTTTAGTAACAGCAGCGATCTGTATAACATCGCTGCCACCGGGGCCTGCAAAACATAGGGTGGTAGAGGACCCCTGTCAGACAGCAGGAATGGCCTCAGTACCCGCCCCCATGTGCCGCGCATACCATACCATAGCCTTCGTGCGGATGCACACAGCCCAGCCAGGGTCCACCCTCTGTCACTGCAGCCTATACTGCTGCCCAGTGAACATAGCTGCGGCCCACCAGCCCCCCGCCACCGGTGTGTTGAGACCCCTAGGATCTGTAAAAGAGGAGAAAAAAGGTGAAGGGCATAAACAGGTACTCACCCAATGAGGGGACGTACAAATGTGGAATTGCGCGTAAACTCATGTCCGCCTCGGAGTACCCCAAATGTAGCCGCGATCAGCGTGACACCTACCTTAAGTAAATGGAGCCAAAACGGGCCCCACACCGCGAAACGCGGCACCGGTCACCCTCAGGTACTGTACTGTTGAGGGCAGACCCACCCCGGTGGCAGAAAACAGGCTGGGGCGCACAGCAGGCACTGTCGAAAATTCATGTAGGGCACCAACCGGACAGATGTCTCAAAAAAAATTGTAGCAGTATACACCACTGCCTACCATGCTAAGACCCGTGAGGACCGTATCCCCACTCAAGCCGACTCATGTGTGACAGAGACATCTTCGAGTTCCAGTGCCCTACGAGACACCACCGCCTTACACATCTGGTACCAACTTTGGCACCCTCTCACTGATGCGTGGCACTCCAAAAGGCTACCGTGGTAGCTGCGTGGCTAAGAGCCACTTCCCACCTATCTGTGCATAAGTAATGCCACCCCGTGCAAGGTGGGTCGGAACTCTGGGAACAGGGGTGACGCGTGTATGGGCAGCGGACACGTTCCCGTGTCCACCCTTCCCCGACACGACACATGAACTCATAGTGATACGTCTTACACATGCGAGGTGTCAACGACATGTCCGGCTCCCTTCAGCTCGCCTAACGTCCAGCTACCGGCCAAATGAGGCAAGTGGAATCCCTCCACTTCGGAAGTAAAGGACGGAAACGGGCGATCCGCTGGTGGGGGAAAGCAGCAGTAAAGTCATTATTCTTACCCAGGACATGTCTGACCTAGAACAGCACATTAGGCGTAGGCTTCACAAACGAATAGACAAACTAATGTCCGGATCTGGGGAATTTGCATTTCTGGGTATTGCTAATGTGCACCACTGCAGCATTGCCGCGCCGCAATTGGACCACTGAGCAGGCCCACTCACTGTACCACAGCCGCAGTGCTCTCGAAAACGGGGGACAGTGAGATTACGGTAACTGCAGGGAGAATCAGTGCACCCACCCTCAGAATAAACCCCATAAGTCAGAGAGCCTGCGGTATCTGACCGTCCGAGATATCCAGGGCAGACCACTAGGTCTGATCCCCAATAAGTGACACCTCCAAACCCAGGAGTAATTTGAGCAGAGCAAAATTAAGAGCAATGAATTAACTGCAATTCCCAAGGGGATACTCAATGTGTGGCAATCAATGCCAAAATCGCCATGGACATCCAAGCCACAGTATCAACGGGTAACTTGGATGCCCGCGCGACAGCCTCAAGGCCGAATTGTAAGTTATAAGATGGGATCTCGGTCTATTCAGGCGCCAAGGGGACACCCAGTTCCCACCTGAGTGTCTGAATTGTGATGAGGAGACGCGTACACGTGTCCAAGCCCCATTTAAGCCCGGACCAGAATTCATCGAGGCAATGGGCTGGAGACCGAGACCCCAACCTGTGAGCAAATGCCCACTGAACGAAAGTCCCACATCGGTCGGGTGCTGAACATGAATGAACACCGTCAGGAGGGGGTCAGCCTGATCCAACTAAAATTCCCCCAAAACCCAAAAAACCCAATAGGTCTAAATCATGGGGTGCACTGACAAAAGCCAGGTAAATTGAATGGATTATCATATGACATGCACCCTTCTTTTACCTCAGTATGAGCTGGGGGGGATACATTCGACTAAGGAAAGGTGGTTCCCAGAAGGGCCCCCGCTACTCTCATAGCCCCCAACTTCCCTAGCTGTGGACAGCGGAGCCCCCTCTCTGTCACCCTGTAAGGGAACCAGTTTAGTATCACCCTGGGGCCCCAACACCCCCAAATGGATAGAAAAGCCCCATTGACAACCTTCCAGCAAGTTTCCCACCCCATCCCTTCTTGGAAGAACCGAGTGACATCACTCCCGGCTGACCATAATTGGGGCGGGGGGGGGGGGGGGGCTCATGACAAGGTTAGCTGGTTCAGACGGAGCTCTGATCGCCCCTGTGCACCCCCACCCATGCCCCGTAACCCACCAAACCGCGGGCACATGGAGGCGGCACGAGGGCCAGTGAAAAAGGGGGCACTAAGTCGGTAACGACCGTGGTGCCGAGTACCCACATCGTCAGCTGAGCCGGCTGAATACAGTAGGCGGGCCGGAACCCCCTACCCAACCAGTTTGCGTGGAGCCAGTGTCCTAACAGCCCGCTGCTCAGCATGACCACCATGGTACCCATCACCAGGCACCCGTCCCGTTGGACCGTTGCATACAAGCACCCTTGCTGACAGGACTCGTCCCACCTCCCCTCGGGGTATATCTAGCCACCCTCGTCCACATTTCTCACCATGAGCCAACTGCCATGGGCCCATCCGATCAACACCAGGATGGCCCACACAGGTCAGGCCAGTGGCATACCACAATACATACAAGGTATGCCGACCACCAGTTCGGCCCGCAGGGTGTGCGGTGGCTAACAACGATGGGACATCCCTGTTTCTTGGCCGTCCCGGCCTGCTCTCTCCTCCAAGTGGGCTCGCAATTCAACAGGGAGCATATCCACATTTCCCCCTCCAGCCCTTGCCCCTCATGGCCATGTGGCCAATAATAAACTTGGGCAAGCAATAGCCGGCTGTCAGCAGAGGCCTTGACGGCTCGCTCTGTTAAGGGCCCATGCAGCAGGGACCAGACAGCACCTATGATGCTCAACACTGTCCCGGGGGCGTACACCCCAGTGCGTGGTGGCTTCTACAGGGGGGACCACCCAATGTCTCTGTCCCCTTGTCCGCACCTCCTGTCCTTAATGGGACCTCGGGTCATAGAGGATATATCCACGTACTCCCCCACCCCACCAAATCGTTTTTACTCATGATGTGGGGCAAATGATCACTGGGAGAGGGGCAGGAATAACCAGTCGTCGGCAATGCCCTTGCCGGTACGTGACGGACACCGGACATACACAGCCGGACCTAGACAGCCCCTGTGAAGCCACGTACTGCCCCAGGAGCATAAACCCCCACCCCCAACGTCGTGCCAGAATGCAACCAAGGGGCACTGGGACAGGATGGCGAGTGATGCCCCCCTGCCTCAAGGTGGCAAGGCAAAAAGCGCCGACTCCCACTGGTGGAAATGGACCGTGACATGTGTGCATTCAACTTGAACCTAATACTCACAAGTTGCACCCCCGTGAGCCGCCCCCACCGGGGGTTCCGGCCCACAGTGGGCGTCGAGGCTCGTGACCAAAATCGAGCCCTGTGGCGACCTCCAACACGCTCCAGCCGCAGATCCAGACAAACGGGGAGCTGCGAGACAAGGTGGGCCAGGTGGGCCAGATGGCCCGCTCGGTATTGGGCCAGAGGCCCCAATTGAGAGCCTGGGCCAGAATAGGGCCCTGCCCAAAAACTCCAGCCCCAAATGGGTAAAACACGCTGTGAACCAGCACCAGGCCCTCCCCCCAATCGTTCCGGCCCGCGGCCGGCAGCCGTGGGCCGTGGGCCGGATCCTCTGAAGGGCCGATCCCTATTGACGCCTCTAGCGCCACTACGCAGGCCAGTAATGCATGCCAATCCCCCTGCATAAGGGGGCCAGGCGGGCCAGACGGCCCACCGGGCAATGGGGCGCTTTACACTCCGTGTCTTAGCCACTTAAGCCACCGCGATCCCCCTGCTAGCTAAATAAAAAGCTCCCTGTATAGGGGTCGCACAGGCAAATTGAGCCTCTCGCAAAAAGGCTAGCGAAAATGACTCTTTTACTAGGTGGCTCGACAAAGTCTTACCTTTTCGGCTGCAGCCTGGGAAAAAGGAATAGCGGGGAATAGAACTCCCAGCCTATTGCTTCAAAGCCAAACACTTAAACCACTGAGCTAGCCAGCAGCTTGCTGAAAAGAGCCTAAAGCAGAGACTAACAAAGGAGGACGCGACGGAGCAGATTTCTCTGCCCCGTCGCTCCGAAAGCCAATCGTGCCTCTAGGGCTCGAAGCTAAGACAGAGGAGGAAGCGACGGAGCAAATTCCTCCGCCCCGTCACTTCCAAAAGAAGCAACACCAAAGCCTCGGAGAGGCTAGCCAAATCAAGCCTCTTGAATAGAGGCGAAAAGGAGAGAAGCGACGGAGAAAAAACTTCTCCGCTCCATTGCTTTCGGAAAATGGCAGCTCGGCTGCCTCGTGGCCACCCCTTTTAAAGAGGGCTGGCCACGCCCCTAACTACCCGGATGTCTGAGTCCGGGGGGGGCCCCGCAAAGAGCGCGGCGGCCATTTTGGCGCCGCGCTTGCAAAAGCTACTTCACATGTACAGGTTGTTTCACTTAGAGACTCTTGCAGTTTGCAGTTGACCCTGTGCTTTCATGGTGTGCCAATTTACTCTTCTTCCTTTGGCAACGCCGGGTCTGGGTCCCCTACCACACTTTATTACTTTTATGATCTGCACATTTCTAAATAAATAAATCCACATGAGGAAAGTAACAAGATGGAACAATGCCCACCACTCAGGAACTGAGGGGGTTTGGACTTGGGGGTGAGGTGGGGTGGGGTGGGGGCAGACAACATGTGAATATCTTGATTTTCACCCTGATTCTTATGCTCTCTGGAAAGCAGTCTTGGACTGTTGGTGCCAATGTGCCTTCATTGAAAGTACATTTTAACATCCCATCCCCCCCTTTGGGTAGGAACAATGGCTTCTAAAAAAAAGGAAAGCAATCTAAGGGCCTTTTGTTGAGTGAGAGAGATGATATTAGTGACAGAGAAATTGTGGTAGAAATTTTCATTCATCAGCACCACCACCGGCAGTTTAAATGAAGTAGTTAATAACATCCTCCTCTTTCTCATTCTGAGTCATCTTTTTCTCTTTCACATTCAAAAATTGAGCTGTCTGCTTCCTTCATCCTTTTCTTCCTGGACAACTCTTGCTTCTTCATCAATACATCATCGAGGCATCTCATTTGGATGATGCATAGTGATAATCTTTAACTGAGATGCAATTACTTTGATGATAAACCACAAAGTGACAAGGGCCAGCTGCTGGGGATGTCATTTGTGAGTCTTAGTAACAGTTACACTATTATTTAAAAATGATAGTTTGTGGAAGGATGTGTGTGTGTGCTTGTGGGGGGGTGGTGTTTCTCTTTCTTTCAGAAGGGATAACTACTGGTTTGGAAGGAGAGAGTATGTTTTCCTTCCAATTCAGTTCCTCATATTTATTCGTCATATTCAGAAGATGTACAACTGCATTCTTTCATTCAGCATATCACTACAGCATAGATACTGCATGTTGTCAAATTGAAACCTGTTGGATAATCTTTGCAGGGTAGTGCAACTAATGAGTAGCCAAGTTTAGGTTTGAATATTTTTAAACACAAGCCCTCCTCAATTCTCCATTTCTTTTCTCTTAGTTCGACTATTGAAAAAATGCTGAGGCACAGCTTTAACAGAAGGGGAAAAAGAAATGGTTACTTACAAGACTTGTTTTTAAATAAAGTTGTAATCTAGGTGGCAAAATATAATGCAGCAGTTAACTTTATCTTAGTTGCAAAAAACAGGAAGGAAAATCTGTTAAGCAAATGATGGCTTCAACAGAATTACAAACTTTCTGAGACTAAACCATTTTCAGTCACAAAGAGATTGAACTGGTTGAACAACTGAACCAAATCAGTTAGAATAGATAGCCAGAATGAACTACCCAACACCCACACACAGAGCTCAGCACCATCCCTATGTTGGTATGAAAAAAACAACACAAAGCATGGTGGATTTTCCTGCTGAACAGAATCTACTTAGAGGAACCCTACCTAGTAGGATTTTCAAGGTAAATGTGATATACACTGCCATCCCTCAGCAAGTTTCTTTTGTCAAACAGGAATTTGAATCCAGGTCTCCTGATAGAGGTCTATACCTCTATCCACTACACTACAGAACATAGGACATTATTATTAAGTACAATTATCCAAGGCCAAATAGATTCAAGGGTGCTAATTTATGTAGGAAACCATCTTATTGAAATAGGGGTGAAAGAATTCTAATATTAATTCTGGTTTAAAAGTAAAAATTATTTTCTCAGTACTCTGTAAAGTTAAACAGATCAGATTGACCTATCATATAGAACTGATGACGAGGCTAAAGTAAACAGAAGGCCTTGTGTCCACAAGCTCAGCACAGTTTGTACAGCTGACAGAGAACCGTAATGCTAAATAATATTTGTGTGAAATGACATGATGTGACATGAGACATGTTCCTTATATGACATGAACAAATATTCTGAATGTTCTGACCTGATATGAATGAAAATGTCAGAAGGTTAATTAATAATTTTGGCTTATCCCATAGTGATGTAATGTGTAGAAATTTCCAAATTTTATGCTATAAAAAGATGGCTCTGAAAATGTATTGGCATTCAGGGATTATTGGCTTGGTAAAGTGTTCCTGAATCTGTTTGGCAAAATAAAACTCCTAAATCTGTTTTAGCGTGTGGATTGTGATTTTGTCTAGTTCAGTATTCCATAACATTATTGTGATTCAAACTTGTTCATCAATCTAACTCAATATTGTTGTATATTTTGACCAGTGATGGGTTCTCAGGCAGAGGTAATGTATTTACAGTATATCATATCCTGCCTTATTCTTACTTTTTAACTAGAAATTTGAGATGAGGAAACAAGGAATTCCTCCAGGCAAAGCATGTTGTCTACCTTTTATTTGTTGACTTTTACCATGTAGACCCATGTGCAGACATTTAGACCATTTTCAAAAAGCCAGAAAAAGTACCAATGTCATTTTTCTCCCAGCAGAAGCAGGAAGACACTTGCTATCCTCCATGCAGTACCATCCTCACACATGTGGAACCCAGAGAGTCTTTCACGGCTGTTGCTTTGTACTGAAAAAGCCTATAGAGGCAGGGAGAAAAAAAGCATTAAGTAAACAGACTTATTCTTAAGTAAACAACTCTGTTATGAAGTATCCTGAAAGACGGTATGATGTACTGGATAGGTAATTTACTAGGCCTCAGAAGACTTGGGCTCGAATTCCTGCTGAGCCGATGAAATTCAGTGGGACATACACTGGCAAAATTACTCCTTAAACATATACAGGTATATCTGAGAGAAAACAAAACAGAACAGCAAAAAAAAAAAGACTTTTGTTTTTGCTGTTTTGTTTTGTTTATTCTCAGATATGCCTGCACAGACTTACATGGCTACCACTTCAAACATTTTAAATATATATGAATTTTTTAGGTATGCAATGTTGGATGCAATGTGGTGGCACATGACGGCAACATGATTATCCTGAGTCAACATGACCGAAGTTACAAAAGTGTAAACTGGAATTTTCAATGCACACACCAGAATGTGAAGCATCTGTTTCCCTTGGGGGCATTCATTCCTTTTATAAAAAACATAGCATAAAATTAAATCAACATACACAAAATAAACACATTACAAATTATTATACAAACTGTGTACCCTTCTCCACATACACAACTTTGAAACTATCTACAGTAGACCCTCGCATAATGAGGTTACTTGGTTCCCCAAGTAGTGCTGTTAAGCGATTTTTGTCATTTTGCGGGTTTCTATGGAGTTTCCCGCATAACGGTGTTTTTAGCGTCGTTATCCGGATAACGACGGTTATTTTAGCGTCATTGTCCGGATAATGACGGTAAAAACATCTTTATGTGGGGGAACATGTGGCGCATAACGACGCATCATTAAATGAAAATGATGCTATTCGAACATGTCGTTATGTGAGGGTTGACTGTATTCACATTGTCTCCTTAAGTTACCGCACTCCACTTCTGTCCAAAAAGGTATTATTTCATGCCCTGGCATACGGACTTTCCCTTTCAGTAAGACAAAATCTATGATGGGTGCTTTCCTTGGGCATTGGATATTTAGCAGGGAGTTCTCTGGAAATAGCATTCAGTAGACAGAATACTACCACCAAAAACCTTTTGTATGTGTTTTTAAAGCTTTAGGTAACCAAAATGTTGCACCGTATTTAGCAAGTAATGTTAGCCAAGGTTGTACCTAATTTAGAGCTAAGAAAAGTACAGATATTTTTAAGACAGTTGCTAGAATCCTGCACCTGAGATGGCAGCTGGTGAAATGTGGACTCAGGGAGCTCTTGTATATATAAAAAGACAGCCCACCTCCAAGTTCCAGTTTAATTATTGGGATATCAAAGCAAACGTTTCCTCCCATTGGTCTCAGACTGCAGTTTTCTTTCTTCCAATACAAGCCTCACATTCATTTGCAATAGTTAGCACTATCTTCAGAACTTTTAACCCACAAGATGAAGCTGTAAAAAAATAAGCTGGAAAGAGCACAGAGGCAAGACCTATGCGAGCAGCAAAGATGCAATATTTTTTGACAGAAAACCTTCTCTCCTCATTTTCTCTCTTCCTCCCACTTGTCAGTCTCTGCTTCTCTTTCTGGCTCTCTTTCAAAGGAGATCAGACAATCACCTGCACCGGCCAAGGTTATGAACTTAGTAGATTTCAGTTCAACAGCTGCTTCTGCCCTCAGCTCTTGAGGGTGCCCGGGGGTGGGCGATAGATACCTGGCCTACATTTTAGAAAGTTTAATTCCTAGAAGCTTCCACAAAGCCTTCTGTGCTACATACTGAGTTCTTTCAAGAGCTGGAGGTCTTATAATTCACTTACGATCCTGTCACACTTTATAGGTGCCCTGACCTTCATTTCACTTTTTAATTTATCCTTCTGCTTTGGTCTTCAAATGAACATTTTCCTCTATAAAAATAGAAACCACAATTGAGATATCATAATTAAAATATGAGGGCCCTCTCTTTTTTTATTTTAACAAAACTGTTATTTCACTCTTTTCCAACTTGCTTTTCTCAAGTCTAAAAGAAAGACTTGCAACCATTGTGTGTTTTTTCCAAGCCCTCTTACTCTTCTTCTGTCCTTTCTGGTGAATCCATAATGTTGGATTGTAACATCCATTCCCATGGCAACAGATGCTGATGCCACAAATAGTGGTTTAATTTCAGGATTAAGCAAGGAGGCAAAAACTGATTGACGAAATGAACATTCTTATTCAAAGTCAAATATGAAGAGATAATTGCAAGGTGCAGTACTTGCCTTCTTCCATGATTATCCTTTTTATCCAAACAGCAAATATTCTCTTTCTAGGACCTTGTACTTTTGTTAGAAGGACATTTCTTCTTGAGAGCTTCTGATTGGAGATAATTAAATACAGCAGTATATATCTTGCTATAGATGATTCTTGATTACAAGATACCCATCTGTTTTTCCTTATGGGCAGATAAGCTAGTTTGATGCTTTAATATGAAAGCAAGTGCCGCTTGATTATTCTCACTGGAATTTGCATATTTTAGACACAGTCACACTTCGACATTTATAAAAAATTCCAGTTAAACACTCTGACATTTACAGAAATGTAGAGATGGCCAGCATTTGTTGCAGATCTATATTCACACATTCATTATGGCTTTATACTACTCACACTTGCCTATAATAGGCTTGAATCCAGATTTATTCCAGAGTGAAATCAGTGGGACCTGAGTCAGTCATTGCTACCTTAAGTCCTGATAATAGGCATACTCCAAGTGTGACAAGGTTTTGATCCTACTCAGTGGGGCTTTCAAATGGTTCTGTGATATTTTGCTGCAATTTAACAGCAAGTATAGGGTGGTATTTAAAGTAAACCATTACTATGTGTTTGCCTGAGATGGAGCTTTTTGCATTAAACTGCAGAAATACCACAAATCATTTACAATCAAAAAATATATGATAATAGATGCCTAACAATTTGCATTTATATGATTTACATTTCAGTGCAAAGTATCAAAGATCCCAAACACTTTTGATACAATAGACCTGTTGTCAGAGCTCTCTTTAAAACAGGGGTTCCCAATCTAAGAGCCATGGGCCAGATCTGGCCCATTGTGCCATTTCATATGGCCCCCCATCCCTCCAAGGGTGTTTGAGAAACAAAATGACCACTCCTTTGAAGCCGTTGGGACAAAATTGCCACCCCTTCATGCAGGCAGGGCAAAATGGCCATCCAGCCCTTGGAGCTGACTGAGAGAGTGTGACCTGGCCCCTGGCCCCTGCTTTAAAAGAACTAAATGAGCAAGACAAGATTTTATTGTGATAAGTGAAATGACATAAGAGCTGGTCCTTTCTGGTCACATTCTTTTCCCCATCTAGGTCCTCACATTGCTGTAATTATCCCCATCCTGAATAAATTACATACCCCTACAGTATGCTTGTATTACTACCCTTGCCCCCTCCCCCTGCTGTAGTGCTAAGGACAGATTCAAAAGGTAATTTGGACTGGGGAAATAGTGTAGGAGAAAAAAAATATAGGACTCTCTTTCCCCAATGCAATTCCTTTGATCAAAATTGGATCACACACCCACTTTGAGTTTCAAAAACTTGAGAGTGCAAAACTACGCATATTGAAAAATCAGCTCATTGTAGGAGTCTGATCCATGTAAAGATAATCAATCAGCCTCATTAGCAGCAGTTTATAGCCCCAGATCTTTTAAGAGAGCGTTAAAAGGTCTGATTCCCACATGTCCTCCTTTTTCATTAAAATTTGAGAGAGAGAGAGAGAGACGGCTAATCATACCCCTGCATGTCATCATACTCCATAATTACTCCTCCATATACATCATCACTGTCCTCCTGGACATCGTACCCCTCCTGATTCATGGTACCTTGTTCCGGAGGATGATACCTCATTGAGTACAATTGCCGTCGTGCAAAACTCGATGTCTCCCTTCTATGCAGTGGACATGTGTTACACATAGAAATAAGATTTGGAATACAATAAATGCAAAAACACAAAGGTATAAAGCAGATAATAATAATAAACCCATAAAAGAAAACTTGTCTAAGGACAGATAATTCAGGCAACCAAGAAGTCACACAATCAAAGAGATTAACATCAGTGCGTACATTGTTAGTAATGCTCTCCTGTAAATTCTGAAGTTCTTTCTCAATAGTATTATTCAGATCCTGGAATTTCACCCGACATCCCTGGTTCCCGACCAGTTTACAAAATCCTCCGGATTTTGCTAACAGGTAATCTATGGCCAGTCTGTCCTGCATTTGGTCTTGATGAAGCTCAGTGATTTCCATTTGAAGATCCCGTATGACCCTCCCTGTGGCATTGATTGATTTCTCCAGCCTACAGGTGAGTCCCAAAATGGACCTTCTATTCTCCTGGGAAATGACACCTGGGTATGATCCCAATGTGAGTGCTCCAGTGATAGCACTCCCTATAGCTCTCCCCCAGGAGCTACCATCAGAAAGCTGAACATCGATTATCACTTCATCATTGCAACCAGAACCCATCGGGCCGGCAGCAGCTCTCCGGCGCCGTGCATCTGCCTGAAGCGGCATTTGCACTTGTACGGGTAAGGTAAAATAACCCAATGCTGCACATTGATATTGTCCTGGATGGAAATTCGTGGCAACTCCATTAAAAAAGAACCACATGTTAGGATCCTTGATTTGCCATCCATTGGAAATTGAACCACTATCTATAGCAGAATAATCAGGAGTAAACATAGGAAACACATCATATATATCTTCAATAGTAGTGTTAAACAAGGTATAATTAAGCTTATAAGAACTGTTATAACTACCCCATAACCAAAAATAATCATCACAACCCGTATAATTGCCTACATTCTGCAAAACCCTTTGTGCTTGAGTCCAGTGCTTCCATTTACTATTCCAGCCTCCAGAACTATGACAGCAGAAACAAAGTCCTTTAGTGTATTTCTTGAATGTCATGCTTCGCCAGCGGGTGTTGTTAAATTGTTCTGGGGGATTAGAGAAGAGTGTAGATCTATCAATATGTTGCAAATGTCCAATAACCAACTCTGGCGTTTTGAACAATGCCGGAAGAAAGGCCATTTGAGACACTGCCAGTGGATGCTCATAGTATAACGTTGCATTCTTACCATGAACTTCAAACATATAGTTAGCATGATGAATCCAAAAGTTGGGGTTGCCCCCATGAGGTATTGTTCTTACAGCTGGAAGCACAGTAAGAAAGAAAAGAACAAATGTCAGCACATTTAGTCTACTGGTGAACCACCATCCTGGAGCTGAGTAACCTTCTTCTCTCTCCATGGGCGGATCGCTCAAGCAGGAATCCTTCCACTCAGGATCCCCTTGTTGCCAATAAACGACCAATGGCTTAGGCAGACACTCCCCTAAGAAACAGGAGCATGCCCTGTTATTACTAGTACCATGTAACTAAACATGAAACATGCCTGATGTATAACACAAATGCAATGTCACAAACCCATTTACATGTGTAGGGTACTGAAAACTCTTCCATGTACTTCGCTCAAGCAGGAATCCTTCCACTCAGGATCCCCTTGTTGCCAATAAACGACCAATGGCTTAGGCAGACACTCCCCTAAGAAACAGGAGCATGCCCTGTTATTACTAGTACCATGTAACTAAACATGAAACATGCCTGATGTATAACACAAATGCAATGTCACAAACCCATTTACATGTGTAGGGTACTGAAAACTCTTCCATGTACTTCTGGAGGTACCTTGAGAAATGCAGTTTCATAAGGTAAAACATAACATAAGCAAAGACAGGTCTTTCCCCTGCAAGAGAATAAGCAAAACATTTAAGCATGAACAAAACATGAACATTTCTCTTCTTCCTTACATGAAGTAGGTCTCCATTGCATTCAATAACTTAAAACCAGCATAGCATGGTAAATCAATACAGTACAAATATCATTAGAGCATTTCACACTCATAGCATGAGCAGGTTGCTTTAAAAAAGGTTTTCAGGTTTTAAAATGCAAACAAAGCCAATTCTTTGCTTAGAGTCCACACAAACTTTTTAGTCCAATTAAAATGTCCAAATTAAAAGTCCAAATGTTGATTAAGCTTTCTTCTTAAACACTGTCTTCTCTCCAGCACAGTTCTTGGCATGGCAAAGGTTGAAATTAAGCCATAATTCTCAAGAAGAATTTATTGAAAAAGATATTGAAAAGGTAAAGAAGAATTTAATTTATTTGAAAAGAGATTACTTCGAGTACAGTAATAAAAATTCTAAGCTATTAGCTAGAGCCGCTGAAGAAAAGAAAGATAAAAGAGGAATTTCAGTTTTGATAGATAAGTATGGCAGAAGGTGTAATAAGTTAGTAGATAAAATTCAAATTGTCAAGGCTTTTTATCAGGAATTGTATTCGAGGAAGGACGTAAATACGGATGAATTAGAACGATATTTAGATAAGTGGTCAAGAATAAATTTAAGCTTGGAGCATAGGAGTTACATGGATGAAAAGATAACACAAAAGGAAATAAAGGAGGTCATAAAAAGGTTAAGGATAGGCAAGGCTCCAGGCGAGGATGGTTTATCGGTGGAGTTTTATAAAGATTTTAAAGAGATGCTGTTACCAAAAATGGAAAGGATTTTTAATTATATTTTGGAGGGAGGGAGAGTTCCTAAATCGTGGTATAGTACAATTATAATTTTAATTCCAAAGGTAGGGAAAAATCTGGAAAAAATTGAATCCTATAGACCGATTTCCCTGATGAATCAGGACGCAAAAATTTTTACGGCCATTTTAGCTAATAGATTGAATAATTTTAGTGGCAAATACATTAATAAGGATCAAGTGGGATTTATGAGAGATCGGTATATGTCGGATTTGACGAGAAGGATGGTTGACTTGACAATTATTGCTCAGGAACAAGAGGAGCATGTGGGTTTCTTCTCCCTGGATATATTCAAAGCTTTTGACTCGATCCAATGGATAACTATAAAGGAAATTATAAAGAAATATGGATTCGGACAAAAATTTTGTGGGGTAATTGAGCAGTTGTATCAGCAAGGCTCGGCTAGGGTTAAATTAAATGAGGAATTAACAGGGGAGATTAAATTGGAAGCGGGCACAAGGCAAGGAGATCCATTGTCAGCATCTTTATTTATAATGGCCATGGAATTGTTAGCTAATGTAATAAGGGAAGATAAGGAATTAATTGGAATTGAAGGTATAAAAATTAGCCAATATGCTGATGACACCCTAATAACAATAAAAAATCCACAGAATACACTAGGGAAGATATATGGGCATTTAGAGGAATTTCAAAGGGTGACGGGACTTAAGGTAAACTGGGATAAGTCAGAAGCAATTCTTTTTAATGTGGATTTGGACATACAAGAAAGTTTAAAGGCTAAATTTAAAATACAAATTAGAGATAATATAAAATACCTGGGGATAAACATTTCAAATAAATATGATGATTTAAAAAGGTTAAATTATGATAAATTGGAAAAAGAATTAAAAGAAATGATTTTACGGTATAAGAAGCTAAATTTGTCGTGGTTTGGACGCGTTTCGCTATGTAAAATGAAGCTTTTACCCAAATTAAATTTCTTATTTGATACCCTGCAAATATATATGAAAGAGAAGGAATTAAAGGTTTTTCAAACTATATTAAATAATTTTTGTAACGGTGGAAAAAGGGCCAGGATACCAAAGTTTTTATGGTATTCATCACAAAAAAAGGGCGGGTTAGGAATTCCAAATATTAAAAATTATTATTGGGCATTTCAACTGAAGAATATTTGTAAAATTTTAGTGAAAGAAGAATCGATTTGGGGAAAAATTGAATTGCGAGAGAAACTGGGTGAAGAAATATTAATGTTTTTGGGCAAAGGGAAAGCAAAAATTAATGCTACAAATAAATTGTTAAAAGCTCTTTTAAAAACTTGGACATTACTGAAAAATAAATTGGCACCAGGGTTGTCCCCAATATTAGGCCTGAGTGATATGAAATCATTCCCACTGAGAATGGATAGGAGCGTAGAAGAAGTATTGAATAAGAATAATATAACTCTATTAAAGGATTGGATAACAGCATGTAGAGACAAGGAAAGAAAGTTAGATATAGGTAGACAACTTAAATTGAATTGGCTTCAATTGATGTCTATTGACAGTTGGAATAAAAGATATTTAGATGAAATGAGCTTGGATAGGGAGCGGACGAAATTTGAAGAGTTGGTACTTAGTCTAAAAAGTGGGCAGGTAAAAGTTAAGGGGTTAGTAAGCAAAATATATAAGGTTTTAGATGACTCAGATCAGCATCAGAAAGCTTTAAAAGAAACATGGGAGCTAGATTTGAATATCATAATTACAGACGAGCAGTGGAATGCTAAATGGAAAAGGAGAATAATGAGGTCTTTGTCTGTAAGAATAAAAGAGCACAATTATAAATTATTGTGGAAGTGGTACTTGACTCCGGTACGACTATACCAAATTGACAATACAAAGTCGAAATTTTGTTGGAGGTGTAAGGGGGAAATTGGAACATATGAGCATATGTGGTGGGGGTGTAAAGAGACGAAGTCATTCTGGTTGAAGGTGGAACACGAAATTGGGAGAATTCTAGATGTAAGAATGAAATTGGATGTAATTTTAATTTTGTTAACAGATGTGGAGGTGGTAGAGCAACAAAAAAGGGAATTATTAGCAATTATGTTATCCAGTGCTAGACAGTGTATAGCGCGATATTGGAAATGTGATGTTACCCCAAAAATAGAGGATTGGTATAAGGAGTTGTGGAATATTGCGCTGAATGATAAGCTCACCTGGGAGTTAAATTTAAGAAAAGGGTTAATTAAAGAAAGCAAATTTCAGGAAATTTGGAAATGTATATGTTGGAAATGTTTGATAGATTATACCTTGATTAATGGTCATGGGCAACTGCCGGTGCCAGATTACATTGCATTTTTGAGACGATAATAGATAAAAGGGGAAATTCTGTCTCCGTAGCATTGTATATAGCACGTGGTGATATTTTGTTCTGTTTCTTTTTTTTCCTGTTCTCTCTTTCTTTGCTTATTTATATTACTGTGTATTTTGTCTTTTATTTTCTTATATTGTTCTGTTTGTTATCTCTTGTTTTTTAATTATTGGACGTGTATCGAGAAATAAATTTTTGAAAATTAAAAACAAAAACAAAAAAACACTGTCTTCTCTCCAGCACAGTTCTTGGCATGGCAAAGGTTGAAATTAAGCCATAAATTAAGTCTCACTGACTTCACAAGACAATCCCACACAACCCCCCTTTTCAGCTTTTCAGGCAAACACACATTCCTTCATGCTCCAGCCACACCCATCTGCATTAAGGCAGGCCGATGAGGTGTGAAGGCACAAAGAACAAATTCTCCAGAAGTTGCAAGTAATTTCACACAGAAGAAAATCACAGGGAATTCCAAGTTGCTTTCCCTGCAATCCTGATGCTGAAACTTGGAACAGCTCACTCTGGATCTCTTTGTTTGAGGGTTGGGCAGTTCAATATTTTCTCCCTCCTTGTATTTTTGCAACAGCCTGCTGTCCATCGAGGAAGGATTCACCCCCCTCTTCCTCTGGATTTCTTTCATTTGCAGCATCTGATTCTCAACCTTATGACAAACTGCATCTGTTAGTTTGTACTTGCACCCCTTTCTGGTCTTGGGTTTTGTGCATTCCTCCTCTGGGCCATCCTTCCACTTCTGTAGGATCTTCCTGCCCAAACGTGAGGTATCAAGTTTACTACTCAGCTTCTCCGGCTTTTGTGAAGAGGGTTGCTTCACGGGGGGGCTGAGATCTCCTATGCTGCTCTTTGAAACACAACCCTTGCTTCTTGCCACTTTGCATGCATTAATAGCTTCAATCTGTGATGAGGTCCCCACCATTTGTTCCCCATCAGCTGGCACTAGTTGTTTTTTAGACTCGGCAGGCAGTATTGCAGCAGTGAACAGGTCTTTTGTAGGGCTAAAAGTGCTTGATTGCTGCAAGGCAGGATATAATTTCCCATCTTCTTTTCCACCTCCACCCCCATCAGGGGGCTGTTGTTTCTCATATGATGGAGGGGCAGTTGGACTCCCTCCCTTGGCTGGAGGCAAAAGCTGTGGGAGGGGGCCATCAAGCCTTTGTGAGAACAACATATTCTTTGGAGTGAGTCTCTGAAGGCAGTTTCTAACTTCCTCCCACATAAATAGCACTGAAACAGAAAGTCTCTCATGCTTTTGCAATGCATTTCCAATTTGATTCCACTGTTTTAAGTCCAAACATTCATATTTAAACCAATGATAGTTTTTTTCTATAGCTTTGACCAGCTGTTGTATCTCCTTCTCATCAGCTCGTTTCCCATTGTTATTCAAAAGATCTGAGATATCTTTACAAAGTTCCTGCATTTGCGATGCCAGCACACATCCCATAATTAAATTGTATTTTCCACTCACCCTGTTGTGATGTTTTCTCAAGCGCTTGATTTATGACCTTCCCGGTCGACCTTTTGCCTGGTCGTAGGTGAATGAGACCTTGTCCCCGGTCGCCAATTATGAGGTGCTAATTGCTGTTTGCTGCTTCAAAGCATTCCTTTGAATTTCATTCAAATGGCCTCACCACAGAGCACCAGTTGTAGGAGTCTGATCCATGTAAAGATAATCAATCAGCCTCATTAGCAGCAGTTTATAGCCCCAGATCTTTTAAGAGAGCGTTAAAAGGTCTGATGAAGTCCAGCTTCATTAGACGGAGTGAGAAGGGAAAAGAGATAGAGAGAAGAACACACACACACTGCCCTTTTGGCTGAACAAAGGGTAATAATCACTTCTCTTTATTCAAGCAGAGTATAACAGAAACGAAACTTAAGGCAAACAGCCAATCAGAAAGTCAGAACCCAAATAAGGAGAATACTTTTTCACTATTCTACGCATGCCCAAAAACCAGCGTTGTCTCTCATGCAAGCAAAGAGGCCTTTGTTTACAAAATGTGTCAGAGACAGCCTGACAGAATCCAGATACATTCCCACAGCTCATAAGAATGGGATATCCAATTAATTGACACTCATTATGGGGAAATTCAAGTTTAGGTGGCTCTCATGTGGCTTCCCTCCCCTTCTTTCCCTTCCTTTTTGAGAACATTGTTCCTTCCTTGCTTGCTTATGTATTATCATTTTGCATTCCATAATAGATGTGTTTATGTGACCTGGCTTTTTTACTCCAAACTCTATGAGGAAAAGTATTTTTAAGGCCTCTGGGAAAAGTTTCACAGAAAAGATTGCCTGATCTTTTGATATTTGGAAATCTTTAAGCTGTTGGCTGTTAGATGGATTTTCAAAGGATCTACGTGATTGTGTATTTGAAATCCTGATTTTCTTGCAGAAGTATAATTAATGGTTGCAGAGCTATGATCCAAAGGCATGAGCAAAAAAGATGAGGTGACAACTGCTCTGTGACACAGTATGAACACTAATTGATCCAGAAATCCTGTGTCTGAGTGTACAATTTGTAATGTGATTTGGCATTCATCATTAAAGGATTTTTTAAAGGTAAACTTAGAATCACAGGAATGATACCAAGACAGAAATAGTATAGAACATGAGGAAGAATGGCAAATCTGAATATCAGTCCCACACTCTTTTCTATACATGAAGAAAGGTCAATATTTTAACACAAAGCAAGAATTGCTCTCCTCAGCAAGAGAAAGAAAAATAAAGTATAAGAGAGAGAGAGTGGAAGGACTGACTGACTGACTGACTGACTGACTGACTAACTAACTAACTAACTAACTAACTAACTAACTAACTAACTAACTAACTAACTAACTAACTAGTGGTATACATTGACCTCTCATTCTTTTTAATAACCTGTAATGTGCCTCTATAGGGACTGTGTAGGAATCCGATTCATGTGTCCTAACCAAATAAGGAGAATGCTTCTCACTTTTCTACGCATGCCCACAATCAAGCGTTGTCTCTCATGTAGACAAAGAGGCCTTTGTTTACAAAATGTGTAGGAAGACAGGCAGACAGAAACCAGATACATTCCTACAGGACTGCAGTGGCTAAGACGCTGACTGGGAGGTGGCAGATCAGTAGTTCAATTCCCAAGTATTGCAGGACGGAATGAGCTCCCATCTTTGTCCCAGCTCCTGCCAACCTAGCAGTTCAAAAGCAAGAAATTGCAAGTAGATAAATAAAGACCACTTCGGTGGGAAGGCAAACAGCATTCCATGCACTCTGGTATCTAGTCATGCTTGCCCCATGACTACGGAAACATCTGTAGAAGCAGACAGCACTGGCTCTTCTGCTATGAAACAGAGATGAGCACTGAACCATAGAGTCAGATACAACTGGCTTTCGAGCAAGGATGACCTTTATCTTTAATGTGTCTCTATAATCACAAAGTCAAATGGATGGGAATAAAACACATCTGAATTAGTATGTATTTATTTGTTTGTACAAATAGTAGTAATGTGAAACATCTCTCAAGATAGCTGATTTTTGGCAAGAGAGACTATTTCAGCACATTAAAATATCAAGCACTGTAAAGAAATTACCAGCCCTCTTAACAGTTCTCATCTCCAGCACAAAAATGAGACTAGAAACGCTTCTCCCATCCACTTTACCACATTTTGTGCAAGAGGTGTCAGTGTAAAACAGATGTCTTTTCCACTCTTCCCTACTTTATTTAGCTAAGCACACAAAAAGACCATGGACTGGCTCTTAAAATGACAGAAAATTTTGCAAGCTTATGATGAGGAGAAATAATTATATACTTCTTACTGCCATGCATGCAAATGAGAAAAATGAGGACTGACAGTGCTGAAAGGTAGCATGAGGGGCATCATTCAAGCATAACTATAATTTAGTAAAGGTAAAGGAAAGGCCACCCTCGTTTGAAAGCCAGTCATATCTGACTCTAGGGTTTAGTGCTCATTTCTATTTACAGCCAAACAGCCAGCATTGTCTGCATCTGCAGACATTTCTGTGGACATGTGGCAGGCATGCCTAGACAACTTTTGGAGTGCACAGAACACTGTTTAGCTTCCCACCAAAATGGTCCCTATTTATCTATTTGGAATTTCTTGCTTTCGAACTGCTAGACTGGCAGGAGTTGAGACAGAGATGGGAGCTCCTTCCATTGTACAGCACTCGAGTCTCGAACTGCTGTCCTGCTGACTTTTCAGTCGTCAAGCTCAGCATCTTAACCACTTGAGCCATTACAGTCCCTTTATATTAATTTAGTACAGTGGGCTAATATAATCAACATCATTGTTTTTAAAAGGTAGTAGAGCTCCAAAGCAATATCTAAGTATGATAATGATTCCAAAGATTTATGTGGAAGAAACTCCACTCAGGGAATGCTCAAATGAGGCTCCTTTCATGACCCAATGAGCTGGGACAGAGATTGGTACTTAATCTGTCACACAGTACCAGGTCTCGAACTGATGCCTTGCCAACCTTGCAGCTAACAAGGTGAGCTTCTCAACCACTGAGCCACCACTGCCAATAAGAAAGCATTGACTGCATGCTGTTGGTTCTGAAATTTGGTCCTGGTCTTAAAGTCTTCAATATAAGTGGGTCAGCTCAGCAGCAGCCTTGGGATATTTGGTGGGAAACAGTTACAAAATATACATTGTAAATATACAATGGAGACAGCTATTAGACACTCACCTTTAACCTGTATTTCCCCACATTACAGTAATACCTCATACAAAGTCAGCTCTGTACAACATCAAATTCATACAACATCGCCTAATTCCTTGAAAAAAGTTGCCTCATACAAAGTCTCTGCGACTTTGTATGAGGCATTGGGTTTTTTCCCAGGTTGCATTTTGCCTGAGCAGTATAAAAGGCAGGATGCATGTGTGCATTGCTCTTGTGGGTTTTGTATGAGGCAAAGAGTGGGTAGGTGGATGGGGAAGGGCAATTTTTTGGTGGGGTGGGCAATTGTTTGGTGTTTGCTGTTGTGGCTTTTAAAAACAGATTGCATGCTCCATAATTTTTCTTATTTTGGTCTTTTTGGGGGGAGCACTGTTTGGTGGGGTGGGCAATTGTTTGGTGTTTGCTGCTGTTTGGATGATTAACACTGTGCTGCATAATGGGACATGTTGGCATCCATTTTGTCCTTGCTTCCATCCAGTAATTGTTTACAGTAGCTTGTCCAAATGGATGATCGTCCGCATGGCTGCAGATAACATTGTGCCGCATGATGGAACATGTTAACTTTTAAACCTGCACTTCATAACGTTTTCAAAAGTTAAAAACTTGTTGTATGGTTTGTCCCCTAAAATCAGGGTTGTTTGACATGTTTTTGTAACGTATTTAGCCTTTAGACAATGATTTCTTAAAGTTCTGTCAGTTTCCTGTCTGTTTCCTTGACTTTGCCCTGAAGTCTGTGCTGTTACAGTACAATGTATCTCTATGGAAATGACGTTGTATGAGGCATCGCGACAAGGATTTGGACGTTGTATGAGGTATCGCAGCAAGGATTTTGCATGCCTCATACAAAGTCCAAATCTGTATAAATTCCAAACTTGTGGAACCAAGTTTGGACGTTGTATGAGGCATCACTGTATTCCAAAAAGAACCCTTGGATGGTTTCGTCGGCCATATAATCTGGCTGCAGTTAAAGAAGCAACCTGTGTTTTTCTTTTCAGATATGATTGTACAGAAACTGACAGCACTAAAAAAATCTTTTAGAGGCCACTCAGTGGATTATTGTATGTTTTTCTTAATCTCTTTCTTCTAGAACAACTGGCTGGCAAGGTATCAGAAAGGACTAGCCAGCTAACTCTCACAGAAAATGACCAATGCATGGGGCAGACACAGCAGGCTAGGGCCCATGTTAAGGAGAATAGGAGGCTGAATCAACCTTGATCCCTGGTAAAATCAAACTCACCACCTTTTGGTTGCAGAGCAGGTGTTTAACCACTGCACCACCAGGGCTCTCAAACTGTGGTGGGCGCTGGGCCACAGGGTGGACAGAGGCTGCCGTGGCCATGCCAGAAGAGTATAGCAGTCTTGATGACCTGGGACAGCCCATTAACCTCCCCCCAATGTTCTAGTGTTTAGACCATATTCACCAAGAGGTGGAAAAATCCACTTCCTATAGAAAGTGACTCATCCAGGTTCCCAATGCAGCTGTCAGCCCATGCCTATGTCATGATGAGCTCGGACCCCTGCCCATAGGCAACTCCAGTGTCTAGGGAGCTGAAAACCTCCCCCAAGTCCATCGTGGGGAAGATATCCGGGGGTACTGCCCCCCAACTGCCAGGGTGAGTACCTGCACCAAAAGGCCATGACAACCCCACTCCAATAGGTACCTGGACTGCCCCCCAGCCGACTGTAAAACCAACTTGGTGTTGGTGGTGGGGTAATTGCCAAAAGGGAGCAAGGCTGCCAAACCTTGAAGTGCAGCAATGCATGCAGCCAGAAAATAGGGATCAGGCACCTCAGCACCCCTAGAAAAGAGGGTGTTTGGAGAAGGGGAAAACCCTAGTGTCATAAGGGCTCAAAGATTCGACAGGCCTGCAATGATGTGAGCCCGGGGTGGGGGGTGAGGGTGGCAAAATGGTGCCCAGCCAAGTGCGCGAAGTGGAAAAGCCCAGGGACCATAAAGGCACCAACAGGAACCACTGTTGCTTCCACTGGTGAAAGCATTCCCTTCTCTCCCATGCGGCCTCCCCTGAGAGGCTCAGGGGGGAAAGGTGAGCAGCAAAGGAAAGGAGGATCAGGCCAAACATTCAGCAGCAGGAAGCAAGCATTGTTCCTCCTGCTGTTGGTTAAAGAAGGGCCAGGGGATGAAGAGCCAGCCCGAATAAGGGCTGTCTCCCAACTCCTCTCCCCTACCATCACGCGAGGTGTGACACATCCTCCTCCTCTCGGGAGAAGTGGGGCAAAGCGACGCCAGTGGGCATGTGCCCAGGCATCATCCCTTTTGAGTAAACTGCTCCCTTTGCTTGTTATAGTGCATAAACCATATTGTCCAGCTGTTATTCATAACAGTATTAAAAAGAAGAGGCTTGTTGCAATTCTTGTTACATTTTCCTTAATTGTGGGAGTGAGGGGGGCGGGGATAACTGAACACAAACAAATCCATTTAAAATATTTCTTAATGTGCTTGAAATGCCCTGAAATAGTAACTTTTTTAATATCAGAGATTAAACAAAGCAAAACAAAAATGTTGTAGAACTTTAAAAATTAGCTGCTATATTTTAATGTTAGCTTTGGTGGATCGAGTCCACTTTGTCAGACATAGGAGTGAGAATTCATTGCATCAATTTATATACATCTGGTACAAAGGTACTGAGTGATTGGTTAGCATAACAGATAAGTATGCAAATCAGTATGACTTTTTACAACAAGTAATGACAAATGATCTCTGGTTGTTACTCGGCCCAGTTGTGATTTTTCACTCTGTTGAATTGCAAATAGTAGGAGGATATAAGACAAATATCTGACATTTCTACTTATTATTCCGTGTCTAGGCCAGATGTGAAATGGTCAAAACGAAGGCACCTTTTGGTGAGTTCATTCTGCAGTTCCTTTCACCTGACCTAGTGTGAGACAGATTAGCCAGCAACACAAGGTTGCCGTTACCAGGGATTGTGGTACAAAAATACCACAATCTTCTAGGAGGCTCTTTCTCTGTACTCCATTAAACATTTGCTAACAAGTTTAACCTTTAGCATCTGTTGACAATTGTGTGAGTTCATCCTTTGTTCTGTGAGACAGCCTATGTTGTGAATGAGAATTTTACTGGAAAATTTCTATGAAGGTGGTATAATATAACAACATCTTAACCTATAAATCCAAGGGTTAACCATTGGAACTGGCTATAGGTTGCTATGCCTCGCCCTACTTGCCTGCAGTCACCCTTCCTGCACATGGCCGATCTGGGTCCGCAGGTCAACGAAGGATTGAGAAAACCGGCAGTGGGGCAACAGCCCCACAAACGCAAAGAAAAGGAAACAACTTCACTTCCCAACATTACTTGTGCCACGCCGCGCCAGAGCCAATCAGGCTGAGAGGCTTTCGCACGGTGCAGCATTCGGAAACGCGCCACAGCCAATCAAAAGAAAACCATTTTAAAAAAACGCAGCACAAACACAAAGAACCAACCCATAACTACAAGCCCCAGTGTCCTGCGCGCCATGAGCATGCAGAATGCTGAGGAAGCCGGCACCCAAAAAATAAAACAAAAACACCGGGAGAGCAAGTCCGCCAAGCCGCTGGAACCAAAGCCCCCCTCCCCAACGGTGCCTGAAGCTCCTAATCGGAGTTTCCCCTTTAATATCACTGGGGTGTGTGTTGTGCTCCCCCTCTCTACTGGCTCCCCTGGGGTTGAGAGGGTTGGGGGAACCAAAGGAGTCTGTCTCCCCCACCCTCCTGACCCCAGTGGACCCAGCAGAGAGGGGATTCCCTCCCCCCATACACACGCCCCATATTAAAGAGAAGAAACCAAGCGGTTACTTCTCTTTAAAAACAGAGTTGGGGGGGAATCCCCCTCTCTACTGGCTCCCCTGGGGTTGAGAGGGTTGGGGGGACAAAAGGAGCCTGTCTCCCCCACCCTCCTGACCCCAGGGGACCCGGCAGAGAGGGGATTCCCTTTCCCCCCACACACACGCCCCATATTAAAGAGAAGAAACCAAGCGGTTACTTCTCTTTAAAAATGGAGTTGGGGGTAATCCCCCTCTCTACTGGCTCCCCTGGGGTTGAGAGGGTTGGGGGGACCAAAGGAGCCTGTCTGAGAGGGGATCCCCCCCCAGGACACCAAAAAACACAAAAACAAACAATCAAAAACATTCAAAAATACACAAAAACAAAAAAATAACACCAAAAAAGTAAACAACAACAAACATTTCCAAACACACCCAGCACCCAGCCAAACACCACAAAATCCAACCACCACCACCACCCCAAATAAAGAAAAACAGCTAACTCACCACCACACGACCTCATACCACAACGACTGGAAAATAAATGAATAAAGAAAGAGACTACTTACTGGAAGAAGCTCCACCCAGAGGCCACGAGAGAAAAAACAGTCAAAATACAAGATAACCCCTACCAGCAGCACTTGCTGCCCACAATAATAAAAATTTTTCAAAAAGACACAATAGCCCCACACAAAAGGCCCCAAGAGTTTTTCGAAAAAGTATATCATCCTTTATTCTTTTTTTCATCCACAAAACCAAAACACCAAACAAAACTCATCACAGTTTAAAACAGGCCATCAAAAAAAATTTGTATAAATAAAAATTTTAAACCTTTGCTAGTATAATATACAACAGAGAACACTTTATATTGTTTAAAAACACAAGAAAGTGTTGCCTGCTACAGCAATAAATTAAACATTCTCATTACAGTAATTTCTCATACAAAATCTGCTTCATACAACATAGAATTCATACAACACCGCCTAATTTCTTGAAAAAAGTTACCTCATACAAAGTTGCTCGACTTTGTATGAGGCATTCAGTTTTTCCCAGGTTGCATTGTGCCTGGGCAGTATAAAAGACAGGACACATGAGTGCATTGCTCTTGTGTGTTTTGCACAAGGCAAAGAGTGTTTACGAGTGGTTTTGAGCGTGGTTTTGGATTTTTTTAAATTTTTCGTCAGAATTTTTAGAAGCATTCCTGGGATTTTTGCAGCATTCTTCAGTTTCTTGGACAAACAGGGTTGTTTGACATGTTTTTGTAATGTTTTTAGCCTTTAGACAATGATTTCTTAAAGTTCTGACAGTTTCCTGCCTGTTTCCTTGACTTTGCCCTGAAGTCTGTGTTCTTGCAGTACAATGTATCTCTATGGAAACGACGTATGAGGCATCGCGGCAAGGATTTGGACATTGTATGAGGTATCGCGGCAAGGATTTTGCATGCCTCATACAAAGTCCAAATCTGTATAAATTCCAAACTTGTGGAACCAAGTTTGGACGTTGTATGAGGTATCCCTGTATTTGCTTTCATTTTCCCTTTGAAATGTAACTTGGTTACTCCTTCAAAAAAGAAACTTGTGGTATTTCTGAGCTCTGCTGGATAATTAGCCCCACTGTAGGAACTTTTGGGAAATGGAACGTGGTTATTTTGCAACTCAGAAACCCTTGTGTTCCTTTGAATCTGGTTTCTGAATCAAGAGATGAAATTAGTACAGCTATATTTTCTCCAAAATAATGCTGTTACCTACTCCTCTTCCAAGCTGCTTTTAATACCTCATATGGATTCTTGCCCTCTAGAGACTGTGTCACAATTGAAGAAGTTTAAGTAGCAGATCCACGAAGAAAAAAGTGGAGTTAAACAAGTTATCTCTCAATCATTCTAGACATATCAGAAAACAAAAACAAAAAACAAAAACAAATGCAAGCGTGGCGCCAAAATGGCCGTCGCACTCTTTGCGGGACACCCCCCCACCCGGACGCAGACATCCGGGTTAGTCAGGGGGCGTGGCCATCCCTCTATAAAAGGGGTGCCCACGAGGCAGCCTCACTGCCATTTTAAAGAGAAGCAACGGAGCGGAGAAGTTCACTCCGATGCTGCTCCCTTCGGCTTTCTGGCCTTTTTCCTTTTTAATTTCTGATCGGAAGATATCTCTCCTCCGATCAGTGCTGCAGCACTTGGGTTGCCTTGGCACCCAAGCGAAAGACTCAGGCGGCCCCGAGGCCACGTCCAACGGGGAGGGCTCGGCCTACCCCTCTACCTCCTTTGGGACTGCCACTGGGCGGAGGGCTTGGGAGGGTGCCCCACTGGGGGGTGGCAGCATTCCCTTTCCCACTGCCACCAATGAGGGTGACCAGGCCTCTGCTTACCCGCCCAGTCGCAGGACTCAGGCGGGGGCTCTGCGGGCCTGCTCCCCTGGGGTTCTAACCTTTTTGAACCTTTGCCCGGCATGGGGCATAGCGGCCCATTCAGGCGCAGCGCGGGATCGTGCCCCACCATTCCACCAGCCCCCCATGGGCCGGATTGTGGGGCCTGCCCCTATTACTGGCCGGGGATTGCCACACGGTTTTCCCCCTCCGCCTACTCATCAATCGCCTGGTGGGTCGTCCAGCCTACCCGGCCCACCTTATTCTGGTGGGTCTGACACTGTGGATGCTCTCCATGCCCGCATATCGGTACTCGAGGCATCCATGGGAATTGCTCCACCACCTACGGAGGGTGGGCTTGGCAGCTCATCGGCTGCGGCCCACATGCCTGCCACTGCCATGCAGTGGGCCGTAAACAGGGTTGAGCTGCTGGAGGCCACCAAGCCAGCGCAGGCTGATGCTTCACAGCTCCCCATCCAGCCATTCCAGCAGGGCATTCCACCGGGGACCGGTCCTGCTTGGCATGGATGCACGGAGACACAGAGCTCGATGGCCCATTGGGGGAAGCCCATGGGGGTGCACCAAGTGAGTATCCTGGTCAAATCAACACACCGGTGACACTAGCTCATGACACTGGGGGGTGGGGGGTGGGTACAGTGGCCATGGCCACAACAGGCCAATTACCCCCAGGTTCTTACAGGGGTGACTGCCCCAATGCTTCCGCCTAACTTCTCAGGGGTCCGATAGGGCCTATTATGTGTTCCCCCACTCCAATCTGTGCCAACGGCGGCCCTGCCGACGGCCGGTTACTCCCTACCCCTGAGTGACCATTTATCCCAGGCTACTAGGGAGAAGATATGGCGTGGGGAATATATTGACATTTTCACTCTCCTGCACCTGAACCCACTGAGGAGGAGAGGAAGGGGCAGGATGACAGGGACAAGGAGTTGTCCCGTTGTCGTAACCCGCCTCGCACTTGGGCCAATTGGTTACCGGCCTATTTCATATCCATGGCAGAATATCTAAGGGCCCGTCCTGATTTGGCCATCCCAATGGTCCAGTACCTGGATAATATTTACCGGGCCATGGTTGATTTCCCTGGCCCATCATGGTTGGCCTATGACGAAGAACTTAGGATGAGGGCGGCCCTTCACCCTGAGATCCGGTGGGACGAGCCCTGCTAGCAGTTGTGGCTACTGTATATGTGGAGGATTCGCTGCTCAAGGGCCGGTCAGCAGGGAAAGGGTAGTAGCATGATGCTGCCGTCTGTCCGGTTGGTGCCCTACATGCGTTTGTGGCAGCCCGTGGTTCATGCCCTGGCCTGTTGTTCTGCTACCAAGATGGGTCTTCCCTTACCAAATTACAATTCTGGAGGGTTACCAGGATGGCGCTTCACAGTGCGGGGGTCCCTGGGGCTCGTTACGGTACCCATTCATTCTGGATAGGCGCTGCATCAACTGCGGCTGCATTTGGGTACTCGGAGCCTGACATACGTCGCATGGGCAGGTGTGGATTTGCGCACTTCTTCTCCATGAGTTCATCCCCTCACTGCATGAATGCCTTGTTATGCACTCAATTCTCTCTCCTTCTCTTACAGACCCTGTGTATTTCTGCACACCGGTGCAGTGTGGCTGGTGGGCCACAATTTATGTGCACGGAGCAGCACAGTACGTTGCTTCGTCAGGGTGGGGACCCCATCTCAGACTACGTGTAACCGCGCGTATGCAGTGGTATGGTGTGCACGGCATGAGGTGGCGGGAACTGTTGCCATTCCTGATGTCCATTGGGGATGCTGGACCGCCAGATGTTTTAATTCTGCACCTCGGAGGCAATGATCCTGCACAGATCACTGGCCTGGACTTAAAGAATTCTGAGTGCAGTGACCTGGTGTTGCTTTACCATTTATGGCCTTACACATGGTTGCTATGGTCAGACATCGCGCCGAGGCACTATTATAGGGGAAGCATTGACCCCCGTGGTTGGACCGTGCCCGGCGGTCAGTGAACAGGGCTGTTGCCTGGTTCCTTATCGAGAATGGCTTGGGGGACAGCCATTTGTCATCCGGGGATAGGGTTACAGGATTTTAGCCTGTATTCTGGAGATGGGGTTCACCTGTCAGCAAGAGGATGCACCTCTTTTGGATGACGTACAAGCGGGCCTGGTGACCGAATTGTCGGTCAGGGGGGGCAGATCTCTGATGCGATTTTGGCAATGTTTGCCAAGTGTAAGATGTCTCTCCGGGAGTTGCAGGTGCTTCATGGCCACCTCAACTTCGCCTGCAGAGTGGTGACACCAGGCAGAGCCTTTGCCAGGTGTCTGTGTGACACTATAGTGGACCTTTCTAAACGACAACACAGGGTACGGCTGACCAGAGGTTACGAGCAGACCTTTCGGTTTGACTCACATTCCTAATGGACTTTAATGGTGTGTCCTTCTGGAGATCTGAGCTTATGGTCAGCCTCCAGTTTCAAGTACAGTCGGATGCCTCCGGCTCCCTGGGCTATGGGATTTATTTTGAAGGACAGTGGGCCTATGGTCAATGGCCTCAGGCATGGCAGGGCACGGATCGCTTATGTGATTTTACGTTCCTGGAGTTTTTTCCAAATTGGGGGGGCCCTTATGCTTTGGGGGGACAGTTGGGCTAATTCGGTGGTTTACTTTTTGGTGTGACAATGATCCAGTAGTACACATTGTCAACGCCCAAACGTCTAAATCCCCCAGAGTTATGGCCTTAGTTCGCCAATTTGTTCTTAGTTCCTTGCGCCTTAATGTGCTCTTCAGGGCCAAACATGTGCCAGGCATTAATAATGATATTGCTGACGCTTTATCCCACCTGCAGATCTCCCGGTTCCGTGCCTTAGCTCCAGACGCAAAGGAACTTCCCTCTCCATTCCCGGCCGAGATGTGGACATTTGGCGAGGAGAGGTGAACCAGGCGATCGGCTTGTTTTTGGCACCTCACACGCGTAAGACGTATCAGCATACACTCCTTCTATTTAGGACCTTTTGTAGGCGAAGGCAGTTGCCTGAAATGTGGCCGATACCGGTCGACCAGGTTTTACAGTATATGGTGCACCTTCACGATCAGGGGTTAGCCCCATGCACCATCGCCACCAGGCTTTCTGCCTTGACATTCATGGCCAAGGCACGGGGCTTTATTGAATGTGTGAATGACTTCCGCATACGCCATGTATTGGAAGGGAGCACACGTGAACGTGGCCGCCGCCCGGACACACGTCACCCTGTTTCATCAGGTATTCTGACCCACCTTGCACGAGGTTGGCATAGACTGTGTTACGATAGATATGAGGAGTCTCTTTTTCATGCAGCTACCACCGTAGCTTTCTTTGGAGCTCTGAGAATCAGCGAGGTGGTCCCATTGTCAAAGGGGGACATGTCTCGTAGGGCACTGGAAATCGTCAATGTGTCTATCAACCAGGAGTGGGCTCAGTGGAGGATTCGTTCCTCAAAGGCCGATCAGCATGGAGAAGGCAGTGGTGTAGACTGCCGATCAGCATGGAGAAGGCAGTGGTGTAGACTGCCGATCAGCATGGAGATGGCAGTGATGTGGACTGCCGATCAGCATGGAGAAGGCAGTGGTGTAGACTGCTACGATGTACATTTGCTGACATCTGTCCGGTTGGTGCCCTACATGCAATTTTGGCAGTGTGTGGTACGCGTCCTGGCCCGTTGTTCTGCCACCAGGATGGGTCTCCCCTTACCAAATTTCAGTTCTGGAGGATGACCGGTACGGCACTTCACAGTGTGGGCCTCCCTGGGGCTCGTTATGACACCCATTCATTCAGGATAGGTGTCGCATCAACTGCAGCTGCGTTTGGGTACTCTGAGGCTGATATATGTCTGATGGGCAGGGGGGGCATGCCTTTTTCCTTATATGTATGTCCCCTCACTGTATGAGTACCAGTTATGTCCTTAATTCCTTCTTCTTCTTTTACAGACCCTGTGTGTCTACGCACACCGGTGGCAGTGTGGCTGGTGGGCCACAGTTATGTGCACTGGGCGGCACAGTATGCTGCATCGTCGGAGTGGGGACCCCATCTCGGGCTGCGTGCATCATCATGTATGCGGTGGTATGGTGTGCGCGGCATGAGATGGTGGGAACTGTTGCCATTCCTGATGTCCATCAGGGATGCTGGACCACCTGATGTTCTGATTCTGCACCTCGGCGTCAATGATCTTGCACAGATCTCTGGCCTTTCCTTAAAAATGTTGGTGTGCAGTGACCTGGCGTTTCTACAACCTTTATGGCAGTACACACGGTTGCTATGGTCTGACATCGTGCCGAGACATTGTTATAGAGGAGGCATGGATCTCCATGGTTTGGATCGTGCCCGGCGGTCAGTGAACAGGGCTGTTGCCCGGTTTCTTGTTGAGAATGGGGACAGCCATTCGACATCCAGGGATAGGGTTGCAGGATTTTAGCTTGTATGCAGGAGATGGGGTCCACCTGTTGGCCAGAGGTATGAACCTCTTTCTGGAGGATGTGCAAGCGGGCCAGGCGACCGAGCTGACGGTCTGCGGGAGGCGGTGAGTCATCATGGATGCCTCCCCGTGTGGCAGGTAGCACTGGTAAAGTAAAGATTTATGACCCATAGGTATCCGGCAGGTTCGCAATTGACTGGCCAACACGCAGATGGGTACAGGGGAAACAGGATTGGCCGGTCAAGGGCGAACCATGAAAGGGGTGATGTTAGGAGCTTCACAGCCTGCATCACCTTGATATTTGGACGGATACACGACATATGGTGGGGTCAGTAGATAGTATATTGACTTCGGTCAACAATTTGTTTGTGTCAACAAACAAATTGATACAATTTGGTACATGTAGCCAATAACCATTGGTTTTTTGGGTGGAACCTTACCAGTGCTACTGTGGACTGCTTGCCTTAAAGAATTACAATTGGATGATACACCAATTGAAAGTGATAATTCGGACTAGGGCATTATTCAATAAAAGTGGCCCAATGCCTTTAATCCAATACCGGTGTCAGAGTCTTTATTTGGGTGGGTGCGCCTGCAATGCAAGTGTGGCACCAAAATGGCCACTGCGCTCTTTGCGCCCTCCCCATCCGGACGCAGACATCCGGGTTAGTCAGGGGGCATGGCCATCCCTCTATAAAAGGGGTGGCCACGAGGCAGCCTCGCTGCCATTTTAAAGAGAAGCGACGGAGCGGAGAAGTTTTTCCCTCCACCCCCTCCCTAGTGGACAGTGTGATTTTTCTGGTCGCTTCAGGGCCAGGTGGGAATTTTTGCTTGAACCTTCAATTGGCACTTTGGTTCTTGGCTTTTTTGCCCATCCCACACTGTCGCTAGTGTTTGAGATACGGGGTAAGTTGACTTTGGTCACTTTTGGCGGGTAGCACTGGGTAAGGTAAAGATTTATGACCCATAGGTATCCGGCAGGTTCGCAATTGACTGGCCAACACGTAGATAGGTACAGGGGAAACAGGATTGCCCGGTCAAGGGCGAACCATGAAAGGGGTGATGTTAGGAGCTTCACAGCCTGCATCACCTTGATATTTGGACGGATACACGTCATAGGGTGGGGTCAGTAGATAGTATATTGACTTCGGTCAACAATTTGTTTGTGTCAACAAACAAATTGATACAAATTGATACATGTAGACAATAACCTTTGGCATTTTAGGTGGAACCTTACCAGTGCTACTGCGGCCTGCTTGCCTTAAAGAATTACAATTGGATGATACACCAATTGAAAGTATTAATTTGGACTAGGGCATTATTCAATCAAAGTGGCCGAATGCCTTTAATCCAATACCGGTGTCTGAGTCTTTATTTGGGTGGGTGCACCTGCAAAGCAATGCAGCACTTTAAAGACTAACTGCTGCGTTGTTTTTATTTTGTTTTGTTTTTGTTTTCTTATATGCCTTAACCACAGACTAAAAAGGCTACTATGTCATGTTAACCATGAGTAAAGTTGAGAATAAAGTTTCCTTTTAACTTCAAACTCATTCGTTGTTTGGCTAGACCATTGAACTCTTCACATGTCAAAACATTCTAGGGTCATCTTTTTTACTTTGATAGAGCCATGGATCCTTTAATCACAGTTCAAGACACTACTTGTAGCAACACGTTCAGAGGTGTGATTTTGTATGCTACTTCTGAGATGCAAAGCTCAGTCTGAGCCTGTGCTCAGAAGTGTTAAGTCTGAAACAAGTACTATCTTAAATGTTTTGGACACAATCCTGAGCATCACTGTATCAAAACAAGCTGTGGCAAGGGTCAAGTTAAATAAATGAATGAAACAGAGCTTGATAGATCTATGCATCACTACTCAGGGTATATCTATTTTAAACTAGCAAAGGTTGCCCGGCGTTGCTGGGCTGTTTTAAATGGTGTTGGAAAGTTTTTGTTGTTGTTGTTGTTAATGTTTGTAAAGAAGAGGTTAATCTATATTTGAAATTAAAAAAAAATTTTTTTTTTGATGGCCTGTTTTAAACTGTGATGAGTTTTGTTTGGTGTTTTGGTTTTGTGGATGAAAAAAAGAATAAAGGATGATATACTTTTTCGAAAAACTCTTGGGGCCTTTTGTGTGGGGCTATTGTGTCTTTTTGAATTTTTTTATTATTGTGGGCAGCAAGTGCTGCTGGTAGGGGTTATCTTGTATTTTGACTGTTTTTTCTCTCGTGGCCTCTGGGTGGAGCTTCTTCCAGTAAGCAGTCTCTTTCTTTATTCATTTCTTTTCCAGTCGTTGTGGTATGAGGTCGTGTGGTGGTGAGTTAGCTGTTTTTCTTTATTTGGGGTGGTGGTGGTGGTTGGATTTTGTGGTGTTTGGCTGGGTGCTGGGTGTGTTTGGAAATGTTTGTTGTTGTTTACTTTTTTGGTGTTATTTTTGTTTGTTTTTGTGTATTTTTGAATGTTTTTGATTGTTTGTTTTTGTGTTTTTGGTGTCCTGGGGGGGATCCCCTCTCAGACAGGCTCCTTTGGTCCCCCCAACCCTCTCAACCCCAGGGGAGCCAGTAGAGAGGGGGATTACCCCCCAACTCCGTTTTTAAAGAGAAGTAACTGCTTGGTTTCTTCTCTTTAATATGGGGCGTGTGTGTGGGGGGGAAGGGAATCCCCTCTCTGCTGGGTCCCCTGGGGTCAGGAGGGTGGGGGAGACAGACTCCTTTTGTCCCCCCAACCCTCTCAACCCCAGGGGAGCCAGTAGAGAGGGGGATTTCCCCCCCCAACTCCGTTTTTAAAGAGAAGTAACCGCTTGGTTTCTTCTCTTTAATATGGGGCGTGTGTGTGTGGGGGAAGGGAATCCCCTATCTGCTGGGTCCCCTGGGGTCAGGAGGGTGGGGGAGACAGACTCCTTTGGTCCCCCCAACCCTCTCAACCCCAGGGGAGCCAGTAGAGAGGGGGATTCCCCCCAACTCCGTTTTTAAAGAGAAGTAACCGCTTGGTTTCTTCTCTTTAATATGGGGCATGTGTGTGTGGGGGGGAAGGAAATCCCCTCTCTGCCAGGTCCCCTGGGGTCAGGAGGGTGGGGGAGACAGGCTTCTTTGGTCCCCCCAACCCTCTCAACCCCAGGGGAGCCAGTAGAGAGTGGGATTCCCCCCAAACTCCGTTTTTAAAGAGAAGTAACCACTTGGTTTCTTCTCTTTAATATGGGGCGTGTGTGTGTGTGTGTGTGGGGGGGAAAGGGAATCCCCTCTCTGCCGGGTCCCCTGGGGTCAGGAGTGTGGGGGAGACAGGCTCCTTTGGTCCCCCCAACCCCCTCAACCCCAGGGGAGCCAGTAGAGAGGGGGAGCACAACACACACACCCCCAGTGATATTAAAGGAGAAACTCCGATTAGGAGCTTCAGGCGCCGTTGGGAAGGGGGGCTTTGGTTCCCGTGGCTTGGCAGACTTGCTCTCCCGGTGTTTTTGTTTTTGTTTTATTTTTTGGGTGCCGGCTTCCTCAGCGTTCTGCACGCTCATGGCGCGCAGGACGCTGGGGCTTGTAGTTATGGGTTAGTGCTTTGTGTTTGTGATGCGTTTTTTTAAAATGGTTTTCTTTTGATTGGCTGCGGCGCATTTCCGAACGCTGAACCATGCGAGAGCCTCTCAGCCTGATTGGCTCTGGTGCAGCACGGCGCAAGGAATGTTGGGAAGTGAAGTTGTTTCCCTTTCTTTGCGTTTGTGGGGCTGTTGCCCCACTGCCGGTTTTCTCAATCCTTCGTTGACCTGCGGACCCAGATCGGCCGTGTGCAGGAAGGGTGAGTGCAGGCAAGTAGGGCGAGGCATAGCAACCTATAGCCAGTTCCAACGGTTAACCCTTGGATTTATAGGTTAAGATAAGAATGCAAATGTTCTTATATTCTGTTGAATGGATTTTTTTAAAAAAATAATTTTAGACATAATATAAGTAAAAAGAAAAAAAAAGCAAAAAAGACAAAGGTCATATAGAAAAAGTATAAAAATCATAAAGAAATAAAACAACACATTCAATTTCATCAGGCATCTCTTACATATCTATATAAGTACTGTATTACAGTAAAATTCAATTTCCAGGTTTTCCTCTCTTATATATTCTCATTAATATTCTATTATCATGAATGTCAAGTCTCCCCCCTCTTTTATAGTAATCATATTTTATAACTATTCGATACCTAATATTTCTTATTTCTTATTTCTTTCTTATATTATTAACAAAATAATCACTTCTGTGTTATATACAATGTCCTGTATTCACCACTTGTTTTTCAACTCTTATTATTTCCCCCAGAAACTCAATGTGTCTGGTGAATGGATGTTAACAATATTGACTCTACAACATGTTGGAATTTCATTACATTACTCATTCAGCCAGCGATCCTCACCAAACATCCTCAATTCCCATCCCTTGGGCTGGTAATATGAATCTTATTATTGCTGTCACACATGATCGACTGTAAAAACAGATTAAACTTCTTAAGGCTTTCAGAACTTCTTTTGCCTTCTCATAGATCTCTTCAAAACCCTTCATATTTTCTATCTTCTTTTTTTCTGAAAATGCCCTTTATGGTATAATCCTATACAGACATACACAGAGGTATTTAGGGATTAAGAACACAGGAAGCTTCCTTCTACTAAATCAGAAAAATGCCCATCTAGCCCAGAAGTGTCCACTCCAACTGGTAGGAGCTCTTTAGGGTATCAGGGAAGTTATATTTTTTCTTGCCATGCCTGGCAAATCCATGGTAGTATCCCATATGAACGTTGACTGGGCCTGATCTTTTTTAGCTTCCAAAACATAATTAAAACAAGATATGTCCTGGGGACTATGCTGGTGTTTTATGACTTAGGTAAAGGTTGCCCTTGTTCAAAAGCCGGTCATATCCAACTGTAGGGTTTAGTGTTCACCTCCATTTACAGCCAAAGAGCCAGTGCTGTCTGCATCTGAAGACGTTTCTGTGGACATTTGGCAGGCATGACTAGACATGGAATGCTGTTTACCTTCCCATCAAAGTGGTATCTATTTATCTACTTTCTATTTCTTGCTTCTGAACTGCAAGGTTGTCAGGAAATGGGACAGAGATGGGAGCTCACTCCATCTTACAACACTCGGGTCTCAAACTGCTGACCTGCTGACCTTCCAGTCATCAAGTTCAGCATCTTAATCACTAGGATGTATGACTTATTCAGGGATTAAACATAGGCTCTGGGACTAAGCAGCTTGCCCATGACTACATAAGTTGGTTGTTTTTTATAAGGAGAACAGTGGGGAATTGAATTGCCAACCTCTCGCTTTGCAGCCAGATATCTAAACAACTGAGTTATCCAGCCATCTCGGGGAATGAGATGGCAATATTATTAAAGTATTATTCCAGGGGAAATGTTTCAATTATAATAGTAATCATGGTAGGATCAGTCTGCATTTCACAATGAAATCAATTAACCTGTTTTATCACTGTTTTGGTTTTTGTATTTGTGTTGTATTATAGATTGCCATTTTGTTCATATTAGTATGCTGCTAATTGTATGCACATTATAAATGAATAGCTATAATTGAAAGCTGTTTTAGACATTTGTACATGAATGTTTTTCATTAATTAGATAGGACTTTGTACGATAGAATACAATTTCAGTCAGGTCCCAAAAAAGAAAAAAAGGACAATGATATCAAAATGACTGATGGTAAACAACCTTTGGAATTTGCATTTCAGTGTAATCTTTCAGCAGTGCTGATCAGACCATTTTCCTTTCAAACAATGGAAATTATTATTAGTAGCACTGTTTGTGACCATCACAGAACAACTGGTAAACCTTAAAGAGAGAGAGAGTACTGTAGAACATTGCTTTATATCTGCATTCTGTGTAATAATTGAACAAGTATGCTTATTCCCAACAAGTACATGTTAGAATATATATATATATATATATATATATATATATATATATATATATATATATATATATATATATATATATATATATATATATATATATATATATATATATATATATATATATATATATATGAGAACTCTTCATAAAACTTATACTGTGATAAAAATGTGCAAATAAACGAAAGGAGAAAATGAAAGACATAATGAGAAGCATAGGAAATTACAACAAAATACCTGTCATAAATTCTGGTTATGTGCAATCAGTGTATTTTTTTTTTGTTGCTCAGCAAGCCAATCCTATAAATCCACTTCAGCTGTTTCTGCACAACAGTAATTTAAGCGATCTAAAACAACTATGGTAGAACAGTATATAGGGATTTACCAGGAAGACAGAGATAACTAATTTGTGTCATGGAAAATGTTTGTGTTACACCAAGAGCCCAATCCTATATTCATTTCTGCATCACATAGAGCCAATGTGCATTGGCTGTTAGTTTATCAATCCATTTCACCAAGTATTTTCTCAGAGAAAATGCAGAATGTGAAAATTAGACATGATCTGGAGATGATTCATAAAATTATTAAAGGATAAATCCTATGGTGAGTATCCTTTTAGTTATTGTGCTCATGTCATGGACAATTGCACAAGTGAGTTGTAGCAAGGAGGCATCCACTCCCAGATCCAGGTGAAGGCAATTGTGTTCATTGGGTCAGTCTCCAGTTTGCCTAATAATAAGTAGAAAACCACATGGAGCATTACAGACTTGACATATTACACCCTGTGATTTCAGTGAGGCTACTGGGCTAATTTTTGAACGTTATACTAGCCTACCTTTAGTAGGTTGTATTTCCAATCTTATATTCACCAGGATATAAGGCTGGCTGAATATGCTCAAATTTGCTTCTAACTAAAGAGATAATAAAGTATTAATACAATATATAATATAATGGATTACTCAGTGAGTTAAGTAACTGGCTACAGTGCCAGAGGTTAGGGGTTTGATTCTCCACTATGCCTCCTAGGAGCAGCCCCATAATAAGGAAATGTTAAGCTACTTCTGAGTATTCTCTACCAAGAAAATCCTGAAAAGAGTCACAATGAGTCAGAACTGGCTTAGAAGCACGTTATTGTGATATATATAATCAGCTCTGCCTGCACAGTGAGAATGATGTATTTGCCAGCAACAGATTGCTGCTAGTGAAATACCTTTTAAAGTATTACTGGTTCTAGGTGCAATTTTATTTTATGAATGCAAGACACTTGCACCCCAAATTGAAAAAGTTGTCCAATTCCACTCTGGAATTATTTTTATATGACATGTGAAAACTTGGATTTATTGTCATAAACAAGTTTCCTTAAGAAATATATGTTTGAACATAACTTTCCATGGTGTCTATATTTGTGTACACAGATTCCCTAAGATACTGACTGCTAGACAATTTTAGCTGAAAATTCCACCACAAAATTTGAAGGTGTGTGAAATCCAAAGGATAAATGTGTTTCAAAATGGCATATCATCCAGTAAGATGAGTTAAAATGCTTAAAGTTATTCCGTGAGTCCCAGCTCGGTTCTTTGAAAATTGTTGCATTCTTGTCTTTGGTAGCCTACCAGCCTTTGATTACTTACTAGGACAAAATTCCCACTGAATTCAATGATGGGATTCACAAACATGCTCAGAATTGCATTGTCACTCTTCTAAGTGCATCTGGGCAGATTATTGCTTTCACCAAAACACTTAGGGAAGTTTCCTATGTACTAATTACATTATAAAGCTCTGCCAGTAATTGCTCTTCCTGATTTCTGTACAACTTCCAACTGCAGGCAGAGATCACAGAATATACCTATTCACAGAGCTACCCATGAATGGATAACTCTTTGAGATCCATTAGCTTGATATATCCTTGTCCAAGATCTGTAAATTTCATTCCTCTCTCCCAAAGGCCTGTTGCATTAACAGAATGATCAAGCAGGCTTCTCTGCCCTTGGTATCTCAATATTACTCTATGCAGACCAAGAATATGGCTTGAAACCCTAATTTTCACATACAGAAATGCAAAATCTGGGGGAGGCCCATGCAGCTGTCTACAAATTGAGGATACATAATGATGTCAGTAGGGATATTCAAATCACTACCACAAGTTTTTATATTTGTAGCTACTTCTTTGTAGGCTTTTATCACTCTAGTAGAATATTAGCATATGAATGCTGTTGAAAAAAGTTTTACTTGTTCTTCTGCCATTGTGATTTATGCTATTTCTTGCCAAAAATGCCCTTCTGCACTCTATATCGGACAAACATGACAAACTTTGCACAAAAAAGTTAATGGCCATAAATCATATATTCAGAATGGCAACACAGAGAAACCTGTTTCAAACCATTTCAAACACCTGAAAGTTGCGATTCTGGAACAGAGAAATTACAAGACTAGTATCCAGAAAAAGACAGCAGAAATAAAATGCATCCATCTGTTGAACACCCATCTCAAAGGTTTGAATGTTAGCCAAGGGTTTCTGGGACATTATCAGATTTGATACACAGATTGTTATATGCTGCTATATATGTTGTATATTTTGTTATATTATGCCAACTTCATAAACTGTCTTGGAAAATTGTCTTTCACAACATAGGCTGTCTCACAGAACAAATAATATGCTCACACAGCAACAAAAAGGTTAAACTCATTAGCATACGTTCAATGCCAGGTGTTTGTTTTGTATCTTCTCAAGTTTGCAATTGAAAAGGGAACATTCATAGCTAATCTGAATAACAGACAGAGATCATCTGCCATTGCCAATTGTTTGAAGCCACATTGATTTGTATGCTAACCAATCACTCCATACCTGACCTCTGTACTGGATGTATATAAATTGATGCCATGAAGTCTCACTCCCATGTCTGATGAAGTGGACTTGATCTATGAAAGCTCACATTGAAATATAAGAGCATTTTTTTTGTTTATTCTCTGATATACCTGAAACACAGACTAACACGGCTACTATTCCAAAAAATTCAACCTTGAAAAAAGTGTTTGTGTTCTCTTTGAAAACATTACTGAGAATTTGGGCCAATAATATACTTTTTAAAATGGTGGTAGCAACTGTCATGCTGCAGCTCAACTTTTTAATAATATCTGTCTGTACAATATGGGAAGACTTTTGTGCTAGTGACACCATTCTTTTTTTTTTTTTTTATTAAATTTTATTGAATTTTTAATAGACATACAAAAAACGAAAGAAAAAAAAACATTAACAATACATTAACGATACAATACACTAACAAATTCTTAATATCATACTAACAGACATTACTATATGCTAGCACATAACAATATCTATACTCGTTAACTACTATTTAACCACCAAATATTAAAAACCATTATTTCAATATCCAAAATGATAGAAAAAACTTTCTGTACTAGCACTAATCTTTTTTAACAAATAATAATCACCCAGTGTATATATACAATGCCCGGAGAGTTTATTTTCTACTCAGTTCCAGAAGCTTCTTTGTGATGGTACTGGTCCTGAACTATCGCTTGCCATAATAGAGTGATCCACAAACGGTTTCCATATATTCCAGAATCTATTCTCTTTTAAATTATCTCTTTTGACTTTAATCTCCCATGTCAATTTATCATTCAGTGCTAAACTCCACATTTCTTTATACCATTCTCCAATCTGTATGTCTATATCGTTTTTCCAATTTTTTGCTATACATTGTCTACCTGTTGTCAATATAATTTCCAATAGTTCTTTTTCCTCCTTATTTAAACCCAAACCTTCCACATTCGTTAAAAGAATGGTACCCGACACCAACTTAACACTTTTACCCAATATTTCATCACACTCATTTTCTATTCTTGCCCAGAAATCCCTTATTTTTTTACAGCTCCACCACATATGTTCATATGTTCCGTCATATTCTTTACATCTCCAACATAACTTATCTCTTTTGTTATCCATCTGGTAAAGTCTTAATGGTGTCAGGTACCATTGCCACAACATTTTGAAATTATGTTCTTTAATTCTTACAGACATTGTTCTCATAATTCTCTTTTTCCATTTGTTTTTCCATTCAATCTCCCCAATTTTTATATTCAAGTTTTGTTCCCACTTCCGTTTCAAGTCCTCCTGTGGATCTGCACCTCTATTCAATATAGTATAAAGCTTGCTTACAAGACCTTTAGTACTACTTTCCCCTTTTCTAATCTTCCTTACCAATTCCTCAAATTCTGTATATACTCTATCTATCCCTATTTCTCTTTTATATTTTTTATTCCAATTATCCACCTTTAACTTCTGAAACCAGTTCAAATTTAAAATCTCAAACATTTTTTTCCGCTCGTCATCAACTTCACATGCTTTTAACCAATCCTTCAATAACAACCTCCCATTTTTATCCAATATTTCCATTTTTTCTTTATCTAATTTTATTGGGAAACACATCATATCAGTCAATTCCAAAATTGGAGAGAGATTCGGAACCATGTCTTTTTTTACCTTCTTCCATACCTCCATGAGACCTTTCATCATAGTATTGTTTGACCTTTTCACCTTATCCTTCATTCCCAGGAAAATCAAGTTTCCAATATTTCTGTACTCTTTCATTTCCAATTGTTCCCAAATCACCTTTTCTCTTGCCAAGATCTTCACAACATTCCTGACTTGAAATGCTCGATAATATACTAGCAAATTAGGCATACCCAAACCCCCTTTTTTCTGAGACATATACCATAGTTTCTTTGGAAGCCTAGATTTTTTTCCTCCATTACAGAACCCATTGAACATTTTTTGAAACTCATTAATTTCTTTCTCTTTTAAATGGATCGCTAGTGTATCAAATAGAAAATTAATCTTTGGTAACAATATCATTTTACACATAGCAATCCTGCCGAACCATGACAGCTTTAACTTCTGAAGTTCTTGTATTTTATTCTTAAATTCAATTCTCAAGCTGTCGTAGTTCAATCGTTTAAGATCTTCTAATTTATTTGAAATGATTATCCCTAAATACTTCAGCTTCTCTTTAACTTGTATATTAAGTGTCGACACCGTCCTACCCATCTCGCTCACTTTCAAATTACACAACATCAATTCAGACTTATCCCAATTTATCTTTAATCCAGTTATAGCTTGAAATATTTGTAAATGATCTTTAATCCTATCCATTACCTGTTCCGGGTGCTTCACCATCAGCAATGTATCGTCTGCGTACATACTCACTTTATTACCCATAATCCCTTCTATGTTTGAATCTTCCCTTATACTTTTAGCTAAAATCTCCATTGCCATTATGAACAAGATAGGAGATAAAGGACAACCCTGCCTAGTGCCCGCCTCTAGCTTTACCAAGTCCGTTAGCTCCTCATTCACTCTAACCTTAGCATTTCCTTTTTGATATAGTAAATCTATAACCCTATTAAATTTATCCCCAAACCCATATTTTCTAACTATTTCCTTAATTGAAGACCACTGCAGTGAATCGAATGCCTTAAAAATATCCAATGATAGTAATCCCACTTTTTCCTTTGTTTGATTGACATTGTCTATTAAATCTAATACCCTTCTGGTCAAATCCGCCATGTGTCGTCCTTTTAAAAACCCAACTTGATCAACCTCTATATATTCCCCCATAAAACTATTTAAACGGTTAGCCAATATTGCTGTGAAGATCTTCGCATCTTGGTTTATAAGCGAGATTGGTCTGTACGAATCCACTCTTTCCAAATTCTTTCCAGGTTTTGGCAAAAGAACAATTGTGGTGTTATACCATGAGGTCGGAATTGATCCTCCATCCAATATATAATTGTATAATTTCACCAATTTCAGAACCACTACCTCTTTGAATTCTTTATAGAACTCTGTTGATAATCCATCATCCCCCGGGGCTTTCCCTATCTTCAATCCACTTATTACTCCCCTAACCTCTTTATCAGTTATTTTTTCCTCCATTTTCTCCCTATGCTCTTGTTTTATCCCATTTCCTAACTGCCTCTCCAATATCTTCTTAAGTTTTTCTTTATCTATTTCTTTTTTTGCATATAGCTCCTGGTAAAATTCTCTAACTATTTTACATTTATCGCTATTCTTATTGCACCTTGAACCTTGCCTATCCACTAACACCCCAATTTCTCTCTTTCCCCTTTTAACCTTAGCTGCCCTTGCTAATAATTTTGAGTTCTTATTACTAAATTCAAAATATTCCCTATTTAAATAAATCAAATCTCGTTTAACTTTGTCTATATCTTTACCCATTACTTCTGCCTTAAGTCCTTGTAGTTTCAAAAAAATTTTTTTATCCTTACTATTTGCGTGTTCTACCTGTAATTGTTTTATTTCCCTTTCTTTTTCTGTGTACTCTGCTTTGTTCTTTTTATATTTAAAGCTTGCCAATTTTATGCTTTCACCCCTAAATACCGACTTCATGGTATCCCACACGACGTTAAAATTAACCTCATTATTATCGTTCCAATGCCAACTTTCTTTCCAGCTTTCCATAATTAGCTCTTTACTTTTCTGATCTTTGAACAAATTAGGATCGTACCTCCAATTTCTGACTCTTTGAGTATTTTTTTGTACTTTCAATTCCAAATATACTTTAGCATGATCCGATTCCTTAATAATCCCAATTTCCGTGCCTTCTATATCCCCAATTAAATTTTCCGAAAGAAAAACATAATCTATTCTCGAATAGGTCCCATGCACGTGAGAAAAAAATGAATATGCTCTTTCTAAACCTTTGAACTCTCTCCATGAGTCCTTCAAACCCGTAACTTTCATCCAATTATCCATCACCTTCCCTTTCACACCAATTCCACTTCTAGCTATATTTGTGCAATCCAATCCTGACCTAATCAAATTAAAATCACCAGCCACAATAGTTTTAGCAACATTTTCCAACTCCACTATTTTCCGAATTTTTTCGAGAAACACTGTTTGGTGGTCATTCGGAGCATAAATATTTACCAACAAGATTTCCTCATCCTCCAATTTTCCTCTTAACAACAAGTACCTACCCTCCTGATCAACAATCTTTTTTGTGATTTCAAATCCTAACTTTCTAGAAATCATAGTTGCCACCCCTCTTGCTTTAGATGTTCCAAACGCCATCTCGTAGTGTTGCATCCAACCTAAAAAAAGTTTATTCGTATCTTTTGACTTCTGATGTGTCTCCTGTAAAAACAAAATATCTGGTCTATCTTTTTTCAACGCCAATTCCAACCTCCGTCTCTTGAGAACAGAACCTGTACCTTTCACATTCCATGATATTATTTTAATACTTCCCATATCCAATTTCTTCTTCCAACTTTAAACTCTCCATCGGGCGTGCCACCAACAACCCTACCACCATACCACTACATATAACACACATTTTCACTCTCCCCACCTTCCAACGAAAAGTCGCCTCTGTCAACCAAAGAGGGGAGAGGGGGGACCTGCAAGACGTGCCCTACTGCCGGCGCTATGCGCTATTTGCCCATTCTACCTCTATTAAGTACTTAAGCTTGCTACTATCCAGATCTCATTGTTCCTTGCCTATCTCCTCTTCCACCATAATCAAAGACAACTCCTCCTCCTCCTCCCCTCGCTGAGGTGTTCCACCTGTTGCCCCGCCAGCTTCCTCCCTCCCTTGTTCCCTTCCCAAAGCTCCAGAATCCATCATTTCCTTCTTAAGATTTTTCCATTCTTCTGAATCTGCTTGTACCAATCCCAACATACTCAAATATTCCAATGGGTTAGTGCCTTCATCAATAACTTGCATTCTTTTTTCATAAAAAAAGCGCAATTGTTGTGGAAATCTCCAATTATACCTTATATTTTTACTCCTCAACAATTTAGTAACAGGCCTCATCTTATACCTCCATGTTCTTTCTTTTAATGAAATATCATTATAGACTTCAACCTCTGAACCATCAAATTTCAACGCATCAGAACCTGCTCTTTTCAGGTGAGCCATTACTTTTAGTTTATCTGCCCAATTTGCAAATTTAACCAGCACATTTCTTTGTGTCATTCTCCCTCTTCTTGGACCCACCCGGAACACACTTCCTAAATCCTCCTGAACAAATTCCTTCCCCATTTTTAGACCATTTAACCACTGAACCACCCTCTCTCTTAACAAATCCGGAGTCCGTTCCGGTACCTGACGGATCAGAATATTCTGCTTTCTCATCAAATCTTCCACAGCATCAATCCTCATTTCTTGTTCCAACATTTTTAGCTTACTGTCCCGCACCACCTCCTGGGTCCCTTTTAGTTCACTCTTTACAGTATCCACCTCAATTTGAACCACTTTCAGCATTCCCGCAAATTTATTCAAATTTAAATCCATTTTTTTTGTATAATCATTCAATGTTGACATCATCTTTTCTTGCCCTTTAATTATTTCACTTCTATCTTTCACCCTTAAAGTCTCACTTTTCTCGAATTTTTGCATCAATTTACCCATTTCCACCATAAGTTGCGTCTGGTCCATTGGCACTGTAGACATAGATGATGGTTGAGCAGATTCACCCACTGTTATTTTTCCAGTCGTCTTAGACTTTACAACTTGTTCTTCCTCCTTCGCTTTTCCTCTTGTAACTTTTTCCATAATAATCCACTGTATTTCAAACCCAATGTTGCAGATCGCTGTAACAGTTTGTCAATATAGTGGGGCTTACAACACTGCAGTCATTGGTTCCACAGTTACAGCAGGAAAGTTCTTATGTCAGCAGAAGGTACCAAAATACTGTGATCCACAACGATGGAACTAAAGGAAGCAACTCTCCAAGCAGGCAAATTAAAAATAAAAAAAAATTATTGACCACAACAGATCCTTTCCCCCAAAGCCAGCGGTCCAAACAAACGTCTTCCAGCCACAGAAAAAAAAAAAAAGGCTTCAGAGAAACAGTTAGCCCAGTTGTTGAGGGGGGGGGCTCAGGAGGAAAAGAAAAATCCAGCTTCTGAGGAGTTGGGGTGATGAGCAAGATATTCCTCAATCCACACGGTAAAGAAACCAGCAATCAAAGCCATACATTCCTTCCTTTGAGATGAGTATTTAAAGCATCATTCTCCAGCGAGTGCCTTAACTTTTAAGTGAGAAGAGGCCCCCCCTCTTCCCCCCTTCCTGTAAGGAGCAGGCAGCTTAAACAAAGGAAAGGAAAAAAAAAAAACTCCCACAGTTTCTCCAATATTCCAGCCCAGAGATGAGAGAGAGAGAGAAAAAACAAAAATTAATCCACCTTTGTTGATGTCAAAACGTGGCGCGGTCCTCTGGAGTATAGAAAAAAATCACAACCCTCGCACAGTCACTTTCGTTTTCCCTGACCGTCGCCATTTCAAGCCTCCACCTTTTCCATTTCAAAGACTCAGCTCTCTTTTTTTTTTTCTTTAGAAAAAAAAGATCCCAACTAGTTTTATAGCTTGCAACTGAGAATGTAGCTCCTCACAGGCACTTACATGCAAATTACTTCGCACTCAGGCTCCTCTTGCCCCTTTCAAAACCGATTCCAAACGCCTTCTCCACAATCTTGCTGATCCCGTTCCACAGCTCCAGCAGAAAAGCCGCGACTGCCGCCGTAGCTTCCACTGCCAGAGAATCTCTCGAACTTCGATCAGCCAGCCCCAAAAGCTCACCAAACTTTCCACGGAGACAGGCAAGGATCTTATCTTTAGGCTTTGCCACTTTAAATTTTTTCTGTTCTGCTCCTTTCCATTGTTTACCACTTTGTTGAGCGCGAGCGTCCGAAACTAGATGTTACACAGCGGCCATCTTAGCCAGCTCCCGACACCATTCTTGTCAGAATTTGTAGTTCTAGTGAGATACTTGTTTAAATCAGATGCCTTGACCCAGTTAATAGTCAGTTCTTTTATTGGGACACCTTTGTCTCAGTTTTTAGCCAAAAATGTAGTGTTCACAATACCTAATTGGCTCTAAGTAACAATTGATATTAGTCACTGTTATTTATTGTCAGTTCAGTCTTGCCAGGCTATCCTGCTATGGTAATAGAGTAGACCATACTACTAGTGTCTCAATACTGATTGTCAGGCAGCAGTTAACTAACCTAACAACTCTTTGGAATAACTACCTTGTGTGGCAAAGATCACAGGGAAGGGTGATGGTCCCCAAATGGATTAAGTCCCACTTGAATTCATCTTGATGGAAGGCAGCAGCTTCATCAATACTGGTCTGTGGCTGAGGAGGATCTTGTGTGCCAAAAGGGATCAAGATCAGAAAGTGATTCACGGAACTGAATCAGTGGAATGGGTGTCACACTGTTATGTGGAAAGCAAATTGAAGGCCACTGCATTATATCGTTCCCAGGAAAATCTTCATGGCTGATTGCCATGTTGATAGCCAATACTTGGAATTGGATATGGCACTTGAAGAAGAAGATTTATTGTCAAATCAAAGCTGTAATCCAATTGAGAATTAAGTTGCTTGTCTTCAAGAACTCTAGCTGGTATATCTGTGATAGTTGTGACTAAAAGTGAGCAATGCAGTGCATTTAAAAAATAACTATAATCAAAATAATGTTGGTGGGTGAGATCAGGACTCTACAAAGTAAATAGTGCCAAGAGAATTGGCTGGAATTAGTAAGTATCTTTTGTTGCTCTTAGAGTGTTCCTGGCTGGTTTGTTTCTCATGGTCATCCTGCATTTTTCAGGTAATCATGGAATGAATGACAAGCTTAGAAATACTGTTTGAAATGGGCATTTACATTAGCTGGGAATGGAACCATTTGAATACACAAAGCCAACCAAGTGTCTGAAATGCAAGATAGCATTCAGAAGGCTCCTATGTATGAAATACACAAAAATGTGGCTTTTGTTGTCTTTTGTTCAGCATACACACAACAAGATGAGCTTTCAGTCAGTTCTGACAAAATTCAGAGAAACTAAGGCAACAAAAGCTGTTGACAGAGTATGGGTTCTAAAAACATCTAAAAGTGAGAATAGGCAGTAGACTAGCTAACCGGAAACAGAAACATCTATTCTTAGTGCTGTTTTCAGAAGATCTCCAGGTTTGACTAAGTGACTGATATCAGTCCATTCTACAGGGAGCTGCAGGGCCACCATCAGGGGGACTATCAGGACTCCTGTCCCGGGCCCAGAGCTGGCAGGGGGCCCGGCGGTGGGTGACCCATAGCTCAGCTTTGTGAATTTTAATTTTTAAACTTTTTTTAAAACTGTGGTGCACAGGCCCAGCACCACTGTGCATGCCCCACCAGAGGGCTCCGCCTCGACTTGGATATCTGGGGTCAAAGCTTCAGCCCAGGAGGTGCCTCGGTCTGGCAGAGACCCTGTGCTGGGGCCAGGAAGAGCCTTGTCATTGTCCTCCGGACAAGGAGGAGGAGTCCTCCCAGAGCAGCCAGGCTCACTGTCCTGGCACATTCTCACCTCCGCACTTCTCACTCGCCTTTGGGGGGTGGGAAGGGTGATGGGCTGGTGGCCTCCCCCTCCCAGCAGCATGGGTAATGCTTCCCATGCACCTCTACCACCCCCCGAAGGCACATGGGAAGTTCCGAGGTGAGAGCGCGCCAGGACGGTGTTGTGCATATAACAGTATTACTTTAAGAATGTATGAATGTAACCTGACAATGATTACAATGTAACTCAGCTGTTAAAGGAACGTGAGCCAGCTGCCCATAGAGGCAGCTGTGAGCGTTCAGCTCACATGGTTCAAATTCTCCCAATCACCGGCAGCCGCGGTAACCTTCCCACGCAAGGATCACCTGGAGAAGATGGGCGTGACTCAGAATGACAACACGCAGGTAGCAGCCAATGAGCTACCGTGCAACCCTTTTCAAATGTATTGCTGCAGTATAAAATGAGCTGTACCTACGCCATTACCACATGTTCATCCTGACCATCATGCAATAAAGCTATGTTTTAGCCCTCACTGCGGCTCCTTCTTTGTCTTCTGTGCAAGACACTAAAGACAGTGAGCCTGGCTGCTCTGGGAGGACTCCTCCTCCTTGCCCAGAGGACAATGACGAGGCTCTTCCTGAGCCTGGTGCGGCATCCCAGAGTGGCATGGTGAGGTCCTTTCAGTGATGCTGCTCTGGGCAAGCCGCAGGCCATCTTCCTCCTGCTCCTCCTCCTCCCTGGCTCTGGCTGCGGCACCTCTTCTGTCTTCCTCCTCCTCTTCTTCCTGGCTCCCCCAGTCATGCCTCTCTTGGCAAGTGGCTCCTCCTCCTCCTCCTGCCTCTCCCCCCTAGTCCCCAGAGGAAGAGGGACATGTCTGGGTGCTCCGCAGCCTGCCTCATCTGAGTAAGTCTGTCTTTTTGTTTTGTTTACTGTGTGTGTGTGTGTGTGTGTAGAAAGGGTCTGGAGTAGGCTAAGGGGTTTTCTTATTGTTTTGTTTACTTTCCTGTGTGTGTGTGTGTGTTTGTGTAGAGATAAAGACTAACTGCTGTATTTTCATGTGAGCTTCTGTGGATCAAGTCCACTGGCTCTTAGGCTATAAGAAGGGATGAGTACTGAATGCTAGAGTCAGATACGACTGGCTTTCGAGCAAGGGAAACCGTTACCTTTATTTGGCAGGCATGACACATGACCAAATTTTGCCACGCCCACATATTTGGCCATGCCCACATATTTGGCCATGCCCACAGAGAGGCATGGCCAAAATGTGTGTGTGGGGTCCCCCAATAGTATTGCTCAGTCTGGGGCTCAGAAATTTCTGATGGCGGCCCTGGGGAACTGACACGTCACTGTCATGTGCTGCAACCACAGTTCATGGTCCTCCCCATCCCATCGCACCCCTGGTTTTTTGGCTGCATTTCTACAAAATTCCTCATCATAAAGACACCAGGCCAGTATGCCCTAATAATAGATCAGTTCCATAGCACTACCGGGATGAACTGAGATGATTACAGAAGCATAGATGTAGAAGCCTGGCAACCAATTGTGCCAAATTCTTTCTAAAGTTCTCCTCTTCTTAATCCTCTCCTTTTCCCTTTCATCCATAAATTCCATGTCCTTAGATTCTATCTCAGCATAGAGTAGTGAAAATATGTTGACGTACTCATCATGAAGAATCCTTTCCCTGACTGTTGTAGTGAGATGGCTACCGAATGGTATGCCATCCTGTTAAGTCGTTGCAGATGCATTCCCCTTTGATGATTGGTCTGCCTCCTGAGACCAGCTCTATCCAAATGTGTGCATTGGTGGTGGCATTTGCCATGCATACCACCATGGAGGTGGCCAGTGTCCCATCCAATTATTTACTGGTGATGTGTTATTCCCCCCCCCCCAGCTCTTGTTTTCTGATTTGTGTTCACTGGTGAGGTAAATTCCCATGTACCTAGTATCTCCCCAGTTTCATCCCTTGATCTGTATCATCATCCTCATACTCAATCGGTGGGTCATGTTTATCCTGGTGGCCAGGCAGAGGTGCTGTGCTGCACTCGCCCTTGTCCTAATTGCAAATATCTTCTGTTTCTGTCACCTAATTCTCATTACGTGAGGGACCTTCACCAGCTTGTAAAGATTCAATACAGGCAAAAAATAAATTGGCTAATGACTTCAATACCTCTAACTTTGCCGACACCCTCCCCCTGGATGTCCCTGTGGGTGTTGGTTCTGCCACCCTCCCCTTTGGTACCCCCTTGGGTGGTGGTGTAGCTTTTCTTTTCCTGGTCCGGGTGATCCTTCCAGCTAAAAGGTCAATTTGCACCCAGGCCTCCTCCTCAGAAGAGTTGTAGGAGCCTTGGGAAGATACAGATGATGCCCGCTTGGGTGGGTGCTTACCTACTAACCCAACAGAGCTCCTTGTGGTTCTGTGGTGGTTTTGGCCACAGCACCTGCCACTCCCAGAGGTTGGTTCCCCTCTTTCCTCCCACTTACCCCTATTTTCTCATTATATCTTTTGGGGGCCATATCCCCTACTTTGTTATCTCTCTTAGGCAAGATATGTAGCAGCCACCCTCCCCCTGGGTTCCACATGCACAAACCATATGTAAAATAATTTGGAAGGCAACAATATCCTTTGTTCTTGGTTGCTCTTTTCTGGCAACAGCAATGTCCTCCATTCCTTCAAGGGGGGTGTGTGTGTGCTTTGATGCCTTTTATTAATGTAGATAGCAATGCAGATTTTTATAGGGGGTTAGCAAGGAAGGGGTGTCAGAAGGCTCAAGGAATGGGGTAGCTCACAAAGTAAGCAATCAAATATGAGGGGAGAGGGCGGTGCCCTACAAATTAATCAAGTGAATTAAGTGATCGAATTGCATGATCTATAATTGAATTAGGTGGGAAGCAAGTGATTTATGGGCAAGGCAAGCAGTAAACACTAGGACTGAGCCATTGCTCGAAAGCCTAAGATGAAGACCAGTGACCACGTGGAATTATGCTCTACTGCCCAAATCTGATTGAATAATATAAATATTGATGAAAAATAAGAAATTTAACTATGACAGTTAATGAATAAAATCCCATCCATTATAGGTGATATATTTGTATTTGAAAACAACTGGTTATTCTGACTTCCTGGAAGCAACAGTGTAGTGGTTTCCCTTGGAAGATAGTGGGCATTCCATTGGACAGACATCAGATAGCCATCTGTCAGGAATGTTTTAGCCATGGATTTCATGTAAAGGTAGGGAGTCAGACTGAATCCAGATGGGCATCACATTACTGGTGGGTTGCACACATTACCTCAGCATTACCAAATAGATAACAAAAACATTTCTTAATCTATAGGGGGCATGAGGGGCATTTGCCATATTTTGAGGAGGCTCATATCCATAAGGTTCTCAACCCCTGAATTATTTTTAAAGGGCCATAAGGGACAAGAAAGGAAGTTGGAGGGGTGTGTTATTTACCAGACCAAATCCTCCATGGCACTCCTTCTAACTATACAGATCCATGATCAATGAATATTATATAATGTTGTATTATGAATCTTTAGCCACTTGTAGCTTTAGCATTTTGGGAAATGAGTAAAAGTGACAATCACCATTCTCTTTCTATCTCAAATAAAAATCCTTCCAATTATGGGTGGAAGAGGCCCCTATGAGACATTTAATAAGCTCACCAATGCTTCTTTTGTATCTCTAAAAAAATTCTTGAGTAAATAATATTTCTGCTTCCACTCAGCTTCACTGTAGACAAACCTAGAGCTCTGTGGAAATGCATGACCACAACTGGGAAACCATCCTGGGCCCATTTCCAACCCAACTCCCAGGACTTTAAGTAGGTTGTAACCCAAGCCAACTTCTAAGAGTACATTTCCATGCTGGTTTTTAAATCCCAAGATTCAGGAACTTGCTAGAATGTGCCAGATACAGCTCACTCACTAGTCAGCCCAATTTCCACAAGAGCCACCTAGCTAGCTGCGACTATATATTTCACATGATCCTAAGATCCAAAGGGCATGGTGCCCTTCATGCAACATTGGCAATCAGTGCAGGATAGGCAAAAAAATGCTGGCTGCTTTTGTTTGATATATCACTCAAGAAATCTAGGTCAAAGAAATGACCAGAAGAGCTTGACTTGGATGGGGCTAAGCCCAAGTAGAAGAGAGTCAGCAACTGAGAAGGAAGCATTTCTAAGTCTCCAGGTTCCTGCCCAGTTGCTATGACATGCCATGATGTGTCAGTCAGATTCCTTTCCTGTCTCTTCCTCTGGGAAGAGAGGCAACAAGCCCCCAAATGTATACTCTTTCTCTTACACACACATGCATTCTCAGTAGCCAATCCACAGCTTTTCTTTAGAAAGAAATCTGATAAAGAATCTCATTTGCCATGATAAATGGCCTAATCTACATGTTTATGGAAAGGGCATATTTAATCAGGTATTGATGATTGGAGCTAAATAATAGATGATGTAGCCATCTAATTAAATTGCAGCTGATATATGCTGGGCAAGCCATTCTATATAGTTAGAATATACTGCAGAAATCTCCTACAATAATAATAATTTTGCATCAGAAATTATTCTGGCTTGAAATGATTTTTGCTGGAGAAAATGGAGTCTTATTAGTCCAAAAGGCCAATTATCTGAGTATATTTTAATTTTTTTACAATGTTTAAATTTATCAGGAAATTAAAAGCAATGTCCATTTCTTACTCTCCATGTTGCAAATATAATCTTTAAGGGGGTATTTTACAGCAATCAGGCAGTATGATGGGCAGATATACTAGGACAGAAGTATGGGATTACAGTCCTCTCGGACAATATATGCTCCGTGGTTCTTTGCATGGAATCACATAATGTAATTTGATTGCATTTCAGAGTAAAAATGGAGGAATTCATATTTGAAAGTTCCACTAAGTAACGAAAGTAAAAGCAATGAGTGTATACCTACTGTAGATTTCAAGGTTGTTGTTTTATTTTTGTAAATAAAAATAAGTGGAGTGGAGACAGGTGGGAGCCGCCACGGGTCATCTTTGTCAGTGCTCCAGGATCTCCCATTACCATCATCATGCCGCTGGCCAGGACTTGGGGCCATGATGGCAATAGGTCCATCTCTTTCCACCCTGGGACTTTTGGGGGGCTAGGGTGAGTTCTTGTGTTTATTGCATTTTGTATTTGTTGGGTGACTATTGTACATTGTATTGTATATCTTGATTTAAAACAGTTTTACTGTATTTAACTTTTTGCATTGTTGTATTTGATATTTTATATGTGATGTGTTTTATTATGTTGTTATATTATATTGTATTGTATTGATATTGATATGTTGTTGCCGCCTTGAGTCAGCCTTGGCCGAGAAAGGCGGGGTATAAATCAAAATTGTATTGTATTGTAAATAAAGATAATATATCCAGTGTGTGGTGATGAGCTTTTTAGAATATATATATATATTATATGTATTTTAGAACCATTTTCCAAAGATAGGTCATTTCTTTGGAAAACTCTGTGTTTCTATACAGTTCCATTTATGATTATGAGAATTAACTTAGTCATGGTGTCCAAATTGTCTCATTGACATCAGCAAGACTTAAATCAAACAAAGTTGGATAAAACCCACTGTTTTGTAGTTGATGCAATGAACTAAATGACAGTATTCCTTTAATGCTCAGAGCACTGCTCTCATGTATATGTTGTGGACTCACAACACTTCTTTTCATAATTCCATCCTTTTAAAAAAAAACCAGCTTTGATCTGTCCTGATAAATGACACACCAGCAACAATTTTTCCTTCAGCTGATTTTTAATTAACAGGTAATGAAATGCAGTTTTAACTATAGGACCCTTCTTAAGGGCTTATGGAGGAGCTTACCAATAACAGGCTTATGGAAAAACCTACCTGCCAATTGTATACATCAATTGATATAGTAATAATACTAATGAGGATGACTCCTTGTTTAACCTAGGAAGTCTAATGAAGGAAGAAGGAAAAAGGAGAGAACCATAGTGACTGGTACTGAACATTTCCATTTTTGCAAAGAATTAGAAAGCTTATCTTCCACCATTCTTGTTAAGCTGCAATTGATTATACATCAGTTAGAGTGACACTGAGTATAATATATATCAACAGGTAAGTCTTTGGATGATACAGAGTGATTGCTGCCTAATGTATGCTGCAATTACTCAAGGGCAGATAGCTTTGAAAAATGATCCCTCAAGCCACATGTATGAGAAGGTCACAATGAGCAATTATTTCACTTTAGCATAACCTTTCACTGCAATATAATTACCTGCCAGTGTAGTATATGCAAGCAGGTTAGTGCTTATGAATCCTATGATGGAACCAATAGCGACATGAAAGTGAAATGTCCCAGACAGCCCAAAGTCAAAAGGAGGTGTGAATATAAGGAGTTTATTTTGTAACAGAACAGTTTACTTTCAAATATCCAGCTCTTATGTATCACATGTCTATATATGGAGTATTTGAATCTCAAACTCTAAAACTCCAGCCAGTCAGCTGGAGTCCCAACTCCTGGGCTCCCTTATAGCTCCAGAGGGCTAAAAAAAAAGCCATCTCTTTCATCGCCACAGAAGCGCCGGGCCCCCACCATGACTCCACTGGTCAGCTGGAGTCCCAACACCTGGGCTCTCCTATGGCTCCAGAGGGCTACAAAAATGCCGTCTCTTTCATCACCGTAGAAGCGCCGGGGCCCTGCCATGACTGCGCTGATCAGCTGGAGTCCCAACACTGGGCTCCACAGTGGGTTTCCAAGATTCTCCATTTGGACTGGCTGACCGTGGGCGGTGGCGTAATATTTTGTGTCTATACCTGCAAGGGGGGCTATGAGAGCTATGGAGAACTCACCCATATCCAACACTGTAACTCTCGTTTTGAGGCAGCTTCAGCTGGGGGGGTTTGTTCTGCCCCCAGCAGTCCGACTTTTGCCACTCTGTTGAGTTTTGAGCTGGAGGTACTGGGACTACTTTCTACCTCTTGCCTTGACCTTCTCCCTTGAAGGAATTCTAAGACTGTGTTGTGGGGGTGGTTGAAATCTTGCTACCCCTCCATATGATGTTGGAGCATTTGGAATGAGGATAGCAATACAGAAATATGATTTTGTCTCTGCTTATTGATATGCTGCTTTTGTTTTTGAATATTTAAATGTATTTATGCATTGCTTTTTGCTTTGTTATTTTTATATTGTAATTTTGATGCTATACTGTATTTTTATATGTTTTGTTGATTTTTGAACATGTTGTGAACCACTTTCAGTTTGTCGTTGACAAAGGAAAGCGGTATGTAAGTTCAATAATAATAATAATAATAATAATAATAATATTCTCCACATTATAAAATATAATCATAGCATTTTGTGGATATTTCTGGTTTGAGACCTGGAATATAGTTGGCCCAGCAGACTTTTAGAGTGGAAGCACAAGAACATTTGGAGTAGAAGCAATAGAAAAGGGAAGTTACCAATTGATCTTAGTTCTATGGTTTACGGGTCATGAGGAGAAAGTCCAAAGGAACTCAAATTCTTCTGTCGCAAGTTGACAGGCAACACTATTTTCAACCCTACAGCTCTTTGTTTATTGTTTGTAATTGTTGAAAATCATTGGTTTTAATATGAGGAACAACAATATCACATACATTTTGCTATTGTTATTACCAAAATATCTTTAAAAATCTTTGTATCTTTCACTTTTTTTGATAGTGATTTCTTTTGTATTATGCCTTGGGTACTGGTATTTTCCTATTTAATTAACAAACCATAGTAAAAAGAATTGGGATTCAAGACTTGGCCATAGTTTGGAGAGTAGCAAAAATTCAAAATCGTGCAACAGGTAAATAATCACATTTTGGGGAATTAGGACTGAAAACTTGGTACATTATATTCATAAACATGGTCCCCCTTTTTTTCCTCAAGTTAAAATGTCAGCAACATAACTTGCTGCTTGTACAACTTCCATACCATCTCTATGGACCAGCCACTGGAGGGCAACATCACACACTTGTACACATCACTTCCAAAATTTTCAGCAACTGCTCTTGAGTTGTATTGATCCTGGCTTTTCTGCCTAAATGTTTGCACAGCACTGAAGGAAAAAGCATAAAGTTTGATCAAAACATTGTAAGTTATTCTCAGGGGATAAACCCTTCCCTAGTAGTTGGGTGTTTCAAAGAAGCTACTCAGGAATCTGGGGAAATAAATTTTTACTGTTTTTCAGCACTCAGAGAGAAATGTGATTGGCAACCCTAATTGGGTATCTGTGGAAAAGATCCTTTCCTTGCTTTGTGTAATGGAAGAAATCTTGAGAGCTGATGGTAGAGCATTGCAGAGGCAAATGATGAGCAAAAAAAAAATCCCCCAACTTCTTCTAAAGAATAGCCACATGTCCTGCTTTATGTAAGACAGTCCTTGGCATGGGGGACTTATTTTAAGGTATTCTGTTTGAAGGACTGGCCAGACCAAGCCCCATTTAGATTTTTTTTAAAAACCAAGAAAGAGAAATGGCAGCCTTAAAGTTCCCATCCACAGATACCTGCAGCTTGTGGACAGCAGAGTAAGCAGACACACAGATCAGCTTTCTTCCACAATAGTAAGAAGTATTGCCTTCTTATATAAGTTAAGGTAATTACCGTATTTTTGGACCATAAGATACAATTTTTCTTCCCCAAAGGTTGGGGGGAAATGAGGGTGCGTCTTATAGTCCAAATGCTGGTCTTCGGCCAGCTGCGGCAACAGTTGCAGCTGGCTGAAAACCTCTACTGCTGCCTCTCAGCTGTTCCGGAGCAGGGGAAAGAAAAACATATGAAAAACAAGTGGCCACTAGAGGGCAAAAATCGCAATTTCCCATTTAAATGCATTGGAAATAAATTTCTTGTATTCAAAAGTCTTCTGTTTATACAAATGTTCCCAATGCATTTAAGTGGGAAACTTTAGTGTCTTGCACGGAAGACAAAGAAGGAGCCGCAGTAGGGGCTAAAACACAGCTTTATTGCATGATGGTCAGGGTGAACATGAGGTAATGGCAGACAAAACAGCTCTATTTATAGTACACTGTACATTTTGAATATCCCGGGTGGTAGCTCATTGGCTACTGTCCACGTGACGTCATGGATCGTCATGCCCATCTTCTCCAGATGTGGTGTGGTGGGAAGGTTTCCCGCTGCTCAGATATTCGGGGAATCTGTACCATGTGAGCCGGATGCTCGCTACTGCCACCAGTGGCCACTTAGCTCGCATCCTTATACAGCTTGCTACAATGTGTCTCTGATTAGATACAAATGGATACATTGACTGGATACATTCTGTTAAAGGGGACTTGCAACAATCATTCAATACATAACACTCCTCCCCCTAGGTGAGGACGAAGTCTTTTAGCCATTGAGGCTTCCCACATGTTCGCTTTGGGCGAGTGGTGGCCGCACTTCGGGCTGGAGTCCCTGCATTGGGAGAAAGTGACTTGTTAGTGATTGGCTGCAAGTCGCGAGCCGGGGATTGGGGAGGTCTAGGTGTGGGAGTAAATTCCAGGGATGTGAGACCAGGGGCTCCAGGGACTAAAGAAAACCCCCGCTCTTCACTTGGACAGGTGGGGGACCACTCTGAAAAATCCCCCCGGTCTCCTAAATCAAAGTCTAACAACTCGAAATCCCTCTCTTCCAAGTTGTCCCTGTTACCTGGGGGGTCAAAAGGATGTGGATTTGTCTCATTTCCCTTCCCCCTGTGGTCTGCGTCTCCCCCTTGGGATAAGTGGGTGGGGGAGAACCCTAATGCTGACTGCTCTACTTGGTCACTCAAGTCTTGCCTTCCTACTACCCTACCCCTGAGCCGGTCGGCATGCCTCCTCCAGAGGAGTCCTGTGCTTGTCTCGACCTTGTAGGAGACTGGCCCTGTCTGCCCGACCACTATCCCAGTTACCCAGGTAGGCTCGCCGACCATGTAGTTATGGCAATGCACTGCCTGGCCGATCTCGAAACTCTAGATGCCCCCTGTTTCTATGTTTCTACCCATGTCCTCCACCCTGGTTGGGACTAATCTCGAGAGGATTGTGGCAGGTTTCCTCCACATGAGGAGCTTGGCAGGTGACAGACCCGATGCTAAGGGGGTTACACGATACCGTAGTAGGAATTGGCAGAGCTGCAAGTTCAATTCCCCGGGGCCCATCCTATGCAGTGCGTCCTTTGTTGTTCACACCAGGCGTTCCGCTTGACCATTTGTAGCGGGGTGAAAGGGGGCCGCAGTTATGTGGTGAATTTTGTTAATCTCTATGAAACCCTGGAACTCCGCTGATGTGAAAGTTGTGGCGTTATCGCTCACAATTACGTCAGGTAAACCGAAACAGCTGAATACCTTCCGTAATTGTTTAATCAACGCAGCTGATGATGTACTGGCCATCGGGATTACCTCCAACCATTTGGAGTACGAGTCCACTATTATAAGAAAAAGGGTGCCCCTGAAAGGACCCGCGAAGTCCACATGCAGACGCGACCATGGCCCCCGGGCTGTGTCCCATTCTCTGTACGGAAGTCGGGACTCCTTGGGCCGGGTGCTCTGGCAGCTCTCGCAAGTGCCAATCATGTGTTCTATGTCTGCATCCAGTTTGGGCAACCAGACATAACTTCTAGCTAGCGCTTTGGAGTGCACGATTCCTGGGTGGCTGATATGCAGCATTTTGAGCACCCGGGACCTCAGAACTTCAGGGATTATTACCCGCTGCCCCCAAAGCAGGCAGCCCCTTTCCAAGGAGAGTTCGTCTCTCCACCTACCATAAACCTTGAATTCCTCCGTAGGGGAGGTTGTTGGCCAGCCTTTTTGTACCCACGAACTGACTAGGGCCAGTGACTTATCTTTCGCCGTAGCCTTGGCGATCTCAGCTGGCAGAATCGGGGGCGACTCTAGGGCCTTGATCAGGAGCACCTGGTGGTCCTGTTCTACCTCGCACTCTGGGTCCCCTGCCTGTGGGAGGGGTGACCTGGAAAGGGCGTCGGCATGGCTGATCTCCTTGCCGGGGCGGTAGGTCAACGCATACTGGTACGCGTTGAGGAAAATGGCCCATCTCAGCATCCTTGGGTACAGGATCTGCGGGGTGGCTTATCTGTGGTAAAAATCCCTAGCAGGGGCTTATGGTCGGTCATGACTGTGAATGATCTGCCGTACAGGAAGTCGTTGAACTTCTTGGTTCCTGCGACGATCACCAGGGCTTCCCTATTTGTTTGCACGTAGTTGCGCTCTGCCTTGGACAGGGATCTTGAATAGAAGGCCACCGGGGCTTCTCGCCCGCTTTCTAGCATGTGGCAGAGGACTGCCCCCACCCCCACCGGTGAGGCATCACAGACTAACACAATGGGTTTCTTTGGATTTAAGTGGGTCAATATAGCCTCGGAAGATAGAAGCTGCTTGAGCCCTCGGAATGCCCATTCCTGGCTGTCCCCCCACTGCCAAGCCACATCTTTTTTGAGTAATTTGTGCAGTGGCTCTGCAACTGACGCCTTTCCCGGCAGGAAAGTGTGGTAAAAATTTAGGATCCCTAGGAAGGACTGCAGCTCGGGCTTGGTGGTGGGGCAAGGGGCATCCTGCACAGCCAACACCTTTGGTTTGATACCCTCGAGGGTTATTCGGAAACCCAGAAATTCTACCTTCTCAGCAAAAAACACACACTTATCCTTTCTCAACCTGAGCCCCGCTTTCTCGAACACGGTTAGTACCCGGTCTAACCTCTTGGCCAATTCCTGTTCCCCTCCCGCCATTATCAAAATGTCATCAAAGTAGGGGAAAACACCTGGGAGCTCTTTCAACAATCTTTCCACGAGGGACTGAAAGATTCCTGGAGCCGAATTTACACCGAATTGGAGGCGTGTGACTTTAAAGGCTCCCTTATGGGTAACAATGGTTTGAGCAGCGGCTGCAGCTGGGGTCACCGTCAATTGTTGGTATGCCTGCGCTAAATCTAGCTTGGCGAAACACCTCTCCCCATACAAAGTTGCTAACAGGTGACTTACTACCGGCACCGAGTACGCATTTGGGTGAATTGCCTTGTTAATTGTGCACTTGTAGTCAGCGCAGATTCTGACCTCCCCGTTAACCTTAAGCGCCATGACAATGGGGGTTTCCCACTTGGTGGAGTCCACTGATACCAAAATCCCCTGACCCAACAGTTTGTCCAGTTCAGTCTCAATTTTGTCCTTTAGTGTGAAAGGCTCTCTCCTTGGCTTCTGATGGGTCAGATGTCGGGATCCATGTTGAATGAGACTGGGGGCCCCGTGAACTTCCCCAGCCCCTTCTCAAAGATGACAGGGTGTGCATTACATGTGATTGGGTCAGCCTGCATGGCATGTATGCCTCCAATGAAAACCCCCAGGGGACCAAACCACAGCGTACCCAGGAGGCAGCAGGACCCTTCCTTTAAAACTACTAGGGGCAACTGCACAGAGCGCCTCTTGAATTGTACCTTGAACTCACCCACCCCAACACTGGGATACTCTTGCACTGAACATCCCGCAAGTTAGTCTTTAGGGCCTTCAGTTTGGGGCATGACTTGGGGGGAATGCGCAAAAATTCCCAGTGGGAGATGATGGAGTACGACGACCCCGAGGTGATCTCCATTCTTACTGGGACCCCCTGTATCAGTGCCTCAACAAAGAAACAGGGGTGCCAGAAGGGCATGCTGTGGACCGCCTGGTCGCGGTTGTCAGGAACCCGTCGAGACACGCGGTGCTCTTGGGGCTCATCGTCATTGAAGATTTGGCCGACCCCACCTGCTTTCCATTGGGGCCGTTCCACCTGGCCCTTGCCATCATCTAGACGCCGCCTGCAGACCTTTGCGATGTGCCTGCGCTGCCCGCAGTTGTGGCACTCTGCCTTCCAGAATGGGCATCGGCTCCGGTCGTGGGATGCCCTGCATCCGTCGCAGCGGCGGTCCTCTCTGGCGTGGTCTTGAACCTCGGGCCTCCTCTGCACCTGCTGCATGTCATCGTCCTTGCTGAAGTCGGAGGCAGACATGGTGGACTCGGAGGGCCCCTGCTCTCCATGGGAGTAACAGCTGTGGACTGGGACCGCCGGCGGGGGCCCCCCAACCACAGTGGTCCTGGCCCAGCATACCCGTTCGCTTTGTTGCACTGACTCGGCAGCTTGGGCAGTGCGCAGGACATGCTCGAAGGAGATGCTCTCATCCTTGGCCAGTAGTTTTTTCCTGGCCCCCTCATTTCGCAGGCCCAGCAGGAGCTTGTCTCTCAGCGCCTCGCTCAGGGACACTCCCCACCAGCAAGGCATGGCAGCCACCCTCAGGGCTGCCACGAAGTCGGCCACGGACTCACTGGCCCGCTGGCACTGCTGCTGAAAGACCAGCCTTGCCGGGAACACCGACACTTTTGGCCAAAAGTGTTTCCTCAGTTCAGCGAAGATCTCATCTAGGGGTCTCTCCCTGAGTGGCCTCGGCGTCAGTAGGTTCGTTGCCAGTTCCAAAGTTTCCAGGCCGCACTGGGCCAGCAGGAATGCCTGGTGCTGGGCTTCCTCCTCAATGCCCTCAAGGTCCATTGCATAGAGGAACTGCTGTTCGTAGAGTTCCCATTTCTCTGGCTTCGTGGTGTCGAAGGGCGCAATGTTCACTTTTCGGGATGGCATCCCATCCTTGTCGCCAGTTTAGTGTTTTGCACGGAAGACAAAGAAGGAGCCGCAGTAGGGGCTAAAACACAGCTTTATTGCATGATGGTCAGGTTGAACATGAGGTAATGGCGGACAAAACAGCTCTATTTATAGTACGCTGTACATTTTGAATATCCTGGGTGGTAGCTCATTGGCTACTGTCCGCGTGACATCATGGATCGCCATGCCCATCTTCTCCAGGTGTGGTGTGGCGGGAAGGTTTCCCGCTCTTCAGGTATTCGGGGAATCTGTACCATGTGAGCCGGATGCTCGCTACTGCCACCAGTGGCCACTTAGCTCGCATCCTTATACAGCTTGCTACAATGTGTCTCTGATTAGATACAAATGGATACATTGACCGGATACATTCTGTTAAAGGGGACTTGCAACAATCATTCAATACATAACAGAAACCAAACCTGTGCTTAAAAAGAAAGGGTTTCACTTACCTTGATGCCTTTGTCTCTACTCCAAGTGGACAAAATGGAGGGGGAAAACATGCTTCCTAGTGGAAAGGAGAGCAAGAGTCTAGGCTAGAGTATCACTTCCTTCCTCAGTCCAATTGGCCTGCCTGCCCATTTCCCCTGCAGTGCCACCACTGGTTGCTGGTGCAAAATACAGTACTATATACAGAGTTTTCCTACTCTGAAAACTGGGTGCGTCTTATGGGCAGGTGCATCTTCTGATCCAAAAAATACGGTATTTATAAATCTGTGTCTGTACATAATATTCAAGAGATGACACCATCTTTTTTGGTGATTCTTTTTGAGTTATGTACATATTGGCCATACTGGACAAAATCCTGTTCTGTAACTTGGTGCTGGCATAACTCAAACTGGGCACTGCAAGCATTTAATTGAAAATAATTAAAAGTTTCCTATCTCCCTCCTTTAGGCTCTGGGTCTCCTTATAGTTCACTTTTACCCCAGGGAAGCCTTTTGAATCTTTGGGAATGGAAGGAGATTTTAACAGTTAAAAAACCCCAACTATGGCTGGATTACTGTCATCCTGATTGGAGTTGCAAGCAGAGATTCAATAGTGATTTTTCTTCTTTTTTTCTATTAAATTCTCTTCTTTCCATATCTTGAATCTCCAAAGGATTCCTTAGGGCATAAGGGAGCTGAGGGGAGCCTCAGTACCTAAATGAAATGCTTCTGAAAACCAATCTGGTTTACACAGTGCAAACTTGCCCAGTAGGGTTTTGCCCAATATTCAAATAGTAAGTCCCATGTTTGCTTGAAAATTGCTGAAGATTTTGCTAGTAATCTTTATTTGTGAAGTGTCAGTGTATTATCCTGGCTGTGTGAAATGTTCATCAAACACTACTTATGCATCAATCTGCATTCAGAAAGTAACCTTTTCTCACCACACACCATTCTATTATATCCCTTGATAAAACTGCATCAGAATCAAGCAAAACTCACTGCATATTTTATTTGATTTATTTAAGCTCTGTTTTTATACCCCTGAATATGTCAGAGCTAATTCAATTTGTGGAAATAACTGAGATCCAACAGGGGCTTCCACTGGAGAAAGTAGAGAAGAGCCGTCTTTAATCAATCTCCTTTCCTGTTGTCTCTCTTTTGGTGTCTCGGAGATTCCCCTAGCCATTAATGAAAACTTTTCAAGGAGAAGACTGGAAAGTAAAGAGGAAAGAGTAAAAATAATATTTCCCTCTTTCCCCCAATGGCAACATCTGGGTCCATTTCCTTACAACAAGAACCACAACACAAGCATAACACTGCAAGTGGTATGTTACAAAGTAGAAGATCGCAGATCATAGATTCCTGCTTTGAGGAGTTTACAGCTTCTGATGACTTTAAAGGAGAAAGGTTAGGGTAAAATAAGGTTGCTTTAGTTACACACATTTAAGTTAAGTTAATAATAATAATTAAGAGCTATTAAGTCAATTATGACCTATGGTGATCCTTTCCAGGTAGAGAATACTAAGAAGTAGTTTACCGTTCCCTTCTCCTGGGGATGCCCTGGAACTATGCAGCTTGTTCAAGGCTACACAGCAGTGGTTCCCAAAGTGGGGCATACGCCCCATGAAGGACTTCAGTTCCCAGAAGCCTAAGTCAGTACACTGGCTGACCAGTGCCTTGGGGAATAGACTTAGGCTTCTGGGAATTGAAGTCCACAAACTAAAGTTTGGGAAACACTGCTACACAGCCTGATTGCTTCTCTTGGGAGGCACACCAGGGAATCAAACTCCCAACCTCTGGCTCTGCATTAAAATACTTAAACCACTGAGCTATCCAGCCATGTGGAAAAAATTGTATGTGCTGGGGAGAGAGTCTTTTTTTATTATTCATGAAACAGCTAAATGTTGCAAATTATACATTCCCCAAAAACTCAGGGTCAACATTGAGCAACTCTTTTAATGCCTAATGCTGAAATGCTTGTTTCAACATTTCCGTATTCTGGTTTCCAAGTAACAAAATGAAAAAGAGATTTAATTTAGAATGTGTGTATGTGGAGGGGGAGGTAGGGGGTAGGGAGCCAAGCTGTTGGGAAAGGTCAATGAATGTGAGAAAATATTCTGAGACCATTTTGGAGAAAGAATGAACAAAATAGAAAAAATCTCAGGTCTAGCAGCTACATAAAGAAACATTGATTTCTTCTCCTGCAGATAGGCACATGTGAGTATTAACAAAGCAATCTCCCCAAAGCAGTGGATGAACTGATAGCATACAACATGCACTAATGGAAAAAGAGAGCGTAGGAAGAAATATGTATGGTTTGGGTGGGTGGAAGGCACACAGGAAGCTGGCAAATGAAGGTCAGTTATGGTCTTCACAAGAAGCGATTGCACAGATGATTCCGAAGACATTTCTCTTCACTACAAGTAGAAGATAGATGACATTATAGGGGAATAAAGGGGCAAAATGAGAAAGGGTGAAGTATTTGGACTTTAGTTTTCCCCATGGGGAATCAGTCTTCCTGTACAGTCATTTAAAGAGGGAAACAAAACTGACTAAAGCAGATGACAAACTTATGGAAGATAAGTGATGGGCTTTTATTTTCACCACTGAACAGCTTGACAACGTGCAGAGCGGATCACCACCCTTTTGTGAATCATGGATGTCTAGCATGCCAGATGCTTGCACTGATTTATTTATATTAACTCTGCCAAGGCATTTTTCAATTTATGCTGCCTATCACTGAAAAACTGTTTGATATACTGTATAACTTGGATTCTGTATGAAAGCACTGCCATGATTTATAAGGGATGGCCTCCGGTAAATTAAAGAATTTGAGAGAAGAATTAGAGTGATGTCTGACTTTTAAAAAAATAAAATAAAATAAAAAGATTGTTTGATGAGAGGGCAGATTGATTGGCTTCTCTTTTTGATCCATCATAGAATTAACCATGTGTGTGTCAAACTGCAGTTTTTCACAAAGAATCTTCCCTCTAGGTAGTGGTGCAGGGGTTCTCAACCTTTTCAAGCTGAGGGCTGGGTCACGCTCCCTCAGACAGCCTTGAGGGCTGATGGCCATTTTGCCCTGCTTGCCACACATGGCACTTCCAGGTGGTGGGGCAGAGGCAGTGGGGGGCCACATGAAATGGTGTTGCAGGCCACATCCAGCTCCCGGGCTGTAGGTTGAGAGCCCCTGTAGTAGAGAAACAACAATATTTTACTTTAACCTGTGCTACAGTGCAGATCAATATACCCTCATAGTTTTGGTTATGAGGGTATGAAGAAAATTGAACATTATTCAGAAGTTCGCTAAATAGCATTATTAGTACAATGTGATGGATACAGGCAGCCATACAGTCCAGGAAAATCAGCAGTGGTACACATCAGTTCCCAGCTTTTTGTATCAGAATTTTCTGGTAAAACTTCTGGAGAGGAATCTTCCAGCATTTGAGATATTCAAGTACTATGCCGAGAGGGAAAATTTACAACATAAATCACTGGATGTCTTATTATACAGTTTTTGCTCAAAAAAACTTACACAACTGTCTTTTGATATTTAAGCTTGTGGTAAGTAGTATCCAAATTAGCACACTTTCTTTTCATGTGCATTGTACCTGAGGTGGCTTGATGATAGAAACATCGTTTCTTTGGCTGTTATCAGTGGTAAACTAACTTGATGCTGCAAGCCAGTGACGAGTAGGCTTATGTGCCTGAAAGTTTTGAATAAAATTATTTTAAATTATGGGAATGTTGCCGGAGTTGCAAAAATATCTGAATTCCAAGGAAGTGTTGTGGATGAAGGAAAGAAATGAATTATGTATATGGACTGTGCTTTTCTCCAGATATTTATTTATAGACATCCCAATATGCTATTAGTTTTGAGTGAGTGTTGTAGCGGTCTGAGTTGCAATAGATCCAAGAAAGAAGACAATACACCATTTGTTGTTATTGTTGTTCAGTCGCACAGTCGATTCCGACCCTTTGCGACCCCATGGACCATTTTCCTCCAGGCACCTCTATCCTTCACCATTCTCCTCAGCCCACCAAGCTCTGTGCCCATTGTGTCCACAATATCATCTTTGGACGCCCCCTTCTTCTCTTTCCCTCCACCTTTCCCAGCATCAAGGCCTTCTCAAGTGAGTCCTCCCTTCTCATTTGATGTCCAAAGTCATTTAAAGAGGGAAACAAAACTGACTAAAGCAGATGACAAACTTATGGAAGATAAGTGATGGGCTTTTATTTTCACCACTGAACAGCTTGACAACGTGCAGAGCGGATCACCACCCTTTTCACTATTTGTGCCTCCAATGAACAGTCAGGATTGATTTCTTCCAGTATTGACCTATTTGTTCTCTTTGCTGTCAAAGGGACTCTCAGGACTCTTCTTCAACACCACATCTCAAAGGCATCTATTCTTCTGCGCTCAGCCTTCCTAATGGTCCAGCTCTCACACCCATACATTACCATTGGGAATACCATTGCTTTGACTATGCGAATTTTTGTTTTCAAGGTGATGTCTCTGCTTTTCACTATATTCCCCAGGTTTCTCATTGCTTCTCTCCCCATAATCAGTCGTCTTTTTATTTCATGGCTACAGTTGCCATCTGCAGTGATCTTAGATCCCAGGAAAGTAAAATCTGTCACTGCTTCTACTTCTTCCCCATCTATTTTCCAGGGACTGATCGGACCTGTTGCAATTTATTTATTTATTTATTTATTGTTTAGATTTCTATACCGCTTTACTCCCCGAAAATGGAACTCGAAGCGGTTTACAATAATAATGCTAAACAATACAAAATATGATACAAATAATATACAATTATGTATATATATATATATATATATATATATATATATATATATATATATATATATATATATATATATATATATATATATATATATATATATATATATATATATATATACACACACACACACAAGATACAATTATCTTGGTTTTCTTGATATTGACTCTCAAGCCAGCTTTTGCACTTTCCTCCTTCAATCCAGTCAAGAGGTTCTTTAGCTCTTCCTTACTTTCTGCCATTAGGGTGGTATCGTCTGCATATCTCAAATTGTTGATGTTTCTCCCAGCAATTTTGATCCCATATTGTGATTCCTCCATCCCTGCATTGCGCATTATGTGCTCTGTGTATAGATTGAATAAGCAGGATGATAAAATGCAGCCTTGTCTTACTCCTTTTCCTATTCCAAACCACTCTGTCATTCCGTGTTCTGTCCTAACTGTTGCTTCTTGGTTTGTGTACAGATTTCTCATGAGGAATATGAGGTGTTCTGGTATTCCCATCTCTTTAAGTACTTGCCACATTTTGTTGTGGTCCACGCAGTCAAAAGCCTTGGTGTAGTCAATAAAACAAAAGTAGACTTGTTTCTGTTATTCTTTTGTTTTCTCCATGATCCAACGTATGTTGGCAATGTGGTCTCTAGTCCCCCTGCCTCTTCTGAAACCGGCCTGCACCTCTGGTAGTTTTCTCTCCAGATGTTGTTGAAGTCTATCCTGTATTATCTTGAGCATACCTTGCTGGCATGTTCGGTAATTTGAGCATTCTTTGGCATTGCCTTTTTTTGGGGGATTGGAACGTACACTGATCTTTTCCAATCCTGTGGCCACTGTTTTGTTTTCCGAATTTGCTGGCATATTGAATGCAATATTTTGATTCCATCATCTTTTAGGGCTTTGAAAAATTCAACTGGGACACCATCATTTGCACTAGCTTTATTGTTTGCAGTTCTTTTTAGGGCCTTTCTGACTTCACTCTCCAGAATGTCTGGTTCAAGTTCAAATTTCTCATTATTGTTATTATCAGGAGTGTTGAGGTCCTTTTTGTAGAGTTCCTCTGTGTACTCTTGCCATCTTTTTTCGATATCTTCTGCTTCAGCTAACTCTTTTCCATCTTTGTCCCTTATCATGTTCATTTTTGCTTTAAATGTTTCCTTGATTTCCCCAATTTTTTTAAAAAGATCTCTAGTCCTGCCTCTTTTGTTGTTTTCCTCCATTTCTTTGCACAGTTCATTCAGGTATTTTTCCTTATCTCTCTTTGCTTTTCTTTGAAATTTTGTATTCAGGTGTTTGTATTTTTTCCTTTCTCCTTGGACTTTTGCATTCCTTCTTTCCTCTGCTATTTTAAGAGCCTCATCAGACAACCACTTTGCTTTCTTACGCTTCTTTTCTTTTGGTATGGTTTCTCTTGCTGCCTCCTGCATGATGTCCCGCGTCTCTGTCCATAATTCTTCTGGTACTCTGTGTATCAGGTACAGGACATTAAATCTGTTCATGACCTCTACCGTGTATTCTTTAGGGATGTTGTGTAGGTCATATCTGTCTGGTCTAATTGTTTTCCCCATTTTCTTTAGTCTAAGCCTGAATTTTGCGATCAGTAGGTTGTGATCTGAGCCACAATCTGCTCCAGGTCTTGTTTTTGCTGACTGAATGGAGGTTCTCCATCTTTGACTGCAGAGTATGTAATCAATCTAATTTCGATGCTGGCCATCTGGTGATGTCCATGTGTAAAGTCACCTCTTGTGTTGCTGGAAGAGGGTGTTTGCTATGACCAGTGCATTCTCTTGGCAGAACTCTATCAATCTTTGCCCTGCTTCATTCTGTGTTCCAAGACCGAACTTGCCTGTTATTCCATTTACTTTTTGATTTCCTACTTTGGCATTCCAATCTCCTAAGATAATGTGGACATCATTTCTTGGTGTCTGTTCTATGAGGTGTTGAAGGTCCTCATAGAACTGGTGAACTGTGGCTTCATCTGCACTAGTGGTTGGTGCATAGACTTGGATTACAGTGATATTGAAAGGTTTGCCTTAGATTCTGACTGACATCATTCTATCATTTTTGATGTTGTATCCCATTACTGTTTTCCTCACTCTTTTGTTGACAATTATGGCTACTCAGTTTTTTCTGAGGTTTTCTTGCCCACAGTAGTAGATATGATGGTTTCCAGAGCTGAATTCACCCATCCCTGTCACCATATTTAGTTTAAATCAAACTGGTATATTAACAACATTTACAGACAAAGTAAATTAGCATTACATCCTGCACTGTTCAGCTCAGCTCTGCTCTGCTCTGTTAAACAAGCTCTGCAAGCAACTTCTATTTCTACAACTAGCAAAACACTTAAGGTTATAATGTATCTTATTAACTGTCAATCACAGTAGAGCTGAGCCATGATGATTGCTTGCACCTGTTCCTTGTTAACTGGCTTCAGCCTGTCCTTATCATTATCTCTGCATTTTGCCTCACTATATGGATATTATTGACATATGCAACAAATAATTTCCATGGAAATTCTTAATTTGAGGCAGTTCAACTGCCAAAGGTATGCAATTTGTGTTTCTAAGCAACTGGATTGTGGCCAGTACAGTACCTTATAAAATGACTCAAGTTCATTTTCTACACTGTGACTGGGCAATTTTGCAAAATGAGAAGATGTAACCCAAAGAGCCAAGGGGGCAGGGTGGAATTCCAAAATACATTTGGTACTGTTCTTTTTAACTGTCTTTTTTTCCTTGAGGAAAATGTTTCAAACACAAATCAAATCTTTATTCTTTTCCTCTGTTTATGATCAAAAAGAAAAAAGGTGTAGGAACACAAAATAAATATGTCTTTTATGATGTGCCTTCCATTTTGTTAAGGATTTTCTTTCTTCAGACTGAAGTTTTGGAAGGGCCACCTAAACTCTTGGCAGCTTGTAAATACCAAACCCAAAGACAAATCTTCCATGATATTTTCATTTTCCTGTCACACACTTTTCCAAGTTGGCCTTTAAAATGCAATCCAAACTTCTGCCTGATCAAAAGTTGTTTTAATCAATGAAGTCACTTTCTAAAATTGGTAAGGCTTCCAGTATATAGCAAATTTCCAATGATGTGTTGGTTATTCTATTACCATGTCTCATCTTGATCAGTGTCTTTCTTGAACTGAAGCTGTGAGAACAAGCAGTGAAGGGGGATCCAGCAAAATCATTCCACTGGTAGAACTGTTTCCACCAATGGACTTGGGAGGCCTAGCAGATTATTGGACATATGCTAGTTCAAAGTTAAATTTAAGCCTGTGGATTCCATTCACCTCATTGGGACTCAAAGGTTCAGAATTAAACTACACATCTGATAAACCTATAGAAAAAGACAGTATTTTTTTTAAGGAAAGAAACCCCAAATTTTGTTGTACTTTAGGGTAAAGGTTGCCCTTGCTTGATAACCAGTTGTATCTGACTTTAGGTTTTGGTGCTCATTTCCATTTATAGCCAAAGAGCCAGCACTATCTGCATCTGCAGATGTTTCCGTTGTCTTGTGGCAGGCATGACTAGACACCGGAGTGCACAGAACACTGTTTACCTTCCCACCAAAGTGGTACCTATTTATCTACTTGCAATTTCTTGCTTCTGAACTTCTAGGTTGGCAGGAACTGGGACAGAGATGGGATCTCGCTCTGTCATGCAGGACTTGGGTATTGAACTGCCTACTTGCCAACCTTCCAGTCTTCAAGTTCACCATCTTAACCAGCAAGCCACTGAAGTTCTGTTGCACTTTAAAGGCTAACAATTTTATTTCTATATGTGTTTTTTAGTATCAAAGTCCACTTCCTCAGATACCAGAGTTCACATTGAAACACAATTATTAGTCTTTAAATTCCTATATCTTCTTTCTTTCTTTACCAGAAGGGTCCCCACCCCAAGACTCCTTGAAGTTGCACATCCCTGGGAACAAAACAGGAGCAAAGCAAAGTGGTTGGGAGCACATGCACAGATTAAATCCTTCTAGCCTACAAAGTACGATTCAATTCATTATATTTGTTTAGAAAAAACTACATTACAACAGCTTCTCTGCAAACTATGAAATACAAACCAGTTCAATGAGGCATCTTTCTAGTTATGAACAATAGCTTCATTCTATGCAGCACCTTCCTTGTTGGGACATTAGAGCTCTACTTCATGGAATTGTTTCCCAGGCTGTTAATATCAGCTGTTTGTCTCTGTTGTTTGATCACAGTTCCCTGATCAGGAGTTGGGCTAAATCAGGGGTGCCCAAACTGTGGCCCGCAGGCCGGATCCAGCCTGTGGTGCCTATTAATCTGGCCCACACTGCCCTTGCTGCTCCCGAAAGTGGAAGTAAAGCACACGTGCACAGAATGTGCCCACGCATGAGCAGAACGCTGTTGTAAATGACCCGCAGCTGTTATAAATACATTTTACTTCTGCTTCCGGGTGACCAGCACACTCAACCACGTGACTGGCCCTGTTGTGTTTGAATACAATTATGCTGTAATGTTTGTGAACTATTTGGGATCATTACGATCCTCCATTTTGTCTCCTTCTTCTTGGTCTTGTAAATATCGCAGGACTGCATTCCCGCCTAAACTATGTAGTTTGTACAGTTTTCACTCTGGTCCGATAACCTCCAAGTGACCCCTCTCCCTTCCTGCCTCTTCCTGCCCAAATGTATCCATTTCTGAGTGTATATAATGAGCAGTGCTGCACCACTGTTCTCCATGTTCTGACAACCCAATTAATGGTTTAGCCCTGTTATGCCGGCTGCTGCGTGTTTCTACCAGAACATCAAATTGGCAACGAATGTGGGATAATGGTATCTCATTCACCTACCCTCACTCCCTTCAATGTGGCTGCTCCAGAGAAATGGCTCCTGTACGAGTGGCAGTTCCACCACACCATGGCGGTGCAGGACATCACCGACGAGGACAAGAAGCACTCCTGCTTCTTGTTGCAGTGCGGCCTGGCCACTCTTGAACTGGTCACACACCTTGTCTTGCCCAGGGACATCGACACTGTCCCACTGGCTGAAATCTTGGTGGCTCTTCGGAAACACTTCCAGCTGAAGGTGTCCATCTTCCCGGCCCGGGTGGCATTCCATAGATGGGATCAACGCCTGGGGAGTCTGTGGCAGACTATGCCGCAGTGCTGAGGCTGGCCGCCACTCCATGCCAGTGGGACAACCTGGAGGAGGTGTTGCGGGATCGTCTCCTGGCTGGGTTGTGAGATGAGGGACGTCCTGATCTTCCAGTCGGTCCTCCGGGAGGCTCTGGCATCTGAGGCTGACAGATCGGGTGTCAGGTCCTTTAAGCAGAGGCCTGCCACCTCCGCCATTTTGGAGTCCACCGTGCAGGCACATCACTCCTCGTCTCCCCGCTCCTCCATATCTTCAGTATTGCCGATGTCCTCCTCCATGTCAGTGACGGGGATGGCGAGGTCCGGAAGGACCGCATGAAGGCAGAGGACAAGCGAACCACCGAGAGGGCCCAGCACTGATGTGTTGGGTGTGGAGCAAGGCACGACCGCTGGCAGTGCCCCTTTAGGAATGCCGAATGCCATCATTGCGGCAAGAAGGGCCACATCGCCAAGGTTTGCAGGCAGCGCCAGAAGCAAGCCCTGGAGCCGCACAAGCCGGAAGGGTGCCCAAGCATTGAAGATTTCAGACGACGAGCCATCCATCCGCCGGGTGTCCAGCATCACCCACCAGTTCTTCATGGAGGTCCAGCTGCACGGCGTTCTGGTCAGGATGGAGGTAGACTCAGGGAGATCCTACCCCAGAGGGAATTTTTGAGAATCCCCCAAAGCTTCGCCCAAAACTTCAGGCTCTGAAGACGTCTCTCTGAGACGTGCAAGGTTCCCTGATTCCAGTCCTGGGGGTGCCCCTTTTAATGGACAAACACGGCATGAACTGCTTGCTGGGGGTGCAGTGGTTTCACCCATTAGGAATCAAACTGTCTGGCATCAATGCCGTCAATGCTGACCTGGTGCAGGATGTCTGTAACGCGCAGCCGGCAGTTTTTGAAAAAGGTCTAGGACAGTACAGAGGTCCCCCAGTGTCCTTCAGTGTTGATCTGGCCATGTGGCCAATCCACCACAAACCTTGTAGAGTGCCATTTGCTTTAAAGGACAAGATTGAGGCCAAACTGGACAAACTGGTGGGCCAGGGGATTTTGGTCCCAGTGGACTCCGGGGAGTGGGAGACCCCTATCATGACTGAGATCAAATCCAATGGGGAGGTGAGGATTTGTACAGATTATAAACGCACCATTAATAAGGCTATAAGGCCTAATGCCTATCCGGTGCCGGTTGTTAGCCATCTATTGGCTGCTCTACATGGGGGCAAATGCTTTGCCAAATTAGACCTTGTGCAAGCCTATCAACAACTACCAGTCACACCCACTGCCTTGGCAGCACAAACCATTGTCACTCACAAGGGGGCTTTCAAGGTAACACGCCTTCAGTTTGGGGTGAATTCAGCCCCGGGTATTTTTCAGTCACTTGTCAAGCATTTACTGAAGGGTCTCCCCGGGGTCCTCCCATACTTTGATGACGTCCTTATAACCACTGGGAGCGAATCCTAACTCACCAGCAGGTTAGATCAAAAATGTGGGGTTACGTCTTAGGAGAGACAAATGTGTTTTTCATGCAAGGGAAGTGGAATTCCTTGGGTTTAAGGTCACTCCCAAAGGAGTTAAACCCTCTGATTCAAAGGTTGCTGCTGTCCGCAATGTCCGCCGTCAAATCACAAAGTCTGAGTTGCAGTCCTTCCTGGGCCTGCTCAACTTTTATCATTCGTTCCTGCCAAGGAAGGCTTCCGTGGCAGAGCCGCTACACTGGTTGCTTAAAAAAGATGCAGTCTGGTGGTGGAGGCAGGCTCAGGATCGTGCGTTCAGTGAGTTGAAAGAGCTTCTTTCATCTGAGGCAGTCTTGACTCATTTTGATCCCAGGAAACCTGTGGTTCTTGTGTGTGATGCATCACTGGTGGGGATGGAGGCTGTCCTGTGTCATGTCTTGGAGAATGGGAGAGAAGCCCCAACTGCATTCTATTCAAGGTCCCTACCTAAAACTGAGCACAACTATGCTCAGACTGACAGGGAGGCTTTGGCCATAGGTGCTGGAACAAAAAAGTTCCACGACTTTCTCTATGGAAGGAAGTACACCGTTGTAATGAACCACAAGCCCTTGATAGGGATTTTTGTGACTTCCAAACCTACTCCCCAGATTCTTTCCCCCGCATGTTACTTTGGGCCATTTTCTTGAATGCTTATCAGTATACCCTGGTGCACCATCCGGGTAAATATATCCCTCACTATCTGACTTAGTAATCTTTTTACTCTCTTCTAAACAGTTTAAAGGAGCAGCTTCATTATTAGAAGCCAGTCTGGAGAGTGGGTGTAGGGTTTACAGCTCATTACCATTTTAAAGCTATATTTATGTGTCATTTGTGATCACCCTGTAAACTGCCCAGAGTAGTATTTATACTAGATGGGTGGTATATAAATTGAATGAATGAATGAATTCTCTTTTCCTATGCTTAATGTTTATTCTTGCAACCTGTTTATACTCTCAGACTTAATTATGTGCTGTCAAATCAGACCTGACTTGTAGGAATCCTAATGGGACTTTAAAAGTAAGTGAGATATTTAAGGAGTGGCTTTACCAGCTACACCATTCCCAGTGAGTTTTCCATGATTGAACAGGGATTCAAATTCTGGTCTCCAGAATCCTAGTCCACCACTCTGTCCACTACGCTGGATTGGACATTGTGCTCTCAAACTAGTCTGGGAAAATTACAACAACAACAACAACTGTTCTCCTCTTCCTTTTGTTCTTTCATCATCATCATCTCCACCTCCTATCCACTGCAGGATTGTTCGGGAGAAGACAGAATACAAAAATTTCAGTATTATTTTGTGACGATCTTTGGAGAAAATGTTACCTAGCTCTTGTCAGTTATCATGCAAACCTCTGGTCTTGTAGGATCAAGATTATTTTTATGACAAACTAGTACAGGCATCACACATGGAGGAGAACACATCAGAGCAAAAAAATGTGTTGATCTATAAATTGGTGAGAGGGAAATGAATTTTAATAAGGAGCAATCATGGACTGGCGTTGGCAGGGGCACCTCATTCAAAACATTTAAGGGAGGGCATTCTATCATTCACATCAGAAATGTAATCATACCTATCAAGTTTTGGATTTGAAAATAAGGGAAATTTTGGCCACACCCCTCTGTGGGCATGGCCAAATCTGTGGGTGTGGCCAAATATAGCCATGTGACTTGCCTGCCACATGGCCATGAAAATGTCTGCAAACACAGACAGCACTGGCTCTTTGGCTGTAAATGGAGATGAGCACTGCACCCTAGAGTTGGATACGACTGGCAGATTTTACTTTCTTAGGATCAAAGATCTCTGCAGATGGTGATTGCAGCCGTGAAATAAAAAGGCAACTGATGCTTGGGAAACAAGCTATGAGAAACCTGGGAAACATAGTTAAAAGTAGAGGCATCACCTTGCAAACAAAAAATTGCATAGTCAGAGCAATGGTATTCCTGGTGGTAATGTATGGGTGTGAGAGCTGGACCATTAGGAAAGCTGAGCGCAGAAAAATAGATGCCTTTGAAATGTGGTGTTAGAAATAGGTCGATCCTAGAAGAAATCAACCATGACTGCTCATTAAAGGTCAAATAGTAAAGATGACACTAAAGTACTTTGGATATCAAATGAGAAGAGAGGATTCACTTGAGAAAGCCTTGATGCTGGGAAAGGTGAAGGACAAAAGAATGGTGGCCAAAAATAAGATGGCTAGATGGTATTGTAGATGCAATGGGCACAAAGCTGTGTGGGTCAAATAACCTTTTTCCCATCTTCTTGGGGGACTTTTGTTTTGTTTTCTTTCTTGTTTACTCATTTTTAATTTTAAAAAAATTCTGGGAAGCAAAGAGCAGAATAGTAAACCAGCCCCCTAGGGTGAACTAGCCCTGCACATGGCTAGACACCCACCCACCCCCAATTAGGGTGGAGGAGCAAGGGACTAATTCCCCCAAATTAACCAATCTATTTGTTCCTCACTGCAACCAGTTGAAGCACCAACACCTGAGAATGTCGGATCCAGTTTAAGGAAGGGAATTAGTAAAGTAAAAAGCAACCTCTGTAGTTTCCAAGCATCCCAGCAGCTGAATTAATCTCCATATATGAAATATCGCTCATCTAGAGTAGACTCCCGTCCCATGGTGTCTCTGACAAGCAGCAACAAAACCGAAGCCTCCATGACCGTGTGGCAGGGAAGGGAAATAAAAGAGAAACTACAGAAGGCCCCCACCACCACCTTCTTTCTCTCCTTCCACAAGCGAAAAGCCACAGCGACCTCTGGTGGCAGGAAAAACATAATGCAGCTTCGCCTGTGAGGGCTCCGGTCAGGATTTTCCTTTTTAAAAAATAAGGGATATTAAGGGGAAATTAATAAAAACGGGAGGGGCGGAAAGAGAGGTAAAAATAAGGGGTTTTCCCGGGAAAAACGGGATACTTGAGGGGTATGAATGTAATGTCTAACTATATATATATATATATATATATATATATATATATATATATATATATATATATATATATATATATATATATATATATATATATATATATATATATATATATATATATATATATATATATATATATAGTGCACTCCGGTGTCTAGTCATGCCTGCCACATGACAACGGAAACATCTGCAGATGCAGACAGTGCTGGCTCTTTGGCTATAAATGGAAATGAGCACCAAAACCTAGAGTCAGATATGACTGGTTATCAAGCAAAGGCGACCTTTACCCTAAAGTACAACAAAATTTGGGGTTTCTGTTTTTTAAAAAATGCTGTCTTTTTCTATAGGTTTATCAGTTGTGCAGTTTAATCCTGAACCTTTGAGTCCCAATGAGGTGAATGGAATCCACAGGCTTAAATTTAACCTTGAACTAGCATATGTCCAATAATCTGCTGGGCCTCCCATGTCCAATGATGGAAACAGTTCTACCTTTGGAATTATTTTGCTGGATTCTCACAGCTTCAGTTCAAGAAAGACATTGACCAAGATGAGACATGCTTAATAGAATAACCAACACATCATTGGAAATTTGCTATATCCTGGAAGCCTTATCAATTTTAGAAAGTGACTTCATTGATTAAAACAACTTTTGATCAAGCAGAAGTTTGGATTGCATTTTAAAGGCCAACTTGGAAAAGTGTGTAACTATATGATAAAATGTTTTTAATAATATTCTTGTCATTGTGACATTGTAATATTTTAGACATGTTCCTGAAGAAACAGAAGTGTCCATCTAGAGCAGTGATGGCCAACCTTGGCACTCCAGGTGTTCTTGAATTTAAATTCCCAGAAGCCCTGATCAGCAGATGTGTTGACTTGCGCTTCTGGGAATTGAAGTCCAAGAACATCCAGAGTGCCAAGGTTGTCCAAATGTAATGGGTGGAGAAGCCCTACAACAATATAGCTCAGCTGATGATTGTCGAAATACCTAAGCTGTCTTTTCCTTCAGCATAACTGAGCAATATTTTGGACTGGGCCGAATGTCACTTTGATGCTTTCTTTATGGAACTAAATCTAAGATGGATGGGTCACATTGCACTTTTAACAGCTTGTGCTAGTTAAGGTTACTCAGAGTCAGCTGGCAGGAATGAGATACCAATTAGAAAGTCAGCACCATGATAGACTATTTGTTTTTAACATCAGCCAGCAAATATGGCCATCACTCTTCAAGCAGCTATCATGTCTGTCACAAAAAAAGATTAACATCTGAGTGATTTGAAGTGATGTAAGGCTGATACAGAAATAGAATCAAGCGTGGAAGTCTGGTATGGAGACTGAAGCCAAAAAATCAGAAGATTGATACTCAGAAAGACAGCGATGAAGTAATTAGAAAAGATCATCAAGCTTAAGGATGTGTCACTGGAGACCAAGATCAAGATCATTCACAATCTTCTACTTCTGATTACCATCTATGGGTGTGAAAGCTGGACAGTAAAGAAAGCTGACAGGGAAAAATTGATTCATTTGACATATGATGTCGGAGAAGACCCTGGATTGCCAGAAAGATGAACAAGTGGGTCCTAGAGCAAATTGAACCTGAACTGTCTGGAGGTAAAAATGATGAAATGGAGGCTGTCCTGCCTTGGGATGAATTTGCTAATACTTACAGAGATATGGGTGAATTATTTTTCATCTAAAATCCAAGAGTCGCTCTGCAAGTGGGGTGGCATACAAGTTGAACAATTAAATTAAATTAAAATTAAATTAAAGATCTATTGATAGGAAATGGTAGCCTTTATTTTTTCCCATCCCAACTCCAAACAGTATCAGTTGCTCATAATCAATTGTTTGAGACATGTTTTTTTAAAGGAGTCTTCCATTCTTTGGAAACTCTTTTAATTTTGTGCAAAGAGATGAGACATTGCTCAGATTACACAGGCTAGGACATATAGGGTGAAATCCTCCATATCTCCTAGCTATTCCCCAAAACCAAGAACTTTTATACTCATTAGCTAAAGAGGTCGAAGGACAATAAATAAGGAGTGTGGTTAGGTTCCTTTTATCTCCCATGTGATTCACACTGAGAAAGAAACAACAGTGCTCTCCCAAGGCACTTTGCCGTTCATGGTGAAGGACAAGATGGCATCCCCATTACAATTAACAACATTTACTGGTCTGGCAGCTCAATCTTACTTCAACACTCTGATGTCTGAGACATCAGACTCATTTAGACATCCTGCTGAGACAAGAGTGGGTACTTGTTGAGTTCTGAAGTAAAAAAGCATAGAGCTGTGCCTGCAGTTCTTCCCTCTCCCCATCATCTGTTACCTCAGAGAATTACCTGTCTTTGCTAACGGTAGAGTGGATCCTGATAGACAAAGACAAATTGTTCCAAATCATGCTAACTTTTAGAAAACACATCTCCTTTCCAGTGTTTTCATTAATAAATAACGGTATTCTATTTTATCTTCAAAGAGGTTATCTTTTTCAGGACTGGTACCGAAAACATTTACAGGGATGTCTCACATACCTATTTAACATTTCGAAGATTGCCATTTTATGAATGTATGCTGCATGCAGCATTACAGTGAATAATTGGATGACTGCCTACTGTTCATACCATTTTATATTTTTCAGCAGTCTTCAGTGGGTGATCGGTGTCAGAAACTGTCTAATCATATTGGGAGGTAATACTGTAAAAGGATATTGCTCTCCCTCTTCCTGTCACTCACATGTGTCTGCTCAGATCCTGTAAGTTAAACGACCTTCATTTATTTTGCCACCATGCTTCACTTTCAAGAGTCACAATGGCTGTACACATTTCAATGTTAGTACTGTTCAACCTGCTGACAGTTCAATTTCGACTTGTCTTTTCTGGTGTGTCTCCTTGTCTTTCCTTTGCCCAATATAGCGGCCTAACGTACTTCTAGGTTACCATTTCAGTTACCATATATAATTATTTCTTTAGTTCCTTCGCATTTAGTTGAAGTTTGAAGAACCAGAGTTGAGTATTTAGTATGCATTGTACACTCAATAAAGTAGAACTGCAGCTAGTAGTTTCTGTAGTCCATGTGGACACCCAGTCATAGTATTACAGAATGGTTTTGCTTGCTTGTTTGTTTTTTGGGCATTGGATACATAGAAATTTTACTTACACTGTTGTAAGTGTAAGACAATGGTAAGCCAGACCATTGCTTTTTCTAACCTCATGTCAGTGAATGACAGCAGCTCTCTGGGGCTTTAGACGGAAGCCTTTGGTTGCCTTCCTTGAGATGCCGAGAGTTTAATCAAGGACTTTAACTTGCTAAAGTGTGCTCTGTTTCATCTTCATTCTGCATTCTTTAAGTGGTTGCTCCCTGAGCAGTGGAAACTCTTCCTGACAGCCATTTTGCTGCTGAGATAAGTTAGAAATGCTTCAGGAAGCACATGCTGATTTTAAACCAATGACTAAGTTCAGGGCTGCCATCAGGGCAGTACTACTAGTACTGCCGTATAGGGCCCGGAGTTGACAGGGGCCCTGCCACCGCCAGCCATAAGTATGTGTGTGTATGGGGTGCAATAGGATTGCTCAGTATTGGGCCCAGATATTTCTGGTGGCAACCCTGCCTAAGTTAAGAAAAGTGTTTTCTCTTTCAAATATTGTTACAAACATTGTAATGTTTGAGCAGGGAACTGTATGCTTGCTAACACTTGAAACCTATTTAGGTGTTGAGAAATTCAGCCAGACAGCAGAGAAAGACTTTTAGTTCCATTCCTACTTGTTGCTGCTTCCATGTGAGGAACAGTCTGTGCGGAGCCTGTGATGTTTTCATGATCTGCTTAGAGGCTCAGCTTGCAATGGAATTTTCCTCTTCAAACAGTCCATTTACCCAAAGAGGCAGTAAATGGGCCAAGGTAGGGCTACAGCCATCTCCAGACTTTTATATTTACACTTTTTTGAATGCTTGAATACAGCTTTGGTGGACAAGTTGACTGAATAGCTTAGTGAATTAAGTATCTGATTTCAAAACTAGAGACTGAGACTTGATTCCCTACTGTGTTTCCTGGAAGAAGAGAACTATGGAAAAGGTTCCCATCAGTCAGAACTAACTTAATAATACTAATAATGATTAGATATCTTGCACCACACGCCAGAACTTCCTCCAGTCCAGGCTTATGTTCACAAATATTTTACAAATACACAGCCCATTTTAAAATCATACAGAGGGAAATATGGCTTCTTTTTACAAATTACTGCTTGGAAAAATTACTTCTTTAGATGAAAATCCCAACATCTCCAAGCCAGCAGGTCAATTTGCCACACAGACAAGGAAACCTCAGAAATTGTCATCCAAAGAAGTAGTGTGTCAGTCGTTTGAAATTATACCATAAAAAGTGTCAAGCAGTTTGACAACAAACTCCTCCCCACTAGCATGGAGCACCTTATATTTCTAAAGAAAAATATGTTGTAAGAAATCTTACACTTCAGTTTCTGGGGCTGTACTGAAAAATGGGAAGGTCCAATAAATTAACATGGTTTATTTCTTATTAAATAAATGCATACTTTGCCATCTATGAATTGTCTGAATAGGATTACAATAAAATTGCAATAACAGAAAGAAAGAAGAAAGAAAGAAAATATCAAGTAAGACAAATTAATTAAAGCTAGTGCATCCACTTTGAGCCGTGTAAGAACTGAGCCAATGAAAGCAACACTGTAAACTGAGAAATGTATGGCCTTAGGAATTTAAATTGCAGCTCAAAAGGCTTGTTAAAATAACCACCACAAAAACAAAAAACAAACAAACCCCATAACTGATAAAACTCAATCAATTTATATTTATGAAGATGGGTAAAACCAATGTCACTGAAATTTTATGAATTGAAGTCCCAGAATTCTGAAATATGGAGTACAGCAGGGTGACAAAAGAGAAGTGGGGGACCTTTTCCTGGTCAGAACATGCCTAACCTGACCAGGTGAGGAAAGCAGAAGAAGATACTTTACAGTACGTCAAAACACATGGGTATCCATGAAGATATACATGTTTCTTGAAACACTCTGTCCCTCTTCTTCATGGGATTAAGCTTCAATTCATTAGTTATGTCCAGCCAATCTCAAGATATTTGCTCATAGATGAGGAAGAAGTAGAAGCAGTGACAGATTTTACTTTCCTGGGAGCAAAGATAACTGCAGATGGGGATTGCAGTGATGAAATAAAAAGGAGACTGATTCTTGGGAGAGAAGCTATGAGAAACCTGGGGAACATAGTGAAAAGTAGAGACATCTCACTGCAAACAAAAGTCCGCATAGTCAAAGCAACGGCATTCCCAGTGGTGAGAGCTGGACCATTAGAAAGGCTGAGTGCAGAAGAATAGATGCCTTTGAGATGTGGTGTTGGAGGAGAGTTTTGAGAGTCCCCTGGACAGCAAGGAGAACAAATAGGTCAATATTAGAAGAGATTAGCCCTGACTGCTCCTTAGAAGGACAAATAACAAAGATGAAGCTGAAGTACTTTGGACATCAAATGAGAAGGGAGGATTCACTTGAGAAGGCCTTGATTCTGGGAAAAGTGGAGGGCAAAAGAAGAAGGGGACAGCCAAGGATGAGATGGCTAGATGGTATCGTGGACGCAGTAGGCACATGGCTGGGCGGGATTAGGAGGATGGTAGAGGATAGAGGTGCCTGGAGGGCAATGGTCCATGGGGCCGCTAAGAGAGGGTATTAACAAGGTGCACCTTCACAGCCAGTCCATTTGGCATGGCCTCTTACACTACCATGACCACTGGGAATCAGAGTTCCTCCTCCACTCATTTTGCTGTTGGGCCCAATAGGATGGTTTCCAGTGGCATTTCCTCAACTGAGGGGACCATCACCCCACCTAAAGGGGCTCATCCACCTGAAGTCATTGGCCCCTTAAGGGAGTCAGGTTATTTACCAACACCCAACACTCAGCACTGAGTTGCTGGCTGTACGGTCTACTCCATTTCATAGTGGGATGTCTGGCCAGACAAGTCAACTGTACTCCAACAAAAATGAGAGATCCCTTTTCCTTGGAGTCAAGAGCCAGCCCCATATGGACAAGAGTAGAAGTGATAGCACTTTACCATAGAATGAATTAAATTCTTCAAAAATCCATCTATTGTATGAAGGAAGCATACTGTGTTTCTATATCCATAATTTGGAATGATTTGCTTGTGCTGGCAGTAGGAAAAAGGGTACTAAGCTTTAAACTAACATTTTGAACAGATTTCACTCATTTCATGTACACTTTGAACTTAATTGGTACATATTTAGATCAAAAGGTAGTTGAAGATTAGAAGTCTTCAAAATTGAAGGCATAGTTAACTATTCACAAAATAATGAATCACTATAGGACCTTGGTGGCTAACCTTGGCACTCCAGGTATTTTTGGACTTCAATTCCCAGAAGCCCAAGTCAGCACTCCTGCTGATCAGTGCTTCTGGGAATTGAAGTTCCAGAACAGTTGGAGTGCCAAGGTTAGCCATTACTGCTATAAGATGACTAATAAACCCACTTGGGGCAGACATATTGAGCTATATTCTATTGTGACCATCAGTGAAGACAGTTTCTATTGGTTTCCTCTGTAAAACACAAAACCTGCACCTGTGCAGTGAGCATCCATCTTGATTAATATAGGATATTGTTTGAGAATAGAACTAAGGCCCATAAAACATCCTAGAGAACCACATAAGCCACATGTTGTCTACATCTAATACAAATGGCTGTGGCTGGATGCTATTTCTTACACAAGTACATTACTACCAACTCATCATTGCAAATATTACATTTGGCCTACTGGTGGACACTATCACTATTGCTGACAGTAACAACCCTGTGTCTCATCCTTGCTCCTCTCAGAAAGCAGATAATAGATGATGGACAACACAAGAAGCATGGCTCTTAAAGAGTCACTGACTGCATTCCAAGGAACAGCATCTGTCACATGTCTTCTTTTAGTGGACAATTTCAGGGAACAAATCTGGGTTTGCCCTTCCTGGGGTAGGGACATATTTTCTTTAGCATTGAGCTTTGCCCTATGAAGCCTTATAATGCCAAGATGGAACTATTGCCATCTGTGGATTTTGATGATCAAAAATACTTATACCCTGAACTTTCAAAGAAATAATCTTCAATCATAGTTATTTATAAATGATCTCAATTGTGTCCAAAAGATGGCAAGAAAAATGCAGATGATGATGATGATGATGATGATGATGATGATGATGATGATGATGATGATGATAATAATAATAATAATAATAATAATAATAATAATAATAATAATATTTACATTTCTATACCACTTTACTTCCCCTAAGGGAACTCAAAGCAGTTTACAACATGTAAAATACAATATCCAAAACACAAAAACAGTATACAAATCAAATTCAAACAAAATACAAAATCACAATTATAAGATAATATATAAACATCAATTAATCGCATCAGAAAAATACACAATATAAAAAATTCAAAAAGTTAAATACAAATCATCACAAAGTAACAATATAAAATATACTGTTATGTATGTTAACTGTGTTTTCTGACAGGAGCGGAATGTATCTTTTCTCATGTATCTATTCTTATGCAAATAAGTGGATCGAAAATGTGCACACTCTGTTAGCCAAAGGGCTTGTTGTATTATTCTTACTGTTACTGTTTATAGTGTATATAAGTCTGAGCTTTTCCCCATCCAAACTGTGTTCAAACCCCACTAATAAAGAGCTGAATTTCATTACTTCACTTGTCTGCTTCTTCATTCCCTGAACACCAAATTGGAAACGAAGGTGGGATGGCATCCCCACATGGCAGCAACATCGGCCCATTTGACCCAGCGCGTCTAGAGAAATGGGCAACATACGAATGCCGATTCTGCCATGCAATGGCCTTGCAGAAGGTCACCAACGAAGACCAGAAGCGCTCCTGTTTCCTCACTCAGTGCGGTTCTGAGACGCTTGAGCTGGCAACCCACCTCGTTCTCCCAAGGGACGTGGATGTGGTGCCGCTTGCAGAAACCATGTCCGCACTGAGGAAACAACTGCAGCCAGAGGTCTCGATCTTCCCGGCCAGGGTGGCCTTCCACAGAAGGGAGCAGCAACCTGGGGAGTCCAATGCAGACTACGCCGCCACTCTGCGCATTGCTACCACCCCATGCAAGTGGGACAACATTGAAGAAACACTCCAGGACTGTCTGCTGGCCAGCATGAGGGACGAAGATGCTCAATGTCGCCTCATGATCAGGAAGAAGCTAACTTTCAAGGCTGTCCTAGAAGAGGCAGTAGCGTCTGAGGCCGTACGTTCCGGCATCAAGCTTTTCCGGCATCGCCACTCCACCACCCAGGCCAACGACTCAGCTGTGCAAGCTCAGCAAAATTCATCTTCATCCTCCTCAGCATTGCCTGGTTCAACCTCTTCATCGGAGTCCAGCAATGCAGAGGGAGAAGTCCGAGTGGTCCGACGAAAGTACCGAGAGCACCGTGATGATCAGGAGAAGAAATTCCTTTGCAAGTGTGATGGCTGCGGAACCCGGCATGACCGCAGGAAGTGCCCCTTCTGCACCGCAGAATGCCACAACTGTGGGCGACAAGGGCACATTGCTAAAGTATGCCAACAGCAAAAGGAAAGAACTCCAGCACCTGAGTCCAAGAAGAGTCATCACCACAAAACGTCCATCGACAAAGTGTCACAAGAGCCTGAGCTGTGCCAAGTGGGCATCATCAGTGAGTATTTCTTCGCAGACCTGAGCCTGCAGGATGTCCCCATCAAGATGGAGGTGGATTCAGGTACTACCTTTTCCATAATCCCACAGCGGGAGTTTTTGAGAATTCCCCCTGCCTCTTGGCCCAAGCTCAAATCTTTTAAAACTTCTCTCCGGGATGTGCAAGGTTGCCAGATTCCGGTCCTGGTGGTGGGGAATTTCTTGGTCAAATTCAAAAACATTTGCACCTCCTTGCCATTGGTTGTAGTTAAGCAGGGCACTAACTGTCTTATTGGGACCCAATGGTTTAGGCCCCTGGGAATCCGGCTTTCTGGCATCCACTCAATAGATGCTGACCCAATACGGGACGTTTGTGCTGCACATCCTGAGGTGTTCAAAAAGGGTTTAGAGTTATACAAAGGACCCCCTGTGGACTTTGAGCTTGGCCCAACTGTCCAGCCCATCCGGATGAAGACATGCCAGGTACCCTTTGCTTTAAAGGAGAAGATAGAAGCTGAGCTGGACAAACTGGTGGGGCAGGGCATCCTAGTGCTGGTGGACTCCACAGAGTGGGAGACACCAATAGTGGCTGCTTTGAAAAGCAATGGGGAGGTCAGGATATGTGCTGACTATAAGTGTACCATCAATAAAGCTATTCGCCTGAACGCATATCCTGTGCCCGTGGTAAGCCACCTTCTTGCCTCCTTGCATGGAGGAAATTGCTTCACAAAACTTGACCTTGCCCAGGCTTACCAACAATTGACTGTGTCTCCTGCTGCTGCCATAGCACAGACCATAGTAATGCATAGGGGGGGGGCATTTAAGGTAACTAGACTACAATTTGGGGTGAATGCGGTCCCTGGAATATTTCAATCTCTTGTAGAACATATTTTAAAAGGTTTGCCTGGTGTCCTGCCATATTTTGACTATGTCCTGATCACCACTAAGGACACCGTCGAATTAGCGGCCAGGCTCAATCAAGTCCTCTCATGTTTCAAGAGGGCCGGTCTAAGTCTCAGAAGAGACAAATGTGTGTTTTTGGCATGGGAAGGGAGTTCCTGGAGTACTGAATTACACCCCAAGGTATCATGCCCTCTGACTCCAAGGTGGCGGCTGTGCGGAATACACCCAGGCTGAAAAGTAAAGCTGAATTGCAATCATTTCTAGGATTGTTAAACTTCTATCACACTTTTCTCCATCGCAAAGCCTCAGTTGCTGAACCATTACTTCAGCTTCTTAAAAAAGATACTGTTTGGCACTGGGGCCATTGCCAGGAGAAAGCGTTCCTAGAACTTAGAAGGCTGCTATCTTCGGATGCTGTATTAACTCATTTTGATCCTAACAAGGAAATTGTACTTGTGTGTGATGCATCCCCTGTGGGGGTGTGAGCTGTGTTATGCCATGTACTAAATGATTGGAGGGAAGCCCCCATAGCATTCTATTCCTGTTCTCTCTCAAAGCCTGAGAAAAATTATGCTCAGACAGACAGGGAGGCATTGTCAATCGTGGCTGGCACTAATAAATTCCACAATTATCTTTATGAAAGACCTTTTACCATCATAACTGACCACAAGCCCCTCCTTGGAATCTTTGTGAACAGGAAGCCCACGCCTCAAATTCTGTCCCCAAGGATGTTGCATTGGGCAATTTTCCTAAATGCATACGATTTTACTTTGGTGCACAGGCCTGCTAAGAATATAAGCCACGCTGAAGCCCTGTCACATTCTCCACTGCCAGGGGTGGGGAAACTGATTGTGAGATTGAAAGTGACCACCAGGTCCTTATGATTGAGGCTTTCGACTCGCCCCCAGTCATCCTCTTAGATATAGCCAAGGCTTTGGCCAAGGATGTAACATTGACTAAAGTAATGTCATGGGTACAAAAAGGCTGGCCTGTCTCTCCTCTAGCCAAGGAATTCAGAACATTCCACCACAAGCGTTTGGAACTGTCAGTGGAATAAGGTTGCCTTCTATGGGACCAGTGGGTGGTCATTCATGTCACTCTCAGGAAAAAGGTTTTACATCTACTTCACACAAGTCACCCGGGAATTGTCCATTCCAAAGCCCTTGCCCATAGCTATTTTTGGTGGCCTCAACTGGACCAAGACATAGAACAAATGGTTGGCACTTGTGCCAGTTGTCAATCCTCTCACCCAGAGCAATCCCACCTTCCCTCTCAGGAATGGGATTCTGCTTGGGGCCCGTGGGCCAGGTTGCACATAGATTTTGCAGGTCCATTTAGGGGTGCCCTATTTTTGTTTGTTGTGGATTCATTCTCTAAGTGGTTGGAAGTGATTAGGGTGTCTAATACCACTTCAGCCACCACGATAATGCACCTAAGAAAGCTGTTTGCAGCATTTGGACTTCCAGATGTGCTGGTGTCCGACAATGCATCCACATTCACGTCTGCAGAATTCCAATCCTTCATGGAACAGCATGCAATTAGGCACATCACTGCCGCCCCATTCTACACAGCCACCAATGGCCAGGTAGAGCAGCATGTGCGCATAACTATAGATGCTCTTCGGCATATGGGTGAAGGGGATTTGGAACTCCAGTTATGCCAGTTTCTTTTCACATATAGGCTCACCCCCCCTTGCCTCAGGACTGTCCCCTGCTGAATTGCTTCAGCGAAGGAAACTGTCATCCTTGCTGGACAGATTGGATCCCTCTAGGGTAGAGGACAAAGGCACAAATATAGCAATCCAACACCAGAAGGGTTTCTCATCCGGAAACCCTGTACATTGCCGCAATTATGCAGCTGGTGGCCCTAGGTGGGTTCCTGGGTTTGTGATCAATCAAACTGGTCCTGTTTCTTACAGAATCGAAACAGCCACTGGTCTGATCTGGAGGAGGCACGCAGATCAATTGAGACCAAGAGTACTGAACCCACAAGATGAATACAGACACTCAACGCTAGGGTTGGCCCCCACCCATTTAAACCCAGGGGGCAGAGGTAATAGTCAGCAGCCAGCCAACATTGACCCAGAAGTGTCCTCTAGAAACCGATTTCAAGGGGAAATTGTGGAATGCTCCCCTATTTCAGCCAGGTGTACCCCTACACTATCCCAGCCTAACACTCTGGATTCCTTTATTGATGATGACCACTCTTAGTACACACAGGAGGGACCATGAGTTGTCTTATTCATCCACAGAATTAGATTTTGGTTTTGAGTGATCCCCTGCTCCTCCATCTGACAAACAGGGTTTTAATTTGGGTTTACAATCCTCCCCCTCTAGTCAATCCCTCACTCCAGTCGGGTCACCCATCCTACGAGCCCCTGAGCCGGCTGAGCCAAGCGTATGACCCAGAAGGGAAATTAGACCACCATCCTGGTTAAAGGATTTTGTTTTTACCTAGGGGGGAAGAATGTTATGTATGTTAACTGTGTTTTCTGACAGGAACGGAATGTATCTTTTCTCATGTATCTATTCTTATGCAAATAAGTGGATCAAAAATGTGCACAGTCTGTTAGTCAATGGGCTTGTTGCATTATTGTTACTGTTACTGTGTATAGGAGTGGAATTATCTTTTCTCATGTATCTATTCTTATGCAAATAATTGGATTGAAAATGTGCACACTCTGTTAGCCAATGGGCATGTTGTATTATTGTTACTGTTACTGCTTATAGTGTATATAAGTCTGAGTTTTGCCCCATCCAAACTGTGTTCAAACCCCACTAATAAAGAGCTGAATTTCACTACTTCACTCATCTGCTTCTTCATTCCCTGAACACCAAATATAGCCAGCACAGTCCTTCCAGTCCTTCCAGAGCGTGCACAAGTCCTGGAGCTCCTAGCCAACTGGCCTCCTCACCTCCAGTGAGGCCAAGACCATGAGCGACGATGATGGCAAGTCCAGCTGCCCTCCACGGCAAAATCGTTTCCATGTTGGCCCATGGCGAGGCCCGGGAACGCAAGGAAAAGAGAGGATGAAGCCCATCCCCGCAACTGCAGTCACAATCCTCAGTGTGGCGGTGGGCTTCAGCCTGGCCCGGTGACCCACGGCCCTATGTCCTTCCCTGCAGGGGACAGGAGAGGTGTCCCCCCTGCAGCTGTGGCAATGGTCCTCGGGGCAGCAGTGATACAAGAAGCAGAATACCATTGTGGCTCTTCAAATTCTAAATGGCTTGAACAAGAAATAGCAAAAACATGTTTTGAGTTAATGAAATGGGTAAATCACAGTGGCAAAGGCAAAAACATTTTGCATTGTACGTTTTGCTGTTAAAAGCCGATCAAAATTGTAAAGGGAGTCTTAAAACACTGCTATTGCTGCAATGAAATTTGTTCTGTATGCATTAGCACAACATTCTTTGCCAATGCAATCTCTAAGTGAGAAATTACACAAGAAATAATTTATTCATTTCCACGTCTGTCCTATTTCCCCTAAAAGAGATGGGAAATAGGGAAAACTTTCTGTGGTTCCCCAGTGACTGTGCATTGCCTGGCCCGGTGAGCAAAATAGTTCAGGTTGATTTCAGCAACCCTTGTAAAATGTAAGCCTAATTAGGGTATCAAGGGCATCTTTTGTCCTTTGCTTGCATTAAGAAAAATGCAGTGATAGAAGTGAGTTGCCAAGATATGAAATCTAATCTCTAATATAATAATGAATAAGTTTTGTTATGCCTCGACTTTAGACTATAGGCCACGTATTTAGATGCAGGTGAAGTATTCAGCTGCAAGCCAAAAAAAACTATGTCAAAGAAAATGTGATTGTTTTCAAGGTACTGCAAGAAATATTTTATTTTGCTGCAACAAACTAAGAACTGATAATATTTGGATATTGCTAATATTTGATGACAGAAGGTCTGTCATAGGTAGAATTTATCTCTAGGTTCTGTTCCCCTGTGTTATTCTGTGCCATCAAACTGTTTCCCCCTTATGGTAACTCTGTGAATTAATGACCTTCCAGAAAGTAAATTAAAACTTTGCTATTCAAAATGCCTTTGGAAGAATGATCTTAATGTTCTTTAAGTTATATATTAACACTTGCTGTATCACTATTTTTATTTTTTTTATTTTTTACTCATTACATTATTCTGATAACTGCCTTATGTTTGAATCTGTGTAAAATGTCTAAAGTAGCTAATATGCTAGATGGGCAGTAAATAAGATTAGCAAATACACACAAACAAACAAATTGTCATTAACAGCCTTGCTTAGATCATGCAGACAAAGGGCCATAGTTTCTTTCATTGAGTCAATCCATCTCATTTCAGTCTTCCTCTTTTCCTTCTACCTCCAGCTATTCCAGTGTTATACTCAAAACATAGCCTCAAGCATTGTCATTTTTGTTTGAGAGAGTGAACAACAAAAAATACATTGGAATTCTGCAAATGTATTATTAGTCTCCTTTAGTGTCCCATGAGGGACTGCAGTGGCTCAAGTGGCTAAGATGCTGACTGGAAGGCAGGAAGTCAACAGTTTGATTCCCAAGTACTGCAGGACGGAATGAGCTCCCGTCCTAAGTCCCAGCTCCTGCCAACCTAGCATTTCGAAAACAAGAAATTGCAAGTAGATAGATAGGGACCACTTCGGTGGGAAGGTAAACAGCATTCCATGTACTCAGGTGTCTAGTCATGCCTGCAACATGATCACGGAAACGTCTGCAGAAGCAGACAGCGCTGGCTCTTCAGCTTTGGAACAGAGATGAGCACTGATCCCTAGAGTCAGATATGACTGGCTTTCGAGCAAAGGTGACCTTTAACTTTACCTTAGTGCCCCATAGTCATCCCAGATGTACTGAAGAAGATCTTGTTGATTAGACATGATCAGGTAAGTATAATGGCATAAATGGCCTTGTAAATTGCCTCTCATTAGATTATCAATTGCATCCCTCATTGTGCACCAGTCACATGAATTGGAGCATGACAAAAGAAAGATGTGGCAAGTTGTTAACTAGTTGTAGATCACCACTGTGGTTAATGTCATTGCACTTAATGACAGCATAACTAATCAACAGTATGCCAGCCAATATCCAAGAAATAAGTGAACCTGTTATAAGCCCTCAAACTATGAGTACCCAGGTGAATATCTGTTGTGCTGTTGCTGTGAGTCTTGCCATTCAAAAGGGGTAAGAGGAGCCATTTTTTCTTTTTATCAGCCATGACCCCACCACATATTTTTCATTCAAACAGAAGAAATAGTGACAATGCAAGCGTGGCGCCAAAATGGCCGCCGCGCTCTTTGCGCACCCCCCACCGGACGAAGGCATCCGGGTAGTTAGGGGCGTGGCCAGCACCCTAATAAAAGGACTGGCCACGAGGCAGCCGTGCTGCCATTTTGGCGAAGCGACGGAGCGGAAAAGTTTTTCCCTCTTACCTCCGTCGCTCGTGTCCTTTCAAGGGAAGCCTTATCCGGTGCAGCTTTTCTTTTCTTAGGCTTCCCAGCTAGACCAGCTATGCCCTCTAAGAAGAAGGCAGCTGCGAACGTGGCTCGATCGGCGCGGAGGCGTCAGCCGGGTCGGAGGACCGCGACTGCGCCCGCCCAGCAGCCACCTTTGGCGGAGCCCACCGCGACCAGTGGGATGGGATCGGTGCACCCTTGGCCCGATGCGCGGTGCGCGCAGGCTGCCCCGGACGGGGCCTCAGCCCTTGGTCCGCAAACGGTGACCAATGCCCCTGGCATGGTCCGTGAGGCTGGGCCTTCTTTCCGGGGTGCACAGTTCCCCACAGGGGGAGCGAGCCACGGGGGGTGGTTGGGTTACCTGCCTTGGCAGGGCGCGCCCACGGCCCCTCAAGGGCAGATCATGGGCTCTTGGCCACATCTGGCCCCTGGGGCCCAGGGACTTGGACAGGTCCCCGTGCCTTGTGGGCCGGCTCCCCCTTTGCCCCCTGTCGGGGCTGGGGGCTATGTTAACGTGGAGGCCCTTCTGGCCCGCGTAGCGGCCCTCGAGGCATCCCTGGCAAGGGCCAACCAAGCGGGGGCGTCTTTTGGGTTCCAGGTTGACCCTTTTGCTGCCGGGCAGCGGCAGGCGACGGGTCGGGTAGAGCTGCCTGAGGCGCGCGGGCTGGTGGCGGCCACTGCCTCGCAGCTCCCCACTCAGCAGGCGCAGCAGACTTGTACTGATCGGGCACCGTCGACGAGCTCAGGTTTGGTCGTGAGCTCCGACGCCCACAGCGGGCCGGAACCCCCGGTGGGGGCGGCCCGTGGGGGTGCAACGGGTGAGTATGCAGTTCAAGCTAGTGCACCCACACAACTGACTTCCCTGGGGGGGGGCTTTTCAGTGGCCATGGCCTTGCACGGGTGGTCCGGCGGTGCAACTGCACCCGGCCCACCCGGCTACTTTATCCCTTACCCAGGGCCCGGGTTTGGGTGGCGCCCCTTATGCGGTAGGGAATGTGTTGGGGGTGCCCGGGTTGGTACAGGCCCCCTTTGCCTTGCCCGCGGTTCCCTCTGTGCCGGTGTCGGCACTGTCGACAGCAGGGTATTCCTTGCCCCTGGGGGACCATCTGGCACAGTCCACCAAGGAAAAGATCTGGAGGGGCGAGTATGTGGACATCTTCTCCCTTCTTAACAGGGAGCCCACCAAGGAAGAGAGGGAAGGGCAGGACAAGAAGGATAAGGAGCAGGCACGTCGTCGTAAGCCGCCACGTACGTGGGCATATTGGTTGCCAGCGTACCTAATTTACATGGCTGTTTACCTCAGGGCTAGGACGGATCTGGCCATCCCTATGGTCCAGTATTTGGACAACATTTACCGGGCTATGGTTGACTTCCCGGGTCCGTCGTGGCTGGCTTACGACGAAGAATTCCGCATGAGGATTCCACTGCACCCAGAGATGAGGTGGGATGAGCCCTGCCAGAAGCTGTGGCTTCTGTATATGACCCCCACGCGCCCGGCACCTGGGGAGAGATACCATTGTGGACATGCGGTCCAACGAGCGGCCCCGGTGCAGGTACCCCACCAAGTGGCGGGGCAGGGGGTTCCAGCCCGCCTGCTGTGCTGGACCTTCTCGTCCAATGGTTCTTGCAACAGGAAAAATTGCAAGTACAAGCATGAGTGCCCCTCTTGTTCTAGCCCCCATGCTGCCTCCGCCTGTCCCAGGCCGGGAGGATTCAGGGGCAGGGGTAGGGGTGGACAAGGGGCAGGTAGGACTGCCGCTGAGGGAGCGGGTCCACCGAAAGGCCCCCTCCCCAATTAATGAGGACATGCTGGAGCGTTGGCTCGCATTGTACCCGAGGAGGGCGGACGCAGTGTACCTCCTTCAGGGTTTTCAACTGGGGTTTCGTATTCCTTTCACGGGGGATAGGTCACCGCAAGACACACCCAACCTTTTGTCACTTAGGGGAAGGGAGGAGGTGGCTGCTGCCAGCATTAATAAGGAGATTGATGCGGGCAGGGTCGCTGGCCCTTTTCCCGCGCCCCCGTTCCCCAAACTTAAAGTATCTCCACTAGGACTAGTGCCCAAGAAGTCTCCGGGCGAGTTCCGCCTGATTCATCACTTGTCCTACCCAGCCGGTCACTCGGTCAATGATGCTATCCCTGATGACCTTTGCTCGGTCAGGTATACATCCTTCGACCAGGCATTGCGCATGGTGCGCTCATGTGGCCCGGGTGCACTGTTGGCTAAGTGTGACATTAAGTCGGCTTTTCGTCTCCTGCCGGTGCACCCGGGTGACTTTGAGTTGCTGGGTTTCAAATTCCGGGATGAATATTATTTTGACAAAGCCATGCCTTTCGGCTGTTCCATATCCTGCTCGGCATTCGAGCGCTTCAGTACATTCCTGCAGTGGGCATTTGTCCGTAAGTCAGGGTCTCGGTCTGTAGCCCATTACCTGGATGACTTTTTGTTCGGGGGTGAACGGGGCTGGGACACATGCACACGTCTCCTCAACACATTTCAGACGCTAATGGAGGAACTCGGTGTCTCTTTAGCGCCCAAAAAGACCGAAGGCCCATCCACTAAGCTACTATTCCTGGGGGTGGAGATTGACACGGTACCGCAGGCGTCTAGGTTGCCGGGGGACAAGGTTTCAAGGATAGTGACCCTCATATCGGACTTGATGGCTAAGCGCAAGGCATCCCTTCGGGAACTGCAGGTGCTACATGGGCACCTTAATTTCGCTTGCAGGGTGGTCGCACCTGGCAGGGCATTTGCTCGGCGCTTGTGTGACGCCGTGGCAGGCTTATCCAGGCCCCATCACAGGGTGAGATTGATGCGGGGCATCAGGGCAGATATGCACATATGGCTCCAGTTCCTGAGGGATTTCAATGGGGTCTCATTTTGGGGGTCTGACCTCCTGGCTTCACCTCACTTTCAGATACAGTCTGATGCCTCGGGATCCCTGGGTTATGGGATGTACTTCAATGGGAAGTGGGCCTATGGTGGATGGCCACCAGCCTGGTCAGGCACGGGTCGCCTGAGGGATCTCACATATTTGGAATTTTTTCCCATACTGGGGGCTTTGATGCTACGGGGTGAGGAGTGGGCCAACTCTGTGGTGCATTTCTGGTGTGACAATGCGGCCGTTGTCCACATTGTCAACTCACAGACTTCTAAATCTCCCAGGGTCATGGACCTAGTGCGCCAGTTTGTATTGCGCAGCCTGCGCCTCAATGTACTGTTCAGGGCCAGGCATGTCCCGGGGGTCAATAACGATATTGCTGACGCTTTGTCCCGCCTGCAGATCTCCCGGTTCCGCGCCTTGGCCCCGGATGCGGAGGAATTTCCCTCGCCACTCCCGGAGGACATATGGACCTTTGGCAAGGAGAGGTGAACCGGGCGATCGGCATGTCGCTGGCGCCACGCACGCGTAAGGCGTATCACCACGCGTTGGTTTCCTTTCGGACTTTTTGTACCCAATCTCGACTGCCAGATACCTGGCCGATCCCAGTGGCCCACGTCCTTCGTTTCATGGTTTACCTCCATGCCCAGGGCCTTGCACCCCGCACCATAGCATCTAGGCTGTCAGCGCTGGCTTTCATGGCCAAGGTGGGAGGTCAGGCGGACAGTACCGCTGATTTCCGTGTGAGACACGTTTTGGAGGGTGGGTGCAGGAACGTGGGCGTAGCCTGGATGACTGCCACCCAATTTCCCCTGGGGTCCTTACCCAACTGGCACGGGGCTGGCATGACCTATGTTTCGATAGGTATGAGGCAGCCCTGTTTCATGCGGCCACAACGGTGGCCTTTTTTTGGAGTGCTCCGCATCAGCGAGCTTGTGATGCTGTCTAAGGCGGATGCAAGTCGTAGGGCACTGGAACTTGAAGATGTCTATGTTTGCAATGATTGGGCTCAGTTGAGGATACGCTCCTCTAAAACAGATCAGCACGGCGTAGGCAGTGGAGTAAGACTGCTACGATGTTCTTTGGCAGACATCTGTCCGGTTGGTGCCCTACAGGAGTTCCATGCACTGCGTGGCACGCACCATGGCCCATTTTTCTGTCACCAAGATGGGTCTCCCCTCACTAAATTTCAGTTTTGGAAGGTGACTGGGAAGGCACTGGCTAGCGTGGGCCTCCCTGGGGCCCATTACGGCACCCATTCATTCAGAATTGGGGCGGCCTCTACTGCGGCTGCTTATGGGTACTCCGGGGCTGACATACGCAGCATGGGGAGGTGGGGCTCTCAGTGTTTCCAGTTTTATGTTCGCCCCCTCCCACCGTGAGTACCGTTTTAGTCACCACACATTTCTTCCTTCCCTGTTTTTTCCTTGACAGACCCTGGGTGTCGTATCACACCGGTGACAGTATGGCTGGTGGGCCACAGCTACGTGCACAGGGCAGCGCATTACGCTGCGGCGACAGATTGGGGACCCCGACTGGGACTGGGTGCATACGCAAGTCTCACATGGTACGGTAAGCCCGGTATGTTGTGGCGGGAGCTCTTGCCATTCCTCTTTTCGGCAAGGAATGCTGGCCCGCCCGACATTCTGATCATACACCTTGGGGGTAATGATTTGGGACAGGTCACTGGCTTATCGCTGAAGCATGCGATTTGCAGTGACCTCGCCTACTTACATTACGTATGGCCCGCCACAAACCTTGCTTGGTCAGATATGGTCCCACGGCACGCTTATAGGGGAGGCGTTGACCTTCAGGCCTTGGACCGCGCTAGGCGCATGGTGAACAGGGCAGTGACCCGATTCCTTTCGACTAAGGGCTGGGGGCGGGTCAGTCGTCATCCCGCCATTAGTTTGCAAAATTATGGGCTTTATGCAGGGGATGGGGTCCATCTGTCGCGAGGAGGTATGGACCTCCTGCTGGGTGATTGGCGAGCAGGCCTGTCGACTGAGCTGACGGTCTTGGGGGGGGCGTCGAGCCTTTATTGAAGCCTCTCCGGGTGGCGGGTAGCACTGGTAAGGTAAACATTTATGACCCACAGGTATCCGGCAGGTTCGCAATTGACTGGACAACACTAGATAGGCATAAGTTGTTTAAACGTTGTCCGGTCAACGACGAACCAGGCGAGGGGGTGATGGTTACAGCTAGACAGCTTGCATCACCCCCTGATTTTACGGATACACGTCAGAGGGTGGGGTCATTAGTTAGATATTGACTACGGTCAACAATTTGTTTGTTGTCAACAAACAAATTGATACAAATAGATACATTGTAACAATTGCCGTTGGCAATTTTGGGTGGTACCTTACCAGTGTTACTTCGGCCTGCTTGCCTTAAGAATTATGATTGGTCAATTACCAATAGAAATTTATAATTCGGACTAGGGCATGAATCAATAAATGTGGCCCAATGCCGTTATCCACTTTCATTTGTGTCTGAGTCCTTTATTGGGGGGTGCGCCTGCAAAAGGTTCGTGTGCACATGTGAAGAAAGGCTGTCTCTTATTTCCCAAGCCCCTTGCAGCAAAAAATAGAATTGACAACGAAAGTGGCTGGAAATATTACCACCTGCCCCAGTTTCCTAGGTGGTAGACAGATGGTGTTGGTGGTGAGTTTCAGTGTAGCAGCATGCTCTAGCAGTCAGGAATAAAACTGTCTGGAGGAAGGCTACCCTGAAGAAAATCAGCAGCCACAACTGTGAAGGCAATTTCCAATGAAAGTGCAGCAATTATCACAGCACTGTTTGACAGGTTTCCAGAGAGATATATTCTTCAGCAAGAACGTTACCCTGACCCTTCCCTGTCTGTCATGCTTCTCTGACATTTACAATCTCCACTTTAACTTGCTACCATCTTCCTGTGACATTAACGTTCTGTTGTTCAATCATAGACCTTAGCAAAATAAATAGATAAATAATCATTATAGGCCAAATTTGTAGTAAAACAGCAATCAGTTAATTTGATAACAGTATTTTTTTTATCAAGGTTGGGAACTGATAAATAATTTCCAGGCCTTGCTGAGCCATTTCTGTGCTGAGTCAGATGAACCACTAGAGTACAATTCAATTCAGTTTGGCAGCTGTGCAGAAGATGTCAAAGCTTGACAATCATGAGGTGCACTAGTCAGAGTACAGAACTGGGGCTAGAGAGATTTAGGTATGAGTCCTCACTAAATCATGTAACTTAGTGGCCCAAGTATTCTAGACCTATCCAGAAATTTCAGCTGTGGATATACTTTGAATGCAGCACTGTTTCTTTTGTTATTGCCTTCTTCAGATGCAGATCCGAACAAGAGAAGTTCTTGCTTGATGCAGGCTCTTCAGAAAGAACCCTGGGAAATCTCTTCCTCAGACTCAGCACAGAAGACACAATAGTCAGAGCACCTGTGCAGCTAGAAGAAGCCCCACCACCACCAGCATCGGGCTTCTTGCTCCTTCCCCCCGTCCTGGCAAGGTGGGGGTGAAGTTGGAGCACCTGTGGGTGGCCCCTCCCTCGGCTCCTCCCCCGGTCCGGCATTGGCTGCAGGGAAGTCAAGCACACCTGGGACTCCCGGCGTGAGGACTCAAAAACTGCCACCACCGTGTCTCGCTCTGCTCCTTTCCGGTCTGGCATTGGCTGCGGGGAAGTTGAGCACACTGTATTTTGGGGTTATTATATTGTAATTAGTGGTTGTTTGTTTTAGTTATGTATAATATTTTGTTATTGTGATTATATTATGTTATTATTGTGATTGTCTATTGTATTTTTAATATGTTTTAATGACACCGAGAGTCGGCCATGTGCTGAGTGGGGCAGGGTATAAATTAAATTAATTAATTAATTTACTTATTATTAATAGACACAGAGATGGAGGAACTAGGTATCCCTCTCTATGTATGTTCATAGTTTCATCATTAATAAACATTGAGTTGGGCTTGCCTGTTAACCTGCCCTATCTCCCAAAGAAACTGTAAAGAATGGAGAGGACGTGAAGCAGACACACTGTAGAGACTTTACTGAACTACAGATAGGATAGAAATGCAATTATCCATGAATAATTACTTAAGGAAGGTAGTGAAGGAAATGGTTCTAGGTCTCATGATCACAGAAGACTACATAACCATGGTTGAACGTTTCCCAGGTAAAAGGATCAAAGGTCACTGCCACATGGTAAGAAGCATGTTGTCTCCTCATGGGAATATTTAGAACATTTCCTAATCTTTGAAAAAAGGTTCTATGACAGTGGAAATAAGGTGAATTTGTACGTAAGAAGTACCGTGGGAAAAGAGGTCAGTAATGAGCTTATCATGTGAAAGCGAGGGGGCGGTGGTAGAAATGCGAGTAATAACTAAAGAAAGAAAGAAAGAAACCCAGGACTGTATGGGAATGATCTCTCATCTTGCCTTGCCTTTCTACAGGCACCAGGTTCTCTTAGGCAGCATAATGGTGGCCATGCTGTGGAAGGAGGATGGTGTGATTCCGAGTCTACAGTCCCCAAAACAGTAACTTTTCCAAACTCTTGTAAGGACTAAAAGTTTTAGAATCCGATTGAAAAATTCCAGAGATTCAGTGCAAAAGATAGAGGAAAAAGAAAGGCAAAAATGGCTTACTGTTTAATTTATTGAAATAAGTCTGTTTAATGCACAACAAAAGCTCATCAAGCAACATCTGGAATCCACAGCCAGGGAGAAGCAATACCTTATAAAAACAGTTTGAGTCTTCTGATAGCTTCAGTAAATAATGCATGCTGATCTGTGCAAAGAAACTGTTAGAAAGAGGTGGAGTGGAGGGTCTGTGAATGATGCACAGACACAAGTGTTTTGTTTTATAATATGTTGAGTTCAGTAACTATGACACTGATTTCAGAATTCATCATAAATTTCTGAAAAACTTGTATATAATTGAGCTGTAGAATGAAGGCAAGAGTTGTGTCAAAATGTCAACCCAAGATATCAAACTGAGAGTCACAACAAACTGGAACACATCAGTGCTAGATAAAATATGACTGCTCAGAGAAAGACGCAACCTGAATCTAGTATAGCTAGAACCTTTCCAAGCAAACTGAGGACTTAAAATAAAGCTGTCCATACCTTTTTAATAAAAGCTCTCCAAGCCTAACCCACACTTTTGTTTCATTTGATATAAAACCCTACTAAATAAGTTTCTCAAAATATCAAAAGGGAACAGTCTGTATATACTGTCATATTCTATTCAAGTAACCTCTGTTTCAAGAGGTATACAAGAGGAGAACGATGTTGAATTTTCCTAGAGAAAATACAAGAAACTGTAACCAAGAGATAGTTTCAAACTGGCAAAGTGAAAATCCACAATAGTGCAATGGCACTGGAGTGTACTACTGCATATACAAGCCACACCACAAGCATTGGATAACCACGTTTGCACAAAAGTCTCTGAAGGTGAAACCACCATAGCATTGGACCTTGTGCTAGAACAATGGCATGGTTAGATATAGACCAGAGTATCCAGTTGTACAATGTTGGTGTAGCCTATACAGTATAATCTGGAAGCACAAACTAGCTCCTACTGTTCTACTGACAGCTTTGCCAATGATTTTCTATAGCATGTGTGGTATAGCTCTCTATTTGCTTTTGGTGGGCACAGATGTGAGTCATAATGTCTTTCTCATTCACTTTCCAAGAAGGTTTTGTGCAATGAATATGTTGTCTATTACTATACTTAGCATGCTGGATAGCATGAGCACCTCCAAACAATGGAAGAGAACCTTTTGTCTATCTATCAATGAGCCAAATTAATATTAAACTGTGTCACAAAAGCTGCAGTGATATCCCCTCTATTAATTATGCCCCTTTTCTTTTCTTTCAAAGGGGCATAATTTAAGCAAGAGAGAACTAAGCAAGAGAATGACCCTCAACATCTTCTGAATGGATATGAGCCTCAAGTCCACCAGCTCAATTCCAGGAAGAGCTTTATGGCAAGAACAAACATTCTTGATGGTACACAAGAGCAAAACCAAATTAAAAGATGGAGGAAAGAGCTCACCAGACAAGGAACAACATTAAAGGAGGATATAGGTGAGGAACTCAACCTCCCCTACATCACTTGCAGAAACCTGAATAAGCTGAGGGTCAGAGTCCCTAAATGCAAGACCAACTTGCTCAAGTGGGGCTACTGGCAGACAACTACAAGCTGTGTGAATGTGGAGAGATACAGAATTCGGCTTATTTATTTGTCTGCCAATTACTGCCAGAAACATGAACCAATGAGGACTTATATTTGGCCAATGACAGAGGCAAGACATTGGCTTCATTCTTGGCAGTCCAGGGTTTGATCGGGATACGAAAGAATAATATCACTCCTCAAGGAGCCCTACGTGAAGCATACCAATTCCTGCAAGATTTCTAAATGGTTGGTGGCCTTTTACCATTTTGTTCAATACCTTTCAAGGCTGTCTTCACTCCTGTCATGTAATCAATTTACTCAGAGTTCTTGGACATTTTAAAAAATACAGTTTGCAAAACAATCCAAACAGGCTATCTTTGCTTTCCAGGTTTTCCCCTGAGCAGCTCAGCAGACATGCGGAAAATGCAAAGCATTTAGATGGTGTGACATCATAAACCTAACGAAGCAAACTGCCATCTCATTGCGTGCACTATTTACTCAGAGATGTACAAGACTAAGGTGAACTAACTTCATTTTCTGATTAATACAGCGGTATTACAGAAAGCAACCCCCCACCACCAGCCGTGAAGCCTTTCTTGGAGTATGCCAGGTCTGTGAAGAGGGGCCACAGCTCATCAGGCACACAATGTATTGTTCCTGGACAGTATAATTTAATTCCCAATCTGTTCATAACCAAGTAAAAGAGTGAGTAGGCAGATGCTATAAATTAGAGCTCAAGGCAAACCTGGTGTCATTATTATAGCTATATTACAGAGTCATTTATCAAAACGGATTAAATATTAATGTTGTTTTAATTGCTGCTGCAGAGCTAACTTAGAAGTTGTAGCCAAACCAGGCACAGAAGCTGCAAGTTGCCTCTCTGCCAAATTTTGACTTGCTTCTATTTTAAAGCTTTTGTGCTGCATTCCAGAATTAGGATGAATTCCCTAGAATCCATTATAAGGCAAAAGAATTTAAAATAATACCACATTGCCATACATGGCTCCCCTCCCCTCCTATTTTGCTCTCTTTCTTTCTCGGTTATTATCTTTCTTTCTTATTTATTGGGTGAAAATGTATCTATCTTATTTTTTCTCCATAAAGGTCAAAGCAATGCTCATGACTTTCCTCCTTTCCAGAGTGATTAGCCCTCTAATTTATAGCATCTGCCTACTCACTTCTTTACTTGGTTATGAACAGATTGGGAATTAACTCAGTGAGCCCCATGGTTCAAATCCCAATCTAACCTTCAAACCCTTAGCCTAGCTACCACTGCATGTCACTCTTAGAATTAACCAACAAAACTGGTCAAAGACATTCTGCTGTCTAAGAGAAGGGAATAAAAGGACATTATCCATGTCCCATAAGAGAAACAAATTGGGCTGGTGGCTGAATTGTTTAATAGTGGCAATTGGACACTGTCCCTCATTGTTTCTGAAGGCAGCTGGCTCTTTTAGGTGGTATAAGGCAGTCAGTGTGGTTTCTCACAGCTCTGCCTACAGCACAGAAGAAAGTCCAGGAGAGGCAGGAATGGAGAGGTAGTTGTCTGGACTTCTCCTTAGCATCTGCTTCCTGGGAAAGCTACCTCGCTCTGTCTAATGGGAGGCCAGCGCTGCTATTTTATGTAGTCAATTTTCATCAAGGATGGTGGGATATTGTTTGCTTGCCTTCACTGTGAAAGGAAGGAAGGAAAGAAGGAAGGAAGGAAGCCACAGCTGTAAATTCCATCTCCCCTCTGAAGGAAGTAGGCTTTCCAATGAAAACTGTTTTGTTAATACCAGATAACTGTCAGAAAATATTTGTAATTATCAAATGACAACAATGTTGAGACTGAAAACATGTTCAGATGAGGGTTTAGCTCATTCTTTTGTGCTCCAAGGCTTTATGCATTCAAATTTTGTAGACACTAGAGTGCTACTACATACTCCCAAAGACTTCTTTTTGGACTACTTTTTAACAGCAATTCCTATACACTGTTCCTCCTGTCCATGGATGATGGGAATGGCATAAAAGATAGGCTCACAGGCATCAAAGGCTGATTATTAGTAGATATCTGGTATACTGAAGGAGTTTACAAGCTCCCTCAGCATATACAATGTCTGAGTTAAACATTCCCACTGCTCCTCTGCATATGTATGTGTCTCCTCAATGGGACCGCGAATGTAGACAGGTCGACCTCTTTTCTCCCTCTGCCTGTCAATTTGCTTGTTCCTTCCTCTTGCTTCTCCCTTCACTGTTGTCTCTCCCACCCCCTTTGTGAATACCTCTAGTTCAGTTGGGGTGTCATCCTTCTGTTCCTCCTTCCAAATATGACTGAAAAACAAGGAAATCCAGGCTGGGTAATCTGGACAAGTTTTGAAGCTGTGGGCTTGTCCTACTTTGGGCACATCATGAGAAAGCAAGATTCTCCAGAAAAAAAACTCATGCTGGGAAAGGTGGAAGGAGCAGTACAAGGGAAAGATCAAACATGAGCTGGATTGACTAAAGCTTTTGAGGACAGAATATTTTGAAAATTGCTCATTCATAGGGTTGCCTAAATCAGCAGCAACTTACTGGTATACAACAACAACAAACAACAATTTTGACTTCTTATGAAGTCAAGAAAAAGTACATTTTAGTGGACTGTTCTCTTTCAGGCTCAAATAAAATATTGGAATACAGAAAATGGCCAGACGGTGAATACGAATCAAAAATCAGGAAGAAATCCATCCATAAATTAGACTCAAGGTCTCTAGTATAATAATATGGTGGTAACACAAAGTCCTTATATTCAGGTGTAAAAATCAATTTAAAGTCCTTTATTCCAGGTAAGTAGATATGAAAATAATTCAAAGTTCTAATCCAAGTAAAGAAAACCGAAGCTATCTGGTGTATAGCTTTTCACTTGCATTTCAACAGGGTTTTCTCTATAATAAAGTATTATTCCAGGTAATTTGGTAATATTATTTCAATATATACTGCGTCCCGGCCTATGGGTTGATTCTTGTGTGCCTATGACATTATCCAGATGATGATGATAACTGGGCCACCAATTGGAAATGGTAGAAGATTCAAGACAGATAAGACAGGCTTAACTTATCAAATTTGCTGCCACTGCCACATATGACTATAACTAGAATGCCATTTGAATGTACTGTTCACCTTTAGGTTTATGTACCCTGTTTCTGCAGCCATCTGTGTGTTTTTAAAAGCTGAAATTTCAAACTGGAGAACATATTTTAAAAGTAGTGGCTGAAATCCTGTTCCTCAGCTTAGTACAGTGATGGGCAGTCTTGGCCCTCCAGCTGTTCTTGGACTTCAATTCCCAGAAGCCCAAGTCAACACACCAGCTGGTCAGGGTTTCTGGGAATTGAAGTTCAAGAACAGCTGGAGGGCCAAGACTGCCCATCACTGGCTTAGTATGTTGCACTAGGGTAGACCGAATGAATCAGGGAGGATTTAGTGAGTCAAATCCTCCATAAAATGAATTGATTCAAAATGAACTTTCTGCAGGGTGACTTACTATGCTAAGCAATAGGATTTCAGCCAGTATGTTTGATCCAGAAAATGTCATGTGTAGAAATTCGATTCATGTAAGATCTATTCAGCCTCATAAGGAGCAGTTTATAGCCCCAGATAAACAAAGGAAGAGTTAAGAAGTCTAATGGAGTCCAGCTTCATTAGGCAGAGTAAGGAAGAAACAGAGATAGAGAGAAAACATACACACGACTGCAGTCTTGGCTGAACAAAGGAATAATCATGGCATCTCTTTATTCAAACAGAGTATATCTGAAACAAAACTAAGGCACACACAACCAATTAGAATGTCCGAACCAAATAAGGAGAATTCTTCTCACTTTTCTACGCATGCCCAAAATCAAGCGTTGTCTCTCATGTATACAAAGAGGCCTTTGTTTACAAAATGTGTAGAAGACAGGCAGACAGAAACCAGATACATTCCCACATGTCCTCCTTTTTCATTTAAATTTGAGAGAGGGACGGCTAATCATACCCCTGCATGTCATCATACTCCATAACTACTCCTCCATATACATCATCACTGTCCTCCTGGACATCATACCCCTCCTGACTCCTGGTACCTTGTTCCGGAGGATGATACCTCATTGAGTACAATTGCCGTCGTGCAAAACCCGATGTCTCCCTTCTACGCAGTGGACATGTGTTACACATAGAAATAAGATTAGGACTACAATAAATGCAAAAACACAAAGATATAAGGCAAATAATAATAATGACCCCATAAAAGAAAACTTGTCTAAGGACAGACAAATCAGGCAACCAAGAAGTCATCCAATCAAAGAGATTAATATCAGTGCGTACATTGTTAGTAATGCTCTCCTGTAAATTCTGAAGTTCTTTCTCAACAGTATTATTCAGATCCTGGAATTTTACCCGACATCCCTGGTTCCCGACCAACTTACAAAATCCCCCGGATTTTGCTAACAGGTAATCTATGGCCAGTCTGTCCTGCATTTGGTCTTGATGAAGCTCAGTGATTTCCATTTGAAGATCCCGTATGACCCTCCCTGTGGCATTGATTGATTTCTCCAGCCTACAGGTGAGTCCCAAAATGGACCTTCTATTCTCCTGGGAAATGACACCTGGGTATGATCCCAATGTGAGTGCTCCAGTGATAACACCCCCTATAGCTCTCCCCCAGGAGCTACCATCAGAAAGCTGAGCATCGATTATCACTTCATCATTGCATCCAGAACCCATCGGGCCGGCAACAGCTCTCCGGCGCCGTGCATCTGCCTGAAGCGGCATTTGCACTTGTACGGGTAAGGTAAAATAACCCAATGCTGCACATTGATATTGTCCTGGATGGAAATTCGTGGCAACTCCATTAAAAAAGAACCACATGTTGGGATCCTTGATTTGCCATCCATTGCAAATTGAACCACTATCTATAGCAGAATAATCAGGAGTAAACATAGGAAACACATAATATATATCTTCAATAGTAGTGTTAAACAAGGTATAATTAAGCTTATAAGAACTGTTATAACTACCCCATAACCAAAAATAATCATCACAACCCGTATAATTGCCTACATTCTGCAAAACCCTTTTTGCTTGAGTCCAGTGCTTCCATTTACTATTCCAGACCCCAGAATTATGACAGCAGAAACAAAGCCCTTTAGTGTATTTCTTGAATGTCATGCTTCGCCAGCGGGTGTTGTTAAATTGTTCTGGGGGATTAGAGAAGAGTGTAGACCTATCAATATGTTGCAAGTGTCCAATAACCAACTCAGGCGTGTTGAACAATGCCGGAAGAAAGGCCATTTGAGACACTGCCAGTGGATGCTCATAGTATAATGTTGCATTCTTGCTATGAACCTCAAACATATAGTTAGCATGACGAAGCCAAAAGTTGGGGTTGCCCCCATGAGTCATTGTTTTTACAGCTGGAAGCACAGTAAGAAAGAAAAGAACAAATGTCAGCAAACTTAGTCCACTGGTGAACCACCGTCCTGGAGCTGAGTAACCTTCTTCTCTCTCCATGGGCGGATCGCTCGGGCAGGAATCCACACACTCAGGATCCCCTTGTTGCCAATAAACGACCAATGGCTTAGGAAGACACTCCCCTAAGAAACAGGAGCATGCCCTGTCTGATGACCAGTGCCATGTTATTACTAGCACCATGTAACTAAACATGAAACATGCCTGACATTTAACACAAATGCAATATCACAAACCCATTTACATGTGTAGGGTACTGAAAACTCTTCCATGTACTTCTGGAGGTACCTTGAGATATGCAGTTACATAAGGCAAAATATAACATAAGCAAAGACAGGTCTTTTCCCTGCAAGAGAATAAGCAAAACATTTAAGCATGAACAAAACATGAACATTTCTCTTCTTCCTTACATGAAGGAGGTTTCTGTTGCATTCTAGAAAGCATTTCTCACTCCCCAATTACATGAGTAAGGCATTACATTTCTTCTTCTCTCACTAGGTGTAAGTGAAAGAGGCATTCAATAACTTAAAACCAGCATAGCATGGTAAATCAAATACAGTACAAATATCATTAGAGCATTTCACACTCATAGCATGAGCAGGTAGACAATTTTTTTTCTTAAAAAAGGTTTTCAAGTTTTATAATGCAAACAAAGCCAATTCACTTTAGAGTCCACACAAACTTTTTAGTCCAATTAAGATGTCCAAATTAAAAGTCCAAATGTTGATTGAAGCTTTCTTCTTCTCAGATTACAACTTAAACACTATCTTCTCTCCAGCACAGTTCTTGGCATGGCAGGGTTGAAATTAGGCCATAAATTAATTCTCACTGAATTCACAAGACAACCAGATAACCCCCCCTTTTCAGCTTTTCAGGCAAACACACATTCCTTCATGCTCCAGCCACACCCATCTGTATTAAGGCAGGCAGATGAGGTATGAAGGCACAAAGAACAATTTCTCCAGAAGTTGCAAGTAACTTTCACACAGAAGAACAGTACAGGGAATTCCCATTTGCTTTCCCTGCAATCCTGATGCTTGAAACTTGGAACAGCCCACTCTGGATCTCTTTGTTTGAGGGTTGGGCAGTTCAAAATCAGCCAAAAACTGGAGTATGTCTTCTCCCTCCTTGTATTTTTGCAAAAGCCTGCTGTCCATAGAGGAAGGATCCACACCCCTTTTCCTCTGGACTTCTTTCATCTGCAGCATCTGAATCTCAACTTTATGACAAACTTCACCTGTTAGTTTGTACTTGCAAGAAGACCCCTTTCTGGGCTTGGGTTTTCTGCATTCCTCCTCTGGGCCATCCTTCCACTTCCTGGCCACACGTGAGGAAGCAAGTTTACTACTCAGATTCTCCTGCTCTTGTGATGAGGGTTGCTTCAGGGGTGAGCTGAGGTCTCCTGTGCTGCTCTTGGACTCACACTCCTTGCTTCCTGCCACTTTGCATGCATTACTAGCTTCAATCTGTGATGAGGTCCCCACCATTTGTTCCCAATCAGCTGGGCACTAGTTGTTTTTCAGACTTGGCAGGCAGTATTGCAGCAGTCTCATGTGCAAGAGCCTCTCTGTTCACTGGATATACAGCAACAGGTTCCATATCCAGCACAGCTGCAGTTACAGCAGCAGAGAACAGGTCTTTTGTAGGGCTAAAAGTGCTTGATTGCTGCAAGGCAGGATATAATATCCCATATCCTTTTCCACCCCCATCTCCATCAGGGGGCTCATGCTGTTGTTTCTCATATGATGGAGGGGCCGTCGCCAGAGTCCCTCCCTTGGCTGGGGGCAAAAGCTGTGGAAGGGGACCAGCAAGCCTCTGGGACAACAGCATATTTCTTGGAGTAAGTCTTTGAAGACAGTTTCTGACTTCATTCCAGGTATATTGCACTGGGACAGAAACCCCATCATGCTTCTGCAATTCATTCCCAACCTTATCCCAATCTTTTAAGTCCAGACAGTCATATTTGAACCAAGGACAGATTTTTCCTACAACTTGGACCAGCTGTTGTACTTCCTTCGTATCAGCCCGTTGCCCATTCTTATTCAGAAGATATGAGAGATCTTTACAAAACTCCTGCTCTGGCGAAGCTAGCACACACCCCATAATAAATATTTCACTCACCCTGTTGGGATCCAATGTAGAATTTGGATGAATTTCGAGCGCTCGGCTGACCTTTCCTCTGGTCGGGGGTGAGTGAGACCTTGTCCCTGGTCGCAATGAGGTGATAATGAGGTGCTAATCGCTAATTGCTGAAGCAGATTTCATTCAACCGCCTCCCGCAGGGCACCACTTGTAGAAATTCGATTCATGTAAGATCTATTCAGTCTCATAAGGAGCAGTTTATAGCCCCAGATAAACAAAGGAAGAGTTAAGAAGTCTAACGGAGTCCAGCTTCATTAGGCAGAGTAAGGAAGAAACAGAGATAGAGAGAAAACATACACACGACTGCAGTCTTGGCTGAACAAAGGAATAATCATGGCGTCTCTTTATTCAAACAGAGTATATCTGAAACAAAACAACCAATTAGAATGTCCGAACCAAATAAGGAGAATTCTTCTCACTTTTCTACGCATGCCCAAAATCAAGCGTTGTCTCTCATGTATACAAAGAGGCCTTTGTTTACAAAATGTGTAGAAGACAGGCAGACAGAAACCAGATACATTCCCACAGTCGTGTGGAATAGGCAGATTTCTATGCCATCTCTTCTTTAGGGAAGTGTTGACTGAAGTCTTGAAGTCATTTTTTATAGGTATCAATACTTCTCCAAGGAGATACATGAACTAGGTACAGATAGTTGTTGTGGGAGGCTACCTGAACTGAAATTGTTTAATATGATTGCATTCTCCATTACTTGCAAGTGAGACCCAACCCTCAAGGCTGACGTGGCCAGATATAGATTACTGCGCATGTGCAGACAGAGGTAAAAGTGCCTACTCACACTTCCATATAAGGTTATGCTTGCTATGCTAGATTCTGTTAGGCTGATGAGGCGCCTGATGTATGTGCACCTGATAGGCTGATGAGGTGTATGACGTATGTAACCTTGTATTCAATAAAAATACCATGCTGGGTGCGGCCGGGAGACATGTTTTCTTTTTTCATGTGCACCAGATATTCAGACTGCAGTCTCCCTTTTTTCCTGATCCCGCCATTTTGTGCCGGAGCTGGACTCCGACAAGTGGTGCCCCAAGTGAGGTTCTTTGCATTTTATCATCTTCAGCGCTGTCCCGCTGCTCACCCACGGCCGGCCAGGTCTACAGGGTGCCCTTCACATCCATTTGGATCCCGGGTGAGTTGATCAACATGGGAAATTCCCTCACTTCCCCGCAACAGAAATACTGTAAGGATTTAGTGTATCTCTTGAATAAGAATGGCCATAAAGCCATTCCTAAAGAAGTGGAAGAATTAGTTTGTGCCAAAGATGATGTCTGCCCCTGGGTTCCAGAGGGGGGCACACTTGATTTAAAAACATGGAACAAGATCGGAACTTGCTTCCAGGGCCACCCCAGGGTTTCCATTCCAGTGCAACATATCTGGTGTAAAGTCAGGGTCTGCCTTCAGGGACTTACCCCGAAGAACATCCTTTTGGCCCAAAGCCCGACCACCCCAATGCCACAAATATTGCCACCCGCCACGGGAGATCCTCTATCCCCAACGGCACTCCCACCGCCATATGGGTGACAACTGCCTCCGAAACCCCCGATGAAGGTGGAACGTTATATCCCACTTTGCTGCCATCAGGCACTGTTAATACTACAAAAACCCCATTCTCCGCTGCTTTAACTGTGGCTGTGCTGGACTTGGAGCCCACCACTGCATTTCCAGTCATCCGAGGTGCCCCGGCAGTCGGAAATGCTCCAGCACTCCCTGACCGATATGAGACCCTTCATTACAAATATTTAAAGGAGCTAAAAGGTAGCATCCGGGACTATGGTATTAATGCACCTTTCACAAAAGCCCTGTTAGAAGCCATCTCTACACAAAAACTGGTGCCGGCTGATTGGAAACAAATGATCAGGGCACTCCTGCCTCCGGCAGAAGCCATGCTCTGCATGCAGTAATGGAGAGCTCTGGCTTTGGAACTACATAACACACATCCTGCTCTCACCATGGACATGTTATGCGGAGAAGGAAATTTTGCCACCCCCACACAGCAATTGGCACTCACTGATGCCCAGTTGGGAGAGATTGCACAGATAGCCATACGTGCTTGGAGTAAGATTCCTTCTCAGGGTGTCAGCTCTGTTGCTGGGTTTGCAGTGATCAGGCAAGGAGCAAAGGAGGACTATACTGAATTTATTAACATACTTATGACAGATCTTAACCACCAAGTTGAAAATGTCCCAGTACGGGAAATGCTCATGAAACAACTGGCATTTGAAAGGGTGCTCTGACGTCTATTTATAGTTGCCCAGGTACCACAATAGCAGATATGATGAAAGTGTGTCAAAATGTTGGAACCCACAGTTACAAAGCTCAACTTCTGGCCGCTGCAGTTCAGTTGCCCACAAATCCGGCCCAAAACAAGCGGTGTTTTGGTTGTGGGAAAGAAGGGCATTTTAGGGCCCAGTGCCACTCTTCCCAAAAGCAGGCAGCACGTCCTTCCAAAAAATGCTCCATTTGCCAGAAGGGATATCACTGGGCCAACCAGTACCACTCAAATCCTAATGCCAACCCCTCGGCTGCCCAACAAAAGGACTCTGGGTCTTACCCACAGCAGTCAGGAAACTGGTCAGTGGGCCACGCCCAGGGCCCAGGGAAATAACAGGGCGGGGAGAGGAGGTTACAGAAGAGGATATAGAAGACGCCTTAAGGGAGGAGCAGGACATTTGGGAGGAGGTGGGCAGGATGGCTCCTTCCCGGTTGGGACAGCCCCCACCTGTGGGTGGATGGCCTTTAATCACTTCTGCAGATTGTAATTTTCACTCTCCAGGACTTGTGGAACCTCTATTGGTATCTACCCAGGGGATTCTACCCAAAGGCATGGTTGGGGTGGTTTTTCCCCGAACAGACTTGTTGCCAGCAGCTGTCCATGTTTCACTGGGAACCATCTCCACCCTTGGCAATGCCACTTTCACAATTCCGGCTACTGCTTCCCAAGTTGCCATGATACCACAGGGCCAAGAGATAGGGTGCATGTATGCTTTGCAGACTTTAAAGTCAAAATTGGCTACCACGGCTACGCCTACTTCCCTTGCCATGGCGCTGATTACCATCACCAAGGATAGACCAACCCACTCACTAATCATGGGGGGGGGGCGATCGGTGTCTGGCATCTTGGATACAGGAGCAGATATTTCAGTGGTGTCAAAAAATGACTGGCCAATTGAATGGCCTACCCGCCCCTCCCAGGAGGTGTATGGGGTGGGTGGGTATGAACCAGCACAACAGAGTGTCCACTTGATTAGGTTTGAAACCTCTGGGGGAACAATGATCTCTCTCTGACCGCTGGTCATGGACATTCCTATAACATTGTGGGGCCGAGATCTCATGGCTAAAACAGGGTGTACCTTGCAGACAAATTTTTGATACGGGCCTCCCCCGCAGTGCCGTTGCATGCACTTCCATTGCAATGGAAAAACACCCCACCGGTGTGGGTAGATCAATGGCTGCTCCAGGTGGCGGAGGCCCTTGTACAGGAGCAATTAACTCTGGGACATATTCAAACAACCACTTGTCCTTGGAACTCCCTGATATTTGTGGTAAAAAAAGAAGTCTGGGAAATGGAGATTGTTGCATGATTCGAGAAAAGTTAATGAGCACATATTGCCAATGGGAACTTTACAGTGTGGGCTCCCCAATCCTAATATGATTCCTGAAGATCACCAAGTCATAGTAATAGATTTGAAGGATTGCTTTTATACCATCTTGTTGGCACCACAAGATAGAGAAAAATTTGCATTTACATTGCCAGTATACAATAATGAACGCCCTACCCAACGTTTCGAATGGCGTGTCTTGCCTATGGGCATGGCCAACTCGCCGACTTTATGCCAACATTTTGTAAACATAGCCTTGGAACCTTTCAGACAACACCACCCAGAGGTTCAGGTCTATCATTACACAGATGACATTTTATTACATGGCCCACAAGTTAAGGAAAAACACTTACAGAACCTAGCAGAGATCTTGCAACGGGTGGGCTTAGTGATCACTCCTGAAAAGGTGCAGCAGATGTATCCATTTGAATATCTGGGACATAGGCTTTCAGCTACAGCTTCAACTCCATTGCTGCCAACCATAGCTATTCCAGAGCAGTTCACTCTTGTGCAGTTGCAGCAATTGTTGGGGAACATAAATTGGGCTCGTCCCTTCTTAGCCCTTAGCACTGAGGAATTGTCGCCGCTCTTTGCCGCTCTTTCTGGTCATACTTCCCCGGCAGACACCATACCATGCACGGAGGAGATGCGCACAGCTCTTCAATGCCTCAATGATAAACTCCATACCATCGCCATGGATTGTGTTCCCCCAGGCACCACAGCACTGGCATGCGCTCTTCTCCCTACACCAAAGTTGCCCACTGCTGTTCTGTTTGTGCCTGTCAACTCCCAGAAAGTGGCTATTGTGGAATGGCTGCATTTGGCGCACACTCCTCCAAAGAGTTGTTACCGCTTGCCGGATGCACTTCCTGACCTTGTTCTTAAGTGCCGTAATCGAGCTAAGCATTTGACTGGCTATGACATTGACTTTGTTTGTTTTCCCCTCTCACAGGAGCAGTTAACGGCTTTATTACAGCATTCCGAAGCCTTTCAGATTGCCATGGCGGATTTTGTGGGGCAGATCAGGTTTAACCCCCCCCCCCAAGGATAAGCGGTTCACCTTGCTGAATCTCACTTCTTATTCTCTATCATCTCCGCTTTCCCTGCAACCTATTTTGCATGCTGTCACTCTTTTCACAGATGGTTCTCCCTCCCGGGGAGTCCTTACATGACAGGGCCCCACTGGGGAGTGGGAAACTGTGTTCATGGACACACAGACCTCGGCACAACGGGCAGAGCTGGCAGCCGTCATTCTTGCCTTCTCAACCTTTTCTGATGTACCTTTTAATCTAATTGTGGACGTTCAATATGTTTTTCGTCTTATTTTTACTTTAGCTCAAGCCTATCAGTCTCCTTCTTTGGACAAAGATCTTTTTACCTTGTTTCAACAGCTCCAAGGGTTTCTTTCCACTCGTACTGTTCCATTTTTCATTGCCCATATACGCTCCCACACAAGGATCCCAGGATATTTGACTGAAGGCAATGCATGAGCAGATTCTGCTCTTCAGGACTCTACTGAGGTTTTTTCCTTATTTGATAATCCCACTGAGAGTCATGCAATGTTTCATCAATCTGCTAAAGTTTTTCATAAACAATTTTCTATTCCTATGTCACAGGCTAGGGACATTGTATCTTGCTGCACCTCTTGCGCAAAGTCACCTATGTTTCTGCCCTTTGATGCTGTTAATCCTCGAGGAACGGAAGCAAATCAACTATGGCAGATGGATGTCACGCAAGTACCTGCTTTGGCCCCACTTTCTAAGCTACATGTGACTGTTGATACCTTTTCTGGATTTATATGGGCTACATCTTTGCGGGGGGAAACATCCAGACATGTCATACAACATTGCATATGTTCCTTTGCGGTCATGGGTAAACCTACATGCCTTAAGACAGATAATGCACCCTCATATGTTTCTTCTGCATTTCAGGACTTTTGCCGCCAATGGGATGTCAAGTTAACGCATGGAATAGCCTACAACTCAACTGGACAGGTGATTGTTGAAAGGGCCCACCTGACATTTAAGAACTTATTACATAAGCAAATGGGAGATAGAGGGGTCCCTGTGGTTGAAATCCCTACAACCATTGCTAAAGTGCTGTATACTCTTAATTTTCTTCTTGCTCCCCATAATAGGTCATACTATCCAGTTGAATTGCATTTCAAGACAGAGGAATGTCTTCCTAGACCTTTGGTCACTTATCGGCAACAACCGGATCCTGAGTGGAAGGGTCCTGTCCCACTTATCACTTGGGGAAGAGGATACGCAGCTGTTTCTACCGCTTCTAGAACCTGTGTGGGTGCCTGCCCGAGTGATCCGCCTATGGAAAGAAAAGAAGGATACTCGGCTCGACGATGGTGGCTCAACAGTACAGTAGCATTGCTGATGTTTGGTCTTTTCTTCCTTACCATGTTTCCCGCCATGAGGGCAATGACACATGGTGGGAACACCAACTTTTGGCTTCGCCACACTAATTATATGTTTGATGTTCATGGAAAGGATGCCATACTATACTATGAGCATCCCCTGGCAGTGTCTCAGATGGCTTTCATCCCAGCATTGTTCAACACGCCTGAGTTGGTCATCGGACACCTGCAACATATTGATAGGTCTGCTGTCTTTTCTAACCCCCCAGACCAATTTAACTACACCCGCTGGAGAAGCATGACATTCAAGAAGTATACCAAAGGTCTTTGCTTCTGTTGCTATAATTCCGGGGTTTGGAATAATAAATGGAAGTACTGGCATCGAGCAAAGTGGGTTTTGCAGAATGTGGGCAATTATACGGGGTGTGATGATTACTTCTGGTTATGGGGTAATTATAACAGTTCATATAAACTTAATTATACCTTGTTTAACACTACTATCGAAGATATATATTATGTTTTTCCTATGTTTACACCTGATTATCCTGCTATAGCTAGTGGCTCAATTTGCAGCAGATGGCAAATTAAGGATCCAAACATGTGGTTCTTTTTTAATGGAGTTGCCATGAATTTTCACCCAGGAGGGTATCAATGTGCAGCATTAGGTTACTTTACCTTACCTGTACAGGTGCAAACACCACCGAAGGGTAAAGTATGACGCCGGCGGGCTATGGCTGGCCCCATGGGTCCTGGTCGCAATGATGAAGTGATAATTGATGTTCAACTTTCTGATGGTAGCTCCTGGGGCAGAGCTATAGTAGGTGCTACCACTGGAGCAGTCACCCTGGGATCTTACCCAGGTGTCATCTCCCAGGAAAATAGGAGGTCCATTTTGGGACTTACCTGTAGGCTGGAGAAATCAATCAATGCCACAGGGAGGATTATACAGGACCTTCAAATGGAAATCACTGAACTCCATCAAGATCAAATGCAGGACAGGTTGGCCATAGATTACCTACTAGCGAAATATGGAGGATTTTGTAAACTGGTAGAGAACCAGGGGGGTCAGGTGAAATTCCATTATCTAAACAGTACAATTGAGAAAGAACTCCAGGATCTGCAGGAGACCATTACTAATAATGTGCATAATGATGTAACTCTTTTTGATTGGATGACTTCTTGGTTGCCTGATCTGTCCTTCCTCAGGCAGCTTTTCTTTTTCGGGGTCATTGCTGTTATATGCCTTATAATTCTATGCTGTTGTATTCAATGTATTCCTAATCTTATTTCTATTTGCAATACCTGTCTACGGAATAGAAAGGAAGCCTCTGGTTTTATGAAAAGGCAATTATACTCTGTAAAGTATCATCCTCTTGATCAGCGCGCCGGGAGCAATGAGGGGTACGACGCCCGGGAGGATAGTCATGGTGACTATGAGGGGGTAGTTATGAATTATGCTGATATGCAGGTATATAATTGGCGGTCCCTCACTCAAAAATTAAAATAAAGAAGGAGGACTTGTGGGAGGCTACCTGGACTGGAATTGTTCAATATGCTTGCATTCTCCATTACTTGCAAGGGAGACCCAACCCCCAAGGCTGACACGGCCGGATATAGATTACTGCGCATGTGCAGACAGAGGTAAAAGTGCCTACTCACACTTCCATATAAGGTTATGATTTTCCATATAAGGTTATGCTTGCTATGCTAGATTCTGTTAGGCTGATGAGGCGCCTGATGTATGTGCACCTGATAGGCTGATGAGGTGTATGACGTATGTAACCTTGTATTCAATAAAAATACCATGCTGGGTGCGGCCGGGAGACATTTTTTCTTTTTTCGTGTGCACCAGATATTCAGACTGCAGTCTCCCTTTTTTCCTGATCCCACCATTTTGTGCCAGAGCTGGACTCTGACAAGTTGTCCTCAAGTCATTCAGTCAACAAGGGGATCCACTGAATGGGGTAAGCTTTGGCATGCATGAGGGGAAATCCTTCCTTTCCCACTGTACCACAGATGACTCCATTCAGCAAACACCTCCAGTCCTTCTCAGGAAGGACAGCTGGGAGTACAATGACTTTTGTACTCTACAGCTTATCCCATGAAGAGACTAGTTGTATGACTTTCCCATCATGTTTTATGAGAAATTGAGAATAAGAAGAAGGCTGGTCAGCAGCTTTGCAAGGGAGCCACTGGGTAGGGAGTAAGGAAATTTAAAAGGGCAATGGATGTGTTCTGTTTTCATTTCTTTATTTAAGGATTACATTTCTTTTCAACGTCTCTCTCACATCCTTTTGTATGGATCTGAATTAAGTAGTGCTGTGGTGACAAGACCAGATTCACTTAATGGCTGAGCAGCATTAGAAAAAGGGGAAAAGATTTATTTCCACAGTAAAGAGCACACTCTCCTTCACTTTCTTGATTTTCTCTTCCTCTTTCCTGATTTTGAATTATAGGTTGAAATCCAATAGTAAGTCACAACAATAGGGCAGCAGAATCAGTGAGGATTTGATGAGCCAACACTGTTGTGAGTTGCACAGATTAAACTAGCTTGCTTTAGTTGCAACTTATTGTAGGATTTCAGCAATCGAATAATAGAACTGTAGAACAGGAAAGGATCCCAAGGGTGATTGAGTCCAGTTGCTTGCAGTGCATGAATGGTGAATTTAATAGGAGTGATCTGGGCTTTTTAATCCTGCAGTCTCCTCAAATGCATTTGTAGATACTTGTTTTTACACTTGTATCAGAGACAGCTGACTTTCCTGCCAGGCAGATGTAGCTTGCTTATGACTAATTAGTAGCACTGTGGATTTTTGGACATGCAAATTAATAAAGCTGTGGATCATAGTTCAACTCTTTTAATAACTCGTGTTTTCTTTCCAGAGGTATGGAAGTGAACAGAGCATCTGGGGATATTGCAAGCATACACTCTTTCATCACCCACGTATAATGTTCAGATCAGGGGTTTGGAGATTGCGGCAATACCTGATTACTTTCAGTCCCAATATATCTTTACTTTAAAGATGTCACAACATGAAATAAGATACACTGCACCATCTATATCTAAATATGAACACTATCAGTGTATCTTTCATATTGTGACCTTTGCCAATGTCCATCTCTTTGTTTCTTGCACATGAGAATAATTGGCATGTGCAAGCATAGCAACCAGCCATGGGAATTCATATAATATACTAGTCTTTGACTAACATCAGAATGGCAAAACTACTGGTAACTCAACGAGACCCTGGCTTTGTTTCTTTTGACAGTAATTAGCATGGGATGCTCATGTATAGCACCACATCGTTTCAAAGAGATGTATAAACTCTTCCTTCTCCCTTCTTACTGTCTAATAAATGTACCTAGGTACATTTAGGTCTAATAAATGTACCTAGTAACTTGTCTGGTTTAATTCTTTAAAGGCAGGATGGTAGTTTTTCCAGCATCCAAGGTTCCCAAGACTTTATTTTTTTAAAATAAATAAATAAATAATAACAAACCTGCTTTACAAAGGGTTATTGTGGTATCTCCTTATGTCCCTCTGAAACAAAAGAAAACAAAAACAAATAGTGATCTTTCAGGCATTTCCTAGCTTATATTTTCCTATTAAAATTTGGCTCAAATGCCTATTTCCAGTCTATGTTCAGGCTGAAGAATGGCTAAGTAAACTAATTTTGCTCCCAACCTCCTGTTTGATAGCCCATTGAGACACCTGAGAGAAAAAAGTAAGGGAGTTTTTTTAAAGTGGCAAATCTTAAAAGAACTATCAAGGGCCATAAGAACCACGGGAAGATCAATGCTAAAGGTATCCCTTCATGACCACATCCCCAACACCCAGATAAAGTTGTTGCCAAATATCATAAATGGAAATCGTGCTGGGCCTGACACATTTCTCGAATGACAAACGGGTGTTGGACAGGAGCAGTCACCATGTGGTATCCCAGAGGAGCAAAATGACCCCTTGTCAGACCCCAAAAAAAGATGGGAAGACCCAATGATTAAAAGTTTAGGTTGAACTTGGAGAAGAAGAGGGGCAGCAGCAAAAGAAATGGAAAGTGAGCAGCAACCAGCAAGAACTCACCATTGGAGGAACAACCCTAGTGTTCAATAATGAATGGTACTTGACAAAAATAATTTTAATTTTTTTTTGCTAATACTGTTACTATCCTAATCCTATCTCTGCAGAAAAGAAGGGAGAGAGGGAGGGAGAGATAGGAGCATATATAGGACTGTATATGGGAATACACACAAACACATATAAATAGATGAGTACGCAGAATGATGGACGTAATTAAAAAATTCTTTGAACAGTCTTTAACTAGAACTGCCTACTTTTGAAAATGTTGTAAACTGGTATGGTATTTATAAAAGGTTTTCTGTAATTGAAACAATTATTTTTCCAGCAAATGGTGAATGGCTTGTTTATTTGCTTAATTGCACACCTGACTAATTGATCACACTAATCACCAACAGATGGCAACAAATAGGCAATTGAGATATACTTTATCAATCTTGTTTTGAAAAGAACTAGTAAGGTAAAGGTTTCCCTTGCTCGAAAGCCAGTCATATCCGACTCTAGGGTGCAGTGCTCATCTCTGTTTCAAAGCCGAAGAGCCAGCGTTGTCTGCTTCTTCAGACATTTCCATGGTCATGTGGCAGGCATGACTAGACACCGGAGCGCACGGAACACTGTTACCTTCCCACCGAAGTGGTCCCTATTTACCTACTTGCAATTTCTTGCTTTTGAACTGCTAGGTTGGCAGGAGCCGGGCCGAAGACGGGAGCTCATTTCCATCCTGCAGTACTCGGGAATCGAACTGCTGACCTTCCGCTTCCCAGTCAGTGTCTTAGCCACTTGAGCCACTGCAGTCCCCAGTCTCTAATTGTGGAGCTAGGCAAGGTTGCCCTACGGTGCCTCCCCAGACTGCCAATGACACTCCCTGAAGCATACTAGCAAATTTATTACAGAAAAATTATAATCTGGCAGAAAGTTATGTGTTACAGAAATTATAGGTGATCAAGGAAATTACAAGTGGAAGGAAAAAGGCAGTGGCTTGGATTGAATACAGCAGATCAGCTTTGGCACAGCAGAAGGAGAAGATCCCAGCATTGGGTGTTCAAACGCCACCGGTCGGCGTTTCTGGGCCCTGTCCTCCCCTTCATAAGACTCTGGAGGCAGGGGTTTTTTGTGGGTGGTTTTGGTTGAATTGTTTTCTATTTTGATGTGGTGCTGATATTTTGCATTTTGTGGATTGTTTTGCTTTATATTGTGATTTGTGTTATTGTATTTACTTGAAACATTGTATTTATTATTGTATTTTGAACATTGTATATTGTATCTTATATGTAGACCCCTTGGGTTGCCCTGGGGTCATTTATATGTTGTTAGCTGCCCTGAGTCGGCCATGTGTTGAGTAGGGTGGGATATAAATTGAATAAACATAAACAAACATAAACTGCAAGCCTATGCAATTCACTCAGCCTGTGCAAGTGCAGCCAGGTGATGGGTGTTTATGGAGTGGGTATGAAACATCTTGTGGGGAAGTATGGGAGCCCTCCCTAGCCAGACACATGCCTACCAGTCCCCAATTTTTCAATCCATCAGATAGATAACAACAACGATAGAAAAAGTTGCAAATTTCTCTCCATGTTTACATCTTTCTAACTGATGATACAGCATGAGTTCACAGAATTGTATTGAAACAAACAGGTGGCTTCATTTTGGCAGTTTCACGTCTGACCTAGACACAGAAGAAGAAATGTCAGAGACATTTATCTTATCCCTTTAATTGACTCCAGTCAGCAGTCAGGCTGCTGCATTTATTTGGATAAATTTCTCCCCTGGAGGGCTATAAAGGTTTCTAGGCCTCTGGGACAAGGATTAGCATTAGAATCACTGACCTGATACCCTCACACAAGGAGACTGGTGGGCATGGGAACGAAAATGAATGAAGAAAATCTTTATCATTTTAGAATTGCAGAATTGGAAGGGATTGTAAGGTAAAACTCAGAAAATTAGAATATCGTGCAAATGTTCATTCACTTCAGTTTGTTGTTCAGTCGCACAGTCGACTCCGACCCTTTGCGACCCCATGGACCATTTTCCTCCAGGCGCCTCTGTCCTCTACCACCCCCCTCAGCCCTCCCAGCTCTGTGCCCATTGTGTCTATAATACCATGTAGCCATCTCATCCTTGGCCTCCCCCTTCTTCTTTTGTCCTCCACCTTTCCCAACATCAATGCCTTCTCAAGTGAATCCTCCCTTCTCATTTGATGTCCAAAGTATTTTAGCTTCATCTTTACTATTTGACCTTCCAATGAGCAGTCAGGGTTAATTTCTTCTAAGATTGACCTATTTGTTCTCCTCGCTGTCCAGGGGACTCTCAAAACCCTCCTCCAACACCACATTTCAAAGGCATCTATTCTTCTGCGTTCAGCCTTCCTAATTGTCCAGCTCTCACATCCGTACATTACTACTGGGAAAACCATTGCTTTGACTATTCTAATTTTTGTTTGCAATGTAATGTCTCTGCTTTTCACTATGTTCCCCAGGTTTCTCATCGCTTGTCTCCCAAGAATCAGTCGCCTTTTTATTTCATGGCTGCAATCCCCATCTGCAGTGATCTTTGATCCTAAGAAAGTAAAATCTGTCACTGCTTCTACTTCTTCCCCGTCTATTTTCCAGGAACTGATGGGGCCTGTTGCCATTATCTTGGTTTTCTTGATATTGAGTCTCAAGCCAGCTTTTGCACTCTCCTCCTTCAGCCCAATCAAGAGATTCTTTAGGTCTTCCTCACTTTCTGCCATTAGGGTGGTATCGTCTGCATATCTCAGATTATTGATGTTTCTCCCAGCGATTTTAATCCCATATTGTGATTCCTCCATCCCTGCACTGCGCATTATGTGCTCTGTGTATAGGTTGAATAAGCATGGTGACAAAATGCAGCCTTGTCTTACTCCTTTTCCTATTCCAAACCACTCTGTTATTCCATGTTCTGTCCTAACTGTTGCTTCTTGGTTCATGTACAGATTTCTCAGGAGGCATATGAGGTGCTCTGGTATTCCCATCTCTTTAATTACTTGCCACATCTTGTTGTGGTCCACACAGTCAAATGCCTTAGTGTAGTCAATAAAACAAAAGTAAACTTGTTTCTCGTATTCCTTTGTTTTCTCCATGATCCAGCGTATGTTGGCGATGTGGTCTCTAGTCCCCCTGCCTCTTCTGAAACCAGCCTGCACCTCTGGTAATTCTCTCTCCACATGCTGCTGAAGTCTGTCCTGTATTATCTTGAGCATCACCTTGCTGGCATGTGGGATGAGCGCGATTGTTCGATAATTTGAACATTCTTTGGCATTGCCCTTTTTTGGGATTGGGACGTATACTGATCTTTTCCAATCCTGTGGCCACTGTTTTGTTTTCCAAATCTGCTGGCATATTGAATGCAGTAATTTGATGCCATCATCTTTTAGCACTTTGAAAAATTCAACTGGGATACCATCATCTCCACTAGCTTTGTTGTTTGCAGTGCTCTTTGCAGGCGCACCCCCCCAATAACGGACACAGACAACATTGAAAGTGGATAACAGCAAAGGGCCACATTTATTGATTCAATGCCCTAGTCCGAATTATAAATTTGTATTGGTAAAACGACCAATCATAATTCCTAAGGCAAGCAGGCCGAAGTAACACTGGTAAGGTACCACCCCAAAATTGCCAACGGTAATTGGTTACAATGTATCAATTTGTATCAATTTGTTTGTTAACAACAAACAAATTGTTGACCGTAGTCAATAACTAACTCATGACCCCACCCTCTGACGCGTATCCGTGAAATCACAGGGGTGATGCATGCTGGTTAGCAATCGTCATCACCCCATCGCCTGGTTCGTCGTTGACCGGACAACGTTTAACTAATTTATTCCTGTCTAGTGTTGTCCAGTCAATTGCGAACCTGCCGGATACTTGTGGGTCATACTGTTTACCTTACCAGTGCTACCCGCCACACGGAGGGGCTTCACAGAAGACCTGACGCCCCCCCCAGACCGTCAGCTCGGTCAACAGGCCTGCTCGCCAGTCACCCAACAGGAGGTCCATACCTCCTCGCGACAGATGGACCCCATCCCCTGCATACAGGTCATAATTTTGTAGACTAATATCGGGGTGATGACTAACCCGCCCCCAAGCCCTGGTGGCAAGAAACCGAGCCACTGCCTTATTGACCGCGCGCCTAGCGCGGTCAAGAGCCAGGAGGTTAACGCCCCCTCTGTAAGAATGGCGCGGAACAATGTCCGACCAAACCAGGGTTGTGGCAGGCCAGACATAATGCAAGTAGGCGAGTTCCTCGCAAATCGCATGCTTGAGCGATAAGCCGGTGACCTGGCCCAAATCATTGCCCCCCAGATGTATGATTAGAATGTCAGGCGGGTCAGCCCCCAGGCCAGAAAAAAGGAAAGGCCGCAGCTCCTGCCATAACATCCCAGGCTTACCATGCCATGCGAGACTGGCGTGGTCACCCAGTCCCAGTCGGGGTCCCCACTCTGTCGCCGCAGCGTAACGCGCTGCCCTGTGCACATAGCTGTGGCCCACCAGCCATACTGTCACCGGTGTAATACGACACCCAGGGTCTGTAAGAAAATTGAGAAAAGGTGAGGTAAGGTGACTGGATTGGTACTCATGGCGGGAGTGGGCGCACATAAAACTGAAAACATTGTGAGCCCCACCTCCCCATGCTGCGTATGTCAGCCCCAGAGTACCCAAAAGCAGCTGCTGTAGAGGCTGCGCCAATACGGAACGAATGTGTGCCATAACGGGCACCTGGTAGGCCCACCCTGGTGAGGGCTCTGCCTGTCACCTTCCAAAACTGAAATTTAGTAAGGGGAGACCCATCTTGGTGACAGAAAAACGGGCCGTGGTGCATGCCACGCAGTGCCAGGAATTCCTGTAGGGCACCAACCGGACAGATGTCTGCCAAAGAACACCGTAGCAGTCTTACTCCACTGCCTACGCCATGCTGATCTGTTTTAGAGGAGCGGATCCTCAACTGGGCCCAGTCTTTGGCAACATAGACATCTTCGAGTTCCAGTGCCCTACCACTTGCATCCGCCTTAGACAGCATCACGAGTTCGCTGACGCGGAGCGCTCCAAAAAATGCCACCGTTGTGGCTGCATGAAAGAGGGCTGCCTCATAATGATCAAAACAGAGGCCTGGCCAGCCCCGGGCCAACTGGGTAAGAACCCATGGGGAAATAGGGTGCCGGTCGTCCGGGCAACGCCCGCGCTCGCGCACCCACCCCTCCAAAATGTGTCTCACACGGAAGTCAGAGGTGGTATCCACATGACCCCCTACTTTGGCCATAAAAGCCAACGCCGAGAGCTTGGATGCTATGGTGCGAGGTGCGAGGCCCTGTGCGTGCAGGTGAACCATGAACCGCAGAACATGGTCCACCGGGATAGGCCAGGTCTCTGGCAAGTGAAATTGAGTAGCAAAAACCCTGTACGAATTGAATGCTTGTTGATACGCCTTACGCGTGCGTGGCGCTAGTGACAGGCCAATCGCCCGGTTCACCTCTCCTTGCCAATAATCCACATCTCGTCCGGGAGTGGCGAGGGAAATTCCTCCGCATCCGGGGCCAAGGCGCGTAACCGGGAGATCTGCAGGCGGGACAAAGCGTCAGCAATATCGTTATTAACCCCTGGGACATGCCTGGCCCTGAACAAGACGTTGAGGCGCAGGCAGCGCAGTACAAAATGGCGCACTAGATCCATAACCCTGGGCGATTTAGAAGTCTGTGCATTGACAATGTGTACAACGGCAGCATTGTCGCACCAGAAATGCACCACTGAATTAGCCCACTGTTCGCCCCATAGCATCAAAGCCCCCAGAATGGGAAAAAATTCCAGGTATGTGAGATCCCGCAGGCGACCTGTGCCTGCCCATGCCGGTGGCCACCCACCATAGGCCCACTTCCCATTGAAGTACATCCCATAACCCAGGGATCCTGAGGCATCAGACTGGATCTGGAAATTGGGGGATGCCAGGAGGTCAGACCTCCAAAATGAGACCCCGTTAAACTCCCTCAGGAATTGCAACCAGACGAACATGTCTGCCCTGATACCCTGGGTAAGCCTGACTCTGTGGTGGGGCCTGGATAACCCTGCCATGGCGTCGCATAAGCGCCGGGCAAAAGCCCTGCCCGGTGCGACCACCCTGCAAGCAAAATTAAGGTGCCCATGTAGCACCTGCAGTTCCCTCAGGGATGCCTTACGCTTGGCCAGCAATTCAGAGATAAGGGTCACTATCCTGGACACCTTATCACCCGGCAACCTAGAAGCCTGCACTACTGTGTCAATCTCAACCCCCAGGAATACTAACTTGGTCGATGGGCCCTCGGTCTTTTCGGGCGCTAAAGGGACACCAAGTTCCTGCATTAGCGTCTGAAATGTATTGAGGAGACGTGCGCACGTGTCCCAGCCCCGTTCACCCCCGAATAGAAAATCATCCAGGTAATGGGCTACAGACCGGGACCCTGACCTGCGGACGAAAGCCCACTCTAGGAAGGTACTAAAACGCTCGAAAGCCGAGCATGATATGGAGCAGCCAAAAGGCATGGCCTTATCAAAATAATATTCCCCTTTAAATTTAAAACCCAGCAATTCAAAGTCGCCCGGGTGCACCGGCAAGAGGCGAAAAGCTGACTTAATGTCGCACTTGGCCAGCAGGGCACCCGGGCCACACGAGCGCACCATGCGCAGCGCATGGTCAAACGATGTATACCTGACCGAACAAAGGTCATCAGGTATAGCATCGTTGACCGATCGGCCTGCTGGGTAGGACAAATGATGAATAAGGCGAAACTCCCCTAGGGACTTTTTGGGAACCAAACCCAATGGCGAGACCTTAAGATTGGGAAACGGGGGTGCGGGGAAAGGTCCAGCGACCCTGCCCGCGTCTAACTCCTTTTTAATGCTGGCCGCAGCCACCTCCTCCCTTCCTCTGAGGGATAAAAGGTTGGGAGCATCCTGAGGGGACCTATCACCCATAAAAGGGATACGAAATCCCTGCTTAAAACCTTGAAGGAGATACTCCCCGTCCTCCCCCTTCGGGTACGATGCGAGCCAGCGCTCCAGCATGTCCACCTTAATTGGGGAGGGGGCCTTTTGGAGAACTAGCTCCATCCGTGGCAGCCTTGCCAGCCCACTGTCCACCCCTCCCTCTGCCTCGCGCCCCCCCAGGCTTGGGACAAGCAGAGGCTGCGTGGGGACCAGAACATGTGGGACACTCATGCTTATACCTGCAGTTCTTTCGATTGCAGGAACCATTTGACGAGAAAGTCCAGCACAGCAGGCGGGCTGGAACCCCCTGCCCCGCCGGTTGGCGGGTAACCTGCGCTGGAGCCGCTCGCTGGACCGCATGTCCACAATGGTATCTATCCCCCGGGGCAGGGCGTGTGGGTGTCATATACAAGAGCCACAGTCTCTGGCACGGCTCGTCCCATCTCATCTCGGGGTGGAGGGGAATCCTCATACGGAATTCCTCATCATATGCTAGCCATGAGGGGCCCGGAAAATCGACCATCGCCCTATATATGTTGTCCAAATATTGGACCATGGGAATAGCTAAATCCGGCCGCGCCCTCAGATACACCGCCATATATATTAAATAAGCGGGGAGCCAGTTGGCCCAGGTACGCGGCGGCTTACGGCGGCGTGCCTGCTCCTTATCCTTCTCATCCTGACCCTCCCTTTCCTCCTTGGTGGGCTCTCTGTTCAGGAGTGAGAAGATATCTACGTACTCCCCTCGCCATATCTTTTCTCTGGTAGCCTGTGCCAAGTGATCACCCAATGGCAAGGAATACCCTGCCGTTGGCAAAGCCGAAAAGGGGACAGCCGGCCTATTAAAAGGGGCCTGAGCTAACCCTGCCACCCCCAGGACATTCCCAGCAGTATAAGGACCGAGGCCCACCCCAGTGGGCATGGTGGCAGTCGTTGTCGCCGGGTGGGTCGCCAGCAGCGTGGCCCCCGCACCACCCGCGCGAGGCCAAGGCCACTGAAAGGCCCCCCCTATGTTGGGAATGTGTGTAGATGTACTTGCTTGCACCGTATACTCACATGCTGCACCCCCGCGGGCCGCCCCCACCGGGGGTTCCGGCCCACTGGGGGCGTCGGAGCTCACGACCGATGTAGAGCTCATCACCGGGGCTTGACCCGCACCAGGTTGCTGGCTGGGGAGCTGCGAGGCAGTGGCCGGAGCCGCGCCACCCGCCTGCAGCAGCTCAACCCTCCCCGCCGGCTGTTGTCCTGCTGCCGACATCGCCTCAAAAGGTACCCCGAAGGGGGCGCCTGCCTGACTGGCCCGGGCCAAAGACGCCTCCAGGGCCGCAATGCGGGCCAGTAAGGTGTCCACGTTGACCATGGGCAAAGGGCCGGCCGGCCCGCCTGATCCTGGCATGGGGACAGGTCCCTGCGCCCCAGGGCCCATATATGGCCATTGGCCAGCGCCAAAGCCCGGTAGGGCTGGTGAAGAAACCTGCCAAGGCAGGGAGCCGGGCCACCCCCCAAGGCTAGAGGGCCCCGGGTGAGGCTGCGGCCCAAAAGAAATAGGCCCGACGGAGTGGGCAGGAGGAGGAGCGGTGTCCACCGCTCGCGGGCCGCGGGCCGGAGCGCCCTCCGCGCCCGCACTCTGATCGGGCCAAGGGGCAATAGACCCCATTCCACCAGCCCCGGCCGGGGGTGGCAAAGGTGGCTGCTGAGGAGGCGGCACCACGGTCCTCCGACCTGGGTTGCGCCTCCTAACAGCCCGAGCTGAACTCGAAGCTGCCTTCTTTTTCGAAGGCATCTCTCCTGAAGCAAAAAAGGGAAGCCAGCCAGGCAGAATCGCCACCAAAAGGCTTCCCGGTAAGCTAACGAGCGACGGAGACGCAGGGGAAAAAACTTCTCCGCTCCGTCGCTGAGGCAAAATGGCAGCTCGGCTGCCTCGTGGCCACCCCTTTTATAAGGGAGCTGGCCACGCCCCTAACTACCCGGATTCTCTGTCCTGTGGGGGGGGGCCCGCAAAGGGCGCGGCGGCCATTTTGGCGCCGCGCTTGCATTAGGGCCTTTATGACTTCGCTCTCCAGGATGTCTGGCTCAAGTTCAATTTCTTCATCATTGTGATTATCAGGAGTGTTGAGGTCCTTTTTGTAAAGTTCCTCTGTGTACTCTTTCCATCTTTTCTTAATTTCTTCTGCATCAGCTAGCTCCTTTCCGTCTTTGTCCCTTATCATGGTCATTTTTGCTTTAAATGTTCCCTTGATTTCCCCAATTTTTTTTGAAAAGATCTCTGGTTCTGCCTCTTTTGTTGTTTTCCTCCATTTCTCTGCACTGTTCTTTTAGGTAGTTTTCCTTGTCTCTCCTTGCTTTTCTTTGAAATTCTATGTTCAAATGATTGTATTTTTTCCTTTCTCCTTTGACTTTGGCGTTCCTTCTTTCCTCTGCTATTATAAGAGCCTCATCAGACAACCACTTTGCTTTCTTACTCTTCTTTTCTTTTGGTATGGTTTTCTTCGCTGCTTCCTGCATGATGTCCCTCATCTCCGTCCATAATTCTTCCGGTACTCTGTCTACCGAGTCTAAGCCATTAAATCTGTTCATCACCTCCACCGTGTATTTTTTAGGGATGCTGTTTAGGTGATATCTTTCTGGTCTCCGTGTTTTCCCTATTTTCTTTAGTCTAAGCCTGAATTTTGCGATCAGTAGGTTGTGATCTGAGCCACAGTCTGCTCCAGGTCTTGTTTTTGCTGACTGTATGGAGGTTCTCCATCTTTGGCTGCAGAGTATGTAGTCAATCTGGTTTCGGTTTTGGCCATCTGGTGATGTCCATGTGTAAAGTCGCCTCTTGTGTTGCTGGAAGAGAGTGTTTGCTATGACCAGTGCGTTCTCTTGACAGAACTCTATCAATCTTTGCCCTGCTTCATTCTGTGTTCCAAGACCAAATTTGCCTATTATTCCCTCCACTTTTTGATTTCCTACTTTGGCATTCCAGTCTCCTAATATAATTTGGACATCATTTCTTGGTGTCTGTTCTATGAGGTGTTGTAAGTCCTCATAGAACTGGTCCATTGTGGCTTTATCTGCACCAGTGGTTGGTGCGTATATTTGGATCACAGTGACATTGAAAGGTTTGCCTTGGAATCTGACTGACATCATTCTGTCATTTTTGAGATTGTATCCCATTACTGCTTTTCTCACTCTTTTATTGACAATTATGGCTACTCCATTTCTTCTAAGGTTTTCTTGCCCGCAGTAGTAGATACGATGGTTTCCAGAGCTGAATTCACCCATCCCTGTCCATTTGAGCTCACTGATGCCCAAGATGTCAATGCTTATTCTTTCCATCTCATTTTTTACCACTTCCAGTTTTCCTTGATTCATAGACCTCACATTCCATGTCCCTATGCAGTATTGTTTCCTGCAACACTGTATTTCTCCTCCCCCTTTCGTATCCCTCCCCCTTTTCAGATCTGCTGTGCTGAGCATCCCCTTGTTTTGCCTTTTGTTTTGGTCCATAGGGTTCTCTTGGCAAACTTTGTGGCGTGCCTTGCCGGTCTCTACACCAGTAATGCACTTCAGTAATGCAACTTAAAAGGTGAAACAAATATATGAGATAGACTCATTACATGCAAAGCGAGATAGTTCAAGCCTTACTTTGTTATAACATTGATGCTTATGGTTTACAAATTATGAAAACCCCAACCCCCAATCTCATGTACCCCATAATCATCACATAATCTCATGTACACTGTATACCATGAACATCACAATTATAACGAATTAAGGCATGACATCTCTTGCTTTGCATGTAGTGAGTCTATCTCATATATTTGTTTCAGCTTTTAAGTGAAATGAATGAACATTTGCACGATATTCTAATTTTCCGAGTTTCACCTGTATGGCTCACTGAGTACAGCAAGTTGGAGTATTCTATATTTTATGTCGTTCCTCATGATATGGACAAGGTATTGAAGCTTTCTTTGTTTAGTGGTCTTAAAGAGTTCTTGTTCTTTATCCATTTGGCACAATACTTCTATGTTAGTCACATGATCAGCCCATGATATCCTTAGCAGCCATCTGGAGATCCACATTTCAAAAGCTTCAATCCTCTTTTCAGATGCTTTAGTCAATGTCCAAGCTTCAACTCCATATAGCAACACTGGGAATATGTAACATCACACTATTCAGATCTTTGTAGTGAGAGTTAGATCTTTACTACATACCAAATGTCACATTTTTATGAAAGCAGAACTTGCTTTTTCTATTCGTATTTTAATACTTGCAAATATTCATATTTTAATACAGTACTTGCAAATCTTAAATTCCCCCAAAAAATTTCAATCTGAAAACAGTAGTGAGACAATAGCTTTGTTGTTATTGGAATGGTTGACATAAACACCATAATTGTTAAACTAAAATTGTTAAAGGTTTCCTATAACTTGGTTCAAACACTGATCCAAATGGATCCTACAGCCAAGAAATCAGAAGACTGATACTCAGAAGGACAGCAATTAAGGAACTAGAAAGTGTCCTCAAAGGTTAGGACAATCAAGTGGAAACTAAGGTCAAGATCATCCCACTATTACATTCCTTACAGCTAAGTATAGATGTGAAAGAAAGCTGTCAGGGGTGAAATATTCATTGGAAATATGATGCTAGAGGAGAGTTCTGTACATAGCATGGACCACTGAAAAGACAAACATGTGGGTTCTAGATTAAATTAAGCCTGAACTCCTTCCAGGGGCAAAAAGTTAAATTTTGTTGTATTTTGGGCACATTATGAGAAAACAAGACTTGCTAGAAAAGACACTAATGTTAGGAAAAGTTGATGTCAGAAGTAAAGAACACAAAATATGACAGCACATTACCACCAAGCATAAAAAATCAGACAGATGTGCATGTTGAATACCTGAGTGGTATAGGTATTTGGCTGCAGGAAGACTATTGACATGATGATAGCCAATCTCTGGAATGGATATGACACCTGAAAAAGAAGAAGTATTTTCCTTATGACAGAAATAGCAAAATTCCTACCCTCAGCCTGATATGTATTTTGGTTGAGATTACACATAGTTGAAACACAATGTGGATGAATGAAAGCTTACATCACCTGGGCACAAGATTCTGACTCATACACACTAAAACAGGAAGGTTTACAAACTAGGTTTAATTCATCAGATTAACTATTCTTAATTATTTACATGGAAATAGCAATGTCTGTGATATGATTGTGGGAGAGGAGATTTAGGAAGCCGCATTTCCTTCCAAACATATACATTGCTGTAGTGCAGCAAAAAATGACTCCATTTTCTAAAAATGGAGTTTTTAGGGAATGTGAGCCTTTCTAGTAATCAGAATCATAGTTCCAACAGGTTTCCAGGAGTGTGGTTGTATTTTTGAAACAAGACATATGTTCTCCTTATCTTGTTTTCAAATAAAATTGCTGCTTTTTCATACATTGCATTTGCATTGTTGAATTTTGATGCTGTCGTGGTGAGTTTGATGACTGAAGACAGCATAGGCAACAGATGGAGTGGGGATCACAGTTCATGTGTTGTCCACCCCTACTCTAGATTGTAGATTGTTCATTATGAATGAATGAGTGTCATGCGACAAACTCATTTGCCATGTGCTACATGTCTGGGAGAAAAACAGCACACATTCCCCCAGTATTGTTGATATCAATAACACAGCAGGCCAGTCTGTGTAGCAGATTCTTTGTTCAGGAGTGGCACAGTTGATAATTTGGTGCACTTCATAAATAGCTGCACTGTTAAGTTGATATCTGGAAGAAATAAATTTTGATGGCTAATAATGGAAAGGTCGGGGGTGAAACTGCTTTCTCTATTATGTGCCTGCAAGTTGTGATGGAGCAATAAGTTATTGTGATATAGTTTTATTCTGGAAATGGCTGATATTTTGGGGCAGGCTAGAGCCATTTGAGCCCTTCAGTGAGCGATTAACTCATCTTTGCAGCAGGACAGTAAAAATGCTTCTCTACTAGAAATCATGTAGTCAAGGCTATCACTCTTGTGTTTCTTATTTTCTTGCTTTCACACCTTGTGATTTGTCCGCCAGTGTCATTGTAACTAGCCTTTGGCAAAATGATTTTAGACAAACAGATTTTGCAGATTGGAATAGTTGCTCTTCTTTTTTTAGTTGTATTATTTTCTAGCTTCCAGCAAAAACACATAGAATCTCTGCCCTTTATCAGTGGTTGTGGTGGTACTTTAATTCCTTTTATTTTCTTATATAATTTAAAACTACTTTCTCACACAATTGAAGAAATTTGCTAGCCTCCAATATGTTTGAATAGACTGCTTTTGAAACACCTGAAAAATAATGCTGGTTGAAGGGTTGAAGGTTTTATACTATTATTACACATACACATTCACATACATTATTACACATACACATACACATTATTACACATACTGTACTGGCATTTTTATTGCATTACATGTTTGATTTGCAGCCAATGACATACAGCGTGAAACAATATATGTCAAATAATGTGCCATAGGTCCTTTTGGTAAATGGTCACATGACTCCTGTTCCCTTCTTCCATTTCTTGTAAAAATTAAAGGCCTAGTATAGAGTGAAAGAAGATGAAGCACTTGGAACTACATCTCTAGGGCAGTGGTTCCCAATGTGGGGCCCACACCCCACAGGGGTACTTCAACTCCCAGAAGCCTTAGTCAGTACATTGGCTGATCAGTTCAGTGCTTTGGGGAATTGACTTAGGCTTCTGGGATTTGAAGTCCAAAAACCAAAGGTTGGGAAAAACTGATCATCACAATCATAGAGCAAAGCATGAAGTGGTACAAATCAGATGGATTCTTTTGAACTGTCATGTAAAAGAAAGAGCATATGAGGTTTGTGACCAGAGCATGGGTTGACACTCTGAAATTTTTGAATGAGCTTCTTTTTGTCTACGAACCACCTCTAAATAGGGACCACACTGAGACAGAAGGGTAGCTAAGATAGTAAGAAGATATATCCTGTTTCCGAAGAAATCTATATTATTAGAGCTTTTGGCACTCTGAGACTTGGCCTCATCGCTTCATTGTAGGTGCAAAGACAATAAATTTACCTAAGGCCAGAGAAGCAAGTGACGTTGTCAAATAATGACAGCATTAACTGTCAATTTGGCAAATGTGAATGATGCCTCTATCCGATAGAGTATATGGCAGGTACTTCAAATATGGAAGTAGAATGTTGCTTTTTCACACCAAGTGTGTAATACTCTATAGCTTATCTTTTAGTTCTTTATCAGTATAAGATAAACAACAAACAAAAAAGGGTGGAATAGAGCAGGGTGTGATTGGACAGGGAAATAGACCACAATTTAGACTGCTGGTTGGAGCAGTCTGGTATGAGCTATTTTGTGGCAATTACAAATGCACTACAGCCCAACCCTGATCTATGCTTAAACTGGATCAATTTGATCCCAGACTAGCATGATTCCTCAGCAGACGGAAGGGCCACTTTAAAAGAGATTGTTCCCTTTAAGTGATACTTTCTGGAGTGATCAGACATGAACTTTTTGCGGCTGTCTGAGCTCACCCTTATTTGGAATAATAAGTTTTTATATGTTTCTATATTATATGCAAGTTTCAGAAAAAGCAGTCTGATCCCCATTGAACTGAAAAGTATATGAATGCTTTAATCTGAAGTCTAGATTTTCAAATGAAAAGACATCACTTTCCTAAGGGATTTCTTTAAACTTCTGTTTGCACAGTGCTTCCATAAGGAGGAATTATAGTTACAATATGTCAGACATCCTGCTTAGATTAGAATAAATGTGCTTTAGCAGTGGTAAATCATTAAATGACACTTCATATTATTTTTTGAGAAATACATTTCATGGTTACTTTTAGGGTTGGAAAATAATTTTTAACATCTGAGTTGTTTTTGATGTGTTGCAACTCAGCTTCACTTATGAGTAGAGAAATTGTTTTTAACATTTGAATTGTTTTGAAGTGCTGTAGCATTTTAACTAATGCTAATCTGGAAGGAGTCAAAAACTAGGTTTACATTAATGAAAGTAATGAACTGACAGTCCTCCAGAAAGGAGAACATTTATCCATCTATCTTCTGGAATTAACACACATTTTTGTAAGGCAAATTCAAGCTATTTCCATACTTTGTACATTACAAATGCATTTAATAGTTGAGTTTTGGCAAAAAGGGACTTCCGCCATATTCCAGCTGTCCTGGGTTCTAGCTTCCCACAGTAATCATAGTAAAGATTATTTAATCATATTCTGGGAACCTCTTCTTCTTGTGCCATATCCAATTCTGAATACAGTGGTACCACACTTAAAGAGCATAATGTGTTCCACAGGATTGCTCTCTAAGCGAGTTTGCTCTTTAAGTGAAACACCATTGTAAGTGACCAATTGTGACTTCTGGTGGGGGGATTGTGGACCCCGATTTAGTTGTTAAGTGAGTTTTTGTTTGGTTTTAGTTGCTAAGTGAGGCGAGCATTCAGATAAAATTCTGCTCTTTAAGTGAGTTAGTCTCTAAGCAAGGTGCTCTTTCTGTGAGGTTTTACTGTAAAGGTGTTCATCATGGCAATCATCCATGAAGATTGTCCTGAGAACATAATGCAGTGGCCTTCCATTTGCCTACCGTATCACAGCATGACACCCATATAACTGATTCAGCTCCATGTGTCACTTTCTGGTCCTGAGCCCTTTTGGCTCACAAAGACCTCATTGGCCCCAGGCCAGTAAAAATGAAGCTGCTACCCTCCATCAAGATGGATTCAAGTGGGATTTAATCCACTTGGTGACCATGACTGTGCCGTGTGAACTTTGCCACCCAAGGTCGTTAGTCCTCAGGGTTGTCAGGTTAGTTAACCACTGCCAGATTATCAGTGTTATGCACTGACAGTTGGGTCTACTCTTGTGGCTCCCAACATGGGACACACACCCCATGGAGGGCAATTTGATTTTTAAGAGGAGTGGGGCAATTCAAGAATGAGTTGTTAACAGTGGATGGCCTTTATGCTTGCTCCACATTAATTAGAGTTCACTTTTGAATAATATGAATTCTATGTCATGGGGGTGGGATTAGGATTTTAGAGATGCTTAGGTGGGGTATGGCCAAAAAAGGTTGGGAACCTCTGCTATAGAAATTCAGGAGGAAGGTGATACCTTTATGGGATCATTACATTGCATAAACTTTCGAGATTCAAGATCACTTCGTCAGGCATGCATCAATTTCTTGTGGATAGGGTATAAAAATTATAAAGGAAAGTTCCAAAAGTTCTTTTCTATCTGACCAAGAGTGGGTATATTGGCTAGTAGCTAAATAAAATTCCTCTAGTTAGCCCATTCTAGCACCTCCAAGACACGTTGGGGGAGAAGGGTTTAGTCATAGCGCCCGAGAAAGTGCAAAAGTCAGAACCTTATTCATACTTAAGGCACAGACTTTTGCGATCCTTTGCAGCACCAGTGCTGCCACCGATCAACATTAAGTTATGCTTATAGAGCTTCAGCAAATTTTGGAGAACATTAATTGGGCAAGGTCATACTTTAAAATAGACAATGACCTCTTAAAGCCGCTCTTTGCGCTGTTAACCCAAGGGAAACAGCCCGCCGACCGGATACAAATTAACAGGGAAGCAAGACTAGCATTAGCAGCTGTAAATAGGATCCTTAGCAGTCGATGGGTGGACAGAATCGAGGGGGGGGGTGATGGCCCCAATCCTGAATCTGTACATAGCCAGAACAGGAAACCTTTTTGCAGGAGCGTTGGGCACCGATTCAAATGGCGGGGCGAGGATCATGGAGTGGGTGTATTTGCCAAACACCCCCTCCAAAAACATCATGCCACCACAGGAATTAGTTGCCACAATAATTCACAGAGGAAGATTTAGAGCCAGAGACATTTCAGGCTACGACTTAGCCAAAATAGTTGTTCCTTTCAGCAAGGATCAGATCCAGCAATTAATGCAGATGGGAGACTCTTTGCCCATCGCATTGGAAGGCTTCACAGGAAGCTTAGCATACCACTTGCCAAAAGACCCCAGATTGGTTTAGCTCCAGAATCAGCCCATAAAGCTGCAGGCATGCTTTCTATGGCCCCGATCTGGGGGGCCAAGACAGCATTCACTGACGGGGGGAAAACTTACGGAGTTCTCACATGGCATGAAGAAGGGGCATGGAAAATGCTGCTTACACTTCCACAGAAATCAGCTCAAAGGGCGGAATTGGTGGCAGCAAATCTAGCCCTGAAAATGTTTGCTAACAAAGCACTTAATATGATCACTGACAGTCAGTATGTTAGGAATTTGATCCACAATTTGCCAGGGGCGTACATCATGCCATCCATAGATGAGAATCTATTGAGCCTGTTTCTGATCATGCAATTTCACTTGTGGTGCCACTCAGAGCCTCTGTATGTGGCACACATTCGCAGTCTCCAGGACTTGCCAGGACCCATTTCAGAGGGAAATCGCAGGGCAGCCGCAGCCACAAGGGAAAGTCAGCAAAAGTTAGCAGTGGGAGTCTTCACGACCCCAATCCAGAGCCATGCATTCTTTCATCAAAATGCCAAAGCATTGGCACGGCAGTTCAACCTGCCACTGTCGCAAGCGCAAGGCATAGTTCACTCATGGCCACAGTGTGTAGGAGCTTTGGGAGGGCCTTCGTGGGGTGTCAACCCATGGGGGACAGGATCTAATCAGATTTGGCAAATGGACGTCATGCACATCCCACAATTTGGGAGATGGCAGTATATGCACATCTCCATTGACACATTCCCGCAGTTTGCCTAGAAGGGAGAAGCTGCAACCCATGTAGAGCAACATCTCTTGTCATGCTTTGCGGCCATGGGCAAACCAAGCCACTTGAAGACTGACAATGCACCGGCTTATAGTTCCAGACAGCTAGCGACATTCCTAGCAACTTGGGACATAAAGCATACATTTGGCATTCCATACAATCCCCAGGGACAAGCCATTGTTGAATGGGTGAACCGGATGCTAAAGTCCTACATCGGAAAACAAATAGAGAGGGAGGAGATAGGCCCCCCCCCTGAAAAGCCAGGGTCAGGCACAGCAGTGCCTGCATAAGGTTTTATTCACTTATAATCATCTCAATATTTTTTCGGACTGCACTCCACAGGAGAAGCATTTCTAACAGCGGGAAATTCTCCCGCATCCCATGGTTCACTTCAGAGTGCTGCCAGACCCCTCCTAGAGAGGCCCAGGGCCCCTGATAACACGGGGGAGAGGGTATGCAGCGATTATGTCTCCTACAGGAACCATCTGGATTCTGGCCCGCTGTGTGAAACTGCATTTCAAGAGTCATGGCGTGGATGAACGTGATGAAGGACCCCCTGCCAGAGATGGAGGAGATGAACCTGATGACGGGACGGAGGCAGAGCAGGCGGCCTTGGCCGAGGCGACCCAGGATGGAGGAGCAGAGAGTGACATGGGGAATGATCAAAACCCTGTGTGACGATGCCATGACCATTTTGCAAGAGAACCACTCTAAGCCCACTCCGCACAATAACGTAGCAGTGGTGTTGGCTCAGATCACCTATAATTCTTTGATGATAGTTATGATTTTCCTGCTGCTGGCTGGGGGAGGGGTTCAGGCCACTCCAGCAGCAGGGGAGGAGGACTTGACAGCTAGGTTTCAGTATAACATTTGGAAGAAATTGGCCTGATTTGTCAACCGGACAGACTTCTGCCTTCAGCAGACCACCGATGCTTCCTCACTTCTAAGTACCTGCTTGATTCCGGTTTGCCATGCACCAGGTGAGCAGGCCAGAAGTCGCAAATGGCCGAACTCTCTTGGGCCACACCAGGACATGACTTATGTGTCCTATCCCCTTTGGGGTATTAGGACCACAAAAGTTTTGCCCACCGATGCAGTTACCCTAAACACACCCAGGATAGCCATTGACAGAAATACCTCCTGTGCCAGGATGCTAGGGTGCTCTTTAGGTCGGGGTGCCCACTTGCCTTGCCTGGACATGGGAAAAGAGACTTGGACTTGAACCAGCCAGTACCCATCAGCCATGTGCACTCGCACATCATTTTGCCCTTAGGTTGGTTTTGGACATGCAACCAGTGAACTTGGAACTATATACCCGCTAATGTCACAGACTCTACCTGTTGTGTGAGTCATTTAACCCTTGCACTCCCGGGGAGGGAAGCAGTGATATGGGGAGGGGGGGCAATCCAAGCACCGTGGGACCCTGTTAGATAACACTTGTGACAGCGACATCACTCTCCTCAGCAAGGCTGAGTATGTAGCCCTTGCAGTCAGCTTGGTGGGGGTGCCTGGGTTGACTGTAGGCAATGCAGCTAGGATCAATAAGCTAGCATGTGCATTAGCTAAAGCCATCAACCATGCTTCCATAGCCATCGCCAAATTGAACCAGGAGCAAGCTGAGCTCTGCCATGCGGTCTTAGATAATTGTGCAGCAATCGATTACTTGCTGCTTCTACACCACTTTGGTTGTGAGTCCGTCCGGAACATGTGCTGTTTCAATCTGATGGACAATTCCCGTATTGTCCAGAACCAGATTTCCCAACTGGACACCTTGGTCCAAAATATTAAGCAAGACGCCCCATGGGCATGGTGGGATGCATTATGAGAGTGGATTCCGTGGAGATGGGCACAAACAGCGGTTCAAGCCATACTTGGCATGGTGATCCTTGGCATCACCCTTTGAGGTTTTGTGCAGTGTGTCCCCTCACTTCTGTCCATATGTGCCTCGCGTCAGAGGCCGGGAGGAAACCTCACCCCAAAGCAGCCCTTACCTCACATTCAGCGAGCCCTCAATCAGGCAGCATTAAAGGAATGAAAAGGGAGAGATGTGGACTGCCCGCATAGCGGGAAGTCTTATGAATATGAATTTATTAATAATCTTCTCCCTAAAAGTTCATTTGCCAGCCACAGCAACGCCATAATTTAGAGTAAGACTTCCTATCTCAGAAGCACGGACTTCGCTGGAGAAGTTAGATAAGGATTGGGCCACATACCTGAACTGCCTCCCGATTGACAGGCAACATCCTGGTTTAACATGACAATGGCCACATATGTTTCCCTGAGTTAAGGTAAACAATAGAGATTAATAGACACAAATGAGATAGGGCCTAGGGAAACAGATGCTCCTTTAGATTAGAGTAGAATATTAGTAACCCTTGATATAGTATAGGGGTGACTTAGAAATGCTTAGCAAGCAGCTCCACTCTGTAATCAGGGGCGGTGACAACCTCAAGGTCTTACGCCTACAGGCAGGGTAATAAAAGCTTTTTGCCCACCTCATTTTGGGGCCGGACCACTACATCACGGCCTTGGTGTGTCTTAATTCCAGCACAGCAGGGTTTCACATTACAACAGTTTTACAATCAAGTCTTTGCTGCAAAAGTGCACCCTTTAGCATGGTGCAAACTGCATGTTTTTTTCATTATGTTCTGATTGGTTCCCACCCTTTCTGAGAAGCTGGGTAAATGTATCTAGTTAGCCAACTGTTATTCTTTGTGTATATAAGCAAGCCACGTTACCCTTATTCCCCTGGTCTGAACCATCCAAGTTATGAGCTGTTAATAAATCACTTATGTTTGAACTGCTGGTCAGAGTATTTCCTGCATTCGGACACAACAGTATGGTAGGAGCTTCTCAACTCCTGATGAGAAAGAAGTGATCATAGGTAACAAGGGTGGTTGATACTTTACTAGACTACTAAAATTTTACAACTGGTAGCTAGTTTTTGACTAACCCACAGCTTTTTCATAGTAGTCCTTACCAGAGGTAGCACTGAATTGTGCAGTTGGTGGAGAAATCAAGTTTTGTCTAATCTATTTTTTTTGTGTTTTTGAAGTTGTGGGGGAAAAACCACATTGCAGGTGCACCCCCCAATAAAGGACTCAGACACTGGTAAAAGGGGATAATGGCATTGGGCCACATTTATTGATTCATGCCCTAGTCCGAATTATAAATTTCTATTGGTATTCAACCAATTATAATTCTTAAGGCAAGCAGGCCGAAGTAACACTGGTAAGGTTCCACCCAAAATTGCCAACGACAATTGGTTACAATGTATCCATTTGTATCAATTTGTTTGTTGACAACAAACAAATTGTTGACCGTAGTCAATAATCTAACTACTGACCCCACCCTCTGACGCGTATCCGTAAAATAACGGGGTGATGCATGCTGCCTAGCTCGTGCCATCACCCCATTGCCTGGTTCATCGTTGACCGGACAACGTTAACCAACTTGTGCCTGTCTAGTGTTGTCCAGTCAATTGCGAACCTGCCAGATACCTGTGGGTCATAAATGTTTACCTTACCAGTGCTACCCGCCACACGGGGAGGCTTCAATAAAGGCTCACCGCCCCCCCCCCCAGACCGTCAGCTCGGTCAACAGGCCTGCTCGCCAATCTCCCAACAAGAGGTCCATACCTCCCGGCGACAGATGGACCCCATCCACTGTGTAAAGCTCATAATTTTGGAGACTGATGGTGGGGTGTCGTATGACGCGCCCCCAACCCTTGTCCAGAAAGAACCGGGCAATAGCCCTGTTCACCGAGCGCCGAGCCCAATCAAGGGCCTGGAGGTTAAACACTCCCCTGTAAGCGTGCCGCGGTATCATGTCCGACCAAAGTAGGGTTGTGGCAGGCCACACATAATGCAAGTAGGCCAGGTCACCGCAAATCGCATGCTTCAGCGATAGGCCCGTGACCTGTCCCAAATCATTACCCCTGAGGTGTATAATCAGGACATCAGGCGGGTCAGCATCCCTGATGGAGAAAAGGAATGGCAACAGTTCCCGCCATAATATTCCGCGCTTACCGTACCACCTGAGACTTGCGGATGCACCCAGTCCCAGTCGGGGTCCCCACTCTGTCGCCGCAGCAAACTGCGCTGCCCTGTGCACATAGCTGTGGCCCACCAGCCATACTGTCACCGGTGTAAGACGACACCCAGGGTCTGTCAAGGAAAAAAGGAAACAGGGCAGTGACTTAACTGGTACTCACTGTTGAAGAGGGCGAACATACAACTGAAAACATCGTGATCCCCACCTTCCCATGTTACGTATTTCAGCCCCAGAGTACCCAAACGCCGCTGCGGTGGAAGCCGCTCCTATCCTGAATGAATGGGTGCCGTAATGAGCCCCAGGGAGGCCAACACTGGCTAGTGCCTTACCGGTCACCTTCCAAAATTGAAATTTAGTAACGGGAGACCCATCTTGGTGACAGAAAAACGGGCCAGGGTGTGTACCACGTAGTGCAAGGAACTCCTGTAGGGCACCAACCGGACAGATGTCTGCCATGGAACATCGTAGCAGTCTTACACCACTGCCTACACCGTGCTGATCAACCTTAGAGGAGCGTATCCTCAGCTGAGCCCAATCATTAGAAACATAGACATCTTCGAGTTCCAGTGCCCTACGACTCGCATCCGCCTTAGACAGTAGCACCAGCTCACTGATGCGGAGCGCCCCAAAAAAGGCCACCGTAGTAGCCGCGTGAAACAGGGTTGCCTCATACCTGTCGAAACACAGGTCATGCCAACCCCGTGCAAGGTGGGTAAGTACCCCTGGAGAAATAGGGTGGCGGTTGTCCGGGCTGCGCCCACGTTCCCGCACCCAACCTTCCAAAACATGTCGTATGCGAAAATCATTCGTGCTGTCAGCAAAACCACCCACCTTGGTCATGAATGCCAGCGCTGACAGCCTGGATGCTATGGTGCGGGGGGCTAAGCCCTGGGCATGTAAGTAAACCATCAATTGGAGGACGTGAGCCACTGGGATGGGCCAACTTTCAGGCAGCCGTGATTGGGCACAAAAGGCCCTGAATGAATTGAATGCATGGTTCTACGCCTTACGCGTGCGGGGGGCGAGTGACATGCCGATCGCCCGGTTCACCTCTCCTTGCCAAGCGTCCATATCTCGTCCGGGAGCGGCGAGGGAAATTCCTCTGCGTCCGGGGCCAAGGCACGGAACCGGGGGATCTGCAGACGGGACAAAGCGTCAGCAATATCATTATTAATACCTGGAACATGTCTGGCCCTAAAAAGCACATTGAGGCGTAGGCTGCGCAACACAAACTGGCAAACCAGTTCCATAACCCTGGGAGATTTTGACGTCTGTGAGTTGACAATGTGGACAACTGCCGCATTGTCACACCAGAAATGGACGACTGAATTGGCCCACTCCTCGCCCCATAGCATCAAAGCTCCCAGAATGGGGAAAAATTCCAGGTACGTGAGATCGCGCAAACGATCCGTGCCCCACCAGGCTGGCGGCCATCTGCCGTAGGCCCACTTCACTTCGAAGTAAATCCCATAACACAGGGACCCTGGCGCGTCCGACTGAACCTGAAAACGAGGGGAAACCAAAAGGTCGGACCTCCAAAATGACACCCCATTGAATTCCCTCAGGAACTGAAGCCAGATGAGCATATCAGCCCTCATGCCCTTGTTCAGTCAGACCCTGTGGTGGGGCCTGGCCAAGCCAGTCATGGCGTCGCACAAGCATCGAGCAAATGCTCTACCAGGTGCGACGACCCTGCAAGCGAAATTGAGGTGACCATGTAACACCTGGAGCTCCCGAAGGGACACCTTGCGTTTTGCCAGCAAGTCCAAAATGAGTGCAACGATCCGTGAAACCTTATCAACAGGTAACCTGGATGCTTGCACAACCGTGTCAATCTCCACCCCCAGGAATGTGAGCTTGGTTGAAGGGCCCTCGGTCTTTTCGGGCGCTAAAGGGACACCGAGTTCCTTCATTAGCGTCTGAAATGTATTTAGGAGATGCGTGCACGTGTCCCAGCCCCGTTCACCCCCGAATAAGAAATCATCGAGGTAGTGGGCTACAGACCGGGACCCTGACCTGCGAACAAAGGCCCATTGCAGGAAGGTGCTAAAGCGCTCAAATGCCGAGCATGAAATAAAGCAGCCAAAAGGCATGGCCTTGTCGAAATAAAATTCACCCCGGAACTTGAAACCCAGCAACTCAAAGTCACCCGGGTGCACTGGCAGGAGACGGAACGCGGACTTAATGTCGCACTTAGCCAGTAGTGCACCCGGGCCACATGAGCGCACCATGCGCAGGGCCTGGTCAAAAGATGTATACCTGACCGAACAAACGTCGTCAGGGATAGCATCATTGACCGAACGGCCAGCCGGGTAAGACAAGTGGTGCATCAAACGGAACTCCCCCGGTGACTTCTTGGGCACTAACCCCAACGGAGGAACCTTGAGATTGGGAAATGGTGGGACAGGGAAAGGGCCAGCGACCCTGCCAGCAGCAGCCTCCTTAGCAATGCTCATGGCAGCCACCTCCTCCCTTCCCCTGAGTGATAACAGGTTGGGTGCTTCTTGAGGGGACCTGTCCCCTGTGAAAGGAATGTGAAACCCCTGCTGGAAACCCTCAAGCAGGTAAGCTGCGTCTGCCCTCCTCGGGTATATCGTGAGCCAACACTCCGGCATATCCACATTAATTGGAGAGGGGGCCTTTTGCTTGAACAGCTCCCTCCGCGGCAGTTCTGCCCACTCCCTGTCCACCTCTACCTCTGCCCCGCAGTCCGCCTGCCCTAGGACACGCGAAGGCGGCATGGGGGCCAGCACAAGAGGGACACTCGTGCCTGTATCGGCACTGCTTCCTGTTGCACGCACCATTGGCCGAGAAGCTCCAACACAGCAGGCGGGCTGGAACCCCCTGCCCCGCCACCTGGCGGGGTGCCTGGGCTGGAGCAGCTCGCTGGACCGCATGTCCACAATGGTACCTCTCCCCTGGCGCAGGGCGCGTGGGGGTCATGTACAGAAGCCACAGCTTCTGGCAGGGCTCATCCCACCTCATCTCTGGGTGTAGGGGCACTCTCATACGGAATTCCTCATCGTAAGCCAACCACGACGGGCAAGGGAAGTCAACCATCGCCCGGTATATGTTGTCCAAATACTGGACCATCGGAATTGCCAGGTCAGGCCGGGCCCTGAGGTACACCGCCATGTATATAAGGTACGCGGGTAACCAGTTGGCCCACGTGCATGGCGGCTTACGTCGACGAGACTGCTCCTTGTCCTTCTCGTCCTGCCCCTCCCTCTCCTCTTTGGTGGGTTCTCTATTCAAGATGGAGAAAATGTCCACATACTCCCCCCGCCAGATCTTTTCCTTGGTGGCCTGGGCCAGGTGATCCCCGAGGGGTAACGAATAACCTGCTGTCGGCAAGGCCGACACTGGCACATTGACAGTGCTGGGCACCATGAAAGGAGCCTGGACCAGCCCCGCCACCCCCAGTAAGTTCCCTGCAGGACAGGGTGCCCCGCCCCAAGAGGGGCCTTGGAGTTTTGGAGCCGTTCCAGGATGGGCCGGCGGCGGCTGACCCGCCGCCCCAGCCAGGCGAGGCCACGGCCACTGTAAACCTCCCCCCGGTGTGGGTTGTGGTGTGGGTGCACTAGCTTGGACCGTATACTCACAAGTCGCACCCCCATGGGCCGCCCCCACCGGGGGTTCCGGCCCACTGCGGGCGTTGGAGCTCGCGACCGCAACCGAGCTCGTAGATGGGGCCTGACCACTACCTGCTGGCGGCATCTGCTGCGTGGGGAGCTGCGAGGCCGCGGCTGGCGCCGACTTACTTGCCTCAGGCAGCTCAACCTGTTCGGCCGCCTGCCGAGGACCGGCAGACGCTGAGTTGACATGTAAACCAAAAGGTGCCCCGGATGGATTAACTATCCCTAAAGATGCCTCCAGGGCCGCTACGCGGGCCAGTAGTGCATCAACGTTTACATAGCCCCCAACGCTGATGGGGGGCAAAGGGCCGGCCGGCCCACCGGTCGCTGGCGCCGGGCCAGGTCTCTGGACCCCGGGGCCCGAATACAGCCATGCCCCAACCACCGGCCCCGGAGGGGCCGGGGGCATGCCCTGCCAGGGAAGGGAACCCAGCCAACCCACTTGGTTAAAGCCCACCGCTGGAAGCTGCATGCCAAGGCCCGAAGGCCCAGCCTGGTTATGCGCCAGGCCCGGGCCGGTGGCCGCTAATTGCGGGCCGGGGGCCGCAGCCCCTGCAGGGCCGGTCTGAGGCTGCCCAGCCTCGGGCCAGTGAGCAATCGACCCCATCCCGCCGGTCCCGGTGGGCGCCCCCGGAAAGGGGGCCTGCTGAGGGGGCCCAGTCATGGTCCTCTGACCCGGCTGGCGCCTCCTTGAAGGGCGAACCGCGTTCGCCATCGCCTTCTTTTTGGAAGGCATTGCCGCAAATCGTTGGGAAGCCGAAGAAAAGAAGTGAGGAATTAACCGCTGCCCAAAAGAGGCTTCCCTGCTAAAGGGAAGAGCGACGGAGCAATTGGGGAAAAACTTCTCCTCTCCGTCGCTTCGGAAAATGGCAGCGCGGCTGCCTCGTGGCCACCCCTTTTAAAGGGTGCTGGCCACGCCCCCTAACTACCCGGATGTCCAAGTCCGGTGGGGGGGCCGCAAAGAGCGCGGCGGCCATTTTGGCGCCGCGCTTGCATTCTAATCTAACAAGGATTAATAGATGAGGGAGTGGGATAGGGAATATGAAGTCTACACTGGAGTGATTATCAGTGGTTTCTGATTTCTGTAGCTGATGGCATTTTCTTTCTTAGAATGTTAGACAGTTAAGATTCAGAGTATTGAAGCATGTTGACAGACAAGGCTCTCTCAGATACATAATACAAAGGGGAGAAATATGATCTAGGATGTGAAAAGTTGTATCTGTTTTGTATCTTTGCTGTTGTCTTATTTTTATACAATTCAGAAAAATGGCAGATTTAAACAGTAAAAGGCAACAGCGAATTCTCTCTCTTTTTCTTCTTTTACTAAAAACCTTCAAGGAGACACAAGACTGGGGAAACTTCTTAACCTTCTGTTAAGGATGTGTCTATCTTCTAAGCTTAAATGATGCATGAAATGGAAATTAAAAAAAATCCCTCAAGATGCTACTGTGCAAATTTTGACATGTTCGGCTATTTATGAAAGTAATAAGCACAAACAATTCAGAAAAGCTCAAAATGATAAGGATGGAGAAGAAAAACATAAACATTTTCTCATTATTGTTTTTAATTTTATTTTCCAGTTGAGGATCCCTAGACATCCCTTGAAGTAAACTGTTTGTGTTACATAACAAATGGTTTCCCACAGTCAGATACAAGGCTGCAAAATAATGCTTTCAAAAGAAAGTTCCTTTTCCCCCCTCAAGGAAAAAGCATATCTTTCCCATACAACTATTAACATTTCTTTCTTGGTTTTATGCGTGTTTAAATGGATTCCATATTGTAATTATATAGCTTTTCATCTAGTAGTATTTTTGAAGTCATCATTTAGTCCAAGGTCAACAACATGTCCTTTGCCAATAGGTTTGCAGTCTAGAAGCTTCATCCTGAAGCTCACCTGATGAGCTTTGCTTTGGGCAGGAATGCTGCTCCCTATCAACAGATACAACATTTTTACTGCTATCTATACCTATCAAGAAGGCGGGTGGGCCATGCGTGTCTGGCATGCATGGCCACACCCATCCCTACTATCCGGTAATGAGCTGTCAACACTTACCTTTTGATCCTGTGAGCATCGCCATAAGGATCTGGAAGTTGAGAGTGGGGCCAGTGCCCAACAAACCTGAACAAAAAAACTACGCTTCCCAGCATCCTCCGTGCCATACCACCCTTCATCCAATAAGGCTTTGGTAGAGTTGTGGGGAGGAGGGGGAGCCCCTCTTCTCCCCACGCAGCTTTGGCAGAGTAGCGGGGAAATGAACCATGATGGAAATGATGGAGGGAAGCCATCGCCTTCCATGGAGAATGGGGGCTGAAAGCTTCGGCCCCTGCCAAATGAGGAAAATGAACCACTTCCCTCCGGGAGACGACGGCCAAGAACGACACTCAGTTCCACCTTCACCTCCCAGAGGGAAGCAATTGTCTTACAAGGGGGGTTGCTTCTCTCTTGGTTGGTGGGGGCTGAAGCTTTTGGCCCCCGGCAACAAAGAGAGAAGTAAACCACTTCCCTCTGGGAGAAGGCGCCAGGCAGGGATCCGCCAGGGTAGGCTCCTTCCCTGTTGGATTTCTGCCTCTCGCCATTGCAATTCTCCTTCCGTTGTTTCAAAAACAGCCCTCAAAACAACTGAGGGAAAATGTCAAGGGCGAGAGACAGGAATCCGTCAGGGGAGTAACCAACCCTGACAAATCCCTGCCTCTCGCCCTGCAATTTACCCTCCATTGTTTTGGGGGCTGTTTTCAAAACAGCAGAAGGATAATTGCAAGGGAGAGAGGCAAGAATCTGTCAGGGTTGGCTCCTCCCCTGACAGATTCCTGTCTCTCGCCCTTGACATTCTCCCTCCATTGTTTCAAGGCTGTTTTTGAAACAACAGAATGAGAATTGCAAGGGCGAGAGGCAGAAATCCTTCAGGGGAGAAGCCTACCCTTGCGGATCCCTGCCTCGCCCTCGCTGTGTCTTTCACACCCAAAAATTACCCCAACACACAGGAAAAAAACCAAAACCTTCCCGGCAAGGCCGGGCACAAAAAATGCTACTTATCAATAAGGAAACAGCAATCACAGTTAAGATCACTAATGTATGAAGACTATATAGCACTTCATCTCCACCTCTCTCCCTCTAGCCTACATCAGGTTGGGAAAAAGATGCTTCAATATTCTCATTTATGATTGTTGGAGACAAACACAGATTATATTGGATGTGGCCTTTCCCGCTGAAAAGTTGTGTGCACTTGATTTATTGGATCTATGGACAAGCCAAAAGAATGGCATCAAACTGAACCTTGCATTTTTGATATGAACATCACTGCAGTGTCTCAAGTGATTAAGATGCTGCCTGGGAGGTGGAAGGTCAGATGTTCAATTCCTGAGTACTGCAGGATGGAATGAGCTCCCGTCTTTGTCCCAGCTCCTGCCAACCTAGCAGTTTGAAAGCAAGAAATTGCAAGTAGATAAATAGGGACCACTTTGGTGGGAAGGTAACAGTGTTCCATGCACTCTAGTGTCTAGTCATGCCTGCCACATGACCACAGAAATGTCTGCAGAAGTAGACAGCGCTGGCTCTTTGGCTTTGAAACAGAGATGAGCACTGAACCCTAGAGTCGCAGAAGAATAGATGCCTTTGAAATGTGGTGTTCAAGGAGAGTTTTGAGAGTCCCCTGGACAGTGAGGAGAACAAATAGGTCAATCTTAGAAGAAATCAACCCTGACTGCTCCTTAGAAGGTCAAATAGTAAAGTTGAAGCTGAAGTACTATGGACATCAAATGAGAAGAAAGGCTTTACTTGAGAAAGCCTTGATGCTGGGAAAGGTAGAGGGCAAAAGAAGAACGGGATGGCCAAAGATTAGATGGCTAGATGGTATTGTAGACACAAATGGCACAGAGCTTGGTGGGCTGAGGAGGATGGTGGAGGACAGAGGTGCCTGGAGGACAATGGTCCATAGGGTTGCAAAGGGTCAGAATCAACTGTGTGACTGAACAACAAACATTCATAAAAGCAGTAAGAAACTCATGCTTTTTCTTCCCCTTCTGTTAATTTTCCTCATTTGGAGTCCTCCTCTCAGAACTCCAAACTGAAAACCAGCAAAGGAAAAAACTGTACAGATATTTCTGGAATAAGCTGCCATTTGGAGTTGTGACACACTCTCTCTTTAGATCCTTTTTTTTAAAAAAATCAGGAAACTTTTATTTAGGGAGGCTTTTAACAATAACCTTCTGCAGTGCAGTGTAATTCTTTGTATTTTGTTTTTGTATTCGATCTTATTTTCATGATCTGCTGTTATTATTCATTGTTTCATTGTCTGTATTTGCCTTTAATGTATTGTATACTGCCTGCAGAACTCTGGCTATTGGTCAATCTGAAAATGCAATCAATCAATAAATGTGGCTGCTGTAGTTGTTATAGTCTAAACTTCCCTAATGCCATTTAATGTCACCAGACTCAAGGAGACGTCAAGGGTTTGGTTGACAGCCAGTCTATTTGGGAGTAGACATGGTGCCATTAATCCAAAATGAAGCTAAATAGTTGAGTGAAGAGTAGAATACAAAGATGCTAAAAAAAGAACAGAGGTCAGGAGAGGATAAACGATTCTAGAAGAACAACTAAGTAAAGTGCCCAGTCAATGTCTTAAATAGGAGTGCTTGTTGGCCACAACTATATGGGCACAAATTATGTTATGCAACTCATATTTTCTCCAACAATCTCAGTGTACCACACATTTTCCAGACAGCTCATCTTCATCAACAGTTAAAATATAAACACTAACTTTTCTGTTGTCTTAAAATGATTTACAACATCTAGTCAAAGAAAGTTTAGACAGAACAAGAATATTTCAAAGTAATCAAGCTGGGTATATTTTATAGCTGCAGATCTTGACATATGTGAACAGCCAAGTGCCTCCAGTATTTTAATGACAGAAATGCATAAATTAGCTCTGCAAAATTTGATGTCCTGCGTTTTCCTGATGAGCGCAAAATATTTTTGTTCAAGATGAAAAATGGCAAAGAAAAGAAAGCATCTGTAATGGAATACATTAAATTGAAACAAACTCTGACTAAAATCTCTTACATGAGTTGATGTTTTACTTTAGTATGTGCCTCTTACCCCAAAAAAAGGCTGCAGATGTTACTTCATGTAAAAGGTTTTCCTTGCTGGAAAGCCAGCCGTATCCGACTCTAGGGTTCAGTGCTCATCTCTGTTTCAAAGCCAAAGAGCCAGCGCTGTCTGCTTCTGCAGACGTTTCCATGGTTATGTGGCAGGCATGACTAGACACCGGAGCACACGGAACACTGTTACCTTCCCACCGAAGTGGTCCCTATTTATCTACTTGCAATTTCTTGCTTTTGAACTGCTAGGTTGGCAGGAGCTGGGACAAAGATAGGAGCTCATTCCGTCCTGCAGTACTCAGAAATTGAACTGCTGACCTTCCGCCTCCCAGTCATGCTTGTTATTCATGTTTGTTATTCAATTCCCTTGGTCCATCTGGTCCTTCTTCAAAGTTGCATGTGCTCCCATTGAGTCAGTTCCTTGGGTAGCTTTGCTATTGTTGATAGGTACATGATGGATATGTATAGATATAGAAATAGCTGCACATTCTTTTGCTCAGAATATTTTCCTACAGACATGCTCCAGAACATTGGTTTCATGGGATTAAATTCCAAAGAAAGTATAAAGATTCAGGTAGAAAAATAACATATCACTAAATGTCATAGCTTTACCTTCTCTATTCTCCACATCTTATGTACATTTTGGAACTTATGTTCATTACCTTTAGGAAAATAATTTCAATATGCAGAAAAACAGAAGATACCTTAAAATGGTTGAGAATGAAGACAAAGGACCAATTGTTTCAGCCAGTGCTAGCACCACTGTCAAGTTGTCCATGCACGAATTTGCACCAACACTGTTATAATTACCAAACACATTTAGATTACTGAGATGAAGGTCAAGTTAGCGGCCTCCCTTTTTCCATGTGTTGATCATTACATTGTTTTATTTTTATTTTTGGCATTGCTTATTTTTAAACATAGGGTTTCTATAGGATTTCCTGGTTCTTCATTTTATTTCCTGAAAGATTGGGGGAGAGGTGAGGAGCATTGGATTTCACTATATCCTTCCCTAATTATCACATTCCTTCCTCAGTTTTTTTTAGAAAACATATTCTAATCATTCCCCTATCTGTTTGTTCTGCCTGTCTTTTATTAGCAACTAATCCCAACATCTTTCCCCCCTGAACTATTTGTTTGATTTATTGAGCCTATGAGAATATTTTCTGCCCAGCATTACAGTGTTAGTGGTGAGCACTTTTGGTGAGCGATAGGGCCAGATAGTTCCTTAGTTTCCTTCAGGAGTAGTAAATACAGAAAAAAAGTGACTGGAAGTCCATTTCTTATTTTGAAAAAGATACTCCCCCCATCTCTCTCTCAGTCTCTCTCTCATTGCAGGAGAGCCTAATCACCTCTCAATAAGATGTTCTCCTTGGAGGCTTCCAGGAGTGGTACTTTGTGGGTGTGGGAATTATGGAAGTTATGATAGGTTAGATGAGTCTGATGGGGCCAGTGTCTGGTGCCACATTTTGTCTCATTGTCTTATTGGTCACAACTCGATCCTTGTATACGTTTTTTCCTGCCCCAGGGCACCGGGAGGCCTAGACATGGAGGCCAGTTGGTTCTAGGCTGCCTTTGCCCTCTGAGGCAATCAGGAAAAATGCCACTGGTGTGAATTTGTTTAAGGTGGATCCCAGTTTCCCATGGAGTGACCCATACACTATGATCTTGGAGCCATCTCCTGCAGCACATATGAAATGAGACATGCAGGATTTGATGCCAGGACTGCAATGGACTGTCACAGCCTTGAGGATATTAACAAAGTGCACCTTCACAGCCAGTCCATCTGGCATGATCTCTTCTGCCTCCATGATAATTGGGAATCAGAATGAAGTGGTTCCTCCGCTCATTTTTTCCATTGGTCCAAATATGATGGATTCCAGTGACATTTCCTCCACTGAGGGAAGAACCATGGGTTGATTTGAGACATGTTATTAGGTAAGAATGTAAAAAGTCAATTCCTGAAGTAAAAAGGAAACAAAAACCTAGATGGATGACAGGAAAAAAAATACTTAAAATTGTGAAAGACAGATGAGAATCTAATGCTGAGGAAATTCAAGAGAAAACTGGTCAACCATCTGTCTGCTTTGATTTGGCTTCTTGAATTGAACAGACAGTTGAATTCAGTGGTCTCATAGGCCCTTTCCAAGCCAGTCATTCTATGATTCTATGTCATTGTTGGTTGCTACTCATGTCCGAGTATCATTTTTTTCCTTACATGAAATGAGAGCAGGATTTAACACTGGGACTGCAATGGACTGCCACAGCCTTGAGGGTATGATCAAGGCACACCTTCACAGCCAGTATATCTGGCATGGCCTCTTCCACCTCCACGACCATTGGAATCTCATGTATTCTGAAGCAGCATTCCGCTTCCTTCACTCATTTTGCCTTTGGGCACAATATGATGGTTTCCAGTGGCATGTCTTTTGACCCTTTCTAAGAATGATAATCCTCTCCTTTACTCTCAGTCCTTTACTAGGCATACCTGAGTCCACCTCCTTACATGTTTGTGCTGAACAAAGTTCAAGCAAAGAGGAGAAATGCTTAGTTATGCAATGGAAAACATGATCCCAGATTGCCACAGTTTAGTGTGCCAAGTTCTTGTATTTGACTATAGAATGCTGCAGAGATGCTGTGACCAGAAATGCAGGACATCAGTCAAGTTATATGGGAAAGTGGCATTTTGAACTAAAAATGAGCAATAGAAAATGTGGTCAACAAAATGAAACCAGAGTGGAATGAAGAGAAGATACTGTTTTGTCTCTTTTGTTCTATTATAGAAGAATAAGTTTAACAGTTTTATCTTGGGGTTATAAAATAGGACTTAATTTCTTTGAGTACTGGGGGCATGGGGTGGGGAGCAGGGAAGGAGGAACTGTCTAGGGCTGTGAAAATAGTCCCATTTAGCAAGTAATGCAGTCTCTCAGGCAAATGATTTGCAGCTATGCCCAAACTGTTGTCTGATAGACTTTTAATGGTAACAATAAGTGGCTGCTTCTTTACCTGAAGTGTCCAGACAGGCCAACTGAGCCAGGAGATATTTTAACCTGACCATCCTTACCTTGTTTCTTTTAAGGGAGTGTTCTCCTGAAAGTCTCTAGTCCCAGTTTGGGGTTTATTCTTTCCAATCAGTCCAGGGAAATGTCAAAGGTAACAGTAATTCAGAGGGCCATCCTTTTGTATTCTGACAGCACTTTTTGGAGAGACAGAAGTTCCTCAAACAAAAAGAACTTTTGCTAAAGAAGAAAAAAGTACAGGAGCTGCAAATTCAAAATGGAGCTCAGGTGAAGACAAATTTACAGTGCAGAAGAAGACCTGGAAGTCTTCTGCAAAACACTCTATAGTATAGTCATTTCCATCTGGTTTAATCCTCATATTCTGATTGCTGTACAGTAGAATCAAAACTCAGGAAAGACTGATAATGTGTTTTGTGAGTGTGTGTGACTAAAAGATGAACAACACTATTTCTCTCAAGTTCTGTCCTGTGAAGTCAGATCCAAAATATTCAGCTGCCTCATTTTTCTGAAGTAATAACTGAGATAATAACAGAATTTGTACAGCATTGCTCTAAAATCCTAGGTTTGCCCCTTAAGGTTTGCTAAGCAAAGATTGAAGATTTCCCATGATAAAGTCATGTTTTGTGTTGTTATCAAATTATTTAATTTACACTCACTAACTTCTAATCAGATTATGTCATTGGGGAAAGGGAGGTCAAAAACTACCTCTCTAATTAGTCATCACAATTAGGTAACCTTGCATAAATTTTGCATTGGCTAATCCAGGGATCTTGTGGGGAGATAAAATGTTCCATCCATGAAGGGCCTCTAACTTTGGTAAACTTTCTATTAGACATTGATAGACACTAAGGATAAAATGGAGTATCCTAGCTTTACACATAGCTGCTCAGTAGACTATGCACTGTTTATTACGTAGTCATTACAAAGCAAAGAGAGATCTATGTGACCAGCTTTGTGTATTGAAATCATCGATTTATAAACACCTAATATATTATATATAAACTGATATTGTGTTCTAAACTGTGATAATATGCATGATGTTACCTTGTTTTAAACTGTGATAATATGTATGATGGGAGGAAAATGGCGTAGAAACCAGCAAAGCATGCCAGAAAGTGTGCCAAGAGAACCCTATTGACCAAAGCAAAGGCAAAACAAAGGGACAAATCAGAGGAAACAGGAAGTATGCTCAGCACATTAGATGGACAGAAAGGGATGGGTAGGAAAGGGAGAGGAGAAATACAATGTTGTAAGGAACAATATTGCATAGGGACATGGAATGTAAGATCTATGAACCAAGGAAAGCTGGAAGTGGTAAAAAAAGGAAATGGAAAGAATAAGCATTGACATCTTGGGAATCAGTGAGCTAAAATGGACAGGAATGGGTGAATTCAGCTCTGGAAACCATCATATCTACAAGGGTGGACAAGAAAACTTCAGAAAAAACAGAGTGGCCATAATTGTAAATAAAAGAGTGAGAAAAGCAGTAATGAGATACAATCTCAAAAATGATAGAATGATGTCAGTCAGAATACAAGGCAAATCATTTAATAACACTGTAATCCAAATATATGCACCAACCACTAGTGCAGATGAAGCCACAGTAGACTAGTTTTATGAGGACCAACAACATTTTATAGAACAGACACCAAGAAACAACGTCGACATTATCCTAGGAGACTGGAATGCTAAAGTAGGAAATAAAAAAGTGGACGGAATAACAGGCAAGTTTGGTCTTGGAACACAGAACGAAGCAGGGCAAAGATTGATAGAGTTCTGCCAAGATAACACACTAGTCATAGCAAACACCCTTTTACAGCAACACAAGAGGAGACTCTACACATGGACATCACCAGATGGCCAACATCGAAACCAAATTGACTACATACTCTACAGCCAAAGATGGAGAACCTCCATACAGTCAGCAAAAACAAGACCTGGAGTGGACTGTGGCTCAGATCACAACCTACTGATCACAAAATTCAGGCTCAGACTGAAGAAAATAGGGAAAACTAATAGTCCGGATAGACAACATACCCAAGGAATACACGGTGGAGGTGAGGAACAGATTCAATGGTCTGGACCAGATAGAAGAATTATGGACAGAAACGCGGGACATCATGCAGGAGACAGCAAGGAAAACTATACCAAAAGAAAAGAAGCACAAAAAAGCAAAGTGGTTGTCGGATGAGGCTCTTAAAATAGAAGAGGAAAGAAGGAACGCAAAAGGCAAAGGAGAAAGGAAAAAATACAATCACTTAAATAAAGAATTTCAAAGAAAAACAAGGAGATATAAGGAAAGCTACATAAATGAACAGTGCAAAGAAATAGAGGAAAACAACACAAGAGGCAGGACTAGAGATCTCTTTTAAAAAATTGGAGAAGTCAAGGGAAAGTTCAAAGCAAAAATGACCACAATAAAAGATAAAGTTGGCAAGGAGCTAGCGGATGCAGAAGAGATAAAGAAAAGATGGAAAGAGTACACAGATGAACTCTACAAAAAAGACCTAAACACCTAATAACAATGAGGGGAAAATTGAACTTGAACCAGACATCCTAGAGAGTGAAGTCATAAAGGCCCTAAAAAGCACAGCAAATAAAAAAGCCAGTGGAGTTGATGGTATCCCAGTTGAATTCTTCAAAGCCCTAAAAGATGATGGAATCAAGCTACTACATGCTATATGCCAGCTGATTTGGAAAACGAAACAATGGCCACAGGATTGGAAAAGATCAGTATACATCCCAATCCCCAAAAAAGGGCAATGCCAAAGAATGTTCAAATTATACAACAATTGCGCTCATCCCACAAGCTAGCAAAGTGATGCTCAAGATAATACAGGATAGACTGCAGCAGCATGTAGAATGGAAGCGTGGCGCCAAAATGGCCGCCGCGCTCTTTGTGCCCCCCCCACCGGACGAAGCCATCCGGGTAGTTAGGGGCGTGGCCAGCACCCTAATAAAAGGGCTGGCCACGAGGCAGCCGTGCTGCCATTTTGGCGAAGCGAAGGAGCGGAGAAGTTTTTCCCTCTTACCTCCGTCGCTCGTGTCCTTCCAGAGGAAGCCTTTTCGGGCAGCTTTTTTCTTTTCTTCGGCTTCCTAGCTAACCCAGCTATGCCCTCTAAGAAGAAGGCAGCTGCGAACGTGGCTCGATCGGCGCGGAGGCGTCAGCCGGGTCGGAGGACCGCGACTGCGCCCGCCCAGCAGCCACCTTTAGCGGAGCCCACCGGGACCAGTGGGATGGGATTGGTGGCCCCTTGGCCCGCTGCGCGGTGCGCGCAGGCTGCCCCGGACGGGGCCTCGGCCCTTGGCCCGCAAACGGTGACCACTGCCCCTGGCATGGTCCGTGCGGCTGGGCCCTCTTGCCCGGGCACACAGTTCCCCATGGGGGGAGCGAGCCACGGGGGGTGGTTGGGTTCCCTGCCTTGGCAGGGTGTGCCCACGGCTCCCCGAGGGCCGAGCATGGGCTCTTGGCCTTATCTGGCCCCTGGGGCCCAGGGATCTGGACAGGTACCCGTGACTCATGGGCCGGATGCCCATTTGCCCCCTGTCGGGGCTGGGGCCTATGTTAACGTGGAGGCCCTTCTGGCCCGTGTAGCGGCCCTTGAGGCATCCTTGGCGAGGGCCAATCAAGCGGGGGCGTCTCTCGGATTCCAGGTTGACACTTTGGCTGCCGAACAGCGGCTGGCGACGGGTCGGGTTGAGCTGCCTGAGGCGTGCGGGCCGGTGGCGGACACTGCCTCGCAGCTCCCCACTCAACAGGTGCAGCAGTCTGGTGTTGGTCTGGCCCCGTCGACAAGCTCAGCTTCGGTCGTGAGCTCCGACGCCCCCAGCGGGCCGGAACCCCTGGTGGGGGCGGCCCGTGGGGGTGCATCGGGTGAGTATGCAGTTCAAGCTAGTGCACCCACACAACTGACTTCCCTGGGGGGGGGCTTTCCAGTGGCCATGGCCTTGCACGGGTGGCCCGGCGGTCCGATTGCCCCCGGCCCACCCGGCGACTTCATCCCTGACCCAGGGCCCGGGTTGGGGTGGCGCCCCCTATGTGGTAGGGAATGTGTTGGGGATCCCTGGGCTGGTGCAGGCCCCCTTTGCTTTGCCCGCAGTTCCCTCTGTGCCGGTGTCGGCATTGCCGACAGCAGGGTATTCCTTGCCCCTGGGGGACCATCTGGCCCAGTCCACCAAGGAAAATATCTGGAGGGGCGAGTACGTAGACATCTTCTAACTTCTTAATAGGGAGCCAACCAAGGAAGAGAGGGAAGGGCTGGACGAGAAGGATAAGGAGCAGGCACGTCGTCGTAAGCCGCCACGCACGTGGGCAAATTGGTTGCCAGCGTACCTAATTTACATGGCCGTTTACCTCAGGGCTAGGCCGGATTTGGCCATCCCTATGGTCCAGTATCTGGACAACATTTACCGGGCTATGGTTGACTTCCCGGGTCCATCGTGGCTGGCTTACGACGAAGAATTCCGCATGAGGATTCCACTGCACCCAGAGATGAGGTGGGATGAGCCCTGCCAGAAGCTGTGGCTTCTGTATATGACCCCCACGCGCCTGGCGCCTGGGGACAGATACCATTGTGGACATGCGGTCCAACATGCGGTCCCGGTGCAGGTTCCCCGCCAAGTGGCGGGGCAGGGGGTTCCAGCCCGCCTGCTGTGCTGGACCTTCTCGTCCAATGGTTCTTGCAACAGGAAAAATTGCAAGTACAAGCATGAGTGCCCCTCTTGTTCTGGCCCCCATGCTGCCTCCGCCTGTCCCAGGCCGGGAGGATTCAGGGGCAGGGGTAGGGGCGGACAAGGGGCAGGTAGGACTGCCGCGGAGGGAGCGGCTCCACCAAAAGGCCCCCTCCCCAATTAATGTCGACATGCTGGAGCGTTGGCTCGCATTGTACCCGAAGAGGGCAGATGCAGTGTACCTCCTTCAGGGTTTTCAACTGGGGTTTCGTATTCCTTTCACGGGGGATAGGTCACCGCAAGACGCACCCAACCTTTTGTCGCTTAGAGGAAGGGAGGAGGTGGCTGCCGCCAGCATTAATAAGGAGATTGATGCGGGCAGGGTCGCTGGCCCTTTCCCCGCGCCCCCGTTCCCCAACCTTAAAGTCTCTCCTCTAGGACTAGTGCCCAAGAAGTCCCCGGGCGAGTTCCGCCTGATTCATCACTTGTCCTACCCAGCCGGTCACTCGGTCACTGATGCTATCCCTGATGACCTTTGTTCGGTCAGGTATACATCCTTCGACCAGGCATTGCGCATGGTGCGCTCTTGTGGCTCGGGTGCACTGTTGGCTAAGTGTGACATTAAGTCGGCTTTTCGTCTGATGCCGGTGCACCCGGGTGACTTTGAGTTGCTGGGTTTCAAATTACAGGGTGAATATTATTTTGACAAAGCCATGCCATTCGGCTGTTCCATATCCTGCTTGGCTTTCGAGCGTTTCAGTACATTCCTGCAGTGGGCATTTGTCCGTAGGTCAGGGTCTCGGTCTGTAGCCCATTACCTGGATGACTTTTTGTTCGGGGGTGAACGGGGCTGGGACACGTGCACACGTCTCCTCAATACATTTCAGACGCTAATGGAGGAACTTGGTGTCCCTTTAGCGCCCGAAAAGACCGAAGGCCCGTCTAATAAGTTAGTATTCCTGGGGGTGGAGATTGACACGGTAGCGCAGGCGTCTAGGTTGCCGGGAGACAAGGTGTCAAGGATAGTGGCCCTTATATCGGACTTGCTGGCTAAGCGCAAGGCATCCCTTCGGGAACTGCAGGTGCTACATGGACACCTTAATTTCGTTTGCAGGGTGGTCGCACCTGGCAGGGCATTTGCTCGACGCTTGTGCGACGCCATGGCAGGCTTATCCAGGCCCCATCATAGGGTGAGATTGACACGGGGCATCAGGGCAGATCTGCACGTATGGCTCCAGTTCCTGAGGGAGTTCAATGGGGTCTCATTTTGGAGGTCCGACCTCCTGGCTTCACCTCACTTTCAGATTCAGTCTGATGCTTCGGGATCCCTTGGTTATGGGATGTACTTCAATGGGAAGTGGGTCTATGGTGGATGGCCACCAGCCTGGTCAGGCACGGGCCGCCTGAGGGATCTCACATATTTGGAATTTTTTCCCATCCTGGGGGCTTTGATGCTATGGGGTGAGGAGTGGGCCAACTCTGTGGTGCATTTCTGGTGTGACAATGCGGCCGTTGTCCACATTGTCAACTCACAGACCTCTAAATCTCCCAGGGTCATGGACCTCGTGCAACAGTTTGTATTGCGCTGCCTGCGCCTCAATGTACTGTTCAGGGCCAGGCATGTCCCGGGGGTGAATAATGATATTGCTGACGCTTTGTCCCACCTGCAGATCTCCCGGTTCCGTGCCTTGGCCCCGGATGCGGAGGAATTTCCCTCGCTACTCCTGGAGGCGATATGGACCTTTGGCAAGGAGAGGTGAACCGGGCGATCGGCATGTCGCTGGCGCCACGCACGCGTAAGGCGTATCACCACGCGTTGGTTTCCTTTCAGACTTTCTGTACCCAATCTCGACTGCCAGATACCTGGCTGATCCCAGTGGCCCACCTCCTTCGTTTCATGGTTTACCTGCACGCCCAGGGCCTTGTACCCCGCACCATAGCATCTAGGCTATCAGCGCTGGCTTTCATGGCCAAGGTGGGAGGTCATGCGGACAGTACCGCTGATTTCCGTGTGAGACACGTTTTGGAGGGGTGGGCGCGGGAACGTGGGCATAGCCTGGACGACCGCCACCCAATTTCCCCTGGGGTCCTTACCCAACTGGCACGGGGCTGGCATGACCTATGTTTCGATAGGTATGGGGCAGCCCTGTTTCATGCGGCTACAACGGTGGCCTTTTTTGGAGCGCTCCGCATCAGCGAGCTTGTGATGCTGTCTAAGGCGGATGCAAGTTGTAGGGCACTGGAACTCGAAGATGTCTATGTTTGCAATAATTGGGCTCAGTTGAGGATACGCTCCTCTAAAACAGATCAGCACGGCGTAGGCAGTGGTGTAAGACTGCTACGATGTTCCTTGGCAGACATCTGTCCGGTTGGTGCCCTACAGGAGTTCCTTGCACTGCGTGGCACGCACCATGGCCCGTTTTTCTGTCACCAAGATGGGTCTCCCCTCACTAAATTTCAATTTTGGAAGGTGACTGGGAAGGCACTGGCTAGTGTGGGCCTCCCTGGGGCCCGTTACGGCACCCATTCGTTTAGAATTGGGGCGGCCTCTACTGCGGCTGCTTATGGGTACTCAGGGGCTGACATACGCAGCATGGGGAGGTGGGGCTCGCAGTGTTTCCAGTTTTATGTTCGCCCACTCCCACCGTGAGTACCGTTTTAGTCACCACACATCTCTTCCTTCCCTGTTTTTTCCCTTGACAGACCCTGGGTGTCGTATCACACCGGTGACAGTATGGCTGGTGGGCCATAGCTACGTGCACAGGGCAGCGCGTTATGCTGCGGCAACAGATTGGGGACCCCGACTGGGACTGGGTGCATACGCAAGTCTCACATGGTATGGTAAGCCCGGTATGTTGTGGCAGGAGCTCTTGCCATTCCTCTTTTCGGCAAGGAATGCTGACCCGCCCGACATTCTGATCATACACCTTGGGTGTAATGACTTGGGACAGGTCACTGGCTTATCGCTGAAGCATGCGATTTGCGGTGACCTCGCCTACTTACATTACGTATGGCCCGCCACAACCCTTGTTTGGTCAGATATGGTCCCACGGCACGCTTATAGGGGAGGCTTTGACCTTCAGGCCCTGGACCACGCTAGGCGCATGGTGAACAGGGCTGTGGCCCGATTCCTTTCGACCAAGGGCTGGGGGCGGGTCAGTCGTCATCCCGCCATCAGTTTGCAAAATTATGGCCTTTATTCAGGGGATGGGGTCCATCTGTTGCGAGGAGGTATGGACCTCCTGCTGGGCGATTGGCGAGCAGGCCTGTCAACCGAGCTGACGGTCTTGGGGGGGGGTGTCGAGCCTTTATTGAAGCCTCTCCGGGTGGCGGGTAGCACTGGTAAGGTAAACATTTATGACCCACAGGTATCCGGCAGGTTCGCAATTGACTGGACAACACTAGATAGGCATAAGTTGTTTAAACGTTGTCCGGTCAACGACGAACCAGGCGAGGGGGTGATGGTTACAACTAGACAGCTGGCATCACCCCCTGATTTTACGGATACACGTCAGAGGGTGAGGTCATTAGTTAGATATTGACTACAGTCAACAATTTGTTTGTTGTCAACAAACAAATTGATACAAATAGATACATTGTAACAATTGCCGTTGGCAATTTTGGGTGGTACCTTACCAGTGTTACTTCGGCCTGCTTGCCTTAAGAATTATGATTGGTCGTTTTACCAATAGAAATTTATAATTCGGACTAGGGCATGAATCAATAAATGTGGCCCAATGCCGTTATCCACTTTCATTTGTGTCTGAGTCCATTATTGGGGGGGTGCGCCTGCAACGAGAACACCAGAGGTGCAGGCTGGGTTCAGAAGAGGCAGGGGGACCAGAGACCACATTGCCAACATACGTTGAAAGGAATATCAGAAACAAGCTTACTTCTGCTTCATTGACTACACCAAGGCCTTTGATTGTGTGGACCACAACAAAATGTGGCAAGTAATTAAAGAGATGGGAATACCAGAACACCTCATATGTCTCATGAGAAATCTGTACATGAGTCAAGAAGCAACAGCTAATCCAGAGTATGGAATGACGGAGTAGTTTGGAATAGGAAAAGGAGTAAGACAAGGCTGCATTCTGTCACCCTGCTTATTCAACTTATACACAGAGCACATAATGTGCAATGCAGGGATGGAGGAATCACAATATGGGATCAAAATTGCTGGGAGAAACATCAACAATTTGAGATATGCAGACGATACCACCCTAATGGCAAAAAGTGAGGAAGACCTAAAGAAGCTCCTGATTAGGTTGAAAGAAGAGAGTGCAAAAGCTGGCCTGAGACTCAATATCAAGAAAACCAAGATAATGGCAACAGGCCATATCAGTCCCTGGAAAATAGATGGGGAAGAAGTAGAAGCAGTAGCAGACTTTACTTTTTTAGGATCCAAGATCACTGCAGATGGAGATTGCAGCCATGAAATAAAAAGGCAACTGATTCTTGGGAGACCAGCTATGAAAAACCTGGGGAACATCGTGAAAAGTAGAGACATCTCACTGGAAACAAAGATCTGCATAGTCAAAGCAATGGTATTTCCGGTGGTAATGTGAGGCTGTGTGAGCTGGACCATTAGAAAGGCTGAGCGAAGAAAAATAGATGCCTTTGAGATGTGGTGCTGGAGGAGAGTTTTGAGAGTCCCCTGGACAGCAAGGAGAACAAATAGGTCAATCTTAGAAGAGATTAGCCCTGAGTGCTCCTTAGAAAGACAAATAACAAAGATGAAGTTGAAGTATTTTGGACATCAAATGAGAAGAGAGTATTTACTTGAGAAGGCCTTGATGCTGGGGAAGGTGGGTGGCAAAAGAAGAAGGAGATGGCCAAAGATGAGATGGCTAGATGGTATTGTAGACACAATGGGCATGGGCCGTGTGGACTAAGGAGGATGGTGGAGGACAGGGGTGCCTGGAGGGCGATGGTCCATGGGGTCGCAAAGAGTCGGAATCGACTGTGCGACTGAACAACAACAACATATATTATTCTGCTTTAAGAAGATGACTAATATAAAAACCAAAACACTTTCTAGCCAAAGATTTTAACTGCCATTGCAACATTTCTAGCTATGAACATGACAAAAAAGTGAAGCCATTATAAAATGGGCAGAATCCCATTTGATGTTCTTTATACCCCTTAAAATAGTATACATACAACACATTTTGAAAGTTTGATAAGGCCATTTAAAAATAACAGGTTAATCCAGGAGTGCCCAAACTATGGCCCATGAGCCCAATTAGACCCATACATATCATTAATCAGGCTCGCAGTGAAAACCCAGGCACTCCTGGGACCACCCCCTGACCCGCCCTACCAAGGCACAGCGGATTCCAAAGTGGAGAAGCGGCGAAAAACTTTCAAAACACAGTGGTCCCCCTTGGCAAAAGCATGATCACCAGCACCGCTACCACCGCCACCATCGTAAGTGACTTATTGGCTGACATCAAAACTGTAAGCAATGGGAGCAACCCGCCTCTCACCCCCACAGCTGCATGTCGGGGATGGAACTGGCCCACACAAAAAAAAGTTTGGGCACCCATTGGTTAATCAGACTAAAGACACATCTTGTACCACAAATAGTAACCAACTAGATTTCTACAACCAGAACATGTGTGTTTTAGTACCCCCTAGGACTGCTCCTCAGCAACAGATACAGTACTGTCTATGGCATTGAGGAAATGTAAGATACTGAATGTGATTTATTGGACAGCATGGTAGACCAGGACTCTAAAGACAAGGGTTCAAATCACCACTCATCCATGAAACTCACTGGGGGTGTGGGACTTAACTGTAAAAACAACTCATTAAGTATTTCAGTTATCTTGAAAGTACTATAGGGCAACTGTAAATTGGTTCTGTCTTAATAACATACAATACCAATGTACACAATGAGTAAAATTCAAACATAGCAGCACCCTAATGAATTTCTCCAACTGCATTTTACACCTTGTAGGCATCATTACATCCTGTAGTGGGGTATTCCACAGCTTAACTATGTGCTATAATAACTAACTGCTACTTTTACCTGTCCTGAATATGTGAAGTACTTTCTTTTATCTGTCTGCCATTCAGACCCCCATTTCTACCATTATGAGGAAGGGAGGAAAATTTCTCACAATCTGTTTTCTCCACACCTTGCACAACTCTATAAAGCTCTTTTACTCACCTCTTTTTTTTAGTCAAAAAGCTTCAAAATACTCTAACCTCTCACAGAGGAGTTGATCTATTGTTCAATTAATTTTTGTTGGATTCTTCCACAAAATCTTTTTTTCAGGTGTGGCTGCCAGAATACACACAGTATTCTAAATTTAAACGGCTTTGATCTCCACCCATTTAGGAAGCCAGCATAAGACCTTTTGCTGCTTCAGAGTACATGAGATTCCACCTCAAGCTTCTTCTTTTTCCATGTCTAGGCCAGATGTGAAACTGCCAAAATGAAGGCACATTTTGATGAGTTTATTCCACAATTCCTTTTGCCTGACTACCTGTGAGAAAGATTAGTTGGCAACACAAGGTTTCTGTTACCAGGGTATGCCAAATTGTGGTTCAAAATTAACACAATCTTTGAGGAGGCTCTTTCTGTGTATCCCTCTGCCTCCAGCTAGAGCAATCTATGATAGGTTTCAATCCCTGGCTGTTTATGTTTACAAACCAACCAGATCAGGTAGCAATGTATAGATTAGGCTGTGAAATGGCAGTAAAGATTCAAAAGGAAATGGTATAGGTTGATCTTAAAAGAAATCAACCCCAACTGCTTCTTGGAAGGTCAGATATTGAAGATGAATTTAAAGTACTTTGGACATCAAATGAGAAGAGAGGATTCACTTGAGAAAGCCTTGATGTTGGGAAAGGTTGAAGGCAAAAGAAGAAGGGGGCAGCAGAGAATGAGATGGCTAGATGGCATTGCTGACACAATGGGCACAAAGCTTGGTGGGCTGAGGAGGATGGTGGAGGATAGGGGTGCCTGGAGGGCAATGGTCCATGGGGTTGTGAAGAGCCAGAATCGACTGTGCAACTGAATAACAACAACAAAAATACACCCACCAGCTTATGCTCTAAATAAAAAGTTCAAAATATCTTCTGTAAAAGGTAAAGCTTTATTATATGAAGGAAAAACTAAAAACCACCAAACATTATAAAAATAAAAAGGAACATTCTTAATTCTCCCCTTTCCCTTTTTAAAACAAGAATGGAATAACTAACTATATTTTCTGGATTTTCTGGCTAGGGCAGCTAACACAATCAGGATGACACTGTCTTACTTTTCTACTCACAAGCAAGCATAGGTAGTCAACAGGTAGGCATCTCTCCTCCTGCCTTGGACATGCTTAAAACAATGGTGTTTCTTCTCTACCATACTAACATAACAAAAACCATTTTTCATTCTTTGTCCCACCCTTTCCTCTGTCCTACCCAATAATATCCATCAAATGTTCCCTTACATCCTCATGTTCTTACACTGTTATGACTATCTTCAGGAGAAATAAATTTGCACCTGGGTCCAGGGCCAAATTCCAAATCTCTGGTTTCTCAGGAATCTACCACCCTCTTAGGAAGGAAAGCAAACAAGAGCATCCATTTTGAACTCACAAACCAAGACCCTATTTCAATTACATCACAGTATCTTATACCAATGGTTTGTGCACAATGTTGCTGTAATGAAAGCGCGGTGCCAAAATGGCCGCCACACTCTTTGTGGGCCCCCCCCCAACCCGGACTCAGACATCCGGGTGAGTTAGGGGGCATGGCCACCCCTCTATAAAAGGGGTGGCCACGAGGCAGACAAGCTGCCATTTTAGAAATAGCGACGGAGAGGAGAAGTTTTCTCCGTCGCTGTTTGTCCTTAGTCTTCGGCTGTTTAGCTCTTGCGGTTCTTTCCCGGCTGGGAAAGGAGGATCAGCGCACGCAGAGCCTTGGTTTGCTTGGCTACCGCGTGCTTCGGCGCTAGGTTTTCGATCCCTGGCTAGGGATCCTGCTTTTTCTTCCGAACTTTCACCGGCCCTGTACCGGACGGGGGACAGCCATCGGGTCGGAGGACCAGGGCTGTGCCCCCGCGGCAGGGTACTGTGCCAGCCTTGCCCACTGATACCGGTGGGGGCTACTCAGGCTGGCACTTGGCAGGCGGGCTCCAGCTCGGTGGCTGGCCAGCTACAGGCCGGCCCCTCAGGGGCTTCGGCCCCCGGCCCGCCGTTACCGGCCATGGGTCAGGGCAGCGTGGGAGGGCCTGGTGTGGGCATACAACCCGTCCCCCTCAGACCCCTCATGGGCCGGAGTTTTGGGCATGGCCCTATAATGGCCCTGGCTCACCTTTCAGGTTACCTTTCCAACTGCCTAGTGGGCCATCCGGCCCACCCGGCCCGCCTTATGCTGGGGGCTCTGTGGCAGTGGACGCTCTGTTAGCATGTTTAGCAGTGCTGGAAGCATCCTTGGGCATTGCACAGCCTCCTGTGGAGGGGGGGCGCTTCTCTATCTTCAACAGGGGCCCCTTTGTCGACCCTGGCTACCTTGCCGGCCGCTATGCTTCAGCGGGCGGCCAACCAGGTCAAGCTGCGTGAGATGGTCCGGCCGGCCCAGCTGGTGTCTCGCAGCTCCCCGTTCTACCTGATGTCCAGGCTGGGAGCAGTCGGGGGTGATCCCAGAGCTCGATTCCGGTCGCGAGTTCCGACGCCCGCCGTGGGCCGGAACCCCCGGTGGGGGCGGCTCACGGGGGTGCACCTAGTGAGTATCAGGTTCAATTTAAGTGCACCAACACCACAGCCCACTTACATGGTGGGGTTCAGTGGCCCTGGCCTCGTCAAGTTGATGCGAGCGGGCATCAGTTACCATCTTATCCCAGTATCCCATGGTTTCTAAATGGTCCCTTGTTAAGGGCGGGGGTGTCCGCCCCTGGGGCAGTGCCGAGCATCGCAGGGGCTGTCCAGGTCCTGCTGCGTATGCTCTTTATACAGAATGTGCCATCGATGGCTTTGCCGACGGCTGGTTATTCCTTGCCAATGGGTGATCATTTGTCGCAGGTCACGAGGGATAAGAACTGGAGGGGAGTATGTGGATATTTTCCCTATTGAACTGTGAGCCCACTGAGGAAGAGAGAGAGGGACAGAACGACAGAGACAAAGAGCTGTCCCGTCGTCGTAAGCCACCGCGCACCTGGGCCAACTGGTTGCCGGCATACCTTATTTATATGGTGGTATGCCTCAGGGCCCGGCATGATTGGGCCATCCCAATGGTTCAATCCCTTGATAATATTTACAGGGCGATGGTTGATTTATGGGCCCATCGCAGTTGGCTTACGATGAGGAATTTGGATGAGGGTGGCCCTACATCCTGAGATGAGGTGGGATGAGCCCTGTCAGCAATTGTTGCTCTTGTACATGACTCCCATGTGACTGGCGCCTGGTGATAGGTACCATTGTGGTCATGCTGTGCAGTGGGCTGCTCAGACACAGGCTCCACGCTAACTGGTGGGGCAGGGGGTTCCAGCCCGCCTGCTGTGTTGGACCTGCTCAGCTAGCGACGTGTGTAATAAGCGCCAGTGTCGTTACCGACTTGGGTGTCCCCTTTTGCGCTGGCCCCTACGCCGCCTCCGCGTGCCCGTGGGTTGGTGGGTTACGGGGCAGAGGTAGGGGTGCACAGGGGGCGATCAGAGCTCCGTCTGACGGAACTGGCCATGTCAAAGCCCCCCCCTCCCCAATTAGTGTACTCATGCTGGAGCGATGGGACTCAGCTTATCCAAGAAGGGATGATGCGGGGTACCTGCTGGAGGGTTTCCAATGGGGCTTTTGTATTCCATTTGGGGGGTGTTAGGGCCCCCAAGATGCTACAAATCTAGTTCCCTTGAAAGGTAACGAAGAGGTTGCTCCACTGAGCACAGCTAAGGGAGTTGAGGCTATGAGAGTAGCGGGCCCCTTCTTGGAACCACCTTTCCTAATTTGAAGGTCTCCCCTATAGGGCTAGTACCGAGGTAGAACCAGGGTGAATGTCGTTTAATCCTCCATTTAGCTTACCCTGTGGGTTCTTCGGTCAGGGATGCCATTCCCGATGACCTTGTTCAGTCAGGTAAATGTCGTTTGTTCAGCCCCTAAGGGTGGTACGCTCATGCGGTCCCGGTGCTTTCCTGGCACAGTCTGATATGCACTCGGCTTTCCGTTTATTGCCTGTGCACCCAGGGGATTTTGAGCTATTGGGTTTCAGGTTCCAAGGGGAATTTTACTTAGATAAGGCCATGCCTTTTGACCGCTCTATTCCATGTTCGGCATTCGAACGATTCGGTACTTTCATTCAGTGGGCCTTTGCTTGCAGGTCGGGGTCCCGGTCTCTAGCCCATTACCTCGATGACTTGTGGTTCGGGGGTGAACGGGGCTTGGACACGTGCACGCGTCTCCTCACTACATTTCAGACACTCATGTGGGAACTGGGTGTCCCCTTAGCGCCTGAATAGACCGAGGGCCCAGCTATTAAGCTCACATTTATAGGCATTGGAATTGTCTCTGTCGCACAGGCATCCGGGTTACCCATGGATAAGGTGGCTCGGATCTCTGCGGCGATTTTGGCATTGATTGCCAAACATAAAGTGTCCCCTTGTGAGCTGCAGCTACTTCATGGCCACCTTAACTTTGCCTGCAGGGTGGTTACACCCGGCAGAGCATTGGCCAGGCGCCTGTGTGACGCCATGGCTGGCCTGTTAAACGTCACCACAGGGTCCGGCTGATCAGGAGCATACGGGCGGACCTTCCGGTCTGGCTCAAATTCCTCCAGGGATTTAACGGGGTCTCTTCCTGGAGATCAAACATTATGGTCTGCCCTAGATTTCAAGTACGGTCGGATGCCTCCGACTCCCTGGATTATGGGGGTTTACTCTGAGGGTAGGGGGACTTACGACCAAGGGTTTCATGCATGGCTGGGCACGGATCGCCTCCGCGATCTTACCTTCCTTGAGTTTCTTCCCAAATTGGGGAGCACTGATGCTATTTTTGGTGTGACAATGCGGCAGTGGTGCACATTGTCAACACCCAGACGTGCAAGTCCCCCAGGGTCATGGCATTGGTTTGTCAAGTCTTTGAGAAGCCTACGCCTAAATGTGCTGTTCAGGGCCAGACATGTTATACAATACAATAATAAGAACAGCCTTGCTGGAACAGGCCACAGCCCATCCAGTCCAGCATTCTGTCTCACACAGTGGCTCACCATTTCCTTCAGGGTATTCCCAAGCAGATGCCTTCACCTGCTTAGGATTCCCTGGAAATGGCATTGAGAGATATCCTGCCTATCTCTCCAACCCGGAGGTTGTCCTTAGGTAGCCATAATTATAGCCATTGATAGCCTTGTCCTCCATGAACTTGTCTAATCCTTTCTTAAAGCTGTCAAGACTGACAGCTGTCACCACTTCTTCTGGCAGGGAGTTCCATAGACCAGTAATCCTCTGGGTGAAAAAGTATTTTCTCTTATTTGTTTGAGAACTAGTACCCAAAAGTTTCATGGAGTGTCCCCTAGTTCTAGTGTTGTGCGATAGGGAAAACAGTTTTTCCTTATCTACTTTGTCCACACCGTGCATGATTTTATAAACTTCAATCAGGTCACCTCTTAGACGCCGTCGTTCAAGAGTGAAAAGGCCCAACCGTTGCAGCCTCAGATGGTAAGGAAGGTGTTCCAGTCCCCTAATCATTCTGGTTGCCCTCCTCTGTACTTTCTCCAACTCCATAATATCCTTCTGGAGGTATGGCAACCAGAACTGTACACAATATTCCAGATGGGGCCTCACCATAGATTTATAAAGAGGCAAAATGACACTTGCTGACTTATTTTCTATACCCTTCCTAATGATCCCTAACATTGAGTTTGCTTTTTTCACTGCTGAGGCACACTGGGTTGACACCTTCATTGAGCTGTCCACCAGGACACCAAGGTCCCTTTCCTGGTTTGTCGCAGAGAGTTCAGACCCCATCAGTTTATAAATGTAATTGGGGTTTTTTGCCCCAACATGCATCACTCTGCACTTACTGATGTTGAAGCTCATTTGCCACTGTTTTGCCCACTCCCCCAGTGTCAAGAGATCCCTCTGGAGCTCTTCACAATCTCTCACAGTTTTCACTACCCTGTATAATTTAGTGTCGTCAGCAAATTTGGCTACCTTGCTTTTTACTCCTACCTCTAGATCATTTATGAAGAGGTTGAAAAGCAGGGGTCCCAGTACTGAACCTTGGGGGACCCCACTCTTTACTTCCCTCCACTTGGAGAAGTGTCCATTTAGTGCTACCCTCTGTTTCCTGTCCCTTAGCCAGTTGCTGATCCAGGACAAGACCTGTCCCTTTATGTTCCAGGTATTAATAGCGATATCGCTGATGCTTTATCCCGCCTGCAGATCCCCCAGTTCCATGCCTTGCTCCGGAAGCAGAGGAATTCCACTCGCCACTACCGGCCGATATTTGGACGTTTGGCGAGGAGAGGTGAACCGGGCATGTCATTGGCACCTCACACGCGTAATGCGTATCAACATGCTTTTATGCGATTTAGAACTTTTTGCGAGTAACTACAGTTACCTCAAGTGTGGTCAATATCTGTGGACCAGGTTTTACAATGCATGTTTATCTTCGCAGTCAGGGTTTGCCCCCCCCCCCCGTACTATAGCCTTCAGGCTTTCGGCACTGGCATTTATGGCCAACGTGGGGAGGTTCAATGACTGCGTGAGTTACTTCCGCATGCGTCATGTTTTGGAGGGGTGGATACGTGAACGTGTCTGCCGCCCGGACACGCGTCACCCCAGTTCGCCAGAGTTTCTGACCGACCTTGCACAAGGCTGGCATGACTTATGTTCGGATAGGTCACGCAGCTACCACGGTAGCCTTTTGGGAGCGCTCCGCATCAGTGAGTGGGTGCCAGAGTTGGTACCATCTGTGTAAGGCGGATGTGTCTCGTAGGGCACTGGAACTCGACGATGTCTATGTCACACATGAGTGGGCTCAATTGGGGATACAGTCCTCAACGGTTGTTCAGCATGGCGTAGGCAGTGGAGTTAGACTGCTACTAAGTTTCATTGGAGACATCTGTCCGGTTGGTGCCCTACATGAATTTTCGGCAGTTTTTCATGAATTTTCGGCCTGTTTTTCTGCCACCAGGATGGATCTACCCTTACCAAAGTAAAGTTACTGAGGGTGACCGGTGCCACGCTTCACGGTGTGGGGCCCGTTTTGGCACCCATTTATTTATGATAGGTGTCGCGTTGATCGCGGCTACATTTGGGGTACTCGGAGGTGGATATGTGTGTACGCGTAATTTCTTGTATGTACGTCCCCTCACTGTATGAGTACCTAGTTATGTCCTTCACCTCTTCTCCTCTTTTACAGATCCTGTGTGTCTCTGCACACCGGTGGCAGTGGGGCTGGTGGGCCGCAGCTATGTACACTGGGCAGCAGTATATGCTGCAGCGACAGAGAGTGGACCCCGACTTGGGCTGTGTGCATCCACACGTATGTGATGGTATGGTATGCGCGGCACAAGGGGGCGGGAACTGTGGCCATTCCTGATGTCCGTCAGGGATGCTGGACAGCCCGATGTTCTTAATAGGCACCTTGGCGGCAATGATCTTATACGGATCACTGCTTTTCCTAAACTGTCAAGGGGCAGTGACCTGGCGTTTTATATCATGTATGGCTTACACACGGTCGCTATGGTCTAACATCGTGCCAAGACACCAATTTAGGGGAGACGTGGATCTCCGTGGTTCGGACTGTTCTGGCAGTCAGTGGACAGGGCTGTTGCTCGGTCCCTTGCTGAGCATGGCTGGGAGACAGCCATTGGAACCTGCGGATAGGCTTACAAAAATTTTTGCTGGTAGGCAGGAGAAGGGGTCCACCTGTCGGCTGGAGGTATGTACCTCTTTCTGGGTGTGGTGCAAGCAGGCCTGGCGACCGAGCTGATGGTCGGGGGGGGGGCGGTGAGTCATCATGGACGCCTCCCCGTGTGGCGGGTAGCACTGGTAAGGTAAAGATTTATGACCCAGAGGTATCCGGCAGGTTCGCAATTGACTGGCCAACACTTAGACAGGTACAGGTGTAATAACTTTGACCGGTCAATGACGAACCAGGCAAGGGTTGATGGCAGGAGCTTTTCAGCATGCATCACCCCATGATTTGACGGATACACGTCATAGGGTGGGGTCAGTAGATAGTTTATTGACTCCGGTCAACAATTTGTTTGTATCAACAAACAAATTGATACAAATGGATACATTGTAGCCAATTGCCATTGGCAATTTTGGGAGGAACCTTACCAGTGTTACTGCCATCTGCTTGCCTTAAGAATTACAATTGGATGAATACACCAATTGAAAGTTATAATTCGGACTAGGGCATTATTCAATAAAAGTGGCCCAATGCCTTTATCCATATACAGGTGTCTGAGTCTTTCTTTGGGGGGTGCGCCTGCAAAGACTATGTTATGCAAAAGTGGTTTATAACTTCTTTTGTGTTATGAACGTTTTTGTCATTTACCCATATATTGTAGAGTTATCTGACCTACTGGTTGGATACTGCAGTGTTATCTAACCTACACAGAAAGAGCATCCATGAAGATTGTGGTATTTTTGAACCACAATAGGGTGTAGTCGGGGCAATGTCAACCTTGTTGTGCTCGGTAATCTTTCTCATACTAGGCCAGGTGAAAGGAACTGCAGAATAAACTCATCAAAAGGTGGATTCATTTTGGCATTTCAAAGTCTGACACACAAAAAAAAGAATATCTAACCCACACCAATCATTATAGTTTTCGAATTTTAAACCTGCATTTAATTGATTGACTGTGCTGCCAGGTGTTATAAGAAAGCTGTAGAGATTGTGCAAGATAGTACACACCCCAGAAACGATCTCTTTCACTTCTGCCTTCTAGAAGAAGGTATAGGGTCATAAAGACCAGGACCAGTCGCTTGAGAAATAGTTTCTACCCAAAAGCGGTTTTGGCTTTGAATACAGTGCAATGCTGTCTATGAGGGAGCTTCTGTATATAGTTTTTAGAGATTTTAGAGTTTTGAGTCTTAGAGCTTTTTAGAGTCTTAGAGTTTTAGAGCTTTTTAGGGGTTAAATGTGTATATGTTGGGTGGGAGTATGTTGATAATGCAAGCGCGGCGCCAAAATGGCCGCCGCGCCCTTTGCGGCCCCCCCCCACAGGACAGAGAATCCGGGTAGTTAGGGGCGTGGCCAGCTCCCTTATAAAGGGGTGGCCACGAGGCAGCCGAGCTGCCATTTTGCCTCAGCGACGGAGCGGAGAAGTTTTTTCCCCTGCGTCTCCGTCGCTCGTTAGCTTACCGGGAAGCCTTTTGGTGGCGTTTCTGCTTGGCTGGCTTCCCTTTTTTGCTTCAGGAGAGATGCCTTCGAAAAAGAAGGCAGCTTCGAGTTCAGCTCGGGCTGTTAGGAGGCGCAACCCAGGTCGGAGGACCGTGGTGCCGCCTCCTCAGCAGCCTCCTTTGCCACCCCCGGCCGGGGCTGGTGGAATGGGGTCTATTGCCCCTTGGCCCGATCAGAGTGCGGGCGCGGAGGGCGCTCCGGCCCGCGGCCCGCGAGCGGTGGACACCGCTCCTTCTCCTGTCCACTCCGTCGGGCCTATTTCCTTTGGGCCGCAGCCTCTCCCGGGGCCCTCTAGCCTTGGGGGGTGGCCCGGCTCCCTGCCTTGGCAGGTTTCTTCACCAGCCCTACCGGGCTTTGGCGCTGGCCAATGGCCATATATGGGCCCTGGGGCGCAGGGACCTGTCCCCATGCCAGGATCGGGCGGGCCGGCCGGCCCTTTGCCCATGGTCAACGTGGACACCTTACTGGCCCGCATTGCGGCCCTGGAGGCGTCTTTGGCCCGGGCCAGTCAGGCAGGCGCCCCCTTCGGGGTACCTTTTGAGGTGCCGTCGGCAGCAGGACAACAGCCGGCGGGGAGGGTTGAGCTGCTGCAGGCGGGTGGCGCGGCTCCGGCCACTGCCTCGCAGCTCCCCAGCCAGCAACCTGGTGCGGGTCAAGCCCCGGTGATGAGCTCTACATCGGTCGTGAGCTCCGACGCCCCCAGTGGGCCGGAACCCCCGGTGGGGGCGGCCCGCGGGGGTGCAGCATGTGAGTATACGGTGCAAGCAAGTACATCTACACACATTCCCAATATAGGGGGGGCCATTCAGTGGCCTTGGCCTCGCGCGGGTGGTGCGGGGGCCACACTGCTGGCGACCCACCCGGCGACAACGACTGCCACCATGCCCACTGGGGTGGGCCTCGGTCCTTACACTGCTGGGAATATCCTGGGGGTGGCAGGGTTAGCTCAGGCCCCTTTTAGTAGGCCGGCTGTCCCCTTTTCGGCTTTACCAACGGCAGGGTATTCCTTGCCATTGGGTGATCACTTGGCACAGGCTACCAGAGAAAAGATATGGCGAGGGGAGTACGTAGATATCTTCTCACTCCTGAACAGAGAGCCCACCAAGGAGGAAAGGGAGGGTCAGGATGAGAAGGATAAGGAGCAGGCACGCCGCCGTAAGCCGCCACGTACCTGGGCCAACTGGCTCCCCGCGTATTTAATATACATGGCGGTATATTTGAGGGCGCGGCCGGATTTAGCTATTCCCATGGTCCAATATTTGGACAACATATATAGGGCGATGGTCGATTTTCCGGGCCCCTCATGGCTAGCATATGATGAGGAATTCCGTATGAGGATTCCCCTCCACCCCGAGATGAGATGGGACGAGCCGTGCCAGAGACTGTGGCTCTTGTATATGACACCCACACGCCCTGCCCCGGGGGAGAGATACCATTGTGGACATGCGGTCCAGCGAGCGGCTCCAGCGCAGGTTACCCGCCAACCGGCGGGGCAGGGGGTTCCAGCCCGCCTGCTGTGCTGGACTTTCTCGTCAAATGGTTCCTGCAATCGAAAGAACTGCAGGTATAAGCATGAGTGTCCCACATGTTCTGGTCCCCATGCAGCCTCTGCTTGTCCCAAGCCTGGGGGGGCGCGAGGCAGAGGGAGGGGTGGACAGTGGGCTGGCAAGGCTGCCACGGATGGAGCTAGTTCTCCAAAAGGCCCCCTCCCCAATTAAGGTGAACATGCTGGAGCGCTGGCTCGCATCGTACCCGAAGGGGGGGGACGGGGAGTATCTCCTTCAAGGTTTTAAGCAGGGATTTCGTATCCCTTTTATGGGTGATAGGTCCCCTCAGGATGCCCCCAACCTTTTATCCCTCAGAGGAAGGGAGGAGGTGGCTGCGGCCAGCATTAAAAAGGAGTTAGACGCGGGCAGGGTCGCTGGACCTTTCCCCGCACCCCCGTTTCCCAATCTTAAGGTCTCGCCATTGGGGTTGGTTCCCAAAAAGTCCCTAGGGGAGTTTCGCCTTATTCATCATTTGTCCTACCCAGCAGGCCGATCGGTCAACGATGCTATACCTGATGACCTTTGTTCGGTCAGGTATACATCGTTTGACCATGCGCTGCGCATGGTGCGCTCGTGTGGCCCGGGTGCCCTGCTGGCCAAGTGCGACATTAAGTCAGCTTTTCGCCTCTTGCCGGTACACCCGGGCGACTTTGAATTGCTGGGTTTTAAATTTAAAGGGGAATATTATTTTGATAAGGCCATGCCTTTTGGCTGCTCCATATCATGCTCGGCTTTCGAGCGTTTTAGTACCTTCCTGGAGTGGGCTTTCGTCCGCAGGTCAGGGTCCCGGTCTGTAGCCCATTACCTGGATGATTTTCTATTCGGGGGTGAACGGGGCTGGGACACGTGCGCACGTCTCCTCAATACATTTCAGACGCTAATGCAGGAACTTGGTGTCCCTTTAGCGCCCGAAAAGACCGAGGGCCCATCGACCAAGTTAGTATTCCTGGGGGTTGAGATTGACACAGTAGAGCAGGCTTCTAGGTTGCCGGGTGATAAGGTATCCAGGATAGTGACCCTTATCTCGGAATTGCTGGCCAAGCGTAAGGCATCCCTGAGGGAACTGCAGGTGCTACATGGGCACCTTAATTTTGCGTGCAGGGTGGTCGCACCGGGCAGGGCTTTTGCCCGGCGCTTATGCGACGCCATGGCAGGGTTATCCAGGCCCCACCACAGAGTCAGGCTTACCCGGGGTATCAGGGCAGACATGTTCGTCTGGTTGCAATTCCTGAGGGAGTTTAACGGGGTCTCATTTTGGAGGTCTGACCTCCTGGCACCCCCTAATTTCCAGATCCAGTCTGATGCCTCAGGATCCCTGGGTTATGGGATGTACTTCAACGGGAAGTGGGCCTATGGTGGGTGGCCACCGGCATGGGCAGGCACAGGTCGCCTGCGGGATCTCACATACCTGGAATTTTTTCCCATTCTGGGGGCTTTGATGCTATGGGGCGAACAGTGGGCTAATTCAGTGGTGCATTTCTGGTGCGACAATGCTGCCGTTATACACATTGTCAATGCACAGACTTCTAAATCGCCCAGGGTTATGGATCTAGTGCGCCATTTTGTACTGCGCTGCCTGCGCCTCAACGTCTTGTTCAGGGCCAGGCATGTCCCAGGGGTTAATAACGATATTGCTGACGCTTTGTCCCGCCTGCAGATCTCCCGGTTCCGCGCCTTGGCCCCGGATGCGGAGGAATTTCCCTCGCCACTCCCGGACGAGATGTGGACTATTGGCAAGGAGAGGTGAACCGGGCGATTGGCCTGTCACTAGCGCCACGCACGCGTAAGGCGTATCAACAAGCATTCAATTCGTACAGGGTTTTTGCTACTCAATTTCACTTGCCAGAGACCTGGCCTATCCCGGTGGACCATGTTCTGCGGTTCATGGTTCACCTGCATGCACAGGGCCTCGCACCTCGCACCATAGCATCCAAGCTCTCGGCGTTGGCTTTTATGGCCAAAGTAGGGGGTCATGTGGATACCACCTCTGACTTCCGTGTGAGACACGTTTTGGAGGGGTGGGTGCGCGAGCGCGGGCGTTGCCCGGACGACCGGCACCCTATTTCCCCAGGGGTTCTTACCCAGTTGGCCCGGGGCTGGCCAGGCCTCTGTTTTGATCATTACGAGGCAGCCCTCTTTCATGCAGCCACAACGGTGGCATTTTTTGGAGCGCTCCGCGTCAGCGAACTCGTGATGCTGTCTAAGGCGGATGCAAGTGGTAGGGCACTGGAACTCGAAGATGTCTATGTTGCCAAAGACTGGGCCCAGTTGAGGATCCGCTCCTCTAAAACAGATCAGCATGGCGTAGGCAGTGGAGTAAGACTGCTACGGTGTTCTTTGGCAGACATCTGTCCGGTTGGTGCCCTACAGGAGTACCTGGCACTGCGTGGCATGCACCACGGCCCGTTTTTCTGTCACCAAGATGGGTCTCCCCTTACTAAATTTCAGTTTTGGAAGGTGACAGCCAGAGCCCTCACCAGGGTGGGCCTACCAGGTGCCCGTTATGGCACACATTCGTTCCGTATTGGTGCAGCCTCTACAGCAGCTGCTTTTGGGTACTCTGGGGCTGACATACGCAGCATGGGGAGGTGGGGCTCACAATGTTTTCAGTTTTATGTGCGCCCACTCCCGCCATGAGTACCAATCCAGTCACCTTACCTCCCTTTTTCTCAATTTTCTTTCAGACCCTGGGTGTCGTATTACACCGGTGACAGTATGGCTGGTGGGCCACAGCTATGTGCACAGGGCAGCGCGTTACGCTGCGGCGACAGAGTGGGGACCCCGACTGGGACTGGGTGACCACGCCAGTCTCGCATGGCATGGTAAGCCAGGGATGTTATGGCGGGAGCTGCGGCCTTTCCTTTTTTCTGGCCTGGGGGCTGACCCGCCTGACATTCTAATCATCCACCTGGGGGGCAATGATTTGGGCCAGGTCACCGGCTTATCGCTCAAGCATGCGATTTGCGAGGAACTCGCCTATTTGCATTATGTCTGGCCTGCCACAACCCTGGTTTGGTCGGACATTGTTCCGCGCCATTCTTACAGAGGGGGCGTTAACCTCCTGGCTCTTGACCGCGCTAGGCGCGCGGTCAATAAGGCAGTGGCGCGGTTTCTTGCCACCAGGGCTTGGGGACGGGTTAGTCATCACCCCGATATTAGTCTACAAAATTATGACCTGTATGCAGGGGATGGGGTCCATCTGTCGCGAGGAGGTATGGACCTCCTGTTGGGTGACTGGCGAGCAGGCCTGTTGACCGAGCTGACGGTCTGGGGGGGGGCGTCAGGTCTTCTGTGAAGCCCCTCCGTGTGGCGGGTAGCACTGGTAAGGTAAACAGTATGACCCACAAGTATCCGGCAGGTTCGCAATTGACTGGACAACACTAGACAGGAATAAATTAGTTAAACGTTGTCCGGTCAACGACGAATCAGGCGATGGGGTGATGACGATTGCTAACCAGCATGCATCACCCCTGTGATTTCACGGATACGCGTCAGAGGGTGGGGTCATGAGTTAGTTATTGACTACGGTCAACAATTTGTTTGTTGTTAACAAACAAATTGATACAAATTGATACATTGTAACCAATTGCCGTTGGCAATTTTGGGGTGGTACCTTGCCAGTGTTACTTCGGCCTGCTTGCCTTAGGAATTATGATTGGTTGTTTTACCAATACAAATTTATAATTCGGACTAGGGCATTGAATCAATAAATGTGGCCCTTTGCTGTTATCCACTTTCAATGTTGTCTGTGTCCGTTATTGGGGGGGTGCGCCTGCAATGCAAGCGCGGCGCCAAAATGGCCGCCGCGCCCTTTGCGGGCCCCCCCCCACAGGACAGAGAATCCGGGTAGTTAGGGGCGTGGCCAGCTCCCTTATAAAGGGGTGGCCACGAGGCAGCCGAGCTGCCATTTTGCCTCAGCGACGGAGCGGAGAAGTTTTTTCCCCTCCACCCCCTCCCTAGTTAACAGTGTGATATTATGGTCGCTTCGGGGCCGGGTGGGAATTTTTGGTTGGGACCCATATTGGCTCCGGGTCCTGGCTTTTTTGCCCATCCCACACTGTTGCTATGGTTTGATATAGGGGTCTTTCTGCGTTCCTACTGTTGACTTTGGTCACATGGGCGGGTAGCACTGGTAAGGTAAACAGTATGACCCACAAGTATCCGGCAGGTTCGCAATTGACTGGACAACACTACACAGGAATAAATTAGTTAAACGTTGTCCGGTCAACGACGAATCAGGCGATGGGGTGATGACGATTGCTAACCAGCATGCATCACCCCTGTGATTTCACGGATACGCGTCAGAGGGTGGGGTCATGAGTTAGTTATTGACTACGGTCAACAATTTGTTTGTTGTTAACAAACAAATTGATACAAATTGATACATTGTAACCAATTGCCGTTGGCAATTTTGGGGTGGTACCTTACCAGTGTTACTTCGGCCTGCTTGCCTTAGGAATTATGATTGGTCGTTTTACCAATACAAATTTATAATTCGGACTAGGGCATTGAATCAATAAATGTGGCCCTTTGCTGTTATCCACTTTCAATGTTGTCTGTGTCCGTTATTGGGGGGGTGCGCCTGCAATTTTGTATAGTTGTATTTTGTTTAGGTTTTGTTGGGTTGATAAGTGCCCCCCCCCCCACATCTCATTGTTCTGTGCAGGACAATGACAATAAAGATTTATCTATCATCTATCTAACTCAAATGGTTAAAACACTGACTGGGAAGCAGAAGGTCAGCAGTTCAAAACCCGAGTACTGTCCTGCGTGATGGAATGAGCGCCCGTCTCTGTCCCAGCTACTGCCAACCTAGCAGTTTGAAAGCAAGAAATTGCAAGTAGATAAACAGGTACCACTTTGCAGGCGCACCCCCCAATAAAGGTCATAAATGTTTACCTTACCAGTGCTACCCGCCCATGTGACCAAAATCAACAGCAGCACAGAACAAACCCCTATATCAAACCATAGCAACAGTGTGGGATGGGCAAAAAAGCCAGGACTCAAGGGCCAATTGCGAGTCCCAGCCAAAAATTCCCACCCGGCCCCGAAGCGACCAAGAAATCACACTGTTAACTAGGGAGGGGGTGGAGGGGAAAAACTTCTCCGCTCCGTCGCTTTGCAAAATGGCAGCTCGGCTGCCTCATGGCCAGCCCTTTTATTAGGGTGCTGGCCATGCCCTTAACTACCCGGATGCCTTCGTCCGGTGGGGGGGGCTGCAAAGAGCGCGGCGGCCATTTTGGCGCCACGCTTGCATTGCAGGCGCACCCCCAATAAAGGACTCAGACACAAATGAAAGTGGATAATGGCATTGGGCCACATTTATTGATTCATGCCCTAGTCCGAATTATAAATTTCTATTGGTAATTGACCAATCATAATTCTTAAGGCAAGCAGGCCGAAGTAACACTGGTAAGGTACCACCCAAAATTGCCAACGGCAATTGTTACAAAGTATCTATTTGTATCAATTTGTTTGTTGACAACAAACAAATTGTTGACCGTAGTCAATATCTAACTAATGACCCCACCCTCTGACGTGTATCCGTAAAATCAGGGGGTGATGCATGCTGTCTAGCTGTAGCCATCACCCCATCGCCTGGTTCGTCGTTGACCGGACAACGTTTAAACAACTTATGCCTATCTAGTGTTGTCCAGTCAATTGCGAACCTGCCGGATACCTGTGGGTCATAAATGTTTACCTTACCAGTGCTACCCGCCACCCGGAGAGGCTTCAATAAAGGCTCGACACCACCCCCAAGACCGCCAGCTCGGTCGACAGGCCTGCTCACCAATCACACAACAGGAGGTCCATACCTCCTCGCGACAGATGGACCCCATCCCCTGCAGAAAGCCCATAATTTTGCAAACTAATGGCGGGATGACGACTGACCTGCCCCCAGCCCTTGGTCAAAAGGAATCGGGCCACAGCCCTGTTCACCATGCGCCAAGCGCGGTCCAGGGCCTGAAGGTCAAAGCCTCCCCTATAAGCGTGCCATGGGACCATATCTGACCAAACAAGGGTTGTGGTGGGCCATACGTAATGTAAGTAGGCGAGGTCACCGCAAATCGCATGCTTCAGCGATAAGCCAGTGACCTGTCCCAAATCATTACCCCCAAGGTGTATGATCAGAATGTCAGGCGGGTCAGCATTCCTTCCCGAAAAGAGGAATGGCAAGAGCTCCCGCCACAACATACCGGGCTTACCGTACCATGTGAGACTTGCGTATGCACCCAGTCCCAGTCGGGGTCCCCAATCTGTCGCCGCAGCGTAACGTGCTGCCCTGTGCACATAGCTATGGCCCACCAGCCATACTGTCACCGGTGTGATACGACACCCAGGGTCTGTCAAGGAAAAACAGGGAAGGAAGAAATCTTCGGTGACTAAACCGGTACTCACGGCGGGAGCGGGCAAACATAAAACTGGAAACACTGTGAGCCCCACCTCCCCATGCTGCGTATGTCAGCCCCGGAGTACCCATAAGCAGCCGCATAGAGGCCGCCCCAATTCTAAATGAATGGGTGCCGTAACGGGCCCCAGGGAGGCCCACACTAGCCAGTGCCTTCCCAGTCACCTTCCAAAATTGAAATTTAGTGAGGGGAGACCCATCTTGGTAACAGAAAAACGGGCCATGGTGCGTGCCACACAGTGCAAGGAACTCCTGTAGGGCACCAACCTGACAGATGTCTGCCAAGGAACATCGTAGCAGTCTTACACCACTGCCTACGCCGTGCTGATCTGTTTTAGAGGAGCGTATCCTCAACTGAGCCCAATCATTGCAAACATAGACATCTTCGAGTTCCAGTGCCCTACGACTTGCATCCGCCTTAGACAGCATCACAAGCTCGCTGATGCGGAGCGCTCCAAAAAAGGCCACCGTTGTAGCCGCATGAAACAGGGCTGCCTCATACCTATTGAAACATAGGTCATGCCAGCCCCGTGCCAGTTGGGTAAGGACCCCAGGGGAAATTGGGTGGCGGTCATCCAGGCTACGCCCACGTTCCCGCACCCACCCCTCCAAAACGTGTCTCACACGGAAGTCAGCGGTACTATCCGCATGACCTCCCACCTTGGCCATAAAAGCCAGCACTGACAACCTGGATGCTATGGTGCGGGGTGCAAGGCCCTGGGCATGCAGGTAAACCATGAAACGAAGGACGTGGGCCACTGGGATCGGCCAGGTATCTGGCAGTCGAGATTGGGTACAAAATGTCGGAAAGGAAACCAATGCATGGTGATACGCCTTACGCGTGCGTGGTGCCAGCGACATGCCGATCGCCCGGTTCACCTCTCCTTGCCAAAGGTCCATATCTCCTCCGGGAGTGGCGAGGGAAATTCCTCCGTGTCCGGGGCCAAGGCGCGGAACCGGGAGATCTGCAGGCGGGACAAAGCGTCAGCAATATCGTTATTGTCCCCCGGGACATGCCTGGCCCTGAGCAATACATTGAGGCGCAGGCTGTGCAATACAAACTGGCGCACTAGTTCCATGACCCTGGGAGATTTAGAAGTCTGTGAGTTGACAATGTGGACAATTGCCGCATTGTCACACCAGAAATGCACCACCGAGTTGGCCCACTCCTCACCCCATAGCATCAAAGCCCCCAGGATGGGAAAAAATTCCAAATATGTGAGATCCCTCAGGCGACCCGTGCCTGACCAGGCTGGTGGCCATCCACCGTAGGCCCACTTCCCGTTGAAGTACATCCCATAACCCAGGGATCCCGAGGCATCAGACTGTATCTGAAAGCGAGGTGAATCCAGGAGGTCAGACCTCCAAAATGAGACCCCATTGAACTCCCTCAGGAACTGGAGCCATATGTGCATATCTGCCTTGATGCCCCGTGTCAGTCTCACCCTGTGATGGGGCCTGGATAAGCCTGACATGGCGTCGCACAAGCGCCGAGCAAATGCCCTGCCAGGTGCGACCACCCTGCAAGCGAAGTTAAGGTGACCATGTAGCACCTGCAATTCCCGAAGGGATGCCTTGCGCTTAGCCAGCAATCCCGAAATGAGGGCCGCTATCCTGGCCACCTTTTCCCCTGGCAACCTAGACGCCTGCGCTACTGTGTCAATCTCCACCCCCAGGAATACTAGCTTAGTAGATGGGCCTTCGGTCTTTTCGGGCGCCAAAGGGACACCGAGTTCCTCCATTAGCATCTGAAATGTGTCGAGGAGACGTGTGCACGTGTCCCAGCCCCGTTCACCCCCGAACAAAAAATCATCCAGGTAATGGGCTACAGACCGAGACCCTGACCTACGGACAAATGCCCACTGCAGGAATGTACTAAAACGCTCGAAGGCCGAGCAGGATATGGAAAAGCCGAAAGGCATGGCTTTGTCGAAATAATATTCACCCCTGAATTTGAAACCCAGCAACTCAAAGTCGCCCGGGTGCACCGGCAGGAGACGAAAAGCCGACTTAATGTCGCACTTAGCTAACAGTGCACCCGGGCCACATGAGCGCACCATGCGCAATGCCTGGTCAAAGGATGTATACCTGACCGAGCAAAGGTCATCAGGGATAGCATCATTGACCGAGCGGCCGGCTGAGTAGGACAAGTGATGAATCAGGCGGAACTCGCCCGGTGACTTCTTGGGCACTAGTCCCAGTGGGGACACTTTAAGGTTGGGGAATGGGGGCGCGGGAAAAGGGCCAGCGACCCTGCCCACATCAACCTCCTTATTAATGCTGGCAGCAGCCACCTCCTCCCTTCCTCTAAGTGACAAAAGGTTGGGTGCGTCTTGAGATGACCTATCCCCCATGAAAGGAATACGAAACCCCAGTTGAAAACCATGAAACAGGTACACTGCGTCTGCCCTCCTCGGGTACACTGCGAGCCAACGCTCCAGCATGTCCACATTAATTGGGGAGGGGGCCTTTCGGTGGACCCGCTCCCTCAGCGGCAGTCCTACCTGCCCCTTGTCCACCCCTACCCTTGCCCCTGAATCCTCCCAGCCTGGGACAGGTGGAGGCAGCATGGGGGCCAGAACAAGAGGGACACTCATGCCTGTACTTGCAATTCTTTCTGTTGCAAGAACCATTGGACGAGAAGGTCCAGCACAGCAGGCGGGCTGGAACCCCCTGCTCCGCCACTTGGCGGGGAACCTGTACTGGGGCCGCTCGTTGGACCGCATGTCCACAATGATATCTCTCCCCAGGCGCCGGGCGCGTGGGGGTCATATACAGAAGCCACAGCTTCTGGCAGGGCTCGTCCCACCTCATCTCTGGGTGCAGTGGAATCCTCATGCGGAATTCCTCGTCGTAAGCCAGCCACGACGGACCCGGGAAGTCAACCATAGCCCGGTAAATGTTGTCCAAATACTGGACCATAGGGATGGCCAGATCCGGCCTGGCCCTGAGGTGAACAGCCATGTAAATTAGGTACGCTGGCAACCAATTTGCCCATGTACGTGGCGGCTTACGACGACGTGCCTGCTCCTTATCCTTCTCATCCTGCCCTTCCCTCTCTTCCTTGGTGGGCTCCCTGTTAAGAAGGGAGAAGATGTCCACATACTCGCCCCTCCAGATCTTTTCCTTGGTGGACTGGGCCAGATGGTCCCCTAGGGGCAAGGAAAACCCCGCTGTCGGCAATGCCGACACCGGCACAGAGGGAAGTGCGGGCAAAGCAAAGGGGGCCTGTACCAACCCGGACACCCCCAACACATTCCCTACCGCATAGGGGGCGCCACCCCAACCCGGCCCTGGGTCAGGGATGAAGTCGCCGGGTGGGCTGGAGGCGGCTGCACCGCCGCACCACCCGTGCGAGGCCATGGCCACTGAAAAGCCCCCCCCGGGGAAGTCAGTTGTGTGAGTGCACTAGCTTGAACTGCATACTCACCCGATGCACCCCCATGGGCCGCCCCCACCGGGGGTTCCAGCCCGCTGGGGGCGTCGGAGCTCACGACCGAAGCTGAGCTCGTCGACGGGGCCAGATCAGCACAAGTCTGCTGCGCCTGCTGAGTGGGGAGCTGCGAGGCAGTGGCCGCCACCGGCCTGCGCGCCTCAGGCAGCTCGACCCGACCAGTCGCCTGCCGCTGCCTGGCAGCCAAAGGATCAACCTTGAACCCGAAAGACGCCCCCGCTTGGTTGGCCCTTGCCAGTGATGCCTCGAGGGCCGCTACGCGGGCCAGAAGGGCCTCCACGTTAACATAGCCCCCAGCCCCGATGGGGGGCAAAGGGCCAGCCAGCCCACAAGTAACGGGCACCTGTCCAGGTCCCTGTGCCCCAGGGGCCGGATACGGCCAAGAGCCCATGCTCGGCCCTTGAGGGGCCGTGGGCATGCCCTGCCAAGGCAGGGAACCCAACCACCCCCCATGGCTCGATCCCCCCATGGGGAACTGTGCACCCAGGGAAGAAGGCCCAGCCGCACGGACCATGCCAGGGGCAGTGGCCATCGTTTGTGGGCCAAGGGCCGAGGCCCCAGCCGGGGCAGCCTGCGCGCGCCGCGCATCGGGCCAAGGGGCCACCGATCCCATCCCACCGGTCCCGGTGGGCTCCGCCAAAGGTGGCTGCTGGGCGGGCGCAGTCGCGGTCCTCCAACCCGGCTGACGCCTCCGCGCAGATCGAGCCACGTTCGCAGCTGCCTTCTTCTTAGAGGGCATAGCTGGTCTAGCTGGGAAGCCAAAAAAAGGAAAAGCTGCACCGAAAAAGGCTTCCCCTGAAGGACACAAGCGACGGAGGCAAGAGGGAAAAACTTCTCCGCTCCGTCGCTTCGCAAAATGGCAGCTCGGCTGCCTCATGGCCAGCCCTTTTATTAGGGTGCTGACCACGCCCCTAACTACCCGGATGCCTTCGTCTGGTGGGGGGGCCCCGCAAAGAGCGCGGTGGCCATTTTGGCGCCACGCTTGCATTGGTGAGAAGGTAAGCAGCATTCCGTGCACTTAGGTGTCTAGGCATGCCTGCCACATGTCCATGGAAACATCTGCAGATGCAGCAGCGCTGGCTCTTTGGCTATAAACAGAGATGAGCACAGAACTCTAGAGTCGGATACGACTGGCTTTTAAGCAAGGGTGACATTTACCTTTACCTAATTGATTGAAAAGGTCACTTTTAGTATTGTGAGCAAGATGTCAATGACTTCTTTGAGCTGTCAAATGAAGGAAACACCACTGGTCCTGATTGTGATTGCTATATGACAACGTAAAGGATGAGTGAGGATTTCATTTCAATTAATTTTTGAAAATAATTCTCCAAAATTCATAACATTTGAATGCAAGAGAAAGCAAAATTGATGGGGTTCCCCTTCCCTAATATATAATGTCTGTCTCTCGATATAGATATAGATATATTCCTGTCTCTTGAAAGAATTTGTGGAGAATGGGGAAAAAGTTAATCATAGTTATGTACAAGTTTCCATCTAGGTATGTCAAACCCAAACAAAGTAAGTCATTATTTGAAAGGACTATAGTAGTGTTCCAGTTTTATTTAGAGTTTCTCGAACTTTAGTGAATCCTTCTACAGTTAACAATTTTGGGAATCTTGCTGAGCTTTTGAAGCTCTTCTTCCCACATTTCTGAAAGTCATATTGATTTTCTGAAGACTGTCCTCATATAAAGCACAGAAAATAGGCCCATATCTGAAATTCGTGTTCCTGCTAGACAGAGTTTTTATGATATAGTGCAACAATACATCAGAGAAAAGCAGCTCTGTTGATCTGTTACAATGAAACTGCATGCCCTTAGAGGAAAAGAAGCAAGCAGGAGCTCCAGTTTTGAAAAACTGACCCTGCTTTTTTAATGTTGGCTGCTGGCTATGAGATTTCACTGTCCCCTCCTTTCATACTTTTAAATTTAAACCATATTGTACGACAAGCTGGGCATCTCAAAATATGCTTTTGCAGGCACAAAATTTAAGAGCCATTTTTGTGTCTTGGAGACTGTCCAGATATTCTTCATAAATGCTGCAAAACCAATCCCTGAGTCAGAAATTGTATGAGGTAAGTATAAATCCATTTAATGGATGCACTCTTAATCTGAAAAGAGGAAAAATCCAATGTGTGCTACTTAATAGATGGTGTAAGGAGGGGGAAAACCCCACAGATCAGAGCATGCCATGGTAACACAGAATGCACAAGGAGAAAATGTCACTATTGGTTGAATATTTCACTTGAATAGCCTTTTATGTTTCCATTTTCAACCAGGGTTCATTTTCTTTTAAAATGGCATCATAGAGAAAACTCAACTGATTCAGCTTTACAATGAGAGGCAGTTGACAGGGGTGTTGCTGAAGATAAAAATGGTGAAGAACCACATAAACGCTGCCTTGAGCTTATTAGAAGAAAACCCCTATGTAACAAATAAATCTGAATTTTCTGGAAACTTTGGGAATTATATGACGATCAAATGTCTATAGATCACTGCTGGTCTGGTGAAGTTATCCTGCTATGGTATTAGAGTAGACCATACTGCCAATAACTCAATGCCAATAATCAGGCAGTGGGTAACTAACCTGACAACCCTGAGGACTAATGGCCTTGGGGGTGGAGAAGTCCACAGGAAAGGGTGATGGTCCCCAAGTGTATTAAATCCCACTTTAATTTATCTTGATGGAGGGCTGCAGCTTCTCCAATACTGGCCTTGTGCTGATGAAAGCTTTGTGTATCAAAAGGGCTCATGATCAGAAAGTGATTCACAGAAATGGATCAGTGGTATGGAGGTTACACTGCAATGTAGAAGGCAAATGTAAGACTAGTGCATTATATTGTTGTCAGGACAATCTTCATAGCTGATCACCATGATGATAGCCAATATTCAGAAGCTGATATGGTACTTGAAGAAGAAGAAGAAGTAGAAGAAGAAGAAGAAGAAATAGCCTGGCCATCTGGTAGGGAGAAATTTTTTGGACACTTGCTGAATTCCTCACTTTTGTTGTGCAACTTCCAAAACTGCAACAAAAAAGCACTCAATAAACTGGGTTATTTAATACATCAGTCTTTGCTTCTCAGTACATGTGTCAAAGTGACTCTTCTTCATATTTTCCTGGATCTCCTACAATACATTAAAAAAGCACACCCTTCTTCTTTTTAGCATTATTTAAAAGGATAGAGAGAGGGGAAAATCTTTATAATTCCTTTAAGTATAAACCTATACAAATGGAAAGCAGCTAGGAATAAATGTTGTACCTTATCTTGTACCATGGGTTCTTCTCATTTCTCTTTTGAAGTTCCTCCTACAGCATTCCTTTGAAGGTCTTCCTGCTGTGATTGTCTGCAATGCTGAATGTGCTGATAAGATTCAGATCAAAAGGCAAGGAAAGGAGGGGCTCTATCACAGAGAGTTCACTTACTTTCAGTGCACAAAGTTTCTCTTAAGTGGAAATTAAAAAGCATGGTTTTAGCTGAAATTTTTTGAAACAAGAAAATTATTTTTAATGTTTTTTGTTTAGAAAAGACAATTTTTTAGGACAGAAAGAAAAATTTTCTGCCTTTTGATAATGTTTATAGTCAAACCTATGTTTGTGCAGATAGCAATATAGGCTCAAATCCTGTTATGAAAGAAAACTGTGACTTCATATCCATCTCCTTTTATCAAATAAATAGTCCCTAGCATAATTCTTGAGGAGAGGGTGGGATGCATGTGCATGAATCATAGTGGAGACTTTTTTATTTGCTGGCTAGGAATGGACTGAGAGCTTTTTACTTCTGCTAAACAGTGGGATTTCAGCAATAGAATACTAAATCTAAGCCTCTTGGACAATCTTATATGCTTAGATATCCATAGGGTACAAAGGTGGCTATATAGTTTTTTGTCATTCTCCCCAAATAATATCTATTGTTGCACCTCTTGCATCACAGCTATGGTCACTAATTTGCAAATTTGCATTTTTTCCTAGAAATAAAACAGCAGCAAATCTGTTGGGGCCTGTAAGAACCACTGTTTTTGTACAGGTTCCAAGCTGAAAATCTCTACATCTCTCTGACAGTGAGTATGGGGATGTGTTATTATTTTTATTAGAATTAAAGTACACTTGAGAACTGAAGAGATATTAATTATGCCATTAAAAATTGCAGATTTTCATTTTAACACTTGCTAGATATGCACCTATGCCAGTTACAATATTTCAAATTATTTGCCAAATACTTAACCAAGAAACTGCTTTGTATAAGCAAATTATTGAGGAAATGTGGTTAGCAGTATGGGGTTTTCTCAAATCTGTTTGCAGAATCTATTGTAAAGCATTTTAAAGTAATAGTTGGATCATCCTTCAACACTGATTTTCCATACTTGCTTGTCTCGGTTATGAACAATTTAAGTGACACTTGGGTTTGGGAAGTTGAATAGGAAGAACATTCCCTGTTCTTCTAGCACTCATTGAGAGCTCATAAGGGAACAGGCCAGGATGTTGTACAACATTAGGTCATCTCAGTAATGTGTCACATGCAGCTGTTCTTCATTTGTTCTCTTTCTCCATAACTGATGGATGACCACAGTGGAGTCCAACATTATGTGTGCAGACATATTATTATTTTATTATTTTTTTAGATTTCTATCCCGCCCTCTTGCCCAAGGGCAACCCAGGGTGGCACACAACACACAAAAACATTACATTATTAAAAAAACCCACAAAAACTACAATAAAAAACTCTTTAAAAACCAACCCATAATCTAAAAAGACCCACCCCTCCCCACAATCAGTAAAGGGACATGTAACTTCAACTGAGCCAACGTGCTCATATGTTTCTGCAATGAAACTTTCTACTCCTGCCTCCCTCTTCAGCCCCTCTATTTCCACTGAAATCTGTTCCATTGGGTTCTCCAAGCCTCTGCCACGGGTTTGAGCATCAGAGAGATATGGGATCCATTCCGTTAGCACTGGAATGGGCAACTGGATATTCCTTTGGGCTGCACCTGCCATATCTCCTTCCCCTTTAACTGAAAGGATCACAGCAAGTGCAATTCAACACTCCAGTTGTAAAGAATCTCTTTCTTCAAGAAGATTAATGCTAATAGATGCAATCTGTAGACTGAAACTGATATCTCTCTCCAGTGAATGTTCCCTACAGTGAACATTAATATTTGGGTAAAGACAAATTTGCAACAACCAAACCCTTAATTATGCTTAACTAATGTAAGAAAAGGACATTGAGTTTCTGGTGTAATTTATAGCAACTATATTTTTAAGTTAAGAAATTCCTGTAGGCATTATCTGCTGCACATTACATCACATAATTCACTGTGTAACAGATAAGGCCTTCAGGGATTTCTTAATTTAGGCACTTCACCATTAAAAGTTGCAGCTTCTGCACAACTATGCAACAGGATTTCAGCTATTGTGTAACAAAGGGGGTAGCTACAGTATTTCTCCATGTTCTGAAGGTTCCTCTAGTATAGGAGATCTCAACCTTGTAAGGCCAGGGGCTGGATCACACTCCCTCAGATAGTTTCGGGGGCTGGATGACTATTTTGCCCTTCCTCCACCACATGGCACTTCCTGGTGTGGAGGAAGAGGTGGGGGGCACATGAAATAGTGCCACAGGCCACATGTTGAGAATCCCTTCTCTAGCATGTATGGTGAAACTGTTGTAAGTAAACAAAACAAAGTAAATTAAAAGAAAAGAAAAAACAGGAAGAGATCAGGTGAGGACTGAACATGATTTGAAAGTTTCAAGAAACACAGAATCATGTGGGATTACTGACTGACTGACTGACTGATTGATTGATTTTGTATACCACTCATCTGGAATATGCTCCCACTCTTTATGGTTCAAATGATTAAAATCCAAATGATCAAATACTTATGTTTCCAAACTCCCCATCTGTATGAGGTTTCAGTGGGGGAGGATGGACACAGGATGCCTTTTCTCCTCTTGCCATCTTTCTGGAAACCCTTTTATCACTTGCCAACTAATAAAACACCTGAGCTCTTTAGCCAGCTATACCTGGTCATAATTCCATGCCATGCCACTGACTGAAAACAGAGGTTAAAAAGCATCCTTTACCCAGATGGAAAAAAAGTGGCATCTATTCCTTTGAATCCTGGCCTGCAAGGAGGAATTAAAACAAAGGTGATCTGATTTTAGCATTTGTCTCAGAAACATACAACAGGGAAAGAAGCATTTCTATGCAGAAACAATTCAAAGGGATTCCTTTAATCTACAGCATCATTATCACTGCTTTCTGCCATACTACTTCCTCTATAAGTCTTTGTTCTTCTAATGACCAATCTTGTCTTCCCTGAGCTTCAGATCTATGTTATGATGAAACTGCTTGAATTGGCACAGTGGGAATGATATGTAAAACAAAGATCTGCTTGCCCAAAGACTCCCAGTTTGCCAATTTATTTTAAACAAGCACAGATTATTTTTTAAACAAAAACTTGAAGTAAAAAGAAAGTTATTTTCTCTTGAAGTAATTTATTTTTAAAATAATTAATTAGAAGTTATTTCTTTTTGGAAATTATCAGCTTTGCTCATTATCTATTTTCAAAGCCCATGTCAATAAAAATAATGAGGAGAGAAAGGTGTTCAATTTTAGAGATATTAAAGGGTTGTGGTGGCTTAGTGGTTAAGATACTTAGATTGATGAGCAGGCCAACAGATTGAGACCCAAGTGCTGAGTGACAGAATGAACTCCCATCATTTGTCCCAGCTTTTGCCAACTTAGCAGTTGGAAAGCAAGAAATTGCAAGTAGATAAATAGGTACCACTTTAGTGGGAAACGTAACAGTGTTGTATGTGCTCTGGCATCTAGTCATGTCTGCCGCATAACCACAGAAACATTTGCAGATGCAGAGATGAGTACCACCCCTTTACCTAAAGGCAATTATATTATTTACTTGCTCTTGAATAAAAAAAATCCCATCTTTTAAGGATCCAGGGCAATTAATGTAACTTTTATAGAGAAATCTAATGTAAAAATGTTTTTTCTTAATTTTAAAATGAAAAATGTACATCGCTTGAAAGAGTGGCTAAATAATAATAATTTCATGTCAGAAATTATTCTGGGTTGAAAGGATTTTTGCTCAAGAAACGCCACTCAGGGAATGCCCAAAAAAGGCAAAGCTTGCAACTAGATAACATTAACTTGATTAACATTAACTTGATAACGTTATTTAAGATTTGATACGAAAACTTATGGTAGCTGGTCAAGGCAAGGTTTAGTACCACAAATCCACTGTGCTGAAAAACCACACCAGAAAATAGTAAAGTTAATCTAATCTACTGAATATCTACAAATTGGTGTAAAATCAGCATAGTTCTGAAGCATGCACAGAGTGCAGCCTTCCAGGCATGGCGTAGCTGGACAGTATAAGTGTAGCATCTCCTAAGAGGTAAACTAAGCCAATTAAAGTCACTTCTGAGACCCTTCTCATAATTTAAAAATTCCATCCAGATGGTCTGCCAAATAGGATTTGAATTCACCCCATTGTACATGAAGACAAGTATGCTTTCTGTCCTTCCCTTCACACAACTGAAATCATCTTCCAGTTAGTACAATACCTGCTGACTTGGTCTTGAAAACCTCTCTCACAGGAGATAAACTGCAGGTGTTACTCTAGCTGGTGATGAGAAGGGAGTAACACCTGACAAAAAAACAACAACAACTTAATTTTCTAAATGGATTCCATGTTCCCCCAAATTCTCAGTTAATAAAATGGGAACCAACACCATTTAATGATGGACAGATCATTTTATTTCTGATTTGCATCTGTTGCAGGGCTGCACTCGTATAATCTGAGTGACCAGCCAGTTGTTTATAGGAACGCAATTAATTGAGTGGCTTCAATTATGTCACTAAGAATCTCACCATCTCTACACAATAGCAAAGCATCAGTCAAATTATTCAGGGGAAACAATCAAAACCTTTAGTAGCAAAGAATCTGCAATGGGAAACTCTAAAGTCCATTGATAATCAGGCTTCTTTAGTAGATATGGTATGCAGACTGAGGTTATAGAGTAAATGAAACTGTGGTGGAAAAAGAATTGAGTATCTTGAAGCCTGAATACAAGAAGACCATGACTGCAACCTGTAACCATGACAGGGATGTAAAGATGATCTCAGAAGCAAAGCTTTCATGCATTCAGCCAACAAGGCAGATGACAGATCACAGAAACACTGGGTGTTCAACCAACAATACACTTAACAAGTATCTCTGTTTGACATTGAAGTGGTGGGGAAGTTGGGGACCATAGTTATCTTCATACGATGGTTAACGTTTTTAGGGTATAATAAGGAATAGGAATCTTCTGTTATAGCTCACACTTGTTTATTCTATTTTCTGTATAGCATTTTCTTCTCTTTTAGAAGCAAGACTGATCTATCTGCTTAAACTGTGGTTCCACAATTATCAATGCTGCCCTCTCTTGAGAACAAGTCAGCATCTTCCCCCAACTCCTCTCATTGTGGTTTTGTAGAGTTGGTCAACACATTTTACAGTCATGTTGTGTAACCTCTGAAGATGGCTCATATTTGAAATTGCCTTGTGATCTTTAACTTCTTTAATATTTTAAGACTTTACTGCATTAATCTTTTCCACAGTTTCCAGAGATAACTGGGATCATCTAGGTTGGTAAATATTTACCCAAATGATAAAAGAACAAAGTTTCTTGGTTTTTTTATTTATTTATGCAAATGTGTGGTTTGTTTATGTGGTTTTTTTTACTACTTTGTAGATGATTGTACATTATTTAATTCTGTTTATGGAAAACAAAATCACTTTAAAAATTATGAGAGAGACCAGTCATTAAGAACAGAGGCATCTGTGAAAAACATGTCAGAAATAAGGCAAGAGAGCTTATAAAATATTAATAATGCTATTTTATCACAGACCTTAAATGTTTGATATGAGTACTAGCATGCTGGTCCTCTTTCAAATGCAAATCAAAGTTGGATTCTTCTGTTCTTTCCTCTCCTCCCAGAGCTTGGACATCATTATAGCTATTTCTGTCTTTGGATTTGGCAGTTCTAAACTGTGATGTAATGTTATATTCCAAACCAGTCTCCAAAGTTTATAAGGCTGCAAGTTCTTGTCTTTTCTGCTCTTCTCTTTGTGTTTATTTTACGTTGAAATGATCAGCTGTAAAAATCTGCATGTCTCATTTCTCATGACATGTCCTAAGTATTCAAGCTTTCCCCATTTCATGTATTTATTATCCCTTGATCTTTATTTGTTTGCTTGATTGCTTTGTTGACCATCATCTTGTTCCAAGATTATAAATTCTTCTGAGAAACCCACATTTCAAATGTTTCTTTATTATATAGTCACATTAATATAGTCACAGACCACATCGTAGAACAAAAAATGTAGAATATTCTCAAAGCCAGTGTCAAGGGTTTGTTTGGTGTTTTTTTGCACACTATGTTCTTCATCTTCAGGAAACTGCTCTGGTCATCTCTTGCTTTTGACTTTTAGTGTATGACTATACTTCACTGTTAGTTCAGCTGAATTTCAAAGCACTCACTACAGCTTTTTGTCACGGGTACATCTTGCCAATTACAAGAATATTTCTTGCTTCAAGATCTTTGTTTATTGACATCTCCACCAGTTTGTTGTGTTGGACTTTGTCAAAGTCTTTCTTGCAGTCAATAAAATATACATATTGATGTCCATATCATAGCACTGATCCCGAAGTACATTTATGCAACACATTGCTTCCCTGGTTCTAGAAATCTTTTTGCAATCCAAATTGTGTTTCACACTCCTTCATTGCATGTCTTGTAAATCCTGCCATATATTATTTCTAAGTATTGTATTTTTTTGTACCATAAGATGCACTTTTTCTCCCCCAAAAGTGGGGAGAAAATGAGGGTGCATCTTATACTCCAAATGCTGGTCTTTGGCCAGCTGTGGCTGTTGTAAAAGGATATTTTACAATAGCTGCAGCAGCTGAAGACTACTACTGCCGCCTCTCAGCTGGACGAAGACTACTACTGCCGCCTCTCAGCTGTTCAGCTGTTCGGGGCAGTGGGGAAAACACATGAAAAACAAGTGGCCACTACAGGGTGAAAATCGCAATTTCCAATTTAAATGCATTGGAAATAAATTTCTTGTATTCAAAAGTTTTCTGTTTGTATGTTCCCAATGCATTTAAGTGGGAAACCAAACCTATGCTTAAAAAGAAAGTTGCACTTACCTTGATGCCTTTGTCTCTACTCCACGTGGACAAAATGGAGGGGGGAAACATGCTTCCTGGTTGAAAGGAGATCAAGAGGCTAGGCTACAGTATCACTTCCTTCCTCAGTGCAATTGGCCTGCCTGTCCATTTCCCCTGCAGCGCCACCACTGGTTGGTGGTGCAAAATACAGTATTAATATATATTTTTTGTTTTCCTGCTCTGAAAACTGGGTGCTGTCTTATGGTCAGGTGTGTCTTATGGTCCAAAAATACGGTAAATGCTCAATTGAGCTTATTCTTTTGTACAGGCTTCTGCACCAGCAATTTTGGTTATTTAATAATAGATGACCTTGGCCAAGTTGCAAGAATTATTCCTGTCTGCTAGCTTATGTGTCCTAAATGAATTTCACAAGAACTAGAATTTCACACATTTAAAAGAAAAACATAGGTGTAGGATTGTTGCATGTTTTAAAAATGTATAATAAGCTAATTATAAGGGATGGAGAGGTGAGGGATAAGAGATGAAGCTGAACAAGAGGTCATAACAGATGAAGGAGGTGATAAAAGGTGAAGCTGACCAACCGTATTTCTGATGTGATAAACATATTATTAACATGGGGAATTCTGCAATAGTTAAGTGACCTTTACATCTTCCTTTACATCTTCCTGAAGACACTTATTAACAAGGTCTCTAGTTGTTGCCTAGACGAGAGACACAAAGACACAAATTCCAGTAAAGTACAGTATTTTGTTTCCTATGAGCTTCTATCTCTAAACATGAAGGCTCAGCCTGTGAGGGGGCAAAATTTGCAGTAATTATGTGTTTGGTTTGGAGATCAGAAAAGGTTATCTATTGCTTTATGTTTTTATTTTTCAAATGTATTTATTTCTTACATCTGTCTCTTGAATGTATGTCAAAGATGGCACACAAGGGAACTTTATAAAGGCTTTTATGACTAAAAGGGTCAAAAGTACACAGAAGAGCAAAATGTTTACATTAGGAATCAGCATTTAAAGAGCAAAAAGGAAAAAATAACTTAAAAGCACTTAAGTGGGAAATGGAGCTGAATAAATGTGGTAGAATTAACTGAGACTCTACTTCCCTTCTCATTAGCCATTGACTTGGCAGGAGGAGAGAAAGTAGTGTGTGATGATACTGCCAGAAAATACTGTCCAGTTAAGAGAAAAAGACCCAGTAGTCTTTTGTGTAGTCCTGCAGCTCTTTTCAAACTTTATTTGGACTTACACAGAAAACTAATTTATGTTAAAAAGAGTTAAACCAAGGGAGACAATAAGAGAAAGATTATTAGAACTACTGATGGGGAGGGGGGGGATAAAAGAAAAGGGTCAATTATCTTCCATTGTTAATAAGGTAGATAAAATAGAAAAGCATAATTTTCCTATGTTATTAATAATAATAATAATAATAATAATAATAATAATAATAATAATAATAATAATAATAATAATAATAATAATAATAATAATAATAATAATAATAATAATAAAAATTTTTAATTTATATCCCACCTTCTCAACCAAGGCCGACTCTAGGCAGCAAACAACATAATTGATACAATACAATAATCCCAAAATATAATATAGCAATACAAAAAATAAATCAGAACAATAATAAACAGTACAAATCACATGGTAACAAATTCAAAAATATACATCAGCATCAAATATCTTTTAACATCACACACAATCCTCCTCCCTCCCATTGAAAACCAGCCAAAGGTGGGCAAACAAGGGACCAAGGTCCACATAGCGAGGAGGAAAAAGTCTGTGGCCAGCTATACCCAAGAAAGGCACTGAACAAACTTGGTCCACTCCCCCAGTTGCCCCCACTTCCCCTGGCCAGTGGGACCAGGGGAAGGAGCATGTGACAGCACCTGCCTCCCATCCTTAGGGCTGGTGGAGTGAGCCCTGAGGAGAGGCAACATGGCGGCGGTGGCGGCAGCAGGGCTCCAGGCAGAGTCTCCCTTTTGAAGCCCTCTGGCAAGCAGTCTCGGTGAGGCTAAGGAGACACACCTGCCTCTCATCCTCAGGGCCGGTGGAGTGAGCCCTGAGGAGAGGAAACGCAGCGGCATTATTGCTTTTAAAAGATATACTAATATGCATCATAACCTGATAAAATGAACATCACAAAAAACATGCTCCAGGGAAGCAAAATAATATGTGATTACTCAGAAGGGGTTAGAAGTGTAATGGCTTTACATTTGTAAAGGCACATAGACTGTGGAATTATATATAATTTCAAGGTGAAAGCTTCATTTTCACGTAGAAGTGATAGTGGTATGTTAATCTAAACTGATTTGAATTAATCTTTCTCAGACTCTAAAGTAAATTAAAGGAACATTTACTTGCACGGATCAATGGTTTATGCATCCCTAGTTCTTATGCATCCCTAGATTCAAAGCTGGAAATATAAGTGATGATAGCATTGCTACTGCATTTGACTGCATCACACTTAGAACTTGATGTTAAGACAACTTGAATAGGTGACCCTGTTTTGAGTCCTATATATGGTTTGTGATGTACAACCAAATAAACAGACATTGCTATTTGGAAAACATTATTAATATTTTTCCTTCCCCCATCCTTTTCACCAGAACTACAACACAAAATGAAAATTTTGTACACTTTGGAAAATCTGAATACTGCCTTTTCCTTTGTGCTCATTTTTTTCCTTTCTAAAGCAAATAACGAGATAGTTTTTTAAAAATTTGAGGGCTATCCAATATTGTCTTCCTTCCTCTAATCACCATTTTTCATTCATATAAATCTTTGGATAGATTTGTTTAAGAAACTTTTTTTTACTGTTATGTATAGAAGAAAAAATTGATTTAATCATCATCTTATTAGTAATATAGAGATCATGCCCAAGCCAGTCTGTTTTTTGTTTAATTAACTTCTAAAGTTTCATTTCCATTTAGATATTTTTTAAAAACATAACATTCCATTTACTTTGCATCCATAACTTTGGGATACAGGATTCATGATAAAGCAAACAGGTTGTGAGTGTATCATATTAAAATGAACACATGTCCATAATTACATCAAAATCAATAGGACAGTTTGCTGTTGTTAGGCTGGAAAGGTTTGTGGGATGATGATATGCAGGTATTTGCTGAAAAGTCAAATACTCAGGTTTGCAAGTCTGATCTTATGTCTCATATATTTAATGAAGCACACTTTTAGAGACTATTCTTTTGTCATCTCACAGAGCGATTGATGAAGCCCCATTTTAAAATTGCAGGACTATTGGAAAACTCTTAGGTACTTTTTTTCCTTCCAAAGTCAATGGTAAAATTACTTCTGATGATAATGAGCACAACTGAGTCTTTGATGAAAAGCATCCCTATATTTTGAGATTGTGCCAAAATGTGTGAATTAATTTCTCCTGTAGACATTTCCCTTCGACAATGGGAAAAGAAACATGAAATGGTGCTATGACACATTCTTTATCTGCAACAACTGAACTTCTCCTCTTTCAGCATCCATTCACTTGAGTTGGCCTGGAATTTTCACAAGTTTTTGCAGGTAGTTTGCAGCTTCCAGCTCAAAAAAGTGACAACTCTCACAACCTTGCAGTTCTGAAGACTGTTGTGCTGTCATTCTCCTCTTAGCAAACAACGTGTGCCAGTTATATTTTTGCTGTCTGAAAGCTGATCTATACCAAAAAGACTTTGGTATATATTCAAGGTAAAAATAGGTGTAAATGCTATTTATCTAAATTAATTGCAGTTTACACAACCCTTAAATATGAAGACAAGCAACTAATGGCCAAAGGAGAGGGTACCCCTTGAATCTGGGGTGTTTGTTACACAACTCCCTATTCAGCCAATATGCTTTCCATTAATATCAATTTAATTACAGTGATCAACAAAGTTGAAAACAATCCGAAAGAAAACAACAGCTATTACATACAGCAAATTTAAAACTATGAAATGAAATCCATTTTATAAATCAACTTAATTAAATTGATAAACAAAGAACTTTTTAAAGGGTGGTTGTGAATGTGTGTGAGTAGGAGTGGGAAAGTGAAATATGGTTACATGGAGGGGGGTATTGAGTCTAGGCATAGATTGGATGTGGAAGTATAGATGGATGAAGAGTAGGATGAATGAAGAATGGCAATAGAAGGCAGAGTCAGGTGATCATGACATAGGATTGAGGAGGAGACAATGGATACATAGTTGTGTGAGAAAGAAAGAGCAGTAAGTAATGCTGTGCAAAATTTGGTTTCACTTTAAGGGGAAGAACTCAAAGAAAGAAGAGTTGTGGTTGTAAATGTAGAAAGCACCCAAACATATTCTTTAATATGGCACTGGGACTCCTACCCCCCCCCCCCAAAGACATATGAATAAAGATGCTTGTAAGTAATATAGACTAGAAACAGGTCACTTCACTCATTCTTAGAAGTTACAAAAAGGGCATGTGATTACACCAAATGAAGTCTTAATATAGTTTCCTTTTATCTCATCTCCACGTTAATCACCACTAAAGAAAGTTATAGCTCAGTGGTTCAGGTATCTGACTGTGGAGTTAGAGGTTGGAAGTTCCAGTCCCCATTGTGCCTCCTGCGTAGCTATGGGCAAGCTGCACTGTGCCAAGGATGCCTCCAAAAGAAGGGAATGCCAAACTACTTCTGAATGTTCTGTGCCTCCAAAAATCCTGAAGAAGTAAGTATGCCATACATCAGAATTGACGTGATGGTGCACAATTATTATTATTATTAAAGACACCTATGGAAAAGAGTCAACTGGCAAAATGATTTGCCCTGTATAAACTGCAAAACTTTCTGCAAAAGCAAAAAAAGAGCTGGATATATCCCATGTAAATATATCCATTATACTTCAGTATCAGTTTTCTTGAAGCAGTGATATCATGCACTCGGCCCATGGGCTGTGTGAATATCAAATTTCTGTGAGTCCCCAAGATTCTCCCTAACATGCTACTTAATTTTATAGAATCATAGAATAAATCAGTTAAGACATCAAGTCCAACCCCCTGTTCAATGCAGGAATTCAAATCAAAGCAGATCTGATGGACAGTTGTCCAATTCTCTCTTGAATGCTTCGAGTGCTGTGGTGCTCACCACCTCCAGAGATCATTGATTCCTTTGTTATACTCTAACCATTAATATGTTTCTCCTGATTTTCAGCCTACATCTGGCTTCCTTTAGTTTAGGCCCATTATTACATGTCCTGCACTCACAGATGATTGAGAACAGATGCTGCCCCTCCTCTTTATGACCATATTTTAGGTACTGTATTTGAAGAGTGCTCCCAGAGAGAAGTAAAAGGCATCAGGAGAAATACAGAAGCCCAACTCTGCTGCCATTTGCCATCCAGAGAGGCCAGGGGGAGGAGAGTAAAAGATCCTGCCCCCAATCCAAAGACCTGGGCCCAGAGAGAAGGAAAAGGCATCAGGAGAAAGACAGAAGCCCAACTCTGCTGCCATTTGCCATCCAGAGAGGCAAGGGGGAGGTGAGTAAAAGATCCTGGCGGCCCCATCCAAAGACCTAGGCCCAGAGAGAAGGAAAAGGAATCCGGAGAAAGACAGAAGCCCAACTCTGCTGCCATTTGCCATCCAGAGAGGCTAGGGGGAGGAGAGTAAAAGATCCTGCCCCCCCCCATCCAAAGACCTGGGCCCAGAGAGAAGGAAAAGGCATCAGGAGAAAGACAGAAGCCCAACTCTGCTGCCATTTGTCATCCAGAGAGGCCAGGGGGAGGTGAGTAAAAGATCCTGCCCCCCCCCATCCAAAGACCTGGGCCCAGAGAGAAGGGAAAGGCATCAAGAGAAAGACAGAAGTCCAACTCTGCTGCCATTTGCCATCCAGAAAGGCCAGGGGGAGGAGAGTGAAAGATCTGCCCCCCCCCATCCAAAGACCTGGGCACAGAGAGAAGGAAAAGGCATCAGGAGAAAGACAGAAGCCCAACTCTGCTGCAATTTGCCATCCAGAGGGGCCAGGGGGAGGTGAGTAAAAGATCCTGCCACCCCCCATCCAAAGACCTAAGCCCAGAGAGAAGGGAAATGCATTCGGAGAAAGACAGAAGCCCAACTCTGCTGCCATTTGCCATCCAGAGAGGCAAGGGGGAGGTGAGTAAAAGATCCTGGCGGCCCCATCCAAAGACCTAGGCCCAGAGAGAAGGAAAAGGAATCCGGAGAAAGACAGAAGCCCAACTCTGCTGCCATTTGCCATCCAGAGAGGCTAGGGGGAGGAGAGTAAAAGATCCTGCCCCCCCCCATCCAAAGACCTGGGCCCAGAGAGAAGGAAAAGGCATCAGGAGAAAGACAGAAGCCCAACTCTGCTGCCATTTGTCATCCAGAGAGGCCAGGGGGAGGTGAGTAAAAGATCCTGCCCCCCCCCCATCCAAAGACCTGGGCCCAGAGAGAAGGGAAAGGCATCAAGAGAAAGACAGAAGTCCAACTCTGCTGCCATTTGCCATCCAGAAAGGCCAGGGGGAGGAGAGTGAAAGATCTGCCGCCCCCCCCATCCAAAGACCTGGGCACAGAGAGAAGGAAAAGGCATCAGGAGAAAGACAGAAGCCCAACTCTGCTGCAATTTGCCATCCAGAGGGGCCAGGGGGAGGTGAGTAAAAGATCCTGCCACCCCCCATCCAAAGACCTAAGCCCAGAGAGAAGGGAAATGCATCAGGAGAAAGACAGAAGCCCAACTCTGCTGCCATTTGCCATCCAGAGAAGCCAGGGGGAGGAGAATAAAAGATCCTGCCCCCCATCCAAAGACCTGGGCCCAGAGAGAAGGAAAAGGCATCAGGAGAAAGACAGAAGCCCAACTCTGCTGCCATTTGCCATCCAGAGAAGCCAGGGGGAGGAGAATAAAAGATCCTGCCCCCCATCCAAAGACCTGGGCCCAGAGAGAAGGAAAAGGCATCAGGAGAAAGACAGAAGCCCAACTCTGCTGCCATTTGCCATCCAGAGAAGCCAGGGGGAGGAAAGTAAAAGATCCTGCCCCCCATCCAAAGACCTGGGCCCAGAGAGAAGGAAAAGGCATCAGGAGAAAGACAGAAGCCCAACTCTGCTGCAATTTGCCATCCAGAGGGGCCAGGGGGAGGTGAGTAAAAGATCCTGCCACCCCCCATCCAAAGACCTAAGCCCAGAGAGAAGGAAAAGGCATCAGGAGAAAGACAGAAGCCCAACTCTGCTGCCATTTGCCATCCAGAGAAGCCAGGGGGAGGAGAATAAAAGATCCTGCCCCCCATCCAAAGACCTGGGCCCAGAGAGAAGGAAAAGGCATCAGGAGAAAGACAGAAGCCCAACTCTGCTGCCATTTGCCATCCAGAGAAGCCAGGGGGAGGAAAGTAAAAGATCCTGCCCCCCATCCAAAGACCTGGGCCCAGAGAGAAGGAAAAGGCATCAGGAGAAAGACAGAAGCCCAACTCTGCTGCAATTTGCCATCCAGAGGGGCCAGGGGGAGGTGAGTAAAAGATCCTGCCACCCCCCATCCAAAGACCTAAGCCCAGAGAGAAGGAAAAGGCATCAGGAGAAAGACAGAAGCCCAACTCTGCTGCCATTTGCCATCCAGAGAAGCCAGGGGGAGGAGAATAAAAGATCCTGCCCCCCATCCAAAGACCTGGGCCCAGAGAGAAGGAAAAGGCATCAGGAGAAAGACAGAAGCCCAACTCTGCTGCCATTTGCCATCCAGAGAAGCCAGGGGGAGGAAAGTAAAAGATCCTGCCCCCCATCCAAAGACCTGGGCCCAGAGAGAAGGAAAAGGCATCAGGAGAAAGACAGAAGCCCAACTCTGCTGCCATTTGCCATCCAGAGAAGCCAGGGGGAGGAAAGTAAAAGATCCTGCCCCCCATCCAAAGACCTGGGCCCAGAGAGAAGGAAAAGGCATCAGGAGAAAGACAGAAGCCCAACTCTGCTGCCATTTGCCATCCAGAGAAGCCAGGGGGAGGAAAGTAAAAGATCCTGCCCCCCATCCAAAGACCTGGGCCCAGAGAGAAGGAAAAGGCATCAGGAGAAAGACAGAAGCCCAACTCTGCTGCCATTTGCCATCCAGAGAAGCCAGGGGGAGGAGAATAAAAGATCCTGCCCCCCATCCAAAGACCTGGGCCCAGAGAGAAGGAAAAGGCATCAGGAGAAAGACAGAAGCCCAACTCTGCTGCCATTTGCCATCCAGAGAAGCCAGGGGGAGGAAAGTAAAAGATCCTGCCCCCCATCCAAAGACCTGGGCCCAGAGAGAAGGAAAAGGCATCAGGAGAAAGACAGAAGCCCAACTCTGCTGCCATTTGCCATCCAGAGAGGCCAGGGGGAGGAGAGTAAAAGATCCTGCCCCCCATCCAAAGACCTCGGCGAGAGAAAGGGAAAGGCATCAGGAGAAAGACAGAATGCCCAACTCTGCTGCCATTTGCCATCCAGAGAGGCCAGGGGGAGGAGAGTAAAAGATCCTGCCCCCCCCCCATCCAAAGACCTGGGCCCTGAGTGAAGGAAAAGGCATCAGGAGAAAGAGAGAAGCCCAACTCTTCGGAAGCTGATAACTCTCCCACCTGCCGTCGTTCTCTCAGCGGCGGATGGCCTGAAGAATATTGGAAAGAGGAGGAGGAACGCCGCCGCTTGACTGACAGCAAGCCAAGCCACTCAGCGGAGGACGTCCATCACTCTCGACCAATGGGTGTGGAGTCGCGCCCCCGCAGCCACTGAGGCGGCGGCAGTTGCTACGCTCTGATGAGGCACCACCTCACCTGTTGCAGGAACACAGGTTTGAGAAGTCTCTGAGAGAGAAGAAAGGGTTCATCATAAAACAAATGAAGGAAGATGGGGCCTGCTTGTTCCGGGCTGTAGTGCGGTCAACTTTACAACTAGATCAAAGGTAGGAGAAAGTCTGGGGAGGACTGAGTAGAGCCTTTGACTGTGGCAGTTCCCTTTTTCTTGGAACACCTTCCCAAAACATTTGTGTGATGTGTCTTGAGCATCTTCTCAACAACCCCTTTCTCACTGAAGCTTTAGTTCCCAAATGTGAGTCCTGAAGTGTTATTGGACATTAAATCCCAGAGATTCCAACCAGCATAGTTGGGCCCATTTCTATGAACATGGTTTAAACCAGGACGTAACTGTTCAGTTGTTTTGGGACTGAATTCCCATCAACCCAGGTTGATATTGGTCAGGGGTTCCCATCCTTTTCAAGCCAGGGGCCGGGTCACGCTCTCTCAGTCAGCTTTGAGGGTTGGATGGCCATTTCTCCCAGCAGCTTCTAAGGGGTGGCCATTTTATTTCTTGAATGCCCTTGGAGGGGTGGGTTGGCCACATGAAATTGAAATGCAGGCCAGATCTGGCCCACGGGCCTTAAGTTGGGAACCCCTGATGTAGGAGTTCGCCAAACAGGGTTTTCTAATTAGTGGGGGAGGTTGGGCGGCTCCCAGAAGGGTGACCGCCATAGGAATCTGCTTGGGCAGCACCCTGCGCCTGCGACGCTCTTTATAAGGCACGGATAGTAAAGGCTTATGTGTTCTCCATTTTGCAAGAAATCCTCATCTGTGTAGCTCAAGGCCTCTGCTGCAGAGTCTTAAAGGCACCATAGAAACAATATGCCTTGCAACCAGTTGGGATGTAAGGCAATGACTTACTTCTCCAACAGATCTAAACCTAGAAATCAAATGGCAAGCAATATTTATCTACAACAACAACAAAAGAATGTTTCTGGTTGGGATATGCAGCCTCCAGTATCCCCAGGCCAGGATACAAAGGCCGCTACGGTGGCAGGACTCCACCACCGCCCCCAGATTTCTTGCGGCCAGGGCAAAGAGGCCACTGCGGCGATGGGCAACGGGACTCTCCATCACTGCCGGCGTTCTGAGCCCTGCCCCGGGCCAGGATACAAAGGCCGTTACGGTGGCAGGACTCCGCCGCTGCTACTGGACTTCTTGCAGCCAGGGTGAAGAGGCTGCTGTGGCACCGGGCCCCTCCATCACTACCGTCATCCTCCGCCCCGCCACGGACCAAGATACAAAAGCCGCTACGGCGGTTCACAGCAGGATTTCGCCATCGCTGCCCTTGGACTTGCCTGCGGTCAGAGTGGAGGGGGCTGTTGTACTATTGTATTGTTGATATTATGATATGTGCTTTTGTAGGATGAATATGGAATAATTATTGTCTTTATTGTATATTGTATTATTGTGTTTACTGCATAGTATCATGTGAGCCACCCTGAGTCGGGTTCCCTGAGTGGGTGGCATACAAGTGTGACAATTAAATTTAAAAAAAATTAAAAAAATTAAAAAAATTAAAAAAACTCTGCTGCCATTTGCCATCCAGAGAGGCCAGGGGGAGGTGAGTAAAAGATCCTGCCCCCGCATCCAAAGACCTCGGCGAGAGAAAGGGAAAGGCATCAAGAGAAAGACAGAATGCCCAACTCTGCTGCCATTTGCCATCCAGAGAGGCCAGGGGGAGGAGAGTAAAAGATCCTGCCCCCCATCCAAAGACCTGGGCCCTGAGTGAAGGGAAAGGCATCAGGAGAAAGACAGAATGCCCAACTCTGCTGCCATTTGCCATCCAGAGAGGTCAGGGGGAGGTGAGCAAAAGATCCTGCCCCCCCCCCATCCAAAGACCTGTGCCCAGAGAGAAGGGAAAGGCATCAGGAGAAAGACAGAAGCCCAACTCTGCTGCCATTTGCCATTCAGAGAGGCCAGGGGGAGGAAAGTAAAAGATCCTGCCCCCCCCATCCAAAGCCCTGGGACCACAGAGAAGGAAAAGGCATCAGGAGAAAGACAGAAGCCCAACTCTGCTGCCATTTGCCATCCAGAAAGTCCAGGGGGAGGAGAATAAAAGATCCACCCCCCCCCATCCAAAGACCTGGGCCCAGAGAGAAGGGAAAGGATTCAGGAGAAAGACAGAAGCCCAACTCTCCAGCCATTTGCCATCCAGAGAGGCCAGAGGGAGGAGAGTAAAAGATCCTGCCCCACCATCCAAAGACCTGGGCCCAGAGAGAAGGAAAAGGCATCAGGAGAAAGACAGAAGCCCAACTCTGCTGCCATTTGCCATCCAGAGAGGCCAGGGGGAGGTGAGTAAAAGATCCTGCCCCCCCATCCAAAGACCTTGGCCGAGAGAAAGGGAAAGGCATCAGGAGAAAGACAGAATGCCCAACTCTGCTGCCATTTGCCATCCAGAGAGGCCAGGGGGAGGAGAGTAAAACATCCTGCCCCCCATCCAAAGACCTGGGCCCAGAGAGAAAGACACAAGCACAACTCTGCTGCCATTTGCCATCCAGAGTGGCCTGGGCGTGGAGAATATAAGATCCTGCCCTCTCCATCCAAAGACCTGGGCCCAGAGAGGAGGAAAAGGCATCAGGAGAAAGACAGAAGCCCAACTCTGCTGCCATTTGCCATCCAGAGAGGCCAGGGGGAGGAGAGTAAAAGATCCTGCCCCCCATCCAAAGACCTGGGCCCAGAGAGAAAGACACAAGCACAACTCTGCTGCCATTTGCCATCCAGAGTGGCCTGGGGGAGGTGAGTAAAAGATCCTGCCCACCCCCATCCAAAGACCAGGGCTCAGAAAGAAGGGAAAGGATTCAGGAGAAAGACAGAAGCGCAACTCTGCTGCTATTTGTCATCCAGAGAGGCCAGGGGGAGGAGAGTAAAAGATCCTGCCCCCCCCCATCCAAAGACCTGGGCCCAGAGAGAAGGAAAAGGCATCAGGAGAAAGACAGAAGCCCAACTCTGCTGCCATTTGCCATCCAGAGAGGTCAGGGGGAGGTGAGCAAAAGATCCTGCCCCCCCCCCCATCCAAAGACCTGGGCCCAGAGAGAAGGGAAAGGCATCAGGAGAAAGACAGAAGCCCAACTCTGCTGCCATTTGTCATCCAGAGAAGCCAGGGGGAGGAAAGTAAAAGATCCTGCCCCCCCCCCATCAAAAGACCTGGGACCAGAGAGAAGGAAAAGGAATCAGGAGAAAGACAGAAGCCCAATCCTGTGCCATTTGCCATCCAGAGAGGCCAGGGGGAGATGAGTAAAAGATCCTGCCCCCCCCATCCAAAGACCTCAGCCCAGAGTGAAGGGAAAGGCATCAGGAGAAAGACAGAAGATCAAATCTGCTGCCATTTGCCATCCAGAGAGGCCATGGGGAGGAGAGTAAAAGATCCTGCCACCCCCCATCCAAAGACCTGGGCCCAGAGAGAAGGAAAAGGCATCAGGAGAAAGACAGAAGCCCACCTCTGCTGCCATTTGCCATCCAGAGAGGCCAGGGGCAGGAAAGTAAAAGATCCTGCCCCCCATCCAAAGACCAGGGACCAGAGAGAAGGAAAAGGCATCAGGAGAAAGACAGAAGCCCAACTGTACTGCCATTTGCCATCCAGAGAGGCCAGGGGGAGGAAAGTAAAAGTCCTGCCCCCCCATCCAAAGACCTGGGCCCAGAGAGAAGGAAAAGGTATCAGGAGAAATACACAAGCCCAACTCTGCTGCCATTTGCCATCCAGAGTGGCCTGGGGGAGGTGAGTAAAAGATCCTGCCCCCCCCATCCAAAGACCTCGGCGAGAGAAAGAGAAAGGCATCAGGAGAAAGACAGAATTCCCAACTCTGCTGCCATTTGTCATCCAGAGAGGCCAGGGGGAGGAGAGTAAAAGATCCTGCCCCCCATCCAAATACCCGGGCCCAGAGAGAAGGAAAAGGCTTCAGGAGAAAGACAGAAGCCCAACTCTGCTGCCATTTACCAACCAGAGAGGCCAGGGGGAGGGGAGTAAAAGATCCTGGCCCCCCATCCAAAGACCTCGGCCCAGAGAGAAGGGAAAGTTATCAGGAGAAAGACAGAAGCCCAACTCTGCTGCCATTTGCCATCCAGAGAGGCCAGGGGGAGGAAAGTAAAAGATCCTGCCCCCCATCCAAAGACCAGGGACCAGAGAGAAGGAAAAGGCATCAGGAGAAAGACAGAAGCCCAACTGTGCTGCCATTTGCCATCCAGAGAGGCCTGGGGGAGGTGAGTAAAAAGATCCTGCCCCCCCCCCCCCATCCAAAGACCTCGGCCCAGAGAGAAGTGAAAGGGATCAGGAGAAAGACAGAAGCCCAACTCTGCTGCCATTTGCCATCCAGAGAAGCCAGGGGGAGGAGAGTAAAAGATCCTGCCCCCCCATCCAAAGACCTGGGCCCAGAGGGAAGGGAAAGGCAACAGGAGAAAGACAGAAGCCGAACCCTGTGCCATTTGCCATCCAGAGAGGCCAGGGGGAGGGGAGTAAAAGATCCTGCCCCCCATCCAAAGACCTCAGCCCAGAGAGAAGGGAAAGGCATCAGGAGAAAGACAGAAGCCCAACTCTGCTGCCATTTGCCATCCAGAGAAGCCAGGGGGAGGAGAATAAAAGATCCTGCCCCCCCCATCCAAAGACCTGGGCACAGAGAGAAGGAAAAGGCATCAGGAGAAAGACAGAAGCCCAAGTATGCTGCCATTTGCCATCCTGAGAGGCCAGGGGGAGGAGAGTAAAAGATCCTGCCCCCCCCCCATCCAAAGACCTGGGCCCAGAGAGAAGGAAACGGAATCCGGAGAAAGACAGAAGCCCAACTCTGCTGCCATTTGCCATCCAGAGAAGCCAGGGGGAGGAGAATAAAAGATCCTGCCCCCCCATCCAAAGACCTGGGCACAGAGAGAAGGAAAAGGCATCAGGAGAAAGACAGAAGCCCAAGTATGCTGCCATTTGCCATCCTGAGAGGCCAGGGGGAGGAGAATAAAAGATCCTGCCCCCCCCCCCCATCCAAAGACCTGGGCCGAGAGAGAAGGAAAAGGCATCAGGAGAAAAACAGAAGCCCAAGTCTGCTGCCATTTGCCATCCAGAGAGGCCAGGGGGAGGAGAGTAAAAGATCCTGCCCCCCATCCAAAGACCTGGGCCCAGAGAGAAGGGAAAGGCATCAGGAGAAAGACAGAAGCCCAACTCTGCTGCCATTTGTCATCCAGAGAAGCCAGGGGGAGGGGAGTAAAAGTTCCTGCCCCCCCCCCCATCCAAAGACCTCAGCCCAGAGAGAAGGAAAAGGCATCAGGAGAAAGACAGAAGCCCAACTCTGCTGCCATTTGCCATCCAGAGAGGTCAGGGGGAGGTGAGCAAAAGATCCTGCCCCCCCCATCCAAAGACCTGGGCCCAGAGAGAAGGGAAAGGCATCAGGAGAAAGACAGAAGCCCAACTCTGCTGCCATTTGCCATCCAGAGAGGCCAGGGGGAGGAAAGTAAAAGATCCTGCCCCCCCCATCCAAAGACCTGGGACCAGAGAAAAGGAAAAGGCATCAGGAGAAAGTGAGAAGCCCAAATCTGCTGCCATTTGCCATCCAGAAAGGCCAGGGGGAGGAGAGTAAAAGATCCTGCCCCCCATCCAAAGACCTGGGCCCAGAGAGAAGGAAAAGGCATCAGGAGAAAGACAGAAGGCCAACTCTGCTGCCATTTGCCATCCAGAGAGGTCAGGTGGAGGTGAGCAAAAGATCCTGCCCCCCCCCCCATCCAAAGACCTGGGCCCAGAGAGAAGGGAAAGGCATCAGGAGAAAGACAGAAGGTCAAATCTGCTGCCATTTGCCATCCAGAGAGGTCAGGTGGAGGAAAGTAAAAGATCCTGCCCCCCCCCATCCAAAGACCTCAGCCCAGAGTGAAGGGAAAGGCATCAGGAGAAAGACAGAAGATCAAATCTGCTGCCATTTGCCATCCAGAGAGGCCATGGGGAGGAGAGTAAAAGATCCTGCCACCCCCCATCCAAAGACCTGGGCCCAGAGAGAAGGAAAAGGCATCAGGAGAAAGACAGAAGCCCACCTCTGCTGCCATTTGCCATCCAGAGAGGCCAGGGGCAGGAAAGTAAAAGATCCTGCCCCCCATCCAAAGACCAGGGACCAGAGAGAAGGAAAAGGCATCAGGAGAAAGACAGAAGCCCAACTGTACTGCCATTTGCCATCCAGAGAGGCCAGGGGGAGGAAAGTAAAAGTCCTGCCCCCCCATCCAAAGACCTGGGCCCAGAGAGAAGGAAAAGGTATCAGGAGAAATACACAAGCCCAACTCTGCTGCCATTTGCCATCCAGAGTGGCCTGGGGGAGGTGAGTAAAAAGATCCTGCCCCCCCCCCCATCCAAAGACCTCGGCCCAGAGAGAAGTGAAAGGGATCAGGAGAAAGACAGAAGCCCAACTCTGCTGCCATTTGTCATCCAGAGAGGCCAGGGGGAGGAGAGTAAAAGATCCTGCCCCCCATCCAAATACCCGGGCCCAGAGAGAAGGAAAAGGCTTCAGGAGAAAGACAGAAGCCCAACTCTGCTGCCATTTACCAACCAGAGAGGCCAGGGGGAGGAAAGTAAAAGATCCTGGCCCCCCATCCAAAGACCTCGGCCCAGAGAGAAGGGAAAGTTATCAGGAGAAAGACAGAAGCCCAACTCTGCTGCCATTTGCCATCCAGAGAGGCCAGGGGGAGGAAAGTAAAAGATCCTGCCCCCCATCCAAAGACCAGGGTCCAGAGAGAAGGAAAAGGCATCAGGAGAAAGACAGAAGCCCAACTGTGCTGCCATTTGCCATCCAGAGAGGCCTGGGGGAGGTGAGTAAAAAGATCCTGCCCCCCCCATCCAAAGACCTCGGCCCAGAGAGAAGTGAAAGGGATCAGGAGAAAGACAGAAGCCCAACTCTGCTGCCATTTGCCATCCAGAGAGGCCAGGGGGAGGAGAGTAAAAGATCCTGCCCCCCCATCCAAAGACCTGGGCCCAGAGAGAAGGGAAAGGCAACAGGAGAAAGACAGAAGCCGAACCCTGTGCCATTTGCCATCCAGAGAGGCCAGGGGGAGGAGAATAAAAGATCCTGCCCCCCCCCATCCAAAGACCTGGGCCCAGAGAGAAGGAAACGGAATCCGGAGAAAGACAGAAGCCCAACTCTGCTGCCATTTGCCATCCAGAGAAGCCAGGGGGAGGAGAATAAAAGATCCTGCCCCCCCCCCCATCCAAAGACCTGGACCGAGAGAGAAGGAAAAGGCATCAGGAGAAAAACAGAAGCCCAAGTCTGCTGCCATTTGCCATCCAGAGAGGCCAGGGGGATGAGAGTAAAAGATCCTGCCCCCCATCCAAAGACCTGGGCCCAGAGAGAAGGGAAAGGCATCAAGAGAAAGACAGAAGCCCAACTCTGCTGCCATTTGCCATCCTGAGAGGCCAGGGGGAGGAGAGTAAAAGATCCTGCCCCCCCCCATCCAAAGACCTGGGCCGAGAGAGAAGGAAAAGGCATCAGGAGAAAAACAGAAGCCCAAGTCTGCTGCCATTTGCCATCCAGAGAGGCCAGGGGGAGGAGAGTAAAAGATCCTGCCCCCCATCCAAAGACCTGGGCCCAGAGAGAAGGAAAAGGAATCCGGAGAAAGACAGAAGCCCAACTCTGCTGCCATTTGCCATCCAGAGAGGCCAGGGGGAGGAGAGTAAAAGATCCTGCCCCCCATCCAAAGACCTGGGACCAGAGAGAAGGAAAAGGCATCAGGAGAAAGACAGAAGCCCAACTCTGCTGCCATTTGCCATCCAGAGAGTCCAGGGGGAGGAGAGTAAAAGATCCTGCCCCCCCCCCCATCCAAAGACCTGGGCCCAGAGAGAAGGAAAAGGCATCAGGAGAAAGACACAAGCCCAACTCTGCTGCCATTTGCCATCCAGAGATGCCAGGGGGAGGAGAGTAAAAGATCCTGCCCCCCCCCCCCCCCCATCCAAAGACCTGGGCCCAGAGAGAAGGAAAAGGCATCAGGAGAAAGACACAAGCCCAACTCTGCTGCCATTTGCCATCCAGAGTGGCCTGGGGGTTGTGAGTAAAAGATCCTGCCTGACCCCATCCAAAGACCTGGGCCCAGAGAGAAGGAAAAGGATTCAGGAGAAAGACAGAAGCCCAAGTCTGCTGCCATTTGCCATCCAGAGAGGCCAGGGGGAGGAGAGTAAAGTATCCTGCCCCCCCCCCCCATCCAAAGACCTGGGCCCAGAGAGACGTAAAAGGCATCAGTAGAAAGACAGATTCCCAACTCTGCTGCCATTTGCCATCCAGAGAGGCCAGGGGGAGGAGAGTAAAAGATCCTGCCTCCATCCAAATACCTGGGCCCAGAGAGAAGGAAAAGGCATCAGGAGAAAGACAGAAGCCCAACTCTGCTGCCATTTGCCATCCAGAGAGGCCAGGGGGAGGAGAGTAAGAGATCCTGCCCCCCCCCCATCCAACGACTTGGGCCCAGAGAGAAGGACACCTCTGGAGACCCCCAACCACCCCCATGAGATACCATCCACAACCACCATCACACCGAGGCCTGAGCCGGCGCCTTTGACCAACTCCATGCGGCCGAAGTGTGGCGAGTGCTGCTGCATGCATGCAAAGGATAAATAATCCAACTGAAATAATGTAATTGACTAAACATAGATGGCTTACAGCAACTGACATAGAGATTGTACAAGAAACTGACTTACATAGAGACTTGATATAATGGACTTTTTCTTTCTTTCTTTTTTTATTTCCCTTCATTAATTAGTTCAAATTTTACTTTGATACTATGTGATAAACTGTGATATTGTGCATGGTAATACTTTGTTTTAAAACTGTTCAAACTATGATAACATGTATGATGGTTATAGACTGGCGTAGAGACCGGCAAGGCACGCCACAAAGTTTGCCAAGAGAACCCAATGGCCCAAAACAAAAGGCAAAACAAGGGGATGTTTAGCACAGCAGATCTGAAAAGGGGGAGGGATACGAAAGGGGGAGGAGAAATACAGTGTTGCAGGGATCAATACTACATAGGGACATGGAATTTGAGGCCTATGAATCTAGGAAAACTGGAAGTGGTTATAAATGAGATGGAAAGAATAAGCATTGACATCCTGGGCATCAGTAAGTTAAAATGGACAGGGATGGGTGAATTCAGCTCTGGAAACCATCATATCTACTACTTTGGGCAAGAAAACCTCAGAAAAAATGGAGTAGCCATAATTGTCAACAAAAGAGTGAGGAAAGCAGTAATGGGATACAATATCAAAAATGATAGAATGATGTCAGTCAGAATCCAAGGCAAACCTTTCTATATCACTGTAATCCAAGTCTATGCACCAAACAATAGTGCAGATGAAGCCACAGTTCACCAGTTCTATGAGGACCTACAACACCTCGTAGAAGAGACACCAAGAAATGATGTCCACATTATCTTAGGAGATTGGAATGCCAAAGTAGAAAATCAAAAAGTAAATGGAATAACAGGCAAGTTTGGTCTTGGAACACAGAATGAAGCAGGGCATAGATTGATAGAGTTCTGCCAAGAGAACGCACTAGTCATTGCAAACACCCTCTTCCAGCAGCTTTACACATGGACATCACCAGATGGCCAGCGTTGAAATCAGATTGATTACATACTCTGCAGCCAAAGATGGAGAACCTCCATACAGTCAGCAAAAACAAGACCTGGAGCAGACTGTGGCTCAGATCACAACCTACTGATTGCAAAATTCAGGCTTAGACTAAAGAAAATGGGGAAAACAATTAGACCAGACATATATGACCTACACAACATCCCTAAAGAATACACGGTGGAGGTCATGAACAGATTTAATGTCCTGCACCTGATAGACAGAGTACCAGAAGAATTATGGACTGACACACGGGACATCATGCAGGAGGCAGCAAGAGAAACCATACCAAAAGAAAAGAAGCATAAGAAAGCAAAGTGGTTGTCTGATGAGGCCCTTAAAATAGCAGAGGAAAGAAGGAATGCAAAAGTCCAAGGAGAAAGGAAAAAATACAACCACCTGAATACAGAATTTTAAAGAAAAGCAAAGAGAGATAAGGAAAACTACCTGAATGAACAGTGCAACGAAATGGAGGAAAACAACACAAGAGGCAGGACTAGAGATCTTTTCAAAAAAAAAAAGGGGAAATCAAGGGAACATTTAAAGCAAAAATGACCATCATAAGGGACAAAGATGGAAAGGAGTTAGCTGAAGCAGATGAGATAAAAAAAAAGATGGCAAGAGTACACAGAGGAACTCTACAAAAAGGACCTCAACACTCCTGATAATAACAATAATGAGAAATGTGAACTTGAACCAGACATTCTGGAGAGTGAAGTCAGAAAGGCCCTAAATAGCACTGCAAACAATAAAGCTAGTGGAAATGATGGTATCCCAGTTGAATTTTTCAAAGCCCTTAAAGATGATGGAATCAAACTACTGAATTCAATATGCCAGCAAATTTGCGAAACAAAACAGTGGCCACAGGATTGGAAAAGATCAGTGTACGTTCCAATCCCCAAAAAAAGGCAATGCCAAAGAATGCTCAAATTACCGAACAATTACGCTCATCCCACATGCCAGCAAGGTGATGCTCAAGATAATACAGGATAGACTTCAACAACATGTGGAGAGAGAACTACCAGAGATGCAGGCCGGTTTCAGAAGAGGCAGGGGGACTAGAGATCACATTGCCAACATACGTTGGATCATGGAGAAAACAAAAGAATACCAGAAACAAGTCTCCTTTTGTTTTATTGACTACACCAAGGCTTTTGACTGTGTGGACCACAACAAAATGTGGCAAGTAATTAAAGAGATGGGAATACCAGAACACCTCATATGCCTTATGAGAAATCTGTACACGAACCAAGAAGCAAGTTAGGACAGAACACAGTTAGGACAGAACACAGAATGACAGAGTGGTTTGGAATAGGAAAAGGAGTAAGACAAGGCTGCATTTTATCACCCTGCTTATTCAATCTATACACAGAGCACATAATGTGCAATGCAGGGATGGAGGAATCACAATATGGGATCAAAATTGCTGGGAGAAACATCAACAATTTGAGATATGCAGACGATACCACCCTAATGGCAGAAAGTGAGGAAGACCTAAAGAACCTCTTGATTGGTTTGAAGGAGGAAAGTGCAAAAGCTGGCTTGAGACTTAATATCAAGAAAACCAAGATAATGGCAACAGGTCTGATCAGTCCCTGGAAAATAGATGGGGAAGAAGTAGAAGCAGTGACAGATTTTACTTTCCTGGGATCTAAGATCACTGCAGATGGTGACTGTAGCCATGAAATAAAAAGACGACTGATTATGGGGAGACAAGCTATAAGAAACCTGGGGAATATAGTGAAAAGCAGAGACATCACCTTGAAAACAAAAATTCGCATAGTCAAAGCAATGGTATTCCCAGTGGTAATGTGTGAGAGCTGGACCATTAGGAAGGCTGAGCGCAGAAGAATAGATGCCTTTGAGATGTGGTGTTGGAGGAGAGTCCTGAGAGTCCCTTGGACAGCAGAGAACAAATAGGTCAATACTGGAAGAAATCAACCCGGACTGTTCATTGGAGGGACAAATAGTGAAGATGAAGCTAAAGTACTTTGGACATCAAATGAGAAGGGAGGACTCACTTGAGAAGGCCTTGATGCTGGGAAAGGTGGAGGGCAAGAGAAGAAGGGGGCGTCCAAAGAAGAGATGGATAGATGGTATTGTGGACACAATGGGCACAGAGCTTGGTGGGCTGAGGAGAATGGTGGAGGATAGAGGTGCCTGGAGGAAAATGGTCCATGGGGTCGCAAAGGGTCGGAATCAACTGTGTGACTGAACAACAACAAATCATATCCTCTCTCATTCTCCATTTCTCAAGACTAAACACCCCAGTTTCTTCAATATTTCTTCATAGGGCTTGATTTCTAGTCCTCTGTTCATCATTGTTGCCCTTCTCTATACCTGCTCTAACTTGCTTGCATCTTTGTTAAAGTGCAGTGCCCAGAATTGGACACAATACTCTAAATGTGATCTAACTAGCACTAAATAGATGGGGGAGGGGGGGGGCTAGTACCTCATCGGTTTTGGAGACTATATTTCTGTTAATGTCCAAAATAGCATTGACCTTTTTTTGTAACCATGTCACACTGTCGACTCATATTTAACCCATGATCTACAACAATTCCAAGACAACAACAACAACAAGAACAATAACAACAATAATAATAATTTATACCCCACCCTTCTCAGCACAAGGCCGTCTCAGGGCGACATTGCAACATATTAGAGAAACAATATACGATTAAGAAAAGAAAAAATATATAGTAATAATAAAAATAAACAATCCATATCCAAAAACATAGCGTAACAAATACAATACAATTCCAACATGCAAAGTACAATATGACAAAATACAATACTGTATATATAAAAAGAAACTCAACTTCCCCGTCGCACATGCCAGGCTGGGGAAGGAGCTAGACAAGGCAATAGTGGCAGATTTTACAGTCCATGCCGCTGGAACTCAAATGAGCTCTACTTCCCCACGGCCATAGCCGGACTGGGGAAGGAGCTCTTTTATCCTCCATCGGGGCCGACACAGGTACTACCACTCCTCCCAGTTTCCCAAACCAGGAGGAGGGGTTCTATGTCCCTGTCTCTCTCCTCACCCCTGCTCTCACCAAGGGCGGAGGGGGAGCCGGAGACACTGGCTTCAGATGCAGCGGCAGCCCTTAAGGGCTCCGCGGAGATAGTTCACAGCTGGGCTCAGCTGGGCTCCCACCCCTGTAACCAGCTGGGCCATGGGGGAGCTGGAGATGCTGGCACTGGTGTTGGCGGGAGCCCTTAAGGGCTCCGCGGAGATGGTTCACAGCTGGGCTTAGCCAAGTATCCCCCATCTTGTAACTGTGCATCTGTTCCCCTGCCCTAAGTGTAAAACTTTGCATTTCTCCCTGTTAATAGAAATACATTTCATTCTTTTTTTTCCCAGTCCTGTTTTCTGTTTTTAAGCCTATCAAGATATTTTTGAATTCTGCTCCTGTCTTCCAAGGTATTAGCTATTCCACCCAGTTTTGTGCCATCTGCAAATTTGATAAGAATTCCCTGCGCTCCCTCATCCAAGTCATTTTATGGAAATGTTGAAGAGCCCAGAGCCCAGGACTGAGCCTTGTGGTACTCCACTTGTTGCCCCCTCCCATGCTGTAGCAAAATCTAACCTTTTCCCATTTTCCAACTGAGGTGCAGCTTTTCCATTCTTTTCAAATAATCTAATTTAGTTCACATGAGTACCTTTGTTTCTGAGATACATTACAATGAAAATAGCAGATCTAGGAGCATTATTGTGACTGTCAGAATTTTGTACTTTGTTTTTATGCTCTTTTTTTGTATGACTTTTATCTTTTAAACTTTTATTATTATTCTCTTAAGGGGTTATGGGGGGATTTGAGGGTTTTAGATGCTTTAAGATTCTGTATGTATTTTATTCTATTTTTTATCTTTTGTATTATGCACTGTGTTGTGCTGAGATTGCTTTCTTTGGGTTTAAAGAGCTTTCTCCTCTTATGTTGTTTGCAGCTCTGGGTGGCGCCAGCACCAGAAGTGTGGGATATAAATATCTCAATAAAATAAATAAATAAATAAAGCATTGCAGACTTTCTAGACAGAGACACTTTAGCCTGAGAAACAAGGCTATGTATGCAACACATCTCTTAATTTGAAGGATGAAAGCTTGTTTGTTTGTTTGTTTTGCCGCAAGCATAGCAGTGACTCAGAGGCAGTGACCATAAATTCTGGGACAGAGGTGAAATTAGGTCTCTATATCCACAAAGGTTGCTTGCTCCTTGTCTTAGAGGAATGGGCCTTACCCAGTTTTCTGAAAAGCAACAAAAAATAAATAAATGAAAACTTGAGTAGCCGAAATATCAGGGACAGCTAAGTATAGGCTAGAAAGATTAACTCATCAAAGTCAAGTAACATTTATTGATAATCTCAAAAGAAACAGGCCCCAAACTATATGAGTTTTACAGTCTTCTCAATTCTTTAAATTGCAGCAAGATACAATCTAATGAGACAGCAGAGCTAAACATTAAGGAGAATAAAACTAGTGGCAATTATCTTATGCTTCTGCCAAGTGTAAGAAAAAACATCTTACTTTTTCTGCCAAGATTTTTATATACAGGCTTTGTACTTCTTACAGTCTTTGAACAAACACAAGAGCTTGGTTGACGTAAGCAGGTAAACACATAGATAAGGCAAAATACATTTGATCCACTGCCTTTTGCCAGTGATGAGAAATTTTGTCAGAAGATGAAATGTACTACATAGTTAGCATCTCTCCCTCTCTCTTTCTGTGAATATATGCTGTTTGTTCTGAACACTAACTGGAAATGATTTGCTTGTCAATATAATCATGATAATTAAAATTTCTTTCAGAAGTCATTTTTTTCCCATTTCTGAAGTGATTTTTATTTTACATAGCCATCTAAAAAGAAATCAATCATAAAAAACCTCTCCATGTTATGCATATGGGGTGTTGTGCTTCTCTATCTACAATTTTAAATGCCAGAAATAGGCCTGGTATTGTTGCACATAAAATGCCTGCATTACCAGAAGGGAAAAATGCCAAGCTTTACACAGCAAGGGGCAGCTTGAATGTCGACAAAACCAGTCAGCTTTCTTCCTTCAAATTAAGAAGTATATAAAGTTTGGCATATTTTTGGATGAGTAGGGGGTAGCCCTCTCCCTGTCTTGCCCACCAAAATACCCCATTGTACCTGTCAACCTAGCAGTTCGAAAGCAAGAAATTGCAAGTAGATAAATAGGGACCACTTTGGTGGGAAGGTAACAGCGTTCCGTGCACTCCGGTGTCTAGTCATGCCTGCCACATGACCACGGAAATGTCTGCAGAAGAAGACAGCGCTGGCTCTTCGGCTTAGAAACAGAGATGAGCACTGCACCCTAGAGGCAGATACGACTGGCTTTCGAGCAAGGGAAACCTTTACCTTTATACCAGTGTAGATCTGAAAGATGGAGTGGAGGGGTTGCCATTATTTTTAGGAATGACAACAAATTTATCAGACTCTATTGAACCCTGGCCTTGAATGCCTCCATGTGCTGTGGGGATCAGAAACAGAAGGGGGAAAGTGCTGGTGTCTTTGTCTGACATCCCTATGCAATGTTGAGGTCTCCCAACTTTTTGCTGCTGGGGGACTTCAACATCCATGTGGAGTTTAATTTGTCTGGGTCAGCTGCAGAGTACATAGAGGCAATGACCTTATTGGGCATGTCTCAGTGTGTTATCAGAACCATACACACCAGTGGGAACACACTTGATCTGGTATTCTCTCTGGGACAGAGAGATAATCAAAAGGTAGTATGCTTGCAGTCTACTCCCTTGTCATGCACATGTTACTACATGCTAAAGCTTTTCCTAAAATTAAGGGGAGAAAGGACCAATTAAGATGGTCTGCCCTTGAAGGCTTATGGATCCGATTGGTTTCCAGAGGGCCTTGGTGTGGTTGCAGCCAAATGGGTTGGTGACTTTGCTGATGCTTGGGCAACAGATGATATGACAGGTCGGCTCAGGCTATCAACATTATCTCTCCTAAATGTCTTCTCCAATTCAGATCCTGTCTATCACCTCGAATCACTGATGAACTCTGAGGTCTGAAACAGATGAGGAGAAGGTTAGATAGCAGGTGGAGAAATCCTTCATGGATATTGATCTGGCTGCAGTTTAAAAAGTACAGGAATTTATGGCAATACTATTCAATCTGTGAGGAAGCCATATAATTCAAAGCTGATTGCTGAATCATCTAATAATCAAGCCGAGCTATATAAAATCAGTTTGTGACCCATTTGAGAACTAAAGTTGAGGACATCTGTAGGGACCTGGACTTAAAAGTTAAAGCAGTAAATCAACAGGAGAGGTCCAATCTCCAGATGTCCTGTCTGGTTCTGTGGGATTAGTTTTAGCTTGTTTCATCAGAGATTGTTGTGCTCACTTGCTGTAGGCCAACTACCTCTCCTCTAGACCCTTGCCCATCTGTGTTAGTAATATCTGCAAGAGAGATAACTGGAATGAACAGTGCATATCATAAATTCCACTATGGGAGAGCCATTTGCCTCTCCTTTTGAAGGAGACAATTGTACAGCCCAGTCAGAAAAAGACAGGGTGGTGGTTTAAATATTTGCTACTATTGTTGTCGGCTATCTCTCTGAATTCTTCCTCAAGTAGCCAAATAAATGTTGGAGAAGAGTACATACAGTCTGCTTTCATATGAATGGGAGTTAGTGCTGGTATAACACAAACTGCCTACTTTGTCTTAAAATAAGAAATCTTCTTAGCCAATATCTGTTACCTACTGATTTGAATGATTCAGAATACAACACATATTTCTAGGGATATTATTTAACATGGGACTATTTACCTCCAAATATTACACCATTTGGGTGGAGGCAGAAATGTTTGCAAAATGCACAGCCTCTGGCAAAACTCAGTTTCAACTCAGCACAAAATATAATTCTTCACTTCTTTTGTTCCTAAAGGGATACCCATTTTAGCCAAACATTTTAAGTATGTTGATGACTTTCAAAACATTTCATAAGAAACATGATTTTTTTTTTACCACATATGAACTTGCAGCTTTGAAATAAAAAGTATCCTCCTAAGTCTGTTGAAGAAATAGCTGAGACAGAGGATCTAATGCACCCACAGACAGTATAAACACCAGTTTAAATCACACAAGTGCATTTGATAGAGTTAGTTGAGAGCTTCCTCTCAAAATGGCCAAGAAATTAGACGCAGCTGGATGTATTAGTTCCTCAGAAGTCCATATCAAGTCTATGCTACATTAAAGACCAGTTTAGAAGCACACCTGCCTGCCCTTCACTGTCATCCTCCATTTCAGAGGAATCCCACAGAGATACATATACTTCAATTGCCATGAATTGCATTCCATTACATGAAAAGGGTTGGAAATGGAGCTCACAGTTTCACTAGCAATGCTCAGTAACTCCAATCTGGCACAGTTTTTCAGTATGTTTTTTTCCTATTGTACCAAACAACAACAACATGCTTTCCCCATGTGGGCCCTTGTAGCTAGGTGAGTCTCATTTTTGGAAATGAAGAAAAGCCAGGGTAAGGAGTAGGTTCTTAAATCTTTCAATATTTCCTCCTTTTTGTTTAGCACTACAGCTCTCAGAATGTCTAAGACATGTTATCCTATAGGAAACTCTGCTGTAAAAGAAAAAAAGTATGCTTATGTATGCAAAAAAAAAAATCACTCTCAGATTTACATTGGGCCAACTAAGGTCTTGGTTGTAATGTAATGTTATGTGTTGTCAAGTTGGAATTGGCTTATAGAAAATCAAATAAGGTGTTCAAAGCAAGTGAGATATTTAATGAGTAACTTTAGCAGTTCCACACACCCCAGTGAGCTTCTACACCTGAGTGGGGATTCGAATCCACTCCTCCTGAGCCCTAGTCTGCCAGTCTAGCCTCTACACTCCATTGGGTATCTTGGTAAATTAAAAAAAATTGTTTGTATTGGCACCTTTTTGCTCAGCTGTTATTGTTATGGCATGTAGGTTAATCTTTTATAAGCTAGCAGAATATGATGTAAAAGACAGCAGAAAGAGTATGAGAGAATAACCAACAGTTTTTGTAACAAGACATCTAGAAGCATAGAAGTAGAAAAAACATTTTTTTATTTACAGTTGTAATTTTTAGTTACAACCAGAAGAAGAAAATGGAGTCTCTGCCATGTGCAAGAGATCTCCTTCCATGTTTGCTGTATGGTGCTTGGAAACAAAAAGAAAGAGAAAGAAAACAACACCAATAGAAGCAAAGCAAACAAACAGGAAGAGGAGAGAGGGAAGCCAGTGGCTGGAAAAATAATTTCACCAATTGGTTAGTGCCAAAGGACAATCACTCTAAGGTCCAGTATCAGTACATTCAGGATTGTGCTGTGTCAACAGTAATTTCATAGGAATACCATAAATATTTAATGAATGAGAAAGCTCTCTTACACTCCCTAGAGCAGGGGTTCTCAACCTATGGCCCAGGGGCCAGATGCAGCTCACAACACCAATTCATGTGGCCCACCACACCTCCACCACACCTGGAAGTGTCATTTGTGGCAGGTGGGGCAAAATGGCCATCTGGCTCCCAAAGCTGTCTGAGGGAGCATGACCCCGCCCTCGGCTTGAAAAGGTTAAGAACCCCTGCTTCTACAACTGGTTTACTATTCACATAAAAAGCTCTTTTACAATTGCTTATATTTATTTTACTTTATTTATTCATTATATAGCAATGTTCAATTGCTGGTTAGTTGGTTTATTGATGTGGGCTATTATTCTTGTCTAGAATGAATAACATCAAAGATGAAGAACATTTTATATCTTAATATTTCCTAATGCAGGTTACCTCATCCCTCTTGGCCCTCCTTGCAGTTTGGTGGTTCCTATCCCCTCCTGGCTGTTTAGTAGTTAACTCCAGATCATTTATAGCCTCTGGGGTGCTGATGGATAGCAAGGATGAGAGAGGAAAAGGAGGACATCTCTGGTGCTTGCTCCAGCATTAGGCAAAATTATCATTATTATTTATTATATTTATATCCCACCCATCTAGGACATTTTCCTGCTCTGGGTGGCTAACAACAGAAAACTCACACATTAAAAACAGTCACACATTTTTAAAAATACATAGAAATATACCAGGAACAAAAAACATATTGGCGATGGAGAGAAATGCAATAAAATACCTAAGGCTCAGCTGTTGGCAATAAATTCTTAAAAGCCTCTTTAAAAAGAAATGATTTTAACTGTTTTTTAAATATAGGTAGAAATGGAACCTGGCACAGCTCAACTGGAAGAGAGTTCCACAAAGTTGGTGCTGCCAAGGCTCTTCTGTGAGTCACAGCCTTTCTTGCCAATCTCGGGGTCAGCACCTGGAGCTGTGCCATTCTGGGAAGAGTGAGTGATGCAGGCCGATGTTTTTGGGAAAGACATTCCACCAGGTAGGAAGATCCCAAACCATATAGGGCCTTAAAAGTTACTTTTAAAATAAGGTAGAAATTACAAACAGAAGATCCCAGAGGATGTAAAGATGAGGTGTTAGGAGACCAAAGCTACCTAAGTCATACACTCTGCCTTGTGCATAGAAGGACAGTTATCCACTTGTATAGTGTAGGACGTCGTCTTACACATCACCAGGGCCATAGCCAGGGGGTGGCCAGGGTGGGCTTGGCCCACTCTTAGTTAGCACTTTGCCCACCCAGGCAAAGTGCAGTTTCCCAATGGAATGCATTGAAGAGGCTTTGTTGCCCATCTTGAAAAACTATTTGCCCACCCACATCTAGAATCCTGGCTATGGCCCTGCACATCACCAGTGAAGATTCAATTGCAAGTCTCCTTAGCTATTGAATACAGTTTGCAGCAAAACATTTTGGATCAGCTCTGCTCCATCCCTACTCGCAGTGTTTTAAAGTGATGGGGAAGTAATCCCATCAGCCTTATAGCATTTTCAGGCAGTCTGTTGAGTGAGCCATCTCACTTGCTCCTGCTGACTCAATATAATTCAAATTGGTGGTCCTGGAAAATATCTGGCCATATTGTCCACAGTAATTCCTTATGGAAACAACAACAATACTGCTCCTTACTTTATTCTAATTTCTTGACATTCTATTAAGTCAGTGCAAGGAAGGCTGCAAAGTTTATCACAGCTATCTGGCTATAATTATTCTTTACAGCCTGTTTATCTTACGAGCTGAAGCGGATGTTAGAGAAATGCCTGGCTAGAATGTTCAATTTGATCACTATTCATGTTTGGGCTTTTTCATATCCCAGGATGTAGAACTTTCAAATTATATCAAAGTCTTCAGCAATCACCTTGATCTGCAGACTGATTTTTCTTTTCCCCGAAGGCATCAATTCCTTCAAGTTCTTACATTCTGACTTTGCATTTCATAAGTGTTTCTGTGCTTCACACTTCTCTTTTATCACAGTCTTGGTTATTGGTGAATAGTTAATTCAAGGGGAGGTGAGAGCATATGTCTCATTTTTGAAGTAGGCTTTTTAATGCCATGGATAGTAATAACATGTAGGAAAAGGTATTTTTAATACGAAAAAGAAATATTCAGGTTTCCAATAATGTTCTAGAAGATGTTCTGTCTATTATTAAAGAGCATTACCTTTTGACATATTTTAAAATTAATTTTCATCCATCCATCTATTCACTTCCTTAAAACTAGAATTTAGAAGAGTCACTGTTTAAGATTAATTTTTCCAAGGCCTCTTTAAACATTTTTGCTATATCTCCAGTAATTTGAGAATCATTGCAAAACTTAATTTGTTTGTGTTTTTCCATTTTGAGAACAAAGTTTGAGAACAAAGCCTCTGCAATCTTAGAGACTCATGTGGAATTGAATTGTATTGAATCAGTCCTTGAGGCCATCTCAGTCAGTGCAATATTGGGCCAAAAATTGTCTTCCTTCAGTGGCTGATGAGCCCAAAGGTCACAGATGAAGAGAGAAATCCCTATAATCTCAGAGGTCATTTTGGATGGGAAATTGCCCTGTAATGAGACTGTGATAATGTAAAAGAGAGATCACTAGCCCAAGGTTTAATTATTGAGATCTGTGGTCGCAACTCAAAAATTCAATCTTTGTACATACAATTACACAGATTTATTATGAATATAGAGATAAGTAGACAACTATTGCAAGGAAAAGAATTAGATTGCATGTATAAAAGGCCTCTTGTTGACTAATAGACAACTTACAGTTGACTAAAAAAGTATCGAACTTGTTTGGGTCAATGGAAGCTCATTAACTAAAAAATAAACCGAAGAAAACGGAGAACATGTGTTTTTAGAAATAAACCTTCATTACCTTTCTTGCTACAAAGTGATAGGTAGTCAACAAAGTGTTCTGGCTTCTTCTTTCATGCCCTGATCAAATCCTGGACTGTCAAAATGAAGCCACTTTATCAGCTTTGTCATTGGCCAAACTTAAGTCCTCATCAGTGCAAGTTTTTGGCAGTAATCAACAGACCAGTAAATGAGCCGGATTCTGTGTCTCTCTACATTCACACAGCATGTTGTTGTTTGCCAGCAGCCCCTGCATGAGCTTGTTGGTCTTGCTTTGAGGCACTCCAACTCTCAATCTATTCAGAGTCCTCCAAGTGATGTAGGGGAGTTTGAGTTTCTGAGCTACATCTTCCTTTAATGTTATTCCTTGTCCGGTGATTTTCTTCCTGCATCTTCTAATTTGGTTTTACTCTTGTGTACCCTCAAGAATGTTTGCTCTTGCCATACAGCTCTTCCTGGATCTGAGCCGATGGACTTGAGGCTCATAGCCATTCAGAGGATGTTGAGGGTCATTCTCTTGCTTAGTTCTCTTGGCATTCACTGCTGCTTCTCTCCTGATCTTAGGTGAAACAAGAGGGTTTATTTCCTCAACTGGTGTAGGTTTGAAGCATCCTGTCACAATACACATGGCTTCATTGACAGTAATGGCAACTTATTTTGCATATGTTGATGCACTCCATAGTGGAGCAGCATACTCTGCTACAGAGACCCTCAGGGTCAAAGCTGGTGTACACCACATGGAGTTCTGCATTTATAGTTCGTGAGTTTCCTGATGGCATTGTTCCTCCTACTAACTTTGGCTTTGGTGTTCAGGCAGTGCTGCTTAAAAGAGAGTGTCTGGTCAAGCATTACACGGAGGTATTTTGGTGCTAAACAATGCTGTAATCAGTTTCCTTGCCATGTAACATTCAACTCAACCCTTGCCTCTCGGTTTCGAAGGTAGAAAGCAAACACTTGAGTCTTGCTTGGATTAGGCTTCAAATGGTGATGTTGTAATACTGTCCTAATTCTTCAAGTGTTCCAGTAAGTTTTCCAGTTACCTCATCAAAGCTTAACACTTGAATGGCCATTGCTGCGTCATCAGCATAGATGAATAATTTTGTATTGTCAGGAAATGGTTGATCGTTGGATATATTTTATACAGTGTTGGAGACAATACACTTCCTTGGGGCAGTCCATTCTTCTACAACATCCATCTGCAGTTCTTTCCATTCATTATCACATAGTATCGCTGGTTCTGAAGAAAGCTGCCAATGTTCCTAGTAAGCTTGTTATCTTTGGTAAGATCATTTATTTTAACAGAGTGGAGCAGAAGCCTATGACTGACAGTAATGTATGCTGCAGTTAGGCCAATGAAAGCCATTCTTGTAATTAGCTTTCTTTGGAAGCCATCCTCAATGTGTTGCATAAGGTTAAGAATTTGACCACAACATGACCTGTCTGGCCTGAAAGTCATGTTGTGGTCAATTTCTTAACCTGAAAAACCACAAGTGTAGAAATAGCAGGTTCCCTGCATAACACTTTTAAGAAGGAAACAAGGTAATGAATATGCCCATTGTCCTGTTAAAGTTTCTTCCTTCTTTCCCAATGGCTGCCCTAGGACATCAACAAGCACTTTTTCCTGCTGGCAGGAATAATAAAAAATAAAATAGAGTGTCTAGGTCTGCAGACTACTACTCTTGAGTCCTGCCTACACTGTTCAGTCTTATAATCTCATCTTGCTTGTTTGCATTTTCCCATACACAGGAATGGGATACTTACACAAAATGAGAAATGCAAGCAGATTGTGTCAGGATGATAGGAAAAGGACATAGAGTGAGTTGCCTTTGACCTGTTAGAGCAGTATGACAAATTATGGAACCAATTATCTTGGGAGGTTATGGGCGCTCTAACACTGGAGACATTGAAGAGAAAATTGGACAACAATCTGTCAGATCTACTTTGATTGGACACATAGTTCACTTCTAACTCCATTATTCTATAATTCTTTGACCTGTGCACCTTTTCTTTAGGTACAGAAGAGGTTGGGTGCCCATGCAATCTCTATTATTCACTTCTTTTTTCAACCCTTTAAATGCTTGACTATGAAATGTGCTAATTAGAAGTGCACAATTACCATGTGTTTCTATTCAGTATGATTTTTTTTGTGTTACACTTAGCAGCTGATTTGTAGCCCATTCATTTTGATTTGTTCTAAAGCATTTGTACATATTTTTGTGACTGAGTAGTGTGTGTGTGTGGGTGGGTGGGGGAATCCATACACATTAAAATGGGTGGAATAATATCCGCTGACCTGGGTGAAACTCAGTGACATCAACTACTGCTGGACCTCAGTATGAAGATGAAGCTTCCACCAGTTTTCTTCCTTCTCTCTCTCACTGGGAAATGTGCAATTTATTAAAATTTACTCAACAAAACATTTTGAAGGGCAAAAGAATACCCAGCATAGAGTATTTTGATCACTGCCTTCTATATCATGTTTGCCATCCATGCTATCATGAACAAAAGCAGACACAAAACAAAGAAAAGAAAAGACACACATGCACACATACTACTGTAAATGAAAGCAATCTTTAACAGTCTAACACCCTTTCCTTGTCCCTGCAGGATGTGAAATGACTTCTGATAACAGGGATGATTTGAGCCTTTTCAGGGACTCGATGATTAGGACTTCCAGATGACTTTTGGCTCCTTGCTGGTGTTTACAGGAAGCCTAAATCCTTTTGCCTGAGATAGCTGTATCTGCTTTAACTTTCATTTCTGAATGAATGTTATATTGTTTCCAACTCTCTTAATCAAACTGCTGGATAAATTTTCATTGTTATCAAGAGCCCCAATTTGATTTCATTCTGGCTTCATCAATTTACTTTGGATCAGTTTGGAAGCTAACAAATATCCCTACTTCACTGTAGATCCAGACCATTTCCAAACCCAAAGCACATTGCAAGTACTAATATTTCGTAAAAAAATAAAACTACTGGTGATATGGAAGAACAGAATACAAGCATAAACACACATTTATTCAGAGCTTTGTCAGATCTACACAGCATGATATTCAAAACTACTTTTTCAATATGTATATGGAAGCAGTGTCATTTTAAAAATGAATAGCACTTAAAATGACAGCATCTAGTGGTGACTGGCTTTAAAGGAGTTTTGTAGTCTTGCTATTAAAAAGTAATTTTGTTGTTGCATTTATTATTTCAGTTACAAACATATCCAATTATAAATGTATATAATTGTAGTATGAATTTAGAATAAATCACCTTTATATCTGCAAGAGATTAGCATATTCATAAATCTCTCCCATTGGGAGATGTTTAAATTATATTTGAAATATTGTATTAAATTATCTGAATCAAAGGGGACTTACTTGTTATTTAGAAATGCACAGGACCACCTGATTAAACTGCTTAAACTTGGCTAGATTGTCCCTTTAATCTTTAACAAATTGTTTTAAAAACTGGGTTGCAAAAGTCTAAAATGTTCTCTCCTCTGCAAAAATTCTTGAGGGTTTTTCCATTTAAGTATCCGATTTATTTATTTATTAAGGAGATGGTGCTTGTGCTGTTATATCACATACTTAAATGTACTCTGTACAGGAAATGAACAATACTGTTTATTAAACCCCTCAATTTTGAAAGAAAACATTTTTCTGCTTTTGCACACAAGGGGATTATTGCAATGCTCTAGGACAATGCTAAACTCTAGGACAGTGGTGGTGAACCTTGCCACTCCAGAAGTTCTTAAACCTCTATTCCCAGAAGCCTTGATCAGCAGAGGTGCTGACAGGCATTCACAACCTACGGTCTCTGGGCCTAATCCGGCCCATGGAGCTCATTAATACAGCCCATGGCGGCCACCCCGGCTCCTCCAGAAGTTCCCACAACCACCAGTAATAAAAAACTCATTTACTGCAGCAGTGGTGGCAGCGGATAATTCTACATGAGGGAAGTTTATGTTGGAAATCATATGCAGTATACAATTATTCCTTTCGTTGTCAGCTACCAAGCAATGGGAAATCTCAGAAGCTAAATTCTTTTTTCATCAATTAACCACTCCTTACCCAAACAGAAAGCAAATATCATGGCAGGTTGTTTTTTTTTACAGATATTAATGGTAGTGAAGGGCAGGAGAGGCATGCAGTGGAGGGAACTCCACCTGCTGCTTGCAGAGGAGGATAACAACTCTTCTCCGGACATACTGGTCATGCACCTAGAGGGTAATGAACTTGAGTTCACTCAAGGGGAAGAAGGTGATTTTGACCACACTGAAGGACCTGATGGCAATAAAAGAATGTTGGCCAACCATGCACTTGGTGAGGTCGACCATCATTCCCTGGTTGCGTTGGAGAGCAGAGTGCAACCCAAGGTGCATTGTTCACACCTGGCAGGGCATGAACCGTGAGGTGGCCAGAGCCTTCAAGGAGGGCCTCGGGTCGGTGATCGAGCACCTGTAGATTTGGGTGGAACACCCAGAGCTTTACAGAGACAATGGAGTGCATCTGATGGATAAGGGCATGGCCATTTTTCTTGGAGACCTGCAGTGGAGCCTTCAGGCTGAGCTAGTCAGTCTGGTGGGGCAAAGGGGCATACCGGCACGATAGCCCCTTTGCTATGGTGGGTAGTGTGGGACAAATGTAGACCGGTGAGCTCCCAGAATACCTCGGGAGCAGTCACCAGGGTGCTTAACATCTGGGGTAACAGGATCCTGAGGTTCAGAGCCTGGATGGGGGGGGGGCAGCGGCTGGTCACCCATTGATGGAGCTGACCACCTAAATCTGGAAGGCTTGGGGGTAGCATCTGTCATTTGGACCTGTGTTGTCGGCTGAAACTGTGACTGTCCACGAACAGCCCACTCCCGGGGCTTTGGGACTCGTCCTGAGGGAGAATGACAAAGGGTAAAGATTAATCCCATTGGTCCCTCACAGGAACCCACACTACAAGGCCCCACTGCAGAGAAGGTGGTGTTTGCTGTCAAAGTGAAAAGATAATAAAGTGTGGCCCTTGTTAAACTCCAACCAAAGTGTCCATCTGTCTGTTCAGGGATAGGGTGGCAATTACCATGGCTGTTTTTTTTTATTACATGTATGAATGGTAGTGAGCAGAAGAGGGTATCCTGTAAACCATCCTGATTGCTGCCATTGGTGTTCTCAACATTCAGGTTGCCCTTTTCCATAGCATCCTTTTCTCTGCTGACAATATTGGCATGATATCTTGCATCACCTCCACTTTCTTCCTGTTGGGTCATTGCTTTTCTGTTCTGCTATAATGGGAGAAATTAAAACAGAACAAAATGCATCCCCTGCTTCCAATCTGGACTATTCCATTCACTTATTTTGTTCTGAATAATTTGTTTCCTTCTATTACTCTGAAAATCTCTCTCTCTCTCTCTCTCTCTCTCTCTCTCTCTCTCTCTCACACACACACACACACACACACACACATGTGTGCACATGTGGTCCTATGCATTTCTAAATAAATATACATTTATAATTGGATATGTTTGTAACTGAAATAACAAATGCAACAACAAAACATTAAAATTAGACTTTTTAAAAGCAAGACTACAAAACTCCTTTAAAGCCAGTCACCACCAGATGCTGTCATTTTAAGTGCTATTCATTTTTAAAATGACACTGCTTCCATATACATATTGAAAAAAGTAGTTTTGAATATCACGCTGTGTAGATCTGACAAAGCTCTGAATAGATGTGTGTTTATGCTTGTATTTCTGTTCTTCAATATCACCAGTGGTTTTATTTTTATTAAATATTAGTACTTGCAATGTGCTTTGGGTTTGGAAATGGTCTGGATCTACAGTGAAGTAGGGATATTTGTTAGCTTCCAAACTGATCCAAAGTAAATTGATGAAGCCAGAAGTCAGAATGAAATCAAATTGGGGCTCTTGATAACAATGAAAATTTATTCAGCAGTTTGATTAAGAGAGTTGAAAACAATATAACATTCATTCAGAAATGAAAGTTAAAGCAGATCCAGGAATCTCAAGCAAAAGGATTTAGGCTTCCTATAAACACCAGCAAGGAGCCAAAAGTCATCTGGAAGTCCTAATCATCGAGTCCCTGAAAAGGCTCAAATCATCCCTGTTATCAGAAGTCATTTCACATCCTGCAGGGACAAAGAAAGGGTGTTAGACTGTTAAAGATTGCTTTCATTTACAGTAGTATGTGTGCATGTGTGCCTTTTCTTTTCTTTGTTTTGTGTCTGCTTTTGTTCAAGATAGCATGGATGGCAAACATGATATAGAAGGCAGTGATCAAAATACTCTATGCTGGGTATTCTTTTGCCCTTCAAAAATGTTTTGTTGAGTAAATTTTAATAAATTGCACATTTCCCAGTGAGGGAGAGAAGTTAGAAAACTGGTGGAAACTTCATCTTCATACTGAAGTCCAGCAGTAGTTGATGTCACTGAGTTTCACCCAGGTCAGCGGATATTATTTCACCCATTGATTACAATATACTTTTAAAATACCTGAAGAGGCCTGGAGTGTTTACTTGGCTCTACGCTACCGTATCTACACTAATCTAGAATCCTGGGTTGCTTAGCTAGGAGGTGGCATTTTGGAAGCAGGGTAGCAACCACTGGTGGACAAGAAGACCTACTCATGAATAAACCCCTTTCCTGACTCCTCCTCAAATTAAAAAAAGGTACAGTAAAACCCCGGGTCATAACCACCTTGGTTTAAATTTGCTGCGGTTTACAACAGCAAATCCTATGGAAATGCCTTCCCGGTTCACAAATTTTTAATGCATTTTTTCAGTTTACAACGATCAATTCAGGACTGTTTTTTTAAGTTTTCAGTGCATCCCTATGGATGTTTCAGTTTACAATTTTTTCAGATTATAATGGAGGCTGTTGGAACGGACCTCTGTCGTAACCTGGAGTTTTACTGTATCTCTTTCCTTTGTTCTTCAACCCCTTTCTGGGTTTTTATGCCAGTCATGCAGGATTGTTTATTTAATTATTTATCTTAACATAGCAAAATGTAGAATACTGTATGAAAACAAGAATAAGAGGAAACAATTTTGTTTGAGTCTTCTCAGTGTAGAAAATGATGTTAACTGTTAGAAATTAACAACAAACACTTTGATTCTAAGCTAGAGGCAACTTTTTTAATGTTAAGTGTAAAATCCCTTTTTAAAAGAAAGGAAAAGAAATATCTCCTAAGGCAGTAACAGCAGTTGGTACAAAAAAAAGCTGCATACACTTAACTTATGCAAATTGCTTATCTGTGGCAAAAATGTAACAAAGATGCAGTACTGAGTCCACATCTAATGCTCTCAAATGTACTTGTTTATGGCTAGACAATCAGAACGGAAACTTTCTGTAAGTTTTAATAGTATTCTATCTTATGTTTACCCCACATGGAAGTTCCTTGCTCCTTCTCTGTTCTCAGTCAGTAAAAAGATGTGCAGTCCTCATTGGAAGGTACTAAAGAGATCGTATCTTATCAGTGGATTATCCAGGAGCTGACTAATGGAAGAACTAGGTATGGTGGAAATCAGTGTGAACACCCAGATAAAATTTACTTTTGAGGAGAAAATGTGCTTCGCCAAAGTAATATGATACGTCAGATGTGGAGAAACCTAACATAATTGGGTTCTTAGGAGTTGGGAGCTGATCAGTAATGCTCTTATTCTATGCAAATAAGATATGTGCACCTAAAATAAGTTGTTTCAGTCCTCACTTTGATTTGCTCCTCCCAAAAGAAAAGTGCTACAAATACTGGGGAAAGTTCAGATATTTCAATATACCTTCCACAATCACTGTAATTAGAGATCCCATTTGTCACAAAATGACATTCTCCCCCCCACAACCAAGAGGTGAGCTTTCTTCCTGGTAGTATGCCACAAGACCCATGTCGTTACTCGGGACTGCTTCTGTGGCCCCTCCTTGGATTCTGGGGCTGTACCGTCTTCTTTTAGGGTGTTTCTTGTTCCTTGAGGGGCCTAGAATCAGGAGCAACTGGGTTTTTGCCATCATCAGACTCAAGGGGCTTGAAATCCTATTCAAAGACATGCAATATGTTTCAGTTTGGAGGAAATGCTAAAATTCCATATCTGCTAAATACCAGGTTGAATGGGAAATCAACAGCTGCCTTAATCCTATATAAACATGCCAGCCTGGTTGAAGCTGCAGGATTAATCTGTCTCATCAATGTCTAAATGGATTCTTCATGCAGTGGCAACAAGGTGGGGGAGGGAAGTCAGAGGTGTAGTGATTCCATTGTGCTCACTGTGCATCATATCCTGCAGTTTGCTAGATTTTAGTGTGATTATCTGAAATTAGTGGCCAATGAATTTTCACTGGTGTTGTGATCGCCTTGCTATTCAGCAGCCTCTTATTCTGAAGCAGTGGAGCTAGACTCAGGGGTGGTGTTGAGGTCCTTTCATCTTGCTGTGTTGGGAAACTTCAACATCCAAGTCAAAAAGCCCTGTATGGTGATCTGAAAAAGATTATAAGGTAATTAATACCAGCTACTTGATAAGAAGAAAGGCAGGTGTAGTAATGCATATTAGTTATGACCCATGTAAACCCCAAAATCATACACAGTGTTATTTAGTATAAACGGATTCTGATCCAGTGAGGCAGAGAAAAGTCACTCGGCTTAACATTTTCTCTGGAGATTGAGGACACATTCTTGATCTCACAACTGTCCATCTTTGTATGGCTCACAAGGAGGAAGAATTCATAACTAATTAAGGCAGAACAAACAGTCTTGCAAACCAAATTGGACAGAGTTCGAACTCTGACATGGGTCACCACTAATCCTATTTGTTTCATGTATGCTTTTGTTAATTAACTAGGCTTGTTTGCTTGTTCTTCCTGAAACCTTGGACCAGGAAATCCTTGTGTTAATACTGCTAGTCAATTACAGTCTGTTAGTTATAAAGCACATAGTAAGCAAGCATCTTAGGAAGTCCCTAACTTGGGTGAAGTAGAAATGATTATAAATTTGCAATGTAAAAAATAAAGTTTGAGCCGTCCAGCTGCTCCTCGATGTGTCTGTCTCATTCCCTGTTCTCCTGAGGCTCCAATCGCAACAGGTAGGAGCAAGACAATAACTTTACTACATCACTGCATTACACAAGCTTTCATGATTGAATATCCCTACTTAAGTAGTTAAGATGCTGACTGAGAGGTGGAAGGTCAGCAGTTCAAAACCCAAGTACTGTATGATGGAATGAGCACCTGTCTCTGTCCCAGCTCTTGCCAACTTAGCAGTTCAAAAGCAAGAAATTGCAAGTAGATAAATAGGTACCATGTTGGTGGGAAGGTAAACAGCATTCCGTGCACTTTGATGTGTAGGCATGCCTGCCACATGTCCATGGAAACATCTGCAAACACAAATAGAGCTGGCTCTATGGCTATAAACAGAGATGAGCACTGAATCCTAGAGTCAGATACGACTGGCTTTTGAGCAAGGGTGACTTTTACCTTTACCTTTACATTGCATTGCATTATAAAAGCCCAAGTTGTTAAAGAGCTTTTGAAACAAAATCAATTGGCATTTCATTGACTTAAAATTAATCTTATCATTGGTAATGCAAGATACAGTAATACCTCATACAAAGTCCACTTCATACAACATCGGATTCATACAACATCTTCTAATTCCTTGAAAAAAGTTGCCTCATACAAAGACTTTGTATGAGGCATTGGGGTTTTCCCCAGGTTGCATTGTGCCTGGGCAGTATAAAAGGCAGGACACATGCGTGCATTGCTCTTATGGGTTTTGCATGAGGCGAAAAGTGTTTAGGAGTGGTTTTGAGCATGATTTTGGATTTTTTTGAATTTTTTTCGTCAGAATTTTTAGAAGCATTCCTGGGATTTTTGCAGCATTCTTCAGGTTCTTGGACAATCAGCATTGTTTGACATGTTTTTGTAATGTTTTTAGCCTTTAGACAATGATTTCTTAAAGTTCTGTCAGTTTCCTGTCTGTTTCCTTGACTTTGCCCTGAAGTCTGTACTGCTACCTTTCAGAAAAGACCTAAAAACCTGGTTGGCGGGGCAGGTGTGGGGCCCAGATGGAAGAGTGGCCCCCGCCTGTTGGCTTATAAATTAAGACCCCATTTCTTTTAATTGTCAATGAAGGCAGTTTTTTAATGTGGGTTTTTAAGAGGAATGGGGTAGGTGGGTGGGTATGTTGGGTTTTAATTGGTTGTATTGTTTTATGTGTGTTTTAACTTGTTGTGAGCTGGCCAGAGTCGGGTTTACCTGATTGGGCGGCATATAAATTTGAATATAAAATAAAATAAAAATAAAATGTATCTCTATGGAAACAACGTTATACGAGGCATCGCGGCAAGGATTTGGACGTTGTATGAGACACCGTGGCTAGGATTTTGCATGCCTCATACAAAGTCCAAATCCGTATAAAGTCCAAACTTGGGGAACCAAGTTTGGACGTTGTATGAGGTATCACTGTATGTGGATTATGAATTTAGGCACATTAATATTTGTAACACATGTTTAAAACAAAATAAATGTAAGTATGACCATACATAAGCAGGATAGCTAATAAAATAAAATAAATTGGGTCTTTATTTTTCTTTAAGGGTTTTGGAACATTTTGGAAAGATGGTTGCTAAAATCTTTCTCCAACATATCACTCCATAAATATGAGCAATAGAAGCAAACTGAAAACCAGAACATAAAATGCTTTCCTCATGGAATTGTGTGAGCTTAGTAAAAGAGCTTGAAGAAAATCACCAAACAACACATATATTGAATAGAGAAAATAAAAATAAGAAATGAGTATAATAAATGTCATCACCACATGGATTCAGTCCATTTTGTTTGTGCCACTGCAGATAGCTGAAGATAGCAGTCAATTTTCTCTTATCTTCTGGCATCATATGATGCTGGATTTTTATATGTTATTTTTACATCATTTTCTGTAGCTTAAGAAAAGTTGTTTCAGAAAATGAATGGATTTTGTTCTTTGGACATTTCTGCCTGCCAAAACCATTGCCTTCTTCTTCTTGCTCATCCAAGTCCCTAGAAATTGGATGGTTAACAACCCATCAAAACACATACAAAGTAAATGATTATAGACTGCAAATACATCAGTTGCATGAATTGTTTCAAGGTGGATATTTATATAAGGCACATTTCCTGCTCTGCATTCCATCACAGCCCTCTATCCTGAAAAGAATTGCTCACAGCAGGGAAATGCTTAAAAGAGTACTAAACATTAGAACTGGTTATATGTAATTCCACCTGTGTGTACAAGAAAAAAGTAACAAGTCAGTGTGGCTGCAAGGGCAAGGGCTGTTACATTTGGTCAGATTTTTGGATGTTTTGGTTTTTCTTACAATTTAAACCTGAGACAATCAGAAGCTCTCCTAACGTGTAACAATAAGATCAGTCCTGTAAAACATGGAGTAAGGAACTCAGGGTGTATGCTGACCATATGAACCAGGTTTAGAGCCCAAATTGGAGACTTGGGGAAACAACCAAATTCAGTTTGGAACAATTTAGAGGCAATCCAATATGATTTGTGAACAAATTTGAATTTGAAAGTCTAAATCATTGGCCCAAATCTTGGTGCTTAGCAAATTAAATTGCAATTAGAGTATACCTAAATTTCACTGGACTAGTCTCATTGCCACTTAGTATGTTAAGCTAGGATGTTGAGCTGCAGTACAGCAGTTTAACCACTGTACCACCTGGACTCTTCTCTCCTAACCCATCAGAAGGGGTTGGTCACCAGCAGGACTGGCATCAGAAATTTCTGGCCCTGGTATGCACCCCTCCACATTTTGGCCACACCACATGCACACATCAGTGGTTTCCAGGCACTGCCAGGGCCCCGTCATCTCTGGGCCCAGGATGGGAGTCCTGATGGTCACCAAGCCCACAGCTGCCTGACCCTCTTTCTCCAGCCAGAAATACCCAGGGCTGCTTGACTGCTGCACTGTCAGTTCAGAATGGGAGAGGATGTCCAATCCATATTTAAACCCTCTGTTGCTAACAGCCTTGGTACCAGGAAAAACAAAAATATACAGATGACTAGCCACACCCATATAGGCACATTGAGGGGGAAAGTGTTTGGCTTTCAGAGCTAGCTTAGGTAGGTGGTCTCAGATGCACTCAAGGGAGTTTGTTTTTGTGAAGGAAACTTGCAACTTGAGCTGTGCCAGATCCTTCCTCCTATTCATGAACATAGACCCAGAGAGACACAAACAATTACACATGAGATAATTATTTTGTTAAAGCCCACTCACTGGAGATATACAGCATTGAAGGCGCACCCCCCAAAGAAAGACTCAGGATAAAGGCATCGGGCCACTTTTATTGAATAATGCCCTAGTCTGAATTATAACTTTCAATTGGTGTAATCATCCAATTGTAATTCTTTAAGGCAAGCAGGCCACAGTAACACTGGTAAGGTTCCTCCCAAAATGCCAATGGCAATTGGCTACATGTAACTATTTGTATCAATTTGTTTGTTAACACAAACAAATTGTTGACCGGAGTCAATAAACTATCTACTGACCCCACCCTATGACGTGTATCCGTTAAATATCAAGGTGATGCAGGCTGTGAAGCTCCTGCCATCACCCCTTGCCTGGTTCGCCCTTGACCGGCCAAATTTCCCCTGTACCTGTCTACGTGTTGGCTAGTCAATTGCGAACCTGCCGGATACCTATGGGTCATAAATCTTTACCTTACCAGTGCTACCCACCACACGGGGAGGTGTCCATGATGACTCACCGCCCCGCCCCCCCAGACCGTCAGCTTGGTCACCAGGCCTGCTTGCACCTCATCCAAAAGAGGTACATACCTCTAGCCGACAGGTGGACCCCATATCCTGACTACAGGTCAAATTTTCTGTAAGCCTATCCTCAGATATCTAATGGCTATCCCCCAAGCCATTCTCAGCAAGGAGCCGGGCAACAGCCCTGTCCACTGACCGCCGGGACAGTCCAAACTGCGTAGATCCACGTCTCCTCTAAATTGGTGTCTCGGCATGATGTTAGACCATAGCGACCGTGTGTAAGCCATAACTGGTATAAAACGCCAGGTCACTGCACCTCGACAGTGTAAGTAAAGGTCAGTGATCCATGTGAGATCATTGCCGCCGACATGCAGAATAAGAACATCAGGTGGTCCAGCATCCCTGATGGACATCAGGAATGGCAACAGTTCCCGCCAGTTCATGCCGCGCATACATACCACCGCATACGTGTGGATGCACGCAGCCCGAGCTAGGGTCCACACTCTGTCGCCGCAGCATATACTGCCGCCCAGTGTACATAGCTGCGGCCTACCAGCCCCACTGCCACCGGTGTGCGGAGACACACAGGATCTGTAAAAGAGGAGAAGGGGTTAAGGACATAACTAGATACTCATACAGTGAGGGGACGTACATATAGAAAAATTACGTGCAGACCCCCACGTGCCCACCTATATCCACCTCTGAGCACCCCAAACGCAGCCGCGGTCAATGCGACACCTATTCTAAGTAAATGGGTGCCATAACGGGCCCCACACTGGGAAGCGCGGTACCGGTCACCCTTCAGAACTTAAATTTGGTAAGTATAGACCCATCTTGGTGGCAGAAAAACAGGCTAGGGCGCGCAGCAGGCACTGCCAATCGCATGTAGGGCACCAACCGGAACGATGTCAGCAAATATACATCATGGCAGTATACACCACTGCCCACTCCATGCTGATCGGCCTTCGAGGGACGAATCCCCAACTGAGCCCACTCTTGTTTGATATAGACATCTTCGAGTTCCAGTGCCCTACAAAACATGTCCCCCTTTGACCATGGGACCAGCTCGCTGAGTCGTCGAGCTCCAGAAAAAGGCTACATCGGTAGCTGCATGAAAAGAGACTCCTCCTACCTACTCTGATATAATCTATGCCAACCTCGTGCAAGGTGGGTCAGAATATCTGTGAGAATAGGGCGGCTTGTGTCAGGCGGCAGTCAGGACACGTGTCCACCCCCCTAATACATGGCTTATTCAGAAGACCCTAGCATAGCCAGGGAATCCCCGTGCTTTGGCCATGAGTATCAATGCTCAAAGCCTGGTGGCTATAGTGCGTGGAGCCAACCCCAGATCATAGGGCAGACTATACAATCTAAAACCCAGTCAACCAATGTCGGCCGCATATTGGGTAATTGCCTTTACCAACAAAAAGGCCCTAAAGTGAAGGATTGGATGCCGATGTGCAGTGCGCGTGCAAGTTACCAATACATGCAATTCGCCCAGTTTATGTCTCCTAGACAAATGACCATACCACAGCCAGGAGAGGAGAGGATAGCCACAAGCATCCGTAGCCCAGCTGCTGAACCGGGTGATCTGCAGGTGGGGGAAAGCATAAGCAATATTGTTATAAATGACTGGCACATGTTTAGCCCAAAGAAGCGCCTTAAAGCGCATGAACCCCAGAACAATATGCAAGCTGAGGCCATGACTCAGGTGATTTAGACGTTCGGGCATTGACAATGTGCACCACTGCAGCATTATCACACCAAAAGTGAAGCACAGAATCAGGCCGCCTGTCCCCCAGAACATAAATGGTATCCAGAATTGAGAAGATATGTTAGAAACATAAGATCGCGTAAACGATCCGTGCCCTGACATCCCTGGGGCCAATGACCATAGACCCTTGTCCTGAATTAAATCCCCCCACCCGGGGAGCCGGAGGCATCTGACTGTACTTGTAACTGGGATTGAGAAGATATGTTAGAAACATAAGATCGCATAAACGATCCGTGCCCTGACATCCCTGGGGCCAATGACCATAGACCCCTGTCCTTGATTAAATCCCCTCACCCGGGGAGCTGGAGGCATCCGACTGTACATGTAACTGGGGCTGACCAGAAGCTCAGGCCTCCCGATGCAGCAGCATGGAAGTACTGCGGTAATGTGAGCCAAACCAACAGGTCCGCTCGCAAACCCCTAATCAGCTGTACCCCGCAGCTTCATTTGAGACCCACCCTAGCGTGACCCAGGCACTAGGCGAAAGCACTGCCTGTTATTACCACTCTGCAGGCGAAGTTGACGTGGCCCTGTATCACATGTGACTCTCGTAGAGGCACCTTCCACTTGGCAACATTGCCACCTAGCAGCAGGGGCCGCTCACACTGACCGACAATTCAGTCACCTGGCCCTCTTGCACATCATTCAAAAGAGAGGTGCCTCATCTTGTTGACCAGTGAACCCCATCTCCAGAATACGGCCAAATTCCTGTAACCCTATCCCCAGACTACAAATGGCTGTCCCCAGGCCATTCTAGATAAAGAACCAGGCAACAGCCCTGTTCACTGACCGTCGGGCACGGTCCAAATGCTGGGACAAAGTGTCAGCCATGATATTGCATCGGGATGATATATGACCATAGCAATCGTGTAGATGGCCATAAATGGCAAAGAAACACCAGGTCCCTGCACTCGGAAGTCTTTAAGTCCGGGCCAGCAATCCGGTAAGATCACCTCCTCCGAAGTGCAGCATTAAAACATGTGGCAGCCCAGCATCCCCAATGGAAATCAGGAATGTCAACAGTTTCCGCCACCTCTATGCCATGCACCCATACCACTGCATACGCGCAGTTACGCGTCGTCCAAGATGGGGTCCCCATTCTAACAAAGCGGCATACTGCGCCGGCCCAGTGCACAGAGTTGTGTCCCACCAGCCACACTACCACCAGCGTGCGGGAACACACTGTGTCTGTAAAATAAGGAGGGAGAATAGAGGGCAGACAAGGCACTCATTCAGTGCAGGGACGAATGGACAGAGGAAACTGGGCAAATCCACACCTGCCCCTGCAACATATGTCGGGCTCTGGGCACCCTAACAGAGCCGCAGCTGATGCGGCACCCCAACCCGGAGGAATGGGTACCAATTTCAGTTCAGTCAGGGTAGACCCGGCTTGGTGGCAGACGACAGGCCGGGAAGCGAACCAAGGGCTGGCACAAACACCTGTGGGGGAGCGACCAGACATATGGCAGCGCCAGGCTAGTAGCCTCTCCAAGGTGATCGGCCCCTGAGGAGTGAAGCCTCACCAAAGCCCACTCCTGATCACACAACCTGTGATCTAGCACCAGTGCCCTGCAAAACATGTCCCCCGTTCAAGGTAGTAGCAGCTAACTCAATCTGGGAGCTCCAGATCAAGGTACAAGTGGTTGCCCGAAAATGGACTCTCCGCACGCAGCATAAGCGTTGCCGCGTAAGAGTCACATACAGTAACCACACTCGCTAACAGGGGTCATCACTGGCCTCATAGGGGAAGGGGCTGCCCTAAGCCTAAGGTCTTGACGTATGCTAACCATGACGGGCCAGGGAAAACAACCACGGCCCTGCCATCATTGTCCCCGCACTGCACTATTGGAACGGCCAAAGGAGGATGGCCCTCATACATCTTGCCATGGATGCCGAATAGGCCGGCAACCAATTGGCCCCATGGGGGGGAGGGGGCAGGTTGCGGCGACGGGGCAACACCTTGACCCTGTCGTCCTACCCCTGATCCCCTGATCAGTGTGTTCACAATGCAGGAGGGGGAAAATGTGAATATATTCCCCAGACCACAGTGCCAAGCTAATAGCCCAGTACAAGAGGGCACCCAGGGGCATAGAGCAAGCAGCCAACAGCAGAACCACCGTTGGCACTGATTGTAGTGATAAACACATAACCGGCCCTACGGGTCCAGGGGAAGTAAATAAAGGCATAGGGGCGGTAACTCCAATAAGAACCAGAGTGTAATTGCCTTGCTGCAACTATGGCCACTACACACACACCCCAGCGTGACAAGCTAGTGTCAGAGGTGTGCTAACTTGACCAGGATACTCACTCGGTGCACCCCCATGAGCCGCCCCCACTGGGGGTTCCGGCCCGTGGTGGGCGTTGGAGTCTGTGATGTCCCTCTAGCTCCGTGTTCCCATGCGTCCCGTGCCGGATGGGGAGCTGCGAGGCACCAGCCTATGCTGGCCTGAGGCCTCCGGCAGCTCAACCCTGTTGGCGGCCCACTGCGTAGCCATGGCCAGCACGGGGACCAGGGATGCCTCCATTGCCGAAGTGGAGGCGATGGAGCATCCACAACATCTAACCCACCAAGAAGAGGTGGGCTGGATGGGCCGGATGGCCCACCGGGTAATTGATATGGGGGGGGCAATAGGCAGCAGGGGTAAGAACCCCAGCGGGGCAGGCCTGTGCCACCCCCCACCCGAGCCCACAGCCTGGGCTCATGGGACCTGCGGGGTTGCCATCCGAGCCCTCTGGCCCGGTGGAACCCCTGCAAAATAAAGGGGTGGGCAGAGCCCACCCCATTGAAGCATCCCGTTCTGCAGTGCTCGGAATAGAAACGCTGACTTTCAGCCTCTCAGTCAGCCACTTAGCCACCTGAGCCACTGCAGTCTGGAACGAAATCAAGCCTCTTGCAAAGAGGCAAGCAAAGTTCAATGAAGGGCAGGGAAAACCCTTCTTCTCGGCGCAGTTTGATCGCCAGAGACCTCCTGAAGGATCCCTGGCCAGGGATCAAATCCTGAGCCCTGAGTACCACAGTAGCAAAGAGAAGGTACCAAGGGCAAAATTTCTAAGCAAAAACGCGACAGAGAAAACTTCTCCGCTCCGTCGTGTTTCTAAAATGGCAGCTCAGCTGCCTCATGGCCACCCCTTTTATAGAGGCGTGGCCATGCCCCCTAACTCACCCGGATGTCTGAGTCCGGGGGGGGGGCTGCAAAGAGCGTGGCGGCCATTTTGGCCGCCGCGCTTTCAATGGGGAAGCATTTCGATGAAAGGTTTTCTTTAAAAAAGAAAGAAAAGAAACAAGCTCTTGGATACGCAGAAATACACCTACATCAAAACAACTCTGTAAAATATGGGGTTAGGGAGGCTGCCTCACAGCTGGGGTTGAGTTAGACATCTGTACATCTGACAGCCTGAAAAAATCAAACTAGCCCCTTCACCTGCAACTGAAACTTCCAAAATCAGGTTGTCTCCCCAAACCACCTCCCACTCTTTCATCTCTGAAAGTACCAGAGAAAGGCAGAATGATCTCTGGTGTGTAGAGCTCCTCATCACCTCGATTTTCTCCCTGTTGGGTCATTGCTTTTCTGTTCTGCTATAATGGGAAGAAATTAAAACAAAACAAAATGCATCCCCTGCTTGCAATCTGGACTATTCCATTAACTTATTTTGTTCTGAATTATTTGTTTGCTTCTATTACTCTGAAAATCTCTCTCCTTCTCTCTCTCTCTTTCACACACACACCTAGCCTATACATATATCATCTGGAGAAGCATTTTGATGAAGGGATATTTTAGATGGTTTTAAAATGGGCTTTTTAATGGGGGGTTAGTTAAATTGTTTTATTGTTGTTTTAATTATGTTGTTGAGCCGCTTAGGGTCACTCTCGAGTGAGGGAAGCAGAATAGAAATATTTTAAATAAATAAATAAAATCTGGCATTTATATCAGACATCATCTGTACCTATCCATTTAACTTAAGAGGGAGCACTCAACTTTCTAACAGAATTCAGTTTTTCTCTGAGTTAACAGATTCAAATATGAACAGTGGTGGGCATCAGCAGGTTTGCACCAGTACACCTGTTCCGGTAGTAAAAATGGCTGGCCCTGCCCACCTCCCCACCCCACCCCCTCCTCCTCCTAGAAGAGGCTTCGGAGGGAGCTGACTCAATTTCCCCCTTCATCAAAGGCTTTTCCTGGCCTCTGTTTCACCCCAAAGTGCATCCCCAAGCCACTCTGGAGTGGTTGGGGAGGCACTTCGGGGTGAAACAGAGGCCAGAAAATGCCTCGGAGGAAAGTGGAAATGGCTTCGGAGGGAGCTCTTCGCTATAGACCTATGAAAATTGAAGCCTCTTCTATTTTCAACACTCTTTAGTGAACCTCTGAAGCTATTTCCCCCTTGTCCAAGTCTTTTCCTGGGCTCTGTTTTACCCAAAGCACATCCCCTGCCACTCTGGAGGTTCACTAAAGAGTGATGAAAATAGAAGAGGCTTCAATTTTCATAGGTCTATAGCAAAGAGCAGTCACATGGCCAACAGGCCATGCCCACCCAGTCACATGGCCATGCCCACAGTGTGGTAGGAATTTTTTTTTTGATGCCCACCACTGAATATGACAAATATGGGGCACCATCTCAACACTATTCTTCATGTTCTTCTTCATGGGATCTTTTGATATTACTGTATTTATTTAAATGTTATGTGGTAAAATGTGTTTTATTGTATTTTCTGTATTTATTACTGTTTCTTTATTGATATGTTGCCCTGAATTGAATTTGTACTTTGTACTATTGTTCTGTTGTTTATTGATATTGATTGTATGAATTATTTTGTACTGATATTTTATATTATTTTGTTGTTTTCATTTTGTATTAATTATGCTGTATTTATATTCTTGTATTATTTTGTTGTTCTTGTGAACTGCTTTGAGTCACCCGTTAGGTTGAAAAAATGTGGTATATAAATTAAACTTCAAATCAAATCAAATCTTCAGTATTCATCTTAAATCACAATCTGCACGGTTTACCTTTGGCTTCTTTTCCAGTCTCCTAAATTTTGTACCATATAGCCTGATTAAGAGTTCTTTAGAACTGCTAAGCACACCATGTTTATGACATTAGTGTGTTCCAGTAAAAGTGCAAGTCAGCCCTGAATGGTGGTGCTACTCATGACTTTTGTGTGATATTCAGACATGAGGCTGCCAACCTGCAAGATGGGGATTTTTAGATCCCAGAGACAATGCACTGTTTTATTCTGTGCAATATATGCTCATGTTTTAAAGCATTGACCAAGGTAGATAAAGTTACAGTTTCTGTTAATAAAGCAGAGTGATTTTAAGGATAAAAATATTTGTCTGCTTTTTGTATTTGCTTTAAGTCAATAATATGTATTTTTAGTGATATATTCATAATGACACCTGCATGGCAACCAACATTTAACTCTTGGTAATGGCACATATTCTTATTCTTCTATGTCTAGGCCAGATGTGAAACTGCCAAAATGAAGGCACCTTTTGCTGTGTTCATTCTGCAGTTTCTTTCAGCTGACTCAGTGTGAGAAAGATTATCCTGCAACACAAGGTTGCCATTACCAGGGTACACCTGAGTTTGGTTCAAAAATACCACAATCTTCTACAAGGTTCTTTCTGTGTGTCAGAAAGACACAGATACAAATTTACTTCTAGGCAACAGGAATGATGAAGACATCTGCCTCATCTCTCCCAAAAGTCAGCACTCAGGCCCCTTTAGTTTTCTCCGTTCCATCTCCACTGAAGAAGTGCATTGTGTTGTGAAGAATCCTGAAAAACAAAGTAAACACAGCTTCTGAAGTATCATATCTTCCCATTTGAGCCTTCTGGACCATTAAGATCTGCAGAGGAAGCTCTTCTCTCAATCTAATTGCCATTACAGGTTCATTTAATAAGGAGATGACAGAAGGCCTTATTTGTAGTTTGTGTGTTGCTCTTCCTCAGGAAGATAAGGCTAGCCCTGCCTTACATCCTTCCACCTATAGATGAAGCCTTTTAATAATTATAACTATATTCTTTGTCTCTCCCCCCTTAATTTTATTTTTGTAAATGTTTTTAAACTGCTTAATGAATTTTAATTAGTAATATGGTTTAACTGCTTTTTAATTAGTAACATGTTGTATTTTTAATTTTTTCTGTTTTAACATTGTGAGCCACCAGGCGAAAAGTGGCATACAAATGAATAAATAAATTTATTTGAAAGGAGAGCTATTCATGGTCATCTCTAACAGGTTTGGGAGGGGTTTTTTTGTGGGGGAAGAGGTACAGGCAAGGAAGGTCCCTTTTCCTTAAATCATAACTTACTCCACTGAATAGTATCTCATTCTGAATAGTGTACCTGTCCCTCTGAGTCAAACTAAACAGTTTTGAAGTGCTGTTCCTGGAGTGATTGTCCTGAAAGCTTCTCTCACTACTGCATTCTCCAAATTAGTTTATATATTTGGTGATTGCTCATCAGTAGATAAACATAGGCTTCATTTGTGCATGTATTTCTTTAGGCAGGCATGCTCTAAAGCAGGGGTTGGCAACCTACAGCCTGTGGTCTTGATCCGGTGCATGGCACCAAATTAATTGACCCACACCCTTGCTCCAGCTGCCACCACCACGGGATTCAGCCGTGGACTATATTATGGTTGTTGTAAATGTGTTAACGACAGCCGCAGACTCATTTACGGCTGTTGTCAACACGTTTACTACAGCTGTGAATGAGTTCATGGCTGATTCAGGCAGGGGCAGCTGGACCACCAGTCCAGCCCACCAACTGTCTGAGGGAATGTGACCTGGCCCCTGACTTCAAAAGTTTGGCAACCCCTTCTCTAAAGGAATCACAATGCTGGAAAGAAAAATGGTTCTTATGTGATCAGTGTTTTGTCTACTTTGGTCATTTATATGATGGTTTTGGAGAGCTAAGAAGTGTTTGAGAAGTCCTCTGGTTTCTCTGATTTGCTTTCACAGTGCAGGCCACTGGGCTCTGATGACTAGTTGTCTACAACTAAAGCTATGATCAGCTGAATAAATGTATTAAGCCTATGTGATATGCACATGGCATTTAAACCTAAATTTCCTTAACAGAGCAAGGCAGGAGAGGAAGAGAATTTAATTATAGGAATAGCTACTTTAAAAAAAAGTTAGTATTTTGGAAATAAAAATAATAGACCACTGCTGTTTGACTCAGTTGGAAGGAATATTAATATGTGCAGTAACTGAGTCATATTCTTTCCTGCTCTTTCAGTTAACCTTCTTTGAGAGAGTTCATGCAGGTTTAAAGGAGCAAGATTTGGTCCCTGCATTTCACTTTGCCCAGTGCTTACTTTAAACACGATCCCCAACAAAGAAAGCCTCCGGCTAACAGAAAGGGGAAGTTATCTCAATTTGTAGTGTGGCATTTAAAATGTTTATTTTTTCCCCATTGTTACATTATTGACTTTGAAGCCACCTTCTTACTGGTTAGTGTCTTCCGGTGTCAGTGCCTTCCCCACTGGTGTCCATTGTTCTTGAGCTGCTCAGAGGAAATTGCTTTTTCTTAGAGGAGATGCTGGCTGTCAGGCAACTGTTAAGTTAAAGGACAGCAGCAGGCAAAGGTTTCTGAGCCCCAATTTATATTCTGCCAGAAGTATTGTCAAGGTTTTGAAAGAGAATGGCAAATACGAATAATCTCTTTAGATTTAAGCCATGAGGCCGCAGAACTTTAGATCAAATATACAATAAACACAGAGGAAGAGGAGGGTGTACAGGTGATATTATCAACATTACCTCATGTTTAATATTAAATACTAGCATATTTTTGCCTGGCCTTGCCAGGCAGTTTTTATGTGTGTGTTTTTTGCGTAGGGGTGGTTTGGGTGGTGGTGTTTTGAATTTGTGTTTTTTGACTTTATTTGATTAATTTGATTTTATTTATTTTTCATTTTGATTTTGTACATATTTCTTGACTTGTTTTTACTCTTCTGGCCTCTGGGTGTGGCTGTTATTAAGAGTACTGCGATTTTCTTTCTTTGTTCAGTTTAGTTCTGGAGGCATGGAGGGAAGACGTGTTTGGTAAGTGCTCTTGATTGTTTATTCTGTTTTTATTTTGTGGTATTGGGTTGGGGGGTTTAAGTAGAGAGTTTCTACTTAAACCCAACAAAGTGTTTTGGCTTGTTTGTTTGTTTGTATTGTGGGTTTTAGATGTGTTTAAGTGATTTAATTATTTCTGGTTGTTCTTTATTTTTTTGATTTTTTCCCATATTTATTTGTTTAATTTGTGACATTATTGTTTGTTGAGATAGGTATTTTTGTGTTGTAGATAGGTGTTTTTAGTGTGCTTTTATGGGTTTTTTTTTTCGCCTTTGGTCTTTTGGGTGTTTTTGTTGATTTTGTTGTTTATTGTTTTGTGGTTCAATGGGTTTATTCTATTTATTTATTTATTTATTTGTGTTTTATTAATTTTGGTGCTTGGTGTTTTGGTTTTATTGTTGTTGTGTTTTGTTGTGTTTCCTCTTTTCCCCATTGCTGCTTCGAAATTAGGTTTCGATGCAGCGATGGGGAAAGGAAGAGCTGGCAGTCAGTTAGCTCTTCGTCTGGTAATGTTAATTAGGTAGGTCGGGTAAAAAGGAGGCTGAGATGAGCTATCTGCTTCACGATGGCTCTCTCATCTCTGTCTCCTTTTCCCCTGGCTTACCTAATGGGAGATCGGCAGGCAACAATCCGTAAGGAGTGGTGCTCTTCCTTGCGGATTGCTGGCTGCTGCTTTTCTATTACCTCCACCACTGTTTCGTGCTACTTCTCAAAATAGTGGTGTGGGTAGTAGAAAGTCAGCATCCAGTCATTTGCCAGGGAGTGTGCTTCCCCTGACGAATTGCTGCCTGATGCTTTTTTCCCCACACTGGCTCAACTTACCTTGAGGCCGGCGGTGGTCTCGCCATGTCTTTGGCGGGGTAGCAGGGAGGAGAGTGAGTCCCTCTTCTCCCTGTTGCTCCGGGAAAGAAGGCGGTTGCCTCTTCATGGTTTTTTGCGGGTTTTTGTTTGCGAAGCCGTTAGGCACTGCATCTGCCTGCGGCGGCCTTGTGCTCCCATCGCGTGAGGCATTTTTTATTTTATTTTTCATGCATTGGCTTTTTCAGCATTCTGCGTACTCACACCCTTCAGCCTAATTGGCTGAAGTGCTCACGGCACGTAGGATGCTGGCACGTAGGATGGTGGGAAGTTTAGTTTATTTTGTTTGCGTTTGTGTGGTGGCTTTTTTTCTATTTGGCATGCAGAATTTCCCAACGTTCTACTTGCTCTCACCTTTCACCCTGATTGGCTGAGGAGTGGTGCGGCACGGTGGACGTTGGGAATTGAAGTTGTTTGGGTTTTTTTGCATTCATGGGGCAGTTGCCCCACTCCCAACTGTGGGACCCTTGTGGTGCTCTGCGGGCCGGGTAAAGGTGAGTGCAGGCGGCTTAGTACAGGACAGTATGGATGGATGCGGGCGTATATGATGGAGTCCAACGGTTAACATACCTCCTTATAGGTAAAGATTAACTTACGGCACTCATGCAACATTGTGAATAAAAGACTGAAGGAAGCAATGATTGGCATGATTGTAACAGACTTAGAAGAGATATCTTCAAACAATGACAAAGTACCTCTGACTGTGGAACATAGTCAAATATTATCTTCCTTAAATATCTTCTAGCCACAGACAGGAACCCAACATGTTGTGTGTGAGATGTTTGTTACTGTATAGCTAGAAAAAGCCTTCCACTTTAGAGTTAGTCCTACACACAGAGAGAGGTAGGATCTTCTTCACCCCTATTTTTATCCCCACCCTCATAAACACTTAAGTTTCCTATCCTGCCTTTCTACACCACATAACATCATTAAGTGTGTGTGCGTGTGTGTGCGTGCGTGCGTGCGTGTGTGTGCGCGCGCGCACAACTGGTAGTATTAGAGTTGCAATATTATATATCCAGTGGGACTTTTTGTTTATTCTGAGTGTTAATGGTGACACAGGTACCATCCAGGAGTGCAGATAACACTTGCTAGCGCTATATATATATATATATATATATATATATATATATATAATGTCAGACAAGATTTGAAAATGCATTGGCTCTGCTAACTAGGCAAAAAAAGTTTTCACTGGAATAAGAAATGATTTCAAGAAGATATCACTGCCAATGACAAACCAGTAGAACAAAGAAGATGCTGTTGCACCAATGTTAATGAAACATCTCCATACAGAGAGATGCTGTGCTCTTAAAATTCCATGTCATTCTGAGATGTCACCTTGGAATAGGGGAGCTTTTCAGAAACAGATGTCAGTTTTCCAGAATGAACTATTTCTGGATATCATTATCTTTCTTTCCTTTCTGTGAAATTCAAGAAGGTGGAATTTAGTTGACATATATGCAACAATGCAAAGTTTCTCCCCGGTTGTTGGGCAACATAACTGGAACAAAGTTTTTTTAACCCGAGCGAGTGTGACATTTATTGTTTTTTTATGTGTGTTTTCAGCTTCAAATGCCCCCCCCCCCCCAGTTCATCACACCCATGATCAGCTTTAAAAATATTATTGTGGTTGTTCAGTCACACAGTTGAGTCCAACCCTTTGCAACCCCATGGACCACTGCATGCCAGGCTCCTCTGTCACTTGCCATCCTCTGCAGCCTGCCCAGATCTATGCCCACCGTGTCAATGATTCCATCCAGCCACCTCATCTTCTGCTGCCTCCTTCTCCTTTTGCCTTCAATCTTTCCAAGCATCAAGGCCTTCTCCAGTGTCCTGTCTTATCATTTGGTGGCCAAAGTACTTGAGCTTCAGCTACCAATGAGCAGTCAGGGTTGATTTCCTTCAGGATTGACTGATTTGATTTTCTTGCAGTCCAGGGGACTCTCAAGATCCTCCTCCAACACCACAGTTCAAAGGTGTCTATTTTTCTACACTCAGCCTTCCTTATGGTCCAGTTTTCACAGCCATACATTACTACTGGAAAGACCATTGCCTTAACTATGGGGACTTTTGTTGGCAGGGTGATGTCTCTACTTTTTATTATGCTGCCTAGGTTTCTCATAGCTTGCCTCCCCAGAAGTAAGCATCTTTTTATTTAATGGCTGCAGTCACCATCTGCAGTGATCTTAGATTCCAAGAATGTAAAGTCTGTCGCTGCTTCCATTCCCCCCCCCTTCTATTTGCCAGGGTGTGATGGGTCCAGATGCCATGATCTTGTTGTTGTTGCTTTGATGTGGAGTTTCAGGCCAGCTTTTGCACTCTCCTCTTTCACCCTGATCAAGAGTCTCTTTAGGTCATCTTCACTTTCTGCCATTAGGGTAGCATCATCTGCGTATCTCAGGTTGTTGACATTTCTCCCAGCAATCTTAATTCCAGCTTGTCCTTCATCCAGCCCTGCATTACACATGATGTTCTCTGTATATCTATACCTATAAAAGAAAGGTGGTGCCTTGTATGTGATGAATACAAACCGACACACCTGTACTTAGCATGCTGTAACTTGGCATACACGTGCCTTGGGTATGCTGGGTTGTGACTGTCAAGGTCTGGCATCCCATTTTGAGGTTTGCGCCCTGAAAACTGGAAGAAAAGGGAGAAACTATTATCCCCATGGTGCTTTGTATGCTGAAACAAACCCCCATGGTGCCTTGGGCACAAATACAGAAAAAACACATCCCACGCATGCGTGCCAGCACTGGAACAGTGGTAATAGCCACCTTCTGCACGGCCGCTCATGGGAGTGGCCTAACAGAACTTGCACTCGTGATGGCAAGGCAGGGCCCGGGGTCACTGAGAGCGCCAAGGCCACCACCGCCGCCACAGCCAAGCACTGGCCTGTGGCCACGGTAGCAGCCACAGCGTCCTTCAGTGCCTCCTCCTCCAGGCCACTCAAGGAGTGAGATGGAACATGGATGGGATATGCTGAGGAGAGGCCCAAGGGGTACGGGCAGCCAGCAAGGGTGGGGGGAATGAGGCCCGCAAACTCAGCGCAGTGGCCAGTCGGAAGGCCGGAGGAGGGTGGTAAATGTATGGGCTCGCCTTCACGGGACAGCACAGCGCCTCCGGGCCGTGCAATTGGCAAGACAGGGAAACCCCAATCTACTTTCATGACCCCACACAATCAAACCACCATAAGATAATAAAGCCCCCCTCCCCAATGCCCGCTGTCTGACCAGCAAAGCTGGCCCGCGGATATACCCATAAAGCGGCATTGGAATTCCCACAGTCCGGCCAGCCAGGCCGGCCCACGGAAATAAACCAACCCCCCAAAAAAGCCACAACAACAACAAAAAAGTAAATAAATAAATAATTTACAAAAAATACCTTAAAACACAATCAAAAACATCCAAAAATACACAAAAAACAAACAAAAACAACACCAAAAAACAATACAAAGTAAACAAAAAACACAATCAAAAACAAAACAAACAGTCAAAAAAATCCACCACCCCCCGCACAAAATAAAGAAAAACAAGCCAACTCACCAGCACTTGTCCTACCTGCACGACGACCGGAAACGAAATGAATAAAGAAAGAGACTACTTACCGGAAGAAGCTCCACCCAGAGGCCAGGAGAGAAAAAACAGTCATAATACAAGAAAACCCCTTCCAGCACCACCTGCTGGCCACAATAGTAAAAACAATTCCAAAACACACAACAGCCCCAAACAAAAGGCCACAACAGTAAAAACAAATCAAAACAATAACACAAAATCACAATTTTACACAAAAGGTAATAATAATAAGTCAAAAAAATTACACGAAAACACAATTTAACACAAATCACCAACATATGTCAATTAAAAAATTATTAAAATCCTGTGCTGAGTTCAAATAAAAACCCAAAACAATTAAACACATTTTAAAAACACTGAATGTAAAAAATATTTACTTTCACATTATTAAAATTATTACCTACGGTACAACTATTTTTTTAAAAAAACTAAAATATTATTCAGTTACATATAACAGCCAACCAAGCCAAAAAAATTGTATAAATAAACATTTTAAAAATTACAGACTAAGCAATTTTTAACAAGCATTAACACAATTTAACCTTCCAACACAACTTAAAACAGCCGGGCGATGTCGTGCAACCTCTGCTAGTTTCTGATATATTGAAAGGGCTGTGTAGCCACTTCAACATACTAGATTAGGGGTGAGGAAACTACAGCCCACTGGCCTGTGGTGCCAATTAATATGGCCCATGGTGTCCTCACCACTCCTGGAATTGGAAGTAAAATGTGCATGTGCATGTGCATGACACACCTACGTATGCACATAACACTGCCGTAAATGACCCACGATGGTTGTAAACACATTGTAAATGTATTTACAACAGCTGTGGGTCATTTTTTTGTTGTTGTTCAGTCGCACAGTCGATTCTGACCCTTTGCGACCCCATGGACCATTTTCCTCCAGGCACCTCTGTCCTCCTCCACCATCCTCCTCAGCCCTCCCATGCACATTTACTTCCACTTCCAATGGGAGGAACCACATGACTGGCACACTCAACCACATGACTGGCCCATGGACCAAAAAGTTTGGGAAACCCTGGACTAGATGTTTACACTAGTGGGAGACTTTGAAAGCTGCAAGGTTACCACACAGTAACTCCCCAGTGTCCACAAGCACTTTGAATAGCATATATGGGAGTGCACCAACAATACAGAACATCTTGATAGGGTCTCAAAAAACCTGTGTTGGAGGTCTGAGCCTACTTTAGCAACCAACATCTTTACCTATAAGAAGGGATGTTTACCGTTGGAATCCGGTATACATGCCCACACCCGTCTATATTATCCTGTACCGAGCCCCGTACACTTGCCTTTACGCTGACTGAGCATCGACACAAGGTTCAACCAGCCGCCAGTGGGGCAGACGCCCCATGAATGTGGACAAAAAATGCAACTACAACTTCCAGGGTCCTCTGTGCCATGACCACTTCAGCCAATCAGGCTGAAGGGCGCGAGCGCATAGAGCGTTAAAAAGCCGGCATGTGAAAAATAAAATAACAGCTCACGCAATGGAAACGCAAAGCCACTGAAGGCGGACGCAGTGCCTCATGCATTGGGAACGCAAGGCTGCCAAAGGCAGACACAGTGCCTCACAGCCTCGCTAACCAAACCCGCAAAAACTACGGCGAGACAACCGCCGGCTTTCTTTCCCGGAGCAACAGGGAGAAGAGGGACTCCTTCTCCTCCCCGCTACCCTGCCGAAGACATGGCGAGACCACCGCTGCCCTCAAGGTAAGTTGAGGCGGGGGGAAACCTGCAGCAGGCAGCACTTCGTCAGGGGAAGCACACGCCCTGGCAAATGACTGGTTGCTGCGTTTGTACTACCTACACCACTGTTTCGAAAACTAGCATGAAACAGCGGTGGAGGTAATAGAAAAACAGCAGCCAGCTATCTGCAAGAAAGAGCACTACCCCTTACGGATCATTGCCTGCTGCACTACAATTATACAAAAAAAACAACAACACATTCACAGCCACAAGCACAGATCTCCCGTTAGGTAAGCCAGGGGAAAAGGAGGTCAAGAGGAGAGAACCATCGTGAAGCAGATAGCTCTTCTCTGCCTTCTTCTCCACCAACTGACCTAACAAACGTTACCGGATGAAGAGTGAGCTGACTGCCAGCTCTACATTTTCCCCATCTTCCGTGTTCAGGGAATGAAGAAGCAGATGAGTTAAGTAGTGAAATTCAGCTCTTTATTAGTGAGGTTTGAACACAGTTTGGATGGTGCAAAACTCAGACCTATATACACTATAAACAGTAACAGTAACAATAATACAACAAGCCCATTGGCTAACAGAATGTGGACATTTTTTGATCCACTTATTTGCACAAGAATAGATACATGAGAAAAGATACATTCCGCTCCTGTCAGAGGATGGGCGATCCGACTGGAGTGAGGGATTGACTAGAGGGGGAGGATTGTAAACCCAAATTAAAGCCCCGTTTGTCAGATGGAGGAGCAGGGGATCTCTAAAAACCAAAATCTAATTCTGTGGATGAATAAGACAACTCAGGGTCCTTCCTGTGTGTACTAAGAGTGGAGGGCAACTCCAAACAAAATTGGTCATCATCAATAAAGGAATCCAGAGTGTTAGGCTGGGATAGTGTAGGGGTACACCTGGCCGGAATAGGGGAGCATTCCACAAATTCCCCTTGAAATTGGTTCCTAGAAGACACTTCTGGGTCAATGTTGGCTGGCTGCTGACTATTACCTCTGCCCCCTGGGTTTAAATGGGTAGGGGCCAACCCTAGCATAGAGAGTCTGTATTTGACTTGTGGGTCCAGTTCTCTGGGTCTCAATTGATCCGTGTGCCTCCTTCAGGTCAGACCAGTGGCTGTTTTGATTCTGCAAGAAACAGGACCAGTTTGATTGATCACAAACCCAGGCTCCCACGTAGGGCCACCAGCTGCATAATTGCAGCAATATACAGGGTCTCTGGATGAGAAACCCTTCTGGTGTTGGATTGCTATATTTGTGCCTTTGTCCTCTACCCTAGAGGGATCCAATCTGTCCAGCAAGGATGACAGTTTCCATCACTGGAGCAATTCAGCAGGGGACAGCCCTGAGGCAAGGGGAGTGAGCCTATATGTGAAAAGAAACTGGCATAACTGGAGCTTCAAATCCCCTTCACCCATACACCGAAGCGCATCTTGAGTTGTGTGCACCTGTCACTCTACCTGGCCATTGGTGGCTGGGTGGAATGGGGTGGCAGTGATGTGCCTAATTGCATTCCTTTCCATGAAGGATTGAAATTCTGCAGATGTGAACGTGGACGCATTGTCAAACACCAGCATATCTGGAAGTCCAAATGCTGCAAACAGCCTTCTTAGGTGTATTATCATGGTGGCTGAAGTGGTATTAGGCACCCTAATCACTTCCAGCCACTTAGAGAATGAATCCACAACCAACAAAAATAGGGCACCCCTAAATGGACCTGCAAAATCTATGTGCAACCGGGACCACGGGCCCCGAGCAGAATCCCATTCCCAAGGGGTGTAGGGATCTGATCCATGTAAAGATAATCAGCCTCATCTATCAGCAGTTTATAGCCCCAGATAAACAGAGGAAGAGTTAAGAGTCTACGAAGTCCAGCTTCATTAGACGGAGTAAGAAGGGAAAAGAGATAGGGAGAAAGCACACTGCAGTCTTTGGCTGAACAAAGGGTAATAATGGCTTCTCTTTATTCAAGCAGAGTATCTCAGAAACGAAACTTAACAGAAACAAAACTTAAGGCACAGAGCCAATCAGAAAGTCAGAACCCAAATAAGGAGAAGAAAGGAGAAATCTTCTCATATTCTACGCATGCCCAAAATCAAGCGTTGTCTCTCATGTAGACAAAGAGGCCTTTGTTTACACAATGTGAAGGCAGACAGGAGACAGAAACCAGATGCCTTCCCACAAAGGGGGAAGGTGGGATTGCTCTGGGCAAGAGGATTGACAACTGGCAACCTCGTTCCACTGACAGTTCCAAATGCTTGCAGTGGAATGTTCTGAATTCCTCGGCTAGATGAGAGACAGGCCAGCCTTTTTTTTACCCAAGACATTACTTTAGTCAATGTTACATTCTAGGCCACAGCCTTGGCTATATGTGAGGGGATGACTGGGGGCGAGTCAAAAGTCTCAATCATAAGGACCTGGTGGTCGCTTTCTATCTCGCAGTCGGCTTCCCCGATCCCTGGCAGTGGAGAACGTGACAGGGCATCAGCGTGGCTGATGTTCTTGCTGGGCCTGTGCACCAAAGTAAAATTGTATGCATTTAGGAAAATTACCCAACACAACATCCTTGGGGACAGAATTTGAGGCATTATGCTAGTGCCATAATAAAAGTGGACCAGCTCATTCACAGCCCCTAACCTGTACTTTGATTGAAAATGAGTTTAGGAATACAGCATTCTCAAATATCAATGCCATACTTTTTGTGATATGTAAACAATTTTGGGGTTATACCAAATGATGAGTTACAAGACTTGGAAATACCTGGCCTATATGATTAAAGTTGGATATGAAATAAATTCCCTGTTCAATTTTCTCTGCTACTCTATGATAAATAATTTTGCCTAAGTCAAACATGGTGGTGCTAAACATGCCTGTAATTACAGAATTGTAATGTTGTCCCTTGAGTTCTGAATATGTGCATGTTCCAATGAGCACACTACAATGAAGACAAGAAAAATACAAAGAACATAGTAGAAGCAAGCTCAGCCTTTCAATTGCTGTTTATTTCATCAACTCACTATATTATTTTTTTAATAGTCCAAGATTTTTCCTTAGATACTAAGTCTGGAACACAAGCTTGAAGATATGACTTAGTCTCCAAAAGAATGTTGTTCTTTGTAGTGCCTCACAATACTGTGGGAAGGTAGCTCATGTATTTCTCCTTTCAAAGTGTTCAGCAACATGAGAAGGTAAAAGTGAGTGGTTGCTGTCACTTGCAACATTGAATGAGACTAAGTAGAAGTAGCGGGATGTGAAGGATACACATCAGAACAATATTTTAGAACCCCACTCATTGTTCACTACTCCTCAACTAGTCCTTTGGTGCCGCCAAAACAATTGAGGCCAAAGACTTTCAGGCAGTGTGTATCAAACAGTTAATTTCAGCAAGTGACCTGTGGGATAATAGTAGGATCCATGACAGGGAAGAGAGCCTTTCCTGTTTGTGGAAAGCAAAGGCTCATCCTTGTTTCAACATTTATTTATTTATTAGTTCAAATTTATATTGCCGCCCACTCGCCATAGCGACTTAGGGCGGCTTACAAACAATACATTACATTACAATATGTTGATGGGGGCTCAGAACTTTTGGATTACTCCCAACAGATCTGTATTCTAGTGAGGAGCTGTTTTTTGTTTGGAGAGCTGAAAGCTCTAGTCCTGTTTTTGTCCATTTATCAAAATGGTAAAAGTATCTGTTCCTTCACAAAAAAAAAAAAAAACAAGTTTCAAGAAGTTGTAGGAAAGTAACATTCCCACTCAAGATCACTGAATTCTGTTGCCTGCTCATATAATGAGAACAAGGATGCAGACAGAGGAGATCAAGATGAATGAGCTTAGCCAATACATATTTGATAACAATTGTCTTTTTGCTATCATTTTCTTAGTAACAGTGTTTTAGTTTTGGACAAAATAAAAAATATCTTTTATCTATACTTATTTTAAAAGGGATCTGACATAGAGGCTTATGGATACCTATTAATAAAGCATACAAATCACCCACACATTATGTTAACATGCTGGCAGAACATTCTGAGCTGCAGAACCTTTCAGTAAATGTCAGTGAACATTTCCCTAATTATAGCCATGAATAATACACCAGTCAGCATGTAGAAGTAGGTACCATAGCTAGCTTAGATTTTCTTACTGTGTAAAAATATTGTGTGAGTGAATGCTACACAAATATTACTATTTTCACTTTGAATAGGAATGTCAAGCTATAACTGTGTTTGGTGAGAAGTGTTCGACTGAGGGGAAAAAGAGTCAGCCTTCTGGTGTCTCTATGTAAATGGTACCATTCTCTATGTGAGCGTGGACCATCTTCACTACTGCCGGTGTGGTTGTCAATATTCAGGCTGCCCTTTAGTGTGCAAGGTTTTGTATTCTTTTTCCCATTGGCAACATGGACTTCTGTTATTTTAAATTGTGGATACAGAAATACAATATACCAAATTCATAAACTGGAAGGTTTTAGAAAAATTAAATTTCCTGTGTTTTTAAAATGGAAGTTTAAGTTTACATACTGTTGCATACAAATTCCAACATAAACTTCCCTGTGTAGAATTATCCAATACTAGAAGATCCCAGAAGATGATCACATGATTTGTACTATTATAAAGCAGCTGGGCTGTGGGCGTAGTTCCTTTGTGAAAAAAATATTTTGAAGGGCTGTTTTGGACTTAATGAAATGGAGCATATACAAAAGAGAAACAGATATATCCTTTAAAATCTCAGATAAACTAATGTTGCCATGCTTACTCTGAAGTAATGACATTGGTTTGTGCCCCAAATTCGTCCAAATATATGTATTATTCTCTTATTATTTAGTTCAGCAAGTTCCAAAAGGGAGAAAAACAATTAGCCTGCATTCTTTAGTGGTGATGGCAAACTATCACCCTCTCCCAGGAAACTCCCCCTTAACAGAACTTGCGATTTATTACTTTGGATAAATGGTCTTTTGACCCCTTTTGAGCCAGATCCCTGGACCTTGACATGGGGCCTTTCTAATTTTGTTCCCCAGTTTCCTTTACCCTAAACATATATATCTTCTTTGACAACCTTCCTGGCCCTGGCGCCAAGTATGTTTATCTGGTATATGACAGTGAAATATGACAGAGTCTGTTAATGACACGTAGATGTAGTTCCTTTCTTAAACACTAGTACAGTATTGCATGTTCACAGATATAGCCAAAGATGTGAATATAAATACGAACTGCAAAATAAATGGGACAAGCCGTCATTTTGACTCTCTGAGTTTGCGTGTCTTTGTCATTCTGTCTGCTGCAGAACCACATTGCAGCATTGCTCCACAGAATATGGACTATAAAGCGATCATCCAATTTTCAAATCCTTCCTTGTGTTAGGCAGCCAGAGGAGCAAAATCTATATCAGACCAAAAGCTCTATGATCATGTTGTGTGCAAGTTTTTCAAAGTACATCCCTCTTGCTTTTGAAATAAGGAAAGGGAGAGCTGGGAGTTAGTAAAGATTGTCACTGAAGACTGAGGTCAAAATAATCCATACTATGTAACAGAAATATAGGAAATAAAGAGACGGGGGAAATCAACTCATTTGAAATGAGCCAGAAAAGAGGGTGCTTTATGAACTCAAGCATGAGCTCTCTCTAGAGCAAAAATGAGTAAATTGGGGATAACCTACCACACACACATAATGAAAATACAGAACTGATCAGTAAATACAATATAGATTGAAACAGAAGGAGGTGAGGAGTGAGAAAAGAAAAAGATCTAACATGAGATGGCTTGACTCAATAAAGGAAGACACCATTGTTAATGTGCAAGACCTAAGCAGAACTTACTGGGGGAAAAATATTGTTAGGAAGACAGGTGCCATGGGAGGAAAGAATAACTGAACATAAGATTCTGTTGGTTTGATTTTGATTTGATTTGATTTGAATTTGAATTTATATACCGCAATTCTCTGCCTGAGGGGTGACTCAATGCAGTTTACAAATTACAAGTTCACTAGTTACAGCATAAAAATATCACAAAAATATAAAATGTCACAGTGCAATACAGTAAATACAATAACATATAGTTACACAATAAAACAATTCAATTCAAAAAAGGTAAAAAGCCCTAGCCCACGTTATAGCCAGGTCTGGGCTAAGCACAAAGTACACTTCCCCAAGCCAATGGGGAAGAAACAGAAAGTTTCTTTTGAACAGATACTGCTTTTTCATTCATCATAATTGTTTGGGCACAAATATCTCGTGATCAGTGAAGGCAGGGGATAAGATATCATAGTCATCTCTATCCCTAGCCCTTGCACTTATTCATCTTACAATCTGCAGACTTTCTATTCCTTCTGGCATATGCCCTCATCATATGCCCTCATCAATGCCACACATGCAGACATGCACTAGTATGCATACCCATCAGAGGCATAATCACAAAGCAAGCAAAGGGAAATGAACCCCTTACCTTGTTCAAAATTTGAGAGGTCCCCTCCTACACACATATAAAGTGTACTTATCATACTGAAAACCTGCAGGTTTCATAGAATATTCTGTACTTATATTTTATAAGGACTGTGATGAGTTAGTGGTTAAGATGCTGAACTTGATGACTGGAAGGTTGGCATGTCAGCAATTTCAGACCTGAGCGCTGCACAATAGAGTCAACTCTCATCTCTGCCCCATCTCCTGCCAACCTAGCCTTTTGAAAGCAAGAAATTGCAAGTAGTTACCACTTTGGTGGGAAGGTATCAGTGTTCCGCGTGCTCCAGTGTCTAGTCATGCCTGCCACATGACCACAGAAACATCTGCAGATGCAGACAGCACTGACTCTTTGGCTATGAACAGAGATGAGCACCCCATCATATAGTCAGATATGACTGGATTTTGAGCAAGAGCAAAATTTACCTTTATAACCCTGCCCTCCCCCTCCCCTCAAAAAATCCTCTTTGGAGAAGGGAGTTCTGTTTTAACTTCAGACTATAAACATTATCCCTCCCCCCCCCCAAAAAAAAGGAAAAAATAAAAAAAATCCTGCACCTATTCATCTGAAATTTGGCTGGCTGTTCCTTTTAGATATACTTCAGTTAGACATGAAAATAACATATCATGATATGTCATAATAAATAGAAGACACATACCACAACATTCCCTCAATTATTTATCTAGAATCTGGAATATAATTTACTTGGAAAGGGCTACCATGTTTTGTTTATTTCAGCTAAGAATGAAGGAAAGGTTACAAACCATTTGTTGGTTCCCAGTCAGTGGGGGACACTGAATATTAGGATTTCTAAGTTTGGGACTGTTGGCATGAGCTACCTCTGAATTGTTCCCTCAGCTGTTCTCCAGATAGCTAAATGAGGAGCTGCACCAAATCTTAAGGGCATTGCACATCGCTTCATTTTAACACCGGAGCATACCTGTCAAGTTGTGGGAAATTTCTATCAAATAAGGGATATTTCCCGGCCAAAACAGGAAACTGTACAGCTATGCTTATCCTGTGCTGGCCTCCAGTCTAACCCCAGTCTAATTGCAGTCTAACTAATACGGGATGATGATGGGAAAGAGTGTAAAATATGGGGGTTTGACAGAAATTTCCCAAAACTTGACAGGTATGCACCGGAGATAACAATGGTTCTACATCTTTATAGATTCTCATGCATGCGAAATATCATTTTCTCCAATATTCTTACATTTTTTAATGGCCTTGGGAAGAACTCACCATGATAAACAATGACACCAGAAGTATCATTTCCTTGTTCAAATTCTCTTTTTAACTGGTAGCCCTGTCCCATTTACAACAATCCATACTTTAGTAAGCCACCATTACCGATGCCTTGGTTCAAAAGATACTGCATCCAAACACTGCATAGTTCTAGCGATATTAATGGCTGTGGGCCGCTTCGGTATCAGGCACAGTATAATTCAAGCAGAGGCCCTGAGGAGTGGAATGGCTCACTAGACAACTGATTGCAGCTATCATTGCAACCCAGTGACGAAGTTGCTTTTTAAAGAATCATCACTTCTCACTCTCAGATCCCACTGTTTCACACTATCTCTGAATACCTTTCTTGTTTCTTCCATCTATTTTTTCAGTCTGTTGCCTCATTCCATTTTTTGTTGTTGCTACAGAAATAAACTTTGCAAAATTTGATGCCCTGAGCTTTGCTTCCCTATTGATTATTAGATCACATGAGACTGGCATCCTTGGGGAAAGGGCAGAAGAATGGCAAGAAATTACTGGGTCTCAGCATACAGCAACAACACTGACTCGATGCTGAGGCTCCTGTTTTGTGTTTCATTCTGCCTTGGCAGAATGAAAACTGGAGCACAGTAGGTAAGTCATGCCCTTCCAGTATGGAATGAAAACTGGAGCACAGTAGGTAAGTCATGCCCTTCCAGTAGAAATCAAGGGTTCTCAACCTAACTGTGTCATGGGCTGGACAACTCCCCCTCAGACTGCACCATGGGCCGGATGCACTGGTGCCAGGCATGTTTGTATTTCTACTTCTAGGGTTGTCGCTGTGGGATGGATGGAATGGCATCAGGGCCGGCCCATGGGCCATAGGTTGCAAAACCCTGCTCTAAATTTTAGCACACTGGCTGCTGCACTTTCCCTACAGTACTGTTCTCCACATTGTTTCCACACAGAATTCTAGAAGCCAAGTAGAAATATTCTTAAGTGTTCTTTCCTGTCAAGAGGCAATTTTTCTATATACAGCCATCTTTTTCTTATTCTCCTTTTCTCTCTCCATCTGTCCCTATCAGAACCACGTCTATTATTAGTGAGATAATCACCTCAAGCATTAGATCCTGGATGTTTTGAAGATTGTAACCCTTAGCCATTCACTACAGATTGAAGACAATATAGTTGTGTGCTGCAGACAGCCTGTACATCCCTTCTTTGGCTAGACCTAGCTGCCTTCAGGTGCAGTAGAAAACTCTGCTCTATTATCAATGGCAAAATAAGATTTTCCAGTTTGGGCATCTCAAAAAAGTGTGCCTTCTTATTCTTTGCTTCAGTCAGTGATATACTGTAAGCCAGCTATACTCCCTTTCATTCTTGGTATGAAGGAGCATTCCTTCAAAAGGTAAGTATATTTGAAGTCTGAATAAAGTTCAGGCATGAAAAGAAATAGGATGTGACAGGCAGAATGAGATTAGGACTAGAATAATTGATAATAATAATAACAACAATAACTATCATCTTAGAACTGCTGAGCTGTAAGGCATCCTGTCAAAGGCACAATGGAGAATCACACTCCCAACCTCTGGCTCCACAGCCAGATACCAAACCACTGAGCTATGCAGCAATGAAAGGGCTGCTTTCATTCTCCCTAATGTGAGTCAGACCTTTGGTTTCAAAAACACCATTGACAACAAGGATCCTAATCTGGAGCAAATATTCTCCACATTTACATTTGATTTTGAGTATCCATGAGCTGATCTCATCCATAAGTTTATGGTTTTAAAAGTCAGTAAGAGAACCTTTTGTTTTGGTATTATTGGATGATATGGGCTTCCTGTGTTAGAAGCCAAGCTTCTGGATGCTTACCTCAGACCCTCATGAGAAACTGTGTTCCCCACCAAAAGAACAATACAATTGGAAGCGTGGCGCCAAAATGGCCGCCGCGCTCTTTGCGGCCCCCCCCACCGGACGAAGCCATCCGGGTAGTTAGGGGCGTGGCCAGCACCCTAATAAAAGGGCTGGCCACGAGGCAGCCATGCTGCCATTTTGGCGAAGCGACGGAGCGGAGAAGTTTTTCCCTCTTACCTCCGTCGCTCGTGTTCTTCCAGGGGAAGCCTTTTCGGGCAGCTTTTTCTTTTCTTAGGCTTCCTAGCTAACTCAGCTATGCCCTCTAAGAAGAAGGCAGCTGCGAACGTGGCTCGATCGGCGCGGAGGCGTCAGCCGGGTCGGAGAACCGCGACTGCGCCCGCCCAGCAGCCACCTTTAGCGGAGCCCACCGGGACCGGTGGGATGGGATCGGTGGCCCCTTGGCCCGATGCGCGGTGCGCGCAGGCTGCCCCGGACGGGGCCTCGGCCCTTGGCCCGCAAATGCTGACCACTGCCCCCGCCATGGTCCGTGCGGCTGGGCCCTCTTGCCCGGGCGCACAGTTCCCCATGGGGGGAGCGAGCCACAGGGGGGGTGGTTGGGTTCCCTGCCTTGGCAGGGCGTGCCCATGGCTCCCCAAGGGCCGAGCATGGGCTCTTGGTCTTATCTGGCCCCTGGGGCCCAGGGATCTGGACAGGTACCCGTGACTTATGGGCCGGCTGCCCATTTGCCCCCTGTTGGGGCTGGGGCCTATGTCAACGTGGAGGCCCTTCTGGCCCGTGTAGCGGCCCTTGAAGCATGGATTCCAGGTGGACCCTTTGGCTGCTGAACAGCGGCTGGCGAAGGGTCGGGTTGAGCTGCCTGAGGCGCGCGGGCCTGTGGCGGCCACTGCCTCGCAGCTCCCCACTCAACAGGTGCAGCAGTCTGGTGCTGGTCTGGCCCCGTCGACGAGCTCAGCTTTGGTCGTGAGCTCCGACGCCCCCAGCGGGCCGGAACCCCCGGTGGGGGCGGCCCGTGGGGGTGCATCGGGTGAGTATGCAGTTCAAGCTAGTGCACCCACACAACTGACTTCCCTGGGGGGCCTTTCCAATGGCCATGGCGTCGCACGGGTGGCCCGGCGGTCCAATTGCCCCTGGCCCACCCGGCGACTTCACCCCTGACCCAGGGCCCGGGTCGGGGTGGCGCCCCCTATGTTGTAGGGAATGTGTTGGGGATCCCCGGGCTGGTACACGCCCCCTTTGCTTTGCCCGCAGTTCCCTCTGTGCCGGTGTCGGCATTGCCAACAGCAGGGTATTCCTTGCCCCTGGGGGACCATCTGGCCCAGTCCACCAAGGAAAAGATCTGGAGGGCGAGTACGTAGATATCTTCTCCCTTCTTAATAGGGAGCCAACCGAGGAAGAGAGGGAAGGGCTGGACGAGAAGGATAGGAGCAGGCACGTCGTCGTAAGCCGCCACGCACGTGGGCAAATTGGTTGCCAGCGTACCTGATTACATGGCCGTTTACCTCAGGGCTAGGCCGGATTTGGCCATCCCTATGGTCCAGTATCTGGACAACATTTACCGGGCTATGGTTGACTTCCCGGGTCCGTCGTGGCGGGCTTACGACGAAGAATTCCGCATGAGGATTCCACTGCACCCAGAGATGAGGTGGGATGAGCCCTGCCAGAAGCTGTGGCTTCTGTATATGACCCCCACGCGCCCGGAGCCTGGGGAGAGATACCATTGTGGACATGCGGTTCAACGAGCGGCCCCGGTACAGGTTCCCCGCCAAGTGGCGGGGCAGGGGGTTCCAGCCCGCCTGCTGTGCTGGACCTTCTCGTCCAATGGTTCTTGCAACAGGAAAAATTGCAAGTACAAGCACGAGTGCCCCTCTTGTTCTGGCCCCCATGCTGCCTCCGCCTGTCCCAGGCCGGGAGGATACAGGGGCAGGGGTAGGGGTGGACAAGGGGCAGGTAGGACTGCCACGGAGGGAGCGGGTTCACCGAAAGGCCCCCTCCCCAATTAATGTCGACATGCTGGAGCGTTGGCTCGCATTGTACCCGAAGAGGGCAGACGCTGTGTACCTCCTTCAGGGTTTTCAACTGGGTTTTCGTATTCCTTTCACGGGGGATAGGTCACCGCAAGACGCACCCAACCTTTTGTCACTTAGAGGAAGGGAGGAGGTGGCTGCCGCCAGCATTAATAAGGAGATTGATGCGGGCAGGGTCGCTGGCCCTTTCCCCGCGCCCCCGTTCCCCAACCTTAAAGTGTCTCCTCTAGGACTAGTGCCCAAGAAGTCCCCGGGCGAGTTCCGCCTGATTCATCACTTGTCCTACCCAGCCGGTCACTCGGTCAATGATGCTATCCCTGATGACCTTTGTTCGGTCAGGTATACATCCTTTGACCAGGCATTGCGCATGGTGCGCTCATGTGGCCCGGGTGCACTGTTGGCTAAGTGTGACATTAAGTCGGCTTTTCGTCTCCTGCCAGTGCACCCGGGTGACTTTGAGTGGCTGGGTTTCAAATTCCGGGGTGAATATTATTTTGACAAAGCCATGCCATTCGGCTGTTCCATATCCTGCTCGGCTTTTGAGCGTTTCAGTACATTCCTTCAGTGGGCATTTGTCCGTAGGTCAGGGTCTCGGTCTGTAGCCCATTACCTGGATGACTTTTTGTTCGGGGGTGAACGGGGCTGGGACACGTGCACACGTCTCCTCAACACATTTCAGACGCTAATGGAGGAACTTGGTGTCCCTTTAGCGCCCGAAAAGACCGAAGGCCCGTCTAATAAGTTAGTATTCCTGGGGGTGGAGATTGACACGGTAGCGCAGGCGTCTAGGTTGCCGGGAGACAAGGTGTCAAGGATAGTGGCCCTTATATCGGACTTGCTGGCTAAGCGCAAGGCATCCCTTCGGGAACTGCAGGTGCTACATGGACACCTTAATTTTGCTTGCAGGGTGGTCGCACCTGGCAGGGCATTTGCTCGGCGCTTGTGCGACGCCATGGCAGGCTTATCCAGGCCCCATCATAGGGCGAGATTGACACGGGGCATCAGGGCAGATATGCACATATGGCTCCAGTTCCTGAGGGAGTTCAATGGGGTCTCATTTTGGAGGTCCGACCTCCTGGCTTCACCTCAATTTCAGATTCAGTCTGATGCCTCGGGATCCCTTGGTTATGGGATGTACTTCAATGGGAAGTGGGCCTATGGTGGATGGCCACCAGCCTGGTCAGGCACGGGTCGCCTGAGGGATCTCACATATTTGGAATTTTTCCCATACTGGGGGCTTTGATGCTATGGGGTGAGGAGTGGGCCAACTCTGTGGTGCATTTCTGGTGTGACAATGCGGCCGTTGTCCACATTGTCAACTCACAGACCTCTAAATCTCCCAGGTCATGGTCCTCGTGCGCCAGTTTGTCTTGCGCAGCCTGCGCCTCAATGTACTGTTCAGGGCCAGGCATGTCCCGGGGGTGAATAATGATATTGCTGACGCTTTGTCCCGCCTGCAGATCTCCCGGTTCCGTGCCTTGGCCCCGGATGCGGAGGAATTTCCCTCGCCACTCCCGGAAGAGATATGGACCTTTAGCAAGGAGAGGTGAACCGGGCGATCGGCATGTCGCTGGCGCCACGCACGCGTAAGGCATATCACCATGCATTAGTTTCTTGTCAGACATGTTGTACACAATTTCAGCTGCCAGATACCTGGCCGATCCCGGTGGCCCACATCCTCCGTTTTATGGTTTACCTGCATGCCCAGGGCCTTGCACCCCGCACCATAGCATCCAGGCTGTCAGCGCTGGCTTTTATGGCCAAGGTGGGAGGTCATGCGGATAGTACCGCTGATTTCCGTGTGAGACACTTTTTGGAGGGGTGGGTGCAGGAACGTGGGCGTAGCCTGGATGACCACCACCCAATTTCCCCTGGGGTTCTTACCCAACTGGCACGGGGCTGGCATGACCTATGTTTCGATAGGTATGAGGCACCCCTGTTTCATGTGGCTACAACGGTGGCCTTTTTTGGAGCGCTCCGCATCAACGAGCTTGTGATGCTGTCTAAGGCGGATGCAAGTCGTAGGGCACTGGAACTCGAAGATGTCTATGTTTGCAATGATTGGGCTCAGTTAAGGATACGCTCCTCTAAAACAGATCAGCACGGCGTAGGCAGTTGAGTAATACTGCTACGATGTTCCTTGGAAGACATCTGTCCAGTTGGTGCCCTACAGGAGTTTCTTGCACTGTGTGGCACGCACCATGCCCCGTTTTTCTGTCACCAGGGTGGGTCTCCCCTCACTCAACCATTCCTGCAGGATGGGGGCGGTTTCTACTGCAGCTGCTTTTGGGTACTCTGGGGCTGAAATACGCCGCATGGGAAGGTGGGGATCACATTGTTTTCAATTTTTGTGTTCACCCTCTTCAACCGTGAGTACCAGTTTAGTCACTGCAACGTTTCTCACCCCCCCTTTTTTCCTTGACAGACCCTGGGTGTCGTTTTACACTGGTGACAGTATGGCTGGTGGGCCGTTGCCACGTGCACAGGGCAGCGCGTTACGCTGCATAGGGCAGCGCGTTACGCTGTACAGGGCAGCGCGTTACGCTGCGGCGACAGAGTGGGACCCCGACTGGGACTGGGGTGCACCCGCACATCTCAGGTGGTGTGGTAAGCGCGGCATGTTATGGCGGGAACTGTTGCCATTCCTTTTCTACATCAGGGATGCTGACTCGCCTGATGTCCTGGTTATTCACCTTGGGGGCAATGGTTTTGGACAGGTCACTGGCCTATCGTGGAAGCTTGCGATTTGCAGTCACCTGGCCTACTCACATTATGTGTGGCCTGCCACACCCCTCATTTGGTCGGACATGATGCCGCAGTACGCTTACAGGGGAGCGTTTGGCCTCCAGGCGCTTGACCGGGCTCGTCGCTCCAGGGCTATCGCCCGGTTCCTTTTTGACAAGGGTTGGGGACGCGTCATTCGCCTCCCCGCCATCAGTCTGCAGAATTATGAGCTTTATTCAGGGGAGGGGGCCCATCTGTCGCAGGGAGGTATGGACCTCTTGTTAGTAGACTGGCGAGCAGGCCTGTTGACCGAGCTGACGGTCTGGGGGGGGGGGGTGGTGGTGAGCCTTTTGGGAAGCCTCCCCGTGTGGCGGGTAGCACTGGTAAGGTAAACATTTATGACCCACAGGTATCTGGCAGGTTCGCAATTGACTGGACAACACTAGATAGGCATAAGTTGTTTAAACGTTGTCCAGCCAACGACGAACCAGGCGAGGGGGTGATGGTTACAACTAGACAGCTGGCATCACCCCCTGATTTTACGGATACACGTCAGAGGGTGGGGTCATTAGTTAGATATTGACTACGGTCAACAATTTGTTTGTTGTCAACAAACAAATTGATACAAATGGATACATTGTAACCAATTGCCGTTGGCAATTTTGGGTGGTACCTTACCAGTGTTACTTCGGCCTGCTTGCCTTAAGAATTATGATTGGTCGTTTTACCAATAGAAATTTATAATTCGGACTAGGGCATGAATCAATAAATGTGGCCCAATGCCGTTATCCACTTTCATTTTTGTCTGAGTCCATTATTGGGGGGGTGTGCCTGCAATGGAAGCGTGGTGCCAAAATGGCCGCCGCGCTCTTTGCGCCCCCCCCACCGGACGAAGCCATCCGGGTAGTTAGGGGCGTGGCCAGCACCCTAATAAAAGGGCTGGCCACGAGGCAGCCGTGCTGCCATTTTGGCGAAGCGACGGAGCGGAGAAGTTTTTCCCCTCCACCCCCTCCCTAGTTAACAGTGTGATTTCTTGGTCGCTTCGGGGCCGGGTGGGAATTTTTGGCTGGGACTCGCAATTGGCCCTTGAGTCCTGGCTTTTTTGCCCATCCCACACTGTTGCTATGGTTTGATATAGGGGTTTGTTCTGTGCTGCTGTTGACTTTGGTCACATGGGCGGGTAGCACTGGTAAGGTAAACATTTATGACCCACAGGTATCCGGCAGGTTCGCAATTGACTGGACAACACTAGATAGGCATAAGTTGTTTAAACGTTGTCCGGTCAACGACGAACCAGGCAAGGGGGTGATGGTTACAACTAGACAGCTGGCATCACCCCCTGATTTTACGGATACACGTCAGAGGGTGGGGTCATTAGTTAGATATTGACTACGGTCAACAATTTGTTTGTTGTCAACAAACAAATTGATACAAATAGATACATTGTAACAATTGCCGTTGGCAATTTTGGGTGGTACCTTACCAGTGTTACTTCGGCCTGCTTGCCTTAAGAATTATGATTGGTCGTTTTACCAATAGAAATTTATAATTCGGACTAGGGCATGAATCAATCAATGTGGCCCAATGCCGTTATCCACTTTCATTTGTGTCTGAGTCCATTATTGGGGGGGGGGGGGTTTCGCCTGCAATGAACTTCGGTTAACAAACGGCTTGGTTAACATACAAATCGCATAACATTTACAGAATTTTTTTCAGAATTTCCCCCCATGCATTCCTATCAGAAATTGTGTTTTGGTTAAAGTATTTTGGTTTTAATGCATTCCTATGGGAAATTGCATATAATGCATTTCCAAGGGAAATTTGGTTAAAGTAATTTTCGCTGTAAGAAACGTCCCGGAGACACTATTGATCACGTTAACCAAGGTTCCACTGTATCTTAATGTTCATATTAGGAAGAAACAAATGTAATCATCTTAACCAAGGGTGTCCAAACTTTTTGGGCTGGGGGCCTGACTATGCCCCCAGAACAGCTGAGCGGGCTAGACCATACCCCCCAAACATGGAGTGTTCACACATGCATGCCCATTTTACCTCCTGGTTTGGCATGGATGCTTCTGCACATGGGTGAAAGCATCCATATTTACTTCCTAGTTCAGCACGGATGCTTCTTCACATGCGCAAATGCGGCCATATTTACTTCCTGGTTCAGCATGGACGCTTCTACGGATATCCGTGCCAAACCAGGAAGTAAATAAGAATGCTTCTGCACATGTGCGAGGATGTCTGTGCCAAACCAGGAAGTAAATACAGATGTGTCCGCATATGTGCAGAAGCATCCGTATTCACTTTTTGGTTTGTCGAGGGCATTGTGGACCAGATAGAATGGCTTCTGGGGCCATATCGTGCCTGTGAGCCATAGTTTGGGCACCCTTGATCTTAACAAACAGCTTGTGAGATGGTGTTGGATATGAGTTCTGAAAAGAAGGCCTAAGGCTAGAAATGTAGACATTCTTACAATGGAAGTCAGTTCTACTTAATTGAGTGGGATTTACTTCTTAGTAGTTAGCTCAATGATTTAAGTCTGTAGTTGCAGAGCCTGTGGTTGGGTGCCTGTGAGTACAGCTAACCCTCAAAGTCCTAGAATACACACAGAAGAAGAGAATGGTAAAACCACTTCTGTGTATTCTCTACCTAGAAAACCTTGGAAAAGAATTGTCATCAATTGGAATCAACTTAACTGCACACAATTATTATTGTTATGCAGGTATAAGATTTCTTTTGAAGTCTGCACACATTAACTTAAAAGTCTGTACACATTATCTTGAAAGTAAACAGTGGCACTAAAGTAAGTAGTACTTGTTTTTCTTAGCAGACATGCTGAGGATTGTGCTGCAAATTGAAATATTTTTTTCTCTAGAACATTTTTAATTGTTACCCATGCATGTCTCTTTGCTTTATGTTTTATTTTAGTGTTTGAGACTCAGAGGAGAAGGGAAAAGCATTGTTTTAAAGCTATGATTATTTCACGGCATGCACAGCTTACTTTGATTCTGTACTTTTTACCCCTAGCAGTTTTCTTTAACATGTGCCTCAGGGATCCTTTCTTTCCTAACTTGTTTCTTTTTCTTCAGGCATCCAGCAGATGCCAGGCATTTTAATGATAAATATGTTTTGCTTCATCACAAAATGAAATTGCACTGTCTTATATCAATGAATCCTAGTTTTTCTACTTTTGAAATGTCAACTGAAGTTAGAACCACTGCTAAATACTATAGAGCAGGGGTTCCCAACCTTGGGCCCATGAGTCAGATCCAGCCTGTGGCACCATTTAATGTCACCCCTCCAAGGGCATTTGAGAAACAAAATGGCCACCCCATTGAAGCTGTTGGAAGAAAATGGCCACCCTCATCGTGGAGGCAGGGCAAAATGGCCCTCCGGCCCTTAAAGATGGCTGAGAGAGTATGACCTAGCCCCTGGCTTGAAAAGGTTGGGAACCCATGCTATGTATTTATCTCACATAAGAGTTAGCCTATAGACTTAAATTTAGAATCCTGACAGGACTGGAATAGATGATGAGATAAACTAAGCTCTTTCCAGAAGTCCCTTCCAACTACTGGACAACAGATGGTTAAGGAAGAGAGTTGTAATGCTCTCACCTTTAGAATAGGATTAACTATGCTGCTAGTAATTGACCAAAATGAAATCAGAAAGACTAGGAAAGTAAGTTAGATTTTATTAATTATATTAAGAATTAAGAAAAAATAAAAATAGATCTAAATTATTACATACACATCAGGCACTACAAATACTTAACAACCATGGCCAATAAAAGTCTCTGACAATGTATGGCCCTCTAGAATCATAATATTTCAAAACACTCAAAGATAAGATATCATATTTGCAAAGATAATAGCCTCTAATCTCCTGGATATTGACTTTTAAACATAATCAGCTGCATCTCCAGTAGCAGTAACTTCATCATACTACTTATGCAAAAATATACAGAAAATAAATATCCTGGAATATTAATGATTTTTGGTACATTTGAACAAATGTTTCCAACTTGTTCAGGGCTAGTGATGTTCTCTAGGACTACTAGTAATAATAATGGTGTGCTATCAAATCAAATCTGATTTATGGTGATCCTTTCCAGGGTTTTCTAGGTAGTGTAAATATTACACAGAAATGATTTTACCATTTCCTGCTTCTGGGGGCACCTTTGATGTGAAGAGTGGACACCTGCAGAAAAACACTAGGAGGGAGAAGAACTATATCATCAATATTTCTTTTAAAAATAATAATAATAATTGAGTTTTTAAATTAAACAGAAAAACAGTAAAAAAAAATCATGAAAATAGACACAATTCAGAATACAAAAAAGTATACAATACACAAAATCATTTCATTTTATATCTGTTCTTTCACATATTATTACCTTTTTCTTAAATCTATGAAACCTTAAATTGTCTTTGCTTAATGATTGTAAGTTTAGTAATAAAAATATAAGACAATTGTAATAAAGATTTAAAAAGATAAATATTTTAAAATATATAAATATATATAAATAAAAATATATAAAAAAAACAATATTCACCCTGTGTTAAATTTGTTGTCTCATCAAGATTTCTGCCACTGTGTGCACACTAGGACTCAAGTCTCAGATTCAGCAGTTCAGCTGAAAGAAGAACCACTTCAGAGACTGATCTGGGAATGAACCAGGCTCTCGATTCGTAAATGTTTGTACTTCTCCCTGATTTTTACTAGGAATCACCTAGTAGCTGCATATCACTTTGCAGTGTTAGTAGCAGGTATGCATTATTAATGCTTCTTCGGTTTGTGCTCAGTGCTGGTAGCTGTTTACTGCTTTCTGCCTCATCACTCTGAGTAAAGATTGTCTTGTTGCCAAGCTATGGTGCATCAACCTGCACTCTGAGCATTTCAACAGGGACTCTCTGTTTTTAATCATAGTGGCAGAGATAAAAATACAGACATTATAGAAAGTGATATGTTGTTGGGCCTTTTCACTCTTGACCGATGGCATCTAAGAGGTGACCTGATTGAAGTTTATAAAATCATGCATGGTGTGGACAAAGTAGATAAGGAAAAACTGTTTTCCCTATCACATAACACTAGAACTAGGGGACACTCCATGAAACTTTTGGGTACTAGTTCTCAAACAAATAAGAGAAAGTACTTTTTCACCCAGAGGATTACTGGTCTATGGAACTCCCTGCCAGAAGAAGTGGTGACAGCTGTCAGTTTTGACAGCTTTAAGAAAGGATTAGACAAGTTCATGGAGGACAAGGGTATCAATGGCTATAATTATGGATACTTAAGGACAACCTCCGGGTTGGAGAGATAGGCAGGATATCTCTCAATGCCATTTCCAGGGAATCCTAAGCAGGTGAAGGCATCTCCTTGGGAATACCCTGAAGCAAATGGTGAGCCACTGTGTGAGACAGAATGCTGGACTGGATGGGCTGTGGCCTGTTCCAGCAAGGCTGTTCTTATGTTCTTATGTTCTTATGATTCCTGCTGGCTTGGCTTAGAACTCATGGACATTGTGCAACTGAGTAGCCTTAGGTTTAGCTGCACAAGCTTCAATAAACTAGAGAATGGTTGTGTGCCCCAGTTTTACAACACCTGTGCTAGAGTCAGCATTGGGTCTGTATGTTGAATCCATGCTCATAAAATCATTTGGATGTATAAGGATATGCTGAATTTAATCTAAATCAGGGGTGCCCAAACTATGGCCTGCAGACCGTATCCAGTCCCCAATGCCAATTCATCAAGCCCACGAAGCCCTCGTTGCTCCCGGAAGCAGGCACATTTTACTTCCGCTTCCAGGAGTGATGAGGGCTTCACGGGCCAGATGAATTGTCATCAGGGGCTGGATCCGGCCTGCGGGCCATAGTTTGGGCACCCCTGGTCTAAACAAAGGACATAAATGGCTCTTGTTGGCTATACTGGATCGTTTATTTGTATATTGACTGTTTTTATCCCAGCTCCCCAAACCCTTATAATATTAGCTGAATTCTTGAAAGCTATTCAAAATTTCTCCTCCTGATAACAATAATAATTCTATTCACCACAACTTTCAGGAGCCAAAATGACCTTAAGCAATTCAGATATTTACAGTTCCTGAATACTATCATTGTAGTTTTGGAGCATATAATATTATTTCAAGCCTGGATTTCTTTCTGTGTGAATGTTTGCAGCTGAATACGTTACTTTATGCTCAAAACATCTAGAAAAATCAAACAAGTGCAGAAAGAATGTGTAGCCTGGCAAGAAATAATTGCTACATTATCTTCTTCTTTACTTCCTCTTTTACCATTTTGGGTGTCAAGAGAGATACAAGGTTCTTGTTCTTGCACTTCTAGTGGCCTCCACCAGCATTATTTGGTGTTCTTGTAATATGTTTCTGATGTTATCTCTCCATCTTCTTCTGGGTCTGCCTCCTGTTCTTTGTTCTTCTCACCTCTTTGTATACGCCAGGTGTGTCCCAACGTTTTGGGTTGTGGGCTGGTCACATGTTTCAGGGGCTGGTCACTATGGCCCATGGGCTGGATCCAGCCCCCAATGCTGATTCATCCAGCCAGCGAAGCCCTCGTTGCTTCCAGGAGCAACAAGGTCTTTGTGGGCAGGATCAATAGGCATCAGGGGCCAAATCTGGCCCACGGGCCGTAATTCGGGCACCACTGGTATATGCCTTGTACAATATGGAAGTCCAAGACTTTCCTTCCAAACAGGAAAACCACTTTATTTGTTGTCTTTGTATATAGTTTAAATGGAACAGAATAAACAAATTCTGCAAAGCTGAACAGAGCAAAGAACTGAAGCAAAGATCACGGTTTATCTTACCCAGGCAACCTTGATGTTTTGAAGCTTCGGGGTGAGATGGAAGGCCCATAGGCAAACCATGCCCCTCTATGTGGCAAAAAGGACTTGCTTTTATAGCCCAAAATCCACTCAGTCCCCCTCTATTCGCTGGACTCTCCTTAGCACGTTGCTTTGCTGGAGTCAAGACTTTGCTGAAAACAGGGCAGTCTGTCCTGCCATGAAGCAGTCTATTGTTGTTGTTGTTGTTTTTTATTAAATTAAAACAAGAAAAATCCCTCATTCTTATTCTTCTTCTTTTATTTCTAGGCCAGACGTGAAACTGCCAAAATGAAGCCACCTTTGGTGAGGTCATTCTGCTGCTCCTTTCAACTAACCAAGTGTGAGAAAGATTAGCTGGCCCAAGGTGGCCATTGCCCAATTGTGGTTCAAAAATACCACATACTTTGGGAAGGCTCTTTCTGTGTACCCCATATCCCTCATGAGAGGCCACAAATGGCTCTTGCGAGCCACAAAAGGCCTGCCTAGAAGCATTTTGAAGGCAAAGAACCTTGGAGGTAATATTTTGCTTTTTGAACTGAGTGCTTCTCAGAGCCACAAAAACCTTCTCTATATATTGACAATTGTTTGTTGCCAATCAGTGGTTGTAGTTAGTTGTGTCCATGCTGCACTGAATATTCTATATAGCTACCTGATTCTGCTTCCCTCTGATGCCTGGATTATTTCTGTTGGTAATCCATCTATTCCTGGTTCTTTGTGTTTAAGTGATTGTTTAAAGACTCTTGCTACTTCTTCAATTAATATTTCTGGTTTTTAATGTCTGGCATGCATTTTGTTATGTTTGAATGTACCAAGAAGCCCACTCCATTCTTCTGAGTAAATAAATAAGTATCCTTCATAAATTTCTAACTCCCATGTCCTTTGTGTTTTATCTTAAGCTGTCTTCTTTCCATTACAGTATTTCTAAAAAAAATTCTGTTTTATTTCTCAAGCTGGTTATATTCAGAGTTTCTATTTTATACTTTGTTGTTCTGTCTCTTAGTCCCTTAACATTGCTGTGGTCATTTCCCATTTGATTAGTTCATTTGTATCTTTGTAGCAATATACCATTACTGGCTCGCTGGACTTGTCACAACTTCACCAGATCCCCTTTAGCCAGATTGTATCAGGATGGGCCAGGATGGCCTTCATGGCTGCTAGATTATGGATGTGCATATGTTGTCAGTTTTCTCATCTGAAGTGTGATAGTGGGATTGTGCAGTTGAATAGAATTTATTGGCTTTTCTTGTCCATCCTTCACTCTCACTTATATTTATAGAAACTTAATTTTTGCATTTTTAGATGTTCACAGAAAGATTATCCCTAACTCTTTCATAGTTATAGAATTGCTCTTTCAGACACAGTTTGTACAACAGCAGCATTATTTCACAAACATTAGAGTTGCTCATTGGTTATATCATGGAAGGTAAGAATGAGTTATTTGTCAGATTCAAATGAGTCTTTTATGTAATTACTTTTAAAAATGTACTTCTCATAACTAGCTCTACTTGCTTACACAAGACTATCTACTATTTTTCTAGACACATGGAACTTGCTCTGAGGCAGAACAGATTGCTTTATAATGGCATCAAGAGAATACCAAAAGTACTACTAATAATTATCATTTGTGGGTACATTTTAGTTAAGAACAAAGAAAGTTACTTAGCTTTATTGAATGGATTGCTATAGCCTGCTTTTATATGAAATGTCTGTATTACTTATTTATTTCATATTAACAGACTTTCTTTGCTCAGGGGTAATTTCGAGAACAGATCTCCGCCCCTTGGAAGTTGGTATTAAACTGGACAAAATGGGCACATATTTGGTTTCATAATATGCCACACAATTTCAAAAATGTTCCTGCTAGTATATGTCTTTCACTGATCTACCTAGGATGAGCAATGTCTCATCTTGAAACCTAGTACTGAACTTAATCTTGCATTCTTCTGCACCATTTAAGATTACAGACATAAACTGATCCAATTAAGACTGACTGTGTTCTGATTTGGTATCACTTCATTTTATTACACAGTGCTCAAGATGTTTGTGTGTAGCAGTAGATCAAGTATGGAGAGTGCTTTACATAGCTTGTCTCCTTTAATGAAAGCTGGGACATCATCTTGGTCCTTGCTACCCCTTGACCCCTGCATAGAAATAGCAGCAGCTTTTATAGCCCAACTGGGTATACACAGTATTAAGTGCAATGTAAAAACATAAGTGAAAATAAAGTGTTGCAAATAGGAATGGTGTTTGTTGAATAGTGTAAGGTCCAACTCACACTGATCATTAGCAGAGCCAACAACTAGATGCCATTTCCACATAAATATTCAAAATATGAATGGAAAACTATTGCCACATGGGTTAAAAGCAGCCTACAGATTTTTTTCCTCTCCATTTGGCTCACAAACTTCTTCTTCTGTTAGCAATGATTAGTGAACAGAGTTATGAGGGTATATAAACTCTAAACACCCTGCATAAACTGAACTGAGCTTTGTAGGTATAAAAGCTGTTGCAGGGAACAGAGCTTTGCTTATCTGGTAGAAAAACATAACTGTGGTATTCTTGGCAAATTGTTGCCCTAGGGCTTACCCCTGACTAGAGTCATGCTTTGGGAGAAACTGTCCAAATGTGTAAGAATTACTTTTGACACAACTCAGCTTGGTTTGACCATGCCTGCTTTTCCCTTGACTGTGCCCTATCCATTAATCACAGTCAATGGTGAAAGGCTATCCTTGTTGTTCAGTCACACAGTCGAGTCCGACCCTTTGAGACCCCATGGATCACAGCATGCCAAGCTCCACTGTCATCTGCTATCCTCCATGGTCCACCCAGATCTATGCCCACTGTGTCAACAATGCAATCTAACCATCTCCTAGGCTGTCCTATCCCTTCCTAAACTGATATTCAGCTCCAGGTTGAAAAAGTGTCTGTTTTTGAAGGTTTTAATATTGCTGCTTTTGATCAAATCTCTTCCTGCAGGGCAACAGATACAGGTGGGAGGATGGGGTCAGACTAGCCAGCTGTTGCCTAAGATTATTCCTTATTCAGCAGCATCAATTATAGTGCCCTGTATTGCAAATTGTGCTTACTATAGTTGTATATCACAATTTGTTATCATTAATCTCATTTCTCACTGGCACATTACCTTTTATTCCATAAATGTCTATTATGAATATGACTTGAGCGGACAGTTATGGAGAAAGAATTTACTACATAGTTAAACTGAAACATATAAAATCTGTTCCCACTTAGAGGAGGATTTAAATAGTAGCCGTCTGGTGCAATTTGAATTTTATCTCACACATTTAACACAGTAGATTCTATAACTTAATACCATACCGAGCTGTGTGTGAATAAAACATGGCATATTTTTACAAAACACAGAAGACTAAATCATTACTGAAGCAAAAGTAAAGACAAGAATGTACAGCTTCTACTAAATTTGCAATCAAAAATGGTACAGTGTTTCCCACTGAACAAGTTGGCCTCCTACTCCAGTTCATTTAAAGTGTATTTATCAACTTCCCCATTTTGCTATAACAGTGAAATTGACTTATTTGGTATAGCCCATAATGCCCGATTAACCTTCCAGAAGCCATTGTGAATACATATATTCAACCTTAATCTTTAGCATGATTTCCCAAGCTGATGTGCACTTGGCATTATGCTGTAATGATTTTTGTCCCAGCTGCATTTTAAATAAGGTTAAGGATGCCACACATAATACAAGAGCTTTCATTCAATTACAAACTTCTTCCTGGGCAAGTAATCAGCAGGAGCAGAGACACTGTAGCCAACTACTTACATGTCAGAAGGCTTACACCTGGTTCTCATAAGCAGAAAGTAAGCCCTTTTATGCGTCTTTGGACAGTATCGCCTCATTGTGACCATGGAAGTTGACATAGGTAAATGGTTCTACCAGTAGTGAAATGGAGTGAGGACTATCAGGGGCAAAGCCCCAGGACTTTCTAATTAACAAGGACTCTATCAGTACCCAAGCACCTCCTCCAGGCATGCCTGTTCCCTCTCAGCTGTGAACTTCATCATAGCTGAGACAGACATACATTTTCCATAGAAGAATATTTTGTTGCAAACTCTCCCTGTTGTAATGCTACACCAGGGATTCTCAACCTACAGCCATTCCCTCGTTCCTAATGACACTGTCGCCACCCTTTTCTCCTCTGCCTGGCTTGGCATGTCCCTAACTGTGCTCTATTGCAGGGTGGATGTTGTAAGAAGGCTTACAACATCCACCCTGCTACAGAGCAGTTAGGTATATTTCATTTCATTTTCAGTTTTAATGTATACCCTGCCCTACTCAGCATTAGCCGACTCAGGGTGGCATTACAACATCAGTACAAATACAATATAACAGTACAGAAAATAAATACAATACAATAATAATCAATACAAATCACATAATACATAATTTCAACAAGAGCAAGAGCAGGAAGCAAAAAAAAAACCTGCAATACAATAAAATATAATAGGTCCATGGACAGTCTCTACTCTAACCCCAATACAAAAATTCAGCCAACCCAAGGTCTTTTAAGTCTGGGGGGGGGCAGGAGCACCAGCAGAGGAGTAGCCGGGAACCGTGGTGGCAATGGCGGCAGCGTGTCCGGCGTCCAGCACCCCAACCCCGCCTCCCGCCCAATCCATTTACATGATACACTGTTTGCAATGAATTAAGAGAGAAGACTTTTTGCCAATGCTTGTGTGTGTGTGTGTGTGTGTGTGTGTGTGTGTGGAATTGTATTACTAATGCTGCTTATTACTTCTTATATTTATTTACTTTTTGAGGGTGGAGCAACTCTTAGAATTGAGAAGAAAATGTCATAAAATTGAAAAAGATTATGTCTAAATGTAACACTTGAAAGCATTGTCTACTAAACCAATAAATTACTGTACAGTACCTTTGTTCCTACTTGTTACCTTACTTTTGAAATGTAACTGTCTTGTATATGCCAAGACAGCCAGAGGGACAAGGACAGCAGCAGTGGAAGCAGAAGTGGCAGACGCCCATGGCTGCCCACAACTTTCTGGGAGGCTGCTCTGGCTGAGCATGGGCAAGGACAGGCAGAACCCCTCCTTCACCCACAGCAGACTGGTAAGCAGGGAAGTAGCAGCATGGGCGATGTGGGGCGGGGGACACACTAGTCTGGCCCTCCAACAGTCTAAGGGGGCGTGATCTGGCTCCTAGCTTAAAAAGGTTGAGAACCCCTGTGCTACACTATTAAATTATATAAAGTATTTGAGAATAGTTTGGTGTTGAGTGAGCAATTGAAAGTTGCAAGCTTTACAAAATACATGATCCTTGTTCATTGATATGACCATTCTAAATGCTGCTATATTTGTACTCACCCGCTTGGTGAGGCTGGCTATGGAGACTGTCATGACAAAACTCTGGTACTTCCAAATGTAAACCTATATCACTGGATGCTACCAACAAATACAGCGTGTTCCAAAAGACACCATACATAACAATAGGTGTGGTAAATTCATGATGAGTGGGGGAGAAAACTCTCTCTCTCTGTGTGTGCAAAGAAAAAGGTGGCCAATACATAGAGAATATTTTGTAAATATTTTGTAAGACTTTATAATGAATATTTTGTCAATAAAGGTACATTTAGCTACAATTTCCCATTTTCCCTAGGTACAGCAGCTTTCGGGGCAGTCTGTAAATGCTTTGCCCTTTGAAAAGCAGTTGTGAAACAAAGAGTTTTAGCTTATGCTTCTTCCTGGGAAGGTGGTTTTGATGAGCAGGACATGTTTATGTTTGGAAACCATGAAGATGCAATCAGAAGGGCTGCCCAGAAACAGGATGAGCACCTTACCCAGGTTAAGAATTAAACAATAATATAAGAACATAAGAACATAAGAACAGCCTTGCTGGAACAGGCCACAGCTCATCCAGTCCAGCATTCTGTCTCACACAGTGGCTCACCATTTGCTTCAGGGTATTCCCAAGGAGATGCCTTCACTTGCTTAGGATTCCCTGGAAATGGCATTGAGAGATATCCTGCCTATCTCTCCAACCCGGAGGTTCTCCTTAGGTATCCATGATTATAGCCATTGATACCCTTGTCCTCCATGAACTTGTCTAATCCTTTCTTAAAGCTGTCAAGACTGACAGCTGTCACCACTTCTTCTGGCAGGGAGTTCCATAGACCAGTAATCCTCTGGGTGAAAAAGTACTTTCTCTTATTTGTTTGAGAACTAGTACCCAAAAGTTTCATTGAGTGTCCCCTAGTTCTAGTGTTGTGCGACAGGGAAAACAGTGTTTCCTTATCTACTTTGTCCACACCATGCATGATTTTATAAACTTCAATCAGGTCACCTCTTAGACGCCGTCGTTCAAGAGTGAAAAGGCCCAACCGTTACAGCCTCAGATGGTAAGGAAGGTGTTCCAGTCCCCTAATCATTCTGGTTGCCCTCCTCTGCACTTTCTCCAACTCCATAATATCCTTCTGGAGGTATGGTGACCAGAACTGTACACAGTATTCCAGATGGGGCCTCACCATAGATTTATAAAGAGGCAAAATGACACTTGCTGACTTATTTTCCATACCCTTCCTAATGATCCCTAACATTGAGTTTGCTTTTTTCACTGCTGAGGCACACTGGGTTGACACCTTCATTGAGTTGTCCACCAGGACACCAAGGTCCCTTTCCTGGTTTGTCGCAGAGAGTTCAGACCCCATCAGTTTATAAATGTAATTGGGGTTTTTTGCCCCAACATGCATCACTCTGCACTTACTAATGTTGAAGCTCATTTGCCACTGTTTTGCCCACTCCCCCAGTGTCAAGAGATCCGTCTGGAGCTCCTCACAATCTCTCACAGTTTTCACTACCCTGTATAATTTAGTGTCATCAGCAAATTTGGCTACCTTGCTTTTTACTCCTACCTCTAGATCATTTATGAAGAGGTTGAAAAGCAGGGGTCCCAGTACTGAACCTTGGGGGACCCCACTCTTACTTCCCTCCACTTGGAGAAGTGTCCATTTAGTGCTACCCTCTGTTTCCTGTCCCTTAGCCAGTTGCTGATCCAGGACAAGACCTGTCCCTTTATTCCATGACTGGTAAGTTTATTCAAGAGCCTTTGGTGTGGGACCTTGTCAAAAGCCTTCTGAAAGTCCAGATAAACAATGTCAACTGGATCCCCCTCATCCACATGCTTGTTGACACTCTCAAAAAATTCCAACAGATTAGTGAGGCATGATTTGCCCTTGTAAAAGCCATGTTGGCTCTCCTTTAGCAGCACCTTCTCTTCTATGTGCCTATTAATTCTATCTTTTAGGATGGTTTCCATCACTTTACCTGGGACACATGTCAAACTGACAGGTCGGTAATTCCCTGGATCACCCCTGGATCATTTTTTGAAAATTGGTGTTACATTCGCTACCTTCCAGTCATCAGGCACAAAGCCTGATTTGAGGGAAATATTATATATTTTCGCTAGGAGATCAGCAATTTCATCTTTAAGTTCCCTGAGAACTCGTGGATGGATGCCATCTGGTCCTGGTGATTTGTTAGTGTTTAGCTTAACAAGACATGCAAGAACCTCCTCCCTGGTTATTTCTATCTTGCTTAATTCTTCGCTTTCCCTCCCTACGAAGATAGGCTCTGTTTTGGGCATGTGGCCTCTGTCTTCTTCAGTGAATACTGAAGCAAAGAATTCATTGAGTCTCTCTGCAATCTCTGTTTCCTCTTTAATAACCCCTTGCCTTCCATTGTCATCTAATGGTCCAATGGCCTTCCTAATTGGGTTCTTACTTCTAATGTACTTAAAGAAGTCTTTGTTATTTCTCTGAGTATTTTTAGCTATACGCTCCTCAAAGTCTTGCTTTGCTTTCCTGATTGTTGCCTTGCATTTGTTCTGCCAGAATTTATGTTTCTGCCTGCTGTCCTCATTCGGACAAGCCTTCCATCTTCTAAATGAGCTTTTCTTGCTCTTGATCACTTCCCGAACAGCTCCTGTAAGCCACATCGGAGTCCTCTTGGACCTGGCAGTGCCCTTTTTCCTTTTGGGTATGCATTCCAATTGGGCCTCTGTTATTGTTTTTGTAAACAGCCTCCATGCCTCTTGGAGTGTTTGGACTCTCTCAATTTTCCCTTTCAGCTTCTTTTTTACTAGTTTCCTCATCTTTGGGAAATTTCCTTTTTGAAAATTTAAGGTCTCTGTGTTAGATTTTATCAGTGACTTGCAGTCTATGATCAAGTTAAACATAATTGAGTTGTGGTCACTGTTCCCTATTGGATCAGTCACATTAACATCTTGCACCAGATCCTGAGTATTACTCAGGATCAAGTCAAGGATTCTTGTACCTCTAGTTGGGTCTTCAACCATCTGTCCCAGGGAACAATCATTTAGCATATCTAGGAACTTTATCTCTTTATCATGTGCTGAACAACAGTTCACCCAGTCTATGTGAGGGTAATTGAAGTCCCCCATTATAACCAGGCTCCCCTTCTTGGATGCCTCCTTTACAACATTCTCCAACTGCCAGTCTCCCTCAAGAGTTTGGGTCGGAGGCCGATAGTATATGCCTACTGTTAGACCATCCTTGTGGCCTGGTACTCTTACCCACAGAGCTTCTAATGGTGACTCCAAATCACCTAGATATTCCAATTCATACGATTTTATGACTTCTTTGACATACAAGGCTACACCACCTCCCATTTGCCCCATCCTATCCTTCCTGTACAGTTTGTAGCCTGGGATAACTGTATCCCATTGGTTATCATCCGTCCACCAGGTTTCAGTGAATAATATAGACGAACTTTTTAGAAAAATCAAATAAAATCCTCTGTGCAATTGGAAAGCTGCTAGGATAAGGATTATTAGTCACTCCGAGGAAAAAAATTGAACTGCAGATATAGGCAACTTGTAAATCTTGAGTGGAGTGTCCAGATAGATTGAAATTATTTGAGACAGGTTTCTTGTTGTCTGATTTATTTCCATTAACTCTTTTGTGAAGAGATTTACTGTTTGGCCTATGTAGAGTGAAGAAGATGGCATAAGCTTACCTCCTAGTCTGTCCAACCTCAGGTATGTGTGTGTATGTGTGTTGGTGTGTGACTGAATTCCACCCACATTGTGGAGGAAGAGACGGTGTGTCATGAATGACACAAGCATGCATCAACCGGAAGAGGGGTGTGCTGGATGGCTTTTAAACGCAGGCAAGCCCCCAAAGCATCCCTTTTCCATGTGGATTCTTCCATCTGCCTGCCTTGCACTCAGGAATGCTATCTGGTCACCATTTGGGGCCAGATAGGAATTTTTGGGATCAGTTCCATATTGGTTACCGGAGCTGGTCTGTTTTTTGCCTATCCCATGCCCATATTGCGGGGCAATTGTGCAGTTGCCGGGTGGAATCATAAGACAGATCACATATCTGGGTAGTGCTGGTTTGGGGTGGCACCAAGCCATCCTTGATGAGGCAGAAGTGGCATCCAATGCTGGGTTCCTGTGAGGTGGCTCAGATGCAGTTAACACCATGAGGCAGGCACACAGCACAACTAAGATCCACTCAGGAGAGGGGAAGTGGAAATGGTCATGTGCAGGCTTCCCCTATAAGCTGGCCCACCAGTGGCTAGCATGTGCAGTGCTGAGCGGGGACTTGGGTTTCACCCATCTGATACAGGGAAGGGGAGGCTAGCTTCCTTTGCCCAGGTGGGGGTATTTATTTATTTTGACTTATTTATTTTGAAACCACACTAACATAAAAACACTCCAACACACAATACACATAAATAAAACATCATAAAACTCAAAAATCTTAAAATCTCAAATCTCAAATTCTAAAAACCAGATGGTAGAGTTGACTGATAATTATATGAGCCAGCCGGGGGGGGGGGGTCCAGTAGAAGCACCCCACACCAGCTGGGCCAACCATGTCTTTAAAACCTCTTCTAAAGGCCAACAATTCTGGTTGGAGAAGGAGGTTATTTTGGCAGGAGGTTCCAAAGGGCCAGAGCGGATACCGAAAAGGCCCTCTGTCTAGTACTGGATGTCACGAGTGCTCGGGGGTCTTTAGACTAAAATTCTGCCCTGGGTTTTGAAGCAGATAACAGTCCAAAGATTTATAGTGAAGTGCCGAGAGAATTGTAAAAAAAACTTTCTCAGAGATTCTAACTAGGGCTTCCCAGTTAATGGAACTTTGAGATGAACCATCTTCCCTCTGAGATAATCAGCCTCAGCTGACAATTAAAATAGCTGCATTGGAAATTTATGAGAATTCAGCCTCATAACCCAAATAATGCCCATCTACAAATCTCTCCTCGTGAGGCACTCCTAGGGTCCAGTATTCTCCTTGAAAAATGACTAATGGTCGGCAGATAAGAAGTTCTTACCGCAGGCTACGATTTGACTTCTCCCTCCCTTCTGTGGAAGAATACAGCCTGGCACTTTTCTAAGATAAAATATCTTCTTGCTGGACACCTAAAAATTTCCTCTTTAAACTAAGAGGTGAATAAAAGCAATCTACCAAGTATTCAAATAGCAGCACTTTATTGGCTTACAATATTGAGGTAGATTAATTTGCGGTTATAATAAGAATTCAGGAATACAAAAAGAAATCATAAACAAAACATAAACATGAATAACTGAGCTGTCTAAATAGATCTAAGAAAGCGGGGCCAAAAACCCCTCATAGAGTCAGGCTGCCATGGTCTCACCTATGAGAAAAGAGAGGGGTAACTTCCCTCTGGCTGAGAGAAGCTTACCCTATCTAGATCTAAACATCAGGGTAAAAGGATTCTTATTTATACACCTCTCATTCAAACACCTGCATCATAAATATGTGAAAACTCCCAACTATGTTTCGAGGAGACAAGCTGGCTGGCTGTGTGGGCGTTGCACCCCCTTACCCTCCTGCAAAGGACATCTGTTAATTACGTGAGTCCGTTATCTCATGTCCCATCTCTTATCTGGTGAGATGGACAAAGTGTCTGGGTCTCAGGCTTCAAGTCTGCACATTGACATGCAGGTGTCTGAATGGACATATTTGTCTAAACATCTATTCTAACTAACACCTGTGAATTAGTATTACATCATAGAATAAGAATCTAGCAAAACATTTCTACTTCAAGCAGTAAACAACTTTAATGAGAGTAAAGTTCACTCTTTTTAAATGCCAATTTCTTTACACTGGAGAGCACTATCTATAAGCAAGCAAAGGTCTCCCACCAAGTGCTTTGGATAGTGAAGTATTCTTGTCCAAAATAGGTTGAAGATCTTTTATTATGCGTTTGAGAGGTTTCAGTTTTGAGCTGAAAGTGATAATCAGTGGTGTTCAATTGACTTCCCTTCTGGGTCTGTCTTGCAGTAGGTTGGTTCTGGGTATTTGCATTGTGTGGTTGGTCTGTTGTTTAACCATATTGTATGGGCATTGTAGTTTGAAGAAAGCATTTTGTAAATCCTTGAGCTTGGAATCTCTCTCTTGTGGATATGAGCAAATATGGTTGTAACTGAGAGCTTAGCTGAAGACAATAGATTTTGTTGTGTGTTCGGGATGAAAGCTGGAGGCATGCACATAATAAGTGGGCTTGTGATACAGTATGGTACAGTGATACCTCATACAATGTCCAAACTTGGTTCCACAAGTTTGGACTTTATACGGATTTGGACTTTGTATGAGGCATGCAAAATCCTAGCTGCGATGCCTCATACAACATCATTTCCATAGAGATACATTGTACTGTAACAACACAGACTTCAGGGCAAAGTCAAGGAAACAGACAGGAAACTGACAGAACTTTAAGAAATCATTGTCTAAAGGCTAAATACATTACAAAAACATGTCAAACAACCCAGATTGTCCAAGAACCTGAAGAATGCTGCGAAAAATCCCAGGAATGCTTCTAAAAATTCTGATGAAAAAATTCAAAAAAATCCAAAATCACACTCAAAAGCACTCCTAAACACTCTTCGCCTCGTGCAAAACCCACAAGAGCAATGCACGCATGTGTCCTGCATTTTATACTGCCCAGGCACAATGCAACCTGGGAAAAACCCAATGCCTCATACAAAGTTGAGTGACTTTGTATGAGGTAACTTTTTTCAAGAAATTAGGCGATGTTGTATGAATTCGATGTTGTACAAAGCGGACTTTGTATGAGGTATTACTGTACATTGTTTCCCACAGACAGCCCTATAAGCCAAACAATCTTCCTTCCCCATAACTGACTTGAAGATAGGAAAAGGCAGATCCATTCCTATATGGTAGTCAGTGGTAGTCAATATCTGATGGTTGTTATCCACTCTTCTCAACCCTCCTCCAAGGTAAGTTAGTAGGGTAAGCTTTGGTAAAGTGGAAGAGTGGAAATTGGGAAAATCTATTGTAACAAGAACCAGCTTCAAGATCTTGAAAAACGATTAAGTTCTTCTGAGCATTGGTCAGAAAGCTATGAAAAGCTTAGTTTGCTTTTGGAGCACTTCTATGAGGGCATCTACCTTTATGCTTGCAAAGTATGTAATTTATGTACTTTATATTGTGTACTTAAAATAATAATAATGGTAATGGTAAAAACATTTTTAAAACCTTCAACATGGTGTTACTTCTTCATACACAGGAGATGAACTCATCTGTGCATCACATTTTTCTTCTGCCATGTGCAGAACTCAACATGTGGCAAGAGACTCCTGATTGATGTCTTTCACTGAAATCTCTTTTTCACATGTAGGTTCATACCAGACTGTATAATATTCTTCAAATAGTTATTTTATTCAAAATGTGTTAATGACCGTCTTCATACCTTGCTATTAAAATAATATGCTTCCAGCTGTTCATGATGTTCCAATGCTGTGCAAATTTAAAATGGGCATATGAGCCAAAAATGCTCCAGGCAGTAAATCTGATTATCTATCCCAAGAAGGATTGAAGCTAAGTAGTTATCCCTGATGTATACCTGGTCAAGATATAACCCAAAGTTATTAATCAAGTTGGCTTTCACATTTTCTTTCACCTCCACTGAATTAAAAAGGACCTTATGTTATTGCATACCAAGCCACTGGCTTTCACCTTTATTTCATTTCTGTATTATTTCATTTTAAGATCTTCATGAGCTTTAACTCAATTTCATTGTATGCCTCGGGTATTTATTGCAAACACAGAAGAGATTTCAAATAAATGTAATCCAGACAGATAAATTGAAATGGTACCTGATAGCTCTGAAGGAAATTTACAGGCAGAATTACCCATCTTTCTTGTATTCCAGGTATGCAGATGAATTATTTATTCATCTGCCAGAGCATTTGTAATTCTGTATACTGGATGATTTACAATCTTCTGAAATCAGAGGATAACTTTCTACAACTAAAGGCTTTCTATGTCATGACATAGAGTTTAACATTTCTACTCAGGAACAGAACTTGAAAGTCTTACTTTTTAAGACGATTACTAGAGGTGTATGGATTTGTATTTTTGGACTATAATTCCAAGAATTACAGAAATACAAATCTGAACGCCTCTATCACTCCAAGAATATTCCAATTAGCCAGCAGTGGTAGTGGCTTCACTTTCAGGCAGCTGTAAATCTACTTTTGGTTTTTGTTTAAACTTCTACAGCCCCTATCCAAAGTGCTGAAACTTATTCTCCAAATAGGCTCATCATTTTGAAATGTGATGCTAAGGATAAAGTGATGGATTTGGGACTCAGGCAACCAGGATTTAAGTTCCCACTTCCTGAGTTTCATGGAGATTAATTGGGCAATGCCAATGGCAAACCCACTCCTTAAATACCTCAATTAACTTGACAAAACTAGTAGTGTTGCCATAGGTCAGATGTGACTTGATTGCACATTGCATATGCACCTTGGATGGCTCTGTAAAATGCAGATAGAAACCAGGAGTGGATTCACAGCACACATACACAGATAAAGTCACCAGCTGCCACTACTACCAGCACACACAATGACCATGGTGTCAATGAAAGAGTTATTAGCCAAAAAGAACTTTTTCCAGGCTTTTTTCAGGAAGTACACATTCCCACCTAAATAGGTATAGTTACTGCAGCCCAAGCTGCTCTCAAACAATCCTTGCAGTTGTGGAGGGCCTACATCTAAGTAGAAACCTTCCTTTGTAGAACAAGTTGCGAAACATGACAAGAGAGGAGAGGGTAGGCGATTCCCTCTAAGTATATCAGATAAAATTATATAAATAATGACTGAGTAGGGCTTATTTACACTTAGGGCTAAAAATAAGAGAGTACAGAAATCTGTAGTGTCACCGTGTATGGCTTTCAACTGGGCTGCTGGCCTTTTCATTCATTTCCAACTCTGCATAAGAGACAAGGCTCTTAAAGTCATCAGTTTTTGTTTCATATTTATTTTATTTGGTTATTGCAAAAATATAGCAACATCATCCTGGGAGCTTATTTGAACTAAAAGGAAATGAAAATAGAAACAGGACAGTTTTATCAAGAGTTACTTTAAAAGAATACCAGCATTTAAATGCAGATCAAAGACCCTTCAAAGACAGCTTGTGGATGTCATTAACATAAAGGAATTAAAATATTTAGAACTACAAAATAAAGCATCAATCTAAAACATCCTACAGTATTTTACACAGCAAATGCAAACAATTTGAGAGTACAGATTCACTTCTTGCTACTACCAATTGGTGAAGAACTACTCCTCTCCTCAGATATGCCAAATTTATTTTCTACAGGTTATTTTTGGAATAGTTAGTATTTAGATAAATCATACATCCTCATAGGTAAGTGAACACTACAACAAATATTCATGTTATAAATTAACATTAATAAATGCACTTTAAAAATGTAAAATATTTGATTTCCCAGAATGAGGACTTGTTGATGAAATGAATATTGAAATAGTGAGTAAAGTGAAACAGATTGAAACAAATACACTGAAATAAATGTCACTGTATTGATTTCATTATGCAGTTCACAACATCAGCATAATATTGAAAATGTATTTACTGGTACTAAAAACTCTTATCCTAGTTATGTTACTTTCCTTATAACTTCATTATAGGTTTCCTCCCAATTTACCCCTTCAAACTTTCCATGGCTGTTATAGTCTCTTATAATTAGTCACTACTATACATAATATCTCCTAATGTAACATCTGGCAATAGTCTTATTTTATGTTGGCTAAATGAGCTGCGTCTAATGCTGAAACTGGAAAAAATGTGTCTCAATAAATTAAGGCCAACCACCTTGCAGGCACTATTAACCGCTCAGTCCTGCTGAACTCTCCAGGCAGACTTGGACAGACTATACGTGCATGGCAATTGGGTGACTGAAGAACAGCAGATGTTTAGGGGTACCGGAGGCACTGGGGTTAAAGAAAGCCAACTAGAAAGTGAGTCTCTGGAGATATGAATTCTGTGAATGAACATATTTATTTATTTATTTATTTATTTATTGTTAAATTTTTATACCGCCACTCAGCCAAAGCCGACTCCAGGCGGTTCACAACAGTGGGTAAAAACAGATAAAAGCAAATAAAACAGATAAAAACCAGCAATAAGAACCCACCCCTAAAAAGAGAGGGGTGCAGGAACCTGGGGCAGGCATCCTCCCCTATATTAACCACCCAACAGAAGCCACCCCTCCACCTGCACCCCAAACTTTGCCAGCCAGCCAGGTTTTTAGTTCTTTTCTAAAGGGCAACAACTCCATCTGGAGATGCAGTTCCACAGGCAGGAGGTTCCAAAGGGCCGGTGCGGACATAGAGAAGGCTCTCCTCCTTGTGCCAGAGAGGCGAGCCCCCCTGGCCGATGGCACTATTAGGAGCCCCTCCGGTCCGCTCTGGTTGGACAGACAGACATCCTTAGGGCGATGCGGTCTCTAAGGTAACCTGGCCCACTACCATATAGGGCTTTAAAGGTCAAAACCAGCACCTTGAATTGCAACTGGAGGCAAACTGGTAACCAGTGAAGCTCCCGCAGCAGTGGTGAGGCATGGGCATAACGTCCACACTCCATCACCACCCGGGCCGCCGCATTCTGGAACAGCTGCAGCCTCTGAATGGTCATCAAGGGCAGCCCCATGTAGAGTGCATTACAATAATCTAGTCTGGAAGTCACCAGAGCATGAGTGACCATGAGCAAAGAGTCCCGCAACTGGCGAATCACCCGAAGTTGGGCGAAGGTCCTTTTTTTTGGGGGGGGGGCATTTCATATACATTTTTTATTGATTAATTTTCAAAAAAAATACAAACATATATATAATATGACATAACAAAAATACATAAGCTTCGTAGAAAATAATCGCATAAATGATAATTGCATTATTGTCTGTTATAATACACATACCATTTAATAAACACATTAAAAAATAACACAGCACCAATAACCAATTCATAAAACCTTCCCACAGTACTATAACTTGTTTGCAACTATCAACTTTTAATTTTCAACTGCACATCACCCAGTGTTTATTTACAAGGCCCTGGAGAGTTCGGACTCAATGTTATCTCCAAAAAATACTCTGAGATGGTACAGGTCTGCTATATTCCATACCGATAAGGGAGTGATCAACAAAGGGCTTCCAGATATTCCAAAATCTATTTGCCTTCAGTTTATCTCTTTTTACTTTTATCTCTTATGTCAATTTATCATTCAATGCTAGATTCCACATTTCCTTATACCACTCCCCCAATTGTATAGTAACATCATTTTTCCAATTTCTAGCAATACATTGTCTACCCGTGGTTAACATAATTTCTAATAACTCTTTTTCCTCCTTATTTAAACACATACCCTCCACATCCGTTAACATAATGGTACCTGACACCAGTTTGATTTTCTTACCCATTATTTCCCCTGCCTCGTTTTCTATTCTTTTCCAAAAAATCATTTATCATTTTACAGCTCCACCACATATGTTCGTAGGTTCCAACAGTCTCTTTACATCTCCAACATAAATTATCCCTTTTATTATCAATCTGATGTAACCTCTGTGGTGTCAAGTACCATTGCCACAGCATTTTATAATTATGTTCCTTAATTCTTACTGACATAGTTCTCATTATCCTCTTTTTCCACTTATTTCTCCATTCATCATTGCCTAGCTTTATATTCAAATCCTGTTCCCACTTCAATTTCAAATCTTCCTGTGGATCACTTGTGGGAATGCATCTGGATTCTGTCAGGCTGCCTCTGACACATTTTGTAAACAAAAGCCTCTTTGCTTGCTATTCTCCTTATCTCTCCTTATTTGGGTTCTGACTTTCTGATTGATTATGTAGCTTAAGTTTCGTTTCTGCTATACTCTGCTTGAATAAAGAGAAGCCATTATTATGCCTTTGTTCAGCTAAGAGAGCAGTCCTGTGTCTGTTTCCTCTTTATTTCTCTATCTCTGTTCCTCCCTACAAAAAGCCTAATGAAGCTGGCCTTCGCTAGATTTCCTAACTCTTAACTTTCCTCTGTTTAACTGAAGCTGTAAACTGCCTTTAACGAGACTGATCTTATCTCTAAATGAATCGGATCCCAACAATCACTCCCCTTATTTATTAAAACATAGAGTTTGCTTACTAGACCCTTAATGCTCTTATCTCCTTTTCGAATTTTCAATACCAATTCTTCAAAATCCGTCATTTCCCTATCTATACTAATTCTCTTCCATATTTTTTGTTCCAATTATTAACCTTCAGTTTCTGAAACCAGTCCAATTTTAACTGCACAAACAATTGTTCTTTCTTGGTTTCATCTCCACAACTTCTTAACCATTCTTTCACCAGAGAAACTTCATTTTTATCCAATATTTCCTTTATTTTTTTATCTATTTTTATCGGAAAACACACCATATCTGCCAGTTCCAAAATTGGAGAGGCACCCGGAGCCAAATCCTTCTTTAATTTTTTCCACACATTCATGAGTCCCCTCTTCATAATATTACTAGAAACTGTCGTTTTAACTTTAAGTGTCGCCCCGTCTTCCCGGCTGGCAGGGCCATCTCTCCCTCCCTCCCTCCCTAACCCACTTAAAACATACCCTCTCAGTCTCTCTACCCGTGTTGATGGTCCCAGCAAGTTCCAATTGGCTGCAAGAGTCTCCAGGGTGGCGGTGGAAATTCCGCTGCGACTGCCGGCCTTTTGAGCCCCCCGCAGGGAGGTGGGAGCACAGGACACTGATGGTGGAGGTGGTCCCAACAAGCTCCAATTGGCTGCAGGTGTCTCCAGAGCGGCGGTGGAAATTCCGCCATGGCCGCCGGCCCTTTGAGCCCCCCACATGGAGGCATGAGCCCGGGACGCCAATGGTGGGGCGGTCCCAGCAATCTCCGACTGGCCGCAGGTATCTCCAGGGCGGTGGCAGCAGAAACTCCGCCGTGGCCGCTGGCCTATCGAGCCCCCCGCAGGGGGGCGGGAGCCTGGGATGCTGATGATGGGGGTGGTCCCAGCAATCTCCAACTGGCCGCAGGTGTCTCCAGGGTGGCGGTGGAAGTTCTTCTGCAGCTGCCAGCCTTTTGAGCCCCCCGCAGGGAGGCGGGAGCCCGGGACGCCGATGGTGGGGTGGTCCCAGCGAGCTCCAAACTGGCCGCAGGTGTCTCCAGGGTGGCGGTGGGAGTTCATCCGCGGCTGCCAGCCTTTTAAGCCCCCTGCAGGGAGGCGGGAGCCCGGGACGCCGATGGTGGGGTGGTCCCAGCGAGCTCCAAACTGGCCGCAGGTGTCTCCAGGGTGGCGGTGGGAGTTCATCCACGGCTGCCAGCCTTTTGAGCCCCCTGCAGGGAGGCGGAAGCCCGGGACGCCGATGGTGAGGGTGGTCCCAACAACCTCCTGGCAAAGGGAGGAGGGGCGGTGTAGGAATCTGATCCATGTAAAGATCTAAATCAGCCTCAGAAGGAGCAGTTTATAGCCCCAGATCTTTTAAGAGAGAGTTAAAGCGTCTAATGGAGTCCAGCTCATTAGACAGAGTAAGAAGGAAACAGAGATAGAGAGGAAGCATACACACACACGACTGCAGTTTTGGCTGAACAAAGGCATAATAATGGCGTCTCTTTATTCAAACAGAGTATATCAGAAACAAAACTTAAGGCACATAGCCAATCAGAATGTCCGAACCCAAATAAGGAGAAATAAGGAGAATTCTTCTCACTATTCTACGCATGCCCAAAATCCAGCGTTGTCTCTCATGCAAGCAAAGAGGCCTTTGTTTACAAAATGTGTAGGAAGACAGGAGACAGAAACCAGATGCCTTCCCACATGTCCTCCTTTTTCATTTAAATTTGAGAGAGGGACGGCTAATCATATCCCTGTATGTCATCATACTCCATAACTACTACTCCATATACATCATCACTGTCCTCCTGGACATCGTACCCCTCCTGACTCCTGGTACCTTGTTCCGGAGGATGATACCTCATTGAGTACAATTGCCGTCGTGCAAAACCCGATGTCTCCCTTCTACGCAGTGGACATGTGTTACACATAGAAATAAGATTAAGAATACAATAAATGCAAAAACACAACGATATAAGGCAGATAATAATAATAAACCCATAAAAGAAAACTTGTCTAAGGACAGACAAATCAGGCAACCAAGAAGTAAGCCAATCAAAGAGATTAACATCAGTGCGTACATTGTTAGTAATGCTCTCCTGTAAATTCTGAAGTTCTTTCTTAATAGTATTATTCAGATCCTGGAATTTAACCCGACATCCCTGGTTCCCGACCAGTTTACAAAATCCTCTGGATTTTGCTAACAGGTAATCTATGGCCAGTCTGTCCTGCATTTGGTCTTGATGAAGCTCAGTGATTTCCATTTGAAGATCCCGTATGACCCTCCCTGTGGCATTGATTGATTTCTCCAGCCTACAGGTGAGTCCCAAAATGGACCTTCTATTCTCCTGGGAAATGACACCTGGGTATGATCCCAAGGTGAGTGCTCCAGTGATAACACCCCCTATAGCTCTCCCACAGGAGCTACCATCATAAAGCTGAACATCAATTATCACTTCATCATTGCAACCAGAACCCATCGGGCCGGCAGCAGCTCTCTGGCGCCGTGCATCTGCCTGAAGCGGCATTTGCACTTGTACAGGTAAGGTAAAATAACCCAGTGCTGCACATTGATATTGTCCTGGATGGAAATTCGTGGCAACTCCATTAAAAAAGAACCACATGTTGGGATCCTTGATTTGCCATCCATTGCAAATTGAACCACTATCTATAGCAGAATAATCAGGAGTAAACATAGGAAACACATCATATATATCTTCAATAGTAGTGTTAAACAAGGTATAATTAAGCTTATAAGAACTGTTATAACTACCCCATAACCAAAAATAATCATCACAACCCGTATAGTTGCCTACATTCCGCAAAACCCGTTTTGCTTGAGTCCAGTGCTTCCATTTACTATTCCAGACTCCAGAACTATGACAGCAGAAACAAAGCCCTTTAGTGTATTTCTTGAATGTCATGCTTTGCCAGCGGGTGTTGTTAAATGGTTCTGGGGGATTAGAGAAGAGCGTAGACCTATCAAGTGTCCAATAACCAACTCAGGCGTGTTGAACAATGCCGGAAGAAAGGCCATTTGAGACACTGCCAGTGGATGCTCATAGTATAACGTTGCATTCTTACCATGAACCTCAAACATATAGTTAGCATGATGAATCCAAAAGTTGGGGTTGCCCCCATGAGGCATTGTTCTTACAGCTGGAAGCACAGTAAGAAAGAAAAGAACAAATGTCAGCAAATTTAGTCTACTGGTGAACCACCATCCTGGAGCTGAGTAACCTTCTTCTCACTCCATGGGCGGATTGCTCCAGCAGGAACCCTTCCACTCAGGTTCCCCTTGTTGCCAATAAATGACCAATGGCTTAGGAAGACACTCCCCTAAGAAACAGGACCATGCCCTGTTATTACTAGTACCATGTAACTAAACATGAAACATGTCTGACATTTAATACAAATGCAATGTCACAAACCCATTTACATGTGTAGGGTACTGAAAACTCTTCCATGTACTTCTGAAGGTACCTTGAGATATGCAGTTTCATAAGGCAAAACATAACATAAGCAAAGACAGGTCTTTCCCCTGCAAGAGAATAAGCAAACATTTAAGCATGAACAAAACATGAACATTTCTCTTCTTCCTTACATGAAGGAGGTCTCTGTTGCATTCTAGCAAGCATTTCTTACTCCCCAATTACATGAGTAAGGCATTAAATTTCTTCTTCTCTCACTGGTGTAAGTGAAAGAGGCATTCAATAACTTAAAACCAGCATAGCATGGTAAATCAAATACAGTACAAATCTCATTAGAGCATTTCACACTCATAGCATGAGCAGGTAGACAATTTTTAAAAAGGCTTTCAGGTTTTATAATGCAAACAAAGCCAATTCTTCTTGAGAGTCCACACAAACTTTTTAGTCCAATTAAAATGTCCAAATTAAAAGTCCAAATGTTGATTGAAGCTTTCTTCTTCTCAGATTACAATTTAACCACTATCTTCTCTCCAGCACAGTTCTTGGCATGGCAAGGTTGAAATTAGGCCATAAATTAAGTCTCACTGAATTCACAAGACACCCAGCCAACCCCTCTTTTCAGCTTTTCAGGCAAACACACATTCCTTCATGCTCCAGCCACACCCATCTGTATTAAGGCCGATGAGGTATGAAGGCACAAAGAACTTCTCCAGAAGTTGCAAGTAATTTCACACAGAAGAACAGTACAGGGAATTCCAAGTTGCTTTCCCTGCAATCCTGATGCTTGAAACTTGGAATAGCCCATTCTGGATCTCTTTGTTTGAGGGTTGGGCAGTTCAAAATCAGCCAAAAACTGTATGTCTTCTCCCTCCTTGTACTTTTGCAACAGCCTGCTGTCCATACAGGACGGATCCACACCCCTTTTCCTCTGGACTTCTTTCATTTGCAGCATCTGAATTCCAACTTTATGACAAACTGCATCTGTTAGTTTGTACTTGCACCCCTTTTTGGGCTTGGGTTTCCTGCATTCCTCCTCTGGGCCATCCTCCCACTTCTTGGCCACACGTGAGGTATCAAGTTTACTACTCAGCTTCTCCTGCTTTTGTGATGAGTGTTGCTTCAGGGGCGGGCTGAGATCTCCTATGCTGCATGCATTAATAGCTTCAATCTGTGATGAGGTCCCCACCATTTGTTCCCCATCAGCTGGCACTAGTTGTTTTTTAGACTTGGCAGGCAGTATTGCAGCAGTCCCATTTGCAATAGCCTCTCTGTTCACTGGATATACAGCAACAGTTTCCATATCCAGCACAGCTGCAGTTAAAGCAGCAGAGAACAGGTCTTTTGTAGGGCTAAAAGTGCTTGATTGCTGCAAGGCAGGATATAATGTCCCATCTCCTTTTCCACCCCCATCCCCATCAGGGGGCTCATGCTGTTGTTTCTCATATGATGGAGGGGCAGTTGCCATAGTCCCTCCCTTGGCTGGAGGCAAAAGTTGTGGAAGGGGACCAGCAAGCCGCTTGGAGAACAACATATTTTTTGGAGTAAGTCTTTGAAGGCAGTTTCTGACTTCCTCCCACATATTTTGCACTGAAACAGAAATTCCTTCATGCTTCTGCAATGCATTTCCGATTTTATTCCATTTTTGTAAGTCCAGACAATCATCATATTTAACCCAAGGACAGATTTTTCCTACAACTTGGACCAGTTGCTTTATTTCCTTCTTATCAGCCCTTTTCCCATTGTTATTCAAAAGATCTGAGATATCTTTACAAAGCTCCTGCTTTTGCGAAGCAAGCACGCATCCCATGATAAAAAAAATTTCACTCACCCTGTGGGACCCAAAGTAGACTTTGGATGAATTTCGAGCGCTCGACTGACCTTTCCTCTGGTCGTGAGTGAGTGAAGACCTTGTCCCGGTCGCAATGAGGTGATAATTAGGTGCTAATTGCTGTTCGCTGAAGCAGATTTCTTCAAAGCATTCCTTTGAATTTCATTCAAACGCCTCGCGACGGGGCACCACTTGTAGGAATCTGATCCATGTAAAGATCTAAATCAGCCTCAGAAGGAGCAGTTTATAGCCCCAGATCTTTTAAGAGAGAGTTAAAGCGTCTAACGGAGTCCAGCTCATTAGACAGAGTAAGAAGGAAACAGAGATAGAGAGGAAGCATACACACACACGACTGCAGTTTTGGCTGAACAAAGGCATAATAATGGCGTCTCTTTATTCAAACAGAGTATATCAGAAACAAAACTTAAGGCACATAGCCAATCAGAATGTCCGAACCCAAATAAGGAGAAATAAGGAGAATTCTTCTCACTATTCTACGCATGCCCAAAATCCAGCGTTGTCTCTCATGCAAGCAAAGAGGCCTTTGTTTACAAAATGTGTAGGAAGACAGGAGACAGAAACCAGATGCCTTCCCACAGGGCGGGGCTCACCTCAACTGGTCAGAGGCTGTTGTCTTCTGCCAGCCCAGATGGCCCTTTACCTCTCCTGTTCATGTGTTGAAATGTAGGATGCAAATAGGAAGCTACAAGCACAGTGGTGAGTGCTTCTGCTAAGATGATGCATATCTTTGCAAAAGGCACAGGCACTTTTAGCAAAAAGCTGATTCATAATAAATCTTGTTTGGAGACCATCATGAAGAGTCAAGCATTGAACATTTTTGGGTGTGTGTGGGTGTGTGGAAATCAGGTTGTTTCTTTCTTAGTTAGCAGAACAGAAAGCAGGAAAAAAAATGACAACAGCAAGAGGGAAAGTATTTAAGAGAGTAGTAAAAGTTTCCTCTAAACTATCCCCTTCACTAACCAGCACTTTAAAGAGAATGAATAATTAAAAGCAGCTTAAGGTGGAAAATGCTTTTTACTTAACAGTTACTTACAAGGATAAAAAGGGGAGAAAAGTAGTCTCTGCGTAAAATAGGCACGCTTACATGTAGCTGCATGGCTAAAGGTTGGAAGAGGGAGAGATTCATGCCGGCAGGTAATAACAAACAAAGTGCAAAGGGGGTTGTAAATAGTAAACAGGAAGAAGTTAATGGGAGCTTGCCTCAAATGCTGGAGGCAGGAAAAAGAACTTTGTTGGTTAGTGATAAAAAGCAGACATCTTAAACTGTGAAGCTTCCTCCCACTGAAATTCAGTGTTAAAAAGACCTATAAGGTCTTTATTTTCCACAACATGAAATTCATAGTCTGAGACTGCATTAAGAACCAGCATTTCTCCAAGATGGTGATGTCGTAACTGTGGCAGATCATCATATCAGGTTCTTGCAAAGTTTTTCTTTTTAAGTTACAACCATATGCTGATAGGGGAGAATGTTATTTATTTGAAATATAGTGTCAGAGGATTGCTTGGCGGATATCCTGATTTTTCAAAAAGATGAGTAGGCCTTGAAGCAAATCAAGCCTGAACCATCTCTGGAAGCAAAAACGATGAAACAGGCTGTCCTACATTGGTCACATAAGGAGAAGGTAGGAATCTCTGGATAAGACAATAATGCTAGGAAAGGTTGAAGGCAGTAAAAAAAGAGAGGGAAACCAAATATGAGATGTATTGACTCTCTAAAGTTTGACTCTCCACAGACTTTATAAGAACTATTTTGACAGTCCTTCATACAAAGTGTCACCATAAGTCAGAGGAAACTTGACAAGATGTAACAACAAACAGTCATAATTCCAAAGCCCTAAATAATTACAGTTTTAAAAGTATGTTGAAAGTAATTGATTGAGAATATTGTAATTGTCTAATATATTCCCAGTAATATTTTGTGGGATCTGTGTATGTGAAATTGAAAGTGCCTGATGGATGGCAAAAATTTGTCCTCCTCCCATAGTTTTTCATTAGCTATTGTGAAAAGTAAATAATTACAAATAATTAGTTATTTGGAACTACCGGTAGTTGCTACTGAAATCTGGCTGCATCCCACAAATGATAGTTCTATACTGATCATAAGGTGATATATGACAACTGTATTTAGGCCAGTGCTATGGTACTGCATTGATACTAATTTCAAATAACTATGTGAAACTGAAAGTCATGTTCAGATGACAGAAAGATAATTTCTTGACATGAGTCTTCGTCTCATCAGTCACAAATGACTTTCTTCAAATTGGCTTCATCAGAACTCCATGGCTATTTTGTTCCCCAGAATTATCAGAATATAATTTGCTACTAAGCTTCCCCAGAAGCAATGTTCCCTTGACCAAAACAAACTTCAGATCTTTGACCTTTTTATTGTACTATTCCAGTTCATTTAAGTGTACTTTGTTGCATTCCAAATGGGTTAATTCCTCTGACACAGCTTTTAACAAACGAAGAAAAATACAGAATGGTATTGATTCTTTTCAGCCTATCTCTGTGCTACTACCAGACTTGTAGCCTCACATGGTCTCCAACAGCTTGTTTTTGTCAAGTTTTGCTCTGGTAAAGTGTGTACTCCCATGGAAAGGAGAAACATCTTCTGCCAATTGGTTTTTCCAAGCCACAACCATAAAATATAATATTAAAACTGCCTTTAATAAAATATTTTTAAAGACTGGCATGCTGCAGAACTTCCAAATGTTTGTGTTTTGGGCTACAATCTTTGGCTAACTAACATGAAAATTGGCTATGGTGGCTGGATAATTCAAGATTCAGTAGTCTGGAAGAACTTTTCCAAAGTCCATTTTATTGCTGGCTTTTTATAAATAACATTGCAGTAGTTTATATTGCTTTTAGGTCTGTTATAAGTGTTGTTCTGGTTCAAAATACAGAGAAGCTGCTGTCAGAATTGGCTGAAAGGAGGGTTTAGTGTATGGGACCAAAGACAATGAAACAGCCGAAGGGTTGGCTTAACACAGGTTTATTGCATGATGATCCGGAGGAACATGAGGTAATGGCGGTGGTACATCTCATTATATACAGTAGGACTATACATTTGAGTCTTGTAGCATGGTAGCTCATTGGCTGCTACCGGCGTGGCCTCGCCCAGGCACGCCTCACTCTTGCAGTTGTTTTCTCTTCCTGCTTAATGCGGGGACGTTTCCCGCGGCTGTCCGTGATTGAGCAATGTGAACCATGTGAGACTGAACGCTCGCAGCTGCCCTCTATGGGTTGCTTGCTCGCGTTCCTTTGCAGCTGAGATACATTGTAATTGGAGTGAATACATTCTTGTCTTTACAGTAACATTGACATGCATACATAACACCCCTCCCCCCTAGGATGGGACGAAGTCCCGCAACCAATGTGGCTTGCCGCATGCGCGCTTGGGGCGTGCTGGCGCCTGACCTAGTGCAGGGGAGCCTGTGATCCCTGGTTCCGTGGGGGCTTGTCCTGCAACGGAAAATGGGGATTCATTAATGGCTCTGTGGGGTGTCTGTGCCCGCTTTGCGCTGGGGGACGGGAATGGAATGAACAGCTGGGAGGTGAACCCCTGCCTGTTGCCTGCGGACCCCGGGGACCCTCCCATTGTGAACCTCGGAACCGACGAGGATGCCCTTGTGGTTCTGCTACCTTCTGCTATCCATTCGGGGGACCTTGAGACTGTGGTGGGCGGATTCGCCGTCGCCTCCTGTCTTGGGGGTGTCGGTCTCCGGGGAGCTGGCACTATGTTACACTCTAATTCACAGGGGCTAGCGGGGCTGGAAGTACCAGGGGCTGAACTGAAACCCCTCTTTTCGCTAGGACGGGTGGGGGACCACTCCGCTAACTCCCCCTGGTACTGCAAATCAAAGTCTAAGTCTCTTGGGGGATTTGTATTTGGGGGAAACTTCCTCGAGGTATGTATGAGATCGGGGCTCTTTCCTTCCGCCGAAAAATCCCGCAGAATATCTATGAGGACAGATTCCGATTCCCTTTCCTCCCCCCTTGGTGGGGACCCGTGGCCCCCTTTTCCTCCCCCTTGGGCTAAACGGGTGGGGGAGTACCCTAACGCTGAATCGTGGTTACTTCCGTTATCGTCCGGTTCTTCGGGAACCCTGCGCCTGAGCTGATCCGCGTGCCGCCTCCACAGGAGGCCTGTGTTGGTTTCCACGCGGTACGACACGGGGCCGGTTTGTTCTATTACAACGCCCGGCACCCAGGCTGGCCCTGTGCTGGCGTAGTTTCTGCAATGCACGGGGGTGCCTACGCTGAAACTCTTAGTGGGTTCCATCCCTACGTTCTGCCCTTTGTCTTCTACCCTTGTGGGGTCTAGTCTGGTGATTACGGTGGCCAGCTTCCTGCGCATTAACAGCTCCGCGGGGGAGTACCCTGACGCCAATGGGGTGACCCTGTACCCTAGCAGGAATTGGCACACTTGTAGGTCGAGATCTCCGGGGCCCATGTGCCGCAGCGCATCCTTTGTGGTGCGCACGAGGCGCTCTACTTGGCCGTTGGTGGCCGGGTGGAACGGGGCGGAGGTGACGTGCCGAATGGCGTTGAGATCCATGAATGCCCTGAACTCGGTGGACGTGAAGCAACTAGCGTTATCGCTAACGAGGGTATCGGGTAAACCGAAAGTGGAAAAGACCCTCCGTAATTGCTTAATTGTTGTGGCCGAGGAGGTGCTCGAGACTGGGATGACCTCCAACCACTTGGAGTACGCATCCACTACAAGGAGGAAAAGCGCTCCCCTGAACGGGCCAGCAAAATCTACGTGTACCCGGGACCAGGGCCCCCTTGCTGTGTCCCATTCCCTATGTGGCAAGCGAGCCTCTTCTGGCCTTGAGCTTTGGCACGCTTCGCAAGTACCGACCATGTGCTCGATGTCGGCGTCTAGCTGGGGCCACCAAAAGTAACTGCGGGCTAGCGCTTTGGAGCGGACGATCCCCGGGTGGCTGACGTGCAGCAGTTTAAGCACCCTCGGCCGGAGGGACGTGGGGATCACTACCCGCTGCCCCCACAAAAGGCAACCCCTCTCTAGGGACAACTCTACTCCTTTCTTGAAAAATGTGTCGAATTCCGCCGCTGGAGACGACACGGGCCACCCTTTCTGCACCCAGGAGCTAACTGTTGCTAACGTTTTGTCCTTGCTGGTCGCTTTGGCGATGTCGGCCGGTACTACCGGGGGCGAATCTAGGACCTCTATCATCAAGACCTGGTGGTCCCTCTCTTCCTCGCCCATGTGGCTGCAATTCTGGGGAAGGGGGGACCTCGACAGGGCGTCCGCGTGGCTGATCTCCTTCCCTGGCCGGTACACCAACGCGTGCTGATACGCGTTGAGAAAGATGGCCCACCTGAGCATTCTCGGGGACAGGATTTGTGGCGTGGGCTTATCTGCGGTGAAAATGCCTAGCAAGGGCTTATGGTCGGTCACTATGGTGAAGGGGCGGCCATACACAAAATCATGAAATTTCTTGGTCCCCGCAATTATCGCTAGCGCTTCCCTGTCTGTCTTGGCATAATTTCTCTCCGCTTGGGACAGGGACCTGGAGTAGAACGCTATCGGGGCCTCCCTCCCGTTTTCTAGCACGTGGCATAACACCGCCCCCACCCCCACTGGGGATGCATCGCAAATCAGGACCACCGGGCGTTTGGGATTGAAGTGGGTTAGAATGGCATCGGATGCCAGGAGTCGTTTTAGGTCGTTAAATGCCCTCTCATGGTCGTCGCCCCACTTCCACGCCTCGTCCTTCTTTAACAACTTGTGTAGCGGTTCCGCCACGGCCGCCTTCCGAGGAAGGAAGGAGTGGTAGAAGTTCAGCAGTCCAAGGAACGACTGCAGCTCGGGCTTGGAGGTGGGGCGAGGGGCCTTCTTGATGGCGGCCACCTTGGATTGGGACGGCCTTATTCCCTCAGGAGTCACCCGGAACCCTAGGAACTCAACCTCGGTCGCGAAGAAGACGCATTTGTCTTTCCGCAACCTCAACCCCGCCTTTTCGAATATTGTCAGGACCTTTCCCAACCTTTTTGCCAATTCAGCCCGGCTCCCCCCCCCCCGTTATCAATACGTCATCAAAGTAGGGTAACACCCCCTCTAATCCCTTTAGGAGGCGTTCCACGAGTGACTGGAAAATTCCGGGCGCCGAATTCACGCCGAACTGAAGGCGCGTCACCTGGAACGCCCCTTTGTGGGTGACTATGGTCTGTGCCGCAGCTGAGGCCGGGGTCACCGGGAGCTGCTGGTAGGCTTGTGCTAGGTTGAGCTTAGCGAAACACCTCCTCCCGTGTAACCTGGCCAGCAAGTGGCTGACTACCGGCACCGGATACGCATTAGGGCGAATCGCCTTATTGATGGTGCACTTGTAATCAGCGCATATGCGGACCTCCCCGTTGGCCTTTAGTGCTGTTACAATTGGAGTTTCCCACTCCGCAGAATCGACAGGCACAAGAATCCCCTGACCCACCAATTTGTCCAGTTCCGCCTCTATTTTGTCCTTTAGTGCGAAAGGCACTCTGCGCGGCTTTAGTCTGATTGGTCGTATTTCCGGGTCCAGGTCGAAAGTCACTGGGGGGCCCTTGAACTTCCCGAGTCCCTTTTTGAAAACCTCGGGGTGCGCGTCGCACACGCCCTGTATTGGATCAGTCCCGGCGGCGTGTACTCCAACGGTGTGCACCCCCCCAATGAATAAACCCAGGGGCTGGAACCATTGAGTCCCGAGTAGGCTGCAATTACCTCCCTTGAGGACAACTAGGGGGAGCGTTGCGGCGTGTTTTTTGAATTGGACCTGGAACTTCCCAACCCCCAACACTGGAATGCGGTTCCCCTGCACGTCCTTCAGCGTGGACCTCAACGCTTTGAGCTTGGGCCGCACGTGGGGGGCGATTTTCAGGAACTCTCCCTGGGACATGATAGAGTAAGAAGAACCCGAGTCCACCTCCATCCTAACAGGGGCCCCTTGAATTACTACCTCGACGAAGTATCGGGGGTGTCCCGCAGACACGCTGAACACCGGGGCGTCGTCCTCGCTGTCGTCGGAGATGCGCCCTACGCCGTCCTGCTTCCTCGTGGTCCGGGTGCCGTCCTTGGGCCTCGTGGTGCGGTTCTGCCTCGCCGAGCGGTCTGGCGAACTCCTCCTGGTCTCGCACCATTTTCTGCAGACCTTGGCGATGTGCCCGCGCCGGCCGCAGATGTGGCACTCGGCCTTCCTGAACGGGCATTTGGTGCGGGCGTGGGCAGCGCCGCAGCCGTCGCAACGCCGGCCTTCCTTCTGGACCTTCCGGACGTCCTCGTCGTCTCCGCTCTCCGCGGACGAGTTTGAAGCTCGCCGGGCTGCGCGCACCGAGTTTTCTGCCTTGGCCGTCTTCGGCCGCCAGTCCTGGAGCTCTTGCACCCCGGCCATCGTGGCTTCTGCGGCCTGTGCCGCATCTAGGACCTCTTGTAGTGTGGGGGGAGGCTCTTGTTTCATCAGCGTGCGCTGAGTCTCGGTGTCCCTCAGGCCGCACAGCAGGCAGTCCCTGAGGGTGACTTCTGGGTTCTCCCACTTACATGGGCCGGCGGCCAGTCGCAGGGCCGCTGCGAAATCGGCGACCGACTCCCCGGGCGCTTGGACTCGCCTCCAAAACGCGCTCCGAGCGGGGAACATCGCTATCGCGGGCCGGAGGTGGTTGCGCAGCATCGTCAGGAGCTCCTTAGCTTTGAAGTCGCTCACTCTTCTCGGTGCGATCAGGTCCACCAAGGTCCTCTTGGTCTCGTGCCCGAGCATCCTGACGAAAATGGCCCTCTTTTTGGCCTCGTCCGTAACTTCGAGCTCCACCAGCGCCCCATTGAAGTCTATCTCGAACAACTCTAAGTCTCCCGGCTTCTTGACCTCGTAGCCGGTGCATGTCTTGGTCCCGTGGGCTGCCATATCCCACCTTCGTCGCCAGTTTAGTGTATGGGACCAAAGACAATGAAACAGCCGAAGGGTTGGCTTAATACAGGTTTATTGCATGATGATCCGGAGGAACATGAGGTAATGGCGGTGGTACATCTCATTATATACAGTAGGACTATACATTTGAGTCTTGTAGCACGGTAGCTCATTGGCTGCTACCGGCGTGGCCTCGCCCAGGCACGCCTCACTCTTGCAGTTGTTTTCTCTTCCTGCTTAATGCGGGGACGTTTCCCGCGGCAATGTGAACCATGTGAGACTGAACGCTCGCAGCTGCCCTCTATGGGTTGCTTGCTCGCGTTCCTTTGCAGCTGAGATACATTGTAATTGGAGTGAATACATTCTTGTCTTTACAGTAACATTGACATGCATACATAACAGAGGGGCAGTCATGAAAGTAAATAATTGAAATTAAGGAAATATACATGAATAAATAACACATCATGCTTTCTTTTGCATTATTGGAAATCTTGTTTTCTCAAATCCAGATGCACACGAAACTCTCCATATCTAGCAATAGGGAAATGTGATCCACTATGTTACAAATTAGTAACCATGGCATTGGAAAAAACCCACACAGGTCCATTTACAGATTTTCATGAAGATGAAAAATGTAGTTCAGTGCCATCACAACTGCTTTGGCTAACGTCCACCATATTTATAGTACTAGCCATTTTGCCCGTCCTTGCCGGGCAGGTATTGATTTTGTGTTGGTGGTGGGGTGGTTTTTAGTATAATTAAGCATTATTGAGGATCTATTCAGTAGTGATATTTTGAACACATACAGAAATTACTGGTCAGTTTCTGATAAAGAACTATTACTTAAACTGTAAAATCAAATAACTCTCGACTCTTTTAAAGTCTTGCACTGGATACTTTCAAAATCTTAACAAATGCATTGATAGGAATTTAATTACAAAGGGGACTAACTGTTGTAATGGTAGCACTTTTTATGTATACCAAGCTTATTTCATGTTTTGCAACTTTAATATATGGCATGCCATTGATTAGGATTCATCCAGCACTTGTTTTTACAGTGGACCAATTTTGTTGTAATTACCTTTTTCATTAAGTCAGTGGACAAACCAAGATAAATCAGAATAATGCATAAAAGTTGAGAAATTATTTGATTGACAGTGCAGAAGGCAGTTAATGTCAGAGCATTTTTTACTTTTGAAGGATTTTGAAAGGCAGTGTAATAGACATACTGTATTTCATAAATTGTTATTCGGCCCTTGCCTGCTGGAGAATGGGCTTGCTTTCTCCAGCAGGCAAGGGCCTAAAAGGAGCGCTGCGTCCAGCCCTTGCCTCATGGAGGAGGGGCTCACTTTCTCCAGCAGGCAAGGGCCGGACGCAATGCTCCCTTAGACCCTTGCCTACCAGAGAAAACGCGCCCCTTCTCCATGAGGCAACGGCCGAATGCGAAGCTCCATTCTGCCCTTGCCTGCCAGCATGTGCAGACTGTGCTGCCATGGGATTCCATTTTTCGTTGCGCGTGCGTCTCAACGGCGATGGTGCGTGAACCTCCCCCATTTGCCCGCGTGCAGTGTTCTTTTCGACTTTGTGGGGTGAACACCCCACCCTCAGCTCCTGGACCTTCACGGTGATGGTGTCAAGGACAAATGGTAAGTGTGGCCAGCTCGTTATGGGATAGGCTGGATGTGTGTGGTCATGCATTCAGCACACACACAGCCACATCCCTTCTTTATAGATATAGATTCTTCAGCATACCTGCTGAGTCCCTTTAACTGCTCCTGAGCAGATCTAGTTTTTTAGCAGAGCAACCACATTGTAAACTTTGACAGAAGAGGAACAAGGAATAGTAAGAGAGAGAGAGATAGACGTAACTAGTTACCTTGGAAATCTGGATGCATTTTTAAAAAATAAATAAATAAATAAAGGTTTTGTTCCTTGTATTTAAACTGCATTGTTTGATATTTATTACTTTATAAGATCACACAGTAGCTAAAAATGAAATTGCTTAATACAGTACATGAATACAGGAGCTAAATACTAATGGATGAGAGACAATGTGTTGCCACACGTTGCCTTTACTTAGCACTTGATTATGCTCCAAGAGCAGTCCTCCAAACTACTGGCATTTGTTATTATATTCTTAATCACGCTCATAAAAATCACTATTATTATCCATTAAGCTAAGTGATGGCTTTATTTTCTGGACAGAAGAGTGTTATAAGCAAATTTGGCTCATTAAGGAACCATTTCCTTATGCAAATATCTTTTAAAATGGGATGATGGCCACCATGATCTGAAGTTGGGCAGTCGTGTGGACTGATAGTTTTAATGCTTCTTTTCAATTAAGACACAGTCCATCAGCATCTAATGCATTTTTTGGAGTGCTTAATGTTACAGTTCTATTATTTTTTATTGCTTATCAATGCTGAACAGTTGGAAGAATGTTTTTGATTTTTGTTTCAATGTTATTGTTTAAAGGTCAATTAAAAAAGCAAAAACAGAAATGTACCAGGGCTGACCTTGTTTACATGCAAATACTCTTAGAATGTGCACATATACCTATTGTTTAACTAAATTGCTCATAAATCTAATTGCTCAGAAATGTACCCATCGATTTTGGGGACACTCTTCACTTCACATGGCCCATTAAGCATTAGGTCCCTGAAGGTTTTTGGTTTCAAAGTGTCTATTTTATTGGATGCATTTTTCTCATGAGTGATTGCTATGCTGTAGGATTCTTCCTATATGTGCATTAGATGTTTATATATTACAGAAAGCCTTGAACAAGGTAATGTGATTCACTTGATAATTTTGTTCACATAGTTAAGACCAACTCTTTGCAACCCCATGGACCAGCACACACCAGGCTCCTCTGTCATCTGCCATCATCTATAGCCTGCTTGATAATTAGGAAATAGACTAATTAACTGTAACTCCTTTCATAGGGTATGATGTTGTTACCTTCTATTTGACAGAGAGGTCACTATTTGAGTGTCAAAATATTTAGAATACAATGAACCTGGAACTGGTTTGGGAAAGTTACAGACCCTTCTTAAAATGAAGACAAATGGATTATACTGTACTGTTACATACAAAAATCAGGAATGGATAGTGGTGCCTGGTGAAAAGTTTTGCAACTTCCAGTTCTGGAACAATAGGTCTGGGGATGGTCTATGCTGATTTTGATGGTGAAGATATAAGAAATGCTTTATTTTCATAGTAGTTAGCACTATAATAGCACAAGTGACAGGTGGATACACAGTTTGTTACAGGCAGTTTGTACTCAGGCAGCGGCGGTGACAACAAAAAATTTCACTTATATACCACCCATCTGGGGGATTCATCCCCACTCTGGGCAGCTACCAACAATATATTAAAAACATCTTAAAATTCACAAAATCATAAAATGTGCTTATTAATTGTAGGAATGCATCTGGATTCTGTCTTGCCTGTCTTCTGACACATATTGTAAACAAAAGCCTCTTTGCTCACTGAGAGACAACGCTCCTTATCTCTCCCTTTTTTGGGCTCTGACACTTCTGATTGGCTGTTTGCCCTCAGTTTTGTTTCTGCTAAGTTTCATTTCTGAGTCTCTCTGCCTGAATAAAGAAAAGGCTTCAGTAGCGTTTGACCAGCCAAGGACTGGAGTCGTTTTTCCTGTCTCTACCTCAAAAGATCTGAGAATATAAACTGCTGCTAATGAGGCTGGCTGATTGAGAATAGATCTTTACATGAATCAAATCCCAACAAGTGGCGCTCCGTGTGACGCTTTGAACTACAATGAGAACTCTCTGTGAAAGCTGCTTCAGCATTTAGCATCTAATTAACACCTCATAATTGGCGACCGGGGGCAAGGTCCACTCACATACGACCAGGCAAAAGGTCAGACCGGAGGAAAGGTCATTCGAGCGCTCAAGATTCATCCAAAGTCAACTTTGGGTCCCACATTACGTGAGTGATTTTTTTTTAATTATGGGGTGTGTGCTTTCTTCGCAAACGCAGGAACTTTGTAAAGATATCTCAGATCTTTTGATTAACAATGGGTGAAAGGCTGATGAACAGGAGATACAAAAGCTAGCTAAAGCTATAGCAAAAATCTGTCCTTGGTTTAAATATGAAGGTCTGGACTTAAAACAGTGGAAACAGATCGGGAGAGAAATGCAGCAGCATAATGGAATTTCTAGATCAATATTATTTACATGGGAGGAAGTTAGGGACTGCCTTCAGAGACTTACTCCAAAAAATATTTTATTGTCTCAAAGACTTGATGGCCCCCTCCCACAGCTTTTGCCTCCAGATAAAGGGGGGGCCATGGCAACTGCCCTTCCATCATATGAGAAACAACAGCCCCCTGATGGGGGTGGAGGTGGAAATGGAGATGGGACATTATGTCCTGACTTGCAACAATCAAGTCCTTTTAGCCCTACAAAAGACCTGTTCTCTGCTGCGTTAACTACAGCTTTTGCTGGATATGGAACCTGTTGATGTATATCCAGTGAACAGAGAGCCGCTTGCAAATGAGATTGCTGCAATACTAGTGCCGGCTGATGGGGAACAAATGGTGGGGACCTCATCACAGATTGAAGTTGTTAATGCATGCAGAGTGGCAGAAAGCAAGGACTGTGTTTCAAAGAGCAGCTTAGGGGATCTCAGCCCCCCCGTGAATCAACCCTCATCACAAAAGCAGGAGAAGCTGAGTAGTAAATTTGATACCTCACGTTTGGGCAGGAAGATCCTGCAGAAATGGAAGGATGGCCCAAAGGAGGAACGCACAAAACCCAAGACAAAAAAGGGGTGCAAGTACAAACTAACAGATGCAGGTTGTCATAAGGTTGAGAATCATATGCTGGAGATGAAAGAAATACAGAGAAAGAGGGGGGTTAATCTTGCCTATATGGACAGCAGGCTGTGGCAAAAATACAAGGAGGAAGAAGACATACAGTTTTTTGCTGATTTTGAACTGCCCAACCCACAAACAAAGAGATATACAGAGTGAGCTGTCCCACGTTTCAAGCATCAGGATTGCAGGGAAAGCAACTTGGACTTCCCTGTGATTTTCTTCTGTGTGAAAATTACTTGCAACTTCTGGAGAGGTCTTGTGCCTTCACACCTCCTCGGCCTGCCTTAATGCAGATGGGTGTGGCTGGAGCATGAAGGAATGTGTGTTTGCCTGAAAAGCTGAAAAGGGGGGTTGTGTGGGATTGTCTTGTGAAGTCAGTGAGACTTAATTTATGGCTTAATTTCAACTTGCCATGCCAAGAAATGTGCTGGAGAGATAGTGTTTCAGAGAGCTTCAATCAAGTTTTGGACTTTTAATTTGGACATTTTAATTGGACTAAAAAGAACAAAAGTTTGTGTGGACTTTAAAGAAGAATTATAAAACCTGACAGCCCTTTTAAGAAATTGTCTACCTGCTCATGCTAATGATATTTGTACTGTATTGGTTTACCATGCTATGCTGGTTTAAGTTATTGAATGCCTCTTTCACTTTACATCTAGTGGGAGAAGAAGTTTAATGCCTTACTCATGTAATTGGGTAGTAAGAATTGCTTTCTAGAATGCTATAGAGACCTCCTTCATGTAAGGAAGAAAGAAAAAAAATGTTCATGTCTTGTTTATGCTTAAATGTTTTGCTTATTCTTTTGCAGGAGAAAGACCTGTTTTTGTTTATGTTATGTATTGTCTTATGAAACTGCATATCTCAAGGTACCTTCAGAAGCACATGGCAGAGTTTCCAGTACTCTACACATGTAATTGGGTTTGTGATATTGCATTTGTGTTATATGTCACTCATGTTTCACGTTTAGTTACATGGTACTAGTAATAACAGGGCATGCTCCTGTTTCTTAGGGGAGTGTCTTCCTAAGCCATTGGTCGTTTATTGGCAACAAGGGGATCCTGAGTGGAAGGATTCCTGCTGGAGCGATCCGCCCATGGAGAGAGAAGAAGGTTACTCAGCTCCAGGATGGTGGTTCACCAGTAAACTAAATGTGCTGACAATTGTTCTTTTCTTTCTTACTGTGCTTCCAGCTGTAAGAACAATGCCTCATGGGGGCAACCCCAACTTTTGGATTCGTCATGCTAACTATATGTTTGAGGTTCATGGTAAGAATGCAACGTTATACTATGAGCATCCACTGGCAGTGTCGCAAATGGCTTTTCTTCCGGCATTGTTCAACACGCCAGAGTTGGTTATTGGACATTTGCAACATCTTGATAGGTCTACACTCTTCTCTAATCCTCCAGAACAATTTAACAACACCCGTTGGCGAAGCATGACTTTCAAGACATACACTAAAGGACTTTGTTTCTGCTGTCATAGTTCTGGAGTCTGGAATAGTAAATGGAAGCACTGGACTCAAGCACAAAGGGTTTTGCGGAATGTAGGCAATTATACGGGTTGTGATGATTATTTTTGGTTATGGGGTAGTTATAACAGTTCTTATAAGCTTCATTATACCTTGTTTAACACTACTATTGAAGATATATATGATGTGTTTCCTATGTTTACTCCTGATTATTCTGCTATAGATAGTGGTTCAATTTGCAATGGATGGCAAATCAAGGATCCCAACATGTGGTTCTTTTTTAATGGAGTTGCCACGAATTTCCATCCAGGTCAATATCAATGTGCAGCATTGGGTTATTTTACCTTACCCGTACAAGTGCAAATGCCGCCTCAGGCACATGCACGGCGCCGGAGAGCTGCTGCCGGCCCGATGGGTTCTGGTTGCAATGATGAAGTGATAATCGATGTTCAGCTGTCTGATGGTAGCTCCTGGGGGAGAGCTATAGGGAGTGCTATCACTGGAGCACTCACATTGGGATCATACCCAGGTGTCATTTCCCAGGAGAATAGAAGGTCCATTTTGGGACTCACCTGTAGGCTGGAGAAATCAATCAATGCCACAGGGAGGGTCATACGGGATCTTCAAATGGAAATCACTGAGCTTCATCAAGACCAAATGCAGGACAGACTGGCCATAGATTACCTGTTAGCAAAATCCGGAGGATTTTGTAAACTGGTCGGGAACCAGTGATGTCGGGTAAAATTCCAGGATCTGAATAATACTATTGAGAAAGAACTTCAGAATTTACAGGAGAGCATTACTAACAATGTACGCACTGATGTTAATCTCTTTGATTGGGTGACTTCTTGGTTGCCTGATTTATCTGTCCTTAGACAAGTTTTCTTTTATGGGTTTATTATTATTATCTGCTTTATACCTTTGTATTTTTGCATTACTTGTATTCCTAATCTTATTTCTATGTGTAACACATGTCCATTGCGTAGAAGGGAGACATCGAGTTTTGCACGACGGCAATTGTACTCAATGAGGTATCATCCTCCGGAACAAAGTACCATGAGTCAGGAGGGGTACGATGTCCAGGAGGACAGTGATGATGTATATGATGACATGCAGGGGTATGGTTAGCCGTCCCTCTCTCAAATTTAAATGAAAAAGGAGGACATGTAGGAATGCATCTGGATTCTGTCTTGCCTGTCTTCTGACACATATTGTAAACAAAAGCCTCTTTGCTCACTGAGAGACAACGCTCCTTATCTCTCCCTTTTTTGGGCTCTGACACTTCTGATTGGCTGTTTGCCCTCAGTTTTGTTTCTGCTAAGTTTCGTTTCTGAGTCTCTCTGCCTGAATAAAGAAAAGGCTTCAGTAGCGTTTGACCAGCCAAGGACTGGAGTCGTTTTTCTGTCTCTACCTCAAAAGATCTGAGAATATAAACTGCTGCTAATGAGGCTGGCTGATTGAGAATAGATCTTTACATGAATCAAATCCCAACAATTAATGACTCCTTATTAATGACTCCACAAAGTGAGGGGCAGTAACAAGTGGGATAGCATAAGATTCAGCCTTGGGCCAGGTGTTCTCAAACATTTTAATTAATCACTTGAATGAAATTTGTGGATGATACGAAATTGGGATGACTAATGAACAGGCAGGAACAACCTTTTAAAATAAAAATAAAAATAAAGCAGAGGTGCCCAAACTTTTTGAGCCATGGGCTAGTCATGTGGTTCCGCCTACTGGAAGTGGAAGTAAAACATGCCCATGCATGTGCAAAATGCTGCCTTAAATGCACCCGCGGCTGTCATAAATGTGTTTGACAGTCGTGGGTCATTTACAGCAGCATTTTGCGCATGCATGAGTGTGTTTTACTTCTGCTTCCAGGAGCACCATGGGCACTGTGGGCTGGATGATTTGGTGCTGTGGGCCAGATCCGGCCCATGGGCTGTAGTTTGGGCACCCCCGATCTAAATAGACTTGAAGCTGAAAACAACAGAATGAAATTTAACAGGGATAAATGCAAAATTCTGCACCTAGCCAGGTTGGGTGGGGTGGGGACAAATGCACAGTTACAAAATGGGGTATATTTAGTTCTGTAATACTACACGTGAGAAAGATTTTGGTATTGTTGTAGATCACAAGCTGAATATGAGCCAATAGTGTGACATGGCTCCAAAAAAGGCCAAAGGTATTTTAGGCTACATTAACAGAATTATAGTCTCTAAAACAAATGAGATACTAGTCCTCCTCGATTTCGCACTAGATAGACCACATCTAGAGTACTGTGTTCATTTCTGGATGTCACACTTTAAGAAGAATGCCAACAACCCCAGATGAGGGCAAGAAGGATAAGCAGGAGACTGGACACCAAGTCCTATGAGGAAAGACTGAAGAAAAATTGCACATTTAGCCTTGGGGCCATTCAACAATTACATGATCCTCGAGGAGCAGAGGGGGTCTGCCATCTGAATTATGTAAAATTATTTGGGGGTGGGGGTGGGGGTAAAGGATTACATAATCCATTTGAAACTGTTGTGGTTTCAAAACATGGTGCTTTTTTAGGTTTAAAAATTATCTCTGGGAATTTTGATCCCATTTGGGAAGATGATCTTGATGTACCCCTGGCAGAAGATGACAAAGACTATGATGATGACACTCCGCTGATCCATTTAATAAATAATATTCCTGATTGGAGTGCACGCCCTTGGACATAAGAGAAATAAATAATAGCTGGTCCATAGAAAGTTTTTATTTTATTAGATGATTACGCTGTAAAACATTTCCTTCATAATTAATGTTTCAATATTATGTTGACTTCCTTGACACTGTTTCCTTTATATAATATTTTTATTTCTTACATTATTTTTTCTTTAATATTAATTGGAAGCAATAAATACTTTAACATTTAAGAAAGCTGCATTTTAGTTAACATTACTTTTAATTTTTATGACCCATTTTAACATTTTAAGTTAGTTAAAATGTTAATCCTTATAAAGGAGATAGTAGAAGAACACTATCAGAACTTTCCTCCCTTCAAAAAAAACTCTTCACAAAAGGTGTGATGCATTGACAATCATCGCCGATACATTCTGCATTAGGCACCAATAGTGAAAAGCTCTAAAAATTAGAGTTTTGATACAAAAGCTCTGGGTTACATAATTTTAAAGGGAGGGTGGTTCGAAGCAAAAATTATGGTCAGATTACATGGGGAGGTAAGAGGGTCAATTTCCCCCCAAAAATGGATCACACAATTGTTGAATCCACAGAACCACAGAAATAGTATCCTGAGCCCCCTTGGAAAAAGGCTAGGGAACCAACTACCTCAGGAAGTAATAGATACCTTTGCTTTGATTTGAATTCTTGCATTGAACAGTGCATTAGACATGATGCCCTCATTGGTTCCTTCTAACTCATTGACACTATGATTCTATGAGTGACTCCAACACTCTGGCAGATTTTTGTCAACCCTCTTTTAAACTTTTCAACTTCCACTGGCATGGAAGTAGGTTAGGGATCAAAAAGGTAAGTGCATGAGTGTTTGTGTGTTATCAAGTGGAAATTGTTATCATGTCCTCAGCTAAGGCGATATTTACCTATAATCACAAAAACTAACTCTCTCAAACTTCTTCTCCCAGGATTTCCAAGGCTGCTTCCACAGCCAGCTTTTATCTCCTCTGCAGATCCATTTCTGGAGGCAAGCCAGACCAGACTCAGATGCCAGAATCAGGCCTCAATCCTAGAACTCCAGGAGGTGTGATGCCAGCAGGTCCCAGCCAACAGCCCAAAACACAGCAAGCGGAGACATCAGCCAAAGATCACACCAGCCATCCATTTTTCGATGATTTTGGCATGCTTTTACCCCAAGGGGGGGAGGATTTGGGACACACACACATACACACAAGCCACTCAATGTTACACACCAATTGGGACTTCAAAGGATATCGTGCTCAGTTAAACACACAACCTTGCTTTACCTTTATGCCAACTTGGACTGCCACAAATACAGACTTCAAGTTACCAATGGACAGATTGGTTTGTACAATAAAATCCACACCAAGGGACAATTGGGACAATTTATGGCTTCACCACATGTAACCCCACTTCAAGAATCAGCGTCAGGAGAAGCAGCTGAATGTTTTTGTATATGTTTCACTATTTGCTATTGCTTGTATTGTCTTTGCATATCTTTGATTCTTTGCCTCTATACAGTGCTCAAGGTGGGATTTTCAAGAGACATATGAACTAGATTGTGAATTTTGCACACACTTCATGGCATATTACCCTCACATCTGCCACGCCATTACCACCCCTTGCTAGCAGGTCATGTCTTCACCTATGGGTGAGAGAAAGGAGCCAAACTGGGCCACCTCTACACAAAGGTTGATCATCCCGCAGCCAAATAAATCCCTGACTATGGTAATCCTTCAATTACCTTGTGTTTGCTTATGTCCATACCGATTACACCTCCCTATGTGTGAGGAAGTGTTTGCATAATAGCCAGAGAAGTCCTTTTGCAGGGTAGTCAAGGATTACCTTAGGAAAAGCATTTCTAGCACTGGGGGAAAAAGCCATCAATCACACCTCATCGGCCATTGCCATGTTAAACAGAGAGCAGGCTGAACTGAGACATGCAGTCTTAGACAGCCGTGCAGCAATTGACTATTTGCTGCTTTGACACCATTTGGGTTGCGAATCTGTCTGGGACATGTGCTATCACAACCTGATGGACACCTCTCGCAAAATCCAGGACTAGGTAACCAAACTTGACACCTCAGTCAAGAAGACAGAATTGGGCTAGCACTGTAGTCATGGGACCCCTGGAGGTGGGTGCAGACTGTGCCCCATACCATAATCATCACCATAGCAGTGGGGATTATGCTTTGCTGCTTTGCGCAGTGCATTCCTTCACTCTTGTCAATGTGCACCCCATGGCGGGGACCCCGGGAGATAGTTACGCCCAAGCAGATCATGCCTTATGTCTACTGCACCCTCAGCCAGGCTGATTTAACTAATAAAGGAAGGGGGAATGTGGGTTGCCCACGGGAATAATTGGCCAAACCTTTCCCCAGGGGTTCACCCAGCCTTCAACAGATCCGGGGACCAACCGGGCCCAAAAATTCATAAGGATCGTTCTGATGATGGCATCATGCCAGGAAGACCAATTGTCTCCTTGGTTGGATCCGCTCTTGAACCCACATCTCGATTTTTGAATTACCATCTTAGTCCGTTCACATTGAACACTGCCTCATATATTAAAAAACGACAGATTTCATCACACAAGTTGAAGGGTTGCACGTGCCTAAGGGTGGGGGCTTTATCACCATGGATGTCCAGGCACTTTATACCAATGTGCCCTTGGACGACATTAAAGAAATAGCATACCAACATTTGGAAACTTGTAATGAGCTGCACCCCCCACACACATTTTATTAGAACTTCTTGATTTAGTTTTGGATTATAATTTGTTTAGGTATGGTAAATTAATTTATTTGCAAATAAAAGGAGTGGCCATGGGGAGCTCGGTAGCACCCTCCCTGGCAAACTTGTATATGATTTGGTTTGAAGGGGAATTTATTTTAAAAGAGGAGAATAACCCTTTTTTTCATCATATTATCACTTACAAATGATTTTTGGATGATCTTTATTTTATTGTTGATGATTTGGGTATAGCACCTCAATTTGTGTCTTGGGTAAATAGTTTGAATAACAACCTTAAATTTACTCATAATTTTGGGGCAGAATCAATTCAGTTTTTAGATGTAAGCACTTATGTTTCTATGGAGTGGAGAGTGATGGTCAGACTATACAGAAAAACTACGGATAGAAACGCTTACTTGGACTTTAATTCATTTCACCCAAATCATTTAAAATACAATCTGCCTTATGGATTGTTTTTAAGAGCAAAAAGGAATTCTTCCATTGAGAATGACTTTGATAGGGCTAGTAGTACTATCTCCTCGTATTTACATCATAAAGGCTATTCGGATAAGAGCTAGGGCAGTACCTAGGGACAGATTGCTTCAACAAACTGTTAGGACATCGGAGAATAGATTACACTGTTCATTTGTATTTTCACCATTGTCGGGCCAAATACAGAATATCATTAATAGACATTGGCACATCGTTAATCATATACCGGTTGCTCCTCTCCACCTAGGATAGGGTTGAGGAAATCAAGATCGATTCAACAAATAGTGAGTAGAACAGACCACGAGTCCCATCTCTTACCCAAACAACCTTCGATAGTGGGTCATTTTAGATGTGGACAATGTATACATTGTGCTTTAGCCTGGCAGATCAAAATGGTCTCCATCCGCAGCAGCAATTATGTTTTATATTTAAGACACTTTTTGAATTGCAACAGCTCGGGCTGCATTTATCTATTGATTTGTTCATGTGGGTTAGGTTATGTGGGGGTGACTTCCCGCAAAATAAAAAACTAGGGTGGGGGAACATAGGTCTAAGATTCGCAATAAGAACCTGTCCGCACCGTTAGTCAGCCACTTTATGGAAGTAAATCATAATGACCAGGGCTTTAAATTTGTAGTACTTGAATGTATCAAACAGCAACCATATTACCGTATTAATGTAGATATTGCTTTAAGACAGAGGGAGAGTTTCTTTATTCACCAGTTCAACACTTTGCACCCATTTGGGCTTAATCAAGAAATTGACTATACTTGTTTCCTGTAATTAACCAGCTGTGTAAGAGGATAGCTTTAAAAATGTTCTTTGAGTAACTGTGGTTAACGTCCGTCAACACTAAAAGAATATACGAGTGAGGTCTAGGACGTGATAAAACGGATAAATAATACTATAAATTGGACTTTAACATCATAGGTAATGTATAATTCCTTATTCCAAGATCGTGTATATATGTATATATGTATATTTTGTATATATTCGATTAGTAATTATGTTTAAATTGTTGTTTAGATCCCTGAGGAAATTACTGAAAAATCCTGTATCGAAAGGATTTCGGATCTTTTGTGCTTTATATTTTGAAAAGACTGCAGTAATTAAATCTGTGCCTAGACAAACGGTTCCTGTGATTTTTCTAGTACCACGTTTGTCCCCTACTTTTTTGCTACAGATTAAGTTGGGCAAATAAGCCGTGCCAGACAGCAGGACAAACTAGGCACCTGAAGTCAATACACATAAGACTCTGAGATAAGGCAGGAACAATGGGTTTCGCCAGCCCAGACCTTAATTTGTTGTGGGTTGTCTATTAACCACAGAGCAATGTCCAAGAACAGGCATTGTACTGACCACCGGAAAATGTCACGTATGCAAGGTATTAGGGGGTCACGCGCTGGACTTCACCACACTATTGTCTCGTGTGTCTTCCTTGCAGTCAGCCACTCCTACACCTGGGAGCCATTGCAACAGTTTGGGCTATTTTAATCTATGGTTGATAATAAAGTTTGTTGTGGAACATAATTCATTAAAACTTTCTGTTGTCTAGCAACAATGTCAATTAGAGAAACTGCCTGTTTAGAAAGGTGGGGAAAACCCTGAGAGGAGGACAATAGGCCTATTTTAGTAGTCAAGTTCATTCAAATCACTAGTTCAATTCATCTATAGAAAAGTCATATTATAATTCTCCCTTCCATTTATTTCCTCATTTTTGTAGTAAGTTTTTTAAAATGCTTAGGGATAAAAAAAATCAATGTAGAATAAGCTGGCAAAGAATAGTTTTGTGGTTGCTGACAAGCCTCAGATGTGTCGGTCAGAGGGAATGTATACCAACAGATGACATGTTAAGCCAATGTTTTGGTATTGTTAAAAAACAAACATAAAAACAATCTAATAGTTGTGATGGCTACAGCTGCAAGATTACTAGTAGCTTTAAAACAAAGGCAAATACAAGCTTTAGGATAGAGGATTGACATAGAGAACTATGGGACATGACTTTGAATTATAAATTAACGTGGTTTAAAAATTAAAAAGAGATTAATAAATGAAGATGAATCTAAAGTCATTTTGGGGAAATGTATGATGTGATGGTCAAGGGAAAAGGGGTAAAACCTGGTTAAGAAACAGCTGGTTTTGGGAAATAGAGATGATGGAGAAAAAGAAAAATACCAATATTAGATTTTAAAAAAATATATTAGTTTCCGGGTGAAGGATGCACATTTATTTTATTTTTGATATAAGTTATGTTATTGTGTTGTTAAAGTGTTTTGTTGTCATGCTGTATTCATTTTTATATTTTGTATTTTACGAACAAAATATTTAAAAAGTTTTTTAAAAAAGAATTGTTTTTGGGATGTATTTTCATAGATCTAAGTACAAAAATTGAAGGATTACCTCTGTTTCAGCTCATTACGCATAATAGCTGTCTAGGATTCTAGGGCATTCTTTGTAGGTGGACCTCTATAAACACAGCTGTGCATTAGCACAGAAACAGTGTCCTCATTGGATAATGACAACCTTGTCGCCTGTGCAGCACCTGCGGCCGGAGCTCGTACGCCGGGACTTCTCTCCCTCAGCATTTTGGGCCCCCACCCCTTTCCCAGGACTCAAAAGGTGGCTGGTCGGGAATGGACTCTCACTGCCGCCCTGGACTCCACCCGCCACTCCCCCTCCCTGGGATCCTCTCCCTTGATTTTTGCTAGGGGGGAGGAAATACCACTGTACTACCATAGCTGTCAACAAGTCACACCAGCAGCTGAGCTTGGTTTTCAAGCTACTGGAACCCTGGTGTCAGCTCTCACCGGACCCTTTCATTTGGTTGTGTGAGACACACCACCAACGCTGTACCAACAGTCTCCTTCTCAGCTCCTCCTCTGGCCTGGCCGCCCTTGGGAGGTGAGAGCACAGTTGGTGGTCGAGGATGTAGTGGGGATGGGTGCCATAGAGGGGGGCTACAGGAAACATTGCCGTTGTTACGCCAACAGATAATTTGGGTGCTGTCCTTGGGGTGTTTTTCTGCTCTGTATGTGGGGTACTAAGGGTGGTTTTGTTATTATAAGATATTGTGTCTTTATTGATTTCATTGTATTATGTATCGATTATTACTATTTTGTATTATACCATTTATTGTATCTACATTGTACTTATTTTCTATGGATTTAGGGATTGTTTATTATATTGTTATGTATATTGTACTTTAAATTTGTTGTAATGCCGCCCAGAGTCGGCCATGTGCTGAGTGGGATGGGGTATAAATTAAAGTTGTTTATTATTATTATTATTATTATTATTATTATTATTATTATTATTATTATTATTATTATTATTATTATTGTTGTTGTTATTATTATTATTATTATTATTATTATTATTATTATTATTATTATTATTATTATTATTATTATTATTATTATTATTATTATTATTATTATTATTATTATTATTATTGTCTAGTAGGTAGTGATATTTTTCAAAGCCCCAGAATTGAAATCTAGATATCGGAGACAGAATCCATAATGGTTAAGTTATACCATAAGTGTCCTTTTCTGTGTCATATCACTATCAGGAATACACTCTGACGAGGTGCAAGAGAGGGCTCCATTGATTGTAACACTCCCATTGGAAAATAGCCCCTACATGGAAACCTGACTGGCATCAATGCTGTCTTCATCTTGGTGTAAATTAAATTAAAACCTGAATTTTTACTCTGGCAGGTGACATCTAGTGACAACATGGCCCCATCTGCACATGGTTAAGTTTTCTGGTGTGTTTTTTTTGTTTAAATATAGAAATTATTATTTTTTTAAAAAATTCAATGTATTTGACTGTGGTGTACTCATTTAAAGTACAGCAATATTACTTTATTTATTTATCTGAGTCTGAAGCACTAAAATATAAAATCAACAACATTTTTAAAGACACTAATCATCTGAACATGTATGCATAGATAAACTACATGTTTACATATTCACACTCTATTTTTCCAATATTCATCAGTTTGAATAACCTTGTCATTTGCTTCAAACAAATCCTCGATATCACTGTTCAGGCAAGTTGCCACAGATTAGCAGATGTTCATTGCAGGCGCACCCCCCAATAAAGGACTCAGACACTGGTAAAAGTGGATAACGGCATTGGGCCACATTTATTGATTCATGCCCTAGTCCGAATTATAAATTTCTATTGGTATTCAACCAATTATAATTCTTAAGGCAAGCAGGCCGAAGTAACACTGGTAAGGTTCCACCCAAAATTGCCAACGGCAATTGGTTACAATGTATCCATTTGTATCAATTTGTTTGTTGACAACAAACAAATTGTTGACCGTAGTCAATAATCTAACTACTGACCCCACCCTCTGACGTGTATCCGTAAAATAACGGGGTGATGCATGCTGCCTAGCTCGTGCCATCACCCCATTGCCTGGTTCATCGTTGACCGGACAACGTTAACCAACTTGTGCCTGTCTAGTGTTGTCCAGTCAATTGCGAACCTGCCGGATACCTGTGGGTCATAAATGTTTACCTTACCAGTGCTACCCGCCCATGTGACCAAAGTCAACAGCAGCAGCAAGAAAACCCCTATGTCAAACCATAGCAACAGTGTGGGATGGGCAAAAAAGCCAGGACCCGAAAGCCAATTGTAGGTCCCAGCCAAAAATTCCCACCCGGCCCCGAAGCGACCAAAATATCACACTGTTAACTAGGGAGGGGGTGGAGGGGAAAAACTTCTCCTCTCCGTCGCTTCGCAAAATGGCAGCTCGGCTGCCTCGTGGCCACCCCTTTTAAAGGGTGCTGGCCACGCCCCCCTAACTACCCGGATGTCCAAGTCCAGTGAGGGGGGGCGCAAAGAGCATGGTGGCCATTTTGGCGCCGCGCTTGCATTGCAGGAGCACCCCCCAATAAAGGACTCAGACACTGGTAAAAGTGGATAACGGCATTGGGCCACATTTATTGATTCATGCCCTAGTCCGAATTATAAATTTCTATTGGTATTCAACCAATTATAATTCTTAAGGCAAGCAGGCCGAAGTAACACTGGTAAGGTTCCACCCAAAATTGCCAAGGGCAATTGGTTACAATGTATCCATTTATATCAATTTGTTTGTTGACAACAAACAAATTGTTGACCGTAGTCAATAATCTAACTACTGACCCCACCCTCTGACGCGTATTCATAAAATAACGGGGTGATGCATGCTGCCTAGCTCGTGCCATCACCCCATTGCCTGGTTCATCGTTGACCGGACAACGTTAACCAACTTGTGCCTGTCTAGTGTTGTCCAGTCAATTGCGAACCTGCCGGATACCTGTGGGTCATAAATGTTTACCTTACCAGTGCTACCCTCCACACGGGGAGGCTTCAACAAAGGCTCACGGCCCCTCCCCCCCCAGACCGTCAGCTCGGTCAACAGGCCTGCTCGCCAATCTCCCAACAAGAGGTCCATACCTCCCGGCGACAGATGGACCCCATCCCCTGCGTAAAGCTCATAATTTTGGAGACTGATGGTGGGGTGTCATATGACGCGCCCCCAACCCTTGTCCAGAAAGAACCGGGCAATAGCCCTGTTAACCGAGCGCCGAGCCCGATCAAGGGCCTGGAGGTAAACCCTCCCCTGTAAGCGTGCCGCGGTATCATGTCCGACCAAAGTAGGGTTGTGGCAGGCCACACATAATGCAAGTAGGCCAGGTCACCGCAAATCGCATGCTTCAGCGATAGGCCCGTGACCTGTCCCAAATCATTACCCCCAAGGTGTATAATCAGGACATCAGGCGGATCAGCATCCCTGATGGAGAAAAGGAATGGCAACAGTTCCCGCCATAACATTCCGCGCTTACCGTACCACCTGAGACTTGCGGATGCACCCAGTCCCAGTCGGGGTCCCCACTCTGTCGCCGCAGCAAACTGCACTGCCCTGTGCACATAGCTGTGGCCCACCAGCCATACTGTCACCGGTGTAAGACGACACCCAGGGTCTGTCAAGGAAAAAAGGAAACAGGGCAGTGACTTAACTGGTACTCACTGTTGAAGAGGGCAAACATACAACTGAAAACATCGTGATCCCCACCTTCCCATGTTGCATATCTCAGCCCCAGAGTACCCAAACGCCGCTGCGGTGGAAGCCGCCCCTATCCTGAATGAATGGGTGCCGTAGCGAGCCCCAGGGAGGCCAACACTGGCTAGTGCCTTACCGGTCACCTTCCAAAATTGAAATTTAGTAAGGGGAGACCCATCTTGGTGACAGAAAAACGGGCCAGGGTGCGTACCACGTAGTGCAAGGAACTCCTATAGGGCACCAACCGGACAGATGTCTGCCATGGAACATCGTAGCAGTCTTACACCACTGCCTACACCGTGCTGATCAACCTTAGAGGAGCGTATCCTCAGCTGAGCCCAATCATTGGAAACATAGACATCTTCGAGTTCCAGTGCCCTACGACTCGCATCCGCCTTAGACAGTAGCATCAGGTCACTGATGTGGAGCGCCCCCAAAAAGGCCACCGTAGTAGCCGTGTGAAACAGGGTTGCCTCATACCTGTCGAAACACAGGTCATGTCAACCCCGTGCAAGGTGGGTAAGTACCCCTGGAGAAATCGGGTGGCGGTCGTCCGGTCTGCACCCACGTTCCCGCACCCACCCTTCCAAAACATATCGTATGCGAAAATCATTTGTGCTGTCAGCAAAAGCACCCATCTTGGCCATGAATGCCAGCACTGATAGCCTGGATGCTATGGTGCGGGGAGCTAAGCCCTGGGCATGTAAGTAAACCATAAATCGGAGGACGTGAGCCACTGGGATAGGCCAACTTTCAGGCAGCCGGGATCGGGCACAAAAGGCCCTGAATGAACTGAATGCATGGTTATACGCCTTACACGTGCGGGGGGCGAGCGACATGCCGATCGCCCGGTTCACCTCTCCTTGCCAAGCTTCCATATCTCGTCCGGGAGCGGCGAGGGAAATTCCTCTGCGTCCGGGGCCAAGGCACGGAACCGGGGGATCTGCAGGCGGCACAAAGCGTCAGCGATATCATTATTAATACCTGGAACATGTCTGGCCCTAAAAAGCACATTGAGGCGTAGGCTGCGCAACACAAACTGGCGAACCAGTTCCATAACCCTGGGAGATTTTGACGTCTGTGAGTTGACAATGTGGACAACTGCCGCATTGTCACACCAGAAATGAACGACCGAATTGGCCCACTCCTCGCCCCATAGCATCAAAGCTCCCAGAATGGGGATAAATTCCAGGTACGTGAGATCGCGCAAACGATCCATGCCGCACCAGGCTGGCGGCCACCTGCCGTAGGCTCACTTCCCTTCGAAGTAAATCCCATAACCCAGGGACCCTGATACATCCGACTGAACCTGAAAACGAGGGGAAACCAAAAGGTCGGACCTCCAAAATGAGACCCCATTGAATTCCCTCAGGAACTGAAGCCAGACGAGCATATCAGCCCTCATGCCCTTGTTCAGTCGGACCCTGTGGTGGGGCCTGGCCAAGCCAGTCATGGCGTCGCACAAGCATCGAGCAAATCCTCTGCCAGGTGCGACGACCCTGCAAGTGAAATTGAGGTGACCACGTAACACCTGGAGCTCCCGAAGGGACACCTTGCGTTTGGCCAGCAAGTCCAAAATAAGTGCAACGATCCGTGAAACCTTATCAACAGGTAACCTGGATGCTTGCACAACCGTGTCAATCTCCACCCCCAGGAATGTGAGCTTGGTTGAAGGGCCCTCGGTCTTTTCGGGCGCTAAAGGGACACTGAGTTCCTTCATTAGCGTCTGAAATGTATTTAGGAGACGCGTGCACGTGTCCCAGCCCCGTTCACCCCCGAATAAGAAATCATCGAGGTAGTGGGCTACAGACCGAGACCCTGACCTGCGAACAAAGGCCCATTGCAGGAAGGTGCTGAAGCGCTCAAATGCCGAGCATGAAATGGAGCAGCCAAAAGGCATGGCCTTGTCAAAATAAAATTCACCCCGGAACTTGAAACCCAGCAACTCAAAGTCACCCGGGTGCACTGGCAGGAGACGGAACGCGGACTTAATGTCGCACTTAGCCAGTAGTGCACCCGGGCCACATGAGCGCACCATGCGCAGGGCCTGGTCAAAAGATGTATACCTGACCGAATAAAGGTCGTCAGGGATAGCATCGTTGACCGAACGGCCGGCCGGGTAAGACAAGTGGTGTATCAAACGGAATTCCCCCGGTGACTTCTTGGGCACTAACCCCAACGGGGAAACCTTGAAATTGGGAAATGGTGGGACAGGGAAAGGGCCAGCGACCCTGCCAGCATTAACCTCCTTAGCAATGCTCATGGCAGCCACCTCCTCCCTTCCCCTAAGTGACAACAGGTTGGGGGCATCTTGGGGAGACCTGTCCCCCGTGAAAGGAATGTGAAACCCCTGCTGGAAACCCTCAAGCAGGTAAGCTGCATCCGCCCTCCTCGGGTACATCGTGAGCCAACGCTCCAACATGTCCACATTAATTGGGGAGGGGGCCTTTTGCTTGACCAGCTCCCTCCGCGGCAGTTCTGCCCGCTCCCTGTCTACCTCTACCTCTGCCCCACAGTCCGCCTGCCCTAGGACACGCGGAGGCGGCATGGGGGCCAGCACAAGAGGGACACTCGTGCCTGTATCGACACTGCTTCCTGTTACACGCACCATTGGCCGAGAAGCTCCAACACAGCAGGCGGGCTGGAACCCCCTGCCCCGCCACCTGGCGGGGTGCCTGGGCTGAAGCAGCTCGCTGGACCGCATGTCCACAATGGTACCTCTCCCCTGGCGCAGGGCACGTGGGGGTCATGTACAGAAGCCACAGCTTCTGGCAGGGCTCATCCCACCTCATCTCTGGGTGTAGGGGCACTCTCATACGGAATTCTTCGTCGTAAGCCAACCACGACGGGCCAGGGAAATCCACCATCGCCCGGTATATGTTGTCCAAATACTGGACCATCAGAATCGCCAGGTCAGGCCGGGCCCTGAGGTACACCGCCATGTATATAAGGTACGCGGGTAACCAGTTGGCCCACGTGCGTGGCGGCTTACGTCGACGTGACTGCTCCTTGTCCTTCTCGTCCTGCCCCTCCCTCTCCTCTTTGGTGGGTTCTCTATTCAAGAGGGAGAAAAGGTCCACATACTCCCCCCGCCAGATCTTTTCCTTGGTGGCCTGGGCCAGATGATCCCCGAGGGGGTAACAAATAACCTGCTGTCGGCAAGGCCGACACCGGAACAGTGACAGTGCTGGGCACCATGAAAGGAGCCTGGACCAGCCCCGCCACCCCCAGTAAGTTCCCCTCGGGACAGGGTACCCCGCCCCAAGAGGGGCCCTGGAGTGCCGGAGCCGTTCCCAGATGGGCCGGCGGTGGCTGACCCGCCGCCCCAGCCAGGCGACGCCACGGCCACTGCAAACCTCCCCCCGTTGTGGGTGGTGGTGTGGGTGCACTAGCTTGAACCGTATACTCACAAGTTGCACCCCCATGGGCCGCCCCCACCGGGGGTTCCGGCCCACTGCGGGCGTCGGAGCTCGCGACCGCAACCGAGCTCGTAGACGGGGCCTGACCACTACCTGCCGGCGGCATCTGCTGCGTGGGGAGCTGCAAGGCTGCGGCTGGCGCCGACCTACTCGCCCCAGGCAGCTCAACCCTTTCGGCCACCTGCCGAGGACCTGCAGGCGCTGAGTTGACCTGTAAACCAAAAGGTGCCCCGGATGGATTAACTACCCCTAAAGATGCCCCCAGGGCCGCTACACGGGCCAGTAGGGCATCCACATTTACATAGCCCCCAACGCTGATGGGGGGCAAAGGGCCGGCCGGCCCACTGGTCGCTGGTGCCGGGCCAGGTCTCTGGACCCCGGGGCCCGAATATGGCCATGCCCCAATCACCGGCCCCTGGGGGGGCCGGGGGCATGCCCTGCCAGGAAAGGGAACCCAGCCAACCCCCTTGGTTAAAGCGCACCGCTGGAAGCTGCGTGCCAAGGCCCGAAGGCCCAGCTTGGCTATGCGCCAAGCCCGGGCCGGTGGCCGCTAATTGCGGGCCGGGGGCCGCATCCCCTGCAGGGCCGGTCTGAGGCTGCCCAGCCTCGGCCAGGGTGCAAGCGACCCCATCCCGCCGGTCCCGGCGGGCGACCCCGGAAAGGGGGCCTGCTGAGGGGGCGCAGTCGCGGTCCTCCGACTCGGCTGGCGCCTCCGCGAAGTGCGAACCGTGTTTGCCATGGCCTTCTTTTTAGAAGGCATCGCTGCAATTCGCTGGGAAGCCGATAAAAGAATCGCAGAAGAAACCGCTGCCCAAAGAGGCTTCCCGGCTAAAAGGAAGAGCGACGGAGCAAAAGGGGAAAAACTTCTCCTCTCCGTCGCTTCGCGAAATGGCAGCGCGGCTGCCTCGTGGCCACCCCTTTTAAAGGGTGCTGGCCATGCCCCCCTAACTACCGGGATGTCCAAGTCCGGTGGGGGGGGGCCCCGCAAAGAGTGTGGCGGCCATTTTGGTGCCGCGCTTGCATTGTGTCTTTTCAAACTGATTTCAACCTATGACAACCCCTTCAAGGTTTTTTTTTTCTAAGTAGAGAACACACAGTATTGGATTACCATTTCCTTCATCTGCAGGTGCCCTGGGACTATGTGCTTTGCCCTAGACCAGAGGTTCTCAATCTATGGCCCATAGGCCAGATCCAGCCCATGGCACAAAATAATCTGGCCCCCAGCCTTGCTCGATCCACTGCCACCAGCAGAATCAGCAACGAACTCTTTTATTGCCATCATAAACACGTTTACTACAGACATAAAGGAGTCCATGGCCATCATAAACATGTTTACGACAGCCGCAGATACCTTTGACAGAGCGTTTACAGCAGGTGAAACCACCAGTCCAGCCTGCTCAGCTGTCTGAGGGGGCGGAGTCAGGCCCACGCCTGAAAAATGTTGAGAACCCCTGCCCTAGACTATTTAGGCTGGGAAGGCTTTTTGTGTAGTCCTGCTTAGGTGGCTTCCAAGTGCCCTAAACCACACTGAGTTTAGGGCACTTGGAGAGACTGAGAAAGGAACAAGCCAGATTCCATTGCGGAATGTCTTGCATTGAACAAATAGTCTCCTTACAAAATATATTAGAACAGTGTATTGAGTATCGGCATGCACTGGCCATTAATTTCATTGATTTCAAGAAAGCATTTGATAGTGTCCACAGAGAGTCTCTCTGGAAGATCCTGCATCTATACAGAATACCAGAAATCTTCATTACTATTTCAAAAGACCTATACCTATGATCAAGCTGCTGTGTTATGACTGAGAACTTTCATATGGACTTCTTCAAGTCCCTATGGGGCAAGGCAAAGCTGTATTGCAGGCGCACCCCCCAATAAAGGACTCAGACACTGATGAAAGTGGATAACGGCATTGGGCCACATTTATTGATTCATGCCCTCGTCCGAATTATAAATTTCTATTGGTAATTGACCAATCATAATTCTTAAGGCAAGCAGGCCGAAGTAACACTGGTAAGGTACCACCCAAAATTGCCAACGGCAATTGTTACAATGTATCTATTTGTATCAATTTGTTTGTTGACAACAAACAAATTGTTGACCGTAGTCAATATCTAACTAATGACCCCACCCTTTGACGCGTATCCGTAAAATCACGGGGTGATGCATGCTGTCTAGCTGTAGCCATGACCCCGTCGCCTAGTTCGTCGTTGACCGGACAACGTTTAACCAACTTATGCCTGTCTAGTGTTGTCCAGTCAATTGCGAACCTGCCGGATACCTGTGGGTCATAAATGTTTACCTTACTAGTGCTACCCGCCACACGGAGGGTCTTCAAAGAAGGCCCGACGCCCCCCCCCCCCAGAACGTCAGCTCGGTCAACAGGCCTGCTCACCAATCACCCAACAGGAGGTCCATACCTCCTCGCGACAGATGGACCCCATCCCCTGCATAAAGGTCATAATTTTGTAGACTAATGGCAGGGTGACGACTGACCCGCCCCCAAGCCCTGTCGACAAGGAACCGCGCCACCGCCCTATTTACCATGCGTCTAGCGCGGTCAAGGGCCAGGAGGTCGAAACCTCCTCTATACTCATGGCGCGGAACCATGTCCGACCAAACAAGGGTTGTGGCGGGCCATACGTAATGCAGGTAGGCAAGGTCGCCACAAATCCCATGCTTCAGCGATAAGCCGGTGACCTGGCCCAAATCATTGCCCCCAAGGTGTATGATCAGAATGTCAGGCGGGTCAGCATACTGGCCTGAAAAAAGGAAGGGCAACAGCTCCCGCCATAACATCCCGGGCTTACCATGCCATGTGAGACTTGCGTATGCACCCAGTCCCAGTCGGGGTCCCCACTCTGTCGCTGCAGCGTAACGCGCTGCCCTGTGCACGTAGCTATGGCCCACCAGCCATACTGTCACCGGTGTAATACGACACCCTGGGTCTGTAAGGAAAACGAGGAAGAGAAGGTACGGTGACTTAACTGGTACTCACGGCGGAAGTGGGCGAACATAAAACTGAAAACATTGCGAACCCCACCTTCCCATGCTGCGTATGTCAGCCACGGAGTACCCAAAAGCAGCTGCAGTGGACGCCGCCCCTATCCTGAAGGAATGGGTGCCATAACCGGCCCCCGGGAGGCCGACACTGGCCAGCGCTTTGCCTGTCACCTTCCAAAATTGAAATTTAGTAAGGGGAGACCCATCTTGGTGACAGAAAAACAGGCCATGGTGCATGCCACGCAGTGCAATAAACTCCTGTAGGGCACCAACCGGACAGATGTCTGCCAAAGAACACCGTAGCAGTCTAACACCACTGCCTACGCCATGCTGATCTGTCTTAGAGGAGTGTATCCTCAACTGAGCCCAGTCTTTGGCAACAAATACATCTTCGAGTTCCAGTGCCCTACGACTTGCATCCGCCTTAGACAGCATCACAAGCTCGGTGATGTGGAGCGCTCCAAAAAATGCCACCATTGTGGCTGCATGAAATAGGGCTGCCTCATATCTATCAAAACAGAGGCCAGGCCAGCCCCGGGCCAATTGGGTAAGAACCCCTGGGGAAATCGGGTGGCGGTCATCCGGGCAACGCCCACGCTCCCGCACCCACCCCTCCAAAACATGTCTCACACGGAAGTCAGTGGTACTGTCCACATGACCTCCCACCTTGGCCATAAAAGCCAACGCTGACAGCCTAGATGCTATGGTGCGAGGTGCAAGGCCCTGGTCATGCAGGTAAACCATGAACCGCAGTACATGGGTTACCGGGATCGGCCAGGTTCCTGGCAGCTGGAATTGGGTACAGAATGCTCTGAAAGAATTAAATGCGTGGTGATACGCCTTACATGTGCGTGGCGCTAGTGACAAGCCAATCGCCCAGTTCACCTCTCCTTGCCAATGGTCCATATCTCGTCCAGGAGTGGCGAGGGAAATTCCTCCGCATCCGGGGCCAAGGCACAGAACCGGGGGATCTGCAGGCGGGACAAAGCGTCAGCAATATCATTATTGACCCCCGGGACATGCCTGGCCCTGAAGAGGATGTTGAGGCGCAGGCTGCGCAACACAAACTGGCGCACTAGATCCATGACCCTGGGTGATTTGGAAGTCTGTGAATTGACAATGTGAACAACGGCCGCATTGTCACACCAGAAATGTACAACCGAGTTGGCCCACTCCTCGCCCCATAGCATCAAAGCACCCAGGATAGGGAAAAATTCCAGATACGTGAGATCACGCAGGTGACCCGTGCCTGCCCAGGCCGGTGGCCACCCACCATAGGCCCACTTCCCATTGAAGTACATCCCATAACCCAGGGATCCCGAGGCATCGGACTGAATCTGAAAGCAAGGGGAAGCCAGGAGGTCAGACCTCCAAAATGACACCCCATTGAACCCCCTCAGGAACTGTAGCCAGACAAGCATGTCTGCCCTGATACCCCGGGTAAGCCTAACCCTATGGTGGGGCCTGGATAATCCTGCCATGGAGTCGCACAAGCGCCGAGCAAATGCCCTGCCCGGTGCGACAACCCTGCAAGTGAAATTGTGGTGACCATGTAGCACCTGCAGTTCCTTCAATGATGCCTTGCGCTTGGCCAGCAAGTCTGAGATAAGGGCCACTATCCTTGACACCTTATCCCGCGGTAACCTAGAAGCCTGCGCTACCGTGTCAATCTCCACCCCCAGGAAGACTAGCTGGGTAGATGGGCCCTCGGTCTTTTCGGGCGCTAAAGGGACACCAAGTTCCTCCATTAGCATCTGAAATGTGTTGAGGAGACGTGTACATGTGTCCCAGCCCCGTTCACCCCCGAATAAAAAGTCATCCAGGTAATGGGCTACAGACCGGGACCCTGACCTGCGGACGAAAGCCCACTCTAGGAAGGTGCTGAAGCGCTCGAAAGCCGAGCATGATATGGAACATCCAAAAGGCATGGCCTTATCAAAGTAATATTCACCCCGGAACTTAAAACCCAGCAATTCAAAGTCACCCGGGTGCACCGGCAAGAGGCGAAACGCCGACTTAATGTCGCACTTAGCCAACAGCGCACCCGGGCCACATGAGCGCACCATGCGCAGCGCATGGTCAAAAGATGTATACCTGACTGAACAAAGGTCATCAGGGATAGCATCATTGACCGATCGGCCAGCTGGGTAGGACAAGTGATGAATAAGGCAAAACTCGCCCGGTGACTTTTTGGGCACCAAGCCCAAGGGCGATACCTTAAGATTGGGAAACGGGGGTGAAGGGAAAGGTCCGGCGACACTGCCCGCATCAACCTCCTTATTAATGCTGGCAGCAGCCACCTCGTCCCTCCCCCTAAGGGACAAAAGGTTGGGGGCATCCTGAGGGGACCTATCACCCATGAAAGGGATACGGAACCCCTGTCTAAAACCCTGAAGGAGGTAATCCGCATCCTCCCCCCTCGGGTACAATGCGAGCCAACGCTCCAACATGTCCACATCAATTGGGGAGGGAGCCTTTCGGTGAACCAGCTCCATCTGCGGCAGTCTTGCCAGCCCCCTGTCCGCCCCTCCCTCTGCCCCGCATCCCTCCAGGCCTGGGACAGGCAGAGGCCGCATGGGGGCCAGCACAGGAGGGACACTCATGCCTGTACTTGCAATTCTTCCTATTGCAGGAACCATTGGACGAGAAAGTCCAGCACAGCAGGCGGGCTGGAACCCCCTGCCCCGCCACCTGGTGGGGTACCTGTGCTGGGGCCCCTCGCTGGACCGCATGTCCACAATGGTATCTCTCCCCGGGCGTGGGGCACGTGGGAGTCATGTACAGAAGCCAAAGCCTCTGGCAGGGCTCGTCCCACCTCATCTCGGGGTGCAGGGGAATCCGCATACGGAATTCCTCGTCATAAGCCAACCACGACGGGCCCGGGAAGTCGACCATCGCCCGATAGATGTTGTCCAAATACTGGACCATCGGAATTGCCAAATCCGGCCGGGCCCTAAGGTAGACCGCCATGTATATGAGGTAGGCCGGCAACCAGTTGGCCCACGTACGTGGAGGCTTGCGACGACGTGCCTGCTCCTTATCCTTCTCGTCTTGCATCTCCTTCTCCTCCTTGGTGGGCTCTCTGTTAAGGAGGGAGAAGATATCCACATACTCCCCCCGCCAGATCTTCTCTTTGGTGGTCTGGGCCAAATGGTCACCTAATGGCAAGGAATACCCCGCTGTCGGCAAGGCCGACACAGGTACAGTAGAAACTGCGGGCATCTGGAAAGGGGCCTGGACTAACCCGGTCACCCCCGAAACATTCCCGACAGGGTAAGAAACACCCCCAACCACGGGGCCCTGGGTGATAGTTGACGTCACCGGGTGGGGCGTCAGCGACTGGACCGCCGCGCCACCCGTGCGAGGCCAAGGCCATTGAAAAGCCCCCCCCCAGCGTGGCCACGTGTGTAGGTGCACTAGTTTGGAACGCATACTCACATGCTGCACCCCCATGGGCCGCCCCCACCAGGGGTTCCGGCCCATTGGGGGCGTCGGAGCTCACGACCGCCGTAGAGCTCGTCGACGGGGCTTGACCCGCACCGGCCTGTTGGTTGGGGAGCTGGGAGGCAGTGGCCGACGCCGGGCCACACGCCTCAGGCAGCTCGACCCGTCCCGCCGCCTGCCGCTGCCCAGCAGACGACGCGTCGAACTGCACCCCAAAAGGGGCCCCAGGGTGACTAACCCGGGCCAGGGATGCCTCAAGGGCCGCAACGCAGGCCAGGAGGGCCTCCACGCTGACCTGGCCACCTAAAACAAGGGGGTGTGAAGGGCCAGCCGGCCCGCTAACTACAGGCAGCGGTACAGGTCCCTGCACCCCGGGGCCCGAATAGGGCCACGACCCTAAACCCGGGCCCGGTAGGGCCGAGGGAGCACCCTGCCAGGGAAGGGGACCACACCACCACCCTAGGCTGGAAGCCCCCGGAGCGAGCTGCGCCCCGATGGAGGAAGGCCCAGAGGAATGGGCCACGCCAGCAGCGGTGGCCACCGCTTGTGGGCCGAGGGCCGCGGCCCCTACTGGGCCCGTGCGCGGGCCACCAGCCTCCGGCCAAGGGGGAATTAACCCCATCCCACCGGTCCCGGTGGGTTCAGGCAGAGGAGGCTGCTGGGGAGGCGCAACCGTGGTCCTCCGACCCGGATTGCGCCTCCGTACTGCCCGAGCCGCGCTCGCAGCCGCCTTCTTCTTCGAGGGCATCGCAGCTAACCGATGGGAAGCCGAAAATGAGAAAACCAGCAGCCAAGAGGCTTCCCGGTGAAGGGTAAAAGCGACGGAGGTAAGAGGGAAAAACTTCTCCGCTCCGTCGCTTCGCAAAATGGCAGCGCGGCTGCCTCGTGGCCACCCCTTTTATAAGGGAGCTGGCCATGCCCCCTAACTACCCAGATGCCTTCGTCCGGTGGGGGGGGCCCGCAAAGAGCGCGGCGGCCATTTTGGCGCCGCGCTTGCATTCTATCTCTGTTCCTCTTCCTCTTGACAAGCACAAGCACTGGGACAGGCATCCTTAGGTCTAACCAAGATTGCTTGGCAACCTAGATTTTGCTGATGACATCACTTTGCTTGAGTAAGATTTAATTTAATTTTCAAATTTATAATGCCACCCCCTCACTGAAGTGACTCCGGGCGGCTAACAGATAAAAATATAAAACAGGTAAAGAGGACATCATGATAAAATCATTTAAAACCCTCCCCATTAAAAACCCACCCACCCAAGCAATAGAAAAGGGAGGATCTAGATTATTTACACAAGCCAGCAGGCGGGGCTCACTCCTCTATCAGTACCCCACACCTGTCCCCCCAGCCCGGTTTTAAGCTCTTTCCTAAAGGGCAGCAGTTCCTTCTTTAGGCATAACTGTATTGGCAGGAGATTCCATAGGGCTGGTGTGGACACAGAGAAGGCCCTCCTTCTTGTGCTAGAGAGATGAGCCTCTCTAGCTGATGGCACAATTAGAGAGCCCCTCCGGTCCACTCTGGGTGGATGGACAGATGTTCTTGGGGAGATGAAACTACAACAGGCGATGACTGCCCTGGACAAGGAAGCAAAAAAAAGTCTTAAGATAAAAGCTGAGAAGTCAAAGGTCATGCATGTGAACAGGGATACAGGGACTCATACACATGACAGAGCAGCTAGAGAAAGTAGGGAGTTTACTTATTTGGACAGTATCGTCTTCTTTGCTACCTCCTTTGCTCCATCAGGTGTTGAGGGAGATGCAAGGTTCTTGCTCTGGCCTCCACTGACGTTATCACACTTGGACAGTATGATTGCCTGAGATGGAGATGCAGAGGTAGAAGTCAAATGCTACCTTGGAAAAGCAACAGCTGTCTTCCGGAGAATGGATAAGATCTGGTCCTTGCCATCTATATCACTGAAAACTAAACTAGGTTTGTTCACTTTCATAGTGATCCCAACAGCCATCTATGCCTGTGAGACTTAGAAGTCATCAGCAAGTATGAAGAAGTGACTTGACATCTTCCAGCAGAGGTGCCTCTGCCGAATTTTAAAGATTCAATATTTTCACCATCTTATCAAAGAGGAGGTTTTTCAAAGGAATGGCTTGTGCAAATTACATATCATTGTTACATGAAGAAGACTCCAAATGGCAAGTCATATATTTTGTGTGGAATAAAACAGGATCCCTAAGGTGGTAATAAGTTGGACTCCTCCTAATGCTAAAGGACAGCGAGGACACCCTTGAAATACATGTCAAAGAACTTTCAAAACAGATTTAAAGCCCCTGAAAATGACATGGGAGGATGCCAAAGTACTGTACTTGCTCAAGACCAAACCATTGGAGATCCCTTGCTGCTCAATATGCTACATAGCATGGGAGCATCTAAGTCTAAGTAAATGGGCTGAGTAAATAGTGTTCTTTTAGGTATTGCAAAGGTTTAACTGACATGCTCAACCATTTGTATTAAGCAATGCCTTCTATGAATATAAGATGAAATACAGGGCTCATTTTGTTATTGTAGCACAGTCACACTTCTGAAACTTCAGTGCTCTTCCCAATTCCACTTCAACATTTTAGTGCATAAAGAATTCCCCTTCCTTTTTCTTGCAAAGAGCCCTGTTAGGTGGAAATGAGATCCAAAGGACATCATGCAGAAAAATCTGCTTTGGAAACTCAATTGGTAGTGATTGATTTTTCTTGCCCCCAAAAAATTAGGTTTGTGTGCTTTAAATGATTCATGGTTCATTAGTTCAGGTTAGATAAAACTTTTACTTGGTTATTTTGGGCCAGAGAATTCAATAAAAGAAAGGAAAGCAATTGTGCTTGTCACTCAGACTCCAGGGGAATGGAGGGGTGAATTCTGACATTTTTGTCTGAATTTTGATGATGGTCCTTTAGAGTGAAAACCAGAAGCTATCCTGAGGGATTCTGAAAGACTTTTTGAAGCAAGAGCTTTTGCAGTAGCTCTGCAGATGTGAGTAATCAGTGCCTCTGACAGACTGGCTTTTTGCTGTCTCATTGCAGTATAAAAAATGTCTGTACAATATAATACCGAAATGGGATTATCCAAATGCTCTTTCCTGTTCGTGAAAAACACCTCATTCTTCCCATCTGGTTGCTGGTGTGCAAGCAACTGTAACACAGATATCTTTTGCATCACTAGGATAAAATAACTAAACCAGGGGTGGGCATCAGCAGGTTTGTACCAGTTCACCAGAACCGGTAGCAGAAATTCTGGCTGACCCCACCCATCCAAGTTTTGAAATAAAGTAGTCCTAATTTGGGTGCAATACAGGGCTTTCCCTCTGGCAATGCCCACCATACCACACCCACAGTGTGGTAGTAATTTTCTTTTGAGCCCACCACTGAAATAAACAAAAGTAAAAAAAGAAAAATGTTGTGGCACCTTAAAGACTAATTACTATACTTTAACGTGAGCTTTTGTGGATCAATTCCACTTCTGTGAAGTGGGTTTAGGAAGAAGTTTCAGAATAATGACCATGTGAGAATAACAAAATGTGGCCTCTGTTTCATCATATATTCACTGGTGAATTAGCATATCAGAAAACAAAAACAAACAAAAAATAAAAGCACTGCAGCACTTTAAAGACTAACTGCTATATTTTTACTGTGAGCTTTTGTGGATCAAGTCTACTCCTTCAGACAAAGGAATAAAACTTCCTTTATATACACCAGATCCAGGGGTCAAGATGCCACAAGGCAAATGGATCGCAAAGCAATGAGGTAAAGAGTAATCAAGCAGAATGACAGACAAGCATGCATATCAATACATCTTGATAATTCATGCTGGTGAATTAGCATTTCAGTCAATCTTTTGCAGTACTGCAGTACGTTTGCAGTCTTCTTGCTTTGTTTTGTCACTTGTTTGATATGTCTGCACACACTAACACAGCTATCACTCTGAAAAATAGGAAAACATAAGGCAAAGTGAGCCAGGAGGGAAAAATACAAAATGCAGCTCCAGGCTCCATTACAGACTGTCAGTTTCTCACAAAGGGATGCTGCTATTAGAGGCTCAATGTGGCAAATTAAAGATTTTCAAAAAGTATAACTGATGTAGTGCATCCAAGATAGTCTATATACAGTCAATTTTTTTACTTCCCTTTCCCTCTGCTGAGCAAGGGAAGTGATCAATTTGCCAATATTTGGAAGTGGCTTGCTTATTAAGTCGCTTCACAATATTAGCAGAATCAAACTGGATGGCTTGCTTTGGGTCATTTTGAGCAATAACAATTGCTGGCACTGACCCAAATCAGAGCAATCTTGTTTCACAAGAAGAATAGAATCCCCTTGGTAGAGGCATACCTGTCAACCGCGGCTCCAGAAAATCCGGGACCTGCGCAGAACGGTTCTGCGCAGATTGCTTTTTACACATGCATAAAAGCCTTCTATGCATGCATAAAACAACTTGCACAGAACCGTTCTGTGCAGCTCACTTCTACGCATGCGTAGAAGGTTTTTACGCATGTGTAGAAGGCTTCTACGATCCCCTTCTGCACAGAAGCCTTCTACGCATGCGTAGAAGGGTTCTACGCAATCGTAGAAGGGTTCTACACAAGCGTAGAAAGGTTCTATGCAAGCGTAGAAGGGTTCTACGCATGCATTAAAGCCTTCTACGCATGCGTAGAAGCGAGCTGCGCAGAAGGGATGCGCAGTAACGCCTTTCCCCCTGCTGCCAAATTCTGGGGTTTCAGCAGCTCCAGGCGGGAAATGGCAAAAATCGGCGCCGAAAAATGGGAAATCCTGGCCAATCCAGGAAGGTTGACAGGTATGGATAGAGGCTACAAGTGTGCAGGTAGGAATGCTATGAGGGTGGTGTGGTGCATGATTTTCAAGACTGCCTGTTCCCACCCTGCAGTGTACCAAACAGTGGGCCAAAAGTAGTCAGCCTCTAACTCATAGACTCATATTCAGGCCAGAAAAATCAGTATTCTCCCTCAATGGAAGCCCCCATCCATCCAGACTGTCTCCTCAATATATCCTCCATCATGCCTATTAATCTCTGTTACATTGGGATCATCTGGCTAATGATGGCTATCTGGAGTTCCATTATGTTGCCATGTCCTGAATTATGCTGTGCAGTGACAATTACTGTATTTTCTGGTGTATAAGACTACTTTTTAACCCCGAAAAATCTGTGCCAAAGTCGGGGGTCGTCTTATAGGACAGGTACTTAACTGCAGCTGACAAGTATATTCCAAACTCTATATTTTAACTGGAAAAGTTGGGGGTCGTCTTATACGCCCAGTCGTCTTATACGCCAGAAATACGGTAATTTTTTTTTACTTGCTCCTCCTGCAACAAAACTTTGATGACAAATTTCTGATTTAGAGAAATGCCTTGATATAGAGAATGGAAATGTATGCTGAGGGTTCAGAAAAGAACACACAGAAACCTGCTGCACTGCAAGCTTACACCAAAGTATATCCTAACAGCAAATGCTCGGGGGATTTATAAGGAGCTATGCCCACCTTTCATTTGGAAAGAACTAGTGTGGAAAAAAAATACCTTCTGGTAACTGAGCCTATTTCTATATTTCATTTCATGCATACAGGCATCATTTACATGTTTCATTCTCACGCCAGTCCCCCCTCCTTTGAGAAACCCATGGCAACCTCAATCAGGAGACAATGAGTTTGTTGCACTCTCTACTCTTGATGCCACAATGTGTGAGGAATTTAAGTTTTATTTCTCAAGAAATCATTCCAAGATGCCTGAGAAATGAGTTTCACTTTCACTTCTTCTTTTAGTACAGGGGTAGCCAACCTATGGCCCACAGGCCAGATCCAGCCCATGGTGCCAAATTAACTGGCCTATGCCCTCACTCCAGCAGTCACCACCCCCACCAGAATTGGCTACAATATGGCTGTTATAAACACATTTACAACAGCTATGACCTTATTTATGGCTGTTATAAACTTTTACAACAGCCATAAATGACTTTCTGGCTAATTCCAGCAGCAGCAGCGGCTGGCCCACCAGTGTGGCCCACCAACTATCTGAGGGAATGTAACCTGGCCCCCAATTTCAAAAGGATGGCAATCCCTGCTCTAGCAAGTAAAAACCTAGCTTTTTTGCTTTCTAATCTATAAGGTAATTTGGATTCTAAATATTAGATTTTTTTTACAAATATTACAACTATCAGATTTAAATTTAGATATATTTGGAACTATCAGAATATGGCATTATTCTGAAACAAACTATCAATGAACAAGAATTAACTTGTTTCTATAACTGAAGAGATTTCCTGAAGAAGGAACAAAAGTTCGAAAAAGTCAAATTAACTAGTACAGTATTGACTTTGAAATGTTTTCACATGCTGTCTTAGTGAAAAGCCTGATTTGGAAGAGTTTTAGTTAAACCCTCAATGGAATTATTTTTGTTTATTTATATGAAGTGAAAATTCAAGTGAAGCCTTATCCAGAAGAATCTTATCACACCCGCAGTGGAATTATCTTTGTTTATCCCTGTGATGCACAAGTATAAGTAAAGAACAGATATTTAAAAAACAGGACTCTATAGGAGTATTTTATATTCTTCATCTCAAACGGTTCACTACGTTCTATTGGATATACACCATTTCGCCAACTTCCTCTACTATATATTATTCTGAAAATTCCAAATATTTCCTAATCTGAATACACATCCATAATTTTTACTTGTATTTCATGCATTTTGGAATTCTGTTGCAGGGAATCCAAATTATGACATCTTAAAACCAATAATGCCCCATTCCCCACAAAAGCCTGGAGCATGTGGAACAGGTCAGTTTCTATCAGCATTCTCCAAGAGCAAATTCTCCGTGAATCCCTAGTGATGAGTGGACTTTGTAATTTGGCTTGCTTTCAGGAGGTATTACAGCAAACCTGTCCTCCTTTCTTAGGAATGCTCTCACAGAGCCTATGCTATATGTTGCCTTGGTGACACTGACTTTAGTGATTACCTATCAAGGCAAAGCTGTCACAGTGAACTAGACCATAAACTTTGCAAAATGATTAATGAACAGAAAACTGAAAATATTAACATCTTTAGTTAGTCAGTCATAGTTTGGGAAGAACCAAATCAAGACTAATTTGCAGTTCAAACATCTTGTGTTAAGAAATATAGCCCCATTTACCCTCATCAGGATCTGAAATTCTATCCAATCAGCCCTTGACTCAACAGTATTACCAGTATGATTGTCATTAATTAGAGAACATAATGTAATGTAAAATAAGATGTGAATAGTTGTTTCAGGTAAAATCAAAGGCTCATCCAGGCTAGAGCTCTATTCATACAGGTTACAACCAGATGCCCAGAGGAAGCCTACAGGCAGAATTTGAGTAGAGTTGCAACATCTCCAGCTGATAAAGTCATGCTGCCTCTTATCCTGGATAGCCATCCTGATTGGCATCCATTGATAGCCTTTAGCTATATTAATGCAAGCAATCTCCCTTTAAAGCTGTCGAAGTTGCTCAGATCATTATGTCTTGTGATACTGAAATCCACAGTGCCTTGTGGAAATAAATACTTCATTTTACTAATCCTGGATACATCTCCACTCAATGTCACTGGTAGTCCTGCATTCTAGTGTGTGGAGCAGAAATGCATCCTATGATGATGGTGATGATGAAGACACAAAATCCTCTTCAAAATAGTTTTTGTTCACTATACCCAAAGTCCTAGAAATAATAATACTGAGAACTGATTGACAGATTACTGGTAGGTATATTGTTATTATTTTTATAGTTTGGGGAAAAGGTCTTTCACTTCTTATTTTCTTGATTCTTATAGCATGTCTTTGAAGAATGAATCAATAAGTCTAGAAATCCATATGATTTTTCCATGTAAAAATCTGCAGCTCAGGCAAATGACAGCAAAAATCACGAAACATCCTGAAACATAAGAATGGATGCTAAGATGTATCATAAATTTATTTTAAGTAACCTTTACAATTGACTAGAATGGAAATTGTATGCCAGAAAAATCTTATATCTCATTGTAGACTTCAGTGTAAAAGCAATCTGTCAGTTAACTTTTTTGTTATATGGGGCTGCCATGTATCAAGTGTCTTATGGAGAAAAAAGATATAGAAAGTAATAGAAGTAATTTTCACACTTTAAAACATAAATATTATGGAAATGGAAGTCTTAAAACATTGACTCAGAAGTAAGTCCTCCCTATGTTTAGAATGATGTTTTCAGTGTGTAGAAAAAGTAACCACAAATGTATAGCAAAGTAAATTTTATAATGAAAAAGCTATAATGAACAGAATACAATACCAGATGTGAGGTCAAGGAATTCTCTGAATAATGTGTGGCATAATCATCCTGGGCAGTAAAAGCAACTCTTCTCCAATTGAGGGATCCTTTGGCAGTTGTTTTGCTAAACTGAGTCAAACAAAACCATACAGCATGGATGCTCCCAAATTTTTCTTGAGCCAATATTAAACATTTGCCAATTGGACTAACAGAATGTTGATTTGTTCCTTAAAAAAATCTTCTGGATTATAAATATAAGAGACACATTTGAAGGAAAAAAACCTTCAGAATTTGATTCATGCCACAAAAAAGTGGTAGCAAAAAAGGTAGGAACTTTAATAAAAACAGTAATAGAACTGGCCTGTGGGACATATGTTGGCTACTCCTGTACTAGAGGAAGAAGTGAAAGTGAAACCCAGCTAAACAATATGGCTAAATGGCATGACCGGCTGACAAACAGAATTACCGGTACTCAGGGCACAATTATTCCTAGTTAATTTTTAAATTATTAACAGATTAAAGTCATTATCATCTAAGTCTATATGAATGTGTTATATGTTACCTAAGAGGAATTAGGTAAGCTATTCTTCTTCTGTGTCTAAGTCAGACTTTAAACTGCCAAAATGAAGCCACTTTTGGGTGAATTTATTTTTCAGTTCTTCTGCCTGACCTAGTGTGAGAAAGATTAGCCAGCACAAAGTTACTGTTGCTCAGGGTACACCCAATTGCGGTTCAAAAATACCAGAATCTTCGAGGATGCTCTTTCTGTATACCCCAGGTAGACTATTAAAGCTAGCAAACAGATCCATCAGGAAAACAAGTGTTAATCAGTTCTGAAAAAAGATTATTGCATGAAGAAACAGATTTTCTCATTTCATAAAGTCAGGCAGGTACTGACAGACTGGAAAATAAAATCTGGAGTACTGCAACTAGAGTATGTTGAAATGCCACTTTTTCATGTAGAAGAACATGGCACTGGGCACTGTATCTTACTAAACTGTAGCACCCTTGTATTGAAATTTGCCTTGAACCACAAATATTTGGAAATTTTTGTTTTCATTATATTTTCAATGTTTTAGGCCTTGGAAAGTTAAAGATAATGCTGGATTTTATTATGGAAGTTAATGGGACGCTGTCCAAATACCTGTACTAGTTAAATAAATGGCACATATTAGATATATGCTAAAGTGTTTTTATCAGAGTGAAGAACAGAAGCACAAAGGGATGGAAAAGAAATGTGAATTGACTAATTTTTAAAAATGAAAGTATCCAAGTTGTACTCTGGAAGGCTATTTTGGACAGCATGCATGTATATTTTAATTTCCTGTCATTGGGAGAAAACTGTAAACATTAGATTTTGTTACCGCTGTCTTTCTCTGTCTCTCTTTACCTTGCTTGAAGAATATGTAAGTCAATCAACACAACTAAAATAGGTTTATGTCTTGAAAAAATGTGCACAAGTACATGCTAATGAATTGGAGAAAAGTGTAAAAAGTCATCACTAAGAAACATCCATAAAAATGCAGACAGTGAGGAAAGTACATGGCCAGATAATTATGAAACCTGGACAGGGTATGAATGTTGACAAGTTTCTGAGAAAGGCAATAAAAATGAAAAAGTGAATGATTCTCATATCCTTAGGCAGACATAAATACTTGGTAAAAGTACTTTGAACACACATTCCCTGCCTTGAACATAAGCTCCTTGAGATGCAGTCAAAAATGCATTCAAACCATCACACTAAAGAATGTTTGTCTACCATCATTCCTAGCTAATGAAACAAAAATCAGCAACTATTGTCATTATCATACTCTCCATATTTATAGTCTGGTAACCTGTCATTATGAAAAATTACTGTCACTAGACAGTTCTTTTTTTTTAGGGTGTCTCATCATTGCTTTTCTTCCCACAACTCGAAGCCTGCATTGTTCTAATTATCTCTAACTTGATGAACCATTAGTAAAAATCATTGTTACTGTTTGTATGCCTTCTTTATTTAATGCTGGGATTCTCAACCTGCAGCACGTGGTGCCATTTCATGTGGTCTCCCACTGCCTCCACCATACCAGGAACTGCTTGCTAAGGCCCCTGGCTGCTTCGGGTCACTCTTGAGTGAGGGAAGCGGGACAAAAATGTTTTAAATAAATAAATAAAATAGAGCCAGGGCACAGAAGGGGAACCCAGCGATAGTGAAGAAGATGAGGTGGAGGAAATTAAAGGCGATCTCTGGGAACTGTACAAAATCAGACAAGAGAAATATCACAGAGATCAAGGGGGATCCTACCCACAAGCAGAGGTTTCAAAGGGCATATGCATGAACACCCCATGTGAAAACAATCCCTTGTGAAGAACCCTACAGTGCAGCAGCCACATGGGCCATAAACCCTACCAAGGACAGAACACACACACACACACCCAGTGGCTTCCATCGGAAGGCAGAGACATGCCCAATGACCCAGGGCAAACCTACCACGTGGCAACTTAGCCACTCCCGGAGGCTTCCAGAGACGAACTCTGGAACATGGGCACTCCTCCCCAGTACCAGAAGAGACCTCCGCCACTGCTTTCTGACACCCAATGGGCACCCGCTGGCCATCGTCTTCTGCTCAGCCACTCAGACCCTAGAGCAGGAGAGTGGAGATCCTCCACTGATGAGGACCTGAGCAAAATGTCCTTCACACATGCGCAATGGGTCGCACATGCACAGTCAACTCCGGCAGCAGTCTCCAGACACAAAAAACTGGCAGGCAATTCAAAAGTGACAGCTTGCATACCTATGCCTTTCTGCACTTTTCTACATCAAAAGGGACATTTAGAACAGCAAACCAAAGCCAAGAATAACTCCAGCCAGCAAACCAATCTACCCAATAACTTCCCAAAACTAAGTGTTACAGGGGAAAATCTGCCAGAGTGGGCTCAACAATTTCAAATCCTGCTGATGGGTCACAATGCACTATACTTTATATTAGACATTCCTGAAGAACCATAGTCCATCGAAACAGACTGAAAACACCATAGAGCATTCTACCTGCTTTTAAGCTCCATTGAACCAGCCATCTACCCCAGCATACCACACAGACTAAACATTTCTGAGAATGCCTTGTTCCACAGCAGCAACAGAAGCACCACCAGCCAGATTTCCAGGGAACTCCACTCCGCAAGATTGAAACCTGGCACCCCCATGGGTGAACACCTCCTGAGATGAACTCCATGAGTTCCCAGTTACTACCACGTGGTGAAGCAATCACTGAGGAAAGCATGGTCAGCACTCAACTCCCTAGATCCCAGCTGGAATCACTTCTTGGATCAACTTGATGCAATAGACTGTGAAAACTTTGGAGAGGCTTGTGCTGGTATACCTGAAAATCATCATAGATCCATTATTGCAAAGCACTGTGCCCTCCCCTCAGGGCATTATCATGGGAGCAGGAGGAGGCCACCAGCCCACCTCCCACCCCGCCCTCCTCCCGGGGGGTGAGGAGAAAGAAGGAGCCACCCAAGTCTGATGCAGGGGAAAAGGAAGAGGGATCCACTCAACGGGCCCACTGCCCGGGTGCAACACACGGTTTTCCCCCCTGCCCACGTCCACCATACCATGGCCACAGTGTGGTAGTAAAAAAAATTTGAGCCCACCACTGCCTTAGTGTTGTATTTTTTGAGATATAACTTCCTTCATTTAAACAGTGAAGAATGAAGGAAATCTAGCAGGATACACTGCTCACTCTTTGCAGGCGCACCCCCCCAATAATGGACTCAGACACAAATGAAAGTGGATAACGGCATTGGGCCACATTTATTGATTCATGCCCTAGTCTGAATTATAAATTTCTATTGGTAAAACGACCAATCATAATTCTTAAGGCAAGCAGGCCGAAGTAACACTGGTAAGGTACCACCCAAAATTGCCAACGGCAATTGTTACAATGTATCTATTTGTATCAATTTGTTTGTTGACAACAAACAAATTGTTGACCGTAGTCAATATCTAACTAATGACCCCACCCTCTGACGTGTATCCGTAAAATCGGGGTGATTCCAGCTGTCTAGTGGTAACCATCACCAACTCGCCTGGTTCGTCGTTGACCGGACAACGTTTAAACAACTTATGCCTATCTAGTGTTGTCCAGTCAATTGCGAACCTGCCGGATACCTGTGGGTCATAAATGTTTACCTTACCAGTGCTACCCACCACCCGGGGAGGCTCCCCAAAAGGCTCACCGCCCCCCCCCCCAGACCGTCAGCTCGGTCAACAGGCCTGCTCGCCAGTCTACTAACAAGAGGTCCATACCTCCCTGCGACAGATGGGCCCCCTCCCCTGAATAAAGCTCATAATTTTGTAGACTGATGGCAGGGAGGCGAATGACGCGTCCCCAACCCTTGTCAAAAAGGAACCGGGCAATAGCCCTGGAGCGACAAGGCCGGTCAAGCGCCTGTAGGCCAAACGCTCCCCTGTAAGCGTACTGCGGTATCATGTCCGACCAAATGAGGGGTGTGGCAGGCCACACATAATGTGAGTAGGCCAGGTGACTGCAAATCGCGAGCTTCCGCGATAGGCCAGTGACCTGTCCGAAACCATTGCCCCCAAGGTGAATAACCAGGACATCAGGCGAGTCAGCATCCCTGATGTAGAAAAGGAATGGCAACAGTTCCCGCCATAACATGCCGCGCTTACCACACCACCTGAGATGTGCGGGTGCACCCAGTCCCAGTCGGGGTCCCACTCTGTCGCCGCAGCGTAACGCACTGCCCTGTGCAGCATAACGCGCTGCCCTGTGCAGCGTAACGCGCTGCCCTGTGCACGTGGCAACGGCCCACCAGCCATACTGTCACCGGTGTAAAACGACACCCAGGGTCTGTCAAGGAAAAAAGGGGGGGGGTGAGAAACATTCCAGTGACTAAACTGGCACTCACGGTTGAAGAGGGTGAACACAAAATTGAAAACAATGTGATCCCCACCTTCCCATGCGGCATATTTCAGCCCCAGAGTACCCAAAAGCAGCTGCAATAGAAACCGCCCCCATCCTGCAGGAACGGTTGAGTGAGGGGAGACCCACCCTGGTGACAGAAAAACGGGGCATGGTGCGTGCCACACAGTGCAAGAAACTCCTGTAGGGCACCAACCGGACAGATGTCTTCCAAGGAACATCGTAGCAGTATTACTCAACTGCCTACGCTGTGCTGATCTGTTTTAGAGGAGCGTATCCTCAACTGAGCCCAATCATTGTGAACATAGACATCTTCGAGTTCCAGTGCCCTACGACTTGCATCCGCCTTAGTCAGCATCACAAGCTCGCTGATGCGGAGCGCTCCAAAAAAGGCCACCATTGTAGCCACATGAAACAGGGGTGCCTCATACCTATCGAAACATAGGTCATGCCAGCCCCGTGCCAGTTGGGTAAGAACCCCAGGGGAAATTGGGTGGCGGTCGTCCAGGCTACGCCCACGTTCCCGCACCCACCCCTCCCATATCTCTTCCGGGAGTGGCGAGGGAAATTCCTCCGCATCCGGGGCCAAGGCACGGAACCGGGAGATCTGCAGGCGGGACAAAGCGTCAGCAATATCATTATTCACCCCCGGGACATGCCTGGCCCTGAACAGTACATTGAGGCGCAGGCTGCGCAATGCAAACTGGCGCACGAGGACCATGACCCTGGGAGATATAGAGGTCTGTGAGTTGACAATGTGGACAACGGCCGCATTGTCACACCAGAAATGCACCACAGAGTTGGCCCACTCCTCACCCCATAGCATCAAAGCCCCCGGTATGGGAAAAATCCCAAATATGTGAGATCCCTCAGGCGACCCGTGCCTAACCAGGCTGGTGGCCATCCACCATAAGCCCACTTCCCATTGAAGTACATCCCATAACCAAGGGATCCCGAGGCATCAGACAGAATCTGAAATTGAAGTGAAGCCAGGAGGTCGGACCTCCAAAATGAGACCCCATTGAACTCCCTCAGGAACTGGAGCCATATGTGCATATCTGCCCTGATGCCCCGTGTCAATCTCGCCCTATGATGGGGCCTGGATAAGCCTGCCATGGCGTCGCACAAGCGCCGAGCAAATGCCCTGCCCGGTGCGACCACCCTGCAAGCAAAATTAAGGTGTCCATGTAGCACCTGCAGTTCCCGAAGGGATGCCTTGCGCTTAGCCAGCAAGTCCGATATAAGGGCCACTATCCTTCACACCTTGTCTCCCAGCAACCTAGACGCCTATGCTACCGTGTCAATCTCCACCCCCAGGAATACTAACTTATTAGACGGGCCTTCGGTCTTTTCGGGCGCTAAAGGGACACCAAGTTCCTCCAGTAGCGTCTGAAATGTGTTGAGGAGACGTGTGCACGTGTCCCAGCCCCGTTCATCCCCGAACAAAAAGTCATCCAGGTAATGGGCTACAGACCGAGACCCTGACCTACTGACAAATGCCCACTGCAGGAATGTACCGAAACGCTCGAAAGCCGAGCAGGATATGGAACAGCCAAATGGCATGGCTTTGTCAAAATAATATTCACCCCGGAATTTGAAACCCAGCAACTCAAAGTCACCCGGGTGCACTGGCAGGAGACGAAAAGCCGACTTAATGTCACACCTAGCTAACAGTGCACCCGGGCCACATGAGCGCACCATGCGCAATGCCTGGTCAAAGGATGCATACCTGACAGAACAAAGGTCATCAGGTATAGCATCATTGACCGAATGACCGGCTGGGTAGGACAATTGATGAATCAGGCGGAATTCGCCCGGGGACTTCTTGGGCACTAGCCCTAGAGGAGAGACTTTAAGATTGGGGAAAGGGGGTACGGGGAAAGGGCCAGCGACCCTGCCCGCAGCAATCTCCTTATTAATGCTGGCGGCAGCCACCTCCTCCCTACCTCTAAGTGACAAAAGGTTGGGTGCGTCTTGTGGTGACCTATCCCCCTTGAAAGGAATACGGAAACCCAGTTGAAAACCCTGAAGGAGGTGCTTTCTTCGGGTACAATGCGAGCCAACGCTCCAACATGTCGACATTAATTGGGGAGGGGGCCTTTCGGTGAACCCACTCCCTCCGTGGCAGTCCTAGCTGCCCCTTGTCCGCCCCTACCCCCGCCCCTGTATCCTCCCGGCCCGGGACAGGCGGAGGCAGCATGGGGGCCAGAACAAGAGGGGCACTCGTGCTTGTACTTGCAATTTTTCCTGTTGCAAGAACCACTGGACGAGAAGGTCCAGCACAGCAGGCGGGCCGGAACCCCCTGCCCCGCCACTTGGCGGGGAACCTGCACCGGGGCCGCTCGCTGGACCGCATGTCCACAATGGTATCTCTCCCCAGGCGCCGGGCGCGTGGGTGTCATATACAGAAGCCACAGCTTCTGGTAGGGCTCATCCCACCTCATCTCTGGGTGCAGTGGAATCCTCATGCGGAATTCTTCATCATAAGCCAGCCACGACGGACCCGGGAAGTCCACCATAGCCCGGTAAATGTTGTCCAGATACTGGACCATAGGGATGGCCAAATCCGGCCTAGCCCTGAGGTAAACAGCCATGTAAATTAGGTACGCTGGCAACCAATTTGCCCACGTGCGTGGTGGCTTACGACGACGTGCCTGCTCCTCATCCTCCTCGTCCAGCCCCTCCCTCTCTTCCTTGGTCGGCTCCCTATTAAGCAGGGAGAAGATATCTACATACTCGCCCCTCCAAATCTTTTCCTTGGTGGACTGGGCCAGATGGTCCCCCAGGGGCAAGGAATACCCTGCCGTTGGCAATGCCAACACCGTCACAGAGGGAACTGCGGGCAAAGCAAAGGGGGCCTGTACCAGCCCGGGGATCCCCAACACATTCCCCACCACATAGGGGGCGCCACCCAGCCCCGGGCCTTGTGTCAGGGATGAAGTCGCCGGGTGGGCCGAGGGCAATTGGACCGCCGGGCCACCCGTGCGAGGCCATGGCCATTGGAAAGCCCCCCCCCCCCGGTGGAAGTCAGTTGTGTGGGTGCACTAGCTTGAACTGCATACTCACCCGATGCACCCCCACGGGCCGCCCCCACCGGGGGTTCCGGCCCGCTGGGGGCGTCGGAGCTCACGACCGAAGCTGAGCTCGTCGACGGGGCCAGACCAGCACCAGACTGCTGCACCTGTTGAGTGGGGAGCTGCGAGGCAGTGACCGCCACCGGCCCGCGCGCCTCAGGCGGCTCAACCCGACCCGTCGCCATCCGCTGTTCGGCAGCCAAAGGGGGCACCTGGAATCCCAGAGGCACCCCTGTCTGATTGGCCCTCGCCAAGGACGCTTCAAGGGCCGCTACACGGGCCAGAAGGGCCTCTACGTTGACAGAGACCCCAGCCCCAACAGGGGGCAAATGGGCAGCCGGCCCATAGATCCCGGGTACCTGTCCAGGCCCCTGAGTCCCAGGGGCCAGATAAGGCCAAGAGCCCATGCTCTGCCCTTGAGGAGCCGTGGGCACGCCCTGCAAAGGCAGGGAACCCAACCACCCCCCGTGGCCCGCTCCCCCCATGGGAAACTGCGCGCCCGGGCAAGCGAGCCCAGCCACGCCAAGGGCCGAGGCCCCGTCCGGGGCAGCCTGCGCGTACCGCGTATCGGGCCAAGGAGCCACGGATCCCATCCCACCGGTCCCGGTGGGCTCCGTTAAAGGAGGCTGTTGCACGGGCGCAGTCGCGGTCCTCCGACCCGGCTGCCGTCTCCGCGCCGATCGAGCCACGTTAGCAGCTGCCTTCTTCTTGGAGGGCATAGCTGAGTTAGGTAGGAAGCCCAAGAAAAGAAAAAAGCTGCCCAAAAGGCTTCCCCTGGAAGGATACGAGCGACGGAGGTAAGAGGGAAAAACTTCTCCGCTCCGTTGCTTTGCCAAAATGGCAGCACGGCTGTCTCGTGGCCAGCCCTTTTATTAGCGTGCTGGACACGCCCCTAACTACCCGGATGGCTTCGTCCGGTGGGGGGGGCCGCAAAGAGCATGGCGGCCATTTTGGCACCACGCTTCCATTCTAATTTATAACACCCAATTCTTGTTTTGAAAAATTTGATTAATTTAATTTAGGATTGCAAGTATGGTTTCTGCCAAGAGTGCCTCTCCTGTATCATTTTGAACCATGAGTCACTGATTCATTTGATCTGACTACATTGTATCCTCTCATTCCAGTTCATTATATCTTGCACTGAACACTTTCTAAAAGCAATAGCCCTTTGATACATTTGATACATTCTTAATCTTAATGAATATTAATTGATCTCAAATAATATATATGGTAAGGCTACTGTAAGTGTTCTTATTAATGTTGCTGTTAGTTAAAAATAGATAATGCTCTTTTATGCAGGGTGGGTGGGTCGGTATGAAGGAAAGGGGATTGGCCTAGATCAGTGATAGTGAACCTTGGTACTCCAGCTTTAAGATTATTAAAGAAAACATTTATTTTATGGGGTGACTATTATCTCAACAATCAAGTGACAAGATGATAGCAGATTTGACATCAGCACTAGAGAGAAGGGATGTGACAGGTTCAAAGGGATCCAGGAATTCATCAGTGATGGCCAGGGCCGTAGCCAGGTGGTAGCTGGGGGGGATACCCCCCCCCAAGCTAACAGCCCCCACCCCATCCCGGGATGCCATTGTTTGGAGAAATATAGAATTGCATGAAAGAGAAACTTAAGAATCTTATGAAAACTGGCTCACAATCCAGCTGTCCCTAAAGCAAAGTTAATGGAATAGAGAGTTTATTTGGTATGTTAATAAGGGGTTCCATTCTAGTCAATACAGCCTTCATGCATTATTAAATTATTTGGTCCCAACCTTCCTCTTTGGCAGAAATGAAGGTTAACAAGGAGTAAGGGGGTAATATATTGAATAAAATAGCAAGAAAGCAAGTCCCGTTCCTCCCGTGTGCATCCAGCACTCTTTGCCTGCAGCTGATGTATTGAAAAACCTTCTGTTTGATAATAAAGAAAAAATATTAAGAAATAGTTGAAGGGTGATCCAGACCATACATTACACTCTGTGCTTGCTGAAATGTTAATGTTTTCCATAAAACAGGATCTGGTCTAAGAAGACTTTGAGGCCTTTCTCCCAGCTCAGGTTTTATGTCTGTGTGGTGGTCTCTGCCTTTGTCATTGTTGTTATGACTGGAAACAGTTGGCGTGTGCAGGTGTCAATTGAAAGCTATTGTATACCATAAACAAAAGGGCATTTATTGCCTTCAAACAGAATACTCCAATTCAATTAACAACTGTAGGAAAGGGAAGTTAAAGAAGAGATTAGGACACCACCTAAGGTTTAATCCATGCTTAAAAAGGCCTTTTACCTCCTGGAAATGTGCAAATGGGACAATAGATTACTGTTTTGTAAAGACAGAAGGCAAATGAATATTTAATTTTATACCCAGTTCATGTATATTGAAGGTGTGAAATTGAATAGGCCTTTAAGGTACACAATGAGTTAACTAACTTACTTTATTTCACTCAGAAGGAGGAAGACTTTGTCCATGACCAAAGCTTGCTTCTTAGAATGATGGTTGGTTAAATTGCAGATCAACTTGACTTCTTCTTTTTTTGATACTGTGCCAAGGAAAAAACATATACTATGTGTGTGTCCTTGCCAAGATGTGACTATAGGTAGACTAGCAAGTTTTATTGTTTTCTGGTGTGTTCTACTTGGATGTTCATTATTATGCATTTGTACTTTGGGGAAACATTTGTAATTGTATAGAATTTTTGTGTTTTGTATTTCTAATATTTTCTTTCTTTCTTTCTTTCTAAGCAACTATCTAGATTTTTAGCTGAGATATCTGACTGTAGACTGTGACATGGTTGGTAGTGATGTGGATTCAAACCCACTGGTTTGGAATCCTGAGTTCTGAGGATTTGCTTCTTCTTTTTGTTGAGAGGCTGGTGGAACATAAAAGAAGACAAACACTTTGGGGTTTTGGCAGTAGGAAATTGAGTTTTAGGAGATGAGAGAAGGACTTTCAGGTGGGGCGGGGAGTTTCTCCTGTCATCTAGAGTGGAAGAATTTTATTTTGTAGAAGGAGAAGGATAGATCCATAATGTAGTAGGCAAAGATTTCTCAACCTTCCCACCCCCACCCCCCACCCCCGATTCTTGGACTTCAATTACCAGAAGCCCAAGTCAGCACAGATGCTGATCAGGGCTTCTGGGAACTGAAGTCCAAGAACATCTCTAGTAGACAATGAATCTCTCAGATTTTTAACCTCCAGGAGGGAGAGAAGAAAGTCCCAAGGCAGGTAAGCTTCATTTCTGTAACTTTGTAAGCCCATGAATGGGTTTCAGAAGGGAGGGGAGGTAGTAGAGAGGTTTGAGGGCCGTAAAACTAGTTGCACTGAACCAGCATGCTGCCAAGTAGGCTTGGAGATGGTGATGCAAAGATACTTAAAATATGGTGAAGCACTTTCATGGGAGATTTAAAGACCTTGAAAAAGACATGGGAGGATGTCAAAGTACTTGCCCATGACGGAAACCATTGGAGATCCTTTTCTGCTGAATATGTTACATAGCATGGAAGGATCTAAGTCTAAGTGTATTCAAACAGTGCTTCTGCTCCTTGAAAAACATGGGGCACCCTGAGATAACTAATTTATATTCCCATTTTTCTCCCCACCACATCTTTGCTCAAAAACATGTCCCCTAAAGATTTGCCACAACAGAAGGCAAACACATCAGGAAGCAAAGAGGACAATTCAGTGAAAAATTCAACAACACTTTCAATTTTTTAAAAAATGTATAGAACCTACATAAAACTTTCAACCAATACACTCTACCTTTCCCATAGTCTCCTCTCCCAGTACTGATTAATGTGCAACTGCAGCTCAACTAAGCAGACTTTTTACTATTGAAGCCCCATTTTAATTACAAAGATGATTTGTCTGCCTTTTTAATGTCATCCTGTAGGATTACTTGAGTACGCTACTCCTATACTTTACCAAATTCAATTTTTTCTAATAAACTTGCCAATTTAGCACTGGCACCAGAGTGCCACTTTATATTTCATCTAGCTGTGATAAGCTGAGGATAAACTGTTGGGATTTTATAACTGTTATCAAATTTCTAGCCTAAGCAAGAACTATTAGGAAATTCAGTAACTTGAAGCAAATATACAGTCCTATGGCTACTTGGCAGCATTTAAACTGTGAAAACCTGCTGGGCTTTTCACTTTCTCCAACATAATGATTAACGCATAAAAGCAAAAGCACCTCAGGACCTCCTTTTAATGAGTAATTTACTGGCCATGAACCCTTCAAGTATTGTACAAAGAAAACAGGATGGTGTGTGGAATGTGTGTAAAATGATTTAATGAATGGACTTGTAGAAGGTAGAGATGGCTCTTATACTTCTCTGCTCTCCCAGATGTTTAGCAAGAGAAGAAGAAAAATTACCCTTTCAACTCTCTTTATCCTTTCCCACCTTTCTCTATCAAACAAACAGGAACACACGCACAGAAACCCTCCTGTTGACACACACCCCACAATAAATTGAGGGGGGGGGCAGCAGTGAAGGACTTGTGGTGAAGAATTCAAAGGGTCATTTCCTGTGTAGTGTCCATAGCTAGATTGGAGGGCCTTAGACTCTTCTCTGGAGCCCTGGGAGTATGGAAAAATACAGTTCCTTGGCGTGTGAGATTATTGTTTTGCTTCTGTTTGCAGTCCTCTTTCCCAAGCTGCTGTTTTCTCACCAGGAGTGGCAGAGAAATAGAAATACAAATACAGCTGGTGAGTCAGAGGAGAGAGGCTTTCACTTCTGTATGTGTATCAAGTGATCCCTACATCTCAAAGAAGGGAAAATTACCCTGTTTATTTGTAGACTATGAGTCTGACCACACGGCTGTTTAGACCACCATTTAGAGTACTGCAAGGATCAACTAATTTACTCTTAAAGATGACAATCAGGCAACATTTTATCTAGAGTGCACCATCCCCCTGAAGGGAATTCTACTTTTCTGGTTGCGGGTACAATCAGTTCAACGACCTATGGTTGCTAGAACCAATACAATGCGAGCGCGGCGCCAAAATGGCCACCGCGCCCTTTGCGGCCCCCCCCATCGGACGAAGGCATCCGGGTAGTTAAGGGGCGTGGCCAGCACCCTTATATAAGGGGCGGCCATGAGGCAGCCGAGCTGCCATTTTGCGAAGCGACGGAGCGGAGAAGTTTTTCCCCTCTTACCTCCGTCGCTTTTACCCTCACCGGGGAGCCTCTTAGCTGCTGATTTTCTCCCTTTTCGGCTTCCCATCGGCTAGCTGCAATGCCCTCAATGAAGAAGGCGACTCCGAACGCGGCTCGTTCTGCGCGGAGGCGCACTCCGGGTCAGAGGACCGCGGCTGCGCCTCCCCAGCAGCCTCCTATGCCCACCGGGACCGGTGGGATGGGGTTAATTTCCCCTTGGCCGGAGGCTGGGGGTCCGCGTACAGGCCCAGTAGGGGCCGTGGCCATCGGCCCGCAAGCGGTGGCCACCGCTCCCCTTTGCCCCCCCTTGGTTTAGGTGGCTATGTCAGCGTGGAGGCCCTCTGGCCCGCGTTGCGGCCCTTGGGGCATCCCTGGCCCGGGTTAGTCACCCTGGGGCCCCTTTTGGGGTGCAGGTCGATGCATCGTCTGCTGGGCAGCGGCAGGCGACGGGACGGGTCGAGCTGCCTGAGGCACGTGGCCTGGCTTCGGCCACTGCCTTGCAGCTCCCCAAGCCACAGGCCGGTGCTGATCAAGCCCCGTCGACGAGCTCTATGGCGGTCGTGAGCTCCGACGCCCCCAGTGGGTCGGAACCCCCGGTGGGGGCAGCCCATGGGGGTGCAGCATGTGAGTATGCGGTCCAAACTAGTGCACCTACACACATGGCCACGTTTGGGGGGGCTTTTCAATGGCCTTGGCCTCGCACGGGTGGCGGTTCAGTCGCCGACGCTCCACTCAGTGACTTCAACTATCACCCAGGGCCCCGTGGTGGGGGGTGCTTCTTACCCAGTCGGGAATCTTCTAGGGGTGACCGGGTTAGTCCAGGCTCCTTTACAGATGCTCGCAGTTTCCACCGTACCTGTGTCGGCTTTGCCGACAGCAGGGTATTCCTTGCCACTGGGGGACCATTTGGCCCAGACCCCCAAAGAGAAGATCTGGCGGGGGGAGTATGTGGACATCTTCTCCCTCCTTAACAGAGAGCCCACCAAGGAGGAGAGGGAGGGGCAAGATGAGAAGGATAAGGAGCAGGCGCGTCGTCGCATGCCACCACGTACGTGGGCCAACTGGTTGCCGGCCTACCTCGTATACATGGCGGTCTGCCTCAGGGCTCAGCCGGATTTGGCGATTCCGATGGTCCAGTATTTGGACAACATTACCAGGCGATGGTTGACTTCCCGGGCCCGTCGTGGTTGGCTAATGACAAGGAATTCCGTATGCGGATTCCCCTGCACCCCAAAATGGCCGCCGCGCCCTTTGCGGGCCCCCCCCATCGGACGAAGGCATCTGGGTAGTTAAGGGGCATGGCCAGCACCCTTATATAAGGGGCGGCCATGAGGCAGCTGAGCTGCCATTTTGCGAAGCGACGGAGCGGAGAAGTTTTTCCCCTCCACCCCCTCCCTAGTTAACAGTGTGATATTTTGGTCGCTTCGGGGCCGGGTGGGAATTTTTGGCTGGGACCCACAATTGGCTCTTGGGTCCTGGCTTTTTTGCCCATCCCACACTGTTGCTATGGTTTGATATAGGGGTTTCTGTTGCTGCTGTTGACTTTGGTCACATGGGCGGGTAGCACTGGTAAGGTAAACATTTATGACCCACAGGTATCCGGCAGGTTCGCAATTGACTGGACAACACTAGACAGGCATAAGTTGGTTAAACGTTGTCCGGTCAACGACGAACTAGGCGATGGGGTGATGGCTACAGCTAGACAGCATGCATCACCCCGTGATTTTACGGATAGGCGTCAGAGGGTGGGGTCATTAGTTAGATATTGACTACGGTCAACAATTTGTTTGTTGTCAACAAACAAATTGATACAAATAGATACATTGTAACAATTGCCGTTGGCAATTTTGGGTGGTACCTTACCAGTGTTACTTCGGCCTGCTTGCCTTAAGAATTATGATTGGTCAATTACCAATAGAAATTTATAATTCGGACTAGGGCATGAATCAATAAATGTGGCCCAATGCCGTTATCCACTTTCATCAGTGTCTGAGTCCTTTATTGGGGGGTGCGCCTGCAATGCGAGCGCGGCGCCAAAATGGCCGCCGCACCCTTTACGGCCCCCCCATCGGATGAAGGCATCCGGGTAGTTAAGGGGCGTGGCCAGCACCCTTATATAAGGGGCGGCCATGAGGCAGCCGAGCTGCCATTTTGCGAAGCGACGGAGCGGAGAAGTTTTTCCCCTCCACCCCCTCCCTAGTTAACAGTGTGATATTTTGGTCGCTTCGGGGCCGGGTGGGAATTTTTGGCTGGGACCCACAATTGGCTCTCGGGTCCTGGCTTTTTTGCCCATCCCACACTGTTCCTATGGTTTGATATAGGGGTTTCTGTTGCTGCTGTTGACTTTGGTCACATGGGCGGGTAGCACTGGTAAGGTAAACATTTATGACCCACAGGTATCCGGCAGGTTCGCAATTGACTGGACAACACTAGACAGGCACAAGTTGGTTAAACGTTGTCCGGTCAACGACGAACTAGGCAATGGGGTGATGGCTACAGCTAGACAGCATGCATCACCCCGTGATTTTACGGATAAGCGTCAGAGGGTGGGGTCATTAGTTAGATATTGACTACGGTCAACAATTTGTTTGTTGTCAACAAACAAATTGATACACATAGATACATTGTAACAATTGCCATTGGCAATTTTGGGTGGTACCTTACCAGTGTTACTTCGGCCTGCTTGCCTTAAGAATTATGATTGGTCAATTACCAATAGAAATTTATAATTCGGACTAGGGCATGAATCAATAAATGTGGCCCAATGCCGTTATCCACTTTCATCAGTGTCTGAGTCCTTTATTGGGGGGTGCGCCTGCAAAGAGAGCCTTCCACTTTGAATTACTTACTCATTAAATGGCAATTTAAAATTTGGGAGAAGCCTTTTCCATGGAAGGCTTGGACTGATAGAATGATTCTTGCTCTGGACCAACTGTTTTTCTCATCTAAACCAGGGGTTCACAACATTTTCTGGTCACGGGCTGCACCCACCCCTGAAACTTCCTGCCAGGGGCTGCAGGCATGGCTGTGCCCACTAATTGCATTTTCATCATCATCATTGATGTCATTAGTTGCGGCGGGGGAATCACATGGTTTTTCTAGGTTGTTGCCAGTCTCTACCACTTCCCAAGGCAGTTGGTGGCTTTTTGGAAGAATTTTGCTCCGGTTTGGTAATTTTCCACCCCTTCCCCACTGTGCTTTGGTAGCTAGAAAGCAACTGTGGCTGACTTCCTGGTTCTGCACTGGGATCCCAGGTGCTGATGCAAGCTCCACCCATTACTGGAAGTCGTGCTGATGCAAGCTCCACCCATTACTGGAAGTCACCCACGGTTGTGATCCAGCTGCTGACGTGCAGTGGAGACGGGGTGGAAAATTACCAGACCAGAGCAAAATTGCTCCAAAAAGCTTTCCACCACCTTGGGAACCAGTGAAGGCTGTGCACAAAGTGGCAAAACCCACACAATTCCCACCCCCACCACTGTGGTAAGTGACATTTTTCGATTTCCAGTGGTGAGGGAGGGTCTAGAGGTGGGACATTTGTGTTAATCCAAGTAGAAGAGAACATAAAAGATGCTCTTTCCCCCATTTTCATAGTCTTTCATGCTTTCACAATGGAGACTCTCTGAAATATGAAAGATTTGAAATTTTGAAAGCTCAGGTGACAAAATTTATGGATTTCATACACATTTTGTATTTTGTGTTACCACCATATGACCCTTATATGCAAAATCACCTCATTTGATATTTGAGCACATAGTACCATAGCAAATCTCATAGCAGGGTGGTGGTGGTGGTGCTAACAATTGCCACTTAGGGTTCAAGAAAACATTTTTGTTGACCATTTGAAACTGATTTTTGAAGAGATTTCCCCTTCATTTATTGTTGTCTGGAGTGCTTCTCTCCTGCCCTTCATCTGGATTATTACAGTCTGTGCTACTTGACTGAGAGCATTAAAGTGGTAGAGTGGTAAAGTGTTCCTAGTTCTCCACATCATATGGTTTTTGGGTTGGGGAGTTGATTACATTGCCTTTAGTGAGTGTGAATATATTTTATTCTGATTTTTGAAGTGGTAGCCATGTTAGTCTGTGCAAGCATATCAGAGAGTAAACAAAACAAAACAAAACAACAAAGACAAAAGGTGCCACAACTTTTTTGTCTTTTTTGTTTTGTTTTGTTTACTCTCTGGCATGCTTTTATTCTGATAATGATAATGATAATTATTATGCCACTATTTTAATTGTGTGTCCCCTTCAGCTGTTTTGTTTTCTTACCTTTGTGGCTACTGGTAATTATTTAATGGTAAACTGTAAAACTAACTAACCAGATATAATTGTGGAGGGCACCTCTTTTTTAAAAAAGTTATTTTGTTTGTGCAGAGGAGTCGATATTACACTTGGTTTCAGTGTACCAAATAATTACAGTGCTGATCTTGTTCAAAACAAAAACAACTCCCTCATAATCCCTTGTTTAATGCTATTGCTGGCAATGTCCATGCAGGTAAGTTGCCTGGTGGCTGCCTGTTGTGTATGCCTGCAGTTCAGCTGCTTGCCATTATCGCAGCTGAAGGAGCTCACGTGGCCCCAATTTACCCAATGAGTAACTAGTGCGGGAAACCTTCCCGCCACAGGCGAATTATGTCAGGTATGCAGTACGTCAGAAAGACGTCACCGATACTGCAACCAATAGGCGCCTTCGGGCGAAATTCAAATGTATTATGTACCATATATAAGGTGGCAAGGCTCCACCATTGCCTCATGTACAGATTGACCATGTTACAATAAAGTAGTGTTTAGCCCATCTGCCGGCTCGTGTGCAATCAATCTGCCTACATCAAACTGCCAGAATAGCCAAATAGAAGAAAGCATATTGCCATAGCTCAGGATTCAGCATAGAACCACAGAGATGATCTTTGGGCAGAAATATAGGAATTGCAAGTTGGAAAAGTTAATAAAAGATAATGAGGGAAAATTCAGAGGGGAACAGAGTTGGGAAATCAGAAATCAAAGGTTAAGTGTGTGCATTAAAGATGAGTATAAACATTCCTTACTTAAGTTCTGATAAACTTCTTATTTTCATTATATTTGCCATCTAAATGGCTATTGAAAAATCTGATACTATTTTGCTGGTCACTGTGTTGGTTGGTATGTGATAAATCAGTTATGTTCCCACATATCTTGAACTCATTTATGTGTGTATGTGTGTTGTTGTGCATGCCTGCCTGCCTTGTGATGCTTCTGTTTAATGGAGTATAATTTTGAGGTCTATGTTCATAGCTGTGAGGGCCCCACAGACCCAATCCTTTGCTACTAGCTCTGTAACAAAGTTGCAGGCAATTTAAAATCCAATTTCTTTTTCAAGGTCCAGTCCTTCCTGCTACTGTAGCACCAGTCTTCTCCTGCTCTCTCATCTTGTCAATAATAGGCAGTTGTTCTTCTTCTTTGATCCTGTGATGTTTCTTTAATCTTTTCATATCAGTTTGATTCCTTTGCATCTTGCCTGAAGCCTCAGTTGAAAATTGACCTCTTAATATCAAAACTAATTTATTGGCCAGCTGGCACTTGAATAAGGGGGCAGTATTTTCTTCTTGGAAACAGCAGGAACCACAGCACAATGGATATCTTTGCTAACAACTGTTTAGTTATTTATGTTCTTTTCTTGCAAAACTGTAGAGCCCCTGACTAACCTGAACTAAGTTTGTGACTAATCAGCAGGCATTCTGTCCCTTAACCTTTTTTCAGAAACAAAGTTCTGCTCCATTTTATGTTGTCTCCTGGGATAGACTGACTATTGGTGGGAGTGGAATCAGATCTGAGCAGAATCTGAAAACAGTGCGTATTTAAATTACAACTGTCTGTGAGTATATGTTTCAGAAGGAGGAGGAGGTTTCCAAGCTTTGGATCTGAGTTATAGCACTTCACACACACACACACACACACACACACACACACAGCCTGCTGATTAGTCACAAACTTAGTTCCGGTTAGTTAGGGCTCTACAGTTTTTGCAAGAAAAGAACATAAATAACTAAATAGTTGTTAGCAAAGATATCCATTGAACATCAATTAGTTTAGTAAGTAAGTGTCAGACTTGCCATACATTCTAATAGACCACAAGAGAGTAATAACTTTCCAGGCAAATGTTGGTCTTTTAAGGCTTGTGACTATTTGTGGTAATGAAGAGCCTAGAATCTTTTCCAATGTACTTCATCTTTTAAGCTGGTGCAGTCTCCTGAAGAGCTATCAATCAACCTCTGGAAAATAGCTGGACCTCCATTTACTCATGTTTTTGAAGACTGAACCATTCCATCGTGATTTCTGAGGAGATTTTGTAACTAACTAGAGGTTTGGATTATATCTTGTCCAACATTCACAAAAGGAAACCCATTTGAAACTATTTGTGTGATTCTGGGTTACTCATGTGATGGAGCAAGGAAATGCTCTCCACTCATGGGGTGGAGCAACACCACATAAGATCATTCTTATTCCATTTGGCATTCATAGGGTGGAAAACATGGTCACTGAAATAAAATAAGGAAAAGGGGAAATCAAAAGCAATGCAATACAACTGAGTGGCTGGTACAAAAAGACAAAAGCAAATGCCAGCTGAAACCCCTATCCCGATAAAGTGCAGTATTTCTTCTACTCATCTCAAATGTTGAGCTGCTGACCAGAACTCAAATGAAGTCATCGTTGAATATATATATATTTGGAATAGCTGTGTTAGCCTGTGTTTCAAGCATATCAGAGAATTAAAAAAACCCAAAATGTAGCACTTTGAGGACTGTTAAATTTTAATGTTAGCTTTCATGGATCAAGTCTACTTTGTCATGTCTGTTTGTATGGCATGTTGTTGTTCTCTGACCTTGTGGCCATTTTACCAGAAGTGAAGTATATTAATTTAAAAATGAAAAAAACATTTAATGATCTCTGATTTTGATAAATACTTATATACTTGAGTATAAGTCTAATTTTTAGCCCCCAAAAGGGGGACTTGACATATTCGTGTCAATGGCATGGTCCCAAAACTGCAATGGTGCAAATTCAAACATACAGTAAAAATAAAAGCACTAACACTACCATAAAAACTCAAAAACATACCCAAACAAATGTCTAAATTAATTAATTTTACTCTATTTTCATGTATTTTAATTATTGAAATTCACTAGCAGCTGTTGTATTTTCTACTCCCAACTTATACTCAGGTCAATCTATTTCTCTAGTTTTAGATGTCCAAATTAGGTTGTTGTTGTTCAGTTGCACAGTCAATTCCAACCCTTTGCGACCCCATGGACCATTGTCCTCCAGGCACCTCTGTCCTCCATCATCATCCTCAACCTTCCCAGCTCTGTGCCCATTACATCTACGATACCATCTACCCATCTAAACTTCAGTCACCCCCTTCTTCTTCTGACCTCCACCTTTCCTGACATCAAGGCTTTTTCATTTCCTTCAACCTAATCAGGAGCTTCTATAGGTCTTCCTCACTATCTGCCATTAGGGTAGTATCATCTGAGTATCTCAAGTGGTTATGTTTCTCCCCGCAATTTTGATCCCATGTTGTGATTCCTCCATCCCTGGTTGGTGCATTATGTGCTCTGTGTATAGGTTGAATAAACATGGTGAAAAGATAAGCCTTGTCTTACTCCTTTTCCTATTCCAAACCGCTCCGTCATTCCATGTTCTGTCCTAACTGTTGCTTTTTGGCTCATGTACAGATTTCTCATGAGGCATGTAAGATGTTCTGGTATTCCCATCTCTTTAAATACTTGCCACATTTTGTTGTGGTCCACACAGTCAAAGGCCTTGGAGTAGTCAATGAAACAGAAGTAGACTTGTTTCTGATATTCCCTTGTTTTCTCCATGATCCAACGTATGTTGGCAGTGTGGTCTCTAGTTACCCTGCCTTTTCTGAACCCAGCCTGCACCTCTGGTAGTTCTCTCTCTTGCTAGCATGTGAGATGAGTGCAATTGTTCGATAGTTTGAACATTCTTTGGCATTACCCTTTTTTTGGACGTATACTGATCTTTTCCAATCCTGAGACCACTGTTTTGTTTTCCACATCTGCTGGCATATAACATGCAATAGTTTGATTCCATCATCTTTTAGGGCTTTGAAAAATTCAACAGGGATATCATCATCTCCTCTGGCTTTGTTGTTTGCAGTGCTTTTTAGGGTCTTTCTGACTTCACTCTCTAGGATGTCTGGCCCAAGTTCAATTTCCTCATCATTGTTATTATCTGGAGTGTTGAGGTCTTTTTTTGTAAAGTTCCTCTGTGTACTCTTTCCATTTTTTCTTGATCTCTTCTGCATCAGCTGACTCCTTACCATCTTTGTCACTTATCGTGGTCATTTTTGCTTTAAACGTTTCCTTGACTTCTCCAATTTTTTTGAAAAGATCTCTACTCCTGCCTCTTGTGTTGTTTTCCTATATTTCTTTGCACTGTTTAGGTAGGCTTCCTTTTCGCTTCTTGCTTTTCTTTGAAATTCTTTATTCAAGTGATTGTATTTTTTTCCTTTGCCTTTTGTATTCCTTCTTTCCTCTGCTATTTATGAGCCTCACCAGATAACCACTTTGCTTTTTTATGCTTCTTTTCTTTTGGTATGGTTTTCCTTGCTGCCTCCTGCATTAGGTCCCACATCTCTGTCCATAATTCTTCTGGCACTCTGTCTACCATGTCCAGACCATTAAATCTGTTCCACACCTACACCGTGTATTCCTTAGGGATGTTGTCTATGTCATATCTGTATGGCCTAAATGTTTTCCCTGATTTTTTTAGTCTGAGCCTGAATTTTAAGATCAGTAGATTGTGATCTGAGCCACAGTCTGCTCCATGTCTCGTTTTTGCTGACTGTATGGAGGTTCTCCATCTTTGGCTGCAGAGTATGCAATCAATTTGGTTTCAATGTTGGCCATCTGGTGATGTCCATGTGTAGAGTCTCCTCCTGTGTTGCTGGGAAAGGGTGTTTGCTATGACCAGTGCGTTCTCTTGGCAGAACTCTATCAGTCTTTGCCCTGTTTCATTCTGTGTTCCAAGACCAAACCTGCCTGTTATTCCATCTAATTTTTGATTTCCTACTTTGGCATTCCAATCTCCTAAAATGATGTGGACATCATTTCTTGGTGTTTGTTCTATGAGGTGTTGTAGTTCCTCATAGAACTAGTCGACTGTGGCTTCATCTGCACCAGTGGTTGGTGCATAGACTTGGATTACAGTGATATTGAAAGGTTTGCCTTGGATTCTGACTGACATCATTCTATCATTTTTGAGATTATATCCCATTACTGCTTGTCTCACTCTTTTATTGACAATTATGGCTACTCCGTTCTGAGGTTTTCTTGTCCACAGTAGTAGACATGATGGTCTCCAGAGCTGAATTCGCCCATTCCTGTCCATTTTAGATCACTGATTCCCAAGATATCAATGCTTATTTTTTCCCCACTTCCTTTTTGACCACTTCCAGTTTTCCTTGGTTCATAGATCTTACATTCCATGTCCCTATACAGTATTGTTCCTTACAACATTACATTTCTTCTCTCCGCCCCCTCCTGCCCATACCTCAACTTATATTCGGGACGACTTATGGTTGAGCATATACAATATATCATTCCTGATGATATGAGCCCCCCTGCCTGCTTAAAAGCCTGCCTGAAGGGGAAGGCATTTACCTGATAACAAAAGAGGGAAGGAGACAACATGTTTAATTGAGGGCAGCACATTCCAAAGGTTGGGAGCAGTCATGCAGAAGGCTTCTCTCATGTCCTCTCCAAATGAGCTAGAGAAGGTAGTGGAACTGAGCTAACTGTTGTATGGCCTTTGAGGGAATGAGTCACACACAATGTGGAGTATACTGAAAAGCCCACTCCAAAGAGTCATAGGCATTGGTGTTTTCTTCCCTTTCATGGGAATAATATAATCAAACATTCGAAGAGAGATTCAGAAACCCAGAGACAATGAGGTGAGAGTGGAATGTTTCTTAAAGGATACAGGATGTGTTGGCTGATCTGTATGCTTTTTGGCCAGGTATAGGTACAGAGTGTGTCAGCATCTACACATCTCTATTTGCAAACTTCTATCAGTGACAAAGAAGCTAATTCAAGTGGTTGTTTTTTGTGCACTGTTTTTGTGCCTTTTTTGTTTGTTTATTGCTCTTTTCATTTTCTTGCTCTTTGGAGAAACTATTGCTACTGCCTAGAAGACTCTCTTCATAATGACTGGTATGTCTTCCCATCTCACCTACACTTCAGGAAGCTCAGCAGATGTTTCCTCTTCACTTTTGCTCTCAAAAGTAGTTGAGCAAAGTGTATTCTCAGTCTGTCCAGGACAAAGATATTATCACTTGTTAGTAAGGGTTTTGTAACTTGACAAGAGACAAAACTGTTATTCCAGCCACTTCATGGAGATTTAATTCCTGGATGCCACTTGAGCTGTTTCTTCCAACTGAAGGTGTTATCAGCAAAAGTGCACTCAGTGAGATGTGGTGGTTTCTTTTATAGTGACACTCATTTTTCTTAAGAGTCCTCCAAAATGTCTGCTCAGTTAGTATAATCATTCTTCAGGAAGACATCTTCTGTAAAAATCTGAGTGGTCTGTTTACCTGGTTCAATAGAGGCAGTTGGTCTGTAGTGTTTTGGCTCGATGCCTTTCCATAGAAGCTAACACCAAAGGAATAAAGTAGAAATCAGCCTCCAGTAGTTATGCCTTTCTGGATTAATCAGTCCTTTCAAATGGAAGTGTTTTTTTCCTAAAGGAGTGATGTATGATCTTATAAGAATGCCTAATTCAGGCAGTGGAATGAAATTTAGATCTGTGTATGCTCACATTATTTCCCCCCCCCCCCCTTAAGTTGTCATAGATTCTGGACAACCTGGAATGAAATAATGCTTAATTTAATTTGTTGCAAGCGGAAACTCTCAGGCAGATTAATGGTCACATATTTCATTTGAATGTGATTTTGCAACGATAACTTTGTTTTATGTATAATGTAAATTTTAAAGGTATGGACATAAAACATAGCTTGTGAAAACAAGAAATGAAAAATGTGATTTTTGAGGATTGAAACTCATGCAATCTACTGGAGCTTGATAGAAAAGTAACCCTATTGGATCAGGGAAAAAGGCCTCTTTAGTCCAGCATCCCCCCCCCCCCCCCAACACCAGTAAATAAAGAGGCATAACATGGTTGATGGGTTGAATCCAAGCCACAACTTTATTTAAATTAAATCCATAACTTAACCTGAGGGCTAGAATAGTGCCTATAAACTGGTGTCAGACAGTTGGACCAACCTGGCCTCTCATTGACCTGGATCAGGTAAATCCTTCCCCCTGTGTGATGCTGCACCTTGCAAGCTTTATTCAGGCTGACTCTTTTGGGGAAGCCTCTATTGACCATGATATGGCTTAGACAGCAAGCCATTGTCCCACATAACTGGTGCAAAAAGGCTCTAGCGCTGCTCAGGAGTTCTCAACCTTTTGAAGCCGAGGGCCAGGTCACGCTCATTCAGCTATGCATTAGACAACTACATAACTGAACTGGGACTAGCACTCCTTAGAACAAAATTAACTGAACTGCATAGCTAACATTCTAACAACCCCATCAAACAGTTACATCCATCAATCTTCTTTCTTCTTTCCCAGTTGACCAATCAGAGTACAGTCGTGTTATGAATCACCATGTTATGAATCACCAGTCCCTGTCATGAATAACATGAAACAATGTTGTTGCTCTTTTAACTGGCACTCAGGAATTTCTTAGCTGTGACTCCCATTTCCCTTTTTGGTCTCGCATTCCATTCTCTGTGCCAGCCTGGCCTTTATCTCTGCACCTGTAAGATAGATTTTTTTTATAAAAAAAAACAGTTATCCAGTGTTGTTTCATGAAAAAGATGATGGACTATGACTCAGGGTTAAAGATAAAGGTCTCCCAGTTATGCCTTACTTTGGGGTGCTGCTCATCTCTGTTTACAGCCTAAGAGCCAGTGTTGTCTGTGTCTGCAGATATTTCCATAGTCATGTGGCAGGCATGACTAGATGCTGGAGTGTATGGGATGCTGTTACCTTTCCCACCGAAGTGGTACCTGTTTATCTATTTGCAATTTCTTGCCTTAAAATTGCTAGGTTAGCAGGAGATGGGACAGATGACAGGAGCTCAGTCTGTCATGCAGCAACCAGGTCTCAAATTGCTGACCTGCCAACCTTCCAATCATCAAGCCATCATAGCCCCAGGATTCAGGAGACCTGGGTTCAAATCCATCCCTGGCCATGGAAACTCACTAGAGGAGGGATGTAACTATTAGAGCCACTCCCTAAATATCTCACTTACCTGGAGAGCTGTATTATGGTTGCTTTAGATTGGTTCTAACTTGATGGAAATTATTGCAAGTTCACTCAGGAACCCTTGGGTGGTGGCATAGAGCCAGTCAATCTTTCTGATCCAAAAGTGTTGCACTAAGCAAAATGACTCAATGACTCTTTTCAGGACCATAAATGACATACAACAGCTAAATATAATCCACATATCTGAACAGGAGCACATATTGCAGTCACTAAATTCCACAATCTTTTGCTGTATTGTTTTCCTTTGTCATGTTTCTCTCATCTAGGATACTTGGGCTGGGATGCAATTTCTCAAGTGGTCACTTGGTGATAAATATTTACATGATGCTCAGAGTGAATGTTGCCTCACCAAATGCCAGCCTAAAGTAGGCTGTGCCAAGACACACAGAACTGAAAGCAACAAAGGGAGAACTATGCATTTTAACTGTCAAACACATTTTTATAAGGATGTGCCTGAGGCAGTAGTTATGTATATACCACTCTGGCAAGATGGTTCCTGTGAGTTTTTCTGCTTTATTTTGTATATAGTAAAACATACTTTGGGGAACTGTTGCCACAAAGAAACACATAATATCAACAAAAATGTATATACTCAAAAGGCACAAAAGCTAATTTAGGATGTTGCTTGGTTTCAAATTATGTTGGCTTGGTATAGGAATAGAAAAGAATTTCATTGAATTCAACCTTCGTGACGGAGGTAGCAAATTTGCACCTGCTGGGATTTGCTGTAAGAAGAAATGGGCCATGTCTCCTGTATTCAGACATTTGCAAGGCTTACAGATCCTTTTTAAAAACTAGAATGTGCACAAAATTATGCTCACATTTTAAAATGGGAACAGACAAAGTAAGTAACATTGAAAACATGTAGGAGAAGAAAACTGACATTTTCGCAATTGGATAAAAATAATCTGATATAAAACTTTCACAATCCTATATAAAATGCAAGTGGATTTCAGAAAAATGCAGGGAAATTGAAACTGAGAGACTTTGCAGGCACACCCCCCAAAGAAAGACTCAGACACCGGTATATGGATAAAGGCATTGGGCCACTTTTATTGAATAATGCCCTAGTCCGAATTATAACTTTCAATTCATCCAATTGTAATTCTTAAGGCAAGCAGGCCGCAGTAACACTGGTAAGGTTCCTCCCAAAATTGCCAATGGCAATTGGCTACAATGTATCCATTTGTATCAATTTGTTTGATGACACAAACAAATTGTTGACCGGAGTCAATAAACTATCTACTGACCCCACCCTCTGACATGTATCTGTCAAATCACGGGGTGATGCATGCTGAAAAGCTCCTGCCATCACCCCTTGCCTGGTTCGTCGTTGACCGGTCAAAGTTATTACACCTGTACCTGTCTAAGTGTTGGCCAGTCAATTGCGAACCTGCCAGATACCTATGGGTCATAAATCTTTACCTTACCAGTGCTACCCGCCTAAGTGACCAAAGTCAAAGAAAACCCCTACGTCAAACACTAGCAACAGTGTGGGATGGGCAAAAAAGCCAGAACCCAAGGGCCAATTGTAGGTTCAGACCAAAAATTCCCACCCGGCCCCGAAGTGACCAAAATATCACACTGTTCACTAGGGAGGGGGTGGAGGGAAAAACTTCTCCTCTCCGTCGCTATTTTTAAAATGGCAGCTCGTCTGCCTCGTGGCCACCCCTTTTATAGAGGGGTGGCCACGCCCCCTAATTCACCTGGATGTCTGAGTCCGGGTGGGGGGGGGCCCGCAAAGAGCGCGGCTGCCATTTTGGTGCCGCACTTTCATTGCAGGCGCACCCCCCAAAGAAAGACTCAGACACCGGCATATGGATAAAGGCATTGGGCCACTTTTATTGAATAATGCCCTAGTCCGAATTATAACTTTCAATTGGTGTATTCATCCAATTGTAATTCTTAAGGCAAGCAGGCCGCAGTAACACTGGTAAGGTTCCTCCCAAAATTGCCAATGGCAATTGGCTACAATGTATCCATTTGTATCAATTTGTTTGATGACACAAACAAATTGTTGACTGGAGTCAATAAACTATCTACTGAACCCACCCTCTGACGTGTATCCGTCAAATCACGGGGTGATGCATGCTCAAAAGCTCCTGCCATCACCCCTTGCCTGGTTCGTCGTTGACCAGTCAAAGTTATTACACCTGTACCTGTCTAAGTGTTGGCCAGTCAATTGCGAACCTGCCAGATACCTATGGGTCATAAATCTTTACCTTACCAGTGCTACCCACCACACGGGGAGGCTTCAATGAAGACTCACCGTCCCCCCCCCCAGACCGTCAGCTAGGTCAACAGGCCTGCTTGCAAATCTTACAAAAAGAGGTTCAAACCTCTAGCCAACAGGTGGACCCCATCCCCTGCATAAAGATCATAATTTTGTAAACTAATGGTGGGGTGTCAGATGACCATCCCCAAACCCTTGTCTGCCAAGAACCGGGCAACCGCCCTGTTCACCGAGCGGCGAGCGCGGTCAAGTGCACGGAGGTCAATACCTCCCCTGAAAGAATGATGCGGTATGATGTCCGACCATAGCAGCCTTGTGGATGGCCACACATAATGCAAATAAGCTAGGTCACTGAAAATCGTGAATTTTAAAGAAAGGCCAGTGACCTGGGCGAGGTCATTGCCCCCGAGGTGCAGTACAAGGACATCAGGCGGTTCAGCATCCCTGATGGAAAACAGGAATGGCAACAGTTCCCACCACCTCATTCCGCGCTTACCGTACCAACGTATGCACGCAGTCCAAGCTGGGGTCCCCACTCTGTCGCCGCAGCATACTGAGCTGCCCAGTGCACGTAACTGTGCCCCACCAGCCATACTGCCACCGGTGTGCGGGGACACACAGGGTCTGTAAAAGAAGAAAGAGAACAGTGACTTAACTGGTACTCATACCTGAAGAGGACGAACATATAATGCAAAACGCATAGATCCCCATCTTCCCATACGGCATATATCAGCCTCAGAGTACCCAAATGCAGCCGCAGTGGATGCAGCACCTATCCTAAACGAATGGGTGCCGTAACGAGCCCCAGGGAGGCCAACACTGGATAGTGCCATACCGGTCACCTTCCAAAATTGAAATTTAGCAAGGGGAGACCCATCCTGGTGGCAGAAAAACGGGCCAGGGTGCGTGCCACGCACTGCCAAGAACTCCTGTAGGGCACCAACCGGACAGATGTCTGCAATGGAACATCGTAGCAGTCTAACTCCACTGCCTACACCGTGCTGATCAACTTTTCAGGGCTGAATCCTCAACTGAGCCCACTCATTAGAGACATAGACATCGTTGAGTTCAAGTGCCCTATGAGTCGCATCCGCCTTAGACAGTAGTACCAACTCACTGAAGCGGAGCGCTCCAAAGAAGGCCACCGTGGTAGCCGCGTGAAAAAGAGCTGCCTCATACTTATCAAAACACAGGTTATGCCAGCCTCGTGCAAGGTGGGTAAGCACCCCCGGTGAAATTGGGTGGCGAGTGTCCGGGCGGCGGCCACGTTCCCGTGTCCACCCCTCCAAAACATGTCGTATGTGGAAATCATTCACGCAGTCAGGAAAACCCCTCACCTTGGCCATAAATGTCAGTGCCAACAGCCTGGATGCTATAGTGCGAGGAGCCAGACCCTGACTGTGTAAATAAACCATAAATTGTAAAACTTGTTCGACTGGAATGGGCCACACTTCGGGCAACTGAAGTTGCACACAAAAAGTTCTAAATTGAACGAAAGCATGGTGATACGCCTTACGTGTGCGGGGTGCCAAAGACATGCCGATCGCCCGGTTCACCTCTCCTTGCCAAATGTCCAAATCTCGGCCAGGAGTGGCAAGGGGAATTCCTCTGCTTCCGGAGCCAAGGCACGGAACCGGGGGATCTGCAGGCGGGATAAAGCATCAGCAATATCATTATTAATACCTGGTACATGTCTGGCCTTAAAAAGCACATTCAGGCGTAGGCAACGTAACACAAACTGACGGACCAACGCCATCACTCTAGGTGACTTAGACGTCTGAGCGTTGACAATGTGCACTACCGCCGCATTGTCACACCAAAAATGGACCACTGAGTTGGCCCACTCCTCGCCCCATAGCATCAAAGCTCCCAGGATTGGAAAGAACTCAAGGAATGTAAGATCGCGGAGGCGATCCGTGCCCCACCATGCTGGAGGCCATTGGCCATAAGCCCACTTCCCTTCAAAGTAAATCCCATATCCCAGGGAGCTGGAGGCATCCGACTGTACTTGGAACCTAGGGGAAACTAAAAGGTCGGATCTCCAAAAGGAGACCCCATTAAAATCCCGCAGGAATTTAAGCCAAACCAAAAGGTCAGCCCGCATGTCCCTGGTCAGTCGGACCCTATGATGGCGCTTTGACAGGCCAGACATGGCGTCACATAGGCGCCGCGCAAATGCTCTGCCGGGCGTAACCACCCTGCAGGCAAAGTTAAGATGTCCATGAAGTACCTGAAGCTCACGAAGTGACACTTTACGTTTGGCCAGCAAGGCCAAAATCATCGCGGAGATCCGGGTGGCCTTGTCAATGGGTAACCGGGAGGCCTGTGAGACCGTGTCAATTTCAATACCCAGAAATGTGAGCGTAGTGGATGGGCCCTCGGTCTTTTCGGGCACTAAAGGGACACCCAGTTCCTGCATTAGCATCTGAAATGTAGTGAGGAGACGCGTGCACGTGTCCGAGCCCCGTTCACCCCCGAACAAAAAGTCATCGAGGTAATGGGCTACAGACCGAGACCCGGACCTGCGAACAAAGGCCCACTGAAGGAAGGTGCTAAAACGTTCGAATGCTGAACATGAAATAGAGCAGCCAAAAGGCATGGCCTTATCTACATAAAACTTCCCTTGGAATCTAAAACCCAATAGCTCAAAGTCCCCCGGGTGCACTGGCAGTAATCGGAATGCCGATTTAATGTCACATTTTGCCAAGAGGGCACCAGGACCACAAGAGCGCACCATCCATAGGGCTTGGTCAAAAGACGTATACCTGACTGAACAAAGGTCATCAGGAATAGCATCATTGACAGAGTAACCCGCCAGGTACGATAGGTGGTGGATTAAACGAAATTCCCCCGGGGCCTTTTTAGGTACTAACCCCAGAGGGGAAACCTTTAGGTTGGGGAAGGGTGGTACAGAAAAGGGGCCCGCTACCCTCTTGGCCTCTACCTCTTTGGCAACACTCAGGGCAGCCCCCTCCTCCCTACCCTTCAGAGAAAGTAAATTGGGGGCATCTTGGGGTCCCCGCACTCCTTTGAATGGGATACGGAAGCCCCACTGGAAACCCTCCAAGAGGTACCTCGCGTCCTCCCTCCTTGGATAAGTTGAGAGCCATCGCTCCAACATATACACATTAACTGGGGAGGGGGCCTTTTGACTGGCTAGCTCCATCTTCAGAAGCTTTGCCCGCTCCCTGTCCACCTCTACCTCTGCCCCGTGACCCACTGGCCCACATGGGGGCCAGCGCAAGAGGGACACTCGTGTTTATATCGGCACTGCCGCTTATTGCACACGCCATTAGCCAAGAAGCTCCAACATAGCAAGCGGGCTGGAACCCCCTGCCCCGCCGGCTGGCAGGGAGCCTGTGTTGGAGCAGCTCGATGCACAGCATGGCCCCAATGGTACCTATCCCCAGGCGCAGGATGCGTGGGGGTCATGTACAAGAGCCACAATTTTTGACAGGGCTCATCCCTGTCCTGTCATCCGGGTGTAGAGGCACCCTCATTCTAAATTCCTCATCGTAAGCCAACCACAATGGGCCAGGGAAATCCACCATCGCCCTGTAAATATTGTCCAAATATTGGACCATAGGAATGGCCAGATCAGGCCGGGCCCTAAGGTATACCGCCATATAAATGAGATATGCCGGCAACCAGTTGGCCCAGGTGCGCAGTGGGTTACGACGACGGGACAGCTCTTTGTCTCTGTCGTCCTGTCCCTCTCTCTCCTCCTTAGTGGGCTCACGGTTCAATAGGGAGAATATATCCACGTACTCCCCCCGCCAAATATTTTCCCTCATGACCTGGGACAAATGATCACCAAGGGGCAAGGAATAACCAGCCGTCGGCAAAGCCGTCACCGGCACATTAGGTATATGGGGCATACGCAGCGGGACCTGTACAGCCCCTGCGATGCCCGGCACTGCCCCGGGGGTGGAAACCCCCGCCCTCAATGAGGTACCATTTTGAAACCAAGGGGCACTGGGATAGACTGGTAACTGATGCCCACTCGCATCAACTTGACGAGGCCAGGGCCACTGAACCCCACCACTGGAAGTGGGCTGTGATGTCGGTGCACTAATTTGAACCTGATACTCACTAGGTGCACCCCCATGAGCCACCCCCACTGGGGGTTCCGGCCCACGGCGGGCATCGGAGCTTGCGACCGGAATCGAGCTCTGGGGCCACACCTGACTGCTCCCTGTCTGCAGCTCTGGATGAACAGGGAGCTGCGAGACACCGGCAGGCGCAGGCCGGAGCGTCTCAAGCAGCTCAACCCGGTTGGCCGCCTAGTGCAGTGTGGCAGCCGTCGAGGTAGCCGGTGGACACGAAGGGCTCCCGGCAGAGAGAGAAGGGCCCCCTCCCATAGGGGGCTGTGCAATCCCCAAGGATGCCTCCAGCACTGCTAAACATGCTAGTAAAGCATCCACTGCCACAGATCCACCAGCATAAGGCGGGCCGGGTGGGCCGGAAGGCCCACTAGACATTTGGAAAGGAACACCGAAGTGAGAGCCTGGGCCAGAATAGGGCCATGCCCAAAACTCCGGCCCATGAGGGGCCGGAGTAGGAATGGGTTGCACTCCCGCACCAGGCCCTCCCCCGCTGTCCTGACCCATGGCCGGCAACTGCGGGCCGAGGGCCGAAGCCCCTGAGGGGCCAGCCTGAGGCCGGCCAGCCAAGGCCGACTGCCAAGTGCCAGCCTTAATCACCCCACCGGTATCGGTGGGCAAGGCTGGGAAAGTGCCCTGCCGCGGCGGCGCAGCCCTGGTCCTCCGACCTGATGGCTGCCCCCCGTCCTGCGCAGGGCCCAAAAATTTCCTCCCCTTTGGCCGTGGTTTCATCGCCGGGGCCTTCCGTTTGGGAGGCATATCTTCGAAGAAAGAGCAGGATCACTTTCCAGGGATTGAAAACCTAGCGCCAAAGGCACAGAGCAGCCAGCAAGCTAAAGGCTCTGTGCTAATCCTCCCTTCCCAGGCGGGAAGGATCAAGGGCTAAACAGCTGAAGACTACGGACAAACAGCGACGCAGAAAACTTCTCCTCTCCGTCGCTATTTCTAAAATGGCAGCTCGTCTGCCTCGTGGCCACCCCTTTTATAGAGGGGTGGCCACGCCCCCTAACTCACCCAGATGTCTGAGTCCGGGTGGGGGGGCCGCAAAGAGCGCGGCGGCCATTTTGGCGCCGCGCTTTCATTCTCATCCCTAAACTTTGAGTTTGCAATGTATCAGTGGGCCAGGCATGTGTGCCAAATTCAAAGATGGTAAGTGGATGAAAGCTATCACAGAATGGCTACCACATGGCATAAAGTGACCACTAGGAAATCCAGCAACCAGATGGGAAGACCAGTTCAGGATAAGTTCCTGAAACCCTGGATGAGACCTCCAGAAAGCACTATGAATATTTTGACACTAACAAGGAGTGCTGCAAGTCTGAAAGAATTCTTCTCCTCTCTGTCTTTGTTCACTGTACTGCAAATTCTTGCTCTGTAATTCAAAGTGAGAAGTTATTTGAAGGTTTCTTTTCTGGGGAGCAAAAATTAGCAGGGGGACACATTCTTCTCTCTTTTTGGAGATAACCAAAATGCCCATATCTAATGCTTTTTACATTTCATATAAATTATGCCGAATACCCATTGGAAGTGGGAGACCTCTCCGGCACATATGTATGGATCAAAGCATTTAACCTTTCTGCTATAATAGATGTAAAGCTAATTTGTGTGATTGCATCAGTATACTTTTTAAAAAATGAGATGCTCAGTGTGGAAGTCTTTGCTTTCTTATCTGAACATCTAAAATATGTCTATATTTTAGATGAAGATTTCAATAGTTCACTTCTCCAATATATTTCTTTATCTCCTTGCCTATATATATGAAAATTCAGAGCTTCCTGTCACAAATTATAAAGCCTAGTTGTTTTATTGAATCTTTCATGTGCCTCTTCAGTTCATGGCTTCCAATAATAGTCCTTTGAAGAGCTGAATTTTAAGTCACCTGAAAACTAAAAAGATAGGATTTTAGCAATTACACTTATATGCTGCCTGTAGCACATAGACTATTCTCTGTGTGCTTCACAGGGCATTTCCCCCCAACTTGCTGGGTACTCATTTTACTGACCTCTGAAGGATGGAAGGTTGAGTCAACTTTGTGCCTCTCAGGACCAAACTCAGATTATGAGCAGAATTTTTGAATGCAGCTAAACCACTGTACGACACAGAGCTATTGATCTTAAAATTCCTTCTATTTCATGTTTTGTAAGTTTCTGTAAAAGCAGTGATGGTCTTGAAGCTGTTCAGAGTTAAAACGTGTGCCTCTCACTCCCAAAATAATGAAACAGACACAATTGTTGGAATTTCAACTAGGTCCCAAAACTTTATTAACTGTTTAACTTGTTAAAAAATACCCATCCTGCAGTGGGGCCTAACTTAGTCCAGATCCCTGAGCAAAGGGAAGCTACCTACCCCTGCTTTTAGGGTGAGTCCCCACTGTCCCTTCATGGATTATCAAGTGACAACACACTTATGGCTGGCCCAAATTTCTGGGGTGACACTGTCTAGCAACCCGTCACCAATTCTTGTGCCCAAACTGTTTAAAGCCACTGTATGCCACCCATGTACTCCCCATCCCAATCACCAAATGGAATAATAAAGTGGCAGAACTCAAAATCTAGACTGAGCAAATTTTGAGCAAAACACAAAGGAATGGCTCCTTCATCTCTATAATAACTGCTGGAGTAGCAAAAAATATTAAAAAATATTTGTGAAGATGAAAGTAATCACTATACTGATCAAGGAACTATCAAAAAGCTGAAGGCCAATCTCTCCACTATGCCACTTATACAAAGTGTTTGAACAAACGAAATTAAATTGTCTAACTCCTATAACTGAATCTCTTCTAATTCTAGAACAGGCAGGCTTTAGATCTGACAAGAGCTATATAGTTCAGACCTAACCCATCTTATACCAGATTGTTTTGAAACACATAGAATAATTGGAGCATTTATCAACTTCACAATGACATATGATACTGTCTCCCATCAATTGCTGTTCAAAAAATTCTACTTCCTTGCTAAAGATTATGGACTATAAGAAGTGGTTAGTATTTTATTTCAAGACCAAAGATTCTTTATTGAATTTCAGGGGAGCGATTCGGAGGACAGAGACACATTGCCTTCCCAGGATAAATCTAGCTCAGATATTTTCTGTTAATGAGGTACCTCAACTTTTTTCTCAGAGTAAGCTCAATGACCTAGTTAGAGATTGAGGCCTTTCCAAAGATTCAGCAGAATTGTTAGGGTCAAGACTAACAAATAAAACCTACTGTCACCTGGAACATCATTTTCGTGGTACAGGCACCGAGAGAAGAAAGAATTCACTCAGTTTTTCTCCAAAGATGAAAATCTCATTTATTGTAGTGATGTTCAATGGCTAATGAAGTGCTTTGAAATAGAATATGATTCATCTGAGTAGTGCCTATTGATTCATCTAAAACAGGACTCAAAGCAGTCATGCTGCATAATGGAAGTACATTAGCATCACTTCCTATAGGACACTCGGTGCATTTGGATGAAAACTATAGTGATTTAACTGTGATTCTTGACAAAATCAAATATCAAGAACATTGCTGGATGGTTTGTGGAGACTTTAAAATACTAACCATGTTGTTAGGCCAGCAGGCAGCTTATACAAAATATCCCTGCTTCCTATGTTTGTGGGACAGTCAAGCCAGAGACCTCCATTGGAGAAAAACTGACTGGCCACTTCGAGACGCCTTAATCCCTGGTGGAAAAAAAACCCCATCATACGGCCTTGGTTCCAACAGAAAAGGTTTTATTGCCACCTCTTCATATTAAATTAGGGCTTATGAAGCAGTTTGTTAAATCACTGCCAAAAGATGGGGAATGTTTCAGATATCTGTTTTCCATGTTTCCAAAACTGTCTGAAGCCAAGTTGAAAGAGGGAGTTTTTACTGGCCCCGACATACGAAAACTGTTATCGGATCCCCTCTTTTTAGAAACAATGGGAGAAAAAGTAAAGGAAGTGTGGGACTTTTTCAAAGACATAGTTCACAAGTTTTTAGGGAATACTAAAGACCCTCACTACAAAACCATTGTACAATGCATGTTGAATGCATATAAAGCTCAAGGATGCAAGATGAGCTTAAAAGTTCATCCCAAAGAAAAACAAATGCAAGAAAGTGAAATGGCTGTCTAATGAGACTTTACAAATAGCTGAGGAAAGAAGGAAAGTGAAAGGCAAAGATGAAAGAGATTCACCCAACTGAATGCAGATTTCCAGGGAACAGCAAGGAGTGATAAGGAGGCCCCCATATCACTCCTTGGAAATCTGCATTCAGTTTTAAATGAACAAAGCAAAGTAAGTGAGCAAAATAATAGAATGGGAAGGACTAGAGATCTCTTTAAGCAAATTGGAGGAATTACGGCAACAATTCAACAAAGTTGGCCATGATAGAAGAGAAAAGGGGTAGGGACTTAAAAGAAACAGAATCGATTAGCAAAAGGTGGCAAGACTTGCACAGGTATCATCGAGAACTACCAAAAGTACATGCTGGGTTCCAAAGAGAGAGGGGAATTAGAGACCAAATTGCTAACATTCTCAGGACCATGGAAAACACAAGGGAGTACCAGAAAAAACATCTACTGTACTTCTGCTTCATTAACTATGATAAGTCTTTGATTGTGTGGATCACAACAAGCTGTGGCAAGTCCTTAAAGAGATTAGAGTACCAGACCACTTTACCTGTCTTCTGAGAAACTTGTATGTGGGTCAGGAAGCTACAGTTAGGATCAGATATGGAACAGCTGATTAGTTTACAATAGGAAATTGAGTACAACAAGGCTGTATGTTGTCACCCTGCTTGTCTAAGTTATATACAGAGCACATCATGCATAAGATGGGCTGGATGAATCTCAAGCCAGAATCAAGATTGCCAGGAAAAATATCAACAACCTCAGACATACAGATGACACTATCTTAATGGCAGAAAGTGAAAAAGATCTAAAGAGCCCCTTGATGTGGCAGAAAGAGGAGAGTGCAAATGTTGGCTTGAAATTCAACATTAAAAAAATCAAGATCATGGCATCCACCCACATCACTCCTTGTGATGTCACTGTTTCCCTTGAATGGAAATAAAGTGAAGCAGTGACAGACTTTATGTTTTTGGGATACAAGTTCACAGTAGACCGTGACTGCAGCCATGAAATAAAAAGATGCTTACTCCTTGGGAGGCAAGCTATGACAAACCAAGGCAGCATAATAGAGATATCACACTGCCAAAAAAAGTCCACATAGTTAAAGCAATGGTCTTCCCAGTAGTAATGTATGGCTGTGAGAGCTGGATCATAAGGAAGGTTGAGTTCAGAAGAATAGATGCTTTTGAACTGTGGTGATGGAGAAAGTCCCATGGGCTGCAAGGAAATCAAATCAGTTGGTCTTAAAGGAAATCAACCCTGACTGCTCCTTGAAAGGACAAATACTGAAGCTGAAGCTCAAGTACTTTGACCACCAAATGAGGAGAGGACTCACTGGAGAAGGCCCTGTGCTGGGGAAAGACTGAAGGCAAAAGGAGAAGGGGATGGCAGAGGATGAGATGGCTAGATGGCATTGTTGAGATGGTGGCTGTGGATCTGGTTGGTCTCCAAAGGATGGTGGGTGACAGAGAAGCCTGGTTTGCTGTGGTCCATGAGTTTACAAAGAGTCAGACTTGATTATGCTACTGAACAAGAAACAGCAGCATATATGTGACTAATTAATGTCCTAACAAGTGTACAAAAGAAAATCTAGTAAATGGTCATGGTGACACTATTGAAGTAGCCTGCTTCTGATAAAAAGATACTCTAATCTTTTAAACATTTTAATTTGTTTTTAATTTTACCTATATTTCATATACATCCAAAAATTTAAATTGTGCAGTGCTCTGAAACAAAGGCAAGAAAGAACAAACATGTATTTTCTCTTTCCATGATAATCAGATGTTCTCAATACTTAAGAATTTTGCACATCTAATAACACACCTCAGTATTTTGAAGTAATCAGAATGCCAGACAACTTCTCAGGAGAGCTCACTTTTGGATCCTTACTGGGTAATGGAAACTTGCTGCAGGGAGACAATAATATAGCATTCGTTCAACATCTCATATACCTCAAAAGAGCTTCAAGTTTCACTTAGAAGTGACTTGATGGCATATTACCTCAACAATAGCATGCTATCTATAATCTATCTGTTGACCCCTAGTTTCATGTCTTTGATCAGAAATGTTTTCTTTCTCTCCATGTCATTCGGCAGTTAACAAAAGAAAATAAGAAAATCCTAATTTGCTTCCTACATCTTTTATTTGGTAAAGCAGCAGCTTCTTTCACTTTCTATTGGATTTATCATTCCAAGAACTCAGGAGAGATAACCCAGTTGTTAGATCATTTTATCAGTGATGGTTACATACTTTTCAAATGCTCTTCTTCTTCCGTGTCTAGGTCAGATATGAAACTGCTAAAACAAAGGTACCTATGTTAAAATGCCATAACAAGCTATTAGCCATAGTCTAACTATAAGAAGAGTCATCAGTATTAATGGGGAATTAGGTGGCTTAAGAAGTTGATTGACATGAGAGAACAAATTCTATTCTAATACCATTTGCAGCCCTTGACATATCTCATAGATAAAGAAAGGCAAAAAAAGGATGTGAATCTGTATGTATGGGATTTTCTGAAGACAGAAATAGGTGACATTTGGGATTTTCTGCTATTTGACATGACATACAATGTAAACGAATAAGCAATGTATTGATTCTTGGGTGGTGTGTAATAGCAACACAAAAGGATCAGAGGCTTTATTTTGGGATTAGAAGTGATAATTTGAGCTTTCTATACTGTGTGATTCAGCCAATGTAATCTCCCTTCCTCTTGACCTACTCTCTTTCTTCTCATTTTGAAGCTTGCCCCGGCAAACTTTGATGAGCTTAGGCATTTATATTTTTATACTTTGATTTCCTTCCTTCCTTCTTTGGTTGAGAAATCCTTTCTCATAGGGCTCATGAAAATGCCATAACCGTCAGCTGTCTGGAGATGTTAAGAGCGAGGAATTACAGATGGCGGTACAAAGTTTGGGGAGAGGATTCATCAGCCATTCTTATTTCTAGACATGCTTTCTGAAGAGAGGCCTGGGGACAGTAGACCAAAGGAGATTCACATTTTAAAGCCAGCTGTATTCAGATACTGTATTAATATTCTTGCATTTCTTTTTCTGAGCCAATTCACACTAATAACACAGGTCTGCAACCAAAAAACTGCATAGGAAATTTTTTACTGTTTCTTATATATTTTTACATACTGAAACCAAGAAAAATACTAAAAAAAACACTCCATCACATCAAGTTTTCAAAACTCATGTTTTTAGTTTAATTTAGCATGAAGTTTGCCTTTAATCCAAAATCTGATATCAGGTTTGTATCAGTTCAGTGGAACTGGTAGCAGAAATTCTGGCTGGCCCCACCCATCCAAGTTTTGAAATAAAGTAGATAGGAAGATTTTTAGCTGTGTCATTTGTGAACACAGAATGTTTAGTATATATTATGAAGAAATTGTTTGTTTACTTATAAGAAATAATATGTTTAGTTCATTTTAATAAAATAGTGATTTTCTCATCACTCCTATGCTGCTTTATTGCAAAACCCTCATATTTTGCGAAAAAACTGTATGTGATGCGGGAAAACCGAAGTCATTTTTGGATTCAGCACACTGGAAAGATAAAATTTACCAAAAATATCCTATGCAGCTGATTTTTTGTTTTTTGGAAAGACCTGTGTTCTCATCTCCCCTATGGGTTTTTAATGCAAAACCCTCATATTTTGCAAAAAAACAAAACAAAAAACTGTATGTGATGGGGGAAAACTGAGGTCATTTTTGGATTCAGCACACGAGAAAACATAAAATTTACTAAAAATATCCTGTGCAGCTGATTATTATTATTATTATTATTTTGCAGACCTGTGTAGTCTATCCAGCTTTCCTTGCACTGTGACATCAAGGTTTTCTCTCACTATCCACACAAGCAGGAATCCGAAACCTACAGCCCACAGGGCCAGACCCGACCCGCAGCAGCAAACAATCCACCCCCAGTAACACCCCTGGAAGTGGAGTTTATGACAGCTGTAAATGTGCCCGCGCCTGTGCAAACACGTCCACCACAGTTTGCGGCAGCATTTAAACTGGGGGAACCACATGTCTAACCCTCTCAGCTGATGGGAGGGAAGTGGTCTGGCCCATGGTGGAAAAACGTTGAGAACCCCAGACACAAGGCAGGGCTGAATCCACAATTAATAGAATCAAGCCGCCACTGCCACCACCACCAACGCCACCGACACCTACACTGACACCGCCGACACTGGCGGCAGCAACAGCAACAATGGCAACAGCAAACACCACCACCACCACCACCACCACCACCTTGCATTCTAGGTTGTTGGTTTTACATTACTACCAGTGCTGAATATATTTTGTTCTGCTTTGTTCTGCTTTGCTCCAGTGCAGGATTTGTTCATGCGGAGCCTCACCATGTGTTGTTCTGTGCACTTTATGGCCTTGCTTGCAGGCATTTTCTGCTGGCCAATCTCTTCCCCTCCACACCTTGTGAATGGTTAAACAAGGAGGAGAGGGAAAAGAATGTGAAGTAGGAAGGAAAGGGGTGGAGAAGAAAGGCAAAAGGTGAGGGTCTATTTTGGAAGTGAGATATCAAGGAGTCATTCTGGATGTCTGTGAGGATTTGGTACTAGAACAATCCACCTTTTCCCAGCAACAAATACCCTTCCATGTTTAGGATACCAGGGTGATCTGTCTGAATCTGCAAGGGGAAAAAAATACCACAACAACTCAGAAAAACCAGAGACAGCACCATTGTGTGAATGAGCCCTTGGTAGGCAAGGTTGTCCCATTCACACAGGCAGATTTTGCGAAGGAGTCACTAGCTTGTAATGTTTAAATTACTTTTATCATCCTTGCAATTAGAGTTAGAGCTTGGAAACCTCTTTCTCTCTCCCTCTTTGCAGGCGCACCCCCCAAAGAAAGACTCAGACACCGGTATATGGATAAAGGCATCGGGCCACTTTTATTGAATAATGCCCTAGTCTGAATTATAACTTTCAATTGGTGTATCATCCAATTGTAATTCTTTAAGGCAAGCAGGCCGCAGTAACACTGGTAAGGTTCCTCCCAAAATGCCAATGGCAATTGGCTACATGTAACTATTTGTATCAATTTGTTTGTTGACACAAACAAATTGTTGACCAGAGTCAATAAACTATCTACTGACCCCACCCTATGACGTGTATCCGTTAAATATCAAGGTGATGCAGGCTGTGAAGCTCCTGCCATCACCCCTTGCCTGGTTCACCCTTGACCGGCCAAACCTCTTTCCCCTGTACCTGTCTATGTGTTGGCCAGTCAATTGCGAACCTACCGGATACCTATGGGTCATAAATCTTTACCTTACCAGTGCTACCCGCCCAAAGTGACCAAAGTCAACATACCCCTTTTCTCAAACACTAGCAACAGTGTGGGATGGGCAAAAAAGTGAGAACCAAAGAGCCAATTGTAGGTTCAAGCCAAAAATTCCCACCCGGCCCCAAAGCGACCAAAAATTCACACTGTTCACTAGGGAGGGGGTGGAGGGAAAACTTCTCCACTCCATCGCATTCTTAAAATGGCAGCTCGGCTGCCTCGTGGCCACCCCTTTTATAGAGGAGTGGCCACGCCCCTTAACTACCCGGATGTCCAAGTCCGGGTGGGGGGCCCCCGCAAAGAGCGTGGCAGCCATTTTGGCGCCGCACTTTCATTCTGTCTCTGTACTCTGCAGCTCCCAGATAGTTCAGGTAGCATGACAACAGACTGCACTGGCTGGCAAACGCTAGGACTTGTAGTTCAATATGATGACCTTTCTTTATTCTTTCTAATTTTTTTCTTCTTCTTCTGTGTCTAGGCCAGATGTGAAGCTGCCAAAGTGAAGCCACCTTTTGATGAGTTCATTCTGTCATTCCATTCATCTTAGTGTGAGAAAGATTAGCCAGCACAAGGTGGCTGGTGCCTGGGGTATGCCCAATTATGGTTCAAAAATACCACAATCTTTGAGAAGGTTCTTTCTGTGTACTCCTATTATTTCTATATTTAGCATTTTCTAAATATATATATCTTGAGAATTTACATGGTCAAGTTGGTTTTTGGTCCCCCACTCCCCAGCAAACACAGTGATCCAAGCTTTTACTACTCAAAGCACTGCTCGGAAAGACTCTGAAGATTTTAATAGGTTATTGTGCAGGTAAAATGACAAGGAGGAGAATCATTTATGAAATAAAAGGTGCGGTATAAGTGATACATAATTAAATTAATAATTGGCTAAATTGAGGGGATTGCTCACTGAGACCTATGTAATTATACTTGTTACTGTATTTGCATTATGTCCTGTCTACATGTTACCTGCAAACGTTTAACTTAATCTCTTTTATTATAATTTACATCATCATTATTACCAGCAGCATCATATCGTCATCATATTTTTATGTCGCCTTTGCACCACAAAGGTGCAAAGGTGTTCTTTCTCAAGAACAAAAGACAAATTAAGCAATAAAAGAGCAATTTTATTCACTTTCATCAGAGCAAGTGAACTGTACCTTATGATACGTAGTCATATTTGTTTATCTGTGGCCCTCCTGGGAAGAATTGTGCTGAAATTGTATTAACTTGACTGTTTTCAAATGAGCGAGCCGACTCAGTATAATATATTATTTGGGCAAACATATAAAATGCTGCCACAGGAGACAAACAACAACCAAACATTTTTTAGTTAACATTGTAGAACTGTAATATTCTATTTACCTGAGTAAGGTTGTTCACTCTCCATTGGTTCAGCCTCCCATTTCCCTCAATGCTCATTTTCAGGGAACCCATTTTCCTTCTTCAGTTCTTAGTGCTTCTCACCAAACATAGAGAATGTGGATGGCACCTCCTGCTGTCTACACACTGAACTGAACCACATGTGTGAACTATGTGTCCATTCTTATAGCATGACAGTACTCATGTAAAGGTATAGGTTAGAAATGTAAAATTCCCGGGAATTTTGAAAGGAGGGAAAAACCCCAGGAAAATTGGGGGGGGGGGGGACCCGGAAAATTGGGCAAAATTTGGAAAATACTGTTTCTTTGTAATTTCAGCAAGTTACATTCAGATTTTTTATTTTATATGTGTATAAACAGTACAAGAAATGTTTATTTTGTAAATGTTAATATGTAATAAAATGAGTTTTTCATATATAAGAAACTAAAAAATACTTTTAGCAGCCATGAAATGTGCATGGAACATCATTCACGAAAAATTTCAAAAAGTGAAAACATTTGGTTGTGCAGCACATGGTTTAAATTTGCTACTTCATGACATAATGAAGTTAAAGGCAATGGAAGATCTTCAGTCAGATGCCAAGAAAATTATCAAATTTGTTAAGAAACATCACATTGTTCAACAAACATTCATGAACATTCAAAAGGCGAAAACGAAAGGGTCTCGGAAGAATTCTGCAAGAACACTGAAGCTACCATCTGTTACCAGATGGGGAGGAATAACAATAATGCTGAAAAGTCTCCTGGATGGAAAGGAAGCTCTACAAGCAATTTTAATTCAAGATGATTTACCACTCGATAAACAAATAAGAAAGATTGTTTTGGACAATGATGTATTCTGGGCTCATGTAGAATCTACAGCTGCTTTAACTACTGCTATAGCATAGAATCTGATAATGCACATTTGTCTCAGTTATCTGATTTTTTTTTTTGAAATAACAAGGAAAATAACAGGACCTGAAGGACTGTTAGTAAAAGAATAAAGAATGAGGAGCAGAGATTTTTTGAAATAATTAGGGAAAGAAAGCAGTTTTGTTGTGGAGATATTCATTTTGCTGCAAATCTAGTTGTTCCGCATTTCCAAAGAAAACACTTATCAGATGATGAGGTCTCCAGGGCAAAAGAATTCATAACAAATAATTCAGAAGAAATGGGAGATGATCAGGGCAAAGTCATTGCAAAATATCAGAATACAAGACAAATATAGGTTTTTGGAGCAAGCAGTTTTTGTGGGAATGTGTAGAGCACACGTCACCTCTTGCATGGAGGAAGGGGCTCTGCAAAAGTCAGATCCTTAGTGGTGTGGCCAAAAAACTGTTATCCATTTCCATAACGTCAGCATATTCTGAACACATCACACTATGGCTCAAAATCTTTTGATGAATAAAAGAGTCAATAAATTAGTGGCTATCTGTTCCCACCTGCTTCTGGAGGAAAAGAAAAAAGGTGGGTGTTCAAAAGAATACAGTAGTGCTGTTATAATTGAAGCTGAAGAAACTGCAAGTTTTGACTCATCTGATGAGAGTGGAAGTAATGAAAATTGTAGAAATTTTTGGGAACATAAATTAAATGTAAAAAAAAAACTCATTACTTTGTTATCCTCTACTTATTCACTAGATTTTGTTAGTCTAAAATTTCCAATTATAATTATTCCATTAGTTCAGTTAAATGGATTATTGTATTTTTTTTGTTAGTAAAAGAAATATTTTACTTCATTAATGATATATGTAAACCTCATTTTGTAACATAAGCCATTGAATAATTTTGGGAACTACTAAATAAAAAGGATGACATTTTTTGAAAAATGTATTTTTTTTAAAAAAATGCATTTATTTTTAAAAATACATTTATTTTTTCCTGTACACTCGACATACTTTACTTGTGCAAACCTCCCTCCTTTCAAAATTCCTGGAAGGTTTACATGACTTGTGCAAGTTTATGGTGATTTTTGCCATGTGGAATTGTATGCTCCCAACCTGCTAAAGGCTTTTCTTTCAAAATAACTCATGCCCATGAATTGTAGAAGCATCAATTGCATTTCCCCCCAATTTTCCTGTGTCTCTTCCCCCCTGTCAATTTTCCCTTCCCAATTTTCCCTGATAAAACCCCCGATTTTCCCAAGTTTTTCCACCATCTTTACATCTCTAGTAAAGTTAAAGGTCATCCTTGCTCGAAAGCCAGTTGTATCTGACTCTAGGGTTCAGTGCTCATCTCTGTTTACAGCCAAAGAGCCTGTCCTATCTGTGTCTACAGACATTTCCATGGACACGTGTAGGGAGGCCTAAATACAGTGCGATGAGACATAAATACACTGCAAAGCACAAATGACTATTTCTGCAGTTTACTATTATTACTTGATCCTTGGGGTTAAATTCCCTTTCTCAGCTTAGTCACTTTGGTACCAAAAGACATAAGCCTTAAAGTTATGCACATGAGAGCACATTGGCTTCTTATCATTGTAGGTCTATTTGGATTGCCCATGCTCAATGGCATCACAGTTAACTTGGGTTTGCCTCCTGAGGTGTCCTTGATTTACTTGTAACTCATTCAAATATTTCATAGATCATCAACATGATCAAAATGGAATTTTTATCTCCAGGAGATGTGGAAAGGTTGATTCTGTCTTTATGTTAAAATAATAACTACATCTTGTTAATTTACTTGATGTGTTGAAATTCTTGTGCCATACCTGCTCATGCATGCTAATTATTATTTTATTTTAAAGGACAAAGCAAACAATAAGGCTCTCTTTTGCCCTGCTGTTGTTGTTCCATGAGCTGGTAGTGTTTTGAAATACTTGATGTGAAATCTCTTTCTCTCTCGCTTATCATTTACATATTACTTTTCTACACCTTACTGTGGAAAAATTTGCTGTGAAATCTGCCTCTTAACACCACTTTTTCTTCATTGCACTTCATGGGCAGGTCTGTTCCTTTCTCCTTACCCAACAGCAGTTCATCACGGCTGGAGATTCATGACCCTCTTTCCACTCACAGACATTTTTTTATTTACAAAAAGTGAGTGTGGAGAAGTGTTTCTTTGTGAGAGAATTACAGGCATGCATGATGTGTAAACATTGAAACAAATTGAAGAAGGAAGGTGAAAAGTGTATTTTGGCAAAAGGAGCCAATTTTATTTGCCTTTTCGGGGTGTTTTACAATTCATTTCAATTCATTTCAATTTATTAGATTTCTATGTCGCCCACTCCCATCATAAAATAAACTAAATAACAGATAAAAACAACAACAGCCAGTATAAAACATTAAAAACACTATCATTATAAAATACTTAAAACCACCCACCCCATAAAAGGGTGCTGGAGAGCAAGAGGAAGGATTCTGGTTCACACCAACCAGCTAACTGAGGTCACCCTTCCACCAACACACCAGACTTGGTCCGCCAGCCTGGTTTTGAGTTCTTTCCTGAAGGGCAGCAATTCCGTCTGGAGCCATAGCCCTATTGGCACGAGGTTCCAAAGGACTGGTGCAGACACGGAGAAAGCCCTCCTTCTTGTGCTAGAGAGGCAAGCCCCTCTAGCCGATGGCACAATTAGAGAGCCCCTCTGGTCCGCTCTGGTTGGATGGACAGATGTTCTTAGGGAGACGTGGTCTCTTAGGTATCCTGGCCCATGACCATGTAGGGTTTTGAAGGTCATAACCAGCACCTTGAATTGCACTTGGAGGCAAACTGGCAACCAGTACAGCTCTTGAAGCAGTGGCGAGGCATGGGCATAACACCCACACTCCAACACAATCTGGGCAACCGCATTCTGGACCAGCTATAGCCACTGAATGGTCATCAAGGGCAGCCCCATGTAGAGCACATTACAATAGTGCAGTCTGGAAGTGACCAGAGTGTGAGTGACCATGAATAAGTCCCGGTCTAGGAGCGGGTGCAACTGGCGGATTACCCGAAGTTGTGCAAAAACCCTCCTGGCCATGACTGGCACCTGCTCTTCGAGCAGGAGCCGTGAGTCCAGGAGGACCCCCAGATTGTGCACCGGGTCTGTCTGGGGCAAAACAGCCCCATCCAGAACCAAAGATGGTAGCTCCCCTTTACAATCTTATATATGGGTAAAGGAACAACTGGTGATGCCTATATGTCTCATAGGAGTGAGTAGGCATAGCAAAAAAATAGTCAGACAACAAACACTATTTGGATAACTACAGAGAAAGCTGGGAGAGGAAATATCATCCCCATCAGTTATACTAGAACATCAGTACTCTAGACACCTGGCATTGAGAAAAGATGACTATTGGGAGATCCAGAATAGGGGGGGAAATAAAGTTTTTCATATAGTTTCTAGTAACAACTGTTAATGTTGTTACTACCAGTGTGATGATGACTGTCAGTTTAGACTATTGGTCCCCAACCTTTTTGGCTGTACCCCACCTAAGCATCTCTAAAATCCTGATTCCGCCCACACACACACACACACACACACCTCATGACATATAATTCTTATTATTTAAAAAGTGAACTCCTATTCACATGGAGGAAACCTAAAAGGCAATTAACTATTAATAATTCATTCTCGAATTGCCCTCTTTTAAAAAACAAGTTGCTCCCCCTGCCCAGTGTGCCAAAAAAAAGGTTGGGAACCACGGGATTAGACAAATGCATAGAGAATACAGTTATCAAAGTCAATAGCTCTACTACAATGTCACTGTGTACAGAGACTTTTGAATACTTGTTGTTGTTCAGTCGCACAGTCGATTCCGACCCTTTGCGACCCTATGGACCATCGTTCTCCAGGCACCTCTGTCCTCCACCATCCCCCTCAGTCCTCCCAGTTCTGTGCCCATTGTGTCTACAATACCATCTATCCATCTCATCCTTGGCCTCCCCCTTCTTCTTTTGCCCTCCACCTTTCCCAACATCACGGCCTTCTCAAGTGAATCCTCCCTTCTCATTTGATGCCCAAAGTACTTTAGCCTCATCTTTACTATTTGACCTTCCAATGAGCAGTCAGTGTTGATTTCTTCTAAGATTGACCTATTTGTTCTCCTCGCTGTCCAAGGTACCCTCAAAACTCTCCTCCATCACCACATTTCAAAGGCATCTATTCTTCTGCGTTCAGCTTTCCTAATTGTCCAGCTCTCACATCCGTACATTACCACTGGGAATACCATTGCTTTGACTATTCTAATTTTTGTTTTCAAGGTGATGTCTCTGCTTTTCACTATGTTCACCAGGTGTCTCATAGCTTGTCTCCCAAGAATCAGTCCCCTTTTTATTTCATGGCTGCAATCCCCATCTGCAGTGATCTTTGATCCTAAGAATGTAAAATCTGTCACTGCTTCTACTTCTTCCCCATCTATTTTCCAGGAACTGATTGGGCCTGTTGCCATTATCTTGGTTTTCTTGATATTGAGTCTCAAGCCAGCTTTTGCACTCTCTTCCTTCAATCCAATCAAGAGATTCTTTAGGTCTTCCTCACTTTCTGCCATTAGTGTGGTATCGTCTGCATATCTCAGATTATTGATGTTTCTCCCAGCAATTTTTATCCCATATTGTGATTCCTCCATCCCTGCATTGCGCATTATGTGCTCTGTGTATAAGTTGAATAAGCAGGGTGACAATATGCAGCCTTGTCTTACTCCTTTTCCTATTCCAAACCACTCCATCATTCCGTGTTCTGTCCTAACTGTTGCTTCTTGATTCATGTACAGATTTCTCAGGAGGCATATGAGGTGCTCTGGTATTCCCATCTGTTTAATCATGCCACATCTTGTTGTGATCCGCACAATCAAATGCCTTAGTGTAGTCAATAAAGCAAAAGTAAACTTGTTTCTGGTATTCCTTTGTTTTCTCCATGATCCAACATATGTTGGCGATGTGGTCTCTAGTCCCCCTGCCTCTTCTGAAACCAGCCTGCACCTCTGGTAATTCTCTCTCCACATGCTGCTGAAGTCTATCCTGTATTATCTTGAGCATCACCTTGCTGGCGTGTGGGATGAGCGCAATTGTTCGATAATTTGAACATTCTTTGGCATTGCCCTTTTTTGGGATTGGAACATATACTGATCTTTTCCAATCCTGTGGCCATTGTTTTGTTTTCCAAATCTGCTGGCAAATTGAATGCAGTAATTTGATGCCATCATCTTTTAGAGCTTTGAAAAATTCAACTGGGATACCATCATCTCCACTAGCTTTGTTGTTTGCAGTGCTCTTTAGGGCCTTTCTGACTTCACTCTCCAGGATGTCTGGCTCAAGTTCAATTTCTTCATCATTGTGACTATCAGGAGTGTTAAGGTCCTTTTTGTAGAGTTCCTCTGTATACTCTTTCCATCTTTTCATAATTTCTTCTGCATCAGCTAGCTCCTTTCCGTCTTTGTCCCTTATCATGGTCATTTTTGCTTTAAATGTTCCCTTGATTTCCCAGATTTTTTTGAAAAGGCCTCTGATTCTGCCTCTTTTGTTGTTTTCCTCCATTTCTTTGCACTGTTCTTTTAGGTAGTTTTCCTTATCTCTCCTTGCTTTTCTTTGAAATTCTGTGTTCAAATGATTGTATTTTTTCATTTCTCCTTTGACTTTTGTGTTCCTTCTTTCCTCTGCTATTTTAAGAGCCTCATCAGACAACCACTTTGCTTTCTTACTCTTCTTTTCTTTTGGTATGTTTTTCTTTGCTGCTTCCTGCATGATGTCCCTCATCTCTGTCCATAATTCTTCTGGTACTCTATCTATTGAGTCTAAGCCATTGAATCTGTTCATCACCTCCACCGTGTATTCTTTAGGGATGCTGTCTAGGTGATATCTGTCTGGTCTCCTTGTTTTCCCTATTTTCTTTAGTCTAAGCCTGAATTTTGCAATCAGTAGGTTGTGATCTGAGCCACAGTCTGCTCCAGGTCTTGTTTTTGCTGACTGTATGGAGGTTCTCCATCTTTGGCTGCAGAGTATGTAAATCTGGTTTTGGTGTTGGCCATCAGATGATGTCCATGTGTAAAGTCACCTCTTGTGTTGCTGGAAGAGAGTGTTTGCTAAGACTAGTGCGTTCTCTTGGCAGAACTCTATCAGTCTTTGCCCTGCTTCATTCTGTGTTTCAAGACCAAACTTGTCTGTTATTCCCTCTACTTTTTGATTTCTTACTTTGGCATTCCAATCTCCTAAAATAATTTGGACATCATTTCTTGGTGTCTGTTCTATGAGGTGTTGTAAGTCCTCATAGAACTGGTCCACTGTGGCTTCATCTGCACCCATGGTTGGTGCGTATATTTGGATCACAGTAACTTTGAAAGGTTTGCCTTGAATTCTTACTGACATCACTCTGTCATTTTTGAGGTTGTATCCCATTACTGCTTTTCTCATTCTTTTATTGACAATTATGGCTACTCCATTTCATCTAAGGTTTTCTTGTCCACAGTAGTAGATATATTCCAGAGCTGAATTCGCCCATCCCTGTCCATTTTAACTCACTGATTCCCAAGATATCAATGCTTATTCTTTCCATCTCATTTTTTACCACTTCCAGTTTACCTTGGTTCATTGATCTCACATTCCATGTCCCTATGAGATATTGCTCCTTACAACATTGCATTTCTCCTCCCCCTTTCCTGTCCCTCCCCTTCCTCCACTCAAGGCAGCAGACTAATTTAGAGGGGAAAAGGTAGGTTATGTAGCACAAAAAGCTCTGTTTTCTAAGTGGGAAGAGTGACTGGGGGCTGCCATTAGTGCCCCCTTACCCAGCACTTGGGACCTGAGATGTTTGTTTCTGTCTGCCCAGTGTTCTGGTCTGTCATAGGAGCAAATCCCACCTTCATTCCTTTCTTTACAGGAGGACCAGTATTCAGTCCCAGAAGATCTCTACCTATCAAATAGTTTGGGCACTGAACCTTCATCTGAGGCAATTTTCCCTTAGGGCTGTCTATACCTGTGGCCCTGTGCAGATGTGGAAGCCACTGCAGGGCCTTGAATTGTATCCTAATTTTGCCTGGGATGTTTCATGCCATCTGATTTAATTTCAGCCTGGGATGCGAGTCAATATGTAACCCTCCTAATGACTCGTATTGGAAAGCATAAAGGGCTGTAACTTTATTTATTTATTTATTTATTTGCTTTTGCACTGATGTTTATGAAGTTAGGAAACATGCTAAACCTAAATAGATGAATAAGCCCACCAGATTTCATGCAACAAGCCCTCCAAAAGTTAAAATCTCCCTTGCTTAAAAGCCAGACAGTTCCAACTCTAGGGGGCAGTGATCATCTACATTTACAGCCAAAAAGCCAGATCTGTCTGCATCTACAGACATTTCCATGATCACATGACAGGCATGAATAGACACGGGAGTAAACAGAATGCTGTCACCTTTCCCACCTAAGTGGTACCTATTTATCTACTTGCAATGCCTTCTTTTTGAATTGTTAGGTTGACAGGAGAAGTAAGAGACGATGAGAGCTCACCAGTGGTGGGGATCAGCATGTTTACCCCAGTTCACCAAAACTGGTAGCAGAAATTCTGGCTGGCCCTGCACATCCAAGTTTTGAAATAAAGTAGTCCTAATTTGGGTGCAATGCAGGGCTTTTCCCCTGGCCACACCCACCATGCCACACCCACAGAGGAGGTAGTAAAGAAAATGGAGCTCACCACTGGAGCTCACTCTGTCATGCAGCAGTTGGGTCTCTAACTGCTGACCTGCCGATCATCCAGTTGTCAAGCTCAGTGTCTTAATCACTAAGACACTGTAGCCAGCTAGACTACTAGGCATCTCTAAATTCTGCTTTTCTCAAGAAAGAAAGAAAAGTAAGGGGAAACAGAAAGAAAAAGGCTGAAGTGATTTCATAAGATGTGGCTGAGGCACAGTTTACACATTGAACATCAGTGCTTTTAACAGTAGCCCTTTTAAAACAAGAAAAGCTTGTGGCCATGAAGATAACTGAAAGCAGGAAATCAATTTTAAAAGTCACAAACCTTCTTTCAGTTGCTTTGTCACAAATCAATTCACTTACCAAGACTGTAGTTTTCCATGGGCTTTAAATGCTCTCATAAACATGACTTTGAAGTACAGTAAAGCCCCATTTTACAGAAGTCTCATTTTACAGAAACCCCGTTTTACAGAAGTTTTTGGGGGTTTTTTGCTGAAAATGTGTCCTGTTTTACAGAAAAACCCCGTTTTACAGAACGTGATTTCCCAGAGCACATTGTGCCTGGTGGGCTATAAAAGACCACCCACAGCCATTCCAGGCCCTGTGGGTGGCAATAGAGTAGTCTGGAGAGGAGTTAGAATGTTGTTGTTGTGGGTTGGGAACATTCCTCTCCCACATGCGTTCTTATGAGAATGCCTCATTTTACAGAAAAAAGCAAGTTAAGGAAAAAGCTACGGAACTGACTTTTTCTGTAAAATGGGGTTTTACTGTAGAGTTGATGCACTTGAAGTAGAGTGATATGGAGCTGAGAAATGCTAATCTAATGGGTCAAGTGGTTCTTCCTTCCAACCCTTCCCTACTCTTTATCGCTCTTATGGGAACTGGCTTCCTTTGTTTCTGCTTATGGCCTACTGGTGTACATGTGGGTATTTTCCTGTCTTTCTTAAAATCCCCTCAACTGTGTTGTATAACTGATATATACTAGAGTGTGGTTTTATTTTAAAGAAAAATTGCTAGAGTCTTTAAATTTTCTTCTTATGTGGAAACATCAGGAGAAGCAAGCTTTAGATGCTGACAGTTCACCTTGAGTGACAGGAAACCATGGTCGGAGATGTTCAGCAGGTTTAATTACTGCAGCGGGAAGCCAATACATAATAGAATGTCATATCGTTTTATTCCAGTCTCTGAGGAATAACGTACAGTATTTTTATACCTTTATCATAATGGGGTATTTCTTTGTCTTTTCTCTCCAGCTTCCTCTGCCTTGTATAAAAGTGACTTATGTCTCTAGGCATTAGAAAAAAGGTTTATTTGGCAAGGATCACAGATATCTGCCTTCTGTTCTTTAACACCTGCAGTCCTGAAAGAAACAACTAGTCAGTATAATAACTGAGGTTTCTGGTGCCAAGTTATGTTTTTGTGGTTGTCTTTTTGGTGTGTGAACATGAACAACAAGCCTCCTTCCTCCTCAATCTTTTTAACTTCTACAGATGCTTTGAGTTTCAAATTCTATATATATTATCCTTTTCCTGCTCCTTCTTAATACTGGGAACCAATCATATCACATTGAGATCAGTGCAGCCTAGGGGTAATTTAAAGACAAATCAAGGATTTTTTCATTTATATTACTAGTGCATTTCTTTTTCATTTTTTTTAGCCAGTTACTCTCTGATTATGTGGTATATAGCTCTTATGAAGCAAGTCTTTTTTGTCTAGCTTCTTATCATATGTTGCACAACATTATTAAGGAGAGCCTAGTGAAAGGTGAAATATTGAAGATGAAGTTAAAGTACTTTGGACATCAAATGAGAAGAGAGGATTCACTTGAGAAGGCCTTGATGCTGGGAAAGGTCGAAGTCAAAAGAAGAAGGGGGTGGCAGAGAATGAAATGGCTAGATGGCATTGTTGATGAAATGGGCACAAAGCTGGGTGGGCTGAGGAGGAGGATGAAGGATAGGGGTGCCTGCATGCGGTGGTCCATGGGGTCGTGAAGGGTTGGAATCGACTGTGCGACTAAACAACAACAAGGTTTTCAATTTCATGCCACTTTAATTGGCATGGATCCATCTTACAGAAACTTTAGGTTTGTAATTTGGTGAAGTACTTAAAATCACCTGCCATACCATAAAGCTCTAGTGCCTTCTTGAACTGCAGCACTAGAGTAAAGAATTTTGACATGATCATTAAAGTGGTATCAAACTTTTGTGACTAAATACTAGAGATTCATAGATTTCTTTGTTTCCTTATTATGGTAGGAATAAAGCAATGTGCATAGCTTCAATATAAACATCCTGAAATAAGAAATGGGAAAAGAGAGAAAAGGATAAGAAACTCTTGTCTCTGTTTAGTACAGGTGTGGGCAAACTTTTGGCCTGGAGATCCATGTGGGCTCCGAAGGTTGCTTTGTGGCTCTCAATCTTGTTTTTTTATTTATTTATTAATTTTTATTAAATTTTTGACAGACATACAAAAAAAAAAGAAAAACAATAACAATACAATACAATAATAAATCAAAAACAACATCAATGTTAACTCACATTCATAGAAGCTAGCACATAATAGTACTTAAACTAATTATTTGCCATATAACCACCAATGTTAGATACCACATTGTAAATTATTACACAATCAAAACAATAAAAGCTTTCTGTGCTACCACTATTATAATTTTTTAATAGTTACAAATCACCCTGTGAATATGTACAATGCCCGGAGAGTTTAGTTTCTACTTCAACTCCAAAAACCTCTTTGGGATGGTACAGGTCCTGGGCTATCATTTACCATAAGAGAATGATCCACAAACGGTTTCCATATATTCCAAAACCTATTCTCTTTTAATTTATCTCATTTCACTTTAATCTCCCATGTCAATTTGTCGTTCAATGCTAGACTCCACATTTCTTTATACCACTCTCCGATCTGTATATCTACGCCGTTTTTCCAATTGGGAACATATGAACACATGTGGTGGAGTTGTAAAAAAATAAGGGATTTTTGGGGAAGAATAGAAGGGGAGTTTGGTGAAATATTGGGCATAAGGGTTAAGTTGGTGTCAGGTACCATTCTTCTAACTAATGTGGAAGGATTGGGTTTGAATAAGGAGGAAAAAGAATTACTGGAAATTGTATTAACTACAGGTAGACAATGCATAGCTAGAAATTGGAAAAACGACGTAGATATCTCAGTCTTGTTTTAAAAAAAGAGTGAATTAAACTCATGGAGACCTCCATGGGTGGCAGTTCACCTTTAAACGAGAGAGCCCACTGTGCCATTTAATACTCTCATACATATTTTGCACCCTTAAGGGGACAATGGCTATGGGTGGGTGAGACCCTTTAGGTTGGGTGATGGTCCCCTCAGTGGAGGAAATGCCACTGGAAACCATCATATTGGGCCCAACAGCAAAATGAATGGAGGAGGAACCACTTTCTGATCCATATCCTCAAGGCTGTGACAGTACATTGCAGTCCAATTCCATAAGCTGGGATCCACCTTAAACAAGTTTGTGCCAATGGCATTTTCTCTGCTTGTCTTTGAGGGTGAAGATGGCCCAGAGACAGCTGTCCTCCCAGACCAGGCCTGCCGGTGCCCTGGGGCAGGAAAAATATATACTTGGATCAAGTTGCAGCCGACGACAACATATTTTGTATAAAACACTGTGGTCTCTGTGGCCATAATAACTCATTCAAGAAGCAGAAGACTAACCCTCTGATCTACCAAAGCTGCCCATGGCAATCAAATAGTTAATTATGTAAATGTTAGCTCAGACGCCAGATACTATAGCCTTCTGTCCTTTTCTCCTTCTGTGGCTTCTGTACAAAAGAGCCAATAAAAAGATGAACCTCGGGACTGCCAATTTCCTCTTAAACATGCAGTCATTCATATTGCTAATGTGTTACTGTTTATGTCACTGTTCCAGGAAGGCTTGCCAACATTTGATACATGGCCTCTGTAGCTGTGCCTTTGACAGCAGTTTAATCTTCAGCAGTTATCAGGTGATAATAATTCCATGCAGTAGAAAGAGTTTTATGTGATTATTTCAGATAATCAGTCAGGGCCATGAAGCAGGGGAAGAGTCCAGACTTATTTTTATTAATGGTCACCTGGCAATCAGTAAACTCAAGAACAGCCAAAGTTCATTAGTTCAAGTGCCTCTAAGAGCCACCAACAAACATGTGGCTGGAAGAATACACCACAGATATTAAAAAACAACCTGCCTTTTGCATTGAGTTGCTTCTTTTGAGATGCATGATAGACCAAAGCTTAAGATGTACTGTACAGCTTTTTCCTAGCATGGATAAAATGACAGGGAAACCTCCCCAAAAAAAGTGTAGTTTTGCCTGTTTCAAAAGGCATGCATTGCACAGCTACTAGGAGCATTTATTACTCATTAGTAGCTTGAATTTTACTAATGCTTATTGACATTCCCAAGCCCGTATGAAAAAGGAGGAGGGCTGGGCATCGTCTTAGCATCCTGGCCCTGTAAAACCCAATTGCTGAAGAAACAACAAGGAACCTTATTGCCCAATATGCTGTAGTGGTGGAGACAGGCATCACACAGCATGAGAAAGAACTACTACTACATTCCTAGATTAGGGCTTCAACCCTGTAAATGCTTATCTGGTATTATGCTCCAATGAATTCAGCAGGACAAATTGCTAGGCAGGTATACACAAGATTGCATTTGGACTAAGATGAAGTACCCACATACAGTATTGCGCAAAAAGTCTTAGGCCATCACCAGCTGGTTTGGAGAAAATTCAATGAATTATTTGGGAAGATATAATTCAGAACCCCCTAATTACAAACTTTACCAAACCTGGAGAGAGTTGAGAGGAGAGTCATTAGAAGACTCTCTCCAATCCTGGTGTGTCTAGGTGGTTTGGGGGATGAGTTATGTTCTCCACCCCAAATAGGGTTGCCATATGTCACAGAAAACCGGGAATTTCACGGGTTGTAACTGTCCCACCTGGTCCCATAAAAACATTGAAAATTCCCATTTTCAAACCAAATTTGGTTTGAAGAAAAATTTGCCTTTTTCTTACCTTAGAGCTGCACTTCTATTGAAGCACCAGCAGGTGGTGTCTGTGTAGCAGCAGCCGCAGTCCACATGACCACAGAAATGTCTGCAGAAGCAGACAGCGCTGGCTCTTTGGCTTTGAAACAGAGATGAGTACTGAACCCTGGAGTCAGATATGACTAGCTTTCAAGCAAGGGAAACCTTTACTTTTGTCCCATTTTTGTGGGAGGGAATTATGGCATCCCTAACCCCAAACCACTCATTGAATTTTCCCCAAACCAGCTGATATTGGTCTAAGACTTGGAGGACAGTATTATATGTGATACTCACACTCAACAGATTTGCTGTGGGATTAACACAAGACTTAGTTACAGTAATGCAAATACTGTATACAGAACTCACTATTAAGTAGGTGTCCCCATTCTGAAGCATTCCTGGTGCTCTGAACAACAGGGAAACGAGGATTTTCCCCCTTAAATTTATATACCGCCCACTCAGACGAGGCTCACTCAGGGCAAACTACCCACCCCCTAAAAAGGGTTCAGGGACCGAAGGAACCATGGGGAAGGAATTCTCTTCTTTTTCTCTTCTATATCAGCCACCCAATGGAGGTCACCCTTCCACCTGCACCCCACACTTGGCCCGCCAGCCAGGTTTTAAGTTCTTTTCTGAAAGGCAGCAATTCCGTCTGGAGACGTAGTTCTATTGGCAGGTGGTTCCAGAGGGCCGGAGCACACATGGAGAAGGCCAGAGAGGTGAGCCCCTCTGGCTGATGGATCAATTAGAGAGTCCCTCCGGTCCACTCTGGTTGGATGGACAGACATCCTCAGGGCAATGCAGACTCTTAGGTATCCTGGCCCACTATAGGGCTTTAAAGGTCAAAACCAGCACCTTGAATTGCACCCGGAGACAAACTGGCAACCAGTGCAGTTCCCGAAGCAGTGGTGAGGCATGGGCATAACTCGCACACTCCATCACCACCCGGGCTGCCGCATTCTGGACCAGCTGTAGTCTCTGAATGGTTGTCAAGGGCAGCCCCATGGGCTGGATAGATGCAGCTAAAATTATCTAGCAGGCAGAAGGTTGGACAAAAGTGGACTGCAGTTGCTTTCCTTCCACTTCTATTGCAGAGACTTGGTAACTACTCTTAAATGTTTCACTAGAAAATACAGACTTTGTTACACCCATATAAAAAGTTGTCAAGTAATCAGCTTATTATCTGAATTCAGTTTTTGGCAGATTAGTGCATGCATTTATCAGAGAGGCCCCTTGCTTCACATAGTCATCCTTTGAACTGTCAAGGCTTTCTGAATCCTGGGATGGGGGTTGGGAAGGAAAGATGCATCTCTCTCACACACACAAACATTCATAGCTCCCTGTTTGTTGTTCTCTCAACTCTAGTCTCTGCTCATTTGTAAGCATGAAGACTACTCTTTGTTTCATGGCTGTCCTCTCCAGCAGCTTTTACTGCACTCAGATCCTTAAATTTATTTCCCTCCCATTTGAGGTTTTTTTTTTTTAAAAAAAAAAACAAAGTCAGCCTATAGTATTATGCTGCCATAAGGTTAAGAAAACATACAATTGTTAAAATCCCTTGTCTATAATAATATTCCAGACTGAGGAATCCACCGCCTTCCAGTATCATTCATGTTTTATAATGTAGAAGGCACTGCACAAAAACATGGTGGAATATTAGCTGTTTTCTAAGTTATTTTGCACTCAGACAATCCAATTAACACTGTAATTCAAACATGCTCACAATATTGCAAGTAAAAGACAGAGCATTTATACCTCCCTTTAAATTCCAAATAAAGCTCTCACCTTAACAGAAATTCCCCCAATAGCCTCATTTTGTTCCAAATTATCTCACTTTGTACCAGCTTTTTTATGGGCTCCCAGTCATTTTCACTATTCCCAAGCCCTATAATTTTTTGTAATGTTTTGCTTAGGACCATGCAGTAATATAGCAAATGAAAATTCCATTATCTAAAAGGAAATGCAACATTTCTGGCTGATTTTCTTTCTTTCTTCGGAGTCCTATAGACCCACTACAGTCTAAAAATGTGCAAGAACAGCCTAAGGTGGCAAAGGACACTCTCCCCTTAGGCTTTTACATGATTCTCTTACATTTTCTTGAAATGCAAATAAAGAACATCAATCATGCACAGGCAAGTGTTTGACAGTTGCTTTGAAATGGAAAGTTGCATGCCTAACTTATCTTAAAGGGAACTTACACTGGAAATGCAAACCCATATCCATACACTGACTGAGGAAAGAGACATTTTCCAACACAAATAATCTAAACTGAAATCTAGGATATTTAGCTCTCTAACTATTCCTTCATAACAATATCTGCTAAGGGGAGGAATATAAATGCTGGGTGGAGGTTCCTATCTTCAATACCTGTATCTAGTTACTGATGGGTTTACAGATGGTGCGGGCTTCATGAACTTCTTTCCTTCCTTTATGGGCTCAGGATTAGTTAATTTTGAATTCACCTTGGATAACTTTACCATACCTGTCAACCCACGGCTCCAGAAAAAACGGGACATGCGCGGAAGGGTTTTACACTTGTGTAGAACCCTTCCGTGCATGCGTGGAAGCGCTCCGCCAGTTGCATAGGGGCTGCGCAAGTGGTGGAGCGCTTCCACGCGGCATGGAAAGCGTTTCACCCGCTGCCAAATTATGGGGTTTTGGCAGCGCGGGGCGGGTTATGACGTCAATTGGCGTCAAAATCCGTGGTAATTCCGGCCAAATTGGGATGGTTGTCAGGTATGAACTTTACTAGACAAGTGCTCAGCATTAGAGACCCAACTTTAGATCATACCTGTCAACCGCGGCTCTGGAAAATACGGGAGCTGCGCAGAACCGTTATGCGCAGGTCGCCTTCTACGCGACCTGCGCAGAACGGTTCTGCGCAGATCACCTTCTACGCATGCATAGAAGGCTTCTACGATCCCCTTCTGCGCAGATCGCCTTCTACGCATGTAGAAGGGTTCTACGCAAGCGTAAAAAAGCCTTCTATGCATGCGTAGAAGGCAATCTGCGCAGAAGGGATGTGCAGTACTTCTTTTTCCCCCGCTGCCAATTTCGGGGTTTTGGCAGCTGCAGGCAGGAAATGGTGCAAATCGGTGCCGAAAATTGGAAAATCCCGGCCAATCTGCGAAGGTTGACAGGCATGCTTTAGATGCTGGAGCAGCCATTCTTTACATTCCAATGCAGTTTCTTTGAGAAAATGTAATAAGACTACAGACCAGCGAGCTCTCTGTGACACTTTTGTCTCACATGATAAAGAACTGTGCCAGATAAACTTCTGGGACAAAGGAGACATTCTAGAACATCCTCTCCCACCTTGCTATGCTCCAGATTCATCAAACTATTGTTCTCTGGCCAACACAGCCAATATTCTAGAGCAGAGGTCCTCAACCTTTTGAAGCTGGAGGTTGGGTCATGTTTCCTCAGACTGTTGAGGGGCTGCTGCTGCTGCTGACCACCCAGAGCCAACCATACACACCCAAAGCTCCACCCCCCCCCCCACTTCTCACCACACAGCTCCTCTGCTTACCGGCCTGGAGGAGCTGTGTTGTTTGGGTGAAGGAAATGCCCCCATGTTCACAGGAAATGCACCTGCAGCCGATTCCGCTTCCGCCGCCACCTCAATCCTTACAACACCTGCCCTGCTGCAGAGCACCATTAGGGGCACATCAAGCCAAGCAGAGGAGACAAGAATTGAGGTGGTGGTGATGGCAGAAGCGATGGCTGGAGCAAGGGCATGAGTTGGATGCAGTGGTCCTGATCCGGCTGTGGGCCATAGGTTGAGGATCCCTGTTCTAGAATTAGGGTATAAAAGGATACTTCAAAAATATTCTTTCTCAGCAATGTTGAACATGAGGCATTTGCTTGAAGCAATAAGATGTGAGGAGAAGCTAAAACTGAAGGTAGAACAAAACTACAATGTAATTAAAATGCTGGACAAAAAAACATTTCTTCCCTATTGCATTTGAGTGTTTTTTTCCCTTGGCTAGTTTCCCCAACTGATGTTTCTCAAGAATTTTTAGCCACCTATTCTCATTTCCATATTGCATGCATCATTGCCTTTCCCTGCCTCTTTTTTTTAAAGAAAATTTAAAATCTATTTTCATTCTCTTGCTTTTCAATAGAATGAAGATAGTAGACTAACCCTATTCAGACATATGGAACATTTGAAGAATTTATTTTTTTATCTTTTAACTTTTATTCTTATGGCAATGAGATGCACTTTCAAATATAAAGGTAAAGAGTAGACTAAGAATAAGAAATGTAATTTGTTGCTGTGGATGTACTGTTTCTAAGTGGAACTCTTATAATTTTCAAGACAGTATATATTCACTGACAACAGAAATACACAACAAAGCATTCGTTAAAGTTAGTATGATTGAGGAAAGGTGAAACCCAAAAAAATATGGAAAATGTGTGCTCCAAACAAAAGTGGCACTAGGTAACAACTTGTAAAAGACAAACCTTTCATTCAGAAAATGATGCTATCATTTAATTTTCACTAGAATTAGCATGCAATTTATTTCAATTTATCATTTGTTATTTCATTGTATACTTACTACTCTTGAGAAAGGTCTATAAATATTCCTGCATTACACTCCTTACAAACAAAACATATTAAAACAAAAAGCACCACCACAAGTGGTAAAGATGCTAAACTCGCTGGAAGGTCGGAGTTCAATTCTATGATGGAGTGAGCTCCCATCTCTGTCCCAGCTCTTGCCAAACTAGGAATTCAAAAGCAAGAAATTGCAAGTAGATAAATAGGGACTACTTCAGTGGGAAGGTAAACAGCATTTTGCACACTCAGGTGTTGAGGCATGCCTGCCACATGTCCATGGAAACGTCTACAGACATAGCTGACCCTTTGACTATAAAACAGAGATGATCACTGAACCCTAGAGTCGGATATGACTGGCTTTCGAGCAAGGGCAACCTAAGACTCACTTGCATACATTTTCTTATGCAATCTGCTCTTTCCCCCTTGGATGTGATGTAGCATTAAGTTCTTTATTCTGTTTGATCTGAAATATCCTTGATATTTCTATAGTATATTGCTTATTTGTGTTTGGGAATAAATATATCCCACATAAAGCTAGCATGAATATATTGAAAAACTCCATTATATGTGATGGATGCTTCTCTTTGCCGATCAACAAACCACATTGTTTTGAGTACTAATGAGAGTTTCAAAAGTCATCTGTGACCTGACATGTTGGCCAAGGGATCTTGTAATAGGAAGAAAAGACAAAAGCTACATTAGCCTTGCATGAGCCTAATCAGAGAACCAAATAAGTGCTCGTCTGTGTGTGCAATTGCCATTTGTCCTCTATTGTGAAAATCTGCTGATGATTCCACAATGTGGCATGGCAAAATCTGCTTCCAAAAGGAAAGCTGCTGGATATATTGATGATAAACACATTATTGAGCTATTTGGGCTTTCCTGCACTAAAGATTTGTTGGGTGGTAAGATGCAAGATATTGCAAGAAAATACAGAGCATTTTGGATGGAAAGTATCATTATCTGAATTCTCCATAAAATTCTTTGAATAAGGCAGGACAAAGTTTCATTTAGCTGATTCCTAAATTTATCTAATGACAAAAATCCTGTTGTGCAATTACACAAAAGGCATAACTTTTTGTATCAAATTGCCATAAATTAAGAGAGCTTTGTAGAAATTATCTGTTGCATATTGAATTGTCTGATTGACATGCAACAGATAATGCCAATTGAAATTTCTTTAATCACATCAGTTCACTGCTACAAACTATCCTTTTTGCATTAGTGCATGACAGGGTTTTGGCCAATGTATCTTTATTATAAATTCATTATCATTGGTAGGATTTCTTCTATTCCAAATTCGTGTCTTTTTATTGTTGTTGTACTTTCAAGTTCCACCCCATTCTGGTTTATCCAGAAAAGTTCATGAAATGAACTCTAAATCTCTGGAATTTGTTTAGTTGCTTTCACCAACAGTTCAGGGAGATGATTCCTTGCTAGAGCTGATGCTCCCCATCATTTGTATATAGGCCTTCCAGAAGCATCTGGCTTACTGACAATTCTGGGAAACAGGTCACTCCATTAAAATATTTAGGCAATCAGTACCTTATCTATTTTAGCTGAATTGATTTTAGCTATATTTTAAATTTTCACAGCTTGAGCATGTACATGGAAGCACGTCAAAAAGCAAGGTTACATTGCATAATAAAGTCAAAGGTTTTAGAGCTTGTGCTATAGACTAATTCACTGGCTACATGGTAATAAGTTAGGAATGGAGCAAACTGCTGAGGGGGAGAGACTGAATAAATCAGGAGGCCAGACTAATGTTTTGGAATTCAACAAGGATCCATATAGATGAAAATATTAGATTGTATTCATTGTGGAAAAGGTCAGTTATTTGACACTAGTTCTGAGGACAGTATCTGGGGGTGGGGGAAGCTTTGAGAAAAATGCAGAATTGCTACTGAACTGAACTGAATCCCTATTTCATGCTGTGACTAGTCTTTCATTTCACCCAAGGGAGAATGCACCAAAGGCTGCACCATCAAACCTGGTTGTAGTGTTCATCTTCAATGGTATATCCCCTGCTTAGGAGTGAAAGGACACTTTTTCACAGAGAAAGATGTCACACAGTAGAGGTCATTGAAATATTTGAATTTATGAGGTCTTCCTTTTCTCTCTTGTGTGTGTGTGATGTAAATGCTTCGCATGTAGCCACTGTCTACTCCATACCCATTGGATGAATGGGTAGGTAGAACACTGGTAAAGGAAACCCCACCTATGATTATGGTCTCAGAATTCCAACGAAAAAGAAATATCAGACTTAAATATTGTTAAGTCAATCCAATATTTTACATATAACCAAACATTTCCCTCATTTTCCCACTAAAAATAGCAATCACAGAAATAAACACAGTATTTAAATACTTTAAAAATAAATATGAAGCAAGTTAGATGATAAAATCACCACAATAAACATAGTCATTTAAATAAACACAATAATCAGAAGAAATAAAAGACAACTTTGAACAGATCAGTGTTTCCTAAACCTTGGTTTTTGGACTCCAATTCCCATAAGTCTAAGTCAATTCCCCAAAGCACTAATCAGGCAATGTACTGATTGAGGCTTCTGGGGAATTGAAGTCCCCATGTGGAGCTTGTGGGAACCACTATAATAGATGTATCTTCACACACTTTCTAAAAGCAGCAAGAATGCAACCTGCTAGCAGCTGCGAGGGGCAGTGCAAATTCTGACTTCTTATTATCTGATTATGTATGTATAGACTTGTGGACTTATAGGCTTGTTTTCAACTCTTTGCATGTGTATGTGTTGCAATCAAAACATCAATTAATGGGGGCTTCTTAACACACACACAAATAAATATGAAAATGTTTACTTATAACTTAATTTTTGCATAATATTTATAAAATTACAATATAGGTTCACAATTGAAGCCCATAATAGTTCCTATCAAAATTAACAAATCCTCAAACAAATCAGTGCCTTTCTTTCTGGAGAAGCCTGTGGCAATTGATATTAAAAGGAGACCTATAAATTAGTAAGTTCTGCTGCAGTCATGATCCAAGATGAAGTAACCAGTTTTTCACACAGCAGCTAAACCATTTCATAATGCTATATATATACACTAAGTATGCTCTAGGGCAGGGGTCAGTAAACTTGGCACTCCAGGTGTTCTTGCACTTCAATTCTCAGAAGCCCAAGTATACCTGCTGATAGGGGCTTCTGGGAATTGAAGTCAAAGAACTTCTGGAGAGCCAAGTTTTCTGACCCCTGCCCTAAGGTAAGAGTGAGAATCCTGTAGTTCTGCAGGAGTTGGTGTACTATAATTTCCATCACCAGCTTTTCTCAAACAAAAATCCTATACTGAGAAATGCAAAGGAAGTTGCATTCTTTTGATGCTGTCAATAATACAACAGTGCAGCAAATGTCACAGAAGAAATTGGAAAGATCTTTGTAAGCTTCTAGCAGTCTTCCCAATGCTGAAGTCCAGAAATACCTTGACTATATCTCCTATCCACTTCAATCAGTGAAACCAATTCCTATTCTAGTTGCAGATAATGGGAGTTGTAATGTGAGATTAGGTGGGAATCCCCTGGGAGAAATCTGAGATACATCATCTGCTGCCTCAAAGGCAATGAGCAACCATAGTTTTCTAATTTTTCTTTTAAAAAAGATCGTTTTCTTCTCCTTGCAAATGTGATACATTCCAGTAGAGTTTCTAGACAGAGCTGCACTTTGGGACTCTCAGTATGGTTTTACTGTCTGAAAAGCAAGCAAGCAAGAAAAACACTGCTGGCCATTTTGGACCTGGCAAGTAGGACTGATGGTAGCAATTTTCAGATGTTAAAATCTCCTCTTCCACACATCTCCCATCCTGAGGCTCCCAAAGTCTCCCCTAGGATAAAAGAGTAACTTAGAACCCAGCGAGTGGAGGAGAAAACTTTAAATTAAGGAATAACATCCATTCATGGTTGATAATATCAGCCTTTAATCCCACAGAGCTGCACAACAGGATTCCAGCTATTATGTCTTACTATGAAATATGCTTGTTTTCTTGGCAATGATTCATTATCCAGTTATGTTCAGATAACAAGCAATTAAACCATAAGAAAATACCATATGAGAGACATCAGGTTTTCTTTCTTATAATGAAGCCATTTATAAAGTACTAGCATTTTTTGCCCGGCCAGCCGGGCATGTTTCTTGTGTGTGTTGGTGGTTAGGGGTGGTTTTTGTGTGTGTTTGCACGTGCGCGCGCGCACACACACACACACACAGAGGGCAGGTTTAAAATGTGCAGCCCAGTAGGTGTGTGTGTGTGTGTGTGATAGAGAGAGAGGGAGAGAGAGAGAGGGAGGGAGGGAGAGAGAAAGAGAAAGGAGAGAGAGAGAGAGAGAGAGAGAGAGACTGGGTAGCTCCAGGGAAGTTTTTTGCTTTCCTTGGTGGGAGGGTGACGAAGGCACCAGTGCCTTTTCACTGCCTTTTCTTCCTGGGGAAGTTTTTCACTTTCTTTGGTGGGATGGTGTCAAAGGCACCAGTGTCTTCGACCCCCCCTGAAAGCGAAACACTTCCTCAAGAAGTAAAGGCAGTGAATGGAGCCCCGTTCACTGCCTTTGCTTCCTGTGGAAGCTGTTCACTTCCCTCGGTGGGCGGGGGCCGAAGACACCAGTGCCTTCATCCCCTGCTCCCCCGTGGAAAGCGATGGCTTCACTCTGGGAGGTGAAGGACAAGAACGGAGCGCCATTCTCTGTTCGTCTCCCTGAGTGAAACGGAAGGCAGGTGGGGAGAAGATGGGCTCTCCCCCTCTTTTCCCTGCTATGTTAGCCGGTGTGTTGGCATTTTTTTAGAGTGCGCACTGGCTGCCCTGCCTCCTCTGTGCTCGCACCCTTCAGCCTCATTGGCTGAGGGGTGGTGTAGTGCGTTGGATGCTGGGCCTTGTAGTTCTTTTCTTGCCACGTTCATGGGGCAGTTGCCCCACTCGCTGCTGGCAGACCCTTGCGGCAATGCTCAGTCGGTTCAGGATGGTTGGGCCAGGTGTGGGCATGCATGCCAGAATACCGGACGCCAATGGTTAACACACCATTTTATAGGTAAAGATTCCAGTCTAGTCCATAGCTAAGGAGCAAAGAATTCTGAAAGACCTTTGGGGTTGGCCAAGAAAATGAGTGGAGCAAGATGAAGTCTGTAGTCAAGTGTGCCAAGTATCAGGTTCTAGGATCTAACTTTCATGTAGATCAAAAGCCTATTTGTAAACTCAACCACCCACCCAGTGATGAAACCCTCCACTGCTTAGATGAGGCATAGTGGGTCCTCCTGCTGTGTTTTGAGCAGGAAAAAAAGGCAATCAGTGCAACAGGCTTTTTGTCAACCAAACAGGAAGCTGACTGTAGCTGTCCTTTTAGATTAAATTAATGAATGTGTATTCACCTGGCGGCCCAATATTATGCACATCATATACATGTTATTAAAAGAGCATCAGGTTTGCAAATGTCACTGCTTGTAATGCAGAGCTCAGTGGCAGCTCAGAAACTATCATTGAGGATATAGAGTAGGCATTCTCAACCTACAGCCCATGGGCCAAACGCAGCCCCTGACGCCCTCGCCAATCCCGGAAGCGGAATTAAAACGCGTTCTGCACATGCGTGGCATGCATTTTATTTCTGCTTCCAGGTGGGAGGAACCATATGACCATCCCAATCAGCAGTCCAAGAGGCGTGGTCAGAAAGACTGATATAGAGCATTCAAATCTGAGCTGTGCCTCACCTCTGAAATTGAGAGGGACATTTCATCTGCTTTGGTCATGAAATACCTATAAACATAGCTGGTTATTTCAAAATAGCCAACTTTAAAGCCCTACATGGTAGTGGACTAGGATACTTAAGAGACTACATCACCTCAAAGACATCTGGCCATCCCACTAGAGCAGACCAGAGGGGCTCTTTAAAAATACCAACTGTTTTGAGGTCTTTCCTGAAGGGCATCAGCTTTGTCTGGAGATGCAGTTCAACTGGCAGAAGGTTCCGTAGGGCAAGAGTGGATGCCAACCTCCTGCCAGTTGAACTGCATCTCCAGACAGAGCTGCTGCCCTTCAGGAAAGAGTTTAAAACCTGGCTGGCAGGGCAGGTGTGGGGAGGTGGAGAGGGTGAAACCCGCCCCCCACCCCCACTGGCTCATTCAGAGGAGGAGCACTCATGCTTTTAAAATTTTAAAGCTAGATTTTTAATTGGTGCAGGTGGGAGGTACTTTTTCAGTGTTTTTAGGAATGTTAAGGGTTTCTAGATTTTAAACGTTGGGAATTTTATGTATGCCTTTTATATATGCCACCCAGAGTCACACATCAATTGGGGCGGCTATGCAAAGTGAATAAATAAATAAATAAAACTTCACAATAGCTGTTGCTGCTTTGATGGTTGTTGTTATTGTTCTTGTTATTTGTAATTTGGTCACATTTTACTTATGGTGACCCTGGAAAGGGTTTTTCAAGATATGCTAGAAAGTTAAGGAATGGCTTTACAGCAAGGATCTGTTCTCAGGTCTAATCCTGAGTCTAATCTACCATTCTATCCTCTGTAGCACACATAGGCTCTCACCTGCTTTGTATAGAGAAAGCTAAGTCCTAGTAGTGACACATGGAAAACAGCTATGGCTTATTTATTTACTGTATATAGTACCATATATCCTGCCTTTCCACTAAAGAAGAGCACTCAAAGAGGTCACAGACATCATTAAAAAGAAGCCAATCAATAAATCTTTAACAGCGGAGGGGTTATGCCAGATTGCTCTTTGTGGATTTCAGCTCGGCATTCAACACCATTCTACCACAGCGTTTGATATCTAAGTTGAGATATCTGGGGTTCCTGCCATCACTTTGTGGGTGGATATTGGATTTTTTGTCAGAACGCTCCCAGAGGGTCCAGTTGGGCCCTTATACCTCTAATATGCTTAGTACAAATACAGGAACACCACAGGGATGTGTGCTTAGCCCGCTCCTTTATATTCTCTATATGTTTGACTGTGTCTCTGTCCACCCTAGCAATAAGATTGTCAAATTTGCAGATGACACAACTGTGATCGGGCTCATCTCTGATAAGGAGGGTGAGACGGCCTATAGAAATGAGGTGGAGTGGTTGACAAAGTGGTGTAGAACCAATAATCTGCTCCTCGACATAAAGAAAACAAAGGAGCTTGTGGTGGATTTTAGAAGGCAGAGAACCGATGTCCAGCCACTTTTGATTGACGGAACCTGTGTGGAGAGGGTACCGACGTTCAGATTTCTGGGCATTGAGATACAGGAGGATCTGTCCTGGAGTGCCAATACAAGGGGGCTTGTGAAGAAGGTGCAGTAGAGACTGTATTTTTTGAGAACTCTAAGGAAAAACCATCTTCCCCAAAAGCTGCTGCTTTTCTTCTATTGCTGCGCTATTGAGAGTGTGCTCACTTATGGCTTATGGGAGTAGTACTCATCGGGATAGGATAATGTTGCACAGAATTATTAAAACAGCGGAGAGTATCATCGGCTGTCCACTCTCCACTTTAGAACAAATTTACACCATCAGGTGCCACAGAAAAGCATTAGATATTGTAGGAGACCATCGCACCCTGGCCACTGCTTCTTCTAGCTTTTGCCATTGGGACGGAGATATAGAACAATGATGGTTAAAAGGAGCCGTCTCAAGAACAGTTTCTTCTCCCGAACAATTTTGGCCGTAAATAGAAACTCTGGACTCTGAAGTCATCTTATCAAATTTAAAATTTTTAAAATTGTACTGTATGGTACTGTCTTAATTGGTGTTTCTGTAGCTGTTTTAAATTAAGGAATATGCCTTATTCGAGTTGATATATAGCAACCGAGAAATTTCGGTGTTCCCGCAAGGGGACAATGACAATAAAGATTTATCTATCTATCTATTATTATAATAATCAATCCATCATTAAAATATTCATTGTCCAGAATCTTACCGGTGTTCCTGTAAGGTTTGCACAATTTACCACAACTAATTTCTGATAACTGATGAGATGTCAGAGTACTTCTGGGTTGGTGTCTTTGCAAATATCAGTTGTGTAATCAAGCATTGTGTGAAGGCATGTGACCAAAAATATGCCTGGAACCTCATCAATTTGCCACAATTAAGTGTAAAAAGTTAACACAAAAATGTAAGGTAATACCAACATGATTCTGGCTAGTATTAAATTGTTCCACTACTTTTTTCCTTACTGGAATCCTGAAAAACAACAACCAGACCCTACCTCCTCATTGAGGCAAAGAAATGTGATTTTTATAGTATTTTAAAGATACTATTTTGCTATCTGTATATGCCAGGAAGAGATTGCTGAATTATGTTTGCAGCAGTAGAGTGGTTTTAGGAAAAGGCACAGTGCCAGCTTTGGTGTGTGGCTATTCAGTGAAGTACTCACAATTTGTTCAGGCAACACTTGGAGGCTGTGGTCTTGCTGAAATAAGATGTGAATATGACCATCAAATGTCAAGCACAGTAATCAACTTGCCAAGTACCTAAGTACTTTCATTTATAATACCCACGCGTTTCTATTTAAATAAAATAGAAGGATTTATTTATTTATAATTTAAAGGGAGAACAAGATAGATGACAGAGATTTATGGCACCTTGGAAGAGGAAGCCTTAGGCATCTGCAGATCTTTATTCTGCTTTGTAGATTGAAAATTTATTTCTATTCAGTGAAAATTTATTGCACTTTTGGGGGAAATGGCACCATACCAAGGTCAAAGGATTTTTAGATATGGTTTTTCATTAATTTAAAGTTTTGGATTGTATAATACTTATTCCATACCTACATAATTGAGAGTTAAATCTTTGTTGCTCCTGAATAATGAGTGTGTGGGTTAGTTTTTTCCGGCCTTTAAACTGTATACACAAGCTGTGACCTAATCATATGAAAGAGCTTGAAGGTTAAGCTTATTTAAATGCAAAATATATATTTTAGATCAATACCCCCAAAATCTATATAATTTTTTTAGTCCCATGCAATGACTCATGAATGAATTTCTAGTTTTTTATAGTCTAAAATTCAGTGTTTCCCAAACTATGTTCTGCAGAACACTGGTGGATTTCAATTCCCAGAAGCCTAAACCAATACATTGGATGATCAGTGCTTTGGGGAATTGGTGTTCTGGTAGAAATACGAAGCAGCCAGCATAACAGGGCTAAACACTTTATAAGGCAGTCAGAACATGGAGAACAGTGGCGCAGCACTGCTAAATATATACACTAAGAAATGGATACATTTGGGCGGGAAGGGACAGGAAGGGGAGTGGTGTAACATGGTGGTTATCAGACCGGAGTGAAGACTGTACAGACTATATAGTTTAGGCAGGAATGTAGTCCCGCAATATTACAAGACCAAGAAGAAGGAGACAAAATGGAGGATCGTAATGATCCTAATTAGTTCACAAATGTTACAGCATAGAATGTATTCAAACACAACAGGAATTTTCTTAGGTGTCTGGTAAATGAAGTCCAAAAACCAAAGATTAGGAAACATTTCTAATCAATGTATGACATTTCGAATTAGTGAAATTTTCCTCTGTAGATCTAACTATAACCATACAGGGTAGGCGGGAAATGGCACAATGACACACACAATTTGCATCTGTGTTGTTATCAATAATCTAAGGTTCCTGCACCCATCTACCATTGTTATTGAATTAATTGGAAAAAGACTTCAAAATGACATCTTAATGTAATCACAAAATGAGAAATGTCCGGTTGATTCACACAATTTGCAACCCATGTCCAACTAATCACTACCTGAGGCCATGTATAAACAGTGCCATGCTCGGGAAATGTGTGCCATGCTCCCTCTCTGTTCTGTGGGAGAAAGTCTGAAGCACTTCAGCAGCTTTGGCAGCTTCCCCTGAAACTGCCGAAGTGCTTTGGACTTCATCCCACAGAGCGGAGCCTGGCAAGAGGAACCGAAGGGGAAACTGCCAAGGTGGTGTTTCCCTTTAAGGTATGGGTTTTGAACAGAGGCTCACGCCGCCCATCCCGGTAAATTATCTCCCCAGCACAGCACTGTGTATAAATGTTTGCCATGTAGTTCTACTCTTATGTCTCCTGAAATGGTCTTGATCCATGAAAGCTCACATTAAAATATAGCAATTAGTTTTTAAGATGCCACATTGTTTTTGTCTTTCTTATTTTTGTTTTGTTTCTTGTCTGATATGCCAGACTAAAACTCTAAAAACTACAAGAAATGTGAATAAATTCAGAAGCACAAGCACAACCATTGTTGTGAAAGGGTCTTCATATCCTCCCTTTTTTCCTTCACTGTTTTTTAAAAATTAAATCAAATTAAATATGAAAAGGGCACATTTCTGAGAGGTATCTCTAGGGAGGAAAAGTGAAAAATACCAGAAGGAGCGGTAGAAGAGTTAAAGGGTATTGACAAATGAGAAGCAGTCTTTCCTCCCATTTATTTGGTACCAAAATCACAGAAAGAACAGTGGGATAATAAAATAAGGAAAATGATGGATGTGAAGTAAGTACACAGTACAAAATCCTAAATATAAACTGTTTCACAGTCAACACTTGCACAGATTCTGCTGTCTTGGTGCTAAGGCCTTTGTTTTCCTGCAGAAAGTGTGTAAGTGTGTGATTGTCATTGTTATTGTCATTGTGATTGTGAATGGATGGTTGTTGTGTGGGATTTGAGTTGATAGATCATAGCAAGGTACAGCAAGTGCTAGAACAGTACTGCTTTGTAGTTCACAATTTGTCCAAGCTTTGAATATATCCTTAAGAGGGATGTGCAGAAACCACTCTCAATCCAAATACAGTGATACCTCATACAACATCCAAACTTGGTTCCACAAGTTTGAACTTTATATGGATTTGGACTTTGTATGAGGCATGCAAAATCCTAGCCGCGATGCCTCATACAACATCCAAATCCTTGCCACAATGCCTTGTACAACGTCATTTCCATAGAGATACATTGTACTGTAACAGCACAGACTTCAGGGCAAAGACAAGGAAACTGACAGAACTTTAAGAAATCATTGTCTAAAGGCTAAATACATTACAAAAACATGTCAAACAACCCTGATTGTCCAAGAACCTGAAGAATGCTGCAAAAATCCTAGGAATGCTTCTAAAATTTCTGACGAAAAAAATAAAAAAAATCCAAAATTGTGCTCAAAACTACTCCTAAACACTCTTTGCCTCGTGCAAAACCCACAAGAGCAATGGACACGTGTCCTGCCTTTTATACTGCCCAGGCACAATGAAACCTGGGAAAAACCCCAATGCCTCATACAAAGTCGCAGCAACTTTGTATGAGGCAACTTTTTTCAAGGAATTAGGTGATGTTGTATGAATTCGACATTGTACGAAGCAGACTTTGTATGAGGTATTACTGTAAATGACATATAGATTGGAGACAGCTCATTCTGTTCTTCTTAGCAAACATTCCTACTCACACCATCTTTGAGTGAGTGAGACATTTGTGCATTTCTGGATATTTAGTTAAAAAACTAAGCAAACAAATCATTCTCATGAGTAGGAAGCTAATGCTAATGGCTATGACTTGGGAAAGGCTACAGAGAACACAAATTATGTGGCTTCTCAATCAATGCAAAGATCACACAACAATAATCATTCACAAACATACATACTCAATAACGTTTCCATAAAACACAGTTAATTAAGATGAATGAGAGAACAAAGGCAAAGCATATTTCAAGCAAAGAATAACTTGCAGCTCTACAAAATGACTGGCTGCAAAGGGATCTACTTACCATATAGCAGTGGTGGCGAACCTATGGCATATGTGCCAGAGGAGGCACTTGGAGCCCTCTCTGTGGGCACCCATGCAGTTGCCCCAGTGCACAGTTTGCCCCGTCCCTCTGCCCAGCAGCCCAATGGGAGCACTTTCTCCCTCCCCTGTTGCTGTGTTGGCACTTTGCGATAAGTGGGTTTTGGGTTGCAGTTTGGGCACTCGGTCTTTAAAAGATTTGCCATCACTAATATATAGTGACCTCGGTCTGAGCCCTCCCTACCAGCTCAGTGCTTATAGTATCCAGAAGAGATCTTGGGCTTCAAAAATATATATACTTAAATGGGGTGGATAAAGTTGGCTCACCTATTATTCACTTTCTACTTTGGTACCAGCAATTCAATCTACTTATTACTCTTGATTTGGCATGTGCTTTTGCTTTGACATTTATTCAGTTTCTGAAGTGATCCAGGGGCATTTTCCCGCTTCTGAAGTGATATAAAGTGAAGCACTCAATAGTATGCTAGAGACCTGGTATCTCTTAAGTCTCAGTCCACCACTCTAATTACTGTGAACATCTGTCTTCTGCTGTGATTTGGAAGATTAATTTTTCTTTAATTAATTTTCTATGGTATTCATAGTAAACAGATTGTGATTTTCCCTCTTATCCAGAATTATCACTAAAGTGGCTCATCCAATGAACAATGCAATATTTCATCAGTGAATAGACAATAACAGTGTACTCTTTGTGCGTTACCTAGGTAATTAAATTATTTGACACAAGTTGTATGATTGATGTTGGTGCACACAGTTTATCAAGAAAATTAAAAGCTATACAGTATTATGAAACTTACCATTTTCAGGAAAAAAATTTTTTAATTTTATTTTAAACCATGATCATGGAATTTCACATTGCCCCTCAAGTTTGATCTGGGCAAAGAAACAACACATTATATAGTTTAGGTTGACTTGAGGCATCAGTGAACTTTTCCTTTTTAAGTTACATCTTGTGGTTTCTTCTCAGATGCTGTCCTTGACATGTCACAAATTTCTCATTTCTATTCCCCATGTAAGCAACTGTCTCCATTTCACAATCATTTACTGTCAAAACCACACGTTACAGACTTTAGCAAGCTAAAAAGTCACAACTAAGCTGATACTTATTATTGCTTTTTAAATCAAGCACAATACATTGATAAATTGTAGATGAATCTGTGGTTAATTTTAAAAAATCTAACACCATGTTCCTTAGCTAATAGACTATCATTTTTTAGAAAATGCACAGAAACAATATGATGTTCAAATCAACATTCAGGCTGCAAGTTGCATGACTGTTCTTCTCACTATAAAGGACTGGTAGGGCAGCTTTCATTTGAATTGCTTTGTTGTGCTAAAATTGTCAGCTTTTTCATCAGATAATAGTGACTGGAATAATTGCCAAGAGTGCAATCTGAAAACTGTATCCTGCTGTTTTAAACTGTAGTCTCTTTCATGGTTTTTTTTTTAAAAAAATAAGCTGAATGATAAATGCATAAGAACATAACATTTACATACATAAATAAGTAAAGTAAAACAACCATCGTTAAGAGGAATTTGGAGAGCTGGGATGTCATTGTGCTTTGTCTCTCACAGTATTCTTAGCCATTCTGTAAGATAAAAAATAGTTGCCACATGGTGGAGGCAAAAAATGCAGTTCAACTCTACTCTGCATGGTAGTGATAACAAATTTTAGGATCCCACATGGTTCTTTCAGTATGTCAGCTTAATCCCAGATAATCTCTTCATAATCAGTCTTCATCCCTTTAAGCAGATAGTTAAATTGTGTGCGTCAAAGTTGTTTTTCTTCCCCTCAGAGGGAGATGTTCTGTTTTGCAGTTTATATACGATAAATGAAAGTGAACAGAAAAGGTGCAGTTGGCAAAGCAGTGGATAGAACCAATTTGAATTTATTTTAAAAATATACTCATTCAGTTATCACATTCAGCCTTCCAAACCATGCAAGGGAGAATATCAGACCAAACAAACCTTGTGGTGGACTAATCAGACTGCACTGTTGCCACATCACTCATGATTTTGCCAATAAGTGCCATACCCTTAATTCTAACCAAATTGTTATCACCCAGGTATATCACAATGTCAGGGGATGGGGTAGTGGTGGAAGGTTGGGGTGGTGTTGATCTGAAAAACCAATAGTAGCCATGATTCCCAGAGTATGCTCCTCTGAACAAACCACTGTAAGTCTGCCACCAATACAAGCCCCAAGTGTTTATCCAAAGTGTTCCCTTTCGCATGCTGATCACCCCAGTAAAGATAACTGTGCTGAAACATCTGAACTCACAACTTCTTCTGTGACACGGACCGACCTGGAAAACAAACAAAAGAATTGTCACCAATACAAGTTCACTAAAACTTTGGCAGAGGGCAAACATAAGATCTGAACCTGTTGGAGGGCCATCTTCCCACTCTTTTAATGTCCTCTGACTCATAGCCCAATGTTGCCTTTTTGAGCCAGCCCCGATATGGAAGGAGTGAATACCAAAATTCCTTCCCAAAATTACACCCTTACTCTTGGCTCTGGAATTAGTCTGCAAAACCTGGTACTGTACTTCATAAGTGGGGTAACATCATGAAGGTAAGCACTCACAGCCTGAACAGGGCAGTGCTCAGGGGTAAAATGATTTCATACCCAGCCCAAGCTGATCTTTCTTGGAATATCTTATGCACAAAATGATGCACAGTTTAGATAAAGTGAAGTCCTCAAGCAACAGTTTACAGCCTGAATAATCAATTCTGGAGGCTGCTACCAATTCACTAATGTGCAAAGCTGCAAAATATGCTACCAAAGTACCTGTTCTAAAGAGGGTAGTCTTGTATTCAACAAAGCACACAAGATGCCACATCTGAGTCAATTTTACCAAAATGGATGGGGAAATAGGTGTCCTATTATCTGGCACAACACCCCTCTCTCTAGACCAGCCCTCTAACATTTTCCTGATTCTGAAATAATCTGTGGTGTCAGGCCAACCATGGGATGTAATGTTAAGAGGTCAACACTGACATCTTACATTGGATGGAGCATGGGGGCAAGATCTCTATGGTACAACTCCCCTCCAAAATACAGCAAGTGCTCAACAGGAGCCAGCCAGACCCTGAGGCAACAGCTGTTTTACCCTGAATGCCTGAAATTTTGTGCAAGGAACAGTGTAGCAGTATCTTGTGATGGGGGATGCTGCTAAGCTGACTGCCATAATGTGGTCATTATCCACATTATTTCAGCTATTTTACTGTGCCAGTTTTCAACCACTAATCCATGATCTGGTAATACTCGAATTGAAAAATTTATTTGAAACTTAAAATAACAACAAAGAAAAGAAACATTAGAAGATATGGAAGAACCCACTCATTGAACATTGGTCACAGGACTGTCTGAGGTGTCTGCTTAAGACCTGGCTGTGCCAGTGGGTATGGGGTCCATCAGCTGTAACTGCCCAGTCCCGCTGGCTGGTATGATGGCCTGCTGTAACACACCTGTCTGGTTTTTTTAAATTGCTCCCCCTTGTCCCCTGTCCCTTCCCCTACCTCTCTTAGCTTATTTTAACTTTTTAATATCATTTTTGGCATTGTTTAATTCTCTTTTAACAGTTTTAAAATTTGTCTATGTATCTTTTTCTTAAGGGGTTAGGGAGGTTGGGGTGGATATTGTTGTTTTAGCTTGTATGTATTTTAACTACCATGTAAGCCACCTTGGGTCATCCATGGATGAGGAAGGCGGGGTAGAATTTTTTAAATAAATAAATAAATAAATAAATAAATAAATAAATAAATAAATAAATAAATAAATAAAATGTATACACTGGTACTGGCTTAAAGAAGCACTATTTATTATGAGCCATAGTACTTTTCTTCAGAAACAACTGGATCCAGATGCAATGAGGTAGTTGTACACATACGTCTTCATGGGCAAGGAACTGTTCTCCCTAATGCTCAGTGAAAACAATCTTGGATGCTATCCATTTGACTAACCAAGTGTACAAGAGTGTTTTAGGTGACACTCATGAGATTGAGGACTATTCTAGGTTTTTTAAAATAAACAACAACCATGGATATTCTATGTACAGAGAAGGTGGGTCCATTCATCACATAAAGGACTGAGGAGGGGGGGAACTTATTGTCCGCTTTTGGCCTTCCAAAGCCTATATAAATTTGTTTTGTTGGTTTTTAATGGCTAGTTCTGAAAACAATTATGTGTTCACTTATAGGGAGAGGGGGGGTCTCCACGAAGCAATAGGCCACAGAACCAATAAAACCCACAAAAGGCTGTCAAATAAACTTTGTCACACAATTCTCATGTGCATACTCATAGAATGCAACCACAACTCAATTAAATTATTTGAGTATTGTGTGAAAAAAAATTCTGTTCAAGTACGTAGTGGCACACAGCATCAGATACGCATCCATTTCTTATGTCAGCTCACCCCAATCCTCACTCCTAGGCTTCCATTGAGCCCTGGATATCTCCTGGCTATTGTGTTCTTCTGTATTTGATGTGTATAAATTGATGCCATGAACTCTCACTCTTATATGTGATGAAGAGGACTTGATCCATGAAAGATAACATTAAGATGCAACAGTTAGTCTTTAAGTTGCTACAATGGGTTTTGTTTACTCTCTGATATGATTTCATTTATGCAGCATAACTTCCCACAATAAGCATGGCTGGTATCAGAAAGCTGCATTAGAAGAAGCTGAATGCCACAAGTGGGCCAGTAACGTAGCGTTGAGAATGGAAGCTTGAGGTCTCCCTGATGCAACAATATTAGAAGGTGCCTCCCTCTCTCACTTACACCTTGGACTGTATATGCATTGGTCAGGCTTATTATCTCCCACACACACACACACACACACCCCAATAAAGATGGCAGGCGGAAAATATAAATAAAGTGGCACATGTAGAATTTTAAAGTGATTTTCATTCAGATAGTGATAAACCCCCAATAAACTTAATTTCAGGGCAGTTGCTCTATCACCTGCAGACTATTTCAAATTAAACCCGAACATGCTGCTCCAAGCCTACAGAAAACCATAACTTCATATCTAGGATTTATATTGTGTTGTATTATTATTCCATTTTTATAAACCTGCAGTTTTGCCTTATGGTTCTAACAAAACATTCCATGCATTCTGTTATATACTGCATAATGGGAAGGTGAATGAATATACTGCAGATGTTGATTAATCTATTATAGCAAAAGCTTGGATAAGTCTTTCTAGGCTGCTGTGTTGCAGTCAGAATGATTTAGCTTATATTTATGTTGTATTTATGTTCATATTTATGCTGTTTTATAAGCAATACTGTATCATACTTTTCTCTGTTAAAAAGATTTGACAAGCAAAATGTATACCATAATGTATGAATACTCTAATCTTTGTTTTCCTTCCAGGGTGAATAAATGCTATATAGAGTTTGAAAATTACTTAGAAACTTCAGCCATTATTAAGGAAGAACTGTCTTCTCTTAAATTGAAATCTCAGTGCTTATTAAACACTTTATTTCCCCCTTACTAGTGTTTAGCTGAATTTATTAATTATTAATCTATTTATTAAACGTGTATACCGCCCATTTAGGAAATGGCTACTCTGAGCGGTCTACAGTATAACATGCAATAAATATAAACATAGGAAGCAAAAGCAAATTCAATATAAACTCATTGTAAAAGCATGATAACATTAGTAAAATGAAGAAAAAAAACAAGAATACAAAGGATGGCAATTGACAGAAACAAATAAGATCATGTCCAGATAGGTCATTTAGCCTGCTTTTTAGAGCTCTTAGGGAACACAGGACATTGCAGTACATCAACCACAGAGGTTCTACTTCCATATCCACAATTCACTGTGCCTATGGACACTGGGAACAGCATATATGGGAGCTTTGCAGCCATCAAATGCTGTTTTTGGTTAAATATCAAGATTGTTAACCCTTTCAGCATATCAGATATTGACATTAAACACTTCATCTGGTTCTCTGCAGAGGGGCAGGGAAAATGTAATCATTTCCCTCCTCCTAGCCAATCATTGCAGTGCTGCATCAGTTAGGCAAGAGAAAATATTTGTTTCTTTTTGTTCAAAGCCACGGTGTCAATCAGTGCATACAATGAATTTTTAAAATTTTTTTTACTCTCCTAACCAAAAGCAACTGTGGGGGCTTAGTGGTTAAGATGCTGAACTTGATGACTAGACAACAGAGTGGTCTCTTGTCCCAGCTCCTGCCAACCTAACAGTTTGAAAGCAAGAAATTGCAAGTAAATAGGTACCACTTAAGTGGTAAACTGTGTTCTGTGCACTCCAGTGTCTAGTCATGCCTGCCACATGTCCACCGAAACATCTGCAGATGCAGACATCACTGGCTCTTTGTCTGTAAATTGAGATGAGCACCTCACCCTAGAGTTGGATAAGACTGGCTTTCGAGCAAGGGTGACCTTTATATTTATCTAACCAAAGCAGTCCTACAACAATTTGGTCATGCAAAACTGATGGATTTTATTTAGTAAATTTTCTATCTCATTTTATTGTGATGATATAATTCCACTTTTAATCTGTTTTAATTCTGTTTTTGTAATCATATTTTACCTAACGTATCTTATCACATTCTAACATGATATGGTCAGATATCTAATAGGTTAATAAAGGATGTTTGTCTGCTTGGTTAGGAGGGCAAAATAATTATACTTCCTTCCTCTTTTGTAGAGTAGCAGGATATATGTTTCATTTGTATTGTGAAATGGCTCATCAGCCACTTCACTACATGGGCAAATGTTTCTTGCATTGGTTGGACAAACACAAAAACAGTGAGCCCAGGATGCTCCACATAAGGCAGTCTGGACATGCTCAAAGGCATTAGTTTTATTCCCTATACCACTGATGGTGAACCTTGGCACTCCAGCTGTTCTTGAACTTCAAATCCCAGAAGCCCTGATCAGCAGGAGTGCTAACTTGGGCTTCTGGGAATTGTTCAAGAACACCTGGAGTGCCAAGGTTGGCCATCACTGCCCTATACCTAGGGGAGGACTTCTCAAAAAGGTCCTCTGAAACGCTGTTTTTCATAGCTTATTAAAGACTTTGTGGGAAGAGTCCAGACAAATCTCTGATGGGAGGGCATTCCATAATGAAGGCCCAGTTTCCTGTCATTGTCTTACTAGGCCTCTCTTAAGAGTCAACACTTGCAGATGAAAGGCAGGGCCATAGCCATAGTGGGGCCAGGGTGGGCTTGTCTCACTCTGAGTTAGCAGTTTTCCCACCCTGGCAAAGATGAGGTTTCCCTCATCTTGTTTCCCATAGGAATGCATTGAAAAGAGGCTTTGTTGCCCACCCTGAAAAAAATATTCACCCACCCACATCTAGAATCCTGGCTGCAGCCCTGATGAAAGGCCTGGAAGGATGGTGTTGTGTATTCAATTAAAAAGGCAAGTTGTGTAAGGACAAAATGGCAATTTCCCGCCATCGGGATTAAGGGTAAGATTTGGCACATATTCTCCTCTCCAGGGCGCGCTCATTCTGTTAATTAGAGTTATATGATTGGGTGCAACTTTGGATCCTGTTCCGGATTGGTTAAAACTGTTGGCTTTATGATATGATTGGTTAGTTAAGGGCATCCGGCGGGTTGTTACATTGTGTACGGTATAACCCTTGCCAAGACAGTATATAAGCGCCACTGGTAAACAAGGGTGCAGCTGTGCAGGATCTATACTTCCCTATTCTGCTACAGGTAGTCCTTGCAAGGCTAGCCTGGGTTCCCTCCAGCACACACACACATAGGGTGTAGCTTAGGAGCCACAGACGGCTGAGTTCAGGAGAGACCGATTACTGGGGAATTTTGTGGCCATCTGTTGTCCGGATACCTTTGTAAGATTGCCTGTAAGACTTTACAATAAACTGCTGTTGGTTGTTCTGTTCATCGTTTGATGGACTATTCTTTACTAAAAGGGTCAGACATGACAGATGAGGAAGGATAGACATTACTCCCAATGAGCATGCTGTGTTGTGAGAAGTTTTATCTGTCAATCTTCTTCAATGCACAGTTTTTTGTGTACTTTTGTTCTGCACAGTGAGGAAAAAGAAACCCGCCACCATCTTGTTTTCTTGTGAATATACTGTGGTATTTTCTGTGCTACATGTGGTGGAAAGAATACAGAAATGACTACAAGTTGGCAAAATTAAAAGGGAAACAGGGGGGAAAACAAGTCACAAAACAGTGTGGCGCCTTGAAGATTTACAAATTTGAGTCAGTGTGGGCATTTATGGGTCAAAATCCACTTCCTCAAACATATAATGCTCAGATCTTGCCTGATAAACATATATGTCCATGTGTGGTGGGCTTGCAGGCAACTGATGATGTATTAGTAGAAGAGGAATGAGACTATTGAGATGTAATTTTTCAAAAATTGCAGACCATAGCTGCGATGATTAGCTGTCTAGAGGGAAGATTTGGCTGTCATTGAAATGTTAACCAGTGTGTGTAAGGCAGAAGTGAGAGTATGTCAAGGGGAAAAAATATTCTGTGCAAATAAATTGTTACAGAAACTGTATTATTAATAAATTTAGCATGCAAAGAAGCCAAGAGCTTTATTTAAGCCCTTAAGGGAACTACCATTTCATCTATTTTTTTTAGCTGACCAAGGAACAAGAGAAGGTGAAATATTTTAGTACTTTAAAGATTAGCCATTTTATTTCAGAATACAGTACTCAATTTTTAATTCACTTGAGAGAAACAGAGAATTGGTTTGGAATGGCAAATGGATAGTTCTTGCTTTCCCACATCTTTTGGCAAAATGCTTTCTTTGGATCCCCTTTTGATCCCTCCCAGTAACCCTTTACTTCTTTTTTTTTATTCATTGCCATATGTGGTGAAAGCAGTTTTTCAAGAAATGTAGAGCTTCCATGTCATAAGTGGTGATCCAAGAAGTGAAAACTAACATGTACTAAGCCCCTGTGGCAGATCATTTAAGTTGTAATACTGCTGCCTAAACTCCATTTGTAATCTGAGTTTGATCCTGATGCCTTCAAGTATGACTCAACCTTCCATTCTTCCAAGGTTGGTAAAATGAGTACCCAGTTTGTGGGAGGCAAAATGCTAATAACCTTGTGAACTGCGCAGAGAGTGCACTAAGTGCTATGGGGCAGTATGAAGTGTAATTGCTTTTGCTAAATGTTTGCATACTGTTAGAGTCTTACTGTCTGAGAAGAATGTTCTTCATGCTTTGCCAAACAGAGAAAAAAATGAAGTAAAACTTTGTGGGTGTCTCAAATGTGGGGCAGGACTTGAGAGAGTACAGACATTCTAGAACAGTGATGGTGAACCTTGGCACTCCAGCTGTTCGTGTAAGCATAACCTGAAAAGACTGTTGAATAAACTCTAGTTGCTCTTCGGTTCATCGTTGACTGGACTATTGCTCATAAGGGTCGGACACAATACCAGCTGAGTTTGGGGGGAGAGGTAGCTGTTATTGTTTCCAACTCTATTTGCAGGGAATAGATATTGGTTGTATTGCAGCGCTATCCCATGGTGTTTTCTGCATGCCCAACTGATTTGCCCGAATTGTGTCAAGCATACAGTGTTCACCTCCCCAAAGAAATGTCCTGAGGGATTCACCTCTGCCACCCTAACCCCGCACCACCCACCATACTATTGTCTATTTAAAGATGGTTCATTTAAGGACTGCTCCAAATGTCCTGCAGACAAGAGTAAGAAATCTTGTTTGGAATCCTGGAATCTTTTCTAAATTCTGCCAATCAAGAAACCAAGCCCCAAAATCCATATCCAGCCCTGAAAGCAACCCCTAAGCACTCACATATCTGGGGAAAATTTGCCAGGAGGCCAAAGCAAAGGTGGGCTCGGCTTAAATATCCCTACCACCCCACATCTATCCAGGTAGCTGCAACACTGGGCATCAGTGTTAAGCACTGCCCCTTTCTTCACCTGGGGAGAGAGAATCCCCACCACCACCTTCTTTGAGCCTCACATAGGCTGTGATAGGGGGAGGGTATATTTCCAAAACAAATCTGAAGTCTGCAATGCAGATATAGTTTAGTTTTCACAGTTTTTTCACATTTTGTAGTATTTTTAAAATGTTTACAAAATGCATACATTACAGTTAGAAGAAAGTCTTTAGAAGGAAAAGTATGTCAGCGATATTATATTGAGCAAAGCACATGCCAATAAAAGAAAAGTACATTTTTTTGCATGCCTGAAAATGCTTGCAAATTTTCATGTAGTATTTTTTAAAAATGTGAACTGATGGTGAAATAGGATGGAATAAACCTGTACTTCAAGGTAAGATGTGCAGTTGCTATTCAAAGTGAGGCAAAGAGGTTAGTACACTTTTATGTAGAGGAAGAGAAGGCTGTTTGGTGACTCTGCTCTGTCTTGTACCTTAGCTGTATTGCAGCACACTGCAAAGCATAAATAATAAATGCAGCCCCAGTTAACCCAGACTCAGAGTCTTATCTCATTATTCTCGGTACGGATGCAATTGAAAAAATATTGGAATAAAAATCAATATGGTCTGCAACACACTACTTAAAAGGTTCAGAATAACAGGGAAATCTTGAAGACAATCAATTAACCTGGGTGTAGAAATGTATTAAAAAGAAAGGGCAGATGTGAAATTAAATTTGTGGAACACAATACATGTAATAGGATGCAGTTAGCTTGATTTTTCAGTATACCATCTCACCAGATTAGTGTCACACTACTTATTAATACTGCCCATGGACCATGAATTTGAAATAAAAGTAATACATTATTTTGTCTTTGAATTGATTTTTTTTTAACTCATCGCTTCGCCTATTCTTCTATGGATACCAGCCTGTTGGTTTTATTTAATGCTGTTGCTGTGAGTGGATACTAGTTATGGTGACTGACAATATATTATTTTGGTCAGGATCTAATCCTACATTTAAACCAATGTAGATGGAATGGTATACCTTTGAACAGCTGCTAGTTAACAATTTTCCAGTTGCATTCCCAGTTAGGTGCTAGTTGCATTATTAATCATGAAACTAGGGGCTTGTTAATTAGTAGTTAATTTGTTGCTATGGGCTATGGCATTGCACTGATGCTGGTGTGCACATTTAACTGGATCTTGGACTTTGCATTTCAGAACCAGTATGGCAATGAAAACTACCTGCTTGGAGGAACCATAAGAAGAATGCATAGATTCCCAAAGGTATGCATTTCAGCCACAGTGTAAACAGAACACTGACTAGGTGGATTGTTTTTGTCTGATCAAGCAGGATTCTTAAATCCTTCTGACTAATACTCTCCTGGCTTTTCTGGGGAAGTTCCTGACAGGTGAAACAAAGTGGCCCCTTCTTCACAAATTTGCATATTAGAAGACTTGCAGTATATTTCTTATGCACAAAATAGTGCCTATATTATCGGATTCCATCTCCCAGAAGCCCTATCCAGTAAAGTCAATGGTCAAAGCTTCTAAAAGTTGCATTCCAAGGCAACTGAAGCCCCATGTTTTGAAGTCACTTTCTTCATTAGTGAAGAAAATGTGTAGAAATGTAGACATTAAGAAAGGCACAAATAAATGCATACATTACTGAAAATGCACACAGAATGCAAGCGCGGCGCCAAAATGGCCGCCGCGCTCTTTGCGGGCCCCCCCCCACAGGACGAAGAATCCGGGTAGTTTAGGGCGTGGCCAGCTCCCTTATAAAAGGGGTGGCCACGAGGCAGCCGCGCTGCCATTTTACCTCAGCGACGGAGCGGAGAAGTTTTTCCCCTGTGTCTCCGTCACTCCTTACGGGAAGCCTTTTGGCGGCGAATCTTCTTTTCGGCTTCCCTCTCCTGCGTTGAGATGCCTTCGAAGAAGAAGGCAGCTTCGAGTGCGGCTTGAGCTGTGAGGAGGCGCAACCCGGGTCGGAGGACCACAGCTGCACCTCCCCAGCAGCCGCCTGTCCAGGCCCCCAGCGGAATGGGGTCTATCGCCCCTTGGCCGAATGCGGGGGACTCCCTCTGCTCATCCTGTTGGGCCTGCCCCTATTCCTCCTGGGCCTTCTAGCCTGGGTGGGTGGTGTGGCCCCCCACCTTGGCAGGTTCCTGCACTGACCCTACCGGGCTTCGGTATTGGGCAATGGCCCTATTCGGGTCCTGGGGTACAGGGACCTGTACCCGCGCCCGGACTTGGCGGGCCGGCCGGCCCTTGGCCCCAGATCGACGTGCAGGCATTACTGGCCCGCCTTGCGGCCCTTGAAGCGTCTTTAGCTCGGGCCAGCCAGGCTGGGGCTCCTTTTGGCGTCCATTTTGCGGCGCCGTCGGCGGGAGGACAACAGGCGGCAGCCAGGGTTGAGCTGCCTCAGGCGGGTGGCGTGGCTCCGGCCATTGCCCCGCAGCTCCCCAGCCAGCATACGAGTCCAGGTCAGGCCCCGATGATGAGCTCTACGTCGGTCGTGAGCTCCGACGCCCCCAGTGGGCCGGAACCCCCGGTGGGGGCGGCCCGCGGGGGTGCAGCATGTGAGTATGCGGTCCAAGCCAGTACACCTACACACATTCCTTCTATGGGGGGAGCTTTTCAATGGCCTTGGCCTCGCTCGGGTGGTGCGGTGGCACAGCAGCCGGCACTCCACTCGGCGACGGTAACTGCCACCCAGGGCACTGGGGTGGGTAGTTTTTCTCACAATCCGGGGAATGTACTGGGGGTGGCTGGGTTAGCTCAGGCCCCTTTCCCGGTGTCTGTGGTGCCTTTTTCGGCCTTGCCAACTGCGGGGTACTCCTTGCCACTGGGTGACCACTTGGCACAGACAACCAAAGAAAAGATTTGGCGGGGGGAGTATGTAGATATCTTCTCACTCCTGAATAGAGAGCCCACCAAGGAGGAAAGGGAGGGACTGGATGAGAAGGATAAGGAGCAGGCGCGTCGTCGTAAGCCGCCACGTACCTGGGCCAACTGGCTGCCGGCTTATTTAATTTACATGGCAGTGTATCTGAGGGCGCGGCCGGAGTTGGCTATTCCGATGGTCCAATATCTGGACAACATATACAGGGCAATGGTTGATTTCCCGGGCCCTTCGTGGCTTGCTTATGATGAGGAATTCCGTATGCGGATTCCACTCCACCCGGAGATGAGGTGGGACGAGCCGTGCCAGAGGCTTTGGCTTCTGTACATGACACCCACGCGCCCCGTCCCAGGAGACCGATACCATTGCGGACATGCGGTCCAGCGAGCTGTCCCAGCACAGGCTACCCGCCAAGCGGCGGGGCAGGGGGTTCCAGCCCGCCTGCTGTGCTGGGCTTTCTCGTCCAATGGTTCCTGCAATAAGAAGAATTGCAAATACCGGCATGAGTGTCCCACATGTTCGGGCCCCCACGCAGCCTCTGCCTGTCCCAGGCCTGGGGGGACACGGGGCAGAGGAAGGGGCGGACAGTGGGCTGGCAAGGCTGCCACAGATGGAGCTGGTTCACCGAAAGGCCCCCTCCCCAATTAAGGTGGACATGTTGGAGCGTTGGCTCACAGTGTACCCGAAGGGGGAGGATGGGGAGTATCTCCTTCAAGGCTTTAAGTACGGGTTCCGCATCCCTTTCATGGGTGATAGGTCCCCTCAGGATGCCCCCAATCTTTTGTCCCTCAAGGGGAGGGAGGAGGTGGCTGCTGCCAGTATCAGGAAGGAGTTGGATGCGGGCAGGGTCGCCGGCCCTTTCCCTTCACCCCCGTTTCCCAACCTTAAGGTGTCACCCCTAGGTTTGGTTCCCAAAAAGTCTCAAGGCGAGTTTCGCCTTATTCATCATTTATCCTACCCAGCCGGCCGGTCGGTCAATGACGCTATCCCTGATGACCTTTGTTCAGTCAGGTATACGTCTTTTGACCACGCGCTGCGCATGGTGTGCTCGTGTGGCCCGGGTGCCCTGCTGGCCAAGTGTGACATTAGTCGGCTTTTCGCCTCCTGCCGGTGCACCCGGGCGACTTTGAGTTGCTGGGTTTCAAATTTCGGGGTGAATATTATTTCGATAAGGCCATGCCTTTTGGCTGTTCCATATCATGCTCGGCCTTTGAGCGCTTTAGTACCTTCTTAGAGTGGGCTTTCGTCCGCAGGTCAGGGTCCCGGTCTGTAGCCCATTACCTGGATGACTTTTTATTCGGGGGTGAACGGGGCTGGGACACGTGCGCACGTCTCCTTAACACATTTCAGACGCTAATGGAGGAACTCGGTGTCCCTTTAGCGCCCGAAAAGACCGAGGGCCCATCTACCAAGTTAGTATTCCTGGGGGTGGAGATTGACACGTTAACGCAGGCTTCTAGGTTACCGGAGGATAAGGTGTCCAGGATAGTGGCCCTTATCTCGGAGTTGATGGCCAAGCGCAAGGCATCACTGAGGGAACTGCAGGTGCTACATGGTCACCTGAATTTCGCTTGCAGGGTGGTCGCTCCGGGCAGGGCTTTTGCTCGACGCTTATGCGACGCCATGGCAGGGTTATCCAGGCCTCACCACAGAGTTAGACTTACCCGGGGTATCAGGGCAGACATGTTTGTCTGGTTATAGTTCCTGAGGGAGTTCAATGGGGTCTCATTTTGGAGGTCTGACCTCCTGGCATCCCCCAATTTCCAGATCCAGTCTGATGCCTCAGGATCCCTGGGTTATGGGATGTACTTCAATGGGAAGTGGGCCTATGGTGGGTGGCCACCGGCCTGGGCAGGCACGGATCGCCTGCGTGATCTCACATACCTTGAATTTTTTCCTATACTAGGGGCTTTGATGCTATGGGGCGAGGAATGGGCCAACTCGGTCGTGCATTTCTGGTGTGACAACGCTGCTGTTGTCCACATTGTTAATGCACAGACTTCCAAATCGCCCAGGGTTATGGACCTAGTGCGCCATTTTGTGCTGCGCTGCCTACGCCTCAACGTTTTGTTCAGAGCCAGGCATGTCCCAGGGATTAATAATGATATTGCTGACGCTTTGTCCCGCCTGCAGATCTCCCGGTTCCGTGCCTTGGCCCCGGATGCAGAGGAATTTCCCTCGCCACTCCCGGACGAGATATGGACCATTGGCAAGGAGAGGTGAACCGGGCAATTGGCCTGTCACTAGCGCCACGCACGCGTAAGGCGTATCAACAAGCATTTAATTCTTTCAGGGCATTTGCTGCTCAATTTCAACTGCCAGAGACCTGGCCTATCCCGGTTGACCATGTTCTGCGGTTCATGGTCCACCTGCACGCTCTCGGCCTCGCACCTCGCACCATAGCATCCAAGCTCTCGGCGCTGGCTTTTATGGCCAAAGTGGGGGGTCATGTGGACAACACCTCTGACTTCCGTGTGAGACATGTTTTGGAGGGGTGGGTGCGCGAGCGTGGGCGTTGCCCGGACGATCGGCACCCTATTTCCCCAGGGGTTCTTACCCAGTTGGCCCGGGGCTGGCCAAGCCTCTGTTTTGATCATTATGAGGCAGCCCTTTTTCATGTAGCCACAACGGTGGCATTTTTTTGGAGCGCTCCGCATCAGCGAACTTGTGATGCTGTCTAAGGCGGATGCAAGTTGTAGGGCACTGGAACTCGGAGATGTATATGTTGCCAAAGACTGGGCCCAGTTGAGGATACGTTCCTCCAAGTCTGATCAGCATGGCGTAGGCAGTGGTGTAAGACTGCTACGGTGTTCTTTGGCAGACATCTGTCCGGTTGGTGCCCTACAGGAGTTCCTGGCACTGCGTGGCATGCACCATGGCCCGTTTTTCTGTCACCAAGATGGGTCTCCCCTTACTAAATTTCAGTTTTGGAAGGTGACAGGCAGAGCCCTCGCCAGGGTGGGCCTACCAGGTGCCCGTTATGGCACACATTCGTTTCGTATTGGGGCAGCCTCTACAGCAGCTGCTTTTGGGTACTCCGGGGCTGACATACGCAGCATGGGGAGGTGGGGCTCGCAATGTTTTCAGTTTTATGTGCGCCCACTTCCACCGTGAGTACCAATCCTATCTCCTTACCTTCCCCCTTTTTCTTAATTTTCTTACAGACCCTGGGTGTCGTTTGACACCGGTGACAGTATGGCTGGTGGGCCACAGCTATGTGCACAGGGCAGCACGTTACGCTGCGGCGACAGAGTGGGGACCCCGACTGGGACTGGGTGAACACGCCAGTCTCACATGGCATGGTAAGCCTGGGATGTTGTGGCGGGAGCTGCTGCCTTTCCTGTTTTCCAGCAGAAGTGCTGACCCGCCTGACATTCTCATCATACACCTTGGGGGCAATGATTTGGGTCAGGTCACCGGCTTATCGCTCAAGCATGCGATTTGCGGGGACCTTGCTTACTTGCACTACGTCTGGCCTGCCACAACCCTGGTTTGGTCGGACATGATCCCGCGCCATTCTTATAGAGGAGGCATTGACCTCTTGGCCCTTGACCGCGCTAGGCGTGCGGTCAACGGGGCGGTGGCGCGGTTCCTTGCCGACAAGGCTTGGGGACGGGTCAGTCGTCACCCCGCTATTAGCCTATGAAATTACGACTTGTATGCAGGGGATGGGGTCCATCTGTCGCGAGGAGGTATGGACCTCCTGTTGGGTGATTGGCGAGCAGGCCTGTTGACCGAGCTGACGGTCTGGGGGGGGGCGTCAGGCCTTCTTTGAAGCCCCTCCGTGTGGCGGGTAGCACTGGTAAGGTAAACAGTATGACCCACAGGTATCCGGCAGGTTCGCAATTGACTGGACAACACTAGACAGGAACAAATTAGTTAAACGTTGTCCGGTCAACGATGAACCAGGCGACGGGGTGATGGAGATAGCTAGCCAGCATGCATCACCCCGTGATTTTACGGATACGAGTCAGAGGGTGGGGTCATGAGTTAGATATTGACTACGGTCAACAATTTGTTTGTTGTCAACAAACAAATTGATACATTGTAACCAATTGCCGTTGGCAATTTTGGGGTGGTACCTTACCAGTGTTACTTTGGCCTGCTTGCCTTAAGAATTATGATTGGTCGTTTTACCAATACAAATTTATAATTCGGATTAGGGCATTGAATCAATAAATGTGGCCCTATGCTGTTATCCACTTTCAATGTTGTCTGAGTCCGTTATTGGGGGGGTGCGCCTGCAATGCAAGCGCGGTGCCAAAATGGCCGCCGCGCTCTTTGCGGCCCCCCCCCCAGGACGAAGAATCCGGGTAGTTTAGGGCGTGGCCAGCTCCCTTATAAAAGGGGTGGCCACGAGGCAGCCGCGCTGCCATTTTACCTCAGCGACGGAGCGGAGAAGTTTTTCCCCTCCACCCCCTCCCTAGTTAACAGTGTGATATTTTGGTCGCTTCGGGGCCGGGTGGGAATTTTTGGTTGGGACCCACATTGGCTTTCGGGTCCTGGCTTTTTTGCCCATCCCACACTGTTGCTATGGTTTGATATAGGGGTTCCTTTCTACTGTTGACTCTGGTCACATTGGCGGGTAGCACTGGTAAGGTAAACAGTATGGCCCACAGGTATCCGGCAGGTTCGCAATTGACTGGACAACACTAGACAGGAACAAATTAGTTAAACGTTGTCCGGTCAACGATGAACCAGGCGACGGGGTGATGGCGATAGCTAGCCAGCATGCATCACCCCGTGATTTTACGGATACGAGTCAGAGGGTGGGGTCATGAGTTAGATATTGACTACGGTCAACAATTTGTTTGTTGTCAACAAACAAATTGATACAAATTGATACATTGTAACCAATTGCCGTTGGCAATTTTGGGGTGGTACCTTACCAGTGTTACTTTGGCCTGCTTGCCTTAAGAATTATGATTGGTCGTTTTACCAATACAAATTTATAATTCGGATTAGGGCATTGAATCAATAAATGTGGCCCTATGCTGTTATCCACTTTCAATGTTGTCTGAGTCCGTTATTGGGGGGGTGCGCCTGCAAAGGGTTTACAAATTTCCCTGTAGAAAGCAAAACAACAAAGGCTTTAAACCAGATGTTAAAGGGTAAGATAGGAATGCAATGGGTCCAGAACTGTGAATTTTTGACACACCTAAGAAAATCTCATTAGTCTTAAAGAGGCTCACCCAAGTAATTTTGTTTAGTAACATAATATAGGTTGAATTTTTTTGGAGTAGTAGCCATGTTAGTCTGTAGTTCAGGCATATCAGAAAACAAACAAAAAAACAACAACAAAACACACAAAAAAACAACAACATTGCAGCACTTTAAAGACTAACTTCTATATTTTTACTGTTAGCTTTCATGGATCAAGTCCACTTCTTCAGACAAGGAGTAAAACTTCCAGGCATGGCTTTATATACACCAGATGCAGGGGTCAAGGTGTCACAAGGAAAAAAGGATCCCAAAGCTGTATTGATATGTTTGCTTGTCTGTCATTCTGCTTAATTACTCATTGCTTTTTGTTTTTTTGTTTTCTGATAATCTAGGTTGGTAACAACAGGTGTTCCTCTTGAAGCTGTAGGAAGTCACTCCAAGATTTCCAAGAATTTGGAAATCTTACATGGTATACAGATATATGAAGTTGTTCTGGAGTAATTTATAGGACACAGTTTCATGCTTCAAAGGAAGTATGGTTAAGAATATTAATATAGTTCATGACAATGCCGTTAAGTAATAGACTATTGATTCCATTTGTCCATAATTGCTTAGTTTGTAGGAAGCATGCAGTACACCGTGTATTTGATATTATCCCATTTCTTCTAATAATAACTTGCCCATGGGAGATTAATGTTCAATCTAATGTCCTTAATTTAAAAGACTATCCTATTAGTACTACAAGCATTAAGCTATGGCGCCCTGATGCAGATCTTGCTGGAAAATATTGAATATTAGGATTTCTATAATACATTATTTCAAGCACAAAACATTGCACAGAGGAGGGGTATGTTATAAAATAATTGATGTCTTTTGGAATATTTTCTGTGGTAGGAAGTAGCATTTCATGTTTGCTTGGTCTTTTGTCTCACAGATGGGGATCCCAATGACCAATGTTTCTCTTAGTTCATTGGGAACTCTACATGAGGGGTAATGAATCAACATCTGTCAGCATGGCCAAGGGCCAGGAATGATGGAAGTGCTTGTTCAGTAGCATCTAGAGTTGCATGGGTTCAGCACCCAAGCCCTACACATGTCATTGCATGTCACTGAAGATGTAGGGTTAGTCCCCTTCATGCTTTTATGACTCATGGACACCAAATTCCTGACTATAAACTAAAGAGAATCCATATACTGTAGTTTAACAGTATACAATGCTGTTATGAAAGAACATTAAAAGAACCTAAAGTGTAAAGGTGCATCAGTGGAGATCAAAATCAAGCTTATCCATAATATAGGATTATTGCATTTACATAAGAAAACTGTACAACGAAGGAAGCTGTCAGGGATAAAAAAATTCATTTGAAAAGTGATGTTAGAGGATGGGGGAGCTTTATGAATATCATGGGCCACCAGAAATACATATAAATAGGTTCTAGATCAAGTTAAGCCTGAACACTCACTAGAAGTTTAAATGACGGGATAAAAAAGTTGTAGGGGATGGAAAGGAAGATCTAACATGAGATAGATTGATTCAGAAGGACCCAATTTGCACAACATGCCAAGCATGGTTTAACCTTCTGATGTGCATTCATTCATAGGGTTACAGTATATTAGACTTAATTATCATTTTTGTTAGGGGCTGCGGTTGCTCAGTGGTTAAGAAGCTCACCTTGTTAACTGCAAGTCGGCAGTTCAAGACCCAGGTACGGCATGACAGATTGAGTGCCTGTCTCTGTCCCAGCTCTTGGGGACATGAAAGGATCTTCATTTGGTTGTGTTCCCTGACTGGAGTTTCTTCTACAAAAATCATTTGAACCCAGAATAATTTCTGACATGAAATTATTATTATTATTTTAGACATTACTAAGTGTGAAATGCCACATGGTTTTACACAATTTGCTACTTGTGTCTACTGTAACAATTATTGTTTATCTGTATTTCTACCTGCTCTTGGGCTATGTATCAATTATTGCCATATAGTCTCACTCCTTTGTCTGAGGAAGTATACCTGGTCCAGAAAAGTCCACATTACAATATAGTAGTCTTAAGGAGTGATAATGTTTTTGTTTTCTTTTAATTATATTATTATGTTTCTTACCTAATGTACTTTTCCCTGTTCAGCATGTCTGCTCCCTCTTTGGTTGCACTCACAACAGTTGTTTTCAGGTATGATATGATCTAAGATGCTTTGCTTCATGTGCATTATTTTTGTAATTGGGGCACCTTAATTAATGTCTTTCATCACATGCATATGTCAGAACAACTTTCGTTTTACCTAAATATTATATTTTATTGAAATCTTTGTTGTTTTGCTCTTTTGCATGTACCCATGAGGGGAAGGGTTGAAGAGAGTATTTCAATTCCATTGCCATGATAGATTTCACAACTGGAAGAGTTTTCATTGACAATGTCTGAAGACACCTGAGAAAGCTGTCATTTTTTTTTCATTTTTATTTCAGGTTTTTGATAAGTTCTGGTGACACTTGCTCAGTAATCCCAATGTTCTCTCCTGATTCTTTCTTCTGTACTACAAGCATGCCATGGCAGAGTATTATATAACACCTGTGTTGACAAAAACAGATGAGAATTTTTAGTTTACTACTGTTGAGGATGTCACTGCAAGTAGGTAAAATAGAATAGAACCATCCCTTATGATGCACTAGAAGTCAACCCTGTCATTTAGTAATTCAAAAATTCTAGTATAAATTCCTCTACTGGGATATAGCTCTGTCGAATGCATTGTATGACAAAGCCTACCTATACTTTAGCCCCAATGTAACCCACTGAGTCATTCTGTGTGACATATAAATGGTAGGATGTGATTTAATACTAAGCAATATATTTCAAACAGACTTTCCCTGGTAGAAGGGGTGTGAACATATAAAAGTAAGCCTCATGACTTCTTTTCACTTGAACTTGAATATGTTTTCTTGAAATAAGTGGACTTTAATACTAAGTGGATGGCTAAAGGAAAAATGTTAGATTTTCTTTCCAACCACAATGTCAAGTTCTAAGCCATCTGGGTATAAAGAAAGTTGTGACAATCAATGAGTAAAAGGCTTATGAGGCTAAATATTGTGAAAGAAAAAGAAGGGCAATTGACAACAGCCTTATGCTTTGTAGTGATGATTCCAATTATTTGCTCACTTTTAATGGTTTGCCATCTTCATTTTTTCTGACTGTTTACTAAATTCCTCTGTCACTCCACACCCTGCAGCTTTACACTTTGCCTCCTTGTGACATAACACACCACAAAACAGAATATGTGGTAGTTAGCAAGAATAAACCATTTATCATAGGACAATGCCATGCCATCCTCTATTTGTCAGTAATAATGATTGGCAGTTTTATTGGCTCTAATTAATACAGTACAGCTCATTGCCTGAAGCTGAAGTATTTTGCTAAAATCCAAACTTCTTGATACAGTACTTGTTTAGAGGACACCATCAAAATGCTCCTGCAAAGTATAATTCAATACACATCTTGAGGCTGTTATACATGAGATGAAAACTAATATGAATGCATGGCAAAAGCATGGTAAAATGTCAATAGATACTGCAACTCTATTAACTGTTTTCAGATGGAAGAGGGTTTTGTTTATAAAAAAATCCTGATTCTTTTGGGGGAAAATGGTTTTAACTACCTTCCCATTGTATTATAGCAGAATAATTTTAGATCACAATTCAAACAGTACACATCAATAAGAAAAGGTGATTGTTATGATTTCTAAGTACTTTAGGAAAGAGAAATCATAACCATCAAGCCAGCCTTCAAATCATTCAAGACTAACATAAATTCTGTCACATTGCAATACAATTTCATTTATCTGAACAGCCTCTGACATCAGAAACACTCAGATAACCAGATGATTGGTTAGATGGGAATGTGTCCCTGATGGTATACTGACATGGAACGATGCAAATATCACAAAGATTCAGAGTTTCACGGATACATACATGTACCTGTATATGTATGTACGTATGCTTGTGTGTACATGTAAAAATATATTTTAAAATGACAGTAGAAGTCTTACCACTAAATGGTACATTAACAGGAAAAGAAGTAGAAATGCAGAGATATTAATTGAGGAGCATAGGCGTGACATTTTGTAACAGCTGGGGAGCATAATATTCCTGATCTAAAGCTGTTCTTATTATATACATAGAAGAGAAAGGAGGTTGCAGATACCATTCTCCCTTGGCATCTATATATTTCTCAACCTAGCATTCACAAAGCCTATTATATTCCTACCAATTACATTCTTCGGATCTGCTTAGAAGGGATGAACATTTGGCGATTGGAAGGGAAGACACAATTATTAGCCAGCTACGTCCACATTTTCCTCATGTTAATAGAAATCAATGGAACAATTAGGGTTAAGAGCTTGATAAGTTTACTGATAGTGCCAAAGACTTTGGAGGCGCACCCACCCAAAGAAAGACTCAGACACCGGTATCAGATCTGCTTAGAAGGGATGAACATTTGGCGATTGGAAGGGAAGACACAATTATTAGCCAGCTACGTCCACATTTTCCTCATGTTAATAGAAATCAATGAAACAATTTCTACAAGTAGGGTTAAGAGCTTGATAAATTTACTGATAGTGCCAAAGACTTTGGAGGCGCACCCACCCAAAGAAAGACTCAGACACCGGTATTGGATTAAAGGCATCGGGCCACTTTTATTGAATAATGCCCTAGTCCAAATTATCACTTTCAATTGGTGTATCATCCAATTGTAATTCTTTAAGGCAAGTAGGCCACAGTAGCACTGGTAAGGTTCCACCCTAAATGCCAATGAAAATTGGCTACATGTATCAATTTGTATCAATTTGTTTGTTGACACAAACAAATTGTTGACCGGAGTCAATATATTATCTACTGATCCCACCCTATGAAGTGTATCCGTTCAAATATCAAGGTGATGCAGGCTGTGAAGCTCCTGACAACACCCCTTTCATAGTTCGCCCTTGACCTGCCAAACCTGTTTCCCCTGTACCTATCTATGTGTTGGCCAGTCAATTGCGAACCTGCCGGATACCTATGTGTCATAAATCTTTACCTTACCCAGTGCTACTCGCCAAAAGTGACCAAAGTCAACTTACCCCGTATCTCAAACACTTACCCCGTATCTCAAACACTAGCGACAGTGTGGGATGGGCGAAAAAGCCAAGAACCAAAGAGCCAATTGTAGGTTCAAGCAAAAATTCCCACCCGCCCCCGAAGCGACCAGAAAATCACACTGTCCACTAGGGAGGGGGTGGATGAAAAAACTTCTCTGCTCCGCCGCTTCTAAAATGGCAGCCAGGCTGCCTCGTGGCCACCCCTTTTAAAGAGGGTGGCTACACCCCCTAACTAACCCGGATGTCTGAGTCCGGGTGGGTGGGGGCCCTGCAAAGAGCGTGGCGGCCATTTTGGCGCCACGCTTGCATTGCAGGTGCACCCACCCAAAGAAAGACTCAGTTACCAGTATTAGATTAAAGGCAGCGGGCCACTTTTATTGAATAATGCCCTAGTCCGAATTATCACTTTCAATTGGTGTATCATCCAATTGTAATTCTTTAAGGCAAGCAGGCCACAGTAGCACTGGTAAGGTTCCACCCTAAATGCCAATGAAAATTGGCTACATGTATCAATTTGTATCAATTTGTTCGTTGACACAAACAAATTGTTGACCGGAGTCAATATACTATCTACTGACCCCACCCTATGACGTGTATCCATTCAAATATCAAGGTGATGCAGGCTGTGAAGCTCCTGACATCACCCCTTTCATAGTTTGCCCTTGACCGGCCAAACCTGCTTCCCCTGTACCTATCTACGTGTTGGCCAGTCAATTGCGAACCTGCCGGATACCTATGTGTCATAAATCTTTACCTTACCCAGTGCTACCCGCCACACGGGGAGGCATCCATGATGACTCACCGCCCCCCCCCCAGACCGTCAGCTCGGTCACCAGGCCTGCTTGCACCTACTCTAGAAAGAGGTACATACCTCTAGCCGACAGGTGGACCCTATATCCTGCCTATAGGTCAAAATTTTTGCAAGCCTATCCTCAGATGTCTACTGGCTGTCCCCAAGCCAATCTGAGTGAGGAACCAGGCAACAGCCCTGTTCACTGACCGCCGGGGACGGTCCAGACCACAGAGATCCATGTCTCCCCTGAAATGGTGTCTCGGCACGATGTTAGACCATAGCAACAGCTTTACGGCCATAAATTATGTAAAAAGGGCCAGGTCACTGCACCTCGACATTTTAAGGAAAGGTCATTGATCCGTGTGAGATCATCGCCGCCGAGGTGCAGAATAATAACATCAGGCGGTCCAGCATCCCTGATGGACATCAGGAATGGCAACAGTTCCCACCCTCTCATGCCACACATACCATACCACCGCATATGTGTGGATGCACGCAGCCCGAGCTGGGGTCCACACTCTGTCGCCGCAGCATATACTGCCACCCAGTGTACATAGCTGCAGCCCTCCAGCCCCACTGCCACCGGTGTGCGGAGACACACAGGATCTGTCAAAAAAGGAGAAGGGGTTAAGGACATAACTAGGTACTCATACAGTGAGGGGACGTACATATAAGGAAAATACGCGCACACCCCCATGTGCCCACATATATCCGCCTCCGAGTACCCAAAAGCTGCCGCGGTCAATGCAACGCCTATCCTGAATGAATGGGTGCCATAACGGGCTCCACGCTGTGAAGCGTGGTACCGGTCACCGTCCAGAACTTAAATTTGGTAAGGGGAGACCCATCCTGGTGGCAGAAAAACAGGCCAGGGCTCGCAGCAGGCACTGCAAATTGCATGTAGGGCACCAACCGGAACGATGTCAGCATATGTACATCATAGCTGTATACAGCACTGCCCACTCCATGCTGATCGGCCTTCAAGGGACGAATCCCCAACTGAGTCCACTCTTGGTTGATATAGACATCTTCGAGTTCCAGTGCCCTACAAAACACATCCCCTTTTGACCATGGGACCAGCTCGCTGAGTCGTCGAGCTCCAGAAAAAAGCTACAGCGGTAGCTGCATGAAAAGAGACTCCTCCTACCTACTGCAACATCATCTATGCCAACCTCATGCAAGGTGGGTCAGAATATCTGTGAGGATAGGGCGACGTGTGTCTGGGCGGCGGCCACGTACACGTGTCCACCCTTCGAATACATGGTGTATGCAGAAGACCCTCGGATAGTCAGGAAAGCCCCGGGCCCTGCCCATGAATATCAAGGCTTAAAGCCTGGTGGCTTTGGTGCGTGAAACCAACCACAGATCATAAGGGCGGAGAAGACATGATAAAACCCAGTCGACCAATGTCGGCCACATTTTGGGCAATTGCCTTTTGCCCACAAAAGGCTCTAAAGTGAAGGAGTGGATGCTGATGCGCCATGCGCATGCGAGTTGCCAAGACATGCCACTCACCCGGTTCCCGTCTCCTTGCCAAATGACCATATCTCAGCCAGGAATGTAAGGGGTAGTTCCCAAGCGTCTGGATCCCAGTCACAGAACCAAGAGATTTGCAGGCGGGATAAAGCATCAGCAATATTGTTATAAATGCCTGGCACATGTTTAGCCCTAAGGAGTGCCTTAAAGCACACGGACCCAAGAACAATAGGCGAGCTGAGGCCAAGACTCCGGGGGATTTAGACGATTTGGGCCTTGACAATGTGCACCACCGTAGCATTGCCACACCAAAAGCGAGGCACAGAATTTGGCCACCCGTCCCCCTAGATCATAAAGGATACCCAGAATTGAGAAAAATTATTAGAAACGTAAGATCGCGTAAGCGATCCGTGCCCTCCCTTCCCTGGGGCCAATGACCATAGGCATACTGTCCTTAAATAAATCCCCCCACCCCAGGGAGCCAGAGGCATCCGACTGTACCCAGAACTGGTGGTGACCAGAAGCTCAGACCTCCCAAGGAAACAGCAGGGAAGTCCTGTGGGAATGTGAGCCAAACCAACAGGTCCACTCGTAAACCCCTAATCAGCCGTACCCTGCAGTGTCGTTTAGCGAGACCCGCCATAGCGTGACCCAGACACTAGGCGAAAGCACTGCCTGGTATTACCACTCTGCAGGCGAAATTGATGCGGCCATGCATCACCTGTGACTCTCAGAGAGACACCTTCCACTTGGCAACATTGCCACATTGCAGCCGGGGCCGCTCCCCTTGACCGACAGTTCGGTCACCTGGCGCTCTTGGACGTTATTCAAAAGAGAGGTGCCTCGAGTTGTTGACAGGTGAACCCCATCTCCAGAATACAGGGTAAATTCCTGCAACCCTATCCCCAGACGACAAATGGCTGTTCACGAGCCATTCCAGGCAAGGAACCAGGCAACAGCCCTGTTCACTGACCGTTGGGAACGGTCCGATCGCCGGGTCAAAGTCTTGCCTATGATATTGCACCGACATGATGTATGACCATAGCAATCGTGTAGATGGCCATAAATGGCAAAGAAACGCTAGGTCACTGCACTCGGAAGTCTTTAAGTCCGGGCCAGCCTTCCGTGCAAGATCACCGCCACCGAGGTGCAGAATTAAAACATGTGGCGGCCCAGCATCCCCAATGGACATCAGGAATGTCAACAGTTTCCACCACCTCTATGCCGTGCACACCATACCACTGCATACGCGCGGTTACGCATAGCCCGAGATGGGGTCCCCATTCCGACAAAGCAGCATACTGCACCGCTCAAGTGCACAGAGTCGTGGCCCACAAGCCACACTACTACCAGTGTGTGGAAACACACAGGGTCTGTAAAATAAGGAGGGAAAATAGAGGGCAAACAAGGCACTCATTCAGTGAAGGGACGAACAAACAGAGAGAATTGGGCGAATCCACACTGGCCTATGCAACATATGTCAGGCTCCGGGCACCCAAACGCAGCCGCAGCTGAAGCGGCGCCCAACCGGAAGGAATGGGTACCAATTCTAGTTCAGTCAGTGTAGACCCGGCTTGGTAGCAGATGACAGGCCAGGGCGTGCACCATGTGCTGCCACAAACACCTGTGGGGGAGCAACCGGACATATGGCAGCGCCAGGCTAGTACCCTCTTCCGGCTGGTCGGCCCTTGAGAAGCGAAGCCTCACTAGAGCCCACTCCTGATCGAGCAACCCATAATCTGGGGCCAGTTCCCTGCCCAACCTGTCCCCCGTTGAAGATGGTAGCAGCTAACTCAATCTGAGCGCTCCAGATCGAGGCACAAAGGTGGTTGCCCGAAAGTGGACTCTCCGCACGGGGCATAAGCATTGCCACGTAAGAGTCACATATAATAACTACAAGTGCTAGCAGGGCTCATCGCTGGCATCTCAGGGTGAAGGGCCGCCCTAAGCCTAATGTCTTGACCTAGGCTAACCACGACGGGCCAGGAAAACAACCACGGCCCAGCAATCATTGTCCAAGCACTGGACCATTGGAATGGCCAAATCAGGACGGGCCCACATATATCCTGCCATGGATGCCCAATAGGCAGGTAACCAATTGGCCCCATAGGGAGGCAGGTCACGGCGACGGGGCAACTCCTTGACCCTGTAGTCCTGCCCCTAATGCCCTAACCAATGTGTTCACATTGCAGGAGGGGGAAAATGCGAATATAATCCCCAAACCACAGAGTCTAGCTAATAGCCCAGGACAAATGGTCACCCAGGGGCATAGAGCAACCGGCCATCAGCAGAACCACCGTTGGCACGGATTGGAGTGGATAAACACATAACCGGCCCTACGGGCCCAGAGAAATTAAGGAAAAGCATAGGGGGGGGGGTCACCCAAGTAAGAACCAGCGTGTAATTGGCCTGTTGCAACCATGGCCACTATACCCCCCAGCGTGATGCACTAGTGTCACAGGTGTGCTGATTTGACCAGGATACTCACTCGGTGCACCCCCATGAGCCGCCCCCACTGGGGGTTCCGGCCCACGGTGAGCGTCGGAGTTCGCGATGTCCATCCAGCTCCGTGTTCCCGTGGGTCCAGGCCGGATGGGGAGCCGTGAGGCACCAACCTACGCTGGCCTGATGGCCTCCGGCAGCTCAACCCTGTTGGCAGCCCACTGCGCAGCCATGGCCGGCATGTGGGCCGGAACCACCGAGTTGGCGCGCCCACCATCCAAGGTGGTGGATCAATGACCATTGATGCCTCCATTGCCAAATTGCAGGCAAGGGAGCATCCGCAGCATCAAACCCACCAGGACAAGGTGGGCCGGATGGGCCGGATGGCCCCACCGGGTAATTGATACGTGATAACCCATGGTAATCCCCGGGCATAATAGGGGCATGCCTAGTAATCCGGCCCGTGAGGGGCCGGAATGACGGCGGGGCGGAAACCCGCACCGTGCCCAAGTAGGCCACTATGCCCAAGCCGGGCAAATAAGCAGCGTAGGTAAGAACCCCAGCGGGGCAGGCCTGTGCCACCCCCACGCCCGAGCCCTCAGCCTGGGCTCATTGGACCTGCGGGGTTGCCATCTGAGCCCTCCGGCCCGATGGAACTCCGAAAAATAGAGGGGGTGGGCAGAGAACCCCCCCAGAAGGAACAGTGAAGCATTCCGTTCTGCAGTACTCCAGAATCGAACTGCTGACTTTCTGCCTGCCAGTCAGCCTCTTAGCCACCTGAGCCACTGCAGTCCAGTGCTGTGAGAAAGGAAAACCTCCGATTGAAGGAGACTCAAAAGAGAGAGACCCATAAATGTCTCTCTCCACGGGAATCCTTGCTGAAACAAAGGGCAAATCAAGCCTCTTGCAAAGAGGCGAGAAAAGAGGGGGGGAGAAGAAGCCTCGAACAGAGGCTAGCAAGCAAACTCGAGCCTCTAGCAAAGAGGCGAGAAAAGTGAAACAGAAGCCTCAAACAGAGGCTAGCAGGGGAGGAAAGCAAAATTGAGCCTCTTGCAAAGAGGCGACAAAAGAGCTGGGAGGAAGCGACGGGGCAAAAACTTCTCCGCTCCGTCGCTTCTAAAATGGCAGCCAGGTTGCCTCGTGGCCACCCCTTTTAAAGAGGGTGGCCACACCCCCTAACTAACCTGGATGTCAGAGTCCGGGTGCTTGGGGCCCCCGCAAAGAGCGTGGCGGCTATTTTGGCGCCGCGCTTGCATTTTGGTAAATTCAACCAAATGAAATTTGAAATTTATGCTACCATTGCCATTTCTTTTATAGCACAGCTTTCCAAACTATTTGACATTATCCACCCCCATTGTAGGTTTTTGAGAAGGGCCATGGTGGCTTTATGGTTAAGGCATTGAGCTTGATGAACCAGAAAGTCAGCAGGTCAGCAGTTCAAAACCATGGAGTGAGCACCCATTATCTGTCCCAGCTTCTATTAGTAAGAGGATCTAAAAGTGAAATTAAAGGTTCAGGAAGAAAAGCGAGAGAAATGAGGAGAATTGAAGAAGCATATGGTGTTCTGAGAGGAAAGACTGAAGAAGGAGCAGTAGATCAAGTTTAAAATGGTAAGGAAGGAAAGAGAGCTCGCAGTAGGTGAAGGACTAGGTACATAAGGTATCACAATCCTCCTGAACAATATCAAAAAGATTTTGCAAAAGCAGTGTGCTCAGACCTCCTGAGTTTAAGGTTCTTATGGAACATTTTATCAAAGAGATTCCCCAGCAGCAGCTGGAGCAAGAACATGGCCTTTCAAATTTTAAACTTGTGTTATCAATTATTACTTTGAAGACTAGAACACTTTCTCCTAGACTTAGGGACGTTCAGGGAAAGGAGATAAAATTCTATGTTACACAAATTTCCAGAAAAGCTATTAAATCATGAAATCATGAATACATTCCAATCTTTACTGTCAAATTGATCACAGATGGGACATCTTAACAATCACATAGCATAAAAATTAATGTTGTGGGCAGGTAATTAGTAGCCCTTATTGTTTCTTCTATCTGAAAGAGAGAGTTGATTTTTTGTTTAATAAGAATTATGGATGAATGAATAGCAGCCACCAAGTAAAGTGAATTATTTCCTTTCAGTTGCGAAATATATATTTTACAAATAGCTAATCCTAGGACTGTTTTGGATACCATTCATGTGACTAAATATGTCCAGATAATAGTTGCTTGTAAATCAAGTAAGTTATTCACAGACTGATATTTCTTATACCATAGGTACATAGAAGGTGCCTTAGCCATAGAGTCACAGCTTGGAAATAGCTATTTGCAAATAATTAATCAGTTAAGTAGTCAGTTGTAATTAGTTTTTCCCACCAATAACTAAGGTAAAATTGCATTGGCTGAAATCTTGTTTAGCATAGAAAATTACACTAGATTAAGCCCATTGAATGAGTAGGATCTGGTGAAATTAACTCTTCTGTGTGCTCCATTGATTCCGGTGAGCATACTCTAAAATACAGCACTTAGTCTTTATGGTGCCACAATGTTTTTTGACTTTTTGTTTTGTTTACTCTCTGATATATTTGAAAATCCATAGTACATCACAACTAAAGTACACTCATTGAATCACCAGATCCAACCTATTTCAAAGGGCTCACTTGTGTTGCAACTTACTGTGGGATATCAGCCAACAAGTAGTAACTTTACTCTTTTTGTGATGCAAAATAACTTTTTTCTTACTTGTTTCAATGGCTAAAAATGATTTTCTCATTCAATGGGAAGATTAGCACCTTATGTTGGAACAGGCACAATATCCTTGCAGGGGATAGGTTTCTTTCTATTGGAGAACTTTCTCTTCCTTGGGAAGCACCTGAATTAAAGGTGCCTGCCTTATCCCTGCACTTTCACTAAACCCAACTGACATTCTTCCTATATATACAGTGACCTCATAGTGTAGGATTTCATAGTCAGTTCATGCACGTATATTCTTAGAAGTGAATTGTTAATTAAACCATTAACAGTGGAAACTTTGGCCTCTGACATTGCAGTGAAACATTATACAGAGGGCAAGACTGCATAAGGCATAATGATTACCTTGGATCCAAAATTAAGCTTTGTTTTACTTTGCAAGGCTAGGTTTAGGTTTCCCATTCCACAAAGGTGGGTTTTATGTATTCAATATCTGAAAAGATTTTTAAGAGCAGTGGTGCTGATACAAATTCTGTCAGCTTATTAGGGCCTACAGTTGACTGACAGTTTGAAATCCATTATTCCCCCTAAGCAGTTGAATAGTTTTTATTTCCTTTGTGTGCTTTGGCACATTGTATGTGATCTTTGTTGCCTGACATAGCCAGTCTGACTATGTAAGAACACAGACAAAAGACTAGCTCTAGGGTTTTACTGCCTCAGGCAAACTATAAATACCTGCAATCCCTCTAGCCACTTTCACACTAAGCACTGAGACATTTTGTTGCCTTAAGTGGATAACTACTATTTCCTATGGATGTTGTTACTGGTTTATGGATATTGTTACTGAGGTCTTCATTCCTATGTGAAGTATGCAATGCATCAGATTCTTCTTCCGTGTCTCAACAGATGTGAAACTGTCAAAATGAAGCCACCTTTTGATGAATTCATTCCATAGTTCCTTTTGCCTGACCTAGTGTGAGAAAGATTAGCTGGCACAAGGTTGCTGTTGCCTGGGGTATGCCCAATTGTGGTGCAAATTCTGTCACAATCTTCAAGGAGGCTCTTTCTGTGTACCCAGATGTAAGACTAGAAAGAGCTGGAAGTACCTCTGTGGCCTCTAAATCAGGAGTGTGCAATCTGTGGCTCATCAGATGGGACAACACAAATCTTTTGTTCCTCACCATTTGGTATGCTGACTAATGCTACTCAGTGTGCTAAACACTAAAGCAATTTTATGTGGGTTGGGTCATAGAAGGAGGCTTCTTGTAGAATATGAGGACCATGAACACATTCAAGCATCTCTTGTGCAATGATAGCACCTGTCAACTGATCCTTCCAGTTCAGAAATATTGTTGGATTGCTTTTGGCACAACGAAGAAAAATAAAGACATCCAGCCCCATTTAATGTTCAGTTATTTCTGTAGAGTTAATCCTGATGTAAATAATAATCTGAAGGAAACCAATGACCACTATTATCTAGAACAAATTGGCATTACTCTACTAAAACGAGAAACTCTGACTGAGTAGAAAGTTATGTCAGTAGAATAATGAACGAAGGGATTCCATCAGCCTTCTGTTTCTGGTCATCATATCTGTACCAGTGTAGGTTAAAGGAAGCTGAAAAGTTGTGTTATGGCATAAGGGTTTCAAGGAGAAAGGGAAGAGCTGAAAATCATCCCTTCTCATCCCATTGTTGGAAGTTTCTATTGGATCAAAAAGGATTTGGTCAGTGGAATGCCATCTGTTGGATGCAACTACAGTGGTACCTCGGATAAAATCCAATTTGAATAAAGTCCGATTCGGATAAAGTCACAGTTTTCATGCACATGTGATGCATCGCATAAAGTCCAAAACCACTTAAAAATGGATGTTATCCGAGGTATTTGGTATAGGAACCTCAGATAACGTCCATTTTCGACGTTATCTGAAGCATCGCCCATTTGATTCGGATAAAGTCCAAAATAGGATAAAGTCCAAACTTGTGGAAACGGAGTTCGGACTTTATCTGAGGTTCTACTGTATATGCTTTTTTGGGGGAAAGGAGGAAAAAACCTGGGCTGCTTCCATTCTAACAGTCCTGATCAGGAATTCTATTTGTTTAAATTACCAGTTCATCAAAATCCACCAATCCATATCATTTGAATGCTTATAAACCAATTGCCATCAAAACTCAATAATATTGGCCAGAGCACATCAGTTTCTGCTGTAACATCCATTTTTGTTTTTAATGCAGATCATATCACCCCATATCATAAAGTCATGCTTTGTGTTCCTGAGGAACACTAATGCAAATGTCAAAATACTTTGAGCACTGTAACATAAATTAGTTAGTGTGAAAGTGCTAGCAATATCTAAACACAGTTCTTGTTCAATGGTGAAAATATGCTAATGGTGAAAATAGGGACAATGGGCTTCAGCTGAATCCTGGCAAGACTGAGTGGCTATGGGTTCGGAGCCCCACGTTGTACTGGGAGCTACCAGCTTTGGTTCTAGATGGAGCTTCTTTACCCCAGACAGATCCAGTGCATAATTTGGGGGTCCTCCTGGACTCGCGACTACTGCTCGAAGAGCAGGTGGCAGTCTTGGCCAGGAGGGCCTTTGCACAACTTCGTGTCATCTACCAATTACGCCCGCTCCTGGACCGGGACACCTTGCTTATGGTCACTCACACTCTGGTCACCTCCAGATTGGATTATTGTAACGGCTCTACATGGGGCAGCTCTTGTTGACCATTCGGAGACTTCAGCTGGTCCAGAATGTGGCTGTCCGGGTGGTAATGGGGCGAGGGCATTATGCTCATGCTTTACCGCTGCTCCGGGAGCTGCACTGGTTGCCAGTGTGCCTCCAGGTGCAATTCAAGGTGCTGGTTTTGACCTTTAAAGACCTTCATGGCAGTGGACTGGGTTACTTATGGGACCACATCTCCCCAAGGCATTCTACCCGTCCTATGAGGGCAGACCGAAGAGGCTCTGTGGTGGTCCCCTCGACAAGAGTAGCACATCTGGCTGGGACCAGAGGAAGAGCCTTTTCTGTGTCTGCCCCAGCCCTGTGGAACCTCTTACCATCTGAATTGTGCCTCCAAACAGAGCTGCTCCCTTTCTGGAAGGCACTCAAGACCTGGCTGTGCCAGCGGGTCTGGGACCCATCCTGTGGTATGGCCCAGGTCCACTGGCTAGTCTAAGATGCCCAAGGTTATATATCATTGCTGGGAGCTGTCAGATGTTTTATGTAATTGTTTTTATCCATTTTGTATGGTTTTAGCTGTTAGTTTTCTACTGTTTTTATCTTGTCTTAAGGGGTTGGGTAGGGGTTGTGTTGGGTCTTTAGATGTTTTTATGACTGTATGTATTTTTATGTATATGCTGTTAGCCGCTCTGGGTGATGCACGTGCCAGAAAAGTGGGATACAAATATGAATAAATAAATAAATAAATAAATATGCTCTGGGATCATCCCTGAGTCTTATGATCCTCACCCAATACATGGTACCATTTCCTGGAAGTTATTACAGCCTCTTCCACCTTTTTACTGGAATACTGAAGTGTCTAATGGTTCTTTTTAATACATGAAATATAACACCTGACTTAAGTCTTTTAAAAAGTATGTTTGAGGAGATACCCCATCCCCTCAAAAAACACCCCACCACATTTCATGTTCCTGGATAATAAATATGTTAGTGGTATATTCAAATAATAGTTATTCTTCATTATGTAAACAATACTTTAACAGAGATCACTTTTGTGTGCCCTCCATGTGGCCCAAAATTGAAATGGTAGTAAAAGGCAGCTCAAATGCACCAGTGAGACAAATAACATAACCTTTCATTTAATGTATCTCTTGCTTATGTGACAAATAAATTCCAAAGACACATTAATACAGGTAACATTAAGTAATAATGTATACAAATTTAGAGGATTATTTGACACAGAATTTGAATTACAGCACTGGCAAACTAGAAATGAAATTTTAAAAAGACATTTGGGAATGATATTACTTAACAAAACTGGCAGCAGAGCAGTTGATCATCTCAATAACAGGTTTCAGAAAGCAGGGGAAAGTGATGGCTGTTGAGGCATGATTGTGCAAGTATGTAATTTTGCTTGGAAAAAGTTTTGAATTGTGATTGACAATACACATTTTTGGGTGTGATTTGACAAACCAAGCTATTAAAAGAAGTACAGTTTATTTTAGACCCAATGCAGACTCCATCATCTTGCTAGTCTTGCATTTGGTAAATATCTGTTGCCCTTACGAATTTATGTCTTAGCAAAGGTATGATATACAATGGCACAAATGTTACATCTCAAGCACTGTTGAGAAATATTAGATGTATTTAATCCAACATCTAAATGATCCAAATTAATCTTTACAAAAATATGTGGATGAAGATGTTTCTTTTGGGATGCAAATTAAAGGACAAGAACTTTAAAATGCTATCGTGTTAATATTCAACAGCACTAAGAATTAAATGTACAAATCATTGGTTCCTTTCAGCAAATGCTGCTTTGACACAGAAGGGCTTCTAATACAGTTGTATAGTGAGAGGAAATCTCTGCTGCTTTCACCTCAACAGTCCATATGTACTCCTCCAGAACTTCTCCAGGAGGTTGTGATGTGATGCTGAGGAATACTGAAGAAATGGGAATTGCTGAAACATACCTCCTCACTTCATACCTGTCAAGTTTGGGATTTGAAAATAAGGGAAATTTCCCGGCCAAAACGGGATACTTGACAGCTATGCTTATCCTGTGCAGCCCTCCAGTGGCGGCATTAGGGTATTGCAGTCTAACTAATATGGGAGGATGGCAGGAAAGAGGGTAATTCCTAATAAACAAAACAAACAGAACAGAGAGATTAAAGTCTAAAATGCATGGTGTCCAATGGAAATTGTTGAAACATATTGCCATTTAGTGGAAGAAACACACTTCCAAGTGGGCAATGAAAGAAAGGTGATTATTCAAGATATTGCAGTTTGTTCAATTGTCAAATTATGGGAAATTCTGTGCCTCTGTAGCTATGTTTCTCCTGGACGCAGGTGAGTGGAGCTGAACTTCTGTCAGTTCTGCAAATACCATGAGCCTGCATCAAACAGTAGGAACATCTGCCACTGAGTGCCAGCAAACATCAAAATTCAGTTGGAACCAAGCTGATATTTCTCTCTCTCTTTTTCCTTCATAACTCCAAAGAGATCATATAGTAGCCTGAATGATGAGGCAGAGGAAAGCAGATGGCAAAACCATTTGCCAGCTGAGCAAAGGCAGAGAAAATCATAAACTGAGGCTAGCAGGTTGTCTTTTCCCCAATCAGCCACACACTAATCAATCCAAGTTATTATATAGCAATTAGCTAATTAACTGATCTCAAGCCCATTCACCTTTCCCCAAAAGTATTTTCAATGCCTGAAAATTACGTTAGAAAACATACATTCTTCAAATAGATGTACTCAGCCTGATCTTTTTTCTCCCATTGCCCACACAGGGAAATGAAGAATCAATAATGCACATGTTTTTTAAATAGTTTCTGTTTCACTGCTGTTAATCCTAGCAAGTTCCTAGGTGGGACATCCTGCAGAATTGTTTCTATATTAAAATTTAACTTCTAAAAATTCTGGAAACATGTCCAGAATTTAAATGCCTGTTATTATTTTGTTTTATCCCCCCCCCCCCCAATGCCAATGCATCAAATACTCTGGCAGGCTTTCAATCATGTGTCTGTAAAGAACAGGGAGCAGCTTTAGGTCCATAAATCAGTCAGAATCCATAGTAAAGTAGGGAAAGTATATTTTTCAGTGTCTGAACTGATCCAAAGTGAAGGAAAGAAGTTAGAAGTGGTGCTGGAATTGCATTGGGATGGTGGTGGTCTCTGTCAGTTATTGATTTTGGTGTTCTGAGAGCTAAAGAAGCTGAAAACTTTCATCAGCAACATGAAAGTAATGCTGCAACAGAAGAACAAGGAATCAAAAAAGAAAAAGACTGATAACACAAATTTCTTCCCTCCAAATGAAAAACAAATTACAATCAAAATCCAGTCTCCTACCCCAACATTTAAACCAGGGGTGCCTAAACTATGGCCCATGGACCAGATCCAGCCCCTGACACCAATTCATCTGGCCTACACCACCCTCATCGCTCCTGGAAGCAGAAGTAAAATACACCCATACAGGTGTGTTTTACTTCCGCTTCCAGGAGTGACAAGGGTGGCATGGGCCAGATGAATTGATGTTGGGGGCCGGATCCAGCCCACGGGCCATAGTTTGGGCACCCCTGGTTGAAGCAGAGAAAATGACAGCCTAAAATCTATCTCATCCTGTTGCAAAACACAGATTGCAAGGCACATTTTACTTCTGCTTCCGGGTCAAAAAGTTTGGGCATCCCTGATTTGAAAACTCAAACTCCTGTTTAAGTAGCTTTTTCTAGAGAAATGCAAAGGTCATGCATATAGAAAGTTTCAGGGGAAATATGTCACCAGAAATGATGTTAATGGAACCTCATCTTCACTTCCTATTGATTTATCTGTTATGTATGAAGGAAAATCAATGCATAGAAGAATTTTTGGTCTTTTACAAATTTATGTCAGCCAAGAAAACACTGTCAAAAATCGAGAGGAATCTTTGGCAAGAAAAAAAATCTGGAAATTAGTAGGTGTTAGATAATTTTCTTGTATACCAGAGTCTCCCAATTCATGCATGTGTGTTTTTAAATATATCTTACTAACTTACACAGAGCTTGCCTATGTCAATGGGTAAGACCATGCTGAGGTGAGCTAAATAGTCACTAGGAACTCCATTATGCCAATTGCTATGATTTTCCCATGCAAATGTCTTATTTATGTATTTATTTATGTATTTATTTATGAATTTGTATCCCATCCTCCTGATGAGAAATATCACTCAGGGCGGCTAACAACATATATAAAATACAATATGATCACAGATAAAACAGTAACCGATAAAAAATGCCAACCCAACCCACTAAAGACAACGTTAAAACTCATAAACTAATCAAATTGTAGCTAAAAAACACCCTCACCCTCACCAACCCAGCATAAAATGGCAGAAAACAAACAACAAACAAAGGTAATTAACAGTGAAAAACAGGATCCCTTGAGAGGCTAAATAAGCCAGCGGGCTTGTACAGAAGAGTCACACATGCCTCAAACCCGCTGATTACATATGGATCACAAGCTTCCCTATTTGGCCCACTTATTTCTATTATGAGTGATTTTTATGAGAAGATTATTGCAAAAAGTGCTGTCTTCCAGGTCATGTCAAGAGTAGCCTAGCACACATACCTCATATACAAATGTTCTTCTTTCTCTTGTCCTAAAGGACTGGTATAGTAATTGCTGCAGCTATCAATTTTGCTGTGGACAGTTCCTAATAAATAAATAAATTTCACTTCCCTTTCCCCTCTGCTAAGAAGCATAGAGAGTGTATAATTAGTCAATATCCTGAAGTGGCTCTATTACATGTGTTAGAAATGGACTGAAAGAGAGTAATCCTAACCGCATTTTTAAAAATAGAAACCCCAGGGAGGGACAAGAAAGTTAAAGATGTGTGAATGGTGTGTGGTTCTTCTTCTAATCTGTAGAAGTCCCCCACTGTGAGAATAGCAACAGCAGATGATAGGAGTGAGCAATCAGCATTGGCCAATGGAGAGTTTCTCAGTCAACATAAACAATTTCATTCTACATAAGAGATAATGCTAGGTGAGCTTCATGGGGCAGCATATTCCAAAAATTGGATGTAGCCATCTAGAAAACGTGCCAAAACAAGTTCAAGAAGGTGGTGGAACCAAGAGATGAGCCTCCACAGAAAATCTTAAAAGTCAAGAAGGTTTATATGGAATGATATGATCTTTCAGATAAACAAATGAAAAGTTTTGGTGTGATGGTGTATGACATCAGATCTTGCAAAATGAATGGAGGAAGATCACACAATGAGCACAATTATTCGGAGCCATTGGTTTATATTTTGCACCAACCATTTTTGAATTTCTGAAACTTCTTCTGTATCTAGGCCAGATGTGTTACTGCCAAAATGAAGCCACTTTGGGGTGATTTCATTCTGTAGTTCCTTTTTCCTGACCCAGTGTGAGAAAGATTATCTGGTACAAGGTGGCCATTGCCTGGGTTACGTCCGATTGTGGTTCAAAACTGCAACAAACTTCACAGAGGCTCTTTCTGTGTACCCACTTCTGAAACTATGGCAACAACTCAGGGTGTGAGAACTTGGAATAGATTTAGCATTTGTATGCTTCCCCCAAAAATAATAATAATAATAACAGTCATTAGAACTACACTAGAGACAACAACCAATAACGAGGTACCACTTGGATGAACAGGTCAAATAATTTAGGCAAGGACCTACATTATATTTAGTTGGTGGCCCCCAGTTAGAATAGATCAATTGAATCAATGGAAAATTGGTAATCCAATGCTTGTGAAAGTTTCCTTTATTCAATGGGTCTACTGCAGTTGAGACGAACTCTAGATTTAAGCTAAGGAGTTCAATAAACAATAATCAATTGCTTCCACAACTTGTATGCATATATGCTTAACCATGCAATGAGTTTTACATAGACAATTGCACAATAAAAAAGAGTTTAATCAAGAGTAAGAGAGAAGTTAATATATACCACACATGCCCTAAAGTTTTTCTAATAATGAGCTACTATAAATTAAAACAAAGATACATTTAGATTGAACTCTACTAGGAAAATTGCAGTTAAGATGTAGTTAAGATGGTATAATTTAAATGCATGAATAGAAGTTAAAATAATATTCAGGTAGCCTGTGTGACCCTAGAAGTATATGTATCTCTTTCATATTATTTCACAGAAGTGTCTGCTCCACCATATTTTTGTACTCCAGTCTTCACTTAATTGTAGCTGGAGTATGGTCTGAAGACAGGTATGGAAGGAAATATGTTTTACATATAAATATATTAAATGCTGTTAATCTCTGGTGTTTCTGATCACAAGGTAATAAAATGGGCAACAGTTCCCTGTGTCTGAAATTCTAGAGTTCAATTACTTTCATATGGTGAATGAAACAGTTTGCTAATTTCCAATTAGAATTTCATCATGAAGGACAAAACTTCCTTAAGGCTTCTCAGTCTGTATTATTCTGAAATTTAAATCTTCCTGTTGTTGTTACTATTCTGCAAACATAGAACTGAAGCTTAAGTTTATTATTATTTCAATAGGCAATCTGTTTTCCACAGGTGCACATTTAAATGAATAAACATTCTCTACTTCTGAAAAAAGTTCACTATTACCGGTAAGTCAATTGTAATTTGTGGTGATCCTTTCCAAGGTTTTTTGAGTAAAGAATACTCAGAAATGGTTTATCATTCCCTTTTTCTGGGGGTGTCCTTGAATTGTGCACTTTCCCCATGCCTTGTCAGACTGGCTTTTCTTCCAGGAGACACAGTGGGGAACTGAACACCCAAACTCTGGCTCCACAGACAGATACCAAAATCACTGAGCTATCCAGGCTGATAACTATTTCTAAACTGCCATGTATACCAAAATATAAGATTTTATTCTTTAGTATGGAGGCAAGTTCCTTTGAGAGAAGGTGTTCCATGAGATAGCAGAACATACAAATTAAAAGTAGCACCTTAACACAGCACTTTATTCATGCAACTGGACTTTTCCATCTCTTCTTTCTCTCTCTCCTGTTCTGTCTAGCCAAATCATCTTCAAAGGCTGAAGGTGAGGATGACTGACTAAGGAGAAAGACATGATGATGGAGTGGTAGCCTTCTCCCAGAACTGCAGAAAATTGAGGAGGCCTCTGGACTTGCTAGGAAAGCCCCAGTCTCTCCAGAAAATCATGATGATAGTTTGATAGATGAAGATCTTACTAACCCTAGAACAGTGTTTCCCAACCATTGGTTTTTGGACTTCAATTCTCAGAAGCCTAAGGCATGGGTCCCACATTAGGAATCACTGCCCTAGAGGGTACCAGTGACTGTGGGTGTTACTAAAGAGAAAATGAAGCTGATGTGAGTGTTCTCAAGGCCAAACGTATCCAGTGTCAGGGGAACATTTAAAGGACATTACTTTCTTTTAAAGTAGTATTGTGTTAAGATAGACTACTTAGTAGTTTGAATGCATTTACTGTACTTTAGTTTGAGTACTTTAAGCTTGATGTCATTGTTTTGCATTCCTATAGCACACACTCACCACTCATCAAGCAGGTGCTTTAGCATCATGAAAGCTTGCCAAGTGTCCAAGAATGCTATGACTGGAATATAGAGGTGGGTTATCTCTCAGAGATGGAAACCAAGATAAGGACATCTGCCTTGAAACAGGCACATCGGACATCTATTAAGTGCAGGTGGTTCGATAGTCAAAGCAACCAAGATTTTGGAATATTTCCACATTCCAAAGGTGGGTGTTGAGGGGGCAAAACTGTATAAAAAGTGTGGGTTTTTGAACCTCACCAGCGGTCTTCCAAATTCCTGGGGAAACTGTGTCAATCTTTTCTAAGTTGCCTTAAACTCCACGGACCTGGACTCTGTCCATGGGGGCACGGAGATGCCCACCTTAGATCTGACTTTTATTTTTAAGATGCTGATTTTTATCCTTTATTTCTTTATCCGGTATTTTACCTGCTGTAGATTAGATGACTTTTTAACGGAGATATTCTGCATACTCTGCTTGTTAATTTTACTCCAATAAACGCTGCTAATTGAAGAAGCCATGTTCCATTTTCCTTCCATTGCATGAAAGGACGGAAGGAACCGGAACTAGATAAGAACAAACAAAGGGTGGCCTTTTTCTCAAGTTCTATTTGTGGGGGTTTTACCAGGAGGAGGAGTGAAGGAAGACACAGAAGGTTTCATTTCCAGGCTGAGCATCCTTATCAGCGCAACCTTGAGTTTCACTTCTAAGGTACCTACGTAACATCCCTTGAAGGCCAATCAGGTCCCAGCTAATTATCTGATCTGGGAGGTGGCAAGATGGGTCCCTGTTATTCGACACCTGTTTAGTAAGGGGTCACCATTTTAATAACCAGTTTAATCTGGGCATTAGGAGGTCTGTCATGGCATAGCCAGCCACAATGGAGAAAAGCCTCCTTAGCTATGCTATCCATATTCCAGGCCCACCATAAATTGAAAAGCATAGAAATGGAGCCCTGTCTGGGTCTCTCACACACCCCCTCCGGTCAAGACATCCAGTAAATAACTAAACAGAGCTGGTTGAAGAAGGAAGAATTCTCCAACCAAGAGGGAAAAAAATTAGTATCCTAACTAAACCCAAGTTGCTGGTGGCAATGTTTGTCATCAAATACTGTTCTGGTTCTCCTTGATTCACATTGGCATGAGTTTCTGCCTGTTGCTTGGGACTATTGAAGACCTATTTATGGTTACTACCTCTTGGCCCTGCCAAGTTAACGTGTGTATGAATTGCACATGACACCTGGATCTACCTTGCTGATCCTGTTCTTCAATATCCTTTGAAAATTGGCAAGGTGTTTCTCCTGGACTGGCTGCCAACTCCCTCTTGTTCCTGTTTACAGATACTTGCTGTCTTGGAGTGCAACACCTACTACAGATCCTGCCCCTTTCTCCCCCCCCCCCCCCAAAAAAAAAAAAGAGAGAAAAATTCTGAAGGTTATCTCTTCCAAAATTCTGTGGGTATGGCAATGGACTGCTTCAAAAAACAAGAGGAGAGTAAAAATTAGAAGGGACTTGATTGAGCAGAAATAATATGCTGTACATCTCTCACAGTAGTCATTAAACTAAAGCAAAAGCAGCTTAAAAACAGTTAACAGACAACTCCCCAAAACAAATGGTCCATGATAAATCCAGATCCGAACTTCCCCCATCTCTGGAATGGGTCTGATCCACCATGATACCCATTGTCTTCTTATGCTTTCAAGAAGTGCCAGTGAAATTGCACCTTCCTTATGGTTTTTCTTTATTTGTCATTTAATAAAAACAACACCATTTTTTTTATAAAGAGCACACATGGATTTTTTTCAGAGCCCCCCCCCCCCTCCCACTATTGGAACTGTTATTGAGTTAACAGTCAGTGGCCATTATTTCACTCTGTCTGACTGTCTCACTGTCTCAGCCTCTTAATGTTCTGCAGAGCTAACACTAAAATAGAAGAGATAAAATCATGACATAAAGTCTCTTTCAGTTTTTTTTAAAAATTGTGTTATTATGATAATGACAATGATAATATTGTCAAAACCTTCGTCCGCCCCCTTTTGCTCCCCCAGGGCAAAAAGACCAGCCCAGTTTCTTGGGACAGGGCCTTGAGGGAGGGCTTCAGATAGGACTAGTGGGTGAAGGACTGGGTAGCCGCCACCCCAGGCCCGATAAGTGCACTTGGTGCTTTGGTGGAGAAAATTGATTGGATTCGCTTGGGGTTTAAGCCTGGCATGAATGGGGAGAGTTCGGAGGAAACTGGAGCACAGTCTTGCCATGTCATCTGGGATCAGTTTGATCCAGTTGGCCCTGAGGAAGTGGACAGACTCCTTGCAGCGGTTCACACCACTACATGCCCATTAGACCCTTGTCCCTCTTGGGACAAGGCTTCCAAGTCGGTGACAGGTGGTTGGGTTGAGGCAATAATTAATGCATCTTTGCAGTAGGGGGTGTTTCCCGCACCATTAAAACATGCTTTTGTGCACCCCCTCCTGAAAAAACCATCCTTAGACCCAACAGTCATATCCAACTAGAGGCCCATCTACAACCTCCCCTTTATGGTAGTGGCACATCAGCTGCAGGAGGTACTGGATGAAGTGGATTATCTAGACCCCTTTCAGTCTGGTTTCAGGCCCGGATAATGTGCTGGTTTTGACCTTTAAAGCCCTACATGGTAGTGGGCCAGGTTACCTTAGAGACCACATTGCCCTAAGGATGTCTGTCCATCCAACCAGAGCGGACCGGAGGGGCTCTCTCATTGTACCATCCACTGGAGGAGCTCTCCTCTCCAACACAAGGAGGAGGGCCTTCTCTGTGTCCACACCGGCTCTCTGGAACCTCTTACCAACAGAGTTACATCTCCAGATGGAATTGCTGCCCTTCAGGAAAGAACTTAAAACCTGGCTGGCAGGCCAAGTATGGGGTGCAGGTGGAGGGGTGACTTCCATGGGGTGGCTGGTATAGCGAATCCCAGCACCCTCGGCCCCTGCAACCTTTTTTAGTGAATGGGTTGGTAGTTTTTAAAGCAGTTTTAACTATGTTTTTAATTATTATTATTATTATTATGCTGTGAACTGCCCTGAGTTGGCCTTGGCCAAGTGGGCGGTATAGAAACTGAAATAATAAATAAATAAATAAATAAATATTATGGAAAAGCAGATTCACCTGAAATGGAACTTAAAAACAAACACACACACCCTCCAACCTGACAGACAAACATCATTGTTTTAAATGTGCATAAAGAAATGGGTCCTTAAACTGTCCAGAAAGAGGCTTTTCTGCAAGAAAAAAACCAAATTGATGGAATCCCATTATTACATCAGTTCAACCTTATACATTATTTTTAGATTATGATACAAGTTGGAAACAAGTTAAGTTTCAAGTAATACATAGGCTCTGACTTTATTTTCTGTGCTACAACTGAGCATTATTTGTGTACCTAAAATATAATATAAAAACTACAGTAAAACCTCCATAGTTGACTACCTCCCTACATTGACCAAATTTTCATAGACCAGACATACACCATATGTACACAATAGAAAGCCAACCTCTCTATATTGAGCACCTCTATAAGTTGTATCTTGACCATCTTGACCTTAACACATAGTATTAATTTACTCTCTTCACCAGTTAAGTCCAGTCTTCACCAAGGGTAAGAAAAGTGAAATGCAAAATTGCTAGCAATGAATTTCTTTCAAGAAGAATATAAAATAATACAATTATGTTTTACTTTTGACTTTGATTCAGCAGTTTAACAATGATAATTATGGGTTCATATCATAATAAAAATTGCACAAAGACTTAAATTGTTTCTACTTCATTTTTTCCCTTTTAGTTTTTTTCAGGATCGATAAAAATTGCTAATTGCAAAATGAAAATATATATACACAAGACAGACACATGTCAGTTGTGTGATTAACAGTGTGCAATTAACAATGGATCTAACCATTGTGAAAGAATAAAAAAACACAGTTTTAAAGTTTACAGACAAAATTGACGTTTTTCAGAAAGAATGATTAAACCATGAGAAAACAATACATATGTAGATTTATTGATTTTGTATGATATAGTCTACATTTATTTATTTATTTATTTATTTTATTATGTGGATTTGTATCTCAACATCCAGATGGGGAACATCACTCAGGGTGGCTAACAACATACAAAGGCAATGCAAGTGCAGCGCCAAAATGGCCACCGCGCTCTTTGCGCCCCCCCCACCCGGACTCAGACATCTGGGTCAGTTAGGGGGCATGGCCATCACTCTATAAAAGGGGTGGCCACGAGGCATCCTCGCTGTCATTTTAAAAGAGAAGCGACAGAGCGGAGAGGTTCGCTCTGACGCTGCTCCCCGGGGCACTCCACTGGGGAACGGTCCTGCTTGGCATGGATGCATGGAGACACAGAGCTCAATGGCCATCACAAGCTCCAACGCCCACCAGGGGCCGGAACCCCCAGTGGGGGCGGCCCGTGGGGGTGCACCGAGTGAGTATCCTGGTCAAATCAGCACACCTGTGACACTAGCTCATAACACTGGGGGTGGGGGTGTGTGTACAGTGGCCATGGCTGCAACAGGCCAATTACACCCAGGTTCTTACAGGGGTAACCGCCCCAATGCTTCCCCTTAACTTCTTGGGGGCCTGATAGGGCCTATTATGTGTTTCCCCACTCCAATCCGTGCCAATGGCGGCCCTGCCAATGGCCGGTTACTCCCTGCCCCTGGGTGACCATTTATCCCGGGCTATTAGTGAGAAGATATTGCATGGGGAATATATTCACATTTTTCCCCCTCCTGCAATGTGAACCCACTGATGAGGAGATGGAGGGGCAGGACGACAGGGACAAGGAATTGTCCCATCGCCGTAAGCTGCCTCGCAATGGGGCCAATTGGTTACCGGCCTATTTGGTATCCATGGCAGGATATATAAGGGCCTGTCCTGATTTGGCTATCCTAATAGTCTGGTACCTGAACACCCATCATGGTTAGCCTATGACAATGAATTTAGGATGAGGGCGGCCCTTCACTCTGAGATGCGGTGGAACGAGCCCTGCTAGCAGTTGTGGCTAATATATATGACTCCTACGCGGCCAGCGCCTATGCTCCGTACGAAGAGTCTATTTTCAGGCAACTACCTCCGTGGCTTTCTTTGGGGCTCTCAGATTAAGTGAGCTGGTACCACTTTCAACAGGGGATATGTTCTGCAGGGCACTGGAACTGGAAGATGTGTCGCTCGACCAGGAATGGGCTCTGTGGAGGATTCGCTCCTCAAGGGCCGGTCAGCAGGGAAAGGGTAGTAGCATGGTGCTGCCATATGTCCGGTTGGTCCCCCACAAGTGTTTGTGGCAGCGCTTGGTTCACACCCTGGCCTGTCGTTCTGCTACCAAGATGGGTCTCCCCTTACTGAATTACAATTGGTACCCATTCCTTCCGGATAGGCGCTGCATCAACTGCGGCTGCATTTGGGCACTCGGAGCATGACATACGTTGCATGGGCAGGTGGGGATTTGCGCCTTTTTTCTCCATCTGTTCATCCCCTCACTTCATGAGTGCCTTGTTCTGCCCTCAATTCTCTCTCCTTATCTTACAGACCCTGTGTGTTTCCGCACACTGGTGGCAGTGTGGCTTGTGGGCCACAATTTATGTGCACTGGGCAGCACAGTATGCTGCTTCATCAGAATGGGGACCCCATCTCAGGCTACGTGTAACCGCGCATATGCAGTGGTATGGTGTGCACGGCATATAGGTGGCGGGAACTGTTGCCATTCCTGATGTCCATTGGGGATGCTGGACAGCCAGATGTTTTAATTCTGCACCTCAGAGGCAATGATCTTCCACAGATCGCTAGCCTGGACTTAAAGACTTCCGAGTGCAGTGACCTGGTGTTTCTTTACCATTTATGGCCGTACACACGGTTGCTATGGTCATACATCATGCCGAGGCACTATTATAGGGGAGGCATTGACCCCATGGTTGGACCGCTCCTGGCGGTCAGTGAACAGGGCTGTTGCCTGGTTTCTTATCCAGAATGGCTTGGGGGACAGCCATTCGTCATCCGGGGAAAGGGTTACAGGAATTTAGCCTGTATTCTGGAGATGGGGTTCACCTGTCAGCAAGAGGATGGACCTCTTTTGAATGACATACAAGAGGGCCTGGTGACCGATTTGTCAGTCAAGGGGGGCGGATCTCTGATGCGATTTTGGCAATGTTCGCCAAGTGTAAGGTGCCTCTCCGGGAGTTGCAGGTGATTCACGGCCACCCCAACTTCGCCTGCAGAGTGGTAACACCAGGCAGAGCCTTTGCCAGGCATCTGGGTGACACTATGGTGGGTCTTTATAAACGACACCGCAGGGTACGGCTGACTAGGGGTTTACGAGCAGACCTATCGGTTTGGCTCACATTCCTGCAGGACTTTAATGGCGTCTCCTTTTGGAGATCTGAGCTTATGGTCCGCCACAGTTCCAAGTACAGTCGGATGCCTCTGGCTCCCTGGGGTATGGGATTTATTTTGAAGGACAGCGTGCCTATGGTCAATGGCCCCAGGGATGGCAGGGCACAGATCGCTTACGTGATCTTATGTTTCTGGAGTTTTTTCAATTTTGGGTCCCCTTTATCCTCTGGGGGGACAGGTGGGCTAATTCTGTGGTTCACTTTTGGTGTGACAATGCTGTGGTGGTGCACATTGTCAATGCCCAAACGTATAAATCCCCCGGAGTCATGGCCTTAGTTCGCCAATTGTTCTTAGGTCCGTGCGCTTTAATGTGCTCCTTAGGGCCAGACATGTGCCAGGCATTAATAACGATATTGCCGATGCTTTATCCCGCCTGCAGATCTCCCGGTTCCGTGCCTTGGCTCCGGACGCAGAGGAACTTCCATCTCCACTCCCACCTGAGATATGGACATTTAGTAAGGAGAGGTGAACCGGGCGATTGGCATTTTTGGCACCTCACACGCGTAAGGCGTATCAGCATACACTCCTTCACTTTAGGGCCTTTTGTAGGCAAAGGCAGTTGCCTGAAATGTGGCCGATACCGGTCGACCAGGTTTTACAGTATATGGTGCACCTTCATGATCTGGGGTTGGCCCCATGCACCATCGCCACCAGGCTTTACACCTTGGCATTCATGGCCAAGGCACGGGGCTTTACTGACTGTGTGAGTGACTTCCGCATACGCCATGTATTGGAAGGGTGGACACATGGACGTGGCTGCTGCCCGGACACACATCGCCCTGTTTTACCAGGTATTCTGACCCACCTTGCACGAGGTTGGCATAGACTGTGTTACAGTAGGTATGAGGAGTCTCTTTTTCATGCAGCTACCACCGTAGCTTTCTCTGGAGCTCTGCGAATCAGCGAGCTGATCCCATGGTCAAAGGGGGATGTGTCTTGTAGGGCACTGGAACTCGACGATGTGTCTATCAACCAGGAGTGGGCTCAGTTGAGGATTCGTTCCTCAAAGGCCGATCAGCATGGAGTAGGCAGTGGTGTTATACTGCTACGATGTACATTTGCTGACATCTGTCCGGTTGGTGCCCTACATGCAATTTTGGCAGTGCCTGCTGCACGCCCTGGCCCATTGTTCTGCCACCAGGATGGGTCTCCCCTTACCAAATTTCAGTTCTGGAGGGTGACCGGTACCGCACTTCACAGTGTGGGGCTCGTTATGGCACCCATTCATTCAGGATAGGCGCCGCATTGACTGCTGCTGCGTTTGGGTACTCTGAGGCTGATATATGTTGGATGGGCAGGAGGGGGTCTGCGCGTTTTTTCCTTATATGTACGTCCCCTCACTGTATGAGTACCTAGTTATGTCCTTAATTCCTTTTCCTTCTTTTACAGACCCTGTGTGTCTACGCACACAGGTGGCAGTGGGGCTGGTGGGCCGCAGTTATGTACACTGGGTGGCACAGTATGCTGCATCGTCGGAGTGGGGACCCCATCTCAGGCTGCGTGCATCCGCACGTATGCGGTGGTATGGTATGCGCGGCATGAGATGGCAGGAACTGTTGCCATTCCTGATGTCCATCAGGGATGCTGGACCGCCTGATGTTCTGATTCGGAACCTCGGCGGCAATGATCTCGCACGGATCACTGGCCTTTCCTTAAAATGTCGAGGTGCAGTGACCTGGCATTTTGACATCATTTATGGCCGTACACACGGTTGCTATGGTCTGACATCGTGCCGAGACACTGTTTTAGAGGAGACATGGATCTCTGTGGTTTGGACCGTGCCCGGCGGTCAGTGAACAGGGCTGTTGCCTGGTTTCTTGTTGAAAATGGCTTGGGGACAGCCGTTCGACACCCGGGGATAGGGTTGCAGGATTTTAGCCTGTATGCAGGAGATGGGGTCCACCTGTCGGCCAGAGGTATGAACCTTTTTCTGGAGGACGTGCAAGCGGGCCTGGCGACCGAGCTGACGGTCTGGGGGTGGTGGTGAGTCATCATGGACACCTCCCTGTGTGGCGGGTAGCACTTGTAAGGTAAAGATTTATGACCCATAGGTATCCGGCAGGTTCGCAATTTACTGGCCAACACGTAGATAGGTACAGGGGAAACAGGATTGGCCAGTCAAGGGCGAACCATGAAAGGGGTGATGCTAGGAGCTTCACAGCCTGCATCACCTTTATATTTGGACGGATACACGTCATAGGGTGGGGTCAGTAGATAGTATATTGACTTCGGTCAACAATTTGCTTGTGTCAACAAACAAATTGATACAAATTGATACATGTAGCCAATAGCCATTGGCATTTTGGGTGGAACCTTGCCAGTGCTACTGCGGCCTGCTTTCCTTAAAGAATTATAATTGGATGATACACCAATTGAAAGTGATAATTCGGACTAGGGCATTATTCAATAAAAGTGGCCCAATGCCTTTAATCCAATACCGGTGTCTGAGTCTTTATTTGAGTGGGTGTGCCTGCAATGCAAGTGTGGTGCCAAAATGGTTGCCGCGCTCTTTGCAGCCCCCACCCCACCCACACTCAGACATCCGGGTCAGTTAGGGGGTGTAGCCATCCCTCTGTAAAAGGGGTGGCCACGAGGCAGCCTCGCTGCCATTTTAAAAGAGAAGCGACGGAGCGGAGAAGTTTTTCCCTCCACCCCCTCTCTAGTGTACAGTGTGATTTTTCTGGTTGCTTCGGGGCCGGGTGGGAATTTTTGCTTGAACCTTCAATTGGCACTTTGGTTCTTTGCTTTTTCGCCCATCCCACACTGTCGCTAGTGTTTGAGATACGGGGTAAGTTGACTTTGGTCACTTTTGGCGGGTAACACTGGGTAAGGTAAAGATTTATGACCCATAGGTATCCGGCAGGTTCGCAATTGACTGGCCAACACATAGATAGGTACAGGGGAAACAGGTTTGGCCGGTCAAGGGCGAACTATGAAAGGGGTAATGTCAGGAGCTTCACAGCCTGCATCACCTTGATATTTGGACGGATACACGTCATAGGGTGGGGTCAGTAGATAGTATATTGACTTAGGTCAACAATTTGTTTGTGTCAACAAACAAATTGATACAAATTGATACATGTAGCCAATAGCCATTGGCATTTTGGGTGGAACCTTACCAGTGCTACTGCGGCCTGCTTGCCTTAAAGAATTACAATTGGATGATACACCAATTGAAAGTGATAATTCGGATTAGGGCATTATTCAATAAAAGTGGCCCAATGCCTTTAATCCAATACCAGTGTCTGAGTCTTTATTTGGGTGGGTGCGCCTGCAAAGCAACAATACTACAAACAATTTAAAATGGCAATGAGCTAAAAACAACAGCAGCTAAAAACAGTAGTTAATGCCCCCCACTAACAAAAGTTAAAACACTTAGAAACAATCAGATTATTGTTAAAAACTACTCTCCCCCTCCCCCCACCCACTCACGATAAAATAGAAACAGACAGAAACAAACAGGATCCCTCAGACAGGCTAAACAAGCCAGCGGGCTTGTGTGGAAGAAACCAGCATGCCCCGCTGGCATAGCCAGGTCTTCAACATTTTTTTGAATGGGAGAAGATCTGACTGTATGAATGATTTATATGTGTTTTCACTATGTGTATCTTTGTATGACATGCTCTAATAAAAGCTTAACAATAGAATGAGGCACATGTACATATCAGTACAATTGTTCCACATGTTGACCACCTCTTTATATCGCCCACTTTCCTTCAGTCCCTTAGGTGGTCAACCTTCTGAGGTTTTACTGTATTTTAGTAGAGTCTACCTATGTCTTAACCTGTGTGCATAGTACAGAATTAAATGAATCAAGAAGTTCAGTTTCATTAAATAGGAAAGGCAAAACAATTATCTACTGACATTGGATTAGATGATGAAGGAAAAGTAAAGACTGATTCAAAGAAAATCAATAATTTATATTATGATAAACACTATCTATCTATCTATCTATCTATCTATCTATCTATCTATCTATCATTTATAGGGCACCTTTCTCCTGATGAGAGGATTCAAGGCAGCTAAAGACTGAATTAAAAGCATAACAAACTATACATTAAAAAGTATAACATTATAATAATTAAAATATATTGAATAATGTTAAAAAACATATATAACTTTTTAAAAACAAAACCTAAAACATCATTCAGGACTCCATTTTGGCTATTAAAAGCATTCCTGAAATGGTGGGTCTTCAGCTGTCAGACATCAAAGAGGGAGTCAACCTAACTACTTAAGAGACAACCTGGATGCAGCATGTCATGTCGCTTATAAGGAAATAAACACTAAATAGATCTTAATGTCTTTGAGCTTTTGACTTCTGAATCATAGTTTCCTAAAGGACTTATCATTTACACTCTTTCCCCATCCTTGCAAACTCTCGTACGGCTATATTATTAGAAAAACTTTGTTACAAAATGCTGATATTTTAGATCATTTTGTCTGTGGTCATTCTTACTACTGGAATGCAGTTCCTGAGAACTTTTATGGAAATGGAGTTGGCCTTTAGGCTAAAAGAAGTTCCACATCTTTGGTATAAATTCATCTCTTAGTGAGGAGTTTGCTTCTCCAGCCAGCTCCTCTTGCCCACAAAAACTGATTTCTGGGAAAGTATGTGTTTCCATAATTCCCTCAGTTCCTCTACTTCAGAACAAATAAGTCAATATGCACGGGATATACAGCTAGAATCCTCACTAATTCTCAGGCCTTTCCCTTATATCACATCAAGGCAATCAAACTCCTTGGCTTCTTTTCAAGTGAGACATTTTCAAAAGCTCTTAGGCAAAGCCTTCATGAGGAATTCAAATGATGTGTCAAGTTACAATGGATAGTCGCTGATGATAAATTACCACACCATCTTAAATGATAGTGATAAATTGAATTTAACAATATAAAATTATAGTCAAATTCTCTTTTGCAGGAAAATTCACATGACAAAAGATAATAACCAGAAGAGAACTTTTATACCAAGCAGTAAACACCCAGGCTGATATTTTCATTGTATTTGTATTTCTATAAATTTCAGAAAGAGTATTAATTCTTCTGATGAAGATCACCATCGAAATATCCCTTACCGGAAGGATATAAATATTTTGCTCTTTGGAAATTTTACTCTTTGAAATTATAAACTTAGCTCCTTGCAACTGGACCTTTACTACAGCTCAGAATTATTCTCCTTATTGTGATTGAACTCCTCAAATTCTTTTATGACATTACTAGTGCTCCAGCAAGTTGTATTGCCTTAAGAAATTTCATTTGATGAATTAACCATTTTCAGTTCATGAATTTGGAGGACATTCTGGCTGTTTGGATTAAATACAACTAAATTCAACTACTTCGTTGCCTGGTGTCTCAGAATTTATTCTCCAATTTGGATTGCTTATGTGCTCTATGTGCTCAAACTCCTAGCATTTTCATCCTACTCCAAGAGTGAAAATGACATGGATGAGCCCTCTCATGGTTGACTCTCTGAAGTAGCACAAGACTGGCACTTGTCTGGAGAGATATGACACTGTGGTTTATAACTAGCACACCTAATGAGTTCCTCAACTTTGCTTTTAAGGGGGCTATGTTGGAGACATTTAAGAGGATCTTAAATGTTTTCCCTTTGTTTAAAACAGGGGTGCCCAGAACCATGGGCCAGTCATGCGGTTCAAGGAACTGGTCACTAAGGCCCAGGGGCTGGATCCAGCCCCTGAGGCCAATTCATCCAGCCCATGAAGCTTGTCGCTCCCGTACGGGCGCATTTTACTTTTGCTTCCAGGATTGATGAGAGATTCACAGGCCAGATGAATTGGCATTGGCCGTAGTTTAGGCACCACTGGTTTAAAACATTAACATCATAGTTTCATCAATTCAGTAGCATTTATGTTATTATTTCATCACTGCCTTCATAGTAGTTACATTATAATTGTTTCTAGTAGTAGCAGTAGTAGTAGTATGGAATATGATTGATTAATAAATTGTTTTTAAAAAATGTTTTTGAAGACAAAATTCAACATGATCTGCCCAATATTCTTGAGCACTGGAGAAAAGAGTTCTAGGATCTTGTTGTTCTGCCAGCATTGGATTGGAATACCTCTGTGGAGCTGAGGCTGCTGGATTTAGCTGAGGCTAATGGATTTAGAAATAAGTGGATTCTTTTAGTCGGGGGTTGGGGAGTGGGGGAGAAAGAAGTAGTTGCTTCCTTCTAGCATTACATGTATGACACATGCCTACACCCAGGACCTAGAAAATGAAGATGTGACTGCTCTCAGTGATGGGAAAATAGCCCCAGTGATGAAACTGTTTTGGTAGGGAACTGCTAGAAAGGAATTCTTGATGTTCGGGAATTGAAGAGAAGCAGCCAGCATAAAAGGGCCAAACACAACTTTATTGTAAGCAAACCGAACATGAACAGCAATGGTGCAACAGTTCTTTATATACACTGTACATTGGATACATTTGGGCAGGAAACAGTATGATTGGTTAGGAGAGGAGTGGAGTGATTGTGGGGTTACTGGATCTGAGTGAAGACTTCGTGTGTCTTGTTAGAAAGGGCGGGAATGCAAGTCCCGCGATAGTTCAGTACCAAGAAGAAGACAAAATGGAGGATCACCCAAATCCCATAATAACAATTACACAACGCTACAGCAATAATTAAAGTTACATACACAACAGAATTCTTAAGGTTCTGTGAATGTATGGGCTTTTCCAGGCAAAATTCCAATCCATAAAAACCCATTTTGCTTTGCAGGCGCACGCCCAAAGAAAGACTCAGACACCGGTATATAGATAAAGGCATTGGGCCTCAATTGGTGTATTGATCCAATTGTAATTCTTAAGGCAAGCAGGCCGCAGTAACACTGGCAAGGTTCCTCCCAAAATTGCCAATGGCAATTGGCTACAATGTATCCATTTGTATCAATTTGTTTGTTGACACAAACAAATTGTTGACCGGAGTCAATAAACTATCTACTGACCCCACCCTCTGATGTGTATCCGTCAAATCACGGGGTGATGCATGCTGAAAAGCTCCTGCCATCACCCCTTGCCTGGTTCATCGTTGACCGGTCAAAGTTATTACACCTGTACCTGTCTAAGTATTGGCCAGTCAATTGCGAACCTGCCGGATACCTATGGGTCATAAATCTTTACCTTACCAGTGCTACCCGCCACATGGGGAGGCTTCAATGAAGACTCACCACCCACCCACCCCCCGACCGTCAGCTCGGTCAACAGGCCTGCTTGCAAATCTTCCAAAAAGAGGTTCATACCTCTAGCCGACAGGTGGACCCCATCCATGCATAGAGGTTCATACCTCTAGCCGACAGGTGGACCCCACCCCATGCATAAAGATCATAATTTTGTAGACTAATGGTGGGGTGTCGGATGGCCATCCCCAAACCCTTGTCTGCCAAGAACCGGGCAACAGCCCTGTTCACCGAGCGGCGAGCGCGGTCAAGGGCACGGAGGTCAATACCTCCCCTGTAAGAATGACGCGGTATGATGTCTGACTATAGCAGCCTTGTGGACGGCCACACATAATACAAATATGCTAGGTCACTGCAAATCGTGAATTTTAAAGAAAGGCCAGTGACCTGGGCGAGGTCATTGCCCCCGAGGTGCAGTACAAAGACATCAGGTGGTTCAGCATCCCTGATGGAAAACAGGAATGGCAACAGTTCCTGCCATCTCATTCCGCGCTTACCGTACCAACGTATGCATGCGGTCGCACGCAGTCCAAGCTGGGGTCCCCACTCTGTCGCCGCAGCATACTGCGCTGCCCAGTGCACGTAACTGTGGCCCACCAGCCATACTGCCACCGGTGTGCGGGGACACACAGGGTCTGTAAAAGAAGAAAAGAGAACAATGACTTAACTGGTACTCATACCTGAAGAGGGCGAACATATAATGCAAAACGCATAGATCACCATCTTCCCATACGGCGTATATTAGCCTCAGAGTATCCAAATGCAGCCGCAGTGGATGCAGCACCTATCCTAAACGAATGGGTGCCGTAACGAGCCCTGGGGAGGTCAACACTGGATAGTGCCATACCGGTCACCTTCCAAAATTGAAATTTAGTAAGGGGAGACCCATCCTGGTGGCAGAAAAATGGGCCACGCACTGCTAAGAAATCCTGTAGGGCACCAACCGGACAGATGTCTGCAATGGAACATCGTAGCAGTCTAAGTTCACTGCCTACGCCGTGCTGATCAACCTTTGAGGACCGTATCCTCAACCGAGCCCACTCGTTAGAAACATAGACATCGTCGAGTTCCAGTGCCCTACGAGTCGCATCCGCCTTAGACAGTAGTACCAACTCACTGATGCGGAGCGCTCCAAAGAAGGCCACCGTGGTAGCCACGTGAAAAAGAGCCACCTCATACTTATCAAAACACAGATCATGCCAGCCTCGTGCAAGGTGGGTAAGCACCCCTGGTGAAATTGGGTGGCGAGTGTCCGGGCGGCGGCCACGTTCCCGTGTCCACCCCTCCAAAACATGTCATATGCGGAAATCATTCACGCAGTCAGCAAAACCCCTCACCTTGGCCATAAATGCCAGTGCCGACAGCCTGGATGCTATGGTGCGAGGAGACAAACCCTGACTGTGTAAATAAACCATGAATTGTAAAACTTGTTCGACTGGAATGGGCCACACTTCGGGCAACTGAATTTGCACACAAAAGGTTCTAAATTGAACGAAAGCATGGTGATACGCCTTATGTGTGCGAGGTGCCAAAGACATGCTGATCGCCCGGTTCACCTCTCCTTGCCAAATGTCCAAATCTCGGCCGGGAGTGGCAAGGAGAATTCCTCTGCTTCCGGAGCCATGGCACGGAACCGGGGGATCTGCAGGTGGGATAAAGCATCAGCAATATCATTATTAATACCTGGTACATGTCTGGCCTTAAAAAGCACATTCAGGCGTAGGCTACATAACACAAACTGACGGACCAACGCCATCACCCTAGGTGACTTAGACGTCTGAGCGTTGACAATGTGCACTACGGCCGCATTCTCACCCCAAAAATGGACCACTGAGTCGGCCCACTCCTCGCCCTATAGCATCAAAACACCCAGGATTGGAAAGAACTCAAGGAATGTAAGATCGCGGAGGCGATCCGTGCCCCGCCATGCTGGAGGCCATTGGCCATAAGCCCACCTCCCCTCAAAGTAAATCCCATATCCCAGGGAGCCGGAGGCATCTGACTGTACTTGGAATCGAGGGGAAACTAAAAGGTCGGATCTCCAAAAGGAGACCCCATTAAATTCCCGCAGGAATTTAAGCCAAACCAAAAGGTCAGCCCGCATGCCCCTGTCAGTCGGACCCTATGATGGCGCTTTGACAGGAACCCCCCGCCCTCAATGAGGTGCCATTTTGGAAACAAGGGGCACTGGGATAGACTGGTAACTGATGCCCACTCTCCTCAACTTGACGAGGCCAGGGCCACTGAATCCCACCACTGGAAGTGGGCTGTGATGTAGGTGCACCCACTGGGGGTTCCGGCCCACGGCGGGCGTCGGAGCTCGCGACCGGAATCGAGCTCTGGGGCCACACCTGACTGCCCCCCGTCTGCAGCTCTGGACGAACAGGGAGCTGCGAGACATGGCAGGTGCAGGCCGGAGCGTCTCAAGCAGCTCAACCCGGCTGGCCGCCTGGTGCAGTGTGGCAGCTGTCGAGGTAGCTGGTGGACGTGAAGGGCTCCCGGCAGAGAGAGAAGTGCCCCCTCCCATAGGAGGCTGTGCAATCCCCAAGGATGGCTCCAGCACTGCTAAATGTGCTAGTAAAGCATCCACTGCCACAGATCCCCCAGCATAAGGCGGGCCGGGTTGGCCGGAAGGCCCACTAGGCATTTGGAAAGGAACACCAAAGGAAGAGCCTGGGCCAGAATAGGGCCATGCCCAAAACTCTGGCCCATGAGGGGCCGGAGGAGGAATGGGTTGCGCAACTGCACCAGGCCCTCCCCCACTGTCCTGGCCCATGGCCGGCAACTGCGGGCCGAGGGCCAAATCCCTTGAGGGGCCAGCCTGAGGCTGGCTAGCCAAGGCCGGCTGCCAAGTGCTAGCCTGAATCACCCCACCGGTATCGGTGGGCAAGGCTAGGATAGTGCCCTGCCGCGGGGGCGCAGCCCTGGTCCTCCGACCTGATGGCTGCCCCCCGTCCTGCGCAGGGCCCGAAAAAGTCCTCCCCTTTGGCCGCGGTTTCATCGCCGGGGCCTTCTGTTTGGGAGGCATATCTTCGAAGAAAGAGCAGGATCCCTTTCCAGAGATCGAAAACCTAGCACCAAAAGCACAGAGCAGCCAGCAAGCTAAAGGCTCTGTGCTAATCCTCCCTTCCCAGCTAGGAAGGATCAAGGGCTAAACAGCCGAAGACTACGGACAAACAGCGACGGAGAATACTTATCCTCTCCGTCGCTATTTCTAAAATGGCAGCTCATCTGCCTCGTGGCCACCCCTTTTATAGAGGGGTGGCCACGCCCCATAACTCACCCGGATGTCTGAGTCCGGGTGGGGGGGCACCGCAAAGAGTGTGGCGGCCATTTTGGCACCGCGCTTTCATTTTGTCGAGAAAGATGCAAGAAAAGACACTCCTTGTTAAGAAATGTTTGAAGAAAACTGAGAGCAACTTCTCTGCTCTTGCTTGTCTGGTGGAGCTGTGTTTGTTTTGAGGGCTTTTGAGTACTGACTGAATTCTTCCAATACGTAGGCTCTCGTCATGGAAATAAACTTCGGTAAAAGCACACATAGTCGTAACCCCCTGAATAAAGTGAGATTAAAAATGAACCCTGAGTTCTTGAAAGGCCACAGAACTCAATGATACCATTCATAGAATAATTATGGCTGACGGCCAGCTATAGCATCTGCATGAGATTAATAAGATTATGAGAATGAGGAGTCCAAAGGATTCCAGCATGTCCAAAAGGATGAGGTAAAAATGCTTGACCAGGTTTTAAATCCTGCTTGTCTGCCATTTTATTTCTCTACCCAGCCAATTTAACTATATCCGTTTTGAGACATTGCGTCAAATGTCAGGATTTAAATGGAGTAGAAAAAGTAATTGGGCAGCTGTCTCTGTGATTGAGAGCATACTAGGTATGCAAATTTCATAAAGCAATATTTCTCCCTTTCTGTATACTTTTAAAAGGCAATATCTAATAACAATTTTTCACACTGCTGCCTTTCTCTTTGTTGTCTGGTCTCATCTTGCCGGATAAAATGAATACTTTAATCACATACAGAAATGGTGTGTGGATGTCCATGCTTATCATCATTTCAGCTTTGAAAGAGCAGATAACCTCCCCCCACCCCGCCCCCCCAAAAAAAAAACTTACAGGAAGGATTTTATCAAGTGGACAACAATATTCCACAATTAAAGATAAGTCATCCTCCTAATTTGTGGCTTGAGGAAAGTTTTTTTTCATGGAGACCATTCTCATGCTAAATATGAGAGGTGGGAATGTGAATCTTGTTGCCTCTTGCTCTCTGTATGAAATTAACACACACACCCGCCCCTGTGGGAAATCTCACAATAAAACTTGAAGGATTTCTCTCTTGTTTCATGGTCATTTTTTGCTGAAGAAGAAACTCTACCTACAGAATGATTACAATTCCTATACAGTCAACCCTCACATAACAATGCATTCGGATAGCATCATTTTCGCTTAACAATCCGTCATTATGCATTCCCCCGCATAACAGCATTTTTAGTGTCGTTGTCCATACAACAACGCTAAAATAACCATCATTATCCAGACAAAAACATCGTTATGTGGGAAACTCCATAGAAACCTCCATAACTACAAAAATTGCTTAGCACGCTATGTTATGCGAGGGTCTACTGTACATATTTTCCACATGAGGTTCCCTGAGGGAAGCAAATGGCTCCATAATCCTATTTCTTGCACATAAAAACAGGCACAAAACAAAGTGGCAAAACAGAAAGAAACAAGAAGCAAACAGGAGGGGAAAGACCAGGTTCTTATATTCACAGGAAGCTAGGAAATCTCACTGGTGAAGTGGAAATGAGGAGTCTTGGCACTGTGAAACTCAATCACTAAGAACGAGATACATTTCAAGTACTCTCCAGTTAAGATCTCCATTTAAAATTATTTCAGGGAGAAGTGCTGGGAAGCACTCTTACCTATATGATACTGGTAGAGAGCTGCTGTCAGTATAGCCAGTGCTAAGCTAGAAGAACTCATCATTGACTCAGAGTAAAGTATCTTCTTAAAAAGCTCAAGCAATCAGACATTATTCTCCTTATCTTTTGCAAAGATTCAGAAGATGGTGAGCCACAGATGGCAGGATGCTGTTGGTAAAAACAACCAAATATCTTGGGTGAATCACACTTGCATCTTTCTTGCTGTGATTTTTTTAATGACTCGACACATTGTCTTACTAGGACAGAATGAGGTGGAAATAGGACTAGTAAATTAATGAACAGAGAAGGTCTGTAGATGCTGAGAAGGTCTGTATGTGCAGCAATATTATCAAATGAAAAATGTTTCTTGCCATTATCCCACCCAAATCCTAATGTTCTGCAAAGGTTTTCATGGCTCTCTATTGCTCCATCTAAATAGCTTCCTAAGAGTTTGGAGAAAGAATTAATGGAGAGAGAAGGAGCCAGCTACTCTTCTTTAAGCAAGTTGCTGGAAATTATGTGAAGAGAGCTAAAGCCTATCTCACTGATAAGAGCACAAATGTCTTAGGCCAGTGAAGGTGAACCTTTTAGAGACTGAGTGTCCAAACTCAATAGGCTGCTGTCCATGTCACAGAGGGGTGGGATGAACTCTGTTCTGGGGTAAGGGAGGAAGTGCTCCCATTGGCCTGCTGGGCAGAGGGACAGGGCAAACTCTATGCTGAGGAGATAATGTGCCCACAGAGAGAGCTCTGAGTGCCCCCTCTGGTATGTGTGCCATAGGTGTGCCACTGTCTTAGGCTGCTATTTTGATCACACACACAAAACAGATTTGCTGTGTATGTTTTTGTTTTAGAGCCAAGCCACCTATTCTGTGTTTTGTGATAAAAATCTTTTCACTGGCAATCTTTCCTCAAATTCAAATGTCTTCATCTCTGACATTTTCTCAAGTTCAAATGTCTGACCTACACATTTGAAGCATATTTATACATAGGGCACAGGTGGATAAACATCCAGCTAACACATGTAATCTGGAAAGGGCTGAGAAATCCTGAATTTCATTAACCTCCGAGCCAAGCATTAAAATTTTACAAAGCTGGACATGAATATTGCATAAATAATATATGCAATAACCACACTCCAATATTTAGAAAGCCCTGAACAACTTTTTCCTAAAGCTTGTGTTAACTGTTAGGGAGATTAGGACAATTATAAAACTATTCATAAGTGAGGGAAAATAGGCTTTTCAATATATTTCACAAGATGTAATACAACTCACTGCATGGTATAAAAGAGATGTTATTACACGTTTGCAAACATTTTTCTTTCATTAAAAAGCAGGACTTCTCAGAGAATTTATTACTTATAATCTTTATTAGAGTTTGTAAAGAGCAAGTGGAGATTGAATCTAGTAATTAAAACTGTGATTAAGGATCTGCAGTTCCATACCTCTGGAAATCCTAGTTTCTGCCCAGACAGTTTCTGTCCTGTCTAACGTCTGAGAATAAAGAGCTTCAGAAGGCAGAGACATAGCCAGATAACTTTCACAAGCCAGATGAGGGATTCCAGAATCCTGGATTAAGCCTGAAGATAGCCTTTTCCCCATTTATGATTTAATTTCTTCCCAAAAGCTTCATATGATGAGGCTTCCCTGCCTAAACAGTTGGGACTTCACTTTTCTGACCCTTTTATGCAAGAATGACATTATTCTCATTTTGAAAAGATGGTAGGGAGATTCCTAGCACTCTTGAAATAGCTTGTGCATTGGAAAGAACAATGCTTTCCAAAAAAAGTGGCTCTTCATGTGCAAAACTGCCTTTATTTCATAGAATTGTACATGGTATAGCATTCACACATTCCATATCCCAATTTTAGTGATGTTTCTGGCTGAGAATATCATTTTCAACTTCATGCAATGGACAATAATCTAAGCCTGCCATGGAAGATTTAAAAATGCTGAAAATGACATGGAGGAATGCTGAAGTACTCACCCACAATCAAAACTGTTGGAGATCCCTTGCCGCCTGGTATGCTACATAGCATGGGAGCATCTAGAGTTGTACAAAAGGGGCACAGCTGCAGTTTTGTTTAATAACTGAAGCACTGGATGAGCTTTTGTGTCTTCCAGAGAAACTTTATGTTTTTTTCTGCATTTGTTGTGTTTTAGTTTCAAAAAGAAAATAATAATAACATTTTGTGTGTGAAAATGAAAGAGACTTCTGAGAGGAAAGAACCCTCCAATGGAAGTGAGGTTTCCTTGGTACCTGAAAATTCTTTGTTGAGGTTCTTCTTATGTCAAGATAGCCTACATTGGCAAGAATTAGCAAGCATTGTATTCATCTCTATCTAATAATAGCCAGTTAATTAAAAACAGCAGGATCTTTATATAGTAAAGAGAACAATTCCAAGTGCCCTTCATTAGGCAAGGTAGAAAGGAGTTGGGAACAGTCTCTCCTATTTCCTATAAATGCATTATATATAGCTTTCATTAGAGAAATCTTACCTCCAGCACACACTGAATATACCTCAATGGTGAGTGAGTGTGTGTGTTGTTTTTTCCCATTGTGTTTTTTGCAAATTTGTACAAAAACATGCTTTGACAAACCTCCTATTAGGGTTTTCCTTTTGTGAAGCACACACAGGGCAGGCTGATTGATAACAATATTGTAACACATCCAATAGAACCAGTTTTACCTTTATTAGAAGATGACAGTTATAGCATTTTTCAATAGCACACATTTGACAGCCATCCACAAATATGCATGAAAATGAGCAAGTTATCTCTTAATCTTACAAGAGTGCCGCCTTTCAGTACCTCACCTAAAGGGCAATTTGTCCTGTATATTTGTCAAGATTTAAGTCCCTAGTGAGAATTTTTCTTTTTTGCATAATCCCTGCCATGTACACTACCAAAACAATGTGACTATAGGTTACGGACTTCCCCACATAATTGCTTGTTACCTCTTGGGATCACAAGACCATTCCAAGAAAGCTTCATATTTATTTCAGAAGCTTTGATATTCAATTCAAGAGTAGTACAGTTTTATTCATTGTACTAATAATATTAAAGTCATACCAAGAGATCATTTATATCTCTATAAATTAAGAAGTGTCTATGTGAATTTGTCAAAGAAAGCAAATAGCATTGATTGAAAAAATACGGAAATGGATGCTACTTTTGCTATTGCTAATGCTACTTTTCTGTACATGTGCTACTTAAAGAAAATACATACTAAATGTTAAATAGAGATGTTTAAAAAATGTGCACAGAAATTATACTGAAGTGGCAGCCTGAAATTTTATGTTTAAGCAATAATTAGTTAAATGTTGGAAATTCAAAAATTAATTTGTTATTATCAGTCTTTAAACCTGAAAATTATGAACTTGTCTACTTAATATTATTATGTGTTAATTAAATCAAACAGCTTCACCTTGAACTGAAGCTGGTGATTTTGTTCTAAAATGCTCTAATAATATAGTCATATAAAAATAGTGTGCCATCAAGCCAATTGTAACTTATAGTAACACTTTCCAGTGTTTTCTAAGTAGCAAATACTCTGAAGTGTTTTACCATTACCTTGTTCTGGGGTTGCCCTGAGACTGTGTAATTTTACCATTTATACATAAGCTGGATCCTTCCCTAGAAGGCACAGTGGGGAACTGAACTCCTGACCTTGAGCTCCTCAGCCAGATACCTAACCCACTGATTGATCAAGCAAGCTATAATATATATTTATATATGTGTAGATATTGGTGGTTCCAGTGTTTAAGACACTGTAGTGGCTCAAGTGGTTAAGACGCTGAACTCGCTGACTGGAAGGTCAGAGTTTGATTGCCAGGCACTGCATGATGGAGTGTCTCAGCTCTTGCCAACCTAGCTGTTCAAAAGCAAGAAATCACAAGTAGATAAATAGGGACAACTTCGGTGGGAAGGCAACAGCGTTCTGTGCACTCCGGTGTCTAGTCATGTCTGCCATATGTCCACGGAAACATCTGCAGAAGCAGACAGCTTTGAAACAGAGATGAGCACTGAACCCTAGAGTCAGATATGCCTGGCTTTCAAGCAAGGGAAACCTTTACCTTTACCTTAAAGGTGCCACATTAAAAATGCTCACATTAAAGAGCTGTTTACATACTTAAGTTAATGGGGAAATGTTTTAAAATGTGTACATTAAAATGTGTATCTGCAAGAAAATCTTACATCTTGTCTGATATTAGAGTCTTTGAAAAATGACAGATTCTCACACCCCTAGTCTGAGGTAACATGAAGTTCTGTTTCATCTATGGTGGGCAACCTACTATGGTTTATTCACCAGTGCAAAAAAAAAAAGATGCTGGACATTAGTTTGAATTTGTAGAAGAGCTCGGAGTCCTCCTACAAATTGTGGTGTGCTTTGCAGGCACACCCCCCAAAGAAAGACACAGACACGGGTATATGGATAAAGGCATTGGGCCACTTTTATTGAATAATGCCCTAGTCCGAATTATAACTTTCAATTGGTGTATTCATCCAATTGTAATTCTTAAGGCAAGCAGGCCGCAGTAACACTGGTAAGGTTCCTCCCAAAATTGCCAATGGTAATTGGCTACAATGTATCCATTTGTATCAATTTGTTTGTTGACACAAACAAATTGTTGACCGGAGTCAATAAACTATCTACTGACCCCACCCTCTGACGTGTATCCGTCAAATCACGGGGTGATGCATGCTGAAAAGCTCCTGCCATCACCCCTTGCCTGGTTCGTCGTTGACCGGTCAAAGCTATTACACCTGTACCTGTCTAAGTGTTGGCCAGTCAATTGCGAACCTGCCGGATACCTATGGGTCATAAATCTTTACCTTACCAGTGCTACCCGCCACACGGGGAGGCTTCAATGAAGACTCACTGCCCCCCCCCCCAGACCGTCAGCTCGGTCAACAGGCATGCTTGGAAATCTTCCAAAAAGAGGTTCATACCTCTAGCCGACAGGTGGACCCCATCCCCTACATAAAGAGCATAATTTTGTAAACTAATGGTGGGGTATCAGATGACCATCCCCAAACCCTTGTCTGCCAAGAACCGGGCAACAGCCCTGTTCACCGAGCGGCGAGCGCGGTCAAGGGCACGGAGGTCAATACCTCCCCTGTATGAATGACGCGGTATGATGTCCAACCATAGCAGCCTTGTGGACGGCCACACATAATGCAAAAAAGCTAGGTCACTGCAAATCGTGAATTTTAAAGAAAGGCCAGTGACCTGGGCGAGGTCATTGCCCCCGAGGTGCAGTACAAGGACATCAGGCGGTTCAGCATCCCTGATGGAAAACAGGAATGGGAACAGTTCCCGCCAACTCATTCCGCGCTTACCGTACCAACGTATGCGTGCGGTTGCACGCAGTCCAAGCTGGGGTCCCCACTCTGTCGCCGCAGCATACTGCGCTGCCCAGTGCACGTAACTGTGGCCCACCAGCCATACTGCCACCGGTGTGCGGGGACACACAGGGTCTGTAAAAGAAGAAAAGAGAACAATGACTTAACTGGTACTCATACCTGAAGAGGGCGAACATATAATGCAAAACGCATAGATTCCCATCTTCCCATACGGCGTATATCAGCCTCAGAGTACCCAAATGCAGCCGCAGTGGATGCAGCACCTATCCTAAATGAATGGGTGCCGTAATGAGCCCCGGGGAGGTCAACACTGGATAGTGCCATACCGGTCACCTTCCAAAATTGAAATTTAGTAAGGGGAGACCCATCCTGGTAGCAGAAAAATGGGCAAGGGTGCGTGCCCCGCACTGCCAAGAACTCCTGTAGGGCACCAACCGGACAGATGTCTGCAATGGAACAACGTAGCAGTCTAACTCCACTGCCTACGCCCTGCTGATCAACTTTTGAGGACCGTATCCTCAACTGAGCCCACTCATTAGAGACATAGACATCGTCGAGTTCCAGTGCCCTACGAGTCGCATCCACCTTAGACAGTAGTACCAACTCACTGATGCGGAGCACTCCAAACAAGGCCACCATGGTAGCCGCATGAAAAAGAGCCGCCTCATACTTATCAAAACACAGATTATGCCAGCCTCGTGCAAGGTGGGTCAGTACCCCTGGTGAAATTGGGTGGCGAGTGTCCGGGCGGCGGCCACGTTCCCGTGTCCACCCCTCCAAAACATGTCGTATGCAGAAATCATTCACGCAGTCAGCAAAACCCCTCACTTTGGCCATAAATGCCAATGCCGACAGCCTGGATGCTATAGTACGAGGAGCCAAACCCTGACTGTATAAATAAACCATAAATTGTAAAACTTGTTCGACTGGAATGGGCCACACTTTGGGCAACTGAAGTTGCACACAAAAGGTTCTAAATTGAACGAAAGCATGGTGATACGCCTTACGCGTGCGAGGTGCCAAAGACATGCCGATCGCCCGGTTCACCTCTCCTTGCCAAATGTCCAAATCTCGGCTGGGAGTGGCGAGGGGAATTCCTCTGCTTCTGGAGCCAAGGCACGGAACCGGGGGATCTGCAGGCGGGATAAAGCATCAGCAATATCATTATTAATACCTGGTACATGTCTGGCCTTAAACAGCACAATCAGGCGTAGGCTACGTAACACAAACTGACGGACCAACGCCATCACCCTAGGTGACTTAGACGTCTGAGCGTTGACAATGTGCACTACCGCCGCATTGTCACACCAAAAATGGACCACTGAGTCGGCCCACTCCTCGCCCCATGGCATCAAAGCTCCCAGGATTGGAAAGAACTCAAGGAATGTAAGATTGCGGAGGCGATCCGTGCCCCGCCATGCTGGAGGCCATTGGCCATAAGCCCACCTCTCCTCAAAGTAAATCTCATATCCCAGGGAGCCGGAGGCATCCGACTGTACTTGGAATCTAGGGGAAACCAAAAGGTCGGATCTCCAAAAAGAGACCCCATTAAATTCCCGCAGGAATTTAAGCCAAACCAAAAGGTCAGCTCTCATGCCCCTGGTCAGTCGGACCCTGTGGTGGTGCTTTAACAGGCCAGACATGGCATCACATAGACGCCGCGCAAATGCTCTGCCAGGCGTCACCACCCTGCAGGCAAAGTTAAGATGGCCATGAAGTACCTGAAGCTCACGAAGTGACACTTTACGTTTGGCCAGCAAGGCCAAAATCATCGCGGAGATCCGCGTGACCTTGTCAATAGGTAACCGGGATGCCTGTGCGACCGTGTCAATTTCAATACCCAGAAATGTGAGCATAGTGGATGGGCCCTCAGTCTTTTCGGGCGCTAAAGGGACACCCAGTTCCCGCATTAGCGTCTGAAATGTAGTGAGGAGACGCGTGCACGTGTCCGAGCCCCATTCACCCCCGAACAAAAAGTCACCGAGGTAATCGTCTACAGACCGAGACCCGGACCTGCGAACAACGGCCCACTGAAGGAAAGTGCTAAAACATTCGAATGCTGAACATGAAATAGAGCAGCCAAAAGGCATGGCCTTGTCTACATAGAACTTCCCTTGGAATCTAAAACCCAATAGCTCAAAGTCCCCCGGGTGCACTGGCAGTAATTGGAATGCCGATTTAATGTCACATTTTGCCAGGAGGGCACCAGGACCACAAGAGTGCACCATCCGTAGGGCTTGGTCAAACGACGTATACCTGACCGAACAAAGGTCATCATGAATAGCATCATTAACAGAGTAACCCGCCGGGTACGATAGATGGTGGATTAAACGAAATTCCCCTGGGGCCATTTTAGGTACTAACCCCAAAGGGGAGACCTTCAGGTTAGGGAAGGGTGGTTCAGAAAAGGGGCCCGCCACCCTCTTGGCCTCTACTTCTTTGGCAATACTTAGGGCAGCTACCTCCTCCTTACCCTTCAGGGAAAGTAAATTGGGGGCATCTTGGGGTCCCCGCACCCCTCTGAATGGGATATGGAAGCCCCACTGAAAACCCTCCAAGAGGTACCTCGCGTCCTCCCTCCTTGGATAAGTTGAGAGCCACCGCTCCAACATATACACATTAACTGGGGAGGGGGCCTTTTGACTGGCTAGCTCTATCAGCAGAAGCTCTGCCCGCTCCCTGTCCACCTCTACCTCTGCCCCGTGACCCACCGGCCTGCGGGCACGCAGCGGAGGCGTGGGGGCCAGTGTAAGAGGGACACTCGTGTTTATATCGGCACTGTCACTTATTGCGCGCGCCATTAGCCGAGAAGCTCCAACACAGCAAGCGGGCTGGAACCCCCTGCCCCGCCGGCTGGCGGGGAGCCTGTGTTGGAGCAGCTAGCTGCACGGCATGGCCACAATGGTACCTGTCCCCAGGCGCCGGACGCTTGGGAGTCATGTACAAGAGCCACAATTTTTGACAGGGCTCATCCCATCTCATCTCCGGGTGTAGGGCCACCCTCATTCTAAATTCCTCATCGTAAGCCAACCACGATGGGCCAGGGAAATCCACCATCGCCCTGTAAATATTGTCCAAGTATTGGACCATAGGAATGGCCAGATCAGGCCTGGGCCTAAGGTATACCGCCATATAAATAAGATATGCCGGCAACCAGTTGGCCCACGTGCGCGGTGGCTTACGATGACGGGACAGCTTTTTGTCTCTGTCGTCCTGTCCCTCTCTCTCCTCCTTAGTGGGCTCATGGTTCAATAGGGAGAATATATCCACGTACTCCCCCCGCCAAATCTTCTCCCTCGTGACCTGGGACAAATGATCACCAAGGGGCAAGGAATAACCAGCCGTCGGCAAAGCCATCACCGGCACATTATGTATAAGGGGCATACGCAGCGGGACCTGGACAGCCCCTGCGATGCCCGGCACTGCCCCGGGGGTGGAAACCCCCGCCCTCAATGAGGTGCCATTTTGAAACCAAGGGGCACTGGGATAGACTGGTAACTGATGCCCACTCGCCTCAACTTGATGAGGCCAGGGCCACTGAACCCCACCACTGGAAGTGGGCTGTGATGTAGGTGCACTAATTTGAACCTGATACTCACTAGGTGCACCCCCGTGAGCCACCCCCACTGGGTTCCGGCCCACAGCGGGTGTTGGAGCTCGTGACCGGAATCGAGCTCTGGGGCCACACCTGATTGCTCCCCGTCTGCAACTCTGGATGAACAGGGAGCTGCGAGACACCGGCTGGCACAGGCCGGAGCGTCTCACGCAGCTCAACCCGGCTGACCGCCTGGTGCAGTGTGGCAGCCTTCGAGGTAGCCGGTGGACACGATGGGGCCCCGGCAGAAAGAGAAGCGCCCCCTCCCACAGGAGGCTGTGCAATCCCCAAGGATGCCTCCAGCACTGCTAAACATGCTAGTAAAGCATCCACTGCCACAGAGTCCCCAGCATAAGGCGGGCCGGGTTGGCCGGAAGGCCCACTAGGCATTTGGACAGGGACTCCGAAGTGAGAGCCTGGGCCAGAGTAGGGCCATGCCCAAAACTCCGGCCCATGAGGGGCCGGAGGAGGAACGGGTTGCGCGCCCGCACCAGGCCCTCCCCCGCTGTCCTTGCCCATGGCCGGTAACTGCGGGCCGAGGGCTGAAGTCCCTGAGGGGCCGGCCTGAGGCTGGCTAGCCAAGCCCGGCTGCCAAGTGCCAGCCTGAATCACCCCACTGGTATCGGTCGGCAAGGCTGGCATAGTGCCCTGCCGCGGGGGCGCAACCCTGGTCCTCCGACCTGATGGCTGTCCCCCGTCGTGCGCAGGGCCCGAAAAAGTCCTCCCCTTTGGCCGCAGGTTCATCGCCGGGTCCTTCCGTTTGGGAGGCATATCTTCGTAAAAGAGTAGGATCCCTTTCCAGGGATCGAAAACCTAGCACCAAAAGCACACAGTAGCCAAGCAAGCTAAGGCTCTGTGTGCGCTAATCCTTCCTTCCCAGCCGGGAAGGGATCAAGGGCTAAACAGCCGAAGACTACGGACAAACAGCGACGGAGAAAACTTCTCCTCTCCTTCGCTATTTCTAAAATGGCAGCTCGTCTGCCTCGTGGCCACCCCTTTTATAGAGGAGTGGCCATGCCCTCTAACTCACCCGGATGTCTGAGTCCGGGTGGGGGGGACCCCGCAAAGAGCGCGGCGGCCATTTTGGCGCTGCGCTTTCATTTTGCCTCTATTCTTTCTTATCAGATTGCTATACCTTGACTTCTTGGCGTCTACCATCTTAGATTGCTATCTGCATGTTGTCCTTCCATTTTGGATCTTTCCTTCTCTTTTTTGCCTTTTTTCTATTTCTTTCTTTCCTTTTTTGGAGGAGAGGTGGGTTTTTTCCTCATTTCTTTGGATTATTTTTGGTTGCTCCCCGGCTTGTACCATGGTGTCTTCTTGGTAATAGTTTTCAGATTCCCCCAAATTTCTCTGGGTTTTGCCCACTTTATTTTCTTATATTTGTGAAGTAATTTCCTTTCTTGGATTATTTTGACTGTCAGTCCTGCTCCTGTATGCTGCATTCAAAGAAGAGAAGAAAAGGCAACAAGTGGTAGGAAAGAGGAAAATATTTGGGCTATGTGGGTCTTTGATTATCCTTTTTTATTTTAGCTTTTTTAATAAAAAAATCTTACTTTCCTTTGTTTTCAAGGGGCTATGTTGTTGTTTTAAATTTCACTATTTTCCTCTTCTCTGTGTGTACAGGGGTTGTTAGAAATGTGTAATTAGTGTAATTTTTTTCTTGGTCTCTCTCCTTCTCCCTCTCTCTAATGTACTGTTACCTTCCTTTGAAACAGATTGATTCTCTGTTGTCTTCACTCTGTTTTGGGGAAGTAGTTTGAAAGGGTTCTCTAGATTGGGGGAGGGGGAAGGCTAATGGCATATTATGTAAATGGAGAAAAATGAAATTAAATGGCCCAAAAGGTGTGGTCTTTTTTGTGTGTAAAATGAAAGTATACTGCATGTGCAAAAAAAGCATGAAAATGAAAGATGCACCCTTGAAAAAACCTGAAACAAAAAAATTTTTTTTGACATGAATGCCCCCAACAGACATTATATACTTCGGTGGCATTCTTTATTTAACCCCGATGACCTTTAAGTAAGAAATTATAACAAACAACTTTTTCCCTTTTAAACTATAACATTCACCGAAACCGTGTGGTCTGGTTATACTGAACAAGTAAAAGAAAAAGAAGCAAGTATGATATTGCATCATTGCTACTATGACAATAATAGTATTGGATCTCAGAGGTTAACAGAAGGTGTATTTAAAATATTAATTAATATATATTTTTCCTTTTTTGCGGTCTCAGCCTAAGCAAAGGTTATGAAAGATGCATAACTATCAGTAGCCCTGGATTATCAACATGGGACAATGTTGTCTCGTAGCTAATTAGAGAATGAAGGCTTCTTTCTTCTCAGTAAAACCATTAGATTCTGTTCCTTCAAGCTATGTGGTCTCTGTGTTGTGTTTTTAAAACTAGGTAAAATCAGATCTGCAGCTTCTAGCATGGAAAGGGATATGTTGCCATATAAATGTCATAAAATGCCTCTCAGAAAGGAAAGAGATGACAACTCTAAATCAGAACTAACATGTCGGAATGCACAAGATTTCAAAGCCCCAATGCATTATAAATTAAACTTGTGCAAAACAAATTTATCAGGTTTGGCTTCTGCAATGTTTAAAATTAAAAAAACTCAAGTTATTTCCATCTTGAATAAAGGAAAAGTATGAAGGTTTTTTTGGGAAATTCTTATCAGTGAAAGGAAAATAGATCCTCACCCATCCCTTACTGCAGCATTGTACTAGGTAACTAGGTAATAGTGCAAAACTGAAGACTGTGAAGTCTTCAATCCTATAATCACTAACATAGGACTAAATCCCGCTCAATTCTAAATTGGCACATGTAGAATTATAATATGATATATCCAGTGCTGGGCATCAACCGGTCCACCCCGGTCCGAGCGGACTAGTAGTAAACCTGGCTGGCCATGCCCCCTCCCCTCCCTACCCACCTCTTCCCGATGAGCAGGCGGCCTGACGGCATCGGCTCTTCCAATCCTTCTCCTCCAGAGTGGCTGCTGTTGCCTCCTTAATAGGCTGCGGGTGCCGCTGGGATGGTGGTGGCGGCGGCGGCGGCGTGTGTGTCCCTGACCCTGGGGGAAGGGGGGGGAGCTGATGTCACCCAGAGGAGCTTGCCTGCCCACCCCGGGCACACCCGCCACCATTCCTTGCCTCTTGCCTCCTTCTAGCAGCAGCAGCAGCAGCAACTTTCACGATGCCTGGAGCTAGTCCTGCAGGAAGAGAACTTCCTGCAGGATGTCTGTCTGGGCATTGTGAGAGGTGTCCAGGCAGCATGGTGCAAGCAGGGCAACTCTCACAATGCCCAGAGTCAGACAGACAGACATCTTGCAGGAAGTTCTCTTCCTGCAGGACTAGATCCAGGCATTGTGAAAGTTGTGCTGCTGCTGCTAGAACAAGGCAAGTGGAGTGGTGGCGGAGGCAGGTGTCTGAGCTGCTCTGGGTGGCGTGATGTCAGCTCCCCATCCCTTTCCCCCAGGCATGCACACGCCACCACCTCAACCATCACCCGAGCTTCACCCACGCCTATTAAGGAGGCAGCAGCAACAGCCACTCTGGAGGAGATTGGAAAAGGAAGAGCCATCGTCGCTCTCCTGGGAGGAGGTGGGCGGGATTGGGGAGCAGCAGAAGGGCTGGACTCACTGGTCTTGGAGGACTAAAGGAGGAGGGAAAGCCAAAGCCGTCACGTGAGCACTCCTTCCTCCCCTCATGTGTCTTTTTGTTTTGTTTACTCCCCCGTGTGTGTGTGTGTGTATGTAGGGGAGCAGAGGCTAAAGGAATTTCCCAGGGGGAGTGGTAGTGAGTCTTTAAGGTGCCACAACATTTTTGTGTTTTTGTTTTGTTTACCTCCTGATCTGCTTACACAGAATAAAACTTTAGAATTTGTGCCATTTTATTCTGTGCAAGCATATCAGAGAGTAAACAAAAAAATGGTGTGGTACCTTAAAGACTCACTGCTGCTTCAAGGTAGACTGCTGCTTCAAGGGTGCTCCACGGTAAAACAGAGATGACCACTGAACCCTAGAGTTGGATATGACTGGGTTTCAAGCAAGGGATACCTTTACCTTGCTTGAAAGCCACTCATATCCCATGCTAGGGTTCAGGTTGCTCATCTCCGTTTCAAAGCCGAAGAGCCAGCGCTGTCTGCTTCTGCAGATGTTTCCAAGGTCATGTGGCAGGCATGGCTAGACACTGGAGTGCACAGAACGCTGTTTACCTTCCCACCAAAGTGGTCCCTATTTATCCACTTGCAATTTCTTTCTTTTGAATTGCTAGGTTGGCAGGAACTGGGACAGAGATGGGAGCTCACTCCAACATCCAGCATTGGGTCTCCAACTGCTGACCTGCCACCTTCCAGTCAGAGCCTTAGCCACTTGAGCTCAGTGGTTAAGAAGCTTGCCTTGTTAGCTGGAAGGCCAACATGACCGTTTGAGCTCCCATCTCTGTCCCAGATCCTGGCAACTGCAAGAAGTTGATAAATCGGAACCACTTCGGTGGGAAAGGTAACAACATTCTGGTGTCTAGTCATGTCTGCCACATGTCCACAGAAACATCTACAAACAGACAGTGCTGACTCTTTGGCTATAAATAGATGAGCACTGAACCCTAGAGTCAGATATGACTGGCAGCTTTGGATCTAACAATAGGTAAAGGTAAAGGTTGCCCATGCTCAAAAACCAGTCGTATCTGACTCTAGGATGCAGTGCTCATCTCCATTTACAGCCAAAGAGCCAGTGCTGTCTGTGTTTGCGGATGTTTTCATGGGCTATGTGGCAGGCCTGACTGGATTGGCCACCCAGTCTCATGTCCACCAATTAGGCCACACCCACCAGTTAGGCCACACCCACCATTTAGGCCATGCCCACCAGTTAGACCACACCCACAGTGTGGTAGTAAACAATGTCGGTGCCCATCACTGGATATATCTAAAATGAAGAATACATTTTCAATTATAAGTATTATTTCAGGTTTTATAGAACAAGCAGATGGCAGTGCAAGCACAGAATATTCTCCTGCTTCTGTTGTCCTTTCACTGTCAGACCAATCACTTGGGGTGATATCAGTGGTGGGCATCATCAGGTTCGCACCATTTCGCCATAACCAGTAGCAAAAATTATTGCTGGCCCCGCCCATCCAAGTTTTGAAATAAAGTAGTCCTAATTCGGGTGCAATACAGGGCTTTCCCCCTTGCCACAGTGTGGTAGTAAATTTTTTTGAAGCCCACCACTGGGTGGTACATCAGGAGTTGGTATGAACAGAGTGGTTCTCTCAATTCCAATGTGTTTAAAGAAAATCCAGCTGGAACCCACCATCAGTCTTAGTCAATCTTCCCATTCCTGTACCCTATAATAGCTGTTGTTGTTTATTATTATTGGAATTAGAGAAGGATATCCCTTGCTTCATTATTGTTCCAACTTTTTTTGCATTCATGGGGAGGGTTTTTGGCCAGCAGGCACAGTTTGAATTGCTATGAGCACAAAGAAAGCAATAGAAGAATTACAGAGAACAAATGTAAGTAAAGACTGCACTCTTGAGAAAGTATCTCCATGGTATTTCCAATTGAGATTAGTACAATTCTATTAGTATTCAGTGCAAGTGTTTGGAGGAGAGAAGCATAACAATAGCAAGGAAGCAAGCAAGAGCAAAGAAGTGGGTAGAAATATCTCAGACATTATTATTATTATTATTTTTAAGCCATGAACTCAATTTCTGGTTCTGTGGGATGTCTATTTATTGCCCCCCCCCCCCAAAAAAAGCAACCATTGGGGTTGGAGGTGGTTCTCTGAATATACAAAACCAATGCTGAAGCTAAACATATATGGTGCTTGTCAAGACTGGGGGAGAAGAAATCCCACCCATGTACCCTTCCATGATGGAAACAGACCAGGATGCATAATGAACACAACAAAATAAATAAATTTAACCACAACAGGAATACTGTAGACTGTACATGTATCTCCTTCCTTCCTTTCAAGCATCAATTATGAACGTTTTCTATTTTCTGTTCATTCATCCCGTGCTTCTTTGATTTTCTGTCTATTTACCAAGTGGACAATGTGTATCTGCTTGGCTGTATTATTTCCTAGTAAAGGTAATGGTTCCCCTTGCTCTGAAGCCAGTTGTACCTGACTTTAGGATGCAATGTTCATCTCCATTTACAGCCGAAGAGCCAGTGCTGTCTGCATCTGCAGATGTTTCCATGGTCATGTGGCAGGCATGATTTGATTCTCAAGGGCACATGCACACATGCTAGGAACACGTGAAAAGTTACAAATTTTTCTATGCTAAGCAACAGTGCTTCAGCAAATGGCTGCCACAGTAGACTAATACTGATTGCTGAAAGTCAGTAGTAAATCACAGCTAGAGCAGGACCAGTGAATCAATGGAACTTATAAAAGAACCGAATTAATATCTTCCCAGTGATTCAATGGACCTATTTTAGCTACAATTTATGGGGTACATCGAAACCACCTCCTCAAAAATTGGAAGATTGTGGTGTTTCTGTGGTATACATTAGTAACAGCAACATTGTGTTGCTGGCTAATCTTTCTCACAATAAGTCAGGCAAAGGGAAATGCAGAATGAACTTACCAAAAGAGGGCTTCATTTTGGCCGTTTTGCATCCAGCCTAGACACAGAAGAAGAAAAAGAAACTATGGAATCTATGATACTTGTGTTAACTGTTGATTTACCAAGGTCTTATTAATTCAATTAGTCTACTCTAACTGGACTAACAACTGGATTTACAATTTAATATTCACCTTTTGCAAGAACATTCATCCCCTTAGTATCCCTAATTATTCCAGTACATGTTAAAACCCTCTTTGTGTATTAAGAAACATATAAATTCAAGTTTGGCATACCAACACTGAGTTGTTTGAGCATCCTTATATAGTTGTAAGAAAAGGAAAAGGAAATAAATAGTAACTCATTTGAATAATATGGGTAGTAATATGGGTAGTATCACTCTTGATCACCAGACTTTTGCTGCCTTTCACAAACTGCTCCTCTCACTCTGTCTTGTATTGAGTGTGACACCAAAACAGCAAAATGTTCCACTTAAGTGCTCATGCTTAATGATTCTTGGCTGACTAAGAACCAAGCAAACAAACTATTGCTTTAAAATATAGTAGATACCGAACATACTGTCACATGCTAGTGCTTCAGGGGATTATGATGATGAAAGATAGCACAGTGCACTCATGCTAAGGCTAGAATCCCTATAGACAGTGAAGTTGCATTGATGGGAGCAATTCTGTCAGTGGAAACATGATGGTGATCCCATGCTCCCTCAACATATACCCACAAAAAATACACTGGAAGGTTAAGGAACTCTCCACAACAATTATTTGGAGGCTGCAGAGAGAAGGAACAAAGGGCACAGTCCTGTTGCATTAAGAGAAAGAAATATGCTAGTACAACATGAAGTTAGCTCTGTTTGATAGAAAAGATTGCAAATTCTTACAAATGCCATGGGCTGGATCAACTGCCACCTTACCTATCCACGCTTGACAGAGTCATCATTTGCTTCAGTACTGCTTGCTCTACTTAGATCAGCATTATTCAAATCCATTGCAAGATATTTTGGACTTGACAGGGTGAAATAAATTCTGCTGAATGCTACAGGGCTTTCAGAAAACCATGCTCACAACTTACTGTGAAGGTTATTTTATTTATGGCACTGTGAACATATTGTCTTGCTTTAAATACGGTAAGCCTTAGCCATTTGTGGTGTCCCCCCAAAAAAAAAATAATACCAAATGATCACTTTTAAAACACATAAACAATAACCAGCAGATTTTTTAAAAATATAACCCACTCTTCTATAGAATAACCTCAGTATTTTGATGTTTTAAAAGCAGTCTTGAGAACCTCAGTGTCTCCATGAAAGAGGCTATATAAAGCTACTAGTACATTTGCCTCAGGAGATGACACCTTTTAAATTTCAATAACATAAAATGTTCTGGATTGTGACACCAAACAAAAATCTAACAGTATTCACCCACCAATGGAGCATATGCTATTTTGTAACCATATGTGAAATCATCTCTATTTATTTTATTTGGCAAAGAAAGGGAAAAGAAATTGCATGTAAAAGTTAAGTAAAGGAAATGGTTGCAGGGCTTCCATATTTCACTCATTGTAAAAATGTTGGCAGTTTGTGCAACTGTCCAATTCGCAGCTTCCTCAGCTTACTCCAAGCCTTAACTTCACCTGCTGTGCATTTTATGCACTGTGGTTACTGAAAAGTCCTGGGCATTATCCTTGCTGGCATTATCCTTCTTCTTCTTCTTCCTCTTCCTCTTCTTCTACCTCCTCCCCTGTCAGGGCCAGATGTTAAACTGCCAAAATGAAGCCACCTTTTTGGTGAGTTCATTCTGCAGTACTTTTTACCCAACCAAGTGTGAAAAACATTAACTTGGCATAACAAGGTGGCCATTGCCCAGGGTATGGCCGATTGTGGTTCAAAAATACCAAAATCTTCGAGGAGGTTCTTTCTGTGTACCCCGTGAACTCCACTGTATTATGGTTATCAACAAAATGGCTATTGCCAATGTTGCTTATCTGTCAGACACCCAATAGGCAGCAGCTGTGAAAAGCCCCAGGGAGGGACACCATGGAAGGTTTCTCAGGGCTTTCCAGGAAACATGAACAACTAGGAAGCTTGCAGAACTCAACGGGACAGTAAAATGTAACATGATCATGCTGTTAAAAGTGGATGAGCACTAAAACCCTGTCTGTACTTGAGGGAAAGTTTTTCAGACATTCTCTAGAGGAAGGAAACCACCTGCCTCTGCTGTCAAAAACTAAAAAAGAATGGGAAAGGACAGCTGGAGATTCAGCCAAGTTTTGAAGACAGAAGAATGGATTTTTTTCTCCCTTCTATACTCACCCAGAAGAAATACCCAGTGAGATATAAAGGATAGGTTGGTGAAATAGGATTCAGAAGACCTGAGTCAAGGTTCCTACTCAACCATAGAAAATAACAGGGAGAATGGAACTGGTTAAAACACTCCTTAAATATCCCAGTGACCTTGTAACCTCTATTAGGTTTGGTATCAGTTGTGAAGAAACTGAGGGGTCTAGAAAGGACCAAATCATCCGCTAAGCCACACTGCTTCTATTTGCTGGAGCTGGGTGATTTCCAAAGTTGCCAGCCTGTGCTAGGGCTTTGGGTGGTGGTGGAATCTCTCAATCATTCCCTTCTCCCACATTCTCAGTCCAAATAACTTGTTAAGGTTAGGATAATGCAGAAGCTCAAATTGTTAAGAGCAATAGTTGCTGTGATGATGATGAATGACATTATAAAGACCCAAATTAATTTGCCATGCTCAAATCTGATGTGTATTTCCCCTCCAAACACAGTCATTTATTCAAGAGGCATCAGCAATTCACTCTGAGTAGCATTGGTTGTATAATTAATTAGCTGTAAATACCATGAAATCTTGATTTTAGCTTCTAGGAGAGCTGCCAGCAGTCCATTGTTCCTTTTAAGAGCTAATTACTAAAATGTTATCTCTCAGATCATCTTCCACAGGGGATCTTGTATTGCTTCCATCATGTAATGTTCCCTCTCATTGCTTTTTTTGAAACGTTGTACATCAGTATATAACATCGTCATACACAGATAACCTTCAATAAGCATAAAAGCAAATAAAATGGATATTTTCATCAAGATCTAGCATCATATTGTTCTAATACATTATTGAAGGCTATTTAAATATATACATATAACTGTATTTAGTGGCATTTACACAGTAGTCAAGTAAATTTCTTTGACAATATAAAAGAACTCACCAATGTTCAGATACCCATTGCTACCTCTGGAGAGCCAGAAAGAAGTAGATGGTATTGCCAGCTCTGGGGCAATTAAATCATCATATTCCTCAAATTCAAAAATTGCAATGATGAAAAGGAAGAGTAAAGCAGAGTATTTAAGGAGAGGAAGAAAAATCCTGAAATTGATACAGAATGGCAGAAATCTAATAGAAGCAATAAATACCTGGGTGGTACCAATGGTAAGATATAGTGCTGGCATTGTAGATTGGACAGTGGCTGAGTTGGATGCTTTGGACTGGAGAGTAAGGAAGTTGATGGCTGCAAATCATTCTCTTCTTCCCTGAAGTGATCTGGATATACTATATGTGCTGTGAGAGGATGAAGGACAAGGATTGCTGGAAATGAAACAAAAGAGAGGAAAAGGTCTCTTGATAAATAGTTTCATAACAGTAATGAGAGGATGTTGAATGAGGTTTCTGGGGAAGATATCATCAATATTTCTGATTCAAAAGATGTATACAAGCAAGAGGTGTTAAGGAATAGAATAAACATTTGGAATAATAAACCATTACATGTTCAACATATTTTTAACAAATGAAGGTAAAGTGGATAGGGTTGATATTTTAGTGTGGCTAAAATCTGGCATTCTAAAAAGGAGACAGAAGAAATTGCATTTGCTTCCCAAGAACAGGCATTGTGAACCAACATAATTAAAGCAAACATTGGGGGGGGGAAGTAGAACTGACAGTAAATATACACTTTGTAAAGAAATGGATGGAAACAGTGGACTACATTATCAGTGGATGCAGTAAGACAGTGTAGGCGAACCTATGGCACATGTGCCAGAGGTGGCATGCAGAACCGTCTCTTGGCGCATGTGATTTTGTGGACAAGCCCTGCCCTGTACTACCCTGTGCCACTGATGCCAATGGCAGCACCGCTTCCCCACCCATCCCTCTCCCTCCACCAATGGGGAGGCAAGAGGGGAGGATGAAATCCCACCCAGGAGGCAGTGGTGGGAATGAGGTGAGGTGATAAGACATACCCCCACCCCTCCTAGCAGGCAGCAGCAGCAGTGGCGCATGCACAGGGGGTAGCATACACACACATGGGGGGCATGCACACATGCAGTGTGTGTGCATGCACATCCACAGGGGGTGCACACAGCATTCCTCCAACTGTTGTGGAAAAGAAGAAGGTCTGATTTATTGACATTGCTATACCAGGAGACAAACAACTGGAGAAAATCACAAAATATTGTGATTTGCAAATTGAAGTAGAGTGTCTATGGAGGAAGAAATCTGTTGTTGTTCCCATAGTGATTAGAGCCTAAAGGACTCCCTACATATTTGGAAATTTTGGACTTATCAGACATGAACATCCCAACTCTTCAGAAAACAACTCTACTAGGAACTGCATATATACTCAGACATTACCTTAAGAGTTCTTAAGTCCTTGTTTAGGGCTTGAACTGTTAATTTTATTCCAGTCCTGAACTGTGATTCAAATGGTTGATCTGCACCCAATAATAATAATAATAATAATAATAATAATAATAATAATAATAATAATAATAATAATAATAATAATAATAATAATAATAATAATAATAATAATAAATCTTATTCCAGTCCTTGACTGTGAATCAAATGGTTGGTTTGTATCCAATAATACTGTTTTAGAAAGAAGGAAATTAAACAAAGAAAAACATGTCATTGTTAACTGTTAACTGTTCCACCCTGCTAAAATATAAAATTCTAAATCCCTTCCCTTGAAAATGTGCTTGAAAATCATCCTGCATTTGTCACTCAGTGATTTCCTCCTTCCTCCCCTCCTGCCATTGATACAGATGATAGGGAATGCTATTTTTTTGCATGCCAGCTCAAGTAGAAAAAAATTGATGTTTCTAAGCATTGGTGCTGGCAAAGCCCCCCTGAGAAAATTCAGCTTCCATCTCTGAGTTATACGTGCAATAGAGTGGTGCTGTTCTTGGCCTGAAAAGAAAACAGCACTTCCCTTATTCATCTGATTTTTCCCCTAATGACAGAAAAGTGGAGTCCGAGCATTAATTGCAGAAAGTAGAAATTCTCTCTTACTTTGCAGTTCTCTCCTCTCTTAACATCATCTTCCTTCAGTCGCTACCATTTGGGTAATTTGACTCTAGTAGGCATTTAGCAGTGAAGAGATGTTTATTTTCAGTGTGTGTGTGTGTGTGTGTGTGTGTGTGTGTGTGCGTGCGTGCGTGCGTGCGTGCGTGCGTGCGTGCGCGTGTGTGCGCGTGTGTGTGCGTGTGTGCAGGAATATAAATGAATTGTCTTCAGAAGCACCCTAGGAAACTTTAGCAATAGGACAGATGGTTCATCATGAATTCAATATTTATTGGGACCCATGGCAAAATGTTTTGGGGATATTTGCAGCCTTGTCAATTTTATATGTTGGAATAGCCTGTGCTGTATTTCAAGTTAGACCTTGCAGTGTTCCTGGCAAAAGGGAGACTAGCTAGGAGTGCCAGATTTCTAGCCATATATTTTATTTAGCATTTTTCTCATTCCTTATTGTCAGGCGATTATCATACTCATTGCATCTGCCTCAACGTCAGTCATTTGAAATGGCAAACCATCATTTTCCTAAAGTATGGCAAACTGCCACTGTTTAGTGTGAGCAGAACATTATGGATACAAGCCCAAAGCCCACATAACATAATCTGAAACACTACATCTGTAGAAAGAAGCCATATTGCAGTAGTATTTGTCACAAACGCATGGTTGTATCCAGTGACACGAATGATGGGATTCCTTCATACTTTCATGAGACTCAAAGCTGTAAGAATGATAGCAATGTAAAAAAATCATTTTGCCAACATGTTATAGGTGCACAATGTTGTGCTCCTGTACGTTTTTGTCCATTTTTGCACCATTTTGGGAGATTGGTATTTTTCTGCACTGTACACAGGATACTGGCACATTTGCTGAAGAATGGTATTTCAAATATGAAAGTTTGTTTGTTATTTGATTTTTAGTGAACTAATAAAGGCATCACCTCCACCTATATTTGTGAGGTGTACAAAGTTGCTGTTCTTACTCACATACCAGTAAGGGATCGAGACTTATCAGACTTCAAAACCATGCAAAGAGCACAATATGATTATGGGTGGTTTCTTTTGTGTCATTTATTGCTGTTTTTTTAAGAACCAACTGTTGTTTCTTTTAAGGTGCAGTGAGAAGACAGATCTGCAGCACAAGAGAATTCGATCTTCCAACCCTCTCTCTGGCTTAAAGATGCCGTTCTTTCATTGTCCAGAATTCATAACAAACAGTCCCATCAATTTTGCTCAAGTCAGTGGCTGCACTAAATAAGGTAATGCTTCTGAAACTACCTAAGCATTCTACTTGCAGAGGTCCAGCTTAAATTTAAGGGCCAAGATGGGGTGACAAAGTGCGTTGTAGTCTTGTATCTGGTCATATGCCCAACTTAAGATGGTACTTTGTCAGTTAACCACAATTAGCCATGGCCAGTTATGCATGCTTGACAGAAATACCAATAGGACTCTGGGCATAGAATTAAAGAAGGAATGAGCCAGAGCTCTCAAGCAGGTTGTGTTTAAAAAGGCTGTTCAAATTTCTGTTTACAAGCATGTCAAAAACAAAACACTCTTCTATAAGGATATTGAAAAACTGTCTTTCATTGATATTAATTCTCCTCCTTCTATTTTATCACTTTTCACCACATATTTCTCCTATGGCATCCATTGATAAGATAATATGGCCATTCAAATTTCATGACTTAATTCTTAATTTTGAAATGAGTTAATTTAAGAATTTATGGTGGACCAATTATATAGACTTTACAATTAGTCACTCCCACTCTTCCATTAATGTTGCTAAGAACTGGTCTGATTTCTAATTTTCCATGTATTTTGTTTCAAATGCAACATTTTCCCCCTGGAAACATCTTAATGTTATTAACTGTAATTTGTTCAGAAATCAGATGGGTGGACAAGATGCGAAGATCTTCACAGCAATATTGGCTAACCGTTTAAATAGTTTTATGGGGGAATATATAAATGTTGATCAAGTTGGGTTTCTAAAAGGATGACACATGGCGGATTTGACTAGAAGGGTATTAGATTTAATAGACAATGTTAATCAAACAAAGGAAAAAGTGGGATTACTATCATTGGATATTTTTAAGGCATTTGATTCATTGCAGTGGTCTTCAATTAAGGAAATAGTTAGAAAATATGGGTTCGGGGATAAATTTAACAGGGTTATAGATTTACTATATCAAAAAGGAAATGCCAAGGTTAGAGTAAACGAGGAGCTTACGGATGTGGTAAAGCTAGAGGCTGGTACTAGGCAGGGTTGCCCATTATCTCCTATCTTGTTTATAATGGCAATGGAGATTTTAGCTAAAAGTATAAGGGAGGATTCAAATATAGAAGGGATTATGGGTAATAAAGTAAGTATGTACGCAGACGATACATTGCTTATGGTGAAGCACCCGGAGCAGGTGATGGATAGGATTAAAGATCATCTACAAGTATTTCAAGCTATATCTGGATTAAAGATAAATTGGGACAAATCTGAATTGATGTTGTGCAATTTGAAACCGAGTGAGATGGGTAGCACGGTGTCGACACTTAATATACAAATCAAAGATAAGCTGAAGTATTTGGGGATAATCATTTCAAATAAATTAGAAGAACTCAAACGATTGAATTATGACAGCTTGAGAATTGAATTTAAGAATAAAATACAAGAACTTCAGAAGTTAAAACTGTCATGGTTCGGAAGGATTGCCATGTGTAAAATGATATTGTTACCAAAGATTAACTTTTTATTCGATACACTAGCGATCCACTTAAAAGAGAAAGAAATTAATGAGTTTCAAAAAATGTTTAATGGCTTTTGTAATGGAGGTAAAAAATCTAGGCTTCCAAAGAAATTATGGTATTGGTCTCAGAAAAAAGGGGGTTTGGGTATGCCAAATTTGTTATTATATTATCAAGCATTTCAAGTTAAGAATGTTGTGAAGATCTTGGCAAGAGAAAAGGTAATTTGGGAACAATTGGAAATGAAAGAGTATAGAAATATTGGAAACTTGATTTTTTTGGGAATGAAGGATAAGGTGAAAAGGTCAAATAATTTTATGATGAAAGGTCTCATGGAGGTGTGGAAGAAGGTAAAAAAAGATATGGTTCCGAATCTCTCTCCAATTTTGGAATTGACTGATATGATGTGTTTCCCAATAAAATTAGACAAAGAAAAAATGGAAATATTGGATAAAAATGGGACGCTGTTATTGAAGGATTGGTTAAAAGCGTGTGACGTTGATGCCGAGCGGAAAAAAATGTTTGAGATATTAAATCTGAATTGGTTTCAGAAGTTAAAGGTGGACAATTGGAATAAAAAATATAAAAGAGAAATAGGGATAGATAGAATACATACGGAATTTGAGGAATTGGTAAGGAAGATTAGAAAAGGGGAAAGCAGTATTAAAGGTCTTGTAAGCAAGCTTTATAATATACTGAATAGAGGTGCAGATCCACAGGAGGACTTGAAACGGAAGTGGGAACAAAATTTGAATATAAAAATCGGGGAGATTGAATGGAAAAATAAATGGAAAAAGAGGATTATGAGAACAATGTCTGTAAGAATTAAAGAACATAATTTTAAAATGTTGTGGCAATGGTACCTGACACCATTAAGACTTTACCAGATGGATAATAAAAGAGATAAGTTATGTTGGAGATGTAAAGAAATTGATGGAACATACGAACATATGTGGTGGAGCTGTAAAAAAATAAGGGATTTTTGGGGAAGAATAGAAAATGAGTTTGGTGAAATATTGGGTAAAAGTGTTAAATTGGTGTCGGGTACTATTCTTTTAACGAATGTGGAAGGCTTGGGTCTAAACAAGGAGGAAAAAGAATTATTGGAAATCGCACTGGCAACGGGTAGACAATGTATAGCTAGAAATTGGAAAAACGATGTAGATATACAGATTGGAGAATGGTATAAAGAAATGTGGAGTTTAGCACTGAACGATAAATTGACATGGGAGATTAAAGTCAAAAGAGATAATTTAAAAGAGAATAGATTTTGGAATATATGGAAACCGTTCGTGGATCACTCTATTATGGCAAATGATAGTTCAGGACCAGTACCATTTCAAAAAAGTTTTTGGAGTTGAGTAGAAAATAAACTCTCCGGGCATTGTACATATTCACAGGGTGATTATTATTTGTAAAAAAGATTTGTGGTAGTACAGAAAATTTTTTTTCCTATCATTTTGGACTTTGAAATAATGGCTCTTAATATTTGGTAGTTAAATAGTAATTAATGAGTATAGATATTGTTATGTGCTAGCATACAGTAATGTTTGTTAGTATGATACTATGGATTTGTTAGTGTATTGTATTGTTAACGTATTGTTAATGTTTTCTTTTCTTTTTTGTATGTTTATTAAAAACTTAATAAAAATATATTAAAAAAAAAGAAATCAGATGGGTGCCTCTTGGATGGCAGGATAGTTAATACATAATAATAAATATTATGTAAGGCTGCAGTCTTTGATCTACTGTGGAGTAACAATATGATCTAATCACCAAATGTTTTCTGCTGGAGGACTTAGGGCAGGAATAAGCAATGTGTGGGTTGCAGACATAGTCATACTCTCTCTCCAATGGCTCTCTCTCCAATGGCTATGGTGGCTGCATCTGCTTTATGGTGGCTGCAGCTGTTTAGGTAGCTTGGTGGCTTAGGTATTTCAGTGGTTTCTGCATCTGGCTGTGGATCCAGAGGTTGGGAATTCAGTTTCCCACTGTGCCTCTTTGACAGGGGTTGGACTTGATAATGCAAAGGATCCCTTCCAGCTCTGCAATTCTAAGACTTTGATTTGCTTATTAATGTCGTCTAGTAGGATCTGAACAGATTCACAGATTTGGTTTTGCAATTTTGAAAGAACTCCACGGACTCTAGTTGATTCCAAAACTACCTACCCCTCTTATGATGACATAGTCTCTAGAGACCATGTTGCCTTCACCAACATCCACCTTAGTGTTTTGTCCTGCTAATGGGATTAAGCTCTGCTGAACTGGTTGGAAATCTTTTTTTTTTATTTCACATCATTAAAAACGCAAAGGAATTTAAATGTAAAACAATTTATTCAAACAATTTTAAATCCTGGTTACAAAGGTTAAAAAACGATTAATAGGGTCTGTTTTTTAATTACCCTTTCCACATGTTGAAGAAAGTGTGATCAGCAGGCTTCATTTTTTCCTATCTGTTTACAAGGCTTTGCAGATCTCCCTAATTCTGTGGTCAGTGTTGATATCTGGTTTACATTTTTGGTGGTCAAACAAGATAATTTAAGGAATAAGAAATAATAGTAACTATATGCAACACAGACTGAAATCAAATTTTGGAACAAGCAATTCTTAATTTCATAGCCTTGTCTTTCTCTTTCCATGAAGCACAATCATGACTGCTCTGGCCACCTGCTTGGATAGTTCATCCATAACAACTATCACAAAGATACTCATTGAAGCAGTGTTGCAAAATGCTATAGATATATGCTCTTGTAATCACTTGCATGGCCCTGTAGCACTTTCTTGATGAAATAGGCTGTGTTTAATCAGTCTTTAGGCCAAGAAAGTTTCCCAGTATCCCAAGTGAAGGCTGACCAGTGGCTAAATGTTGAGGGTCCTAGAAGATTTATAACCATTTCAATATAATCAAATTTCTATATTCAGGGATCTAAAGTATGTTTGTGGGTAGTGGCATCTGCAAACCTTTATATTCCCCACCCTGCCCCCATATCTTTTTACCTCAGGGGAGATACTTCCTGCTGAAACCATCGTTCATATCTCTGTGGGTGATGGCTGATCAGTAGCTTCACCAGAAGCCCCATGTTCTTGTGTGCTTCCAGTATTTGCATCAGACTCCTAGGGATTTTAAAGACAAAAGTAATTTTATTTTAGCATTCTTCCTTATTTTCACCATCAGGCTTGTGCATTTTGTAGGAGAGGGTTAACGTTTACCTGCATAACAACATTTTTGGGATAAATTGCTTCTAATTAGATGTCCAATATTTGGCTCATCTGTTCTTCATGTACATTTTTTTGTGGGTGGAAACTGTTCATCTTCTCAAACAGTGCTGATATAAAGCTTTTGTGGTTTGGGCTTTGAGAGTGGTGTTGGTTCAGTTATCATTATAGGCTTCTGTGGCAGGCTAGAGGCCTCCATGTTTTTTCATCAGAATCTATTTGGGCAAGCAAAAGGACAGCCTGTGCCAAATCTGCTACAAATGCTATATCTATGGGTACATATATTTTATAGAGAGGGCTCATGTGCCCCTGCAGCACCAATCTGGGCTAGTGTTGACCCCACATGCAATGGGGATATGGCAGTCCCCCAATCAGTATGTAGCTCCCAGGGTTCAAAAATCTCTTCCTATTTTTCCACAACTGTTTGTAGAGGGGTTACAGGGTTCTCTTCAGCCAGTCACGTCGCATGCCTGAGTTATAGCATAAGGGTATTGGTTTCAGATTGCATTGCTTCATTTCAAGGGTATAATGGCATACATTATTTCCAGTCTGGGATGTAAGGGGTCCAGTTCCAGTTTCAGAGTATACCAAAGGTTGGCCATTTGCACTTCTTGGTGGTATTTCCTGTCATTTGGCACTAACCATGCGACTTCCAGTAATGGAGAATAACAAGACATGACATTTCCTGTCATGTGTGTAAACAAATGCATGTGGCCCCATTTTGTCAGCAAGTAGGTCCACCAAGGTATTTCTGCTACCCAAGAAAGCCGCCTTACTCTGCCAAGTGGTAGTGCGAGCCACTGGTAAAATACAAAGCTAATTCACCTTAGTCCCCTAGCATGGGTTAAATTATTCAGTCCTTTCACTATCGCATTTCCTTCTAAAAATGAAATTCACAGTCCTGAATAGCTGAGTGATTTTTTTTTGCTCCTGATTGAGAGAAAAACTCAAGTTAGAAAGAAAATAATAAACTATTTAAATCAAAGAAAGCATTGACCTTGTACTCTGTTTGCAGATTTTGAGGGTGATAATAGCAGCCTTCCTCTCAAAGACCAAACTCTCCAGAATTAGTGAATGCAATATTAAGGGTTTTTTAATCTTCTAATAAGAAACCAACTTTTTAGTTACCTTTAGTGCTTATCTTCCTTCCCTCACAGGAGTTCCTGGCAATTTCAAGAGAATCAGATAATAGAAAACAATAATAAAAGGATCATCTCTCACACAGTTTATTTTGTGGTTAATGAGCAGCAGGCTGGGGTCAACCTGTCTCCATTTGAAAATATATTTCCATCTGTTCACATAGAACTGTAAATGACAAAGATTATTTATGTACTGCTACAACATTTACAAAAATTATTACAAGCTGTCAGTAGACGGCATACTGGGTCCATGGATTATTTTTCAGCCTCAGATTATATTGGACATTTTGTTATCCTTCAGCGACCTAAAATGGTGAAGTTGGCAGGATCAGTTTGCTTCACTATTTCATTTACAGACAAGAAGTTTCTGGTGAATACTATCTCTTAAACTGTGATCCATTATTGAGAGGGGGGCACATCCATTATATTTTAAAGCTTTCTTGTTTGTTTAATTATTTTTTTGTTGAATTTAAAATTGAAGTATCAACCTTGACATCCATGGCTAACATCACATGAAATACTTTATTAAGTATTTTAATAAGAAGCATGTGAATGTCAGTAGCTTTACAGCTTTTACATGTACTCCATTCCTCATCAGACAAGTCACAAGCAGGAATGGATGGGAAAATAGAGCAAAATAATATATATCATACGCTTACATGGCCCAAAGCCATAACTTTCCTGGTTATTCTGGTGTAACACTCATTATAACTTTGGAAGGCAGACTGCCTCAAGTTTATTCATTCATTCATTCATTCATTTTTCCAATTTATATAGCCGCCCAACTCAAAATGACTCTGGGCAGAAAAAAGTTAAGAAATTACTATAGACATTATCTGTTGCATGGTGAGTTGTGTAATTTAGTCTGCAAATGATAATGCCTAAGGTAGTTTCCTAATTTGGGGCAATTTGTCTCCCCCCCCCCCAATTGGATAGCTATACAAGATGATTTAGGTCAGTAGGGTGGGGGGAGAGAAGGAGAAGTAGTGGTGGTGATTATGATAGAAGTTAGTATCAATGATTTCAAGGGGAAAGACTTATAGCAATTACACAAAACACTGAAAGTCAAATTCTTTTATGCAAATTTAGCCCATTGCTGTTGAAACCGACTACAGACACACAGTGTGTACTATCGTTGACAACTTTGGATTTAAAGACATCACTATGAACTCTGGACACTGAGGGCCAAGACATTCCAGAAAATAAAGTTTCTGCCGATTGGAATTTATGATGGCTGAACTCAGCCCAGTTCAGAAGGAACTGTGCTAGTTGATGGATTTGGGGAGTTGTCGTCTGAAAAAGTTACATTTCCAAACTCCAGTTGAACTGCTGTAGACTCTACAGTAAAATCATCTACATGGGAAGGACAGAAGGGGTTGAATTCAGATTAGGTGGAGGACAACTGGGCTGAAGAAATAGGACTCCCTGCTTCTCCTCAGCTCAACAGCTTCATTGCCTCCTTGAAACTGATTGATAGAGGATAGTGGTGCTATATAGTGTGCATGTGGTGCATATGTCAAATTAAGCAGAAATACCTTCCATGAATAGAGCTTTTTGCCCTTACACCCCAAATGAAGAGTCAGGCACCTGAGTGAATTTAACTAGAGCCACATTTATTAATGAACAAAGTGCAACTAGAAAAAGGATCTTATAAAGGGGACTAAAGTAGTGCAGTTTGGGCAGAAGATGACAGTGAACATCCCACCTGGAAGGGGACAGAGGTGGGCTTGCACCCCAGGAGAGGCAACTATTTACTTCCCTCTGATGATACAATAAGAAGCATATGCCTTCCTGTCCAATGCATGGCTTGGGAGAAGCAGCCAGAACTACCAATGACCAGAACATCTCCTCCCTGGAAGACTCTAAGTCAGCTGTGAGGCCTACCACTCACTGCCCTTGGACCCTTTGGGACAACTTAGACCACACTACCCACCAAAGGTGGCATAAAGCAACACATCTCAGCCAATTGGCCAAATCCCATCAGTGCAGAATAGGACAAGTGGGGGGGGGGGAACCCACACTACCGACCAATTGCAGTGTGGGCCAAAAATTCCTATCTGGCACCTAAGCGACCAACTACTCTCATCCTGCACCTAAGGTCAGGAGGGTGGGCCACCACTAAGCACCAATGCATGCAGGGCCAGGGGAAAATGTCAACCCATTAATAACCCTCCAAGAAACCCCACCCTTCACCACCATGCCAAACCTGATTGGCCCCCACACAGTAGTCCAACTCCATCTGAAGAAGAATGACATGGCAAAGGGCACTCTACTTGCACAATTGCATGTGTGAATTCCTGTCTTCTTATGGAAGGCAGATTCTAGAACTGAATTAATATGTATTTTTCACATCTAAAAATTTAAGATGCAGCCTAAGAGTTTCTAACTAGAAGGGGTTTATCTCTAAACTTCCAGTTTTCTGTTTCAAGAAAGCTATCCTAATGTGGGGTTCCACTGTTTTTAAAAATTGTGTTTTTCAAACTTTGTCTAATTTTGTAAGCCACCTAGAATAGGTACTCATGTACATAGATAGGAACACAGAAATATTGAGTCTGATATTGTACCAGCCAGGATGATTTTAAACTGCGAAGTCTGACCTGGATTTTTCTTACCACCAGACAAGCCCTGGGAGAGTCAACAGTTCAATCCCAGCCTGCCTTGACAGTCCCCTCTTCCTAGGGTTAGTTACTAATCAGTGTGTCAGTCTAATCCTGGTAGCATAACTAAAAAGAAACAAACTCCCTTGACTTGTGTAAATAAACACAATGGCTGAGATTTTTTTTAAAAAAGGTTTAATTTCATTAATACTGAGCTATTAATAAAAATCAATAGTGACAAACAAATTGTGACAAACAAAAGGCAGTTTCCACTAATGCTAATAAACATTTCAAAATATTGCAGGCAAGACAAACTATCGATTTCCCCACAAAATATTAACCCTGCTTTTCTACTCTAGAGGAACCTTCCTACCCCATTCAACTGAATTATCTCTGGACAGCAGCAATCTCAAAGTCCTGCTCATCTTCTTATTTTACCTCAGCTCTCTCTGTGTTTATTTTACCCCAGCTCTCCTTTTTATCTCAATTCCTTTACATCTTCGGCTCCCTTCCCTGGCCCGCCCGGTCAGGGAAGGTGGGAGCCCAGCTGGGACTGATTGCCGGACGCGGGGCTATGAATAGCCGCCGCCACCGAGCCCGAGAGCCGCGCTACATCTTCGGCTCCCTTCCCTGGCCCGCCCGGTCAGGGAAGGTGGGAGCCCAGCTGGGACTGATTGCCGGACGCGGGGCTATGAATAGCCGCCGCCACCGAGCCCGAGAGCCGCGCTACATCTTCGGCTCCCTTCCCTGGCCCGCCCGGTCAGGGAAGGTGGGAGCCCAGCTGGGACTGATTGCCGGACGCGGGGCTATGAATAGCCGCCGCCACCGAGCCCAAGAGCCGCGCTACATCTTCGGCTCCCTTCCCTGGCCCGCCCGGTCAGGGAAGGTGGGAGCCCAGCTGGGACTGATTGCCGGACGCGGGGCTATGAATAGCCGCCGCCACCGAGCCCGAGAGCCGCGCTACATCTTCGGCTCCCTTCCCTGGCCCGCCTGGTCAGGGAAGGTGGGAGCCCAGCTGGAACTGTTTTCCCAGTAGTGGGGGCATTAGGGCCTCGGTGAGAATGTTTCGAAGCCAGGGGTTTTCTCATGGACGGGAGGGAACTGAGGGTTTGGGCAATCGTTCTTGGGATTCAGTACTGTACTTAATGGTATTTTGTATAATTTATATTTGTATTTGCTTTTGCACTTTGCATTTGGTGTAACTGTTTAATGAATTGTATTGAATATATTGTAATGCATTGTGATATATTGTATTTTTTGTGGGATTATTATGTTGTATTATTATGTTGTATTTCTAACTTGTAAACCGCATTGAGTCGGTCCTTGGGCTGAGAATTGCGGTATATAAATTAAAATTTCTATTCTATTCTATTCTATTCTCTCAGGGTTCTTGCACCTTCCCCATCAATCATTCACTCTCAACCAATCCCAGTCCAACATGCAAATCAGCTCTTCTTAACATTCTATCTCTACCTGTTGCTGTTAATCTTCCCTGTCTTTACCTGCACTATTTTTACCAAGGCTACTTTCTATCCATTCGTACCTAACACTCGGCACATGTTCTCATTCTTTTCTCTACTCATTTGAATCACTTTGCGTGTCCATCATGCAAATCAGTTCTCCTACATTGCATATCAATGTACAGTAAAACCCTGGCTTATGACTGCCTTGGTTTATTTTTGCCGCGGTTTACGATGGCAAATCTAGGGGAAATGATGCCCCGGTGTATGATGTTTTTTCACCTTATGACCGGGAATTCCCCAGAGTCCAAAATGGCTGCAGGGGTATTTAAGACCACCCGTAACCATTTTGGACTCTTGTGTGTTCACGGCACCTCTTCCAGAGCCGTCGCTAAGGTGTGGGATTTAGAAGACATCCTGCACTTTAGCAATGGCTCTGGAAGAGATGCTGTGAATGCACAAGGCAAGGCAAGGTCACCACTGTGAATGCACAAGGCAAGGTCACCACTGCAATTGGTCACCACTGCAATTGGCTCTCTCCCCCCTTCACCTCACTGACCTGTTCACAGAGGGTGAGGAGAGGCGAGTGGTTTGCCTAGCCCGGCTGTGGTGTCTTCAGTTGGAGAGCCATCAAGATGCTCCAGTGGCCAGACAAACCACACCTCTTTGTCACCTGACATCCATCCTGAAGAAGAAGTGCTGGAGTCCAGAGAAGGTAGTGAAAGGTAGCATCCCACATTTTTGGGTGGTGGTGGTGGAGTATTTTTTTTAGAGGTCAGGAACATTTTATTTATTTTCGATGCATTCCTATGGGAAAATGTGTTTCAGTTTATGATTGATATGGTTCCCGACAAAAGCTGTCAGAACAGGCCACAATCATAAACCAGGGTTTTACTGTATGAGCATACACTAGCCTAAGTCCCAAAATCCTTTTTTTAAAAATCATTTAAAAATAATCAAAAGTGGCATAGCAACATTCCATTTTGAATAATTTATTTTAAAAACCTGCAGCAGTAGTGAAGACAGGCTTCAGCTGATTGGTGGAGCCACTAATGAGCAGTAACATTTCCGCTGCTGCCACAGATCACCCCCACCAATTTGCCATTTCCATTGTCAGTCTGCTTGAAAGCAGAAACCTCAGTAAATACCAAAACAAACAGACACACATTTAAAATAGGTTTATTTTCTCCTGATTCAAGAATTGATGTAAAATAAAAATCCATCTGGCAAGTAGTTTAAAATAACCCACTTTGATCATTGTAGGATCTTCAATTTTTAAAATTGATTTTACCTGTGTTAACCATGATGCAAATGTATAACTTTTTAAATGTGTAACCAAAGCCCTAGACCAGGGGTGGCCAAACCCCGGGCCATGGGCCTAATCTGACCCACACATATCATTATTCCGGTCTGCAGTGGCCTCCCGGGCACCTTTAGACCTGCCCCCACCACCGAAAGTCAGAAAATGCCATCACAGTGGCAGGAACTGCATGGTTTTTGCTGCTTTGTGCACAGCTTCTGCTTCTTCCCAGGGCAGCAGGAGCCTCTCCGGAGCATGCTCACTCTGGTTTGGTAATTTTCCAAGCCTTCTCCACTGCGCTTTAGCAGCTGGAGAGCGGCAGTGGATGGCTTCTGGTGCCGGGAGATGCCAGCGCAGAACCAGGATGTCCTCCACCACTGCTCTCCAGCTCTCAAACCACAGTGAAGGAGCATCGGGAAATTACCAAACTGGAGCTAATATGCTCTAGAAAGGCTCCCACCACCCTGGGAAGTGGTGGAGGCTGTGCACAAAGTGGCAAAACCTGCACTATTCCTACCACCACCACTGCCAATGACACCAATGTCGACAAAAATGTATGTTGTGAACGCAGCCGCGCCTCCAGCCCCCACAGCTAAGCACAGTGTCAGGAACTGCCTCCTGCCGGGAATACATTGGGAACCCCTGTCCTAGACTTTAAGAAACCAATTTATGTAAATGGGCTTGGATCAAATGCAACACCCACATAAATGGCAGATATACTATATCTTTAATTTGTCCAAATCTGATATTTGCTGCTGAACATCTCCTCAGGCTCAAAAAAAAAATATGGAATGGACTCATTAAGACAAAGATCAGCTATAATAATGGAGAGGAAATCTGCTTCATTAAAGAGACTTTTTGATCTCATCTGAAATACAAAGGTCACAATGAACATTAGGGACTTTTTTTTGTTTGCTAAGCAACCTGATAAAAAAATTATCCTCCATAAATTCCAAGTTTCACCTCACAGGAAAAACTGAAATTAACTATGTCAGTCATTCAGTGAAAAATATATTGCCACTAAGTAGTATTAAATTGTTAGGAATGATGATGATGATGATGATGATGATGATGATGATGATGATGATGATGATGATGACGATGACGATGACGATGATGACGATGATGACGTTGATGATCTCTACTGGGCTACTTTCAGAAGCCTTTACAAACATAAATAAAGTTACTTCTGGCTGTGATTAAGCCTCAGGACTGAGAAGGAGAAAAAATGAACCATAGAAATTGTGAAGTTTTCATTCAAGGTCATGCTGTGTGTTTGAGATCCCATAGCAGTTGTGAACGTAGGCCATTGGTGGTATATTTCATTTGCACTCTAGTAAAGCACTAGGAACAGAGCATCTTTATACAGAAAAAAAGAAGTCCTCGTTACATTTACAAGGGCAATGTGAGATAAATAATAATAATTTAAAATGGAAGGACTAATGCATGCAGAACATGTGATTTTATTTCAGACTGTATGTGGCAATGAACATAAAAAGATACATTAATTGAAACCATCAAAAATTGACTTTCACAACTGCTGAGGGTGAGGTGCTTTATAAAGATCACAATTCTATAGTGAAACCCCCTCGATTTATGTGCATGCATGTTTTTAATGTTTAAGCAAAGTCGATTGTGGGGACAAACGTAGTACTGTATAGACCACTGGAACCGTTTGTCAAATGAATTTATTGTAGAAATCTTCTCAAAGTAATACAAAAGATCCGAAACCCTTTCGCTACAGGATTTTTCAAAAGTTTTCTTCGGGGATCTAAATAATAATTTGATGCAATTACTAATCGTCATATAAAATACAACATACCTATATACATATATACATGATCTTGGATGAACAAAATATACATACCTATAGTGTTGAATCAATTTATAAAGTTTTAAAATATTCTATCGCGTCCTAGACCTCCCTTGTTAATTCTTTTGGTGTCGTCGGACGTTATTCAATCTAACTCTAAGAACATTTTTAAAGAGAACTTTTCGCACAGCTGATCAATCATAGAAAACAAGTGTAATCAATCTCTTGATTTAGCCCATTTGGGTGCAATGTGTTGAAACGGTGGATGAAAAAACTCTCCCTCTGTCTTAAAGCAATATCCATGTTGATGTGATAATAAGGTTGCTGTTTAATGCATTCCAAAACCACAAATTTAAAATCTTGGTCATTATGGTTTGCTTCAATAAAGTGGTTGACTAATGGTGCAGACAGATTTTGTTTGCGAATTTTGGATCTGTGTTCCCCCACCCTAGTTTTGATTTTCCGGGAAGTTACCCCCACATAACCCAATCCACAGGGACAGGTTAGTAGGTAGATACAACCCGAACTGTTACAATTCGAAAATTGTTTTAGATGTAAAATATAGTTGCTGCTGTGGATCGAGACCACTCTAGTTTGCCAAGCTAAGGAGCAATGCGTGCATTGGCCACATTTAAAATGTCCTGTTACTAATGGTTGCTTGGGTGAGGAACGAACTGTATGGTCTGTTCTACTTACTATCTGCTGTATAGATTTCGATTTCCTCAAGCCTATCCGAGGTGGAGAGGAGCAACCTGGTATATGGTTAACAATGTGCCAATGTTTATTGATAATGCTCTGAATTTGATTTGACAATGGAGAAAAAACAAAAGAACAATGGAGTCTATTCTCTGGTATCCTAACATTGTTTCGAAGCAATCTGTCCCTTGGAATAGCCCTAGCTCTCATTAAGTTGTCTTTGATAATCTTATCTGGATAACCTTTCTGTTGTAAAAAGGAGGTGATACTGTTACTAGCTCTTTCAAAGTCATACTCCAAGGAGGAGTTCCTTTTTGCTCTTAGAAATAATCCATAGGGCAAATTATATTTCAAGTGATACGGATGGAATGATTTGAAATCCAAGTATGCATTTCTGTCCGTCTTTTTCCTATATAATTTGACCCTCACTTGCCGCTCTGTTGAGATGTAAATATTGACATCTAAAAATGGAATTGAGACTGCCCCAAAGTTATATGTAAATTTGAGGTTCATGTTAAGAGTGTTGACCCAATCCACAAATAAAGGTGCCACATCCAAATCATTAACAATAAAGAAAAGATCATCTAAAAAACATTTATAAAAAATAATATTTCGAAAAAATGGGTTGTTTTCCTCTTTAAGAAGAAATTCTTCCTCAAACTTGATCATATATAGGTTGGCCAGAGAGGGTGCTACTGAGCTCCCCATGGCCACTCCTTTGATCTGTAAATAAATTGTTTTACCATATCTGAAAAAATTATGGTCTAAAACTAAATCCAGAAGCCCCAATAAAAAGTGTGTAGGGGGATGTAGCTCATTGCGTGTTTCCAAAAACTCATATACTATTTCTTTAATATCGTCCAAAGGCACGTTGGTATAAAGCGCCTGGACGTCCATAGTAATGAATCCCCCACCCCTGGGCACCTGCACGCCCTCTATTTGTGTGATAAAGTATGTATGTATGAGGCAGTGTTCATAGTAAAAGGATTGAGATAGTAATCCAAAAAACGTGATGTGGATTCCAGAGCGGATCCAATCGAGGAGACAATAGGTCTTCCTGGCGTGATGCCATCATCAGGACGGTCTTTATGAATTTTGGGGAGTAGGTGGAACACAGGCATTTTAGGATTAGCATTATACAAAAAGTTCTGAGTAGATTCAGATATGTAACCCATAGCTACCCCTTCAAATAAACTATCCCTAAGGAGATTCAAAGTTCTATTTGTGGGATCATGATCTAATATTTTGTAAAATTCCTTATTAGATAGTTGTTTTTGGGCTTCCCTTTCGTATTCACTAATATCCATAATCACAATGCCCCCTCCCTTATCTGCTTTCTTGACAATAATGTCAGAATCCATTGCTAGCTGTTCTAATAGCTTCATATCATTAAGGGATAGATTGTAACCCCATTTCTTCTTAATACTTTCGCTCTTCTCCAGGTCCCGCAGCACAAGCCTGTAAAAAACCTCTATAGAAGGATCATTGGGAGGAGGGGGAAAAAAGATTTAGGTCTAAATCTGTCTGCATAGTCCTTACCTTGAAAAAAACTTTTAAGTCTAAGTAAGCGTATTAGTTTAAACATGTCTACCCTAGTAGTAAAAGGGTTATTCCAATTCCAATTCCAATTCCAATTTTAATTTGTACCCCGCCCCACTCAGCACATGGCCGACTCTAGGCGGCCTTACAACATAACTGAAAATACAATATACAGTGAAAAATGCAAGCGAAATTGATATCTATCTAAGCATAAGCACAATATGCAATATAATACACATTACAATAAAATAAACAGTCCCTAAACTATTCCAAAATAAATAAAATAAAATACAGTATTATATTATGCGAACAGGGCTACAGTAAAATTATACAAAATTCACACTTACAAGGTTTACAAAGCAACTACTTGGATGGCCTGAAGATGATATACATCTTTTTTACAAAGCATATACTTGGATGTAGGCACAAACCCCAAACCCAAAGAGAGTAACTCGATTGTCCTTGTTGGAAACAACTTACTGGAAAGATTGAAGACTAAGTCTTCCGCTTGCGTGAGGCTTTTCTTTGAAAAAAATTAGACCGTGGTTGTTGTCCAGAGGCGGCCGACGAAGATGCCAAGCGTGTAAGGGGTGCTCTGCGAGAAGGCTCCGAGGTAGCCTCATCATTAGAGGTTGATGGAAAATCTGTATCAGAGCATTCTGCATCCGTGGAAACTAAAGGGTCATGCCAGGAAACCCTACGCCCTTTATTTACGAATTTCCTCCCTTGGAACCGCCATCTGTAAACACGTGCCATGGTGTAGTCTCTAATATCTCTCTCAAATTTTTTATTTTTGAATTCAATAAGAGATTCCTGGAAAGTGTCCAGTTTGGACTTCAGAGCATCAAAGTCCGGTGGTGAATGTAAAACTAATTCAAACATTCCCACCAATATTTTAGGATGCATTTACAAAAGAATTGTAAGCCAAAACAATCTGGAACAAGAGATTTGGCCACCACTCACCCACAGTAAAGGGCATAGTATTGAAACCCAGGCAAGCTATTTTGAGGCAGAAGATCCCATAATTCCAATACTTCCCTCAGGTAGTCAAGTGAGAAGTTGAATGTGTACTTCTTTATCATTCTTTCATGGCACCCAAAATCTTCTTCCTGACACAGCTATCTCATTTGGTGTGATGTTTGAGTTCCATGAGCCCTGAGAGAAACAAATAGAGTCTGATGAACTTTTATTTTTAAAAGAAAGAAAGAAGAAGAAAGCAGGAGAAATAGAAGCTAAAAGAATATAAGTCAATTTTTCTCTTCATTTATAATTGAAGAAATAAAAGATTTGTTTTGGCAATAGCTGTCAAACTGTCAGAATTGAAACTCTCAGGATAATCGTATTTGCATATAGTAACAAACAGAAATATAAAGTCAAGCAGAGAAGCAAACATTTAATAGAAATTAATTTCTCAAGTGGAAACGCAGGTAAAGTGGGAATTCATCACAATGATAAAGAGGAAGGGATCATCTTCAGGCCATGTCCGTTTACTGAAGTAGAGTTGGTGAAGTTACTGTCTTGGTCTACAACTTCAAGAATACATCAGCCACCATGGTTAGTTTTAGTTGGAGATTAGCTTTAGTTGCAATTTGCTGCTGATCAAGCCATGTTCCTGACATACTTGCATCAGGTTGGTATCAGTGATATATACAGTTATATATATATCAATGAAGTTAACTGGCTGCTAATTGATGAGTAGCTGCTTGCACCCCTCATTTTGTGCTAAGTTGCATGACTGGTGTACAACTGTGAATAGGGGATGCGCAGGAACGGCAATTGCCACTCAGGTGCGCTTTTCCTTCTCCCCGTGGGACAGGCAGCACCAGACACGAGACTAGAGGTGGGGCCAGCCCCTTACAATATAAAAGGGGAGTGCGCTAAAGGATAGCGCCGCTTTCACTTTCCCCCATGGCGCATTGCAGGCGCACCCCCCCCAAAGAAAGACTCAGACACCGGTATATGGATAAAGGCATCGGGCCACTTTTATTGAATAATGCCCTAGTCCAAATTATAACTTTCCATTGGTGTAATCATCCAATTGTAATTCTTTAAGGCAAGCAGGCCACAGTAACACTGGTAAGGTTCCTCCCAAAATGCCAACGGCAATTGGCTACATGTAACTATTTGTATCAATTTGTTTGTTGACACAAACAAATTGTTGACCGGAATCAATAAACTATCTACTGACCCCACCCAGGACGTGTATCCGTTAAATCTCAAGGTGATGCAGGCTGTTAAGCTCCTGCCATCACCCCTTGCCTGGTTCGTTGTTGACCGGCCAAAGCTATTACCCCTGTACCTCTCTAAGTGTTGGCCAGTCAATTGCGAACCTGCCGGATACCTATGGGTCATAAATCTTTACCTTACCAGTGCTACCCGCCACACGGGGAGGCGTCCATGATGACTCACCGCCCCCCCCCCCCCCGACCGTCAGCTCGGTCGCCAGGCCTGCTTGCACCTCGCCCAGAAAGAGGTACCAACCTCCAGCTGACAGGTGGACCCCATCTCCTGCCTACCAGCAAAAAAGTTTTGTAAGCCTATCCGCAGGTTTCCAATGGCTGTCTCCCAGCCATGCTAAGCAAGGGACCGGGCAACAGCCCTGTCCACTGACTGCCAGAACAGTCCGAACCACGGAGATCCACGTCTCCCCTAAATTGGTGTCTCGGCACGATGTTAGACCATAGCGACTGTGTGTAAGCCATACATGATATAAAATGCCAGGTCACTGCACCTCAACAGTTTAAGGAATAGCAGTGATCCGTATAAGATCATTGCCGCCGAGGTGCAGAATAAGAACGTTGGGCGGTCCAGCATCCCTGATGGACATCAGGAATGGCAACAGTTCCTGCTCCCTTGTGATGCACATACCATACCATCGCATATGCGCGGATGCACGCAGCCCAAGTCGGGGTCCACACTCTATCGCCGCAGCATATACTGCTGCCCAGTGTACATAGCTGCGGCCCACCAGCCCCACTGCCACCGGTGTGCAGAGACACACAGGATCTGTAAAAGAGGAGAAGAGGTGAAGGACATAACTAGGTACTCATACAGTGAGGGGACGTACATATAAGAAATTACGCGTACACATATATCTGCCTCCGAGTACCCCAAACGTATCCGCGGTCAATGCGATGCATATCCTAAATAAACGGGTGCCAAAACAGGCCCCACACCGCGAAGCGCGGTACTGGTCACCCTCCGTAACTTTACTTTGGTAAGGGTAGACCCATCCTGGTGGCAGAAAAACAGGCTGGGGCACGCAGCAGGCACTGCCAAAAATTCATGTAGGGCACCAACCGGGCAGATGTCTCCAATGAAACTTCGTAGCAGTCTAACTCCACTGCCTACGCCGTGCTGAACAACCTTTGAGGACCGTATCCCCAATTGAGCCCACTCATGCGTGACATAGACATCGTCGAGTTCCAGTGCCCTACGAGACACATCCGCCTTACACAATGGTACCAACTCTGGTACCAACTCACTGATGCGGAGCGCTCCAAAAAAGGCTACCGTGGTAGCTGCGTGACCAAGAGCCGCTTCACACCTATCCTAACATAAGTTATGTCAGCCTCGTGCAAGGTGGGTCAGAAACTCCGGCGAACTGGGGTGATGCGTGTCCGGGCGGCGGACACGTTCACGTGTCCACCCCTCCAAAACATGGCGCATGCGGAAGTAACTCACGCAGTCATTGAAACCCTCCACGTTGGCCATAAATGCCAGTGCCGAAAGCCTGAAGGCTGTAGTACGGGGGGCCAAACCCTGAAGATAAACATGTATTGTAAAACCTGGTCCACTGGTATTGACCACACTTGAGGTAACTGTAGTTACTCGCAAAAGGTTCTAAATCGTATGAAAGCATGTTGATACGCCTTACACGTGCGAGGTGCCAATGACATGCCAGTCGCCTGGTTCACCTCTCCTTGCCAAACGTCCAAATATCTGCCGGGAGTGGCGAGTGGAATTCCTCTGCTTCCGGAGCAAGGCACGGAACCGGGGGATCTGCAGGCGGGATAAAGCATCAGCAATATCGTTATTAATACCTGGTACATGTCTGGCCCTGAACAGCACATTTAGGCGTAGGCTTCTCAAAAAGAATTGACAAACCAATGCCATGACCCTGGGGGATTTGCACGTCTGGGTGTTGACAATGTGCACCACTGCCGCATTGTCACACCAAAAATGGACCACTAAGTTGGCCCACTCATCGCCCCATAGCATCAGTGCTCCCCAAATTGGGAAGAAACTCAAGGAAGGTAAGATCGCGGAGGTGATCCGTGCCAAGCCATGCGTGAGGCCCTCGGCCGTAAGTCCACCTACCCTCAGAGTAAACCCCATAACCCAGGGAGCCGGAGGCATCCGACTGTACTTGAAATCTAGGACAGACCATAAGGTCTGATCTCCAGGAAAAGACCCCGTTAAAACCCTGGAGGAGTTTGAGCCAGACCGAAAGGTCCACCCGTATGCCCCTGGTCAGCCGGACCCTGTGGTGGTGTTTTAACAGGCCAGCCATGGCGTCACACAGGCGCCTGGCCAATGCTCTACCGGGTGTCACCACCCTGCAGGCAAAGTTAAGGTGGCCATGAAGTAGCTGCAGCTCACGAGGGGACACTTTACATTTGGCAATCAATGCCAAAATCGCCGCGGAGATCCGAGCCACCTTATCCATGGGTAACCCGGATGCCTGTGCGACAGAGTCAATTTCAATGCCTAGAAATGTGAGCTTAGTAGCTGGGCCCTCGGTCTTTTCAGGCGCTAAGGGGACACCCAGTTCCCGCATGAGTGTCTGAAATGTAGTGAGGAGACGCGTGCACGTGTCCGAGCCCCATTCACCCCCGAACCAAAAGTCATCGAGGTAATGGGCTAGAGACCGGGATCCCGACCTGCGAGCAAAGGCCCACTGAAGGAAAGTACTGAATAATCGAATGCCGAACATGAAATATAGAGCAGTCAAAAGGGCATGGCCTTATCTAAGTAAAATTCCCCTTGGAACCTAAAACCCAATAGCTCAAAATCCCCTGGGTGCACTGGCAGTAATCGGAAAGCCGATTTCATATCACACTGTGCCAGGAAAGCACCGGGACCGCATGAGCGTACCACTCGTAGGGCCTGAACAAACGACGTGTACCTGACTGAACAAGGTAATGAGGAATCGCATCACTGACCGAAGACCCGCAGGGTAAGCTAGATGGTGGATTAGACGACATTCATCCAGGTTCTATTTCGGTACTAGCCCCAGAGGGGAGACCTTCAAATTAGGGAAAGGTGGTTCCAAGAAGGGGCCCGCTACTCTCATAGCCTCAACTTCCTTAGCTATGCTCAGTGCAGCAACCTCCTCGTTACCTTTCAAGGGAACTAAATTAGGAGCATCTTGGGGGCCCTAACACCCCTAAACAGAATACGAAAGCCCCATTGGAAACCCTCCAGCAGGTACCTCGCATCATCCCTTCTTGGATAAGCTGAGAGCTATCGCTCCAGCATGAGTACACTAATTGGGGAGGGGGCCTTTTGCCTGGCTAATTCCATCAGACGGAGCTCTGATCGACCCCTGTGCACCCCTACCTCTGCCCCGTGACCCACCAGCCCGCGGGCACGCGGAGGCAGCGTGAGGGCCAGCACAAAAGTGACACTCATGTCGAGAACAACACTGGCACTTATTACACACGTCGCTAGCTGAGAAGGTCCAACACAGCAGGCGGGCTGGAACCCCCTGCCCCACCGGTTGTTGGGGAACCTGTGTTGCAGCAGCCCACTGCACAGCATGACCACAATGGTACCAGGCGCCAGTCGCGTGGGAGTCATGAACAAGAGCCACAATTGCTGACAGGGCTCATCCCATCTCATCTCAGGATGTAGGGCCACCCTCATCCTAAATTCCTCATCGTAAGCCAACTACGATGGGCCCGGGAAATCAACCATCGCCCTGTAAATATTATCAAGGTATTGAACCATCGGAATGGCCAAATCAGGCCGGGCCCTGAGGCATACCGCCATATATATAAAGTATGCAGGCAACCAGTTGGCCCAGTTACGCGGTGGCTTACGACGACGGGACAGCTTCTTGTCTCTGTCATCCTGTCCCTCCCTCTTCTCCTTAGTGGGCTCACGGTTCAAGAGGGAGAAAATATCAACGTACTCCCCTCTCCAAATCTTGTCCTTCGTGACCTGTGACAAATGATCACCCAAGGGCAAGGAATAACCAGCCGTCGGTAAAGCCATCGACGGCACATTTTGTATATAGGGTATACGCAGCGGGACCTAAACAGCCCCTGCGATGCTCGGCACGGCCCCAGGGGCAGACACCCCCGCCCTGAATGAGGGACCATTTGGGAACCAGGGGTTAATGGGACAATGTGGTAACGGCTGCCCACCCACATCAACTTGATGCGGCCAGGGCCACTGAACCCCCCAGTGTAAGTGGACAGTGATGGTGGTGCACTAAATTGAACCTGATACTCACAAGTCGCACCCCCGTGAGCCGCCCCCACCGGGGGTTCTGTCCCACTGTAGGCGTCGGAGCTCGTGACCGGAATCGAGCTCTGGGACCCCTTTGGCTGTTCCCAGCCTGTACATCAGGTTGCACGGGGAGCTGCGAGGCACCAGCCGGAGCTGGCTGAACAGCCTCAAGCAGCTCGACCCAGTTGGCCGCCCGCTGAAGCATCACGGCCGACGAGTCGGCTGGGATCGACAAAGGGGCCAACGTTGAAGAAGCGGTTGCGCCCCCCTCAGAAGGTGGCTGGGCAATTCCCAAAGATGCCTCCAGCACTGCTATCCGTGCCATTAAAGCATCCACTGCCTCAGAGCCCCCAGTATAAGGTGGGCCGGGTGGGCCGGATGGCCCACTAGGCAGTTGGTGAAATGGCAACCCAAAAGGGGAGCCAGGGCCAGAATAGGGCCATAGCCAGAACTCAGGCCCGTGGGGGCCGGAGGAGCTGTGGGGCAGACACCCGCACCAGGCCCCCTGGGCCACCCTGTACCGGGCCCTGTAAAGGTGCGCTCAGGGCCGAAGCCCCTGAGGGGCCAGCCTGCACCGGCCCGGCTATGAAGCTGGCACCCGGCTGCCAAGTGGTAGCCTGACCGGCCCCACTGGTACCAGCAAGGTCCCATCACTGCCCTGCCGTGGGGGCACAGCCCTGGTCCTTCGACCCAAAGGCTGGCCCCCATCCGATGAAGGGCCGGTAAAAGCCCTTCCCCTCGGCCGTGGCTTCAATGCCGGAGCCTTTCGCTTGGGAGCCTTGTCTCCCTAAATTAATATGTGCCAAAGTACCGCGGTAGCTGAGAGGTAAATCTAAAATGGAGGTCTTTTTCTTTTCCTAGCCGGGAATCGGCTAAAAGGAGAACACGACGGAGAAAACTTCTCCTCTCCGTTGCGATTCTAAAATGGCAGCTCGGCTGCCTTGTGGCCACCCCTTTTATAGAGGGGTGGCCACGCCCCCTAACTCACTCGGATATCTGAGTCCGGGGGGAGGGGGGGCTGCAAAGAGCGTGGTGGCCATTTTGGCACCGTGCTTTCATTTGTCCACCCTCCCTCCCTAACAGCAGTTTGACTGTTTTGGTTGCAATTATTGGACTAAAGGGGAATTTTTGCTTGCACCCTGCATTGGCACCTGGGGTGCTTGTTGTTTTCACCCCTCCCACATTGCAGTTGATGGTCGAGGTTGTGAGGGTTCCCTATTTTTCTTTCGTTGGTCACTTGGGGCAGGTAACACCAGTAAGGACCCTAAAAGATCCCGGGATAATCGGGTAGGGACGCATTTTGTTAACCAGCCCGATGGGCAGGCAAGGAAGTAAATGTTGCTGGTTGGTAAAATGCGCCCCGGTGATAGGACACTGCGAAGTTTGGCAACTTGCAGGTCAGAAAACAGTCCACACAGCATAAAGTACAGTTTGGAATTTGGATTGGTTGTTCATAAATCGCATAAAGTTATTGGAACATAAAATTTACAATTCATAACAGAAAGGAAAGGTAATTAAATGAGAGAATTGGACTGAGGGCCTTATCGGAGCTACATGGAATCACAGTGCAGTTACTAACCGAAGTTAACTCAGTTTGAAAGTGAAAGTTAATAAAGTGGCCCATATTTTTTGAACCAAGCAACCTGTGTCTGCCTGTTTATTCTGGGAGTGAGTGGGACAAAGAGCAACAGCTCATTTTGTTGTTGTTGTTCAGTTGCACAGTTGTTTCCGACCCTTTGTGACCCCATGGACCATTTTCCTCCAGGCACCTCTATCCTCCACCATTCTCCTCAGCCCACCAAGCTCTGTGCCCATTGTGTCCACAATACTATCTATCCATCTCATCTTTGGACGCCCCCTTCTTCTCTTGCCCTCCACCTTTCCCAGCATCAAGACCTTCTCAAGTGAGTCCTCCCTTCTCATTTGATGTCCAAAATAATTTAGCTTCATCTTCACCATTTTTCCCTCCAATGAGCAGTCAGTATTGATTTCTGCCAGTATTGACCTATTTGTTCTCTTTACTGTCCAAGGGACTCTCAGGACTCTCCTCCAACACCACATCTCAAAGGCATCTATTCTTCTGCGCTCAGCCTTCCTAATGGTCCAGCTCTCACACCCATACATTACCACTGGGAATACCGTTGCTTTGATTATGCGAATTTTTGTTTTCAAGGTGATGTCTCTGCTTTTCACTATATTCCCCAGGTTTCCCATAGCTTGTCTCCCCATAATCAGTCGTCTTTTTATTTCATGGCTACAGTCGTTATCTGCAGTGATCTTAGATCCCAGGAAAGTAAAATCTGTCACTGCTTCTACTTCTTCCCCATCTATTTTCCAGGGACTGATCGGACCTGTTGCCATTATCTTGGTTTTCTTGATATTAAGTCTCAAGCCAGCTTTTGCACTCTCCTCCTTCAATCCAATCAAGAGATTCTTTAGGTCTTCCTCACTTTCTGCCATTAGGGTGCATATCTCAAATTGTTGATGTTTCTCCCAGCAATTTTGATCCCATATTGTGATTCCTCCATCCCTGCATTGTGCATTATGTGCTCTGTGTATAGATTGAATAAGCAGGGTGATAAAATGCAGCCTTGTCTTACTCCTTTTCCTATTCCAAGCCACTGTTTTGTTTCCCAAATTTGCTGGCATATTGAATGCAGTAGTTTGATTCCATCATCTTTAAGGGCTTTGAAAAATTCAACTGGGATGCCATAATTTCCACTAGCTTTATTGTTTGCAGTGCTATTTAGGGCCTTTCTGACTTCACTCTCCAGAATGTCTGGTTCAAGTTCAAATTTCTCATTGCAGGCGCACCCCCCAATAAAGGACTCAGACACTGATGAAAGTGGATAACGGCATTGGGCCACATTTATTGATTCATGCCCTAGTCCGAATTATAAATTTCTATTGGTATTTGACCAATCATAATTCTTAAGGCAAGCAGGCCGAAGTAACACTGGTAAGGTACCACCCAAAATTGCCAACGGCAATTGTTACAATGTATCTATTTGTATCAATTTGTTTGTTGACAAAAAACAAATTGTTGACCGTAGTCAATATCTAACTAATGACCCCACCCTCTGACGCGTATCCGTAAAATCACGGGGTGATGCATGCTGTCTAGCTGTAGCCATCACCCCATCGCCTAGTTCGTCGTTGACCGGACAACGTTTAACCAACTTATGCCTGTCTAGTGTTGTCCAGTCAATTGCGAACCTGCCGGATACCTGTGGGTCATAAATGTTTACCTTACCAGTGCTACCTGCCACATGGAGGGGCTTCAAAGAAGGCTCGACCCCCCCCCCCAGACCGTCAGCTCGGTCAACAGGCCTGCTCGCCAGTCCACTAACCAGAGGTCCATACCTCCCTGCGACAGATGGGCCCCATCCCCTGAGTAAAGCTCGTAATTTTGCAGACTAATGGCGGGGAGGCTAATGACGCGTCCCCCACCCTTGTCGAAAAGGAACCGGGCAATAGCCCTGTTCACGGAGCGTCGGCTCAGTCAAGAGCCCCGAGGCCGAACGCTACCCTGTAAGCGTACCGCGGTATCGTGTCCAACCAAATGAGGGTCGTCGCAGGCCACACATAATGTGAGTAGGGCAGGTCACTGCAAATCGCAAGGTTGCGCGATAGGCCAGTGACATGTCCCAAGCCATCGCCCCCAAGGTACATAACCAGGACATAGGCGAGTCAGCATCCCTGATGTAGAAAAGGAATGGCAACAGTTCCCGCCATAACATGCCGCGGTTACCATGCCACCTGAGACGTGCGGATGCACCCAGTCCCAGTCGGGGTCCCCACTCTGTCGCCGCAGCGTAACGCGCTGCCCTGTGCAGCGTAACGGGCTGCCCCGTGCAGCGTAACGCGCTGCCCAAGCAGGGTAACGTGCTGCCCTGTGCACGTGGCCATGGCCCACCAGCCATACTGTCACCGGTGTAATACGACACCCCGGGTCTGTCAAGGAAAAATGGGGTGGGGGAGAAACAGTGCAGTGACTAAACTGGTACTCACGGTTGAAGAGGGCGAACACAAAACTGAAAACATTGTGATCCCCACCCTCCCATGCGGCGTTTGTCAGCCCCGGAGTACCCAAAAACAGCTGCAGTAGAAGCCACCCCTATCCTGAACGGATGGGTGCCGCAACGAGCCCCAGAGAGGCCAACACTGTCTAGTGCCTTCCCGGCACCCTCCAAAATTGAAATTTAGTAAGGGGAGACCCATCTTGGTGACAGAAAAACGGGCTATGGTGGATGCCACACAGTGCAAGGAACTCCTGTAGGGCACCAACCGGACAGATGTCTGCCAAAGAACACCGTAGCAGTCTTACACCACTGCCTACGCCATGCTGATCTGTTTTAGAGGAGCGTATCCTCAACTGAGCCCAGTCTTTGGAAACATAGACATCCTTGAGTTCCAGTGCCCTACAACTTGCATCCGCCTTAGACAGCATCACAAGCTCGCTGATGCGGAGCGCTCCAAAAAAGGCCACCGTCGTAGCCGCATGAATTGGGCTGCCTCGTACTTATCAAAACAGAGGCCATGCCAGCCCCGGGCCAGTTGGGTAAGAACCCCTGGGGAAATCGGGTGGCGGTCATCCGGGCAACGCCCACGGTCCCGCACCCACCCCTCCAAAACATGTCTCACACGGAAGTCAGCGGTACTATCCACAGGACCGCCCACCTTGGCCATAAAAGCCAACGCTGACAGCCTAGATGCTATGGTGCGAGGTGCAAGGCCCTGGGCATGCAGGTAAACCATGAACCGAAGTACATGGGTCACTGGGATCGGCCAGGTCTCTGGCAGCCGGAATTGGGTACAGAAATCTACGAAAGAATTGAATGCGTGGTAATACGCCTTACGCGTGCGTGGCGCCAGTGACAAGCCAATCGCCCGGTTCACCTCTCCTTGCCAATGGTCCATATGTAGTCCGGGAGTGGCGAGGAAAATTCCTCCGCATCCGGGGCCAAGGCACGGAACCGGGAGATCTGCAGGCGGGGCAAAGCGTCAGCGATATCATTATTGACCCCCGGGACATGCCTGGCCCTGAAGGGGACATTGAGGCGCAGGCAGTGCAACACAAACTGGCGCACTAGGTTCATGACCCTGGGCGATTTGGAAGTCTGTGAGTTGACAATGTGTACAACGGCCGCATTGTCACACCAGAAATGGACAACCGAGTTGGCCCACTCCTTGCCCCATAGCATCAAAGCCCCCAGGATAGGGAAACATTCCAGGTACGTGAGATCACGCAGGCGACCCGTGCCTGCCCAGGCTGGTGGCCACCCACCATAGGCCCACTTCCCCTTGAAGTACATCCCATAACCCAGGGATCCCGAAGCATTGGACTGTAGCTGAAAGCGAGGGGAAGCCAGGAGGTCAGACCTCCAAAATGATACTCCATTGAACTCCCTCAGGAACTGGAGCCAGATAAGCATATCTGCCCTGATACCCCGGGTGAGTCTAACCCTATGGTGGGGCCTAAATAAGCCTGTCATGGCGTCGCACAAGCGCCGAGCAGATGCCCTGCCCGGTGCGACAACCCTGCAAGCGAAATTGAGGTGACCATGTAGCACCTGCAGTCCCCTCAGTGATGCCTTGCGTCTAGCAAGCAAGTCCGAGATAAGGGCCACTATCCTTGACACCTTATCCCCCGGTAACCTAGAAGCCTGCGCTACCGTGTCAATCTCCACCCCCAGGAATACTAGCTTAGTAGATGGGCCCTCGGCCTTTTCGGGCGCTAAAGGGACACCGAGTTCCTCCATTAGTGTCTGAAATGTGTTGAGGAGACGTGTGCACGTGTCCCAGCCCCGTTCACCCCCGAATAAAAAATTATCCAGGTAATGGGCTACAGACCGGGACCCTGACCTGCGGACGAAAGCCCACTGTAGGAAGGTACTGAAATGCTCGAAGTAATAGTCACCCCGGAACTTAAAAACCCAGCAACTCAAAGTCGCCCGGGTGCACCGGCAGGAGGCGAAACGCCGACTTGATGTCGCACTGAGCCAACAGCGCACCCGGGCCACATGAGCGCACCATGCGCAGCGCCCGGCCAAAAGATGCATACCCGACTGAGCAAAGGTCATCAGGGATAGCATCATTGACCGATCGGCCGGCTGGGTGGGACAAGTGATGAATCAGGCGAAACTCGCCCTGTGATTTTTTGGGCACTAAGCCCAAGGGTGAAACCTTAAGATTAGGGAACGGGGGTGTCGGGAAAGGGCCAGCGACCCCGCCCACATCGACCTCCTTAGTAATGCTGGCAGCAGCTACCCCCTCCCTTCCCCTAGTGACATAAGGTTGGGGGCATCCTGGGGGGACCTGTCACCCACGAAAGGAATACTGAACCCCCGTCTAAAACCCTGAAGGAGGTAAACCGCATCCTCCTCCCTCGGGTACAATGCGAGCCAATGCTCCAACATGTCCACATTAATTGGGGAGGGGGCCCTTCGGTGAACCAGCTCCCTCTGCGGCAGTTTTGCCAGTCCCGTGTCCACCCCTTCCTCTGCCCCGCATCCCTCCAGGCCTGGGACAGGCGGAGGCCGCATGGGGGCCAGCACAGGAGGGACACTCATGCCTGTACTTGCAATTCTTCCTGTTGCAGGAACCATTGTATAGAAAGTCCAGCACAGCAGGCGGGCTGGAACCCCCTGCCCCGCCACCTGGCGGGGTGCCTGTGCTGGGGCCGCTCACTGGACCGCATGTCCACAAAGGTATCATTCCCCAGGCGCAGGGCGCGTGGGGGTCATGTACAGAAGCCACAGCCTCTGGCAGGGCTCATCCCACCTCATCTCGGGGTGCAGGGGAATCCGCATAAGGAATTCCTCGTCATTAGCCAACCACGACGGGCCCGGTAAGTCAACCATCGCCTGGTAAATATTGTCCAAATACTGGACCATCGAAGTTGCCAAATCCGGCCGAGCCCTGAGGCAGACTGCTATGTATATGAGGTAGGCCGGCAACCAGTTGGCCCACATACGTGGTGGCATGCGGCGACGCGCCTGCTCCTTATCCTTCTCATCTTGCCCCTCCCTCTCCTCCTTGGTGGGCTCTCTGTTAAGGAGGGAGAAGATGTCCACATACTCCCCCCGCCAGATCTTCTCTTTGGGGGTCTGGGCCAAATGGTCCCCCAGTGGCAAGGAATACCCTGCTGTCGGCTAAGCCGGCACCGGTACGGTGGAAACTGCGGGCATCTGTAAAGGAGCCTAGACTAACCCGGTCACCCCTAGAAGGTTCCCGACTGGGTAAGAAGCACCCCCCACCACGGGGCCCTGGGTGATAATTGAAGTCACCGGGTGGGGCGTCGGCGACTGAACCGCCACACCACCGTGCGAGGCCAAGGCCATTGAAAAGCCCCCCCCAAATGTGGCCATGTGTGTAGGTGCACTAGTTTGGACCGCATACTCACATGCTGCACCCCCATGGGCCGCCCCCACCGGGGGTTCCGACCCACTGGGGGCGTCGGAGCTCACGACCACCATAGAGCTCGTCGACGGGGCTTGATAAGCACCGGCCTGTGGATTGGGGAGCTGCGAGGCAGTGGCCGAAGCCGGGCCACGCACCTCAGGCAGCTCAACTCGTCCCGTCGCCTGCCGCTGCCCAGCAGACGATGCATCAACCTGTACCCCAAAAGGGGCCCCAGGGTGACTAACCCGGGCCAGGGGTGCCTCAAGGGCCGCAACGCGGGCCAGGAGGGCCTCCACGCTGACATAGCCACCTAAACCAAGGAGGCAAAGGGGAGCGGTGGACACCGCTTGCGGGCCGAGGGCCGTGGCGCCTACTGGGCCCGTACGCGGACCCCCAGCCTCCGGCCAAGGGGTAACTAACCCCATCCCACCGGTCCCGGTGGGCTTGGGCATAGGAGGCTGCTGGGGAGGCGCAGCCGCGGTCCTCCGACCCGGATTGCGCCTCCGCGCAGAACGAGCCGCGTTCACAGTCGCCTTCTTCTTTGAGGGCATTGCAGCTAGCCGATGGGAAGCTGAAAAAGGAGAAAATCAGCGCCAAGAGGCTTCCCGGTGAGGATAAAAGCGACGGAGGTAAGAGGGAAAAACTTCTCCGCTCCGTCGCTTCGCAAAATGGCAGCTCGGCTGCCTCATGGCCGCCCCTTATATAAGGGTGCTGGCCACGCCCCCTAACTACCCGGATGCCTTCGTCCGATGGGGGGGCCCGCAAAGGGTGCGGCGGCCATTTTGGCGCCGCGCTCGCATTATTGTTATTATCAGGAGTGTTGAGGTCCTTTTTGTAGAGTTCCTCTGTGTACTCTTGCCATCTTTTTTTGATCTCTTCTGCTTCAGCTAGCTCATTAATTAGTGGCAATTCACTGATCTGGTTTACATGTTTTTATTTATACCAGCATGAAGCACTGAAAGGATTCTGGCCAAAATGTGTTTTTTCACATTACTAACTATGCCCTATAAAGCTGTATCCTAATCTCTATCCAAAGCTTAGAATCTATTTTTTTTTGTTTTTTGTTTCACCTTAGCTCCCAGAATTCATTTGGCTATGCTTACATTGCAGTTTTGAAAATTATAGCTGAAAAAATTAAGCTCTGCTTGTATCTCATATTCACATACCACATTTTAAAACGTGTCCTTTGAAGATGAGAGTCTTCAGTTTTAATTTGGCAGTTCTTTTCTAGATAGAAATGATGTATGGAAGAGAGTTGAACCAGACATATGGAACTCAGATGAAGCATCATATCAGAGGCACTGTGTTGGGATAGGCCTGATTTGTCCCAACAAAATGGCTCTGTGTATACACTTCCCAAATAAGGAAAATGTTAAATTGTCCCTGAGATAAGCATACAAAGTCTTCCCAAAATGTTTTGGTACTTGAGGTGGAGTGACATACCCGTGTCAGGTTCCCCAATGTCAAGACACAAAATACACAAAGGCAGTCAATGTGGTTTGGCATAAGAAGCAAAAAATTCATTAGCACCTGTGCCCACTTACAACAGTAAAAATATTATAGAGATAATAAAAAAAATAACAATTTGGTCCCCAATAAAATAGACCAAAGAGGTTTTAAAAAAAAAGCTGAAACCAAAAGAATAATTATTATTTCTCTAATTTATTAGAGAGGATTTTCAGAAAATCTTACTGCTTTTATCTTCCTTTTGAAAAGCAACACATTAATAATGATGTGTTTCAAGGTTTGTGATTCCCAGTACTCCTTTTGATTATACATAATACTTCAGTTTGTCATTGCTTTGACAATAATACACAGTGAAAAAGAGGTTTTAAGTATTATATTTTGCCTGTCTACAGCAGAAAGAGATGTTTCAAAGGGCTTCACCCCTCCCCCAATGGTTTCACAGTGCCAACAAGATGAAACCTTGCATGTTTAGATATCTAAATGTCCTTTAGGTAAAAGTAAATGTCACCGTTGCTCGAAAGCCAGTGACATCTGACTCTAGGATGCGGTACTCATCTCCATTTACAGTCAAAGAACCAGCACTGTCTGCATCTGCAGATGTTTCTGAGATCACATGGCAGGCATGTCTAGACACATGGAATGCTGTTACCTTCCCACTGAAATGGTACCTATTAATCCACTTGCAATTTCTTGCTTTCAAACTGCTATGTTGGCAGGAGCTGGGAAAGAGATGGGACCTCACTCCATTGTGCAGCATTCAGGTCTCAAACGTTTGACCTGCCAACGTTCCAATCGTCATGTTCATCATCTTAACCACTAAGTCACCACAGTCCTTAAATGTCCTTTACATTGTTTTCTGATGAATGACTCTCTCTTTCTCCCTCTCCCCCTGTGTGTGTGTGAGAGAGAGTGTGTGTGTGAGAGAGTGTGAGTGAGTGAGTGAGTGCATGTGTGTGAGAGTGCGTGTGCGTGCATCTGTGTGTGTGTGTGTGTGTTAGGGCAGTTGGAAATCATCAAAAGACACTATGGATCCCTTGCCTCACAGTGTGTGGGATTTTTACCCACTAAAACCACCTCCCATTATGCACCGCCACCCTGCAGAACCGTCATCAGGCATTACTTGGGGTGGGGGTGGGGGGGGGCAGACTGGCTGTTAAAAACCTCCTTCGATTTGGCTGCATGTGTGCATGCGTGCATGTGTGTGTTTAACAGGAACTAACTAAGTGCACCAAGTCATATTCATTTCGGACAATATCCCATGTCACATGAGAAGCCTTCATCTGTCAAGAATTCTTCACCCTTTCCTTCTTTGTATGCTTCCCAGATCTATTCAAGAGAATCTCTCCACAGAAGATTTCATGGGTGCACATGGATCTGAAAAGGAAGGGAGAGACAAACCACCAACAGTGGTAATTCGGCTTGCTAATGGGATACTGGAATCCAATGAGAACATGGCATGTCTGATTATAATGGTCAATTTCAGTGACAACATCTGTGGATGTGGTGCTTGATAAAGAATATTTTGATGGGTCTCAATCCCTGTTGTGTATGGGGAAAATATGTAACACTTTTCAACTGTATGTTGTTATTGTTGGGATCGGGCAATCCTCCATTTTGTGTTCCTCTCAGAACCAAACACTCGCGAGACTTGGGCTCCCACCTATTTTACACGAGACATGCAAAGGGTCCCTAATCTAAGAGCACCCCATGTCCAGTAACCAATCAAGGATAGCCACAACTATCACCCCATGTCCAATAACCAATCAAAGATAGCCATGACTATCACCCATGTTCAGCAACCAATCCAATTGTTTGCAGCCAAAAATGTATTTGTCCTCCAAGCTGTATGTTTTATGCTCTTATACCACCTTTACAGAAGCTACATCAGTAGAATTCTCATCCACAGCCTCACACTGCTTTCTGAAACAAGGGGGTTTCTTCCCAAACTCTGGTACTCGGTTCCTCTTTCAAGCAAAATGGAGTAAATTTAGTTTAAGCACCAGTTCTTGAAACTTTTGGATTTCTATTTTATTTTATATTCAAATTTATATGCCACCCAATCAGGTAAACCCGACTCTGGGCGGCTCACAACAAGTTAAAACACACATAAAACAATACAACCAATTAAAACCCAACATACCCACCCACCTACCCCATTCCTCTTAAAAACCCACATTAAAAACTGCCTTCATTGACAATTAAAAGAAATGGGGGCTTAATTTATAAACCAACAGGTGGGGGCCACTCTTCCATCTGGGCCCCACACCTGCCCCGCCAACCAAGTTTTTAGGTCTTTTCTGAAAGGTAGCAGCTCCATCTGCTCCTGCAACTCTACAGGCAGGAGGTTCCACAAGGCCGGTGCGGAAACAGAAAAGGCCCCCCTTCGTGTACCAGAGAGACGGGCCCCCCTGGCAGATGGAACAATTAGAGAGCCCCTCCAATCCACTCTGGTTGGATGGGCGGACACTCTTGGGACAATGTGGTCTCTAAGGTACCCTGGCCCACTACCATGAAGGGCTTTAAAGGTCAAAACCAGCACCTTGAACTGCACCCGGAGGCAAAATGGTAGCCAGTGCAGCTCCCGAAGTAATGGTGAGGCACGAGCATAACGCCCGCGCCACATCACTACCTGGGCTGCCACATTCTGGACCAACTGCTGCTTCCAAATGGTTGACAAGGGCAGCCCCATGTAGAGCGTATTGCAATAATCTAGCCTGGAGGTGACCAGAACATGTGTGACCCTGAGCAGGGAGTCCCGGCCCAGGAGTGAACGCAACTGACGGATGACACGAAGCTGTGAAAAAGCCCTCCTGGCCACAGCCACCACCTGACTTGCTAGTAGCAGCCCCGAATCCAGGAGGACTCCTAAGTTGCGTACCGGGTCAGTCTGGGGCAAAACAGCCCCATCCAAGACCAAAGTTGGCAGCTCCCTGGATCACGCGGGACCCCCCATCCAAAGCCACTCAGTCTTGGAGGGATTCAATTGTAGCCCATTGTCCCCCATCCCGACCCCAACCACTTCCAGACATCTGGATAGGACATTGACTGCATCACTGGGGTCCCCATGGGATTGTTGACTGACCTCTGTGTTGTGGGTCAGTTAGACATTTTACCTCAATTCACCACCCTTCCCAATCATGCAAAGCCTGCTCATACCCTGACAATACATCATTCATACTGAATTCAGCATTTCTAGCTGGAAATTATACAAAAAAAGTGTTAGAACAGGTTAATGGATACAGTTTCCTGATTATATACTTGTCTTCAGAACTGAGAAGAACAAAGCTAATTAAGAGGAATGTGTGTGCTAATTCCATAAGTTTCACATTTCTAAAATAATGGCAGCCCTCCCACAGATTTATTTTGATTGACATCAAATTGAGATTCTTTCTGGAGAATTCAGTGATATACACATAAGTGGAAAATACATGTTATGAAGGAGACTAACAATTTCATTTTTTTTAAAAAAAACAATATTGCTTATTAGTATGTAACCTTCACCCGATTGTATATGAAAGAGATATATTGCAATAGCCAGAGTAGACGACTGAGTACTTCTGTAACTGAACTGAAGCACACTTTTTACATGGCATCCAAAATGCTGTCTTCTATAGTCAAGAAATGTAATCCAGTAACTCTGATTGCATGTGTTTATTTACCATCACAGTGTTTTTTCTAATTAATAAAAGGCCAAAGCTTTCTGCAAGTAAAAGTTTATTGTTCAAATAGGAGGTTCCCCCCCTAACAATTTTCAGTATTACTTACATAAGTAGATAAGGTTAGATTTGAGCTCTATATGTCATGGACAGATGCCAATGTTGGCATTCTCACTTCCCTTCCTTCACACCACAGTTCACCCTCTTCATGAGAGTCCCTTCCATTGTCTTTTTAAAGAGTCAGAGGGCTGTTACATCAATTCACCTGCAATTGCTTAAATCTAAGCCTAGCTGCAATTCATTTTGTGTTGTAACACGATAGAGCATAGTGACTGCCTTGTTTTATAGACAAGAAGCATTCCTTTGCTGAGAACTCTTAACCAAATACTTACAGATCAGATTAGTGCAACATCCCAGCCAGAATCCTTTTGGTTAGTTAAACTGATGTTAAGTGTACACTGCAGCAACAAATTGCTGTTACTTAATGGCTGAAAACCTACTGAGTAGCTACACTCAATGTTATGCCTTTAATTGAGCCAAAGTGGAAGTGTTTTTCATAAACCAATTTGACTGGTTCATTGTGCAGTCAGTTACGATGGGCACTGTATGACCTTGTTGCCTGCACATAATATGTAGTTTTATACTACATGAAAATAAACAGGATTCTGACTATTGAGTTGCTGCATATATCCCTTGCTGCACACCAACTGATGTTACTGGTTAACTGGTTTCTAGGGATGGGACTTCCATGTGGGAGGGAGGGGGTGTTTTCCCTGTTTGATTAAAGTAATTATTCAATTTACTGTCTGGATTTATTCAGTTAAAAGTATATCTTTGGGGGTTTAAGGGGGAACTGTTGTGTTTTATGATTTTTGTTGTTGGTACTGTTGTTGCCTACTTCTGGAGTAGGTTGGTTCACTTTTGCCTTGCCCCTGCCCTCTAGGGTAGCACAAATGGGAAGAAGAATTGGAAAAAGCCAATACCTCTCATAATAAATGAAAGGACCTGTGCATGAAAGACATGGGATTGAAAGAACCACCTCATAAAAGAAATCAGAGTGAAACAAAAATGCAAGGATTTTCACTGTGGATATCCATACTATGAACTTACCACACCTTGTGCAGTGTTTAGAAACTTCAACTGATGCAGATATAGCAGCGGGAATATTTCCTTTTAGATCATATTACAGAAGCCTGTCACCACCAAGTACATTGCTGGGTCAAATTGAAGATTGAGCTTTAAATAACCTAAAGCAGGGATGGACAACCAGCAGAGATCTGGAGTGTCCATATGCTATTCCTGGACTTTATAGCACTGAATCCACACAATTTCTTGCAACCCTTACTCCCCGAAATAAGCTTACAGAATAGAGAAATGAAAACTGGACATCTGAAATACCACTTCCTACCAGATTAACAAACTGTAGTGTGCCATTACATTTGGGTCTACAGATTATTAATCTTTGAACCCCACCAAGGATCATTGACTTGTGGTGGTGAGGGGGCTTGTCTGGTTCATTGAGGCTATGAGTTTGTCTGGATCATCCAAGATGGACTGGATAATTCAGACTAAACATGATATAATGTAGATGGAACTGGCAACCCACTCCAGTTTCCTTGCCAAGAAAACCCAATGGACAGTATCAAAAGGCTAAATAATATGACACTAGAAGATGAGCTCTCAGGTTGGAAGGTGTCCAATATGTTTCGGATTCACCTTGCTTTTGATAGTTTTGACTATATAACTGAAAGATTTAACACTGCTGTTTTTCATTTCTGAAGTTTTACTTTAAACTTCTGCTATTCTTCTGTTATGTAAACCTCTTTTGGGACTGTAAGGAAAGAGGTATAAAATATGTATGCTTATAAATAAATGAATGTTATGAGAAGGAGCATAAATGGTCATGTCAAGGCAAACACTTTCCATTTACTGACTTTAGACCATTGGTTTTTCTATCCCGGTTTTGTCTGGTATAGCAGTAACTATACAAGGTCTTTCCCAGCCTTTCTGCAAAAGATCCATTACAATTGGAGATGCCAAAGGTTTCATTTGGTCACTGTACACAAATGGGCACTTCTCTTTAGGTAAACACTTGGTAAGGATTAAGTGACTGTCAGGACAAAGGCATATGCTTCTCTTGGACTTGGCTACAAAATCCTTATTCAGAAACATGGAAGGCACCCTCTCAATTTCTGAGATAACCCAAATATGGAGAGGAATCCTCTTTTCTCTTCACAGTAAGACATTTTCATGATTTCTCTCTCTCCCAAAGAAATCTCGTAGGAATCCCCAAACGATTTTGCAAACGTTTGCTTTTTTCCTAGAAAAAATATTGGCCTGTGCAGGATTATTTTCCTTGCATGACAGTGCAATGACAATATTACAGAGCAAATCAACCTTCTACATGAAAATTCTAAAAATGGTGGCAGTCCAAACAAAAATTATAATTTTTAATTGGCACTCTGAATCAACATTAAATTTGGTACAGTAGGAATAGGAAGTGTGATGTTGCTCTGTGCCAAATTTGATGTCCTTTGATCACACAGTTTTAGAGTTACAGTACTGTATGGTCTTTTTCGCCAACATATAAGAACTTGCTGAAATATATTTCAGACAACTAATAGTTTTTTTTAAAAAGTTGTAAAAGGATATTACTTAACTTAGTCATTTTTGAATTGCCAGCAAATCTATCCTGTAGTCATGGAAATGTTGAACAATTAAGCCACTCTTTTTTAACATACAATCAGAGAAGCTCTTGTTTGATCCATTAGGAAGGATGGCTTTTCTTCCTGTCTCCTCTAGCTGGGTTTTCACTTTAAAAAGTGATATTACCAAATTTGAAATATGACAATTATGTTCATAGAGCTTTTTGGACCTAAATAGCTTTTCTTCCTTAGGTTGCTTACTCTGAGAAAAGGTTTTGGACATTGGAAGATTGATTGCTTTCTAGTATTCAGTAGTTTATCTGAGAGGTTAAAGGAAGTGTATATTTCTACATTGTATGTATTGCACTCACTCAAACTTTTGCTTTACTATTTCATTATGCCTAAAATGGGCCTTCAAAATATATTGGCACATAGAGACTACAACCATGTCTGAGCTGTCCTTGCTTCTGTCTTCTTCTAGAAATCATAGTACAGAACATGTGCTCATCTTCTGGAATTCTCTATCATTGGATAAGTCTACATGTTGCAAAAAAGAGTCAGGTTCTGTTTGGTGTATCTTCATGAATGATTCTGAGCACAAGAGGGTATCCTGCAGATCATTTTGATTGCTGCCATTGGCATAGTCAATATTCAACTGGCCTTTGCTAGATAAAGCTTGGCATCCTTTTTCCTGCTGCCAATGTAACCATGACTTTGCACATTTTTGGATCATGGATACAGAAGCACAATATGCCATATTCATAAAGTAGACATTTTTTAATAATTGAATTACAAATCCTGAGCATAATGGCTTCCCCTCCCTCTGGGAACTTCCTTTAAAGGGACATTAAGTTATTTAGAATATCGTAGTTTCCTGTGCAGAATGATACCCAACAAGCAGACAAAATCAAGATCCAGGATTTGGCTGAAAATGAGACCAAGGTCTTAATTTTGCAAGAAACTAGAACTTTTTTTTTGATACAAATGAAAGCCTGAGAAGATTCAGAAATTTTTCAAAAATTAGAAATTTGTTAATTCCTTATCACATCCTATTGTGGAGAACATGTTGAAAGTGACAGTATTGTACCCTCTATACATCATTCAACTTTTTCATATGATCAAGAAATCTGATTTTTCATTGTTATTGACCATGTGGAAAGTGATGAAGAGTTGGAGTAGGACAAACAATTTTTTAAATGTTTCTTTGATTATTATTATTTATTTATTTATTTTGGGGGGAGGATGTAAATACTAGAGGGAAGTTTTGGCTGATGGGCTACCTGCATTGTTAGAGCTAAGACTGAGCCCTGACATCCTTAGCTAGTTGAAAGCATAGGTTTCCCTTGCTCGAAAGCCAGTCGTATCTGACTCTAGGGTTCAGTGCTCATCTCTGTTTCAAAGCCGAAGAACCAGCACTGTGCTTCTGCAGATGTTTCCATGGTCATGTGGCAGGCATGACTAGATACGGAATGCTATTTACCTTCCCACCGAAGTGGTCCCTATTTATCTACTTGCAATTTTTTGCTTTCAAACTGCTAGGTTGGCAGGAGCTGGAACAAAGACAGGAGCTCATTCCATCCTTCAGTACTCAGGAATTGAACTGCTAACCTCCTGCCTTCCAGTCAGCATCTTAGCCACTTGAGCCTACATATGAATATAAGAAGAATACATTGATTAAAGAGAAGGATTGAGCGCTAATCTTATTTACAGCTTCACTTGCTTTCTTCTCATATTTCAGGAACCTAAAGGTCATTAATTGTGGCAGTATCTAACATTTTCATTTCTACTGAGGATAATAAACATTGTAAATTAAGTTGAATAATGTTTTTACTACCTGTTTCATTTCCATATGAGAGGCACACTTGGGACTCAGTATCATATATAATATATATAAAATCAGATCTTTAACTTAAGAAGGCCTGTTAACCGTTCATGCCCGCACCCTTCCCTACTATTCCGTACCAAGCCACCTACACTTACCTGACCACCCTTGTAGCATCGCTGAACGGGTCCGCCACCTCCGAGTGGGGCAACTGTCCCACGAACATGACCAAAAAAAACTACAAAGCCCAGCATCCTCCACGCCACACCACCCCTCAGCCAACAAGGCTGAAGGGCGCGAACGCGGATAAGGTGGGGCAGCCAGCGCGCATGGTTTAAAAAAACTGCCAACACGCCAACATCCAACTTTTGCTGCCCTCTGCCCTACCGGCAAAGGCCGGTGCCGGCTTTGCCATAGCTTGGGGGAAAGAGGAGCACCTGTTCCCCCCCACCCACAGCTTCGGCGAGGTAGCGGGGAGACAAGATCATCTCCCAGCAGCCCTAGAGGCTGGGACTGGCCTCGCCATAGCTTTGGGGGGGGGAGGAGACCCTCCTCTCTCTCCCCCTGCGGCATCAGTGAAGGACGTGCCGGGGAAAGGCACAGCCGGCAAAAGGTAAGTGGGGTGGGGGAGAGGGACTGGAGGGGTGGAACGGGCCCGGGAACCATGCTGCCCACCCACCCCGCCCCCTTGTCCCCCCATTCCCTGTCCCCCACCCCACTTACCTTTTGCCAACTAGACATTTCCCCAACTTGGCATTCAGTGCTGGGACGTGCACCGGCCTGCCCTCCACCTCTAACAGCATTGAGGCCTCAAGGCCAGCAGGGACAGAGGGCAGGCCAGTGAACGTCCCTGCTCAGAAGGCCGCGCTGGGGAAAGCCCCAGCAGACAAAAGGTAAGTGGGGTGGGGGAGAGGGATTGGGGGGAACAGGCCCGGGAACCACGCTGCCCCTTGCCCCGCCCCCTTGCCCCACCCCCTTGCCCTGCCCCCTTGCCCCCAGCTCTGCCCCCTTGCCCCGCCCCCTTGTCCCCCAGTCTCTGTCCCCCACCCCACTTACTTTTTGTCTGCTGGGGCTTTCCCCAACGTGGCCTCCTGGGTGTCGTCGCTGAGGCTGGTGGGAAGGAGGAAGAGCCCCTCCTCCCCCTGCACAGCTTCAGCAAGTGTGTGTGTGTGTGTGTGTGTGTGTGTGTGTGTGTGTGTGTGTGTGTGTGTGTGTGTGTGTGTGTGTGTGTGTGTGTGTGGTTGTTGAGGCTTCGGGGGGAGGGGAGCACCCCCTCTCCCCACGGAGCTATGGTGTGTGTGTGTGTATATATATTGTGTGTGTGATTGAGTTGTGTGTTTGGTTGTGTTGTGTTGTGTGTGCGTGATTGTGTGTATGGTTGAAGTGTGTGTGTGTGTGTGTGTGTGTGTGTGTGTGTGTGTGTGTGTGTGTGTGTGTGTGTGTGTGTTGAGTATAAACACACGCACACAGAGAATGAATCAGGTGATAAACACACGCACACACACTTCTGCTGGGCTGCACAATACAAACCTGCCCAGCAGGGCCGGGCAAAAAATGCTAGTCATATATATATAATCCTCTCAAAGATTGAATTGTAAGAGTGACAAAATTATTTATTGTACTGCCTTAGGAAACAAAGGATAGAACAGGGAAGAAAGAATGAAGAAGTCTTGATAGATGAAGTCTTCTCATGTGACACTGTATATTGTCCAATGTAAACATTCCTCCCAGGTTAATATTTATGAACACACACATGTGAGCACACACACACGTGTGCACACACACAAACTTGGTGGAGAGAACATAGCTAATATAAAATAAACATGTTTCTTCTTCTTCATTAATAATAATAATAATAATAATAATAATAATAATAATAATAATAATAATAATAATAATAATAATAAAAGTGATTGAGAATGAACATGCAAAAGTACTCTGGGATTTTAAAATACAGACTGACAGGGTTTTGGAGCATAATACCCCAGATATTACGATTGTAGAGGGAGGGAAAGTATGGATCATCGACATTGCCATACCTGGTGACAGCAGAATCAGCGACAAACAGAATCTGAAAATTGAACTGCAGGGACTCTGGCAAAAACCGGTACAGGTGGTCCCAGTGGTAATTGGCACAATGGGTGCTGTGCCTAAAGACCTAGGTACTACAACAACAACAACAACAACAACAACAACAACAACAACAACAACAACAACAACAACAACAACAACAACAACAATAACAATAACAATAACAATAACAATAACAATAACAATAACAATAACAATAATAATAATAATAATAATAATAATAATAATAATAATAATAATAATAATAATAATAATAATAATAATAATAATAATAATAATAATAATAATAATGTGTACTCGCCCTACTCAGCACAAGGCCAACTCGGGATGGCACTACAACATTTTAAAGAAACAATATACAATTAAAAAAGAGAAAATAATAATTATAATAGACAATCTATATATGCAAAACACAGCATACCAAATACAATAAAAATATACAATACATACAGCTCCAGGTGCAAGGTACAATATAACAAAAATACAATATAAAGAAGAGCTCAACTTCCCTGTGGCACATGCCAGACCGGGGTGGTGGCAGCAGATTATACAGTCCATGCCTCCGAGAACCCCAAGTAAGCTCAACTTCCCCACGGCTAAAACCAGACCGGGGAAGGAGCTTTTTTTTTTTTTCCCCTGCAGGAACCGACGCAGATGCTACCACTCCTCCTAACATATAATAAAAATGTTTCCTAATTATTTATAACTTTTTTGAGATTTAAACATCCAAATAATCCTAAAAGGTAAGACTGAAAGAATTGAGCATGTTTAGCCTTTAAAAAAGGAGAGCTAGGGGAGATAGCAGTTTAAAAATACTTGAAAGATTGTCATAAACAGAAGGGGCAGGATCTGTTCTCAATAATTCCAGAGTGCAGCATATGTAATGAATGGGCTGAAACAACAGGAAGTCTAAATATAGGCTAAATATCAGGGAAAAGTCTGAACTTTTAGAACAGTACAACAATGGAATCAATTACCTCTGACAGTGGTAAGTGTTGCAAAGCTGGAGGCATTCAAGAGAAATTTGGACAACCATCTGTCATGTCTACTTTGATTTGGATTCCTGCACTGAGCAAGGTTTGGACTCAGTAGCCTTATATGATAGTTCCATTCCAATTCAGTTTTTGTATGATTCTAGAGGTTTAGACCAAACCTGGGAATGAAGTGAGCTATAGTCACCATGTGGATTGGAGTTGCAGAGAGTAAATGACATGTTTTTAATTTGGCTAGAAATTGGTTGCTTCAATTTACATATTTGTTTAAAATATTTCAATCAGGAATAATCATAGAGCTGAGAATAAAATCATGTCTCCTCTTGGTAGAGAAGAAGAGATAGGGTATATCACTGCCATAAATAAGAATCTGCAGAAAAACACAACAATTTCCCAGTACATCCCAGGCTGGTGACGTGTAATTCAGCATTCCTAACTCATTTACCATGATTTGTGAAGACATAATGGATTGTGCAAAAGTCATAAACATAGTATTCAAAGTAGTAATGTGTCTAAAGTAGGCCTATGATGGATGACTTCTCTTTTGTGCTGGAACTATAAAACTAAGGAGAAAATTGTAGATTATATTGCAGGAAGCTCAACTAAACTTCTAAACTCTAAAATGCATTGAGAGCAAAAGCTAGTAGAACAGGAAGACAAATGTGTAGCATTAAGGAGTGTAGTTTGGTCTGAAGACAACTATTATAAATCCCTACTCCTGTTGGTAATTGTGACCTGCATCCTCACAGAATACAACTCTACAACCTGCAGTGTGCAGAAGCAGAGATTGTTGCACTTAATTTGATAATAATAATTTCATGTCAGAAATTATTCTGGGTTGAAAGGATTTTTGCTGAAGGAACTCCATTCAGGGGACCCCCTAAAAGAGGCTCCATTCATGTCCCCAAGATCTTTCACCACCAAAGTGGTCCTTATTAATCTACTTGCAGTTATTTGCTTTCGATCTGCTAGGTTGATAGGAGCTGGGACAGAGATAGGTGCTCAATCCATCATGCAGTACCTGGGTCTCAAACTGCTGACTTGATGGCTTTCCAGCTAACAAGATGAGCTTCTTAACCACTGAGCCACGGCAGCCCCTAGTACTAGGCCCGTGCTGGGTATCTTGAAAGTGCGCTGGACAGGGAGTGATGAGGGCACCTATGGGGGGATGGGGGAATTCAGTGCTTATCTCTGTTTATAGCCAAAGAGCCAGCACCATCTGCTGGGGGACCTGCGGGGCTGGCGTGGCCCCCTCTCCAGAGGCCTCACATGCCGGACCCAGGAGGCCAAGGCAGGGGAATAAGTCGAGAACACCAGCAAGGCAGGCTGAGGTGACTCTTAGATGGTGGCTGACTGGGGAATGAGGGAGAGAGGCTTCTCCGCAAGCCCCTGGAGGAGGAGGAGGCATGTCTCTCTCCCATGGGAGGTAAGAGGCTTTGTTTAGGTCTTTCCAGACTTCTAAAGCCACTATTCAGGGTGACAGAATTTTAATCTGTCTATAGGGGTTAGGATGGACCTGGGCTGGTTGGAAATGGATACAGATGTGAAGGGGAAAGCAGTTTGGTGGGCAGATGGAAGACCATGCGAGAGAGAACGGCCACACCCACAAGAAGGAAAGAGAAAAGTTGTTGCTTTGCTGGGCAGGTGAAGGAGGAGGGATCAAGGCTGCTTCTCGGCTATAGGCCTGGGAGGGAGTGAAAGAGATCTCACCTAATGCCCCATCTCCACCACAGGAAACCCATTGGAGTTGCGAGGGGGTCTCAACCCTCACCCGCACAAAAGGGTCCACACAGCCAACTTGCACCTTGAGCAGGCATGGACCCACTAATGTTGGGGTGCCCCCACCCCAGGACCTTTTGGCCTGCCTGCTGCCCAGCCTCCTCTGCCCCCACCCCACAGCCAGTGATGCACTGCAGCAGGTTCTGTCAGGTTATGCAGAACCGGTAGCGGAAATTTCCCCAGGCCATGCCCACTTGGTTGGCCACGCCCACCTCCATAGCCCATAATGCAGGATGTTTGGTCATGCCCACAGATTTGGCACTGCCCACAGATTTGGCCAGCCCACAGAGTAGGTAGTAAAAAAATGCAGTGCATCACTGCCCACAGACCCTGCCTCACATGTCCTCCCCTCGCTTGGTCTGCTCAGCGTGTGGCACTTGGGGACGGAGGGGAGAGAGGCAAGCCAAGGGCATAGATTCTGGCATGCACTCGGCAGGAGCAGCAGAAGAAGCTGTCTCGCTGTTGTAGTGCAAGAGATGGAGCAACAGTCCCTTGGTTAAGAAATTTTTAAAATAATTTAAAAAATCTGCCTGCACCACCCAGGGGTGCAAGTTGCTAGGGCAGGATGGGATGGATGCTGCCCAGTAGCCCAATACCCCCAGCACAGCCCTACCTAGTATTTAATTTGATGAGGTTTGATGTATAAGGAGAGGAATGGATAGCCTCTTGCAATAGTTCCACAGAAGGTCTCCTGCTTGTGCAATACTGCTGTGTAGGAAGGAGAAACATTTTTCCTGGTAAAGTAATAACTAGCTAATTTCATTAGCATTCAGTTTTGCATAATATATATTTGCCTGATAGTAACCCATCATAATGAAAGTTGCTGAAAACATGCTTTATCTTCATAAACATTTAGTGACATGTCACAAGGGCCTCAGGGAGATGAACAATGGAAATCTTTATGGATCTACTGAGATATAACCATCTGGGAAGGCATACCTATCAAGTTTCGGGAAATTTCTGTGAAACCCCCATATTTTACACTCTTTCCCGCCATCATCCTATATTAGTTAGACTGCAATTAGACTGGGGTTAGACTGGAGGCCAGCACAGGATAAGCATAGCTGTCCAGTTTCCTGTTTTGGATGGGAAATTTTCCTTGTTTGACAGGAATTTCCCGAAACTTGACAGGTATGTGGGAAGGTAATAGTGCCAACTCTCAGATATGTATATCTAATAGGATTACCCAATATACACTTTGGGGGTCACTAGCATCCCCTGTTTCTTTTTGCAGACATCCCCCCCCCCCCACTGTGCCCACAGCCACACTGTACTTCTGAAATATGCAGAGGCAGCAGATGGAAGATTTGCCTCAAAACAAGGCTTCTGAGGAAGGAAATGTTACTTGCAAGATGATTGATATATAGTCAGAGGTAAAGGGGGGAGGGATTGCTCTTCAGCCTAGCTTGAGTTTGCTGGCTGGGGCTAGTTAGCAGAATACAGAATAAATCTCAGTAATGAAATAATAAAACTATATTAGCTGTCAGAATCGGAAAGTCACAGATGCACAAAAATGTGCGAAATGTGTCTCCCCAAATAGAAGAACAATTATTCTTTTATAGTGCTAAATGGAAATTTCCAAAACAAACAACAGAGCATACACAGAAATACATAAATAAAAATTATTGAAGATACAATACTCAACAAGAACAAAGCAGACTTTTCTCATAGTCTGTTAAACTATGATCAGAAAATACTTTATCTACTATTACGTCTCTGCTTGACCTAACCCAGCAATACAAATGTGCATATTTGCTCTAATACTCTAATTTCCAGCATTTAAGGCACCAGTTATTTATATTAATAACAGAGGGAGAAAAACAGGAAAACAATATGACATTTCAAATACATCACTATCAAAACCTGTATTCTCTGTTATACAGTTAAGAAGGATTCAACACAGCTTCTATGTCCCAGCAAGTTAACTATGTGTTTAAAATCAGAAGTGAACCAGTAGGAAAGAACATTTTAGAATCAGTGACTTCATATTTTCAATACTTAAGCTATAAAGAAAACATTTGGCTTATTAATATAAAACAAAATGCATCAATATTGTAAAATATAAAATAAAACTGAATTATTGAATAATTAAAAGTAATGTCATCTCTGTTTTCAATGAGGCCCCTTATCCCATTGTTTTGGAGCATATAATATAAACATGCCCTCTCTTGGCAGAGTGTCCAGACAATCTGCATCTATAAAAAACAGATCAGCTCTTTGAGCAAAACTGACATAATCCAGTTGCTGATTAAGGCCATGAGAAGCCTTGTGTTTATATTTTGAAAGGTGTGACGTATTTTGTTGGCTAAAACACTATACTTTAATCTTACATCACATTAGTAATAGTAACTTTCTTTAAGTTTCTCTTTTCTTCTAAAAGGGGGCTTTTGGACCAACACGGTCCTTTATAACACTAAGATGCATTTCTTAGTGGTCTCCTAGCAGAAGATGGTACGGAAACATCCCTTTGCCCTCTTGGAAGCCCTATCTAATCCCAAGCTTGGCCTTCTGGAGGCATGCTTATGTAGAACCAGCAACAGCCAGTGCAAACCTGTTATGTGTGAAAGGCTAGGTCAAGCAACTCAGACGACCTGATGCCAAGATTATACAGTGTATGCCTTCCTATGCTTTCCTATGCTTTAACCCACCACCTAGAAGATTGATTGCCAGGACTCTTTGATATATCATGCTCTCTTATGCTTTTCACCTATATCTTGTATATGTTTGGATATCACATGATCTGTAGTTTGTACAACCCCATGTTTACCTTATGTACATGAAGAGGGAGGATTTTCTAGGCAATAAATTGAGCAGGATTCCTTTGTTCAGAGTTCTGCTCCTTGCACCCACATCTCCTGGCATGTGTGTATTCATCTCTACAGTGTTTCATCCCACACCCTTATCTGGGCCATCTAGCTCCTGCTTACCTAGGCATACCAACATACCTGTCAAGTATCCAATATTGCCCGGGAATTCCCATTTTTCAGTGCTCGTTCCTCCCCTTTCCCACCGCCGTCATTCAGCCTGATAAGAGAGTAAGCTGAGAAAGGCATGGAACGTGATTAAATGTAAACAATTTAAGAAAATAAGATACGTAAAAATTGCTCCTCAGGAAGAAATTATCAAAAAATTGTTTACCGGAACAGATTTTGAGTTATACATACTACATGGGAGTTACTATGTTTTGAATACAATTATAAAGAGTCACTGACATCATTTTTCATGGATATATGAAGTGATTTATTCCATTATAGTTTTTGTTATTACTTGTGAATTCAACAAGAGACAAACAATTTATTTAATTACAGAATTTGAAACCAATTGTTTTCATTAAATCCTTTGGATTACATATTTTTGTGCCTCGAACGGTTTTTCTTGTTCTTGGATCTCTTCGCTGTTTGGCCCCCATTCTGCTGATAGATTTTCAATGGAATCTGATTAATATTATTGAACCAGACTTTGCATTATAGAGCTTAACTGCTTGTGCTAGATCTTGGCTCAGTATTAGCACTACTCTATTTCTTCTTGGTTTGTTATCTCCAGAGTAGAACAATCTAGTTGGCTTGCTATAGGATACTAAGTCACAGTTAGAGTAAGACCATTTTAATGAATGGTCTTACAAGGAGTTGATTCACTGAAACCCTATGGATTGAATGAACCTATTCTACTGCAATTTGTTACACTATGCATCATGTATTTGGCCTATGTTATCTTATGCCTGATATGCTGGGGAAATGTAAATAAATTAAATTAGTAAAATATAACTGAATTCTTTATCACGTTAAATGGGAAACAGTTTCAGTCTATTAAAAATAAAAAATTAAAGCAATTTATACAGGCAATTCTTCAACAACATTCTGAAAATACTACTTTTAGAGAAAGAAGTAGTAACTCAATTGGTTCAAGGGGAAATGGTTGAGCAGGTCCTCTAGCTTCCTTTCCTCCAACCAATGTCAACTAATTTCTTTTTGCTGAAAAAAGAGGGAAACAAAGGGAAAGGACACTGTTATTCATGTTTTCCAAGCAGCACATCGGTTGATTCTAACAAGTCACCATTTGGATGCTACATATTGCAATATCTGTTACAGATGATTTGATGGCTAGTAACTTGCATCTTTAAAAACTGGGCTCCTCATCAGTTTTATCCCTTGCCAAAAGAATAAAGCCAACTATCCCCTTAAGGAGATGGTGAAAATATGCCAAGTGGTTACAATGCAAGGCATAACTGTTAATGACCAGGATTTGGTCCAGGTTTTAGGGAAAGTGGTAAAAATGCCCCAGCTGCCAACAATTGCTTTTGAAAGTTTTTGGCCCTATAGCAAGCAGAGATGCTCTTTTATCACAAGCAATTGTGGGAGGGGGGTGAATCATTGTGCTGATGTGGTAAAAAGAAAAGTAGACCAAACAGCTAGAGTATATGAAGGAAGGCTAAGCAGATTTGTGATTTATTTATAAAGTAAAAAATGAATGAACGAACAAATAAATACATTTTAAAAATTGAAATGATGGATCATTCTAAACTTTGTTTCCCAAAGTGTATTAACTAGTTACTGTATTGCAGAGTTTGGAAAGCCTTTTCTAAAAATTAATGCAGTTGTGTGCTTCATGCCATTTATCTGAGAGCCATGTTTTCCTCTGACACCGAATGGCTTTATTATGGCATTGTATTCTTTCATCTTAAAATTAACTTTCTGAGCTTTATTTTGTTGCAAGCAAATAGGGAGTACATAAGCCAAGAGAACAGAGGGTATTGCTTGAACTATTTTAGGGAGACAGGCTTCTAGCGAATCCACCTCCCTTACTATTTTCTCAATGTTGTCTGTGAATGTGCTCTAGGATTATGGGTGTAAATCCTCACTTGTTGGGTCCTCACATGTGATAATGAGGAGCCATAAAAATAATTGTCCTTTGCATACAAGACAACAAAGTGTTCTCTCAACAAAAAATACTGCATAGGAAAAGACTAATTTTGCACAAAACATTGTCCAGAAGACCAGAGGCAGTGGGCTTTTAAGGATCAGAAGCAGTTGATAGGTTGCTTGAATCATTTGAGCAGCCGATAATTCTGTATATGTACAAAGAGAAGGAACACTAGTTTTACAATGTATATGCAAATTGCCTAAAACTCTGATTTTTTAAAAAGTATTTATTTTCTCATTGTTGGTAGGGAAAACAAGGGATCTCACAGGTCTTGAATATTATTTATTGAGGAATCTTGTCATGTTTGCAGAGCATGAACCAAAGAGGACAAAGAATTTAGACATTGTTTATCTCCCTACCTAGGATACAGCCAACTTTTTGATGACCATGTACTGAAGAAAATGAGGACTGTGGTGGCTTAGAGATTAAGATGCTGAACTGTACGGTTGGCAGTTTGAGACCCAAGTTGGTGCACAATGGAGTAAGCTCCCATCTCTGTCCCAGCTCCTGCTATCCTAGCAGTTCAAAAGCATTAAATGGCAAGGAAATAAATAGGTACAGCATTCTATGTGATCCAGCATCTAGTCATGCCTGCCACATGACCATAGAAACTTCTGCAGATTCAGACAGTGCTGGCTCTTTGGCTATAAACAGAGATGAGCACCACACCCTAGAGTCAACTATGACTGACATTTGAGCAAGAGCAACCTTTACCTTTACCAAAGAAGATAACTGATGGGTGTGACCAAAAAGTCCCTAAGAGATTAGCAAAGAGTTCAAGGACTACTTTCAGAAAATAGTTTTAAAAATACTTTCATATTAAATGAAGAAATATTTCAAGTACGTCATGTCATGAAATTGTATTTAACCAGTGGTAATGAAGATGAAATGGTGTTTGTTTTTAGAGCATTTCTCAAATAATATGAAGTGATTTTTCATTTTTTACTGCTGTCAAAAATTTATAAGTGTCACATCCCTGAGATGTCATAAGCTCTCAAAATGTCACATTTGAAGCTACCCAAATAAAAGCAAATTTTAAGTCTGGATGTAAATCACATTTGAAATGCAAATTTGAACTTTATGCCAAAATTTCTCGGAGAACATTTCAGGAGTTGTTCATTTTTAACTATATTCTGAGAAGTCATATCCCATTGTTCTAGTTGGCTCATCTCCAGCTCTCCTTCTACCATCAAAGGTAAGGATGGGAGGGAAAATAAATATGTTCCTTTCTTCATTCTTTCTTTTAACCTTCTAGATATGCTATGAGCAAGTTCTGAGATGTCAGAAAATTGTTTCACCTGGCTTTCTCTAGTGCAGCCTACCCAGACCTTATACTGTACTCTTAAATTTTGTTTAACAACACCTATTGTTCCATGACAAGGTAATCATTGGCTGAGATGAAGAGATTTCCAGTCTAGTGCATCTGAAGGGAAACCAGGTTGCAGACAGCTGCCCCAGAGAACTGAGAGGAAAGGAAAGAAATCAGTATCCATGTTCCTGCCCTTCTTAAACTTCTAAATTCAGTTTGTATGGTTAAAAGAAAGGAAACTCACTAATTAAAGGCAGTTAAGATGTAATTGATTTTCAGATCTAGCATGTTCCTTTCTCCCAGAGCAATATTGATGCTGACTCTGTGCCTTTTATTAGACAACCAGGGATCATTTGGCAGCTCTCCTAGTCCACAGTGCTATTTCTACAAAAATCTACCCTCTTCTTCCCAGCATATATAACCCCAAAATGTCAAATGCAGCCATGTGCACAGATTGATAAATACGATTCAAACGTCATTGAGTGCTGAGGTGAATTTTTAGGATCTAATTTTGCTTTGATGTTATGTGTAGAGGAAGAAGGAGGGTCTGGAACCAGTGGCATTTTTCTTGAAGCAGTATCCAGTCATGGTTTGCTGATTTCTCTATTGGAACAAAAATGGCAGCTATGATCTGGTAGGGATCTCTTTGCCTAACTACAGAAGGCATTTTCCCTCGTCTTTCTTACAAATTTTAAAAAATACTAGGGGTAAATTCATGGCTTCTTTGAACAATCAAAATGTACTGTTGCTTTTGATGCAGGGAAGTGACTCAGCCTCAGGCAAGCAGGGTATGGCAGTTGTACATCTCAAGTCACAAGCACAGGTATGTTGTTGTTATATCTTTTTGATAAAAAAAGAATTTTGCATCAACATTGCCAAACTAACCCAAACCTGTGTATAGGATTTAATTTAATTTAATTGTCAAATTCATATACTGCCCACTCGGCCAAAGCCGACTCAGGGCGGTTCACAATGACAATTTAAAAACATGTTTGAAACAGTTAAAACTACCCACCCCCTAAAACAAGGGGGGCAGGATCCATATTTTTTTGGTTAATTTGGACATCTGTGGAATAATTGTCTCTATTTCAAATTTTAATGCATGGCTAGCTATTACAGAAAGCAGTAATTTCTAGGAAAGTGGTGAAACATCATTACATTGGCATTTTCTAGTGCAAAAGAAAATCCAGCTTTGCTTTCACAAAAGCACACTGGTAGATAATTAGCTGATCTAAATATGTAGTATATCTGTCATCATAGTTAATCTGTATTTCCCATAAGATTTCTCAAAATGGATTAGGACAGTGGTGGCACACGCGTTGTCACCCTAACACAGAATTTGCTCAACCCCTCTGCCCAACAACCCAATGGGAGTGCTTCCTCCCTCCCCTCTACACAGAGTTCACTCTGCCCAGCAATCCATTGGAAGTGCTTCCTCCTCCTCCATCCCTACCAGCACAGAGTTCACCTTGCCCCTCTATTTGGGCACTCAGTCTCTAAAAGATTAGCCAACACTGCCTTAGGACTAGTGAAAAGCAACAATAGCAATAGCAACACAACAACATAAAATAAGAAAAATAACATATATGGGGAGGAGTATCTCATTCTCTCTCCCCCAAGTAAAATATACTCCAAAGAGTTACATTGTCATTTCTTAACAGATGCATGAATACAACTTAATCGTGCCAGATAAAACAGGGATGTTATTCACTACTGCCACACAAACAAACTGGAGAACCAAGTCCAATATCTTTCCAGATATGTGGATGTGTCCATCTTGAAAACAAATAAAGATATTCCACTTATCATGTGGAGCAAAGCACTTTACAATCATGCCTTCTCCTGCCTCAAACATGAAAACCTAAAACAGTAGATAGGAGAGAATATAAGGCACAGCTTCATTATGTATATACATCTGAGCTGAAATAGCTTAATTTGTTAAAACAAGTTTCCCCAGATTTAATTAAGTAAGTACAATGAACTCATCCTGCACCTTTTTTTTTGAAGGAGATATATTTGCTCTTTATCTGCACAATCCTGATGGCTTGCAGAGGAGGTCATGTCAGAAGGTGGAGAAAATGTCTTGTACAGAAGGAACTGGCCCTTCAGAAGGTGGCAACACTCATTTTGATTAATGTATCTGGAAAAGTTAAGCATTATTCCTTCCTCCCCCATGCTCCACATACATTGCTAAAAATGTAGTGTTTATTCTAGGAGAGTGCAAAGGAATAGACGCTTCGGGCTATAAATGGAATAAATAATTTAAAATTCTTATGGTGAGGTTAAACTTAAAAACATGTTTCTCACCTCCAAAAATTCTTTCAGATAGGATATAATACAACAAAACAAATTGACACTTCAATCTAGAAGATTGTAAAGCTGCCTTCCTTGTGTGGTAATCACCATTAAGACAGATCCACACTGTGGGATATGTAACATGAATAAAGTGGTACAGAGGACAAAATTAACTTTATCAAAGAATGGCCATGTCACGTGAATTAACACGTGCATGCATTTTGCCTCCCATCTGCCCCAAGGTGGCAGCCACCCAGAGACCTCGGTGTTCTGGGGAGGAGCCTACGCTTTATACGCTCCTTCCCACTTCACTCTCTCTCTCTCTTCTGCTTCATAATCTGGCAAAAGCACATGCATTCGAGCCTCGTGTGACACACATGGAATAAATCTCTATGAAGAGAGAGCCTTGAATAATGGCACCCAAGCATCACATTTCTTCCACTCGGGGCATGGGCATGTAGAAGAGAACTTCTCCACGGGGACGGGGCCCATGGCCTTGGCCACCCCGTAGCCGGCTGATTTGGTGGCCAGGATAATGGCCCTCCAGCGGGGTCACTGCTCTAGGTCTGTCACCACTTCCATCAAACACAGTGATGAGATGTCGGGAGACCCCAACAGATGATGCCTGATTAGGAAAGAGATTGCCCAGGCCCTTCAGAAGCATGTGGATGCCCTGGAGACCACAGAAGGCATCTCGAGAAACCAATGCACCAGTGTGGGTGCCTTCGACAGCATCTGCACAGGACATGGAATTTTAAGAAACTGCCCAGTCATCTGGTGCTTCCACGCCGACTGAGCCTGAGAGCACTGTGGCAGTGATGTCTACCCCTGAAATACCTGGGCTGAGATTGAGTATGTGGGATCTGGGAGTGCATCTGGGTGTTGGAACCCAGTGCCTCATTCTTCTCCTACTACACAGATGCCTTTATGGCCTTGGCCTTTGTCTAGCCCAGTGATGAGCAGTCTCGGCCCTCCAGCTGTTCTTGAACTTCAATTCTCAGAAGCCCAAGTCAACACACCAGCTGGTCAGGGCTTCTGGGAATTGAAGTTCAAGAACAGCTGGAGAGCCAAAACTGCCCATCAGTGGTCTAGCCCCATGCAGGCTACAAACTCCCCAGGTAGGCAATCATCTGCTATGGTCCCGTGGATGGCTCCTTATCCCCCCAGGGTTAATTCCTCTGCTGCCCTACAATGTTTGGCAGTGGATGCAAGGGTTGGGTCCTTGTCCTTGTCCACCCTTGCAACAGTGCCTGCATCTGTGTTGCCTTTTGGTGACCAGTCCCTACCGTTGAGTGATCATCTTCTTCCTACGACAAGGAATAAAATCGTGTGAGGCGAATATGTCGATATATTTTCCCTGCTTAACAGGTATTCAGATAAGACAGAGAAGGATATGGATTACAAGGATGAGGAGTCCACTAGGAGAAAGAAGCCTCCTCGGACCTGGGCTAACTGGCTGCCTGCTTATTTGATCTATGCAGGGGTGACAGTCCATGCCAGGCAACAGCTTGCATTACCGTTAATTCAATGCCTAGATATTATCTGTCAAGCTTAAGTAGACTTTCCAGGACAGACGTGGGTTCTTTATGATGAGAGTTTCCGCATGCGTGCAGCCATTCGGCCGACCGTGCATTGGGGTGACAACATTTCCTATTGTGGCTCCAATTGATGACCTCTTCTTGCCCAGTGTCTGGTGACCATTATGATTGTGGATACCTGGTGCAGTGTCCCTTGCTGTTGCCTCCTGCCCGCCAGGTGGCAGGCCAGGCGGTTCAACCCTGGTTGGTTTATTGGGAGTTCACTGGTCAGGGGTGCTGTTCCAAGAAGGTGTGCAAATACTGACATGAGTGCACTACCTGCAGAGGCAACTACCCGGCCACCGCCTGCACAAAAAGTAGCCCCCTGGGTTGCAAAAAGTTAATCCCAAATTGCCACAGTCCGTAAAAGGCACCCAGCCCAATCAAGCTTGATACATTAGTTTCCTGGCTTGCAGGTTACCCTGCTGAGGAGGCGTGCTATTTGAGGGAAGGTTTCACTTTTTGTTTTTTGGATCCCTGCTTTGGGGGCCCGTTTTCTGCAAATGGCACCAAACCTCCATTCGGTAATCAGATTGGAGCTGGTGGTAAGGCGGAGCATTGGTAGGGAGCTGGCTGCAGGATAGGTGGCTGGCCCGTTTGACTGACCACCCTACAAGAATTTGAGGGGTGTGTGGCCTAATGGCGGACTGAACAGACTGAACTTTCCTTCGCTCGGAAAGAACGATGATGAAAGAGGCTTTTTAAAAGAGTTTAAAATGTTCTGGAGACATTAAAAAAGGTGGAGGAGAAAGATTAAGTCAACAACTGATGGAATTTACTTTGGACTGGCTGAAAAGCTGAGTGAAAAAGGAGAGAGATTTGAGTTTCAAATTTCAAAGAGGAGTGGGGACTGGGCGGACTTTGCCAGTGCAAGAATGGGAGATTTTTCCTAGCCGAGGACTGGGTTTGGACTATGATTACCTAAAGTGATAAAGGCAGCAAAAGGCAAGCAAAAGGCAAGCCGGCAGCTGGACTGAGGGGGGGGGTGAGTTTGCTGTGATTTGAAGGGGGAAAGCGAAAGCGAGCCTCATTCAGCCTGGCTAGCCAGGAAGCATTCCGGAGCTGAGCAGAGCTGTGAGGAACTTGCTGCTGCAGAGAGTGAGTTCTTGGAAGTGGTGGAGGGGGAGGAAAAGTGGAAAAGCAGAAAAGTTTATTGAATATGGGGATTCCCCCCCCCCTGGAAAATATTAAAGATTGGATAATGGACATTCGGGCTGAAAAGAGGAGAGTTTGGAGGCTTGGAACCTTTTCCCTTTCTTTGGATATTTGGATATTTGGATACAAAGAAGAAGAGTGGAGTTGCTGTGATTTGAGTCCCGTTACATTAATATACTGAACTTCAATATGGAATAAGATGGCGCTGGAAGTCTGATCAGTGGTGTCTCTTGGAAAGTATTGTTTTGTCTTCTTCATTTTTGGGACCGGAAGTTTGTTTTGCCTTCTCTCTTTTTTTCCATTGGATTACAAGCATTTTTTTTTTTTTGTGTGGAAGTGGCAATTGGTTGTTACTTGCTTAAAGGGATATAAGGACGGTTAAAAGAGTGTGGGCCGACTGTGTTACAGAAGATATACTTTTGTGGAGATAAACTGGAGGCTGTCTGCAATTGGAACAGTGTTTGAATGAAACGTCAGGGAAGAGGGAAGGAGAAGGAGAAAGTGGGCTGGATAAGAGCAGAGAGACAGTCATCCTCAGATAGGATTTTTAAAAGGCTCACCAGGATAGAACAAGAGGAGTCAGAGATGAAGAAAACAATGCAACAGGAAATAAAGTATTTGGAGGACCAAGAGACTGTGAGAAAAATTGCACAGCAATTACAACAACAACAGCAAAAAATAGTGACAACCCCACCTACGATGGCATCTGCAGCTGTGAAATCTATTGTAATAACGACAGCAAAGGCAACAACAGCAACAGCTGCAACAACAACTATAACAACCACAGCTGTGATGGCAGTAACAACAACAGCAACTATAATGACAGTGACAACCCCATCAATGTTGCCAATAAAGGGGGGCCAAGGGTTTAAATCAGATGTTGATAAATTTAATGAGAAGGTGGATAATTTGGAACAAAAAATTGGAAATATGTTTGTTCAGAATAAACAGGAACAAAAACAAGACATGCAAGATTTGATGGCAAACATTATGAAGGGTTTTGATGATTTTAAAAAAGGGCAGAATAAACTTAAGGAAGAACAAGAGGTGATGAAAAAAGAGCAGGAGGGGGTAAAAGCAGAGGTTTCAGATATGAGAGAAAGAGAGAAACAAAGGGAAAATAAGGTGGGGGATCATGAAAAAAGGTTAGAATTGGTGGAAGAACAGATGAGACGTGCGAACGTGATAATTCAAAAAATTCTGGAAGGTACGCCAGATAAATTAAAAGAAAGAATTGTAAAATGGTTAGATGGAATTATGGAAGGAGGTTTCACGCCATATGGTATTGTAAGTGTCTTTCGGTTGGGTTAAAGAAGGGGTAAAGTTGGGGCAAGAAATGTACTAGTAAAGTTCGCCAATGTTGCTGATAAATTTTGATTAATGGCTCTCATTCGAGTGAAGGGGTCAGAAGTTTTAAAAATAGATGGTTCAGATATTGAAGTATACAATGACATTCCAATGGAGGATCGCATGTGGAGGCAATCGATGAAGCCAATTACAAAGAGATTCCAAGATAAAGGAGTTAGATATAATTGGAAATTTCCATGTCAATTGAGTTTTTTTCATTTGGGTAAACAATATATGGTGAGTGAAGATGTCAATGTCATGGATGTAATGGTGGATGCAAAATTACTGGAATTTGGAACTAAAGAGTGGGATGAACTGAAGGAGGAATTGATTGTTTTGGGTGGGTTCATGAGAAGGGGAAATGATAATGAGAATATGCCCAAAGGAGCGAAAGGAGGGATTGATTTGAGTGGAAGTTAATTTGGGTTCCTATTAAGCCCGCATAGTTGGTTGTGCTTCCCCCCTCCCCCCCTTTATTAATATGGAAGCTACTTGCAGAAAAGTGGGGAGGGATAATAGTAGATTGTTTTTTTATTATTATTTTTAGAGTTGCTTTTTATTTTTGTTTTTTCCTTCCTTTTTCTTGAATAGATGTTTGGGAATGGGGGTTTGTTGTTTGTTGGAGTGCACGCGCATTGGAGGAAGTGTGGAAAAGGGAGGATTGGGGTTAGAAAATAAGGAATGAAAAATTTGAAAGTATTAACCTGGAATGTGAAAGGTACTGGTTGTCAGGTGAAGAGAAGAAGATTAGAAGCAGCTCTTAGGAAAGACAAACCGGATATAATCTTTCTACAGGAAACTCATCAAAAATCAGAGGAAACTAACAAATTATTCTTAGGGTGGACTCAATTTTATGAAAAATCATATGGTACGTCAAAGGCAAGAGGTGTAGCAATTATGATATCAAGTAGAGTTGGATTTGAGATGGTAAAAAGTATTTCAGATATAGAAGGAAGATATTTAATAATAAAAGGAAAAAATAGATGATGAGGAGATAACCTTGGTAAATTTGTACATACCAAATGAAAATCAAAATAATTTTTTAGATAAGGTGTATAATATATTGAATAAAGAAAGAACGATAAAAATGATTGTGGGTGGGGACTTCAATTTAATAAGATCAAATATAGATACTACAAATATAGCTAGAAGGGCTGGAGGAGATAAAACACAAGTGCTGGATAAATGGATGAAAGGATTAGGGTTAAAAGATACATGGCGGGAGCTTAAAGGATCGGAAAGGGTTTACACTTTTTCCCCCCAGGTTTATAACATGTATTCTAGAATAGATTATATATTTGTAACTGACAACCTGATAGGGAATTTGGATGAAATTGAAGTTGAAATCTTCAGAGAGTCGGATCATGCAAAGGTATTGTTAGAAATGAAGAATGGATGGTACAAAGATTAGGAGAAATTGGAGATATAATACTAAATTATTCAAAGATGAAAAATGTAAAGAACAAATAGTTGAAAGATAGGAGCAAATTTGGAAATGGAATGATACAGGCGAGGTTCGATATAATGTGGTGTGGGATATGATGAAGGCAATATTCAGAGGGGAAAGTATTAAATTGGCTAGTTTTAAAAATAAACAATTAAAAGGTAAGCAGGAGGAAATCGAGAAAGAGATTAAACAGCTACAAGAAAAACATGCAATAACTAAAGACAGGAAAGTTTATGAAAGAATGCAGGGGCTGAGGAAGGAGTTAATAGGAAAGGATATTGAAAAAGTGAAAAGAGATTTGGTTTATCTAAAAAGGGAATACTTTGAATATAGTAATAAAAATTCAAAATTATTGGCAAGAGCTGCTAAGGAAAAAAGAAATAAAAGGGAAATAGGGATTCTGGTAGATAAAAAGGGTATAAGGTATAATAAAACAAAAGATAAATGTAAGGTTGTAAAAGAATTCTATCAGGAGTTATATTCAAGAAAAATATAAACCTGGGAAAATTAAAAGATAAAATTGAAAGTCAGATTAAAAACAAAATCGATCAGGAACATAAACAAATAATGGAGGTGGCAATTGCTGAAAAGGAGATAAAATAAATAATAGGCAAATTGAAGATGGATAAATCGCCAGGTGAAGATGGATTGCCAGCGGAATTTTATAGAGTTTAAAGATATAATTGTCCCAAAATTATTAAAATTGTATAATTTTATTTTGGATGGAGGTCAGATTCCACCCTCTTGGGATAGAACTATAATAGTATTATTGCCAAAACCTGGGAAAGATTTGGAAAAGGTAGAGTCATATAGGACCATCTCTTTAATAAATCAGGATGCTAAGATTTTTACGGCGATATTGGCAAAAAGATTAAATAGCTTCATTGATAAATATATAAATAATGACCAGGTGGGATTTATTAAAGGTAGATACATGGCGGATTTAACAAGGCAAGTTATAAATTTAATAGACATTGCAGGACAAGCTAAAGAGAAGGTAGGATTATTATCTTTGGATATTTTCAAGACATTTGATTCTTTGCAATGGATAACAATTAATGAGATAATTAAAGGCTATGGATTTGGATGTAGGTTTATAAAAATGATAGAACAATTGTATCAACAAGGGTGTGCCAATGTTAGGGTAAATGATGGCCTTACGGAAGAAGTAAGATTAGAAGCGGGAACAAGACAGGGATGCCCACTATCCCCAATATTATTTATAATGGCGATGGAAACATTAGCAAACAGTATAAGGGAGGATAAAGAAATAGAAGGAATATTAGGAAATAAAGTTAGTTTATTTGCTGACGATACTCTTATAATTATGAAACATCTGGGGAAGACGTTGGGAAAAATACAGAGGCATTTGGAGGAATTTGTCTAAAACAGTTATATTTCTGGACCTCCTCCCTGGTTATTTCTATCTTGCTTAATTCTTCGGTTTCCCTCCCTATGAAGACAGGCTCTGTTTTGGGCATATGGTCTCTGTCTTCTTCAGTGAATACCGAAGCAAAGAATTCATTGAGTCTCTCTGCAATCTCTGTTTCCTCTTTAATAACCCCTTGCCTTCCATTGTCATCTAATGGTCCAATGGCCTTCCTAGTTGGGTTCTTACTTCTAATGTACTTAAAGAAGTCTTTTTTATTTCTCTGAGTATTTTTAGCTATACGCTCCTCAAAGTCTTGCTTTGCTTCCCTGATTGTTGCCTTGCATTTGTTCTGCCAGAATTTATGTTTCTGCCTGCTGTCCTCATTTGGACAAGCCTTCCATCTTCTAAATGAGCTTTTCTTCCTCTTGATCACTTCCCGAACAGCTCCTGTAAGCCACATCGGAGTCCTCTTGGAACTGGCAGTGCCCTTTTTCCTTTTGGGTATGCATTCCAATTGGGCCTCTGTTATTGTTTTTGTAAACAACCTCCATGCCTCTTGGAGTGTTTGGACTCTCTCAATTTTCCCTTTCAGTTTCTTTTTTACTAGTTTCCTCATCTTTGGGAAATTTCCTTTTTGAAAATTTAAGGTCTCTGTGTTAGATTTTATCAGTGACTTGCAGTCTATGATCAAGTTAAACATAATTGAGTTGTGGTCACTGTTCCCTATTGGATCAGTCACATTAACATCTTGCACCAGATCCTGAGTATTACTCAGGATCAAGTCAAGGATTCTTGTACCTCTAGTTGGGTCTTCAACCATCTGTCCCAGGGAACAATCATTTAGCATATCTAGGAACTTTATCTCTTTATCATGTGCTGAGCAACAGTTCACCCAGTCTATGTGAGGGTAATTGAAGTCCCCCATTATAATCAGGCTTCCCTTCTTGGATGCCTCCTTTACAACATTCTCCAACTGCCAGTCTCCCTCAAGAGTTTGGGTTGGAGGCCGATAGTATATGCCTACTGTTAGACCATCCTTGTGGCCTGGTACTCTTACCCACAGAGCTTCTAATGGTGACTCTAAATCACCTAGATATTCCAATTCATACGATTTTATCACTTCTTTTACATACAAGGCTACACCACCTCCTATTTGCCCCTTCCTATCCTTCCTGTACAGTTTGTAGCCTGGGATAACTGTATCCCATTGGTTATCATCCGTCCACCAGGTTTCAGTGATACCAATAATATCAATATTCTTATCTATTGCTAAGTATTCCAGCTCCCCTATTTTGTTCTGGAGGCTTCTGGCATTTGTATACAAGCATTTATATCTGCTTTCCTGATACAGTCTTTTGAGTCCAGTTGCATTGTTAGACTGCCTCTTGCATCCTTCTGCTAGAGTGCTGGTGACTAGCTCCTTGCTCTGCTCAGTAATTTTTGCATCCTCCTCACTACTCAGGTACACACTTTCCCAAACCGGATGCTGCCCAGCTCCTTTCAGGATATTGAATAATATAGACAAGGAAGAACAAGGGAGAATTAAAAATAGATTTAAACTACAGATTAGAAATAGTGTGAGATATTTGGGGATAAATATTTCAAGCAAAATAGAAGATTTAAGAAGATTAAATTATGATAAACAAAAAAAACTCAAAGCAAAAATTTCACAATATAAAAATTTGAAGCTGTCTTGGTTCGGCAGGGTAGCATTGACTAAAATGATGTTATTGCCAAAAATAATTTTTTTGTTTGAAACCCTACCGATCCAACTTACAGATAAAGAAATTAAGGAATTTCAAGCTTTAATAAATAATTATTGTAATGGGGGGGAAGAAGAGCTAGAATACCAAAGAAAATGTGGTACCAGTCACAAAAAGAAGGGGGCCTGGGAATACCGAACTTGAAAAATTATTATAATGCATTCCATATTAAAAATGTAGTTAAGATTTTAATGAAAGAGGTAGTTATTTGGGAGGAAATTGAAATGATGGAATTAAAGGAGTTGGGTAAAAGTGTGTTTCTAGGGAATGAAAAAGGAAAAATAATGGTTAAAAATAGAATGATGAGATTGATGTTGGAAGTTTGGAAGAAGGTTAAAATGAAACTATACCCTAATATATCACAAAAACATTGAGCTTGAAGATTTTAAAAAAATCCCAATAAAAATTGATAATAGGATGAAGGAAATTTTATTAAAGAACGAGATTTTCCTGTTGAAAGATTGGATATGAGTTTGCAGAGACGATGTGAAAAAACAAGAGCTGTATGATCAAATGAAGTTAAATTGGTTACAGATTATGAGGATAAATAAGTGGAATAATAGTTATGTGAGAGAGCAGAGTCTGGAAAGAAGAAAAACTGAATTTGAAGAGAATATGGAAAGTAAGAAAGTCGGAAATTGGAATTAAAGGTATGGTTAGTAAAATATATAAAATAATAAATGTAGAAAGTATTTCACAAGAGACATTAAAAAATGCTTGGGAACAAGATTTGAAGATAAGCATAACCGAAAAAGAGTGGAAAAATAAATGGGGAAAAAAGAGGTATGAGATCCATGTCTGTCAGGGTTAAAGAGCATAATTTCAAAATGTTGTGGAAATGGTACTTGACCCCATTGAAACTGTACCAGATAGATAAATAATAATAATAAAATGTACATACGTGGTATGAATGTAAAAAGGTTGAGAAATTTTGGGAGGAAATTGAGAAGGAGGTGGTTAATATTAAGAGAACATCTCTCAAATTGGGGCCAAGTAACATCTTGTTGACGGACATAGATAATATGAACCTAGATGATGATAAGAAAGAATTTTTGGCTATAATGCGTACTATGGGTAGAATGTGTATAGCAAAAAAATGGAAAAACGATATAACATTAAAAGTAGATGATTGGTATAGGGAGATGTGGGATCTCGCATTGAATGAAAAATTAACATTTGCGTTGAATTTTTAAAAAGGAATAATTAAAGAGAATAGATTCTGGAATACATGGAAACAGTTTGTGGATCATGCTTTGTAGGGAGAGGGGAAGAATAGACTGACACCAGACCAATTGAAGTTTTGGGCACAGTAGAAATCAATGGGAAATACCACATCCTCCCAGGCAATGTAAATACACGGGGTGAATGATGTATAGAATGTAATATTGGAATAAATTGATAGAGATAGAAAAAGAAATATAACTGTTTTAGACAAATTGATTTGAATAGAAATTAGATAAAATAAGAAGTTACTGGTTACTAACGTTTAAGAGCAAAGTTGGGATATCTACCATCATGATAATAAAACATTAAAGAGACAGTAAGTTAAATGTTAAATTTCATAGGTGTTATATTTAGACATATATACATCTAATTTTATTTTTTAAAGATTCTTTTTTTTTCTTTTAGTGATAATGTCAAATGTATCATTTATATGTTTGCCTATGTTGTTTTTTCTTTCTTCTTTCTGTATTTGTATGTTACTTTTTTCTGAAAATCAATAAGAATTTTTTTTAAAAAAAGAATTTGAAAGTGTTCCCTCTGGGTTTGGTTCCCAAGAAGGTTTCCAGGGAATTTCGTTTGATTCACCATTTATCATATCCAACAGAAGGGTCGGTAAATGATTCAATACCACATGAGTTATGTACAGTCAAGTATTCCTCCTTTGATCAGGTAGTCCAAATGGTCCAACCATGTGGCAAGGATGCCCTTATGGCAAAGTGTGATATTAAATCTGCTTTCTGCCTATTGCCTGTTCACCCAAAGGATTTTGGGCTCCTTGGCTTTGCCTTCGGGGGCCAATATTTTGTAGACAAGTCTGATTGCAAGGCTGAATATACAGTTCATTAAATTTCCACCTTCCCACACACACAGAGAGAATGCAAGCGCGGCGCCAAAATGGCCGCCACACTCTTTGCGGGCACCCCCCCACTGGACTTGGACATCCGGGTAGTTAGGGGGCGTGGCCAGCCCTCTTTAAAAGGGGTGGCCACGAGGCAGCCGAGCTGCCATTTTGCGAAAGCGATGGAGCGGAGAAGTTTTTACTCCGTTGCTCTCAGCTTTTGCAGGGAAGCCCCTTCGGCGGCAAACAGCTTCGCTCTTCGCCTCTTCTTAGGCTTCCCCAGCGACGACAATGCCTTCATGGAAGAAGGCTATGGCGAACTCGGTTCGCCCGTCCAGGAGCGCCAGCCGGGTCGGAGGACCACGGCTGCGCCCACCCTACAGGCCCCCATTGCGGAGGCTCCCACCGGGACCGGTGGGATGGGGCAAATTAGCCCGTGGCCCGAGGCTTTACAGCCCCAGACCGGCTCTGCGGGGGCTGTGGTCCCCGGCCAGCAATTGCCGGCCATGGGCTTGGGGCAGGTGGGTGGGCATGGCGCCGCTGGGCCTTCGGCCCCTGGCCCGCATTCCCCGGCCATAGGTTTTAACCAGGGGGGAGGGCTGGGCACAATTCCCTGGCAGGGCATGCCCCAGGCCCCTCGGGGGCCAGAGTTTTGGGCATGGCCCTACCCGGGTACGAGTACTCCAGCACCTGGCCCGGGTCCTGCACCAAGTGGGCCGTCCGGCCCGCCTGGCCCACTTTATGCAGGGGGCTCGGTGGCGGTGGATGCCCTATTGGCATGCGTAGCGGCCTTGGAGGCATCCCTGGGGATATCCAACCCATCCGGGGCACCTTTTTGCTGACAGGTCACTATGGGGGCAGACAGTCTTCAGCAGGCAGCCGGCCGGGTTGAGCTGCTTGAGGCGCACAGGTCGGCCCCCGCCGCGGCCTCGCAGCTCCCCACGCAGCAGGCACCACCGGCGGGCGGTGGTCAGATGGGTCTTCAGAGCTCGGTTGCGGTCGCGAGCTCCGATGCTCACCGTGGGCCGGAACCCCCAGTGGGGGCGGCCCGCGGGAGTGCCACCTGTGAGTATCTGGTTCAAGTTAATGCTCCTACACCAACATTCACCACGGGTGAGGGTCTCCAGTGGCCATGGCCCCATCAAGTCGGGGCAGGGGGACAGCAGCCCCTGACTTACCCAGGTGCGGCTTTGCCACTTACAGGCCCCACTGTGGGTGGGGGGCCTTACGCCGCAGGGCAGGCAACGGGGGTCACGGGGGCGGTTCAGGTCCCTTTCTTGATGTCCCGCACTGCTAACGTGCCAGTGTCGGCATTCCCGACAGCTGGGTATTCCTGACAGCTGGGTATTTGCCCCTTGGGGATCATTTAGCCAAGGCCACGAGGGAGGAGATTTGGCGGGGAGAATATGTAGACATTTTCTCCCTATTGAACAGGGAACCCACCAAAGAGGAGAGGGAGGGGCAAGACAAGAAGGACAAGGAACAGTCTCGCCGTCGCAAGCCACCACGCACGTGGGCCAACTGGTTGCCCGCATATCTCATATACATGGCGGTCTACCTCAAGGCCCGGCCCGATCTGGCCATCCCGATGGTCCAATATTTGGACAATATTTACAGGGCAATGGTTGATTTCCCTGGCCCGTCGTGGTTGGCTTACGACGAGGAATTTCGAATGAGAGTGCCCCTACACCCGGAGATGAGGTGGGACGAGCCCTGCCAGAAGCTTTGGCTTCTGTACATGACCCCCACGCGCCCTGCGCCTGGGGAGAGGTATCATTGTGGACATGCGGTCCAGTGAGCCGCTCCAGCACAGGCACCCCGCCAGGTGGCGGGGCAGGGGGTTCCAACCCGCCTGCTGTGTTGGAGCTTCTCGGCCAATGGTGCGTGCAACAGAAAACAATGCAGATATAAGCATGAGTGTCCCTCTTGCGCTGGCCCCCACGCTGCCGCTGCGTGTCCGCGAGCAGGCAGGGCTCGGGGCAGAGGTATAGGTGGACAGGGAGCGGGCAGACCTGCCACTGAGGGAACTGGTCACCCAAAAAGCCCCCTCCCCAGTTAATTTGGCCATGTTGGAGCGTTGGCTCGCAACATACCCGAGGAGGGAAGATGCTGGTTACCTCCTCGAGGGTTTCCAGTGAGGGTTCCGCATTCTGTTCACAGGGGAGAGGTGCCCCCAAGACGCCCCCAACTTACTTTCTCTTAGGGGCAGGGAGGAGGTGGCCGCCCTGAGTATTGCTAAGGAGGTTAAGGCAGGCAGGGTTGCTGGCCCCTTTCAGGCTCCACCCTTTCCCAACCTGAAGGTTTCCCCTTTGGGGTTAGTGCCCAAGAAGACACCGGGGGAATTTCGTCTGATTCACCACCTGTCGTACCCGGCTGGCCATTCGGTCAATGATTCCATCCCTGATGACCTTTGTTCGGTCAGGTACACATCATTCGACCAGGCCCTACGCATGGTGCGCTCTTGTGGCCCGGGTGCACTATTGGCAAAGTGTGACATTAAGTCTGCATTCCGGCTGCTGCCGGTGCACCCGGGCGACTTTGAGTTACTAGGCTTCAGATTCCGGGGCAAGTATTATGTTGATAAAGCCATGCCTTTTGGCTGCTCCATCTCTTGCTCGGCATTTGAACGTTTTAGCACCTTCCTCCAGTGGGCCTTTGTTCGTAGGTCGGGGTCTCGGTCTGTAGCCCACTACCTCGATGATTTCTTGTTCGGGGGTGAACGGGGCTGGGACACGTGTACGCGTTTCCTCAACACATTTCAGACGCTAATGAAGGAACTTGGTGTCCCTTTAGCGCCCGAAAAGACCGAGGGCCCATCAACCAAGCTCACGTTCCTGGGTATTGAAATTGACACCGTTTTACAGGCATCCAGGTTACCCATTGACAAGGTTTCAAGGATCACTGCATTGATTTTGGCCTTACTGGCCAAACGCAAGGTGTCACTTCGTGAGCTCCAGGTACTGCATGGTCACCTTAACTTTGCCTGCAGGGTAGTCGTGCCTGGCAGAGCTTTTGCTCGACGCTTGTGCGACGCCATGGCTGGCCTATCTAGTCCCTATCATAGGGTCCGACTGAACAGGGGCACGAAGGAGGATATGCTAATTTGGCTCGACTTCCTTAAGGAATTCAATGGGGTGTCATTTTGGAGATCTGACCTTCTGGTGTCCCCTCGCTTCCAGGTTCAGTCGGACGCATCAGGGTCCCTGGGTTATGGGATTTACTTTGAGGGGAGGTGGGCCTACGTCCGATGGCCTCCAGCTTGGAGGGGCACGGATCATTTACGCGATCTTACGTTCCTCGAGTTCTTTCCCATACTGGGAGCTTTGATGCTATGGGGTGCGGAGTGGGCCAATTCAGTTGTTCATTTCTGGTGTGACAATGCTGCGGTCGTGCACATTGTCAACTCGCAGACGTCTAAATCGCCCAGGGTCATGGGGTTGGTGCAACAGTTCATCTTGCGCAGTCTACGCCTCAATATTCTATTCAGGGCTAGACGTGTACCAGGTATTAATAACGAAATTGCTGATTGTTTGTCCCACCTGCAGATCCCCCGGTTCCGCGCCTTGGTCCCGGACGCAGAGGAATTTCCCTCGCCGCTCCCGGACGAGATATGGACGTGTGGCAAGGAGAGGTGAACCGGGCGATCGGCATGTCGCTGGCGCCCTGCACGCGTAAGGCGTATCACCATGCATTCACTAAATTTCAGGCTTTCTGTGCGCAATTCCGTTTGCCCGAGATTTGGCCCATTCCAGTGGCACATGTCCTTCAATTCATGGTTTACCTACACAACCAGGGCCTAGCTCCCCGCACCATAGCATCCAGGCTGTCAGCACTGGCATTCAGGGCCAAGGTGGGGGGTTATGCTGACAGCACAACTGACTTCCGTATACGACACGTTTTGGAAGGGTGGACACGGGAACGTGGACGCTGCCCGGACAGCCGCCATCCAATTTCTCCAAGGGTCCTTACCCACCTTGCACGAGGCTGGCATGACCTGTGCTTTGACAGGTATGAGGCAGCTCTCTTTCATGCGGCTACCACGGTGGCCTTTTTTGGAGCGCTCCGCATCAGTGAGCTGGTGCTACTGTCTAAGGCGGATGCGACGCGTAGGGCACTGGAACTCGAAGATGTCTATGTTGCCGATGAGTGGGCTCAGTTGAGGATACATTCCTCAAAGGTTGATCAGCACGGTGTAGGCAATGGTGTAAGACTGCTACGATGTTCCATTGCAGACATCTGTCCGGTTGGTGCCCTACGAGAGTTCCTTGCACTGCGTGGTACGCACCCTGGCCCGTTTTTCTGCCACCAAGATGGGTCTCCCCTTACTAAATTTCAATTTTGGAAGGTGACCGGTAAGGCACTGTACAGTGTTGGCCTCCCCGGGGCTCGTTACGGCACCCATTCTTTTAGAATAGGAGTTGCTTCTACCGCAGCTGCATTTGGGTACTCTGGGGCCGAGATACGCCAGATGGGGAGGTGGGGATCGCAGTGTTTCCAGCTGTACGTTCGCCCCATTAAATTGTGAGTACCAGTTAAGTCACTGTCCTGTTTCCTTTTTTCCTTGACAGACCCTGGGTGTCGGATCACACCGGTGGCAGTATGGCTGGTGGGCCACAGCTACGTGCACTGGGCAGCGCAGTACGCTGTGGCGTCAGAGTGGGGACCCCAGCTGGGACTACGTGCGTCCGCATGTCTTAGGTGGTACGATAAGCGCGGGATGTTATGGCGGGAACTGTTGCCATTCCTTTTTTCCATCAGGGATGCTGACCTGCCTGATGTCCTGGTGATACACCTTGGGGGCAATGATTTAGGCCAGGTCACGGGCCTGCCGCTGAAACATGCGATCTGCGGTGACCTGGCTTACTTGCATTATGTGTGGCCTGCCACAACCCTGATTTGGTCGGACATCATACCGCGTCACGCTTACAGAGGGGGCATTAACCTCCAGGCCCTTGACCGTGCTCGCCGCTCGGTGAACAGGGCAGTAGCCCGGTTCGTTATAGACAAGGGTTGGGGGCGCATCATCCGACACCCCACCATTAGTCTCCAAAACTGTGATCTTTATGCAGGGGATGGGGTCCATCTGTCGCCCGGAGGTATGAACCTCTTTTTGGAAGATTTGCAAGCAGGCCTGTTGACCGAGCTGACGGTCTGGGGGGGGGGCGGTGAGTCTTTATTGAAGCCTCCCCGTGTGGCGGGTAGCACTGGTATATAATTATGACCCACAGGTATCCGGCAGGTTCGCAATTGACTGGCCAACACTAGATAGGCACAAGTTGGTTAACGTTGTCCGGTCAACGACGAACCAGGCAATGGGGTGATGGCACAAGCTAGGCAGCATGCATCACCCCGTTATTTTACGGATACGCGTCAGAGGGTGGGGTCAGTAGTTAGTTTATTGACTACGGTCAACAATTTGTTTGTTGTAAACAAACAAATTGATACAAATGGATACATTGTAGCCAATTGCCGTTGGCAATTTTGGGAGGAACCTTACCAGTGTTACTGCAGCCTGCTTGCCTTAAGAATTATAATTGGTTGAGTACCAATCGAAATTTATAATTCGGACTAGGGCATGAATCAATAAATGTGGCCCAATGCCGTTATCCACTTATACTGGTGTGAGTTTTTTTTTTTTTGGGGGGGGGTGCATGCAATGATCATTTATCTGCCCCTGGGAACTGCCCTCTAATTGATTTACCTTCAAAGGCAGAGACTTCTCGAAATGATACTTTTCCAGGCCTGTCAGTGGATCAGAAAGTAGTCCTCCCTTCTGGATCACTGTGGCAACCTTATCTTTCCCAAAGTAAATGTCCCTTTGAGAACGATTGCACCTCAAGGCTTAGACGGTGTAAAAGTGTAGTCTTATAGCTTGGCCACAGTCCCTTATCTTAGGTCTGCTCCACTATGCAAAACTCCTCTTATTGCTATTTCAAAGACGACGCTTCTCTGGATGTCTTTGAGGCTTTTTTATTGAAGAAGATCCAAAAATATATCAAAATGCAGATCAAAGCAATCAATCTAACTCTACTTTGAATACTAACTATGCTAAGCATAGTCCACAGATAGGACTCCCTAAATCTATCCTACTTTAACAAACTAAAAAATTAAGAAAATAACTAACTTCACTGAGAAAGCATTTCTTCTCTATAGGCTTGGAAGCCCCCATCAGGATACCTTTAGATTTCCATGATTTGGATTTCAAGTAACGTAGGCTCTGCCTACTCCCAAATGATCGCCTAAAGGAATGTAGGCTTACGCCCACTTCCAAATGATCTCCTCTAAGCTCTCAAAACCTGAGGTTTAAATACTTTTTTCTGGGGTCTTCACCAGTGATGCACTCTAAAAAAAAATTACTACCCACTGTGAGTGTGGCTAATTGTGGGCATGGCTATCTGTGGACAAGGCCTCCCCCCCTGAAAAAATGGAAGAAAAGAAGAAAATAAAATAAACCTACCTTGCTCTCTTGCTTCGCCCGTTGTCCCAAGAGATGAGGAGGAGTCCCAGAGCAGCCAGGCACTGCTGGCGGGTCAGCTCCTCACCGGATGGGCATGCTTTCACTGGTGGCGCTGCTTGGAGGTGAGTGGGGCGGGTTGGTGAGCTGGCTGGCCTCCCCCTCCCAGTGCTGCTGGAAACGCTTCCCATTCGCCATACCCAGGGCCAAAGGCATGTGGGAAGTGCGGAGGTGAAAGCGCGCCTTCAGCCCTGGGCTAGGCGCATGGGAAGTGTTGCTGGTGGTACTGCTAGAAAGTGGGCAGGGTGGTGTGCTGGCAGCCTCCCCCTCCCAGCGCCACTGGAAACATTTCCCATTCACCTCACCCAGCCAGGGCCGAATGTGCACTTTCACCTCTGCACTTCCTGCATGCCTTCTGCCCTGGGTGAGGCGAATGGGAAGCATTTCTGGTGGTGCTGGGAGGGGGAGACTGGCCAGCCCACCAACCTGCTTTGCTCACCTCCTAGCAGCACCAGCGGCAGCTGCTCTTCCTCCTCTTCTTCCTGGCTCCTGGTCACGTACGGAGTGTGGGGAGGAGGTGAGGAGGTGGTGGGTGTGGTGTGGCAGGGAGGTGGGTGTGGCCATCCAGGTGGGCATGGCCTGGATGAATTTCTGCTACTGGTTTGCAAGAACCATTGAGAACCGTCCTCAGTGCTTCACTGGTCTTCACACCTTCCTCCTGAATGTGAGACATGTGAGGTGACCTAATTGTTTTGACTGAAAGTTGTTTACCCAAACAGGTGTCAATGATGTAACCTAAATTCTTAGACAAGAATTGGCATCACCTAATTTTTAGGTGTCTGTGCAGGTGTTTGTTTATCACCCTGTCCCCAGATATTTGAACAGATGTTAATGTCCCAAGATTAACTTCTATGTGAATGTCACCTTTCTCTCTCTCTCTCAGGTGATGTGTTATTCACCTATGGTAACCTTGGGAATCCCCCTTGTTATGCAAGTGTGACTTCCCTAACAGGTGTCTTGTGACTGGCTTTGCTATTTAGCAACCCTGGTACTTAGTGACGTACTAATTTGTGGAATGTGTGGTATGTGTGTTGGAATGCAAAAGACATCAGTGTGCTTCCCTATGAGTTAGCTATCCTCAGACCTACAGAGAATGTAGTATATGAATCTTAACACTTAATAAATGTAAAGAAAATTAAAATATGAAATCATCCCTTGTGATTATCATGACAAAAATAATAATACATGTGAGTATTAAGAAGAGGGCTAGTAGATCAAGCTTTTGGGAGAACGGATGAGCACGAAGCCCACAAGGAGGATGCTGATTTTGGATTTAACTAGGGGTGCCCAAACTATGGCCAGCAGGCACCAATTCATCCTGCCCATGCCTCCCGCTCCACTCATGGAAGCGGAAGTTAAACATGCCCGCACATGTGCAAAAGGCTGCCATAAATGTACTGTGGCTGTCAGAAACACATTTACAACAGCCATGGATGCATTTACAGCAGCATTGTGCACATGTGTGGGTGCATTATGTGTGTGCATGGGTGTGTTATGCTTATGTGCAGGCATGTTTTACTGCCACTTCCAGTGGGAGGAACCATATGACCAACCTGCTCAACCACATACATGACTGGCTTGCAGCACAAAAAGTTTGGGCACCCGTGAATTAAACCATGGAGCAGGAGGCAAAGGGAAAGGAGGCAAAGGGGGCATTGAGAAAGAAAGGCTGCAGCCTCAACTGCCATGAATACAAAAAACCTAGTTTTCTGAGGTAAGGAGAAGGAAAATAGAGAAAAGAGGAGGAGAACACCAGTGTGGAGTGGATAGTCTGGGCCTTACTTTGGAGAGGCTGTTCAGGACCACAAAATGGCCATCTGAATACACATGCTGTAGTAAGTTAGCACTAAATGAAATAGTGTCATACAAGATGTTATTGTATGAATGTGGGTTCTAGTTTCTTTTATACATGAGACAAAAATTCTGCATGTTACATCAGTTCAAAAAAAATGAGCATGTGCTAAAACAGATTATTCATAGAGATGTTGTGTGAAATCTTTGATTTTTATTTACAAGGAGACTGACAGAGTTCCATTAATTATAGTCTGCATTTCTTCTCACGGGAGATGACAGCATAATAAGATGATTATGGATTTCTAGCACATTACAAGATAGTTGGGAATTCATTTTGTATTTTGACTCCATAAAGAATTTGCATATGTTTTAAGTATCCATTTTCTTTCTGTCTAGAAACAAAGAGATCTCTGGAGGCACAAATCTCACAGATGTTTAATGAATACACGATGGGTCAGTGTGCATACTAATACAGCCTTATCACGGCTTGTCATATGAAGAGACAATGGTTTAAGCTAACCAATTTGGGGGCTCTTTTAGGGATGACTGGGGGGATTCAAAGAGTTTTTTAAAAAAGAACACATAGCAAGCTTTGCTTTCTCTAAATTCTTCAACAAATGCTAATTAAACAAAAGCAAATGTGTGTAGATTTGAATACTGTCTGGAAAAAATAGTAAAGTCTAATTGTGCATTGTTCTCAACATCCTATATTTATCTAATTTCTGGGATTGCCAGGTTTCAGAGCTGAAGTATCAGAGAGTTACTATGCTTTCCCCAATCTTCAGGTAGAAAGACATATCTAAGAGTGAATGGCTTTAGGGTGACTGGTTTTCTTTGAGATGGCTTGAACGACTAGACACCCTCCTCCACCTAGTCCCAGCTGGCATTACTGCAGGTCAGCATGAAGTTTTTGAGTTCTTCAGCAAGACCTTCTATCTTCCATTTAGCTGTGTCTCAGAAATGGCAAGTATCCCTTTCTACAAGAGTTTCTATTCATCACTAGTGCTTATAGCAAAATCCAGAAAAGACTCTTTTTAGCAACAGGCTGAAGAACCCATGGAAATATGCCCATGCAAAGCAAATGTTGATATAAAAGGCTCACACTTTGCACGTCTCTCTTCAATTTTCTAAATGGGCAGGCTAGCAATTCTTAGAAAGCACCAGCTGTGAGAGTGTTATGGGAAATTGAGATAGAGTTGAGTACATGCTCACCCGGAGAGGGTACATATGCCTTATAAAAAGACATTTAGTAATTTTAATACAGACATTTCTGAATTTATTCCAGTAGCTTAAGCTTCCTGATAGGTTTGTTCTTCTTTGTTCTTCTTTCATCCTCCTCCACCACTCTGCCTTCCCCCTGCAACTGCAAATCTCCAGGATTATGGCCAGGACAACAAATGTTATTATTGTTCAACTCTTATTGTTTAGAACAGTGGTTCCCAATGTGGGGCACAGTACATTGGCTAATCAGTTCTTTGGGGAATTGATTTAGTCTTCTGGAAATTGAAGTCCAAAACACAAAGATTGGGAAAAACTGGCTTAGATTATGGTGCAGTATGCCTTATCACACCACCACCACCAGTACTACTGCTACTACCACTACCACTACCACCACCACCACCACCCATTATCACCACCACTACTTCTAGCTCAAGAAAGAGACATTAGAGATGATTTATGTCTGGAAGCAATAAATTCTTAACTAAAGAGAATGCGTGTCTATCACTTCATGAGCTTATCTCATTTCTGGGATCAAGTAGATCAGTGTGCTTTACTTAATGTTTGGCCTTCAGGTTTTAGACAAAGGGTAGCTTAAGTGGTTAAGATGCTGAACTTGATGACTGGAAGGTCAGCAGATGAGCAGTTCGAGACCTGAGTACTGCATGATGGAATGAGCTACTGTCTCTGTCCCAGCTCTTGCCAACCTAGCAGTTCAAAAGCAAGAAATTGCAAGTAGCTACCTAGGCATGCCTGCCACATGACCATGGAAACATCTACAGATGCAGACAGCACTGGCTCTTTGGCTGTAAAAAGAGATGAACACTAAACTTTTTACCTTTACCTACCTTTCCTACCTGGAAATACTCTCAGTAAAATAGCTAGTAATTAGAGCTGGTATAATCATTTCTCTGACATAAAATTATTATACCAGCTCTAATGACTAGCTATTTTAAACATCTGTTTCTGGCAGATCAGCATTATTATCCTTAGTCAGGTCTTGAATAAAATGGCTAATCTTAACCTAGGAGCATAGGTGTGCAGTCTAGCTCTGCCTCCCCTTCTAGTTGTAATGCCAAAAGAGCTAGAGCTGAAGAGATTAGTCTCTATGTGTGTGGGCTTTTCACATGTTCACGTGTTCAGAAAAGGAAAAAGAAGTACCTTTCCCAATTGCTTTGAGATATTCCACATGTTGAAAATTCATGTTTACCTCTGATTTAGCTCTGTTTGAAAGCTTTTACAGATGGAAATGGAGCTAGCCTGCCTCCTCTTGACATGGGTCAAGATTTAGCCTTTTATTGAAGAGTCTGCACTCTGCAGATGTGTGGCTGGGAATGATAAGCAGGAGCTTACTGAAAGCTGTTTGCTAAGTTCAAGAGATAGGGAGAAGTTTCCATGTAAAGGTTGTCTGGCTACATATCATGAAGGGCTTCCAGATAGAAGACTACTAACACTGCCAATTAAAACATAATTAGGGCTTCTGAGTGATAAGAAGGAAAAAGACAAAAAATGTGATGGGAAAACACAGAGGGCTATCCATTGCAGGTGACAGTGTCTACACAAATCACCCAACATATTTATGTGAGTGAAGTGGGGAACTGCACATAAAAACCCAATTACCTTAATTTCCATAGGGCAGTAGCTTTGAGACAACATTAACAGCATAAAGATAACATTAATTCATTGAGAAAATACACGAGGCTGGTTGCCTTAGGGATGTTCATTAATAATGTCTTGCTGGATGGACTTTTAAGAAAAAGGATGGATGAATTGCACTTTTTTGATCAGTATTCCAATCTTTTTATGCATGTGTATCTGCACAAGGGGGCTTACTGCAGTAGCTCAAGTGGGTAAGATGCTGACTGGGAGGCAGAAGGTCAGCAGTTCGATTCCTGAGTAATACAGGATGGAATGAGCTCTTTGTCCCAGCTCCTGCCAACCTAGCAGTTTGAAAGCAAGAAATTGCAAGTAGATAAATAGGGACGTTAACAGCGTTCCATGCACTCTGGTGGCTAGTCATGCCTGCCACATGACCACGGAAACGTCTGCAGAAGGAGACAGTGTTGGCTCTTTGGCTTTGAAACAGAGATGAGCACTGTACCCTAGAGTTGGATACGACTGGTTTTCAAGCAAGGGAAACCTTTACCTTTACCTTATCTACACAAGACTAAGGGTGTTAACCTGTATATACCTACCTATTGGTTCATTTAATTTCATTAGTTTCCTTCCATGTAAACAAGGTGGTTGTAATTCTTTGGGGGTTGGATTATGTGTACTTTGTTTCATTCCTCTCCTTCACTATCCTGTGCCAGGCTTTCAGTTTATGGGAATGCCCTTTCAGTTATTTATTGCAAGTTCACCTTGCTTCCAATAAAGACTGAAGCTCAAACTGTTAGATGCCCTAGTGCACTGTAGGCACAATAACTACCTTGTGAAACAATTAAATGATTGTATGAATTGTCACTTAGTTCTCTAAGTAAATGCTAATTTCAACGTGGATTGAAGTCCCTGCAAAACCCAAGCATAAAAGAAATGAGAGAATGGGATTAAATGCCACTTAGCAAAGTAGTGACAGCTGCTGCACTGAGGAGGTCAAAAGTAAAAAAGACACTCTCCTTCACGAGTGCTTGCACAACCAGATCTGGAGAGATTAGATCTTAATCCTCCTGCCAGCACTTGCCCTTATGCAGTGTGAATGGGCCCTGTGACAAATCAATGGATCTACAACTGTGTCAAGCAAAGAGTCAGGTTTACAGTATGAGTCTTCTTTTTTTAAAAAAAATATTTAATTAACACATGAAACAATGAAACATATCACATTACTTAAAACAAAACTCAGTATTACAGACAAACAATCATACAAATCTAGACATGTAATAATACATCTGCAATGTGATCTCTCCACCATGGGACCGTGTTCTTGTTACCTGAAAAACCACTGTCCCCTTTTCTGCCACAGGTCATGAAAACAATGCTGTACTAGCCAGAGGAAATACCAATAGAGCACAGCTGAAGACCGTGGACAGTCGGAGATGTGCTTACTTTTAAAAAGGAGCCTTTCCACTGGTGGAATGCCCAGAAACCACAAAGGCTTGAATTTCGGGCTAAGAACAAGGTTTATTGCTTTTAAACAACAGTTGGCCACCTGCTGGTCAAAGACAATTAAACCCACCCGCTATAAAAAAACTATATGAGCATCCTATCGAACATGAGAGCTGAAGTCCAAAGTGAATGAAGTAGCTTTTATACAGTCTAATCCCAGAAGATATCTACCCTGAAACTGAGTTTACACAATAAAACAAAAGAATCCTCAGCAGGTGGTCAATACAAACACAAATAAGTCAATCATAGGTTACAAAGGCAAGCATTTATGCAAATAAGGTTGAATGGTAAAGGATTACATTTCTCAGGAAAAATAGAGGCAGGAGATTGGAGAATTAGGAAAAACAGTTGCCGATACAGTGGTCAATGCCAGGGCTCAGCTTCCAGACATGCCACCAATGAGCAGGTCAGGTTCAGGAGTGTCTTTGGAAGTTTCAGCAATGAATAAAAGAAAGCTTCATGATGTGCAGAACTTCAGCAATTCATGTGCATTGGAGAGCTTCTTTGATTAAGATAATGCTTGCCCCAATATGTTCTGGGCACATGAAAATAATCTGAGAGGTTCCTGCATGAATGAACAAAGATTTAGACAATTTAATACACATAGGAACATTTTAAATTAATTTCATGGCAACCTAGGCATAGCTTTGCAGACCTAGGGACTGCAGTGGCTCAAATGGCTAAGACACTGACTGGGAGGCAGAAGGTCAGCAGTTTGATTCCCAAGTGCTACAGGACAGAATGAGCTCCCATCTTTGTCCCAGCTCCTGCCAACCTAGCAGTTCGAAAGCAAGAAATTGCAAGTAGATAAATAAAGACCACTTCGGTGGGAGGGTAACAGCATTCTGTGCGCTCCAGTGTCTAGTCATGTCTGCCACATGACCACGGAAATGTCTGCAGAAGCAGACAGCACTGGCTTTTCAGCTTTGAAACAGAGATGAGCACTGAACCCTAGAGTTGGATACAACTGGCTTTCGAGCAAGAGAAACCTTTACCTTTACCTTAGGCATAGCTGCTAATGAAATTGACAGAACCGGGGGTGAAAGGGCCAAACCGCTGCAATTGCGGGCAGCCGCAATTTGCCTGTGCTGAAGAAGATCATTTAAACCCAACCGCAAATGAATCTAGCCAGGCAGGAGCCTTGAGTGAGATTTGGAGCTCCGCTGTCCCTCGGAGAGGGAGAAAAATGTTTTTTGAACTTGTCACAATTAAAACTGACCAAGCAGGAGCAGTTTTAGTGGCTGCTCTCGCTTAAGCTGAAGGGGAAAAAGTCCATCTTTGAATCCGTTGCTGCTGCAGCCTGAATCCTTAAAGATGAGCAATCCCTTTTCCAGGCTTACTCATGGGGAGAGATGTGCTTGACCATGACTGGCCAAAGTCCATTGGCTAGTCCGAGCCATCCCTGAAGTCCAGTGGCACTCACAGTGGGAGAAAAGATTTTTCCATTTTTAAAATAATTTTATTTAACATTTAAAGAGTTAATTTTTCATCCCTGATTTTTCTCTAATATTTTAGCTATCTGATCATTATATGGGCATGTACATCATACCTACTTTCACTAGTCTGCCTTTGTACATCTTAAATTGGACTAGAACTGCAACATTGTATCAGAGTTCATCCTTTGATTCATAACTCCACTCTTGTTTTCATCTCCTTATAAGGAGCTCCCATGTTAGCCTATTGCCCATTGAATTGCATAGGCCCACTTTCTGTGAATGGCTTTTTAAGAAAGCCTTTTTAAATATCAGTTTGAGTTTTGAAAAATTAATTAAAAGTAGATCCCTTGCAGTTATCTACCTGCAAGTCATGTGAATGGATGGATGGGCAGTGTAGTGCTTATTGACACATATGCCTAGTGGATAGAGTCATGGAAAATAAAAATACTTTATTGAAAATAAATTATTTTAAAAAATAAAATAAAGTAAAACAGGGATATTCTGGATTTGGGGTAACATTCTCTTATCCATTGCTCTCTATACAATCCCTTATTTCCAAACTGTTAAATATTTGTGACCAGGCTTAACTTCTTTGAATTTATAAAATACATATTCAATAATTTTTCTCCCAGTATCTAGAAACTCATTTTTCTTTGTCACACCTTTTAAAAAAAATTAATTCACAAGTCAGCTTGTCATTTATGGCCATATTTCATAATTCCTTATACAATTCCCCCATTCCAAAATATACGTACATCTTCCAATTCTTAGGTATAAGGATCCTGGCCACTGCTTCTTTGAGCTTCTGCCATCGGGACGGAGATATAGAACAATGAAGGTAAAAATGAGCCCTCTCAAGAACAGTTTCTTCTCCAGAGCAATTTTGGCGTTAAATGGAAACTCTGGACTCTGAAGTCATTGTGGGAGTTCATTATAACTTTTAGCTTAAAACATTAGCTGTGTTTAGCTGGCAATTGTGGTTAGCTCTTCCTGCGCCCGACCACAGTAAGAATTGTGGTTGGCTATTTCCTGAATCAACAAGCGCTTCCTGCCTCTGCAGAGATTCTGCATCTGTGCAGAGATTCTGCATCTATGCAGAGATTCTGTAGTTCCTGGTTTGGTGCAGAAAAGCACCTTTGTGTAATCTTCAAATATATGCTTTTGGTATCAGCCTAAACTGCTAGAGAAAGCTATATAATTAGAGGTAACAGCTTTTGCAAGGGTACCGCCACAGAGAATAGGCTTTGGGCCTATTCTGGCAGGATATAAGCTACTGCACATGTACTAGTAAGAGATATAGGTCATGTTCCATATATGGTTATGCTATAGAGAATGTCATATTATTGGCTGAATACCACTGCACCTATGCTTGCGTACACATCCTGTGTATGCTGTCGTAAGACATCCTGTGTAACCTGTGTATTTTCAATAAAACTTGCTCCCCGGTGCTGGAGCAGACACTTTCTTGTGCACCTTTAACTCTGACTGCTGTTTTAATTTCTGCTGACTTTATGCTTACACCCTTGTTGAGCTGGATTCTCAACAAGTGCTTGGTCAATCTCTGACCTGATCTCCTTTTCTGTGGCCACCCTCTGGCTAGAATTTCTCCACAAGTCATCTTATCTTAAAATTTTAAATTTTTTAGATTTTTAATTTTTAGGTTTTTAGAATTTTGAAATTTTAAAATTTTTGAAATTTTAAAGTTTTGAAGTTTTTAAAAATTTAAATTGTACTGTATGGTACTATCTTAATTGGTGTTTCTGTAGCTGTTTTAAATTAAGGGGTATGCCTTATTCGAGTTGATATATAGCAACCGAGAAATTTCATTGTTCCCACAAGGGGACACTGACAATAAAGATTTATCTTTATCTAATCTTATCTTCTTTTCAAAAGTACAATGCTAATGTTAGCATCTCCATTCTCTTTTACACTATTCTCTCTATGTCAAAATAAGTTTTAAAATGTGGAGAAATCTTGTTAAGTCTCTCATTCCACACACCCTCCAGACAACCTGTGAAATACTTGCTGACCTAGTGATTTCGACTTTCCAGTACAATAAAGACTTTCTGAAAGCCTGTTTTTGCAATTGATATAAAATATTTCTATGTGAAAAATACTAGGTTTTCCCTTTGTGAACCTAAGCACTCATAGGCAGAACAAGCAGGGAAGAGATGGGTGATTAATCAAAAGGACTCGCCCAATGCTTCTATTTTAAAAACATCTAAAAAGTGCATGAAAAAGGAGAGAATGCATCTTTATAGAATTGAACAATTATGCAATTCATGCAAAAATTGCTCTCACAAATGTGCACAAACAAATCTCTTCCCTGCATTCATGGAGGAAAAATTATCATATTTCTCCTTTTTGGTGCATTTCCTTACCATTTTGAAATAATTACCATTTTCAGGTGTAAAGACTCACTCTTCTTCTGCGTCTAGGCCGGGTGTGAAACTGCCAAAATGAAGCCACATTTTGGTGAATTCATTCTGCAATTTAAGATTTTCATTGATTGAAATGAAATGTAGAAGGTAAAAAAGACAACTAGACAACTGGACTAGAAGAGGAAAGGAACTGGAGGAAAGGCTTTACCTCAGAGATGGGTGCACGTTGCCTTGCAAAAGGGCCTGGATTCAATCCCACTGGATGACCAAAACCTTGAGAAAATGTTTTGCTGCCTCATTTCACACCATACCCACCCATTAGAAACATTCCTAAAACATCCCTCTTTTTACGGGGCACAAATGTTACCAAGCTATTAGCTTTTAAGTCCAAAACTGCCCCAAGGAATTAAAGGAAGGCATTCATTTGCCTGCAGATGCCTGAGCATGCTTGACCTGTTGACCTTGTGATTTATGTCACTGAGAGGCCCTGATAAAGTGCAGGTATAAAAGTGGCTGACCTGAAAGGATATTTTGATGTTGCCAAGTTCAAAGCCTGGCTAATGTAATTATATATAAATATACAGTGTCAACTTTGACTCATATTTACAGCCGAGCCTCTTAAGTACAGTAGACCTCCACATGCTCGGATATAAATAAAGCTGTAGTGATCAATAGATATACGGCCAAGAAGTGTTTATCTCTCTGCATGTAATGTCAGTGGAAGCATTTGTTTTATAGTCCAGATTCTCAAAGTCTATATCCCTTCCTCTGAGAAGCAGCTCCCTTGGCTGCTTTAAACACTGTGTACAACATTTCTAGATGTTCTCCTATTGCAAGAGAAGCTGCTGGATCAATGATACATGGGTGTGGAATGAAGAACTTCTTAAAAGATTGTACTTTTCCATTTTTTCTCTTACTGGCTTCTCTTTGTTTTGCTTTTAAAGAAAAAGGTTTCATGTGATGATGATTTCCTAACGTAAAACTAAAAATATTCTCTTCTTTCCCCCAGTATGTTTGTAATGCAGCAAGCGAGCACTTTGGAAACAGACTGCTGGTGCAGACTGAAAGTAATCAACAAAACTGGAGAAGACTATTTAATAGATGTCTCCTGTTGATTTACCAAACTAACCTAGGAGTCCAGATCTCAATGGAAATTCTCAACCTTAGTTTTAAAAACAAGTCACAAACTGATTACACACTGCAACCTCCAGTTGAGGCATATCTAGAATGAGCAAAATATTTTATATAGCTTGGCATGAGTATTTGCTGAATCAACGATCAATCTTGAATTGCAATCCATCTGTCCAGATGGTATTGTATTGAGATAGATTCCTTTAATTTCACCATACTATGGACAAGTTATGCTCTATGGGAGCTTTCCTCCACCTACTTTCTAGCCTTCTCCTCTGCTATTTCAGACCCAAAAGTTCAACGCTATAATAATTTCATGTCAGAAATTATTCTGAGTTGAAATGATTTCTTGCTGGATAAATTCCACTCAGGGGATGCCCGGATGAGGCTCATTTCATGTCCCCAAGATCTTTTTCCCACTGAAGTGGTCCCTATTTATCTCCTTGCAATTACTTGTTTTAGAACTGCTAGGTTGGCAGGAGCTGGAACAGGGACGGGCGTTTATTCTGTCATGCAGTTCCTGGGTCTTGAACTGCCTTGCTGGCCTTCCAGCTAACAAGGTGAGCTTCTTAACCACTGAGGCTCTGCAGCCCCTTGGTTCAGTTCAACACTGAACCAATGTGACAGACAGGGTCTGAGGTGGAGAAGATGTCATCCGTCCGTCCTTGCTCTTCTTGACCTCTCAGCGGCCTTCGATACCGTTGACCACGGTATCCTTCTGGAACGGCTCCGAGGATTGGGGATCCAGGGCACTGTGTGGTCCTGGTTTTCCTCAATTCTGAGGGGCTCGACCCAGTCGGTGTGGTTGGAGGGTGGGAGATCCAGTCCTAGGCCCCTAAAATATGGGGTGCCTCAGGGCTCGGTACTCTCTCCTCTCCTATTTAACATCTACATGAAGCCGCTGGGTGAGATCATCCTTTCCCACGGGGTGTGGTACCACCGGTACGCGGATGACACACAGTTGTACATCTCGGCCTGTGGGGACAACAGTGATGTAGTTGAAGTCCTTCCCAGATGTCTGGAGACTGTTGGGGTCTGGATGGGGTGAATGGGCTGCAACTGAATCCTAGCAAGACTGAGTGGCTATGGATAGGGGGTCCTGCGCTATCCCGGGAGCTACCATCTTTGGTTTTGGATGGAGCTATCTTGGCAACTTGGGGGTCCTCCTGGATTCACAGCTGCTGCTAGAAGAACAGGTGGCAGCTGTGGCCAGGAGGGCCTTTACCCAACTTCAGGTGATTTGCCAGTTGCGCCCGCTCCTGGACCGGGACTCCTGGCTCATGGTCACTCACGCACTGGTGACCTCCAGACTAGATTATTGTAATGCGCTCTACATGGGGCTGCCCCTGATGACCATTCGGAGGCTGCAGCTGGTCCAAAATGCTGCGGCCCAGGTGGTGATGGGGTGTGGGCGTTATGCCCATGCCTCACCACTGCTTCGGGAGTTGCACTAGTTACCAGTTTGCCTCTGGGTGCAATTCAAGTTGCTGGTTTTGACCGTTAAAACCCTATATGGTAGTGGGCCAGGTTACCTCAGAGACCGCATCGCTCTAAGGATGTCTGTCCATCCAACCAGAGCAGACCAGTGGGGTTCTCTAATTGTGCCATTAGCCAGTGGGGCTCGTCTCTCTGGCACAAGGAGGAGGGCCTTCTCTGTGTCCGCACCGGCCCTTTGGAACCTCCTGCCAGTAGAACTGCACCTCCAGACGGAGTTGTTGCCCTTTAGAAAAGAACTAAAAACCTGGCTGGTGGGCCAAGTTTGGGGTGCAGGTAGAGGGGTGGTTGATATAGAGGAGTATGCCTTCCCCCATGGTTCTATCGGTATCTGCACCCCTTTTTAGGGGGTGGGTTTTTAATTCTGTATGTTTTTATCTATTTTTATCTGTTTTATCTATGATTGTGAACCGCCCTGAGTCGGCCTTGGTCGAGTGGGCAGTATAGAAATTTAACAAAATAAATAAATAAATAATAAAATGTTTAGGAGTGATAATGTCAACCTGTCATACCATTTGTCACCTGAAGCATCAGCAGGATCACCAACCCATTCAGCTGCCCTGAAAGCAAATCAGATTGATAAGCCTTTGTGGGCTGGCCATCTTAATTGGTCTCTTCTCCCCATTTCAGGGAGAAATTTAGCATATAATGACCCATCCATGATAAAGGGGTAAACTGCAAGTCTACTATCTTGGGGTTGTTTCTCTCTCTTGACAAAAACACCAGATCAAGTGTATGGCCAGCCATGTGTGTGGGACCAGTAGAATATTGAGACAAGCCCAAGGAGGTCATGGACTACATGAACTCTACAGCTGACCCTGACAAGTCCAACTCCACATGGATCTTGAAGTCCCCCCTGAACAGAAGGTTGGGGGACCTCAGCATTGCTGCCGAGACAAAGTCAGAAGAGCACTGAGTAATGGGGAGAGTGTTAAACCAGTGCTATCCCAAATTTGTCTCTGGGAATCCACAGCCACATGGAAGCATTTCAGACCAGCGTCTGACAGGGTAGATAATCTGCTAAATTTGATGTCATTTCCCCTGCTGCACTGAAGAATACCAGGGAATGCAAGGTAAGGAGAGATCTACCCCCATCTAAGTCACCATCCAGGTCTCCATTATGCATGCCAGGACAATTCCTTCTTCCTGGATTAAATCTTGGATGAGTTGAGATTTATTTAGAATAGACATGGCATTTAAAAGCAACAAGGATAGATGTGAAGGAAAGCAGTTGAATCGGTTACCTTGCACCTGATGATGGGTGATGGGAGCACAAAAGCACAGGACAGATATTAAGTATCAGCAGCAAAATATCTTCCCCTATTAGTTATAACTGAGATTCTCCTGCCACTCTCCATAATCAGATGGATTCTGGGGAGGTAGAAATTTAATTCCTACAATAAGGAGAGTAAAAGAAATAAAAAAGAATTCTATTCTTCTTGCATTCATGAGGCGGTTGACTGTGTACAAACCTAACTATATTTGTTCAGAATTTCATCTCACTAGACAGCACTATCAGATACATTGGTGTTCAGTTTATACAGCTGAGATGTACACTCTGGACAAATTAAAATGACAAATCACATAATTAAAAAATCCAGTAACATCACCAAAGAAAGAACAACCAAGCCACTCTCACTAGAGTCACTTATCTTCAGTATAAATTATTGGGATATAAATTATTGGGGTATTCAGTATAATTATTGGGGTATTCAGTATAATTTTTTTTAAAACTCTGTATTTAAGAGAAAACCGTGGCAGTATCCTGTTTATGCTGTATGCAAATATACTTGAAGCGGATTGGCTCATTGACTTCCCTTTAACACCCTCTTTCCCAGGAAAGAGAGGGCTTCAAGTATATTTGCATACAATATAAACAGCATACTTCCATGGTTTTCTCTTAAATACAGAGTTTTTAAAAATGAAATTGAGGCATAAAACGCTAAGACAGGAGACAATTAACTGATTAAAATGTGAAAATAGTTCCATGAAAAATCACCATAATATGAAATGCAGTCGAATAGGAGGGAGAATAGGGGGGAATATAGAGTAGAATTGTTGAAGTAAGCCTGGCTTGCTGGCTGCCTTTTTCCTTGTGAGGAGAAGCAGTTGTGCCTATGGGGTGGTTTTTTTTCCACCAGGCGAACTCAACATTCCTCTATGGCTCCTCAGCTTCTAGGCTCTTGGATGTGCCTAGAGTTTGGGGAGAAGGGTGTGGCCTAAATTTTCCTTATTTTCATGTCCAAAACTTGACAGGTATGCAGAGTAGGATGGAGGAGAGAAGCCCCTTTATGCTAACAGAGGTCCATCAGTATGACCTTGGATTTCTGTCAATGTTCTCCATAGCTGCCAATGTTCTCCATAGCTGCCATGGCAAAGCCTTAAATGCTGTTATATCCTGGCACAACAAGTCATCAGAATAGCTGTTTGTAGGTTTTATGGGGATTGTGAAAATAATTCAGCACAGAGAATCCAAAAGCATTCACACATGGTTTCATCTATTGTTGTTCATTCGCTTCATGTAAGTGGGGTTTTCAGCCATTCCAAAATTAAATCATCCATTTGCTCCCTTGTTTGCCTGCACAGATGCCCTGTTGTGAAAAAACTGAAGTTGCTAAACCTTTTTGCCCCCTGTGCCTGAATTCCCAGACCACATTAATTATGATGCAGGACCTCATCCATAAAGACTGTAATTGAAAGAACTTCTGGTGCATGGAAAATGAGATTAGGTGTATAAAACAATCTAATGGGACTCTTAAAATTGTAGACATTTCCTTCTCACTTCTGACTGCTCTGTGTGAATTTGTTGTTGAAAGAGTATAGATTGAGGATGAGCTGACTGTAAATGAGTCCAATAATAGTGATTGATCTAGGTGGCACTCACTGGAAGGGCCAGGTCAGAAGTGGGTGGAACTTGGCATAACATCATTAAATCGTACATCTCACTTTACAATTCCCATGAAACCATAGTAAGAATAATATAGCTTTACTTTCCTATAGAACTCTTAATTTGGAGAAATTTCACAAGCAAAGAAGAAAATCATATAGTCAGAAATTCAGAAGTGATGGTTGGTTTTGTGCATGGATGGCATTCAAGGTATGGCTTGGCTTTAGAACCTGTTTCAATCCCAAAACTCATGCCCAGTAAATGAAGATCCTGAGATTAAAATCAAACTGTAGGTGCAGAAGACACACTAATGTAAAGGAGCTTTCCCTTCTCTGCCCCACTGCAGCCTCATGAGAAAATTCTCTCCAGAGGATTGTGAGGACCCTATAGAACAGTGATGTGAACCTTGGCACTCCAGGTATTCTTGGACTTCAATTACCAGAAACCCAAGTCCGCACTCCTGCAGAACAGGGCTTCTGGGAATTGAAGTTCCAGAACACCTGGAGTGCCAAGGGTCATCATAATTACTATAGAACTTTATAAAATCATGGCTTATAAGACTGTAGTAGAAGAAAGGGATGACTAAAATCACAGACTATATGTGTTGTGTGACATTTCTGGCCCAAGTCCTATTCAGGCATTATAGAAAACAATGCTTTTAATGTGCTCTGGGGAGAATGGTTTGTCTACGCTGGCTATTGCTCGGTCACCAAGGAGGAGGACAGAATGAAGGACAAGTCAGACAAGGAACACCCAAATGGAAGACAGTTGTCACAAAAAGCAGGACATTTTGTCTTAGATGTGTGTGTGCAGATTTAAACTATTATATGCAGATATCACAATTTGACATTATTACCATAATTTAAATGGAAATACACTATTACTTACTATATTGAACAAGACGGTGATAGGTAACCAACATGGGACTAAGCACTGAGATAAGGATGAGATGTGCATCAAATTAATATAGTGTTCCATTACCCTCTGAAATGACCTGTGCTGTGTATTTTCTGCAGCTTACTGAAAATGAATTGTATAGAAAGGAAATAAAGAGAGTTTACTGTCATTTGGCTGAAATATCTAACTAGGCGATGATCAATTATTTCAGAGGAATAGTCTAGATCAGGGGTCAGCAACCAATGGCCCACAGGCCAAACCCGGCCTGCAGCAGCAAGTCATCCGGCCCCTGCCCTCGTTCCAACCACAGCTGCTGCTGGAAACAGCCATGGACATGTTTACGACAGCTGCAGACATGTTTACGGCAGCCTTAAATGCATTTACGTTAGCTGTGGATGCATTTACAGCAGCTATGGATGCATTTATGGTAGCCGTGGATGCATTTTTGGCAGCATTTCTGGCAGGGGGACCACCAGTCCAGCCCCCTCAACTGTGACCCGGCCACTGACTTAAAAAGGTTGTCAACCCTGGTCCAGATTCTCCTTTCAGAATGTCCACTTCTGTAAAGGTAAATGTTTCCCTTGCTCGAAAGCCAGTCGTATCCGACTCTAGGCTTCAGTGCTCATCTCTGTTTCAAAGCCGAAGAGCCAGCACTGTCTGCTTCTGCAGACATTTCAATGGTCATGTGGCAGGCATGACTAGACACCGGAGTGCACAGAACGCTGTTACCTTCCCACCAAAGTGGTCCCTATTTATCTACTTGCAATTTCTTGCTTCGAACTGCAAGGTTGGCAGGAGCTGGGACAAAGACGGGAGCTCATTCCGTCCTGCAGTACTCGGGAATTGAACTGCTGACCTTGCGCCTCCCAGTCAGTGTCTTAGCCACTTGAGCCACTGCAGCCCCACTCCTGTAACAGGCCTCATATCTCAAGTTCATACAGTACTGATATCCTATGTCATATCATTTCCTCAATTTTCTTCTCCTTGTCAATCCAGCATGATTACTGGGAAAGGGAAAGAATGAATAAAGAAGTAGGAAATATGTATCATTTGCCTACATGGTGAAGTGGCCTCATCAGACCCTCAATCATACAGGCAAATGGGTAGCTTCAGGTGTTCGGACAGGGGAAGTGAGCTAAGTGTAATTTAGCACCTCCCTCATGCTCTAGCAACCTGAAAATGAGCAAGCCCAGACTGCTCCATAAATGTAAATCTGAACATGTTCATAATTTATAAATAGGTTTAGGATTTGGAAGGAAGGTAGAAAAATAAATTGACATTAATCAGAATCTTACTGGTGTTTGCATAAGATTTGTTAACTTGCTATTGCTAACTGCAGCAAATTTATGTGGTGCTAGACTACATCTTGGTTATAAGACACATGACTATTCATGTGACCAAGATGCATCCTGGTTCATTACTAATCAGCTTTAAATAGCCATATGTTAAACAAAACTTATACAAACATGTATAAAGCTCTGGTTATTGAGCCTTTGCCCCCCAGACAAAAAACAACATGTTTATACCGTTAGCTTAGACTTTATGGTCAAATTGGAGGCAGTAGACCTAAAGGTATATCTTGGTGTAACTTCACCTCAGGCTCTGTTACTCATGTTTTTAAAAAGGAATAATGAATTTGCAGCTTTGGACAGGAACATGAGAAGAAGGGAAGAATGTTTGATAAAAGATCTTATTCTCGGCTATTTTTCTTGCTTCTTCGTACTGAGATGTATTACTAAGACTTCCTGCTGCACCAGGCAGATTTCTTGATTGTGAAAATGAGATCCTTATCTTCTCCATACACTAATCTTCCTCTCACCAGATACTCTTTTCTTCATTTTTTTTAATCTGTTACTTTGCACAAGAAAACTATCTGTTCTGCACAGCTTTATGTCCTTTTGTGGAACTATTCTGCAGGAAGAATGCCATTTTGTGCAGAGATTATTATATGTCTGTGTTGACTGACATTTGTTCTGGAAGAAGGAAGAACATGCAAAAAATCCCATGAGGTTTCTTAATAAAAAACAAAAAAAACCAGCAGAGAAATCTTAATGTGAAGAGAAATATAGGATTTCCCCCACACTTTGCAGGCGCACCCCCCAATAAAGGACTAAGACACTGGTGAAAGTGGATAACGGCATTGGGCCACATTTATTGATTCATGCCCTAGTCCGAATTATAAATTTCCATTGGTATTCAACCAATTATAATTCTTAAGGCAAGCAGGCCGGAGTAACACTGGTAAGGTTCCACCCAAAATTGCCAATGGCAATTGGTTACAATGTATCCATTTGTATCAATTTGTTTGTTAACAACAAACAAATTGTTGACCGTAGTCAATAACCTAACTACTGACCCCACCCTCTGACGCGTATCTGTAAAATAACGGAGTGATGCCTGCTGCCTAGCACGTGCCATCACCCCATTGCCTGGTTCGTCGTTGACCGGACAACGCTAAACAACTTATGCCTATCTAGTGTTGTCCAGTCACTTGCGAACCTGCCGGATACCTGTGGGTCATAAATGTTTACCTTATTTATTTATTTATTTATTTATTTATCATTCACATTTGTAAATGCCGCCCACTCAGGCAGAACCCGACTCAGGGCGGCATTACAACAACTCTAAAAAATACATAAAAACATTATAAAACCTTATAAAACCCACCCAATAAAAAAACCCACCCAATAAAAAAAAAAAAATCCGACATCCACCCCCATTTTAAAACCCATATCCCACTCGCCCGTCCCACCTACCACACAGAGGGAAAGAGAGAGAGTCTTATAAAAGCCAGCCGGCGGGGGCCACTTACCAGTGCTACCCGCCCATGTGACCAAGTCAACAGCAGCAGCAAGAACCCCTATGTCAAACCATAGCAACAGTGTGGGGTGGGCAAAAAAGCCAGGACCTGGAAGCCAATTGTAGATCCCAGCCAAAAATTCCCACCCGGCCCCGAAGCGACCAAAATATCACACTGTTTACTAGGGAGGGGGTGGAGGGGAAAAACTTCTCCTCTCCGTCGCTTCGCAACAATGGCAGCTCGGCTGCCTCGTGGCCACCCCTTTTAAAGGGTGCTGGCCATGCCCCCCTGACTACCCGGATGTCTTCGTCCGGTGGGGGGGGGGGGCCCGCAAAGAGCGCGGCTGCCATTTTGGTGCCGCGCTTGCATTCTCTCCAAGAGGAAAAAGCTGCAAGATTCACACTGCCAGTTATAAGAGCTAAAACAGGGCACAGCGCAGCCCTTGCATTTCCCAGGGATCCAGTTCTGCTCCACCCAACATGTCCAAAGAGATGCTCTGCACTCACCTTTTTAGAAGAAAAATTCAAAGTCTATTGCGGCTCCTATAGGGAACACGAGAAAGAATGCAAGCACGGTGCCAAAATGGCTGCTGTGCTTTTTGCGGGCCACCCACCCACCCGGACTCAGACATCCGGGATAGCTATGGGGCATGGCCACCCCTCCATAAAAGGGGTAGCCACGAGGCAGCCTGGCTACCATTTTGCGAAGCGACGGAGCAGAGAAGTTTTTCCCCTCCACCCCCTCCCTAGTGGACAGTGTGATTTCCTGGTCGCTTTGGGGCCGGGTGGTTTTTTTTTTGCTTGAACCTACATTGGTCCTTTGGTTCTTGCTTTTTCGCCCATCCCACACTGTCGCTAGCGTTTGAGATACGGGATAAGTTGACTTTGGTCACTTTTGGCGGGTAGCACTGGGTAAGGTAAAGGTTTATGACACATAGGTATCCGGCAGGTTTGCAATTGACTGGCCAACACGTAGATAGGTACAGGGGAAACAGGTTTGGCCGGTCAAGGGTGAACTATGAAAGGGGTGATGTCAGGAGCTTCACAGCCTGCATCACCTTGATATTTGAATGGATACACGTCATAGGGTGGGGTCAATACATAGTATATTGACTCCGGTCAATAATTTGTTTGTGTCAACAAACAAATTGATACAAATTGATACATGTAGCCAATTTCCATTGGCATTTAGGGTGGAACCTTACCAGTGCTACTGCGGCCTGCTTGCCTTAAAGAATTACAATTGGATGATACACCAATTGAAAGTGATAATTCGGACTAGGGCATTATTCAATAAAAGTGGCCCGATGCCTTTAATCCAATACCGGTGTCTGAGTCTTTATTTGGGTGGGTGCGCCTGCAAAGATGTTTGGCAGCCTATGAGGTGTTTGGGGCCTCAGGGAGCTCTTTTGCAAAGTTGGAAATTATTTCTCTTCTCATTCCCAGAATTTGTCCTGCTCGTGAAACATCTTTCCTTAAAGAAAAATGGGGATAAAAAAAACCATTGGTGAAATTTTCCCCCATACTAAAGAAAGCACGTAAACAAGTTTCGAGGACCACACCTTTTGGAGGTGGGTGAATCATGGAGCATGGGAGGGGTCTTTGCATGTGATTTTGGAAGTGCCAATCCCTGAGCTACACAGGACTGAATAGCAATTTGCCATTCATAGTCAAAGTACTAAAAGAGCAAGATATATGTATAAGTTAAGGAACAGTAAAAGTATAAACATTACAGTGTGGTCTTATACCAGTCCACTCAGAAATACACCCAATTGTGTTGAATGGGACTCAAGTATGTATATAGGACTGAAGATTCATTCAATGTTCTTTTCTTTCTGAACAGCCCCATGCATTATGGTTGTTGTTGTTGTTGTTCGACTTGTATGCTGCCCCACTTGCAAAGTGACTCTGGGCGGCTAACAAAGAAACAAAATATCACTATTACAATTACATGGTTTCACATTATCACAAACTTATATTTTATGATCTATATCAGAAGAAAACTGTGTGGTACAATTATACAGGGGTGTACCAGTTCAGATTGAACATTGCAACACTGAAAGCTGTAAAGAAAAAATAAAGACAAAGGCAGAACAAATTTCCAGACAGCCTAGCTTATATGGGCTCTGAGTGGACAAATATAAGAGGGGAATCCATATCATAAGATATATATTAATTGTGGTAGAATGAGCAACAGTTTGAAAGTTAGCTAGGTGGGGTGTCTATTCCACAATGAAAGTTTGCACCTACACTCTGAATAATGTGTGTTTCAGCAATCCTTTTCATAATTTGCAGTTCATCACATTCACATAAATAATGCGTATTGACTTCAGTTTTGCTTAATAATTGTTTATGATGCTGTTAAATACATTGCTGCAATGCCATAAGGGAAAAAATTCCCCAGTAATCCATCTCTCATAGTTCACTTTAATCAGTTTGCAGTATTCTGTATAGCTGTGTTTAGGAAGTCATTTCTTGACAATCAATTCAGTTGAGACAGAAGAAATATCCAGTGGTCTCTCCTCCACATGTGTTAATTCTTCATTCTCAGTTTGACTGTTCATAAGGACCACTAATTTAAGAACAAATAGCAATCAAAATGAAGCAACATTAAAACAAACTGTTCCAGGATATTTTATGCAATCTACCATTTCGGTTAGTTAAGTTGGAAGACGCCGCCGCCGCGCACGGACGTCCCTCCCCGCCCCCTGCCATCGGGCAGGGAGTTTAAAATGGCTCCCCGTGGCTTTGGGGAGCCGAAGACGCCGCTGAAGACGCCGCCGCCGCGCACGGACGTCCCCCCCGACCCCTACCACCGGGCAGGGAGCTTAAAAGGGCCCACCGTGGCTCTGGGGAGCCGAAGACGCCGCCATCACGCACGGAAGGCCCTCCCCGCCCCCTGCCATCGGGCGGGGAGTTTAAAAGGGCTCCCCATGGCTTTGGGGAGCCGAAGACGCTGCCGCCGCGCACGGACGTCCCCCCCGACCCCTACCACCGGGCAGGGAGTTTAAAAGGGCCCACCGTGGCTCTGGGGAGCTGAAGATGCCGCCGTCACGCACGGAAGGCCCTCCCCGCCCCCTGCCATCGGGCGGGGAGTTTAAAAGGGCTCCCCGTGGCTCTGGGGAGCCGAAGGCGCTGCCGCCGTGCACGGACGTCCCCCCCGCCCCCTGCCTCCGCCCTTCCCACCTGGGGGGAAGAAGAAGGAGATGTCGACGCCGGGACTTGCCAGCGCTCCCTGCTCGTTCCGGGAGCCCATGCATGTTGCTGGAACCAGGGGGGGATTGTGGATGGGGTGGGAAGAGAGAGAGTTGGTCCTGCCAGCCAGGAAGGAGGGGCAGCATTCCATCTAGGGAGGTTCCAGGGATCCATATAGGTGTTGTGACGGGCATGGGGCGGTATGGCGGGTACCGTGGGGCGGGCCGCACTCGGGGAATGCGGGCCCGATGTTTAAGTGCGGTCCCTCATTCCAGCCCTGCAGGTACATCTCTGGGCCCTGAGCAGCAGATCCACAGTGACCCCGCCCTTAGGCTGCTGCTGGTGAATGCCAGATCGGTATGTAATAAGGCCCCCCTGATCCAAGATGCTATCCAGGAGGGGCTGGCCGACCTGGCATGCATCACCGAAACCTGGCTGACACCTGAAGATGGAGTACCTCTTTCGGATATGTGTCCAGCTGGGTTCGGTATTTGGCACCAGCCTAGAGGTGAGGGGAAGGGCGGTGGTGTCGCCATTGTTGCCAGGGAGTCCTTGGGAATTGATAGGGCCACTGCTCCACAAGTGTCTGGTTGTGAGGCCCTGCTTCTATGGTTGGGCCCCAAGGGTCAGTTGGGGATCTTACTCCTGTACCTGCCCCATTGCAGGGTAAGGGATGCCCTGCCTGAGCTCCTCGAAGCCGCCTCGATGCTGGCGTTGGAGTTCCCGAGGCTTATGGTACTGGGGGACTTCAATTTGCCATCGTTGGGGATGGCTTCTGAGGTGGCAAGGGAGTTCATGGCTTCCATGGCAGCCATGGGCCTGACTCAGGTAGTGCGGGGTCCGACCAGGGGCAGTGGTCACATGCCAGACTTAGTTTTCTTGTCGGAGCAGTGACAGAGTGACCTGAGATTACAGGATTTAGCCATCTCACCTCTGCCATGGTCAGATCACTATCTGGTGACTCTTGACTTCCTGGGGGCGACGCTTCATCGTAGGGAGGTAGGGCCTATTAAAATGGCCCGCCCTCGGCGACTAATGGATCCAGATGGATTCCAGAGGGAACTAGGAGATGTTCCTCTGGATCAGCTCCACGATTCACCCGAGGCACTTGTCGACCTGTGGAACAGGATGGCAACAGCAGCCTTGGATAAAATCGCGCCACTGCGGCCTCTCCGCGCCCGTGGGGTTAGGTCATCCCCGTGGTTCACAGATGAACTGCGGGATCTCAAACGGGCAAAGAGACGCCTAGAGCGCCGCTGGGTGAAGACCCGGGATGACTCCGATTGGACACTGGCTAGAGCTGCTATTAGGGCCTACCTAGTGGCGATGGGGGTGGTGAGGCATCAATACTTCACCACCCTTATTGCCTCCGCTGATAATCGCCCAGCCGCTCTGTTCCGGATAACCAGGTCCCTCCTCGGTAGGGGGAGATCGGTGCCCGTTTGGCAGGGTTCAGCTGAGGACTTTGCTGACCATCTGGTGGAGAAAATCGATCGGATTCGTTCAGGACTGAGTCCCGGCGTGGATGGGGAGGGTCGGGGGGGTGCCGGAGCACAGTCTTGCTGTACGATCTGGGATCAGTTTGATCCTGTTGTCCCTGATGAAGTGGACAGGCTCCTTGCAGCTGTACGTGCCACTACATGTCCTTTGGACCCCTGTCCCACCTGGTTGGTGAAAGCCTCCAAGGTGGTGACAGGTGGCTGGGTTGGGGCGATAATAAATGCATCCTTACAGGAGGGGGTATTTCCTGCACCATTAAAACATGCTTTGGTGCGCCCCCTCCTGAAGAAAATATCCCTTGACCCAGCTGTCCTTAACAATTACAGGCCGGTTTCCAACCTGCCCTTTTTGGGTAAGGTTTTCGAGAAGGCGGTGGCGTGCCAGCTGCAGAGTGTCCTGGAGGAAGCGGATTATCTAGACCCCTTTCAATCAGGATTCAGGCCCGGGTATGGTACGGAGACGGCATTGGTCGCACTAATGGATGATCTCTGGCGGGAGCGGGACGGGGTTTATCCATCCGTCCTTGCTCTTCTTGACCTCTCAGCGGCCTTTGATACCGTCGACCACGGTATCCTTCTGGAACGGCTCAAAGGATTGGGGATCCAGGGCACTGTGTTGTCCTGGTTTTCCTCTTTTCTGGAGGGCCGTACCCAGTCGGTGTGGTTAGAGAGTGAGAGGTCCAGCCCTAGGCCCCTCAAGTATGGGGTTCCTCAGGGCTCGGTGCTCTCCCCCCTCTTATTTAACATCTACATGAAGCCACTGGGTGAGATCATTCGTTCCCATGGGGTGCGGTACCATCAGTACGCGGATGACACCCAGTTGTATATCTCGGCCCGTGGGGACCCCAGTGATGCTGTTGAAATCCTATCCGGATGCCTGGAGGCCATTGGGGTCTGGATGGGGGCCAATGGGCTTCGGCTGAATCCCAGCAAGACAGAGTGGCTGTGGATAAGGGGCCCCGTGTTATCCAGGGAGTTACCACCTTTGGTACTGGATGGACCGGGGCTCCTGGACCGGGGCTCCTTGCTTATGGTCACCCATGCTCTGGTTACTTCCCGACTAGATTATTGTAATGCGCTCTACATGGGGCTGCCCTTGACGACCATTCGGAGGCTGCAGCTGGTCCAGAATGCGGCAGCCCGGGTGGTGATGGGATGTGGGCGATATGCCCATGCCTCACCGCTACTTCGGGAGCTGCACTGGTTACCAGTTTGTCTCCGGGTGCAATTCAAGGTGCTGGTTTTGACCTTTAAAGCCCTATATGGCAGTGGGCCAGGATACCTTAGAGACCGCATCGTCCCAAGAGTGTCTGCCCGTCCAACCAGAGTGGACCGGAGGGGCTCTCTAATGGTGCCATCAGTTAGGGGTGCACATCTGTCTAGCACCCGAAGGAGGGCCTTCTCCGTGTCCGCACCAACTCTCTGGAACCTCCTGCCAACAGATCTAAGACTTCAAAGAGAATTGCTGCCCTTCAGGAAAGGATTGAAGACCTGGCTGGCAGGGCAGATGTGGGGCCCGAATGGGATCACGGTCCCCGCCTGCTGGCTTACGTAAAGAATTAAGAACTCTCTCTTCCTTTTTTAGAGTGGGTGGGATGGATGGGTGGGATAAGGGGTTTTTTAAGTGGGTGGGATATGGGGTTTTTAAAGTGTTTTTATATGTTTTTAGAATTTGTTGTAATGCCGCCCTGAGTCGGGTTCTGCCTGAGTGGGCGGCATATATAAATACGACTAAATAAAATAAATAAATAAATAAGTTGGTATTGAGAATATTATATGGCTTGTAGCTGAATAGTGCTTATGAAGATAGGTAACTTCCTGGTGTCTTTGTACAGCACATATTCCCCCAATTTTTCTTGTTATCTATCCATTTTATCTCTTATATCTGTTAGCTGTTTGACTCTCTATATCCCCCACTTGTAGATTTGTTGTTGTTGCTGTATGCCATCAAGTCAAATCTGATTTATGGTGACTCTTTTCAGGGTTTTCTAGATAAAAAGTACTCAGAAATAGTTTTCCCTTCCCTTCTTATTGAAATAGGGGTGAAAGAATTAAGATATTAAGATAATATTAATTCTGTTTTAAAAGTAAAAATTATTTTCTCAGTACTCTGTAGAGTTGAAGCAGATCAGATTGACCTGTCACGTAGATCTGATGACGAGGCTAAAGTACAAGCTCTGCACAGTTTGTATAGCTGACAGGGAATCGTAAATAATATTTGTGTGACATGACATGATGTGACATGAGACATGTTCCTTATATGACATGTTCTAAACAACAAACACTGAATGTTCTAACCTGAACTTAATGAAATGTCAGAAGGTTAATTAATATTTTTGGCTTTTCCCATAGTGATGTAATGTGTAGAAATTTTCACATTTTTATGCTATAAAAGGATGGCTCTGAAAATGTATATTCATTCAGGGAATATTTGCTTGGTAAAGCGTTCCTGAATCAGTTTGGCCAAATATTGACAAATATTAATAACAAATATTAATATTAATAAAACTTCTAAATCTGTCTTAGCGTGTGGAATGCGAATTTGTCTCGTTCAGAATTCCATAACATTTTGAAGGCACTCTGTGACTGAGCAGATTGCCCATGACTTCCCAAGGATGGCTGTTCTGGGATGCACAGTGGGGAATTGAACTCCTAACCTCAGGCTCCACAACCAGAATCTTAACTCATTGGGACATATTTAGCCAGCTTCTGCAGATTTAGCCAAGACTAAAATGCCATTAATGAAACATGACATACAATAACAATATCCCACGGAGATCAAAACTGAAAATAGAGATACAAACACTATTTTGAGGCATCAAATTATTTCAGTTACTCTTACATTTCATCAAACATGAGTAAATATAATTGTTTATTAACTCTTCATTCATTATTTCCCTAATGGCACAAATTTAAAAACTACTTTGTTTCAATATTTGTTGCGGGGGAGGAGTGTCACGTCTGAATTAGTTCCAGCTAAATCAATGAAATTAATCAAGAGTTGCCTGTGAATGAGTTTCAGACTCTGGGGATGAAATGGAAGTTACAGTTAATCTGCAGTACTATATGCTGGCTTCCTGTTTGCCTGGACAGAAACAGAATCTTCATTTTTTAAAAACATCAGTAAAGACAAAGAGCCTCCATAGATGTGAATGGGATTGATCTTGTGGATAGAGGAGCATGCTGTTTTTAAGAAATCAACTCAAGCTTTTTGCCCTGTTTTCATATAATGACTAAAATTCTAATTGCTGCCAGCCTGTCACCACTTTGCTCTATGCCTCTGCCACCCCAATGACAAGACCAAAATGTTTTTATTATCTGCAAATTAGAGAGCAATCAGGGAAATGAAAATACATATGTTGTGTTGTAATGTCTTCCTTTGCAGGCTGCATGACTCTTCATTGCCAGAGTTCATTTAATATCATAAATTTGGCTATAAGGCTTTCCTCAAACTTACCTTTTTTTGTGAACTATATTCTTTGCCATCAACTCATGTTGGAAGATTCCCATCCAGAAATGTGGAATCATTAATTCTAAAATGTTAAAATCCCAATAATAACCACACGGAAATGAAGGATCAATCTGCCTGTCTGCCTGCCTGTCTGCCTGCCTGTAATTTTATATACCACCAGCCTAGTGCATATCTCTACTCGATGTGATTAACAAAGAAAACAAAGACACCTAGACACAACAGTGATGAAGAAGAAAAGAAATTTTAAAAAAACCCAACACTTTCTCAAAGTAAAAAGGAAACCTGAGGAAAAGTCATCCTTTCTGCTGGGTAATGCAATCGCGACTCGAGTTGAATTTCTGCCTTTTCAAAGATGGCAGCTGATTTTGTATTTAAAAGGAGTTTTTTATCTTTTGACTATTTCTAAAACTACTTTCTGGATTTCCTGAAGCATTTTATCAGAATGCTCACAGACATACCGTTGCCAGGGATCATAATATTGATGTTTACATTCTCTTCTCCCTCTGTTGTCATAGCCTGCCAGCCCATATGCCGAACAAATATGCTGTACCAAAAATAGGCTGCCCTCTGCAAAACATCAACAAACAACTTCAGTTTTCCGTAGATCACACAAGAAAAAAGCCTCATTTTAAAGACAAAGGCTTGTCTTCTCTAACAAAAATTTGAAACACGAGATTGGCAGGTCCTTCCTCTCCCAACTCTGCACTTCCAGTGCAGTTCAATTACCCTTCGATCTTCCATGTATCTTCTTCTGCACTACACACATTCCACCAGAGGCTGTAATGCTTTGCAGAAGGCCTTACCTCCAGAGGCTGTGAGACACCATGGACCCGATTGAAAGTGACTGGATGCTTGATAGCTTGGCCTTGCTATTTCCAGGGGACAGCGGGATGTGTACATGTCTATGAAAATCACTGAAACAATGCAGCCTAAATCCATCTGTGAAATCATTCATTTTTATTTGGAGAAACAAGCAAGTCCTTTTTGGATTTCTTCCACCCAACTCTAAAAAACAGATGATCTCGACCACTGATGGCAAACCTTGCCACTCCAGCTGTTCTTCAACTGCAATTCCTAGAAGCCCTGATCAGTAGGAGCAGTGGTGGGCATCAGCAGTTTTGCACCAGTTCGCCAGAACCGGTAGCAGAAATTCTGGCTGACCCTGCCCATCCAAGATTTGAAATAAAGTAGTCCTAATTCAGGTGCAATGCAGGGCTACCAAAGTGTGGTAGTAAATTTTTTTGAGCCCACCACTGAGTAGGAGTGCTGACTTAGGCTTCTGTTAATTGAAGTCCAAGAACACCTGGAGTGGCAAAATTCACCATCATGGATCTCTAGGCACTCTTCCCCCATCCTGCAATGATGAAATAAAGGTACAGTGGAACCTCATACAACAATTGCCCCATATAGCAACGAAATCGCATAACAATTAGTTTTTTGGGGGGAAATGGCATCTCGCATAACAATTTTCCCTATGGAAAAATCGTACAACAATTTCTCAATGGGAAAAAACCACTTAGCAAAAAAAATCGTTGTACGTTGCATCCTATAGGGAAAATCGCTATATGATGCATGTATTGTATAGCAATTGTTTTGTACAACAATGAGCCCCGTGGAATGGATTAAAATTGTTGTATAAGATTCCACTGTATTGCTTTCCAATAGCTTTTCACACATTTTTTTTAAAGGAGGGATGGATTAAGTTCTTATCCACTGGAAAGAAAGCAGCACATTTCCACAAAAAGTATTTAGAGAAGCAAACATAATTGAAAAATAAAATGAGTACATTTCAAAAAGGCTACAACATTGGTGGGTGGGTGTGCGCATTTGCATGTATACAAATGCATGTGCTTGCTGGAGGAAGCTGAGTTCCCCTTATACTCAGCATCTATTTCCTGTTTTTAAAGGATTTTATGGAGGATCATGCAGCTTGGTGGCACAATAGCTGAAAGTTCACCCTTTAATGAAGTAACTGAATCACCATTGTGTTTTCCAGCAAAGGAGGAAGTTGCATTACCCTCACATAGGAAATGATATATACTAACCAATAAGAACCCAGAACAATCAGGCAAACACTGTAGGACCTGCACAAGCTTCTTAGTGCCAAAGGCTACCTTTTTCTCATAGCAAAAACAAAATATCACTGTCACATGCTATGGAAACACACACTGCTGCTATAACAAAGCACTGCCTTCAGGCAAAGTGGATTAGAGCAATTAGATAACAAATGTCAATTTATTCTGCCACAGCCTGATAGCCTGGAGAGGCTTCAGTACACCATTAAAAAGGAAGCTCACTTTTATTTAATTTGCAACATTGTGCAACTTGGCAACATTCAAAATGGAAAGCCAATGTGATCTAATGAGTAGGAGACCATGCCATGGTGCCAGAAAAACACAAGGGATGCCAACTAAATTTGATATTCAAACAGACAAAAAATACCTTCCCTTTGATGAATATGCACAAAGGGTCCGACAGAAAGTCTATATGCTGCCAGTTTCTTAGCTTCAGTCAGTTTGAAACTCGAGAATGGCAAAACATTGGCTGCAAGCTCGATAAAGTTGTAAAAATGTCTTAAATATCTGCTCTTCTTGCCTTTGAAGTTGTTCTTTTAAAGTTTGATATGCCTTCAGTACAAAAGCCAACACATGAATTGTGTTGATTCCACCCCCGCCCACAAGACAACAAGGAGCTCATTTGTGGGCACATCAGTTTGTCACCAATGATTTTCTTTCATCTACTTGGGAGCATCAAAACAGGAAGTGTGAGTGTTATGTTACCTTGTCTGTTCTGATCAGGATTTGTGGGATCCCATTTTCCGGGTATGAAGACCTAAATTTCCTGTATGTCCTTTCAAGTGCAGTAGAACCTCGGATAAAGTCCAAACTCCGTTCCACAAGTTTGGACTTTATCCGATTTTGGACATTATCTGAATCAAATGGGCGATGCATCAGATAACATCCAAAAAATGGACTTTATCCGAGGTTCCTATACCAAATACCTCAGATAACGTCCATTTTTTAACTGTTTTGGATTTTATGCAATGCATCACATGTGCATGAAAACCACGACTTTATCCAAATCAGACTTTATCCAAGGTACCACTGTATTCCAAATTTGGATCTGCTGTTCTTCTCAGATTTCAGAAAATAATATGCTTCAAGTCATTGTTGGTAATAAAATTTACTCTTAAGTGTAACATCATTTCTAACAAAGATAGTAACTTCTGTGTAGCTGGAGGGAAATGCTTATTATATTTCAATGCCCTGGGTTGCTATTACACCCATGTAGCCTTTAATTTATTGTCAGCATATGTGAAATTTTTATCACCTCTTTCAACACCAGAAACTTTCCAGCAAAATCATGTTTGGATTCACGTGTCAGAATGAAGTCTGTAAGCTGTAACAATTTTCTCAGCAAACATAAGACAAGCTATGAGACAAAGGCAATTCCTCAACACAAGAGTTTAAAATTATTTTGGTGAATCATTTCCTTCTTTTAATGAATGCTGTTTGCTATTCCATTGGGAAGACACTAAACAAGGCATTGTGTGTGTTGTATCAAGGGACTCCTTTAACTGAAGCAATGAAGTATATGAAGTGTGAAATCACAATATTTTTGTTTCTACCATTTTGCTTTATCTGACTACATTGCAACAAGAAGGGTGTCTTGGGACAATCCGAATAGAAAAGTTTCAGTTTTTATGGTTCTGGTCATAGACTATTACACAAAATCTCTTAAGTAAATTAGCTTTTCTTAGAGATCTGTGTCATAAATGGCACTGAGCTGGAGAAAATATCCCTCCCTCCCTCATTTTCATATGCTTGCTCATATGATTTGAACTTTTTCTCTGGTTTTTCATTGAATGCCTTTTGGTTCTCATCACTTTTCTCAGACTACTGGGTTTTTTCATGCTAAATTTTTGAATCTTTCTTCAGCCAGTTTCATTGGAGCTTCTGTGATTTTTGAGAACTGGCTGGCTCATTGGACAAAGGCTAGAATCCGGCTACTTTAAACACACACACACACACACACACACACACACACACACACACACACACACACACACACACACACAAACCATGCCAACAAAAATTGAATTAGACAGAAATCAAACAATAAAAGTGTGTGTGTGCGCGTGTGCATCCATAATCACTTCCTGGTTTGGCGTGGATACTTCTGCACATGTGTGAAAGCATCCATATTCACTTCCTGGTTTGGCGCAGACGCTTCTGCACATGTGTGAAAGCATCCATATTCATTTCCTGGTTCAGTGTGGATGCTTCTGCACATGCACAAGCATATCTGTGCCAAACCAGGAAATCAATACGGATACTTCTGCACATGCATGAGCATGTCCGCACCAAACCAAGAAGTCTTGATTAAAAATAGTAGAATGGTTACAAATGCTTCAGATAATGCAATATTTTATATGCTGCCCACAACACCCAACAAACTAAAGTTTTCCTTTAGGCCAATGTGGGGGATAAATGCCTACAATTCATGCTATAAGGGTAAGATTTTGATTCTCAAAGTAAAACCACTGCATTATACAAAAACCAATTTACCTAATATGTTGTGGGTTCTTTCCAATTCAAACTGGTAGTTTCAGTCTTTATGTCAGCCTGGTTCTAATGTATTTTTTCCAAACACCTCCTAACTAAAATGTGTCAAAGAGAGTTATAATTAACACTGTCTGGTCTGTGATCAGTTCATCATTCAATTCAGTCAACAAATCTGTCATTAAAATATTATAAAATTGAGTTAGTACATGGCCACTTCAACTATTTTTAAAAGAGTAAGGCAATAAAGCAGAGGGTTGAAGGTTAATAATTATGCCAGAAGTGCACAAAAATGGTAAGTGGTAATATTTTCACATGGCCAAGATGAAGGGAAGCTGTTGAGTCATCTGCAGTGCTGCCTCTGGAAAGGATATTGATTCATCTGCCAGTTGAAGACCTTTCATCTATGGCAAATGCCTGGCTTTTGCATCAGTGGTGATTAACTTTACAAGTGCTTTGATGCAGTAGCTCACTGCTAGGGTTGGCACTTCTTTTCCTCTTACAGTGGCATTAGATACATGGCCAATCCTGAGAAAAGATAGTCTACGGAGAGATAGTCCCCATGTCTCACTCTTCCCAACATTGCTTAAGGAACAAAGGGGATTCTATGGTCAAGTGGGAGCAGTCATACCATAATTATGCCAACACAGGAAGATGAATTTAAAGCCAGCTTTGAAGCAGACTTTCAGCTGTAAAACACCAAAAATGAAGAGGTGGCCTGATAAGAAATTGCTGAAGCATTTCCACCTCCATTGTTGTACCCTAGAATACACTACTCTGAAATCTGATAGAACCTGTGCGGGGCTTGAAGGAGTTTAAGGAAAGATTCTGCTCAGAGATGGGATAGTACTGGTAGAGCAAAACCAATTAAAAGCTAGGATAAAGCTTGCCAGAAAATGAAATACTGTATGACTATTAACCAGTGGCTAAAGTTTAATTCCAGAGAAGCAACTGTTGCCTTGCCTTTGTGGAATGGCAATCTTTTTGACTTTTTCATATAAAAGCTTCTGTGTGAAGCTTTTATTCAGTCTTCTTATTTATAAACATAATGCTTTAAATTAGTTTATTTGTATATGAGCGCCACCCGCTAGAGTCAGACATGTATGGCTTTTGAGCAAGCGAGACCTTTGCCTTTGCCGGCCCACTCCCCCAATAAAGACACGGACACCGTTGATGGATTTAAAATTTGGGCCACTTTATTGATTATGCCTTAATCTTAAATTACGACTTTAACTTAAACTTAACTTCAACTTTTGTAATTCATTAAGGCAAGCAGGCCACAGTAACACTGTTAAGGAACCAACCTTAATTGCCAATCACCATTGGCTACCTTGTATCCATTTGTATCAATTTGCCTACTGAGGCAAACAAATTGTTGACCCAAGTCAGGATGCTACCTGTTGACTCCAGCATCTGACATATATCCGGTAAAATATCAAGGTGATGCAGGCTGTCTAGATCATAGCATCACCCTGTTCATGGTTCGCCCTTGACCGGCCAGCCCCAGTTTTCCTGTACCTTGTCCTGGGTTGGCCAATCAACTGCGCACCTGCCAGATACCTATGTTGTCATCTACTTTACCTTACCAGTGCTACCCGCCAAAGTGACCATGAAAAAGAATAATACCCCTTATCTCAACCATCGGCAACAGTGTGGGATGGGCGAAAAGGCCAAGAACCAAGGGGCCAATGCAGGTTCCAGCAAAAATTCCCATCCGGCCCCGAAGCGACCAAAATAATCACACTGCTACTTAGGGAGGGGGTGGAGGGCAAACGTCTTCGCCCAGCTGATCTTCTTAAAATGGTGGTGGGCTGCCGTGTGGCCACCCCTTTTATGCTTAGGGTGGCCCCACCCCACCAAAGGCCTGGATGCCCGTTTCCCAGGGGCAGGGGCTGGCAAAGAGCATGGTGGCCATATTGTGCCGCCGCACTTCCCTTGCCGGCCAACTCCCCCAATAAAGACATGGACACCATTGATGGGTTTAAAATTTGGGCCACTTTATTGATTATGCCTTAATCTTAAATTATGACTTTAACTTAAACTTAACTTCAACTTTTGTAATTCATTAAGGCAAGCAGGCCACAGTAGCACTGGTAAGGAACCAACCTTAATTGCCAATCACCATTGGCTACCTTGTATTTAATTTAATTTAATTTAATTGTCACATTTATATACCGCTCACTCGGCCAAAGCCAACTCAGGGCGGTTCACAATAGAAATTTTAAAAAAAAACACATGTTAAAAACAGTTAAAACTACCCACCTCCTAAAAACAAGGGCTGCAGGATCCAAAGGCACCATGGGGAAGAGTTCTTCTACACCAACCACCCAATGGAGGTTACCCTTCCACCTGCACCCCACACTTGACCCGCCAGCCAGGTTTTAAGTTCTTTTCTGAAAGGCAGCAATTCCGTCCGGAGACGTAGCTCTGTTGGCAGGAGGTTCCAGAGGGCCGGTGCAGACACGGAGAAGGCTCTCCTCCTTGTGCCAGAGAGGCGACCCCCTCTGGCTGATGGAACAATTAGAGAGCCTCTCCGGTCCGCTCTGGTTGGATGGACAGACGTCCTCAGGGCGATGCGGTCTCTTAGGTAACCCGGCCCACTACCATATAGGGCTTTAAAGGTCAAAACCAGCACCTTGAATTGCACCCGGAGACAAACTGGCAACCAGTGCAGCTCCCGGAGCAGTGGCAAATCACGGGCATAACACCCACCCCCCATCACCACCCTGGCTGCCGCATTCTGGACCAGCTGTAGCCTCCGAATGGTCGTCAAGGGCAGCCCCATGTAGAGCGCATTGCAATAATCTAGTCTGGAGGTGACCAAAGCGTGAGTGACCATGAGCAAGGAGTCCTGGTCCAGGAGTGGGCGCAACTGGCGAATCACCCGAAGTTGGGCGAAAGCCCTCCTGGCCACAGCCGCCACCTGTTCTTCTAGCAGTAGCCGCGAATCCAGGAGGACCCCCAAGTTGCACACCGGGTCTGTCTGGGGCAAAATAGCCCCATCCAGAACCAAAGATGGTAGCTTCCGGGTTAACGCAGGACCCCTTATCCATAGCCACTCAGTCTTGCTGGGATTCAGTTGTAGCCCGTTAGCCCCCATCCAGACCCCAACAGCTTCCAGGCACCTGGAAAGGACTTTGATGGCATCACTGGGGTCCCCATGGGCCGAGATGTACAACTGAGTGTCATCCGCGTACTGATGGTACCGCACCCCATGGGAACAAATGATCTCACCCAGCGGCTTCATGTAGATGTTAAATAGGAGAGGAGAGAGCACCGAGCCCTGAGGCACCCCCCATTTGAGGGGCCTAGGACTGGACCTCTCACTCTCCAACCACACCGACTGGGTCCGACCCCTCAGAAATGAGGAAAACCAGGACCACACAGTGCCCTGGATTCCCAATCCTCGGAGCCGTTCCAGAAGGATACCGTGGTCAACGGTATCGAAAGCCGCTGAGAGGTCAAGAAGAGCAAGGACGGATGGGTGACCACCGTCCCGCTCCCGCCAGAGATCATCCATCAGTGCGACCAATGCCGTCTCGGTACCATATCCAGGCCTGAATCCTGACTGAAAGGGGTCCAGGTAATCCGCTTCATCCAGTACCCCCTGCAGCCAACGCGCCACTGCCTTCTCCAACACCTTCCCTAAAGGGAGGTTGGAGACAGGCCTATAGTTGGTTAGGACAGCTGGGTCGAGGGAAGGTTTCTTCAGGAGGGGGCGCACCAAGGCATGTTTTAAAGGTGCAGGAAACACCCCCTCCCGCAATGATGCATTGATCATAGCCCCAACCCAGCCACCTGTCACCGCCTTGGAGGCTTTCACCAACCAGGTGGGACAGGGGTCCAATGGGCAGGTAGTGGCGCGCACAGCTGCAAGGAGCCTGTCCACTTCATCAGGGGCAACTGGATCAAACTGGTCCCAGATGGTATGGCAAGACTGTGCTCCAGTTCCCTCCGGACTCTCCCCATCCACGCCAGGATTAAACCCCGAGCGAATCCGATCGATTTTCTCCACTAGATGGTCAGCAAAGTCCTCAGCCGACCCCTGCCAACCAGGCACTGGGGTCCCCCTACCAAGGAGAGACCCGGTAACCCGGAACAGGGTGGCTGGGCGATTATCAGCGGAGGCAATAAGGGTGGTGAAGTATTGCCGCCTCACCACCTCCATCGCCACTAGATAGGCCCTAATAGCGGCTCTAGCTAGTGTCCAATCGGAGTCTCTCTGGGTCTTCACCCAGCGGCGCTCTAGGCGTCTCTTTGCCTGTTTGAGCTCCTGAAGTTCATCAGTGAACCACGGAGATGACCTAGCTCCATGAGCTCTGAGAGGCCGTAGTGGTGCGATTTCATCCAGGGCTGCTGTTGTCATCCTGTTCCACAGGTCAACCAGCGCCTCGGGCGAATCGTGTTGCCGATCCAGAGGGAAATCCCCCAGTTCCCTCTGGAATCCATCAGGATCCATCAGTTGCCGGGGGCGGGCCATTCTAATAGGCCCTGCCTCCCTACGATGAAGCGTCGCACCCAGGAAGTCTAGAGCCACCAAATAATGATCTGACCATGGCACAGGTGTTATGTCTAATTTCCGTAGTCTCAGATCACTCTGCCACCCTCCGACAAAAAGATTAAATCTGGTGTGTGGCCACTGCCCCTGGTCGGGCCCTGAATTACCTGAATCAGGTCCATAGCTGCCATGGAAGCCATGAACTCCCGAGTCACCTTGGAGCCAGTCCCCAGCGAAGGCAAATTGAAGTCCCCCAGAACCATCAGTCTAGGGAACTCCAACGCCAACGCTGAGACGGCCTCGAGGAGCTCAGGCAGGGAGTCCCTTACCCTGCAAGGGGGCAGGTACAGGAGTAAGACTCCCAACTGACCCTTAGAGCCCAGACGCAGAAGCAGGGCCTCACAACCCAGAATTTGTGGAGCGGTAGCCCTGGTGACTCCCAGTGACTCCCTGGCTATGATGGCAACGCCACCGCCCTTACCCTCATCCCTAGGCTGGTGCCAAATACTGAACCCAGCTGGACACATTTCTGACAGAGGAACCCCATCCTCTGGTCTCAGCCAGGTCTCAGTGATACATGCCAGGTCGGCCCGCTCCCCCATAATGGAATCTTGTATCAGGGGGGCCTTATTACATACCGACCTGGCATTCATCAGCAGCAGCCTAAGGGCAGGGTCACCCTGGGTCAGCTGCTCAGGACCTAGAGGTGTAACCGGGGGGCTGGAACGAGGGACAGATACTAAGCATCTGCCCCGCATTCCCCGAGCACTGCCTGTCCCTCGGTACCCGCTATATCGCCCCATGCCCATCACAACCTCTATATTGGCCTCCGGAGCCTCCCTGATTGCCTTGGACAGAATGCTGCCTCTCCTTCCCGGCTGGCCAGGCAGTCTCTCCCTCCCTCCCTCCCACCCCCATATAAAACCACCACCACCCCACTCCCCCCACCCTCCGCAAGGCTCCAGCGGTGATGGAAGTGGTGGGGCATTCTTCCAAATCTACCTTGAGCCCTCAACTGGGGTGAGACATTCCACCCGCAGTAGTGACGGCGGTGGGCCGGCTTTTCAAAGCCATCTCGAATCATCACCTTAATTTTATCCCCATGGACCTCCAAGCCAGCCCCAGACAGACTGCTGCTGCTATTCCCTGGCAGGCAAGTTAGTCCCTCAATCCTTCTAACTCTCCCTCCCTCCCTCCACCATCTCCTCCCCCCTTTTGGCCCATATCTCCCACCATCGCCCACAGTGGGCCGTAGAACTTTCAACTCCCCACCTCCTCCACTCAAGGCATAGGGAGGAGGAGGGAGGGAGGGCTCAGGACGCCGGTGTTGGAGGCTGCCCTGATGCCTGCAGTTGTTCCAGCTGGCCTCCAGATTCCCAGGCAATGGAGAAGCCCCTCCAGCATAGCCTCCCTTTAAACCCCTGCTCAAGGCCAAGTCATAGGGAGGAGGAGGGAGGGAGGGCTCAGGACGCCGGTGTTGAAGTCTGTCCTGATGCCTGCAGTTATTCCAGCTGGCCTCCAGAGTCCCAGGCAATGGAGAAGCCCCTCCAGCATAGCCTCTCTTTACCCCCTGCTCAAGGCCAAGTCATAGGGAGGAGGAGGGAGGGAGGGAGGGCTCAGGACGCCGGTGTTGAAGTGTGTTGTATCCATTTGTATCAATTTGCCTACCAAGGTAAACAAATTGTTGACCCAAGTCAGGATGCTACCTGTTGACTCCAGCATCTGACGTATATCCGGTAAAATATCAAGGTGATGCAGGCTGTCTAGATCATAGCATCACCCTGTTCATGGTTCACCCTTGACCGGCCAGCCCCAGTTTTCCTGTACCTTGTTCTTGGGTTGGCCAATCAACTGCGCACCTGCCGGATACCTATGTTGTCATCTACTTTACCTTACCAGTGCTACCTGCCACACAGGGAGCCGTCTATGATGACTCACTGCCCCCCCCGACCGTCAACTCGGTCACCAGGCCAGCTTGCAAATTCTCCAAAAAGAGGCCCATGCTTCTCACTGAAAGGTGTACCCCATCTCCACGATACAAGCCATAGTCCTGTAGCCCTATCCCCGGGTGTAGGATCGATGTCCCTGAACCATGTTCGATAAGGAACAGGGCTACAGCCCTGTTCACTGACTGCCGGGCATGGTCCAAACCATGAGGATCAAGTCCTCCCCTATAGTCGTATCTGGGTATGATCTGGGACCATAGCAGCCGTGTCCACGGCCACATGCGGTGTAAAACCTCCAGGTCCCTGCGCACGGATACCATCAACCAAAGGCTGGTGATCTGTGCGAGATCGTTGCCTCCCAGATGAATAATTAGGATGACCGGAGGTTTGGCATCCCTAACGGACATAAGGAATGGCATCAGTTCCCACCACCTCATTCCGCGCAAACCATACCACCGAAGATGCGCGACTGCATGTAGACCAAGATGGGGACCCCAATCCGATGATGCCGTATAATGTGCAGCCCAGAACACATAGCTGTGTCCAACCAGCCAGACTTCCACCGGTGTGCGCCAACACACAGGGTCTGCAATAAAAGAGAAGAAAGTGAGGTTGAGTAAGGTACTCAAGCAAGGATAGGACAAACATATAGGGCAAAACGCGCAGATCCCCATCTGCCCATCTGATGTATGTCGGCCTCTGAGTACCCAAACGCAGCAGCTGTTGATGCGGCGCCTATCCACAAGGAATGAGTACCATAACGTGCCCCAGGGACCCCCAAACTGCAAAGTGCACTGCCTGTAATCCTCCAAAACTGGAACTTGGTGAGTGGGGACCCATCCTGGTGGCAAAACAACAGGCCAGGGTGTGAGCCCCGCACTGCCACGAATGCATGGAGGGCACCGATGGGACAAATGTCAGCAAAGGTACATCTCAGGAGCGTCACATAACTACCCCTTCCTTGCTGATCAGCTTTAGAGGAGCGAATCCTCAACTGAGCCCACTCTTGGGTGAGGGAAACATCGGCCAGTTCCAACGCCCTACATGACCTGTCACGTTTGGAAAGGGGCACGTGCTTGCTAATCCTAAGAGCTCTGAAAAAAGCCACTGTGGTGGCCACATGAAAAAGAGATGCCTCATACTGGTCATAGCAAAGGCTATGCCAAGCCCTAGCCAGGCTATCCAGCAGAGAAGGGGAAACAGGTTGGCGCATGTCAGGGCAGTGGCCACATTCACGCGTCCACCCCTCTAATACACGGCATACTCGGAAGTCACCCATGTGATCAGGGTAACCCCGTGCCTTGGCAGCAAAGGCCAAAGCAGAAAGCCTAGTGGCAACAGTGCGTGGAGCTAACCCTTGGCTATGAAGGTGCACCATATATTGCAAGACATGTTCAACCGGGATAGGCCACATGTCAGGTAGGTGCACATCCCTACGAAACACCACAAAATTAAGATACATGTGCTGATATGCCTTACATGTGCGCAGGGCCAAAGACATGCCGATCTCCCGGTTCACGTCTCCTCGCCAAAGGTCCACATCTCGCTCGGAAGTGGAGAGGGAAGTTCCTCGGTGTCTGGTGCTAAGACCCGGAACCGGGAGATCTGCAGGTGGGATAAAGCATCAGCAATATCATTATTAATGCCTGGAACATGTCTGGCTTTAAAAAGCACATTAAGGCGCAGAGACCTAAGCACAAACTGTCTAACTAAGGCCATAACTCTGGGGGACCTGGAGGTTTGGGCATTGACAATGTGCACCACGGCAGCATTATCACACCAAAAATGAACTACAGAATTAGCCCACATCTCACCCCAGAGCATAAGCGTGCCCAGAATAGGAAAAAATTCAAGGAATGTGAGGTCCCTCAAACGCTCAGTACCTTGCCATTCTGCGGGCCACCTACCATAAGCCCACAGACCCTTAAAATAGATACCATAGCCCAGTGAACCTGATGCATCCAACTGGACCTTGAAGTGGGGGGTGGCAACCAACTCTGTGTGCCAAAAGGACACCCCATTGAACTCCTCAAGGAAAGTGAGCCAGACAGGTCAGCCCTCAAGCCCCTGGTGAGCTGAACCCTGTGGTGCTCTTTGGAAAGACCCACTATAGTGTCGCAAAGTTGCCTGGTGAATGCCCTGCCTGGGGTGACTACCCTGCAAGCAAAGTGGAGGTGTCCAGCAGCACCTGCAACTCACGTAGAGACACCTTACATTTGGCTAGCATGGCCAAAATCGCGTCTGATATCCGGGTCACCTTCTCCCATGGCAGCCGGAACATGTGTGCTAGAGTGTCAATTTCTATACCCAAAAAGGTGAGAGTGGTGGCAGGGCCCTCTGTCTTTTCAGGAGCAAGGGGAACACCAAGTTCCACCATCAGCTCCTGAAAGGTAGCCAACAGCTGTCCACAGGTGCCCGACCGTGTTCACCACCAAACAAAAAGTCATCTAGGTAGTGCAACATGGCCCGAGACCCTGACCTCTGAACGAAAGCCCACTGAAGAAAGGTACTGAAGCATTCAAAGGCCGAGCATGAAATGAAGCAGCCAAGTAGGGTGGGGTATAAATCAAATAAACATAAACATAAACATAGCCTTATCCACATAAAATGTTCCCTGAAAACAAAAACTTAACAACTCAAAGTCATTAGGATGTACTGGCAACAATCGAAAAGCTGATTTAATATCACATTTAGCCAGTAGCGCCCCACGACCACATGGCCATTTGCAAGGCTTGATCAAAAGATGTATACCGGACAGAACAAAGTTCATCCGGTATAGCATCATTGACTGACGAGCCTTCCAGGTAGGACAGATGGTAAAACAAACAAAATTCACCAGAGGACTTTTTAGGCACTAAGCCGAGTGGGGATACCTTCAAGTTAGAATAGGGGGGTTGTCAAAGGGGTCAGCAGCCCTCCGCTCCCTGAGTTCCTTGGCTATCTTCTCCTCAGCTATGCCTACCTTACCCCGGAGTGACTGCAAATTTGGAGCATCCTGGGGTGCGCGTACACCCATGAAAGGGATGCGGAAGCCAGATGTAAAACCCTCTAACAAGTAAGCTGCGTCATCCTTCCTCGGATAGACGCACAAACACCTTTCAAGAATCCTACGTCGAATTGGGGAAGGGGGCCTTTTGGATGGGTGGTTGCATCAGGGGCACCTCTAGTCAGCCCTTGCTGTCCCCGACCCCTTCCCCGTGACCTGAAGGGCATTCGTGCCTGAATTTGCATTGCTGCCTATTGCAGACACCAGAAGATGAGTAGCTCCAGTACAGCAGGCAGGCTGGAACCCCCTGCCCTGCTGGCTGGCGGGGAGACTGTGCCATGTTGGGCCACTGCACTGCATGGCCGCAGTGGTACCAGTCACCGGCTGCCGGCCGAGATGGGGTCATATAAAGCAGCCATAAGAGCTGACTGGGCTCATCCCATCTGATCTCAGTGTGTAGGGCCGCCCTCATCCTAAATTCCTCATCATAAGCTAACCAAGACGGGCCAGGGAAATCCACATAAGCCCGATAAATGGTATCTAAGTACTGTATCATCGGGATCGCCATATCAGGGTGAGCCCTAAGATACACTGCCGCATATATTAGGTAAGCAGGCAGCCAGTTAGCCCAGGTACGAGGTGGCTTACGATGATGAGACAACTCCTTGTCCCTGTTGTCCTGCCGTTCCTTCTCCTCCTTGGTGGGCTCACGGTTGAGTAGACTAAAAATGTCTACATACTCCCCACACCATATCTTATCCCTGGTGGCCTGAGGGAAATGGTCACCAAGGGGAAGGGAGTAGCCGGCCGTAGGCATGGCAGAGGTTGGCACAAAGTGATATGCCGAGTTGGCCGGTGGGCCATATGGCCAAATAGGGGCTGACAGAATGCCCCGCAGGGGTAAGAGGAGTAGGGGGCAAAGCCCCGGAGCCAGCCACCCAGGCCGCCCTCACTTGAGCCCTCCGGCCCAAGGAGGGACCGGGTGGAGGAGCGGGGGGTGATGGAAGAGCCCGCCCCCATGCCTGCTGTGCTGGGGCAGCAGACGCCTTTCTCTTTGGGGCCATCGCTGCCCCGAAGGTAAACAAAAACCATGCTGTTCAGAGGAAGATTGGCGAAGGGCAAACATCTTCGCCCAGCCGATCTTCTTAAAATGGCGGCAGGGTTCCACGCGGCCACCCCTTTTATGCTTAGGGTGGCCATACCCCGCCAGAAGCCCGGATGCCTGTCTCCCGGGGGCGGGGGCTGGCAAAGAGCGCAGTGGCCATATTGTGCTGCCACGCTTCCCTTATCTTTATTGTATAGTACATTTTGAACTGGCTGAATAGCTTAATGGTTTGTGTACCAAGCTGCAGAACCAGATATTAGAAGTTCAGTTTGCTATTGTGTCTCCCAGGAAGAGAGCCAGTTTATGTGGTCTTAGACAGGGAACACAGTCTCAGAGCACATCCAGAAGAAGGCATAGTAAAATGGTAGTCTATAAATAGAAAGCTCTCAAAGTTGGAATCAATTTGACAGCATATTATTTCTCAGTTCATAAAAAAATCTGATTTGCATTTGTATCTAATATACTAAATACCCATTGTGTACTTTTGTGCCCCACCTTGTCATGTGACCAGGTATAAATTAATATTATGAAATCTCACTCTTATGTCTGAAGAAGTGGACTTGATCCATGAAAGATTAAACATAAAATATAGCAGTTAGTGTTTATGGTGCCAAAACAAATTTGTCTTTCTTTCTTTAGTCTTTCTTTTATTTTATTTACTCTCTGATATACTTGCACAGATCAACAGGGCTCTATTGACAGCACATAGTAGCAAATAATTGTTTTACCAAGAAAGATTTAAAAGTTTTTCTTGTTAATGTCATCTAATTAGTTCCTGCTGGAAGTGTGAACTCTGGCAATTTGGAACACTGTATCTTTATCTTGAAATATTCTGTGCTGGCAAGCTTCTTTGATGCAGTTTGTAAGTCAGTAGTCTATCCTTTTGAAGGGTCTTTTATAAGGATACACATTTAAACCCCTACAGCTAGGATTCTTTCTAATTAAAAAAGTGGGTGAGATTTGTCATTCTCCTTCAAATTGGTCTTTTTAGTTTATTTGATCTATTTTAAATCTGGTAACATATAAAGGCAATTTTTCTGCATGAGGGAGTAAACCAGTTTTACTTTTAAAAAACTCTTAATTCAAAAACACAACTCAACTTCTCCATATGTAGTACAGTGCAAGAACAGATTGTCTCTTATATTTGTGTGAGGTTTGATGCTGATCCAAAGTCCAGTTTACAATTTTTATATGGGATGCTTACATTTTTAGAATTGCCACATAGAACATTGTTTTATTGAAACACACAGTGATAATTGTAGTAGTTTATACCTGGCTGGGTGGGGCTACAGCCATCTAATTTAAAAATTACATAACATAGATGGCTGGAAGGACAAATTAAATAACATAGATGGCTGGAAGGACAAATACTGAAGCTGAAGCTCAAGTACTTTGGCCACCAAATGAGAAGAGAGGACTCACTGGAGAAGCCCATGATGCTAGAAAAGATTGAAGGCAAAAGGAGAAGGGGACAGCAGAGGATTAGATGGCAAGATTGTTATGGAATTCTGAACTAGACAAAGTCGCATTTTCAAGAAATCAGGAGGGAATGAAATAGATTTAGGAGTTTTATTTTTATTAATATTTGGCCAAACAGATTCAGGAAAGCTTTACCAAGCTAAATTATTCCCTGAATGAATATACATTTTCAGAGCCATCCTTTTATAGCATAAAATTTGGAAATTTCTACACATTACACCACTATGGGATAAGCCAAAATTATTAATTAATCTTCTGACATTTCATTAAGTTCAGGTTAGATCATTCCGTAACTGTTATTTAGATCATGTCATATAAGGAACATGTCTCATGTCACATCATGTCATGTCACACAAATATTATTTACGATTCCCTGTCAGCTGTACAAACTGTGCTGAGCTTGTGGGCACAAAGGCTTCTGTTTACTTAGCCTCGTCATCAGTTCTGTATGATAGGTCAATCTGATCTGTTTAACTTTACAAAGTACTAAGAAAATAATTTTTACTTTTAAAACTGAATTATAATTATCTTAATTCTTTCACCCCTATTTCATTCCCTCCTGATTTCTTGAAAATTATAAAAGTTTAATAACTTTTCACATAAACATTTCTATCATGTTGATTGCCGATTCCTCAAGCTTCGGCTGGGCATTTTGACAGCTTCCAGTCTGTGCCTAAATGCTGAGCTGCCATCTTCTCTCTTGTGTTGATTATTTAAGTAAAATCTATGCATTCCAATCTTTCCAGGGTCTTAAACTGCAAGAGAAAAGATACTTTTGACAGTATATAGTTCAATGATCCATCTTATCAATGTTTAACTATAACCAGTCTCCTGGCTTAAAGCCATGCGTTGCCATGGAGATGGGGAGGGCAAGCCTCCTGCACTGATTCACATTTGATTTCTACTGCAGTGACTGAATTAATAATTTCCTTCTAGTGGGCCAGAAATTCAAATGAGAAAACAGGATACTTTGTGCAGAAGGGAGTTCTCATATCATGCATTGTTATTGGCTAAAAAAACCTGGACGTATTGATTTACTTTCATACAATTCCGCAATGCTTTTAACAATCCCACTTGCTTTCTCAACCTCTTCCTAACTGTGGATTAAATGAACTAGGATGATTCCACTGCCTCCCTGCTTTTGTAAGTCTTCCTCAAATTCTTTAATCAAATACAACTCCTGTGTTTGTTTGGCTGTTTAAACATAGCTGTTTTTCGCTTTGCTTCTTCTGCTCCCTTTTGCCAACTGTGAGTCTTTTGTTTTCTGATTAGTTGCAAGGGGTCTAGGCATTCTGGGCAGCTTTTGATACTGGCTTTGATTACTAACCCATAAATGTCCCTTGTTTTCCAAATCATCTGGATGGCATGGCCAGCATGTACCTGTACGTCTGCAGAAAAAAAATAAACTTCTTGCGCAGGCCTTCAAGTTCCTCTGGAGTTAGGCAACTGGCCTGTCACATTTACACTTTTATTTCTGCGTACTTTCACATACTGCCTGAAAAAAATGGGACAAGCCTAGTAGCCTTAGAGCTTGGGGTTAGCTATCAAGTGCTCAGCTGTTTGTTTGTTTGTTTATTTTCTGGGATTTCCCAAATTCCTCTGGTTTCTTGAATCATCTCATTCCTCTTGCTTGCAGTAAGCACACTGATTGTTGCCTCTTCTCAAAGCAAGGGAGATCATCTCAGCTCTTTTATATTCTCTCATATTTTCTTTCTTCTCTTCGTCCTGCTCCCTACTAAAGTAGACCTTCCTCTCAATTTGCACCAGTTCGCTTTTGTTCTTTCCCAATGCTCCTTCCAGCTTTTTGTAACTTTTTCTTTATATCCGGTGCACTCTGTGTAATGAATCTTTCATTTAGCATCTGGCGGTTTTCAAGATCTTCCATATTAATCCCTGTGTTCACTTTATAAGCCTCAATTAACCTGGCTAAGAAACTTTCAGGGGATTCTTCTTTCTCTTGAATTATATTAGCAGGTTTGCTAAAATTGACAGGACCTTTTGCTGCTTCCTTTAATATCTGTACTGCTTCCTTTAATATCTGTACTGTTGAAGACTTGTCCTGTGTGCTGAATCATTAGGATCCCAATTTGGGTTCTGATCAGCAGCTGCCGCCATACGCACTATAGTCTGATTTGCGTCTGGGAAATTTCTACAAAGGATCCTGTCTTTTGCCAGTTTCAATTTTTGCTTATCTTCCATATTAAGGAGTGTATTTATTATTTGCTGCATATCACTCCATGTGGGGGTTATGTGTCCGGACTATAGTTCCAATTAATTCAATCACCTCATTCGGCTTGGTACTAAAAGGTCCATAATGCTGTTTCCAATTTAACAGGTCTGTTGTGGTAAATGGTACATATTGGAAGATTGACTGATTTACTTGTTCATCATCTTCCCTCATATGGCTGGTTATCATTTCCCTCAGTGGAGCCACTATCTCTTTTCTTTTTTTTTCATCGTTGGCATGACGTGTGCCACTGGGGTATTCAAAAGTGGCTCCCTTCCAGCTTCATTGTTATAGGGAGAAGATTGGCTGTACCTTTTGAATTTTTCTTCTCCCTGTTCAATTACATCTTTCAAGATCTCAGTTACTTTTCTTAGTTTTTCTGTGGTCGGGGAAGTCTCACTTCTGTCTGGGGTCTGAAATCTTCCTGCAGAGTGACTGCTTCCTGCATTTGCTAATGCAAGGTCTGGATAAATATGTGGGACTTGGCCATCCTGTGGTGCTGATTTTGGCATGACATAAGGTGGAGGTCTTTGAAACAGAATTTCATCTTTTTCATTTCTGTTTAAAATTTTCAATCTTTCTTCTGTCTGCCATTCTATTTCTGGGGTATTGAGTATTCTGACCACTTTCCTACCTAATTTAGATTTCTTATCTTTGGATTTCTTTTCCTTCATTAAATATGCTTTTACACATTCAGCCTGGCATTTCTGTAGCCAAGGTGGCTATGGTTTCTCTGCAACTGTTGCCTGCCATACAGACATATAAGGATACTGATCCCAATGTTTGTCCTCTGCTATCCTTCGAAACACTCTATTTATAAGACCCAAATCTAAGAAGCCTTCTGGAGGCCACCCTACTTGGAAACTGGGCCATTCATATTCACAAAACTTTCTTAACTCAAATTTTGTTAAAGGGGGTTCATGTATCTCTGGTGTAAACATCTCAAAGTTCTCAAGGAAACACCGTAGTCGCATTCTTGGAACGCTACTACCACCACCCATTCTAAACTAAGCACTACCACTGGCCTGGGGTGCCCGAAAGATCAAGGGTCACCATCAGGAACTGCAATGGTTTAACCACCCACACAATATAAATTTTACACACACAAAAATCAGGTTCGCCGCCCTGATTTTTCCAGGAACACTGGGTTACCGCCCGTGATTCATTAAGGACTTAGGAATCGCCATCCCGTCCCCTTGAAGGTGATCAGGCTCCACTTCCACTTCTCAAATGAGTGGGCACACATAAGTATACTTCTACAGTTTCATACAGTTTCATACAATTTTATACTTGCCTGCAGGCTTTTGAAAATCCACCTTCTAGAATTCTCCATCTGTCTTAGCCTTCCGGATCCTTGACTGGTCTGTTTCTTCTGATAGTTACTCGTCACCTCTTCACTGATTTCCTAGAGTAGATCAAAGGTCTACTATGCCGGCATTTTAGGTTATCCCTGGAGAGGCGTCATTTCATCCCATCAGGAACAGCCGTCTAGAGTGACAATGGCACCTGCTATTTGTCAAGTCAGTCCCGGGCAGAGTTCACCAAAAATGTTATGGAATTCTGAACTAGACAAAGTCGCATTCTACACGCTAAGACAGATTTAGGAGTTTTATTGTTATTAATATTTGGCCAAACAGATTCAGGAAAGCTTTACCAAGCTAAATTATTCCCTGAATGAATATACATTTTCAGAGCCATCCTTTTATAGCATAAAATTTGGAAATTTCTACACATTACATCACTATGGGATAAGCCAAAATTATTAATTAATCTTCTGACATTTCATTAAGTTCAGGTTAGATCATTCCGTAACTGTTATTTAGATCATGTCATATAAGGAACATGTCTCATGTCACATCATGTCATGTCTCACAAATTTTATTTACAGTTCCCTGTCAGCTGTACAAACTGTGCTGAGCTTGTAGACACAAAGGCTTCTGTTTACTTAGCCTCGTCATCAGTTCTGTATGATAGGTCAATCTGATCTGTTTAACTTTACAGAGTACTGAGAAAATAATTTTTACTTTTAAAACAGAATTAATATTATCTTAATTCTTTCACCCCTATTTCAAGATGGCATCATTGATGCAGTGAGTTTAGATATGAGCGGACAATGGAGGATGACAGATAACAGAGGAGCCTGGTGTGCGGTGGTCCATGGAGTCACAAAGGGTCAGACTCAACTGTGCGACTGAAAAACAATACCTAGCAAATCTTAAAATGGATTGCTATGAGTCTGCATTGACTTGATAGCATACAGTTATTTATTTTGTAATATTATATAACATAGTTCTTATGGTGTACCCACTTACGGTTATCCTCTGTTATCTGTAAACCATGAAAGTGTTGTTTTTGACTGATTATACTTGTACCTTGACATAAAATTAAAGGAAAGCTGAGAAGAAAAAGGAGATGAATCATACAAATATGAACTACCTCTGAAATTTGAGCATCAAACCATGCTTAAACAAAACCAGCACACTGTGCCATCAAAGACACTGAAGAGATTTAGTATAGGTAGGATCTTGCTCAAAGCCAAAACCTAGAGGATCAAATTGGCACTCTTCTTGAGATGGATGAAAAAATTGGGAAGATGAAATGCAAAGAGGATTTCAAATGTAGACTAGAGGGATGAAAGTGGCTGGCTGTTCTACAAGGAAAGAAGAATAGATTTAGGAGATGAAGCTAAGACTCTCTGTCAGAAGGCTTGGAGGTAGGTAACAAAAGAATATATCTAAACCCAGTATGGCTTAGAAAGTTGCAGTTAAAAGAGAGAAAAATCCATGTACATTGTGGGCACTACAGTATAACAAGATAGGGACAAAGCATTAAGAAAATCTCAGTGAATGGAAAAAGGCACAGTAAGCACCACCAGATACAGACAAAAAAGCACACCCACATTCCTATTTTCCTTCCTTTTCTCTCCACTGTTACTCTGTATTGAAATTTACATGGAAGGTTCTTGAAGATCATTTTTCTCCCCCTCCCCCATTCACTGAAAATAATACATATGTATGTATAGTAATATCTACCCATTTTTGTGGCTAGTCAGTATCTATATTCAAATTAATTCACAATTTTTTAAAAAAACAATGCCTTAAGTTTATGGTTAGTTTTTCAAGTACACTCAAAGATTTAAAATGAGAGTGATTGATATTATTTCAGCCTTCTCTCTAAGGGGAAAAAGACAAAACACCACAACCCACTCATGATGATACATCTTTCTAAATAGTTAACCAGGACTAAGGATTAATAAAACACACACAGCCATCTATGTTATTTAATTTTTTAAATATTATGTCATCACATAGTTGACAGTGGTCCCCAAAAAGATTTCAAGAGGGAAGGGTGTAAACAAAACTAGGAATAGCCTTCTCACAAGTATATCATACAATAGCATTACAGACAACTTACTCCATTATGTTTCTCTCTCATTCTCTTGTGTAATATGTAGTAAAACTCAACATGTAATGAGTAATAAGATGGCCTGCATTATTCATTTCACTTCACACACAAAACTGTCATACAGTAAAACTCATGGAAGGTGATGTGCTGCTTCCCTCTGAGCCTCATGTGTTGGGAGAAAGATGGTACAATCCTAAATAAATACTGTATTTTCTGGTGTATAAGACTACTTTTTAACCCCGAAAAATCTGTACCAAAGTCGGGGGTCGTCTTATAGGACAGGTACTTAACTGCATCTTGTTTCCCCTTGCTTCATATGTCCGGCGCATATGGTGGGGGGTGCCGCGGCCGAGTCCCTGCTCTGTGCGGGGAGTATGAAGCAAGGGGAAGCAAACTGCACACATCTTCCTGTACCTCGAGGAGGAGAACGTGAGCGTGGATTGGCTCTCCACCAGAACCTGCCCATTCGACTCGGAGGGCTGCGCGTCTTCGGGTTGAGTGTGGGTTAATTTTTATTTGGTGTGCATTGGAAGAGAGGTAGTCTTATACGGCAAGTATATTCCAAACTCTATATTTTAACTGGAAAAGTTGGGGGTCGTCTTATGCGCCCAGTTGTCTTATATGCCGGAAAATACGGTACATAAACATTCAACTACATAAATAATGACTCATAATTCAACTGGGGAATGAGACAGAACTGCCATTTTCAACAACAGCTTGTTATTGCATTTACACATATAACATCAAAATTCACTTTTTCTTTAACAGGTTAGCAATTACCACAACATCTTCCCCAAATCAGACATTAATATCTTCCATTTCCAAATACTTTCCCCATATATTGGAATGGCTCATTCCTTTACCAGATGAATTATGGATAAGTTTTTAAAAGAAGAAATCTGCACATGCACGCTGATCCCCAAGTAAAAGAACTTCCCACTGTTATTTAGTTCTCTCGTTAATCTACAGAGCTTCAACTCCACTACAGCCAAAAGTGATAGATCCATGCTCAGTCCTATTTATGTCTACAAAGAATTAAGTTTCTCTGACTTCATTGGAATTTATGCCCAGGCAGGTGGGCAGAAATGTGTAGCCACAATGTGATGGAAATGAGGATGACACCCATACCTTCTCCCTGTTTTGTTGAAGGCTTAGAACAAAGATGATGAACATTGATCAAACTAGAGGTGTTTGTTTTCCTAAGGTACTTTGCTGTTGCTACCTATCACACCAGAACACCAGCTCTGTAATATGTCATAAACATAAACAGCTTTGCTCTGGTAAGGTAGTAAGTAATACACCAGAGCATCATGATGAAAGACCCATTTTGTTACATGCTTCAGTGTTCTTGAGCACTATTTTTTTGTACAAAATAGAAACATTTCTAATTATTTAATGTTATATTAACTTCAAGTTTGCCTCATCCTGCTTTGATTTATCATACAGCTCCTTGCCAGAAATGCTGACTCCCTATAAATCATTGCATGCAAATCAATAAAACGAAATCAAACAAATCAAGGGACCAACAATATTTCATTTCCTCAATTTTTACTGTTTCATATAAACTTAATTAAAATTTTGGATTAATTAAATTTGGTTGTGATCAGCACAGATGCATATTAATGGCTTCTTGTCCTTTTCTTGTATAGGACTGTGCATAAACAAAATTGTAATGTCCTGCCAATTCTTTAAAAAAATACCAGTAAGCACTTGCCTTCTTGCTTTGGTTTGTTAATTATAATGTGTGTCACCTTGACAGCCATGATCTAAAGCTTCAATATAGATATCCTAGTTTTAGTAGATATCATATCATCCATGCATTTTGTCTGTTGCAAGAAAAGCAAGGACTATATAAATGCCAACTATACATCTGACAGATGATACAAACTGCATATACAAATAGGCTTTTTGTTGTTATTTATCTACATGGCATTTCCAACTTACTGCAATCCTGGTAAGTCTTTAATGGTGAAGTATTTAAGGAGTTATCATTGCCACACTCTTGAGTTCCCATGACCGTGCAAAAATCTGAACTCGGACTCCCAAGTCCTAGCCTAACATGTCCACTGTGACATATTAGATGTAAATTGTGGGGGAGGGGGGCTAGTTGGTTGGTTGGTTTTGCAAGTCTCAGTAAACTGCCATTTTAACATATTCTAAAACTTGTGAGAAGAGACTCACAGGTGAAAAATAACACATTTTAATCAATTAGAGGGATTATATGTTGTTGCCTCTGACTCATGGCAAGCCAATTAATGATTCACCTTGAAAATGTCCACTCATAAACAGCCTTGTTCAGCTCTTGTACAGTCAAGGTTGTGGGTTCCATTATGAGGTCAATCCATTTTATATTTGGTTTTCCTTGTTTCCTGCTGCTTCAGCTTTGCAGGCGCACCCACCCAAATAAAGACTCAGACACTGGTATTGGATTAAAGGCATCGTGCCACTTTTATTGAATAATGCCCTAGTCCGAATTATCACTTTCAATTGGTGTATCATCCAATTGTAATTCTTTAAGGCAAGCAGGCTGCAGTAGCACTGGTAAGGTTCCACCCTAAATGCCAATGGAAATTGGCTACATGTATCAATTTGTTTGTTGACACAAACAAATTGTTGACCGGAGTCAATATACTATCTACTGACCCCACCCTATGACGTGTATCCGTTCAAATATCAAGGTGATGCAGGCTGTGAAGCTCCTGACATCACCCCTTTCATAGTTCGCCCTTGACCGGCCAAACCTGTTTCCCCTGTACCTATCTACGTGTTGGCCAGTCAATTGCGAACCTGCCGGATACCTATGGGTCATAAATCTTTACCTTACCCAGTGCTACCCACCACATGGGGAGGCGTCCATGATGACTCACCGCCCCCCCCCCCCAGACCGTCAGCTCAGTCACCAGGCCTGCTTGCACAACCTCCAGAAAGAGGTTCATACCTCTGGCCGACAGGTGGACCCCATCTCCTGCCTATAGATCAAAATTTTTGCAAGCCTATCCCCAGATGTCTACTGGCTGTCCCCAAGCCATTCTCAACGAGGAACCGGGCAACAGCCCTGTCCACTGACCGCCGGGGACGGTCCAAACCACGGAGATCCATGTCTCCTCTAAAACAGTGTCTCGGCACGATGTTAGACCATAGCAACCGTGTGTGCGGCCATAAATGATGTAAAAATGCCAGGTCACTGCACCTCGACATTTAAAGGAAAGGCCAGTGATCTGTGTGAGATCATCGCCGCCGAGGTGCAGAATAAGAACATCAGGTGGTCCAGCATCCCTGATGGACATCAGGAATGGCAACAGTTCCCGCCCTCTCATGCCGCGCATACTGTACCACCGCATACGTGCGGATGCACGCAGCCCAAGCTGGGGTCCCCACTCTGTCACCGCAGCACATTCTGCTGCCCAGTGTACATAGCTGCAGCCCACCAGCCCCACTGCCACCGGTGTGCGTAGACACACAGGATCTGTAAAAGAGGGAAAGGAATTAAGGACATAACTAGGTACTCATACAGTGAGAGGACGTACATATAAGGAAAAAACGCATGGACCCCCATGTGCCCAACATATATCAGCCTCACAGTACCCAAACGCAGCCACAGTCGATGCGACGCCTATCATGAATGAATGGGTGCCATAATGAACCCCACACTCTGAAGTGCGGTACCGGTCACCCTCCAGAACTTAAATTTGGTAAGGGGAGACCCATCCTGGTGGCAGAAAAACAGGCCAGGGCGTGCAGCAGACACTGCCAAAATTGCATGTAGGGCACCAACTGGACAGATGTCAGCAAATGTACATCGTAGCAGTATAACACCACTGCCTACTCCATGCTGATCGGCCTTTGAATAACGAATCCTCAACTGAGCCCACTCCTGGTTGATAGACACATCTTCGAGTTCCAGTGCCCTACAAAACACATCCCCTTTTGACCATGGGACCAGCTCGCTAATTCGCAGAGCTCCAGAGAAAGCTACGGTGGTAGCTGCATGAAAAGAAACTCCTCCTACCTACTGTAAGATAGTCTATGCCAACATCGTGCAAGGTGGGTCAGGGTCAGAATACCTGTGAAAACAGGGCGACATGTGTCCGGGCATCGGCCACGTACACGTGTCCACCCCTCCAATACATGGCGTATGCGGAAGACACTCACACAGTCAGTAAAGCCCCGTGCCTTGGCCATGAATGTCAAGGCGTAAAGCCTGGTGGCTATGGTGCGTGGGGCCGACCCCAGATCATGAAGGCACACCATACATTGTAAAACCTAGTCAATCAGTATCGGCCCCATTTCAGGCAACTGCCTTTGCCCACAAAAGGCTCTAAAGTGAAGGAGTAGATGCTGATACGCCGTACGCTTGGGAGGTGCCAAGACAAGCCACACGTCTCCTTGTCAAATGTCCATATCTCAGCCAGGAGTGGAGAGGGGAGTTCCCCTGGGTCTGAAGCCAAGTCACGGAACCGGGAGATCTGCAGGCGGGATAAAGCATTGGCAATATCATTAGAATGCCTGGCACGTGTCTAGCCCTAAAGAGCACATTAAAACGCACAGACCCAAGAACAATAGGCGACCTGAGGCCATGACTCCGGGGGATTTAGACGTTTGGGCAGTGACAATGTGCACCACCGCAGCATTGTCACACCAAAAGTGAAGCACAGAATTAGCCCACCTTTCCCCCCAGAGCATAAAGGGGACCCAGAATTAAAAACTCCAGAAACGTAAGATCGCATAAGCGATCCGTGCCCTGCCATCCCTGGGGCCAATGACCATAGGCACACTGTCCTTAAATTAAATCCCACACCCCGGGGAGCCGGAGGCATCCGACCGTACTTGGAACTGGGGCTGACCATAAGCTCAGACCTCCAAAAGGAGACAGCATAACAGTCCTCCGGGAATGTGAGCCAAACCAACAGGTCCACTTGTAAACCCCTAGTCAGCCATACCCCGTGGTGTCGTTTATAGTGTGACCCAGACACCTGGCGAAGGCTCTGCCTGGTGTTACCACTCTGCAGGCAAAGTTGATGTGGCCAAGCATCACCAGCAACTCTTGGAGAGGCACCTTACACTTGGCAACATTGCCAAAATCACAGCAGGGGCCGCCCCCCTTGACTGACCATTTTGTCACCTGGCCCTCTTGCACATTATTCAAAAGAGAGGTGCATCCGCTTGCTGACAGGTGAACCCCATCTCCAGAGTACAGGCCAAATTCCTGTAACCCTATCCCCAGATGATAAATGGCCATCCCCAAGCCATTCTGGATAAGGAACCAGGCAACAGCCCTGTTCACTGACCGCCAGGCACGGTCCAACCACGGGGTCAAAGCCTCCCCTACAATAGTGCCTACAATATGACCATAGCAACCATGTAAACGGCCATAAATGGCAAAGAAACGCCAGGTCACTGCACTCGGAAGTCTTTAAGTCCAGGCTAGCAATCCATGCAAGATCACCGCCTCCGAGGTGCAGAATTAAAACATCTGGCGGTCCAGCATCCCCAATGGACATCAGGAATGGCAACAGTTCCCACCACCTATATGCCATGCACACCATACCACTGCATACGCGCGGTTACGCGTAGCCCGAGATGGGGTCCCCATTCTGACGAAGCAGCATAATGTGCCACCCCAGTGCACATAAATTGTGGCCCAGAAGCCACACTACTACCAGTGTGCGGGAACACACAGGGTCTGTAAAATAAGGAGGGAGAATAGAGGGCAGAACAAGGTACTCATGCAGTGAGGGGACGAACAGACAGAGAAAAATGCGCAAATCCCCACCTGCCCATGCAGCGTATGTCAGGCTCCGGGTACCCAAATGCAGCCGCAGTTGATGCGGCACCCATCCGGAAGGAATGGGTACCAATTGTAATTCAGTAAGGGGAGACCCGTCTTGGTAGCAGACGACAGGCCAGGGCGTGAAACACGCGCTGCCACAAACACATGTGGGGGAGCAACCGGACATATGGCAGCACCAGGCTAGTACCCTTTTCCGGCTGACCGGCCCTTGAGGAGCGAAACCTCCCCAGAGCCCACTCCTGATCGAGCAACACATCTTCTAGTTGCAGTGCCCTGCAGAACATGTCCCCTGTTGAAAATGGTAGCAGCTCACTTAATCTGAGAGCTCCAGATCAAGGCACAGAGGTAGTTGCCCGAAAGTAGACTCTCCGTACAGAGCATAGGCGCTGGCCACATAGGAGTCATATATATTAGCCACAAGTGCTAGCAGGGCTCGTCGCTCGCATCTCAGGGTGAAGGGCCGTCCTCATCCTAAGGTCTTGGCCATAGGCTAACCATGACAGGCCAGGGAAATCAACCACGGCCCAGTAAATATTGTCCAAGCACTGGACCATTGGGATGGCCAAATCAGGACGGGCCCTTATATATCCTGCCATGGATACCCAATAGGCCGGTAACCAATTGGCCCCATTGCGAGGCAGCTTGCGCCGACGGGGCAGCTCCTTGTCCCTGTTGTCCTGCCCCTCCATGTCTTCCTCAGTGGGTTCACGTTGCAGGAGGGGGAAAATGTGAATATATTCCCCACGCCACATCGTCTTGCTAATAGCCCGGGACAAATGGTCACCCGGGGTATGGAGTAACCGGCCGTTGGCAGAACCACCGTTGGCACAGATTGGAGTGGGGAAACACATAATAGGCCCTATCAGACCCCCGAGAAGTTAAGGGAAAGCATAGGGGTGGTCACCCCTGTAAGAACCAGGGTGTAATTGGCCTGTTGCGGCCATGGCCACGGTACCCCCCCCCCCAGCGTTATGAGCTAGTGTCACAGGTGTACTGATTTCACAAGGATACTCACTCGGTGCACCCCCACGAGCTGCCCCCACTGGGGGTTCTGGCCCGTGGTGGGCGTCGGAGTTCGTGATGGCCATCGAACTCTGTGTTTCCATGCGTCCAGGCTGGATGGGGAGCTGCGAGGTGCCGGCCTGTGCTGGCCTGATGGCCTCCAGCAGCTCAACCCTGTTGGCGGCCCGCTGCACAGCCATGGCCGGCATGTGGGCCGGAACCGCAGAGTTGGCACGCCCACTATCCGTAGGTGGTGGAGCAATGTCCATTGATGCTTCCAGTGCCGAATTGCGGGCAGGAGAGCATCCACAGCATCTGACCCACCAGGATAAGGTGGGTCGGATGGGCCGGATGGCCCACCGGGTAATTGATGAGGGATAAACCCATGTAGTAATCCCTGGCCAGAATAGGGCCATGCCCAGTAATCCGGCCCATGAGGGGCCGGAATGACGGTGGGGTGGAAACCCGCACCGTGCCCGAGTGGGCCGCTATGCCCCAAGCTGGGCAAAGAAGCAGCGGGGGTAAGAACCCCAGTGGAGCAGGCCTGTGCCGCCGCCCCCCCACCCGAGTCCTCAGACTGGGCTCATTGGTGGCAGTGGGTATGATAACCCCACCACTGAGCCCTCCGGCCCGGTGGCACCCCCGAAAAAGTAGAGGGGTTGGGCCGAGCCCCCCCCCCCCCGGCGCTACCAAGGGGGCCACCTGAGCCTTGCACTTGGGTAAGGAGTATTCCATCAGGAATCGAACTGGTGACCTTCTGCCTCCCATTCAGCATCTAAGCCACCTGAGCCACTGCAGTCAGGAGCGAGCCTCTTTAAAAGAGGCGAGGAAGAAAGGAAGCGACGGAGTGAACTTCTCCACTCCATCGCTTCGCAAAATGGCAGCCAGGCTGCCTCGTGGCCACCCCTTTTATAGAGGGGTGGCCATGCCCCCTAACTAGCCCGGATGTCTGCGTCCGGGTGGGGGGCCCTGCAAAGAGCGCGGCGACCATTTTAGCGCCGCGCTTGCATTCCCAGAAATATTGTCTTCTCCAGAGACTCTGTTGTCCCATGATGTGGCCAAAGTATGACAGCCTTAGTTTGTTTCTCTCTCTCTCTCTCTCTCTCTCTCCCCTACAGAGAGTTTAGGTTTGATTTGATCTAGGGCCCACTTGTTCATCTTTCATTAGAGTCAGCAGGGGTTACTTTCTTTACTAGTCTATTTACTACTAGAAAGGGTTGCCCGGCGTTGCCGGGCTTTTTTTGGGGGTTTTGTTTTTTAAAAAATATGAGAAATGGTGTTGGATGTTTTTTGTTGTATGTGTATTTAAATTAGTTATGTTATTTTTTAAATATATTGTTTTTCTATACGTAGGTAGTTTTTTAAACTGTTATTTAAAAATTTGGATTTTAAAAAGAGATAAGGTTGTTTTTTTCCCCCCAATAATTGCATTTTTAAAAATAATGTGTTCCTATGTGGTTTTTGGTGATAGGTGTACTTTGGATAAGATTTTTTTAAAAATGTGTAAGTGTATGTTTTTTGTAGATGGTTGGAGATCAATTTGAATTCATTGAGTGTAATATTTCCTGTGGCCACTTGGTGGTGTTGTTGCGTAATGTTTTAATGTTGAATTTGTCCTGGCCTGTGTATTCTTCCTGTTCTTTTCTCATTTCAATTCTGATTCTCGCTGAGGCTGCACGTGTCTTGGTAAGTTGTGATCTCTGTTTTGTTAGGGGTGGTTTTGTTGTGATTTGTGGGGGGTGTGGGGTTGTGTTTGTCCTTGTTTTTTTTTTTGGATTGTTTGTGGAAGATTTTCCTTGTAATTTTTATGTTTAGTATTGTTTTTGCTTTTTTTTAATGTTGTTGTTTGTGTTTTTGGTGTGGGTATTTCTGTGGGCTGGCCTTGGTGGCTGGGTGGCCCATTGAAATACCATGTGGTGTTAGGCTGGGGTTTTTTTCACAGGCCGTACTCGTTGGATTATCTACACCGCCGGCCCGTGGTGGGGATGGGGGCATGGTCATTGGGGGTTAGGAAGGGTGGGCTAGGTGGTGGGGAGGGGAGCTGTAGTGTGTTATGGTGCTTTGTTTTTGTGGAGTCGTGCTTTGTTTTTGTGGAATCGTGAAAGTAGATCGTTTTTCCCCTTTAATATCAGTGGGTGGGGGCTGCGATCCCCCTCCCCGCTGGCTACCCTAGTGTTGGGTGGTTTTTTTGGATAAAAGGTGTATATTGGCCCTACACTTCTGGACACAGAGGAACAGGCAGAGAGGATCGATCCCCCACCCCCCTCCTTAAAACAACTCCGTTTTGAAAGAGAAGAAAAGACGGAGTTTTTTTAAGGAGGGGTGGTGGGGAATCGATCCTCTCTGCCTCATCTTTTGTTTCCAGATGGGTTGGGGCAATATAGTCCTTTTATCCCCACAAACCTCCCAACACTAGGGTAGGCAGCGGAGAGGGGGATCGCCTCCCCCTCCCACTGATGTTAAAGGGGAAACTCCATTCGGGAGCTTCAGGCGCCGCAGGTGAGTAAAAGAAAGCCGGCTGGTGTTTGCTTGCCTGTGAGCTGTTTTTCTTTTTAATTTTCCGGGCGCCGTTTTCCTCAGCATTCTGCGTGGGCACGCAGGACGCTGGGGCTTGTAGTTATCGGTTGGTGCTTTGTGTTTTTGCTGGGTTTTTTTAAAATGCTTGTGTTGCGATTGGCTGCGGTGCGTATCCGAACGCTGCGCCGTGCGAGAGCCTCTCAGCGTGATTGGCTCTGGTGCGGTGCAGCGCAAGGAATGTTGGGAAGTGAAGTTTTTTCCCTTTCGTGCCGTTTGTGGGGCTGAGGCCCCCGTGCCGGATTTTTAAATCCTTCGTTGACCTGCGTAGGCAATTCGGCCGTGCGCACGAAGGGTGGGTGCGGGTCAGTAGGGCGACGCATAGCAACCTATAGCCAGTTCCAACAGTGAACATTTGGTTTTATAGGTTAAGATTCCTCTATGGCTGGAAATGTAAGCTGATTCAGGACCTGATTTTTGTATTCTTTGAGGATAAGTAACTTCAACTCACTACATTCTCAACCAGAATATTGTTACATTTCAGATTTACAGCAAAGTCCTGGCTTAAAGTCTTCAATGATTTGGATCTAAGATAACATGCACATAGATGAGGCTTCCTGGCCCCTGAGACTGAAACAATGGCTTGCTAGTCCCTGTCCCCCCACTGAAAGGAAGTCAGATTCATAGTCACTATCAAAAGTGTCTTTTCAATGGAATCACAAAGTCTGTAGAATCTTCTACTACAGGGCATGCAAGTTGCCCCATGAGATTTAGCATTCAAAGGATTTTCTAAAGAAGTTTGTCATAATTTTTAAGTCATCTACATTTGTTAGACATGGTGTTGTTATCTTATTACATTGGATAATAATACTGTGCACTTCCTGAATGATATTTTGAGCCACATTTTAAAAGATATACTATAATAATGGCATTATGTGTTTATACCTATCCCCTGCTTTCTGTGGGCTTAAAACCAGATTAAAAATAAATAATATAAATATATAAATGAATCCATTCTAACTGCTAGGGGGAAAGACTTGTTGAAATTTTGTAAGGTGGGCATTATTTTAGAAAACTGATTGTATTCAAACATTAGGATGAAGGGGAAATTAAAATTAATCACTTCTAGCACTAAATTATTGAAACAGGTTTGCTTTAAACTATTGATGAATCAGAAACAGTTTGTTGTTCTTTTTGTCAGTTCCTCCCAAAATATATCACAACTATGAAGCTTGCCCAAGGCTACATAGAGCAACTCTACTTCTAGGAGGCACAGTGGGAAGTTGAACTCCAATACCTAAACCACTGAACCATCTAGCCAGCTAATTTAATTATGGCTTCATGACTTTATTTAGACCTGCAGGACTAAATTAAATCCAATTACTAGTCCCAGATTAGAACAAACCCACTGAATCAATTGCTGAATTGAAAGTCAACATTTATAGAAGTCCTGTTTCCTGAATGGCCAAAATTATGTTGTTTAGCACAGTAAATCACACTAACATAGGCCCATGATATTAATGGGGATTTGGTGAATCATCTTCTCTGTGAATTCTATTGATTCAAAAGCCAAGTGAGACTTTATTTGTATTATCTTATGTGTAAAATTGGTTTAGCATTTTAAGTTGAAGTTAGAGTATGCCAATTTCAGTCAATAGAATTTATGGAGGAGTTGACTCACCAAATCCCCATTGATTCAATGGATTGACTGTGGTGTGATTTACTACACTGAGCAATATGATTTTGGTCATCCAATCAAAGGTACTTATATAAATATTAATCTACTATTCAGCAATAGATTCAGTGGATCTATTCTATTTGGGAACAGCAACTGGATTCAGATTAATTGATTCAGTGATCCTATACTATAATAATTTACTACAATAAGATCTGTAGATCACGTTTGAAAGCAGCTGAAGAAGTTTCTTATGCCATACAAATCCTTGTTGTTCTTTCAGCATCTGTTGACTGAAATTGTGTTACCGGTACTTGTCTTAAAATTTCCTGCAGAGTTTGTGGCAGAGAAAAGATGTAATATGGTGCATCCTATGAATTACCCCATACCTAGGATGAAAAGCCAATAACATACAGAAATAGGGAGATGTGAATTCAAGATATTCACCTAATGTAGCAAGGAACAGAAACTGATTGAAAGCCTTAGGAGACAATCTCTGCCTCCCTTTGGCCAAGCCATTTTGACATTATATCACTAAGCTTTCAAAGATGCTTTGTGAAAGCAGGCGAGAAAGCAAGCAGATGGTTACTTTCAAACTTTACCAGGAACAATACATTTGCTGTACTTAGCTATTTTAGTGCACTCAATTTGGTCTTGTAAATGCTACATATCTGTGTAAATACTGCTACCATTTACTGACCATTTTCCTCATTAAGCACTATTTGATTTATCGTGAAATTTTTGGAGCTTTGAGGTTTCCTATATGTACACGCAAAGGTAAACTTCAGAAGGCAAACACAAGGGCTGTCCATCATCAGGAGTCTGAAAAAATGGATAGTAGGAATTTATGCAGGAATGGAGTTTTCCCTTTTATTTAAACAATGCATTGGAATGGGACACATTACTCTGTGAAGTCATTTTGGTCCCTTCCCTCTTGTCCTTCTGTCCCTGGGCAAAGACCTTCCTTTTCAGGCAGGCCTCTCTGCAATAAGTGGCGGTCTAAGGAATGCTTTATTTATGAACTTTAGATTTTTAAATATACTTAAAATACTTTTTAAATGGTGTTTATTGTTGATGAATGTTTAATTGTTTTTTAATATTTAGTTTTCTCTTGTAATTTATTTTTTTACTGTATGATTTTAATTTTTGTGAGTTGCCTTGGGTACTCTATGTTGAGAAAAGCATAAAACTAATTAATAAATAAAATTTTAACTGTAGAGAGAGAAATGCAGGAGGAAGAATGTGGACATTGGAGCTCAAATTATTTTAATCATACTTCTTCCAAATACATATGCACTTCATAGAAGAAACAGAGACCCATAATGGAAACTCATTCCTGCCCACATCCTTCCAGACTTTGTTATAATGTGAAGAATGGGCCTGTGCCTGTGTTTTATTTATTTATTTATTTATACTTCAATTTGTATCCCGCCCTACTCAACACATGGCCGACTCAGGGCGGCTAACAACATATAAATGACCCCAGGACAACTCAAGGGGTTTACATATACGATACAAGATACAGTGTTCAAAATACAATAATCAATACAGTGTTTCACATAAGTACAATAATACAAATTACAATATTAAGCAAAACAATCCACAAAATACAAAATATCAGCACACATCCGAAAAAAAGAAAAGAAAACAATTCACCTGAAGCCACCCACAAAAAGCCCTGCCTCCAGAGTCTTATGAAGGGGGGGACAGGGCCCTGGGACGCCAGCCGGTGGCATGGCTGGAAGGCCTCTTCACCCCCACCGGGGCCGGGAGCGCTACGTGGAGAATTCGCCCGGCAGACCCCCTCGCCTTTTAAGTCCTGGCGAGGGGTGGAGGGCGGGGCCAGAACGCCGACCAGGTGGTGCGGCCGAAGGGCCTCTCGGCCAGGGAGCCCTTCTAACCTCCCCGCCCGGTGGCAGGGGGCGGGGAGGGACGGCTTCGAGCGGCGGCTGCGGCGTCCTTCGGCTCCCTCGGCCAGGGAGCCCTTTTAACCTCCCCGCCCGGTGGCAGGGGGCGGGGAGGGACGGCTTCGCGCGGCAGCTGCGGCGTCCTTCGGCTCCCTTGGCCAGGGAGCCCTTTTAACCTCCCCGCCCGGTGGCAGGGGGCGGGGAGGGACGGCTTCACGCGGCGGCTGCGGCGTCCTTCGGCTCCCTCGGCCAGGGAGCCCTTTTAACCTCCCCGCCCGGTGGCAGGGGGCGGGGAGGGGCGGCTTCACATGGCAGCTGCGGCGTCCTTCGTCTCCCTCGGCCAGGGAGCCCTTTTAACCTCCCCGCCCGGTGGCAGGGGGCGGGGAGGGACGGCTTCACGCGGCGGCTGCGGCATCCTTCGGCTCCCTCGGCCAGGGAGCCCTTTTAACCTCCCCGCCCGGTGGCAGGGGGCGGGGAGGAACAGCTTCGCAGTGTTTGATATGAAAGTATAATTTAAGCCAAGATGAAACTCTCCAGATGGTTTGAACTGCAACTCATGGATGTTATGGAACTGTACATTACTGGCTAGGCTGGCTAATGATATTCGAAATTGTGGCTGAAAAATATCTGGAGGATTACACTTGCTTTAAGCTGTACTGGATGTTAAAGAAATAATGGACTGTTTATTTATCTTGTTCATTTACACCAGTGCTTCTCAACCTTTGGTTTTTGGACTTCAATTCCCAGAAGCCCAAGTCAATTCCCCAAAACACTGATCAGCCTAAGTACTGGCTTAGGCTTCTGGGAATTGGAGTCCAAAATCCAAAGGTTGAGAAGCACTGATTTACACTATTTGTAGTTCATGTTTCTACTCATAATGGCTCTCAAAATGGGTCTCTCTATCCAGTTTTTGTTGTTGTTCTTTTGTGGCCCCTGAACAGCCAAAATGAAGCCACTTTCTTCGCTTTGTTGTTACCCAAACTTAAGTCCTCATTGGTACATGTTTCTGGAGGTAATCAACAGACCAGTAAATGAGCCGGACTCTGTATCTCTCCACATTCACACCATGTGTTGTTGTCTGCCAGCAGCCCCCATGTGGACATGCTGGTCTTGCATTTAGGGACTCCATCTTGTGCCAAGCACTTTCTGCTACAAGTGTCTTCCATAATGTTTGATTTGTAGCCACTGTTTCTGCATCCTTCCACTCAAGGTTTATGCTTCTTAGGTGATCCTGGAAAGTTCAGTGCCAGGTCTTCTTTGATCTCCCTCTTTTCCTCCATCCATTGGATGGTATCCAGTTAATTGCAATCTTGGCAAGATGTTGTTTACCCATAAAGAGCACTTGACAGGGTGTGGTATACTCATGCGGAGCAAAGTGCATTCTTCGTTCTGTTATCAACTCCAAAACTCTTTGGGAACCACATTGCTGTAATACTTCCTTGTTTGTGATATGATCCTAATATGTAATACAGAGGCAATGTTCTGGAAGACATTAATCTGCTGAGTTATTTTTGTTGTTGACTTCCAGGTCTCATTGGCATAGATATTACAACAATGGAATTAAATAATCTGATTTTAAATGATGATGCCCAAACCAAGCACATTTGTTTGAAAACAGAAGTTATTATCTTGAGAACTGCCAGATTGCATTATCTTGGTCTTATCTTCACTGATTCTTTAACCCACTTTACATACCTCTGTTTCAAGAGTCAGTGACATGTCTCTCAGCTATATCTTAATTTTTGCAACTAAGACAATTTCATCAGCGAAATCCAGATTAATCAAGTTGCCTTGTTCCTTCCATGGAATGTTGAAGTCGATGATCACATTACTTTTTTCATGGTATAATCAATTATGATCAAGAATAAAAATGAGGACAGGATACAGCCCTGTCTGACACCAGTATCAATCATAAAAAAGTCAGTGGTGCCATTTTCAGTTGTCACACAGCATCTAGAATTATGAGAAAGAATTCTAAAGATGTAAATATATTTCTTAGGAATACCATATAGTTGTCAAGATTCCATAAATAGGGAAGCCTTAAATTTAAAGTGATTTAAACGTGATGTTTCATATGTATTCGCATTGCCATGCTTTTCTTAATTTTAAGTTTAAATGTGGTTCATTTCTAGCAGCCAGCTAGGTTCCATTTTGAACAGTCTGTTTCAAATCAGCAGGTGCTGTGTTTCTCTTTCTACCAGAGAAAGCTGTTTCACTAGCAAGCAGAAAAACATCTTGTTATGCAAGGAGAATAACAAGTTGGAATGCAAAAAAGTTGCATCCATGTTTGGGTTATAGGGAAGAAATCTCGCCACAAGGGGATTTCCAATCCAAGATATGGAGCCAGTTGCAGACCTGGGCCATATTCTTGGGGTGCTTAGTCATCTGTCAATCACCAGCTTTGATGCACATTGAATTTCCATGGTTCCCATGAAAACCCTACAAGAAGTGTTGTTAATGTAAACAATGTATCAAAAAGCTAGGACAATCTTGATCTAGAATTCCTTAGGATTCCGTTAGTTATATTGTCTAATTGAATCTGCACCCATATGCATTATGGGCGACTGGAAGCCGCAATATACTGGACTCTGATTCTTATTCAGAATCCTATCTCTGAGGAGATAGACTGTAGCTGAACTTACGATGCTAAACTATTTTTCTATATTCTGGACTTTTATTGTTTCTGTCTAATAAAATTACAAAAAGAACATCTTTTTGTAACTCATTCTTGAGAACTCCCAAAAATACAACTGGGAAGTTTAAGGGGTGGAATTGCATATACGCATACACTGAGCAAATGTCTCAGCAATGCAGAGGGAGGAAACCAACTCCAGGAATTCCAGCAGCTTTGCAGCAAGGAAGGAGCCATTTCCCAGATGAGGAGTGAAGGTATGCCGATACCCACACACACCCTCCTTAGCATTTCAAAGTCACAGCACCTACCCCATCTTAGAAGGGATACAATGGGCCCTGTTCTCATGGGAAAACATGTCCAGCAAGGAGTGGCCTTCCTTTATTTACACATGGACATGAAATTGCCACAGGGGCAAGCTGAGAACTACCCTTTGTACTCTCATCTGCTCAGGAGAGTACTTGCCCATTGCTCCTCTAGAGGAGACCCCTTCACCAGGCCACGCTTGGAAGAGCAAATTAATCGGGGCCAGGACATTGAGAGGTTCCGTGTGCTACTCACAGCAGAGCTCAGGGCAACCCCCAGCTTTCCGACAATTCCTTGTTAATAGAGTCAAATGCTTTCTTAAAATTGATAAAAAATTATTATCACCAGTTTTTCGTACTCAATACTCTGTTCAATAACATTTTGCAGGGTGTGTGTACACAAGCAGCCTTGGCTGAATCCAGCTTGCTCTTCACAGAAATGTTGGTCGATCTTGTCTTGAAATCTTTTAAGTAGGACAATACTAAACACTTTTACAGGGACAAAGAGAAGTGCAATATGTTTTCAATTATTGTAATTGCTTAAATTGCCCTTTTCAGATTTTACCTCTCCTCCAATTTCATCTTGGACATATTCCTTTTGCCAACAGTTGTTGGACAGTTCAGTTTACAAATGATTGACTTACCACCATACTTAAAAACTCAGCTGTTATTTGTTCTAGTCCAGGTGCTTTATTATTCTTCAGTGTGCATACAGCTTCTTCCACTTCCACTTGGGTTAACAATCCCATGTCTACAGCCAAATTAGATGGAGGTGGACTACTTGAAGTTGTACATTGTCAGGTGGGACTGGTTTAATATACTGTATCTTTGAAATGTTCAGTCTAACATGTATCCTGTTCTTCTCACCTGAGAATGGTTCACAATAATAAAATCATATTTATGAGTGGATGTACTGTTCTCACAAGTGAATCCACGGGAGTGAAACATCCATTTTCAATATTTCCTACTGAAAGCAGAGATTTCAAATTGCTCACTTTTGACTATAATATATGCATGCACCCTCACACACACACACACACACACACACACACACACACACACACACACGTGTGCGTACCCACAATCTAGCAACAGCAGGCTTGACATAATACAGTATCAGTGAAACATTTTCCGTTCAAAAGAGGCAGAAAGAGAGCTGCCAGTGAAAAACCATCAGCAGGAGATGTTTACCAAAGAGATAATGGAGCTGAAACTGACAGAAGCTTATGGATGAGTACTTTCTTTAAAAGGTTACCTATTTCATCTTCCCATGATCCCTGGATGTGGAGGGAAGTTCCTCAGAAGCATTCTAATCCCTTAAGTAAGTGTGCTTTGGCACTTCAGGAAACTGGGTATATTTTCTCTCTTTTCAGGAGCTGCAGGCAACTGTTACTACATCATACATGCTTTGATAGGTCTGACAAAGGTGACATATTTCTCTATTTCCTTTGCAAAATTGTCTCCCTGAAATACCTGAGAGTGGATTAAGTTGCAACTACAATATGGGCATGTAGGGCCGATGTTACTATCCTTAATCTCATAGGTCAAGCTGGGGGGAGTGAGAGAGGGGGACAGCAACCTGCAGCCCTGAAACAATCTATAGCCTTTGGACTGATCTCATCTGGTTCTCAACCTAATTCCAAAAGACTTCTATAAAAAATCTGCCCATGGCTCTGTAAAAGTAAGTACAGTCATACCTCATACAACAATTTTAATCCATTCCATGGGGCTCATTGTTGTACAAAACAATTGCTATACGATACATGCATTGTATAGCAATTTTCCCTATGGGATGCACCATACAATGATTTTTTTTTGCTAAGTGGTTTTTCCCACTGAAAAATTGTTGTACGATTTTTTCCATAGGGAAAATTGTTATGCGGTGCACCAATTTCCCCTAAAACCTAATTGTCATGCAATTTCATTGCTATACGGGGCAATAGTTGTATGAGGTTACACTGTATATCTATTCCCCAACCCCTCCCTTAGTAGCATAAAAGTGTGTATGAGAGAAGGGTAGTCTAAATTACCTTTGGTTCTCAGCTCACAGATTTCCCATGAAGGAAATACAGTACCTGACAGAATATGTTGGCAGAATAAATGTGATAGAATACATATTTTTCCACTTGATAAAATAAAATTAACTATCTCTGTGTGAAAACCTAAGGAGAAAAGTAGTTCCTCAAGCTCATCTTCCAATTTTATACAGCAGTAGCACTCAGTTTAGTAATTAAGATGCAGTAAGACATAGCCAAATTTCTAACAAATGGCAGAGAGTCTGAGATAGAAGGCCAGAAACCTTCCATCTCCTAGTTGGGGAGCTCCCTCCCCTTTGCTCTTTTGGAGATCCTATTCCGAGTTGTGGACCACAACCAGATGTGACAAGTAATTAAAGAGATGGGAATACCAGAGCACCTCATATGCCTCCTGAGAAATCTGTACATGAACCAAGAAGCAACAGTTAGGACAGAACAGGGAATGACAGAGTGGTTTGGAATAGGAAAAGGAGTAAGACAAGGCTGCATTTTGTCACCATGCCTATTCAACCTATACACAGAGCACATAATGTGCAGTGCAGGGATGGAGGAATCACAATATGGGATTAAAATCGCTGGGAGAAACATCAACAATCTGAGATATGCAGACGATACCACCCTAATGGCAGAAAGTGAGGAAGACCTAAAGAATCTCTTGATTGGGCTGAAGGAGGAGAGTGCAAAAGCTGGCTTGAGACTAAATATCAAGAAAACCAAGATAATGGCAACAGGCCCAATCAGTTCCTGGAAATAGATGGGGAAGAAGTAGAAGCAGTGACAGATTTTACTTTCTTAGGATCAAAGATCACTGCAGATGGGGATTGTAGCCATGAAATAAAAAGGCAACTGATTCTTGGGAGACAAGCAATGAGAAACCTGGGGAACATAGTGAAAAGCAGAGACATCACGTTGAAAACAAAAATTAGAATAGTCAAAGCAATGGTTTTCCCAGTAGTAATGTATGGATGTGAGAGCTGGACAATTAGGAAGGCTGAACGCAGAAGAATAGATGCCTTTGAAATGTGGTGTTGGAGGAGGGTTTTGAGAGTCCCCTGGACAGCGAGGAGAACAAATAGGTCAATCTTAGAAGAAATTAACCCTGACTGCTCATTGGAAGGTCAAATAGTAAAGATGAAGCTAAAATACTTTGGACATCAAATGAGAAGGGAGGATTCACTTGAGAAGGCCTTGACGTTGGGAAAGGTGGAGGGCAAAAGAAGAAGGGGGAGGCCAAGGATGAGATGGCTAGATGGCATTGTAGACACAATGGGCACAGAGCTGGGAGGGCTGAGGGGGATGGTGGAGGACAGAGGCGCCTGGAGAACAATGGTCCATAGGGTCGCAAAGGGTCGGAACCGACTGTGCGACTGAACAACAACAACAACAACAATTCCGAGTTTGTGTCCCTATTTCTGGCTCCCTGTGAAAACTCCCATTCATGTGAATGGGGAATTAGCAACAATAAGGCCAAGTTACAAACTAAGTGGTGCAGTCAGAACAGACTGGCAACAGCAGCAATCTGCAGATTCCAGGAGAAGGTGCCACCACAAAGGGAGGGAGGGATGTTAAAGGAGCAATAGGTGCAGTTGTCTTTGATTCCTTCTTAGAAGAGTGAGCCTGCTGTTCTGCACTTGTCATCTTTTCTCTCTTCTTCTTGTTTCCAGAATCATTGGCACTGTGACCAGAAGACTTTGATGATTTCATCAATGACCTTGCAGCAAGAAAGTCAAAGAAGGTTCACTTTTAAGGTGAGAAGCATAATGCTTTGGGTCTTCCTTAGTTTTCCTCCCCTCCCCTGACTTCTAATTGTGATACAGTAAAACCTCGCATAAAGAGCGCCTCACTTAGAGACTAACTTGCTTAAAGAGCAGAATTTTCTCTGGTCACCTCACTTAACAACTAAAACCAACCAAAAACTCACAACAACTAAATTGGGGTTCACAATCCCCCCCTGCCAGAAGTCACAATTGATCACTTACAATGGTATTTCGCTTAAAGAGCAAACTCACTTAAAGAGCAATCCCGTGGAATGCATTATGCTCTTTATTTGAGGTACCACTGTATTTTAATGCTGGATCTAATGCAAAGAAAGGATCCCTGAGTGTGTGGCTTGGCTTGGCTCTGCTGGCTGCCAGCTGCTCTCTGTTCCATCTTGGTGTCCCTCCAAAACCAAGCAAATATTAAATTAATATTGACATCCTTGTCTGAAGACTGTACATGCTAATAATGAAAGCTCATAATTAAAGTTTTCATTAGAAGCATGTAGAATGTCTTAGAAACGTTCACTGCTGAAGTCTCTATCAAAAGTGAGAAACAGTGCAGAGAGATCATCAGGAGGGTAAACAGAATCCAATCCCTTAGCTGAAAATTTGATTCTGATTTTACTCACACTTAATATATGCTTTGCCATTATTATTATTTTTTAAATCAAAATACTTGCTGGGGAAAGTTTATTAAAACAGTGTTGTGTTCTTGTCATTGCTGGAGCACTGTTCATCCCCAACCCAAAATAGACATGTAGGAGAAATTATTATTATTATTATTATTATTATTATTATTATTATTATTATTATTATTATTATTATTATTATTATTATTATTATTATTATTATTATTATTATTATTATTATTATTATTATCAGAGCACTGCAAAAATATACATAAAAACTGCACTAATATTTGCATATGACATTTTTAAAAAACCTTAAAAATTACATGAGGATACATAAATTAAAACAGTATATGATTATTCAACTCTACATTTTATCGGCCCCTAACTATGGACCCAACTACGAAATATCAAAAAGAATTGCAAAACCTTCTAAAAACTGTTTTGTGACCAACACACCACAAGATCCTCAACCAGCTACCTTTCACCTGCTACCTAAAATTCACAAACTCTGGGAGCCCCATTATTTCAAGCATCAACACCATCACTGTTGGAGTATCTGAGTATGTGGTCTCCATTCTTAAATCATATGCTACCAATGTACTCCAGCTATGTAAGAGATATCACAGGCATTCTAAGAAAACCTCAGCACACACAAGGCCTCCTAGATAGCACCATCTTAGCCATTAAAACACAGCACTTAGACTTTAAAGTGTCACAACATTTTTGTTTTGTTTACTCTGTGATATATAAGAATAGTTTAAATAATTTGTAACCAAAATTGTGCTGCATTGATTGCATTCTCCCCTTGAAAAGATCTTCTCTGCACACAGCAGGATATAATAAGCATGGGTAAAAATGTTGCTTGCTTTGGCTTTCTCCATATTCACATGTCCTCCAGCAGATGAGCATCAGAATTTTTCTAAATTTTCTGTAGATTCTCCAACATCACCGCATAATGTATTCAGATCCCTCATGCTCCATCTGGGAGCTAACTGCTCTGCTGGTTCCATCCATTCCACTAGATTGGTAGTTCTAACTCACTGTAGACCTAGACTGGTAGTAGTGATTGAAAAGCTCTTCCTAGGTTTCAATCTTCTTCTCATATAAAAGGATGAGCTAAATTTTTGTGCTACCTTCTTTCATTATTGGCTGTCACTGTCCATTATAATTTGGGTGGAGCAGCACCCACCAGATAGTATAGCTTCTCTGCAGAGATTGGTTTCATACACCTAGTACAAAGTCTGCCATGCCTTGTTCAGTGCTGTATCCACATGTTTACCATGAACAGATTTGTATCACACTGGACAAGTATATTCAGCAGTAGAAAAACACAGGGGCAAGGATGACATTTGAAGAGGTTATGAGTATGAGCTGCCCCTGAGGTCAATTCCATAACACTTTCTTAATAGGGAATTTCTGACAGAGACTTTACATTTGATGTTTAAGCAATGCTTTTGTTCATCAATGCCCAGTTGAAAGTAACAACTAAACATTTCAGGAAGCAAAAATCTTCTAGCCATGTACTCGCTCTCCCACTAGTAGCAATTTCATTGTGGCTTCTCTGTTTTTGTAGTTGTAAAGCACAGTCCTTAGTTTGTAGGGATTAGGTTTTAGTTGATCATCAATTGACATTCCTTGTCTTCAAAGTTGTCACACTGAATTTGTAGCGATTAGAGCCTCAGGATAACAGGAATCGAGACAGACACATCATGGGTCAAGTTGACAGCTTAATTGCTTTATTCTTCATGACATATTTATATCATTTTTCTAGCACTCCTAAACTAGTGTCTCCCCAAGATTCTTTTTTTTAAAAAAAATTGTTTATTAAATTTTTCAAACAAATTTACATCATATTAAAAAATAGAACAAATGCAAGCGCGGCGCCAAAATGGCCGCCGCGCCCTTTGCGGGCCCCCCCCCCACAGGACAGAGAATCCGGGTAGTTAGGGGCGTGGCCAGCTCCCTTATAAAAGGGGTGGCCACGAGGCAGCCGAGCTGCCATTTTGCCTCAGCGACGGAGCGGAGAAGTTTTTTCCCCTGCGTCTCCGTCGCTCGTTAGCTTACCGGGAAGCCTTTTGGTGGCGTTTCTGCTTGGCTGGCTTCCCTTTTTTGCTTCAGGAGAGATGCCTTCGAAAAAGAAGGCAGCTTCGAGTTCAGCTCGGGCTGTTAGGAGGCGCAACCCAGGTCGGAGGAACGTGGTGCCGCCTCCTCAGCAGCCTCCTTTGCCACCCCCGGCCGGGGCTGGTGGAATGGGGTCTATTGCCCCTTGGCCTGATCAGAGTGCGGGCGCGGAGGGCGCTCCGGCCCGCGGCCCGCCAGCGGTGGACACCGCTCCTTCTCCTGTCCACTCCGTCGGGCCTATTTCCTTTGGGCCGCAGCCTCTCCCGGGGCCCTCTAGCCTTGGGGGGTGGCCCGGCTCCCTGCCTTGGCAGGTTTCTTCACCAGCCCTACCGGGCTTTGGCGCTGGCCAATGGCCATATATGGGCCCTGGGGCGCAGGGACCTGTCCCCATGCCAGGATCGGGCGGGCCGGCCGGCCCTTTGCCCATGGTCAACGTGGACACCTTACTGGCCCGCATTGCGGCCCTGGAGGCGTCTTTGGCCCGGGCCAGTCAGGCAGGCGCCCCCTTCGGGGTACCTTTTGAGGCGCCGTCGGCAGCAGGACAACAGCCGGCGGGGAGGGTTGAGCTGCTGCAGGCGGGTGGCGCGGCTCCGGCCACTGCCTCGCAGCTCCCCAGCCAGCAACCTGGTGCGGGTCAAGCCCCGGTGATGAGCTCTACATCGGTCGTGAGCTCCGACGCCCCCAGTGGGCCGGAACCCCCGGTGGGGGCGGCCCGCGGGGGTGCAGCATGTGAGTATACGGTGCAAGCAAGTACATCTACACACATTCCCAATATAGGGGGGGGCCTTTCAGTGGCCTTGGCCTCGCGCGGGTGGTGCGGGGGCCACACTGCTGGCGACCCACCCGGCGACAACGACTGCCACCATGCCCACTGGGGTGGGCCTCGGTCCTTACACTGCTGGGAATGTCCTGGGGGTGGCAGGGTTAGCTCAGGCCCCTTTTATTAGGCCGGCTGTCCCCTTTTCGGCTTTACCAACGGCAGGGTATTCCTTGCCATTGGGTGATCACTTGGCACAGGCTACCAGAGAAAAGATATGGCGAGGGGAGTACGTAGATATCTTCTCACTCCTGAACAGAGAGCCCACCAAGGAGGAAAGGGAGGGTCAGGATGAGAAGGATAAGGAGCAGGCACGCCGCCGTAAGCCGCCGCGTACCTGGGCCAACTGGCTCCCCGCGTATTTAATATACATGGCGGTATATTTGAGGGCGCGGCCGGATTTAGCTATTCCCATGGTCCAATATTTGGACAACATATATAGGGCGATGGTCGATTTTCCGGGCCCCTCATGGCTAGCATATGATGAGGAATTCCGTATGAGGATTCCCCTCCACCCCGAGATGAGATGGGACGAGCCGTGCCAGAGACTGTGGCTCTTGTATATGACACCCACACGCCCTGCCCCGGGGGATAGATACCATTGTGGACATGCGGTCCAGCGGGCGGCTCCGGCGCAGGTTACCCGCCAACCGGCGGGGCAGGGGGTTCCAGCCCGCCTGCTGTGCTGGACTTTCTCGTCAAATGGTTCCTGCAATCGAAAGAACTGCAGGTATAAGCATGAGTGTCCCACATGTTCTGGTCCCCACGCAGCCTCTGCTTGTCCCAAGCCTGGGGGGGCGCGAGGCAGAGGGAGGGGTGGACAGTGGGCTGGCAAGGCTGCCACGGATGGAGCTAGTTCTCCAAAAGGCCCCCTCCCCAATTAAGGTGGACATGCTGGAGCGCTGGCTCGCATCGTACCCGAAGGGGGAGGACGGGGAGTATCTCCTTCAAGGTTTTAAGCAGGGATTTCGTATCCCTTTTATGGGTGATAGGTCCCCTCAGGATGCCCCCAACCTTTTATCCCTCAGAGGAAGGGAGGAGGTGGCTGCGGCCAGCATTAAAAAGGAGTTAGACGCGGGCAGGGTCGCTGGACCTTTCCCCGCACCCCCGTTTCCCAATCTTAAGGTCTCGCCATTGGGGTTGGTTCCCAAAAAGTCCCTAGGGGAGTTTCGCCTTATTCATCATTTGTCCTACCCAGCAGGCCGATCGGTCAACGATGCTATACCTGATGACCTTTGTTCGGTCAGGTATACATCGTTTGACCATGCGCTGCGCATGGTGCGCTCGTGTGGCCCGGGTGCCCTGCTGGCCAAGTGCGACATTAAGTCAGCTTTTCGCCTCTTGCCGGTACACCCGGGCGACTTTGAATTGCTGGGTTTTAAATTTAAAGGGGAATATTATTTTGATAAGGCCATGCCTTTTGGCTGCTCCATATCATGCTCGGCTTTCGAGCGTTTTAGTACCTTCCTAGAGTGGGCTTTCGTCCGCAGGTCAGGGTCCCGGTCTGTAGCCCATTACCTGGATGATTTTCTATTCGGGGGTGAACGGGGCTGGGACACGTGCGCACGTCTCCTCAATACATTTCAGACGCTAATGCAGGAACTTGGTGTCCCTTTAGCGCCCGAAAAGACCGAGGGCCCATCGACCAAGTTAGTATTCCTGGGGGTTGAGATTGACACAGTAGAGCAGGCTTCTAGGTTGCCGGGTGATAAGGTGTCCAGGATAGTGACCCTTATCTCTGAATTGCTGGCCAAGCGTAAGGCATCCCTGAGGGAACTGCAGGTGCTACAAGGGCACCTTAATTTTGCGTGCAGGGTGGTCGCACCAGGCAGGGCTTTTGCCCGGCGCTTATGCGACGCCATGGCAGGGCTATCCAGGCCCCACCACAGAGTCAGGCTTACCCAGGGTATCAGGGCAGACATGTTCGTCTGGTTGCAATTCCTGAGGGAGTTTAACGGGGTCTCATTTTGGAGGTCTGACCTCCTGGCATCCCCTAATTTCCAGATCCAGTCTGATGCCTCAGGATCCCTGGGTTATGGGATGTACTTCAACGGGAAGTGGGCCTATGGTGGGTGGCCACCGGCATGGGCAGGCACAGGTCGCCTGCGGGATCTCACATACCTGGAATTTTTTCCCATTCTGGGGGCTTTGATGCTATGGGGCGAACAGTGGGCTAATTCAGTGGTGCATTTCTGGTGCGACAATGCTGCCGTTGTACACATTGTCAATGCACAGACTTCTAAATCGCCCAGGGTTATGGATCTAGTGCGCCATTTTGTACTGCGCTGCCTGCGCCTCAACGTCTTGTTCAGGGCCAGGCATGTCCCAGGGGTTAATAACGATATTGCTGACGCTTTGTCCCGCCTGCAGATCTCCCGGTTCCGCGCCTTGGCCCCGGATGCAGAGGAATTTCCCTCGCCACTCCCGGACGAGATGTGGACTATTGGCAAGGAGAGGTGAACCGGGCGATTGGCCTGTCACTAGCGCCACGCACGCGTAAGGCGTATCAACAAGCATTCAATTCGTACAGGGTTTTTGCTACTCAATTTCACTTGCCAGAGACCTGGCCTATCCCGGTGGGCCATGTTCTGCGGTTCATGGTTCACCTGCATGCACAGGGCCTCGCACCTCGCACCATAGCATCCAAGCTCTCGGCGTTGGCTTTTATGGCCAAAATAGGGGGTCATGTGGATACCACCTCTGACTTCCGTGTGAGACACGTTTTGGAGGGGTGGGTGCGCGAGCGCGGGCGTTGCCCGGACGACCGGCACCCTATTTCCCCAGGGGTTCTTACCCAGTTGGCCCGGGGCTGGCCAGGCCTCTGTTTTGATCATTATGAGGCAGCCCTCTTTCATGCAGCCACAACGGTGGCATTTTTTGGAGCGCTCCGCGTCAGCGAACTCGTGATGCTGTCTAAGGCGGATGCAAGTGGTAGGGCACTGGAACTCGAAGATGTCTATGTTGCCAAAGACTGGGCCCAGTTGAGGATCCGCTCCTCTAAAACAGATCAGCATGGCGTAGGCAGTGGAGTAAGACTGCTACGGTGTTCTTTGGCAGACATCTGTCCGGTTGGTGCCCTACAGGAGTACCTGGCACTGCGTGGCATGCACCACGGCCCGTTTTTCTGTCACCAAGATGGGTCTCCCCTTACTAAATTTCAGTTTTGGAAGGTGACAGCCAGAGCCCTCACCAGGGTGGGCCTACCAGGTGCCCGTTATGGCACACATTCGTTCCGTATTGGTGCAGCCTCTACAGCAGCTGCTTTTGGGTACTCTGGGGCTGACATACGCAGCATGGGGAGGTGGGGCTCACAATGTTTTCAGTTTTATGTGCGCCCACTCCCGCCATGAGTACCAATCCAGTCACCTTACCTCCCTTTTTCTCAATTTTCTTTCAGACCCTGGGTGTCGTATTACACCGGTGACAGTATGGCTGGTGGGCCACAGCTATGTGTACAGGGCAGCGCGTTACGCTGCGGCGACAGAGTGGGGACCCCGACTGGGACTGGGTGACCACGCCAGTCTCGCATGGCATGGTAAGCCAGGGATGTTATGGCGGGAGCTGCGGCCTTTCCTTTTTTCTGGCCTGGGGGCTGACCCGCCTGACATTCTAATCATCCACCTGGGGGGCAATGATTTGGGCCAGGTCACCGGCTTATCGCTCAAGCATGCGATTTGCGAGGAACTCGCCTACTTGCATTATGTCTGGCCTGCCACAACCCTGGTTTGGTCGGACATTGTTCCGCGCCATTCTTACAGAGGGGGCGTTAACCTCCTGGCTCTTGACCGCGCTAGGCGCGCGGTCAATAAGGCAGTGGCGCGGTTTCTTGCCACCAGGGCTTGGGGACGGGTTAGTCATCACCCCGATATTAGTCTACAAAATTATGACCTGTATGCAGGGGATGGGGTCCATCTGTCGCGAGGAGGTATGGACCTCCTGTTGGGTGACTGGCGAGCAGGCCTGTTGACCGAGCTGACGGTCTGGGGGGGGGGCATCAGGTCTTCTGTGAAGCCCCTCCGTGTGGCGGGTAGCACTGGTAAGGTAAACAGTATGACCCACAAGTATCCGGCAGGTTCGCAATTGACTGGACAACACTAGACAGGAATAAATTAGTTAAACGTTGTCCGGTCAACGACGAATCAGGCGATGGGGTGATGACGATTGCTAACCAGCATGCATCACCCCTGTGATTTCACGGATACGCGTCAGAGGGTGGGGTCATGAGTTAGTTATTGACTACGGTCAACAATTTGTTTGTTGTTAACAAACAAATTGATACAAATTGATACATTGTAACCAATTGCCGTTGGCAATTTTGGGGTGGTACCTTACCAGTGTTACTTCGGCCTGCTTGCCTTAGGAATTATGATTGGTCATTTTACCAATACAAATTTATAATTCGGACTAGGGCATTGAATCAATAAATGTGGCCCTTTGCTGTTATCCACTTTCAATGTTGTCTGTGTCCGTTATTGGGGGGGTGCGCCTGCAATGCAAGCGCGGCGCCAAAATGGCCGCCGCGCCCTTTGCGGGCCCCCCCCCACAGGACAGAGAATCCGGGTAGTTAGGGGCGTGGCCAGCTCCCTTATAAAAGGGGTGGCCACGAGGCAGCCGAGCTGCCATTTTGCCTCAGCGACGGAGCGGAGAAGTTTTTTCCCCTCCACCCCCTCCCTAGTTAACAGTGTGATATTATGGTCGCTTCGGGGCCGGGTGGGAATTTTTGGTTGGGACCCATATTGGCTCCGGGTCCTGGCTTTTTTGCCCATCCCACACTGTTGCTATGGTTTGATATAGGGGTCTTTCTGCGTTCCTACTGTTGACTTTGGTCACATGGGCGGGTAGCACTGGTAAGGTAAACAGTATGACCCACAAGTATCCGGCAGGTTCGCAATTGACTGGACAACACTAGACAGGAATAAATTAGTTAAACGTTGTCCGGTCAACGACGAATCAGGCGATGGGGTGATGACGATTGCTAACCAGCATGCATCACCCCTGTGATTTCACGGATACGCGTCAGAGGGTGGGGTCATGAGTTAGTTATTGACTACGGTCAACAATTTGTTTGTTGTTAACAAACAAATTGATACAAATTGATACATTGTAACCAATTGCCGTTGGCAATTTTGGGGTGGTACCTTACCAGTGTTACTTCGGCCTGCTTGCCTTAGGAATTATGATTGGTCGTTTTACCAATACAAATTTATAATTCGGACTAGGGCATTGAATCAATAAATGTGGCCCTTTGCTGTTATCCACTTTCAATGTTGTCTGTGTCCGTTATTGGGGGGGTGCGCCTGCAAAACATATTCTTTCTTAGTATGTGCTTAATAGCTAACAGACTGTAATTGACTAACAGAATTGACACAAGGATTTCCTGGCCAAAAGGTTTCAGGAAGAGCAAACGAACAAGACTGGTTAATCAACAAAAGCATATGTGAAACAATAGAATTAGTTGTGACCCATGCCAGAGTTCAAATTCTGGTCAATTTGGCTTGCAAGACTATTTGTCCTGCCTTAATTAGTTACAGATTCCTCCACTTTGCGATCCACAAGAAATGGACTATTGTGAGATTGAGAGCATATCATCAACCTCCAGAGAAAAATGCAAAGACAAGCATTGGAATCCGTTTATATTAAATAACATTATATATGATTTTGGGTTAACATAGGTCCTAAATAATAGGCATTACTACATGAATTGACAGTGGTAAATCATCAGCATAGATAAAAGTTTTTATTTTCAAGGTCCTAAATTTATCATTCATGTATTTATTGAAAAGCAGGAGGAATTACATACTACTCTGAGATAGACCGTTCTTTTGATTTCTTCAATGATTTGCCTTCCTTGATATTTACAAAAATGTATAGTTCTAATGCAAGCGCGGCGCCAAAATGGCCGCCGCGCTCTTTGCGGCTCCCCCCCAGACTCAGACATCCGGGTAGTTAGGGGGCGTGGCCAGCCCTCTTTAAAAGGGGTGGCCACGAGGCAGCCGAGCTGCCATTTTCAGAAAGCGACGGAGCGGAGAAGTTTTTTCTCCATCGCTTCTCTCCTTTTCGCCTCTGTTCAAGAGGCTTGATTTGGTTAGCCTCTTCGAGGCTTTGTTTTTGCTTCTTTGGGAAGCGACGGGGCGGAGGAATTTGCTCCGTCGCTTCCTCCTCTGTCTTAGCTTCGAGCCCTAGAGGCACGATTGCCTTTAGGAGCGACAGGGCAGAGAAATCTGCTCCGTCGCTTCCTCCTTTGTTAGTCCCTGCTTTAGGCTTCTTTTCAGCAAGCTGCTGGCTAGCTCAGTGGTTTAAGTGTTTGGCTTTGAAGCAAAAGGCTGGGAGTTCTATTCCCCGCTATTCCTTTTCCCCTAGGCTGCAGCCGAAAAGGTAGGACTTTGTCGAGCCACCTAGTACAAGAGTCATTTTTGCTAGCCTTTTTTGCGAGAGGCTCAATTTGCCTGTGCGACCCCTATACAGGGAGCTTTTTATTTAGCTAGCAGGGGGATCGCGGTGGCTTAAGTGGCTAAGACACGGAGTGTAAAGTGCCTTTACACATTGGGGGCGGGGATTTTTGGGCATGGCCCCATTCTGGCCCGGGCTCTCAAATTGGGGCCCCTGGACCATTGCCTGGTGGGCCGTCTGGCCCGCCTGGCCCCCTTATGCAGGGGGATTGGCATGCATTACTGGCCTGCGTAGCGGCGCTAGGGGCGTCAATAGGGATCGGCCCTTCGGAGGATCCGGCCCTCGGCCCATGGCTCCCGGCCATGGGTCGGAACGATTGGGGGGAGGGCCTGGTGCTGGTTCACAGCGCGTTTTACCCATTTGGGGCCGGAGTTTTGGGCAGGGCCCTATTCTGGCCCAGGCTCTCAAATTGGGGCCTCTGGCCCAATACCGAGTGGGCCATCCGGCCCACCTGGCCCACCTTGTCTCGCAGCTCCCCGTTTGTCTGGATCTGCGGCTGGAGCGTGTTGGAGGTCGCCACAGGGCTCGATTTCGGTCGCGAGCCCCGACGCCCACTGTGGGCCGGAACCCCCGGTGGGGGCGGCTCACGGGGGTGCAACTTGTGAGTATTACGTTCAAGTTAAATGCACACATGTCACGGTCCATTTCCACCAGTGGGGGTCGGCGCTTTTTGCCTTGCCACTTTGAGGCTGGGGGGCATCACTCGCCATACTGTCCCAGTGCCCCTTGGTTGCATTCTGGCATGACGTTGGGGGTGGGGGTTTATGCTCCTGGGGCAGTACGTGGCTTCACAGGGGCTGTCTAGGTCCGGCTGTGTATGTCCGGTGTCCGTCATGTACCGGCAAGGACATTGCCAAACATTGAGTATCCCCTTGGGGATTGCAGTTAATTCATTGCTCTTCATTTTGCTCGGCACAAATTACTCCTGGGTTTGGAGGTGTCACTTATTGGGGATCGGACCTAGTGGTCTGCCCTGGATATCTCGTACGTCAGATACCGCAGGCTCTCTGACTTATGGGGTTTATTCTGAGGGTGGGTGCACTGATTCTCCCCGCAGTTACCGTAATCTCGTCGTCCCCCGTTTTCGAGAGCACTGCGGCTGTGGTACAGTGAGTGGGCCTATTCAGTGGTCCGATTGCGGTGCGGCAATGCTGCAGTGGTGCACATTATCACTACCCAGAAATGCAAATTCCCCAGATCCGGACATTAGTTTGTCTATTCGTTTGTGAAGCCTACGCCTAATGTGCTGTTCTAGGTCAGACATGTCCTGGGTAAGAATAATGACTTTACTGCTGCTTTTCCCCACCAGCGGATCGCCCATTTCCGTCCTTTACTTCCGAAGTGGAGGGATTCCACTTGCCTCGTTTGGCCGGTAGCTGGACGTTAGGCGAGCTGACTATGAGTTCATGTGTCGTGTCGGGGAAGGGTGGACACGGGAACGTGTCCGCTGCCCTTACACGCGTCACCCCTGTTCCCAGAGTTCCGACCCACCTTGCACGGGGCGGCATTACTTATGCACAGATAGGTGGGAGGTGGCTCTTAGCCACGCAGCTACCATGGTAGCCTTTTGGAGCGCCACGCGTCAGTGAGAGGGTGCCAAAGTTGGTACCAGCTGTGTAAGGCGGGGGTGTCTTGTAGGGCACTGGAACTCGAAGATGTCTCTGTCACACATGAGTCGGCTTGAGTGGGGATACGGTCCTCACGGGTCTTAGCATGGTAGGCAGTGGTGTATACTGCTACAAAATTTTGCGAGACATCTGTCCGGTTGGTGCCCTACATGAATTTTTGACAGTGCCTGCTGTGTGCCCCAGCCTGTTTTCTGCCACCGGGGTGGGTCTGCCCTCAACAATACAGTACCCGAGGGTAACCGGTGCCGCGTTTCGCGGTGTGGGGCCCGTTTTGGCACCATTTACTTAAGATAGGTGTCGCGCTGATCACGGCTACATTTGGGGTACTCCGAGGCGGACATGCGTTTACGTGCAATTCCACATTTGTACGTCCCCTCATTGGGTGAGTCCCTGTTTATGCCTTTCACCTTTTTTCTCCTCTTTTACAGATCCTAGGGGTCTCAACACACCGGTGGCGGGGGGCTGGTGGGTCGCAGCTATGCTCACTGGGCAGCGGTATAGGCTGCAGCGACAGAGAGTGGACCCCAGCCGGGCTGTGTGCATCCGCACGAAGGCTATGGTATGGTATGCGCGGCACATGGGGGCGGGTACTGAGGCCATTCCTGCTGTCTGACAGGGGTCCTCTACCGCCCTATGTTTTGCAGGCCCCGGTGGCAGTGATGTTATACGGATCGCTGCTGTTACTAAACCGTGTGGGGCTGTGACCTGGCTTTTACATCACGTATGGCTTCCATACGGTTGCTATGGTCTAACACCGTGCCAAGACACCAATTTAGGGGAGATGTGGATCTCCCTAGTTCGGACTCTTGGACACAAAATTTTGCTTGTAAGCGGGAGAAGGGGTCCACCTGTCGGCCAGAGGTATGTACCTCATTCTGGTGTGATGCAAGCAGGCCTGGCGACCGATATGTCGGTCTTGGGGGGGGGCGGTGAGTCTTTATTAAGCCTCCCCGTGTGGTGGGTAGCACTGGTAAGGTAAATATTTATGACCCACAGGTATCCGGCAGGTTCGCAATTGACTGGCCAACACTAGATAGGCACAAGTTGTTTAACGTTGTCCGGTCAACGACGAACCAGGCAATGGGGTGATGGCACGAGCTAGGCAGCATGCATCACCCCGTTATTTCACGGATACGCGTCAGAGGGTGGGGTCAATAGTTAGTTTATTGACTACGGTCAACAATTTGTTTGTGTAAACAAACAAATTGATACAAATGGATACATTGTAGCGAATTGCTGTTGGCAATTTTGGGTGGAACCTTACCAGTGTTACTTCGCCCTGCTTGCCTTAAGAATTATAATTGGCTGAGTACCAATTGAAATTTATAATTCGGACTAGGGCATGAATCAATAAATGTGGCCCAATGCCGTTATCCACTTATACCGGTGTCTGAGTCCTTTCTTGGGGGGGGGGGGGGGTTGCGCCTGCAAAGGAGGATAGCTACAATGTTTATAAGCCCATTAACTTATTTATTTAATTTTTATGAATGGAGCTTCTCTTCCACCCATCTAAAACAAAGGCTGCTCTGGATAATCGACATGGTTAAAAAAATTAATAATTCAATCAAAACAAAATAGGCAAAACAGAGAACACAATAGCTTTGGTATTACAGTACAGTTTAATCAGCATTAGTTGATGCTGGACAGTATTGTATGTGTTATTTGGTCAACAAAGTCCATTCTTCTAACTTCATGAGTTTCAAAACCATCCTCTATGTACTGAACTAAATTTATGAGTGGGCAGTACAGTGATACCTCGTACAATGTCCAAACTTGGTTCCACATGTTTGGACTTTATACGGATTTGGACTTTGTTTGAGGCATTCAAAATCCTAGCCGTGATGCCTCATACAACGTCCAAATCCTTGCCTTACATAGCCTTGTACAACGTCATTTCCATAGAGATACATTGTACTGTAACAGCACAGACTTCAGGGCAAAGTCAAGGAAACAGGAAACTGACAAAACTTTAAGAAATCATTGTCTAACGGCTAAATGCATTACAAAAACATGTCAAACAACCCTGATTTTAGGGTACAAAATCTCCTGGTGGGTGGGGACAGGAGGGGCAATGCCGGTGGCCACAGGTGAGCTCCCATCGTGGGCCGGTGGCATGGGCTCAGGAGAGATGCAATGAGAACTCTCTGCGGTGGTGGCTCCAGCATCCTTTTCAAGCCCTCCTGGTCAGGAGGGGTGATGCCATTGGCCGCAGGTGAGCTGAGTCTCCCATCCCGGGCTAACTCATAATAAAACATGGCTTTATTATAAATATGATCAGCAAATGCCATTCTGCATATGCATGACCTCACTCAAATATGTATATGGAAGGTGCCAAAAATGTGTACACATTTTAAGAAAGGATAAAGATATTAAACTTGAATAATCAATATATACCAATAACAAAAGAATTCTGCAATTACAAGAGGCGATCAAAGTGATTACCATCAGCTTCCAAACAATTCTGATCATGGTGAACTACTTTTCACCTTTGAAAAGTAAGACACAGATAACTTCTCTTAAAATGTATATACAATTTGCTTACTAACAAGAAGTTAGTATGCAAGAATTGTAATGCAAGGAAATGAAGACTTGATCTCTGTAAATACACACATACTTTTTCTCTTCTTTTTCCCTCCCTCTATTTATGGAAACCTAGAGAGGAATGGACTCACCAAAAACTCACTGATTCAAAACAAGCCTATCAACAAGATTTCAGCACCTATAATAAAGAACAACCCCCTTCCCGCCACCCCAGTTCCTTGAAACAAAGTAGAGCTTCTATTACAAAAAGAATAAAAGTGTGATAAAAACAAAATAGATCAATTATCTAACAGTTCAAAATTAAATTAAAATATATGGGTTTTTTAAGCACTGTATTTGGAAATAAAATATAAAAGACCGACATAGAAATTATGTACAGAAAGTCACATCGATTTCATTGCAATTGAAAACTATTGACTCATACCAGTAACGTACTTTCCTAAATGTTTCTTTCGTACTCTGTATAAATGTTGTTGTTGTTCAGTCGCACAGTCGATTCCGACTCTTTGCGACCCTATGGACCATCGCTCTCCAGGCACCTCTGTCCTCCACCATCCTCCTTAGTCCACACAGCCCCGTGCCCATTGTGTCTATAATACCATCTAGCCATCTCATCTTTGGCCGTCCCCTTCTTCTTTTGCCCTCCACCTTCCCCAGCATCAAGGCCTTCTCAAGTGAATCCTCTCTTCTCATTTGATGTCCAAAATACTTCAACTTCATCTTTGTTATTTGTCCTTCTAAGGAGCACTCAGGGCTAATCTCTTCTAATATTGACCTATTTGTTCTCCTCGCTGTCCAGGGGACTCTCAAAACTCTCCTCCAGCACCACATCTCAAAGGCATCTATTTTTCTTCGCTCAGCCTTTCTAATGGTCCAGCTCTCACAACCATACATTACCACCGGAAATACCATTGCTTTGACTATGCGGACCTTTGTTTGCAGTGAGATATCTCTACTTTTCACTATGTTCCCCAGGTTTTTCATAGCTTGTCTCCCAAGAATCAGTCACCTTTTTATTTCATGGCTGCAATCCCCATCTGCAGAGATCTTGAATCCTAAGAAAGTAAAATCTGTTACTGCTTCTACTTCTTCCCCATCTATTTTCCAGGGACTTATAGCGCCTGTTGCCATTATCTTGGTTTTCTTGATATTGAGTCTCAGGCCAGCTTTTGCACTCTCTTCTTTCAACCTAATCAGGAGCTTCTTTAGGTCTTCTTCACTTTCTGCCATTAGGGTGGTATCATCTGCATATCTCAAATTGTTGATGTTTCTCCCAGCAATTTTGATCCCATATGGTGATTCCTCCATCCCTGCATTGCGCATTATGTGCTCTGTGTATAAGTTGAATAAGCAGGGTGACAGAATGCAGCCTTGTCTTACTCCTTTTCCTATTCCAAACCACTCCGTCATTCCATACTCTGTCCTAACTGTTGCTTCTTGACTCATGTACAGATTTCTCATGAGACATATGAGGTGTTCTGGTATTCCCATCTCTTTAATTACTTGCCACATTTTGTTGTGGTCCACACAATCAAAGGCCTTGGTGTAGTCAATGAAACAGAAGTAAGCTTGTTTCTGGTATTCCTTTGTTTTCTCCATGATCCAACGTATGTTGGCAATGTGATCTCTGGTCCCCCTGCCTCTTCTGAATCCAGCCTGCACCTCTGGTAGTTCTCTTTCTACATGCTGCTGTAGTCTATCCTGCATTATCTTGAGCATCACTTTGCTGGCTTGTGGGATGAGCGCAATTGTTCGATAATTTGAACATTCTTTGGCATTGCCCTTTTTTGGGATTGGGACATATACTGATCTTTTCCAATCCTGTGGCCACTGTTTCGTTTTCCAAATCTGTTGGCATAAAGCATGTAGTAGCTTGATTCCATCATCTTTTAGGGCTTTGAAGAATTCAACTGGGATACCATCATATCCACTGGCTTTGTTATTTGCCGTGCTTTTTAGGGCCTTTCTGACTTCACTCTCTAGGATGTCTGGTTCAAGTTCAATTTCCCCCTCATTGTTATTATCCGCGGTGTTTAGGTCTTTTTTGTAAAGTTCCTCTGTGTACTCTTTCCATCTTTTCTTTATCTCTTCTGCATCCGCTAACTCTTTGCCATCCTTGTCTTTTATCGTGATCATTTTTGCTTTGAACGTTCCCTTGACTTCCCCAATTTTTTTAAAGAGATCTCTAGTCCTGCCTCTTGTGTTGTTTTCCTCTATTTCTTTGCACTGTTCATTTAGGTAGCTTTCCTTATCTCTCCTTGCTTTTCTTTGAAATTCTTTATTTAAGTGATTGTATTTTTTCCTTTCTCCTTTGCCTTTTGCATTCCTTCTTTCCTCTGCTATTTTAAGAGCCTCATCCGACAACCACTTTGCTTTCTTGCGCTTCTTTTCTTTTGGTATAGTTTTCCTTGCTGCCTCCTGCATAATGTCTCTCATCTCTGTCCATAATTCCTCTGGTACTCTGTCTGTCTGGTCCAGACCATTGAATCTGTTCCTCACCTCCACCGTGTATTCCTTGGGTATGTTGTCTAGATCATATCTATCCGGCCTATTAGTTTTCCCTATTTTCTTCAGTCTGAGCCTGAATTTTGCAATCAGTAGATTGTGATCTGAGCCACAGTCCGCTCCAGGTCTTGTTTTTGCTGACTGTATGGAGGTTCTCCATCTTTGGCTGCAGAGTATGTAGTCAATTTGGTTTCGATGTTGGCCATCTGGTGATGTCCATGTGTAGAGTCTCCTCTTGTGTTGCTGGAAAAGGGTGTTTGCTATGACTAGTGTGTTATCTTGGCAAAACTCTATCAGTCTTTGCCCTGCTTCGTTTTGTGTTCCCAGACCAAACTTGCCTGTTATTCCATCCACTTTTTGATTTCCTACTTTTGCATTCCAGTCTCCTAAGATAATGTGGACATCGTTTCTTGGTGTCTGTTCTATAAGATGTTGTAGGTCCTCATAGAACTGGTCTACTGTGGCTTGATCTGCACTGGTAGTTGGTGCATATATTTGGATTACAGTGATATTAAATGGTTTGCCTTGTAGTCTGACTGACATCATTCTATCATTTTTGAGATTGTATCCCATTACTGCTTTTCTCACTCTTTTATTTACAATTATGGCCACTCCATTTCTTCTGAGGTTTTCTTGTCCACAGTAGTAGACATGATGGTTTCCAGAGCTGAATTCGCCCATACCTGTCCATTTTAGCTCACTGATTCCCAAGATGTCAATACTTATTCTTTCCATTTCCTTTTTTACCACTTCCAGCTTTCCTTGGTTCATAGATCTTACATTCCATGTCCCTATGCAATATTGTTCCTTACAACACTGTATTTCTCCTCCCCCTTTCCTGCCCATCCCTTTCTGTCCATCTAATGTGCTGAGCATCCTTCCTGTTTCCTCTGATTTGTCCCTTTGTTTTGCCTTTGCTTTGGTCAATAGGGTTTTCTTGGCAAACTCCCTGGCGTGCTTTGCCGGTTTCTACGCCATTCCCCCTCCCCCCCATCATACATATTATCACAGTTTAAAACAAGGTAACATCATCATGCATATTATCACAGTTTAGAACACAGTATCAGTTTAGAACTGATGTCAGCCAGCTCTAAACTGACACAGTGACACAGTCACTCTGTCAGTTGCTATAAGTCATCTATGTTCAGTCAACTATATTATTTCAGTTCAATTACTGATCCCTTGCATGCATGCAGCAGCTCTCGCCTCCCTTTGGCTGCGAAAAGTTGGTTAAAGGCTCCAACTCAGGCCTCACTGTGATGGTGGCTACGGATGGTGTCTTCTGGGGGTGGTCGAGGGTCTCCTGTGTCTGCAGTATCTGTAGTGTCAGCGCGGCCCTTCCTCTTTGCCCTCTGGGGTGTTGCTACTTTAGGAGGACTCCCGTGGGCCTCTGGATGGTTACTGGGCAGTTGGGGCCTGTGTCCTTCTCTGCCTTTTCCTTCCTGTGTCCTTCTCTGCCTTTTCCTTCCTTGCACCCAGGTTTTAGGATGGGGTGGGGGGAGGGGCCGATTCTTCACTCACCTCCCCCAAAGGCCTCTGGATGGTAACTGGTTAGTTGAGGCCTAGGTCTTTCTCTGCCTCTTCCTTCTTTGCACCCAGGTTTTAGGATGGGGTGGGGGGAGGGGCCGATTCTTCACTCACCTCCCCCCAAGGCCTCTGGATGGTAACTGGTCAGTTGAGGCCTAGGTCTTTCTCTGCCTCTTCCTTCCTTGCACCCAGGTTTTAGGATGGGGTGGGGGGAGGGGCCGATTCTTCACTCACGTCCCCCAAAGGCCTCTGGATGGTGACTGGTCAGTTGAGGCCTAGGTCTTTCTCTGCCTCTTCCTTCCTTGCACCCAGGTTTTATGATGGGGGGGGGCGATTCTTCACTCACCTCCCCCAAAGGCCTCTGGATGGTGACTGGTCAGTTGAGGCCTAGGTCTTTCTCTGCCTCTTCCTTCCTTGCACCCAGGTTTTAGGATGGGGTAGGGGCCGATTCTTCACTCACCTCCCCCAAAGGCCTCTGGATGGTGACTGGTTAGTTGAGGCCTAGGTCTTTCTCTGCCTCTTCCTTCCTTGCACCCAGGTTTTTGTATACAGGAAATGAATTCAGTAACTTATTACTTTGTTTATAAGTATTCAAGCATGGATATATACACATGATCCAGGCAGCTTTTTATTTTTGTTTCTCCCATGAAGAGCAATGGCCTACTCTCAAGAAATATTTTGTTTAGTAGAAAGTAGGGTCCCAGTGTTACCTCTTACCCTTAAAAAATCTTTTAAGCCTTACATGGTAGTGGGCCAGGTTACTTATGAGACCGCGTCACCCCAAAGATATCACCCCGTCTAGCAGAATTTCTTCTGGAATTTCAGGAAACATTTGGGACAGCGAATCCGCTTCCACGTTCTGCTTCCCTCTGAAGTGAGAGATCTTGAAAGAAAAATCCTGGCCGCAGGCAAAGGGCCGAGAGCAGCAAACCCAGGCGTCCGAGGAGAAGCAGCCACGACGACAGCGGGGTGGGCTGTCGCCGTAGTCCGCAGGAGGCGGCCGAGGGGCTCTCCATGTCCTCCCGCCTTTCCCGCCTTTCCCCTCCCCCCGCGTTGCGCCCAGGCCGAAAGGGCGACGGTTCTTCGTTGGGCGCCGCTGGTCCTCCTGAGGCAGAAGGCGGCGGGGCGGGAAAAAGTGCGACGGGCAGGCGACGAGCTCGAATCCTCCTCACCACGCGCCGCCTCAGAGCGTGGAGGCGACGAGGGGTGGGTGGGGGGGCTTTATTTTATTTCCCGCCAGGCGGAGAGTGGAAGAACCCCGTGGGGGGGGGAGTTCCCGGAGAAGTTGGGAGACGCCACCCGGGACACCTCAGAGTCTCAGACGGCGGCACCAGCTCCGACGGACCGACGGCGAAGAGAGCGCGAGCCGCCTCCCTCCCTCCCCGGCAGCGGCGACTGACTGACTGACTGACTGACTGTATAAATGTTAGAAGGCATTATTTCCTGTTGGCTTCAGTATGTCAGGTATAGAACAACATGAACTTAGCGGATATTACAATAACTGCAAAAGTGAACAGTTAAGGGTTTTCTATGCCATTTCCTCTATGTGTATAATACCTCACCCTCACTACCAAAGCTCTTTTAAGGGCTGTTTCCTTTTTATGGATGACAACAATGTGCATAGGGGTTTTTTTTTAAAAAAAAGTAATTGACACAGTACATGCACATCTTTAATCATTGTTACTCTTGTATTCTATTGGGAGAGATTAAATAAAGAATTGCTTTCCATTTCTAGTGAGAACTACTCACTGATATTCAATAAGAGCTAATTGCTCATTGACACCACTGGGATAGATCATCTTTATTTAGGAGAAGGTATGAAAAGGAAGAGGCCAAAAACTTAATATACTTTTTTTTGCTACAGTTTATATACTGGCTGTTAATATAGCTTCAATTTTTCTCTACCAGATATATGTAACAGGATGGCAGAGTTCACATTTATTGAACATGGTGTTTCTTTGCAGGAAATGGTGGATTTAATAAGCTGACAACAAAGGACAGTTGAAAGAGTATTGGCAAAGAAAAATCTTTATATGGGACTTGGCAAAACATAAGTTAAAAGCAACCAAGCAAAATATTTCTCAGATTGATTTTGTGATGTGAGTTTATTGGACATACTGAATTCAGAAAGAGACGGATAGCATAATAGTTATTAATAATGTGCAGTTAGGTTTGGAAACATCTGGAATTCATTGAATAATACCATATTTGGGTAGTTGTGAAGATATCAAAATCTGAATTTGATAGCTTTGGATATCTGTAATAATATTCAGAGATCCATTTAATCCATTTAGATTAGAAAGCAAATGAAAGCGCGGTGCCAAAATGGCCACCGCGCTCTTTGCGGGAGCCCCACCCGTACTCAGACATCCGGATGAGTTAGGGGGCCTGGCCACCCCTCTATAAAAGGGGTGGCCACGAGGCAGCCGAGCTGCCATTTTAAAATAGCGATGGAGAGGAGAAGTTTTCTCCGTCGCTGTTTCTTCATTTCCCCCCTCCTTCCCGGCTGGGAAGGAAGGATTTTCGCACAGAGCCTTTGGCTTGCTGGTTCCTCCGTGCCTTTGGTTTTTTTTTTTTTTTTGCGCTCTTCGATACCTGGAAAGGGATCCTGCTTCTTCTTTAAGATATGCCTCCCAAACGGAGGGCCTCGGCGACGAAGCCGCGGCCAACGGGGAGGACTTTTGGCCCTGCGCAACACGGGGGGGCAGCCCTCGGGTCGGAGGACCAGGGCTGCACCCCTGCAGCAGGGCACGATACTGATTTTACCCACCGATACCAGTGGAGAGGGGCAGGCTGGAGTATGGCCCTCGGCTCCCCAGCCTCAGGCCGGCCCTTCGGGGGCTCCGGCCCTCAGCCCGCAGTTGCCGGCCATGGGCCGGGACAATGGGGGAGGGTCTGGTGCTGGCACACAGCACGGTTTACCTCCGGCCCCTCATGGGCCGGAGTTTGGGCATGGCCCTATTCTGGCATGGGCTCTCAAATTGGGGATCCTGGTCTAATGCTTAGCGGGCCATCCGGCCCACCTGGCCCACTTTATGCTGGGGGTTCTGTGCGGTGCTGGAGGCATCCTGGGGATTACACACAAACCCGTGGGAGGGGGCCCTTCCTTATATACTGGGGGCCCTTCGTGCCCGCCGGTTACCTTGACGGCCGCCACACTTCAACAGGCGGCCGGCCGGCTCAAGCTGCTTGAGACACTTCGGCCGTGCCTGCCGCTGTCTCGCAGCTCCCTGTTCGTCCTGAGCTACAGCCCGGGAGTAGTCAGATGTGGCTCCAGAGCTCGATTCCTGGTCGCGAGCTCCGACGCCCGCTGTGGGCCAGAACATCCAGGGGGGCGGCTCACGGGGGTGCACCTAGTGAGTATGGTTCAAGTTAATGCACCCACATCACAGTCCACTTCCAGCGGCGGGGTTCAGTGGCCATGGCCTCGCCAATTTGAGGCGAGTGGGCATCAGTTGCCAGCCTATCCCAGTACCCCTTGGTTGCATACTGGCACGACATTGGGGGTGGGGGTTTCCACCCCCGGGGCAGTGCCGGGCATCGCTGGGGCTGTCCAGGTCCCGCTGCGTATGCCCCGTGTACCTCATGTGCCGGTCACGGCCTTGCCGATGGCTGATTATTCATTGCCCCTTGGTGATCAGTTGTCCTGGGTCACGAGGGATAAGATTTGGCGGGGGGAGTACGTGGATATATTCTCCCTATGAACCGTGAGCCCACTAAGGAGGGGAGAGACAGACGGGGTGACAGAGACATAGAGCTGTCCCGCCGGAGTAAGCCACCACGCAGGGGGGTGTCCGCCCCGAGACAGTGCCGAGCATCGCAGGGGCGGTGCCTTTTATACAGAATGTGCCATCGATGGCTTTGCCGACGGCTGGTAATTACTTGCCCCTGGATGATTATTGGCCGCAGGTCATGAGGGGTAAGGGCTGGAGGGGGACAGGTGGATATTCCCCCTATTGAACTGTGAGCCCACTGCGGAGGAGAGAGAGGGACAGGACGACTGAGACAAAGAGCTGTCCCATCGTCGTGAGCCACCGCGCACCTTGGGCCAACTGGTTGGCGGCATACCTTGTATATATGGTGGTATGCCGCAGGGCCCAGCCTGATTGGGACATCCTGATGGTTCCATCCATCGCTAAGATTTACAGGGCGATGGTTGACTGGATGGGCTCATAGCAGTTGGCTAACGGTGAGGATGGCGGATGAGGGTGGCTCTATACCCTGAGAGGAGGTGGGATGAGCACTGTCAGCAGTTGTGCCCGTGTACATCACTCCCACGTGACTGGTGCCTGGTGATAGGTACCATGGTGGCCATGCTGAGCAGCGGGCTGCTCAGACACAGGCTCCACGTAACTGGTCGGCCAGGGGGTTTCAGCCCGCCTGCTGTGTTCGACCTGCTCAGCTGGCGATGTGTGTGCTAAGCGCCAGTGTCATTACCGACTTGGTGTCACCTTTTGCGCCGGCCCTTACGCTGCCTCCGCGTGCATGCGGGTTGGTTGGTTACAGGGCAGAGGTAGGGGTGCACAGGGGCGATCAGAGCTCCGTCTAAAGAACTAGCCTTGACAAAGCTTCCCCCCCCCCCCCAAGTGGTGTACTCAGGCGGGAGAGATGGCAATCAGCTCATCCAAGAGGAGATGGGGTGGGGTACTTGCTGGAGGGTTTTTCCCATGGGGCTTTTTGTATTCCATTCAGGGGTGTTAGGGGTCCCAGGATGCTACTAATCTGGTTCCCTTGAAGGGTAACGAAGAGGGGGCTCCACTGTGCACAGCTGAGGGAGTTGGGGCTATGGGAGTAGCGGGGCCCTTCTTGGGACCACCTTTCCTAAGTCGACTGTCTCCCCTATGAGGCTCGTACCGAGCTAGGACCGGGGTGAATGTCATTAATCCTCCATTTATCTTACCCTGTGGGTTATCCATTCAGGGATGCCATTCCTGATGACCTCGCTCAGTCAGGTACTCGTAGTTGGTTCGGCCCCTATGGGTGGCACACTCACCCAGTTCTGGTGCTGTTCGGGCACAGTGCAATATGCACTCGGATTTCAGATTATTGCCAGTGCACCCAATGGATGTGCAGCTATTGGGTTTTTGCGTCCCGAGGGGAATTTTAATTAGATAAGGCCAACCCCTTCTGACTGAGTTAATACATGTTCAGCACTCAAACGATTTGGGATTTTCGTTCAGTGGGCCTTTCCTCATGGGTAGGGGTCTCGGTCTCTAGCCCATTACCTCGACGACTTTGGGTTCGGGGGTGAACGGGGCTTGGACACGTGCACGCGTCTCCTCATTACATTTCAGACACTCAGGTGGGAACTGGGTGTCCCCTTGGCGCCTGAATAGACCGAGGGCCCAGCTACTAAGCTCACATTTCTAAATTGACTCTGTCACGCGGGCACCCGGGTTAACCATCAACAAGGTGGCTTGGATCTCCGCGGCGATTGTGGCATTGATTGCCAAACATAAAGTGTCCCCTTGTGAGCTACAGTTACTTCATGGCCACCTTACTTCGGCCTGCAGGGTGGTTCCATCCGGCAGAGCATTGGCAGGGCGCCTGTGTGACGCCATGGCTGGCCTGTTACATGTATTAACTCAGTCAGAAGGGGCACCCGGGTTAACCATCAACAAGGTGGCTTGGATCTCCGCGGCGATTGTGGCATTGATTGCCAAACATAAAGTGTCCCCTTGTGAGCTACAGTTACTTCATGGCCACCTTACTTCGGCCTACAGGGTGGTTCCGTCCGGCAGAGCATTGGCCAGGCACCTGTGTGACGCCATGGCTGGCATGTTACAACGTCAACACAGGGTCCGGCTGATCAGGGGCATACGGTTGGGCCCTCTGGTCTGGCTCAAATTGCTCCTGGGTTTTAACGGGGTCTCTTCCTGGAGATCAGACCTGATGGTCTGCCCTAGATTTCAAGTACGGTTGGATACCTCCGGCTCCCTGACTTATGGGGGTTTACTCTGGGGGTGGGTGCATGGATCGCCTCCGCGATCTTATCTTCCTTGCGTTTCTCCCCATTTTGGGGAGCACTACTGCTATGGGGCGATGAGTGGGCCTACTCAGTGGTCCAATTTAGGTGTGACAGTGCGGCAGTGGTGCATATTGTTAACACCCAGACATGCAAATCCCCCAGGGTTAGGACATAAGTTTGTCTATTCCTTTGAGAAGCCTACGCCTAAATGTGCTGTTCTGAGCAGACATGTTCCAGGTATTAATAATGACATTGCTGCTGCTTTCTCCCGCCTGCAGATCCCCCGGTTCCGGGCCTTACTCCAGAAGCAGAGGAGTTCCACTCGCCACTCCCGGCCGATTTCGGACGTTTGGTGAGGAGAGGCGAACCGGGCATGTCATTGGCACCTCGCACGCGTAAGGTGTATCACCATGCGTTCATGCGTCGTGTTTGGGAGGGGCGGGCACGGGAACGTGTCCGCCGCCCGTACACGCGTCACCCTGGTTCCCAGGTTTTTTGACCCACCTTGCACGAGGCTGGCATTACTTATGTTCAGATAGGTGTGAGGAGGCTCTTGGCCACACAGCTACCATGGTAGCCTTTTTGGAGCGTTCCGCATCAGTGTGTGGGTGCCAGAGTTGGTACCACCTGTGTAAGGCGGATGTGTCTCATAGGGCACTGGAACTCGACGATGTCTCTGTCACACATGAGTGGGCTCAAGTGGGGATACGGTCCTCACAAGTTGTTCAGCACGGCGTAAGCAGCAGAGTTAGACTGCTACGAAGTTTTATTGGAGACATCTGTCCGGTTGGTGCCCTACATGAATTTTCGGCAGTGCCTGCTGCGCGCCCCAGCCTGTTTTTCTGCCACCAGGATAGGTCTACCCTTGCCGAAGTAATGTTACGGAGGGTGACCAGTGCCACACTTCGCGGTGTGGGGGCCCGTTTTGGCACACATTTATTTAGGATAGGCGTCGTGTTGATCACGGCTACGTTTGGAGTACTCGGAGGCCGACATGCATGTACGCACAATTTCTTATACGTACGTGCCCTCACTGTGTGAGTACCTAGTTATGACCTTAACCTCTTCTCCTCTTTTACAGATCGTGTGTGTCTCTACACACCTGTGGCAGTGGGGCTGGTGGGCCGCAGCTATGTACACTGGGCAGCAGTATATGCTGCGGCGACAGAGAGTGGACCCCGACTTGGGCTCTGTGCATCCGCACGTATGCGATGGTATGGTATGCGTGGCACAAGGGGGCGGGAACTGTTGCCATTCCTGATGTCCGTTGGGGATGCTGGACCGCCCGATGTTCTTAATAGGCACCTCGGTGGCAACGATCTTATATGGATCACTGCTGTTACTAAACTGTCGAGGGGCTGTGAACTGGCGTTTTTATCACGTATGGCTTACACACAGTCGCTATGGTCTAACATCATGCCGAGACACCGATTTAGGGGAGACGTGGATCTCCGTGGTTCTGACTGTTCCGGCAGTCAGTGGACAGGGCTGTTGCTCAGTCCCTTGCTGAGCATGGCTGGGAGACAGCCATTGGATACCTGAGGATAGGCTTACAAAAATTTTGCCGGTAGGCAGGGGAAGGGATCCACCTGTCGGCTGGAGGTACGTACCTCGTTCTGGGTGTGGTGCAAGCAGGCCTGGCGACCGAACTGACGGTCTTGGGGGGGGCGGTGAGTCATCATGGACGCCTCCCCGTGTGGCGGGTAGCACTGGTAAGGTAAATATTTATGACCCATAGGTATCCAGCAGGTTCGCAATTGACTGGCCAACACTTAGACAGGTACAGGTGTAATAACGTTGACCGGTCAACGACGAACCAGGCAAGGTGTGATGGCAGGAGCTTTTCAGCATGCATCACCCCGTGATTTGACGGATACACGTCATAGGGTGGGGTCAGTAGATAGTTTATTGACTACGGTCAACAATTTGTTTGTGTCAACAAACAAATTGATACAAATGGATACATTGTAGCCAATTGCCGTTGGCAATTTTGGGAGGAACCTTACCAGTGTTACTGCGGCCTGCTTGCCTTAAGAATTATAATTGGATGAGTACCAATTGAAAGTTATAATTCGGACTAGGGCATTATGCAATAAAAGTGGCCCAATGCCTTCATCCATATACCGGTGTCTGAGTCTTTCTTTGGGGGGGTGCGCCTGCAATGAAAGCGTGGCGCCAAAATGGCCGCCGCGCTCTTTGCGGGCCCCCCCCACCCGGACTCAGACATCCGGGTGAGTTAGGGGGCGTGGCCACCCCTCTATAAATGGGGTGGCCGCGAAGCAGCCGAGCTGCCATTTTAACATAGCGACGGAGAGGAGAAGTTTTCCCTCCACCCCCTCCCTAGTGAACAGTGTGATATTTTGGTCGCTTCGGGGCCGGGTGGGAATTTTTGGTTGGAACCCACAATTGGCCCTTGGGTTCTGGCTTTTTTGCCCATCCCACACTGTTGCTGAGGTTTGATATAGGGGTTTTCTTGCTCTTGACTTTGGTCACTTAGGTGGGTAGCACTGGTAAGGTAAATATTTATGACCCATAGGTATCCGGCAGGTTCGCAATTGACTGGCCAACACTTAGACAGGTACAGGCGTAATAACGTTGACCGGTCAACGATGAACCAGGCAAGGTGTGATGGCAGGAGCTTTTCAGCATGCATCACCCCGTGATTTGACAGATACACGTCAGAGGGTGGGGTCAGTAGATAGTTTATTGATTACGGTCAACAATTTGTTTGTGTCAACAAACAAATTCATACAAATGGATACATTGTAGCCAATTGCCATTGGCAATTTTGGGAGGAACCTTACCAGTGTTACTGCGGCCTGCTTGCCTTAAGAATTATAATTGGATGAGTACCAATTGAAAGTTATAATTCGGACTAGGGCATTATGCAATAAAAGTGGCCCAATGCCTTTATCCATATACCGGTGTCTGAGTCTTTCTTTGGGGGGTGCGCCTGCAAAGGCTAGGTTCCTGCCTGCTAAGGGAAGAAGTGAGAGTGAAACCTATTTCTTAGTCATCCTGGAGTGATTTTTGGAGAACTTAAGCATAAATTCTTCAGGCACTGGAGCACCATAGGTTAAAATGGCAGAGAACTCAGTGTCTCCTTATTTGGGGTTGCCATGGTTTTCCCAGGGGCTGGGGGTTGAGTTGCAAGCAAAAGCTATAAATATTATCTGCCTGAACCAGTGAAATCTAAAGCAGATACAGACACCTGAAAGTATCTTTTTAAATGGGTTCCTTCCAATTGAAAGGTGGACATACAGTAGAACCTCGGAAAACATCCAAAATCTGTTCCACAAGTTTGGACTTTATCCAATTTTGGACTTTATCCGAATCAAATGGACGATGCATCAGATAACGTCCAAAAAATGGACGTTATCCAAGGTTCCTATAACAAATACCTCGGATAATGTCCATTTTAAGCGGTTTTGGACGTTATGTGATGCATCACATGTGCATGAAAGCCGTGACTTTATCCAAATCAGACTTTTTCCGAATCGGACTTTATCTGAGGTACCACTGTATCATAAAAATTTCATTGTGCATTTTCTGTTGGGATATGTTCTGGTGCAAGCCTGAACCAGGAGCCCTGGTGGTGCAGTGGCTAATCTGTTGTACTGCAGCCAAATCACAATGAGTTCGATCCTGACCAGGGATCAAGGTTGACTCAGTCTTCCATCCTTCTGAGGTTGGTAAAATGAGTACCCAGTATGTTGTGGACAAAATGCTAATTAACCTGTGAACTGCCCAGAGAGTGTGCTATGCGGCGGTATATAAGGGTAATTGCTTTTTACACTGTAGGTTTAGGGTCCATTGGATTGTATCAGGTAGGGAAACAGATTTTGTCATATGGAGACAGGTATATTAAGTTAATAGATTGTGTCTATTTACGCATTTCAAATTTTCATTATAAATATTTGTGCTGTGTTGTCGCAGAATCAGATCATTTTCCAACTCTGTCTTACTGCTTGGAGAGGTCTGGCCAAGGTGGCAGTGGGACTGCTATCTTGCCCATTAAATTAGTTTGCCCAGTGAGACAGTATGTCTTCAGACAGAGAACGTTGTCACTCCATGTCATTCATGCCTGGATCTTGGATCTGTAGAAAAAACTTAAGGTAAACCTACCATGGCTGGGCTTTCCTGAAATCCCCTTTAAGTAAGAGAGAACGGCACACTCAGCTCAAAGATATGCCATGATTTAATCTGCTTCCCCCTCCTTCTGCCTCTTTTAGTCTTCTACCTGCTACTCCAAGATGCAGTCACTTAGGCACTACTGGCTGCTGATGTGCACTGTTTGTTTGGAACAGTCATTGGGAAGGTGTCAGATGACACAAGGAAATCATTTTAAAATATTTTTTCCATTTGTGTCTTGTGGCACAGTAGTTAAACTGTTGCAATGCAAATAGAAACTGCTAACATTGTGAGTTCTATCCCCATGGGGATCCAGGTTGACTCCTCCTTCCATCCTTCCAAGGTTAGTGAAAGAAGAAACTAGCATGTTAGGGGCAAAAATGGTAATTACAATGTGAAGCACCCAAAGAGTGCATTAAGTGCCATGTGGCAGTGTATAAGTGTTATTGCTATTGCTTTAAAGGAGAAAATAATGAATATGTAGATTTATATTGATTGTAATGGAATTCCAAATATTCAGCAACTCTGACTTTTTAAAAATTCAGTATCTGAACGGCTGTAATTCTGAATGCAAAATCCAAACATTAGTGCTAGTGCACGCCGCTACTAGAGATGCAGTTAGAAAAGTAAAGGTCTCTACAGGAATGTCACCATGGGGACGCCAGAACCTAACCTTTTTATATATAACTGCTTCCCTTTCTAAGAATCTAAGGAACCTTTCCAAATGACAGCAACATAGTTGAACAAATGGCTTTATTGGATTTCTGATTGTCAGTATTGCTAGTTCTGTTACTGAAGGGTTTCAGACAAGTTGCAAATCTTTGTAACATTATTGTGTACACATTTCCTATGGCAAATGTCATTTCATTCACCTGAATACAGGTGAGAAGAGTGGATGATATAACCCTTGCCCTGAAGCATGATAACGATAACATTTTGGATACTCAACATATCAGTTCCCTCTCACTATGTGCCCCAGGTATTTTTAAGTCACTTTGAAGGCTTTAAACTACAGCAACCAAAGAACCTAACTGTATGACTCAATAATTTTATTTCAACTCCAGCCACTGGCAATAATTATCATTTCCATCAGAACAGGAAGAAGGCACACAAAGAATGGTTTGAAAATGGTTGACCTGCCACCTGTCAACAGTATGAAGGGGGAAAGAACTGCTCAGATTAATTAAGTTTTACCGGATTCTTCTTTCTCACCAGATAGATGGGATAACATAAACACCAGACATTGCAGGCGCACCCCCCCCAAAGAAAGACTCAGACACCGGTATATGGATAAAGGCATCGGGCCACTTTTATTGAATAATGCCCTAGTCCGAATTATAACTTTCAATTGGTGTAATCATCCAATTGTAATTCTTTAAGGCAAGCAGGCTGCAGTAACACTGGTAAGGTTCCTCCCAAAATGCCAATGGCAATTGGCTACATGTAACTATTTGTATCAATTTATTTGTTGAGACAAACAAATTGTTGACCAGAGTCAATAAACTATCTACTGACCCCACCCTATGATGTGTATCCGTTAAATCTCAAGGTGATGCAGGCTGTTAAGCTCCTGCCATCACCCCTTGCCTGGTTCGTCGTTGACCGGCCAAAGCTATTACCCCTGTACCTGTCTAAGTGTTGGCCAGTCAATTGCGAACCTGCCGGATACCGATGGGTCTTAAATCTTTACCTTACCAGTGCTACCCGCCACACGGGGAGGCGTCCATGATGACTCACCGCCCCCCCCCCAGACCGTCAGCTCGGTCGCCAGGCCTGCTTGCACCTCGCCCAGAAAGAGGTACATACCTCCAGCCGACAGGTGGACCCCATATCCTGCCTACCAGAAAAAAGTTTTATAAGCCTATCCGCAGGTTTCCAATGGCTGTCTCCCAGCCATGCTCAGCAAGGGACCGAGCAACAGCCCTGTCCACTGACTGCTGAAACAGTCCGAACCACGGAGATCCACGTCTCCCCTAAATTGGTGTCTCGGCACGATGTTAGACCATAGCGACTGTGTGTAAGCCATACATGATATAAAACGCCAGGTCACTGCACCTCGACAGTTTAAGGAAAAGCAGTGATCCGTATAAGATCATTGCCGCCTAGGTGCATAATAATTATGGACATCAGGAATGGCAACAGTTCCTGCCCCCTTGTGCCGCGCATACCATACCATCGCATACGTGCGGATGCACGCAGCCCAAGTCGGGGTCCACACTTTATCGCCACAGCATATACTGCTGCCCAGTGTATATAGCTGCGGCCCACCAGCCCCGCTGCCACCGGTGTGCAGAGACACACAGGATCTGTAAAAGAGGAGAAGAGGTGAAGGACATAACTAGATACTCATACAGTGAGGGGACGTACATATAAGAAATTACGCGTACACATATATCCGCCTCCGAGTACCCCAAACGTAGCTGCGATCAATGCGACGCCTATCCTAAATAAATGGGTGCCAAAACGGGCCCCACACCGTGAAGCGCGGTACCGGTCACCCTCCGTAACTTTACTTTGGTAAGGTAGACCCATCCTGGTGGCAGAAAAACAGGCTGGGGCGCGCAGCAGGCACTGCCGAAAATTAATGTAGGGCACCAACCGGACAGATGTCTCCAATGAAATCTCGTAGCAGTCTAACTCCACTGCCTACGCCGTGCTGAACAACCTTTGAGGACCGTATCCCCAATTGAGCCCACTCATGCGTGACATAGACATTGTCGAGTTCCAGTGCCCTACGAGACACATCCGCCTTACACAATGGTACCAACTCTGGCACCAACTCACTGATGCGGAGCGCTCCAAAAAAGGCTAGCGTGGTAGCTGCGTGACCAAGAGCCACTTCACACCTATCCTAACATAAGTTATGCCAGCCTCGTGCAAGGTGGGTCAGAAACTCTGGCGAACTTGGGTGACGCGTGTCCGGGTGGCGGACACGTTCACGTGTCCACCCCTCCAAAACACGACGCATGCGGAAGTAACTCATGCAGTCATTGAAACCCGCCCACGTTGGCCATAAATGCCAGTGCCGAAAGCCTGAAGGCTATAGCATGGGGGGCCAAACCCAGACTGCGAAGATAAACATGTATTGTAAAACCTGATCCACTGGTATTGACCACATTTGAGGTAACTGTAGTTACTCTCAAAAAGTTCTAAGTCGCATGAAAGCATGTTGATACGCCTTACACGTGCGAGGTGCCAATGACATGCCCAGTTCACCTCTCCTCACCAAACATCCAAATATCAGCCAGGAGTGGCGAGTGGAATTCCTCTGCTTCCGGAGCAAGGCACAGAACCGGGGGATCTGCAGGCGGGATAAAGCATCAGCAATATCGTTATTAATACCTGGTACATGTCTGGCCCTGAACAGCACATTTAGGCATAGGCTTCTCAAAAAGAATTGACAAACCAATGCCATGACCCTGGGGGATTTGCAAGTCTGGGTGTTGACAATGTGCACCACTGCAGCATTGTCACACCAAAAATGGACCACTGAGTCGGCCCACTCGTCGCCCCATAGCATCAGTGCTCCCCAAATTGGGGAGAAACTCAAAGAAGGTAAGATCGCGGAGGCGATCCGTGCCAAGCCATGCCTGAGGCCCTCGGCCATAAGTCATCCCTACCCTCAGAGTAAACCCCCAAAACCCAGGGAGCCGGAGGCATCTGACTGTACTTGAAATCTAGGGCAGACCATAAGGTCTGATCTCCAGGAAGAGACCCCGTTAAAACCCTGGAGGAATTTGAGCCAGACCAAAAGGTCCGCCCGTATGCCCCTGGTCAGCCGGACCCTGTGGTGGCGTTTTAACAGGCCAGCCATGGTGTCACACAGGCGCCTGGCCAATGCTCTGCCGGGTGTCACCACCCTGCAGGCAAAGTTAAGGTGGCCATGAAGTAGCTGCAGCTCACCAGGGGACACTTTACGTTTGGCAATCAATGCCAAAATCGCCGCGGAGATCCGAGCCACCTTATCCATGGGTAACCCGGATGCCTGTGCGACAGAGTCAATTTCAATGCCTAGAAATGTGAGTTGCTGGGCCCTCAGTCTTTTCAGGCGCTAAGGGGACACCCAGTTTCCTGCATGAGTGTCTGAAATGTAGTGAGGAGACGCGTGCACGTGTCCGAGCCCCGTTCACCCCCGAACCAAAAGTCATCGAGGTAATGGGCTAGAGACCGGGACCCCGACCTGCAAGCAAAGGCCCACTGAAGGAAAGTACCGAATCGTTCGAATGCCAAACATGAAATAGAGCAGCCAAAAGGCATGGCCTTATCTAAATAAAATTCCCCTTGGAACCTAAAACCCAATAGCTCAAAATCCCCTGGGTGCACTGGCAGTAATCGGAAAGCCGATTTCATATCACACTGTGCCAGGAAAGCACCGGGACCGCATGAGCGTACCACTCGTAGGGGCTGAACAAACGATGTGTACCTGACTGAACAAGGTCATCAGGAATCGCATCACTGACCGAAGAACCCGCAGGGTAAGCTAGATGGTGGATTAGACGACATTCACCCGGGTTCTATTTCGGTACTAGCCCCAGAGGGGAGACCTTCAAATTAGCTCCAATTAGGTTCCAAGAAGGGGCCCGCTACTCTCATAGCCTCAACTTCCTTAGCTATGCTCAGTGCAGCAACCTCCTCGTTACCTTTCAAGGGAACTAAATTAGGAGCATTTTGGGGTCCCTAACACCCCTGAATGGAATACGAAAGCCCCATTGGAAACCCTCCAGCAGGTACCTCGCATCATCCCTTCTTGGATAAACTGAGAGCCATCGCTCCAGCATGAGTACACTAATTGGGGAGGGGGCCTTTTGCCTGGCTAGTTCCATCAGACAGAGCTCTGATCGCCCCCTGTGCACCCCTACCTCTGCCCCGTAACCCACCAGCCCGCGGGCACACGGAGGCGGCGTGGGGGCCAGCGCAAAAGGGACACTCGTGTCGGGAACAACACTGGCACTTATTACACACGTCGCTAGCTGAGAAGGTCCAACACGGCAGGCGGGCTGGAACCCCCTGCCCCACCGGTTGTTGGGGAACCTGTGTTGCAGCAGCCCGCTGCACAGCGTGACTACAATGGTACCTATCACCAGGTGCCAGTCACGTGGGAGTCATGTACAAGAGCCACAATTGTTGACAGGGCTCATCCCACCTCATCTCAAGTTGTAGGGCCACCCTCATCCAAATTCCTCATCGTAAGCCAACTACGATGGGCCCAGGAAATTAACCATCGCCCTGTAAATATTATCAAGGTATTGAACCAACGGGATGGCCAAATCAGGCCGGGCCCTGAGGCATACCACCATATATAGAAAGTATGCCGGCAACCAGTTGGCCCAGGTGCGCGGTGGCTTACGACGACAGGACAGATCTTTGTCTCTGTCATCCTGTCCCTCTCTCTCTTCCTTAGTGGGCTCACGGTTCAATAGGGAGAAAATATCTACGTACTCCCTTCGCCAAATCTTATCCCTCGTGACCTGTGACAAATAATCACCCAGGGGCAAAGTATAACCAGCCGTCGGTAAAGCCATCGACGGCACATTCTGTATAGCGGGTATACGCAGCGGGACCTGGACAGCCCCTGCGAAGCTCAGCACGGCCCCAGGGGCGGACACCCCCACCCTCAACGAGGGACCATTTTGGAACCAGGGGTTATTGGGATAGTGTGATAACTGCTGCCCACCCGCATCAAGTTGATGCGGCCATGGCCACTGAAACCCCCCCCAGTGTAAGTGGACAGTGTTGGTGGTGCACTAAATTGAACCTGATACTCACTAGCCGCACCCCCGTGAGCCGCCCCCACCGGGGGTTCCGGCCCACGGTGAGCGTCGGATCTCGCGACCCCTGGCTGCTTCCAGCCTGTACATCGGGACGGACGGGGAGCTGCGAGGCACCAGCCGGTGCTGGCCAGACAGCCTCAAGCAGCTCAACCCGGTTGGCCGCCTGCTGAAATATCCTGGCCAGCAAATTGGCCGGGGTCGACGAAGGGGCCCCTGTCGAAGAAGCGGTAGCACCCCCCTCAGAAGGTGGCTGGGCAATGCCCAAGGATGCTTCCAGCACTGCTATACGTGAGATCAAAACATCCACTGCCTCAGAGCCCCCAGTGTAAGGTGGGCCGGGTCGGCCGGATGGCCCACCAGGCAGTTGGGACAAAGGCAACCCAAAAGGGGAACCAGGGCCAGAATAGGGCCATGCCCAGAACTCAGGCCCGTGGGGGGCCGGAGGAGCTGTGGGGCGGACACTCGCACCAGGCCCCCCTGGGCCAACCTGTCCCGGGCCCTGCAAAGGGGCACTCAGGGCCAAAGCCCCCAAGGGGCCAGCCTGTACCTGCCCAGCTATGACGCTGGCACCCGGCTGCCAAGTGGTAGCCTGACCGGCCCCACTGGTACCAGTGGACAAGGGTCTTCACTGACCCATCGTGGGGGCGCAGCCCTGGTCCTCCGACCCGAAGGCTGGCCCCCATTCGATGAAGGGCCGGTAAAAGCCCTTCCCCTTGGCCGCGGCTTCAATGCAGGAGCCTTTCGCTTGGGAGCCATGACTCCCTAAATTTATATGCTGCAAAGGATCCCTATCCAGGGATCGAACTCCTGCGTTAGAGTACCGCGAGCAAAGAGGCAAATCTAAAACGGAGGTCTTTTCTTTTTCCCAGCCGGGAAAGCTAAAAAGAGAACGCGACGGAGAAAACTTCTCCTCTCCGTCGCAATTCTAAAATGGCAGCTCGGCTGCCTCGTGGCCATCCCTTTTATAGAAGGGTGGCCATGCCCCCTAACTCACCCGGATGTCTGAGTCCGGGTGGGGGTCCCCCGCAAAGAGCGCGGCGGCCATTTTGGCGCTGCGCTTTCAATTGGTGTCTTCTTACTAGGAATGGAGCAAGAAGAGGGTATGTACCTAGAGACACTACTTTATCATATAGTAGTACTTACCAGGGGTACTTTCACTTGCCCTCCTTGTTCCCCATGTCATATTAAAGAGCATTTTAAGAGCATTCCTATCACCCAGTTTTTCAGGTGGAACCTTCGCACTTTTTGCTATTCTACACCTGAGCCGTCTCTCCCTTTTGCTTTTATACTGCCCAAGCACAATGCAACCTGGGAAAACCCCAATGCCTCATACAATGTCACACAACTTTGTATGAGGCAACTTTTTTCAAGGAATTAGGTGATGTTGTATGAATCAGATGTTGTATGAAGCGGACTTTGTATGAGGTATTACTGTAGAATGATTCCCTCTGAAGGAGTCTCCTGTTAATATCAAATTTATCAAAAGGTCTATGTTTAATGGTCTCCAAGGCAAAGAAAGTGAATTGATTATCAGTATGTCCTTTCTTGATATAATGTTCAACTAAAGACGCATTAGGAGTGTGACTTCTGATCCGAGAATGATGCTCAATTATACGAGTATTCAAATTTTGCCTGGTGACACCGATGTAAATAAGGTCACAAGGACATATCCAGATATAAATAACATTCTTGGATTTACATGTTGTTAAATTATACATGTGATGTACAATTTCGGTGCCAGGAATGTTAATGGAAGTAACATCTGACGTAAATTAACATACTGAGCAATCGTGGCAACGAAAGTGTCCTCTGGGCTCGCTAAATTAAGAGGTAGGGGTTGCATTAAGATCAGTACTAGTTAAGAAATTGTGCAAATACTTAGTTCGTTTAAAGCCAACCCAAGGTTTCTCAGCACAAAATGGCACGTCATCAAGAATGTGCCAATGATGCAAAATAATATGTTTGATATCCATTGCCAAAGGAGAGTAATAAAGAGAGAAATGAATTCTATTAGGAAAGCCACACACTACATCCATAGGTTATGCTGGCTATAGCAGCAGCACATCACTAAGGGTTGATTGGGAGCAACCATTATAATCTCTTACAATTGCCAGAACAATTCATATTGTACCTGTATGTCATGTGGGAAATTGGAATGGAAGCTCCTCACCCACCTATTTCTTTAAGGGTATCCAGCATGACCAGGATTCCAGGGTCCAAGCATCTGCCTAAGGAAGCAATGTGCTGACATTAAACCTACTCCACCTAGACCAGGAGTGAGCAAATATGGCTCTCCAGATGTTCTTGGACTTCATTTCCCAGAAGCCCTGATCAACAGGTGTACTGACGGAACCAGGTTTACTGACCCCTGACATAGAACAACCAATGAGGGACTGTGAAGAAATATTGCTTTTCGATCCGTTCAACTAAGTTTTGCTACATTCATCCATTCTGAATATCCTGTGAGTTACCTTAAGTCATTTATCCTCCAATTTACATTTGGTATACCATGTCTGTTGTATATTATATGTTTTTTTAAAAAATATCAATTAAAGGTATTGAAATTAAAAACTCAAAGGGAGAAAGCTGGAGAGCAAAGGCATTTAGTACCAAGAAGCCACTGGAGCTAATTTGTCATCCTCTGTTCTTAGGTGAAGGTCGCCCTTTCTCAAAAGCCAGTCATATCTGACTCTAGAGTGCAGTGCTCATCTCCATTTACAGACAAAAGAGTCAGTGCTGTCTGCATCTGCAGAGATTTCTGTGGTCATGTGGTAGGCATGACCAGATGCAGGAGCACACGGAAAGCTGTTACCTTCCCACTGAAGTGGTACCTATTTATCTACTTGCAATTTCTTGCTTTCAAACTGCCAGGTTGGCAGGAGCTGGGACAGAGATGAGAGCTCACTCTGTCATGCAGCCCTTGGGTCTCAAACTGCTGACCTTCCAGTCATCAAGTTCAGCATCTTATTCAGAAAGCCACTTCTTAGCAAAGTCTAAATATAACTGTAACTGGTTAAACTGAAGTGTAGTATTTACCTTCAATTTAGCACTGCTGAATTGGTTGGATCTAACCTTTGCAGGACTTCTAGGAAATGCAATGAAGTGGGAGAAGTACTGTTGGCCAGACAGACAAATGTGTTGTACTGTTTGTCATTATGAACTATCAATGCAGCTCCAGTTAATTTAAGGCTGGGTAAACAGGTGCTCACCCATCCCTAATTTCAAAGAGTGAGGGCAAGCAAAAACACACAGTGAGAAATGAGCACTTTTCAATTCTGTAGCATTTGCTATATAAGCGGTTTGTTTCTGGTGAATGCATTTCTTTATCATTTACTTCAGATGTATTTACCATTTTTTAATGTGAAGATGTCAAATTATTATTTTCTTCAATTTTCTGAGTATTTATGACATCCAAAAGATTCAGTTAAGCTGTTTTCAAGTTATTCCAGAGTGCAATTCAAAGTTTCACAGTTACAGCTTACTGTAATCTCTGATTACTGTTTCCTGTCAGCAGTGAGTTAGGACAAAACAAAAACAGCAGTAGAACAAGAAAGAGTCTTAAGATAACTTTGTCCCCTCAGGCCTGGAATAAGGACATGAAAACGAGAGTTGGAATTTAACTAGGCTAACAACTTTATTAACTTTAAACTGTTGAACACCATCCTTGCAGTGGGGCCTGCTCTGGGGCTGAAGTTTTTTAAATTTTCAGTCCACTTTATTGAATTAATGAGCATTGCAGACCATGAAAACTTGTCCAATCAAGCTTATCAATTTTTGTATTGCTAGAAACCTCTTGTTGTCTTTGTTTTGAAGGCCTAATGCAGTTAAACCTTCTTAAAATTGAGTGGCTATATTGCAAAAAACTCAGACTTGTCGACTTCCCTCCAGGCTAAACAGCTGAGGAGGAAAAGTCCAGTAACAGTTCCTCCCTACCCACAAGGCTGGACCGGCCGAGGGGAGAAGTCCCGGTGGCGGTAGTGGCATCGGCATTCTTAAGGGCACCCCGGCACCCTGCGCAGCCCCTCCTCCCTCTCCTCAAGGCCAGACTGACTGAGGAGAGAAGTCCCGGTGGCGTCGTCGGAGTTGTTCTTATGGGTGGCACAATGCTGTGTTTTGAACTGGTAGGACAGGGAAAAGACTGCCACTTATTCTTTTTTTAAAAACTCTCCTCTTTTCTTGGACAAGACTTTCAAAGCCAGTTACATACAGTATCCTCAGTAGGATATCAGTAATTGTGAACGAAGAGCTCAAATGGTTCATGGGTTCAGCAGCTTCTCATTATGTGTTTGTGCAAATTGCCCACCACACTGTACAATTTGTAGAAGGTTCATTTTGATGGACTCCTATTTTCATCTTCAGCTGCCAATCATCACTTGTCAAATGTGTGTTCTCACATCCTTTCTGATATTTCCATACCTATTAAGTGACAGTTGGCATGGCTATTTGACAGGTGGTCAAGCACTTGCATATGCCAGATGTGAGACCAGGCGTATGAGTAGACATCAGATCACTGGAAAAGAAGTCATATGTGTTAATTCAAGTGCACAGAAAAAAGTTGTTATTATTGTCTATGGTTTACAGTTGTACTGTTTATGGGTTACTGTTAATGCCTTTTTAAATTGTATTATGTTTGATTTGTATTGTATGGGGTTGTTCTAGTTGCTGTACACCACCCAGAGTGGGAGAACATTACAAATGGGTGGGATATAAATTAATAATAACTAAAATAAATAATTCTCAACTGCTCACATATAGACATTGTTGCTTGGGTGAGGCAAGTTCACCATGACTAATGCATACCCACATTTTTGTCTTAGAATCCCTTGCTCATTACGCTTGAAATACAGTATAGACTTAGAGTATACAGTTAAATGTAGAGTGTTGGTGCAGAAACAGGTAGCTATTTCAAGCCGGCAAGGGAAATGCAGGAAAACAAGGGAAATATACCTAAAGGCAAAACTAAGCATGTCTCACCTTTTGCATCTGTGAAGTAACAGAGAGAATACTCCTTAGATACACCTGTTTAAGTAGGGCATTGGTAATTTGGACCAGCTATCTCATCAGACGGCGCCGGAAACCAGAGTCCACCCCCCTCCACCTCAAACTGAAATGTAGGCTTTCAAAGTTGATGAAGTCTTGTAATTGCTCAAGGCACTTTGTTGGAATATTTTTCAAACTTAATTGCTTTGTCATTTACAATTAGGGGTGTTAATGTAACTGCCAAATGTCAGTGAAGAATCTTTGCCTTATTTATTGGTTCTATTTTTATTTGAGTGCTTGGATTGTGATTTTTTGTAGATTGGTTAAAAGTTTAATTGTCTCTGTTTTAGGGTGTGTGAAAATAGTGAGTGTTAGGGTGTTTATTTGTTTTGTAGTGTTCTCTACCTATTTCTGCTCCTTTTTGTGTATAAAAGCAGAGCCCTTTCCTTGAGTTCTTCGGTCCTCTCAGGTTGAAGGCAGAGATGTCTCCTTGAGCTGGACTCTAAACACTTATGATCTGAACCCCTCAGATCTAAGTGGACTATACTAACTATGTTATGTTATGTACTTTTTCTTTGTCTGTCTTTGTTCTTTTTCAGATACTAAAGGAAAATAAATCTCTTTGTGAGTAACACCAATGGAGTGGATGTCAATTTATCAGGCTATATCCTAGTGCTTTGTTCTATGCCCCCACATGCTACCAATATATTAAACTACCGCATACTCCCTGTAAGCAACAGGTGGAGTTCTTTGAAGCCGATTGGGAAGCGGTACGGTGAGACGACCTTAGGCTGCACTGGGAGTGTGCTGATAAAGGAAATTATCACAGCCTAAAGGATCGGTACATGCCTCCTGTAAGCCAGTGCCCAGTCAAGTGTTCAAGACATGATCTTCATCTACAACAGCTGCCAAATAGTTGCCACCTCATCACCACTGTAACAATCCATTCTTTCTGGTGATGAAGCTTTTATCCTTGAAGAGGGTGGATGCATCTTACTCTGGTATCTCTGTTGTGACCATTCCACCTTGAATAATCCTGCTAGAAGCCCTGGCTGGTAATGGAGCATGTCCTCCTAACACATTCAAACCTCCTGCACCACATTAAAGTGTGTTTCTGTGAATTTGATTTGGATGACTGGTATAAAGAATATTGGAATATAGCAATACATGATAGACTGACGTGTGAATTAAAGTTAAAGAAAGGACTAACAAAAATGTTTTTAAAGATACTTGAGTATGTTCTAGTCAAGCTGCACTCCTTCCTCTCAGCTTGGCCAGATGATGGGAATTTGGGAGCACCGGAGCCCAGGCTCTGCAAAGACGTTGAGCTTTGGGGGCTCCGTAAGCCCCAGCTCAGTAGAGATTGTGGGGATGTGAGGGCTGGAGGATTTACTGTATATTTAGTGCAACTGTATATTTATTGTAATTGTATTTATTGCTTTTTTATGTATTTCTTGGACTTCTAGCATTCTATTGTGTATTGATTTATTGTGTATATTGGTGTGGATTGTATTGTGTCTTGCTCATGTACACCACTTTGAGTCACCCATGAGGGTCGAAAAAAGCAGTGCTTTGAGTCATGGGTGACTCAAAGCGGTATATAAATTAAACTTTGAATCGAAACTGAAATAAGAATATGCAATATGGAAACAGGGGATGGAAAAAATGAATGTTTTATGATAAGGAGTTGTGGGTATACAATATCCAGTAGGTGGTGAATGCACTTATTAGGTAATGTAATTGTTTATTGTATTTTTAAAAGTTCCTTTTATTATACTTGTCATTGCTGTTATCTGTATATAAAGTATGTTTGTTTATATTTTGTATTTTTATTGTTTTAAAATAAAAAATTAAAGTGTGTATCCAAGAAGTATCCTTCAATGTTATACAATTAATGATATACTATTTAAGCGTAAGTTTAAATATTTGGATGTTTACTTCTTTATTAATCCATGTCCTGCCTTGCTGTTAAAAAGGTGCTTAAGTGGCAAAGGACAAGAAAATTAAAAGAACACAATTGAAATATTTAAAAGATTTACAATCTATATTTTGTTTAATCTGCATAATATTAGTGTAGTACTGACCTAGCTCCATAGAACCTATGCTTCTAGAAAATCTGTGATGCTGATAACATCCTGTACCCATGAGGTCACCTTCTTATGAAATCCACAAGCTCCTGTGTATGAGGCCATAAAATATAGGGCTCATACACATTAGACTTAAGTGAATTGGAAAAGCGTCACTTTCCTCCTGCAGATGTGGAATTACTCACTCCAAGCTTTCATATCTATTTTAATTTTTCCTTGAATGTAATCCAGATTCTTTGAATTTAAATTCCAACACCATATGACATCCACTCTCTTATCACCCCACCTCCTCTTTCTTGTCCTGTCTCCGCCCTTTGGATCTTTCCCTCCAACAAAAGGGGTAGAATAAGGGCACTCTCACAGTTGGCATCACAGGAGATGTCAAGGGAGTTCAAATTGTGCATGCCTCATAAGAGCAACACTTATTCAGGACAAAGAAAGTGCCAGGTCTGGCACATCTGGAACACACAAACTGCAAAATATAAACAAACAAACAGTTCCCAAGTGAAGGAAAATAAATCCTGAAGTAGACTGGAAGTGGAAGATATTAATGTGAGTCTTCAATAATGTCACATGGATCTCTTAAACTAATCCAAAACAGTGGAGAATGTAACTTTCTCTTTAGTAAGAGCAAATAGGGAGGGTGAATAAGTCCAAATGTGTTAAGTGTTGGAAGCTGAGTCTGGAAATAGCCTTTTCCCTCCTCATGTTATATTTACAGCCATGGATGAAAATATGCTAATTTCAGTTAAAGTTTCCTGCTCTGACACTTATCGAATTGTGTTCATGTGGTTGCAGTGAACAAAAAAAATATTTTTGGCTGAATCAGCTCTGTTGCTTAGATCTAAAAAACCTACAAAGAAAAGGAATTTTGAGCATTTTCTCATTCCAGAACCAGGTTTTCTTAAAGGATGAACATCTATCAATTGCTGCTCTTCACTAAAGCAAAACAAGCACAGTACAATCAAAACCAGAACACACCACATTGGTACATTTATGATTCATAGAACCTTGAAGTCTTCATTGCACACTCCTAAATTCTTGGTTCTCCTTCTTCCAGTTGAAACACAGCTTCCCTTGGGTGAGGGTCAAGTAGTTCCAACTTCTTCCTGCTATCTGTTAATTTATTTTAATTTATTTTTCATTTCATTTTAATTTCAATTTCTATGCCACCCGCTCAGGTGAACCCGACTCAGCGTGGCTAACATATAAAAACAAATAAAACCCCCAGTTATCCCACCCACCCACCCTATGCTTAAAAAGAGTACAGAGAAAGCGCTCCTGGTTACAAATTATCTTGGTGTGAGCCAACAGGCAGGGGCCGTATATCCATTTGGACCCCACAATAAATGTGGCCAACACCATATCAAGGTGATGCAGGCTGTGAAGCTCCTGACATCACCCCTTGCCTGGTTCACCCTTGACCGGCCAAACATATTTCCTCTGTACCTGTCTACGTGTTGGCCAGTCAATTGCGAACCTGCCAGATACCTATGGGTCATAAATCTTTACCTTACCAGTGCTACCCGCCAAAAGTGACCAAAGTCAACTTACCCCGTATCTCAAACACTAGCGACAGTGTGTAATGGGCGAAAAAGCCAAGAACCAGAGGGCCAATTGTAGGTTCAAGCAAAAATTCCCACCCGGCCCCGAAGAGACCAGAAAATCACACTGTCCACTAGGGAGGAGGTGGAAAAACTTCTCCGCTCCATCGCATTCTAAAATGGCAGCTTGGCTGCCTCGTGGCCACCCCTTTTAAAGAGGGGTGGCCATGCCCCCTAACTCACCCGGATGTCTGAGTCCGGGTGGGGGCCCCCGCAAAGAGCGCGGCGGTCATTTTGGCGCCACGCTTGCATTGCAGGCGCACCCCCCAAAGAAAGACTCAGACACCGGTATTGGATTAAATGCATCGGGCCACTTTTATTGAATAATGCCCTAGTCCAAATTATCACTTTCAATTGGTGTATCATCCAATTGTAATTCTTTAAGGCAAGCAGGGCGCATTAACACTGGTAAGGTTCCTCCCAAAATGCCAATGGCAATTGGCTACATGTATCTATTTGTTTCAATTTGTTTGTTGACACAAACAAATTGTTGACCGGAGTCAATAAACTATCCACTGACCCCACCCTATGACGTGTATCCGTTGAAATATCAAGGTGATGCAGGCTGTGAAGCTCCTGACATCATCCCTTGCCTGGTTCGTCCTTGACCGGCCAAACCTATTTCCCCTGTACCTGTCTACGTGTTGGCCAGTCAATTGCGAACCTGCCGGATACCTATGGGTCATAAATCTTTACCTTACCAGTGCTACCCGCCACACGGGGAGGCATCCATGATGACTCACCGCCCCCCACCCCCAGACAGTCAGCTCGGTCACCAGGCCTGCTTGCACATCCTCAAGAAAGAGGTCCATACCTCCGGCCGACAAGTGGACCCCATCTCCTGCATAGAGATCAAAATCCTGCAAGCCTATCCTAGGATGTCGAATGGCCATCCCAGAGCCATTGTCCACAAGGAACCGGGCGACAGCCCTGTTCACCGACCATCGAGCGCAGTCGAGAGCACGGAGGTCAATGCCTCCTCTGTAAGACTGTCACGGCACGATGTCCGAGCATAGCAGCCGCGTGCACGGCCATAAGTGATGTAAATAGGCTAGGTCGCTGCAAACCAACAATTTTAAAGAAAGGTCAGTGACCTGTGCGAGATCATTGCCACCGAGGTGCAGGATAAGGACATCAGGCGGTCCAGCATCCCTGATGGAAAACAGGAATGGCAACAGTTCCTGCCATCTCATGCCGCGCTTACTGTACCATTGCATACGTGCGGCTGCACGTAGCCTGAGATGGGGTCCCCACTCTGTCGCCACAGCATACTGCGCTGCCCAGTGCATGTAAATGTGGCCAACCAGCCATACTGCCACAGTGTGCGGGGACACACAGGGTCTGGAAAAGAAAGAAAAAGAATTAATGACATAACTAGTACTCATGCATTGAGGGGGCGTACATATAATGCAAAACGCAGACCCCCATCTGCCCATCTGGTGTATATCAGCCTCAGAGTACCCAAACGCAGCCGCAGTGGATGCGGCGCTTATCCTAAAGGAATGGGTGCCGTAACGAGCCCCGGGAAGGCCAACACTGTGAAGTGCCATACCGGTCACCTTCCAAAACTGGAATTTAGTCAGTGGAGATCCATCCTGGTGGCAGAAAAAGGGCCAGGGTGCGTACCACGCACTGCCAAAAACTCATGTAGGGCACCATCCAGACAGATGTCATCAATTGAGCATCGTAGCAGTCTTACTCCACTGCCTACGCTGTGCTGATCAACCTTTGAGGACCATATCCTCAACTGGGCCCACTCTTGTGTGATATAGACATTGTGGAGTTCCAGTGCCCTACGAGACATGTCCCCTTTTGACAATGGGACCAGCTCACTGATGCGGAGCGCTCCAAAGAAAGCTACAGTGGTAGCTGCGTGAAAGAGAGCCTCCTCGTACCTATCATAACACAAGCTATGCCAGCCTCGTGCAAGGTGGGTAAGAACACCTGGCGAAATGGGGTGACGTGTGTCCGGGCGGCGGCCACGTTCATGTGCCCACCCTTCCAATACATGTCGTATGCGGAAGTCATTCACACAGTCAGCGAAGCCCCGTGCCTTGGCCATAAATGCCAATGCCGAAAGCCTAGAGGCTATGGTATGGGGGGCCAACCCCTGACCGTGAAGGTAAACCATGTATTGTAAAATCTGGTCGACTGGTATCGGCCAAGCTTCGGGCAACTGCCTTTGCCCGCAAAAGGTTCTAAATTGTAGGAAAGCATGTAGATACGCCTTATGCGTGTGAAGTGCCAAAGAAATGCCAATCGCCTGGTTCATCTCTCCTCGCCAAATGTCCAAATCTCGGCCGGGAGTGGAGAGGGAAATTCCTCTGCTTCTGGAGCCAAGGCACGGAACCGGGAGATCTGCAGGCGGGATAAAGCATCAGCAATATCATTATTAATGCCTGGCACATTGAGGCATAGGGATCTCAAAACAAATTGATGAACCAATGCCATGACTCTGGGGGATTTGGATGTCTGGGCGCTAACAATGTGCACCACTGCAGCATTGTCACACCAAAAGTGGACCACCGAATTGGCCCACTTGTCGCCCCACAGCATTAGTGTTCCCAAGATGGGGAAAATTCTAGGAAAGTAAGATCGCGTAGGCGATCAATGCCTTGCCATGCATGAGGCCATTGGCCATAGGCCCACCGCCCCTCAAAATAAATCCCGTAACCCAGAGAGCCGGAGGCATCCGACTGTACTTGGAACTGAGTGCTGACCAGAAGGTCTGATCTCCAAAAAGAGACCCCATTAAAATCCTGGAGAAATGTGAGCCAAACCGAAAGGTCTGCCTGTAAACCTCTGGTCAGCCACACCCTGTGGTGGCGTTTTAATAGGCCAGCCATGGCGTCACACAGACATCTGGCAAAAGCTCTGCCTGGGGTTACCACCCTGCAAGCGAAACTGAGGTGGCCGTGAAGCACCTGTAACTCTCGAAGAGACACCTTACACTTGGCAATCATTGCCAGAATCGCAGCCGAGATCCGAGTCACCTTTTCCACAGGTAACCTTGATGCCTGGGCGACAGTGTCAATTTTGATACCTAAAAAGGTGAGCGTGGTGGCTGGGCCCTCAGTCTTTTCAGGTGCTAAGGGGACACCCAGTTCCCGCATAAGCACCTGAAATGTGGCAAGGAGATGGGTACACGTGTCCGAGCCCTGCTCACCCCCGAACAAAAAGTCATTGAGGTAGTGGGCTATAGACCGGGACCCCGACCTGCGAACAAAGGCCCATTGGAGGAAGGTGCTATATCGTTCGAAGGCCGAACATGAAATAGAACAGCCAAAAGACATGGCCTTATCTATGTAGAATTTGCCCCGAAAACAAAAACCCAACAGCTCAAAGTCATCGGGGTGCACTGGCAGTAATCGGAATGCTGATTTGATATCACACTTTGCCAGGAGCGCCCCGCGACCACACGAGGGTACCATCTGTAAGGCCTGGTCAAAGGACGTATACCTGACCGAGCAAAGGTCATCAGGTATCGCATCATTGACCGAGGAACCCGCAGGGTAAGAAAGGTGGTGAATTAGGCGAAATTCACCCGGGGACTTTTTCGGGACTAAACCCAAAGGAGATACTTTTAAGTTAGGGAATGGTGGGTCAGTAAATGGCCCAGCAACTCTCATTGCAGCTACCTCCTTAGCTATGCTTTGTGCAGCAATATCCTCATTACCCCTAAGAGAAAGTAAGTTCGGGGCATCCTGAGGCCCCCGAACACCCCTAAAGGGTATACGAAAACCAAACTGGAAACCTTCGAGTAGGTACCTCGCATCATCCCATCTAGGATAAGCGGAAAGCCTTCGTACCAGCACTGGGTCATTAATTGGGGAGGGGGCGTTTTGCATGGCTAGCACTGTCAGAGGGCACTCTGATTACCCCCTGCCCACTCCTACCTCTGCCTCGTGACCCACCAGCCCGTGGGCACGCGGAGGCAGCGAGAGGACCAGAACAAGAGGGACACTCGTGCCGGAATCGACACTGATGCTTGTTGCACACTCCGCTAGTGGAGAAGCTCCAACACAGCAGGTGGGCTGGAACCCCCTGCCCCCCGGCTAGCGTGGAACCTGTGTAACAGCAGCCAGCTGCACAGCATGGCCGAAATGATACCTGTCACCAGGTGCTGGCCGCGTGGGAGTCATATACAAGAGCCACAATTGCTGGTAGGGCTCATCCCATCTCATCTCAGGATGGAGGGCCACTCTCATCCTAAACTCTTCGTCGTAAGCCAGCCACGATGGGCCAGGAAAATCAACCACCGTCCGATAAATATTATCCAGGTATTGTACCATGGGAATGGCCAAGTCAGGCCGGGCCCTCAGGTATACCGCCATATAGATGAGATAGGCCGGCAACCAATTGGCCCAGGTACGCAGTGGCTTACGACAACGGGACAACTCCTTGTCCCTATCATCCTGTCCCTCCCTCTCTTCCTTGGTGGGCTCACGGTTTAGGAGGGAGAAGTATCCACATATTCCCCTCGCCAAATCTTCTCCCTCGTGGCCTGGGATAGATGATCGCCCAGGGGCAAGGAATAACCAGCCGTCGGCAGAGCCGCCGTCGGCACATATTGGACCGAGGGTATGCGCAGTGGGCCCTGAATAGCCCCTGCAATGCTTGGCATACCCACAGGGGCGGTCACCCCTGCCCTAACCAGGGGCAATTAGGCAACCAAGAGTTAACAGGGCAGTGTGGATACAACTGCCCTCCCACAGTAACCTGCCATGGCCATGGCCACTGAACCCCCCAAGTGTGACTGGATAGTGTCGCTGGTGTACTCAATTGACCAGGATACTCACTTGGTGCACCACTGTGGGCCGCCCCCACTGGGCGTTCCGGCCTACGGCGGGCATGCCGCTGCACCCCTGCCACGCAGGGCTGGTCCCCAGCGGCAAGTCCCGCTGTGTTGGTCAGGCGGGGAGCTGCGAGGCACCAGCTTGGGCTGGCCTGATGGCCTCAAGCAGTTCGACCCTGTTGGCGGCCCGCTGGAGAGTCGTGGCCGACGTGTGGGCCGGAATTGAAGAACTAGCAAGCCCACCATCGGAAGGTGGTGGGGCAATGCCCATTGATGTCTCCAGCACCGAAATGCATGCGAGAAGGGCATCAACAGTCTCCGAGCCACCCATGTAAGGTGGGCCGGATGGGCCAGATGGCCCACAGGGTAATTGTTGGTAGGGGAAACCCAAATGGGGATCCCTGGCCCTAATAGGGCCATGTCCAATAATCCGGCTCATGTGTGGCCAGAGGAATGGTGGGGTGGAAACCTGCACCGGGCCCGAATGGGCCACCCTGCCCCAAGCCGGGAAAAGGCCCTACAGGGGCAGGGATCCCAGAGGGGCCGGCCTGTGCCTGCCCAGACTGAAATCCTGGGCTGGGCTGGCAGGCGGAAGCCTGTTTGCTCGCATTAGTGGCAGTGGGTAAAGCAACCCCACTACCCGGTTGCGGGGGTGCCGCCCGAGCCCTCCGGCCCGGTGGCGGCCCCCTGGATGAAGAGGGGGTAGGCAGAGCCCTTCCCTTCGGCCGCGGCTTGGCAGCCGGTGCCTTGCGCTTGGGAGCCATGTCTCCCAAGCAGAAGAAAATAAGCTGCTCCTAAATGATCCCTAGCCAGGGATCCAACTCGCAAACCTTTGCCTTGAGTAGGAAGCAAAGAGAAAACGCGACAGAGAAAACTTCTCCGCTCCGTCGCATTTCTAAAATGGCAGCTCGGCTGCCTCATGGCTACCCCTTTTAAAGATGGGTGGCTACGCCCCCTAACTCACCCGGATGTCTGAGTCCGGGTGGGGGTGGGGGGCGCAAAGAGCATGGCGGCCATTTTGGCGCTGCGCTTGCATTGTATCATATGGGAAATAGTTTGTTCTTCTCTGCATTCACACAGGCTATCATCTACAGGGAAGCCCCACTTTCTCAGATTAGCCCTTGCTCTTCCTACCCTGGCACACAGTCTGTTTAAAGATTTCCACACAGGCAATGGTTGTTCTTGGCCAGGCTGTAGAGAATTGTTTGGTTCTGCTTAGTTTTCTGGTAGCTCATTCCTTGTCTTCCATAGTTCTAGGGTGGTCTGTGGGGGCTGGTTGTTCGGGGGAGGGGGGAGAGAAGTTATGAGGAAACTGTGCCTTGATTTCAATCTCTGCTTTGGTGGTTGGTGATCAAATAGCTAGTGTGTTTCTGAGGATCTTGCTTTGACCCACACTTTCTAATGCAGTTGGTTTTAGGTATCCTTTGACCAAGTTCACTGTTTCATTTAAGGCCACATCCACCTGTTTTGCATGTTTTGATCTGTAACACACTGGACTAGCATACTATCATATAAATTAGCAAAAGTGTTAGCAATATGGATAATTGTTAGTGAAAAAATATACAGTAAGATGGCATCACCACATACTAAAATGTCTTGTAAATAAAATAACCTTTAAATGTATTGTGTGAAAGTAGATCTGATAAATGATTGTCCATTTTTCCTTTAATGTCTCCAGTACTGAAGCACTTTCCCATCATCATTGTTCCTCATAAGATTACTCTTTAAATGAGTCTGTAATCTTTTTATCTTCTCTGTATAGGTTTTCAGCATACTGTTTCAAACCTTTATTTTATTTTATACTGGTCAGATAGTTTTCTTTTCTGTTGTTCATTCAGTATTCATAATCTAGGCTGAATTTTTTTCTGATTTCATTTGTCTACTGGAAGAGAGCTCTTGTTTTCTCCCTTATGTTGTTCTCCATTTCTTTCCATAGTTATTGTATATTTCTTTATCTCTACGTGACAATTGCTGGAAAACTGCATTCTGGATTCTGATCCTATTCCTGTCATCTTTTACTTTTGCTTCTCATTTGTCTTTCACAATTTTAAGTATTGTTTGTGCCATCCATCTAGGTTTTTGTTTCCTTTTTACTACAGGAATTTACTATTTACATTTTCCCCTAATAATACAGTATGTCTGAATTCAAACCACGGTTCTTCTGGTTCCCAGTCAATTTAGTTCAATAATGCAGATTTTTCCTTATGTGTACTTTAAATTCTGTACCTGGCCAGACATCCTGCAATGGTAATGGAGTAGACCATACAGCCAGCGACTCAATGCTGAATGTTGGGTGGTGGTAAATAACCTGACTCCCCAAAGGGGCCAACAGCTATGAGTGGATGAGCCCCTTTGGGTTGGGTGATGGTACCCGCAGCAGAGGAAATCCCACTGGAATCCATCAGATTGGGCCCAACAATCAAACGAGCAGAGGAGGAACCACTTTTCTTCTCTGATTCTGAGCAGTCATTGAGGTGGAAGAGGACATGCCAGATGGACTAGCTGTGAATGCACACCTTGTCAATACCCTCAAGGCTGCAGCAGTCCATTGCAGTCCCGGCATCAAATTCTGCATGTCTCATTTCATATGTGCCACAGGAGATGGCTCCGAGATCATTGTGTGTGGGTTACTTCATGGTAAGCTGGTGGCCATATTAAAAAAATTCATGCCAGTGGGCATTTTTCCTGCTTGCCTTCGAGGATGAAGGCGGTCCAGAACCAGCTGGCCTCCAAAACCAGGCCTCCCACTGCCTTCTTTAAATTCATCAAGAATTATGTTTGAATTATATTTTGTCCTTTAAAGTTCTTTTTCAGCTTTACTTTGATGTTGGACTTCAGCAGTTCATGATCAGTACCCTGTGTGTTACTGGTCTTGTTTTGGAAGAAAAATATAGCTTCTTCATCTCCTGTCTCCAATTGCAAAGACAATTTTATTTCTATATTGGCCACCTGAAGATATTGGTGCATACAGCCATCTATTTGGTTGCATGCAATAAACAGATTGTTGGCTTTGCAGAACTCAATGAATCATTTTCCTTCTTTAGTTTCTGTTTCCAAGACCAATTTTTCCATCAACAATTCTTCCTGTTTCTTCTACTTTTTTGTTCCAATCAACTATGATTATAAGCATGTCTTGATGTATGATCAATTTTCTCTTGGATGCTTTCATAAAAGCTTTCAATTTCATCTTCTTCAGCATTAATAGCCAGTGGATAGACTTGAATGATATTGTTAGGTTTCCAAGGAGTCTGAAGTTATTGAGTGAAACCTTGTATTATAGCTCTTAACTGTCTAGGCTACATTTTACCTCAATATTAGAGACATTTCATTTCCAGAGTAGAACATTTTGTAATTGTCTGACAGAAAAATCCCATTTCTGTAAACTTTAGTTCACTGACACCAAGCACTGCAATGTTGATGTGTCTCCTTTCTTGCTTCACAGTTTCCGGTTTACCTTGATTCACACTTTTCATGTCAAGATGTGATATTTGTATGTATCAGGTACTATAATAATTAAGGGGTGCATAGAAATATTGATCCTGAAAATGTAAATTTTGTTTCAAAATGAGGTTTGAACGGTAGTTTACAAAGAGTAGCTATGAAACAAGCAGCCAATTCTGTAGCCATGTTTGGAAACAAAGTCACTGTAGCATAATATGCCTGACAGTTGAATGTGTTTTACTAATGATAGCTGTAGACAAATAGGAGAGCCAAAAGTGAATTGAAATAACAGGAATCTATGTTGCAAGTATAATATGAGATGGCATTTGCAGATCCTATAATTTCCACTTTCTGTATCTATAGTATTCTGGATGTACAGTACCTTGATGCACTAAATTCTCTAGTTTAGATGGTTTTATTTCTCCAGTTGTTTCAAATATTAGTAAAAATAAAAATAGTTGTCAGCAACAGCTGATAAAAACAATATGGATTATCTTCCATGGATCCAAACTGTCTTCACTGTGTGAGCTCTTAGAATAAATTTGGTTTGTCATTCATTTAAAAGCTATAAATTACATTTTTGAAGGTAACTAAAATGTATTTTCATTGTATTTTTATGCTTTTGTAATTTATTCTGAAATCTGACCTAAATATTTGCCTGCAGCTTAAATTTTTATATATTTTAAATATTTGTGCTTACAGATTTTCCATAGTTGTATGACTTCTGGATGTCTTTTTATAAATTCTGGTGTAGTTTTGTGCAGATATAGACAAGTAGATGTTACCTGGAATTATTGCCATAATGAAAGGACTATGTCTTGATATCCAGATGAATTCTAATATGCTAATAGTAATTTCTTTCTTTCATTCTGGAATAAATACTTTGTTGAGATAAATGTCAGCTATGATGAACACAGGCTTCTGACTTTCTCTCTAGAGGTCTAAAAAGTTCTGAAGCACTCTTTGGGCAATGATCAAGCATCAGATTCACTTAACTAAGATAACGTTTTTGTTGTTCAGTCACACAGTTGATTCTGACCATTTGCGAACCCATGGACCATTGCCCTCCAGGCACCCCTGTCCTCCACCATCCTCCTCAACCCACCCAGCTCTGTACCCATTGCATCTACAATACCATGTAGCCATCTCATTTTTGGCCGCCCCCTTCTTTTGCCCTCCACCTTTCCCAGCATCAAGGCTCCTCCAACATCACATTTCAAAGGCGTCTATTCTTCTGTGCTCAGATTTCCTAATGATCCAGCTCTCACAATCATACATTACTACCGGGAATATCATTACTTTGAATATGCGGACTTTTGTTTGCAAGGTGATGTCTCTACTTTTAACTATGTTCCCCAGGTTTACCTTCATTGAGTTTACCTTCACCAGGACACCAAGGTCCCTTTCCTGGTTTGTCGCAGAGAGTTCAGACCCCATCAGTTTATAAATGTAATTGGGGTTTTTTGCCCCAACACGCATCACTCTGCACTTACTAATGTTGAAGCTCATTTGCCACTGTTTTGCCCACTCCCCCAGTGTCAAGAGATCCCTCTGGAGCTCCTCACAATCTCTCACAGTTTTCACTACCCTGTATAATTTAGTGTCGTCAGCAAATTTGGCTACCTTGCTTTTTACTCCTACCTCTGGATCATTTATGAAGAGGTTGAAAAGCAGGGGTCCCAGTACTGAACCTTGGGGGACCCCACACTTTACTTCCCTCCACTTGGAGAAGTGTCCATTTAGTGCTACTCTCTGTTTCCTGTCCCTTAGCCAGTTGCTGATCCAGAACAAGACCTGTCCCTTTATTCCATGACTGGTAAGTTTATTCAAGAGCCTTTGGTGTGGGACCTTGTCAAAAGCCTTCTGAAAGTCCAGATAAACTCCATCTGCAGTGATCCTGGATCCTAAGAAAGTAAAATCTGTCACTGATTCTACTTCTTCCCCATCAATTTTCCAGGGACTGATAGGGCCTGTTGCCATTTTATTGGTTTTCTTGATGATGATTCTCAAGCCAGCTTTTGCACTTTCTTCTTTCAACCTGAGGAGGAGCTTCTTTAGGTCTTCCTCACTTTCTGCCATTAGGGTGGTATCATATGCGTAACTCAAATTGTTGATGTTTCTCCCAGCAATTTTGATCCCAAATTGTGATTCCTCCATCCCTGCACTGTGTATTATGTGCTCTGTGTATAAATTGAATATTCAGGGTGATAAAATACAGCCTTGTCTTACCCCTTTACCTATTCCAAACCACTCCATCATTCCGTATTCCTTCCTAACTGTTGCTTCTTGACTCATGTACAGATTTCTCATGAGGCATATAAGGTGTTGTGGTATTCCCATCTCTTTAATTACTGTACTTGCCACATTTTGTTGTGGTCCACACAGTCAAATGCCTTGGTGTAGTCAATGAAACAGAAGTAGACTTGTTTCTGATATTCCACTGTTTTCTCCATGATCCAACAAATGTTGGCAATGTGGTCTCTTGTTCCCCTGCCTCTTTGGAACCCAGCCTGCACTTCTGGTAGTTCTCTCTCCACATGTTGCTGCAGTCTATCCTGTATTACCTTGACCATAACCTTGCTAGCATGTGGGATGAGTGCAATTGTTCAATAATTTGAACATTCTTTGGCATTACCCTTTTTTGGGGGATTGGAATGTATACTGATCTTTTCCAATCCTGTGGCCACTGTTTTGTTTTCCAAATCTGTTGGCATATAGAATGCAATAATTGGATTCCATCATCTTTGAAAAATTCAACTGAGATAACATCATCTCCACTAGCTTTGTTGTCTGCAGTGCTTTTTAGGGCCTTTCCGACTTCACTCTCTAGGATGTCTGGCTCAAGTTCAGTGTTCTCATCATTGTGATTATCAGGGCTGTTGGAAGTCCTTTTTGTATAGTTCCTCTGTGTACTCTTGCCATCTTTTCTTTATCTCTTCTGCATCACCTAATGCATTGCCATTTTTGTCCCTTATCATGGTCATTTTTTCTTTAAACGTTCCCTTGATTTCCACAATTATTATTTTTTGAAAATATCTCTAGTCCTACCCCTTATGCTGTTTTCCTCTATTTCTTTGCACTGTTCATTTAGGTAGGTTTTCCTTATCTCTCCTTGCTTTTCTTTGAAATTCTGTATTCAATTGGTTGATTTTTTTCCTTTCTCCTTTGCCTTTTGTGTTCTTTCTTTCCTCTGCTATTTTAAGAGCTTCATCAGACAACCACTTTGCTTTCTTATGATTCTTTTATTTTGGTATGGCTTTCCTTGCTGCCTCCTGTATGATGTCCAACGCCTCTGTCCATAATTCTTCTGGCACGCTGTCTATCAAGTCTAAGCCATTAGATCTGTTCCACACCTCCACTGTGTATTCCTTAGGGATGTTGTCTAGGTCATACCTGTCTGGCCTAATTGTTTTTCCTATTTTATTTAGTCTAAGCCTGGATTTTGCAATCAGTAGATTATGATCTGAGACACAGTCTGCTCCAGGTATCATTTTTGCTGACTGTATGGAGGTTCTCCATCTTTGGCTGCAGAGTATGTAATCAATCTGGTTTCGATGTTGGCCATTTGGTGATGTCCATGTGTAAAGTTGCCTCTTGTGTTGCTGGAAGAGGGTGTTTGCTAGGACCAGTGTGTTAACTTGGCAGAGCTCTATCACTCTTTGCCCTGCTTCATTCTGTTTTCCAAGACCAAACTTGCCTGCTATTCCATTTACTTTTTGATTTCCTATTTTGGCATTCCAATCTCCTATGATAATGTGGACATCAATTCTTGGTGTCTGTTCTATGAGGTGTTGTAAGTCCTCATAGAACTGGTCAACTGTGGCTTCATCTGCACCAGGGGTTGGTGCATAAACTTAAATTACAATGATACTGAATGGTTTTCCTTGGATTCGGACTGAAATCATTCTATCATTTTAAAGATTGTATCATTTTTAAGATTGGAAACAAGTGCTGGAAAGTGAGATCATTTAAATATATCTTGAAAGAAAGGTAATGTGGACCTGTGATATGCCAAATAAAAACTGATAGAAACTTCTGTGAAATGCTGCTCACTGAAATTCATAGGATGTTCACCAACCATCTGTAGTAAAACAAAAAGTCAAGTACCAGCTTCATGGATTCCCCCCCCCCCCCCAAGTATTACTCAACGGCATTACGTTGTTAATAAAATTTCTTTATCCGAAACTATAATTTAATATTCATGTATCTAATTTACATGTGACAAAGTAGCATATTCTAAAATTAGAGTGTAACCAGCAAACTATTGACTACTGTAAAGAATACGAAAGAAACACAATCCAAACATTTCTTAGTAAAACAAAAGATACAACTTTTAACCAGGGGATTATTTTAGTTGTTGTTTAAACATAGCTCTAATTATGGCTTGAAAAAATTGTTCAAGCACACAAACATTTTTGTGAAAGAAATCTTGTGTATATACATAAAGTCCAAGAGTATACGACCAAAATTCTGTTTGTAAATTTATAGTTGGTACAGTAATAAGACTGAATGCCTGCCATTTTTATTTTTTAAAAAAGGTTAAACCAATGTATAGAAATGGTTTCTGATCTGAAATTCTCCCATGTAAACTGAAATGAAATGTCATTTCCTCGGTAAATTGAAGCTTTACAGAGAACCTAATTTGCACTTATTGTAAAATTACAATAGACTATTGGACTGCAACTCTCTTGTTCCAGTATTATTGGCCTTAATACATATGAAAAGTATGTCTGATGTTGAAATTGAGATATTATGTCCATTTCAAATAAAAACAGAGTAACTACATACAAAACAGTGAATCTTAACAGAATCAACATGCACTAAGCCTACTCTTATGCAAAATTAATTTCTTCCAGGAAACTGCATCCAACCTTTGGCCTTCACAAAGGTATATGTTTTGTCCCTTGGTAATACATTTGGACTTTTGTATTCAAATACTAGTTTAGTAGCACAATGCCACAAACGTTCTGTTCCACTGGTATATCCTTTAGCTGCTCTTGGGCTTCCATAGAATCTGTGCCCCTACAGTCACTTCTCTTTACGCTTTTAGTGAGCCTCACGGAAAGTTCTTTCAGTTATGTACAAACAGGCTTCCTTATTCATCCTCTTCTGGTTCCTGTGATAAAATCAGTGCTTCTTCCTTTAAACAAGCACTAAAGAAGCTGAGAATTGTGCTATAAAGGTGATATTTACTCTTCTCAGATGTGATGTAATGGCCTTCATCTGGATAGATCTAGGTGAGGAAAATGAAAGAAATAGACTTTAAAAATCAAGTGATATGGGTCCCTTCAATTTATTTCAAATGGTTTTGCATCAATACAGAATGGATGCATTAGGAAATGTTATAGCTTCATCCAAAACCCATAAAATACAAACCCAAATTCATTTTCTTGATCTTTTAAACTTGGTTTTTACAGCTTTCACTAAAATTTAAGCACTAAAAGTATTTACAAATTTTATTTAAAATGGCCATTCTCATACAGATTTTCAAGATAGTTTAAAGTAAGATAGCATATTTAATTTGCATCAGATATTGGTGGATGCAATCAGTCTTTAAAATAGCTCAAGATAATGTTGCATAATTATATAGATCTAATATGAATTTACAAACTGATCAAAATGGTTTATTCCAACAAGAAACACTTAATAAAACTCTCATATTCTGGATAAGCTGCAGGCTGAAGTATTTATATATTTAGTATTTGTACATGGAAGTGAGTAATGAGTGCAGTTCTGCAAGGTGCTGGCTAGGTGCTATTCTAAATAATATTCCCAAAAGGTCCTATAAGCAATCGTAAGTACACTTATATATTGTTCCATAGTGTTTAATGCACTCTCTGGGTGGTTCAAAAGGTAATTAGCATTTTTTGCACCAAACATTACTAAACTTGGTAGAATTGAAGGCTGAGTCAACCTTGAGCCTCATCAGAATCAAACTCACAACATTAACAGTTTTTGGCTGTAGTGCAGCAGTTTAACCACTATATCACAAGGGCTCTTTTGCAACATATCATTTTATTTCAAATGTTTAATCACATAATGTCACCATTATCTCCAATCTCCAAAGCATGGAGTTCTGATGTATTTCTGTTCTGACATACTGGTGGTCTCCATTTCATTCATTCATTCGTTCATTCATCATTTGCACCCCACCTTTCTCCCCAAGAGAACCAAAGGCAGTTTACCATATTGGAACAAACAATAATTAGAAGCTAAAAATACAATGAATTATCACAATACTTAAAAGTAATTAAATTATTGTTATGATCAATACTAATATTGTATTAGTATATAAAATGGTTTGAAACAAATTTGGAAAAAAGACATAGCTCTGTTTAAAACCTTTTCATAGATAGCCAATCACAGGGGGGGGGGGGAAATACTTGCCTAGAAATAAAGGTCTTTTCTTCCCAGTAGAAAGGCAAGAAATAGGGGGTTGACCTAGCCTCTCATGGTGGGGAGCTCTATAGTTTGGTAGCAGCAAAAACGAAAGCTCTCTCTGATGTACTCACTAAACACACCTGTGAGTGTGACAGAACTAAGTTAAAGACCTCCTCTTTATCTTAAAAACTGGGCAGGCTCATACAAAGAGTTGTGATTTTTCAGACCCCTTGGACCCAACTCATTAAGAGCATTATAGGCCAAAACCAGCACTTTGGACTGGACCCAGAAAACATTCGAGCTGTTATAACAAAGAGCATACCTGTCAACCTTCCCGGATTGGCCGGGATTTCCCAATTTTTGGCGCTGATTTCCCGCCCGCAGCTGCCAAAACCCCAGAATTGGAAGTGGGGGAAAAGAGGTACTGTGCATCCCTTCTGCGCAAGTCGCATTCTATGCATGCGTAGAAGGCTTTTATGCTTGCGTAGAACCCTTTTACGCTTGCGTAATACCCTTCTACACTTGCGTAGAAGGCTACACAAGCATAAAAGGGTTCTACGCAAGTGTAAAAGCCTTCTACGCATGCTTAGAGTGCGACTTGTGCAGAACCGTTGTGTGCAGGTCCTGGATTGTCCCAAGCCGCGGTTGACAGGTATGACAAAGAGAGCTAGATATTTCTTGTAACCAGGCTAAATAAACATTCTGGTTGCAGCATTTTGGATATAACTAAGGCAAGTGTCACAGTGACGACATATCAGGGAATGGGCATACCTGTATCTGGTGTATATATTTTAACTGTTTCAATGTAGCCCTGTGCACTGTTGAGACCTGGGCCCAGAGATAAATCCAGGAGTAAACTCAAGTTATGAAGTTGTATTTTCAGGGGGACTGTAACCCCATAAAGCATGGGCTGAATCTCTCTTCCTTGATCTCCTTTGCGACTGACCAGCAGAACCAACACTGACACACATTCTGTTCAGTTCCTGATGTAGGTCATGTAGCAGAGTTCAGGTACTAGTATCTATTGTTATTTGATCTGAGGCGATTCTCATCTTATCCCATCCAATGTACAGAGCTCTCTTAGTGGTAGAGGCAGGTCTACAATATTAAAAGATGATACAGGCAAACTGGTTTCCCCCCAAGTGTTTAGTCTCAAATTTCAGCCGCAATTATTATTAATTATAAAAGTACAGTAACAGTAAAATACAGACTAATGAGCTGCACCCAGTTGAACAACAGAAAATAAAAATGGAGGCCAAAACTCTTTTGAGAAAAATAATGCAAGTAAGAACAACTGTGTAAAAACCTTCTCAAATTTGCTTACTGACTGTTATGCAAACAGATATGATTGACTGTGTGATTATTTGCTAAACTGAAGGATGTAAAGAACATGGTGGGCAGCCTGTAGAAGATAGAATCACTTGCACTATGCCCCAGTAGTAGTAGTAGTAGTAGTAGTAGTAGTAGTAGTAGTAGTAGTAGTAGTAGTAGTAGTAGAACAACACTGGCAAGAGATTTATAAGCCTGTATAAGTCAAGCAGTGTAAATAATTGCAGCTAACTGCTTATAGTTCATGGTCCATGCTTCAGTGTGTGACAACTAGTGTACAATGTAGTGTACAATGTAGTGACTAGTTTACAATGTAGAATACAATCATCCTTAAGTACTAGCACTTCACGACTGTGACCTACACTATTACACTATTTGACTTATAATGGTATCTGGAAGTAACTGGATTCTGGCCAAAGTTTTAAACATTAAAAGCATTCAATCTCATGCTGGTACTTCAGTCAGAATTTTCTCTCTCTTTCCCATCCTTTGCAGACCTTGGCACTGCCAGAAACTTGGCTCCAGAGAAGTTCTCATCTCCCAGCAGCATTTTGGGGGAGGGGGGGCACAGAGGTTGTGGTTGGGAGGGGAATTTGCCCTCTCATAATTCTACTGAAGCATTTCCATCAGTAGTGGTATCCTTTTGGAATTTGGTAATGTGTTTAAGGGGGGGAATCTTGCTCACTTTAAAACTCGTATTTTTAAAATTATTTATTAAGGTATTGGTTGTTATTTGCACCATCTCTTTAACAGATTGTAGTTTACATAAATTAAGTACTGAAGTTATTCAAATAATGTACATTATAATGTGATTGTTAAAATTCTACTGGCATTTACAATAGGTCTGTGCAACCTGTGTCAGCTAATTGTGGACAACTAGCAAGGATTGGGATGTATTTGGTTGTGTAGTCAGGCATCAGACAAGTTATGTTAATTGACTGCAGTTAGCTGTGTCACTTTCTGCATACTACATGAATACACTATTTGAATTCTGGCCTGTACATTACAAATAACAGCAAGGAAATAAGAAGTTTAATAAATACCTAAAATTAGATAAAATTGTGCTGAAATTGTTGAAGGTACAAAGAGTTAAAGACTCCCAAGCAATACATACCTGCATAGTATAATTCACTCCGGCTTTTATTAGATGTTTAATTAATTCTGCTGAATGCTGGAAATGGACTTTAGCTATGGGACAACAATATCTGAATGTTAGTGAAAGGCATTATTAATATGCAACAGTTTCTACTGATGAGTTGCAACAGTGTCATTACTTCGATGACTGTGCTTTTCGTATTAAGCAGCAAAGCTTTGCACATGATACCATTTTTTCATTGTAATTTGAGGAACAATTTCCTTACTTACATCAGAATAGCTAAAGCATTGTGGCCCTGAGAGGATGAGTGTTCTGGTTCCTGCATCTTTTATTCAAGCTATTAGGTGGCCTTAGAGTACTTACATGTATTTCCATGTATACTGATACACAAATCTAATTAAGCTGAAATAGGATTTGAAAGTCTCTTTTTTACATGCATACTCAGTCTGAAAAAGCAGAGAATATTTAAAGTGCTGTTGTAATGTCTATGAAATATTCAGAACACATGAAGAAATAAATAAACCTTATTATTATTATTATTATTATTATTATTATTATTATTATTATTATTATTATTATTATTATTATTATTATTATTATTATTATTATTATTATTATTATTATTCAACCATTTGGTTCTTAGTCAAGGACTGGAATAAAATTAACAGTTCAAGCTCTCACCAAGGACCTAAGAACTGTTAAGGTAACATCTGAGTATACAGTATTTATTTTTATTTTATTTTATTATTTATATACCGCCCTCCTTGCCCTGGGGTGACTCAAGGCGGTTTACATTTCATAAGATATACATAGGGGCCCAACGGCTCCTCTTCTGCCCACCCAGCCCTTGGGTGGGTGAAAGTCCAGGGGGTGGGTGGGTAGGGGGTGGCATGGATGGAAAAGCCACCTCTCTCTCCCCCACCCCAACGGCTCCTCTTCTGCCCACCCAGTTCCTAGTAGAGTTGTTTTTGGATAATTAGGATGTTCAAGTTTGATAAGCAAAAGGTATAGATTAGCCCAGTTCTTCTCCATCCTAGCTAGCTCTTTCAGGTGGAGTAAGGTATGAAGAAGAGAGTCTTCTTTATATGTGAAACATCTCCATTGGCAACCTTGACTCAATACCTACCAACATGCATTCTGCTTCATTGCCAGACAGCACAACAGAATTATCATGCCATAGTACAGTAAATGTGAATGTCCTGTGGTTCAAGATTAAAATACCACTGGGTATTTTCCACTATATTTACTGTGCAATAACTTTTTAACTCAGATATCTGTGCTGCTGGGCACTCAGTATACATATTGTATTGATTTTCCAAAGATAACTTCTTGAAATGTGTTAGAACAATCATTTTGTGAAATTGCAATAATGTTCTTGTTTATTCAGCTGGGTAATATCTCCTATACTGGACAAACTTAGATTTCAAGGATTTATTTGTATCTGCTTTCCTGAAATGGCCCCGTTGAGCCAAATACTAAAATACATTCACTATTGAGCTTTGTGTTTTGATTAAGCCAGTAAAGGAATAAATGTACTTAAGCTACAGGGCAGACTCTCAAAGAATAAAAGCTGAAAATTGTCAGTTTAGTTGATTTTTCCAAGGGAACACTCCATTCATTCTCAATACACTTTAGTTTTGCTTTTTTTAAAAAAAAATATGAAAGTAGTGGTTGGCTATGGTATCATTCCTTCAAGCAAAGCAAAATTAGGTTTTGTAAAATAATTTGAGGATCCAATCCAAAATCATCAAATGAATCAGCACAAGATAATTCTAATATCTATGTTTTCACAGTTTTCCCTAAGATTGTATTTTAAGAAAATCTGCTTCCCTAGAAATATTATTCTAATTTTAATTCAGGTCATGACTGAAAATATAAATATAGGAAGTATAGTACAGAATAGGATAGATCTAGACTTGGATTTAACAAAGTTTGTCTAGTGCTAAGTAAAGTTTGGTAGCAATTTTTTTTATGATCCTCTTCCCTGCAGTCTATTTACCTTAAGATATTGTATGTCATAGCTTTTTCCTCTGACATTAATATTTTGCCAATGGCAGAACTGGAAACATTTAAATATTGATGCTTTCAGTTATTAATACATGTTGTCTTTTGCTGATGACGTAGAATTTTATATGATTTAAACAAATTGGTACCTACAGTTGCTAACAGTTACAAATCTTCAGAAAGAGAAATGTCTAAAATGATACATATATTTATATCTAAAACTGTCAGTTGAAACTGACATTAGGCTCTCTCAGGACAGACAAAGCTTAGTATCACCAAAAAGCACACACACAACTACCAAGCTTTTCTTTCATGGACCTTCTTTATGAGGCAATCTGTAGTGTGTAAATACTTACTATCAGCTGTTCCATGTATGATTAACACATTTTCTTCCTTAAAGCCATGGATATTGTGTAACACGCTGGAGGCCTTTAGGAAAGAAATACACAGGCTTGTTGAGTGGTTTTGCATTTCAGATGCTAATGGGACCCTACCCATAGAATCTTTTACTCACCTGATAAGCATGTTCTTCCTTTGATGGAAGGCCTAGGTATCTTTCAGAAAAAGCTGATGCTGTATATGGTAAACAGGAAAACTTCATTTCACTTAAGTTGCTTTTGGATGGGATGTGTTAACCTGTCTAAGTACGAGAAGAGTAGAAGACTACAAAATGCACCAAGCCTTCCCCGATATGCACTATTTGCCACATATATCTTCATATTACTGTAATGTCTTATCTCTTTCAGAGAGAACAAATGAACTAATTTTATAATGCATGGACTGAATACTGCAAACTATTACTCACCATACAATCGCATGTCTGTAATTGGTGCAATCACAGCTCCACACTTGAAAAGCCTTTCATTGGACTTCAGAATCATTGATGCAATGTATCCTCCGTAGCCCTACAAAACAACCTAATGTGAGTTAAAATGTGCTCATTATTACCTTAATGAAACTATCTTTTGTTACACAATTCCACAGCATTTACATTCATTTATATGGCTCTTTCATTTAATCTATTTTTATGGCTCCCCTTCACATTATGTGACTCACAAAGCAACAATTAAGAAACAATCATGGATGTTTAGGATAATGTTTGCTTTAAAAACACATGTTTAAACTGATGTACAGTGCAATAATGTTGAGCATATACATCTTATTTGACATCTGACACTAAACATGTTTTGTTTTGCTTTTGTGTACATCCTAAATTCACAGTTTAAGTTGGTCATTTTATGCAGTTTCCCTTTTTATTTATAGTTTAAATGATTTTAATATTTCTTTCATATAATTTAGACAATTTATGCCTCTCTGGCTATGTGTAGTATTCAACCCAGTGTTTCCCAACCTTTAGTTTTTTGACTTCAGTTCCCAGAAGCATAAGTCAATTCCCCAAAGCACTGATCAGCCAAAGTACTGATTTAGGCTTCTGGGAATTAAAGTTCCCCTGTGGGTGTGGTCCCCATGTTGGGAAGCTCTGCCTTCAACCTAATCTCAAAAGCCCTTTGAAAGTGTTCAGTACAGATGTCTGACAACATTTATCCTTGGAATCACTAGGCTGACCTAGATAAGGAACAAGAAAATAATTACTATTGACCACAGTATCTTGCTGGGGTGATTGTCAGAGTTGAGGATCTGAGGCCCTGTTTTACAGTAGATTTGTTCCTTGCTTGAGGATCCTCCCCAGAGAGTCCAGCTTGGGGAATGCTTGTTAGCATCATGGACACTCCAATAGGGTGTTCCTCAGGGGTTGACCATTTCCCCAAAGCAATTTAATATCTATGTGAAGCTGTTGGGAGGGATCATCCTGAGATTCTGAGTATTCTGTCACCAATATGTGGATGACATGCAACTCTAACTCTCCTTTACATCATCTGCAGTGCCTGGATGACTGCCTGGCCATGGTGCTGGAATGGACCAAAGCTAACAAGCCAAGACTGAACCCAGGTAAGATAAAGGTGCTGGTGTTGAGGGTCCGTCTGCCCAACTAGGAGCCCTGACCCCAATGCTAGATGGGATGGTCTTGTCCCTTAAGGACCAAGTATGCAACTTGGGGCTCATATTATATTGCTATCTGACCCTGGAAGCACGAATTGCAGCAGTGTGTAAATCTGTTCCCCCACCCCCATCTATACCAAATAGCTCAGTTGTGTCTCTACTTGTAAAGGCAGTCCCTCATAACTCTAGTTATCTCGCTGGTAATCTCTCATATCAATTACTGTAATGCTCTCTACATGGGGCTCCCCGTGTTCCTGATACGGAAACTTCAAAGGGTACAGAATGTGGCTGCCAGGCTGGTTACTGGGGCAAGAAAGTGCATATGTGTCTCCCCAATCTTGGCGGAATTGCATTGGCTTTTTGTTGCATTCTGTGTCAGGTTCAAGGTGACTGTGCTAACTTCAAAGCCCTAAACAGTTTGGGACTTTCCTACTTGGTAGATCATCTACCCCTCAGAAATCAGGCCTGCTTCACCCACTCTTTTCTGACAACTCAACTCCAAGTACCAAATCCCAGGTTGGCTAGAAAGTCTGTTGGAGGGCTTTCTTGGTGGCAGCTCCGGCAAACTGGAATGCTCTACTTGGGGAGCTACATTTGATTGACTGTTAGTGACCTTTAAGAAGCAACAGAAAATCTTTCTTTTCAAGGAGGCCTTTGGCAGCTTATGGAAGACCAAATAGGAGACCCTCTTATCATTTTTTGCCACTTGGGCTATTGGTCCTCAGTTCTGATTTGACGAGGTGGTGGTGGTTGTTCTATGGTTTTATGGTGCCTGCTTTGCTCTTTTTAACATTATGAGCTGCCCAGAATGGAAGTGAATTCCAGATGGGTGGGGTATACGTCTAATAAATAAATAAATAAAAAAAAGGTACCCAGACACACAACAGCTCTAGCTTCGGCAGCTATCTCATTTGGTCACAGACAGATTATCCGTTTAGGACATTGGTCCTTGACAGATAGAGGTTTCTCACTCTTGATGTCAAAATTAGATGATAAAGGAAATTTCCCATCCCATTCATTTTGCTTTGTTTTCTGCAAATATCATTTGAACTGAATTGCAATTGTTGTAATCTAGTTCCATGCTTTCTTATGACAAATGAAATTTTCATATATGTGTGACTCAGTAGAGGAGGTGCGTAAACTCTAAGGATGTGGCATTTATTTGTCTGTTTATTTACTTTGGACTCCATTCTGAGAATGCTGCCTTCTTCACCCACACCTAAATTGTGTTCTCCTGGAGAAAGGCCAGGCTAGACGTCAATGGCCTAGGTGCAAAATAGAAAAGGAAGCTGCCCTGCTGCTTGCTGGTCATGTTCTCATGCACAGAACAAGGGACAACAGGTTCCAACCCTACTCTAGCTTTCAGATAAGCATATGTGTAAGGAACTAATGCAAGCGCGGCAACAAAATGGCCGCCGCGTTCTTTGCGGCCGCCCCACCGGACTTGGACATCCGGGTAGTTAGGGGGCGTGGCCAGCACCCTTTAAAAGGGGTGGCCACGAGGCAGCCGCGCTGCCATTTTGCGAAGCGACGGAGAGGAGAAGTTTTTCCCCAACCGCTCCGTCGCACTCCCCTTTAGCTGGGAAGCCTTTTTTGGGCAGCGGTTTCTTCTTCACTTCTTTCTTCGGCTTCCCAACGATTTGCAGCAATGCCTTCCAAAAAGAAGGCGATGGCGAATGCGGTTCGCACTTCCAGGAGGCGCCAGCCGGGTCGGAGGACCGCGACTGCGCCCCCTCAGCAGGCCCCCTTTCTGGGGGCGCCCACCGGGACCAGCGGGATGGGGTCGATTGCTCCCTGGCCTGAGGCTGGGCAGCCTCAGGCCGGCCCGGCAGGGGATGCGGCCCCCGGCCCGCAATTAGCGGCCACCGGCCTGGGCCTGGCGCATAGCCAGGCTGGGCCTTCGGGCCTTGGCATGCAGCTTCCAGCGGTGGGCTTTAACCAAGGGGGTTGGCTGGGTTCCCTTCCCTGGCAGGGCATGCCCCCGGCCCCTCCGGGGCCGGTGGTTGGGGCATGGCCATATGTGGGCCCCGGGGTCAAGAGACCTGGCCCGGCGCCAGTGACCGGTGGGCCGGCTGGCCCTTTGCCCCCCATCAGCGTTGGGGGCTATGTAAACGTTGATGCCCTACTGGTCCGCGTAGCGGCCCTCGAGGCATCTTTAGGGGTAGTTAATCCATCTGGGGCACCTTTTGGTTTACAGGTCAACTCAGCACCTGCCGGTCCTCGGCAGGCGGCCAAAAGGGTTGAGCTGCCTGAGGCAAGTAGGTCGGCACCAGCCGCGGCCTCGCAGCTCCCCACGCAGCAGGTGCCGCCAGCGGGTAGTGGTCAGGCCCCATCTACGAGCTCGGTTGCGGTTGCGAGCTCCGACGCTCGCAGTGGGCCGGAATCCCCAGTGGGGGCGGCCCATGGGGGTGCAAATTGTGAGTATACGGTCCAAGCTAGTGCACCCACACCACAACCCACAACAGGGGGAGGTTTACAGTGGCCGTGGCCTCGCCTGGCTGGGACGGCGGGTCAGCCGCCGCCGGCCCATCAGGGAACGGCTCCAACACTCCAAGGCCCCTCTTGGGGCGGGGTACCCTGTCTTCCAGGGAACTTACTGGGGGTGGCGGGGCTGGTCCAGGCTCCTTTCATGGTGCCCAGCACTGTCAATGTTCCGGTGTCGGCCTTGCCAACAGCAGGTTATTCATTGCCCCTCGGGGATCACCTGGCCCAGGCCACCAAGGAAAAGATCTGGCGGGGGGAGTATGTGGACATTTTCTCCCTCTTGAACAGAGAACCCACCAAAGAGGAGAGGGAGGGGCAGGACGAGAAGGACAAGGAGCAGTCTCGTCGACGTAAGCCGCCACGCACGTGGGCCAACTGGTTACCCGCGTACCTTATATACATGGCGGTGTACCTCAGGGCCCGGCCTGACCTGGCAATTCCGATGGTCCAGTATTTGGACAACATATACCGGGCAATGGTTGATTTCCCTGGCCCGTCGTGGTTGGCTTACGACGAGGAATTCCGTATGAGAGTGCCCCTACACCCGGAGATGAGGTGGGATGAGCCCTGCCAGAAGCTGTGGCTTCTGTACATGACCCCCACGCGCCCGGCACCAGGGGAGAGGTACCATTGTGGACATGCGGTCCAGCGAGCTGCTCCAGCCCAGGCACCCCACCAGGTGGCGGGGCAGGGGGTTCCAGCCCGCCTGCTGTGTTGGAGCTTCTCGGCCAATGGTGCGTGCAACAGGAAGCAGTGCCGATGCAGGCATGAGTGTCCCTCTTGTGCTGGCCCCCATGCCGCCTCCGCGTGTCCTAGGGCAGGCGGACTGCGGGGCAGAGGTAGAGGTGGACAGGGAGCGGGCAGAACTGCCGCGGAGGGAGCTGGTCAAGCAAAAGGTCCCCTCCCCAATTAATGTGGACATGTTGGAGCGTTGGCTCACGATGTACCCGAGGAGGGCAGATGCAGCTTACCTGCTTGAGGGTTTCCAGCAGGGGTTTCACATTCCTTTCACAGGGGTCAGGTCCCCTCAAGATGCACCCAACCTGTTATCACTCAGGGGAAGGGAGGAGGTGGCTGCCATGAGCATTGCTAAGGAGGTTGCTGCTGGCAGGGTCGCTGGCCCTTTCCCTGTCCCACCATTTCCCAATCTCAAGGTTTCCCCGTTGGGGTTAGTGCCCAAGAAGTCACCGGGGGAGTTCCGTTTGATACACCACTTGTCTTACCCGGCCGGCCGTTCGGTCAATGATGCTATCCCTGACGACCTTTGTTCAGTCAGGTATACATCTTTTGATCAGGCCCTGCGCATGGTGCGCTCATGTGGCCCGGGTGCACTACTGGCTAAGTGCGACATTAAGTCAGCGTTCTGTCTTCTGCCAGTGCACCCGGGCGACTTTGAGCTGCTGGGTTTCAAGTTCCGGGGTGAATTTTATTTCGATAAAGCCATGCCTTTTGGCTGCTCCATTTCATGCTCAGCATTTGAGCGCTTTAGCACCTTCCTCCAATGGGCCTTTGTTTGCAGGTCAGGGTCCCGGTCTGTAGCCCACTACCTCGACGGTTTCTTATTCGGGGGTGAACGGGGCTGGGACACGTGCACGCGTCTCCTAAATACATTTCAGACGCTAATGAAGGAACTCGGTGTCCCTTTAGCGCCCAAAAAGACCAAGGGCCCTTCAACCAAGCTCACATTCCTGAGGGTTGAGATTGACACGGTTGTGCAAGCATCCAGGTTACCTGTTGATAAGGTTTCCGGATCGTTGCACTCATTTTGGACTTGCTGGCAAAACGCAAGGTGTCCCTTCGGGAGCTCCAGGTGTTACATGGTCACCTCAATTTTGCTTGCAGGGTCATCGCACCTGGCAGAGCATTTGCTCGACGCTTGTGCGACGCCATGACTGGCTTGGCCAGGCCCCACCACAGGGTCCGACTGAACATGGGCATGAGGGCTGATATGCTCATCTGGCTTCAGTTCCTGAGGGAATTCAACGGGGTGTCCTTTTGGAGGTCCGACCTTTTGGTTTCCCCTCGTTTTCAGGTTCAGTCGGATGCATCAGGGTCCCTGGGTTATGGGATTTACTTCAAAGGGAAGTGGGCCTATGGCAGATGGCCGCCAGCCTGGTGGGGCACAGATCGCTTGCGCGATCTCACGTATCTGGAATTTTTCCCCATTCTGGGAGCTTTGATGCTATGGGGCGAGGAGTGGGCCAATTCGGTCGTCCATTTCTGGTGTGACAATGCGGCGGTTGTCCACATTGTCAATTCACAGACGTCAAAATCTCCCAGGGTTATGGAACTGGTTCGCCAGTTTGTGTTGCGCAGCCTACGCCTCAATGTGCTTTTTAGGGCCAGACATGTTCCAGGTATTAATAACGATATTGCTGACGCTTTGTCCCGCCTGCAGATCCCCCGGTTCCGTGCCTTGGCCCCGGATGCAGAGGAATTTCCCTCGCTGCTCCCGGACAAGATATGGACGCTTGGCAAGGAGAGGTGAACCGGGCGATCGGCATGTCGCTCGCCACCCGCACGCGTAAGGCGTATAACCATGCATTCAGTTCATTCAGGGCCTTTTGTGCCCAATCACGGCTGCCGGAAAGTTGGCCCATCCCAGTGGCTCACGTCCTCCAATTTATGGTTTACTTACATGCCCAGGGCTTATCCCCCCCGCACCATAGCATCCAGGCTGTCAGCGCTGGCATTCATGGCCAAGGTGGGTGGTTTTGCTGACAGCACAAATGATTTCCGCATACGACATGTTTTGGAAGGGTGGGTGCGGGAACGTGGGCGCAGCCCGGACGACCGCCACCCTATTTCTCCGGGGGTACTTACCCACCTTGCACGGGGTTGGCATGACCTGTGTTTCGACAGGTATGAGGCAACCCTGTTTCACGCGGCTACTACGGTGGCCTTTTTTGGGGCGCTCCGCATCAGTGAGCTGGTGCTACTGTCTAAGGCGGATGCGAGTCATAGGGCACTGGAACTCGAAGATGTCTATGTTTCCAATGATTGGGCTCAGCTGAGGATACGCTCCTCTAAGGTTGATCAGCACGGTGTAGGCAGTGGTGTAAGACTGCTACGATGTTCCATGGCAGACATCTGTCCGGTTGGTGCCCTACAGGAGTTCCTTGCACTACGTGGTACGCACCCTGGCCCGTTTTTCTGTCACCAAGATGGGTCTCCCCTTACTAAATTTAAATTTTGGAAGGTGACCGGTAAGGCGCTAGCCAGTGTGGGCCTCCCTGGGGCTCGTTACGGCACCCATTCATTTAGGATAGGGGCGGCTTCCACCGCAGCGGCGTTTGGGTACTCTGGGGCTGAAATATGCAACATGGGACGGTGGGGATCACGGTGTTTTCAGTTGTATGTTCGCCCTCTTCAACAGTGAGTACCAGTTAAGTCACTGCACGGTTTCCTTTTTTCCTTGACAGACCCTGGGTGTCATCTTACACCGGTGACAGTATGGCTGGTGGGCCACAGCTATGTGCACAGGGCAGCGCAGTTTGCTGCGGCGACAGAGTGGGGACCCCGACTGGGACTGGGTGCATCCGCAAGTCTCAGGTGGTACGGTAAGCGCGGAATGTTATGGCGGGAACTGTTGCCATTCCTTTTCTCCATCAGGGATGCTGACCCGCCTGATGTCCTGATTATACACCTCGGGGGTAATGATTTGGGACAGGTCATGGGCCTATCTCTGAAGCATGCGATTTGCGGTGACCTGGCCTACTTGCATTATGTGTGGCCCGCCACAACCCTACTTTGGTCGGACATGATACCGCGGCACGCTTACAGGGGAGGGTTTAACCTCCAGGCCCTTGATCGGGCTCGGCGCTCGGTGAACAGGGCTATTGCCCGGTTCTTTATGGACAAGGGTTGGGGGCGCGTCATACGACACCCCACCATCAGTCTCCAAAATTATGAGCTTTACACAGGGGATGGGGTCCATCTGTCGCCGGGAGGTATGGACCTCTTGTTGGGAGATTGGCGAGCAGGCCTGTTGACCGAGCTGACAGTCTGGGGGGGGGCGGTGAGCCTTTGTTGAAGCCTCCCCGTGTGGCGGGTAGCACTGGTAAGGTAAACATTTATGACCCACAGGTATCCGGCAGGTTCGCAATTGACTGGACAACACTAGACAGGCACAAGTTGGTTAACGTTGTCCGGTCAACGATGAACCAGGCAATGGGGTGATGGCACGAGCTGGGCAGCATGCATCACCCCGTTATTTTACGGATACGCGTCAGAGGGTGGGGTCAGTAGTTAGATTATTGACTACAGTCAACAATTTGTTTGTTGTCAACAAACAAATTGATACAAATGGATACATTGTAACCAATTGCCGTTGGCAATTTTGGGTGGAACCTTACCAGTGTTACTTCGGCCTGCTTGCCTTAAGAATTATAATTGGTTGAATACCAATAGAAATTTATAATTCGGACTAGGGCATGAATCAATAAATGTGGCCCAATGCCGTTATCCACTTTTACCAGTGTCTGAGTCCTTTATTGGGGGGTGCGCCTGCAATGATGGTAGGATAAATCAACACATGAAGGCAGTAATCATTAGGTAAATATCATTAGCATATGTCTACCAACAAAAATATTTCACCCACTAAAAAGTACTCAGTGATCATGATACCATATCTGTCTCAAAATACAGAGTATATTCTACTTTTCATGAAGATGACAAATCCAGCTTTTCATTTTATTTTTCTTCATCTTAATACACCCATCCATATAAAATAAGGGTAGATCTATTCTAAACTTTTAAGAGAGGAAATCCAAGATATAGCAATCTTACTTTAAAATTTATTTGACCAACAGTAAGGTCCTCTGTAGAAGGCTGTTATATTTTTCTACCCTTCTGCCACTCCTTTGAAAGTGGATAATATTTCTCCTTCAGTGATAATTCTATGCAAAGTAAAAGCTGAAATTTTCCAAAGGATGCAAGCACCTATGCATACAAATTAAAAGTATTTAGTTCTATGTAATGTGAATTTTGGAGAATCTTTTTTAATCAGTGATAAGCAATTTATATATAAATGAGGCAGTTAACTACTAGCCATTTTGTAATGTTTCCACATGAGCACCCTTAAGAACATAAGAACAGCATTGCTGGAAAGGGCCACAGCCCATCCAGTCCAGCATTCTGTCACACACAGTGGCTCAATCTTTTTCATATCAAAGAGAAAGAAAGCAGATCAAACAATAATTCACATTACATATGATTATCATTTTTAAAAAAAGTAATTTCTACTACTAAGCCAATGTACAGACTGAAATGCATACTTCACATTTCATACTTCTCCATGTGCTCTAATACAATGCTTGCTTGTTGTTATATTGTGTCAACTTATCTCTGACCCAGAGCAACTTATGAATGAGAGATTTTCAAAATGTCCTGTCTTCTAATACACCTGCTCAGCTCTTGCCAACTGAAGCCTGTGGTCTCCTTTAGACAATCTACTCATCTCAAATTTGGTCATGGACTGTGGTAGGTTAGTGGTTAAGATGCTGAACTTGATGACTGGAAGATCAGCAGGTCAGTAATTCAAAACTCAAGTGCTGCATGACGGAGGGAACTTCTGTCTCTGTCCCAGCTCCTGCCAACCTACCCTGTTTCCCCGAATATAAGACACTGTCTTATTTTTTTTAAACTCCAAAATTAGCAAAAGGTCTTATTTTCAGGGGATGTCTTATTTTTCCATGAAGAAGAATACCAGTCTCGATCGCGCTTCCCCACCCACAACCAAGGCATGCTTCCCTTGGTTGTGAGTGGGGAAGCGGGATCGAGACTGGACTCAGCTGTGAGGCAGCCGGCATGGCCCATAAGAAAGCCTGACGCGTCGGAGTCTCGATTGCCTCCCCGCTTACAATGAAGGGAAGTTTCCCCTGGTGAGAGCGGGATCGAGACTCCGATGCGGCAGGCCTTCTTATGGGCCATGCCGGCCGCCTCACAGCTGAGACCAGTCTTGATCGGGCTTCCCCACTTGCAACCAAGGGATGCTTCCCTTGGTTGCGAGTGGGGAAGCCCGATCGAGACTGCCCTCAGCTCAGCTGTGAGGAGGCGTCAGAGCTGCCCGCCTTACAGCCGAGACCAGTCTCGATCGGCCTGGCGTGGCCCATAAGAAAGCCTGCCGCATCGGAGTCTCGATCCCACTCTCACCAGGGGAAACTTCCCTTGGTTGTGAGCGGGGAGGCAATCGAGACTCCGACGCAGCAGGCCTTCTTACATGCCAGGAGGAGGGGGCCGGCGGTGGAAGATGGCATACCGGTATTACAGTGCCGTACCTGGCTCTGGCTCCACTCGTCCTTCTCTTCTGTCCCGAACACCGGAAGCAGGGAGTGCATGCGATCGGATTGCCAGGAGGTAAGGGGGTCTTATTTTCGGGTGGGGCCTTATATTTCAAAGGCAGGGGGAAAAGGGGGGTGTCTTATTATGGGAGGAGGTCCTATAATCGGGAAAATACGGTAGCAGTTCAAAAGCAAGAAACTGCAAGTAGATAAATAGGGACCACTTTGGTGGGAAGGTAAACAGCACTCCCATGTCTAGTCTTGCTTGCCACATGACCATGGAAACGTCTGCAGGAGCAGACAGCACTGGCTCTTTGGTTATAAACAGAGATGTGCACTGAACCCTAGAGTTGGATATGACTGGCTTTTGAGCAAGAGCAACCTTTACCTGTACCTTTTCTGCTGCCTTTGGCCTGTCCCTTTATTTTTGTCTTTTCCTGAAAGTTTTGCCTTCTCTTCATGTTTCTATGCCTCCCTTTCACCATTTTTACCTCCAGAGATTGTCCAGGCTTAAGAACATAAGAACATAAGAACAGCCTTGCTGGAACAGGCCACAGCCCATCCAGTCCAGCATTCTGTCTCACACAGTGGCTCACCATTTCCTTCAGGGTATTCCCAAGGAGATGCCTTCACCTGCTTAGGATTCCCTGGAAATGGCATTGAGAGATATCCTGCCTATCTCTCCAACCCGGAGGTTGTCCTTAGGTAGCCATAATTATAGCCATTGATACACTTGTCCTCCATTAACTTGTCTAATCCTTTCTTAAAGCTGTCAAGACTGACAGCTGTCACCACTTCTTCTGGCAGGGAGTTCCATAGACCAGTAATCCTCTGGGTGAAAAAGTACTTTCTCTTATTTTTTTGAGAACTAGTACCCAAAAGTTTCATGGAGTGTCCCCTAGTTCTAGTGTTGTGCGATAGGGAAAACAGTTTTTCCTTATCTACTTTGTCCACACCGTGCATGATTTTATAAACTTCAATCAGGTCACCTCTTAGACACCGTCGTTCAAGAGTGAAAAGGCCCAACCGTTGCAGCCTCAGATGGTAAGGAGGGTGTTCCAGTCCCCTAATCATTCTGGTTGCCCTCCTCTGCACTTTTTCCAGCTCCATAATATCCTTCTGGAGGTCTGGCGACCAGAACTGTACACAGTATTCCAGATGGGGCCTCACCATAGATTTATAAAGAGGCAAAATGACACTTGCTGACTTATTTTCTATACCCTTCCTAATGATCCCTAGCATTGAGTTTGCTTTTTTCACTGCTGAGGCACACTGGGTTGACATCTTCATTGAGCTGTCCACCAGGACACCAAGGTCCCTTTCCTGGTTTGTCGCAGAGAGTTCAGACCCCATCAGTTTATAAATGTAATTGGGGTTTTTTGCCCCAACATGCATCACTCTGTACTTACTGATGTTGAAGCTCATTTGCCACTGTTTTGCCCACTCCCCCAGTGTCAAGAGATCCCTCTGGAGCTCGTCACAATCTCTCACAGTTTTCACTATCCTGTATAATTTAGTGTCGTCAGCAAATTTGGCTACCTTGCTTTTTACTCCTACCTCTAGATCATTTATGAAGAGGTTGAAAAGCAGGGGTCCCAGTACTGAACCTTGGGGGACCCCACTCTTTACTTCCCTCCACTTGGAGAAGTGTCCATTTAGTGCTACCCTCTGTTTCCTGTCCCTTAGCCAGTTGCTGATCCAGGACAAGACCTGTCCCTTTATTCCATGACTGGTAAGTTTATTCAAGAGCCTTTGGTGTGGGACCTTGTCAAAAGCCTTCTGAAAGTCCAGATAAACAATGTCAACTGGTTCCCCCTTATCCACATGCTTGTTGACACTCTCAAAAAATTCCAACAGATTAGTGAGGCATGATTTGCCAAATGGACAGAGTTTTGCGTGAAGAAAGAGCCTACATTCTGAATCTAGTTAAACAAATTAAGAAAGCAGGATGCAATGTGCTGCTCATTCAGAAATCTATTCTGCGGGATGCTCTGAGTGATCTAGCACTCCATTTCTTGAACAAAATGAAGATAATGGTGATTAAAGATATTGAAAGAGAAGACATTGAGTTTATATGCAAGACCATTGGAACAAAACCAGTTGCTCATATTGATCAGTTCACGGCTGAAATGCTTGGAGCTGCTGAGCTTGCGGAAGAAGTCAGTTTAAATGGTTCTGGGAAAATAGTGAAGATTACAGGGTGCGCTAGCCCTGGGAAAACTGTAACAATTGTGGTGCGTGGTTCCAACAAACTAGTGATAGAAGAAGCGGAACGTTCAATTCATGACGCTTTGTGTGTCATCCGCTGTTTGGTTAAGAAAAGAGCCGTGATTGCAGGTGGCGGAGCACCAGAAATCGAGCTGGCTCTACGCTTGAACGAATATTCTCGGACTTTAAGTGGGATGGAGTCTTACTGTATTCGTGCTTATGGAGAGGCCCTGGAAATTATTCCGTCTACCTTGGCTGAAAATGCAGGCCTTAATCCTATTTCTACTGTAACTGAGCTGAGAAATAGACATGCACAAGGAGAGAAGACTGCTGGCATTAATGTCAGAAAGGGTGGAATATCCAATATCCTGGAAGAGTTGGTGGTCCAACCATTATTGGTCTCCATCAGTGCTATGACCCTAGCTACAGAAACTGTCCGCAGTATTCTTAATATAGCAACTGACATAGAGACTGTGCTTTAAAGTGTGATAATATGCATGATAATATGTTGTCTTAAATGTTTTTAAACTTTTAAAAACTGTGATAAAATGTATGAGGAGAGAAAAATGGCGCAGACACCGGCAACCACGCCATAAATCTTGCCAAGAGAACCCTATGGACCAAAACAAAAGGCAAAACAAAGGGGCAGGCTAGGTGATACAGGATGCTTAACACCTCAGAGGGGAGAAAGGGGAGGGACAGGAAAGGGGGAGGGGAAATGCAATGTTGTAAGGAGCAATACTGCATAGGGACATGGAATGTGAGATCAATGAACCAAGGTAAACTGGAAGTGGTAAAAAATGAGATGGAAAGAATAAGCATTGACATCTTGGGCATCAGTGAGCTCAAATGGACAGGGATGGGTGAATTCAGCTCTGGAAACCATCATATCTACTATTGTGGACAAGAAAACCTTAGAAGGCATGGAGTAGCCATAATTGTCAATAAGAGAGTAAGAAAAGCAGTAATGGGATATAACCTCAAAAATGACAGAATGATGTCAGTCAGAATTCAAGGCAAACCTTTCAATATCACCGTAATCCAAGTCTATGCACCAACCACTAGTGCAGATGAAGCCACAGTGGACCAGTTCTATGAGGACCTAGAACACCTCATAGAACAGACACCAAGAAATGATGTCCAAATTATATTAGGAGACTGGAATGCCAAAGTAGGAAATCAAAAAGTGGAGGGAATAACAGGCAAGTTTGGTCTTGGAGTACAGAACGAAGCAGGGCAAAGATTGATAGAGTTCTGCCAAGAGAACGCACTGGTCATAGCAAACACTCTCTTCCAGCAACACAAGAGGCGACTTTACACATGGACATCACCAGATGGCCAACACCGAAACCAAATTGACTACATACTCTGCAGCCAAAGATGGAGAACCTCCATACAATCAGCAAAAACAAGACCTGGAGCAGACTGTGGCTCAGATCACAACCTACTGATCGCAAAATTCAGGTTAAGACTAAAGAAAATAGGGAAAACAAGAAGACCAGACAGATATCACCTAGACAGCATCCCTAAAGAATACACGGTGGAGGTGATGAACAGATATAATGGCCTGGACGCAATAGACAGAGTGCCAGAAGAATTATGGACAGAGATAAAGGACATCATGCAGGAAGCGGCAAAGAAAACCATACCAAAAGAAAAGAAGCGTAAGAAAGCAAAATGGTTGTCTGATGAGGCTCTTAAAATAGCAGAGGAAAGAAGGAAGGCAAAAGTCAAAAGAGAAAGGAAAAAATACAACCTTCTGAACACAGAATTTCAAAGAAAAGCAAGGAGAGATAAGGAAAACTACCTAAAAGAACAGTGCAAAGAAATGGAGGAAAACAACAAAAGAGGCAGGACTAGAGATCTCTTCAGAAAAATCGGGGAAATAAAGGGAACATTTAAAGCAAAAATGACCATGATAAGGGACAAAGACGGAAAAGAGCTAGCTGATGCAGAAGAGATTAAGAAAAGATGGAAAGAGTACACAGAGGAACTCTACAAAAAGGACCTCAACACTCCTGATAACCACAATGATGAAAAAACTGAACTCGAGCCAGACATCCTGGAGAGCGAAGTTATAAAGGCCCTAAAGAGCACTGCAAACAACAAAGCTAGTGGATATGATGGTATCCCAGTCGAATTTTTCAAAGCACTAAAAGATGATGGCGTCAAATTACTACACTCAATATGCCAGCAAATCTGGAAAACAAAACAGTGGCCACAGGATTGGAAAAGATCAGTATACGTCCCAATCCCAAAAAAGGGCAACGCCAAAGAATGCTCAAATTACCGAACAATTGCACTCATCCCACACGCCAGCAAGGTGATGCTCAAGATAATACAGGACAGACTTCAGCAGCATGTGGAGAGAGAACTACCAGAGGTGCAGGCCGGTTTCAGAAGAGGCAGGGGGACTAGAGACCACATTGCCAACATACGTTGGATCATGGAGAAAACAAAGGAATACCAGAAACAAGTTTACTTTTGTTTCATTGATTACACTAAGGCATTTGACTGTGTGGACCACAACAAGATGTGGCAAGTAATTAAAGAGATGGGAATACCAGAGCACATCATATGCCTCCTGAGAAATCTGTACATGAACCAAGAAGCAACAGTTAGGACAGAACATGGAATGACAGAGTGGTTTGGAATAGGAAAAGGAGTAAGACAAGGCTGCATTTTATCACCCTGCTTATTCAATCTATACACAGAGCACATAATGCGAAATGCAGGGATGGAGGAATCACAATATTGGATTAAAATTGCTGGGAGAAACATAAACAATCTGAGATATGCAGACGATACCACCCTAATGGCAGAAAGTGAGGAAGACCTAAAGAACCTCTTGATTGGGCTGAAGGAGGAGAGTGCAAAAGCTGGTTTGAGACTCAATATCAAGAAAACCAAGGTAATGGCAACAGGCCCAATCAGTTCCTGGAAAATAGATGGGGAAGAAGTAGAAGCAGTGACAGATTTTACTTTCCTGGGATCAAAGATCACGGCAGATGGGGATTGCAGCCATGAAATAAAAAGGCGACTGATTCTTGGGAGACAAGCCATGAGAAACCTGGGGAACATAGTGAAAAGCAGAGACATCACATTGCAAACAAAAATTAGAATAGTCAAAGCAATGGTATTCCCAGTGGTAATGTACAGATGTGAGAGCTGGACAATTAGGAAAGCTGAACGCAGAAGAATAGATGCCTTTGAAATGTGGTGTTGGAGGAGAGTTTTGAGAGTACCCTGGACAGCGAGGAGAACAAATAGGTCAATCTTAGAAGAAATCAACACTGACTGCTCATTGGAAGGGCTAATAGTAAAGACGAAGCTAAAGTATTTTGGACATCAAATGAGAAGGGAGGATTCACTTGAGAAGGCCCTGATGTTGGGAAAGGTGGAGGGCAAAAGAAGAAGGGGGAGGCCAAAGATGAGATGGCTAGATGGTATTGTGGACGCAACGGGCACAGAGCTGGGAGTGCTGAGGGGGATGGTGGAGGACAGAGGTGCCTGGAGAACAATGGTCCATAGGGTCGCAAAGGGTCGGAACCGACTGTGCGACTGAACAACAACAACAACAAAAGCCATGTTGGCTCTCCTTTAGCAGCGCCTTCTCTTCTATGTACCTATTAATTCTATCTTTTAGGATGGTTTCCATCACTTTACCTGGGACACATGTCAAACTGACAGGTCGGTAATTTCCTGGATCACCCCTGGATCCTTTTTTGAAAATTGGTGTTACATTCGCTACCTTCCAATCATCAGGCACAAAGCCTGATTTGAGGGAAAGATTATATATTTTCGCTAGGAGATCAGCAATTTCATCTTTAAGTTCCCTGAGAACTCGTGGATGGATGCCATCTGGTCCTGGTGATTTGTTAGTGTTTAGCTTAACAAGACATGCAAGGACCTCCTCCCTGGTTATTTCTATCTTGCTTAATTCTTCGGTTTCCCTCCCTACGAAGATAGGCTCTGTTTTGGGCATGTGGTCTCTGTCTTCTTCAGTGAATACTGAAGCAAAGAATTCATTGAGTCTCTCTGCAATCTCTGTTTCCTCTTTAATTACCCCTTGCCTTCCATTGTCATCTAATGGTCCAATGGCCTTCCTAGTTGGGTTCTTACTTCTAATGTACTTAAAGAAGTCTTTGTTATTTCTCTGAGTATTTTTAGCTATACGCTCCTCAAAGTCTTGCTTTGCTTTCCTGATTGTTGCCTTGCATTTGTTCTGCCAGAATTTATGTTTCTGCCTGCTGTCCTCATTTGGACAAGCCTTCCATCTTCTATGAGCTTTTCTTGCTCTTGATCACTTCCCGAACAGCTCCTGTAAGCCACATCGGAGTCCTCTTGGACCTGGCAGTGCCCTTTTTCCTTTTGGGTATGCATTCCAATTGGGCCTCTGTTATTGTTTTTGTAAACAACCTCCATGCCTCTTGGAGTGTTTGGACTCTCTCAATTTTCCCTTTCAGTTTCTTTTTTACTAGTTTCCTAGGCTTGATTTGCTTCAGGGCCTACTTGTTCATCTTTCTAGCAGAAAAAGTTCTTCTCTAGTATTGTATTTCAAATGAGTCAATTTTCTCCCATTCTGGGGACTTTACTGTCCAGCTTTCACACCCATACATGTTGATCGGCAATACCAGAATGTGGGTTATCTTGGTCTTGGTCTTCAGTGATTTCCTTACATTTGATGACCTTTTCTAATTCTTCCACTGGTGCCTTTCCAAGTCTCAGATTTCTTTCCTGATGTTTTGGGTGCAATCTCCAGCAGGAGTGACTATTAAACCAAGGCAAAGCATTTTTCAACTATTTTAATTTCCTGATTGTCAATGTTAAAATTCTGTCTGGCCAGGTTATCCTGCTATGGTAAAAGAATAGAAGTTAAAAGCCTTTGTTGCAACACTTTTAGCATATTTTTGCTTGCATGGGAAATTAACTTTGTCTTATAGTTCCTACACTATTTGGCATCTTCTTTCTTGTGGATCGGATGTATATTGAACATTTCTAGTCTGTGGGCCATTGTTTTGTTTTCCACATTTGTTGGCATATTTTTGCTAGGGTCCTGATTGATTCAATCTTTTTGGCTTGAAATAGTTCTATTGTTATGCTATCTATCCCTGGTGATTTATTTCTTCTCAGTGCTTTCACAGCAACTTGCACTTCACTTTCTGAACTGCAGATTCTTTATCATAGGATTCTTCTGTCATCCTTTTATCTATTCTGTACAGATTTTCAGTTTACTATTTCCATCTTCTTTTAATTTTCATCTAGTTGGATAGTGTGCTTCCCTGTAGTTCGTTCATCAGTCATTATATAGGATTGAATTTCCCTTAGATTTCTTGGATATTCTGGAAAAGATCTCTTGCTTTTCTTCATTTGTTGTTCTCCTCTTTTTCTATGTACTTTTGCTCCACACCTGTTCTTCACAATTTTAAGTGTTTCCTCCATTATCCATCTGGTTTTATTTTTAAGTACAGGATTTTTTTGCATCTTCTCCATTAATACCCCTGGTTTCAATCCTCGTTCCTGGTCAATTGAGTTTAATAATGCAGATCTATTTCCTATGTGGACTTTAAGATCTTTTAAATTATATTTTGGCATTACAATTATTTTTGTTTTCTTTTTCAAATGTATTCTAATCAGTAGATACAATATAAAAGCATGTCTCTAAGCCAAATAATACATACTGAAATGTAAAAAAGTTGCTTTTGCATTACAATTCCGAAAAAAGCCTCAATCAGCAAACTATTCAAAAACTCATATTATTTGCAATTCCTAATGCATATATTTATACAATTAATAATGGAAAGGTTCAAAAATGACAGCCTAATGAAGAGGATGGTTCTCAAACCATCTAAGACTATAGAACAGTATTTAGAAAATTAGGTTACAAACTATGCCATATGCCAAGTATGACCTTATTGTATTACTTTATCTTTGAAAATGAAGAAACTAGAAGTGTCTTTTAAATATGATTCAATGGCCCAACACCTGTTCCTTAGTGTAATAAATTGCACTAGAATAGACCCATTTAATCAATGGGGATTTGGAAGGTAAAGTCCTCCATAAGTTCCACTGATTCAAATGGGTGTCTACTAACTGTGACTTACTTTAGCCTAGCAAGCTTACAGGGTTCCATCTAGAAATTACAGAAGGCTTGACTCACAAAATCCCCACTGATTCAATGGGTCTGCTCTATTCTATTTTGATAGCTCAGGGGTGGGGAACCTTTTCCTGTTGGAAGGCCGCATTAGATTAGCAGTAATCAAATAAAGCTGCAGTCAATAACTTTAATTAGATATACTAAAATGTGCTTTATTTTGCAAAAATATAACTACTATGTACTTAATATTTTTTAAAAATCACAACTAGTCTATCTGGCCCATCTGGAACATAAAGATGAACGTACGGAATCTCTATTTATTCAAGGGGCCTATGGAGTATGAGCTACTACACTCAGCAATATGATTTTGACCACTGTCAATAGTATGTATTGCAGGAGGTTCAAAAATGGACTCCTGGAGTGGCAATGGGTGTTTAAAGATCTTCCCATAGGAATTGTAGTCCTTGCATATACTGACCTCATAAGTTAGGACTGTGTACGATCATATTCTTCTCCTTACAGGTTAAGATAGCAAGACATTTTCAACCACTATCAGTACTGTTCTCTCTTAATAATGATAACAAAGTCCTGTAAAAAATTGTTGTCTTGGGCTTTTGTGTACGTGCAATATAATGCAATTTGTATAAAATCACATAAATTATATATATAGTGAGCAAGCACAGATGCTAAAAATAAGGGGAAACAGATCGTTTCCTGGAATAGAGTAGTAGAAACGGATGAGTACTCCAGTTAAGGTATATTATCTAATACCGAATGCATGACAGTTTTCTCCTGTATAAATTGCTATGTTATTCGCTGTGAGATTTACCACTAGTGTACATGTTTCAAAAGAGTTAGTTTTCTTTCTCATTCAATGAAAGAAGCAGTCTTAAACATGTGAAAACTACAACAGTTTTTTAAAACTCATTGAGTCCTAATAGATATGACACAGAAAGAGAGAGAAAGAAAATGAGATGGCCGTAGGACTCTATTTAACTTCTAGCTGAATGTGAAACCATTTGTCTGGCTCCTCAATTTAGTGCCAGAGGCAACAACTGACAAACAGATGACAAACAAAAAAAAAGTATACTGTATCTTAAACAAATAGCAAAAAAAGGTTTAGATGTCCAACAAGCTGAAATTTCATTTGCATGTAAATATATATTAAATGTGATAATACGAAATCAGTAGTGAACCACTTTATATTTTGAAAGGTTTTGGTGGAGGTGGAAATACAAGAAGTTCAGAATAAATGTATTAATGTGGAACTTGAGATGAAGTAAGTCATCCCTCCCTGATCCTTTAAAATTTCTCATGTATCTTAACCTTTAGTGGGGTTTTAAAATATGAAAATAAAGAAAAAATAACTATTTGAAAATATTTCATCCTCTACAAGAGAGGGGAAAAGAGAAATTATATATAAGAATATAACCTAACGTAACCAAATGCATTTTGGTATCATTGACTTCAATTGGTCAATTCTTTATGTATACAAGTATCTAAAGCTGTTTCTCTTGCTCCTCTTCTAGCTAGAGATCTACAAATGTATCATATTCAGTTTTCTTAAATTCATGTTTTTCAGCAAACAAACACACAGATTGTTCTTGTTGAGTCTATGAAGATATTTTCTAATAAAACCCTGTAGCCATCTGTGCTAGCCAGATCCAAGAAGTACAAGTTGTCTACATTATAGGAAAGAGTTTGTTGGACTGCTGATCATGCAAAAGTTAGAGACCCAATTTGACATGGAATCAAATCTACATATTTAAGAGATAATAAAGTAAAAATAAATCACTAAGCACTCAAAGTCTGCCCAAGCTGTTGGGTGAATCTTTCAGTTTTCCTTGTACATTCATTAAAAAATAATAATCAAATGTAGGCAAAAATGTGTAAGCTTTAGAAAAATCTGATCATAAAATTAATCAGATTGAATATCATGATCCCCTCCTGACATGCTCCCTGCTCTATTGGTGTGAAATTCACCTTATAAGTAGTCAAGTGAATTACTTTCTTAACAGTATTTTGCAGAAACTGTCACACCAAGTCCACTACTTATTCAAAGCACCAGCCCAGGACTTTGGGTGCTTAACCTGATATGGAAGAAAAGAGAAATAAAGCCAGCTGCCATTGATGGCACATCCCTCTAAGTCCTCCTTACATGATTTTTATGTAATTGGAAAAAAGGAAATGGAAGTAGAAAATTGGAACATGTAGGACTTGTAATAGCAAGTTCACAGTGACAAAGAAAAGCTTCCCAACACCTCTGAGAATAGCTCTGCATAATGAAACTCTTGAAACACTATGATGGTACATTTACAATTCTTGAAAATCTATCCGGAAAGAATACTGGGCAATGGAAGCATTCAAGCATTTCTGCTAGTTTCCATGCCAAATTCAGTCCAGAAATGAATTCAGATCATCAGTGCCTGAAGTTTAATTACCATTAATTGCTGAAGTACATTTCTGAGGAGTTGGATACAGTAGAACCTCGGATAGAGTCCAAACTCCATTCCACAAGTTTGGACTTTATCCGATTTTGGACTTTATCCGAAGTTCCTATACCAAATACCTCAGATAACATTCATTTTTTTAGTGGTTTTGGACTTTATGCAATGCATCACGTGTGTATGAAAACTGCAACTTTATCCAAATCAGACATTATCCGAGCCGGACGGTATCCGATGTACCACTGTACAGTATTAACAACCACAGACACACACACACACACACAACATGCTATTTCCAGGAGTAGGTTACAACATCTAACTCATTCCAGAATGTTACCTTTCCAAATATGCTCAGCCTGTTAGAGTCAATGAATGGTTGTTTCAGCAAGTATCTGTAATGAAGAAGGTAAATTATTATCAGAAGTCATCTTTCAGCAATCTTATCTCTTCCATAAAAAACAATTCCACATTTATGAATACAATAATAGCAAGAGTTAAAAGATGGAATATAAAGTAAATGTTGTATATTTTGCTTTAAGTTTGCAAATGCCTACTTGATCCCATTAATAATATAAAAAGGAGGCTGCTGGGATTTATTGTGACAGTGTCAAAATTAAGAATTATCTTACACAGAAAATTCAGCAGCAAATCCTCCATAGCAATCCTCTATGGAAGGATTAAGAAATTACGGTAAAAATATTAAAGAGTTGTTGAGATACTATTAAACTAGAGAACAATTGCCATTGCCACAGCTAGGAAGGTAAGGAAAAAATGATGTTGGAACACAGCCTTGGAACTTTAATGGTTTTTAACCACTTTGGTTATTTTAAACATTCCTTAAATTATGTGTTTAATTTTCATTGGTGCACAGATTTCCTTCTTTTACAGGATGCGAGCTCATTTTCTAGTTATAATTTACTGTATGACAATCACCTAATCAGACCTTCTGTCCTGTTCCCTCTTATTTGAAGAGTCCTCTTTTAAATGTAATAAGAAAAGAGGAATCACACAATGTTATAACTTTGTTCTACAAAGCACTCAATAAAGCAGGCAACAGATGAAAACTGTTTCAATTAGCTATTTATGTGGCAAGTATGGATCCATTTATTAGTGCAGTGGTAAATCTGGAAGTGCAAGTGCTCACAACAGCCACCAGCTTAAAAGGGCCAGCAGTTCATTGATCCTTAATAACAGGACAAGTTCTAGCAATATTTGCATCAACCAAGACTCTTTTCTAAAACGAATTGTTTGTAGTTGCTCATATCAAGCCTAATCATCTTCTTATTTTGAATTACAAGTAAGTAGCTTCCAAAATTTTATTTTATTCTCCCCCTTCAGCTACTATGTGAAATTGAATTTAAGCTCAGAGAAACAGGAAAATCTAAAGGAGGAGGCAGTTGATCTCATACTACTTGCTAATTAGAAAGTCATGGACCTCTGACCCTGTGAATTCTGGCTCCACAAAATCACTGGACCTTTGCTGATAGAAGAAATGCTAGGTCTTTTTTAAAAAATCACTTTTGTTAAACCACATATTGTATTTTATTCCAACATTTGTGCAGTGGCTCAAGTGGCTAAGAAGCTGATTGGAAGGTGGGAGGTCAGCAGTTCTATTCCTGAGTACTGCAGGATGAAATTAGCTCCCGTATTTTTCCCAGCTCCTGCCTACCTAGCAGTTCGAAAGGAAGAAATTGTAAGTAGATAAATAGGGACCACTTTGGTGGGAAGGTAACAGTGTTCCATTGACTCCAGTGTCTAGTCATGCCTGCCACATAACCACAGAAATGTCTGCAGAAGCAGACAGTGATGGCTCTTCGGCTTTGAAACAGATGAGCACTGAACCCTAGAATCGGATACAACTGGCTTTCGAGCAAGGGAAACCTTTACCTTTACATAAAATTTTTCATTGATTGTACTTAGAGACCTTATATATATAGAGTAACGGAACACACACACACACACACACACACACTATATATATATAGTGTGTGTGTGTGTGTGTGTGAGTGTGTGTGTGTGTGTGTTCCGTTACTCTCGAGTAGCGCACTTGCCAACAGCTGAGTTGGAATCTACCTGGAATGACGCTCTCAAGCTAAGCATTTCAGGATTTTTAACTAGCCCTGCCAACCTAGCAGTTCGAAAGCAAGAAATTGCAAGTAGATAAATAGGGACCACTTCGGTGGGAAGGTTACAGCGTTCCGTGCACTCCGGTGTCTAGTCATGCCTGCCACATGACCACGGAAATGTCTGCAGAAGCAGACAGCGCTGGCTCTTCGGCTTAGAAACAGAGATGAGCACTGCACCCTAGAGTCGGATACGACTGGCTTTCGAGCAAGGGAAACCTTTACCTTTACCTAACTAGCCCGCTCACAGATCAAGGCCTAAACCTGGCCTATTAGGAAGGTAGCAGAAAGAAAAAGTAAAACTCCAGTCATTTTCATGGTTTTACTTGCAGTTTGTCAAAGCAGGTAAATTAATCAGGAACAGCAAAAATAGACAGTTGCAAAGGCAAATTAGAACAGCTTCAGTCAGAGCACATGAAAATAAGAAAGCCTGACTAACTTGGAAACCAAGAAGAGCTTTTCAGCCTAGTTCTAGCCCATAGCTGCATGATTACATGATTAATCCACACAGCAAATTAACTTAGCAAAGCACTTCCAGCACACACACACAATCAGGGTTCCCATATGGAAACAAGGGGATGTTCCTCTTTGATGTGACTTCCCTCCCATTTTCTCAAGCTCCTTATTTTCCCCCATTTCTCAGGATTACAGTGGGAGTACAGAGGCCACCTGAACTGATAACAGCTTAACGTCCATTCACCAGGTAAAACATGTTTTCTCCCTTGCAAGGACCTACAGCCATTGCAAACCTACAGCAATTGCTTGCATTTAGGTGATTGAAATTTATCACAACTACCACCACCAATCTTAACATTGAATTCATTATGCTGACCCAGTATCGCAAAGATATAAAGCTCAGTAATTGTCCTATTGTCCGTTAAACTAAGATGTATTTTTTTAAAAAAAATAGAAGACATGTTTGCACATACGTACTCTACCGCTGATATCTGGTCCTTCACTTCCACTGATCCTAAGGAACGATGGACTTCTTGCAGAATCTTTAGACCTTGAAATCCACTCCCTCTTCCATCAAACTGAGCTACGATGACATTATCAGAGTTGACAAGCACAGAATCCCAGTCAATGTGAAATTTATCGGTAACCAGCTGGCTGCCTGGAGCTTCATCACTGTAAATACCAACATACCAGACACAAAAGAAGGCTATTGACAGTGTGATACACTTTGAAGTACTTCAATATTTTATTTAACCTGGATGACAGATTTCACTAGAAGTTATGCAATCCAGCTGGATTATTGACAGTTTAATCTATAATATGACATTAACTACTGCTGTTATCTCTTATAGGGGAGCAAGAAAAGAAATAATTTCTTTAACTGTACAGAAATAAACTGCCAAGATTAATATGCTGTTTTCCAGTCTCATATCCAGGGAATTAAAAACATAGGAAAGCTCTTTTGTAAAAGGTGATTTTGTTTGTTCTGCACAGTGTCTGGCAATAGGATTTCATACTACATGAACCTGATTCCTTTTACTGACAATAGCACATTCTACATGAAAACGTGGGTTGTACCTGAGATAGGGAGGAGTGACATTTGGCAGAAGATTGGACAAAAAATTACGTTAGAGGTAACTTTTCTCTTTCCTATGGTGTTCGGAGACAACCTAAAGGCACTCTGCAATCTATGTTCATTTTGGAAGGCGTCATATTTCATTCCCCTACTTAGCATCATGATGCAAGGAAAGAAGTAAATTAAGTGATTTTCAAACCAATTATATTCAATCATCTATTAATCAATTTTGTATCTTCTCTGATCCTTTTCCTACTCAATTTAATATCTTTTTCAAAATGCGCTTTGATTTTTATGGCATTATGGGGAGCAGGTTTATATTAAATTATTATGGTTTGATCTAAATGTTGGCTTTAACTGTTTCTAATTCTTTTAAAAACTTAATAAGATGTTTTGAATCCTGTCTTTCAGTGGAAAGACAGGGTTTAAATGTAATAAGTAAATAAATAAATGGGCTGCACATTTGACATATCAGAGGAATGTGAGTGATTTTTACATTTTCTTCTGTGAGGAAAAAAGAGGGAGGGGTGAAAATACAGTATCGGGTTTCCCCACTGCCTAGACTCACAGCATTTCCCATACTATGTTCTGCAGAACACCAGTGGACTTCAATTCCCATAAGCCTCAGTCAATATATTGGTTGAACAGTGCTTTGGGGAATTGACTTAGGCTTCTGGGAATTGAAGTTCAAAAAACAAAGTTTGTGAAACACTGGCCTAGTGTATATGCTCAAAATTTCTATATTCTTTCTCAAGATAGATTCTCTATGTGCCAAGAAAAGAATTACAGGAGTCCTTTACAATAGGGTTGTGGAGCAGGGATAGTCAACATGTTGTTTATGAGCTCCTTGTGAAGATCCCCTGGCTGCTTTTACAACCCTTCTTGCTCACCAAACTGTTGTGCTGTACAGTTGGCAAAGTGTACTTGCAGGGGACATGTTCCAAGATATTGTGCATGTATAACGTATTTCTGAGATTTTTCACTGAATATTTTCAAGCCTGTGGACAAGTGAAACTATGGTTACTAAACCTGCCGATATGGGGGTCTGGTTGGCTATTGTGCCACTGCCAATGGAAGCATAACACTTTAATTCAGTCCCAAACAACATTTCTGTTCTTCTCTTCCTTTCTAAATAAGGATAGACTCTTAGGTAGCCTTCCACAAGACTCCATACTGCAGAAGGCACACTCTGGCACCAAGTCAAATAGCAAAATGTTACAACAGCTGCAAGTGAATTTTGGTGACAGTGGCATCAAGATCATTAGCTGACATTTTTATGGGACATCAGTGGATTAAGGGAAGTCCCAAAATTACCCCATCAGGGCACTGTCTATCCTGGCATAGAGGATTTCAGAACTCCAGCAAAGCTTAACTATGTCACCTTTTTCAGTATGATGTAGCATTCTTTAAGCAGCACAAAATTTAACATGTGGAGAAGCAAGCACAATTTAAATATTCACAACACAGAGAAATAATGGTTATGAGACTTTTGTTGTGGTTATGAGACTAATTTATTCCATAACCAAAGCTGAAATATTCTAGGCTAAGCATAACTGCTTCATTAATACCTTCTTTCAACATTTATTTATTTTATTAAATGGCAATGAAATGTCAGTTGGGAAGGTTTTTAAAATTTCCCATCAACCATGCATATTAAAAATCCGAGGAACCTAGCAAGAAGCAGTTTAATATATTTGACAATATGTATATGGCAGTAGAAAGAAAACAAAAAAAAAATGATTGCCTCTGGAAATTAGAGTTTAAGCTAATAATATGAAATTTTAATAAGACTGCAATGTATGAAAACATGTTCAAGGTTCCTGGACAAACAGAGAAGAATTAAGTGAAGCTACTTTTAAGAGTAGCTTTCCCCTGCTGGAGTTGGATATCTGCCATTGTTAGTTTAGCAATTTATTAGAAGATGAGAAGATGTTTAAAATATTGTAATCTAGGAGGATGACTATCACCTACTAAAATATCATGGGAAGCTAATGGAAAAACCAGAAATAAATAAATCAAAGTGTTACATTTAAACTACAAATTCAGAATGATAACTTTTCATTTTTTAAGAAATTGTTCGTATTCATATACAATACCACCATTTATTAATATTGTATCATTCTGCAGTGGGCAACTAATAGAAAGGTTAATTTCATGTATAAACCATAAGAACATAAGAACATAAGAACAGCCTTGCTGGAACAGGCCACAGCCCATCCAGTCCAGCATTCTGTCTCACACAGTGGCTCACCATTTCCTTCAGGGTATTATTCCCAAACAGATGCCTTCTTCACCTGTTTAGGATTCCCTGGAAATGGCATTGAGAGATATCCTGCCTATCTCTCCAACCCGGAGGTTGTCCTTATGTTGTGTTCTAATAGTGTAACCGTCTCATGTGATAACAATGTATCTCAACCAATGTAACCTTCCTACGGGTAACAATGTAACCTTCAGCTGTATCACTATAAACCCTGTAATAGGACGCGAGCTAATGACCACCAGCTGGCAGCAGCGAGAGTCCAAGCTCTCTTGGTCCAAACTCATCAAAGTGCCACAGCACGGGAAGTTTCCCGCCACTACCTACACCTGGACAAGAAGGGCGTGACCAGCTATGACGTCACGCGGACAATAGCCAATGGGCTATCGTGGAGCCACGTTCAAATGTTTTACTACCATATATATAGAGCTGTACATCCGCCATTACCTCATGTTCCCTCTGACCACTATGCAATAAACCTGTGTTAAACCAGCCCTTGGCTGTATTCCTGTGTCTTGGTTCTCATATACTAAATTGGCGACGAAGGTGGGATATGGATCCCCAAGGAGCCAGGACACAGAGCGGTTTCAACATTAACAAACCGCAAGACTGGGAGCTCTTCGAGATGGACTTCCAGGGAGCACTGGTAGAACTCGACGTAAAGGACGAGGCAAAGAAGAGGGCCATCCTCACCCGAATGCTGGGGCAAGAAACCAAGCGAACGCTGGTGAGCATCATTGCACCGAAGAAGGTGAGCGATTTCAAAGCCGATGACATCATGAAACTGCTGCGTGAGCGGTTTCGACCGTCGAAGGCGATGTTTCCCGCTCGGAGCGCGTTTTGGAGGCGAGTCCAAGCGCCGGACGAGTCGGTTGAAGCCTTCGTAGCGGCCATGAGGTTAGCTGCCAGCCCCTGCAAGTGGGAAAACTTAGAGCTAGCCCTCAGGGATGGCGTGCTGTGCGGCCTGAAGGACAGGGAGGTGCAGCGCGCCCTGATGAATAAGGAGCCACCCCCCACGTTACAAGAGGTCGTGGAGGCCGCGGAATCCGCGGAGACTACGAATGCAGGGGTACAAGAGATGCACGAATGGCGTCCGAAGGCCGGCAGGGCAGAAAATTTGGTGCACGGCAAACCGGGGAACTCGGTGCACGCGACTCGGCGAACCTCGAAATCGTCTGCGGAAGGCAGTGACGACGAGGATGTCCGGAGAGTCCGAAAAGGGGGGCGCCGCTGTGATGGTTGTGGGGCGGCTCATGACCGCGCTAAGTGCCCGTTCCGGAAAGCCGAGTGCCACAACTGCGGCCGCCATGGGCACATTGCTAAAGTGTGCAGAAAACGGCAAGAGGCCCGGAGGCATTCACCAGACCGTTCGTCCAGACCAGACCGTCCGACGAGGTCCAAAGATGGCGCCCGAGCCACGAGGAAGCAGGACGGCGTGGGCCGCGTCTCAGACGACAGCGAGGACGACGCACCCATGTTCAGCGTGTCCGCGGGACAACCCCGTTATTTCGTTGAGGTACTAGTACAAGGGGCCCCTATTAGGATGGAAGTCGACTCGGGGTCCTCCTATTCTATCATTTCTCAGAGGGAGTTCTTGAAAATTGACCCCCTTGTGCGACCCAAACTTAGAGCGTTGAGGTCCACTCTACGAGATGTTCAAGGGAACAGCATTCCAGTGTTGGGGGTCGGAAAATTCCAAGTGAAATTTAAGAGACACTCTGCAGAACTCCCCCTAGTCGTTCTCAAGGGGGGAAATTGTAGTCTCCTCGGAACTCAGTGGTTTCAGCCTTTGGGGTTGTTCATAGGGGGGGTGCATGCCGTGGGAGCAGATCCAATTCAAGCGGTGTGTGACGCGCACCCCGCCGTTTTTAAAAAAGGACTGGGAAAGTTCAAGGGACCCCCTGTAGCTTTCGACCTGGACCCGGAGGTCCGCCCGATAAGACTTAAACCACGCAGAGTGCCGTTCGCACTCAAGGACAAAATAGAGGCGGAACTGGACAAACTGGTGGGCCAGGGGATTCTCATTCCTGTTGACTCCGCGGAGTGGGAGACTCCAATTGTAACAGCACTGAAGGCAAACGGGGAGGTGCGCATTTGCGCTGATTATAAGTGTACAATTAACAAGGCTATCCGCCCTAATGCCTATCCGGTGCCGGTGGTCAGCCACCTTCTGGCCAGACTGAATGGGGGAAAGTGTTTCGCTAAGCTCGACCTAGCGCAGGCCTACCAACAACTCCCAGTGACCCCTGCCACGGCAGCGGCACAAACCATAGTCACTCATAAAGGGGCGTTCCAGGTGTCGCGTTTGCAGTTCGGCGTGAACTCGGCACCCGGCCTTTTCCAGTCGCTCGTGGAACGTCTCCTGAAAGGTTTGGAAGGGGTTTTGCCTTATTTTGATGACGTATTGATAACAGGGGGGAGTGAGACTGAACTAGCCAAACGATTGGACAATGTACTGACGGTGTTTGAGAGAGCGGGGTTGCGACTGCGGAAAGACAAGTGCGTTTTTTTTGCAACAGAGGTTGAGTTCTTAGGATTCCGGGTTACACCCGAGGGAATTAGGCCTTCCAAATCCAAAGTAACCGCCATAAAGAAAGCTCCTCGCCCCACATCTAAGACCGAACTGCAGTCGTTCCTAGGACTCCTAAATTTTTATCATACCTTCCTTCCACGGAAAGCGGCTGTGGCCGAACCGCTCCATAGGTTGCTTAAAAAGGAAGTGGTATGGATGTGGGGCGACGAACAGGAGAGGGCTTTTAAGGAGCTGAAGCAGCTCCTGACCTCCGACGCAATTCTGACCCATTTCGATCCCAAACGGCCAGTGGTCCTAGTCTGTGATGCATCCCCAGTGGGGGTGGGGGCGGTGCTTTGCCACGTGTTGGAAAACGGAAGGGAGGCGCCAGTAGCGTTTTACTCTAGGTCCCTGTCCCAAGCGGAGAGGAATTACGCACAGACCGACAGGGAGGCGTTAGCGATAGTAGCAGGGACCAAGAAGTTTCACGATTTTCTGTATGGTCGCCCTTTCACCATAGTGACTGACCACAAGCCCCTGTTGGGAATATTTACTGCGAATAAGCCGACGCCACAGATCCTGTCACCGAGGATGCTGAGGTGGGCTATTTTTCTCAACGCATACCAACATGAGTTGGAGTACCGACCCGGCAAGGAGATTAGCCATGCGGACGCACTGTCACGATCCCCCCTGCCCTTGGCGGGCGGCCACAAGAGTGGAGTAGAAAAAGACCATCAGGTGTTGTTGATAGAGGTTTTAGATTCGCCCCCCATAGTACCTGCCGACATCGCCAAAGCGACGGGCAAAGATAGGACATTGGAGAAAGTCAGCTCTTGGGTGCAAAAGGGGTGGCCAGCGTCCTCCCCGGCTGCGGAATTCGACCCATTTTTTCGGAAAAAGCTAGAATTGTCCATAGAGAGGGGGTGCCTTTTGTGGGGCCAACGGGTGGTGGTCCCTACATCCCTGAGACCGAGGGTGCTTAAATTGCTGCACGTCAGCCACCCGGGAATTGTTCGCTCCAAGGCACTGGCTCGGAGCTATTTCTGGTGGCCCCAATTAGACGCAGACATAGAACAAATGATCGGCACTTGCGAGGCTTGTCAGGGCTCCCGGCCGGAGGAGGCTCGACTCCCACATAGGGAATGGGACGCGGCGAGGGGCCCGTGGTCCAGAGTGCACATAGATTTCGCCGGCCCATTCCGAGGGACCGTTTTTCTCCTGGTAGTGGATGCCTACTCCAAGTGGCTGGAGGTGATTCCGGTCACGAGTACGTCCTCCACCACTACAATTAAGCACTTACGGAGGATTTTTTCTACGTTCGGTTTACCCGACACTCTAATCAGCGATAACGCTAGTTGTTTCACGTCCGCAGAGTTCAGGGCGTTCACAGACATAAATGCCATTCGGCACGTTACCTCCGCGCCGTTCCACCCGGCCACGAACGGCCAAGTGGAGCGCCTTGTGCGCACAACAAAAGATGCATTGAGACGCATGGGCCCAGGGGACCTGAACCACCAAGTGTGTCAATTCTTATTGGGATACAGAGTAACTCCCCTAGCTTCAGGGTACTCGCCGGCGGAGCTGCTGATGCGGAGAAAGCTGACCACGATCCTGACCAGGTTAGATCCGACGAGGGTTGAGGACAAAGGGAAGAACATAGGGTTAGCGGTCTCGAAAGGTTTCGCCGTCGGCGATCCTGTACACTGCAGGAACTACGCCAACGCAGGCTCAGCCTGGGTACCAGGGACGGTTGTGGAACAGACGGGGCCAGTGTCGTATCGGGTGGAAACTAACACCGGTCTCCTCTGGAGGAGGCACGCTGACCAACTTAGGCACCGAGTGCTTGAGGGGCCGATCAGTGGGGCTCAGGAACAGGATTCAGCGTTAGGGTTCTCCTCCACCTGCTTATCCCAAGGGGGAGACAGCGAAGGGCAACAGTCCCAAACAAGGGGGGGAAGCAGAGGTCCAAACTCACATCCTTTTGATACACCGGTTCTATCCAATTCTTTGAAAGGGAGAAATGAGTTTGCCCCTCCAATTTCACCCAGTCCCTCGGAAGAGGGAAATGAGTTTGCAACTGTTGCCCCCGAATTAAATTTTGTGTTACCGAACTGGGGGTTTTTTTTGGAGTGTTCCCCCACCCGTCCAAGCGAGAAGCGGGGTTTTTCGTTAGCCCCTAGTACCCCCGGTTTGCCCACATCCACATCAGAAACCTGTCCTCTCCCCTCTCCTGCCCATCCCAAAGCTGCACAACCGCGGCGAGTCACTAACAAGTCATCCTCTCCAATTACAGGACAGGAAGCCGGGGAGCAAGGAGGAGGGAGCAAAGCCGGGGCAGGGCAGCCCGCGCCGAGACCCCAGCGTGTTCGAAATAAGCCATCTTGGCTGAGAGACTTCGTCTCATCCTAGGGGGGAGGAGTGTTGTGTTCTAATAGTGTAACCGTCTCATGTGATAACAATGTATCTCAACCAATGTAACCTTCCTACGGGTAACAATGTAACCTTCAGCTGTATCACTATAAACCCTGTAATAGGACGCGAGCTAATGACCACCAGCTGGCAGCAGCGAGCGTCCAAGCTCTCTTGGTCCAAACTCATCAAAGTGCCACAGCGCGGGAAGTTTCCCGCCACTACCTACACCTGGACAAGAAGGGCGTGACCAGCTATGACGTCACGCGGACAATAGCCAATGGGCTATCGTGGAGCCACGTTCAAATGTTTTACTACCATATATATAGAGCTGTACATCCGCCATTACCTCATGTTCCCTCTGACCACTATGCAATAAACCTGTGTTAAACCAGCCCTTGGCTGTATTCCTGTGTCTTGGTTCTCATATACTAAACCTTAAGTATCCATAATTATAGCCATTGATACCCTTGTCCTCCATGAACTTGTCTAATCCTTTCTTAAAGCTGTCAAGACTGACAGCTGTCACCACTTCTTCTGGCAGGGAGTTCCATAGACCAGTAATCCTCTGGGTGAAAAAGTACTTTCTCTTATTTGTTTGAGAACTAGTACCCAAAAGTTTCATGGAGTGTCCCCTAGTTCTAATGTTATGCGATAGGGAAAACAGTTTTTCCTTATCTACTTTGTCTACACCGTGCATGATTTTATAAACTTCAATCAGGTCACCTCTTAGACGTCGTCGTTCAAGAGTAAAGAGGCCCAACCGTTGCAGCCTCAGATGGTAAGGAAGGTGTTCCAGTCCCCTAATCATTCTGGTTGCCCTCCTCTGCACTTTTTCCAGCTCCATAATATCCTTCTGGAGGTATGGCGACCAGAACTGTACACAGTATTCCAGATGGGGCCTCACCATAGATTTGTAAAGAGGCAAAATGACACTTGCTGACTTATTTTCTATGCCCTTCCTAATGATCCCTAGCATTGAGTTTGCTTTTTTCACTGCTGAGGCACACTGGGTTGACACCTTCATTGAGTTGTCCACCAGGACACCAAGGTCCCTTTCCTGGTTTGTCGCAGAGAGTTCAGACCCCATCAGTTTATAAATGTAATTGGGGTTCTTTGCCCCAACATGCATCACTCTGCACTTACTAATGTTGAAACTCATTTGCCACTGTTTTGCCCACTCCCCCAGTGTCAAGAGATCCCTCTGGAGCTCCTCACAATCTCTCACAGTTTTCACTACCCTGTATAATTTGGTGTCGTCAGCAAATTTGGCTACCTTGCTTTTTACTCCTACCTCTAGATCATTTATGAAGAGGTTGAAAAGCAGGGGTCCCAGTACTGAACCTTGGGGGACCCCACTCTTTACTTCCCTCCACTTGGAGAAGTGTCCATTTAGTGCTACCCTCTGTTTCCTGTCCCTTAGCCAGTTGCTGATCCAGGACAAGACCTGTCCCTTTATTCCATGACTGGTAAGTTTATTCAAGAGCCTTTGGTGTGGGACCTTGTCAAAAGCCTTCTGAAAGTCCAGACCATGTTAGCCAATGGCTGAAATTGTGCCACACATACATGATACAATTACATGTATAAAGGAAAAAATGGCTATATTGTTACAAACAGTTAATCTGAATGATTCTATATGCAAAATCAGAAGAGACCTGTACAGATTTATTTATTTATTTATTTATTTATTTATTTATAAGTCACATTTGTATATGCCGCCCACTCAGGCAGAACCCGACTCAGGGCGGCATTACAACAATTCTAAAAAATACATAAAAACATTATAAAAACCTTATAAAACCCACATCCACCCCTTTTAAAAACCCATATCCCACCCACCCATCCCACCTACTATACAAGAGGGAAGAAGAGAGAGTTCTTATAAAAGCCAGCCGGCGGGAGCCATAGTCCCGTTCGGGCCCCACTCCTGCCCTGCCAGCCAGGTCTTTACTCCTTTCCTGAAGGGCAGCAGTTCACTTTGAAGTCTTACATCTGTTGGCAGGAGGTTCCAGAGGGTTGGTGCGGACACGGAGAAGGCCCTCCTTCGGGTGCTAGACAAATGTACACCCCTCGTTGACGGCACCATTAGAGAGCCCCTCCGGTCCGCTCTGGTTGGACGGGCAGTCACTCTTGGGATGATGCGGTCTCTAAGGTATCCTGGCCCCCTGCCATATAGGGCTTTAAAGGTCAAAACCAGCACCTTAAATTGCACCCGGAGACAAACTGGTAACCAGTGCAGCTCCCGAAGCAGCGGTGAGGCATGGGCATATCGCCCACACCCCAACACCACCCGGGCCGCCGCATTCTGGACCAGCTGCAGCCTCCGAATGGTCGTCAAGGGCAGCCCCATGTAGAGCGCATTACAATAATCTAGTCGGGAAGTAACCAGAGCATGAGTGACCATAAGCAAGGAGCCCCGGTCCAGGAGCGTGCGCAATTGGCAAATCACCCGAAGTTGGGCAAAAGCCCTCCTGGCCACAGCCGCCACTTGTTCTTCCAGCCACAGCCGTGAGTCCAGAAGGACCCCCAAGTTGCGCACTGGGTCTGTCTTGGGCAAAACAGCCCCATCCAGTACCAAAGATGGTAACTCCTTGGATAACATGGGGCCCCTTATCCACAGCCACTCTGTCTTGCTGGGATTCAGTCGAAGCCCATTGGCCCCCATCCAGACCCCAATGGCCTCCAGGCATCCGGATAGGATTTCAACAGCATCACTGGGGTCCCCACGGGCCGAGATGTACAGCTGAGTATCATCCGTGTACTGATGGTACCGCACCCCGTGGGAACGAATGATCTCACCCAGTGGCTTCATGTAGATGTTAAATAAGAGAGGAGAGAGCACAGAGCCCTGAGGCACCCCATACTTGAGGGGCCTAGGGCTGGACCTCTCACTCTCTAACCACACCGACTGGGTACGGCCCTCCAGAAAAGAGGAAAACCAGGACAACACAGTGCCCTGGATCCCCAGTCCTTCGAGCCGTTCCAGCAGGATACCGTGATCGACGGTATCGAAAGCCGCTGAGAGATCAAGAAGAGCAAGGACGGATGGACAACCCCCGTCCCGCTCCCGCCAGTGATCATCCAACAGTGCGACCAATGCCGTCTCCGTTCCATATCCGGGCCTGAATCCTGATTGAAAGGGGTCTAGATAATCCGCTTCCTCCAGGACACTCTGCAGCTGGCGCGCCACCGCCTTCTCCAAAACCTTACCCAAAAAGGGCAGGTTGGAAACCGGCCTGTAGTTGTTAAGGACAGCTGGGTCGAGGGACGTTTTCTTCAGGAGGGGGCGCACCAAAGCATGTTTTAGCTGTGCAGGAAATGCCCCCTCCCGTAATGAAGCATTTATTATCCCCCCAACCCAGCCCCCTGTTACCTCCTTGGATGCTTTCACCAACCAGGTGGGACAGGGGTCCAAAGGACATGTAGTGGCACGAACATCTGCAAGGAGCCTGTCCACTTCATCAGGGACAACAGGATCAAACTGATCCCAGATCGTACTGTAGTGATTCAATGTCACTACATCCATCAATACTGTATATATTTTCAAATAATATTAAATAACGAATGCTGGCATGTAAGATTCATTATCTACACATTTCAAAGGAAAGAGGTTAATTGTATTGGAGAGAAGAAAAATAAAGAATGATAATCACCTCTCGCATTTATAACACAGATTAACTGCTGAAATCTTCACTCTACTTAATAATTTCCTATATGCTACCAGAGACAATATCTTCCAACTCTCAAAATGAAAAAGGTGAACATTAATGAGGAAAATCAAAGATTTGAAAGTTGAACTTGGATCCTAATTATATAGAAAAGAGATAATAATCACTCTTTCAAGCAATTATGGTACATCTCTCTAATCTATAGACTTCAGAGTATGTAATGTAGTTAAAAGAAGTTGAGCATGAAGGATATTAATATGGGAGGAATAACGGAAGAATTAACAATTCTACAAGCTGCTTAGAATGCTTATGCATGCAACAAAACTCAAGAGACAAACAATTATAGATAACAAAAGTTAACTTAGAGGCTACTAATACTTGAGTTAAAATTAAAATATGTATATGCAAATGTTCTCAATTTCTTATCTTCCTTACCATCTTCAAAGTGCTTATGCAGAAATAGTTAAATGAATTAATATGCACCAAACAGAATTTGTGAGACTTGCAAAACACAGGATGGTGGGGATAACTGAGCAAAGCACAATATGCAAAGCTCTATATTCTTAAAAGAAACCATGTAGGTCAGCTGCAGAGAATGCAAGCACGGCGCCAAAATGGCCGCCGCGCCCTTTGCGCCCCCCCAATAGGACGAAGGCATCCGGGTAGTTAGGGGCGTAGCCAGCTCCCTTATAAAAGGGGTGGCCATGAGGCATCCGAGCTGCCATTTTGCGAAGCGACGGAGCGGAGAAGTTTTTCCCTCTTACCTCCGTCGCTTTTACCTTTACCGGGAAGCCTTTTGGCTGCTGAATTCTATCGTTTCGGCTTCCCGTTGATTGGCTGAGGTGCTCTTGAAGAAGAAGAAGGCGGCGAGCGCGGCTCGTGCGGTTCGGAGGCGCGATCCGGGTCGGAGGACCGCGGCCTCGCCTCCCAAGCAGCCGCCTTTGCCTGCACCCACCGGGACCGGTGGAATGGGGTCTTTTTTCCCTGGCCGGAGAATGCTGGCCCACGCACGGGTCCAGTAGGGGCTGCGGCCCTCGGCCCACAAGCAGTGAACACTGCTCCTGGTGTTGCCCATTCCGCTGGCCCTTCCTCTATAGGGGCGCAGCTCGCTCCGGGGCCTTCCAACCTTGGGGGGTGGTCTGATCCTCCCTATTCGGGCCCCGGGGCACAGGGACCTGTGCCCATGCCTGCAGTAGGCGGGCCGGCTGGCCCTTTGCCCCTTGTCAGCGTGGGAGCCATATTGGCCCGTGTGGCGGCCCTCGAGGCATCCCTGGCCCGGGCTAGCCACTCTGGGGCTCCCTTTGGGGTTCATTTCGACACGTCATCTGCTGGGCAGCGGCAGGCGACGGGGCGGGTCGAGCTGCTTGAGGCGTGTGGCACGACCTCGGCCACTGCCTTGCAGCTCCCCAACCAACGGGCCGGTGCGGGTCAGGCCCCAGTGACGAGCTCTACGGTGGTCGTGAGCTCCGACGCCCCCAGTGGGCCGGAACACCCGGTGGGGGCGGCCCATGGGGGTGCATCGGGTGAGTATGCAGTTCAAGCTAATGCACCCACACAACTGACTTCCTTGGGGGGGGGCTTTCCAATGGCCTTGTCCTTGCGTGGGTGGTGCGGCGGTACAGCCGCTGATGCCCCACCCGGCGACGACGACTACCACCCAGGGCCCCGTGGTGGGGGGTGTTTCCTACCCTGCGGGGAACGTTTTGGGGGTGGCTGGGTTGGTCCAAGCCCCTTTTCATATGCCCGCAGTTTCTGCAGTGCCTGTCTCGGCCTTGCCGAAAGCGGGGTATTCCTTACTGCTGGGTGACCACTTGGCACAGGCCACCAGAGAGAAAGTTTGGCGGGGGGAGTACGTGGATATCTTCTCACTCCTAAGCAGAGAGCCCACCAAGGAGGAGAGGGAGGGGCAGGATGAGAAGGATAAGGAGCAGGCACGTCGTCGCAAGCCACCAAGTACGTGGGCCAAATGGTCGCCGGCCTACTTCATATACATGGCGGTGTACCTTAGGGCCCGGCCGGATTTGGCAATTCCGATGGTCCAATATTTGGACAGCATCTACCGGGCGATGGTTGACTTCCCGGGCCCATCGTGGTTGGCTTATGACGAGGAATGCCGTAGGCAGATTTCCCCGCACCCCGAGATTAGGTGGGATGAGCCATGCCAGAGGCTGTGGCTTTTGTACGTGACGCCCACGCGCCCCGCGCTCGGGGACATATACCATTGTGGACATGTGGTCCAGCAGGCGGCCCCAGCACAGATCACCTGCCAGGGGGCGGGGCAGGGGGGTTCCAGCCCGCCTGCTGTGCTGGACTTGCTCGTCCAATGGTTCCTGCAATGGGAGGAATGGCAAATACAGACGTGAGTGTCCCACCTGTGCTGGCCCCCATGCGGCCTCTGCCTGTCCCAGGCCTGGAGGGATGCGGGGCAGAGGGAGGGGCGGACAGGGGGCTGGCAAGACTGCCGCAGATGGATCTAGTTCACCGAAGGGCTCCCTCCTCAATTAATGTGGACATGTTGGAGTGTTGGCCCACATTGTACTCGAAGGGAGAGGATGAGGGTAATCTCCTTCAGGGTTCTAGGCAGGGGTTCCGGATCCCTTTCATGGGAGTTAGGTCCCCTCAGGATGCCCCCAATCTTTTATCCCTTAGGGGGAGGGAGGAGGTGGCTGCTGCCAGCATTGACAAGGAGGTCTATGCGGGCAGGGTCGTTGGCCCTGTCCCTGCGCCCTCGTTCCGGGGAGCATATTATTTCTATGAGGCCATGCCTTTTGGCTGTTCCATTTGGGCTCGGCATTCGAGCGTTTCTCCACCTTCCGGGAGTGGGCTTTTGTCCGCAGGTCAGGGTCCCGGTCTGTAGCCCATTCCCTGGATGGTTTTATTCGGGGCTGAACGGGGCTGGGACACATGCACACGTCTCCTCAACGCATTTCAGACGCTAATGGAGGAACTTGGTGTCCCTTTAGCACCCGAAAAGACCGGGGCCCGTCTACACAGCTGGTATTCCTGGGGGTGGGGATTGACACGGTAGTGCAGGCTTCTAGGTGGCAGCGGGATAAGGTGTCAAGACTAGTGGCCCTTATCTCGGACTTGCTGGCCGAGCGCATGGCATCACTGAGGGAACTGCTGGTGCTACATGGTCACCTCAATTCCGCTTGCAGGGTCGTCGCACTGGGCAGGGCATTTGCTCGGCGCTTGTGCGACGCCATGGCAGGATTATCCTGGCCCCACCATAGGGTTAGACTTACCCGGGGTATCAGGGCAGACGTGCTTGTCTGGCCACAGATCCAGAGGGAGTTCAATGGGGTGTCATTTTGGAGGTCTGAGCTCCTGGCTCCCCCTTGCTTTCAGATACAGTCTGATGCCTCGGGATCCCTGGGTTATGGGATGTACTTTAATTGGAAGTGGGCCTATGGTGGGTGGCCACCACCCTGGGCAGGCACGGGTCGCCTGCGTGGTCTCACGTATCTGGAATGTTTACCTATCCTGGGTGCTGGGATGCTGTGGGGCAAGGAGTGGGCCAACTCGGTTGTGCATTTTTGGTGTGACAATGCGGCTGTTGGCCACATTGTCAATGCACAGACTGCTAAATCGCCCAGGGTTATGGACCTAGTGCGCTAGTTTGTGTCGCGCAGCCTGCTCCTTAACGTTCTCTTCAGGGCCAGGCATCTCCCAGGGGTTGATAATGATATTCCTGACGCTTTGTCCCACCTGCAGATCTCCTGGTTCCGTGCCTGGGCCCCAGATGCGGAGGAATTTCTCTCGCCACTCACGGACGAGATATGGGACGTTCGCAAGGAGAGGTGAACCGGGCGATTGGCCTGTCACTAGCGCCATGCACGCGTAAGGCGTATCACCACGCATTTAGTTCTTTTAGAGCATTCTGTACCCAATTTCGACTCACAGGAACCTGGCCGATCCCGGTAACCCATGTTCTGCGGTTCATGGTTTACCTGTATGCCCAGGGCCTTGCACCACGCACCATAGCATCTAAGCTGTCAGAGTTAGCTTTTATGGCCAAAGTGGGAGGTCGTGCGGACAGCACCAATGACTTCCGTGTGAGACAGGTTTTGGAGGGGTGGGTGCGCGCGCGGGGGCGTTTCCCGGGCGACCCCACCCGATTTCCCCAGGGGTTTTTTACCCAATTGGCCCAGGGCTGGCCTGGCCTCTGTTTTGATAGATGAGGCAGCCCATTTCATGCGGCTACTACGGTGGCCTTTTTGGAGCGCTCCGCATCAGCAAGCTTGAGATGCTGTATAAGGCGGATGCAAGATTTTCCCAGGGGTTTTTTACCCAATTGGCCCGGGGCTGGCCTGGCCTCTGTTTTGATAGATGAGGCAGCCCAATTCATGCGGCTACAACGGTGGCCTTTTTGGAGCGCTCCGCATCAGCGAGCTTGAGATGCTGTATAAGGCGGATGCAAGTCGTAGGGTACTGGAACTTGAAGATGTCTGTGTGGACAATATTGGGCTCAGTTGGGGATACGCTCCTCTAAAACGAATCAGCACGGCGTAGGCAGTGGAGTAGACTGCTACGATGTTCCTCGACAGACATCTGTCCGGTTGGTGCCCTACAGGATTTCCTTGCACTGTGTGGCACGTGCCATGGCCCGTTTTTCTGTCACCAGGGTGGGTCTTCCTTACTAAATTACTATTTTGGAGGGTGCCGGGAAGGCACTAGACAGTGTTGGCCTCTCTGGGGCTAGTTGCGGCACCCATTCGTTCAGGATAGGGGCGGCTTCTACTGCAGCTGTTTTTGGGGTACTCCTGGGCTAAATACGCCGCAGGGGAGGGTGGGGATCACAATGTTTTCAGTTTTGTGTTCGCCCTCTTCAACCGTGAGTACCAGTTTAGTCACTGCACTGTCTCTCCCCCCCTTTTTTCCTTGACAGACCCGGGGTGTCGTTTTACACCGGTGATAGTATGCCTGGTGGGCCATAGCCACGTGCACAGGGCAGCGCGTTACGCTGCATGGGGCAGCGCGTTACGCTGCACAGGGCAGCGCATTTCGCTGCACAGGGCAGCGCGTTACGCTGCAGGCGACAGAGTGGGACCCCGACTGGGACTGGGTGCATCCGCACGTCTCAGGTGGTATGGTAAGCGCGGCATGTTATGGCGAGAACTGTTGCCATTCCTTTTCTACATCAGGGATGCTGACTCGCCCGATGTCCTGGTTATGTACCTTGGGGGCGATGGCTTGGGGCAGGTCACTGACCTATCGCGGAAACTTGCGGTTTGCAGTGACCTGCCCTGCCCACATTATGTGTGGCCTGCCACATCCCTCAATTGGTTGGACACGTTACCGCGGTACGCTTACAGGGGGGCGTTCGACCTCGAGGCTCTTGACTGAGCCGACGCTCCGTGAACGGGGCTATTGCCCAGTTCCTTTTTGACAAGGGCGGGGGAGGCGTCATTAGCCTCCCCGACATCAGTCTGCAAATTTACGAGCTTTACTCAGGGGATGGGGCCCATCTGTCGCAGGGAGGTATGGACCTCTGGTTAGTGGACTGGCGAGCAGGCCTGTCGACCGAGCTGACAGTCTTGGGGGGGCGGTGAGCCTTTTGGAAGCCTCCCCGTGTGGCGGGTATCACTGGTAAGGTAAACATTTATGACCCACAGGTATCCGGCAGGTTCACAATTGACTGGACAACACTAGACAGGCATAAGTTGGTTAAACGTTGTCCGGTCAACGACGAACTAGGCGACGGGGTGATGGCGATAGCTAGACAGCATGCATTACCCCGTGATTTCACGGATACGCGTCAGAGGGTGGGGTCATTAGTTAGATATTGACTACGGTCAACAATTTGTTTGTTGTCAACAAACAAATTGATACAAATTGATACATTGTAACCAATTGCCGTTGGCAATTTTGGGGTGGTACCTTACCAGTGTTACTTCGGCCTGCTTGCCTTAAGAATTATGATTGGTCGTTTTACCAATAGAAATTTATAATTTGGACTAGGGCATGAATCAATAAATGTGGCCCAATGCCGTTATCCACTTTTACCAGTGTCTGAGTCCTTTATTGGGGGGTGCGCCTGCAATGCAAGCGCGGCGCCAAAATGGCCGCCACGCCCTTTGCGGCCCCCCCATAGGATGAAGGCATCCGGGTAGTTAGGGGCGTGGCCAGCTCCCTTATAAAAGGGGTGGCCATGAGGCAGCCGAGCTGCCATTTTGCGAAGCGACGGAGCGGAGAAGTTTTTCCCCTCCACCCCCTCCCTAGTTAACAGTGTGATATTTTGGTCGCTTCGGGGCCGGGTGGGAATTTTTGGCTGGGACCCACAATTGGCTCTCGGGTCCTGGTTTTTTCGCCCATCCCACACTGTTGCTATGGTTTGATATAGGGGTTTCTGTTGCTGCTGTTGACTTTGGTCACATGGGCGGGTATCACTGGTAAGGTAAACATTTATGACCCACAGGTATCCGGCAGGTTCGCAATTGACTGGACAACACTAGACAGGCATAAGTTGGTTAAACGTTGTCCGGTCAACGACGAACTAGGCGACGGGGTGATGGCGATAGCTAGACAGCATGCATCACCCCGTGATTTCACGGATACGCGTCAGAGGGTGGGGTCATTAGTTAGATATTGACTACGGCCAACAATTTGTTTGTTGTCAACAAACAAATTGATACAAATTGATACATTGTAACCAATTGCCGTTGGCAATTTTGGGGTGGTACCTTACCAGTGTTACTTCGGCCTGCTTGCCTTAAGAATTATGATTGGTCGTTTTACCAATAGAAATTTATAATTCAGACTAGGGCATGAATCAATAAATGTGGCCCAATGCCGTTATCCACTTTTACCAGTGTCTGAGTCCTTTATTGGGGGGTGCGCCTGCAAAGATAGAGTGGTACTCGAGCAATGACTTGAAACAATTACTTCTTCTTCTTCTTCTTTTTCTTCTTCTTCTTCCATATCTAGGCCAGATGTGAGCCTGTCAAAATGAAGGCACCTGTGGGTGAGTTCATTCTGCAGTTCCTTTCACCTGACCCAGTGTGAGAAAGATTACTCAGCCACACAAGGTTGCTGTTACAGGGGCACACCTGATTGTAGTTCGAAAATACCATAATCTTTGAGGTGGCTCTCTCTGTGTACCCCGAAACAATTACTGATAAAGCTTTTTAAAAAGGAAGTGTACAAGCAGAATTACAGCTGAGACTTTAGAAATAAAAGTAATGATTACAGAAGTTTAATGTTGACTATGAAGAAATTAAAATTGTAAAAGTTCCTTAATTTAGCAAACAATCTACACTGTGAAAACAGCCAAAAATATCAGAAGACTGAAATTTAAGAACTAGGAGGGAATTTAAAAAAGATCCTTTAGAGCAGTGGTTCCCATCCGTTTTTTGGCTATGTCCCACCTAAACATCTCTAAAATCCTTAGCCCCCCTACCCTGTGATATATAATTCTTTTTATTCAAAAAGTTAACTCCTATTGTATAAATACATAAATAATATTCCAGTATTCTTTAAAGATAGCATTTTTCTGTCTTACATCCAGGTACGGTATATGACACCATGTTTTTTGTTTTGTTTACCCTTTGATATGCTTGAAACACAAACTAACATGGCTACTATCCCAATACATTCTTTATTCTAGACATGAACAGGGGATGCCTATTCCCACATTTCTCCTTGCTATCTTCAGCAAATGTATAGTACTGTATCTGGAGATACCAGATACTGTGCATATGTAAGTTCTCCTCATGGACAATAGGTCTCATTTCCCAAAATTCTATTTGGTGAACCTCTTTACAAATAGGAACCTTTTATTTGTAGATGTGTTCCTTTTATGTGGAAAAAGTTACATGGGAAAAGAGAAAGTTTAGGCTATCACCCACATACATAATAGATAAAGCAGAGATAATAAATTCCTGAGTATGGTATCCATTGGTCATGAAACTATGACACACAGTCTTAAGACATCATGCAACACCACTACTGAATCAGCATGATGATATTCCTGAAAATACCTTACTGCTTTTTAGAAGAAGCATTTCTAGCACTGAAATGAATGGAAACATGACTGCTTATACAACAATAAGACTGTTCTGTGTAATCCTCCCAGTACAGATTTCTATTCCTCCCTGTCCCCTAAGAAATAGAGTTATGAACCTAGTTCAGTGGATTTAACACTGTATTCATTCTGGATACAAAAAACAGGTTGAGCTCAGAAGCAGTTCTGTATTCTCATGTTCCATTCCGGCTTATCTTTAATTATAAGAAAAGACTAATTTGGCAGTTTCAGAGTACAGCTCCTAGTAAATTGGATTGAGGATTACCATCTCTTGCCCTCTTGAAAGATCCGAGACAAATTAAACTAGTCCCAGAAGATATGTCTTGGTAGATTCTCAATATTGACTTTTCATTATACCGTGAAGAGATTTCTAAAAATAACTTTTGTTAACTCCTTCAGTGGAAATACATCACCAAAAAGGTAATGGGTTCAGCAGAGAGAGAGAGAGAGAGAGAGAGAAAGGTTCACTGTTAGATAAATACAGAAAGACCAATATGTTCCTTTTACCTTAGCTGCACAATTGGCAGTTAAGCACAAAGTAATTATCTTAGAATTACATATTTTTGCTTTTGTTAAAATTGTGGCTAAATCCAATTGATAGTTGCAATTAAAGTGGCTCCACTAAATCATGGGACTTGCATAAATAGTGACTTAAGTCCACATCATTTATTGAGTCAACTCTGTTGTTGTTACAAGCCATCAAGTCATATCTGACTTACAATGACACTTTGAATGAGTGACCTCCAACTCTATGATGAGGATCAACTCTACCTGGGACAATAAATAGAATTTAGGTTTATGTTATATCTGTATATTCTGATTCATTGATATCCTGGTTCTTACTTGCGCAGGGCCTGATGTTTTAAAGGTTCTTATAATGTTTTATATATTTTTTATCAACTAACTCTTCAGATTGAAGAAATTCTAAACTGGAACCTTTTAGCACTGTTCCCCCCCCCCTTTTAATACTAACATGTAGAGAAAGCCTATATGAAAGAAGGAAAGAAAAAGATAGCTTGTTTCAAACGTAGGGTGTTCACCTTTCATTAGCTTAATTTTTTAAAATATACTAACTAGCCCAAGGGTGTCAAATCTTTATGATAGCATGCCCAATTTGGCACTCCTCTTCCTTAAAAAAAGAAAACCACACCTCTGACATGCCCATGGTTCTCCCCCTTTTTAGCCCAGCTAATCAACACACTTGAATCAGATGCTTGAGGAAAAGAAAAATAGTATTTACTCACAAAATGAAGACAGAAGATACATGGACTCAAAAGTCTTGGTAAGGTGACATTAGGTAAATAATGACGGCTCAAAATTCTATTTAGGTAGTTTAAAAAGAAGGTAAACTCCCTAAATAGAATTTTTTGCCTTTGTCATCCACCTTACCTAGACTTTTGACCACATGTATCTTCTGACTTCATTTTGTGAGTAAAGAAGGTGGACTGCAGTGGCTTAGTGGTTAAGATGTTGAGTTTGACAACCAGACGTTTGGCAGTTCAGCAGTTCAAGGCCCGAGTGTTGTGCAACAGAGTGAGCTCCCATCTCCGTCCCAGCTCCTGCCAAACTAGCAGTTCAAAAGCAAGAAATTGCAAGTAGATCAATAGGTAACATTTCATTTGGAAAGATAACAGCTGTCAGTATTGACAGCTTTAAGAAAGGATTAGACAAGTTCATGGAGGACAAGGGTATCAATGGCTATAATTATGGATACCTAAGGACAACCTCCAGGTTGGAGAGATAGGCAGGATATCTCTCAATGCCATTTCCAGGGAATCTTAAGCAGGTGGAGGCATCTGCTTGGGAATACCCTGAAGGAAATGGTGAGCCACTGTGTGAGACAGAATGCTGGACTGGATGGGCTGTGGCCTGTTCCAGCAAGGCTGTTCTTATGTTCTTGTGTTCTAACAACGTATGTGCACTTCGCCATCTAGTGATGCCTGACACATGACCACAAAAATTGTGAAAAAGCAAGGCATTGAACTGTACAATAATTGAGATACAGGTACAGTATATACTTTTTCTTGATGCAAAGCTCTAAAGGTAATCAATTTTTAAACTGAAGGATAGAAGTATATTAGATTTAAGTATTGGGTTTTCTTTAAAAAGCATTAAGTCTATATTAAATCAATTTCCTTCAGTTGTACTCTGTATGTTTAACAGAATGTCAGTAACTATTAAGAGAAGTTTACTACATTATCATTTAAATGATGCTCAAATTACAATGTTAACATTGGGGGAGATATATAGTTCAATTATTACATTTGTGATTTCATGAAGATAGCCCAATCCTTAGTTTTCTCCAGAGAGGTGTAGATAAGAATTTTGCCTATTGAATTTGTAAAGAGCCATCATTCAGCACAGACAATACTAAGGCAGATGGATACATACTCTTCTTTTGCTACCTATGATCATCAAGACAGAAAAGATGATTGTATAATTATCCTATCCATTTGCATTTCTTGCAAAGAACCTGTCCAAGGTATTGATATTCAAGCAGACTAACAAACCCCCTGACAATCTCAGAGAAATCCATTAATCTTCAAGAGACATAATTCCCAGGAACAATTACAAGGCACTGCCCCTATAGAAGATAAAGTTTGGAGAAGATCAAGTATAAACAAAAACAAAAAATATAGGAATTTTTTGAATGTTTGTGCACTGTCTTGGGTCCCTATTGGCAGAGTCAGACATGATTAAAATAAAATAAAATATATTGGTGAAGCTGTGTGCCAAAATAAGATATCTTAGAGAAACTGTAGATTTTCTAAGTTTTCTTGCAATATGACAGCTGGAGAAAATCTGTCTTTCCTATATGTGGGAGAAAAATAAATGAATGTGGTGAATAAGCTCCTCCTCCTCATATATAATACACACACAAAGTGTGTTATATATGTGTCACAGACCCCAATCTTATCACAAGAGGGTTACTCAATCACATAATATCAGTACCTGGGACAGGTATGTCCATGCCTCGCCACTGCTACAGGAGCTGCACTGGTTGCCAGTGTGCCTCCGGGTGCAATTCAAGGTGCTGGTGATTACCTTTAAAGCCCTACATGGTAGTGGAGCAGGATATTTAAGAGACCGTGTCACCCAACTAGAGCAGACTGATAGTTCCATCTGCTAGGGAGGCTTGCCTCTCCAGCACGAGAAGGAGGGTCTTCTCTGTGTCTGCTCCGGACCTGTGGAACCTCATGCCAACTGAACTTGGCCTCCAGGCAGAGCTTTTATCCTTTCACAAGAGTCTTAAGACCTGGCTGGTGCAGTGTGTGTGTGTGTGGGGAGGGGGGGGGGCTGGGGAAATAGCCACCTTGTGTTGGCTTGTTTAACTATTCCTCGAGTTGTGAGTTTTAGTATGTAGTATTGGGACGGCATTTTTTTTTAAAAAAAAATTCTTAATTTTAAATAATTCAATTTTATTTTAATGTTTTTGTAAGATTTTATTTGTTGTAAGCCACCCGGAATTGCCTCGGCGAGGGGCTGGCAATAGAAATGTGAGTAATAAATAAATGAATGAATGAACTAATGGGTATTTTTTATAATAACAAGTCAGGTGTTGGGATTTATTCTCTCTATTGTCTGGTGGACAATTTGGGGATTTAGATCACTGAGGCAAATAAACTGCATATTTGCAATGGTAACAAACAAATACACAATTCAATTTTAGTAATTTCAATAATGTTTATATATACTTACACTATCAACAAGAGGGGATATGCATTCCGGTCTGTGAATTCTTTTGGAAATGATAACTGCAAAGGAAGTTCTGTTAAGAAAAGAGTAAAACATTAAAGGCTGGTAGTTTTAAAGATGAAAACATATACTATGTGATAAAAAAATTTTTTGTTTCAATAACTTCAAATACATTTACCATAGTCATCAACGTGAAGCATTCTGGTTTCTGTCTGAAATTTCATTTTCTTTAAAATCACTTCTTTTAACACAGAGTTGTCTTCCAATATATAAAATTCTGAAGAACAAACAAACACACAAACAAGATCAGAAGATGTATGGAAAATAGTGCATACCTTTAAAAATATGAAGATCAGTGATTTATGTACAGTATGTATATTTCTGTATACCCTGCATGAATTTAGTAGAGGAATATGTGACAATCAGAATGGCCTTTAATTAGGTGGTCAGAAGAGGGGGACTCTACAGAAAGGAGATAGCTACAGCCGTGTTTGGTAAGCATTCTCAGTTGGCCTTTACATTACTGTGACATGCTGTCCCCACCACCTCTAATTTCAGCCAAATATTTCGAATCTGAAGGTAGGCACCTATTCCTGCAGTCTCTCATTACTTCTTCCCCCTTTTTAATGTTTAGCTTTATGCATGGATATCACACTGATTTTTAGCAGGCCACATGATCACATTCTGCACTCCTCAGAACACAGTGAGAATGAGGTCCTAATTTCACAAACCACTTATGTTTTGCTTCACATGCGATTTGCCTCCTAAATAAAGGGACTGGTTTTAAGGAAAAGCGATTTATCAATTAACAACTTGCTAAGTGTGTCAGAATGAAAGGAGAATTTAAAAATATTTTATCTGGAAAGCATTTTAGGAGATGGTTGGTGATTGATATCAACAAAAGGGATACTTAATGTTACAGTGGTAAATCCTAGAACGATGGTAAATTCTAGAATTTGGGTCCAAAATGTTCTTTCTGAGCTGTCATGCAGGACCTTTGGAATTTCCTGGAAACATTGACTATTCACAACCATTTTTTATTATGAGAGAAGGTAGTTTCCAACACAAAATAATAGTTCACTGGACAAAATTCCACTGTTTACACATGTACTCTGTGCTAAAAGATTGTTTCACTCAGAAAGCTGCAACACCTAAGAAATAACAAGCATGTTTCTAGTATTTTTATTGTCGCTATTGTTCCTCTTGGTATTCCAGCTGTAGCAACATAAATATTTGATTCATTTTCTTTCCACTTCCAATCTTCATTCATTAATAAATATTAAAAAACAAACACAGAAACAGAAAAAAAAACAAAGCCTCATTTAGGGCAACAGGGGATAATCTCACTGGGATGTAATTTCTGGGCAATCAACCAAAATGTTGTAATAATAGTTTCAGATACAGTAATTGAAGTAAACTTCAGTCATGTTTTTTTTTTTGCTTTATTAATAGAAGAGATTACCTGGTTTGCATTTAGACATTAGATACATCACTGATTTTATCATGAACAATGAATGTTAATCTCTAGACTAGACAGTAGCTATCCCCCCCCTAAAATATTATATTTCCTATAATTATTTGCATGTTTTTGATGGGAATTTTAAAAGGAATCAAAGTATATGACTTTTTCCTACATATAACAAGCTACTGGACCGATTGTTGACTTGTCTAATTTTGTTGTTCAGTCGCACAGTCGATTCCGACTCTTTGTGACCCCATAGACCATCGCTCTCCAGGCACCCCGGTCCTCCACCATCCTCCTTAGTCCACACAGCCCCGTGTCCATTGTGTCTACAATACCATCTAGCCATCTCATCTTTGGCCGTCCCCTTCTTCTTTTGCCCTCCACCTTCCCCAGCATCAAGGCTTTCTCAAGTGAATCCTCTCTTTTCATTTGATGTCCAAAATACTTCAACTTCATCTTTGTTATTTGTCCTTCTAAGGAGCACTCAGGGCTAATCTCTTCTAATATTGACCTATTTGTTCTCCTAGCTGTCCAGTGGACTCTCAAAACTCTCCTCCAGCACCACATCTCAAAGGCATCTATTTTTCTTCGCTCAGCCTTTTTAGTGGTCCAGCTCTCACAGCCATACATTACCACCGGAAATACCATTGCTTTGACTATGTGGACCTTTGTTTGCAGTGAGATGTCTCTACTTTTCACTATGTTCCCCAGCTTTTTTATAGCTTGTCTCCCAAGAATCAGTCGCCTTTTTATTTCATGGTTGCAATCTCCATCTCCAGTGATCTTGGATCTAAGAAAGTAAAGTCTGTTACTGCTTCTACTTCTTCCCCATCTATTTTCCAGGGACTGATATGGCCTGTTGCCATTATCTTGGTTTTCTTGATATTGAGTCTCAGGCCAGCTTTTGCACTCTCTTCTTTCAACCTAACCAGGAGCTTCTTTAGGTCTTCTTCACCTTCTGCCATTAGGGTGGTATCGTCTGCATATCTCAAATTGTTGATGTTTCTCCCAGCAATTTTTGATCCCATATTGTGATTCCTCCATCCCTGCATTGTGCATGATGTGCTTTGTGTATAAGTTGAATAAGCAGGGTGATAAAATGCTGCCTTGTCTTACTCCTTTTCCTATTCCAAACCACTCGGTCATTCCATACTCTGTCCTAACTGTTGCTTCTTGACTCATGTACAGATTTCTCATGAGACATATGAGGTGTTCTGGTATTCCTATCTCTTTAATTACTTGCCACATTTTGTTGTGGTCCACACAATCAAAGGCCTTGGTGTAGTCAATGAAGCAGAAGTAAGCTTGTTTCTGGTATTCTTTTGTTTTCTCCATGATCCAACGTATGTTGGCAATGTGGTCTCTGGTCCCCCTACCTCTTCTGACCCCAGCCTGCACCTCTGGTAGTTCTCTTTCTACATGCTGCTGAAATCTATCCTGTATTATCTTGAGCATCACTTTGCTAGCTTGTGGGATGAGCGCAATTGTTTGATAATTTGAACATTCTTTAGCATTGCCCTTTTTTGGGATTGGGACGTATACAGATCTTTTACAATCCTGTGGCCACTGTTTCGTTTTCCAAATCTGCTGGCATATAGCATGTAGTAGCTTGATTCCATCATCTTTTAGGCTTTGAAGAATTCAACTGGGATACCATCATCTCCACTGGCTTTGTTATTTGTCGTGCTTTTTAGGGCCTTTCTAACTTCACTCTCTAGGATGTCTGGTTCAAGTTCAATTTCCCCCTCATTCTTATTATCCGGGGTGTTTAGGTCTTTTTTGTAAAGTTCCTCTGTGTACTCTTTCCATCTTTTCTTTATCTCTTCTGCATCCGCTAACTCCTTGCCATCTTTGTCTTTTATCGTGGTCATTTTTGCTTTGAACGTTCCCTTGACTTCCCCAATTTTTTAAAAGAGATCTCTAGTCCTGCCTCTTGTGTTGTTTTCCTCTATTTCTTTGCACTGTTCATTTAGGTAGCTTTCCTTATCTCTCCTTGCTTTTCTTTGAAATTCTTTATTTAAGTGTCTAATTACTGTGAGCAATAGTATAATACTTTAAAGGGACCATTTGAATCTCAATATTTCCTCATTTAAGGTACATATCAGTAATTAAATTGTCAAATTGTTAGACATGCACTGAATTGATTGAAATTTTACCTTTAAGATGATACATTTGGAATTAAAGTATATTTTTCAGTTGAAATCCTACAGACACTCCCCTAAGAGTTCTCCCTGTTGACCTCAATAGGCAATAGGTAAAGAGGACTGTGCTGCTAATACTAATAATGTTCTAACTGAAAACAAACAGTATAGATACTGTTGAAATAAATAATACATCAGCATCTAGTTTTGAAATTTGAATGAGATTTTTATGCCATCAATGCAGATTAATTGTCTGAATGCAAAACACGGAGGAGGTTTGGAATATAATTCACCAATGTTGAGGTGTGTGTGTGTGTGTGTGAAAGACTTGTACCAGACTTCAGAAGCTAAAAATCTGAATTTGGTTTGTTAAATTTAGTTTGACAGACAAGTAGCACCTGGAATCTAGCACCTTAATCCAAACTAATTGGATTATACTTTTAAAGTGTTTAAAGCACACCATCAGAGATGGTTTTAACAGGCATTCAATTTGCATAGTTAAAGGGGTCATGCTACTGTGCCATCTAATTAATGTAAGTATTAGCAGGAGATAAAAGATATATATTTCTAATAACATCAACCTGAAAAATCCTTGGTATGTTATAGTCACTTAATTTCTCTCTATCCTTATCACTTACAGGCATGTTTATTACTCATCTGTAATTAAGATGAGCTTTTAGAAATTAATTCCCTAGACAACTAAAAAAAAGGAAAATAATGATGAGAAATGAACTACTGAACACTCACTTTCAGGATTAGCTGCACTATGCACACTGAAAACTGGAACACCAGGTCCTATAATACCAACAAAAACAAAATGATTACTAAAGGCATTTGATTTAATATAGACTTATTTAATACCTCAGTAGAAAGCAATCATCTATTGATATTGTCTTTGCTCAGTTCTCAAAACAAATAACGCATGAGCTTTAAGATTAAGTCCATGAATTGTCCCATTAATACCCAGATGATACAATGCGAGTCCCACAAAAAATCATATAAGTTTCAGGTATTGTTATTATCTCATTTTACAGTAAAAAAATACTGACACACAGAACAATTTCTAGTTTGTTTGTAAGAAGTATGGTGTACCTGCAGCTACTGTCAAATAATGACAACAATAAAAAAGCACATTGAATATTTAAGTGTTTCAGAGGCCAACAGAAAACTGAGAGAGAAAAATCTCGAGAAAAGGCTGAAGGACAAGATGGCAGCATCACATTCAACAACTCCTGGTTTCCAATTACTATTAATTCATTCATTCAGGCAGGCAGAAATGGTACTGCAAGTTCTATTGCTTTACAAATGAATTTTATTGCCTTTTAAGAAAATAGTAGCTTGCAAGTATGGCCTGCTAAGACAGATGATCTGTAAACAAAGCTCCCTCTTTAGGCATATATGTTCTCATCACCGTAGTCCTTTCCCAGATTTTTACTTCTAACAATGAACATAGTTTCAGTCCAGACATTAATTGTATTTTCATCAGATCTCTTCAGATCAAAGGGAACTTGAGTTAGCAATTCTCTGGCTGTGTTTCTTTGAGATATTGGCTAACAATACTCATTTAGTGGTTTAACAGTCTTACTAGAGTACAGGTAATTTTGAGCCCCCATATTTATTCATGTCTAAAAATAGAATCTAAAATGAGATTAAGATCTTTGAAAACTAATATGCTATTAAAACCAGATATGGCTTCCAGGAATCATGGCATTGGTTTTGTTTTTATATGTATTCCTGTCTTTTTCCAGATTTTTACATGTGCCAAAAGGAGTTTGCCTACCACCATTTTGTACAATTTTGTTTTTCTTCATGCATACTATGCATATTTCTTAATTACTGTCAAAGCATGACATTTTATTTGTAAAAATTACAGATTTCAGCTACCATTATAACAGTGTGATATCAGAAATATAGATCAGAATAAAATAAAACTCCCATAATTAACATATTTAAAGCTTATGAAGCTTTTTACCATCACTAGTACTCTAATTATATCATGGCAAACTTTCAGGGCTACAGACCATGCTATCTCAGATTTGTAGTATGTTTATGTTTGTTTATGTTTATTTGATTTATACCCCGCCTTACTTGGCACAGGCCGACTCAGGGCGGCTTACAACATATCAATACAAGTACAAATGGCAATACAGTAGTACAAAAATAAATAAATAATACAGTATCAACAATTCATGTCAAAGTATATCAGGTATCAGTAAAACAATATGTCAATAAACAATATGTCAGCAAAACAGTATTACCTCTGAACATATCAGAAAACATATCATATCAAAGACATCGGCAAAACAGTATCAGCAAAGAATATCAGCACGACATATCGAAAAACAGCAATATTACAGTATACAAATTCACTATACAAAGTACATGACAATATAATATACAAAATTCAAATTAACCAACCCCGCAACAAACAGAACAGCAAAGTCCTCCTCCGGGCAGGTGGGGTCTGGGGCTAGCCAGGCGGGGGCATCCTCAGACCGCTGAGCAGCCACAGCTGCCTCAGTCCTCTGCCAGCGATGACAGGGCCGGAGTCATGCAGGTAAGTGAAGCGGGGAAGGTGCATGAAGCCTCAAGGCAGCGGCCGTGGACATCTTCCTCCTCTTCGGCCATCCCAAGCCCCAGCGGCCCTTCCTCTTCCTCTGGCGGTGATGGGGCTCAGAGGTGCAGGCGGGAGTGCTCTGACTGCCTTTTCAGTTGTGCATTGTAGGCAGTTGTGCATTGTTTTCTCTTACTTCCAAATAAGTACATGGGAATGTGCTGTAGGCAAGGATTTCTGCATCTCAGTGAATAGATTAAAACCAGCTGACTCTGTCATTTCTTCTTTAAAATCCCCCCCCCCCCTGCATATGAACACTCCCATTGCTTTCCTTCTTTCTCTGTTCCTTCTTGCAGGTTGGCTTACCTTTACATTGCAGAATGAAATACTTGATCATTGGGCTGAACTTTGCATTGAAATATGTGCATTGATCCCTCATGAAACTGCATGAAAGGCACTGGCGATTCAGTAACTCAACTGTGGACGCACTGAGATGGCAAAAATAATAATAAAATATTCAGTCTCATGTAAACATTTAGTAAATACATATCAAAAATACATGTTTGATAGGTTTCCAATGCTATCTACCCCAACCATGGAATGGATTTTTTCCTTGCTGGAAACCTCCAGCTCAGATTGATGATGGATTTGGAGGCATGTGAGAATAGCTCTAACAGGAAATATCTCTTCAAACAATTAGGAAAAATTAGCAACAACAAAGATCAGTATTAAGTCAGTTATGTGAGCCATTTATTTTATTCTAAAATTAACAGTAGGACACTAACAGAATGATCTATCAATCAGTTGGAAAATGCACTGTTGTTCATGTGCTTACCTGTGTAGCTGTCTTCCTCTAGGTGAATTCTCAGTACTCAAAAAATAGCTGTTAAATGAAAACAAAACAAAACATACTTACTCTGGTTAATAGTCATTTTGGTTTCTGTATAAACATAAATAAGGATCAAAATTAAGATTTCCAATTAGGAAAAACCCCAATAACATTAAGTCTTAGTGAATGGATATCATTTTCTCCATTCGTCAGCCTGCATCATATCCCATCTTTTCTGATGTAGAGAAATGCTAGGAACCAAAGAAAGCCAACAGGGGGAAAATGATTCTTCTGAAGTATGGTGCTCAAGGAAAGCATTTCAGCTACCTTAGATTGCTGGAAAGAAAAAGTGGATCCTAGAGCAAATCAAGTCTGAACTAGCTCTGGAGGCAAAAAAAAAAGGTGAGGATGAGTCTGCCCTACTTTGGGCACAACATGAGAAAGTAAGATTCTCTGGAAAAGACAATAATGCTGAGAAAGGTTGAATGCAGTCGGAAAAGAGGACTAAATATAAGGTGGATTGACACCATAAAGGAAGCCACAGGCTTGAGTTGCAAAATCTGAGCAGGCCTGTTGAGGACAGAACATTTTGGCAATTGCTAATTCATAGGGTTGCAATAGGTTTATGGCAACTTGGCGGCATGTAAAACAAATTTTCTATGTGGGAGATGCTCCATTTTCCCATGGGAAAATAGATTTCATGTTATCAGACCCCATTTATTAGGTAGAAAACACCAAGAAATGGCTATTGTTTTTATAACATGAGCCCCAAGTTCTGGCCTGTAAGCAATTCCCCCTCATCTTTCTTTCTTCTCTTCTTCAAGCCTCCAGAAGCCACACCAACTTTTAAATCATATTTAGATCATATTTGTGGGGTTGATGAATAAACTGTCAATATTACCACTATTAGTTTTGAACACCTTACTACACAACATGGTAAACCATAATATATCTTCATGTTCAAATAGCTTTTATTGTTAATTAAATGTGCAATTAATATAAGTTCATGATGGATTTAATTTAGTTGTTTTGCCTACCAAGAGTCATTCCATTGAATCAATGGCTGATATCATTGTAAGCCACACTAGAGTAAACTCATTAAAACAGTGGAGATTTGGTTAGTCAGCTTCTCCATAAATTCAATTATTCAAATGGGCCTGATTAAGTAAGTCTTGTTGTGACTTACTATAGCATTGTAATAGTATTTTAACTCTTGAGTTTTACATAAATGCTAATATGTTCTATTCATTAAACATGTCTGCTGTAGCTATGACTAACAATATATTTAATCCTTTATGAAACATATGGGCCATTCCTGATGTATGCCACAAACAAAATGTTAGAAACTTAGCAGGTTGTGTAAGGAGATAATATTCTCAAATTGTGCATAACTGGCAGTCTGGTGACTGTGTTTTATGTCCATTTTACTTCTCTTCAGCAAGTTAGGATATGAAAAGGTGCTTATACCATTGTGCCCATGATAATTTCTTTCCTTTATTTTTATATGCTTCTTGGACATTACTTTTTAAAAACTAAAATATAGCTAATATTATCCACCCACTCACACATATTTGGTTTCTTCACCTTTCTACTAAAATCTCAGGTGTACAGGTACATAGCACTATACAAACTATAGATAGTGTATAACATTCAGTGCTGTTCTTCATCTGATGTAGGAGAAGTGGGAGGGAGGTAATTCCCCTTCCCCAATGAAGATAATTTAGAGCAGAATTTCTATTGTCAGAGAATATTTCATTGGCAGAGTGTTGACCTCCACTCCAAATGACTTTAGTCTTAATAAAGCCTTCATATTTCACCAAATAGACAGTGTGCTAGTTATATCTCATTCATCACTATTTTCCTCATTCAAAAATGACTGCCTGAATGGAACTCCGAGCTGGAGACTCGACACACAAATCCAGAGCCTGATTTGTCTACATTTTGGCTCACACGTAGTCGCTTTATGGCAACAAAAGTAACGGACCAACTTTTATGTTGAAACATTATTTGTTCATTTTACTTATTTGTACTTGAATTTTTATTCTGCCCATCTAGTGATAAATTCACTACTCTGGGTGGCATGTAAAAATCATAAAACAGAACCCACCCATAGTACAAACCAAAATTAAAAAGTAAGCCATAATAGAAATAAAAACCGCCCTGAGCATACCTGTCAAGTATCCCGGATTGGCCGGGATTTCCCATATTTCCGCGCCGATTTTCTCCATTTCCTGCCCAGAGCTGCCGCTACCCCGTAATTTGGCAGTGGGGGGAAAGGAGTTACTGTGCATCCCTTCTGTGCAGGTCCTTTCTACACATGCGTAGAAGGCTTCTGTGCAGAAGTTGATGCGTAGAAGCCTTCTATGCATGCGTAGAAGTGACCTGCGCAGAACGTTTCTGCGCAGGTCTCTTCTACGCATGCGTAGAAGGCTTTTACGCAGGGGTAGAATGGACCTGCACAGAAATGTTCTGTGCAAGTCCCATAATCTCCAGAGCTGCGCTTGACAGGTATGGCCCTGAGTAGCGCTTGCATTAAAGGGCAGGGTATATATGTGAATGAATGAATTAATAAAAGAAATGCACATTAGATGGCAATGAAGACATGAGAGACATGAATTACTTCCTGAGAGGAGATGTCTCCTAATGCATGCTTAAACAATTGTGTTTTCAAAAGTTTTTTAAAAGCTGGGAAGGAGGAGGCCTAGTGCAGCTCCTGTGGTGAAGCATTCCACACCATTATTTGTATTCCTGAATGCCAGACGTTTTCCTTCTTTCTTTTTAATATTTCACAAGCTTTACTTTCAGTCAGCTACGTAAGGCTTCCTTAGCTCCCACCCAGCGCAACCATCCAAAAAGGTACCAGGTACTTTGTGATCCTATTTTTAAGGGCTTGAAAAATGACTATTTATAGGCTTGGTCTGGTTTGCACATGGGGGCTAAAGGGAAAACACGGCTGCTAAGCTTCTCAAAGTTACCTACCCAATGTAAAATACATGTCCCTGAGTTGTACTAAACTGTGGAAGATGTGAGTACGTAAATCCACAGAGTATGTAAAATAAGATGAGTATATATTTATTATATAATATATGCATATACAATGTAAATTAATTGTGCATATTGCATATACAATGTATTTATGCAATATGCATTTTATAAATTCTAATTGTGCTATTCAGTCTATTTTTAATACACACACACACACACACACACACACACACACACACACACACACACACACACACACACACATAAAACCTATAGATGTTATCTTGACACTATTAATCATATTTCAAGGAATGCACTAAGCTAGAGATCATAATATATCCCAAAATCAAGAGAAAAGGTTTTTGCTTTGCACTGCCTGAATAAATGAATGGTGCTTCTCTAAGTATTTATGGCTATTGGTTATAGTAGTGCTTGAAAAATGAATGAAACATGTTTAGCAATTGCATATTATTTACAGAAAAGATGTATTCTATCTTGATTACACAGATATTTTACCTGAACAGACAAAGAAAAATAATGCTCACATCTTTTGCGCATTTTCATCATATGCCAAGATTTTGATAACTTCCCAGTTTCCTGATGTCAGATGGCGTATGCTAAATTGCTCACTCTTGGTCTGCCAAAAAAACAACAATGTTTAGTCAGACTTCCCATTGAATGTAAGAATTTAATGTGCAACATAGCTCATTTAGAAAAATTTCCATTACGGAAATAGTCATTAGCAGCCTATGATCACCCGGTGTTGCCTAGCAAACAGCAATGGCGGCAGAATAACTTTGTGTGGATCTAGAGCCATGATGGTGAATCTTGGCACTCCAGGTATTCTTGGACTTCAATTACCAGAAGCCCAAGTCAGCACTCCTGCTGGTCAGGGCTTCGGGAATTGAAGTTCAAGAACAGCTGGAGTGCCAAGGTTCACTATCACTGCACTAAAGAGAGCTAATACATGAAGTATTAGGCTATCTTAGACCTTCAAAATAGATTTCTCATTCAAGAGTTATCATTTATTTCTAGGATATTGCCAAGTGCTACAGCTTGCTCAAGTACTGTTGTCTTATGAAATAATAGTGGGGAGGAAGCATCTTGGAACGTTGTGGTAGCCCCCCCTCCCCCCCGCTGGCTTATATAAGGCCGTCCGGGTTTTTAATTTGATAGGGAGGGTGTTTTAAATTTGGTTTTAATAGTTTTTAAAGTTCTAAGTGCTTAACTTTGTATGATGGGGATGTTTTATATTTTGAACTTTTTGATATTAGCTGTGAGCTGCCTGGAGTCACTTCGGGGAGGGAGGTGGCAATATAAATACAGTAAGTAAGTAAGTAAGTAAGTAAGTAAGTAAGTAAGTAAGTAAGTAAGTAAACTTGTTGCATCCTTGTGATTTGATCAGTTTAATTGTGAGAATAAATTCTCCAAATATCTGATCAATAACACAGGTTGTTCATTCCCTATGATGGTGAAAATGTCCTGTTCTTGGATCATCCTGGACCATCCTGAACCGATGATCTAGGAACATTTCCTTCTTGCGATTGTAAGGATACAGAAATAGCATGCATTCATTTATCATCAATTGTGTAAACGTCTATTTGAGTAGGCCTAGTGCAGCATAGTGTGACATTGGTAGCAAAGCATTATATTGTAAGAAATATAAATATTTGGAAAAAGGTCTAAAAATTTCTTGATTATTATCAAATTACAATAATCTGGAGGAGGAAAAGGAATAAAATCTGAATCCCATTGATAATCCCAAGGAGATCAGATCCACTGAAACAATAATGTGTGCAAACATTGACCCATCATTCAACTACTGGTTTAACAGAGTTACTAGAAAAAGTGAGATATGTAATTATTGCTACATGCAATGACAAAGATTTGGCTGCTGATAGAATTTAAACACACCAGTGCTTAAAATATTTTGAATACCCAAGGGGTGCATGGGAAGTCATGCGTTTTCGTTTACAGAATATGAACGTGAAGGAAAAAAACTACCTGAACATCAAACATAGCAATATGGTGGAATTCACCATGGCCACCTTGCTTAACAGGAACTGTCATAAAGAATTTGTTGCCATCATTAGAAAAAACTGGTTCTTCATTCTACAAAAAAATTAAATAGAATTTGAAATTTTATATTAGGTATTATTCTATATACATTATAATTGTTATGAACAGAACAGTAGTATAGTACTGAAGAGAAGTGTTTTATAGTAAATACAGTAAAACCCCGTTTTACAGAAAAAGTCTGTTCCGTAGCTTTTTCCTTTTTTTCTATAAAATGAGGCATTTCCATAAGAACGCAATAAAAAAAAATTCCCAACCCCCCCCCCCAAAAAAAAAAACCACACACACACACAAAACAAACAAAAACACTCTAACTCCATTCTATGGCCACTCACAAGGCCCAGAATAGCTGTGGGTGTTTTTTTAATAGCCCACCAGTTGCAATGCACTTTGTGAAATCACGTTCTGTAAAACGGGACACGTTTTCAGCACACACAAAAAAAAAACCTTCTGTAAAATGGGGTTTTATTGTATGGTCAAACAGGGAAAGTAAACCAACCATCCATGATATTCACTAGCAGTATATCCCCTGTTCATAGAGAACAATCCTATGCAGATTTACAAGGAAGAATATGTATCAACTTAAATAGAGATTGGTTTTTAGGCATTTCATACTTTTAATACTTTTATCTGTGTCTGGGATTGGAAATATGCCTCCATACAAAATAGCAGTCATTTTATTTGTTCTATGCAAATTTTACTACAGTATTATTTTAAGGCCACTTAGCATTCAATACATACCACACATGCAAATGTTTGGTGTTATAATGATTATTTATATATATTTGCCTACAAATGTCTTTATTACTTTTGGCTGTAGCCAGATATTTGGGTATGAGTCCAAATCATGATAGAACAGAATAAATAAAAAGATAAATGAATACAATTTGAAACAACAGCCACCTTCCCTTGTATAAGTTATCTGACATTTGTCTTTATAATATTTGAATTTTATGACTGATTATTGTGATATCAAATTTCTTGACTCTTTCCCCCCTAATAACTAGAAAATGAAAGTGGTTGGTGGAAATCTTATTCCACATCACCAGATGTGTAAAAAGCTACATGAATTCTTGATCAAGTCATTAAACCCTGTTAAACATAAACCAAACACATCTGATCTTATGCTTCTCTATTGGAATACCTCTCGGAGATATTACTATCATAATACTTTGTGTTCTTTTACATGATTTTAAGCTAGCTTTTGAGTCCATGCCAGTCTTTATCAAGCTAGACATTACAAAGCTAGGGATAATGCTGATGAAACATTCTAAAATTTGGAACTTTTACTTGTCTTCTGCACCAACCCCAGCTCAGTAATGTCTACCTTGATGAAGACATGTGTTGTGGAGAAAGCCAGCTTACATTTCTGGTTTAATAAAGGTATCACCTAGCCACATCTTCAGCTTGTATATAAGGGCAACACAGATTTTAACCCCTCCCCCCATTTTGTACCAAATTTGTTCCCATGGTTTTGAAAGATACCTTGCGTTTCTCTTAAATTATTTATTTGTAGGTATTGTAATAATATACTAAGTATTGTTTTCTTTAAAATGTGAAATCTCTTAATATTTTATTAATTGACAGTTCAAAGATTTATACTATCAATATAATACTGTACCTGTTTAGAAAGCCAAACTTCAGAGGTAAATTCATATTTCTAAAAATAACAACAATAGTAATAGTTGAAACATGTGTTTAAATAGTGAGAAAACAAAAAACAAATCATTTTACTCTTTGTTTAATATAGCTATGAGAAGGAATAAAAAAGTATTTGCATTTTGAGCATCATAGAGCATAGACCAATTAGAGTTCATGTAAAACTTCCATTTATAATATAGTTTATAGAAATATTTAGATTGTTCAGATTTATCTTAAATATATGGCCCTGTAAAATTTGTGTTTTTCTTATGTGGTATTAGCAGATTTTGCTTGTTTGTTTTAAATGGTGTTGAAAGGTTTTATGAATTTGTGGGTTGGAGGCGCTGTGTCCGGCTGCGGCGGACTTGCGCTCCCAGTGTGTTATTTACTTTTATTTTTTGCGCGCTGGCTTCCTTAGTGGCGGGCACTTTAAAATGGTTTTGGAAGGGTCTTGTTTTATTTTTATGCAAATGAGGTTAGTTTTTAATTGTGGTTTTTTAAATTTTTATGCATGGGCTGTTAGAAACTGTGATTTTTTATTTTTTGTTTTTGTTTTTTTGGTTTTTCAAAAGAGGAAAGGATGATATAATTTTTTATAATTATTGTATTTAACCAAATAGTGTATTACTATGTAGTTGTTCCTTGGATTATAATTTTTAAAATGTGTAAGAATATGTTTTTTTAATCAATGTTTCCATACTGTGTTTAGATGTTTTGTTTTGTTTTGTTGAGTGAAAACTTTTTTTTTGAATTTTTCGTGATTAGTGTGAATATTTTTGTATGATTTGATAACTTATTTCAGTAATTTGGGAATTAATCTTATTATTTTGAATACTTTTGGATGTTTTTACTCTTGTGGCCTCTGAGTGGGGCTGGTGAGCTTTTAGTGTACTCTACAATTTTTCTCTACTGTCCTCTGGGTGTTGCTTCTTCTTCTGGTAAGTATTCTCTTTCTTTTCTCAGTTTAGTTCCGGTCGTCATGGAGTGAAGATGTCTCATGGTAAGCTCTCTGGTTTTATTTTTGGGGTAATTTTGGGAGGGAGTCTGTGTGTTTTTTCTTGTTTGTTTTTGGATGTTTTTGTGTTTCCCTTTTTGTATTTTTGATTTTTGGTTTTGAGTGTTTTTGCTTTGTGTTTTTGTGTTTACTTTTTTAGGGGCGGGGGGGGGGTGTCTTTCTTTTCCACGGGCCAGGCTCGATGCCTGGCCTGTGGAAAGAAAAGGAAGGGGTGAGGGGGGTCTTTCTTTTCCATGGGCCTGGCTTGATGCCTGGCCCATGGAAAGGAAAGGCCGGGGGCGTCTTTTTTCCGTGGGCCAGGCTCAATGCCTGGCCCGTGGAAAGGAAAGGCCGGGTGGGGGGTCTTTTTTTTTTTGCAGGCCAGGCTCGATGCCTGGTCCATGGAAAGGAAAGGCCGGGGGGGTGTGTCTTTTTTCCGTGGGCCAGGCTCGATGGCTGGCCCGTGGAAAGGAAGGGCAGCGATGGCGGGGTTTTTTTTACTTTTATTTTTTGCACTCATGGCACACAGGATGCTGGGGCTTGTAGTTTGGCATACACGATTTTAGGTAGTGCAGTGGTTTGTTTCCTGCGTCTTATTTTTGATTGGCCGTGGCATGTTTCCGAACGTTCCTTTTGCCCGCACCACTCAGCCTGATTGGCTCTGGTGCAGCGCAGTGCTAGGAACGTTGGGAATTGAAGTTCCCTTTTTTTGTTTGCGTCCGGGGGGCTCCTGCCCCACTGGTGCAAATTTCAACCCGACAGTTACCTGTGAACCCCGTTCGGGCGAGTGCACGAATATATGGTTTAATATATATAAGTGTATATCAGAAGGAAAAACCTACAATTGCCTTTGTAAAATAGTAAATACTCCCTATGAAATGAACAGACAATTTTATTAATTATATGGGGCAACCATACTTTAAAATTTACAGTAAAACCTACTTACATTAAAAAGTCTGTTCCATAGCCTTTTATGTAAATCGGGTTTTTATGTAAATCAAAGCAAGCCCATAGGAAAAAAAATGAATAGTTACATAAATCGAAGCAACCCCATAGGAAAATGAATATTTATGTAAATCAAAGCAAGCCCATAGGAAAAAATGAAATTTTTACATAAATCGAAGCAAACCCATAGGAAAACGCATTATGTAAATCGGGACATTTACATAAATCGGGACACTATTATGTAAGTTGCATTTTATGTTACTTGAGGCATACGTAAGTAGGAGTTTTACTGTATGTTCTTTGGAAAACCTATGCATGTCTATCTATTCAGAACTGAGTCACTTAGAGTTAAATGGAACATATCCCCAAACCATTGTAGATAAGATTGCAGACTAAAGTGGCTGTTATGGTTATGAGATTAGTCTTCATCTCCTCTTTTAACTTCTGATTTTTCAGGTTTTGGACATTTTGCTTTGAAATAAATCATACTCAGATCAATCACTCTTTAATAAAATATAGTCATGGTTGGTTGGTAATGTTGTGGGATACAAGATTTATTGGTGGCTAAAGGACTAGTTATTGCTGTCATTTGTGTTTGCATAGTGCTCCCAAAGATGCTCCAGTCTATTTTCTTACCATATTCAATTTTGAACAGGTAATGAGATCTACATAGAACTCAGATTTGTTTAATTTTAACTGTTCTTACTTCATGAGCAACAAACCCATTTTCTAAAGCACAAAGAATGTGTTTGTCTGTCCTCATGTTTGTCTGGGTTGAACTCATTCAAAAATATAGTCTCTACACTATCTGTATAAAAAAGTGAAACTTGTGGAATTGACCGCAACATAAACCTACAAAGCTTGTGTTATGTACATAAGGACAATATATATATGACACACAATGGGGGAAAATATGAAGAAATTGCATACCATGCTGCAAGCACCTGTTGTTGTCTCACACACTGTAAGGATAGATACATTCTGAGGTCTGTTCAACCACCGAACCACTGTCTTAGTATTGCTGACCCACTTCACCATCATTATGTAATATTCTCTGCAGTAAAAATATATTTTAAAGCACAGTTATTCTATTATTCACAGATTGTAAAATTCCATCCCAGGCACTGCAGGAAAACGTGCTTCTCCATTATTCTATTCAGCATGATAAGTTAGAAGAATTACAAAAACACATGGAGATGGGTCAGGACTAATTTCAAGTCTTCATGGGGCTGCCCTTGATTACTATTCGGAGGCTGCAACTAGTTCAAAATGTGGCTGTTCGGGTAGTGTTGGGATGTGGCCGTTATGCCCATGCTTCGCTGCTGCTCCGGGAGCTGCACTGGTTGCCAGTATGCCTCTGGGTGCAATTCAAGGTGCTGGTTTTGACCTTTAAAGCCCTACATGGCAGTGGACCAGGTTATTTAAGAGACTGCGTCACCCCAAGAGTGTCAGCCCATCCTACAAGGGCAGACAGGAGGGGCTCAGTACTGGTCCCATCAGCAAAAGAAGCCTTTTCCGTGTCTGCCCCAGCCCTGTGGAACCTCTTGCCACCTGAGTTGCGTCTCTAGACGGAACTACTCCCCTTTCGAAAAATGGTGAAGATCTGGCTCTGCCAGTGGGTGTGGGGCTCGATAGGCTCCACTATCCAATCCCGCTGGCTTGTTTAGCCTTTGTGGGGAATATTTCCTTTTGCCCTGTCAAGCCTGTTTTAACATCGGTGGAGCGAGGGTGTGGGCAATTTTTAATTGATATATCGTTAGTTTATTGTGTTTTTAATTCCATTTTTAGATGGTTGTTTAATTGTTTTTTAATTGTAAATGTTTTGATTTGTTTTTATATTGTATTTTTACTCTGTTGTTTAGCCGCCCTGAGTGGTGTTCTCACCAGGAGGGCGGGGTACAAATGAGCGAATAAATAAATAAATAAATAAATGTTATATTTGCATTTCATTTATCTGGTTGCTTTAATTTCCTCTAGCTTTTTGATTTATGTTTTAATGGCCAAAATCTGATCATGTTTTTACTATAATGTAAAACAATTGGCACATCGAATATTCTTGGTTAATTGACTCCAAGTTAAAAATTTACTGTGGGCATTTCCTGTTGCATGCCAAATTGCTTTACTCAGTACACAATGACAAATGCCAACTCTATTTTTTCCCCCATGTAGCAATTTGCCAGAGAAAGTTATGCCAATTGCATTATGCCAGTTAGCATGATTAACAGAATTTTCTCCATTATACTTGTATTTATGGTTTTTATTGGAAAACTAAAATAATAAATTATTTCACAGCAACTTAATTCAATTCAAAATTAACAAGAAAATTGAAGTTCATGGTATTATGAATTTATGGTGTATTCTGTTTTATTAGATGGATAACAAACATTGGACAACAAACTGCCTAAATAGAAGTATTTTCACAGGTTTAGAGTTGCCAGGAAGAATATAAAATGTCAAGAACATTCTGCAAATATTGCATGCTGCAAAAGGAGTAAAACATGTATAGCTGGATAAAAAGACTCCACAGTAAAATATAATTCCAAAACGGATTGCCTTAAATTAACATTTCTTCATCTATCTCTGAATATTTATTCTTGATCTAATTTGGAAGGTTAATAATTTTGTTACATTTATGACTCTATTTAGGCTCTGGGCACTCTAATGAGACCTCCATGACCTAGGTTAGAATAAGCAAACAGCTAATGTAATTAGTTACAAGAGGACTTACTGGGCAAAAATGAGAAAAAGTTTTAAAAACAGTAACAACTTTCAGGAATAGAATGCCATCACCCAGTATAAACTATAACAGTCAAAGAGTAATTACAAAGTAATATGCAATCATTGTCATAATAATGATTCAACTGAAGAATGATTGATTGAATTGGGATTGGAAGAATCAAAACTACTCATGGATTCAACGACAGAACTGTCATTCGATCAATTATTCTTCCTGATCATGTTCCACGCTGAGAGGTAATTGATTTATGGATTGTAAACTTGTGTGTGCCAGAGACCACACCTAAATTACAACCAGTCATAATTGTTCACCACACATAGCCTGAAATATAGTATTAATGACATTATATTTCAGCTTTCATTTATATTTAGTTTGATTGTGAAAAAGTACCTTATAATATCTTTGAAAAATTAAGCTAACATATTGTATTAGTTTTCTTCCAGATCACTAATCAGAATGCTTCTCTCATATCCCCATGTCCTCTTCCTTTGTCATGAATTGATGAAATTGGGTCATCCAAACCCCAGTGGCACAAAGCAAAATAGAGAACAGGAATATCAACATATACTCTTTTGGATTATAGATTTCTTTTTCTTTCCTTTTTTGGCCTCTGTGTATACTTAATAAATAATTCCACCCTTTTTATTCTCTCTCTCTCTCTCGCTGTCTCTCTGAAGACCACAATAATTAGACAAGCACATGCATCCGGTTTTTAAAAAAATTCAATATATTTTTGGTTTACATTACTGTCATGCTCCATTTTTTATAACTGGGACATGATGCTTTCATAGATAGAATTAAAATTAAAATAGATTTTCCAGGAATGCACAGGTTTTAAGGCTTCTGTGATGTGACAGAAGAATGGATTTTTAAACCATGGGCAAGTCAAAGGGAATATATTAAACACATGAAATTTTAACTGTCTGCTCAAACTATAAACTTAAAAAATGAGAATGTTGCTTATTTAGATATACAGCATTCTTTTTTTTCTTTTTGTAATAACTAATGTCATTCATATATACACACTGGGTTAAAAAGATTATAGGGGGAAATTGACTTAAAATTAATTGGCATTCATAATCAGAGAAGATGGGTCAGGACTGATTCCAAGTCTACAGAATCCCAGAGGCACGCATAGTGGTATAAATGCCCTGGCATATTCTGCCAAGCTAGATTAGCCCCAAAGGCAGTACTGATAGGAACACAGGCTGATGAAGATAGACAATTTAGCAATACAATTTTCATTCTTCCATTATTATATAGAGAGTTTTGTATTATGAGCCATTAAAATGGGGGCTGATGTCTAGTGCTGACAACTCTTGGGGGAAATTAGGAGGGGCAGGCTACATTTTGGTGTCAGTAGTTGCTAGAGATGGGGTCAAATTGAAACATTTTCAGTTTCAAGTTTGTTTTGGGTTCTCATCAGTTACCATTCTCCTTAGTTCATGAATGTGTTCTCTTTATTTTGGATCAAAGAAACACTGACCCTTAGTATGAAAAACAACAACTGCATGCCATAAGATGACGAATTCTGTCATGTTCTCATGTGTGCACACATGGAGTCTAAATCACAGCATTTGTTTTAACCTCTACAGGTCAGAATTTAAGATATGACTCAGGGACTCAAGAGGAGGCCAGACTGATGGTAGTGGGGAGCAGGGCAGGTTTAATCAATTGAGCTTCACAGATTCTTCTCCTTTTCTTTAAAACATATTATTGCCTATTTACTTCTATTGGGGGAACCGAAATGGTATAAGGCAGATTTTCAAGGCCAAAATTGCTTTTCTTTGGATTAGGTGCAAATAAATGATCAACCCCACAGTTATTGGTAAAGGTAAAGGTCTCCCTTGCTTTAAAGTCAGTCATATTCGACCCTAGGGTTCAGTGCTCATCTCTGCTTACAGCCAGAGAACCAGCACTGTCTGCATCTGCAGACATTTCCGTGGACATGTGGCCGGCATGCCTCGACTCTGGAGTGCATGGAATGATGTTTACCTTCCCACTGAAGTGGCCCCTGTTTATCTACTTGCAATTTCTTGCTTTCAAACTGATAGGTTGGCAGGAGTTGGGACAGAGATGGGAGCTCACTCTGTCATGCAGTACCCAGGAATCAAACTCCAACTTTCCAGACAGTGAGTTCAGCATCTTATCACTTTAGCCACCACAGTTTTAGTGTTATGCTAAATGTCTTTCACACATTTGGCAACTACCCCCAAGGACAGATTTTCATGGGAGGAGTTTCTCAGACAGCAAAGGGATATGTTCTCAGACAACATATTTAAAACACACACACAATATCCTATAAGACTATATCACACATATATGTCACTGTCAAGGCAAGCTCTAACACTGCCTGGGAGTAGGAGGAAAACTGCTTCTGCCCCTAGTACCAGATCCCCATGATGCCTGTGGAAGGTGGACAAGGAAGAAAAGGAAACCCGTGGCAACAACACTGATGCTGGATTACTTTAAATCACTCCTGACTGATTCCTCATCTTTAGAGTTCAGCCTCACTCACATTCACAGTATCTTGCCCTTGAAGATCTAGTTCTCTGGCAAACAGCATACCAGTCCTCTGAAAGCAACCAGGTAGCCAGCAGTGATGCAAAACAACTTGTCTTCTTCAGTGATGGGCACCATGTTGTTCATGAAAGTTAACATCAAAATGGTCTTTAAAGTTAGTCTTTAAGGTGCCACAACTTTTTTTGTCTTTTTGTTTTGTTTACTCTGATATGTTTGCACAAACTAACACAGCAACCATTTTTTTAGAAATGGAAGTCTAATTGGAAGGTATTATCCAACATTGATTTTATTTTTCTCATTGACCTGACAGTTGTGCTGTTTGTTTTTGTTAGCTATGGGAAAAATTATTTTGATAATCACACAAGACAGAATTTTCCACTGGAGGAAGGAGATATTCTACCACTTTCAAAGGAACTGCATTTCAGCTAAAGTCTCCATCTTCCTCTTTATCAATAAGTAGTATTTCCAGAGACAAGCATATTTATGACACTTTAGTAGAAAATTTCTTAAGAATTTTACAAAGCAACATTAAATAATGTATGACATTAAAGCAAAATATGACTGCTCAGGCATTAGTTCTTAGACAATATATTTACAGTAACTTAATTTTCAGATTCCAGATTGCTTACCTTGCTTTAAAGCTATCAGGTGGCATGAGTTCCAGTGTATGTGTTGGTCCATATAGATTGACTACGTAAAGCTTTACTACTGGATTCATTTCTCCTGCCTTTGAAAATAATAGGTAGAAAAAAATCTATCAATTTTGAAATTCACAGAAAAAATGGTGTCTTTAAAATGTTTCTGATACAAATTTATGTTAATAGCTCTTTTAATCACAGTTTTAAAGTACTACCCTATAGTGGCACAGCAACATTTTTATGTGTGTCCTCAAACCAGGTAAATGCTTGATACTTCCCCCATGAAAAGGATGAACATGTGCATGAACCATGTACCAGAACTCTAGCTTATGCACAAATCCTTTCAGAGATCCAATCCTTTATACTACTATTTCCCATCAGCATTCCTGAGTTTGCAGCTTAATTTAGAAGGAGAAAAGAATTTTAACACCACTACTGTTAAAGCATTGGGAGCTGGAAACTCTGCTGATGTATTGCCAACTGGCTGGAAATCTAATAGTAGCACTCCTATAACCTACCAACCTAGCAGTTTGAAAGCAAGAAATTGCAAATAGATAAATAAGTACCACTTCGGTGGAAAGGTAAACAGTGTTCCGTGCACTCTGGTGCAGAGGCATGTCTGCCACGTGTCTACGGAAATGTCTGCAGATGTAGATAGTGCTGTCTCTTTGGCTATAAATAGAGATGAGCACTGAACCCTAGAGTTGGATATGACTGGCTTTCGAGCAAGGAAGCTTGGGTGACCTATACCAGTGCTTCTCAACCCTTGGTTTCTTGACTCCACTTCCCAGAAGCCTAAGCCAATACTTAGGCTGATCAGAGTTTTGGGGAATTGACTTGGGCTTCTGGGAGTTGACACCCAAAAACCAAAGGTTGAGAAGCACTGACCTATACCAATCCTGGATCTACAAACCATCCCCTGACCCCCACCCCACTCCAGTTGTCTCTCTTTCCAGTTTGTTACCTGTCAGGACAACTAGAAATTGTCAGGCAAGAAAGCTACTGTAGATGTCTTATGTATGTTAACTGTGCTCAACTGTCAAGGCGATTCAAACCGCCATGTTCCTGCGCTTTCCTAGCTGTCAAAACAGCGTCCCTGTTTGACAGCTACGAAATCTCGCTAGACAGTGTAGTCTCACGAGATTTCGATATGGGTGCGCAAATTAGAATCTGACAGGAGCGGAATGTATCTTTTCTCATGTATCTATTCTTATGCAAATAAGTGGATCGAAAAATGTGCACACTCTGTAAGCCAATGGGCATGTTGTATTATTGTTACTGTTACTGTTTATAATGTATATAAGTCCGAGTTTTGCCCCATCCAAACAGTGTTCAAACCCCACTAATAAAGAGCTAAATTTCAATACTTCATTCGTCTGCTTCTTCATTCCTTGAACACTAAACTGGCAACGAGGATGGGATGGCATCCCCACATGGCAGCAACATTGGCCCATTCGACCCAGCACGTCCAGAGAAATGGGCATCATATGAACGCCGGTTCCACCACGCAATGGCCTCGCAGAAGATCACCCACGGAAACCAGAAGGGCTACTGTTTCCTTGCTCAGTGTGGTTCTGAGACGCTTGAGCTAGCAACCCACCTCGTTCTCCCAAGGGACATGGCTGTGGTGCCGCTTGCAGAGATCATGTCTGCACTGAGGAGGCACCTGCAGCCAGAGGTCTCAATCTTCCTGGCCAGGGTGGCCTTCCACAGAAGAGAGCAGCAACGTGGTGAATCCATTGCAGACTATGCTGGCGCGCTGCGCATTGCTGCCGCCCTGTGCAAGTGGGACAACATTGAAGAAGCACTCTGGGACCATCTGCTGGCCGGCATGAGGACGAAGATGCTCAATATCGCCTCATGATCAGAAAGACACAAACTTTCACGGATGTCCTAGAAGAGGCAGTAGCGTCTGAGGCCGCAAGGTCCGGGATGAAACTTTTCCGGCAACGCCACTCCACCACCAGTGCCACCGACGCAGTTGTGCAAGCTCAGCAAAGTTCACCTTCATTCTCCTCAGCATCGTCTGGTTCCACCTCTTCATCGGAGTCCATTGATGCAGAGGGAGAAGTCCGAGTGGTCCGACGAAAGCACCAAGAGCACCGTGATGATCGGAAGAAAAAATTCCTTTGCAAGTGTGATGGCTGCGGAGCGCAGTATGACCGCAAGAAGTGCCCCTTCCGCACTGCAGAATGCCACAACTGCGGGCGAAGAGGGCACATTGCTAAGGTATGCCAACAGTGAAAGCGAAGACCTCCAGTGCCTGAGCCCAAGAAGAGTCATCACCACAACACGTCCATCACCAAAGTGTCACCTAAATCTGAGCCATGCCAAGTGGGCCTTGTCAGTGAGCGTTTCTTCACAGACCTGAGCCTGCAGGACGTCCCCTTCAAGATCGAGGTGGATTCAGGTACTACCTTTTCCATAATCCCACAGCGGGAGTTTTTGAGAATTCCCCCTGCCTCTCAGCCCAAGCTTAAATACTTTAAAACTTCCCTCCGGGATGTGCAAGGTTGCCAGATTCCAGTCCTGGGGGTGGGTAATTTCTTGGTTAAATTCAAAAACATTTGTACCTCCTTGCCATTGGTTGTAGTTAAGCAGGGCACTAACTGTCTTATTGGAACTCAATGGTTTAGGCCCCTGGGAATCCGGCTTTCTGGCATCCACGCAATCGACTCTGACACAATCCGGGACGTTTGTGCTGCACATCCTGAGGTATTCAAAAAGGGTTTAGGACCCCCTGTTGACTTTGAGCTTGACTCACCTATCCGGCCCATCCGGATGAAGCCACACCAGGTACCCTTTGCTTTAAAGGAGAAGATAGAAGCCAAGCTGGACAAACTAGTGGGGCAGGGCATCATAGTGCCAGTGGACTCCGCAGAGTGGGAGACACCAATTGTGACTGCTTTGAAAAGTAACGGGGAGGTCAGGATATGCGCTGACTACAAGTGTACCATCAATAAAGCTATTCACCCAAACGGATATCCTGTGCCCGTGGTAAGCCACCTTCTTGCCTCCTTGCATGGAGGAAATTGCTTCGCAAAACTTGACCTTGCCCAGGCTTACCAACAATTAACTGTCTCCTGCTGCTGCCATAGCCCAGACCATAGTAATGCATAGGGGGGCATTTAAGGTAACTCAATCTCAATTCGGGATGAATGCAGCCCCGGAATATTTCAATCTCTTGTAGAACGTATTTTGAAAGGGTTGCCTGGTGTCCTGCCATATTTTGACAATGTCCTGATCACCGCTAAGGACACCGTCAAACTAGCGGCCAGGCTCGATCAAGTCCTGTCACGTTTCGAGAGGGCCGGTCTACATCTCTCAGAAGAGACAAATGTGTGTTTTTGGCACAGGAAGTGGAGTTCCTGGGGTACCGAATTACACCCCAAGGTATCATGCCCTCTAACTCCAAGGTGACTGCCATGGGGAATGCACCCAGGCCGAAATCTAAAGCCGAATTGCAATCATTTCTAGGATTGTTAAACTTCTATCACGCTTTTCTCCATCGCAAAGCCTCAGTTGCCAAACCATTACATCGGCTTCTTAAGAAAGATACTGTTTAGGACTGGGGCCATTGCCAGGAGAAAGTGTTCCTAGAACGTAAAAGCCTGCTATCTTCGGATGCTGTATTAACTCATTTTGATCCTAACAAGGAAGTTGTACTTGTGTGTGATACATCCCCTGTGGGGATGGGAGCTGTGTTATGCCATTTACTAAATGATGGGAAGGAAGCCCCCGTAGCATTCTATTCCCGTTCACCCTCAAAGCCTGAGAAAAATTACACTCAGACAGACAGGGAGGCGTTGGCAATTGTGGCAGGCACTAAGAAATTCTACGATTACCTTTATCGAAGGCCTTTTACCATCATAACTTACCACAATCCCCTCCTTGGAATCTTTGTGAACGAGAAGCCCACACCTCAAATTCTGTCCCCAAGGATGTTGCGTTGGGCAATTTTCCTAAATGCAGACAATTTTACTTTGGTGTATAGGCCCGGCAAGGACATTAGCCATGCTGATGCCCTGTCACATTCTCCACTGCCAGGGGTTGGGGAAGCCGATTGCAAGATCGAAAGTGACCACCAGGTCCTCATGATTGAGGCATTTGACTCGCCCCCAGTCATCCCCTCAGATATAGCTAAAGCTACGGCCAAGGATGTAACATTGACTAAAGAAATGTCTTGGGTACAAAAAGGCTGGCCTGTCTCTCCTCTAGCCAAGGAATTCAGAACATTCCACTGCAAGCGTTTGGAATTGTCAGTGGAACGAGGTTGCCTTCTATGGGGCCAGTGGGTGGTCATTCCTGTCAGTCTCCAGAAAAAGGTTTTACATTTACTTCACACAAGTCACCCGGGAATTGTACGTTCCAAAGCCCTTGTCCATAGCTACTTTTGATGGCCTCAACTGGACCAAGACATAGAACAGATGGTCAGCACTTGTGCCAGCTGTCAATCCTCTCACCCAGAGCAATCCCACCATTCCTCTTGAGAATGAGATTCTGTCAGGGGCCCGTGGTCCATGTTGCACATAGATTTTGAAGGTCCATTTAGGGGTGCCCTATTTTTGTTGGTTGTGGATTCATTCTCTAAGTGGCTGGAAGTGATTAGGGTGCCTAATACCACTTCAGCCACCACAATAATGCACCTGAGAAGGCTGTTTGCAGCATTTTGAATTCCAGATGTGCTGGTGTCCGACAACGCGTCCATGTTCACATCTGCAGAATTCCAATCCTTCATGGAAAGGAATGCAATTAGGCACATCACTGCCGCCCCATTCCATCCAGCCACCAATGGCCAGGTGGAGCGGCAGGTGCGCGCACAACTAAAGATGCGCTTCGGTGTATGGGTGAAGGGGATTTGGAGCTCTAGCTATGCCAGTTTCTTTTCATGTATAGACTCACCCCCCTTGCCTCAGGGCTATCCCTTGCTGAATTGCTCCAGCAAAGGAAACTGTCATCCTTGCTGGACAGATTGGATCCCCCTAAGGTGGAGGACAAAGGCACAAATATAGTGATCCAACACCAGAAGGGTGTTTCTTGTCTGGAGACCCTGTACACTGCCGCATTTATGCAGCTGGTGGTACTACGTGGGTGCCTGGGTTTGTGATCGATCAAACTAGTCCTGTTTCTTACAGAATCGCAACAGCCACTGGTCTGATCAGGAGGAGGCATGCAGATCAATTGAGACTCAGAATACTGGACCCACAGGACGAATACAGACACTCAATGTTAGGGTTGCCCCCCCACCCATTTAAACCCAGGGGGCAGAGGTAATAGTCAGCAGCCAGCTAACTTAGACCCAGAGGTGTGTTTTAGGGCCCGACTTCAAGGGGAATTTGTGGAATGCTCCCCTGCTTCGGCCCAGTGTACCCCTGTACTGTCCCAGCCTAGCACTCTGGATTCCTTTTTTGATGATGACCAATTTTGTTTAGAGTCGCCCTCCACTCTTAGTACACACTGGAGGGACCCTGAGTTGTCTTTATCATCCACAGAACTAGATTTTGGTTTTGAATGATCCCCTGCTCCTCCATCTGACAAACAGGGCTTTAATTTGAGTTTACAATCCTCTCCCTCTAGTCAATCCCTCACTCCAGACAGATCACCCGTCCTACGAACCCCTGAGCCGGCTCAGCCAAGTGTTCGACCCAGAAGGGAAACTAGACCGCCATCCTGGTTAAAGGATTTTGTTTTTACCTGGGGGGGGGGAGAGAATATTATGTATGTTAACTGTGCTCAACTGTCAAGGTGATTCAGACCACCATGTTCCTGCACTTTCCTAGCTGTCAAAACAGCATCCCTGTTTGACAGCTACAAAATCTCACCAGACAGCGTAGTCTTGCGAGATTGCAATATGGGTGCGCAAATTAGAATCTGACAGGAGCAGAATGTATCTTTTCTCATATATCTGTTCTTATGAAAATAAGTGGATCAAAAATGTGCACACTCTGTTAGCTAATGGGCTTTTGTTATTGTTGTTACTTTTACTGTTTATAGTGTATATAAGTCTGAGTTTTGCCCCATCCAAACTGTGTTCAAACCCCACTAATAAAGTGCTGAATTTCACTACTTCATTCGTCTGCTTCATTCCTTGAACACTAAAAGATGTCTCTTCCTTCTTTCTGAAATTCTTTAAGGGCGGCCTCAAAGATAATTAAGCACATGCTAAACTAATTGTATGCTCATCTTTTCCATTTAAATGAATTAGGCAACAGTATTTAATTTTTAGGTGTACTACTAAAAAACAATGCGATCCTTGTTTGCCATTGGTGATATTATCTCAAGACACATTTTCCATTGAATACTGAGGAAAACATATAATAGATATGTGCATCAAATACTCTCCTGAATACAAAATTCCACTTTAAACAAACATATTAGTTGAAATTACTTATTTTCTCTTTTCTTTGTTTATTTCCTTACATGCTTTATAACAATGAAAACTACAAATCATATGTTGCTAAAGCAGACTATATGCAAATCTCCCTTACCTTTGGATAAGGATACTGTTTTCCTCTGGGATATAGAAATCCAGTAAACCGGGGTATAACCATGTTTGGTACTAATGAGTCATTTATCGTAAGAAATGCCAGCCTCTCTCCATCAGGTGACCACCAATGAGTAATATGAGAATGAAGTAACTCCTCTGGGAGAAAGAAAAAAGAAAGGATCTTAAACCCATGGAATTGTGCAGATATCATTGATACTTCTATTTAATCCCAATCCAGAGGCAATTTAGAAGATTTAGGAACCCAAGAACCATCTTGAATAATCACAGCACCTACTTTTATAGCACTGATGTGATTTTCCATCTCTGTGTGCTTTTGAGTACACAACAGAAATGTTTGTAACTCTTATTACAATATCTTTGATGTGACATAATATAAATTAAAGTGATATGTTTATAAGTGGACCATAATCATATGTCAGTACTGCACACAGGCAGTGGTTCCTTTGGGATAGGACAACAGGACAGTTGTCAAAGGGCCCCAACAATAGAATGGTCAGGTGGGCCAGCAAATGCAGCACATTTGAGGAAAGCCAAGTAGTACTCATTCTCAGCTAGTCACAGGGGCCTGCTTTGACGCCATTAAGTTTAGAATGCAAGCGCGGCGCCAAAATGGCCGCCGCGCCCTTTGCGGGGGCCCCCCCCACAGGACAGAGAATCCGGGTAGTTAGGGGCGTGGCCAGCTCCCTTATAAAAGGGATGGCCACGAGGCAGCCGAGCTGCCATTTTACCTCAGCGACGGAGCGGAGAAGTCTTTTCCCCTGTGTCTCCGTCGCGTTTTAGCCTACCGGGAAGCCTTTTTGGTAGCGGTTCTTCCTTGCTGGCTTCCCTTCTTGCTTCCGTGGAGATGCCTTCGAAGAAGAAGGCAGCTTCTAGTGCAGCTCACGCTGTTAGGAGGCGCAACCCAGGTCGGAGGACCGCGGTGCCGCCTCCTCAACAGCCGCCTTTGCCGGCCCCTGCCGGGGCCAGCGGAATGGGGTCTATTGCCCCTTGGCCCGATCAGAGTGCGGGCGCGGAAGGCGTTCCGGCCCGCGGCCCGCGAGCGGTGGACACCGCTCCTGCACCTGCCCACCCTGTTGGGCCTACTCATCTTGGGTCGCAGCCTCCCCCGGGGCCCTCCAGCCTTGGGGGGTGGTGCGGCCCCCTGCCTTGGCAGGTTTCTCCTCCGACCCTGCCGGGCTTCGGTTCTGGCCAATGGCCATATTCGGGTCCTGGGGTACAGGGACCTGCACCCGCGCCTGGTCCAGGCGGGCCGGCCGGCCCTTTGCCCCTGGTCAACGTGGACACCTTATTGGCCCGCATCGCGGCCCTGGAAGCGTCGTTGGCTCGGGCCAGTTAGGCGGGCGCCCCCTTTGGGGTCCCTTTTGAGGCGATGTCGGCAGGAGGACAACAGCCGGCTGGGAGGGTCGAGCTGCTGCAGGCGCGTGGCGCGGTTTCGGCCACTGCCTCGCAGCTCCCCAGCCAGCAGCCAGGTGCGGGTCAAGCCCCGGTGATGAGCTCTACGTCGGTCGTGAGCTCCGACGCCCCCAGTGGGCCGGAATCCCCGGTGGGGGCGGCCCGCGGGGGTGCAGCATGTGAGTATACGGTGCAAGCGAGTACATCCACACACATCCCCAATATGGGGGGGGTCTTTCAATGGCCTTGGCCTCGCGCGGGTGGTGCGGGGGCCACGCTATCGGCAACCCACCCGGCGACGACGACTGCCACCTTGGGTACTGGGGTGGGTACTTGTTCTTACACTCCGGGGAATGTGCTGGGGGTGGCTGGTTTAGCTCAGGCCCCTTTTCCTAGGCCGGCTGTGCCTTTTTCGGCTTTGCCGACGGCGGGGTATTCCTTGCCACTAGGTGATCACTTGGCACAGACTACCAGAGAAAAGATATGGCGGGGGGAATACGTAGATATCTTCTCACTCCTGAACAGAGAGCCCACCAAGGAGGAAAGGGAGGGACAGGATGAGAAGGACAAGGAGCAGGCACGCCGCCGTAAGCCGCCGCGTACCTGGGCCAATTGGCTCCCCGCTTATTTAATATACATGGCGGTGTATTTGAGGGCGCGGCCGGATTTAGCTATTCCCATGGTCCAATATTTGGACAATATATACAGGGCAATGGTTGATTTCCCGGGCCCCTCATGGCTAGCGTATGATGAGGAATTCCGTATGAGGATTCCCCTCCACCCCGAGATGAGATGGGATGAGCCGTGCCAGAGGCTTTGGCTCTTGTATATGACGCCTACACGCCCTGCCCCGGGAGATAGATACCATTGCGGACATGCGGTCCAGCGAGCGGCTCCAGCGCAGGTTACCCGCCAGGCGGCGGGGCAGGGGGTTCCAGCCCGCCTGCTGTGCTGGACTTTCTTGTCCAATGGTTCCTGCAATAGAAAGAATTGCAGGTATAAGCATGAGTGTCCCGCATGTTCGGGCCCCCACGCAGCCTCTGCCTGTCCCAGACCTGGGGGGGCACGAGGCAGAGGGAGGGGTGGACAGTGGGCTGGCAAGACTGCCTCGGATGGAGCTGGTTCTCCAAAAGGCCCCCTCCCCAATTAATGTGGACATGCTGGAGCGTTGGCTCGCATCGTACCCGAAGGGGGAAGATGGGGAGTATCTCCTTCAGGGTTTTAAGCAGGGATTCCGTATTCCTTTCATGGGTGATAGGTCCCCTCAGGATGCTCCCAACCTGTTATCCCTCAGAGGGAGGGAGGATGTGGCTGCGGCCAGCATTAAGAAAGAGTTAGATGCGGGCAGGGTCGCTGGACCTTTCCCTGCACCCCCGTTTCCCAATTTTAAGGTGTCGCCACTGGGCTTGGTCCCCAAAAAGTCCCTAGGCGAGTTTCGCCTTATTCATCATTTGTCCTACCCAGCCGGCCGATCGGTCAATGATGCTATTCCTGATGACCTCTGTTCAGTCAGGTATACATCGTTTGACCATGCGTTGCGCATGGTACGCTCGTGTGGCCCGGGTGCCTTGCTGGCCAAGTGTGACATTAAGTCGGCTTTTCGCCTCTTGCCAGTGCATCCGGGCGACTTTGAGTTGCTGGGTTTTAAATTTAAGGGTGAATATTATTTTGATAAGGCCATGCCTTTTGGCTGCTCCATATCATGCTCGGCATTCGAGCGTTTTAGTACCTTCCTAGAGTGGGCTTTCGTCCGCAGGTCAGGGTCCCGGTCTGTAGCCCATTACCTGGATGATTTTTTATTCGGGGGTGAACGGGGCTGGGACACGTGCACACGTCTCCTCAACACATTTCAGACGCTAATGGAGGAACTTGGTGTCCCTTTAGCGCCCGAAAAGACCGAGGGCCCATCTACCAAGCTAGTATTCCTGGGGGTTGAGATTGACACAGTAGTGCAGGCTTCTAGGTTGCCGGGTGATAAGGTGTCCAGGATAGTGGCCCTTATCTCGGAATTGCTGGCCAAGCGTAAGGCATCCCTGAGGGAACTGCAGGTGCTACATGGTCACCTCAATTTTGCCTGCAGGGTGGTCGTACCGGGCAGGGCTTTTGCCCGGCGCTTATGCGACGCCATGGCAGGGTTATCCAGGCCCCACCACAGAGTCAGGCTTACCCGGGGTATCAGGGCAGACATGTTTGTCTGGTTGCAATTCCTGAGGGAGTTCAATGGGGTCTCATTTTGGAGGTCTGACCTCCTGGCATCCCCCAATTTCCAGATCCAGTCTGACGCCTCAGGATCCCTGGGTTATGGGATGTACTTCAATGGGAAGTGGGCCTATGGTGGGTGGCCACCGGCATGGGCAGGCACAGGTCGCCTGCGGGATCTCACATACCTGGAATTTTTCCCTATTCTGGGGGCTTTGATGCTATGGGGCGAACAGTGGGCTAATTCGGTGGTGCATTTCTGGTGCGACAATGCTGCTGTTGTCCACATCGTTAATGCACAGACTTCCAAATCGCCCAGGGTTATGGAACTAGTGCGCCATTTTGTGCTGCGCTGCCTGCGCCTCAACGTCTTGTTCAGGGCCAGGCATGTCCCTGGGATTAATAATGATATTGCTGACGCTTTGTCCCGCCTGCAGATCTCCCGGTTCCGCGCCTTGGCCCCGGATGCGGAGGAATTTCCCTCGCCACTCCCGGACGAGATCTGGACTATTGGCAAGGAGAGGTGAACCGGGCGATTGGCCTGTCACTAGCGCCACGCACGCGTAAGGCGTACCAACAAGCATTCAATTCTTACAGGGCATTTTCGGCTCAATGTCACCTGCCAGAGACCTGGCCTATCCCGGTGGACCATGTTCTGCGGTTCATGGTTCACCTGCATGCACAGGGCCTTGCACCTCGCACCATAGCATCCATGCTCTCGGCGTTGGCTTTTATGGCCAAAGTGGGAGGTCATGTGGATACCACCTCTGACTTCCGTGTGAGACATGTTTTGGAGGGGTGGGTGCGCGAGCGCGGGCGTTGCCCGGACGACCGGCACCCTATTTCCCCAGGGGTTCTTACCCAGTTGGCCCGGGGCTGGCCAGGCCTCTGTTTTGATCATTATGAGGCAGCCCTTTTCCATGCAGCCACAACGGTGGCATTTTTTGGAGCGCTCCGCATCAGCGAACTCGTGATGCTGTCTAAGGCGGATGCAAGTGGTAGGGCACTGGAACTCGAAGATGTCTATGTAGCCAAAGACTGGGCCCAGTTGAGGATACGCTCCTCTAAAACAGATCAGCATGGCGTAGGCAGTGGTGTAAGACTGCTACGTTGTTCTTTGGCAGACATCTGTCCGGTTGGTGCCCTACAGGAATTCCTGGCACTGCGTGGCATGCACCACGGCCCGTTTTTCTGTCACCAAGATGGGTCTCCCCTTACTAAATTTCAGTTTTGGAAGGTGACAGCCAGAGCCCTCACCAGGGTGGGCCTACCAGGTGCCCGTTATGGCACACATTCGTTCCGTATTGGTGCAGCCTCTACAGCAGCTGCTTTTGGGTACTCTGGGGCTGACATACGCAGCATGGGGAGGTGGGGCTCGCAATGTTTTCAGTTTTATGTGCGCCCACTCCCGCCATGAGTACCAATCCAGTCACCTTACCGCCTTTTTTCTCAATTTTCTTACAGACCCTGGGTGTCGTATTACACCGGTGACAGTATGGCTGGTGGGCCACAGCTATGTGCACAGGGCAGCGCGTTACGCTGCGGCGACAGAGTGGGGACCCCGACTGGGACTGGGTGAACACGCCAGTCTCACATGGCATGGTAAGCCTGGGATGTTATGGCGGGAGCTGTGGCCTTTCCTTTTTTCTGGCCTGGGTGCTGACCCGCCTGACATTCTCATTATCCACCTGGGGGGCAATGATTTGGGCCAGGTCACCGGCTTATCGCTCAAGCATGCGATTTGCGAGGAACTCGCCTACTTGCATTATGTCTGGCCTGCCACAACCCTGGTGTGGTCGGACATTGTTCCGCGCCATTCTTACAGAGGGGGCGTTAACCTCATGGCCCTTGACCGTGCTAGGCGCACGGTCAATAGGGCGGTGGCGCGGTTTCTTGCCGACAGGGCTTGGGGACGGGTCAGTCATCACCCCGATATTAGCCTGCAAAATTATGACTTGTACGCAGGGGATGGGGTCCATCTGTCGCGAGGAGGTATGGACCTCCTGTTGGGTGATTGGCGAGCAGGCCTGTTGACCGAGCTGACGGTCTGGGGGGGGGGGCGTCAGGTCTTCTTTGAAGCCCCTCCGTGTGGCGGGTAGCACTGGTAAGGTAAACAGTATGACCCACAAGTATCCGGCAGGTTCGCAATTGACTGGACAACACTAGACAGGAATAAATTAGTTAAACGTTGTCCGGTCAACGACGAACCAGGCGATGGGGTGATGACGATTGCTAACCAGCATGCATCACCCCTGTGATTTCACGGATACGCGTCAGAGGGTGGGGTCATGAGTTAGTTATTGACTACGGTCAACAATTTGTTTGTTGTCAACAAACAAATTGATACAAATTGATACATTGTAACCAATTGCCGTTGGCAATTTTGGGGTGGTACCTTACCAGTGTTACTTTGGCCTGCTTGCCTTATGAATTATGATTGGTCGTTTTACCAATACAAATTTATAATTCGGACTAGGGCATTGAATCAATAAATGTGGCCCGGTGCTGTTATCCACTTTCAATGTTGTCTGTGTCCGTTATTGGGGGGGTGCGCCTGCAATGCAAGCGCGGCGCCAAAATGGCCGCCGCGCCCTTTGCGGGCCCCCCCCCCACAGGACAGAGAATCCGGGTAGTTAGGGGCGTGGCCAGCTCCCTTATAAAAGGGATGGCCACGAGGCAGCCGAGCTGCCATTTTACCTCAGCGACGGAGCGGAGAAGTCTTTTCCCCTCCACCCCCTCCCTAGTTAACAGTGTGATATTTTGGTCGCTTCGGGGCCGGGTGGGAATTTTTGGCTGGGACCCATATTGGCTTCCGGGTCCTGGCTTTTTTGCCCATCCCACACTGTTGCTATGGTTTGATATAGGGGTCTTCTGTGTTCATAACGTTGACTTTGGTCACATTGGCGGGTAGCACTGGTAAGGTAAACAGTATGACCCACAAGTATCCGGCAGGTTCGCAATTGACTGGACAACACTAGACAGGAATAAATTAGTTAAACGTTGTCCGGTCAACGACGAACCAGGCGATGGGGTGATGACGATTGCTAACCAGCATGCATCACCCCTGTGATTTCACGGATACGCGTCAGAGGGTGGGGTCATGAGTTAGTTATTGACTACGGTCAACAATTTGTTTGTTGTCAACAAACAAATTGATACAAATTGATACATTGTAACCAATTGCCGTTGGCAATTTTGGGGTGGTACCTTACCAGTGTTACTTCGGCCTGCTTGCCTTATGAATTATGATTGGTCGTTTTACCAATACAAATTTATAATTCGGACTAGGGCATTGAATCAATAAATGTGGCCCGGTGCTGTTATCCACTTTCAATGTTGTCTGTGTCCGTTATTGGGGGGGTGCGCCTGCAATGAAAATTGCCTAACTACACCACTTTATACATGCCTGTAAAAAACAGTAATCTTCAAGTCTATTATATAAAAAATACAGTGATAGACAGTAAATACAGTAATTTTCAGGTGAATTATTAAAATTGTGTTTTTTCTTTGTCTCCTTTTTTCTGTGACACAATTGTGCATTCTGAAGCAAGAAAACAAGATTCTGAGAGGTTAAATAATGCCTAACAAACCTTATTCTAATCATATAGCATGCTTTTGTTGTAAGTCCAGACAATTTGCAAGAAAGCATTAAAAGAAAAAGAAAAACAATCAACAGCATCACCATAGAATGAAAAGATTTTTTGGTGGAAAAAGTGAACAACTGAATATGTAATATATTCTGTATAAGTACATAAACATGTTATGAAAAAAACTTACCTTCATATAACCAGTCTGCAATTCCATTGAATATAATTCCTTCTTTACCAGAAGATGTCAGTCGCAAAGAGCTACTCTTTACATCCGGCTGGTAGTAGATGTTATTTTCAAAAATGTAAATCTAATTTAGGTAGGAAAAAAATTAAATTATTTATGTAGATATTTATGAACACTTCCATAGTCATTAAGAGAAACACAGGTTTAAATCCTATTGCTATCCCAACTGGAGCAGATCCATTGAATCAGTAGTTATTGACATCCTTTTAGGTGTGTTTATTATAGTTGGGATTACCAATTTGGTTTCATCAAGAGTTTCTACAATTTTCTTTCTTATAAAATATGTATCATTTATAAATTGAAATGTTTTTTACTGTTAAATAAGAAAACATGAAAAATACATCTAATAATTATGAGAAATTTCTACAGAAAGTAAGGCTTTGATTCCAGAACCTTCTTATTAGAGTATAAAATAAGGTTGTAACCATATAAATATGGTTGCAGCCATATTCAGGCATTCAGTAAAGGATTCCTCTGAATGTATAAAGAGGAGAGAGCTACATTTCCCCCTTGCCAGTTACTGTTTTCTAGTAAAAGTCAGTCATAAGAGCAAATTCTCTGCTGTGTAGAAGTACATTGCAAGCGCGGCGCCAAAATGGCCGCCGCGCTCTTTGCGCCCCCCCCCACCGGACAAAGACATCCGGATAGTTAGGGTGTGTGGCCAGCACCCTTATAAAAGGGGCGGCCACGAGGCAGCCGAGCTGCCATTTTGCGATGCGACGGAGAGGAGAAGTTTTTCCCCAATTGCTCCGTCGCTCTTACCTTAGCAGGGAAGCGTACCTCGGGCAGCGGTCCTTGCGCTCCTTTCTTCGGCTTCCCAGCACTTCTACAGATGGCTTCCAAAAAGAAGGCGATGGCGAACGTGGTTCGCACTGCGCGGAGGCGCCAGCCGGGTCGGAGGACCGCGACTGCGCCCCCCCAACAGCCCCCCTCGCAGGGGGCACCCACCGGGACCTGTGGGATGGGGTCGGTTGCTCCATGGTCCGAGGCCGGGCATGCTCAATCTGGCCCAGCGGGGGCCGCGGCCTCCGGCCTGCGATTGGCGGCCTCCGGCCCTGTTCACTCTCCAGGGCCTTCTGCCCTTGGCCCGCAGCTTCCTGCGGTGGGTTTTAATCAAGGGGGTGGTTGGGTTCGCTTCCCTGGCAGGGTATGCCTCCGGCCCCTCAGGGGCCGGTACTGGGTTCGTGGCCATATTCGGGCCCCGGGGTCCAGGGACCTGGCCCGGCACCTGCTACTGGTGGGCCGGCCGGCCCTATGCCCCCCCTCAGCGTTGGGGGTTATGTTAACGTCGAGGCCCTTCTGGCCCGCGTAGCGTCCCTCGAGGCGTCCTTGGGGAGGGTCAACCCACCCGAGGCGCCTTTGGGATCACAGGTCAACGCATCGGCTGCCGGTCATCGCCAGGCGGCTGGACGGGTTGAGCTGCTCCAGGCCTGTGGGTCGGCGTCGGCCGCTGCCTCGTAGCTCCCCATGCAACAGATGCTGCCGTCAGGTACCGGCCAGGATCTGTCCACGAGCTCGGTTGCGGTCGCGAGCTCCGACGCCCACAGTGGGCCGGAACCCCCGGTGGGGGCGGCCCATGGGGGTGCAGCGTGTGAGTATACGGTTCAAACTAGTGCACCCACACCACTGCCTACATTGCGGGGAGGCTTCCAGTGGCTGTGGCCTCGTATGGTGGGCGCGGTGGCCCAGCCACCTCCTGCCCAGCCGGGGATGGCACCTTCGACCCAGGGCCCCACTTGGGGTGGTGCCCCATATCCAGTTGGGAACTTACTTGGGGTGGCGGGCTTGGTCCAGGCTCCTTTCACTGCCCCCACTGCTGCCACTGTGCCGGTATCAGTGTTGCCTACGGCGGGGTATTCTTTACCCCTTGGGGATCATCTGGCCCAGGCTACCAAGGAAAAAATCTGGCGGGGGGAGTACGTGGACATTTTCTCCCTTCTGAATAGAGAACCCACCAAGGAGGAGAGGGAGGGGCAGGATGAGAAGGATAAGGAGCAAGCGCGTCGTCGTAAGCCGCCACGCACGTGGGCCAACTGGCTGCCAGCGTACCTCATATACATGGCTGTGTATCTCAGGGCCCGGCCGGATCTGGCCATTCCGATGGTCCAGTATTTGGATAACATATATAGGGCGATGGTTGACTTCCCTGGCCCGTCGTGGTTGGCTTACGACGAAGAATTCCGCATGAGAGTGCCCCTACACCCGGAGATGAGGTGGGATGAGCCCTGCCAGAAGCTGTGGCTTCTGTACATGACCCCCACGCGCCCTGCGCCTGGGGAGAGGTACCATTGTGGACATGCGGTCCAGCGAGCTGCTCCGGCACAGGCACCCCGCCAGGTGGCGGGGCAGGGTGTTCCAGCCCGCCTGCTGTGTTGGACTTTCTCGGCCAATGGTACATGTAGTAGGAGAAATTGCCGATGTAGGCATGAGTGTCCCTCTTGTGCCGGCCCCCATGCTGCCTCCGCCTGTCCCAGGCCGGGAGGAGCGCGGGGCAGGGGTAGAGGAGGACAGGGGGCGGGCAAAACTGCCGCAGAGGGAGCTGGTCAGGCAAAAGGCCCCCTCACCAATTAACGTGGACATGTTGGAGCGTTGGCTCACGGTGTACCCGAGGAGGGCAGACGCAGCTTACCTGCTTGAGGGTTTCCAGCATGGGTTTCACATTCCTTTCACGGGGGACAGGGCTCCCCAAGATGCACCCAACCTCTTGTCACTCAGGGGAAGGGAGGAGGTGGCTGCCTTGAGCATTACTAAGGAGGTCGATGCAGGCAGGGCCGCCGGCCCTTTCCCTGCACCCCCGTTTCCCAATCTCAAAGTTTCCCCCTTGGGGTTAGTGCCCAAAAAGTCAACAGGTGAGTTCCGCTTAATACATCACTTGTCTTACCCAGCCCGCCGGTCGGTCAATGATGCTATCCCTGATGACCTTTGTTCAGTCGGGTATACATCTTTTGACCAGGCGCTGCGCATGGTGCGCTCATGTGGCCCGGGTGCACTGTTGGCTAAGTGCGACATCAAGTCGGCCTTCCGTCTCTTGCCGGTGCACCCGGGCGACTTTGAGCTGCTGGGTTTCAAGTTCCGGGGTGAATATTATTTCGATAAGGCCATGCCTTTTGGTTGTTCCATTTCATGCTCGGCATTCGAGCGTTTCAGCACCTTCCTACAGTGGGCTTTCGTTCGCAGGTCAGGCTCTCGGTCTGTAGCCCATTACCTGGATGATTTCTTATTCGGGGGAGAATGGGGCTGGGACACGTGCTCGCGTCTCCTCAACACATTTCAGACGCTAATGAAGGAACTTGGTGTCCCTTTAGCGCCCGAAAAGACCGAGGGCCCATCTACCAAGCTCACATTCCTGGGGGTGGAAATTGACACGGTAGTGCAAGCATCCAGGTTACCGGCTGATAAGGTGTCACGGATCGTTGCACTCATATCCGACTTGCTGGCTAAACACAGGGCGTCCCTTCGTGAACTACAGGTGCTGCATGGTCACCTCAATTTTGCTTGCAGGGTGATCGCACCTGGCAGAGCCTTTGCTCGGCGCTTGTGCGACGCCATGACAGGCTTAACCAAACCCCATCACAGGGTACGTCTTAGCGGGGGCCTTAAGGCGGATATGCTCATCTGGCTCCAGTTCCTGAGGGAGTTCAATGGGGTGTCATTTTGGAGGTCCGACCTTATGGCTTCCCCTAGTTTTCAGGTCCAGTCCGATGCATCGGGGTCCCTGGGTTATGGGATGTACTTCAAAGGGAAGTGGGCCTACGGTAGGTGGCCGCCAGCCTGGTCGGACACAGGTCGCTTGCGCGATCTCACGTATCTGGAATTTTTTCCCATTCTGGGAGCCTTGATGCTATGGGGTGAGGAGTGGGCCAATTCGGTGGTACATTTCTGGTGTGACAATGCGGCAGTGGTCCACATTGTCAACTCACAGATGTCTAAATCTCCCAGGGTCATGGAGCTGGTGCGCCAGTTTGTGTTGCGCAGCCTGCGCCTCAATGTGCTATTCAGGGCTAGGCATGTGCCTGGTGTTAATAATGATATCGCTGACGCTTTGTCCCGCCTGCAGATCTCCCGGTTCCGTGCCTTGGCCCCGGACGCAGAGGAATTTCCCTCACCGCTCCCAGACGAGATATGGACACTTGGCAAGGAGAGGTGAACCGGGCGATCGGCATGTCGCTGGCGCCCCGCACGCGTAAGGCGTATCACCATGCATTCATCACTTTTCAGGCCTTTTGTGCCCAGTTTCGACTACTCGAGGCTTGGCCTATCCCAGTCGCCCACATTCTCCAATTCATGGTTTACCTACATGCCCAGGGCCTAGCCCCCCGCACCATAGCATCCAGGCTGTCAGCGTTGGCATTCATGGCCAAACTGGGGGGTTATGCTGACAGCACCACTGATTTCCGTATACGACATGTTTTGGAGGGGTGGGTGCGGGAGCGTGGGCGTAGCCCGGACGACCGCCACCCAATTTCCCCAGGGGTACTTACCCACCTAGCACAGGGCTGGCGTGACCTCTGTTTTGACAGGTACGAGGCAGCCCTGTTTCATGCGGCTACTACGGTGGCCTTTTTTGGAGCGCTCCGCATCAGCGAGCTGGTGATGCTGTCTAAGGCGGATGCAAGTCGTAGGGCACTGGAACTCGACGATGTCTATGTTTGCAATGATTGGGCTCAGTTGAGGATACGCTCCTCTAAAGTTGATCAGCACGGCGTAGGGAGTGGAGTAAGACTGCTACGATGTTCATTGGCAGACATCTGTCCGGTTGGTGCCCTACAGGAGTTTCTTGCACTGCGTGGCACGCACCATGGCCCGTTTTTCTGTCACCAAGATGGGTCTCCCCTTACTAAGTTTCAATTTTGGAAGGTGACCGGTAAAGCACTAGCCAGTGTTGGCCTCCCTGGGGCTCGTTACGGCACCCATTCCTTCAGGATAGGGGCGGCATCTACTGCAGCTGCTTTTGGGTACTCTGTGACGGAAATATGCCGCATGGGAAGGTGGGGATCACAATGTTTTCAGTTTTATGTTCGCCCTCTTCAGCCGTGAGTACCAGCCTAGTCACTGCACTGTTTCTTCTCCCCCTTTTTTCCTTGGCAGACCCTGGGTGTCGTATTACACTGGTGACAGTATGGCTGGTGGGCCACAGCTACGTGCATAGGGCAGCGTCGTACGCTGCGGCGACAGAGTAGGGACCCCGACTGGGACTGGGTGCATCCGCAAGTCTCAGGTGGTATGGTAAGCGCGGCATGTTATGGCGGGAACTGTTGCCGTTCCTTTTATCCAGCAGGAATGCTGACCCGCCAGATATTCTGATCATGCACCTTGGGGGCAATGATTTGGGCCAGGTCACTGGCCTATCGCTAAAGCATGCGATTTGCGGTGACTTGGCTTACTTACATTATGTGTGGCCTGCCACAACCCTCATTTGGTCAGACATGGTACCGCGGCATGCTTACAGGGGAGGTTTCGACCTCCGGGCCCTTGACCGAACTCGTCGCTTGGTGAACAGGGCTATTGCCCGGTCCCTTCTAGACAAGGGTTGGGGGCGCATCACTCGACACCCCGCCATCAGCCTACAAAATTATGAGCTTTATTCAGGGGATGGGGTCCATCTGTCGCAGGGAGGTATGGACCTCCTGTTAGGTGATTGGCGAGCAGGCCTGTTGACCGAGCTGATGGTCTGGGGGGGGGGGCATCGAGCCTTTATTGAGCCTCTCCGTGTGGCGGGTAGCACTGGTAAGGTAAACATTTATGACCCACAGGTATCCGGCAGGTTCGCAATTGACTGGACAACACTAGACAGGCACAAGTTGATTAACGTTGTCCGGTCAACGACGAACCAGGCGATGGGGTGATGGCAAGAGCTAGGCAGCATGCATCACCCCGTTATTTTACGGATACGCGTCAGAGGGTGGGGTCAGTAGTTAGATATTGACTACGGTCAACAATTTGTTTGTTGTCAACAAACAAATTGATACAAATGGATACATTGTAACCAATTGCCATTTGCAATTTTGGGTGGTACCTTACCAGTATTACTTCGGCCTGCTTGCCTTAAGAATTATATTTGGTTGAATACCAATAGAAATTTATAATTCGGACTAGGGCATGAATCAATAAATGTGGCCCAATGCCGTTATCCACTTTCATCAGTGTCTGAGTCCTTTATTGGGGGTGCGCCTGCAATGTGATTAGGGAGTGAAAGTAAGGGTTCCTAGTTGAATGAAAGACTCCATATGTAGCACAGCATTTTCTCTTCAGCCTGTTATTCTTCATGAGAAGACAGTAACATGGAGTGTGGTTTCTCCTGCATTCAGAAAAACTTTTTCTGACTGGTTAAATAGATTTCTTTTTAAAAGGATACCCATATTACTTCCCTTCTCCAACTTGCAGGTACTTAACCACAATTTGTTGATAAAAGGTGGCTGTAATCTTCTTCCATGCAACTAATTATAACTAAAAGACATGTGTGCTTCTTATAATAGATTATTACAGTCCTAATGTTCACTAATGGCACAGCGTATATGATATAATCATGAAATGAAAGGTCTCTTTAGCTTGCCATTAAATATGTACTGTACTTACAATTTCTGAATTTCTATTTTGAAGTACATTTCAAACATTGCACCAAAATGGAAATTAATAAGGCTGAATTAGGCACAGGCTAGAAATAGACAATCTACTTAATCTTGCCATGCTTAAATATGCAAAAATAACCCCAGATTGTTGCTGGCTGGATAGCACAGTGAGAAAGATATCTAGCTAAAGATGCAAACATTGAGAGTTTCCTACTGTGCCTCCTGTGAGAAGAGCTAACCTGTGTAACCTTGGGCAAGCTGCACAGTCTCAAAGTATCCATGGGGAAAGGAATGGTAAATCACTTTTGTGTATTTTCTGCATAAATCAAAATGTACCTACTTAATGGAAAATGATTATTAACGAAACTGTTCATGTATAGGAAACACTTAATTTAAGGATATGAAAAGAAGAACCATACTGGATTATTCCACAAACAACCGCTTTATCTTTCCCTACAACATAAAATGGTTTCTTGCTGTTCTCAGGAGAATTAGGCTCATGAGAATGATTCTAGAAAGCAAAACTAAAACTGGCAAGTCATGCATACTCATAGAACCTATTATATGACCTCTTGATTTTAATTTCCCAGAAGTCCTACAGTTTATGTTATTAGTCCCAGCAATCAGGTAGCCAGAATGTTGTTTTCTCAATATTAAAGCTACCCTTTGTAATATACTTTATCTTGAAGCTAACAAGCACGTTGCAATTCAGTTTGCTTAGGTACAAAATCCAGAAGAAATTTCACATTTGATTTGAGTGACATGTCTTTATTTGTATGCCAAAGTAGATTCATTTTTAAGAGGAAACTATTAGTAGGAATCAGGACTCAAGCCTCAATACCACTCCCAAAGCAATTTAATTCACTTCAGCAAGAATAGAAACATTGGCAAAAATTGTTTCACATGAATTCTGAGTGTTTTCAGGTTCTATAATAATCCCAATGTATTTGAAGATTAGCAGTAAGGTTTGGGTTGTGGCTGGACTAGGATTAGAGTATAACGTATATTTTTGATTTTTTGAAACCCGCTAAAATTCTATTGTCCTCCCCCAACAAACTCAATATGTGATTTTTGTCTCTTGACATCATGGTTTGTCAAAAATGGTGTGGAGTAATTTTAACCTCACACATTCCATTGATTGTGACAGAAAAACAAACAAAAAACCCAGGAACAAAAACCTGTTAGATTTGTTGGGGATTTTCTGTGCCAACCTTCTACATATAGAACTGTGTGATTTGTAAAAAAATAAAAATAAAGAAAGAAAAGGTAAAGGGGAGGGGTTTTTGTCTTAAATAACAACAACTACTACTACTACTACTACTACTACTACTACTACTACTACTATTATTATTATTATTATTATTATTATTATTATTATTATTATTATTATTATTATTATTATTATTATTATTATTATTATTATTACTACTACTAATACTACTACTACTACTACTAATACATGTTCTGGTCAGACTTTAAAATGCCAAAAGGAAGCCAAATTCTTCACTATGCTGTTGGCCAAACTTAAACCCTTATTGGTACAAGTTTCCAGTAGTAATCAGCAAATTAGCCAGATTCTGTATCTCTTCACATGCACACAGCTGTTGTTGTTCATCAGCACCCCACACTTAAGCATGGTGGTCTTATATTTAGGGATTCCAACCGTCAGCCTATTCAGGGTCCTCCAAGCAACATAGGGGAGGTTGAGTTCCTCAATCATATCCTCCTTTAACGTTATTCATTGTCCAGTGAGCTTCTTCCTCTATCTTCTAATTCGATTTTGCTCTTGTGTACCCTCAAGTATGTTTGTTCTTGCCATAAAGCTCTTCTTGGATCTGAATTTGTGGACTTGAGGCTAATATCCATTCAGAGGATGTCGAAGGTCACTCTCTTGATTAATTATCGTGGTCTCTCCTTTTCTTAGGTTAAATGCAGTGGTGGGCATCAGCAGGTTCACACCAGTTTGCCAGAACCGGTAGCAGAAATTCTAACTGGCTCTACCCATCCAAGTTTTGAAATAAAGTAGTCCTAATTTGGGTACAACGCAGGGCTTTCCCCCTGGCCACGCCCACAGTGTGTTAGTAAAAATGTTTGGAGCCCACCACTGGTTAAATGATACTAACAAAAGGATATATTTTCTCAACTGCTGTAGGTTTGAAGCATCCTGTCACTATACACATTGGTTCATAGTGTTTCTATCCTAAATAATAAGGTCAAACTAATAAACATGTTTGCTGTTTCTAGAAAATTCAGATGAAATCAAATATTAAAATATGGGGAAGGTGGGGACTGAAAATTATCAGTAAAATTGCATAATAAATTTGTTTTATTGGTTATGTAAAGGTAAAGGTCACCCTTGCTTGAAAGCTAGTCATAACTGACTCTAGGGTTCATTGCTCATCTCTGTTTACTGTCATGGTTTCCACATGCAACCTTGTCATAATTTTAAAGTGACATTTGATTCATGTAGTGTTAAGATACATTTTGCATTTTTCTTAGGCTTAGAAAGCCAGATTTCATTTTTAAAACACATTGCTATGCCAGGCAGTTAGTCTGACGTGACAATGATGTATAGTTAAGATTAGTTGCCTTCCCAAAGGGAGGAGGGAAAAGTGAGTGTCCAGGACTGGGAACATTCCAAGAAAAACACCTGCAGTCCCCACGAGGGTACTGACTGACAGCTAGGTCACATGACCACACCACGATGGAGATGATGTCTCCATTCCTGTCAATCAAAGGTACACCTATTAGAATAAAACTTTCCCAGAGAAAGCAAAGGTGGGGGCCACATGTCAAACAGATGACACTTGCACCTGCAAACTGTCCCTTTCTCATGGGAACCAAAGGTACTTTCTCATTAGATCACCACATTCCAGAGCTCTTTTTCTCTATAAAAAGGAGCCCAATTTGTTCATTCGATAGCCACTCCTGAGACAAGGGGGGACCCTTGTCTCCCATCACCATGATATTGATTTCAGCGGGAGCCCTTGCCAGTCGGCTCTCCAAAATGTCTCTTCGGGGCTAAAGCTATGCCATGAGGGGCTGAACTGCCCTTAAACTTTAGAAGTCTGAACCTGTTAGGGAGCTAGCAAGATTTTATATCTTTTTAATTTGTTTTATTAGATTGTGTTCTATAGTGTAGATTATTTTAAGATCTGTATCCAGTATTGTGTTCCTTCAATAAATCTTAAAAAGTCAGCCATGTGTTGCCTGCCTTTGTAAAGAAGAAGAAGGAAGCCCAGCAGAGCTGAAGTGGCTCCAATTTGTCCTCATCGCTTCAAGATCCGGAAGGAGGTGAGAGGGATAGCTCTGTCTCAGAAAGGGAGGGGAAGAGTAGCAACTCTAAGAAGCCTAGCTTCTGCCAAGTGATTAATATTACCTGCCATATGCAGAAGGCTACTCTGTCCCAGTCCCCAGTGAATTGGGCTAGGGTGAGGAGTGCTCATTGAGGCAGCATGTCGCAGGACCTAAGGTCCGCCCTGCTGGGTGTCCCCAAGAAAAATTCTGGGTGCCCATTGGAGCCTTTGTGAGACATGTGCCTTGAGCGCCTTGAGTGCTGCTGGGTGAAGAACAGGAACGATTCTGATTGGACACTAGCTAGAGCCGCTATTAGGGCCTACCTAGTGGTGATAGGGGTGGTGAGGAGGCAATACTTCCCCTCCCTTACTGCCTCCGCTGATAATCGCCCAGCCACCCTGTTTCGGGTGACCAGGTCCCTCCTTGGTAGGGGGCGGGGCTGTGCCTGGTTGGCAGGGATTGGCTGAGGACTTTGGCGTGGATGGGGAGGGTCAGGGGGGAGCCAGTGCACAGTCTTGTTGTGTTATCTGGGATCGGTTTGATCCTGTTGCCCCAGATGAAGTGGACAGGCTCCTTGCGGTGGTCCGCGCCACTAATTGTCCATTGGATCCTTGTCCCGCCTGGCTGGTAAAAGCCTCTAAGATGGTGACAGGCGGCTGGGTCGGGGCTATAATTAATGTGTCTTTTCGGGAGGGGATATTTCCTGCACCGTTGAAACATGCTTTGGTGTGCCCCCTCCTGAAGAAGCATCCCTCGATCCAGCAGTCCTAACTAACTACAGACCTGTTTCCAACATCCCCTTTTTGGGGAAAGTATTGGAAAAGGCAGTGGCGTGTCAGTTGCAGGGGGTACTGGATGAAGCGGAATATCTGAACCCCTTCCAGTCAGGATTCAGACCTGGATATGGTACTGAGACTGCACTGGTTGTGCTGATGGATGATCTCTGGTGAGAGCGGGATGGCAGTCATCCGTCCGTCCTTGCTCTTCTTGACCTCTCAGCGGCTTTCGATACCGTCAACCATGGTATCCTTCTGGAATGGCTCAAAGGATTGGGGATGCAGGGCACGGTGTTGTCCTGGTTTTCCTCATTTCTGGAGGGCTGTACCCAGTCGGTGTGGTTGGAAAGTGAGAAATCCAGCCCTAGGCCCCTCAAATATGGGGTGCCACAGGGCTCGGTACTCTCTCCTCTCCTATTTAACATCTACATGAAGAGGCTGGGTGAGATTATCCGTTCCCACGGGGTGCGGTACCACCAGTACGCAGATGATACACAGTTGTACATCTCAGCCCGTGGGGAGCCCAGTGATGCTGTCAAAGTCCTTTCCACTTGTCTGGAGGTGGTTGGGGTCTGGATGGGGGTGAATGGGTTACAGCTGAATCCTAGTAAGACTGAGTGGCTTTGGATGGGGGGTCCTGTGCTATCCCGGGAGCTACCATCTTTGGTTTTGGATGGGGCTATTTTGCCCCAGACCAACCCGGTGCGCAACTTGGGGGTCCTCCTGGATTCGCAGCTGCTGCTAGAAGAACAGGTGGTGGCTGTGGCCAGGAGGGCCTTCGCCCAACTTCGGGTGACTCGCCAGTTGCGCACGCTCCTGGGCCGGGACTCTTTGCTCATGGTCACTCATACTCTGGTGACCTCCAGGCTAGATTATTGTAATGCGCTCTACATGGGGCTGCCCTTGATGACCATTCGGAGGCTGCAGCTGGTCCAGAATGCGGCAGCCCGGGTTGTGATGGAGTGTGGACATTATGCCCATGCCTTACCACTGCTTCGGGAGCTGCACTGGTTACCCATTTGCCTCTGGGTGTAATTCAAGGTGCTGGTTTTGACCTTTAAAGCCCTATATGGTAGTGGGCCAGGTTACCTTAGAGACCGCATTGCCCTAAGTATGTCTGTCCGTCCAACCAGAGTGGACCGGAGGGGCTCTCTAATAGTGCCATCAGCCAGGGGGCTCACCTCTCTGGCACAAGGAGGAGAGCCTTCTCTGTGTCCGCACCGGCCCTTTGGAACCTCCTGCCAACAGAGCTATGTCTCCAGACGGAGTTGTTGCCCTTTAGAAAATAACAAAAAACCTGGCTGGTGGGCCAAGTTTGGGGTGCAGGTGGAGGGGTGGCTTCCGTTGGGTGGTTAATATAGGGGAGGATGCCTGCCCCATGGTTTCTTTGGTTCCTGCACCCCTCTCTTTTTAGGGGTGGGTTCTTATTGCTGGTTTTTATCTGTTTTTACCCACTGTGTGAACTGCCTGGAGTCAGCTTTGGCTGAGTGGGCGGTATAGAAATTTAACAATAAATAAATAAATAAATAAATGAATGAATGAATGAATGAATGAATGAATGAATGAATGAATGAATGAATGAAAATGTTCCTCCCCCTACGTCTCTGATATTTACAACCAAAGAGCCAACATTTCAGTGGACTTGTGGCAGGCATGACTAGACACTGAAGTGCATGGAATGCTGTTTTCCTTCCCACCGAAGTGGTACCTATTTATCTATTTGCAATTTCTTGTTTTCAAACTGCAGGCTTGGCAACAACTGGGAAAGAGATAGGAGCTGACTCCATCATGCAGCACTTGGGTCTCAAACTGCTGTCCTGCCAATTTTCCAGTCATCAAGTTTAGTGTCTTAACCACTAAGCCACTGCAGTCCCATAAATGTACCTATGATTTCACAATAGTAGCTCCCCAAATGATAGAAAGAGCTTCCTGATACAAAAGATCCATCCCATTTCCTGCAATTCAAGTGTGGTAAAAATCAAATGAGAAAGGCACTCTCTGGCCCGAACAATATACAAAAATCAGTGGAACAAACAGTATATGGAAGAAATACAAAGATGGTAGATTTTTTGTAAAGAATTTTCAATTATAGAAAATGAATTGAAAAGTTTCTCTCACAATATTTGGAAGAAAACAATTCTCAGGAGTAGAAGGGATACCAATAGAGCTAATTTCAAACTACAGAGACTACATGTGAAAAAACCGCCTAAAAATAATATGCCAAATACAGAAAAACAAAAAAACAAAACAATAGCTCACAGACTTAAACTGTTCCATATATATTCCAATCTCTCAAAAAGGTAACATAAAGTAATAATAATTACACTTATATACCATCTGATAATTCTCTGAGTGATTCACAAGGCAATTAGCATTTTCCACCTCAAAACATTGGGTACACATTTTACCAGCCTCTGAAGGATGAGACTGACTCAACTTTGATCCCACTGGGATCAAACTCAGATCATGAGCAGAGTTTTGACTGCACTACTGCAGCTTAACCATTGTGCCATGTGTTCTCTTCAAAAAGTGTTGTGCCACCACATAAATTTCCCATGCAAGCAAAGTGATGCTCAGGTCAACAATCTCTTACTATTTAAGGAACAAAAATGGTCAATGTTCAACCTAGATTCCAAAAAGGGAAGGGCACTATAAATCATAGATACTAAATAGACACTTCTTCAAGGGGAGGGAAGAGTGGGGTCCCCCAAGGTTAAGTACTGGGACCCATGCTTTTCAACCTCTTCATACATGATCTAGAAGGAGGAGTAAACAACAAGGTAGCCAAATTTGCTGATGACACTAAATTATACAGGGTAGTGAAAACTGTGAGAGATTGTGAGGAGCTCCAGAGGGATCTCTTGACACTGGGGGAGTGGGCAAAACAGTGGCAAATGAGCTTCAACATCAGTAAGTGCAGAGTGATGCATGTTGGGGCAAAAAACCCCAATTACATTTATAAACTGATGGGGTCTGAACTCTCTGCAACAAACCAGGAAAGGGACCTTGGTGTCCTGGTGGACAGCTCAATGAAGATGTCAACCCAGTGTGCCTCAGCAGTGAAAAAAGCAAACTCAATGCTAGGGATCATTAGGAAGGGTATAGAAAATAAGTCAGCAAGTGTCATTTTGCCTCTTTATAAATCTATGGTGAGGCCCCATCTGGAATACTGTGTACAGTTCTGGTCGCCATACCTCCAGAAGGATATTATGGAGCTGGAAAAAGTGCAGAGGAGGGCAACCAGAATGATTAGGGGACTGGAACACCTTCCTTACCATCTGAGGCTGCAACGGTTGGGCCTTTTCACTCTTGAACGACGGCATCTAAGAGGTAACCTGATTGAAGTTTATACAATCATGCACGGTGTGGACAAAGTAGATAAGGAAAAACTGTTTTCCCTATTGCACAACACTAGAACTAGGGGGCACTCCATGAAACATTTGGGTACTAGTTCTCAAACAAATAACAGAAAGTACTTTTTCACCCAAAGGATCACTGGTCTATGGAACTCCCTGCCAGAAGAAGTGGTGACAGCTGTCAGTCTTGACAGCTTTAAGAAAGGATTATACAAGTTCATGGAGGACAAGGGTATCAATCATACCTGTCAAGTACCCCGTATTTGCCGGGATTTTCCCGTAATTCAGTCCTCTTCCCGGCCTCAAGTTTGGATAAGGGGGATCCAGTTGACATTGTTTATCTGGACTTTCAGAAGGCTTTTGACAAGGTCCCACACCAAAGGCTCTTGAATAAACTTACCAGTCATGGAATAAAGGGGCAGGTCTTGTCCTGGATCAGCAACTGGCTAAGGGACAGGAAACAGAGGGTAGCACTAAATGGACACTTCTCCAAGTGGAGGGAAGTAAAGAGTGGGGTCCCCCAAGGTTCAGTACTGGGACCCCTGCTTTTCAACCTCTTCATAAATGATCTAGAGGTAGGAGTAAAAAGCAAGGTAGCCAAATTTGCTGACGACACTAAATTATACAGGGTAGTGAAAACTGTGAGAGATTGTGAGGAGCTCCAGAGGGATCTCTCGACACTGGGGGAGTGGGCAAAACAGTGGCAAATGAGTTTCAACATTAGTAAGTGCAGAGTGATGCATGTTGGGGCAAAGAACCCCAATTACATTTATAAACTGATGGGGTCTGAACTCTCTGCGACAAACCAGGAAAGGGACCTTGGTGTCCTGGTGGACAACTCAATGAAGGTGTCAACCCAGTGTGCCTCAGCAGTGAAAAAAGCAAACTCAATGCTAGGGATCATTAGGAAGGGTATAGAAAATAAGTCAGCAAGTGTCATTTTGCCTCTTTATAAATCTATGGTGAGGCCCCATCTGGAATACTGTGTACAGTTCTGGTCGCCATACCTCCAGAAGGATATTATGGAGCTGGAAAAAGTGCAGAGGAGGGCAACCAGAATGATTAGGGGACTGGAACACCTTCCTTACCATCTGAGGCTGCAACGGTTGGGCCTCTTCACTCTTGAACGACGTCTAAGAGGTGACCTGATTGAAGTTTATAAAATCGTGCACGGTGTGGACAAAGTAGATAAGGAAAAACTGTTTTCCCTATCGCATAACACTAGAACTAGGGGACACTCCATTAAACTTTTGGGTACTAGTTCTCAAACAAATAAGAGAAAGTACTTTTTCACCCAGAGGATTACTGGTCTATGGAACTCCCTGCCAGAAGAAGTGGTGACAGCTGTCAGTCTTGACAGCTTTAAGAAAGGATTAGACAAGTTCATGGAGGACAAGAGTATCAATGGCTATAATTATGGATACTTAAGGACAACCTCCGGGTTGGAGAGATAGGCAGGATATCTCTCAATGCCATTTCCAGGGAATCCTAAGCAGGTGAAGGCATCTCCTTGGGAATACCCTGAAGGAAATGGTGAGCCACTGTGTGAGACAGAATGCTGGACTGGATGGGCTGTGGCCTGTTCCAGCAAGGCTGTTCTTATGTTCTTATGTTAATATTCTCCCGTATTTATTTTAAAAATGCCGGGGGGGGGGGGGGGCATTCCAAGATGGTGATTTTGCTGGCCCATGATCATGCGACCATGTTGGCAAACCCAACCCTCCTGAGTCCAGGGGTGGCTCCAGCTGTTGAGGGTGGAAAGTGTCTATGGGAGGGAGGGACTGTGGTGGCTCAGTGGTTAAGAAAATCGCCTCTGTCCCGGCTTCTGCCAACCTAGCAGTTCGAACAGCAAGAAATTGCAAGCAGAGAAATAGGGACCACTTTGTTGGGAAAAGATCTTTGGGGTATGTGTCTCCTGAGCGAAATAAGTTCCTCCAGCAAAAATCCTTTCAACCCAGAAAGCCTCCCTCCCTCCCTCTCTCATCCCCATCACTTTTTCTCCTTCTTAAAAAGAAACAGCTTCCACAGAGAGAGAAAGAGAGAGGGAAGGAGGGAGGTTGGGGCATCCGAGGTCTCCTCCCCCTTCCTCCGAAGATGCTCTAATCCATTTAATATCTCTATATATTAAATGCATGTGTGTGTGTGTGTGTGTGTGTATTATGTCTCCTGTATAAGACAAGCCACAGCCCTGTTTTCTCTACCTCTTTCTTTCTTTCTTTCCTCCTTCCTTCCTTCTCTATCACTATTTCCCTCCCTCTTTTCTTCCTTCCTTCTTCCTTTGCTATCACTCCTTCCCTCTTTCCTTCCTTCCCTTCCCTATCACTCCTTCCCTCCCTCTTTTCTTTCTTCTTTCCTTCTTCCTTTCCTTTTCTATTACTCTTTCCCTTCCTCTTTTCTTCCCTCCTTCCTTTCCTTTCCTATCACTCCTTCCCTCCCTCTTTTCCTCCTTCCTTCCTTCCTTCCTTCTCTATTATTCCTTCCCTTCCTCTTTTCTTTCTTTCTTTCTTCCTTTCCTTCCTTCTTCCTTTCCTATCACTCCTTCCCTCCCTCTCCTTTCCTTCTTCCTTTCCTTTTCTGTCTCTCCTATACTCTCTTTTCTTCCTTCCTTTCCTTTTCTATCACTCCTTCCCTCCCTCCTTTCTTCCTTTCTTCTTCCCTCACTCCTTCCTCTTTTCTTCCTTCTTTCCTTGTTCCTTTCCTTTTCTATCACTCCCTCCCTTTTTCTTCCTTCCCTTTTCTATCACTCCTTCCCTCCCTCTTTTCTTCCTTCCTTCCTTTCCTTTCCTATCACTCATCCCCTCCCTCTTTTCCTCCTTCCTCCCTTTCCTATCCCTCCCTCCTTCCCTACTTCCTTCTCCATCACTCGTTGCCTCTTTCTTTCCTTCTTCCTTTCCTTCCTCTAGCCATTCTTTCCTTCTTTCTCTCCCTCCCTCTTTCTCCTCCTCTTGAAGGAGAAAAATAAAGGCAACACACACACACACACACACATACATACCCAAGAAGAAAAAGAAGAGAGAAACCCTCCCTTGGCGTAAGTACGAAACTGCTAACCGAGGCTGTTTCTATGGGTCTCCCCCAACTCCCTTTTGACTCCATTTTGACGCCCCACCTTCAATCTGGAGTCCTCCCTCGTCATTCACAAACCCATACTTGTCAACTATCCCGTTTTTCCCAGGGAAACCCCTTATTTTTACCCCTCTTCCCGCCCCTCCCGTTTTATTAATTTCCCCGTATTTTCCCTTATTTTTTAAAAAATATCCTGACCGGAGCCCTCACAGGCGAAGCTGCAGTATTTTTTTCCAGCCACCAGAGGGCGCTGTGTGGCAGGCTTTTCGCTTGTGGAAGGAGAGAGAGAGAGAAGGTGTGTGTGTGTGGGCGGGGGGGGGGAGTCTGTAGTTTCTCTCTTTCCCTTTCTTGCCAGCCACACGGTCCTGGAGGCTTCGTTTTGGCTGCTGGGAGCAGGAGTCTACTCTAGGTGAGCGATATATTTCATATATGCAGGGGCAACCTCATGCTTTATTGAGCTGTTTCTGCCCTGCCTCCTGGCAGGAGGATTTCGTTTCTAGAGTTAACTTGGGAGGGGGGGGTTGCTTGATCACTATATGAGAGAGGGGGGGGAATTAATCCCTTGCTCCTCCACCCTAATTGGGGGTGGGTGTTGGGTGTTGTCTGATCACTATATGAGAGAGAGAGGGGGGGTTTCCCTTGCTCGAAAGCCAGTCGTATCCGACTCTAGGGTTCAGTGTTCATCTCTGTTTCAAAGCCGAAGAGCCAGCGTTGTCTGTGTCTGCAGACATTTCCGTGGTCACGTGGCAGGCATGACTAGACACCAGAGTGCACGGAACGCTGTTACCTTCCCACCAAAGTGGTCCCTATTTATCTACTTGCCATTTCTTGCTTTTGAACTGCTAGGATGGCAGGAGCTGGGACAAAGACAGGAGCTCATTCCGTCCTGCAGTACTCGGGAATCGAACTGCTGACATTCTGCCTCCCAGTCAGCATCTTAGTCACTTAAGCCACTGAGTAAACAAGAAAGAAAACAAAACAAAACAAAAGTCTCCCAAGAAGATGGGGAAAGGGTTCTTTGGCCCACACAGCTTTGTGCCCATTGCATCTACAATACCATCTAGCTATCTTATTTTTGGCCACCCCTTTCTTTTGTCCTCCACCTTTCCCAGCATCAAGGCCTTCTCAAGTGAATCCTCTCTTCTCATTTGATGTCCAAAGTACTTTAGCATCATCTTTACTATTTGACTTTTAACGAGCAGTCGTAGTTGATTTCTTCTAGGATTGACCTATTTCTAACACCACATTTCAAAGGCATCTATTTTTCTGTGCTTAGCTTTCCTAATGGTCCAGCTCTCACACCCATACATTACCACCAGGAATACCATTGCTTTGACTATGCAATTTTTTGTTTGCAAGGTGATGCCTCTACTTTTAACTATGTTCCCCATGTTTCTCATAGCTTGTTTCCCAAGCATCAGTCGCCTTTTTATTTCATGGCTGCAATCACCATCTGCAGAGATCTTTGATCCTAAGAAAGTAAAATCTGCTTGTCGTATCCAACTCTAGGGTGCACTGCTCATCTCTATTTACAGCCAAAGAGCCAGTGCTGTCTGTGTTTGCAGGCATTTTCATGGCCATGTGGCAGGCATGACTAGAGCCCAGCAAGTCACATGGCTACATTTGGCCACACCCACAGATTTGGCTACACCCACAGAGGGGTGTGGCCAAAATTTCCCTTTTTTTCAAATCCAAAAGTTGACAGGTATGCTATTGGGGCATATTAAAGAATTTCAGAAGATGAATAGTACCGTATGAAAATATGATGGGAATCCCTCAACATTTGGTTATTTTGATGCATAACCTATACTGTGTACAAAAAGCAACTGTTGAAATAAGAAGAAACAGTAGGAGTTCCCACAGGCAAAAGTATCTGACAAGGTTATATTTTATCTCCTTGTCTGTTCAATCCTCATGTAGAATATATCATTCAGAAAAATAGATTAGATTCAGAGGAAGGATGAATGAAAATGGGAAAAAACAAATAATTGAAGATATGCTGATGACATTGTATAATTGGCAGAAATGAGCAATGATTTGAAATGTCTTACGGAAAGAAACAGAAAGTGTAGGGCTGCATTTGAACATAAATAAGATAAAAACATAACTACAGAACAATTACATTTGGCTTTCATTTTAACCTTTTTTCTCAGTTATTGCTTAAAATAAAAAATGTATTAATACAGTGCTGCTGGAAATTGTTGACAGAGAACATGCTAATGTTATATCATGCTGAATGACATACCATATATATGCTCATGAATTTTGTACCTACATTATTCATGATTTTTGCCATGTGCATGTACTAAGCGTTTTTGGGGCAGTATTTAAGTGTAATTGCTATGATGATGAGAAATAAATTTAAAAAGACAAGCAGTAGAATGTTATATCACATTGCAGGCTTTAGCAACCACATTCGCTTTTTTATTTAATAAATGGATTCTAAGGAAGGATTAGGATTAGAGGGAGATTACACACAGATAACAATCACATCTCTTTAATTATATTATGTAGAGTCATGTAGCTATTACATTAATATTTATCTCCTTTTTTAAAAAAAAAAAATCCCTGATTCTGTATATTTATAGTTTCATAGTGTAAAGAAAAGATGTATAAATTTGGTAGCTTTAAAAAATAGTTATTGTATTTCATTTTGTTTAACATTGTGTATAACAATGTTTATAACAATGTTTCTGCAATGGTTTTTCTAAGAACCTTGTTGTGGGACAAGACTGATGTTTTGTTACGGTTTGGTGTCATTTGTCACATACGCTAGGAACCGTTTCCCTGTTGGTATTGCTGGATCTCTTAGGTCTTTTCATACAATTGATCATTGTATTCAACTGAAGCATCTATCTTTAATGGTGTCACTGTTATCCATATTTAAGAAATTTCAAAAGCAGCTCAGGTTCATTGCTGTAGCCATCCGCCTCAAGATTTCCTAAGGTTCCCTATTGTCCCCCATTTGTTTTAACATAAAGATGAAAGCTGTAGAAAACATTACCCACAGTTTCAAAATTTGGTGTTATCAATATGTTGATAACATTGAACTCTATCACTTTCCTTTTACTCGTATCCCAGCAGTATATTCTTGTTCTGAATCAGTGTTTGGTATCAGTGATGGGCTGAATAAAGACAAAGAAAGTAATGCTTAATTTAAAGACAGAGATATACATGCATTAGTTTGCTGAAAGACACATCAAAGAATGCATATTATCCTGTGTTTGATGGGGGTCATCCTTCCCTGCCCTTTCCCCTTGACTCAGGTTCATACTTCTGGTGTGCTCCTAGATTTCACCCTGAACATGGGGATTAAGATTTCGTGGTGGCCGTAAGTGTGTTTGCACAGCTGAAATTAGATCACTGGCTAAGATTATTCCTGGAGCTGTCTGATATGGCCATGGCAGCACATGCCTAAATTAAATCCTGCTTGAACTTATGAATTGTATATTGGTCTACCTTTGACAAGCATTTTTTCATCCCTCTCATGATGGAAGACTCCATTTCCATCATTACAGCAGGGACTCATGGTAAAAATTTTTTTGCACCTGCAGCAAAGGTCACAATATTATCTGTTTAGCCAGGTTCGCCTCCTGCAACTTTTAGAGGTGACACATGGTGCCTGTTCAGGTCATCATCAGGTCATCAGCTTCTTCTTCTTTTTATCCAAAAAGAGAGGTAATGGCGCCCCGGGTGGTGATGGGGTGTGGGCGCTATGCTCATGCCTTGCCATGCTTCAGGAGCTGCACTGGTTTCCAGTATGCCTCTGGGTGTAATTCAAGGTGCTAGTTTTGACCTTTAAAGCCCTCCATGGAATTAGACCAGGATACTTAAGAAACCACATCTCCCCAAGGTTTTCAGCCCATCCTACAAGGGCAGACAGGAGGGGCTCAGTGCTGGTCCCTTCCACCAAAGAAGTTCATCTTACTGGGGCCAGAAAGAGAGCCTTCTCTGTGTCTGCTCCAGCCCTGTGGAACCTTATGCCACTAGAACTGCGACTCCAGTCGGATCTTCTCCCATTCAGAAAAATGCTGAAGACCTGGCTATGCCAGCGGGTGTGGGGCATGCTTGACTCTACCATGCAAGCCCGCTGGCTTGTTTGGCTTGTCTGAGGGATCCTGTTGTTTTTTTGTCTGTTGCTATTTTATTGTGAGGGGGGAGGGGGAGAGTAGTTTATTAACAATAATCTGTTTAGTTTTATGTGTTTTTAAAATCTTATTTTTAGCAGGGGGAGGGTCTAACTACTGTTTTTAGCTGTTGTTTGTTTTTAGATGTTTGTCATTTTAAATTGTTCATAGTATTGTTCTTGTTTTTTGGTTGTTGTTAGCTGCCCTGAGTGATGTTCTACATCAGGAGGGCGGGATATAAAAATAAATAAATAAATAAATAAATGAATGAATGCTGTTTCTTCCTCTGGTGCCATTTCTAATTCTGAATATTGGTGATCATCATGGCGATCAGCCATGAAGACTGTTCTTGCGAATATAATGCAGTGACCTTTCATCTGACTTCTGCATTGCAGTGTGGACCACTCATTCAGCTCCACAAGTAACTTTCTGGTCCTGAGCTCTTTTAGATAGATAGATAGATAGATAGATAGATAGATAGATAGATAGATAGATAGATAGATAGGAAAAAAATTGGCACTGAAAAGCCTTGTTTGCAGCTTGTTAAAGTTCCTCTATTCTAGCCTTTCAGATATACAGGAGACATGATTACCTTAATAAGCTGCAAACAAGACTACTTAATAATTTCCTCCTTTCTCTGCTGCTCTTTTCCCCTCTTTGGTCAGCTAAGCACTTTAGTTCAATGGCTCCAAACCATTTTTTAAAGAAACAAAACAGAAAGGGAAGAGGAAAACAAGAAGACCTAAGCACCAGAAGAGATGATTCAAATTACACTGACTTTTCTCACTATCCTGCCTGTCTCACTGCTGCAACTGGATGGTGTTAGCCTGAAATAGAACACCTATAAATCCATCCATATTAGCTCAAGTGAACAATCATGGGAAAGTCAGCTTTGGCAAAGGAAGTGAAACTAAGGTATTTTGTGGTTATAATAACTTAATCAAAACCTGAGGCTTTCAAGGGCATGTATTCTCCTCTGATCGCTGCACCTTGCCCTTCAATTTTCCTACAAATCAGGTGCAGATTATGTGTCACTTGGGGAAGATCCCTATGATATTTTTATGGATCTATAGGGGTTTCTTTCTTTTTTCGATCCAACAAAACAGATAGTACTGTACACACAAACACAAACCCACACAGCCATCTCCTACGAATCTAACAAGGTACCCACCAGTTATGAACACAACTGCTTCTCAGGAGCCTCTCTGTTGTTTATAAAGGTTTATTCTATTTAAAAGTCAAACCGCGCCAAAACCGGAAACCTGGAAGTGCGCCATTCAAAAGGGCGTGAAATTCAAAGGAATGTCAGCGTGGGTAAAATTTAAAGTTGAACTTTTTTTGTACCTCCAGAAGCCTGTCTAAATGTATCTTGTTTTCTAACGGTCAAATCACTGTATATATAGAGGCCACCGATGTACATATTCCCCAGTCTGGAACTTGAGCTGAATAAAGATAACTGAATTTAACCCGATCCTGCTGGTTAGAATACTTCTTTGTCCGGGCTCAACACTCTCTTTGTCTATAAGGTATGCTTTGCTAAGACATACGGCTGGTCAGATAGTATGCCAAGTTAGCTTTGTGACTGAGCAAGGAATGAAGTTGTATTTCCCTGTTCCAAAACCAGCAATTTGTAGTATACTGGCTTCTTCAAATCAGTGTGTGTTATACAGAAATGATTCCAATGTTAAAATAGAGAAATAATGCAATATTTGACGTGCTTAACTTGCATAATATAACAGATTTACATTGATTAGCATATTAGAAAGTATACAACATGTAAATTGGACTGTCCTATTTGCATAATATGAAAATGCAAACCTGTTGCTGGCAGTTTTAAGAATAGGCCTCAGCACTATTTTACAATTATGTCCAACACTTTAACCATATTTTGCACATACATAATGCATCAAAAAACAACAACAGCTGAGTAATATGCTGCAAAAGACTATGTTTCACAAAGAAGCAGGCAGTATACTTCTACAAAAAGATGTTTCTACAATATTTAAAATAGAAAAATGCTTGTGTTTGTATTGGACATTTATTAGCTGGAGCTTTTATTTTCAAGAGAATGGAAAAGTATTTGTAATTAAAGTTTCATACTTTAGGTGTGACCCATGTGGTTGGCTGCATAAATGAAAACAACTAGATTAAAGGCAGCACATCAAAGATAATGGAATTATTCATTGTTATTTACAAGGTTCAGTAGGTTTTGTCACACATTAATGCTGAACATCAGATTTAATAACCTCTTGAAATTTAATGTTCCAAACTAATAGATAATATCAGGTGTCTTGAGGTGTGAATACAATTCATATCTGAGTAGGGCTTTTATGTGATATGTAGTATTAAATGGGTCCTTTAGTTAATGCAAGTCCATGTAACAAAAATTTAAGAATTCAGCTCCATTCACTATTCACCATTCACTATTAAAATACTGTATGTCCTCTGTTGTCTGCTTCAGGATATTCAATGACATAGGTTTCATAATACTATGCACATGCATCCATATTTGAGACTATCCTTTACTCACTAAGTGAGTTCAAGGTTTTCTTCATCCAATTGCAGCCACTAAAAGGGTCAATTACCCTTTATGTGTGACATTTCTCTTAAGAAACATGGCACATGCTTCATATACATGCTGCTTTCTAGCAGATTTTTCCACTGAGAGCACTCATACTTGTGGCCAGGATGCCTTTTAAACAAAAGGCATTTTGAAATGCAAATGGTAATTTCTTCCTTTTGTGGGGCTTTGAGCGGGCTCCTGGGCTCCTAATGGACTCAAAGAAGTCAATGCAGATCTCAGCTCCCAGAAGCTGCCGATATTGATTTAGCTATTGATGTCAACGTAAATATAAGGACTCCAAATGTGCTGAAAACAGATGCATTCAATCATTTTATTCCTCTTTTCATATGTTTAAAAGTTTGTGAAAATTGTTACTTAATTTATTCAGGCTCCCTATTCAGGGAGGTAATATTTTATAGATTAGTTGAGTATCTCACTTAAAATTTTCAAACCATAAAAATCTATAGCTAGAGAAAGTATGCTAATCACACTCACTTTCCTTCAAAATCTAGAATGCTTTTAATCCCCAGTGTATCCAGACAGATTACATGTCAGATAGGATGTCTAGTGGATTCTATGGGCAACACTATTTGTTTAGCAATAACCTGTCATATTAGTCAAAGCGCACTTTAATACAAAGTTATGGACCTCTTCTTAATCTCTGAGGATGAATTAAGTAATCTCCCTTTGTCCCTGAGCAACAGGTCATTCTGACAGACTTCAGTGGAGGAGTGCAAAATCTGAGAGAATAAATATATTTGAAGACCACAGAGAATGAGTGGATAAAAGTAAACATTAAAAAACTCATACAAAAGACTGCTACTGGTAACATTACACAGTGTTAATGTGGCAGCCTAAACTGAAGAAAGCTAAACATCAACCAGAGAATACTGTACATAGAAGCAGATTCACTCCCATCCATCCCCTATTCTCCCTATGGTGACCTAAACTGTGTAACTATTTGAATTGTTCTTGGTTGTTCCATTCCTCTTCTCCCCTTCCTTAATAAATGAAGAACAGCAGTGAATTTTTTCAAAACTTTCATTAGCATTTTTATCCACTTTTAAAAGTTCTGTAATGCTGTTTTTAATCAGTAAATGAAAAAAAATAGCAGCAGATCTTGCTAAATTACAGTATACTGACAATGGATTAGATACAACTAATAATGATTGTTTCCCTAACAGCAAACACTTTAGGATTTCTTTGTGAATAATTGTTTTATAAAAAATTTGCAAAATAAAATAAATTGCATGCTTTATTATTTGCTGCAAGTCAAATCTGATTTATGGCAATTCTTTCCAAGGTTTTCCTAGGTAGAGAATACAGCAAAGTAATTCACCATTCCCTTCTTCTGGGGGTACCCTGGGACTGTGCAGCTTGTCCATGTTTATACAGGCTGGCTCTTCTCCTGGAAGGCATAGTGGGGAATCAAATTCTCAACCTCCACTCAACTACCCTGCCATTGTGAACAACTGCTTGAATTTAAAATAGAATAATCAATACATGTGATATCATATTGAAGAAAAACACTTTTTTTCCCTACTGTTCACTTATTAAATCACTGAATATGGCATCAAGAAAGGGGTTACAGCAGTGGTTCCCAATATGGGGGACACACCCCATAGGGGGACTTCAATTCCCAGAAGCCTAAGTCAGTACATTGGCTGATCAGTACTTTGGGGAATTGACTGAGACTTCTGGGAATTGAAGTCCAGAAACCAAAGGTTGAGCTACAGTATTCTATCAAATGTTCTTCTAAGCGAAGGGATGTTCTTGGGGTGACTTTTGAAGTCAAAGCCCATAAAACAAATCAAAGGCACTGTGGAGGAAATAAAATTGTATCCAGGCTGCCAACATACTTGAAATGGTTCACACATGGATAAAACAAAACAAGACAAAACAAAACAAAGATACTTTAGAAGAAGAAAAAAAGAGCAGATATGCTACATTGCGGAAGATGAGAAACTGCCAGCAAATTTATCTTTCCTTTGGAAAAAAATCAGTGAAATTATCTGTCTCCTCCAGTTTCTCTACCCAGAATTAGGCTGGATTCCTACTGCAATCAATAGGTCTTGTTCTCAGGATTTGTGTACAGGATTGATACAGGTATCTATTCTGCCCAGTTGTTTTGTTAGAAACATGCCCTGTTTACTCTTGAAACATTCGTGCTGTCATACAACACACCAGATATGCTTTCATGTTGACATCTTGATTACTAGGAAGAAAAGGGGATATTTTGAGCAATAAAAAGACTTAGGAGTTGAATGTAATTGGGGCTGTAAAGAAATTTCTAATGGAGTGTTGTCACCCCCTAATGCCATATGGTGCTTTGAGAGTCATTTGTGAAACATATAGAAAGATAGATAAAAATGTAGTCATCCCAAGAATTCAGATTTTGAAGAGAAAGTTCTAAAAAAAGCCAGATAGATACAAAAATAGACATTTATTTCATTTGTTTAATTATTATTTCCACATAAATTCAGGCAGAAAATGCCAAAACTATATGGGTGGCATATCTAAACATTAACAATATTCAAAAGCAAATGTGATGAAGATAATTTTTATAGGAATCTTTCTTTAAAGAAATAAATATAAGGAGCTATATACTTTTATTCAGCCACTTGTCTTCTCTATTAACTATTAAAGTCCAATTCATTAGGTTTTATTACATTAAATGTTTTGCCTATATTACATCTCTTCTTTATGTGATATTGTCAGTTAATTAGATAATTCAGAGCTTTCAATATGTTTTCCCAACATGGATAAGTTGTACATTCATTTCTTTTTTTCCATTTCTCCTCCAGATGATAGTTCACAAGATACACAATTGATCACAATAAATATAGGAGAAATAACTCATCACAAATAGGCAAATATGATTTTTTTCTGGTTGTCAATATGTAATGCTCACGTTTCTTCCTAGTTCAACTATATAACATTTTAAGACATGAATGTGTAGAGATAAATGACAGGGAAAGTGGATACTGCTGAGGAAAGTATAAAATCCCTAATCCCTCTCTCTTCTACAAATCCAGCTACTGTGAGTTTAATACAAATTGTTTCCTTTGTCTGTCAAAGACAAAGGGAATAAGTCCAAAAAAGTCAGACTATAATGAAGGGGAAGACAAAGAGCTAGATTGGAGAAAAGTAGCATATTGTAAAATTTCAGGTAAAGAGGGGAGGGGAAGGAAGCTGAGTGAATTGCAGAAAGAGGTTGCTTTTGTGGATAAATGGATCCCATGCTTGAAAACAGGGCCAGTCCCTTCTCTTTTGTGGTAGCATCTTCTCTATTGGAACAGGATGTCAAGAGTTGACCTGGGTAGAAGGGACCACTCTCAGCCATGTCACCCAACATTATTCCTGGTGTGGGTGAAGATGGGTAACTGTGCTGTGACTGGGGAAATTTCCCCATCAGGCCCATCCTCCACACTCTGAGTTTTCAGACTACTCTTCCAGGGAGACAACACAAATTCCCAAAGTTGTATGCTTTTGACTTGCACACCAATTCTTTGAAGTCGAAACTGACGAATCAACCACAAAATGGATGGCTCTTAGCAGGACCATTTCTAAGACTGGTAAAAGGTATCACAGAGAACCCACATGCAAGAAAGGTTTGAACAAGTTGTAAATTTTTATTAATTGTATTTCAAAATATTGCTGAGAAGGTGCTAAGAAAATACAGTTGCAAGAGTAGATTCAGAATTGCCAAAAACATTGGCAGTAAGTGAAGCCAATCTATTCTATAAAAGAAAAGCAGTGGTAAGTAGTTTTTTTTATCTCATGTATATGTTGTCAACTTCCCCTAATTGGTAATTAACTGATTCCCCAAAATCTTGTTGTAATGACCTTGAGATGCATTCCTTCTCACAGAGATAACAGTTCAGCTGCAGCCTCTTTTTCTCACCTCCAATTCACAAACTGCTCTGTTTACAAATACAAGAGAGTCTTCAGGCTTCACATAGAAGCAGCAAGCAGAGTAGGACAACAGCCAGAGGTCCAGGACCACACAGGCCCATTCCTAGACCACTCCTTCCATGAGACTTTAATGGGGGCTACTTTGCTGGGATTCATCCTGTTATGGAATTCTAAACTAAACAAATTCGCATTCCACACGCTAAGACAGATTTAGGAGTTTTATTAATATTAATATTAACAGATTCAGGAAAGCTTTACCAAGCTAATATTCCCTGAATGAATATACATTTTCAGAGCCATCCTTTTATAGCATAAAATTTGGAAATTTCTACACATTACATCACTATGGGTAAAGCCAAAATTATTAATGAACCTTCTGACATTTCATTAAGTTCAGGTTAGAACATTCAGTGTTTGTTGTTTAGAACATGTCATATAAGGAACATGTCTCATGTCACATCATGTCATGTCACACAAATATTATTTACGTTTCCCTGTCAGCTGTACAAACTGTGCTGAGCTTGTACTTTAGCCTCATCATCATATCTACGTGACAGGTCAATCTGATCTGTTTCAACTTTACAGACTGCTTTAAAACATATTTAATATCATCTTAATATCTTAATTCTTTCACCCCTATTTCAATCCTAAATCAGTCTTACTAATTTTATCTCTTTTTTGCCCTTACAGACATGCAGATTGCCTATCCTTAAGTACCTCTACTAAAGTAAATCCATTGGGGACTTATATCCTACTAGATTGGGTTTAATGTTTTGGAACAAGGATCCTTCAGAGATCATCTCAGTCTCTGCCTATATATTTTCTGCTCTACTCTGATTCACTGGGAGTTACCCTTGATGCCTAAAAATAAATAAAGTTGACAACCATCTGGAAGATGTGGCATCTTCATAGTTTCAGGGTTTTCTGGTTGATATATATTAACTAAACCAATTTCAGGTCTGATTAGGAAATTGAGTCACCTTGGTGGGCCACATATGAGAGGGGAGTACATACTTATTGCTTCTGCTGGACCTCTCACTGCCTTTAGATGTTGTCAACCATATTATTATTCTGGGTATTCTCTTTGAGGCAGGACTTGAATGTTGTAACGGGGGGTACTGTTTGTACTGGCTCCAGTCCTTCCTGGAAGGGCAACTTCAGAGAGTGGTGCCTAGAGCATACCTGTCAACCCGCGGCTCCGGAAAAATGGGACCTGCGCAGATCGCTTGTGTGCAGGCCGCTTTCCACGCATGCCAAATTACAGGGTTTGGGAGCGCAGGGCGGGTTATGACGTCAATCAGCGTCAAATTACGGGGTACTCCCGGCCAAATCGGGGTGGTTGACAGGTATGGCCTAGAGGACATATCTACAAAAGCCCTGGCCAATTTCCCATGGTTTCCCTCAATATTAGTTTGTATCTCATGCTATTTAATATTTACATAATCTGCTGGAAGATGATGGCCATGATTTTGAACTCAGTACCGATGGCATTCAATTCTATTTTCCATTTGCATCTATCTCCAGGGAAGCCATTCTTGTTCTAAACCAGCATCTGGTGTTGATGACGGACTGGATTAGTGGAATAGAATGTTGTTTTCAATTAAGAGTGTATAGTGCTGCAGCCTTAGGTTATGATTATTATTCTTTGGCAACATTAATTAAACTAGAATAGGATAAAGGAGAACTGAAATCAAAGTGAGGCTGTGTAGATAAGGAGAATCATGGGTCTTTATAAAATACAAATGAAGGAGTAGGAGATACTTTTATTTGACCACTAAAGATAACAAACAATCTGTGAGCACTTGTGGGTTGAAGTCCACTTCCTCAAGCCAACATACTAATGTCTTGTGGATAGTGCAGAAAAAAATTGTATGAATAAGAATCCCAAAAATTCATGGCAGATGATTGTGCCATGTTTTTTTTTTTAGAGCTGAGTTGGTGGTGGTGGTGGTGGTGGTGGTGGTGGTGGGGGACCAGGTAGCTCTTGACTGGATATCATATCCAAGATCCCAAATGATTTAACACTAAGCTCCTATTTTTCTGGCAAACAAGGCAACACAAAAGACCTGGAGTCCTCCATCAGTAAATAGGGGTTAAAATTTAACTTACCTAGTAGATAGAGCCAGTTGGAGTCAAATTAATAATGTTACCTACTTTTTTGGAAGTAGGCATCTCCTTCAGTTTGCAACTGTGTTTGACATTGCAGGCGCACCCACCCAAATAAAGACTCAGACACCGGTATTGGATTAAAGGCATTGGGCCATTTTTATTGAATAATGCCCTAGTCCGAATTATCACTTTCAATTGGTGTATCATCCAATTGTAATTCTTTAAGGCAAGCAGGCCACAGTAGCACTGGTAAGGTTCCACCCAAAATGCCAATGGCTATTGGCTACATGTATCAATTTGTATCAATTTGTTTGTTGACACAAACAAATTGTTGACCGAAGTCAATATACAATCTACTGACCCCACCCTTTGACATGTATCCATCCAAATATCAAGGTGATGCAGGCTGTGAAGCTCCTAGCATCACCCCGTTCATGGTTCGTCCTTGACCGGCCAATCCTGTTTCCCCTGTACCTATCTACGTGTTGGCCAGTCAATTGCGAACCTGCCGGATACCTATGGGTCATAAATCTTTACCTTACCAGTGCTACCCGCCAAAAGTGACCAAAGTCACTTATCTCAAACACTAGCGACAGTGTGGGATGGGTGAAAAAGCCAAGAACCAAAGTGCCAATTGAAGGTTTAAGCAAAAATTCCCACCTGGCCCCGAAGCGACCAGAAAAGTCACACTGTCCACTAGGGAGGGGGTTGAGGGAAAAACTTCTCCGCTCCGTCACTTCACTTTAAAATGGCAGCGAGGCTGCCTCGTGGCCACCCCTTTTATAGAGGGATGGCCATGCCCCCTGACTAACCCGGATGTCTGAGTCCGGGTGGGGGTGTGTGCAAAGAGCGCGGCAGCCATTTTGGCACCACGCTTGCATTGCAAGCGCACCCACCCAAATAAAGACTCAGACACCGGTATTGGATTAAAGGCATTGGGCCACTTTTATTGAATAATGCCCTAGTCCGAATTATCACTTTCAATTGGTGTATCATCCAATTGTAATTCTTTAAGGCAATCAGGCCGCAGTAGCACTGGTAAGGTTCCACCCAAAATGCCAATGGCTATTGGCTACATGTATCAATTTGTATCAATTTGTTTGTTGACACAAACAAATTGTTGACCGAAGTCAATATACTATCTACTGACACCACCCTTTGACGTGTATCCATCCAAATATCAAGGTGATGCAGGCTGTGAAGCTCGTAGCATCACCCCTTTCATGATTCGCCCTTGACCGGCCAATACTGTTTCCCCTGTACCTATCTACGTGTTGGCCAGTCAATTGCGAACCTGCCGGATACCTATGGGTCATAAATCTTTACCTTACCCAGTGCTACCCGCCACACGGGGAGGCGTCCATGATGACTCACCGCCACCCCCAGACCGTCAGCTCAGTCGCCAGGCCCGCTTGCACGTCCTCCAGAAAGAGGTTCATACCTCTGGCCGACAGGTGGACTCCATCTCCTGCATACAGGCTAAAATCCTGCAACCCTATCCCCGGGTGTCGAATAGCTGTCCCCAAGCCATTCTCAACAAGAAACCGGGCAACAGCCCTGTTCACTGACCGCCGGGCACGGTCCAAACCACGGAGATCCATGCCTCCTCTATAACAGTGTCTCGGCACGATTTTAGACCATAGCAACTGTGTGTATGGCCATAAATGATGTAGAAACGCCAGGTCACTGCACACTGACATTTTTAAGGAAAGGCCAGTGATCTGTGCAAGATCATTGCCGCCGAGGTGCAGAATCAGAACATCAGGCTGTCCAGCAACCCTGATGGACATCAGGAATGGCAACAGTTCCCGCCATCGCATGCCGCGCACACCATACCACCTCATGTGTGCTGATGCACGCAGCCTGAGATGGGGTCCCCACTCCGACGATGCAGCATACTGTGCCGCCCAGTGCACATAACTGTGGCCCACCAGCCCCACTGCCACCGGTGTGCGTAGACACACAGGGTCTGTAAAAGAAGGAGAAGGAAGTAAGGACATAACTAGGTACTCATACAGTGAGGGGACATACATATAAGGAAAAACACGCGGACACCCACCTGCCCATCTGACATATATCAGCCTCAGAGTACCCAAACGCAGCCGCAGTTGATGCGGCGCCTATCCTGAATGAATGGGTGCCATAACGAGCCCCAGGGAGGCCCACACTGTGAAGTGCCGTACTGGTCACCCTCCAGAACTGAAATTTGGTAAGGGGAGAACCATCCTGGTGGCAGAACAACGGGCCAGGGCGCATACCACGCACTGCCAAAAATGCATGTAGGGCACCAACCGGACAGATGTCAGCAAATGTACATCGTAGCAGTCTAACACCACGGCCTACTCCATGCTGATCGGCCTTTGAGGAACGAATCCTCAACTGAGCCCACTCCTGTTTGATAGACACATCTTCGAGTTCCAGTGCCCTACGAGACACGTCCCCCTTTGACAATGGGACCAGCTCGCTAATTCTCAGAGCTCCAAAGAAAGCTACAATGGTAGCTGCATGAAAAAGAGACTCCTCATACCTATCATAACACAGTCTATGCCAACCTCATGCAAGGTGGGTCAGAATACCTGGTGAAACAGGGTGACGTGTGTCCGGGCGGCAGCCACGTTCACGTGTCCACCCTTCCAATACATGGCGTATGCGGAAGTCACTCACACAGTCAGTAAAGCCCCGTGCCTTGACCATGAATGCCAAGGCCAAAAGCCTGGTGGTGATGGTGCGTGGGGCCATCCCCTGATCATGAAGGTGCAGTATATATGTAAAACCTGGTCGACCGGTATCGGCCACCATTCAGGCAACTGCCTTTGCCTACAAAAGGTCCTAAATTGAAGGAGTATATGCTGATACGCCTTACGCGTGCGAGGTGCCAAAGACATGATGATTGCCCGGTTCATATCTCGGCCGGGAGTGGAGAGGGCAGTTCCTCTGCATCTGGAGCCAAGGCATGGAACCGGGAGATCTGCAGGCGGGATAAAGCGTCAGCAATATCGTTATTAATGCCTGGCACATGTCTGGCCCTGAAGAGCACATTAAGGCGCAAGGACCTAAGAACAAATTGGCGAACAAAGGCCATGATTCTGGGGGATTTAGACGTTTGGGCGTTGACAAAGTGAACCACCAAATTAGCCCACCTGTCCCCCCAGAGCATAAGGGCCCCCAAAATTGGAAAAAACTCCAGGAACGTAAGATCATATAAGCGATCCGTGCCCTGCCATTCCTGAGGCCATTGACCATAGGCCCACTGTCCTTCAAAATAAATCCTGTACCCCAGGGAGCCGGAGGCATCTGACTGTACTTGAAACTGGGGGCTGACCATAAGCTCAGATCTCCAGAAGGAGATGCCATTAAAGTCCATCAGGAATGTGAGCCAAACCGAAAGGTCTGCTCGTAAACCCCTAGTCAGCCGTACCCTGTGGTATCGTTTAGAAAGGCCCACCATAGCGTCACACAGACACCTGGCGAAGGCTCTGCCTGGTGTCACTACCTTGCAGGCGAAGTTGAGATGTCCGTGAAGCACCTGCAATTCCCGGAGAGACACCTTACGCTTGGCAAGCATTGCCAAAATCGCATCAGAGATCCGAGTCACCATTTCCATAGGCAACCTGGATGTCTGAGCGACGGTGTCGATTTCAATAACCAAAAAGGTAAGGGTGGTTGCTGGGCCCTCTGTCTTTTCAGGTGCTAGGGGGACACCCAGTTCCCCCATGAGCGCCTAAAACGTGTTGAGCAGGCATGCACACGTGCCCGTGTCATCTCCACCCCCGAACAAAAAATCGTTGAGGTAGTGGGCTCAGACCTACAAACAAAAGCTCAGTGGAGGAAGGTGCTAAATCGTTCGAAGGCTGAACATGAAATGGAACAGCCAAAGGGCATGGCCTTGTCCACATAAAACTTGCCCCGAAAACAAAAACCTAACAGCTCAAAGTCGTCCAGGTGCACTGGCAACAATCGGAATACCTATTTGATATCACACTTTGCCAAGAGCGCCCCGGGACCACACGAGCATACCATCTGTAAGGCCTGGTCAAAGGACGTATACCTGACCGAGCAAAGGTCATCCAGTATAGCGTCATTGACTGAGGAGCCCGCAGGGTAAGAAAGATGGTGGATAAGACGGAATTCACCCGGGGACTTCTTAGGAACTAAACCCAGAGGGGATACCTTCAAGTTAGGATATGGGGGGTCGTTAAATAGCCCCACTACCCTCTGTTCTCTAACCTCCTTGGCTATCTTTTCCGCAGCAATGTCCTCATTACCCCTGAGAGACAGTAGGTTCGGGGCGTCCTGAGGCCCACTAACATCTTTAAAAGGGATGCGGAAACCAAACTGAAAACCCTCAAGCAGGTAGATCACGTCATCCTGTTTAGGATAAGCGTGCAGCCAGTGTTCAAGCACCGGGAAATTAATTGGGGAGGGGGCCTTTTGAATGGGTAGCACCATCAGAGGGAGCTCTGGCCGGCCCCTGAAAACCCCTTCTTCTGCCTCGTGACCCACCGGCCCGCGGGCACGCGGAGGCAACATGAGGGCCGGAACAAGAAGGGCACTCGTGCCTGAATGTACACTGGCGCCTGGTGCACACTCCGTTGACGGAGAAACTCCAACACAGCAGGCGGGCTGGAACCCCCTGCCCCGCCGGCTGGCGGGGAGTCTGTGTAGTAGCAGCCCGCTGTACGGCATGGCCACAGTGGTACCGGTCACCAGGCACTGGCCGCGTGGGGGTCATATATAGTTGCCACAACTGCTGGCAGGGCTCGTCCCACCTCATCTCAGGGTGAAGGGCTGCCCTCATCCTAAATTCTTCATCATAGGCCAACCATGACAGGCCAGGGAAATCAACCACGGCCTGGTAAATATTGTCCAGGTACTGGACCAATGGGATGGTCAAATCAGGACGGGCCCTTAGGTATACTGCCATGTATATCAGATAGGCCGGTAACCAATTGGCCCAAGTGCGAGGTGGCTTACGGCGGCGGGACAACTCCTTGTCCCTTTTGTCCTGCCCCTCCCTCTCCTCCTTAGTGGGTTCACGGTTCAGGAGGGTGAAAATGTCAATGTATTCGCCACGCCATATCTTCTCCTTAGTAGCCTGGGATAAATGGTTGCCCAGGGGTAGGGAGTAACCTGCCGTCGGTAGGGCCGCCATTGGCACGGATTGAAGTGGGGGAACACATAATGGGCCCTGTCGGACCCCCGAGAAGTTAGGCGGAAGTATAGGGGCGGTCACCCCTGTAAGAACCTGGAGGCAATTGGGAGCCCAGGAGGTAACAGGGTAGTGTGGATTGAACTGCCCTCCCACAGTAACTTGTTGCGGCCATGCCCACTGGACCCCCCCCCCCAGTGTTATGAGCTAGTGTCACCGGTGTACTGACTTGACCAGGATACTCACTCGGTGCACCCCCGTGGGCCGCCCCCACTGGGGGTTCCCGCCCGCGGTGGGCGTCGGAGCTCGTGATAGCCATCGAGCTCTGTGTCTCAGTACGTCCCTGCCAAGCAGGACCGGTCCCCGGTGGAATGCCCTGCTGGAATGGCCTGATAGGGAGCTGCGAGGCGCCAGCCTGCACTGTCCTGATGGCCTCCAGCAGCTCAACCCTGTTGGCGGCCCGCTGCGCGGCCGTGGCTGGCATGTGGGCCGCAGCCGAGGAGCTGCCAAGCCCACCCTCCAAAGGTGGTGGAGCAATTCCCATGGATACCTCAAGTGCCGATATGCGGGCAAGGAGAGCATCCACAGTGTCAGACCCACCAGAATAAGGTGGGCCGGGTGGGCCGGATGGGCCGGATGGCCTGCTGGGCATATGATGAGCGGGCAGAGGGAGAAAACCGTGTGGCAATCCCTGGCCAGAATAGGGCCAGGCCCAATAATCCGGGCCATGGGGGCCGGTGGAACGGTGGGGTGCGATCCTGCGCTGTGCCCAAATGGGCCGCTATGCCCCATGCCGGGCAAAGGTTGCATAGGGGTAGAAACCCCAGGGGAGCAGACACGCGCAGCCCCCGTCCGAGTCCTCCGACTGGGCAGGTAAGCAGAGGCCTGGTCACCCTCATTGGTGGCAGTGGGAATGGAAACCCTGCCACCACCATCCTGGGGCTACCGCCCGAGCCCTCCGGCCCGGTGGTTGCCCCAAAGAGGTTGAGGGGGTGGCCACCCAAGCGGTGCAGCACTGATCGGAGGAGAGATATCCTCCAATCAGAATTGTAAAGGAGAAAGGCAAGCAAGCCGGATGGAGCAGCGTTGGAGCGAACTTCTCCGCTCCGTCGCTTCACTTTAAAATGGCAGCGAGGCTGCCTCGTGGCCACCCCTTTTATAGAGGGATGGCCACGCTCCCTGACTAACCCAGATGTCTGAGTCCGGGTGGGGTCCCCCACAAAGAGCGCAGCAGCCATTTTGGCGCCGCGCTTGCATATGTTAAAAGTCTGCTTGGTGGTGAGGGTTGGGAGTAACATCCTCTAATTTTTATGATTAAAAAAACTTGTGCAGATAACATTAAAACCAAAATCCGTGAAGTCTAAATGAGAATTCAAACACTGATTCAGATGAAAATGTATAAAACAAAAATTGTCCTGAAGAAAGTGACACTTTTTCATTTGGCAAACAGCAAGTCACACTGATGTCACAAACATCACAATTGCCCAAGTCAATTTCCCACTAAAGAAGCAATAGAAAACTGAGAAATGGGGATGAGAAGAGCAAAGCCATTGTTTTTGCCAATATACTGAACTGACTTGTCAGTATAAATTTGATTTTACTATATTTACATTTCTATGTATTTCCCAATTCTATTAGAGCTCAATGTACATTTTATTTTATCATCATACCAAATACCTCTAGTTATGCATGGAATTCTGTTGGGTTTCTTTTCACCCGGAACTGGTAACCAGGTGATTACAGTCTAGTTCAGGCTTCAGATCTGTTCAAGTGGTGAAATGGGGTAGGAAGAAGAAGCCAAATTATCCCTCCTCTATGGTTCATCAGGAAGTTTAATAAGTGAGAATAGCACATCTAATTTCCTTTAGGTGGAAAAGCAAACATCTTCTTTTTCCAATTAGTTCCTTTTGGCTAAAGTACAACAGTGGTGAAGAAATGGAAAAGGCTAACTATACAGTACAGGTGGGCAACTCCGGTGTTCGACATACTGGACCACAAGTATAGCCACAGTGAATATAGCATGAAGGATCATGGAATGTACAGTAGAAAAAACTGAGAAAGTAAACAATATTTCATCCCTGCTCTAGAAACAAACAAAAAAAACAATATTTTAAAAAAACATACATTTTAATGAAACAATTTCTTCTTAATATGAATGAAGTGAATTGCCCCATAGTTAATTGCAGTTATATATTGGCTGGTGCAAAGAAAAAAATGCAAAAACATTAGGAGATTTTTTGTAAATGTACATGCAAGAATATACAGTTAGAATATTTATAGGGCCCCTTTAGGAGTAAGCCATTTTAAAAAAATCAAGCAAACAAGGGACTTAACTTTAAGAAAGTTGTCAACAAATCACTGGTAATAAACAAAATACACACATCTTTTGCTAGAGGGCCAGGCTCACGTAACAGGAAATATGAAGTAGTTGTTTGGCCAGACCCTCCTCAGTATGAAAATAAAGAACCCATCAGGTACTATAAGCAGGAGAAAAACCACCCATTGGCCTGAGCCAAGAACAGTTGAAGAGGAAAGAAAAATCCTCCTCTACACAATTCTGATAGGACAAGTACACTCTAATCTTTACCTATAAGGAGGCCCGTTAACCATTGGTGTCCGGCATGCATGGTCGCACATGGCCCAACCATCCTGAACCGAGCCGCCCTTGGAGCATTGCCACAAGGGTCCACCAGCCGCGAGTGGGGCAACCACCCCACGAACGTGGCAAGAAAAAAAAACTACAAGGCCCAGCATCCAATGAAGTTGAATGGCACGAGTATGGAGGAGGCCGGGAAAGCGCCGTGCGCTAAAAATATGGCTGACACGGCCTTTCCCCGCTTCCTCACCGAAGCTGTGCAGGGAGACAAGGGGCTACCCCTCCTCCCCCCAAAGCTACGGCAAGGCCGGCACCATCCTCCGGGGCTGTGGGGAAATGACATGCTCTCTCCAGGAGACAAAGGTCGCGACTTCGCGTCCCGGAGAGAAGGAAACCCCTTCCATGGTGGGGCTTAGCTTCTCTCTTGGTTGGCTGGGGACGAATCTTTCGTCCCCAGCCAAATGAGAGAAGTGATTCCCCTCTCTCCAAGAGACAAAGGCTATTCCTTCACCTCCCAGAGAGGAATCGCCTTCCCCCCAATCTCTCTCTCTTCCCCCACCCTCATTTCCCCCTTTCTCTCTCTCCACCTCTCTCTTTCTTTCTCCCCCTCTCTCTTTCCCACCCTTTTTCTCTCTCTCTTCCCCCTCTCTTTCTCCCTTTCTCTCTCCCCCTCTCTCTTCCCCACCTCTCTCTCACACACCCACACCTGCTGAACTGCTTCTCTCTCTCTCTCTCTCTCTCTCTCTCTCTCACACACACACACACACACACACACACACGCAACACCCCTGCCTTGCTTAGCAAATATTACCTGTGTGTTGGTAATATCCAACCATCCACTCACACGTAATAACTGCCCTGCAGGGCCGGGCAAAAAAAATGCTAGAGGGTTTATAAGGGCAAAGGGTTTATAAGGCTGGAATGTTAATCCATTACAGATCCTCCTACTGTCATTTTTCAACCCATTCAGAATTCAAGACACACAAATTTTTCCTCTTTTTCTGATTGTGTCGGCACATTTATAATGTATAACACTGTTGATGATTCAGTTAGCAAAAATAAACCATGTGACCCATCCATAAATCCAAACAAATGCAGAACAGAGGCAATACCTTTTATAGGGTCACTTAAAAAATAAAACATTGCAAGTTTTCATAACCCAAAGGTCACTTCTTCTGCCAGATTCTCATGGCATGGTGTTCAACCCAAGAGAAGTGGTATTCAGATTTTCCCCCACTAGAAATACATTGTTTCTTTCTTAGAATTGTCTGTCAATCATTATTATTCTCTGGAATGTTCAAGGCAACACATAAGCTTTTAAAGCAAAGAAAAGCTGTTTAATACAACTGCTGTGCTTGAGTTTCAGCAGTGCCATTTACCTATCTGGCAGGAATATCCTTGTATTATAATTTGTAGGACTGCATGTTATCTAGAGAGTTATTACATTTCATTCATGTTTAATATATGAAATATATAGATTCAACATTTTAATCAGAACAAATCCAGAAATATCACTTCATCAAATCTTACACAGACTTAAAACTAGCAAGTCTCAATCACAACAGATTGTTTTAAAATGCTCTGATTCTTTGGAGAAGGAAAGGAGATTGGCTAGCTTTGCTGTAGCCAGAACTCTGCCATCTTCCTAATGACAAATGTCCCTATTGTCAAACAATTTATGCCAGACATTTTCCAAACTCCCACAGGGTGCAGCAAAAGGTAATATTTAAGGGCTTCATTCAAACATACACTTCTTAATTTAACAACTGGCTGGCAGTGTAGTGATCAGCTTGAACAAAAGAAGAACTAAGGAGAGCCAGATGGGCATCATGCATTAGTATAATGCATGATATCTTCATTATCATCACCATTTGAATCAGGCCCTGGGCAATAAATAACTAGAGAAAATATAGGAAAACAGCCACAACAATTGCTTTGTATTTGGGTGAGAAGAGAAAATGGATGAAAAAAGAAGTCAAGTTGAATTTTTTACTAATTAATGCATGTGTGTGAATCAGTGAGCAAAAGAGGGGATCCTGCAGATTATACAGACCGTTGACATTGGGGTGGCAATATGGACATGATACTACAGGGCAATGTTGGGTAATTTCCTGAAGTTTCAAAATTCTGGATACATTCTCAGACTTGAGGGTTTCTGCCCACAAAGATTGAATTATCATCGTCATCTGAATGAGGCTAAACAAATAGCCTATAGTTCATTTATTTTTTTATCAAAATAGAAAAGACAAATGAAGAATTAAATCGAGCAATACATTCAAATATTTTGCCTTACTTTTACCATATAAAGACCTAAACATAAGTTAGACATAAGCTGTACAACGGTTTTAGCAACACTATCAAATGACTCATTTGAATGTGTGAGTAGCAGCCAGCCTACATAGTTTCTCACCCAAATGGCATGCAATATGTCCTCACAATTGAGATGAACATTTGTATGAATAAATCCTTATTATAGGCAGATATATGTGCAGAAGTTTTCATATGAGCTGGAATCATACATCTCCAAATATTTATTGCATTCTTATAAATGTTGATTCTGAATATGTAGATTTCAGAAGCATTATGTTGGAGGGAACAGCATTTTCTATATTCATGCAGTGTAATAAGAATTGAAAACACCTGCACAGACATAGCACCTGAGGCCAGTTCTCTCTCCACCACCACCACCTCCCTGTATATGAGTGGGCATAGAAAGGACATCAGGCCAGTCTGATCACCTGTTATTGCTTTTGCTAGCATGAAGTGACAGGTCTGTAGGTAGAAAGGAATGTATCTGAGAATGCTCTCCAAGTGAGCCAGAACACAGGTAAGTCTCCTAAGTGCGGGGAGAAGCATGCATTTTTCTTCTGCTAGCCATATCTCAACATCCTGCCTCTGTGGCCGGGCTCCAAAGGAAGGGAAACTGAACCTCTTGTTCCTCCCACAGAGCGGAGAGGGTCGAAGTAAAGCTTGGGAAGTGGAAAATCAAGGCAGGGAGAGCTGGCTGCAAAGACCTTCCACCCAGCCCCTTTCCCAAAGCCTCCTTTGCTGGACCAGGAAGGAGAAGAGAGGGCCGGCAGCTGTATCAAGGCAGGAAGAGGTGGCTGCAAAGACCTTCCATCCAGCCACTTTCCCTGCTCCCTGCTCATTCCAGGAGCCCATGCCACCAGCTCCCGGGATTTGAGGCAGGTGGGAGCCATCGTTTCTGCCTCCGCCCTCCCCACCTGGGGGGAAGAAAAAGGAGACGCCGATGCCGCAGCTCGCCAACGCTCCCTGCTCGTTCCAGGAGCCCATGCCACCGGCTCCTGGGATTTGAGGCAGGTGGGAGCCATCGCTTCTGCCTCCGCCCTCCCCACCTGGGGGGAAGAAAAAGGAGACGCCGACGCCGCGGCTCGCCAGCGCTCCCTGCTCGTTCCAGGAGCTCATGCTTGTTGCTGGAACCAGGGGGGGATTGTGGATGGGTTGGGAAGAGAGAGAGTTGGTCCTGCCAGCCAGGAAGGAGGGGCAGCATTCCATCTAGGGGGGTTCCAGGGATCCATATAGGTGTTGTGACGGGCATGGGGCGGTATGGCGGGTACTATGGGGCGGGCCGCACTCGGGGAATGCGGGTCCGATGTTTAAGTGCGGTCCCTCATTCCAGCCCTGCAGGTACATCTTGGGGCCCTGAGCAGCAGATCCAGAGTGACCCCACCCTTAGGCTGCTGCTGGTGAATGCCAGATCGGTCTGTAATAAGGCCCCCCTGATCCAAGATTCTATCCAGGAGGAGCGGGCCGACCTGGCATGCATCACCGAAACCTGGCTGACACCTAAGGATGGAGTACCTCTTTCGGACATGTGTTCAGCTGGGTTCGGTATTTGGCACCAGCCTAGAGGGGAGGGGAGGGGCGGTGGTGTCGCCATTGTTGCCAGGGAGTCTTTGGGAATTGCTAGGGCCACTGCTCCACAAGTGTCTGGTTGTGAAGCCCTGCTTCTACGGTTGGGCCCCAAGGGTCAGTTGGGGATCTTACTCCTGTACCTGCCCCCTTGCAGGGTAAGGGATGCCCTGCCTGAGCTCCTCGAAGCCGCCTCGATGCTGGCGTTGGAGTTCCCGAGGCTTATGGTTCTGGGGGACTTCAATTTGCCATCATTGGGGATGGCTTCTGAGGTGGCAAGGGATTTCATGGCTTCCATGGTAGCCATGGGCCTGACTCAGGTAGTTCGGGGTCCGACCAGGGGCAGTGGTCACATGCCAGACTTAGTTTTCTTCTCGGAGCAGTGGCAGAGTGATCTGAGATTACAGGATTTAGTCATCTCACCTGTACCATGGTCAGATCACTATCTGGTGACTCTTGACTTTCTGGGGGCAACGCTTCATCGTAGGGAGGCAGGGCCTGTTAAAATGGCCCGCCCTCAGCGACTAATGGATCCAGATTGATTCCACAGGGAACTGGGGGAAGTTCCTCTGGATCGGCTACACGATTCACCCGAGGCACTTGTCGACCTATGGAACAGGACAGCAACAGCAGCCTTGGATGAAATCGCACCACTGCGGCCTCTCCGTGCCCGTGGGGTTAGGTCATCCCCGTGGTTCACGGACGAACTGCGGGAACTCAAACCGGCAAAGAGACACCTAGAGCGCCGCTAGGTGAAAACCCAGGATGACTCCGATTGGACACTAGCTAGAGCTGCTATTAGTGCCTACCTAGTGGTGATGGGGGTGGTGAAGCGGCAATACTTCACCACCCTTATTGCCTCCGCTGATAATCGCCCAGCCGCCCTGTTCCGGGTAACCAGGTCCCTCCTTGGTAGGGGGAGATCGGTGCCCGGTTGGCAGGGTTCGGCTGAGGACTTTGCTGACCATCTGGTGGAGAAAATCGATCGGATTCGTTCAGGGCTGAATCCCGGCATGGATGGGGAGGGTCGGGGGGCACTGGAGCACAGTCTTGCTGTACGATCTGGGATCGGTTTGATCCTGTTGTCCCTGATGAAGTGGACAGGCTCCTTGCAGTTGTGCATGCCACTACATGTCCTTTGGACCCCTGTCCCACCTGGTTGGTGAAAGCCTCCAAGGTGGTTACAGGTGGCTGGGTCGGGGCAATAATAAATGCATCATTACAGGAGGGGGTATTTCCTACACCGCTAAAACATGCTTTGGTGCGCCCCCTCCTGAAGAAAATAACCCTTGACCCAGCTGTCCTTAACAACTACAGGCCGGTTTCCAACCTGCCCTTTCTGGGTAAGGTTTTGGAGAAGGCGGTGGCGCGCCAGCTGCAGAGTGTCCTGGAGGAAGCAGATTATCTAGACCCCTTTCAATCAGGATTCAGGCCCGGTTATGGTACGGAGACGGCATTGGTCGCACTGATGGATGATCTCTGGCGGGAGCGGGACGGGGATTATCCATCCGTCCTTGCTCTTCTTGACCTCTCAGCAGCCTTCGATACCGTCGACCACGGTATCCTTCTGGAACGGCTCAAAGGACTGGGAATCCAGGGCACTGTGTGGTCCTGGTTTTCCTCATTTCTGAGGGGTCGGACCTAGTCGGTGTGGTTGGAGAGTGAGAGGTCCAGTCCTAGGCCCCTCAAATGGGGGGTGCCTCAGGGCTCGGTGCTCTCTCCTCTCCTATTTAACATCTACATGAAGCCGCTGGGTGAGATCATTCGTTCCCATGAGGTGCGGTACCATCAGTACGCGGATGACACTCAGTTGTACATCTCGGCCCATGGGGACCCCAGTGATGCCGTCAAAGTCCTTTCCAGGTGCCTGGAAGCTGTTGGGGTCTGGATGGGGGCTAACGGGCTACAACTGAATCCCAGCAAGACTGAGTGACTAAGGGGTCCTGCGTTAACCCGGGAGCTACCATCTTTGGTTCTGGATGGGGCTATTTTGCCCCAGACAGACCCGGTGTGCAACTTGGGGGTCCTCCTGGATTCGCGGCTACTGCTAGAAGAACAGGTGGCAGCTGTGACCAGGAGGGCTTTCGCCCAACTTCGGGTGATTCGCCAGTTGCGCCCACTCCTGGACCGGGACTCCTTGCTCATGGTCACTCACGCCCTGGTCACCTCCAGACTAGATTATTGCAATGCGCTCTACATGGGGCTGCCCTTGACGACCATTCGGAGGCTACAGCTGGTCCAGAATGCAGCAGCCAGGGTGGTGATGGGGTGTGGGCATTATGTCCGTGCTTTGCCACTGCTCCGGGAGCTGCACTGGTTGCCAGTTTGTCTCCGGGTGCAATTCAAGGTGCTGGTTTTGACCTTTAAAGCCCTATATGGTAGTGGGCCTGGTTACCTAAGAGACCGCATCACCCTGAGGACATCTGTCCGTCCAACCAGAGAGGACCGGAGGGGCTCTCTAATTGTTCCATCAGCCAGAGTGGCTCGCCTCTCTGGCACAAGGAGGAGAGCCTTCTCCATGTCTGCACCGGCCCTCTGGAACCTCCTGCCAACAGAGCTACGTATCTGGACGGAATTGCTGCCTTTCAGAAAAGAACTTTAAACCTGGCTGGCGGGTCAAGTGTGGGGTGCAGGTGGAAGGGTAACCTCCATTGGGTGGTTGGTGTAGAAGAACTCCTCCCCATGTTGCCTTTGGATCCTGCACCCCTTGTTTTTAGGGGGTGGGTAGTTTTAACTGTTTTTAACGTGTTTTTTTTTTTAATTTTTATTGTGAACCGCCCTGAGTTGGCTTTGGCCGAGTGAGCGGTATATAAATTTGACAATTAAATTAAATTAAATTAAATATGTTACTGGTAATCAGGAGTCATAGGTTTCTGGTTATAAACAATGTATATCATAGTCCTTCCAGTATATACTATACTTAAGCAGCCTACTCAGTACACAGTGATGTTTTTAATATCCATGATTAAGACATACAAAATGGTTACATGAAGCACATTATTGCTAAAAAAAAGTTATGTCAGTGTGCTAGACCTAGTCAAACTTCCACACTTCATCCCAAAGAGCAAGCCCACCTTTTAGTGTCAGTTAAGACAGCTCTGTTATCTTAGCTAGCTAAGATTTTGCCCAAAACTCCCCACTACTCCGGTAGCTGCACTGGTTACCAGTGTGCCTCTGGGTGCAATTCAAGGTGATGGTTTTGACCTTTAAAGCCCTATATGGTAGTGGGCCAGGATACCTAAGAGACCACATCGTCCTAAAGGTGTCTGTCCATCTAACGAGTGTGGACCGGAGAGGCTCTCTAGATTGTACCATCTACTAGAGGGGCTCGCCTCTCTAGCATAAGGAGGAGGGCCTCCTCCATGTCCGCACCGGCCCTCTGGATCCTCCTACCAAACAGAGCTACGTCTCCAGATGGAACTGCTGTCCTTCAGGAAAGAACTCAAAACCTGGCTGGCAGGGCAAGTATGGGGTGCAGGTGGAAGGGTTGCCTCCGTGGGGTGGTTGGTTTAGTGGAAAACCTCCCCCTTCGGTACCTTCGGTCCCTGCACCCTTTTTTAGGGGATGGATGGTTTTAATTAGTTTTAACTATATCATTTTTATATATGATTGTAAACTGCCCTGAGTTGGCCTCGGCTGAGTAGGCGGTGAAGAAATCTAACTAATAAATAATAAATAAATAATAAAAGAAGAAAGAATTAAAGGCTAATCTTCATCATCAAACTTTGCTAATCCCTGATTAAGAGCAGCAAAACTCACCTTACCTATAGTATAGTGACTATTCAAAATCTGCTGACCGCTCCAAAATCACTTTTCCTTATGTTTAAATTATGTTGTGGCCATCATTATATTTGCTTTAGTTAGTATTTATTGTTACTTTTATTTTTTCAGAACATGTGATTTTATTCTTCTGTCTTTATTCTTGTCGCTGGTTGAGTTTAGTTACTTTGTTATACTGACTCTGCCCATCATCATTGCATTGTCAGATAGTTGGGGAATAAATGAATGAGTGGAGTCACAACATAACCTAAAGTAGGGATGTGTATTAAATTCACTTAGTACATCATTTAAGCTGCCTTCCTTGATTTCTGTGTGTTCAAATTGTCCTGCCTTTCCGCACCTACACATATTAAAAAGGAACAGAACTCCTATATCTGGGTTCATTTTCATGAAAATGGAAACCTATAAGAAATGGGAAAAACAACAATTGTTGGATAAAGTTATTTATTTCATGTCCAACAAACTTTGGGTGCACTCATTCATCACAAATACATAAGCAGTAATTTATAACATGCAGGGATCATGAACATCTCCTCTCCCTTTATAATAATTACTTGTGTCCTCAAAAACTAGTTGTTTACATTAGCAAAGAAGCAGGCTGGCTCTTACACAACTGATCATATCATCATGCACTGATATATTAATAAATTAGCATAGTTAATTATTTAAAAATTACCAGTCATGTTCCAGATGGATGCAATTTCTTCTCACTTCAGAAATGCTTCCTGCCCCTAATTGTTTAATCTGACACTTCCTAACTAGAGGCATTCTTCCATTCATGCCATCTTGATTAAAAACAAAAGGAGCAATATATCCTTACCAAGTACTTGATTATACAGACTATTAACAGGATTTCTAACTCTGTAGAAGCCCCATCACATATTCATGCCCAGAGACAACCATGAGTCACCCTTATTTGTGAATAGGTGTCTGTTTGCTCATCAGTTCTACAGAATTTCCCTTATGTCCCAAACGTTTGGAGTTATCTTTGCTTCTGGACATAATTTATAAAGCATATAGAAACAATTCTTTTCAATTGCATATCATTTATGGATTTTTCAATTCATTAGTATATCAGTGTTCATAATCTGTTCTACCATCTAGAATAAATTCTTTTTTGGAGCAAGAAATTGAGTCTTTCTATTTAAATAAAATATTATAGCCACAAATGGAATTGTAGAATTGGAAAAAAAATGTACGCAAAAATTAATGAAAAATGTTTACAATAATATTAAGCATTTGTATAGCACTTTTATTATATGCCCTTTATCATGCTTTCTCTCAGTGTGTCACACTAGTAAATGAATATTGCCATCATTTGCATGTTAGGCAACATACTTGATATTTATCAAAATGAATTTAAGACATTTCCCTCTTTTTATCCCAATCCATTTCTTTGTATACTCTGTAAATATTACTGCCCCTACGTGTGTGCTGAGCTTTCAGCAGGCAATCCCACCATGTATTTGCTTTATACACTAACATGGAGCTTGGAAGTGACAGTGTTTAATCCACATGGTAATTTGTTGCTGTTGTTGTTCAGTGACACAGTCAACATGGTAATTAGCAGACTGAATGTTTTCTTCACTTCAAATGACTGTCCACTCTAAGCTTTCTGTGTGTGGGCTATGTATTGCTAGTTTAGTTTAATTTGTTTGTTGGACTGGTTCAGTTGTGTTTCTGACACTTTGTACTCTGTTGCAACCATTATTTGCCTGAGAAATTGTTCTTCCTGCTTTTTGCAAACCAAGATGAAGTACACTATTGTATTATAATTTTGTCATCTACCTGACAACATTATTTTTCCTTCTTCCAAAATGGTGTCTAGCATTAACGCATTAGAAACTAAGAAAAACAAAAGGGGAACTGAAGAGGGCTTGCATTTCAAAACATTCAGCCATAATCCTTTGGGACATGCTACAATATTGTGCAAGAAATAAAATACAATGAAATTAGCAATCAGTTAAAACCTACTGAGATTATGTTGTGTATTGAGGAACATTTGCAAGTAGCGCGGGCAGTGCCTTGCAAGAGGAAAATGGCAGTTTCCCACCATCCAAATTAGGAGCCTAAAGGGGCACAAAACCCCCCTGCACAGGGTGCACTCATTATGCTAATCCAAGCCCTGTGATTGGTTACAGTTTTGGATCCTGCTTCCCTGGTTAATTACATGTATACTCCATTATGATTGGTTAGCTATGGTTATCTGGCGGGTCGCTACTGTGTATCACAAGGACACCGCCGGGGAGACACTATATAAGTCCCATGAGTAAACAAGGGTGGGGCCGGACCAGATATATACTACTAATTTGCATATGTAGCCAGCAATGTGCTAAGCCTGGGTCTCCTCCACTATGCTACCACTCCTGGTGTAGCTAGCCTTTGCCGCCTACATGGCAAGATTCAGGAGAGACTGATTCCAGTGGGATTGTATAGCCATCTCTGTGTCCTGAATGCCTTGTAAGTTCACGCCTTAAAGACTGTTGAATAAAGACTTGTTGATGTTCTGTTCATCGTTGTCTGGACTATTGCTTATAAGGGCCAGACATAACATTTGCGATGAGGATGGGATTGAAGAACGACAATATGGCTGATCAAATCCCCCTAGTGTTGCATCCATTCAACACGAGCAAGCCTCACGTCTGGCCGTTCTATGAAGTCCAGCTGGAGAGCTACTTCAGAGTAAGAAAACTTGATCCGGTGCTGTGGAAGGCAATGTTCTTGGCCCACTGTGGGCTGGAGACTCTCGACGTTGTCTCGAAACGTCTGTCGCCCGACATGCTCCAAAATGTCTCTCTGCCAGCATTGCTGCACACACTGCGTGAGCACTTCCAGGGCAGGTCGGCCCTTGAAAATAAAGAATCGCCGGGTCCAGCCACGGTCGCAGCCATTTTTTCAGAAGCCTCCGGCCATTACCACAAAGGCCTTGACAGCTCACCGCAGGGAACACAGGCACCAACACCAAGGCCTGGGTCGGTTGAGCTGTGCTGAGGTTGCGTAAGATGCCATCTTCGCACTGAGTGTCCCTTCAAGAGTGAGCAGTGCCACCATTGCGGAAAAACAGGCCACATCTCCAAAGTCTGTAGGCAATGCATCGAAAGCTCACCAAGACTTCAGTTCTGCATAGCCAAGGTCTTCTCAAGCTACAGGGTTGACGATGAGAGACGAGACCTGAAGGACGGGTTCAGTGTGGACATCCGCATTGAAGGGGTAACTTTATGTCTTGAGGTGGACTCTGGTTCCTTTTTCTCTGTCATGACCAAAGTTGAGTATCACCGCATTCCGCCTGACCTCCAGCCCAAACTCAAGGGCCTACCAGGCAAATTAGTGGACTTGCGGGGTTGTAATGTTCCAGTGCAGGGAATTGGGAACTTTGAAGTCCATTATAACCATGTCTATACGAGTCTCCCACTTGTTGTTGCGAAAACAGGCAAGATAAACATTCTTGGGTCCCATTGGTTCGGGGCCCTAGGCATTTGCTATACGGAAATCCAATGGAGGGGAGACCATTCCTTCATATCAAGGTTGAGCCCCAAGCATTGTTACCACCCGGGGAAGGTTTGTCCTGTTGCCCCCCTGGAAGCAATTCCTCCACTGAAGAATTAAGTGCCATGTTTTCCCAACACGTGTATGTTGTGCACAAAGACAGTGACTTTGCCCAAAAGACTAATCCTCCTGAACTGCAAGAACTTTTGCCCCCTGATGTGTTGAACTTTGAAAATCCTGACCTTTGGGATGATTTGGCGATCACTTCACTCAAACTGTCACTGAACTTTGCTGCAGCTTCAAAGACTGACCCCTTGTTATCTGATGTTATTGTGTGGGTGGACATTGGGTGGCCGCCTCCTCCATACAATGTGGAGGCAAGTGTGTATTACTGGGACCATGAAAAACTCTCAGTTTTGGGAGGGTGCTTGTACAGGCTTTTGCAAAACAATTGTTCCATGTGGGTTGCAGGCCAAAATGCTACAGCACATGTTAAGAGGGTCCCAGGATTTCTTCTGCTCACAAACAGTTCTACGTAGCTATTTCTGGTGGCCAGGAATTGAACATGCCATTGAGATTTGGGGGCTACAACATAGTACTGTGGGCACACATGATTCTGGAAGGTTTCCAGTTTCCCCAGTGGCGGGTAAGGGCTCACCATCCCCTGGGGTTGGAGGGAGGCTGCAGGTGTCACAATTACCCCCGAACATAGACTGGTACAAGAAAGAGTACCTGGGTGTGGGCTCACTTCCCTGGGAGGAAAAGGAGGGGTTGTGGGAGCACTCTCAGTCCCCAGGGTTGGGGGGAAAGGGGAAAGGAATGCAGGATCTCCAAATGCCAAGGCAAAGGGAGGTTTCCTCGGGCTATTGGGGAGGGCGTGCATCAAGCCTTTCTTTGCAGGCGGCTCTGGAAGTAAATTCAGGAGCATTTCTCTCTAACGAAGCCTCAGCTGTGGTGGTTAGTCAGCTCGGGTCCAAAGCTTAAAGGTCCAGGATTACTCAGGGAGAAACGGGCCAGGGACTTGGAGCAAGAGGGTTCATTGCATGCACCACACTCAGGGTCAACAGCTTCCAACTTAGCTCGCGAAGGTCAAGAGCTACACCACATGATGGACTGGTTTGCCTTGAGCTACACACATACAAGACCCCCACAGATGCAAGGTTCCTTGTTGGCACCGTAGAGCGCCAGAAAAATACATGGGCCACAGAACACAAGCTGGGAGGGTGCAGAGCAGCTTTGTGACCACAAGTTAGTTCGTTCTTCAGATGAGGGTTCATTACCTTAGTTTAACTTGGGGGTCCTTACTGAAAACTCAGCGGGGGGAGGAATGTTGTATATTGAGGCACATTTGCAAGTAGTGTGGGCAGTGCCTTGCAAGAGGAAAATGGCGGTTTCCCACCATCCAAATTAGGAGCCTAAAGTGGCACGAAAACCCCCTGCACAGGGTGCACTCATTATGCTAATCCAAGCCCTGTGTTTGGTTACAGTTTTGGATCCTGTTGTCCATTGGTTAATTACATATACCCTGTTATGATTGGTTAGTTATGGCTATCTGGCGGGTTGCTACTGTGTATCACAAGGACACCACCTGGGAGACATTATATAAGCCCCATGAGTAAAAAGGGTGGGGCCGAACCAGATCTATACTACCACTCCGCACAGGTATCCAGCAACGTACTAAGCCTGGGTCTCCTCCACTATGTTACCACCTGGTGTAGCTAGCCTTTGCCTCTTACATGGCAAGATTCAGGAGGGACTGATTCCAGTGGGATTGTATAGCCATCTCTGTGTCCGGAACGCCTTGTAAGCTCACGCCTTAAAGACTGTTGAATAAAGACTTATTGTTGTTCTGTTCATCATTGTCTGGACTATTGCTTATAAGGGCCAGACATAGCAGATTAGTAATCCATATATTAACCTGGGAAGAAAGTCTGACTTTCTTAAAATTCTTAAAATGTAGACTCAGCAACTCTCTAATGTGCTTAGGTTCATTATACCACTCTGTTCTATAGCATGTGTAAGAAAAGGTAAAGGTAAAGGTTTCCCTTGCTTGAAAGCCAAGGTAAAGGTAAAGGTTTCCCTTGCTTGAAAGCCAGTCATATCCGAATCTAGGGTGCAGTGATCATCTCTGTTTCAAAGCCGAAGAGCAAGCGCTGTCTGCTTCTGCAGACATTTCGGTGGTCATGTGGCAGGCATGACTAGTCACCGGAGAACATGGAACGCTGTTTACCTTCCCACCGAAGTGGTCTCTATTTGTCTACTTGTAATTTCTTGTTTTCGAACTGCTAGGTTGGCAGGAGCCGGGACAAAGACGGGAGCTCATTCCGTCCTGCAGTACTCGGGAATCGAACTGCTGACCTTCCGCCTCCCAGTCAGCATCTTAGCCAGAAAAAGACCTACTTATTTATGTATTTATCTGAATGGGAACTAATGTCCTTCACTCTTTCATGTTTGCTGTATACATTTCAGGCCAACTGAACATTGCACAGAATCTAAAATTAGTTAATTAGATCTTATAACTAACCAAAGAAACAACACAAAGGTGAAGTGTCTTTCTTCAGAATTATGCCATACTAACAGTTAAAGGGGTGTTTTTTAGTTAAAAAGATGAAACAAACATGCACATTATGGTTCTTACCAGTTGCTGGCCTTGTACACCCCATGCTGCATACTGTAAAACTGAGTCCTCTACTTCTGGAGGATTTAACTCCCAAACTTCCCTTGAAAAAAGGTTAACATTTTACTTGAAGACATTTTCACCATAATGCAACTCAGAATATCATTTATACAAAAATGTCTTACCTCGTATGAATGTTATATATCACATATGAGGCCGTAAATGAATAATGAAACACCTGCAAAACAGGAAAGAAAAAGCAGATATGAGGATCATCAATTTAGAATGTTGTGCTAAATGACACTTATTTATTATTTATTTTATTTATTTATTAGTTCGATTTCTACACCGCCCACTCAGCCTAGGCTGACTCTGGGCGGTTCATAATCACAGCTAAAATAACATATTTAAAACTACTTAAAAACTACCCACCCCCTTAAAAAGGGTGCAGGGACCCAAGGGACTGGAGGGGAAGGGGTTCCACTACACCAACCACCCCACGGAAGTAACCCTTCCACCTGCACCCCATATTTGGCCCGCCAGCCAGGTTTTGAGTTCTTTTGTGAAGGGCAGGGTGGTTTATCACATTGTGTAAGAGGGGGGCTCTTGAGTGAACTTGTGACATTGCATGGCCAGTCCAAACAGCATTCTATAAATAATTATTGACAAGTAGGACTGTTAAAAAATTAAACTTTTTGATTGTGCTTTTGAATCAGAATCATTTTAGTAAAGTGTTTAATACACAGTATGTGCCAAATGTGAAGAAATTTGCTTTTAAAATTCTAATTTGCTTTTTAAAAAAAAACTTCCCACACCCCTGCTATATTATTTTACTACCATTATTTTCATTTTACTACCATTATTTTCTTTGGTACCCTGTAACAAATTCAATAGCTTTTTCCCAAATACCTATAGCTGCTTCTTAAAAAGGGAATAATAATAACTAGAGAAAATAACAAAATATCATGATTTGCAAACAGAAGAGAGTTTATGGAGGAAGAAATCTGTTGTGGTACCCATAATGATCGAAGCCCTTGGAGCAATACCTAAAGGACTCCCTAGATATTTGGAATTTTTGGATCTATTGGCCTTGAACATCCTAATTCTCCAAAAATAACTCTACTAGGAACTGCATATATACTCAAATGGTTTATCATTTCCTTCTTTTATGGGTTTCCTGGGATTCTACAGCTTACCCAAGGTCACATAGGTTTGCTTTTGTGAGATGTACAATGGGGAATTGAATTCCCTACCTCTTGCTCCACAGCCAGATACATAACTCACTGCTATCCCCAGCCAGCTTAGAAAAAAATGCTTTAGGAAACCATAATCAATAAAGAAGGATAAAACATCCATTCCACCTTCAAAAATTTCCTTGTCCATCTGATTCATACACAGTAAAGCAACATTCTTTACTTATTCAACTTCACCTTATGGATACATGACACAGCTAATGTAGCAATATAAACAAAATAGAAATAGCAGTTAATTTGTCCATTGTTCAAGCAACAATAAAAATAATATGCTCTGAAATCACACAAATACCCATGATTATGTCCATTCATCTGCATATTTGCCCAGAGACAAAACTTATATCCTGCCATCCCCTACAAACAACACTCAAGATGTGAACAGCAATAACAGACAAGATAAAATACATTATTATTATGAAAACATAAAGGCCAGAATATTGTTTATACTTTGCATAGTTGTCAGCTGTCCATTTCCTATTTGTTCACAAAATGCAAGCGCGGCGCCAAAATGGCCGCCATGCTCTTTGCGGGGCCCCCACCCACCCGGACTCGGACATCCGGGTTAGTTAGGGGGTGTGGCCACCCCTCCATAAAAGGGGTGGCCACGAGGCAGCCTGGCTGCCATTTTGCAAAGCGACGGAGTGGAGAAGTTTGCTCCGTCGCTTCCTCCCCTGCTCGCCTCTTTTGGAGGCTCCTTTTGTTAAAATTTTCAGAATGGAGACATTTACATGTCTCTCTCTTTTAAAACCCCTGATCGGAGGTTTCCCTTCCTCCGATCAGCATGGGACAGCAGTGGCTCAGGTGGCTAAGATGCTGACTGGGAGGCAGAAGGTCAGCAGTTCGATTCCTGAGTAATACAGGAAGGGATACTCTTTACTCAGGCGGCCCCCTTGGTCGCGCCTGGGGGGGGCTCAGCCCACCCCCTCTATTTTTGGGGGGTGAAACCAGGCAGGGGGGCTCGGACGGCACCCCCGCAGGTGGGTGGTGGGGTCATCAGACGCACTGCCACCAATGAGCCCAGGCTGAGGGCTCGGGCAGTGGGCGGCACAGGCCTGCTCCACTGGGGTTCTTACCCCCGCTGCTTCTTTGCCCCCCTTGGGGCATAGCGGCCCACTTGGGCACGGTGTGGGTTTTCGCCCCGCCGTCATTCCTGCAATTCATGGGCTGGATTACTGGGCATGCCCCTGTTCTGGCCACATCAATTACCCGGTTGGGCCCTCCGGCCCATCCAGCCCACCTTGTCCCGGTAGGTTAGATGCTGGGGATGCTTCCCTGCCCGCAATTCAGCACTGGGGGCATAAATGGACATTGCTCCACCACCTTCGATGGCGGGCGGGCCAACTCGGAGGTTCCGGGCCACATGCCTGCCATGGCTGCGCAGCAGGCTGCCAACAGGGTTGAGCTGCTGTAGGCCATCATGCCAGCGCAAGCTGGCGCCCCGCGGCTCCCCATCCGGCCTGGAAGCATGGGGACACAGAGTTCGAGGGCTATCGCGAGCTCCGACGCCCACCACGGGCCGGAACCCCCAGTGGGGGCGGCCTGTGGGGGTGCACCGAGTGAGTATCCTGGTCAAATCAGCACACCTGTGACACTAGCTCATCACGCTGGGGGGGGTATAGTGGTCATGGTTGCAACAGGCCTATTACACCCTGGTTCTTACTGGGGTGACTGCCCCTATGCTTTTACTTAATTTCTCTGGGGCCCGAAGGGCAGACTATGCGTTTACTCACTCTAATCCGTGCCAACGGTGGTTCTGCCAATGGCCGGTTACTCTATACCCCTGGGTGACCCCTTGTCCTGGGCTATTAGCAAGACTATGGGACTTGGGGAATATGTTCACATTTTCCCCCTCCTGCAATGTTAACACACTGATGAGGGCATTGAGGGGCAGGACGACAGGGACAAGGAGTTGCCCCGTTGCCGCAAGCTGCCTCCCTATGGGCCAATTGGTTACCGGCCTATTGGGCATCCGTGGCAGGATATGTAAGGGCCCGTCCTGATTTGGCCATCACAATGGTCCAGTGCTTGGACAATGATTACCGGGCTGTGGTGGTTTTTCCCTGGCCCGTCATGGTTAGCTTAGGTCAAGACCTTATGATTAGGGCGGCCCTTCACCTTGAGATGCCAGCGATGAGCCCTGCTAGCACTTGTAGTTAATATATATATGACTCCTACGTGGCAGCGCTTATGCTCCGTATGAAGGGCCTACTTTCGGGCAACCACATTTGTCCCTTGATCTGGAGCTCTCAGATTAAGTTAGCGGCTGCCATCTTCAACAGGGAACGTGTTTTTGCAGGGCACTCAAAACGGATTATGTGCTGCTCGATTAGGAGTGAGCTCTGTGGAGGCTTCGCTCCTCATGGGCCGATCAGCCGGAAGAGGGTATTAGCCTGGCGCTGCCATAGGTCCGGTTGCTTCCCCACAGGTGTTTGTGGTAGCGTGTGGTTCATGCCCTGGCCTGTCGTTTGCTACCAAGCCGGGTCTACCCTTACTGAACTAGAATTGGTACCCATTCCTTCCGGTTAGGCGCCACATCAACTGCGGCTGCGTTTGGGTGCCTGGAGCCTGACATATGTGGCATGGGCAGGTGGGGGTTTGCCCAATTTTTTTTTCTGTCTGCCCGTCCCTTCACTGAATGAGTGCCTCGTTCTGCCCTCTATTCCCCCTCCTGATTTTACAGACCCGGTGTGTTTCCGCACACTGGTAGGAGTGTGGCTTGTGGGCCACAATTCTGTACACTGGGGCGGCGCAGTATGCTGCTTTGACAAAATGGGGACCCCATCTCGGGCTATGCGTACCCATGCGTGTGCAGTGGTATGACGTGCACGGCATTTAGGTGGAGGGAACTGTTGAGATCCCTGATGTCCATTGGGGATGCTGGGCTGCCACATGTTTTAATTCTGCACCTCGGAGGCAGTGATCTGCACGGATTGCTGGCCCGGACTTATAGACTTCCGAGTGCAGTGACCTGGCATTTTTTGGCCATTTTTGGCCATCTACACGATTGCTATGGTCATACATCATGCCGAGGCAATATCATAGATGAGACTTTGACCCAGCGATCAGACCGTGCCCGGCGGTAAGGGGACAGGGCTGTTGCCTGGTTCCTGGTCTAGAATGGTTTGGGGACAGCCATTTGTCGCCTGGGAATAAGGTTACAGGTATTTGGCCTGTATTCTGGAGATGGGGTTCACCGGTCAACAAGTGGATGCACCTCTCTTTTGAATAACGTGCAATAGGGCCAGGTGACCGAATTGTCGGTCAAGGGGAGCGGCCCATGCTACACTGTGGCACTGTTACCAGGTGGAAGGTGCCTCTCCGAGAGTCGCAGGTGATGCATGGCCACATCAACTTCGCCTGCAGAGTGGTAACACCAGGCAGTGCCTTTGCCTGGTGTCTGGGACACACTATGGCGGGTCTTGATAAACGACACCGCAGGGTACAGCTGATTAGGGGTTTACGAGCGGACCTATTGGTTTGGCTCACATTCCTCAGGACTTTCATGCTGTCTCCTTTTGGAGGTCTGAGCTCCTGGTCAGCCCCAGTTCCAACTACAGTCAGATGCCTCCGGCTCCTTGGGGTGGGGGGATTTCTTTAAGGACAGTGTGCCTATGGTCATTGGCCCCAGGGATGGCAGGACACCGATCGCTTACACGATCTTAAGTTTCCGAATTTTTTTCTCAATTTTGGGTACCCTTTAGGGTCTGAGAGGACAGATGGCTTAATACTGTGCCTCGCTGTTGGTGTGGCAATGCAGTGGTATGCACATTGTCAGTGCCCAAACGTCTAAATCCACCGGAGTCATGGCCTTAGCTCGCCTATTTTCTTGGGTCCATGAGCTTTAAGGCGCTCCTTAGGGCCAAACATGTGCCAGGCATTAATAACAATATTGTTGATGCTTTATCCCGCCTGCAGATCTCCCGGTTCCGTGACTGCGCTACAGACGCTTGGGAACTACCCTCTCCACTCCTGCCTGACTCATTTGGCAAGGAGACGTGAACCGGGCGAGTGGCATGCCTTGGCAACTCGCATGCGCACGGCGCATCAGCATCCACTCCTTCGCTTTAGAGTCTTTTGTGGGCAAAGGCAATTGCCCAAAAATGTAGCCGCCATTGGTCACCTAGGTTTTATAATGTATCGTCCGCCCTTATGATTTGGGGTTGGCTTTATGCACCATAGCCACCAGGCTTTACGCCTTGATATTCATGGCCAGGGCACGGGTTTTTTTCCTGACTATGCAAGGTTTTTTTGCATATGTCATGTAATTGACGGGTGGTCACGTGTACGTGGCTGCCACCCGGACACACGTCACCCTATTCTCACAGATATTATGACCCGCCTTGTATGAGGTTGGCATAGATGATGTTGTAGTAGGTAGGAGGAGTCTCTTTTCCTGCAGCTACCGCTGTAGCCTTTTTTCTGGAGCTCGACGACTCAGCGAGCTAGTCCCATGGTCGGAGGGGGACGTGTTTTGTAGGGCACTGGAACTCGAAGATGTTTCTATCAACCAGGAGTGGGCTCAGTTGAGGATTTTTTCCTCAAAGGCCGATCAGCATGGAGTAGGCAGTGGTGTAGACTGCTATGATGTATATTTGCTGACATCTGTCCGGTTGGTGCCCTACATACAGTTTTGACAGTGCCTGCTGCGCGCCCCGTCCTGTTTTTTCTGCCACCAGGATGGGTCTCCCCTTACCAAACTTAAGTTCTATAGGGTGACCGGTACCGCGCTTCACAGTGTGGGGCCCGTTATGGCACCCATTCATTTAGGATAGGCATCGCATTGATCGCGGCTGCGTTTGGGTACTCAGAGGCGGATATGGTGGGCACGTGGGGGGTTCGCGCGTATTTTCCTTATATGTACGTCCCATCACTGTATGAGTACCTAGTTATGTCCTTACTTCCTTTTCCTCTTTTACAGACCCTGTGTGTATCCGCACACCGGTGGCAGTGGGGCTGGTGGGCGGCAGCTATGTACACTGGGCGGCAGAATATGCTGCAGCGACAGAGTGTGGACCACAGCTCGGGCTACGTGTATCCGCACGTATCCGGTGGTATGGTATGCACGGCATGGAAGGGCGGGAACTGTTGCCATTCCTGATGTCCATCAGGGATGCTGGACCGCCTGATGTTCTTATTCTGCACCTCGGTGGCAATGATCTCACACGGAACACTGACCTTTCCTTAAAATGTCGAGGTGCAGTGACCTGGCTTTTTTACATCATTTATGGCCATACACGCAGTTGCCATGGTCTAACATCGTGCCGAGACACCGTTTTAGAGGAGACATGGTCCTCCGTGGTTTGGACCGTCCCCAGCGGTCAGTGGACAGGGCTGTTGCCAGGATCCTTGCTGAGAATGGCTTGGGACAGCCAGTAGACATCCAGGGATAGGCTTGCGAAAAATTTGACCTATAGGCAGGAAATGGGGTCCACCTGTCGGCAAGAGGTATGAACCTCTTTCTGGAAGATGTGCAAGCAGGCCTGGTGACCGAGCTGACAGTCTGGGGGGGGGGTTTGAGTCATCATGGACGCCTCCCCATGTGGCGGGTAGCACTGGGTAAGGTAAAGGTTTATGACACGTAGGTATCCGGCAGGTTCGCATTGACTGGCCAACACGTAGATAGGTACAGGGGAAACAGGTTTGGCCGGTCAAGGGCGAACTATGAAAGGGGTGATGTCAGGAGCTTCACAGCCTGCATCACCTTGATATTTGAACGGATACACATCATAGGGTGGGGTCAGTAGATAGTATATTGCCTCCGGTCAGCAATTTGTTTGTGTCAACAAACAAATTGATACATGTAGCCAATTTCCATTGGCATTTAGGGTGGAACCTTACCAGTGCTACTGCGGCCTGCTTGCCTTAAAGAATTACAATTGGATGATACACCAATTGAAAGTGATAATTCGGACTAGGGCATTATTCAATAAAAGTGGCCCAATGCCTTTAATCCAATACCGGTGTCTGAGTCTTTATTTGGGTGGGTATGCCTGCAATGTAAGTGCAGCGCCAAAATGGCCACCACGCTCTTTGCGGGGGCCCCACCCACCCGGACTTGGACATCCGGGTTAGTTAGGGGGCGTGGCCACCCCTCCATAAAAGGGGTGGCCACGAGGCGACCTGGTTGCCATTTTGCGAAGCGACAGAGCGGAGAAGTTTCCCCTCCACCCCCTCCCTAGTGGACAGTGTGATTTTCTGGTCGCTTTGGGGCCAGGTGGGAATTTTTTGCTTGAACCTACACTGGCCCTTTGGTTCTTGCTTTTTCGCCCATCCCACACTGTCGCTAGCATTTGAGATACGGGGTAAGTTGACTTTGGTCACTTTTGGCGGGTAGCACTGGGTAAGGTAAAGGTTTATGACACATACGTATCCGGCAGGTTCGCATTGACTGGCCAACACGTAGATAGGTACAGGGGAAACAGGTTTGTCCGGTCAAGGGCGAACTATGAAAGGGGTGATGTCAGGAGCTTCACAGCCTGCATCACCTTGATATTTGAACGGATACACGTCATAGGGTGGGGTCAGTAGATAGTATATTGACTCCGGTCAATAATTTGTTTGTGTCAACAAACAAATTGATACAAATTGATACATGTAGCCAATTTCCATTGGCATTTAGGGTGGAACCTTACCAGTGCTACTGCGGCCTGCTTGCCTTAAAAATTACAATTGGATGATACACCAATTGAAAGTGATAATTCGGACTAGGGCATTATTCAATAAAAGTGGCCCGATGACTTTAATCCAATACCGGTGTCTGAGTCTTTATTTGGGTGGGTGCGCCTGCAAAGGATTATGCAACCAGGTATTGCCAGGTGTGTAATGGACAGCCTTCAAATTGATTGTGATTGTGTAAGGCAAAACATGACTTCTAAAGACAATTTAAAAAACAGTACCCAGTGGTTGAAATGTAATTTAGCAGATAAGCAGCATAAAAGTCAGGTATCTAAATGAAAATATATTTACCAGGTGGTAAAAGAAGGCAAATGATAGAGTCAGTTTGGCTTCCCTCTCTAGCGCCAAAAACCTAAGAACAACCAAGACCCCTCTTGTGTTTTCGCAAAATATTCCTCTGGTGGCTTCACAAAAATATAGAAACAATTTTCCCAAGTCCCTTAAACTCTAGGGAGACTCATATGGGAGAATGCAGGCTTTCAAACAGTCCACTCTCTAATGATGTAGGATTTAAAAGGTCAGCAGCAGCACTCTGAAATGGTCCAGTAACTAATGACACTACTGTAGCATAGAAAAATCATTCCTATAAACCAGTCCTGGCTGAAGAAACAAAATTTGGTGAAACCAACCAGATCCATGTCATTCAGTTGACTAAAATATGATTCATTTATGTGATTTACTAAACATCTTTTTGGGGGAAATGTTTTTACTATAATATTTAATTCAATTATATCTATACCTATAAAAAGTACCCTTAACCGTTGGGTTGGGACAAAGGCTCCTGTACCCGGCCCAACCATCCAGTACCGAGCCCTCTGCACTTACCTTAACCCCCGTTTTACCAACACCACGGGGGTCTGGAGGCTGTCAGTGGGGCAGCCACCCCATGAACGCAACCAAAATATAAAACTACGAGTCCCAGAGTCCTCTGCACTGTGCAACCCCTCAGCCAATCAGGCTGAGGGACGTGAGTGCAGAGGAGGCTGGGAAAGCACGGTGCGGCAGTTTTAAAAGACAAACTATGCTGGCCCGGGAGGGAAAGACTTTCAAAGACCCAGCCGGAGCCGGGAAAAGGTAAGTGTGGTCAATGAGGGTTAGGGGGGGAGAGGCACAGTCCCATTAACCACATTGGCCCCCTGCCCCACCACCTAGCCCCCCTCCCTAACCTCCACTGACAGCACTTTTGCCGGCTCCGGCTGAGTCTTTGAAAGTCTTTCCCTCCTGGTGCGACCTTCTACGTAGGGAGAAGCACCGGTCTCTCCTTCGTCTCTGCGGGCAACTTGGCCTCAATGCCCGCAGGGACGAAGGAGAGGCCGGTGCTTCTCCCCACACAGAAGGCTGCGCTGGGAGGGAAAGTGTTTCCCTGAGGAAACCGATTCATCTTCCTAGGAGGACGGAGGCCAAAAGATTTGGCCCCCGTCTTCCAAGGAAGATGAACACCTTAAAAACAGGAGACAAAGGCCAAGCACGGAGCACCATTCTCGGCCTCCGTCTCCCACAACCGCCCCATAGCTTGGGGGAGGATACCCCTCTCTTCCCCCCAACCTATGCTTTGGCGAGGCAGCGGGGAAAAATATTTTTCCCCACAGCCTTGGAAACTAGCACAAGCCAGCCCGTAGCTTGAGGGGAGGGGGTACCCCCTCTCCCTCCCAACCCAGGCTATGGCAAGGTACCAGCCGCCCCCCACCCCCTGTAAAAATAAATAAATAAATCCCCCCACCCTAACACAAGGATTTAACGCAGCCTGGCCAGCAAGGCAAGGCCACGTTAAACCCTCCCAAACACCCCACACACACACACACTCACACTAACACACACCCAAAACCCACAAAAAACTCACCTAAAGGAAACAACCTAAAAGACATCCTCCCTGCACGAACGCCTCCTCCGCACTGAACGTTAGTGAATGTAGTCTACCAGAGAGTGCTATTTTTAGTTAACAAAAATATTAACTAAAAATAGCACCCTGTGGTGGACTACATTCAGACACAGACACACACACTCAACACTCCTGCCATAATAAAAAAAATTTAATGTGTGAGTTGGTGGTTGGAGTGGTTTTTTACGTAGGAGTGGTGGTTGTGCAAAACCAAAACCACCCCAAACCACCAACACACACATTAAAAATGCCCGGCAGGGGCGGGCAAACCATGCTAGTATATATATATAAGAGAGGTGTATGCTTGTGGGTCTGGTATAGAAACCCCCACCCCTGGACCAAACCCCCCAAAATGGGCATGTGGGCCCCGGACTGTCAGGGTCCAGATGACCATGGGGGACCCTGCACCCCACAAATTGGAAAAAACAAAGAACTATGTGTCCCAGCAGCCACTGAGGCTCTCTGCAGCCAATTGGGTAGGGCTGGCATGAGCATGGGAGAGGCAGGGCAATGGCCGTGCAGCCACTACACCAATGGCCACCGCATGATGAGAACGTGACCGTGGGGTGATCCTGTGAGCACAGGTCCACAGCGAACAGGCTGTCGCCATTGACCTGGGAACCCCTGCACCCAGGATGGAGTACCTAATGCACCCAATGTCGCCAAGAACTCCCCATTATTCAGCACCCAGGTAGACGCTCCCGGACAAAGAGACCTGCGTTTGAGATGCTGCGGGCGAGCCTGCATGGCTGCCCAAGGTGGCGGAGGTCCTGGCACACTGAGCACAGTGCCAACACACCGCGAGAGTAGCGGACTGACAGTTGAACCTGTGAGGTCTGGGAGCCTTCGGCGGCAGCCACGGGGGCACAGGTGTCAGAGATGGAGCAACCTACCTAGCCAGGTAGGGTGGGCGGTGGACAGGAACCATGGTGGGGCCCCGGTGAAGGTGGCCACAACAGGCCGCATGGTGCCCAGGCGCAACTGCAGGAGGGTGTCCATGCCCTGGCCTGCACCGGGAAAATACCCCGGGCAAAGCCGGGTTCCAAGCTAGTATTCTCATAAATAGTAGAGGGATCAATTGTTAATTAGAGAATTAAAGCCAGTGAAATAGATAATATTGCAAAAAGCAGTATTCTCTTCTCTGTTATTTTATATCTGGTTCTTTGTTTTATCCCTCCATGCCTGTCTGCCAGAGCAATTGACTTTGAAGACTAAACAGATTTCATGAATTATTGGGAATAAATTTATGGGACACAAGGGTCAGCTGCAGGGAAGAGAAAAGAAGGAGTTGTCCCAATGGAAATCTGCTTATTTGCTAGAGGTCTTTGTTAGCTGGACCTTAAATTCCATAAAATATCAAATTCATCTTCTTTCAGTATTATAACTCTGAATGTTCGCACTGAAACCATGTTGTGTTTCCCAAAATGCTGTTTAAAAAAGTGTTAATCAGAAACAGCTTCAATAAAGTTAAATGACAGGGTCATAACTTCCTGAAGTATCACATTTATCTTATTCAGTCAACAACTATTACTTTTCATGATTGATTGCTACTATTGCTTATAATTGGGCAGAATTTATGGATCATATTAATTATTTTGGCTGTGAAATATTACTAGCATAACAACAACATGTTACCAAACTGAAATAAATATAAGAAAGAGACATTTCTGGACACCTAATTCATCCAACTAAAAAAATACTGTCAATGAAGACTAAACAAAAAAGCACATCTAGAAAATCTGCAAAGACTATTACTGGTCTACTTACCATTTTTCTCTAAGATTAATTATCTCATGAAAAGTAATTTTTGAAGTGTTAATTAATTTATAATCAATTACACTCACTGTAACTAAACGAGAATGCAAATACACACAGAAGCTAAATGTGAAGAGGGGACACACTGGCCAAAATCCCATTGCTTAGCACAATGAGTTACATCTAGAGTAGGCCTACTGAATCAGTGGGAATTTGGTGAGTGTTAGTTCCATTAATACAACGGACTTACTCTACTTGTGATTTAATACACCCTAAGCCAATGATGGCTACCCTTGGCACTCCAGGTGTTCTTGAACTTCAATTCCCAGCAGGTTTGGGCTTCTGGGAATAAAAGTCCAAGAACACCTGGAGTGCCAAGGTTAGCCATCACTGTGCAATAGAACTTCAGTCATTATGTTCATTACTATCTTAAGAACACTTTTTGGATACACATTCAATCATTTTTCTTAGTATCTTACAATTTAAGAAGAGAACATTTCTAAAAAAATGGTTCCTATTTCTACATATGAAAATTCATATATCAGTGCCATTTAAAAATGTCTTATGGCTTTATGTTACCAAAATGGGGGCATTTTAGAGCTTCATGACAGGAGAAATAAAACCAAACCATAAGTAATTACTCTGATTCGAATATGAAGTAGAATGCAAAACATAACCCATAACAATGTTCATGCATCTAGTTTAGAAATTACTTTTCAGTGACATCTTTTTTTAAAAAAAATATTTTTATATAGAAAAGCACCAGGATTTACCAATTAGAATCATCAGTTTTCAGCAAGCAACAAATAATGCCATTCATTTTGTTTTGCTTGTATTCTCTTCAGGTTATCTGGGTAGCTGGTGAACAGCAAAAAAAGAAAAATAACTCTGTAGCAGGTTTCTGAAATGGTGTCTGATGGAAATTTGATATCCTTTCCTAAAAGAAACTGCAGGCAATATCAAGACTGAGGGAACCTATTCCAAAACATGTTATTTGTTACCCTAAAAATGTTGTAGCAATGTAATAGGCATTCTGGAATGGCTAATACTATATAAATGTCATAAAATATTTGTAAATGGTCAGGAAAATTGACCTACAAGAATAATTTATTTTAGAGATTATAAATGCACCTTATTGCTGCTATTTGATTGGAATGGCACCAGCTAAGCAAAGATATGACTTCCCTCAGACCTCACTACCCTCCCTTCCACTCCTAGCATGTATATAATTCACAGAATAATCCTTCCAGCACCTGTATGTTGTTTTATTTATTTATTTATTTAGTGTTCTTATATACCGCTTTTCTTATCTACTGACAACTCAAAGCGGTTTACAACACAATTAAATAAATACAAAGCAAATCATAAGTAGGCGGGGGGAGGGGGAATAGAAAAACATACAAAAATACAATTCAAAATACAGTATCACCGAATAGAATACACATATTAATACGGTTGCAAAATTATCAGATGGAGGCATGATCCATATGTGGAAGCAAGTAGGAAAAAGAGTGGATTGTAAATGGATGAAGGATATTGCAGCAAATTTCTAACATTCTCTGTTGTTATTTTTATATATAAATAAAGAATATATAAAGAAGTAACTGACCTGTTATTAATCTGAGTGATAATGTGTTTTTCATCTAAAAATGCACAAGTTTCTCTTATATTTCTGTGTGACACATCCATCAATATTTATTATACTTGCAATATTTTGAGTGCTAGATTTTATAATGTACTAAGTATTCATCTCTTTTTATATAATCCTCAAATGTATGATATAAAAAGATTAGATCAGGGGTGCCCAAACTATTGACACATTTTACGGCTGGAGGAACCATGGCCTGAAAAGTTTGGCCACCCTGGATTAAATAGTGGAAATGACTTTAATTCTAGGCCACCTTTCTCTTCATCCCATATCACCACTATCTAACAATGGTAAGCAGCAGTGGGCGAAATACTGTATGTGAGGTAATTGCTGGGATAGGAATCAAAGCATTAATGTGATGGAATATGAAAGCCCTATATGGTTTGGGACCTTAATGTCTGTTTGGACATCTTTTCCATAGAAATGGTAACTAACCAAAAGGAAAAAAACAGCCAGACCAGGTAGACCAATTAGCAAAACATCCAAGCTTGCAAGTGTAGTGTATCATCAAGTGCTGTTGGCTTAAGGCACCTTTTTTTTAGACACACCAACCCTTGTAAATCCAAAAATGACTTTTTGGTAAAATATTTTTAAAATATTAAAAATAATAAAAAGGTTTCAAAAAGATACAAAACATCTTTAAAAAAAACAGTTGCAGTACAAAAGCAAAAGGTTAAAAATAGGAATGCCATACATTTCCCATATCCAAAAGAAAAATAAGAAAAATCTACCTAAGATCTACTTCTATGTAATCATAAATTAAAGCTAGCCTGAGAGCATGTTGGCTGGCTCTTAGAGCTTACTCCAGAGAAACTACATGGCTGATGTTTCTCAAACAATAGCAATCACATAACTAATTGGAAGAAAGAATAAAAAACTAACTACATTTCCCTTCTGGCTGCAATTAATTATTATTCTCCTTGCCTCTTTTCCTAAAATTAAATTGGTTAATATTAGGTAATTCCAATCAGATATTTGCAATCATGACCTGTTTGGATCAGGTAACATTATATCATTTCAATCATTTTGTTATTTTGTTATGGGACTGTGTCGTTGTGCTGCCTTGTGGTAAATTTTCTTCATATTGCGCTGCTGATTATTTATTCTGTGCTTTTCTGTATTATGCTGCTTATTAGTTTGTATTTCTTTGAATATTGTAAGATGCTACCTTTTGTAAATGTGTTTTATCGTTGAATTTATATTTTGTATATGTTTTGATTTGCGACTGTATTTTTAGTTGCCTGTGAACCGCCTTGAGTCGCCCATTGGGTTGAGTAGGTGGTATACAAATAAAAATTGCAATTATAATTACAATCATTCCTCTCCTATCAAAGTCAACTTTCCCATGAGAGTGATTTATTGCCAATTAGAAAAGAATGCTCTTTGAGCTTGCTGTGTTGCCCTCACTCCTTCTGACCTTGAATGTTTCAGTGCCAGCTTCCTTATTAGGCACCTGTGAAATATAGTTTAGGGAAAAATCATTTTCTCCACATGTCTTCTCCATTCTAGAAGTTACCCCCTTCCTGGGGAAAGTGATCAGTCCAACATCCACATTAAATCAAGGTCTACTTCTGATGCATTAGACTTTCTAACATCTCTTTGCCAGGCCTTCACTCTCCAAATTATCCCAAAATTGGTTAAATTCAAATTATATAAATAGGTGTTTAGTGACATCTTGCTTCTATAGTGATCTTGTTTTTTGATCACCCTTGGTTCTTTCAACTTTTGTTGCCACAGGCATCTTGATTCTTTTGCTTTTCATTGTTTGTAAGGGTTGTTGGACTATTTGTTTGTTGGGGAAGGTGTATGAATATTTTTAATTTTTTACCATAAATTGCCTACAGTAGTGCTTGTCACAAAATAGGTGGAACAAACAAACAAATCCATTTTGAAGCTTTAAAGCTTCTTTGCGAGTGACTGGGAGGCTGACTGGAAAAATGTGCACCAGAATGTGAAAAATCAAAAGAGAAGTCACATCTTCAATGTACAGTATTTCATATCAGAAAAAGACATCAAAATAGTAATTGACACCTAAGCTATCTTTTGTCCTTAAAGGACAGTCTATCTCTTTCCCTGAAGTCATGTAAATTAAGGGGGAATTAACAACTACAGGAAAAGAAGGGATGGAAAATACTCTTGTCTGCATTAATAAATAAAGTATGTGTGTGTTTTCGTATCAGACAGTGGGTAAACACACTGTACTTGGAGACCAGAAACATGGGGTTTGATACCCCGATAGCTGCACAATGGGGGATAGGAAAGGACTTTCAGTCCTTTCCACTGCAAAAATCCTTTCAATCCAGAGTAATCTCTGACGTGAAAACACACACACAATAAAGTATATTCAATATATTAATTGAATGGATAATTTAAGATACGTAAATGAGTTAGAAATTTAATTAGATGGCTTATTAAGATTCAAAGGAAGGGTTCTGTCTCTGAGCTGAGGAATAACATTGGCTCACCTGCTGTCAATTTGCTGTTCTTCATTGCTATGCTGAGAAGAACTACGTACATTCAGTGCACGTCCAAGAATGAACCTGTTTATTTGCCAAGGTGTGAGTATTCTATAGGCTAACTAGCTTTGTTATTTATTTATTTTTGCACCTCTTTATTGGTCATAATATATTATTTTGAGATTTTTTTTGTAACTGAGTGGAACTTTTTGTCTTTTTTAGTCTTAACCTTTTTATTTTATTTTAATAAAATACAAAAATCATTTCAAGCAACTACTTGAATTTTTATCTCAGAGGGCTTGTGGTACTAAAAACCTGATCTTGTCTTGATGGGGTGGCAGCTCTACCTTGCTTTCCAGTGCCTACCCTTCCGGTTTTGGATTTTTAAACTCCCTGGAGCACAGCAAAGTCTAAGATAGATTGGAGTATTAGAAGAATGTGTTGCCAGGCATCAGCTTATAGAGAAAAAAGGGGTGTTTGATGTCAACAAGAAAATGAGGACAGTGCACAAACATAAGGTGTGAACATGCAAAAACAAAGTCAAGATGGTGCCAAAGCCACAAAGGCAAGGAAGGCAAAAAATTTAGAAGGGAAAAAGTGAGTGGGAGGGTCCGTTGAGTAGAGTCAATTAAAATGCAGTGAAGAAGAAGAAAATCAATAAGATCAAAGAGCAGCACACTTGAGAAAGGAGGAGAGAGCCTCAAAGGGTTTGAAGAAATGAACAACAGGAATTGGAGAGGAGAAACCCCATGCATGTGACAAATGTGTGATACAGAAATAAAGAAAACCTACATTAGCACAGAAAATAAAGGCTGGCTGCTACTATAATTTTAGTTAAGGGAGACAGAAAGTGGCATTAAAGAGCAACTTGATCCTGCTCTGGTGGACAGTTTACAAATGGCTAAAATATATTGACAAAACAATACACAATACAACTGGCAGCATCCTGGGGTGGACTAAAACATCTAGCATCATCAGAACTGGAACCTTACCTCTTGTTCCCTCTTACTACAGACATTTGTAGTGGTATGTTCCGGCCTAAGTAGATGCTGACTGTTGCATTATTAGTTTTACCTTAGCTGGCTCACACCCTCTTTAAGCTGTTGTATTTGCCATTCAAGCCCTTTCCCCACCTTTCTTGACTAATGTGGTAAAGCATAGTGGTGAAGTATAGCTTTATGTGTTGTTGTTCAGTCGCACATTCGATTCTGACCCTTTGTGACCCCATGGACCATTGCCCATCAGGCACCTCTGTCCTCCACCATCCTCCTCAGCCCGCCCAGCCCTGTGCCCATTCCATCTACAATACCATCTAGTTATCTCATCTTTGGTCACCCCCTTCTTCTTTTGCCCTCCACCTTTCCCAGCATCAAGGCTTTCTCAAGTGAATCCTCTCTTCTCATTTGATGTCAAAAGTACTTTAGCTTCATTTTTACCATTTGACCTTCTAAGGAGCAGTCAGGGTTGATTTCTTTTAAGATTGACCTATTTGTTCTCCTCGCTGTCCAGGGTACTCTCAAAACTCTCCTCCAACACCACATTTCAAAGGCATCTATTCTTCTGCGTTCAGCTTTCCTAATGGTCCAGCTCTCACAACCATACATTACCACCGGGAATACCACTGCCTTGACTATGCAAATTTCTGTATGCAAGTATCTTTACTTTTAATTATGGTCCCCAGGTTTCTCATAGCTTGTCTCCCAAGAATCAGTCACCTTTTTATTTCATAGCTGCAATCACCATTTGCAGTGATCTTTGATCCTAAGAAGGTAAAGTCTGTCACTGCTTCTACTTCTTCCCCATCTATTTTCCAGGGACTGATAGGGCCTGTTGCCATGGTCTTGGTTTTCTTGATGTGGAGTCTCAAGCCAGCTTTTGCACTCTCCTCTTTCAACCTAAGTAGGAGCTTCTTTAGGTCTTCCTCACTTTTTACCATTAGGGTGGTATCGTCTGCATATCTCAAATTGTTGATGTTTCTCCCAGTGTATTTTCATTCATTAGTATTGGGCTGCTGCATTATTCTTAGTTCCATATAAGATAAAAAATAAGCAGAGATTGATTAAAACAATAAAACTGGATTTTTATTTAGGGATCAGAAGTAATAGCTATGAAGAAAAGGTAGGTTCTTGTATATAAGTGATAAGGATTAAAACAACTGTGAGTTCTAAATATATTTTCTCAGAATTTAATGTTCAGATCATTATATTATGGATTTTGAATCTTACTTACCTTACATCTACTCTCTAATTCAAGGGTTCACAATGTTTTCCTGCCACAGGCCAGACCCACCCCCAACTCACAGCTGCACAGGCTGGAGGTGTGGTTCCACCAGATGTTTCCCTTTCCTACAGTAGCAGCATGTGCAATTGCACCATTTTTTCAGCGCTTTGGCAGCCTCCACCACTTTCCATAGCAGCAGGAGGGTGCTTGGAACATTTTGTTCCATTTTTGAATTTTTCGCTGCATTTCTGCTGTGTTTTGGCAGCTAGAATGCAGTGCTTTTACACATCTGGGTTGCACAGTGAGAATACGGACCTTCCCCCATCACCGGAAGTGCAAAAGTGCTGTGCTTTAGCTGCTAAACACAGCAGAAATATGGTGAATTTTTTTATAAAAATGGAGTGAAGATGTTTTGAGCACCCTCCTGTTGCTATGGAAAGCAGCAGAGGCTGCCAAAGCAGCAGGAAAAATGTTGCAATTGCGCACATGACTGCTGCTACAGGAAGCGGCATTTTGGTATTTCTGGTGGCTGGGGGAACTTCCGGTGGTGCCCGGGTTCTCACCATGGTCCAGTTTAATTGGCATTGTGGGCCAGATTAGGCCCCTGGGCCATAGGTTGCAAATGCCTGTTCTAATTATTATGGACAGACTTCTCTTTATAAACTCTGCCAAAGACTGCTTACTTCTTCCAGCTCTCTGTGCTAATATTTTTATGTTTCCCTCTAAACAGTCATATTTCAGCTCTTCTTTTCTGCTGTCTCTCTAGACAGTAAGGTCTTAATTTAAGTCTCACCCTTCCTCTCACTACATTCCAATCGTACTAACCAATCACTATAGCACTCCACCAGGACCACTCACAACTCAGGCACCCAAATCTGTTTATCCACAAACATGACAGACTATGTACTATGGATAAGCACTGATTCTCCATCCCACCCCCAGTCCATATCTAAATGAGAGTTGTGCCACAGATTAGTAACCAGCCCACCCTGTCCCATTCTGGAGATACTTAATCTTTGTCCACGTCAATATATTTATGTACCCATATTCAAAAAAATTACTACCACATTTGCAGAAAGAAAGAGCCTCCTAGTATTGTTTTATTTGTGCTCATCCATCACAATTGACAAAGATATGCATTCAATACAAAACATGCATGCACAGGAAGTAAAGTACAGTATTATAACCTGTTAACTAAAAGTGAATACAGTACAAATGACAAACAAGACACAAAATAGGAGATTTTAGAGTTAAGGTGGAAATAGCACAGCTAATGCTCAACAAAAAAAGCACATCTCTTTTAAGTATTCTTGCTTATTGTATTGTGCAATATGTTAAAACATTTCTTCTGGAAAATCTGATACAAAAGGACTGAGCTTTGCAATACATTTCAAAGCTATCAGTTCTTTCTCTAAACTTTTCAAAAATATTTTCAGTTTATTTGTAGCCCAGAAATGCAGCTAACTCTCCTGGGATCCCCTTATTCAACACTTCCCTTTTCAACAGGTCTCTTTTGTACACTGTGGTATGCAGTGTTTAGAAAATGTCTAGGTGAATTATTTTTCGGTGTATTATTTTTTATTATTTTATGAAACAGAATAAAATGTTATTCATCATTAGGTGACATGTAAATAGTAACAGATCACTGATTACATTCCTATTCCTAAAAAAGATTGGGTTTAGTTCAACTAGTACAAAGTAACATATTCTTCAGAAAGAAATGGAGAATGGGGATGGAAGCACAGAAGCAACAGGCTCAGCCTCTTTCAAATGCCTTAACATTATGTGCATAAAATAACTTTGTTGTGTCTTTTCCCTCTGACAGCTCTCCTGAGCCACTTTTTCATCCAAAACCCCACAGAGAAATCAAATGATTCTTAGCAGTTTGTTTCCGTGCTACCCAACCCTCAAAAGAGTTTACTGCACTAGAAAGCTTCAATTATCTTCCTCCTACTCTTCATCAGCCACAACTCGATCCGAGCATATGGTTTTTTCCTACCCCAGGGTGCTGGAAGGCCTGGTCTTGGAAGCAAACTTGTTCTGGGCCACCTTCGCCCTCTGAGGCAATTAGGAAAAATGCCACTGGCATGAATTTGTTTAAGGTGGATCCCAGCTTGCCATGAAGTGACCCACACACTATGATATCGGAGCCATCTCCAGTGGCACATATGAAATGAGACATGCATGATTTATTACCAGGACTGCAGTGGACTGCTGCAGCCTTGAGGATATGGACAAGGTGCATCTTCACAGCTAGTCCATCTGGCATGGCCTCTTCTGCCTCCATGACCTTTTTGTGCCATGGGCTGACCATGCCCTTGTTAGGAATATCATTGCTCACCAGTGGGGTTCAGCCCCCCCCCCCCCCCCCGGGGTTGGTTCCTGCTTCTGAGCTGCCACCTCTCTAGCTTAGCAACCCAGGATTTTAGCTTACAGTAAATAAGGTAGCACATAGCCAAATATACACTCCAGTCACCTTCTGGTATTTTAAAAGTATATTGCAATCAAAGTAAATTACAGAAGAAAGTTTTTCAAAAGTTCAGAAAGTACAACAAAACAAAGAAAGCTTCTCTAATTGTTGAAGCCCAGAGGACCCCCCTTCTAACTTAAGCCCCTACATGTTTGCCATTCTCCTAAAGGAATCCAAACAATGATCATACAGTATTACATGTCTATCACAAATTAGGATTCATTTCTTCCATCCCATGAGGCTAACATGTTTTTGAATACCAATCCTTCTAAGGAATGTGCCAGAGGTCCCCCCACACTTGGAAATCTCCATCTTGGAACAAGGCTGAGCCAGGGGACAGGCAATACCTTGACAGCCCCCAGACAGCTAAGTAGGCCAGTCACGTGGTTACTTCCGCAGTTAGCTGTTTATGACAGCTTCAGGTGCATTTATGGCAGCATTTAAGGCAGGTGTGGGCACGCTTACACATGTGTGGGCACGTTTTATGCCTCTCATACACGCTTCCACTTCTGGTAGCAGCGAGGGTGGGAGCAGGTCACATGAAATGGTGCTGCCAGCCTCATCCAGCCTGCAGGCCATAGATTGGCCACCCCTGATATAAACTGATGGCAAAAATCTTAACTTGTGATAAATACATTTTTGAACAATACCTGCAAAAGAAAACCTATGGAATATTATTCTTAATACATCAATAACCTAAACTAGACAGAACTGAATGTCTCAGAGCAGCAACTTCTGAGTAGGACCAGCCAAACAAATTTATCAGTCATGTGACTGAAGAGGACTGGTAGATCAGATCACAGAAGATTAACAAGGGACCACAATAACGTTATATTTCTATGTCAAATATCCATATTCTAAAAAGCAAGCTGGAATAGCCACATCTAATCATGAAACCCAATAAAATTCACCAGAATCACATATAATTTGTGTGTGTGTGTGTGTGTGTGAGAGAGAGAGAGACAGAGAGAGAGACAGAGAGAGAGACAGAAAGAAAGAAAGAGGCTACATTCCCGTTGTTTGGTTGGTTTTCTATTCACAACTTCTGTTGAGACAGTCAAATTGAATCAAAATATTTTAAACCCCTGCTAGCAACTTCTTTTAAAAAACTGCACAGCTACTAGTAGACAGAAGAAATGTTCTGAGATGGCATCTGATAGTTTCTGGTGTAAAACAAACATCCATTCATCCTAGAGCAACACTTTATGGAGATTACAAATGCAATATGCTTACATATGTCAAATACCTAGTGTGTGTCTCTGTTTGATTCTGTGAAGGTACTCTTCATTTCCTGTATTTATTGGTATGCCAATCCAGATGAAATAGAGGCTATTGCACTTTGTACTTCTCAATAAAAAAAACAATACTGTACATATCTGAAAAGACAATAACGCTAGAAAAGTTTGGAGGCAGCAGGAAAAGAGGAAGACTGAAGATGAAATAGTTTAACTCGGTAATGAAGGATACATTCTTGATTTGGAAGACCTGAGTATTGAGATTAGGAACAGGACTTTTTTAGATGTCAGTAGCTTTTTTTTTTGGGCCTGGCAAGCCAGGCAGGTTTTTTGAGGTTTTTTTTGAGTAGGGGTGATTTTGGGGTGCACGCACACACAGAAATGCCGAAGGTGCGGGGGGGGGAGAGGAGGGGCTCTTCCTCCTCCCCCCTGTAGTGCACGCGCTACACACACACACAGGAGAGGGGATTCGCTTCTCTCTTTGTTGTCTGGGTATGGAAGTTTCGTCCCCAGCCAACCAACAGAGAAGATAACCCCCTCTGTGGAAGGCGATTCCTTCTCTCTTGGAGGTGAAGGCATGGCCTTCGCCTCATGGACTGAAGTGGCTCATTTTCCTCAGTGTGTGTGTGTGTGTGTGGGGGGGGGAATCCCCCCCAACCCATGGTAGCGATATCTTCCCTCAGTGAGGCGAAAAAGGCAAAGTGCCATTCTGCCCTTTTCGCCTCATGGAGTAAAGTGGCTCGCTTTCCTTGATGGGGGTGGGGAGAAATCTCCCACCAACCGATGGTAGCGATATCTTCCCTCAGTGAGACAAAGAAAGCAAAGCGCAGTTCCACCTTTTTCACCTCACTGAGTGAAGAGGCTCGCTTTCCTCGGAGGGGGTTGGGGCTGAAATCCCCCCCAACCTATGGTAGCGATATCTTCCCTCAGTGAGGCAAAGAAGGTGGAATGGTGCTCCACCTTCTTCGCCTCACTGAGGGAATCTAGGAACGGCGTGCGTGTCAGCTTTTTTTTTTTTTTAAATCATGCACGTCGGCTTTCCCAGTGTTCTTCACGCTGCCACCCTTCAGCCTGATTGGCTGACGGGTGGCACGACATGGAGGACGCTGGGAACTGTAGTTGGTTTTTGTGGTCGCGTTCGTGGGTCTGCTGCCCCACTGGCGACCACCGGAATGCTGCGGTGTTAGGAAGGCGAGGGTTACGGTAAGTGCAGAGGGCTCGATCAGGGATGGTTGGGCCAGGGGCAGGAGCCTTTGTCCCAAGCCAACGGTTAAGGGCACTTTTTATAGGTATAGATTAAATGGTTAAGACGCTGAACACACTGACTTGAATGTCGGAGCTGGATTCCTGGGTACTGCATGATGGAGTGAGCTGTCTCTGTCCTGCCAACCTAGCAGTTCGAAAGCAAAAATTGCAAGTAGATAAATAGGGACCACTTTGGTGGGAAGATAAACAATGTTCCTTGTTGAGGCATGCCTGCCACATTTCCACGGAAAATCTGCAGATGCAGACAGTGCTGGCTCTTTGGCTATAAACAGAGATGAGCACTGAACCCTAGAGTCATATACAACTGGATTTCGAGCAAGGGCAACCTTTACCTTTAATTTGCATGGTCTCCATTGTTTTAAAGTGACGGCAACACATACTGGTGATGATTTATCAAAAGCTATAAAATACTTTCCTATGATTGGGACAACAAGGTCTTTTAGGTTTTGGTGTGTTTCCATAGCTCAGATTTAGGCTTAGCAGTCAAAGCAATGGTATTCCCAGTAGTAATGTATGTCTGCGAGAGCTGGACCATAAGGAAGGTTGAGCGTAGAAGAATAGACACTTTTGAAATGTTGTGCTGGAGGAGAATTTTGAGAGTACCCTGGATAGCAAAGAGATCAAATAAGTCGATCCTGAAGGAAATCAACCCTGACTGCTCCTTGGAAGGACAAATATTAATAATGAAGCTAAAGTACTTTTGACACCAAATGAGAAGAGAGAACTCACTTGAGAAGGCCTTGATGCTGGGAAAGAACAAAGGCAAAAGGAGAAGGGGTGGCAGAAGATACGATGGCTAGATGGCATTGTTGACGCAATGGGTGTAGAGCGGGCAGCAGAGGATGGGCGGGCCTGGCATGCAGTGGCCCATGGGGTCGCAAAGTGTCGGACTTGACTATGCAACTGAACAACAAAAATGGAAAGATAAATATGTGCCATCTCATTTAAAAACAAAGCAACAAAAACCCTAACCAGCAGAGCAAAGTTCCGCTTCCTACCTACCCAGGGCACAGAAGGAGAACACTCCTTTTGGAAATAACACTATTTCATGCTGTTTCCTTTTGGCTGGTATGAAAATCACACCTTTTCATTCAGTGTGAATAAATAAATCATAAAACTAAAGTAATTAATACACATAAAATATTATATTACATGTGCAAAGTATCAGCCTCATACCAAATTCAGTTTAATTGGAGGGAGTTGGAAAATTGATAAAGTATGATTAATTGGTCTATCTATAGTCTAGAAAGGCACATGCAAATGTTTCCTTGTCCGAGCTTTCATCAAAATAAATGACACATGAAGTTAAATGAAACTTCTCATGCTTCTCATACTTATAGGCTGATTTGCTATAAAACATTTAAAGCCCTCTTTGATGGCATTTTATACAACACTGTACAATTACTTCTTCTGCTAAAATAGATTCACACTGACTCATCATTATATTGCTTTAGAAAGGAGGCAAGTAATTTCTACAATGAATGTTTCTGTTCCAGATTTCAAAAACTGTGTCAAGTGTCTCAAACTGTTTTTTAAATAATACAAAGTGAACATTGTTGTTGTTGTTCAGTCGCACAGTCGGTTCCGACCCTTTGCGACCCTATGGACCATTGTTCTCCAGGCGCCTCTGTCCTCCACCATCCCCCTCAGCCCTCCCAGTTCTGTGCCCATTGTGTCTACAATCCCATCTAGCCATCTCATCCTTGGCCTCCCCCTTCTTCTTTTGCCCTCCACCTTTCCCAACATCAATGCCTTCTCAAGTGAATCCTCCCTTCTCATTTGATGTCCAAAGTATTTTAGCTTCATCTTTACTATTTGACCTTCCAATGAGCAGTCAGGGTTAATTTCTTCTAAGATTGACCTATTTGTTCTCCTCGCTGTCTAGGGGACTCTCAAAACCCTCCTCCAACACCACATTTCAAAGGCATCTATTCTTCTGCGTTCAGCCTTCCTAATTGTCCAGCTCTCACATCCGTACATTACTACTGGGAAAACCATTGCTTTGACTATTCTAATTTTTGTTTTCAATGTGATGTCTCTGCTTTTCACTATGTTCCCCAGGTTTCTCATTGCTTGTCTCCCAAAAATCAGTCGCCTTTTTATTTCATGGCTACAATCCCCATCTGCAGTGATCTTTGATCCTAAGAAAGTAAAATCTGTCACTGCTTCTACTTCTTCCCCGTCTATTTTCCAGGAACTGATTGGGCCTGTTGCCATTGCAGGCGCACCCCCCCAATAACGGACACAGACAACATTGAAAGTGGATAACAGCATCGGGCCACATTTATTGATTCAATGCCCTAGTCCGAATTATAAATTTGTATTGGTAAAACGACCAATCATAATTCTTAAGGCAAGCAGGCCGACGTAACACTGGTAAGGTACCACCCCAAATTTGCCAACGGCAGTTGGCTACAATGTATCAATTTGTATCAATTTGTTTGTTGACAACAAACAAATTGTTGACCGTAGTCAATATCTAACTCATGACCCCACCCTCTGACGCGTATCCGTGAAATCACGGGGTGATGCATGCTGGTTAGCTATCGTCATCACCCCGTCGCCTGGTTCGTCGTTGACCGGACAACGTTTAACTAATTTATTCCTGTCTAGTGTTGTCCAGTCAATTGCGAACCTGCCGGATACCTGTGGGTCATACTGTTTACCTTACCAGTGCTACCCGCCACACGGAGGGGCTTCAAAGAAGGCCTGACGCCCCCCCCAGACCGTCAGCTCGGTCAACAGGCCTGCTCGCCAATCACCCAACAGGAGGTCCATACCTCCTCGCGACAGATGGACCCCATCCCCTGCGTACAAGTCATAATTTTGTAGGCTAATAGCGGGGTGATGACTGACCCGTCCCCAAGCCCTGTCGGCAAGAAACCGCGCCACCGCCCTATTGACCGTGTGCCTAGCGCGGTCAAGGGCCAGGAGGTTAACGCCCCCTCTATAAGAATGTCGCGGGACAATGTCCGACCAAACCAGGGTTGTGGCAGGCCAGACATAATGCAAGTAGGCGAGGTCCTCGCAAATCGCATGCTTGAGCGATAAGCCGGTGACCTGGCCCAAATCATTGCCCCCCAGGTGGATGATGAGAATGTCAGGCGGGTCAGCACCCAGGCCAGAAAAAAGGAAAGGCCGCAGCTCCCGCCATAACATCCCAGGCTTACCATGCCATGTGAGACTGGCGTGTTCACCCAGTCCCAGTCGGGGTCCCCACTCTGTTGCCGCAGCGTAACGCGCTGCCCTGTGCACATAGCTGTGGCCCACCAGCCATACTGTCACCGGTGTAATACGACACCCAGGGTCTGAAAGAAAATTGAGGGGGAAAAAAAGGCGGTAAGGTGACTGGATTGGTACTCATGGCGGGAGTTGGCGCACATAAAACTGAAAACATTGCGAGCCCCACCTCCCCATGCTACGTATGTCAGCCCCAGAGTACCCAAAAGCAGCTGCTGTAGAGGCTGCACCAATACGGAATGAATGTGTGCCATAACGGGCACCTGGTAGACCCACCCTGGTGAGGGCTCTGCCTGTCACCTTCCAAAACTGAAATTTAGTAAGGGGAGACCCATCTTGGTGACAGAAAAACGGGCCGTGGTGCATGCCACGCAGTGCCAGGTATTCCTGTAGGGCACCAACCGGATAGATGTCTGCCAAAGAACACTGTAGCAGTCTTACACCACTGCCTACGCCATGCTGATCTGTTTTAGAGGAGCGTATCCTCAACTGGGCCCAGTCTTTGGCAACATAGACATCTTCGAGTTCCAGTGCCCTACAACTTGCATCCGCCTTAGACAGCATCACAAGTTCGCTGATGCGGAGTGCTCCAAAAAATGCCACCGTTGTGGCTGCATGGAAAAGGGCTGCCTCATAATGATCAAAACAGAGGCCTGGCCAGCCCCGGGCCAACTGGGTAAGAACCCCTGGGGAAATGGGGTGCCGGTCGTCCGGGCAACGCCCGCACTCGCGCACCCACCCCTCCAAAACATGTCTCACACGGAAGTCAGAGGTGCTGTCCTCATGACCTCCCACTTTGGCCATAAAAGCCAACGCCGAGAGCTTGGATGCTATGGTGCGAGGTGCGAGGCCCTGAGCATGCAGGTGAACCATGAACCGCAGAACATGGTCCACCGGGATAGGCCAGGTCTCTGGCAGGTGAAATTGAGCAGAAAATGCTCTGTAAGAATTGAACGCTTGTTGATACGCCTTACGCGTGCGTGGCGCTAGTGACAGGCCGATCGCCCGGTTCACCTCTCCTTGCCAATAGTCCACATCTCGTCCGGGAGTGGCGAGGGAAATTCCTCCGCATCCGGGGCCAAGGCGCGGAACCGGGAGATCTGCAGGCGGGACGAAGCGTCAGCAATATCATTATTAATCCCTGGAACATGCCTGGCCCTGAACAAGACATTGAGGCGCAGGCAGCGCAACACAAAATGGCGCACTAGTTCCATAACCCTGGGCGATTTGGAAGTCTGTGCATTGACAATGTGTACAACAGCAGCATTGTCACACCAGAAATGCACAACCGAATTAGCCCACTGCTCGCCCCATAGCATCAAAGCCCCCAGAATAGGGAAAAATTCCAGGTATGTGAGATCCCGCAGGCGACCCGTGCCTGCCCAGGCCGGTGGCCACCCACCATAGGCCCACTTCCCATTGAAGTACATCCCATAACCCAGGGATCCTGAGGCATCAGACTGGATCTGAAAATTGGGGGATGCCAGGAGGTCAGACCTCCAAAATGAGACCCCATTGAACTCCCTCAGGAATTGCAACCAGACAAACATGTCTGCCCTGATACCCCGGGTAAGCCTAACTCTATGGTGGGGCCTGGATAACCCTGCCATGGCGTCGCATAAGCGCCGAGCAAAAGCTCTGCCCGGTGCGACCACCCTGCAAGCGAAATTGAGGTGACCATGTAGCACCTGCAGTTCCCTCAGTGATGCCTTGCGTTTGGCCAGCAAATCCGAGATAAGGGCCACTATTCTGGACACCTTATCGCCCGGTAACCTAGAAGCCTGCGCTACTGTGTCAATCTCCACCCCCAGGAATACTAGCTTGGTAGATGGGCCCTCGGTCTTTTCGGGCGCTAAAGGGACACCGAGTTCCTCCATTAGCGTCTGAAATGTGTTGAGGAGACGTGTGCACGTGTCCCAGCCCCGTTCACCCCCGAATAAAAAGTCATCCAGGTAATGGGCTACAGACCGAGACCCTGACCTGCGGACGAAAGCCCACTCTAGGAAAGTACTAAAACGCTCGAAGGCCGAGCATGATATGGAACAGCCAAAAGGCATGGCCTTATCAAAATAATATTCACCCTTAAATTTGAAACCCAGCAACTCAAAGTCGCCCGGATGCACTGGCAAAAGGCGAAAAGCCGACTTGATGTCGCACTTGGCCAGCAGGGCACCCGGGCCACACGAGCGCACCATGCGCAGCGCATGGTCGAACGATGTATACCTGACTGAACAAAGGTCATCAGGGATAGCATCATTGACCGATCGGCCGGCTGGGTAGGACAAATGATGAATAAGGCGAAACTCGCCTAGGGACTTTTTGGGGACCAAGCCCAGTGGCGACACCTTAAGATTGGGAAACGGGGGTGCAGGGAAAGGTCCAGCGACCCTGCCCGCATCTAACTCTTTTTTAATGCTGGCCGCAGCCACGTCCTCCCTCCCTCTGAGGGATAAAAGGTTAGGGGCGTCCTGAGGGGACCTATCACCCATGAAAGGGATACGGAATCCCTGCTTAAAACCCTGAAGGAGATACTCCCCATCCTCCCCCTTCGGGTACGATGCGAGCCAACGCTCCAGCATGTCCACATTAATTGGGGAGGGGGCCTTTTGGAGAACCAGCTCCATCCGTGGCAGTCTTGCCAGCCCACTGTCCGCCCCTCCCTCTGCCCCTTGTCCCTCCAGGCCTGGGACAGGCGGAGGCTGCGTGGGGGCCCGCACATGTGGGACACTCATGCCTGTACTTGCAATTCTTCCTATTACAGGAACCATTGGACGAGAAAGTCCAGCACAGCAGGCGGGCTGGAACCCCCTGCCCCGCCGCTTGGCGGGTAACCTGCGCTGGAGCTGCTCGCTGGACCGCATGTCCACAATGGTATCTGTCTCCTGGGGCGGGGCGTGTGGGCGTCATGTACAAAAGCCAAAGCCTCTGGCACGGCTCATCCCATCTCATCTCGGGGTGAAGGGGAATCCTCATACGGAATTCCTCGTCATAGGCCAACCACGAGGGACCCGGGAAATCAACCATCGCCCTATATATGTTGTCCAAATATTGGACCATGGGAATAGCCAAATCCGGCCGCGCCCTCAAGTACACCGCCATGTATATTAAATAAGCAGGGAGCCAGTTGGCCCAGGTACGTGGTGGCTTACGGCGACGTGCCTGCTCCTTGTCCTTCTCATCCTGTCCCTCCCTTTCTTCCTTGGTGGGCTCTCTGTTCAGGAGTGAGAAGATATCTACATACTCCCCCCGCCATATCTTTTCTCTGGTAGTCTGTGCCAAGTGATCACCCAGTGGCAAGGAATACCCCGCCGTCGGCAAAGCCGAAAAAGGCACCGCAGCCATAGGAAAAGGGGCCTGAGCTAGCCCAGCCACCCCCAGAACATTCCCCGCAGTGTAAGAACAAGTACCTACCCCAGTGCCCAGGGTGGCAGTCGTCGTCGCCGGGTGGGGTGCCGACAGCGTGGCCCCCGCATCACCCGCGCGAGGCCAAGGCCATTGAAAAGCCCCCCCCCATATTGGGAATGTGTGTGGGTGTACTAGCTTGCACCGTATACTCACATGCTGCACCCCCGCGGGCCGCCCCCACCGGGGGTTCCGGCCCACTGGGGGCGTCGGAGCTCACGACCGACGTAGAGCTCATCACCGGGGCCTGACCCGCACCTGGCTGCTGACTGGGGAGCTGCGAGGCAGTGGCCGAAACCGCGCCACGCGCCTGCAGCAGCTCAACCCTCCCTGTCGGCTGTTGTCCTCCTGCCGACAGCGCCGCAAAAGGGACCCGAAAGGGGGCTCCCGAGTGACTGGCCCGAGCCAACGACGCTTCCAGGGCCGCAATACGGGCCAGTAAGGCTGCCACGTCGACCTGGGGCCAAGGGCCGGCCGGCCCGCCCGGTCCAGGCGTGGGTACAGGTCCCTGTACCCCAGGACCCGAATATGGCCATTGGCCAGCGCCGAAGCCCGGCAGGGTCGGTGGAGAAACCTGCCAAGGCAGGGGGCCGCACCACCCCCCAAGGCTAGAGGGCCCAGGGGGAGGCTGCGACCCAAGAGCAGCAGGCCCAACAGGGTGGGCAGGTGCAGGAGCGGTGTCCACCGCTCGCGGGCCGCGGGCCGGAACCCCTTCCACGCCCGCATTCTGTTCGCCCACTCCGGGCCAAGGGGCAATAGACCCCATTCCGCCAGCCCCAACCGGGGCCTGCGAGGGCGGCTGCTGAGGAGGCGGCACCGCGGTCCTCCGACCTGGGTTGCGCCTCCTAACAGCGCGAGCCGCACTCGAAGCTGCCTTCTTCTTCGAAGGCATCTCTACTGAAGCAAAGGGAAGCCGAAAAGGAAGAACCGCTACCAAAAGGCTTCCCGGTAAGCTAAGGAGCGACGGAGACACAGGGGAAAAGACTTCTCCGCTCCGTCGCTGAGGTAAAATGGCAGCTCGGCTGCCTCGTGGCCACCCCTTTTATAAGGGAGCTGGCCACGCCCCTAACTACCCGGATTCTCTGTCCTGGGGGGGGGGACCCGCAAAGAGCGCGGCGGCCATTTTGGCGCCGCGCTTGCATTATCTTGGTTTTCTTGATATATGGTCTCAAGCCAGCTTTTGCACTCTCCTCCTTCAGCCCAATCAAGAGATTCTTTAGGTCTTCCTCACTTTCTGCCATTAGGGTGGTATCGTCTGCATATCTCAGATTGTTGATGTTTCTCCCAGCGATTTTAATCCCATATTGTGATTCCTCCATCCCTGCACTGCACATTATGTGCTCTGTGTATAGGTTGAATAGGCATGGTGACAAAATGCAGCCTTGTCTTACTACTTTTCCTATTCCAAACCACTCTGTCATTCCCTGTTCTGTCCTAACTGTTGCTTCTTGGTTCATGTACAGATTTCTCAGGAGGTATATGAGGTGCTCTGGTATTCCCATCTCTTTAATTACTTGCCACATCTTGTTGTGGTCCACACAGTCAAATGCCTTAGTGTAGTCAATAAAACAAAAGTAAACTTGTTTCTGGTATTCCTTTGTTTTCTCCATGATCCAGCGTATGTTGGCAATGTGGTCTCTAGTCCCCCTGCCTCTTCTGAAACCTGCCTGCACCTCTGGTAATTCTCTTTCCACATGCTGCTGAAGTCTATCCTGTATTATCTTGAGCCTAACCTTACTGGCGTGTGGGATGAGCGCGATTGTTCGATAATTTGAACATTCTTTGGCATTGCCCTTTTTTTGGGATTGGGACGTATACTGATCTTTTCCAATCCTGTGGCCATTGTTTTGTTTTCCAAATCTGCTGGCATATTGAATGCAGTAATTTGACGCCGTCATCTTTTAGCGCTTTGAAAAATTCAACTGGGATACCATCATCTCCATTAGCTTTGTTGTTTGCAGTGCTCTTTAGGGCCTTTATGACTTCGCTCTCCAGGATGTCTGGCTCAAGTTCAATTTCTTCATCATTGTGATTGTCAGGAGTGTTGAGGTCCTTTTTGTAGAGTTCCTCTGTGTACTCTTTCCATCTTTTCTTTATCTCTTCTACATCAGCTAGCTCCTTTCCTTCTTTGTCCCTTATCATGGTCATTTTTGCTTTAAATGTTCCCTTGATTTCCCCGATTTTTTTGAAAAGATCTCTCATTCTGCCTCTTTTGTTGTTTTCCTCCATTTCTCTGCACTGTTCTTTTAGGTAGTTTTCCTTATCTCTCCTTGCTTTTCTTTGAAATTCTGTGTTCAAATGATTGTAGTTTTTCTTTTCTCCTTTGGCTTTTGTGTTCCTTCTTTCCTCTGCTATTTTAAGAGCCTCATCAGACAACCACTTTGCTTTCTTACTCTTCTTTTCTTTTGGTATGGTTTTCTTTGCTGCTTCCTGCATGATGTCCCTCATCTCTGTCCATAATTCTTCTGGTACTCTATCTATTGAGTCTAAGCCATTGAATCTGTTCATCACCTCCACCGTGTATTCTTTAGGGATGCTGTCTAGGTGATATCTTTCTGGTCTCCGTGTTTTCCTTATTTTCTTTAGTCTAAGCCTGAATTTTGCGATCAATAGGTTGTGATCTGAGCCACAGTCTGCTCCACGTCTTGTTTTTGCTGACTGTATGGAGGTTCTCCATCTTTGGCTGCAGAGTATGTAGTCAATCTGGTTTCGGTGTTGGCCATCTGGTGATGTCCATGTGTAAAGTCGCCTCTTGTGTTGCTGGAAGAGAGTGTTTGCTATAACCAGTGCATTCTCTTGGCAGAACTCTATCAATCTTTACCCTGGTTCATTCTGTGATCCAAGACCAAATTTGCCTGTTATTCCCTCCACTTTTTGATTTCCTACTTTGGCATTCCAGTCTCCTAATATAATTTGGACATCATTTCTTGGTGTCTGTTCTATGAGGTGTTGTAAGTCCTCATAGAACTGGTCCATTGTGGCTTCATCTGCACCAGTGGTTGGTGCGTATATTTGGATCACAGTGACATTGAAAGGTTTGCCTTGAATTCTGAGCTGGCCACGCCCCTAACTACCCGGATTCTCTGTCCTGGGGGGGGGGACCCGCAAAGAGCGCGGCGGCCATTTTGGCGCCGCGCTTGCATTATCTTGGTTTTCTTGATATATGGTCTCAAGCCAGCTTTTGCACTCTCCTCCTTCAGCCCAATCAAGAGATTCTTTAGGTCTTCCTCACTTTCTGCCATTAGGGTGGTATCGTCTGCATATCTCAGATTGTTGATGTTTCTCCCAGCGATTTTAATCCCATATTGTGATTCCTCCATCCCTGCACTGCACATTATGTGCTCTGTGTATAGGTTGAATAGGCATGGTGACAAAATGCAGCCTTGTCTTACTACTTTTCCTATTCCAAACCACTCTGTCATTCCCTGTTCTGTCCTAACTGTTGCTTCTTGGTTCATGTACAGATTTCTCAGGAGGTATATGAGGTGCTCTGGTATTCCCATCTCTTTAATTACTTGCCACATCTTGTTGTGGTCCACACAGTCAAATGCCTTAGTGTAGTCAATAAAACAAAAGTAAACTTGTTTCTGGTATTCCTTTGTTTTCTCCATGATCCAGCGTATGTTGGCAATGTGGTCTCTAGTCCCCCTGCCTCTTCTGAAACCTGCCTGCACCTCTGGTAATTCTCTTTCCACATGCTGCTGAAGTCTATCCTGTATTATCTTGAGCCTAACCTTACTGGCGTGTGGGATGAGCGCGATTGTTCGATAATTTGAACATTCTTTGGCATTGCCCTTTTTTGGGATTGGGACGTATACTGATCTTTTCCAATCCTGTGGCCATTGTTTTGTTTTCCAAATCTGCTGGCATATTGAATGCAGTAATTTGACGCCGTCATCTTTTAGCGCTTTGAAAAATTCAACTGGGATACCATCATCTCCATTAGCTTTGTTGTTTGCAGTGCTCTTTAGGGCCTTTATGACTTCGCTCTCCAGGATGTCTGGCTCAAGTTCAATTTCTTCATCATTGTGATTGTCAGGAGTGTTGAGGTCCTTTTTGTAGAGTTCCTCTGTGTACTCTTTCCATCTTTTCTTTATCTCTTCTACATCAGCTAGCTCCTTTCCTTCTTTGTCCCTTATCATGGTCATTTTTGCTTTAAATGTTCCCTTGATTTCCCCGATTTTTTTGAAAAGATCTCTCATTCTGCCTCTTTTGTTGTTTTCCTCCATTTCTCTGCACTGTTCTTTTAGGTAGTTTTCCTTATCTCTCCTTGCTTTTCTTTGAAATTCTGTGTTCAAATGATTGTAGTTTTTCTTTTCTCCTTTGGCTTTTGTGTTCCTTCTTTCCTCTGCTATTTTAAGAGCCTCATCAGACAACCACTTTGCTTTCTTACTCTTCTTTTCTTTTGGTATGGTTTTCTTTGCTGCTTCCTGCATGATGTCCCTCATCTCTGTCCATAATTCTTCTGGTACTCTATCTATTGAGTCTAAGCCATTGAATCTGTTCATCACCTCCACCGTGTATTCTTTAGGGATGCTGTCTAGGTGATATCTTTCTGGTCTCCGTGTTTTCCTTATTTTCTTTAGTCTAAGCCTGAATTTTGCGATCAATAGGTTGTGATCTGAGCCACAGTCTGCTCCACGTCTTGTTTTTGCTGACTGTATGGAGGTTCTCCATCTTTGGCTGCAGAGTATGTAGTCAATCTGGTTTCGGTGTTGGCCATCTGGTGATGTCCATGTGTAAAGTCGCCTCTTGTGTTGCTGGAAGAGAGTGTTTGCTATAACCAGTGCATTCTCTTGGCAGAACTCTATCAATCTTTACCCTGGTTCATTCTGTGATCCAAGACCAAATTTGCCTGTTATTCCCTCCACTTTTTGATTTCCTACTTTGGCATTCCAGTCTCCTAATATAATTTGGACATCATTTCTTGGTGTCTGTTCTATGAGGTGTTGTAAGTCCTCATAGAACTGGTCCATTGTGGCTTCATCTGCACCAGTGGTTGGTGCGTATATTTGGATCACAGTGACATTGAAAGGTTTGCCTTGAATTCTGACTGACATCATTCTGTCATTTTTGAGATTGTATCCCATTACTGCTTTTCTCACTCTTTTATTGACAATTATGGCTACTCCATTTCTTCTAAGGTTTTCTTGTCCACAGTAGTAGATATGATGGTTTCCAGAGCTGAATTCACCCATCCCTGTCCATTTTAGCTCACTGATGCCCAAGATGTCAATGCTTATTCTTTCAATCTCATTTTTACCACTTCCAGTTTACCTTGGTTCATTGATCTCACATTCCATGTCCCTATGCAGTATTGCTCCTTACAACATTGCATTTCCCCTCCCCCTTTCCTGTCCCTCCCCTTTCTCCCCTCTGTGGTGTTAAGCATCCTGTATCACCTAGCCTGCTCCTTTGTTTTGCCTTTTGTTTTGGTCAATAGGGTTCTCTTGGCAAGATTTGTGGCGTGGTTTGCCGGTGTCTATGCCATTTTTCTCTCCTCATACATTTTATAACAGTTTTTAAAAGTTTAAAACATTTAAGACAACATATTATCATGCATATTATCACACTTTAAAACACAGTCTCTATGTCAGTTTCTATGTTTAGTCAGTATAAAGTGTCTATGTCAGTTGCTATATTAGGTCTTCTACATTTGCATATCAGCTACTTATCCTTTGCCTGGGACTCTGGCTCTCCTCCTCCTCCTCACCCCCCCACCCCCCCTGGGGGTGGCTGCCCGGCGGCGGCGGCGGCAGGCCCTTTTGCCGCTTAGCCGGCTCTCCTCCTCCTCTTCGCCTCCTGGCTGGGGGTGGCTACCCGGCGGCGGCGGCGGCAGGCCCTTTGCCGCTCGCCCAGCTCTCCTCCTCCTCCTCACCCCCGCCCGGGGGTGGCTGCCCGGCGTCGGTGTCGGAAGGCCCTTTTGCCGCTCGCCCGGCTCTCCTCCTCCTCTTCACCCCCCGGCTGGGGATGGCTGACCGGCAGCGGCGGCGGCAGGCCCTTTTGCCGCTCGCCCGGCTCTCCTCCTCCTCTTCACCCCCCGGCTGGGGGTGGCTGCCCGGCGGCGGCGGCGGCAGGCCCTTTTGCCGCTCTCCCGGCTCTCCTCCTCCTCCTCACCCCCTGGCTGGGGATGGCTGCCCGGCGGCGGCGGCAGCAGGCCCTTTTGCCGCTCACCCGGCTCTCCTCCTCCTCCTCCTCACCCCCGGCTGGGGATGGCTGCCCAGTGGCGGCGGTGGCAGTCCCTTTTGCCGATCGCCCGGCTCTCCTCCTCCTCTTCACCCCCCGGCTGGGGGTGGCTGCCTGGCGGCGGCAGGCCCTTTTGCCGCTCGCCCAGCTCTCCTCCTCCTCCTCACTCCCGCCTGGTAAAACTACCAACAATAATAACTAACACAACTAGGACATACTCAGTAAATTCTCTTCAAATATCTTTAAAATAATTTATTTTTGTTAGTCCCTTTTTAAACCTTAATTCACATGTTAATCTAACATTTATTGTCATATTTCATCATTCTTTAAAATCATATTTACAATATATTTTCCATGTTTAACCATAAGTAATCTCATAGCTGTTACTATTACAACAATCATTTCTTTCTAACCATTTATTTCCAAAATCCAAGAATAAAGCAATTCTGGGACACAGTTCTAATTTTTGTAGACAGTATTTGGTTAATTTCTTCAAAAATTTTCTTCCATATTTCTTAACACATTTACAATCCATTATTAACAAATTAACAATACATTAAATGGAGATACAGTGGAACCCTGCTTTATGGACAGCTTGCTTAATGGAAAACTCGCGACACGGAAAGAAATCCATAGGAAATGACAACCCGCTTCACATAAATTTTTTTGGAACATTTTTTTTTGTTTTCAGTGCATTCCTAAAGGAAACCACGCTTCCCTTTACAGAATTTTTTCAATGCATTCTTATGGGAAACAACACAATGCTTTCCTATGGGCAGTTCGCTTTAAGGAAAAATCGTTATAAGGGAAACCCTGCAGAACAGATTAATTCCGTAAAGTGGGGGTTCACTGTATGTCCCAGTCTCTTTCTTACAACTACATCAGTCCTTATGTTTAGCATCATAATGACTTAACCATACTGGAGTCATATACCATCTCCAAACAATTTTGCAACAATTCTCTTTGATTCTAACTCACATATTTTTCATAATCCTTTGTTTCCATATTCTATCCCATTCTTCTTCCTTGATTTTAACCCAATGCACACCATGCATGTGCAGAACATTCAGAGCATGCACAGAATGTGTTTTAATTCTGCTCCTGGGATTGGCAAGGGCGTCTGGGACCAGGTTTGGCTTGTGGGCCATAGGTTGTGAATGCCTGCTTAAAGCTGTTTCTAAAATTGATCTTAGAACTTCCTCACTCTCCATTAGTAATTTATAAATCTTGCTAAGCCCTTTGTTGTTATTTCCTTCTGTCCTAACTGTATTATCAACTCTTCAAACATAGTTAGCCTTCTACACTTACCATATTGTTTTAACCAATATTTAATCTATTTCTCCAATTGCAAGTGAATCAAACTTGATGAAAAATGGTGAGGAGTTGACATTTAACTCTGTTTGAATTAGCACAACAATTACAGGAGAAATATTACCTACAACTGAAATCTTTGTAATGATTCAGAATATAAAATCATGAGAGCCTCCTACAGTAGATAAGTAGTTGTCCCTTGGCAACCCACAAGCCCAGCCTGAGCTGAATACAACCCTCCTGCTTACTGGTACTGTATGTTTATAATCTTTACCTCCAGTGGTGGGATTCAAAAAATTTTAACTACCTATTCTGTGTGTATGATATAGTGGGCATGGCCAGAGGGAAAGCCCTATGTCACACCTGCGTTAGGACTACAGTAGAACCTCGGATAAAGTCCAAACTCCATTCCACATCCTTAATAAGGCTCTTCTATAGAACTTTGTGCTAGAGACACAAAAGTCTGCTTTTTGAGCGATTTGGGAAGCCTGGCTTTACACGCACACCACTAACTCTCACTATATCTAGAGCCTCCACTTTATAGTTATACCAGTACCAACAGTAAATTACTGCTAGAAAAATTCTAAGACTTCTAATAGCCTAACAATGTCCTTACATTTGTATAAACCTCTTTTGTATTCTTTTGCAGGTATATCACTTCAAGTAAGTGATATCACAACAGTAGTAGGAAACCTAGATTCTTACAAAATATTTCCTTGCACCATCAATCTCAGCTGTTAAAGGAGTGATTTTGCATTTGCAAAAAAGCATTCTTGGCACTAAGATTTAACAGATTAAGCTTCCAATTATTTCTTTAAAAACTTAACAGCCGGCATATAAAAAAATCTTTGGAACTTCTTGCAGCTTCCATCCCATTTAGCTTTAGCTTGTAGGATGAAAAAGTATGTCAGTAATTTAGCATTTCTGTGATTCGTTTCTCAGAAATTTTCTACATCCTTCAAAATTTAAAGCAATATATTTAATGATCAGAACATGACATTATATCAATCTGAATTATATTAATGGCTAGTGGGTATATGAATACTTAGCATATATAGAAATATCTCTCTGTGATGAGCTGAATACATATTAGAAACTAGGGATACTGCAATACTCCATCATATATCACCCAGAAAATTCTGCATTACCTTTCCACTGCGGTTAAGGAAAAATATAATGAATCACATGATAAACTCCTGTCCAGCTGTAAAAGAATAACTGAAGATGCCCATTTTAGGTATTATACCTGTCAAGCAGATATTTAGTTGCTTTTTACATATTTTTCTCATTGACAAATAACACTATTTCAACATATATCTATGGATACTAAATGGAAAGACTAGTTTTGATGAATCAATTTCATGAGACAAAGCCACTCACATGAATAGGCATGAAATCTGCTGGTTTTCTCAAAAATAAAAGAAAAAAAACAGTGGAAAAAACATGGCAATAATGTTAATAATGTTAAACTGTACCATTTCCCCCATGTTATCTTGATTTCAGCAGCCTTAATTTGTGTCTGGTGGGGAGGCAATGTCTATTGTTCAGGCAGTGGAACCAGAGTGGTCTACTGCAAATCACCTAGATATGTATTGATAGATTCCTGCCTACCTTTTTTTTCCTTACCTCTGCCTTAAAACAAGTACCCATCTGTAATATCAGGCCACTTAGGAGAGACAGGATACCAATAACTGAGCTCTGTAACAAGCACAGATGACATCATTACTCCACGAGAGACAAACCGAGAACTTAAAAATGTTACTTTTAAGGATGATAACTCCTAGAATGCCCCATGTCAACAGTCATATTGGCTGGAGAAGGTAGGAGTTCTATTTCCCCCACCCAAAAATGCCCTTTTCCCAATATCTGGCAAAACATGTCTCTTTAAAGCAGGGATTCACAACCTAAGGCTCATGGTCTGGGTCTGGCCTGCAGTGTCATTTCATGTGGCCTGCCACCCTCACTCCCACCGCCACCACTACCGCCACCGGAAGCAGCAGAGGTGGCAAAAGCAGCCAAAAATGCACCACCCTCATTCCCACTGCCACCGGAAGCAGCGAAAACAGCCAAAAATGCTGCTGTAAATGCACCTGTGGCTGTCGTAAATGCATTTATGACAGCTGCGGGTGCATTTATGGCAGAGTTTACAGTGGGAGGAACCATGTGTCTGACCCCCTCAGCTGTCTGGGGGGCACGGTTTGGCCCACAGCACAAAAGGTTTGAGAACCCCTGCTTTAAAGGTATAGCTAGACCCTAGAATATGAAGTCTAGATTTAGGTAATCCCCTCCAACGTGTATGTAGTTTGTATTGCCAAAAAGGACTCCTACATTTCAATGTGCTAAACCAACTGCTAAAACTCCCATCTCCTTTTGCTTGCCAGGATTCAGAGCAAGACTGAGTCCTTCATGATTTGAACTAAATTGTGGGAGGAATCAAATTGTATTTGTAAAATGATGTGATTTGATCCTGAATATATATGAGTTGACATGTCAAAATAATTTCATTAGGAGTTCAATCTTCTGTTCATTTTACAATGAAATATGTTATCATCAGATTTACATGACAGATGAATAAATCTCAGCAGAAGAAAAATAAATGTACAGAAATTTCATACTGAAAGGGGAAATGTTAAGAACCAGTAAGGAGAAAACTTCTGTGCCCTTGTTTCTTCTGTCCCTGACTTAAGAGTATGATGTAATGAGTAAGTGATATTGGGCACTCAACAATCCTTAGGATATTACCAATTTTTGAGATTTGACCCTAGTATAAAATCTCTCTTAGATATTATTGTGAGAGCTGATTTCCTGGAGCAGCAGCAGGAGAAATGTTGAGACAATTTTCACAGTTTTTGCAGAAATTAATTTTGATAGTCCTGTGCCGATTCAGTTGCAGGAAATGTCCTCCTGTCAGCTGTTTTCTAGTTTACCTTTATTCCCCTAAAAACAACAGGTAGGGTGAAAACCTTTGTTTTGGTTAATAAACTGGAAATCTAAGAGGGAAGCATTCTATTTGTATTTTTATTTGCATCCTGCTTTGTAGTCTCTGTAGTATTCACATAGTTAGGGCAAAGATCACTTGCTAAGGATGTATGTTTGTGTAAATACCTTGTTATTGTGTGTACAACTAACCAATAAAATGAGCTGGCAGAGCAGCGATTCAGAAGCACAGCACTGAACACGCAGCACTGACCATTTGAACAATAGAAACCTGTCTCACTTTCTGAGTTAAACTCCTACATCTGTGCTGCCATGCCTGAAGTAATTTTTGGATAATCTTTTCAGGGTAGTGCAGCTAGCACAGGGATTCTTAACCTGCAGCCTGCGACACCATTTCATGTAGCCCCCCCCCCCCCCTCCACCACATCAGGAAGGCAGAGGAAGGGCAACGTGGCCATCTGGCCCCTGAACCTGTCTGAGGTGGCGTGACCTGGCCCCCAGCTTAAAAGGTTTGAGAACTCCTGAGCTAGCATGTAGTCAAGGATTAATTTAATTTAATTTAATTTAATTCTTCAATTTTTATCCCGCCCACTCGGGACAAACCTGACTCAGGTCGGCGTACAAAATTAAAAACATATAAAAAACAAGTTAAACAATTAAAAAAAACACCCACCTACCCAACCTTCTACCACCACCCCATTAATAAAAAGCTAGAAGGGGAATAAGAGGAATGCAGAAATACAGAGGAGGGATACTAATTGGACTCTAGCTGGAAATGAGCCAACAGGCTGGGGCCATATTCCTATTAAGACCCCATACCTGCCCTGCCAGCCAGGTCTTCCAACCTTTCCTGAAAGGCAGCAATTCTGACTGTAGCCTCAATTCTGTTGGGAGGAGGTTCCAGAGGGCTGGTGTGGACACGGAGAAGGCCCTTCTTTATGTGCCAGAGAGGCAAGCCCCTCTAGCTGAAGGCACCACTAGAGAGCCCCTCTGGTCCACTCTGTTTGGATGGGCAGACACTCTTGGGATGATGCGGTCTCTCAGGTATCCTGGCCCACCGCCATACAAGGCTTTAAAGGTCAAAACCAGCACCTTGAATTGCACCCGGAGGCAAACTGGTAACCAGTGCAGCTCCCGGAATAGTGGGGAGGTGTAAACATAATGCCCGCACCCCATCACCACCTGGGCAGCCACATTCTGAACCAGCTGCAGCCTCTGAATGGTCATCAAGGGCAGCCCCATGTAGAGTGCATTACAGTAATCTAGTTTGGATGTGACCAGAGCATGAGTGACCCTGAGTAACTGGTGGATTACTCTAAGGTGAGCAAAAGCCCTCCTAGCCACGACCACCACCTGCTCTTCCAGCAGCAGCCGCGAGTCCAGGAGGACCCCCAAGTTGCACACCGGGTCTGTCTGGGGTAAAGATGCCCCATCCAAGACCAGAGTTGGTAACTCACTGGATAACACCGGACCCCTGACCCATAGCCACTCAGTCTTGCTAGGGTTCAGTTGAAGCTCGTTGTCCCCCATCCAGACCCAAACGGCCTCCAGACAGGACTTTGACCATATCACTGGGATCACCATGGGCCGAGATGTACACATGAGTGTCATCCGCATACTGATGGTACCGCGCCCCGTGAGAACGGATGATCTCACCCAACAGCTTCATGTAGATCTTAAATAGGAGAGGAGAGAGCACCGAGCCCTGTGGCATCCCATATTTGAAGGGCCTAGGGATGGATTTCTCACTCTCCAACCACATCAACTGGGTACAGCCCTCCAGAAATGAGGAAAACCAGGACAACACCGTGCCCTGGATCCCCAATCCTTTGAGCCATTCCAGAAGGATACCGTGGTCGACGGTATTGAAGGCTGCTGAGAAGGCAAGGAGGGCAAGGACAGTCAGATGACCACCATCCCGCTCCCGCCAGAGATCATCCATCAGTGCGACCAATGCCGTCTCCGTAAGTATTAAGGCTGAATACTTTGAAATAAAAGCCTTCACTTTCCCTTTTATTTTCTCTTATTTCAACTATTGGACAAATACTCAGGCAAGACTAGGGCTCAAATAAATCTGTTAAGTAGATGGCAAAAAATATAATGCAGCAGTACACTGCATCTTAGTTGAAAAGAAATAAACAGGAAGTAAAAAACTCAAGCAAATGATTGCAAGAGGACACCATCCAGGATCTCTTGTGGCTCCCCTTGGAAGGAAGAGCAAGGCGAGTTTCTTCTGGAAACAGAACCGAAGAGGGGAGGAAGGAAAGAGCTGGAGTTGGATGGCGGCGATGGTGATTGGAAGTGCCTTTCCTCAGGACGCACCGCCGAGTGGGGGTTGGAGAGGTGTTGGTGCGGGCACCTGGGATTGGAGAGGTGTTGGTGCGGGCACCTCCTCTCGCCTTCACTGGACCAGCTGGCCTGGCCGGCCCTGCTCCAATAACCACGGAACACGGCAGAAGGGGGAGGAGACCCAACTGCAATGGGGAAAGGGAGTTTTCAAAACAAAATAAAAACAACCGCAAAGGCCGCTGCCTACCTGGGGCGCTCCCAATTGAACCCAAAGTTAGAGCCATCTCCTTCCCCCGCCCTCCCCCTGGTGCCTTACATTTTCCCTGCATCTGGTCTCCCCACTCCACCACCCCGAGCTCGTCAAAGTTACTTTTCCTCCCCATCTGCCCCTCATCTGAAGAAGGCTCTTTTTGGAGATGATAACTGTTACTGGTAATTCCCAAATAATTTCATCCTGAATTGTCTGGCACAGCGGGGGTGGTGGTGGTGGTTAATAATATTTCTATGTTTTTAAGGATTTTTAAATTGTTTTATGTTGGTTTTAACTTGTGTACACCGCCCAGAGTCCATTGGATAGGGCGGTATATAAATCTATTTTTTAAAAAAACTTACTTCTGATTTAAGCCTACTTTAGCTTTCCCCTGAAAGACCAAAATACCCAAACAAAAAGAGATGTTCTTCTAAAAGACATTTGACTATATTCCTGCATAGAATGAAGACATGTGACAAAAGTTAAGTTTCAAATAAGACCATCTCTTTATTGGCCAAGGCAGGGGCCCTCCTGCTACCAACTCAGCATCAAGAAGGGATAACCTCAAAAGTCCAGAAGGTGGTGTTTGCTTTCTCCCTTGTGTCCATCCCTTTCCCCAGAAGATGTCTGCAGGTGTACACCACAACAGGCTAATCACGACACACCTACCCCAACACATGCTCCTTGCCAAGATGGGATAAGTATAAACAAATCCAAAGAACTGTATAAGGAACACATTGTTGTTGAATAGTGTGGCCTGAGAAAGCAAGTTATTCCAAGTCGTTTTCAAGCTTGAAGGCAACTAATGCACTCCAATAATGTTACAGGGATGGGTGAACTAGAAGAAGACCCAGAAGAGACTTTAGAAAAGGCTTTATAAATCCTACGCCATTGTTATCACACAGCTACAATTGGGGACCCAAACCCAATGGAGATGAGTCAAACCACCTATGGCACAATGCCACAGGAGAGGACATCTTATGAACATGTTTTGGCCTTGTTATCAAGATGTTTCCAGGCTGCTGTAGAATGCCACTGTTAAGTTAATGTAGGTGACTTTTTATTTTCAAAATCTATTAAATGTCATCTGTTTTGTTTTTCCTCTTACTTTGCCTTTTCATTACATTTTTCTTCCTATTTCTCATTTTCACACTGCCTTATATTTAGCCTCAACAGCTAATTTCTTCTCATTTGAAATATTAAACAGTATTGAAATTAATATTTGTTCATAATTTGGCAATATTGGTTTATTTTTACAAATCCACACTATCAAGATGATGGTAAGGATATTTCAATATGTCTGCATTTAATTCAGCATGATGCAATGATACTTAAGCATATAGAATATTAATTTTTAGTGATTTATTTTTTAAAATGTGCATGCAAATGACATAATGAAATGTTGGAGGTATCCATTTTCTTTAGTCAACTTGCATTACAATATGCAAAACATTTTTATTTTCTGCAAGGACAATCAAACTTTTCAAATTTAAATGTTTGTTTTCACTCCAAATAAATTATAATTTAAAAGATGGATACATATTATGTGAAATAAAATCTTGAAATCCAGTTGCAATTCCCAGATAGAATAGACACATTGGATCAGTAGGGATTGGGTAAGTCAACTGCTGTATAAGGTCCACTGATTCAATTAAACAAACAAATCAACCATGTGATCCATATACATAACAAATGTAGAATAAGAAGGTGATACCTATTTTGGATCAATAAAATTAAAAAAAATCATTGCATGCTTTTGTGATTCAATATCACTTCTTCAGGAAAAGGTAAGGAAAGTCCAAATTTTCATGGCATGTTGGTGTTTGCCAGGCTCTGTTCTTAAAAATAAATGTGAAGTAGCAGTACAGTTTATATCCCTCCCCCATCCAACAGACACAGGAAACCAGGCCTCCACTAACAGCTCCTCCCAAATGGGTCCATTGAGGCCACAGCCCTTCTCTCCAGCCAGGTCAAAGCAATGCAGATTTCAGTATCCTCCATCAGGGAATCGGAGGGGGGGGGGGGTTGGTTCACACAACTGGGTATTCCAATTGTAGCCAAATCAAAGTCAATTTAAATATTAAAACAGCTGATTTGTTTGTTTTATGAAACTTCTGTGGATACCAAAAATAGCCGCCTGAACTGCATGGACATTTTAATATTGGAACGACATCAATGCAGATTGAACCACTAGGTAATATTTAAATGGAAGGTAGTCTTTCAGTTATTCTGCACTGAAGTACGATGCATAGTGGAATGGAATAATAGATAGTGAAGCCATTGTAGGAAGGGTATTTCCTAAACTCGCCCCGGTCAGCATCATGGCTGCACTGTTTTGAACTAGTTTTTAAACAATCTTCAAAGGCATCCCCACATCCATCACACTACAGGAATCCAGTTAGGATATAATTAAGATATGTGTCACTGTAGCCAAGTGAGAGATCTCCCATAGTATCTTTAAATTTCCTGTCGGGATATTTTCTTATATGGGATATAATATAGGATATAATAGTACAGTAAAACCCTGATTTATGAAAAAAATAGTTTCCATGGCCTATTTCGTAACTCAAAATTTTTCGTAACTCGCAGCATGCATTAAAAAAACAAAATAAAAAAACTGAGAGATTTCCTACCTTCCGGCTGCTGCTGCTTCCTTTTTCTTACACTTCCAATGGTGCTGGGAGTGATTATTAGTGCCCAAAATGGCAGTGGTGCCATTTTGGGCACAAAAAACCCCCAGAATTTTTGAGATATGATTTTCTTCCATATCCCAGGGTATTTCGTAACTCAGGTTTTTTCGTAAGTCGGGACCCCAGTTTACAAAAAAAACATTTCGTAAGTTGAAAAATTCATATCTCGAGGCGTTTGTAAGTAGGGGTTTTACTGTAGTTGCATTTGCATGGACTACAGAAGGGGTTCCCAACCTAAGAACCACAGGCTGGATCTGGCTCATGCCCTCCAAGGGCATTCAAGAAACAAAATGGCCACCCCAGCTGTTGGGACAAAATGGCCACTCCCATCATGCATGCAGGGCAAAATGGCCATCCGGCCCTCAAAGCTGACTGAGAGAGTGTGACCCGGCCCCTGGCTTGAAAAGGTTGGGAGCCTTTTATATATTTAAATTAACACCCTTTCTTTGTTCTTTTGGTCATGGTATCAAGGAGGGATTTGTAGCCAGGGCACTGCTATACTCCAGATTTTGTTCCAGTAAATCTAACACAGTAAATCTAACACAAACACTTGGAACAAGAAGGTACAACTACACGATAAACAGTAAGTCAGAATAACAAAGAAGTATTTTCTGCATAGCATCAGCCATATTGCTTACATCAGAATTCAAATGAGTAAATGACATTTTATCTGCTGATAGGTTATTAATCAAAGGGAAATATTCAACTGAAGTATCTCATTATAATTAATCATTCAATTTTACATAATATGCCATTTATTCCACATCCAGTTGGAATCACAGTACATAAAAGAAATGTCAACTTCAAAAGGAGTATGCCTTTCAAATTGTATATTCTGCTTCTATGCACTATATTCTTGGGTAGCTGACTCTTATGATAATTTAAAATAGGCTGAATTATATTTTTAATTGCAGCCAATGGACATTTGCCCATCAAGTTCAAGACCATTACGTAAATCATTTAGATCTTCAGCTTAGAAATAACTTATACAACATCCAAATTTGATCAGATAGAACATCCGAAGCTAGTGGAAAACAGATAGATCCAAACATGTACTGATATTTTTACTGCATTTTGTTCTACATGTCTGAAAGAAAAGAACATTGAAATCGGGCACAGCGGAATATGCCATGACAGCAGGACTTGTGTATCTAGTAGCATTTTCCAACAAGGAGTCAATCTCTGTTCCTACAGAAGCCACCAGAATAGCTTTCAAGTTCATAATTTTATAAAAGGGAGTTAGAATAGAAAGCACTGGAAAAGTCCTGTAAATTTGTTAATATCTTTTTCTCAATGTACTGAAACTGCAAGACACTTGTAAACTAATCACAGAGATTAGATAATCAAGCTATCAGTCACAAAGCCCATCCATCTTTCCCCATGCAGTTTGGCTTTATTATATTGACAGTTTGGAGATACCAAATTGGTTTGGAAAACAAAACACCTAAGTCTCTTTCTCCTTCTGACATCACATTGCAGGTGATATGCTCAGCTGATTAGTTTCTGGTTTAATTCATTTTGGTGCATACTTGATTTATTCATCTCGTAAATATGTCCAAATAATGACAATCTGTTTCTAGATCCAGAATCTGAAGCAGAACCCTATTCTGAAGCATGTCTCAAATAACCATCTCTTCTCTCCCCGCCCCCTTTTCTTCTTCTTTTCTTTTGAGAACAATTAGTGAGAGATATTCAGCACAAATACTGGTTTTCCATGTTCATCTCTTAATGTTTCCAAACACTGCTTTCTAGCTGCTTTTCTTTTCACCTGACAGAGAAATGAGATATTTTTCATTTTGAATGGCAATTATTGTGACACATTCTGGGAGAAAAATAGGAATGCAGAGCTCCTATCAGCTCAGATATCGTTATCACTGCTATGAAAAGAAACATCTGTAGAAAAGCATACCTCCAACAGAGAGTCTAAGACAACATCGTATCCATTACTCTTTTCAGATGCCCATATATGGATTTTGCATGCTGCAAGGATGATTCAGACAATTTTCTGTTAACACTTAAATCACCTCAAAAAGGTAGTTCAATAATGGAATTTGAAACCCTTAAAGAAAATTATATGTTAGTTTGTAAATCTCCATGGGGGGGAGATTCTCACAGCATGCTAGAATCAAATCCCTCTCCTCCCTACTTCACCAGGTGAGTACATAAACACAGTTTGTATACAGAGATATCATGTGCTGGATTATCTCTGCTACTTTGTTTCAGCTAAGCACTCACATTCACACACACACAAACAAACCAATATGATAGCAACAGTGTCTGTATCAAATTCTTCCATTCTCAATATATTTCCTAGGGTAAACCATGGGGTAGCTGCATTCCAGTCAATAAAAACAGCTACCACTCATCTTCTCTTTTTATCCTTACTGTTATACTTTTAGAGGTATAATTCCAGTGTCTGTCCCAAAGCCATGTTTATAGTTCCGACTTGTTTCTGACTTTAAAAGGAAAGAAAGACCCACAAGCACAATAATATATGGCAACACTAATAACAATGGTCATGCATCTTAATTCTTATAACATACTCAGCTATTTCATTATTATTTCCTTTTTAAATACCGTGCTTTGTAAGCAGCTATGTTTCTCAAGTATTATGTCAAAAAGAGAAAAGAAACATAACTCTTCATATTTCAAACATATTGACTCTGCAGTAAATCCTCATATTCTTCCAACAAGAAAAAAACTTCCTAAACAATACCAAGAATCGGCAATAGACTTATCCTACACACACACACACACAAACAATCAATGGTAAAGTAACAGGAAGGAAAGCAACACCAGCCTTTTCTCACTCTTTTCTGGCAACACCTGTCATGTCCTGATGAAGCAGACAGGAGTCATTTTGAATCTTTTCATCCATGTTAGAAATAGTTTCTCACAGAAGGGGGCCAGAGACATTCATGCTGAGACATTTAGGGGAATGCGGGTTCCGCGAGCACAATTGGCACAAACGGCCCCTGGCAGAGGTTACACCGGTCGAAGAAGGTTCCTGGTCACTGGCCCTTGCCAGTATGGAAATTGGGGAGCGGATTTATAATCATAGGGTTGATTCACCCACATCTGACCTGACCGGCAGTTCTGCTGAGGGAAGCGAATCGCTAACCTCCGTTAGCAATTAGGCAATTACTCACTCACAGAAGAGCCTAAGCTCTAGTGCAAATAGTGGCCATATTTACCCTGGTGTAAGCCACGAACAATGGATTTCCCCTGTCAGTGTTTGCCCTAGTTAATTAACTTCCCCAAGAGAGATTCCCCATTAACCCGGGTAAATGGGTGATGTGATTTTTCTGTCAGATGACGATTCTATCACACGTTGCCTTCTATTCCTATATATGCTGATGCTTTTTCCTCAATAAACCACTGGTCTTCGCTCCATCTTGCCTCGTATCGTTCCTTGACCAGTCTCCTCCAGGACCTCACGGCCGCCCCGCGGCCCCAATCCAACATCTGGTGACCCCGAGACGTGATCTTACCCAAGAGTAAGCGATCAGCGCGGTCCGGTTCTACGCTAGAACCGTGTCCGATCATCCCGGAGGACAGCGCGGCAGCCCGGTCAGGAAGCCAGCCGATCGGGAAGACAGCTCCGCGACGAGGCATTTCAGAGAGGCATCCTACAGCTTGCTCTGGCTTTCACGGCGGCTTGCAGCACGGAAAAACGCGTTCCGCTCAGGGTCGGCTGTGAACCCCTGACAGCGCAGAGGCCACCGAGGGCCCGTGGCGGCAGTCCACGCTCCGAGCTCTACCCAGAGATTCGTCACACAAAAACTATTGCCTGAACTACAGACGCGTCGAATCGTCCCGAGAAGGAGACTTCAAAGGACCCCGCAGGTAATATGGGGACTTGTCCTCAGCAGCAACGTCCGTCCGCTAGTCAAAGAATTCATGAGGATGAATTCAAAATCCTGGCCAGGGTATATCAGATAAGCCTTCACAGTGGAGAACTAGCGCGGCTTTTGGTGTTCTTGAGGGAACACTGCCTGCTTTACCCAGGAGCAGGTACGTTATCCCTTCAGCTCTGGGATCAGATAGGAGTCTGCATTCAGCAACCCCCGAAAGCTCCAGAAGGCGTAATTCGCACATGGAGTAAATGTAGGAAACTTTTAGCAGAGGTAGATCCAGTCCGGGTAGAGGCTAAGGAACCCCCAGCATCAGCAGAGCCATCGGCGCCCACGGCGCTCTATCCGTCATTTCAGTTTAAGCAGAGTAGTGTAGGGAGCTTTCCCTCGGTGACAGCTGCAGACGTCACCGGTGGAATGCATGGAATGGGAAGCGCTGGCACTTCTTTGACAGCTACAGGTTCCCGAACTAAGAGTGCCCTTCAGCGCACAGTTGAGGAGGAGATCAGGAAGGGGGAATTGCCAGCAGAAGAACTAGCTGAGCTTAGTCAGATTTGTCCAATTCGCTTGGAAATGGATGCCCTCACAGGGCAGCAGCAGGTAGTTCATTCACCAGTCCCGTATAAGCTCCTCATGGCTATACGGAAGGCCATTTCAGAGACAGGACTACAGAGTCGCTTCACTAGGGGCACGCTTCAGCAAGTGTGCGAGAACACCATGTTCATCCCGCACGACTGGAAAGCCGTCATGCGGATGATGCTCAACCCCAGCCAGTATCTGCTATGGGACAGCGAGTATCGCCTCGAGGCTCAGGCAAGGGCTGCCAGGATGGGGGGGCAGCAATTCCTGACCAGTTATATGGCTCAGGTGCCTTCGAATCCATCGATGCGCAGACCGAACTGCCGCTCGCCTCCCTCCAGATGTCAGCTGAGGCGGCCTTCAGGGCTTTCCTCAAGGTCCCAGCAACTGGCAAAGCGGCCAAAAATTACACCGCAGTCAAACAGGGCACCCAGGAGTCCTACATGGACTTTATCAATCGCTTAGAGGAAGCGATTAGTAGGCAGATCGATAATGAGCAAGCCCAACAAGAGCTCATGATGAAATTGGCTAAAGACAACGCCAATCTCGACTGCCGTAAGATCTTGCAGTCACTGGGCAATCGTCCCGACTTGACTCTCACGGACATGATTAGAGCTTGCGCCGACGTTGGCACAGACTCCTACAAAATGGGTCTGCTGGCAGCAGCGGTGCAAGGGGGTAGGAGACCCAAGAATAAAAACAAAAGGGCATGTCACAATTGTGGCAAGGTCAGTCACTTCGCTAGGGAGTGCCGATCCAAGAGCGGCGGACAACATTCCGGCCGTTCCAAGGCTCCAACCACCCCATGTCCGAAGTGTAATAAAGGCTTCCATTGGTCCAGATTCTGTCCGAATTCGGGAAACCGGAACGCGGGCACGTCTCTGGCCCCGGTCCAAACAGAGGCTTCCCTCGCTCTGGGCGAGCCAGAGCTGGATTAGATTCTGTTCACATTCCGGACATTGCGAAGGCGCAGGCCAGCCCCAAGGGTAGTACAGGGCTAGAATTGACTTGCCAGGCGGACGTCACATGCGACTTGCCAGGCACAGTCTATCTGGTGGATTCCCAGTACATGGGACCCCTGCCCAAGGGCTTCATAGGCTTAGTTTTGCCTCGCAGTGTAGCAGGAGCACGCGGAATTCTTGTAATTCTGGGAGTCATTGACTCCAATTTTTCGGGTGTTCTCCAAGTTCAACTCTGGACGCACCTACCCCAGACCATTTGGTGTTTCATTGCATAATTTGTATTGTACTTTTTTGCAGCTATTATATTTGTTTGATATATTGTACCACAGAATTTGTAATAGCATTTTGAATATTGTATTTATTACTGTATTTTGAATTTTGTATTTCGTATGTAAACCCCTTGGGTTACCTTGGGGTTATTTATATGTTGTTAGCCGCCCTGAGTCGGCCATGTGCTGAATAGGGCGGGGTATAATCGAATAAACATAACATAACATAACAAGGGAGACATGTTAGCGCAACTGATTATGGTTCCTTGTAACTCGCCAGCAGATAGCCAGGGAAGGCTCAGGGACAGCGCAGGGTCCGGGTCAGAAGACCGCTCGAGCGCAAGTGAGGCAGTGCAAGGATACCAGGTCTTAGCGACAGTGGAGACCAACATAGAGTGGAAACAGCGACCAGTTATCGAGGTATTTTTGAATAAAAAATCATTCTCAGGGTTGCTGGATACCGGAGCTGACGTCAGCGTGGTCAGCCAAAGCCAGTGGCCACGAGAGTGGGCCATTGAGACGGTCTCCGATGTGTGGGGGGTAGACGGCATACAAGAAGCGTTTAGAAGCCGGGAGTGGGTGGAAGTCACGATCCCTAAGGCTGACAGCACAGCGGTCATTCGGCCGCACATTCTGGACGTGCACATCAACCTTTGGGGGTGAGACATTTTACAGCAATACGGTGCCACTCTTACCTTCGGGTAATGGCGTTGCCACTTAAATGGCTTACCAACACGCCAGTCTGGGTAGAACAATGGCCGGTAGTGGGGGAGAAGTTAGTTGCCCTAAAGCAACTGGTTAAAGAACAGCTAGACGCAGGACATATAGAGCAGTCCACTAGTCCTTGGAATTCGCCCATTTTTGTCATCAAGAAGAAGTCGGGGAAGTGGCGACTCCTCCACGATCTCAGAGAGATCAATAAGTGTATACAGCCAATGGTCCGCTCCAATGCGGCATCCCAAATCCAAATATGATTCCCGAGGGTTGGGAGATCCTGGTCGTAGACCTCAAGGATTGCTTTTACACCATTCCCTTAGACCCCAGGGACTGGGAAAGGTTCGCCTTTACGGTGCCGGTAGTGAACCACAGTGAGCCCACGCAGCGTTACGCGTGAAAATATTTGCCACAGGGGATGCTCAATTCGCCCACCCTGTGCCAAATTTATGTTCACAACGCACTGGCAAAGTTTCGAAACCTTCATCCCACAGCTTTAGTATGCCATTTCATGGATGATATCTTGGTCGCAGCGCGGCAACTCGGCAGTGAAATGTTTACAAACCTCCAGGCCAGCCTGGGGGAGAAAGGGTTACTCATTGCCCCAGAGAAAGTGCAGAGAACCGAGCCCTTCTCATACTTGGGTCATCGGCTTCTCCATTCTTTCGCAGCACCAGTTTTGCCCCAGATCAACTTAAAAGACTCAGTCACCTTGGTAGAATTGCAGCAGGTTTTAGGTAACATTAATTGGGCCAGACCGTATTTCAGATTGGATACGGATCTTCTAAAGCTGCTCTTCTCGCTGCTAACATTAGGTAAGCAGCCGGCAGACCGGATACAAATTCCTCGAGAGGCACGCTTGGCTCTCGAGAAAGTCAACCAAATTCTCAGTCAAAGGTGGGTGGACAGGATTGCTCAGGGGCCATATGCCCTGATCCTGAACTTGTACATCGTTCGGGCCAGATCCATGTTCACCGGAGCCCTAGGAGTGGACTCTGAGAGAGGAGCGAGTATCGTGGAATGGGTGTATTTACCGAACACCTCTTCCCGAAACATCGTTCCCCCCAAGAGCTGGTCTCCGCGGTGGTTTACCGCGGAAGGCTGAGAGCTAGGGACATTTCAGGGCATGACTTAGCAAAGATCGTGATCCCATTCACCAAGGAGCAAGTTCAGCAGCTGATGCAGCTTGGTGACTCGCTTCCAATTGCCTTGGAGGGATTCACCGGATGCTTGGCATACCACTTGCCTAAGGACCCCAGACTTGTCTCGCTTCAAACGCAGACAGTCAGCTTGTACAAATTGCTCTCACTGGTTCCACTTCAGGGGGCCAGAACAGTTTTTACAGATGGGGGTCGTACATATGGTGTCTTGACTTGGCAGGAGGGCCAGGCTTGGCGCACGCTGCTAACTCTTCCACAGAAGTCCGCACAGCGGGCAGAGTTGGCAGCGGTGAACCTTGCTTTGTGCACCTTCACCAAAGAACGCCTCAACATTATTACTGACAGTCAGTATGTTAGGATTTGCTTCACAGTCTACCGGGAGCATACATCACTCCCACGATAGACAAAAATTTGCTGAGTCTGTTCCTCACAGCTCAATTTCACTTGCGGAACCGCACGGAAGCGCTCTATATCGCCCACATCCGAAGTCACCAGGACCTGCCGGGTCCGATTTCCGCGGGCAATAGCAGAGCGGATGCGGCCGCAAAGGAGATTCAGCAACAGTCAGTGTTAGGTGTTTTCACTACTCCAATTCAGAGTCATGCATTCTTTCATCAGAATGCCAAAGCGCTCGCCAGACAGTTTAACCTGCCACTTTCTCAAGCCCAAGGCATAGTTCGCTCTTGCCAGCATTCTGCAGGGGCACCGGGGGGGCCCTCGTGGGGGGTCAACCCACGAGGGACAGAGGCTAACCAGGTGTGGCAAATGGACGTCACACATGTCCCGCAGTTTGGCAGATGGCAGTACATGCACGTTTGCATTGATACTTTCTCGCAATTCGTTTGGGCGACAGCGCAAAAAGGGGAGACTGCTTCCCACATGGAGCAGCACCTCCTAGCCTGCTTCGCGGCGATGGGCAAACCACGGCACGTGAAAACCGATAACGCCCCGTCCTACAGCTCCAGGCAGTTGGCTAACTTCATGGCCATCTGGGACATTAAGTATACCTTTGGCGTTCCTTACAATCCGCAGGGGCAAGCGATTGTGGAACGAGTCAATCGGACACTCAAGTCCTACATTGACAAACAAACAGAAAGGGGGGAGCCACCAGCCCTCCCCAAATCACAGGGTCAGCCACAGCATTGTCTGAACAAGGTGTTGTTCACCTACAATCACCTTAATGTTTTTTCCGATTGCACACCGCAGGAGAAACACTTCTGCCGCTCGGAAGCTCTCCCGCGGCCGCTGGTCCGCTACCGAGTGCCACCGGACCCTTCCTGGAGGGGCCCAGCGCCACTCGTAACCTGGGGAAGAGGGTATGCTGCAGTTATGTCTCCTACAGGTGTCATCTGGATTCCAGCCCGGTGCGTTAAGCCTCATTTGGAACCACATGGCGTGGACCCAGGCTGACCCGAGTCCGATCCCGGAGATGGAGGACCTCACCCTGACCGAGGGGACCCGGCGGAAGAAGCGGCGACAGCGGACGGAGCCGAAGTTCACCTGGGGGATGGTCAAGACCTTTTGCCGTGAGGCCGAGGACGTCGTCCGGCGCGAGGACGGGGAGCCAACGCCGGAGAACATCGTGTCTGCAGTTTTTTCCCTGATTACCGCCAACACCATGCCGGCCTCCATCATCCTGATCCTCTCCCTACTTGCTGGGGGAGGCGTTCAGGCAGCATCACTAAAGGCCAGCGATCTGATGCCAGGCGGAGATCTCTCTGCCCGGATGCACTACAACCTATGGGAAAGGTTGGCGGGTCTCGTCAACCAGTCCGATTTTTGCTTGAAGCAGGACATCTGTTCTGCCTCAGTTCTGAGCACCTGTCTCATCCCAGTGTGCCACACTCCAGACGCGCACACCAGGGATGGCGACTGGCTGGTGAGGCAGATTTTCGGTCCGTTTCTTCCAACAAGTTTCACAGCATACGCTCGCTGGGGAATGCAGCTGACCATGACCTTACCGGCTGATGCAGCCACTCTCCACACCCATCGAGTGGCAGTCAGCCCGAACTCTACTTGTGCTCGAATGACCGGCTGCTCCGCAGTTGGCCGGATTCGGCGCCGCTGCCTTGACGCTGGCAGCAGCAACTGGACTTGTAATAACCCAGAGACACTTGGTTCTATGTATGCTCATGTTACCCTACCTTCAGGTTGGTTCTTTACATGCAATCAGTACACTTGGAACTACATTCCCGCAAATGTATCAGATTCCATATGTTGTATCAGTCGCTTGACATTGTTACTCCCCACTAGGGATATGATTGTTCCAAGCACAAATGTTTCTGCACCCATACGGCGCACTCGTGCCACCCAGTTAGACAGCTCTTGTGATAGCAACATTAGGGTTCTGAGTCCAGCTGAGTACGTCTCGTTGGCAGTCAGCATACTTGGCGTGCCAGGCTTAGCCGTCGGCAACGCTCGGAGAATTGGTCAATTGGCTTGCGGATTAGCAAAGGCCATTAACCATACCTCTTCAGCGATAGCGCTGCTCAACCAGGAGCAGGCAGAACTTCGCCATGCCATACTAGACAATCGAGCAGCTATCGACTACCTTCTGTTGTTACATCATTTGGGTTGCGAATCTGTCCACAGCATGTGTTGCTTTAATCTCACAGACAACACCCGTAAAGTGCAGAGCCAGCTCACGGACCTCCACACCCTAGTCAAGAACATCAAGGAGGATTCTTCATGGGGGTGGTGGGATTCGTTGTGGTCATGGCTCCCATGGGGGTGGCTCCAGACAACGCTCAAAGTGATTGTGGGAGTGATTATACTGGGCATAGCAGGATGTTGTTTCATGCAATGTATTCCCTCACTGCTATCGAGATGTCCCCCATGGAGGGAACCCGGACACGTCATTCCCACACACCAGCTGATGCCCCTCCTATGCAGGGCCGTCTGTCAGGTCCAAAAATAACAGAGAAAGGGGGGATGCGGGTTCCGCGAGCACAATTGGCACAAACGGCCCCTGGCAGAGGTTACACCGGTCGAAGAAGGTTCCTGGTCACTGGCCCTTGCCAGTATGGAAATTGGGGAGCGGATTAATAATCATAGGGTTGATTCACCCACATCTGACCTGACCGGCAGTTCTGCTGAGGGAAGCGAATCGCTAACCTCCGTTAGCAATTAGGCAATTACTCACTCACAGAAGAGCCTAAGCTCTAGTGCAAATAGTGGCCATATTTACCCTGGTGTAAGCCACGAACAATGGATTTCCCCTGTCAGTGTTTGCCCTAGTTAATTAACTTCCCCAAGAGAGATTCCCCATTAACCCGGGTAAATGGGTGATGTGATTTTTCTGTCAGATGACGATTCTATCACACGTTGCCTTCTATTCCTATATATGCTGATGCTTTTTCCTCAATAAACCACTGGTCTTCGCTCCATCTTGCCTCGTGTCGTTCCTTGACCAGTCTCCTCCGGGACCTCACGGCCGCCCCGCGGCCCCAATCCAACAGGGGAAGTCCCTTGGAAAGTCCCTAACCTGACCACACCTCTGACCAACCAGGAGAGTCTCCACCTATACCCTAAAGAAGGGGTAGGAGCGATCCATCCTCTTATCAATGGTCTAATTGGTTGACTTTTCTTATCATAACCAAACCCTTCCTGGGGAGGAGAAATGTGGATCCAAAGAGTATAACTGGTTTCTCATTTCACGTCTAAGATGGGGACTGTTACTAGAACCCCAGGTTTTGCTAATACAATTCCCGCTATTTATTTATTTATCTCATTTATACCCTGCTTTCCTCTCCCAAGGGAGACCCAAAGCAGCCTAACAGCATATAAAATAGCAATTAAAACAACACAGTTAAAACATCAATCAAATATAAACACAGTTATAAACCCCTATCTAAAAATTACATTTAAACCAAATAAAACCTCAAAAACGACCCTCACCCACCCTCCATCCATATTAAAATAACAAAAACTAAAAATAACTGAAAAGGGCTAAGCAAAAAAGGACTGACAGGTCAAACTTCCATAAGGCTAGACAAGCCAGCGGGGTTGAGAAATAGAGTCATTCTCACCCCATACCTGCTGGCAAAGCCATGTTTTCAGATTTTTTTCTAAAGGAGGCCAACTGCGTCTGGAGGCACAATTCTGGTGACAAAAGGTTCCAAGGGGCCAGGGCAGACACAGAGAAGGCCCTCCTCCTGGTCCCCATTAGATGTGCTTTCTTCACTGATGGGACCAGCATGGAACCTCTCCGGTCCGCCCTCGTAGGACGGGTAGAGGACCTTGGAGCAACACAGTCTCTTAAGTATCCTGGTCCACTGTCATATAAGGCTTTAAATGTCCCCCTACCTCTAAGAAGAGCATAAATATCGAACGATAGCATTTTCCTGCCCATGATCATGCCAATGGGAAAGAAACTCTGACTAACTTTTATTCTCTGTGTGTTCTGTACTTTGTATTTTTCAGATGAAACTTTGAAATAAAACTTTGCTGCTTTATGTCTTAATGGAACTCAGTCATTTCAGGCTAATCTTGTTACAATAAGACTCTCTGCCTTACACGATACCAAACCTTGGAAATCGCATATTCCCTGGAGATGAGAAGAGTGGGCCCATGGGTCGGGTAAAGGTTCTGTTAGGTTCTGGTAATTGCTGCATGAGGGAGTGTGCATGCTGAAAAATACTGAGAGCAGCTTACTAAGAAACACCTGACTCATTTAACCAGGGTCCCGATCTGTGAGCGGTTTACTACAACACCAACCTTCACCCAATTTACCTTAATTTTTCACACTGGGAAAAATTCAAATAGAGGAAATCCCATAGGATTTTGTCCTGTCTGACTCTTACACATTTTTTTAAGAAATGATAATGTTCACAGAATTCACTTATTTCTTTGACTGCAATTCTTAAGACAAAGTATTTAATATCTCTTTGAAGATTTAAAAGCAAACCCAATGACACCTACATACCACCCCATAGTGCTTAAAGCACTCTTTGAGCAGTTCACAGATAATTAGCATTTTGCCCCCAACAATTTAGAAGTAGATTGACATTGTTGGACCCATTCAGGAGATGAACATTTTTTTAACCTAGGAAGAATGGAAAGCTGAGTCAACCTTGATCACCATCAGGATCAAACTCAAATCAGGAGCAGAATTTTAGTTGAGGACTGCAGCTTAACCACTGTACCATGAGTGTTTAAAGTATCAAAGACTAAAATAATTTAGCCATAGATAAAATGTCCTCGAGTTTCATATACACATGTGAGAGAATATTTCTGGGAATGGGAAAAGAAATACCTTATCCGGAAGTGTTGTTTTGAAACAAAAGGCCTCGGTGACACTTTTTTCAGTGATGTGGGCACTGCTGACCTGTGATAACCTGAGAGGAAGAAGGCATGAACACTGTAGCACTGTGGGGGACATGGGAACCTTTAAAGTAGAGTAACTTGGGAGAAAATCAAGACTTGTCCAAAGCAAAGTGCACATCCTTTAATGTTACCTAAATGAAACTGGGCTATTTGTGATGTTTTGAGCCTACTCTTGAATATATGAAGGGGCAGAAATATTATACATACAAATATTATACAAATGCCTACCATTTCTGCAAGAGTTAAATTTCTCTGTGCTTTCCAAATAAGGAAAACTCTAGAGGTGTGGAATGAGGAGATTTTTGTTTGTTTGTTTGTTACTGAAAGCTCCATCTTCAGGCAAAGGAAAAATGTCTCCAAGTGCCCCATTCTATTTCTAATCACAGAGCTCTGAAGAAGAACGCCAAAAACCAGCTGTTTTTAAATGAGCAGAAAAGAAAGAATTATTCATCCAAACTTTCTACATACTGTACACATCTTTCTGCCTGCCTATTACTCCTAAATGTCTCATTCCTTTCTTGAAGTTCTGTGGTTGGGGAATGCCGGTACAGTTCTAGCCCCAAACTGGAATAACAGCATTTCAACACATGTCCTCCAAATTTAAAAAACAACCCACTAATAAGATTTTCTGAACAATCCTAATCCTATTTACTTAGATGTTGATTTCTACACAATTTGCTTCAAAATAAAATGCCTTGTGTCTGGAGTCTTTGCCTGTAGATTTTAAACTATAACACAAATCTGTGAATTATGACTAACTGCCTTAAATCAAACAAAGGCTGCCAAGCTCTAATATGTGTCTATTTTTGATGATTTGGGGGGAATCTAGACAGTTCATAACACACTGCATGCTTGATGACCACAGCCCAGAGGTTCCCTGCAATCCATTTATTTTTTTAAAGTAAATATTCTTCCCTTTCTAAGAGCACGGAAGACATAATCACTGAGAAAAGGCAATACAGTATCCATTATTCACAGTGGTTGTATGGAATTGTTACGTTGATGGTGGCAGCAACAACTATTAGTCGCTTGTTGGCTTTTCAGTTATATCTACTTGGGTAACCCAGCAAACAATGCTTGTTCTATACTATTTTGTAGCAAAACAACACACACTAAAAATATCTATGGTGATCAGTGCTTCAAACCAGAAGTTCACATATCACTTATGGGACATGGCAAGAGAGAATGCTTCCTTGTAATGAGAATGAAATATTACAAAGTTCTCCCCACCCCACTAGAATAATTGCAAGATTTTTTGTACTTTTTTAAAAACTGCAAAATCTTTTTTGCAAATTTCCCCTTAAAAGTCTGTTTTTTACACAAAAAATTTCTCATGTGTACAAACAACCTATATCTAATACAAGGGTTTTTCCCTTAACAAAAAACAGCAACCAAACAATTTTCCTGTTGCTTGTACTAAAAGAAAGGTGCTCATATCTGTGTTATGAGTCAGAAAATTTGCATGCATCCGGAACCAAAAAAGTCTCTCAGCTTCTAATGATTATTCTCATGTGTTGAATTATTTTGCTTTCCCCCCTCTAATTTTCACTACTATTTGATTCAGATTTAATTTAGCTTTTCACAGGATTTGCCTAGTCAAATGCAATAATGTCTAATATCCCTCTTCCTTTTACTTCAGTAATCCTTTCAATGAGAATGTAAGCTATACCTGTGATGTTCATAAGTCAGAATATGATAAAAATATTACTCTGAGTGTCATCTTATCAATGGAAATATTTGCCTTCTCAGGAATAGCTTATGCAGAATACCAAATTCCACTTTTTTGTTCCTTGATCAAATTGCTGTTGCAAAAATACAGTTCTAACTCTTGGCAGGACAAAACCAAATATCCTGGGAAGCAGGAGAGAGACAATGCAAGACAGAAACAGGGTCTTTTCTATATATATTTTCTGCAGAATGGAGTATACAATGTGGCTCTCCCCTAAAAGAAAAGTGATTCAATTTATTCCTTTAAAATTACAAGACTTTATACTTTAATTATAGACCAAACAAGTCAACAAGTCATCTATTGATGTCCTATCATATCAGAGATTGAATAGAGGTAGATAAAAAGACACTTGCAATATCACACTTCCTAGGTTCTGACATTGTCTCGCCTTTGTGATTTCCTCTTAGGATGCAAATAAGCCTCCAAGTAAACATCCAGGTTTACATTTTAATTAAGGGTCACGGTACTTTGAAACTACAGTACAAACAACAAGATGGAGTCTCTATGGCTCAGACATTTCTATAACATTGCTAATAGATTTATTTGACTTTCCCACAATGTGCTTCCTTGAAAATGGCTTGCATATTAATATAACTTATATGTGCATGTTCTTTTGCCCTTGTTTACAGAATGCTTTCCATCACCTTCTTCCTTAAGACTTATAGCTTCCTGAGTACAACTGCCAAGAACTGGACTTCAGTCTTCAGCTTTTATGTAGTAGTGCAGCTGGAGTCTTCCTTTACTTGTACGACTTACCAGTTTTGTCTTTTTATGATTTCAGTTCCTGTTCTTCTGTGTACTGGCTGCTGTTAATGATCGCCTACTGGGAGCTCTGATCTCTTATATCTCAGTTCATAGGTCTTCTCTTCAGTTTTACTTCAGCTGTCATCTTCAGATTGATTCCCAACTGCAGATTCCCAAAAACAGAGCTATTTCTACTTTTTAAATATTCCTTCATCCAACACATACCTGTCAACCTTCCCGGATTGGCCGGGATTTCCCGGTTTTCGGCGTCGATTTTTGCCCTTTCCCGCTCCGCGCTGCCGAAACCCCGGATTTCGGCAGTGGGGGAAAGGAGGCACTGCGCAGCCCATCTGCGCAGGTCGTGTTGCACGCATGTGTGGAAGGGCTCTACACTTCCGTAGCTCCTTTCCACGCATGCGCAGAAGGCTACGCTGTGTGCGTAGAAGGCTATGCAAGCGGCGTAGCCCTCCACGCGCATGCGTACAATGCGACCTGCACAAACCCGGTCCGCGCAGGTCCCGGATTCGCCGGAGCTGAGGTTGACAGGCATGATCCAACACTCTATAACCAATCGGCCTGACATTTCATTTGTTTTTTTATTATGAAAAAATGATTTCAAGTACACTGTCCAGTAAAGGACCAACCCCAGCCTGACCTTTTGATTCCACTATTTCATATTCAAGTAGTGGCTTCTAACTGATGATGGAAAACGTTACAATATGCATATTTACCCTTTGGCTATTTTAACTTGGCTGTTTCTGTGCAGTCTATTTGTCATGTTTCCATTGGAAGACTTACATTGTACACAACTCTACAGTTTTTTCTATAATTTCTAAGTATTGCAACAGGTGGCACTGACACTGGCATGGTTGTGCAAATGTCTATGTTCAGTAGCTCCAGAAAATGGTTAAGAATAATGCAAGTATTTGCTCTATTTTTCTTGTTTTCTTTTCCCTTTTGTATGTCGCCTAGTAGTTATGCATGGGCTGCCGGTATGGACAGGTAAATTGTCTATAAATAATAATAAAAAGTGAATAAATATGTTGCCGAAGACTTCATAGACAATTATATCATGCAAAACTACAGCCGATCAGCTGAAAGGAGAAGATTTAGAATGAAGAGTTTGACAATATAATTTATAGATGCTTTTAAGATCATGTTTGAAAACCAAAGACTGCCAACAAGGGCTGGCTGCAGTGAAGATTTTTATACAAATGCCAGTCAGGGCTTGACTCAGGGAAGAGGCTGGTTAGTTTTTAGTGAACAGACATTTGTTCAGACAGGATTAACCTATTTATTTTTCCTTAGTTGCAAAAAGGTCCCAGAAAGAGCTTAGAATACTTTTGTAAAGCCAATAGTTTTTTTCTGGAAGAGACTGGCTTTTTAGTTAGTTGTTTGGCTTTGAAATCATGTTCAGAGTTCATGTGGATATAGTGAATCAGGGAATCTGAACCTGTGATTGTAATAAACTTGCCATGCATCTCATCGTTCACTGAGAGTTCTGAAAATAAGCTTCTTAGTTGTGCAATCTACCTCAATTACATTGGTATCTAGTCAAGGGATAGGTGACTTAAAACAACTCTTTTAAATACCATCATTTGTTTGTTTGTTTGTTCATATCATATGTAGGCTGCTCTTCTCCCAGTGAAGAGACCCACCAGCCCTGATTCAAATGTGATGCTACCAATAATAAACATTTTCCACTAAAACTAGAATGATGACCATAAATCCTTCTCTAGAGAGAATTGCCCTTTATCTGAACAGCTGACCTCATTTCTGATTATACATAAGTGCTGGTGACCACCTGCCTCACCAACACAACACCAGGACTGTGGAAACAGAGGCAAAACCACAGCGATCATTGCCACCACCACTAATGATGATGATGATGACAATGAAGACAGCAAAGAAGGTATGGGGAGCAACCCTCCTCTGGCCCCTGCAGCTGCGTGTCAGGGGCAGGCCCGGCCCATTGGGAAAAAAAAAAAACATTGCAAACCCCTATTCTAACATAATAGCATTTCTTTTTTAAAAATATGCTTACCTTTTTATCAGTTTTTATATTGTTTTATCCTGTTGAAAATGCATTCAATGTTGAAAAACATCACAACCTTGCTGTGTACATTTGGATGCAACTATGTTATTAAAAACATGTTTCAAACATTGATAGAAAGTATTTTTGCTTCCTTTTTTATGCTATGCCCTTGACAAAAAAAAATAGAAGCCTCACAATCCAGAATATTAAGATTATTAAGCATCAAACCAAAACTCTACCCAGGTGAAAAGAATGTTTAGGCTTGCATCTACCATCTTTTGGTATGTGTGTATATCTCTGCTGATACCTCCTTTGAAATGGTTCAATAACTTTCTCTGAGATAATAACTAGGCAGGCAGAAGGGAATTCCATCTTTATTTATTGATCTGACAGGTGTAAATCAATAAGAAAACTATATTTTGCAGGACAATAAATAAAATGACCTCTATAAGCATAAACAGAAACTGAAGGAAGAAGAATATTTCATATAAAACACTTTTGGAAGGTGATTTTAGAGGTATCACTAGCTTAGTGCCTGGCTTCACCTGGGGATGGTTGTAGGGGTGGTGTTAGGCCCCTCGGGGTAGCCCAGGTTCACCCGGGTGGTCCCAACCCGGCTAGCTGAGTGCCAGTGTTGCCTGGAAAACCCACTGGCCAGGGGTGGGCCTGTGATGTGAGCTCGGCAATGACATCACAACCCCCCCTCCCCGGTTGGCCTAGCACCGGGGCAGACAGAAATCCTGTCGAATATACCCCCCTTTGCAGAGCAATTTAGGGGACAACCCCACCATAGGCTTCATGACCCCGACAGTGACCTGCTCACGTGTTCAAGGTATGTGTGTGCTGAATCTCATGGGGTTTGGTTAAGGGGTGTGGTAGCCCATTCCAGACACCGAACCCACACCTTTGCTTTATAAGTATAGATTGCAGTGAAAGAAGAAAAACATCATTTGTAATTTAAGAGAATAATTATATGCCCTCAATTCTAATTTATGTCAATCTGTCTGAGAGGTTTCTACTTCTAGAGTACTTAGAAATGGTTTAGTAATCCTTTCTGTCACCAAATGCCCTGGAACATGCTCAAGGCTTCAATCTCTTCCCCAAAAGGCACAGTGTGTTACTCTGGCACTGTCCTAAAGACACCTAGATGTCAGGAAAAGAGAGCTCAAAGTGGGAGCAAACTAGAAAAGGGGGCAAGAAAATGGATGCTCAGATGCAGGTCTGACTCCCATATAGTACAGAAAAATGCTAAAGGTAAAGGTAAAGGTTTCCTTGCTTGAAAGCCAGTCGTATCCAACTCTAGGTTGCAGTGCTCATCTCTGTTTCTAAGCCGAAGAGCTGTCTGCTTCTGCAGACGTTTCCATGGTTATGTGGCAGGCATGACTAGACACTAGAGCACACAGAACACTTACCTTCCCACTGAAGTGATCCCTATTTATCTACTTGCAATTTCTTGCTCTAGAACTGCTAGGTTGGCACGAGCTGGGACGAAGACGGGAGCTCATTTCCATCCTGCAGTACTCGGGAATCGAACTGCTGACCTTCCACTTCCCAGTCAGCGTCTTAGCTACTTGAGCCACTGCAGTCTCTAGCTACCACAAAAATGGGAAGCTGGGAACAACTTCATGATGCTGACACAGCTTCTTCAAGGACAAAACAATGGGCCAGTATGGATATGGATATATAATGCACAGACCTTTGGAAATTTGTACCCTATGAGCCTGGAATGTTCTGTATACAGAGATATGGTGTCAAGGCTTATATCAACCCTTGAAAACAATAGAGAACTGTTCCCCACAGGTTGTGGTCCCACCATGTTATTTGTTAATGAAGAACCATCTGTGGTTAGCAACTAAAGAAGAAAGAAGAAGATACAACCAGAAAATAGCAAACTTTGAGGGTGTCAATGGAATAACAAAAGCACTGCACCCCAAGAAAAGGGTCCTCTTTTCTCACCTCTCAATACTGTACCCAAATTTTTGCTTCCTAAACCTTTCCCCCCATTCTTTTCCCTGACCCATCCTCCATTACCCATCTGAAACTACAGGAACAAACCTTCCACATCTCTCTGCTGGATTAGATAGATATAAATCTAAATTTCTTTTAATCATATTTTAATTTGTCAGCTTTGCTGCCATGTAATTGAGAACTTTTTAGGCTTGCTTCTAAAAGTCAGGGTTGGAGAGAATTCAAGTAGTGCTAGATAATATTTCAAGCCCCTGCTCACTTCATAGATATAATGAATAAAGAGTTAATTTAGTTTGTTTGGAATTTGCTGTTTAAATACCCCTAGTGAGAATGGAATCATAGTCTTCTTTGAATTAGTGAATGTTATCATTTTCTTCATGAAATGCTGCTATTATGGATTTTACTTGAACATATTTCACCCTTTTTTAACTAATAAAATACATTTATAATTTCTCTCTAATCCTTATAATAACTTAAAATAAACTTTCCCGCTAATTATGGCTGCAAATTGCCTAGTGTCACCCTAGTGTCATCTCTGGCTATGCTCTTATTCCAGTGGTGGGCATCAGCAGGTTCACACCAGTTCACCAGAACTGGTAGCAGAAATTCTGGCTGGCCCCACCCATCCAAGTTTTGAAATAAAGTAGTCCTAATTCAGGTGCAACACAGGGCTTTCCCCCTGGCCACGGCCACCACACCACACCCACAATTAGTAAAAAAAAATTTGGAGCCCACCACTGTCTTATTTCCACTGTGTGGAAAAAGGATCTCTTTTTCACAGTGGGGAGCCACATTCTCTAATTCTGCTTCTGTCATCAGGTGTCAAAATCACTGATTGATTTAGCCAACTACTTAAGACAAATGAGAAAATTGGTTAATTTCAGCAATTTTAGATTACCTTGTTGCAATTGCTAAAGTGAATGATAGGAAGGTTTCTGTAGAGAAAATATATGAAGAAGCAAGTGACAATTAAATCTTGGTTAAATGATCAATAACGTCTGGGGCACAAGAACTTTTTCAGCTCAGATTCAATTTAGAGGATAAAAGTTTGTAAGCTAAAAAATGAGCGAAAGATAGGAAAAACTGTTGCTCATGATATTAGATTAGATGAAGGTGTTCTTTTATCTTGTGCAAGACATTTTCTCAGCTGATATAAAAATAATGACATAGAAAAAAGAATGGAATCAAGAGGTGTGTTACTGTCCCCACAAAATGTTTAGTAACATTTTGGTGAAATGAGGTTGAACTGTCCAATTCTAGGTGTGAGATTTTTTGAAATTAGCAAACTTTCGATCTCATTTTGTGGGGACTCCCAGGAAAAATTATGGAACTGGGAGCCTCAAGAGGTAGAGCAGTCCTATTTCCTTCATGCTGTTCCCGCATCAGTTATTGAAACCATTAGAAAAGTGTCCACTACCCTTGAGTCAGGAGGATTCCTTACAATTCACAAAAGCTCATGGTGGGAAGAATTCTGGTGGAGGCTGCCTCTATAAAGAGGCAGACGGGGGGAAACTATCTTAATGAGTGTGTGGTATAAAGAAGATCAAATGGGCTGTGAGCCCTAGCCAATATGATGGTAAATAAGGCTAGCTGCCTAATTTGTTTCGCCCTTACCTGGCTGTCTCCCCTCCCCTGACTGCCATATTATTATTATTATTATTATTATTATTATTATTATTATTATTATTATTATTATTATTATTATTATTATTATTATTATTATTATTATTATTATTATCATCATCATCATCATCATCATCATCATCATCATCATCATCATTTACCCACATTTCCTCAATCAGCAGGCATGGAAGTAGTTTCCAACTTTTGCATGCCCCAACTCTGTAACATCACAAGGATCCATCCCTTGACATCTCAGTGGTCTACTCACTCTAGTCTCAGGTTTGGGCTCTGATTTTCCTGACATATCAACTGTAGAAGGGATATATATTTCTGTCTCTCAAGCCCAAGGTGCAGAATCAGAACTGAATGGATTTGACCACTGAAAGAACTGTTGTTGTCAATGGAAATTAGCAGGTAGATAATCATCTTTCCCACCACTTTCACTTGTGCATTCTCAAAATCTACCATGGAGGGTTGGGAAGCATTTTGGTCCTGGTTTGACACTATGAAGAATGGTGGAGTAGAGGAGAGAAAGTTTCATTACACTGCAATTGCATGACATTGTCTCCTGGCTTTGGAGGCTTTATAAAAATATAATCACAGAGCTGTTATTTTTACCTCTGAAATTGAAATATCAAATAGTTGAAGTACTACTTGACAAGTTATGAAAATCCTATGATATAAAAGTATTGAAAGTATTGTAGGGTGTAGAGCAGGGATTCTCAACTTGCGGCCTGTGGGCTGGATGCAGCCCACGACACCATTTCATGTGGCCCACCACCACCTCCACCACTCCCGGAAGTGCAATGTGGTGGAGGAAGTGCAAAATGGCCATCTGGCCCCCGAAGCTGTCTGAGGAAGTGTGACCCAGCCCCTAGCTTTAAAAGTTTGAGAACTCCTGGTGTAGAGCGTGCTTCTTTTCTTTCATTTTAACAACAAATTTTCATTCGTAGTAGAGAATCAATGTCTACTTTTCCCACTGTCCTTCTTCATGCAGAAATAACAAGGACAGGATATTTATTTACTGAGTAGAACCTCTCTCCCTGTTCACACTGAAAAATCAACCTTTTTCTGAATTTTGTAAAATGATCTGTAGCTCTCCACAATCATTCGTATATAAACATAGAATTAAATATAAACAAGGCTTTAAATCTAAATGAGAAACCAATCTAATTTAAATGCTGTGCCCCACAATAAAAGAAGATGCTTTATAGGGCACAAGGTTTAATCCTGCTATGTGACATAACAAATAAAGAAAAATAAAAGGGCAGACACAGCCTAAGGAAGCAATAAAGGGAAATAACATCTCTTAGCAATTTAGACAAATACAGAAATGGTTATCAATACAATTTGCTACTCTGGATTTTAGCTTGGATAATATTTTATTAAGAATACTGATTTAGAAAGGGTGGTTTTGTTGTTGTTCAGTCGCACAGTCGATTCCGACCCTTTGCGACCCTATGGACCATCGTTCTCCAGGCGCCTCTGTCCTCCACCATCCCCCTCAGTCCTCCCAGTTCTGTGCCCATTGTTTCTACAATACCATCTATCCATCTCATCCTTGGCCTCCACCTTCTTCTTTTGCCCTCCACCTTTCCCAACATCACGGCCTTCTCAAGTGAATCCTCCCTTCTCATTTGATGCCCAAAGTAGTTACCTTGAAATATGGGAGTTATACGCTTTAAATACTAATGCCACAAAACACCTATGCTTGTCAGAATAAGTATAATAATTGTGTAGTTAAAATAAATAATATAACCAGTGCCCAGTCTTTCTCATCTGGAAGCTTTATATTTTGACCTTTTTACAGTTTTTGTTTTCAAAATATTAACAGCTATTGATGCTGTCACTACTACGGCTGAATTTACTCATTAAGAGAAAAAAATTGCCAACAGTCTATTTGATTGTATCCACCTTTGATGGTCAGGGAGATTTATTGTGAGTTAATTAAAACGAGTGCATCTGACTAATTCCTTCTTTAATCTCTGGTTATTATACTTTTTTAAAAAAAAAAAGTTAACTGTTTCCACTGTATCACACTCAGGGAGAATTTGCCTGTCTGCATAAATTTTACTGTCTCATTATTGTGGAATATTTTTCATAAGTCTTACTGCAAACATGGTCTTGAGAATCCTATACAGGAATTCAGAAAAGGACTGATTTTTACTTATCCTCTCCTTTTTGTTGCTTCCACATGAAGGACAATTAGAAGAGCAGACCCTGATTCTCTCCTAGGGATGGGACTTTCATGTTTACATGAAAGAAAACACAAAAAGGCTCTCTTTTTATTTTTTTGTTATTTTATTAATTCTTAAAAGAACATCTCTAATTCACTTTTGAAATATTATTAAATTTTTTGGAAATTATTTTAATTGTTTCTGTACCAAATGTGCAACTTTTCAAAGAAGTAGGTTATAAATAAATATCTGCAACCACAAAAAAGTATGTCTAAACATGATCTGTATTAATGAATGAAAACTCTATATTGAAAACTGCTCTTTTACCCTTTACATATCATTTTTAATATGAAATTGCATGGCAAAATTTGCACCCAATAGCATTAGGAGGAGTTTGCTGGTGTGGCAAGTAAGGACTATCAGTTACCAATCGGAACATTGGGGTAGTGGAGGAAGATTGAATGTCTTCAAATCAGAAGGGAGGTTCTTCCAGAGATTTTTGCTTCTTCTTGCTTGTCCTTCAATCTTGGATTATTTCCTTCTTTACCTTTTTTTTCCTTAATTTATTGGAAGTATCCCCCATTTCTTTTGAGTATTTTGCATGCCCATGTACATACGTACATGTGTGTGCACATACATGTGTATGTGTGTACATGCATGCATACATACTGGGACTTAATATTTTGTTACTTATTCTGTTTTTTGAAACTGTATTGTAGTGCATTTTTGTTGTAACTGAATAGTATATTTTGTGGACTGAGATTTTGTAATTGTAATTGTACTTCTGTAGATTCTTGTGGCTGAATTGCATTTTTTGCTTTTGCTTCTGTGATGGATATTTTTATTGTATCAACTGTACTGTATTGTAATGTTTAATTTCTGAATTGGTATTGTTGCATTTTTGAACATTTGCATTTTATTTATTTTTGTAGTGCTATGTCTCATATTTTTATGTAATGTTTTATATATTGTGATAAGGCTTTCTTTTGTTGAAGAAAGCTTTCCTTTTCTTATGTTGTAGACCACTTTGAGTGGCACTCATGCCAGGAAAGCAGGATATAAATAAACCTATTATTATCATTATTATTATTATACATACATACATACATACATACATACATACATACATACATACATACATACATACATACATAATATGCCCATCTGGCTAAAACAGGCACTCTTGGTGGCCAAATATAAGCATTAAAGATATAAAATAATTCAACATATAAAATACAATAATAAAGCAAAGCAAACCCAAAAGTAAAGATGGTGATGACAAAATCAAGGACAACCTATGATCTAGATCAGGGGTTCCCAACCTATGGCCCATAGGCCAGACCCGGACTATGGCACCAATTAATCTGGCCCTTGGTGAGGATCCCACCACCACCACCAGAAGCTCCGGAAACATGACGAAAACAGCCAAAAATGCAGTGAAAATGTGCCACCTTCACTCCTGCCACTCCTGGAAACAGTGGAAGAAGTGAAAACAGTAGGAAACTAGCTGGGATTTCACCCACTGCTGTCATAACCACCACCACCACTGCAAATGGCAAATGCAGGAGGAGGAACCATGCCTCCAGCTCACACATATGTCCAAGGGGGAAGGGTCTGGCCCATGGCACAAACAGGTTGGCCACCCCTGGTCAAGATTAAGAATGATGAAACCCCTCCCAGAAGGCCTGTTTAAACAATTCTGCCCTCACCAGCTTATGAAAAAGCTGTATAGAGGCAGCCTAGCATACAGTTAATTGCAAGTCACTGATGGCACCATGACTGAGAAGCCCTGAGTCCTAGACATAACTTTTGAGGCCTTTCTTGGGGTGTGTATTCACAGCTCTAATGTCTGAGAGTGCCAGAAGATCTGTGACCAGGAGAGATGTTCCAAACCTTTTTGGGCTTTTTATATCAGCAGCAACTTCCTGGCCTGACTAAGCTCCCTAAGATGAAAAAAGGCAGATCTGGCCATGGGAGATATCTGCTTCTTGAATGAGAGAGCCAATTCCAGGATCACATCCAGATCCCTTATTTGATGCTTCAGAAGGAGTATATCCCCATTTAAGCAAGTCTGAATTGCCCCCAACCTGTCAGGTGATCCAGCTAACAGCAAGACCTCAGGTTTGTTCACTTTCAACTCAAATCTGTTCACCTTCGATTAGTCAATTAGCATGGCCAGGCAGCCATTAAGAATCCAGACAGCCTCCACTGCTGACAATGCAAAGGAGAAATGCAATTGTGCATCATTAGTATATTGATGATAACACACTCCAAATCTCTGAATGACCTCCCCCAGCAGGGGAAATTCATTCATGTAGATATCAAATAGCAACACGGAGAAGATCAATCCTGTGAGACCCCATAGGGTCGGACCCATGAGACTAACTGCGTCTCCACAAGTTGCACCATTTGGATATGTTCAGCAAGCAAATAATGTATCCAGCACAAAGCCTGGCCCCAAATCTTCAAATCTGCTAATCTGTCCAGAAGGATAGAATGGTAAATGGCATTGAAGGCTGCAGAGATATCAAGGAGACATAGAAGGGTGATAGTCGCCCTGTCAGCCTCCTATAAATGCTATCCAACAGAGCAACCAGAGCTGTCTCAGTTATTCACTTCTTTAGACTTAGATAAGCTCTGCTGTATCAAAAGCTGCATAACCAGACCAATGGGGATGGTGCAGAACTTGTAACTTGGGCAGGCACCAATGATTTCCAACTTGTTCATGGTCTGAAACTGTTCACAGAGCAGATGGAACAGAGGTAGATGGAGAAGGGGGTATAACCCAGACAACATCTTTGTTAGCAAGAAGATAGCAGCTCAGTGCATCAAAGTTATTGATGATCCGGTCCCACGCATTCAACACAGGCCCACTGTGTGCATAGTAAATGCTGCAGTGAAACCCCAGGGAGTGCCTTTTTGGTAGCAATCTCAGAAACCTTCTTGTTCACGTTCGCATAATCCACCAAGACTTTCATAAACAAAAGATAGTTCCAAAAACTATTTTACTGCCAGATCACATGCTGGATTTTGTAGTGTCCAGAGTTGCAGCCAGGCCAGGGGTGGCTACACTTTTTCTACCCCTCCTTTTCAAATTGAAGGCTTTGTTGGAGTCTGAAACGGTTGGTCTGACACAGAGGATGACTCTAAGCCACTAGAATCACTTGTATCAGTATCATCTCCAAGCTCTGTGATAAGCTATTGCAAATACATTTACGACAGCGGCAGGCACATTTACAGCTGTTGTAAATGCGTTTATGACAGCCACAGAGGCTGTAACAAGGGGACACATGAAATTGGTGCCGTGGGTTTGAGAACCCCTGTTGTAGAGAGAAATAAAAGGTCTCAAGTTATAATTAAAATGAGTAGAATACAAAGGATTGAACAGAGACTTGCTGTTTACAGAATGGATTTCCTGATGCATTGAAAGCAGCTCTCCTGATAGTCAACATGTTGCTCTTGAAAATCAGGAGGATTTCACAAGCAGCTTCTTATTTCCAACAGACACATACCTTTAATTATAGCATCTAATGCTATTCAGCCACACTGTGTCAAATTGCTCTTAACATCCTTGTATGGATGTACAATTACTGCAAAAATGATTGATTTATTCATTGGCACTTAACAATTTCTTTATGAAAGAATAACTTTGTTTAGTGAGTTTAGGGGAAAACAGAAGATCTAGAATTCTAGTATTAAAAACTTAGGTGAAATTTCACCTAATTGTGACTAATATTTGTTTGGTTAATGTCTTATCTTCATCCCAAATCTAGCACCCTAAAGGTTTTATTTCAAGAAGGTGGCCTAAAATACAATAAATTATAATGACATCTCAGTTAAATATACCATCATATCAAATAAATAGTAATAACGGTATGCCATCAAGTTAATTCTGACTCTCCCCTCCACTCTGGGTTTTCTGAGTAAATGGCCTGTTCAGCTACCAAAGGGCTGTGAGCACTGGTACTGACCATTGGAAGTACGACAAGGAGTTGACAATGGAAAAAGTACTAAGCAATACTGTAGATCTGAAGATGTGACACAATTTTTGGCTTGCATGGATTGCCTTCACACATTGACAAATTTCTCAGATAGGTTACTTTATTTGAGCAAAGCAACAAGAGAAGGGGTGAGGTTACTGGATCCCTCTCTGTGCTTTTAGATCACCTGAATGACTAAGTAGGCACATTTTCATAAAAACCCACAACATCCCTTTTCCTGTTTAGTCACGGCCTGCTCAGATCTCATCAGTGTTTGGCAAAATATGCTGCACTTTACAAATTACTCTGAATTCCAACTAGTTCTTGTTCTTGTAGTGTGGTGACACCAGTTTTTGGAATTTTCTGCAATCCAATCCAAATAAGTTGGTGCTACCAGTGAAATGGTAATTAGTATCCTTGAGTTCATGTCTATTTTTAATAAGCTAAACAACAGCACTGGCTCTTCAGCTATGAAGCAGAGTTGAGCACTGAACCTTAGAGTCAGATACAACTGGCTTTCAAGCAAGGGTGACCTTTACTTAAACATACCAATCACAAAGCAGATCCTTCAGGGACTGCACTATTCACATCTCTGCACTCTGGATGGCCATCAAAAATGTATTCATCCATTTGCATTATGAACAGCTATCCACCCTGAAATGTCTAAGTAAAACTTTAATCATAGCTAATGCAAGCGCGGCGCCAAAATGGCCGCCGCGCTCTTTGCGGGCCCCCCCACAGGACAGAGAATCTGGGTAGTTAGGGGCGTGGCCAGCTCCCTTATAAAAGGGGTGGCCACGAGGCAGCCGAGCTGCCATTTTACCTCAGCGACGGAGCGGAGAAGTCTTTTCCCCTGTGTCTCCGTCGCTCTTTAGCTTACTGGGAAGCCTTTTGGTAGCGATTCTTCCTTTTCGGCTTCCCTTTGCTTCGGTGGAGATGCCTTCGAAGAAGAAGGCAGCTTGGAGTGCGGCTCGCGCTGTTAGGAGGCGCAACCCGGGTCGGAGGACCGCGGTGCCGCCTCCCCAGCAGCAGCCTTTGCAGGCCCCTGCCGGGACCGGCGGAATGGGGTCTATCGCCCCTTGGCCCGGAGCGGGCGAACAATTTGCGGGCGCGGTAGGGGCTCCGGCCCGCGGCCCGCGAGCGGTGGACACCGCTCCTGCACCCGCCCACCAGGTTGGGCCTGCTGCTCTTGGGTCGCAGCCTCTCCCGGGGCCCTCTAGCCTTGGGGGGTGGTGCGGCCCCCTGCCTTGGCAGGTTTCTCCACCGACCCTGCCGGGCTTCGGTGTTGGCCAATGGCCATATTCGGGTCCTGGGGTACAGCGACCTGTACCCACGCCTTGGACCGTGCGGGCCGGCCGGCCCTTGGCCCTAGGTCAACGTGGAAGCCTTACTGGCCCGCCTGGCGGCCCTTGAAGCGTCGTTGGCTCGGGCCAGTCAGGCGGGGGCCCTCCCTTTGGGGTTCCTTTTGAGGCACTGCCGGCAGGAGGACAACAGCTGACAGGGAGGGTTGAGCTGCTGCAGGCGCGTGGCGCGGTTTCGCTCACTGCCTCGCAGCTCCCCAGCCAGCAGCCAGGTGCGGGTCAGGCCCCGGTGATGAGCTCTACGTCGGTTGTGAGCTCCGACGCCCCCAGTGGGCCGGAACCCCCGGTGGGGGCGGCCCGCGGGGGTGCAGCATGTGAGTATACGGTGTAAGCAAGTACATCCACACACATTCCCAATATGGGGGGGGGGGGCTTTTCAATGGCCTTGGCCTCGCGCGGGTGGTGCGGCGGTGTACCCGCTGACGCCTCACCCGGCGATGACAGCTAACACCCAGGGCCCCGTGGTGGGGGGTGTTCCCTACCCTGAGGGGAATGTTTTGGGTGGCCGGGTTGGTCCAAGCCCCTATTCCTTACCGCTGAGTGACCGCTTGGCACAGGCCGCCAGAGAGTAAATTTGGCGGGGGGAGTGCGTGGATATCTTCGCGCTCCTAAACAAGGTGCCCATCAAGGAGAGAGGGAGGGGCAGAATGAGAAGGATAGTGGCAGGCACGTTGTTTCAAGCCACCAAGTATGTGGGCCAAATGGTTGCCGGCCTGCATCATATGCATGGCGGTGTACCTTAGGGCCCGGCCGGATCTGGCAATTCTGATGGTCCAGTATTTGGACAACGTCCACCGGGCAATGGTTTACTTTCCGGGCCCAGCGTGGTTGGCTTGTGACGAGGAATGCCGTAGGCAGAATTCCCCGCACCCCGAGATTAGGCGGGATTAGCCAGGCCAGAGGCTGCGGCTTTTGTACGTGACGCCCACGCACCCTGCGCCCGGGGAGATATACCATTGTGGGCATGCGGTTCAGCAGGCGGCCCCAGCATAGGTCACCTGCCAGGGGGCGTGGCGGGGGGTTCCAGCCCGCCTGCTGTGCTGGACTTTCTTGTCCAATGGCTCCTCTGAGGGGAAGACTTGCAATACAGACAGAAGTATCCCAACTGTGTTGGCCCCCATGCGGCCTCTGCCTGTCCCAGGCCTAGAAGGATGCGGGGCAGAGGGTGGGGCAGACAGGGGGCTGGCAAGACTGCCGCAGATGGATCTAGTTCACCGAAGGGCTCCCTCCCCAGTTAAGGTGGACATGTTGGAGCGTGGCTCACATGGTACCCGAAGGGAGAGGATGCGGGTTCTCTCCTTCAGGGTTCTAGGCAGGGGTTCCGGATCCCTTTCATGGGTAATAGGTCCCCTCAGGATGCCCCCAATCTTTTATCCCTTAAGGGGAGGGAGGAGGTGGCTGCTGCTAGCTTTGACAATAGGGTCTATGCGGGCAGGGTCGCTGGCCCTGTCCCTGCACCCCGTCCCGGGGAGCATATTATTTCAATGATGCCATGCCTTTTGGCTATTCCATTGGGGCTCGGTATTCGAGCGTTTCACCACTTTCCTAGATTGCGCTTTTGTCCGCAGGTCAGGGTCCCGGTCTGTAGCCCATTCCCTGGATGGTTTTATTCGGGGCTGAACGGGGCTGGGACACGTACACACGTCTCCTCAACACATTTCAGACGCTAATGGAGGAACTGGGTGTCCCTTTAAGCGCCCGAAAAGACCGAGGGCCCATCTCCACAGCTAGTATTCCTGGGGTGGAGAGTAACACGGTAGCGCAGGATTCTAGGTTGCAGTGGGCTAAGGTCCCAAAGCTAGTGGCCCTTGTCTCGGTCTGGCTGGCCGAGCGCATGGCATCACTGAGGGAACTTTTGGTGCTACGTGGTCACCCCAGTTTAGCTGGCAGGGTCGTAGCACCGGGCAGGGCATTTGCTCTGCGCTGGTGCGATGCCTTGGCGGGATTCTCCAGGCCCCACCACAGGCTCAGATTTACCCGGGGTATCGGGGCAGACGTGCTTGTCTGGCCATAGATCCAGAGGTGGTTCACCGGGGTGTCATTTTGGGGTCTGATCTCCTGGCTCCCCCTTGCTTTCAGATGCAGTCCGATGCCTCAGGATTCCTGGGTTTACGGGATGTACTTCAATTGGAAGTGGGCCTATGGTGGGTGGCCAACATACTGGGCAGGCAAGTGTCGCCTGCATGGTCTCACGTATCTGGAATGTTTCCCTATCCTGGGTGCTTTGATGCTATGGGGCAAGGAGTGGGCCAACTCAGTTGTGCAATTTTGGCATGGCAACGCAGCTGTTGTCCGCATCGTCACTGCACAGATTTCCAAATCGCCCGGGGTTATGGGGCTAGTGTGTTGGTTTGTGTTAGGCAACCTGTGCCTCAACGTTCCCTGCAGGGCCAGGCATGTCCCAAGGGTTGATAATGATATTGCTGCTGCTTTGTCCCGCCTGCAGATCTCCCGGTTCCGTGCCTCGGCCCCCGGATGCGGAGGAATTTCCCTCGCCACTCCTGGACGAGAGATGGAACGTTGGCGAGGAGAGGTGAACCGGGCGATTGGCCTGTCACTAGCGCCATGCATGAGTAAGGCGTATCACCACGCATTTAGTTCCTTCAGAGTATTATGTACCCGATTCCGACTGCCAGGAACCTGGCCGATCCCAGTAGCCCATGTTCTGCGGTTCATGGTTTACCTGTATGCCTAGGGCCTTGCACCACGCACCATAGCATCTCAGCTGTCGGGTTGGCTTTTGTGGCCAAAGTGGGAGGTCGTGTGGACGGCACCAATGACTTCCGGGTGAGACATGTTTGGGAGGGGTGGGTGCGCGTGCGCGGGCGTTTCCCGGCCGACCGCCACCCCATTTACCAGGGGTTTTTACCCAGTTGGCCCGGGGCTGGCCTGGCCTCTGTTTTGATAGATGAGGCAGCTCACTTCATGCGGCTACAACGGTGGCCTTTTTGGAGCCCTCCGCATCGGCGAGCTTGAGATGCTGAGTAAGGCGGATGCAAGATTTTCCCAGGGTTTTACCCAATTGGCCCGGGGCTGGCCTGGCCTCTGTTTTGGAAATGAGGCAGCCCACTTCATGCGGCTACAACGGTGGCCTTTTTGGAGCGCTCCGCGACAGCGAGCTTGAGATGCTGTATAAGGCGGATGCAAGTTGTAGGGCACTGGAACTCGAGGATGTCTATGTTGCCAAAGACTGGGCCCAGTTGAGGATACGCTCCTCTAATACAGATCAGCATGGCGTAGGCAGTGGTGTAAGACTGCTACGGTGTTCTTTGGCAGACATCTGTCCGGTTGGTGCCCTACAGGAGTTCCTGGCACTGCGTGGCATGCACCACGGCCCGTTTTTCTGTCACCAAGATGGGTCTCCCCTTACTAAATTTCAGTTTTGGAAGGTGACAGGGAGTGCCCTCACAGGTGCCCGTTATGGCACACATTCATTCCGTACTGGTGCAGCCTCTACAGCAGCTGCTTTTGGGTACTCTGGGGCTGGCATACGCAGCATGGGGAGGTGGGGCTCGCAATGTTTTCAGTTTTATGTGCGCCCACTTCCGCCATGAGTACCAATCCAGTCACCTTCCCGTCTTTTTCTCAATTTTTCTCAATTTTCTTACAGACCCTGGGTGTCGTATTACACCGGTGACAGTATGGCTGGTGGGCCACAGCTATGTGCACAGGGCAGCGCGTTACGCTGCGGCGACAGAGTGGGGACCCCGACTGGGACTGGGTGAACACGCCAGTCTCACATGGCATGGTAAGCCTGGGATGTTATGGCGGGAGCTGCGGCCTTTCCTTTTTTCTGGCCTGGGTGCTGACCCGCCTGACATTCTCATCATCCACCTGGGGGGCAATGATTTGGGCTAGGTCACCGGCTTATAGCTTAAGCATGCGATTTGCGAGGACCTCGCCTACTTGCATTATGTCTGGCCTGCCACAACCCTGGTTTTGCGGACATTGTCCCGCGCCATTCCTATAGAGGGGGCGTTAACCTCCTGGCCCTTGACCGCGCTAGGCGCACGGTCAATAGGGCGGTGGCGCGGTTTCTTGCCGACAGGGCTTGGGGACGGGTCAGTAATCACCCCGCTGTTAGCCTACAAAAATTATGACTTGTACGCAGGGGATGGGGTCCATCTGTCGCGAGGAGGTATGGACCTCCTGTTGGGTGATTGGCGAGCAGGCCTGTTGACCGAGCTGACGGTCTGGGGGGGGCGTCAGGCCTTCTTTGAAGCCCCTCCGTGTGGCGGGTAGCACTGGTAAGGTAAACAGTATGACCCACAGGTATCCGGCAGGTTCGCAATTGACTGGACAACACTAGACAGGAATAAATTAGTTAAACGTTGTCCGGTCAACGACGAACCAGGCGACGGGGTGATGACGATAGCTAACCAGCATGCATCACCCCGTGATTTCACGGATACGCGTCAGAGGGTGGGGTCATGAGTTAGATATTGACTACGGTCAACAATTTGTTTGTCGTCAACAAACAAATTGATACAAATTGATACATTGTAACCAATTGCCGTTGGCAATTTTGGGGTGGTACCTTACCAGTGTTACTTCGGCCTGCTTGCCTTAAGAATTATGATTGGTCGTTTTACCAATACAAATTTATAATTCGGACTAGGGCATTGAATCAATAAATGTGGCCCGATGCTGTTATCCACTTTCAATGTTGTCTGTGTCTGTTATTGGGGGGGTGCGCCTGCAATGCAAGCGCGGCGCCAAAATGGCCGCCGCGCTCTTTGCGGGGGCCCCCCCACAGGACAGAGAATCCGGGTAGTTAGGGGCGTGGCCAGCTCCCTTATAAAAGGGGTGGCCACGAGGCAGCCGAGCTGCCATTTTACCTCAGCGACGGAGCGGAGAAGTCTTTTCCCCTCCACCCCCTCCCTAGTTAACAGTGTGATATTTTGGTCGCTTCGGGGCCGGGTGGGAATTTTTGGCTGGGACCCACATTGGCTTCCGGGTCCTGGCTTTTTTGCCCATCCCACACTGTTGCTATGGTTTGATATAGGGGTCTTTCTTATGTTCCTAATGTTGACTTTGGTCACATTGGCGGGTAGCACTGGTAAGGTAAACAGTATGACCCACAGGTATCCGGCAGGTTCGCAATTGACTGGACAACACTAGACAGGAATAAATTAGTTAAACGTTGTCCGGTCAACGACGAACCAGGCGACGGGGTGATGACGATAGCTAACCAGCATGCATCACCCCGTGATTTCACGGATACGCGTCAGAGGGTGGGGTCATGAGTTAGATATTGACTACGGTCAACAATTTGTTTGTCGTCAACAAACAAATTGATACAAATTGATACATTGTAACCAATTGCCGTTGGCAATTTTGGGGTGGTACCTTACCAGTGTTACTTCGGCCTGCTTGCCTTAAGAATTATGATTGGTCGTTTTACCAATACAAATTTATAATTCGGACTAGGGCATTGAATCAATAAATGTGGCCCGATGCTGTTATCCACTTTCAATGTTGTCTGTGTCCGTTATTGGGGGGGTGCGCCTGGAAACTGGATATGCAAACACCAAGCTTAAGATAAGAGTGGGGTTTTTCTGTCTTTCTAAAGAGTTAGGGCCACATATTGCATAGGTATTTTTAATCTATTGTATAATTATAATAGATAGTGATTTTCCCCCAAAAGCCTATTCTATCAGCAATAAGATTCAGATCTATTTTATAAATAAATTAGGTGTAATCACACACTTGTTTTAATGTAGTAACCTGCATGTTTATTTTACTGACATGTGACAAATCAATTATTTTGTTATTAACAGGGAGCCCAAATACATTCTTCTTCAAAATTATTCTGTCAACAGTGGGAAGCTTATGTTGACAATCCTGTATGTCCAACTGGAACAAACAGATAATGAAAACTAATATAGGTTTCAAATCAAGGTCACAGCTTCAGTGAATTTTTGATACAATGGTATCCATGGAGATGAAATTATCATCATCAAATTAAACACTGTTCCAGTACTGCTTTCCTAAGAGACAGAAATACAGGATCTATAATAATTTGTACCTTACCTTTCCAAATTAGTGGGGGGAAATTGGAGAAATTGTGAGTTCACAGGGTTTTAGGAAATCTGCCAAAATATTTGTGTACTTCACACTTTTACATCATGGTAAAGTTCCTGCAACCCCACAAACAACAAATTAGTTTGTGATAATTGGAATATTCCTTAAATATTCTTTCAAAATATTTAAGATTTATTATACCCTCCCCGCAAATTAATAAATCTGAGCATGTTCAGACAGGCATGAAGTCTGTTCTCCATGGTGTTTGGGGACAGGTTGGTCTTTTTCCCCCCACGTCATCCAGACATGTTGGATACCAGAGCAGTTCCAGTTATCCCCCAGGCATGCCTTTTGAAACCCCTTCCTTTTTCTTCTTCCCCTTCCTGCCACAGCAGCATACAGAGATGCTGGGAATGACATATATAGGACATCTGTAGCCATCAAAAACTGCTTCTGGTGTCAACATCCGGTATGCTGAAGATGCTAACAAGCTGCAGTTTTCATTGGCACTACAGAAATACATGGGGGGAAACTCTCAAATATGATTCAATGCTACAGGGATCAGAAAGGAGGGTGAAAATTCCACTTTCCGTCCCTCTCTGCAAAGGAATAGGGAAAGTGTTTAATTTGCCTGTATCATGAAGTGGTTAGTCAGTCACTTCACAATATGAGCAGTGGTTGCTTGTGCTGTTTGGCTATATGTGATTTAGCTCTTTCTCCATCCTCAAGTGACCTCAAAATCTCTTATCCTAGTCCACTTCACAAACAGCATTCTGGACAGACCTTCTGTCAATATGATTGAAACTGAATGTGTCCATTCAGTCCATAGAATCTTTAAAATCTGCATTTTGTAAAGTCTATATTTTCCTTTAAAAAAATAAATCTAAAACCAAAATCATTAATTTTATCATACCAATTCAATTGTGTGTGAGACTGAGAAAGAGAGAAAGGCAGACAAAACTATTAAAGAAGGAGTAGAAAAGGTCTTACATGATCCTGTAAGACAAAAGAATTGGACAAACTAGAATAAAAAAGAAAACTCTGTAGTGTGGCTCACATTAGGTTAACTCATGAGTGGTTTACCCAACCCCAGAATTACCCAATTGAAAAAGATCCCCATTTTGTGTTGGAGTTTAGGCTGAAGCAGTGATAGTACAACAACACTGCACTACTATTCATTGTTTTTGTCTCCTTAATGCATCCTGGGTTGATAAATATGATACACCTGATAAGGTACAGCAATGTTATAACACTATTATACTCCAACTGCTAGTTAGAGAGTATAAGAAAATAAATACCTGTAACAGGCCAGGTGGCCTGAGTCCCTAAAACTGCTGTGTGTAGCACACGTAGCACCCAAGGTCCCAGCACCTCACGATCTAATTTGCTCTTCCGAGCTTGGCCTGGTGAAGGAATCTCCTTTAAGGAGGAATGGGCCAGTTAAAATCTCCTGAGCAGATGAGAGTACAATGGCTGGTTCTCATCTAGCCATTATGGCAATTTAATGTCCAAGTGTAGATAAAGGAAGGCCACTCCTTTACGGACATTTCTTCCTGTGAGAACGGGGCCCATTGTATTCCTTCTAAGATGGGGCAGGTACTGCGACCTTGAATTGCTAAGGGGTGTGTGCGCGCGTATCAGCATACCTTCTCTCCTCATCTCGGGATTGCTCCTTCCTTGCTGCAAAGTTGCTGGAATTCCTGGAGCTGGTTTCCTCCCTCCTGCGTGTTGCTGAAGCATTAGCTCAGTGCATACAGATGTGCAATTCTACCCCATAGACTTCCCAGGTATAATTTGGGAGTATTAGAAATGAGTTACAAAATATATTTTTTGTAGTTTTATTAGACAAACACAAAAGTCCAGAATATTGAAAAATAGGTTTTCATAGAAAGTTGAGCTAGAGCCTATCTCCTCAGAGATAGATAGTTATTGCGGCCTCAGCCACCCATAAAAATTTATGGGTGAGGGTTCAGTTAGGTGGCAAGACAAATGGAATCCTAAACTGTTCAAGATTCGAATTCTTAGCTTCTCTAAGTTTCTCCCCTTTTGTTTACATTAATAACATTTTTATAGGGTTTTCATGGGAACCATGGTAATTCAATGTGCGTCAATGCTATGATTGACAGTTAACCATGCACCTCCAAAGACTATGGCCCAGGTCTGCACCTGGCTCCATATCTAGGATTGGAAATCCCCTTGTGGTTGGATTTCTCCCCTATAACCCAAACATGGATGCAAAATGTTTGCATTCCAACTTGTTCTTCTTACACAGCAAGATGTTATTCTGCTTGCTAGTGGGGCAGCTGTCTTTGTGGGAATGAGAGAAATGCTGTGCCTGCTAATTAAGCACAGACCATTCAATATGGATCCCAGCTTGCTGCAAAAATAAACCCCAAAATGTGCCTAAAACTAAGAATAGCATTACAATATGAATAGACATACAACATCACTTCAAATCACTTTAAATTTGAGGCTTCTTGGTTTTAAGGGATCATTACAATACCGTATATACTCAAGTATAAGTTGAGTTTCTTAGCCCCCAAAATGAAGTCCAAAAGGTGACTCAACTTATACATGGGTCAACAACCAGGAGGGTCCCAAAACCACACTGTATTTGGTGCAGTTCGGGACCTTAAAAGGGACTTTCAGCTTCAGGAGAGGGGGAAAGGAAAAAATATGGCCACAAGAGGGCATAAATCACGATTTCCCATTAAAATGTATTGGAAATTAATTTCTTATATTCTGAAGATTTTTTGTTTGTTTGTTTCCAATGCATTTCATTAGGAAACCAAACCAGTACATAAAAAGAAAGGGTTTCACTTACCTTCACGTCTTTTTCCCTGCTCCATGTGGTCAAGATGGAGGGGAAAAGCCATGCTTCCTGCTTGCAGGGAGAGCAAGAGGCTATGCTAGAGCATTGTTTCCTGCCTCAGTGTAATTGGACTGCCATCCATTTCCCCTGCAGCACCACCACTGGTTGATGGTGCAAATACAGTTTATGTTTAAATTAATTAATTTTACTGTATTTTTATGGTTTTTTATTATTGAAACTCACTAGCAGCTGCTGCATTTTCTGCCCCCGACTTATACTCAGGTTAATATACTTTCCTAGTTTTAGAGGTCCAAATTAGGTACCTCGGTTTATTTTCAGATCGACTTATACTCGAATATATATGGTGATTTACAGCATTTATACTGTATATTCCATTGTTCACATTGCAACCGAGAGAAGTTTAGATTCTCAAATAAACATCCACATACCTCCTAGGCTGAAGCAAAGTTAAAATGCCCCCTTCCAACCTTCCCTAAATTCAAGCCAAGCATTCTGTTGCCACATGTCTCTATGATTTACATGCAGACTGGTTTAAATATTTAAAAATAAGTTCATTTTTAAGATATAAGAAATAACATTCAAATCAGATCACATATTAATGCTCATGAAGTTTAAACCCAAGCTAAACTAGGAATTCTAACTTCTAGAGTTTTTAACACATACCCCATTAATTTTCAGGGAGGACACAACGGTCCCTCTACAACTGATATGGATTCCCTATGTTTGTGACACTGGTACAGAAACTGGAAACAAAACAAAAAATCTCAGCAGTAATGCCAAGACAGAAGACATAAGCACTGTCTTCAGAAAAAATATATAAAACAGATCAGATCAGGAGTATTTGTGAGATTATGGGGAAATGGTGGAGGAGAGCAAGGAGGCCAGGTAGGAGCAACTCATCAACAGACTCTTCCTAACCCATTCAGCATTAACAAAATTAAAAAGATGATCAATGTTCTGAATGGAGGAAAGGGGAAATGAGTAGTAATTTAGTAGACTTAGATTTGGCACCAGAGGAAAAGGTGCTCGACATTTGAATCCATCAATAGAACCTTAGATCTCCTGTGGGGACTCACGTCATTGATATCTATACACTTTTGCACCATTTAATGGAGTTGCAGGGCAAATATAAAGACATTTGCAACATTCTTTTTTTCTGCTTTGTTCCTTCATTCAGCATCGCTCACAAAACCTTACTGAATTGTTACTACACCATCAGGATTGTGTGTGAGAAACTGTGAAACGATGTTGTATGGGCTTTGAGTGAGTGGTCACATCGTTAGCATATTATGCAGTGCTCACAGGTCATAGTTCTTTACTTATGGGAATACAGAATGAGATGAAGAGAGAGGAGAGAAACAGATATAGGAAAGGCATATATAACAGTCCCATTATAAAGCTACATCAGTTCATATGGACAAATTATATTCAGTGTTCTGAGGGAAGCTGCCCAAAGACATCAAAAGTAAAAAACATATTCTTGAATATTGATGGAATAGGATAAATGTGTGGATCACACAAATATGTAAGAGCCTAAAATAATTCCAAATAGGCCAATGAAAAATGAGCATGGTCTGTGGGAATTGAAATCTAACCAATTGCTAGAAGATTTTAAAAAATGGGAATTATTACATGGAGAGGGAATATAATGGAGTGGCTGGGTCATTGACCAAGTGCAAAAAAAACAACAACAACCCAGAAGATGATTGAAGCTGAAAGTTGTGGTGATAGTAATTGTGTATTTTAATTGCATTTTCAGTTGACAAATTATAGAAAGTATCATGTATTTATTTAATGCTACCCATAGAGTATGAAGTCACTAAAAGTCGTATTTTCAACCAAAATGTACTGCTTCTCTCAGGTTTTCTTCAATACACCATTCACACTGCTGATTGTGAAAACTAATGTCAGAGTTTAACAGGGAGAGAAGATAAAATGAACAAGAGATGAATAATCTATTATTTTATTTCAATGTATTGGATCTACCTTTAGGCCACAGATATAAGAACCTCTAGACCTTGTTTAAAAATAATCTAAAGAGTGAGGACATGCTAACCTCTCTCTATACTATCCCATTAGAAGTTTAGGTCTTTCTCTGGTAGATGGCAGTGCTGCCTGAAATAAGTACGGTATTTAATATTCAGTCTTTGAAAGGTAATGATATTTCAATGTTTTTTGTTTTGCCAGTACTAATTTTAAAATAAGAAAATGCCATTTATCATCATAATGATCATAATGAGGATCAAAATTGTTTATGATGACCAAGAAAGAAGGTGAGAGGTGAACTGAGTTCCAGTAAAATGTTTAGAAAAAGCAGATAAACATATTAACTGAAAAACAATGAATCAACATATATTCTTTCAGTGGTTATCTTCATACAGCATCATTATAACAGCTGGGGGGAACCCACACATTGAACAGCTTTCTATCCATGTGGTTCAAACAATTCATTTTTGCATTCAAAGAACTTATTTTCATGCAAATTTATACCACATTATGCATAAGGGATATATTTAATTGCACTGAAACAACCACAAATTTAATTAAAGTTTGCAATTTGAAGCATAAAATAGATTCAAAGAAAATGCTGACAACAGAAAAATAAATATTCAGCTATTTAATTTAACTCTGCATTTATTTTTCATCCAAACATCAAAATAACTATTTCATGGTAAATGTTGGATGAAATGTATGGATCTCTTCCCTATCCAATTTAAATAATACTAGCTTCTCCATTGAACAGATTTTTGGTGTGAAATCCTCCATTCTTTATAGCAATGTTTATACAGGGGTAAATAGATGCATGCAAACCAAACACATTATTCTGTGAATACCTCGTACAGTTTCAATTGGACTTAACTTTTCAGCAAATATGCAAATGTTTTTACAGTGACTTTTTGTAAACGAGACTAGAAGGAAGAAACATTGCCTAGATCAGGGCTTCCCAACCTTGGGCCCCCAGATGTTCTTGGGCTTCAATTCTCAGTAGCCCTGATCAGCAGGTGTGCTGACTTAGGCTTCTCGAATTTGAAGTCCAAGGACACCGGGGGCCCCAAGGTTGGGAAACCTTGGGCTAGAGATATTAAACCACTATTTGCCCTTTGAACACCACTCACCACTCTAATCTTTCTTTAGGAGGGGATCCTAAATACATTGTCAATTTGTCAAGATAATGAGCTGACTTTTTCTTCAACCTGAGATAGCAACAGGATACCCATAGTCTATGTTTGAATTTAATTATATTTGGAGGGCAGACACTGAACATCCTACTGTAATTCAACTTTCCATTACTCCTGTTTTTGGAACCTTTCTTTCACCCAAATAAAAGTGAGAGATAGGGAAGAAAAATCACAATCATAAACCATAGCATATAGGCTGCTGCCATGAGTGTACATTTCTCATATTTCATGGCACTGCCAAAGATACTTGTGGCATGATCTACAGGTAATTGCGCTCTTCAACTAACACACACAAAAAGACAATATGGCAGATTTGCCACCAAAATATGTGCGTGAAGACTCACCAAGATAGCAACTGATACTATTTTAGTGCTGACAACAAAACAACAATTACAGAACTGGTGGATTACTCAGTGAATTAGGTATCTGGTTGTGGAGACAATTAATGGAGTTCTATTCCCCACTGTGTCTCTTTGCCAGGTTGGACTTGCTAATCCATTGAGTTCCTTCCAGGTCTGCAATTCTAAAATGATTAAGATTATACATCTTCAGCTACAGCTGATGGCATCAGGATAGTTTGCAGCGTGCAAGACCCATCACCAGGGCTGCCATCAGAAATTTCTGGGCCCCATACTGATCAATCCTATCCCCCCCCACACACACACACACATAGTTATGGCTGGTGGCGGCAGGGCCCCTGTCAGCTCCAGGCCCTATACAGTGGTACTGTTAGTACTGCCCTGATGGCGGCCCTGCCCGTTACCTCAAGGCTGTTTAGTATTTGTGGTCTAAGGCTATCACATTGCTTTACTCAACAGTAGGGATAGGCTTGCTGAAGACATCCCATCCCCATTTCAGACTATTTCTCAAAAATAAATATAAAGAACACCACTATAATATCACAAATCAATTCTTCCCTTATACATTTGGCTGCTGATTATAAATTTTTTTTACTAATCTTATTTAAAATTAAAAATTATACTGCCTTGTTTATAAATGCCAGGAAAATCATTCTGCATATAATCTGAATAATTGTCATCCCCAAACACTGATATTTTATGTATATTTATTACTTTGTAACATACATAAAATTTTTAGTAATATTTTAGTATTCCATATATAACTAGGTAGTCCCAATATAATCCATCCTATCTTTTAATGTTATTTGTATTTGTTTGTTTAGCTTTTAAGTTATGTTAGTGTTTTGCTGGCACATGCAGTTCTCTGCTAGCATTTGTAGTTTCACCCATATAGTTGCATTACTCTTAAAGCATCAATGTTCCAAAAACAATAAACAGCACTGAATATATCAGGACAATCACACATATATATCACCAGTCATACAAAACAACAACAACAATGACTAGCAATGGATCAGTACAAAGTCAAATCAAAACAAATGTAATCTAAAAAGCAAACACACACCAAGACTTTAACACACTGTCATTCATGTCAAAGAAAGTAAAACATTTTTCATAATTGAAGATATTTTATTACATATTCAGAGATTTTGATTACTGTGAAATCTGGTAATTCCTTTTCAAACTGGTATCTTACCTGCTTGATGTCATATGCAAGTAGAACATATTTTAAATCTGGAGAAACTGAATATCTTGAGGCTTTGAAAGTTACCTGTAAATAGAAGACAGTAATGACCATATTGCTCCATGAAGATCTCTTTGTCTTAGACATTTCAAATACTGTACATTTACATGAAAGAAAGTCAAGAAAGGCTCAGTTTCTCTCTGACAGAAACATTTCATCTTTTCTTTTTTAAAAAAATCACCTGAATATCAAACAGTTTCTTTAAAATTTGCATTGGTGTGGCAAATGTAACAGAGAATGAAGTGTTATCAAACTAATAATACTTTATGTCTCGATAAGAATACATGACACCAAATTGAATTTGAAACCTATAATCTAATCAAGAGGTAATGGTAGTGTCAGAAAGAATTTAATGGGTCTGATATAGAGGAAGGAGCAAAGTGTGCTTGAAGCAACAAAACCATTGAAGAGAATTATTGTATGTGTATCTAAAGAACAAAGAGGTCAAGCATGAGGTACTTAATAATGCAAAGAACAATATCTGCCTATACATGAAATCCTTACATTAAAACTGAAAAGGAAAACATGCTGAAATTTTCAAAACAGATAATGCTCCAACAGGTGCACTCTCTACCTCACAGGAATGAGTTTTAAAATAGACAATAAGACCTTTTAAAGCCAACATCCAGATGAAGGCAGCTGTTTGGCCATCTTACCTCCTTGATACTGCACCTGGCCATGTTTGCTTAGCTGTCTAGTTCCCAACCTGCCACTCAGCAGCTTTGTCTGAATGGAGTAGTGTCCAGGAAAGAGTTGATTACAGAGGTAAAGTTTTCCTATGGCACACCTCCCAGATATAGAAGCACATGAACTGAAAGCAAGTACTAGTACTTTCAGTGCGTTTACTCTTTCATTTAATCATCTACAAATTCACTCCTTTATCTCTCACCAATCTCTTCCACTGTTTAAAATACTTGTTACAGAGTCAACCTCCACATGATATTTCAAATATTTCCTTCATATCAGATCAGATCTTTCATAAAATGGGGTCCCAAGCTAGCCCAGGACTACAGTAGATGGGAAAAAGGAAGAGCGTGGAGGTAACATGTTATATGGAATTATTCCATTTTATGGCAACTACACCCAATGCATTTCTTTTTCCCTCTTCACAGCAGCAAGACTCCTGGATGTTCCTTTTTGAAGCAACAAGAACAGAGTTTATGCAATTCAGTTGTTTCACCTTTCTCCCTTTCAAAAATTACTATTATTATTTTAAAAAAATATTACCCCTTTCCGATTTTGATTTTGATTTATACCCCACCCTACTCAGCACAGGCCGACTCAGGGCGGCTTCCAACATAATTAAAGATACAATAATGAACCCAATTCCTGTAAAAACAGCATGTAAGCAGAGTATCAACCAACCTTGAGATACAGTAAAAAAATAGCAATGCAACATAAGTACAAATCAAAGCAAAAGTACAAAAATCATGAACAGAACAGCAGTACAATAATAATACAATATACTAATAAAATAAAAAACAGCATATCAATGAATTTCAGTAACATGTCACTATGCTACCCATCCCTTCCTACCCAACCACTGGGACTAGGGGGGGGGGATAGTAATAAACCAACCTCTTGCCACCACACAGTCCTTTAGTCCAACTGGAAAAGAAGGGGGATGGGGTTGGGGCAATGAAGGTAAAGATAGTCAGAGGGCCATAAAAGTCCAGTCGTGACCGTCCTCCTTCTACGTCCCGACCAAGCGACAAAAGTTGGGACATTGCGGAGCTGAGCTGGTAACAGCTCCTATTGTCCTAGCTGTGGGGGAAACCACCAAAAATGCCTTCACCTCAAATGAACAGCCAGACCATATGGAAAGCCATGAGATCAAGAGTTCTGAACACCCCCCCCCCTGACTGGCGGGGCCATGAGGGGAGCATAGCAGCCACGCAGTGGCAGAGGAGGTCGGCTTTTGAAGCTCCGGTGTTGCACCAGGTGTTCCGGCTTCCTTCTGACTGGAGGGGCCATGAGGGGAGCATAGCGGCCTCAAGCTGGCAGAGGCGGTTGTTTTTTGAAGCTCTAGTGTTGTGCCAGGTGTTCCAGTTTGCCTCTGACTGGTGAAGTCATGAGGGGAGCATAGCAGCCTCGCAGCAGCAGAAGCAATCAGCTTTTGAAGCTCCAGTGTTGCACCAGGTGTTCTGGTTTCCCTCTGACCAGTGGGGCCATGAGGGGAGCGTAGCAGACTTGCGGCGACAAAGGTAGTTGACTTTTGATTATCCGGTGTTGTGCCAGGTCTTCCAGCTTCCCTCTGGCTGGCAGGGCCATGAGGGGAGCATAGCGGCCTTGCGGCAGCAGAGACAATTGGCTTTTGAAGCTCCGGTGTTGCGCCTGGTGTTCCGGCTTCCCTCTGACCAGCAGGGCCATGAGGGGAGTGTAGCGGCCTCACAGCAGCAGAGGCAGTTAGCTTTTGAAGCTCCGGTGTTGCGCCTGGTGTTCCGGCTTCCCTCTGACCGGAGGAGCCGTGAGGGGAGCGTAGCAGCCTCACAGCAGCAAACGTGGTCGGCTTTTATACCTTCTTTTAAATAAAAAAGCATAACTAAATATATATTATGCATGTTTCTATCTGATCTATACAAGCAATGGGGAAATCTGATCTTAGATGCTAAGAAGGGTTGAACTTGGTTAGCATTTGGATGGGAAACCACCAAGAGGTACCAATGATCTCCAGGTGGGGCCAGGGAAGTATCTTTTTTGACACAATGGAGAGTCAATACCAGTCAGAGTTGACTCTAGTAGACTATATGGAACTTTGGTCTAACTTTCTGCATTATGCTACAAAATACTAATGAAGTTGTGTGCACTGTGAAATTATACTCTTAGAACAAGCTTAAATAGGAGGTGAGAAGGGAAACCACGTTTGTCATAACCACTTACCAGATGTTTCCCCAGCCCTTGTAGTCCATCAGATAAATTGTTTGCATTCTAGGGCAATGAGTGTGTGTATGAAAAGATTTAGAAAAAAGTGATGGAGATAAAAATCATTGGAACAATTGATCTAGGTAGGTCAGTGCATCTTTAGATGGAGATAAAAATCATGAGGATAATTGATCTAGGCCAGTGCATCTTCACATGACAAGAAATCTTGATGGAACATTTCAGCCCAATGAAATGTCTCACCTTAAGATAAGTACATGAAATGGAATAACCACCACCTCTTGTCAATGTCTTCTCAATTTGTGCAACTTACACAGAAATAGTGCTCTTTTCCTTTGTGAAATAAAACACACACAGTAAACAAAACTTGCTATTTAAAAAAAGAAAGATGCAGAACCCATCCAATGCTTTTGACATATCACTTTCTGCAAATACATAAATTATGCAATTTGCACAAAGACTATTACTGCTAATATAAGAACTTTTTTAGAGTTCAGGAAGATACCATGTCCATTTGGCAAGGGAAAAATGTTCCTCATCTTTACATGTGAGGATAAGACAAGCATTCCACAGTCATGCTGAAGATGGAGATTGTGAGGCCTTTAAACCAAGGGATTACCATTGAACATAACCTAAGAATATCAACAGCTTTCAATAAAAACATTTTAAGGCATCTTTAAGACTACCAGTTTTAAAGATTAAGGCAAATTAATTGCCTTAGCATATACATTTTTTTCATCGATGAGTGTGCAGGCTGCCAGATGATATTCAATTTTGCATAAATCTTTAAAGCTAAAGCATAGATAGTTTTTTCATGATTTAAAATTTTAATATTTTTTAAATTACTGTACTTCCTTTTTAAAATAAACATGCTTTAATTATTAAATTACTTTTGGTTACTTGCTATGCATTATTTATTCAAATTTTTCAATTTCATTGTCATAAAACATCCCCGCAGCTCACTATTGAAAATCAATAATGACATAATGATGTGAATATTATTAATTTAAATTGTTTAATCTCATTTTCATGAAATATCTCCACACTTTGCCATAAGGGAGACTTTTATTATTTAATGAATTTCAGCTGAAACCCAATAATAATGTGCTCTAAAAAGAACTAAACTATAGCAGTACAAATAAAATAACAATAGAACAAGGTGCAGTGGTTAAACTGCTGTCCTGCAACCAAAGGTTGTGAGTTCACTTCTGAGCAGGGCTCATGGCTGACTTAGCTTTCCATCCTTCCAAGTTCGATAGAATGAGTATCCAGCATGTTGGGGGCAAAATGCTAATAAACTTGTGAGCCGCCCAGAGAGTACACTAAGCACTATGCAGCAGTATATAAGTGTGATTGCTTTGCTTTCCTTTTTAATACAACTGTGCTGCAACTTTTTCAATGCTGACCTCAGAAGAAACCTTAAAGAGATGCTCTTTCAACGTAGCCCTTACATGAATTTTTAAAATGATTTTTTTAAAAATGAAAATTTCACCCAATCGCTGAAATTTCAGTTTTGCTATCTTCAAGAAATAGCTGTTGACAGTGAAAGGTTTGTTTTTAAAGTTGTAACAATCATTTAGTAAATAACACATTTTACCTCTCAAGTCACAGAAATTCTCCATGCCTAAGTAAATAAAGGAGGATTGGCCAATCAACCATTTTTAACTGCCCAGAGAGTAAGTGCTATGGGGCAGTATATAAGTGTAATGGCTATTGCTATTCTTGCATGGTGTTGATAGATGGTCCAAGTTTCCACTTCATAAAATAGAGAGGATGGAACAACAGCTTTGTACATTTTCAGCTTAATAGAAAGACTAATTCCATAAGCCTTCCAAAGGCAGTGCTGGCCTGACTGATTTATGAGGTAACTTAATCTCCAATGAGAATGTAGCAGAAGACAGTGATGGGAACATATGCTGTAAGGAAATGTGCATGTGCCTTCAAAACTGGCTCCTCATGAAATACAACTGGAAGAGGTTGGTACAGTCTTACCACTATTAATCTTCAGGCCAAAATTGTTATTGGCTGAGGAGAATAGATCAAGATTTCTTTTCGCATTCAAAGGTATGACTACATTCAGAGCACAATCATAAGTAAATAAAAGCTCATGCATAGTGCAAAATGAGATTTTCGTTACGACCTGCAGTTGCCACAGACTGAACAGTTTTCCATAAGCACAATATCAAAAAATACAGAAATGTCCTTCTGAACTGTATGTTTACGAAAGCATTATCTTATTGGTATGATTTTATACTAATGAGTCTGCTTCCAATTACTTCTAGGCTTTCTTTACCCATATCCCTTTTACAAAGAGGAATCAGTGGGAAACAGATTGTAATTTGCTGTACTTTTGATGAACATATTATCACAACAGCCTGTAGCATCCATAGATTCTAACTTTCCTTTTCCTTTTTAAAACAAGTCTCTAGCCCAGTGATGGTGAACCTTGGCACTCCAGATGTTCTTGAACTTCAATTTCCAGAAGCCCTGATCAGCAGGTATGCTGACTTTGGCTTCTGGTAATTGAAGTACAAGAACATCTGGAGTGCCAAGGTTCACCATCCCAGCTCTAGCTCATACAGAAACCAAAATGTGTGGTCACTATTTCTACCTATATGTTTCTGCTGTCACAGCAGTGTTTCAGGGATTTTGTCAGTGAATTCAGATAACAATTATTTATATATGCTTCCCTTGAAGAATAAATTTCTTCATTTACTTTAATGTATTTCCATCTTCCCAGGTCTGAATAGAATGCTATATAAGGAGCAATAACCAGAGCTCCAGGCTTTACATTTGATTAGACAGGACAGTGCCTACCTACCCTTCTTCAAAATGAGGTGGGGGCAGAGTCTCTATGTAGGTCTGAATGCTGTGTATTAAAATATTGTTTTGGAGAGTCATGGTTTAAAGTAGGGAGGTGCAGTGGGACACCTGTGAAATTAATTGGACCAGCAATGCAATTTAGGAAGAGGTGGGCAGTCTGGAATGGAAGGAACCAAGGTATAAACTGAGGGATCAGCTGAAGGCAGAAAGATAACATATTCTAGATGCTAGTTCTACCCACTGTTAAACAGGAGAGAAATAAACCAGGCAAAGATTTCTGAGAGGCCACCTCTCTCTCTCTCTCTCCAGGCTTGGTGCCTAGGCTACTAGATCTATCAGAAATCACAGGTATGTTCTCTGACACAACTTTTAAAAATGTTGTAGAGCAACTTCTTTCATGCACAAAATGTGCAGTTCCAAGATAAACAGTTGTGCACTTCAAATTTCAAGCAATGTAAAAGCTGTTTTATATCTGCTGATGTCAGTGGCTGATAGCATTATGAAAAGTAATTTCCAAAGAAGCAGCTGTGTTAGGCTATCTCAGCCTGTTTGCAAAAGGAAGAAATTTTAAAAAAGAAAAACCAAATATTGTAGCACTCATTCATTTCAAAGCTATTGTTTTCATCTTCTCTCACAGGAAGTGATCTGCCTCATTAAAACCAATCCTGAAATTGAGCTGGGGGGAGGAGTTGGTTGGATTTTTTAATGGATCAGATGAAGTCTAAGGAAATTAGACTTTGATCCATGAAAGCTCATGCTGAAATAAAATTGTAAGTATTTAAGATACTATACTATTTTTGTATTTTTCCTTCTCTTTCTCTTTGCTTTTGCCAGCATGAAACATCATAGGCATTCAATTCCCAGCCCTGATCAGGTGCAGCCATTTCCCCTGTGAAATCCTCTTTTACAGACCAATAATTACTCTCTGAGAGTATTAACTACTGATTCAGAACAACTCAGATCAAGTCTGAAGTAGATCAAAACGGGTATTGTTTGAAACAAATCCAGATTGGTTCAATTTAATTCAATCCAATATAGCAATTCTACTAGCTGAGTTTAATGTATGCTGGACACCCATCTCAAAGGTTTCAATATTAGTCAAGGATTTCCGGGACATTATCAAATTTGATATACCACAACTATTTGCAATTCAACAGGACAAAGCTTCACCACTAATCTAAATAACAGGTACTGTATTACCAGTTGTAAAAAATATATACCTATCAGTTATGCTAACCATTCTGAATCTCTGTACCCGATGTGTATAAATTTATGCCATGAAGCTAGGGGTGTGCTGGGCACCTTGGGAGGGCAGTGGACAGGAAGTGATGGGGTGCCTATTGGGGGGTTGGGGGAAAATCCCATGCATTCCCATTACCTCTGCTTGTCTCGGGGGGGGGGGGGGGGCACCAGTCACTGGGGTGCACCAGGATGCGTCCCTGTATCTGTGTGCCAGCACACCACTGCAAGAAGCATGGAGGTATAAAAAACAGGAGATGGCGCTACAGGTTTCATGCTGTAAGTTTTTTGAAGCCAGTGAGCGTGGCCTGCCATCATATTAGGTGGACCAAAACATTAGCAGACTACCGTTTACGATTGCTTCTTGTGTTGGGGGGTGGTGGTGGATTGATCCCCTCACCTGGGTCCCCTGAGTATGGGAGGTTTTGGGGTGGGACAAAAGGGGTCTGTCCCCCCAACCCTTCCAGAGCCAGGGGACCCAGCAGAGAGGGGATCCCCCCACAGGACACCCCATTATTAAAGATAAGAAACCAAGCGGTTTCTTCTCTTTAAAAACGGAGTGTTGGGGGTTGGAATCGATCACCTCTCCCAGGTCTCCTGGGTCCAGAAGGGTTGGGGGACAGACCCCTTTTGTCCTCCCCCCAACACTTCCAAACCCAGGGGACCAGGGAGAGGGGAACGAATCCACCACCACCACCCCCCCAACACTCCATTGTTAAAGAGAAGAAACCGCTTGCTTTCTTCTCTTTAATATGGGGGGTGTTGGAGGGATTCCCCCTCTCCGCTGGGTCCCCTGGGTTCAGGAGGGTTGGGTGACAGACCCCTTTTGCCCCCCCAAACCTCCCATACCCAGGGGACCAGGAAGAGGGGATCGATTCCACCCCCTCCCAAACACTCCATTTTTAAAGAGAAGAAACTGCTTGGTTTTTTCTCTTTAATAACAGGGTGTTCTGTGAGGGGATCCCCTCTCTGCCAGGTCCCTTGGCTCTGGAAGGGTTGGGGGACAGACCCCTTTTGTCCCCCACAAACCCAGGCGACCAGGGAGAGGGGATCGATTCCACCCCCCAACACTCCATCTTTAATGAGAAGAAACCGCTTGGCTTCTTCTCTTTAATATGGTGTGTGTGTGTGTGTGGGGGGGAATCCCCTCTCTGCCAGGTTCCCTGGTTTCAGGAGGATTGGGGAGACAGACTCCTTTTGTCCCCCCAAACCAGCCAAACCCAGGGGACCAGGGAGAGGGGATCGATTCCACACACACACCCCAACACTCCATTTTTAAAGAGAAGAAACTGTTTGGTTTCTTCTCTTTAAAAATGGAGTGTTTGGGAGGTTGCAATCCCCCTCTCCGCTGGCTCCCCTGGGTCCAGAAGGGTTGGGGGGACAGACCCCTTTTGTCCCCCCAAACCTCCCAACCCCAGGGGAGCCAGCGGAGAGGGGAATCGCAACCCGCCACCCACTGATATTAAAGGGGAAACCCCGATCTACTTTTACGACTCCACACAATCAAAGCACCATAAGGCAATGTTTTGGGCCAACTAACATGGCGGACTGTCAGATTAGTCAGCTTCAAGTTTGTGACGTCATCTCATCTCCTGTTTTTTATACCTCCATGGCATGAAGTCTCACTCCCATGTCTGATGAAGTGGACCTGATCCATGAAAGCTAATATTAAAATATAGCCGTTAGTCTCTAAAGTGCCACAATGTGTGTTTTTTTTTGTTTACTCTCTGATTGGCTTGGATCAGTCTTCAAATGGTTGAAGTTTTATTACTGTCCTAGTAATAAAAGTGCTCCAGTAAGTTTTCTCCTGAAAACCGGACTTAGTCCTACTATATTTTATTATATTGAATAAGAAAAACAAAATCAGAAATCCCAACAGTTACATATTTGGACGATTTCCAAAATTCACAAGGTGAAAAAGAATCCTGAAATGAATTGAAGTCCTTACTGCAGGACAAACTGCAGTGAGATATAGATGCCTAATCCACTTTAGGTTTTTGTATAAATTCCTTTATTAAATAATTGGGCATCTAAAGTATCCAGCAGATTGACAATGAATTTAGTAACTAAGGCCAGTAATTGTATTCAGGTTATTAAATACAGAACAGCGTAAATATCAGAACAAAAGGAAAAAGGCAAGACCTGAGCCTGTGGTAGCTGCAACTGGACCAAAGTGGAAGTGCTCTCAGTGAAGTGCTTGCACAAGTGCACTATGCAGCCATTCACAATGGGAATTACATATACAACTGAATCACACTATCTGGATTGCCTGGGCCAATATAACTTTATGTTGCATATTGATAAATAGGATTCTGGCCATTTACTCAAAGTATGCAGAATCAAATATCTTCCCAGAAATAATTCATATCTGTGTGAAAAAGGTAGTCCATTAATGTAGCCAACTTTTTCATCATCAAGAAGTACAAAAGCTGACTTACTTGCCACAGATATGAAAGAGGAGGTTGCCCCTTTCTTTCCTACAGCTGCTCTGTTGTAAGGTGTTGTGTTAAAATGTATGTATTGGGCTACATAGTATAGTAGTGATGCCAAATATGATGTGCAAAGGTCCAAGGAAAGCAAGAATGTTTCTTAACATAAACTTTGGGAATGAACCCAATATGTTTTCCATTATATCACTGCAATTTACATAAATGACAACTTAACAAATTCCATTTATTCAGTGGGTGTGCCATAGCTAGGCATAACACTTAGAATTAGCTCTTGACTTCTAAGCAGACATTACTAAGACAAGATAGAGCAAACCAAAAAAAAAAAAAAAGAGAGTAACAACTGGTTAGAGAATAGGAAAAGATAGACCAAAAAATAGCATATAAAAATATTCTTGTGACAGAAAAAATAGCATATGAAATATTCATGTACGGTAACTAGCAGTGAATTTAGAAACACATCATTTCTTTTATTTATTCAAGACAAACATCTGTTTGTTTGTTTTTTGGACATATCTTTCTTTCCTGGCTGCAAGATTGGGGATAACTATGTAAAAAGTGCATCAGATTGAATTATTTGCCTAATCTGGAGAAAAAAGGTACATTTTGTGACCTGTGCTTTAATTCTCCTCTTGACAGTGACACACAATGATATAATACTCCCTGGACTAGCTGCTCCAGGCTTGTCTTTTTGCCCAAAGAATGTAGTTGACAAACATGTCCACAAGTACGGCCAGCATCAGAGGTTACAAAGGTGATAGTCAGATGGAGAAAAAAATGATGAAACACCAAAATGCATGCCTTTTCTACTGTCTATTTCAGCGGTTCTCAACCTATGGCCCATGGGCCAGACCTGGCCCACAGCACCATGTCATGTGGCCCATGTTGCCACTGCAACTGGAAGTGGAAGCAGATGCATTTACAACAGCTGTAAATGTGCCCGCAAGCTGTTGTAAACATGTTTATGACAGCCATAGATGTTTTACGGCAGTGTTTATAGTGAGGGGGGAACCACCAGTCCAGCCCACACAGTTGTCTCAGGGGCATGGTGTGGCCCACGGCTTGAAAAGGTTGCGAACCAATGTTCTATATTTTCATGCTCTCACACAGTCCATTGACACAAGCATTGGTTTCTGCTGAATGTAAACCAGTTCTGAACTCAGAGACTGTCTAGTGAACCACTGTGATGCTGAGAGTAGAAGACTGAACAATGAAATGAATGAGAGAAGAAAACAGATCTCATGGTTGCCAGGGGAAAAAAATATTTTTATAAAGAATGAAAGCGCGGCGCCAAAATGGCTGCCGCGCTCTTTGCGGGGGCCCCCCGGACTCAGACATCCGGGTAGTTAGGGGGCGTGGCCACCCCTCTATAAAAGGGGTGGCCACGAGGCAGCCGAGCTGCCATTTTGTAAAAGCGACGGAGAGGAGAAGTTTTTTCTCTGTCGCTCTTCGCCTCTTAGGGGGAAGCCTTTTTTGTGGCTGCAGCCCCTTAGCTTGGCTGCTTAATTTTCGGCTTCCCAGCCAGCGGGTTTTCTGATCCCTGGAAAGGGATCGCTCTCGATTTATGCCTCCTAAAAAGAAGGCTATGGCGACGCAGGCTCGCCTGCACAGGAGGCAGCAGTCGGGTCGGAGGACCGCGACTGCATACCCTCAACAGGACCTCGTACCGGAGGCACCAACCGGGACCGGTGGGATGGGGCAGCTCAGGCCATGGCCCGCGGCTCTCCAGTCTCAGACCGGCCCTACAGGGGCTTCGGCCCCCGGCCCGCAAGTGCCGGCCATGGGCTTCGAGCAGGGGGGAGGGCCGGGCGCGGTTGGGGCTTCGGCCCCCGGCCCACAATTACCGGCCATGGGCTTTGAGCAGGGGGGAGGGCCTGGTGTGGTTGCACAGCAGGGCTTACCCCCGGCCCCTCAGGGGCCGGAGTTTTGGGCATGGCCCTATTTGGGGCCGGGCTCTCAAGTCGGGGGACCTGGGCCATTGCCCAGTGGGCAGTCCGGCCCACCTGGCCCCCTTTATGCAGGGGGATCTGCGACAGTGGATGTGTTACTGGCCTGCGTGGCGGCGCTAGAGGCATCCCTAGGGATCACCAATAACCCGATCAGGGGGGGGGGCTTCATTGCCATCTGGGGCTCCTTTATGCCAGCCTACTACCATGACAGCCGCCACTCTCCAGCAGGCGTCCAGTCGGGTCGAGTTGCTTGAGGCGTGCAGGCCTGTGCCCGCCGCGGCCTCGCAACTCCCCGTGCATCAGGCGCTACAGACAGGTAGTGGTTGGATGTGTACTCAGAGCTCGATTTCGGTCGCGAGCTCTGACGCCCACCGTGGGCCGGAACCCCCAGTGGGGGCGGCTCAGGGGGGTGCACCCAGTGAGTATCAGGTTCAAGCTAATGTGCCCACATCACACTCCACTTCCGGGGATAGGTTCCAGTGGCCGTGGCCTCGTAATGTCGGGGCGGGTGGGCATCAGTTCCTGGCTTACCCGGGTGCAGCTTGGTTGCATACTGGCGTAACATTGGGTGGGGGGGTTTTCCGCCCCCGGGGCTGCGCCGGGTGTCGCAGGGACGGTCCAGGCTCCTCTCCTGATACCCCGTGCCAATACTGTGCCGGTGTCGGCACTCCCGACAGCCGGGTATTCCTTGCCCCTCGGGGATCATTTGGCCCAGGCCACGAGGAAAAAGATTTGGCGGGGGGAGTACGTCTATATTTTCTCCCTATTGAACAGGGAACCCACCAAGGAAGAGAAAGAGGAGCAGGATGAGAAGGACAAAGAGCTGTCTCACCGTCGCAAGCCACCACGCACATGGGCAACTGGTTACCCGCATATCTCATCTATATGGCGGTGTACCTCAGGGCTCGGCCTGACCTGGCCATTCCTATGGTCCAATATTTGGACAATATTTACAGGGCAATGGTGGATTTTCCTGGAATGTCGTGGTTGGCTTATGACGAGGAATTTAGAATGAGAGTGCCCTTACACCCAGAGATGAGGTGGGATGAGCCCTGTCAGAAACTGTGGCTTTTATATATGACTCCCACGTGCCCGGCGCCTGGGGAGAGGTACCATTGTGGACATGCGGTCCAGCGAGCTGCTCCAACACAGGGCCCCCGCCAGCTGGCGGGGCAGGGGGTTCCAGCCCGCCTGCTGTGTTGGAGCTTCTCGGCCAATGGTGTATGCAATAGAAAACAGTGCAGATACAAACATGAGTGTCCCTCTTGCGCTGGCACCCACGCCGCCGCTGCGTGTCCGCGAGCCGGTGGGCCACGGGGCAGAGGTAGAGGTGGACAAGGAGCGGGCAGACCTGCCGCTGATGGAGCTGGTCACCCAAAAGGCCCCCTCCCCGGTTAACGTAGCTATGTTGGAGCGATGGCTCTCAACTTACCCAAGGAGGGAGGATGCTAGGTACCTCCTCGAAGGTTTCCAGCGGGGCTTTCGCATCCCATTTAAAGGGGAGCGGTGCCCCCAAGATGCCCCTAATCTACTTTCCCTGAAGGGCAGGGAGGAGGTTGCCGCCCTTAGTATTGCTAAGGAGGTTAATGCAGGTAGGGTTGCTGGCCCCTTTCCTATGCCACCCTTTACCAATCTGAAGGTTTCCCCTTTAGGGTTGGTGCCCAAAAAGACCCCTGGGGAGTTTCGTTTAATTCACCACCTGTCATACCCGGCGGGCCATTCGGTCAATGATGCCATTCCTGATGACCTTTGTTCGGTCAGGTATACAGCATTCGATCAGGCCCTGCGCATGGTGCGCTCTTGTGGCCCGGGTGCACTTCTGGCAAAATGTGACATCAAGTCGGCATTCCGTTTGTTGCCTGTGCACCCGGGTGACTTTGAGTTATTGGGTTTTAAATTCCAGGGAAAATTTTATGTCGATAAAGCCATGCCTTTTGGCTGCTCTATTTCCTGTTCAGCATTTGAACGTTTTAGCACTTTCCTCCAGTGGGCCTTTGTTCGCAGGTCTGGGTCCCAGTCTGTAGCCCACTACCTCAATGATTTCTTGTTCTGGGGTGAACGGGGCTGGGACATGTGTACGCGTCTCCTCAATACATTTCAGATGCTAATGCAGGAACTCGGTGTCCCTTTAGCGCCCGAAAAGACCGAGGGCCCATCAACTAAGCTCACATTTCTGGGTATTGAAATTGACACGGTCTCGCAGGCATCCAGGTTACCCATGGATAAGGTTACCCGGATCACTGCTTTGATTTTGGCCTTACTGGCCAAATGCAAGGTGTCACTTCGTGAGCTCCAGGTTTTACATGGTCACCTTAACTTCGCTTGCAGGGTGGTCGCGCCTGGCAGAGCTTTTGCTCGACGCTTATGCGACGCCATGACTGGCCTATCCAGGCGCTATCACAGGGTCTGACTGAACAAGGGCATGAGGGCGGACATGTTGGTTTGGCTTAAATTCCTTAGGGACTTCAACGGGGTGTCATTTTGGAGATCTGACCTTTTGGTTTCACCTAGGTTCCAGGTTCAGTCGGATGCCTCGGGGTCCCTTGGATATGGGATTTACTTTGAAGGGAGGTGGGCCTACGGCCGATGGCCTCCAGCCTGGAGGGGCACTGATCGTCTACGCGATCTGACATTCCTTGAGTTCTTCCCGATACTGGGAGCTTTGATGCTATGGGGTGAGGAGTGGGCCAATTCAGTGGTTCATTTCTGGTGCGACAATGCTGCGGTTTTGCACATTGTCAATTCCCAGACATCTAAATCACCCAGGGTCATGGAGTTAGTTCGCCAGTTTGTGTTGCGTTGCCTACGCCTCAATGTGCTCTTCAGGGCCAGACATGTACCAGGCATTAATAACGATATTGCTGATGCTTTGTCCCGCCTGCAGATCCCCCGGTTCCGCGCCTTGGCTCCAGACGCAGAGGAGTTACCCTCGCCGCTTCCGGATGAGATTTGGACGTTTGGCAAGGAGAGGTGAACCGGGCGATCGGCATGTCACTGGCGCCCCACACGCGTAAGGCGTATCACCATGCATTCAGTCAATTTAGAATATTTTGTGAGCAACTCTGATTGCCCGAGGTGTGGCCCATTCCAGTCGCACACCTTCTCCAATTTATGGTCTACCTACATAGTCAGGGCCTAGCTCCCCGCACCATAGCATCCAGGCTGTCAGCGCTGGCATTCATGGCCAAAGTGAGGGGTTCTGCTGACAGCACGAATGATTTCCGTATACGACATGTTTTGGAGGGGTGGACACGGGAACGTGGACGTCGCCCGGACAATCGCCACCCCATTTCCCCGGGGGTTCTTTCCCACCTTGCACGAGGCTGGCATGACCTGTGTTTTGACAGGTATGAGGCAGCTCTGTTTCATGCGGCTACCACGGTGGCCTATTTTGGAGCGCTCCGCATCAGTGAGCTGGTGCTACTGTCTAAGGCGGATGCGGCTCGTAGGGCACTGGAACTCGAAGATGTCTATGTCTCCAATGAGTGGGCTCAGTTGAGGATACGTTCCTCAAAGGTTGATCAGCACGGTGTAGGCAGTGGTGTTAGACTGCTACGATGTTCCATTGCAGACATCTGTCCGGTTGGTGCCCTACAAGAGTTCATTGCAATGCGTGGTACGCACCCTGGCCCGTTTTTCTGCCACCAAGATGGGTCTCCCCTTACTAAATTTCAATTTTGGAAGGTGACCGGTAAGGCGCTGTCCAGTGTTGGCCTCCCCGGGGCTCGTTACGGCACCCATTCTTTTAGAATAGGAGCTGCTTCTACTGCAGCCGCATTTGGGTACTCTGAGGCTGATATATGCCATATGGGGAGGTGGGGATCGAAGTGTTTTGAATTATATGTTTGCCCTCTTCAAGTATGAGTACCAGATAAGTCACCGTCCTGTCTCTTTTTATTTTACAGACCCTGTGTGTCGCCGCACACCGGTGGCAGTATAGCTGGTGGGCCACAGCTATGTGCACTGGGCAGCACAGTACTCTGCGGCGACAGAGTGGGGACCCTAGCTTGGACTACGTGCATCCGCATGTATCAGGTGGTATGGTAAGCATGGAATGTTATGGCGGGAACTGTTGCCATTCCTTTTCTCCATCAGGGATGCTGAACCGCCTGATGTCCTGGTGCTGCACCTCGGGGGCAATGACTTGGGCCAGGTCACTGGCCTTTCTGTAAAACATACGATCTACAGTGACCTAGCTTATTTGCATTATGTGTGGCCTGCCACAACCCTGCTATGGTCGGACATCATACCGCGTCACGCTTACAGGGGGGGTATCAACCTCCAGGCCCTTGACCGCGCTCGTCGCTCAGTGAACAGGGCAGTGGCCTGGTTCTTTGCTGACAAGGGTTTGTGGCGGGTCATCTGACACCCCAACATTAGTCTCCAAAATTATGATCTTTACACAGGGGATGGGGTCCATCTGTCGCCCAGAGGTATGAACCTCTTTTTGGAAGATGTGCAAGCAGGCCTGTTGACCGAGCTGACGGTCTGGGGGGGGCGGTGAGTCTTTATTAAGCCTCCCCGTGTGGCGGGTAGCACTGGTAAGGTAAATATTTATGACCCACAGGTATCCGGCAGGTTCGCAATTGACTGGCCAACACTAGATAGGTACAAGTTGGTTAATGTTGACCGGTCAATGACGAACCAGGCAATGGGGTGATGGCAGGAGCTATTCAGCATGCATCACCCCGTGATTTTACGGATACACGTCAGAGGGTGGGGTCAGTAGATAGTTGATTGACTACGGTCAACAATTTGTTTGTTGTCAACAAACAGATGGATACAAATGGATACATTGTAGCCAATTGCCGTTGGCAATTTTGGGAGGAACCTTACCAGTGTTACTGCGGCCTGCTTGCCTTAAGAATTATAATTGGCTGAGTACCAATTGAAATTTATAATTCGGACTAGAGCATGAATCAATAAATGTGGCCCAATGCCGTTATCCACTTATACCGGTGTCTGAGTCCTTTTTTGGGGGTGCGCCTGCAATGCAATTTGCATTTTAACATTAGATTATAGAAACATTTTTCTATGTTTAATAGTTGATAAATGGTGGCTGCCCAACCCCATCTTATAGTCTGTCAATTATAGTCTATCAAAATGGATGGTTCTCCCAGGGCCATGCTGGATATGCTAAAAAGGTGCTGCCCGCTGCTGCCGCTGCCTTGCTGCCAAGGCTGAGTGAAATGTCCCCGGGCTCAGCCACAGGTGGAGAACGCAGGGGGGAGTAGGGGGGAGTGATAGGATAAAGCTCGTGCCCACTGAGCCTCCGCTGAAGGCAACATTCGACTCCCACCACCTCTCTCTGCCCACTTTAGTCTGTCCTACCAGAGAGCTTGTGCAGGATTCTCCCACTTTTATTCCTCCCTGCATCAGTACCAGGAGAAAGGGTGCCCAAGGGCTGCTCCCGATAAATAAGTGGGACTAGAAAAGCTCTCTCCCTCCTCCATCTCCACCCCATTCCCACTATCAGGAGGTCTGTCTGACAAGGCACGGCTGCATTGGTGGTGGTGTTTTTTTAAATGCCTCTCTCTCTCTCTCTCTCTCTCTCTCTCTCTCTCTCACACACACACACACACACACACACACACACACACAAAACAACAACAACAATAAACACCATGCTTCATGGGTGGGGGTGGGCTGTTAGCTGGGGGGGGGGCTGATTTACCCCCTGGCGATCCCCTGGCTATAGCACTGACAGAAGGATAAAGGCAGGCAAATGAACACGGAGCCCCTTCGTTTGCTCAATCATTCCGGGCATCACAGCTTTTGGCATCTTTGCTTTTGATTGGCACCCAAGGGGGCACCATGGTACTGCGGGTCTGGGGGGCACCCCTGTCTGAGTCCTGGTAGCCTGGTGGGTCAGCCCACCACTGGGCTTTCCCCATGAAAGGATCAATGAGGTAAAAGGAGAAAGACATACCCTTACTAAAAATTGGGACTAACAGAAGTTGGCTTTTGAGAGTTAGCATTTACCCTGAGAGGGGAGATGCAATAGATTCAATCTAATTTACTATCTGCCATACATATGTCTGCTTGCACTGCCTTAAAATAAGAAATGGACTAAATGTAATTAGGGAACACAATAGATTTTCCCCCACTCTTGAATAAATTTTCCGTATCTTCATTTTTGTATTACATGTGTTACTTCTTTGTTAAAAAGATTATGAGTAAAGATGTCCAATTCTGAATTATTCAGAGAATTGTGTGAAACACCATGTATTTCCTTGCACTCACAAAATATTCTTCTTAGAGTTCTGACTCACATACCTATTTTCAGGTGTGGGCCAAAAAGACAGCATGTTTAAATGGACCAATATATTCCACAATTCTTTCTGTGTTTATGAAAAGCGATTAAGTTGAATCCTGAGAATTTGGAGCCAGAGGACAACCTTTGTATTCCTCCTTTCCATTAGGACTCCCTGAAAAGCGCCTTCTGATTTTCAGGAGATGAGAAGCAGGAGACAAATGCGGATTAGATTATTATGTAGGAGTCAAAATAATATTTTGTAAGGCAGTTCTAAAATAGGGGCAGGAAAAGCAAAAGATTCTAACTTTAAGCCTCAGATTAGGATCGAATTTGGCATAGATGAATCAGAGATAGTCATGTTGATCTGGACCAAATTTGGGGATAGCCTGTTAAATAGTTTTCAAGTTATAATTCTACAAAAATAGAACTGATTAACTCTCCTTGCACAGACATGTATGACTAGAAACCACAGGAGGAAAGAAATTAATGGAAGAAATGTAAAAAGCCAAAGTTTCTTAAATTAAAAGAACATTCTTTACATTAACTGCTTCCTTTTTAATTGGAGAAAACCAATCTTGTGGGGGCTAAAGTATTCTTCTCTTAAAATAATACTTTTCTATAACTGCAAGCATGCTCAGTAGAGGTTGACAAGACCAAAAATGGCCACAGGATGGAGAAACCTCGCTGTATTCAGGTTACAAGGGCTAGGTGAATCCCAGCAGTGGCAAGAGAAACAAAGACTTGCAGGCTCCATTTTGGCTCACTGGCTCCTTTATTCTATATAATTCTTCCTTCCTTTTGGTATTTGTCTCTAGACATGTTTCTTTTTAGAACAGGGAAATGATTGGCATGGGGGTGAGGGGAAAGAAGAAGAAACATCCATAGCATGTTTGAGGCTGCAATCCTATACTCTTTACCCAGAAGGAAGCTCTATAAAACTTAGCAAGACTAACTTTTGTGTAGACATTGATAAGTATTGCCCTATTGTTTTAAATCATACAGGAGATTACTCAAAAACAGGAGGTATTTTGCATTTCCTAGTGTTTTTTGTTGTTGTTGTTTTGTGGGGGAGGATGACTAATGAAAGCCAGCCTAGGAAAGTATTCTCTGGGGAGATCCAAAACTGAACTGAATAACTAGTTCCTAATTAACACAAATGACTAGTTCTTCAGAAGGATTCCAAACAGATTCCATATGTCTTCTCTTTCTTTTTCCTCAAACCTTTCTTCTTGGAGAAGTTGTTAATCTGCTTTTCAATTGCTCACTTGCCTGTGCCCTGGAATGAAGGTCCACAGCTTGCTCCTTGAGAAGAAAACATGCCCATATAGCACCTTTTCCCTTTGCTTCAAAGCCAGGAGATCTTGCACTCCACTGAAGATTCTCAAGTTCAGCAGGCATAAGCCACAGGGTACAGTAGTTGAAGAGGTAAGAGGAATATCTGAGGCTCATCATCTCAAGAAGTCTTACAGACTTCTCTGAGAATTTTGAGTATGGATGTGTAAAGCTGCAGCAGCAGAACAAGCTCAGGAAGGAAGATAGGTCCACTCAATTCTGGGGCGCTTGCTTAAAGAAAACATGAATGGGATTGGAAGGCTAGAGAGTGTTCAATTCTAAAGGCTTCAACTGTAAACACACTGGCTAGGCAGCAAAGGGAAGGTGATGAGGTTTATTCTTAAGTAGCATTCTCATGACCCCACTCTAACATGCCTCCATTGACGCCCTATAGGCTTCTGTGCCAGATTATAGTTTTTAGTGCTTAAAAAGCCCTACACAGCTTGGGAATTCAGGCCTTGGGACAGTGGGTTCACATCCTTCTACAAACACTTCTACAAGAAACAGGCACAGCTGGAGGGAGTTTCGGCAGGCAGCCTCAAAAGTGGGGCCGACGCTGCCGACGCCAAGGACACCGGGCGCTCTCTTTCCCTCCCGGCCAGACCGGCGGGAGATGAACAGGCACAGCTGGAGGGAGTTTCAGCAGGCAGCCTCAAAAGTGGGGCCAACGCTGCTGACGCCAAGGACACCGGGCGCTCTCTTTCCCTCCCGGCCAGACCGGCGGGAGATGAACAGGCACAGCTGGAGGGAGTTTCGGCAGGCAGCCTCAAAAGTGGGGCCGACGCTGCCAAAGCCAAGGACACCGGGCGCTCTCTTTTCCTCCCGGCCAGACCGGCGGGAGATGAACAGGCACAGCTGGAGGGAGTTTCGGCAGGCAGCCTCAAAAGTGGGGCCGACGCTGCCGACGCCAAGGACACCGGGCGCTCTCTTTCCCTCCCGGCCAGACCGGCGGGAGATGAACAGGCACAGCTGGAGGGAGTTTCGGCAGGCAGCCTCAAAAGCGGGGCCAACGCCAAGGACCGCCGCTGTGTTCGGCCCCGGCGGGTGCGAAGAGGCTCGCTGGCCTCACCATCGGCCGGCGTTTCGGGCCCCGCCCCCCGCCCCTCGCCAGGACTCAAAAGGCGAGGGGGCCTGCCGGACGAAACATCACCGCCGCTGTGCTCGGCCCCGGCGGGGGCGAAGAGGCCCGCTGGACTCGCCATCGGCCGGCGTTTCGGGCCCCGCCCGGCAGTTGAGGGTTCAACACAGTTGTGGAAGAATGCCCCACCACTTCCATCACCACCGGAGCCGTGCGGAGGGTGGTGGGGGGAGTGAATGGGGCGGTTTTATATTGGGGTGGAAGGGAGGGAGGGAGAGATTGCCAGGCCAGCCAGGAAGGAGAGGCAGCATTCTGTCCAGGGCAAGCAGGGAGGCTCCGGAGACCAATATAGAGGTTGTGATGGGCATGGGGCGATATAGCGGGTACCAAGGGGCGGGCCGCACCCGGGGAACGCGGGGCAGATGCTTAGTATCTGTCCCTCGTTCCAGCCCCACGGTTACACCTCTAGGTCCTGAGCAGCTGACCCAAGATGACCCTGTCCTTAGGCTGCTGCTGATGAATGCCAGGTCGGTATGTAATAAGGCCCCCCTGATACAAGACTCTATTATGGGGGAGCGGGCCGACTTGGCATGTATTACTGAGACCTGGCTGAGACCAGAGGATGGGGTTCCTCTGTCAGAAATGTGTCCAGCTGGGTTCAGTATTTGGCACCAGCCTAGGGATAAGGGTAAGGGCGGTGGCGTTGCCATCATAGCCAGGGAGTCACTGGGAGTCACCAGGGCTACTGCTCCACAAATTCTGGGTTGTGAGGCCCTGCTTCTGCGTCTGGGCTCTAAGGGTCAGTTGGGAGTCTTACTCCTGTACCTGCCCCCTTGCAGGGTAAGGGACTCCCTGCCTGAGCTCCTCCAGGCCATCTCAGCGTTGACATTGGAGTTCCCTAGACTGATGGTTCTGGGGGACTTCAATTTGCCTTCGCTGGGGACTGGCTCCGAGGTGGCTCAGGAGTTCATGGCTTCCATGGCAGATATGGACCTGATTCAGGTAATTCAGGGCCCGACCAGGGGCAGTGGCCACACACCAGATTTAATCTTTTTGTCGGAGCGGTGGCAGAGTGATCTGAGACTACGGAAATTAGACATAACACCTGTGCCATGGTCAGATCACTATTTGGTGGCTCTAGACTTCCTGGGTGCGACGCTGCACCGTAGGGTGGCAGGGCCTATTAGAATGGCCCGCCCCAGGCAACTGATGGATCCTGATGGATTCCAGAGGGAACTGGGGGATTTCCCTCTGGATCGGCAACACGATTCGCCCGAGGCGCTGGTCGACCTGTGGAACAGGATGACAACAGCGGCCTTGGATGAAATCGCACCACTACGGCCTCTCAGAGCTCATCGAGCTAGGTCATCTCCATGGTTCACAGATGAACTGCGGGAGCTCAAACAGGCAAAGAGACGCCAAGAGCGCCGCTGGGTGAAGACCCAGAGAGACTCCGATTGGACACTAGCTAGGGCCGCTATTAGGGCCTATCTAGTGGCGATGGAGGTGGTGAGGCGACAATACTTCACCACCCTTATTGCCTCCGCTGATAATCGCCCAGCCACCCTGTTCCGGGTTACCAGGTCTCTCCTTGGTAGGGGGACCCCGGTGCCCGGTTGGCAGGGGTCGGCTGAGGACTTTGCTGACCATCTAGTGGAGAAAATCGATCGGATTCGCTCTGGGTTTAATCCTGGCGTGGATGGGGAGAGTCCGGAGGGAGCCGGAGCACAGTCTTGCCATGCCATCTGGGACCGGTTTGATCCAGTTGCCCCTGATGAAGTGGACAGGCTCCTTGCAGCTGTGCGCGCCACTACCTGCCCTTTGGACCCCTGTCCCACCTGGTTGGTGAAAACCTCCAAGGCAGTGACAGGTGGCTGGGTTGGGGCTGTGATCAATGCATCATTGCGGGAGGGGGTGTTTCCTGCACCTTTAAAACATGCTTTGGTGCGCCCCCTCCTGAAGAAATCTTCCCTCGACCCAGCTGTCCTAACTAACTATAGGCCTGTCTCAAACCTCCCCTTTTTAGGGAAGGTGTTGGAGAAGGCAGTGGCGTGTCGGCTGCAGGGGGTACTGGATGAAGCGGATTATCTGGACCCTTTTCAGTCAGGATTCAGGCCTGGATATGGTACCGAGACGGCATTGGTCGCACTGATGGATGATCTCTGGCGGGAGCGGGACGGTGGTCATCCATCCGTCCTTGCTCTTCTTGACCTCTCAGCGGCTTTCGATACCGTTGACCACGGTATCCTTCTGGAACGGCTCCGAGGTTTGGGAATCCAGGGTACTGTGTGGTCCTGGTTTTCCTCATTTCTGAGGGGTCGGTCCCAGTCGGTGTGGTTGGAGAGTGAGAGGTCCAGTCCTAGGCCCTCAAATGGGGGGTTCCTCAGGGCTCGGTGCTCTCTCCTCTCCTATTTAACATCTACATGAAACCGCTGGGTGAGATCATTCGTTCCCATGGGGTGCGGTACCATCAGTACGCGGATGACACTCAGTTGTACATCTCGGCCCATGGGGACCCCAGTGATGCTGTCAAAGTCCTTTCCAGATGCCTGGAAGCTGTGGGGGTCTGGATGGGGGCTAACGGGCTACAACTGAATCCCAGCAAGACTGAGTGGCTATGGATAGGGGGTCCTGCGTTAATCCGGGAGTTACCATCGTTGGTTCTGGATGGGGCTATTTTGCCCCAGACAGACCCGGTGCGCAACTTGGGGGTCCTCCTGGATTCACAGCTACTGCTAGAAGAACAGGTGGCGGCTGTGACCAGGAGGGCTTTCGCCCAACTTCAGGTGATTCGCCAGTTGCGCCCACTCCTGGACCGGGACTCCTTGCTCATGGTCACCCATGCTCTGGTTACCTCCAGACTAGACTATTGCAATGCGCTCTACATGGGGCTGCCCTTGACGACCATTCGGAGGCTACAGCTGGTCCAAAATGCGGCTGCCCGGGTGGTGATGGGGTGTGGGCGTTATGCTCATGCTTCGCCACTGCTCCGGGAGCTGCACTGGTTGCCAGTATGTCTCCGGGTGCAATTCAAGGTGCTGGTTTTGACCTTTAAAGCCCTATATGGTAGTGGGCCAGGTTACCTAAGAGACCGCATCGCCCTGAGGACGTCTGTCCATCCAACCAGAGCGGACCGGAGGGGCTCTCTAATTGTTCCATCAGCCAGAGGGGCTCGCCTCTCTGGCACAAGGAGGAGAGCCTTCTCCGTGTCTGCACCGGCCCTCTGGAACCTCCTGCCAACAGAATTACGTCTTCGGACGGAGTTGCTGCCTTTCAGAAGGGATCTTAAAACCTGGCTGGCAGGTCAAGTGTGGGGTGCAGGTGGAAGGGTAACCACCATGGGGTGGTTGGTGTAGAGGAACTCTTCCCCATGGTGCCTTTTCGATCCTGCAGCCCCTGCTTTTTACGGGGTGGGTAGTCTTAACTTTTTTACTGTTTTAACTGTTTTTAGGATTATTAATATTGTCTGTAAACTCCTTGGGTTGCCCTGGGGTTACTTTTTATGTTGTTAGCCGCCCAGAGTCGGCCTTGTGTTGAGTGGGCGGGATATAAATTGAATAAATAAATAAATAAACTGTGTATTTTCAGTGGTGGTCCTCTCAGTCTAGAATTCATTGCCAGCTGATATTCACCAGATCCCCTCACTATTAACATTATGCAAACTGGTGAAACACATTTGGGAGACTTTTAGAAATATCTGGACAATACGTCTTTTAAAACTCTGTCACACCATGGCATGTTGCTCTTTATTTCTGGTTTTATTGGCTTGTCATGGCAGTATTTGGCTTCTCATTTTATAGGTGGGCTGAGTATGTTTTCTTCCCCCGATCCCCCATGCTGTATATTCTGTATTGCTGTTTGTATTATGTCTGTATGCTATCCAGAGTTGTTCATGCTGGATGGGCTGGGTATAAATAAAATAAAATAAAATAAAATAAAATAAAATAAAATAAAATGCAAACAGTTATTACTTAAATTTCTGTAATGCTGACACTCTCCTAAATAGAAAATACCTTCAGGTACCTAGGAAGAAATCATCACAAGGTTTCCTATCTTTATTAGCTCAACATCTGTACTTTTTAACATAGTTTCTTCATTCTTTATTAACTGTACTTCACAACTTCTGAAATGACCCACAGCCCATATGGTGCCCTTTAAATGAGTTGGACTACATATGCCACCACAAGCAGTTTGTGAATGGTAAGAGTTGTCATCCTACAAATTAAAGAGTAATATGTTAGGTGATGATTTGTTTATTATTTTGGCATTATTGCAAAAAGTTGGACATTTATTTTAAAAAATTCTGTAGTACACTTGTTTGTTAGATGAACAGGACAGTTGTAGGAAAGTCTACCTAGAAGTAGATTTACTAAATTCAGTGAAACCTTTCTTTCACCCAAATGTGAACAGATTTTCAATTTATCTGTTTGCATAGAAAGTAAGCCCAACTTAATCCACTGGGAACTTATCTCTGAGTAGACATATATAAAATTGCATTGTAAGGCAGTAGGATTATGAACAATTTAGAGTAAATTTTGTTTTATGGTGCAATCGTACACATAGCCAATCAAAAGTAAATTCTACTAAATTCAGATGTGTTTACTCTTAGGCAGGTGAAGCATAAACCTCAGTCATGCTGAGCATTAGAAAATTCATCATCTCAGCGAGAGATGGAAGACTATTGCAATAGAAGGATGAGTGGAACAACAATTTATATTTCTAATCTGAAATGATTTGGAACAAAGATGAGATGTTCCCATACAGTAGGCTTAGGCTCAATGCCAGACTGAAAACTGTGACAGAGATCTGCCTTAGGAATTTAAATGAACAGTTTGTTGTTGTTTTATTTTATTTATTTATTTATTTATTTGGAGGGGGTTGTCCTATTTGAGGACAGAAGTTTCTGTTTAGTATACACGCAACTGTGTGGTTCTTTGGAGTTTAATAAAGTTTAGTTTCTAGGAAAACTTCATCAATATATACATATACCAATAAAAAAAGAATCAGTACTTACAAAAGTTGTATTTTCCAGCAATAACGTAGTTGTATTTGTTTCTACATTCAGTTTAACAACATGTCCATGCCTGTTTTTATACACCACTTCTGTATCTGTTAAATAAAAGGAGATTAAGGATTAACAAAGGTTTCTAAACTAATGGGCCTATTCAATGAAGGAAAGTCATCACTGTCCATCCAATATATTAAAATGTGCTTCGGTTGATGTAATGACTCCATTAATGGCATCTAATTTTGCTGATTGTCTAGAGATAATTACAATGTCTCTGTGCTCCTACTCATCTGACCTCACTAACGGAGGTGGTTCCACCATGTTAATGTAGCCATGTCCTACTCCTTTGTGTAAAACAAGACCAACTGTCCCATTAAAAGCAGTTACATTGACTATGTTGTCTTAACCCGGAAACCGCTATTTGTCTAAGCAGTTATTAATCAAAAATAGATTCCTAGGACACAAGCAGTTATATTAGGAAACAGTTGCAAACCTCTACAGAAACCCTCAGCAATTTTACTGATTTGCACTGCAGAGAATTATTTTAACTTTCAGCCTCCAAAAGGACACCTTAGCATTACTCATAGTCACTCAGTGATGTTTATTGTGCTAAATGCTGCCTATACTATCCATTAGTTTACTTTAAACATACTGTCATAGCACAAAAGGAAAACTGCAAAAATAGTATAATTTTATAAAATGAATTGTAAAATAACTTGCAAACAAACTGTTTTGCTGCATGTCAACTTCTAGCTTATATTGCTTCTGTAATCTTTGTGTGATGCTGCCCTTTTTTTTACTTATTTCATTTGTGGGCCTAAATAGGCTTCTTCCATGAAAGTAGAAATTCACTGTGAGTAGGGGTAGCAATGGTAAACCAATCCTCAAATCTATTAAAATCAATATAAGTCAAATGTAAAGTGACAGAACATCATACACACAATGAATTTTAGAAGAGACAAAAAATAACAAATGAATTGGTACTCTTTATATAAAAATTATGGCTAGCAAAGCAAATAAGGTGCATTAAAAGTCATTTTAGGGCCACTTCATGCTTTCACATCTTTTGCTGTACAAAACATTAAACTCTACTTTTTGTGCTGTGATGTGAACACTGGAAAAGAATACATTGAAAGTGCTGTGAGATCCTAAAATAAATCACTACATGTACACAAGTATTATGTAAGTGTGTGAAGTATAGTAATCATGGGTAATCACCATTAATTTCAGTTAAAGTGTCAATCCAATGAATGACACTTTTTGTGATAAAGAACACTTCCTAGACAGGATAATGAAGCATATGATGGCCACTTGACAAAATGATGGATTTATTTTTAAAATGATTGGCAGAAAACGCATACACCTTTTTAACATTTTATTATTCAGCTGTTGTTTTTTGAGGAGATGAGAAAAGTGGTCATTGCTAGCCAGACGTAATATTTCACAAGTTTTTAGAAAGATTCTGGAAACAGTATTTGGAAGGAAAAAAATTCCCTTTTCATTTCATTCACAATATACTGGCTCTTTTTCATTTATTCTTGTTCGGGGTATTCCTAACCTGCCATTGTCTTTGCTGTTCCCAAGTTATAATTTCTGGCTATAGGGAGAGCACTTTTGGTCCCATTCATTTCCTTTATGTACTCAGGCTAGTTTTGTAAGCTTTGTGCAAGAATGACAATAGATTCACAAAATAATTAAGCACTATCCCAATCACAAAGAATAATGTAGACATTTCACTGGACTATATCATAATGAAACTGTAGTGCTAAAAAGGAGCATATATTCATATGTCACCAACCGATACATCCTAAAAACCATTACTATGAAGAATTAGAGTAAAGCCAAAACACAATGCAAAAATAATTATAGTACCCATATAGAATTTAAATATTACAGACAATGTAAAGAACAAATTAACATTACAGTACTGTGGAATGACTGTGAACCAATAAGAACTGTGTAATGACACCAGAGATATTACCAAAGAAGAATGGGAGAAATATTCCTGTTGTTAATAGATTGGGGGGTGCTGACTCTCTGATGACATGTGGAATTCTTTAAATGGTTTGAATCAGAAAAAGAAGCAAAGGTAATAAAAAATAGGGTAAGAATTCTAAACGTGATTGTACAATAATTGGTACATAGAAATAAAAAGAATTATTCCAATTTTATTCTAATGTGCAAAGAAATAGATGAGAATGTCAGAAGATGAACATGAGGCTTTCTTCGAGAAGATCTAACAAAGTGAAGGAAAACTGAAACCATGATTATCAGAAGAATATATTTTCTGACAAAGATAGGTTAAGAAAAGATGGAAATAGTATAATGGAAAATTATACAAAGAAAACTTTTTTTACTTCTTCTGCTGTGGGAGTTCATTATACTTTTAGCTTAGAACATTTTAGCTGGAAACTTTTAGCTTAAACATGTGTGGCATATAGCTGGCAATTGTGGTTAGCCTTTCCTGCGCTGACCACAAAAAAGAGCTGAGGTTAGCTACTTCCTGCATCAATAAGCGCTTCCTGCCTCTGCAGAGATTCTACCTTTATGCAGAGCTGGTTTGATGCAGAAAAGCGTCTCTATGTAATCTTCATATATATGCTTTTGGTATTAGCCTTTTACAGCTGAAGTTAGATCGTAGCTACTGCTGAATATACAGGTAACAGCTTTTGCAAGGGTACCGCCACAGAGAATAGGCTTTGGCCTAGTCTGGCAGGATATAAGCTACTGCGCATGTACTAGTAAGAGATATAGGTCATGCCATATATGGTTATGCTATAGAGAATGTCATATTATTGGCTGAATACCACTGCACCTATGCTTGCGTATACATCCTGTGTATGCTGTCGTAATACATCCTGTGGAACCTGTGTATTTTTCAATAAAAACTTGCTCCCCGGTGCTGGAGCAGCTCTCTTTCTTGCGCACCTTTAACTCTGAATGCTGTTTCAGTTTCTTTTGACTTTATGCTTACACCCTTGTTGAGCTGGATTCTCAACAAGTGCTTGGTCAATCTTTGACCTGATCTCCTTTTCTGTAGCCACCTTCTGGCTAGAATTTCTCCACATTCTGCCCCTTCATGGAGCAGAGGAAGTGTTTGATTTGCCAATATAATGAAATGTCTGTCTTTTAAAGCCACTTCTCGATACAGGAAAGAAATAGTAGAATGAGACAGTAGAAGAGTATCAGGAACTAAGATTTGCTGTCATGGTGTTTTCTACACCCCAGTAAGAACAGCACCACCTAGGCCCAAGGTACAGCTGACACCTGCTCTGTATCTGTGAAATCTTAGATTCTTGCCAAAAATCCCAAACCCTTAATTAAATTTACTTATGACTCAGCATCATTTGCTATGTATTATCTTATAGGTCTACATCCGGTACATTGTTTTGAGAGGAGGCAAAACAGTGTCAAAGGTTGTTTTTTTTGTCCATTGATTTTACTATATGTATAACCATTGGCATATACATTATCAGGGTTTGCAACCTATGGCCCATGGGCTGGACCTGGCCCATGGTGGCAATTCATCCAAACCACAGTGGTGATCCCAGAAGAGGGCATGTTTACAACAGCCATAAATACACCCATGTATGCACAAACGTTTCTGCTGTGGCTTGCAGCAGGGGGAACCCACATGTCTGGCCTTCTCAGCTGTCTCAGTGGGCGTGGTCAGGCCCATGCTGCAGAAAGGTTGAGAACCTCTGACATATGTGGTATATGGTGTATTGGTACAGAAATAACAAAGCATATATCTGTAAAGTTTAATAAAACAATATCATAAAGGAACGCGCGGTGGCAAAACAATATGGCCGCCGCACGCTTTGCTGGCCCCGCATCTGAGGCACGGACACTGCAGTGACTGTTCGGTGGCAGGGCGAGCTACCCTTGATAAGGGGTGGCCACGCTCCCACCTCCGGGAGTTAGAAATTGGCTGGGCCTGGGCGCGTTTGTTCCCTGCCCAGCCAAGTTCACAAGGTGCTCAGGTGGCGCCTGGAAATTCCTGGCCTCACCGCCGAGCACCGTATTGCTGGGGCTTCCGCCCCTTGCCTAGGAGCGAGCGAGCGGCTTGATTTGGGGCTTCTGCCCCTTGTGCAAGGGCGCCTCAGGTAGTTACCCGTGATGGCGCTGAAAAGACGGTCCAGCACCGGCGGAGCTTCCTCCGCTCGGCTCGTTAGAACTGCCGGAGCAGTTATGGACTCTTCTGGGCCACTCCTGGGGACTAGGTCCCAGGCCCAGCCCGGACCAGCAGCTGAAACCAGACCTCCCCTGAGTCGGAGGGCTCGGGCAAGAACAGGCCTATCGCCCCCGGACGGACCCGGTGGGCAAGTGAGGGCTGCGGCCCGACCGGGCCCCTCGTCCTCCCGTGGCAGGGCTGTGCGGGCAGCTGCCACCGGCAACTCAGCTGCCCCCGTTGGGGCCTCAGGAGCAGCATGTCATGCAGGAGCTGCAGCCCGCAGATGCCGTGGCCTTTGAGGCCCGCCTGACGGCCCTTGAGCGTGCTGCAGACATTGCACCTGGCACAGCTGCTCCCGGCCCCACCGCCGCGCATGAGGGTTCTCTGCCACTGCTTCCCTTGATTGGAGGCTGGCGCGACGAGGCCGCTCAATCTTGGGCACCTCTCTGTGGTACCGGGCCGGCTGCCTGTGGCCTGCCTGCTCCTCCTCCTCATGCAGGAGCCAACGTATCTGGGTCCTCAGGGATGGGTCCATCGAGCTCGGCCTCGAGCTCCGATGCCCAGCTTCAGCTGGAACCCCCGGTGGGGGCAGCTGGGGGAGGGAGGTGCAACTGGTGAGTATGGCAGTCAAGTCAGCTCACACCTGGTTGTCCCTAGTTCACAGCCCGCTGTGCCTCAATGGCCCTGGCCACAACAGCAGGCCCCTGTAACATCCACGCAAGTACCCGCATTCCCAGCCCCACAGGTGGGCGTTTGGAGGGCTCCATACCTGCTGGTACCACCTGGTATCCCTCCTGCAGGACCCAGCATGCCTTACCCAGTGTGGCCTTATGGCCCTCCGGTCAATGCGGCTCACCGCACCATGCCTACCTCGGCTCTCCCGACAGTGGGTATCTCCTTGCCACTAGGGGACAATCTGCTGCCGGCCACCAGAGATAAGATCTGGTGCCGGGAATATGTGGATTTGTTCAGCCTACTGAACAGGGAGCTGACTAGGGAGGAGAAGGAGGATGATAGGGACAAGGAATTGTCCCGTCACCGCAAGCTTCCGCATACATGGGCCAATTGGCTTCCAGCATATTTGATCTATGCTGCTGTTTCTATCAGGGCTCGTCCGGATTTGGCCATTCCTTTAATACAGTACCTCGATATAATTTATCGGGCTTACATGGATTTTCCGGGGCAATCGTGGTTCGCGTACTACGAGGAGTATGCGGGCCGCACTTCACCCGGAGATGCGTTGGGACGAGCCCAACCAACTGCTTTGGCTCTTGTATATGACTCCGTCACGTCTGGCCTTGGGTGACTGGTATCACTGTGGCCACGTCATGCAGCGACCCGGCTCTGCACAATCCCCCTGCCAAGCAGCGGGGCAGGGGGTTCCAGCCCGCCTGTTGTGCTGGAACTATTCATCCTTGGCCAGATGTTCACAGAAGCAATGTAAGTACAGGCATGAGTGCACAATCTGTTTGGGCCCCCACCCTGCCACCTCATGCACCAGACCGGGTGGGTCATGAGGGAGGGGTTGAGGCCAGCAGGACACGGGTCGCGCAGCTGCAGACACGGCAGCAGTTTCTAAAGGCCCCCTCCCCAATCAAAATTGAAGTCTTGGAGCATTGGTTGCACATCTACCCGAGGTGGGATGATGCTAGCTATCTGTGGGAGGGTTTTTCTTTTGGATTTCGTATCCCTTTTGCTGGTGTCCATGCACCACAGGATGCTCCAAATTTGCAATTATTAAAGGGCAAGGAGGATCTGGCCAGAGCAAAGATATTTAAGGAAGTTCAGGAGGGGAGGGTAGCAGGACCCTTCGATGACCCCCCCTTACCCTAATTTGAAAGTGTCGCCCCTTGGCCTGCTGCCCAAGAAGGCATCAGGCGAGTTTCGCTTAATTCACCATTTGTCACATCCTGCAGGCTCATCTGTCAATGATGTAATACCGGACAAGCTCTGCTCGGTCCGGTACACGTCGCTTGACCAGATATTACATATGGTCCGTTCTTGCGGACACGGGGTACTTCTGGCCAAATGCGACATCAAGTCTGCATTCCGTCTCCTCCCGGTGCATCCAGACGACTTTGAGTTACTGGGTTTCTGGTTCAAGGGGCAATATTTCGTGGATAAGGCTATGCCTTTTGGTTGTTCGGTGTCATGCTCAGCCTTTGAACATTTCAGCTCCTTCCATTGGGCATTTGTTCGCAGGTATGGAGCCCAGTCGGTAGCACATTACCTGGACGATTTTTTGTTTGGTGCGGAGAACGGCTCTGGGATGTGTGAATAACTGCTACTCACATTCCAGGGGCTCATGGCGGAATTGGGGGTGACACTTGCCCCTGAGAAGACCGAGGGACCGGCAACTACTTCAACATTCCTGGGGATTGAAATAGACACTGTGGCGCAGACGTCCAGGCTGCCCAAGGAGAAGGTGGTCCGTATATCGGACGCTATCCTTGCCATGCTGTGCCAAGCACAAGGTCTCATTACATGACCTGCAGGTGCTCCATGGATACCTCAACTTTGCATGCAGGGTTATCACCCCTGGCCGGGCTTTTGCTCGGTGCCTGTGCGATGCCATGGTCGGCTTATCCCGGAAGCACCACAGGGTTCGGCTCAATAGGGGTACCAGGGATGACCTCCGGGTATGGTTGGCTTTCCTGGTCAATTTTAATGGGGTTTCCTTCTGGTGCAAGGAACGTTCTGCCATGTCTAAGTTCCAAGTCCTGTCTGATGCGTCCGCAATGTTTGGCTATGGCATCTAATTCAACGGTCAATGGTCCTACAGCTGCTGGCCAGTGGCCTGGCAGGGTAGGGGTTTGCTTCGGGACCTAACCTTTTTGGAATTTTTTCCCATTCTGTGCGCACTTATGCTATGGGGGGAGACCTGGGCCAACTTGGTGGTTCATTTCTGGTGCGACAATGCGGCCGTTGTGCACATTGTCAATGCTCAGATGTCACGTTCGCCCAGGGTCATGGCCTTAGTACGCCAGTTTGTGTTGCGCTCCTTGTGGCTTAATGTGCTGTTTAAGGCCAGACATGTTCCAGGTATCAATAATGATATTGCTGATGCTTTGTCCTGCCTGCAGATCGCTCGGTTCCGGGCTCTGGCGCCGGAGGCCGAGGAGCTTCCTTCGACTCTACTGAACGAGATATGGATGTTTGGCGAGGAGAAGTGAATCATGCAATTGGTTTGTCGCTGGCTAGCAGCACTCGTAAGGCATACCTACAAACATACCGGGCCTTCCTAGCATTTCGCCATGGCATATCCCTGCCTGATACTTGGCCTCTCCTGGTGGACCATGTTCTACGGTACATGGTCCATTTGCATAGCAAAGGGTTGGCCACCTCACCATCAGGGGGCACCTTTCTGCATTGGCTTTCATGGCAAAAGTCAGCAGCTTCCATGACACCACGGCTGACTTCTGCATCCGCAAGGTCTTAGAGGGTTGGACCCGGGAACGGGGCCATCACCCCGACCCATGGCAGCCAGTCTCCCCAGATATCCTTACACTATCCCAAGCTTGGCCAGCGATTTGCCGGGACCAGTATGAGGCCTTACTCTTTCACGTGGCCACCACGGTAGCATTCTTCAGGGCACTCAGGGTTAGCGAACTGGTGGCCAACTCCCGCAGTGACAGGTCATGCAGGGCCTTGGAACTGACCGACATATCCCTCTCCCACGAGTCGGTGCGCTTGACTATCCGCTTCTCCAAGGCTGACCAGCGGGGATGAGGTAGTACGGTGGCTTTATCATGTTGCAGCATAGCCCCAATCTGCCCGGTCCACACATTGCATGCTTTTATGGCAGTGCGTGGAGACACTCAGGGTCCCCTCTTTTGCCACTGGGATGCATCCCCTTTAACTAAATATCAGTTTTGGATGGTTACTGGGGCTGCCCTTGCTGACTTAGGACTCCCAGGGTGTGTTACGTAACTCATTCCTTCCGTATAGGTGCCGCATCCACTGCGGCTGCATTTGGTTACTCGGATGATACCATCTGGCAAATGGGAGTGGGGATCCATGTGTTTCCGTTCCTATGTGTGTCCCTTGTTTTATTAGCTCCTTGCTGGTTCTGTTTTCTCTTCTTCTTTTTCAGCCCCTGGTCACCTGGTTGCACTGGCGCATGTGTGGATCATTGGCCACAGCTATGTATATTGGGCTGCCCATCACGCTGCAGCTTCCATGTGGGGCAATCATCTTGGGCTTAGCACCTTTGCGCATGTGAGGTGGTACGGCTTCCGCGGGATGAGGTGGCACGAACTGCTCCCATTCCTAAGGTCCATTGGGGACCGGGATCCCCCCGATGTCTTGGTGATTCATCTGGGTGGGAATGATCTGGCACAGATCACGGGCTTGCAATTGCTCCTTGATATACGCAGAGATCTCGACCTGCTGGGTCATCACTGGCCACAGGTTCAGATTGTGTGGTCACAGATGGTTCCACGCTCATCATACCGGGGAGGCATCGACCCTCGACGTATTGATCGGGCCCGGTGTTCGGTTAATAGGGCAGTAGCCCGGTATATTGCTGGTTTGGGGACAGTAGTCCCACACCCCTTGATCCGCATACAGGATCCCAGTTTGTATCACGGTGATAGGGTACACCTTTCAGCTCAAGGCATGGGCCTCTTCTTGATGGCAATACAAACGGGCCTGCTGACCACTGGCATGGTCAGGGGGGCAGTGAGTCAGTGAACTCCTCCCTGAGTGGCAGCTAGCACTGGTAAGGAAAAAGTGCATGACCCAGTTAATCCGGCAGCGACGCAGTTTGTTGGCCATCTGTAGGACAAGGTACAGGCAGACTTGCAATGGCCAATTAGCAGCTAACATAACAAGCTGTTGCTATGCTCAAAACAGCATGCAACATCTCCAAAATTGACCGGATGTACGTCAGAATAGGAATTAATAAGTAGCACTCTGACGAGGGTCAACAACTTGTTTCATGGGTAAACAAGTTGTTATCAGTGTCAACAATTTGGGGCAGTGGCAACAAATTGTTACAATGCATCCAATTATGATTCGGAAATAATATTTGCTCCTTACCAGTGCTATTACAGCCCATTTGCCTTAACAGTAGTTAAGGAAAGTTTGAAGTTACAAGTTAATAAAGTGGCCCAATTTTAATCCATATCATGTGTGCGTGTCATTATTGGGGAGTGGGTCCGGCAAAGCACTTATGGCTTAAAATATGAGATTAACTGAACAATTAGATGTAACTAAAAGTAGTTATGTAATTGTAATATTTCAGAGTTAAACGATAACAAAGTTATACAAAAGAAAACATTGAACAATGCATGTTAAATTTATATGCTTCTATAGTAACTTGAATTGTTTAATGATTAAATGCAATTGATAAAGCATGCTGTAATAGAAATGAACAGAAATTAGAAATATAATTGTAGCCTCAACAGCACAACATGTCTATGACTTAGAATAGCAATGGAAACATTTATTAGCTTAATAGCTTCTTAACAGTTCTTGCACTTATATAATTAAATGGAAGATAGAAGTAATAGGTTTTGACACTGTTGCAATGCTTCTGAAAAATACAAAACAATTAAATTAGTAGATTTACATTTAAAGCATCTTAACTCCTTCAATGGGATACACAGAAAGAGCCTTCTTAAAGATTGTGGTATTTTTGAATGATATTCACGTGTACCTTGATAACGGCAACCTTGTGTTGACAGCTAATCTTTCTCACACTAGGTCAGGCAAAAGGAACCACAGAATGAATTCACTGAAAGGTGCGTTCATTTTGGCAGTTTCATGTCTGGCCTAGACATGGAAGAAGAATAAGAACTTTAATGAGGCAAGATCCTTTGCTGTACCCACACCCCAATAACGACACGGACACAAATATTGGATTGAAAATTGGGCCACATTTATTTAATTCAAAATGGTCCTACCTTAACAACGGTTAAGGATCGAACGGGCCGAAATAGCACTGGTAAGGGGCAAATCCAATTAGAACCCTAATTAACTGCCTCTCACCACTTGTTACTGCAGTAACAATTGAGAGGCTCCGTCAACAACCGGCTTCTGTGGAAACGTGTTATTGACCCACTATGGGTGTTAACCTATATAAGTCATTTGGCTGGCCATACAAGTTTGGCTAACCTTGTCCTCACTATGGCCAACCAAATGGATTTGCCCTATTAAGTAGTAATGCAGTTGCCCCTAACCAGTGCTATCCACCACACGGGGAGGAGTTCACCGACTCACCGCCCCACCATGACCACAAACGGTCAACAGGCCCGTTTGCAAGGAGGACAAGAAGAGGTCCATGGCTCCTGCCGACAAATGCACCCCGTTCACGCGATACAGACTGCGGTCTTGTATGCATAACAAAGGGTGTGGGACCACTGTCCCCAAAGCATTAGCATACAGGCAATGGGCCACTGCCCTGTTGACTGACCTGCGGGCCCGGTCAACACCGCGTGGGTCATGGCCACCCCGGTACGACACTCGTGGTATCATCTGGGACCAAATGATCTGCACCTGTGGCCAGGACTGACCCAACAGGGCAAGATCTCTATGGATGGCACATGCCAAGTCCAAACCTGTGACCTGGGCCAAATTGTTGCCTCCCAGATGCACGACCAGATCATCCGGCGGACCTTGATCGCTCAGGGACCTGAGGAACAGGATCAACGCATGCCAACGCATTCCACGGAAGCCGAACCATCGAAGCAGCACCGCCGTGCCAATGCCCAGGTGTGACCCCCATGAAGTGGACGCGGCATGGCGGGCCACCCAGTAGATATAGCTGTGCCCGATGATCCACACCCTCGCAGGCAGCCTGGTACGTGCCGGTGCTGCAAGAAAGAAGAAAGAAAAAATGCACGAGCAAAGTGCTAATGGGACAGAGGCCGCACATACGAACGGAAGCGACCAGAATCCCACCTCCCCATGGTGTGAATAGCCTCCTCATTGTAACCACATGCCGCTACAGTGGATGCCGCGCCAATCCTGAAAGAATGGGTCCCGAAACAAACCCCCTGCAAGCCCAACCCGGCCAATGCCGCACTGGTAACCTGCCAAAACTGGTACCTGGTCAAGGGGAGGGCATTCGCATGAAAGAAAAGGGGTCCCTGCTCACCCCCGCGCAATGCCAAGAAGGCACCGAGAGCTCTGACCGGGCAGATAACTGGGTTGCTACACGTGTACAGCATGAGTGTGCTGCCCCTGCCAAGCTGGTCGGTTTTGGAAAAATGAATTGAAAGCCGCAACCATTCATGGGTAACGGAGACATCAGCCAGCTCCAATGCCCTGCAGGAGGTATCACTGCGGGACCCAGCAACCAGCTCACTGACCCGAAGGGCAGCAAAGAATGCCAGTGTGGTAGCTACATGGAACAGGCAGGCCTCGTAAGAATCCCTGCAGACAACCGGCCAAGCTCCGGCCAGCCGCAGTAACACATCAGGGGAAATCGGGCGTCGAGCATCAGGGTGAGGGCCATGTTCGTGACCCCACCCTTCCCAAACTCGCCGGACCCTAAAATCTGACATGACATCCGCAATAGCATTAACCTTTGCATAAAAGGCCAATGATGATAGAGGCCTGCGATGGTCCTAGGTGCCAAGCCACCGGCATGTAGGTGTACCATGAACTGCAAGAGGTGATCAATAGGGAGAGGCCAAAGAAGAGGGAGGAAAGCCTCGTGGCGAAACGCCTCAAAAGCCCTGTGCATGACATCATATGCCTTACGGGTGCTGGTAGCCAGCGACAGACCGATGGCGCGGTTCACTTCCCCATGCCAAACCTCCACATCTTGGCTGGGATTGGTAAAGGCAGGTCGTCGGCCTCCGGCGCCAGGGTCCGGAACTGATCTATCTGTAGGTGAGACAAAGCATCACCAATATCATTATTGATACCCAGGATGTGCCTAGCTTTAAACAGTATGTTGAGGCACAATGCACACAACACAAAATAACGGACCATGGCCATCATCCTAGGGGAGCAGGATGTTTGGGAATTAACTATGTGGACAACAGCCGTGTTGTCGCACCAAAAATGGACCACTGAATTAGCCCAGGCCTCGCCCCATAGCAGGAGTGCCCCCAAAATAGGAAAGAATTCCAGGAAGGTAAGGTCCCGGAGTATGGCAGTGTCATGCCATGACTCCGGCCACCTACCATATGACCAGTGACTGTCGAAGTACAGCCCGTAGCCAAATGCTCGACACATCTGACTGAACCTGGAACCTGGGGGCGGCCATGCGCTCCTCACGCCAAAATGAAACCCCATTAAAGCCCGAGAGGAATCCCAACCACACCTACAGGTCATCCTGGGTAGCCCTAGTCAATCGAACCCTGTTGTGCTTCCTAGATAACCCAACCATGGCGTCACACAAGTGCCTGGTGAAAGCCCGGCAGGGGGCGATGACCCTGCAAGCGAAGTTGAGGTACCCGTGTAGCACCTGGAGGTCATGAAGGGATGCCTTGCGCTTGGCCAGCAATGCTTGAATCACCTCTGAAATGCGGGTTACCTTGTCTTGGGGCAACCTGGAGGTCTGGGCAACAGTATCAATCTCAATGCCCAGAAAGACTAATTTGGTTGTGGGTCCCTCAGTCTTTTCAGGAGCCAGTGGCACCCCTAATTCAGCCATGAGCTCCTGAAAAGCAACCAACAGGCGTGCACACTCACCTGTCGTGGCAGCGGCCCCGAACAAAAAATCGTCCAGGTAGTGTGACACTGAACTAACCCCTGAGCGGTGGACGAAGGCCCAATGCAAGAATGAACTGAAACGCTTGAACGCCGAGCAAGAGACAGAGCATCCGAAGGGCATGGCCCCTGAAAACGAAAACCCAGAACTCAAAATCGTCCGGGTGAACATGCAGGAGGCGAAAAAGGCCGACTTTATGTCACATTTTGGCCATCAGTGCCCCCCGGCCGCAGGCCCGGACCATGTTGAGCGCCTGGTCGAATGAAGCATACCGGACTGAACAAAGCTCGTCCGGTATGGCATCGTTCACAGATTTACCAGCAGGGTATGACAAATGGTGAATCAAATGAAATTCACCTGAAACCTTTTTAGCGACCAGACCCAGGGGCGATACCTTCAAATTAGGAAAAGGAGGTGCATCAAAGGGTCCTGCCACCCGACCCTCATGCACCTCCTTGAATATTTTGCTCCTAGCAACATGTTCCATCCCTTTTAAAGAAAGCAAATTAGGGGCATCTTGGGGTGAGCGCACCCCCATAAAAGGGATGTGAAACCCCTCGGAAAAACCAGCCCAGATATATTCTGCATCCACCCGCGCCAAAACGTCCAGCTTAATCGGGGAGGGGGCCTTTGGAAGCCGCCGCAGGGTCAGTGTTGACCCGGCCAGGGCCCAGCTGTCCTCTGCTCCTGCTGTGGGACCCTCCGGATCTGGTGCAGGCAGTGGCCGAATGGGGCCCAGAGCGGATAGAGCATTCGTGCCTGTACCTACACTTTTTGCGGGAACATTCGGCCGCAGACAAGTAGCTCCAGCACAACAGGCGGGCTGGAACCCCCTGCCTCACCGCCGGGTGGGGTGATTGTGCGGGGCCGGGGCGCTGGATGGTGTGGCCCAAATGGAACCGGTCTCCTGTGGCTGGGTGGGACGGGGTCATGTAATATAGCCACAAAAGCTGGTTGGGCTCGTCCCAGCACATCTCTGGGTGAAGTGCGGCCCACATACGAAACTCCTCATCGTATGCCGGCCACGATTGACCTGGATAGTCCACATATGCTCGATAAATAATATCGAGATATTGGAACAGGGGGATAGCTAAATCGGGACGAGCCCTTATGGAGACCACTGCATATATAAGGTAGGCAGGCAACCAGTTAGCCCAAGTGCATGGTGGTTTGCAATGATGGGCCAACTCCTTGTCCCTGTCATCCTCTTTTTCTTTCTCATCCCGCGTGGGCTCCCTGTTCAATAGACTAAACAGGTCAACGTACTCCCTGTGCCAGATCTTGTCTCTGTTGGTGGGGAATAAGTGATCGCCCAGGGGGAGAACGACCCCAGTGGTGGGCAATGCCAACATAGACATGGTATGGTATCCGGTGTTGGTAGGCGGGCCATAAGGCCAAACCGGGTAGGGCAGTTGCAGGCCGGCCATCACTGAGGCCGGCGGGGGTGGAGGGTGAGGAGCCCTCCATCCCCCGGCCTGGGCCTGCCCAGCCATAATGGGAGGCACGACAGGTGCCACAGACTGAGGGACCTGAATGGCAGGCCACGGCCAAGCAGTGGGCGCAGGCTGTGAAATAGCTTGTGCGGTAGTGGGTCTAACTTGACCACCATACTCACCAGTCGCTACCCCTCCCACCGCCCCCACTGGGGGTTCCGGCAGGGCAGGGGTGCCGGAGCTCAGGAACGAACTAGAGCTTGGCCCGCCTTGTGGTCCAAGGGGAGGACGTCCGTCACTGGCCCTGGGAGACTGAGGTGGTGCGTCGGCAGCACTGGAATGCGCACCGCCGACAGGCATAGAAAGCAGGGCCACCTCAAGCCGCGCTAGCCGGAAGTCGACCAAGGCTGGCAGCAAGGCATCCTGGGGTGTGCCAGGCTGCGTGGCTGACCAAGTGGCCCCTGCCCATGGCTGGAGGCCAGCGGCCCACTCCAAGGCTGCGAAGCGAGCCTTGAAGGGAGCGTGGGCCGGGTTGCCGGGCACTGGAGGCAGGGGAAATTGCAAGGGCCCAGCGGGCACTGGCTGGCCACCCGGAGGGGCTGGAGGAACTAAGGGTTCCAAAGCCGGGGCACCACCTAGGTGCATAGGGCCCTCATCTGGGGGCTGAGCGTTGGCCGCCCTGCGCGCCCTGTGGCGTGGTGGAGGCGCAACCTGGGGCACTGACGCAGGGGCCGCAGTGGGCTTGGGTGGCGCCGCATGGGCGCGGCAGGCCGCGGGGCCCCGCCGCGGGCAGCCTTCTTTTTCGGCACCATGTGCACCAAGGAGAGAGGGGACCAAACCCGGGCATGCTATGAAAGGCAGGCCAGGCCTGCCCGGAGAGGTGCACGCGGCGAAGGCCCATGCAAGCACAAGGGCTCTTGCCGGTGGGCCGACAAAGCTCGCCAAAGCAAGCTGGCGAGGCGGGCTGTGCCCGCAGAGTAAGGACCCGCGGCCCCGGCCCATTCTTGGGTGAGAGGCGGTGGGGCGCAGGCCCGTGGAAGGTGGAAGCCCTCGCCAGCGAACCGACAAAGCTCGTGTAAAGCGAGCTGGGAAGGCAGGCGGCGCCCGCAGAAGAGCGACCCGTGGCCTTGGCCCATTCCCAGGCAGGAGCCGGCGGGGAGATAGGGGCGCGGCGAGACCACCGTGAAACACCGGAGCACGCCCATTCCCGGGCTAGCGATGGTGCAGGAAGGTCGGCTGGGCACGGCAAACGTGCCCGGGGCCCAGTCGAATTAAAGGAGAGCAGGGCAGTTGGCTCGGCCACCCCTTATAAAGGGGAAGCCGGCCACGCCCCCTCTCCATTCTGTTGTGCCCGCACCTCAGGTGTGGGGCCAGCAAAGCGCGCAGCGGCCATTTTGCGACCGTGCGTCCCTTTTAGCTACGGAACAGCACAACAGTTGGTTAATTTTCCTGCATTCCTTATCCCAAAACAGGCAGGAGGAACTTCTGTGTTTTTGTCAAAATCTCCAGCTGCAGTGAGAAGCGGCAGAGACCATGGCACTTTTAAGAGGCACAGTTCAAATTAGAAATTAGTTGGCTACAAAACCTAACCCAGTTAAGGCACATATGTCTTAATAAGCAAGAAGAAATAGTATTTAAAACACTGATAGTAACTATTGTCTTGTTTGTTATTTAAACAAAGAAAAGAGACCGGGAGGCCAGCTCGTCAGCCATTCTTGTTTCGGCACAAAACCCTGTATTGCTTGTTTAGAAAACTTTTAAAAGACATAGTTAAGCAAAATATAATAGTTTAAACATCAAACCTTATTTGAATCTAGAATAAGGCAGTGAAAAAATTATAAGGCAAATAACAATGCACTTTCTAGACCAGTGTTTCCTAAACTTTGGTTTTTGGACTTCAATTCCCAGAAACTTCAAGTCAGTTCCCCAAAGCATTGATCAGCCAATGTACTGACCCAGAAGTCGGTCTTACAATCTTACTACTATATTCTCCTGATAATAGTAAGAGATTAGAAACAGAAGGTTTTAGTTCAGTTCATAAAAACAAAATGAATTCCAAAATCCAAAAGCAGGCAATGTGCTTATTAACCAAAATTCCATAAATGTAGAGGTTTTCAGGTTCACCTAATGTCTTCACCAAGTTAGGTGGTAAAAGTAGATCAGGGCAGGGGAGCATTTACACTCAGAAATCTGGTTAGTGCTTTCAGTTATGAAGTCCATAGCTAAAACTATTCTAATCCTCCCTCGCGTTTTTCCAACCATCCTGAATAAGAGTTCTGGAGAGCTTGAACATGTACAAATTATTTTAGAATTATAGTTGTTTCTAATTAAGCTGGATTTTGGGAATTTGTTTTATTTAGAAGTCTCTTCTCTGGCCACTAGTAGATCATTTTAGATCTTTTGTTATTATTCAGAAAGAATGTTCACAGAAGTGCAAGAGTTATTCATTTTCTAAATTTGAAAAATGCAGGTTTTCTTTCCGGATGCTGCTGGCTTTTTTCCCCCAACCTGAATGCCCATGTATTTTGTGCAGCTCAGCCTCCTAGGTGAATTTGTAAAGAAATGGCAGCTTGGGTGACAGTATGACAAATGTGGGTTACCTCCTCTAGAACTGTGCTCACTGTTAACAATAGAAAAACAGGAGTCAAGTGGGTACATTGCACATGCCCTCACAGAGTTTCTTCTCAAAACACTTCTATCAGAATTGGGAACAACAGGAATCTATCTTTCTCAACTTTTTTGCCATTTCTTGCATGTAATTCCATAATATACGAAAGGGAAGCAATGCATTTTCCAAAGAAGATATTATAGATCCCATTATTCCACTAGCATAGCCTAACACAACAACATTGCACTAAACAGGGCAGTTAAATAAATCTGTAAATAAGGCAATATGGCCATTTATTTAACTCTTACAGAATGCAAGAATGAGCTTATATTATGCAGGTTAAATTAACTATCATAGAAAGCAGGTTCTAAGAAGGTATCCATGTTAGTCTTGAATAGAAAAGAAAGATAAAGTTTTATTTCTCAAAAGCTTTCATGGACTACAGCTCATTTCATTATGAGCATGCTGAATCTTGCATTTGATAAAATGTGTTTAGCAGATGGGTTGCATCAGCCCCAAAAGCTCTTTGGGAGATTTTTTTTTTAAAAGCAATGCTTTTCCTTCCAGTTTCTCCTGATTAGCCAAGTATAGATATACATATAGAAATTGACATCCAAACTGTGCATCACTGTTGCTCACATATTATTTAACATTTCTTATGTCAGATGTTTAAAAATATGTCTTTAATTTCTAAGTGGCCCTTATTTGAACTTTATGGCTCTCCACTTTCTCTGCAGCTATATGTAACATTTACAGTGGAAGAGTACTACTTTGCATAAGTATGCATGCTTAAGACTGCACTGTAGGACCTCCAAAACATTGCAACTCTAAGCATGTCAGCTCAAAATAAATCTTACTATTAAATGATTTTGACACCCTAAAATACGCTTAGAAGTACAGATTTATGATACAGTCCTAACTAGCTAGGGCCAGCTAAGGTAAAACTAGCTGGCAAAAGTTCTGCTAGCCTAGGGATATTGGAAATTATTTAGGATTATCACCTTGCTTAATTTTAAACAAATACAGAAGGAAGGTGATACCTTTTATAGTATCACTTAAAAAATCAAACATTGTGTTCTTGGGAACTCTTTCTATTATTATATTATATTATATTATATTATATTATATTATATTATATTATATTATATTATATTATATTATATTATATTATATTATATTATAATGTGTTGTATTTATAGACTTAATTTTTGCATATTGTATTATTATTATTGTGCATTAATTTTGTATACTGTTGATTTATGCTGTAATTTTTATGAGGCGCCCTGAGTCAGCATTTGCTGAGGGGGTGGCATACAAATCGAATCAATCAATCAATCAATCAACATTGCAAGTATGATTCAAAGGTGACTTCATCAGGCAGAGTTTCATGGCATGATGTTTAAGCTAGGTTGGTTTGCTTAGGTGTTCCATGGGAAAATAGACAGCAGACTATATCTTTTTACAATCCAAAAACAAGAAACCAGGGATTTACATATTACCTTCCCCAAATTGCCCTTTTTTAGCTAAAGAGCTTTCTTTGTGGCCAGGGGCAGTGCAATTCAAACCCAGTGCCAATGAAAGGGAAATGGGCAGTGCTGGGCATCAGCCGGTCTTCCCCGGTCCAAGAGGAGATCCAGGCATCGTGAGAGTTGTGCTGTTGCTAGAAGGAGCAATGACGGGGGTGGGTGAGCTGCTCCAGGAGGCACGGTGTGAGCTCTCCTCCCCTTCCCCCAGCCACACACGCCACCGCCTCCACCACGGCATGAGTGGCACCAGCAGCCCCTTAAGGAGGCACCAGCAGGAGGAGGAGGAAGAGCCGCTCTCCCGGGAGGAGGTGGGCGGGGTGGAGTGGGGAGGCAGCGACAGCCACTGGAGGAGGACGAAAAAGAGGAGACGATCACGATGACAACATGGCTGTAAGTCTCCACCTCTGTGTGTGTGTTGGGGAGGGTAAATGGGGGGGAGGGGGACAGGGTCTGGACCAGGGATTTCTAGGCATGACTAGACACCTGAGCGCCCGTCGTCTGCCCCGGCTCCTGCCAAATTCCAAAATAGCAGTTCTAAAACAAGAAATTGCAAGTTGATAAAGAGGGACCACTTTGGTGGGAAGGTAAACAGCATTCCGTGCATCTCTGGTGTCTAGTCATGCCTGCCACATGTCCACAGAAATGTCTGCAGATGCAGACAGCGCTGCCTCTTTGGCTATATACAGAGATAAAGTGCACGGAATGCTGTTACCTTCCAACCAAAGTGGTCCCTATTTATATACTTGCAATTTCTTGCTTTCGAACTGCTAGGTTGGCAGGAGCTGGGACAAAGACAGGAGCTTGCTCCATCCTGCAGTATTGAACTGCAGTATTGAACTGCTGACCTGCCACCTTCCAGTCAGAGCCTTAGCCACTTGAGTCAATGCAGCTCAGTGGTTAAGAAGCTCACCTTGTTAGCTGGAAGGCTGACATGATGGTTTGCGTTCCCGTCTCTGTCCCAGCTACTGACAACTGCAAGTAGATAAATAGGGACCACTTCGGTGGGAAAGGTAACAACATTCTGGTGTCTAGTCATGCCTGCCACATGTCCACAGAAACATCTACAAACAGACAGTACTGGCTTTGGCTATAAACAGATGAGCACTGAACCCAAGAGTCAGATACGACTGGCAGATTTGGATCTAACAATAGGTAAAGGTAAAGGTTGCCCTTGCTCAAAAGCCAGTTGTATCTGACTCTAGGGTGCAGTGCTCATCTCCATTTACAGCCAAAGAGCCAGTGTTGTCTGTGTTTGCAGATGTTTTCATGGGCCATGTGGCAGGCATGACTAGATTGGCCACCCAGTCACATGCCCACAGATTAGGCCACAGCCACCAACTAGGCCACACCCACTGATTAGGCCACACCTATCAATGAGGCCACACCCACAGTGTGATAGTAAAATTTTTTGGGGCCCATCACTGGAAATGGGTTTGAATTGCACTGCCCCCAGCCCCAAAGAAAGCTCTTTACCTTCAAAGAGGGCCATTTGGGGAAGGTAATATGCAAATCCCCGGCTTCCTGTTTTGGATTGTAAAAAGATATAGTCTGCTGTCTATTCTCCCATGGAACACCTAAGCCAGGGGTTCCCAACCTATGGCCCACAGGCTGGACCCGGCCCACAGCTCCATTTCTTGTGGCCCGTGGCTGCCCTCACTGCTGCTGGAAGTGGAACCAGATGCATTTATGTCAGCCATAAAACACACCAGTGCATGAGTAAATACACCCACATCTTTCATAAATGTGGAAGTGGGCACATTTACCGCTGTCATAAATGTACCCATTTCCACTTCTGCGTCTGCATGGTCAGGCCTGCTCAGCTGTCTGTGGCCCTGACTTAAGCAAACCAACCTGGCTTAGACATCATGCCATGAAAGTCTGCCTGATAAAGTGACCTTTGAGTTACAAAAGCTTGCAATGTTTGGGCTGCAGGTTGAGAATCCCTGGTATAGAGTTTTGTATCTTAATTGACAGAGAGGGGTGTTTCTATCTAAAATTTTAGAGTCGATGCCCCATTTCCAGGGGAATAAAGGAATTTTAATATGGCAATTTTAATCACCACCCCCAGCCGGGGGGTGAGGAGGAGGAGGAGAGCTGGCCGAGCGGCGGAAAGGCCAGTCATCGCCGCCGCCAGGCAACCACCCCCAGCCGGGGGGGTGAGGAGGAGGAGGAGAGCCGGCTGAGCGGCGGCAAGGCCAGGAGAAGACCAATTGACAGAAGGGAAGAGGGCAGAGGAGGAAAAGCAGGGGGCGAGACTCAGAGTCCCAGACAAAGGATAAGTAGCTGATATGCAAATGTAGAAGACTTAATATAGCAACTGACATAGAGACTTTATACTGACTAAATATAGAAACTGACATAGAGACTGTGTTTTAAAGTGTGATAATATGCATGATAATATGTTGTCTAAAATGTTTTAAACTTTTAAAAACTGTGATAAAATGTATGAGGAAAGAAAAAGGGCGTAGACACCGGCAAACCATGCCACAAAGCTTGCCAAGAGAACCCTATTGACCAAAACAAAAGGCAAAACAAAGGAACAGGCTAAGTGATACAGGATGCTTAGCACCACAGAGTGGAGGAAGCGGAGGGACAGGAAAGGGGGAGGGGAAATCAAAAAGTGAATGGAATAATAGGCAAATTTGGTCTTGGTACACAAAACGAAGCAGGGCAAAGACTGATAGAGTTCTGCCAAGAGAATGCACTGGTCATAGAAAACACACTCTTCCAGCAACACAAGAGGCAACGTTACACATGGACATCACCAGATGGTCAACACCGAAACCAAATTGACTACATACTCTGCAGCCAAAGATGGAGAACCGCCATACAGTCAGCAAAAACAAGACCTGGAACAGACTGTGGCTCAGATCACAGGCTACTGATCGCAAAATTCAGGCTTAGACTAAAGAAAATAGGGAAAACAAGGAGACCAGACAGATATCACCTAGACAACATCCCTAAAGAATACACGGTGGAGGTGATGAACAGATTCAATGGCTTAGACTCAATAGATAGAGTGCCAGAAGAATTATGGACAGAGATGAGGGACATCATGCAGGAAGCAGCAAAGAAAACCATACCAAAAGAAAAGAAGAGTAAGAAAGCAAAGTGGTTGTCTGATGAGGCTCTTAAAATAGCAGAGGAAAGAAGGAACGCAAAAGTCAAAGGAGAAAAGAAAAAATACAATCATTTGAACACAGAATTTCAAAGAAAAGCAAGGAGAGATAAGGAAAACTACCTAAAAGAACAGTGCAGAGAAATGGAGGAAAGCAACAAAAGAGGCAGAACCAGAGATCTTTTCAAAAAAATCGGGGAAATCAAGGGAACATTTAAAGCAAAGATGACCATGATAAGGGACAAAGACGGAAAGGAGCTAACTGATGCAGAAGAAATTAAGAAAAGATGGAAAGAATACACAGAGGAACTTTACAAAAAGGACCTCAACACTCCTGATAGTCACAATAATGAAGAAATTGAACTTGAGCCAGACATCCTAGAGAGTGAAGTCATAAAGGCCCTAAAGAGCACTGGAAAAAACAAAGCTAGTGGAGATGATGGTATCCCAGTTGAATTTTTCAAAGCGCTAAAAGATGACGGCGTCAAATTACTGCATTCAATATGCCAGCAGATTTGGAAAACAAAACAGTGGCTGCAGGATTGGAAAAGATCAGCATACGTCCCAATCCCAAAAAAGGGCAATGCCAAAGAATGTTCAAATTATCGAACAATCGCGCTCATCTCACATGCCAGCAAGGTGATGCTCAAGATAATACAGGATAGACTTCAGCAGCATGTGGAGAGAGAATTACCAGAGGCGCAGGCTGGTTTCAGAAGAGGCAGGGGGACTAGAGACCACATTGCCAACATACGCTGGATCATGGAGAAAACAAAGGAATACCAGAAACAAGTTTACTTTTGTTTTATTGACTACACTAAGGCATTTGACTGTGTGGACCACAACAAGATGTGGCAAGTAATTAAAGAGATGGGAATACTAGAGCACCTCATATGCCTCCTGAGAAATCTGTACATGAACCAAGAAGCAACAGTTAGGACAGAACACGGAATGACAGAGTGGTTTGGAATAGGAAAAGGAGTAAGACAAGGCTGCATTTTGTCACCATGCTTATTCAACCTATACACAGAGCACATAATGCGCAGTGCAGGGATGGAGGAATCACAATATGGGATTAAAATCGCTGGGAGAAACATCAACAATTTGAGATATGCAGATGATACCACCCTAATGGCAGAAAGTGAGGAAGACCTAAAGAATCTCTTGATTGGATTGAAGGGGGAGAGTGCAAAAGCTGGCTTGAGACTCAATATCAAGAAAACCAAGATAATGGCAACAGGCCTGATCAGCTCCTGGAAAATAGATGGGGAAGAAGTAGAAGCAGTGACAGATTTTACTTTCTTAGGATCAAAGATCACTGCAGATGGGGATTGTAGCCATGAAATAAAAAGGTGACTGATTCTTGAGAGACAAGCAATGAGAAACCTGGGGAACATAGTGAAAAGCAGAGACATCACATTGCAAACAAAAATTAGAATATTCAAAGCAATGGTTTTCCCAGTAGTAATGTATGGATGTGAGAGCTGGACAATTAGGAAGGCTGAACGCAGAAGAATAGATGCCTTTGAAATGTGGTGTTGGAGGAGGGTTTTGAGAGTCCCCTGGACAGCGAGGAGAACAAATAGGTCAATCTTAGAAGAAATTAACCCTGACTGCTCATTGGAAGGTCAAATAGTAAAAATGAAGCTAAAGTACTTTGGACATCACATGAGAAGGGAGGATTCACTTGAGAAGGCATTGATGATGGGAAAGGTGGAGGGCAAAAGAAGAAGGGGAAGGCCAAGGATGAGATGGCTAGATGGCATTGTAGACACAATGGGCACAGAGCTGGGAGGGCTGAGGGGGATGGTGGAGGACAGAGGCGCCTGGAGGAAAATGGTCCATGGGGTCGCAAAGGGTCGGAGTCGACTGTGCGACTGAACAACAACAACAAATCTGGCAAACCTCATCACTTCTTTCTTTGTTTTCTGCCACCCTTTTTATTTTTCCACAGGCTGATCTTACCCAATATGGCATTTGTGTTAACAAATCTTTCTGCTGGCAAATCTCTGAGACCATGCAGCAGAAGAGGAATTTCTTTCACAATGGCAGTTGTGATTTTACAGGAAGCATCTGTCTACTAAAACGACACTATACCAAGCACTTCCTTAAGTTAAAATTGCTCTGTCACTCCAGCTTTCTATATCTAGAGATATGATCTTATGTCTTGTAAAGCTGAAAAGGCAGCATCCAAATGAGACAAGTATTAGCAGACTCAAAAGACCGCAAAGCTTTTTAGAATTTAGAGGAGCCTAAAGATGGGGAGCAATCAAAACAATCCAAAGAGGTATGAATATGTTCAGTGCATACAGAATGCTTATAGGTAAGATGGAGAAAAATGAAAGCAAGGATGAGATGAAGCAGCTGGAGTCATAACTACTACTTTATGAGCAGAGCAGACAGACCACACAAATAAAAATCCCTTTGCTTGTTGGTAGAAAGACAACAGGGACAAAGCCAGCCTTGCCTCACCGGGTGACCAAGTTCCAAAAAATTTGGCAATCTGCAAGAACATGATCACGAGAGTGGCAGGAACAAGAGAAAAACAGTCTTTGAGGATTTCAAGGTCTAGTCAAATAGACTGGAGAAAAATATGTTTTTTTCAGAAAGCCTGTTTTTAAGATAAAGCAGCCTTTCAATCTGTGCCCAGAAAAGATCAGGAACTAGTACAATTGACCTAAGAGAATTGTGTTTTCCCTGCAAATAGGTTCCCTCAGTTTCCCATTATATCAAGACAAGAAAAAATAAAGTTTAAATACAAAGCCATAGTAATGAGAAGGATCTGATAACATTATTCTCCCTAGTTGAACCTCAGTCAGCTTCTGCTGACAATATAATGAGAAGGAATTTGAATAACAAATTTGCATAACATTACGTACTTTCTTCTACTGCTGTATCTGAATCCAAAGTATTGGCAATCCTCATGGCAATCAGCCATGAAGACTGTCCTCAGAATATATTGCAGTGGCCTTTCATCTGCCTTCCGTATTGCAGCATGACACCGGTACCACTGATCCACTTCTGCAAGTCACTTTCTGGCCCTGGAACCATTTGGCACGCAAAGTCCTCATCAGCCCCAGACCAGTACATAGTATCTCCCAGTTGCAGACAAAAAAAGTGATCCTCACAAACAATATAAGGAAAAGCATCAATGCTTATATCAAGCAATATTTATTAACAACACATGCATTTCATTGGATCATATTTAATGTAATTGAGCAATATAATATGTAAGAAAAACTTAAAACTGGCTTAAAGAATGTATATTGTGCTATGAATTCTTGGCTCAGCAGTATGGCAAAGAGTTAGGGACCATAGAAAGGGTACCATAAATTATTTATTTATTTATTGAATTTCTATACCACCTATCTGGGTGTTATCCCACTCTGGGAAGCATTTGAATTTGAAATGTTATGTTATTTCAGTGCAGATATTAAGTTTTATTATTAGGAAACACATGAACAAAAACCCAAAAAGTCTTAAGACACATAGAAAAAAGCAGAAAGCTAGAATATTTCCATAACTTAAACAGAAATAAGAAGTAGAGATTATTACAGTTGATAATTCAAGATAAAATGAATGGGAAAGATTAATAGTCAGGAGAATCAGAAACAAAAAATTAAAATAAAACAAAAACACTGTAGCACTTTAAAGACTAACTGCTATATTTTTACTGTTAGCTGGACTTGATTCATGAAAGTTAACAATAAAAATATAGCAGTTAGTCATTAAAGTGCTGCAGTGTTTTTTTGTTCTTGTTTTCTTTGTTGTTGTTTTCTGATACAGGTGAAATTCAGAAAATTAGAATATCATGCAAATGTTCATACAGTTCAGTAATGCAACTTAAAAGGTGAAACAAATATATGAAAAAGACTCATTACATGCAAAGCAAGATAGTTCAAGCCTTACTTTGTTATAATATTGATGCTTATGGCTTATATCTTATGAAAACCCCAACCCCCCAATCTCATGTACCCCATAATCATCACATAATCTCATCATCACAATTATAATGAATTAAGGCATGGCATCTCTCGCTTTGCATGTAGTGAGTCTCTCTCATATATTTGTTTCACCTTTTAAGTTGCATTCATGAACTGAATGGACATTTGCACGATATTCTAATTTTCTGAGTTTCACCTGTATGCCTGAACCACAGACTAACATGGCTACTATTCCAAAAAATAGTCAGGAGAATAGTCATTTTGGCAGAAAAACCATCTAAAGCAATGCAACCTATATGTCCAGTCACAGTATTGCACAGCTTCTGCATATAAACTAATACACTTTCAAGAGCTAGCAGGATCTGCCATGATGATGTGTGATTTACTTTGAAACAAAAACTGGATAATTGTGTTTAAATCTGAACCATAGTCAATCCCCACATCAAAAAAAATTCTGACTTTTCTCAACTTAAAGTGACAAGAAAATATTTGCAGTAAAATTAAAGCTTGATTCAAAAAAGACCAGCTCATTTTCTGTACTGTTCTGCTGAATGTTACTACCAGTTGCACTGTATCATGAAAACAATGAAGAGTTTTGCAGCACCTTAAAGATTAACAAATTTTATTCTGGAGATATATTTTCATGGTCATAACCCACTTCTTTAGATGCATTTGAAGAAGCAGTCTACAGTCCACAAAAGATTATTTGCTAAACTTGTTGACCTTTATCATGTCACAATAGAATACTTCGTTGTTTTTGCTACAACAGACTCACACATCCAATCCCCCCTGACTTGAAATCATTACTGTAATTGCTTTTGTTACTGAGCTCTATAGTTTAATTTTATTTGAAGATCTGCCTAACTCTAGAACCATTTTTTCTTGAATTCAATCCAACATAAGCTCTAGGAACTAACATGCTCAGACAAATATTCCCTTTTTCCATGGAGAATACATTCCAAGATATTCTGTAGACAGGCCCATGCTGGCCCGGTGGGGCACCCCTACTTATAACATAAAATGCCACTCTTGGACCTGAAAAAAACCCCCACAAATTATTACTATTTTCAAAAATTAAAATCAGCAAAAAGAAAAAAGAGGCAGCTCTGGGCAAACGACGTGTGGATTGAGAAAGAGAGGAGAAGGATGCTGCAAAAGAGAAATCAAAAAAGCACATCCCTTTGCACATTGTCAGGGCCACCTCAACAGTTTCAACTCCCACTTGGCTCCTCTCACCGGGCTCCCCTTTGGTGGCAGCACGGACTCCCCCCCCGCCCTTCCGGAATCTCTCTCTCTCTCTCTCTCTCTCTCATTCTCCCCCCTTGAAATCAGGCGGAGTGTTAAAATGGCTGTGCTGATGATAGTGCCCAATTTTGGTATCTCCTTGCATGTCCAGATAAAACTTTGGACTGCCAAAATGAAGCCACTTTCTTGGCTTTGCCATTGGTCAACCTAAATCCTCCTTGGCGCATGTTTCTGGTAGTCACCAGTAGGACAGCAAATGAACCAGATTCTGCATCTCTCCCCAGTACCACCACATGTTGTCTCCCAGCAGCCCTCATTTGAGCAGGTTGGCCTTGCATCTATTCTAGATGAAAGTATGTGAGAGTCTGTTGTGTGCGCAAAGGAAACTGGTTGATTTCCAACCCACAAATTATATATGCATCTCCAAGATGGGGAGCAAAAATGAATGGTATGGAGTGAAGATTAGATTGGTTGGAACTTTTCAGAGCAGCTTGGAAAATTGCTGCAATTGCCAAGATGTGCGTAAAAGGGTCTGGGGGGGGGGGGGGCGGCAGAAAGTTCACAGATTTAAACAGCCTAATAATTTCATGTCAGAAGTTATTCTGGGTTGAAAGGGGGTTTTTTGCAGAAAGGGGATGCCTAAATGATGCTCCAAGAGCTAGGACAGAGACAGGCGTACAATCCATCATGCAGTACCTGGGTCTTGTACTGCCGACTTGCTGACCTTCCAGCTAATGAGGCGCCTGGTGGGGAGAGGGAAGGGGAATCTCCTGGGGTGATAAAAAAACCACCTTCCCAGAGACTAGGAACCTGCCTCATTCCTCCCTTTTGTCTCCTGTAGGCTGCTCTGTGTGTGTGTGTGTGTGTGTGTGTGTGTGTGTGTGTGTGTGTGTGTGTGTGTGTGTGTGTGTGTGTGTGTGTGTGTGTGTGTGTGTGTGTGTGTGTGTGTGTGTGTGAGAGAGAGAGATCTTATATTCCCCACCCCCACCTCTGGGTACCTCACCCACCCGAGTTGGAAGCTTGGCGTGGCCCACTGAGGGCTAGTTGGTGAGGGGCAAAGTCCACTAGGACCTCCCTTGCCTGGCTGGAACATAGCCAGTGGAAAGCCAACCAGGAGAAGTTAGGTACCCTCATCACTGCCTGTTCCATGCCCTCTCAAGTTACCCAGCAGAACCTGTCTGTGGATACCTGAAACTGTGAATAGCAGCAACCCCTCTATTTAATATTTATACCTGGGTCACAGAAGCAGGGCAAGAGCTTCAATTTGCCTCTCTCCTTCTACAAGACAGCTATCAAAATAAGCAATGTAAACAGTACATAGCAGACAGTGACTTGTGGTGGTCAGTTCAGGACAAACCAGGGTTTTTTATTTAAATATTTCTAGATCTGCAGCACAACAAAGATTGTATAGAAAAAATATTTTATTTTCCCTGACCATCTACAGATGATCAGGGGAAATTATTAATTTCTGACATCCTACACTGGCTGTCAACTGCTGTAGGATACTGGAAATCAGGTCAGTAGATGATAAAAAATGTTGTAGGGATGTTAGGATTGTGCCAAATGGCATTTTACTCCTCCCCACAACCTCAAGCAGCTTTTAAAAAGCTGTGCTACATCAGGCCAAGCTGACCTGTGTGGACAGACCCTTAGCCACCAAATTCTATTATCTATATATATGGTCTCAATCCAATGAAATTTTACATAACAAGTCTCATAGTTTAAATAGTAATAACAATTTACTTATGGTGATCCTTCCCAGAGTTTTCAAAGTACAGAATACACAGAGGTGGTTTACCATTCCCTTCTTCTGGGAGTATCCGGGGATTGTGCATCTTGTCTACACATCTTCATTTTGTATTTTCCTTTATAAGACTTCCTTTGTTTGAGTCTCTCTTTTCCTATTACTTCAGTCAAGATTTGTAGCTTTTTTTTCTACACTGGCATGTCATTGCCCTGAATGCAAAATAACCCACTACTTCTAGTCGGACACCCTGTGGCGAGACAGGTTTAGGTTTAAAAAGTTCCCCATGTGCACCAAAGGAAGCTTTTACAAACTGTATGGATAGGCTGATTACAGGCTGGAGGGGTGGGGGGTGGGGGATAATGATGCCTTTCGAAGAGACAGTTCTTGGTTGAATCTAACTACCATTAGCTCTAATACTTTATTCAGGGACAGTAAATTCCTCCAATTCAAGCCATTTTTTTCCAGACAGAGTTCCTAAGACACCAATAGAAGTTTTGACTAGCAGCAACAGAAGTTAGCCATCATTACTCAAGGAGAGCAATAAAAGGCAAGAGCTGAACACCACCAAGATGATGAAATATTTCCACAAGTGAAGTATGCTATTAAATCATCAGGAAGATATTAAGGTCTGTCAAGAGCTATTATGAGTGGCACAGTATTGCTTCTGTTCTTAATGTACTACAAGTCTTTCCCAGTCACAAGACAACTTCTGACTTCCTTTATCATCTGTAGACAAAAAGTGACCGGAGGATAACAGATTTTATTTCTTTCTCTCTTGAAATGAAGCATTGTTCAGCAAGACCTCAAGTTTGCTCTCTAATTTTAGTTCAGTGGCATTAGGAGATCTCTTTTAATATTCTCTTCTTCTGACTTAAGTTCACAAAGGAATTCTGCTGAATACCTTTGTGAACTTAAGTCACATTGGGTTGAATTAAGACCTGCTATGATTAACAAAAGCTCCATTCCCATTTAATGCATGAGTCTACTTTAAGTATGACTGTATCTAAACCACTAATTTCAAGGATTTAAAATGCAATGGTCTATTCTTCTGAATGAAAGAACATGTAAGCACATTTTAAAAGGTGGCATGCTATAGTTTATGAAGCAAAATAATACAGATCTGAGCGGTAAATTTGCTAAGTACTTTTCCTGTGCTTGTTAGACTTCACTAAGTAGATAAAGGGTTCCAGGTTTTTGTGCACAATATTTAAACAATTATACTGATTAACTAACAATATTTTGTTACAATATATAATTTGCTTGTATACCAGAGCTAAATGCAGATAGTACAACTGTCTTGGGAACAGGATAAATGGCCTCCTGTTAGCATGACTCAATTAAATCAGATGTTTGCACTAGGTGGTATCTCCAATAATAACATTTTCACAGTATCACTTTTAATACACTGTCATAATTAATTGGTGTAACTTCTAAACTACTTGTGATAATTGGCAAAGGTTCTAACAATTGAATAGCAAACATCTGTACAACTGGGGCATACATTTGTACTTAAATTTGAAATGCTCTAAAACATTGAAAGTCAGCTCCTGATTTCATTTTTATTCATACAGTACTTACAAAACTGCAATGTTCCTACATTGTTCAGTTAATACAGTTTTATTCCCAGACTATTTATTCAGCCACACAAACATCAATCATGTCACATATTACTGTAGACAGATTTGACATATTAAAAAAATAGTATGACAGAGAATTTCAAAGTGATTTGCAGGCTGAAAAAAATTTGATCAATAAACAGCTGGTATATTTATTTGAGCATTATTAAAAAGTATTACTGACTTAAAGACATTTGGCTAAACCTGACTAGACTCACAGAATGAGTGAGATGTTAAGGCAACATGTGTAATTGCAATTAATTCTGTAGCTGAAATTCTATTCTGTAAATTAACACCATGTAAACTGATGATGTTGATTACTCTCGAAATTAAATGTTTCTGACTTCTCCCACCTCAACTTGAAAGTCCCCAAGGCTCTCATTGAATCATTTATATAGTAGAAAAGCCATTAAGGATCACAGCGCCTTACAATTTTGAAACATGATTATAACATGACTTTAATATTTGTCTGCATATTACATTTATTTTTTATATATTTTAAGCATTTGAATCTAGTTCTTGGGATCTAAGATCATTGCAGATAGTGACTGCAGCCATGAAATAAAAATATGTTTACTTCTTGGTAGGCAATCTAGGGCAAACCTAGGCAGCATAATAAAAATTAGAGACATCACCCTGCTAACAAAAGTCTGCATTGTTAAAGTGATGGTTTTCCCAGTAATAATGCATATTCCAATGATAATTTGGCTACTGCAGTGTACCAAAGAAATTCAGAAGATCAGTCTATGCTTTATAGACTATAACCGTGATGGTGAACCTTGGCACTCCAGATGTTCTTGGACTTCAATTCCCAGAAGCCCAAGCCCCCATGAATCCACATGAATGGGTTTACTGCGACTCATCCAGCCCATGCCACTCAAGGAACCAATTAAATTCGTATGTCGAGGGTTTTGCTGTACTACATCCTGCATGCAACCTGATGACTACAATTTAGTAGGGAAACAATGTAATATTTAATTGTTTGTTAGTTTGTTTATGACAGTGGTGGCAAACCTTTTAGAGACTGAGTGCCCAAACTGCAACCCCAAACCCACTTACTTATCGCAAAGTGCCAACACAGCAACAGGGGAGGGAGGAAGCCCTCCCATTGGGGTGCTGGGCATAGGGGCGGGGTGAACTCTGCTGAGGTGACTGCACAGGTACCCACAGAGATTGCTCCGAGTGCCACCTCTGGCATGTGTGTCATAGGTTCACCACCACTGATTTACGACAACACTGAAAGACTGAACAATGTATGTCTTGGTACACTATTATAGTGAAGCTGGAAAAAATACAGTGGTACCCCATAGAATGAAATTAATGTGTTACATGGGACCTTTTGTTCTTTGAAAATTTCGTAGTTTGAAGCACATTTTCTCATAGGAATGCATTAAAAACCCTAATTTCTGTTCCGACCTAAAAAAAATTAGGGGAAAAATCCCCAAACCCCTACAGCACACATTAAAATGTTAAAAACATCTACCTGCCTTGCCACCAAAACGTAGAGTGCTGAAAAGCGGCAGCGGTAGAATTGCACATTTTTTTCAGCTGCATTTGCACCTCAGTTACGGTAGTGGGGTGGGGGAACATTTTTGCTTTTTCTTCGGCCTGAAAAAGTGCTGAAATAGGCCCTTCCAGTTTTGTGGACCTATTTCTGGTTTGTTTGGTTTTTGTCCTCCAAGGCCTAAATGTTAAAAATGGGTCTTGGAGGACAAAAAAACAAACAAACCAGAAGTGAGTCCGCAAAACTGGAAATGCCTATTTTAGCACTTTTGGGGGGCAAAGAGAAATAAAAAATGCTTCCCCACCCCACCGCTGCCATCAAGGCTGCAAATGTAGATGTGTAAAGTGTGCAATTCTGCCACCGTCAGCAAGGTAAGCACTGGGAACAACCTTTCACTGTACAGAAAAAAATTGAACTACAAAACACAATTTTTCCTTGATTTCCTTTCGTAGTACAATTTTTTGTTGTAAGAACCCTTCGTTGTAAGGGGTTTTACTGCAAAAAGAGTTGTGTGATTGGTTGCAAGTGGGTATCTACATGCAGGTGACAAAGGTCACAAATTAAAATGAATTAAATGAGTTCCTGCTGCATAGTTTTAATGATGCAATGGGAGAGACATCAACAGTGACAGCATGCACCATTAATTAATATATTCAGTTAATAGCAACTGGCAACTTTGGGTGAAGTCACTTCTGTTCTACTAATGAAGATATGAAAATAATGCTAGTTAGTTATTTTAAAATCTAACATATTGGAGCTGCTTCCCTATATATTTCTTGATAAATTTTGGAAAAGAGTCAGAGACTGTTGTAGTTTTTACAAAATGAAGAATAAGAAATGTTAAGAGCTATTGAAATGTGGATCACTACAGTAGAGGATTTAATGAACAGAATCATTGAGATGAACATAATAATCTAATAATTAGGCTTAGCAGACCTTGCCAGAACATGGAATGCATGAAAGGTCACAGGTTTTGGCTTGTATTTCAACACTGCCAATGCAGAAAAAGAGTGCATTTAAGTATCTGGCCTTCTGCCCTTATGAGTTCTCATTTGTCAAATCACTGGCAGTGTTTCCTGACTTAGTCTACTACATTTTTTTCCAGGCCCTTCATTTTCATTGCTTCCCACTTCAAGGTTTGGCATAATTATTACACTGGGCCATCAGTGACTTCAATACATTTTCTCCTTCATTGCTTAGTTACTATTTGCAAAAAGTGCAGGTCCTGGCCAGGGTTTAGTAGTACGGTGAAGTAAACCTATAATGCCCGTGCATAATGTGCTAGCTGGAGAGGCTGATTGGTTAGCTCAGTGGTTTAGTTCGATGTCTCACTGTGCCTCCTGGAAGAAGAAGAAGCAGCCTTTGTAGCTTTGGAAAAGCTGAATAGTCCCAGAGTGGTGGCAGAAGAAAGGAATAGTAAACCCCTTCTGTATATTCCTTATCTAGAAAACCTTGGAAAGGGTCAACAAAGCTCAGAATCAACTTGATGGCAAATAATTATGTTAGGTTCCCTGTCTTCTAACATCAGGTAAAATTGTTCCTACAAATACCTTGGGATCATAGTATGGTTAGATGACACTTGTTAACAATGTATTCAATGATGAAAGAAAAAAAGAAATGTAGTTTGTTAAACCATATATATATATATATATATATATATATATATATATATATATATATATATATATATATATATATATATATATATATATATATATATATATACACACACACACACACACACACACACACACACACACACCTACCTTTGGGAATTAATGCTTTTATATCAGTAACTAGTTAAGAATAACTATTTTGCAACTATAAGTGACACCATTTTTAATTTATTTATTTATTAAATTTATATTGCCGCCGCCCTCGCCAAAACGACTCCAGGCAGTTCACAATAAACATTGCAAGATTCAATTATAAAACATCCCCATAGTAATAAAATCACAAAAACCCTTAAGCTTAAAACCATTAAAAACCCTTAAGATACCCTCCCAACAATACAACAGTTAAAACTAAAACTAAAACCTAAAAAACCCAGACAGCCTTCATATAAGCCAGCGGGAGGGGGACGCGCCACCGTATTTCAGTCACTGTGAGACAATCATACTAATATTCTAGTTTATATGATTTTGTACAAGGAACATTGTCCTTCTGTCTTTTCTTTTAGATAAAACATCTTCATTCTCTTTTCTCAATTTATTATATAGAGCATTTTCACTTATGGTGAGGATCCTTGGCCTGAATATTGTGATAGAAATGGCAATGAGTGTCACTTTCCCCTGAGTTTTCTGATTCCCACTGTAATGATGAGAATAAGTTGTTGATGTAGACTTGATTGAGAAATGAAGATGGAAGGAAAATGATTCAGCTGTAACCTATGTGGGTGAATGATCTCAAAAGCTAGTGTTAATAACCTTGAATACTGTAATCTTTTTTATTGCTTTTAAGTTTAGTATAAATGACAAACCAGTAGAGAAGTGAATGCTGAAAAATGATTATCACATTATTTATGCTCCACTTCTTATTTTAAATGATTTTATACTTAACATAACTTTAAAAAATAGCTATACAATATCTATGAAGAATTGGGTGGACCATTTTTCCATCTGAAGGTTGGAAAACAAATGTCTTTTAAAGTACATGGTACTCCATTAATTGTGATAGTTCCCTTTAAAGTAACAGCTAGCAAATCTCCTCAAAATGAACTATAAATTATGTATGTGTTAGGAAGCAGCATCAACAGCAAGGAAATAGGAGAAGAATTAAAACAAGAGATCAATCTGTATTTACTGTTGTTGACATTAAAGGATCACATCCAGTAATGTACAACCATACTTATTTATTTATTTATTTATCTATTAAATTTGTATCGCTGCCCCTCACCGAAGCAACTCCGGGTGGCTCACAACAAGACATAAAAACATAAAAAACATCCATAATAAAAATCATTTGAAACCAACACATTAAAAACCCACACACCCTATCTGCAAAAGAGTAGTTCCTGGGATGACGCAGGGCCCCTAATCCATAGTCTTGCCAGGATTCAGTTGTAGCCCATTGTCCCCCATCCAGACCGCAACAGCCTGGATAGGAGTTTGAGAGCATCACTTGGATCACCATTGGCCAAGATGTACAACTAAGTATCATCAGCATACTGATACCTCACCCTGTGGGAACAGATGATCTCACCCAACGGCTTCATGTAGATGTTAAATAGGAAAGGAGAGAGCACCATATTGGAGGGGCCTAGGGCTGGTCCTCTTGCTCTCCAACCACACCAACTGAGTCTGGCCCTTCAGGAATGAGGAGAACCAGGACCACACAGTGCTGTGGATCCCCAATCCTTTGAGCCATTCCAGAAGGATACTGTGGTCAATGGTATCGAAGGCTGCTGAGAGGTCAAGAAGAGCAAGGACAGATGGGTGGCCTCAGTCCTGCTCCCGCCAGAGATCATCCATCAGCGCAACCAATGCTGTCTCTGTACCATATTGAGGCCTGAATCCTGACAGGAAGGGGTCCAGATAATCCGCTTATTTTTGTCTCCTGACATTTCTGCTCCCCAGATTTGCACTAGTGATTTGAGGGAATGGGATAGAAGTCTGTGATGCTTTGCAGGCGCACCCCCCAAAGAAAGACTCAGACACCGGTATATGGATAAAGGCATTGGGCCACTTTTATTGAATAATGCCCTAGTCCGAATTATAACTTTCAATTGGTACTCATCCAATTATAATTCTTAAGGCAAGCAGGCCGCAGTAACACTGGTAAGGTTCCTCCCAAAATTGCCAACGGCAATTGGCTACAATATATCCATTTGTATCAATTTGTTTGTTGACACAAACAAATTGTTGACCGTAGTCAATAAACTATCTACTGACCCCACCCTCTGATGTGTATCCGTCAAATCACGGGGTGATGCATGCTGAAAAGCTCCTGCCATCACCCCTTGCCTGGTTCGTCGTTGACCGGTCAACATTATTACACCTGTACCTGTCTAAGTGTTGGCCAGTCAATTGCGAACCTGCCGGATACCTATGGGTCATAAATATTTACCTTACCAGTGCTACCCGCCACACGGGGAAGCGTCCATGATGACTCACCGCCCCCCCCCCCCCCAAGACCGTCAGCTCGGTCGCCAGGCCTGCTTGCACCACACCCAGAACAAGGTACATACCTCCAGCCGACAGGTGGACCCCTTCACCTGCCTAGCGGCAAAATTTTTGTAAGCCTATCCTCAGGTGTCCAATGGCTGTCTCCCAGCCATGCTCAGCAAGGGACTGAGCAACAGCCCTGTCCACTGACTGCTGGAACAGTCCGAACCACAGAGATCCACGTCTCCCCGAAATTAGTGTCTCGGCACGATGTTAGACCATAGCGACCGTGTGTAAGCCATACGTGATAAAAATGCCAGGTCACAGCCCCTCGACAGTTTAGTAACAGCAGTGATCCATATAAGATCGTTGCCACCGAGGTGCCTATTAAGAACACCTGGCGGTCCAGCATCCCCGACGGACATCAGGAATGGCAACAGTTCCCGCCCCCTTGTGCCGCGCATACCATACCATCGCATACGTGCGGATGCACACAGCCCAAGTCGGGGTCCACTCTCTGTCACCGCAGCATATACTGCTGCCCAGTGTACATAGCTGCGGCCCACCAGCCCCACTGCCACCGGTGTGTAGAGACACACAGGATCTGTAAAAGAGGAGAAGAGGTTAAGGTCATAACTAGGTACTCATACAGTGAGGGCACGTACATATAAGAAATTGCACGTACACGCATGTCAACCTCCGAGTACTCCAAACGTAGCCGCGATCAACGCGACGCCTATCCTAAATAAATGGGTGCCAAAACGGGCCCCCACACCGCGAAGCGCGGCACCGGTCACCCTCCATAACATTACTTCGGCAAGGGTAGACCTATCCTGGTGGCAGAAAAAACATGGTGGCGCGCGCAGCAGGCACTGTCGAAAATTCATGTAGGGCACCAACCGGACAGATGTCTCCAATAAAACTTCGTAGCAGTCTAACTCCGCTGCCTACGCCGTGCTGAACAACCTGTGAGGACCGTATCCCCACTTGAGCCCACTCATGTGTGACAGAGACATTGTCGAGTTCCAGTGCCCTACGAGACACATCTGCCTTACACAGATGGTACCAACTCTGGCACCCACTCACTGATGCGGAGTGCTCCAAAAAGGCTACCGTGGTAGCTGTGTGGCCAAGAGCCACCTCACACCTATCTGAACATAAGTAATGCCAGCCTCGTGCAAGGTGGGTCAAAAAACCTGGGAACTAGGGTGACACGTGTACGGGCGGCGGACACGTTCCCGTGCCCGCCCCTCCCAAACATGATGCATGAACGCATGGTGATACACCTTACGCGTGCGAGGTGCCAATGACATGCCCGGTTCGCCTCTCCTCACCAAACGTCTGAAATCGGCTGGGAGTGGCGAGTGGAACTCCTCTGCTTCCGGAGCAAGGCCCGGAACCAGGGGATCTGCAGGCGGGAGAAAGCAGCAGCAATGTCGTTATTAATACCTGGAACATGTCTGGCTCAGAACAGCACATTTAGGCGTAGGCTTCTCAAAAGGAATAGACAAACTAATGTCCTAACCCTGGGGGATTTGCATGTCTGGGTGTTGACAATATGCACCACTGCCGCATTGTCACACCTAAATTGGACCACTGAGTAGGCCCACTCATCGCCCCATAGCAGCAGTGCTCCCCAAAATGGGGAGAAACGCAAGGAAGATAAGATCGCGGAGGCGATCCGTGCACCCATCCCCAGAGTAAACCCCCATAAGTCAGGGAGCCGGAGGTATCCGACCGTACTTGAAATCTAGGGCAGACCATCAGGTCTGATCTCCAGGAAGAGACCCCGTTAAAACCCAGGAGCAATTTGAGCCAGACCAGAGGGCCCACCTGTATGCCCCTGATCAGCCAGACCCTGTGTCAACGTTGTAACAGGCCAGCCATGGCATCACACAGGCGCCTGGCCAATGCTCTGCCGGACGGAACCACCCTGCAGGCAGAAGTAAGGTGGCCATGAAGTAACTGTAGCTCACAAGGGGACACTTTATGTTTGGCAATCAATGCCAAAATCGCCGCGGAGATCCAAGCCACCTTGTTCATGGTTATCCCAGGTGCCCGTGCGACAGAGTCGAGTTAGAAATGTGAGCTTAGTAGCTGGGCCCTCGGTCTATTCAGGCGCCAAGGAGACACCCAGTTCCCACCTGAGTGTCTGAAATGTAATGAGGAGACGTGTGCACGTGTCCAAGCCCCGTTCACCCTCAAACCAAAAGTCATCGAGGTAATGGGCTAGAGACCGAGACCCCTACCCATGAGGAAAGGCCCACTGAACGAAAATCCCGAATCGTTTGAGTGCTGAACATGTATTAACTCAGTCAGAAGGGGTTGGCCTTATCTAAGTAAAATTCCCCTCGGGACCTAAAAACCCAATAGCTGCACATCCATTGGGTGCACTGGCAATAATCTGAAATCCGAGTGCATATCACACTGTGCCCAAACAGCACCAGGACTGGGTGAGCGTGCCACCCATAGGGGCCAAACCAACTACGAGTACCTGACTGAGCGAGGTCATCAGGAATGGCATCGCTGAATGGATAACCCACAGGGTAAGATAAATGGAGGATTAATGACATTCACCCCGGTCCTAGCTCAGTACGAGCCTCATAGGGGAGACAGTCGACTTAGGAAAGGTGGTTCCAAGAAGGGCCCCGCTACTCTCATAGCCCCAAATCCCTCAGCTATGCACACTGGAGCCCCCTCTTCGTTACCCTTCAAGGGGACCAGATTAGTAGCATCCTGGTACCCCTAACACCCCTGAATGGAATACAAAAAGCCCCATGGAAAACCCTACAGCAGGTACCCCGCCCCATCCCCTCTTGGATGAGCTGATTGCCATCTCTCCCGCCTGAGTACACCAATTGGGGAGGGGGGGAAGCTTTGTCAAGGCTAGTTCCTTAGATGGAGCTCTGATCGCCCCTGTGCACCCCTACCTCTGCCCCGTAACCAACCAACCCGCATGCACGCGGAGGCGGCGTAAGGGCCGGCGCAAAAGGTGACACCAAGTCGGTAACGACACTGGCGCTTAGCACACACATCGCCAGCTGAGCAGCTCGAACACAGCAGGCGGGCTGGAACCCCCTGCCCGACCAGTTACGTGGAGCCTGTGTCTGAGCAGCCCGCTGCTCAGCATGGCCACCATGGTACCTATCACCAGGCACCAGGCACGTGGGAGTGATGTACATGAGCACAACTGCTGACAGTGCTCATCCCACCTCCTCTCAGGGTATAGAGCCACCCTCATCCGCATTCCTCACCGTAAGCCAACTGCTATGGGCCCATCCAGTCAACCATCGCCCTGTAAATCTTAGCGATGGATGGAACCATCAGGGTGTCCCAATCAGGACGGGCCCTGCGGCATACCACCATATATACAAGGTATGCCGCCAACCAGTTGGCCCAAGGTGCGCGGTGGCTCACGACGATGGGACAGCTGTTTGTCTCAGTCGTCCTGTCCCTCTCTCTCCTCCGCAGTGGGCTCACAGTTCAATAGGGAGAATATCCACCTGTCCCCCTCCAGCCCTTACCCCTCATGACCTGCGCCCAATAATCATCCGGGGGCAAGTAATTACCAGCCGTCGGCAAAGCCATCGACGGCACACTCTGTATAAAGGGCATACGCAGGAGGACCTGGACTGCCCCTGCGATGCTTGGCACTGTCCCGGGGGCGGACACCCCCCTGCATGGTGGCTTACTCCGGCGGGACAGCTCTATGTCTCTGTCACCCCGTCCGTCTCTCCCCTCCTTAGTGGACTCTCGGTTCATAGGGAGAATATATCCACGTACTCCCCCCGCCAAATCTTTTCCCTCGTGACCCAGGACAACTGATCACCAAGGGGCAATGAATAATCAGCCATCGGCAAGGCCGTGACCGGCACATGAGGTACACGGGGCATATGCAGCGGGACCTGGACAGCCCCTACGATGCCCGGCACTGCCCCAGGGACGGAAACCCCCACCCCCAATGTCGTGCCAGTATGCAACCAAGGGGCACTGGGATAGGCCGGCAACTGATGCCCACTCGCCTCAAATTGGCGAGGCCATGGCCACTGAACCCTGCCGCTGGAAGTGGACTGTGATGTGGGTGCATTAACTTGAACCATACTCACTAGGTGCACCCCCGTGAGCCGCCCCCACTGGGGGTTCCGGCCCACGGTGGGCGTTGGAGCTCGCGACCAGGAATCGAGCTCTGGAGCCACATCTGACCACTCCCCGGCTGTAGCTCAGGACGAACAGGGAGCTGCGAGACAGCGGCAGGCACGGCCGAAGTGTCTCAAGCAGCTCGAGCCGGCCGGCCGCCTGTTGAAGTGTGGCGGCCGTCGAGGTAACCAGCGGGCACGAAGGGCCCCCAGTATATAAGGAAGGGCCCCCTCCCACGGGTTTGTGTGTAATCCCCAGGATGCCTCCAGCACCGCACAGAACCCCCAGTATAAAGTGGGCCAGGTGGGCCGGACGGCCCGCTAAGCATTAGACCAGGATCCCCAATTTGAGAGCCCAGGCCAGAATAGGGCCATGCCCAAAGCTGCGTGCCAGCACCAGACCCTCCCCCATTGTCCCGGCCCATGGCCGGCAACTGCGGGCCGAGGGCCGGAGCCCCCGAAGGGCCGGCCTGAGGCTGGGGAGCCGAGGGCCATACTCCAGCCTGCCCCTCTCCACCGGTATCGGTGGGTAAAACCAGTATCGTGCCCTGCTGCAGGGGCGCAGCCCTGGTCCTCCGACCCGAGGGCTGCCCCCCGCCCTGCGCAGGGCCCGCCAAAGTCCTCCCTCTTGGCCGCGGCTTCAGCGCCGGGGCCTTTCGCTTGGGAGGCATTCCGTCGAGAAGAGAGGATCCCTTTCCAGGGATCGAAATCAGCGCCAAAAGCACAGAGCCACCAGAGTGAAAAGGCTCTGTGCGATCCTCCCTTCCGATCAGGGAGGCCCAAGGGCTAAATAGCCGAAGACTGGACAGCAAACAGCGACGGAGAAAACTTCTCCTCTCCGTCGCTATTTTAAAATGGCAGCTCGGCTGCCTCGTGGCCACCCCTTTTATAGAGGGGTGGCCATGCCCCCTAACTCACCCGGATGTCTGAGTCCGGGTGGGGGGGGCCCCGCAAAGAGCACGGCGGCCATTTTGGCGCCGCGCTTTCATTTGTGTGGGAAGTACAGTCCTTGAGGAATGTAATTCTTTTATTTTCAACAGGAAATATACGGTGGTACCTCATACAACAATTTTAATCCGTTCCACAGGGTTCGTTGTTGTACGAAACAATTACTATATGATGAATTCATTGTACAGCGATTTTCCCTTTGGGATGCATAGTACAACGATTTTTTTCACTAAGTGGTTTTTCCCATTGAAAAATTGTTGTAAGATTTTTTCCATAGGGAAAATTGTTATATGGAACACAATTCCCCCCTCCCCCAAACCTAATTGTTATGCGATTTCATTGCTATACGGGGTGATTGTTGTATGAGGTTCCACTGTATTTTCAAAATTTGGACCAGCTTATAAAGTAAGGTTACTTCCAACACCATGAAACTTAAATGAGACTGACCATCAGGTAAGATTCCATTCTACAGCCACTAGATGAAACTACAATTTTGATTATAATTGGCTTTTTCAACCTAGAGTGATGCCAACATTTATTCATCTAAGTCAATGACATAAAGATAGAAACTTTACCTTACATTTTCTTGCTTCAGAATTACAAAGAAGTACAGTATGTAGTTTCAGCTAGGGTAGTTGGCAAAGCTGTATGGTGGAATGAGAAGCCAAGCTTTTTCCCCACATAGAGTACAGAGCATGTAAATTGATTCCTGTAGCACTTCTGTCTTATGCGGAATCTAAAACTCAATTTCCATTTATTGGTAGTCTGACTTTGAAAGCCGTGGACATAATATTTCATTCAGTTTTTGAAATATTTATCTTGATCCCAACTTTTATCCTATCCTAACTTGTTCAAATGTTCTGGAGAAATTGAAAGCTCACCTTATTATTATATTTTTAAGAAATGTATTGTTCATTCCTGATGTTTTGCATGAGTGGAGCACAATGCTACATTTTAATTACATATTTTAATTATTTTATTTCTAATCACATCACATTCTCGTCATTACATAGGTGATATATGGAGAATCAGATTTAAGGTCCAGTGGTCCCTATGGCAACTTTTATTAATACATCCGCACTGTTCTTCTGCTCAAATGGACATCTAGATAAGCTTAGAATTATTTAATTGTAGAGATGGAAAAGACCCTAACAATGAAAACAATCAAAAATCCAACACCCCATCAAAACAGGAAATCTCCAGCTAAGCAGATAGCCATGTAGCAACTTGTAGCACCAAGAGAAACAGGATCAGTCCAGACAGGAAAAGCATAATTCAAGCAAGCCAGAAGTTCAGAGATCAGGAAAGCAGACAAAGCAGAGTACCTTCAGGGGCTTGAACAACATAAGGACAGGGTTCAAGAAGCAAAGATCCAGGCGAGACATGACAACAGTCCAAAGGAACTGGGCCAGAAGTGTTTTGAAGCAGAAGCATCATGGTCCAAAACCATGATGGGTGGGACTTAGCAGCTGAATCAGAGTGAGAGCCCAACCCTGCAGATCTGTCCTCCAAGTGTTGTGTGTGTGTGTGTGTGTGTGTGTGTGTAAATCAAGATTTCTGAAAGTGCTTATTATATTAGGGAATATGGGTGAGATATTGAGCCAACTACAGAAAATCGAATATAACCCAGTTCTAAAAGCTAGTTAGAATACACAATGTCCATGTTTGGCACTTGTAACATAAGGTGGGAATGAATACTGTATGCTTTGTATGAGGTGTTACTTTGTGTTGATTGGTATTGCCTTGTGTTGTATTCACAGAGCAAACTGTCCAAATATTTGGTTTGCCTTACTGCACTGTATGTTAATCTCTTCATCCATTTTGCCATTTTCAGTAAATGTTGTTCCTAGATATTTGAACTCTGCCACTTATTTTATACTTGTTCCCTCTATCTCGCTATCTAGAGTATGTTGTTTCCTTCCAATTGCCATTACCTCAGTCTTTTCTTTATTGATTCTCATATTGTTTACCTTACATTCTTGGCTCATGGATGTATGGTCTTGTTGTAGTTCCTTAGCTATACTTACTATCAATGCTATAAACTAGCAAAATACTTACTATCAACTAGCAAAAAGTAATGTGTTGATATTGTTTCCATTCATGGGTTTATCTTTTTTGCTTATGCTGTCTATGTAGGTCAGGGGTTCTCAGCATTCTTGCACAGCGGTCCAGTCATGCCCCACTCACACAGGTGAGTGGGCCAGAGGTGTGGTTCCTCTCGCCACTTCCGCCACTTCCAATTGCAGTGGTGGCAGGGGTGGGTGCAGTCACGGCATGATCCTGGCTGTTTTCACCACTTCTGCAGCTTCCTGTGGCGGTGGGAGCAAGGGTGGTGTGTTTTTGCCACATTTTTTGCTTTTTTCATGGTGTTTTTGTGGCATTTTTGTGGCATTCCGTGGTGTTTTCAGTGCTTCCAACATGTTGTCGGTGGTTCCAGCAGTGGCAGCTCCAGGATCCTCACCATGGGCTGGATTGATGAGTGCCACAGGCCAGATTAGGCCTATGGGCTGGAGGTTGTAAGGATGTAGGTGATGAACAATAGTAGTGATAGTATTCATCCCCGCCTTACTCCAGATGTTACTTCAAAGTGTTCTGATATTCCTTGACTAGTTTTAACCACACCTCTACAGTCATTATATAATCTTTTACATAATCTGATAAAATGTTCACACTCCATATTGGATTAATGCTTGCCATAGCAGTTTCTTGTCAACTCTATCAAATGACTTCTTTTGGTCTACAAAGGCAACATAGAGATTCTTGTTGTATTCTATATTTTCTCTATTAGGTGTTTAAGCATAAACATTGCATCAGTACAGCTTCTGATTTTTTCTGAAGCCCATCTGTTCTTCTGCCTATTCTATAACTGGTGTCAGTCTTGTTTCAATTATTTTGGTATACATTTTCCCTGCATAGCTTAAGAGTGAGATGCCTCAGTATTGTGTGCATTCTCATTTGAGCTCTTTGTTTTTCCACAATGGTATTGTTATTGTTTCTTGCCAATCAGTGGGTGCAGTTAATTGTGTCCATACTGCATTAAAGATTCTGTGTAGCCATCTGATGCTGTTTTCCCCTGCTGCTTGGATTATTTCTGTTGGTAGTCTATGTATTTCTGCTGCTTTGTGTTTAAAAGGTAAAAGTCACCCTTGCTCGAAAGCCAGTTGTATCCTACTCAAGGGTTCAGTGATCATCTCTGTTTATAGCCGAAGAGCCAATGCTGTCTGCATTTGCAGATGTTTCCATGGTCATATGGCAGGCATGACTAAACACCGGAGCACACAGAGCACTGTTTACCTTCCCACCAAAGTGGTCCCTATTTATCTACTTGCAATTTCTTGCTCTCGAACTGCTAGGTTAGCAGGAGCTGGGACAAAGACGGGAACTCACTCTGTCCTGCAGTATTCGGGTATCGAACTGCTGACCTGCTGCCTTTCAGTCAGCACCTTAACCACTTGAGCCACTGCAGTCCCGTAGGTGATTGTTTAACAACTCTTGCTACTTCTGGTTCTAGTGCTGTTGCTTTGTAGTCTTGTGTAGTTTCACTGTGGCCCTCTCCTATGGGGATGAGGAGTTCTTAAAGTGTTCTCTCCAGATTTCTATAACTTCTGGGGGATCTATTAGTGGTCTTCCATTCTTCTCATTAACTATTTCAGTGGGGTTATAATTCTCCTCTCTTTTTCACATACTTTTAGCTACCTTGAAAAATATCCATGGGGCTGTTCCCCTGTTCTCCTTATACTTATGATGACAAACACCTTACTTCTCTGGTATATTTTTCAGCCACATTCTTTTAAAATGTTGGGGGGGGGGGATTGGTCTACAGTCACCACAACAATCCTTTCTTCTGAAATGATTGTACCAGTGTAGAGAAGAAGGGGAAGCATAGATATATAGGCTCCTTCACACTCTGCTATAGTGTAAGTAAACATTATGCCCATGCATATTCATTATGCTTTCTAAACTTTGATGAATTTATACAGCACAGTATCTATTAATGCTTTCCATTAAATTCTCCTTGCTCTTTCTGTCTTAAAGAAGATAAAATTCTAATTCCATGAAAGTCAATGGGATTTTCTGAAACACATTAATGTACTATTTTAAGAACTTCAAGCTGATTACTAAGCAAGTGTGTGTGTGTTCTGTTCCCCAAAACAAACAGAGGCAAATCTTAGTAAGTCGGATACTGATACAACAATCCATGACAGCCTAATTATGTTCAGAAGTGGCTTCTTCATAACAAATATTTAGGCTATAAAGAAAGTCATACCACATCATTAAGAACAAAATCTGAATTTATTTTATTTGTTTTAATTCTCTAATTTCAGGAGATCAAAAGTTCTGATCAGATGGGTATTTGCCCTACTTTTTGGTTTGCTGTGAGAACAGACTGGTTCACTCTATTTCCCAGTGATCAGACAATGTAATTGCTAAGTGAACCAGTCCATTCCCAGATCATTCCTACTCACACCTTTCTGGGTTCTTGTCAGGTGTGTAGGCAGGATCACTCCATTTGTGGTTTGTCTTCAGCACATGCAATTGCTGGAATCAAACTAAAGAGAACTTAATGCTTTATTTTTTAAGCTGCTTTCAATATCAATAGTGTATTGAACATATATCTTAAACACTTACTAATATGGGAAAACTGGGGAATGAAATAAGGAAATTAAAAACTTTCTACCTCTGCTTCTTCAAGTAGAAGAGGAGGAAAGAAGAAGAAAAAAGTGTTACACCACTTAGAGAAAATTTATTAAAAAATAAAATGAAATATTCATCCCAGGAGACAGAATTCTTTCTTGTCTTTGCACTTGGAAATCATCCCCACTAAAATAATGGGATATTCTATGTTGGCATATCCTAACCAAAATATGCCAACAAATATGGAAATAAAAACAATGGCCCACAGACTAGCAAACTTTCATACTAATTCCAGTTCACAGAGAAAGAGATGTCAAGGACTTCTTTTTTAAAAATCAACATAGCTAAATGGTGGATGAAACACTTAAAATAGTAAAGGACATGTATGAAGCAAAAGTATAAGTTGGCAGAAATAGGGACAGAACCCTGAATGCAATTTTAGTGACTGTTACACAGAGACAAGGACTAGTATTGAAATGTCCAGTTCAAAGAAAGAGAAGGAAACAACAAAAGGAGAAAAACAAGAGATCTCTTCCAGAAAATCCAAGAAATCAAAGGGAAAATTAAGTTTATATTAAGAATGCTGAAATACTGACAGACAAGCACACTATCTAATTAGGAGAAAATGAAGAGAAAATGAAAACAGTGTATTGAAGATTCACAGAAAATATTTCAAAACACAAAGACAATCTGTCAGAATCCTAACAAGAATATGCCAACAAATAAAGAAAACCAAATAATGGCTCACAGATTGGCAATGTTCGATATACATTCCAGTCCCCAAGAAAGGAAATATCAAGGAGTGCAGTAAGTAAAGAACCATCGATCTGATTTCCAATGCAAGCAAAGTTGTGTTCAAGGTGTTGCAGTAAAGACTTTTACATTGTATGAAGTGAAAAATGCATAACATTCAACTCTTTTGTTTATTTATTATATTATTGCATTCTTATGCCACCTTTTTCCCTTTTTTGTTTTTCCACATAAGAAAAAGTATGAGTGCAAATGTATTTTTCATGAAATTTTTCACACAAGTAGAAGGGGGTGTGCTATGCAGATTTAAAATTTGCTCTAATATTTGAAGTTTATTAATACAGGCACGGCTTTCATGTACAAGGGTAGTGACTGTGGTGTGTGTGTAGCTAGCTTAAAAATAGAAGACACCCACTTTCAATTGAAATCAAGCTTAGAATGTATCTTAAAAATCTTGAAATGAAATGTATGTGTGCAAATGTAAGGGGATGAAGAAAAAACAAGATCCCAATCTTAACCTATAAAACCAAGGATTAACCATTGGAACTTGCTATAAGTTCCTACGGCTGGCCCTACTTGCCTGCACTCACCCTTCGTGCACACAGGCGGACTGGGTCCGCAGGTCAATGAAGGATTGAGTAAAGCGGCAGTGGGGCAACAGCCCCACAAATGCGAAAAAAGGGAAACAACTTCATTTCCATATGTTCTTTGCGCCGCGCTGCACCACAGCCAATCAGGCTGAGAGGCGGGAGCACAAGCAACATGGGGAAATGCGGCGCGGCCAATCAAAAATGAGCCGCACGAAAAAAAATGGAGCACTAAGGGAAAGCACACATGAAAAAATACAATCCCCAGTGTCCTGCGCGCCGTGAGTGCGCAGAACTCAGAGAAAGCCGGCACGTCCCAGGGAAGCCAGCCCCTGGTAAGTAAAGCTCCCCCCCCGCCGCTGGGCTTCCTTACCAGGGGCCACAAGCCAGCCCCCGGTAAGGAAAGCCCACACACACACCCGCTGCTGGCCTTCCTTACTGTGGGCCGCAAGCCAGCCCCCGGTAAGGAAAGCCCACCCACCCCGCCACTGGCCTTCCTTACCGCGGGCCGCCCAGGGAAGCCAGCCCATGGTAAGGAAAGCCCACCACCCCGCCGCTGGGCTTCCTTAGCTTACTGCGGGCCAAAAGCCAGTCCCCGGTAAGGAAAGCCCACCGCCCCCACCGCTGGGCTTCCTTACCGCGGGCCACAAGCCAGCCCCTGGTAAGGAAAGGCCACCCACCCCGCCGCTGGGCTTCCTTACCGCGGGCCGCCCAGGGAAGCCAGCCCACGGTAAGGAAAGCCCACCACCCCGCCGCTGGGCTTCCTTACCTTACTGCGGGCCAAAAGCCAGCCCCCGGTAAGGAAAGCCCACCCACCCCGCCGCTGGGCTTCCTTACCGCGGGCCGCAAGCCAGCCCCCGGTAAGGAAAGCCCACCCCCGCCACTGGCCTTCCTTACCGCGGGCCGCCCAGGGAAGCCCACCACCCCGCCGCTGGGCTTCCTTACCTTACTGCATGCCAAAAGCCAGTCCCCGGTAAGGAAAGCCCACCCCCAACCCGCCGCTGGCCTTACTTACCGTGGGCCGCAAGCCGGCCCCTGGTAAGGAAAGCCCACCCACCCCTCCAGTGGGCTTCCTTACTGCGGGCCAGCCAGGGAAGCCAGCCCCTCTCTCTCTCACACACACACACACATTCCTCTTCTGCTCCTTTCCCTAAGGAGCTCTCTCTCTCCCACACACACACACAAACACACAGCTTCTCTTTCTCTTTCTCTCTCTCTCTCACACACAGCTTCTCTCTCTCTCTCTCTCTCACACACACACAGCTTCTCTCTCTCACACACACACACAGCTTCTCTCTCTCTCTCACACACACACACACAGCTTCTCTTTCTCTCTCACACACACACACACAGAGCTTCTCTCTCTCTCTCTCTCTCACACACACACACACACAGCTTCTCTTTCTCTCTCTCACACACACACAGCTTCTCTCTCTCTCTCTCTCACTCACATATTCCTCTTCTGCTCCTTTCCCTAAGGAGCTCTCTCTCACACACACACACAAACACACAGCTTCTCTTTCTCTCTCTCTCACACACACACACATACACAGCTTGTCTCTCTCTCACACACACACACAGCTTCTCTCTCTCACACACACACAGCTTCTCTTTTTCTCTCTCTCTCACACACAGCTTCTCTCTCTCTCTCTCACACACACACACACACACACACATATTCCTCTTCTGCTCCTTTCCCTAAGGAGCTCTCTCTCTCACACACACACACACACACACACACACACACAAACACACAGCTTCTCTCTCTCACACACACACACACACACACACACACACAGCTTCTCTTTCTCTCTCTCTCACACACACACACATTCCTCTTCTGCTCCTTTCCCTAATGAGCTCTCTCTCTCTCTCTCTCTCTCACACACACACACACAGCTTCTCTTTCTCTCTCTCTCTCTCACATACACATAGCTTCTCTTTCTTTCTCTCTCTCTCTCTCTCACACACACATTCCTCTTCTGCTCCTTTCCCTAATGAGCTCTCTCTCTCACACACACACACAGCTTCTCTTTCTTTCTCTTGCGCTCTCTCTCTCACACACACACAGCTTCTCTTTCTTTCTTGCTGTCTCTCTCACACAAGCTTCTCTTTCTTTCTCTCTCTCTCTCTCACACACACACACACATATTCCTCTTCTGCTCCTTTTCCTAATGAGCTCTCTCTCTCTCTCTCACACACACACACACACACACACACACACACACACACACATGACACTCCTGCCTTGCCAGAAATTTTTAATGTGTGTGTTGGTGATTGGAGTGGTATTCTATGGGTGGTGGTGGTTGTGCACACCCAAAACCACCCTTAACCACCAACACACACTTTTTAAAAAAAACACGTTATAAAACATTATTTGGTTAAATAAAAAAAGGAAAAAATTATATCATCCTTTGTTCTTTTTTTAATCCACGCTCCCCCCCCAAAAAAAAAAACACCACACACACACAAAACACAACTGATCACAGTTTATAACAGCCCGGAAACACCATCCTCCTCAGTCCACACAATCCCGTACCCATTGTATCTACAATGCCATCTAGCCATCTCATCCTTGGCCGTCCTATTTTTCTTTGGCCCACCACCTTCCCCAGCATCAAAGCCTTCTCAAGTGAATCCTCTCTTCTCATTTGATGTTCAAAATACTTCATCTTCATCTTTACTATTTGACCTTATAATGAGCACTCAGGGCTAATCTCTTCTACTATTGACCTATTTGTTCTTCTCGCTGTCCAAGGGACTCTCAAAAGTCTCCTCCAGCACCACATCTCAAAGGCATCTATTTTTCTTCGCTCAGCCTTTCTAATGGTCCATTTAAAAAACTCATTTTAAACAGCCCAGCAATGCCGGGCAACCTCTGCTAGTAAAAATGATAAAATAACAGCAAGAACAATCTACATTCAAATTACTCAAGAAGAAACAGAAATTCAAATGAGCCACAAAAGAGAAAAAGGAAGGACGGGGCTGGGCCATGAATAGAGGTATAAATAGAGGTATGAAGGCTGATGCAGAAAGAGTTTTCAAGAAACTTTGGAAAAGATTAGAATTTTAAACCTCTGTGGCTTGTATGGATTTTGTTAGCTTTAGCAACATTTCTTTTTTATATTTGATTTGAAATCTATCACTACCTCAACAGACAGAACAGAACATCTTGGAGAAGAAAAAGGCTTCAGAGGTAAACTGAGCCAATAAAATCAATTTATCAAGGCCACATTCTTTTACATTGTTTGGTATCAGCTTCTCATTGTGTTTTTATGCTTAACTATGGCTTTGTGGCATTGGAGCATGTCTATATGCCAGGGCTTCCTAACGTTTTCCTGCCAGGGGCCAGTTCCCAATACCGACGCTCAGCTGTGCTTTCACTGCCATCACCAATCGTGCTGTTTTTTGCAGCTTTTTGCGCAGCCTCTGCCACTCACTGAGGTGGCGGGAGGCTTTTCAGAGCATTTTTGCTCTATTTTGGGATATTTTTTTCCTGCTCCTCCATTGCATTTCGGCAGCCAAACCACCGCAGTTGGGAGCTTCCCGGTTCCGTGCTGGGAACCCAGGCTCTGATGTAAGCTCCACTCACCACCAGAAGTCCCTAAACACCATGGTTTGGCTGCCGAAATGTAGTAGAGAAGCGGTGATTTTTTTTAAAAAAAAATATCTGTAATACAAGCAATCAATAATTTACCAAATACCTGCAATAATCCCTTTTTATCCTTAAATATTCTGAGTTAGCACAACATGTTGTGGAACACAATTCAAAATAAATAGTAGCTAGACTGGTTCAATTTTTAATAGAACTTGGAAATAACAAGTTATATACATCACAGTAATTACTCTTCTTTGAGGTTTTGAAGGAATTTTTCAGGGCCTGATTTTTAACCACTACAAAACTAAAGTTGCCTGTAAGACAATGTGAAAATTATTGAAAGAAAAGTAAAACATATCACTGTTGGATTAGGATACTTATTTTATTATAGGCAAGGTCTACAGAGGAATGTGCCAAAAGGTCATTTAAAATACTGCTACAAGTCAAGACCGTTCATCCATTGCTCTTTTCTCCAATTAAATTACATGAGATATCCCAAAATCCAGTAATACTTTGCAAGTACTTCACTACATGTTAGTATTTGTAGTTCAAAACTGATATTTTCCCCAGGATTTCATGTGTCATTTTGTGAATAAACTGCTATTTAAGAAGGTATCAACTACACCAGATTTTGCTACAAAGGTTACAAAACTCATGACAAAAAAGATTTGGAAATAGAGGAAACTAGGATAAGGTATTTCTTATGACTAGAATGAATGTAGAATTGTCTTCAAGCAGTAGTGGTTCTCATTTCAGATGTCATGAATTCAGTCTTTCAGTCTGTACTTGACAGGAGATATTCAAGGTTCAGCAGCTTGGATCACGCTTGTAGACATAAAACAAAAAGCCAGAGTGGATTCATATCCCCCTCCATAAATTTGGATTCACCAGCTACCACCACCTATAATTATTGTGTGTAGAATTCTGTGTAGAATTATCTAAAAGGCTTTTTAAAAACATTATCAGTGCTCATGTGAAAATAGCAAAAATTATAGTGCAAATTATACACTTTATGCAGATGTCTTAATTTTGTATTTATGTATTCCATGTCTTCCTTTATTAACTGTGTTGATCACAATTACATCACTTAAGCATTAATTATGATTTTTAAAATGATCTGAATAAAGTTTATCACCACCTTATCTTTTTATAAACAATAGAATTCATGCTCCTATAATTGTTTTCTTATATAAACACACTGCTATTCTCAAAGGTATTAAAATGTTATATCTATATCAATATAACATGTTAATACCTTTGAGAATAGCAATGTGTTTTTATTCTGTTAAGCATAAGAAAAAAATCTTAACCTAAGTAAATAAACAAAACCAAAATTGATGTGAGATTATGAACAAAAATGGATATGAGATTAATTAAATGATTAGTTGTTGTTGGTGTATATGATAATTATCAGAATCATAGTATTGAGTCGGGAGGTTTTACTCCTTTCTTCCCCATTTGTTCTTGAGGAAATTTATTCCTTTGAAGGCACTGTTCACATTGAAAGGAAAGCCCTGATGGACACTCTCAAGAGTTCACTGACTCTCACTCTAAGAATTTGAACTTTCTAATCCCTTATAAAGTGGGGCAAATTCTTGTAGCCTGCCACCACTTTTCTGTTCAGAAATTCACTTTCTTTTTAACAGCTGGGGAAGTTTATTCTTGCAGAGTTGTCCCTTCCTTACTCTTGGGAGACTGGGTTAAACATTCATACTCCAAGATACTTTCCCTTCCAAATGAGCTTCAACAGTGAAAAAAGCGAACTCAATGCTAGGGATCATTAGGAAGGGCATAGAAAATAAGTCAGCAAGTGTCATTTTGCCTCTTTATAAATCTATGGTGAGGCCCCATCTGGAATACTGTGTACAGTTCTGGTCGCCAGACCTCCAGAAGGATATTATGGAGTTGGAAAAAGTGCAGAGGAGGGCAACCAAAATGATTAGGGGACTGGAACACCTTCCTTACCATCTGAAGCTGCAACGGTTGGGCCTTTTCACTCTTGAACGGCGGCATCTAAGAGGTGACCTGATTGAAGTTTATAAAATCATGCATGGTGTGGACAAAGTAGATAAGGAAAAACTGTTTTCCCTATCGCATAACACTAGAACTAGGGGACACTCCATGAAACTTTTGGGTACTAGTTCTCAAACAAATAAGAGAAAGTACTTTTTCACCCAGAGGATCACTGGTCTATGGAACTCCCTGCCAGAAGAAATGGTGACAGCTGTCAGTCTTGACAGCTTTAAGAAAGGATTAGACAAGTTCATGGAGGACAAGGGTATCAATGGCTATAATTATGGATACTTAAGGACAACCTCCGGGTTGGAGAGATAGGCAGGATATCTCTCAATGCCATTTTCAGGAAATCCTAAGCAGGTGAAGGCATCTGCTTGGGAATACCCTGAAGGAAATGGTGAGCCACTGTGTGAGACAGAATGCTGGACTGGATGGGCTGTGGCCTGTTCCAGCAAGGCTGTTCTTATGTTCCCTTTGCAATTCAATAAGACAATCAGATTTGAAGAGCTGAAGAGGCAACTTGGTCAGGCTTTATCATTAAAAGGATGCAATTTTTGTTAAATGAAAGGGGAAAAACTGCATCATATCCTAAAACATCTTATAATCCTACAAGCGAGGAGAAATATTTTGACATTTCTCATCCAGAACCTATGCACTTATTCACAGTTCAGAAAACAATAGTAATAAACATAGAAAGAGATGCTGTTAATAGACAATACCACATATTTCTTAGTCTGCTACATTCAACAGCTAAGGAAAAATAGAGTAAATGTATGCCACAGTAGACTAAATAGACAAGGACAGTAGAAGGGATCTGTGCAATGTTTGATTTTTTTAAAAAAAATCCCAATCCTTCATTTTTTTATCAATACAGTTCTCATTAACAGAATGGATTGAAATTGAAAATCTTCACTTGTGCACATGAAGAGTTCTCCCTACAGACTTGTAAAAGTATCATCTCAGAACAAGAAACAGCAGTGGAAATATGTCAATATGCTTTCTTTTAAAAATTCTAGGTGCTGTCAATAAAAGACTGATCTCAAATTCACCGTGACATTGATAACAGTTTAGTGAAATAGTGAATTGTAAACAATGACTGACAGCTAGTGAATTAGATAATCCCTGAAAATTCAATTTAGATTCAGGCAGATTTTAACTCTGTGATTTTATAATACAGTTTAAATGAACAATTGTGGAAGTAATTGCAAGATTTAGTAACAAGTTGTCACTCAGGGTTAGTATAAACTGTTAAATAATGGAAAACTGGGAAGAAATTGTACATATTTGCAGTTCAGTTTTATGATGTCTACCGTCATTACTGTCTAAAATCAAGTTATTCTTTAGGTAAGTTTGAGTTTTTCCAAATGGACAAAACTATATCAACAAACAACTATAGGTTTACATAGTACTGTATATCCCAAAAGGGACTGAGGCTTATTCATACAGAAACCTTGTATAACGAACAACCCCTATAGCAACTAAATCGCATAACGACTAGGTTATCAAAGAAAATTGTGTCATCACTGGAGGAAGAAAAGGACTGGCCCCAGCTGCAGCCGTTCGGGCGGTGGAAGTCACTCCCACCTGTTTAACTTCAGGCTTCACCTGCCCTCGGGAAGGACTTCACTGCTTTCCCCCGTAACCCACATGGGATGACCAGCTGTGGCTGCTTGGGCAGTTGAGGTCCCTTCCTCCCGCCCTCTTTCGGCTCCTCCCGCCCAGAGAGGGATAAATGCCGCCGCAACATAGTTTAGGAACTTTCTAGGCGATTGTGATAAGGTGCTGCTTTCTGTAGATCAATTTTTGTATGTGTTTTATTGCTGAATTTATATCTTGTATGTGGTGATTTGTGAACCGCTTTGGGTCACCTTGGGGTGAGGATGGCAGTATATAAATATAAATAAAAAATAAAAACTGCTTAGCAAAAAATAATCATTGTATGATTTTGTCCATAGGAAGAATCATACAACAACAAAATCACATAGTGGACAGACCCATAGAATGAATTAAAATCATTATGCGGGGTTTTACTGTATTGCCATCTGAAGTACTGTGTAAAAGCCAGGTACTTGCAAATCACTTATCTAGGCTTTGGGAGATTGGGGACAGAATCCAGCCAAATATCTTCCTCACTGTTGTATTCCCCTACTTTGCATAGAAATGTAATAGGATGTTAGGGATTAGGAAGTCAAATTTTAATTCGAAATGAAATTCCATGCAGGCCAGTAAACAAAGTAAGGTGCCTTTAGAAGAGAACAACATAATTTCCCCACTGATTCAGCATTTCAAGCCACTAGAGCAGATCTGGGGGGCTCAGGCAACTGTGGGGTAGGAGAAATCAAAGAAAATCACTGCTAACTCTTCTATCAGCAGGATTCCTTTGATGGAATAGAATTCTCCCATCAATGGAGAAAGCTCTTCTACCTGGAGAAGGGAGATACTACATTCAATCAAGTGTATTTCTATCTATGCATAGACATAAAAATTTTAATGGAATTTATTTATTTATTTATTTTAAAGTAGCAGAACAAAAGTACTATGATAATGGGATAAACCATTGTTGACAAAATTTGCAAGACAGTACTGGGTTATAGGAACAGTTTGATTCTGTTATATGCTGTCAAGTTGTGTTTGAGTTATGTTGTCCCTACAACATTTCTTTTTTTAAAAAAAAGTTATTTAAGAAGTAGTTTACTATTGCTATCCCTCTGTATGTTGTCATGGCCAAGCAGAAATTTTAATCGTCTTTTCCATTAATTCAAGCCACTACACCACAATGACTCACTACTCTGCTTCTAGCAACTCGTATTTGTCTTTCTCTCTGGTAATTTTGTCACTTTGGTTCATCAAGGAAGAAACACATTAAGAACATACAAACACATTTTAAATATGAGGACCAATCTCTATAGAAAACCAGTTCAGTCCACCACCTAATTGTTTTTCTTCAAATTCAGTGTTTAGCAATTTTATTTTAACAAAGCGTCCAGAATATAATTATGTCACTAGAGAAAATATAGACCCAATTAATAGAAGAAAATCAATCTACATTTACTTACTTGGCAAAGAGATACATGGTTGCTATAATCATTACTGGTTGGCAAATCTCTCCTACAAATTGCCTGGAAACTTTGTCAAGAAGGGATAAACAAATAAATACAAATTGCCCATGATTCAATGTAAGAATACTAAAATGTCAAAGCCAATATGTGTGCCACACTCACTTTTGCTGCAGTAAATTAAAATATAATTAAGTCAGGCTACCAAAATATAATCAACTAAATCTCATAGTACTTTTGTTCCTTGTTACGTATATTGCTAACCAGCAGCTAAATTGTATCTGTGTGTCCACATCCAGAGTATGAAGCTGTATTGTTTAGACAGCATTTCCTGTGGACAGCCTCAAAGGGAACAGAGAAAATAAATTATTTTAAGGTTGACCTTTATCAAAGCTCAGACTGAAATAAGTATCAGAAGATGCTGTTATAATGTACTGAAACAAAGACTGAAACTCTAGCCATTTATTTAGACATAAAGATGATGTCTATCTTCTCCCATCATTTCATGCAAGTGATAGGAACTCTGACTACCATGTAATCAGCATGCATCTGAGCACACATGTAATGATGATATCTGTAATAAATAGGCACTGAATTGGTTATTATACACATCAAGTAAAAAGCTACTTGAGTGAATTAAATATAGTGCACACCCAGACTTACTTGGCAAAGAGATTCAGGAATAAAGATAAATTAATCTTTACTTCTCCATATATCACAGTGATGGTGAACCTATTAGAGACTGAGTCCCCAAGGAGGCGGGGGAAGATGGGTTGGGGGAGATGGGTGGCAGGCATCGTGTGTGCTGGTGATGTCACGTGGGTGCATGTGCACTCACGTGCATCACCAGCGTGCTTCAACTGTGCACATGCATGTACATGCACACCAACCCTGCACCACCAAGCTTCTTACCACCCCTCAGCGAGTCCCCCTGGACAAGCCTCCACTGCCATACCAGGCCCTCCTGCCACCCCCAATGAGCACAGCAGGAAAGGCCTCCCAGTATCCAGAGGAGCCCCAAACATCCACAGGAAAAGCCTCCTGGGCTCTGGAGAAGCCCCGCACAGCTGCAGGAAAGGCCTCCCAGGCTCTGGAGAAGCACCACATGACCATTGGAAAGTCTTTCTGGGCTCCCAGGCTCTGGAGAAGCCCTGTGTGGCTGTAGGAAAGGCCTTCCATGCTCTGGAGAAGCCCCCTGATGGGCCTTCCCTCCCCATGTTGGGTCTCCCCCCCCATTGAGCCTTCCTACCCTCAGTCCTTCCTCCCATGAGTGCTCCCCACCTTACCTCTCCCAACCGTAGCCTCTTGGCCGGGATTTCAGCCTCCCCTATCCCCTCTTCTTGGCAGAGAGTGTGGGGGTGGTGGGGAAGTGGTGCTGGCAGGGGGCATGGGTTGGGGCTTCCCCTTAATGGTGCACATACCAGGAGAAATGTTTCTGTGTGCCACTTCTGGCGTATGTGCCATGGGTTCACCACTACTGCTATATGACCATTACATGTACACTACAGTATTTAAATTCTGTAAATAGCTCTCTACAACACCGATCACACTGGTCTGGCTCCTTTCCTCTGAATAAATAGATTAGAAATTACACAACAGTGTTTCACTTATTTGAATACAATTATCATATTGTTTCTTTATAATCTCTTCTCTGTCTCCTTTCTTTGTCATCCTCATCAATGATCAAATGCAACAATATCCTTCTTAATCTATGATGCCTGGAAATAACCAATAGCTCTGGGTAAAGTTTAATGAAAACAGAATTAAGTGGAACCATCACCTCTTGTGATCTTAGCAGTTAGTCATTAAGGTGCCACAATGTTTATGTCTTTCCAAATTTTGTTTACTCTCTCATATGCTTGCACAGACAAACATGGCTACCACTTCAAAAACTTTCTTCTGCTCTGGACACTGTATTTCTGTTGGTGTAGCCTAGAATTTCACCAATACTCCAAGCCAACATGCTACAGTCAAGATTCAAGTTTAGATCATGGTCTATTAAAAATCCTAGATCTTTTGCATATGCCATGCCAGGCTTTCAGATCAGAATGTTTTTTCTCTGACGAGAAGTGTTCTTCAACGACTTCTGTTCAGCATCCAGACCAGGGAAATAAGGACAGCTCCCATCGGATGACTTACACAAAATAAAGCACATGAGGGCACAAAATTACAAGATAGCACTTGCTACAACAAAATGTCATGTTTCACCATTTAAGGATAAACTGCTTCTAAATATGTGTTAATCATACCATTCAGATTGACACTGATTCTTTCAACCAAAATACAAAACTTCACATTTATTTCTACTTAAATTTACTTTATTAATTTTGTTATATTGCTCCATCCTTTGAAGATCATTTTGAATTCTGTTTCTCCATTCTAAGACTTCTGGTTACCCCACACAGTTTAGTGCCATCTGCAAAACATCATAAGCATTTTATTTATTCTTTTATCCAAATCATAGCAAACACCATGGGGCCAAAGAAAAGAACTCTGTTGTACCCCCCATATCACTTTTCCTCAGACTGATGAGCAGTTATTGATGACACTCAATCAGCTAAATATCTAACCAACTGTAGTATTGTCCTGCCTAGTAGTATTTAACAGGTTGCAATCAAAAATTTACAGGGAATCTTATAAGAAGTCTTACTTCAATCACAATGTACTATGCCGAAAGCACTCCTCAGATCTACTGGTTCAGCAGTAGCTGTCTGTTGAAAAAGGAGATATGCTGAGTTCAACATATCTTGTTCTGAAGACAGCCACACTGTGTTTCTAGGATAACAGCTTTTTTCTAAATGCTGACAGACTGAGTGCTTCACAATTTCTTATAGATCTTTCTTTAGTACTGATGTCAAACTGACTCTCATTTAATTAATCAAGGCTTACACCACTTACCTGCTGCCTGAGGAAACTAACAGGTGCATCCAGTTGAGCTGTTAAATGGCAGACTTGCATATTTCACTGCTATCTATTCATGCTCACACAGCACATATACAAACTTAACTGATGCATTAAAGGAAGACTGTCAGCTGCTATAACACAATATAATTACTCCCACTCAAGGAAGGCACAAAAGAGGGTTGGGTTCTTTTTCTCCATCCTTCCAAAAAAGAAACTCAATCCTCGCTAATCTATTTTGTTTGGAAATCCCATCAAATGTTCCATAGCCTTTTTTATAATGTCCTTCCCTCTCATGATAAAATGATTCATATTCAAAATATGGTACCGTAATACCCCAGATAACGATCCATCTGCACAACGACGTATTTGGATAACGATTCTGGATTTTCTGAAAAGTCATGCCCCAGATGCTGACATTACATCGTTATGCAAGGCATTGTGTTTGGTCTCTCTGAGGCTCAGGGTAGCCGATCGGGGCTGTTTCTGACCCAACCCCATCTGCTATCTGGCTTCATAGCAGTGAAAACCCCACCTTTCTAGGACCTTCCAGAGCCGAGCTAAAGTGAAAATAGTGGTGGCCGCCATTTTGCAGCTGATGAAGGAGTTTTTCCCTTGTTTTGCCTTCCAGCAGCATCTGGACAAGTGGGGGTGGGTCAGAAACAGCCCCGATCGGCTCCCCTGAGCCTCAGAGAGGCACCTGGGTTTTTTGTTGTTGTTGTTTTGCATGCACCGGACAATGGCAAATACCGCATAATGACGCGAATTGGGGAACCAAGTTTTGTTGTTATCTGGGGTATTATTGTAGTTCTAAAATATGGTAATTCACATTTGAAGGATTATGGGTGGACCTTATATTCTGGGAAAAGTCAGCTAAGCAGTTGCTGTATGCTGATGGATACTAGAAAGAACTTTCTGGTAGCAGCAAAATGCCCCACTGCCATCACTGTTTGACATATGAAAACAAGGCATGTAGTACTGTAAATGGGAAGGTTAGAGAGAGATAAATTGATCTGTAAGATTCTAGCTCCCCTACCTCCATATGTATTTCCCCCAAGGATATGAAATGTACTATTCAGAGACCATGACTCAGGATGTGGAATGTGGATACACTAGCAGCAGAGATTGAGCTTTAGAATGGTTGAGCTTCATTAGAACAATCTATTCAAGTCTGTTCACTTTCACAAAAATGTTTCCTGTCAATATTGTAAAGTGGCTAAATAAGTGAGTCATTTCCAGATATAGTACTCACAAATTATTCACTTCTTCTGTTCAGGGCCATAGGCAGGATTCTAGATGTGGGTGGGCAATTTTTTTTCAGGATAGGCAACAAAGCCTCTTTTCAATGATCTCTTATATATGTTTTCTTTCTCTTGCTCGTCAAGAAACTGCCCACAAGCTGAAGTCACCATCATAGACTTGACTGCAGGTGGTTTCTTGAACAGTGAGACAAATAAAAGTTTAAATACTGGAAAAGAGCCAAAGCAGAGTGATCCTACTTTATTATAAGGGTAGAATTCCATTGGCAGTGGTAAGAAAGGTATGAGTAGGAATGCTCTGGAGGTAGTCTGGTGCAGTCCAGAAATGATGTTGTCTGGTCTCCCTTTTGAAGATCACACTAGCCCATCCCTGCAGCATTCAGAACAGCAGGATAAAAACCCATGTAGTCATCCTCTAACTTCAGAGCTCTTCATGCCAACAATGGGAGTGAAAAAGGAAAAGGAAGCAGAAAGAGAAAAGATCCATCTTCTAGCTTGAATATGGTAAGTTTATAGAGCTTTGGCTTTGCTGGTAAATCAACCACAGCAATTGCTTAGCATTCCTATGCCTTTTGCATTAGCACTCCTCTGCAAATATTATTATACCTCTAGTTCTCCACAGATATAAGTGTATTGTAATCAGGATACCAGCTTTTCAGTCTGAAAGAACATAAGAACATAAGAACAGCCTTGCTGGAACAAGCCACAGCCCATCCAGTCCAGCATTCTGTCTCACACAGTGGCTCACAATGAGTTTGATTCACACTTTGCAGTGATATGCCAAATATTCAACAGGACATGAAGTGCTTTAAAAATTAAAATTAAAATGTAAAAGAATTATATAGCAATGATAAACACTGAACATTAAAACATGGTAAAAAGCAAATTCCTCTTCCAAAAGGTAGAAAAAGTAATAAGAGGACAAGCTATCCAAAGCCTGGTCATAATTAATAGGAAGAACTGGTGAGCAAGGTGAACACAGTGTATGTTTTGAATTAAATTCCCATATTTTTCCAGGATTCATTTCACCAAGGAAAGGAAAACATGAGAGAACTATAATGCACACACTAGATTTTAAAGAAGATGATACCACTAAGATTTAGTAAATATGGGTGAGGTCCCATGGTCAAAAATACTCAAAGAAGAAAAAGTGTGTGATTAGAAAGAGTTTGTGAAAATGTGAGACACTAAAGGCATATAAAGTGTTACAGAGAAAAAAGAAAGAGATATATAAAGAAACCTGGGTAACTGTACAAGAAAGCAAGATTTAAAATGAGCAGGCAGATGAAATAGGAGGAGGGGCAAATCACCAAGGAAAGATAAAAATTGGATAGCCACTATTTGTAGAGAGATGGCAATGTGGCCAAATTTCGGAATAAGTTCAGATTTTCAGGAGTGGTTAAAACAATAATAAATGTTACTTCAGCAATGCTTCACAGAAGAGAAAGAGCAAGAATGCATGGAGACAAAGAAATGATATAGAGAAGGTAGAACTATATAACACCCAATTTGCCCCATCTTATTCCAAAAGGGAAATAATGCTTAACATAGTAATAATGATTTTGGTCAGAAATTATTCTTGGTTGAAAGGATTTTTGTGGGAGAAACTCCACTCAGGGGATGCCCAAATGAGGCTCCTTTCATGTTCTCAAGAGCTGGGACAGAGACGGGTGCTCAATCCATCATGCAGTACCCATTTCTTGAACTGCCGACTTGCTGGCCTTCCAGCTAACAAGGTGAGCTTCTTAACCACTGAGCCACTGCAGCCCTGCTTAGTAAAGGTAAAGGTCACCCTTGGTTGAAAGCCAGTCGTATCCATCTCTAGGGTTCAGTGCTCATCTCTGTTTCAAAGCCGGAGAGCCAGTGCTGTCTGCTTCTGCAGATATTTCCGTAGTCATGTGGCAGGCATGACTAGACACCGGAGTGCACAGAACACTGTTTACCTTCCCAACAAAGTCTGGTCCCTATTTATCTACTTGCAATTTCTTGCTTTCGAACTGCTAGGTTGGCAGGAGCTGGAACAAAGATGGGAGCTTATTCCGTCATGCTGTATTCAGGTATCGAACTGCTGACCTGCCACCTTCCAGTCAGCGTCTTAGCCACTTGAGTCACTACAGTCCCTAGTGCAAATATAATAAAGGAATCAGCATGGTGTTTGCTGCCTGACAGCAGCAAAGATGTGGTGTGGGAATACGTAGCTATTTGAAATGAAGTCAAGTCTTCATAGACCAATGAATTGCATCCACAGATACTAAAGAAACTTTCAGAAGTGATATTGACCCTCTGTCTGTAATTTTTGAGGATATCTGGTGGGAGAGGGAGTAAGGCTGTGATCAGTGGAGATGGGCAGAAAAGAGGACAACTAACCACTAGATAGCTTGAGATCAATTCCAGGTACATTTCTAAACATATCATTAAACAGCCAAACTGTGAAAAAACTTGAATCCAAAAAATAACGATATATTTGAGTAAACAAAATGAAATTCAGCTGATATTGCTAAATAAACAGCAATCTAATCTGTTTCCTTCATCCAATAAAGGAACAATATAGAATCTGATGAAATAAAACAGTTAAATTAGCATATGTAAGTGTCCTGTACCTTTGGGTACTAGGTTTATACTATTTTAAACTTATCCTTTGTGAATTATAATATTCATTAGACACAATTCATTATGTAGCACAGGAATGGACAACCTCCAAAAGTCCATGGAATACCCAAGCCCATCCTTGGATATTGGAGGGTTGCATCCACTCTTAGCTCCCTACTCTTTCATTTTTTAAGTTTAAAATGTCCTAGTTACAATTTCTACTGACAATATCCTCCAAGGCTTAATAAAATGGTGCATTAGCCACTCATCCCTAAAAATGGGAAATCATTTTTGTGTGTGCAAGAAGGTTTTTAATCATTTTAGAAAGTAGTCGGCAGCAGCGTTGGCACCCCTGAGGGTTACACATTGCTCAATCACTGTCACTTCTTAATATGTTGTAATGAAAACCATAAGTTAACAACTCAGTTGCATCTTAATGCATTAGACTGAAAACTATGCAAATACTTGATTAATATGAATAACTAAATGGGATATATTCCATTTTGTTGTTAAATCTTATGAAAATCCATGAGATTCAGATAAGCAATCATAACACAGCTTGCTCAGTCCATTTTAGTACTAAAATTAAATCATGGTCAAAAGAGTGCCACCATTTATGCCATTTCTTCTTTAGTACTTTGCTTTTGAAGATCGCAGATCCAAGCATGGGGAATTAAATAAGATTTTCATTAGATTTCTGATTTTTAAGTAAAAACCTGTCTAGCTCTCTCTCTCTTGCTGTGTGTGTGTGTGTGTGTGTGTGCATGCGCGCATGCGTGCGCATGTGTGCGTGCATGCGTGCCTGCATGTGTGTGAGAGAGAATTAGACCTATTCAATATTTTGGTAATCTGGAACCCTAACATGTGGATTTATCTCATGCTAACTTAGACTTCTTTTCAATAAGTACTCAAAATGAAGTGAGGAGTATACTTCATTTACTCTATCAATACCTATGCCTTTTTCTCATACCAGAACAATTGACACATTATATCCTTTTGTGGATGTTCTGACTTTGGGCTTACTCACAAAATGTACTATAACTGGTTACCATATATGCTTGAGTATATGCCAACCCGAATATAAGCCGAGGCACGTAATTCTGACTTGGAAAACCAGGAAAAAAGATTGACCAGAGTATAAGCCAAGGGTGAGAAATGCAGCAGCAGCTACTAGTGAGTTTCAATAATCAAAACACATGAAAATACGGTAAAATTAATTTATTTAGACTTCTGTGGGGCTATGTTTTTGAATGTTTATGGTAGTGTGTTTTTTAACTGTATTTGAATAGGTGCCACCCAACCCAACCAATGCTCGCACTACCAAGTGGGTGGGCGGGCCAATTGCTCTGAAACAGGAAATGTTGCTCTAGCTTCTTTCTCTCACTGTGAGCAAGCGTGGCTTGCCTTGTCCAACTTGGTGTACCATATGGAGCAGTAAGTGAAGCTGAAGTGGGTAAGAGGAAGCTGGCTCTGCCTTGCTACAAGAGAGCAGAGGCCAACAACAGGTTTGGGAAAGCTGGTGCATCTCAATCCACCAGCATAAGGAAAGGAGTTTTCTCCATGCTGGTTTGAGATGTGCCCACTTCCCCATCTTGTTCTCTGCATGTCTCAATCTAGCACTGTCTTTGGACCCTCATGGTCGGTGACCTGAATATAAGCCAAGTCCCCTTTATAGAACTCATTTTTGGGGCTGAAAAATGCAGCTTATACTTGAGTATATGCTGTACAGTGATACCTCATACAACGTCCAAACTTGGTTCCACAAGTTTGGTCTTTATACGGATTTGGACTTTGTATGAGGCATGCAAAATCCTAGCCAAGATGCCTCATACAACGTCCAAATCCTTGCCGCGATGCCTCATACAACGTCATTTCCATAGAGATACATTGTACTATAATGGCACAGACTTCAGGGCAAAGTCAAGGAAACAGACAGGAAACTGACAGAACTTTAAGAAATCATTGTCTAAAGGCTAAAAACATTACAAAAACATGTCAAACAACCCTGATTGTCCAAGAACATGAAGAATGCTGCAAAAATCCCAGGAATGCTTCTAAAAATTCTGATGAAAAAATTCAAAAAAATCCAAAATCGTGCTCAAAACCACTGCTAAACACTCTTTGCCTCATGCAAAACCCACAAGAGTAATGCATGCATGTGTCCTGCATTTTATACTGCCCAGGCACAATGCAACCTGGGAAAATCCCAATGTCTCATACAAAGTCACACGACTTTGTATGAGGCAACTTTTTTCAAGAAATTAGGCGATGTTGTATGAATCCGATGTTGTATGAAGCGGACTTTGTATGAGGTATTACTGTACTTGATCATTATCTCCTCTTCCCCTCTCTTATCTCTGAGCTTTGTTTTCTATGATTCTTACCATCCTACTCAAATCCCATTGTGAAGAGAGCACTTGAGCTTTGTATTCATTTTGGACTGTTGTTTTTATAAACTGGTTCTTTGGATGTTTGCCCTAAAAATCTATCTTCTGCACTTCCCTGCCTCCCGTGTAGAAGTTCTTTGGTAATCTGTTTGCTGACTGCATCAAAAACAGCACAATTTTTATACCTCTGTCACATCTCTCTCTTTTTTTCCTGCTTGCCCATTTTCCTTTGCTTAGTTTTTTAACACTATACAGTACCTTATATCTTTGCTACTTAGTCTTCTGACTCTATTTCTCATTCACTCACTCTTTGCCCATGTTTCTCTTAGAGACTTCAACTTCTCTTTTTCATAGAGCGTAATAACTCTGGAAACCTTCATTGCCTCTAGGGGCTGTTCTTCTGAGCCTTGGCACATTAATATTAACATTTTGGCACTGACTATGCATGTTGCTTATTTATTCTGTAAAATACCTAACATACTTTTTGGATGCTAGAGAACATCCTGGTTGTGGCAGTAATTTATCATCTGCCAAGGGTTCTTCTTCAGGCATGACTTTCCTATCCTGTCCCTATTGCACCAGGCCTCCCATTTTCTTAAACAATGTGATCTTGATTCTGAAAATACTTTCAATAAAGTGTATCTAAACACAGTGTTCACCAAATGTTAAAATGTTCTTAGAATGTCTGAATTCACTATTTAAATTCTGGTTTTTATATTGTTGGCAAAGACAAATCATTACTTCCTGTCATCCTATTAGGTTTCACAATTTTTAAAGAATGCCAAATCATAGCTAGGAGAAGGCAGAATACATCCATAAAAGCAGGGAGGAGAACATATTTTTCATACATTGTACTGAAATTAAATCCACTGATACACTGTAGACTCTGATACATCAAATGTTAACTACTTGGTGTTGTGTGAGCTATATTTGATGGGTAGATAAATAATATTGTGCAAAAAATAGCTATGCCAAGCAAAAGTTATAACAATGGGGAAAACAGTAAGTAGAAGTTGACAAGAAAGGAAATACAACTGCTGAATAGCTCAAGCATTTTGCTACAGAGCAAGAAATTGGGAGTTAATTCCCCAATGTGCCTCCTTGACAGGAAGGTCCTTAATGATCCATAGTGGCAATAGATAAAGATAAGCTCAAAAGCAGTAGAAATTTCCACTAGGAAAAAAAAATCTTACTCTCTGCACATTAGAGGTTTCCTTTATAACCTTGCGTACTGCCCATAGTTGGGGTGACTAGGGTAGACTTTTCTGGGACAGGGTGATTATCTATCTATCCAGCACTAACCAATCATTGCTTCCTGCCTCAGAATTCAAAGCAAGCCTTACCTCTCTGCACTGAGGGTTTTTGGGAGATGTGTAGCCATTGCCGGGCCCACTCTTCAATAAAGAGACGGACTCAGTGCTGGGATTAAAACTGGGCCACTTTATTAACAATAATTCACTAATGCAAGCGGGCTGACATAGCACTGGTAAGGAGCGCTGGTTATAGCCAACTATATTGACCCCACAGAAGTGCAAATGACCAAACCTCTGCTTCTGACGTGTGTCCAGTGAACTTATAAGGCTTTGCACGCTGTGTCAAGCATGGCACGCCTTGTTCCTGAGCAAACCGGATTGGCCAAGCGATTATCCCTCTATCTAGACCTGCCAGAGGCCAACCGGGTGTGCTCCCGCTGGACCCATAGGGGTCACTCAGAGCCTCCTTACCAGTGCTAGCCACCAAATGTCCAAAAGGCGCAAAAGGTACCCCGCAGGAGCCCGATAGTGACAGTGTGGGATGGGCAAGAACAACAAGAACCAACAGGCCAATCGAGGTTCAAGCAAAAATTCCCATCCGGCCCCGAAGAGACCAAAACAATCACACTGCGACCCAGAGCGGGGGTGGAGGGCAAACGCTGCCTGGCCCAGTCGGCCCAGAGGAGGAAGGGCGGTCCGAGCCTCTCCCTTAAGGGAAGGCCAGGCCTCCGGCCTGTCCGGCCTTGTCCTGTCTCTTATGGGGCGGGGCTGGCAAAGCGCGCAGCAGCGGATCAGCGCCACCGCACTTCCATTCTTCTCTGTGGGACTCTGCACTTCTAGTCAGGGCTGCGATCAGAAATTTCTGGGCCCCATACTGAGCAATCCTAATGGGCCCACACACACACAGTTATGGCAGGGCCTCTGACAGCTCCGGGCCCTATATGGCAGTACTGGTAGTACTGCCCTCATGGTGGCCCTGCTTCTAGCACACAGCTAAAGAGAATTTCCCCCCCAAAAATAACAAAATCTGCAATGCTGCATGGAACCCATGAGGCAAAACAGTCTCCTGAAGAGACTAGTCATTCAGTCCAACAATCTTCCAGGAGTGCTTTTTTCTGGCACACTTCTCTGAAACAAGATGTAGGGGACAAACGTGGAAACTAGAGTAAACTGGAACAGTTTGTCTTGGCAAATAAGATTGATTTAATGATGTCTACAAGCTTCTCAAAAAGTCTTTATAACACAAAGATCCGAACTCCTTTCGATAACAGGAATTTTCAGTTATTTCCTCAGGGATCAGCAGCAGTTATACTTTATATTTAAAACAATTCTCAAATTGCAACATCTCCAGATGCATCTATCTATTGATATGTTCTTGTGGGTTAGGTTATGTGGGGGTGACTTCCCGCAAAATAAAAACTAGGGTGGGGGAACACAGATCTAAAATTCGCAATAAGAACCTGTCTGCACCGCTTGTCAACCACTTCATTGAAGTAAACCACAACGACCAAGATTTTAAATTTGTAGTACTGGAGAGTTATAAACAACAATCATTTCACCGCACTAACTTAGATATTGCTTTAAGACAGAGGGAGAGTTATTTCATCCATCGGTTCAACACCTTGTACCCATTTGGGCTCAATCAAGAAATTGATTTTACTTGTTTCTTATAATTCCTGTCCTTAATCAGCTGTGTAAGTTTAGTATCCTTAAATATGAACTCTGACTAGTTTGGTTAACGTCCGTCGACAGCATAAGAATAAACGGGTGAGGTCTAGGACGCGATATAAATAATAAATAACAATGAATTGGACTTTAATAAGACACTACAGGTAATATTGTAAACCTTTATTCCAAGATCGTGTATATATGTATATATCTTTGTATATATCTGTTGGTAAATATTGTTAAATTGTTTATTTAGATCTCTGAGGGAATAACTGAAAATTCCTGTTATCGAAAGGAGTTCGGATCTTTGTGTTATAAAGACTTTTTGAGAAGCTTGTAGAAATCATTAAATCAATCTTATTTGCCAAGACAAATGGTTCCAGTTTACTCTAGTTTCCATGTTTGTCCCCTACATCTTTGCTTCAGCTTTTGGGATATGGCTTCCGATCTTGGCTTCGCTTTTTCTTCAGCGGACAGGGACAGGATACTACAGAACATTGTTTCCTATAGACAACCTTCGGGTTCAAATATTAATGATTTGGCTACAATTGAGGTACTGAAAAAAAGAAATTGAGATTCTTACTCCACTCTGCCTTTTTGGCTGAGTACCATAAAATGGCCCGCATACCCCGAGGTTTGAAAATCCAGAAAGGACTGACATTATTCAATGATGACAAAAGCTTCTGCGACAAATGGGCAGCCATTATGGATAAATGCTCCTTTGATCTAATCTTGCTAATCATTGACTATTCTAACAAACAGGTTGACTCTCTCACAGAGGAAATAGATGCCCTAAAATCCTCTGTGGCCTCTAACTCTACCAGTTCGCCACCTGATTTTGGTGAATTAAAGGCAAAGCTGGATGCCTTTCAAGAATCTCTTATAGAGTTTAAAAACAAAAAATTTGAGAGAGACATCAGGGATTACACTACAGCGCAAGTTTACAGATGGCGCTTTCAAGGGAGGAAATTCATCAATAAAGGGCAGAGGGTTTCTTGGCAGGACCCCCTAGTATCTACGGATGGGGAGTCCTCCGACACAGATTTTCCCTCAACGTCCAATGATGAGGATTCTACCACACCCACTCGCAGAGCACCTCTCACACAATTAGCAGCCTCATTGGCCTCAGCTGGATCACAACCACGTACTGCTTTTTTTCCAAGGAAAGCCTCACGCAAGAGGAAGACCTAGTTTTTAACCTATCCAGTAAGTCTTTTCCTCCCAGAACTATTGAACTGCTTTCATTGGTTTTTGGGTTTGTTCCAACACCAAAATATAAACCTTTTGCTACTAGGATAGATGTGTTTAAACTGATACGTTTACTCCGCTTAAAAAGCTTTTTTCAGGGTAAGGAATCGGACCAACCAGAGAAGTTTAAACCTAAGTCGACTTTCTCCCCACCTTCCAATGACAATAGATGTATTTTACCGGCTTGTGCTACGGGATTTGGAGATCAGTGAAAAACAGAAGAATAAATGGGGTAGCAATCTTTCCCTTGGTGATATTAAATTGCTGGAAGAGTTAGCTGTGGACCCTGATATCATAGTCAAAAAAGCAGATAAGGGAGGGGGCATTGTTATCATGGACATTAATGAATATGAAGGTGAAGCCCAAAAACAATTATTGAATAAGGAGTTTTATAAGGTGTTAAATCATGATCCTACAGATAGGATCTTAAATCTCCTTAAAATGTTTTGTTTGAAGGCGTAGCTATGGGTTATATTTCAGAATCAACCCATCACTTTCTGTATAACAACAATCCGAAAGTGCCTGTATTCCACTTACTCCCCAAAATTCACAAGGACCGATCCGCTGACGGCCTTATGCCAGGGAGACCTATTGTCTCCTTGATTGGCTCCGCTCTCGAACCCACACCTCGATTTTTGAATCACTACCTCAGTCCATTCACTTTGAACACAGCCTCATATATTAAAAATACAACAGATTTTATTACCCAAGTAGAAGGGGTGTACGTGCCTAGAGGAGGGGGCTTTATCACTATGGACGTCCAGGCACTCTATACCAACGTGCCATTGGACGACATTAAAGAGATAGTACATCAACACTTAGAGACCCGTATCGAACTGCACCCCCCCCACACACATTTTTGTTGGAACTTCTTGATTTAGTTTTGGATCACAATTTTTTTAGGTATGGTAAATTATTTTATTTACAAACAAAAGGAGTGGCCATGGGGAGCTCGGTAGCGCCATCCCTGGCCAACCTGTATATGATTTGGTTTGAAAGTGAATTTATTTTAAACTTGGGGAATAACCCTTTTTCTCATCATATTATCACCTACAAACGATTTTTAGATGATCTTTATTTCATTGTTGATGATTTGAGCATAGCACCTCAATTTGTGTCTTGGGTAAATAGTCTGAATAACAATCTAAAATTTACTCATAATATTGGGGCAGAATCAATACCTTTTTTGGATGTGAGTACGTATGTTTCTAAGGAGCGGAGAGTTTTGGTCAGGCTATATAGAAAAACAACTGACAGAAACGCCTACCTGGACTTCAATTCATTTCATCCATACCATTTAAAATATAACCTGCCGTATGGACTGTTCTTAAGAGCTAAACGGAATTCCACCATTGAGAAAGACTTTGATATAGCAAGTGGTACCATCTCCTCATATCTGCATGTCAAAGGCTACCCGGATAAAATTATTGAGGAAAACTTAGCCAAAGCAAGAGCTGTACCCCAGGATAGATTGTTTCAACAAACCACCAGGACACCGGAGAGTAAATTGCATTGTTCATTTGTGTTTTCACCATTGTCTGGACAGATACAAAAAATTATCAAAAGACACTGGCACATTGTTAATCACATACCTGGTTGCTCCTCTCCGCCTAGGATAGGGTTGAGGAAATCAAGATCAATACAACAAATAGTGAGTAAAACAGACCATGAAACACGCTTTCTACCCAAACAACCATCTATAGTGGGTCATTTTCGATGTGGTCATTGTACACATTGTGCCCTAGCCTGGCAGACTAAAACAGTCTCGATCCGTAGCAGCAGTTATACTTTATATTTAAAACAATTCTCAAATTGCAACAGTTCCGGATGCATCTATCTATTGATATGTTCTTGTGGGTTAGGTTATGTGGGGGTGACTTCCCGCAAAATAAAAACTAGGGTGGGGGAACACAGATCTAAAATTCGCAATAAGAACCTGTCTGCACCGCTTGTCAGCCACTTCATTGAAGTAAACCACAACGACCAAGATTTTAAATTTGTAGTACTGGAGAGTTATAAACAACAATCATTTCACCGCACTAACTTAGATATTGCTTTAAGACAGAGGGAGAGGTATTTCATCCATCGGTTCAACACCTTGTACCCATTTGGGCTCAATCAAGAAATTGATTTTACTTGTTTCTTATAATTCCTGTCCTTAATCAGCTGTGTAAGTTTAGTATCCTTAAATATGAACTCTGACTAGTTTGGTTAACGTCCGTCGACAGCATAAGAATAAACGGGTGAGGTCTAGGACGCGATATAAATAATAAATAACAACGAATTGGACTTTAATAAGACACTACAGGTAATATTGTAAACCTTTATTCCAAGATCATGTATATATGTATATATCTTTGTATATATCTGTTGGTAAATATTGTTAAATTGTTTATTTAGATCCCTGAGGAAATAACTGAAAATTCCTGTTATCGAAAGGAGTTCAGATCTTTGTGTTATAAAGACTTTTTGAGAAGCTTGTAGAAATCATTAAATCAATCTTATTTGCCAAGACAAACGGTTCCAGTTTACACTTCTCTGAAAAGCTGCAATCAGAAAAACCTGTACTCAGAGGAGAAAAGATCACATGTGCATGAGACTCTAGTGCAGCAATGGCCAACCTTGGCACTCCAGGTACTCTTGGACTTCAATTCCCAGAAACCCTGATCTGCAGGAGTACTGACTTGGTTTTCTGGTAATGAAGTCCAAGAATACCTGGAGTGCCAAGGTTGGTCATCACTGCTCTAGTGGATAAGAAGGAACAAGAGGTATTGTGTGTTTTGGATTGCAACTCTCAGAATTTCCCAGGTAGTGATGCTTCTTGAGAATTCTAGGACTTGCCATTCAATACCACAAATTTTCACACTGGTAGAAGAAACTGTGTCATAAGGGCTTCTTATCCTAGCAGAGAACCAACCAGAATCCTTAAGATTTTGTCTGATTTCCTCTGCAGGCTGCCTCGCTTCACCAAGGTGAATGGGAAATTATTCTCTTGGAGACAGTAGGAGATATCTGACTAAAACTGAGGCAGGGTAGACAAAGATGCCATGTAAGCAAAGAGGAGCTTAACATAGCTTGTATAACAATATTGATTGTGTTAAAACTAGCTGAAGAACAATACTAATAAAAATAAACAGATCGTGGTTCTTTTGGAAGCTCTGGTGGTTTAAGAAAATGAAAATAAATTATAGAAAAAATAAAATCTGAAAATAAATATGATTCAATGTGACAGCCATTTTTCTTTTTGTATGTAATGTGTCCTAAAACTGTTATCTTCTCTATTTGAAAAAGGTCATGCTCCTTCTATATATTTTAGGTAAAGAGAGATAAGAATAGAGATAGGATGTACTTTGTAGGTTTCTTTTGTTTTTTATTGTATAGCTTTTATTACCTTATTGACCAAAATGCCAGCAGAGTAAACTGCCACAAGTTATGATGTTAATATAGGGTTTTGCTGTTGCATGCCGAGCCACATAGAACAAATGTGTTTTATAACTTCTTAACTTGCAGCAATTTACCAATGAGATTTATGCTAATTGCATTACATTGGCAGGCATAGCTAATAGAATTGTGGCTACTTTGTTATAATGCTTTGAAATATAAACAAATATGTATGAGTATAAAATACTGTTGAAACATAGTGATATATGGTGCAATGAACGAAGTGGTAACCAAGAGTGGCTTGTTTAGCATTACACTGATTATGAAATCTATATGTTGTAACCATAATTATTATTTGAGGTGAAAGAGCTTTTTGAAGTTATAGGTGCCTGCCTGACTATGCCTCTGTTGGCTGCTGCAACTTCTGAGTTCCCACTCAGTGAGGAAAACCCTTGCAGAAAGACTACATGATAAATGTAAGAGAGACTTTATCTAAGAAAGTACTTCTCAGAGAAATTAAGAAACTCTTGATTTTGTAGGTCAAAACAAATGAAGGGACAATGATTCACTACCCCATCTTAAAAGAAACCACAGCGAGAAGGTGGGATTCTGAGTGTGCTTTAAAATCAAATTTTCATTTCTCTTTACTATGGAAGAGAAGGAAAAAGCTCCACCTTATTCATTACTGAGAGGATTCTTTTAAAAAGAATTAATGGATGCCAGAATGATTGTACTTAGAAAGATGTAGTATAAATTATAAAAGGTCCATGGTGGCTTCATGGTTAAGACGCTGAGCTTGATGACTGGAAAGTTGGAAGATCAGTAGTACAAGACCTGAGTGCTGCATGATGGAGTGAGCTCCCATTGTCTGTCCCAGCTCCTGCCAACCTAGCAGTTTGAAAGCAAGATATTGCAAATACATAGGTAAATAGGTACTGCTTCGGCAAGAAAAGTAACAGAGTCTAGTCATGCCTATCACATGACCATGGAAATATCTACAGATGCAGACAGTGCTTGCTCTTTGGCTGTAAATAGTGATGAGCCCCAACCCCTAGAGTTGGACACCACTGGCTTTTGAGCAAGGGAGACCTTTACCTTTATCTTTAGTATAAACCATACTTTCTAGTTTTCTAGATTTTGCATGGGTTCTGAACCACTGCTCATTTGGGCCATCCTTTGTTCCAGAATCTCTGACTTTATTTTAGAAAAGGCATGGCAGGATTTGGGATGAGACATTTTTCTTCAAGAGGTTACCAACTATATATGAGAGCCCTCATACTACAATGGTTAAGAACAGCCTTGCTGGGACAGGCCACAGCCCATCCAGTCCAGCATTCTGTCTCACACAGTGGATCACCATTTCCTTCAGGGTATTCCCAAGGAGATGCCTTCACCTGCTTAGGATTCCCTGGAAATGGCATTGAGAGATATCCTGCCTATCTCTCCAACCCGGAGGTTCTTAGGTATCCATAATTATAGCCATTGATACCCTGCGGTACTTCACCCAAAACTGCAGTACTTTAGCCAAAACTCTGATCATAATCTGAATTCTATCTTGATGGGCTCAAGGTTGATGACTCAGCTTTGCAACCTTTTAAGATCAGTAAAGTGAGTATGCAGTGTATTTGGGGGCAAAATGCTAATTACCTTGTGAACTGCTGAGAAAGTGGTCTAAATGCTATGGGGCAATATATAAGCACAACTGCTGAGATGAAGGGGAAATTAAAGCAACCACGAGTCATACAAAGTGCATGAGTAAGTGGCAAATAGTCAGCAGTAGCACAAGTCCCATTACCAGCCATGCATCAATTTCCCCAATACATTATTTCCATATCTGTACTGATTTGCTTATCCTTTATCATTTCCCCCCCAAATGAATTGTCATGCATTCATCGACTGTCCTAGCCTTTTTAGTAATTATAATCTTATAACCATTTTGATACTTCACCACACAATACACCATTGTAGTTTAAGCAAATTAAGCAAATCCATTTCCTCCCATTTCTACTTCTGTGACACATTCTACACTATCTTTTCCAATGTGTCCTTAATCTTAACCATTTTGTATCACTCACTGGCAGCATTTTAAATTTTCACTTTTTATTAAATGTTGAAAATCAATATTACTAAAAGAAGATGCACCCTCATTTACCATTCTCAGAGGCCTGACAGATGTCTAGACCTCTTTCAGAATCACATTAGAGAACAGTGGCTGATCTGATGGAATTTAATTATAACATAAAAAGACATAGGCCACAATCCAGAGAGCCCATTTCCATGTTCTCAAAGGATTGTGCATGCACAGCCAGGCTTCCCATCTCTCTCATTCAGTATATTAGACATCAGCACCTGAAAGCAGCTGGATGGGTTTATAATTTTAGTACTTTTATTCAGTTCAGGAGCAATAAGAATGGGCTAGGTACTATGCAAAAATTAAAAGCAGCTTTGTTGTGTTTTGAGTTCTTGTGAGTATTCCTACTGAAGGTTTTTCATTTTATGGCTCTTTTCACATATTTTCCTGTGCATGCATGTTAATGCATGTGTGTATATGTACAGATACATATACATTATCTATATTTGTTTCTATATATATTCCATACCTGTCAAGTTTTGGATTTGGAAATAAGGGATACTTGACAGCTATGCTTATCCTGTGCTGCCCTCCAATGGCGGCAATAGGGCATTGCAGTCTAATTAATAAGGGATGTTGGCGGGAAAGAGGGTAAATTAAGGGGTTTTCCCGGCCAATAAGGAATACTTGACAGCTATGATATATTCGCAGAATAGCTAGATTATTAGCTTAGTGAGCTAAGTACAGTAAATCCTCACATAGAGTGCCTCACTGAGAGACTAAATCACTTAAAGAGCAGAAGTTTATCTGAATTTTCCCCTCACTTAACAACTTAAAACAACCCAAAACTTGCTTAACAACTAAATCGGAGTTTGCAATCCCCCCCCCCCCCGCCAACAGAAGTCACAATCGGTCACTTACAATGGCAGCAGTGGGGCTTTTTCAAGTGTTTTGCTTAAAGAGAAACTCACTTAAAGAGCAATCCCATAAAATGCATTATGCTCTTTAGAAAGCCCTGAAAATTGTCAACGTAAGTCACAATTGACTTGTCAGTTCAGCATTGTCTGTCTGTCTAAGCTTTTCATAACCTGTCCTGATAAATTGTATTACTCTACTATGTGATTCCCCACACCATCATGTACAGAGTCTGGAATTGCTTCCTCCAGCCTGTTTATTAATTCTCAGGCCAGTGGGCCACCCAAAACAACAACCTGCAACATGATGAATTGGCTTCACTGTCCCCTAATGTCCCTTCTGGTCCACAAGCACAAGTTCCATCACCATGATTGCCAGTCCATGAATTATGCACTCTTTATGCCAAAATAATGTCCTGTTGGCAGCATGGTTAAACAGCTGGATACTGAAGGGGCTGACCTGACCTCCTGCCTTGGTTGGGTTACCGCTTTGCTAAACCTTTTTCTCCTAGGCTCATGTCCTTTATTCCTGCACCAACACCCACTCCAGTACAGTTCCTTGGTGGTTTTCAGCTCTCTGGCTTGCCACTCCACTTCCTCTATTGGGACCTGCAACTGGGCCCAGACACCCCATCATGGATCCTCCTTATACACAAGGGTCCACCCTGGCGGCAATAGCAGGTCTTCCTCCAGTTTCTCATTGTCCCCCTGGAAGGCCACTCTTGGTGGTTCCTCAGGAGTGTTTTGCCAACTTTCCATGTCCTCCTCCTCTGGAAACTCCTCTCAAACTTATTTTTTTATTTATTTATAAATTTGTATTGCCGCCTTTCTTGCCTCGGCAGTCCAAGGCGGCTCACATCAATTAAAAAGCTAAAAGCTAACATCATACAACCTAATATTAAAACTATAAAATATTAAGACACCCATAAAAAAACCAGACCCTCATTAATCCCCCCCAGCAGGGCTAAATCAGCCAGCAAGGCTGCCACCCCACACCTGCTGGCAAAGCTAAGTTTTTAGTGACTTCCTAAATGGGGCAACTCTGCCTGGAGGCACTTTCTATGTTTCCCTTTATCCCCTAGTCCTCACAGGACCCTGCTCCTCCACCCTCATGCCCTCTACCACTGGCCTGTCATTGCTTCCAGAGCCTTTCTTTTCTAAAGGTAAGGTTCTTGCTACCTCAGTGCTGTGCATCCCCCAGTTTATTGGAAAACTTGAGGACAGGAACACCAGGCTGGGGATTATGGAGGGTGATTACCCATTAGCCTTACAGGCCACCTTCTGGCATTAAAGAATATGATTCAATGATAAAATTGTTAAACTACAAGGTTAAAAATACTATGTTGCAAACTACTGGGTAGAATTACATTAGGTGGTATCTGCCTGCACAACAGGAATATCATCACCAGTAGCAGTTGGATCCTGCTTTTAAAAATTTCCAATTATAGGGTGTACATTGCATGAAAGTGTTTTGAACTGGATCATCTGCATACATTTTATACCATATTTACCAATTATTATGTAAATGCAGAAATGAAAGTCACTGTGTATCAATCCTGAAATGAAAAGCATTTGAAATATATAAAAAATGCTGCACCCAAATATCACAAATAATGATAACAATATATGTGGCATACCATTAGTCCATTTTGCTTCTGGATTGTGAATTATAAACTCTTTTCTGAAGAGATCTTCTAAAGATAGTCGAGTTTCTGATGAATTTAACAGTTCATCTAAAATAAAAACAACATTTAACATCAAATCACATATTTTAAAGCAAGGTACAACAAAAACAAATACAAATTTCTGTTAAAATCACTAAAAATAATTCCATTATTCTATAAAACAAACAAATCAGCTGTGTGATCCATATACAAAACAAATGTAGAAGAAGGTGATACCTATTTTGCATCAATAAAAAAAATCACTATAAGCTTCCATGATTCAAGATCACTTCTTCAGGCAAAGGTAGGGAAAGTTCAAATTTTCATGCTACTTCACATTAATTTTTAAGAACAGAGCCTGGCAAACACCAACATGCCATGAAAGTTTGGATTTTCCCTACCTTTCCCTGAAAAAGTGATCTCGAATCACAAAAGCTTGCAATGATTTTTTTTTTTTTTTAGTGATCCAAAATAGGTATCACCTTCTTCTTCTCCATTATTCTACTAAACAACATCAGGCCTAAATTAGCAATTTAGGATTTCCCATTCATGAACAGAATTTACAGAAAGTCTCTTACAATTCCCACAAATGAAATATGAATAAGAAAATATGTCATGTATATTTTTGTACTGCTTCTAAGCGGTAGATACTCAGATCTCAACTAAGACTAATCTTAAACATAATTATCAAAGAAGACAAAGTAGCCTTTTACAGTATTGACTTTATGAAAGCATATGAAGAGCATATACAATGAGGAAAGAGCACTCTCAATATGTAAAACTGAAAATATATTGAAGAAAATCAATAATCAATTGCTTGTTTTAATAAAGGTTTAACGGTTACATCTGTAAGAGAAAAGCTAATGAATGTATACAGACCCAAGATATGGTATTATCAAAGTTGATGTGGAGCCAAGTAGTTGTTGGCAGCAACATTTGAATTTAACCAGTTATGCTGAGCATGGATTTTATTAGAACAAAGTACCTGCTGACTATGCATTATTTAGCAATTGTATTACAGTATTTGTAATAATTGCTATTGCATTATTTGTATCATCTGTACCATTTTTAACGGGAAGTAAAGGTTTATCCTAAATGGAAGAAATAAGGATTTAACTGATTCATAATATGGTTTACAATTTGATACCTGAGAGGTCTACAATCAATCAATCAATCAATCTTTATTACGGTCCAAAACCAGCATAGTTTAAAATATGATTGGAAAGAATCAGAATTAAATGCTTGTGATTGTTGAGAATAAATTATTGTTACACAAAGGGAGTGTGTCTTTTGCTCCTGCTTTCTCTTTCTCTTGATGTTCTATCTGCTGTACTTTGAATAAAGGATGATTTTAAAAACCACTCTACCGAATTGTTTCTGTAATTTCTCTAACTTCCACTGAGTCAAAACCAAGTCATGATGGGATATGATTTTACACAACATATATGTGGGAAGACATTTATTCATGTAAGACAGGGGTGCCCAAACTATGGCCCGTGAGCTGGATCCAGCCTGCACCACCTGTGCCACTGAAGGAAGCAGAAGTTAAATGCGCCAGCGCATGCGCAAGACACTGCCGTAAAGCAGCTGTTGTAAAAACATTTACAACAGCCATGAGTGCATTTACGGCAGTGTTTTGCCCATGTGCAGGCACGTTTAACTTCCACTTCCAGTGGGAGGAACCATGTGACCAGCCCACAGCCTGGAAATTTTGAGCACCCCTGATGTAAGATCTTCATATGACTAGAGATACAAGAGTCTCTCTCTTCAGATTACCATTTTTTCTCGCAGAAAGAATGGGGAGAATAGACCTAACATGCTGTCCTCATTGCATATCTCAAAGGATTACTGTGTTACCTTTGATCTTAATAAACAGGCTTAGAAAGATTTTGCAGGAAAGCTTATTCAAGTTATAGAGATTGGTTGCATTAGGTTGAAGCAGACAAAGTACTACATAGAAAAGACCAATTAAAATAATCTCAATGTTCCACAGATTTCAGTGGATCTTTTCTTAGTAGCATAAAGTTTGTACCAAACTCACTTTGTATACAACAGCAACTATATTAAAAGTTGATATTTCACGATACTAAATAGCTGCTTGTAAACATTTCTTTCAGGTGAACTAAAGTATCACTTCTTTTTGTTTATCATAAATATTTCCCATTTCAAAATCTTCTACCCAATAAGAACCCATTTTGTGATAATTTGAAAAAATATTTTAACAAACAGTATAGCAAAGAAAATTTTATTCAGTTTCCACAAAATAGCTTTTAATTTCAATTTTTAATAAGGGAGACCTTGTACATAAGAACATAAGAACAGTCTTGCTGGAACAGGCCACAGCCCATCCAGTCCAGCATTCTGTCTCACACAGTGGCTCACCATTTGCTTCAGGGTATTATTCCCAAACAAATGCCTTTACCTGCTTAGGATTCCCTAGCAACGGCATTGAGATATATCCTGCCTATCTCTCCAACCCGGAGGTTGTCTTTAAGTATCCATAATTATAGCCATTGATACCCTTGTCCTCCATGAACTTGTCTAATCCTTTCTTAAAGCTGCCAAGACTGACAGCTGTCACCAATTCTTCTGGCAGGCAGTTCCATAGACCAGTAATCCTCTGGGTGAAAAAGTACTTTCTCTTATTTGTTTGAGAACTAGTACCCAAAGGTTTCATGGAGTGCCCCCTAGTTCTAGTGTTGTGCGATAGGGAAAACAGTTTTTCCTTATCTACTTTGTCCACATCATGCATGATTTTATAAACTTCAATCAGGTCACCTCTTAGACGCCGTCGTTCAAGAGTGAAGAGGCCCAACCATTGCAGCCTCAGATGGTAAGGAAGGTGTTCCAGTCCCCTAATCATTCTGGTTGCCCTCCTCTGCACTTTTTCCAGCTCCAGAATATCCTTCTGCAGGTATGGCGACCAGAACTGTACACAGTATTCCAGATGGGGCCTCACCATAGATTTATAAAGAGGCAAAATGACACTTGCTGACTTATTTTCTATACCCTTCCTAATGATCCCTAGCATTGAGTTTGCTTTTTTCACTGCTGAGGCACACTGGGTTGACACCTTCATTGAGCTGTCCACCAGGACACCAAGGTCCCTTTCCTGGTTTGTTGTAGAGAATTCAGACCCCATCAGTTTATAAATGTAATTGGGTTTTTTTGCCCCAACATGCATCACTTTGCCACTGTTTTGCCCACTCCCCCAGTGTCAAGAGATCCCTCTGGAGCTCCTCACAATCTCTCACAGTTTTCACTACCCTGTATAATTTAGTGTCGTCAGCAAATTTGGCTACCTTGCTTTTTACTCCTACTTCTAGATAATTTATGAAGAGATTGAAAAGCAGGAGTCCCAGTACTGAACCTTGGGGGACCCCACTCTTTACTTCCCCCCACTTGGAGAAGTGTCCATTTAGTGCTACCCTCTGTTTCCTGCCCCTTAGCCACTTGCTGATCCACAACAAGACCTTTCCCTTTATTCCATGACTGGTAAGTTTATTCAAGAGCCTTTGGTGCGGGACCTTGTCAAAAGCCTTCTGAAAGTCCAGATAAACAATGTCAACTGGATCCCTCTTATCCACATGCTTGTTGACAGTCTCAAAAAATTCCAACAGATTAGTGAGGCATGATTTGCCCTTGCATCTGTGCATTTTAAACCGGATTCTACATATATTTAAGCAACAATCTGATGCTCAATTAGCAATTTAATATTTGATTCGATTTGATTCAATTTGATTCAATTTTTAATTTGTACCCTGCCCTACTCAGCTTGTAGGCTGACTCAGGGCGGCTTCCAACATAATTAAAGATATAACAAGACCAAAATATAATAAATATACATAATATCAATAAATATCATACAATTGAAACAAAAATGCAATGAACACAATTCCTGTAAAAAATAGCATATAAATAGAGTATCAGCAACCCTGAGACACAGTAACAGAAATAGAGCAACCAGGCAAAAATACATCATAAATACAATAATCAAAGCCTGAATACATAAGTCATGAATCGAAAAGCAATACAATAATAATACAATACACTAATGAGATCAGAAAAACAACATATCAGTCTCAAAAAAACACAGCATAAAATCTTAACCTATAAAACCAAGTGTTCACCGTTGGAATTGGCTATACGTTGCTATGCGTCACCCTACTGACCCGCACCCTTCCTTCGTGCGCACGGCCGAATTGCCTACGCAGGTCAACGAAGGATTTAAAAATCCGGCACGGGGGCCTCAGCCCCACAAACGGCAAGAAAGGGAAAGAACTTCACGTCCCAACAGTCACTGCGCCGCGGCGCACCAGAGCCAATCAGGCTGAGAGGCTCTGGCACGGCGCAGCGTTCGGACACGCACCGCAGCCAATCAAAAGAAAAGCATTTTAAAAAAACGCATCACAAACACAAAGCACCAACCCATTACTACAAGCCCCAGCGTCCTGCGCGCCATGAGCGCGCAGAACGAGGAACCAGCCGGCGCGCAAAAACAAAACTTAAAGAAAGCCGCCTCTGCCGCCATTCATCCCCACGGGCGAGCCAGCATGGCCCGTGGGGGAAGAAAATGAAACAAACCCGCCGCCCCCCCTGCTCTTCCGTTCGAAGAGCCAGCGGCGCGTGAAAAAAAATACAAACAAAAAAACCCCACAACTCCCCTTCTTCACCACGGGCCAGCAAGTATGGCCCATGGAGGAAAAATAAACCTTGGACGCCGCTGCCCTTCCATTCAAAGGGCCAGCCACCGCGCCAAAAATAAAAACAAACCACCCACCACCCCTCCCCCGCAACTGCCCTTCTTCCCAACGGACAAACAAGCATGGCCCGTGGGAACGAAAGGCACCCTCCCCGCAACAACGCACCCTTCCCAAGGGCCATCCAGCATGGCCCATGGGATCAAATGGCACCCCCGGCCGCAAGTTCCCTTCCTAACCACGGGCAACCAAGCATGGCCCATGGGAAGAAAAGGCACCCCCGCTGCAAGTACCCTACTTTCCCACGGGCCACCAAGCATGGCCCGTGAGAACAAAAGGCACCCCCCCCCCTAAAAAAAGGACGCACCAAAAAACAAATCAAAACCATTCAAAAACAGAAATCTAACCTTTAAAAAATAAACACAAACAAAGACAGGAAAAACATACAACAAAAAACAACAGGGCCCCCCCCAACAAAAACTCAACTCCCCCCAAATAAATAAATAAATAAATCAGAGTGCTTACCATGAAGACGTCTTCACTTCATGGCGACAGGAACTCGAATGACCAAAATAAAGGAAGTAACACTTACCAGAACTGAAACCCAGAGGACAGAAGAGGAGAATGGTAGAGAGGAAACAAAGTTCACCACCGCCACCCAGAGGCCAAAATAAAAACGAGTACAGGATGCATTCATGATGTGCTAAATGAGGAGTTCTCAACCTTTTCAAGTTGAGAGCCAGGACACACTCCCTCAGACAGCTTTGGGGGCCGGATGGCCATTTTGCCCTTCCTCCACCACATGGCCCTTCCAGGTGTGGTGCAGGAGTGTGGGGCACATGATAGATAAAGATAAATTCAAAATTCCAAAATGCAGAAAATAAGTTTGCAAAACATTCCAAAATATACACACTACTCTCAAAAAATAAAAAATTACATAAATCACTTTAACACCAAATTAAATATAAAATTTAAATTTTTTTAAAAAAAAATTAAATTAGTATGAACAAAAATAAAATGAAAAGTCCGCCACAGCCGGACCCAGTGCAAATAAGCCAAAAATTCAAAAAAAACTCTAAAAACCATTAAACACAGCCCAGCACCATTTGTACAGGAAAACAAAAAAAAAACCCTTACCTGTCCAAAACATTTAAAAAATGCACGGCATTTTTTTATTAAAAAAAACCCCAAAAAAAGCCCGGCAACGCCGGGCAACCCCTTGATAGTATATAATAAAAATATACAGTACAATTTGTCTCTCTACAAAAATTACACAACTTAAAAAAATCCTCAATAACAAGTACCATGCAGCAAGGTACTCAAATTCTCTATCCAGTAGATACATCATTCAGTGGGTGTTATACTAAGCAGACACACATACATGGGCACATATGGACAGATATGTATGAACATATATGCACGTACATACATAAACAAACAAATTACTAAAGACTGAGGTTTTTTTTGTTGTTGTTCAGTCACACAGTCGATTCTGACCCTTGGACCACTGCATACCAGGCACCCCTATCCTCCAACATCCTCCTCCACATGCCCAGCTTTGTGCCCAATGCGTCAACAATGCCATCTAGCCATCTCCTTCTCTGCTGCCCCATTCTTCTTTTACCCTCAACCTTTCCCAGTATCAAGGCTTTCTCAAGTAAATCCTCTAGCATTTCTAAAAAAAATCCATTGGGCTTGTTATGGTGGATCAAATCTTATGTGACATAATTGCCAAAATCCGTTAATTTCCACAGGGGGTGGGTATCAGTGCTACCATAATTAAGAAAACTATCATAGTATGGCCTTCATCAATCCAATGACCACCAGATTGTTTTCAACTGCAACACTTACCATTATTGTTCATTAGTGATGCTAGTTTGGACTGATGAGTCCGATGGTCTAAAACATCTGGAGAATCCCAATTTGTTTAAAATTGTACCAGAGACCATAGGACTCTTTCTTAATAATTAATGAAAATATTCTACCTTATGACAATTATATGAGGAATGTCTCTTACATAAAGCTTCATCACATCATTGAATCTCCATGTCCTTTAGTTTTACATTTCAGATTCCGATTTTCCTGGTATTATTTTAGAAACTGTGTGTGTAAAACTGTAGAGAGAGTAGGCAAAATCCTATTGCATAAGGTTAGTAAAGGTAACCAGTAAGCCACCACAGTACCTACTACCTATCTATTTACCATACATTGTATGACATAGAATGGATGGAGATCAAGGGGGGGGGAGGCAGGGTTTCCCCCCCATTTTAAAAGGCTACTAAATTGTGTGGTTTTTTTTAAGGGACTGCAGTGGCTCAAGTTGCTAAGATGCTGACTGGGAGGCAGAAGGTCAGCAGTTCGATTCCCAAGTACTGCAAAATGTAATGAGCTCCCGTCTTTGTCCCAGCTCCTGCCAACCTAGCAGTTTGAAAGCAAGAAATTGCAAGTAGGTAAATAGGGACAACTTTGTTGGGAAGGTAACAGCGTTCCGTGCACTCCGGTGTCTAGTCATGCCTACCACATGACCACAGAAATGTCTGCAGAAGCAGACAGTGCTGGCTGTTCGGCTTTGAAACAGAGATGAGCACTGAACCCTAGAGTTGGATACGATTGGCTTTCGAGCAAGGAAAACCTTTACCTTTTGCCTAAATTGTTTTTAATGTATATTTTACCACACAAAATGTTTTAGCATTGTGTTTTTTAGATAAACACAGTAGAAAATTCACATGCCATCACTGCCTAACCTCTGAATTCCAATGTTTCTGTGTTGCTATATTTAGCTAGAATTTCAATAATGTTGGTCTGGCATCAAACATCTCAGAAATTCATAATGCTTACTATAAGTGCTGCATAAAAACCCCTCCCCTTTCCCACATTGAATAAACCTTCTGAATGCTGTAACCTAGAAATTTTCCTTTTCTTTCTTTAAGATTTGATATGCATATGTTATTTCTTTCCTTTTCTTCAGTCTCTTTCATTCTTCTTCTTATTTATTCTCACATTTCTCAATAGACTATACTTTATTCTTTCATATCTGTTCAAAATTATACTGAATTATCCATTAACAGTATGAAATTTCCTAGTTCCTAAACTGACAGATTTTTACAGTTGAAATACAGATAGTGAATTTAGATAGCAAGTCACAATGGAATTATGTACTATAAAAAGCTACATAGAATCTCAAATTACAGATTGTTAGAGCAAATTGAGAAGGGATGCAGTTAATGTTCCCACCATTACCCTACAGATTATGACCATCATCTGTTACCTTTGTTCATGGTTTGCAAAGGAATCACACTTACTACCCTGTGTTCATCTTTTTTACTTTATTTATTTAATATATTTGGCACCATAGAGACAGGTTCCCTACTATGAATGGCAAACTGTTCCACATGGTAGGTGCCACCACTACTTCTTCTTTCGTGTCCAGATCAAACTTTGGATTGTCAAAATGAAGCCACTTTCATGGCTTTGTTGTTGGCCAAAATTAAGTCTTCATTGATGAACGTTTCTGGTAGTAGTCAGCAGACTAGTAAAAGAGCCAGGTTCTGTATCACTCCACATTCACACAGAGCACATTGCTATCCTCCAGCAGTCCCACTTGAACATTTTGGTCTTACATTTAGGCACTCCAACCCTCAGCCTGTTCTGGGTCCAAGGAAGGAAGAATAAGTTCCTCAGCTATAACCTCCTTTAATGTTATTCTTTGTCCAGTGAGCAACTTCCTCCATCTTCTAATTGGGTTTTGCTCTTCTGTACTCTCAATAATGTATGTTCTTGCCATAAAACTCTTCTTGAATCTGAGCCAGTGGACTTGAGGTGCATAACCATTCAAGGGATGTTGAGGGTCATTGTATTGTTTAGGTCTCTCAGCGTCCACTGCTACATCTCTCCTTATCTTAAAGGTTTCCTTTGCTCAAAAGCCAGTCGTATCTGACTCTAGGGTTCAGTGCTCATCTCTGTTTCAAAGCCGAAGAGCCAATACTGTCTGCTTCTGCAGACGTTTCCGTGATCATAATTATTTTTTTTAAGCAAGAGGGAAAAGAGCTTAAATGTACAATTTGAATGGCCTATTCCATCATTACCATTTTGGCACATTTTACTAGCCAAGAAGGCCAAGTATCTAGTGCAAGAATCTTCTCCACCTCATCAGATGTTAGTAGCAATTTCAGTTACTTTTCTAGCATAGCAGTGGGATTCATCTCATTCTCCCTCCCTCTCCCTCCCTCCCTCCCTCCCTCTCTCTCTGGACTTAGGGACTAACAGCTCTCTGTCTAACATGTTTGAAACATTCCCCTCCAAAGCACTCACTTATCCACCATAACCCATTCTGGGGAGGTGGGGGCAATACTAATCAATGGGAATATTTAAGGAAGCTGGAAGAGGCACGTGTGCGCAATGAGAGCAAGAAAGGGAAAATTTAAAGGAGACTGGCGCAAAAAAGGGGGGAGTGGGGGTGGGTTTTCTATGACAGAGACAGCTGGATGTACATGAAATTATAAGTACGATGAGAGATCTAAATCTGTGCTCAAACCTGAAGGGGCCAGGGTTGAGAAGCAATGTATGAAATAGGCTTCTTGCTGAAGTAGAAACCATTCCACATTGATCACCTGATGTCTCTGCTGTGTGAAGCTGTCAAGGACAACCACCTTCATGCTGTTACAAGGCTGTGATTTGTCCGAGAAATGAGCCACAAGAGGAGCAGTGGCGATCTTGTTTCTGATTCTGGACTGATGCTCACTAAGCCTAACCCTCAGGGGGTGTCTTACATGTTTGTGAATTCCATGAGCCCTCCCATCTTGTTGCCCTGTTGCTTCGTTCCTTATTGTGGCGAATTCAGCACATTAAATTATCTTACACTTTTTCCTTTGTTCTTCGCTACTTGGGGTGGTTTCCCTTGCTCATTTGCAAACCCTGGCCGCCTCTTCCTTTCCCTTCGTTTTCCACGGCCATGACTGAAAAAGGGTTTGCCTTCTCAAACTCTGAACAAGACCGCATTCTTAATAATATTTCCCTTATTCATCAAGCTGGAGGCACTCACAATGATGAATTTCTATCTTTGGAGAACTTAGAAAAGAGACGCATCAGATTGAATTTACACTCTTCTTTTCTTTTAGAATATTATAAGTCTTCTATTATCCCGAGAGGTCTGGCATTGCCTAAAGGTCCTACTCTTTTTGCCAATAATAAAGAATTCCTGGAGAATTGGACACTCATTCTCGATCGTTGTTCTTTCGATTTGATCCTCTTGATTATAGACCAATGCAATCATGACGCTGAGACTCTCAAAATGGACATAGATAAACTTAAAGGGGTCCTTTCTTCCTCCAGTTCTTCCACCTTACAGCCGAGGATGAATGCACTCGAGAGCCAATTAGAGGATTTCAAGAATGATTTAATGGCTTTCAAAAACAAGAAACTGAATCACGATCGGAACGACTACCACACAAATCGGATATACAAATGGCAATTCGCCCGCACCACCATGCAAAAACAAGTGTCGTGGTGGCGCCCGTTAGAGGTTACTGACTATGAGACCACGGATTCGGATTTAGCAGATTCCTCAGCCGATGAGAGACCTCGAGACCCGTACAATTTAGGCCCAACAGGAAACAGGGAACCTCTACTGGCAAAAATTCCAATAGGGCGGGTTTTTTAGATCAACGTCCTTCCTGCAGGACAAGGAAGAAACCCTTCCTTCCTTTGTATTCAATTTTTCCCAAAGACGTCTATCGGTAAGAGAAACTTATCTTCTTAACTTGGGCTTGCGATTTGTTCCCACTTCACAGTACTCCCCATTTCGTACTTGTATCGACATCTTTTAATTACACCCCGTTCCACATTCATCCCCCACATTGAGAATGCTTCCATAGACGTTTTCAAACGTCTGGTCATCCGAGATATTTCCTCTCTCAAAATGAACCAGCGCTATGGACACAACTTGACACGGGAGGACATGCACCTTTTGGAGGATCTAGGCAATGATCCCCACATTGTAATCAAGGCTGCTGACAAAGGAGGGGGAATCGTACTCATGGACAAATCAGACTACTTACATGCAGCCCACAAACAATTGGATAACATAAGTTTTTACACCAAATTAGACAGCAACCCCATGAACCATATTGCCAGTATCATTGCCGTAGTGTTACGTGAAGGGCTGGTTATGGGCTATATTTCAGATTCCACTTTCCGTTTTCTCACCAACAACAAATGTCCACACATACCCATGTTCCATCTTTTACCGAAGGTACATAAAATTACACCGACTTCCCCCAATATTCCTTTCAGACCAATTATCTCGGCTAATAACTCCCTGCTAGAACCTTTGGCTATATACATCGACCACCACATTAGATCTTATGCTATGGACACTCCTACTTATATCAGGAACTCCGGACATTTTATCCAACAGCTAGAGGACACCCTTGTTCCCGCTGGATCGGTCCTCGTGACACTTGACGTGTCTTCCTTATATACAAATATCCCCCTAGATGAGGCACGGACCATTATTTCCCATTTATTAGATGCCAGACCCGATCAGTCACCGTCTTCGCATTTTTTGTTAGACATTCTTGATATATGTTTTGAACACAATTTTTTTCAGTTTGGGGATTCTTTTTATTTACAGACACAAGGGGTGTCAATGGGATCAAATTTTGCACCATGTTATCATGTATTATATTGTTATTTTGCTTGAGGATATTATGTACTATTTTCGATACTCTTACCTTGCAGAAAAATCTTGAAAAAGACTCCGAAATATCCTAGCTACCGGAGGGATATGAACTTTGTTTTCTGCTTATTTCATCTTGACTGTTTTCACATATAAGCTGAACGACCAGAGCCAGCATTTACCTTTCTTGGACTGTACCTTGGACATTCTACTGGGCTCTGTTCTTTGCAATAGCGGCTCTTTGCATAATATTTATTGTTGTAAGATATTCCAACCAGAGAAGTTGAAGGTTGTTCGGACTCTTAGATTTATTCATGTGATATATTGCATATACGTCAGTTGCTTTTGTCAGACCACAAGGTCACGTGATTTGCATATGTTTTCGCCGTTCGCTCCACATATCCCTGAGCACCCTTAATAACTGTGTGGTTTCACTATTATGTATTATATTTTTTTACATATTATACATCTTTACATGGTGCTCCATTATTATTATTAGATAAACTTCCCCTCCATTACCTTTCTTACATGTTTGTGAATTCCATGAGCCCTCCCATCTTGTTGCCCTGTTGTTCGTTCCTTATTGTGGCGAATTCAGCACATTAAATTATCTTACACTTTTTCCTTTGTTCTTCACTACTTGGGATGGTTTCCCTTGCTCATTTGCGTTCGCACACCCTGGCCGCCTCTTCCTTATCCCCAAAAATAAGACATTGTGCTGATTTTGGAATTTTAAAAAATATAAGACAGTGTCTTATATTCGGGGAAACACGGTAGCAATGGGCGCCAGGACCACCCCACCACTGTCATCTTGGGCCCTGCCCCTGACTGGAGCTCAAAAGGCCGCTGCTGTGGCGGGCGGTACGACTCCCCCCCCCCAACGGACTTACTTGTGGCTGGGGCAGAGAGGCCGCTGCACTATCATGACGTGGTATTGTTTTGGATTGAATACTGTATATTGTTTGGATTGAATACTGTATAATTATTGTGTATTGAGTATTGTGTATTGAGTATATTGTATATTTGTATTGTTATATACATATTGTATGATTATTGTGTGAGCTACCCTGAGTCGGGCTTCCTGATTGGGTGGCATACAAATGTGAAAATTAAATTAAATTAAATTAAATTGAATGCTGTGCTTTAACTCAGAAACAAGAAGGATGTGTGAAAAATGGATGGGTTCTGTTATATTGGAATGTGAGAGAGAAATGCCATGATTTTGCCATGATTTAGGATTGGTTTGTGATGACTGATTGAAAAGATACTGAACAAGAAATAGTGTGCTTGTGAGTAAACAATAGCAATATGTAGTAAAATGTGTTAGCAGGCTAAGCCAGAGAAATGTAGCTAGATATGCTTTTCTTGTTTTATTCTGGGAAAGGGACGAGTAAAAATGTTCCGTTTTTCTGTTTTGTACCTGAATCTGAACTTTTCTATTTTTTCATCTAAATAAACCTGATTGGAACCAGAAGTTGTTGTAATTATTTATAGAAATTAAACTGTTGGAGAAATCCAGTTCTTTTATTTCATTATTGGTAATGCTACCATTAAGTTAATTCACACAAATATCCCAGATGGATGGGATAGAAATGGAATAAACAAACAGTCAGTTTAGACTAGCTCCCCCAGTCTTGCAGTTTCACTTTATTATTATTATTATTATTATTATTATTATTATTATTATTATTATTATTATTATTATTATTATTATTATTATTATTATTATTATTATTATTATTATTGCTGTTGTTGTTGTTGTTGTTGTTTTGTTGTTGTTGTTATTATTATTATTATTATTACATTCTAGTTGTAACTAAGACATTTAGTCAGAACTAGTTTTGACTAGTCAAAACCCATTTTAACTGGAAACTGGTTTTAACTGATACTTTTTTCTTTGATAGGAAATTCTGATACTTCTAACTAAGCTATTTAGTTAGAACTAGTTTGACTAGTTTGAAAAAGGGCACTGCCAGGTCCAAAAGGACTCCGATGTGGCTTACAGGAGCTGTTCGGGAAGTGATCAAAAGCAAGAAAAGCTCATTTAGAAGATGGAAGGCTTGTCCGAATGGGGACAGCAGGCAGAAACATAAATTCTGGCAGAACAAATGCAAGGCAACAATCAGGAAAGGAAAGCAAGACTTTGAGGAGCATATAGCTAAAATACTCAGAGAAATAACAAAGACTTCTTTAAGTACATTAGAAGTAAGAACCCAACTAGGAAGGCCATTGGACCATTAGATGACAATGGAAGGCAAGGGGTTATTAAAGAGGAAACAGAGATTGCAGAGAGACTCAATGAATTCTTTGCTTCAGTATTCACTGAAGAAGACAGAGACCACATGCCCAAAACAGAGCCTATATTCGTTGGGAGGGAAACTGAAGAATTAAGCCAGATAGAAATAACCAGGGAGGAGGTCTTGCATGTCTTGTTAAACTAAACACTAACAAATCACCAGGACCAGATGGCATCCATCCACGAGTTCTCAGGGAACTTAAAGATGAAATTGCTGATCTCCTAGCCAAAATATATAATATTTCCCTCAAATCAGGCTTTGTGCCTGATGACTGGAAAGTAGCGAATGTAACACCAATTTTCAAAAAAGGATCCAGGAAATTACCGACCTGTTAGTTTGACATGTGTCCCAGGTAAAGTGATGGAAACCATCCAAAAAGAGAATTAATAGGCACATAGAAGAGAAGGCGCTGCTAAAGGAGAGCCAACATGGCTTTTGCAAGGGCAAATCATGCCTCACTAATCTGTTGGAATTTTTTGAGAGTGTCAACAAGCATGTGGATAAGGGGGATCCAGTTGACATTGTTTATCTGGACTTTCAGAAGGCTTTTGACAAGGTCCCACACCAAAGGCTCTTGAATAAACTTGCCAGTCATGGAATAAAGGGACAGGTTTTGTCCTGGATCAGCAACTGGCTAAGGGACAGGAAACAGAGGGTAGCACTAAATGGACACTTCTCCAAGTGGAGGGAAGTAAAGAGTGGGGTCCCCCAAGGTTCAGTACTGGAACCCCTGCTTTTCAACCTCTTCATAAATGATCTAGAAGTAGGAGTAAAAAGCAAGGTAGCCAAATTTGCTGACGACACTAAATTATACAGGGTAGTGAAAACTGTGAGAGATTGTGAGGAGCTCCAGAGGGATCTCTTGACACTGAGGCAAAGCAGTGGCAAATGAGCTTCAACATTAGTAAGTGCAGAGTGATGCATGTTGGGGCAAAAAACCCCAATTACATTTATAAACTGATGGGTTCTGAACTCTCTGCGACAAACCAGGAAAGGTACCTTGGTGTCCTGGTGGACAGCTCAATGAAGGTGTCAACCCAGTGTGCCTCAGCAGTGAAAAAAGCAAACTCAATGCTAGGGATCATTAGGAAGGGTATAGAAAATAAGTCAGCAAGTGTCATTTTGCCTCTTTATAAATCTATGGTGAGGCCCCATCTGGAATACTGTGTACAGTTCTGGTTGCCAGACCTCCAGAAGGATATTATGGAGCTGGAAAAAGTGCAGAGGAGGGCAACCAAAATGATTAGGGGACTGGAACACCTTCCTTACCATCTGAGGCTGCAACGGTTGGGCCTTTTCACTCTTGAATGACGGCGTCTAAGAGGTGACCTGATTGAAGTTTATAAAATCATGCATGGTGTGGACAAAGTAGATAAGGAAAAACTGTTTTCCCTATCGCATAACACTAGAACTAGGGGACACTCCATGAAACTTTTGAGTACTAGTTCTCAAACAAATAAGAGAAAGTACTTTTTCACCCAGAGGATTACTGGTCTATGGAACTCCCTGCCAGAAGAAGTGGTGACAGCTGTCAGTCTTGACAGCTTCAAGAAAGGATTAGACAAGTTCATGGAGGACAAGGGTATAAATGGCTATAATTATGGATACCTAAGAACAACCTCCGGGTTGGAGAGATAGGCAGGATATCTCTCAATGCCATTTCCAGGGAATCCTAAGCAGGTGAAGGCATCTCCTTGGGAATACCCTGAAGGAAATGGTGAGCCACTGTGTGAGACAGAATGCCCAACAGGGGGGTGGCGGGGTGATTATCCCCGCTGCCACCAATGACGGTGAACAGACCTTGGCCTGCCTGCCCAGTCGGAAGACTCAGGAGGGGGCTGTGTGGGCCTGCTCCCCTGGGGTTTCTACCCCTCTCCCCCTCTCCAACTCTTGCTCATAGCAGCCCATTTGGGCACAGCGTGGGATTGCGCCCCACCGTTCCACCGGCCCCCCCAGGGGCCGGATTATTGGACATGGCCCTATTCTGGCCTGGGATTGCCACGGTTTTATCCCTCTGCCCGCTCGTCAATTCCCCGGCGGGCCATTCGGCCCACCCGGCCCACCTTATTCTGGTGGGTATGACACTGTGGATGCCCTCCTTGCCTGCATATCGGGACTCGAGGCATCTATGGAAATTGCTCTACCACCTTCGGATGGTTGGCTTGCCAGCTCTTCGGTTCCGGCCCACTTGCCGCCCACAGCCACGCAGTGGGCCACCAACAGGGTTGAGCTGCTTGAGGCCATCAGGCCAGCGCAGGCTGGCGCCTTGCAGCTCCCCATCCAGCCATTACAGCAGGGCACTCCACCGGGGAATGGTCCTGCTTGGTATGGTTGCACATAGACACAGAGCTTGATGGCCATTGCGAGCTCTGATGCCCACCATGGGCCGGAACCCCCAGTGGTGCCGGCCCATGGGGGTGCACCGAATGAGTATCCTGGTCAAAACAGCACACCTGTGACACTAGCTCATAACACTGGGGGGTACAGTGGCCATGGCCGCAATAGGCCAATTACACCCAGGTTCTTACAGGGGTGACTGCCCCAATGCTTCCCCTTAACTTCTCGGGGGTCTGATAGGGCCTATTATGTGTTTCCCCACTCCAATCCGTGCCAACGGCGGCCCTGCCGACAGCCAGTTACTCCCTAGCCCTGGGTGACCATTTATCCCGGGCTATTAGTGAGAAGATATGGCGTGGGTAATATATTCACATTTCCACCCCTCCTGCAACATGAACCCACTGATGGAGATGGAGGGGCAGGACGTCAGGGACAAGGAGTTGTCCCGTTGCCGTAAGCTGCCTTGGAATGGGGCCAATTGGTTACCGGCCTATTTGGTATCCATGGCAGGATGTATAAGGGCCCGTCCTGATTTGGCCATCCCAATTGTCCAGTACTTGGACAATATTTTCCGGGGCGTGGTTGATTTCTCTGGCCCGTCATGGTTTACCTATGACGAAGAACTTAGGATGAGGGCGGCCCTTCACCCTGAGATCCGGAGCGACGAGCCCTGCTAGCAGGTGTGGCTAATATATATTTTCTATTTTCTAGAGTCTATTTTCAGGCAACTACCTCCGTGGCTTTCTTTGGGGCTCTCAGATTAAGTGAGCTGGTACCACTTTCAACAGGGGACATGTTCTGCAGGGCACTGGAACTGGCAGATGTGTTGCTCGACAAGGAGTGGACTCTGGGGAGGATTCGCTCCTCAAGGGCCGGTCAGCGGGGAAAGGGTAGTAGCATGGTGCTGCCATATGTCCGGTTGGTCCCCCACATGTGTTTGTGGCTGGGCGTGGTTCACGCCCTGGCCTGTCATTCTGCTACCAAGACGGTTCTCCCCTTATTGAATTACAATTGGTACGCATTCATTCTGGATAGGCACTGCATCAACTGCGGCTGCATTTGGGTACTCGGAGCCTGATATACGTTGCATGGGCAGGTGGGGATTTGTGACTTTTTTCTCCGTCTGTTCGTCCCCTCACTGCACGAGTGCCTTGTCCTGCCCTCAATTTTCTCTCCTTATCTTGCAGACCCTGTGTGTTTCCGCACACTGGTGGCAGTGTGGCTTGTGGCCACAATTTATGTGCACTTGGCAGCACAGTATGCGGCTTCGTCAGAATGGGGACCCCATCTCGGGCTACGTGTAACCGCACGTATGCAGTGGTATGGTGTGCACGGCATATAGGTGGTGGGAACTGTTGCCATTCCTGATGTCCATTGGGGATGCTGGACCGCCAGATGTTTTAATTCTGCACCTCGGAGGCGATGATCTTGCACAGATTGCTAACTTAAAGACTTCCAAGTGCAGAGACCTGGCGTTTCTTTACCATTTATGGCCGTACACACGGTTGCTATGGTCATACATCGTGCCGAGGCACTATTATAGGGGAGGCATTGATCCCGCGGTTGGACCGCACCCGGCGGTCAGTGAACAGGGCTGTTGCCTGGTTCCTTATCCAGAATGGCTTGGGGGACAGCCATTCGTCATCCGGGGATAGGGTTACAGGAATTTAGCCTGTATTCTGGAGATGTGGTTCACCTGTCAGCAAGAGGATGGACCACTTTTGAATGATGTACAAGAGGGCCTGGTGACCGAATTGTCAGTCAAGGGGGGCGGATCTCTGATGCGATTTTGGCAATGTTCGCCAAGTGCAACATGCTTCCCCGGGAGTTGCAGGTGATTCACGGCCACCTCAACTTCGCCTGCAGAGTGGTAACACCAGGCAGAGCCTTCACCAAGCGTCTGGGTGACACTATGGCGGGTCTTTATAAACGACACCGCAGGGTACGGCTGACTAAGGGTTTACGAGCAGACCTGTCGGTTTGGCTCACATTCCTGCAGGACTTTAATGCCGTCTCCTTTTGGAGATCTGAGCTTATGGTCAGCCCCAGTTCCAAGTACAGTCAGATGCCTCCGGCTCCCTGGGGTATGGGGTTTATTTTGAAGGACAGTGGGCCTATGGTCAATGGCCCCAGGGATGGCAGGGCACGGATCACTTACACGATTTTACATTCCTGGAGTTTTTCAATTTTGGGTCCCCTTTATGCTCTGGGGGGACAGGTGGGCTGATTCTGTTGTTCACTTTTGGTGTGACAATGCTGCGGTGGTGCACATTGTCAATGCCCAAACGTCTAAATCCCCCGGAGTCATGGCCTTAGTTCGCCAATTGTTCTCAGGTCCGTGCGCTTTAATGTGCTCCTTAAGCCAGACATGTGCCAGGCATTAATAACGATATTGCCGATGCTTGATCCCGCCTGCAGATCTCCCGGTTCCGTGCCTTGGCTCCAGACGCAGAGGAACTTCCCTCTTCACTCCCAGCTGAGATATGGATATTTAGCAAGGAGGGGTGAACCGGGCGATTGGCATGTCTTTGGCACCTCGCACGCGTAAGGTGTATCAGCATACACTCCTTCACTTTAGGGCCTTTTGTAGGCAAAGGCAGTTGCCTGAAAGTGGCCGATACCGGTCGACCAGGTTTTACAGTATATGGTGCACCTTCATGATCTGGGGTTTGCCCCACGCACCATCGCCACCAGGCTTTACGCCTTGGCATTCATGGCCAAGGCACGGGGCTTTACTGACTGTGTGAGTGACTTCCGCATATGCCATGTATTGGAAGGGTGGATACGTGGATGTGGACGCCGCCCGGACACACGTCGCCCTGTTTTACCAGGATTCTGACCCACCTTGCATGAGGTTGGCATAGAGGAGTCTCTTTTTCATGTAGCTACCACCGTAGCTTTCTCAGGAGCTCTGCGAATCAGCGAGCTGGTCCCATGGTCAAAGGGGGACGTGTCTCGTAGGGCACTGGAACTCGACGATGTGTCTATCAACCAGGAGTGGGCTCAGTTGAGGATTCGTTCCTCAAAGGCCGATCAGCATGGAGTAGGCAGTGGTTTTATACTGCTACGATGTACATTTGCTGATATCTGTCCGGTTGGTGCCCTACATGCAATTTTGGCAGTGCCTGCTGTGTGCCCTTGCCCGTTGTTCTGCCACCAGGATGGGTCTCCCCTTACCAAATTTCAGTTCTGGAGGGTGACCGGTACGGCACTTCACAGTGTGGGGCTCGTTATGACACCCATTCATTCAGGATAGGCGTCGCATCAACTGCGGCTGCATTTGGGTACCCTGAGGCTGATATATGTTGGATGGGCAGGAGGGGGTCCGCGCGTTTGTTCCTTATATGTACGTCCCCTCACTGTATGAGTACCTAGTTATGTCCTTAATTCCTTTTCCTTCTTTTACAGACACTGTGTGTGGACGCACACCGGTGGCGGCGGGGCTGGTGGGCCGCAGCTATGTACACTGGGCGGCACAGTATGCTGCATTGTCAGAGTGGGGACCCCATCTCGGGCTGCATGCATCCGCACGTATGTGGTGGTATGGTATGCGTGGCATGAGATGGTGGGAAATGTTGACATTCCTGATGTCCATCAGGGATTCTGGACCGCCTGATGTTCTGATTCTGCACCTCGGCAGCACTGATCTTGCACGGATCACTGGCTTTTCCTTAAAATGTCGAGGTGCAGTGACCTGGCATTTTTACATCATTTATGGCCGTACACACGGTTGCTATGGTCTGACATCGTGCCGAGACACTGTTTTCGAGGAGACATGGATCTCCGTGGTTTGGACCGTGCCCGGCGGTCAGTGAACAGGGCTGTTGCCCGGTTTCTTGTTGAGAATGGCTTGGGGACAGCCATTCGACATACGGGGATAGGGTTGCAGGATTTTAGCCTGTATGCAGGAGATGGGGTCCACCTGTCGGCCAGAGGTATGAACCTCTTTCTGGAGGACGTGCAAGCGGGCCTGGCGACCGAGCTGACGGTCTGGGGGGGAGTGGTGAGTCATCATGGACGCCTCCCCGTGTGGCGGGTAGCACTGGTAAGGTAAAGATTTATGACCCATAGGTATCCGGCAGGTTCGCAATTGACTGGCCAACACGTAGATAGATACAGGGGAAACAGGATTGGCCAGTCAAGGGTGAACCATGAAAGGGGTGATGCTAGGAGGTTCATGATACATGTAGCCAATAGCCATTGGCATTTTGGGTGGAACCTTACCAGTGCTACTGCGGCCTGCTTGCCTTAAAGAATTACAATTGGATGATACACCAATTGAAAGTGATAATTCGGACTAGGGCATTATTCAATAAAAGTGGCCCGATGCCTTTAATCCAATACCGGTGTCTGAGTCTTTATTGGGTGGGTGCGCCTGCAAAGCCAATGCTAGACAACTCTTAAGTCTTAAGAAGTTGGTAAATATCAATAGTGTGAAATGTCTTCTACCTAGTATTGCAGTGGTGGGGATACCATGGTGATAACTTAACCTGAGTTTCTGATGCTGCAGATCCAGTGTGGGGTTGTGCAGGGAACGGAGACAGCCTTTTCAACCGTGCCTACCTCTCAATGGCCTTGCCCGACATCAGTGAAGAACCTCCATCTCTTTATCTACTTTTTAATTACACTCAAGGAAATACAGTGGTACCTCATACAACAATTTTAATCTGTTCCATGGGGCTTGTTGTTGTACGAAACAATTGCAATATGATACATGCATAGTATAGCAATTTTCCCTATGGGATGCATCATAAAACAATTTTTTTGCTAACTGTTTTTCCCATTGAAAAACTGTACGATTTTTTTCCATAGGGAAAATTGTTATGCGGGACACCATCCCGCAAAAAACCTAATTGTTATGCGATTTCGTTACTATTCGGGGATATTGTTGTATGAGGTACCACTGTACAAGCATTTGATACAGTGGTTCACAGAATTCAGTAACAATGATGCTAAGCGATCATTATGCTAATATGGATCCTGTTATCACAGTTGCATTTTTCATAAGAAAAAGAGCTGATTTTTTTTAAAAGGCAAGAATATAAATGCATTAGTAAAAGCAAATCATGCAAAGCAGTACAAGATAGTAAATACTAATAAAATACTGTTCATATAATATATTACTAGAAAAACAAGCAAACCATACCTGGTGTTAAAAGAATTACAGACATCGTGATGAGTGAGCATACAACTAGTATCACCAGCAGTGCAATTGCAATTCCCTTCCAATTCCTCTGTGATGGACTGTTGCTTCTAAGGTCCTGATAGAATTAAAAAACACACAAATGAAATTGTTTCTTAATTACTCATAAAACATCATCCATACAAGATATTATTACTGTACATGCATACCTATCTTAACAGTGTGAGTTGATCATCAGGTATCCTCCCACAATAATTCATTTAATTATTTAGATGAAACAATATAAACAGTAATGACATGGAGAGTAAAAATGTTGCCTAAAATTTGATGGGCACTTTAAAGTACTGAAGATGAACATCAGAACAAAATAAGATGACATTTTAACAAGATAATTAGGGAAATAAAATACAGTAATTTACTATAATTCAACCTAACATGGCATGGGTCATAAAAGATTAAATACACATGGTTTTTAATGTGCAGAGTTAAACTTCCTCTTTTGAGACAAAAAACATTTACTGTGAAAGTATCTTAATATTCAGAGTTAAACTGAACAGCATTTCTTTCTCTGTACCATAACAGGTTTTTAAACTGGACCCCTTTTACTCATAAAAATCCACATAACTCTGTAGCAGAAGTGCTTCTAGAATTGCTGCTACACTAAATCACATATCATCTCACAGGATTTATGTATGTGATACATCTTGTATATGCATTAGAGTGACAGTGGAGATTTTTATTGTTCTTAGAAGCCAAACTCTCTATTCATTTTTTGAAAACAAAGACAAGGCATTCTACAATTTATATTGATCTCTGTCACATAATTGAAAAACACAAGGTTGTTTAACACAGGATAAAAAAAAAATTGCTTCCCTGTAAGAGCAATCACAGGAAAGCTGGAAGCAGCAGTTACTCCTCATCTCCTGCTTGCTTTCCTCCTAAGGGATTCAAAGCGGCCAAAGGGGTTCAAAGACAAACTGTTGGGTGGTTTAACCCATCAAACCAAGAGCCTTGGATTCCTTTCTGCCTTCTGTAGATTTTCCCCTCCTCTGCCATCTCTCAATATTCTCCAGTGATAGCACAGTTATTATCAGTACCTCTTCCATTAAGAGTGGATGTTTTAATCCAAGGTCCTCTTTTTATTTCTTTTCCCCTCACTTATGGATTAATCTGGTGATGTATAAGGCCATGTGTGATCATGTGGACAGACTGTTTCCCTAAATTTAAAGCTCAGGACTAAGACTAGTTATGGCTAAGATCCTCTTTGAATAGATAGGATACAGAAACAGCTTGGTTGACAGTAAGATCTTTCTAAATTCCTTCCTCATCTGTGGAAGGAGAAAATTTGAAGGAGACAATTTTACTAAATTTTTCTACGGAAAAAAATTCTCCAACAATTTATGAGGTCAACTGACCATTAACCATTATTGCAGCACAACTTTGTTATTTTGTTCTTCTTAAGGTATTTTTGGTTTTACATTTTCACTGCAAGTGGCAAAAAACACACACCACAATACAACAGGCATGTTGAGGGCCATTTGATTTCCCCCACAATGTCCCCAGTGTCATTCTAGGCATCAGGGTGACTGTAGTGGGGAGGCAGCGATAAAAAGAATATACAACATCCAGAAATAATTCAGCAAAATGGCCTTCTATTTTTCTGGGGGCAAGAAAAACATAAAATATCCAGGGACTTTTTCTCTTTCTGAGAAATTTTGGCTCAGCAAATTTTCATTGTTCAGTACTGTTCCCAGGCATTCTAATTGCTACATCGTTGATTATTCATTTTGCCTCTATTTAGGTGCTTATAGCTCCTTCCCAATAAACCTTGTAGCAAGCATAAGGGAAGACGTTGTTGTGACCAGTTCCAGGAAAAGAGCTATGCCATAAAATTCTATTTCCTTTGGTGAATAATTTTTTTGTTCCTGCTGCTGCTTGATTCCCAGAACCCTATTAGAAATTCTTTTGATGGCATTTTTGGGTTGTTCATAACATTGTATGATGTGCTATATTTGTTTTTCATTTTGGGTTTTTTATTTCTATTGCACATCTCTTCACCATACTGCAGTTTTTCTGGCTGCTGCTAACACTTCCAGATCTGAAGAAAAACCCTGTGGGAAGAGATACTTTTTGACATCTCTTCCGGCATGTTAACTGAAGTGTGGGAAGCTGTGGTGTTGGTGTTGACTGACATACAGATGATCATACTGTGAAAGAGAAAACATAAACACACACTTCTCAACCAGCTCATAAGTGAGCACAAGAATCTTGAATCTCACCCATTAGAATTTTTCAGCATTCTAGCAATAGCAATTACACTTATGTACCACCCCATAGCATTTAGTGAACTTTCTTGGTGGTTCACAAGGTAATTAGCATGTCCCCCAACATGCTGGGTGCTCATTTTACATTATATCTTATTTTGGAACTATTTTCAAAGTGAACTTCTCTTCAATCAAACTGAATGAGAATGGTCACATTTCTCGTGGAGAAAATAACTGAAAAAAGCACAGACAAAAAACTCCAATGTGCTCCCCTCCCCCATTTTATGCTGTAGAGTAGACTTTCCCACACAGTAGCAGAGCTTCCAAAATGGAGCTACAATGCATGAAGAGCAAAGAGATCTTGTTACTTTCAGCTAATAATGGGAGAGCTGGAAAAAAAAAGACTTGTGTTCTGTATTTTTCAACTGTAACCACATGTGCTATGAAGACATTCAGAGATGATGATCTAAGACATAAACAAAAGCTTAAGAAAGCAGCATCATGCAAAGCGATCTGTATACATGCACAAAATTTAAATTAATATGCATTCTATTATGATTTGAATTCTAAAATGTCAAAATTTCTTGGACTCGTACATCTGAAAACTGCAAACATACTACGAATATTCCTAAATACTACCTTACTTTTAAATCAACTAATTTAGATTTTTGGTGTCCTCATTACTTCTATGTTTAGTTTTCTTTTCATTTTGTTTCCTGCAATTTGTGTTCTAATTTAAAAGAAAGCATCAACAAATACTGGTCGGAGAGCAGGATCAATTCCTTCCAATTATTTAAAGATTATAGCATACTAGCATTTTTTGCCCAGCCAGCCGGGCATGTTTCTTGTGTGTGGTTGGTGGTTAGGGGTGGTTTTTTTGTGTGTTTGCGCACACACACACACACACACACACACACACACACACACACACACACACACACACACACACACGGCAGGTTTGAAATGTACAGCTCAATAGGTAGGTGTGTGTGTGTGTGTGTGTGTGTGTGTGTGTGTGTGTGTGTGTGTGTGTGTGTGTGTGTGTGTGTGTGTGTGTGTGTGTGTGTGTGTGTGTGTGAGTGAGTGAGTGAGTGAGAGAGTGAGAGAGTGAGAGAAAGAGAGAGACCGGGTGAGTACCTCCGGGGAAGTGCTTCACTTTCCTCAGTGGGAGGGTGGCAAAGACACCAGTGCCTCCCCCCCTCCCCCGTTGAAAGCAAAACACTTCCCCGGGAAGTAAAGGCAGTGAACAGAGCACCATTCGCTGCCTTTGCTTCCCAGGGAAGCTGTTCACTTCCCTCGGTGGGTGGGAACCGAAGACACCAGTGCCTTCACCCCTCCCCCGCCACCTGTGGAAAGTGATGGCTTCACTCCGGGAGGCGAAGGCTGAGAACGGAGCACCATTCTTGGCCTTCGTCTCCCTGAGTGAAGTGGAAGACGTGTGGGGAGAAGATGGGCTCTCCCCCGTCTTCTCCCTGCTATGTTAGCTGGTGTGTCGGCAGGATTTTTTTACTGTGCTTGCGCTGGCTGCCCCGCCTCCTCCACGCTCACGCCCTTCAGTCTCATTGGCTGAGGGGTGGTGCAGTGCATTGGACGCTGGGCCTTGTAGTTTTTTTCTTGCTACGTTCGTGGGGTGGTTGCCCCACTCATGGCTGGCAGACCCTGGTGGTGATGCTCGGTTGGTCTAAAGGTAAGTGTAGGCGGCTTGGATCGGGATGGTTGGGCCGGGTGTGGGCATGCATGCTGGATACCAATGGTTAATGCATCATATGTTAATTTATAAGGGAAGTGGTCGAGGGTTTACTTTGTTAGGCCATATTGTTGAGTAGGTTGGGTTTTGCTCAGATTTTACACATACTGCATGGTGCCAGTTTAGCACATCAGCTGGTCCAGATTCCAAGTATTAATTTACAAAAGAAAAGAGAAAGTATCCAGCCCATATGAAACTAGATGTATAAGGCAGAATGTGCAGCCACTGTTTGAGCCAATTGCTTTGTAAGAAGTGTTTCCATGAGATTAGCCAATGAGCGAAGTCAACAAAAGTTTAACAGGACTTCATAGAGTTATAAACTAAAGATTATGTGTAGGACTTCATAGAGTTATAAACTAAAGATTATGTGTAAATAGGAGAATGCTTGGGCTTTGCAAAAGTGCCTACAGAGAGTGGATAGAAAGCAGATAAGCCAGAGCAGTTAGTGTTGACTAGGGTATTAGCTATAGACCCCCACCCCACAAAAAAGAGCATTTGCAGTTATTATACATCTTATTTCATATGCTGCTTTGGTAGAGGGATGCAACTAGAAACATCTCAATGAATCACTGAGGACTTGAGAAGTCATCTCCTGTATTTATTTCAATAGTCAATGGGCCTACTCAAGTTGTAACTTGCTATGGGGTAGCAACCATTGACTCTTAGAGTTCTATTGTTTTATGAGTCTATGATTCTTCCCAGAATGGTATGGCTTTTTCAGCTGCTTACTAAGAAATAGATCCTGTTAAATTAAATCTAGCTGGCTGGGTATTTCAGTTTTTTACTGTGGAGCCAGAGATTGGAAGTTCATTTTTTCACTGTGCCTTCTAGGAGTAGAGCCAGACAGTGTTGCCTTGGACAAGCTTCACAGTTCCAGGGCTCCCCCAGAAGAAGGATATGATTAACCACTTCTGAGTATTCATAGGAAACCCTGAAAGGGTTTGCCAATTGATTTGACAGCTTGCAATTATTACTAAATTTAATGTTCATAAGAAATTGATGTTTCTTTATTAGGAAGAATTGACTGGCAAAGTTATATTCTTGGACTACAACTCCCAGAATTGCAGAGCCAACATCGTCAACTAACACAGTTACTGCTATGAAAACTATTCTGGTTCAAAAGTAGCATATTCAAGCTCTTCCAATTGAGCCTTGGAAATTTGTGGGTGGGATAATGAGAAAATGTTATTTTTTGGGGGGGGACATTTCAGTTGATGATGTCATCAGACTGGTGCAGCAGTAATCCTGTTTCTGGACTTCAGCAATTATTTTCATTTTTGTACGTATTAGAAGCTTCAACAATGCCAATAATTGAACCTGGACACATTATAACTCTGCATATAGCAGCACTATATAACACCTCAGTAAATTATTGCAGGTCCCTCAAATGCTATCTAAGGTTACATCAAAGATGGCACCGTAACCTATATATTTATATTGGATCATTTTTGTATCTTTTCATACATGACTATAAAATGTACACATCTATGTTTACATTGGTTATTTTTGCAAAACAACAACACAAAAATGCATTATATGCTTAAGCATTCCAGGCTAAATCCCTGTATTAAATGAGTGAAACTGATTAATTAAAGACTTATGCATTTGAGTCTTGAATTCATTAAAGTCTATAGTGAAAAATTATTATGAAATCATACCACAAACTTATCACCCTTAGAGAAAATAAATTATGGCTGTTATATCTGCCCATTACATAAAATAAAGTATGGCTTTATGCCTATGCTAAATAAATCCCAAAGAAGGGTAATGCCAAAGAGTGTTCATATTATCTAACAATTGCGCTCATCCCACATGCTAGCAAGGTGATGCTCAAGATAATACAGGATAGATTTCAGCAGCACATGGAGAGAGAATTGCCAGAGGTGCAGGCGGGTTTCAGAAGAGGCAGGGGGACTAGAGACCACATTGCTAATATACGGTGGGTCATGGAGAAAACAAAATTATATCAGAAACAAGTATACCTCTGCTTTATTGACTACCTCAAGGCCTTTGACTGCATGGATCACAATAAAATGTGGCAAGTACTTAAATGGGAATACCAGAACACCTCAGATGCCTCATGAGAAATCTGTACAAGAGTCAAGAAGCAACAGTTGGGACAGAACACAGAATGACAGAATGGTTTGGAATAGGAAAAGGAGTAAGACAAGGCTGCATTTTATCACCCTACCTTTTCAACCTATACACAGAGCACATAATGCGCAATGCAGGGATGGAGGAATCACAATATGGGATAAAAATTGCTGGGAGAAACATCAACAATTTGAGATATGCAGACAATACCACCCTAACGGCAGAAAGTGAGGAAGATTTAAAGAAGCTACTGATTAGGTTGAAAGAAGAGAGTGCTAAAGCTAGCCTGAGACTTAACATCAAGAAAACCAAGATAATGGCAACAAGCCCTATCCGCACCTGGAAAGTAGATGGGGAAGAAGTAGAAGCAGTGACGGATTTTACTTTCTTGGGATCTAGGATCACTGCAGATGGTGACTGCAGCCATGAAATAAAGAGGCAACTGATTCTAGGGAGACAAGCCATGAGAAACCTGGGGAACATAGTGAAAAGTAGAGACATCATCTTGCAAACAAAAATCCGTATAGTCAAAGCAATGGTATTCCCGGTGGTAATGTATGGATGCGAGAGCTGGATCATTAGGAAGGCTGAGCGCAGAAGAATAGACGCCTTTGAGATGTGGTGTTGGAGGAGAGTTTTGAGAGTACCCTGGACAGCGAGGAGAACAAATAAGTCAATCTTGAAAGAAATCAGTCCTGACTGCTCCTTAGAAGGTCAAATAGTACAGACGACGCTGAAGTACTTTAGACACCAAATGAGAAGGGAGGATTCACTTGAGAAAGCCTTGATGCTGGGAAAGGTGGAAGGCAAAAGAAAAAGGGGACGGCCAAGGATGAGATGGCTGGATGGCATTATGGACGCAGCGGGCACCGAGCTGAGCGGGCTGAGGAGGATGGTGGAGGACAGGGGTGCCTGGAGATCAATGGTCCATAGGGTCACAAAGGGTCGGAATCGACTGTGCGACTGAACAACAACAACAACAAATAAATCCCTACAAGTAGTATCCTATTGTTTTTACAGAGATTATGTATAATAAATAATGCACTAGAAAATATATGTGACACAACCACTTAAATGTAGGAGTTGTCAGCTATTTTCTTATTCATCCAACTCTTTAGTCATATTTAAGGAGTGGGAAATGTGAGTTCTCAGTTAAGGAATAGTGCTGGTGGCCTCAAATTGAAACATCTATGGTTGTGCAAAATCTCCTATTTACAAGAAGGCTTAATAATATCTTTTTTAAATTAAGAAACATACAAAACAATAAGGTAATATCAGGTACATCAAGATAACATGAGATTTATCTGAGATCATAGAGATTTAAAAATAGAAAATATGCTAATGATGAGTTACCTAAAACAGAAATAAGAGAGATAAATAATGATCACTATATAAAGACAGGAGCTTAATACAAGGAAAGTATTAGCGAAACAAATAATTTCATAGAAGTGCCAGAAAGAAGGGTAGAATATATAAATCACCATGGCTATTTGCAAAGATTATAAAGGGAATCATACAGAATGGAATGAGGTACAAGCATGAGGATTTATTTTGGTGCTGTAGTCTAGTTAGGGGTGCCCAAACTACTATGGTGACCCTATGAACGAGTGATCTGGAAAATGTCCTGTCTTCAGTAACCCTGCTCAACTCCTGCCTATGGCATCCTTTAGGGAGTCAACACATCTTGTATTTGGTCTTTCTCTTTTATTTCTGCTTCAACATTTCCCAGCATTTTTTCCTTTCCCAGAGAACCTTGCCTTCTCATGTTGTGACTCAGTTTCATCCTTTTCACATCTAGAGATAATTCAACCTTGATTTGTTCTAGGATTCACTTGTTCAACTTTCTGGAAGTAAAGGATATTCACAAATTGTTTTCCTGTCAGCTATACATTAATTCAGGATACAGCAGCTCAAAGTGTTTCTTTTTCTCTAGATACTATGTATTTTCCTGAAATTGTAAGGTGCATTTCAGTGATCAAGTGAATGAACATATTTTATCATCTAATAATCTTTGAGTGTACTGCAGGCAGCTCCATGATATGATATTTTTATTTTAAACTTACGTTAAATCCTTTTGCAATCCTGTGATTTAGGGACAACTCACATGCTTTTTTCAAGATTATTGTGTCACATAATCTTCTATCTCATTATAACCTCACTTGACAAAATGAATCCTTACCTTTTTCTGAAATATTATGGTAACTGCTTGTTACTTTGCTTTAAAAAGGTAAAGGTTTCCCTTGCTCGAAAGCCAGTCATATCCGACTCTAGGGTTCAGTGCTCATATCTGTTTCAAAGCCGAAGAGCCAGCGCTGTCTGCTTCTGCAGACGTTTCCGTGGTCATGTGGCAGGCATGATTAGCATTCATAGCATTCATTTACTCACAACTCATTTTATGCAATCTAGAAAATAGTTCAACTAAACAATAGCTAGCTCCTATCACCAGAAGCTGGCTATTAAAATAAACAATGCTGGATTTAATAGTGGACATTTGAACATTACTTTTGTATGTTGCAAGAAATTTCCAGGTAGAAATGTTAAAGGCATTGTACTAGAACAGTGATGGGGAACCTTTTAGAAACCAAGTGCCCAAACTCAACAAGTTGCCATCCATGCTACAGAGGGGTGTGGAAAACTCTTTGCTGGTGGGAGGGAGTGCTCCAATTGTGCTGCTGGGCAGAGAGTCGGAGCAAACACTGTGCTGAGGCAATTGTGTGTGCACCCACAGAGAGTGCTCTGAGTGCCATAGGTTCACCACCACTGTCCTAGAACAAGGGAATAGTCCCCCCTTTTTTTTTTCCACTCCGGAGTTTAGGATAAAGAAAAGCATTTTGAAAAATTGGATTTTTAGGGGAAACTATTCAAGCCTTCATTTGTTGTGTATGGAATATTACATGGCTCAAATAAATGAATGCAAGCGCGGCGCCAAAATGGCCGCCGCGCACTTTGCGGGCCCCCCCCCAGGACAGAGAATCCGGGTAGTTAGGGGCGTGGCCAGCTCCCTTATAAAAGGGATGGCCACGAGGCAGCCGAGCTGCCATTTTACCTCAGCGACGGAGCGGAGAAGTCTTTTCCCCTGTGTCTCCGTCGCGCTTTAGCCTACCGGGAAGCCTTTTGGTAGCGGTTCTGCCTTGCTGGCTTCCCTTCTTGCTTCGGTGGAGATGCCTTCGAAGAAGAAGGCAGCTTCTAGTGCAGCTCGCGCTGTTAGGAGGCGCAACCCAGGTCGGAGGACCGCGGTGCCGCCTCCTCAACAGCCGCCTTTGCCGGCCCCTGCCGGGGCCAGCGGAATGGGGTCTATTGCCCCTTGGCCCGATCAGAGTGCGGGCGCGGAAGGCGTTCCGGCCCGCGGCCCGCGAGCGGTGGACACCGCTCCTGCACCTGCCCACCCTGTTGGGCCTACTCATCTTGGGTCGCAGCCTCCCCCGGGGCCCTCCAGCCTTGGGGGGTGGTGCGGCCCCCTGCCTTGGCAGGTTTCTCCACCGACCCTGCCGGGCTTCGGTGCTGGCCAATGGCCATATTCGGGTCCTGGGGTACAGGGACCTGCACCCGCGCCTGGACCAGGCGGGCCGGCCGGCCCTTTGCCCCTGGTCAACGTGGACACCTTATTGGCCTGCATCGCGGCCCTGGAAGCGTCGTTGGCTCGGGCCAGTCAGGCGGGCGCCCCCTTCGGGGTCCCTTTTGAGGCGATGTCGGCAGGAGGACAACAGCCGGCAGGGAGGGTCGAGCTGCTGCAGGCGCATGGCGCGGTTTCGGCCACTGCCTCGCAGCTCCCCAGCCAGCAGCCAGGTGCGGGTCAAGCCCCGGTGATGAGCTCTACGTCGGTCGTGAGCTCCGACGCCCCCAGTGGGCCGGAACCCCCGGTGGGGGCGGCCCGCGGGGGTGCAGCATGTGAGTATACGGTGCAAGCGAGTACATCCACACACATCCCCAATATGGGGGGGTCTTTCAATGGCCTTGGCCTCGCGCGGGTGGTGCGGGGGCCACGCTATCGGCAACCCACCCGGCGACGACGACTGCCACCTTGGGTACTGGGGTGGGTACTTTTTCTTACACTCCGGGGAATGTGCTGGGGGTGGCTGGTTTAGCTCAGGCCCCTTTTCCTAGGCCGGCTGTGCCTTTTTCGGCTTTGCCGACGGCGGGGTATTCCTTGCCACTAGGTGATCACTTGGCACAGACTACCAGAGAAAAGATATGGCGGGGGGAATACGTAGATATCTTCTCACTCCTGAACAGAGAGCCCACCAAGGAGGAAAGGGAGGGACAGGATGAGAAGGACAAGGAGCAGGCACGCCGCCGTAAGCCGCCGCGTACCTGGGCCAATTGGCTCCCCGCTTATTTAATATACATGGCGGTGTATTTGAGGGCGCGGCCGGATTTAGCTATTCCCATGGTCCAATATTTGGACAATATATACAGGGCAATGGTTGATTTCCCGGGCCCCTCATGGCTAGCGTATGATGAGGAATTCCGTATGAGGATTCCCCTCCACCCCGAGATGAGATGGGATGAGCCGTGCCAGAGGCTTTGGCTCTTGTATATGATGCCTACACGCCCTGCCCCGGGAGATAGATACCATTGCGGACATGCGGTCCAGCGAGCGGCTCCAGCGCAGGTTACCCGCCAGGCGGCGGGGCAGGGGGTTCCAGCCCGCCTGCTGTGCTGGACTTTCTCGTCCAATGGTTCCTGCAATAGAAAGAATTGCAGGTATAAGCATGAGTGTCCCACATGTTCGGGCCCCCACGCAGCCTCTGCCTGTCCCAGACCTGGGGGGGCACGAGGCAGAGGGAGGGGTGGACAGTGGGCTGGCAAGACTGCCGCGGATAGAGCTGGTTCTCCAAAAGGCCCCCTCCCCAATTAATGTGGACATGCTGGAGCGTTGGCTCGCATCGTACCCGAAGGGGGAAGACGGGGAGTATCTCCTTCAGGGTTTTAAGCAGGGATTCCGTATTCCTTTCATGGGTGATAGGTCCCCTCAGGATGCCCCCAACCTGTTATCCCTCAGAGGGAGGGAGGATGTGGCTGCGGCCAGCATTAAGAAAGAGTTAGATGCGGGCAGGGTCGCTGGACCTTTCCCTGCACCCCCGTTTCCCAATTTTAAGGTGTCGCCACTGGGCTTGGTCCCCAAAAAGTCCCTAGGCGAGTTTCGCCTTATTCATCATTTGTCCTACCCAGCCGGCCGATCGGTCAATGATGCTATTCCTGATGACCTCTGTTCAGTCAGGTATACATCGTTTGACCATGCGTTGCGCATGGTACGCTCGTGTGGCCCGGGTGCCTTGCTGGCCAAGTGTGACATTAAGTCGGCTTTTCGCCTCTTGCCAGTGCATCCGGGCGACTTTGAGTTGCTGGGTTTTAAATTTAAGGGTGAATATTATTTTGATAAGGCCATGCCTTTTGGCTGCTCCATATCATGCTCGGCATTCGAGCGTTTTAGTACCTTCCTAGAGTGGGCTTTCGTCCGCAGGTCAGGGTCCCGGTCTGTAGCCCATTACCTGGATGATTTTTTATTCGGGGGTGAACGGGGCTGGGACACGTGCACACGTCTCCTCAACACATTTCAGACGCTAATGGAGGAACTTGGTGTCCCTTTAGCGCCCGAAAAGACCGAGGGCCCATCTACCAAGCTAGTATTCCTGGGGGTTGAGATTGACACAGTAGTGCAGGCTTCTAGGTTGCCGGGTGATAAGGTGTCCAGGATAGTGGCCCTTATCTCGGAATTGCTGGCCAAGCGTAAGGCATCCCTGAGGGAACTGCAGGTGCTACATGGTCACCTCAATTTTGCCTGCAGGGTGGTCGTACCGGGCAGGGCTTTTGCCCGGCGCTTATGCGACGCCATGGCAGGGTTATCCAGGCCCCACCACAGAGTCAGGCTTACCCGGGGTATCAGGGCAGACATGTTTGTCTGGTTGCAATTCCTGAGGGAGTTCAATGGGGTCTCATTTTGGAGGTCTGACCTCCTGGCATCCCCCAATTTCCAGATCCAGTCTGACGCCTCAGGATCCCTGGGTTATGGGATGTACTTCAATGGGAAGTGGGCCTATGGTGGGTGGCCACCGGCATGGGCAGGCACAGGTCGCCTGCGGGATCTCACATACCTGGAATTTTTCCCTATTCTGGGGGCTTTGATGCTATGGGGCGAACAGTGGGCTAATTCGGTGGTGCATTTCTGGTGCGACAATGCTGCTGTTGTCCACATCGTTAATGCACAGACTTCCAAATCGCCCAGGGTTATGGAACTAGTGCGCCATTTTGTGCTGCGCTGCCTGCGCCTCAACGTCTTGTTCAGGGCCAGGCATGTCCCTGCGATTAATAATGATATTGCTGACGCTTTGTCCCGCCTGCAGATCTCCCGGTTCCGCGCCTTGGCCCCGGATGCGGAGGAATTTCCCTCGCCACTCCCGGACGAGATCTGGACTATTGGCAAGGAGAGGTGAACCGGGCGATTGGCCTGTCACTAGCGCCACGCACGCGTAAGGCGTACCAACAAGCATTCAATTCTTACAGGGCATTTTCGGCTCAATGTCACCTGCCAGAGACCTGGCCTATCCCGGTGGACCATGTTCTGCGGTTCATGGTTCACCTGCATGCACAGGGCCTTGCACCTCGCACCATAGCATCCAAGCTCTCGGCGTTGGCTTTTATGGCCAAAGTGGGAGGTCATGTGGATACCACCTCTGACTTCCGCGTGAGACATGTTTTGGAGGGGTGGGTGCGCGAGCGCGGGCGTTGCCCGGACGACCGGCACCCTATTTCCCCAGGGGTTCTTACCCAGTTGGCCCGGGGCTGGCCAGGCCTCTGTTTTGATCATTATGAGGCAGCCCTTTTCCATGCAGCCACAACGGTGGCATTTTTTGGAGCGCTCCGCGTCAGCGAACTCGTGATGCTGTCTAAGGCGGATGCAAGTGGTAGGGCACTGGAACTCGAAGATGTCTATGTAGCCAAAGACTGGGCCCAGTTGAGGATACGCTCCTCTAAAACAGATCAGCATGGCGTAGGCAGTGGTGTAAGACTGCTACGTTGTTCTTTGGCAGACATCTGTCCGGTTGGTGCCCTACAGGAATTCCTGGCACTGCGTGGCATGCACCACGGCCCGTTTTTCTGTCACCAAGATGGGTCTCCCCTTACTAAATTTCAGTTTTGGAAGGTGACAGCCAGAGCCCTCACCAGGGTGGGCCTACCAGGTGCCCGTTATGGCACACATTCGTTCCGTATTGGTGCAGCCTCTACAGCAGCTGCTTTTGGGTACTCTGGGGCTGACATACGCAGCATGGGGAGGTGGGGCTCGCAATGTTTTCAGTTTTATGTGCGCCCACTCCCGCCATGAGTACCAATCCAGTCACCTTACCGCCTTTTTTCTCAATTTTCTTACAGACCCTGGGTGTCGTATTACACCGGTGACAGTATGGCTGGTGGGCCACAGCTATGTGCACAGGGCAGCGCGTTACGCTGCGGCGACAGAGTGGGGACCCCGACTGGGACTGGGTGACCACGCCAGTCTCACATGGCATGGTAAGCCTGGGATGTTATGGCGGGAGCTGCGGCCTTTCCTTTTTTCTGGCCTGGGTGCTGACCCGCCTGACATTCTCATTATCCACCTGGGGGGCAATGATTTGGGCCAGGTCACCGGCTTATCGCTCAAGCATGCGATTTGCGAGGAACTTGCCTACTTGCATTATGTCTGGCCTGCCACAACCCTGGTGTGGTCGGACATTGTTCCGCGCCATTCTTACAGAGGGGGCGTTAACCTCATGGCCCTTGACCGTGCTAGGCGCACGGTCAATAGGGCGGTGGCGCGGTTTCTTGCCGACAGGGCTTGGGGACGGGTCAGTCATCACCCCGATATTAGCCTGCAAAATTATGACTTGTACGCAGGGGATGGGGTCCATCTGTCGCGAGGAGGTATGGACCTCCTGTTGGGTGATTGGCGATGAGGCCTGTTGACCGAGCTGACGGTCTGGGGGGGGGCGTCAGGTCTTCTTTGAAGCCCCTCCGTGTGGCGGGTAGCACTGGTAAGGTAAACAGTATGACCCACAAGTATCCGGCAGGTTCGCAATTGACTGGACAACACTAGACAGGAATAAATTAGTTAAACGTTGTCCGGTCAACGACGAACCAGGCGATGGGGTGATGACGATTGCTAACCAGCATGCATCACCCCTGTGATTTCACGGATACGCGTCAGAGGGTGGGGTCATGAGTTAGTTATTGACTACGGTCAACAATTTGTTTGTTGTCAACAAACAAATTGATACAAATTGATACATTGTAACCAATTGCCGTTGGCAATTTTGGGGTGGTACCTTACCAGTGTTACTTCGGCCTGCTTGCCTTATGAATTATGAATGGTCGTTTTACCAATACAAATTTATAATTCGGACTAGGGCATTGAATCAATAAATGTGGCCCGGTGCTGTTATCCACTTTCAATGTTGTCTGTGTCCGTTATTGGGGGGGTGCGCCTGCAATGCAAGCGCGGCACCAAAATGGCCGCCGCGCACTTTGCGGGCCCCCCCCACAGGACAGAGAATCCGGGTAGTTAGGGGCGTGGCCAGCTCCCTTATAAAAGGGATGGCCACGAGGCAGCCGAGCTGCCATTTTACCTCAGCGACGGAGCGGAGAAGTCTTTTCCCCTCCACCCCCTCCCTAGTTAACAGTGTGATATTTTGGTCGCTTCGGGGCCGGGTGGGAATTTTTGGCTGGGACCCATATTGGCTTCCGGGTCCTGGCTTTTTTGCCCATCCCACACTGTTGCTATGGTTTGATATAGGGGTCTTCTGTGTTCATAACGTTGACTTTGGTCACATTGGCGGGTAGCACTGGTAAGGTAAACAGTATGACCCACAAGTATCCGGCAGGTTCGCAATTGACTGGACAACACTAGACAGGAATAAATTAGTTAAACGTTGTCCGGTCAACGACGAACCAGGCGATGGGGTGATGACGATTGCTAACCAGCATGCATCACCCCTGTGATTTCACGGATACGCGTCAGAGGGTGGGGTCATGAGTTAGTTATTGACTACGGTCAACAATTTGTTTGTTGTCAACAAACAAATTGATACAAATTGATACATTGTAACCAATTGCCGTTGGCAATTTTGGGGTGGTACCTTACCAGTGTTACTTCGGCCTGCTTGCCTTATGAATTATGATTGGTCGTTTTACCAATACAAATTTATAATTCGGACTAGGGCATTGAATCAATAAATGTGGCCCGGTGCTGTTATCCACTTTCAATGTTGTCTGTGTCCGTTATTGGGGGGGTGCGCCTGCAATGTATATTTTGACTACCTAGGCTTGTAAAAGGGAGGTGGATACCACAAAGATGTCATGGCCAAAATGCAGAAGTAAGTCACAACTAGGGTAGGCCCATTGAAATTTACAAGATAGTTTAATTTATAAAAGAGCTGATTCCATTGATTCAATGGGCTTACTAAAGTTATAACTTGCTACTGGGTTTCAGCCAAACATTAGTAAACATGCATTTCTTGAATATATTTAAAGCAGATGTACAAGCCATTGTGAGATTAAACTAGATTGCATACATTTTAAAGGAGAGCAAAGAAATATTGTCTTTACAGTGTAGTTACAGTACTCATTGGTTCCTTAAGAGTTCACATAAAGAAAAAGCTAAGACTATAATCTCTTCTCAGATAACATCTTCTTTTAATTCCCAGTTCATAGAACATTTATGGGGAAAGAATATACTATTTTCTGTTTGATAAGCTTAATGAAAGTCAATGTTATAGAAGTACTCAAAGTCCAAGACTGTTTTTTTTTTTTAAAAAACTATCACAGTAGGATAGACTCATGAAAAGGACAAATAAAATGTTATTTCTCAGATCACATGTTATTCTTTGCTAAAAATTCTATTGAATAAAAAATGTATTCTTCAACTGCAGTGGAGGAAAAGATCTATAAGCTAGGCACTTATTACAGTGAATACACATGTATGCAAGGAGAGAGAGAATATTCATCTACACCGCAGGTACCATTTTTCAAAAAGCCTCCAATGGCAATGTTAAAGACTAAGAGTCTTTATCTAGTGAGAACAAATATTTTGAGGAACAGATTGCAGCACTGAAGATGGAAAAATTAGGCCTTTCCTCTATAGGGGACCCTCCAAAATACTTTTGAGTGTTCCTGTTATGTGTGTATTTACAGCTATCAGATTGCTGCATCTAACCTATGATGATTCTAGTATGGTTTCCAAAATATTTTTTTTTACCATCTGAAAATTAGTTTCAATGGCTGATTAGGGATTTTAACCCATGTATCTGGAGTACAGTGGAATCTATTCTCTACCCTACATTGATTATTTAATTTCTCAAACCTACACTGGTTTCAATAAAAGGGTGATTTGTGTGTGTGGAGGGGTTGGTGCATGGTCACAGCATTAGGAAGGAGATGGTCAGTCATTTCCAGCAGTGCTTATATATTCATAAAATAAGCCTGAAGGAAGGAAGGAAAGCAAGTATGGGTCTGCCACCTAGGGCCTGAGAGAATGATGTCAAGAGTGGGTTGGATATCATTTGTTATGCATGTGAGTAGTCTTAGTTGTGGGCTGAATGTCACAACTAGCAGTGTTCAGTCATTTTCTCTTCTGCATCTGTCTTGCAGTCGGTTGTTTCTAGCCCCATTAATTTGTTGTTTAACCATACTGGGTGGGTACATTAGTTACATTTTATTGTCAAAGGTGAAATAGTTGTGCATCAGCACATAGTTGATGAAAGTGGTGACTATGTGGGTTTTGTCCTTATTTTGAATAGATTTCTCACAGCCTATAGTTAGTTTGTCTCTGTGTGGGCTGTTAGTGTAGAAAGCTTTTACATCCATTGTGGTTAAAATATAGTTGTCTGGGAGGCTAACCAAATTGTTTGCCATTTCACAGGAAATGTGTAGCAGGGGAAACAGCACTTGGAGGTAGTAACAAACAACATATGTACCTCTAACTAGTTACATAAACAGTAAGTAGAAAGTAATAACTTGCTATGACGTTGTAGTAAAAGCAGTGGTGGGATTCAGCAGGTTTGCCCCAGTTCACCAGAACCAGAAATTCTGGCTGACCCTGCCCATCCAAGTTTTGAAATAAAGTACAGTAATACCTCATACAAAGTCCGCTTCATATAACATCGGATTCATACAACATCACCTAATTCCTTGAAAAAAGTTGCCTCATACAAAGTCGCTGCGACTTTGTATGAGGCATTGCAGTTTTTCCCCAGGTTGCATTGTGCCTGGGCAGTATAAAAGGCAGGACACATGCGTGCATTGCTCTTGTGGGTTTTGCACAAGGCGAAGAGTGTTTAGGAGTGGTTTTGAGCGTGATTTTGGATTTTTTCATCAGAATTTTTAGAAGCATTCCTGGGATTTTTGCAGCATTCTTCATGTTCTTGGACAATCAGGGTTGTTTGACATGTTTTTGTAATGTTTTTAGCCTTTAGACAATGATTTCTTAAAGTTCTGTCAGTTTCCTGTCTGTTTCCTTGACTTTGCCCTGAAGTCTGTGCTGTTACAGTACAATGTATCTCTATGTAAATGACGTTGTACGAAGCATCGCGACAAGGATTTGGACATTGTATGAGGCATCTCAGATAGGATTGCATGCCTCATACAAAGTCCAAATCCGTATAAAGTCCAAACTTGTGGAAACAAGTTTGGATGTTGTATGAGGTATCACTGTAGTCCTAATTTGGGTGCAAAGCAGGGCTTTCCCCCAGATTATAATCCCAAACATCACATTTGTTTCTATCTTCGATTCTCCATCCACTTTTGGATAACCCAGACTACTGCTTTTTGCTCAATTACTTCACTATGTAGATGGGCCAAAGGAACTTGGTTTCAGTTGTTATATTGAAAACTCTTCATAGCTTTAGCATTTCAGTTTGTATGTTGCAATCAGTCCATGTTTTTGTTAATGTTTAATAGCATTTAAAATGAAATTAAACCATTATTTTGAGCAAATCTAATGATTCTGACATGCCACAAGGGACTGTTTAAATAAAAAATCAGAGTGGGCAATATGCCTTGGTAGATAATATCATAACAGTCTCCCTCTCAAAAGCATTAAAATAGCGCCATTATTTGGTGTCATTAAATCATACCTATTCATTTCAAGATTCACCAAGAGATGTCATGCATGAGGATTTAGATAAAAAGTTTATTTAGAATATTTACAAACCGATACAAAACACAATTGATAACAATGAGATCATTTCCTTGTGTATTTTCAAGGCATATAAAGATGACCTGTACAGATAACAAAAAAACCAAGCCTAGCACCAACTCCAGTTAGTATTTTCTTTTCTTGTGCCTCAGGCTCAGTACAGAGCCACAGGCAAATCCTTTAAGTTGGAATTTGTTTATTCCTTTTTGTACAGGTTTACTATACAGATCCACTGATATGTAAGAAACAGAAGTGAAGCTGATTTGTACTACTGAAAAAAATTACAGCTGAAGAATAATACAAACACATTTTAAAAAGGCTTTTTACAGCCATACTAACCACAAAACAATAAATGGAGGACTGAAACATTATCAAATCCTGAATCCAATGCAACATGATTTTTAAAAGTGTTTTAAAGGATTTTTAAAAGCTTAGCTGATTTTTCTTTTATTCTTTTATTGTTGTTAACTGATTATTTATTGTCCTTTTAAATTAAAAATAATAATTTTAAAGTTTAATTGCCATAAAGTCAATTCCAACTTACAGTGACCCTTTCCAGAGCTTTCTAGATATAGAATACACAGAATAGCAAAGCAAAAAGCAAAGCATTTACACTTATTATACCACCCCACAGCATTCTCTGGATCAGGGGTTCCCAAAGTTTTCCCACCAGGGGCCAGTTCCCGCCACTGACCCTCAGCTGTGTAGGCCGGAGGCATGGCTCTGCCCATTGCTTACATTTTTGTTGGCAGTGGTGGCTGCTGTGCCAATTGCACCATTTTTGTTGCTTCTTGCACAGCCTCCACTGCTTCCCAGGGTGGCGGGAGGATTTTTGGAGCATTTTTACTCCATTTCAGATTTTTTTCTCCCCTTCTCTGCTGCATTTTGGCAGCCAAACTGAGGCAGTTGGGAACTTCCCCATTCTTCACTGGGAACCTAGGCACTGACAAAAGCTCTGCCCAGGACTGGAAGTCCCCAACCTCCGCAGTTTGGCTGCCGAAACACAGTGGAGAAGCTGCAAAAATATCCCAAAATGGAGCAAAAATGCTTCGAAAAGCCTCCCGCCACCCTGGGAAATGGCAGCAGCTGTGTAAGAATCCACAAAAATGGTGTGGTTGGTGCCACTGCTGCAGTAAGTGACATATTGCATGGTGGTGGTAGTTTCTGGAGGTGCCAAGGTGGCCATCACAGGCTGTATTAATGAGCTCCATGGGCTGGTTTAGGTCCACAGGCCATAGGTTGGGAACCCCTGCTCTGGATGGTTCACAAGTTAATTAGCATTTTGCCCCAAACATGCTGGGTACTCATTTTACCAAACTCAGAAGGGTGGAAGGCTGAGGCAACCTTGATCCATGGTCAGGATTACAGTACAGAAGTTTAAGCACTGCACCACCAGGGCTCCTTTCTGGGCGTATATTGGAACTGTACAACAAGTCCATTAGAGAAGAATAAGTTCTTACCTTTGGCAAAAAAATTCTCTGGAATGTTATGATTTATCTATTGCTCCTTTATTTACTAATGTTCTTTGCTATATTTTATTGCTTAACTACTCTTCCAGTTCTATAGAAATTTAATGAATTAATTTGGCTTCTGTAAAGTCAAGGGAACTACACTAATTTAGTTTTTTTTTTAAAAAGAGCATCATTGTTTCAAATTTATCAGTAAAACTCGGCACATGATTCAGCTAAAAATCAGTACAAACTGCTGACTTTCATCTTTTTAATTAATCAATGACCCTGGCCTAAAGCTATTTGTAAGCTACCTAGATGCATACAAAGACCATCTCTGTCAGCAGTAACCACGTACTGCATATATTTAGTATAGTAAGTTCACTGGAAATTTCTAAAAAAAAGATTTGTAAGCCATTTTCAAATTAAAATGGTAATTAGTAACAAGTTATAACTAACAAAATGAGACTGCTTTACAGACTGTTACATTGCTACGTGCTAGGTAACATATAATACCAGAATCAAATTTTCTTCACAGATCTGTTTATTCCTATTTCATTTTCAGCTTTGTGACATACTTTGTAACAAAAGCTACCAACATCCTATTGAATAGTATCTCTAAATAATGCATTAACAAGGCGCCTCCATAGTATTAGCTTTTTTTGGCTATGTTATTATATGTTATGTTATTATATGCTGATGGTGCATAAGAAAGAAAGAAAGAAAAAGGTTTTTTTTGGCAGTAAAATTTTTGTATAACTAATAGGCTAGAACTTTAGATAGTTGTAAAGTTCCCTATGGGACAGTAGTGGCTCAAGTGGTTAAGCTGCTGAACTCGCTGACTGTAAGGTCAGAGTTTGATTCTCAGGTACTGCATGTACCAGCTCCTGCCAACCTAGCAGTACAAAAGCAAGAAATAGCAAGTAGATAAATAGGGACCACTTTGGTGGGAAGGTAAACAGTGTTCCAAGCACTCTGGTGTTGAGGCATGTCCACGGAAACATCTGCAAGTGCAGATAGTGCTGGTTCTTTGGCTATAAGCAGAGATGAGCACTGAACCCTAGAGTTGGATACGACTGGCTTTGCAGGCGCACCCCCCAAAAAAGGACTCAGACACCGGTATAAGTGGATAATGGCATTGGGCCACATTTATTGATTCATGCCCTGACCGAATTATAAATTTCAATTGGTACTCAGCCAATTATAATTCTTAAGGCAAGCAGGCCGCAGTAACACTGGTAAGGTTCCTCCCTAAATTGCCAACGGCAATTAGCTACAATGTATCCATTTGTATTAATTTGTTTGTTGACAACAAACAAATTGTTGACCGTAGTCAATCAACTATCTACTGACCCCACCCTCTGACGTGTATCCGTAAAATCACGTGGTGATGCATGCTGAATAGCTCGTGCCATCACCCCATTGCCTGGTTCATCGTTGACCGGTCAACATTAACCAACTTGTACCTATCTAGTGTTGGCCAGTCAATTGCGAACCTGCCGGATACCTGTGGGTCATAAATATTTACCTTACCAGTGCTACCCGCCACACGGGGAGGCTTAATACTCACCGCCCCCCCCAGACCGTCAGCTCGGTCAACAGGCCTGCTTGCACATCCTCCAAAAAGAGGTCCATACCTCTGGGCAACAGATGGACCCCATCCCCTGTGTAAAGGTCATAATTTTGGAGACTAATCTTGGGGTGTCGGATGACCCGCCCCAAACCCTTGTCAGCAAAGAACTGGGCCACTGCCCTGTTCACCGAGCGACGAGCGCGGTCAAGGGCCTGGAGGTTGATACCCCCCCCCTGTAAGTGTGACGCGGTATGATGTCCGACCATAGCAGGGTTGTGGCAGGCCACACATAATGCAAATAAGCCAGGTCGCTGCAGATCATATGTTTTAAAGAAAGGCCAGTGACCTGGCCCAGGTCATTGCCTCCGAGGTGCAGCACCAAGACATCAGGCGGTTCAGCATCCCTGATGGAGAAAAGGAATGGCAACAGTTCCCGCCATAACATTCCGCGCTTACTGTACCACCTGATACATGCGGATGCACGTAGTCCAAGCTGGGGTCCCCACTCTGTCGCCGCAGCGTACTGCACTGCCCAGTGCACATAGCTGTGGCCCACCAGCCATACTGCCACCGGTGTGCGGCGACACACAGGGTCTGTAAAGAAAAAAGAGACAGGACAGTGACTTATCTGGTACTCACACTTGAAGAGGGCGAACATATAGTTCAAAACACTTCGATCCCCACCTCCCCATATGGCATATATCAGCCTCAGAGTACCCAAATGCGGCTGCAGTTGAAGCAGCTCCTATTCTAAAAGAATGGGTGCCGTAACGAGCCCCAGGGAGGCCAACACTGGACAGCGCCTTACCGGTCACCTTCCAAAATTGAAATTTAGTAAGGGGAGACCCATCTTGGTGGCAGAAAAATGGGCCAGGATGCGTACCACGCATTGCAATGAACTCTTGTAGGGCACCAACCGGACAGATGTCTGCAATGGAACATCGTAGCAGTCTAACACCACTGCCTATGCCGTGCTGATCGACCTTCAAGGACCGTATCCTCAACTGAGCCCACTCATTAGAGACATAGACATCTTCAAGTTCCAGTGCCCTACGTGCCGCATCCGCCTTAGACAGTAGCACCAGCTCACTGATGCGGAGCGCTCCAAAAAAGGCCACCGTGGTAGCCGCATGAAACAGAGCTGCCTCATACCTGTCAAAACACAGGTCATGCCAGCCTCGTGCAAGGTGGGTAAGAACACCCAGGGAAATAGGGTGGCGAGTGTCCGGGCGACGTCCACGTTCCCGTGTCCACCCCTCCAAAACATGTCGTATATGGAAATCGTTCGTGCTGTCAGCAGAACCCCTCACTTTGGCCATGAATGCCAGTGCTGACAGCCTGGATGCTATGGTGCGGGGAGCTAGACCCTGACTATGCAGGTAGACCATAAATTGGAGGAGGTGTGCAACCGGAATGGGCCATGCCTCGGGCAACTGGAGTTGCTCACAGAACATTCTAAATTGACTGAATGCATGGTGATACGCCTTACGCGTGCGGGGCGCCAGCAACATGCCGATCGCCCGGTTCACCTCTCCTTGCCAAACGTCCAAATCTCATCCGGAAGCGGCGAGGGTAACTCCTCTGCGTCTGGAGCCAAGGCGCGGAACCGGGGGATCTGCAGGCGGGACAAAGCATCAGCAATATCGTTATTAATGCCTGGTACATGTCTGGCCCTGAAAAGCACATTGAGGTGTAGGTAACGCAACACAAACTGCCTAACTAAATCCATGACCCTGGGTGATTTAGATGTCTGGGAGTTGACAATGTGCACGACCGCAGCATTGTCACACCAGAAATGAACCACAGAATTGGCCCACTCTCCGCCCCATAGCATCAAAGCTCCCAGTATCGGGAAGAACTCCAGGAATGTCAGATCGCGTAGATGATCAGTGCCCCGCCATGCTGGAGGCCATCGGCCCACCTCCCTTCAAAGTAAATCCCATATCCGAGGGACCCTGAGGTGTCCGACTGAACCTGGAACCTAGGGGAAACCAAAAGGTCAGACCTCCAAAATGACACCCCATTGAAGTCCCTCAGAAATTTAAGCCAAACCAACATGTCAGCCCACATGCCCTTGTTCAGTCGGACCCTGTGATAGCACCTGGATAGGCCAGCCATGGCGTCGCATAAGCGTCGAGCAAAAGCTCTGCCAGGCGCGACCACCCTGCAAGCGAAGTTAAGGTGACCATGTAAAACCTGGAGCTCACGAAGTGACACCTTGCGTTTGGCCAGTAAGGCCAAAATCAACGCAGTGATCCGGGTAACCTTATCCATGGGTAACCTGGATGCCTGCGAGACTGTGTCAATTTCTATACCCAGAAATGTGAGCTTAGTTGATGGGCCCTCGGTCTTTTCGGGCGCTAAAGGGACACCGAGTTCCTGCATTAGTGTCTGAAATGTATTGAGGAGACGCGTACACGTGTCCCAGCCCCGTTCACCCCCGAACAAGAAATCATCGAGGTAATGGGCTACAGACCGGGACCCAGACCTGCGAACAAAGGCCCACTGTAGGAAGGTGCTAAAACGTTCGAATGCTGAACAGGAAATAGAGCAGCCAAAAGGCATGGCTTTATCGAAATAAAATTTTCCTTGGAATTTGAAACCCAGCAACTCAAAATCGCCCGGGTGCACAGGCAATAAACGGAATGCCGACTTAATGTCGCATTTTGCCAGGAGTGCGCCCGGGCCACAAGAGCGCACCATGCGCAAGGCCTGGTCAAATGATGTATACCTGACTGAACAAAGGTGATCAGGAATGGCATCATTGACCGAATGGCCCGCCGGGTATGACAGGTGGTGAATCAAACGAAACTCCCCAGGGGTCTTTTTGGGCACCAACCCTAAAGGGGAAACCTTCAGATTGGTAAAGGGGGGCCTGGGAAAGGGGCCAGCCACCCTACCTGCTTTAACCTCCTTAGCAATACTAAGGGCGGCAACCTCCTCCCTACCCCTCAGGGAAAGTAGATTAGGGGCATCTTGTGGGCCCCGCACCGCTGTGAATGGTATGCGAAAGCCCCGCTGGAAACCTTCGAGGAGGTACCTAGCATCCTCCCTCCTTGGGTAAGATGAGAGCCATCGCTCCAACATAGCTATGTTAACCGGGGAGGGGGCCTTTTGAGTGACCAGTTCCATCAGCGGCAGGTTTGCCCGCTCCTTGTCCACCTCTACCTCTGCCCCGTGGCCCACCTGCTCGCGGACACGCAGCGGCGGCGTGGGGGCCAGCGCAAGAGGGACACTCGTGTTTGTATCTGCATTGTTTCCTATTGCATACACCATTGGCCGAGAAGCTCCAACACAGCAGGCGGGCTGGAACCCCCTGCCCCGCCAGCTGGTGGGGGGTCTGCGTTGGAGCAGCTCGCTGGACCGCATGTCCACAATGGTACCTCTCCCCAGGCGCCGGGCGCGTGGGAGTCATATATAAAAGCCACAGCTTCTGACAGGGCTCATCCCACCTCATCTCCGGGTGTAAGGGCACTCTCATTCGGAATTCCTCATCGTAAGCCAACCACGAGGGGCCAGGAAAATCCACCATTGCCCTGTAAATGTTGTCCAAATACTGGACCATAGGGATGGCCAGGTCAGGCCGTGCCCTGAGGTACACCGCCATATAAATGAGATATGCGGGTAACCAGTTGGCCCATGTGCGTGGTGGCTTGCGACGGCAGGACAGCTCTTTGTCCTTCTCATCCTGCCCCTCTTTCTCCTCCTTGGTGGGTTCCCTGTTCAATAGGGAGAAGATATCTACATACTCCCCCCGCCAAATCTTTTCCCTCGTGGCCTGGGCCAAATGATCCCCGAGGGGCAAGGAATACCCGGCTGTCGGGAGTGCCGACACTGGCACAGTGTTGGCACGGGGTATCGGGAGCAGAGCCTGGACCGCCCCTGCAACACCCGGTGCAGCCTGGGGGGCGGAACCCCCCCCACCCAATGTTGCGGCAGCATGCGACCAAGCTGCACCCGGGTAGGCCGGGAACTGATGCCCCCCCATCCCGACATTACGAGGCCAGGGCCACTGGAACCCATCCCCAGAGGTGGAGTGTGATGTGGGCACATTAGCTTGAACCTGATACTCACTGGGTGCACCCCCGTGAGCCGCCCCCACCGGGGGTTCCGGCCCATGGCGGGCGTCGGAGCTCGCGACCGAAATCGAGCTCTGAGGACACATCCATCCACTACCTGTCAGCAGCGCCTGAGGCACGGGGAGTTGCGAGGCCGCCACGGGCACAGGCCTGCGTGCCTCCAGCAATTCGACCCGACTGGCAGCCTGTTGTAGTGTTGCAGCTGCCACGTTAGTAGGCTGGCAGGAGGGGGCCCCAGATGGCAAGGAAGTCCCCCCCCAATTGGGTTACTGGTGATCCCCAGGGATGCCTCTAGCGCCGCCATGCGGGCCAATAAGGCATCCACTGTCGCAGATCCCCCGCATAAAAGGGGGCAGGTGGGCCGGGCGGCCCACCGGGCAACGGCCCAGATCAGCCGACCTGGGAGCCCAGCCCCAAGTAGGGCCATGCCCAAAACTCCGGCCCCTGAGGGGCCGGGAGTGAGCCTTGCTGTGCGGCCGCACCAGGCCCTCCCCCTTGGTCGAAGCCCATGGCTGGTAATTGCGGGCCGGGGGCCGAAGCCCCAGTAGGGCCAGTCTGGGGCTGAAGGGCCGCGGGCCACGGCCTAAGCTGCCCCATCCCACCGGTCCCGGTGGGAGCCTCCGGTTGGAGGTCTTGTTGAGGGAGTGCAGTCGCGGTCCTCCGACCCGACTGCTGCTGCCCCCTGCGCAGGCGAGCCTGCTTCGCCATAGCCTTCTTTCTGGGAGGCATAAATGAAGAGCGATCCCTATCCAGGGATCAGAAATTCGCTAGCTGGGAAGCCAAAAATCAAGCAGCCAAGACCACTAAGGGGCTGCAGCCACCGAAAAAGGCTTCCCTCCAAAGACGAAGAGCGACGGAGAAAAAACTTCTCCTCTCCGTCGCTTTCACAAAATGGCAGCTCGGCTGCCTCGTGGCCACCCCTTTTATAGAGGGGTGGCCACGCCCCCTAACTACCCGGATGTCTGAGTCCAGGTGGGGGGCCCCGCAAAGAGCGTGGCGGCCATTTTGGCGCCACGCTTGAATTTGAGCAAGGGTGACCTTTACCTAAAGTTCCCTATAGGGAACTAGACTTAGAACACCACATCTCAAAACCAAAATATGTTAAAAAAAATGGAACACATGCAAAAATACATAAAATAAAATAAACTTTCTCTTTACTGTCAATTATAAAAAAAGGTGGATCATATGCAGCAACTGATACTATTTCTCTGCTAGTTTCAAGAATAAATATCACAACATTGATTTTGCCTAATCTCATTTGAGGTTTTCATTTACATGATGAACATGTGTGAATAAGAAACCAAAGTCAATGGTATATTATCCACATATTAGTTGAATTCTATACCTTTTATGAAAATGTAATATCAAGTAATTAAGATGCTGACTGGGAGGCAAGAAGGTCAGCAGTTCAAAACCCAAGTACAGTACTGCTTGATGGAATGAGCACCCGTCTCTGCCCCAGCCCCTGCCAATTTTGCAGTTTGAAAGCAAGAAATTGCAATTAAATAGGTACCACTTCAGTGGGAAGGTAAAGTGTTTTGTGTACTTCGGTGTCTAGGCATGCCTGCTACATGTCCACGTAAACATCTGCAAATGCAGACAGTGCTGGCTCTTCAGCTATAAACAGAGTTGAGCACTGAACCCTAGACTCAGATACGACTGGCTTTCAAGCAAGGGTGACCTTTCCCTTTCATAACATTTCCTTAACAGATATTAAACATTAAAAAATTCAGGTCCTTTAAATGGTGAGAGAACATAATTATTTACAATTACCTATTGTACATAAAAGCAAGTGCGGGCAATACCTTTATTAGATCACAAAAAAAACCTCACAGACATAAACTAGCTTACATGTTTACACAGCTCTTTCAATTCAATTCAATTTCAATTTATTCAATTTATATCCCGCCCTACTCAACACATGGCCGACTCAGGGCGGCTAACAACATATAAATGACCCCAGGGCAACACAAGGGGTTTACATATAAGATACAAAATACAATGTTCAAAATACAATAATTAATACAATGTTTCAAGTAAATAAAATGACACAATCACAAGATAAGGCAAAACAATCCACAAAATACAAAATATCAGCACCACATCAGAATAGAAAACAATTCTACCAAAACCACCCACAAAAAACCCCCTGCTTTCAGAGTCTTATAAAGGGGAGGACAGGGCCCGGAGCGCCGGCCGATGGCGTGGCCAGTGGGCCTCTTCGGCCCCACCGGGGCCGAGCGCAGCGGCGATGGTTCGCCCGGCAAGCCACCTTGCCTTTTAAGTCCTGGCGAGGGGGAGGGTGGGGCCCGGGGCGCCGGCCGATGGCGTGGCCAGCGGGCCTCTTCGCCCCCACCGGGGCCGAGCGCAGCGGCGATGGTTCGCCCGGCAGGCCCCCTCGCCTTTTAAGTCCTGGCAAGGGGGAGGGCAGGGCCCGGAGCGCCGGCCGATGGCGTGGCCAGTGGGCCTCTTCGCCCCCACCGGGGCCGAGCGCAGCGGCGATGGTTCGCCCGGCAGGCCCCCTCGCCTTTTAAGTCCTGGCGAGGGGGAAGGCGGGGCCCGGAACGCCGGCCGATGGCGTGGCCAGCGGGCCTCTTTGTCCCCACTGGGGCCGAGCGCAGCGGCGATGGTTCGCCCGGCAGGCCCCCTCGCCTTTTAAGTCCTGGCGAGGGGGAGGGCGGGGCCCGGAGCGCCGGCCGATGGCGTGGCCAGCGGGCCTCTTCGCCCCCACCGGGGCCGAGCGCAGTGGCGATGGTTCGCCCGGCAGGCCCCCTCGCCTTTTAAGTCCTGGCGAGGGGGAAGGCGGGGCCCGGAGCGCCGGCCGATGGCGTGGCCAGTGGGCCTCTTCGCCCCCACCGGGGCTGAGCGCAGCGGTGATGGTTTGCCCGGCAGGCCCCCTCGCCTTTTAAGTCATGGCGAGGGGGAGGGCGGGGCCCGGAACGCCGGCCGATGGTGTGGCCAGCGGGCCTCTTCGCCCCCACCGGGGCCGAGCGCAGCGGCGATCTTCATCAAATTGACCATCAGTCACATTTCTGACTGTTACATTTGTTAAAATCTTTTCCAAGCCCATTCCAAATTTTTATTACAAGTAATAATGGCCCAAAGCCTCTTGGTATTCACACAAATTTTGTGTAATCTGTTGTACATAATTGTGACAAATCAAATAATGAAAAGCAGGGCATGATTCAGCTGTGTGCCTCATCACACAGTCAACTCCACAACCAAGATGTAAACCACCACTTAATCAATTAGCCCTCTTTTGCCATGGCAAGTAAAGCAACCCACCAAAAAACAATTGGATTGTAGCCAATGCATATGTGCTTTGAAGCAGCACAAAGAAAGAAGAGACCGATACCGTATTTTTTGGACCATAAGACGCACCCAGTTTTCAGAGCAGGAAAACAAAAATATATATATTTAATACTGTATTTTGCACCACCAACCAGTGGTGGCGCTGCAGGGGAAATGGGCAGGCAGGCCAATTGCACTGACGAAGGAAGTGATACTGTAGCCTAGCCTCTTGCTCTCCTTTCAACCAGGAAGCATGTTTTTCCCCCCCATTTTGTCCATGTGGAGTAGAGACAAAGGCATCAAGGTAAGTGAAACCCTTTCTTTTAAAGCACAGGTTTGGTTTCCCACTTAAATGCATTGGGAGCATACAAACAGAAAACTTTTGAATACAAGAAATTTATTTCCAATGCATTTAAATGGGGAATTGCGATTTTCGCCCTCTAGTGGCCACTTGTTTTTCATATGCTTTTTCCCCCTGGTCAGCTGAACAGCTGAGAGGCGGCAGTTGTGGTCTTCGGCCAGCTGCGGCTCTTGTAAAATATCCTTTTACAACAGCCACAGCTGGCCGAAGACCACCATTTGGACTATAAGATGCACCCTCATTTTCTCCTCACTTTGGGGGGAGAAAAAGTGTGTCTTTTGGTCCAAAAATACAGTACTAGCACTAGCATTAGGAACACTATAACATTAATGGACTGAAAGAAATGTGCAGTTATGTCAAATTTGTGCAGAGAGAAATTCTTAGTTGTCTAGCCCAGTGAAACCTTCCAACGAGGATTTTGGCTTCTGGTCAGCCAAATCATTTTTTTTAAAAAAGGTTGCAAGCTATAAGCCTCATAGCTAGAGATCACACAAATCTAACAGCAAATGGTCTGAAATTTCTTAATACATAACATATTGTCCCATAAGGTAAAAAATTTCTCATATCCACCTTATTAGAGAGAGAGAGTCTGTCTACACAGCCCACACTGTTTAGACCAAGGGTGCCCAAACCTTTCCAGCCAGCGGCCTAACTACACCCCCTCAAAACAGCTGAGTGGGCTGGTCATGTGGTTCCTGGTGGCAGTGGTGGTGCATTAATTCAACACATATTTTAGGTTTTTTGTTGTTTTTTTGCAGCCACCACCACTTCCAATGGAGGAGGGAGCGAGGTAGGAGCATTTTCGTGCCATTTTTCCAATTTTTTTGGTGCAATTTCACATGGTTTTGGCACTTCCAGTGGCAGTGGTGTCAGCGGCAATCTGGCCCACAGGCCAGATGGTGATGTCACATGGGCCAGACTCAGCATGGGGGCCATAGTTTGGCTACCCCTAGTATAGACAAACTTATCTAAAGGAAGGACACACTGTGATATTAGTTCCTGTAATGTAGCCTAGTTAAAAGTCTGGAAGAAGTTTAAACAAAGTTATTCAGACTCTATTTATTTTCTTTCTTTCAGAATAATCTTAATCCATGTAAATGCATGCACTCACAGATCAAAGTTGAAGTAAACATATTTTTTAAATTGTTAATAATGCTCCTCTAGTAAATAGAAGCTGCTTCCATGATGAGAGCAAAAGCTTGGGATATAGTCGAAGCCGAAGTGAGGAAACCAAACACCCCGTCCTTCCATGTGATTCTCTAAGAATCATCCTAATTCAACGATAGATTCTAATTATAATTTTGACACATTTTTTCCTTTGGAAATTAAACATGAATGCAAAATACACATGCTTCACTTCTCTTGCCTAGTTTCTCTGATTTAATATTCAACTGTTAAAGAACTGATCTTTAAACATAACCTCTTGATAAAGCATTACAGACTGTGACAAAGTCAGGTTCTACGAATAGAGCAATTCTTCTTAAGGCTTCCTGGAAGAGTGCAGTTACAAAGTGGCTCTGGTGCTAAACATTAACATAGCAGCTGCAAAATGTTTTCATTTTATGATAATTATATTGTTACCAATTTCACATAAGATGAAACAAAAGGATTTTGACACTAGGATGACATTCCTCACATACTACAAGGCTTCTGCATAAACCTAGATTTAGACATTCTGTAATGCACTAACATGGATATTTACAGGAATCTAGCTCTGTAATATCCAGAGGAGAGCTTGCAGAAGAACTACAACTTTCCAGTGAAAATAATTCACCAAATCTCCGCAGGAGAATTTTCACTTGATTACTGTATTGACTGGAAACACTACAGCAAGCTGATACACTTCAATGAGAAACTTTTCTTCTAAAACAAATTTTGCTGTGTTTTTACTACCAGTGGACTGTCCATAGTCATCTCTCTTGGCATGTTAGCCAGGTTGATTCTTTTAGCTAAAGCAGTTCATATGCAAAATCTAGAGAGCAGCAAAATAAATTGGTTTGACTATGTAGAGCTGGGGTCGGCAACCTTATTTTTTGGGGGTTGGGTCACACTCCCTCAGATAGTTGAGGGGGTTGGACTGGTGTTCCCCCTACCATAAACACTGCTATAAATGCATCCGTGCTTGTTGTATATGTGTTTGCGGCTGCCGTAAACATGGTGGCAGCCGCTTCCGGAAGCAGAGGTGGCGACTGAAGTGAGGGTATGGGCCAGATGATTTGGCACTATAGGCTAAATCTGGCCTGTAGGTTGCAGGTTGCCGATCCCTGATATAGAGGAAATGTGAATTAGCAATAGCATCTGGACAATGCATACTATTAGCCATATGTAGTCACGTTTTGTTTTGTTTTTCATATATACTGAATCAGAGCATGAAAATCTCAAAATCAAAAGGAACTAACACTTATTTAAGTAAACAATTATATCAGCTTCACTTGCTGTTAAAACAGTTAACCCATAATCTAAATAAATGACACAAATTTATTCAAGTAAAGTACATCCAATGCACTTCTTATCTACTGAGGTGTAGTTATTATTTTCTACGAATTCATCATCCAAGTTGTGTAGGATTGTAACCTAAAGGGCTAGCATAAGTCACAACTCCAGTGATAATGTGATTGCTGCAAAGCTAAGAAGTTTGAAAGACTATTTTCAATAAGTATAGCCCAGTATTGTTAGAAATCAACAAGGCTGGTTCAAGACATTTTGCTGAGGAGAATAGCCCCTTCCATTCCATAGGTATAAACTAGTTTGAATGACATTTGGAATGTCTTTTTGAACTAGCAGTGGACAGTGTCCTCTTCTACAATGATAGCAGGTTAGCTTGCATGTTAGACCACCTTTTCAATATATCTCCTTTTGCTGAATGGGTGTCCTGACCCTAGATATTAGCAAGGAAGACAACAAAGTGAATAAGGGAGTTATAGATTTGCGGGAATGCTTGCATTTTAGATTTGTGACATAGTGAGAATTAGCATCAAACTGAAAAATCATATTCAACAAATAGACATTATCAGCTGGAGGAAATCCATTTGCTCTTAATGGATAAAAACAATTCAAGAATATAGATTTGTAAGGAGAATGTTAAACATTCTATTATAGCTTAACAGAGAATAAGCATTTTAATGTATCTAATTTCAGAAAATCACATAGGTACATCACAGGGAGAAGCCTTGGCTACCAGTCACAGAGGAAATATTTATTTTCCCCACCTCCAGAAATAGAGAAAGAAGATACAAGTGATGGGGCAAAAAATTATTTAAATTTCCCCAGTCTTTAGGGAAGCCTGTCACTAGTGAGAATCTTGTTCAAGCAACCAGGGTCTTCCCTATCATCCTCTCTGAACCAACAAGGGTTAGATCCTGTTCCAAGGCTTGGCTGCAATTTGCAACCCAGCCCTAAACAGTATGTTTGGAAAGGCCTTCTTGGACCCACTTCCCACCAAAATCCCACAATGTTATGTTTCCCATAAACTGAGTAGGCTGCAGAATGTGTGTCAAATCTGGGCCATGATGCCCTAGTGTGGAGTCCCCAGTCACTAAACAGCCTCCCTTGGAGCTTATCACTACAAGCCATCCTTTTGCACTTCCCACCAATCCTGTGCGGGCATGATTTGGCAGTTCAGGGTATCCTCAAAGCTCTCTTCCAGCACCATAATTCAAATTGATGATTTTTTTCCTGTTAGCTGAAATCTAGTCGTAAGTCACAACCAAAGTAGGCCCATTGAAACAATGGAAGTTGTGAATGAGTTCACTTACTCAATCACCACTGATTCAACAAGCCTAATCAAGTTGCAACTTACTACTGGATTTCAGTAATGTGTTTTGATTTTTAAAAGTCTATACAAAAAGGCAGTAGATATTCTAATTTTGTTCAACTCTGCGATTTATATAAAATACTTGTATTTCTTGGAAGTATGAAATGTCTGTTGATAACAGAAGAGAGCATCTCACTATTTCTCAAGTGAGAGAAAACAAAAATTTTTTAAAAATCATTTTTTTATTTTTGTGCATGAGAATGAGAAAAATCAGGATTTATTTCCCTTACTTTTGACAGAATTTGCCATGTAAATGGGCCCATTTGCTGTTTCAATGGTATCATTCTACATGACATTTTTACTACACTGTGCTTAAACAGTGCAATAAAGAATGAAGCTCCTACAAACCTACCACTGGCATAAAAGAAATGTGTGTGCTAATGTTTTCCAACTCTGAGTCTCTCAAGGGATGTACTTACTGACATTTGTATATATAGACATTATAAGAACATGCTTTTGTGGTTATTGGATATTTATAAAAGAAGTAATAATTCTTAGTTCTTCACTATAATAGGTTTTTTGATCTGAAGGAAAATAAATAAAAACACACAAATATTTAGGTACCACATCTAGTGGGTTTTTTAAGATTATGGTACCACAGAGATGTTCTATTGAAGTTTTTTTCCTTCAGGCAATGTATGGAAAATGTTTCAGGAGAGAATATATGGAATGAGTTAAAATATGAAATTAGCTTTAGCTTTAAGGATGAAGAAATGTGTTATATAAGAGTTTACAGAAAAAGAATGAAAATGTGCTATATTGCTAAGATTTCCATAAGAAACCTTGTGCTAATGTGTTTAACAGGTGTTTAAATGCATCTGCATATATCTGATATGTCAGCCACAATAATTTATTCTAATCTGCACTTTGCAGTAAATACATAACAAACCAATCAGATACCTCTGAGAACTTTTTTAAAAAAAAAACATAAAGTTTCCTCTCTGTGTGTGTGTTCAAAATAAAGTAATTAAAATGAAAATGTTGGCTAGAAATACAGGATGTCTAAAATTCGGGAAACATCTACTTTCCTGTAAAAAGTAAAATTAATTAAATATCCTAGAGGGAATTAAATATCCAAGCACTTTGATAAACAAGAGAACAGCCTCTTTCTATGTTTCCACATCAGTCCAAAGAGGTGATTAATCACGATAAGCACTTTGAATGTCATTAACCAGTCTCTGTTCAACAATGTTACATATAGACCTGCTAAAGTAAATATTATCAAATTGTTAATAAGTAATTCTATGGCAGCAACATTTATTGTAGACCCAGGTGAGATAACACAGGACCACCAACCTGCCGCCACCTCTGGCCCCATTCCAAAAACTGACAAAGAAATATAACTAACATCAGCAGTTGTATTGGAAAGGTTGGTACTGGATATTTAAAAAAGACCACTGCTTATATTCGCTGTGGCAGCATAGTATTGGCACTACACATGGAGCAGATGCTTCGGTGAAATGATCCACATCATCTGATATCTACCATCCCAGCATATTGCTAAGTAACCATGGGAGTTGGTGACCAGCAAGGTATACACATGCTCTGGATGTAAATCCATTAGACTGGGGAATTACCCCTTGTTCCAAAAGTGGGAAAATGTGGTAACTCTTCCCACCTAATGTTCTCCACCGCCACATAAAAAGGGAGGGCCTCCTTCATTAAATTGGGCTAAATGCCCATCCCTCTTACTGCAGATCTGCTCCTGTGCATTAAATTGCAACTAAAGGCAGCTGTGACACCACTTCCCCCACCAGGCATCTGCCAAACTATTGCCATTGCAGCAACTCCAACAGGCCTGCCTTAACACTGCACAACAACCAGACCTCCTGGCCATTGTCCAAGAGTTACATGCCATCACCCATGTAGAGGCCTGTGTTCAACTAAACAATAGCCCAATATTCTTCTTCTTTACTTTTTTCTCCCACCAGGTGCCAAGGGAGATATATGTTCTTGTTTTGGCACTTCTACTGGCCTTCACCAGCATTATTTTGTGTTCTGTTGCATCCTACTATTGATCGGAATTAATCGTGAGAACAAATTCTCCAATAAAGCTGGTCAATAACACAGGTTGTTCATTCCCTATGATGCTGGAAATGTTTGTTCCTGTTCAGATGAACCACAGAACGTTCCTTCCTCTTAGCTATATGCATTCTACTATTGTAGGGATACAGAAATAGGTTGCATTCATGTACCATTGATTGTGTAATTGTCAACAGAGTCGACTAAGTATATCCAAGTATTGTTTAGATTAAGGCTAGCATAGTCAGGCATAGAGAACTGGTGAAGGATGATGGATCATGTCATTGTGTGCCATACACTGTATGCTTGTGTGAAACTGTTAATAAAGAGCGCTGCTGGGAGAAGGAGAGAGAAAGAAGATGGAGAGGAGGGGAGACTCCGAAGTACCCAACTAGCCCACCACAAATCTCGTCTCATCATTCTTGCTGGTTCAAGAATCCGATGAAGAAGGTTGCTACAGTGCTCTTCTAATAGGTCTCTGATGTTACCTCTCCACTTTCTTCTGGGTCTGCCTTGTGCTCTTTGTCCTTCTCTTTTCACATATGCCTTGTATGATATGCAATTCCAAGACGTTCTCTCAAAATGGGCAAACCACACTATTTGTTGTCTCTGTATATAGTTAAAGATTGGTTCTATTCCAATTCTTTTACTTATAATCTCATTCCTGATTTTATCCCTTCTAGCCTGTCAGGTATTATTATATCTCATTCTGATATACTGGCCTGAAGGTTTCCCTTGCTTGAAAGCCAGTCATATCCAACTCTAGGGTTCAGTGCTCATCTCTGTTTCAAAGCTGAAGAGCCAGCGTTGTCTGCTTCTGCAGACGTTTCCGTGGACATGTGGCAGGCATGACTAGACACCGGAGCGCACAGAATGCTGTTACCTTCTCACCAAAGTGGTCCCTATTTATCTACTTGCAATTTCTTGTTTTGAACTGCTATGTTGGCAGGAGCTGGGACAAAGACAGGAGCTCATTCTGTCCTGTAGTGCTCAGGAATCGAACTGCTGACCTTCCACCTCCCAGTCAGCATCTTAGCCACATGAACCACTGCAGTCCCAGTGGCCTGAAAGACCCATTTATTTAAAAGCAAGTATTTAGACATAAAAATAAGGCTTAGAAATTAAGGTTTTCTTATATGGAAAGTACTGCTTCTAAGGAAGCATAAAAAATATTTGCGAAAGTTTGGCTACAGCAATCTCTTATTAATAAGCAAGCAATCTTTTGCTAACAATCGGAGAGGAATTCTTATGTCACATTTGCTACAAAAAGAACGTGATCATTTATTGGTGGGCTTGTGATAAGGGACTTAGTTCTACTATGTTTTGACATTTGACCCAGACGATTCCTTGTTTAGGAACTGCACTTCAATCTGCTTGTGTGCTAACAGTATTTTTCTGTGCTTTTCTGCTTCATTTAAATAATGTGGGTTTGCTCTGATGTTTAAGTGTCCAAATTCTTGTTTTAACAACATTTTTACTTCTAATTAGAGGCTGTGTAACCTCGGCCATTCCAGCTATTTTATTTTCAGCAGTAGGAAAAATCTTCAGTCAGTTTTTAAATAATTGAGAAAGTGATGTCTAAAGACTAAACATAACACTTTTTATTCTGTTATATCTGTTACTAGCATATTTTTGCCTGGCCTTGCCAAGCATTTTTAATGTGTGCGTAGGTGGTTAGGGGTGGTTTTAGGTGTGCTCAACCCCCCCCCCCCCACACACACACACACATAAAAAACCACTCCAAACACCAACACACACATTAAAAATTCCTGGCAAGGCAGGAGTGTCGTGTGTGTGTGTGTGTGTGCGTGTGTGTGTGTGTGTGTGAGAGAGAGAGAGAGAGGAGAGTGACAGATATTTAGAGTAGACCACCAGAGTGAGTTAGATAGAGCAAGGAGAAAGGAGAAAGAGGAGACAGGAAATGAGGGAGGAAGCTACCTGCTGAGGCTGCATGCAGGTAAGTTGGGAGGGAAGGTTTGTCTGCAAGTGGGTGGTTGGGATGGTTTTTTGGGGGGTGAGCCCCCCCAAAAAAAACCACCCCAACTACCAACACACAGATAATAATTGGCCAGCAAGGCAGGGGTGGTGTGTGTGTGTATGAGAGAGAGAGAGAGAGAAAGACACCCCTGCCTTGACGAGCAATAGTGAGGTGGGTTAGGGGTGGGGCAAGGTGGTGGGGTGGGTAGGTGGGATGGGTGCCTGGCCCATGCTTGGAGGGGGTAGGGGGGAGCAAGGTGGTGGGGTGGGTGGACGGCATGGGTGCCTGGCCCGTGCTTGTTGGGGGTGGGGGTGGGGCCAGGCAGTGGGGTGGGTGGGTAGTGTGGGTACCATGTCTGTGCCTCCCCCCTCTTCCTCGCCCCACTTACCTTTTGCTGGTTGGGCCTTTTTTTCCCCGACGTGTTTTTTTTAAGTCGGCGCAGCACACTTTCCTGACCTCCTCTGCGCTCGCGTCCCTCAGTCTGATGGCTGAGGGGTTGCACAGCGCAGAAGACTCTGGGAGTCATGGGGTTTTTTTGGTCACATTCGTGGGGCAGTTGCCCCACTGGTGTCTTCCAGAACCTTGCAGCAATGGCCGGGCAGGGTTAAGGTATGTGCAGGTGGCTCGGTTTGGAATGGTTGGGCCAGGTGCAGGAGCCTTTGTGACATTCCAACAGTTATTGTTCCTCCTTATAGGTAAATATATATTTGTTTTAGCTGTTTTGCTTGCCTCCTATCTAGACAACACAGGTAAGTGAATCAAGTTATTATACATGCCTTCTTTGTTATGCTTTGTTGTTAAGGTTAGTTATATTTCTGATTGTTGTTCTTTTATATCACATAACATATTAATTGCTTTATTCATTGCATTTACTCAAATAGTCCAATACTTAAGTTACTATAGCAGCATATGTCTAAAATGCATTACTCCATTATTTCTTTTGAATAACTTTGATATAATCTTATTCAGAAGTACTAATTACAGAACCACTTTTAGTTACAACTGATTGTTCAGTTAATCACTGATTTTAAGTCACAAGTGCTTCTATGATATTGTTTTGTTAACTGTTAAAATGTATACTTTGTACCAATATACCATATATAGAGTAAAAATAAATGGACAAAATAAATCATTGTCATTATTTTGCCTTCTCAAATAAATGAAAAAGGATGTACATCTATAAGATAAGGATGCTGGGTGATAAATTTAATGCTAGGTCATAAATTTAATTGAAGGTTTAATTTTTTTGGCAAGAATCTAGAATCAAGATTTCACAGATGCAGAGCAGGTGTGCAGCAGTCCTTTAACATTGTTGTGGTCATTTCCCAGTTGATCAGTCCATTTGTATGTCATTTGGATTTCTGTACTAATAGATTATCTGTTGTCAGATTGCTGGACCTGCCACAACTTCACCAGAGCTCCTCAGCCAGATTGTTTCAGGGTGACCCAGGATGGCCTTCATGGCTACCTTTCCCTTTAAGGAAGCTAGAAACTGATGCCAAAACAACCACAACAATAACAGGAAACAACGTGGCATGGATAGGCATTTGATAGACATTGCCACACACAATGTGTGTATGCACACATGCTTACTAGATAAAATTACAGTGTAATCATGCATAAAAATTTCATATTATTTAACAAAAAGAAATTGACACTGAAAATTGAAAGAGGCATGTGTCTTCTATAACATCAGTTTTAAAGGTTTGTCAAATTAAACTGGAAGACAGAAGGAAAACAACAACATGCAAAGGGTTGTCTTTCCACATATGAACCTTGCTGATTCTTAGAGTGATCACAGGACACTGTGATTGCAGGCATTCCTATCCTCAGAAATCAGATGTGTAGATGGCTAAAGACATCAACTTCTTCACAGTGATGCTGCAATGCTGACTTATCTTTTCTAGGTATCCATTTCATATTTAACCAAATGGAGGATGAATTATTATTATTATTATTATTATTATTATTATTATTATTATTATTATTATTATTATTATTATTATTATTATTATTATTATTATTATTATTATTATTATTATTATTTATAAAGGAAACAGTATATCTTTCCAATATATTTTACCTTTAAAATTCACCAAAGTATTGGCAAGACCTTCTGGTATGATAAAGCCAAAGGAAATTTTTCAAGTTCAATGCTAGCTAGAGCATGTTCAATACAAATACTTCTCACTGTTAGTTGCTCCAGAAACCCAAAAGGATTCTAGTGAACTCTTTGAAGGCACACTATTTGTGTCATGCTATTTGTTCATATTCAGTACTTTCAATCACGTCAATAAGTCTCAACAAATAAATCTTTCAGAAAGCTATGGGCAAGCCTTTGATGCACAATCTGTTTTTGTGAAGGAAGCGTCGTGAGGACTGAATTTAAGATTTTTAAATAGAATCCACACAGAGAAGGCAGTGGCACTAAAGGGCTTAGTAACAATGCTTGTGGAAAAGTTATGTTCCAGACCATGATTTTTCTGAGCCTCCAGAGACAGATACGGTAGATACTGACATTAAAGAAATGTAGCAGTGTCTGGATCATTTTCTAGTATACTGCTGAAAAATGAGCATGTCTGTGCCTGGATATTTAACAGAGTTCAAAAAGATTTTGCTTCATTAATTTTAATTAAGCATTTCACAATAGCAACCCATACTGAGCATGCTTTAGAATCCCAACATTGTCCTGTATCATATTTGTTCCACTTAGTGCATCACATTTTCATTCAGAATATGAAGCTCAAGCAAAAGTATAAGGAATTTGGACCAAATATAAGGGATTTCATGGGAAAGTTGGAGAGAAATTATTGATCAGCTTTTAAGCAATCAAGATCTTAACTAAAATTCAACGTCCAAGATTTTAACCCTAAAATATAATCTGCCACTTAACTAGTTGTAAATTCTAAGATCAATGGGAAGCTAGCCAGACTTTGTTTTTTAAAAACTACAAATTTGTTTTGAACAAAAAATACTGCACTGTTGGGATTACTAAGGATTATTTCCATAAATTCAAAACAGGGATAAAAAACCATTCATGGCAGATTTAGCTTCTTGAAATGCTTATTTTAACATGGCAATGACCTCTGGAAGGCTACAGTATGGAAAAAGTTCTTTTCTTTCTTTCCTTCTTTCTTTCTTGTTCTTCTAAAAATAATGTGTTCTTCTATCTTGTTCTTGTGCTCAATGAACACAACTGACTTCCAAAGCTTATTGGGGGGAAATGATACTATAAAGTCACAGACCTAATCAATAGTGAAAGCAGCAATCGTTGAAATACATAAATACAACAGCAGTCATGTCTTTTCCTGCAGGGTTTTAAATAATAAGTATGTGTTTTTCAGAAATGCTGTATTTATTGAGAGATTTTTAAATGTTTTAAATATGTTGAGAGATTTTTAAATGTTTTAAATATGTTTTTAATGGTTGTTCAAATCAAGGGTCCCCAACCACCGAGCCCCCACTTGCTGGTCCATGCAAAAGCTGCTGGCATTAAGCTGGTTCATGGTGTGGGAAGGTTTGGAGATTCCTGGTTTAAATAATGATAGGTGCTTGGATTTTTAAGCATAGTTTCTTATATTATTCATTTGCTAGCTGCATACCTGTCAATTATCCCAGATTGGCCGGGATTTCCCATATTTCCATGCCGCTTCCTCCACTTTCCAGCTGCCATCCCATAATTTGACTGGCGGGGAAAGTAGTTACTGCATATGCGCATATGTGCAGAACCCTTCTGTGCATGTGCAGAACCTTCTGTGCATGCGCAGAAGGGTTCTGCACTGAATGGTTCTGCGCAGGTCCCATATTTTCCGGAGCCGTGCTTGTCAGGTGTGGCTAGCTGCCATACAGATAACAACATTCTCTACAGAACTGCAGTGGCTCAAGTGGCTAAGACGCTGACTGGGAGGCGGAAGGTCAGCAGTTCGATTCCAGAGTACTGCAGGACGGAATGCAGGGTGGATAAAAATCAATGATTTTTTAAAAAAAATAAAAAATAAGGTTTTTTAAATTTCAATCAGATTTTTTTGATTTAAATCGGATTTTTAAATTTAGATCAGATTTTTTTTGATTTAAATGGTTTTTTAGGAAAAATCTCTCTAAAGATCATGTTCTAGTTAAGATACATCATAGTCCAAAGGTTATTCATCATGAAATTAGTTTTTAATTATGTGGCATAAGGCTGTATTAATCCATTCACAATGTCATGCTCTCCCAGAGTTTTCTGATTATTTGGGGCAATTTTTCTATCTAGAAGATATTATCAAATCAAATGCTTGGTTTTGCTGTTTTCAAAACTGTACATTTGGATCTGCAACGATAACATGCCTCCTTCATATCAAAAAATGTTATAAAATAAACATAAGAATTGAGAAAAAGACCTTAATCCCATTGTTTCTCTGCAAATCTATGTACACAGAATCAACCCCCTTACCTCTTAAGTGCTGCTATGTTTCAAGAAGTTCAATGAATAGAAGGTTGTTTGGAATGGAAAAGCACAAGGAGCAAAGTTTGAGGAGGGAGGGGCAAGCAGTAAAATAAAAGTGAAACCTTTTGAGGACGGAACTCTGGATCTTGAGATCTTTATTTGTATAGCAGCCTGAAGTTTATCATATGGACCTGGCTGATGTAGTCAATGACTCTCAGTCTAAGTTTCTAAAAATATATTTACCACATCATTTAACAAACATAGATGTTTAAGCAAATATAAGCATACATAATGCTATATAATGTTATTGTTTTGGCTAAATAAAACTATTTAAATGTTAAGGTAATATGAATGATTAACCTATTAAACTGGAGATAGTTCACCTTGCAGTAATTTCATAATTATCTATCTATGTATTTCTAATGGTATATAACCACCAAATCAGTGATTTTCTGATATAACTGTAAAACTACTGTAATCTGAAAAGTTATTATTCTAAAAATGAAACCTTAATCTGGTTGTAAATATTAAGATTAAAACAACTCCAGCAAAAATGAGTCTTTATGTAGAAAATCATGATTTAAATCGAGCCTTACTGACTAGTGATTTAAATCAAAGTGATTTAAATCAAATCCACCCTGACAGAATGAGCTCCCATCTTTGTCCCAGCTCCTGCCAACCTAGCAGTTCGAAAGCAAGAAACTGCAAGTAGATAAATAAATAGGGACCACTTTGGTGGGAAGGTAATAGCGTTCCATGCACTCTGGTATCTAGTCATGCCTGCCACATGACCACGGAAATGTCTGCAGAAGCAGACAGCGCTGGCTCTTCGACTTTGAAACAGAGATGAGCACTGAACCCTAGAGTCGGATATGACTGGCTTTTGAGCAAGGGAAACCTTTACCTAACCACATTGTCTATCTGTTTTACCAGCACTGTCTATGCTGGATGTGGCCCATGACACCATTTCATGTGTCCTGCACTGCCTCCACCACACCAGGAAGTACCATGTGGTGGAGGAAGGGCAAAATGGCCATCCGCCCCCTGAAACTGTCTGAGGGAGCATGACCCAGCCCCTGGCTTTAAAAGGTTGAGAACTCCTGGTCTATGTCTAGCAACAGTGGTATTTTTAAATGACAATTTTGCTTTGATTCCCAGTTTCCTAACCATACACTCATTCAATCACATTTTCATATCAATTTGTCATTTACAGCCCAAAAGCCAACACTATCTGCATCTGCAAATGTTTACATGTTCATGTGGCAGGCATGACTAGACGTCAGAGTGCACAGAATGCTGTTACTTTTCCAACCAAAACAGTACCTATTTATCTACTTACAATTCCTTGCTTTCAAACTGCTAGGTTGGCAGTTCGAAAGCTATATAGTACTGCTATATTTTCAGTTGTCACAATTAACCTTTGAAGAACATGAAATGTGTCTGAAAGTATACAGTCATTTGTCAAGAACTGGGTGATTCATGCTTGAATACGCTATTAAAACACTCATTTGCTCTATGCATGTCTTTAATATTTCATCCCAGCACTTGGAAGCTGATAAGTCTATTTCTACTTCTTGCACTATTAACTGAAGAGTCTGTTGGTTTATTTAAAAATCCAAGCATGATTTTTTTTCAAAAAAACAAAAACCCTGAACAACATTTTTACATTCATGTTTGCAGAACACAAATGGCATAATTCACATCTATAAGAAATGTAACCATACTCTAAACATTTTCTTTCTAAATGAATGTATTTTTCCTGCTATTTCTATGTTCCCAATCTAGGGTTGAATTCCAATAAAAATTAATTTTTTTAAAAAAAACCTCATTTTTTAAAACAAATATGAGTAATATTAATAGTCAACGTACAGAATAAACTCAACGCAAAGGCCGTTTTGGCTTAGGTACCTCAATATTATTTATTTATTTCAAACATAAACATATGCAAATAAAAATGGCATCAAGGAGAGTATATAGAAACAATTCCTGAGACAGATGTTAACACACAGTATGTCAGGGGAAACCCTTAAAGGAATAATTCCCAATTGTTTGAGTGTTCTAACACTTAGTGTCAGCAGTTCAAGGACACTCAGATGGGAATCTGACAAGATGAACTATCTCACGAAACAGACAGAATCTCAAGATAAGAAAACATCTGTTGAGATGCAGGTGCCATCGAAGGTGCCACGATAGTCAAAACAATTCATTTTGGAAAAAGCCCAAATTCCTTGGGTGAATATAGACATGCATGCGCAAACATGCCCTGTTCTGGGGGTGTGGACTGGCCTGCTCTGCTGTTTCAGGGGCATGGGCAGGCTCCTTGCCCAAAAAGTTTAGGCACCCCTGCCATAGATCTTAGCACACTCTTTAGACAACCCTATAAGGATTGAACTAACAACATTTTTGCTACAGTACAGCAGTTTAACCACTGCACCACCAGGACTAGTAGTAGTAGTAGTAGTAGTAGTAGTAGTAGTAGTAGTAGTAGTAGTAGTAGTAGTAGTAGTAATGATGCAGTATCATTCCCAAGGGCTTAGGCACAAATTGATAACTTGTGTATGCCATTTTGACTTCAATGAATATATAAAGAGAGGATTCGAAAATTGTAAAATGAAACTATTATAAACAGAGATCATTTCATCATGCCAAAAGGGCTCAGGACCAGAAAGTGATTCACAGAACAGGATCAGTGGTACGGGGGTCATGCTGTGAGGCAGCAGGCAGTTGAAAGGTCACTGCATTATATTCTCAGGACAGTCTTGATGGCTGAGTGCCATGATGACCGCATATATTTGGATGTGGATATGGCAGAAGAAGAGGGATAAGGTCTGATGCTGGACATGAACCCTACTGTATTTCCAAAGAACATATACTGTATAAAAATTCCAAAGTTAAGATTGCTTGCCAATATTATTTTTCATATGCAGTATAGAAATATAATTGGATAGCTGAATGAGTTAGATACATCTAACTGTGGAGCCATAGAACATAAGAACAGCCTTGCTGGAACAGGCCACAGCCCATCCAGTCCAGCATTCTGTCTCACACAGTGGCTCACCATTTGCTTCAGGGTATTTCCTAGGAGATGCCTTCACCTGCTTAGGATTCACTGGAAATGGCATTGAGAGATATCCTGCCTATCTCTCCAACCCGGAGGTTGTCCTTAAGTATTCATAATTATAGCCATTGATACTCTTGTCCTCCATGAACTTGTCTAATCCTTTCTTAAAGCTGTCAAGACTGACAGCTGTCACCACTTCTTCTGGCAGGCAGTTCCATAGACCAGTAATCCTCTGGGTGAAAAAGTACTTTCTCTTATTTGTTTGAGAACTAGTACCCAAAAGTTTCATGGAGTGTCCTCTAGTTCTAGTGTTATGCGATAGGGAAAACAGTTTTTCCTTATCTACTTTGTCCACACCGTGCATGATTTTATAAACTTCAATCAGGCCACCTCTTAGACGCCGTCGTTCAAGAGTGAAAAGGCCCAACTGTTGCAGCCTCAGATGGTAAGGAAGGTGTTCCAGTCCCCTAATCATTCTGGTTGCCCTCCTCTGCACTTTTTCCAACTCCATAATATCCTTCAGGAGGTATGGCGACCAGAACTGTACACAGTATTCCAGATGGGGCCTCACCATAGATTTGTAAAGAGGCAAAATGACACTTGCTGACTTATTTTCTATACCCTTCCTAATGATCCCTAGCATTGAGTTTGCTTTTTTCACTGCTGAGGCACACTGGGTTGACACCTTCATTGAGCTGTCCACCAAGACACCAAGGTCCCTTTCCTGGTTTGTCGCAGAGTTCAGAACCCATCAGTTTATAAATGTAATTTGGGTTGTTTGCCGCAACATGCATCACTCTGCACTTACTAATGTTGAAGCTCATTTGCCACTGTTTTGCCCACTCCCCCAATGTCAAGAGATCCCTCTGGAGCTCCTCACAATCTCTCAGTTTTCACTACCCTGTATAATTTAGTGTTGTCAGCAAATTTGGCTAACTTGCTTTTTACTCCTACCTCTAGATCATTTATGAAGAGGTTGAAAAGCAGGGGTCCCTCTGCTTCCTGTCCCTTAGCCAGTTGCTGATCCAGGAAAAGACCTGTCACTTTGTTCCATGACTGGCAAGTTTATTCAAGAGCCTTTGGTGTGGGACCTTGTCAAAAGCCTTCTTTAAGTCCAAATAAACAATGTCAACTGGATCCCCCTTATCCACATGCTTGTTGACACTCTCAAAAAATTCCAACAGATAAGTGAGGCATGATTTGCCCTTGCAAAAGCCATGTTGGCTCTCCTTTAGCAGCGCCTTCTCTTCTATGTGCCTATTAATTCTATCTTTTAGAATGGTTTCCATCACTTTACCTGGGACACATGTCAAACTGACAGGTCGGTAATTTCCTGGATCACCCCTGGATCCTTTTTTGAAAATTGGTGTTACATTCGCTACCTTCCAGTCATCAGGCACAAAGCCTGATTTGAGGGAAATATTATATATTTTGGCTAGGAGATCAGCAATTTCATCTTTAAGTTCCCTGAGAACTCGTGGATGGATGCCATCTGGTCCTGGTGATTTGTTATTGTTTAGTTTAACAAGACATGCAAGGACCTCCTCCCTGGTTATTTCTATCTGGCTCAATTCTTTGGTTTCTCTCCCTACGAAGATAGGCTCTGTTTTTGGCATGTGTTCTCTGTCTTCTTCAGTGAATACTGAAGCAAAGAATTCATTGAGTCTCTTTGCAATCTCTGTTCCCTCTTTAATAACTCCTTGCCTTCCATTGTCATCTAATGGTCCAATGGCCTTCCTAGTTGGGTTCTTACTTCTAATGTACTTAAAGAAGTCTTTGTTATTTCTCTGAGTATTTTTAGCTATAGGTTAGGAGTTTGATTCTCCATTGTATATCCCAAAAGAGTCAGTCTTTGTAGCCATGGGTAAGTTGTAGATGAAGGAAAGGTAAACCACTTCCTGTGAATGTTCTACCCCAAAAAGATCTTTGAAAGAGTTGCCATATGTCAGAATCTACTTGACAACTCGCAATTTATTATATAAATGTATGTAAAATGCATTTAAATTTTAAAATACAGTAAAACCTCACATAAAGAGTGCCCCACTTAGAAACTAAGTTGCTTAAAGAGCAGAATTTTCTCTGAATGGTCACCTCGCTTAACAACTAAAACCAACCAAAAACTCACTTGACAATTAAATTGCGGTTTGCAATCCCTCCCCCCCCCACCCACCAGAAGTCACAATTTGTCACTTAAATGGTGTTTCGCTTAAAGAGAAAACTCGCTTAAAGAGCAATCTTATGGAACACATTATGCTCTTTAAGTGAGGTACTGTACCACTGTATAGAATCCAAGAGGGAGAGATTATACATATCACATAACTATTTCCCAACGGTATGCATAAACAGCAATAACCTGCATAAGATAGTACAGCTTAAAGCTCTTTTTTGTAAATATCTGCATTTTTGTGAACAAACTAGAGCTCTATGTTCATACCTGTAGGAAATATGTGATTATTTTCATCTGTTGAGAAATAGAAACATTCATAAACTAGAACACTGCATGGCTACATTATGGCGGTTTTTTTAAATCTGTTGTGTCCACTGGCTTTGTATTGTATGTCTATGGCTTTTTTATACTCATTAGGAGGCATTGTCTAAAACCCAGCAGAAAGGTGCTGCAAATGTGAGGCTGCTAGATACTGCTTGATGAATTCTACAAGTATATTTGCGGGAGTTCATTTAGGCATTTTATGCATTTGTTTTGAAAATTCATCTGAGGTCAAATTCATGTAAAACAGGAGAAACTAGCTTCAATTTAATGTGAACGCCTTTCCCTTTATAAGAATTTCCAGTCTAGAATTGTTTTAAATTTTAAAAAAGGCAATGCACAGCAAAAAAAAACCACACCTCAATATTTGTTAAGAGATATCTAATCTGCTTTAACAATTTTAACTATTTCTGAATCATGTAGTGCTGCTTCCATGGGTGTCCCTTGCATCACTTGCCCACCCCTAGAATCCCTGAGCTAATTAATTATTCTAATGTAGACCACCAGATAGAAATTAATTGGGAGTCGGACCACCAGTCTTGGAGTCTGCATAGTACTGTAAGAGAGCCTTCATGTGAGAGAAGTGCAAAAGGCAATGCTAAGTGTGCACTTAGGCTCACACTTGGAGTTGCATGACAAGAAGATATGGTGCTGAGCTTCCAGAAGAACTTCAGAAAGACCCAATGCTTCAGATACTCACAACCTTTCCTAGTCATCCTATCACATCCTACTTATGCATATATTTTTGTCACCCAATACTAACTCCCTTTTTAAGTACCCGAGAAGAAACCACAAATGTGGGTCTTTATTTGAACATGCAGGGATATGGGTTCGTGGGAGGGACTGTAACAGGGGAGTCAGGGAACATCCACTAGAACTGTTCAGGACAGGAGAATATATTCTGAGGGACAGCAGACACAGCAGTATCCAAGAGGGAAGGGCAAGAAGGCACAAATGGTGATAACAGCTACTGGGCAACAACACTGCCTGACAGTTACACTTGTTTAGAAGGCAATGGTAGCGACACTGAAACTAAATTTTGTTAGTACTGTACTGCAAAGCAGGTGGCAATGGTAAAGGCCTGCTAAACTCTCCTTACCATGAAAAATCTGTGATGAGACAGTGCAAAATGAAACAAAAGATGTGGGTGGAAGACAAAGAAAATCTATCAGCATGATCAGCAATCAAGCCTATACTCCAACCACTGGTGCTGAAGAGGAAGAAATTGAAAACTTTTATACAAGTGCCCAGAAATAAATTAATCATGAGCTAATTTCTTGTATGCTTAGGTGACTAGAATGCAAAAGCAGGACACAAAGCGGAACCAAACATTGTTGGAAAGCTTGGCCTAGTGGGATAGAAATGAAGCAGAACTCTGAGAAAGACAGAAAACTATTAAAATAAGTAGAGGATAAAAAAGGGGGACAAGAGATTTTGTCCAGAAGATCTAGGAAATCTAAGGGAAGTTTAAACCTTGATTTGGAATGCCGAATGACCAAAAATAAAGGACAGCGGGGAGGGTAACATAGCTGAGCAGGTAGGTCCTGCAATAAAGCCTTTTAAATTATATGGAACAAGAAATGCCTGATGTTTAAGCTGGATTTCAAAAGGCACTTGTTATCGTATTGCAAACATTCAAAGTATAGTGGATTGTACCAAAGGATTTCAGAAGAATATCATTCTCTGTTTTATAGCCTACAGCAAAGCATTTTACCGTGTGGATTATGAGAAACTATGGATTGTTCTGAAAGAAATGGGAATGCCTCAATACTTGATTGTCCTGGTGCATAACCTATATTGTGGACAAGACTGGGGAGATAGCCACTCCAGGCTATTAGTGTTAGTTTTAGACATTTGAGGATGTGTTTTAAATTTTTAAATTTAACAATTTAATATTTTAACATCCTTTATTCTATTGTTCTCTTGAGTTTTTAAACTGTGGTGTTTTTATATGTGTAAGCCACTCTGAGTTGCCTCAATGAGAGGACGGCAGTAAAAATGCGATTAAATAAATGAATGAATGAATAAGCTTATTGAAATAATAGATAGATAAATCTTTATTGTCATTGTCCTGCACAGAACAATGAGATTGGGGGCAAAAAACGCTTACCAACCCAGCAAAACCTAAACAAAATACAACTATACAAAATTTTCAACATACTCCCATCCCACATATACACATTTAACCCCTAAAAAGCTCTAAAACTCTAAGTCTCTAAAAACTCTAAAACTCTAATCCAAACATTATCTCCAAAACAAGTTTAATTAATGCGCTGGTTTTATTCAGTATAAAAAATGTTATCACAGAAAAGCCAAAACTTACTAATTAAGTCCAATGTTTTAGAAGATACCATATGATTACAGAGGAAAAGCCACACATATAAATCTGTCTTATTCAGGCATGTTACTTATTTATAATTCAGCTGTGAAACTAAAGATACAGACAAATTTAAATAAGTATCTAATTCCTGAACAATTTCATAGTGAGACAACTGGCATAATCAAACTTTTTTTAAGAAAAAATGTTATTGTTGTTGTTGTTCGCACAGTCGATTCTGACCCTTTGCAACCCCATGGACCATTTTCCTCCAGGCACCTCTATCCTCCACCATTCTCCTCAGCCCACCAAGCTCTGTGCCCATTGTGTCCACAATACCATCTATCCATCTCATCTTTGGACGCCCCCTTCTTCTCTTTCCCTCCACCTTTCCCAGCATCAAGGCCTTCTCAAGTGAGTCCTCCCTTCTCATTTGATGTCCAAAGTACTTTAGCTTCATCTTCACTATTTGTCCCTCCAATGAACAGTCAGGATTGATTTCTTCCAGTATTGACCTATTTGTTCTCTTTGCTGTCCAAGGGACTCTCAGGACTCTCCTCCAACACCACATCTCAAAGGCATCTATTCTTCTGCGCTCAGCCTTCCTAATGGTCCAGCTCTCACACCCATACATTACCACTGGGAATACCATTGCTTTGACTATGCGAATTTTTGTTTTCAAGGTGATGTCTCTGCTTTTCACTATATTCCCCAGGTTTCTCAAAATGTTATTCTTGGTTTTAAAAAAGTTGGTTTTCAAAAGGGGAATAAATGTGAAGAAAATAATACAGGCTGGATCTTAAAAATATTCTGATCTGATACAGAAGGGTTTCTTTGTGCATGTCAGTATAAGCAATGCTGAAGTAGACAGCTTCCTATGTTTCCATACCCAGCATGTGTACCTAGAATCTATCATAAACTATGTTGAATAAAATTATCCAAACCTATACATGCATGGATAGGAGCAGAGAGGTGTGTCTCTCTGGTTATATTCTGCTCAGATCTCTTCTTCATCTCTTCTTAAATTTTACAATGCCTTCCATGGTAGTGTCACAGGTTAATAAAAACAGAATTGTTTAAATGGAAAATTCACATGAAAATAGATTGCTAATTTAACAGTTCCTTCCATTCATGATCTCCTAAGAGATACAGCAATCCATTATAATGTAACCCATCATTTTTATGAGTGCTGAAAGAACAGACAATTCCATCTTAACCTCCTTGTATTTAATTTCTTGTTGCAAGGAATCTGATTTCACAATGTAAACATAGGATCAAAAAAGAAGGGCAAGAAAAAAGGACACTTTACATTCGTGAAGAAATGTTTTATATAGAATCTAGAATTCAGTTTTGATAGTTGAATGCCTGATTAATTTATTCAATATGTGCATTCTTTCATGCTGTGTAGCATATGGTAGTGAATACTTTTTACAAGAGGATTAACTAGCAAAAGAGAACAAGCAATGAAGAAGTCAAAACCAAGCCCTAGAATACCAAATAAATCTTTTTATTATTATTTCTAAAACCTGAACTAGACATTTGGAGCAGTTGGTTTCACTTCTTTCATCTCTGCTTTTGCATGACAACAATAACTGGCAAAGAAAGGGATTTCACTGATTTTTTTTCATCCTTGCTAGGAGCACAGCACCATCTCTGGCAACACCAGCTCTTTCATCTCTCTTGAATGCCACTGTTATGCCAGTGACTTAATAGCTACTTAGGGCTGTTAATAGCATGATACATCTTTCTTATTTGTTACTGTTGTTTAGAGAGTCTTGTGAGTGGGGATAAGGTGAGGGTGGGAGCGAGAGGAGGGCAAGTCCCCAAATCCAGGAGCCAAAGGTAACCAGTGAGTTAAAAAAGAACAAACATTCCTTAGGATGGTAAAAGGAGCTGTATTCTCCTTCATCTCTCTGAATTTCCCAAAGCCCTGTCTTTTCCTCCTCCTCTTGCATACATACACCTGCAGATTTCCCAGTAATCAGACAACATATCATGCACACACACACCCTTACATCATCCAGGCACCTTTCGAAGGGTAAGCCCAGCACAGCACTCCTTAAGCCCAGTAGCAAGACCTCTGCTTCTTTTCCCGCCCTTCTCCTCCTGGCTAAGCCCAAAGCCTTCTGATCGCTTTTGGCACACACTTAGCCTCTTCCCTCCCCTCCCCTGCGACTCCGAACACCTCCGCTGTCCATGAAAGGTCAACGGGGCAAAACTCTGTTGTTGTTGTGATGTGGAGGCATCTTCATTGGTTACTGTCTGGGATGTTGCTGGGGTGGGTTGGTAGGAGTTGGGACAAATTCCATCTTGATGGCCCGACCATTGCCCCCCTGTTGGGTTTTTGAAGACTATGGTGGTAATGAGCGGTATTGAACGACTGCTGATGCTAAGTACATTGAGCTCCTTTATGTTTGTAATACTATGGAATATTTATTTTGTACAGATTTGTAATTTTGTAACCTGTAATTTGCAATTGGATGCTATTATTTTTGTGTTGTTTATATTGTTATATTGTATTCCATTTGTTATACTGTATTTGATTTACCTGTTGTATGCCACCCTGAGTCGGCCTGGGGTATAAATCGAATTATTATTATTATTAATAATAATAATAATAATAATAATAATAATAATAATAATAATAATAATAATAATAATAATAATAATAATAATAATAATAATAATAATAATAATAATAATACTTCGCCTGCCAAGTGGGGGGGCAGGGGGGGGAAGCATGTGGTTCACTTCCTTCCTTCCTTCCTTCCTTCCCCTCTTGGATCAAGCAGTTTCGCACTGCACCCACCTCATTTCTCGTGTCCTTAGCCATCCTCCTCCTCCCAACATCCCTTCACTTCCTAGGCGAGATCCACAACGGTCCCTTCGGCGCATGGAAGCAGCAGCCGAGAAGCCGCCCCCCCTCCCCCACGTCCCAAAAGTCCTGCCTGTCGCCGCGTGAGGCGGGGGGGCCCTCTCCTCGCCGTTTCAGCAACACCCCCAAATCCCCTCAGACTCAGTCCCTGCCTCAGCCCGAGCCTGAGGCATTCCCTCTCCCCAACCCCGCCCCCCTTCTTCCCTCTCCTCGTCCCCACGCCATCCTTTGGCCAGAACTTGGGTCGCCGCCCGGGTTGCGTTGGTCCCAAAGGCAGGTGGTGGGAGTCAGTGGCCGCCTCAGCTGAGAGTGGGGGGGGGGGCAGAGCCTGGAGGGCGCGGAGGCAGCCGAGGCGGCAGCGCCTCTCCCCCTGCCCCCCCCCCCCCCCCCGGGAGAGGGAGCCTCCTCCCTCGCGACCTACCTGCTCTTGTTGAGCCTGGCTGCTCCTGGCATTGGGGTTCGGCGCCTGCTGCTGCTGCTGCTCTTTCATGGCTGTCATGGTCCACAGCGGAGGGGCGGCCGGCCGGGGGGAAAGGAAGAGTCTCTCGTCGCCCACTTCCCTTCAGTGGCCCTGCAGCAGCCGGACTAGCGCCGCTGCCCTCGGCTCCAATGGCATGACACAAGGCTCTATCTTCCCCCTCGGCAAAGCGCCGGGCCGCGCCTGGCAGAGGCTCTGAGGCGACGGAGGCAAGGAGGACGAGACCCGGCGAGGCGAGGGCGGGAAGGGGAAAGGGAGGGAGCCCTATGTTCCAGGCAGTGGCGGCACCAGCGTGTGTGTGTGCGCGCGCGCGCGTGTGTCTCGCGCCGGCTCTGCTACCGCAACCCGCCTGAGTTCTCCCTCACTCACCCACCCGCTTCCCCCTCAGGCTGAACTGAAGAAGCCAACTGAGGGGGAACAGACCGAGCCGAGGGCGCGACGCGCGCCGAAGAGGCTGGAGGGGAACGGCTCCCAAAAAGGGGGGAAGGAAGGGGGTCGAGCTAAGAAACGCGCGGCCACCCCAGGCCGGCTGCCCCCGGGGACTCGGGTGGGCTCCCCGCAGGGCGGGCGCGGGCTGGCATTCCCTCCCTCACGAAGGGCTGCTCCTGCCCAGGGGCCAAGTCCTTCCTTCGGGGAGCGCGCCAACTAAGGCAGCCGGAGGCGAAGAGCGCGCGGTCAGTCGGTCGGTCGGTCGGTCAGTCAGTCAGTCAGTCAGTCTGTCAGTCTTCACATTCCCCTCCCCGCCCCCTCTGGCTCTCTCAGATTGTAATCTGGGTCCTCCTCTCCCGCCGCCCAGCACCACAGCAGGAGCCGACGGAGGGAGAAAGTAGCTGCGCTCTCAATGCTGCTCTCTTTCTCCGGCGGACGGTCGACAGGTTCGCTTGTTCTCCTCAGACGGATGGACCATTGGCGCGCTCAGGCGGAGGGGACGCGGCTGGTCCGCCGCGCGGCTGCCTACCTGACTGCGGAGGGTGGCGGCGCTGCTGCTGCTGCTGCTTCTCCTCCTCCCTCTCCCCTCCACCCCCCTCCGCCTCTTCCCTCCGCCTCTTTCGCCCTCCCGCTTTGAAAGGGCTTCTGCGGGAGCCACTCTCTCTCCAGCCACTGAGTCAGGCGAGCCTTCGCCCCGAGGAGGAGGAGGAGGAGGGCGTTCGCAATGGAGTCTTGGAGGAGGCTGGACGCAGCCGTTTGAGGACGGCAAAAGCAAGCGGCAGAGGACCGGGTGGCGCGCGTCCCCTTGAAGAGAAGGGGCTGCCAAGTTCTTCTATCTTATCCTAATGAGGATGGGACTTGCGCGCACCGGCGACGGAGACTCACTTTTCATAGCATTCCGAGCGGGAGGTTAAGGAGCGACCAGTTACTTTAAAAAGGGAAAGGGAAAGAATTGTGTTTTTGAGAGCCATCACGTTTCTGCAGAGGATGTTTGGCCAAGGTCTTCCTAGCTAGCTTGCGCTTTCCTGGAAAAGAAACCCCTTGATACAGATTCTGCCTTATATGGAGGAAAGGAAAGAAAGCCAAAGAAGTTACCTTCTGACTCAGAAGATGAATATAGATTGTAATTCTAGGCCCAGCTATTGCCACATTCTCAAGCAGGAAACTAACTTGCCGATCTACTTATTTATTAGACAGTGCCAACACAGCTTAGCAATTATTATTATTATTATTATTATTATTATTATTATTATTATTATTATTATTATTATTATTATTATTATTATTATTATTATTATTATTATTATTATTAATCATCATCATCATCATCATCATCTCCCACCCTACTCAACCCAAGGGTGACTCAGGGCGGCTTATAACAAAGGGAATATACAACAGAAATACAATATAAACCACAAGCACAGATTACAAAGTTACCTAACAGTAACAATACAAATGCAATACAATGTAACAACCCCCAAATACAAAGAACTAAGGCGAAGAGAAAAGGTCAAAGCTTAGTTTTTCAGAAGAGTCCTATTTATTTCTCAGCAGTCATACTGATGCTGTGTGACCTAAATTCCTAGTGGTGATATGATGGAGCACACGATACACTACTTCTACTGAAGCTAGCCTGGGTCCGTGGTTGAAGGGAGATCACTTTGGAACCCCAACTACTCTGGTGTACTCAATGCATGAAAGAGTACACCAGTATCTTAACCTATAAAACCAAGGGTTAACCGTTGGAACTTGCTATAGGTTCCTAAGCCTCGCCCTAATGACCCGCACCCACCATTCGTGCACACGGCCAAACTGGGTCCGCAGGTCAACGAAGGATTGAGAAAACCGGCAGTGGGGCAACAGCCCCACAAACGTGAAAAAAGGGAAACAACTTCATTTCCCAACATTCTTTGCGCTGTGCCGTGCCACAGCCAATCAGGCTGAGAGGCGCGACCACAAAGAACATTGAGAAATGTGCCGTGGCCAATCAAAATCAAGCTGCAGGGAAAAAATGTACCACAACCACAAACCATAACTACAAGCCCCAGAGTCCTGCGCGACATGAGCGCGCAGAATGCTGAGGAAGCTGGGGCCCGAATTTTTTTTAAAAAAAACAACTCACCGCCTCACAGCCACGCAAACACCAACCACCCTTCTTTCCCTCACCAACGGCACCTGAAGGTCCAGACTGGAGTTTCCCCTTTAATATCAGTAGGTGGGGGGTGATCCCCCTCTCTGCTGGCTCCCCTAGGGTTGGGAGGTTTGTGGGGACAAAAGGGGTATGTCCCCCAACCCTTCTGGACCCATGAGACCAGTGAAAGGGGTTTGAATCCCCCCCCCCAAAAAACCTCCATCTTTAAAGAGAAGAAACCAAGCAGTTTCTTCTCTTTAAAAACGGAGTTTTTTTAAGGAGGGGGGGGGGGAATCAATCCACCCCACCCTGTGGTGCCAATATTTTATATATGAGTGTGACATTGTTGCCCCTCCTGAATTTTTTTTGCCCCTCCTGAAAATATTTTTTGTTGCCCCCCCCCCCTTCCCCAATCTATAATCCTGGTTACCTGTATGGCCCTGGAAGGAAAAATGCTGACATCATGCATTTGAAAACTGTTTGAATACTGTACTTTGGCAGGTATCATTGCTAGTTAATCTTTTAAAAAAATATATGTAAAATATATGCAATTAAAATCTGATATCTATAACATGTTGTATATTTATGAAGGGTTCACAGAATTTTAAGCAACTTGGATCAATCTGATATACAGACTTTCCTGCAAAATGCAAGACTGGAGTTTAGCCAGGTACAAAGTCAACATCCCAAGTATATCTATGCAAATTATCTGTGCTCAGTTTCTCAAATCTTATTCTTACAACATCCATCTGTGCCACAAAAAAAGACTGTTAAGAGAAAGCAATCTTTCCACCCATGTCTCAGTGGCTTGTCGACCAGGATAGGAGGGTGTCTCAGCTCCAATCTTGAGGCATGCTACTACCTCAGTTACAAGCTGTCACTGTATCTACAGCTCCATAAATATTCCACTTAACCTTCTCATAATACTTACAGATATAGTTCACCAACTGAGTAAATCACCCTCTCTTATCAATTTTCAGTCTTTCAGCCAGGAAATCTGTAGCAGTAATTCTTATGACTAATGAGAAAAATAGTAAAACACACTATATGTTAAATGTACTAAAGAAGTAAACAAATAACAAACACTCATCTTACAATGATTTGAAACCCTTCTATTTTAAAAAAAATGTTGACCATATCCTGATTTAAATACTGTAGATAACTGTTTTGGCTGTCTTTAGTCCACATCAAGAGTTAAATTTAAGAATGAAAAGGAAACTCATATCAACAGCTTTCAGATAAGATAGCCAGCAAGAAGCACTTACTGAGTCTTCCAAAATCTCAGGCAGCTTGAAGTTACAAGTGATTGACAAGGATGGCATACTTCCCTAGTGCTTTATTCTGCTTTATATTTTATGCAAAGCATCTCAGAGTACACAGAGCAGTCTACTGTCAGAAATGATCTAGGTGAATCCTAGGAACTGTTCACATCTTCAGAAGAGTTGAAAGCATGACCATAGTAGTGCAACTGAATATATTTTTACCCCAGATATCTGGCATATTATCTCCTTGACTGATGAATCTGATAGATTCTCATTACACCATCTATGGATGTGCTCCATATGTTACTCAGCAACAAATATTGGTTTGCCATTTCAGGGGAGACCAGCACAAACTTAACTTCCTAAAAAGTTCATGTCTTGCACATAAGGTCAAGCTGGGTGGGACAGATATGCTTACTCTGTGGACAGTTATATGTTTTGTTTGAGAAAGGGATTCAGGGCTACAGTGATTGCTCAGACAGCAGGTCCTGGGGTTGAGGAGTGGAAGAAAGCTTTTGGAATATCAAGCTGTACATGCTCTTTTCTACTTCCTATCCTTAAATATGACCTACTGCTCACAGAGAGAGCCAAGGCTGAAGTAAATTTCAAGCATGGTGAGCCTGGTAAGTTTCTTTAAGAGAAGAGATACCATTGTTCTTTGCCCGAGGCAGCAAAACTTCTTGAGAGGACCTTGCCAGGAAAAGTCTTGAAAAACTCCTGTGCAGTTTTGTGAAGAGGTGCCCCATGGCTGACTAGAACAGTGATGAGATAAATGAACCAATGGCCTTGCTCATTAAAAGGCATCACCTTCCTAATGCTTTAGATGTACATCTAAAGAAGCAAAACAGGCCAGTGGTTGTGAAATGCTGTTGCTAAAAATATGAAAAGCTAAAAATACACACAGTTGAAAAATTATAACATTGTTTAGCCACTCTAAGAAATCTGGAAAAAATGCATGTACAGCAGTTGAAATTATTTTTCATAGCACAGAACATCACAACTGTTCTTGATCATGTCAGAATGCAAGCGCGGCACCAAAATGGCCGCCGCGCTCTTTGCGGGCCCCCCCACCGGACGAAGGCATCCGGGTAGTTAGGGGGCATGGCCAGCACCCTTATAAAAGGGGTGGCCACGAGGCAGCCGAGCTGCCATTTTGCGAAGCGACGGAGCGGAGAAGTTTTTCCCCTCCACCCCCTCCCTAGTTAACAGTGTGATATTTTGGTCGCTTCGGGGCCGGGTGGGAATTTTTGGTTGGGACTCACAATTGGCTCTCGGGTCCTGGCTTTTTCGCCCATCCCACACTGTTGCTATGGTTTGATATAGGGGTTTCTGTTGCTGCTGTTGACTTTGGTCACATGGGCGGGTAGCACTGGTAAGGTAAACATTTATGACCCACAGGTATCCGGCAGGTTCGCAATTGACTGGACAACACTAGACAGGCATAAGTTGGTTAAACGTTGTCCGGTCAACGACGAACCAGGCGACGGGGTGATGGCTACAGCTAGACAGCATGCATCACCCCATGATTTTACGGATACGCGTCAGAGGGTGGGGTCATTAGTTAGATATTGACTACGGTCAACAATTTGTTTGTTGTCAACAAACAAATTGATACAAATAGATACATTGTAACAATTGCCATTGGCAATTTTGGGTGGCACCTTACCAGTGTTACTTCGGCCTGCTTGCCTTAAGAATTATAATTGGTCAAATACCAATAGAAATTTATAATTCGGACTAGGGCATGAATCAATAAATGTGGCCCAATGCCATTATCCACTTTCACCAGTGTCTGAGTCCTTTATTGGGGGGTGCGCCTGCAATACAGAACAGGTAATAATGGGCTCCAGTTTCTGGAAGCAAGAGATAGGATGAATACCAGGAAAAGCTTATTAACTGTTAGAACTGTATGACAATGCAACCAATTACCTTGGGACGGAATGAACACTCAAACACTTGAGGCATTCAAGAGAAAAATTAGACAACCATCTGTCAGATCTGCTTTGATTTGGGTTTCAGCATTGGGCAGGAGGTTGGACTGGATTGGATCTCATAGGCCTCTTCCAACTCAATTATTATATGATTTTATGATAAAATAGTTCTAGTTAATCAGTGGGGGTTTCAGTAAACTCCTTCATAGGTCCATTAATTCAATAGGTGTACATTTGTTCTGACTTACTATGCTAAACAAGATCTCAGCCAAAGTATGCATTTTAAAATGCAGAGAAATTGAACATAATTTGCTTGGGAGAACTGAAAATAGAGGTTTGCAAGCTGATGAGCCTAGAGAATAAAATGAGCCCTGATAATAAAACTCACACAATATTTAGTTTTACATGCAGTGTGTTGTGTAGAGCCATATACTAATCAAAAGCAAAATAGTACACAGACTGCTTATCATCACTGTTTAGTCCTGTTTCATTATGTTGCAAGTATACAACCCTCTGCAGACAAAGAGTAAATCACAGTCAAAAATTATATTAAAATGCTGGGATATCCTATAACCTATTTTAATTAAAACTATTGTGACTGTCATAGATTTAACTGCCTTTGGAGTTGTTATATGAACCCTCATGGTATAGTGGTTAAACTGCTGTACCACAACCATAATTGTTCACATTGGGAGTTCAATCCAGATAGGCTCCAGGTTGACTCAGCCTTTCCATCTTCCAAGGTTGGTAAAATGAATACCCAGCGTGTTGGGTACAAAAATGCTAATTATATTGTGAACTGTCCAGAGAGTCCTCTACATGTTATGGGACAGTATATAAGTGTAATTGCTATTATATATCATCAAGTTGTATCCAATTTGTAGTGACCAGAGTACAGTTTTCAAGGTATGTGAAACATTAAAAGAGCAGTTTTATCATTACCACTTCTCAATTAGTTTCTGTGGCCAAGCAGGGATTTGAACACAGGCCTCTTTGAGTCATACTCTGTCACTCTGTTCACTATATCATATTGGCAGCTCTCACACAAAACACATAGAAAATATATTACAACACTAGGAAAATAGCCAACAAGTATGCTGATTTCAACTATTAAATTAACCCTTGGGACCAAAAAATATGAAATATGAAATCAGAAATAATTTACTACATTTTCATTATGTAGGTTGTGAAACTCCCAAGTTATTTTTTTCCAGCAAGAAATTATATCAGAAAAAGGGATGCAGAGACATGTTGAGCCATGTGGCTTATTAAATCAGTTATTTTCATCTAATGAAATATATTGTTGTCTGAATTTTTTTACATAATAAGGCAGTTATGTCTCTCCTTGTTCATTTTTGATAGCATCTGAAAATATGCACATTGAATTATATTAGCAACAACAACAAAAAGAAAACAGCAGCATAGTGCAGTTAGTCATAATAGAGTTCGAAAAAAGCTATATCCACTACTGAATTGACTGGAACAGGATTCTTTTTCTCACCATTTGCAACACCACTGGTCTCTTCCACACTGTGCTGACTTACATCAAAAAGTAATATATAGATGCTAGGTTCAGAGACTCACTATGGGTCACTTTTGACTGTGTTAAGCCTTTGGAAGCCTTATGATGGGAAGGGAGCATTTAACATTGGGATATTGGTGCTGGATAGGTGCTGGCAGTATCGATCCCTGTGGTAGTGGATTAGTGCACGTTTTCCTACATTAAAGGCTCACACACACCCCAATCCTAAGGCTGCCAAAGGCTTTATCACATCAAAAGGTATTCCCAGGAGGTCTCAGAACCAGTGGGTTGGGATAGAACTATAGAATAACTGAGTTGAAAGGGACCTATGAGAGATCCAGTTCATCCTCCGCTTCAATAATGTGGGCATCAAGCTTTGGAAGTGGTTAATAATTATATGTACCTGTGCTAAGAAATTGACTTGGCTTGCTGTACTGGAAAGAACCAATTAGTGCTTTGATCCTCTAGAACTCTGAAGACTAACCTTGGCACTCCAGGTGCTCTTGGACTTCAATTACCAGAAGCCCAAGTCAGCACTCCTGATGATCAGGGCATCTGGGAATTGAAGTTCCAGAACAGCTGGAGTGCCAATGTTCGCCATCACTACTCTAGAATCACACACACTGCTCTACGTTACACACAGGTGCAAGGCTATTGGGAGTTCCTGGCAAAGGAATATGGGCACCAGATAGGTCTCAGTGACATTCCCACTGTCCTTGTCTGAAAACAAGCCTATTATCATTCCATACTTGCTCAGATGTTGGGCCAACTCAGTATCCTTGACTGATTACAAGCCAAACCGGTAATGCGCCTGATATAACTCACACCTGCAAGGAAAATATGTCAATTAATCCAATTAGTGATACCATTGTTTTGATTTGGCTATATCTTCACATCTCTTACGTGAGGGGCATAGAGCAAAGGGTGATGAGACAATACCTTAGCTGAGAATACAAAAGAAGAGAGATGTAGCTTTGGAGCTTTCCACAGACCAGTTACCAAGGTGCTGTGGCTCAGAGGTCCAGGAGTTTTCCTGCTGCCTTCCTGGGCTTCCAGGTGCTGAAGAGAGGGAATACTTATCGGGTATGCATTTACTTGCTTTGGTTTCTTGTTCTATGTTAGTTGTTGGTTTCTTGCTTTAAGATTTGCCTAAGAAAGCTTTGTTTCTTCAGTCACTGAGTGCTTCTTGTCTCTGAGATACTAAAGAACCTGAGCGCAGCAGGTCTGGCCAGCTTGCTTTCTTGCATAACTGGCATAAAATTAATAGCTCAAGACCTAACTAAAGGACCGAAGAACTGTTGCCTAATTATGCAGGCAGTTCCTGGTAAAGCTGTTTTTTTAAAAAAAGTTGGGATATTCAAGTCCAAAAATGCCATAATTTCAAAATATCTAGGGAGTCCTTTAGGTATTGCCCCAAGTACTCTCATCAGTATGGTACAACAACAGATTTCTTCTTCCATAGATGCTCAACTTCAATTTGTAAATCACAGTACAGTATTTTGTGATTTTCTCCAGCTGTTTGCCCTCAGTCATGCATCCTCTGTTATAACAATGGCAATAAACCAGGTCTTCTTCTTTTCCACAACAGTTACATTGTGTGTGTTATGAATCAGATGTCTATCTGTTTGAATTTTAAAGTCCCACAGGATCTTGATGCTCTCATTTTCTAATACTTTCTCAACCTGATGTTCCCAATAATTTTACTGCATTCAGATCCAAACTTTTGGCAGTTTCCAATGAATATTTTTGCAACCTTGTCATGGCATTGCAAATACTGTAATCAGTCTGTGAAACTTTGCTGTATCTGCTATCAGGTGATATATTGTTTCATCCTTTTCATTGCACCGTTAGCATTAACTAGACAGTTGTTATCAGCAGCATTGATACCCAGTGTGGTGTAGTGGAAACAATGAAAGGCCTGTGTATGAATCCCCTCTCAGACAAGGAAGCTCACTGGGGGTGTGGAACTGAAAAACCACTCTTTAACTATCTAAATTAGCATGAAAGCCCTATTAGGGTTTGTAATATAGATGGAAGGTTGATTTCATCAAATTGACAATAATTTAATTTACAATTGAGTCAATTATTTTGTGAATGGTTTTGAATATAATAACATTTTAATAGATCTTCAGTTAGCCACCAATATACTCTGTGGAGTGTACCTCAATTTCATTTTTGTTTAAGAAAGGAACACTGAAATATCCCCTTTATGTTGTATGCAAATATACTTGTAGCCGATTGGCTCATTGTCTCTTCCCTTTAACACCCTCTTTCCTAGGAGAGAGAAGAGACAATGAGCCAATTGGCTTCTAGTATGTTTGCATACAACATAAAGAGGATATTTCAGTGGTCCTGTCTTAAACACAGATTTTTAAAAATTGAAATTGAGGTACACAAGGTTAAGACAGTAGACAATTAACAGATATAAGTGTAAAAAACAGTTCCATAAAAAATCACCATATTATGAAATGATGTGGGAGCAAATGGGGAAAGGGGTTTAAAATTACAGTATTTATCTTTTCCACTGCAGCTGAGGCTAGCCTGTGGGGGCTTGCTTGCTGTATTGTTCTCTGTGAGAGGCAGCACTGGTGCTAAGGGAGTGCCTAGGGGGTGCTTTCTTTTTTTTCCCCTGGGGGATCCCGACACTCCTCCTCCCTGGCTCTATTATGAGGAACATACCCCATTACAACTTGGTTTTATTAAAAATAAAAAATAAAATAAAAAATATATAAACTATAAAAATAGTAATATAATAATACGGGAGATTTATGGGAAAATACAGGTGGCAGGAAAGAGGGGTACAATACAGTAATTTCCTGGCCAAAACTGGATACTTGACAGCTATGTAGGTAACATTAAAGCTTCATAACTATGCTAAGATTCTACGTTTAACTACTAGCCAGTGTTCAATATGTTTCAATGTAACAGTCATTGCAACAGATCTGAAATAATTACATGTTAGTACATTGTCTGATAAGATAAAGCTGTCAGTGTTTAATTCTGCCTTTTGACTCTTACAATATCTGTTCCTGTGCTTTATACCTTTCAGATTTCCCCCCTTTCAACAGAAGTACAATCAGACATATATTTTAGACGAGATATCATATTTGACTTTTCTGGTGAACAACTGAAGTCATCATTTATCTTAGTTAGTTAGAACTGAATGTTATAAGTGGCAGGGGTGACACTTATCACAGCATGCATGCTGTAGCAGCTAATAATTTTTTGGGTGTCTGGTCTTTTTTGCAGCAGTACGTGAAAAGGTGTGCCATACTCAAAAATAAGGAAAATGTCAACAGAAAGGGAGACACAAGACTTGATCCTGAAGCTCTAACAAACCTCACAACATGAATTTGCATCATTATCATTAGGGGCATTAACATAAAACTAGAGAAGTGATGTATCTGGTGCTTCCTTTCTTAAATGCTCACCATTGTACCAGCTTTGTTCTTTCCCCAAACATTGTTTGTACTCCAATTTAATCTGCCGGTTCTCTCAGAATTCACTAATGGAAACACTGAAGAGAAAAATAAGACAGTATTTTTTCCAGTACTGGAGATGGTGGTTATCTAACTCAACAGCAACAGACAAAAGCTCAATAGGTATCTGACATATTAGAAATAGATTCCATTTCACTTAGATGTTCCATTTTGATTTAGGAAGGCAATGAATTATGATGATGAAATTGATGAAAACAAGGCTGTCTGAAAAACAATGTGCATTTTAATGACTGAAGCCTTCTGCTTTGTTCACATTTTCACATCTACACAAAAGTTTATCATACAGCATTAACAAGGTAGCTATGCCACACACAAATATTTTAATCAGTGTAAGGCAAAGTTGGGGAAAGATTTGGTGTTTCAAATGCATTTGAAATGTAAGAATAATGTTAGCATCTGTTATTAAAACAGTTTGCCAGAATAATTTTTAAACAATGATCCAGAAGAAATAGCTAAAAAGCTAGAAGTATTTTCTACAGATGCCTTCCTCTCAGCATATGTGCTGTTAAATCACACAAACACACACAGAGAGAGGGATCATATCCTGGATGTGCTTAGATTGATGGAGGTTCCGGAGTACATCAGATGCATAATTGTGAGTTATTTCACAGATCGAACCTTGTTGTATAACACCGATGCCGGACTTCGAACCTATAACATCACAGAAGGTGTTCCACAAGGTTTGGTGCTTGGTCCAGTATTGTGGAATATTATGTATGATGGGGTGCTTGGGTTGCTTATGCCAGTAGGGACAAGGACAGTTGGGTTTGCAGATGATGTGGTGGTAGTGGTTGTTGCCAAACATCTGGAGGAAGTTTTCCAAACCACAAATGAGAGTGTTGCCAAAATTCGTCAGTGGCTCTCATTAGCTGGCTTGCACCTAGCAGATCATAAGACTGAGGCAGTTCTCATGACCACTAGGGAGACCATCACTCTTACTGTTGGAGGCTGCAGTAAACTCTCGCAGCCATCATTACAATATCTGGGTGTCCAGATAGACCCCAGGCTACGCTTTGATGAGCATTTGCAAATTGTGAGCACAAGGGCCAGAACAGTATGTAATGTATTGACAAGGATCATGCCAAATATTGGAGGTCTGCCAAAAATTTGCCAAAAACTCCTCTTGAGCTTTGTTAGTTCTGTGTTGCTGTATGCAGCCCTGATTTGGTGGGAAGCCACAGCAGGGACATCATACATGCGACAAATAACTTCAATATACCGTAGTAGTGACCTGCGGGTGGCTTAGGCATTTCGAACGGTATCGTACGATGCCATGCGTGTCATTGCCGATATGATGCTGATCCATCGGCAGAGGAACGGGCAGAGATCTTCTGGTGGAGGTGAGAAAATCAGGTAATAGAACAATGTACAATTGCTACGGAAGCCAGGATAGAGAGGACAGCGCGATGGCAGCAAATCTGGAATACATTGACCAAGGGACAGTGGACTCATCACCTCATCCCAGACATTAACACATGGTTAACAAGACAGCATGGAGAAGTGGATTACTACCTGACACAGCTATTGTCAGGGCATGGCTGCTTCAGAGCCTATCAACATCACTTTAGGTTGGATGATGATGCTTCATGCCCCATCTGCCAGCCCGTGCAGGAAGATGTGGAGCACGTGTTTTTTCACTGTCCATGCTTTGATGCAGAATGAGAAATTTTACAGAGGCATCTTCGATGACAGTTGTCTCCAGAAGATATCATCGGCGAGATGTTGAGCAAGGAGACTACCTTGGTCGTGATGTCCAATTATGCGACCGGAGTCATCTTGGAGCTTAGATATGTGAAGAGACTGAGAAGAAGGCAGCCAGAGGCATAGGGGAGGAGGGCGAGTAGCCAAATTGGAGGAGGGTTTTTAACAGCTAGTCTGCCCCCCATGAAGTAATTGCCTGATGGCAGTACTGTGAAGTGGTGGGGTGTAATGGGAGGTGGTTTTATTGGGTAAAAATCCCACATGCTGTGAAGCAAGGTATGGCTCCACAGTGTCTTTTGAAGATTTCCACCTCCTCACACACACACACACACACACACACACACAACTAAGGAAATGTTGCACCCCATTCAGTTTCTAAATTTTTATGGAAATTCTAATGGTTTAAAGTGCATTTTTATACTCCTTTACTCAGAAGTAAGTCTTGCTAAGCTATATGCAAAACTGCAGCTTTTGCTTGCTTGCCACCCTGCATGCATAACCAAAAATGAAGTAAAGTGCTAGTGGTTATTTCATCATATATCTCTTCCCAATTCTCCCACAGCTTTGATTTATGGCAGATTCCTGCATACAGCTTCAGGAAATGCATAAATCAATACAGATTACACTCCTTGGATTTGAAATCTGTAGGGCTTCTGCTGGGTTCCACAAAGGAGACAAGGAGGAAGAGATAAACATATAAACTAAGCTAATGAATGATTTGATGCCACCCTATCTAATAGCCTATTTCTCTGCTAAAAGCATTTTCTTGCAATAATAAAAAAGTAGGTTTTTTTCACTCTGTGGGCTTGGAAAATGTATGTAAGAAGTCTAGAATATTACTATCCATTAAGAATTTCCCCTTCCCATAATGTAGCGTGTGGTACTCAAAAACAAACTTCTTACCTGATTTTCTGTTTAACCACCCACCCCCCACCCCCCTGGGTAATTTCTCTTTTAAAAACATATCTGTGTTTGGATTTTTTTGTTGTTCAGTCACACAGTCGGTTCCGACCCTTTGCGACCCTATGGACCATTGTTCTCCAGGCGCCTCTGTCCTCCACCATCCCCCTCAGCCCTCCCAGCTCTGTGCCCATTGTGTCTACAATGCCATCTAGCCATATCCTTGGCCTCCCCCTTCTTCTTTTGCCCTCCACCTTTCCCAGCATCAATGCCTTCTCAAGTGAATCCTCCCTTCTCATTTAATGTCCAAAGTATTTTAGCTTCATCTTTACTATTTGACCTTCCAATCAGCAGTCAGGGTTAATTTCTTCTAAGATTGACCTATTTGTTCTCCTCGCTGTCCAAGGGACTCTCAAAACCCTCCTCCAACACCACATTTCAAAGGCATCTATTCTTCTGCGTTCAGCCTTCCTAATTGTCCAGCTCTCACATCCATACATTACTACTGGGAAAACCATTGCTTTGACTATTCTAATTTTTGTTTTCAATGTGATGTCTCTGCTTTTCACTATGTTCCCCAGGTTTCTCATTGCTTGTCTCCCAAGAATCAGTCGCCTTTTTATTTCATGGCTGCAATCCCCATCTGCAGTGATCTTTGATCCTAAGAAAGTAAAATCTGTCACTGCTTCTACTTCTTCCCCATCTATTTTCCAGGAACTGATTGGGCCTGTTGCCATTATCTTGGTTTTCTTGATATTAAGTCTCAAGCCAGCTTTTGCACTCTCCTCCTTCAGCCCAATCAAGAGATTCTTTAGGTCTTCCTCACTTTCTGCCATTAGGGTGGTATCGTCTGCATATCTCAGATTGTTGATGTTTCTCCCAGCGATTTTAATCCCATATTGTGATTCCTCCATCCCTGCACTGCGCATTATGTGTTCTGTGTATAGGTTGAATAGGCATGGTGACAAAATGCAGCCTTGTCTTACTCCTTTTCCTATTCCAAACCACTCTGTCATTCCCTGTTCTGTCCTAACTGTTGCTTCTTGGTTCATGTACAGATTTCTCAGGAGGCATATGAGGTGCTCTGGTATTCCCATCTCTTTAATTACTTGCCACATCTTGTTGTGGTCCACACAGTCAAATGCCTTAGTGTAGTCAATAAAACAAAAGTAAACTTGTTTCTGGTATTCCTTTGTTTTCTCCATGATCCAGCGTATGTTGGCAATGTGGTCTCTAGTCCCCCTGCCTCTTCTGAAACCTGCCTGCACCTCTGGTAATTCTCTTTCCACATGCTGCTGAAGTCTATCCTGTATTATCTTGAGCATCACCTTACTAGCGTGTGGGATGAGCGCGATTGTTCGATAATTTGAACATTCTTTGGCATTGCCCTCTTTTGGGATTGGGACGTATACTGATCTTTTCCAATCCTGTGGCCATTGTTTTGTTTTCCAAATCTGCTGGCATATTGAATGCAGTAATTTGACGCCGTCATCTTTTAGTGCTTTGAAAAATTCAACTGGGATACCATCATCTCCACTAGCTTTGTTGTTTGCAGTGCTCTTTAGGGCCTTTATGACTTCGCTCTCCAGGATGTCTGGCTCAAGTTCTACTTCTTCATCATTGTGATTGTCAGGAGTGTTGAGGTCCTTTTTGTAGAGTTCCTCTGTGTACTCTTTCCATCTTTTCTTAATCTCTTCTGCATCAGCTAGCTCTTTTCCTTCTTTGTCCCTTATCATGGTCATTTTTGCTTTAAATGTTCCCTAAATTTCCCCGATTTTTTTGAAAAGATCTCTGGTTCTGCCTCTTTTGTTGTTTTCCTCCATTTCTCTGCACTGTTCTTTTAGGTAGTTTTCCTTATGTCTCCTTGCTTTTCTTTGAAATTCTGTGTTCAAATGATTGTAGTTTTTCCTTTCTCCTTTGGCTTTTGCGTTCCTTCTTTCCTCTGCTATTTTAAGAGCCTCATCAGACAACCACTTTGCTTTCTTACTCTTCTTTTCTTTTGGTATGGTTTTCTTTGCTGCTTCCTGCATGATGTCCCTCATCTCTGTCCATAATTCTTCTGGTACTCTGTCTACCGAATCTAAGCCATTAAATCTGTTCATCACCTCCACCGTGTATTCTTTAGGGATGCTGTCTAGGTGATATCTTTCTGGTCTCCGTGTTTTCCCTATTTTCTTTAGTCTAAGCCTGAATTTTGCGATCAATAGGTTGTGATCTGAGCCACAGTCTGCTCCAGGTCTTGTTTTTGCTGACTGTATGGAGGTTCTCCATCTTTGGCTGCAGAGTATGTAGTCAATCTGATTTCGGTGTTGGCCATCTGGTGATGTCCATGTGTAAAGTCGCCTCTTGTGTTGCTGGAAGAGAGTGTTTGCTATGACCAGTGCATTCTCTTGGCAGAACTCTATCAATCTTTGCCCTGCTTCATTCTGTGTTCCAAGACCAAATTTGCCTGTTATTCCCTCCACTTTTTGATTTCCTACTTTGGCATTCCAGTCTCCTAATATAATTTGGACATCATTTCTTTTTGTCTGTTCTATGAGGTGTTGTAAGTCCTCATAGAACTGTTCCATTGTGGCTTCATCTGCATCAGTGGTTGGTGCGTATATTTGGATCACAGTAACATTGAAAGGTTTGCCTTGAATTCTGACTGACATCATTCTGTCATTTTTGAGATTGTATCCCATTACTGCTTTTCTCACTCTTTTATTGACAATTATGGCTACCCCATTTCTTCTAAGGTTTTCTTGTCCACAGTAGTAGATATGATGGTTTCCAGAGCTGAATTCACCCATCCCTGTCCATTTTAGCTCACTGATGCCCAAGATGTCAATGCTTATTCTTTCCATCTCACTTTTTACCACTTCCAGTTTACCTTGGTTCATTGATCTCACATTCCATGTCCCTATGCAGTATTGCTCCTTACAACATTGCATTTCCCCTGCCCCTTTCCTGTCCCTCCCCTTCCTCCACTCTGTGGTGTTAAGCATCCTGTATCACCTAGCCTGCACTTTTGTTTTGCCTTTTCTTTTGGTCAATAGGGTTCTCTTGGCAAGCTTTGTGGCGTGGTTTGCCGGTGTCTACGCCATTTTTCTCTCCTCATACATTTTATCACAGTTTTTAAAAGTTTAAAACATTTAAGACAACATATTATCATGCATATTATCACACTTTAAAACACAGTCTCTATGTCAGTTTCTATGTTTAGTCAGTATAAAGTCACTATGTCAGTTGCTATACTAGGTCTTCTACATTTGCATATCAGCTACTTAACCTTTGCCTGGGACTCTGGCTCTCCTCCTCCTCCTCACCCCCGGCTGGGGTGGCTGCCTGGCGGCGGCGGCGGCGGCAAGCCCCCTTGCCGCTCGCCCAGCTCTCCTCCTCCTCCTCACCCCCGGCTGGGGTGGCTGCCCGGTGGCGGCGGCAGGCCCTTTTTGCCACTCGCCCGGCCCTCCTCCTCCTCCTCACCCACGGCTGGGGTGGCTGCCCGGCGGCGGCGGCGGCAGGCCCTTTTTGCCGCTCGCCTGGCTCTCCTCCTCCTCCTCACCCCCGGCTGGGGTGGCTGCCTGGCGGCGGCGGCGGCAGGCCCTTTTTGCCACTCGCCCGGCTCTCCTCCTCCTCCTCACCCCTGGCTGGGGTGGCTGCCCGGCGGCGGCGGCGGCGGCAGGCCCCCTTGCTGCTCGCCCGGCTCTCCTCCTCCTCCTCACCCCCGGCTGGGGTGGCTGCCCGCCGGCGGCAGCGGCAGGCCCTTTTTGCCGCTCGCCCGGCTCTCCTCCTCCTTCTCACCCCCAGCTGGGGTGGCTGCCCGGCGGCAGCGGCGGCAGGCCCTTTTTGCCGCGCGCCCAGCTCTCCTCCTCCTCCTCACCCCCGGCTGGGGTGGCTGCCCGGCGCCGGCAGCCGCGGCAGGCCCCCTTGCCGCTCGCCCGGCTCTCCTCCTCCTCCTCACCCCCGGCTGGGGTGGCTGCCCGGCGGCGGTGGTAAATAAGGAGTATTTTGCTACCATGAATTCCAGTGAGCAAGATCCAGCAAAAACCTCTCATAGATGAAAAGGTTCCTTACATCAACAGAGGATTTTTGCATTATTATTTTTTTGTAATTACATCAACAGGAAACTTTTGATTTATCAGAACCTTTCTGTTGGCTGGATAAAAGTGCTGATTTCCCCTAGTTCTTCTATCCCCTTGCAGTAACCCCCCCCCCTTCAGAGAAATGGTGGTTCCCAATCTTGGTGACCCAAATGTTCTTGGACTACAGCTGTCAGAAATTTTGACCAGCACATCCAATAGTAAGGTCTTCTGGGAGCTGTAGTCCAAAATAAATAAATAAATCAGGAGCCTCAAGTTTGGGAATCACCATTTTAGAACAATAGGCTGAAGAAGAAGAGGGACAAATCAGTTCCAGTTACAGGCATATTATGAGCGTACTTAGTGCAGAAGAATCTTGATTATATTTATTTATTTTGTATTGCACAGTACAATACAACAACCTTAAAATATATTTTAAAACATGCAGTACACAACTTAGGTAGTTAGTGAAATAAGTTATGTATGAGCCGTTGTTAAATACACTAAGCCTAAGGCTGGATGTCTAAGTCATCTAGCCATTGAACAGTAGTGCCCTCAAGATGATGTAGTTTTTGCAAAAACCTTCTAAGGGGACTTTCCACAGCACTGCGGTGGCTTAGTGGTTCAGATGCTGAGCTTGAAGATTGGAAGGTTGGGGTTCAATACCCGAATGCTGCATGATGGATCTTGGGAACATGAAAGGAGCCTCATCCAGGTATCCTTGAGTGGAGTTTCTCCAGCAAAAATCCTTTCAACCCAGAGTAATTTCTGATGCAAAATTTATTTATCGCAATGTGATGTAAAGTTTGTGGAGCATACCCACAGTTGCAATTAGAGTATCAGCCACCCTTCATTTATGTTTCCAATACTGGCAACCTGTTGTGGTTAGTTCTAATACAGTTAAGAACAGCCCGATTTTTCCTTGTAAGATTAAAGCCATAACGGCATTGTTCTGTATTGGACACTAAGTTGAACAGGTTTGGGTTAGAACTTGCCCACTCCTGGCCCCAAGCTGTCTTAATGTTAGAGTCTTCTCTGATTATTTGCTGTCCATCTTTCCATAGTGGTTTACATAAGAACAGCCTTGCTGGAACAGGCCACAGCCCATCCAGTCCAGCATTCTGTCTCACACAGTGGCTCACCATTTGCTTCAGAGTATTCCCAAGCAGATGCCTTCACCTACTTAGGATTCCCTGGAAATGGCATGGAAAGATATCCTGCCTATCTCTCCAACCAGTCGGTTGTCCTTAAGTATCCATAATTATAGCCATTGATACCCTTGCCCTCCATGAACTTGTCTAATCCTTTCTTAAAGCTGTCAAGACTGACAGCTGTCACCACTTCTTCTGGCAGGGAGTTCCATAGACCAGTAATCCTCTGGGTGAAAAAGTACTTTCTCTTAAATTTGGGTTCTGAAATTTGAGTCTGAATATTTGATAGAGACAATCCTTGTGTATCCAGTAGGTAATAGCCAGTCTGATTCACATTTCTGTCACTGCCTTTTTAAAGCTAATTGTCTTCTAAAGTAAGTTTATGGGTGGTATATTAGATAGAGGCATTGATTTAATGGTCCCTGATATTATAGTCATAGTGTGGTTAAACTGGATGTCCATCGCTTTTGCATGCAGACTATTTAGCCATAGAGGGCTGCAATCCTGAACTGTCTGGCATATCAAGGCCTGAGCTGATATTCTAAGAACTACAGTTCTTGCTCCCCAGCTACTGTAGATTTAACACAGACAACAGAAGACTGAAAAATGATACAGTAGCATCCCTCAGACATCTGAAGCATTGTAACATGGAGGATAGAATATGCTTGTTTTCCCTTGCTTCAAATCAAAGAATTCAGGTTATAGTATAAGAAAACTGATATGCAGTATATTGCAGCACCATTAATATAAAATAATGGGGATCCAGAAGAAATAGAGGATAGGATTTCTGTACCTATAACAGCTGATTAGAGGAGAACATTCCAGTAAGACACAGTCATCAATGTAAAATACACTTTCAAATATGGTTAGCCTATTAATGTCTGCAGTCATTAGGCAAAGGATATAGCTATTTCCCCATCTCCCTTCCCCTTTATCTTACTCAGGCTAGCAGTTAGAACATGGTTAGTAGATGAGCTCATAAAACAGGCTGACAGATTCTTAAATCTGGAAATTTTCCCTACTGTTCAACTTAGCCTTGGAATAGAGAAGGGGCTTTAGAGTGATTTAAGAAGCCTGCCACATTTATTAACCTCTAGTTCAGGTTACCCTGCTATGGTAATAGAGTAAACCATAATGCCAGCAATTCAACACCTAATGGCTTGGGTAGCGAAGTACACAGAGAAGGGTGATGGTCCCCAAGTGGATTAAATCCCACTTGAATCCATCTCGATTGAGGGCAGCAGCTTCATTAATACTGGCCTGGGGCTGAGGAGGACTTTGTGTGCCAAAGACACTCAGGATCAGAAAGTGACTCGTGGAGCTGGTACGGGTGTCACGCTGCGATGTGGAAAGCAGATGAATGGACACAACATTCTATTCTCAGGGCAGTCTTCATGACTGATCGCCATGATGATTGCCATTCAGACTCAGATGTAGGACAAGAAGAAGAAGAAGTCCTGCCTTTGAACATTTGTGGCACCTAATAACAAACAGACAGGATCCATTTCTTGCAAGGCAATCGGGAGATTTGGACATTGTTAATATACAATAATGGAAAATACCATGGTGCATTCTGGGACTTGCTACACCTTAGACTCTATGAGCAATGCCTCCTGAAGAACTATGATGCCTAGAAAGTAGCAGCACAGTTCCCATTTTTGTACATTAATAATAAGAAGTAGGACTGAAACAGTCATGGAAAGTCCAAGATATGGACTGCTCCAGGTGAATACTATATATATGTCTGAAACTGTCCATAGGTGTGGGTCTGTGGGCTGCGACGCCCAGAACTCAGCTTGGAAATTCCTGGAGAATTGGAGCTGAAGTCTCCAAACACCAAATGACAAATCTCTGGTGATTTATATAAACATTAGGAGGGATTTCCTAGCAGTAGGAGCTCTTTCAGAGTGAAACTGGCTCCCCTGATAGGTGCTGGCTTCTTCACCAGAAATGTTTAAAGTCTGCCAGCGATGCTTCAGCTGGGTTTTTATTTTATTTTTATTTTTTGATTAGTAGTTGACTAGTCTAGACGGGCCCTTGGTATCATTTTTAATTCTGCATTTCTGTGATTCAGTTCAAATGGATTTTATTTGAACTCTAATTGAAATGAATAGCTCAATGGTTTAAATATCTTACCTCCTTGCTGTGCCTCTTTGATAGGGATTTGACTTGATGATTTATAGAGTACCTATGAACTATCTAGTTCTAAGATTATTATTTATATTTCTTTGCTTTCATTATGTTGGAAATTCTAAACATAAAATGTAAAATTAAATATAAAAAGAAGAAAACTCAAGAGTAGATGGCCTGCAGAGGTACTTCTGGATGGGAGATTTTGTTGATTTATGTATCTGAAATTTGCATTACTTATATCAGTTGGGCACATTTCATTTGGGGCAGAAGAAGGGAAACAATTAATTTAAGTGGTTTGTGCATTAAAAGACAACCATTCTTTTGTTTTGGGTAAGTTTTGTTGAGGCATTTGTCAATTGAATCACTTTGTTTATGGATAAATTAAATTTGTTTTTGTTGTTTATTTGTTTTTGTTTTTAAAAACTTCGAAGTCACTGGAAGCTTGATGTCAATATACAGGTAAATGAAAGCAACTGTACTCTATTCTAGAAATCACATAACTTATTAAATACTTCCAGAAATTATTCCAACATGAATGCAAACAAGCAAGGAAGAGTCTGGAAATAGTCTTTCCAAACTTTGCAATCAACATAATGATTGTACATCTTCAAGAAGTGTTAGAAAGAATAATTTATTACTCAAGGACTTGGGAATTATGGCTTCATTAGCAAGATATTTGCCTCTCATTAAATATATGGAGAACACAGAAAGAGCCTCCTCAAAGATTGTGGTATTTTTGAAGAAAAATTGGGCATACCCTGAGATATGGCCAACTTGTGCTGGCTAAGCTTTCTCAGATGAAAGGAACTACAGAATGAACTCATCAAATGGTGGCTTCATTTTGGCAGTTTCACATCTGGCCTAGACATGGAAGAAGATTGAAGATATAATTAATAATTTGAGGAGACAATAATATTATAGCATTTTTTACAAGAAAAGGCAAATTGTAGATAGATGGGCCAAAGTCTCCAGTGAACATTATTCAGTTCAGTCATATTCACATAGAAGTCCAAGAAAACTACAGTGTGTATCATTAATTTTTAAAAAATCACCATAATGAAGTAGGCGTGAAAGAATTAAGATATTAATTCTGGTTTAAAAGTAAAAATTATTTTCTCAGTACTCTGTAAAGTTAAACAGATCAGATTGACCTATCATATAGAACTGATGACGAGGCTAAAGTAAACAGAAGGCTTTGTGTCCACAAGCTCAGCACAGTTTGTACAGCTGACAGGGAACCGTAAATAATATTTGTGTGACATGACATGATGTGACATGACACATGTTCCTTATATGACATGATCTAAATAACAGTTACTGAATGTTCTAACCTGAACTTAATGAAATGTCAGAAGGTTAATTAATAATTTTGGCTTATCCCATAGTGATGTAATGTGTAGAAATTTCCAAATTTTATACTATAAAAAGATGGCTCTGAAAATGTATATTCATTCAGGGACTATTAGCTTGGTAAAGTGTTCCTGAATCTGTTTTGCTAAACAATATTAATAATAAAAACTCCTAAATCTGTCTTAGCGTGTGGAATGTGATTTTGTCGAGTTCAGTATTCCATAACAATTCTGCACTTTTACACTATGCATCCTTTCTAAAGCAACTACACAAAAATCATAGTACAATATCATGTCTTTTTACACACAAAAGGCCCAAAGAGTATTCACCAAAGAAGTACTGCATAATCATAAAGAATTAAGGGTAATTTCAAATGTTCAGAAATGAAGAGATAATAAAACCAAAATGATTTTTTCCTGCAGTACCATGTCCAATTTCACAACTCTCCTGTCCTTTCTCCACACTATAATGAAAGGTGTCTGCATAATCAGAAGATGGTTTGTTTGCCTAGTACTTTGTAGGAGACAATTAAATGTTCTGCATTAAATTTTCCAAATAGACTTTCCAAAATTTGGAAAAAGAAGGCTTCTAAAGTTTCTTTTTTTTTTTTACTGTGCAGTTGGATGGAAAATACTATAGCCCTCAAAAACAAGATCAACCTGGATATTATTTTACTTTTATTTTTATGGAACAGTAGTAAATATAAGTTTTGGCCATTAGTAGGAGAATCTAACTATGAGCTTCCTTTCAGCTTCTCTGTACTTTAAATGGAAGGCACAGACCTAAGACCAATTTTTCCCAAAGGGTTTGGTTTCAGCTAGTTGCTTTTATAATATAAGGAAAGATCTTCTAGTGCAGAAGTTATGTGGTGCTTGATGGACACAAAGATTTCCCTTGGAATACCAAGGCAAGACCCTTTGCCTAGATGAAACTCCTGGAGTACCGGAATATCACTGTAAATGTTAAAAAGTAATGGTGCCTGGTCATTACCATGTAGGAGACCATTTGTTTGGTTTCTTAAGTGACTGTACCAGCTTTGAAATCAACAAAGAAACTTTGGTTTTGAAGTAGAAAGACAATCATTGCTTCTACAAGCACAAAAGAATGAAAGGAAGTTTTTAAAGGTTCACTGTTGTCATCAGTTGCTGCTACACTATACCTCTGGTAAGTGTAAATTTGGTCTATACTGGACTGAATAAAGCATTCAGTTCTGCTAAAATCAAGATGCCAGCAGTGCTAAACTTAGCTTTGTATAAGCCATTTTGAATGTTTGCTGAGTCATAATGTCAGTCTTCATGAAGATTTTTTTTATCAGTGTTGGTGAAGTGTATAATGAAACTAGGGTAAACAATATGCTTAACAAGATCCCCAAAGGAACAACAACAGGTGTTTGGACAGGTACAGAATTATAGTATACTTGGCCTGTTTTGACATGTGCCAACATGATGTGTCCCAACATCATCTGAATGAAGATGACAGCAATAGCAAAGTAGCATTGGCTAGTTCATACTGTATCCTCCTAAATGGGTACCGTTCCTAACTGTGGTAAATTGAGGTGAATGAGGAGAACGATGCAAATGAAGTCAGAATCTCATCCCATTGCATGTCATGTAAGAAGCACTCTGAGTGACTCCAAATGTAGAAACATGCATATAGTGTCAGTTCATGACATATTTATGTTGTTTTACATATATCTCGCACAATTCATTTGTTTTATTCTCTTTTTTCTGTGGTTTGTCTCAATTGGACAGGACACAGTAGACAAATGTCACTGAAAAACAGACTGCTAACAGATTGTTATCGAAAAACACACTGCTAAGAAATGGGTAAGATTACTTTGTAGAACCTTATCTACCAGAATCCTGGCATGGTTACTACCAAGCTGGCTGCAGGATCTTTTAAGTTTTACCCCCACCATTAAGATTTCCATTATCTAATGCGATGGTTTTTAAAGTAGATGAACTAAATGACATTCATTTTAGTAGGAAACAGAAAGGTTAAAGTAGAATGTTCTGCAGGAATTGTAATCCAACAAAATAGGAGGGTAACTGGTTGGGAATCATTAATATAGGTGAACCTATTTGCAAGGAGAAAGTCATTTTCATATCTCCCAACTTTAATACACAATTACCTCCCTGGACAAATGTCCTAGCACTTAATATAAAATGGCTATTTTCACAGAAATAATATGCCAGAGAACTGATGTAAAGGTAAAATTAAACACACATGCACACCTCCTTCTGCCTTCTTTCTCTAAAAGACAGTATCTCTCAAAATGATCAGTAATTCTAAGCATTCACAGCATCACCGTTAAAAGTGGCATTATCAGTGACAAGAAGAATGTTGAAGCTGCAGAGAAGACAAAGTAATTTGCAAAAGTACAGTTGGCTATTACAATAATGCCAGAATAGCTTTATATGATAGAACTGGAAATCATATGTATATTCATATTTTGAATACTTTGAGGCACCATTCCCTTTACTGTCCTAATGTAGGTGGCTGATGACCAATATGAATGGGACACCTTCCAAGTGGAAGCATGTTCCTCACTCAATCTCACAGCTACCCTGCTTTCATTAGTACTGAAAAGGAACTGCATTGTCTCAGTGGTTAAGAAGCTCACCTTGTTAGCTGGAAGGTTGGCAAGTCAGCAGTTTGAGACCTGGGTACTGCATCACAGAATGAGTGTCCGTCTCTGTCCCAGCTCCTGCCAACCTAGCAGATCGAAATCAAGATATTACAAGTAGATAAATAGGGACCACTTCGGTGGGAAAAGATCTTGGGGACATGAAAGGAGCCTCATTCAGGCATCCCCTGGGTGGAGTTTCTCCAGCAAAAAAATCCTTTCAACCCAGAATAATTTCTGGCACTAAATTATTATTATTAGAGTACTGAAAAGAAGAATGGTGAATTTTGACCATCTTCATTCAGAGTGATAGAAAACAAATGGTTCTAAAGTTAATTAGTAAACAATAAAAGATACGAGATTTTTTCTTGGAGGAAAGACACTGGAAAAGTGTTGCTGAATTCTATTATTGCTGTTATATATATAATGTCCTATATATGATCAGTAAAAGGTGTTTCAAAGGGTGTTACCTTGAGGGTTGAATATCATTTTTTTACAATATAAAAGTAACTTTTAACTAATGTCCAGGATCAAGGCAATGAGCAAAGATGTTGAATTAGTTTGTAAAAGTAACTAATGAAAAATAATGGTTTATATTAAAAAGTAAATTCCAATCCTTAATTACCCTACTTCCATTATTCCTTTCTCCTTTTCTTCTCCTTTTAACTGTTCCTCATACCACCTTGGATTAGTGAACTTACAAGTGAGCTAGCAGGCAATGGTCTCTGTGCTGAAATTATTGGACCACCCTATGAAGAGGAACAACCAGAAGTGGGTGGTCCACCTTTTTCTGGCAGCCCTGGCCTTGAGTTCCATAGGAGAAGATCTCCAGTAGATTGGGACAAAGAGACTGTTGGAGTAGTGGGCAGGGGGTTGTGGTAATTGAAATAGAGGAGTTAAAAGATGAGTCAACAGAGATAGTAGAGAAACTTCAGGGAGATTAGAGTAAAGAAGAACTGGAAGGGACAAAAATGGGTGGGAAACCTGGTGGTGGAAGAAATAGTGGTGAAGGAGAAAGGAAAGGAAAAAGAAATGGGGAGGTTGGGTGAACCAAAAAGATGAAGAAATGGTGCACAAGCATGCTGACCTGGACATACCCCCAGTCTGGACCTGGGTAACCATGGAAGAGCCTTAGACTGGCAAGTGGATTTTGCCTGAAAGTTTCCCAAGAGGTGACTGACCAGCAGGCCAGGGAGTATCAAGAAAATCCTTTTATGGGGGAGAGAAGGAAAGAGAGATAGGTGCTCACACTGAACTAAACAAGCCTCCAGAGAAACATGAACATCCCACCTTTGCTGTCCTGTTGTGTGCTCACATTGTAAAAGACATGTTAGATGGTTTTAAGCAAAGATGGATTGAACTGTATATCTTAGCAGAACAGAGCTGTAGGAACTAGCTGTTCTGAGGAGACTGAAGACTGAAAGATGAAATGTTAAAGATTGCAGAGTTAAGTTTTTACAGTTGAAATAAAAGTTCAGTTTATTCAGCACATTTGAGTGGTGTTTCTCTGATGTCAATATGTGTTGACAATATGCTTCTGTGTAGACAACAGGCAGGATGAGTAATGCACCTTTCCCCTGTAATGTCACACTTGCTTGAAAGCCAGTCGTATTCAACTCTAGGGTTCAGTGCTCATTTCTGTTTCATAGCCGAAGAGCCAGCACTGTCTGCTTCTGAGATGTTTCCGTGGTCATGTGGTAGGCATGACTAGACACCGGAGTGCACAGAACGATCTTTAACTTTCCACCAAAGCGGTCCCTATTTGTCTACTTGCAATTTCTTGCTTTCGAACTGCTAGGCTGGCAGGAGCTGGGACAAAGATGGGAGCTCATTCCATCCTGCAGTATTTGGGTATTGAACTGCTGACCTGCCATCTTCCAGTCAGTGTCTTAGCCACTTCAGCCACTGTACCTCACCAATACGTTAAATCACAAAACGTTTTCATTGATTTCACTTAATGAATTAATTAAGTATAAATTTGAGTTTGAAAAAAAAAAAGACATCAGAGAAAGCAAAACTGACAGATTTGTCCATCCCGTAAACTGGTTGATAGCTCAGAGGTTAGATATTTAGCTGTGTAACAAGAGGTTGGGATTTCAATTGTTCTCTGTGTCTCTTGGGAGAAGAACCAGCCTGTATAGCCATGGCAATCTGCCCAATTCCAGGTTGTCTCCAGAAGAAAGGAATGGAAAACCACTTCTGAATATTCTCTAACTAGAATACCCTGGAAAGGTTCAGAATTGATTTGATGGCACACAATTATTAAAGCTAGTTATCAAGGAATGTATCAATACAGATAGTACAGAACAATATCTATGTATTTCCCTTTTCATTCCCCTCTGAAATGTTTATTGTGTATGGAATATGGGTGACATCACAGTGGTTCAGTTCCAAAGACCAGTCAGAAGATTTCCAGCAGGAGGGCGATTTCTATGCTCTAATTTAAATAATTTGGCATTTGGTTACTGAGCAAGATTTTTGTCTGACTGGTATCAAAGAGTAAAGGGTTCTATTTGGGGATCGAGAGAAGTATCCTGTGGAGAGAGTATAAGTTTAAGATAAATGAGTTTAGTAGGTTATTACTAAGGAACATTTTCAAGGGAGAAGGTGATATGTTATCTGATATAATTTATGTTATAAATATGACTAAAAAACTTAAATTCTGAAGAAACTAATTTGACTATAACATGCTCTTATGGTTTTTTAAAATAAAAGTATTCCTTTGGTTAATATTGTAACTCAGCCAGAGTGAGTGGTATGAGAAAAATAAATTTTATTACAATTCTAGAGTAACACAGAAAAGTGTTACATGGTCCATTTATGGTGAAGAGTGACAGACCAGGCTCAGGTTCTCTCTGTGTGTAAACACTATACCCAATACTACCAATTGTGTGTCATTTAATTTGGTTTCTTGAGAATATAAAAGGATTATAAATTCAATAGGTAATACTGGGGTGAAAACAGCATCTGATTGAAAAAGCTTTTAAGAAAAAAATAGGAAAAATCCATTTAATGCAGTGAATTATATTAAAAATATCCATCATCCATAAATAAGTGTTTAAATTCTTAGGATCTGTTTAGTTCATGAAAAAGAAGAGTGAAAAAACAGGACAGAGCATTATGCAGATTTTTAATATTATGCACAATGGGGAGGAAGTGGCTCTGTCTCACTTCAAACTTGGATCTGTTCCAGAAATTTAAGTTAGAAAAGATTTAGATAGAAGAATAATTCTGCACACAACACACAGATATGGACTTTAGTGCTAAAATATATAGTTCTATAGCCGTAAGCCTAGATGTGGTGTGACAAAGACATGTCCTTTGAAAAAGCAATCTGGGCTGGAGATGATTTAGATTAGTGCTTCCATGGTACTTTCATATTTCTCTCCAAACTATTAGATGGAGAAAGTATCAAAGATGGATAAAATACATCTACTAGTTAAATTCTCTCCCCCCACAACTGTCTTCCCAAAGGAAAAGATATTGAGAAGAACTCTTACTGCATGTCATATAGATTTTTGTATTTAAATTGTTTTAAATAGTAATCAAACAAAAATCCATACAAGACAGATGTACCACCACACCACCATGAATTCTGTTGACCTCATTTTGGGTTTTGAAAGTTGAGTGGATTGGATCTGTCTAATTCTCCTAGGAAAGGAGATCAACAGTTAATACCATGGATCTCCAGGTGTGAGTAGGAAAAGAAAATCCTACCTAAATCCAAGATAATAATAATACTTGCATGTCAGAAATTAATCTGGGTTGAAAGGATTTTTTTGCTGAAGAAACTCCACTCAGGGGATGCTCAAATGAAGCTCCTTTCATGTCCCCAAGAGCTGGGACAGAGATGGGCGCTCAATCCATCATTCAGTACTTGGGTATCAAACTGCCGACTTGCCATCCTTCCAGCTAACAAGGTGAGCTTCTTAACCACTGAGCTACTGCACCCACTGTCAGTCTAGGATAACAATACTGTTCTAGATGACCCAATGATCTACCTCAGATAAGGCAATGATTTCTTTTCCTACAGATATACACCATTACTGCTTAATGAAAGGGATTATCTTTCCATTACAGAAGCTATACCCATGCAAGTACAGTTTCTGAAGGCAAGTAGCAGTACCCTTGAAGCAGACATTGCTGGTGAAATGGATTCCACTATCTCATGCAACCTCTTATGTTTTTCAAATTTGCCCCAGAAACTTGGAAATGCCTATTGATCTGCTGAATCAGGTAGATAAAATGGCATCTGGACATAGTTACACATTGGTTTTAATTGATGATTCCAGACCTAAAGCAGCAACAGTACATTGAGATGCAACATGTGATGTTCCCAGGAATGTCTAAGCAGGTGATGGAAGATAAATTGTCTCATTATATACAAATGCCTTTAATTGTAAAGCTTGTGGCATTTCATTTAAATCACTGGCTTTATGAAATTGGTTTGCACATAGTTTGACTATTGTCCTGACTCTACAATAAACATAGAACTGCTAGTTTTGCCTTTAAAAAAAGTGACACACTCCACCACTGCCAGCTCTGTCAACAGCATAAGCCTACTTAAATAACAAGTGTCTAAGTTAAATGTTATGCATCTGTGTGTATAGCATACATTAATGACTACTGAGCACACACGGAATATCTCTGCCTCTTTACTTTAGGGGGAAAAGACAACGTTCACAATTCTTAAGACAAGCATGGACAGAAAACCTATATTTAAATCTAGTCCAGTGAGGACAACCAAATGAGGATCTGGGCACTAAAAGCTAAAACCCTTTTGCTTAATGTAGTAGCTTGCAATGAGAATAGGCGCACTGAGTAAATGGACTTTACAAAGGAATTGATTACACCAAATCAGCACTGATTCAGTGAGCCTACTCTAGAGGTGACTCACTATTGTTAAGCAAGAGGACTTCAATCAATGTGCCCCATATTGATAACTTAAGGCTAAAAAGATGACACTTTAAGGTTTGATAATGCCAAATTTGAATGAGGGTTTTGAGGGTACCCTGGACAGCGAGGAGAACAAATAGGTCAATCTTAGAAGAAATTAACCCTGATTGCTCACTGGAAGGTCAAATAGTAAAGATAAAGCTAAAATACTTTGGACATCAAATGAGAAGGGAGGATTCACTTGAGAAGGCATTGATGTTGGGAAAGGTGGAAGGCAAAAGAAGAAGGGGGAGGCCAAGGATGAGATGGTTAGATGGTATTACAGACACAATGGGCACAGAGCTGGGAGGGCTGAGGGGGATGGTGGAGGACAGAGGCGCCTGGAGAACAATGGTCCATAGGGTCGCAAAGGGTCGGAATCGACTGTGCGACTGAACAACAACAACAAAATATAAGCTTGCTTAAGCAGCATCTCCCTGGACACAGTAGTACATGGAGCCATAATAGGAGGTGGGGATCTATGCATATTTTCTGCATGCCTTATGAGCGTGGAGGTCTTTGTATAGTAAATGTTATTGCAGGCGCACCCCCCCAATAACGGACACAGACAACATTGAAAGTGGATAACAGCAAAGGGCCACATTTATTGATTCAATGCCCTAGTCCGAATTATAAATTTGTATTGGTAAAACGACCAATCATAATTCCTAAGGCAAGCAGGCCGAAGTAACACTGGTAAGGTACCACCCCAAAATTGCCAACGGCAATTGGTTACAATGTATCAATTTGTATCAATTTGTTTGTCAACAACAAACAAATTGTTGACCGTAGTCAATAACTAACTCATGACCCCACCCTCTGACGCGTATCCGTGAAATCACAGGGGTGATGCATGCTGGTTAGCAATCACCATCACCCCATCGCCTGGTTCGTCGTTGACCGGACAACGTTTAACTAATTTATTCCTGTCTAGTGTTGTCCAGTCAATTGCGAACCTGCCGGATACTTGTGGGTCATACTGTTTACCTTACCAGTGCTACCCGCCCATGTGACCAAAGTCAACAGTAGTAATGGAGAAAGACCCCTATATCAAACCATAGCCACAGTGTGGGGTGGGCAAAAAAGCCAGGACCCGAAGCCAATATGGGTCCCAACCAAAAATTCCCACCCGGCCCCGAAGCGACCATAATCACACTGTTAACTAGGGAGGGGGTGGAGGGGAAAAACTTCTCCGCTCCGTCGCTGAGGCAAAATGGCAGCACGGCTGCCTCGTGGCCACCCCTTTTATCAAGGCGGTGGCCACGCCCCTAACTACCCGGATTCTCTGTCCTGTGGGGGGGGCCCCGCAAAGGGCGCGGCGGCCATTTTGGCGCCGCGCTTGCATTGCAGGCGCACCCCCCCAATAACGGACACAGACAACATTGAAAGTGGATAACAGCAAAGGGCCCCATTTATTGATTCAATGCCCTAGTCCGAATTATAAATTTGTATTGGTAAAACGACCAATCATAATTCCTAAGGCAAGCAGGCCGAAGTAACACTGGTAAGGTACCACCCCAAAATTGCCAACGGCAATTGGTTACAATGTATCAATTTGTATCAATTTGTTTGTCAACAACAAACAAATTGTTGACCGTAGTCAATAACTAACTCATGACCCCACCCTCTGACGCGTATCCGTGAAATCACAGGGGTGATGCATGCTGGTTATCAATCACCATCACCCCATCGCCTGGTTCGTCGTTGACCGGACAACGTTTAACTAATTTATTCCTGTCTAGTGTTGTCCAGTCAATTGCGAACCTGCCGGATACTTGTGGGTCATACTGTTTACCTTACCAGTGCTACCCGCCACACGGAGGGGCTTCACAGAAGACCTGACGCCCCCCCCCCAGACCGTCAGCTCGGTCAACAGGCCTGCTCGCCAGTCACCCAACAGGAGGTCCATACCTCCTCGCGACAGATGGACCCCATCCCCTGCATACAGGTCATAATTTTGCAGACTAATATCGGGGTGATGACTAACCCGTCCCCAAGCCCTGGTGGTAAGAAACCGCGCCACCGCCTTGTTGACCGCGCGCCTCGCGCGGTCAAGCGCAAGGAGGTTAACGCCCCCTCTGTAAGAGTGGCGCGGAACAATGTCCGACCAAACCAGGGTTGTGGCAGGCCAGACATAGTGCAAGTAGGCGAGTTCCTCGCAAATCGCATGCTTGAGCGATAAGCCGGTGACCTGGCCCAAATCATTGCCCCCCAGGTGGATAATTAGAATGTCAGGCGGGTCAGCCCCCAGGCCAGAAAAAGGAAAGGCCTCAGCTCCTGCCATAACATCCCAGGCTTACCATGCCATGCGAGACTGGCGTGGTCACCCAGTCCCAGTCGGGGTCCCCACTCTGTCGCCGCAGCGTAACGCGCTGCCCTGTGCACATAGCTGTGGCCCACCAGCCATACTGTCACCGGTGTAATACGACACCCAGGGTCTGTAATAAAATTGAGAAAAAAGGAAGGTAAGGTGACTGAATTGGTACTCATGGCGGGAGTGGGCGCACATAAAACTGAAAACACTGTGAGCCCCACCTCCCCATGCTGCGTATGTCAGCCCCCGAGTACCCAAAAGCAGCTGCTGTAGAGGCTGCACCAATACGGAACGAATGTGTGCCATAACGGGCACCTGAAAGACCCACCCTGGTGAGGGCTATGGCTGTCACCTTCCAAAACTGAAATTTAGTAAGGGGAGACCCATCTTGGTGACAGAAAAACGGGCCGTGGTGCATGCCACGCAGTGCCAGGTACTCCTGTAGGGCACCAACCGGACAGATGTCTGCCAAAGAACACCGTAGCAGTCTTACTCCACTGCCTACGCCGTGCTGATCTGTTTTTGAGGAGCGAATCCTCAACTGGGCCCAGTCTTTGGCAACGTAGACATCTCCGAGTTCCAGTGCCCTACCACTTGCATCCGCCTTAGACAGCATCACGAGTTCGCTGACGCGGAGCGCTCCAAAAAATGCCACCGTTGTGGCTGCATGAAAAAGGGCTGCCTCATAATGATCAAAACAGAGGCCTGGCCAGCCCCGGGCCAACTGGGTAAGAACCCCTGGGGAAATAGGGTGCCGGTCGTCCGGGCAACGCCCGCGCTCGCGCACCCACCCCTCCAAAACGTGTCTCACACGGAAGTCAGAGGTGGTATCCACATGACCCCCTACTTTGGCCATAAAAGCCAACGCCGAGAGCTTGGATGCTATGGTGCGAGGTGCAAGGCCCTGTGCATGGAGGTGGACCATGAACCGCAGAACATGGTCCACCGGAATAGGCCAGGTCTCTGGCAAGTGAAATTGAGTGGCAAAAGCCCTATATGAACTGAGTGCTTGTTGATACGCCTTACGCGTGCATGGCGCTAGTGAAAGGCCAATCGCCCGGTTCACCTCTCCTTGCCAATAGTCCACATCTCGTCCGGGAGTGGCGAGGGAAATTCCTCCGCATCCGGGGCCAAGGCGCGGAACCGGGAGATCTGCAGGCGGGACAAAGCATCAGCAATATCATTATTAACCCCTGGGACATGCCTGGCCCTGAACAAGACATTGAGGCGCAGGCAGCGCAGCACAAAATGGCGCACTAGATCCATAACCCTGGGCGATTTAGAAGTCTGTGCATTGACAATGTGTACCACGGCAGCATTGTCGCACCAAAAATGCACTACCGAATTAGCCCACTGTTCGCCCCATAGCATCAAAGCCCCCAGAATGGGAAAAAATTCCAGGTATGTGAGATCCCGCAGGCGACCTGTGCCTGCCCATGCCGGTGGCCACCCACCATAGGCCCACTTCCCATTGAAGTACATCCCATAACCCAGGGATCCTGAGGCATCAGACTGGATCTGGAAATTGGGGGATGCCAGGAGGTCCGACCTCCAAAATGAGACCCCGTTAAACTCCCTCAGGAATTGCAACCAGACGAACATGTCTGCCCTGATACCCTGGGTGAGCCTAACTCTGTGGTGGGGCCTGGATAACCCTGCCATGGCGTCGCATAAGCGCCGGGCAAAAGCCCTGCCCGGTGCGACCACCCTGCAGGCAAAATTAAGGTGCCCATGTAGCACCTGGAGTTCCCTCAGGGATGCCTTACGCTTGGCCAGCAATTCCGAGATAAGGGTCACTATCCTGGACACCTTATCACCCGGCAACCTAGAAGCCTGCTCTACTGTGTCAATCTCAACCCCCAGGAATACTAACTTGGTCGATGGGCCCTCGGTCTTTTCGGGCGCTAAAGGGACACCAAGTTCCTGCATTAGCGTCTGAAATGTATTGAGGAGACGTGCACACGTGTCCCAGCCCCGTTCACCCCCGAATAAAAAGTCATCCAGGTAATGGGCTACAGACCGGGACCCTGACCTGCGGACAAAAGCCCACTCTAGGAAAGTACTAAAACGCTCGAAGGCCGAGCATGATATGGAGCAGCCAAAAGGCATGGCCTTATCAAAATAATATTCCCCTTTAAATTTAAAACCCAGCAATTCAAAGTCACCCGGGTGCACTGGCAAGAGGCGAAAAGCTGACTTAATGTCGCACTTGGCCAGCAAGGCACCCGGGCCACACGAGCGCACCATGCGCAGCGCATGGTCGAACGATGTATACCTGACCGAACAAAGGTCATCAGGTATAGCATCGTTGACCGATCTGCCGGCTGGGTAGGACAAATGATGAATAAGGCGAAACTCACCTAGGGACTTTTTGGGAACCAAACCCAATGGTGAAACCTTAAGGTTGGGAAAAGGGGGTGCAGGAAAAGGTCCAGCGACCCTGCCCGCGTCTAATTCCTTTTTAATGCTGGCCGCAGCCACCTCCTCCCTTCCTCTGAGGGATAACAGGTTGGGAGCATCCTGAGGGGATCTAACACCCATAAAAGGGATACGAAATCCCTGCTTAAAACCTTGAATGAGATACTCTCTGTCCTCCCCCTTTGGGTACGATGCGAGCCAGCGCTCCAGCATGTCCACCTTAATTGGGGAGGGGGCCTTTTGGAGAACTAGTTCCCTCCGTGGCAGCCTTACCAGCCCACTGTCCACCCCTCCCTCTGCCTCGCGCCCCCCCAGGCTTGGGACAAGCCGAGGCTGCGTGGGGACCAGAACACGTGGGACACTCATGCTTATACCTGCAGTTCTTTCGATTGCAGGAACCATTTGACGAGAAAGTCCAGCACAGCAGGCGGGCTGGAACCCCCTGCCCCGCCGGTTGGCGGGTAACCTGCGCTGGAGCTGCTCGCTGGACCGCATGTCCACAATGGTATCTATCCCCCGGGGCAGGGCGTGTGGGTGTCATATACAAGAGCCACAGTCTCTGGCAGGGCTCATCCCATCTCATCTCGGGATGGAGGGGAATCCTCATACGGAATTCCTCATCATATGCTAGCCATGAGGGGCCCGGGAAATCTACCATCGCCCTATATATGTTGTCCAAATATTGGACCATGGGAATAGCTAGATCCGGCCGCGCCCTCAAATATACCGCCATATATATCAAATAAGCGGGGAGCCAGTTAGCCCAGGTACGCGGCGGCTTACGGCGGCGTGCCTGCTCCTTGTCCTTCTCATCCTGACCCTCCCTTTCTTCCTTGGTGGGCTCTCTGTTCAGGAGTGAGAAGATATCTACATACTCCCCCCTCCAAATCTTTTCTCTGGTAGCCTGTGCCAAGTGATCACCCAGTGGCAAGGAATACCCTGCCGTCGGCAAAGCCGAAAAGGGAACAACAGGCCTGGTAAAGGGAGCCTGAGCTAACCCTGCCACCCCCAAGACATTACCAGCAGTGTAAGAGCCTAGGCCCACCCCCGTGGGCATGGTGGCAGTCGTTGTCGCCGGGTGGGGCACCAGAGGGGTAGTCCCCGCACCACCCGAGCGAGGCCAAGGCCACTGAAAGGCCCCCCCTATATTGGGAATATGTGTAGATGTACTCGTTTGCACCGTATACTCACATGCTGCACCCCCGCGGGCCGCCCCCACCGGGGGTTCTGGCCCACTGGGGGCGTCGGAGCTCACGACCGATGTAGAGCTCATCACCGGGGCTTGACCCGCACCAGGTTGCTGGCTGGGGAGCTGCGAGGCAGTGGCCGGAGCCGCGCCACCCGCCTGCAGCAGCTCAACCCTCCCCGCCGGCTGTTGTCCTGCTGCCGTTAGCGCCTCAAAAGGTACCCCAAAAGGGGCACCTGCCTGACTGGCCCGGGCCAAAGACGCCTCGAGGGCCGCAATACGGGCCAGTAAGGAGTCCACATTAACCATGGGTAAAGAGCCGGCCGGCCCACCTGATCCTTGCATGGGGACAGGTCCCTGCACCCCAGGGGCCGTATATTGCCATTGACTACCGCCAAAGCCCGGGAGGGCTGGTGGATTAACCTGCCAAGGCAGGGAGCCGGGCCACCCCCCAAGGCTAGAGGGCCCCGGGAGAGGCTGCGGCCCGACAGGAATAGGCCCAACCGATTGAGCAGGAGGATGAGCGGTGCCCACCGCTCGCGGGCCGCGGGCCGGAGCTCCCTCCGCGCCCGCACTTTGATCGGGCCAAGGGGCGATAGCCCCCATGCCACTAGCCCCGGCCGGGGATGGCAAAGGTGGCTGCTGGGGAGGCGGCACCGCGGTCCTCCGACCCGGATTACGCCTCCGAACCACCCGAGCTGCATTCGCAGCAGCCTTCTTTTTGGAAGGCATCTCAAGCAGAAAGGGAAGCTAGCTAGTAAAAGGAACTAAAAGGCTTCCCGGTAGCACCAACGAGCGACGGAGACGCAGGGGGAAAAACTTCTCCGCTCCGTCGCTGAGGCAAAATGGCAGCACGGCTGCCTCGTGGCCACCCCTTTTATCAAGGCGGTGGCCACGCCCCTAACTACCCGGATTCTCTGTCCTGTGGGGGGGGGGCCGCAAAGGGCGCGGCGGCCATTTTGGCGCCGCGCTTGCATTCTTGCTCTAAGCATAAGTAATATGCATAGATATGATCTGGAGTCTGTTCCATGTAAAATGGAGCAGAAATGGCCACCCAGTCTCTTTTTTTTCTGGCCATTTCAGAGGGGGAGAGGAGATTAAAATGCACTTGTGGTAGCAAAGGTCTTTTACTCTCCATGTGTCTTGGTCAGTAGACCTGTTTCTGTAAAAAGAGCTATTGGAGTTGTTCTCATAATGCATGATTGTACTATTAATGATACATGTATGTTTTGATGTACATGTTTATCACGTCATAGAATCACTGATTTGGAAGGAGCCATTTAGGTCATCAAGTCCATCGCTTTGCTCAACGCAGGAATCCAAATCAAAGCATATCTGGCAGATTGTTGTCCAATTCTCTCTTAAATGCTTCCCGTGTTGGAGAGCTCACCACCTCTTGAGGCAGTTGGTTCCACTGTTGTACTGTTCTATCATCAACAGCTAATGGCTATACAGTATAATTTTTTTCAGCATTCCCAATCAATTTTATTCATCAACATAAAACATGTTTAGCAGCTTGAATGTCTGGTATATTTTGTGCATCTGCTCTTACAGCACCTTTATTTGAAAGTGGTTGCTTAAAACATGTATGGATGTGTAAATGTGTCTGAAATAAAGGCAACAGTTTATCTTGAATTCTGGTTGACTATTACTAAATTAGAACTGCATGCACATGAAAATACAGGTGGCAATTACATAAATGACAAACTCCCAGAAAAAAAGAAAGAGCAAGATGAATTCCTCCTTATTTCTATGATAGGATTTTAAAAAACAAATTAAAACAACACTCAATTTCTTCAGAAGAGCAACCTGCCACCTGTTCAACAACTATGTCTGCAGATACACATACAGGAAAAGTACACACTTGCTGTTTTGACTGAGGAAAATTGTATGAAACAGTGAATTATCTATTCCTAAGCAGAACATCTGATTGGGAACACCAATATAATTCAGTGTTTGCATGCTATATCTCTGTATTGTGACCTTCTGGCTGAAAAGCCTTTTGAAGAAATGGAAACACATGCCATTTCTCTGATTCGGCATAACACTACAGGAATGAAAACTCCTACTAGTATACAGAGATTATACCAATAGGACAAGCAGTTATGTGGCTTCTTATGAAACAAAACCAGTATGGGACACAATACTCCCAGTGTCTTTGTGTTAACTCTGAACTGCTAGCACAGTGAGTGTTATGCTAGTGAGCTGGCATTATTGGGCATAGGCCTCTGTTTGGATCTGAATAAAATATCTATACAGAAATTCTTTGCAGGCGCACCCACCCAAATAAAGACTCAGACACCGGTATTGGATTAAAGGCATCGGGCCACTTTTATTGAATAATGCCCTAGTCCGAATTATCACTTTCAATTGGTGTATCATCCAATTGTAATTCTTTAAGGCAAGCAGGCCGCAGTAGCACTGGTAAGGTTCCACTCTAAATGCCAATGGAAATTGGCTACATGTATCAATTTGTATCAATTTGTTTGTTGACACAAACAAATTGTTGACCGGAGTCAATATACTATCTACTGACCCCACCCTATGACGTGTATCCGTTCAAATATCAAGGTGATGCAGGCTGTGAAGCTCCTGACATCACCCCTTTCATAGTTTGCCCTTGACCGACCAAACCTGTTTCCCCTGTACCTATCTACATGTTGGCCAGTCAATTGCGAACCTGCCGGATACCTATGTGTCATAAATCTTTACCTTACTCAGTGCTACCCACCAAAAGTGACCAAAGTCAACTTACCCCGTATCTCAAACACTAGCGACAGTGTGGGATGGGCAAAAAAGCAAGAACCAAAGGGCCAATGTAGGTTCAAGCAACAAAATTCCCACCCTGCCCCAAAGCGAACAGGAAATCACACTGTCCACTAGGGAGGGGGTGGAGGGGAAAAACTTCCCCGCTCCGTCGCTTCGCAAAATGGCAGCCAGGCTGCCTCGTGGCCACCCCTTTTATGGAGGGGTGGCCATGCCCCCTAACTATCCCAGAGATCTGCATCCAGGTTGGGGGGGGCGCGCAAAGAGCGTGGTGGCCATTTTGGCGCCACGCTTGCATATTATTTGAATATTTGAAACACAGCTGCCAACAGAACAAACAGCATTGACAGATCTTATTCATGTCAATTGGGGAGGCTATACAAATTGAATGAATGAATGAGTGAATGAATGAATGAATGAATGAATGAATGAATGAATAAATCCCTTTCTCCTTGGAACCTGTTAGCACGCCTGCCCCCACTGCCCGCCGCCCACCCCACGTCTGCTCTGGTGGTTGAGGGATCCCATGGCAGATCTGGAGATCATTGGAGTGTTCAGGAGAGAAGAGAGGCAGAGGATATGCCTTAGCATAATTGGGAATCCACTCATGTGACTCTGGATGCCATCTAGTGATGTGTTACGCCTTTCCTAGAACTTAGACTAGCTTTATACAGGTATCTAGGCACCTACTTAGTTATATACAGGTATAGATCTGGCATAAACGAAGTATTTGAATCAGTACTTTGATATTCTTTCAATCAAATCTTGGAAAGGAGAGGTTGTTAATAATATGAATGTTCTGCCAATGTGTGGGAGATCATTGACAGCACCACACAAGAGGGTAACAAAGGGGGCAGAAATTTCCTGTGTAAATAAATTAGCCTTTTTATCCGACAAGTGTATCTTAAATTTCATTTTATGTTCTATGTACACAGAAAGATGCCACAACATATTTAGAATTGAGGAACATGGTGTGAAAAATGACAGCTTCTAGGACACTGTTTGGGTGACCCTGGCATTTACATTCTAAACATTGCAAAATAACTTGCCTAGCAAATATTTTCAGCTCATATTTCAGCTGTAAACTGTATTGATTAGTTTTCAGACAGTAAATCACACAGTCATGGAAGAAGTTGAATTATTCTGGATTAATCAAACTCATTGAATCATTTACAGTAAATATCTATCCCTTTTTGTGGGCATTGTATTCAGAATGCATCAGATAACCATACAAGACAAATGGCAACAGCAAACGACAGATGAATTAACTTTTGGTTTCATTCCATACTACCCACTTCTGTAAAACAGTATTTATCTATGACATGCATTTAAGACAATACTTTTGCTAAATATTTTGACAGGTGAGCTAACAATCCTTAATCATCCTCAAATCACTAGAATGATTAGAAGGAAGTAGGTAGGGTGAAATAGGGGCGGGCACCAAAAACCTGTGAAGAAATTCAAAATTTCCTTGGTAACTTGTCAAAGACAAATAGTGAAGCACACATTGTATTCATCTGATCTAATATGCCAACTGAGTACCTTTTTCATTCATCTTTCTCTGGAGGTGACAGATAATTTTATCACTGTGCCATTAACATGAATGTTTCAAGAGCAGCAATTAGTATTTTCCTAAGACAAAACATACTAAATGGATGCCACCAGTTATACAGTATATCCACAGTGGAAGTACATATGCCCAAGGGGAGAAATATGACTTACACAAAGAAGAAAGCATTGTTCCATAAGCATAGAAAAGAGAGACTGGTTAAAACAGGGATTGGGAACATGGGGTCTGCTACATGCTGTTGGGGTACTCCTCAAATTTTCCTGCATTTATGACATCGGCCTGTCCAACATCATCTGGAGATGTCCCCCAGTTATCTGTTAAAATAATAACTGCAGTGGTTGTTGGAGGGCGTGAAATCAGTGTCAATTTCATAACATACTATCTTTTCAAACGAAGTCAGAAAATAAGTCCAAGACATCAACAAAACTGTTCAAAATGCATTTTATAAGCTATTAAGTAATATGAGCAGCTATTAGTACTCACTGAACCACATTTTTAAATGGCTTTTAAAACTTTTGGGAGGAACAGAATGAGTGAAAAGATGTAGCCTAACAGGAATACTTTCATGCAGTGTACACACATGTACGTTCACCTTTCTTTATTCGTGTCAGAAGCATCACAATTAAAATAAACACTAAAATGTAAGGTTTAAATTTAAAATATCACATTTACACTATATAAGAGTCTGAATTAAACAGTTCTTGCCCCAAAGTGGACACTATCAGTTGCATTCTGTTACACTGTCATGAGGTCCTCAAACGTACATTAAACAGGTCACAAGGAGCAGGTATACATATCTGTGGTTGTGGGAGTTCATTATAACTTTTAAATAATTAGCTGTGTAGCATTTAGTGAGCAATTGTGGTTAGCTCTTCCTGCGCTCAACCACAGTTTCCTGAATTAACAATTGCTTCCTGCCTCTGTGCAGAGACTCTGCATCTGTGCAGAACAATTGCTTCTTGAGTTCCTGGTTTGGTGCAGAAAAGCGCCTTTATGTAATCGTCAAATATATGCTTTTGGTATCAGCCTTAAACTGCTAAAGTAAGCTATATAATTACAGGTAACAGCTTTTGCAAGGGTACCGCCACAGAGAATAGGCTTTGGGCCTATTCTGGCAGGATATAAGCTACTGCGCATGTACTAGTAAGAGATATAGGTCATGCTCCCTATATGGTTATGCTGTAGAGAATGTCATATTATTGGCTGAATACCACTCACCTATGCGTTTGTATACATCCTGTGTATGCTTTCGTAGACATCCTATGTAACCTGTAATTCAATAAAACTTGCTTCCCCGGTGCTGGGGCAGAGACTTTTTTGTGCACCATTAACTCTGACTACAGTTCAATTTCTTCTGACTTTATGCTTACACGCTGTTGAGCTGGATTCTCAACAAGTGCTTGGTCAATCTCTGACCTAATCTCCATTTCTTTGGCCACCCTCTGGCTAGAATTTCTCTACAGTGGTTGTCTGTACCTCTCTGCAATCACAGAGGGCTGACATCATCAGCTATCCTCATTTATTCAGAGTTTCTGTAGATCCTACTGTGCCCATGCAGAGTCTATTTAGTAATTTCCAGACTTTCTAACTTTCGCCCAAACCAGGTGCCAGCTCCTCTGTTGGTTCCATCCAATGTTGTTCCTTCATAGCCTTCCATATGTCCATTCTACTTTTAAATTCATCCAAATCTTCTTTTGATTTAAGGAATCTTTTCCAGGATTTAATTTCTGGTGGGCTTGTTGAAGTATATGGAAAATATGTTATTCAGAAATAATAGATTTAAGCCCCTTGAGTAGAACTCTTTAATTTCAGTAAAAATATTATTTATTCTACTGACCTTCAGTTTAGTATTAATACAATGCTGTTTATATGTTAGGGCACTTTCTACAGTTATATCTAGGTGTTTAGGTTTGGCACAATGCTCTAATAGCTCTCCTTTCCATCTGTACAGCCATTGCATGGTTATAAGTGTATATACAATTATTGGTTCCTGCTGGGAGTGGTTGGTTGTTAGGTATCAAAAAAGAATAAAGGTAAAGGTAAAGGTTTCCCTTGCTCGAAAGCCAGTCGCATCCGACTCTAGGGTTCAGTGCTCATCTCTTTTTCAAAGCCAAAGAACCAGCTCTGTCTGCTTCTGCAGACATTTTTGTGGTCATGTGGCAGGCATGACTAGACACCAGGGCGCAGGAGCCAAAATATTACCCCTATGGCAGGCTGTTCCTCTGGAATAAATTGCAAATGATGTTTGTAAGTTTGAAATCTTTAGTTATATTATATACTCTCTTCTTCAATATTCTCAGGTTGATAGTGTCATGTGTGTGTGTGTGTGTGTGTGTGTGTGTGTGTGTGTGTGTGTGTGTGTGTGTGTGTGTGTGTGTGTGTGTAATAAACCAAACTACATAAAGATCATTTGGCCAAAAATCCTTTTGATTTGTAAAGTAAATTGCACTAGAGTAAATTCCATTTATTCAAATGGGCCTACTCTATTTGTGACATGCAATATTGCGAATCACAGTTAGAGTAGACCTATTTAAAACAATGCAATTTACAGAGGAGGTGACTCACCAAATCACAAAAAACTTAATGGTGCACCATCTGAAACACTATTTTTATTCTAGTGGAACCAGTTTTCACATGTAATTAAAGATAATTTAAATATGAACCTCTCTCAGTCTGACACAATGAACAGATCAATTTGTGAGCAATATCTAATTCACTCTGTTGCCCTTTGTTAACTTCTCACACCTTCATATCTTTGCACCATCAGAAGATGAGACTAATCAACAGAGAACTGACAAAGTGAATAATTGACCTAGCGATGTACGTTTTGGTTAAGACAATAAGAGATATATTAGACACCTGACAAATAAAAATGATCTGACATTTTCTATTACTGACACTACTGTTCTATTATATGGCAAGGCATTTCAAGTGCGGCGCCAAAATGGCCGCCACACTCTTTGCGGGCCCCCCCCCCCGGACTCAGACATCCGGGTGAGTTAGGGGGCGTGGCCACCTCTCTTTAAAAGGGGTGGCCATGAGGCAGCCGAGCTGCCATTTTAGAAAAGCGACGGAGAGGAGAAGTTTTCTCCGTTGCTCCCTCCCCTTTTTGCCTCTTTTCAAGAGGCTTGATTTTGCTAGCCTCTGTTCGAGGCTTCGTTTTCTCTCGCCTCTGTTCTAGAGGCTCGATTGGCTGTTGGAAGCGACGGGGTGGAGAAATTTGCTCCATCGCTTCCTCCTCTGTTAGCCTCTGTTCGAGGCTTCTTTTTAACTTTGCTTGCCTCTTTGCAAGGGGCTTGATTTTGCAATGAACTCCGTTGCCTTCTTTTTCTCTAGGCTGCAGCCAAAAGGGAGGAATTTGCCTCCGTGGCTGCATCCCTGTAACCGAGCTTCGTGATCCCCATACAGGGATCTTTCTATTTAGCTCGTAGGGGGACAGCGGTGGCTCAAGTGGTTAAGACACGGAGTGTTAAGTGCCTAAGACGCTGACTGGGAAGTGGAAGGTCAGTGGTTCAATTCCTGCGTACTGCAGGTCAGAATTAGCTCCCGTTTTCAGCCACAGGCTGGACCTTCGAGACTCCGGCCCTCGGCCCACGGCTGCCGGCCACGGGCCGGAACGATTGGGGGGAGGGCCTGGTGCTGTCTCAGAGCACGTTTTACCCTATTAAGGGCCAGAGTTTTGGGCATGGCCCTATTCTGGCCCAGGCTCTCAAATTAGGGCCTCTGGCCCAATACCTAGCGGGCCGTCCAGCCCACCTACTCGGGGGTTTTTCATGGCAGGGGATGCCTGGTTAGCACGTTTGGCTGTGCTGGAGGCATCCTTAGCTATCCAGTGGGTGGGGGCCCCTTCCCTATCTACCGGGCCCCTTTGTGTCTGCCGGCTACTTCTACTGCTGCCACTACGCAGCAGGCGGCCAGCTGGCTTGAGCTTCTCGAGACACTCCGGCCTGTGCCCGCCGCTGTCTCGCAGCTCCCCGTTTGTCTGAACCACGGCTGGAGTGCGTTGGAGGTCGCCCCAGGGCTCGATTTCGGTCGCGAGCTCCGACGCCCACCGTGGGCCGGAACCCCCAGTGGGGGCGGCTCACGGGGGTGCAACTAGTGAGTATTAGGTTCAAGTTGAATGCACACACATCACAGTCCATTTCCAGCGGTGGGGTTCAGTGCTCATTGCCTCGCCAATTTGAGGCTGGTGGGGCATCACTTGCCATCTTATCTCAGTGCCCCTTGGTTCAATTCTGGCACAACGTTGGGAGTAGGGGGTTTCCGCCCCCGGGGCAGTACGTGGCGTCACAGGGGCTGTCCAGGTCCCGCTGTGTATGCCCTGTGTACATCATGTACCGGCAACAGCCTTGCCGACGCCTGGTTATTCATGGCCCCCCGGTGATCATCTGACCCAGATCATGAGGGAAGAGATTTGGGGGGGGGGGAGTATTCTCCCTATGAACTGAGATCCCAATAAGGATAGGAGGTACGGACAGGAGGACAGAGACATTGTGTGGTCCCGCCGTAGTAAGCCACCACGCACTGGGGTGTCCGCCCCCGGGACAGTGTTGGGCACCGCAGGGGCTGTGTGGATCCTGCTGCGTAGGCCCTTTATACAGAACGTGCCGTCAAGGGCTTTGCTGATGGCCGGCTATTACTTGCCCCGGTTGATTATTAGCCACAGGCCATGAGGGGTAAGGGCTGGAGGGGGACATGTGGATATTCTCCCTACTTAACTGCGAGCCCACTGGGAGGAGAGAGAAGGACAGGACGGCTGAGACAAAGAGATGTCCCATCGTCGTTAGCCACCGCGCACCTTGGGGGCCAACTGGTTGTCGGCATACCTTGTACGTATTGTGGTACGCCGCAGGGCTTGACCTGTTTGGGCCATCCTGATGTCAATCAGATGGGCCCATGACAGTTGGCTCATGGTGAGGAATGTGGACGAGGGTGGCTATATATATCCCGAGGGGAGGTGGGATGAGTCCTGTCAGCAAGAGTGTTCGTGTACATCAGTCCCACGGGACTGGTGCCTGGTGATGGGTACCCTGGTGGTCATGCTGAGCAGCGGGCTGTTCAGACACTGGCTCCACGCAAACTGGTCGGGCGGGGGGTTCCGGCCCGCCTACTGTATATGGGATGCTCAGCTGATGATGTGTGTACTAAGCACCACGGTCGTTACCGACTTAGTGGCACAGGGGCGATCAGAGCTCCGTCTGAACCAACTAACCTTGTCATAAGCCCCCCCCCGCCCCAATTTAGTCAGCCTGGAGGGATGTCACTCAGTTCATCCAAGAAGGGATGGGGCGGGAAACCTGCTGGAGGGTTTTCGATGGGACTTTTGTATCCATTCGGGGGTGTTGGGGCCCCCAGGATGCTACTAATCTGGTTACCATCCAGGGTAATGGAGAGGGGGCTCCACTGTCCACAGCTAAGGAAGTTGGGGGCTATGAGAGTAGTGTGGGCCCTTCTTGGAACCACCTTTCCTTAGTCGAATGTATCCCCCATGAAGCTCATACTGAGCTAGCAAAAGGGTGAATGTCAGATAATCCTCCATTCAGCTTACCCTGTGGGTGCTCCGTTCAGGGATGCCCTTCCTGATGACCTTGTTCAGTCAGGTACTCGTAGTTGCCTCGGCTACTTTGGGTGGCGTGCTCACGCAATTCTGGTGCTGTTTTGGCACAGTGTGATATGCACTCGGCTTTCAGCTTTTTGCCAGTGCACCCCATGATTTAGACCTATCGGGTTTTTAGGTTTCGAGGGGAATTTTAATTAGATAAGGCCAACCCCCTTCTGACAGCGTTAATTCAGGTTCAGCACCCGACCGGTGTGGGACTTTCGTTCAGTGGGCATTTGCTCACAGGTTGGGGTCTCGGTCTCCAGCCCATTACCTCGACGACTTTGGGTCTGGGGTTAAACGGGGCTTGGACACATGTACGCGTCTCCTCATCACAATTCAGACACTCAGGTGGGAACTGGGTGTCCCCTTGGCGCCTGAATAGACCGAGGTCCCATCTTCTAACCTCACATTTCTGCCTCAATGCTGTCGCGCGGGCATCCAGGTTAACCATTGGTACGGTGGCTTGGATGTCCATGGCGATTTTGGCATTGATTGCCAAACATAAAGTGTGCCTTTGGGAATGGTAGTTAATTCATTGCCCCCTTAATTTGTTTGCTCTGGCTCAAATTACTCCTGGGTTTAGAGGGGTCTCTTCTGGGAGATCAGACCTAGTGGTCTGCCCTAGATATCTAGTACGGTCAGATACCTCCGGCTCTCTGGCTTATGGGGTTTACTCTGAGGGTGGGTACACGGATCGTCCCCGCGATCACCTTCATTGCGTTTCCTCCCATTTTAGAGAGCACGGATGCTATGGTGCAATGAGTGGGCCTACTCAGTGGTCCAATTTCGGCGTGACAATGCGGCAGTGGTGCACATTGTCAACACCCAGACATGCAAATCCCCCGGGTCGTGACATTAGTTTGTCTATTCTTTTGAGAAGCCTACGCCTAAATGTGCTGTTCCAGGCCAGACATGTTCTAGGTATGAATAATGATATTACTGCTGCTTTCCCCCACCTGCAGATCACCCGGTTCCGTGCCGTACTTCGGAAGCAGAGGAATTCCACTCGCCACGTTTGGCCGATAGCTGGACGTTAGGCGAGCTGAAGGGAACCGGACATATCATTGTCACCTCGCATGCGTAAGGCGTATCACTATGAGTTCATGCGTCGTGTGGGGAGGGGTGGACACGGGAACGTGTCCGCGGCCCCTACACGCGTCACTCCTTTTCCCAGAGTTTTTTGACCCACCTTGCACGAGGCTGGCATTACTTAGATACAGATAGGTGGGATGTGGCTCTTAGCCATGCAGCTACCATGGTAGCCTTTTTGGAGTGCTCTGCATCGGTGAGAGGGTGCCGGAGTTGGTACCACCTGTGTAAGGCGGAGGTGTCTCGTAGGGCACTGGAACTCGAAGATGTCTCTGTCACACATGAGTGGGCTCGAGTGGGGATACGGTCCTCACGGGCGGTTCAGCACGGTAGGCAGTGGTGTATACTGCTACGAAGTTTTCGAGACATCTGTCCGGTTGGTGCCCTACATGATTTTTCGACAGTGCCTGCTGCGTGCCCCAGCCTGTTTTCTGCCACCGGGATGGGTCTACACTTACCATAGTACAGTCCCTGAGGGTGACCGGTGCCGCGTTTCGCGGTGTGGGGCCCGTTTTGGCACCATTTACTTAAGGTAGGCATCGCGCTGATCGCGGCTACGTTTGGGGTACTCCGAGGTGGATATGCGTCTACGCGCAATTTCAGATATGTACGTCCCCTCATTGTATGAGTACCTGTTTATGCCCTTCACCTTTTTTCTCCTCTTTTACAGATCCTTGGGGTCTAAACACACCGGTGGCAGGGGGCTGGTGGTCTGCAGCTATGTGCACTGGGCAGCGGTATATGCTGCAGCGACAGAGAGTGGACCCCGGCCGGGCAGTGTGCATCCGCACATATGCTATGGTATGGTATGTGCGGCACATGGGGGCGGGAACTGAGGTCATTCCTGCTGTCTGACAGGGATGCTGGACCGCCCTATGTTTTACAGGCATCCTGGTGGCAGCGATATTATATGGATCACTGCTGTTACTAAACCGTCGAGGGGCTGTGACCTGGCTTTTTATATCACATATGGCTTACATACGGTCGCTATGGTCTAACATCGTGCCGAGACACCAATTTAGGGGAGATGCGGATCTCCCTAGTTCAGACTGTTCCGGCAGTCAGCGGACGGGTCTGTGGCTCCATCCTGTTCTGAGCATGGCTGTAAAACGGCCATTGGATACCGGATGATAGGATTAGACAAAAATTTTGCTGGTAAGCGGGAGAAGGGGTCCACCTGTCGGCCAGAGGTATGTACCTTGTTCTTGGTGTGATGCAAGCAGGCCTGGCGACAGAGATTATGGTCGGGGGGGGGGGCGGTGAGTCATCATGGATGCCTCCCCGTGTGGCGGGTAGCACTGGTAAGGTAAATATTTATGACCCACAGGTATCCGGCAGGTTCACAATTGACTGGCCAACACTTAGACAGGTACAAGTGTAACAACGTTGACCGGTCAACAACGAACCAGGCAAGGGGGTGATGGCAGGAGCTATTCAGCATGCATCACCCCGTGATTTTACGGATACACGTCAGAGGGTGGGGTCAGTAGATAGTTTATTGACTATGGTCAACAATTTGTTTGTCACAACAAACAAATTGATACAAATGGATACATTGTAGCCAATTGCCATTGGCAATTTTGGGAGGAACCTTACCAGTGTTACTGTGGCCTGCTTGCCTTAAGAATTATAATTGGCTGAGTACCAATTGAAAGTTATAATTCGGACTAGGGCATGATTCAATAAATGTGGCCCAATGCCATTATCCACATATACCGGTGTCTGAGTCCTTCTTTGGGGGGTGCGCCTGCAATAATTTTGCACTTCAGATTGGAGGAGTATCAGGTTGCTGAGGCTGAAGCAGGAAACTAATAGTCGCCCTACCATTGTTAAGGGTATTACAAACTGTGGGTTCAAGAAGGCAGTCAGAAGCCAGGTGAGTGCAAAGCCACTGCATTCACATCTGCACACAGCAGGATTCACATACACCAATATGTTAAAGGGCATCTATATGAATAAAATATGAACTACAGTTGTTTCCTTAAAGAAAGAAGTGAGCCACCTCTCCTGAATCTTAAAAGCCAGCAACTGCCTACAGTCTTAAATTCTGTTTTAGAGGAATACTTCTGCTTACAGGAGAGGCTTTTAATCCCACCTTGTGCACAGGCTGCTCAGTGCAGCACTTATGTGAATTAGGATATGCCAGGTTAGAAGCGCGTAGATGAAGAAAAAGATGAATACTATGGCTATAAATACATCTTACCATGCTGTTTGTTATTCATATGATTTGACTCAAACAACAGAAATTTTTCATCTGCTGAAAGTGTATTTATTATTTACGATCTTTTGAAGCTTCTCTTCTGCCAGAAAGATTCCCTCTTCACAGGATGTCCTCTCATGGGTGCATAACTGGTGGCAGATGCCTCTTCAAATTAACCACAAAGGAATGTGTTCTTCACATGCAGTGGCTGAGTACCATGCTATAAATTTCCTTCAATGTGTAACAGGCAGCTACATTTATGTGTTTTTCCCCTCTCAAAAATAAGCACAGATACCTCAACATGCATTGGAGCATTCATTTTGAAGTAGTGGGTATTAACATTTTACTCTTCACTGCTCCTGTGTTCTTGATTGTGACATCCCTCTGAATGTGATGTCTTGCACAGGGAGAAGCCACCATTCAACTACAATTAAGACTTTTTCCTCAGTGCAAACTGCAGGAACAGAAGGGGAAATCAAGATGACGACTGCAATGAAGCATAAAAAGTTAAGATCTCTCTAACTCTCATGTTAGGCGCCTGCTTGGGAATGGTTCTATCATGTTTTATAGTGTGGCTTTCTTTAAAAGAAACCACATAGCCGTGTGGACAATATGCTCAATATTGTAAATAGTGATTAACTTGAACATGCTGGTATAAAGTAGACATGGGAGAATATTTGAAAAACATATGAAACAGCAAATTAGAAGATGTAATACAAGGCTTCAGATTAGGCTTTTTGCAGGCGCACCCACCCAAATAAAGACTCAGACGCCGGTATTGCATTAAAGGCATTGGGCCACTTTTATTGAATAATGCCCTAGTCCGAATTATAACTTTCAATTGGTGTATCATCCAATTGTAATTCTTTAAGGCAAGCAGGCCGCAGTAACACTGGTAAGGTTCCACCCAAAATGCCAATGGCTATTGGCTACATGTATCAATTTGTATCAATTCGTTTGTGTTGACCGAAGTCAATATACTATCTACTGACCCCACCCTTTGACGTGTATCCGTCCAAATATCAAGGTGATGCAGGCTGTGAAGCTCCTAGCATCACCCCATTCATGGTTCGCCCTTGACTGGCCAATCCTGTTTCCCCTGTACCTATCTACGTGTTGGCCAGTCAATTGCAAATCTGCCGGATACCTATGGGTCATAAATTTTTACCTTACCAGTGCTACCCGCCACACGGGGAGGCGTCCATGATGACTCACCGCCCCCCTCCCTGACTGACAGCTCGGTCGCCAGGCCCGCTTGCACATCCTCTAGAAACAGGTGCATACCTCTGGCCGACAGGTGGACCCCATCTCCTGCATACAGGTTAAAATCCTGCAACCCTATCCCTGGGTGTCGAATGGTTGTCCCCAAGCCATTCTCAACAAGAAACCGGGCAACAGCCCTGTTCACTGACCGCCGGGCATGGTCCAAACCATGGAGATCAATGCCTCCTCTATAACAGTGTCTCGGCACGATGTCAGACCATAGCAACCGTGTGTATGGCCATAAAGGATGTAGAAACACCAGGTCACTGCACACCGACATTTTTAAGGAAAGACCAGTGATCTGTGCGAGATCATTGCCGCCGAGGTGCAGAATCAAAACATCAGGCGGTCCAGCATCCCTGATGGACATCAGGCATGGCAACAGTTCCTGCCATCTCATACCGTGCACACCATACCACCGCATACGTGCGGATGCATGCAGCCCGAGATGGGGTCCCCACTCCGATGATGCAGCATACTGTGCCGCCCAGTGCACATAACTGTGGCCCACCAGCCACACTGCCACCAGTGTGCGGAGACACACAGGGTCTGTAAAAGAAGGAGAAGGAATTATGGCCATAACTAGGTACTCATGCAGTGAGGGGATGTACATATAACGAAAAACACACGGATCCCCACCTGCCCATCTGACATATATCAGCCTCAGAGTACCCAAACGCAGCCGCAGTTGATGCGGCGCCTATCCTGAATGATTGGGTGCCATAACGAGCCCCAGGGAGGCCCACACTGTGAAGTGCAATCCCGATCACCCTCCAGAATTGAAATTTGGTAAGGGGAGACCCATCCTGGTGGTAGAACAATGGGCCAGTGCACGTACCACGCACTGCCAAAAACGCATGTCAGCAAATGTACACTGTAGCAGTCTAACACCACTGGCTGCTCCATGCTGATTGGCTTTTGAGGAACGAATCCTCAACTGAACCCACTCCTGGTTGATAGATACATCTTCAAGTTCCAGTGCCCTACGAGACACATCCCCCTTTGGCAATGGGACCAGCTCGCTGATTCTCAGAGCTCCAAAGAAAGCTATGGTGGTAGCTGGATGAAAAAGAGACTCCTCATACCTATCATAACACAGTCTATGCCAACCTCGGGCAAGGTGGGACAGAATACAAGGTGAAACAGGGTGACGTGTGTCCGGGCGGTGGCCATGTTCACGTGTCCACCCTTCCACGACATGGCGTATCCAGAAGTCACTCACACAGTCAGTAAAGCCCCGTGCCTTGGCCATGAATGCCAAGGCCAAAAGCCTGGTGGTGATGGTGCATGGGGCCAATCCCTGATCATGAAGATGCACCATATACTGTAAAATCTGGTCGACCGGTATCGGCCACATTTCAGGCAACTGCTTTTGCCTACAAAAGGTCCTAAATTGAATGAGTGTACACTGATACGCCTTACGCGTGTGAGGTGCCAAAGACATGCCGATCGCCCGGTTCACCTCTCCTCGCCAAATGTCCATATCTCAGCCGGGAGTGGAGAGGGCAGTTCCTCTGTGTCTGGAGCCAAGGCACGGAACCGGGAGATCTGCAGGCGGGATAAAGTGTCGGCAATATCGTTATTAATGCCTGGCACACGTCTGGCCCTGAAAAGCACATTAAGGCGCAAGGACCTAAGAACAAATTGGCGAACTAAGGCCATGACTCTGGGGGACTTAGACGTTTGGGCGTTGACAATGTGCACCACAGCAGCATTGTCACACCAAAAGTGAACCACAGCATTAGCCCACCTGTCCCCCCAGAGCATAAGGGTGCCCAAAATTGGAAAAAACTCCAGGAACGTAAGATCGCTTAAGCGATCCGTGCCCTGCTATTCCTGGGGCCATTGACCATAGGCCCACTGTCCTTCAAAATAAATCCCATACCCCAGGGAGCCGGAAGCATCCGACTGTACTTGGAACTGGGGGCTGACCATAAGCTCAGATCTCCAAAAGGAGACACCATTAAAGTCCTGTAGGAATGTCAGCCAAACCGACAGGTCTGCTCGTAAACCCCTAGTCAGCCGTACCCTGTGATGTCGTTTAGAAAGGCCCACCATCGCATCACAAAGACGCCTGGCAAAGGCTCTGCCTGGTGTCACCACCCTGCAAGCGAAGTTGAAGTGGCCATGAAGCACCTGCAACTCCCGGAGAGACACCTTACGCTTGGCAAGCATTGCCAAAATCACCTCCGAGATCCGAGTCACCTTTTCCATAGGCAATCTGGATGTCTGTGTGACGGTGTCGATGTCAATACCCAGAAAAGTAAGGGTGGTGGCTTGAAGGCTGAGCACGAAATGGAACAGCCGAAAGGCATGGCCTTATCCACATAGAACTTGCCCCAGAAACAAAAACCTAACAGCTCAAAGTCGTCCGGGTGTACTGGCAACAATCGGAATGCCGATTTGATATCACACTTTGCCAAGAGCGCCCCGGGGCCACATGAGCGTACCATCTGTAAGGCCTGGTCAAAGGACGTATACCAGACAGAGCAAAGGTCATCCGGTATAGCGTCATTGACCGAGGAACCTGCCGGGTAGGAAAGGTGGTGAATCAGATGAAATTCACCCGGGGACTTCTTAGGAACTAAACCCAGAGGGGATACCTTTAAATGGCCAGAGGGGATACCTGAGGCCCACGAACACCCTTGAATGGGATGCGGAAGCCAAACTGAAAACCCTCAAGCAGGTAGATCATAAGAACATAAGAACATAAGAACATAAGAACAGCCTTGCTGGAACAGGCCACAGCCCATCCAGTCCAGCATTCTGTCTCACACAGTGGCTCACCATTTCCTTCAGGGTATTCCCAAGCAGATGCCTTCTTAGGATTCCCTGGAAATGATATTGAGAGATATCCTGCCTATCTCTCCAACCCGGAGGTTGTCCTTAAGTATCCATAATTATAGCCATTGATACTCTTGTCCTCCATGAACTTGTCTAATCCTTTCTTAAAGCTGTCAAGACTAACAGCTGTCACCACTTCTTCTGGCAGGGAGTTCCATAGACCAATAATCCTCTGGGTGAAAAAGTACTTTCTCTTATTTGTTTGAGAACTAGTACCCAAAAGTTTCATGGAGTGTCCCCTAGTTCTAGTGTTATGCGATAGGGAAAACAGTTTTTCCTTATCTACTTTGTCCACACCGTGCATGATTTTATAAACTTCAATCAGGTCACCTCTTAGACGTCGTCGTTCAAGAGTGAAGAGGCCCAACCGTTGCAGCCTCAGATGGTAAGGAAGGTGTTCCAGTCCCCTAATCATTCTGGTTGCCCTCCTCTGCACTTTTTCCAGCTCCATAATATCCTTCTGGAGGTATGGCGACCAGAATTGTACACAGTATTCCAGATGGGGCCTCACCATAGATTTATAAAGAGGCAAAATGACACTTGCTGACTTATTTTCTATACCCTTCCTAATGATCCCTAGCATTGAGTTTGCTTTTTTCACTGCTGAGATCGCATCATCCTATCTAGGATAAGCGCGTAGCCAGCATTCAAGCACTGTGAAATTAAATGGGGATGAGGCCTTTTGTATGGGTAGCACTGTCAGAGGGAGCTCTGGCCGCCCCCTGGAAACCCTTTCCACTGCCTCGTGACCCACCGGTCCGCGGGCACACGGAGGCGGCGTGAGGGCCGGAACAAGAAGGGCACTTGTGCCTAAATCTACACTGGCGCCTGGTGCACACTCCATTGGCGGAGAAACTCCAACACAGCAGGCGGGTAGGGATTCTGTGTAGTAGCAGCCCACTGTACAGCATGGCCAGTGGTACCGGTCACCAGGCACTGGCCACGTGGGGGTCATGTACAGTAGCCACAACTGCTGGCAGGGCTCGTCCCACTGCATCTCAGGGTGAAGGGCCGCCCTCATCCTAAATTCTTCGTCATAGGCCAACCATGACAGGCCAGGAAAATCAACCACGGCCCGGTAAATATTGTCCAGGTACTGGACCATTGGGATGGCCAAATCAGGATGGGCCCTTAGATATACTGCCATGTATATCAAATAGGCCGGTAACCAATTGGCCCAAGTGCGAGGCAGCTTACGACGATGGGACAACTCCTTGTCCCTGTCATCCTGCCCCTCCCTCTCCTCCTTAGTGGGTTCACAGTTCACATGGCCACCAAAGCACTGAAGCACTGATCAGAGGAGAGATATCCTCCAATCAAGAATTAAGAAGCAAAATCGAAGGGAGCAGCGTCGGAGCGAACTTCTCCGCTCCGTCACTGTTCTTTAAAATGGCAGCAAGGCTGCCTCGTGGCCACCCCTTTTATACAGGGTGGCCACGCCCCCTAACTAACCTGGATGTATGAGTCCGGGTTGGGGCCCCCCGCAAAGAGCGTGGTGGCCATTTTGGCACCGCGCTTGCATATTTTTAATGTGTCAGCTCTAGATCATATAGCAATGCAATCCTAGGTTTAAATAATCAATAGCTGAATATTAGGGTTATGAATTCTAATGAGAAATAATTACTACAAAGGAGGACATCCTGTTCATCTTTATGTACCATAAAAAGGGGTTATGCTCGGGAAGCCAGCATTGTTTAATTAGATTGTGCAATCAATCAACCGCCTGTTGCCATCATAGGTGTTGCACAGCATGCATTTGGTAGTGCTTTTTGAATAGCACGTCCACTTTGCCACAGTTTTCAAGAATGCTTCTACAACTTTGTACTGCACATGCAGACATGTACAACAGGATTTCAACTAAAAAATGCCTGGTTTCCATTTTGAATCTGAAACAAAATTCTCAGCCAAGATTTCTTTCAGATTGGCAAAACAACCACAGGTTAAACATGTGATTATAGTGGGCTATAAAGGAGGCTGCCCTGATTAGGTACAGTATGCATTTGTGCCATGTTCTCCAAGTTAACAGAGACTTGGAATAACCTTTTGGAAGGATAATAATGCTGCATTGTTGCATATTATTCTAATATAGGAACAGTCTTGTTATAGTTAACACTACATATTCAACTTGATATTTGAAGAAGATACAAAGAAAACAGTAATATTATATATTCAATCACAAATGATAAAATCTGGATTAATTTGTATTGTTCACAATTACCAAAAATACTGCAGTGGTCCTTTAGTCAGACGTAAGGAATGAATAATTCACTCTATCATTTATTTACACAGTTTATTGATCAAACAGCAGATTTGTTATAGTTTTTCATAGCTCTGTTTCAGCTTGAGTCAACAAAAGATAGATCACAAAATTTAATGCAAACAATTTTTATTTCTGCTGATCAAAGTCCACAGAGCATTTAAAATGAATGAATAACATTTGCATGTCCAATGATCATATGGTAATAAGAAGAAAGAGTAGAAGGGTAACATCACATTTAAATGTGATATTGCCCTGTGTAAATAGCTAATGTTTTTTTTTCTGTTATTTGCTTTAATGAGCCTATTTTTTCTTCAAAATGCTTCTTAATGTTCATATAATAGGTTATAAACAGAAAACTTATTTGGATATTTAGTTCAAATGCCAATTACATGTACAAGAATAGAGTGGTATAGGATATTAATTCAGATGGCAATACCTAATGATCAAAGATGTTTATATCAACTTTAAAAATATTTTAAAAATAACATTCACTGTGGGATGGGATATATATATATTCTGTTTCCTTTAAAAGTCTTAGTATCTAAAAAAATCAGTACTCATATTTTTTGTAGAAATGTGCCTGCACAATCATTTTTATTTCAAAATAAAAATGTTAAACTGTATAGTGTAACAGCAACCCATCAATGGATGGCAAAATCCAATAAAAAGCAAACTGGTGGGAATGTTTCATTATTTCAAAATCCCTATACCAGTGATCAGAGAATGGGAAACAAACAATATGAGCTTGAACTCTTATTGAAGAAAGGCAAATATTACCTTTAAAGCTCTATATGGCAGTGGGCCAGGATACCTGAGAGAGCGCATCACCCCAAGAGTGTGTCTGCCCATCCAACCAAAGTGGACCAGAGGGGCTCCCTAGTTGTGCCTTCAGCTAGAGGGGCCCACCTCTCTGGCACATGAACAAGGACCTTCTCCATGTCATCACCAGCCCTCTGGAACCTCCTGCCAACAGAATTGAGGTCACCGACAGAATTGCTGCACTTCAGGAATGGTCTGAAAAACCTAGCTGGTAGGGCAGGTGTGGGGCCTTAATGGGAATACGGCCCCATCCTGTTGGCTTTTCTCCAGTTAGTGTCCAGTTAGTGTCCCTCCTTCTCTGTTGCTGTATCCCTCCTATTCCCTTTTATTCTTTTTTAATGGGGTGGAGGTAGGAAGGTGGGTTGGTGGGTGGGTGACTTGGGGTTTTTAAATCTGTTTTCATATGTTTTAATTGCTGTATGCTGCCCTGAGTCCTGTTCGCCTGAGTGGGCGGCATAAAAATTTAAAAATTAAATTAAATTATCAAAACCCTTACAGGATGTTACTGAGAAGATTACAACATATTCAAAAAGAATGGACTGAGGAGCAAAGGAAGGTTAGGAGCACTGAGAAATGCAGCTCTTGGAGACCGGAAGACCATGAACAGAGTATTTTGGTAAAAATCAAATTGGGTTTGCACTAGCCATACTGAGCTCTTGGTTGATGTTGTCTTATCTTAGATGATGAAATACCAAACATTCCAGGAGAACAAATACAATGGTAATAGTAGAATTCAATTGCCCAGATGTTTGTTGGAAATCCAGCTCTGTCAAGAATATAAAGGCTGAGAATATTTTCATGTATTTGCTGACTTGGTCTTCTAAAAAGTTAAAGAAGTAACTATACATGCCATCTATACTTTGGAGAAACTTACTTCAGTAATTCTAAGGAAGTAATGAGTGAGAATCCATGGTCAGAAGTACTCAAGAAGAAAAGAATACAAGACGTAACAGAGTGTTTCAAAGATTAAATTGCTAAAGTCACAATCACAAATCATTCCTTCCAGAAAGAAAATTACTTATACATATATAAGTAATATCAGACTAATCACGCCACTTTTTCACAAGCATAGACTAGAAAATAAATAAATAAATAAATGGAAGGAGGTGGGAAGGCTGTAGATACAACATTTTAAAGTGACTATTAGGCTCTACTTGTTTTATAGGGAAAAGGTCTACTTTGATCTGTGGAAGATAAGTGCACCAAGATAGTTAGGACCTTCAGGTTGTGTCTTCAGACTGCAGAAGAGATCTGGGGGTTCCCAGTTGTATCTGCATAGCTATCATGGAGAAAAAAATAAATGACAGAGAATTTGGCCCAATAGTTTCTTCTCTATAGTTACGGAGCGATGCAATATGTAATAGAGCTGTAATTTGCAATAGGAATACGAACTCAAATTTATATAAACAGAATGCTGTCTCTACATTAGGAAAATATGTTAAGCACCTTGTAAGTTATGAGTGAGAGAGAAGGACTACTCTACAGATTCGTCAGGCACCAAAATAGGAAGCAGACTGAACATAAATCATCAAGACAAATTTAATGAGCACATGGTGATGTTTCAAAATCTACAGACCAGATGGTCTTTTTTCTACAAAGATGAAATATTGGGAGCAGGGAGAGGTTTGTTTCCATGTGTCCACTGTACATTTCAGTCTGAGTTAGACAAAAGAAAATGATATACCTGTAGAACATGTTGCAGCCTTAGGAAGCAAAGTTAAAAGTAAATAAGATAGATAGAGGAATATAACTCATATAAGGAGATAAGGATACAAATCAGAAAGCAAAACTATCTTCCATAGTAGAGGAGATGACATAAGGAAAAAACTGGTTATTTTCCTGATTAAATTTTCCACTCTTTTGCACATTGGGAAGAAGTGTCATTAGCTCTATGTACTGCCTGGATATGAGTATCATATTTTATAATTCAACCATTAAATTGGCTAATGTCACAAGATTCCATCATTTCTATGATACATAATGGTAAACCAGTTGAATCTCTTCCTCAGTTGACAATGAATTTGAAAGATACACAAAAATAAGAAAATATCTGAGAGTAATTAAGTAATACACATATATTTAGAAGAATCATTTAAGTTACGGGTCTATACTTTCCTCTGTATTATCCAAAACATCTGCAAAACGTCCATTGGATACACTGCTAACAGGAGGTTGAATTCATTCCACAAGCAGCATCCCTTATTTAGAGGGATATGACCTTCAAAAAATGCTGCTCATCCCTGATCATTTCTACTTCTCTTGGGTTCTGACTACTGCTACCAAATTTTCTGCTGCTGTCCAAATTGCAGTCATTTTGCAAGGAAACCTGCCATCATCCAGCGTGGGCAAGATGCCACCAATGCAATTCTGCTGGAAAGCAAGGCATTTGATTCCTGCCATTTCCCTATAGAATCATTGAGATGATGGTGAAAACCAGGTGGCAGTGAGAGGACTTCAGCTGGACATTTTGGGATTGTGCATTTTGTCCAAGGTCACACATACTAACTTTCCTAGGATGCACAGTACAACTCCCAGGCTTTGGCTCTGAGGCCAGATTCCTAATTCACCAAACAGTGAAGCAAACCCTTATGACCTCTAGGCATAGTGGTTGGGGAGGGGAAGGGCAACAGAGTCCTAATCCAACCTTTGGAAATTCCCCATGCCTGTTCCCAGGCAATTTACAAAATTTAAAAGCTGCTATTTTATCTGTAGAATTGTGTCCTGTCCCCCCGCATATACTGGCTATTGACTTGCTGATTTAGGTCAAAGACATTGTATCTGTGACTTGTCTAATTGAAAGTAATATAACTAAGATTCTCAGAGAGCAAACTATTTTATGTCCTCAAGTGAGCAGCAAAACACACTATCCAGGTTATTGAAAAGACCCATGGGGACAATTCTAATCTTGATGCTTTCAGGTTTCTATACACTGAAATTCTACAGTGTGTTGTCTATATAATGTACTTACTTTTTAGTTTAAAAGGACAAAGAAAGCCATGCAACCCATATTAATTACAAAGAGCTCTTTCATTCACAGAGCTTATCATACAGGAATGAGAAATCTTTTTTGGTGAAATTATCGCATTTTCTATGATGTCCCCTCAGATTACAACAGGGAAACTGTGAAATTTGTAGGCAGAGCCAGTATGCTCTGTATGTGAATTCAACCTTTTCAACAAGAGAAAAACATTTTGAGGAGAAATGTTTTTACCTACAATTTGAAACATTAAGAAAAAAAATGTTTGCATTGGTCTTTTTAGGGCCTGGTGTAGATGTGGCATTAAGGCTACAATTCGATTCCTGGGAAGAAACCACACTGAGTACCTGGCTATATCATCAGATATAGTACCTTTGAATTTGACAATGATGGGTGAATTCAAAGTTGTATTTTTTTCCTTTCCAAATGACACAATTGTGAGAAAGAGGAGGAACAATAGAAGAGAGCATATGGTGTGTGTGTGAAGAGGAAAATGGGTGGAAAAGGTCAGGTGAAAGAGAAGAAGCCATTGCAGCACTCATTGCTTTTGCTGCCTTGATTACATAAGGATAGCGTGCAAGCATGATGCCAGAATTATTGTATGAAAAATAGATAAATGGTGCATCTATGCAAAGGGGAGAAGGAGGGAAATCTAATTGATTCACCCCTTCAGAGGGCAACCATATGTTCTAAAGACAACCAGTTGGAAGTGCCTAATAGGTATAAGGAAGAGTAAATCCCCAATACATGTATGGTACTATATTAAGCAAAAAAGTTCACCTCTACTCTAATTGTTTCCACTGACTTCACAATCCCATGCCAGCTATGGAGATGGAGCTAACTTGTGGTTACCATCCATAATCCAGAAATAAAGCAAAGATGCAAGGATTCCCCATTGTCCTGCTGTCCTAGACCAGTGATGGTGAACCTTGGAAATCCATCTGTTCTTGAACTTCAATCCCCACTTGGGTTTCTGGGATTTGAAGTCCAAGAACAGTTGGAGTGCCAGTAACTCTATTTGTGTGGATTCACAGGAACTTGAGTTTCTGGGAATTCAAGTCCAAGAATAGTTGGAGTGCCAAGGTTTGTCATCATGGCACTAGACAATCATGAAGTTTGTTCAGCCATGACTGAGTGACAGCTGGAGAAAGCAAATATGTACACTGTATATCATATTCCCATAGCTCATTCTTGCAAAGGCTGGCATAGCCAACTCAACATGTCCATCCCAAGGCTTGATCTCTAATCCATGGCTAGCTGTCTAGCACTGTTGAAATCTTCACCTGCTCCAAAACTTGGGAGAAAGGAGGATATGAGCAGTGTTCAACAGAAGGTAAGAAGTCCTAGGAAATACAGTCCTCGTTTTGATTGATCCTGACATTGGGTACAATTTAACAAAAATGAACATAGAATTGGGTTCATTAAGATATTTATTTGCCAGAGAAAGGTTAATGAAGAAAATCAACATAATTTGTGTGTGTGTGTGGGGATAGGAACAAAAAGGCAGAAGTGACAAAATTAACAGCGTGAAAGTTCCCCCAGTTCATTTAATTATCATTTCTTCTGAAATGCAGTGACACATAGTGAAAATTAGATGAGGGAGAAAATGATGGTTAACTTTTTTTCCTATAAGTCAGTCAAAATCACCTCCCCTAAGATGCTTTTACTCCTGAAGATAAAAGGAGCTGAAAGCCCACATCTTTTTCTTGAACTCAAGTAAACAGCTGAGGAGGAATTATTTTTAAAAAAAGATCCACAGGATTCAGGATTAAATACACCATCCCACGGCAGCTCTGCTTGATTTTACAGCTTCCTACTGCTTTCTTTTGGTTATGAAAATGAGAGAGGGAGATTGCCATCACACCTGCCAACTAAGTTGTCTCTGCATGTTGTGATTTACAGTACATCATCCTCTTTTGATGCAGCTATGGGTGGGGGAGAGGCCCCTGTATATAATAAAAGACATCTCACTCTTACTCAAACATTGCCTGATACCAGTATTCTAAACACCCATCAGCAACCTGCCCAGAGCTGAGGCCAAACCATGAAGATACTGAAGATGGGGGGACGTGGGGATGGGACGGGACTGAATTTCATACAACAGAAAAACAGAGCATGTGGCAGGAGGAGAAGGAAACTGTCTGATAATACTCAGACTAGAGAACCAATGGGCATAAACAAAGCATGCCCTCCGAGGAGGGAGAATGACAAAATACAGAGCAGAACCAAAATCAGTCAATAAGAAAGCTTGTGTCGCTTTGAGATGCTCCATGAAAGAACATGAGTAACCAAAGGATAAAATAGCAGTACAGCACTCTCCTCCTCCTCCAGTACCCCAGTTATAAACTCTGGGAAAGGGACCTCTTTTTTCTTTGCACTGTTAGCCAGTGAACTGAAAACTCCAAAGGGAAAGTAAGTAAGATGGATCACAGCTGCATATCCACCTTGAGAGGAATGTGGACCTAATTGGTAGGATTAACACACATCAAAAGTCATCCATGAGCAAGCAAAATAAAGAGCTGCCTATGGGAGGGTGTCCCTGCAATGCAGCTGCCAACTAAAGAAGGATAATATAAAACACCTTTCCTCTGTGGTGCTCAATTTACCTATCTCCTTTTGATGTAAGGCCTATTTCCAGTGATTGTCAACTTCCCCAGCTTCATTATTTAGTTAACCGACACTATTTTACATTTCAGTACTTAATAGAATTTATAAATCTGATAACTCTTAGGCATGTACTGTAATGCAATGCACATGCACACATGGACACTCCTACACTTAATGCTTCTGTAAAAGTAATGCGCCAACCTTACATGAAAGTTTTAACTGCATTGTTTATCTTGGTCTTTATCTTAGCACTCTTTTATTATCTTGGTGTGTTGATTGTAATGAGAAAATGTTCTTTTTGCTGCCTGGTAGGTGAGATAAACAGAATAAAAACTAGAGCAACCCAAAATATATGCTAGCAGAATAATTACAAGTCAAAGGGAAAGATCAATGGTTATTGGAGCAGTCAGCTGCAAGTAGGCATCCATGGATGGGTACAGCAAGAAAAATGCTAATTGATTCTCTGTTTAATTGTTTATGTCTGAATCCTCTTTGCCTGCTCTATGTGTGCAACTATTTCTTGTGCATCTAGTTGAGTTGTTCCAAGCATTTCCAAAGAGGTATCTAGTATGCTGCTGATTATGTAAGAAGAAACAAGAGTGCTCAACAGGATCTTATGTTCCAAGATTGTGAACAGGATATTGGACTTAGGTTTCATTTGGTCTGAGAAGGATATGTAACATCAGGGAATTTGTAAAAGTTTATAGCAAAACAATCAAATACAGTAGAACCTCAGATAAAGTCCAAACTCCGTTCCACAAGTTTGGACTTTATCCTATTTTGGACTTTATCTGAATTAAATGGGTGATGCATCAGATAACGTCCAAAAATGGACTTTATCCGAGGTTCCTATACCAAATACCTTGGATAATGTCCATTTTTTTAGTAGTTTTGGACTTTATGCAATGCATCACATGTGCATGAAAACTGCGACTTTATCCGAATTGGACTTTATCTGAGGTACCACTCTAGTTTCAAACTAAAGATAGGTGACAACTAAACAGCTAAATCCAGTAGTAATTTGCAACTAGAGTATACCCATTGAATCAGTGGTTTTTTTAAATGAGTCAATATCTCTGTAGGTTCTATGGATTTACATGGGCCTGCTCTTGTTGTCACTTACTGCTGGATTTCTGCCATTTCTGTCAAAGTGAAACACAATTGCTAGAGTGAAACAAAAGGCAGTAATGCTATAACATATGCCTGCTATTATGTTTTTCTTTGTTCAGAGAAATAAAGCACATGGTCTAATTAACAGATGTTTTCAGTTACTGCTGTTGTAAAATTATCTTCGGTTGTAAAATCCTGCTTGTACCTGCCTGGGTCATTGCCCCATTTTTGAATGGCAGAGTAACAGGAATAGTTTTAAATAAATGCATTTGTTCTCTGGGGAAACTGGTTCAGTTCTCTGGCTCTCTGTGTGCTTAATGGGGACAAATTCTCTATCTTTCTGTTTGAGTGAGCATGATACTAGGACAAAGCTCCACTGGTCTAACATCAGACTGTCCTCGGCAGAAGAAGTCAAGGGTTGCATTAGGAAGAATTTTGCTGTAAGACATTACTTCAAGCTATCTTATTCCCAAGCATTTTTCAGAAGGGCTTAATCACCAAACATCTGACACCAATATTCCAAGCCAACAGTGGTTACATTATTAGAATGTCTGAGATAAGAAAATTGTTATCATCATGTCAAAAAGAAGAGAGTCACAACATCTGAGCTGAGGGAGAAATTCTCAGGGCCAAATTCTACACAACTAATAGCCCAGAATTAGAAGAAAGAATAACTTTAATACAAGGAGTGTCATGTTGTTACCACAGCAGCTTTTCACATAGCCTGAAAATCAGCTTCCTTTGTTGTTGTTTTGTGAATGGTCATGAAGCGATTCGAACAGGCTCTGTTCACAGTGATGTTTGTTCAATCATGATAGTCCACCAGAATTATGTTTCTTGAAAACGAATGGTTTTCAGCTTCTACTGACAGGGAATCTATAAAATATAAACTACTGTATCTCAGAAAACATGGGGAATGCATAGAGCAATTAAACAGTGGCCCATTTCTGATGTAGTTAAAATTGGCTTGCACTCTGTTACCCTTTTCCTCACACAAGTGGCTATTTGTCAAAATGAGATGGGTTGCACTGTGGTGGGACTCTACATGGAAAGATAGATAGCAGAGGGCAAGACAGTTGCCCACCAAGATTGGATTATATTTCATTGAGGTACTTAATTTTTTCCCAGAGGATTGTTTGAAAACCACTGCATTCTAAATCCAGGCAATCACATTCAGTGCTGGGTTCATTAGATATTCACTCCTTTTTGAAAGCAAAAATATTTCATTGCTGTTTTCCAGGGAGATGAAGTTTAATTCACCCTTCCCAGAACTACAGAACTTAGAAAAATAAAATCCCTACTTGGTGCCAACACCAATGCTCTTCACAGTAGACCACAGTGGCAGCAATCCTATTTCTACAAAAATGAAACTGCTATTGAAAAATTGCCAATGGCCAAAATTCATTGATTCAGACTCTTCGGAGTCACTCGACTTCCATAAGAATCAGTCACCTTCCCCATCTATTTGCAGCTCCCCTGTCCATCCTAAAAAAAACCTGCTTTCAGGAGCTAGAAAACTCTGTGGGACAGATTTTCTGAAAGCTGCAGCAGGAGGGGGAGGTGAAGGAAGTCTCAATTCTGATAGTGTTAGATACTAAAATACATCATTGGCTCATGGGAAATAGCCAATAATGACACAGATGCATTGCCTGGGAATTGCAATACAAAACGGTAAAGTTGTTTAAGCTCCACATTAGCAGTTTTGATTTTAAATCTAGATTAAAGCACATCTTAGTTCAGATCACAAATGAGCAAATTCCATTATCTTTGTCTCAAGAGAACACTTTTTGATGCCATCTATCCTAAGAAGATAGAATATTTCTTAAAAGCCAAGAGTTTTAAATACCAAGGAAGTTACAAAGGTCTACAAGGAAAGTAGGCACTTGTTTCATGTCTGAGATAAAGAAAAAATATTAATCTCTCATCCCCCCATGAATTAAAATCAATTGTAAGTGGTTTATGAGGGCTTTTTTAAAAGAATGAAATTGGAACACCATTATCTTATTTTGTAAAAATTACAACTGCAAAGCTGCATTGCATGCCTGTCTTTGCAGGCGCACCCCCCAATAAAGGACTCAGACACTGATGAAAGTGGATAACGGCATTGGGCCACATTTATTGATTCATGCCCTAGTCCGAATTATAAATTTCTATTGGTAATTGACCAATCATAATTCTTAAGGCAAGCAGGCCGAAGTAACACTGGTAAGGTACCACCCAAAATTGCCAACGGCAATTGTTACAATGTATCTATTTGTATCAATTTGTTTGTTGACAACAAACAAATTGTTGACCGTAGTCAATATCTAACTAATGACCCCACCCTCTGACGCGTATCCGTAAAATCACGGGGTGATGCATGCTGTCTAGTTGTAGCCATCACCCCATCGCCTAGTTCGTCGTTGACCGGACAACGTTTAACCAACTTATGCCTGTCTAGTGTTGTCCAGTCAATTGCGAACCTGCCGGATATCTGTGGGTCATAAATGTTTACCTTACCAGTGCTACCCGCCCATGTGACCAAAGTCAACAGCAGCAACAGAAACCCCTATATCAAACCATAGCAACAGTGTGGGATGGGCAAAAAAGCCAGGACCCAAGAGCCAATTGTGGGTCCCAGCCAAAAATTCCCACCCGGCCCCGAAGCGACCAAAATATCACACTGTTAACTAGGGAGGGGGTGGAGGGGAAAAACTTCTCCGCTCCGTCGCTTCGCAAAATGGCAGCTCGGCTGCCTCATGGCCGCCCCTTATATAAGGGTGCTGGCCACGCCCCCTAACTACCCGGATGCCTTCGTCCGATGGGGGGGGGGCGCAAAGGGCGCGGCGGCCATTTTGGCGCCACGCTCGCATTTTCACCCACAATACTTCAACTGTTGGGACACAACCAATATGGAATGATATGAGAACTACGTACAGACAGTTATTCCTTGTGTTTGACAATCCCTCTTAAATTGATTTTACTTGTAGGCAGACTGTCTTACTCAACTTCCTAATATATATATTTTTACCACAGTTTCTGATCATAAATTGTAAAACATAATGTGACACATTCTTAAGCTCTGGTTCCTGTCCTGAAACTGTGCAACCTGGCCACAGTACTCCATCTTGAGTTTATCACTTTGTTTTATAGGAATGAGTGATAGATTGTATTACCAACTCTCGCCATATTCTGAAAGTTTTCTACTCAAACAATCTATGGTGTTGTCAAAGGGGGAAAACACCTTCTAAAATTAAGCCAACACAAGCTGTTCTCCAAAGCAGGCAGCTTTATTTAAGATGGGATCACAAAGGGCAGAGTGCTTTACAGATGACACTACTTCCTCCAAATATTTAGATTTCATTGGCATACTATCATCATTTGTTTTTCACATAGATATCTCCAAATTCATTACAACATTTACAAGCTGGGATTTCCAATATTTTGGGCTTAACTTTACAAAGCCTAACATCAATTCCTAACATCCTTCTCTATTGCTAACCACATTGCTCAACACTTTCTTACTCAAGCAGAACATCCAGAAGCTCAAGTTCTTTTAAACTATGTCAAACTCTTAAGAACCATGTGCCTTAGTATTCATGCATTCTGAATTAATATAGTTAATTTGAAAATTCCTCTCCCAGTGTCAGAATCACAGTATATCCGGTTTGCCCAGAATCATCTGTATGTCCAGAAGCATGTAGAACTCATTTAAGTTGAAAATATCAAGAGCTTTGTAAATACCCAAGCTTGCTGTTTCCTTTTCTTTTTTTTCTTTAAAAAGTTGTCATTTAAGATTATTATACTGCCAGCGAGTCAACACCGAGAGTCAGGTGGCAGTTAACTAACCTGACCATCCTGAAGACTAATGGCTTGGGTGCCAAAGTCCACAGGGAAGGAACCCCAAGTGGATTAGATCCCACTTGAATCCATCTTGACGGAGGGCAGTAGCTTCATCATTACTGACCTGGGGCTGATGAGGACTTTGTGTGCCAAAAGGGCTCAAGACCAGAAAGTGACTCACAGAATGGGATTAGTGGTACGGGTGTCACAATGCATTGCAGAAGGCATGGAAGGCATTATATTCTCAGGACAGTCTTCATGACTGATTGCCATGATGATCGCCAATATTTGGAGTCAGTGTAACAACCCATTTACTCCCAAGTAGGACTCGGGCCTCCTGGTGATGGGATTGCACCTGATCTTTTCCCTGGTCCAGTTCGGTCCCAGCAGTTCAAGCTTTTCCTAAAAGTGTGCCCAGTCACCCCTGACTGAAATCCAGGGTGTTCATGAAATTAGTGTACATTCAGGTAACGTGAGCCAAGTAATCACTCCTGACCTCTTCAGGAATTCTAGAAGTATATTGAAATCAAAGCAAGGTACAGAATAAAGTTCATCAGAAGCTTAGAAAGCATTTTAAAATAAAGAGGGAAAGCCCATGGCCCCCCTTCTGGTTAAATAAGCTACATGATTGCAGTTAGATCCAAGAGAGTGTCTCTGGCTCCCACCTTTTTCTGGCTTATATGTCTTCCCTCAGGGTGTACCTCCCAGCCATTCCCCAAAGGGACTCCAACCAATGATCTTACAGGATGACATGTCTATCACATTTTAAGTTTTGTCTTTCTCAGCTCATGAGACCAATATTGTTTACATTCCAATCCTGGTATGAAGGGACTCCTCCACATTAAAATCTCCATCTTGGATTAGGCTAAAGCACAGGGTATAATTCATTTTGTTACAGTTGGATATGGCAGAAGAAGAATTATTATAATGGAGCAAGGGCCCATGTTGGTGTACCCAGACAATCTTTTGTATGCCTCACTCTGAAATAGCAGCCCTCACCTAAGTGGGAAGCTATCACTGGAGGATGAGCTAATTACGAAACAGGAAGCATTTTAAAAAATCTTCTTGTTGTGTCATATCAGATTCCGAATATTGATGATCATCATGGCAGTCAGTCATGAAGACTGTCCTGAGAATATAATACCGTGACCTTTCATCTGCCTTCCACAATGCAGCATGACACCCATACCACTGATCCAGTTCGGTGAGTCACTTTCTGGTCCTGAGCCCTTTTGGCATACAAGGTCCTCCTTAGCCCTAGACCAGTATTGATGAAGCTGCTGACCTCTATCAAGATGGATTCAAGTGGGATTTAATCCACTTGGGGACCATCACCCTTCCATGTAGACCTTAGCACTCAAGCCATTAGTCCTCAGGGTGGTCAGGTTAGTTAACCACCACCTGATGCTCAGCATTGAGTCATGTTCAGTATGGTCTACTCTGTTACCATAGCAGGATAATCTGGTCAGACTATATTTTTTAAAATAGTAATGCTAGATATAATAAATGTTCAGATGTCTTATAGAGCTCATTTGCCCCTTACCATACACCTAAAAAGTATGAAAGGCTTCCCCACAAAGTGCACAAGCAGGTGAATTTGGGGTATCTAAAATATCCACTCAGAGCACAGCCTTATCATGCTTTAGCAAGATCCTTCTGTACTGCACTTACTGTAATTAAACTAGCAGTAGCAGGTGCATGGTTGTGTTGAGTAATTTTAATTGCCATAAATACAACTGAATCAAGGAAAGAGGGAAAGGTTAAAATTATAGGGCTCCAGAGGTATTTGTTTTCCATTATGCATGGGAATAGAAATAGAGTTCAAGGGATATAATTGAGTAATATTCTGAATGTGAAAGCTGACCTAAACTGTGCTTTTCTTATATCTTGTTGAATAGATTATTTCAATGATTAGACAAGTGGCATACTAAATGACTCTATCTATTAATATCAGCAAAAACGTATTAACATATAAATCTATGCAACTTATGTGTATTGACTTGATCATGATTGCTCTCTATAACCACTACTCATCATAATTGCCAGTAGATATGTCTATCCATAATCCCCACTCAAATCTCTCATATTCTACAGTCATGGTCATATTTCTGAACATATCTAGATGGAGGTATTGAGCACTGTGTATTGTAGGATTCTGTCACTTTCCCCATCCCAAATGATGTGTCACTTTTAACAGAAAATAACTGGAAAGATTGACATAGAAAAACACCTTTTTTAAAAAAAGCAGATTTTGAGATAGTGATTGCTGAATGATGTGTGATGGCCATGCAAGCACTTCAGCTGACCAAAATGGAACAAGATAGATCAAATTTATCAGGGAAAAGCAAAAGCTTCCATATTATGGGCATTCATTTGGAGAACAATATCAGTCATATTGATAGAGTGTCCCTCAGCCCAAAGCTTGAATGAGGAAGGTATTAAACCTTGCAAGCTCGTCTTGCACCTATTCTCTTCACAACTTGTTAAGAGGACTACTACCTTCTCTAGTTGGGATCAGCTTCCCTTCTCAAACTACTCAACAAAGCTGTGGCAGACTAGTAATTTGCAAAGATCATTGTCAGTTCCATTACCTGAACAGGTACAATGGGTGGATGGGTAGATGACAGTCAGACCAATGCTGGCTGGCACAACTAGGAGTAAAGTGACGGACCTGAGTGAAAATTTCTACCCACATGTCTACCTGAGCCCAAATCTGTCCTGGTTGCCCAATAACAAGCACATGGGGAGTAATGATGCAGGCACTCATTGGGAGCAGTCTGCATATCCCAAACAACAGTTGCCTCACTGTTACACTTCCACAAGAGGATATCAGGTCCATGGTAAATCCTGGACAATCACATTATACGTTTCACTTATCAAAGCTTGAATCAGAATACATGCAAATACATGGTGGTGGTAGAAGGGAGCATGCTGGAAGTCTCTAGCCTCTAAACTTCATAGATCTATCAAACCACTCTGCAGTTTGCATAAACAGAGTCTCCGGCACATAAATTGCATATGTATTAATTCAGGCTTCCTCAACTTTGGCCCTCCACTTGTCCTTGAACTTCAATTCTCAGAAACCCTGATCAGCAGGAGTGCTGACTTGGGCTTCTGGGAACTGAAGTCCAAGAACAGCTAGAGGGCCAAGGTTGAGGAAGCCTGTATTAATGTGACTGAACACAGATCATGGTTGCCATGACAAGACTTGCCCCATTAAGCTCATTGCTTTCCCAATAATGTAAGTATTAATACAATTGCAAATATTTTTCCCATCATGTTTAAATCCATTGCAAGATTAGGTTTTCACATTTCAGTCAAATGATATTCCTAGACATATGTTTGTTTGTTTGTACCCTGCTCTTTTGGTGTAGGTACCACTCAGGATGGCTTACAAACATATAAAACATCACAATAATAAAAATAAAACCAGGAAATAAAGCAAGACCAATAACATAGTTTATATTATACTGTATATATAAAAGAACCTAAATGCATTAAAGAAAATCCTATATAAAAATCCTATATAATGACTTTATTTACCGCTTTTGATGTACATTGCAATGGTGCGGGTTAATGCATTTAGCTGCATGTTCTACAAATAACTTTTTTTGCTTGTTTTCTAATTGAGACCTAGGTTTCAAACAAGATAGGGACATGACCTCAACATAAAAGTGGGAGAGATGCTCCCAGTACCTAACCATGGGCTATCATTATTACTTAGTTAAATGTTTATGCTCTTTTTTTCATTCTCTTTTTTGCAGGCGCACCCCCCAAAGAAAGACTCAGACACCGGTATATGGATAAAGGCATTGGGCCACTTTTATTGAATAATGCCCTAGTCCGAATTATAACTTTCAATTGGTACTCATCCAATTATAATTCTTAAGGCAAGCAGGCCGCAGTAACACTGGTAAGGTTCCTCCCAAAATTGCCAATGGCAATTGGCTACAATGTATCCATTTGTATCAATTTGTTTGTTGACACAAACAAATTGTTGACCGTAGTCAATAAACTATCTACTGACCCCACCCTCTGACGTGTATCCGTCAAATCACGGGGTGATGCATGCTGAAAAGCTCCTGCCATCACCCCTTGCCTGGTTCGTCGTTGACCAGTCACCGTTATTACACCTGTACCTGTCTAAGTGTTGGCCAGTCAATTGCGAACCTGCCGGATACCTATGGGTCATAAATATTTACCTTACCAGTGCTACCCGCCTAAGTGACCAAAGTCAAGAGCAAGAAAATCCCTATATCAAACCTCAGCAACAGTGTGGGATGGGCAAAAAAGCCAGAACCCAAGGGCCAATTGTGGGTTCCAACCAAAAATTCCCACCCGGCCCTGAAGCGACCAAAATATCACACTGTTCACTAGGGAGGGGGTGGAGGGAAAACTTCTCATCTCCGTCGCTATTTTAAAATGGCAGCTTGGCTGCCTCATGGCCACCACTTTTATAGAGGGGTGGCCACGCCCCCTAACTCACCCGGATGTCTGAGTCTGGGTGGGGGGGCCCCCCGCAAAAGCGCACGGTGGCCATTTTGGCGCCGTGCTTTCATTGCAGGCACACACCCCAAAGAAAGACTCAGACACCGGTATATGGATAAAGGCATTGGGCCACTTTTATTGAATAATGCCCTAGTCCGAATTATAACTTTCAATTGGTACTCATCCAATTATAATTCTTAAGGCAAGCAGGACGCAGTAACACTGGTAAGGTTCCTCCCAAAATTGCCAACGGCAATTGGCTACAATGTATCCATTTGTATCAATTTGTTTGTTGACACAAACAAATTGTTGACCGTAGTCAATAAACTATCTACTGACCCCACCCTCTGACGTGTATCCGTCAAATCACGGGGTGATGCATGCTGAAAAGCTCCTGCCATCACCCCTTGCCTGGTTCGTCGTTGACCGGTCACCGTTATTACACCTGTACCTGTCTAAGTGTTGGCCAGTCAATTGCGAACCTGCTGGATACCTATGGGTCATAAATATTTACCTTACCAGTGCTACCCGCCACACGGGGAGGCGTCCATGATGACTCACCGCCCCCCCCCAAGACCGTCAGTTCGGTCGCCAGGCTTGCTTGCACCACACCCAGAACAAGGTACATACCTCCAGCCGACAGGTGGACCCCTTCCCCTGCCTACCGGCAAAATTTTTGTAAGCCTATCCTCAGGTGTCCAATGGCTGTCTCCCAGCCATGCTCAGCCAGGGACTGAGCAACAGCCCTGTCCACTGACTGCCAGAACAGTCCGAACCACGGAGATCCACGTCTCCCCTAAATTGGTGTCTCGGCACGATGTTAGACCATAGCGACCGTGTGGAAGCCATACGTGATAAAAAACGCCAGGTCACAGCCCCTCGACAGTTTAGTAACAGCAGTGATCCATATAAGATCGTTGCCACCGAGGTGCCTATTAAGAACATCGGGCGGTCCAGCATCCCCGACGGCCATCAGGAATGGCAACAGTTCCCGCCCCCTTGTGCCGCGCATACCATACCATCGCATACGTGCGGATGCACAGAGCCCAAGTCGGGGTCCACTCTCTGTCGCCGCAGCATATACTGCTGCCCAGTGTACATAGCTGCGGCCCACCAGCCCCACTGCCACCGGTGTGTCGAGACACACAGGATCTGTAAAAGAGGAGAAGAGGTTAAGGTCATAACTAGGTACTCATACAGTGAGGGCACATACATATAAGAAATTGCGCATACACGCATGTCGGCCTCCGAGTACTCCAAACGTAGCCGCGATCAACGCGACGCCTATCCTAAATAAATGGGTGCCAAAACGGGCCCCCACACCGCGAAGCGCGGCACCGGTCACCCTCCGTAACATTACTTCGGCAAGGGTAGACCTATCCTGGTGGCAGAAAAACAGGCTGGGGCGCGCAGCAGGCACTGTCGAAAATTCATGTAGGGCACCAACCGGACAGATGTCTCCAATAAAACTTCATAGCAGTCTAACTCCGCTGCCTACGCCATGCTGAACAACCTGTGAGGACCGTATCCCCACTTGAGCCCACTCATGTGTGACAGAGACATCGTCGAGTTCCAGTGCCCTACGAGACACATCCGCCTTACACAGGTGGTACCAACTCTGGCACCCACACACAGATGCGGAGCGCTCCAAAAAGGCTACCGTGGTAGCTGCGTGGCCAAGAGCCACCTCACACCTATCTGAACATAAGTAATGCCAGCCTCGTGCAAGGTGGGTCAAAAAACCTGGGAACTAGGGTGACGCGTGTACGGGCAGCGGACACGTTCCCGTGCCCGCCCCTCCCAAACACGACGCATGAACACATGGTGATACACCTTACGCGTGCGAGGTGCCAATGACATGCCCGGTTCGCCTCTCCTCACCAAACGTCCGAAATCGGCCGGGAGTGGTGAGTGGAACTCCTCTGCTTCCGGAGTAAGGCCCGGAACCGGGGGATCTGCAGGTGGGAGAAAGCAGCAGCAATGTCGTTATTAATACCTGGAACATGTCTGGCTCAGAACAGCACATTTAGGCGTAGGCTTCTCAAAAGGAATAGACAAACTAATGTCCTAACCCTGGGGGGATTTGCATGTCTGGGTGTTGACAATATGCACCACTGCCGCATTGTCACACCTAAATTGGACCACTGAGTAGGCCCACTCATCGCCCCATAGCAGCAGTGCTCCCCAAAATGGGGAGAAATGCAAGGAAGATAAGATCGCGGAGGCGATCCGTGCACCCACCCCCAGAGCAAACCCCCATAAGTCAGGGAGCCGGAGGTATCCGACCATACTTGAAATCTAGGGCAGACCATCAGGTCTGATCTCCAGGAAGAGACCCCGCTAAAACCCAGGAGCAATTTGAGCCAGACCAGAGGGCCCACCCGTATGCCCCTGATCAGCCGGACCCTGTGTCGACGTTGTAACAGGCCAGCCATGGCGTCACACAGGCGCCTGGCCAATGCTCTGCCGGACGGAACGACCCTGCAGGCAGAAGTAAGGTGGCCATGAAGTAGCTGTAGCTCACAAGGGGACACTTTATGTTTGGCAATCAATGCCAAAATTGCCACGGAGATCCAAGCCACCTTGTTCATGGTTAACCCGGGTACCCGCGCGACAGCGTCGATGTAGAAATGTGAGCTTAGTAGCTGGGCCCTCGGTCTATTCAGGCGCCAAGGGGACACCCAGTTCCCACCTGAGTGTCTGAAATGTAATGAGGAGACACGTGCACGTGTCCAAGCCCCATTCACCCCCAAACCAAAAGTCGTCAAGGTAATGGGCTAGAGACCGAGACCCCTACCCATGAGGAAAGGCCCACTGAATGAAAATCCCGAATCGTTCGAGTGCTGAACATGTATTAACTCAGTCAGAAGGGGTTGGCCTTATCTAAGTAAAATTCCCCTCGGGACCTAAAAACCCAATAGCTGCACATCCATTGGGTGCACCGGCAATAATCTGAAATCCGAGTGCATATCGCACTGTGCCCGAACAGCACCAGGACTGGGTGAGCGTGCCACCCATAGGGGCCGAACCAACTACGAGTACCTGACTGAGCGAGGTCATCAGGAATGGCATCCCTGAATGGATAACCCACAGGGTAAGATAAATGGAGGATTAAAGACATTCACCCCGGTCCTAGCTCGGTACGAGCCTCATAGGGGAGACAGTCGATTTAGGAAAGGTGGTTCCAAGAAGGGCCCCGCTACTCCCATAGCCCCAACTCCCTCAGCTGTGCACAGTGGAGCCCCCTCTTCGTTACCCTTCAAGGGAACCAGATTAGTAGCATCCTGGGACCCCTAACACCCCTGAATGGAATACAAAAAGCCCCATGGAAAACCCTCCAGCAGGTACCCCGCCCCATCCCCTCGTGGATGAGCTGCTTGCCATCTCTCCCGCCTGAGTACACCAATTGGGGAGGGGGGGGGAAGCTTTGTCAAGGCTAGTTCTTTAGACGGAGCTCTGATCGCCCCTGTGCACCCCTACCTCTGCCCCGTAACCAACCAACCCGCATACACGCGGAGGCGGCGTAAGGGCCAGCGCAAAAGGTGACACCAAGTCGGTAACGACACTGGCGCTTAGCACACACATCGCCAGCTGAGCAGGTCGAACACAGCAGGCGGGCTGGAACCCCCTGCCCGACCAGTTACGTGGAGCCTGTGTCTGAGCAGCCCGCTGCTCAGCATGGCCACCATGGTACCTATCACCAGGCACCAGTCACGTGGGAGTGATGTACACGAGCACAACTGCTGACAGTGCTCATCCCACCTCCTCTCAGGGTATAGAGCCACCCTCATCCGCATTCCTCACCGTAAGCCAACTGCTATGGGCCCATCCAGTCAACCATCGCCCTGTAAATCTTAGCGATGGATGGAACCATCAGGGTGTCCCAATCAGGCCGGGCCCTGCGGCATACCACCATATATACAAGGTATGCCGCCAACCAGTTGGCCCAAGGTGCGCGGTGGCTCACGACGATGGGACAGCTCTTTGTCTCAGTCGTCCTGTCCCTCTCTCTCCTCCGCAGTGCGCTCACAGTTCAATAGGGAGAATATCCACATGTCCCCCTCCAGCCCTTACCCCTCATGACCTGCGGCCAATAATCATCCAGGGGCAAGTAATTACCAGCCGTCGGCAAAGCCATTGACGACACATTCTGTATAAAGGGCATACGCAGGAGGACCCGGACCGCCCCTGCAATGCTCGGCACTGTCCCGGGGGCGGACACCCCCCTGCGTGGTGGCTTACTCCGGCGGGACAGCTCTATGTCTCTGTCACCCTGTCCGTCTCTCTCCTCCTTAGTGGGCTCTCGGTACATAGGGAGAATATATCCGCGTACTCCCCCCGCCAAATCTTTTCCCCCATGACCAGGACAACTGATCACCAAGGGGCAATGAATAATCAGCCGTCGGCAAGGCCGTGACCGGCACATGAGGTACACGGGGCATACGCAGCGGGACCTGGACAGCCCCTGCGATGCTCGGCACTGCCCCGGGGGCGGAAACCCCCACCCCCAATGTCGTGCCAGTATGCAACCAAGGGGCACTGGGATAGGCTGGCAACTGATGCCCACTCGCCTCAAATTGGCGAGGCCATGGCCACTGAACCCCGCCGCTGGAAGTGGACTGCAATGTGGATGCATTAACTTGAACCATACTCACTAGGTGCACCCCCGTGAGCCGCCCCCACTGGGGGATCCGGCCCACGGCGGGCATCGGAGCTCGCGACCAGGAATCGAGCTCTGGAGCCACATCTGACCACTCCCTGGCTGTAGCTCAGGACGAACAGGGAGCTGCGAGACAGCAGGAGGCATGGCCGAAGTGTCTCAAGCAGCTCGAGCCAGCCGGCCGCCACACTTCGAGGTAACCGGTGGGCACGAAGGGCCCCCCAGTATATAAGGAAGGGCCCCCTCCCACGGGTCCGCGTGTAATCCCCAGGATGCCTCCAGCACCGCACAGAACCCCCAGTACAAAGTGGGCCAGGTGGGCCGGACGGCCCGCTAAGCATTAGACCAGGATCCCCAATTTGAGAGCCCAGGCCAGAACAGGGCCATGCCCAAACTCCGGCCCATGAGGGGCCGGAGGTAAACCATGCTGTGTGCCAGCACCAGACCCTCCCCCATTGTCCCGGCCCATGGCCGGCAACCGCGGGCCGAGGGCCGGAGCCCCCGAAGGGCCAGCCTGAGGCTGGGGAGCTGAGGGCCATACTCCAGCCTGCCCCTCTCCACGGTATCGGTGGGTAAAACCAGTATCGTGCCCTGCTGCAGGGGCGCAGCCCTGGTCCTCTGACCCAAGGGCTGCCCCCCGCCCTGCGCAGGGCCAGCCAAAGTCTTCCCTCCTGGCCGCGGCTTCAGCGCCGGGGCCTTTCGCTTGGGAGGCATTCCGTTGAGAAGAGAGGATCCCATTCCAGGGATCGAAATCAGCGCCAAAAGCACAGAGCCACCAGAGTGAAAAGGCTCTGTGCGATCCTCCCTTCCGATCAGGGAGGCCCAAGGGCTAAATAGCCGAAGACTGGACAGCAAACAGCGACGGAGGAAACTTCTCCTCTCCGTCGCTATTTTAAAATGGCAGCTCGGCTGCCTCGTGGCCACCCCTTTTATAGAGGGGTGGCCACGCCCCCTAACTCACCCAGATGTCTGAGTCCGGGTGGGGGCCCCCGCAAAGAGCGCGGCGGCCATTTTGGCGCCGTGCTTTCATTTGGGCAATTCCAGAATGAGTTCTTCTTAACTTGCTAAGTTCCTTGACTCTTGCTTCTCAGCATCCCCACCATCTTTTGGGATGTTATAATACTTTTCCTGATTTGCAATTGACCTGCTAGATGACCAGGTGATTGTTGTTTATTGTTTATGTTTACTGGATTTGTACTCCACTCTACTCAGGCACAAGGCCGACTCATAGCAGCTGAGCAACAAATTAATATACATACAAATTACAACAATATAATGAATGTAAGAAAAAGTGAATGAAAAAGAAAGAAAGTAGTTTATAGTAACCCTAAGTATTCTGGAGACATTTTACCTTCTTTAATTCCTTCTCCAACTTTATATTTTATAGTTTCTTCATTTTAGGGAAGAGTACTTTTTGAAAATTCAATGTAATGATGGAATGGACCTTTCTTTCCTTCTTTCACTTTTTCTTACATTCTTACATTCATTCATACATTTACAGTGCACCCTATATCACAGGATCACAGAGTGGGTTATTTTAAACAATTTGAAATCAAATACCAATTTTTAAAACACATTAACACCACTTAAGCCATTGCATTAAAATCTATGTAGGCCATGATCCTTAACTTCTAAGGACTCTAATAAATAAGAACATTTTAACCTCATATTTTCCTTATTTAAAGCAGATATAATGAAAGCTTTCTTAACAATGAATTTGGGTACTAAGTTTTTCCTGTTAGTGCATAATAATGAAAGCTAGGAAAATTAATGTGCTGTTACTGTTTATTCAGTGCCACATTGCTTGTGACTAAATACAATGGATGGAGCCTTCTTTCTGCCTCATTAAATAAGTTAATCATGTAAATCAGAAGAAAGTACATTTTGGATAGTGTGAGAGTAGAATGAATATTAGATATCCATTTTTTAAACAGTGAGTGTGGAAGAAGATCTGACAAATATGGGAATCCTTCTTCCTAAATTGCTATCACAAAATGATGAAGGAAGGGAAAGATGTTCCTGTCCCTAAATGTTGAACTTTCAAGCTAAACAACTAAAAAGTCTTTCCAAGTGTAGAAAAAGAAGCATTCTAGCAGGATGATAAATGTCAAAACTTTTAATTGCAAATCAAGTTATCGGGAGGAAAACATTTCAAACTAAATGAAAATGTCTTTTTTCACTGTGGCTTATTCAATGCAAAATGAAAAGTATCAATTAATTTGTCTTGGTAGATGTGATGATAAAAATGTTCATAATAGAAGTTACAGGTTATTGGTAGAAGATCATCAGGAGGTTCTTAAAGCAGTATGGGAAGTAGATTTAAGACAAGAAATAAATACTGGTTGTGGACAAATATTTGGAATAAAATAATTTTAAAGAGTATATCTGCAGGAATGGCAGAGAATTTTTAAGATTAATTTTCATACCAGTGAAATTGGACTATGTAAGGGTGTAAAGGTCTCAGGCCCTTTGCTTTTTGACCCCCTACCACATAACTCAGTCCACCTTCAGTGGCCTGCACCCATCCATGAAGCTCACACCCTCTTGGTGTTGCTTCGGGTACTTATGGCCCAGCTCAAAGCTAGAAAAACTGATAGGTTTCACTCACTGACTTTTTTTTGCTTGCAAACCAACCAGATCAGGTAGGACATGCAGTGTGAATTTATTTAAGTTAAGGTAGCATTGCCAAGACACCAGACCTCCTCCAACCAGCTTAGCTCTATAAGGACCAGGTAAAAATTAATTTCAAATTTAGCAACAGCAGTAAGATTAATGATAGCAAAATTGGAAAATTAACTATGATTTTCGATTTTCTGATTGCTATAATGAAGTTTGGAATATATACTGCTCAAAAAAATAAAGGGCACATAAAAATAAGGCATCCCAGAATCTGAATGACTGAAATACTGTATTCCTATTGTTGTTCACATGCTGTAGTCGAATGTGCTGACAACAAAATCACACAAAACTTAACAATGGGAAGCAAATTCACCAACCCATGGAGGTCTGGATTTGGAGTTACACAGTGGAAGAAAGCACTATAGGCTGATCCAACTGTGATGTAATGTCCTTAAATCAAGTCAAAATGAAGCTCAGTAGTGTGTGTGGCCTCCACGTGTCTGTATGACCTCCCTACAATGCCTGGGCATGCTCCTGATGAGGTGGTGGATGGTCTCGAGGGATCTCCTCCCACACCTGGACTAAGGCAACCCCCAACTCCTGTACAGTCTGTGGTGCAACGTGACATCAGTGGATGGAGCGAGACATGATGTCCCACATGTGCTCAATCAGATTCAGGAATGGGCGGGCCAGTCCATAGCATCATTGCCTTCATCTTGCAGGAACCGCTGACACACTCCAGCCACATGAGGTCTAGCATTGTCATGCATTAGGAGGAACCCAGGGCCAAGCGCACCAGCATATGGTCCCACAAGGGGTCTGAGGATATCATCTCAGTACCTAATGGCAGTCAGGCTACCTCCTACGAGCACATGGAGGGCTGTGCAGCCCTCCAGGGAAAAGCCACCCCACACCATTACTGACCCACCACCAAACCAGTCATGCTGGAGGATGTTGCCGGCAGCATAACATTCTCCACAGCATCTCCAGACCCTGACACGTCTGTCACATGTGCTCATCTGTGAACAGCACAGGGTGCCAGTGGTGAACCTGCCATTCTTGGTGTTCTCTGACAAATGCCAAACATCTTGCATGGTGTTGGGCTATGAGCACAACCCCCACCTGTGGTCATCAGGCCCTCATACCACCCTCATGGAGTCTGTTCCTGACCATTTGAGCAGACACATGCACATTGGTGGCCCGCAGGAGGTCATTTTGCAGGTCTCTGGCAGTCCTTCACCTGTTCCTCCTTACACAAAGCTGGAGGTAGCGGTCCTGCTGCTGGGTTGTTGCCCTCCTACGGCCTCCTCCACATCTCCTGATGTACTGACCTGTCTCCTGGTAGTGCCTCCATGCTTTGGACACAATGCTGGCAGACACAGCAAATCTTCATGCCACAGATAGCATTGATGTGCCATCCTGGATGAGCTGCACTACCTGAGCCACTTGTGTGGGTTGTAGACTCCGTCTTATAGTACCACTAGAGTGAAGGCACCACCAGCATTCAACAGTGACCAAATCATCAGCCAGAAAGCAAAGGAACTGAGAAGTGGTCTGTGGTCACCTCCTGCTGTACCACACTTTTATTGGGGATGCCTTGCTAATTGCCTCTGTTGTCCACCTGTTGTCTCTTCCATTTGCACAACAGCATGTGGAATTGATTGTGAATGGGTGTTTCTACCAGGGTGGACAGTTTAATTTCACAGAAGTGTGATTGACTTGGGGTTACATTGTGTTGTTTAGGTGTTCCCTTCATTTTTTTGAGCAGCATAGTAATAATAAGTTTATATGTGACATGAAAACAAGAATGGGATTGTTAAAAGAGAATGTTTTAAATGATATATGGGGAGATTTTCTAGAATTTGTATAAATTAAAAGGAAAGGTTATTTACCTATACAAGAAACACTGAATTTTTCGAGGGAATGTGGGGCTCCAAGATAAGAAAAGTGAAAAATAAGGGGATATTTCTTTTGTCCTTTTTGGGGTGAGCGCTATATTTTTGTTCACCATTTATTTAATTGTTTGGTTGAGTATGATTAAATAGTTTAGTGTATGAGAACCAAGACACAGGACACAGCCACGGGCTGGGTTAACTCAGGTTTATTGCATGGTGGTCAGAGGGAACATGAGGTAATGGCGGATGCATAGCTCTATATATACAGTAGTAAACATTTGAATGTGGCTCCACGATAGCCCATTGGCTATTGTCCGCGTGACGTCATTGCTGGTCACGCCCTTCTTGTCCAGGTGTAGGTAGTGGCGGGAAACTCCGCGCTATGGCCTTTGATGAGTATGGACCAAGAGAGCTTGGACGCTCGCCGCTGCCCACTGGTGGTCATTAGCTCGCGTCCTCATACAGAGTTTATAGTGATACAGCTGAAGGCTATATTGTTACTGGTAGGACATGTTACATTGTTATCACATGAAGATGGTTACATTATTAGAACACAACACTCCTCCCCCCTAGGATGAGACGAAGTCTCTCAGCCAAGATGGCTTATTTCGAACACGCTGGGGTCTCGGTGCGGGCTGCCCTGCCCCGGGTTTGCTACCTTCTCTTTGTCCCCTGGCTTCCTGCCCTGTAATTGGAGAGGGAGACTTGTTAGTGACTTGCCGCGGCTCTGCGGCTTTGTTGGGAGGTGTGTGCTTTATTTGGGAAGAACCGGGGGCACTGGGGGCTAACGAAAAACCCCTCTTCTCGCTTGGATGGGTGGGGGAACACTCCAAAACCCCCCCCGGCTCGCAGAATCAAATTCGGGGCTCGCAAAATCAAATTCGGGGGCAGCAGTCGCAAACTCCTCTCCCTCTTCCCCGGGTCCGGATAGAGCTGGCGTATCAAAAGGATATGAGTCGGGACCGCTGCTTCCCTCCCTTGTTTGGGACCGTTGCCCTTCGTTGTCTCCCCCTTGGGATACACGGGTGGAGGAGAACCCTAACGCTGAGGCATCCTCCGAGCCGTCCGTGGATTGCTTCCTGGGAACCCGGCTCCGGAGCTGATCCGCATGCCGCCTCCAAAGTAGACCGGTGCTCGTTTCCACCCGATAGGACACTGGCCCCGTCTGTTCTACAACTCTCCCTGGTACCCAGGCTGGCCCTGCGCTGGCGTAGTTCCTGCAATGCACAGGATCGCCGGCGGCGAAACCTTTCGACACCGCTACCCCTATGTTCTTCCCTTTATCCTCGACCCTCGTCGGGTCTAATCTGGTCAGAAGCGTGGTCAGCTTCCTCCGCATCAGCAGCTCTGCCGGCGAGTATCCGGATGCTAAGGGGGTCACCCTATACGCTAATAAAAACTGACATACTTGGTGATTCAGGTCCCCCGAGCCCATGCGCCGCAGCGCATCCTTTGTTGTACGCACCAGCCGCTCCACTTGGCCATTCGTGGCCGGGTGAAACGGCGCGGATGTGACGTGCCGAATGGCGTTTGCCTCCGTGAATGCCCTGAACTCAGCGGACGTGAAACAACTAGCGTTATCGCTGACCAGAGTGTCGGGTAAACCGAACGTGGAAAAGACCCTCCTTAGATGGCTGATTGTAGTGGCGGAGGACGTGCTCTTTACCGGGATCACCTCCAGCCACTTGGAGTACGCATCCACTACCAGGAAAAAAAATGGTTCCGCGGAACGGGCCAGCGAAATCTATGTGCACTCTGGACCACGGGCCCCTTGCTGCGTCCCATTCCCTATGCGGGAGACGAGCCGCCTCCGGTCGGGATCCCTGGCATGCCTCACAAGTGCCGATCATGTGCTCTATGTCTGTGTCCAGCTGGGGCCACCAGAAGTAACTCCGGGCCAGCGCCTTGGAACGGACGATCCCCGGGTGGCTGACGTGCAACAGTTTGAGCACCCTCGGTCGCAGGGATGTAGGGACCACCACCTGTTGGCCCCACAAAAGGCACCCCCTCTCTAGGGACAACTCTATTTTTTTCCGAAAAAATGGGTCGAATTCCGTACCTGGGGAGGACGCCGGCCACCCCTTCTGTACCCATGAGCTTACTTTCTCCAGCGTCCTATCCTTACCTGTCGCCCTGGCAATATCGGCTGGTACTATTGGGGGTGAATCTAGGACCTCTATTAACAATACCTGGTGGTCTCTCTCTACCCCTGCCTTTTGGTCGTCCAACAATGGCAAAGGAGACCTCGAGAGTGCGTCTGCATGGCTGATCTCCTTTCCGGGCCGATATTCCAACTCATGTTGGTATGCGTTGAGAAAGATAGCCCACCGCAGCATCCTCGGGGACAGGATCTGTGGCGTGGGCTTATTTGCAGTGAAAATTCCTAACAGGGGCTTGTGATCTGTCACGATCTTGAACGGGCGACCATACAGAAAATCGTGAAATTTTTTGGTTCCCGCTACTATCGCTAATGCCTCCCTGTCGGTCTGTGCGTAATTCCGCTCTGCTTGGGACAGGGACCTTGAGTAAAACGCTATCGGGGCCTCCCTTCCGTCGTCCAACACGTGGCAAAGCACCGCCCCCCCCCCCCACTGGGGATGCGTCACAGACTAAGACCACTGGCCGTTTGGGGTCGAAATGAGTCAGGATTGCTTCGGATGTTAGGAGTTGCTTTAACTCTTTAAACGCCCTCTCTTGCTCGTCGCCCCACAGCCATGTTTCCTCCTTTTTAAGCAACCGATGGAGCGGTTCGGCCACAGACGCCTTCCGTGGAAGGAAGGTATGGTAAAAATTGAGGAGCCCCAGGAATGACTGTAATTCGGTTTTGGATGTGGGGCGAGGAGCCTTCTTGATTGCGGCTACTTTGGATTTGGACGGCATAATTCCCTCGGGTGTGACCCGGAACCCTAAAAACTCAACCTCTGTCTCGAAAAAAACGCATTTGTCTTTTCTCAGTCGCAGCCCCGCTTTCTCGAACACAGTCAGTACTTTATCCAATCTCTTTGCCAGTTCGGCCTCACTCCCCCCCTGTTATCAATACGTCATCAAAATAAGGCAACACCCCCTCCAGCCCCTTCAGGAGGCGTTCCACAAGCGACTGAAAAAGGCCGGGTGCCGAGTTCACGCCGAACTGTAAACGCGACACCTGGAACGCCCCTTTATGTGTAACTATTGTTTGTGCCGCTGCCGTGGCGGGAGTTACAGGGAGTTGCTGGTAGGCCTGTGCTAAATCGAGCTTAGCAAAACATTTTCCCCCATTCAGCCTGGCCAGAAGGTGGCTGACCACCGGCACCGGGTATGCATTAGGGCGGATCGCCTTGTTAATTGTACACTTATAATCAGCGCAAATGCGCACCTCCCCGTTAGCCTTTAGTGCTGTTACAATTGGAGTTTCCCACTCCGCGGAATCAACAGGAACAAGAATCCCCTGGCCCACCAGTTTGTCCAGTTCCGCCTCTATTTTGTCCTTTAGTGCGAAAGGCACCCTGCGTGGTTTGAGTCTTATCGGGCGGACCTCCGGGTCTAGGTCGAAGGCTACAGGGGGTCCCTTGAACTTTCCCAGTCCTTTTTTAAAAACGTCGGGGTGCGCGTCGCACACGGCTTGTATTGGATCCGCACCCACGGCGTGCACCCCCCCTATGAATAAACCCAAAGGCTGAAACCACTGAGTCCCGAGGAGGCTACAACTTCCCCCTTTGAGAACAACTAGAGGGAGTTCCGCAGAATGTCTCTTAAAACGGACCCGAAATTTCCCGACCCCCAACACTGGAATGCTGTTCCCCTGTACGTCTCGTAGTGTGGACCTCAACGTTTTAAGTTTGGGCCGCACTTGGGGGTCGATTTTCAAGAACTCTCTCTGGGGAATTATAGAATAGGAGGACCCCGAGTCAATTTCCATCCTAATAGGGGCCCCTTGTACTAGTACCTCAACGAAGTAATGGGGTTGTCCCGCGGACACGCTGAACACGGGGGTGTCGTCCTCGCTGTCGTCCGAGATGCGGCCCACGCCGTCCTGCTTCCTCGTGGTCCGGGCGCCATCTTTGGACCTCGCTGGACGGTCCGGTCTGGCCGCGCGGTCTTGTGAATGTCTCTGGCCCTCTCTCCGCTTTCTGCACGCCTTGGCGATGTGCCCCCGACGGCCGCAGTTGTAGCACTCGGCTTTTCTGAATGGGCACTTCGCGCGCTCATGGGCCGCTCCGCAACCATCGCAGCGGCGCCCTCCTTTTCGGACCTTCTGGACCTCCTCGCCGTCACTGCCTTCCGTGGACGACTTCGAGGTTCGCCGGGTTGCGTGCACCGACTGTCCGGACTTTCCGTGCACCGAATTCTCCGCTTTGCCGGCCCTCGGACGCCACTCACGCCACTGGTGCATTTCGTCTACTCCAGCATTCGTGGATTCCGCGGCTTCCGCGGCCTCTACAACCTCTGTCAGCGTGGGAGGTGGCTCCTTGTTCATCAGGCTGCGCTGCACTTCCTTGTCCTTCAGGCCACACAGAACTCCGTCCCTGAGGGCCATTTCTAGGTTGTCCCATCTGCAGGGGGCGGCGGCTATTCTCATGGCTGTTACGAAGGCCTCGACCGACTCGTCCGGCGCTTGGACTCGCCTCCAAAACGCGCTCCGAGCGGGAAACATTGCCCTCGAGGGTCGGAAACGCTCACGCAGCAGTTTCATGATGTCATCGGCTTTGAAATCACTCATCTTCTTCGGTGCAATAATGCCCACCAGCGTTCGCTTGGTTTCTATCCCAAGCATGCGGGTGAGGATGGCCCTCTTCCTTTCCTCGTCGTCCTCTTTGACTTTGAGTTCCACCAGTGCCGCCTGGAAGTCCATCTCAAAGAGCTCCCAGTCTTGCGGTGTGGTGATGTTGAACCCGCTCTGTGCCCTGGCTCCTTGGGGATCCATTATCCCACCTTCGTCGCCAATTTAGTGTATGAGAACCAAGACACAGGACACAGCCACGGGCTGGGTTAACTCAGGTTTATTGCATGGTGGTCAGAGGGAACATGAGGTAATGGCGGATGCATAGCTCTATATATACAGTAGTAAACATTTGAACGTGGCTCCACGATAGCCCATTGGCTATTGTCCGCATGACGTCATTGCTGGTCACGCCCTTCTTGTCCAGGTGTAGGTAGTGGCGGGAAACTCCGCGCTATGGCCTTTGATGAGTATGGACCAAGAGAGCTTGGACGCTCGCCGCTGCCCACTGGTGGTCATTAGCTCGCGTCCTCATACAGAGTTTATAGTGATACAGCTGAAGGCTATATTGTTACTGGTAGGACATGTTACATTGTTATCACATGAAGATGGTTACATTATTAGAACACAACAAATAGTTAAGGTAATTTAGTTAAGATGTGTAATATTTTATTCTATAATTATATGTTGGAAAGAGGAAATGCTGTTGAAGTGGCCAGATATTGGGCAGATGTTCATCTAGCCCTTTTTAATTCTATTTTGTTTTTAGATGTCTTAATTTTAGCTTTGTATGTTATTATATGCTGGTGGTGCATCTGACATGAATAAAGAAAAGAAAGTTACAATAATTACAACATAGTTGGATTATAGTTATAATAACATTTTGTTGTGTTTACTGTTTGTTAATTTTGTAGTGAATTAACTAAAGTAAAAAATGCTCATAGTTTCTGCTTTATAGGATTGCTAACATTTGGTCAATTCCATTTAGGTGTTAACCTTTCCTGCTTAATACATGTTTTTTTCTTCTGAGATTAAAAGAGACAAGGCAAGCTGTGCAAAATATTGACAGCATTGTAATAAGTAACCAAGACACTCACCAGAATGGTTCCTTGTAATAAAATACTAGGAGAACTGAATATCAGTTGTATGTTCATGATTATTTTTGAGATAACCAACTGACAATAAGTACAAGACTTTAATAATCTTACAACTGCAGAGCTGGAAGGGTCCTATGGATCATCCAGTACAGTCCCTGTCAAGAAGGCATGATAGGGAATCAAACTCCCAACCACTATAGTCTACATTTTAGTAATCATTTGCTAAAATCCTCTTGCACAGTTATACCAACATAAAGGTAATGATGAAACCCTGAAGGTTAAATCCCTCAAGTTAAAAAAACCTCATAGATATTTTCTGTTGAATACTGAGTTATGTGCCCTCAGTGTATAACAGGTGGCTATGGCAATTTCTTAACTTGAGACAATTCACCACCAAAACTCATACATTAGTATTATGTTTTTTGCTATTCAATTATATGTTTTTTTAAAAAGCTTGAAGCTCAAGACTTTCTCTCTGGTGGACCTTATTGAAAATTCACTGTCCTTAGCTGGTGTGATTATTATGGGACCATTGATAAAAAACAAAATTCATATATAAAAAAAGATGATTCGCAAAAGGTAGAAAAATAGCATTGTTGTTGTTTTCAAGAGAAGTGCCCAACACTTTTCAACCACATAGTTACTTATTTGCTTTTGCTGAAGTTATTAAAAAAGAGACCAAATACATAAAATATAAAAATATGTTATACTTTAATAACAGCTGTGGAGGGGACTCAAAAGAAGAGGTGGCCCATGGCCACCTGAAGACAAGTGTCCAGAATTGAGACCTCTAGGTCTCCCATAGCCTGGGGTCACATGGATTCAGAGGTGGTCAGGGGTTTTGTGGTGGTGGAAGAAGAGTGGAAAGATAAATGAGGACTAAAAATAGTGGTTGTGGAAGCAGAGAGGAAGGGTTAATGGAGGACTTGTGGGACAGTGGTTATGCTGCAGTACTGAGGTCAAAACTGTTGACTGTTGTGAGTTCAATACTGATGGGGGCCAAAGTTGACTCGGCCTTCTATCCTTCTGCGGTTGGTAAAATTATCAACCAGCCTGTTGGGGACAAAATGCAAATAATTTCCTTGTAAACTGCCCAGAGAGTGGACTATGGGGTGGTAAGGTAAAGGTAAATGTCACCTTTGCTCGAAAGCCAGTTGTATCTGACTCTAGGGTGCAGTGCTCATCTCTGTTTATAGCCGAAGAGCTAGTGCTGCCTGTGTTTCCAGACATTTCCATGGACATGTGGCAGGCATGCCTAGACACTGAAGTGCAAGGAACACTGTTTAGCTTGCCACCGAAGTGGTCCCTATTTATCTACTTGCAGTTTCTTGCTTTTGAACTGCTAGGTTGACTGGGACAGAGACAGGCACTCATTCCGTCATGGAGTACTCGGGTTTTGAACTGCTAACCTTCTGACTCCTAATCAGCATCTTAACCACTTGAGCCACTGCAACCCAGTGTAATTCCTCTTGCTATTGTTCAAGAAGTGATACGACAATTGGAATTTGCAGAAGATAAAAGAGGAAGGAGTAGAAGGGGGAGGAAACATGACAGGGCACTGACAAAGAGGACATGCAACTGCCACTAGGCTCGAACTTCATCTTTAAGGATGATTCCCTGGATGGATGAGCCAATGCGGAGGAGGTATGAACCAAGATGCCCCCAAAGCTCTTATCCTGGGGGAATGGAAACAGCAGGAGTGACTCTGGGCAGTAGTGCAGGGGGTTCACTGGTTGGAATGGAGTAGCAGTGAACTGGACAAGGGAAGTGTCACAGAGGATGCCCCTCCCCATGTCCCTAATGCCATCAGCTTGCAGTGTGGCACCAAATGACTCTGAAAGACTTTGGGGAGCTTGAGCAGAGTTGCAGAGTGGCAACAACTGGCAACCTGCTCCTCTGCCAGTAAATAGTTTTGGAATCAAACACATGTGTAACAGGCTAAGTTTAAATTAAAGTTACACCTGTGTAGAACTGCAAGAACGTACATTAATATTGCCTCAGGAAAAATGTATAAGGATGATGTGGATGGACCACATCAGCCATTTTAAAAATTAACATCTTCTGACAGAAGACTGCACACGTTTAAGTTATCAAGTGATGACTACAAGTAATAAGTCATTTTTATAAAATTCCGTTTTCATTCAGCTCTTCCTTAGTGCAGAAGGGAGATTCAGACAACCTCAGGGAAATCAGAGCAGAATAAATGGCCTTCGTTTTATCTTCATAATAATGTTATGAGGGAGGTTAAGCTCAGAGTGTGATTGGCCCTCAGTCACCTAGTGAACACAAAAAAAGCTTTGTGGCAAAGTTTGCCTAGTCCCAATCAAACAGTTAAACCACTCCATGAAAAAGATGGTGCCCAGGCAGATTGGCTGCTAATTAGCTCTGACAGCCCCTTTGTCAGTTTCCTATGCTTGTTTTTGTTAGTTTGCTGTTTTTTCCTTTTGATAGAGCAGTTTAGATTAGTTTAGTTATTATAGTTTCTAGAATATTATTATTATTATTATTATTATTATTATTATTATTATTATTATTATTATTATTATTATTATTATTATTATTATTATTATTATTATTATTATTATTATTGATCCCTTTGGATTTGGATTTGGATTACAGTATGTTACTCTTTGAGTAAAATCTGACATCAGTGTCATGGGGAGTCTTCTGGAAGCTGGCAACATCAAATTGGTAGTGTGGATGGGGATCAGTTTGTTGTTCCTTTGGATGTACTCCTGCATTTTTGTGGTGACAATCTTTCTTATTAGGATGAGTCTGTTTAATCATCAGATGGCTAGAATTGGACCCATTTGAGTGGTCAGACATGGCACCAGCTGTGGAAGCACTGGCCCTGGAAAAAACATGATAACAATTTATTAATTTAATTTATGGGGTGTGTGTGTTTTGGGATCTGAGCCTTTAGATAAATTAAGTAATTGATTGATTGGGTGATTAGCTAGCCTATAGATTGTTCAATTGGTTAATTTATAAATTAACTAAATTTGGCACCTTTTTGAATGTGCTACTTCTCACTTTAGATTTTGTTTTCCTTTTGGAATTTTTTTTCTTTCCCCCCATTTTTTAAAAAAATATTTATTGGTTTTCGTTTGGAGAAGTTGTGTAATTATATTGGTTATTTATTTGTATTAATATTCATCCTATTAAGTATTCTTATTTTACGGGTTTTGTTGTTCTTGCAATTATTGTTTTTCTTCTTTTGAATAAGGTCTGAGCATTACAGTGGTATGGGGTAGGGGATATTGAATTTGTTTATTAGCAAAATCAGGTTATAATTATCGGCTTAGGACTTTTTCCATTTTTGTTTTGTTTTTTGTTAAGAAACTGTTGGTTACTGAGATGTGCTGCAGTCGAGAGGGTTGATAATTCCAGTGCTCATGGGTAATGGAAAGTATGACAAAACACGGATGGTCACTATCACAAACTGATCATTTTTATTTTAAGGTTCATTCTTTTTTTGATACCAAATATTGATTGTAGTATAGCAACAGTGGGAGTGCTAGGAGGCAAAACTGGCCCCTACATCTATCAAAACTGCCCACATTGAACCATACATTATTTTATCATTAGAAATATATAAACCACTCCTTGACCAGGTCTTTGCATAAACAAGGGAACACAAAATGATACTTGGCCCACCCAGAGCTTTTTCCAAGATATAGAGATATTTGTTTATCTCTGGAATTTTGTGGGAAAGTGGCTTTCCTGAGAAATGAAAATAGCCATGCCAGGTTGCTGATGGAATAGTACAAATTCTGGGAGACCCAGAGGCACTGTGAAGGCAGAAGAGTTTCCATCCAGGACAGGAGCAATCTTCAGACCTGGGGTGCTCTGTTTCTTTCAATTCTAACCCCCATCCCCAATGGCAGATTCCTAAGGCAACCACAAGGATGGGAATTAATGGGAATTATTTAAAGGGCTCAACTTTTTCTTGTTCATTTTTAGAAGGGAATTGTAGGGATTCTGCTCTTGCTTCACGTACTTGAATTTCTCACATTTACCTTTCATGAGCAACTCAAGTAGGTTTATTCAATAATTAATTAAAACTTATTTTTGTTGAAAAATTGGAAGAAAATTTCTATTCTTCCAGTATTGACACTTTCCATCCTCCCCACTCTCCTTCCTCTTCTAGTAGAAAATCCAGCACTTTGTATTTACATATATCACAAGTACCCGAAAGTACAGCTCTTGGTATTCTGCTTATTTCAATATTAGAAACCAGAACAGTGACTTTCCAGCAAAGACTTGTTGATGCATAGGTGTATAGATATATTTCAGGTCAGCCTGAATATTCAGTGAGGTTCTTCATGCCGTATGTCTAAAAAAAAAAAAAGGTGCACAGAATATGGTCTAATTCAAGCACAGCAAAGGTCATGCTTTTCAATTACAAACATTTCTTAATTGCAGCTTGGAGTTACTATTAATTTTAGCTCCACACTTATCATCTTTCAACTAATATCATCTCATGTGTGTATGCATTCTAATCATGTTGCTAATTATGTTGGGCCTGTGTTTCGGTGAAATGCATGCAATCTTTGCTTTCTCCAAATTACAGTTAGCCTGATATACAAAGCTAAGTTAATGGAGATATGATAAAATTGATATTACACAGTATATTATGCATAATCTGTGTCACAAATCTGTTTATAGTCTTACGATCAGTGTCTCTTTGAACCACAGAAAAGTATTATTCTAATAGAGCACCTACAGCTACTTCTGCTGCTATGTAGATTACTAGTAATTAGTATAAAGGTTTTTGCTGTACATACACTAGTATGAAAAGTGGAGGTAAAATTGGTGGCATAATGGAGATGTACAGTATAGATAACAATTGTCAGGTTTTCCTTGCTGAGGGACAGTGGACCTGCAATGAACTCATATCTCCGAAGGCTCAACTATATCTTTCAGTTTTGACAGGTTTTCAGATCTCAGGGAAATGGGATGCCACTGACCTGGAAACCATACTTCATTACAGATAACCCCATGACTAGAAGATGGAATTCTTAGAGAGCTGATTGTGCATGATTGTCACAGTGGAAGCTTTTTTTTTTACACTACACACTTGGCAAATAAGTTTGCTCTGTTTTGAAACTTATTTCTTAGGCCACAAGCAATACTCATTCTTTTAATATCTGAGCCTCAATCACACCTCTTCATTGATAATGTCATTTCAGCTCTGAAAATGGGCTGTCTCTAGCATATAATGAGTCAAACCCAATTGGGCATGATCATTGTGTTAAGTGGAAAACAGTAAAATCTTTGTGGAGGTGACTTGGAGAGACTGAAGCCTGCATGTGATATATAAATATAAAATTTTCCTAAACTACTTTGAATCGTAACATGAAAAGTGCATAGTTTTATTTCAGAGTTGTCCACAAAATCTTCAAAATAAAATAAAATAGATTTGTATTTTCAATTGCAACTTGCTCATTTTCTCCACTGGAAGCCCAAAATATATTAATGTTGTAACCATGTGATTAGGTCAGGCTGCTTGTGGGAAACAATCATGTGTCCCTGAGAACACAGGTGTGAGTAATGGCAATAGTGTATGTTCCTGATCAAATGGACTAGGGCATCTTTTTCTTTCTAGCTATATGCAGCCACCATTGTAAGGGTCTAAAAATACATACTGCATTGATAAATGATTGTGTAACTATCTAGCAGGCTAAGCTTAGCGTAACCTAACAATTGTGTTGACTAAGGCTAGTGTAACCTAGTGTGGTGGTGTGGTGAAGGTCTGATTGATTAGCTCCTTTTGATGTCTTTGTATGCTTTGTGTAAACTGCTAATAAAAGCTGCTGCTGGGAGAGAGAGACAGACATACACACACTCTCTTCCAGCACCCTGCCTGAATGTACACACAGATATCTCGTGTCATCATTCTGCTTGTCAGAATCCCATGTAGTTTTCTACATTTATTAAACATATTCTTTCTTTCTCTCTTTTTAGTTTTGACCTCTCTGACTTTGTTTTGCTGATGATGATAGATGTGTGATGTACGTAGACTGTAGAAACTCTCTCTAGTCTTCTGGTACATTGAATAATCCTGCTCTTCTTTCAGTTGAGAAATACATGATATTAACATTAAGATTTGAAGGGACAAGAAAAGGGTTGGAATGGTAGGCAGTAAAGCAAGGTGGTAAGAATAAGAAGCCATCACTTGATTTCTGAACGTTAATATATATATATATATATATATATATATATATATATATATATATATATATATATATATATATATATATATATATATATATATATATATATATATATATATATATATATATATATATATATATATATATATATATATATATATATATATATATATATATATATATATATCAAGCCCAGAATTATACTCAAATCAGAGCTACTTGGAAGGTGTCCACAAATAGATATACACAAGTGCACTCACGCCTTCTGTCCTTACTCGAAAGGAGGTAGTCATGGCAGACAAAAGTGTCAGGTAGAGTGTAGAGCAGCTCTGTTTTTCAAACAGTTTAGTATTTATTATCTACACTTATATCCTATCATTTTTCCAGTGAGTTTAAGGTGGTGGAAATAGTTCTCCTGAACTATTTCATCTTCCACACAACCCCATGAAATAGGTCCAGCTGAGATAGTGACTGATCAAAAACATCAAAACATCATCTAACCCAAAGGATCACTTACATTAGGTATCATTAATTCCAAGCCTAACACTTTAAACCTCTGTAGCAGATCAGACTCTTGGTAATAACTGGCTGCAATTGTGATGGGACTGAGTTGAAGATACTCTGTTTTGTAGTGAATAAAGTAATGGATGAGGACTCAAGAGGTCTGAGTTTGAATTCTCACTTAGCCATGGAAGCTCACTGTGGGTTTGGAATGGGTAAAACCATTCCTTAAATATTTCACTTACTTTGAAAGGCCTGGTTAAGGTCTGTATAAGTCGGTTATAACTTGAAGGCACATAACATAACAGGGTTGAGAATATGTATGTTTAACAAAGGGGATTTGGCAAAATATCTGATGTTCTACATTACTAACCATTCAGCACTATGAAAAGAGTCACATATGAACAGCCGAGTTGCCAGTAACCAGGCTATCTGGAATGTATTTCCTCATATGAGCCTTAAGATCTATAGCAGTGGTTCCCAAAGTGGGCCCTACGCCCCACAGGGGACTTCATTTCTCAGAAGCCTAAATCAGTATATTGGCTGATCAGTGCTCTGAGGAAATGACTTAGGCTTCTGGGAAATGGAGTCCAAGAACCAAAGTTTGGGAAACACTGATCTATAGGATAATCTTTTTCTCAGAGTCCCACCACCCTTAAAGGAAAATTTGTTGCGGACAAAACAGAGGGCCTCTTTCATGGCTGTTCCTAGATTATGAAGTATCCGAGGAAATCTTGTCTGGTCTGGTCCCTGGTTTCCTTCTCTAAGTAGGCAAATATTTTTTTATTCAGAGAATCTTTGGCCACTGTGTGACTGAAGGGGAAGGTCCTTTAATGGTGAGTATTGTACTTCTTTTTTCTGTGTTTTCAATGTGTTTGAATCATGTCAATCCAGTGTTTCTTTGTAAGGTGATAATTTATTTAAAAGTATTTTAATACTATAATTATGTGAGCATGTATGTTTAAAATAGCTATGGTTGTTTTTTAATTCATGTTACAAACCACCTCACTTTCTGCAAGAAGAGAAGGCTGGATCTTATATAGATACATAAGTCATCACATAGGCTACAGTTTTGGGCTTCTTGACTCTGATTTTGGGGAGGAGGATGTAGAAGCTTTTTGCTTCTGTTCAAGTGGATTATTCTCCTCCTCAGAAATCTTTGAGTACTTGGAACTATTTTTTAAAAAAAACCAAATATATAGACTTTACATATTACTTCCTTACCAATTAAGGAGAAATGCCACTCTAAGCATCTCATGAGGTTTTGCCTTTCTTTAACAGCTTATTTATTCATTATGTGTTTGAGAGAACTGACAAAAAATGGAATGTTACTGGCTGTAACAAAGCATTGGCAAAGAATTTGATTCATATATGCAATCTTCTAAGAATGTTTTTTTTTAAAAATCACAACTGCATTTTCACTGCTAGATCTTTCACATTACTGTTGTATTCATAACACACACACACACACACACACATAAAGCAAAAATCAAGCAAAGTGTAATTTACTGCTTAAGTGATCAATAAATATTTTAGCAGGAAACAGATGATTTTGCTAAAGAATGACTAGCGATTGCAGTTTGCCTCTAGTCATCTGTGAGATATTAAAAATAAATTAAATCTCTCTGAAAATAGGCAAAGCCAAGCAACCCACTTTCTAGCCCTCATGTCTATGACATTTACTGTCTGATCAAGAGGTCTGTCTAGAAGTGAGAATAGGTACTATAAATGCCTTATATTGTGCTGCCCTTGAAGAATGTTCTGTTAGTTTACTTAGCACAAAATGACAAGCTGTCTTTGAAACAGTAGTAGGAGGCATTGTTTTATTACAACACCAAGTACCTGCATGGTCTCCTGTTGTTCCAGATAAATATGTAAAAGTACAAATGCCACAGGACTTGTTTGGGTTGCCAGGAAAGCCATTATCCCAATACATGAACATGATATCATAGGGCCCACCTAATGATATCACATTGTATGAAGCTGTAGCTAGGAATGAAGGGGTGTGGGTGGGGATACTGGAGAGAGAACAGGTGGACTTGGGTCCATTGCTTCATTTTGAATGAGACATCTGAATGAGACGTCCAAATTGTGTTTGTGTTGGCCAGCAATCCCAGGTGCAAACTGGGACTGAGAGTGCAACTGCACAGCAAGGGAAATGTTTATTCATTTGCCGCAAAGAGGTACGAGGGAATTCTGGTAGGCAACGTGACAGGATTTTTTCTATTTTGATTGTTAACTTCAATTCTTAAGCTGTTAAAAATAAAGAAAATAAAACAATAGGCATGCTGTACAGGGAAGATTTTGTTTATAAAATAAAATAAATAAGAGTCTTGGGAGAGAGGCTTTGCTGGGCTGGTTCTGCCCTGGTGGGCATATGCTCAAATATTAACGAGATAAGAGGCAAGAGGTGAGGAGAAAGGTGGGGAGGTGTTTTGAGAAGGTTCCCTGGTGACAAAGCAAAACTATGGGATATAGAGGGGGCAGGCACTGCAGGCTGATTTGCATTTCCCATGGTATCATCTGATCATTACAGACTGCAGTGGCTCAGTGGTTAAGAAGCTCACCTTGTTAGCTGGAAGGTTGGCAAGTCAGCTGTTTTTCCCCCATCTCCTGCCAACCTAGCAGTTCAAAAGCAAGAAATTGCAGGTAGATAAATAGGGATCACTTAAGTGGGAAACAATCTTGGGGACATGAAAGAAGCCTCATTCGGGCAACCCCTGAGTGGAGTTCCTCCAGTAAAAATCCTTTCAACCCAGAAAGCACCTTTGTGTGCTTCTGACATGATAAAAAAATCTGATCAATGGAAAAATATGAATCTTTCCATATCAAACCCATCATATTTTCCATAGTTTTTGGTAATGTGGTCACTTCCTTAATGAAAATTAGTGCCCAAGCTCTAAAGGAAGCTCACACAAAACATTTAAGACAATATTCACCTCCAATGCTTCTCATACAGAGATCTTTCTCCTCCATCTGAGGGCTTAAAGAAACATAGCAGTTCTCGTAAAACTTCTGTCCGGTGCCTTGAACATAAACATAAGAAGAGCCTTGCTGGAACAGCCCATTCAGTCCAGCATTCTGTCTCACACAGTGGCTCACCATTTGCTTCAGGGTATTATTCCCAAGCAGATGCCTTCACCTGCTTAGGATTCCCTGGAAATGGCATTGAGAGATATCCTGCCTATCTCTCCAACCAGTCGGTTGTCCTTGGGTATCCATAATTACAGCCATTGATACCCTTGTCCTCCATAAACTTGGCTAATCCTTTCTTGAAGCTGTCAAGACTGACAGCTATCACCACTTCTTCTGGCAGGGAGTTCCATAGGCCAGTGATCCTCTGGGTGAAAAAGTACTTTCTCTTATTTGTTTGAGAACTAGTACCCAAAAGTTTCATCGAGTGTCCCCTAGTTCTAGTGTTGTGCGATAGGGAAAACAGTTTTTCCTTATCTACTTTGTCCACACCGTGCATGATTTTATAAACTTCAATCAGGTCACCTCTTAGACGCTGTCGCTCAAGAGTGAAAAGGCCCAACCGTTGCAGCCTCAGATGGTAAGGAAGGTGTTCGAGTCCCCTAATCATTCTGGTTGCCCTCCTCTGCACTTTCTCCAACTCCATAATATCCTTCTGGAGGTATGGCGACCAGAACTGTACACAGTATTTCAGATGGGGCCTCACCATAGATTTGTAAAGAGGCAAAATGACACTTGCTAACTTATTTTCTATATCATTCCTAATGATCCCTAGCATTGAGTTTGCTTTTTTCACTGCTGAGACACACTGGGTTGACACCTTCATTGAGCTGTCCACCAGGACACCAAGGTCCCTTTCCTGGTTTGTCGCAGAGAGTTCAGAACCCATCAGTTTATAAATGTAATTGTGGTTTTTTGCCCCAACATGCATCACTCTGCACTTACTAATGTTGAAGCTCATTTGCCACTGTTTTGCCCACTCCCCCAGTGTCAAGAGATCCCTCTGAAGCGTCTCACAATCTCTCACAGTTTTCACTACCCTGAATAATTTAGTGTCGTCAGCAAATTTGGCTATCTTGCTATTTACTCCTACTTCTAGATCATTTATGAAGAAGTTGAAAAGAAGGAGTCCCAGTACTGAACCTTGGGGGACCCCACTCTTTACTTCCCTCCACTTGGAGAAGTGACCATTTAGTGCTACCCTCTGTTTCCTGTCCCTTAGCCAGTTGCTGATCCCGGACAAGACCTGTCCCTTTATTCCATGACTAGTAAGTTTATTCAAGAGCCTTTGGTGCGGGACCTTGTCAAAAGCCTTCTGAAAGTCCAAATAAACAATGTCAACTGGATCCCCCTTATCCACATGCTTGTTGACACTCTCAAAAAATTCCAACAGATTAGTGAGGCATGATTTGCCCTTGCTAAAGCCATGTTGTCTCTCCTTTAGCAGCACCTTCTCTTCTATGTGCCTATTAATTCTATCTTTTTGGATGGTTTCCATCACTTTACCTGGGACACATGTCAAACTGTCAGGTCGGTAATTTCCTGGATCACCCCTGGATCCTTTTTTGAAAATTGGTGTTACATTCGTTACCTTCCAGTCATCAGGCACAAACCCTGATTTGAGGGAAAGATTATATATTTTGGCTAGGAGATCAGCAATTTCATCTTTAAGTTTCCTGAGAACTCGTGGATGGATGCCATCTGGTCCTGGTTTAAAAAGACATGCAAGGACCGCCTCCCTGGTTATTTCTATCTGGTTTAATTCTTTGATTTCCCTCCCTACGAAGATAAGCTCCTGTTTTGGGCATGTGGTCTCTGTGTTCTTCAGTGAATACTGAAGCAAAGATGATCCTAGATTTGTATCAGGTAAGGCAGTTAAGCCATGTTACCCACTGTCCTGTAGTGCAGGCAGGGGTGTGCAGGGCACCATGGGACGGTGCTGGACAGGGAGTGGTGGGGTGCTTAGGGGTTTGGGGGGAATCCCATACATTGCTATTGGCACCCCAGGGCATCAGAGGTGAGGGCAGGGTGGGACAAAGCCTGATTGCCTAATATACCAGCATGTGCCTGAGTACAGGCTTTCTCAACCTTAGTCCCTAGATGTGTTTGGACTTTAGTTCCCAGAAGTCCTGATCAGCAGGTGTGCTGAGTTGGGTTTCTGGTAATTGAAGTCCAAGAACACCTAGAGGCCCAAGGTTGAGAAACCATGCTTTAGCAGATAGTGTGACTGACTAGGACTCAGGAGGCTTAAGTTCAAATCTTCACTCAGCCATGTAGATCACTAGGGGTGTGGAACTGGTAAAGCATCCCTTAATATCTCACTTCGAAAACCCTATTGGGATCACTATAATTTGTTTCCAACTTGACAGCACATAATGAAGAACACTTCAGTTTGCTCCAGCTACACTGATCCTAAAACTTCATCAACAGTGAGAATGGCCAGGTCAGCCAATTTGCAAAAATGATCAGAGTGACCACCCATGAGTGGGTGCAGATGGTATATCTGACCTCCTAGAATTTCCCCTGGCACGTTTTTTCAGACAAATTAATAGTGCTCATAATGGCAGCCTTCATATCTGTATAATGTGCTGCCTCTGAAGGAGTTAGCATATTGATAGTTTCCTGAGACGCTCCAGTTAGTCATGAGATCATGGTTAGAATCGATTGCTCTTATGACCTTCTATAACAGTAGCTATTAAGAAAAGGCTTTGGTTTATCATTTAAGCCCATCTTCTGAGTGTGTATCAGTATTAAACAAGCCATGTGTTATCATCTGAGTAGGAGTGAATCATTCTGGCCATCTACTTCAGTGCTGTCAACTGGATGTGATTTTGATAAGTTAAAAAAAAAATCACAACTGCTGTGATTGCTATATCACTAACTACCAAAGAATTTGCCATTGCTGTTCAACAAGCCATGTGAGGGGCATTGGGATGGCTGTCTTGGAGACTGCTGCTTACATTCTTCACCAGTGTTGTGTCTCTGTTCTTAAGAAGGGGAACATCAAATCCCCTGTGGGCATGCTCCTAGAACATACAGTACCAGGCAGTCTCAGAACATCACTGTGACTGTTTAAAAAATTTCTCAATCACTATTTCACTCTGCAGCAGAATCACTAGAGGTGGCCACCAGAGGTGTCTTGATACCAGAGCAGAACCAACTGAGAATGTGACTACAATGGAATGACTCAGCTCTGCTGCAGTCTGATACACAGCAACTACTATGATTGAAAACATAGTGGGTGCTCACCTGCTGAATTGAAAGTTCAGTGTCCACACAGGTGATGTGACTGGCATTCCAATCCAACACACAGCCCCCTTCTTCCCTTCTTTTCCATGATTCTGCCTCTACTCATCTTTCCTCTGTGCAATCTCTGCACTTTTACTATTTTTAAATTAAATAGATGAGAACAGTGCTATAAGACCACATCACCTTATTTATATGTCTTTGTTCTAGTTCCTGTATTTATTGTCCCTTCTATTCACCAGACAACACCAGTAGAAGAAGGAATTAAGATGAAATGAAATATGCTGCCCCCTCAGTTTTGAAATGGTTTCCACAGTATTTGGAAAAGATGGCAGCATTCCAAACACATAGCAGGAAAGTATTGTATTTCATAAAAACAAAGGCTTAGTAATAGGTGATATGGTGTTATAGCACTATTCTCATTGTTTGGGAAACTTGCCTTGTTAGCCGGAAGGCTGGCAAGTCGGTGGTTTGAGACCTGGATACTGCATGATGAATTGAGCACCCGTCTCTGTCCCAGCTCTTGGGGACATGAAAGGAGCCTCATTTGAATGTCCCCTGAGTGGAGTCTCTCCAGCAAAAATCATTTCAACCCAGAATAATTTCTGACACAAAATTATTATTTACTAATGAATAACAATTAAAAAAGGAGAATGATCAAGACAAATAAATCATTGTGAGGGTGTAACTGCAGTCCTGAACATCTCACCCAAGAGTTAATGTCACCAAAATACCACTTACAGGCACAATCCCCCATCCCTCCATAGCACATCTGACACATCTGTACAGAAAATAACCTATTAAAAGTTACTGGCAGGAAACAAAAGTATAGCCCTCAGCAGCACAGGGGGGTGAAATCTAGTTTGAATGTGGAGAAATGGATGGATTCAGTCCAACCTTTGTGTCATGCATGCAGGAAAAAAAAAACCCTTCAAATTTACCCATGGTGTGAGGGCAGCAAACCCTGATTTTTTTGATGGTGTAGTCACTCAGTTAGTGAGGAATAGCCCAAAACATGGGCCAGCCAGACATTTCATAAGGCCAGGAATTAATTTGTGAAGAAGATATATGGAGGCAGCCAGCTTGTCTTGAAGGTAAAGGCTGATAGGACTCAGCCGTTCAGAGAAAAAACTTGTGACAGGATTAGGCTTTTCAGAATGAGAAATGGTGACAGGATTCAGCTCATCAAAAAGGAAGGACTCGCCTCCTCAAGGGAGTAATGATTCAGGATTCAGCTCATCAGGAATCTAACTGGAAGAATGCTGCTAGGCATAAGGTAGGATGCTAGCTGTCATAACCTGCAGCAATATCCACTACAGCCCATGGAGCTATTTTTACTGGTAAATTTATTTATTTATTTATAAATGGCAAAGCAGAGCCTCATAAGGACCGTCACTGTTATACACCCCAACTCTTCTAGCTCATTGAGATGGTCTAAGCTCTGGAAGATGTAAAATTGCTTTATTTTCTCTGTGCTGAAGGGCTCATATGCCAAGACTCTGGCTTAGGTTGCTACTATCTACTTGTGGAAACTGGGTTTCTCCTTTCATTCCATCCCAGAGAGATAAGTAGGTAAGTTCTGGAAGCTTGTTACCTCTTCACTAAGCTGTTCCTCTTCTTTCCACTTACAGGGATTAGTCATGTTTTCTTTATTCCTTCAACCAATGTCACCATCAGAGGGCAGTGAAGGTTAGCCCAGCAAGTGAGGCTGCTTGTGTCCTAGTCAAAATGGCTTCAGCATTCTCCAGTCCTTAAAGGATAGGCTACCCTTCAGTTTTGTTCTTAGAAGGGGAGAGTTCTCTCTCAACACTGCCCTTTCCTTTTCTCTTTCACCCATAGCTACTTTTTGTCTGCATTTCTATCTTTCTGCTGTCGGCTACAGGAGCATCTTTACTTTACCAGGCAACTAGCCCCTAGCATAGTGCAACTATCCTTAGTTTTTGTCACCACAGCAGCTGTTCCCTTGGCATTATACTTCCTGATGTCATTGGGTTAGTGCAGTGATGGTGAACCTTTTTGAGACTGAGTGCCTAAGGAGGTGGAGCAAAATGAGTGGCTGGGATCACGTGTGCTGGTGATGTCACATTGGGTGCATGCACTCCTATGTGATGTCATTGGCACACTTCAACTGTGCACATGCATGTGCATGAGCACCATCCCTGTGCCACAAAGCTTTGCACTGCCCCCCAGCAAGCCCCCCACAGACAAGCCTCCACCGCCACACCACACCACACTGCTCCCCCCCAACAAGCACTGCAGGAAAGGCCTCTCTCTCACACACACAAGTACTCCCCACCTTATCTTTCCCAGCTATAGCCTCCCAGCCAGGATTTCAGCCTCCTCTCTCGCCTCTCCTTTGGCAGAGTGGGATGGTGGGGAAGTGGTGCAGGCCAGGCTGCACAGGGCAGGGCTTCCCCTTGATGGCACGCATGCCAGGAGAAAGGCTTCAGCGTGCTACTTCTGGCATGTGTGCCATAGGTTCATCAGCACTGGGCTAGTGCCATAGGTTAGCCACCACTGGGCTAGTGTATCTGCTCTAGATTTTAGTTCAAAAATTATCAATGTGTGGAACCCTCTCCCCACCCCCAAAGGTTTCCTATTTTGCTAGTTCTTCTGAAGTTCAGACTAAATTCCAAAATGAATTCACTGTTCTCCAGTGCCTGAAAGCCTTCAATTTGAGATGTTAGGGTCTATCCTTAAACCTTCTGAATGTAAGGTATCTAACTAATTAATAATGTTACATCTCATTACCAAGTCCCATTGAACTCAACATGCTATTCTGTTAAATAATGGTATTTACAATTAATGGCTTAATCTGTAGTAGTTGGCATATCCAGGATATCTTTATGCATGAATTTATTATGGCAGAAGTTTCAGAGTGTTAGCATGCCTATTGTTCTCTTTCACACATACACAAACCATTCTAATAATATGTGATGTAAATGAAGGGAGAAGGGAGGGAAAGTCAACAAGGAAAATATCACAAAATTATTTGAAAAATGTCCATACAGTTGTAAAATTGTTGTCCGCAAGCTCACACTCCTGCACCGCTTAACACCTATGAGGTTTAAAGCCAGAACTGTATTACTCATTACCTATGGAAACAAAGTGGACTCTCTTTCTGAAGGTCCTGGGCAAATGGCCATGATTCTTTCCACTATACAGCAAAAATAATCTGGCCATGAAAAAGCAGGCAATGTGGAATGAACCCAGGGTTTATAATGGAATGTCATATGATCTGTGAACATGTATGTCTTAATGTACCAATTGTTTTGCCAGGTCTCTCTGCTTTACCCAACATTCAAACAGTAAATTGTTCTGATGGCATAATTTACAGAAATTAGGGTTTTCCCCCTACTATTAAAGCTTCAAGACTTCTAATCCTCTTTCTGCAAATATTTATTTGTGGCATTAGAATTTAGCCCTTCAAGAAAGGATGAGTTTATGATCTAAACAAAATAATATTGTTTCCTTAAATCTCTTTGCTAAATACTGATCTCCTTCTTAATTCAGAAGATTACTGTTTCCTTCTGCACCTGTAGAACTACCATCACTCTAATCAAAACAGTTTGACTGCTATGATTGTGCAGCTGATGGTAGAGCTCCCTGTGGAGAGCAAGATTAGGCTTGAAGTGACATTTAGTTTTTAGCTAGGAAGCATTGCCACTTGAGTGTCAACCTAAAATATATAGGGCACAATCCCATGAAAACCTGTTGTTCTCTTGTGGAAGTGGTAACATTTTCCATGACCAAATACTTAGCAAGTAGCTGTTGCCTTTATGATGTTTTCAGAGCCATGCTGTGGTGTTAATGGCCCAATGCCCTCTATGGGAAAAGGCTCAACAAATTCTATCACTTCTACAACAATATGAGCATGCACATATAAAGGATGAGCCTTGAAAAAACACTGTTGGTTTATGGAAAGAAACCAGTCAGGACCTCTGGTCCATCTGCCCTCAAGAGTAATGGGTCAGAGTCAGTCCAACCACAGCCATAGGCTAATGGAAAACCCAGCCCACTATTATGGACTGCAGGAATATGTCCTGCTAGACATGTATATTATCATCAAACGGATGGTCAGTCATGGCAGACACCAAGACTCCACGAGGGTAAGTAGTATTAGATGCAGGTATAAGTTGTCAAGCAAAGACTTCTTATAGACTTGTATCTATCTCAGTTCTCAGACATATTTGGTCCTGTGAAACTTGTCAGATCAGAGCCCCTAAGCAAGTACCTGATTGCACACATAGCAACATTTGGGCAGGTATATGCTACTAAATAATAAAACTGGTGGTAGACCAGTTCTTTTTGTAACTTAAGCAACATGGTTATGGCTATTGGAGAGGTTGCCTCTAGCAACCTGCATAGGAAAGAGTGCCTATTCTCATGGACAGGTAGATGGCGGAACCTGGCCATGCCCTCACCCATGGCTGATGGCTGTCTCTTCTACACAGTGAGGAGCAAACCTTTGCCCATGTTGATCCTCTCCCACCTAACCATAACTCCCTTCTTAGCTGCCTGTTGTTCTCCTGCCTCTTCTCCCTATTTGGCTCTCTATAAATTTCAAAATCCCATGGAAGGTTAAGCAGGAAGGAAGCAAAGGAGGCCTGATTTTTTTATCCTCACAGACAATGCTGGTTTTCAGTATGGAGCACTCAATGTTTGTGAAGGCTGTGATATTCTTTTGGTTGTTCTTTATCGACAAGAGGAAGATTTTTCAAAGAAATGTGTTGGAGTTTGGCAGTAGTCTTCTCAGCAATGTGTCAGGGTTAGTGGCCTAACCTACTTCCATTTTTTGATGCTGAACCCAATTCTTGCATTACTTTTGGCTCATTTCTTGTGCTAATGTCAATGTTGAATGAGCAAGCTTGAGGTAGTAGGGAACAATAGGTTGTATAGTACAAGTAAACTGTATTTGGCATTCATAGAAATATTTACCTAACAACAATTCTTAGTAGTGGCTACAATCCAGAATTTTTTTAATACAAAAAGTTCGTAAAGAGGGAGTCAAAGATTAATTAGTTTCCAAGGTAATATGAAATAGTGTGAAATTCTGAAATCGATAAATGTACATGCCAAATAAGCTTTTATGATATGACATCTAAATATAATGCAGTCTTAAATACCAAGAATTGTGTTCAGATTTCAATAAGTGCACCATAATTAAAATGACTTCAATGCAAAAAAGAAAGAAAGAAATAGAAGAGATAATTCAGTAAATTTGATTTAATGCTGTTCAAAGTAAATTTTCGTCCCATTTTTTATCCCCAAGGCCTTTTCCTAGAATCTATAAATTGTGGCATGTCTGACCAAAGTGAAATCTGACAATAAAGCAGTGAATGATAAGAATAGTTAAAGCTCTTTCTTGAATCTCTGACAATCACATTTCTTCGTCCTATACAATGGGCAGAGCACTGCTTTCATATGGCAGTTTGTAATATTAACTGTTCAAATAACAATGTGTGTGTTACATTATTTTCAATAGAGGGGACACTGATTAGACTAGTACCTAAACAATGGATCTGCTGATGAAGTTTTGTTTGAAAAACAGAACCTAATGAAGCCCAAAATGTATTTTAAAAGTTGTAATAAAATTAATTATCAGTGGAAAAACTGTTAACAGCCCATGCTTATACAATCTTATAAATAATTCCAGCTGAAGTCCTATTGAGTTTTTATGCTGCTGTAACCCAATTGACATAAATCCCATTTTCAGACTGGCACAAATGAAGAGGTTAGAATAGGCTTTTGCACACTCCAGCAAATGTTTACACCCATTTCTTAATTTGTGGGAATGAGCTTTACACTAATTGTGTTATGCTAGCAAGCTCAATTAATAGAATTCTGGCCTCTGTAAATTGCTTGTCCCCAAAGGTCTGAAAAACCAGTGTGAGCTAGAGATACAAAATGTTCACTGATGCTACTTATTAGTCAAGTTTAAAAAAACTTGGTATTTTACATCTTAGACTTGGTTCCTTTAGAGCCACTTTTGTTGGTATGCTGGTTGCTTTCTCCTGAAAATGTTTGGAAAGTGTAATAGCTGGACACAACATTTGGTTACTTCTTGAAATGATGGTGGCCAATTGGGACCATGGATAGTTTACATCTAATAATGTCTCAACATGGGCAATAGATGTACTCTTGAATAAGAGGCATGGTGACGCAGTGGTTAAGCTGCTGTACTGCTGCCAAACCATTGTGAGTTTGATCCTGATGGGTGCAAGGTTGACTCAGCCTTCTATATAACACCTATTATTTTCATAAAAACTTGGAGAATAAAAAGGGGAGACAAAGAGAGATATTATTCTAACACAGTGCTGTCACTGTCCATGGCACATTACAAAGTAAAAGTTTATAAAGTAAGATTTCTGGTTTAATGTGCTTCTTGTCTGTATTTAGATCATTGGTAGAAGGTAGACAGAAAGGAAGAAAATAAAGAAGAGTCAAGAAAAACACAAAACAAGTTTGGTTACAAATGAAAACAACATTTTTGGCCCCCAGAATATGCTGCAGATGCTTTTCTTTTTAAGCATTATAAAACTACCAAATAATGACAATGGAGGCCACTAGAAGTGCCAGAACAGGAACCTTGTATCTCCCTCAACACCAGATGGAGTAAAAGAGGAAGTAAAGAAGAAGAAGCTTTTCTTTTGGTTTTATATGGAAGAACAGGAATGAGTAAATCTTAATTGGTTTAAAATTTCTTCATGTCCATTGCACTTGAAAGGAATAGCTAGCAGCTGGCACATTAAAACAGGGCAGGTGTGGGGCACCAGCAACATGGTAACCCCAGCCTGCTGGCTAATTTAGTAGAACATTCTCATTCACTTTTAATTTTTTTTATCTTTTAAAAAAAATGTCAGTAGTTTTTGTAACAGTTTTTTTATTGCTTTTTTAAAATTGCCATCGGTTTTATTTTCTGTGAGCCGCCCAGAGTCTTTGGAGTTGGGCGGCAATACAAATTAGAATAAATAAATAAATGTTTTTTAAAATGGGGAGCTCTAAGGAGAGAAGGAAAGTGTTATCCTTCTTTCCTTATTGGCCATGATAGTACTGATATCATCACTCCCCCAAGCTTTGAAGCCTCAAATGGTGGCAGTGGTGGCGGTGGCAATGGTGGTGGTGATAGGGACTTAGAGTGGGCCAGTACAAATCAGACCCTCCTGAAAAATTAACTAAGCCATAAGAGTAAGTTGTATTTCAATCATTAGAATATCCACCTAAAACACTATCATTTTGCTATTCTCCTCAAAGTGTGTTCCAATTATTCAATTTAAACTCTTCCTAACACATCCAATTCCATCCTTGGTGCAGCGTTTAACTGTGGAAATTCACATTACTGCTTTTTGTATTCCTTATCTTAAAGTACAGGCCAGAGGTTGCTCTTGTTGCTATGGTAAATGTATGCTTGGTGAATAACACAGTGAATCATTGCTTGAAATACCTGATACAATAAAGTGATAGTTGAAATTATCTGACCTCAGCCAGCTTTATCATATGTACAATGACCCTGATAAGCTTCTGTGCGCAGTTGAGGAGTTTCTCCCTTTTGTCTAGTTTTAACATTGTTGGCCACAAACACCATCAGGTGTTTAATGGGGCTTGTTTATGGGATCAGGAACCAGGGAGTGGTTAATGAACCTCAGTGCTGCATAACTTACCCAGAAATGGCCATTTTTCTATACTTGAGCATAAATGTGTAAAAAGTACATAAAAGCTAGGAAAGCAAACAGCTGAAATCTTTCCACCCAACCTTTTGTTTTTGGGGAAACTACTATTGCAGCATCTGTTTTAAACTAAATGTCAAAACCTGCCTGGGGTGTTACATGAGGACAATGCTTGCTGAATCATTACTTCAGTAAAGGTAAACATTTCCCTTGCTCGAAAGCCAGTCGTATCCGACTCTAGGATTCAGTGCTCATTTCTGTTTCAAAGCCAATGAGCCAGTGCTGTCTACTTCTGCAGACATTTCCATGGTCATGTGGCAGGCATGACTAGACACCGGAGTGCACGGAATGCTGTTACCTTCCCACTGAAGTGGTCCCTATTTATCTACTTGCAATTTCTTGCTTTCAAACTGCTAGGTTGGCAGGAGCTGGGACAAAGAGGGGAGCTCATTCCGTCCTGCAGTACTCGGGAATCGAACTGCTGACCTTCCACCTCCCAGTGTGCCCTGGCATGGAACAGGAATGAAAACAACTGGACAATTTCTCCCACCAGAAAGAAAGCATTGAACTTTCAAGTGCCAAGTAGATGCTTGTACTACCTCCATTCCACAAGGTGCATCTATATCCCTTTAAAAATGCCACATGTACATTGGTTCCCAATCAATTTAAGTCTACAGGTTAAATGGAATGAGTATAATTTGGTTGGATATAAATGTAATAACTAAATAAATAAATATAATGAACATACTGTATAAGAACATAAGAACAGCCTAGCTGGAACAGGTCACAGCCCATCCAGTCCAGCATTCTGTCTCACACAGTGGCTCACCATTTGCTTCAGGGGTATTCCCATGCAGATGCCTTCACCTGCTTAGGATTCCCTGGAAATGGCATTGAGAGATATCCTGCCTATCTCTCCAACCCAGAGGTTGTCCTTAGGTATCCATAATTGCAGGCGCACCCCCCAATAAAGGACTCAGACACCGGTAAAAGTGGATAACAGCATCGGGCCACATTTATTGATTCATGCCCTAGTCCGAATTATAAATTTCTATTGGTAAAACGACCAATCATAATTCTTAAGGCAAGCAGGCCGAAGTAACACTGGTAAGGTACCACCCCAAAATTGCCAACGGCAATTGGTTACAATGTATCGATTTGTATCAATTTGTTTGTTTACAACAAACAAATTGTTGACCGTAGTCCATATCTAACTAATGACCCCACCCTCTGACGCGTATCCGTGGAATCACGGGGTGATGCATGCTGGCTAGCTATCGCCATCACCCCGTCGCCTAGTTCGTCGTTGACCGGACAACGTTTAACCAACTTATGCCTGTCTATTGTTGTCCAGTCAATTGCGAACCTGCCGGATACCTGTGGGTCATAATGTTTACCTTACCAGTGATACCCGCCCATGTGACCAAGTCAACAGCATCACAGAAACCCCTATATCAAACCAGAGCAACAGTGTGGGATGGGCGAAAAAACCAGGACCCGAGAGCCAATTGTGGGTCCCAGCCAAAAATTCCCACCCGGCCCCGAAGCGACCAAAATATCACACTGTTAACTAGGGAGGGGGTGGAGGGGAAAAATTTTCTCCGCTCCGTCGCTTCGGAAAATGGCAGCTCGGCTGCCTCATGGCCACCCCTTTTATAAGGGAGCTGGCCACGCCGCTAACTACCCGGATGCCTTCGTCCTATGGGGGGGGCCCCGCAAAGGGCGCGGCGGCCATTTTGGCGCCGCGCTTGCATTGCAGGCACACCCCCCAATAAAGGACTCAGACACCGGTAAAAGTGGATAACAGCATCGGGCCACATTTATTGATTCATGCCCTAGTCCGAATTATAAATTTCTATTGGTAAAACGACCAATCATAATTCTTAAGGCAAGCAGGCCGAAGTAACACTGGTAAGGTACCACCCCAAAATTGCCAACGGCAATTGGTTACAATGTATCGATTTGTATCAATTTGTTTGTTTACAACAAACAAATTGTTGACCGTAGTCCATATCTAACTAATGACCCCACCCTCTGACGCGTATCCGTGGAATCACGGGGTGATGCATGCTGGCTAGCTATCGCCATCACCCCGTCGCCTAGTTCGTCGTTGACCGGACAACGTTTAACCAACTTATGCCTGTCTATTGTTGTCCAGTCAATTGCGAACCTGCCGGATACCTGTGGGTCATAATGTTTACCTTACCAGTGATACCCGCCACACGGGGAGGCTTGCAAAGGCTCACCGCCCCCCCCCCCCAAGACCGTCAGCTCGGTCGACAGGCCTGCTCGCCAGTCCAGTAATCCAGAGGTCCATACCTCCTTGCGACAGATGGGCCCCATCCCCTGAGTAAAGCTCGTAAATTTGCAGACTGATGGCGGGGAGGCTAATGACGCATCCCCCGCCCTTGTCAAGGGAACCGGGCAATAGCCCCGTTCACGGAGCGTCAGCTCAGTCAAGAGCCCCGAGGCCGAACGCCCCCCTGTAAGCGTACTGCGGTATCGTGTCCGACGTGCGGATGCACCCTGTCCGAGTCGGGTACCCACTCTGTCACCGCAGCGTAACGCGCTGCCCCCTGCAGCGTAACGCGCTGCCCCGTGCACCTGACTACGGCCCACCAGGCATACTGTCACCGGTGTAAAACGACACCCAGGGTCTGTCAAGTAAAAAAAGGGAAGGGGGGGGGAGAAACAGTGCAGTGACTAAAACTGGCACTCACAGTTGAGGAGGGCAAAGACAAAACTGAAAACATTGTGATCCCGACCCTCCCATGCGGCATATTTCAGCCCTGTAGTACCCAAAAACAACTGCAGCAGAAGCCGCCCCTATGCAGAGCGGACGGGCGCCGCAACGAGACCCTGAGAGGCCAACACTGTCTAGTGCCTTCCCACCACCCTCCAAATTGGGATTTAGGAATAGAAGACCCACCCCGGTGACAGCAAAAAACGTGCCATGGTGCGTGCCACAGTGCACGGAAATCCTGTAGGGCACCAACCGGACAGATGTCTGTCGAGGAACATCGTAGCAGTCTATTCCACTGCCTACGCCATGCTGATTCGTTTTAGAGGAGCGTATCCCCAACTGAGCCCAATATTATCCACATACACATCTCCGAGTTCCAGTGCCCTACGACTTGCATCCACCTTATACAGCATCTCAAGCTCGCTGATGCGGAGCGCTCCAAAAAGGCCACCGTTGTAGCCGCATGAAGTGGGCTGCCTCATTTATCCAAACAGAGGCCAGGCCAGCCCCGGGCCAATTGGGTAAAAACCCTGGGAAAATCTTGCATCCGCCTTATACAGCATCTCAAGCTCGCTGACGCGGAGCGCCTCCAAAAAGGCCACCGTAGTAGCCGCATGAAATGGGCTGCCTCATCCATCAAAACAGAGGCCAGGCCAGCCCCGGGCCAATTGGGTAAAAACCCTGGGAAAATCTTGCAACCGCCTTACTCAGCATCTCAAGCTCGCCGATGCGGAGCGCTCCAAAAAGGCCACCGTTGTAGCCGCATGAAGTGGGCTGCCTCATTTATCAAAACTGAGGCCAGGCCAGCCCCAGGCCAATTGGGTAAAAACCCTGGGAAAATCTTGCATCCGCCTTATTCAGCATCTCAAGCTCGCTGATGCGGAGCGCCTCCAAAAAGGCCACCGTAGTAGCCGCATGAAATGGGCTGCCTCATCTATCCAATCAGAGGCCAGGCCAGCCCCAGGCCAATTGGGTAAAAACCCCTGGGTAAATCGGGTGGCGGTCGCCCGGGAAACGCCCGCGCACGCACACCCACCCTTCCCAAACATGTCTCACACAGAAGTCATTGGTGCTGTCGACACGACCTCCCACTTTGGCAATAAAAGCCAACCCTGACAGCTGAGATGCTATGGTGCGTGGTGCAAGGCCCTGGGCATACAGGTAAACCATGAACCGCAGAACATGGGCTACTGGGATCGGCCAGGTTCCTGGCAGTCAAATTGGGTACATAATGCTCTGAAGGAACTAAATGCGTGGTGATACGCCTTACTCATGCATGGCGCTAGTGACAGGCCAATCGGCCGGGTCACTTCTCCTTGCCAACGTTCCATCTCTCGTCCGGGAGTGGCGAGGGAAAGTCCTCCGCATCCGGGGCCGAGGCACGGAACCGGGAGATCTGCAGGTGGGACAAAGCAGCAGCCATATCATTATCAACCCTTGGGACATGCCTGGCCCTGAAGAGAACGTTGAGGCACAGGCTGCATAACACAAACTCGCGCACTAGGTCAATAACCCCGGGCGATTTGGAAATCTGTGCATTGACGATGCGGGCAAGAGCCGCATTGTCACGCCAAAATTGCACAACCGAGTTGGCCCACTCCTTGCCCCATAGCATCAAAGCACCCAGGATAGGGAAACATTCCAGATACGTGAGACCATGCAGGCGACCCTTGCCTGCCCAGGATGGTGGCCACCCACCATAGGCCCACTTCCAATTGAAGTACATCCCATAACCCAGGAATCCTGAGGCATCGGACTGCATCTGAAAGCAAGGGGGAGCCAGGAGATCAGACCCCAAAATGACACCCCGTTGAACTACCTCTGGATCTATGGCCAGACAAGCACGTCTGCCCTGATACCCCGGGTAAATCTAAGCCTATGGTGGGGCCTGGATAATCCTGCCCTGGCGTCGCATCAGCGCAGAGCAAATGCCCTGCCCGGTGCGACGACCCTGCCAGCGAAATTGGGGTGACCATGTAGCACCAGAAGTTCCCTCAGTGATGCCATGCGCTCGGCCAGCAAGTACGAGATAAGGGCCACTAGCCTTGACACCTTATCCCGCTGCGACCTAGAATCCTGCGCTACCGTGTCACTCTCCACCCCAGGAATACTAGCTGTGGAGATGGGCCCTCGGTCTTTTCGGGCGCTAAAGGGACACCAAGTTCCTCCATTAGCGTCTGAAATGTGTTGAGGAGACGTGTGTACGTGTCCCAGCCCCGTTCAGCCCCGAATAAAACCATCCAGGGAATGGGCTACAGACCGGGACCCTGACCTGCGGACAAATGCCCACTCTAGGAAAGTGGTGAAACGCTCGAATACCGAGCCCCAATGTAATAGCCAAAAGGCATGGCATCATTGAAATAATATGCTCCCCGGGACGGGGGTGCAGGGACAGGGCCAACGACCCTGCCCGCATAGACCCTCTTGTCAAAGCTGGCAGCAGCCACCTCCTCCCTCCCCCCAAGGGATAAAAGATCGGGGGCATCCTGAGGGGACCTGTTACCCATGAAAGGGATCCGGAACCCCTGCCTAAAACCCTGAAGGAGGTAACCCGCATCCTCTCCCTTCGGGTACAATGTGAGCCAACGCTCCAACATGCCCACCTTAATTGGGGAGGGAGGCCTTCGGTGGACTAGATCCATCTGCGGCAGTCTTGCCGGCCCCCTGTCTGCCCCACCCTCTGCCCCGCATCCCTCTAGGCCTGGGACAGGCAGAGGCCGCATGGGGGCCAACACAGGTGGGACACTCCTGTCTGTATTTGCCATTCTTCCCATTGCAGGAGCCATTGGACAAGAAAGTCCAGCACCGCAGGCGGGCTGGAACCCCCCGCCCCGCCCCCTGGCCGGTGACCTGTGCTGGGGCCACCTGCTGGACCCTAATCTCGGGGTGCGGGGAAATCCGCCTACGGCATTCCACGTCACAAGCCAACCACGATGGGCCCGGAAAGTAAACCATCGCCCGGTAGACGTTGTCCAAATACTGGACCATCGGAATTGCCAAATCCGGCCGGGCCCTAAGGTACACCGCCATGCATATGATGCAGGCCGGCAACCATTTGGCCCACATACTTGGTGGCTTGCGACGACGTGCCTGCCACTATCCTTCTCATTCTGCCCCTCCCTCTCCTCGTTGGTGGGCCCTCTGTTTAGGAGTGAGAAGATATCCACGTACTCCCCCCGCCAAATTTACTCTCTGTTGGCCTGTGCCAAGTGGTCGCTCAGCGGTAAGGAATAGGAGCTTGGACCAACCCGTCCACCCAAAACATTCCCCTCGGGGTAGGGAACACCCCCCACCACGGGGCCCTGGGTGGTAGTTGTCATCGCCGGGTGGGGCGTCAGCGGGTGCACCGCCGCACCACCCACGCGAGGCCAAGGCCATTGGAAAGCCCCCCCAAACGTGGCCACGTGTGTAGGTGCACTAGTTTGGACCGCATACTCACGTGCTGCACCCCCGCGGCCGCCCCCACCGGGGGTTCCGGCCCACTGGGGGCGTCGGAGCTCACGACCGCCGTAGAGCTCGTCACTGGGGGCTGACCCGCACCGGCCTGTTGGTTGGGGAGCTGCGAGGCAGTGGCCGAGGTTGTGCCACGCCTCAAGCAGCTCAACCCGTCCCGTCGCCTGCCGCTGCCCAGCAGACGACGCGTCGAAATGAACCCCAAAGGGGGCCCCAGCATGGCTGGCCCGAGCCAAGGACGCCTCAAGGGCCGCAACACGGGCCAGTAAGACCTCCACGCTGACATGGGGCCAAGGGCCGGCCGGCCCTCCTGCTACAGGCACAGGTACAGGTCCCTGTACCCCGGGACCCTAATAGGGCCATCGCCCCACGCCGAGGCCCGGTAGGGCCGATGTAGGTACCTGCCAGGGCGAGGGGCCACACAACCCCCCAAGGCTAGAAGGCCCCGGGGTGAGCTGCGCCCCCGCCGCTGGAGGCCCAACAGGATGGGAAGCACCAGGAGCGGCGTCCACCGCTTGCGGGCCGCGGGCCACAGCCCTCACTTGACCCATGCTCGGGTCCCCCGCCTCCGGGCAAGGGGAAATAGACCCCATTCCACCGGTCCCAGTGGTACCAGCAAAGGCGGCTGCTGGGGAGGCGCAACCGCGGTCCTCCGACCCGGATTGCGCCTCCTAACAGCGCGAGCCGCGCTCGCGGCAAGGAAATCTAAGGGAAGCCAAAAGAGAAAATTCGTGGCAAGGTAAGAGCGACGGAGACAAGAGGGAAAAATTTTCTCCGCTCCGTCGCTTCGGAAAATGGCAGCTCGGCTGCCTCATGGCCACCCCTTTTATAAGGGAGCTGGCCACGCCCCTAACTACCCGGATGCCTTCGTCCTATGGGGGGCCCGCAAAGGGCGCGGCGGCCATTTTGGCACCGCGCTTGCATTATAGCCATTGATACCCTTGTCCTCCATGAACTTGTCTCATCCTTTCTTGAAGCTGTCAAGACTGACAGCTGTCACCACTTCTTCTGGCAGGGAGTTCCATAGATCAGTGATCCTCTGGGTGAAAAAGTACTTTCTCTAATTTGTTTGAGAACTAGTACCCAAACGTTTCATGGAGTGACCCCTAGTTCTAGTGTTATGCGATAGGGAAAACAGTTATCTATCTTTCAGAAGCTTCCACTTGCCTGATTTACTTGTGGAGCATATATAAATGAACAGAAGAAACTCTCTCTAATCCTACTTTTTAAAAGTAACTTTCCAGCAGATTCCTTTCAGGAATATGTTTTAAAGTACATCTCTTGATTTATGACATTTGAAGCCACAGTACTTATTGCATTCGTGCAATGCAATCAAAGCCAGAAACCTACAAAGGTAGCAGATTCCCTGGTGAATGGTGCAATTTGATAATCTTGTGAATTCCAGTGAAGGTCCATTCATTGACATTCTTGTGTACTTCCTAAAAACAATTAAAGCTTTTCTCTCCATTTGTATCGTATCCAGCTGCTACTTAATTCTAGCAACAGATGCTTTTCTTAAAAAGCCAATGAATTTCTGGAAATTCAAAATGTCAGGCAGACCAAGCAAGAGTACGGTCCATGAATACATGAATCTGCGCAAGGTGTGTGGGGAGATCACGTCTGTCTTCCTGTAATCTATTACAGTCCTGATTAGTATTGTTCTTCAAGGTAACTGTGCATCATTTATCTGGTTCTGCTCAATTTTAAAGACAGTACAGTAGTGTAATTTTAGTTATTTCACTTTCTTGCTTGGTGTTAACGTTTATTGTTTTATGTTGGCTTCAAGTTGTGGAAGCATGAGTTAGTCTAAAAGCAATGCTACAAAAAGGACACTTAAAATTGCATTGAATCACAGGGTCAGCTGCCATATTGTTCTATTGGAAAAGATACGCACACATAGGAATACACATTGTTACCCAAATCTGGAAACTGCACCCCTTTATTTTTGTTTATATTTTATTTTCAAAAAAATTATTTTTTTCATTTCCCCCCAACTCTAACTGCTAGGCTTACATGTCCACAAGCACCACACTATACCATGATTCACTTGCAGGTAGATAACTGCAAGGGTTGATTTTTAATAAATTTATAAAGATCTCAAACCACTATTTTAAAAGGCCATGGTCAAGGGTCCCCCCTTCTCTCCTTCTGTTTAAAGCCAAGCCTCGGCAGCAGAGAAATTAACCTTTTAAAGTCCCAGGGAGATTTTAAAGTATTTCATTAGCGGTTATGTTTTGGATGTCCTAAACATTAATAAAAATGTCATATATTCTAACATGTTCTGTTTTTGAATATTTGAAGCAGGAACCACTCTGAATTTTCTCACTTGCCCTGGGCAAGCTGGGGAAAGTCCAAAAGCCCTATCTCATTCAAAAGTAAGCTTTCTATTCACCTGGTGCCCAAAAAGCCATACCCTTCATGAAATTCATTTCCTCATATCCTGAAAGTCAGTACAATCTTGGACTGGCTGCAGTTGGCATTTGCTGTGATGTAGGGATTGTGTTACATTGCTGTATCTTTGTATTTTTATGTATTTATTGATTTTGGCTGCATCATTGTATTATTGATTGTATTGATATATACATACACATACACATACACATACACATACACGTATATGTATACGTATACGTATACATATGTATATGTATATGTATCTATTTATGTATTACTGTACTACTGTATTGTATCAGTTGAACCGCTTTGAGTAGCCCACTGGGCTGAGTAAACCGGTATAGAAATTAAACATGAAATGAAATGAAATACTTGAAGCTATGATTGCCTTAAAGATTAATTCTTTTCTCTGTTTGCTTGTGTCTCTCGCTCTATTGTTTCTGGGTCAGCAGTAGTTAAGGAATTTGCATATGTATACACTATAGTGATAGGGCTTTCCTGTTTAGGGGCTGTTTTTGCTGGCTTGCTGGCTTGCTGACTTTGCCAGTGAAACACGGAATTGCTCCGCTGATTGGCTGTTCAAATCTCCTGCCTCTGACGTATCACTATCCTGATTGGACCACATCGTCAACCTAGCTTGCCCACAGGTGGCACACCTGAAGTGCTGAGCCATGCCATTATCTACTGTATTAGCATGTTTTACCTAATCCCCAATCTCTTCCTTCTATCTTTCCAGGAAGTTGTAATATTTTACTATTTGCCCACATTTACATAAATATTTGCTTTTGTAACCTGTGATTGATGAAATGACCACCTGCTGTGGGTTCATTTGTTTCATTGTGTAAATTTTATTGTTAAAGTAGATAGCCACTAGGATTAGTATGTATGTGTAGAAATGTAGAAGACAACTCTGTGATTTCAGACTGCAGCCCTCTCTCTCTAGCTCTCTTTCTACATCAACCTAGTTAGGGGCTCATTTCGTGGGTGGACTTTGTTCAATTGAAATGGTAACTTCAATTCAATAAACTCCTTTCTATTAGAACCAAAATCTGATGTGGTCTTCGGTTCCCGATTCAGCCCTGCCTGTGGGATGTTCCCCTAAATTTAAAAGTAACAATTTTTCAGGTAACAACATGAAAATGCACGTGGGATGCACAGAGTACAGGATTTCCCTAAGGGATTTGCTGCAAATATAAGTGTTGTGTTCTAAGACTGTACCTTTTACAATGTATCCATTCACGTGTATTCAATGTAACCATGCTTGTGTAACATTATAACCAGCAGCTGCTTAACTGTAGCCCTTGCAATAGGACGCGAGCTAATGACCACCTGGTGGCAATAGCAAGCGTTCAAGCTCTCCTGGCCCAGACTCACCAGCAAACAACAGCACGGGAAGATTCCCGCCATCACCTACACCTGGACAAGAAGGGCGTGACCGTCCGTGACGTCACGCGGACAGTAGCCAATAGACTGTCAAGGAGCCACATTCAAATGTATAGCCACTGTATATATTGAGCTACCCATCCGCCATTACCTCATGTTCCCCTGGATCATCATGCAATAAACCTGTGTTAAGCCAACCTTTTCGGCTGTTCATTGTCTTTGGTCCCATACACTAAATTGGCGACGAGGATGGGATATGGCTGCCCACGGGACCAAGACATGCGCCGGTTTCGAAATCAGGAGACTGGCAGACTGGGACATCTTCGAGATGGACTTCCAGGGAGCCCTGGTGGAATCCGAAGTCACGGATGAGGCCAAGAAACGGGCCATCTTCACCCGGATGCTGGAGCCAGACACCAAGAGGGTCTTGGTGGACCTGATCGCGCCGAGGAGGGCGAGTGAATTCAAGGTGAAGGAGCTCATGCACATGCTGCGTGAGTACTTCCGGCCCTCGACGGCGATGTTCCCCGCTCGGAGTGCGTTTTGGAGGCGAGTCCAAGCGCCCGGGGAGACGGTCGCTGACTTCGCAGCGGCCCTGCGACTGGCGGCTGGCCCATGCAAATGGGAGAATGTAGAGATCACGCTGAGAGACTGCGTGCTGTGCGGCCTGAGCGATGCCGAAACTCAGCGCACATTGATGAACCGCGAGCCACCCCCCACATTGCAGGAGGTTCTGAAGGAGGCACAAGCCACGGAAGCTACGAAGGCCGGGGTCCAGGAGCTCCAGGACTGGCGGCCAAAGACGGGCAAGGCAGAGACTTCGGTGCACGTTTCGGTGCACGCGGCCCGGCGAGTTTCGAAGTCGTCCACGGAGAGCAGTGACGACGAGGACGTCCGGAAGGTCCGGAAAGAAGGCTGGCGTTGCAACGGCTGCGGAGCGAACCACGACCGCGCCAAATGCCCCTTCAGAAAGGCCGAGTGTCACAACTGCGGCCGCCGCGGGCACATCGCCAAGGTCTGCAGGAAAAGGCGCGAGGCCCGGAAGAGCTCGAGAGACCGCGCGACGAGACCCAAGGACGGCACCCAGGCCACGAGGAAGCGAGACGGCGTAGGCCGCATCGCCGACGACAGCGAGGACGACGCACCGGTGTTCAGCGTGTCCGCGGGACACCCCCGTTATTTTGTTGAGGTACTAGTACAAGGGGCCCCCATTAGGATGGAAATTGACTCGGGTTCCTCATATTCCATCATTCCCCAGAAGGAGTTCCTGAAAATTGCCCCCCACGTGCGGCCCAAACTCAAAGCTTTGAGGTCCACGCTACGGGACGTGCAAGGGAACTGCATTCCGGTGTTGGGGGTTGGGAATTTTCGGGTCCAATTTAAGAAACACGCCACGACTCTCCCCCTAGTTGTTCTCAAAGGGGGGAATTGCAGCCTCCTCGGGACTCAATGGTTCCAGCCCCTGGGTTTGTTCATTGGGGGGGTGCACGCCGTTGCCGTTGGGACTGACCCGATACAGGAGGTGTGCGACGCGCACCCCGAAGTCTTCAAAAAGGGACTTGGAAAATTTAAGGGACCCCCAGTAGCCTTCGACCTAGACCCTGAGGTCTGCCCAATAAGACTCAAACCGCGCCGGGTGCCATTCGCACTCAAGGACAAAATAGAGGCGGAACTGGACAAATTGGTGGGCCAGGGGATTCTTGTTCCTGTTGATTCTGCGGAGTGGGAAACTCCAATTGTAACAGCACTAAAGGCCAACGGGGAGGTGCGCATATGCGCTGATTACAAGTGCACCATCAACAAGGCCATTCGCCCTAATGCGTATCCGGTGCCGGTAGTCAGCCATTTGCTGGCCAGGTTACATGGGGGGAAGTGTTTCGCTAAGCTCGACTTAGCACAAGCTTACCAGCAGCTCTCGGTGACCCCAGCTGCCGCTGCTGCACAAACTATAGTCACCCATAAGGGGGCGTTCCAGGTGACGCGCCTTCAATTCGGCGTAAACTCGGCGCCTGGAATTTTCTAGTCACTCGTGGAACGCCTCCTGAAGGGGCTCGAGGGGGTGTTGCCTTATTTTGATGACGTATTGATAACGGGGGGAAGTCAGGTCAAATTGGCAAAGAGGTTGGGTAAGGTCCTGGCGATATTCGAAAAGGCGGGGTTGAGACTGCGAAAAGACAAATGCGTCTTCTTCGTGACCGAGGTCGAATTCCTAGGGTTCCGTGTCACTCCTGAGGGAATAAGGCCGTCCAAGTCTAAGGTACCCGCCATTAAGCAAGCCCCTCGCCCCACCTCCAAGCCCGAGTTGCAGTCGTTCCTAGGGCTGCTGAACTTTTATCACTCCTTCCTTCCCCGGAAAGCAGCCGTGGCCGAGCCGTTGCACAGGCTGCTTAAAAAGGACGAGGCATGGAAGTGGGGCGACCAGCAAGAGAGGGCATTTAGTGAGCTAAAGCAGCTTCTGGCGTCTGACGCCATCCTCACCCATTTCAACCCCAAGCGGCCAGTGGTCCTCATCTGTGATGCATCCCCGGTGGGGGTGGGGGCGGTGCTGTGTCACGTGCTGGAAAACGGGAGGGAGGCCCCGATAGCGTTCTACTCCAGGTCCCTGTCCCAAGCGGAGAGAAACTACACCCAGACAGACAGGGAAGCATTAGCGATAATTGCGGGAACAAAAAAGTTCCACGACTTCCTGTATGGCCGCCCCTTCACAATAGTAACCGATCACAAGCCCCTGCTAGGCATCTTTACCGCAGATAAGCCAACGCCACAGATCCTGTCCCCTAGGATGCTTAGGTGGGCCATTTTTCTCAACGCGTATCAGCACGCGTTAGTGTACAGGCCCGGGAGGGAGATTAGCCATGCGGACGCTCTATCGAGGTCCCCCCTTCCCCAAGAGAACAGCCACGTGGGCGGGGCGGAGCCAGACCATCAGGTGCTGATGATAGAAGTCCTCGACTCGCCCCCAATACTGCCCGCCGACATCGCCAAGGCGACCGGCAAGGACAACATTTTAGCAAGGGTTAGCTCCTGGGTGCAGAAAGGGTGGCCAGCGTCCTCCCCGGCAGTGGAGTTCGACCCATTTTTCCGAAAGAAGTTAGAGTTGTCCCTTGAGAGGGGGTGCCTTCTGTGGGGCCAGCGAGTGGTGATCCCGGCGTCCTTACGGCCGAGGGTACTCAAACTCCTGCACGCCAGTCACCCTGGGATTGTGCGCTCCAAAGCCCTGGCACGGAGCTATTTCTGGTGGCCCCAGCTAGACGCCGACATCGAGCATATGGTCGGCACTTGTGAGTCCTGCCAAAGTTCCAGGCCAGAAGAAGCCCGCCTGCCTCACAGGGAGTGGGACGCGGCGAAGGGGCCGTGGTCCCGAGTTCATGTAGACTTTGCTGGCCCGTTCCGTGGGACGCTGTTTCTCCTTGTGGTGGATGCCTTCTCCAAGTGGTTGGAGGTCATTCCGGTTACAAGCACGTCCACGGCCACAACCATAAAGCATTTGCGGAGGGTCTTTTCAACGTTCGGTTTACCCGACACTCTCGTAAGCGACAACGCAAGTTGTTTCACGTCCTCTGAGTTCAGGGCATTCACAGAAATCAACGCCATTCGGCACATCACCTCCGCTCCTTTTTACCCTGCCACAAACGGCCAAGTAGAGTGCCTTGTGCGCACCACCAAGGACGCGCTGCGGCGCATGGGGCCCGGGGACCTAAACCATCAAGTGTGCCAGTTTCTGCTAGGCTACCGAGTGACTCCCCTAGCGTCAGGATACTCCCCCGCAGAGCTGCTGATGCGCAGGAAGCTGACCACCATACTAACTAGGCTAGACCCCATGAGAGTAGAGGAAAAAGGGAGGAACATTGGGATAGAGGACACAAAGAGTTTCGACGTGGGTGCCCCCGTGTATTGCAGGAATTATGCCAGCGCGGGTCCGGCCTGGGTACCGGGCGTCATCCTAGAGCGGACCGGCCCCGTCTCGTACCGCGTCAAGACCGGCACAGGTCTACTCTGGAGGCGGCACGCAGACCAGCTCCGGCGCAGGATCCCCGGCGAACAGGGCACAGACCGCGGGACACAAGACTCAGCGTTAGGGTTCTCCCCCACCCGTTCAGCCCAAGGGGGAGGAAAGGGGGGCCATGGGTCCCCACCAAGGGGGGAGGAAAGGGAATCTGTCCTCGTAGATATCTTGCGGGATCGGTCAGCAGAGAGAAGGGAAGCCGATCTCATAGATATCCCGCGGGATCTCCCCACTAATACGGATACCCCAACAGAGTTAGATTTTGATTTTCAGGACCGGGGAAGTTTTGCGGAGTGGTCCCCCACCCGTCCAAGTGAGAAGAGGGGTTTTTCTTTAGCCCCGAGTGTCTCCGGTCTGCCCACAATGGAGTTTTTCCCTTCCCCCAAAACCGCCAAACCACGGCAAGCCTCTAACAAGTCTCCCTCTCCCGTTTCAGGACAAGGGACCAGGGAACGAGGAAGCAGTAGCGCCCCTGGGGCGGGTCAGCCCACATCGCGGCCCAAACGCTTTTGCAATAAGCCATCTTGGCTGAGGGACTTCGTCCCATCCTAGGGGGGAGGGATGTTGTGTTCTATGACTGTACCTTTTACAATGTATCCATTCACGTGTATTCAATGTAACCATGCTTGTGTAACATTATAACCAGCAGCTGCTTAACTGTAGCCCTTGCAATAGGATGCGAGCTAATGACCACCTGGTGGTAATAGCGAGCGTTCAAGCTCTCCTGGCCCAGACTCACCAGCAAACAACAGCGCGGGAAGATTCCCGCCATCACCTACACCTGGACAAGAAGGGCGTGACCGTCCGTGACGTCATGCGGACAGTAGCCAATAGACTGTCGAGGAGCCACATTCAAATGTATAGCCACTGTATATATTGAGCTACCCATCCGCCATTACCTCATGTTCCCCTGGATCATCATGCAATAAACCTGTGTTAAGCCAACCTTTTCGGCTGTTCATTGTCTTTGGTCCCATACACTAAAATAAGTATGCAATGCCTGTAGTCTAATCTCACGTACTGTATATATCAACTGAGATGTCTGGCCAGATATCCCACTACAGTAATGGAGTAGACCACACAGCCAGTCTCTCAACACTGACTGTTGGGCAGTGGTAAATAACTCGATTCCCTAAAGGGGCCAATGGGTACAGGTGGATGAGCCACTGGAAACCATTATATTGGGTCCAGCAGCAAAATGAGTGGAGGAGGAACCATTTTCTGATTCCCAACGGTCATGGAGGTGGAAGAGGTCATGCCAGATAGACTGGCTGTGAAGGCACACCTTGTTAATATCCTCAAAGCTGCGGCACTCCTTTGCAGTCTCGGTGATCAATCCTGCATGTCTCATTTCATATGTGCCACAGGAGATGGCTCCATGATCATAGTGTGTGGGTCACTTTATGGAAAGCTGGGATACACCTTAAACAAATTCATGACAATGCCATTTCTCCTGCTTGCCTTGGAGGATGAAGAAGGCCCAGAACCAGCCAGCCTCTAAGATCAGCCTCCCATCCCTGCCCCCTGGGGATGGAAAATGTATACTTGTAGTTGCAGCCAATAATGATGTCAACTGGTGTTCAAAAATTGCAAGTTGTTTGGCTCTATTGATACTGATATCTTATTAAATATTCATTAATTTGTGATGATAATTCAATATTTTGTAATTGTATTTGTAACTTTGGTGGAGCACAAGCATTGGGGGAAAACAAACTGATCTTTTAAACTTGGTTGCATTCAATACTTTGTTTAGTTGCTTAACAAACCAAAAATTTATTCAGATCAGTTTACTTTGCATAGACTTCTAGAGTGTAAACAAGGGAATGAATTAAAACCACTTGATTAAAATTTATCATATGAGGCACAGATTCATTAAACAAACTAAGCAGACTGTATACAATTGAACATTGAGCAAAGAACAACAGTGTAGAAATTATAACAGAAATAATATTTCAGAAATTATTATTATAAAAGATATTTTGAATCATACACAAAATATACAAAATTGACTCCTTATACCAGGACAAATGCATGGGAAGTTGTATGATAATTACTCTATACGTGAATAATAGATAATGGAATTTATCACCAGGATGGACATGTGAAACCACTTCAAAATTCTATCACAGGTACCCTGCAGCCAAACTATCTTGAAATCTGTCTATATCAGTGGTTGTGAACCTATGGCACACGTGCCGGGGGGGGGGGGGATTCAGAGCCCTTTCTGTGGGCATGCACGCTATTGCCCCAGCACAGAGTTAGCCCCTCCCCTCTGCCCAGCAGCCCAATGGGAGTGCTTCCTCCCTCCCCTCAGCACATAATTCACCCTTCCCCTCTGCCGTGCTGATAGCAGCCTGTTGCGTTTGGGCACTCGGTCTCTAAAAGGTTTGCCATGACTGTTCTATATCAATTTTAATTTTCTGAAAACCACAGAGTATATAAGGTCTTTCTCACTATTTACATGCTCCCTTTATATCTGGAAAGTGGAAAGTCAACAAGAACCCAAATATATTTCCAGATTTAATGAAACCAGGCAATTCTTTCTAAAAAAATAAAAATACTTTCCCTTGGAGCCTTTAAAAACTCTGTTTTTTTAAAAAACAACAACAACAACATGAAATCAACAGATGGCAATGAAATAAACAATCCATCCAATATTATAATCCCTTATTCCAATACCTTGTTAATTTTCACATTGGCATGGACTATTTTGGATTTCAGCACCTGTCAAACAGATAGGCTTCTGTAATTTTCCAGATTAATCATAATAGGGTGAACTAACAAAAGATTTTTGTGTGTGAGACAGAGATAGAGATAGAGATAGAAGTATAATGGATGTTTAGAGCGAATATGCTTCAAGCCTTTAGATCTTTTTTTTTTTGCTTGTATTCTTGTGACTTTACTCCTTCTTCTTTTAGTGCTGTATCAATTCTGAATATTGGCTCTCATCATGACAATCAGCCATGAAGATTGTCCTGGGAACAATATAATGCAGTAGTCTTCCATTTGCCTTTCGCATCACAGTGTGTCACCCATACCACTGGTCCTGTTCAGTGAATCACTCTCTGGTCCTGAGCCTTTTTGGCACACAAAGTCCTCAACAGCCCCAGGCCAATATTGATGAAGGTGCTGCCTTCCATCAAGATGGATTCAAGTAGGATTTAATCCACTTGGGGATCATCACCCTTCCCTGTGATCTTTGCCATCCAAGGCCATTAATCCTCAGGGTTGTCAGGTTAGTTAACTGCCACCTGATTATCAGCATTAAGTTGCTGGCAGTATGATCTACTCTATTACCATAGCAAGATACCCTGGCCAGACAGGCAGTGACTTTATAAGGGCATTTTTAAAACTATTTCGGGCGATTTGAGTCCCTTTATTGTGTATTATGTTATTTTGCTGTTGATGTGTGGTTGATATTTTCCCATTTCTATTTTTTTTATCTTCTGAGTTTCTGCTGCATTGCTTTAGACTATTTTAGGTGTTTTGAAAAAAGATGGCATGCAAATTTTAATGAATAAATGAATATAGGATGTATGAATGAATTGTTTGTGTCAGGCAGTTTAGTTTGTCAGAGTTTCATACCCCCATTGAGTTGCATCCAGATGGAGGATGAGATCACACATTAAGGCAAATTAATGTTCCCCCACTCTTACGTTGTTATTCCAGACATAAATATTCCTGCACTATAGGTCAGCAACATCAGACATGCAAAGAAAGCCATGCTATTTTCCATGTAACCAGCTACAAAACAAAAACTGGCTAATCTGCCAGATGTAGATTAAGGCAAGACTGTATGAGAATAAGAAATCAGTTATTATATTTTGGGTCAGCTCAAAACATATGTCCAATTTATTATCTTGCCTAGACTCATGGCTAGAACAGGTTCACAGAAATGTATAGGGACTTTACATCTCTACCTTAGAAAGGCATTAATATCTGCAAATAAAGCCTATTCTTTGAGAAGAATGAAATTCAAGAGGAGAGATTTCCGTTGAGTTCTTGTTTCAGTATAATAGTGCCCCTATTTGTAGGTGAGTTTCATGCTTTCTGAAGGAATTGCTAGTTCTTTGGAATACCTGTAAAGACACACATTTTTGTTACATCTTTATTATCAAATAAAGCTTCACAAAGGTTCTGTGTAGCTTGCAAGACCACATATTTCTACACCAGCTGAGACTGCTCAAATAAAGTTACCTCCTTATGCGGTTTATCGGCGGTTATTTGACAGTTATTTCACATTGCTTTTTGACCTCCTAATGAAATCTCATCTGAAACAGATTGTGCAAAAAGCAGTTTAACCCCTGGAAGCCACCTAGTGACCTCTAGCAGCTTGATGTCCTTAGCATCTAGATGTCTGCCAGCTGAGAAGAGAGCAACTATATCTTAAAGCAAATAATGCTGACACAGAACCTCTGTGATCACACAGTAATTCCCCTCATTCCCATTTAGTGAACCATGAGCTCCCTTGGACATTCTACTTTGTGTCAAATAATTGTACCAGGTTCTCACAATTTATCTTGTCTTTTTTAGTTCCTTTCTTAAAGACTTTACTTTCTGCCAATCGGATCTTATGTTGCCATGGGAATTTTTAACTAGGAATGCATGAAGTTTTGACAAATCCATTTCCATGGACATCCTCAGTTTTCTACCTCAACATTTCTGTATCACCTCCCCTTTTTTAAAAGACACTAAAGCCTGTCTAGTGTTGGTATGTTCTTATATGCATATTTCCCCAAGTTATTTAAATGCATTAGTTTACCTAATGACTGAACTGTGTTTATGTCTATGGCTTGCACTATCGATATATATGCAATTTTATTTCCACTTTTCTAATGTGTACATTTTATTTGTGCATGCCTTTCAAAGACTTGAAATGTGCAGTATTCTGGCTATTAAGTCCATGTGGCACACATCCAATTGCTGGATATTAATACATACCTAGATATGCATATGTGATCATATCCTTAGATGGATTATTCACATCTTCTAGTCTTGACTTTGAATAAAAAAACAAATCTTAAGTTACCTTTCTGAAGACTATCCATCTGTTTGCACTGCTTTAAATTTTTCTCATATGATAGTGTTGAAACGCTTACCAGTGGTCTACACACCAGCTGATATAGCAGTTGATGCTCTCTGTAACAGTTCTCACCGATGTCTTTTCCTTTGGTTTAGACACATGCTGTAGTTAACAGATAGAATTGATTTGGTTGAAGCATGCATGTGTGCATGCATGTGTGTGCACATATAAATTGGCTAGTGTGGCCAAAGGAGTTGGTAAATAATTGTTGGCAAAAAGAGTGAGAGAACCAAAGAGCTCACAAGCCAACCAAGCAAAAGAGTCATCTGGACAAAACCAGACAATTCTCATGATCAAAGCAAAACTCATTCAATTTCTTCCAATAGAAGCACCCAGAGATCACCTTTGCCCTTCATTCTGAGCAACAGATCATACAGTATTTCTCAGTGTAGATTGACTGATTGCTAATAATTACATTTCACTGTTCTACCTTTCTTTCTGAGTTCATGGCACCAATTATCATATGATGACATGCAAAATGAATGTACAGCATCTCGATTAAAAGATTGCTTTTTAATGTTTTGTAATTTCTAGCACATAATGAATGAATGAATAAATAAATAAATAAATAAATAAATAAATACTACACACATTCCTTGTGAAGCATATTTCAAAACTGCTTAAAGTAAAATGTTGAGCAAACATCCTACTTCCCACTGCCTAAAACACATTCATGGTTTATCTGGGAATATTTGCATCATTTTAGGGCTCTTCCAGGTTGTTATGTATGCATATCAATGTACTGTAAAGCTATCAAGATAAAAATGTATCCATCACAATTACAATGTATCTCAGCTGAAAGGAACGCGAGCAAGCAACCCCTTGGGGCAGCTGCGAGCGTTCAGCCTCACATGGTTCACATTGCTCAATCACGGACAGCCGCGGGAAATGCCTCCGCATTCAGCAGAATGAAGATACTCGCATTCAGCAGAATGAAGATACTCGCATTCAGCAGGAAGAAGATACAACTGCGAGAGTAAGGCGTGCCTGGGCGAGGCCACGCCGACAGTAGCCAATGAGCTACCGTGCTGCAAGATTCAAATGTATAGTCCTCAGTATATAATGAGATGTACCACCACCATTACCCCCATGTTCCCCCCGGATCATCATGCAATAAACCTGTGTTAAGCCAACCACTTCGGCTGTTCACTGTCTTTGGTCCCATATACTAAACTGGCGACGAAGGTGGGATCATGGCAGCCCACGGGACCAAGACATGCGCCGGCTACGAGATCAAGAAGCCGGGAGATTTGGAGCTGTTCGAGATAGACTTCAATGGGGCGCTCGTCGAGCTCGAAGTCACGGACGAGGCCAAAAAGAGGGCCATTTTTGTCAGGCTGCTCGGGCACGAGACCAAGCGGACGTTGGTGGACCTGATCGCGCCGAGGAGGGTGAGCGACTTCAAAGCTAAGGAGCTCCTGGCAGTGCTACGCGCCCACCTCCGGCCCGCGATAGCAATGTTCCCCGCTCGAAGCGCGTTTTGGAGGCGAGTCCAAGCGCCCGGGGAGTCGGTCGCCGATTTCGCAGTGGCCCTGCGACTGGCCGCCGGCCCATGTAAGTGGGAGAACCCAGAAGTCACCCTCCGGGACTGCCTGCTGTGCGGCCTGAGGGACACCGAGACTCAGCGCACGCTGATGAAACAAGAGCCGCCCCCCACACTACAAGAGGTCCTAGACGCGGCGCAGGCCACGGAAGCCATGATGCCCGGGGTGCAGGAGCTCCAGGACTGGCGACCGAAGACTGCCAAAGCTGAGAGCTCGGTGCGTGCAGCCCGGCGAGCCTCAAACTCGTCCGCGGAGAGCGGAGACGACGAGGACGTGCGGAGGGTCCAGAAGGAAGGCCGGCGTTGCGACGGCTGCGGCGCCACCCACGCCCGCGCCAAATGCCCCTTCAGGAAGGCCGAGTGCCATAACTGCGGCCGGCGCGGGCACATCGCCAAAGTCTGCAGAAAACGGTGCGAGACCAGGAGGAGTTCGCCAGACCGCTCGGCGAGGCAGGACCGCACCACGAGGCAGGACCGCACCACGAGGCCTCCGGACGGCAACCGGGCCACGAGGAAGCAGGACGGCGTGGGGCGCATCTCCGATGATAGCGAGGACGACGCCCCAGTGCTCAGCGTGTCCGTCGGACATCCCCGATACTTCGTTGAGGTAGTAATTCAAGGGGCCCCTGTTAGGATGGAGGTGGACACGGGTTCTTCATACTCTATCATTTCTCAGGGGGAGTTCCTGAAAATCGCCCCCCACGCACGGCCTAAGCTCAAAGCATTGAGGGCCACACTGAAAGACGTGCAGGGGAACCGCATCCCAGTGTTGGGGGTTGGGAAATTCCAAGTCCGTTTTAAAAAACACGCCGCAACGCTCCCCCTAGTCGTCCTCAAGGGAGGTAACTGCAGCCTCCTCGGGACTCAATGGTTTCAACCCCTGGGTTTGTTCATCGGGGGGGTGCACGCCGTGGGAGTACACGCCACCGGGACTGATCCAATACAGGACGTGTGCGACGCGCATCCCGAGGTCTTCAAAAAGGGACTTGGGAAGTTCAAGGCCCCCCAGTGACTTTTGACTTGGACCCTGAAGTACGACCAATCAGGCTAAAACCGCGCAGGGTGCCTTTTGCACTCAAGGACAAAATAGAGGCGGAACTGGACAAATTGGTGGGTCAGGGGATTCTTGTGCCCGTGGATTCTGCGGAGTGGGAAACTCCGATTGTAACAGCACTAAAGGCCAACGGGGAGGTCCGCATATGCGCAGATTACAAGTGCACCATCAATAAGGCAATTCGCCCTAATGCATATCCGGTGCCGGTAGTCAGCCACTTGCTGGCCAGGTTACACGGGGGGAGGTGTTTCGCAAAGCTTGACCTAGCCCAAGCCTACCAGCAGCTCCCGGTGGCCCCCGCCTCAGCTGCGGCACAAACCATAGTCACCCACAAAGGGGCGTTCCAGGTCACGCGCCTTCAGTTCGGCGTAAATTCGGCGCCCGGGATTTTCCAGTCACTCGTGGAACGCCTCCTAAAGGGATTAGAGGGGGTGTTACCCTACTTCGATGACGTATTGATAACGGGGGGGGGGAGCCGGGCGGAATTGGCAAAGAGGTTGGGAAAGGTCCTAACAATATTCGAAAAAGCGGGGTTGAGGCTGCGGAAAGACAAATGCGTCTTCTTCGCGACCGAGGTAGAGTTCCTGGGTTTCCGAGTAACTCCTGAGGGTATACGGCCGTCCCAATCCAAGGTGGACGCCATCAAAAAGGCCCCTCGCCCCAAATCCAAGCCCGAGCTGCAGTCGTTCCTCGGACTGCTCAACTTCTACCACTCCTTCCTTCCGCGCAAGGCAGCCGTGGCGGAACCGCTACACAAGTTGTTAAAAAAGGACGAGGCATGGAAGTGGGGCGACGACCATGAGAGGGCATTTAACGACCTAAAACGACTCCTGGCGTCCGATGCCGTACTAACCCACTTCAACCCCAAACGCCCGGTGGTCCTGATATGCGATGCATCCCCAGTGGGAGTGGGGGCGGTGTTATGCCATGTGCTAGAAAACTGGAGGGAGGCCCCAATAGCGTTCTACTCCAGGTCCCTGTCTCAAGCAGAGAGAAACTATGCCCAGACAGACAGGGAAGCGTTAGCGATCATTGCGGGAACCAAAAAATTTCATGATTTTCTGTATGGCCGTCCCTTCACCATAGTGACCGACCATAAGCCCTTGCTAGGCATTTTCACCGCAGATAAGCCCACGCCACAAATCCTGTCCCCGAGAATGCTCAGGTGGGCCATTTTTCTCAACGCGTATCAGCACGCGTTGGTGTACCGGCCAGGGAAGGAGATCAGTCACGCGGACGCCCTGTCAAGGTCTCCCCTTCCCCAGGACTGCAACCACGTGGGCGAGGAAGAGTGAGACCACCAGGTCTTAATGATAGAGGTCCTAGACTCGTCCCCGGTAGTACCGGCCGACATCGCCAAAGCGACCGGCAAGGACAAGACGTTAGCGACAGTTAGCTCCTGGGTGCAGAAAGGGTGGCCGGTATCGTCCCCAGCAGCGGAATTCGACACATTTTTCAAGAAAAAAGTAGAATTGTCCCTAGAGAGGGGTTGCCTTTTGTGGGGACAGCGGGTAGTGATCCCCACGTCTCTCCGGCCGAGGGTGCTTAAACTGCTGCATGTCAGCCACCCGGGGATCGTCCGTTCCAAGGCACTGGCCCGTAGTTACTTTTGGTGGCCCCAGCTAGACGCCGACATCGAGCACATGGTCGGCACTTGCGAAGCGTGCCAGAGCTCAAGGCCAGAAGAGGCTCGTTTGCCACATAGAGAATGGGACGCAGCAAGGGGGCCTTGGTCCCGGGTACACGTAGATTTCGCTGGCCCATTCAGAGGAGCGCTCTTCCTCCTTGTTGTGGATGCGTACTCCAAGTGGTTGGAGGTAATCCCAGTTTCGAGCACATCCTCGGCCACAACAATTAAGCATCTACGGAGGGTCTTTACCACGTTCGGTTTACCCGACACCCTCGTGAGTGACAACGCTAGTTGTTTCACGTCCACCGAGTTCAGGACGTTCATGGATCTCAACGCCATTCGGCACGTCACCTCCGCCCCTTTCCACCCGGCCACCAACGGCCAAGTAGAGCGCCTCGTGCGCACCACAAAAGACGCGCTGCGGTGCATGGGTCCCGGAGATCTAGAATTACAAATGTGCCAGTTCCTGCTAAGGTACAGGGTCACCCCATTAGCGTCAGGGTACTCCCCCGCGGAGCTGTTAATGCGTAGGAAGCTGGCCACCGTAATCACCAGACTAGACCCCACCAGGGTAGAAGACAAAGGGCGGAACGTAGGGATAGAGCCCACCAAGAATTTCAGCATAGGCACCCCCGTGCACTGCAGGAACTACGCCAGCGCAGGGCCAGCCTGGGTGCCGGGCGTTGTAATAGAACAAACCGGCCCCGTCTCGTACGGCGTGGAAACCAACACAGGCCTCCTGTGGAGGCGGCACGCGGATCAACTTAGGCGCAGGATTCACGGAGAGCAGGACGAAGACGAAAATAGCCACGAATCAGCGTTAGGGTACTCCCCCACCCGCTTAGCCCAAGGGGGAGAAAAAGGGGGCCAGGGGTCCCCACCAAGGGGGGAGGAAAGGGAATCGATCCTCAGAGATGTTTTGCGGGAATTTGCAGCAGAAAGGAAGAGCCCCGATCTCACACATATCCCTCGGAAGCTTCCCCAAAACACAGATTCCCCAAGAAGTTTAGATTTCGATTTACAGTACCAGGGGGAGTTAGCGGAGTGGTCCCCCACCCGTCCTAGTGAGAAGAGGGGTTTCAGTTCAGCCCCTGGTACTTCCAGTCCCAGTAGCCCCTGTGAGTTAGAATGCAACATAGCGCCAATGTCCCGGAGACCGACACCCCCAAGACAGAAGGCGACGGCGAGTCCGCCCGCCACAGTCGCAAGGTCACCCGAGCGGATAACAGAAGGCGGCAGAACCACGAGGGCATCCTCATCGGTTCCGCGGTTCACGATAAGAGGGTCCCCGGGGTCCGAGGGCAACAGGCAGGGGTTCACCTCCCAACTGTTCATTCCATTTCCGTCCCCCAGCGCAAAGCAGGCACAGACACCCCACAGAGCCGCTAACGAATCCCCATTCCCCGTTGCAGGACAAGCCTCCACGGAATCAGGGATCACAGGCTCCCCCGTACTAGGTCAGGTGCCCGCACGCCCCAAGCGTACGTGCAGCAAGCCACAATGGTTGCGGGACTTCGTCCCATCCTAGGGGGGAGGGGTGTTATGTATGCATATCAATGTACTGTAAAGCTATCAAGATAAAAATGTATCCATCACAATTACAATGTATCTCAGCTGAAAGGAACGCGAGCAAGCAACCCCTTGGGGCAGCTGCGAGCGTTCAGCCTCACATGGTTCACATTGCTCAATCACGGACAGCCGCGGGAAATGCCTCCGCATTCAGCAGAATGAAGATACTCGCATTCAGCAGAATGAAGATACTCGCATTCAGCAGGAAGAAGATACAACTGCGAGAGTAAGGCGTGCCTGGGCGAGGCCACGCCGACAGTAGCCAATGAGCTACCGTGCTGCAAGATTCAAATGTATAGTCCTCAGTATATAATGAGATGTACCACCACCATTACCCCCATGTTCCCCCCGGATCATCATGCAATAAACCTGTGTTAAGCCAACCACTTCGGCTGTTCACTGTCTTTGGTCCCATACACTAAACAGGTGGAGTATTTGTTTTCCATAATGTACCTGATTTGTCATTGATCTTATCAATATTCTTCTGACCATCCACACAATATAAGGCTTATCTCAGTCAGTACAGTGACAAAATGCATAGTTTTTTGTGCTTTTTTGTCCCCTTCTGAGGCATCATTTATTTTTCATCTTAATACATCCCAGGGATGGAGTTCAGACATACAGTAAAACCCCTACTCATGAAAAAAAGTCCATTCCATAGGCTTTTGCTTAAATCAGTTTTTTATGTAACTCGAAGCAAACCCATAGGAAAAATGAAATTTTATGTAAATTGAAGCAAAACCATCAGGAAATGAATTTTTATGTAACTCAAAGAAAACCGATAGGAAAAAGAATGTTTATGTAACTTGAAGCAATCCCATAGAAAATCATGTAAATCGGGACATGGTTTTAGCATAAAATCACTATGTAAGTCGAACCTTAAGTAAATCGAGGCATATATAAATCAGGGTTTTACTGTACTGCACTTCCCAGTGATGGTAGATTTCTACAATTAAAGCCTGTGGTTGAAAGCTTTCAATTAGGCTGCCACAGAGCTTTAAACACCAAGAGAAGAAAAGAGCTCTAGAAGAGATGTTCCAACAGAGAAACAGAGTTCTACACATTTATTAAAGGGTTTGTTAAGGTTTCCTGAAGAAAACTGCTTTTCAGAAAACTGGCTTTTAAAAAAGAATTTCCCCCCCAGAGCTTGGTAAGCCCCACACACTTTGGTAGCAGCCAGAGAAAAGGAGACGTGACATTTGCCACCTCTAGAAGACTCCTTATTCATATTTTAAGTCTCTTTCTATTCTGCTGCCTTGTTTTAATTGTATTATATTTTTATGATCAATTGTTATGGGGTTGAACATTTTAACTAGCCTGTGGTTTCCCCGTGCCCGGTGGGCATGGAACGGCCCTGGCAGAGGCCACTACGGTAGAGAAAACTCCTGGCTCGTGGCGTCTGCGGGCAGAGAAATTAAGGGGGGTGGATAAATGATAGGGTTTGATTCACCCAATTCCTTGACCTGACTCGCGGTTCTGCTGAAAGAGCAAATAGCTAACTCTGTTACCCATTAGAGTAAATCACTCATCTCCAGGTCTCAGTCTAATCTCCGGCACAAATAGATGCCATGTTTGCCCCTGTCTAATCCCTAGACAATGGGGCTTCCTATGTCAATGTTTTCCCCAGTTAATTAACTTCCCCAGAGAGATTCCCAATTAACCCGAGTAAACAAGTGATGTGATTTCTGCCTGATGACAGTTTTGCCACCGTTGCGCTTTTCCTTCTATATATGTTGCAGCCTTTTTCTCAATAAACTACTGATCATATCCTCCTCCATACTGCCTCGTATCGTTCCTTGATCAGTCTCCTCCGGGACCTATGGCCCTCAGCGGCCCCGATTCCTACACTAGCCTATCATACACTATTATGTAACTGATGCTATATTCAGCATGAGATGCTTTATTGTAACTGTCAATTCTTCTGCATTTGTTCTGGTGTTAAACCTTTATTGACCTTTTCATGTTTTAAACAGAAGCAATCTGCTTCACACATTCCCATGAGGAAGGTAAAGCGGTGTAGCAATTTTAATGTAAATATAGAGTAATACATTAAAATTTAAACAAATTTATTGATTTACAACATTTATAAATTAAGTTATTAAAATCAATTCATTGAACAATGTACTGACTTAGGTTTTCTGTGACTTATTGGGTCTGCTCTAATTTGGATCACTGGCTTTAGGCTGGTGTGAGCTATTGGGAAGTAAGCTCCATTGAATTCAATGGGACTTACTGCCAGGTCACTGTGCACAGAATCACAGTCCACGTCCAATATTCTAGATTTGTCATCATGCGCCAGATACATTTTGTGACAAATGTTGAAAGATTTTGCATTACGAACAGCAAAAATCAACAACATTTAGAGCAAGAAACACAATGTCAGTTTTACTCAGTAAAGCTGATTTTCTCCTTGTCAACTGTCATCTTTTTCATAGCAGTAAAATTACTACCTTCAAGATATCACATGATTTAGATGACCTTTAAGCACAAAGCAAGCATTAGTCTATACTTCTCTAAATGTATGCAGTTGGTTTGTGTTTTTTTACTAAGTTTTAGTGGTGATGAGGGAGTACATTTGCAATTTAAGCTGCAGCATTCTAAGATTTGTGGATAGTCAAGTAATACAGAAAATGCTGTGCAAACTACTATATAAGTAATTCCACACACATAAGACAACCAAGCTGCTTTTGAAAGATAGCTTAGAATTGATATTTCCAACTTTAAGCTGCTAAAGATGAGGTGTAATGAGAAGGGTTCAGTTCCATCCATCTATATTTTAAGGTTAGAAGTACATTAAAAGATAGATGGATAGAACGGAACCCTGTGCACTTGTCACATCTTATCTTTAACAAATACATGTCAGACAAGTATAATAGAGTTCTTTGCCTCATGGGCAAAGCAGCACCTGTTAAATTTAGCCAGGCCAATTAGTATGTTCAGCACAGCTGAGTACATGTGTGGACTGAATTCTTCCAAACACTCTTTGTATTCTGTGGAGTGGGCATAGCATCATTAATTTATGTGAGAGTTTAAAGGGTGTGTATGTTTCTTTATTTGTGTTGCACATTCACACCTGTGCTTCACCATGTTATTCAATTCGAAACAGCCCTTCAAAAAATATTTTGGCACAGAGGAACTATAACCATATCTCAGATGTTCTTAGGGGTTCCGCCTCACTCCCAGCAGCTGTAGTACAGATAATGTACTCATCTTCTGGGATCTTCTAGCACTGATTAATTCTGCATGAGGGAAATTGCTGTTGGGATTTGTGTGTAGTGCATGGACTGTATACTAAATCTTTCATTTTAAAAATCCAGAGGAAAATGCCTGATATTGCTGAATAATATCATGTCTGCATTTCCAGCAGGAAAAAGGATGCCAAGCTATACACAGCCATGGGCAGCCTGAATGTTGACACCAATGGCAACAGCCAAGATGGTCTACAGGATAGCATTATCATTTTCACTTGTCAACAACAACAACATGGTAATTGCTTTGTGCTGAGTGTGGAGTGGTTAACATATGAAGAATGGAATCAGCTGCTGATTTTTTTTTCTCCTTCTTGCTGTCTCTAAGTGAATGGTACCATCTGAATGGTACTATTATTTATGTGAATGTAGACCATGAGTAATAACATAAGAGAAGCCTTGCTGGAACAGACCACAGCCCATCCAGTCCAGCATTCTGTCTCACACACAGTGGCTCACTGTTTGCTTCAGGGTATTCCTATGCAGATGCCTTCACCTGCTAAGGATTCCCTGGAAATGGCATTGAGAGATATCCTGCCTATCTCTCCAACCCGGAGGTTGTCCTTAAGTATCCATAATTATAGCCATTGATACCCTTGTCCTCCATGAACTTGTCTAATCCTTTCTTAAAGCTGTCAAGACTGACAGCTGTCACCACTTCTTCTGGCAGGGAGTTCCATAGACCAGTAATCCTCTGGGTGAAAAAGTACTTTCTCTTATTTGTTTGAGAACTAGTACCCAAAAGTTTCATGGAGTAAACTTGGGTTATCCTATCATGCACATAAAATTAAAAATATGAAACTGTTGAGAAAGGGGGAGCTAACATGAGGTGGGTTGATTCAGTAAATGAAGCCACAGCTGTTCATTTACAACATTTGGATCATTTTGATATCATTAACTCATCACATATCAGAAATAACTTGATGGCATAAATCATATTTAGAAGAGTTTTTCTTAATTACCAAACAATTGCATAGTAAAAAGGTGGAATAGGCACTAAAGCTATGGTAAGAAAATAATAATTTCACAGCTGAAATTAGTGTGCATTTAAATATTTATTCTCGATATTTTTAAAGCATATTGTTAAAAAGATTTACAACCAGAAACAGGTTCCCTTTTAAATCCTGTTTGACCATGAAGAAGTTAAAGAATTCTACTCCAGAGTGTCAGCTAATTAGTTTCTGATTGGCAGGTGTCAAAAGTTCAGATTGCTCTGAGCTCACAAAATTTGCATCAGTGTATCTATATTTTAGAACATTTTGAGCTGGTGTGCCTCTACCATGCATGTTATTAAGTCACTGTTTACCCTTTTGAGAGGCATTTTTAAAGTATCAATATTTCAGCTTCTGTAGTGAAGATTCAAGATGAGCAACATTCGTCTTTTCAGTTCATATGAGTATTTTAGATCTGAGGATATAAAAGGTTGTTTGTTTCTGCATGGGGAGGAGGGTAAAACAGTTTTCCTTTTTAAAAATCAATCATAACTTAAAAATCCAATGCCCAAGCTTACCCAAATTTGACAGAGAGAAAGAACACATTGTCTGCCACATGTGTTCCATGTTTGGTGCTGATCCAAAGTCCAATTACAATTTTTATTGGGTACTACCATTTTTAGAATTGCCTTGTAGAACATTGTTTTGCTCTGTTGCACAATAACATAGCTGCAGTTATAATTCAAAATAGACTTTTATGTGCTAACAAAACTATTTCCTGGATTATATCTCCTGACACTGGCCTGCCTATCCTTCACATAGAATTGTATAAACCATGCCTGTCAAGTATCCCGGATTGGCCGGGAAATCCCGTGTTTTGGCACATGTTCCTCCCCTTTCCCGGCACCGTCCTGTATTTATAATGGTGGGGAAAGAGGTTACTGTGCATGTGCACATGCGCAGAACTCCTCTGCGCATGCACAAATGTGTTCTGCACATGCGCAAATGGGATTTGTGCATGCGCAGTGGAGTTTTTCCTGCGCATGTGCACCCGGGTTGGAGCAGTTCCCATATTTTCTGGAGCGGTGCTTGACGGGTATGGTATAAACTCAGGACTGCCTTTGCTCCCAAAGGCAACCCCATAAGGTCACTTTTGTTGCTCCCTTGTGGTGAACTTTACTTTATGTTAGACTCCTAATTCACTTTCAATTCTCGCTTGCAGGATGATGGCGGGTCTTATCGAAATGTGCCAGGGAGTTAAGGACCAGCTAGCATTGCAGGGAAAGAAAGGGGCCCTATGTTTCCCAAGGTTAGAGAGGCATAGGTGAGATCTGGTTTTGCCTATATCAGATTGAAAGCAATAAATCAAGGGGGCCTGGGAGAAGTATTGGAAATTGGGTATAAGTATAAGCTGATTTCTTGGTTTGTGTGGGCCCCTCCAGCCTCATTGCCTGTATGTGTATAGCCCAATTCTCTCATCAGCTGATTAAAGAGCTGTTTATTATTTCCTAAGTCTGGTCTCTCCTTGTCTGATTTAATTGGGCAATAAGAGATCTGACAAGCACGTGGACCAGAATAGTCCTTATCCACAACAAAACTATATTACAAAACATCATGGAAAAGTAAAACATTCCTTAAGTAGTGAAAGATATCTAATTGTTACATCATGAGATTTTTATCATCTTCCATGGTTATCTTTGCTTTGGCATAATTGTTTTATGACTAGTCAATAGATACTGAGCACAGGCATCATTTGCAAGCATGACTGCTTAAGCACTAGGGGCTGTCAGAATCACGTCTTTAGCACATGGTCATGATTTCAACTTGCAATGACCTGTAATGTGTAGTTTGACCCACAAGCTCCCTTTTGACTATAAAGCAAGCAAGGGTTAGCAAGCTAGGATAAAATGTCTTTGATACCAGCTACTGGTATCTTAAGCTTACTCAGTGCTAGCCTTTAAAACATGGAGTCCATTAGTTGAGACAACTTGTAATGTCATGCCATTTACCAAAATCCATCTGCATGACATATAAAATACTTAGATTAAATGGTATTCTAGAAGAAAATCAGAGGAGCTTAAATAAAATTTGGTAGAGGGAAGAAAATGCACTCATGTTGTTAAATTCACCTTTATTTATCAGTCACTAGAAAAATGAAATCTTCTTTTTGCCTGTAGTAGAGGTTTTTGTGCCCAGCAGCCTCCGTCTAGCTATATAAATAAATAAATGAAATTAGCATGATTTGTATTGCTTCAGCTGCACACTGTGCTCCTAACAGCATGCTATAAACTAGCTGCTTATATGGAGTAATACCTATAGGAATAACAAAGGATGTCACCCTCAGAGGGGTTAGCAAGGGCTTTTTAAAGCCTTTTACTTTGTTATGAGATTCTGTTGTTTGCATGAGAAAAATATTTGAGCTTTATAGGATTTGACAGCATCCTTTTAAGCTCCCTCCCACTTCCCTGCTTGTACTGCAGTGTAAGGCAGCACTTATTTTAATGTTTTAAAAGATTAACTGGCAGCTCAAACCTAGCCATGGCTACCTGGAAGTCACTGAAGCATGCTGTGAAAGAGCAAAGAATTCCAGTCTTATCCTAAACCTTGCTTACGCTGATCTAATTTCCACTTTAGAACTAACCCTGGAGATTTTGGTGCTTGAGGCCAAATGGCATTCATATACAGAAGCTGGTAGGGCTGGCAGCTAAATCCTGATTTGATGATGGAGATTGCACAGGATCAATCCGAGGACATCAGGTTAACATAGGCAGGTCACATGGTTGACATAGTTCTGACTTCAAATGCCTTACCACTACTCGTAACCCCCAACATCTTTGCCTGAGGTTGCTGTCTCTCTCTGCCTAATGATAGAGCTGGTCCATTTTAGCACTACTCCCAGGAAAACATGCACAGTATCTATTCTTCTGAGCATTTAGAAACAAGTACATCCAACATCAATGGGTGTGAACTGTTTTCCTTTTGCTCGGATGAACAAAACTGCCCCTCCAGATGTTCTTGGACTGCAAGCCCCCTTCTGATGTAACTATAGTAGTCATTGGTATAGAGCAGGGGCCGGCAACCTAAACCAAATCATCTGGCCTCCTCCCTAGCTCCCTGCCACAGCCACTGTAAGTGGCCACAGATGCATTTATGGCAGCTGCGGACATGTTTATGGCAACATTTACACAGGGGTACCACCAGCTGTCTGAGGGAGCGTGACCCGGCCACCAACTTAAAAAGATTTGCCAAGCCCTGGTACAGAGCAGCGATTCTCAACATTTTCAGGCCATGGGCCTGACTACACCTCCTAGGCAGTCACATTGGTCCAGTCACATGGTTTCTCCTACCAAGAAGTGAAAGAAAAAACACATGCCACACATGTGTAAAATGCATTTAGCATTTAGCATTAGATTGTAAATGCCTGGTATAGAGGGAAGGATTATGGAACCCGCAATCCAACAACGTATGTGGATTATTAGAAGGCCCATCCTACTTCTGATTTCATAACACACCTGACATTATGAGAGAGATTAAAGTGTTAGAAACTTACATGAACTGTAGATGCATCTAATCTCTCAGAAACATGTCAAGCACCCAAATATGCTTCATTAAATAATGGGACATGTTTCCAGGTTTATTATGGATTTTTAAAATACCTTTCCAAATGTTAGATTTTTGTCCCACATAGACATTATTTAGAGAAACTTGAGGAAATACACATTGATAGGAAGAGCTGACAAGGAATAATGGATCTGCTTTTCTTAACACACAGTGAGATAATTTTTGATTTGGGTTATAGGAAAATATTTGCTGTGTAAGGCAAAAAAATAAGCCAGTTGAAATACTGTAGCTGCCAAAAGCAGCCATGTAGCATTTTCCTCCCTACCCCATACCACAATTCATTAGAAGAATTACAGAGAACTAACAGAATAGTATTAGTATGCAGCGGCACAGAAAAAGCTGATTTAGGGAAGCATTGAAGAATTAATGACCAGCTATGGTGATGCATATTAACAAATCAAGAAGTCCTAATATATTGTATTAGAAGTAGAAATAGACAGAAATACTTTGGATATAAAATATAAACTGCCCCTAACACTACTGCTGTTATTTTAATGAGAGAAAAATGAATCCTAGCTAAAATAGGCTTTTTGCAGAATTCCATTAGTGGCAGCCATTCATGAAATGCATATTTTTTGTTATTTTATCCACCAAGTATAATGTTTGAGTCTCCCCACCCCCACTCCTTCTTAGTGCTAAAGTGCCTGAATATATTTTGTGCTTTGGCTCATCTTTTTCAAGATGAATTCACAATACTGCAGACAGTGGATTGTACACATTATGCACAATGCATAATCATCCTTCTGTGTTGCATTGTATATTGAACTGGCAAGTAAAAGAAACATTACCGTGTCATTCTCTGTATTCATAGATCATTGTCTCATTTTGCAAAAAAGTCCCTGCTGTCATTGAGATAAAACTACAAATGCAACCCTGGTGGAGTCATAGATGCCATACAGCCTGGAGAGTGATCAGCAGGGGCAGGGATGCAAGCACCCAACCGGAGATGCCAGCAGCAGTGTAGTGACAAATTAAGATGTAGCAGTGCCATTGTGGCAGTCAACATCACCAATTTCCACAGGGAAATTGGAAAAAAATGTGGATAGTAGTTCTGAAAAGAAGAGAGAGAAAATAAAACATCCCCATAGTTTTTATATCCACTAGAGGCAGTTTTTTGTAAAGCTAATGGATTTTAATTAAGCTTTGGAAGCTAAATCATCTCAAAATAATTTGCATGACAAGAGGAGCTACTCACAATAACATATTGCTATGCAGAAGGCACATTTTCCATCTGCTTTGGTGAAGTTTGCAGCTCATTCCTCTGAGATCAGGGCAGCTTAAAGGGAGTGGTATTATATTTTTTTACAATGTCCAGGTGACTTGACCCCATGGAACTCGCTTCTGCTACCTCAAAAAGCAGACGGAAGTAGGACTACTACCGCTGCTTGTTCCTTTGCCATCAGAGTAGAAGGCACACAAGCCAGTCTTCTCCAGTCACTCACCAAATATCTCCCTACCATTCAACACACAACAACCTGCCCCATTGAAAGGGCAAGTGTGCAAAGGAACATAGGTGACTGCTCTTGTGAGGAACAATTGCATTATGTCTTGGTTCATTCACATGGACCCAGTTCTCCTTGCTGTCTATGGGGAAAAGGAACATCTTTTTCCATTCTCACAAGCAACTGTCCCCTCTTTTTTCCCATTTCCCACTTTTTGGAGTGGGGGCAACAACCATATTTTGGCCCTTACTGGAATTATATATAAATATATGTGCACAACTCAAGATATGTGTGTTTGAAAAATGCACACAGATATTTTAGTGGAAAAATGCATTAAAATGCACAAACTAGAAAAATGTGTGCCAAAATGCATAGAAATTTTCTTCCAGGGACGGAAGGTAAGATAATATATCACAGCACTAAAATAGGAAGAACGTGCAAGTTCTTCAGCAAAATTAAGACCAAGGGATTTTCACACCTCTACTAGCCATTGCTTCTGGTTACATTCCTTTTCTGTCCATCTACCGCAGGGGTTAGCAACCTTTTTAATTCAGGGGCCAGGTCATGCTCCCTCAGACAGTTGAAGGGGTAGGACTGGTGATCTCTCCACTGTAAATGCATCCGCAGCAGCCATAAACATGTCCTCTGCTACCATAAATGCATCTGTGGCCGCATCCAATGGTGGTGGCAGTGGGAGTTCGAGCAAGGGTGGGGGCGGATAATTTGGCACTGTGGGCCAGATTCAGCCCAAGGGCCATAGGTTGCCAACCCTTGATCAAAAGGTACATCTTGATATGCAAAAACTCCTACATATATGTTGTTTTTGCCAGGATTAGAAATATTTCAAATACTAAGGAACACATGATGCAAAGCTGGGGCAAAGCGTTATCTTGCCAAAACACAGCTTATTTTAAACTATTCGGCAGAGGTTGTTTATATTTTGCACTGATTCCTGAACCACTGTATGCTTCTGTGTGTACATGTGTGTTGATGCATATTGTGCCTTGTGCCTCCTTCCCCGTAAAGCTTTCAGAATTCCCTGAAGCCTGAAAATGTTCCCTCCCTCCGATCCTTGTTGATTTAGTCCTTCAGCAATTCAGTAGTCAGCTGTCAGGGTAAAGAACTGTTGTACAGCTATTAAGAGTAAAATAAATTTTCAAAACATTATTGCTGGTCACAAAGCAGCAGAAATGGGGGCTGTGCCTGAACAGTACTTTGAAGTAGCCGGTGATGCATTTAAACTCACAGTTTCTCAGAGGAAACCAGGACAAGTACCATGTGACCTTCTCCTGATTTCAAAACAACCTCAATTAGAACCTTGATTCTTTAGCAGTCAAGGTGTATCTTATGTTGTGCAAAAGGAAAGATTGTTTGCCATGGCACAAAACAAGAGGACAAGATGGCCACTCCTGGAACAAGTGACCAGTTTTCTCTAGTTACACACATGTAGCCAGCTTACGGTCACAAAAGAGTAGGTCCAATAAGCTCCACAGTGCCACCTAACCTAACTATGGGGAGACAGAGTATGCAAGGAAACAGGTAGGCAAAGTGTCTGCATCTGCAGACTTTTCCGTTGACATGTCTGGACATGACTGGACACGGAATGCTGTTTACCTTCCCACCAAAGTGGTCCCTATTTATCTACTTGCAATTTCTTGCTTTCAAACTGCTAGGTTGGCATGAGCTGGGACAGAGATGGGAGCTCACTCTATCATGCAGCACTCGGGTCTCAAACTGCTGACCTTCCGACCTTCTAGTCATCAAGTTCAGCGTCTTAACCGCTAAGCATTGAAATTATTATATGTTTTTATAAACAACTCAGCTCCAAATAAATTTGCATTTTCTACAGTGGTGAAAGGTGCTGTCTGTCCTTTCTCCACATGACATTTTACATGTATTGTAAGGAGGCTGGAAGAAACAAATGTAGCACTTTGAATTCTATGGGAAAACTGTAATCCCTTTTCTATGTCAGGACCAAGCACTCTCTGATCAGTTCTGAAGCTGGGGCCAGCTGTGGGAGAGCAATGATGGAACTTTGATTTCAGTCCATGGTAATCAAATTTGTATATGACAAGCAATAACTTTGTAGTCTATATTCAGTGCTTTAACAAGGCCTGGGTGGTCTTGTGTGACAGTATCTATAAAAACATCTGAAACTCTTCCCATAGGCAAGAAATCCCAGGGATTTTCTATCCGACCTCACAATGATCCTGCCTATTTTCTTTTTCTATCCAGCACAGAATGAGATGCCAAGAAGTTGGCTAACAGTAGATTTTTTTTTTGATAACAGCATTAGCAGGGTGGCATTATCAGATAGAAATCAAAATGACACACTATTTAATTGCAGTGCAGAAAATCTCCTTGGTATTGATGCCAAGAAATACTAAGAACTTGACTTTTGGTTCTAGTCACCTTAGCTATAAAATGCCACATCATTTGTGCATATGACAAGCAAGGGATACATTCAGAAAGCACAAAAGGAATGTAGGTAGTCACGTTCCAGGAAAAGATTGTTGCAATATGGGAAAGAGATCAGCAGTGGTATGTTCTGCTTTCTGGGGAACAAGATGGCCTTTGAGTGATAAGGGGAAAAGCAGGTTGAAATGATCAATGGCTTGCCCTGAATGCTAGAATCTCTATCCAAGTAAAACTGGTTTATAGAGATAGCAGCCCAAATGTCATGTTTCAGCAAATGGCATTTTGGGAGGGAAGTAAAAGGGGTTAACTAAAGGTCCCAAATTTTTTGCTACAGCAGAGGTAAAACTGTACTAGAAGAGGGGGCCAGCTGAGCAATAGCATCCCTCCTTCACATTGTGCAGAAGAAGAAACATTGGCCAGACGTCATTTCCTACTTTATCTCCAATCGCAGGGTACAGTAGTAATTACATATAAAGACCAATCTAGGGCTTTTTCCATTTTACTTTATCTCAAAGGACATTTCCTTAACATCTGCCATGTCAGTCTGCCAAAGAGTCTTCATGTCATTTCAGAATGTTGCTGAAATCACCTATCACCACTATGCCACAGCTGTGCATAATTCAGAGGCCGCCTGTGACTAACCTTGTTAGATACCCACTGCCTGGGAATAGACCAACAACAATATGGAGAACACATGCAACCAAAAATATACTTATCTTTTAATATACAAATATAATAAGGAACTATACTTTTCCAGAACAAGATATATGGGTGGCTACTAAGAGACTGCAGTGGCTCCAGTAGCTAAGATGCTGACCGGAAGGCGGGATGTCAGCAGTTCAATTCCCAAGTACTGCAGGATGGAATGAGCTCCCATCTTTGTCCCAGCTCCTGCCAACGTAGCAGTTCAAAAGCAAGAAATTGCAAGTAGATAAATAGGGGACCACTTTGATGGGAAGGTAAACAGTGTTCCATGCTTGCCACGTGACCACCAGGTTCTGCTTATATACACAGCTCCAGACACATAAACCTGAACTGCCTATTATTATTGACAAAGTCCTTAGAGGTTTTCTGTCTGAAAGATAGTAGTTGTTATCTACCACCTGTCTCTTTATAGGTTGTACAAGCTTGAAGGAGCGGCTTGGAGATGATTGAACTGGGAGGCTGAACTAGTAAACTTACAAAGTAAGTGAAAGCCAGAAGCAACAAAAGTGTACAATTTTCTCTAAAATTCATAAGAAACTGCATGGGAGTGAAGTGGAATCTTTTCCCTTTTAAAGAGTGGCATCAAAAGAAAAGATATAAAAAGGATGCTATGCATGGAGTGTAGAACTCTCAGTAACCAGAAGAAAAAAGAGCTATATTTAGGAAAGTCAGCTTGCCTAGATAGAACTTGCTCTTACCTGAACCCAGAAATCCTAGCATGCTAAAAAGAAGAAAATGACAGAAAGACTGGTTTTAAGTACAAAATCTCAAGAAATGGTAGGCCATAATACAGGTAAAACACAGTACAAGGCCTGTGATAGCATCACCTATAGGCCATTCTTGACTGCATTGTAACAGAATTCTCCTAAACATTTAGCTATACTAATTCAGCCGTTTCACCACAAATTATATGGAATGTTAACTTTTTGCTTTCTTTTACATGCTATTATGCTAATGATATGCTTGTCATATATGACTCTGAAGAAGAAAGTGGGCAGGATTTGCATGTTAACACTACAACAAATTCCAAAGTGGGTCAAAGTCTATCATGGGCTCAAAATTACTTCATCACCCAACTATGTTCACTGAGTTGCCCTTCTAGTGTATTTGTTAATATTGCTGCAAATGTAGTGTGAGGAAGAAAAATCCTTTTGTATTAAGAAATTTTAATTTAGGGATTATTATATTACTTTACTTATTAAGATCAGCATTTAAACTGGATGTACAACATTGAATTCTACATTTGAGACATAGTAACTGCTATGAATTGAAAGTTTCCATATATTTTTCCATACTAGACAAACATAGAGTTTATTATAGGAAGTAATAAGTAAACAATCTTTTACAACTCAATTTCCCAAAGTGCCTCAGAGGTATGAGAAGCAATACCTATTTATTTATGTCAACTTGGTGTCCAAAATGCAGCAGCCAACATTATATAAATACATTCCATTCTATTATTTATTCAGTTATTTATTTATTTATCTACCATCTAACTAAAAGGTTACTCTGATTGGTTGACAAATAGGTAAATACCCATATATATAACAAATCAAACATAAAATAAATAAATAAATGTTTCCAAGTGAAGGCAACAAAAATGGTAGTATAGAAAATAAACAAAGTGAAGAAGAAATTACCACAGGCTCACAACGTTCTTAAATGATTCCTTGTACAATTCAGCCTTTATAAGCTTATGAAATGACTGAAGGAAATGGTGAACATGAGGTGGCAAAACATTCTGTAACACAAGGGCCACTGCCGAGAAGGCCCAGTTCCTGGTATCCTTCAGGGTAAGCACGCTTAGTCTACAGGCCATGTTGTCTGGGCCCAGTTCATCAGAGAAAGGTGTTTCATTGGCAGGAGTTAGAGTCAATGACCCTTGGGATTCCCATCCAGTTTTACAATTGGTATGAATACTGTATAAGTAATAATGAATGAATGAATGAATCTATACCTGTAAAGAAAGGGTCGGGCTGTGCGTATGTGGAATGCATGTCCACACATGTGCAGCCTATCCCGTAATGTGCCAGCCACACTTACCTTTTGTCCTTGACACCATCACCATGAGGGTCCGGGAGCTGAGGGTGGGGCGTTCACCCCACAAAGATGAAAAGAACACTGTGCGTGCACAAACGGGGGGAAGATCCATGTGTCATCACCATTGAGACATGTGCGCAAGAAAAATGGAATCCCACTGACAACACAGTCAGTGCATGGCCGGAAAAAACCAAATGCTGCGCGCAAGCTCCTTCTCCGGCAGGCAAGGGCAGAAAACAGAGCTCCACATTTGGCCCTTGCCTGCCGGAGAATGGGTGTGTTTTCTTCGGCAGGCAAGGGCCTAAGAGAGCACCGCATCTGGCCCTTGCCTGCCGGAGAAAGCAAGCCCCTCCTCCGGGAGGCAAGGGCTGCTCTCAGCGCTCACTTAGGCCCTTGCCTGCCAGAGAAAATCTGCCCATTCTCCGGCAGGCAAGGTCCGAATGCAGAGCTCCATTTCGCCCTTGCCTGTTGGAGAAAGCAAGCCCATTCTCTGGCAGGCAAGGTCTGAATGCGGAGCTCCGTTTTGCCCTTGCCTACCAGAGAAAGCAAGCCCATTCTCCGGCAGGCAAGGGCCGAATGCGGAGCTCCATTTCGCCCTTGCCTACCAGAAAAAGCAAGCCCATTCTCCGTCTGGCAAGGTCCAAATGTGGAGCTCCATTTCGCCCTTGCCTACCAGAGAAAGCAAGCCCATTCTCCAGCAGGCAAGGTCTGAATGCAGAGCTCCATTTTGCCCTTGCCTACCAGAGAAAGCAAGCCCATTCTCCGGCAGGCAAGGGCCGAATGCAGAGCTCCGTTCTGCCCTTGCCCGCCAGAAAAAGCAAGCACATTCTCCAGCAGGCAAGGGCCGAATGCAGAGCTCCATTTCACCCTTGCCTGTCAGAGAGAAAGCAAGCCCATTCTCCGGCAGGCAAGGTCTGAATGCGGAGCTCCGTTTCGCCCTTGCCTACCAGAAAAAGCAAGCCGATTCTCCATCTGGCAAGGTCCGAATGCAGAGCTCCGTTTCGCCCTTGCCTACCGGAAAAAGCAAGCCCATTCTCTGGCAGGCAAGGTCTGAATGCAGAGCTCTGTTTTGTCCTTGCCTGCCGGAGAAAGCAAGCCCATTGCTCAGATACCTTCTCCGAAAGCAACCTGGGGATCAAGGCTCCAACTGAGTTGCTTTCAGAGGAGGCAGATGACTCGCTCAGCTACCTCCTCCGAAAGCAAGCCGGCCATAGCGCCTGATCCTCAGGTTGCTTTCAAAGGAGGTAGCCAACCCGCTCAGATACCTCCTCTGAAAGCAACCTGGGGATCAAGGCTCTGACTGGGTTGCTTTCAGAGGAGACAGCTGACCCGCTTAGCTACCTCCTCCGAAAGCAAGCCGGCCAGAGCATCTGATCCTCGGGTTGCTTTCAGAGGAGGGAACTGACCCACTCAGCTACCTCCTCCAAAAGCAACCTGGGGATCAAGGCTCTGACTGGGTTGCCTTCAGAGGAGGCAGCCGACCTGCTCAGCTACCTCCTCCGAAAGCAACCTTGGGATCAATGCTCTGACAACTCTCGAAACAGCGGAGGGGAAAATGCAAAGGCACCAGGCAGGGATCCGCTAGGGTAGGCACCTCCCCTGACAGATTCCTGCCTCTCGCCCTTGCCATTCTCTCTCTACTATTTCAAATACAGCCCTCAAAACAGCAGAGAGAGAATGGCAAGGGTGAGAGGCAGGAATCTGTTAGGATAGGCACCTCTCGTGACAGATTCCTGTCTCTCACCCTTGCCGTTTCTTTGGCCGTCCCCTTCTTCCTTTGCCCTCAACCTTCTCCAGCATCAAGGCTTACTCAAGTGAATCATCGCTTCCCAAATATGCCACCCCCCAAAACCACCCCACCACCAACATACAATCAATACCTGCCGGGCAAGGCCAGGCAAAGTAGCTAGTTATATCTTTAAAACAGAGGTGTGTTCGTGTATGTGCTCTATAGGAACCCACACCCCTGGACCAATCTTGCTGAAAATTGGCACACACCTACCTTGGGCTTGTGAGTTCAGTACTAAGGTGTGTGTGTCTTGAAATCCATTTGGGGTTTTATTCCCCCAAATTGGGACACAAAAGGAAAAAAGCAATAAAAATCAGTACTGTGCATGTACACCACAGTCTCCATTTCATGCTCTGACAGCAGAGGAGATGGCAGAGATGACAGCGGCACAGGATCACCACAGCTTCCCAATGCAGCCAATGTGGGCGCAGGAACCACCCACCTTGAGCTCCGAGCCCTGAGGAGGAAGAAGGTGGAGCAGCTCTGGTAAGAAAGAGAGGGTGAAGGGAGGAGGGGGTGGGCCACCGCCACTTGCCTCTCCTGCCAGCCCCTGGCCCTGGTCAGGCCTTCCATGTAGGGAAGAAGGTCCGGAGTTTCAGGGGGTTCCCCCACCCTGCTTTGCTTGAGGACCAGCCTGAGAGCAGGTCCCAAAGGAGCAGCCAAGGCGGTGGGAGCCATGCTCCTTGCCCCATTCAGCTCCCCGGTCTCTTTCTCTTCCAAGGGTGACACGAGTCCCGAGCTCTGTCCCAGGAGGAGAGGCTGCAGCCTGCAGGCACCGGGAGAGGGGGGCAAGAGCAGGGTGCACTGTGGGGGGCAGTGAGGATTGGGAGCCAGGCCCCCATGGCCCTGGCTTGCCGACAGCCACAGTGAATTCAGGGTGAAGGGAGGAGGGGGTGGGCCGCCGCCACTTGCCTCTCATGCCAGCCCCTGGCCCTGGTCAGGCCTTCCATGTAGGGAAGAAGGTTTCCTGGAGGGAAGCCACTTATGCAGCCTTTCTGTGGCTCCAGAGGCACATCCACTGGGCCATCCTTGCCCTGCTGAGCAGGGGAAGGGGCCTGGATCTTGAGGGAGAATCCTAAATGGATTCTTTATATTACTAACTCTATTCTATTGCGGAGTGTCAGGCAGTAGTTAACTAACCTGACAAAACTTAAGAACTAATGGCTTGGATGCTGAAGTCCACAGGGAAGGATGATTGTCCCAAAGTGGATTAAATCCCAATTGAATTCATCTTGATGGATGGCAGCAGTAAGAAATCAGAACTATACTTCCTTTAAAGAAAAATAAAACCCGAGCAAAAATAAAATCCGGTTCACCCCTACCGACCAGAGAAACAACAATGAAACAGCACTACTGCATACGCACATCACAGCCAAGCCAGTGGCTTGAATTTTCTGCCGGGAAAAACCACTGCTAAAGAAAGCTGTGGCCACAATTAGTGGCCACAGCTATCTTCAGCAGGTGGGTCTCTGGCCTGTAAATATACAGTTCAGTCAAGACGTGGCCTCCTTTCGCTGACTAAAGGAGGTCGCGGCTTGACAGAACTTAACATTTATGGGCCGGGGATGCTGCCAGGTGAAAAAGTAAAACTATGTCAAGCCGCATCATCCTTGCTTTAAAGGACAAAAACAACCCGGGCAAGGTCAGGTAATTAGTTAGTACTTTATAAGTTTTGAATTGGTGTTGCTCCTCACACCTCTGCAGCATGGTATATATTTATAGGTACAAATTCTAAATTTAATACATAGTAGCTACTGTTTTTTTAAATGAACTGAAAGCTTCTGAATATTTCCCTCTGTGTGACTATATGTGTGTGTAAAGATAAAATTACATTGTGATATCATGATCAAAAATCCATGAAACTTCACAAGTTTTAATTCTAAACTCTTACATCAGCAAGGACTCAATATGTGTTTTTATTTGCTTGAACTGGGGTAAAAGTATTTGTTTTCCATGGTGGACATAGTTTGACTCTGTCAGCTCTTCAGGAATAAATTCATGTCCAGTCTACAGGAAAGTTTAATTTGCAAAACTAGACTCAAATGATTGATCTACCATGATCTTAATATTGACCTTGCTATTTTAATAATTGCTAAGTGGATAATTGCAGGCTTGACAGCTGATTGGTAGAGCAAAATCTGCAAATCTCTAGATGTATTAATGATGAACACATGAAATAAAGATAAACATTTTATTGAGATTTAGTTTTTAAAAATATCCTAAATAAGAAACAGAATAAAGCTAGTACAAATACTGAAATAATTTTTAAAATACTTAAATAACCCAATAATTCACCACAATTATTTTCAGCTGTCCTGAGAAAGAACTATATTTATAGGTATACAATTAGATAGTTAATTTCATCAGTAGCTGATGTGCATCTAATATTATTTCTCCAGTAATTATTGTAGTGCAGTTATAGATGAGAGTCCTGGGAGAACAGAGCCATAGGTTAATTGGACAGGATGCACAGAGAGACAGAGACAGAGAATCAGACAAACAAAACCTCACGACTGCATACTATCAAGTCAATTCTGATTTATAGCTACCCTTTCTGTAGTTTTCTAGGTAGATAATACAGAGAAGTAGTTTACCATTCTCTTCTTTTGGTGATATGCCATGGGACTGTTCAGCTTGCCTAAAGGCCACACAGGCTGTCTGTTTTCCAAATGATATGCCCAGCCACTGAGGGACAGATAGCCAAACAAATAAAAAATAATCAGTGAGGGAAATCAACAGGAAGCCTATCCAAGCCACAGAACAATAAATATGTGGTGTGCACACACATATATAAATGCATACATGCACAGATGCACAAACAGGTTAGATAGATAGATAAATCTTTATTGTCATTGTCCTGCACAGAACAACAGGATTGGGGAGAGAAAAAAAACCAAACACTTATCAACACAACAAAACCTAAACAAAATACAACTATACAAAATTAGCAACATACTCCCACCCCACATATACACATTTAACCTCTAAAAAGCTCTAAAACTCTAAGGCTCTAAAAACTCTAAAACTCTAAGAACTCTAAAAACTATATACAGAAGCTCCCTCATAGACTGCATTGCACTGCATTCAAAGCCAGAACCACTTTTGGGTAGAAACTATTTTTCAAGCGGCTGGTCCTGGTCTTTATGACCCTATACCTTATTCTAGAAGGCAGAAGCTGAAAGAGATCATTTCCGGGTGCGTACTATCTTATACAATCTCTACAGCTTTCTTATAACACCTGGTGGCATAGATTTGATCTAGAGTGGGAAGAGTACGCCCGATTATCCCCTCCGCAGTCTTTATGACCCTGGACAGCATTGTTCTTTCCCTAGCTGTACAACTCCCAAACCATATACACAGACCATAGGTTAACAGTGGTAGAATGCCAACAGCAGATCCTTTGAAAGGTTGTTCTTCCTGAGGATTCTCAAGAAGTATAACCTCTGCTGTGCTCTCTTCATCAGATCTTTGGTGTTTGCTCCCCATGTTAGATCATCCCTCAGCTCCATTCCCAGAAATCGAAACACCGAGACCTGTTCCACACAATTCCCTTCAATAATAAGTGGCTGGATGTTCAATATGCATTTTCTAAAGTCCACAATGATCTCTTTTGTCTTTTTTACATTGAGGAATAAATTGTTTTCCCTATACTACTCCGTCAGCATCTCAACCTCCTTCCTGTAAGCCGACTCCCCCTCCCCAGCAGTAATCAGACCCACCACCATTGTGTCGTCTGCAAACTTGATGATCTTATTGCTGGGGTAACTGGGAACACAATCATATGTGTAAAGCGTGTACAAAAGCGGGCTCAGCACACACCCCTGCGGTGTCCCAGTACTTATACTGAGATCCGCAGAGACATGAGAGCCCATCCTGACCCGTTGGGAACGATCTGATAGAAAATCTAGTATCCACCTGCATAAGCATGGCAGAAGCCCCAGATCTAAGAATTTGGGCACCAGTCTATGCAGAAGAATAGTATTAAATGCAGAACTAAAAAATCTGCAAATAACAGTCTCGCATAAGTTCCTTGTTTCTCCAAATGGTTCAGAACAGCATGTAGGGCCATAGCCACAGCATCCTCCGTGGATCTCTTTCTCTTATATGCAAATTGACAAGGGTCAAGTCCAACTGGTAAACAAGCCATAATACGGTTCCGCACCAACTTTTCAAAGCATTTCATTATGACAGGTGAAAGCGCCACAGGGTGGAAGTAATTCAGACTATCTATGTTAGGTTTTTTTAGGCAGAGGTATAATAGTAGAGGATTTCAGACAAGGTGGGACAGTGGCTTGGGCCAAAGACCGATTAAAAATCTTCATAAAGGTTTCTGCCAGCTGTTCTGAGCAGTCTCTCAGTGCCCTACCAGCCACTCCATCAGGACCCATAGACTTGCTCACATTTATCACTTGTAATATTCGTCTCACTTCTCTCTCTTCCACCCTGGCAACAATCCCTAAGGGGAATAATGATGATGACTCTGGCAACACTGCTGGATCCACTGCTGGTGTCACCTCAAATCGGGCAAAGAAGGTATTCAGCTCCACCACCAGAGAAGCACTGCTCTCTACAGGCAATGAATTACTGCATTTGTAGTCAGTAAGGTGCTGGATCCACTGCCACACTTGCCTGGTGTCATGACTACTCAGGTGATCTTCAATTTTCCCTCTATACACAGCTTTTGCCTCCCTTATACCCCTCTTCAGGTTCGCCCTTTCTATACTATACAATACCCGGTCTCCAGTTATGAAAGCAAAGTTTCTGGCCTTCAACAGTCTCTGAACGTCACTCGTCATCCAGGGCTTCCTGTTCGGATACATCTTTACATGCTTAGGTTAGGTTTCCCTTGCTCGAAAGCCAGTCATATCTGACTCTAGGGTTCAGTGCTCATCTCTGTTTCAAAGCCGAAGAGCCAGCATTGTCTACTTCTGCAGATGTTTCTGTGGTCATGTGGCAGGCATGACTAGACACTGGAGTGCATTGAGTGCTGTTTCCTTCCCACCGATGTGGTCCCTATTTATCTACTTGCAATTTCTTGCTTTCGAACTGCTAGGTTGGCAGAAGCTGGGAGAAAGACATCTCCAAATCTAAATAGAATAGCAATTACACTTATATACTGCCCCATAATGCACTCTCTGGGAAGTTCACAAGTTAATTAGCATTTTTCTCCCAACATGCTGGGCACTAAATGATCCATTGGAAATGTCTTCTATTTTTATTCATTTTATTCAATATATTTCTACATCATCCACCCGGGTATGGTTCCCACTCTGGACAGTTTACATGGTTAAAAACCATTCATGTAAAGAAGATAAGGCACAAACCCAACTCAGCAGCAACATGTTATAATAATTTCATGTCAGAAATTATTCTGGGTTGAAAGGATTTTTGCAGGAGAACCTCCACTCTGGAAATGCCCAAATGAGGCTCCTTTTATGTCCCCAAGAGCTGGGACAGAGACGGATGCTCAATCCATCATGCAGTACCCGGGTTTCAAATTGCCAACTTGCCATGCCATCCAGCTAACAAAGTGAGCTTCTTAACCACTGAGCAACCGCAGCCCACATGTTTAAAAATAGCTATAGCAATTATACTTATATACTGCCCCATTGCACTTAGTGCGATCTCTGGATGATTCACAAGGTAGTTACCATTTTTTTGCCTCCAACATGCAGTCTTGGCTGCAGCACAGCAATCTAAGCCCAGCATCACCAAGACTCATTATCTCAATAAATTTACTGCACCCCTCCTCAAAAAGAGATCTGATGAGCTTCCTTCCCTTCCATTCCAGTGACTGAACCCATCTTTTCTGAAGCTGTCTTTCTCATACCCAGTTAATGAGTATTTCTGTACCTTTCGTTTCATTTTCTCTTCTTTCTCCTCTCCCCCTCATTGAAATGGCCATAGTAATTTGATTGAACATCCAGCAGAGAACAAAAATATCTACATTCTGGAAGTGGGCTGTGACAAGGCTCATAGCACCAATAGAGCCTGAGACATTGAGAGAAGCAGTGGCTAAAATCTTATTGTACAGTTATGCAAATGGTGTAACTTTTGGAAGCAAAATACTGTAAGTTAAGACATCTCTGTAGACATTATTTTTGGGAGCCCTTGTGGCACAATGGTTGAACCGTAGTACTGTGGCCCAAACTGCTCACATTGTGAGTTCAATCTTGACAGGGCATGGTTGACTCAGCCTTCCATCCTTCCAAGGTCAGTTAAGTGAGTATCCAGCATGTTAGGGGCAAAAATGCTAATTACATTGTGAACCGCTCAGAGACTTAGTGCTATGGGGTTGTATATAAGTGAAATTGCTGTTCTTGTATGCAAAATTGTGTATCTTGGCATGCATTTCACATCTAGAAGTTACATCATCTGTATAAATTGCAACAGGATTCCAGCCAGTGAGTGGTGACTCTGCCTGTAATAAGCAGCCATAGAAAAGCCTACAAAGCTTACCACCACTTTAGAGCAGGGGTTACCAACCTTTTTATGCTGTGGGCTGGACAACACCTGCTCGGACAGATAAGTTGGCCAGATTGATGGTTCCCCCGCTGTAAACGCTGCCATAAAATGTTCTCCGGCTGTCATAAATGCATTTACGACAGTCACAGGTGCATTTGCAGCTGTTGTAAATGTGTCCAAATCTCCTTCCATTCCCAGTGGTGGTGATGATGTGGGCAACATGAAATGGTTCTGCAGGCCGGGTTCGGCCCATGGGCTGTAGGTTGGGAACCCCTGCTTTAGAGTGATGCTGTCATAGGAGACAAGTCAAGAGAACATTGCAAGAAACTTTACATGGCAAGTCCTTGAAAACAGCAGGTATCTGACACTTGTCTCATCACCATGAAAAAATTAAGGGAATCTCCCAGTGCAGTGTAAGCAAATATCACCAGGGGAGGCCTGGAGGCCTGGGATCTACCCAGCCACATCTCATATAGCTTGCACAAAAGACAGAAATGTGATTTACAACCATGAGAAAAATGGAGAGGGAAAGATAGGCAACGGTGATCAAAATCATGCATTGGTTGTTAAAGGAAAGGGAAGGAAAAAATAAGATAAGATAGATATAAAGACAAATCTTTATTGTCATTGTCCCCTTGCGGGAACAATGAAATTTCTCAGTTGCTATATATCAACTCGAATAAGGCATAGCCCTTAATTTAAAACAGCTACAGAAACAACAATTAAGATAGTACCATACTGTACAATTTCAAAATTTCAAAATTTCAAAACTTCAAAACTTCAAAATTTTACAATTTCAAAATGGCAGAAGCTCAAAGAAGCAGTGGCCAGGATGTGATGGGTCTCCTACTATATCTAATACTTTTCTGTGGCACCTGTCTGTGTAAATTTGTTCTAAAGTGGAGAGTGGACAGCCAATGATTCTCTCCACTGTTTTAATAATTCTGTGCAACATTATCCTATCCCGATGAGTACTATTCCCATACCACACAATAAGCCATAAGTGAGCACGCTCTTAATAGCGCAGCGATGGAAGGCAAGCAGCAGCTTTTGCGGAAGATGGTTTTTCCTTAGAGTTCTCAAAAAATACAGTCTCTGCTGCGCCTTCTTCGTAAGCCCCCTTGTGTTGGCACTCCAGGACAGTTCCTCCTGTATCTCAATGCCCAGAAATCTGAACGTTGCTACCCTCTCCACACAGGTTCCGTCAATCAAAAGTGGCTGGATATCGGTTCTCTGCCTCCTAAAATCCACCACAAGCTACTTTGTTTTTTTATGTCGAGGAGTAGATTATTGGTTCTACACCACTTTGTCAACCACTCTACCTCATCTCTATAGGTTGTCTCACCCTCCTTATCAGAGATGAGCCCGATCACAGTTGTGTCATCTGCAAATCTGACAATCCTATTGCTAGGGTGGACACAGTCAAATGTATAGAGAATATAAAGGAACGGGCTAAGCACACATCCCTGTGGTGTTCCTGTATTCGTACTAAGCATATTAGAGGTATAAGGGCCCAACCGGACCCTCTGGGAGCGTTCTGACAGAAAATCCAATATCCACCCACAAAGTGATGGCGGGAACCCCAGATCTCTCAACTTAGATATCAAACGCTGCTGTAGAATGGTGTTGAATGCCGAGCTGAAATCCACAAAGAGCAATCTGGCATAACCCCTCCACTGCTCCAAATGTGCAAGAACAGCATGAAGGGCAATCACCACAGCATCCTCTGCTGATCTTTTCATTTTATAGGCAAATTGGAATGTGTCCAGTTCCTCTGGTAGGCAAGTGATAACATAATTTCATACCAGCTTTTCAAAACACTTCATGATTACAGGTGTGAGTACCACTGGACGAAAATCATTCAAATTTTCTGGGTCGGATTTTTTCGGTATTGGAACGATAATAGAAGACTTTAGGCTTTAGTTCCAATCAAGAATTCCATAGAAGGAAGGAAGGTTGAGTGACCATTGGAGTGGCCAACCAAAATGTATGCTGCAACCCCAGAAGGAATTCAAAGAAAGTAGCAAAAGATAGGGAAAGTAATAAAAACAAAGCTAAAAAGGATGTCATGGAAAATAAGAGTCCCAGAGGAGAAATACCAGATAAATGGGCTGTCTGATCTAATTTGTGCATATTTGGATTTAGAGTAGCATGCTGTCAACTCAGAAGATGAGTTGTATCGACATAACATTACGTGATTGTGCTGACAATGGTAAACTAGAGAACCATCAAACTGTAATTGTATTTTTCCCTGCAAGATACAATTAAGATTCTGTGTCACAAGCTTGCATCTTAAAAAGCAGATTTGAAAAGTGACTTGAGATTTACATAAATGTCATTCAGATTCAATTCTTCTAACTTTTATCTTGCTCAGCTGACTTTCAGATGCAAGTACAGTGATATGATTTAAGCTGGTCTTCTGCAGCAGCAAATGTGATATTGCTCTAATTGTTTGCATTTGATTGTTATCTCCTTGCATTACAACAGTTGATGAAGACAGTTGGGTAAGCATGATCCAGAATAACCTTTGAAGGGGTGGAGGCCAGCAGACTGAGGCTGCATTTAATTTGTAAAGCAAGAGGACAGTGTTCACAATGTTTATAAATTGATTTTCACCTGGGGAAGTTTTGTTGAGGAATCTGTCCATAAGTTGTGAGAATTAGTCTGGCCAAATGAAGTTTCCTCTGCTTCTCCAAAGGAATATTATGCTTAAGGATCATTGATGTGAATTCACTGCAATGACCTCAGCCTTCTTCCCAAAGGTTTGCCTTTTTCCACCTAAGGATGCATGAGGAGGCAATATTGAAATAGGAATGAAAGAATTAAGATATTAATTCTTATATTAATTCTGGTTTAAAAGTAAAAACTATTTTCTCAGTACTCTGTAAAGTTAAACAGATCAGATTGACCTAATCAAATAGAACATAATGACAAGGCTGAGTAAACAGAAGGCCTTGTGTCCACAAGCTCAGCACAGTTTGTACAGCTGACAGGGATTTCTCTTAGACTCAAGAAACCATAATGCTGAATAATATTTGTGTGACATGACATGAACAAATATTCTGAATGTTCTAACCTGAACTGCATGGCAATGTCAAAAGATTAATTAATAATTTTGGCTTATACCATAGTGATGAAATGTGTAGAAATTTCTTAATTTTATGCTATAAAAAGATGGCTCTGAAAATGTATTGGCATTCAGGGATTATTGGCTTGTTAAAGCATCCCTGAATCTGTTTGGTCAAATAATAAAAAACTCTGAATCTGTCTTAGCTGGAAAGCGGTTTGTCTTGCTTTCATTCCACAACAATATCAAATCGTACAATCTTTCAAGATGTACTCTTCAACTGGAGATCCACTAATCATGTTGCTACCATATTGTATGCAGTTCCTTTTCTTTTTGTTCCATCCCATCCCAACAGAATAAAAATGTCTTCAAGCAATGTAGAGGAGCAGAAATAGTAGAAGTGGCAGCTTTCTTCTGCCTGATTACTGGACCTCTCATTTATTTCCAGGAAAGTGTAGTCAGAACCAGAAACATATGCCAAGAGGGGACAGGATCTTCCTGAAAACATCTTGCATGAGAGGGGATTAGTAGCTATAAGTAGCTTGACCCTCCATGGATTTGCTCAAAGCTTTTTTTTAAAGCCTTCTACCTTTTTGGGAGGACTGCAGTGGTTCAAGTGGCTAAGACGCTGACTGGGAGGCGGAAGGTCAGCAGTTCGATTCCCGAGTCCCAGCTCTAGCCAACCTAGCAGTTTGAAAGCAAGAAATTGCAAGTAGATAAATAGGGACCACTTTGGTAGGAAGGTAACAGCATTCCATGCACTCCGGTGTCTAGTCATGCCTGCCACATGACCATGGAAATGTCTGCAGAAGCAGACAGCGCTGGCTGTTCGGCTTTGAAACAGAGATGAGCACTGAACCCTAGAGTTGGATACAACTGGCTTTCGAGCAAGGGAAACCTTTGAAACCTTTACCTTACCTTTTTGGGTGCCATACTATTTCATGATACGAATGGTGTGTTTTTTTAAGAAAAGATACTTGAGAAAATGAAAGCCAGTGTAGTATAATGCGTAGAATACCCGATATAAGGAGATCTGGTTTCAAATCCCCACTCAGCCATGTAATTCACTTTATTATCCTGAGCCAGTTGTAATCTGACAATTTGACTCACCTCACTTGAATGTTGTAAAGATAAAGTGTGGAGCAGAACACCATTTTCAGGTAATGTTGGTATAAATGCACAACTAATAAGTAAATAAGTAGCAGGGGCATGCTGGCTTCCCTAAAAGGGCGCTGGACAGGGAATGATTAGAGTGTCTAACCCTAAAAAATTATATATGTTCCCACTCGCCTTCTAATTTTAACTCCCCTCTGGAGAATCGAATCCCGACCTTCTGATTACAAGGTAAAATTTCAACCTGTAAGCCATGGAAGTTTTTGGCAATCTCCTAACAGAGAATTCTCTGTTAACCAGAGAGGATACCGTTGCTTTTAAAAAATCAGGTTTAAAGAGAAATCCTTAGTGGACAAGTGGTTAGTGTTTTTGACTATGCCCAAAAGGTGTCGAGTTGCATCCTTTCTTCAAACAGAGGGTACCTTCTGAGGCAGAGTTTGATTCCCATTTAGGGCTTCTACAGCCTGGATTTTAAAAGCAATGATATCCTCTCTGGTTAACATAGAGTTCTCTGTTATAAGATTGCCAAAAGCAGTTCCTCTGGTTGTGAAGCTGCCATGGTTTAGAGGTTGAAATTTTGCCTTGTAAGCAGAAGGTCAGGGTTTGATTCCCCAGGAAGGATGGGGGGGACATGTATAATGGCCAGAGATAAGGCAGGAGGAAGGCACCCATCCTGCCGGTGTAGACGCCCTGCCCCTGCTTCCCCTTGAGTTAAGCCCCGTGCAACACTGGCTTGGTTTCTCCCATCCCACCCTTGGGTTAAGAAAAAATAAATAAAAATAAAATTCCACCCACAGGAGCAGAGTGGGGTGGAGTGGGACATTGCCTGATTCCCCAGCACACCACTGGTAAGTGGACTGTAATCCATAAAGCTTATGCTAAATGAATCTATTCCAAAGGAGCCACAAGACTTCCGCCAGCCACTTGTTGTTTGTTAGAATTTAATTTTGTGCTATGTGAAGAATTACAATCCTTTTCTGGTCCTGAATTTTCCACTGTTCATCTTGTATGAGTCTAGGTTCTAATATTACAAGACAGGGTGAGGAGGTGCTGCTTGTCCACTTTCTTTGCCCCCATCCTATCTTTATATACATCTTTCATATCCTCTCCATTCATACTTTTCCTTTTCTCTAACCCAGGGTTGCCCAAATGTTTCAGGCCATGGGCCAATCACATGGTTCAGGGATCTGGTCACTAAGGCCCAGGGGCCGGATGTGGCCCCTAATGACAATTCATCCATCCTGCAAAGACCTTATCACTCCTGGAAGTAGAAGTTAAACATGCCCGTATGGGTGCATTTTACTTCCACGAGCAACGAGGACTTAATGGGCCGGATAAATTGGCGTCGGGATCTGCATCCAGCCCCGGGGCCATAGTTTGGGCACCACTGCTCTAACCCAAACAATCCCAAATGTTATTTATAAAGAAGTGGTCAGCATGGTGTAAACAAAGGGGGTGAAGTAAGAGATATTCTAACTGTACCATCTGGAAGCCTCATAAAAGACACTGAACTCACTGTGCAGCCCTTGGAATTATGCAGAGAGTGCAAGCGCGGCACAAAAATGGCCGCCGCGCTCTTTGCGGGGGGCCCCCACCCAGATGCAGACATCCAGGCTAGTTAGGGGGCGTGGCCACTCCTCTATAAAAGGGGTGGCCATGAGGCAGCCACGCTGCCATTTTATGAGAAGCGACGGAGCGGAGAAGTTCGCTCCAACGCTTCTATTTTTGCTTCCTTATTTGACTGTCGGAGCGGGGGAATCTGCTCCGCTGGTCAGTGCTTTAGTCCCGCATTGGGACACTGACTTTGGGTGGCCATGGCCCCCCAAAAAAGATGAATGCCGCGGCCCCGCGGCCGCGCGCACGAGCAAGGGCAGGCCAGGGATTGGGGCTCATGCGAGAGCGCCAAGAGGGGTTGGCAGGGTTTTTATACCCACTGCCACCAATGAGGGCGACCAGGCCTCTGCCTACCCGCCCAAGTCTGAGGACTCAGGCGGGGGCTGCACAGGCCTTCTCCCCTGGAGTTTCTACCCTGTTGCGCCTTTGCTTGGCTTGGGGCATGGCGGCCCACTCGGGTGCGGTGCAGGTTTCCGCCCCACCATTCTTCTGGCCCCTCATGGGCCGGATTATTGGGCACGGCCCTATTCTGGCCAGGGATTGCCACACGGGCTTATCCCTCATCAATTACCCAGTGGGCCGTCCACCTTATCCTGGTGGGTCAGATGCTGTGGGTGTTCTCCTTGCCCGCATTTCAGCACTGGAGGCATCAATGGGCATTGCTCCACCACCTTCGGATGGTGGACTTGCCAGCTCTGCAGTTCCGGCCCACATGCCGGCCATGTGGCACAGCGGGCCGCCAATAGGGTTGAGCTGCTGGAGGCCAGCAGGCCAGCGCAGGCTGGTGCCTCGCAGCTCCCCATCAGGCCATTACAGCAGGGCACTCCACCGGGGAACGGTCCTGCTTGGCATGGATGCACGGAAACACAGAGCTCGATGGCTATCGTGAGCTCCGACGCCCACCACGGGCCGGAACCCCTAGTGGGGGCGGCCCATGGGGGTGCACCGAGTGAGTATCCTGGTCAAATCAGCACATCTGCGACGCTAGCTCATAAACTGGGGGGTGGGGTGTACAGTTGCCATGGCAGCAACTGGCCAATTACACCCAGGTTCTTACAGGGGTGACCGCCCCAATCCTTCCTCTTAACTTCTCGGGGGTCCAATAGGGCCTATTATGTGTTTCCCCACTCCAATCCGCCCCAACAGTGGCCCTGCCGATGGCCGGTTACTTCCTACCCCTGGATGACCATTTATCCCGGGCTATTAGTGAGAAGATATGGCGTGGGGAATATATTCACATTTCCCCCCCCCCCTCCTGCAATGTGAACCCACTGAGGAGGAGATGGAGGGGCAGGACGACAGGGACAAGGAGTTGTACCGTCGCAGTAAGCTGCCACGCAATGGGGCCAATTGGTTACCGGCCTATTTGGTATCCATGGCAGGATATATGAGGGCCCGTTCTGATTTGGCCATCCCAATGGTCCAGTACTTGGACAATATTTACCGGGCCGTGGTTGATTTCCCTGGCCCGCCATGGTTGGCCTATGACAAAGAACTTAGGATTAGGGCGGCCCTTCACCCTGAGATGCGGAGCAACGAGCCCTGCTAGCAGTTGGGGGTAATATATATGACTCCTACGCGGCCAGAACCTATGCTCCGTACGAAGAGTCTATTTCCAGGCTACTACCTCCGTGGCTTCTTTGGGGCTCTCAGATTAAGTGAGCTGGTACCATTTTCAACAGGGAACATGTTCTGCAGGGCACTGGAACTGGAAGACGTGTTGCTCGACCAGGAGTGGGCTCTGGGGAGGATTCGCTCCTCAAGGGCCGGTCAGCGGGGAAAGGGTAGTATGGTGCTGCCACATATCCGGTTGGCCCCCCACATGTGTTTGTGGCAGCGTGTGGTTCACGCCCTGGCCTGTCGTTCTGCTACCAAGATGGGTCTCCCCTTACTGAATTACAATTGGTACCCTTTCATTCCGTATAGGCGCTGCATCAACTGCGGCTGCATTAGGGTACTCTGAGCCTGACATACATTGCATGGGCAGGTGGTGATTTGCGCCTTTTTCTCCATCTGTTCATCCCTTCACTGCACAAGTGCCTTGTTCTGCCCTCAACTCTCTCTCCTTATCTTACAGACCTTGTGTGTTCCCGCACACTGGTGGCAGTGTGGCTTGTGGGCCACAATTTATGTGCACTGGGCAGCACAGTATGCGGCTTTGTCAGAATGGGGCCACCATCTCGGGCTACGTGTAGCCACGCATATGCAGTGGTACAGTGTGCACGGCATATAGATGGTTGGAACTGTTGCCATTCCTGATGTCCATTGGGGATGCTGGACCGCCAGATGTTTTAATTCTGCACCTCGGAGGCGATGATCTTCCACAGATCCCTAGCCTGGACTTAAAGACTTCTGAGTGCAGTGACCTGCCGTTTATTTACCATTTATGGCTGTTCACACGGTTGCTATGGTCATACATCATGCCGAGGCACTATTATTGGGGAGGCATTGACCCCCGCGGTTGGACCGTGCCCGGCGGTCAGTGAACAGGGCTGTTGCCTGGTTCCTTATCCAGAATGGCTTGGGGGACAGCCATTCGTCATCCAGGGATAGGGTTACAGGACTTTAGCTTGTATTCTGGAGATGGGGTTCACCTGTCAGCAAGAGGATGAACCTCTTTTGAATGACGTACAAGAGGGCCTGGCGACTGAATTGTCAGTCAAAGGGGGCGGATCTCCGATACAATTTTGGCAATGTTCACCAAGTGTAAGGTGCCTCCCCGGGAGTTGCAGGTGATTCACGGCCACCTCTACTTTGCCTGCAGAGTGGTAACGCCAGGCAGAGCCTTCGCCAGGCGTCTGGGTGACACTATGGCGGGTCTTTATAAACGACACTCCTTTTGGAGATCTGAGCTTATGGTCAGCCCCAGTTCCAAGTACAGTCGAGTGCCTCCGGCTCCCTGGGATATGGGATTTATTTTCAAGGACAGTGTGCCTATGGCCAATGGCCCCAGGGATGACAAGGTCATGGATCGCTTATGCGATCTTATGTTCCTGGAGTTTTTCAATTTTGGGTCCCCTTTATGCTCTGGGGGGACAGGTGGGCTAATTCTGTGGTTCACTTTTGGCGTGACAATGCTGCGGTGGTGCACATTGTCAATGCCCAAACGTCTAAATCCCCAGGAGTCATGGCCTTAGTTCGCCAATTGTTCTTAGGTCCGTGCGCTTTAATGGGCTCCTTAGGGCCAGACATGTGCCAGGCATGAATAACAATATTGCCGATGCTTTATCCCACCTGCAGATCTCCCGGTTCCATGCCTTGGCTCCAGATGCAGAGGAACTTCCCTCTACACTCCCGGCCGAGATATGGACATTTAGCAAGGAGAGGTGAACCGGGCGATCGGCATGTCTTTGGCACCTCGCATGCGAAAGGCGTATCAGCATACACTCCTTCACTTTAGGACCTTTTGTAGGCAAAGGCAGTTGCCTGACATGTGGCCGATACATATCGACCAGGTTTTACAGTATATGGTGCACCTTCATGATCTGGGGTTGGCCCCACGCACCATCGCCACCAGGCTTTACGCCGTGGCATTCATGGCTAAGGCACGGGGCTTTACTGACTGTGTGAGTGACTTCTGCATACGCCATGTATTGGAAGGGTGGACACGTGGACGTGGCCGCCGCCCAGACACACGTCGCCCTGTTCCCCTGTTTTACCAGGTATTCTGACCAACCTTGCACGAGGTTGGCTTAGACTGTGTTACAGTAGGTAGGAGGAGTCTCTTTTTCTTGCAGCTACCACCGTAGCTTTCTCTGGAGCTCTGCGAATCAGCGAGCTGGTCCCATGGTCAAAGAGGGACGTGTCTCGTAGGGCACTGGAACTTAACGATGTGTCTATCAACCAGGAGTGGGCTCAGTTGGGGATTCGTTCCTCAAAGGCCGATCAGCATGTAGTAGGCAGTGGTGTTATACTGCTACGATGTACATTTGCTGACATCTGTCCAGTTGGTGCCCTACATGCAATTCTGGCAGTGCCTGCTGCGCGCCCTGGCCTGTTTTTCTGCCACCAGGATGGGTCTTCCCTTACCAAATTTCAGTTCTGGAGGGTGACCGGTATCGCACTTCACAGTGTGGGGCTCATTATGGCACCCATTCATTCAGGATAGGCACCGCATTGACTGCGGCTGCGTTTGGGTACTCTGAGGCTGATATATGTTGGATGGGCAGGAGGGGGTCCGTGTGTTTTTTCCTTATATGTAAGTCCCCTCACTGTATGAGTACCTAGTTATGTCCTTAATTCCTTTTCCTTCTTTTACAGACCCTGTGTGTCGACGCACACCGGTGGCAGTGGGGCTGGTGGGCCGCAGCTATGTACACTGGGCGGCGCAGTATGCTGCATAGTCGGAGTGGGGACCCCATCTCGGGCTGCGTGCATCTGCACGTGTGCGGTGGTATGGTATGCGCGGCATGAGATGGCGGGAACTGTTACCATTCCTGATGTCCATCAGGGATGCTGGACCACCTGATGTTCTGATTCTGCACCTCGGCGGCAATGATCTCGCATGGATCAATGTCGGGGTGCAGTGACCTGGCATTTTTACATCATTTATGGCCGTACATTCGGTTGCTATGGTCTGACATCGTGCCAAGACACTGTTTTAGAGGAGACATGGATCTCCGTGGTTTGGACTGTGCCCGGCAGTCAGTGAACAGGGCTTTTGCCCAGTTTCTTGTTGAGAATGGCTTGGGGACAGCCACTCGACACCCGGGGATAGGGTTGCAGGATTTTAGCCTGTATGCAGGAGATGGGGTCCACCTGTCGGCCAGAGGTATGAACCTCTTTCTGGAAGATGTGCAAGTGGGCCTGGCGACCGAGCTGATGGTCTGGGGGATGGGGGGCGGGCGGTGAGTCATCATGGATGCCTCCCCGTGTGGCGGGTAGCACTGGTAAGGTAAAGGTTTATGACCCATAGGTATCCAGCAGGTTCGCAATTGACTGGCCAACACGTAGATAGGTACAGGGGAAACAGGATTGGCCAGTCAAGGGCGAACCATGAAAGGGGTGATGTCAGGAGCTTCACAGCCTGCATCACCTTGATATTTGAACGGATACACGTCATAGGGTGGGGTCAGTAGATAGTATATTGACTCCGGTCAACAATTTGTTTGTGTCAGCAAACAAATTGATACAAATTGATACATGTAGCCAATTTCCATTGGCATTTTGGGTGGAACCTTACCAGTGTTACTGCGGCCTGCTTGCCTTAAAGAATTACAATTGGATGATACACCAATTGAAAGTGATAATTTGGACTAGGGCATTATTCAATAAAAGTGGCCCGATGCCTTTAATCCAATACCGGTGTCTGAGTCTTTATTTGGGTGGGTGCGCCTGCAATGCAAGCACAGCGCCAAAGTGGCCGCCGTGATCTTTGTGCCCCCTCCCCCCCCCAAAAAAAATGGACGCAGACATCCGGGCTAGTTAGGGGGCGTGGCCACCCCTCTATGAAAGGGGTGGCCACGAGGCAGCCGTGCTGCCATTTTACAAGAAGTGACGGAGCGGAGAAGTTTTTCCCTCCACCCCCTCCCTAGTGGACAGTGTGATTTTCTGGTCGCTTCGGTGCCGGGTGGGAATTTTTGCTTGAACCTGCAATTGGCTCTTTGGTTCTTGGCTTTTTCGCCCATCCCACACTGTCGCTAGTGTTTGAGATACGGGGTAAGTTCACTTGGTCATGTTTGGCGGGTAGCACTGGTAAGGTAAAGATTTATGACCCATAGGTATCCGGCAGGTTCGCAATTGACTGGCCAACATGTAGATAGGTACAGGGGAAACAGGATTGGCCGGTCAAGGGCGAACCATGAAAGGGGTGATGTCAGCAGCTTCACAGCCTGCATCACCTTGATATTTGAACGGATACACGTCATAGGGTTGGGTCAGTAGATAGTATATTGACTCCGGTCAACAATTTGTTTGTGTCAGCAAACAAATTGATACAAATTGATACATGTAGCCAATTTCCATTGGCATTTTGGGTGGAACCTTACCAGTGTTACTGCGGCCTGCTTGCCTTAAAGAATTACAATTGGATGATACACCAATTGAAAGTGATAATTCGGACTAGGGCATTATTCAATAAAAGTGGCCTGATGCCTTTAATCTAATACCGGTGTCTGAGTCTTTATTTGGGTGGGTGCGCCTGCAATGAAATTTTGGGAAACATAAAAATACAGTACTTGTTTGCCACCTTTCAAAGGAGCTTTCCAAAGAAGACATCTTTCCTGTTAAATGCCATTAAATCCTACAAGAGAAGGGGAAAACTACCTTTTGCCTTGAGAAATGGTACCTAACATCAGTAATGAGCAACAAAGGAATTCATTGCTTTACTAATGTGCTGCTATGCTTTCTCCTTCCTTTGTTTCAAGAAGCTCATTTTCTTTTAAGGGAACATTTACATTAATCTTCTCTAGTGTTCTATTATTTTTATCTGTAGTTAATACTAAACTTCCTTGTGTTAAACAATGCTCCTGAAATTATATGATGTTTCTAATACAGCTATTCCAATGTATTTTAAAGATGGCATCATTAACTCTCCTGCTGCTTAGACAATCAAACAACAAAAGAAAGAGTCAAAATGTGATTGCTCTTGCTATAATGTGCCAGGCTTGTTAATGAGATGATAATCTCTCTTTTCTTTTGTTTTAGACCAATTTTTGACATTGTCTTGCAAACAGTACATTGGAATGATTAAAATTTAAATAAGCTTCAGTATATTCCACTGTGAATCAGGTTTATCAGAAATCTACCTAGCTTCTTGATCTTAAGGATATGTTTCCTCTCAAATGGAACCATTTTCTTTGGATTACATCTGGAGGCAAGGTAAATAAATATTTTATTTATGAGTAGTGAAAAGGAGAAAGCAAAAGAAATACACAATCAATAGAAAAATGTTACATATTGGTTGATTTACTGAAAACTATACCTGTCTGGCCGGACATCCTGCTATGGTAATGGAGTACAGCCAATGACTCAATGCTGAATATTGGGTGGCAGTAAATAACCTGACTCCCTAAAGGGGCCAACAGCTATGGGTGGATGAGCCCCTTTAGATGGGGTGATGGTCCTCTCAGTGAAAACCATCGTATTGGGCCCAACAGTAAAATAAGCAGAGGAAGAACTGTGATTCCAAATGGCTATGGAGGCAGAAGAGGCCATGCCAGATGGACTGGCTGCAAGGGTACGTCTTGATAATATCCTCAATGCTGTGGCAGTCCATTGCAGTCCTGGTGTTAAATCCTGCATATCTCATTTCATAAATACTGCAGAAGATGGCTCTGTGATCATAGTGTGAGGGTCACTTCATGGCAAGCTGGAATCCACGTTAAACAAGTTCATGCCAAAGACATTTTTCCTGCTTCGGGGGGTGGGGGGGGAGGCATTCTCGGATATGAGTTGCAGCCGCCGCTGATGGAAAACTATGATAACAGTGTAACGTTGGTGTTGAATATGTTCTGTAGGTGTTTGTATAGGAACACTCAAAAAAAGTTAATGGCATCTTGGTAACAGTTGAGGTAGAAGAGCAACAATTCTAATAGCACCTGGTGTCCATTGTTCTTGGTTCCACCCAATGATGGGTGGAACTACACCGTAATATCCACAAACATGGGCACACAAAGGTGGCAGGGCAGGCAGGCAAGCATTCCTGTATACATACAGAGCCTTTATGCTTCTGATAGGAAAGCAGGTAGGAGTGGGATGGTAGGAATAGATTAAGGCTGAAGTGGGCTAAAACCTTACCTCTCGTGATGAATCAGCTACCATTCAGTGCCAACTACTTTATCTCCCAGGGCATTTTATGCAGGTCACACACACCATCCTATAGCCACAGGGGATATATTCCCAAACCTTCTGCAGATAAATATGGTACACCCCATATTTAACACATATACCTGAGTCATAGAAGAAGGAGTGGGTTCAAATGCCTCTGTCATTCTACACAAGAACTACCAAAAAGTCTCCTCCTGTTCCATTACATTGCAGACAATGGCCTCTAGCGGCTAGCTCTGGTAATGTCCTATAGAAATGTGTATATATTATGTACAGTAGAACCTTTATCAGATTTTGGACTTTATCTGAATCAAATGGGCGATGCATTGGATAACATCCAAAAATGGAGGTTCCTATACTAAATATAGTATATCCTAAATATAATATAGGATAATGTCCATTTTTAGCGGTTTTGGGCTTTATGTGATGCATCACATGTGCATGAAAACTGAGACTTTATCTGAATCAGACTTTATCTGAATTGGACTTTATCCGAGATACCACTGTACTTCAGAGATTTTTTTGTTGAATATTTTTAGATCTACGAATATGGGCGGGGGGGAAGCAACCTCTTCTTAGTACCTAAAAAGGATTGCCATATGGTAGAATTGACTTGATGACATACTGTATATGATTCTGATTCTTATCATCATCAACAACCCAGCTTTACTCGTGAAATGCTTATCATGGCTAACAACCAACAGGAAACACAATGCAATGTACAATCACCATTAAAACCACAATTCAAAAACCATATATATTGAATGAAATGTAATAAACGTATCATAAAAACCAATAGCCAAACAAGTGAAAAATGTCCATACCATACGAATATAACAAGCTGAATCTTGTACAAATAAATACATTTTGTCGGTAAACCTAAATCCAAAGAGCCCTTGTGCCATAGCATTTAAATTGCAGTATTGCAGTCAAAAATCTGTTCACAACTTGACAGGCTCAAGGCAGACTCAGTCTTCTACCCTTCCAAGGTCAGTAAATGTGTGCCCAGTGAGTTGGAGAGAAAATGCTGAAAAAGTAATCTAAGCAATATGGGCACCACCACCCCAACCCCTGGAGGTGCCACTGCTGGTGATAGATAAAAAGGGCTAGAAGTAAGGATATACTCACAGTTTTCACTACATCATGCATCATCACAGCCAATGGGATAACCTAGCTCCCATGAGAGATACACTGAAATCTGAGACAAACTATGTGTCATTTATATGGGCAAGACAATCATATAGTACCCACCCTGTTGCTCACCATTTACTAAAACACATTAAACAATATAAGCTGTTCTCTCCATGTTGATATCTCACATTGTTGAACAAATGTGTGTGTGTGTGTTTGTGTGTATAAGAGAGCAAGGGGGAATAAGAATTTACTATGCCATTGTTGAGAAGGTCAGAATCTCCAGAAAGTGCCTCACCAGAAACAACAGTCAAAAGAGAGGAGAAACTCCCTTTAGGGCCAACCTTTCCAATGGAGCAATAGTGAAGGAATTTATACACACATCACAGCTGCACAGAATTCTATCAAAGAAAGGGAAATCATATGGTGACAGTAGAATTGTAGACTTCTGTTGTGATTAATTTAGTTTATTATTAATTGATTAGTCTTGCGACCTTATCAATCAAATCAGATAAACTTAAAATTAAATAAACAATTTAATCTATTGTGATTAAATTATGATCGATAACAGCCTTAGCCTTTGTCCTAAGAAAAGAGTTTATGAAGACCTATCAGTGGTAATTCCCTCACAGACAGAAATGTAAGTTGCCAGGGAACAACTAAAGGACTCATGAAATGAGAGGGATTTGTGAATAAGTTTCTCATCTCTGGATCTGACATTTTTGTCTCCTGGATAATTAAAACATAGCAGTATGGTGTTTATTTTTAACAAAACCCTCTCTAAATACATGTTTATAGGATCAATAGAATGTACTATTTTTAAAATGTTCAATGGATTATTCATGTTATAATCCCAGAGCTAAAATCCACAAACTGGGGAGCTAGAGAACACAGTGAAAAAGACTGAGCTGGTGCAGGATGAATGACATCATTATAATAGAAGATATGCCAATATAACTCCTAGGACATGCTGGAGAAGCATTCTGCCATCACATTTGTTCTGCTGGCAAAAATGTATTGGGACTGAATCCAAAATGGAGTGTTTTAGCACACTGGAGAAACATACCTACAATGTAACATACACTTGAAAGAGCTTGAAAGCAGGTAATACATGAATTTAGCCTGTCAACATTATCCTTGTTACTCTTGTGTTAAACAAGGAAAAGACATCCAGTTTTGAAAAAGTGTTTTTTTTAAAAAAAATATTAATGCATTAATGTTAAAATCACTACTCTTAATATATTGCTCTCCAAATGCATTAACTGATTTGTTGACTATTACGCTAATGCGTTAAATTAACATTTTCCTTCCAAGTGTTGCATTCTGTATCTCTCCAGGCTACACCATGTTCACCTGCTGATTTATAGAGAAATTTCACACTGAAATGCCAGACTCTTTCACCTAGCAATCTTTATTTCTAAATTTACCAAGTATCATTAGACTCCACCTTCTGATCTAGGAAGTCTTGCTATTAATCTGTCTTGTGGTGAATCAAGTACAGATGTTGGGAATTACCATTAGTTGCTAATATACAGTACAGTACTGTAATTCCAATGTCTTCAAATGCTCTAGTGACTGGCAATAACTCCCCAGGGTTTCAGATGAGATTTGTTCCTAGCAACACCTGGCGGTCCCACACTAGTCTCCCATCTAAGAACTAACTAGGCTGTTTGCAGTTTACCAGTTTATCCTACATAATCTGCAATGCTGGGTATATCCACCAAGACACAGAAACTCAAAACAAATCTTGCCCCTCTATTATTTGACATTATGGTTGACTCCAGTTACCCTTTTGCTAGAAGACCAAGGCTGGCTTCAGGTGTGTTGCCAGTGAAACAGAAGAGAAATATTTATTTATTGCATTTCTATACCACCCATTTGGGTGGTATCCCACTCTGGAAGGTGTACAAACAGATAATAAATAACAACAGAACACACAGCAAACCAAACCAACCAACCGACAAATAGTCACAAACTAAAATGAAATAAAATAAAGTAACTGTCATCTGAGGGCATAGGAATTCAACCCAACTGACTAATTTATTGCTAAAGGGACAACACCCTGAAAAGCCTCCTTGAAAAACAGAGTTTTTAATTGCTTTTTAAAGATAGCCAGTGATGTCACTTCCTCTGTCCAACTTTTAAAGGAAATCTTGCTAATATACAATATAAAAGTTCCTGATAATTGTATATTAGCAAGATTTTGTTTAAAAGATTTCCTTTTAAAGTTCCTCCTCAAAAATTGTGGTTGTTTTGAACCACAATCGTGCATACCCTGGTAATGGCAACCTTGTGTTGCTGGCTAATCTTTCTCACACTAGGTCAGGTGAAAGGAACTGCAGAATGAACTCACCAAAATATGCCTTTATTTTGGCAGTTTCACATCTGGCCTAGACAGCGAAGAAGAAGAAGTTCCTGCCTTCACTCTTCTTTTTACATTTTGCTCTGTGAGGCAGCCTGTTTTATTTTACTGCATAATAAGACTGTCTCTTTCAGAGTATCTACAATATTCCATGGTAGTTTTGCCAACAGAAGTTCTAGTCAAGATGCTGTTGTGTTTCCTTTCTTATAATTCTGATCTCACACAGTAGCAACCCTCTCAAGCACTCTTAGAGGTCAAATTTCTGAAACATTCAAGAAAAAAATCAGAGAATGGACCATTTTGGCAGGATGGTACAACAGTCTGCTAGCTGCAGGTAAAATCAAGATTGATGAGAACAAATTGCTGCAACCATCTTGCAAAAAAGAAAAAAAATAGCATGGCTACCTGGGGAAACATAATTTCAAATTTAATTTTACCTCTGCAATTATTTTTATAGATAACCATGTTTTCTGATTGCAATCGCTAGGAAATATGATGGGACAGAAGGGGACACGCAGCTCCACTGACCACTTAAATTCCTTTTGCAAAAGAAATAAATCAAGGATTTCCCCCCTTTAAACAAACTCATTTATTTAAAACAAAAACCTGAGAAGTTGGTGCTTTGGCATCTTCAATTCAATTCCTTCTCATATAACACATTCCCTGCTGAGAGAATTTCACACCAGTCTAATTCTGATAATGCCTCACGGTTTCCTGCAAGTTAGTCAACTAATTAGCTAACAGAACTAGAGGCAAATGTGTCATTTGATTTATTCTTGTAATTCTGTCAGTACACCAGTCAATGTACATTCTTTTTTGCCTGGATTGGGATAGACATGCTTCAGAGGTTCAGAGACCAATTTTCACCTTAGCATGTATCATGCATTCTGTAATAAAACTGGAAGCAACTAGTTCCACAAAGACTTGAAAAGAAAGTTTGCTGTTCCTGAAGGGTTCTACGAATGGTGATTCATGTGTGTGTGTGTTGCCAGTAGGGAAGGTGCAGCGCAGAGGGCACACAAACAGAGATGATGCAGCCTACATGCTGTATGTTTTCCTAACCCTTTGCTAAACTAGCATTTATTTAGATGATCTAGCTGGTTACTCAACCATGTTGCTCCTTTAAAACCTCTGCAGGCCAAGCAAGTACTTGAGTGACATGAAGTCCTGTGATTTTGCCAATGCCATTACTTAGCTTCTGTCTAGCAAACAAGAAATAAATGTCAATTCCCACCATCCCTAGCCCCTATTCTACAGCATATCGCCAGAGATATGGCTAATTACTTTGTGAACTGACCAGAGTGTTATGGAATACTGAGCTAGACAAAATCACATTCCACACGCTAAGACAGATTTTGGAGTTTTTATTATCATTATTTGGCCAAACAGATTCAGGAATGCTTTACCAAGCTAATAGTCCCTGAATGAATATACATTTTCAGAGCATTCTTTTTATAGCATAAAATTTGGAAATTTCTACACATTTCATCACTATGGGATAAGCCAAAATTATTAATTAATCTTCTGACCTTTTCATGGAGTTCAGGTTAGAACATTCAGATTTGTTCATGTCATGTCACACAAATATTATTCAGCATTATGCTTCCCTGTCAGCTGTACAAAGTGTGCTGAGCTTGTGGACACAAGGCCTTCTGTTTACTTTAGCCTCGTCATCAGTTCTATATGATAGGTCAATCTGATCTGTTTAACTTTACAGAGTACTGAAAAAATGTTTTTTACTTTTGAACCAGAATTAATATTATCTTAATATCTTAATTCTTTCACTGCTATTTCAAGAGAGTGCACTAAGCACTATGGCATGGTATATATGAGTTTAATTGCTATTGCTATCAAGAGGATAGAGCTCTAGAGAAGGTGCATCAGAGGAAATGACCCACCTCTTGATTTGAAATGTTAGCCAAAACAGATAGTAGAGCCTTTCAGGGTGAAAGCATGTCCCAAGTCATCATAGTCCATTACTACTAAAAGTGGCTAAAATAATTTCCTTTTTGTTGTTTCATGTTCAACTCTTTTTTTAAAAAAAGAAAAAAGCTAGGTATATGTATCAAAGTGAATAAATATTTCTAATAAATAAATGAGTAAGTGAGTAAGTAAATAGGTACTTACAAGTTCTTGCAACTTCCCTACTTCTACCAGAGACCTATGTCAGCTGCCTAATATTACACCATCCTTTCTGAAATGCAGAGAATGAGAAGCTAGCAAAATATTTTAGCCCCTTCTCTCAAAAACAAGGTGCTATAATGCTAAATATCCATCCTGTGTCTTAAACAAATACTTTTTAGAAGGAAATATCAATGATCTTATGCTATCTCTCTCTGTGTGTTGATGAAACAGAGATTCCAAGCCAAAATAAGTTGCTACAGCAGTTCTGTTGATTTATCTTCTGGTTTCTGAACATTTCTTCTAACTCTAGCTTTGTTTTGCCTCATGCAATGGCCCCAAGAGTTAGCCTTACACATTTTCACACCTGCAGCAAAAAAAATCAATCAAAATATTATCCCACTGCTCCAGTTCAATCATTCCTCATTCTTTATTCCCAACACAGCCACCAGGACACAGAAAAATGGAGACAGGGAAACTGTTCTTCTGTGAGTAAATGATGGCCATAGGGGATAGCTTCCTGTTTGCTCATAGTAAAGCAAGTCTCAGCCTACAATGGACTCTCTTAGTTTCAGGCCTCCTTTCATCTGTTTTTAGGCCAGAAATATTTGCCTGTCCCCCCACCCCACCATCTGTGTTGCAGCAAAATGGCATCTTCTTTTCATGTTCAAATCTCAAATGATGCAAGAGATATCATTTACTCTCACTCATTAGCGGCCCTTGGAGACCGTTCAGAGGCTTCAGCTAGTCCAGAATGTGGCTGCCCAGGTGGTGATGGGTTGCGGACAGTATGCCCATGCCTCACCTCTGCTATGGGAGCTGCACTGGTTACCGGTATGCCTCCAGGTGCAATTCAAGGTGCTGGTCTTGACCTTTAAAGCCCTTTATGGCACTGGACCTGGGTACTTAAGAGACCGCATCACCCCAAGATTATCAGCCCGTCCGACAAGGGTAGACAGGACAGGAGGGGCGCTTTGGTGGTCCCATTAGTAAAAGAAGCCTCTCTTATGGGGACCAGAAGGAGAGCCTTCTCCGTGTCTGCCCCAGCCCTCTGGAACCTCCTTTCATCGGAATTGCACCTCCAGTCAGAGCTACTCCCCTTCAGGAAGATGTTGAAAACCTGGCTCTGCCAACAGGTGTGGGGCACATTAGACTCCACATCTCAAGCCCATTGGCTTATTTAGCCTGCCTGTTGTGGGATTGAGGCCCCCCTCTCTTGTTCTCTCATTCTTTGCTAAGCCTGTTTTACTGTGGGTGGAGGGAGGGTTAGGGTAGCTTTTAATGATGATGATGATGTTAGTTTTTATGTATTTTAATTTTGTTTTTAGCTGAGGTCTTTATGCAATGTTTTTATTGGTAATGGTTTTATCTTTCTTGTATTGTACACACATTTTTTTCCATTGTTGCCGCCCTGAGTGGTGTGTTGCACTAGGAGGAAAGGGTAGAAATCAATTTAATAATAATAATAATAATAATAATAATAATAATAATAATAATAATAATAATAATAATAATAATAATAATAATAATAATAAAGTCTGTAGAAATTAAATAAACACCCATACCTAAGAATTGTGTCTCTGAGAACTGACATAAAGGATTAGCCGAATGCCCAAACTGCAACCCAAAACCTATTTATTTATCACAAAGTGCCAACACAGCAACAGGGGAGGAAGGAAATGCTCTCATTGGGCTGTTGGGCAGAGGGGCAGCATGAACTCTGTGCTGTGGGGAAGAAGGAAGTGATCCCATTGGGCTGCTGGGTAGAGGGGTGGGACAAATTCTGTGCTGGGGTGACTGCACAGATGCCCACAGAGAGGGCTCCCAGTGCCACCTCTGGTACACATGCCATAGGTTTGCCACCACTTGCCTAGGCCCACTTTAAAATATGTTTATAACTAGTTTTGTAAATTTGACTGCTTCATGCTGTATTTATTCAGAAGCTTGACTACTCAGGCACACTCCAAATTAATTCTCAGGTGTCTGTGTAATTCACAGGGTTATTTCTGTGCCCTCTTTTTTAGCCTTTCCTTAACCCATTTCTTCAATCTATGGAGGGAAAGGAAAATGAGAGAGGTACAGTTAAGCTACTATGGGATTCCCATGCTTCCAACTAGCATGTGTGTATGTATGGGCAGCATCATACAGGACATGTGTTCACAAAGCAATGGGTCCTGTGTCCAAAATTGAGGTATGTACAATATGAGTTAGTGTGCTCTCTTCATCCCATTCCAGCACTTTTTTGTAAAGGACACCTGAAAAATAACTTTTTCATTTTAAATACCCCCTAAGCAGATTCACTTCCCATCCATCTACAATAGTGAATTTCCAGGCAAATCCCAAACCAGCTCTCAAGACTTCTACACACTCCACAAGATTATACCATGGTAATGAAACAAATTAACATATTGAAATGGACTATTTTTTAAGTGAATGAACTGAGAAAGGTTTTTTAAAAATTAATGCCAGCAAGACTTCTCGTGAATCTTTTAAGACTATATATAAGAAGTAGAATGTTGGATCCATTGAACCAAGTAATAGATTAGGCTCTATAATCTCAACACTGATAAACAAAGCTATTTGTTAGCTGGCACCCTTGGATGTTGTTAACAGGCAACCAGCATGCCAGTAGCCTAAAGCAACCCACAGGCCTTGTAGAATCCTGACGGTTAACAGATGAATTCCTTCTGAAATCTATTAAATAAATTAATAATCTTAACAACATCATTACAGCAGGAGATCCATTTCTCACAATAGCTGTTGTTGTTCAAGCACTTTCCCTCTCCTATCCATTTTGAGACAATGCAAGCATGTCTTGGTACAAAAGGATAGAAGTAGGAGAGAGACCATCACAGAAGTTCATCTGTCATTACAAAAATCACTTCACCACTTTTCCCAGCCACCTAAGAGTTATATTTCTGAATGTGGAATACAACATTATATATGAGTGTCTTCAACAAACATGATTTATTTAAAAATCCCTGGAACAGAAAGAAGCTCTGATTTTAAATAAAAACAACATTCCTACCCAGCTAGCGTAGGCTGTCTCAACAAGTTAAGGTGGACTATCAAAGTTTTGTCCACTCCAGTAAGATTGATTCCCTGCAAACAGCATTAGTGCTACAACTGCTGTGGTTTAGCTATGCAATGTGTGCAAACAATTGTTCTAGCAAATGTAGCAACACTCATGGAGATGAACTAAATATCTCACTATATTGCAGTCAAGGAGAAAACCTCTGTAATTCTTTCAAGAGAGGAGGCAACTTTGGCCTGTGAAGAAGGGAGGCAGACTGATTCTGCTGGTGGCTGGAAGCATTGAAATCTTCTGGGTTTGCTGTGTAGAAATAATATACTGTTCCTCATACTACAGGAGGTAGAAATGATGGACAAAACTGTGGTACAGTATTTTGTTTTGCTGGTAGGAACAAGGTCTCTGTTTCATTGTTGCTTCATGTTGCTGAGCAACTGTAGTAGATAATGGAATGTATTTCTGAGTAAATGTGCACAGGATTGTGCCATTAGTGTGGAACAGCTTTCCCCCCTGCCCATCAGTTTTGGGCATGACCACAAACAATTCATAACTATAACAGCATACTCATAGCAGATATAATTTTCCATGGTAAGTGTATGTAAACATCTCCTCCATTTGCTTCTATGCAATCATAAAGCATGTAACTCCACCTCCATTCCAATGCCTTTTCAGCTTGTCCATTGCTAATGAATCCAGGTTCATGCAGAAATTTTCAATACAGCCAAAGAAAAATTATACACTATGAAGCAAATACAGCAAGATATTGTATTTCTACAGCTGAACTTATGATGGGAGGTCAGAGTGAGGAAGGCTACCATTAGTACATCTCAAATGCTAAATCTACATAATGCAAAGCAGTCATATGTCTACGTTATATGTCTATGTTAAAGTTGATTAACATACAAGGTTGACAAAATTGTTAGGGTACTGCACTTTAAACAAACTTTTGGCTGTACTAGTGCTCAGTTTTATTTATTTTTAGTAAGGGAATTTTGTTTGGAGTACTTTTTTTTGCTATTATTAGCTTTATTACTTTGTTTTAATAATTAGCTAACATTTTATTCTTCTGTATTTTGTAAGCCCTCCCACTCTGCCAGCCAGCACTTCTTATTTTTCTCACACACTACCTGTTCCAGGTCCTAAACTGAACTCAGGTTCTTTGAAACTGTGGAACTTTTCTTTCCCCAGATAAAATCAGCCTCTAAAAAAGCTGCCACCTCCCTAAGTACAGCTTTGATATCCTATATAGCTTAATTAGACTGGGACCCCATGGAATGTTGCTGTCACTTCCTAGCCTCATAGGTGGACCCCCAAATTCACCCGCTTTCCCTATGGGGCATGCTGAAAATAAATGTTTCCCTCCACTGATTGAACCCTTGGGTTCAAATCTGTAGGGTTTTCATGAAGAAACTCTGATAACCCTGAATGGTGGGGTTGGACCAGTAGTATATATGTGCATCAGGTAGCTGCTGTTGATGAAGTCCCCTTAAAGGGGACACACTGGGGTCATAAATTGAAGCCACAGCTCCTGATGACCTAATTCAGGTCTAAGGTCCACTCCATCATCCCCAAATGTTTAATGTGTGCTATATCTGAGCTGCTTACCCAGGAGTAGCCACCCAAAGTTGTCCATATGGGCCTACAGGTGCCACTGCTCCTCATGGCTGGGCTTCCAACTATAAAGGTCAAGAGTCAGCAAACAATTGAAGTAAACTGGCCTGCAATGCTAAAGCAGTAGACAATTGATTGCCTACCAGCTGAGTGATGAAAATCCCCTGAACTTAGAGCTCCAGTGGTGAGAACTGTAAGAAATGAAATCTGTGGGGGGCGTGTCATGATGGAGGGCTGAGAGGGACGAGCTTTTCTCCGCTCGGAAAGGAGAGAAAAGAAAGTGACTTTTTAAAAGTGAAAATAGTCCTTGAAACCGGCTGAAAAATGGATTAGGAAAAAGAGAAGGAAAATTAGCAGTGGAAAATATATTGGATGCCCCAAAGCAGCGCCGAGAAAAAGAGGTAGGACAGAGTTTCGATCTTGAGAGTGGGGGGATGGGCGACCTGTAATGGCGACGAGTCCCCAGAGCTCCTGATCGAAGAACGGAAATTTTGGAAACGTGAGGAGAGCGGCGTTCTAGTAAAAGTGGCTAAAAGCGTGGATAAAGCATAAGTGGACGTCGGAACGAAAAGTAAGCTTGTTGGGGGGCTGAAAGAAGATTCCGTAGCGGGCTCGCTCGGTCTCGCCGCCCCCCCAATCGGAGACATACGGAGTTTCGAGGCGCTGGAAAGGAGCAAAGGGGAGAAGCGAAGAAGTTTGAGGGTGAGCAAAGCTGTAAAGATTTATAAAGAGGAAGGGGGAAATAGAAAGGAGAAGTAAAGAGACTGATGCTTTTTTTTATTATTCTTTTCCCCCTTTTGAAATGTTTTATGCCGGTGGGAGCGGACAAATAAGTGGCTAAGCAAAAGGGGCAAGACAGTATTTCCTGCTTTCCTTTTTTTTTTCTTTTTGATTTTTGATTTCTTTTTCCCTTTTCATTGCCTCCCCCTCTCGTTATTATGCTGTGGTCTAAGAGTATTGGTTTTTAAAGAAGAAGAGAGACGATAAGTCTGTTCCTGCATATATATATTTTTTTGGAGATACAAAGAGAAGCAAGAAGGTGTTGTGGCATAGTTCCCTGAGAAATAAACCGCTTGTAGATTGGAACTTTGGAGAACAGGAAAGTGAACTCATCAGTGTCATTTTTATTTCTGCTGACTCTTCCTTTTTTTCTCCTTAAAAGAGATTTGGAGAACGTTTGCAACTTACAATAGAAAGTTGGCTCCCCCTACAGTTAAATTTTTGAGATAAAAAAATTTTTTTCAACTGTTGTTATTTTTGTTCTCTTTTCTTTTTTTATTATTTTTATTTGGTTCGAAGCTTTTTAATTTTTAATTTTTTTTCTCAAATAAGATTTTCTAATTGCTTTTTTTTTAGTTTTTTTTCCTTTCTTTTTTCTTTTTCCTTATTCCTTTTTGTTTTTATTTTTATTCTATTTTTATTTTTGTGGGGGGGGGGAAATATTAAAGTAAAAAAAAATATAAGAGGGAAATTAATTAATTTAAATTGGGACCATGGAGGTTTGAATGACACTCTGGGTATACATGTGTGTGTATATTTGGTTGTAAATACACACGCATATATAAGACAGAGAGAGGGAGGGGGGAGGAGGGGATAAGGGTTAAGTATTGCAATTGGAAAGTTTAATAAAACTGGTTAGAGTTAAAATATATGGTGAATTTTGAATGACTAAACTTTGTATGTAAATTGATAATAAGCAGTTAGAAATATATTTGAATGAAACGGCAGGGGAGAGGGAAAGAGAAGGAGAAGAAATTGGCCTGGACAAGAGGGCAAAGACCAACGTCCTCGGATAGAAGTTTCAGGAGGCTTACAAGATTGGATGAGGAGGAAGAAGAGATGAAAAAAGCAATGCAACAAGAGATAAAGGACTTGGAGGAACAGGAGACAGTGAAAAAGATGGCACAACAATTACAGCAGCAGCAGCAACAGAAGACAATAATATCACCAACGGCGCCTACTCCATCTGCGGTAAAATCAATCGTGATAACAACAGCAAAAGTAACAACGACAACAACAGCTATGACAACAGTGTCAACGACAGCGGCGATAGCAGGAACAACACCAACAACGATCGTAACTACGTCCACGGCCACAACACCAACGACATCGGCGACAGGGGGAGGAGAAGGAACAAAATCTGAATTTGAAACCCTTAACGAGAAATTTGATGCACTGGGGAATAATATTGGAAACATGTTCGCTCGTTTTAGAACAGAATGGAAACAGGATTTGCAAGATATGGTAGTAAACATTATGAAGGGAATTGAAGGTATGAAAGAGGAAACAAAGAACATTAAAAAAGAGCAAGAAGAGATAAAAAAAGAACAAGCAACGATAAAAGTAGAGGTCATGGACTTAAGAAGGAAAGAAAAGGAAAGAGAAAATAAGGTTGGGGATCATGAAAAGAGATTGGAGAACGTAGAAGAACAACTAAGAAAAGCAAATGTTATAATTCGAAAATTTCCAGAGAATTCACCAGACAAATTAAAAGAAAGAATAGTGAAATGGCTTGACGAAATTATGGAAGATGGCTTCACGCCGCATGAGGTGGTAAATGTATTCAGGCTCGGTTCAAGAAGGGGGAAAACTGGGTCAAGGAATGTCATGTTAAAATTTGCTAATGTATCAGATAAACTGAGGTTAATGGCGCTTATACGTGAAAAAGGACCAGAGGTTTTAAAAGTAGAAGGCCATGATATTGAAGTATACAACGACATTCCAATGGAGGATCGTTTTTGGAGACAGTCGATGAAGCCAATCACAAAAAGATTCCAGGAAAGGGGAATAAGATACAATTGGAAATTTCCAAGACAATTAAGTTTTTTTTATTTGGGAAGAAGATATTTAATTAATGAAGATATTAATGTCTTGGACGTAATGACAGATACCAAATTATTGGAAGCAGGAACTAAAGAGTGGTTTGACTTGAAGGAAGAATTGATTATATCTGGTGGTTATAGAAGAAGGGATAGCAATGGAAATGAGAATATGCCAAAAGGGGCGGAAGGAGGAATAGCTCCGGACGGGGAGTAGGTTCAGGCCCAATCCAGACCCCTATGTATGACTGCACCCCCCCCTCCCCCCTCTGAATTTCGGAGGCCATTTGTAAAAAAAAAAAAGAAATGGGGAGGGAGAGTAGTAGATTGTTTGGTGTATTTTTTCTTTTAGATGTTTTTTCTTTTTTTATTATTACTATTATTTTTTTGTATAAGGTGAAGGAAATGTTATATGTTGATCACATGCCCGTAGGAGGAAGTGGGAACTGTAAAAAAAGAGCGGGAGATACATAATAGATGAAGGATGTAAAAGTATTAACATGGAACGTGAAAGGTACTGGTTGTCAAGTGAAGAGAAGGAGGTTGGAAGCGGCACTCAGAAAAGATAGACCGGATATAATTTTTCTTCAGGAGACCCATCAGAATTCAGAAAAAACTAATAAATTATTTTTAGGATGGACACAAGTTTACGAAAAAGCATATGGTTCCTCAAAGGCTAGGGGGGTCGCAACTTTGATATCAAATAGAGCGGGATTCGAGATGATAAAAAGTATATCAGACCCAGAAGGTAGATACTTGATAATAAAGGGGAAAATAGAAGAAGAGGAAATAACGCTGGTGAATTTGTATGTGCCAAATGAACATCAAAACAGGTTTTTAAATAAGATATACCGAATATTAGAGAAGGAAAAAAGGGGGAGATTTTAATTTAGTAGGATCAAATATAGATAGCACGAATATGAAGAGAAGTGTAGGTGGAAATAAGACGTTTGTGTTAAATAATTGGTTGAAATCCTTGGGGCTGAAAGATACATGGAGGGTACTCAAAGGACAGGAAAGGGCCTATACATATTTTTCACAAGTGTACAATACATATTCCAGAATAGATTATATATTTGTCACAGATAATTTGATAAGTAACTTAGATGGTATAGAAATTGGAATATTTAAAGAATCGGACCATGCAAAAGTATTGTTGGAATTGAAAATAGATGCTATAAAGAGCCCGAAAAATTGGAGATATAGCGCCAGACTGTTTAGAGATAAAAAAAGTAAAGATCAAATGGTAGAAAAATGGGAAGAAAATTGGAAGTGGAATGATACAGGGGAAGTACGAATTGGTACCGTATGGGATACCATGAAAGCGATATTTAGGGGTGAAAGTATTAGGTTGGCAAGTATTAGAAATAAACAGTTAAAAAGTAAGCAAGAAGAAACAGAAAAAGAGATTAAAAGGTTACAGGAGATACATGCAATAACTAAGGATAGAAAAGTATATGAAAAGATACAGGGATTAAGGAAAGAATTAATTGGAAATGACATGGAAAAGGTAAAAAGAGACCTAACATATTTAAAAAGAGAATATTTTGAATATAGTAATAAAAACTCAAAAATGTTGGCAAGAGCGGCTAAAGAAAAGAGAGGCAGAAGAGAAATAGGGATATTAGTGGATAAGGAGGGTATAAGGCATAATAAGACCAAAGACAAATGTAAGGTGGTCAGAGAATTCTATCAAGCCCTATACTCTAAAAAGAAGATAAACCTAGACAAATTAAAAGATAGATTGGAAATGCAAATCAAAAATAAAATAAGTCAAGAGCATAAACAAAGAATGGAAGAATTAATAACTGAAAAAGAGATAAAAAAAGTAATAAATAAATTGAAAGTAGATAAAGCACCCGGTGAGGATGGATTACCTGCTGAGTTCTATAAAGAATTTAAGGATATAGTAATCCCGAAATTGTTAAAAATCTATAATAGTATTCTTAAAGGGGAACAGGTACCTGCATCGTGGTACAGAACAATAATTGTTTTATTACCAAAACCGGGAAAAGATTTAGAAAAAGTAGAATCATATAGACCTATCTCCCTGATAAACCAAGACGCTAAGATTTTTACGGCTATATTGGCAAATAGATTGAATAGTTTTATGGATAAATATATAAATAAAGACCAGGCCGGTTTTGTGAAAGGGAGACATATGGCTGATTTAGTAAGGCGAGTACTAAATTTAATAGATGTGGCAAGACAAAATAAAGAGAAAGTAGGCATACTTTCATTAGATATTTTTAAAGCATTTGATTCTGTACAATGGGTAACAATTATCGAGATAATGAAGAGTTATGGATTCGGTAATAGGTTTATAAAGACAATAGAACAACTGTACCAACAAGGATACGCTAAAATCAGGGTTAATGATGGTTTAACAGAAGAATTAAGATTAGAGGCAGGAACAAGGCAAGGATGTCCCCTATCTCCAATACTATTTATTATGGCGATGGAAATATTAGCCAACATAATAAGAGAAGACAAAAACATAGAAGGAATATTGGAAAATAAAATTAGTTTATATGCAGACGATACTTTGTTAATCATGAAACACCCCAGAAGAACCATGGAAAGGATTCAAAAGCATCTAAAGGATTTTGAACAAATTACAGGTCTGAAGGTAAATTGGGAAAAATCAGAATTGATTTTAAATAATATTGAAAAAGAAGAGCAAAGGAAAATTAGGGATGAATTTAAATTACAGATTAAAGGGAGCTTGAAATACCTGGGGATAAATATATCTAATAATCTAGAGGACCTGAAAAGACTAAATTATGATAAACAAAAGAAGGAATTTAAGACTAAAATTTCACAATATCAAAAACTGAAGCTGTCTTGGTTTGGCAGAATAGCATTGACTAAAATGATGTTACTACCAAAGTTAAATTTTTTATTTGATGCCTTACCAATTCAGCTGATAGATAAAGATATTGAGGAATTTCAAAAACTATTTGATAGTTATTGTAATGGGGGACGTAGACCTAGAATTCTAAAGAAAATGTGGTATTTACCTCAAAAAGAAGGTGGATTAGGAATGCCTAATTTAAAGAATTATTATAAAGCCTTCCAGATAAAGAACGTAGTTAAGATATTGATGAAGGAGTCGGTTATCTGGGAGGAAATCGAGATGAAGGAAGTAAAGGAAGTTGGTAAGAGTCTTTTCTTAGACAAGGAAATAGGAAAAATATCGGTTAAAAACAGAATGATGAGATCTATGTTGGGAGTATGGAAGAAAGTTAAAATGAAACTGGCCCCAAACATCTCACCGATAATTGAAATAGAAGACTTGAACAACTTCCCAATAAAATTGGATAACGAGATCAAGGAAATTTTGCTGACAAATAGGGTTCTCCTATTGAAAGATTGGATACGAGTCTGTAAAGATGATGGGAGGAAAAGAGAGTTATATACCCAGATGAAGTTGAATTGGTTTCAGATAATTATGGTGAATAAGTGGAATAATAAATACTGGAGGGAACGAAGCTTAGAAAGAGACAGGACGGAATTTGAGGAACTAGTTTGGAAAATTAGGAAAGAGGAAATTGGTATTAAAGGGTTGGTTAGTAAAATTTATAAAATAGTAAACACAGAAAGCAACCCACAAGAAACATTAAGACATACATGGGAACAGGACTTGAACTTGAAAATAACGGAAAAGGAATGGCAAAATAAATGGAAAAAAAGAATTATGAGATCCCTATCGGTCAGAATAAAGGAACACAATTTTAAAATGTTATGGAGGTGGTACCTGACACCCGTGAGACTGCACCAGATGGATAAGAAGAACAATAAAATGTGCTGGAGATGTAAAAACAGTTTGGGCACATATGTTCATATGTGGTATGAATGTAAAGTGGTAGAAAACTTTTGGACAAAAATTGAGATCGAGATAGGGAAAATTATGGGAGTACGTCTCAGATTGGGGCCAGATACCACCTTACTGACAGATGTTGAGAATATTAAAATAGATAACGATAAGAAAGAGCTGTTGTCTATGATGTTAGTAATGGCAAGAATGTGCATTGCAAAAAATTGGAAAAGTGATATAATGTTAAAAGTGCAGGATTGGTACGGGCAGATGTGGGATCTCGCATTGAATGAAAAACTAACATGGGAACTAAACCTTAAGAAAGGTATAATAAAAGAAAGTAGATTTTGGAAAATATGGCGAAAATTTGTGGAATACTCATTGACAAGAGACGGAATAAAAAAATTGACACCAGACCAAATGAAATTTTGGGAACAATAGAAATGAATGGGAGATCCCACAACCTCCTAGGACAATGTATATAGCACCAGGGTGCTGTAGTTTGTAAGTGTATGTAATATACAGTCTGTCTTAATTTTTATATTATGATTTTATCTTTATCAATTCTTTTTATTTTCTTTGTTATGTATAAAATGTTTGTTTTATGTCTTATGCTTTAAAAAATTAATAAAAATTTAAATATTAAAAAAAAAGAAATGAAATCTGTGTAAGAATCCCCCCTGGTCCTCAGACTGAGTCAAATGAGTTGGAAGTGAGGCCAGGAAACTAAGACTACAATAATCTGCTGCCATCTTGTATGCCATATACCCCACAGTGGCAGCTGATGTTCCACCACACTCCATCTGCACATGCAATGCTGTTAAGTTCCCATTGGAGCAGAACCTATTTACCTATTTGCAATTTACTGCTTTCAAACTGCTAGATTGGCAGGAGCTACAGCAGATGATAGGAGCTCACTCCATCATGTAGTGCTCAGGTCTCGAACTGCTGAACTCCCAGTTGTCAAACTCAGCATCTTAATCACTAAGCCGCCAAACAATTCTCAAATTGATAATTCAAATAATTAACAAAGAAACAATATCATCTCTGTTACCTAACCAAAAAGGACTCTCTTATCTATATCAAACAAAGCATGCTCCATAAAAGGACAGAGATAGGAGCTCATCAAATTCAGGATGGATGACCTCTTAGCAAGCTGATGACCTCACAGCAAGCCCAGCAAGCCTGATCACTCTCTCTCTTTTTTCTTTTTTTGGTCCCATAATGCAGTGAGTATGAAGTCTATAGACCTCTATTTAATTACTTAACAATTATTTAAATTCAACCATCAGCTATAAATTTTATTTCTTTAATTTAATGAATTTTAATAATTAACTAGCCAATATGCTGTCAAACTCAGGCATGCCTACCCCCTGGCCATCCAGAACTCTTTTTTATATTTTTATCTATTTATTTAAAATACAGCTAGTACTTATTATAGATTAATAAAATATTACAGAACTAAAATGTAATGAAGATGCTATGCACCACTATATCACTACTTAACAATTATTTAAAATTCAACAACCAGCTGTGAATTTAAAAATTAACTAATCATTACTCAAAATATTTATTAACTTATAAATCTTAGCATGAATTAATAACTTGCGACAAAACAACAACTATCAATCTATGAAACACACCATTAAATGAACTATGTTTCCCTGCTAACAACAATAGAAGCTTAATACTTAACAATTTTCAATGGAATTAATTCATTAAATAACTACTAATTTTAATGATAAGAACCCAATATACCAATCAAACTGTGGTATCTTGTAAGGGAGATTCACTTACTTGATAATAATAATTTCATGTCAGAAATTATCCTGGGTTGAAAGGATTTTTGCAGAAGAAACTCCACTCAGGGAATGCCCAAATGAGGCTCCTTTCATGTCCCCAATAGCTGGGACAGAGATGGGTGCTCAATCTATCATGCAGAACTCGGGTTTCAAACTTCATTATGTATATGTATTATATGAATATTATTAATATATTCTCTTCAGCTTACATTCCTTTTGAAACTAGCCTAGGTATGTTTGTATTGTATATTTTATTTTATTTATTACAATTATTTTGCTGTGTTATTGATAAGGTCGCAAGACTTATCAATTAATAAACTATTACTACTAATTTTAATGAATTAATGTAAATCAAAATTCTAATTATAACCCTATGAAATCTAAATAACCGTGACCATCTGTAAACAGCAACCTAACTAACTGTAGTGCTGTGCAAATGAACTGAAAACCCCAGATGCAACCCAAAATTAAATTACAACAGTTTAAAACAATTGCAATCTCAAGTAAAATGGCGGCTCCAAAAATGGTAACTGCAGTGCATCTCCCAGCATCCCAAATCAATAAAATCAAGAAATCAAGAAAATAAAAAGATAGCTGGGGATTGGTTAAGACCCTTGGTAACCTTTCACTATAGTGTAAATTTTAGACAATTATTCTCTGGATATTTGGCATGTATATATGCATATGTGTGATGTGCTTGACAACATGCAGATTTTTTGACATTTCTCATCCATGCTATTGAGTCTATCTCCTCCTGCTCTATCTGCGGTTCCTCCTACATTCCATCTTCTATTGTCATAGGATTTCTTTTCTAGGGCCAATTGTAAAAGCTACTGCTTTCCTATCATGTAAAGTATATGGGGGAGGGGAAAAGCAGCCATTTTACACAAATATGCTGTTGTTCCTGTCATAGATTGACAGGAACAACAGCAATGGAGCTACTCTTGGCAGCTACTGCCTGCTAGCTGCTATTTCCATATGCAGTGCTGCATTTCAAAAGATGATACATGATAGCATAGACTAGAGCTATATCTAAACCTGCAGAAGCACCCCACAAAGACTGCTCATCCTTTGGGCTGCCTCAGGACCAATTGCAGAGGTTTTCTTTTTTCAGGTAATTACAGAGAGTTCTGAAGAGCTGTTGGGACAGAGAGCCCCTTTCCTGCTTCTGCTAGATTTTGTCGTTCCCCCAATTAACATCTGCACCTGGAATCTGACTATGATTTTCATTCCATGGCAACTTATGCTAAATGAGCTATGTTTTTGAATAATATAATGCTTCTCTCCCACATGAAGAAGAGTGTGACCATGCATCTTGTGTGCCTACTCAGTCTGATGTCTAGGTGCTGCTAATTGCAGATAGACAATTTCAGGATCTCTGATCTCCTCATGTTTATTTATCTTGACATCAAAATTGGCCTGGACAATTTTCAGGGACATTTTCAGGAAGAGAACTGGCCTCCAGTAGGCTTTCAAATGTGGGGCCATCCTGTGTAAAGAGGACTGTAAGAGCAGACACCAGTCGCCCTTCCCTTCCCCATTTCTCAAGCAGTTTTCATAACATCCAGATGGAGTAAGGAGGAGGGAGGGGGATTGGAGATGTCTGCGGACTACACCGTTATCTGCTGGACATTTCAGAGAGAGTGGGGCTAGCTGAAGAGTGCGAAAACTGGACGGAGGTGAAGCTCCATGATTGATATGTGTAATTGACCCCAGGATAGAGAGTGATTGGGTAATATCAGCAGGAGGCTGGAATTAAGGGGGAAAGAGGTTGGGAGCAGTGAAATGCATTAGATATTCCATGTACCGATTTTTAATGTGCAAACTTTCTTCTGTCTTAAAGCTGTTTCTTTTATCCTTTGGTGTATGGGTGAATCTCTTGCTCCCCACTATGCGGGTGGGGGTGAGACGGGTAGGTCATGAAGCCCTGTTTGGCTTCTAGTCAGTTTTATTGTTTTAACACTGTGTTGCTTTTAATGGCTCTGTATGACTCTTGCTCTGCAATAAACTAATCACAATCAAGAAGTTGGTTCCTGCCTGGTTCGTTTCCGAAGGAAGAGAGAGAGAGAGAGATCTCAGAGTTGGGGAACTTTCCACGCTACCCCCTACCCCCAATCTGAGGCTTTCAAGGACACATGGCCCCTCTTCTCTGGCATGGTGCTGTGAGATGCCACACTGTTATTCAGAATGGGAATGAAGAGAAAGCCATCAAGTTGAATTTTGTATCCACTGCTACTTGTTGTTACAGCAACACTGGATCCTGTTGAAAGGAGGATGGGGAAGAGACTGTTGGGGCTGGTTCCTGTGTTTAACTCCATTCTATGTGTGTGTTTAACTCCATCCTGACTGAAACAAGCCAGAAGTAATGTGGCCCCCCGTTCCCCACCCCTAGGTCTTCTGGTGGAAAAAAGGATCCCATGGTAAAGTCTCCCTTGTCCTGCTGTCACCTCAGGGAGCAGTCAGCTTGAGGCACAGAGTTGCTTAGTTTCTACATAATTCTTCCTCCTGTCATCTTTAAAAATATTTTAAATTTTAAAATACTTGATACATGTATAATTCTATTTCACTTGGCTTCTGTATTTAAATTCACATTGGTTTTGCCATATCTTCTCAAAGACCTGGGTAACTGGGTAGAAGAGACAAACAGGAGACAAGAAGAGGATACATATGAAATGCAAAGGCTAAATCCATTTGTTTGTTCCTAGTAGAGTTGACCCATTGATTCAATAGGATTTACATAAGAGCTCATTTAACACATCTCATTCATTCCACGGATCTTTTTAAAATGGGAATGACATTTTAGCCTGAAGCCTGTATGTATGTTTGAGAGACAGAGCACAACATTTATCTATCTATTTGATTTCTAAACTGCATTTCTCCCAATTATAGGACCACACATTTTTAAAAGACTAAACCAATTAAAACTGCAAATATACTATTGCATTAGGAAAAAAAATAAACACATATGAGCATTAAAATCATTTTAATAAAACCTTAAAAGCAAGTTAAAACATATATAAATATTATGCAAAAGGCCACTTGCAGTGAAAAACATTATTTCACAGGATTGTATTGCAGCATTTGTACAAGTGACCCAACCTCCCAAATGAACTAAATTTTTCACAGGATCCATAAAGTACTGTAGCTTGCTCAGTTCTATTAATTTTGATCAATTTAGTAAAAGTTTGCCTTGCTCAAAAGCCAGTCCTATCCAACTCTAGGGTTCAGTGTTCATCTCTGTTTCAAAGCCAAAGAGCCAGCACTGTCTGCTTCTACAGATGTTTCCATGGTCATGTGGCAGGCATGACTAGACACCAGAGTGCACAGAACGCTATTTACCTTCCCACTGAAGTGGTCCCTATTTATCTACTTGCAATTTCTTGCTTTTGAACAATTTACATCCATAAAAAATGAACAAGAAGTTAAATGTATCCTGAATTTTTAAAATTTATCCAGTGTTTAAAGAAATTTTTGTATGTATTTTGATAAGACAGCAATAGTGATTACACTTACATCATCCCATACTGCTTAGGGCAGTTCACAGGGTAATTAACATTTTTGCCCCCAATATGATTGGTACTCATTTTACCGACCTTGGAAGGATGGAAGACTGAGTCAGCCTGGAGCCCTGTCAGGACTGACCTCAAATCATAAGCAGACTTTTGGCTACAGCTTAACCACTGTGTCCACAATGAGATATCATAAAGAGTGAATATTTTTGTAAATGCTAGTGAATAATTTATTTGCCCTTTTAGTAGAAGGATAATAATTATTCTTCTTGCTGAAAAGTTTCATTATGTCTAACATATCGCTGATTTCTGAAATAAAATATACTATTTGTACTTTGCAAGCATATTTAATACCCAGTAATGTTTAAAAAGCCATAAGCACACTCTTTAAAAGTTCTCAGTAAATAAATGTCATGTAGTTTTGCTAATTTATTCTGATTCATTTTCCTGTAAGAAGACTACAAATATGCAGAAAATAGCATTGTGGAATATGTTGTGCCCTATTATGTTATTAGCTTGACCCATTAAAAATATTTTGCTTGGATTGTAATTAAATTTAACTGTGGCAACTGTAAGGGGCCATTCAACAATTATGTGGTCCTCAAAGGGTGGTCTGCCATCTGAAATAGGAAAAATTATGTGGAGACAGGTGTGTGTGTCAGGTCAAAGATTATGTAATCTATTTGGAACTGTTGTGGTTTCGAAACGTGGCGCTTTTTTAGGTTTAAAAATGATCTCTGGGAATTTTGATCTGATTTGAGATTATTGAATTGCTTGTCCAGTCTATTTCTAACCTGCAAAAAAAAAAAATCTCTTCACAAAGGGTGTGATGCATCAAGAATCCTCACCGATACGTTCTGCATTAGGAACCAATAGTGAAAAGCTCTAAAAATTAGAGTTTTGATATAAAAACTCTGGATTATGTAATTTTAAAGGGAGGGGGTTCGAAGTGAAAATTACGGTCAGATTACATGGGAGGGAGGGGGTCAATTTTCCCCAAAAAATTGATCACAGAATTGTTGAATGTCCCCTTCTCAATTGGAGAAAACTGTTGTAGCCTAGTTACTCTATGGCCAACAAGAATCCTCTGGGAAGTCCACTAACAGAACATGAGTCCCACAATTGCTGTCAGAAGCATACCGTCTTTTGCAAACTGTATGCCAAAAATAGCCACCACGACAGTAGCAATTCATAGCTTTATCCTCCATCAGTTTGTCTAATATCTTTTGGGTGACCTTCATTTCAAACTGAGATAGTAAATCCCATAATTTAACTGTTTGAAAGGAAGAAGTACCTTTTCTGTGTGAATCTCTAGCTGTTCAGCTTCACTATAGGCTAGCAAGTTCTAGCTTCATGAGTAGTAATGGGGAGAATCGTTAAGCCCTCCCAGGGAATTTAGAAAAAAATCATTTGGATGAACCTCCGGGTTGGAGAGATATGCAGGATATTTCTCAAAAGACCGTTGGTACTGGCACAATGAAAATAATGATGTACTTGACTTCAGTAAAATAAAATTTGTATTAAGTTCATACACGTGCTTTAACAAGCTTCCTGTAATTTTTTTCAACAGATTTGCAATATAAGTCCAATGTCAACCAAAAACAGATAAATTCTTTTCAACTTAATTATCCTCTTGTGTATTTCAAATGTATTTCAAATGGGATGAAACTTCTTCAGCTAGTAAACCTTTCTTGTATGTCTTTAAATTATTGAACACTCCCGATGTCTAGCCGGTTAATTTTAGACATTTCAACTTTTCATCAGGGGAGTATTAATCACATCAGTTTTTTTCTATCGCGTCCTTCTAATTTCAACAGTTTATTGCAAAACTGTTGAAAAAAATTACAGGAAGCTTTATTTTACTGAAGTCAAGTACATCATTATTTTCATTGTGCCAGTACCAACTGTCTTTTGTGTCTGTACCCAGTTATACCATTTGGCCGTTTTTCTGAGAACATTGGATATTTCTCAAAGCCATTTCCAGGGAATCCTAAGCAGGTGACGGCATCTGCTTGGGAATACCCTGAAGGAAATGGTGAGCCACTGTGTGAGACAGAATGCTGGACTGGATGGGCTGTGGCCTGTTCCAGCAAGGCTGTTCTTATGTTCTTATGACTGAGGAAGTTCTAATGCCACCCTATCTGTTGTTTTTTCCCATTAAGTGAGGGACAGTCTCAAAGAAGAAAGACAATGGGTTGGAGATTGTAAAGAATAATTCTCAATGACATGGGAGAAGGCTCCACAAGCAGGTAATAGTCTCCACTTCAGTTTTTTCCTTCCTCATATGGCAGGGGCAAAGCTATAACTCTTTCTTCTCAGTAGAACCTCAGATAACATCTAAACTCCATTCCATGGAGTTGGTCGCAATGTGATTTTGGACGTTATGTGGTTCCTATGGGGAGATGCCTCGCATAAAGTCCAAAAAATGGTCAAAATGGACATTATCCAAGGTTCTTAGACCAATACCATGGATAATGTCCATTTTTGAGCAGTTTTGGACATTATGCAATGCATCACATGTGCATAAAAACTGTGATGTTATCTGGATATGATGTTACCCAATGCGGACGTTATGCGAGGTATTACTGTACTTGAGTTTTAGTCTCTATTTCACTGCATTTCTCTGAAATTCATATACATTTATGTTCTATCCTCTCTTTTTAAAGGATTTCCATCTCTCATGAGTAGAAATAGGAACTAATATTAGTGGTTTGGACATAATCACTGATTTCATATCTCCTGATACAGGTTGTATGGCACCTTTTCTTATAGAAACAACAGTTTAACCATGGCACAACCACAACTCCTGGAAGGGACCATCATTCAGTAAATACACACACACACACAGATAGATAGATATAGATATAGATATAGATATAGATATAGATATAGATATAGATATAGATATAGATATAGATATAGATATAGATATAGATATAGATATAGATATAGATATAGATATAGATATGCAGAAAGATTAATGTTCAATTCCTGCATGCCACATCACAGAGCCACTTCAATTTTGTGTTAACAAACACTGGCCATAGATAATCTGAATCAATGGTCTGAGTTTCCTATGTTCTTATTACCTCAAATATTTAGCATTAATTTCCTATAGGATGGATAGAATGCAAATGCAATAAAGAATCAGTTCACAGTAGTTGTTTCCAAGTCTTTCATGTCTAGGTACTAGTGAATTGGAGAAAATACAGAAAGGCACCCAACTCCTTTCTCCTCATCAGATAAATGTATTTGGAAATGACTGGTAGACATATCCTCCTTTCCAATCTAAATAGAACCTGATGCTAAGGTACTATTCTACTTGATCTCACAAAATGCATCCCATAAACTATTCCCCATCTTCTTAATTGAACCAACAAAATGTCTTGGTAGCATTCTGCTCCTCTTGCCTTCTGTTTAAGACTGTGGGTGATGGGAACCAAGCAGGCAAATGGCAACAGTGCTAACAGACTTAATCATTTGGAAAATGCTGAGTAATTCTTAACACCTCAGCAGGGAACAAGGACAAGGTTGTAGTGATTCATGTCTGCATATAAAAAATGTGGCCTTGAAGCTACTGTGAGCTGTTCACCTACTGTTGTCACTCCATTCCTCCTCTTACTGGCTTATTGCTGAGCATGTGTCCCATTTTACAGACAAAAGGGCTCTATTTACACAAACATCCAGTCCAAGTTTAGTTTAAAATCAATATCCAGCATTAGAAGGGAGAGCAAGTAAGTTGGACATCAGCCATTAGGTTCTTGGATAGCAGACTAACCTATTATGCAGGTCAGTCTTCTCCACTGTGGTGAGATGCAATGTGCTTGCATTTATGTTACAACCATTAGTCCTCAGTTTGTTGCAAAGCATATAAATGAACATATGCAAATTGGCATCATTTGTCCTCCTTCTTGGCAAAACAAGCAAGCAGACTTTTGTGCACATCATTTTACTTCTTGGTCCCTGTCGGTGATTCCTTGGAGAAATGGACAGCCTTGCAGAGATGGCTGAGAGCACTAAGGCACTGGAGATAAGGCTTGTTTTTTCCAGGCCTCACAGTGGTGGGATTCAGCAGGTTCGCCCCAGTTTGTCAGAACTAGTAGCAGAAATTCTGGCTGGGCCCGCTCATCCAAGTTTTGAAATAACGCAGGGCTTTCCCCTTGGCCACAACCACCATACCACACCCACAGAGTAGTTAGTAATTTTTTAAAATCCCACCACTGAGGCCTCATCATGACTACAAGCTGTGCTCCTGCAAGTCTTTGTTACCACCAGTGACTAATTAGAATCATGCAGCCTGATTTATCAGAAGAACATTCAGTTGCTAGACACGAGCAACTGTATTATACAGCCCATTGTAAAATGGATGGAGACATTTTGCCAGCAATAACTGTGACACACCAGTACTGTCTTTCAGATTTCTTAGGGATGCAGACAACAAATTCCTGCAGAGGAATGAATGTTCTTACAAGGTACAGTATTAGTTTTCACAATTTGTGAAATATACATGAATGGAATGAGAGTGACAATGAGGCATCCATGCTGAAAGCTATGCATCAGCCTCATAGTGGAAAGATCTTTTTTGTGTCCAAAGTGTTTTGAATTTTGACTTCTTAGTTGATGTTTAGGAGTGTGTGTATGTCTGTGTGTGAGAGAGGGGGGGTAGAAGGAGGAGAACACCACAGAAAACTGGTTGATAGCTTCATCCAGTTTATAACAGTTGCTTGTCATCTAAATATTGACATTTTAAAGTGGTTTTTTATCCATATTTGGATGATACTTTTGATCCTACTGATGCTCCTAAGTGTAAAACTTCCTAAGGGTAGAGATGTATTCATTGCAGCTATATATGTTACTTCTATCCACTGAAGAGGTATATCATAATAAGCCCTTCATGTGGAGGAAGAAGGAATGCCCTGTAGTTTCTGGCACTATGAGTTTTGAGCTAAATGTGGTGGTACATTTGATCTCACTCTTGGTTTCATCCTCATCTACTGATAGCATGGATACAGTTCTTGAAGTGACATATATTTTCTACCTGCACTACAGGGATTAATCACTAACCCAAGTGGACAAGGTCATTTAGATAATTGAGTTTGTGTGTTTGGGTAAATAATTCCCAACTTGCACAAATAAAATATAATAAATAGTAACAAATAGAAGACCAAAACTGAAAGTAAGCATAAACCAGTGATGGCGAACCTTTTAGAGACCGAGTGCCCAAGGAGGAGGTGGTGCATGGGCAGGAACCATGTGTGCCCACACACCCAGGTGATTTTGCCAGCGCATCTCCAGCAAAGTCATGTTGGTACATGCGCACATGTCCTGCTTGACCCCCGTGGGTGCACCTAACCCCTGTGGGTCTCCCAACCCCCCTGTGGGTGTGCCAAAAAAAAACCATGGGTTTGCCCAACCCTTTGGAGTGTATCTGATCCTCCCATGCATGTGCCCACCTCCTAGGAGTAGTGTGTGTCTAGTCACCTCACCATGCCCCACTGCTGCCTCCCAGCCAGGATTTCAGCCTCCTCTCTTGCCTCCCCATTGGTGGGGAAGCTGCCATTGGTACCGGCAGGCAGGGTGGGGCAAGGCTTTCCCTTGACAGCATGTGTGCCAACAGAAAAGCTTCTGCATGCCACTTCTGGCATGTGTGCCATAGGTTTGCCACCACTGGCATAAACCATACTACTGATATTCCCAGGTGCATGGGCTTCTCCACAGATGTTTTTCTATTTAATGTGTGGTGGTTAAATTAGGGGGTAACTATAATTACCCCATAATTTGTAATGAATGCAAAAGCTACATTTGAATTAAAACCCAATGACTATGCAATATATAGCTCAATGCAGGGAAATCTGTTGTGGAATCATCTCCTTTTTAGTGGAATAATTTGATTTTGTTCAGCTGGCAGGGGTTGTTTAAGTATGCCTTTATCAGGTTGCCATTGCTTTAGTCTGCTTTTTCCCCAGTGTGATTAATTGATTCAAAAGCAAAGGAAAGCTCACAAGTTTAGTTCCTCTTAACTGAGCACCTGTTGTCTGCAAACAATTTAACAAAAGAAAGAAGGGAAAGCTTTCAAAGCAGCTATGCAACATAGCATTGCTAGGTCACTTCAGGAAAATAAGCTTTAAAAATAGTTGGAAATGCACAATTACCATCTTGTCCAAGCACAGCTCTCTTTCTCTGCCCCTGTTGATTTCTGCAAATAGTTTGATGTCTGAATGTCTACAGCAATTTCACCTGCATAAACCCAATTTGAAAAATGTGGATCACAGAGAATTCAAGAATATTTTTCTCCATTAAGTAGTTGTAACCTTAAGAGAGGGTTAAGTGAATTCAATTTAATGTAATTGCACAAACCTCCCCTGATCAAGAACTCTGCCTTACCAGACCATAATAGAGAAGAGCTAAACATGCAGGAAATGGAAGGAGGAATTGGTATGTAGTACCCACATATGAAAATCTGCTCCAAAAGTATGAGAAATTGTTTTGGTGGTGTGGAGGGTTGTCAAAAGAGAGGCAAGACATTCCCATTGCTCTAATGGAATTCCAAGCACACCATGTTAAAGTTTATTATAGATCTTGTGGGAAATGTGTGGCAAAATAGATGTGGGAAACTAAGGGTGTAACTAGACAGCTTAGTTATCTGAGCCTGGGTCAGTTTAGATCATGCAGAACAAGGTTGCTTAGAGATGCAGTGTGATGTGAGGAGAAACATATCTGGCTCTCGACAATGCTATTCCTGGGCATATGGAAATGCTTCAGGCTTCCCTTGTAGCCCAGCCAGGGGAAACCTCTCCAACCGTCCCACTTTCTCCACTCCAGACCTGGAGTGCACCTTCCAAAAAGGGAAAATAAAGATGGGCAAAGTCTTAAAGCACCTGCCCTTCCATTTTGGCAACTGACATGAACTACTGGTCTCCATCTTCAACCAAACCTCTGAGAACCCAGGTACTGGACTTAGCACCCCAGAATACCCCAGTGAATGTCTTGACAAAGACAAAACACTGTTATACTATCTCTGGTTCTGCCTCAGCATTCCCAACACATGTCCATTTGTTTGTGATAAAGGACTATTGGAAAAATGAACATGTTAAGAATTTTGGGTGCTCATAGATGCTTTGATGTTTTACTTTTACAGTGTAAGTGTACTATCCATGCATTGCAAAAATGTGTATCTGTAGAAGTAGATGGGCAAGTACAACTCCACTTTGTGATCCCAATTATTCATGCAGTATCTCCTTCTGACCATTTGGTGGCTGCCATTCTAACATTACACAGCCAGCAAAGTCATCATGCTGGAAGTTTATTCCAGAGCTTTTGATATATCAGAATGAAAGAAAGCAGAAATATTTCTATTTTCAGTTCTGGTAACCTCTCTTCTGGGAACTGAAAGGATAATCTAGTCCAGTGGTTCCCTACGTGAGGCCCACACCCCACAGGGAGACTTCAATTCCCCAAAGCCTAAGTTAGTACATTGGCTGATTAGTTCTTTGGGGAATTGACTTAGGCTTCTGGGAATTGAAGTCCCAAAACCAAAGGTTGGGAAAAACTGACTAGTCAAAAGAAACATAGGAACAAACCTTAATTCACATTTTTGCTGCTGTTCCTTGTTTCTTTTTGCACAATATTTTTGATCTTGCTCTTTTTGGGAGGGGGGAACGGGAGGCAAGAAAGGTAGTGTGTGTTCCTTTATTGTGAGTCACTTTAACTACTTTGTCTGCTGAAAGACAAGCATGAAAAATTCAAAAAAATATAATTATTCATAGAACATAAGAAATTCTCTTGATTTTTTGAAAACCATAAATCGCTGTTCTGTCAACATTAACATCCATTAACTCTCTAGATTTCAAGCAAGATATTTTTCCACCCATCCCTGGATGTGCTGGTTAGAGGAGCGGGGAAGCTCCCTCATTCAGAACCTATATTTCGCCAGAGTTACAACCATTCGTTAGAGTTAAGCTGAAAAACACATAGATGTTGGAAATGTCTAACAATGCTGGGCAGAATCCAAGTGAGGTAATTCAAAGTGTAATGTCCTGCAGGTGTTAGCAGTATACTTAATCATTGGCTTGTAGTTATTTGAGTCAGAAATTGTCCCATTGAAAGGGAAAGGGCTAATAGCTGACAACTCTAATGGCAACAGCAGCAGCTGCAACAACAACAGAGCAACAAATTTAATGATGATTTTAAATTAAAGATGTATGAGAATCTAATCTCAGTATTATTTATAAAATAATTCACCCAGACCTGCCAATGTATTCATATTTAGGGTAGAAAAGCACTTGGCACATGACAGATCTGCCACTTTAATTTGAGATCATTGCAACGTGTAGTACAGCAGATTCTGGATACAGTAGGAGGGAATTTTCTTGATCTTAGAATGCTTTGGAAATGAATTCACATAATAAATTCTGCCATTATGACAACAATATAATGAATACCTTGCTGTCATGATACAACCATTGCAGGTGAAATCTGGTATGAACTTTGTTTAGATTAGTTGTTGATCAGAAATTACAAACATTTGTAAAATTGGAAAAAGTGAAACTGAAAGCTCTTCCCATCCCTTAGGAATGAGTGAGAATTTTATTTAGTTTGTTTTTTTTTAATCAGAATTTACCTACATTTGCAAAAAGAAGGAAAAAAAAGAAAACCAAATGCAAGAAAGCAAAATGGACAGAAACTAAGCACCAAACAGAAACAGGCTTCAAATCATCCTTCAACTTAAATTTAATCATTTTCAGTGAAAACTACTTTAATCACATTTAGCTGAGGTCACTGGGTGTTGAATCATTGATTCATACACATGCTTGAAAGAATTTGCCTTAGGACTATGACAAGAGCATTTTTCAATTATTAATCAAGTAATTGACAAATGAATCTGATATATTGATTTACATTAGGGTCCTGATAATGCTACATCATTTCCAGATAAGAAACCATTTATTGGTTAATGAACCTCTTTCTAAGCGTATGGTATTCTCTTAAAGTTCTCATTTCTCAGGTTATAACAACTGTAATTTATCAATATCAAATTCTGAGGAAAAAATCATGAGCAGCTGAACATACAATTGGCTCGTAACATCAAAGTCCCACAAGGTAATATGTTACTATAACTGTAACGCATTTTACAATAAATTGAGCACCTGTGGCAGATAACAACTGCTCTGGTGGTACTAATGATGTGTTTTTAATAAATAAATATGTTTACATCCTTAAATATACTCTTATTTTCAATCAGAATGACTCTAACCAGAAAAAGAAAGGCCTTGTTAATCACTATATAGGCTTCCAAATGCCATTTGAAAGAATAATTGTAATTTATTTCCTCACTCCTTAATATCACAGAGCCAAAGGTATTGGAATGATCAGTAAAACAATGTAGACATAGCATGTATTAAAAAAAGGATCTATGACCTTGATATTTAAAATATAAATAATATAGTATCAGAATTTCTCAAAGTTCTGAGTCTTTTTCTTTAAAAAAAATACCAGTAGATAGTGACTTACTGCCAAAAGATAGAAAGGACAATTTACCTATCCCTGCCTTTCTATTGCATAGAAAAGTATAAACTGAGTTTGCAGACTATAAAATGGAAAATTATTACTCTATTTTTTTTAAAAAAAACCTCTAAAACTCAGTAGAGGAAAGCAAACTTATTATTGGCAATGGAAGTAACTGACCCAAGATTAACACAAAGTTATTACAATTAAATAAGCTGGATATTTTCTAATAGAATGGGGAAACTATTTAACCTGGGTTTTTTCCATCAATGTTTTTCCACTGATAAGTTAATCAGGTATGGATGAGTATAGAGAATGAAAGCAGTTGTGAAAAGACAGGATCAACACTAAACTACATGATTCTTCCCATTCCAAGATCTGCATTGCTCAGACCCATATGGGCAAGTCTTAAAGCCAGTTTAAAAAAATAAGTACATTATGTGAGAAGATTAAAATTATAAGAGATGGAGAAAGGAAAAGCAAGAGAAATGTTTTCAGTGAGTGGGTAGAAAATTGAATGTTTAACATTCCTGCAGTATTTTCCTTTTTCTAAACCTCAACATGGGAGCAAAAGAAAGGGGCGGAATAAAATCATAGTTAAGATTTTTCAGTTTAGTAAGCTTTTTAGTGTAATGAAGGAATATAAATGTAAACACCAATTTAAACACCATCTTTTCAACTTAAACATCATTTTGTTAGACTTTCTTAACCTTATTATCAAATTAATGTGTGAGCATATTACACTGACTTTTCAGTCTTGGATCTGGCCCTATAAAATATTTTTCCAAAGACCAGTATAATGTACATAGGTATTCTGATTGTTGTTGATGTCCCTGTCATACCTGTCAAGTTTCGGGAAATTCCTGTCAAATAAGGGAAATTTCCCATCCAAAATGGGAAACTGGACAGCTATGCTTATCCTGTGCTGGCCTCCAGTCTAACTCCAGTCTAATTGCAGTCTAACTAATATGGGATGACGGCAGAAAAGAGTGTAAAATATGGGGGTTTGATGGAAATTTCCCGAAACTTGACAGGTATGGTCCCTGTTGTTATTGAACAAAAAGACAGTGTCATTTTTCCAAAACACCTTTAATTTTATAAAGCAGTGGTGCCCAAACTACGGCCCATGGGCTGGATTTGACTCACACCGCCCTCATCGCTCTCAGAAGCGGAAGTAAAACATGCCTGCATATGCGCAGGTGCATTTTACTTCTGCTTCTGGTGGAAGGAGTCACGTGACCAGCCCATGGCCTGAAACGTTTGGGCACTCCTGGTCTAAATTAAGGGAGAAGGATAGAAAATTGTCATGGAGTGTTGAGTAGTTTTCATGTTAGTGAGGAAATAAAACACTTTTCAAATGTATTTAAGAGTACTGATGTATCTATTTTGTACCTTCTAAGCTTTACTAAAAGACAGCACACATCTTTCCTCTAAAATCTCCATTATCTGTAAGGCTTGTACTGCATTTCAGAAGAACAAAATGCAATCAAAAGCAGGAATATCGTTTTAAAATATGCATACAATGGAAAAATATGCAAGAAAATGTTTAAAGAGCAGATGCATATTAAAAATGCATGCCTGAGGAAGACTACTGAAATATGTGCATTTAAAAATGGAGCAGAGAAAATATATAAAAATATTCTTGCAGGAAGTAAAACATTTAAGTCTCACAGCCAGATATGAACAAATGATAGACTGAGAATACTGATGGGATTCAGAAAAACATGGCAAACTCAAGATCGCAAGTTTTTCCACAGCTCTTCCTTTTGACAAGACACTTATTTCTGTTCTAGTTACTATAGACAACAATACTCAAGCAGATTTTAATTAAAAAGTTACACGTCTAAAGCACAAGACTAAATTGTATTATTGTTATGCATAACATTTATAGACATCGGGCACCATTGTGATAACTGAGTCTGTCATCTTTAAGTAATGTTGATCATAAAAATCCCCCTATATTTTCTACTTTCAAGCTCATGAAATGGAACATTTCTTTGGTAAAAAGACTTCTAAGCAAATAAATTTTTTATCTTATTTTATTTTATTTTTCAGTGGTTATCTGCTGTTAAAATTGTACACAAGATTTATTTATTTATTTATTCCTTTACGTTTGTATTGCCGCCCAGTCGGCAAGCAACTCCAGGCGGCTCACAGAAATCAGACATCACCTACATAAAAATTACTGACCTTAAAAACTTTTTAAAAACTATTAAAAATACCCTCCCAACCCCACTAATTAAAATTATAAGTAAAAGTGTGAACGGCCTTCCATGTATGAGCCAGCAAGGGGGTACTATCACATCACCAATATGTCCCACACCTGCTTTGCCACCCAAGGTTTTCAAATATTTCCAGAAGGGCAATAGCTCTGTCTGGAGATGCAGCTCAGTCAGCAGGAGGTTCCACAGGGCTGGAGCAGATACCGAAAAGGCCCTTATTCTAGTGCTAGAGAAGTGAGCCTCTCTAGCTGATAGCACCTTTAAGGAGCCCCTTCGGTCTGCTCTGGTGGGACAGACAGATGTCCTTGGGGAGATGTGCTCTCTAAGGTATCCTGGCCGACTACTCTCTTTCTCATTTTCTCTCACTCTTTCTCTGCTCTTCTAATACCTTCAATTATTATTATATTTATGAACATTTTTACGAGCAACAAAAAGTTCCTCCATCCATTACAGCATCGTTCTGGGAGAAGGGGATGGAAAATGTTCATCTTTCAGGAACTTCAAGACTGTGCAAAATTAATTCACTTGTTCTAAGTGAAGGAAATACCTTTTCCTTGGGAACCATGTCACACATTCAGTTTCCCAAGTCATTCAACATCTCAACAGCTAGCATACCACCCAAAATAGCATGTAAATGAAACAAGATTCAAGAGATGAACATCTATAACACCATAAATCTCAAATCACAAAATTCATCACTCCCAGATTCAGGTGATGAAATCAGATGGTTCCTAATCCTAACCTCAAATGCAAGGTGACACAAATACCTCTCTTGCCCATTCTTCTCTATTTTCAAAAGAAGAAACTGGACTCTTATTGTCCATTTCTCTAATTCTTGGTCTTTCTTCCTTCCTTCCATTCATCAAATGCCCTCCTGTCCACTTGCACAGCTCACACTTGCTGTGCCAGAAGAAGGCTGCAGGGTACAAGGTGTGATTCCCAGAGCCTCCACTGCCAGGGATTGTTACCACTCTGTGAACACTAAGCATTTAAGGGAAGAAAATAGAAAGAGACTTAGAATACAGTGGAACCTCAGTTAACAAGTGGCTTGGTTAACATAAAAATCACATAACAAAAGGAAATCCATAGAAAACAGTAGCTCGGTTTACGGAATTCTTTTCAGAATGGATTAATTGGTTTTCAATGCATTCCTATGGGAAACCATGCTTCGGTTAATGTATTTTAGTTTTCAATGTATTGGTATGGGAAATTACATTCAATGTATTGCTAAGGGAAATTGCATTCAATGCATTGCTATAGGAAATTCAGTTAAAGCAATTTTCGCTGTAAGAAACATCCCAGTGGACACATCAATTATGTTAACTGAGGTTCCACTGTATAAGAGTACCTCTGTTGGACGAGACCAAAAGCTTATTCAGTCCGGCATTTTTGATCGCACAGGGGCTTATGAGTGAAACAGCACCTTACTCATGTTCCCTAGCAGGTGCCACTGATACTGGAGGTGATACATATCAGACATGATTAACGGCTAAAGATAGCCTTATCTTTTATGAATTTGTCAAATTCTCTTTGAAAGCTGCTCAGCTTGAAGTCTGTCACTATGTCTTCATTACTGAAACCTGTCAGATGGCCTCAAAGATTAGTCAGAAATTACTGCAAGTGGCACCTGATTTATTATCAGGCTTCAGGACATTTTCTAAAGCTTAATCAAGAGAAATTCAAAAACTTAACCTTAAATGTTGGGCATCATATATATTTCAATTGCAATCATGCTCCCTATGTCCTACTGAAATATATAGCAACAGTAAATAATGATGCATGCCATAGTGAAGTTCCTAATTTCTAGGATACTTTTAGCATGTGTGTAGAAAACAGGTCTTGGAGGTAGGCTGTTCATGTTCCTATTTTGTAAACATGCCATTGGAGCTCAAAGACTATTTGACTAAAGTCATCCATCAAATCTGTTGCAACATCAGGCAGCTATCAACTCATCCTATTTATCAGAACAGAGTCACTAATTGAAGCTTTCACAGCAGGCTGAGGAATATGTGACCTTCCAAAATGTTAATAGGCTGTGATACCCAGGATCCTTCACCAATCATTATTCTGGCCAGAAATGATGTGAGTTTAATTCAATACAACATTTGAAGGGCCACACTGGACTAATGTGTGCAGTTAGTGAATTTTATTGTGAAGTGGATAGTGGAAAACCTCTTTAAAATAATCAGCAACATTGCTGCTTTTAGGTTTTTTTTTTAACATTTTGAACTTGGAGTTGGTTTTCATTGAATAAAATGATACAAGAGAAAGGGTAGACATTTTATTTCCCTAATACTGTGTGTGTACAAATGTCTGTCTATCAAGATGCAGGCTACAGTCATGAACTTACATTGATTAGCACTTAGCCATTAAGGTGTCACTGGGGGCCTCAGTGTTGTCTTTGCTACAAGAGCCAAGCATAACTAGGAAAATCAGATAAAATGTTACATTTGCTACCATAAGATATTGAGGTGTCTGCTGACCAGGAGGGATTTAAAGGGAGATTGTATAGCTCCATATTCAGAGATGATAAGGCTATCTGGATCTGTTAGTCAACAAAGGCAGCACATTGCTACACAGCAGTTACAAGGGAAAGTGATTGGCAAACGTGATTGGCAAATCTTGTGTCACTTTGTGAGCAGAATACTGGGCTTTAATCTGACCCAGTAAGACTCTTCTTATGTGTACAATACATCATGGTAATGTAGGGCCACATGAACTAAACATAATTACAGTATTAGATAGTATCCTCTGCCATATAACTTTTAATGACAAGGAAATATGGGGTTGAATGGGAAACTGGTGGGATATTAGTAGGATAACTTAAAAACAAAAATTTGTATAGTGAAAAGAAATGGTATTCCCAGTGGTAATGTATGGGTGTGAGAGCTGGACCATTAGGAATGTGGAGGGTAGAAAAATAGATTCCTTTGAGATGTGGTGTTGGAGGAGAGTGTCGAGAGCAAAGAGATGGCAAAGAGAACAAATAGGTCAATCTTAGAATAAATCAAACTTGACTGCCCATTGGAGGGTCAAATAGTGAAAATGAAGCTTAAATACTATGGACACCAAATGAGAAGTGAGGATTCACTTGAGAAGGCCTTGATGCTGAGAAAGGTGGAGGACAAAAGAAGAAGGGGTGTCCAAAGATGAGATGGATGGATGGTGTGGTAGACGCAGTGGGCACAGAGCTAGATGGGCTTAGGAGGATGGTGGAGGACAGAGGTGCCTGGATGGCAATGGTTCGTAGGGTCGCAAAGGGTCGGAATTGACTGTGCGACTGGACAACAACAAAAAACTGTATAACAAATGCTATGTTCTTTAGACAAAAAGAAACAAAAGCTGGGACACATGGGTAAGTGCAGTAGTTGCAGGAGTGAGCATATTATGCTTTCCAGGTGTTCTTTGACTTCAGTTACCAGTAGCCCTAGTCAGTACACCTGCTGATCAGGCGTCTGGGAACTGAAGTCCAAGAATATCTAGAGAGCTGGGTTTGCTGACCCCTGCTCTTGTTTTAAAAATCACTTCCTTGCCCTCCCCCATACAAAATGAATGTTGCTGAAAGCCCTTCTCTACCTGCTGTGTGTCTTATTGATCAACACTGCTGGAATCTACCCTGTGCTGGCTTTTCAAGCAAGCCAAGTTACCAAAAAGACCATAGTATTCTTCTGTTGTTGTTTAAAAAGAGAGAAAAATAAATGTTTAACAGAATGTTTAATCTCAGAGTGTCTGTGCTTTATTGCAGCAGAGTTGCAACCCAAAACACATATAACAATATTTACTTGCCTGGCTGACAGTGGAGTTATGAAAATTGAGTGGGAAAGAACCATGACAAAAAACTCTTGATTTGGTTCATCTTTGTATAGATAATAATAAGGGGAATAATATTTCTCATTTATTAGAGGCAAGGAGGTTATATCATTCTTGGGAACACTTTGCACATTTGTGCAATTTCCTTTTTCACATTTCTATGAGAGACACGATATTAAAAAATGTGGCCAAGTAGCACTTTTAATGAACTGGCAAATGCAGTAGCACTGGATGGATTATACCAGATGGGCAGGATATAAATGTAATAAATAAATATAAGTTAGGTAAGTCTCAGGGGAGGTTCATGAGCCAAATTTTGTCACCCAGATACCAGTCACCACATTTCTCATGCTCATAGGACAACACTGTTGTGTTTGAGGACAAAACACTGAATTTGCACTGCACAAAAAATGTTATTTTTCACACTTTGTACAAAATGAAGTCAACCATACCTGTCAACCGCGGCTCCGGACAATCCGGGACCTGCACACAACGGTTCTGCGCAAGTCGCCTTCTATGCATGCGCAGAAGGCTATTACGCTTGCGTAGAACCCTTTTATGCTTGCGTAGCCTTCTACGCAAGCAGCATAGCCTTCTACACAAGCGTAAAAGGGTTCTACGCAAGTGTGAAAGCCTTCTACGTATGCGTATTTATTTATTTATTTATTTATTTATTTATTGTTAAATTTTTATACCGCCCACTCAGCCAAAGCCGACTCCGGGCGGTTCACAACAGTGGGTAAAAACAGATAAAACAGATAAAAACCAGCAATAAGAACCCACCCCTAAAAAGAGAGGGGTGCAGGAACTGAAGAAACCGTGGGGCAGGCATCCTCCCCTATATTAACCACCCAACAGAAGCCACCCCTCCACCTGCACCCCAAACTTGGCTCGCCAGCCAGGTTTTTAGTTCTTTTCAAAAGGGCAACAACGCCGTCTGGAGACGCAGTTCCACAGGCAGGAGGTTCCAAAGGGCAGGTGCCGACACAGAGAAGGCTCTCCTCCTTGTGCCAGAGAGGCGAGCCCCCCTGGCCGATGGCACTATTAGAGAGCCCCTCCGGTCCACTCTGGTTGGACAGACAGATGTCCTTAGGGTGATGCGGTCTCTAAGGTAACCTGCCCCACTACCATATAGGGCTTTAAAGGTCAAAACCAGCACCTTGAATTGCACCCGGAGGCAAACGGGTAACCAGTGCAGCTCCCGCAGCAGTGGTGAGGCATGGGCATAACGTCCACACCCCATCACCACCCGGGCCGCCACATTCTGGACCAGCTGCAGCCTCTGAATGGTCATCAACGGCAGCCCCATGTAGAGCGCATTACAATAATCTAGTCTGGAGGTCACCAGAGCATGAGTGACCATGAGCAAAGAGTCCCGGTCCAGGAGCGTGCACAACTGGCAAATCACCCAAAGTTGGGCGAAGGCCCTCCTGGCCACAGCCGCCACCTGTTCTTCTAGCAGCAGCAGCAAATCCAGGAGGACCCCCAAGTTGCACACCGGGTCGGTCTGGGGCAAAATAGCCCCATCCAAAACCAAAGATGGTAGCTCCCGGGATAACACAGGACCCCCCCATCCACAGCCACTCAGTCTTACTAGGATTCAGCTGTAACCCATTTGCCCCATCCAGACCCCAACTGCCTCCAGACAACTGGAAAGGACTTTGACAGCATCACTGGGGTCCCCACGGGCCGAGATGTACAACTGTGTATCATCCGCGTACTGATGGTACCGCACCCCGTGGGAACAGATGATCTCACCCAGCAGCTTCATGTAGATGTTAAATAGGAGAGGAGAGAGTACCGAGCCCTGAGGCACCCCATATTTTAGGGACCTAGGACTGGACTTCTCGCTCTCCAAACACACCGACTGGGTCCGGCCCCTCAGAAATGAGGAAAACCAGGACCACACAGTGTCCTGGATCCCCAATCCTCAGAGCCGTTCCAGAAGGATACCATGGTTGACGGTATCGAAAGCTGCTGAGAGGTCAAGAAGAGCAAGGATGGATGGATGACCGCCATCCCACTCTCGCCAGAGATTATCCATCAGTGCGACCAATGCAGGTCAGTACAAATATCCAGGTCTGAATCCTGTCTGGAAGGGGTCCAGATATTCCACTTCATCCAGTACCCCCTGCAACTGATGCGCCACTGCCTTTTCCAATACTTTCCCCAAAAAAGCGACGTTGGAAACAGGTCTATAGTTGGTTATGACTGCTGGATCGAGGGATGGCTTCTTCAGGAGGGGGCGCACCAAAGCATGTTTCAACGGTGCAGGAAATATCCCCTCCTGAAAAGATGCATTAATTATAGCCCCGACCCAGCCACCTGTCACCATAGAAGGTGATTTGTGCAGAAGGGCTGCGAAGTACCTCCTTTCCCCCGCTGCCAAATTCCAGGGTTTCGGCAGCACAGGGCGGGAAATGGTGTAAATTGGCGCCGAAAATCGTGAAATCCCGGCCAATCCTGGAAGGTTGACAGGTATGGTGGAAACACTCATTGTTCTTGGCCTGGAGAAGAAAAAAAACTCTCACAGAGGTTTTGAGCAATCTTGATAGACTGTTGTGTCATGTTATAATGGATGTTCTTTGATACTAGCTAGACATTAGTGAGGTTTATTCGTGGCGGTGGTGGTGGCTGCAACTCATATCTGAGAATGCATTCCCCCCCCCCCCCGAAGCAGGAAACATGCCATTGGCATGAATTTGTTTAAGGTGGATCTCGGCTTGCCATGAAGTGACCCACACTATGATCACAGAGCCATCTCCTGTAGCACATATGAAATGAGACATGCAGCCTTGAGGATATGGACAAGGTGCGCCTTCACAGCCAGTCCATTTGGCATGGCCTCTTCCACCTCCATGACTGTTGTGAATCAGTGTTCTTCCTTTGCTCATTTTTCTGTTTGGCCCAATATGATGGTTTCTAGTAGCATTTCCTCCACTGAGGGGACCATCACCCCACCTAAAGGGGCTCATCCACCCGTAGCCATTGGCCCCTTTAGGGAATCAATTTATTTACCACTGTTCAACACTCAGCATTGAGTCACTGGCTGTACGGTCTACTCCATTACCATAGTGTGACATCTTATGGAACCATCACACTGGTATTTTATGTCTATATTGGTGCACTCAAGTCAACATGGAACTAACTCCATATTAGAAATCTGACTACTGAAGCACCAGGAAGAAGTCCCCAGCCTGATAACATGCTACACTTTATAAAAAAAATAGAGGTGGAAAACATGGGGTAGTTTTGTGAACCAAAGTCCTCCAAGATGTTTTAAAAGAAAAATATCCTGGGCACTTTTTGCTCCTGGAGGCTATGAATGTAGCATTTTTTAAAATACCAGGAGCTTCTGGTAGTTCATCTTACAAACTCTCCATCCCTCACTTTAAAATGGCACACCCATTCAGCTATTTCCATGCTCTCTGTAGCCCATGGAGGGGGCTAGTGTACAAACTGGGCTCTCAAGTCTCATGAATTTGGCTTCCTTCATTATGGAGGAATTCCCAAAATTATTTCCAAAGGGAAAAGACTGCAGGTGATTTATATGTGGCCAGATATCAAAAGTATGGGACTTCTTTGGGACTCTTCTGGTTAGGGATAATTAAAGAACATGTTTAGGCAATAAATAAGTACCTGATATTGTGTATTAGAAAAATATTCTGATACTGTATTTGCAATTAATCAACATTTGCAATTAATTCTCCATAGAACATTATAAGCAAAAATTAAAACTCTTTGTTGGATCCCATTTCAAAACCTGACATATTAAAGAGTATAACTTGGAATCTATTTCAATCAGATTCTGTGTTAGGCTTATGAATATAGCTCTCCTTCTCTGTGAGCTTCCTGTGCAATAAATACTCATTTTTCTCATTCTCTTTTTATGCATGGCAAACTGGTTCACTAGTAAATAATGAAAATCTAAGACCCTATTTTTAATATGGCTGTCTCTTGTTCATTTCATATTCTTCCTCAAACCAATTAGTATGCACAAGTAAGTGAATTGAAGCCATGGTGTCACATATATTCTGTATAGTCCCAGGAATGCAAGAATGAAATCATATGCCTCACCGGGAAGATTATAACATCAGGGCCACTAATACTGACAATGTCATTTATAATAAACCTACAACTTAAAATAGATGCAGTGAAAGGTGCCCTGGTATGTTTTTTAAAAAGAAGTCAGTTTCTTATATGGCAAATTTAGAGGAGTGAATAATGGGGTATGTATACCTTGAGAAAGAAGTGTTGTGGCACAGTTCATTATGTGAACTTCATCTTGCTATTCTAACCATTAAGAGAGGCAAAGAGGACATGCTTGTGAAACCAAATTTAAATTCATCAGGGAGGAAAATCAGTAGCGAACCTGTGACTTTACATTTTTTGTTAAACTTCAACTTCCATAATCCCCCAGCAGCAGCTATGTTTGCTGTGGCTGATGGGAGTGGAATAAAAAAAAATGTGGTTCCATATCCTTGAATTAAGGAACAAACCTCTGAGCATTTATTGTAGGATAGGCTAATGACTGTCCAGCATAGATATCCACAGGACAAATCAAAGCTTTAAAAGGGGGGGCAATGCAGCCCAAGGGTGAGACCCGTGAGATGGAAAAGAGCATGTACCAAAGTGATTAGAAGCGTTTGACAGGCAAGTCATCTTACTTTGTGCTCGGCAGAAAGTTCATATTCTCAGCCTTATCTGAAAAGATTTGTAGCAGAAAGGAAAACAATAGGTTTCTCCCCGCCCCCTGCTCCCACCCCCATGTGGTGAACAAGTGACCTGAATCCAATGGGTCTAGCTACATCAATAATCTTATCATTATCACCTCATTGCTCTCTTCTTGAGCCTGGTCAATTCTTCAGCTTCTCTTCAACAAATTGCTAATTCTGTGTACTCACACACATGACCCATATAGATAGAAATGGTTCTCAGGAGTGATTTTCATTCACCATCTTGAGCAACAATCTGAAGAATAAAAATTCTATTCACTTCAGAAGCAAGTACAGTGGTACCTCGGATAAACTCCGATTTGGATAAAGTCGCAGTTTTCATGCACATGTGATGCATTGCGTAAAGTCCAAAACTGCTTTAAAAATGGACGTTGTCTGAGGTATTTGGCATAGGAACCTCGGAAAAAGTCCATTTTTGGACGTTATCCAATGCATTGCCCATCTGATTTGGATAAAGTCCAAAATCGGATAAAGTCCAAACTTGTGGAACGGAGTTTGGACTTTATCTGAGGTTCTACTGTAATGTAGACTGCAGCTCAATTTATTTCTACTCAGAAATGAGTCCTATTCAACCAAATGGGTTTACACTCTGGTTACTGCCTATTGTAATGAGGACCTATACACCTAATTTTTTTAGAAGTCACTGGCCTGCAGTTCCTGTAATTTCACACCATTGGCTATTCTGGTTAGAGTAGACTGGAGTTGTAGAACAGGATCATCTGTAGGGCCACAGGTGCTAGTTCCTGGTCATTTGTTGGTCAAAATCCTGTTGTTTAGTATAGTAAAACATACTAGAGTAGGCCCATTAAAGCACTGGGGATCCAGTGAGCCAACCCCTCCATAGGAACTTATGGATAAACTGATTCACTGGATTCCTATTGATTTGTGAGGTCACAGTTAGAGTACACCCGCATGAATCAATGGAACATGTAGAGAAATTAACTCGCCAAACTCTAATTGATTCAATAGACCTACTCTAGTGCAATTTACTATGTTAAGAGCAGTTGCATTCTAGAAGCTCAGGTCTCTTTGTGGAGAGATCAAAAATAATCCTCACAGGGCTTAGAATGGGAAATGGGATTGTTCTATGGAAAATGTGTTGTCTTCTAGTCTCCGTCATGAAAAAGAAACTTGAAAGATTGAACTGTTTTCTAACCCATTTTCTTCTATTTCTACTAATATGAAATTTGGGTAGTATATTTAGTATTCATGCCAGAAATTATTCTGGATTGAAAGGATTTTTGCAGAAGAAACTCCACTCAGGGAATGCCCAAATGAGGCTCCTTTCATGTCCCCAAGAGCTGGAGCAGAGATGGGCACTCAACCCATCATGCAGTACCTTGGTCTTGAACCACCAACCTGCCAGCCTTCCAAGGTGAGCTTCTTAACCGCTGAGCCACCGCAGCCCCTAGTATATTCAATTGCAGAGGCTTAGGCAGGATAAAATTCAGAAGGATAGCAGATGGAAGGAAACTGGGTGAAGATGTTGTAGAGCAGAAAGGAAAACAATAGGTTTTTCACCTGTATAGTGTACATGTCTACTGACCTGAATCAAATGTTGACATGGTTGTTCTTCTATTTTCTACCCCAGCTAATCTATTATCTCCAGATAGAGTGTCTGTTGATGTCCCATCACCAGTACTGAAGTAAGATTCAGTGGCTTTGCTGCATTATCTACTATCTGACCACAATGCTCTTTTCCCTTCTCTCTAGGAATATCCATCCCAGAATGATCTCCCTACTCTCAGAAAGGGTTTAAAGTCAGAAGACAAACTTCATTGTGAAAGAAAAACAGTCTTATGTTTCCAAATCACTTTGATGAACCACTTACAAGGAGACTTTTGTTTATCAGTCTCCATTTAATCACAAATGGAAAAGGTGATTCAGAACATAAGGAGCAAAAGATGAGAATGGACTAAAGATTACTCTTCTCCACAGAAAAAGAGGAAAGCATCTGGGTTCCCTTTCTTCAGAACAATTTTAACTCTTCAGTAAATGAAACATACAGTACACCTTTCCCTTCAATGTTCCATTGTCCCTTGTTGTGTATTCAATAATGCTGCTAGCATTCACAAGTAAGACTGGAGGGAAATGCTTTCCTCTGAAACACTTCAAAGGCTTGCAATCAGATAAATTTTCCATACTTTGCCATGATGAGTTTTAACATTATTCAGAGATGTTGGGAATCAGAATTCTCTTGTGCACTACAGGTTTGTGCTGGCTGCTAACTCATTGCTGTTGACAAATAATAGAGTTTTTGTGCCTATTTAATACAGAAAAGAAATGGAACGGAAAAGTAATAAATGCCATGAATGTGATATATAGCTTACCCTTTAGGCAATTCCTGTAGTTCAGCTAGGTAATTACACAATGCAATCTAGATTTTTTTTCCCCCTACTGGCAGTCAATAAAATCTGTGAAGTAAAATTCCTGCAGAAAATAGAAGAAACCTGTCATTGGCGGAGCCTTTTTTATTGACCTGCTATGATGTGGCTTACAGACAGATAAGTTAAGGTCAATAATGGCATTTAGAATGTGAAGCTTTCCTCATGATGGACACAACTCTGTTCTCTAAAATACTAGTATGTCTAATTATGGCTGACAACACTAGAAATGAGGAAAATTGGAAGTGTTGAAATCCTTAGGCTGAAATCCTATTGGGTAGCTATCCTTGCATAATTATATATGATGCAAGCAGTAGCTCTAATTGTGTCAGAGTGGATCTACATTCATAAAGCATTTCCACAGGGATATTGGATAATCAGTCATAATGGGGTACATAGGAAGAGCCCCCTCAAAGATTGTGGTATTTTTGAAGCACAATTGGGCATATCCCGGGTAATGGCCACATTGTGCCAGCTAATCTTTCTCCCAATATGTCAGGTGAAAAAAACTGCAGAATAAACTCACCAATGGTGGTTTTATTTTGGCAATTTCACATCTGGCCTAGACACACAAAAAAAGAAGTAATAACAGGAAAAATATAACCAAAAATTATCCCTAAATATCTTTAAATTTATTATCATCCGCCAATTCCCTTTTCAAGCTGATTTCACATGTTAATTTATCACTAACAGCTATATGCCAAATCTCTTTATACCATTCATCAAAGTGGAAACAAAATTTTACTTTCCAATTTTTAGTGATAATCAATTTTACCACTGTATTCAGTATTACAATCATTTCTTCTTCTTCTTCTTCTTCTTCTTCTTCTTCTTCTTCTTCACCACTGCCATCACAACCACTGCCACCGCCACCACTGCCGCCACCGCCACCACCGCCGCTACCACCGCCACCATCATCATCATCATAATCAAAAATTGCATCTCCACCTTTAGTATCTTCTTAGTCTTGTATTGGAACTGTGATTTCTGAGGATGGTAGACTGTTGTGACTAAAACCATAGCAATGGTAAGATTTTCTCACTACCTTAAAGGAAAGGTGGATATTTTATCTTGTACATTGATGGGTGATTTAGACTGCAATTCCTAATCTGTTTACTCAAGGCAACACTATTGAAAACCAGAGTAACTGATAATTATCTTTTAATAAGAATGTATAGGATTTCACCAGGAAATGTCCCATTAAAGGAGAAATATTTCCTTTTCTTGTGTGCAGATGCAGGAAATCCTTTACTTGTTCAAAAGGGATTGTACAAACCTTTAAAGTAGGACCAGCAATGAAGAAAGCAAAAATGTGGCTGATCTTCTGACATATACTTACCTGATACAATAGGAAACAAACTTTCTCATTCCTATAACCACCTTCCTCTAATAACTGTTTTTATTATGTTGATTGACGATGTATCATGGCTCACAATAGTGCAACATACTGTTATTGAACTTGTGATCATTGCCAGTATGGCTTAATTTGTCTCCAAAAGAACAGAGTGTAACTAACAATTAGTAAATTAAGCTTGTTAGTTTATCTGCTATTGTGCATAATTGTTTCACATTGTAGAATACATTTTTTGTTGTACACAATGGTTGCTATCTTGATACACATAATAATGTGCTATCCTGTTATTAGCAATTTTGCTCTGTTAGAGTAATTAGATATCCCCACCTGTTCAATACTGAGATTCATAAGAAAGTAATAAAATAAACATTATGCAACATTTGGAACAGCCACAAATAATGTCGCTGAATACTGAAACTTGAAATAGGTGAGCAGAGAGTTTCAGTAGCTAGAAATGCTATATGCTGTACAAAACAATGAAATCCAGTTGACCATAAATTTAACTGCCTTTATTTTACTTTGAAGTATCTATTTATTCTTGTTTCTGAGAGCTTAATGATTTTCAAACCGGGAATTATAAATGTAATTTGTGTTCAAAAGCATAATAGACAAGGAAATAAATATTTTTCGGGGAGGGGCAGAGAATCCCATGTAGTCATGCAATAACAGAAGTAAATTCTATAGGAACATTATTTCTATTAGACAAGCTTCAGTGATGCTGAGAACCTAGGAACTGAATATGATTTGTACTTACCAGACCAGTTTAACCTAGAGAATGGACTTTATTTAGTTAGTTAAACTTGTCAATTCTACATACAATGTGCATGTTAGATCCCAGGAGGAGATAGGACAGTTTGTGATTAGAGTCCCAAAAAGTTGTGTGTGTGTGTGTGTGGGGGGGGGGGGGTTCTAGTAGGGATGCAAGGTATTTGAATCTAATATCAGTACAGTATATAATTTGCAATTGAATGAAATATGAGAAATATTTTCAATATCTGGAGAACCACATATGCAAGTTCTTTCATGATATGATAAGTGGCGGAAGCGCCCATATTTATTCATGGAATCCAGCAACTCGAATCTGGCTCTACAATAAGCTCTTCTTAAAGGTTGAGTAGGATCATTAATAAATATTTTTCAGGTTGAAATGTAATTTTGTTAACAGCCAGCCATCTGATTATGGATATGTATTTATTAATTGTTTTAAGGTATTCTTTCCAGCTTATGTTCCCTTTAAAAGTAGCCTATGTATGTATGTATTGTATTCTACTGTATTCTATTGTATTTAATTGCATTTCATTGTATCACACAGATTTTAATTCTTCTGATATGTTATTGATAAGGTCATAAGACTAAGCAATTAATAAACTACTACTATTAGTTAGTTGTTTTAACACTGCCCCATTGTGTGTCACATTCTCTGGGAAGTTTACAATCATTACTCAATTAAATAAAACACAATACCCATGAGCGTACAAGTTCAGAGGAGGGCAACAAAGATGGCCAGGGGATTGGAAACCAAGCCCTATTAGGAAAGGCTGGATGAACTGGGCTATTTAGCCTTGAGAAAAGGAGAATGAGATTGGCTATGATAGCACTTTTCAAATACTTGAAAGATACTGTATTTTCTGGCGTATAAGACTACTTTTTAACCCCGAAAAATCTGTGCCAAAGTCGGGGGTCGTCTTATAGGACAGGTACTTAACTGCAGCTTGTTTCCCCTTGCTTCATATGTCTGCCGCATATGGTGGGGGGGTGCCGCGGCCGAGTCCCTGCTCTATGCGGGGAGTATGAAGCAAGGGGAAGCAAGCTGCACACATCTTCCTGTACCTCGAGGAGGAGAACGTGAGCATGGATTGGCTCTCCACCAGAACCTGCCCATTCGACTCGGAGGGCTGCCGTCTTTGGGTTGAGTGTGGGTTAATTTTTATTTGGTGTGCATTGGAAGAGAGGTAGTCTTATACGGCAAGTATATTCCAAACTCTATATTTTAACTGGAAAAGTTGGGGGTCGTCTTATATACCCAGTCGTCTTATACGCTGGAAAATACGGTAGTTATAAAGAGGAGGGGCAGGATCTGTTCTCAAGCATCCCACAGTTGGCTGAAACTACAGGAAGTCAGAAATAGGCTGGATATCAGGGGGAAATTCTTAACTGTTAGAGTAGTATGATGATGGAATTAATTACAATGAGTGCTCCAAAGCTGGAGGCATTCAAGAGAAAATTTGGCAGCTGCCTGTCAAATCTGCTTTGATTTGGATTCCTGCACTGAGCAGGTGGTTGGACTCAATGGCCCAATAGGCCCCTTCCAACTCAGTTATTATATGACTCTATGATTCATACAAATTATAACCATTATAAAATTAACAATGATATTTAATCTACTGCCACAAACTAATCAACTTTTAATAAAATTGTTGTGTACTTAGCTTTAAAATCTCAGGTCTATTAATAAAAATCTGCTTAAAAATGCACAGTTTTCAATAGTTTCTTGACAACCTGGAGAGAAAGAGCTGATCTGATCTCTCTCAGATTACCCCAAAGAGAGTTGGAGCTATTTTTGAGAAAGTGTGATTTCTTATGCTCATTTTCTTGTCTTCCTTTGGTAAGGCCACTCTTAATTGTGGAGAGCAGGAGGAATGAATGGCATTTTTTGTGGGAGAGACAGTCCAATAAATATTGAAATTCTAAATCACAGGCTTTATGTGTGATAGTAATAATTTCATGTCAGAGATTACTCTGGGTTGAAAGGGTTTTTTAGGAGACACCCAAATGAGGCTCCTTTCATGTCCCCAAGTGCAGCTCTCAGGTATCAAAACCCAATTTATATGTAATAAAAAGCACCTTAAGTAAGCATGTCAGAACTGGGGAACTATCTTTGAATCTGCTAATACCAGTAATTAGTCTGGTTGCTGCATTTTGGACTTGTTCCAGTTTCCATACTGCCTTCAAGGACAACCTTACAAAGAGAACATTCCAGTAGTCTATTTTGGAGCTTACTAATGTGTGCAGATTTGCCTTTTATGTAAGCATCTATCCAATTATTTTGATATTCCTGCAACTGTTTCCATAAATACATTTGTTCCACATTTAAAACTTGTAGATTGTCTTTATGCAATTCTGTAAAATTAAACTAATTGCCTATGGGAATTCTGTGAATGTAGGTTGTATTTGGGTAAAATGATGCTTCAGATGCTCTTGGTATGGCCTTACATAATTGAGTGAGTTGTCATCTGCTCAAAGGGCAACATTTGCTCTACATATTGGGTCTGCCTTGGCTCATACTGGTTCAGAAATGGCTTGAACAGATTTGGTCTTTCTTTTGCATCTATATTTGTAGATACAGTATCCAGACCATGAGGGACTTTGAATGGACCCTTATCTTTGCCCAGTTCAAGCTCTTCAATGAATCCCTCTACATTAAGTGGACACTGTTCTCTAGCTGATACTCATTCCTGGGTCATCTGAGAGGGAAGCAGATGATGCAAAAGGGTTAGTGGCAGATGAAAGATTCTTCAATGCCACACAGGAAGAAGCAGAAAGAGATTTTGTGAGTTCAAGCAGAGGTTTCTTCTATGGCACTCTTGCAATCTATCAAACAGTAAAAGATGACTAAGATGAGAGGAGAAGAAAAAGTATATGTGGTGAGTGTTGAAGATGAGCCTTCAGTGTCACAATCAGTAACCTAACTTCCCCAAGTGTACCTACTGCTTGCCCTAATTAGTGTGCTGAACAATTGGTACCCACATATATTGGCACCCACAGGAAGGGGGAACACACACATACACATTGCAGGCGCACCCCCCAAAGAAAGACTCAGACACCGGTATATGGATAAAGGCATCGGGCCACTTTTATTAAATAATGCCCTAGTCCGAATTATAACTTTCAATTGGTGTAATCATCCAATTGTAATTCTTTAAGGCAAGCAGGCCGCAGTAACACTGGTAAGGTTCCTCCCAAAATGCCAATGGCAATTGGCTACATGTAACTATTTGTTTCAATTTGTTTGTTCTCAGAAAAACGGCCAAACGGTATAACTGGGTACAGACACAAAAGACCGTTGGTACTGGCGAAATGAAAATAATGATGTACTTGACTTCAGTAAAATAAAAATTGTATTAAGTTCATACACGTGCTTTAACAAGCTTCCTGTAATTTTTTTCAACAGTTTTGCAATATAAGTCCAATGTCAACCAAAAACAGATAAATTCTTTTCAACTTAATTATCCTCTTGTGTATTTCAAATGGGATGAAACCTCTTCAGCTAGTAAACCTTTCTTGTATGTCTTTAAATTATTGAACACTCCCGATGTCTGTTGAAATTAGAAGGACGCGATAGAAAAAAACTGGTAAGCTGCATTAGGTTGATAGTGTGTACCGAGTTGCATGTTTGTTTTAGGAATCAATTTATGAAACATGTTAATCTTTGTAATTTTGCAATTTTTCAGATGTGATTAATACTCCCCTGATGAAAAGTTGAAATGTCTAAAATTAACCGGCTAGTCATTGTAGATGTCTTCAATGGAACATCGTAGCAGTCTGACTCCACTGCCTATGCCGTGCTGATCAATCTTTGAGGACCGTATCCTCAACTGAGCCCACTCCTGTGTGACATAGACATCGTCGAGTTCCAGTGCCCTATGAGACGCATCCACCTTAGACAATGGTACCAACTCACTGATGCGGAGCGCTCCAAAGAAGGCTACAGTGGTAGCTGCGTGAAAAAGAGCCACCTCATAGACATCGTCGAGTTCCAGTGCCCTATGTGACGCATTTGCCTTAGACAATGGTACCAACTCACTGATGCGGAGCGCTCCAAAGAAGGCTACAGAGCCACCTCATACCTATCATAGCATAAGCTATGCCAGCCTCATGCAAGGTGGTAAAGAACCTCTGGAGAAATCGGGTGACGTGTGTCAGGGCAGCGGCCACGTTCACGTGTCCACCCTTCCAAAACATGACGTATGCGGAAATTGTTCACACAGTCGATGAAGCCCCGCACCTTGGCCATAAATGCCATTGCCGAAAGCCTAGAGGCTATAGTGCGGGGGGGGGGCAACCCCTGACCGTGAAGATAAACCATGTATTGTAAAATCTGGTCTACTGGTATTGGCCACACTTCGGGTAACCGTAGTTGCCCACAAAAGGTTCTGAATTGTATGAAAGCATGTTGATATGCCTTACGCGTGCAGGGTGCCAAGGACATGCCGATCGCCCAGTTCACCTCTCCTTGCCAAACGTCCAAATCTCGGCCGGGTGAGGGGAATTCCTCTGCTTCTGGAGCCAAGGTGCGGAACCGGGAGATCTGCAGGTGGGATAAAGCATCGGCAATATCATTATTAATGCCTGGTACATGTCTAGCCTTGAACAGCACATTGAGGCGTAGGCTTCTCAAAACAAATTGACAAACCAATGCATGACCATAGGGGATTTGGACGTCTGGGCATTAACAATGTGCACCACTGCAGCATTGTCACACCAAAAATGGACCACTGAGTTGGCCCACTTGTCGCCCCATAGCATTAGTGCTCCCAGAATAGGAAAAAATTCCAGGAAAGTAAGATCGTGGAGGCAATCCGTGCCCTGCCATGCTTGAGGCCATCGGCCGTATGCCCACCACCCCTCAAAATATATCCCATAACCTAGAGAGCCGGAGGCATCCGACTGTACTTGAAATTTAGGGCAGACCATAAGGTCTGATCTCCAAAAAGAGACCCCGTTAAAATCCTGGAGGAATGTGAGCCAAACCGAAAGGTCTGCCCATATACCCCTGGTCAGCCGGACCCTGTGATGGCATTTTAATAGGCCAGCCATGGCATCACATAGACACCTGGCAAAAGCTCTGCCCGGTGTCACCACCCTGCAGGCAAAGTTAAGATGGCCGTGAAGGACCTGTAGCTCACGAAGGGACACTTTACGCTTGGCAATTAGTGCCAGAATCGCCGTGGAGATCCGGGTCACCTTGTCGATGGGTAACCTGGATGCCTGTGCGACAGTGTCAATTTCAATGCCTAAAAAGGTGAGCTTGGTGGCTGGGCCCTCGGTCTTTTCAGGCGCTAAGGGGACACCCGGTTCCCGCATAAGCACCTGAAATGTAGTAAGGAGATGCGTACACGTGTCCGAGCCCCGTTCACCCACGAACAAAAAGTCATCGAGGTAATGGGCTACAGACCGGGACCCTGACCTGCGAACAAAGGCCATTTGGAGGAAAGTGCTAAATCGTTCGAATGCTGAACATGAAATAGAACAGCCAAAAGGCATGGCCTTATCTACGTAGAACTTTCCTCAGAAACGAAAACCCAACAGCTCAAAGTCCTCAGGGTGCACTGGCAGTAATCGGAATACCGATTTAATGTCACACTTTGCCAGGAGGGCCCCGGGACCACAGGAGCATACCATCTTTATGGCCTGATCAAATGACGTGTACCTGACTGAGCAAAGGTAATCAGGAATAGCATCATTGACCGAGGAACCCGCAGGGTAAGAGAGGTGGTGGATTAAGCGAAATTCACCTGGGGTCTTTTTCGGTACTAGCCCCAAAGGGGAGACCTTCAAGTTAGGGAATGGTGGTGCAGTAAATGGGCCCACCACTCTCATAGCCTTCACCTCCTTAGCTATGTTTTGCGCAGCGACCTCCTCATTACCCTTCAGAGAAAGTAAGTTTGGGGCATCCTGTGGTCCCCAAACACCCCTAAATGGTATACGAAAACCAAACTGGAAACCTTCTAGCAGGTACCTCGCATCATCCCGTTTAGGATAAGCGGAAAGCCATTGTTCCAGCATAGGGATATTGATTGGGGAGGGGGCCTTTTGCATGGCTAGCTCCTTCAGAGGGAGCTCTGACCGCCACCTGCCCACCCGTACCTCTGCCTCATGACCCACCAGCCCGTGGGCATGCAGAGGCAGCGTGAGAGCCAGAGCAAGAGGGACACTCGTGTCGGAAACAACACTGACGCTTGTTGCACACACCGTTAGCTGAGAAGCTCCAACACAGCAGGCGGGCTGGGACCCCCTGCCCCGCCGGCTGGCGGGGAACCTGCGCTGCATGGCATGGCCGCAATGGTACCTATCACCAGGTGCCGGACGCGTGGGAGTCATGTATAAGAGCCACAATTGCTCGCAGGGCTCATCCCACCTCATGTCAGGATGTAGGGCCACCCTCATCCTGAATTCCTCATCGTAAGCCAACCACGACGGGCCAGGAAAATCAACCATCACCCTATAAATGTTGTCGAGGTATTGCACCATCGGAATGGCCAAATCAGGCCGGGCCCTAAGGTTACCCCGCCATATATATCAGGTATGCCGGCAACCAATTGGCCCAGGTACGTGGTGGCTTACGATGACGGGACAACTCCTTGTCCCTGTCATCCTGTCCCTCCCTCTCCTCCTTGGTGGGCTCACGATTCAAGAGGGAGAAAATATCAACGTACTCCCCTCGCCAAAACTTATCCCTCGTGGCCTGTGATAGATGATCACCCAGGAGCAAGGAATAACCAGCCATCGGCAGAGCGGCCGTTGGCACATTTTGGATGAAGGGTATACGCAGCAGGCCCTGAATAGCCCCTGCAACAGTTGGCATACCCCCAGGGGCGGAGACCCCTGCCCTAACCGAGGGATCATTCGGCAACCAGGAGTTAACAGGGCAGTGAGAAAGCAACTGCCCACCAACAGTAACCTGCCGTGGCCATGGCCACTGCACCCCCCAGTGTAACTGGACAGTGTCTGTGGTGCACTAAATTGAACCGGATACTCACTAGTTGCACCCACATGAGCCGCCCCCACCGGGAGTTCTGGCCCACTGTGGCATCGGAGCTCGCGACAGGCATCGAGCTCTGGGGCCACACCTGACTGCTCCCCACCGGCAAATCCGGGCGTGCGGGGAGCTGCGAGGCGCCATCCTGGGCTGGCCTGATGGCCTCGAGCAGCTCAACCCTATTGACAGCCCACTGGAGAGTGATGGCCGACGTGGCTGCCAGGATCGACGAAGGGGCCGGAATGGAAGTGGCGGCTAAACCCCCATCGGAAGGCGGTTGGGCAATGCCCAGTGATGCCTCCAGCACCACAATGCAAGCGATAAGCACATCCACAGTCTCTGAGACCCCGGTATAAGGTGGGCTGGGCGGGCCGGGATGCCCGCTGAATTGCTGGATTGGAAACCCAAATGGGGATCCAGGGCCCGAGTAGGGGCATGCCCAAAACTCCGGCCCGTGGGGGGCCCGAAGGAATGGTGGGGTGGAAACCCACACCAGGTCCACCTGGGCCACCCTGTCCCAAGCCAGGAAAAGGCCCTCCATGGGCAATCCCCGAGGGGCCAGCCTGTGCCAGCCCAGCCTGGAAACTTGTGCCAGGCTGACGGGCAGGGTCAGCCCCACTGGCAGCAGTGGGCAAGTCCATCCCGCTGCCCAGCTGCAGGGGTGCAGCCCGAGTCCTCCGACCCAATGGCTGCCCCCCAGTCAAAGAGGGGTAGGGAAAGCCCTTCCCCTCGGCCGCGGCTTGACCGCCGGAGCCTTGCGCTTGGGAGCCATGTTTCCCGAAGAAACTGCCTCCCAATTGATCCCTGGCCAGGGATCCAATCCTGTGCCTTGAGTACCGCAGTAGCGAAGAGCAAAGGAACTCCGCTCGAAGCTAAAGGTACGAAGGCGAAGCTCAGAGTGAAAACGCGATGGAGAAAACTTCTCCGCTCCGTCGCATTCTAAAATGGCAGCTCAGCTGCCTCGTGGCCACTCCTTTTATAGAGGAGTCGCCACGCCCCCTAACTCACCCGGATGTCTGAGTCCGGGTGGGGGCGGGGCCTGCAAAGAGCACGGCGGCCATTTTGGCGCCGCATTTTCATTCTCTCTCTCTCTCTCTCTCTCTCACACACACACACACACACACACACAATCCTAATGAAAGCCCACTACATTTCCAGCATGTGGCTAGTCTGTTAAGTAATCTAGCACTCTTTATTTGCTCTACCTGGATTCAAACTGGCAATTTGGTGCTTGTCAGCCTTAACTTTCCCCAGGGACTCAGCCTTTGTACTTTCCAGATGTTTTAATTTTCATTGAGACTTTACCTGTCAATCACCATCTACTTTTGTCGTTCCTTATTTTGCTGCAGGTCCCCCTTTAACCTAGATATTAGATTTCCTGACTTTGCCCCTGCCCACATATACACTCAATACCTTTAAATGAAGTAGAATTAAAAAGTAGCAAAGATCACATATTATTCTAGTTAGAGAACATTTGTCCTTTTTATATGACCTTTTATCTCTGCTAGTTAATTTATTTCCTTTCTTTGTTGAAACTCCACAAAGAAAGAAAAATTGGCTCTGTGTACCTTTTTAATATGACAGTTTTAATTATTTTTGCAGTATAGTATATGAATTTATATCAGACCTTTAATTAGCTCCGGCATTAACATCAGCATCAGTTTTAGATCATTAATTTAAACTCTGCAGATGAAATGTATTTTGTTGAAATAGTTGAGTATTCATTGCCAAACAAAATTTTAAAAGAGCAAAGAATTTAATAAATCATTAAACATCTTGAGAAACAGAATATACCCATTCTTCAATAAACCAGATTGTGTGTGGAATTCTATGGCAATTTCTGATCAGTAGCAATAAACAGGAAGGAAGGAAAGACACTGTGATGACAACTTCACACAGCATTTGCAGTCTTTCCCTGACTAATACAATAATTCAGCACTATCTGATGTCCTTATTCCAACAGAAATTGTGTGGATCCATATGTTAATCCCTGCTACTGAAAGGTGCTGCCAGTTTATAATACACCAAGCTGAACAGACAAGAGTTGTTTGCGGTTGCAAAAGTCCAAGAAGTGTCAGACAAGTACCTGTAAAAGGATGAAACAATTTAGATTGATTTCATTTTCACTCAGGGCATGTGGTAAATTTCATTACTTAAAAAGAAAACCACCACCCAAGCTTTTGGAGAAGTTTCTGTGGGTAAAACTGATCATTAACACACACACACACACACACACACACACACACACACACACACACACACACACACACACACACACACACACACACACACACACACACACACACACACACACAGGGTATCGAAAGCCCTGGGGTCATATACAGAACTCAGCAGCACAGTTCCCATCCATGTCAGAAGAAGGAGAAGAAGAAATTCTACTACTACTACTACTACTACTACTACTACTACTACTACTACTACTACTACTACTACTAGTAGTAGTAGCAGCAGCAGCAGCAGCAGCAGCAGCAGCAAATTCTGACTTATGGAAGCCCTTTCCAGAGTTTTCTAGGTAGAAAATACTCAGAAGTGGTTTACCATTCTATTATTGCCTATGACCTCTTCCAGGTGGCACAGTAGGGAACAGAGTTTCCAACCTCAAGCTCTGTAGCCATATGCCTAAACCACTGAGTTATCCAGCCATCTGGATAAAGATAAAATATTTTGAGATGTCACTTGCCAAGTTCAGAATGATGATGTAAGTCGTAAAGAGCCCATCAGAACAAGATAACTCCAATGATGTGCAATCATTAATAGAGTTTAGAAATCGCATGTTCAAAGTAAACTACTGGCACTCACATGAAACAGTCTCTTTAACTCAGGGGTTCTCAACCTATTTAAGACAGATTACACCCCCTCAGACTATTTGTGGGCCAGACAGGTGTTCCCCCCACCACTGCTGTCAACACTGCCCCACACAACACTAGTCTGGCCTGCCAAAACTTCCCCCCATGCCCATGGCATCAGCATTCCCCACACACACTACCACCACTGCCACAAACATTCCCCCAATGCCAACAGTCTGATGCTTCCCTTCTTACCAGTCTGCCATGGGTGAAGGAGGGGTCATGTCTGTCCTTGCCCGCACTCAGCCAGAGTGGCACCCGGGAAGCATGTGGGTGGCCACGGGTTTCTGTCATTTCTACTTCCGCTGCCACCATCCTTTCCCACTCTGCCTGACTTGGCATGTCCCTAACGCTGATCTGTAGCAGGGTGGATGTTGTAAGCCTTCTTACAACATCCGCTCTGCTATGGAGCAGCGTTAGGGACATGCCAATCCAGGCAGAGAGGTAAAGGACTTATAACATCTACCCTGCTACAGATTGGCATTAGGGACACACCAAACCAGGCAGAAGGGAAAAGGACGGTGGTGGTGACAGTGCCGATGGCGGGAGCGAGGCCGAGGCTGGATAAAATGGTGTCATGGGCTGGATCTGGCCCACAGGCAATAGGTTGAGCACCCCTGCTTTAACTAGTACAATAAACATGTGTTTGATTGTCTATATCACCGTTACCGTATTTTTCGCCGTATAAGACGCACTTTTTCTTCCCCAAAACTGGGGGGGGAAAGTTGGTGCGTCTTATACGGCAAATATACGGCAGCCGCGCTCTCCCCGCCCCCACCATCGGCGGGGAGATAAAGGGAGCCTTCCGTGGCCCGGGAGGCTCCGAAGACGCCGCCGCAGCCGCGCTCTCCCCGCCCCCACCATCGGCGGGGAGATAAAGGGAGCCTTCCGTGGCCCGGGAGGCTCCGAAGACGCCGCGCTCTCCCCGCCCCCACCATCGGCGGGGAGATAAAGGGAGCCTTCCGTGGCCCGGGAGGCTCCGAAGACGCCGCGCTCTCCCCGCCCCACCATCGGCGGGGAGATAAAGGGAGCCTTCCGTGGCCCGGGAGGCTCCGAAGACGCCGCGCTCTCCCTGCCCCCACCATCGGCGGGGAGATAAAGGGAGCCTTCCGTGGCCCGGGAGGCTCCGAAGACGCCGCTGCAGCCACGCTCTCCCCGCCCACACCATCGGCGGGGAGATAAAGGGAGCCTTCCGTGGCCCGGGAGGCTCCGAAGACGCCGCGCTCTCCCCGCCACCACCATCGGCGGGGAGATAAAGGGAGCCTTCCGTGGCCCGGGAGGCTCCGAAGACGCCGCGCTCTCCCCGCCCCCACCATCGGCGGGGAGATAAAGGGAGCCTTCGGTGGCCCGGGAGGCTCCGAAGACGCTCCCGCAGCCGCGCTCTCCCCGCCCCCACCATCGGCGGGGAGATAAAGGGAGCCTTCCGTGGCCCGGGAGGCTCCGAAGACGCCGCTGCTGCGAAGCATCGTGCCCTCCCGGCCCTTTGTTCCTCTTGGAGGTTGACTAGGGCAGGTAGTTTTTGACTTTGAGTATTTTTGTGGTGGCTTTATTGTACCTGGACATGTGGGGTTTCTGAAAAGATGTGGTTTTTTTACTTCCCTTTTAGTACAGTATTTGGTTCAGAATCTTTTTTTCTAGATTTTCCTCCTTTAAAATTGGGTGCGTCTTATATGCCGGAGCGTCTTATACGGCGAAAAATACGGTATTTAGACAGAGGGACAAAGGTAGCAGAATACTGCCTATGTTAAAGACATACACCCATACTACAGATGCTTGCTTACACTCATTTAAATCCCAGAGGCTTCTGTTACATTTATTCAATGAGATTCTATAAGGTGTGTAAGTACCTCAAATTAGATCAGCATTCCGCCTTTAATATGCATTTTTCAAAAGGAAATGAGCCTAAATGTGTAACTCTACATTCACAACAGTTTACATTGAAATAAAAGGAGCATATCCACAGTCAAACAGTCACAAGCTTTCTTTCTCTGCACAAGAGAAAGCTTTCTTTCTCTGCACAAGAGAAAGCCAGTCTTCATAAAAAGTGTGCATTTCAAAAAATGGTTGATATTATAGCACTTACTATGCTATCACACCTCTCAGCATCTAAGAGCATCTCTTCACACATGCCTTGGTTGTCAATTTGTAGCATTCTTCACCTTCATTTTGCATTTTCTCTCCCCCACCCCCCTAAGAATATGTAAGTCAGATGTACTGAACTGATCAAGAAGTGGAAGCAACTACTGATGCATATGGTTGAAATTATATTTAAAACTACTGAGCCATTTTTTATTCTCTATTTGCCTGGATTTTAGATTCCTGGAAGACAGCTATGGTTTTAGTGTTTGAAGTGGTAGCCGTGTTAATCTGTGCAAGCATATCTGAGCATAAACAAAACAGAACAGCAAAAAAGACAAAAAATGTTGTGACAACTTAAAGACTAACTCCTGTATTTAAATGTGAGCTTTCGTGGACCAAGTTCACTTCATCAGACAACAGTGAGGCCTCATGGCATCAATTTATACACAAATCAGGTACACAGGCACACAATAATTGGCCAGCCTAACAAAATAATAAAATTGTATCTTTTTTCAACTGACAAAATCCCCTATTATTATTCAAACCTGCTGCAAAGCCTGGCCCCTATTGCAAAAGGTTGCAAAACAAACTTCTCTTGCAAGATGATGCATCACATCTTAAGGGTGCATGCAACAAATATTGTGGCATTAGACATTTGTTAATGTGTTAGCATCTATAGACAATGGTTTGAGTGACCCAGGCAAAGCTGCAGCTTATAATGACCTAATACTTGTGGTGTACAAATCTAATAATGTCCCAGAAACCCCTGATTGATATTCAAACCCCTGAGATGCGTGTCCAGCATATGCATATACTTAATCTCTGCTCTCTCTCTCTCTCTGGATTCTAGTCTTATAATTCCTCTGCTCTAGAACAGCAACCCTCAAGTCCATGGCTGAGAGTCCAGGTAGATTAAAGTGGTTTGAAATGAGTTTCTGTGTATTGCCACTTTTGATGTCTGATTCATGTCCATTAACTCTTTTGCACAGAGATTGTCCTGTTTGTCCTATGTAGAGTGCAGAGGGGCATTTACTTTGCAAAATATGGCATAAGTCACATTAGAAGAGTAACAAGTAAAATTGTCCTTAATGTTGTGTGTGGCATTGTTGGGTCCAGTAATGCAGGTCCCAGAATAAATATGGTGTCATAGTTGGCATCTGGGTTTGTATCAGGGTTTAGTTCCCATCTCTGCCTCATTGTTGTGTAGTCTGTTGAGTGTCGATATTTGCTTGAGATAGAGAGGTTGTCTATAGGCAAGCAGGGGTCTGCCACCAAGAGGTTAGGAAAGTGAAGTATTCTCATCCAGGATGGGTTGGAGAGCTTTTATTATTCATGTTGGAGGTCTCAGTTTAGGACTGAAAGTGACAACCAGGGGTGTTCAGTTGTTTTCCCTTCTAAGCCTGTCTTGCAGTAGGTTAGTTCTGGGTATTCATCTTGCCTGGTTGATCTGTTCTTTGACCATATTGGATGGGTATTATTGTAGACTGATAAATGCATTTTGTAGATCCTTGAGCTTGGAATCTCTTTTTTGTGGATCTGAACAAGTGTGGTTGTACTTGAGGGCTTGGCTGAAGGCAATGGATTTTATTGTGTGTTTTTGGATGAAAGATGGAGGTATGCAGGTAGGTATATCAATCAGTGGGTTTGCAATAAAGTGTGGTACTCAGATGTCCATGTTCAGACTTCAGTGTATATTTGGGTCCCTCCCTTTAACTTCACTCTTTTGTTGTTCTTGTTGTTGATCTTACTCTCTGCTTATTTGAATTTATTTGCACAGCTTCAGTAATATTGCACTCTCTATTTTATGTTTTTCTCACTTTTTCTAGAGCCATTATTCAGTGGTGTGCTGGCCCACAGGGATACAGGGACTTATCCCGGTGCACCCTAGTGACTGGTGCCCCCGAGAGGCAAGCAGAGGTAATGGGAATGTATGGGATTTCTCTTCCCAACCCCCAACCCCCACCGCCCTTGCAAGGTGCCCAGCACACTCCTGCCATTATTCTAAATGACACTCATGGTAGTAATAAAATCTCATGTTATGTCACATGCTAGATCATGCCACAGAGTTATTCAGTCACACTCTGAGTCACGATCAATGGATGATGAACACCAGTGATGGTCACCATGACCTCGGGAGATTTGTTTTTCTTTGCAATGGTCTCCAGCTTTTATGTTTCCATGTTCAGAAATGTTGCAGTTGACCTTACAGACACCTTCTTCTTTATCCCAAAATGTCTTATGTAGCTTAACCTTTGGTTATAATTACCTGTTTTCCAGATTTTCTTCTGCAGCTTTCCCCATTTATTTGTTTGTTAGCTGCTTATTTCAACCTGGGCCATGACTTCCTGTGTATGTGTATCTGCTGATAGGATAATTCAGCTGCAGGAAGTCTGCAGCCTCTTCTCTCTCTAAAATAAGCTTCTGAGACAGAGATTGGAAGTCACTAGTTAAAAGTAGGGGCAGAAATCCTATTACTTGCTTTAGTAAATCACAAGAGAGCAGGTCCATTGAATTTGTGGGGGTATTGCAAGTCATCTCCTCCATAAGTTACCTTTAGCACCTTTGAATCAACTTAACTTATGGACCAGTTGATCCACAATATCCCCATTGGTTCACTGGATCTACTCCGATCAAATTACTACATTAAGCTACAAGATTTCAATCAGTAAGTCACATGTAAATGACTCCTGAGTGCAATAGCTAAGGGATAAAAGTTGCATTATGGTTGTAACTTTCTTTATTTGTGTCAGATGCACCACCAGCATATAATAACATACAAAGCTAAATTAACACATCTAAAACAAAGTAGAATCTAAAAAGGGTTAGATGACATCCACCCAATATCAGGCCACATCAACAGCATTTCCTCTTGCCAACATATGGCCCTCCTCAGCACACATTGAGGGGCATAGTGTACATTGTATCATGTGGGAGGTAGTTTGTTCTTCTCCACATTCACACAGGCTGTCATCTACAGGGAAACTCCACTTTCTCATACTAGCCCTTGATCTTCCTACCCTGTACACAGTCAATTTAAAGCTTTCTACACCGATCATGGTTGTTCTTGGCCAGACAGTAGAAAGCCAAGTGGTTCTGCCCAGTTATCTGGTAGCTCCTTGCTTGCTTCCATAGTTCTAAGGTGGTCTGTGGGGGCTGGTTGTTCAGGGGGGAGGCAGATGTTGTGCAGAAGCTATGCCTTGATTTCAGTCTCTGCATTGGTGGTTGGTGATCAAATAGCAAGTGTGTTTCTGAGGATCTTGCTGTGACCCACTCTTTCTGAGCAGCACTTTCTCAATAGAATTTTGATGGAGGGATGCTAGCTAAGTAATGCACTTTATATATTGGAGTTGCTTTTAGGTATCCTGTGACCAATCTCGCTGCTTCATTTAAGGCCACATCCACTTGTTTTGCATGTTTTGATCTGTACCACACTGGACTAGCATACTATCCTACAGAGTAACATAAATCTAGCACAGAGGTTCTTAATGTATGTGGTTGAGTACTGATCAGGAAAAACATCACATTTCCTAGTGCAACTGTAACTATTTTGTTAGCATTATAGTTATGGGATATGAACTTACCACATCAAGGAGGATGAGTATCACATCCTACAAGTGTTGACTTATGCTAAGTTTCAGTGCTGCTGCCTCATGTGCTTTTGTGGGTATTGTGGCTACAACATGAAGGATGGGAGAAGAATAAGTCTTGTTCCCAGGCTTGTAGCATTCAGGTCTATGTCATAAGTCCTTAGCTTCTTCTGTGAAACAGGAAAAAGCTAAGGAAAATAAAGTTAATCTCTAAAAGAAAAAAAATATGTATCTATAAGATCCACTTTTGATCCTAGGAACTATAACTAATTACAGTACATTTAAAACATTCCAGTGTCTTTCTAGAGGGTTGGAAATATTGCCAGAATGTCAGGAAAAGTGACGATCAAGACTGTAAAAAATGAAAATAAACTCTTCTCCCCCCACTTTTTTATTTTTATTTTTGGCTAGAAGATACTTCAATTGAATGTCAGTTGCTGGCATGAAAAAAGGGGCAATTCAAAATCCAGATTGCTTTGCTTATTAAAGTAAGAACCATATGTGTGATACTGTTCATGGTAAAGTATCATCAGCAAGAGCAGTATAGCAATTGGTGATGAATATTGTTTTATAAGGAGGTTTTCCCAGAATGGTCCAAATGGTTTCTAGCAATCTAGAATAGCTAATAGCTTCTAGATTTTTCAACATTCTCATATGAGAACATTTTAATGTCCTCTCTGAACATACACTTCAGCAGAGATGTGATGTTTCCAATGACAATCAGGGCAAAAACTGGCAATGATACAAAACTGATGTTGATTAAAGGATCCAAACACATTTCATATAAGAGCTGTTCCACACTGGCAATTACTTTAAAAGCTTCTCTGTGTGTTCAGAGTAAATGCACAAAGCAATCTTCACTTATTTCCAGACAAAGATAGAACTTCTTTTGTACGCTTCAAAAAGAGGGCTCTTTAAAAGTAGCGAGTACTTTTTTAGGATGTCACAAGCTGAGTGAGGAAGTGTGTCTTTGTGTAGATAAAGTTAAGTATATACTGCTTTGTTTAATGACATATTCTCAAGCACACGGGGAAGCTTTTAAAATAGTTCCTCTTTGGAATACATGCCCTTAAACTTTAAGTATACACTAGGATCTTCTTTGGCTATAGCTCATTTCCACAAAAACTTTTATTTCACCATCTGCTGGAGTATCTGTCTGAACCTCAACAAATTTAAATAAGCTTTCCCAGACCTACTTACCTGAAAGAAATTCAGCTGGAATCAGTGGGAGCACAGCTAAAAATATACATTAAGAATCAGCATGGCAATTACATTATCGTGCAATGATATCTTTGCGCATCATTGTACACTCCCTTAATACTTGGTCCAAAAGCTTTAAGATATATTATTCAGCATTATCTTATACTATAACCATGAACACCTGCAATTTTATGCCTGCTGCACTATGGTTTCCTGGAATTTCACAGTGATTGAACTCACACATTTCTGTGCTTAAAAGGCACCAACCGTTTGGCAGTGAATCATTAGGTATTTCCACCCTTTAATTTTGTCCAGCACCTGAGATCATACTCAATCATTCTGTGAAGGAGAAGATATGAAAAGGGTGCCTGCTAATTTAATAATGAGATACATGGAAGCATTTTAAGCTATGAAACATTGAGAATAAGTTGCACATTAGTTCTTAGGATTGGTCGGGCTGGGTGATAAAACAAATCATAGATAATTGTGGAAAAAACAAAACTGCAGAAACTTTGGGGAAGGTCACAAAGAGAAGGTACAGAAATAAATCCTGAACTATCCAAATAATTTGGACTATACCCTTCAGATATTCCAGTATTCATAATCAATAGTAAGGAAAGATGGGAACTGTAGTCTAAAACATTCAGAAGGTATCAGGTTGTCTATGTAATCAATTCATTTCTGCTGCACAGTACTAGTTCATATGTAGGATTATAGGATGAAATGGCAAGAGATAGCCTTCTAGGTATGAAATCATATTTTCCATCTATTACTATCAAGTAGAGGCATGGTCAGAACTCCCCATGCAATTTCATCATCTTGGCAAGTTAATTTTGGGTCTGTTGTTGTTGTTGTTCAGTCGCACAGTCAATTCCGACTCTTTGTGACCCCATGGACCATCGCTCTCCAGGCACCCCTGTCCTCCACCATCCTCCTTAGTCCGCACAGCCCCGTGCCCATTGTATCTACAGTACCATCTAGCCATCTCATCTTTGGCCATCCCCTTCTTCTTTTGCCCTCCACCTTCCCCAGCATCAAGGCCTTCTCAAGTGAATCCTCTCTTCTCATTTGATGTCCAAAATACTTCAGCTTCATCTTTACTATTTGACCTTCTAATGAGCACTCAGGGCTAATCTCTTCTAATATTGACCTATTTGTTCTCCTCGTTGTCCAAGGGACTCTCAAAACTCTCCTCCAGCACCACATCTCAAAGGCATCTATTTTTCTTCACTCAACCTTTCTAATGGTCCACCTCTCACAACCATACATTACCACTGGAAATACCATTGCTTTGACTATGCGGACCTTTGTTTGCAGTGAGATGTCTCTACTTTTAAATACGTTCCCCAGGTTTTTCATAGCTTGTCTCCTAAGAATCAGTCGCCTTTTTATTTCATGGCTGCACTCTCCATCTGCAGTTATCTTGGATCCTAAGAAAGTAAAATCTGTCACTGCTTCTACTTCCCCATTTATTTTACGGGGACTGATATGGCCTGTTGCCATTATCTTGGTTTTCTTGATATTGAGTCTCAGGCCAGCTATTGCACTCTCTTCTTTCAACCTAATCAGGATTTTGGGTCTAGAACTTTGGAAAGGTACTTTTCAGATTTAAACTTGCTGACTCTCTCTTTTTTAAAAATATGTAGTAGAATCTACAGTACTGTATATCTAGCTCCCATGAACTCTGGCTAAGGTTGTCTACATTGGCCTTCCCGGATTGGTGTTGAGTGGCTCTTTAAATGCTGCTTGGTATAAGGAGATGTGGAATATGACATTAGGTCAGGCAAAAGGAACTGCAAAATGAACTCACCAAAAGGTGCCTTCATTTTGGCAGTTTCATGTCTGGCCTAGAAGAGAAAGAGGAAGGAGGAGGAGGATAAATTGACTTGTGAATTAACACTGAAAAAGGGATATTTTAAAAAGTCTGATTTTAGAGAGATATAGGTTGAATTTAATGAAGAGGAAAGGAATAAGGCCTGGATTAGAATATTTAATGTTCTGGAAATTGGTGACAAGTATAAACATATAAATGAAAGGTTATATATAGAATAATGATAAGAAGATGTATAATGTCCCACTAAGGTAGTGGGTGCAAGTAGTAGTTATATGAGTTGTCCCTCTTTACTCTCTCTTTCTTTTCTTCCTTTTTAAAATGTTATTATATCTTGTATTTGTATATTATTGTGTTTTTTTCTGTTTAATTAATATTTTTTTAATAAAATTAAAAGCTGCTTGAGGTTGGGCGAGGAACAAAATGCTGTTTGGCGTGATCCAGACAACATTTTGCTTCTTCAATGGGGCGGCTGCTGCTTTGCAGCTGACAGGAAAAGACCTTCTCCCCCTTCTCATGTGCAAAGAGGCTATTCCCTTTCTTCTGCTTATCGGAGTCTGAACATTGGCAGAGGGTAAAACCGTACTGCAGCTGACAGGGAAAAGGCTCCCCCTGTTAGCTGTAAAGAGGCTGTTCAGCTTTTACACCCATGCCACCGCCTGCCTTACCAACCTAAAGTTTTCAACCGATGGGACCAGTGGTGGGATTTTTTTAAAACATTGCTACCTACTCTGTGGGCATGGTATGGTGGGCATGGCCAGGGGGAAAGCCCTGCGTTATTTCAAAACTTGGATGGGTGGGGCCAGCCATGATTTCTGCTACCAGTTCTGGTGAACTGGGGTAAACCTGCTGACTCCCACCACTGGATGAGACTGGGGTTTTTAAAACTCATCATTTTAAAAAAATGAGTTTTAATTGCTTAGTGTGTTATTCTTGTTTGTGTTTTGACTGTTAGCTGCCCGGAGTCGCTCCAGCGAGAGGGCGGCAATACAAGTACAAACAAACAAACAAACAAACTTCTCCTTGGGGCAGATTGGCCTGACTTATGTCTACATAAGATCAGACCAACTTGCCCCCAAGCCACTCCCAGCAATAGACTATATACCCATGTAGAGAGCCTCTAAGCTGCTGAATAAAGAGTTTCGGTGTGTGCTGTTCTTTATAGCATGTCTCTCTGGGCAACAAGCATAGATAAGGAGATACACCATTTTAAAACTCATACACTTTTATTGCAGCTTGTTATTCTCACATTAAGAAATCAATAAAAATATTTCCTGTACTGGATGCATAAAAAATTGAAAATATCAGTAATAAATACTTCTAGTAGGAATTGAATTCGGGTTGCTCAGTACAAGAACTACTAAACATAACAAAACTGACTATTAAATGAAGTGGGGTTTGAATATTCTAGATGTAATGAAGTGATGAATGTATAATTTCAACAGGATAAAATGATTCCCCATTGCTCTCAGTAAACACTTTCCCCCAACATTGTCCTGGCCTATGCATCTCTCTGGAAACACTTCTTCCCATTCATTGAAAGAGAAAAATAGTTCAAGGAGAGAAAATCTCTCTGATTTGGTTAAAAAGCAAGAGGATGTAATAGTGTGACTACAACTTTCTTCCTGGGAACAAAAACATTAATCAGAGGGGAACATACACATTAATGCATCCATTTTAATTTTACATCCAAAAAATACAGACAGAAGTTTTTGTAGGGAAAAAAAGTACTTACAGAACAAGCTTGGAGGGTGAGCAGAAAAGAGGTCTATGCAAACAAACTTGACAGATCTGCTGAAGTATGAATACAGACCACTGATGAATAAGAACTAGAGAAATACAGCACAGGAAAGAAAGGAGGAAAGGGAGTGAGCTACAACTTGCTAATAGTACAGAGACAAGGAAGAAGGAAGCAGTGGAATGAGATTGATGGATCAGAGGTGTATGTCTCTTGCTAAGAATTCTCATATCATAAACATGTACAAACTGTATAACTTTTGGAAAAAGGTGATCTGTTCTTCCAGGTTTAAATATGCCTCCTCTAGAATCATGTGAACTGTATTGGATAGCATATGACACTTATAAAGTTAAAGGCAGCATTAGAAACAAGTAGGCTGATTCCTCCCCTCACCTGAATTAATTTTGATGCACTGTTTCTTTTTTAGCACTATCCTAGAGATGAAAGGCTATACAGAGACACACATATTAATTCCCAGTAATTTTTAACATGTCAGTTATTAATTTCCTAAAACGATCTGGCCCTTACATAGAAATTAAAAGGCTTCTGGTACTTAGACCTGATAGGACAGATGAGAAATAACACTTTAAAATCTACTGATTAAAAAGAAATAGCTACTTAATTTGATATATTCACATGTAGTCGTTCTTAAAGTGATTTTGTAAAAGGCTTGAAGCTATCTATCAATGCAGAAAGATCCTGGATTACTGAGGTAAAGAAGGCATTCTTAAATATATTTCTCAAGTATTTATAAAAATGTGTATTTACATTGTCTGTGTAAGACTTCAAGAGCAATTTTGTTTATTACTAGCATATTTTGCCCGGTGGTGCCGGGCTTTTTAAAATTGTGTTGGATAGTAAAGGTTTTTTTTCCTTGAACCAATGGTGCTGTGCTTTTTTAAATGGTGGTGTAAGGTGTTTTTTTTTTTTTTGGCTTTGAGACGCTGCGTCCGCCTGCGGCGGACTTGTGCTCCCAGTGGGGGCTTTTTTTGTGTGTGCTGGCTTCCTCAGTGCCGGGCTGTTTGAAGTAGTTTTTTAAGGTTTTTGTTTTTTGTTTATGGAAATGAGGTTAGTGTGTTATTTATATTTGTGAAAATGTTTATTTTTTAAACTGTTTTAAACTGTGTTGTTATGTTGTTGTTTTTTGGATTTTAAAAAGAGGTTAGGTTGTTTTTTTTTTTAATTATTGTATTTTTAAAAATAATGTGTTACTTTGTGAATTTTTGTAAATTGTTTTATTTTGGATAATAATTTTAAAAATGTGTAAATTTATGTTTTTTTAAATCGAATGTATTTTACAGTGTTTTTTTTATTTTTATTGAAAATTTATTTTTTTATCTGTGAATTATTTTTGATTTTTTTGGATATTTTTGAATGTTTTTGGAATTGATTACCCTATTTTTGGGGATTTATTGAATATTTGGGAATATTTTGGATGTTTTTTCTCCTTTGGCCACTGGGTGGTGGTGTTGAGCAAATTTTTTGTATTGCTTATTCCGATGAGTCTCTTCTTCTCTTCATTTCATTTCCGGTTTTCATCGGGGCAAGACGTCTTTTGGTAAGTTCTTTCCTTATTTTAAGGGTTTTTTTTTTGGGTTGGTGGGCATTCTGTTTTTGTTTAGGGTTTTGGGTGGGGGTTTGTGTGTGTGTTTTTTTGAATGTTTTTGGTTTGTTTTTGGTGCATTCTTTTTTTGGGGGGGGTGCTTTTTGTTCTCACGGGCCATGCTTGGTGGCCCATGGGAAGGAAGGGCACTTGCGGCGGGGGTGCCTTTTCTTCCCATGGGCCATGCTGGGTGGCCCGTGGGTAGGAAGGGCACTGGTGGTTGGGGTGCTTTTCGTTCCCACGGGCCATGCTGGGTGGCCCGTGGGTAGGAAGGGCATTTGCGGCGGGGGTGCCTTTTGTTCCCATGGGCCATGCTGGATGGCCCTTGGGAAGGGAGCGTTGTTGCGGGGAGGGTGCCTTTCGTTCCCACGGGCCATGCTTGGTGGCCCGTTGGGAAGAAGGGCAGTTGCAGGGGTGGGGTGGGTGGGTTGCTTTTATTTTTGGCGTGCCAGCTGGCCCTTCGAATGGAAGGGCAGCGGCGGCCGGGGTTGTATTTTTTTCCCCCACGGGCCATACTTGCTGGCCCGTGGTGAAGAAGGGCAGTTGCGGGGTGTTTTTTGTTACTTTTTTTTTTTTTGCGTGCCGGCTGGCCCTTCGAATGGAAGGGCAGCGGTGGCGGGGGTGTGTGTTATTTTTTTCTCCATGGGCCATGCTGGCTCGCCCATGGGGATGAATGGCAGCGGCGGCGGGCTTTTTTTAGCTTTTATTTTTTGCGCACCAGCTACATCAGCGTCCTGCGCGCTAATGGCGCACAGGATGCTGGGGCTTGTAGTTTTGGCTGCGCGTGTTTGTTTTCTGCGGCGGTTTTTCTTTTGCGGCTTTTTTTGATTGGCGGCGGCGCGTTTCCGAACGTTCCTTTTGCCGTGCCGCTCAGCCTGATTGGCTCTGGCATGGCGCGGTGAAAGGAACGTTGGGAATTGAAGTTCCCTTTTTTGTTTGCGACTGGGGGCCTCCTGCCCCCGGGTCGAAAATTTCAACCCGACAGTTACCTGCGAACCCCGTTCGGGCGAGTGAACGGAGGCTTGGACGGGGCTAGTGGGGCCTGGTGCAACATCCTTTGTCACATTCCAATGGTTAACGCACCATTTTATAGGTATAGATTATGCCAAACTTGTCTACACCATTTAAAACATGACTACATCAGAAAACTATATGGTTCAACATTGGACCTATCACAACTTGGTAGGCAGTTAAGATGTTTGATGCATGTCCCAGTGCAATTGCCCTCTATTAAAGTGGCAGAGAATCAATTAAACTTAAAAAAAAACAAAAACAATATTCTACAGGTATAACTGGTAGACATGACAGCAACAGGGCAGTTTGTAGTCCAAATAAGGAGGTGGTACACTTTCTACCTCAAATTTAAGATTGACGCAACCTTCTGCATGAACTGTAGTGTACCTACAGATAGAAGTACAGTATGTTTAATTGATTGATAGTTAGATGCAGACAGGAGACAGTTTAAAATGTGTATATTTGGCCTCACATTTTTTTCTTGCTCTGATCATTAGGATTTTGTTGGTTTCCTCACATTTACCATTTTATACATTCTTCAACCAGGACACAAGGTGTGTTGCTTACCTAATATGGCACTGGCCATATACTGTGTTGAGACCATTTTATCTTCTCTGATGAAAGGTTTAACCCTGTGGCAAGTTTGTGAAAATTCAATTTATTTTAAGAGGCCTAAAGTCCTCTCAGGTTACTTACTCCCCCTCCCCCAATTTTTCTAAAGTAGATTGCTTTGCAAATTAATTGTGTTCATGAAAAGTGGGCTAAACTGTCTGAGTATCATGACAGGAATGATGAAAATTTTTCTTGTTACTATCCAGTCACTGAAATGTTCAAGCAGACCAAACAATGGTGATCGGCCTTTCCTACCGATGAACATTCTGAAGCCTTGATAAAGTAACCGCTACATTTGCTCTATTTCATGTGTTTCCAAGAGTGCTACAAAGTAGAAACATCCCTCAGCAAACATACCACACCACCAGATAGTGGAACAAGATCGACCTCAAAGAAAAGGGAGCTGCAAGCTGCTTTGTACACCACTCCCACTGACTTTGTATCATAGTTGTCTAAGCTGTCTGTTTTCCCTGTTTTTGAACTAAAAAAGACTAGATGTTACCAATGTGAGTTGCAGGTGAGCTGTGTGCAGACTAATGAGTCCAACTTGTCTGTGGAAATAAAAGAGTGGAAATTTGCAGATTTTAAAAAATTATTCAGAAGGATATTGAATTCCTGTATGTCAGAAACTAAGAAACCTCTTGCATAATTTCTAGATTCTTCAATCATTGGGAAGGAGAAGAAATACTAAATGAAGTAAATTCCTTTGAGCTTTCTCAGTCTTCCTTAATCATCACCTCACAAAATAAAAAAGGAATAAATATGATATAGTAAATGTTCTGACTAACTTCGATATGAGCCACTGGTCTATTGTAAGATTTGCACGCCCAAAATCTGATAAATCAGTGATCCATTTTAAGAGTTACATTTGCAGAATCTGACACAGTATATCTAATACCTGCATCACTGAAACAGTTGCTAGACCTTCCAACAGCAACTAAAATAAGGACAAAAGCAATATTGGATTAAGGAACTAGGTTGAATAAACCTGGCACACTTTATGGTGGAATGTCACCAAAATATTTATGAATTATACCACCATTGCCTTTCACTCAAGAACATGAAGACTATAGATCTATTAAGTGTATGTCAGCTGACCCAAGTTAACTAAACTGATGATCCTCTTCCATACAAGTTCCTTTCTGACTGTGCTTTGCAGGCGCACCCCCCAATAACGGACTCAGACAACATTGAAAGTGGATAACAGCATAGGGCCACATTTATTGATTCAATGCCCTAATCCGAATTATAAATTTGTATTGGTAAAACGACCAATCATAATTCTTAAGGCAAGCAGGCCGAAGTAACACTGGTAAGGTACCACCCCAAAATTGCCAACGGCAATTGGTTACAATGTATCAATTTGTATCAATTTGTTTGTTGACAACAAACAAATTGTTGACCGTAGTCAATATCTAACTCATGACCCCACCCTCTGACTCGTATCCGTAAAATCACGGGGTGATGCATGCTGGCTAGCTATCGCCATCACCCCGTCGCCTGGTTCGTCGTTGACCGGACAACGTTTAACTAATTTGTTCCTGTCTAGTGTTGTCCAGTCAATTGCGAACCTGCCGGATACCTGTGGGTCATACTGTTTACCTTACCAGTGCTACCCGCCACACGGAGGGGCTTCAAAGAAGGCCTGACGCCCCCCCCCCCCCCCAGACCGTCAGCTCGGTCCACAGGCCTGCTCCCCAATCACCCAACAGGAGGTCCATACCTCCTCGCGACAGATGGACCCCATCCCCTGCATACAAGTCGTAATTTTGTAGGCTAATAGCGGGGTGACGACTGACCCGTTCCCAAGCCTTGTCGGCAAGGAACAGCGCCACCGCCCCGTTGACCGCGCGCCTAGCGCGGTCAAGGGCCAGGAGGTCAATGCCCCCTCTATAAGAATGGCGCGGGATCATGTCCGACCAAACCAGGGTTGTGGCAGGCCAGACGTAGTGCAAGTAAGCAAGGTCCCCGCAAATCGCATGCTTGAGCGATAAGCCGGTGACCTGACCCAAATCATTGCCCCCAAGGTGTATGATGAGAATGTCAGGCGGGTCAGCACTCCTGCTGGAAAACAGGAAAGGCAGCAGCTCCCGCCACAACATCCCAGGCTTACCATGCCATGTGAGACTGGCGTGTTCACCCAGTCCCAGTCGGGGTCCCCACTCTGTCGCCGCAGCGTAACACGCTGCCCTGTGCACATAGCTGTGGCCCACCAGCCATACTGTCACCGGTATAACACGACACCCAGGGTCTGTAAGAAAAATTAAGAAAAAAGGAAGGTAAGGTGATAGGATTGGTACTCACGGTGGAAGTGGGCGCACATAAAACTGAAAACATTGCGAGCCCCACCTCCCCATGCTGCGTATGTCAGCCCCGGAGTACCCAAAAGCAGCTGCTGTAGAGGCTGCCCCAATACGAAATGAATGTGTGCCATAACGGGCACCTGGTAGGCCTACCCTGGCGAGGGCTCTGCCTGTCACCTTCCAAAACTGAAATTTAGTAAGGGGAGACCCATCTTGGTGACAGAAAAACGGGCCATGGTGCATGCCACGCAGTGCCAGGAACTCCTGTAGGGCACCAACCGGACAGATGTCTGCCAAAGAACACCGTAGCAGTCTTACACCACTGCCTACGCCATGCTGATCTGACTTGGAGGAACGTATCCTCAACTGGGCCCAGTCTTTGGCAACATATACATCTCCGAGTTCCAGTGCCCTACAACTTGCATCCGCCTTAGACAGCATCACAAGTTCGCTGATGCAGAGCGCTCCAAAAAATGCCACCGTTGTGGCTGCATGAAAAAGGGCTGCCTCATAATGATCAAAACAGAGGCTTGGCCAGCCCCGGGCCAACTGGGTAAGAACCCCTGGGGAAATAGGGTGCCGATCGTCCGGGCAATGCCCACGCTCGCGCACCCACCCCTCCAAAACATGTCTCACATGGAAGTCAGAGGTGCTGTCCACATGACCCCCCACTTTGGCCATAAAAGCCAGCGCCGAGAGCTTGGATGCTATGGTGCGAGGTGCGAGGCCGAGAGCGTGCAGGTGGACCATGAACCGCAGAACATGGTCAACCGGGATAGGCCAGGTCTCTGGCAGGTGAAATTGAGCAGCAAATGCCCTGAAAGAATTAAATGCTTGTTGATACGCCTTACGCGTGCGTGGCGCTAGTGACAGGCCAATCGCCCGGTTCACCTCTCCTTGCCAATGCTCCATATCTCGTCCGGGAGTGGCGAGGGAAATTCCTCCGCATCCGGGGCCAAGGCACGGAACCGGGAGATCTGCAGGCGGGACAAAGCGTCAGCAATATCATTATTAATCCCTGGGACATGCCTGGCTCTGAACAAAACATTGAGGCGCAGGCAGCGCAGCACAAAATGGCGCACTAGGTCCATAACCCTGGGCGATTTGGAAGTCTGTGCATTAACAATGTGGACAACAGCAGCGTTGTCACACCAGAAATGCACGACCGAGTTAGCCCATTCCTCGCCCCATAGCATCAAAGCCCCTAGTATAGGAAAAAATTCAAGGTATGTGAGATCACGCAGGCGATCTGTGCCTGCCCAGGCCGGTGGCCACCCACCATAGGCCCACTTCCCATTGAAGTATATCCCATAACCCAGGGATCCTGAGGCATCAGACTGGATCTGAAAATTGGGGGATGCCAGGAGGTCAGACCTCCAAAATGAGACCCCATTGAACTCCCTCAGGAACTGTAACCAGACAAACATGTCTGCCCTGATACCCCGGGTAAGTCTAACTCTGTGGTGAGGCCTGGATAACCCTGCCATGGCGTCGCATAAGCGTCGAGCAAAAGCCCTGCCCGGAGCGACCACCCTGCAAGCGAAATTCAGGTGACCATGTAGCACCTGCAGTTCCCTCAGTGATGCCTTGCGCTTGGCCATCAACTCCGAGATAAGGGCCACTATCCTGGACACCTTATCCTCCGGTAACCTAGAAGCCTGCGCTAACGTGTCAATCTCCACCCCCAGGAATACTAGCTTGGTAGATGGGCCCTCGGTCTTTTCGGGCGCTAAAGGGACACCGAGTTCCTCCATTAGCGTCTGAAATGTGTTAAGGAGACGTGCGCACGTGTCCCAGCCCCGTTCACCCCCGAATAAAAAGTCATCCAGGTAATGGGCTACAGACCGGGACCCTGACCTGCGGACGAAAGCCCACTCTAAGAAGCTACTAAAGCGCTCAAAGGCCGAGCATGATATGGAACAGCCAAAAGGCATGGCCTTATCAAAATAATATTCGCCCCGAAATTTGAAACCCAGCAACTCAAAGTCACCCGGGTGCACCGGCAGGAGGCGAAAGGCCGACTTAATGTCGCGCTTGGCCAGCAGGGCACCCGGGCCACACGAGCGCACCATGCGCAGCGCGTGGTCAAAAGACGTATACCTGACTGAACAAAGGTCATCAGGGATAGCGTCATTGACCGACCGGCCAGCTGGGTAGGATAAATGATGAATAAGGCGAAACTCGCCTTGAGACTTTTTGGGAACCAAGCCTAGGGGCGACACCTTAAGGTTGGGAAACGGGGGTGAAGGGAAAGGGCCGGCAACCCTGCCCGCATCTAACTCCTTCCTGATACTGGCAGCAGCCACCTCCTCCCTCCCCTTGAGGGACAAAAGATTGGGGGCATCCTGAGGGGACCTATCACCCATGAAAGGGATGCGGAACCCGTACTTAAAGCCTTGAAGGAGATACTCCCCATCCTCCCCCTTCGGGTACACTGTGAGCCAACGCTCCAACATGTCCACCTTAATTGGGGAGGGGGCCTTTCGGTGAACCAGCTCCATCTGTGGCAGCTTTGCCAGCCCACTGTCCGCCCCTTCCTCTGCCCCGTGTCCCCCCAGGCCTGGGACAGGCAGAGGCTGCGTGGGGGCCCGAACATGTGGGACACTCATGCCTGTATTTGCAATTCTTCTTATTGCAGGAACCATTGGACGAGAAAGCCCAGCACAGCAGGCGGGCTGGAACCCCCTGCCCCGCCGCTTGGCGGGTAGCCTGCGCTGGGACAGCTCGCTGGACCGCATGTCCGCAATGGTATCTGTCCCCTGGCACGGGGCGCGTGGGTGTCATGTACAGAAGCCAAAGCCTCTGGCACGGCTCGTCCCACCTCATCTCCGGGTGGAGTGGAATCCGCATACGGAATTCCTCGTCATAAGCAAGCCACGAAGGGCCCGGGAAATCAACCATTGCCCTGTATATGTTGTCCAAATATTGGACCATCGGAATAGCCAACTCCGGCCGCGCCCGCAGATACACTGCCATGTAAATTAAATAAGCCGGCAGCCAGTTGGCCCAGGTACGTGGTGGCTTACGATGACGCGCCTGCTCCTTATCCTTCTCATCCAGTCCCTCCCTTTCCTCTTTGGTGGGCTCTCTGTTCAGGAGTGAGAAGATATCTACATACTCCCCCCGCCAAATCTTTTCTTTGGTTGCCTGTGCCAAGTGGTCACCCAGTGGCAAGGAGTACCCCGCAGTTGGTAAGGCCGAAAAAGGGACCACAGACACCGGGAAAGGGGCCTGAGCTAACCCAGCCACCCCCAGTACATTCCCCGGATTGTGAGAAAAACTACCCACCCCGGTGCCCTGGGTGGCAGTTACCGTCGCCGAGTGGAGTGCCGGCTGCTGTGCCACCGCACCACCCGAGCGAGGCCAAGGCCATTGAAAAGCTCCCCCCATAGAAGGAATGTGTGTAGGTGTACTGGCTTGAACCGCATACTCACATGCTGCACCCCCGCGGGCCGCCCCCACTGGGGGTTCCGGCCCACTGGGGGCGTCGGAGCTCACGACCGACGTAGAGCTCATCATCGGGGCCTGACCTGCACTCGTATGCTGGCTGGGGAGCTGCGGGGCAGTGGCCGAAGCCACGCCACCCGCCTGAGGCAGCTCAACCCCGTCTGCCGCCTGTTGTCCTCCCGCCGACGGCGCCGCAAAAGGGACGCCAAAAGGAGCCCCAGCCTGGCTGGCCCGAGCTAAAGACGCTTCGAGGGCCGCAAGGCAGGCCAGTAAGGCCTGCACGTCGATCTGGGGCCCAGGGCCGGCCGGCCCACCAAGTCCAGGCGCGGGTACAGGTCCCTGTACCCCAGGACCCGAATAGGGCCAGTGCCCAATACCGAAGCCCGGTAGGGTCGGTGCAGTAACCTGCCAAGGTAGGGGACCACACCACCCACCCAGGCTAGAAGACCCAGGAGGAATAGAGGCAGGCCCAACAGGATGGGCAGGGAGAGTAGCGGTGTCCACCGCTCGCGGGCCGCGGGCCGAAGCCCCTGCCGCGCCCGCATTCCGATCCCCCGCGTCCGGCCAAGGGGCGATAGACCCCATTCCGCCGGGGGCCTGGACAGGCGGCTGCTGGGGAGGCGCAGCTGTGGTCCTCCGACCCGGGTTGCGCCTCCTCACAGCTCGCGCCGCACTCGAAGCTGCCTTCTTCTTCGAAGGCATCTCAACGCAGGAGAGGGAAGCCGAAAAGAAGATTCGCCGCCAAAAGGCTTCCCGCAAGGTAAGGAGCGACGGAGACACAGGGGAAAAACTTCTCCGCTCCGTCGCTGAGGTAAAATGGCAGCGCGGCTGCCTCGCGGCCACCCCTTTTATAAGGGAGCTGGCCACGCCCTAAACTACCCGGATTCTTCGTCCTGTGGGGGGGGCCCCGCAAAGAGCGCGGCGGCCATTTTGGCGCCGCGCTTGCAATGTCTTCATTTTTTAAAAGGAGAGTAAATCCCTGAAATTACCATCCCACCTTTCTCAGCAGAAGTTCTCAATTCCACTTCCTCTTTTACACCTCTTCGCATCACCACTATTACAAGTCTTTCAGAAAGGTTTCTTGGAAAAGTTTAGAACAGCTTCAGCATATTTTTAAAGGAATTTTTGAAGATACGGAAGTTCCAGCATATATTTTAAAAAGAAATAAAGATAAGAAAATTGAATTAACTGTAGTAGAACATTGGAGAGGATATTGTTCACCTGGTGTAGGCATTTAGGAGGTGAGTAGATGCTACTGGGCCTTCTGGAAGTGGCACTGCATCTTAGGAACCACCTTTGGGCTTTGCTACTCTAAAGTTAAAAGGGGCCATGGGGCTTAGTGGTTAAGATGCTGAGCTTGATGACTAGAAGGTCAGAAGTTCAAGGCCCAAATTCTGTGTGATGGAGTGAATGCCTGCCATTTGTCCCAGCTCATTTCAACCTAACTTAAAAGCAAGAAATTGCAAGTAGCTACTGCGTTGGTGGGAAATATAACAGTGTTCCATGCACTCCGACATCTAGTCATACCTGCCACATGACCACAGAAACACCTGCAGACTCTTTGGTTTGAAATGGAGAAGAACACCAACCTTAGAGTTGGACATTACTTGATTTTGAGCAAGGTTACACCTTTACCCTTACCTTTACTCAAAATTTTATTTCTTTTTTAAAAAAAATTATGATTGTTTGGATTCAAGCTTTCCAATTGCTGATAAAAGAAAGACACAGTTGCCTCCTCCTATTTAGATCACCCCAGTGCTCACTCAAAAATCTGCCCTAGGAGTTGGAGGAAATGGTGTGACATAACACGACCATGTGATGTAGATGGCACAAAGTAAATCATGACAATCAAGGTCCAATTAATCCTTTCTTTTCTAAGAACTTATCCTTTTAAGAACTTAGTGCCATTAAAGATTAGTGCCCGTGTCTGTTCACTTTCCTCTTGCTTCTCAAACCCCCTTTATCTTTTGGACTCTAAAAGTATGTCTTAGCTCTACAGCTCTTAAGTTGCTTCGGAAGTCCTGTTATCTTAAGAACTGGCACAGTCTTTCTGCATTAATATTAATAAACAAAAGTTGTCTCTCCCTGAGTGCCTTCTCTCTGTAGGTGCATCAGGGGATTCCACAGCATTGCTCAAAATGATTGTGTAGGGCTTTCCAGACATATGAGACAGATGGCTGTCCATGGTTCTAATTTGAGAGTCAGGCATTTCCCTCAGTCTCATAACTATATTCCATTCAATTCACATACATGAATATTGTTATTTGCATAGTGCTCACTGATCTCTTGGTCCCATTTTTTGAAGTTTCTGCCATTTGGGAGAGCTCTGTACTCCCATGCATAAAATGGTGAATACTGAGAGGCTCTTTAATATTCCTGAACGCTGGGCACAAGCTGGGGTATGTCATGTATTTTCATCATTTTATCCTATATCACAGTTCTGCAAATATTCATACCACACACTGGATGGTGCATATTTCTCAGCAATACTATACAGGACAAATAGAGAAGCTACACAGAGGTGTTTATCTTTGACACACTGATTTGGGGATGGTATCATTGAGCCACAGCAAGTGGCAGTTAATCTGGCAAAAAAGCAAGGCTCTTTTCCATTGACATAGTAGTATGAATAGAACGGGAGATGCCAAATTCTATCAGATGTATAAGAGGAAAAATATCATATATTATGAAATTGCATCACAATCTCTGAACACCTATCCTACATAATATAAGGAAGGAGAGAAAATCCATCATTTAAAAGAACATGTAACCCAAAACTGTTTCAACAGATGCTCAAGGAACAGGTCAACTTTTACCTGAAATTACCGAGTTTAATTATTTTTGTTCTCTGCCAACTGAGAATAATTGATGAAAAAGGGAGACAGGCTCTTGGATTTTCCTCTGTTTGTTATCTGTTTGTGAATTGTTGTGAGCACAAGAAAGTATCCTCTCTAGAGTCTAGACCTGTGTTTCCCAACCTTTGGTTTTTGGGCTTCAATTCCCAGAAGCCTAAGTCAATTCCACAAAACACTGATCAGCCAAAGTATTGACTTGGGCTTCTGGTAATTGGAGTCCAAGAACACCTGGAGAGATGAGTTTGAAGAACACCGGTCGAGACCATCTTGACTGCTGACTTTGATGTTGTCAACATTCAGGCTGTCATTTGCTATGTGAAATGTGGAATCCCTTTTTGTGCTGGAAACATGGGCACCAATATCAGGCTATTTCCTGGCATTGTGAATCACAAATACAGAAGCACAATATTCCACATTCATAAACTGGAGATTTTTTGAATTTTTAAAAATTGAATTTTAAGTATACATACACTACTGTACATAAAAATTCCAAAATCAGTTTTACTTGTGTAGAATTACCCAATGCCAGACAATCCAAGAAGAACTCATGATCTGTACTGTAGTTGCTGGGATGAGGCAGAATCCTTAAAATCAGCTGGGATTTGGATGTAGTCCCTCTGTGCCAAATATTTTGAAGGACTGTTTTGAACTGAATGAAATGGTGAAACACAGGTGTGAGTGAGTATAGTACAAACAATAAAGAAATATACACACCCATTAACCCAGGGATTCTCAACCTGCAGCGCATGGGCCAGATGTGGCCAGTTGTGGCCCATGGCAGCATTTCATGTGGCCCACCACCACCTCCACCACACCAGGAAGTGCCATGTGGTGGAGGAAGGGCAAAATGGCCATCCGGCCCATGACACTATCTGAGAGTGCCAGCTTCCACTTTCCAATCCTTTTACTTGGGGTAGGCAACATGAGGAAGAAAAGCTAAATAGGCCCCAAAGCTCTATGTTGCCTGCATATTTCCCAAAAGATGTCTCCACACTTTTTACATTAAAAAGGGTGTGCAGGGAGTTTGTTATTGGAAACCAAGGTCAAAATCATGTATACACTGTAAAAGTGAAGAAATACGGGATTGGGGGAAATTAACTCATTTGAAATGTTAGCCATACAGATAACACAGACCACCAGAAAAGCAGATCAGAGGGTGCTCAAGGAAGTCAAAACTCTTATTACAGCAAAAAGCAGCAGCAGCAGCAAACTGAGGTCACTCTACCATGCTCAAATAATGAGAAAACATAATTGATCAGGAAAGACACTATTGCTGGGGAAAGTTGCTGTGAGGAAAGTAGGAAGATAGAAAAATCTAATATGAGACAAATTGGTTTAATAAAGGAAGCCACAACTGTTAGTTTGACTCACGTGAGCAGACCTTATTACAAAAGACAATACTGGTAGGAAGAGAGGGGACAGTAGAAAATGACCTGACATGAGACTCAATAAAGAAATGCAGTGCTTTTGATTTGTAAGATTTGAGCATAGCTGTTAATGATAGATTTGATTCTTGGTATTTCCAGTTAAATGGAGCAAGTAAGAAACCAGAGGGTGTGGGGGAGGATCTCCCTCTTCCTGAGATCCTGCAGTTCATCTGCCAAACATGTTATAAAAATCATCACAAACCATGGGACTGGTGGGTCTCTCCCTGTGGTATGCCATGTGGATTAGACTTCAGCTTCATAAAACATGACCACAGGTCACTAGGGAGTAGACCCAGAGTATCTCAAAGACCAAAGACTGGGACTGTCTCCTCTGAGGGTTTCAAAAACAAGAAATTCAACAATGCTTTACCATTGCCCTCTTCTTCACAGAGCTAATAAAAGGTAGTTGGGGTGTCATTGTCATTGTCTATATAAGATCTTCTACTGCTGCTACTCAGTAGCTGCCCTCCTGCAGTTTCTCCATACCAGTCACCATTACCAACCACCATTGTCTTTTGCTGATGTGACTATTACTCCTAAAGAGGATACAGTGTAGATGTGTCTTTGTCTGGTGTTTCAGCTTTGACCATTCTGCATTGCAGGCGCACCCCCAATAAAGGACTCAGACACTGGTAAAAGTGGATAACGGCATTGGGCCACATTTATTGATTCATGCCCTAGTCCGAATTATAAATTTCTATTGGTATTCAGCCAATTATAATTCTTAAGGCAAGCAGGCCGAAGTAACACTGGTAAGGTTCCACCCAAAATTGCCAACAACAATTGGTTACAATGTATCCATTTGTATCAATTTGTTTGTTGACAACAAACAAATTGTTGACCGTAGTCAATAATCTAACTACTGACCCCACCCTCTGACGCGTATCCGTAAAATAACGGGGTGATGCATGCTGCCAAGCTCGTGCCATCACCCCATTGCCTGGTTCATCGTTGACCGGACAACGTTAACCAACTTGTGCCTGTCTAGTGTTGTCCAGTCAATTGCGAATCTGCCGGATACCTGTGGGTCATAAATGTTTACCTTACCAGTGCTACCCGCCCATGTGACCAAAGTCAACAGCATCAGAAAGAAACCCCTATGTCAAACCATAGCAACAGTGTGGGATGGGCAAAAAAGCCAGGACCTGAAAGCCAATTGTAGGTCCCAGCCAAAAATTCCCACCCGGCCCCGAAGCGACCAAAATATCACACTGTTAACTAGGGAGGGGGTGGAGGGGAAAAACTTCTCCTCTCCGTCGCTTCGCAAAATGGCAGCGAGGCTGCCTCGTGGCCACCCCTTTTAAAGGGTGCTGGCCACGCCCCCTAATTACCCGGATGTCCAAGTCCGGTGGGGGGGGGCCCGCAAAGAGCGCGGTGGCCATTTTGGCGCCGCGCTTGCATTGCAGGCGCACCCCCCAATAAAGGACTTAGACACTGGTAAAAGTGGATAACGGCATTGGGCCACATTTATTGATTCATGCCCTAGTCCGAATTATAAATTTCTATTGGTATTCAACCAATTATAATTCTTAAGGCAAGCAGGCCGAAGTAACACTGGTAAGGTTCCACCCAAAATTTCCAACGGCAATTGGTTACAATGTATCAATTTGTATCAGTTTGTTTGTTGACAACAAACAAATTGTTGACCGTAGTCAATAATCTAACTACTGACCCCACCCTCTGATGCGTATCCGTAAAATAACGGGGTGATGCATGCTGCCTAGCTCGTGCCATCACCCCATTGCCTGGTTCATCGTTGACCGGACAACGTTAACCAACTTGTGCATGTCTAGTGCTGTCCAGTCAATTGCGAACCTGCCGGATACCTGTGGGTCATAAATGTTTACCTTACCAGTGCTACCCGCCACACGGGGAGGCTTCAACAAAGGCTGACCGCCCCCCCCCCAGACCGTCAGCTCGGTCAACAGGCCTGCTCGCCAATCTCCCAACAAGAGGTCCATCCCGGCGACAGATGGACCCCATCCCCTGTGTAAAGCTCATAATTTTGGAGACTGATGGTGGGGTGTCGTATGACGTGCCCCCAACCCTTGTCCAGAAAGAACCGGGCAATAGCCCTGTTCACCGAGCGCCGAGCCCGATCAAGGGCCTGGAGGTTAAACCCTCCCCTGTAAGCGTGCCGTGGTATCATGTCCGACCAAAGTAGGGTTGTGGCAGGCCACACATAATGCAAGTAGGCCAGGTCACCGCAAATCGCATGCTTCAGCGATAGGCCCGTGACCTGTCCCAAATCATTACCCCCAAGGTGTATAATCAGGACATCAGGCGGGTCAGCATCCCTGATGGAGAAAAGGAATGGCAACAGTTCCCGCCATAACATTCCGCGCTTACCGTACCACCTGAGACTTGCGGATGCACCCAGTCCCAGTCGGGGTCCCCACTCTGTCGCCGCAGCAAACTGCGCTGCCCTGTGCACATAGCTGTGGCCCACCAGCCATACTGTCACCGGTGTAAGACGACACCCAGGGTCTGTCAAGGGAAAAAAGGAAACAGGGCAGTGACCTAACTGGTACTCACTGTTGAAGAGGGCGAACATACAACTGAAAACATCGTGATCCCCACCTTCCCATGTTGCGTATTTCAGCCCCAGAGTACCCAAACGCAGCTGCGGTAGAAGCCGCCCCTATCCTGAATGAATGGGTGCCGTAACGAGCCCCAGGGAGGCCAACACTGGCTAGTGCCTTACCGGTCACCTTCCAAAATTGAAATTTAGTAAGGGGAGACCCATCTTGGTGACAGAAAAACGGGCCAGGGTGTGTACCACGTAGTGCAAGGAACTCCTGTAGGGCACCAACCGGACAGATGTCTGCCATGGAACATCGTAGCAGTCTTACACCACTGCCTACACCGTGCTGATCAACCTTAGAGGAGCGTATCCTCAGCTGAGCCCAATCATTGGAAACATAGACATCTTCGAGTTCCAGTGCCCTACGACTCGCATCCGACTTAGACAGTAGCACCAGCTCACTGATGCGGAGCGCCCCAAAAAAGGCCACCGTAGTAGCCGCGTGAAACAGGGTTGCCTCATACCTGTCAAAACACAGGTAATGCCAACCCCGTGCAAGGTGGGTAAGTACCCCTGGAGAAATCGGGTGGCGGTCGTCCGGGCTGTGCCCACGTTCCCGCACCCACCCTTCCAAAACATGTTGTATGCGGAAATCACTTGTGCTGTCAGCAAAACCACCCACCTTGGCCATGAATGCCAGCGCTGACAGCCTGGATGCTATGGTGCGGGGAGCTTAGCCCTGGGCATGTAAGTAAACCATAAATTGGAGGACGTGAGCCACTGGGATGGGCCAACTTTCAGGCAGCCGTGATTGGGCACAAAAGGCCCTGAATGAACTGAATGCATGGTTATATGCCTTACGCGTGCGGGGGGCGAGCGACATGCCGATCGCCCGGTTCACCTCTCCTTGCCAAGCGTCCATATCTCGTCCGGGAGCAGCGAGGGAAATTCCTCTGCGTCCGGGGCCAAGGCACGGAACCGGGGGATCTGCAGGCGGGACAAAGCATCAGCAATATCATTATTAATACCTGGAACATGTCTGGCCCTAAAAAGCACATTGAGGCGTAGGCTGCGCAACACAAACTGGCGAACCAGTTCCATAACCTTGGGAGACTTTGACGTCTGTGAGTTGACAATGTGGACAACTGCCGCATTGTCACACCAGAAATGAACGAACGAATTGGCCCACTCCTCACCCCATAGCATCAAAGCTCCCAGAATGGAGAAAAATTCCAGGTACGTGAGATCGCGCAAACGATCCGTGCCCCACCAGGCTGGCGGCCATCTGCCGTAGGCCCACTTCCCTTCGAAGTAAATCCCATAACTCAGGGACCCTGATGCATCCTACTGAACCTGAAAAAGAGGGGAAACCAAAAGGTCGGACCTCCAAAATGACACCCCGTTGAATTCCCTCAGGAACTGAAGCCAGATGAGCATATCAGTCCTCATGCCCTTGTTCAGTCGGACCCTGTGGTGGGGCCTGGCCAAGCCAGTCATGGCGTCGCACAAGCGTCGAGCAAATGCTCTGCCAGGTGCGACGACCCTGCAAGCGAAATTGAGGTGACCATGTAACACCTGGAGCTCCCGAAGGGACACCTTGCGTTTGGCCAGCAAGTCCAAAATAAGTGCAACGATCCGTGAAACCTTATCAACAGGTAACCTGGATGCTTGCACAACCGTGTCAATCTCCACCCCCAGGAATGTGAGCTTGGTTGAAGGGCCCTCGGTCTTTTCGGGCGCTAAAGGGACACCGAGTTCCTTCATTAGTGTCTGAAATGTATTTAGGAGACGCGTGCACGTGTCCCAGCCCCGTTCACCTCCGAATAAGAAATCATCGAGGTAGTGGGCTACAGACCGAGACCCTGACCTGCGAACAAAGGCCCATTGCAGGAAGGTGCTGAAGCGCTCAAATGCCGAGCATGAAATGGAGCAGCCAAAAGGCATGGCCTTGTCGAAATAAAATTCACCCCGGAACTTGAAACCCAGCAACTCAAAGTCACCCGGGTGCACTGGCAGGAGACGGAACGCGGACTTAATGTCGCACTTAGCCAGTAGTGCACCCGGGCCACATGAGCGCACCATGCGCAGGGCCTGGTCAAAAGATGTATACCTGACCGAACAAAGGTCGTCAGGGATAGCATCGTTGACCGAACGGCCAGCCGGGTAAGACAAGTGCTGTATCAAACGGAACTCCCCCGGTGACTTCTTGGGCACTAACCCCAACGGGGAAACCTTGAGATTGGGAAATGGTGGGACAGGGAAAGGGCCAGCGACCCTGCCAGCATTAACCTCCTTAGCAATGCTCATGGCAGCCACCTCCTCCCTTCCCCTGAGTGACAACAGGTTGGGGGCATCTTGGGGGGACCTGTCCCCTGTGAAAGGAATGTGAAACCCCTGCTGGAAACCCTCAAGCAGGTAAGCTGCATCCGCCCTCCTCGGGTACATCGTGAGCCAACGCTCCAACATGTCCATGTTAATTGGGGAGGGGGCCTTTTGCTTGACCAGCTCCCTCCGCGGCAGTTCTGCCCGCTCCCTGTCCACCTCTACCTCTGCCCCGCAGTCCGCCTGCCCTAGGACACGCGGAGGCAGCATGGGGGCCAGCACAAGAGGGACACTCGTGCCTGTATCGACACTGCTTCCTGTTGCACGCACCATTGGCCGAGAAGCTCCAACACAGCAGGCGGACTGGAACCCCCTGCCCCGCCACCTGGCGAGGTGCCTGGGCTGGAGCAGCTCGCTGGACCGCATGTCCACAATGGTACCTCTCCCCTGGCACAGGGCACGTGGGGGTCATGTACAGAAGCCACAGCTTCTGGCAGGGCTCATCCCACCTCATCTCTGGGTGTAGAGGCACTCTCATACGGAATTCTTCGTCGTAAGCCAACCACGACGGGCCAGGGAAATCAACCATCGCCCGGTATATGTTGTCCAAATACTGGACCATCGGAATAGCGAGGTCAGGATGGGCCCTGAGGTACACCGCCATGTATATAAGGTACGCGGGTAACCAGTTGGCCCACGTGCGTGGCAGCTTACGTCGACGTGACTGCTCCTTGTCCTTCTCATCCTGCCCCTCCCTCTCCTCTTTGGTGGGTTCTCTATTCAAGAGGGAGAAAATGTCCACATACTCCCCCCGCCAGATCTTTTCCTTGGTGGCCTGGGCCAGATGATCCCCGAGGGGTAACGAATAACCTGCTGTCGGCAACGCCGACACCGGCACATTGACACTGCTGGGCACCATGAAAGGAGCCTGGACCAGCCCCGCGACCCCCAGTAAGTTCCCTGCAGGACAGGGTGCCCCGCCCCAAGTGGGGCCTTGGAGTGTCGGAGCCGTTCCCGGATGGGCCAGCGGCGGCTGACCCGCCCCCCAGCCAGGCGAGGCCACGGCCACTGTAAGCCTCCCCCCATTGCGGGTTGTGGTGTGGGTGCGCTAGTTTGAACCGTATAATCACAAGTTGCACCCCCATGGGCTGCCCCCACCGGGGGTTCCGGCCCACTGCGGGCGTCGGAGCTCGCGACCGCAACCGAGCTCGTAGACGGGGCCTGACCACTACCTGCTGGCTGCATCTGCTGCGTGGGGAGCTGTGAGGCCGTGACTGGTGCCGACCTACGTGCCTCAGGCAGCTCGACCCATCGGCTGCCTGCCGAGGACCGGCAGACGTTGAGTTGACCTGTAAACCAAAAGGTGCCCCAGATGGATTAACTACCCCCTAAAGATGCCTCCAGGGCCGCTACGCGGGCCAGTAGGGCATCAACGTTTACATAGCCCCCAACGCTGATGGGGGGCAAAGGGCCGGCCGGCCCACTGGTCGCTGGCGCTGGGCCAGGTCTCTTGACCCCGGGGCCCGAATATGGCCATGCCCCAACCACTGGCCCCGGAGGGGCCGGGGGCATGCCCTGCCAGGGAAGGGAACCCAGCCAACCCCCTTGGTTAAAGCCCACCGCTGGAAGCTGTGTGCCAAGGTCCGACGGCCCAGCCTGGTTATGCGCCAGGCCTGGGCCGGTGGCTGCTAATTGCGGGCCGGGGGCCGCAGCCCCTGCCGGGCCGGTCTGAGGCTGCCCAGCCTCAGGCCAGGGAGCAATCGACCCCATCCCACCGGTCCCGGTGGGCGCCCCCAGAAAGGGAGCCTGCTGAGGGGGCGCAGTCGCGGTCCTCCGACCCGGCTGGCGCCTCCTTGAAGGGCGAACTGCGTTCGCCATTGCCTTCTTTTTGGAAGGCATTGCCGCAAATCGTTGGGAAGCCGAAGAAAAGGAGCGAAGAAGAAACCGCTGCCCAAAAAAGGCTTCCCGGCTAAAGGGAAGAGCAACGGAGCAATTGGGGAAAAACTTCTCCTCTCCGTCGCTTCGCAAAATGGCAGCACGGCTGCCTCGTGGCCACCCCTTTTAAAGGGTGCTGGCCACGCCCCCCTAACTACCCGGATGTCCAAGTCCGGTGGTGGGGGGCCCCGCAAAGAGCACGGCGGCCATTTTGGCGCCGCGCTTGCATTGGGTGATCCTGCAATAATGGAGTCTTGCTCTTTGAAGATATGGCTCTCAGCTTTGATAACACACTCAAATCCATTCACTGTACTAAAGTGTGCACCTAAGAGCTACTCAATCAGCCACTGGGGAAGAGCAAAGGACAAGTAAGAATAGCACTGTTGCTAATGACACAAGTAGATTAAGCCCAAAAATCTGCCTAGTGACTGACATGCACAGAACTGAAAGAGCTGCATGATACAGTATGTGTAATTGAAAAATTGAATGTGGGAAGTATGAAGCAAAGAAAACTGGACATTATAATGCAAGGAACAGGCCATATAAACATTATCATAAATGGTGTGAGGAAACTGAAATAGAGTTGGTTGGAACATTCTAAGTCAGCAGACAACGAAGTGTTTTACTCAGGAAATGACAAACTCAGATGAAATTGGTTCATTTTAATCCTGTGGCAAAATATAGCACAGGCAGTTATGGCCTATAATATCAGGTTCAAATGAATAACAACAATCAGACTTCTTGGAAAATCTATCAGCATAACTCTCATTGAAGTCTACATTCCAACTACGTTTGCTAAAGAAGAAGTAATTGAAAATTTTATACAAGTGTCCAGGAAGAAACTTATCATACACCAAAGCAAGATGTGCTGACAATCATAGCTGACTGGAATGCAAAAAGAACCAAATGTTGTTGGAATATTTGGCAAGAGAACATCTCATAGAGTTGTGTGAAGCCAACAAACTGTTTATCACAAATTAATGGTTCATGCCACTGAACACACAACTATACACATGGACAGCATCAGACATCATCAGGTGGCCAATGAAGAAATCAAATAGACTCCATAATTGTAAGTAGGGGTGGAGAAGCTAAATTATCTCTGTCAGAACAATACCATGAGCAGATTGTGCTACCACAAATTATTGTGATCAAAATTAGAGTAGTTGGAAAAAAACCACTAAAATATCACAAAATCTCTCTCTCTCTTTCTCACACACACACACACACACACACACGTGCACACATGCATGCATGCATGCACGCACACACATATGTGTGCGTGCACACATGCACACATGAACACACACACACACTGCCCTACCTGAGTGGTTCACACAGTAGAAATGCCAAGATTCAAATAGACATAATACAATCTCTGACCCCCTGCCCCTTCAGATAGTGGCATGCCAAAGAAACATAGAAAATTATGTTGGGCTGCTCCCATTTTTATAATTGTCTTGTAGAATATTGATTTATTCTGTTACGCAATAACAAAGCTGCACTGTTGAGTAATGGCAAAAATTGATACAATGGTAACACAATCCCCCCCCCCCAAAAAAAATGTAACCTACAATTAAATCTGTATACAAAGAATTCTTAAATGTCATTGGCATATGAGATAAAGTTGAAAAAGAAACACAGCCATTTATGTGTCATTCAGAACTGGGTTAAAAAGCTTTAGAGTCAGAGCTGTGTCCAAGGATGGAAAACATAAAGATCATATTTTAAAACAAGCTACAGTGGAATGGGTTTCTCAGGCTATACTTTTGCCTCAAACCAGCTTCTGAGAATGAATATCTGTGTGGGTGCATTTCCACAACATGAAAATGAAACAAGACTAGTATAAATTTGTATGGCACCTTCAATTCACTACAGGAAGATGGGATTTAATAGTATATTAATGAATTAAATACATAACAAGTAAACTGAGGTTATGTTCAGATGAGCATTTATCCTGTAGCTTGGTCTAGGTTGGGGGCATCTGGTGCACTCTTTTTCCTGGTGACCACACAATATATGAATCAGCCTCCTCCATCATGAACCAGGCCAACCCTGCAACATTTTGAGTTCTTGTCCTGTCAGGGGTTGTTGTTTTCTTGATTTTATCATATGAGGGTAGGATCACTCCATTTTGATTTGGTCCAGCATGTGTGATTGCTGTGATCAAACCAAAATGAATGGTGGAATGTGCTCCTGTGACCACAAATGATGTATCACCCCTGTTTAGCATGATTTAGACTAGTAGTTTCCAACCTTGGCTTTCTAGATGTTCTTTTTATTATTATTATTAATTTTTCAAAAATATAACAAATTATCAAAACATAATATAAAAATACAGACATATCAACACAATCAAAGAAAAATCAATAATACCAATACAATACCATTACTTATCCAACATACAATAAGAAAAAATATATATTAAAAAAAGGAAAAAAACCTTTAATATTCAACCTAATTATCTACTTGGTAATCTATTATAACATTAAATTGTTACAATTGTTACAATCACAATTTTAGAGTATCAAAATTCCATGCTATATATTTTTCTCATTAATAACCATTATCTTCCAATCTTATCTACATATCTTAAATCTATTACTCCTAGATGATCTTGGACTACAAATCCCAGAAAAGCATGGCCAATGATGGGAGCTTTTTAGGAGGTTTAATTCAAGGACATCTTAAATCCATTGTTGGGAACAACTAGTCTAGACCTATCCAGGGCAGGATAATTGGGCGATTTAGTAGCACCTTGTGGTACTCAAGAAATTACTCAGGAGGCTTTTCTACTTATGCAGAATTTTTCATTGCTGCTTTAACCTTTTGTAACTCATGGAATTCCACTTGGGGGAGGTTCCCCAAAATTCAGAATAGCCTCCACCATTGGCTCTTCTATATTAGCTCCACTTGTAATCTGTGAATAGAGATATTTTTCTTAACTGTAGTCACTTTAATATATCTAAGGGATCACAGCTGGAATGTTTCATCGAATCATAGAACAATTGAGTTGGAAGGGGCCTGTGAGACTATCAAGTCCAACCCTCTGCTCAATGGAGGAATCCAAATCAAATCAGATCTGAAAGCAGGTTGTCTAATTTTATCTTGAATGTCTCCAGTGTTGGAGTGTTCACCACCTCCTCACCATTGTTGTACTGCACTAACAGTTAGGAAGTTTTTCCTTATATTCAACCTATCTCTGGCTTCCTGTAGTTTGGAACTATGAATACATGTCCAGTTTACATAATCACCTCTTTACTGTGCACTCTCCTAGATTCTTTGACTTCCATAGAGGTACTTCTGCAGCCAATGACATCAAAACCTTTGTTTTGAAAGTGTTCAAATGAGACCAGATTACTGTCATTGGGTATATCATCTATCCCCTGATTAATTTTACCTGTAGATGTCTGGGCAAGTTCTACTGCTATTGCTACAATATGTCCAAATTGAAATGAAACCAATTCAACAACTTTTAGACAGCTGAACTATACCACACAAACATGGCAGGATATTTCCTGCAAGCTGCAATCCATCAATTACAAATCCATGCTAAAGATAGAGTTTCCAAATACGTGTAATTACTGCAAAGCCAGAATGTTAATTAAACATTTCTCTGGTCTTCTCTCAAGACCACGTGAGAAACAGATAATTAAAGTATTAAAGTATGGAATGATGAGAATAAATGTGGGTTTTATTTTAGCAAAGGCTTCAAGCCACTAAAGACATCTGCTACAATTTTCAGAAGTATTTTATATTCATCCAGAAACTATGTGAAGGATTTTTAGACACATTAAAGAGATAGATACATTAGATTATAGCTATACACTTTAAGGATTGCATTTGAATTCAACAAATACATTTAAAATTCTAACAGTCATTAAGTTAAATATTCTGTTTCCTCTTTCATATATGTACAAATAATGCCATTCATTTCTCAGTGGATATATTGATGGAATGGATGCTATTTTGTAGAGAATCAGATGCCTTTACAGCATTCCTATTTAAAGCTTTACATTATGTTAACACTGAAAGGATCAAACATAACCTCTTTGTTAAATAAAACATATCCTATGTGCTACATTTCCAGTGAATCTTTATTCCTTACCAAAAATGTTAGTTTTATACAACTGAAAGCTAAGAGAAGCAGACTTTTCCCCTTCCATTACAGAAGCTGATGGGGATGCTGAAAAACTGCTTTAGTGTCCTGAAGAAACATTGTTACATGCTGTAAAGTCACCTCTTACTTTCAGCAGCCTTATAAATGAGTGGTACCCAAAATGTCCTTAAGCAGCTGTGTTCAACTCTTGTAAACTCATGGTTGTGGCTTAAAGAGTCATTCCATCTTATATTTAGTCTTCTTCTTTTCTTGATGCGTTCATCTTTCCTAGCATTATTCTCTTTTTCAGAGAATCATACTTTGGCTCTATCATATTTGCCTCTAGAGATAACTGAGGCTTGATTTGCTCCTGGACCTCCTTGTTCACCTATTTGGCAACCCAAAGCTATTCACAAAGATCCAGCATCATACCCCTGAGTTACCCCAGAGAAGAAACTTTTAAGAATTTCCAAGGTTCCTGTGCTGAGAGGGACTTGGATTCAACACAGCTTCTGGTGGTCAAATATTGGCTCTAATAGCCTTAAGCCATATTGGCAAGTTAAAAATGTTTTCAAAATATGAAGCTCACCTTGTACATTAACAACCAGATACCTCACTGCATAAAGATACCTACTAGGCTTTATGCATGCAGCATATTAAAGGAAGCTGGAAATACACCAGTTAACTTTTGTGAGACAGGGGAAGAATATAGAATTAAGTGACCGCTTCCTCCCTCCTCTGTCAATCATCAGTAATCCAGGATCATCCAAGGAGTAATCTACTTGCTTGTTTCAGATGACATAAAGACTGGAGGGCAGAATAGCAAAGAGAGTAAAAAAGTCAATGCAACTGGGCCAATCATTCCATTTGGAGCAGCAGACAAACAACTTCACATCAAACCATGAAGCTGGGAATGGGTGCAATTTGGTGTCCAGAGTTTAAATCCATCAGATAAAATAAAAATATCTTCTCCAGGGCTTTTTGGAGACCCAGGGCTTCTTGGAGACCCGGTGTCACCTCGGTGAGGGTCGGTGGTAGAAATGTGATTAAAATAAATAAATTAAATAAATAAATAAACCACAGCACTTTGCTGTGACTGAAGCCAAGGCTCTGAGCCTTAGCAAATCCTTAGAACACACACAAACAATCTTTGGTAGGCAGATACGGAAATGTTTAAATCTCAACTTTTCACTGAGCAAGATCTAGGGCCTCTGCTTGGAGTGATAGAGAAAAAGGCCATTTCCATTCCCCAGCAACCTCCTCTCTTTTCATGCTGCTCATGGTGATAAGAGGAAAAAAGTAATCTCAAAAGTCATTCCATAGTGTTTCCCCCTCAAAGCCCAGCTGATCAGAAGAAAATGTTCAAGGTCCCCCCCCTTTTTTTTTAGGTGTCAGACAAGGAATAATCAAGCCCCATAAGCACCCTGGCTTGAAGACCATCAAAAACCTGTGCAAAGATCTTTTTTTAAAGATCTATCTATCCCAAACTTAAAAATAATCACAAACCTGCTTACAAAAAAAGGAAACACTACCAGAAAATATGGTTGGTATGTGGTTCTCAAGAATTGACAGGGGTATGACAAAAATTCCACGATCCCCTATCAAATAAAGTTATGCAGCAATATAACAATGGCACACTTTATTTACAGGGCTGAACACAGTGGTGCCGGGCCCATGCACCATGTGCTGTGGTTTTACAAAAAGTATAAAAAATAATTAAATTAAATTAAATTCACAAAGGAAAGCTGAGCTATGCGCCACCCACCGCCAGGCCCCCTGCCAACTCCAGGCCCAGGATGGGAGTCCTGGCTGTCCCCCACCCCCCGATTGCTGCCATGATCTCTAATTCAAAGCACCTTCCAAGTAACTCTCACTCATTTTTTAAACATCCCCTCTTCTGTGTCTTCCATAGGCTCTTAGATTTTATTGTCATCTGAAAACTCTCTAAAGGGATCAGTACATAGGTTTCTTTAAACATAAAACAGCCAAAGAGGTTTTGAAGGAAAAAAAGGTTTTGGAGGCAACCGAAGAGGAGGAGGATGCTGAGCGCCGTGACCCTCGCTGAGTGACACTTCTCCCCCCTCCCCCCTCCAGTCACACTATCTCTGCCTCCAGTTTTCCCTGCGGGTGAGGCGGAGTGGCCCCCGCAACACCTGGATGCCGGGAACACCATCACTGCCGGTGTCCTGCACCCACCTTGGCGGGGATTTAAAAAACCTTTCGCCGCTGCTACTTTTGCTGCTGCCACTCTTCTAGCAGGGAAGGCTTGAATAGCTGGAGCAGCCAGAGCTGTCGCCATGGAGGGTCTTCGCCACATCTCTCCCAGGCCCATGCCACTGGCCTGGGATGGGAGATGCGGCTCACCTGCAGCCTTCGACTCTACCAACTTTGCTGACTTTGCTCTCCTGGCCCCGCCCACTGTGAGGGCTTGGGAAGAAGTTGGGGCTTCTGCAGATGTGTGTTTTTTGTATTTTTTGTATTGCTATATTGCTGTAATACTATGTACTGCTATGTAACCTTGGATTTTTTTACTGTATAATTGTATTTTTGCCTTGTATTGTTATAATATTGTATTGCTGTATGTTTTTGTATATTGTGAACTGCTTTGGTTCATCCAAAAGATGAGGAATGTGGTATACAAAAATAAATTCAAATCAAATCAAATCAAATCAAATAGAGATTTTATCAACAAAATCAATTATAACATAATATATGCATATATTGGTGCTTGAATCCATGCAGATTCAAGGACCCTAATTAATGTTTCAACCAGACTTTTATACAGTACTTGTTACAAACATATGACTCATGTGTTCGGCAGCTAGAGCACAACTGTGGTCAACTTTCTGGTTCCGTGTTGGGATCCCAGGCACTGACATAAACTCTGCCCAGCACCGGAAGTCGCCCACGGTCACATTCCAGATGCTGACATGCAGCCAAGAAGCTACAGAAAAATCCCAAACTGGAGAAAACATGCTACAAAAAGCCTCCTGCTGCATTAGGAAGCAGTGGAGTCTGTCCAAAAACCCGTGGCCACCTGCCTGGAGGAGGGACGTGTTGCTGCCCTGTCCTCACTGCCAAATACTTCCACCTGTGGCAGGATGGGTGCTTCAAAGGGCAAGAGCCCTGGCCAGACTCTTTCTGCGGCTGCCTGCCTGGAGGAGGGAGGTGCTGCTGCCCTGTCCTCACCGCCAAAGACTTCCACATGTGGTGGAATGGGTGCTTCAAAGGGCGAGAGCCCTGGCCGGACTCTTTCCATGGCCGCCTGCCTGGAGGAGAGAGGTGCTGCTGCCCCGTTCCCACCACCAAAGACTTTCATCTGTGGCAGGACGGGTGCTTCAAAGGGCGGGAGCCCAGACGTTGGTCTCTATCAGACTCCCCCTGCCTCTACATGCGGAATACCAATTTTTCCCTTTGCTTCACCAACCGGCTCCATCTTGGCTTCTCATGTGGCCTGGCAAGCCTTGGGAGGTGAGAGCATGCACAGTGGTCGGCGCTACAGCAGGAGACAGTAATGTTGTATCTATTGTATGTGCTGCTGTGCTGCCTATATTTGACTGTATGCATTGTATGCATTATTTTGTATTCTGTATTGCTATGTTTTTTATCATTGTTTAATCTATGCTGTATTTATGTATTGCTTTGCTGGTATTGTTTTGCTTGTATTACATTGTATATTTTCTTTGTTTGTTAGCCACCTTGCATCACCCATTGGGTAGAGTAAGGTGGGGTATAAATAAAACTTGACTTGACTTGACTTGAACCCAGAAAAATGCTGCCACCATGGTAAGTGATGTATTGTGACTTCCAGTGGTTGTGGGGCGGGTCTAGAGGTGCCCGGGTGTCCACCGTGGGCCAGAATTATGTTTTATCATGGCATTGCATATTTTGAAGTGTTCAGAAATGCATAGTCACACAAGTCTACTCCACTTAGATAAATGACACAGGACTTTTGTGTAATTGTTGTTTCATAAAATGGCTTACTCCTGGGACACACTATCAATCAATTAAAATAGTTATGCAAGCTTCATTGTGATCTTTGACTCCATGCTTATTTTGTTAAGGGAAAAAGGTTAATAAAATCAAAATAGCTATTTTGGGGTTGCATTATTAGGATCAGTGTTTGGAATCCCAGATGAAGCAATTCATTTCACTAGCATGCAGACCCACACATTAATCTCTTGTTGTTATATGCTGTCAAGTCATCAGTAAGTGCAGAGTGATGCATGTTGGGGCAAAAAACCCCAATTACATTTATAAACTGATGGGGTCTGAACTCTCTGCGACAAACCAGGAAAGGGACCTTGGTGTCCTGGTGGACAGCTCAATGAAGATGTCAACCCAGTGTGCCTCAGCAGTGAAAAAAGCAAACTCAATGTTAGGGATCATTAGGAAGGGTATAGAAAATAAGTCAGCAAGTGTCATTTTGCCTCTTTATAAATCTATGGTGAGGCCCCATCTGGAATATTGTGTACAGTTCTGGTCGCCATACCTCCAGAAGGATATTATGGAGTTGGAGAAAGTACAGAGGAGGGCAACCAGTATGATTAGGGGACTGGAACACCTTCCTTACCATCTGAGGCTGCAACGGTTGGGCCTTTTCACTCTTGAACGACGGCGTCTAAGAGGTGACCTGATTGAAGTTTATAAAATCATGCACGGTGTGGACAAAGTAGATAAGGAAAAACTGTTTTCCCTATCGCACAACACTAGAACTAGGGGACACTCCATGAAACTTTTGGGTACTAGTTCTCAAACAAATAAGAGAAAGTACTTTTTCACCCAGAGGATTACTGGTCTATGGAACTCCCTGCCAGAAGAAGTGGTGACAGCTGTCAGACTTGACAGCTTTAAGAAAGGATTAGACAAGTTCATGGAGGACAAGTGTATCAATGGCTATAATTATGGCTACCTAAGGACAACCTCCGGGTTGGAGAGATAGGCAGGATATCTCTCAATGCCATTTCCAGGGAATCCTAAGCAGGTGAAGGCATCTCCTTGGGAATACCCTGAAGGAAATGGTGAGCCACTGTGTGAGACAGAATGCTGGACTGGATGGGCTGTGGCCTGTTCCAGCAAGGCTGTTCTTATGTTCTTATGTTCTTAAGTCATCTCTGATTCATGGTGATCCTGTGTATGAGAGAGCTCCAAAATGTCCTATTCTCATTAATCCTACTCAACTTCTACAAGTGATCGTTTATAGCTTTTGGCTTTCATCACTTCATTCTGCCTTCTACCTTTCCCAGCCTTAATCAAGAAAGAGGTGTCAAGAAACTTTAAATAATTAATTATTCTTCTCACATTTTTAAATGGAAAAGCTCTGTATTCCAGATGCAGTATCAGTAAGATCATGCGTGGCTTTTATCTCCTTCACAAATGTAATGCCTCATATCTCTCATTCATCACTCTCCCATTATTAAGGTCAAGGAAGGAGCACTATGATGGCTTATCTCAGTGCCAAAATGGAGAAGGACTGAAACTTTCTTTCATTTCTCACTTTGTTATCTTTGCTATATCCAAATAGATTTTGTGTCACAGGAAAAGTACATTGTACCATGGTATTTTCTGTTATCCTACGTAATACCTTCTGTCTCAGTATTCTGTATACTTTCTGCCCTTTTTTCATAACTTATTCCCTGATAAAAGACTTCCATTTTGAGAGGCCAATTAACAGATGCGAAGCTCAGACACCAACATTGTGTGAAATCAGATAGTCTGCCAATTTCAAAATGAGGGTGACTTTTTTAATGCCTGTATTTTGACTACCTGTTCCCTTGAAGGATAATAAAGCTGTTAAAAGCCAAGATGGTGGAATGACTACTCAAATTAAACCACAGAGAAAAGGTCAAAGTGATGCAGCATGCCAATATAATTCACAGAGCATGGAGGACATAAATGACCTGATGAGACATTCTCTAGGAAAAGGTTGTAAAAAAATAAGATGTCACAATATTAGCTCTGGCTCATGTTAATATTCACACAAAATAAATATGTGTCAGAATATATATCTGTAACCTTTGTTGTATTTCACATTTGGCAGGCTGTGCTATTATTACTGGAACATTAGTGCTAATGCAACAACAAAAAATCGATATGTTTTTATATTCTTAATGATAGGATTTCATTATGCACATTGTCATTCACATAGGTTAGGCTGGTAAGTCTGACTGATAAGAATTGTACAGTTCCACCTGTCTTCATGACACATTTCAACCAATGCTAAATCATCCACACTACTGTCTCCCTCTTCTCTGTCAGCTACTCTGACACCACTTGTATGTGGTTGTGCTATACCCTTGAACAGAGGTTCACAACGTTTTCCCACCAGGGGCCAGTTCACAGCACCACGCTCAGCTGTGGGGGCTAGAAGCACCCAACTACTTGTGTATTCATCATCAATGGTGTTGGTGTTGGGGGGAATCGTACCATTTTAGTGGGTTCTTGAACAGGCTCCACCACTTCTCAGGGTGGTGGGAGGCTTTTTGGAGCATGTTTGCTCTGGTTTGGGATTTTTCCATCACTTCTCAGCTGTGCTTCGGCAGCTAGAGCACAATTGTGGTCAATTTCCTGGTTCCGCGCTGGGATCCCAGGCACTGACATAAATTCCGCCCAGCACTGGAAGTAGCCCATGGTCATATTCCAGCTGCTGACATGCAGCCAAGAAGCGACAGAAAAATCCCAAACTGGAGAAAACATGCTACAAAAAGCCTCCCACTACCTTGGGAAGCAGTGGAGCCTGTCCAAAAACCAGGAAAATGCCGCTGCCATGGTAAGTGATGTATTGTGACGTCCGGTGGTGTTGGGGCAGGCCTGGGTGTCCACCATGGGCCAGATTAATGATATGCATGTGCTGGATTAGGTTTGTGGGCTGGGGGTTGGGAAACCCTGTTCTCAAATCACAACAAGTGGCTGGATAGTAGGAATTATGACCCAACATCTATTTTTCTTCTTCTTCTTCCATGTCTAGGCCAGACGTGAAACTGCCAAAATAAAGCCACTTTTTGGTGAGTCCATATTGTGGATTCTTTCACATGACCTATTGTGAGAAAGATTAGCTAGCACAAGGTGGCCATTGCCCAGAGTACATCCTTGTAGTTCAAAAATACCACAATATTTGAGGAGCTTCTTTATATGTCCCCAACACCTATGAAGGGCACTTTTTAGGAAGTGGCTGTTTGACAAAAATAGGGGTACAGTTACTAGGACTCAGCCTGGGAAACATGGAATCTGGCTTCCCCTTCCCCTACCTTTTGACGGCACCTGTTTATTTTTTAACATACGGGTATCATGGGTAGTAACAAATACAGTTACCATTTCCTTTTTTCTTCTTCATCTTTTGCAATCTTCTTCTTCTTCTTCAAGTGCTGAATATTGTATTCACTTTGAATATTAGCTATCATCATGGTGATAGTCTTCTTGTTCTTAATTCCTTGGGACAGTCCTTCCAAGGACATACCACACCAGTCTCTCATGTTCTTCAGTCACAAGGTCCATCTACATCTAAAGCCTCTTTTCCTAAGGATCTTCCATTGCATAACAAGTTGGAGTGTTCTATATTTCATGTCATTCCTCATGATATGCCCAAGATATTGGAGCTTTCCTTTTTTAAAATGATCTTAAACAGTTCCTGTTCTTTATTCATCTGACACAACACTTCTACATCAGTCACTTGGTCAACCCATGATATCCGTCTGTAGATCCACATTTCAAAAGTTTAAATTTTCTTTTCAGATGCTTTAGTCATTGTTCAAGCTTCAGCTCCATATAGCAACACTGGGAATATGTAACATCTCACTATTTGCATCTTTTTAGTGAGAGTTAGAGCTCTACTGTATAACAAATGTCACATTTTTGTGAAGGTGGATCTTGCTTTTTCTATTTGTATTTTAATCTCTACCTTAATAGCCCACTTTTCAATTAACACATTCCCCAAATAGACAATTTGATCCACAATTTTATTTGATTTCTTGTATTCCTGCCATTAGCTCACAGTGAGTTGATGCTTGGCTTATAATCACTGCAAAATAATACTGGCCATACACTGCATATGCATAATGTGTTGGAACATTACCAGTCAGAAATTCTGCCAGTAGCACTAACCTGTGCTTTTGTAAGCAATTGTCACAAGCACCTACATTTCTAACCAGTCCTACTGCAGTCCACCCAATCCACCCTTCTAGTGTGCCACTGAGTATATTTTCCTTCTAACTTATTTTATTGTGTTAGTAAAAAGAAATAGTGGGTAGCCTGCCAACATCTGAAAAAGTCAGCATTGCTTCCTCCTCTGCCTTTCTGTATCTAGTTGTGGCCAATAAATTGGAGTATAGGGATGAGCTTTTTCTACAAGGCCACTGTGGTGAAGCCTAGCTCCACAAATCTAGAACATGTAGCTACTGTACTTTAGTGTGACTGCTTACTGTTTGCAAACTTAACTGTTCTTACACAGAATCAGCAATATCCAAACTAACAAGACTGGGGGCCCTCTTGTCAATAAGACAATGGATCCTTTCCAGCTTGTAGAACTTTAAAGGATGCATTGTAAGTAGAGTGCTGAAACTTTTTGGGGGAATAGTTTCAGTACTTTGGATAGCTCCTGTAAAGTTTGAACTAACAGCTGAGCAGATTCACTCCCCGTGGTCACAGCAACTATCACAATCCACTGGCCCAGTGTACAACCCAATTTAAAATTGCCCATTGTCACTTTATATTATACTTTTCCCTTCCATTTTTGAAACTATTCTAACAATCGAAATATTCATCCTACTTTTGCTTGATTTCCATTCACATTTAATTGAATACATAATGTACTGAGTATATAGAAAACACCAGCCATTTTTCAAAGCATGCTAAATAATTATTGAAATGGCGGGAAAAGGCCAAGAATATCAAAAGAATTTGTGATATTTACCCCAGAAATAAGGTGGGTTATGATTACCAAATGTTAAGAATTATTATAGGGGTTTTCAATTAAAAATGTGGTAAAGATCTTAATGAAGGAAGAGGTAATTTGGGAGGAGGTAGAGTTGAAAGATATATGAAAAAAGCTTTTTTTGATAGACATGACAAAAGTAAGGGGTGATGTATAAAACAACAAAAGCAATGATAGAGGTCTGGAAAAGTTTGAAGAAGAAATTAGCTCCAGACTTATGGAATTGGAAGATATTAAACCTTTTCCAGTTAGAATAAATATGAGAATAAAAGAAGTACTTCTGAAAAAAGGTGTGTTCCTGCTGAAAGATTAGATATGGGTATGTTATAATGATGAAAAAAGATTGGAAATGAATCTGAACTGGTTTCAAAAAGCGTTAGTGAATAAATGGAATAGCAAATATATTGATGCAACCAGGTTAGAAAGAAAAATGACAGATTTTGAATAGTTAATTTATAGAATAAGAAAAAGTTTAATGGGAATCAAAGGGCTTGTAAGTAAGATATATAAAATATTAAATCAGGAAGGGAATCCACAAGATACAATTTGGGAGCAAGATTTAAAAATCAAAATTATGGAAGCAAAATGGAAAAGTAAATGAAGATAAAGGATTATGAAGACTTTGTCTGTTAGGGTTAAAGAACATAATTACAAAATGTTGTGGAGGTGGTACCTGACTCCAGTTTGGTTACATCAAATGGTTACATTTGATTACCAGTTTCGTTACGTCAAATGGATAATAAAAAAACAAAAACCTGTTGGAGATGTAACAATTCATGGGAGAACTATGAATACATGTGGTGGAGTTGTAATTTGACAAGGGATTTTTGGATAAAGATTGAGAAGGAGATATCGGAAATAATGGGTTGTGACCTTAAGCTGGAGCCAGGTACCACCTTATTGACAGATGTTGAGGATATAGATATAGATACAAACCAAAAAAAATTCTATTTTTTGATAATTGCAAGATAATGTATCATAAGAAATTGGAAAAATAACATAACGTTGAAAGTGGAGTAATGGTATAAAAAAATGGAATATTGTGTTGAATGATAAGATTACCTGGGAATTGAACCAAAAAAAGGGGTGTGTATAATTAAGGAAAATAAATTTTGAGAAATATGGAAACCATTTGTGGAATATACATTGTATAAAGGTAAAAGTGGCAGACCAGTGCCAGATCACCTGAGTTTTTGGAAGCAGTAATATAATTGCTAAGACAAACGTAGTCTCCAGGGCTTTGTAAATATCACTGGTGTTTATGATTTTTGTTTGCTATTATGTTTTTGAAATATTGGGAGTATTTTAAATTATTAGATTACTAGATATAATAGAATAAATACATACATAATTAAATATACACATAATATACAAATATATCACTTAAGAAATGTATAATATAGTATAGTTATTAACATGGGAATTACTCTTTATATCAAAGAAAAATTTGTTTTATTATACAATGTAATGTAATGTTTTTTATTTTGTATGTTGTACTTTAAAATTCAATAAAAATTATAAAAAAAGAAAAAGAAAATACCAGCAGATTATTCATTAATTAATTCATTTATTTATTCAATTTGTATAGCTGCCTCAATCATCATGTGACTCTGGGTGGCGTACATAAAATCCCCAATGTTTAAACTATAGAAACCCTTAAAATTCCTAAAAACACTGAAAAACTACCTCCTACCCACACCAATTAAAAATCTAGACCTGCATAATTGGCATTGCTCCAAAGTAATTCTGAGAGATCCTGGACCACAGATAAAGGAAATCTTCATACCAAAAATTCCAGTGCACTCCATGGTCAGTTACATGTCTATGGTCATGTGGGGCCTCAATGGCTTAATGGTTAAGACACTGAGGTTGATGACTGGAAGGATGGCAGGTCAGCAGTTTGAGGCCTGAGTCCCATGTGATAGAGTGAGCACCCGCTGTCTGCTCCAGCTCCTGCCAACCTAGCCATTCAAAGGCAAGAAATTACAAGTAGATAAATAGGTACTGCTTTGGCAGGAACAGCAGCATTCTGTGTGCTCCAACATCTAGTCATGCCTGCCACATGACCATGGAAACATCTGCAGACACAGACAACACTGGCTCTTTGGCTGTAAACAGAGATGAGCACCGTCCCTTCCTGGGATTTTTGCAGCATTCTTCAGGTTCTTGGGCAATCAGGGTTGTTTGACATGTTTTTGTAATGTATTTAGCCTTTAGACAATGATTTCTTAAAGTTCTGTCAGTTTCCTGTCTGTTTCCTTGACTTTGCCCTGAAAAATCTATATATCTACAAGTATAACAATGCTAATGTTCTGGTCACAGTGTCCAGAATGCTGGACTCGAGTCGCATTACAGCGGACTAACTATTTTCAATCAATTCATTCATTTTGACTAACCTATTTGCAATATTTACAGTTTATAGTAGCCATTATTTCTGAAGCGATATAGATAACAATTGTCATAATATGGCTGATTGCTTTGTATTTAACAGTCTTTGTGGGAATTGCAGATATTAAGAACAAGCTGTAATTATTAAGTTAATTATGTAAAATCTGTGCACACTCAACATTACATGCTGATCCCTTTATGAGTCAAGAGGGCTTAAAAGAACAAGTTAGAACAGTAGTATTCTCAAAGAGCAAGTTCATTTCCCCCAATTTTATTACACAGGTAAAAATGTCCTTGATAGATTGTATCTAAAATCTGGCTTAATCTTTTTTACCAAGCTCCACACAGAGGATTTCAGAAGAATGCTTATGTAAGTGGGGCCCAATCCTATAAGAAATTTTGATGGTAGGTGCTATCATCACATAAGGGGTCTTTGGCACTGTGGAATGGGTTTCTGACAGAATCCAGCTAAGGCTCTGTGCCTGAGCTTGGTCCAGGATTTAGTACCTCCACTGTTGTAATGGGCTGGCAATGAGATGCAAGAGGTGGCCATGAGGCAAAGTCCAGCCCCGACCAGAGTTGGGAGCAAGTATTTATTTCCTGCCTAGGGGTGCGGATGCGTATGTAAGATGATCGCGTCCCCCCTGTACAGAAGTCTTGTGTACGTGGCATTTTCCATTGGTCCAGCTACAATGCCAGCTCTTGGAAGTTACCCCATGGTTAATGGACAACCCGCACTTAATTGCCTTGGGCTGGCAAAACCCATTGTTCCTGCCCTAATCTCAGAGCCTATGTGTATTGACCCCAGGCATCTAACTCTGTCTCGTTTGCCTCTGTCTGCCTGCCTAACTCTATTTGCCCTCAGCCTGGGCCATTGTTAATTCCTAGCCTACCCGCTTATCTCCCAATTTTCCCTCCAGCAGAGCCCGGTTGGTTCTCAGGACTGTGGCTGCCTGAGCGGACCCCTGAGGAGAGGTTAAGCCAATTGATGCGGGGAACCCACACTCCACAATTTACATTGTTGGCTTCATAGCTCCACCTTCTTTCTATTGATTTATTTTAGGAGTTCTCAACCTTTATGAGCTGGGGCCTGGGTCACACTCCCTCAGACAGCTTCGGGGGCCGGACAGCCATTTTGCCCTTCCTCCACCACATGGCACTTCCTGGGGGGGTGTAGGTGGGGGGGGGGCACATGAAATGGCGTCGCAGGCCGCAGGTTGAGAATCCCTGCTTTATTTGAAGCATCAGACTGCTATTTCTGGTCATGGGAAACAACAACCATGGTGTAGGGGTCGCCAGGATGGACTATACATTTAGCAGTGAAAGATACTGTCCAACTGCCAAAGTTGATATGACACTAAATGGCCAGTCAAATCTATTTCTAATCTGGAAGTCAAAAATGTAGGAATCCTATATTTTTGCCCCTATCAGCAAAATGTCATGGATGGGTGCCATATTGGATTGGTGTATCCTAGATTCAGAAAAATGGAGCATACATCTGTTTGTCCTGTTTGGTAGTTTCAAATTCTAGCCATAAAGATCTCCTGTTCCCTCATTGTTTAGATAGCAATGTATATTCTGAGAAGGACACCAAAACACAATAGTCATTTTTACCCTCTGTGCAATCATACCCACTCCTGGGATGCAAACTGACAAAATGGCCAATGTTTTCCCAGGATGCTTCTGGAATTATGATTGGCCATTTTATGAGCATTTTTCAGCACTGGGTGTTAAGGTGGCTCCAGTGAGGTATTAGGGGATCAGTAAGTGATGGAGGGAGAACATACAATCCATTGGCTTTAGTTGGCTCATTGTCTCTTTTCTCTCTCCTGGGAAAGAGAGTGTTAAAGGAAAGAGACTATGAGCCAATCGGCTTCAAGAATATTTGCATACAACATAAAGAGGATATTTTGATGGTCCTGCCTTAAACACAGAGTTTTTTAAAATGAAATTGAGGTAGACAAGACTAAGACAGTAGACAATTAAGTGATTAAAGTGTAAAAAACAGTTCCATGAAAAATCACCATAATATGAAATGCAGCAGAGAATGAAGAAAGAGATTTAAAATAGAATTATTACAGTAAGGCTGTCCTGTTGGGGCTGGCCTGTTGCCTTATTCCCTGTGAGGGATAGCAGTGGAGCTAAGGGGAGTGGGGGAGTGCCTAGGGGTTGGTTCTTCCTGGGGGGGGGAGCCCAACACTCCTCCCTGGCTCTAGTGGCTCCTCCTCTTCTAGGCTCTTGGATGTGCCTGGATTTTGGAGAGGAGGGGGTATGGCCTGTTGGGTGGGGGTGTGGTCTGGGGAGAGGGCAGTGGCCCAAAATTTCCCTTATTTTCATGTCCAAAACTTGACAGGTATGGGAAGAGGCCATGCCAGATGGACTGACTGTGAAGGTGCACCTTGATAATATCCTCAATGTTGTGGCAGTCCATTGCAGGCCCGGTGTTAAATCCTGCATGTTTCATTTCATATGTGCCGTAGGAGATGGTTCCAAGATCATAGTGTGTGGGTTACTTTATGGCAAGCTGAGATTGACCTTAAAACAAATTCATGCCAGTGGCATTTTTCCTGCTCGCCTCGGAGGACAAAGGCAGCCCAGAATTAGACCAGGCCACACAGCATCCTGGGATGGGGAAAAAGTATGCTCAGATTGAGGTGCAGAGTAACCCAGGCTTTCAGTTGCAAAATGATTCCAGAGATACTTCATGCCAAGACAATTCCCTGCCTTTTAGCGTATGGTCTAAAGCACAGTGTATGGCCTAAAACATAGGACACAGGGCACAATAATAAAAGGAAATGGAGACAACTTCAGACACAATTTTTGGTTAAAAAAACAAATTCAAACACCATGTGTTGCTTCTTCCAGGTGTTCTTTCTGGCAGAGACATGTGAGCCTATTTCCGTGAAACTGTTTCTTCTGCCATCACCAGAGAAGTCTTTCTGTCTGTGTCATTTGCTGTGTGATACTGTATTATTTCATAGGGCAGAGGACGCAGCCTTCCAGAGCCCCTGGGTCCTTTTGGAACATGCTTCCACCAGAGAAGAATTGCTAGTTTGAACTCTGTGTTTTTCCCCACCATAGAGAAGAAAAACAACCTCCCTCCTGCAAATTCCCTGTCTGTGGTGTTCTTCCTAGAAGGCAGAAATAGCAAATTCAGGCTTTAACTACATTCACAAGCCAACTATACTTTGCTGCAGCTTGATCTGCTGACTATTTTACACTTCTATACAGATTAGGTGATTGTGTGGGGAATGTAGATTGTCTGTTGCATTTTTATCCATGCCAGGGTGCACAGCCTCTGTCCTTTGATCTCACCAGCTGGCAGTCACCGGCTCACCCTTTTGATTTATTGTAATGCTGTTGCATTGTTTAAAGTGTTGCGTGGCATTATGAAAAAGGGACAGTTTTCCAAAGCTCTCCATGGTTGCAAACATACATACATACATACATACTTACATACATACATACATACATACATACATACATACATACATACATACATACATACATACATACATACATACTATTCTGCTGTGATTTGTTGGAATTCTTTCTATTTACATCAATTTTTATCTTTTTAAAAAAAATCAATGCAGAGGTGACTAGGGGAAAAACATCATGCCAAGCGTTCTGCATCGCCAGAATACTACTCAAAGTAGTATCATTCTTTTGGATAATGAAATAACTGATCACGTTAGGAAAACACTATTGAAATTGCTCCAGCTTGAAAAAAGTAGGTGTCCCCAACAACAAGGGAAAAAACTCTGCTTCAGAAGCAGAAAGTGCTGGGCCAGCGCATTGGCCAGTGCATCATGTGATCAGCTGATGGGGGGGATGATTGCACTCCATTTTAGATCTGCAGTAAATTCCATACTATTTACCTGTGTAGTCATAGCCCAAAAGACCTCAATATGGCACAAGAGAGAGGTATCAATAGGCTTGAAGAACCCCCCAAGATTCAAAACTATTTTTGCAGCATTCTTAGAAAGAACCTCCTTCAGGGGAGGAACCACAACATGTTCCAATAAGGTCTGGACCTAGTCAAATGGCACCAATTGCCATGGTTGGTGGATGAAACCCTGAGCATGAGGACTCTGTATCACATTTTTTTCTTGCAGGTCCTTCATGTCCTATTATATTAAATTTTGATTGTACAGTGACATGAGCTTTTGTAATACTGTAGTCTAGAGCAGTGTTTCCCAAACCATGTTCCATGGAACACTGGTGGACTTCAATTTCTAGAAGCCTAAGTCAGTACATTGGGTGATCAGTTCTTTGAGAACTGACTTGGACTTCTGGGAATTGAAATCCAAAAACCAAAGATTGGAAACCGCTGGTCTAGAGCAGGGTTTCTCAATCTTTGCCCCCCAGCTGTTCTTGTACTTCAATTCCCAGAAGCCCAGTCAGTATACCTGCTGATTGAGGCTTTTGGGAATTGAAGTACAAGAGCATTTGGGAGCCCAATGTTGAGAAACCCTGGTCTAGAGCTGTGGTTCTCACTTTTAAAGCCATGGGCCAGGCCTCGCTCCCTCAGACAGCTTTGAGGGTTGGATGGCCATTTTACCCTTCCTCCACCCCATGGCACTTCCTGGTGTGGTAGAGGCAGTGGGGGGGGCACATGAAATGGTACTGCAGGCCACATCTGGCCCATAGGCCACAGGTTGAGAATCCCTGGTCTGGAGAGTAAGTCTTGTAACTCAAGACAATTCATTGTATATTGTATACTTCATTCTTATCTATTTTGGCTAAAATCATTTATAATTATGGAATGTGGTGGAACTATTATCCCCCCTCCCCACAAAGCTATTTTACCGTTACTACAATTTACCCCACCCACCCATGAGCAGCTTCTTCAGTCACAGCAAGATGGCAGTGAAATAAATGTGCTAACGATTCCTGACTGCATTACCTTCTTGTATGTGTTATGTAGTCAAATATTTCATATGCTGACATACTAAGAATAGCATGACATTTTGTTATAATCATTTTGCTGAAATGTTGCTCAATATTTAAATATCATTTCTTGAAGTGAGACTGGCAAATACAAGAGTTGCCAGTTCCCATGGGAATGCAAGATAAATTGAGTTTGACTTTAGGGAAAAGATTTGAGTTCAGTACAATTTGCGTAATTAAACCAACCTTTTAGTTTCTCAGTGGAGAAACTCAATAAAGTATGGAACAGTTCTAAAAACTAAACCTGGCAATTCATCAAATTCCCACTGATTTGGAAAAGGGACATTGAAATATGCAGTTAGTTAGTTAAAATTAGATTTCACTGATTTGTTGTTTTACTATATGAAATACATCTTGGTGAGAATTTTTTCAACTAGAAGTCATATATTATATTTGCTATTTGGCCTTCAGAGTTTGGTCATAAAAGTATTTTTGTACCCTACACAGATATTCAGGGAGGTGTAATTAGATAGATAGATAGATAGATAGATAGATAGATAGATAGATAGATAGATAGATAGATAGATAGATAGATAGATAGATAGATAGATAGATAGATAAGGTGAAGGTTTCCCTTGCTTGAAAGCCAGTTGTATCTGACTCTAGGTGAAGTAAATGCTATACATTTTAATTAAAATTGTTAATATATGTGGGGAGCTCTGTTAACAAACTCTTTTGTTTCGCAAAGTAAACCACAAGCATTAAACTCGGCATATTGTCACTACAGAGTACATGGCCTGGTGGGTGTTAGCCAGTGGTGGGCTCAAAAGAAAATTACTACCACACTGTGGGTGTGGTATGGTGGGTGTGGTCAGGGGAAAAGCCCTGTTTTGCACCCAAATTAGGACCACTTTATTTCAAAACTTGGATGGGCGTGGCCAGCCAGAATTTCTGCTACCGGTTCTGGCGAACTAGTGCAAACCTGCTGATGCCCACCACTGGTGTTAGCCCATTCTCAAGAAAAAATGCAAGGAGTTTGAAGATACAGTAAGAGAGAACTAGCTTTGCGGAGTCTGGAAGAGGTAAATTTTCATTACCTTTATTATCTTTTGAGTAACAAGACAGCGAGAAGGACAGACACAGTTCTCTCTTATTTCCATAATGCCTCTGTTAGGCATTCATGCAGAGAGGTGATATTTCCACAAACGTTTTTATATTTAGGAAATACATCCTTTAGAGTAGTTCACCAACTCACAATAGTACTATATAAGCATGTTCAATAAGAAGGAATGACAGAATTATTTGGCACATGTGTGATTCAGTTGCCTCTTGGCAGCATGGATTTCCTACTGCAGGCTCAACAGCCCTAGAGGCAAAACAGATAATCAGGAAATCAATAAAAGCTAAGGATGAGTTGGGCAAAATTCAGGTTACATTTGCATGCATATCTATATAATTCCCACTTTTTGAGCCAATAGGACAACCAAAGCACAGTGATTATCTGATGTTTACTCCAGGGATGTGAAGAAAACATATTAATTCCACATTTTCTTCAGTTCTGACTCCTGCAACATGATTTCACACCTCAACAAGAAATCTCACATTTTAAGAGATTCCTCGTCTTTAGCATCAGAACAAGACAAGGAGCTCTTCTTGTCTGACAGGATCTCTAGAATTTGTGTAGAATGTCTCTGTAATAAACTAGTGCCCTTTTTCTTTGACAAGCAAAGAACATACACAGGAAGCAGATTGATTATTCAAAGAGATGCAAACAAGCGATCCAATTGTTCTTATTCTTAAGAGGGAAAAACAAGGTAGCTGGTAGCATTGTTCAAGTGAAGTTCTTTGTGCAAAAATCATTTTCACAAAAACAAAACCTCTTACTTAAAATTATAGAAAACCATTTGTTCTTTTCACAAGCACAAAAAATATTATTTGCAGTTTCTTATTCTTGCAGGGAGTAACAAATTTGCCTATATCCCCACTGGTGCATCTCCAAATGTTGTAATTCTGTTCTTTGATTTTAAAAAGGCACAAAAATATAGAAGTAGAAATAATATATAAAATTATGTCATATGAGGGAAAGTACGGTACTTTACAAAAATAGGCATATGGAGAAAATCAAAATACAGTAATACCTCATGCAAAGTCCGCTTCATACAACATCGAATTCATAAAACATCGCCTAATTCCTTGAAAAAGGTTGCCTCATACAAAGTTGCTGCGACTTTGTATGAGGCATTGGGGTTTTTCCCAGGTTGCATTGTGCCTGGGTAGTATAAAAGGCAGGACACATATGTGCATTGCTCTTGTGGGTTTTGCACGAGGCGAAGAGTGTTTAGGAGTGGTTTTGAGTGCAATTTTGGATTTTTTCGAATTTTTTTATCAGAATTTTTAGAAGCATTCCTGGGATTTTTGCAGCATTCTTCAGGTTCTTGGACAATCAGGGTTGTTTGTCAAGTTTTTGTAATGTATTTAGCCTTTAGACAATGATTTCTTAAAGTTCTGTCAGTTTCCTGTCTGTTTCGTTGACTGTCCCCTGAAGTCTGTGCTGTTACAGTACAATGTATCTCTATGGAAACGACGTTGTACGAGGCATCGCGGCAAGGATTCGGACGTTGTATGAAGCATCGCGGCAAGGATTTGGATGTTGTATGAGGCATCACAGCTAGGATTTTGCATGCCTCATACAAAGTCCAAATCCATATAAAGTCCAAACTTGTGGAACCAAGTTTGGACGTTGTATGAGGTATTACTGTATGTGTACAAAGTACATGATTTATGAGGAATGCAAACACATATGTCTTTTGTGTAAATGTTTGAAAAATAAAGTCATAACTAGGAGCAGAAAATAAATAGAAGAGAAGATAAGATTGTGAAAATGAGAAATATGACAGGCCAAGAGTGTTATAAGTAAAAGGGAAACTAGACACATGCAGACACAGCACACTTAATTGGGGTTTCCCCCATCCCATCTTTCTTCCTATTTACAAGCTCAACACCTTGGATCTTCCTCTGCTGAATGCATAACTAAACATCCCCCTCCTAAACCCCCATCCTCTGTTTCTTAAATATATTTTTATTTCTTACATATAAGAAGTACATGTCTGGCCAGGATATCCTGCTATGGTAATAAAGTAGACCATACTACTACCAGTGACTCAACGTTGAGTGTCAGGTGGCAGTTAACTATCCCGAACACCCTGAGGACTAACAGCCTTGGGTGGCAAAGTCCACAGGGAAGGGTGATGGTCCCCAAGTGGATTAAATCCCACTTGAATCCATCTTGATATAGGGCAGCAGTTTCATCAATACTGGCCTGAGGCTGATGAGGACTTTACATGCCAAAAGGGCTCAGGACCAGAAACTGACTTATAGAACTGGACCAGTAGTACGGGGATTATGCTGCGATGCAGAAGACAGGAAAAAGGACAGTCTTCATGATTGATTGCCATGATGATCACCTATATTCGGATATGGAAGAAGAAGAAGAAGTTTTAATTTACTGTTTTTATTAAATGGGTTGGGGTGGGAAGAAGCTGTTTAAATAAAGCATTGTAGTTTTAAGTTTTCACTGGCTAACTTTCTAAATTTCCTCTTCCTTGCTTTCCTTTTCCAACTCTCTCTCACACACCCTGAGTCCCTCTTTCCTTCTAACTACCTCACATTTAATCCAAGCAAATCACCTATCAACCTTTACAATCCCCCATAAGGCTGTGCTTCTGCCATAACTGCAAGAAGGAGGGATGTTGGGAGTGGCGCCCCTACATGGAGAATTGTGTGGGACAACAGGTCACTGCTTAGGTGTGGTTGGAAACTGGGAAGAGAAAAGAAGAAAATAAAGCAGAATCAGACATTGAGTGCATTTGAGAGATTAAATGTGGAGGCAAGGAGTCAGTAAGTAAATAATGGGGGAAAGGAGTTACATTGCAATTAAACCTGATTTCTCAATGACTATCACAGTAGAAGGTGGGGCAGAGGGAAGAAAAAGGAGTGACATTACCCCAAACAAGGGCACAAGGAAGAGCAATTTGAAAATATATCTTGGAATAGAAAAATAAAAATCTGTAGTGTGAACATTAGGAATGCTTTGATGATCCTTCACTAGAGGGAGCAATTTGATTTTTAAGAGGTGTGATTTGAGAATGAGTTATTAACGATGAATGGCTTTTTAGGCTTCCTCCATGTGAATAGGAGTTTATTTTTGAATAATAAGAATTACATATCATGGGGTGGGGGGAATCAGGATTTTAGAAATGCTTAGGTGGAGCATGGCCAAAAAAGGTTTTGAACCCTTGCTCTAGAGAAGGGGTTCACAACCTATGGCCAAATTGCAGCCAATGTGGCAAAAAAATCAAAAATGTTATTCCCTTGCTTCCTCCTCCAAGGAAAATGGCAGAGGTGGGGAAAATGCCCAGAAACTGTGTCCAAATGCATGTGCTGCTGTCATTGGTGCTGCTGGGGAGTATCACATTACCAGCCCCTCAGCTGACTCAGGTGGCATGGTCAGGCAGTAAAAGGTTGGGAATCCCTGCTCTAGAGAGATAAAATTGAATGCAGTAAAAGTAAAAAACTTTTCAGAACAACCCAGATTCTCCAGTCTGGACATGCTCTTTGTCTGTCCCTAGGAGAGAGAAGGCTGGTGAACTAGTCCGTTCAGATCTTGAGTGTAGGTGTTACTCTCAAAAGAATGAGTGTGGAATCACTGGTTCCTTGCCTCTTCCAGTTTGGGATTGGTATTTTGTTTCTGTGGGCCCATTTTTAGAATGTATGCCTGCAAATAATTTAAATACATGCAGTATTAAATGGTACTATTATTGCTTTTGTGGGTTTTTGAAATTGATATTAAAGCAAGTGAAGTCAATATTATGCTCCCAAAATAATAATAATAATAATAATAATAATAATAATAATAATAATAATAATAATAATAATAATAATAATAATAATAATAATAATAATAATAATAATAATAATAATAATAACAATAACAATAATAACAATAATAACAATAATAATAATAATAATGTTTTTATTTATATCCCACTTCCCTCAATCCAAAGGATGACTCGAAGTGGCTTACAAAAAATTTAAAGATACAGTGTTAAAGATACATAATTCAAAAAATACAGTACTACAACTGTATTATCAAAAGGATCAGAGAGGCCTCTCCTCATTGCTGTAATAGCAAGGGCTCTTTAAAAAGTATTGGCATATAGACAGTAAGCATATCTAGGGCCCTTCCCCCATGAAACAAAGACATCAATATACAATATCCCCCTCCACATTGTATTCATAAGACCAAAGTCAAAGTGCTTCAGAGAGGGTTTTTAAAAAAATGCAACACCTTGTAATATTCTAGTGGAACACACTGCAATGTGGGGATGGTGCCAACATTTGTTAGCAAGTGTCAAGCAAGGGTTTCAACAGAGCATACGGCTGCCAAGTTCCCTGCTGTCCTTGCCTAACTGGATAGCATTAATACTGACGAGACATTTGTATACAGAACATTTAATTTAAGGGAGATAAAGATGCACTTTAATTTTAGCATCCCACAGAGATGCACCAATTCATCTTACAGCCAACATCATAATAGCCGTTATGCTGTTCAAAAGGAAGAAGAGGCTTGGCAAAGTTACTTTTTTGAGCTGTTGGCCCCATAAGCTATCCTGCTCCCTTCAAGTGCAATGAAGCCCATATGCCAGAAGTGAAGTAAGACTGAACTGGTTGCTCCAGTCAGTTTCTCTAAATGGAATAGGAGAGTTCTGGCTTGTCCTTAGGCAGAAGAATGTTAATACAGTATGTGGTAATTAAGTTATTATTCTAGAATTCCTTAGGCATGGTGGCCAGTTTGACATGTTCAGCATATGTACAAACTCTGTGGATCAACTTGAGATGCTTTGGGGAGATCAGGAATTCATGCCACAACAGCTAAAGGTGGACACCGTCGTTTGTGGCCTGGGATCAGGCCACAAAGGAAAGAAATGGCCATCACTGTCTTCCTGTCCATGGGGCAGGGCTTAAAGTAACTGTCTGGGGACAAACTGGGATGTATGGGTCCATCTCGTCTTTCCCCAGTATATTGCTTCCTATCTGAACAAAGTCCTATCATTGTACCTGGGAAAGGCAGAAAATCTTCAGAGTTGTCAAGTTGTATGCCACTGAAAAGTACTTCAAAGGAAACACTTGTAGTAGCAACCAGGGCATCATCTTCATGTCTTCAAAACATTAATAAGGGTTTTAAGGATTTAAAGAGCAGGAGTGCAGGTATCATTACTGAAAAATATCCCCTAGTTTCTGTAGGATCAGTTCAAGATTGAATTATCTCCTACTAACCCATTGCTCCATTAACTGTTTGCTATATTTTTCAAAGGTCAGGAAATCAATCCTTTTAGTGCCTCACACTTATACATAAGCAAGTGAGAACTGTATGTTAGAAATATTAGGAAACTACAGTGGGCATTCTTTAGTTGAGATTATGAGTTACAGTATAAATTCATGCTCAGGTAAAGAAAAATATTTTAAATTAGAATTCCTATTCACAAATTCACAGCCCAGGTCTCCAAAGTGACCATTATGTAAATGATTTCCATAATAAGGTGTCATCTAATAAGCATGAATATATCACTGCACTATGTAGCCAATCAGATATGCCCATTTGAAGGTGTTATGGAGAGAAGACAAATCATGTTCCCATTGCCTTCACTCTGCTTTGAAATTTTGAAGAGAACAGCTTTCTATTACCCAGACAACAAGGCAAATATTCTTTATTATTGAAATGGTAGCCATATTAGTCTGTGTTTCTGTTGTGACCTGGGGTCCTGGGTGAGAGGAGGAGGAGGACTTTCAGCTGGCCCAGCTGCCTGCTGCTAACTCCGACTTGGAATCTGAGCCTGAGAAGGAGCCCTGGCCAGTCCCCCAGGGCACGGCTGGCACAGATCAGGAGGCTGAATCAGAGGACATGGACATGGCACTGGCCTTGCAGCCAGCTGTCACTCCAGAGCCTGCCCAGCAGGGCCAAGCCGGGCCGGAGGATCAGAGTTTGACAGCTAGACCAGGTGCCACCAGGCAGGCTACTCAAGAGCAGGCCAGCATGCCTGTTCATTACAGCCCTTCCCTCAGCTTGCTTGCCTGGAGGGAATGAGAAGCAGCTGAGTGGTGCGGTGGCCAGATTTAAAAACTCGACCATGCCACTACCGGACACCCTTCCCTCGGCTCGCCTGCGTGGAGGGAATGAGGAGCAGCTGAGCAGCACGGTGGCCAGACTTAAAAACTTGACCACGCTGCTACCGGACGCCCTTCCCTTGGCTTGCTTGCCTGGAGGGAATGAGGAGCAGCTGAGTGATGTGGTGGCCAGACTTAAAAACTCAATCGTGCTACTACCGCTGCTATTGGACACCATTAATGGACATCCTTCATTCCCTGCAACGCCCCCTGGCCCTTTTCATTGGCCAGGAGGACAAGTGCGGTGATTTCTTGGAAGGCCCGGACTTTTCACATACAGTATAAGTATTGTGTTCTTATGCTCTGTTATTTTGCTTTTGTAATGCTTTGTTTACTGTGATATTGATGCTTTTTGGTGATATTTTTATACTGTAACTTGTTAATTGTACTTTGTAAACTGCATTGAGTCGCCCCTTGGGCAGAGAATTGTGGTATATAAATTAAAATTAAAATCAAATCATTACAGGGTTTCATTGAGGCATCGGATGCAGATGAGAAGGAGGAGGGCCCAGGCACACCTCTTGAACAGACCCTCAGCTGTGGGGTCTGACTCCCCACAAAGGAGAGGCATGCTGGCAGGCCATTGTCAGGCCAATTCGTCAGTTTGGTGAACCCAACACTGTGCTCCTGGCTTCCTGACCTTGATTCCCTGGATTCTGAACATCGGACTATGACCTTGATCACCCTTTTGGACAACCCCTGCACCTCTAGTACAACTCCACTGGCTCCTGACCTCTGGACTGGCAACAAAGACTCTGCTCTGCTCCTTCTGTAACCTGAAGTAAGGAGATGCTCCCCTTCCCCCATTGTAGCTCTAACCAGCTATAGAGCTTTGCTGGTGCCAGGCTCTGACAGTTTCAAGCATATAAGAGAGTAAGCAAAACAAAAAGACAAAAAATGTTGTGGCACTTTAAAGACTAGCTGTTGTATTTGAATGTTAGCTTTTGTGGATCAGCTTCCCGGCCTGAGGGAAGGCGCAGCAGCTGCATGGCAGGTGAGCTTTGACCCCCACCGCCACACCAGATGCTCCCTTGGCTGGCCCCAGCCTGGAGGAAGGACGGCAAGCTTGGTGGGGTTGAGTTGGTGACATTTTTTTGTATATTCTTTGAAGTGTTTTGTGATGGGTTGATATTTTGTGATGGTGGTTGGGATATTTGCTGTAATGTTTCTGAAATGCTTGTGACTTGATATATTGTACTGTAACTGTGTTTTTTTGTTAGCCACCCAGAGTCACTCTGTGAGTGGGGGGCATGCAAACTGAAAAATTAAATTAAATCAAGTCCACTTCATCAGAAAGCTAACATTCAAATACAGCAGTTAGTCTTTAAAGTGCCACTTTTTGTCTTTTTGTTTTGTTTACTCTCTGACATTTACAAGGGCAAATCATGCCTCACTAATCTGTTGGAATTTTTTGAGAGTGTCAACAAGCATGTGGATAAGGGGGATCCAGTTGACATTGTTTATCTGGACTTTCAGAAGGCTTTTGACAAGGTCCCACACCAAAGGCTCTTGAATAAACTTACCAGTCATGGAATAAAGGGACAGGTCTTGTCCTGGATCAGCAACTGGCTAAGGGACAGGAAACAGAGGGTAGGACTAAATGGACACTTCTCCAAGTGGAGGGAAGTAAAGAGTGGGGTCCCCCAAGGTTCAGTACTGGGACCCCTGCTTTTCAACCTCTTCATAAATGATCTAGAGGTAGGAGTAAAAAGCAAGGTAGCCAAATTTGCTGACGACACTAAATTATACAGGGTAGTGAAAACTGTGAGAGATTGTGAAGAGCTCCAGAAGGATCTCTTGACACTGGGGGAGTGGGCAAAACAGTGGCAAATGAGCTTCAACATCAGTAAGTGCAGAGTGATGCATGTTGGGGCAAAAAACCCAATTACATTTATAAACTGATGGATTCTGAACTCTCTGCGACAAACCAGGAAAGGGACCTTGGTGTCCTGGTGGACAGCTCAATGAAGATGTCAACCCAGTGCGCCTCAGCAGTGAAAAAAGCAAACTCAATGTTAGGGATCATTAGGAAGGGTATAGAAAATAAGTCAGCAAGTGTCATTTTGCCTCTTTATAAATCTATGGTGAGGCCCCATCTGGAATATTGTGTACAGTTCTGGTCGCCATACCTCCAGAAGGATATTATGGAGTTGGAGAAAGTACAGAGGAGGGTAACCAGAATGATTAGGGGACTGGAACACCTTCCTTACCATCTGAGGCTGCAACGGTTGGGCCTTTTCACTCTTGAACAACGGCGTCTAAGAGGTGACCTGATTGAAGTTTATAAAATCATGCACGGTGTGGACAAAGTAGATAAGGAAAAACTGTTTTCCCTATCGCACAACACTAGAACTAGGGGACACTCGATGAAACTTTTGGGTACTAGTTCTCAAACAAATAAGAGAAAGTACTTTTTCACCCAGAGGATTACTGGTCTATGGAACTCCCTGCCAGAAGAAGTGGTGACAGCTGTCAGTCTTGACAGCTTTAAGAAAGGATTAGACAAGTTCATGGAGGACAAGGGTATCAATGGCTATAATTATGGCTACCTAAGGACAACCTCTGGGTTGGAGAGATAGGCAGGATATCTCTCAATGCCATTTCCAGGGAATCCTAAGCAGGTGAAGGCATCTCCTTGGGAATACCCTGAAGGAAATGGTGAGCCACTGTGTGAGACAGAATGCTGGACTGGATGGGCTGTGGCCTGTTCCAGCAAGGCTGTTCTTATGTTCTTATGTTCTTATGACATCCCTTATTATGTTGTGCTGTCTTCTTCATTGCCTGCTAAATCTGCACCATAAGTCTCTCCCCCCCCCCCCCCCCCGGCTGTTTGCATTTATACAAGTGTGTCATGCTGAAGGTAGTGTAATATGGATGGGTGGCCTTTGAATGCAGAACACTGTTAAGGCTCTTGAGTAAAAAATATTTATACCCACTTTCAGAAAGGATTCAAAAAACCTACAAAAGGGTAGTTAGCAGTGGTATGTTTTTCAATAAAGCATTTTCACAAGATATGCTTCTTCATTTGTGTTCAAATGTATGTCTACTATGATATTCTGGGTCAATTTAGATCCATCAAAATTCATCGACATACAAGACAATAAAAACCATTAAAATCATGTCATGCAGTTGCATAAGCAGCATAACTTCTAAAGGTGAAGTGCAGTATAGTAAGAAATTTCCGTAGACCTTATGGTTGAAATTCTGTTGCTTCATATAGTAAGTCACACTAAATTAGGTCCACTGAATCAGTGGGGATGTGGAGAAACAACATCTCCATATGTTCCATTGATACAATGGGCCTTTTCTAGTTCCAACCTACTTCACCAGCCAATGGTCAAATTCTGTTGCTTATAATATTCAATTGTACTGGAGTACATCATTAAGAACTGGGAGGGCTGAGGGGGATGGTGGAGAACAATGGTCCATAGGGTCGCAAAGGGTCGGAATCGACTGTGCAACTGAACAACAACAGGTCATTAAATCAATGGGGATTTGGTGAGTGGTATTTTCAGTAGGTTCCACAGATTCAGTTGGCCTATTTTAATGCAAATTACAACAGGATTGTAATTGTGTTATACATATTACTCCTCATGACTAGTAACCACATGATAGATTTATCCTCAATCAATTTTTTAAATTTACTTTTTAAACCATCTTCAGGCATATGTTTTGACTACTGTTTTGTGTGTCATGAGAGCTTCTATGGTAGCTTTGAGCCCTATCTAGTGCACTCAGTGCATTATTTTGTAGCAGTTATACCTGTTTGGCACCACCTAAGCTTGAACCATGTTACTTGAAGGACCATTTGCCTGCATGTAATCCTGTCAGGGGCAAAGATCATCCATAGAGGCCTACTTTCTATCCTTCCATGTATTCCTAAAATTGTAGTATATGAAAGGACTTCATCTTTAGCCACACCTCACCTCTGGAGCATTGCCACCAAAGGTCTGTATGGCAGAAGGAATTTTATTCTGGAACCTTCCTCCATAAAAGATCTGTATGGCTCCCTCAGAAGATCAATAAGTCTTCCTTACTGCTTGCATGCTGGGTGGCATCTCACACTGTTCTTTTAACCAGGCTGTTGTGCCCTCTTGCTTTGAGTTTTTGCTGCTTGCTGTTTGTTCTTTCCATTTTGATAGCTTTAATTTCATTACTGAACTCCTTAGGTGGGCAGAGAGGGAGATAAATGAATTCAGCACACATACAGCCATAGCATGGCAATTATTATTATTTCTCCATAATCTCTTATTGCTTTGTCTCTGCATGTAGAGATGTCCTTCCTTAGACATCACCATTGAGAAGGCATCACATTCTTAGCAACCAAGGTCCAGAGAAGCATTTTGGCTACAGGTAGGCAGGAAGCATGCTTAGCAGAGAAAACATCTGAGTGTTGTTTCCCTGAGTTAAGCAGGGTTGCTGTGGGTAAATATGGCACTCCATCCCTGCAATAAATAGAATGCAATACAGTTTAGTAGTCTAAGTCATTTTCTTTGCCATTTTAATTTAAATGCAGTCCTCGTAGATGTGGTCCAGTCTCTAAATTGCTCAGCTGCCTTTGCGTCTCAAATCAAGTCATTTGTTATTATGATGATGGACCGTCCTAGGAGGCTTTTCCCTGGAAAATTGAAAGCAGCAACAGAGAAGCTAATGAGTAAAGCAATAAGGTACAGTTAGATCCCTTTCACTACCATGCGTCTCCCAGGAGGGCCAAAGCTGAAAATGACAGATGCCACATTGGAATATAGCATATATCAAGCAGCTATCATTTCACAAGTGTTCATATTTATTTCAGATGTTATTATCATCTTCTTTGGCAAAACAGTCTTTCTAAGGTGTTCAAAATTGCCAGCATTCGCTCAGTTAACATAAATTTCATAGGGAGCTCAAACTGTTTGAGAAAGTTCAGTAGTTCAATATTCCACTGTTATTGCCTTTTCTTCAAAGTATTCTAAACAAATTAGCTATGGAAAATGTGATTTACTGTCCAAGACCATTATGTGTTTTGTAAGCAAAAGCACACATTTCAGCTCACTTTCATATCTGGGTAATTCGGTATATCAGAATTGGCATAATAACTTCTCCCAGAAATCATGTTTTTTCATTGTATTTTGTGCCCATTTAGAGGTGGCTAAGGGCAATTAACCCAGAAAGCCTTGGAGAAGGAAAAGATTTTGAAATCCAGGGATGGCATCTTGCCTGATAATTTAAACACCACTTCACTCAGTGGTGGGATTCAAAAATTTTTACTGCCTACTCTGTGGATGTAGTATGGTAGGTTTGGCCAGGGGGAAAGCCCTGCGGCCTGTGTTGCACCTGTGCATCACTGGGTCTGAGAGGAGACTCATCACAGTGCAGACTATATTGTAGAGTAGGAAATGGGAGAGCTGGGGATGGTTTGGGTACTTAAGAACTCACTTTGACCATTTCTTCTCTGCACTGTAGAAAACTCTGAATGCAAAACCAATGCAACAAGAAGCCTTTAAGAAACCCACAAGCAGTACAGTAAACTCTTGTTCTTTAGTGGACTGATAGTTCATAGCATGGTGTAACGGTGTAATGGTCTCAGGCCCCTACCATCTAACCCACTCCACCTTCAGTGGCCTGCACCCCTTTGTGAAGCCCAAAGCCTCTTGCTCTTACAGAGTAAAATCTACTTTCCTCTGTAAATGCAACCCCCCCCCCCCCAATGATTTCCATGGTGTTCCTGAACACATAATTTCCATTCAACTACCAAGTCAAGCACTGCTCACTTGTATGAAACTGCCTCATACTCTTTAAAAAGCAATGCATCACCTGATCTCAGTGCCAACTCTACTAATGGGTAGAACATCAGGCATCAACTTCAGGTGGCAGATGATAAGGATATGGTAGTCCCCTGGTAATTCCTTCCAAGCCTTCCTGTTTATCAATTTCTTGCAGAATAAAGCTCTGTATGTCATATGTGTATAGCTGTCTTGATGCCCCAAATGTTCCCACTGGTAGTTAAACAGTATTATCAGGATGGCCCAAATGCAATGCTTTGCAGGCTAAGCAGATAGAAGAAAGATAAGTACCATCTTGTACTTTGCTCCAAGTAGCAAAAATGGCTTGGACCAGCCCAAGTTCTTTAGAAATCATGTTTTTTCATTGTATTTTGTGCCCATTTAGAAGTAAATTCCATACACCCATGGTGGAATGAACTTGTTTTTCTTTCCTGTAAATTCCTAGAAAAGGTTTGGTGTGCTAAATGAAAGTTTGATCAATTTGATGTTTAATTCTTTATATACAAAGATGCAAACTTCAACTTTTCCTTCCTTCTGACCCCTTGATAAATATTTACCCAGTATCATTACACTGTAGTATATAAGCAAGCTGTAATTGAATGGAATCTATTTTGGTATTAGATTAAATATCACTTAGCAGATGCTGTGGTAGGCTGATGTATTGTAGTGGTTTATTACTTACATACCCACAGGCAAGCATGGTGAAAACTTGTGCATAAATTCCAACTAGACTCATATTGTGTGATCGACATTTGAAAACAATAAAACAGTATTAGTGGGTGACAGGTTAACCCAGTTCTCAGCTTTTAAATGTATTTCTCAAATGTACATTAATCCTCCCCTAGGTTGCCAATTCAGTTGGGAAGGTTCATGTACTCTGAAAGTTCATGAGCGTCATAAACCAGAGAGAAGTTACTGCCTCCCTGTTTTTATACTGCTTTGGACTAATAGCTATCTATTTTGTATTAGGACAAGAAGAAATGTCAAAGCCTACTAAATTGTTGCATTCATTAGGAATAGTATTTTGTCCCATAGTTTCCATAAATAAATGAATCCCTAGCTCTTTGTATGAAATCCTTCTCATGGAAGGATGTTTTTCACTTTGTAAGTGGCCTTATTGTTATAGATGATTGCTGAAGTTAGAGTCTGTGACTATGTGGATTAGTTTTGGTTGTTATCTTATAAAATCTATATGAGAAAGAAAAGGATAGTGAGAATCCTGACTTCATACATTTCCTTTCATAAGTGACCATAATTTTATTTCCCACTGCAACATGTGACAACTATGTCTATCCTTGTCCTCATGTGTAGTCATTCTGTAAACTTAGGTGAAAAGGTGAGAAAAACACCTAATGTTTTACTCCAGTTGCCAGATCATTCAATTTATTGATTTACATCCTTTTTCTGTTCATTTTTGCCCATTCAGCTAAGGTAGAACCCAACAGTTTCAATCTAAACTAGCAGAATAAGTTTAGCATAAATAAAGCTGCTAGGATTTGAGAAGCGCATCCTCCCCATAATCATTTAGGCAAGATTGCAGTAGGGTGTACATAACCTTTTACTATGAAGATCTGTCAAAGTGTTTAGAAGATGAAATGAAATGTATATGAAATGTATATTAGTTCTTGAAATATAAATTTCCTTTTATTTCCCTCCAAAACAGCATTTTTAAAAATAAATATGACCAAGCAATCAGATGTTTTAAGGGAAGCCCATGCTTCCCGTCCAATAACCAACCACAAAAGATACACGAGGAAAATCACATGATCTCACAGATGTCTTTCACCACTTGGAGGAGCATATTTTCTAAATAAGGATCCCCAAGTTTAATTTTTAATCTCCCTCCCCACTCACACAAATCTGGAAGTCATGGCCAGATTTAGGCCATATTGCAACACTACAAATTATGGTCTGAGAAGCCTCCTAGGATGGTCCATTTACAATAACAACTCTTCATTTCAGATGGCAAGAGTCTTGAGTTTAAAATGTGTGTCACTCTCCCACAATCATGGTCTTGCTTCCAGGGTGCAGTTGGAGAATAAATGTGCATCCAAGTTCTAATTGTTAGAACATCTGCAAAATTACACTCAGTTCCCCCAACACAACAAAGGTGATTGGTGAATACCACTGTGTTGTTTGTTGGGATGTGTAGGTGGGATTACATCCTAATCCTCCTTCTTTCTTCATCCCACTATGGAAGATGGAGTAAAATGACTAATGCAGTGTTTCCCAACCTTTGGTTTTTGGACTTCAATTCCCAGTAGCCTAAGTCAATTCCCCAAAGCACTGATCAGCCAATGTACTGAATTAGGCTTCTGGGAATTGAAGTCCCCCTGTGGGTCATAGGCCCCACATTGGGAAACACCAGGCTAATGGTAGGAGCCAGACTATTTTATTAAACTGTTATTCACTCTTTGGTTATAATCCAATTGCACACCTCTTATATTCACTATTACACTAATGATGACCACATTTCTATTTTGATCACCCCCTTTTTTAGCCATAGAGCTCCTGCTTCATATTGATATGTTGGGCATTCAGAAAAAAATCTTGCATATTATGCAGGGATCACAAGATGTTCCATGCTGGGATGCTAATAGGTCTGCAGGTAAGCCAAAAGCAGTCCTCGGTGTTTCAAACAGTATACACTACCACCACCACCAACCACCACCACCTCTCAGCCAAACAGCAATCTGGCTTTGAAATTGAGGATATATTTCAAAAACAGTTTGAGATGCCACATGGAAGGAGTCAATCTTAATTTAGAAAAAGAAAAGAAAATCTATCTCTAGATGCTTTATTATTTCCTTCTCCCAAACAGTGATTCACCAACCACTCATAATGCCAACTCTTTTTAACAGCCCACTGAAGGCTATTAATTCAAAATGCAAAGGTTGGCATTAGGGACATGAAGGCAAAACTCATCATGGGTGAATCTAACAACAATGTAGTTGGTTTCCTTGCCCCTGAGATCTTCATCACCTCAGCAGTTGATCATTTGCTTCAGCACGAGGTGCATTCGCTTTAATGTTTATACATTTCTTCCTCAGTTGTCCTCTGCAGTGTAAATAATATGGACAAATTGGTTGAAAGCCTTCTCAAACTGTGTAACTGATGGATTTTTTTTATCAGCTCAGCTGGACATGGTATTTACAAAAAAGGTCACTCTAGACCCACACTGAATAGAAAAAAATCAGCACAAGTGCTAGGCTCAAGCAATAAAACAAAATATGTATTTTTCCCAGGCTTGCCTATTCTACTCAAAGTGCCAGAATGCATGTGCACCTTTGCTTACTGCTATCTGGCATTGGTAAATCCAATCTCTTTTCCATTTACAAACAATCAAAGATGATAGACAGTTACAGTGACAATGCTTTGGCTTCTGTCTTTAGAAGCATTAAGGCTTCTTTTATAGGATGAGAGAACAAATAGAGCAGAAGGCATGGAGAGCCATTCATTTCTGTAGTTGGATAGCAAACATAAAGGAAGATTTTGCCAAGACTGTGTGTAGCAGTCAAATGCTTAACCTCATCCTGACCACTGGCTGCTGTGCTCTGCTTGTGTCTGAAAAACATGACTTGGTCCAAACAGAAGAAGCTTAGATACTATTCATACTAGCACTTCTCATAGCTTCTCAAATTTCCACTCGAGAATGCAGTCTAACAGAAGAGTTCCAGCTAATATGCAAACCACATTTTTCTCCTTATCACAAATTTGAGAGGAGTTCTGTACACTATTCTTTAGTTAAGCATGTTTTATGAACACAAAGTATACATGAAAGCAAATACTGAAGTGAGAATTGGTTCCTCTGTAGTTTTTGTCAGTTCATCCCTTTTCTCATTTGAGAATCAAATAAAATGCATCTCTATGAATTGCTACTTGATAAAAAAAACAAAGGAAATCTATTTGTGCAGAACAATGTACCACATACTTAGGTTAGAACAGTGTCCTCTATGGCCAACTGTCAAGGCTTTCTTCATGGGTTTCAGAACTTACTGTAACTCCTTGATAGAATTGGATTTTGTTCTATTTTTGTCAGAGCCATGGTGTTTCTTGCCTAGTGTAAGTTCAGGAACCTCTATAGATATTCCCCTCCATACCTTCAAGGAATGTGCTAGTAGCAGAGTAGAGATGTGCCTTCTTCCTTCAACCACTCCCACCAGAAATGTCTGTGCCAGCTATCCATTTTGCTATTTCAAAGAGGAAACCCCCAGACGCTCAAACAGCAGCCTATAGATGAATCCTTTGCATTTAGAAGCACAATGTAATTGGTACCATGGACAGCTGGATTATGCCTATTATGGGGGAGGTTGTCTCTTTATTCTTTCCTGTGATAGTGCAAAGGTGAGAAACAAGAGCCAGTGGAGAGGGTCATGTTGGTCAGTGAATGTGAGGAGATAGGTTTTGGGGGATGAGCCTGGAAGGAGAGTCTGGATAAACTAGGTTTAAGGCAAAGTGTTATACAAACATAATTAGTTCAAGTATTGTTAGGTGCTAGCCTCTATGAATGTGAGTTAATATTGCGTTGATGTTATTTCTGAGTTATTATTGTATTGTATTGTTACTGTTTTCTTTTTTTTTTTTGTATGTCTGTCAAAAAATTTAATAAAAATCATTAAAAAAAGTGTTATACAAACAAGGCTTCAAAATTAAAAGGCTCAATTATCTATTCAGGGCCTATGTTTTTGTTCCAGTTTGATAACAGGTCAGTTTCCATCATTGTGAAACTTGCAAAAATAATGAGTTTAATCCCTAGCAATCATGACTACGAGATATGTAAAAATAATATTTGGGGTTTATGTATTACTTTTTCCTTAGCTTTTCTTGTTTGAGTGCTTGGGGTTAATTGGGGTTGCATCTTCAAGTCTTTCCACAGCCAAGAGACTAGAGACCGATCTGTTTTAAATTACACCCAGGGTTGGTTTTTTCATATTCATTTGATTTCAGGAGCTGCCAGTGGAACAAAAAGAAACTATTCTGTATTGTGAGACTGTAGATTCACCCTCTCTTTTTTTAACAGAGACAGTCTTTAAAAAGTTTATGGATAAGAAATATTCACCATCACATATTGGTTTTTATTACAGCCATGCACCCTGTCTTGGGCCAACCATGCTCAGAAATAATGCTACTCCAGCTTTTCATTTGCATTCATCCACACTGATGCAAACATAATTGTACTCACACTTCAAAGAGCTGAAGAAAATAACTGCATTCTCAAATATAGCCCTCCCCCAAAAAACAATAGCTTTTATTGGAATGCCATGGGAAAGTATTCTCTCAAAGTAGTTATTGGAAAGGGTGTAGTAAAATAACAGTGGGCACAGTGATGTACAGTCCAATCTTTGGATTCAGACCAAAGAGAAATTTGTATTCCAGAAGCTCAAACGCATTTCCCTGCCAAAAGCCTTTGTTCTACTCTTCCAGTGACACTGTTATGACAGTACTAAGGAGACAAGCTTTGAGATATTGGAAAAGGCACCAGCAATTGCATTATACCTCTCCCTTCCTTCTGCCTCTATCCCCTCTACTCCAAAGGATCTAAGCATGGAACAGCTGTGCTCCCATCAAAGGTTTAATATAGTGCTACAATGCTAGTGAATATATGGCTGATACAAAACCAGGCTTAGCAATAAAGTAAGGACATACATTTTTCATTGTTTCTATGCTGTTGTACACCAAATGAGGACAAGATGGAGGTCAGATGTCATCCTATTCTATTCAATGAATGGGCTCATGCTATGTCAGACAAAAAGGGCATTTAAGAAAGATAGCTAGATAGACAGAAGATAAAGAGATGACAGATGATTGTCCTAAGTTTAAAACAACTCATTCCTGAAACCTGTGCTAAAATTATTTTTATGGGCTCAATAATAATGGCATGGTGCAGCATTTACACTTTGCAGGCGCACCCCCCAATAAAGGACTCAGACACTGGTAAAAGTGGATAACGGCATCGGGCCACATTTATTGATTCATGCCCTAGTCCGAATTATAAATTTCTATTGGTAAAACGACCAATCATAATTCTTAAGGCAAGCAGGCCGAAGTAACACTGATAAGGTACCACCCCAAAATTGCCAACGGCAATTGGTTACAATGTATCACTTTGTATCAATTTGTTTGTTTACAACAAACAAATTGTTGACCGTAGTCAATATCTAACTAATGACCCCACCCTCTGACGCGTATCCGTGGAATCACGGGGTGATGCATGCTGGCTAGCTATCGCCATCACCCCGTCGCCTAGTTCGTCGTTGACCGGACAACGTTTAACCAACTTATGCCTGTCTATTGTTGTCCAGTCAATTGCGAACCTGCCGGATACCTGTGGGTCATAATGTTTACCTTACCAGTGATACCCGCCCATGTGACCAAAGTCAACAGCATCACAGAAACCCCTATATCAAACCATAGCAACAGTGTGGGATGGGCGAAAAAACCAGGACACGAGAGCCAATTGTGGGTCCCAGCCAAAAATTCCCACCCGGCCCCGAAGCGACCAAATATCACACTGTTAACTAGGGAGGGGGTGGAGGGGAAAAAATTTCTCCGCTCCGTCGTTTCGGAAAATGGCAGCTCGGCTGCCTCATGGCCACCCCTTTTATAAGGGAGCTGGCCACGCCCCTAACTACCCAGATGCCTTCGTCCTATGGGGGGGGCCCGCAAAGGGCGCGGCGGCCATTTTGGCGCCACGCTTGCATTGCAGGCGCACCCCCCAATAAAGGACTCAGACACTGGTAAAAGTGGATAACGGCATCGGGCCACATTTATTGATTCATGCCCTAGTCCGAATTATAAATTTCTATTGGTAAAACGACCAATCATAATTCTTAAGGCAAGCAGGCCGAAGTAACACTGGTAAGGTACCACCCCAAAATTGCCAACGGCAATTGGTTACAATGTATCACTTTGTATCAATTTGTTTGTTTACAACAAACAAATTGTTGACCGTAGTCAATATCTAACTAATGACCCCACCCTCTGACGCGTATCCGTGGAATCACGGGGTGATGCATGCTGGCTAGCTATCGCCATCACCCCGTCGCCTAGTTCGTCGTTGACCGGACAACGTTTAACCAACTTATGCCTGTCTATTGTTGTCCAGTCAATTGCGAACCTGCCGGATACCTGTGGGTCATAATGTTTACCTTACCAGTGATACCCGCCACACGGGGAGGCTTGCAAAGGCTCACCGCCCCCCCCAAGACCGTCAGCTCGGTCGACAGGCCTGCTCGCCAGTCCAGTAATCCAGAGGTCCATACCTCCCTGCGACAGATGGGCCCCATCCCCTGAGTAAAGCTCGTAAATTTGCAGACTGATGGCGGGGAGGCTAATGACGCATCCCCCGCCCTTGTCAAGGAAACCGGGCAATAGCCCCGTTCACAGAGCGTCGTCTCAGTCAAGCGCCCCGAGTCCGAACGCCCCCCTGTAAGCGCACCGCGGTATCGTGTCCGACCAATTGAGGGCTGTGGCAGGCCACACATAATGTGAGTAGGGCAGGTCACTGCGAACCGCAAGTTTCCGCGATAGGCCAGTGACCCGCCCCAAACCATCGCCCCCAAGGTACGTAACCAGGACATCGGGCGAGCCAGCATCCCTGATGTAGAAAAGGGATGGCAACAGTTCCCGCCATAACATGCCGCGCTTACCATAGCACCCGGAACGTGCGGATGCACCCTGTCCCAGTCGGGTACCCACTCTGTCGCCGCAGCGTAACGCGCTGCCCCCATGCAGCGTAACGCGCTGCCCTGTGCACATGGCTACGGCCCACCAGGCATACTGTCACCGGTGTAAAACGACACCCAGGGTCTGTCAAGTGAAAAAGGGAGGGGGGGGGAGAAACAGTGCAGTGACTAAAACTGGTACTCACAGTTGAGGAGGGCGAAGACAAAACTGAAAACATTGTGATCCCCACCCTCCCATGCGGCGTATTTCAGCCTTGGAGTACCCAAAAACAACTGCAGCAGAAGCCGCCCCTATCCGGAACGAACGGGTGCCGCAACGAGCCCCTGAGAGGCCAACACTGTCTAGTGCCTTCCCACCACCCTCCAAATTGGGATTTAGGAATAGAAGACCCACCTTGGTGACAGAAAAAACGTGCCATGGTGCGTGCCACACAGTGCACGGAAATCCTGTAGGGCACCAACCGGACAGATGTCTGTCGAGGACCATCGTAGCAGTCTACTCCACTGCCTACGCCGTGCTGATTCGTTTTAGAGGAGCGTATCCCCAACTGAGCCCAATATTGTCCACACAGACATCTTCGAGTTCCAGTGCCCTACGACTTGCATCCACCTTATACAGCATCTCAAGCTCGCTGATGCGGAGCGCTCCAAAAAAGGCCACCGTTGTAGCCGCATGAAGTGGGCTGCCTCATTTATCAAAACAGAGGCCAGGCCAGCCCCGAGCCAATTGGGTAAAAAACCCCAGGGAAAATCTTGCATCCGCCTTATTCAGCATCTCAAGCTCGCTGATGCGGAGCACTCCAAAAAGGCCACCGTTGTAGCCGCATGAAGTGGGCTGCCTCATTTACCAAAACTGAGGCCAGGCCAGCCCCGGGCCAATTGTGTAAAGAACCTTGGGAAAATCTTGCATCCGCCTTATTCAGCATCTCAAGCTCGCTGATGCGGAGCGCCTCCAAAAAGGCCACCGTAGTAGCCGCATGAAATGGGCTGCCTCATCCATCAAAACAGAGGCCAGGACAGCCACGGGCCAATTGGGTAAAAAACCCCTGGGTAAATCGGGTGGCGGTCGCCCGGGAAACGCCCGCGCACGCACACCCACCCTTCCCAAACATGTCTCACACGGAAGTCATTGGTGCTGTCCACACGACCTCCCACTTTGGCCATAAAAGCCAACCCTGACAGCTGAGATGCTATGGTGCGTGGTGCAAGGCCCTGGGCATACAGGTAAACCATGAACCGCAGAACATGGGCTACTGGGATCGGCCAGGTTCCTGGCAGTCAAATTGGGTACATAATGCTCTGAAGGAACTAAATGCGTGGTGATACGCCTTACTCATGCATGGCGCTAGTGACAGGCCAATCGCCCGGGTCACCTCTCCTCGCCAACGTTCCATCTCTCGTCCGGGAGTGGCGAGGGAAAGTCCTCCGCATCTGGGGCCGAGGCACGGAACCGGGAGATCTGCAGGCGGGACAAAGCAGCAGCAATATCATTATCAACCCTTGGGACATGCCTGGCCCTGAAGAGAACGTTGAGGCACAGGCTGCATAACACAAACTCGCACACTAGGTCAATAACCCCGGGCGATTTGGAAATCTGTGCATTGACGATGCGGGCAAGAGCCGCATTGTCACGCCAAAATTGCACAACCGAGTTGGCCCACTCCCTGCCCCATAGCATCAAAGCACCCAGGATAGGGAAACATTCCAGATACGTGAGACCATGCAGGCGACCCTTGCCTGCCCCGGATGGTGGCCACCCACCATAGGCCCACTTCCAATTGAAGTACATCCCATAACCCAGGAATCCTGAGGCATCGGACTGCATCTGAAAGCAAGGGGGAGCCAGGAGATCAGACCCCAAAATGACACCCTGTTGAACTGCCTCTGGATCTATGGCCAGACAAGCACGTCTGCCCTGATGCCCCGGGTAAATCTAAGCCTATGGTGGGGCCTGGATAATCCTGCCATGGCGTCACACCAGCGCAGAGCAAATGCCCTGCCCGGTGCGACGACCCTGCCAGCGAAATTGGGGTGACTATGTAGCACCAGAAGTTCCCTCAGTGATGCCATGCGCTCTGCCAGCAAGTCCGAGATAAGGGCCACTAGCCTTGACACCTTATCCCGCTGCAACCTAGAATCCTGCTCTACCGTGTCACTCTCCACCCCAGGAATACTAGCTGTGGAGATGGGCCCTCGGTCTTTTTAGGCGCTAAAGGGACACCAAGTTCCTCCATTAGCGTCTGAAATGTGTTGAGGAGACGTGTGTACGTGTCCCAGCCCCGTTCAGCCCCGAATAAAACCATCCAGGGAATGGGCTACAGACCGGGACCCTGACCTGCGGACAAAGGCCCACTCTAGGAAAGTGGTGAAACGCTCGAATACCGAGCCCCAATGGAATAGCCAAAAGGCATGGCATCATTGAAATAATATGCTCCCCGGGACGGGGGTGCAAGGGCAGGGCCAACGACCCTGCCCGCATCGACCCTCTTGTCAAAGCTGGCAGCAGCCACCTCCTCCCTCCCCCTAAGGGATAAAAAGATCGGGGGCATCCTGAGGGGACCTGTTACCCATGAAAGGGATCCGGAACCCCTGCCTAGAACCCTGAAGGAGATAACCCGCAGCCTCTCCCTTCGGGTACAATGTGAGCCAACGCTCCAACATGCCCACCTTAACTGGGGAGGGAGCCCTTCAGTGGACTAGATCCATCTGCGGCAGTCTTGCCAGCCCCCTGTCTGCCCCACCCTCTGCCCCGCATCCCTCTAGGCCTGGGACAGGCAGAGGCCGCATGGGGGCCAACACAGGTGGGACACTCCTGTCTGTATTTGCCATTCTTCCCATTGCAGGAGACATTGGTCAAGAAAGTCCAGCACCGCAGGCGGGCTGGAACCCCCCGCCCCGCCCCCTGGCCGGTGACCTGTGCTGGGGCCGCCCGCTGAACCCTAATCTCAGGGTGCGGGGAAATCCGCCTACGGCATTCCACGTCACAAGCCAACCACGATGGGCCCGGAAAGTAAACCATCGCCCGGTAGACGTTGTCCAAATACTGGACCATCGGAATTGCCAAATCCGGCCGGGCCCTAAGGTACACCGCCATGCATATGATGCAGGCGGCAACCATTTGGCCCACATACTTGGTGGCTTGCGACGACGTGCCTGCCACTATCCTTCTCATTCTGCCCCTCCCTCTCCTCCTTGGTGGGCTCTCTGTTTAGGAGTGAGAAGATATCCACGTACTCCCCCCGCCAAATTTACTCTCTGTTGGCCTGTGCCAAGTGGTCACTCAGCGGTAAGGAATAGGGGCTTGGACCAACCCGGCCACCCAAAACATTTCCCTCGGGGTAGGGAACACCCCCCACCACGGGGCCCTGGGTGGTAGTTGTCATCGCCGGGTGGGGCGTCAGCGGGTGCACCGCCGCACCACCCACGCGAGGCCAAGGCCATTGGAAAGCCCCCCCCCCCAAACGTGGCCACGTGTGTAGGTGCACTAGTTTGGACCGCATACTCACGTGCTGCACCCCCGCGGCCGCCCCCACCGGGGGTTCCGGCCCACTGGGGGCGTCGGAGCTCACGACCACCGTAGAGCTCGTCACTGGGGGCTGACCCGCACCGGCCTGTTGGTTGGGGAGCTGCGAGGCAGTGGCCTCAAGCAGCTCAACCCGTCCCGTCGCCTGCCGCTGCCCAGCAGACGACGCGTCGAAATGAACCCCAAAGGGAGCCCCAGCATGGCTGGCCCGAGCCAAGGACGCCTCAAGGGCCGCAACACGGGCCAGTAAAACCTCCACGCTGACATGGGGCCAAGGGCCGGCCGGCCCTCCTGCTACAGGCACAGGTACAGGTCCCTGTACCCCGGGACCCTAATAGGGCCATCGCCCCACGCTGAGGCCCGGTAGGGCCGATGTAGGTACCTGCCAGGGCAAGGGGCCACACCACCCCCCAAGGCTAGAAGGCCCCGGGGTGAGCTGTGCCCCCCGCCGCTGGAGGCCCAACAGGATGGGAAGCCCCAGGAGCGGCGTCCACCGCTTGCGGGCCGCGGGCCACAGCCCTCGCTTGACCCATGCTCGGGTCCCCCGCCTCCGGGCAAGGGGGAATAGACCCCATTCCACCGGTCCCGGCGGGTACCAGCAAAGGCGGCTGCTGGGGAGGCGCAACCGCGGTCCTCCGACCCGGATTGCGCCTCCTAACAGCGCGAGCCGCGCTCGCGGCCGCCCTCTTCTTCGCAGGCATCGCAAGGAAATCTAAGGGAAGCCAAAAGAGAAAATTCGCCGCCAAAAAGGCTTCCCTGGCAAGGTAAGAGCGACGGAGACAAGAGGGAAAAAATTTCTCCGCTCCGTCGCTTCGGAAAATGGCAGCTCGGCTGCCTCATGGCCACCCCTTTTATAAGGGAGCTGGCCACGCCCCTAACTACCCAGATGCCTTCGTCCTATGGGGGGGGGCCGCAAAGGGCGCGGCGGCCATTTTGGCGCCGCGCTTGCATTGTTTATACAGGAAGCTGTTGTATGTTCAGCCACTGTTGACCCCAGCTCATTACTGTCTACCATGATTCAAAGCAATTCTTCCCAGCGTATCCTGAAATACTAGATCTATTGACCTCTTTTGTATAGAAGATCAGAGTCACCATAGCTTTGTGGCAGAGAACACGTTTTGCATGCAGAAGATTTCATGTTCAGTCCCAGCATCTCTAGGTAAGGCATGCAATATATATATATATAAAACCCCAGGGAACTGCTGTTAGTCTTTACTAACAATGCTGGCCAAGATGGACCAATGGTTACAATATTTGCCCCCCTTCAGTGTACTCTATTCTGCTGTCTAGTTTTTAAAGATGTAGTGTGCATATTTTGTATCTTGGATTTTCACATTGTTTACTCATGTCCCAAAAGTTAGTTGTCTTTTGCCACATCTCTAATACAAACTGATCAGAAGATTGTTGATCATATAAGACCAGCATTGAGAGAACAGGTGTTAATATCAGTGGGAAGGGCACATCTTTGCTAACCTTTGTGTGTGAGTGTGTGTGAGTGTTGCTGCTACCATTCTCTGGCCTACTCTATTAAAGGCAAAATAACCCTTTTGGAACTGAGAAACTCTATTTAGTGCAGGTGTTAAGAAGAGGGAAGTTTGGTGTGTCTTTTCACCATTCACTAAAAGAAATTTAAAACAAAGCTCAACACACCTTTATGACAAATCTGAAAAAGAGCAAAACACAAATAAAAGAAGAGGGAGTCAGACAAGATGATGCAATGAAAGGACCTGATGATGCACTTTTTTCATAATAATGCGGTTTTATTTATTTATTTATTTATAATTCAAATTTCTATGCCGCCCAATCAGGTGAACTCGACTCAGGGCGGCTCACAACAGGATTAAAACATACATATTAAAAGCAATTAAAACCCCAACATAGCCACCCAACTATTAAAAACTAACCACATTAAAACTGCCCACATTAAAAAGATGGGGAGGCTTCATTTTAAAAGCCAACAGGCGGGGGCCACTCTTCCATCTGGGGCCCTACACCTGCCCCGCCAACCAGGTTTTTCATTCTTTTCTGAAAGGCAGCAGCTACGTCTGCTCCTGCAACTCTATTGGAAGGAGGTTCCACAAGGTTGGTGTGGACACAGAAAAGGCCCTCGTGTTACAGAGAGGCGAGCCCCTCTGGCAGATGGAACAATTAGAGAGCTCCTCCAGTCCACTCTGGTTGGATGGACAGACACTCTTGGGACGATGCAGTCTCTTAGGGACCCATTTGTCACTAGTAACTTGAGTCTATATAGCTTGTCAATAGAAGAAGGAATTTGAATACATCTAATTCTCAAAGCAGAAGCTTTACATGTTTCTTGTAGTTTGCAAATGGGAGAGGGTCGTGTTTTTCTGTGTATGGTCACTGGCAGGTAAGCACAGGCTTTGTTTGGTTGTTCATTGTCAAAAATCTGCCTGAGTCATAGCTCTGGGACATTTATAGATTTACTTTTTCTCAGGGAGGGACATTTTGCTTGTATTTCTTAACAGCTGAGAACACACAACGGGAGGTGCAAACCAGAAGGGCATTTATATGTAACTGTTTTTTGACAAAACATGTGTTTCAGGAGCAAAGGCCAGCCATTCACAAGGAAATGAAAACTGCAGGGAGATATTTCAAGCACCCTCCTAGAAAACTATGAATTATCTGAAGTGCAGTGAACTAGCCATACTTGATGATACTTGCCACACTGATGTTCACAGGTACATACCCATATTTAATGATGATAAACACAAGGATAACATTTTCTGGTTGTAAAAAATCTACATTATTTGCTAATTAAAAAATTAGGGCCACAAACCAAGTAACTGCATCCACGAGCAGTGACTCCTTTCAGAACAGCCCAGCTCATTATTATTATTATTATTATTATTATTATTATTATTATTATTATTATTATTATTATTATTATTATTATTATTATTATTATTATTATTATTATTAATTTATTTCCAAGTTTCTTTTTCTTGTTTTCTGTCAGCCAACAAGAAGAAAAAAATTAAGTCACTCTGACTTAACTGCAAGCAGCATCACATGGCTATGTCTTAAAACAAAACAAAACTAGTCTGAGAACTGGGAGTTTTCACTGCAGGTACAAAGAGACGACAGTGGAACGTAGTGAAAAAGGGTGGGTTTTCAAAATATATTTTATGACATCACACGAGAGCTGCCAGGTCTCAAAGTAACTGCTGTGTTTCTTCAGGTCTCCAGGCAGGTAAACAAAACTCAGCAAGAGGAAGATTGGAGGAGGTGAACATTTCAAGGAGAGAGTTCTTAAACTCAGCACCCATTTCCAACCCTTTCCAGGTAGCGGTAGAACCTTGCTCACTGCAGCTATACCCATTCTGATTGACTCAGCCCAAATATGTGTGTGTGTTTGTGTTGTGCTTGCACAACTATGACACACTACAAAGAGAGGAGCAAGAGGAGAGGAAAGAAGAAAGAGACAGTAGTCCTTTATGCCCTTAGAAGCCAGGAAGCACCAGAAAGTTGACTGGTGAGCCTTCTTGGGGCGCAGAGCCCCATGAGCATTACCAGCAGCAAAAGCTCTGGAAAAACTCCTGGTACAGTGATACCGCATACAACGTCCAAACTTGGTTCTACAAGTTTGGACTTTATACGGATTTGGACTTTGTATGAGGCATGCACAATCCTAGCCGCGATGCCTCATACAACGTCCAAATCCTTGCCGCGACGCCTCATACAACGTCTTTTCCATAGAGATACATTGTACTGTAACAGCACAGACTTCAGGGCAAAGTCAAGGAAACAGACAGGAAACTGAAGAACTATAAGAAATCATTGTCTAAAGGCTAAAAACATTACAAAAACATGTCAAACAACCCTGATTGTCCAAGAACCTGAAGAATGCTGCAAAAATCCCAGGAATGCTTCTAAAAATTCTGACAAAAAAATCAAAAAAATCCAAAATCATGCTCAAAACCGCTCCTAAACACTCTTTGCCTCATGCAAAACCCACAAGAGCAATGCACGCATGTGTCCTGCCTTTTATACTGCCCAGGCACAATCCAACCTGGGAAAACCCCAATGCCTCATATAACGTGACACGACTTTGTATGAGGCAACTTTTTTCAAGGAATTAGGCGATGTTGTATGAATCCGATGCTGTATGAAGCAGACTTTGTATGAGGTATTACAGTATATCATTTGTGTTGTAGGAAAGACTATGTCTGTTGCAGATTGCAACAGAAATTGTGACAAGTGCGGCAGTGGGTGAGCACATTTTGCACCTCTACTGGCCACCCAAAAATACTTTTCTTGACTCTGGGCCAGTGGCGGGATTCAGCAGGTTGGCCCCAGTTTTCCACAACCAGTAGCAGAAATTCCAGCTGGCCCTGCCCATCCAAGTTTTAAAATAAAGTAGTCCTAATTCAGGTGCAACGCAGGGCTTTCCCCCTAGCCATGCCCACCATACCACAACCACGGAGTAGGTAGCAAAAAAAATTTGAATCCCACCACTGCTCTGGGCTGATAGATTTGCCTTGACAGCCGACATTTACACAGATAATATCTTTATCCAGATTCCCCTGGTGCCCATTTCCACCATCATCTGGATTAAAAACCCTTCCAGTCTTTCTCTCAACTATCATGCACCCCAGTTCAATGACAGCACAAAGGCCCACCTCTTTTTCTTTTGGTGCTAAAATAGCCACAGGCAACAGGGCCCTGCAGATTCAGCAAACGAACGTATATAGAACATATGCATGCACACAGCATTCAAATAATGTCTCAGTTCCAAAATGAACATCACTTTCTGTTACACTGCAATCCACTAATAATTAAATATATATACCAGATGCCTTTTGAAGGAGCAATGGAAGAAACAATAGAAATAGCAATCAGGGTCAGTTGCTGAATTTAGTGTTCTTCAAGTTCTTGCTGAATTAAGGTTCAGATGGGCACCATCCTCTTGTTTTTGTTCCCAATGCAAGAAAATTTGTCCACATGTTTGCCCTGAGTTACTAAAGGACAGATTCCTGTTTTAGATTTAATTTAGATTTAAAGCCATGATATTGATCTAGTGTGTAAAATGAACATAGAACTATCAACTACATGCTGTTTTTAATGAGATAATTTCTTTAAAACAGGGACTATACAATATTCTCTCAAAATATAATACAGAAATATTTGATAATAAGATTAGTACATCATTGTGTTGGTATGACGGCTTTCCTCCCCCACCCCCAAGATGGTTTGCTGATCATTCCTGAAAACCACTCAACTAATCCAGCATTGTTCAGTTTTACTATCATCTAAGAACTGACGCATTGCAACAGTGATTTACTTCTGAATACTGGAAGCTGACACCAAATGTAGCCAGTGGTGGGCTCCAAAAATATTTACTACTTACTCTGTAGGCATGGTATGGTGGGTGTGGCCAGGGGGAAAGTTCTGCATTGCACCTGAATTAGGAATACTTTATTTCAAAACTTGGATGGGTGGGGCCAATCAGAATTGTTGCTACCAGTTCTGGTGAACTGGTGCAAACCTGCTTATGCCCACCACTGAATGTAGCTTTAGGATACAAGTTTCAGAAACAGAAAGCTGCTTCAGAATATTTGACGTTGACAGTGGAACGATCTTTAACAGCTGCAAGGCTCCTATATATCTACTTTCCAGCATCCGTAGGCACTGGGAGCATACCAAAGTAGTAGAACCTCCTAATGGGGGCTCAGAAGGTATGCATTGAGGGAAACTGGCCCATTCCAGCATCCAACATGTGTGACCACCATAAAAACAGTGGACTAGCCAACCCCAAAACACTTCAGAGAACAGATTTAGTACCCATCTGAACAACTCCTTAGTAACCAGGAAACTAAATTTAAATCAGTGATATAGTAATTGCTCTTACAGCCTGGTAAGATAATATACACAACAAGCAGAATTTGGTTGTCTAGACACAATTGTATCTCATTAACATCTGCATGCTATATATAATTTCTAACTTTTAGTATGTATCAGATAGAATATTGCTTTATGAGAAAGTTTTGCTTGAAAGTTACATGTTTGAATAAGTTGAAAATAGCTATTGTTATAAAAAATGAAGCAGAAAAAGGTCATGTAGCAACTACTTTTTCTCTAACTAGCAAAAAAAAAGTTAAAGTACATATTTGGCATTTTAGAGAACCTTCAGGCTTATTTTGATGAGTTATTAAAATTATGGTTGGCCTATAGGGAGAAACACGATAATTGGTAGAGGTCATAGATAATCAAAAGTGTCTCTCCCGGTGGGATGAAACCTATTAAAATCAGATATTTAAATCTCTTTACTCTTAAGTATTCCAGTCATGTACAAAATGACTTGTCCCCAATCTGAGTCTCAGAGGAAGAATGCAGACATTTTTCATTGTTCTTTATTTGGTGCTAATTAACATTTCCAAGAGGTTTGGAGACAGAATGTGCTCACTATACCCCAAAGAAATAATTCTTTGTGGCTGCCAGATCATTGCATTATCTTGTTAGGAGAATTCATTTTTAATATTCTCAATATTTAGATTACTTTAAATGACATCTTGAAGGCTAACAGCAGACAAGAAAGGGTACAAAACACAGCCTATTATTGCTATTGTGAATGGCTATGTTTGAGATTCATGTTAATCAAATCAGTCTCAGAAATTCCTCCATTGTAACCAGAACGATGACAAAGATTGTGCATGCTGTTTGGTTCATAATGTGAGTGTAGGTTTCCCCCAGCGTAACAGCTACACCAAAAAGAAAGAAACCTAGATGAAAAGGACAAACCTTTTCATTGCCATTTACTCATTTATTATTGACATATTTGGATCACTATAACATGCATTTCTAGGCTTGTATAAACACAATGAACTGTCCCAGTTTTAGTTATAAGGAAACAATCCTGCAATTTGGGGAGGACCCTTGTGGACCTATTCATGTCAGGGGAGAGTCCTTTATTTAAAGGACTGTCAGAGGATAACCCTTCATTTCAGGCCTATGCTGTGGTGCCAAATTACGGGGACAGGCGGCCACGCACCTCTACTGAGAACCAATAATTTAAAGGACCACACCAACTTGACAGTTTCTGCTGTGGCTCCTCTCGCAGGGCTCCCCTCAGCCCTGTGGGAGGAAGCCTGAAGTGCTTTGGCAGCAGCACAGAGAAATATCCGTGGCCACCCATCCTGGTAATTTGGCACCCTAGCACAGACCTGCTTCATTTGAAGATTTCCTCCGTTTAAACATCTGTCCAAGCCTGACCATAAAATGAAGAAATTTTCCATAGTGTTGCCCTTCCACAGTGAACACCAGGAGCACAAACACAGGACACTTTGCTTGTTATCACCAAAAGAAGAGGAACTGTAATATTCTCCTTCATATAATGAACATTGAGGAAATTTATCATGGTCTTGATGGACCTGTCACATTGGTAATCAAAGATGCTTTACCTCAAAATGCCCATTTTTGTCCAAAAATATCAGGGTTGGTTTGTTTTGCAAAATTGCCAGATTTTGCTCAATATTTCACTTATGCATAGTGCACAAACTGATTAAAACTAGGAGGACTACTACTTTTTAAATCACCAGCCTGGTTATTTAACTCTCTGCAATCAGGAATTCATTTTACACTTGTTGTATATGTGTGCTTTGCTTTTCAAAGGGAAAGAACATCAGAGCTATTTTGTGCAAATTAAAGCAAGGGAAAACACAAAAAAATAATTCTTAGTCTCATTCTGAGTTGGAGGCAAAGCATTGTATGAGGATTAAAATTCATCACTGAGGTATCTCATGGTTTGCAGATAAGACCAAACTGATAAGAACAAGGAATTAGATAAAAGTGTCTTTTTCCTCTATCTCTTTGTTTGAAAACCATTGTTCTATGAAACACTGAATGACATTTAGAAGCTGTAATGACCAACATTTGAAGTTGGCTTTAGACAATGGGAAATAAAAGAAAGGTCAAACAAATTAGGAAATTTGTACAAGAAAGACTGTATAAAATCCCAGTAAGAACAATTAAATGAGTTTCTAGTTGGTGGAAATTCTCTCACTGAATTTCACATAAGACTATTTTTATGCTGCCTTTCTGTTAATGTTATGTTATGTTATGTTTATTTGATTTATACCCCACCCTATTCAGCACATGGCTGACTCATGGCAGCTGATGATACCAATATTTTCTCCTGAGCTTGAAATCCCCTCAGTTCCCCAAACTCTGCTACAGATAGTTGAGGGACTATTCAGCAGGTTCGGCCAAGTTCGCCAGAACTGGTAGCTGAAATTCCGGCTCACGCCACCCATCCAAGTTTTGAAATAAAGTAGTCCTAATTCAGGTGCAATGCAGGGATTTCCCCATGGCCACACCCACCATACCATTCCCACAGAGTAGGTAGGAGAAAAAATTGAATCCCACCACTGGGACTATTCATAATTGTGCAGGAGGTGGCATGGAAGGGATACACAGAGGACAGGTCATGATCAAAAATGTTTACTTCCTTGTTGGAAGCAGAGCTACCAATGAGCAAGAGAGCTTCCCTTTATCGGAGTGGCACCAGCTAGATACAGCCTTTAAAAGCAGAAATAGGCAAAACAGATAACAAAAAGCAAAATGAGTGTAGGAAATAAAATGTGTGCTTTGGGTTTGTTGTGTATCTTCCTTTAAGCTGGTTTTATAAATTCTTTAGAATTAAACATCACTCTTTCACACCAAGATACAGGATGCTAAAACTAAGTGGTCCCACTTAGGCTTCATAATGTTATTCTCAATGTAGATATTATCAGAATTGCTTGGACGATTATACAGTATTGTTTGTGGCTCATTCATTATTCATTCACACAGGCATTCAATCATTGGGAACACGGTGCTACGCACCTCTTGTCTTGCGGTGTGCAAATAATTTATTTTCTGGAGCTTACAGTGTTTATCCACCAAAATAAAGAAGAAAAACCATGGTTACTTGCCAATCAGGTCACTAGAAGAAAACAGCCTTTACACAACTTGATGGAGTTCCAACATTAATATTACAGTCAAACCAGGGCTCTCTGAAATGATTCCTCTTTTCTCCATTGGCATAAAAAGAAAATCATGGAAGAACGCCCAATCTTTGTGGTTGGAAATAAACCATGCCTGGATGTGTATTCCATATGTGCGATAATAAAATGCAAATAAGTATTAGGATTTTTTTTTAAAAAACGAGTGGTAATTTGTGACATAGTTTTCTAATGTACCTGGAGTGAAATGTTCTGTTGCCAAAGCCTAATTTAACATTTTAGTTGTTGGCCTGGGAATGCCTTTTATATGTCTTTATAAGTTCCTTTTAAAAACCATGCATTGACTGGATTCATCTTCAATAGCTAAGGAAAAAGCTTTGCTAATGAGGTCAGGTCAGCAGAGTGACTGATCTAAAGGCGTCTGGAACAAAAATGGAATGAGCCAGGCTTGGTGTGTTTTTAACTGATAAATGGGCTGCGCTCTTTTAGACACAGTGGTTCCTATTAAAAAGATATGTTTCTATGCTTCTCTGTATGGGTTCTAGCAAGCAATTGATACAGAGCCAGTGTGGTCTTCTACCTAGTCTGAAAAAAAGGGAAGCCAATAGCATGATGGCTATTGTTCTTTACCCCTAAGGAGAGAGTATTTCCCCATTATTCAGGGGAAAAAAGATTTCCCAACTGTTACAGTAATGCTAACATGATTTTATGATACTGAAAGACAAAAAAAAATATGCTGACTGATAGGTAAACATTGTAAGAAGACAGTGCACTAAAAAAAAACCCCAAATGTTAGCGAATAACATATGCCGGTGCTAGACAGATTCACACAGACAGGAAGGATGAAAGCAACAAACAGAAGGACAAAATTACCCTGACACACCATGGAAGCCCAAGTAGCATTTCTAACCAAGTGATGTGTACTAACAAAACATTAATCAGAGGTCTCTTTGACATAGAGACATGGAAACAGAAATTAGAGACACAGTTGGTTCCATACCATTTGGGTGTAGGATGACTTCTGACAAAAATCACAATGAGGAGGCTATTCATTGCCAAAACAAAAGACACAAGGAGGCATTGATTTGCTTATAGTTGTGGTTGGCCCTTTGTGGGTACATATAGACAATTTGGGATGATTTGCACAATTTAAACAAAGTTGCAATGTATTTGAAAGTGAAGAACACCTTGGCCTGGCAGCTATTGTGGTCTCTGACTTCTTTCTTTAGGATTTTGGTTTTGTGTTTTTTTTGTTTGTTTTTTTTGTTATAGCACTAGACAGTGCTAGACTAGATAGAGACTAGACAGCTTCAATTGGAAAACCCTGTCAGAGGAGAAGTGTTTTCCCCTAGAGGAAGAAACAAAGATGCAGTTACAAAGCTGCAACTTTTTCATCCAGTTGTATCTGACTCTAGGGTTCAGTGCTCATCTCTGTTTATATCAGAAGGGCATGCGCTGCCTGCTTTTGCAGATGTTTCCATGGACATGTAGGAGGCATGCCTAGACACCGGAGTGCACAGAACACTGTTTACCTTCCAACCAATGTGGTACCTATTTATCTACTTGCAATATCTTGCTTTTGAACTGCTAGGTTGGCAGGAGCTGAGACAGAGACAGGAACTCACTCCATCAAGCAGTACTTGGGTCTCAAACTCCAACCTTCCAGTCTTCAAGTTCAGCATCTTAACCACTAAGCCACCGCATATAAATATAACAGCCTTGCAAATGAGAAATTTGAATTTCCCCCATTCCTGGCTTTATGCACAGTCAGAATACACATCTGTGTAATGATATTTTGCAGAAGCGAGATGTCTGACAGGGACCTCAATTTAAACTTTTGAAGAACCATAGATGTGAAATTTGCTTAAAGATACATTGTCCTGTAAAACCATGCTGAGGTTTTGATATTTAAATACATTTTTAAAAATTTTATGTATCACCTTCTAAAACTTCTGAACCAAAACCATCAATTTATGAAGTAAATTTGTGTACTTTGTTGTTTTTCAGTCACACAATCGACTCCGACCCTTTGCGACCCCATGGACCAGATAGTAAAGTACACAATTAAAGTGCAGAGCCTTTATAATTCAGGGTGCTCTTATCTGTGTTGGCAAAAATTCAAATGGCTTGTCTGAATTCCTACAGAGTTTTCTCTCTGTCAAATCTTAACATGGCCTTTCGGCAAGTGCTACTGCCATCTGGTGGTCAACTGAGGAACACATCATGAATAAATTTCAATGATTTTTTTTTTGTTTGAGGGTTTGAAGGATTAATTTTAGAGATGAAGATGAAGTAATAAAAATGTGTGTCCTGATCCAATCTTACCATTTAACTTCTTGCTCTTGACAGTTCATACATCTGTAACTCATATGCTATCATGAAAAATTATTGTTTTTTCGAAATTTTACTTGACGCATTAAATGACAGTTCATATGCTATTTTGGGTATTTGAAAAGGAGAAATTTTACCTTTCAGATGAGGATTTCATTAATGTAATTTGCTGCAATTCCATTTGTTTTAAATGATAAAAATGGTTTATTGCCTTCTAGTCAACCCCCCCCCCCCCCCAGGAAAAAAAAACTTTAGTAAAAATGACTCCAAGCAAGGTCTTTTCCTAGAACACCAAAAATGTGAACAGGACATCTGCTAAGAAAAGCAATGTTTATTTCAGAGCATGGTTTGTTTGGAGCAGACAGCTAGCCAGATAACAGGACCGGAAAGGGAAAGGAATTGGAATAGAACAGAAGTAGTACAAGAAGGTTTTGCAACCAATCAGTTATGACCCAGTGGAATAAAGGGCTATAAAGAGGGATGTGACATAAACAGAAGCAGCTACTTGTACATTATAAACCATGAATTGGGAATCTAAAATTCTGGTGTCCCAAATCTGCCTGTTCTGAAATCCTAATCTGCCCTCCCGCCATCCCAGATTACCAGGCTCCATTGCTATAACACCAGTGCATGATAGATTCCCACCATTTATAGGCTTTCCCCTTCCCCGAAGGTGTGATTACATGGGGAAATAGATCACAGTCTGGGACAGCTTCTGGAGGGGTCTGGTGCTACTATGACATATGAGAAAATGCACTTGGGGCTGAACTCGATCTGTACCTAACCTGGATCTTTTTGTTCAAGCTGAAGGGTGACTACTTTTTGAGACTGGACTGAAGGTCACTTTAAGAGGGACTGATCCCATTCTTCTTCACAGCTGTCTGATCACATTCATGGTTACATGCAGAGCTTTTACAAAGAATAGGCTAGTCTGTTTGGAAATCACCATCTTCACCTTTGCCGTTTGCCCTATCCACCACCACCACCACTGGAACATCTCTGGAACTCAATATGGGTCTTGATGCTGAACACAGTCCCTCACCTTCATTCTGAGCACACCAGAACTCTGGAGCAGGTGGAGGACAGAGACAGATTTTCAGCGGTAGTCTAATTTCTCACTAGTGAAACATTGCAAGAAACTATGCATTTGAGAAATGTTTACCTGATGGGAATTACAGGCAGTCTTAGTTTCACAAACCTCGAATTGTCACCCTTTGAAGAAAAAGCCACAATGACCCATGGGATGTGTTTTGATCCCCAGGCATAGGGGGTCTCATGTTTCATTGAAGGAAATGGGTGATTTATGCCAGAAGTTCAGGGGAGAAGGATGCACACACATATGTCTCATGTTCAGACTACAGGCTATCTATGCCCACATATATCCTGGGCTCCTTCATGTCACCTCACCATTCTGTGCCAATATTTTCCCTTGACCAGTGCTGATACCAAGCTGCAGTACCCTATTCAGCCTTGCAACTGCCAACAGATGCACAAACACCAATCTGCACATTGGAATATTACACACAGTTGTTGCTTTAGAGCGATTTTGACTAAGAGTTAAATCCTGACCCACATAGACTTATGTGCTTGCCCCTCAGAGACCCCAGGGTGACCTCAGCCCCTGGCAGCAAGCCAAGCTAATCAGTCACAGGAAATTGAAATTCAAAATGTATTAGCTTCAGTGATGTTTACAAGATGGGATCTGGGCCTGTTAATGCCTTTATCGTTCATAAAGGTATTTAGCATAATACGCTGTTATTAATGTGATGCTAAATAAGCATTTGGGAATATTCCTTCAATCTAATTACTTAAAATGCTAATGACCTGAAGAGACTAAATGGTCTCAACCAGATTCTCCCAGGATGTGAGTCTTAAGTGGGCTACAGCAAGTTGACATCCTAAAGTTACATTACATTTTAAAAATAGCGGTGATTTTCAAATGCCAGATATGAAGAAGTTTTGTTTGATCTCATAAATGCCTGCCTCAGATTCATTGGCTGAAATCCTCTTGTGCAGCTATGCAAATGGTAATAATAATAATTTCATGTCAGAAATTATTCTGGGTTGAAAGGATTTTTGCTGGAGAAACTCTGCTCGGGGAACACCTGAATGAGGCTCCTTTCATGTTCCCAAGATCTTTTCTCACTGAAGTGGTCCCTTTTTATCTACTTGCAATTTCTTGCTTTCAAACTGCTACGTTGGAAGGAGCTAGGGCAGAGACAGGAACTCAAACAATCATGCAGTACCCAGGTCTCGACCTGCTGACCTGCCGGCCTTCCAGCTACTAAAGCCCTACATGGCATTGGGCTGGGGTACTTAAGAGACCGCGTTACCCCTAGGTGTTCAGCCCGTCCTACTAGGGCAGACAGGAGGGGCTCAGTGGTGGTCCCATCTGTGAAGCAAGTCCACCTCAGGGGGGCCAGGAAGAGAGCCTTCTCCATGTCTGCCCCTGCCCTGTGGAACCTTTTACTACTAGAATTGCGTCTCCAGTCTTCTCCCCTTTAGAAAAATGTTGAAGACCTGGCTATGTCAGCGGGCTTGGGGCATGTGTGACTCTTCTGCGCAAGCCCGCTGGCTCATTTAGCATTCTAAGGGATCCGGTTCTTTCACTGCCTGTGGATTGCTTTTGTCATTTTATGCTGGGTGGGTGTGGGTGGGGGTGTTTTTTTAGCTACAACTCATGTAGTTTTTTTATGTATTTTAGGCTATTTTTTAGTGTGTTGGTTTGGAGTTTTTAATGTTATTGTCTTACTTGTGTTTTTATTGTATCTTGTATATGCTGTTAGCCGCTCTGAGTGATGTTTTTCATCAGGAGGGTGGGATAGAAATTTACAAATAAGTAAATAAATAAAGTGAGCTTCTTAACCACTGAGTCACTGCAGTAAATGGTGTAGAATTTAGAGGCAAAATGCTGTATTTTTAGAAATATCTGTAAGTATTACCAGTTGCACACTGATTCATGTGACTATGTATGCAAGAGATAATTCATCTATTTTTAACACCTACTGTTATACACTTTCATCATAATTATTGGGGTACACAATATTTTTGGTATTTTTGAATCACTATTAGTTGTACCCTGGGTAAAGGCAACCTTGTTGTGCCAGCTGATCTTTCTCACACTAGGTCAGGCGAAAGGAACTACAGAATGAATTCACCAAAAAGTGGCTTTGTTTTGACAGTTTAAAGTCTGACCTAGACATGAAAGAAGAAAATCATGTTTGTTTGTTTGTTTTTTAAGAAACAGAAGAAAGACAAAATATACATCTCTTCACAATTCTGAAAGCAGAGTAGGGGTGGTTTAATCAAAACCTCCAAGTAGGCTGTATGTCTGTAGTGAGGCAGCTGTCTCAAGCACGAGGAAGTAAATGGAGTGAACAAATGGACAGAGGCCAGCAGGTGATGGCACAAATGAATGGTTGGACATCAGCTACTGAGAAAGAAAATGGTGCGAGGTGCTGAAAGGGAAATTGAATTTTCACCTATATATCTTTCCTCCCATCCTCCTTTCCCAGCCATTCCACTCTTCTTTCTCTTACCTGCTTTCCAGGTGTTTTCCCTTTTAATACTCAGACCAAAATACCTGAGCACTGATTGTGCTCAAGGCATGTACAGTATTGGGATGGCTTCCCTACTGAGTGCAGTCTTCCCCCTCAGATATTCTGCAAATCTCAAAATGACTTTCAACAGGCTGATATCTCCTTCTTGTGTGTGATTGCTGCCATTTTGGCTATATAACCAACAGTACTAAATAAACCTAATGAGAAATAGCACATAGGATATTGTGAATGAAAAATAGACATTCATAATAGATATTATATTAATGATTGTATGTCATCTTGTGTGACAATTCTGACTTACAGCAACCCTTTACAGGTTTTTCTAGGCAGAGAGTACTCAGAGGTGGTTTGTTCTGGGGCATCCTGGGAGTGTGCAGCTTGGCCACAAAGGCTGGCCGGTCCATCATTCTATACCTCACTAGATATCAGATATTATATTACACCCCCAGAGAAGAGAGGGTGGGCTCTCATCTGATAGATTGTTTTAATTCTTCTGCTCCTTTGCTTTTTTACTTGAGACATTCTAGATATTTAGACCACATGCTCAACATTTTTGTGATCCACTCTTTTATACTTGCTGTTTAAATCCAGCCCTGCCATCCTGCAACTGGCATATTCATTCATCCAACCACAGCACCATCCAGATGTTAATACCTAGGGGACAATCATGTATGTGGAGACAATAATGTCAGGCTGATAACTCTTTTTTCTGACAGGTTATATACTTTTTTAGCTGTATGGGAAGCAAGTTGAAATATGGGATAGAGGTTGAATTGAGTCGGTGTAGATGGATAAGAATTTAGTTCAGGTCATTTCTTTTTGAATTAACAACTCACAAAAAGTCACACATTTATTCTTTAATTGGATGGAATAAACTTTAGACCTAATCTTTCTTATATTTAAGTTACTATATAACATTATATTTAACAATAAATACAAAACCAGAAAGATTATATCAGCCTTCTTTCAAAAACAACATTGTGCCCAGCCATTCTTAATGGCAAAGCAAGAGCAGTGATTTAGCAGAAGAAATCAAATTGAGATTATTAGCCTGCCCATTCTCTTATGGCCAAGGGTAGCTTCTGAGCAACCTGAGATAGAACATCACTTCAAGGTGCCCCACCACTGCCACATCAGTTACCAGCCACCTATATATAAAGATAATCAAGTTTTGGGAATTTCTGTAGGACAAATGACATCATTCTCCATCCTTGGAGATCTACCTACTTCATAGGCACCCAAGAAACACTTCAATGTGGTTCAGCTGGGAGGAAGGCATAAATCAGAGTCTTTGAGGCTTGAGCTATTCCAAGATCTACCCAAATGGTGTTGTTGTTATGTACCATCAAGTCAAAATCAACTTACAATGACCCCAAATGGGCTTTCAGGATAAGTGAGATATTTGAGGAGTGGTTTTACCAGGTTCACTCTCCCAGTAATTTTCCATGGCTAAGCAGGTCTTTGGACCCACGCCCCATGATGGTAGGAGGCTTTTCAGAGCATGGTCACTCCATTTGCATAATTGTCTGATACTTCCCACATCATTTTGGCTCTTTGAACATGCCACTGGGCAACTTCCTAGTTCTGCACTAGGAACCAAGCCAATGATTCAAGCTCCACCCAGCACCAGGAGTTGCCCAGTGACATGTTCAAAGAGCTGAAATGAAGTGGGGAAGCATCAGACAATTATCCAAATGGAGTGAAATTGCTCCCAAAAGCCTCCTGCTGCCATGGGGAGTGGTGGAGGCTGTCCAAAACCACAGGAAAACTGCACAATTCCCACTGCCACTGCGGTAAGTGATGTATCGTGACTTCTGATGGGTGGATGGGGTGGGTCTAGATGTGCCCAGGTTTATTTATTTATTTATTTATTTATTTATTTATTTATTTATTTATTTATTTATTTATTTATTTATTGTTAGATTTCTATACCGCCCACTCGACCACGGCCAACTCAGGGCGGTTCACAACATGGATAAAACAGATATAAACAGAGTTAAGAACCCACCCCTAAAAAGGGGTGCAGGTACCGAGGAACCGTGGGGGGAAGGCATACTCCTCTATACCAACCATCCAACAGAAGCCACCCCTCCACCTGCACCCCAAACTTGGCCCACCAGCCAGGTTTTTAGTTCTTTTCTAAAGGGCAACAACTCCGTCTGGAGACACCTTGCAACCAGTTAGGGAGAGCAGTGAAAACATACGTTCCCTAACAGTTTTCTATGGTGAACTATATATAACAATATACTAAAAATATTAGCTTGTGCTGAACAGTAAGTGGTAGCCACACATACTTAGATTGCATCTATTTTAAAGGGCCTTGGTTCTCACCAAGGGCCAGATTAATGATATGCATTGGCCTAATTAGGCCCACTGGCTGGGGGTTGTGAATGCCTGATATACATACATGCTCCAGAAAAATCTGAAAATCCTGCTACAAATGCTTATGTCAAAGTAAGTCCAAGGGGAAAGCTGGCCTCTTGAAGAAACAAAGAAAAATAAGATTTATTTTCTGCCCAAATCCATGCTTATCTGAAAAGCAATTTGCCAAGCAGTAGCAGTGTTAGCAAATTTGAAAGAAGAAATATGCCAGCAATTCTAAATGGAAAACAGCAAAGGTTGCCCTGTGAGGTACTCCTGGTATTTTATAAACATGAAGAAATATGGCTATTGCTCTGCAAAACACCAGTTAATTACTGAGGAATGTTTTGCTAGATATAACTAGTTCAACAGTGGTTAAAGTATTCATTAAATGACATTTTTCTGTTAGTGTTAAAGCGGGGTAAAGGCTTCCATACATTCCTATTACCCTCATTAGCTAAACTAAATCCTATACTGACAGGCTGAAAATGAGTGGCTTAGTATTTGTTTCCTAGGAATTAAACTGGAGGGGAAAGGTAGCTTACAGCTGGAATAAAGAGGTTTTATCCAATTTTACATTCTTAAACATGGTAGCCAGGATATTTCAGAGGTCACAGAAAGGAACGGGTGTCCACGTGGTACTTGTGTGAAAGTACTTCTCAAATGAATCTATAGTCAAATATCTGTTATATGAATTAGGAATGACTCAGCTTTGAACTGTTTTGGAGATGGCCTGGATTCTTGGGGCTGTGTGGATATTTGCACATTTCCATATCCAAACTAAAGTATAGTGCCATTGGTTTGGTGAATGTGATACAACTTAAATAGAGTGCTTACATTTTAGATAGTTGGGTGCCCCCCCCCCCCCCAGCTATTTCCTGAGAAACTTTTTACACCAAGAGTAATAATCTACCCAGCCACTCTTAATGGCAAAGCAAGAGCAGTGATATAGCAGAAATTGACATTCTGCTTTGAGGATTTTCCTGACTGGTAACCAAGCTCTTAGAAATCTGACCAGGCAATACAACCAAAAAACTTTGTTCCTAGTGGTCACAAAATGTAATCAACATGAATAGAAATGCTTATTTGAGTTGAGAAATAGCTGATAAGCACAGTAGGAATTAATATTTCCTTGCGGTCTATCAACAAAGGGTGGGGGGGGGAGAGAGAGAGAGAAAGAAAAATAGAAAGGGAGAGAAGGAGACAGATTCTCTAACATTATTCCCTAAAAATCCAAAGAGATACCATAGGATATTTCTAGAGCTTCATTGGGAGTCAATATGTTAATCTCCTACTCATATGGCATTCCTTCTTAGTGCTGCTGTTTTGCCCCTGATACTTACAAACATTGTTAAAGATCTGTCAGTGTGCTTAGCCCTTAGGAATGATTCAGTCTCGTCCTCCACCCTAATTATGGCCCTCAAAAGTGGAAATACCACTGATCTGGTGAATTTTACAACTGAAGCTAGTAAGCACCTGTCATCTGTCCCAGCTCCTACCAACCTAGCAGCTCGAAAGCAAGAAATTGCAAGTAGATAAATAGGTGCCACTTTGGTGGGAAAGATAACAGTGTGTTCCTACTTGTGCCCACATTAGGTTTGTGTAACTTGCTATGGCTAATTAAGCTAATTGTCAAGCTGTCAGGGTGCATCTCAGTTGTGCGGCCAGACACATAGCTGAGTCACGTCTCCATTACCTCATCAATAATGTGCAAAATGATGCAAACCTTCAGTGAACATCAATAGGATTTAGGCCAGGGGTTCCCAACCTTTTCAAGTTGGTGGTCAGGTCACGCTCTCTCAGTCAGCTTTGAGGGTCAGATGGCCATTTTGCCCTGCCAGCATGATGGGGGTGGCCATTACGTCCCAACAGCTTCAAATGGGTGGCTGTTATGTTTATCGAATGCCCTTGGAGAGGTGTGGGGGACCACATGAAATGGTGCCATGGGCCAGATCCAGCCCACGGGCCTTAGGTTGGGAACCCCTGAATTAGGCAAACAGGCTGAAATCAACAGGGCTTAGGCTAGTTATCACCACTAATTTATTCTATTGGTTCCAGTAGATGTACTCATCCATTTTATTTCACATTTTCTTTTTTGCATATATAATGGTTGTAGCTTAAAATCTAAAGTTTAATATAGCATGACTTTTAGTGAAAGTGACAAAAGAAAGTGACAAAACATGAATGCAGTTGAACATTTAAAAAGCAATAATCATGACTACAGAAGTTGAAATTAAAATAGTGAAAGATTTTGTATACATCAGCCAAAATGAAGAGTGCATCCAAGAAATTGGAAAACTGAGACTCAGAAGGCACCAATGAAGGAATTAGAAAAGATAATCAAGTGTAAAGATGTGTCACTGGAGACCAAGATCATCCATACTTATATATTCTCAATCACTATATACAGGTGTGAAAATTGAAGAGTAAAGAAAGCTGATAGGGAAAAATGGATTAATTTGAAAGACAGTTGTGGAGGAGAGCTTTGCAGATATCCTGGTCTGCAAGAAAAACATAAAACAAAGAATCTTACAGCAAATCAAATATGAACTATCTCTGGAGGCTAAAATAATGGAAATGAGGCTGTCATACCTTGGGCACAATATTGGGAAAGAAAGATTCTCTGGAAAAGACAATGATGCTGGGAAAGCTAGAAGGAAGCAGAATATGAAGAAGACCAAACACGAAGTGGATTGATTCCCTAAAGAAATCCATATGCTTGAGTTTACAAGAACAGGGGCTTTGAGGACAGACCATTTTTGAGAACACTCATTCATAGGGTTGCCTTGGCAGTGTGTGACAACAACAGTTTAAAGTTTATTTTGCTTTGAAATATGCTCCATTTGAAAGGGCATTTTTAATTATTTCTTCCTGGTATATCAATTTGCTTCGACTTCAGATAATACAAATTGGCTTAGTTGAGAGAATGCTCTACATTTTTATGAGGCTCGAGCTCCCCTGTGCAATTATGGGCCTTGAAGCAAATTCTCTTTGGAATGGTAAAAGAATTAGAGCTGAAACTCCCTGTTAAGAATAGAACAGGATAAAATGAAACAGGTAAAAAGATCCTTTTTATACGGCTGTTGCCTGGTGTCAAGTAATATTCTAACCAGAGTTGCATTACAGCAGCTGTGCCCAAACTTTTCAGGCTGTGGGCTGGTCACATGGTTCAGGGGGCTGGTCACTATGGCCCAGGGGCCGGATCCAGCCCCCGATGCCAATTCATCCAGCCCATGAAGCCCTCGTTGCTCCTGGAAGTGGAAGTAAAATGCACCCCCTGAACCATGTGAAAAGTCAGAGAGGCAGGCTCACTCATTTTTTCTCTCATCATTTTCAAATATCCTGATCTACAAAAAAGGAAAACATTTGCTGTTCTTAATTAGAATTCTTTGTTGGAATGTTGTGAGTCATCTCCCATGAAGTATGAATCATTATTTCACTAAACACCTAAGAAGGAAGAGATTCAAAATATAATATGACTGTGGGTAAAAAAATATGAGAGGAGCATACTACAGTAAAACCTCACATAAAGAGGTGCTATTTATTATCAGAACTATAATAAACTTCAGAAACAGGTTTTTCTCAACTCTTTTCCCTACTAGGACTACCTCACGAGGCCAGCATTCCCTTTTAGAATCTAGCTTGTATCAATTTGATCTTATTTGGAACAAGTAGTGTATATTCTGTACATTTGTCTTTTTCTTCTCTTAACCATTCATTTTTTACTCTTAACAGGCATCTTCACTGAGAAATTATCTTGGTTCCTACTGACTGTGATCTGACATTCATCCAGGATCTATCCTTTTACAAATATTTACACTGTCTCTGGATCCCTAAAATCTCTTGGTGAAGCAGCCATGATGAGTAGGACTGTTAGTCATTATAAACCAAGATGTATGGGTTTCTGTTTGGATAAATGTTTTTTTAAAGGAAATAAAAATGGATAAGAGACTCCCCATGTACTAAAATTAATAGATTAATCCAAGTTCTTTCTTTACCTGATGGTTAAGAAAACATCAGTTCTGCCTATTATGGAACTCTTTTCAAAGAGAAGCCATAAAGTTGTCTCTGCTGTGTGCATTTAAAGATATTTAATATTCAAATAGGAATTTATGGGTGCTTTATGCAGCACCCTACAGAAACTTTCCATGCCTCACCTGGTAAGGCAACTGAATCTGGAAGATGGCTTTCTACATTCCCATAATGTCACCAATACAGTTTCATTTTGGGTCACTGTGGCAAATTAAAATAGCTTCTTTCACACTGGTGGCACAGAGGGGAAGTCAGCCTTAAAATCTCATAGACACACATATGGAAATCACAAATCTAGGAGCATTTGCCTCATATGTATTAACATATCTATTGCAGAATTTCTGGAAATTGAGGTTATTTAGTGCCCATTGATATTTTAGCTAGCGCTAATTAAAATTTTGGATATCTTGCTGACAGTTTGTGTAACGCAGCTGCCATTTCATATCTGATATAAGAAAAACTGTCCAAATGGCCTTACTGAGCCAGGTGGCAGGATTGAAAATTACAAAAAATCATTTCCAAGAACTTTGAAAGAAGACCTCCTTTGGAGCAGAGTCCTTGTGTTTGGCATTCACTGTTTATGCTCTAAGCGATGATGTTGATTCAAAGACAAATTGTGACCTTGCCAGCATGGTGAATCCATCTACAAATACTATGGGTAATCCAATGTACTGAGGCAATGAATACCTTAAGCCTAGCCCAAACATAAACTGTTGGTGTCATTTGTCACCTGCTGGAATTCACAGCAACTATGGGATAGTTATTAATCCAGCTTTCAACCCATAAAATCTTCCAACTATTTGGCAAGCTGTGAGACAGAATAAATTGACTCTGGGAGATGAAGAACCTTTTTTCTTAGGCAACTTAATTTATCCAATTAAAATTCCAAGGTGGTAAAAAGCAGCACAAAAGATTATTTTTGCTTAAGGTTTTTTCTTGAGTAAAAGATCAGAGTGTTGGGCCTTGGCCCAATTTTTGGATCACATTCCAGCATTGTTGACCTCAAGTCTTTTTTTGTATAATGGCACAGGTCCCTGCATTAAATGCCACTTCAGGTCCAGAAATCCACTGGTCAGACACTTGTGGTGCCAGAGATAACTAAAGGAGACCAAAGGTGGAACACCAGTCTCAATTTGCTGTTGCTGAACAGTTCACAGTTTGGAACTGTGCTTGTTCCTATTCCAGACTGGACCATTTTATTGGCAAGAGAAGAGGATTCTATTCTTCACATGTACAGTTCTCCCTTTCAACATGTCAATGTAGGACCAGTTCTGTCCCACATTACCAATCTCAGGAAAACAAAATAGCTAGCTAGAGCTGCAATACCCATTTTGTGTGTTTATTTCCATGTTCAGACTACAGTGGGTTTTTTCCTTTTAAAATAAATCTGTTTTGATTAAACTTACATATGCTTGCCCTGAGGAATTTGAAGACTGCTTTTTTCTTTTATTTACTAAAGGAGCTTACAGACTCAGTTTAGATGCTTAGGATTTAAAGACTTCAAAGCAGAGGCATATGGGAACAGGGAGTCTCTTTTAGTTTGTCCTTAGATCTCCAGAACAGCTAAAATAAAATATTGATGCATAATTATTAATAATCTGGTGGCATTAATATTATAATCACATCATCAGAGGGACACATTGCTGATTTAGACTGTTTAATTACCCACGAAGTTGTTGAAATCCTTTAGAAGGCAGATTTCTGTCAGTTGTGTATTACTACTTGCCTTGCAGCTTTCTTTATTCACACCACAGTGTTGCAAAATTTAAATTTTGGATGTATATGAAATATAGATAAAATCCAAACAACTTAAATTAATTAATTAAAATATTTTGATCAAAAGCAGGCTACTTCAATAGTATCAAATAGTATCAAAAGGACTGCAGTAGCTCAAGTGGCTAAGACACTGACTGGGAGGCGGAAGGTAGCAGTTCGATTCCCGAGTACTGTAGGATGGAATGAGCTCCCATCTTTGTCCCAGCTCCTGCCAAACTAGCAGTTTGTAAGCAAGAAATTGCAAGTAGATAAATAGGGACCACTTTGGTGAGAAGGTAACTGCATTCCGTGCGCTCCGGTATCTAGTCATGCCTGCCACATGACCACAGAAATGTCTGCAGCAGCAGACGGCGCTGGCTCTTCAGCTTTGAAAGAGAGATGAGCACTGCACCCTAGAGTCGGATATGACTGGCTTTCAAGCAAGGGAAACCTTTACCTTTACCTCAGTAGTATTATCTCAGTTATTTACTACATGCTTTTTTGTGTCAGAGATTACTCTGGATTGAAATAAATTTTTTTATGGAACACCTGAATGAGGCTCCTTTCACGTCCCCAAGTGCAGCTCTCAGGTATCAAAACCTGACCTTCCAGTCTGCAGCTCAGTGCCTTAACCACTAAGCCACTGGGGGAGCTGCATTTACTAAATCTTTTGTACACATTGTATAATGTGGAGAAACACAATCTAGGAAGCACATACAGTATGTGCATGTAATTTATGCCCTACAATGCATATAAAAGGTTTACTAGATCTTTTGTACACATTGTAGGACATTAATTACATGCACATATATTCTTCATAGATTGTATTTCTCCACGTTTATAGAAAATCTGTCTAGTACCCAAATAGCCCCATTTTACAGTACTTGGATATTCTTTGATTTTCCTATTTTGCTTCTAAGTCTATTAAGTGACTTCGAGATGGCCTTTCCAGGATCTTGTCCTGATTGAAACACTCTTTGACAGTCATCCATTCAGTAATGTGTGTTATTTTTGTTCTTGATAGCTTTAGCCTAACTTCTTCTGATTTAATATTTAGAGTTTGAGAGTTGTGCAACAACATTTTATCTTGATTTTAGCCATCATCGGGGTGGGGGTGGGGGTCTATAAGTGGATGAGTTTGGTAGTGTTTTACCTTTTCCATTCATTATTTAATAGCATCTCTCAGGGTAGCACTAAATGGACACTTCTCCAAAAGGAGGGAAATAAAGAGTGGGGTCCCCCAAGGTTCAGTACTGGGACCCCTGTTTTTCAACCTCTTCATAAATGATCTAGAAGTAGGAGTAAATAGCAAGGTAGGCAAATTTGCTGACGACACTAAATTATACAGGGTAGTGAAAACTGTGAGAGATTGTGAGGAGCTCCAGAGGGATCTCTTGACACTGGGGGAGTGGGCAAAACAGTGGCAAATGAGCTTCAACATTAGTAAGTGTAGAGTGATGCATGTTGGGGCAAAAAACCCAATTACATTTATAAACTGATGGGGTCTGAACTCTCTGTGACAAACCAGGAAAGGGACCTTGGTGTCCTGGTGGACAGCTCAATGAAGATGTCAACCCAGTGTGCCTCAGCAGTGAAAAAAGCAAACTCAATGCTAGGGATCATTAGGAAGGGTATAGAAAATAAGTCAGCAAGTGTCATTTGCCTCTTTATAAATCTATGGTGAGGCCCCACCTGGAATACTGTGTACAGTTCTGGTCGCCATACCTCCAGAAGGATATTATGGAACTGGAAAAAGTGCAGAGGAGGGCAACCAGAATGATTAGGGGACTGGAACACTTTCCTTATCATCTGAGGCTGCAACGGTTGGGCCTCTTCACTCTTGAACGACGGCATCTAAGAGGTGACCTGATTGAAGTTTATAAAATCATGCATGGTGTGGATAAAGTAGATAAGGAAAAACTGTTTTCCTTATCGCACAACACTAGAACTAGGGGGCACTCCATGAAACCTTTGGGTACTAGTTCTCAAACAAATAAGAGAAAGTACTTTTTCACGCAGAGGATTACTGGTCTATGGACCTCCCTGCCAGAAGAAGTGGTGACAGCTGTCAGTCTTGACAGCTTCAAGAAAGGATTAGACAAGTTCATGGAGGACAAGGGTATCAATGGCTATAATTATGGATACCTAAGGACAACCTCTGGGTTGGAGAGATAGGCAGGATATCTCTCAATGCCATTTCCAGGGAATCCTAAGCAGGTGAAGGCATGTTCCAGCAAGGCTGTTCTTATGTTCTAACCTCCAGAAGAGCAATACTAGCAAAGTACATACAAGGCAAACACATACAAGTCCAATCAATCAATCACTCAATCAATCTAAGTAGTAAAAAGTAATTCAGTGAGGATGGGTTTCAGGAAGTCAGTAATAATCATGCATGATTCATTGAAAGCTACATATGCTTTCTTGGCATGTAACAATAGCAAGAGCAATTACAGTTATATACCACTCCATAGTGCTTAGTGCACTCTCTGGGTGGTTTACAGGGCACAGGGTACCCAAAATGCTGGTTGCTCATTTTACTGACCTCAGACGGATGGAAGGATGATTCAACAGTCCCAGTCAGGATCAAACTCACAACATTTTGGCTGGATCAGTTCCTGTCAGGATCAAACTCACAACATTTTGGCTGCAGTACAGCAGTTAAACCACTGCACTACCAGGGCATGTGCTGATTTATGCCATATTGTACTATCATATTCTGTTGGGGAATAGTACAAGGCTGTTTTTATAATTTAAGGAAAGGTCTTCTAAATCAGAGATTAGCTGGTTCTTGATAATTCAAAGCTTTCCCATACGATTGCCAAGGCAAAATCATCAGCATAGATGACATTCCTAAACCATGGGAACACCAGTCAGTCATATGTGTAAATGTTTAAAAAATAGTAGTTCCATGATGCTATCATGTGAGAGACATTTCTTCTGATTTTTCCAACAACTGATCCTCCCTTGAAATTCAGCAAAGAACCTTCTGTTAGAACTAGAACTAGCATATTTTTTAATGTGTGTGTTGGTGGTTAGGGGTGGTTTTGGGTGTGCACCCCCCCCCCCCCCCAATACAATACCACTCCAACCACCAACACACACATTAAAAATTCCTGGCAAGGCAGGAGCATCGTGTGTGTGTGTGTGTGTGTGTGTGCGTGTGTGTGTGCGTGTGTGTGTGTGTGTGTGTGTGTGTGTGTGAGAGAGAGAGAGAAGCAGTGTCTCTGTGTGTGAGAGAGAGAGAAAGAGAGAAAGAAAGAGAGAGTGGCAGATAGAGTAGATCACCAGAGGGAGTTAGTGAGTTAGATAGAGAGACAGTCAGACAGAGGAGACAGGCGAAGAGGGCAGAGGCTACTTGCTGAGGCTGCGTGCAGGAAAGTTGGGAGGGAAGGCTTGGTGTGTGTGTGTGTGTTGGTGGGTGGGCGGGGCGGGGCGGGCAAAGGTTGTCCCATGGTGGGTGGGTGGGTAGTGTTTCCTGCGTTTTGTGTGTGTGTGTGTGTGTGTGTGAGAGAGAGAGAGAGAGAGAGAGAGAGAGAGAGAGTTCTCTCTGGGTTGGCTGGGAACGAAATTTTCATTTCCAGCCAACCCAGAGAGAAGCGATTCCTTCTCTTCAGGAGTCAAAGGCAGCACCTTTGTCTCCCGGAGAGAAGGAATCCCCATCACGGAGGGGCTTAGCTTCTCTCTGGGTTGGCTGGGAATGGAACTCCCAGCCAACCCAGAGAGAAGTGTGTCCTTCTCTCCAGTAGGCCAGGAGGTGCTCCGGCCTCTCCGTTGTCCATGTGGGCATCAAGGCCATGTCACCCGCAGGGACGAAGGAGAGGCCGGTGCTTCTCCCTACACAGAAGGCCATGCCAGGAGGGAAAGATTTTCAAAGACCCATCCGGAGCTGGCAAAAGGTAAGTGTGGTCGGTGGGGGTTAGGGAGTGGGGGTTCGGGGGTGGGGTGGGGGTGGCATGGTTACTGGGGCCATGCCTTCCCCCCAACTCCCTAACCCCCACCGACCACACTAACCTTTTCCTGGCTCTGGCTGGATCTTTCAAAGTTTTTCCCTCCCGGCGCTTTTTTTTTAGTCGGCACGCTGCACATTCCCGGCCTCCTCTGAATGGCTGAGGGTTTGTGCAGTGCAGAGGACTCTGGGACGTTCATGGGGCCCTTGCGGCAATGGTGAGGTGGGGGTAAGGTAAGTGCAGGCAGCTCGGTTAGGGATGGTTGGGCCGGGTGCGGGAGCCTTTGTTACATTCCAACAGTTAACGTCCTTCCTTATAGGTAAAGATGGTCACAATTTCTATTAGTCCACTATCTTTAGTAAGGAGGTAGAGCTTTTTGAGCAGTAATTAATGATGGATAGTGTCATATGCTGCTGTAAGTTTGACAAACACTGCTTCAACTACTTTACGTGATTCAGTACCATCTTCTATGTGCTGGGTTGGATGAGCCATACAGCTCTTGCCAGGTCTAAAGCCTTTGTATTCTTGAATTAGAAGCAGATCAATTTTAGGGGCTAGATGGTTTAATATCATGTATTCAAACACTTTATGCAAGTGACATGGTAGGAGGATTGGCCTATAGCTCCACACCCCTCACCCAAACCCCCTGAAATTCGGCACACACATACCTTGTGTGTGCAGTTTCCGGGATGGCTAGGTCCTGAGGCTGAGGGTGGGTCGTGGGCCCCACAAATGGGGAAAATAAGAAAAACTGCCAGCCCCAGCGTCCCCTCAGGCAGCCTGAGTGTGTGGGAGTGGTGGGATGACAGCCGAGCATGTGGGAGAGGCAGGGCGATGGTCGCATGAATTCTGGTCCAATGGCTACCGCTGAGGGGAACTCATATGACCCTGGCCAGAGAGCGCAGGACCAGAGCATCAAGGCCACCACAGGTGGCTGCCGCAACCACAATGGTGGATCATGGAGCCAGCAGGAGAGGGAGACCGGCCATGGGCAGGTACGTAGGGCGCGTGATAGGGACTGGGGTGAGGGGCAGGCCCAAGAAACATGTATATGACCAACACCCACCCACACACCCCTGAGGATCAGCCCTCGCCCGAATCCCCTGCCTCAGGCCCCACCCTGTAAACCACTTACCTGCCCAAACGGACACCAAGAGGACATCCACATCATGGAAGGAGAGCCAGCACCCCCCAAAAAAATCCCTGGGCGCAGCAGGGGACCCCTGTGTGTGTGTGTGTGTGTGTGTGTGTGTGTTTATTTACTCTGAACACTCCTTTATGTTTAATTTTTATTTTGCACTAGTTCATCTTCCCTGCCTTCAGCAGGCTTGGACTATGTTTGCATACAGAGTCCTTTTGTTTGGGTTGTTGTTCAGTCTTTTCATCATGAGGTTTTCTGGCTGGCTTTTGCCATGTCAAGCTCTATTACAGTGTCTTTCCAGTGAGTTTCTTCTGTTTCTGTGAGAGTTGAGATCAAATTTCTCCCAACTTTTATTGTTTTTCACTGAAAAGATTTTCTTTTAAATGTGAAATATAATCTAAACACAGAGGCAGAAGAACATTCCAAACATCAAGTTATAAATTGATCTTTATTATCTGGTTGAGGGGCAGTCTGAAGCACAGCAGTATCTAGCATTGTTAAACTTTTCCCAGTTTGCCCTTAAAAATTATACCTCCTACATAATGCTATAGATTGAGGTTGATGCTATTCTGTTCCTGAATGAGTTTCTTGGATACATTTAGCCTTAAGATCTGTAATATCTTTTACTTCTATTTCAACAAACATGGAAATTCTTGTTCCCTGAAAGTGCTGAGCTTCTGGGCCCTACACACTGTGAGTCATATATGGCAACCACAGCAAATAATCTGCTAAATTAGGAACAACAGAAGAATCAAAGAAAATGCAAAGTAGCATGCCATCGGCCCCAGGAGTGGAGACAGGTGGGAGCCGCCGGAGCCGCCGCCGGAGCCGCCGCCGGAGCCGCCGCAGCTGCCTTCGCTCTCCGGGCCCGCCCGCCCGGAGAGCAGAAAAGGACGCCGCCGACGCCAGCCCCTCGAGGAGCTCCCTGTCTCGCCCAGGAGCCCATGCCATCGGCCCCGGGAGTGGAGACAGGTGGGAGCCGCCGGAGCCGCCGCCGGAGCCTCCGCAGCTGCCTTCGCTCTCCGGGCCCGCCCGCCCGGAGAGCAGAAAAGGACGCCACCGACGCCGGCCCCTCGAGGAGCTCCCTGTCTCGCCCGGGAGCCCATGCCATCGGCCCCGGGAGTGGGGACAGAAGCTCCCTGTCTCGCCCGGGAGCCCATGCCATCAGCCCCGGGAGTGGAGACAGGTGGGAGCCACCGGAGCCGCCGCCGGAGCCGCCGCAGCTGCCTTCGCTCTCCGGGCCCGCCCGCCCGGAGAGCAGAAAAGGACGCCGCCGACGCCGGCCCCTCGAGGAGCTCCCTGTCTCGCCTGGGAGCCTGCGCCATCGGCCCCGGGAGTGGGGACAGAAGCAGCAGGACTTGGTCGCCGCCTCCGGTCTCCCCTGCGGATGGGGCGGAGAGACCTCTGCAGCATCGGACACCGGGAACCACCACCACCACTGGCGTCCCAGGCTATGCCCTCGGCCAGGGCTTGAAAAGCCATGGAGGTGGCAGGACCTTCGTCACTGCCACTTTTCACTTTTGGACTTGTTGGGGCCGGAGAGAGATGTGTGAGATGTTATTGCATTACTGAGATGTTACTGTGTTACTGTACTCCATTATATTGTGTACTTTATTTTTTCCTGTATTGTATCATTGTTTGATATGTTGTGAGCCGCCCTGAGTCAGCGTATGCTGAGTGGGCGGCATACAAATCAAATAAATGAAATGAAATGAATGAATGAATGAAAACTAAAAAGAAAGACAGAATTTGGAAGAAATGAATGAAAGGTAATTTTGTTATTAGTGATGAGTTGCCTTTTTTGTAATGAGGGAGTTAGGAAGTTACATTGCAAGACTAACATAATGAGTGGGAATGAAATTTTTATATTGGCATAATGCGTATCATTTTAACTACTTTGAAATTTTACTTTTAATTGTCCTTTTGAGGCATTTTACAAGCATGTTGGCAGATTTTAATTTTTAATGCTATTCTTACCTATACCTATAAAATGGTGTGTTAGCTGTTGGAATGTGACGAAGGATGTTGCACCAGGCCCCAATAGCCCCGTCCAAGCCTCTGTGAACTCGCCCAAACGGGGTTCGCAAGTAACTGTTGGGTTGAAATTTTCAGCCGGGGGACAGGAGCCCCCCGGACGCAAACAATGAAACAGAACTTCAATTCCCAATGTTCCTTGCGCCGCGCTGCACCAGAGCCAATCAGGCTGAGCGGCGCGGCAAAAGGAACGTTCAGAAATGTGCCGTGGCCAATCAAAAAAAAGCCGCAGGGGAAAAACGCTGCAGTAACCAAATACGTGCACGCAAAACTACAAGCCCCAGCATCCTGTACGCCATTAGCGCACAGAACACTGAGGCAGACAGCGCATGAAAAATAAACAAACAAACCCCCCCACCGCTGCTGCCCTTCTTTTCGACTGGCCAGCCGGCGCGTGAAACAATAAAAGAAAAAACCCTGCCGTTGCTGCCCTTTCTTTCAACGGGCCAGCCAGCATGTGAAAAAAAGAAAAAACCTGCCGCCACTGCCCTTCCTTTCAACGGGCCAGCTGGCGCACAACCCCCCCCCCCGCCGCCGCTGCCCTTACTTTCGACGGGCCAGCCATTGAGCATGGCCTGTGAAAAAAAGACACACACACACACACACACACACACACACACACACACCCTATTCTTTCCATGGACCAGGGGTCGAGCCTGGCCCGTGAACCCCCCCAAAAAGACCACCCCCGCCCTTTTCTTTCCATGGGCCAGGCATCCAGCATGGCCCACTAAAAAAAGACCACCACCCTGCCCTTTTATTTCCACGGGCCAGCGTTCGAGCCTGGCCTGCGGGGAAAAAGACTCCCCCCAAGAAAAAGTAAACACAAAACATTCAAAAACAGTCACAAAAACAGTAAAAAAGAAACACAAAAACATCCAAAAAGTAACCACAAAAAACATCACAAAGACACCCCCTCCCAAAAAAAAACCCCAGAGAGCTTACTAGGAGAAGTATTCACTCCATGATGACCGGAACTCAACTGAGAAAATTATGAAAATACTTACTGGAAGCGATACCCAGAGGACAGAAGAGAAAAATTGTATAGAGGAAGAAAAGCTCACCACCCCCACCAAGAGGCCACAAGAGAAAAAACATCCAAAAATATTGAAACTAAGATATCAAAACATTCAAAAATATTCACACTAATCTCAAAAATACCAAAAAAATACAGAAATCACTTTTCAAGCCAAACAACCAAAACAAAAAATAAAAAATGCGTAAAAATAAAGATTTTAAAAACCAAAATAATATTTTAAATTAAAAAAATTTATTTACATTAAATAAATTAAAATAAAATAAAATTTGCATAAACATAAAACAAAAACCTTCCAAAACCAATTTAAAGAGCCCGGCACTGAGGAAGCCGGCACACCAAAAACAAAAATAAAACACACAGTGGGAGTGCAAGTCCGCCGCAGGCAGACGCAGCGCCTTGAAGCCACAAAATCACAAAACCTTTCAACACCATTTAAAACAGCCCAGCACCATTGGTTCAAGAAAAACAAAACAAAACCCTTTACTATCCAACACAATTTTACAAAGCCTGGCACCGCCGGGCAAAATATGCTAGTCAATTCTAATTTCGTCCAGCAAAAGCAACAAAAATAAACACAAAAGTAACAAGCAATGCATTGTAAAGAGCAACAGTGACACGTCACTTTGTGAAAACAATATTATGAGTGTCAGGAAGGGGTTCACAGAATTAGGCTCCTCTAAGATTGTGGTATTTATGAGCCAATTGGGTATACCCTGGTAACGGCAACTTTGTGTTGCTGTCTAATCTTTCTCACACTAGGTCAGGTGAAAGAAACTGCAGAATGAAGTCACCAAAAGGTGCCTTCATTTTTACAGTTTCACATCTGGCCTAGACATGGAAGTGTCAGGGATTAATTAGTTTTTTAAAGTATTTTTCATGATTTAGGAAAGATGTGATTTGAAAGGGATCCAAACAGAAAGCAAATACAGTACTAAATATCCAAGCTATTGCAGAAAACTGGAGAAAGTGAAAAATGGAATATATGTCATAATGAAGATAGCAAGGGATTGGGTGACCTGTGCAGTGGTTTAGTGTTTCATGCAAAGACAAAATTGGCAGCAGAGGACAAGGTAAAAGGTACCTAAGACCATAGGCTTTCCTCACTATTTGAAACCATGATTAAAGGCATATGGAAGAGAAATAAGAATTGTTCTCAATGACCCTACATCTCACCTCTCATTTACTTCTGAAGGTCCAAACTGAGCCTACATTTCACCATCAAATTGCTTACTTTAAAAAAAAAGTAGGATACCAGGTAACTTATACTGAATCTGGTTATGCAGATGTTATATATGCTATGCTTTATTGAAATCATTGGACAAATTCATTTTATCTGCCATGTAGGCTTTAGCCCAGTATTTCCCAAACTTTGTTTTTTGGACTTCAACTCCCAGAAGCCTAAGACAATTCCCCAAAGCACTGTACTGACTTAGGCTTCTGGGAATTGAAGTCCCTCTGTGGGGCATGGGCCCCTTGTTGGGAACCACTGCTTTAGCCTGTTTCTTCAACTCATTAAGTCTTGAAGGTTCTATAAGATTCTAACATGGCTGCCCTGTGGAAATCTGGATATATGTGTAACAATGGAGAGCAGGAACAAATGTGGCAGTCTTGCTTCCATCAACAAACATGAATTATCCATACCCTTCTAACATAAAAAATGGCACACTAATTCTTAGAGGGGCACACTGATTAGAGAGGGGGAAATTAAACATTCAGTTAATCTAGAATGTTTTTAAAGCAGAAATCAAAACAAAACCCCTGCTCAAAAGAAAAAGAAAAGCATTTGGTAATCTTAAGGAGACTTTGAGTGCAATCTATACCTATAAAATGGTGTGTTAACCGTTGGAATGTGACAAAGGATGTTGCACCAGGCCCCACTAGCCCATAATGGGCCTCCGTTCACTCGCCCGAACCTGGTTCGCAAGTAACTGTCGGGTTGAAATTTTCGATCCGGGGGCAGGAGCCCCCCAGTCACAAACAAAAAAAGGGAACTTCAATTCTCAACTTTCCTTGCGCCGTGCCAGAGACAATCAGGCTGAGCGGCACGGCAAAAGGAACGTTCAGAAATGTGCCACCGCCAAGCAAAAAAAGCCGCAGGAAAAAAATCGCTGCAGCAACCAAACACGCGCACGCAAAACTACAAGCCCCAGCAACCTGCACGCCATTAGTGCACCAAACACTGAGGCGGCCTGCCCGCAAAAAATTAAAATTAAAAAAATGCCTGCCGCCGCTGCCCTTCTTCCCAACGGGCCAGCCAGCATGGCCCACGGGGGGAAAAAGGAACCCCCCACCGCCACTACCCTTCTTCCCCACGGGCCGGCCAGCATGGCCCGTGGAGAAGAAAGCAAAGAAAGCACCCCCCCCCACTATTGCCCTTCCTTCCCACAGGCCAGCCAGTATGGCCTGTGGAGAAGAAAGCAAAGAAAGCACCTCCCCCGCCATTGCCTTTCCTTCCCACAGGCCAGCCAGAATGGCCCACGGGAAAGAAAGCCACACACCCCTGAAAAAGTAAACACAAAAACACAAACCAAAAACAATCAAAAACATTCAAAAATCCAAAAAGGAAACACAAAAACAGCCAAAAACAAACAAGAAAAAACACACAGACACCCCCCCCCAAAATCCAAACTACCACCACAACCCCAAAAAACCCAGAGAGCTTACCAAAAGACGTCTTCTATCCATGAGGACCAGAACTCAAGAAAATAAAGAAAAACTTACTGGAAGCGACACCCAGAGGACAGAAGAGAACAATTATAGAGAGGGAAAAAAGCTCACCACCCCCACCCAGAGGCTAAAAGAGAAAAAAACATTCAAAAATATTGAAACTAATAAGGTTAATTCCAAAATTAATCAAATAAGTTATAAAAACATTCAAAAATAATCACACTAATCTCAAAAAATACCAAAAAAACCAAAAAACAGAAATCACTTTTCACTCAAAAAACCCAAAACAAAAAATAAAAAATGCGTAAAAATAAAGATTTAAAAAACCAAAATTAAATTTTAAACTAAATAAAATAAAATAAAATAAAATTTGCATAAACATAAAACAAAAACCTTCAAAAACCAATATAAAGAGCCCAGTACACAAAAATAACACAAAAAAAACCACTGGGAGAGCAAGTCTGCCGCAGGCGGACGCAGCGCCTCGAAGCCACAAAATCACAAAACCTTACAACGCCATTTAAAACAGCCCAGCACCATTGGTTCAAGAAAAAAACGAAACCCTTTACTATCCAACACAATTTTACAAAGCCCGGCACCGCCGGGCAAAATATGCTAGTACTGTATATAGTTACCAAAAAAACAATCATCTTAGATTAAGTGGTTGTTACTACCAGTTCAGTATAGAACTGCACTTTTAAAACTTAATTCTGCTTGGATTATTCCCAAAATCCACATTAGCCTTTTACTAAAACAACACCTAATAATTAACTCCACAAGGCACTACGTTCTTCAACTATAATAAGAAATATAATTGAAGTTTAGTTTTATTTAACATGCATTTGCACTCATATTATTCCTTTTTCATGTTTTTGCTTGAAATGGAAAGACATTTTATAGAAACAATAGCAAAGACTGTACTGCTGTCTCAGTCAGGAAAATATGCAACACTACCTCTAAATGGTACTAGTAATAGGGTTCCCATATTTCACTGGTCTGCACCAAATGCAGGCAGCCTCATATATAGAGAGTTAGGGCTGTGCATGCCTTCTGTGTAGATATCAATGAATCACTCTGTTGTTCTAAATCTACAAGGAAGGTCCTGAATCTGCTAACAGCTTTACTTAATAGCTAAATAGACAAAAAGACAGTAGCAGGCCAGTTTTTCACAAAACTATTGGACAGAATTATGGCTACCATGTTTTACCTTCTGTTTTTCCCCCTTTTAAATGAGCTAGAAACTTGCTTTCAAAAAGGGAAGGGAAGGAAATTAGATGTCTCACACCTACATGTCTAGATTCTGAATAAAGCCTGACCATGTAGATAATACAGTAATTCTAAGTACTAAACCAAATTACTTCTAGTAATCCTCACCCTCTTTCTAAGGATACAGAAATATCTCTCACCACCTGTATTTGGCCCTGGGAGAATTGCCCCCTCAGAGGCAGGAAACTGGGCTTGGTTGGTTTTCACGGAGGCTATTCATGCTCTCTTGTTCACAAAGAATGATTAAGGCAGGGCACCTGCTTCAAAAAGATCTCTCTGCTTTGATCTGTTATAAAATTTGCTGAAACAGAAGGACAGAGGTTGCACAATTCTCTATGGAGCTGAGATTGAAAATGTTACTTTTCTGGAATATAATTTCCAAAAGGCTTTGGTAAGCAGGATGGCTCAAAGTCCTGGGATAACTAGTCCTATGCAAGCGCGGTGCCAAAATGGCCGCCGCGCTCTTTGCGGGGGGCCCCCATCCGGACTCATACATCCGGGTTAGTCAGGGGCCGTGGCCATCCCTCTATAAAAGGGGTGGCCACGAGGCAGCCTCGCTGCCATTTTAAAGAGAAGCGATGGAGCGGAGAAGTTTGCTCCGATTCTGCTCCCTTCGGCTCTTTTGCCTTTTTTCCTTTTTAATTCTGATCGGAGGATACCTCCTCCTATCAGTGCTGCAGCGCTTGGGTGGCAATGGCACCCAAGCAAAAGTCTCAGGCGGCCCCGAGGGCTCGGCCTACCCCCTTGACCTCCTTGTTGGGACTGCCACCGGGCCGGAGGGCTCAAGCAGCCGCCCCACGGGGGGGTGGGGGGGTGGCAGGGTTACAATTCCCACTGCGATCAATGAGAGTGACCAGGCCTCTGCTTGCCTGCCCGTAGCAGGACTCGGGCGGGGGCTGCGCGGGCCTGCTCCCCTGGGGTTTCTACCCCTATTGAACCTTTGCCCGGCATGGGGCATAGCGGCCCATTCGGGCGCGGTGCGGGATCGTGCCCCACCATTCCACCGGCCCCCCATGGGCCGGATTATTGGGCCTGGCCCTATTCTGGCCAGGGATTGCGTGCACGGCATGAGGTGGCATGCACAGCATGAGGTGGCGGGAACTGTTGCCATTCCTGATGTCCATTGGGGATGCCAGACCGCCAGATGTTTTAATTCTGCACCTCGGAGACACTGATCTTGCACAGATCACTGGCCTGGCATTAAAGACTTCTGAGTGCAGTGACCTGCCGTTTCTTCACCATTTATGGCTGTACACATGGTTGCTATGGTCAGACATCGTGCCGAGACACTATTATAGGGGAGGCATTGACCCCCGTGGTTTGGACCGTGCCCGGCGGTCAGTGAACAGGGCTGTTGCCTGGTTCCTTATCGAGAATGGCTTGGGGGACAGCCATTCGTCATCCGGGGATAGGGTTACAGGATTTTAGCCTGTATTCTGGAGATGGGGTTCACCTGTCAGCAAGAAGTATGGCCCTCTTTTTGAATGATGTGCAAGCGGGCCTGGTGACAGAATTGTCGGTCGGGGGGGGGGAATCTCTGATGCGATTTTGGCAATGCTTGCCAAGCGTAAGGTGTCTCTCCGGGAGTTGCAGGTGCTTCACGGCCACCTCAACTTCACCTGCAGGGTGGTGACACCAGGCAGAGCCTTCGCCAGGCGTCTGTGTGATCCTATGGTGGGCCTTTCTAAACTACACCACAGGGTATGGCTGACTAGGAGTTTACAAGCAGACCTGTCGGTTTGGCTCACATTCCTACAGGACTTTAATGCCGTTTCCTTTTGGAGATCTGAGCTTATGGTCAGCCCCCAGTTCCAAGTACAGTCGGATGCCTCCGGCTCCCTGGGGTATGGGATTTATTTTGAAGGACAGTGGGCCTATGGTCAATGGCCCCAGGAATGGCAGGGCACGGATCGCTTACGCGATCTTACGTTCCTGGAGTTTTTTCCAATTTTGGGTGCCCTTTTGCTCTGGGGGGACAGGTGGGCTAATTCTGTGGTTCACTTTTGGTGTGACGATGCTGCTGTGGTGCACATTGTCAGTGCCCAAACGTCTAAGTCCCCCAGAGTCATGGCCTTAGTTCGCCAATTTGTTCTTAGGTCCTTGCGCCTTAATGTGCTCTTCACGGCCAGACATGTGCCACGCATTAATAACGATATTGCCGATGCTTTATCCCGCCTGCAGATCTCCCGGTTCTGTGCCTTGGCTCCAGACGAAGAGGAACTTCCCTCTCCACTCCCAGATGAGATATGGACATTTGGCGAGGAGAGGTGAACCGGGCGATCGGCATGTCTTTGGCACCTCGCACACGTGAGGCGTATCAGCATACACTCATTCAATTTAGGACCTTTTGTAGGCAAAGGCAGTTGCCTGAAATGTGGCCGATACCGGTCGACCAGGTTTTACACTCTATGGTGCACCTTCATGATCAGGGATTGGCCTCATGCACCATCACCACCAGGCTTTCAGCCTTGGCATTCATGGACAAGGCACGGGGCTTTACTGACTGTGTGAGTGACTTCCGTATACGCCATGTATGGAAAGGGTGGACACGTGAACGTGGCCGCCGCCCGGACACACGTCACCCTGTGTCACCGTGTATTCTGTCCCACCTTGCCCGAGGTTGGCATAGACTCTGTTATGATAGGTATGAGGAGTCTCTTTTTCATGCAACTACCACCATAGCTTTCTTTGGAGCTCTGAGAATCAGCGAGCTGGTCCCATTTGCCAAAGGGGGATGTGTCTCGTAGGGCACTGGAACTCGAAGATGTATTTATCAACCAGGAATGAGCTCAGTTGGGGATTCGTTCCTCAAAAGCCGTTCAGCATGGAGAAGGCAGTGGTGTTAGACTGCTACGGTGTACATTTGCTGACATCAGCATGGAGAAGGCAGTGGTGTTAGACTGCTACGGTGTACATCAGCATGGAGAAGGCAGTGGTTTTAGACTGCTACGGTGTACATTTGCTGACATCTGTCCGGTTGGTGCCCTACATGCATTTTTGGCAGTGTGTGGTATGCGCCCTGGCCCGTTGTTCTGCCACTAGGATGGGTCTCCCCTTACCAAATTTCAGTTCTGGAGGGTGACCGGGATGGCACTTCACAGTGTGGGCCCCCCTGGGGCTCGTTATGGCACCCATTCATTCAGGATAGGCACCACATCAACTGCGGCTGCGTTTGGGTACTCTGAGGCTGATATATGTCGGATGGGCAGGTGGGGATCTGCGCGTTTTTTGTTATATGTACGTCCCCTCACTGTATGAGTACCTAGTTATGTCCTTAATTCCTTTTCCTTCTTTTACAGACCCTGTGTGTCTACGCACACCGGTGGCAGTGTGGCTGGTGGGCCACAGTTATGTGCACTGGGCAGCACAGTATGTTGCATCGTCGGAGTGGAGCTGCGTGCATCCACACGTATACGGTGGTATGGTGTGCGTGGCATGAGATGGTGGGAACTGTTGCCATTTCTGATGTCCATCAGGGATGCTGGACCGCCTGATGTTCTGATTCTGTACCTCGGTGGCAATGATCTCACACAGATCACTGGCCTTTCCTTAAAATGTCGAGGTGCAGTGACCTGGCGTTTCTACATCATTTATGGCCGTACAGACGGTTGCTATGGTCTGACATCGTGCCGAGACACTGTTATAGAGGAGGCATGGATCTCCATGGTTTGGACCGTGCCTGGCGGTCAGTGAACAGGGCTGTTGCCTGGTTTCTTGTTGAGAATGGCTTGGGGACAGCCATTCGACACCCGGGGATAGGGTTGCAGGATTTTAGCCTGTATGCAGGAGATGGGGTCTACCTGTCGGCCAGAGGTATGCACCTCTTTCTGGAGGACGTGCAAGCGGCCCTGGTGACCGAGCTGTCAGTCAGGGGGGGGCGTGAGTCATCATGGACGCCTCCCCGTGTGGCGGGTAGCACTGGTAAGGTAATTTATGACCCATAGGTATCTGGCCGTTTCGCAATTGACTGGCCAACATGTAGATAGGTACAGGGGAAACAGGATTGGCCAGTCAAGGGCGAACCATGAACGGGGTGGTGCTAGGAGCTTCACAGCCTGCATCACCTTGATATTTGGATGGATACACATCAAAGGGTGGGGTCAGTAGATAGTATATTGACTTCGGTCAACAATTTGTTTGTGTCAACAAACAAATTGATACAAATTGATACATGTAGCCAATAGCCATTGGCATTTTGGGTGGAACCTTACCAGTCCTACTGCGGCCTGATTGCCTTAAAGAATTACAATTGGATGATACACCAATTGAAAGTGATAATTTGGACTAGGGCATCATTCAATAAAAGTGGCCCAATGCCTTTAATCCAATACCGGTGTCTGAGTCTTTATTTGGGTGGGTGCACCTGCAAAGGGGTCCTCCTCTTAGTTATCCTCTGAAGCACATATGATGGTGGCTGGAATTATATAACACTACTCAGTATGCAACAAAGCATTTCTTAATGCATGGCAATTCACTTCTAGAAATTATATCTTCTGTGTAAATTCATAACAGGATTTCAGCTATTGTCTCCTCATTCCAGCAAAAGACTGCAGTGGAATGGGTATCTCTAGTGTCACCTCTGCCATTTGCAGTAAGGGATTTGGTCAGCCTCAAGGAATGACTGTCTCCATATAGCAATTTCATTTTTATGACACTCAGAGGATCACTGCATCATTACTATACACATTGCTATCTTTATAGAATTCAAGTTTGGAAATGCTGCTACATCAAAAATAAATTATGTTTAATGTGTCTAATTATAATAATAAATTGCATATATACCTTGCTAATGCCACTTGACACTTTCTTTAACTGTTATTAAAACACTCATTGAAATATTTTTTTAAAGTCAGCATGGGGAAAAAACCCAACAGCTAAATCCAATATTAAACTGATTCTATCACACTGTAAAGCTTTAGTCAAACAAAGGCAAAGATTGGAAATAATACCAGGCTAGTAATATACAATGCAACAGTATCCTTTGTAATCTGTTCAACTTTTATTTATTTCAGATAATTCTATTTAAAATCTGAATACTAGTTTCTTTTCCAATTCTTTAGTTGCATTCATACTGTTTATTTATTTATTTTCATTAAAAATTATTATAACCTAGAATAACTGTTACTGAAAAATAAAAGCAGCCTTTCCCTTCCTTTCACCATTTTAAATGCAAAACTGGCAACCTGGCAAGAACAATAACAGCAGCAGCATGCTGAATAATTGATATCTAATTTAGTTTGTTTGTTGGTATAGTGCCATGTATTTAAAATTGCATCAGTTTAAAACACTGAGAATTGCTAACAAAGGTGTTTTAAAGCACAATAATAAGTATTACAGGAGGCAAAAATAACTATTCTTCTACAAAGTATCAGCATTTATTGCATTAGATCTGTTAAAAAAAAAATCTCTCGACACAACAGATATATTGTTTTGGTCCTTCCAAAATGTTGTCATCTGTATACTGAATCAACTGAAGTTTCCTAACCTGTTTCCAATGGCCGCCCCACAAAGAGAACATTGCAATAACCCAGCCTAAAAGTTGTAAAATTAGCTAAAGTGTATAGAAGATAGTCACCAGTGGCATTTGAGAAGCTAATATGATAACAAGTGACTAGTTCCAGGAAGACCTCCAAGCTGTACATGTCTTTCAAGGAGAGTATGATCTCAGCCAGATCTTCAGAGTTTAACATATGTCCATCTTCTTTGAACTGAGCTTCAGGTGCTTGCCTTGATTTGATGCTTGCCAGTGCAGCCTCCAGACACTGATTGACATTGTCCTCTACCTACATGGCATCAGGGTGGAGAAATCTATAGGTACTTCATGTCAAACCTTCTCAACATATAGCACTTTCACGCAGAAGGAAAAAACTGACCCTGGTAGGTTGAAGAGGAAAAAAAAGGGAAGGCATGAATCTCAAATCCAAATAAGTTCATCTTGCCATTGTATGCATCCATCTGAATATTTTGTGTTTTTAAAATAAATAATAAACAAACAGCTGCTCTTTTAAGCAAAATTCTTATCTCAATTTGCTCTATTAGCCTTCAAGTTAGTTTCTCATGACTGCATTCTTTCCTGCTTCATAAACAGCATAATTCCTTGAAGGTTATGTGTTATGCCCAGCCCTTATAAGCACCAGTTCAGACAGCGATGAACAAAACAGCAATAAGACTTTATTCAACAGTCCTTTAGAGATGAGCTTACAAGGTGCTCCGGACACAGAGATGGCTATACAATCCCAATGGAATCAGTCCCTCCGGAATCTTGCCGTGTATGAGGCAAAGTCTAGCTACCATAGAAGCATAGCATAATGGAGGAGACCCAGGCTTAACACGACACTGGCTACCTGTACGGAGTGGGAAGTGTAGATCTGGTCTGGCCCCATCCTTATTTATCCATGGGGCTTATATAGTGTCTCCCTGGTGGTGTCTCCTTGATACAAAGTAGCGACCCACCAGATAACCATAACTAACCAATCATAACAGGGTATATATGTAATTAACCAATGGACAACAGGATCCAAAATTGTAACCAATCACAGGGCTTGGATTAGCATAATGAGTGCGCCCTGTGCAGGGGGTTTCACGCCACTTTAGACTCCTATTTGGATGGCGGGAAACCACCATTTTCCTCTTGCAAGGCGCTGTCTGCGCTATTTGCAATTGTGCCTTAATACACAACACTATGTGAATAATTAACTTTAACCTAAATGCAGCTGTGCAGGCTTGGAAATATGTCTACCTTGGGATAACCACGACAGAGTTTTTTTAGCAGACATGATTTGACTTTCTAAAACTTGGATTTTTCCTCATGGCTTAGCTCAAAGTCCACCAGTAGTTTCATCTAGATAAATTAAATACTTGAGAATCTATTTTTTTATAATAAAAATACAGATTATAAATGAGGGATAATAAGAATGGCAAACATTTTAATGGAGGTTGTGGAAGAGGCAAACCAAATGTGCTTCCATCAATTCCAAATGAAATACCAGATGTTGGAATTAGATGTGCTGTTCCTATTGAAAGCTTTCATGGAAATACAAGTTTTGTTCCTTGTTTAGCAAGAAGAAAACAAAACAAAGCCGGCATAGAGAGTAATTTAAAGTGAAATATACCTGTATAATGCAGTTTGAAAACGGAATACGTAAAGCCATTGCAGACTTACTAACTCTTTCAATTTGTAAGAGAACAACTTTGAAACTGGGCCTTTTTTGGGACATTTGCTTAATTTGTGTTACTGGATGATATTGAAGCACTTTGCAAAGTCATCATGACAACCAGCATTAGGATAATGTGTCTGTAAGTGCTTTGAAGCTTTAGATCAAGGATAGGCAGTTCACCATACCTGGGAACCAAACTTTCACCCATAAACTGCCCCATGGCATGGCTAAAGCAGCCATTTTCCTCAGGTGAAAATGAAACTTGAAGTGCCCAGAACTGCTGCTCATAGAAGCCTTTGGGATAATGATTTATTTTGTAAAAGAAAAAGTGACTTTGAGGGGCCCTGACATATGTCCTGCAGCCCACAGTCTCCTTGTCACTGTGGTCTGTACTTTGCCTCACCAACTGTGTAAGTCCTGTATAAATAGATATGATGAGAGAAACAATGGTGGTCAATGGATTTCCTTTAGGTCATGAGCCAAAGGAATATTAGGTCCTCCACTTGAAACTCCTTGATACAGATAGCTAAAGAAGGAGCACAACACAAAAAAATACAGTAACATAATGGTGTCAGCACAAATGCATGTAGGCCACAGAGTTCCAGGCTTAGAAGATGTGTATTGACAGTGTTTTATAAGAAAAGAAAAGAAAATCAAAGAGAGTCAAAAGGTCCTTGTGCCTTCCACTCCACAGCTGTGAAAGTGAACCTTCTTTTCAATATCACTTAATACATCTGAGAGCTAAAGAAGCACACTGACACAAAATACTTTAGACAGAACTGGGCATCTGCAGTAAAAGAACATCAGACTCCGGCAGACTATGTGACATTTATAATCCCCAAGGCATGATACATGGGGCTGTAGAGCAGGGGTTCTCAACCTATGGCCTATGGGCCGTATCCAGCCCATGACATGATTTCATGTGGCCCATGCCCTCACTCCAGTTACTGTTTATGCCACCACCGCCTCCTCAATCATTTTCCCCTCCCCTTGGGGTGTCTCTAACGGTGCTCCATAGCATGATGGATGTTGTAAGGCTTGCAACATCCACCCTGCAACGGATCACTGTTAGGGACACACCAAGCCAAGTGGAGGGTAAAAGGATTGAGGCAGCAGTGGCAGTGGAAGTGAAAGCGGTGGAAGCAATGGATGCTTCAGCTGAATCCAGGCAAGACCGAGTGACTATGGGTTAGGGGCCCCAGGTTATCTGGGGAGCTACCACCTCTGGTCTTGGATAGGGCAGTTTTGCCCCAGACAGACCTGGTGTGCAACTTGGGGGTCCTTCTGGACTTGCGACTGCTGCTTGAAGAGCAGGTGACAGCCATGGCCAGGAGGGTGTTTGCTCAACTCCGAGTAATTCGCCAGTTGTGCCCGCTCCTGGACCGGGACTCCTTACTCATGGTCACGCATGCGCTGGTCACCTCCAGACTAGATTACTGTAATGCGCTCTACATGGGGCTGCCCTTGACGACCATTCAGAGGCTACAACTGGTCCAGAATGCAGCTGCCTGGGTGGTGATGGGGTGTGGACATTATGCCCATGCCTCCCCACTACTTCAGGAGCTGCACTGGTTACCAGTCTGCCTCTGGGTGCAATTCAAGGTGTTGGTTTTGACCTTTAAAGCCCTATATGGCAGTGGGCCAGGATACCTAAAAGACCGCATCGCCCCAAGAGTGTCTGCCCATCCAACCAGAGCAGACCAGAGGGGCTCCCTAGTTGTTCCATCAGCTAGAGGGGCCCTCCTCTCTAGCACATGAAGAAGGGCCTTCTCCATGTCTGCACCAGCCCTCTGGAACCTCTTGCCAACAGTTAAAGTTACAGACATAATTGCTACCCTTCAGGAAAGGTTTGAAAACCTGGCTGGCGGGTCAGGTGTGGGGCCTTAATGGGAATATGGCCCCCGCCTGTTGGCTCATTTCAAGCTAATGTAGAGTGTTCCTCCCTCTGTATTTCTGTATCCCTTTTATGTTTTTTATGAATAGGGTGGGGGTAGGTGGGTGGGTGGGTGACTTGGGTTTTTAAAAATCTGTTTTATATGTTTTTAATCTATTGTAAGATGCCCTGAGTCGGGTTCGCCTGACTGGGCGGCATAGAAATGAAAAAAATTTAAATTAAATTAAATTTAAATTAAATGCACACGGCTGCCTGCATATTTCCCGGGGGCCACTCTGGCGGAGCATGGGCAAGAAGGTCAGCCTGGACTCCTCCATGAAGCTCCTCCAGGCTGGTAAGCAGGGAAGCAGGGGCTCAGGGTGGTCCTGCCGGTGATAGCAGCAGGGGGGTCCTGCCCACCAACAGACTGAGAGGGTGTGGTCCGGACCGTGGCTTAAAAGGTTTGAGGGCCCCTGCTGTAGAATTTTGTTTGTATCTGTTCCCCAATGTTGCATCACAGCTCAAAAAAGATTTGATAGAACTAGAAAAAAAGTATGAAGACCAACGAATACAAATGAAGAAGAGGGAGAAGGCATATCCACTAAATAAATGGGAAAAGGATGTCTAGCAAACCCTGTTCTAATATATCTTTAAAGAGAAGGAATGAGGGGAGCAGGATAAAACCAAGTACTAATGTTACAAACAAGGCTCACAAGCCTATGGAAATGAATAAAATCATTGTTTGATTTTGTTCAGAAACAGCAAAAGAGTTGTTTTTCTGAAGAAGGTAAGGGGGTGGGAGATTTCTCTCAGCCTGGAGTCCTGGATCCTGAATGAAAGGCTAAAACAGACAAATAGGATACATATTTCAACCTTTTCTCCTGGTCATCTAAAATGCTTGTCATTATGCTACATGATCAAAATATTAGAATTTATCCTTGCATTGCCTTCACATTCCTATTTTTAATGCTGTATGTTTTCATGGGCGTTAGTATACTCTGTGATTAACAGAAGAATTGTTAGGTCTCTTGGGTACACTAGCTTAAAAACCTCTTTCCTTTTGCCTGATGTTTGCATACCAGAACAAGATAAAGGGGAAAGAGGTACTGTAGCTATATAGAAATCAGCCAGATTCTGAAAATGAAGTCACACTTGTCATCTGTCTGTAGAAACAGGACTATTATTGCCAGTTATCACTTGGGAGCAATTACCCTTCCACAGCTTACTTGATAAATGGTCCCTTTCCCAATTCTAGATTGGGGAATTATCTTAGAAAAACCTGAAGTGAAGAAGCAATGATGGATGGGAAGGTAGGAGATAATTCCTAAAAACAAGTTTCTCAGACACTTCTCAGAATGTCAACTGTTTAGAATCACAAGATTCTTCTCACAACTTCTTTTTGCTTGTGTAAATTGAATATAAAAGATTTTTTAAAAAGACAACAATAGCAGGATGCATAACTTCTTGGGAGAAGTAGTTCCATGTAATTTGTCTATATAGCTATTCGATAACAAAAAAATTAGGTGGGAAACACTCTACATTAGCTTTCAGCATAAGGAAAAAACATTTTAGGTAAAATAAGTAATGGACACTTTGCATCATCTGGGCAACAAAAATGGAATCAATTCACCTGTTTTATAAGCATTGCATTGATATTATAGCCAGTCCCTTAGACTGAGATAGATAGGTAGGTAGGTAGGTAGGTCAGTCAGTCGGTTGGTCAGTCTTTCGGTAGGTCGGTTGGTTGATCAAACTATTAGATAGGTGTTTGTTTCTAGCTCTCCCCATATCTAAAAAGTAACAAAGCATGCAAAAGATAACGTCTATGAAGATTTCTTAACATACAGCAATGAATGGGCTTCAGCCAAAAAACCACATCTTCAAGGAAGCTCTTTCTCCGCACCTCCTTCTAAATATATATACCCCTGGACCGAAATCCCTGACATTTAGCACACACCTACCTTGGGTGTGCAGCAATGTAGTCATTGGACTCCAGAGGCCAGCTGTGGGACACATGCCCCACAATCGAGGAAAAATGGACAGCACATGTGCACAGGTTGGGGGGCACTGGCTGTTCGCAGAGCCAATGAACAGTGGCCAGCACCTGCCAGCGATGCCTGGCTGTGCGCAGAGCCATTGCTGAGGGGGGACTGCATGTGCACATAGATATGAGGAGAGACTGGGTGCATTCAGAGCCATTGAGCCCAACACTGGCAACAGTACTGAGAGGAGTCCATGCAGTGACTGCACCGTAGCCGAAGAGCCACCATGGGTGGCTGCGCCAGTAGCACAGACAGCTGCAGTGGGGCCTGTGCACACACCATGAGAGACACACATCAGGGAATGTGCAAACACAGCAGCCTTGGTACCATGGCTTCCCACAGATCCACCTTGACACCGCTTCCCTCAGCACACCGACACCACAGGTTGGTAACATTACCCTTCTACTCACCCACACATCTTGCTGCCCACTATTCCCCTCAGCCGCTGCATGCCAGGACAGCCGAGGACGGTGGTGGCAGCGCAGGGGGGGGGGACCCCTGGGTGAAGCTGGGTACCAAGCTAGTACTTGATAAAAGAAACCTCACTATAACTCTGTTTTATTGTCTTTGCAAACCTGATACATAGATACATTGTATCTCCCCAAAGATCTATTTATTTTTGCAGACCTCTGTGCAACAAATATCAGAGGGTACTATCTATTTGAAATCAAATTTATTCAAAGACTATTGAAATCAATGTGATTTGATTCCATAGCTTAGAAAAAGACCCCATTCTTTTTTCCATTGTTTAGATATTTAAATTTTAATAACACTGATGTGATAGTACTAAATAGCTGGTGATAAACAGGGACAAGATATTAGGACACAACACTGACTTACAACCTTCAGGCAAAGCTTTCAAACTGACTCTCCTGCAAAGCAACTGCCACAGATTTCCCAGGAAACTATGACATGCTGCAGAAGATACTGAGGTTTTTTGTCTTGCTATCTGTGAATGTTGTAAAATAGGCCTTGACATTCTCTGTGTTTAACCAAAGAGTTGTTAGGTCTCTTGAGAACACTATCTTAAAAACACTCTTTCCTCTTGCCTGTTGTTTGACAGACAGCTCTGGAACACTCTAAAGTCTACCGCTTTGAACACACTGATACCCTAATCTATATGTGTAAATGAACTGCATAGATGAGGTTAATTTTTGTGAACATCTTAGATTAATATTGATGATTAACTGGCAATTTTCTGTGATGGGCATAAGAAAACCCATCACACGAGCAAGCCAGGTAAGTAGATTTTAAATGACGGTTTCAAAGGATTTTTAAAGCCAGGGATTTGTGATAATATTCTTTTCAATGGGACAAACACTAGAAAATTATGTAACTGATCTATGTAACTGTAGAGTAATAACGTGAAGAAATTGTGCAGCTGCAAAAAAAAAAACTTGGTCAAGACTGGTTAGTTTAGGAGAGTGAGATTTCTCAATGGAGGATCTTGGAAGGCTCAATGAATATCCCAGTGAAGAATTTGCTCCAACATAAAATCACTATGAGTGATTTGTGGTTTTTCCCATGAATTTCTCAATTTGCACACAAGGGTTCAAATCACATAGTGGAACTTACTCCATGTAAGGCTGATGATATCATCAGCCATGATGATTTTCTGTAAATTAGAAAGATCCAGATCTCACACCTCTAATGTAGTTCCCTTTCATTGTTGGTGAAGCTGTTAATGGCCACTCAAAATAGATTCCTTGAATGTCAAGGACTGACTCTCAACAGTATTGCATCCCACATTTTGTCCCTAAAATACCAGGAGCAATAATAAGTTTTATTGTCCTTGTCTCGTGGCAGCTTTACACAATGGATACTTTCCCCTCTCTAGTATATGTAATAAGCATCTCACCCAAATTAAATATATACAAAACAACACACATGATAAATGAACAACAGTTTATTGATTAGGCCTCCACTACAGTCTGCAATTATATCCTTTCCAGCTTTCATGCCCGCAGAGCAGGAGGTTAAAAATGGTTTAATTAGATTGTGAGGAAGTATCCGCCTCAGTCAACATCTGGTAACAATGAAGATAAAGTATCTAAAAGCAGAAATTTCTAATGGCTTGATATTGGAAATGTTAAGTGACAAATGATTCTAGCAGTTGTTTCTCAATCACTCCCCAAAGCTTAATATGAAGCAATTTTGTTTAGTTTCAAACTTTTGCTCCACCAATGAATTAAAATAATCTTTAATGAAACCATCTGTAAAGGGAATAGCATTTTTAAAAAGTCAGTCTTTAATTTCAAAAGAAAGAAGGCAAAACATTTATCAAATTTTTTTTAGTGTAGCATTACAGTGAGGATTAGCACTAAATAAGGGATGTCTGCGGGAGCCTCAGACTCAGATGCTTTCTGCTACCAGCAGGTAATTTGCCTTGGGTGACCCAGGATTCTTCAGCTTTCCAAGCTGAAAAGAAAAAGAAACACCAGTATGCATACATAGGTAAAGGTAAAAGTCGCTATTGCTTGAAAGCTAGTTGTATCCTACTCTAGGGTTTAGTGCTCATCTCTGTTTATAGCCAAGGAGCCAGCATGGTCATGTGGCAACAGGGATGAGATTCAATTTTTTTTACTACCTCCTCTGTGGGCATGGTAATGGTGGGCATGGCCAGGGAGAAAACTCTGTGTTGCACCCAAATTAGGACTACTTTATTTCAAAACATGGATGGGTGTGGCTAGCCAGAATTTCTGCTACCAGTTCTGGCAAACTGGTGCAAACCTGCTGAATCCCACCACTGTTTTGGTCCATTTGAATTGATGGACCTTTCCCAGGAGCTGACTTATCAAATCCCCACTGATTCAACAGGACTACTCTACTAGAACCTTACTTTACTGAACAACAGGATTTACTGAACAGGAACAGAACATTGCTAGGCCAGGCTGCTATAGTGGGTTGGAGCAATAGCAAGAGGAAGGGGGACCTTTTGGAAAGGAAAGAAGACTTGTGAGTGTCATGGCTAATGATTAATTCCACCTGCAAAATTCTCCTGTCCAAAGGAATTCAGTGAAATGGCCCCTCTGACCAAAAATAGAATTATTATTTTTTACCATTTGTATATATCTCTAAAGTAGAACATGTGGGAACTACGCTATCTATTTTCTAGTCAAATTGGTCTACTGATTAAAATGTTAGTTACCAACCATACCTGTTCCTACTTTCCCTCACCTCCTATATTATTGGCAATACCCAAAATAAATATATCTTAGAATTAAGCTGTCTTTTAACATTATCCCTTCTGAGCTTGCATTGTGAGGTTCATCAGAGCCCAGGTTCAGTCTGGCAGATTCATTTTATTGTACCGTCAAGAGACATTTTTTCATTATTCTCTCCCTTCACAAATGGCCTCTACTAATAGTAACAGATTGCATGACATGTAAAACATGAATTCTCATTGCACCGAATGATATGTCTCTTGTGGCAATGTTCAATTCTAATTCAATTCTCATTCTATTACAAGGTGCTTGGCTGCAGAAGGGCAGCATGTGCTTCAAGGTGTTCTGTTGGAGCAGATCAGTCGAGCAAAAGTAACCAGCAGACTTCTTTAAACAAAGGTGGGGGGGGGGGAATGCTTTCCATGGGAAGACCATCACCTGAACCTTCAATGCCTGGCATAGTTCTGCAATATATGGAAAAACAATATCAGCTAATATGGGATCAGCCTGAATGTGTGAGAGATTAGAGAGCTTTCAACAGACATTCCAGGATGGCACATTTGGTGACAGGGAATAAAAGTAGCAATAATAATTAGCAATTACAATTATATACCAACCCACAATGCTTGTGCACTCTCTGGGCAGTTCATAAGGTAATTAGCATTATTTCATCATCGTCATCATTTCAGTCTTTGTGGTAGCAGAGGAAATGGATACAGGAGTTTTGTTCTCCTCCTTCATCTCATTATTATGATCGGAGCTGTCCCTTATTTCTATTCTGAAAGAAAGATAGTAATCTTTCATTCAGCAAATTTGTGTCATGCTTGGAAGGCAAGCAAAAGCAGGGGAACAGTGCCAAAGACTCTTTGCTGACTCAGCTTGTGCTAGGAAATCCATTTCAGTTGAAACTCAATCAATGACCCTTTGAGATAGAGCCTAAAATCCTATGTGACATTAACAGGTAGAAAAGAGATTATTCCATAGGCAGGGTCAGGTAGCCTTATCTATTTTATCTTTTCTTTAATTACATTGGATTTCTATGGTGTCTGGTTTCTGGAGATCTCTGGGCACATCAGAAAATAATAGTTAACCACAAGATGTTAAGAACCAGCATTTGAAATATTACTCGCTTTGACTACAAGTCCAATAAGCCAAGGCTTGCTGGGGGATTATGAGAATTGTAGTCAAAAAGAGTACCTTTTCCAGGCTCTGTTAAGAACAAAATAAAACATAACAAAAGCATCTAAATTGTGTTAAAGCAACAACAAAAGTACAAACCAGTCCCAGTGAAAATACCAAAAAAGGATGAATGCAGTTTGAAATGTAAAATAAAATGGACAGAAGAAAAAGCTTGGGAGAATTTTTTAAAAAGTGTGCAATAAGCACTGAAAAGTCAGAACATAGTTTCCAAAAGAAGCCTACCAAGATGGGCACTCCACCACCAGGATGTTACAGAAGAACAGTCATTGGGGAGGCTACCTATGAAAGGCTCTGTCAATTAGTTTAGCACAGGGGTGCCCAAACTATGGCCAGTGGGCCAGACATAGCGCCCAAAGCCATTCCATCAGGCCTGCGACACCCTCGCCAAACCCAGAAGTGAATACGGATGCTTCTGCGATGTGCAAAAGTGGCTATGTTTACTTCCTGGTTCAGTATGGACATCCTCATGCATGTGAAGAAGCATCCAGGTTTACTTCCTGATTTGGCATGGACATGCTCTCACATGCGCAGAAGCATCCACACTGAACCAGAAAGTAAATATGGCTGCTTTCGTGCATGCGCAGAAGCATCCACGCCAAACCAAGAAGTAAATATGTTTTCACACAGGTGTCATGCTGAACCAGGAAGTAAAATGGCCACTTTCACGCATGTGCAGAAATGTCCGCACTGAACCAGGAAGTAAATATGGACATGCATGTGCAAACATGCCCTGTTCTGGGGTGTGGTCATGCCCCTAGCCCAGAAAGTTTGGGCACCCCTGGTTTAGCAATTGGGCAGAAATATAATGAGTGTGAAGGGAGAGAGTATACCTTAAGATAAAGTGGGCCATGAACATTTTGGGGTTAAAGAGTTTAATAGCATTTTGCATTCAGCTGAGGAAGAGATCAGAAGCCAAGGCAGGTCATCAAGCATTGGTGGTTCTATACGGTAATCAAAGACAATTTTTTTAAAAAGGTAGCAACAACCACCCTAGTTCTGCACTACATGCAAAATGCAGGGAATCAAACCCACACTTTTAAAAGTGTTGTTAACTAGTCAAACACCTCCACCAAAATGATCAGATCTTTTGCTTTCACTTTCTCCCACATTAAAATCATGTTTTCCTGGAGATTTTTAAAAACTTTATTGAAAGATTGTGGATGCAAACATAACAAAATAATAAAAATACAGGTCTTCTTTCAAGATTTTATCATCTTCACACCATTGCAATCTATATCAGATATAGATAATTGAATCAAAGCTTGACATAGGAGGCTGGTGGGAAATGAGTCTTATTGTTCTTATTAACATAAAAAACCACATGTTGAAAAGTTCATCTTTGGAGTGTGGTTGTTTAAGTAATTGAACTGGGAAGCTGCCCATTTTTCAAAATTATTTCTATCTAAACTATTTCCATCTAGAATATGACAATATCTGCACATTTGGGAAGGGAAATTCTTATGAAAATGGAAATTAAATGGTGTTCTGGCCCATCTCTATGTAAGGCATTGCAGAATGTTTCAGAATACCTGAGTAGCTCTAAAAATGAGCGGTTTATAACCAGAGGAGAGGGTTATCACAAGATTATAATTTTGAATGATAAGGAATCCTTCTGCTCCAGTCCATAAGCCACCAGTATTATTAGAATGATTCCAAAGATGATCACTTCCATTAAGAACATCTGATCTTGTTTGCTGCTGCCAAAATATCTGAACTTGTATTTAATCTAACTAAATTATTTCAAAATACTTTTACTTCAGATACTTTTCTAATTTTATACTCCATATGTTACTGTTTATCACGGAAGTTGGCTTTTATGCAGAGCGGAAAGCAGGACTCCAGACAGCCAAGTCAAGATGAAAAAGAGACCTCTGATTTTACTCAAATCCACACAGGCCTAGACCCACATGCTAGATGATTCACTCTCCTGGTCTCTGAGTTATTGAATAGTGTGTTGCAGAATAACACTTTTATTCTCTTTGCTGTGGGGGCAAAGTAAATGATGAGCCCCCGTCCTTTTATTACAGAAAGGACTGGATCCAGTTGAAATTGAGCTGCAGAGGAACCTACTTGTTTACCCCATTGGCAAGCCCATTACTCATTTTAAATCCAGAGAGATGCTAAAGGGCTGGAGCAAAAAGCAAAGCAGGAGCATTCATGAGCCATACTCCATGGTTTACTATTAACTGGCAAAATAGAATTACCATGTATAAAGAAATGAGATATCCTCTCATCAAGCTATCAGTAGGATTTAGCCCACCAGTTGTATTTCAAAATGTGTCTGCTGGTATCAATATACAGGGACTGCAAGACAGGTGGAAACTAGACCAAATTTGAGCTACAATTCAATTGTTTTGCTCAGTGGAAAATCCTGCACATCTTTGACAATTTTTATGCCATAAAATTTCATGGATTATAATGTACTTCACACAAATACAAAGAGTGTCTCCTCAGTTAAAAGGCAACCCTTCATATCAAATGATTATCCTGGAGCCAGAGGAAGCTTTATTCTTAAGCATCAGTTTCGGTCAATGTTACAATGTTTGCCACAACCACAGCAAGGGACAAAAAGGTTGAAGTTCCCAACCAACCACCTGCTCCAATTTTGATAATCCCCTACTCATAGTATTCTTAAAAAAGTTTATTAGATGTAAAGATCTGTGTAACTTCATATCTATCTTGGTCTGTTGTAAAAGAATGAAAAATGTTCTCAGGATGTATAAAAAGTATAAATTTATTTCAATTTAAAACCTGTTCAAGACGTTTCAGCAGTTTATGACCTTTTCCATTTTTACATTACATTACATTAAAGCAGTGATTCTCAACCTGCGGTCCATGGGCCGATGCGGTCCGTGGCACCATTTCATGTGGCCCCCCCACTGCCTCCACCACACCAGGAAGGAAGGGCATTGTGGTGCAAAAAGGGCAAAATGGCCATCCGGCCCCCGAAGCTGTCTGAGGGAGAGTGACCTGGCCCCCAGCTTTAAAAGGTTGAGAACTCCTGCATTTAAGTGATATAGACGATTTAAATGTATTTAACATAATGTCCACTCCATGTGTTGTCCCTCTTTGTTTTCCTTGAAGAAGACCACACACTGTTGGAGCCAAAATGTGTTGGACAAGTTGTAAAGTCTAATCAATCTAAAATTTTAAAATCATCCTGAGACTATCTATTGGATGTGACCAGTTCTTTTTTGTTTTCTGTCTCAATCTATAGTTGATTGTTTTGATGTATCAAGGAAAATGAATTGTTATTGTGTAAAGAACAATGTTGCTGCAGCTGACATAATTCTGAGCACTCTGATAATCCTGAAGATAAATAAATATCTGTACAAATGAATGGACCTACCATTGCTCAACCTTGTGCCCCTTTACTAGACATTTTAGTCCCCCAGGGCCATGTATTGTTCAGATTCCACATATAACTAGGTTTACATTGTAGGGTTCACATCCTTGACTGTGGTTTAAAAAGTTTGGAAAAGTTGCATAGTTAAAAAGGTTTTGTCTGTCATATGGTTGCAAATTGTGTCACCACATTGCAATTTAGAACCAATGTTGTGAACAAGAACAAGAACGAAAACAACAATAACAACGACAACAATGAAAGAGAAGCCAGGCCAAAACAGTCTTAAAGAAAACTTCTGGGAGATTTGTGATTGCCACTTGATTTTTATTCATTTATTCATTTATAGAAGTGCTAAGCTTGTTTTGGGGTCAACCCTAATGCCCCAAAGCAGAACTATCATACTATGGATTGTCAGTAGTTTGGCTATGTGACAGTGAGGTTGGAATTCTCTCTGAATTAGAGAAATGCAACTTGTTTGTGTTAATTGCAACTTCCCAAACCGAAGCACCATGCTAATTCTAAAGTTAATCTTGCAGTGGGTTCAGTAAATGCCCCAACCTCACTGCAAGTTTAAAATTTTGCTGTTTGCATGTTAACACTGAAATGTGACCCATACAGAACATCATTAATGAGAAGAAATGTGCATCTACATATTCACACATGCACAGACACAAATATGTTTTCTCTTAACTCTGCCCTTTTCAGTGTGAGGAGGAAACAGTTTTGTCTGTCATAGGGTTGCAAACGGTGTCCTCACATTTCACTGTGAAAAATCCAAGCCTATCTTGCATATGGAAAGGAGCACTGAAAAAATGAATAATTGGAAAGTGTAAAACTTGCAACTTAATCCTGTGCTTTGTTACTCAAAAGTAAATTCTGTGTGCAAGATTTATTTTAAATCAAATAGTTTTGCAGGCTTATCAGAAACACAGAGATCTGATGGCATTTTAAATTGAAATAAAGACAACTTGACCTTTAATTACTACTGTGCAGTGTTTTGTTATTTTGTTGGCTTGGAGATCAATATATTTGTCAAGAGGTTTGTGAATTCGAGCTAATTTTTTTAGATGTTCAAAAGTCAGCTAAGTCTTCTGACCTTTTCATCAGTTAAGTAGACATCTCCCACTGCAGAAGTTCATTCTACTTTTCTTGACTTTATCATTCAGTACCATTGTTTAATCTTGCACACCCAATTATTATTTAATGTTTCATGTTTGTTATTATTTTTTGAGACAGTTTATTTATTTATTTATTTATAAATTTATATTCCGCCCTCCTGGTGGGAAACACCACTCAGGGTGGCTAACACATACCTGTCAAGTTTTGGATTTGAAAATAAGGGAAATTTTGGCCACACCCCTCAGTGGGTGTGGCCAAATCTGTGGGCGTGGCCAAATATAGCCATGTGACTTGCTGGGCTCTAGTCATTCCTGCCACATGGCCATGAAAATGTCTGCAAACACAGACAGCACTGGCACTTTGGCTGTAAATAGAGATGAGCACTGCACCCTAGAGTTGGATACGACTGGCAGATTTTACTTTCTTAGGATCAAAGATTTCTGCAGATGGTGATTGCAGCCATGAAATAAAAAGGCAACTGATGATTGGGAAACAAGCTATGAGAAACCTGGGGAACATAGTTAAAAGTAGAGGCATCACCTTGCAAACAAAAAATTGCATAGTCAAAGCAATGGTATTCCCGGTGGTAATGTATGGGTGTGAGAGATGGATCATTAGGAAAGCAGAATGCAGAAAAATAGATGCCTTTGAAATGTGGTGTTGGAAATAGGTCAATCCTAGAAGAAATCAACCATGACTGCTCATTAAAGGTCAAATAGTAAAGATGACACTAAAGTACTTTGGACATTAAATGAGAAGAGAGGATTCACTTGAGAAGGCCTTGATACTGGGAAAGGTGGAGGACAAAAGAAGGGGGTGGCTAAAAATAAGATGGCTAGATGGTATCGTAGATGCAATGGGCACAAAGCTGTGTGGGCCAAATAACCCTTTTCCCATCTTCTTGGGGACTTTTGTTTTGTTTTCTTTCTTGTTTACTCATTTTTAATTTTAAAAAAAAATCTGGGAAGCAAAGAGCAGAATAGTAAACCAGTACCCTAGGGTTACCAACTGCTTGTAAGCAGCTTGGCTTTAATGAACTAGCCCTGCACATGGGTAGACACACACACACCCCAATTAGGGTGGAGGAGCAAGGGATTAATTCCCCCAAATTAACCAATCTATTTGTTCCTCACTGCAACCAGTTGAAGCACCAACACCTGAGAATGTTGGATCCAGCTTAAGGAAGGGAATTAGTAAAGTAAAAAGCAACCTCTGTAGTTTCCAAGCCTCCCAGCAGTTGAGGAGTTAATCTCCATATATGAAATATCGCTCACCTAGAGTAGACTCCCTCCCGTCCCATGGTGGCTCTGACCAGCAGCAGCAGCAAAAACGAAGCCTCCATGACTATGTGGCAGGGAAGGGAAATGAAAGAGAAACTACAGAACGCCCCCACCACCTTCTCTCTCTCCTTCCACAAGCGAAAAGCCACACAGCGACCTCTGGTGGCAGGAAAAACATACTGCAGCTTCGCCTGTGAGGGCTCCGGTCAGGATTATTTTTAAAAAAATAAGGGATATTAAGGGGAAATTAATAAAATGGGAGGGGATGGGAAGAGGGGTAAAAATAAGGGGTTTTCCCGGGAAACCAGGATACTTCACAGGTATGGGCTAACAACATGAATAAAACAGTTAAAAACAGCAAAAGCTAAAAACAGTCAAGTCCCACTAAAATAGTATATAAAAACCCAGAACAAACCTAAAACATTCAAACATTAAAAAGCTGCCCCAATCTTCCCTCCCCCCCCAAGAAAAAACAACAACAGAAATACAGAAATACACAGGATCCCTCAGGCAAGCTATACGAACCAGCGGGCCTGTGAGGTGGAATCAGACTCACCCCACACCTGCTGGCTCAACCATGTCTTTAACATCTTCCTAAAGGATAGGGGATCTGATTGGAGACAGAGTTCTAATGGTAAGAGGTTCCACAGGGCTGGGGCAGACACGGAGAAGGCTCTCCTCCTGGTCCCTGTAAAATGGACTTCTTTTGCAGACAGGACCACAACTGAGCCCCTCCTGTCTGCCCTAGTGGGACATGTTGAAAGCCTTGGGAAGATGCGGTCTCTTAGATACCCTGGACCAATGCCATGAAGGACTTTAAAGGTCAAAATCAGCACCTCGAATTGCACTCGGAGGCAAACCGGGATCCATTGCAGCTCCCAGAGCAGTGGCGAGGCATGGGCAAAATGACTGCACCCCATCACCACCCGAGCAGCAGCATTGTGGACCAGCTGAAAACTCCAAATGGTCGTTAAGGGCAGCCCCATGTAGAGAGCATTGCAATAATCCAATCTGGAGGTGACCAGAGCGTGAGTGACCGCAAGCAGGGAGTCCCGGTCCAGGAGTGTGCGCAGCTGGTAAATTACACAAAGCTGTGCAAAGGCCCTCCAGGCCACGGCTGCCACCTGCTCTTCGAGCAGTAGCCCCGAGTCCAGGAGAACCCCCAGGTTGCGCACCAGGTCTGTCTGGGGCAACACTGCCCCATCCAGAACCAAACCTGGTAGCTCCCATGTAAGCATATGGCCCCGAACCCTCAGCCACTCAGTCTTGCCAGGATTCAGTTGAAGCCCGCTGCCCCCCATCCAGACCCGCACAGCTTCCAGACACCTGGTTAGGACTTTGACTGCATCACTCGGGTCCCCATGGGCAGAGATATATAATTGGGTATCATCTGCATACTGATGATACCCCACACCATGGGAACGAATGATCTCACCCAGCGGTTTCATGTAGATGTTAAATAATAGAGGTGATAGTACTGAGCCCTGAGGCACCCCACAAAGGAACGGCCTAGGACTGGACAATTCTCTCTCTAAAGACACCGACTGTAACCGGCCCTTCAGAAAGGAGGAAAACCAGGACAACACAGTGCCCTGGGCCCCCAATCCTCTGAGCCGGCCCAGAACGATACCTTTACTCAGAGGGAGATTTCACCCTCTCTAGAAATCTACTGGCCAGGTTATCCTACTATGGTAAGAGAGTACACCATACTGCCAGCGACAGTGTTAGGCGGTAGTTAACTAACCTGAGTACACCATACTGCCACCGAGTGTCAGGCAGCAGTTAAGTAACCTGACAACTCTCTGGACTAATGATCTTGGTTGGCAAAGTCCACAGGGAAGAGTGTTGGTCCCCAAGTGGATTAAATCCCACTTGCATCCATCTTGATGAAGAGCAGCAGCTTCATCAATACTGGCCTGGGACTTATGAGGACTTTGCATGGCAAAAGGGCTCAGATCAGAAAGTGTCTCAAGGAACTGTATCAGTGGTACTAGTGTCATGCTGCAATGCAGAAGGCAAATGGAAGGCCACTGTATTATATTCTCATGTCAATCTTCATGGCTGATCATCATGATATAGCCAATATTCGGAATCAGATACGGCACAACAACAAGAAGAAGTCTACTATTCTCTCGATGTCTTTACAACAAATCTCATCTCTATGGTGCATTATTTCTCTGCCCTGTTTCCTCTGTGCATTCACTTCATTGCCCACTCAGATCTGTGGTACTTCAGGAAAGTCTGTAGCTACCTGTCTAACTACGATAATTAATGCACTTGTTTAAATTTACATACTTGTTCTTATCTATTAGCTGCTCTTCCAGTATGGTGTTTAAATAAGAACACTTCTGCCAAGAATAATAAATGATTAAAATTCATCTCAGGATTTCACAAGGTATAAGTAATCACTCTTTACAACAGATAATCCTTGTGATGAAAGACAAGGCAAGAATAATATTCCAGATATGCTTTTATAGGTAAGAGCTCTTACGCAGTTATGGGTGTGTGAGTGACAATGAAAGTGTGTCCTGTGAAGATTAGATGGGAAAAGGTTAGTAAAAATCCAGATGCTTTTTACTGAAAGGCATCTACACCTTTTGAAAAGGCACCTAGAAGCCCACACATCTATGATTCCAAATCCAAGCAAATATTAACAGGCATTGTGAGAAATTCAAACATTCTCATCATTTTTAAAAATTACTTCCAATATATCACATGTAGTAATCCATTCATAATATATATCAACCCATAATCTCTGATGACTGGAGGCAAGCAAGGAATGTTGCAGATAGTAACAGGCATCATGGGTTTTGTCATAAGAAATTGTTCCAGTCTCATTTAGTGTGACACAGTGTAATTTCAGCAAAAGTGCTCACCTATGGTTCCTTGTCATCCTTAAGGAAAGGACTTAAAACCTGGCTGGTAGGGCAGGGGTGGGGCACTAATGGAAATGTGACCCCTACCTGCTGGTTTATTTAAGATCTTTTTACAGATGGGGTGGGTGGGATTTAGATGGGGATGGGATTTTATATATGTGGAATTTCGATAGGGATGGGATTTTATGTATATTTTTATTGTTTTATGCTTTTATTGAAATAGGGGTGAAAGATTAAGATATTAAGATAATATAAATTCTGTTTTAAAAGTAAAAATTATTGTCTCAGTACTCTGTAAAGTTAAACAGATCAGATTGACCTATCATAAAGAACTGATGACGAGGCTAAGTAAACAGAAGGCTTTATGTCCACAAGCTCAGCACAGTTTGTACAGCTGATAGGGAACCGTAAATAATATTTGTGTGACATGACATGATGTGACATGAGACATGTTCCTTATACGACATGATCTAAATAACAGTTACAGAATGATCTAACCTGAACTTAATGAAATGTCAGAAGATTAATTAATAATTTTGGCTTATCCCATAGTGATGTAATGTGTAGAAATTTCCAAATTTTATGCTATAAAAGGATGGCTCTGAAAATGTATATTCATTCAGGGAATAATTTAGCTTGGTAAAGCGTTCCTGAATCTGTTTGGCCAAATATTAATAACAATAAAACTCCTAAATCTGTCTTAGTGTGTGGAATGCGACTTTGTCTAGTTCAGAATTTCATAACATTATTATAAGCCACCCAGAGTTGCTCCGAAGAGGGAGCAGCAATACAAATTCAAAAATTAAATTAAATTAAAATTAAATCCTAGATGGAAGGTTCCATCCTAGGCCCATCATTGTTCATACATGAGGTGGATGAAGGAATAGAGATTTGCTCATCAGATTTTTAGGTGAGGCCCAACTACCAGTAGCACTGAATTCCTCAGATGGCAGAATTTGGTTTGGAGATAACCCTAATAGATTGGAGATCTGGGTCAAACTCAACAAATTGAATGTTAACATGGAAGATAACCAACAAATTTAGAAGAACAGGAGATATATTAGTTCTCTGTATATATTGAGGCAGTGTGCAGAGATAATTTTAATATGGTCAGGATGGTTAATTAGGATCAGGTGGTTTACTTGCACCATCACCATGACTCAGCACTGATGTGATTGGCTGTTAATACTATAAAGCATGATGTAACCTTAACTGGTTATTGGCTGAAGAGACAAAGATTACTGGTGTAGCACTTTGCTGGATAGTGCTGATAGTATGCTGATTTACTTTGTTTGTAAATATTGTAAATACACCAGTTTGAGCTAAACTAAACCTGGTGCATCGTCTTCTTTCTTGAACCTATTACAACTCAGACTGCTACAATACTCATGCATATCAACAGTCTGTATGGTGGAAACTCTCATTATTGTTTTGTTTTGAATTTTGGGGGTAGGGGTTTGAGGGAAGAAGACTTTTGTTTTCATGTCTTTCATGCACATGAAAGTCCTTTTATTAAAACTGAAAGGGACTCTTCTTTTAAGTTCTTTCACTTCACTTTTTTCCCATTTGCTTTACCAACACTACTAGTGAAATGAATACCTGAGAATCTGTACAAAGTACTAAAAAAAAGCAAAAATGAGGTAACAAAGAAACAAATATTCTGCAACGTCCACAGTACATGAAATTATTATTATACTGCAAACTTCAAAGCATATGCCCAAAATGTTGCAAGCAGACAGCTATTTTGTACTTCTGGTCTCTGAAGATGGTGGGCCATCATCCATATCCCAGGAGGCACTTGAAGAAGGCAAACAAGGAATTCCATTCTCTATTATTTTTTAACTGAAATACTGCATAACAGTATAGCATTTAGAAATTAAATCATTATAGACATTCTCTGCTGCATAGTGAGCTGCATGAGTCAGTGTGCAATAGATTATGCCTACAGAGATTTCTTAATTTACAACAATTAATGTCTGAATGACATTTTTCAACTTTTAATAACAATCCATGTAAATCAAACTTGTAGAATCAAATATGAATGTAGAAGGTTGCCTAACAATGAGAAGAGGGCATGTTGCTGTACTTTTCTGCTAGATTCTCTTTTCTAAGTGAAGTCCACTCAAACACCAGAATTATATTTTATAATACCAATATATGGTATCTGAAAATCTGACAGAAACATAATAAAATATGAACAATTTAAATATGAAATATTTTTTATTTATTAAAAATGTACTACTAAAACCAAAAACAAAACAAAAGTAAAGATAATAACAAGAATAATAACAACATTGCATGTGTAAATAAATATAGAACCATTACACAATTAAATAAGTGCCCGCCAGCACCAATGGGATGTTGTAAACCATCTGCTTGCTATCAGTATACAGCTTAATTAAATACGGAGTTATTTTAAAACTGATATAATCTATTGAGATTAGAAAGAGAGAGAGAGAACATACAAGTGTGGTATAGAGTGGGTTCTAGTCCTTGCATAGCCATGACATTCAAAAGCACCCATAGATTGTTATTGTTGTTCAGTCGCACAGTCGATTCCGACCCATAGATTAATTATTATATTTTTATTTTTATTTTTTTTTGGGGGGGGAATCTTATGCAACACTTTGTTTGATATTTTGGAGAGTAAAAGCACAGAAACTAATGCATAGGATGAGTAGAGAATAGAATATCTTAACAAAGGACTAGGATCGGCAACCGAATGGCCCTAGCACAGTCTTCATTTTAGTTTCAAGTCATGCAAATTTAAAGTGTTTTGGACAGGGCCGCCATCAGGGCAGTACTACCAGTACTGCTGTATAGGGCCCGGAGCTGGCAGGGGCCTTGCTGCCACCGGCCATAACTGTGACATTACTGTGTGAGGGGCCCAATAGGATTGCTCAGTATGGGGCCCAGCAATTTCTGATGGCGGCCCTGGTTTTATAGACCAGGTTGCAGCCTTCTATCCTCGCTCCTCCCCTATTCTTATACCTTTCCCTTGCTTTGATTGTGTTATTTTTGCTGGTTTTTGGGTGGGGTATGTGAAAGGTTATGCCACAGCCTTTTCATTCACCAGGGGTTTGGCAGAAACCCCCACTGGTGCTGCATAACCTCCTCTTTGCAGAGGTCAGTCTTTTTACTCTAGCCATTCCCAGGGCCAGAAGCTGAAATCTATGTCTGCCATTTATTGACATGTTTTCCTGGTTTGCCTTTGTTGTGTGGTAAGGTTTTAGGGATATAATAATTGCTACTTAATTATTATTTTGAGATGGAATGTTGCAGAAGTACTTTGATAAATTAATCATTCACAAAACTAATAAACAGCCCTGAATACATGTACATCTCCCATCATTTCCAGAATTCTCCTCATTCCCTCTCTGAGGAAGTTACATTCCTTTGAGCATAACAGCACTTAACTAGAATCCTTCTCATTTTATTTTAAAGGTCAGGGCTGCATAATTCACAGTTTTGCAAATAGAAATATTTTCGGAAAAGACCACGTACAATTCCAGTTGGCATATTAAAAATTCATAACGCTGTTTGATGCAGAAGACATTTGTAATTCAAATCCTAAAATATTTCCTTTTCTTAACAAGCGAGGCCATGCACAGCAGTGTCATAGTTCATTTGCAGCAAATTAAAAATTCAGCGCACGCAATGTACTCGACTAAACAGAGCTCACTCTTAAATGGCACACCTCATCTGTAGGAATCACTGAACAAATGGTACTGTATTCCATAATGGCTAATGCAGATCAACATTATCTGAGATGTCTCTATAATATTGATGTTACAGTTCATGTGAGAATTAAATAATATTTACTCTTTTAAAAAGATAGATTTCCTGGTGGTTTTGCTCCATCCTTTTTAAACCCTTTAGAGCTTTCATTTCTATTACTATTATAATTATTCCTCTTTAAACACATAGAAAGAATCTGTTCCTTTCTTTTCCCTTAAAAGTAATTCAGAACCTAAATCCCAATGAACATCCTTACTTGAAGGAAAAAAAGTTAAAAGATAAAATGTAGCAAATTCATGTTGACTTTACTTAACACTCTCCTCTCTGGTGTACTTAACCCAAGCTGATCATCTGTCTGTCTGCCTACTTACCTTCCTACCTTCCCTTCCTTTCCTTTCCTTTCCTTCCTTCCTTTGGTTATTGCTTCTCATTAACAGCTATATATGGCCCAAACATCCCTGCCTAGAATAGTCTCCATTAGGTTTCTCTGCATCAAGATCAAGGGTGCTCTGACCCCCTTGGATCTAGAATGGTGGCACCGCTGGAAGGGCTGTTATATTGGGTGTGTTACACTTTACACTTAATTATTGTACTTCTCAGACTCGTAATCTGTAATTTGTACTTTACTGCATTTGTAATATTGTATTTTGATATATTGTATATTGTATTTTTCTGATTTGTAATTTTTTAGTGTAGCTGTATTGTATATTATTTGCTGGATTTGTGATATTGTATTTGATATATTGTATATGTTGTAAGCTGCCCTGAGTGGTGCCTGCACCAGGAGGGTGGGTTATAAATAAAAATTCCAATTCCAATTCCAATCAACCACAGCTTTCACCATTTGGCTTTAGGAGGGATATGAGCTATGCCTTATAGGCTACCCCTCCCCATTCTCACCCTCTTTCAAGGCAAGAGCAGCCCTCCTGCTCTCCCAGTGAATTCAGTGTGAGACTAGCTGGTTGCTTCAGGGCTGGATAGGAATTTTTGTCCCATCGCCTAATTGACACAAGTGGTGATGGGCAGGTTTTTCTCTATCCCAGACTGGACACACATGAGAAATTTTGGCACATCTGGCCTGGGCTATTTTAACTAGATCTTGATGGCGGGTAGTGCAGAGAGAATGACTAGTGTTGGTGAGTTCCCAAATAATTTGGCTGAGTTCAATGTGCACTACATCTTGGTCATGCAGATCCTGAATTTCAGCCGACAGGCATATGATAGCTGCAGGAAGCATAGCCTTCAAAGGTCATGGGGTCATGGCAGCTATAGGCCACACTCTGCCATCTTGCTGGCTTATGGACTTGCCAGAGAGGAGCTAGGATAAGGTGAAAATGATTCTCTGGCCCCAGCCTCAGGAATCTGCATTACATTAGGCCCCGCTGCAGAGAGGGGAGGTTTTTCCCAGTTTAAAAGTTAATAAAGTTTTGGCCTTGGTTAACTCAAGTAACTTACTGCACATATGGTGCTTTCTTTGCATAGCATACACACATGGTTGCAAATGGTGTACAAAAGAGAAATTGATGTTTTTCTGGTCTTGAAGATATTGTCAAAGCCAGTTTATAAAGACCATGCTAATTGTCACTCAAGCATAATACACCATTTATTTTATCAAAATGTCAGGAACAAGACAATTTTAAAAAAAAAAACACGAGCATAGTCACGGAGAATGAGACCACCACCAGATAGTAACTATAGTGCATATCAGTTGCAAATCTGACAGGCAAACCACACAACATTTCCATTTTCCATGGCTAATGCATAAGGTTTTAGTGGAGAAGTACTGCTAATTGGGAATCTACATTCTAATGTAATTTGTTCACTTCTAAGGAATGGCTGTTTGCTGAATCTAAAACAGAAAGTAGGTGCAAATATCCATATTATGTACTTATGCAAAAATTGTTTTTATTGACTCTCTGTTTTGGGGAAATAGCAAAGAGACTAAGAACAAAATGGTGATATGTTAAGAACAGATACCTTTTCTAGCCATTTTAAATTTACTTGTGGTGCTTTTAGACACATGTAGTGATATATCTGTGTTTTAGCTATCTAAATTCTTGGGATGAACCAGCCCAGAAATTTTAAGTTTTCCCTAGGAAGGAATAATTATTCCAATAAAGATGGATGCTATATCTCTCTTCTCTCTATAAGGAATATATAATAGTTGGGGAATATATTGTGAATTGGTGGAGCTGCAAGATTTCTTCTAAATTTTACTTGCAGTGAATTTTGTCAGTATCTCTTAAATATTACACTCTCCACAATGCTCTCCTCTGGATTTACAAATACATACAATCCCTGCAGACCATTAGCATTTTCTTTCAGAAATGCCTCTATTTTAGCATTCTTCTCACATCACACAATATTTAAAAGTCCCAAACAGGCTGTACACATTGAAGCAATTAATACGATGCCAGCAGCAGCACACAAGGGAATACACTTTGGGGAAAGGGACAGATTACTATCCCAAGGAGATTTCAGGTGGGCCAATTATGAAAAGTGGGAGAACGGAGAAAAACTGAAGAATTTTTATATTTTAGCTGCAGGTGCTTAAGCTTAATTAAGTGTGTAAATGTAGCAATAATGGTGTACTATCAGATTGATTCTGGCATATGGTCACCTTTCTTGGGGTTTCTTAGGTGTAGAGCATTCAGAAGTGGTTTATCATTTTTCTCTCATGTGGCACTGTCAGGAATTTCACATTCCCAGTCTCTAGCTCCACAACCAGATACTCATCCGGCCAGCTGGAAGAATTCAAACCACCTGTTGATTTTTCTTTCTCATACATTCAGAATTCCTTCAGTCCCATCTTCTTTCCATCATACGCATGAAGAAATTTGTGCATTTTGGTGTGTATTGAAAAGACAATCAAAAAATTCTCACTTATCCATAGTCTATCTGCCTGCCATGTCATTGTGAAAGAAGAAATGTCTGTCAGAAGAAAAGCAAAACAAACAAATGTGGGGATGCCAATACAGCAGGACAAGTGGAGCTGAATACACAAGGATTTAAAGCCAGCCATTCAAGAGTAAATCACTAAAAGCCTTCCATCTGAGTTTATGATCTACCAGTTTAAGCTTTTGCCTACATTAATCGCCCCTCTCCAAATCTTAAGTTATTTCCATCTCATTTATGAAGATATTTGCACATTATAAGTTTTCATTTAAAAAGTGACAAGATCAAATGAAATTCTCACTCATCCCTAGTGTGAGATGTTCCAATGGGTGCACAAAAAATGAGTGTTGAGGAGAAAGCTGAAGGAAATAGGCAAAAGATTTAGTGCCCTTTTTGTCCATCCTCTCATTCCTCCTGAACTACCAGTTCGGTTTTCATCCCCCCCCCTTTTCTTCACTCTTTCCACTTTGAAAAACAAAGAATAACACTAAAATATTTTGAAATTCTATGTACTGTTGCTGGAGCCACATCCAAGTGAATAAAAACAATAAATTTGGTCCACTTGGATAACATAAGCATGCATCTATGCATGTGCATTTATGCAAAGGTCTATGATATTTTATGGAGGCATGGTTCAAGCACAACAGATTATTTACAGTGTCAGACTAAAGTTAGGCAGAAGGGAGGAATACCTAAGTGCCAAAGGGCTGTTATGTTTACATGCCATCTTGTTGGAACCAACTTATAGTGATCCTAATAGAGCTTTTCCAGGTAAGTGAGATATTTAAGGTGCAGATTTGCCAGTTCAAAACTCCCAGTGAGTTTCCATGGCTGAGTGGGGATTCAAACCTATGTCCCCTGAGTCCCAGTAGGTAACACTATTCACTACACTAAATTGGATATTGCCAAAGTGCAGGGACGAGTAATACAAGTTTAACTACAAATATTTTCAGCAAGAAACCACCAAAGAATAGCACACTTTACTATAAGAAGAAAAAGAGAAATATATGGGATAGATCAAGTAGAGGGTGGAGAAAATACATTGGAAATGGTAGGGAATGTTGCAAAAAACTGGCAACACAAAATGAGCTGCAAAAGAGGAGTGAACTGGAAGATTTAGAGTAATTAGAAGTAGGAAACAAAAAAAAGGTGGTCTGGATCCATTTATGTTGCAGAAGGTTGGAAACACAAATGTTCTGATTTTAAGTGCAAAGGAATCGTGGTCCCATTATGAGCTGTAATTACAGGTCTCTCCTCCCATTTCTGCTGGTTCAGTATCCATGGTTTCAGATATCCACAGATCTAAAAATATTCAGTGAAAACCTCTGAGCACATACTTTATTTGCCAGTATATAAGACACATCAGAATATAAGATGCACCTCATTTTATACAAATTTCTAAGGGGAAAAAATAATTTTCTACATTTTTTTCAAGAATTTCCAAAATGATTTATTGTACTAATTTTATACTTATTTATATCAACAATAGATGTTGCCTCCACGAGGCAAACTGGCTGAGGAAAGAGAGATTGAGATAGGGAATGAAACATAAAGGGGGAGGGAGTGATCAGTGGTGGCTGGAACTGGGGAAGGGCAGCTTCAAAAGACTTCTCTTCCAAGCCGGGGAGAGTGTTTTTTAAAGATACCAATGGTGATCAGGGTGACTGGAGCCAGGGGAAGGGCAACTTCAAAAAGTCCACTCTTCTGAGCTTGGTAGAGGTGTTGTTGTTGTTGTTGTTTTTTAAGGTGCTATCCACCAGCTCATGGTGATTGGGGGCAGCTGGAGTCAGGGGATGGGGTCTTTTAAACCTGAAATAGGTAGGCTAGTCAAATTTTCAACATGATAATTTTGATTACTGGCACACAAGACGCACTCCATTTTTCTGGTGTATTTTAAGGGGGAGGAGTAGGTCTTAAATGCTGGCAAATACAGTAATGTATGCATTGCCAAGGCTCATTACCAAAGCTAGACACTAGAGAACACTATCTACGATGTAATCTTAGAAAGGAGCAGCTTATTTCCTGGGATCTTATCCTGAGTGGACCTAAAAGATCAGATATGTGGGCTATATATGGGTTTTGTTGCTTTTTACAGTCTCATGTATCAATGGAAGATTTTGGAATGTATCTCCCATAGATATATAAAAACCTACTATATAAAAAACCCTATATCAAAACTAGGATATCCTAGTTTTCATGAGGCTTTGGTCTGAAAAGCACTTGTCCTTTTATTCCTTTATGGGAATAAAATAAATTGCAAATATCTTCTCAGTGTTCGGTGTAGCTGGACAAGATGATAATGGGGGAACTGACAAAAGACTAAGCCTCTATTAAGAAGTCATGAATCCAACACATTACCGAACAAGGCAAATAGATGGAGACAAAAATAGAATTTGGAACAGGGAACTGTTAAAGTTAGCCTCACTTATGTTCCTAGTGGGACTTCCGAAACTAAAGTAAACATGAATAATTGTGCTATTGGTAATGAGCTCCCATCTTCATCCCAGCTCCTGCCAACCTAGCAGTTCGAAAGCAAGAAATTGCAAGTAGATAAATAGGGACCACTTTGGTGGGAAGGTAACAGCGTTCCGTGTGCTCCGGTGTCTAGTCATGCCTGCCACATGACCATGGAAACATCTGCAAAAGCAGACAGCGCTGGCTCTTCGGCTTAGAAACAGAGATGAGCACTGCACCCTAGAGTCGGATATGACTGGCTTTCGAGCAAGGGAAACCTTTACCTTTACTATTCTTTAACATTAGAATTTGTTCATGATTTTATCCAGGCTTTTTTACGTAATCTTGTTGTGAGCTGTTTTATATCCTGATTTGGGGTGGATGGAAGGATAGAAATCAGATCATATGTTTGTACATAAAGGCAAGAGAATAGAGGAGAAAGAAACAAAGGAGGGAATCTACTGCCAACTCTCCAAGGAGGTGCTTGACTGAAGAAGGGAGAAAACAAACAAGCCAACAAACCTTTTGCTTTTAGCCAGGCCTTATTTCCTCAAGAATCACACCAGCGATGCAAAGCCAATAGTCTTTCAAAGCTTCATCAAATGGCAGCCATACATCTCATTCTACAAAGTTCAACAAAATGGTGAGGGGGGGAGAAGATAGCTAACAACCTCACAATGGATGTCCAGCCTCAGACAGGAAGGAAAGATTTGAATCAGATGGAGAAGATCAGGTTGCATGCCACATTAACCCTGGGAGATTTTCTTTGTGTATGTTTGGAACAATAAAGAAAAGTCTCCAGCATGTTCAAAGAATGGTTAAGAATGCTCAAATAATCTTAAATCTGGAGGCAGTTGTGGAGAGCACTAAGGAGGCAACACCATGGAATAAAAAAAGGCAAACATAGACTACAGATTTTTATTTGTAAAGCAGTAAGCAGGTACAGCTTCAATTGCAGCTTAAAACCCTGAGTTAAGATCGTTTATATTTTATTTTAGAAGTGGGCAGGTAACACAATAAATATCTATACTTCCACATTTGCATTGAGTCATGTTAGTCCCAGTTGTGCTATTACTCAGTACACAACCTTCTTTATGAGCTGCATTCTGAGCCATGAGAAAGTTCAGATAACTGGTTCTCTCTTACTGTGATTAGGGTTGCTGGTGAAACCTATTCTGTTCCAGCAATTTATGTATTCAGTTCTTCTGTATAATACTGTTCTACCTGCTGTGTCTCTCATAAACCCATCAAGGATCAAGGTTGATCTGAAATTAATGAGGAACCCGGCTCTGAAAACTCGAGCTTTTTGTTCTCCCCTGATGACAGTCTTACTACATATGAGTTTGTATATCTGTGAGCTAACTCAGAAACCCAAGTACAAAATTCAGCATTTTGGATCATTTTGTAGATTTGCAACTCTCCCAAAGATCAGTGGCTTTAGAGAACAGAAAATAACAATACCGTTTTCACACTGATCCCTTTGATGTAAAGCTTTTCTGCTGTTGTGATTTACTTGTGAGAAATTTCTAAGCAATTGATTTTCTAATAAGATCATGTGGAGACCAAATATCAGGCTGTTCATCTGAATTACAAGCGGCATTAAATACTGGTACAAAAAGCTGTATCATATGATCTGGAAGGCAGATCAGACTTTGATACCAATACTAAGGGTGAGGATTACAAGCATAGATGTTTGAGGGCCAATGGTGGTTTCCTGCCCATCAGAAATATGTGTTTTGTAAATCCTATAAGTCTTAATCACCCTTTCAAGAACAGGTAACCCTTGAAAATGTTTTATACAAAAAAAATTGATCTGTCACAAGTTCCTGGGAGAATTCAATCATTCTCTCTTCAGCAGTTACTATGAGACTTCATCTAGGTTCAAAAGATAGGCTAGACTACAAAAGACAAAAATTATCCCTGTTAATCAGCAAATTGGGGATAAAATGCTAAGTACCTTATGAACTGCACAGAGAGTGCTCTAAGCACTGTGAGGCAGTATAGTACATTATCCACAGGAGTTTGTTCCAGCTGAAACCAAACTCATATGATGTTTGAATGCTGGTACATATGCTTAACAATGCCTAAGGTGCTGCCTGTAGGAATATAAGAGGCTGCCATATACTAAGTCAGACTGCTGATCCATCTAGCTCCAATATTATTACTTTGACTCATAGCAGCTCTCTGGGGTCTTAGGCACCAATCTTTCCTAACCCTACTTGGAGATTCTAGGTCTTCCCTGGTGGTCTTTCATCTCAGCATTAACCATTCCTGATGTTGCATAGCTTCCAAAATCTAATAAGAACTGGTGTGTTTGTGGTGATATGGTGGAACTACATGCAGGGAGGAAACATATACGATGTCATAATAGTGATTTCATTAAATTGGCATTTCCAGTTTCTGACACTGCATGTATTCAATGTCTAATGACTGGAGTGATCACATGTCTTGCACATAGAGAGAGGGTGGAATTTCACTGTGATTCATCCCTTAATCTCTCTCTCTCTCTCTCTCTCTTGTAATGAGCTAGAGAATACTCTGTAAATTGGCTCTGTACAAGATCAACTGTAAGCTTTGCACTATGAGCCAGCTGTTGAACATGGATAGATGTTTCTTCTGTTTTCTTTTATGTGGTTTATTCTTTTCTCATGTCTTGTATAATATGATCTGTAACATGTTTTTGTTGGTTCAACTTCTTGAGCAGCCTGCTCTGCATACAATTTATTTATTTATTTTTTAAAGAGTGGCTGAGGTGTAAGCTGGACTGTATTGATCTGGGATACCTGGGTCAGTGCTGATCTGGAATGTACAGTGTTGGTCAGAATAAAGAACCTTTAGATCCTTGATCCAGCAGCATTTCTCTAAATTTATCAGGCTCCAGTAGGTTCTACTGGTAAAAACGTCATGCCAAAGTAGATGAAGTGGATCCCGAAGTTGAAAAGTTAAAGAGTAATTAATAATAATTATATGCTATCAACACCTATTGATTTTGTCTTATAGCAGCACTTTATAGGGCAGGGATTCCCAACCTAAGGCCCATGGGCTGGATTAGGCCAATGGCACCATTTCACGTGCCCCCCCCCCACCCCTCCAAGGGCATTCAAGAAACAAAATGGCAGCCCCTTTGAAGTTGTTGGGGCAAAATGGCCACCCCAATCTTGCAGGCAGGGCAAAATGGCCATCTGGCCTTTGAAGCTGACTGAGAGTGTGTGACCCAGCCCCTGGCCTGAAAACGTTGGGAACCCCTGATCTAGGGTTAATATTTCCTTCTTATGGGGTCATCTTGAGGGAATGCAGATCACCCAAGGTCACACATGCTACCTCTCGTGTGGAACTGAACTCCCAATTTCTGTCTCTTCAGCTAGATACCTAACTCACTGAGCTACCCAGAAGCTATATTTCTTATACAGGTAGCTGAAGTAATTATATCAGATTCCTTCCAGTTACTCCATAGTTTGGAAATAACTGCTTACAAACAACATATTCTAAAAGTACTATTGTATTGAATTACTTTCAAGCTTTGGTGTAATTCACTAATAAGAGACACCAAAAGGTTGTGACAGTGGATGTAGGAGTTAGCTTTAGAAAGAAGCCAAAAGTACATTCAACCAATAGAATTGCAGGTGATTCTGGTCATGGTTACAACAAAATAAAATCATGCATGAGTATCTGGAGGGTCTGTATTTGAATATGTTAAAAGATAATTCCAGAAAGAAATAATTTCTCTCCATTATCCCTAACCTGGAAGAATACCCTATGAATCTTATGAGGTAATTTCTTTGACCCTAATCATCAGTGTAGGAAGATTTTGACTGCTAGTTACAGGTATGTGTCTCTGACCGCTGAAGTTTAATGAGCTTGCCTGCATCGACAGAATTATGTCTTGTTCTCCCCAGAACCAAATATAATGAAGTTGCTCGTTAAAAATAATGAGACACCTTCAAAATGATCCCTGATCTACAGCATCTATCTGCAAAATATCTTCTTTTCAATTGAAAAAATAATTAGATTCAATTGAAGTCCTCAACTATGGAAAGTAACCACAGAATCATACTTAATTTCCAATTGTGCATGGAAGATAAGTGATGAATCAGCATTTGTGCTCCGTTACTAGTTACAGCAGTTGAAAGTTTTTGACAAAATTCCTGTGCCAATATCATGTAATATATTGGTGTCAGTTACTCTGACATTGATATTTGGTTTAAGTTCAAGCATCGCTTTTCACACTGGACACTGGCTTATGAAGCACTTCTTGAGCCAGGATTCAAAGTAATTTCAATTGCCAGGAAAATGTGAAAATTTATCTCTCAGCAAAGAAATTCACAGAATAGTGATTGCCAGGCAAAGCAAGACTTCCCCATTTGGCAGTCTTCACTTTTATGTTCTGCAGAGCACAGAGTCCGAGTGCTCAGTTCAAAATCACAATGAAACATAAGTCCTCTGAATCAAAGCAGTAACAGATTGTAATTGTATGATCCATGGAGTATTGCAGCAATGTGGATCTCTCTTTCTCTGTGTACACAGTGTAGCCATGAAATAGATTTATCATTGTAAAACTCAGTTATCACTCTGCTATCCCATTATAATGTCACTATGTGTTCTAATGAAAGATGCCCTAGAAATGAGGGAGCATTCCATACTGGATATAACATACATATTTCTTTCAAATGACTCCTTGCAACCTTCTCAATGTAAACCCAGCACGGCTTGGGATTTGTTGGTTCTTCCTCATAGATCTTCCATCCGACATCCTCTTTGGATTTGCCAGGATTCTTTGCAACCATGCTTTGAAGCAAAAGATTAAATTTAATCATCATGAATCACAATGGTTACATTATGGTTCCCAAGCCACACAGGCCCAGATACTGTACCTAATATTGACAAACTGAACCAATATCACCCTACTATATTTAGTAAAGGTAAAGGCTGCCCTTGCTTGAAAGTCAGTCATATCTTACTCTAATCTCCATTTTCAGCCAAAGAGCTGCCTGTGTCTGTAGAGATTTCTGTGGTCTTGTGGCAGGCATGGGACACTGTTACCTTTCCCACAAAAGTGATACCTAGTTATCTACTTGCAATTTCTTGCTTTCAAACTGCTAGATTGACAGGAGCTGGAACATTGGAGCTTACTCTGCCGTGCAGTTCAGTGTGTTAACCACTAAGCCACCACAATCACTATCTTTAGATTGGTCCTATTTGATAGGAGTTGGAAGGTTGGAGTATTCAGTGGATTAATGAAATACAGGAAAAGTAACATGGAAACTTTAACTCTATCCCTGATCTTTGCACCAATCATATTGCTGACATCATTTATAACTATCTTTCTTTCTTTTTTTATATTCTCAGAAAATACTCAAGAATAACCACTCATTTGAAGGCTTTAAATACTGGTTTGTGAACATGAAATCTTTGTTATTCAAGTCTGATCCTGAACACTAATTTAAGTATCTCTTTCTTGATGTGGAAATACATTATATTTGTCACAATACTGTTTCTGAATATGTCACCACTATATCAGCAGCTATCCTCTCAGTTCCACAAGAGAATGTTTATTATGATTTGTGGTATCTTTATGGTATTTTTTGCTATGCCATGCTGCATTGACTGACTTCTGTTGACATAGTGTAGGAAACGGATGAGATAATGATGATGTACTGACACAAGGAATGTGATCAAGCATGTTAGAATGCAGAAAAATAAGATCTGAACACTTACATTCCATTTTTATTCAGCAGTTCTGTGATAAGCATAATTTTCTGTTCTCGCCTTAGCTGAATGACAAAGGAAGTAAGGGTTTGACTACACTATAGAAATAAATTGAGTCATGCTTTGAGTTTTTTGCAGCCGATTTATTGTCTTTGTGTTGGTGTGTGTATCCTAATGGGGGACGGGGTTGATGGTAGACCAATAAGGTATTTCAATCCAGAGGGCTGCATGGGATTTCAAATTGTTGCACTTAGAAGCAATTTGGCAGTTCAACACTCTAGGATGGAAGTGCTAAACATCTTTCAGTCTTTAATTTTGTAAAATGTTTTTAAAGTGATAGAGTGCATAAGCGATTATGCAATGCAGCATTATAATTCAGATAGTTTAAAAAAAACTTACAAGTGTTGGGACACTGCTCTGGGGATAGAGTGGTAGCAGGGAAACATGTAATTTTTTTTAAATCAAGTAAAGCAACTACACTTATATACCACCCCATAGTGCTTAGTGCACTGGGTGGTTCACAAGTTAGTTAGCATTTTGCCCCCAACATGCTGGGTACTCATTCTACTGACCTCAGAAGGATGGATGGCTGAGTCAACCTTGATTCCTATCAGGATCAAACTCACAAAATTTTGGCTGCAATGCTGCAGTTTAACTACTGTGCCACCAGGGCTCCTGGTGGGATTTCAAATAGCACTTCATTTCATAAGAATATATTAGCTATGCCACTAAAAATATTTTTAAAATAAATCTTGGAGATATCTATCCCTCCTGCAGCACCGAAGTGTCAGAAGCTTTCTCCCATTGATCTCATTAACAACTTCCATGCCAGCAGCTACACTCACCTTCACCTTGCTTTGTCCACTTCCTTAACCAGTGATGGTGAACCTCGGCACTCCATGTGTTCTTGGACTTCAATTCCCAGAATCCCAAGTCAGCACTCCTGTTGATCAGGGCTTTTGGGAATTGATGTTCAAGAACATCTGGAGTACCAAGGTTGGCCATCACTGTCCTAGACCAACCACTTCCTCTCTCTCATCACAACACAGCCAACTGCACATACCATGTACTAGCAGGAATAGCAGCTCCTTCTCATGCTGCACAGCACCCATCTCTGCCACTATTGCTTCTTCAGCAATAAGGTTTTACTGGGCCAGGGTGCTAACCTGACACCCAGCTCTCCTCCTTTCTCATCCAAGCTTGTGACCAGCAATGGCAGAGTCAAAATAACCCATGACTGGTTTTTAAAATTAACCTATTTTGAATAAAAAAGAAGTGTGCTTCGCTGTACATCATATAGTTCCTGATGTCTTTTTACATCAATTTACACTTTGGGCAGCCTGAGGGGAAATATTGATGTTTAGATGAGCCCTAAATAAGGTGCTATGCAGAAGTAAGATATTTCTAAAAGAGGAAGTTTAGTTTACAGGAGATGGGATCTTGCAAGTTCTGCATTGATCCAGCCATTATAATTTTGCTAGGGTCATTTTAATTATGAGATAATCCCACGTGTATTTTGGAAGCAATTTTCACTGGTCTCAGTAAAATGCATTTCCATATGAAGACTGGAAAGTCAAAAACGACTGGAGGAAAAATTGAAGGAAAGACATGGCATCCTCATTTGGTGATCATAGGGTTGGGGAAAATGATGATGATTAATTTCAAGAGCTTTTCAGCCATCATGTTTGAACAGTGGCATTTTATCCATTGAAGTGATTGAAGTGAAAAAATCCATTAATTTGACTAATCAGATCTTAAAGTATTTAAAAAGTCACTTAATTCATTTTGAGCACATCCTTCCCAGGATGTAGTTTACAAACAGTGATAACTCAATGGGACTTAAAAATAGGGACAAGTAAGAGTTTTGTTCCACTTCAATTTTTTGTTAAGGATTTAGCAACATTTGCAAATTTCTTCCCATTTGGCACTGAAAGAATTTTACAGTAAAATCCCGGCATACGACTGTCCTGAGTTATGTTTGTTGCAGGCTACGATCTCAGATTTAATTTTAAAAAAGCCCTGGGTTATGACCAATTTTTGGTTTACAACTGAAACTTGTGCTACAATATTTTAAACTATAAGATGGTAGTGATCTCCCTGCCATTTCCATGCTGTTTAGGGACCTTATCCGACGATGATGATGGTACCTCTGCAGCAGTAAGCACTGCCTTGTGACTTTGGGTGGAGGGTTGGTGGCCATTTTTAATCCTAACATGGTGGTGGTGGCCATTTTGGAGTTAAGGACTACATCTCCCAGAAATCTTGGTGAGCATTTTCAAGTTCAAAATGGCCAGCACCACCATGTTAGGATTCAAAATGGCCACCACCCCCTCCACCAAAAGTCACAATGCAGTGCTTACTGCTGTGGAGGTGCTGTCGTTGTCATCAGATAAGTTCCTCAAATGGGGTGGAAATGATAGGGAGATTGCTCCATTGTTTTTTTGGGGGTAAGGGATGATCACATCTGGCATTTATTTATTTATTTGTGCTTTTTTTTGTATTTTTTTTAAAAATATTATTTTTGTTCCAGTAATGACTTTTTAACATTTTCAATGCATTACTATGGGAAAATGTGCTTTGGGTTATGCTAGTTTTGGGTTATGACAGAGGCTGTTGGAACAGACCTCCATTGTAACCCAAGGTTTTATTGTACACTAGCATATTTTGCCCGGCGGTGCCGGGCTCTTTAAAATGGTTTTGGAAGGTTTTTGTTTTATGTTTATGCAAATGAGGTTAGTTTTTAATTGTGGTTTTTTAAATTTTTATTTTTACGCATGGGCTGTTATAAACTGTGATTTTTTATTTGTTGTTTTGGTTTTTTGGTTTTTAAAAAGAGGAAAGGATGATATATATTTTTATAATTATTGTATTTAACCAAATAATATGTTACTATGTGAATTTTTTAAAATAGTTGCACCTTGGATAATAATTTTTAAAATGTGTAAGAATATGTTTTTTAAAAAAATCAATGTTTCTATACTGTGTTTAGATGTTTTGTTTTTTGAGTGAAAACTTATTTCTTTTTTTAAAATTATTTGTGATTATTGTGAATATTTTTGAATGTTTTGATAACTTATTTCATTAATTTGGGAATTATTTGTAATTATTTTGAATATTTTTGAATGTTTTTCTCTTGTGGCCTCTGGGTGGGGCTGGTGAGCTTTTCTTGTAATTTACTATTTTTCTCTACTGTCCTCTGGGTGTTGCTTCTTTCTTTCCTCAGTTTAGTTCCAGTCATCATGGAGTGATGACGTCTCCTGGTAAGGTCTCTGGTTTTATTTATTTATTTGGAGGGGGTTGTTTTGGGTTTGGAGGGGGGTCTGTGTGTTTTTTCTTGTTTGTTTTTGGATGTTTTTGTGTTTCCTTTTTGTGTTTTTTGTTTTTGTTTTTGATTATTTTTGACTGTTTTTGGATTGTGTTTTTGGATGTTTTTGTGTTTACTTTTTGTGTTTTTATTTTGGTTTTGATTATTTTTGACTGTTTTTGGATTGTGTTGTTTTGTGTTGGGGGTGGGGGTATTTCTGTGGGCCAGTCTCGGGGGCTGGACCGCAGAAATACCATTGCCGCTTGATATGGCATTGGGGTGGGGGGTTTTCCATGGGCCAGCCTTGGTGGCTGGACCATGGGAATCCCTTCACCGTATGATGTGGCGTAGGGGGGAGGTATTTCCGTGGGCCGGCCTTGGTGGCCGGACCACGGAAATTGTATCGCCGCTTACATGTGGCATTGGGGTGGGGGTATTTCCATGGGCTGGCCTGGGTGGCCGGACCACGGGAATTCCCATCGCTGCTTGATGCGGTATTGGGGTGGGGATATTTCCGTGGGCCGGCCTGGGTGGCCGGACCACGGGAATCCCATCGCCACTGTATGTGGCGGTGGGGGAGTGGGGGTTCCGTGGCCTGCCTTTTTAATTTTATTTTTTCACGCACCGGCTGCCTCAGCGTTCTGCGCGCTCATGGCGCACAGGATGCTGGGGCTTGTAGTTTGGCGTTTGCGTTTTTAGCTTGTGTATAATTTTTTTCCTGCTGGTTTGATTTTGATTGGCTGCAGCGCATTTCCGAACGTTCCTTTTGCTCGCGCCTCTCAGCCTGATTGGCTCTGGTGCGGCCCGGCACAAGGAACGTTGGGAATAGAAGTTCCCTTTTTTTGTTTGCCTCCGGGGGGCTCCTGCCCCACTGGCACAAAATTCAACCCGACAGTTACCTGCGAACCCTGGTCGGGCGAGTGCATGGAGGCTCAGACGGGGCTAGTGGGGCCTGGCTAAACATCCTTTGTCACATTTCAATGGTTAATGCACCATTTTATAGGTATAGATAACAAAAAATATAAGATGTGGATCAAACAAATGCTAATATACTGTATAATCCATTCAAGTCCAAGACTTTAGGTGCTTAACCTTAAATCTCTGAATTTCAATTTCACTTTGATCATTCAACTACAATTAGAGCTGCAACTAAAATATACGCACAAATACAAATATAAACAACTGCAGAGTGTTCACTTAAAAACACTATGTTAACAAACTGAAAATGTAAGTACTGATGCAAATATCCACAGAATTCAATGTGTAAAAAAAGATAAAGGTAAAGGTCACCCTCGCTTAAAAGCTAGTTGTATCTGACTCTAGGGTTCAGTCCTCATCTCTGTTTATAGCTAAACAGCCAGCGCTGTCTGTGTTTGCAGATGTTTCCATGGACAGGTCATATATATAAGCAACCGGGAGTTTGAGGGTGGGGAAACTGCTAACTCAGGATGGGCAAAGTCCACCATGGCTACCCCCTGGCTATGGTCCTGTGTGGCAAGCATGACTAGACATGGAACACTGTTTACTTTCCCACCAAAATGGTACCTATTTATCTATTTGCAATTTCTTTCTTTCTAACTGATAGTTTGCCAAGAGCTGGGAAAGAGATGGAAGCTCATTCCATTGTGCAGTACTCAGGTCTTGAACTGCTGATCTGCTGACCTTCCAGTCATCAAGTTCAGTGTCTTAACCACTAAGCCAGCACAGTGCAAACAAATTAAAACACATATCTTTTTGTTCTGAAAAGTTTCTTTCCTTAAGCATTATAGATATATAGAATATGCACTAAATTCTCAGTTCCCATCAGTTGTGGCTGTGTTAACTGAGCAAGACACCTCATTGACTAATTTTCATTTCATTTTTCAACTGCATTAGTTTTCTCACTGCCAGGGGATCAAAATTAAAGCAATATTGATTTTTCTTTCTCAGTTTCCCCATAATTGGTGCAAACTGTCTCCAGGGCTCTTTTGCCTTAAAAATAAAACACACATAGACATCAAGCACATAAGAACCAGTTGACTGTCTAAAACTATGCTGACAACCCATTTGTACTTTTGTTCAATTTGTATTACTTGTATTAAAGGTATACTTGTGTTAAAGGTATACTTGTGTCAAAACATTCGCACCATAACTCATTTTCTTTTCTTCTTCAGAGAAAGATAAAATACCCTCAATCGTCCTGCAGAATGAAGAGAGTAGTTTTGTGCTTCCTTGTTCTTATATATCAGAAGTCAGATTCTATATGTCTCAACAGCTGCATGGCAAGCAGATCCATGTCTCCTCTATGCTGGAAATAGTGAGTTTTTTTTGGTTAAAAATATTTTCCAAGAATTATTAACATTTGCAAATTTTTTCATTTACTAGATAGAAATAATGTAAATGTTCTTCCATTTTAATGTATTTCTTCAGCATTTGGGAACATTTAATTTATTGTTCATCTATTTGAGTCACACTCAGTTCCTCTTTTGAAGAAATTCAGATGTCTTCTTCTTTCATGTCCAGATCAAACATAGAAGTGCAAAAGAGAATCACTTTCTTCGCTCTGTCATTGGCCAAAATTAAGTCTTCATTAGTGCATGTTTTTGATAGTAATTGGCAGATAAGCAAGTGAGCCGGATTCTGTATCTCTCCACATTCACACAGCACATAGTTGTCTGCCAGCAGCTCCAACTTGAACTGGTCTTACATTTAGTTATTCTGGCCCTCAGCCTGTTCAGGGTCCTCAAACTGACATAGACAAGATCGAATTCATCAGCCATATCCTCCTTTAATGTTATTCTTTGTCCAATGAGCTCTTTCCTCCACTTTCTACTTTGCTTTTGCTCTTGCGTACTCTCAAGATTGTTTGTTCTTACCATAAAGCTCTTCTTGGATCTGAGCCAGCAGACTTGAGGCTTATATCCATTCAGAGGATGTCAAGGGTCATTCTCTTGTGTAGTTCTCTGGGTGTCTGCTGCTACTCCTCTCCTTATACTAGGTGAAGTGATGCCAACAAGAGGATATATTTTCTCAACTGGTGCAGGTTTGAGGCATCTTGTCACAATGCACAGCAATGTCAAGATTCTGGATACTTTTTGCATTTTTGAAACACAATTGGGCATATCGCAAGCAATGACAAACTTGTTTTGCCAGCTAATCTTTCTCACACCAGATCAAACCAAAGGAACTGATTAATTAGAGGTGACTAATACATATATTCATATGTAAAGGAAATCCATAGAAAATAGTGGCATGGGGAATTCCGGTTTACGGAATATTTTTTGGAATAGATTAATTGGTTTTCAATGCATTCCTATGGGAAAACCGCATTTCGGTTAAAGTATTTTGGTTTTCAATGCATTCCTGTGGAAAATTCAGTTGAAGTAATTTTTACCATAAGAAACGTCCCAGAGAATGCACTAATTACGTTAACCAAGGTTCCACTGTATGTGATTAGTTTCTAGGCAGCCTTCAGATTCAGATTACACAATCAGGTTGTTTAGGTTCTATAGTAATTTTTCCTATTTTCCATGGGGGTGGGCACAGAATAAACAATATAACACACAGGAAGAACATCAGGTCATTAAAGATTTCTATCAAATCATGGAATCAGTTCATTTGCATCATGTCTGTTTTAGCAATAGACTTTATGCAACTTGTGAAGCTACTACAAGACAGCAGATGGCAGCATTTCAAAACATCTTTGCAGCTCCTTTTTTAACCTAACATCAGCAATCAAGTTCAAAATAAGATGTTTAATTGACTACTGAGATTGTTTAATATAAGCCAGATCTCACTTATTTTAAAATGACAGCATTGTCCATCTTTTGTGTTGCTCAATGTGTTGACCTGATACCTTAAGACAGCGGTTCTCAACCTTTTTAAGCCAGGGGCTGGATCACGCTCACTTAACTGTGGGAGGGCTGGACTGGTGTCCTCCCTCAGCACTACCATTCCCTCATGCCACCATTGCTGCTGCCAACACTCCCACTCCCACACACGCCACCAGTCCAGTCCACCAACACTTTTCCCCATGCCACCACTGCCACCACCAACACTCCCCCCACAAAACACTCCCCCCTTCCAACACTCCTGCCCCTTCCAACACTCCCCCCATACCACCAATCCACCAAACACTCCCCACCACCACGCTGCCACTGCCACTGCTGCTGCTTCCCTGCTTACTGGCCTGCCATGGTAGATGTCCTGCCTATCCTTGCCCAAACTCAGCCAGAGTGGCACCTGAGAAGGACATGGGCACTTGCGGGTATCTGCCACTTCTGCTTCTGCTGCTGCTGTCCTTTCCCCCTCTGCCTGGCTTGGCATGTCCCTAATTTAATTTAATATTTCAACTTGTTTGTCACCCACTCTGGCAAGCCCGACTCAGGGCGGCTTACATAATTTAAAACTTCATACAGTAAAAGCAGTTTAAAAACCCTCACCCACATTAATAAACCCACCCACCCCAAGAAGCAGAGAGAGGGTACATCTCATGTTAAAAGCCAGCAAGCAGGAGCCACATTGCCCTCAGGGCTCCATACCTGCCCCGCCAGCCAGGCCTTAAGTCCTTTCCTGAAGGGCAGTAGCTCCATCTGCAACCGTAGCTCTACTGGCAGGAGGTTCCAAAGGGCCCGAGTGGACACGGAAAAGGCCCTTTTTCTTGTGCCAGAGAGGTGGGCCCCCCTGGCTGATGGAACAATTAAGGAGTCCCTCCGGTCCACTCTGGTTGGATGGACAGATGTTCTTAGGGCGATGAGATCTCTTAGGTATCCTGGCCCACTACCACGTAGGGCTTTAAAGGTCATAACCAGCACCTTGAATTGCACCCAGAGGCCAACTGGTAACCAGTGCAGCTCCCGGAGCATGGGTGAGGCCCGGGCATAATGCCCACACCCCATCACTACCCGGCCGCCGCATTCTGGACCAGCTGCAGCCTCCGAATGGTAGTCAAGGGCAGCCCCACGTAGAGCACATTGCAGTAGTCTAGTCTGGAGGTAACCAGAACATGTGTGACCATAAGCAAGGAGTCCCTATCCAGGAGTGGGCACAACTGGCATATCACACGGAGTTGTGTAAAGGCCTTCCTGCCCATGACCGCTACCTGTTCTTCTAGCAGCAGTCGAGAGTCCAGTAGGACCCCCAAGTTGTGCACTGGGTCTGTCTGGGGCAGAGTAGCCCCATCCAAGACCAAAGATGGGAGCTCCCTGAATAACGTAGGACCCCGAACCCACAGCCACTCAGTCTTGCTGGAATTCAATTGTAACCCATTGGCCCCCATCCAGACGCCCACAGCCTCCAGACACCCAGATAGGACTTTGACAGCATCGCTGGGGTCCTCATGGGCCGAGATATACAACTGAGTGTCATCCACGTACTGGTGGTACCACCCCATGGGAACGGATTATCTCTCTAATGCTGATCTGTATCAGGGCAGATGTTGTAAGCCTTCTTACAACATCTGCCCTGCTATGGATCAGTGTTAGAGACACACCAAGCCAGGCAAAGGGGAAAAGGATAGTGGTAGTTATGTCAGCAGCAGAGGGCGTGTGGGTGTGGGCTGGATGGAATGGCTGTAGGGTGAGAACCCCTGTCTTAAGGCTAAGCTTAATGTTATGCCATTTATGTGTGAGTGGCATTTATGTGCCCATCATGTTTACTTCTCAAATGGGGTTGTGAATTACCCTTTTATGATATAAGGTGCATGTACAAAAGTAGCTGAAGACTCCCTAGATACTGTTACTGTAAATTCTATTCTCTCAGTCTTGCTTTTAGATGAGAAGTGAGTAGGATGAGGGGAGTGTCATCAAACAAAGAAGAGCAACCAAACATGGTGGAGAAGAAGGTTCGCTTCCTTTCACCTGAATAACAAAATGGTTGACAATGAGAGAGTGAAGCACATATGGTTGCATTCTTTTATATATTGATTCTGTGCACCAGTGTCCATGGCACTTTACAGAAATTAAATTGGCCACTTTTCCTAAGAGGTTACAGTTTAAAGTTCAACACTATGGGAAATTAAAAGAGAAAGAAGAGGGCATTAAAGGTAGGCAAACGTGATCAATAGTAACAGAAATAAACTGAGTTAGCCAACTGAGTTAAATTTGGGAACTGGTTTAAACGTAGCTGTGGAAATTAGAGTTGGAGGAAATTACAGGGAGCAGTTCAACTGAAATATGTTGGACCTTATACTGGTGCCCCAGTTATGGTATCACATCAAAGGTAGATCTGAGAAGCTGCATTGAGTTCTGCTAAGTTCCTCCTCCTGCAACTTTCACTGGCTGTTCACCTCAGATGGTCACACCCAGGCACACTTCCTCCTTTCTCCCTGTAAATGGTTTGTTTCCCAGAGGAATAATAGATATCTTAGAACTCCGAACTGAAAGGGATCCTACGGATCATCAAGTGTAGTCGCTGTCAAGAAGGCACAGTGGCGAATCAGACACTCAACCTATGGCCCATAAACCAGCAGGTCAGAGGAAGAAACCTAGCAGTTCAAAATCAAGAAATTGCAAGTAGATAAATAAATACCACTTTGGTAGGAAGGTAAATAGTGTTCCGTATTTAGTCATGCCTGCCACATGTCCATGGAAACATCTGCAGACGCTATAAACAGAGATGAACACTGAACCCTAGAGTTGAATACAACTGGCTTTCAAGCAAGGACGACCTTGACCTTGACCTAAGGCAGTAATCACCTCTTCCCATGCAAAGGTCCCTTCAATCTTCTGAGACAGAAAATATCTTTCTACAATCAGCATGTTTGATCCTATAGTTTGCTATGGTGAATGGGATTTTGTTAGCTTTGACCCCTTTCCCCCCAGACATGTTTCCTTCCTCTTCTTTGAGGATATGTGCAGATACAATTTTAGCAATTATTGTACTCATTTATGCGCAATTCCTTGTATGTGAAGTTGGGATTAAAGTCATTTAGAGTTAAATCCTTCATAAGCCTACTCAGAAGTACATTTCAATGAGGTGAATAGGGTTTACTGCCAGATGACTGGTTATTGAATTGCAGCCCTTGTTAATTTGAAACAGTAGAAGATGGCAGTCACCAGAAAAGATTATATTAATCTTAGAAACAGTTGAAGGAAATCAGAAAGGTGAAAGGCAAGCCATGTAATGGTTGATATTTGTTCCATAATCATAGATACCTAGGAGACTGAAGCTGTGGAGTAATACAATATCAGAGGTGAGCCTATTTGTCTCAGATCCATTCCTGGAACACTGACTTCCTGCTAGGGATGAAAAATCTTCACTGATTCTGATCTTGCAGGTGTTAACAAAATTGTAGCACATTTTCTTTGTAATAGCTGAGGTTATGAGACTTTTTTGTCCCCAGATCAATTGGGACTTTTTGAGGAAAAATTTACAGATGAAGGTTTTTCACAAAATTCTTTATTCTCAAAATACAATGGGTTTTTTTTGCAGAAAATACAAAATGTTTAGCTAGTGCTGCTGCAGACAAAGGATGCTCAATCACACACACCCTTCCCATTTCGATGAAGAACCAAAAAGATGAAACTTTTTCCCCAGGAGGTTGACTCAATATGTTGAAGGACTCCTTTTTCTCAAGAATACTTTGTTAGTCTTCCTTACTACCAACTTCCCACAGTTTTAGAACAGAAGTAATTTTATTTATTTATATATATATACCACCCATCTAGGATTTTATCCTACTCAGGGCAGTTTACATCTTTAAAAACAAAGATATTTTATTGTGAAGAGCAGAAGTGGTCTTGTTATTACAGCCCAGTGTTGTTGTTGCATTTTTTTAAGCTTCTGAGGTGGAATAAGCATTATCACCCACCCAACCATTCCGAAAAAATATTTTCCAAAGGTCATTTTTCTGTTTTCCTCCCTCCAATGGGTATTAATTACAAGTTCTGAAGTAATAGAAAATACAATTCTAGCTATTTTAATCTTCATTTCTCATTCCTCTTTTTAATCATTTGCTTCATTGGCCACTTACTTGCTTAATTTCACTGAATTATTATACCACATCATAGAACACTGTACCCTGCTCTCTGTGCTTGGAAAGATGCCACATTACAGGTCTTTAATAACTTTAAAATGGACTTTGGCTGTGGTCAAGAAAGCCTATAAAATGTTCTACAACATTTACTATAGATAGGAAAGTGAACCTATGCTTATTGAAGTAATTGAAATGTTAGACTACCAGAAAAAAGAAATGTATCAATTATTTCTGGACACATTTGCAAGGTGAGTGGAGAAAACTCAAATTACTGGCAAGCCAACCCCACTGTCACCTTTATGTTCAAAATGTTCCCATAGAAATGAACACATATTATTGTAACAACAATGGTGACCCTGAGAGAAGTAGGAACTAAAACATAGGCATAAACCAGGAGTTCTCAAACTTTTTAAGCCAGGGGCCCGGTCACACTTCCTCAAACAGCTTTGGGGGCTGTATGGCCATTTTGCCTCCCTACACCACATAGCACTTCCTGGTGTGGTGGAGGTGGTGTGGGGGCCACATAAAACCTGCAGGTCACAGGTTGAGAATCCCTGGTATAAACACAAAGACAGCCCATTCCAGATAGAAATCACCATTTTATGCCAGCCCAAGTGAATGAGGCGTGGAGGAAAGAAGTTGGATGGGAAAATACAATCAGATCTAAAAGCCAGGATGGATGAAAGGTAATTGTTTCTAATTTAATAAGGAAAAATGTGGGCCTAATTCGAGTTTCTCATCCCAGCCAGATTAGACAATTGCATTAATTATTGAACAATAATTTATGTAAATCCCTTGTATTCAGTGGATCTACTTTAGCTGAAACTAGCTACTGAATTTATTATCAAATGTATACATGGTCCACCAGATGTTAGGACCAAATTTTTGAAACCTCTCTGCTTAGTTCCTAGCCCTAAGAGTCAGTGAGATATAGCCTGATAACGTAGCTGGTACCTAGAACTGCTACTCTCTGCAATTGCTCTATCATGATCTTATCAATGCCAATTGCGCTCAGATGTTTTTTCAACCCTTTTGGGATTGCTCCCAGTGCTTCTATCACTACTGGTATCACTGTTGCCCTATTCTACCAGAGATGCAGTACTTTAGTTACTGTTAGTTGTTATTGTTTTAAAAAATCTACCATTAGACTCACAATTGAAGACTGGTATCAAATTAACAGTTCAAGAACCTAAGAACTGTTAAGGTAACATCTAAGTATATAGGCAGTTTCTAGTAAAGTTGTTTTTCTTTTTGTAAACCTAGGATATTCAAGTACAATAAATCCCAAATTTCCAAATATCTAGGGAGTCCGTTAGGTAGTGCTCCAAGGGCTCCAATTGCTATGAGTACAATAACAGATTTCATTTTCCATAAACACTCAACACCAATTTGCAAATTGCAATTGTTTGTAATTTTATCTCGATTTTTGTCATCTATTTGTGCATCCCCTAGTACAGCAGGACTTAGTTTCCACAACTGTTATATCAGATTGTTATGAATCAGATATCTTTCTTTTCAAATTATAAAGTCCCATATTATTTTGACTCTCAATTTTCTAATACTTTCTCAGCCAGATGTTCCCAATAACTTCTACCACATTAAAATCCAAACATCTGCCAAAATTTCCAATGAATATTTTTGCAACCCTGTCATGACGTTGCAAATAACACAGGTCTGCAACCAAAAAACTGCATAAGATTTTTTTTACCGTTTCTTATAGATTTTTACTTAGTGAAACCAAGAAAAATACTTTAAAAATTCCATCACATCAAGGTTTCTTGCAAAACTCGTGTTTTTAGTTTAATTTAGTATGAAGCTTGCCTTTAAACCAAAATCTGATATCCTATTCTTGATTCTAAAACACGTATCCAAAAATTATTTCTTACTTTCATTTAATATTTATTAGAGCTAGAATCAAGAATAATGCAAAGAGAAAATAAGAGGAATGGTGTGTGTGTGGGGGCGTAGTCAGTGGTGGGCATCAGCAGGTTCACACCAGTTCGCCAGAACCAGTAGCATAAATTCTGGCTGGCCGCATCCATCCAAGTTTTGAAATAAAGTAGTCCTAATTCGGGTACAATGCAGGGCTTTCCCTCTGGCCATGCCCACCATACCAGACCCACAGTGTGGTAGTAAATTTTTGGATGTCCACTACTAGGTGTAGTGTAGGTTTAGTGGTGTGAGGAAGCTCAGGTGATCATGTCCCAACAGTTTGTTTTGTTTTTTGTAGCGAACGGTGAACATATCCATGAATCTTACTGGCTGGGTTGAGCATGTTTTGACTGTTCTCTGGGGTATTATAAATGAGTATAAACATGCCTACTGACAGATTTGATCATGTTTCAACATGCTAAATAAGTTCAGGTTCTTGGTTGCTGTATGAGTCATACTCAGTTTACATCCCGCATTCAAACGTGACTGTGCTCATTTTTAGTTTTGTATAATGGCTCCAAGAGCTTGTGTTATTTCTCCGGACAACTTCTGTTTTATTTGTGGTGAATACACTATTAAAAGTTGACAAAGAAACAAGTGATTTCGTGAAGCAAGTGTATTTTGCTTACTTCAAGTTGAAACTTGGGGATCAAGAGAAAGCATGGGCTCCTCATAAGGTGTGTAGAAGATGCGAAAATCTTCATTTGTGGATTAAAGGTAAGAAAACCTCATTCCATTTTGGCATTCCAATGATGTGGCGTGAACAGCAAAACCACACATCTGACTGCTATTTCTGTTTGGTAGATGTGAAAGGCTTTAATACAAAAAATAAAAGGATGATATCTTACTCAAACCTTAATTCAGCTATTTGTCCAGTGCTTCATAGCTCTGAAATACCAGTTCCACACCCACCTTCCAGTTTGGATAATATCCTGAGCGATTCAGAGGATGGAGACACATTGCCTTCCCAGGAGGAATCTAGCTCAGATTTTTCTGTTGATGAGGTACGTCAACTTTTTTCTCAGAGTGAGCTCAATGACCTAGTTAGAGATTTAGGCCTTTCCAAAGATTCAGCCAAATTGCTGGGGTCAAGACTAACAAATAAAAACCTGCTGTCACCTGGAACATCATTTTCATGATACAGGCACCGAGAGAAAGAATTCACTCAGTTTGTCTCCAAAGATGGAAATCTCGTTTGTTGTAGTAATGTTCAAGGGCTAGTGAAATGCTTTGAAATAGAATATTTCATCTGAGTGGTGCCTATTCATTGATGCATCTAAAACAAGCCTCAAAGCAGTCTTGCTGCATAATGGAAATACATTTGAATCACTTCCTATAGGACACTCGGTGCATTTGAATGAAAACTATAAAGATTTAACTGTGATTCTTGACAAAATCAAATATCAAGAACACCGCTGGATGGTTTGTGGAGACTTTAAAATACTAACCATGTTGTTAAGCCAGCAGGCAGGTTATACAAAATATCCCTGCTTCCTATGTTTGTGGGTCAGTTGAGCCAGAGACCTCCATTGGACAAAAACTGACTGGCCACTTTGAGACACCTTAATCCCCGGCAGAAAAAATGTCATTAATACGACTTTGGTTCGAACAGAAAAGGTTTTATTGCCACCTCTTTATATTAAATTATGGCTTATGGGGCAGTTTGTTAAATCACTGCCAAAAGATGGGGAATGTTTCAGATATCTGTGTTCAAAGTTCCCAAAACTGTCTGAAGCCAAGTTGAAAGAGGGAGTTCCTACTGGCCCCGATATACAAAAACTGTTATCTGATTCCCTCTTTTTAGAAACAATGGGAGAAAAAGAAAAGGAAGTGTGGGACTCTTTCAAAGATGTAGTTCACAAGTTTTTAGGGAATACTAAGGACCCTCACTACAAAACCATTGTACAACGCATGTTGAATGTGAATAAAGGTCAAGGATGCAAGATGTGCTTAAAAGTTCATTTCTTACACTCCCATGTCGACTATTTTCCTAAAAACATGGGAGCCTACAGTGAAGAGCAGGGTGAAAGATTTCACCAGATTGTCCGTGATATCAAGAGACTCTACCAAGGAAGATGGAACATCAATATGCTAATTGACTACTGTTGGATGCTCAAATGGGAAATAGAAAATGTAAAGTGAAAGCATGTTCAGAGGAGCATAAAAGAGAAGAAGAAAAGATTTCACAAGCAAAAAGAGTGAACACAGAATATTAAGTATATATTATGAAGAAATTGTTTGTTTAATTATAAGAAATAATATGTTTAGTTCATTGTATTAAAATAGTTATTTTCTCATCACTCATGCTTTTTTAAATGCATATGCTTTTCTTCAGCTACTGTCTGTTTCACCTGTAAGAGTCCTCTGCCACCCTCAGTTCTTGGTAAGTGATCAATGTCACTTTTAGAGTGCAGGGCATAATGCATAGTCATTAGCTTCCTTGCTTTTTGATATAGGTTGTCCAATTCCATTTGAGTCCAAACAATTATACCAGGTGAGGATCATGATGACGATGATGATGATGTCATTGTCAAATTATGTTAAAACTATGTAACAGAGAGACCATGGGAAGCACTATAAGATATAAGATAAAATGAATCACTTAAAAATCTTTCCCTTGTCATTTTTATCTTAAAAATCCTGTCAGACTGTCACTGCCTTTAAAACTAACATTTAAAATTAAGCACAACTTTAGTATGGACATGTTCTAACCTAAACTTAAAACATCCCACTCTTAAACTCAGGTCCTTAATCTAATTTATAGGCTTTGATCCAAAATAAGTTCTCTTGAGAAGACTCATAGAAAGAAAGTTTCAGGAAAGGAATTCTATTGCCCATATCTTTACATGCAACACAAACAGCATAATTTTGGAGTTAGCTAACTTGCAAATTGCTGCAGGTTAAGAAGTCAACTTAGTTGTGAATTGTCATGCACTGATATGCATCATGATTTCTTAGCTTGACGTAATTCACCTCCAAAATGTCTGTGATTTGTATTACACTGGCATAAAGTCACAATATGATGGCTAATAACAAGACAATGACCTCATACTGCCTCACAGCCATTGTCTTGCTGAAGCAGGAGAAAAGTTGAAGTTCACCAAGTACAGATAATGTGGAATGGATGGCTGGTGGATCTTGGAGTTGCAATGAAGTTGAAAGTAGAGGCTATCGACCTGTGATCTGCCCAAACCTATGGTATCAAATAGTGGTACGCAGGTTAATGAATGCATTGGATAACTCTAAAATCGGATAATGCTATTAAATTTTGAATATTTTTTTGCACCGGATAACGTTATTTTAGTGTTATCCAATGCACCGTATTTTTCCCAGGTTGCTTTGGGCAATTTAAAAACCTCAGCCTGTGCATTCCTTGCTCTTGTGGGTTTGCACAAGGTGAGGGGTGTGTAGGAGGAGTTTTTGGGAGCCATTTGGAGTAAGATTTGGATTTTTCTGGATTTTTTCATCAGCATTTTGGGAAGCATTCTTTGCATTTTTGCTGCATTCTTCAGATTATTGGAGCATTCTTTGGGACAGTGAAAAGGTAGGCAGATGAGATTTTGGGTCCAAATGGCTTGGGGGTGGGGAGGTTTATGGAGGAGGGGTTAGGGGTCAATGTGTTGTCTTTTTTAGGAAATTCTTTTGCCCATTTGTTGTTTTTTTAACTGCTGGGGGGGGTGTTTTTGGAGTGATATTTTGGGGCTTGCTGGTGATTATTTTTTTAAAGAGATTCCATTGTCCATTTCCCCCCTGTGGAATTGTGTTTTTTTTGTTTTTTGTTTACTAAATTTGAACAAATGTTTTGGTGGGTGATGGTGATTTTTAAAAAAGAGATTCCATTATCCATTTTTTCCCCTGTGCAACTGCGGGGGGGGGGGTGTTTACAAAGTTTGAACCAGTATGTTGGTGGGTGATGGCGAATTTTTATTTTTAAAAAAAGAAATTCCATTGTTCATTTTTTCCTGTGGAACTGCTTGGGGGGTTGTTTACTAAGTTTGAACCAATGTTTTTTGTGAGAGGTGGTGAATTTTTGTTTTTAAAAAAGAGATTCCATTGTCCATTTTTTTCTGTGGAACAGCTTGGGGGGGGGTGTTTACAAAGTTTGAACCAGTGTTTTGGTGGGTGATGGTGATTATTTTTTTTAAAAAAGAAGAGATTCCATTGTCCATTTTTCTCCCTGTGGAACTGCTTTTTTTTTGGGGGGGGGGTCCTTTGCACATGGCTCCAGATGGGCACATTGCATGATGGTAAATGTAGTCATCCATTTTGGGCCTGCTTCTATAACTGTTAGCTTTTAAAATAGATTCCTGTGCACATGGGTCTCCAGATGGGCACCTTGCATGATGGTAAATGTCATCCATTTTTGGTCTGCTTCTATAACTGTTAGCTTTTAAAAAGGAGTCAGGAAAGCACTTTATAAAGTTTTCAAGAGTTTATAAATGTTTCATGGTTTGTTCCCTTTAGTGTCTTGCTATGAAGACAATGGAAGGAGCCGTAACAAGGCTAAACACAATTTTATTGCATGATGGTCAGGGTGAACATGTGGTAATGGCGGACAAACAGCTCTATTTATATTATACTGTACATTTGAATATACCGGTGTGGTAGCTCATTAGCTAGTGTCTGCGTGATGTCATTGGTCGTCACGCCCATCTTCTCCAGGTGCGGTGTGGCGGGAAGGTTTCCCGCTCTTTAGGTATTCGGGGAATCTGTACCATGTGAGCTGGATGCTCGCTACTGCCACCTGTGGCCACTTAGCTCGCATCCTTATACAGCCTGTTACAATGTGTTCCTGATTAGATACAATTGGATACATTGACTGATTACATTCTGTTAAAGGGAGCATTACACCATTACATTCAATACATAACACCCCTCCCCCCTAGGTAAGGACGAAGTTCTTCAACCACTGAGGCTTCCCGCAAGTTCGCTTTGGGTGAGTGGCAGCCGTGCTCTGACCTGGGGTGACTGCGTACTCCTGATTGCTATGTCCTCATCCTGCAACAGGAGAGGGTGACTCGTTAGTGATGGGCTGCGGGTTCTGAGCCTGGGATTGGGGAGGTCTCGGTGTGGGAGTAAACTCCAGGGATGTGAAACTGGGGTTTCTAAGGACTAAAGCAAAACCCCGCTATTCGCTCGGACGGGTGGGGGACCACTCCGAAAATTCCCCCTGGTTTCCAAATTCAAAATCTAACTTTTCAAAATCCTCCTCTTCCAAATTGTTCCTGTAGCTCGGGGTGGCAAAAGGATGCGGATTTGTGTCATTTCCCTCCCCCCCAGTGGTCTGTGTCTCCCCCTTGGTATAAACGGGTGGGGGAGAACCCTAACGTTGAATCCTCTGTTTGGTCACTCGTGACTTGCCTATCAACCACCCTACTCCTGAGCTGGTTGGCGTGCCTCCTCCAGAGGAGTCCTGTGCTTGTCTCGACAAAATGGATGACCTGGAAAGAGACTGGCCCCGTTTGCCCGACCGCTACTCCGGTCACCCAAGTCGGTTCGGCGGCCGCATAATTCCTGCAATGCACTGCCTCGCTGATCCCGAAACTCTTAGTGCTACCTATTTCTATGTTTCTACCCGTGTCCTCCACCCTGGTTGGGTCTAGGCGCAAGAGGATCGTAGTGGGTTTCTTATGCATAAGGAGTTCGGCGGGCGACAAACCCAACGCTAAAGGGGTTACTCGATTCCTTAATAGGAATTGGCATAGTTGCAGATTCAAATCCCTGGGGCCCATCCGACACAGTGCGCCCTTCGTTGTTCGCACCAAGCGTTCCGCTTGACCATTTGTAGCAGGGTGGAATGGGGCAGATGTGATGTGGCGAATCCTAGTTATCTCTATAAACCCCTGGAACTCAGCTGACGTGAAAGTTGTGGCGTTATTGCTCACGAGTACGTCAGGTAAACCGAAGCAGCTGAATACTCTCCGCAATTGCTTAACCGTCGCAGCTGACGATGTACTGGCCATTGGGATTACCTCCAACCACTTGGAGTAAGCGTCCACTATTATTAGGAACAGGGTGCCCCTGAAGGGACCCATGAAAACTACGTGCAGACGTGACCATGGCCCTCGGGCTGTGTCCCATTCTCTATGGGGAAGTCGGGACTCTTCGGGGTGGGTACCCTGGCAGCTCTCGCAAGTGCCAATCATGTGTTCTATGTCTGTGTCCAACTTGGGCCACCAGACAAATCTTCTGGCTAGCGTTTTAGAGCACATGATCCCCGGGTGGCTAATATGTAACATCTTGAGCACCTGTGACCTCAAAGCTTCGGGGACTACTACCCGCTGCCCCCAGAGTAGGCAGCCCCTCTCTAAGGACAGCTCATCTCTCCTTCTGCCATAAACCTTGAATTCCTCCGTGGGAGTGGTCGCTGGCCACCCCTTTTGCACCCATGAACTTACTAGAGCCAACGACTTGGTCCTTCGCTGTAGCTTTAGCAACCTCCGCTGGCAGTATCGGGGATGACTCTAGGGCCTCGATCAGGAGCACCTGGTGGTCCTGCTCGATCTCACACTCTGGGTGACCTGGAAAGAGCATCGGCATGGCTGATCTCCTTGCTGGGACAGTAGGTCAACACACACTGATATGCGTTGAGGAAGATAGCCCACCCCAGCATCCTCGGGGACAAGATCTGTGGGGTGGGCTTGTTAGTGGTAAAAAATCCTAATAGGGGCTTATGGTCGGTCACGACTGTGAACAGTCGGCCATAAAGGAAATCGTGGGACTTTTTGGTTCCCGCAACTATCGCCAGGGCTTCCCTATCTGTTTGCGCATAGTTGGACAGGGATCTCGAATAGAATACCACCTGGGCTTCTCGCCCGCTCTCTAGCACATGGCATAGGACTGCCCCCACCCCCACCGGTGAGGCATCACAGACCAGCACAATGGGTTTCTTGGGATCGAAGTGGGTCAAGACAACCTCGGAGGATAGAAGCTGCTTGAGCCCACAGAATGCCCATTTCTGGCTATCACCCCACCGCCAAGCCGCGTCTTTTTTGAGTAGCTTGTGCAGCGGCTCTGCCACCGATGCCTTTCCCGGCAGGAAAATTTAAGAGTTCCAGAAAGGACTGTAGTTCGGCCTTGGTGGTGGGGCGAGGGGCATTCTGCACTGCCGACACCTTGGACTGGCTGGCTTAATACCCTCAGGGGTTATCTGGAACCCTAGAAACTCTACCTCCTCTGCGAAAACACACACTTGTCTTTTCTCAACCTGAGCCCCGCTTTCTCGAACATGGTTAGCACCCGGTCTAACCTTTTGGCCAATTCTTGTTTCCCCCCCACCCCCATTATCAAAACGTCATCAAAGTAAGGGAAAACACCTGGGAGCCCCTTCAAAAGCTGTTCCACGAGGGACTGAAAAATTCCGGGGGCCGAATTCATGCCGAATTGGAGGCGCGTTACTTTAAAGGCTCCCTTATGAGTAACTATGGTTTGAGCGGCTGCTGCAGCTGGGGTCACCGTTAATTGCTGATATGCCTGTGCTAAATCTAGCTTGGCGAAACACCTCCCCCCATGCAAGGTTGCTAACAGGTGACTTACTACCGGCACCAGGTACGCATTTGGGCGAATTGCCTTGTTAATTGTGCACTTGTAATCAGCGCAGATTCTGACCTCCCTGTTAGCCTTAAGCGCCATAACAATGGGGGTTTCCCACTCGGCAGAGTCCACAGGAACCAAAATCCCCTGACCCCCCAGTTTGTCCAGTTCACTCTCAATTTTGTCCTTCAGTGCGAATGGCACTCGCCGTGGCTTGAGCCTGATGGGCCGGATGTCGGGATCCCCGTCGAATGAAACTGGGGGCCCCTTGAACTTCCTGAGCCCCTTCTTGAAGACGGCAGGGTGTGCGTTACACACCTCTGTGATCGGGTCGGCCTGCACGGCGTGTATGCCTCCAATGAAAACTCCCAGGGGGCCAAACCACTGTGTCCCTAGGAGGCAGCAGGACCCATCCATTAAGACCACTAGGGGCAACTGCATGGAGTGCCTCTTGAACTTCACCTTGAACTCCCCCACCCCCAACACTGGGATGCTTTTCCCCTGAAAGTCCCGTAAGTTTGTCTTTAGGGCTTTCAGCTTGGGCCGTGACTTTGGGGGAATACGCAAAAATTCCCGGTGGGAGATGATGGAATACGATGACCCCGAGTCTATCTCCATTTTAACGTTGTCCGATGCAGGTATCACATAACGTTAAAAATCAGATAATGCTAAGACTTGTGGAACCAAGTTTTAGTGTTATCCAGGGTATTACTATACTTCAGAATCCCCAGGATTTTCTTGTTAGACAGTCGGGCCAAGGATTAGTTCTAAGCATACAGATGAGATATAATGATGCAAAAAACAGATGGTATTACAAGACATATATAGGTTGCATAAAACCTTCTTTTACCATGGTGTCTTGAGATGTTGCAAAGGATTTATTTAAGACACAATTAAAATGTATGTTCAGTTTACACAGTGCTCTGTCAAGACTTGTTGCTATGTGCCATCAAGTTGACTTATGGTGACCCTGTAAATGTGAGATCTCCAAAATGTCTTGTTTTCAAAAGCCCTGCTCAGCTCCTGTAAGTTACTGCCTGTCAAAACTAGATCTCAGTATTTTCATGACGTATTCCCATGGCTACATCTTACAGGAAATTGTAGTAAGATGTACATTGGATATTTATGGGAAAATAAATTCAAACTTGCAAGAGTTCCTTGAAGACATGAGAGAACTATAAGCTATAACAACACACCAAAGGGTTTGAAATATTATATAGAGTTGTATAAAGACTTTCCAAGTGCAAATAGAGGTGTTTTAATTGCTGTAGTAATGAATCAGTATGCCTAATTTGTTCAAGAAATATATCATAAAATGAGAAAATTGATTGGTCCCCCTTTGTTGTTAATCTACAGCAGTTAATAATGGAAAGAAAATTAAATTGCTTTGAATGAAATCAATCCACTTTGCTAAAATAGTAAACCATGAAACTACCGAAACAGAAACTTTTTCAGATGAAAGGTAGTGCCTTAAAAAATGTTCATTTTCAAATTAATACAAGACTATCATTTTTAGAAACAAAAAAGTACTGTTACTTTCTCCAATGCACTTGCAGAACGACTTGAAATATTTAAAATAGTTCCAAACCCATTTTAAGTTGCCTGAAACTTTTTCCATACTTCATCAGTCTCTGCCTCCTTCCCTTTCTTCCTCATACTGGTACCATTCCCATTGTTGCCTTCTAAGAAATTGTTAAGCTTGAACACCAGTGGACACAACATTAAATTAGAGTATCCTGTTACATCTATGCTTCTCATTGTTTCTTGTTGTTATTGGCATCAAACCATCACTAACTTGTGACATCCCTGTGATTGAGGATATTTCAAAATCATCTATACTCAATAGCACTGCTCAACTCTTGTAAACTCGACCCTGTGGCTTCCCTTCAGGAAGCAAATCATCTTGATTTGATTTTCTTGCTTTCCTCCTGCTTTCAACCATTCCCAGCATTACTTTTCCAGAAAATCTTACCATTTCATGATGTGCCTCAGCTTCATAATTTTTGCTTCCATTGATAGTTGAGGCTTGATTTGCTGTAAGACCCATTTGTTCATCTTTCTGGCAGGGTAGGTAATCTGTAAAGTTTTCCTCCAACACCATATTTTGAACAAATACAATTTCCCCTGCAACCTTTCTTTACTGCCTTGCTTTCATGCCCATACGTGGTGATCAGAAACACAGGGTGTAGGATGATCTTGGTTTTGATCTCCAGTGGCACATCCTTACATTTGATGAGTTTTCTAATTCCTTCATTGCTACCCTTCTAAGTCTCAGTCTTCTTCTGAATTTTCTTGGCTGCAGTCCCCATTTGGAGGACTTCTTCATTGTCACCATTAAATTTGTGTACATAAGAACATAAGAACATAAGAACAGCCTTGCTGGAACAGGCCACAGCCCATCCAGTCCAGCATTCTGTCTCACACAGTGGCTCACCATTTCCTTCAGGGTATTCCCAAGGAGATGCCTTCACCTGGTTAGGATTCCCTGGAAATGGCATTGAGAGATATCCTGCCTATCTCTCCAACCCGGAGGTTGTCCTTAGGTAGCCATAATTATAGCCATTGATAGCCTTGTCCTCCATGAACTTGTCTAATCCTTTCTTAAAGCTGTCAAGACTGACAGCTGTCACCACTTCTTCTGGCAGGGAGTTCCATAGACCAGTAATCCTCTGGGTGAAAAAGTACTTTCTCTTATTTGTTTGAGAACTAGTACCCAAAAGTTTCATGGAGTGTCCCCTAGTTCTAGTGTTGTGCGATAGGGAAAACAGTTTTTCCTTATCTACCTTGTCCACACCGTGCATGATTTTATAAACTTCAATCAGGTCACCTCTTAGACGCCGTCGTTCAAGAGTGAAAAGGCCCAACCGTTGCAGCCTCAGATGGTAAGGAAGGTGTTCCAGTCCCCTAATCATTCTGGTTGCCCTCCTCTGTACTTTCTCCAACTCCATAATATCCTTCTGGAGGTATGGCGACCAGAACTGTACACAATATTCCAGATGGGGCCTCACCATAGATTTATAAAGAGGCAAAATGACACTTGCTGACTTATTTTCTATACCCTTCCTAATGATCCCTAACATTGAGTTTGCTTTTTTCACTGCTGAGGCACACTGGGTTGACACCTTCATTGAGCTGTCCACCAGGACACCAAGGTCCCTTTCCTGGTTTGTCGCAGAGAGTTCAGACCCCATCAGTTTATAAATGTAATTGGGGTTTTTTGCCCCAACATGCATCACTCTGCACTTACTGATGTTGAAGCTCATTTGCCACTGTTTTGCCCACTCCCCCAGTGTCAAGAGATCCCTCTGGAGCTCTTCACAATCTCTCACAGTTTTCACTACCCTGTATAATTTAGTGTCGTCAGCAAATTTGGCTACCTTGCTTTTTACTCCTACCTCTAGATCATTTATGAAGAGGTTGAAAAGCAGGGGTCCCAGTACTGAACCTTGGGGGACCCCACTCTTTACTTCCCTCCACTTGGAGAAGTGTCCATTTAGTGCTACCCTCTGTTTCCTGTCCCTTAGCCAGTTGCTGATCCAGGACAAGACCTGTCCCTGTAGATCTTCAGTAGTCATGATTTTTGATTTCTTCTTTCATTAAAGGTCTTTTCAAGCCAGTGCTGCTTTCTGCCAGTAAGATGGGGTCATCGGCAGATCTTATATTATTGATGTTTCTAACACTGATTTTTCACTCCTCTTTCTTCTGAATATAGTCTGGCTTTTTGTAAGATATAATCTATGTACAAATTCAACAGATAAAGAAACAAAATACACTCTTTTCTGAAATCTTTGCCTATAGGAAACCACTCTGTCTCTCTCCATATTCTGTCTTAATGGTAGCTAAAAGTTCCACACCAGGACACTCAGATGCTGAGGTATCACCTCCGTTTCTTTCAGAACCACCCATAGCTTTCCATGATCCACACAGTAAATTGATTTGCTGTAGTCTATAAAGAACAGGAATTAAAACAATAGTGCTATAGTTATTGCCCTCCTGTATCTCCTTCCTTGGAGACTGGAATGTATATTAAACATTGCCAGTGGAGCATATGTTTATTGTTTATTGAACAAAGCCAAAAAAAGGAGAATAAAAGATGCCAAACCAGTTACTTATATCTATAGCAGTTTATATTATCCAAAAAGCACAATGCCTGTCTATTAAGCATTCTCTTCTGGAGAGGTTAACAGGTAATCAGTTCAAGGCTATTTCTCTTTATGACACACATAACTAGTTACTTCTAACTTCCAGATAGTTTCATTAGAAAATGAGCGATCAGTATGAGACAATGTGCCTATATTGTTAACTCTTTGCCAAGTGATGGAAAAAGCTAGAGGGGCAGTAATCCTACACAGGTTTACTCAGAGGTCATCGTGCTCTCCCTAACCTCATAATTTTGTTTAGGCAGTATTAATGGTAAAAACATTACTAGACACACAAGAATAGCTTTAATATTAGAGACAGGAAGAGAGATTTTGGTTTGATTTGTTCTTCGATTACAGCATGTAATGTTAATTTTCTCCTAGTTCATTGTTGTGCCATGAATAAAATCTCTTTGGCTTGATATAGCAAGATTATTTTTGTTGATGTCAGAGAGATTTTTGTGACTTACATCTGTTACATTACTTTTTGCCTTCAACTCTACTAAACAGTTTTCTGTGATATGAGATTCCTCTCTCTCATGTTTCTGGAAATTATTATTATTTACACTGGGCTCTGCAGTCCTATAGAAGCTAAAATTAACAGGTAATGATTACTATGGACAGAAGACAAAGCATGGAATGCTCCTTGTGTATAAAGAAGTTATAATTTATTCATTTTTAATACCTAAAGAAGCTCTTGATTAGGTTGAAGGAGGAGAGTGTAAAAGCCAACTTGAGACTCAATATCAAGAAAACGAAGATAATGGCAACAGACCCCATTATCCCTGGAAAATAGATAGGGAAGAAGTAGAAACAGTGACAGATTTTACTTTCTTAGGATCTAAGATCACTGCAGATGGAGATTACAGCCATGGAATAAAAAGGTAATTGATTCTTGGGTGACAAGCTATGAGAAACCTGGGGAACATAGTGAAAAGTAGAGACATCACATTGCAAACAAAAATTCGTATAGTCAAAGCAATGGTATTCCTGGTGGTAATGTATGGGTGTGAGAGCTGGACTATTAGGAAAGCTGAGCACAGAAGAATAGAAGCATTTGAAATGTGGTGTTGGAGGAGAGTTTTGAGAGTCCCCTGGACAGTGAGGAGAACAAATATGTCAATCTTAGAAGAAATCAACCCTGACTGTTCATTGAAAGGTCAAATAGTAAAGATGAAGATGAAGTACTTTGGACATCAAATGAGAAGAGAGGATTCACTTGAGAAAGCCTTGATGCTGGGAAAGGTGGATGGCAAAAGAAGAAGGGGGAGGTCAAACATGAGATGGCTAGATGGTATTGTAGACACAATGGGCACAGAGCCCATGGGCTGAGGAGGATGGTGGAGGACAGAGGGGCCTGGAGGACAATGGTCTATAGGGTCGCAAAGGGTCGGAATCGACTGTGTGATTGAACAACAATATTGTACTCTTTACTCCAGTGAGCTCAAAGCAGCAAACAGAGCAGTCTCCCACTTTCATCTCACCAAAACTTTGCAGGCAGGATAGGTTAACTCTGTGTAACTGGCACAAGGTCAGTAGGTTCCATGACCAAATGCAGATTTGAACCCACGTCTCCCAAATCTTAACTCCAACCAGTACACCTTGCCGACTTCAAGATTCCAACAACAGTTGTTAGTACAATCAACCCTACTATTCATCCCCAGGATCTCATCTGGGAAAAACTGTCATTCATGTCTACTTACATATACCTGTAGAGTGAGCAAGCCACAGCAGATGCATTGGCTGGTCATGGTTAGATTTGCACATAATGGTTGAAATTCAGTAATAAAGAGTTCGCCCATTGAATTAATAGAACTTTCAAAGAAGTTGACTCCCAAAATCTCCACCGATTCATTGAACCTATACTTATTGTTGGATTTTAGTCAGAGAAATCTATACTAAGCATGTGCTGAAGTACTGAGTGTTCATGAGTGAGTGCTCTAAATCCCGTAATGTACTGCCTTTTTTACTTGCTAGGATGGAAAGAAGGCCCATCACATAATCTGATATTTGAGCATTCTGGTTTAGCAATAGCTAGATTTGGGACAGCTACCATAATCTAATCTTCATGTGAGATTGATTATTTGTAATAGATTTTAATTTCCATTGGATATGCACCTTACCTTGTATTTTAATGTTCCTTAGACTTGGCTTGAACAAGTCTTTTGAGAGAGAAGTGCATTTAGGAGATAAATATAATGAACACTTGCTAAAAAGAACACGTGTAAAAATCAGACAAGGATAATTATTTTTCCCATTAAGAGCTCCATAACTTGCACAAACTGTCTCTTTGCAAAATTGGTATCCTTCCATTGAGAAGCAAAGAACACACAGAGATTGAACACAGAATAACTAAATGATTGAATGTTTAAAAAAGGATTCAACTGTACTTTGGATTCATAAAAAATCTATCAATAAAGCAGCAGCCATAATCACGTTGTGTAATTTGCATTATTTGCATTAAAACATTTGTGCAGTTTTTTGTACTTGATTTTTAAAAAATTGCCGCAACATACCTCAGGCAAGAGAAAGTATTTTGTATTTTCTTGTGAAGATAAGACAGGCAAGGGTTTACAGAATGAATCTAAAAGTTGCAGCCCACGGCACCATTTCATTTGTTGTGCACTGTTGTATGCAATATCTTCTTATTCCCTCATTGCTATGTATACAGAGCGCTGTAATCTGTTCTTTTAGGTTTTGTTTTAAAAAATCGATAATACAATTGTAATTACAGGTCTAAACATGATATTATAAATGAAATATGTGCTTGGCTGAGACTGTATACCCTTGAGCTATACAGTAGATGCAGGTAGGGTGAGAAGAGGAGATTGTTTGTGTCCACGTGTTGCAAACAACTTGGCTTTGGGAATTGTAAGAAAGTAAGGCATAAATTAAAATCAGTAAATAGATAACACTGAGCTTGATGCTGTCAGTAAAAACGTGGCAGATTACCACTTCATGCAGAAACTGGAAGAAAATCTCTAAACCTACTCTCCACCTTCAAAGATTTTCTGAGCTGTAAAATGTTGGATGGTAAAAGTGTTTTTCTGCAGATATTCAGATATATAATCTAGAAAGCACATCTTAAAAAGCTATGCATAACTAGAGGATCTCTAGATGATGATGATGATGATGATGATGATAAGGTTTATTTATACCCCGCCCTACTGATGCAAGCATCACTCAGGGCACCTTATGGTAAAGGTGCATAAGGTAAACAGAGACAAAAAGTAAAGAGTTACAATTACAATTAATAATAGGTTCTAACTGAATACAATATCAAACAACTTATACGTAATATCCACAATAAATACGAAATCTTACAATATTCAAGTTCCAAATACAAAGTATGCAACAGTACATTATACAAAATACAATATTCGAATCAACACTGCAATATTCAAATCACCAGCTCAGCAACAAACAGAACAATAAAGTCCTCCTCCGGGCAGATGGAGCCTGGGGCCAGGCGGGCGGGAGTGTCCACAGAATGCTAAACGGCCACAGCTGCCTCAATCCTCCTCCTGAGAAGGCTGGAGTCAAGCACGTGAAGATGAGCGAGTCAAGCGAGGAAGGTGCACGAAGCCTCAGGGCAGTGGCAAGAAACATCTTTCTCCTATTCAGCCACCCCAAGCCCCGGCGACCACCTCCTCTCTCTCCTCTCACTCCGAGGCGGGGCAGCTCCTCCTCTCTCTGGTGATGATGGGGCCGGTGAGAAGCAGGCGGGAGCACTCACCACCTTTATTCTTCCCAGGCAGGTCGGGCCTGGAAAGGGAGGAGGGTCCACTTCAATAGCCAGGATGCGCTGCAGCTGGGGTCCAGACCAGTCTTCCTCCTCTCTCTACGGCGATGACAAGGCCGGTGAGAAACAGGCAGGAGTGTCCACCGCCTCCATCCTTCCCGGGCAGGTGGGGCCCAGAAAGGGAGGTGGGGCAGCTTCAACCACTGGGTCGTGCTGCAGCTGGAGTCTATTGACAGCTTCTCATTTGCCACAGGGTTATATATTCCTTTAGGTTAAGACGTGCAATTTACCATTACCTAATCCACTTGTATATAACAATGGCAACTAAACCATTCTTTGAGGTCCAATTTAAAGAGCCTGATGAAGGCATAATTTTACTGTTGTATGGGGTGTCTTTTTAAATCACATCCACTTTTTTCTAATTGACCAAATTCAATTAGATTTGATCATTGCTATTTTATTAAGAGAGACCTGTGGCACCTGGGGCCACTTCAGTGGTCTGTTCCCTCAAAAGCCGTTCCCCCGCTTCCGACTCACTCAAGCTCCTTCCCCGGTCCGGCATTGGCCGCGGGGAAGTCCGGCAATGACCGCAGGGAGCACCTGAGCTCCGTAGCACTGTCTCATTGTTTGCTCCGCCAACACCATTGAGGTTGGTGAGTGGGGCTCTGTGGAGGATGCCGAGCCCGGGCCCTGTTAAGGATGCTGTGCTTTGGGGTTAAGGACGTTTGGCTTGGGGGGGGGAGATGTTGTTAAGTTTTGTAAGGTCGTTGAGCTTGGCTCCGACCCTCTGGATCTAGTGTGGTGGCATCGCTGAAGGCCTGCTGTATTGAGCCAGCAGTATTTTTGTATTTAATGTTAAGTCGATGCAAAATGATATGGAATTGATGGAAGGAGATATTAAAGGGTTGCATAAGGAGGAGCCAGAAATTAAAATGAAAGTGGATGCGCAGGAAAAAAGGATAGATGTTATGGAAGAGATGATGAGAAAGCAGAATATAGTGATTCGTAATATGATGGAAAAAGCACCAGACCAGCTTAAGGATAGAATAATTGATTGGTTAAATAATTTGAAAATGGGAAAAGGTTTTGTAAACAAAGACATTGTCAGTGCTTATAGAGTGGGATCGAAAAGGGGAAAAGTGGTTCAAATGAATGTTTTGGTTAAATTAGATATTGAAGGGGGAGGTAAAAGTTAGAATGTTAGAAGGGAGCAAAACAGGGGAGAAGAATGAGATTAAGAATTACTATGGAAGAAGATGGTCCCAAAATTAAATAGTCTTTATTAAATGAGAAAAGTTGCACTAGAGCTTTAGTTGACATGCACACTTCCCATGTTCCCCCCTCCCCTCTTTGGATGCTGAAGGTGACTTTTTTGGAGAGAGAAAAAGTGGGGAGGTCAGATTTGCTTGTTTTTTGTAGTAAGTATTGTTTGAAATGTAGGGTATTAGGTATCATGTCCTATGGAGAAATCGGAGGTGGAAAGAGAGTGTGGCAAATAAACAATGAGAGGTATTAAAGTGTTATCTTGGAATGAAGGTACAGGGTCCCTGGTTAAGTGGAAGAGGGTTGAATCAGTCTTGAAGAAAGACAGGCCGGATATAGTCTTTTTGCAGGAAACTCATCAGAAATCTCAAGAAATGAATATTTTTTTTTAGGGTGGATGCAACATTATGAAAAAGCATATGGCACATCGAAGGCAAGAGGCATGGCAATTCTGATTTTGACTAGGCTGGGGTTTGAAATAACAAGGAGTATTTCTGACCCAGAGGGTAGATATTTGATAGTAAGAGAGAATATAGAGGATGAGGAAGTAACTTTGGTGAATATGTATGCCCCAAATGACCATCAAGCGGAGTTTTTAGAAAAAATATATAAAATTTTGATAAAGGAAAAAACAACAAAGATGATTGTCGCTGGAGATTTTAATTTAATAAAGTCAAATCTGGATTGCACAAATATATCAAGATGTGGAAAAAATATTAAGTCTCAGATTTTGGATAATTGGATGATATCATTGGGTTTGAAGGATACATGGAGAGAACTTAAGGGGTCAGAAAGGACATATACTTACTATTCACAGGTTCATAATTCATATTCTAGAATAGATTATATATTTGTAACAGAGAGCATGGTTAGAAATTTGGAAGAGGTAGAAATAGGAATTTTCAAGGAGTCAGACCATGCTAAAATGGTGATGGAATTAAAGTTAGAGGGTAAAAGGAAGGTGAGAAGGAGTTGAGATATGATGAAAGATTATTTAAAGATGTTAAACTCAAAAAACAAATTACTGAGAGTTGGAAGGAGAGTTGGAATTGGAATGATAACGATGAGGTAAATTTTAACATGAAGTTGGTTTTTAGAGGGGAGAGTATTAAGTTAGCTAATAGTAGATATAAAAATCTTAAGATGACACAGGATAAAATTGAAACTGAGATAAAGCGGTTGCAGGATGAACATGCAAGGACGAAGGATGAGAAGGTTTTTGACAAATTGCAAAGACTGAAGGCAGAATTGGAAGAAAAGGATATAGAAAAGGTGAAAAGGGATTTGGTTTATTTAAAAAGGGAATATTTTGAATATAGTAATAAAAATCAAAACTATTGGCAAGAGCAGCTAAAGAAAAGAGGGAGAAAAGAGAAAATTGAATTTTAATTAATAAAGATGGAATAAGATGTAACAGGATTGGTGACAAATGTAAGATTGTAAAAGAATTTTATCAAGCCTTGTAATTGAAAAAGGAGATTGACATGGAAAAGCTTAAAAAACTAGAGAAGCAAATAAACAATGGAATAAAATAGGAGCACAAAGATAGTATGGAAGAACAAATAACGGAAAAGGAAGTAAAGGGGGTAATAACTAGTCTAAAAGTGGGGAAGGCACCCAGGGAAGATGGACTACCAGCTGAATTTATAAGGATTTTAAAGATATAGTGGTACCAAAACTGGTGAAATTATACAACTATATATTGGATGGTGAGCAAATTCCGACTTCATGGCATAGAACTACAATCGTATTGTTGCCAAAACTTGGAAAAGATTTGGAAAAAGTTGAATCTTACAGACCAATTTCATTGATAAATCAGGATGCCAAGATCACAGCAATATTGGCAAACAGATTAAATAATTTTATGGGCAATTATATAAATGTAGACCAGGTGGGATTTTTGAAAGGGAGACATATGGCAGATCTAACAAGAAGAGTGGTAGATTTATTAGATATAGTGAAACAAACAAAGGAAAAAGTAGGATTAATAACTTTGGACATCTTTAAGGCATTTGATTCATTACAATGGGTTTCAATCAAGGAAATAATTAATTGTTATGGGTTCGGGGACAAATTTAAAAGGATAATCGACCAATTATACCAGCAAGGCACAGCCATAGTTAGAGTAAATGATGAGATTACTGATGAGGTAAAATTAGAAGCAGGTACAAGACAGGGTTGTCCACTATCACCAATTTTGTTTATTATGGCAATGGAGATGTTAGCACAAGCTATAAGAGAAGATGATGAAATAGTAGGGGTAATGGGAAACAAGATAAGCCTATATGCTGACGATACATTGATAATTATTAAACATCCTGAAAAAGCATTAGTTAGAATTCAAGAGCAGTTAAAAAAATTTGAAGATATTACAGGATTGAAGATAAACTGGGATAAATCAGAAATGATGTTATGCAATATGGGAAAGGAGGAATGGAAGAAGATAAAGGGAATTGGTAATATCCAAATTAAAAAGAATTTAAAATACTTGGGGCTAAACATCTCAAATAGGGTTAAAGAACTTAATAGACTGAACTACGACAGTTTGAAAATAGAGATTAAAGCGAAGATACAAAGTTTTCAAAAGTTGAAATTGTCATGGTTTGGAAGAATTGCACTTAGTAAAATGATGCTTTTACCAAGAATTAATTTTTTATTCGATGCTCTAGCAATCCAAATGAAAGATAAGGAAATTAAGGAATTTCAAAATTTGATTAATAAATTTTGTAATGGTGGAAAGAAGACTAGATTACCAAAAAAATTCTGGTATTTACCTCAGAAGGAAGGTGGGTTAGGAATGCCAAATGTGCTGGCATATTATCAAGCATTTCAAATTAAAAATGTTGTGAAGATCTTGGCTAGGGAAAATGCAATTTAGGAAGAAATTGAAATGAAGGATTTTAAACAAAGTGGAAAAATGGTGTTTTTCGGAGCAAATATGGGGAAAATTGTAACTAAAAATATAATGATGAGGGATTGTTGAGTTTATGGGAAAAAGTAAAGAAGGTTTTAGCTCCGAACATTTCACCGATTATTGAATTGGAAGATATGGCAAATTTTCCACTAAAGATAGATAAAAGAGTAAAAGAAGTATTGGATAGAAATGAAGTTTACCTGCTGAAAGACTGGTTACGGACCTGTATAGATATAGATAAAAGAACAAATTTGTATCGACAGATGAAATTGAATTGGTTTCAGATAGTGTTGGTAAATAAATGGAATACTAAATATTTGAGAGAAGCTGAACTAAACAGGGAGAAGACTGAATTCGAGGAGTTGATCTTGAAAATAAGAAAGGGAGAAGGAACCCTCAAGGGTTTAGTTAGCAAATTGTATAAAATATTGAATAAGGAGGGTAGTCCACAGGAAGACCTAAAACCAAGGTGGGAGCAGGAATTGAATATAAAGATAGAAAATGACACATGGAGGAACAAATGGAAAAAGAGAATAATGAGAACAATGTCCATCAGAATAAAGGAGCATAATTATAAAATGTTGTGGAGGTGGTACTTGACCCCAGTGAGATTGCATCAGATTGATAATAAAAATGATAAAATGTGTTGGAGATGTAAAAAGGAAATTGGAACTTATGAGCATATGTGGTGGGATTGTAGTGTTGTTAAAGATTTTTGGAAAAAAGTGGAGAAGGAGATTGGTGAAATTATGGGCAAGAGAATTAAACTGGGACCAGGTATCACTATGTTAACAGATGTGGACTGCTTTAATTTAAGCAAGGATCAAAAAGAACTACTAGAAATAACGCTCACAACTGGCAGACAATGTATTGCAAGGAATTGGAAGAATGAAACAAAGATAATGATAGAGGAATGGTATAAAGAAATGTGGAATTTAGCATTGAACGATAAATTAACCTGGGAGATAAATAAAAAGGGGGGGAATGTTAAAGAAAATAGATTTTGGAATATTTGGCAGGCTTTTGTGGACTACGCTTTGAAAGGGGATGAAAAAAACAAAGCTGTACCTGATCAAAGAAGTTTTTGGAAGGAAAATATTAGGGTAATCTGATTTTTCCAAGGCATTGTGAATATCACAGGTACATTATTTTTTCATTTTGTTTAAATTTAGTTTTATATTTGTATTTAGTATTGTATTTTTAATGTTAGTGAATTCAAGATTAATTCAAGGTTTTGTTGAAACGTTTTTTATGCAATTTATATGGATCTAGAAGGTAAACTGACATAACTTGTATGCAATTGTTTTCTATGTATTTTTTCTTATGTATGTTTGTTGTTATATTGTTTGAAAAACCCAATAATTTTTTTTTAAAAAATAAAAAAATACTGTATTACTTTATCTTCTGATTTGTAATTCAAATTTGTATTTGTAACTTTACCTTCTATTGCATTGGTAATATAATATTTTGTTATATTGTATATTTTCTCTGTCGATGTAATATTGTATTTTGCTTTTGTTTATACTGTATATTTAAATGCTTGTGAACCGCCTTGAGTCGCCCATTGGGTTTGAGTAAGGCGGTATACAAATAAAAACTAATAATAATAATAATAATAATAATAAAGCCTTCCCACTGTTAAATTAAAGAAAATAATCCTTGGAGAGACCAATATACATCCAGGCTTCCACTTCTACAGCTGTTATTTCGAATTTCCGGTGGAGGGAGGGGGAGAGCTTGCTTTAACTCATTCCTAATGTGTAAATAACTCCTAACACCATCCGGTTGGCATTAAAAGTGATAATGGAGCTTGGTCAAAAAGTTTGATCAGTAAATTCTACTGCAACTGGAGCATAGCAGTATTTAATTTGACACCAGAACAGCCTAAATTGTTTAACTTAACAGTAGCTATAATCTTTTCAGTGAGATGAAACAGGTCGCTGTGCTTTGCAGGTGCAAAGAAGCAGGAACTGAGGAGAATGGTAAAAATGTGTGTACGTGTTATTTCAAGGATAGAAATTATGCAGCTTCCCAGGGATTACTGAATTACAGTTCCCATTGGCCAGAAGCAAATCGTGGGCCAATGGTAAAAGATGGCAAACGTGTTCTTTGGCACTTGGAGAGCCATACTCTCCCAAACCCTGCATGACTCTTGGTAGTTTCTTTCTTTATTTTATTTAGGGATATTCTAGACTTCATATACATTCCATAGTGCCAGCAGGAGGATCATAGATAGCTATTTCTGTTTCATTTACTGGTGCAGGGTTCCCAATTCTCAGGACATCGGCTGAAGTCTTGAGCATACCCGTCAATCATGGCTCCGGAAAATACAGGAAATTACTGTGCATGCGTGCACGCACATGCTCAGTAACTCATTTACGCATGCACAGAACCCATTCATGCATTGCAGAACACCTTTACAATGGGCGTGCATGCGCAGTAACCCCTTTCCCTGCCGTTCAAAATACGGGACAGCACCGGGAAAGGTGAGGAACGAACACTAAAATACAGGAAATCCCGGCCAATATGGGATACTTGACAGGTATGGTCTTGAGACACTTTTGTAGTACTCTGGCTCTCCAGGTGGGAGGTGTCTCAGGATGAACAGCAGCACTGGAAGAGGAAGTAGCTTGTGTGGGGTTGTTGTTGTGTTTCTTTCTTTGTTTGTTTGTTTTTGGTCTATGAGGCAACTTTATCAATATCCAACTATTCACACTGGTCACCAGGGCTCACTATGAAAGGATTTATGTATGTCGCTCCAAATTGCATGACAGGCCTAAGTATGTGCATGTAACAACCATGTCTCTTAAGTCACCTCCATTGGTTTCTACCTGTTTGGCAATGCCAGCAGAGCAGAAAAAGGAGCCCCACAATCCCACTAAGAAGTTGTTCACATTTTTGCATATGTAATGTCTAGATTGCCAGCAGAGCCTGTAATCTTATTTAGCTGCAAGTCCTTCCTGTGATTCTGCATCCGTGATCCCTGATATGACAGTTTATGATCATGTATATATTGTAAGTGTACTCAATTCAGTTTGCTTACATGCCGTGTTTCAGTCCTTTGTATTAAACATGAGAAACATGTTTCTGGAAGGGGTGCACAGGATCTAGTAGGACTGCATTCCAACTTCGCCATCATCATTCAAGCCCAATTAGAATTCAAGCATAGCACCTGAATAGGTCTTAACTTGGATTATCTAGAGAAAAACATTGGGAGAAATTATTACTGAAACATATCCTCCATGCATTCTTTGACCATTCTACTGATATGGTGTATATTTATGAAGATTGATTCATATAATTGCAATAGCAATTACACTTAGTGCACTCTTTGGGTGTTTCGCAAGGTAATTAGCATTTTGCCCCCAATATGCTGTGGACTCATTTTACCAACCTCAGAAGGATGGAAGGCTGAGTCAATCTTGATCCCCATCATGATCTAATTCACATTGTCAGCAGTTTTGACTGCAATACTGTAGTTTAATCACTGTGCCACAAGGCCTCCTGATCAATGGAGGTAACATAATTTGTTTGCATTTGTTCTATTTAGTGGACATTTCCCCCCAAGTTATGTGAGCCCCAAGTGTGTAGGCATAGCATGAGGCCAACTTAGTACCTTTCTCTGCCTAAAGTAGAGCAACAAATTCTACCATCCAGATAGTGTAAATTGCTCCCAGGCCATTTTCATTCGTTTGACTTCTGAAGTATACACTTCTGAAAGTTGGAATAAAATTGGGGGGGGGGGGGGGGAGAAATGTAACAACAACCTGGTGCCATTTGTTGACAGCCCAAATCTGCAGCCTTAAGCAGCCACCTCATATTGCCTTACCTGCTATGGCATAGTACAGGGATTCTCAACCTGTGGCCCATGGGCTATGTCTGGCTCACAACACCATTTCATGTGGCCTACCTCCAGCACAACAGGAAGTGTCATGTGGGGGAGGAAGGGCAAAATGGCCACCTGACCCATGAAGCTGTCTGAGGGAGCATGACCCGGCCCCCAGCTTTAAAAGGTTGAGAACTCCTGGCATAGTGGTTCACTGAATAATCCCTAGAGTTTGCTGCCAGATTTCTGTGGAGATTATTCCCAAGGCTAGAATTTCATGCTTCCTGAATCAAAGCACTTTTATCCAAGTGATCATTTGAAGAAAAAGAAACTGGCCCAGTTTCTTGGGTGCAGGAAAGACACCTAAAGGGGTGGGAAAACTTTTGCATAAAATGTACATATTTATTTATTAGATTTGTATCACCACCCCATCACCGGGGCAACTCTGGGTGGCTCACAACAAACGTCTCAAACCCAACTTAAAAAAACATCCCCATAATAACAGTTCATAAAACCTCAAGTTAAAATCATTAAAACCTTTAAAATCCTCTACCTCTACCTCCAGTTCCCCATTAAAACTAGCTAGAACTAGGGTAAAGAAGCTAAAAACCACCCCAGATGACCCTTATATCAACCTTATATGGGGGTTGCCCCACTGACAACACCCCACACCTGGTGAGCTAGCCATGTTTTTAGTCCCTTTCTAAAAGGCAATAGCTCTGTCTGGAGGTGCAAATCGATTGGTAAGAGGTTTCACAAGGCAGGAGCAGATACGGAGAAGGCTGTCCTTCTAGTGCCAGAGAGATGAGCCTCTCTGGCAGATGGAACCCTTAGGGATCCTCTCTGATCTGGTCTGGTGGGATGGTCCGATGTCCTTGGGGTGATGCAATCTCTTAAGTACCCTGGTCCACTACCATGCTAATTTATATGTATAAAGGCAAAGCTGGACATATGTGTTCTAATTTAAGTAGGAACAAATTACGCCGCATGCAGAAACAACAAGTTTAGCCTGGCTGGTCAATCTGCTGTCCCTGTGGGTAACATCAATACCTGTACTTGATATTGTTCTGTCTTTTTAAACCAGACTTGATGAGAATGTTACTGGTCTGTCCTCTGTAGTGCTGTGAATACTGTATAATGCTATGGCCTTTTGACTCAAAGGTAGCTAGAGTGTCCAATTTCAGAGTGACTTTAACTCCAGTCTAGGTTTCAGCCTACACTTTCTAGGAGCCATCCAAGATGCTAAACCTACTTTGGAGATAGCCTTGAACAGCTTCTGTAAATTGCGAACTAAAATCTGGAGTGAATTATCAGAACCTCTAAACTCAAAGTTACTAGCCTCTAGAGGTGTGCCAATTTTGTTTTTTTGTGGGGGACAATAAAGGTACCAGTAATCTTGTAGTTTTGTTGCTATATAGGGCATCACCAAATAACTACACATCCCACAAAGGCCTTGGCCTCCCAGGAAGCACTGGACTGGTTTTCATGTTGTAGAGGAAATAGGCCCAAAACAGCTAGGAAATTAGGGGCTATCTCAAGTGAGTGAAATTTCATTTCATTTCATTTCACTTTATTTTTGTATACTGCTTAACTCAACCAGAGGTGACTCTAAATAGTTTAAATCAAGGAAAGTGCAAGAAACAATAATAACAATATACAAAATCAAAAGCATCAAGAATCACACAATAAGCTAAATACAGCAATGCAACAAATACAGACAAGATGCTATAAGCACAATGACTCACCCCAGCCCCCCCCCAAAAAAAGTCCCAAAGTGGGAGAAATGGACCCGTTGCCATCATGGCCCCAAGTCCTAGCCAGGGGCAAGAGGATGGTGGTGAGGTATCCTGGGACACCGACAAGGATAACCTGCAGCATCTCCCACCTGTCTCCACTCCCGGAAGCTGATGGCGTGGTCTCCCAGGCGAGACAGGGAGTCTCTTATGGCGGCAGCAGCAGCTTTCCTTTTCTGTTCTCTGGGCAGACAATCCCGGAGAGCGAAGTCAGCTGTGGCGGCGGCGGCAGCAGCATCTCCCACCTGTCTCCTCTCCCAGGAGCTGATGGTGTGGGCTCCCGGGCAAGACAAGGTGTCAGGGAGTCTCTCGCGGCGGCGGCTTCTGTTTTCTGCTCTCCGGGCAGGCAATCCCGGAGAGTGAAGTCAGCTGCTGTGGCGGCAGCAGCATCTCCCACCTGTCTCCACTCCCGGGAGCCGATGGCGTGGGCTCCTGGGCGAGACAGGGAGTAAGTGTGCATAGAAATCTGTCGGCAGGAAGTTTTATAATTCTTTGTAGAATGTGTTGAGAATGAAAATGAAACAGAGCAAAACAAAGTCAACAAATAGCATCCCCCTAACAACATTCTGTACACTCCGGGGTCTAGTCATGTCTGCCACATGTACATGGAAATGTCTGTAGATGCACTGCCTCTTTAGCTATAAACGGAGATGAGCACTGAACCCTAGAATTGGATACGACAGGCTTTTGAGCAAGATAGACTTTTACCTTTACCTTACTGTTGTGTATTGAATGTCGTGTGTTGAATGTAATTGTAACCACACGAATGGGTACAGGTAACACTGTAACCTTCTGTATGAGGACGCGAGCTAGTGGCCACCGGGGGCAATAGCGAGCGCCCAGCTCACATGGTTCACATTACTCAAATGCCTTCAGCTGCGCGGGAAAGATTCCCGCGCTCACCTCACCTGGACAAGAAAGGCGTGACCAAGGATGACGTCACTTGGACAGCAGCCAATGCCTGTCGAAGAGCCAGATTCAAGTAGATAGCCACCGTATAAAAAGAGCTGTTTGTCCGCCATTACCACATGTTCGTGCTGTACTCCATGCAATAAAGATGTGTTAGGCTAGCTTACAGCCGTTTCCATTGTCTTGATTCCCAAACACTAAACTTACCAACCACCGCCATGTACACAACAACACAAAGACTTCTATCATAGCAGCTGGTTTGAATTGTTTCTTAGATCACCCACTGAGGAGAAGAGATCTGAATATATGTTGTCCAAAATGGATGTTGTAAACTTTTATTAATGTGATTAGCCTATTCCACTGAAAAATTTGCATCACTGGTATTTATTTCTTCCCATAAAGAAGGTATTGTTGTCCTAATGCTCCATAGTTAGTGTGTCATAAATAATAAATAATCAACAACTCTTCCTTGAGATATGGTGTGTTCACAGTTCCTAATTCTAAATGGCTCACAAGGTACATACAAATTATCAGAATTGTCTTATAGCTTTGTCATTAAGTAAAAGCATGAAAAATTCAACTGTAGCACCTGAGCAAGCAAGAAGACGTTTCATGTCACAATCCTTAAGGCTCTGCTTTGTAACAGTAGAAGTAACCTCGATATGGAAAATCTGCTGCATTAAAAGTCAGGAAACAAGAGACAAATGTGAAGAACAAATTATGCAAACACACTGGGCTTATTCAAATTCAACTACCATATCTTGAAGAACATTAAGGCAGGATTGCACACATACCAATTAGCCCTTTTGTTGTTGTTGTTTTTGTTGTTAATTTCACACCCGCCTTCATAACAATAAACTCAACATGACTTACAACATAAAATTTCATAGACAAACACTTCAAATATAAACACAGATCAAAACCACTGACGCCCATAATATAGAATCAAGATTAAACATGGATGATAGATAGGCTTGAGACCAAATTAGACTAGCTCCTTTAAAATCAGAATAAGGTGGATGACATCCAACACATGTCCCACTTTATTGCACCAGATTGTGTGTGTGTGTGTGTGGGGGGGGGGGGGGGGAAATGCACTACATCTGTCAAAAAAATGGCATGGCTTCTATAGAACATTCATAGATGAAATGAAAGCCAGATCCAGTCCTACGCTTAGGTAGGTTAAGGCGTGTGCTTTATGTTGAGTATTTTGTGCAATCCCAGTATGCAGTAAATCATAACACACTAACCAATGAGACAAGAAACACAAGAAACATGCTAACCAATGCTACAAGAAACACACTAACCAATGAGAGAAGAAAGATAAGCATGTATTTTGAGTGCCTCCATCTTTCCAGCCACGTGGCTGTAAGAGAGACCATCTTTACTTATCCTTCTAAACTACCTTACTTGAATTTCCTTCCTTTATTATTGACTTAATGCCACTTTAGCAAGACTCCTAAGCATATGTCTCTTCTGACCATATTTTGTGAGTAAATGCTATTTTTCTTTCTCTCAAGAATCTGGTCCTCGCTAATAATGACTCCAAGGTATCCAAGGTTTCCACTACTTCTCCAAGGATTTATCTCTTTTCATCTTAATTTTTCTAGACCAATTTTCCTCCACCTTCACCTGAGTCTTCAGGAAGATTCCCATTTGAATATGTGGGCATAAGAGTTCTTCAGTCTTTAGGCAGCACTCCAAAATGGCTGGGACTCTACTTAATGAAGGCTTGCCACCACACAGCACAAAGCTATGGACAGCAGCTCTTTGCTCCTCCCATGGTGAGAGGGAGGCAAGACACCCACGATGAGCCGGTCAGGGCACTCCACAAAATGGTAGTGAGTACAGGGAGGAAAGTATTAAAGACTGAGTCCACCCTCTCTCCAGCCCCTCTCCTGAAGTGTGATGACTCACTTGCCCCTCTGTGTGCTTGGTGTGGGTGTAGCTGGTTGCTTTGGGGCCAGGTAGGAATTTTTGGCTCACATAGCCTGATTGGTGTATCAAACAAAAGGTGTTGAGATTTTTCTGCTTATCCTATACTGATTACATAAGGGGCAAGATAGGCAGACACACCCCAACCCTCGTGACCATAGGTGTCAAACTCCCAGGGTCTTCCACTCATGCACCCCCCTCCTGCCCTGGGTGTGTGTCTGGAGGCAGGATACCATTATCTGAGTATTATATCTTCTTTCTTCACTGTCTACCATACAGCCTGTCTGGGTCTCCTATACTGGCTACTCCTTTCCAGGGTAGTGTAGGATGCTGACCCACCAGCAAAACTGAAGTAAGATTTAGCTGACAATGTGGTCAGCTTTTGAGTGTGGATTGAGGGATGAAATTCCATCTTATTCTTATCCTCACACAGCAAAATGTCTTGGGTCAGCCTTGCATATGCTTGTGGTCCACAAAATGTATTTGTTGCAAATCGGATCAAATTGTTTTTCCACTATGTTGAAGGATGGGAGGCCTACTAATTCTATTTCTATGTTTTTCAATACAATCAGGATGCAGCACACATTCACCTGCCCAGGAAATTAGAGATTCATTTCTTATTTCACACACTTACTGAGGGCAGGACAGGTCCATATTCTTCATTCTAACCTTATCACTAACCTGCCTTTAAACTATTTTTAAAAGGAGAGGGCTTTCATTTTCCTTTGATATCAGTGCTTTATTGCAACCCTGATTCTCACTTCCTTATTTTCACTTTGTGGCCAAATAAGGATTCATTTTGCACTAATCTAAATTAGGTTTTAGAGAAAAGCATGATATGAAAATATCAGAGCCTTTGGTCTTTCTACAAACCTTGTTAAGATTCCCCTGCTTCAATTTTATTCCTCTTAATGTACTCTGAGCCACCTGAAGTCATAAAAAAACAGCTTAAAATAAGGATGAAACAACTATCTTGGCATCTGAGGATATTCATTTCTTCCTTTTTTTCTAATAACATTCCACACAAAGCTTATACCTCCTGTGTCTTTTATTTCTTTTACAAGCCCATATAAAGTTGAAGTGATTACTAAATTTGGAGCAAGTGTGAATGTTCTGTTAATTTCTGTGTTGGGTTCCTCTGTAAAATTTGAATTTGTGTAATATACATACTAATTAGGTAGAGACCTATAAGAGGATCTTTCTACTGAGTCAATGTCTGTAGCAGGAACGCACAAGTTCTAAACCTTGTCAGCTCTCTGTTCCTTCATTTAACTTGAAAAGTTATTTCTCCCTTAAAATGTTACAGTTTGATTTGTTTTAATGAATTGAGATAAGGTCCTACAAATGTATGATTGACTTTACCATGGTTGACGAAGAGAAAATATATTTCAACAAGTGGGTCCATACCCAAAATATTGTTCAGTGATATTTCTGTTTTCTGTTTCAGTCAGTTATCCATAGTCTTCTGAGTAATAAATACTTCATTCCATTCCTGCCCACTTTCCTATGACTTCTCAACTTTACAATCCTCCTCTCACCAACTACAAAGATTTTTATACATCTGAAAACCTTGGACTTCACACCAGCTATGGAACAGGTTTATACGTTGCCTAAAATATTAAACTTCTGGGTGGCCACCTATTGGTTGCAGCTGTTTAAAAATAACACAAATGTGTTGTCCATAACAGCCAGCTATAAAGCAACTGTCAATTTTTTTTTCATGATCTCATTGATTATAGATGTGAGTGGAATTTCAGGGCTATCAACAACAACAGTAAGGACAACAACAATGTTGTGATGGTGTACCTTGGCACTCCAATTGTTCTTGAACTTCAATTTCCAGAAGCCCAAGTCCCTGTGAATCCACATGAATGGGTTTACTGGCACTCCAGCTGTTCCTGGACTTCAATTCCCAGAAGCCCAAGTCCCTGTGAATCCACATGAATGGGTTTGCATATATACAGTAAACCCATCTGTGTGGATTCACAGGGACTTTAGCTTCTGGGAATTGAATTCCAAGAACAGCTGGAGTGCCAAGGTTTGCCATCACTGGGATAGGCTGACCTTGTTGCTTAGCAGCATTGAGCACTACAACCCTTGACCTGAATGGAAGGGGCACCATTTTCAGCTCCACTTCTTGTTTTGTGTCAGGGTTTTTCTTTGATCAAGGCAAGCCTTTTTCAGGCCATTACAACATAACATTCCTACCCCACCCCATAGCTTAAATTATCTATTTTCCAAAGATCTGCATAGGCCAGAAGAGCCCAGAATTCTGCCTTTTATTCACATGACATTCTTACAATTTATAAGCATTAGGACAAAGTAGCCTTTTAAATAATTTACTGGTAAAAATGTTTCTAGTGTTTATATATATATATAGGCTCTGATATTTTCACATATATATATATATATATATATATATATATATATATATATATATATATATATATATATATATATATATATATATATATATATATATATATATATATATATATATATATATATATATATATATAGACAAATTCCTAACTGTTGTCAGCAGGGCTAAATCTGTATCATATGTGTCTTGAGCAGTAACAGCCTAGTTTGTTTTTGTTTTCAACAACAAAACAATCTCCTACTTTCTGTTCACTGAAATTTTGCAGTAAAATAATAATCCCATTTGTTTACATAAGAATCAAGGTTCCATTTTTGAAACTTAATACTATCATCAATTCTCAAAAGTGACCCACCAGTGTGGAACAAGAGAAAGTAGAACTATATTTTATAATTCCAATATATGGTATCTGAACGTTTGACAGAAACATAACAAAATCTGAACAAAAATATGATGTTATTTTAAGACTTTGAAACCATCTATTGAAAAGAAAGTAGTTGGATAGCTAAATTGATAAATTGATAGATTTATAGATTGATTGAATGGAATTAACTGTGCAGAGAATTGCAGGCTTAAAGATATGTGTATGAGCATGTGCACATGCATGCTTGTGTCTGCTGGTACACATAAAACTTGTCATCTGCTCAGAATCATGTTGTGTTTTGGGATCAAGGAGACAGCGGAGGCTTGATTCATGAAGAGGCAATAGGGCAAGATCGCCCGGTCGGAGTTTATTAGGAATAACAGACAAAGACATTCCAGAGAAGAGTATGCAATCTATTCTTATTGGTTACCTGCGATAACATAAAGTTACTTAATTGGCTAAATATCAGCATGTCTGCCTCGTGCTCACCTTGCTAATTGGAAGAAAGCTGCGTGCTAGCTGAATGACTGCGTGCCATCCCTGGGCATAGTGGGGAGGGCCAAAAGCCTTGAGTCAGAGGCCCAAACTGGGGCCTCTCAGTTACGGTGTAAAAACAGATGAGGTAAGGAGAACGATCACCCACGATTTATGACCATGGTGTGCCAATGAGCCACAGCGATCGTGCTGTGAAACTCCTCACATCTTCCCCCTTCTGTTTTTAAGAAGCTTATAAGCATAATAAATTTGGTCCTTGCGTGCACGAGGCCGGAAGCGAAATCCTTGCAGGCAGGTGGCTAGCAATGAAGGTATGCATTGAATAAAGCAACAGGCAGTTATCAGAATGGCAAGAATAATTAAACCATACTGCAGGATGGTCCGTACCCAAGCTCCGTTGGGAAGCCAGAACCAAAGAGTGCTCCACCACGAAGGCAGAGGGTTTTGCTTAATATCAGAAACAATTTTGGTTAAAGAATCCCATTGGTTTTGTACCTTATTAGAATTATCGGATAAGTTAAAGCAACACATATTATGCACAGACTCACAACCTTGATGATGCAACATCAGCAAATAATCGATCGCGGCACGGTTATCTAAAATGGCGTTGCGAAGCTGAAATTGCTCCCTGTTCAGGAGGCTAATAGCTTGGGAAGTGTGATTAATGGCTTTTACAAATGCACAAGCAAGCTTCCCAAGCTGCCTTGCATTCCCGGCTGCCAGGCCAGGCACGCCAACAAGACTGATGGCTAAGGATGTGTACTCGGCCTGGGAAAGCACCTTAACAGTGCTATCGCAATCAGAGGGTAACTGCTCAGCGGCAATACCCCGGGTGATGCGTTTGTGGGCGGGACGCTGACGGACCAGCGTAGTGCGGTTGGGCAAAGCAACAATCATACGACTAAGGCAACAAGTGGTTGTAGAGAGGTTAGCAGGAATATAGTTCCAAGTTCGTGACCCACAGGTCCAGAACCACCCAGAAGGCAACAGAATGTGCTGAAAGTTAAAATGAAGGTCCTCTGTTTCTCTCCCGGTGCAATTAAGACCGCGACCGGGCTGGAAACAGCGAGGCTTTGACTTATGTTGAGTACAGTTCACAACCCTGGCACATTTACTAGCATTACTAACAGCTACAATAGGAGTATAGAGAGACAGGGCATCACAAACCCATTTACATGTGTAGGGTACTGAAAACTCTTCCATGTACTTCTGGAGGTACCTTGAGATATGCAGTTACATAAGGCAAAATATAACATAAGCAAAGACAGGTCTTTCCAGTCCTGAGGTAACATTGTGTACCCGTTCCCAATTCCCTCAAGCAACCCTTGCACAAAATGTGAACGGACACCAGCCTCTCTAACAGCTTTATTAAGTACCCTAATTACTGTATATGACAGAGCTTGCCAATGAATACGTTCCTCTGGATTCCCATCCGCCCCCACCCCCATCTCAACCGTAATGGGAAAAGCAGAAGGACTCTCTCCTTGCCAATCTTCCCCCTCCTCCAGTGACAAGACCCCATCGCTCTTGGCTCGATGTATGGCAGAGCGGACATTTCCCATCACACCGCCAGGATAGGCGAGCGGCGCCTGGAGAACCAGGCTCGGGACGGGCGGCACCAATGGTGCCATAGGTGGTAAAATAGCAGGCAGCACTTTTGGATAAGGAGGTGGTGAGTCCTCGGGTGGATGAGTCAGAGGATTGGTCAGAGATGCCTCTGCTGGTACTAGTTTCCTGACTGCCTCATTAACTCTGTGCCAAATCAATAAATGATGAACCGCTGCCCTCGGTTCTTCCAATAAAATTGTTCCAATTCTATGCCAATCATCCCGTTTGAGTGATCCAATTTCTGGGTACCAAGGACATTGGCATTCGACTTCCTTAATGAAGTCTTCTAGACTACTAAGCGTGATGTCTGGACATCCGCTCTCCTTGATGATTCTCTGCAATTCTTTTGCATGGGTCTTTTGCCCTAAAGAAAGTTCCCCCCCCATACTCACAATCGGGAGCTCGAAAGCTGAGGGAGCCTAAAAAGGCTGTGGTGCACCAGGGGGCTATTCCAGCCGGTGAGTAGGGGAAGTGGGATCTAGCAATCACGTCGGGGTCACCAGATGTTGTGTTTTGGGATCAAGGAGACAGCGGAGGCTTGATTCATGAAGAGGCAATAGGGCAAGATCGCCCGGTCGGAGTTTATTAGGAATAACAGACAAAGACATTCCAGAGAAGAGTATGCAATCTATTCTTATTGGTTACCTGCGATAACATAAAGTTACTTAATTGGCTAAATATCAGCATGTCTGCCTCGTGCTCACCTTGCTAATTGGAAGAAAGCTGCGTGCTAGCTGAATGACTGCGTGCCATCCCTGGGCATAGTGGGAAGGGCCAAAAGCCTTGAGTCAGAGGCCCAAACTGGGGCCTCTCAGTTACGGCGTAAAAACAGATGAGGTAAGGAGAACGATCACCCACGATTTATGACCATGGTGTGCCAATGAGCCACAGCGATCGTGCTGTGAAACTCCTCACAGAATCAAAAGCTAAAACCCTATTTATTATGCCATCCAGTATAACATTAGGGGCATAACTTTCAGTCATGAGTTGCTGCAAGTCACGTCCGTGTGAGCCTTTCCTAAGGCACATCAGTCACAACCCTCCTTCTGCTTTGTTTCAAAGTTAAGAGTGTGACCCTTACCATGTCATCTCAGACATCAACCCCACTAAATTCCTTCAGATTTACTATGAGGCAAGTATGTACAAGATTAAAATCTCAGATTAAACTAGAGACTGCCTCAGGTGTGCTTCACTGTCTAATAGCTTTCAGCGGAATAAATGGCTCTTGACTGTTAATTTCATTACCTGAGGAAGATTTGTCTGGCCAGGTCATCCTGCTAGGGTAACAGAGTAGACCATACTGCCAGCGACTCAACGCTGAGTGTCAGGCAGCAGTTAACTAATCTGACAACTCTGAGGACTATTGGCTTGAGTGCTGAAGTCCACAAGGAAGGGTGATGGTCCCCAAGGCCACTTGAATACAGGGCAGCAGCTTCATCAGTTCTGGCCTGGGGCCAATGAGGACTTTGTGTGCCAAAAGGGCTCAGGACCAGAAAGTGACTCTCAGAACTGGACCAATGGTACAGGTGTCATGTTGTGATGCAGAAGGCTGCTGTATTATATTCTCAGGACAATCTTCATGGCTGATTGCCATGATGATCACCAATATTGATTCGGATATGGCGGAAAAAGAAGAAGAGGAAGATTTCATGCAGCTTCCCACACACACCTCCACATGTTGAACAAATGCAATGAAAGTGGAAAATATTCAGCTGTTGCTGCTATCATTATGAACTTGGAACAAAGTTTAGGTAGATTTGGCAGGCATGAATATTTACTGACATGGGACATCCCTTTGCTGTTTTGTTTTTATTATTTCTGACAAGTACTATGAAAAGTTCTGGTGAGGTGGATGATAACACACTTATGAGCCATTGGTATTAAAATTAATAGGGATGATTCAGGAACATACCTGTCAAGTATCCCATATTGGCCAGGAAATATCGTTTTTGGCCCCTCTTTCCCACTCTTTCCCGCCATCATCCCATAGTGGAGCAGCAGGAAAAGAGGTTGCTGCGCACGCGTGCCCATCAGAGACAATGGTGTGCATGCATGAAGGGGTTGTGCGCATGCACAAAGGGGTTGCTGCGCATGCACGAAGGGGTTGCTGCGCATGTGCACCCATGCCCGGAGAATTTCCTGTATTTTCACAGGCAACACTTGACACAGGTATGTTCAGGAATTCAATCTTGGCTCATTCTGAGCAGAAATTTTCTAATCTTCTCTTGGATAAAGATACAAATCAGAACACAGTTATCTTCAAGATTTGCACTTTTCTACTGTATTTCTTAACGATTCAAATATATCCAAATGCACATGTATATTTTGAAATACAACTCTAAAGGCATATCTTTGAAATAAAATGCACATTTAATGATGCGTTGGCCAGAATCCTATTGATGTTTGCATCAGGTTTGCATAGATTACTGCAGTTAATAGTCCCTAATTGACAATGTGTCAACATGCATATTAATTGTGCAGTCAGATGTGTGACATGGCAAGTGACAGAGAATCCTTTAGTACCTCATCAATTAACTACAACTGCATATAGAAAGTTATGCAAGGATATTATGCCAACTTTATGTGAAAACCAATACGATGCTGGTCATTAAAACACACATTTAAATGTGTATTTAGGAGGCTGTTAATCAGCAATAAACAACTTCTACAATGACCCTCTTGGATGTTTGAAAATTGATCATATTAACTTTTAAAATTATTTTTATATAGCTGACCAGCATAACTAGAAATATAGGAATATGTTTTTTATTTTAAAAAAACAACAACCCATGATCAGAGTTTGCTAATGGCAAATTCTACACATCACTGTAGTTTTTCTTTCAGAAAGAACCCAACAACAAACCACTAAGGCAAAACATACAAGTGTGTGAGTATGATGCATGCAGATACACTTACACAGAGAGACATATCAAGGAAGATAATTGAAGAACTAGCTAGAAAGGAGAATGGGTCACATTTTAAAAGATCTTTCTTCTACTGCATTTCCCCAAAGAGATAAATTGAAATGACAAAAAAGAGATGGCATTCTCAAAGAGAAATAAGATTCAGAAAAAGTCTGACCTGGAGACAGAGTTTTGTGATAATGATACAATTAATATTGCCAAATAGTAGATACCCATATTATAGATAACTCAAGAACTGGGATAGGATGTGAACGTTTTCTCTTGCCTCTTTCTGAATATGTTCTGTAGTTCTTTGCTTTGTCAAAGTGATTTATATTTATGAATGCTGCTGCTATATCTTGAAACAATTGAAGACATCATTTTGAAAGATTCTCTTTCTTTCTCCCTCTCTCTTTTAAAAAGAGATTTCTCTGTCCTTTTTGAAGATAGGCATAAAGGAGTCAAATACCAATTTTTACAAGCTCATATAATTACAGAGCAAGTGGAAAGGCAAAGTGGTGTGCCTCTGATCTTTCACAGGACAATTTCTGTAGCATATATCTACAATCAGAAATGAACATGGCACTCTTTACCTAATTGCTGTTCAAGAAATTATTTTAGGTATTATATGGGTAGTTTTAAGAATTTAACTTTAATCAAGGAATCTTATAACTTTATCATCAACATTTTCAAGACCAGGAACAGACTGTAGCACAGGCCAGGAACTGTTTGTATCAAAAGCCAGAGTAGAGCTGACTCACGATGCAAAATACAAATTAAATAAAAATTTCAGGTTAATGTAAAGTTCACTTAAAGAATAGATTTTCATTACTAAATTCAACTAGCCATAAAGCAGAAAAACTGATGATTGAGACCAGAGATGTTCTTGCGGGAAAGACAACAAGCGTGCATGCTTGCATTTCTAACAATAAATATCAGAGGGAAAAGGTTTTACAGGATCTTTTATACTAATTTGAGAAACCATGCCTCCACTTTTAGTTTGTACTGCTTTATGTCTCTTCCTTATTTAGACTGTCTGCCTACACCTGCCTGCTATCTGCACCTGCTAATCTGTAGTTTCTAGCAACAGCATGGAAAGTCTGTTTATGTGGGAAGAATTTGTTTTTTATTCTTTTTATTCTTTTGTTTGTAATTGGTGGTGCTGATTGTATGTCTTATATTTATCATGAGCTGCTTCTAGAGTGAGTTTTATGTATAAAGTGCTAGTTATTGTCAAATGGGATGGAATAAGGTTGAGCATTTGTGCTACCCTTCTTACGCTTTTCTCTGTGATGTGTTGTTTAGAGCATTTTACTCTGCTAACTAAGAGGAATAACCAAATTTCAACTACATACCCCAAGAGCTTATGGTTCTTGTAGTAGACAAAGTAGTTTAGCTTAGAAAAATAGCAGACACGTATTTTTCAGGCTGTATCCCCCCCCCCCCCCCCCAATATTATGACTTCTCCCAACTTCATAAATCACAGCTAGCTAAAAAAAGGTGTTTTTGATCACTTGTTGATCTCTTTTTCACTGAGATTAGTAATTAAATTTGCTCAGAAATAGAAGAATGTGTTTGGATTACAGTAAAGGCTTTTCTGGGAAACTTCCAAAACTTATTCCTGCCAATTTCTCACAATGGAGGATCAGACTAAAAACAGATTTAAGAGTCTTACATGTACATGTTTACTTAGAGACTGAGCTATATATTAACAGAGGTGTGGTCTTGTATGTGCTCCTGAAATGATGACGCTGAAAATTGGCACATACGTACCTCACCCTCTGCAGACCAGCACGGAGGTTGTGTGTGTGTCCCAGTGATGTCATAGTGATGCTAATGTCATAGCCCCAGGTAGGTCACATGTATGGGAAGGGGAAGGGCAGACCATTGACAGAGAAGCGGGATGGGTGAAGGAAGAGAGAGATGGAGGAAGGGATGTCACAGTCCCAGGTAGGGACGGGTGAGGGAGGCAGGGATGGGATGGGTGAGGGAAGAGAGAGATGGAGGAAGGGAGGCAGGAGTTACCCACACACACCCCATGAGGTTTCCATGGGAAAGGCTGGACTATGGTAAAAAAAAACTGGGCCAGGTTGGGTAAGCGGCTAGTCACAGATAATACAGAGGCTAAATTGTGGCATGGAAATAAAGATTCTATTATCTTTGACAACCTTTCAGACCAAAAAATGGTTTATATGAGCAATTGGGGAACTGCTAAAGAGATGTTGAATGCACTGCATACATCTTTTGGGTTTCTCAGTTTTAAAATACACACCATTTGGATAATTGTGAGTTTGGGTGGGCTTAATGATTTTATTATTTAAACTGCTCAAAGAAATGAATTTCCACTAATTGTGGTGATATAGAAATTGAACAAACAAACAAATAAATGATAAATAAAATAGACAGGGGTGTAGTCAGGATTCTAGAATGGGGGGCAAACATTTTTTCAGGAGGGGCAACAATTTCACACTCACATATATAACATTGGCTCCACGGGGTGGGGTGGGAGGAGGCTGTTGGCTCAGGAGGGTTTTGACATGCGCGCGCACGCGTGCACACACATGCACAAGCACACACACGCACACGCACACACACACACGCACACACACCTGGCTACGGCCATGAAAATAGATTGTCAAATAGGGGCTAGAATCTAAATAAAATGTGAAACAATAGAAAGACAACACTCAGTGACCAATCATGAAGCTACTAGAACTGTGGTTGGAAGAGATATATAGCCAAGGAATGTACTTCATCCAGATGCATTTCAAGTATTAGTAGCTGTATGGGTTTTGAGAGGAAAGAACAAAGGAAGCACCAAATACTAAAGCAAATCCAAGACACTTCAAATGAATAATGAAGGTGAGTATTTACAAGCCTTCCTGTAAGAACAAGACATTTTGTACAGGAAGAGTATAATGCATACTCCTGGGCAGAAAGGAATTGCTGGGGAGAAAAACTGAGATCTCTTTTGAAGATTTGCAGCATGCATGCTTGTGGATGTAGAGCTGTCCAATAAATTTTATGGTGATGCATTCATGACTGCACCATATCACTAGAACAGATTATTAAGTAAAGAGATCACAAATACACAACAGGAATTATGTTATATAGCACAGTGCCAAGAGTGGAGCACAGTAGACTGTTTGGAAGCCATGATGGCAAACCTTGGCACTCCAGATGTTCTTGGACTTTCAATTCCCAGAAGCCCAAGCCCCCGTGAATCCACATGAATGAGTTTACTGCAACTCATCCAGCCCACGCTGCCCTCATCGTTCCTGGAAGTGCAAGTAAAATGTGCCCGTATGGGCTTGGGCTTCTGGGAATTGAAGTCCAAGAACATCTGGAGTGCCAAGGTTCACCATGATGGTTATATACTAAAACAAAAAAGGCTAAACCTGTTCTTCAGAACAAAACAGAATATGTTGCTTAGCCATGCCACTAGCAGTAAAGGCTATCAAGTAATAGACCTAAAAATGTCTGAAGTCAACATAAGACATGTGGTCCCTTTTTACGGGGACAGGGGAACCAAAGCCAAGAAAAGAGGAGCTCTGTTATGGATACCTCTGTAGAGGTTCATCTTTGCTGAATCAGAAACAAAAGATAATTGAGCTTGTAGAAATGCTAGGCCTCCAAGACACTCGCACAGTTGCAACACCCATGACAATGGGCTTTTTGAAAGACAGAGAGCAAAGTGTGCTTCTCCCAAATATTATAGGAAGTACAGAACAGCAATAGGAAAGCTTTTATACCTAACAACACGACTAGACCAGACATAGCTACTATTGTAGGAATGCTGAGAATCAAAGCTAGTTTGCCAACACAGGGTTGCTAAAAGAGTAGTTAGACACTACTCTGTATATGTGGGGTGGGAGTATGTTGATAATTTTGTATAGTTGTATTTTGTTTAGGTTTTGTTGGGTTGATAAGTGGTTTTTCATTCTTGTTGTTCTGTGCAGGACAATGACAATAAAGATTTATCTATCTATCTATCTGTCTGTCTATCTATCTATCTAAAAGGAACTATGGACTTTAAGCCAAGACTGCTTGCCAGCAGAAACCCAAAAGATTTTAGGGCACACAGATGCAGACTGGGCAGAGTATAACAGAGACTATAAGTTCCTGTTTATGCATGTCCCTTTTAAGTATCTAGCTATCTAATGGGTTAGTTACAATCACATTCTTGTGGCTTTGTCTTCCAAAGAATCACAGTTCATTGCCATAGCAGAAGCATGCAGAAAAAGTCCTATGGATAGAGAAACTGCTCTACCACACTGTGGGCGTGGTATGGTGGTTGTGGCCAGGGGAAAGCCCTGTGTTGCACCCGAATTAGGACTACTTTATTTTAAAACTTGGATGGGTGGGGCCAGCCAGAATTTCTGCTACCGGTTCTGGTGAACTGGTGTGAACCTGCTGATGCCCACCACTGAACCCTATGAACCATTGAAACCATCCCATATCAAGGAGAAAAAGTGGGTATCAAACTCCTAAACTCTCTCTCATCCGCCAGATACCTAAACCACTGAGATATCCACAGATCATTACCCCTGAACACCAACACAGCACAGCAGCTGAACTTTTTGGTTCACTTGTACCTTAAACAAGGAACCATTCTTTCTAAACACCTATAGAAAATACTTTAAACTTTCCACAAAGTGTTGAGTGCATGTCAACAAATACAGATGGATCCATGTCCAGGATGGTACCAACTCCTGCCATGGCTGTGAGCAAGCATTTAGATCTTCAAAGCATATTAGATGTGCACATCATTTTACTCACTTCAAGTGTCAAGAGGTTTCTCATAGTTCCTGTGACCTTGTGAATTTACTTTAAACAACATACAAAACATACATTATAGTAACAAATGTACCTGGCTTCATATGGGTTGGAAATCTATTCATTCCACTCCCATCCCAGTGCTTTCTCCCTGTCTTTCTCAATATAACTTTTTCCCTCATACCAATCTTTTTTTTTTCTTCCTCCACTGCCAAGCTTGTCACAGCAGTTGCCTTACTACTCACTTCTACCAGCATGGGACCGGAGTTCTCTATATAAAAGTTTGGAGATACTGATTTAACAGTCACATCAATCCAACCATTACAGACAAAGGAACAGTGTTAGTCATACTGTTTGTAAGATTTGTTTGGGTCAGAGTGCATCATCAACCCAAGCCAATTATTTGGAATACCAATTACAATAAATATTATGGTGCAATAAAATGAGAGGCTTGGCAAAAGCTAGTGAAGAAGAGATGAACTACTGGAATAGATCCAAAGAGTTGCAGTTTATCTGAGATCCTTTACAGAAGAGTCCATGTAGTGCCAATGACCAACCCTTACTAAAAGCTTGCTAGCAGTGGGCCAAATTAAGATTCTGTGGGGACACATTTCAAATATTTTAATCTGGGAAATCGGTAGTATCTGTGCAAATGTGTGCCTTGGTAGCTGCCACCATTTCAAAGATAATTTGAGGAAACAAATAAACATTCAACAATATTTTATTAGAGTTGGTAGCTAGAAGGAAAATATCTCATCACAGCACTCCATGTGACATGCTTTACAATTGCCTCTCATGAGGCCTTGCTCCTTATTACTGGGCTCAGTTGGGGCTCTAGTGTTTTGAGAGAGAATCAACCAGGTTATTTAAATTGGGAACTCAGCAGTATCCATGCAATATTTTATTTTTCCAGCTCTTTCTGTTATGGGGATTTTTAGGATAGACAAGCAAACAAACTTCTAGAAATATTTAGAAGACAATACAAGAAATATAGGAATGGCTTCTATGGAATGGGATAGAGAGGGATGCAGCATTTGAAAGCAACCCTGACTTAAGTTTGGCATATCTTTTAAAGTGCATTACAGGTAAGCCAGCCTGTAAAATTGGCAGCACATTTCGACTGTGTTGAATTGGCAAGAAATGAGATTACAATAGTCTCTGATAATGACAAAAGATAATTTAACAATTTAGGGTCTCAATCATTCTGCCATAAGAATGCATTTAGTCATTTAATTTAGGCAAGCAGAGGATACATCATAACAAGTTCAGTTTGACTAACTAATTTTAACTGTGAGACTTCACATGAGAAAGGACTATGATAAAGTGCTATATTATATTTCTGATTAATGGCTACTTTCTATTGTGCTATAATTATCAGGTGATAGGTTAAAAGAAAGAGGTTTGAAAATGAATTTTCACTGCAGATAACAATACTCCTGTCTGGAAAGAAAAATGGATATCCATACCCCATATATTACAGCACATAAGGCCAATCAAAGGAAAACCTAGGCTGCATGAATTTTGATGGATAAGATGAATGTGAGAATGTGCCAGTCTAAATGAAGTTGTGTGAGATGAAAGATTCTGATGATCAACACAGAAATAAATCTTTTACATCCACTTCTGATTGACCATGTTTTAGTGTTATGCCTGCATGTGAATAAAATTGGACTGTGGAAATATCAGCTAGCAATAATAGCCTGAGTACCTGATTTAGTTCTACTAACTAAAGTTCATATTAGGCCAAGTTTAGGATTTGGATGCAACACAAAGTTGTGGTTGCTTGGAAATGGGAAAGAAGGATTCTTCCTTGCCACACTTTATCTGGAGAATGCAAGCACGGCGCCAAAATGGCCGCCGCGCTCTTTGCGGGCCCCCCCCCCATCGGACGAAGGCATCTGGGTAGTTAGGGGGCGTGGCCAGCTCCCTTATAAAAGGGGTGGCCATGAGGCAGCCAAGCTGCCATTTTGCGAAGCGACGGAGCGGAGAAGTTTTTCCCCTCTTGCCTCCGTCGCTTTTACCTTTACCGGGAAGCCTCTTGGCTGCTGAATTTTCTCGTTTTCGGCTTCCCGTCGTTTGGCTGAGATGCCCTCGAAGAAGAAGGTGGCTGCGAGCGCGGCTCGTGCGGTTCGGAGGCGCAATCCGGGTCGGAGGACCGCGGCTGCGCCTCCCCAGCAGCCGCCTTTGCCTGCACTCACCGGGACCGGTGGGATGGGGTTAATCCCCCCTTAGCCGGAGACCGGGGGCCCGCGCACGGGCCCAGCAGGGGCTGCGGCCCTCGGCCCGCAAGCGGTGGACACGGCTCCTGGTGTTGCCCATTCCGCTGGGCCTTCCTCCATAGGGGCGCAGCTCGCTCAGGGGGCTTCCAGCCTTGGGGGGTGGTGTGGTCCCCTTCCCTGGCAGGTTGCTCCATCGGCCCTACCGGGCCCGGGTTTGGGGTCGTGGCCCTATTCGGGCCCCGGGGTACAGGGACCTGTACCCATGCCTGTAGTGGGCGGGCCGGCTGGCCCTTTGCCCCATGTCAGCGTGGAGGCTCTACTGGCCCGCGTTGCAGCCCTTGAGGCATCCCTGGCCCGAGCTAGCCACCCTGGGGCCCCTTTTGGGGTACAGTTTGATACGTCGTCTGCTGGGCAGCGGCAGGCGACGGGACGGGTCGAGCTGCTTGAGGCGCGTGGCACGACCTCGGCCACTGCCTCACAGCTCCCCAACCAACAGGCCGGTGCGGGTCAGGCCCCGTCGACGAGCTCCACGGCGGTCGTGAGCTCCGACGCCCCCAGTGGGCCGGAACCCCCGGTGGGGGCGGCCCATGGGGGTGCAGCATGTGAGTATGCGGTCCAAGCTAGTGCACCTACACACGTGGCCACGTTGGGGGGGGGCTTTTCAATGGCCTTGGCCTCGCGCGGGTGGTGCGGCGGTCCAGCCGATGACGCCCCACCCGGCGACGTCAACTACCACCCAGGGCCCCATGGTGGGGGGTGTTTCTTACCCTGTGGGGAATGTTTTGGGGGTGGCCGGGTTAGTCCAGCCCCCTTTCCAGATGCCCCCAGTTTCTGCTGTACCTGTGTCGGCCTTGCCGACAGCGGGGTATTCCTTACCACTGGGAGACCATTTGGCCCAGACCACCAAAGAGAAGATCTGGCGGGGGGGAGTATGTGGATATCTTCTCCCTCCTCAACAGAGAGCCCACCAAGGAAGAGAGGGGGGGCAGGATGAGAAGGATAAGGAGCAGGCACGTCGTCGCAAGCCACCATGTACGTGGGCCAACTGGTTGCCGGCCTACCTCATATATATGGCGGTATACCTTAGGGCCCGGCCGGGTTTGGCGATTCCGATGGTCCAGTATTTGGACAACATCTATAGGGCGATGGTTGACTTCCCGGGCCCGTCGTGGTTGGCTTATGACAAGGAATTCCGTATGCGGATTCCCCTGCACCCCGAGATGAGGTGGGATGAGCCCTGCCAGAGGCTTTGGCTTCTGTACATGACTCCCACGTGCCCCGCACCTGGGGAGAGATACCATTGTGGACATGCGGTCCAGCGGGCGGCCCCAGCACAGGTCCCCCACCAGGTGGCGGGGCAGGGGGTTCCAGCCCACCTGCTGTGCTGGACTTTCTCATACAATGGTTCCTGCAATAGGAAGAATTGCAAATACAGACATGAGTGTCCCGCCTGTGCTGGCCCCCATGCGGCCTCTGCATGTCCCGGGCAGAGGGAGGGGCAGACAGGGGGCTGGCAAGACTGCCTCAGGTGGAGCTGGTTCACCGAAAGGCTCCCTCCCCGATTAATGTGGACATGTTGGAGCGTTGCCTTGCATTGTACCCGAGGGGGGCAGATGCAGTTTACCTGCTTTGGGGTTTTCGACTGGGGTTCCGTATTCCTTTCATGGGTGGTAGGTTCCCCCAAAACGCCCCCAACCTTTTGTGCCTCAGGGGAAGGGAGGAGGTGGCTGCTGCCAGCATTGCTGAGGAGGTTAATGCGGGCAGGGTCGCTGGCCCTGTCCCTGCACCCCCATTCCGGGGAGCATATTATTTCGATGATGCCATGCCTTTTGGCTGTTCCATTTCGGGCTCGGCATTCGAGCGTTTCACCACCTTCCTAGAATGGGCTTTTGTCCGCAGGTCAGGGTCCCGGTCTGTAGCCCATTCCCTGGATGATTTTATTCGGGGCTGAACGGGGCTGGGACACGTGCACACGTCTCCTCAACACATTTCAGATGCTAATGGAGGAACTTGGTGTCCCTTTAGCGCCCGAAAAGACCGAGGGCCCATCTACACAGCTAGTATTCCTGGGGGTGGAGATTGACACGGTAGCCCAGGCTTCTAGGTTGCAGCGGGATAAGGTGTCGAGGCTAGTGGCCCTTATCTCGGACTTGCTGGCCAAGCGCATGGCATCACTGAGGGAACTGCAGGTGCTACATGGTCACCTCAATTTCGCTTGCAGGGTCGTCGCACCGGGCAGGGCATTTGCTCGGCGCTTGTGCGACGCCATGGCAGGATTATCCAGGCCCCACCATAGGATTAGACTTACCCGGGGTATCAGGGCAGACGTGCTTGTCTGGCTCCAGTTCCTGAGGGAGTTCAATGGGGTGTCATTTTGGAGGTCTGAGCCCCGGGCTTCCCCTCGCTTTCAGATACAGTCCGATGCCTCGGGATCCCTGGGTTATGGGATGTACTTCAATTGGAAGTGGGCCTATGGTGGGTGGCCACCAGCCTGGGCAGGCACGGGTCACCTGCGTGGTCTCACGTATCTTAAATTTTCCCTATCATGGGGGCTTTGATGCTATGGGGCAAGGAGTGGGCCAACTTGGTCGTCCATTTCTGGTGTGACAATGCAGCCGTTGTCCATATTGTCACCTCACAGACTTCCACATCGCCCAGGGTCATGGACCTAGTGCACCAGTTTCTGTTGCGCAGCCTGCGCCTCAACGTCCTCTTCTGGGCCAGGCATGTCCCGGGGGTCAATAATGATATTGCTGACGCTTTGTCCCGCCTGCAGATCTCCCAGTTCCGTGCCTTGGCCTTGGATGCGGAAGAATTTCCCTCACCACTCCCGGACGAGATATGGACCATTGGCAAGGAGAGGTGAACCGGGCGATTGGCTTGTCACTAGCGCCACACACGCGTAAGGCGTATCACCACGCATTCATTTCTTCAGAGCATTCTGTCCCCAATTCCGGCTGCCAGGAACCTGGCCGATCCCAGTGATCCATGTACTGCGGTTCATTGTTTACCTGCATGCCCAGGGCCTTGCTCCTCGCACCATAGCATCTAGGCTGTCGGCGTTGGCTTTTATGGCCAAGGTGGGAGGTCGTGTGGACAGTACCACTGACTTCCGTGTGAGACATGTTTTGGAGGGGTGGGTGCGGGAGCGTGGGCGTTGCCCGGACGACCGCCACCCGATTTCCCCAGGGGTTTTTTACCCGATTGGCCCGGGGCTGGCCTGGCCTCTGTTTTGATAGATATGAGGCAGCCCATTTCATGCGGCTACAACGGTGGTCTTTTTTGGAGCGCTCCGCATCAGCAAGCTTGAGATGCTGTCTAAGGCGGATGCAAGTCGTAGGGCACTGGAACTCGAAGATGTCTGTCTGGACAATATTGGGCTCAGTTGGGGATACGCTCCTCTAACACGAATCAGCACGGCATAGGCAGTGGAGTAGACTGCTACGATGTTCTTTGGCAGACATCTGTCCGGTTGGTGCCCTACAGGATCTCCTTGCACTGTGTGGCACGCACCATGGCCCGTTTTTCTGTCACCAAGATGGGTCTTCCCTTACTAAATTTCAATTTTGGAGGGTGCCGGGAAGGCACTAGACAGTGTTGGCCTCTCTGGGGCTCGCTGCGGCACCCATTCGTTCAGGATAGGGGCGGCTTCTACTGCAGCTGTTTTTGGGTACTCCGGGGCTGAAATACGCCGCATGGGAGGGTGGGGATCACAATGTTTTCAGTTTTGTGTTCGCCCTCTTCAACCATGAGTACCAGTTTAGTCACTGCACTGTTTCTCCCCCCCTTTTTTCCTTGACAGACCCTGGGTGTCGTTTTACACCGGTGACAGTATGGCTGGTGGGCCATAGCCACGTGCACAGGGCAGCGCGTTACGCTGCATGGGGCAGCGCGTTACGCTGCATGGGGCAGCGCGTTACGCTGCACAGGGCAGCGCGTTACACTGCACAGGGCAGCGCGTTACGCTGCGGCGACAGAGTGGGGACCCCGACTGGGACTGGGTGCATCCGCACGTCTCAGGTGGTATGGTAAGCGTGGCATGTTATGGCGGGAACTGTTGCCATTCCTTTTCTACATCAGGGATGCTGACTCGCCCGATGTCCTGGTTATGTGCCTTGGGGGCAATGGCTTGGGACGGGTCACTGGCCTATCGCGGAAGCTTGCGGTTTGCAGTGACCTGCCCTACTCACATTATGTGTGGCCTGCCACGTCCCTCAATTGGTCGGACATGATACCGCGGTACGCTTACAGGGGGGCGTTCGGCCTCGAGGCTCTTGACTGAGCCGAAGCTCCGTGAACGGGGCTATTGCCCGATTCCTTTCCGACAAGGGCGGGGGACGCGTCATTAGCCTCCCCGCCATCAGTCTGCAAAATTACGAGCTTTACTCAGGGGATGGGGCCCATCTGTCGCAGGGAGGTATGGACCTCTGGTTAGTGGACTGGCGAGCAGGCCTGTCGACCGAGCTGACGGTCTTGGGGGGGGGGCGGTGAGCCTTTTGGGAAGCCTCCCCGTGTGGCGGGTATCACTGGTAAGGTAAACATTTATGACCCACAGGTATCCGGCAGGTTCGCAATTGACTGGACAACACTAGACAGGCATAAGTTGGTTAAACGTTGTCCGGTCAACGACGAACCAGGCGATGGGGTGATGGCTACAGCTAGACAGCATGCATCACCCCGTGATTTCACGGATACGCGTCAGAGGGTGGGGTCATTAGTTAGATATTGACTACGGTCAACAATTTGTTTGTTGTCAACAAACAAATTGATACAAATAGATACATTGTAACAATTGCCGTTGGCAATTTTGGGTGGTACCTTACCAGTGTTACTTCGGCCTGCTTGCCTTAAGAATTATGATTGGTCAATTACCAATAGAAATTTATAATTCGGACTAGGGCATGAATCAATAAATGTGGCCCAATGCCGGTATCCACTTTTACCAGTGTCTGAGTCCTTTATTGGGGGGTGCGCCTGCAAAGCTTCGTTTAGTGATGAAAGCCAGGATAACACACCTGAGCTGAAGGGCTAGAAAGTGGAGGCAAAGGCATTGGGGCTGAATCTTTCAGGCAGAATCTATCCTCTCCCCTTGAGGGAGGAACCAGTGAGAGAGAATTCTCTCTCTCTCTCTCTCTCTCTCTCTCACACACACACACACACACACACACACACACACACACACACACACACACACACACACACACACACACACACACCAAATGTCAGAGAACAAAAATGTCTCAGAGTGCAGTGAGGCCCAACTGTAGTGCACAACTCCACTGTAGGATGACTCACCTGTAGAATTTTATATGATGAGGAACTCACCACAGGAGGACACTGCCTGTACCACAGTAGGATATATGGACTGTAGAAGCCACAACACAGGGCTCAGGACATCTTCCTGTCATTACTCATCCTGCTTTCTGCTCTTGGCTCTCAAATTTCCTTGCATTTCTGTCATTAATTCTTCCCAACAGCCCAGTACCAGCTACCAAAGGACTTCACTTTTTGCTAACACATCTGGATTAATAACCTTGTATGTCTTTGATTGATATAAAATCTTTGGCTTTGGCTTGAACTGTGACTATCCTAATTGCCTGGTTCCTAAGCTCTTGATATCATCTTCCTTGTGCTGTTTAATTCTTGTTTAACTCTGGATTCCCCTTCATTCCCCTCACATTGCAACGTCAAACCAGACTATTCATGACTGTGCTAGAAATGACCAACCAGCACATAAATCAATCCTCAAGCATGGAATGATCCCACCATCCATTTCTTAAAAACAAAAGTCATTGCTTCAACATAGCCAAAATTCTAACCAATGGCTGAAATCCTATTGTGTAGCTCAGGGATTCTCAACCTGTGGCCTGTGAGCAGGATGCAGCCCCCGGCACCATTTCATGTGCCCCCCAGCCACTCCACCACACCTGGAAGTGCCATGTGGTGGACAAAGGGCAAAATGGCCATCCGCCCCGCACCAAAGTTGTCTGAGGGAGCGTGACCTGGGCCCTGGATTAAAAAGGTTGAGAACTCCTGGTGTAGCTTATAGCTACACAAGTCAAGGATGTGCAAGTAGTAGAAGGAGTTGTGGCAAGGCAGAGGTGATATCCATGAGTCACTTCCACAGGTGTCTCATGCAACAGTCCTGAGAAGAATGGTGCAATCAGTTGTACAACAGTGATGTGAACAATGGAGCTGCATGGAAACCACTTGGTCAATTGCACAGGACCTGGCATACAGGTATTTCTGCAGGAATATAGATTTATGTTACACCAACTTGAACAGGATTTCACCTTTGTGTACCAGCTGACAGATGATTTGCATTAGCTAATTACTTGACTTAACACTTTGAAATCTTATTACAAGTGATAATAATGCTCTTATTACTTGGAAGGTCTATTACTGGTATTAAAAATGGATTGGAACCTTTTATTTCCAATTTGATTTGGTCTTCTCCTCTACAGTAATGTACACCATCTACCTAATCCTGTGACTCAAATATTATGTTTCATGGCCAAAATTATATTCTTATAGCTGCAACAATAAATACTTTTAAAAAGTTAAGTTTCCAAGATGAGATCCAGAGGTTTCACAGACCATCTGCAGATCAAACATTGGGAAGAACACAAGGCTAATGACAGTAATTTTTCTCTAATCAAATGTAAGAGCTTAAGCATCATATCCAATTTCTAATGGAATTAATTTTAAAACAATTACCTTACTGAGCTACTTCAACCAAAGGATTATGTACTGTAGAAGCATAATTTTGGAACAAATCCAGAAGATATTCTTTAATTTTCAGGAAGTTGGGGAGAATAATTTTTATGTATAAATATTCATGATGAATATTTTAAAAAGAAAATATTTGGCTTTAGCTGGGTATCCTTAGCCTAAAGGAGGGGATACAATGTCCAATTTCTCAACAACAACAAAGTGGAAGGAGAAATAAAGTCAGATGGGTGGCACTAAAATATTATTAATATGATAGATTAATATAGTTTCTTAAGTTAGAAATTAGAGGACGCTTTTGGGGAAGTTAAAACTATGTCTAAAACCATATGTATGATTTTATTATAAATACATGTGTGCCAGTTCAGTTATGGATCCTTGGTAGATGGATAAGAACATAAGAACAGCTTTGCTGGAACAGGCCACAGTCCATCCACTCCAGCATTCTGTCTCACACAGTGGCTCACCATTTGCTTCAGGGTATTATTCCCAAGGAGATGCCTTCACCTGCTTAGGATTCCCTGGAAATGACATTGAGAGATATCCTGCCTATCTCTCCAACCTGGAAGTTGTTCTTAGGTATCCATAATTATAGCCATTGATACCCTTGTCCTCCATGAACTTGTCTAATCCTTTCTTAAAGCTGTCAAGACTGACAGCTGTCACCACTTCTTCTGGCAAGGAGTTCCATAGACCAGTGATTCTCTGGGTGAAAAAGTACTTTCTCTTATTTGTTTGAGAACTAGCACCCAAAAGTTTCATGGAGTGCCCCCTAGTTCTAGTGTTATGCGATAGGGAAAACAGTTTTTCCTTATCTACTTTGTCCACATCATGCATGATTTTATAAACTTCAATCAGGTCGCCTCTTATACGCTGTCGTTCAAGAGTGAAGAGGCCCAATGTAGATGAATGTGCAAACAAGTGGATGCTGATAATACTGTACCAATCTCTGATCTCTGAGTGGATAGACCAATATAAAATAATCAATTCAGCAAAAACATCTGGTTTATGCATGTGGGGAACTGTGATTCTGTATCCACAATTCAGAACACCAAGAAAAGGCCCAATATTGTTGCACAATATTGCCAGCAGAAAAATAGTATTTAGAGCTTTACATAGCAAAGGTTAACCTGAATGTTGACAATAGCAGTCAAGATAGTCTACAGCAACATTTCCCAAACTTGGTTTTTGAACTTAAATTCCCAGAAGCCTAAGTCAATTCCCCAAATCACTGATCAGCCAACGTACTGACTTAGGCTTCTGGGAATTGAAGTCCACCAGTGTTCTGCAAAACATAGTTTGGGAAACACTGGTCTACAGGATACCTCTTGAGTTCTGTACATTTATACTTGTCAAAAACCAGTCATATCAATTATTTTGTGTTTGGAGGGTGGTTAACTGGTAACCAGGGTGGTTAATTGGTAACCAGAGCAGATCGGAGAGACTCTCTAATTGTTCCATCTGCTATAGAGGCGCACCTCTCTAGCACCAAAAAGAGAGCCTTCTCAGTGACTTCTCTGACCCTATGGAACCTTCTGCCAATTGAGTTGCATCTCCAGACAGAGTTGCTGTCCTTCAGGAAAGGCCTAAAAATCTAGTTGGCAAAGCAGGTGTGGGCACAAACAACGTAGTGACCCCTGTCTGCTGGCTGATCTAGGAAGAACGCTTTCTCTTTTAATCGGTAAGGGTTGGAGTAATTTTTGATAGTCATTTTTAATGTTTTTTAATAGATTTTATAGTTTTTAATTGTGATGCTGGTTTTTATTCTTTGTGTGCTGCCCAGAGTCTTCTGAGTTGGGTGGCAATATAAATCACAAAAATAAAATAAAATAAATAATAAAAAAGGAGCCAGTTTCTGGGTTTTTCCCTTGCTTGGAATCTCTATGTGAATTGGTATCAAATTCAGGCTGCCCTTTGCTGAGTGGAGATGTTAATGGTACAATGTTTTGGAGTCCTTAACTCATAATAATCACCCCACATCTGAAGTGATTTGATGGCACATAGTATATTTGAAGGTTTTTTTCCTATTTACCTAACAATTGTATAGTGATATACAGGCAGAATAGGCATCAAAGCTCTGCTTACATCAAGTAAGACGTAGCCACAAAGCAAAAAACAGTATGTTCTCAGCTTAAATGAGTGAGTTTCTGCATATTTGTTCCCTATGCTTTTAAAAATATTTTACCATCAGAAACAGACTCCCTTTCTAGTGGCTGTTTGGTTATAAAGGAGTTAAAGAGTTCTTCTCCTGAATCTCAGCTAATTAGTTCCTGACTGGTTGAATCAAATGTTCAGATTGCCCCAAGCTAAGGGAATTGTAAAAATGTATCTATACTTTGGAATGTTCTGTGCTGGTAAGCCTCCTGCACACAGATTGTAACAGTCACTATTTTACCATTTTGAGAAGTCTTTTTTAGGATGGATATTTCAACCTCTGAATCCAGGATTCCTACTTACAAAAAAAGTGGATGAGACCAACCACTTTACTTCAAGATAAGTAAGATTTGTCTTTTCAATTTATATTAGCTAATTTAAACATGGTTGCTTGTTTCTGAATGGGATGAAACAGTTTAACTTTTGAAAAAATCATAACTTGAAAAACCTTTGCCCTAACTTCCCAAATTTGGCACAGAGCAAGAGCAGACTGCCAAGTTTGAAACTGGAGTTCAAATCAGCACCAAAATTAAAATTTTGTTTGGGGTTCCCACATTTTTAGAATTGCCCTGTAGAACATTTTTGGTTCTGCTTCACAAAAACAAAGCTGTACTCTGATGCAGTCATAATTGTTCTGATTCAAGTGAAAAAGCTAGGCTAAATTTAGCGCCCTGTCATACCTCTGTCACACAGGTGTCCACCAAAACTGATACATATCTAGACTTATGTATAAGTAGCTGTTACTGCTATGTACAAATGCAGAGTAGAAATTGAGTTTATTCTTATTTGGAAGAAACTTGTGAACTTGGATGAGTCCACTGGAACCACCATCTGCGTAGAGATGTATCTACACAGCACATATTCAGAACCTTTCCCCCATGATTCCTTGCCACAAGTATATTTTTACACTACTTGTTATGTGAAATCGATGGCTCATGTATCCCTCCTATATCCTTATCTGGTTCTTCATGCTCTCCTCTTCTACTTCTTGAATAAATATGTGGGATAGGAGAGAAGCATTAATCTAACTAATTCAGAATTGCTGGCACTTAAAGGCATCTGCTCTTCATAGTTTCAGCCAGGACCTTCTGACTGAAAAGCATGTACTCCATCACCAAGTTAAAGACACACCCCATAGGCTCCTATCTCCTAATGTCTGGTGTGATGCTTCTTCATACATTGCACAGCTATGGGGTAAATCAGGGTTCTCTTATGCCAAAGAGACCCAACCGCTGCATGTAACTGATGAGCCTATGACACTTTAAAATGTGTCTCACATGTTTGATTTTCTAGTTCAGTATGCCTTGACTCTGGTGGTACAACAAATGCCAGTAATATCTGAAAAGATTATTTTCCGTACAAAGAAATTATGGTTTAATTCTCCATTCATTCTCTGGATTAAAGAATGTCTGTCTATTCCCGTACGGCAAGCTACAACACATAAAATATTGCTATTTATTGAAGTGCTGTGCCATTTGTCACTTTTATAGAATCCACCATATTTTCCAGGCTATAAAATGGAATAAAATTATGCAGCAATGATGTATGCGATCATTACTTCTCATTTCCAGTGTTTGGATTATATTCAGTTTCACAAAACAAGCATGATTTATAAAGAGAATAAATAACAATAGCTTTCAACTGGGTATGTCTACAGAGGCCTCATTAGGGGTCATTGGCATCTAGAGTTTTATTGGAAATACATACATTGAATTAACTCCAGTGGCCTATATGTGGGTATGGGGGAAGGAAGATAATTTAAATCAAAGGGCACTCTCAAATGGATTCCAGTATACTAATGATAAAATCCTGGAGCATGTCTCCCTTGGTAAATAAGCATATGCACATCTCTCTTCATGAGCCATAAGATTTCATGGGATTTGAAAATAAAGCTTACAATTTGGATGCCAGTAAAGAGGTCCCCAAGTGCTGCAACTGTAACCTTCATTGAAAGGGCTCATGCTTTCTATGTTTATAGACAGATTTGTTCACATACCTAATGTACCATGCATGTTCTGTATTTATTTATTTATTTGTTATTTCACAGGTCAGAATCCTGCTGATAGGTCTTAACAAAGGTACATCCATTGCCTATTGTAGACAGGGACTTAGTTTTCACCATGATTGCTAATGTTTTTACAAGAACTGTCCAAAATTCATATATTGTTTCATCAACGGCATGGGGTAAAACTTGAGAAGTAGAGGAAACCAAAGGTGGGGGAAAGCTGAAACAATTTCACCCCCATGGGATTTCAAAATTCACAGCCTAAAAATCTGATGTTTTTGAGACATATTTCTGGAGCTGAATTAGATTTGCTCCTTATTTTTCTTTGTTTCTTTGCTTGCTTCAGTTTTCCTTTCCTCTGAAAGGTACTTGAGTTTTGATACCATGGGGCAGGCAAATGCAAAAAGGTGGGTGCGCTCTGGGTGAAAAATAGCTGTTTTGATTTAGCTTCACAATTAAAGGTGAGTAAGAATTTCTTTCTATTTCTAAAAGACACAGGGCTATCAAATTGTATTCATAAATAGGATGGAAATGATGCAAAGTTGGGTGCCTTTTTTGATGGAATGTGTGAGAAAGGACAATATAGTTAATCCATCCCAAGGATGTCCACAACTATTTTCTCTCACACATATTTGTATCTTTAGGGTTTTAATTTTCCCCAGCCCCCAGTTTCAACTCTGAAAAGAAATCAAGGACAGGGATCCCAGAATTAAATTAAGAGAAGAGTTTTGCAGTTTGGAAGGTGGAAGAGAACAATGGGGATGGTCTTGGAATGAGTGTATTTTCTTCTATCTTGGTAAAGAAAAGTACACATCATATTGTTATTCCTAATCTGTAGAAAGGATGAATACATTTACTGCTCTCTTTTGAAGAGACATATTGACTGATCTAAATAGCATATTATATTTTCTTTTTGAAAAATATAATCTGCCTTTGCTTTCATGCCTTACATTATAATAATGATGGCTATAAATATTAGTAAAGTATTAAGTAATAATAAAGCAGTGAACAAAATCTTCTTAGATATTTATGCACATGCAAGAGGAATCATGAATATTGCTGGAGCTAGGTGGCAATGCACCAAGCACAGGCAACCAAGCAAATGAACGACATGTGACCAGCACTTCTTCAATTAGTCATAGCAACTTCCTTTGCAGGCGCACCCCAACAATGATGGACTCAGACACAAATGAAAGTGGATAACGGCATGGGCCACATTTATTGATTCAAGCCCTAGTCCGAATTATAAATTTCTATTGGTAAAACGACCAATCATAATTCTTAAGGCAAGCAGGCCGAAGTAACACTGGTAAGGTACCACCCAAAATTGCCAAACGGCAATTGTTACAATGTATCTATTTGTATCAATTTGTTTGTTGACAACAAACAAATTGTTGACCGTAGTCAATATCTAACTAATGACCCCACCCTCTGACGTGTATCCGTAAAATCAGGGGGTGATTCCAGCTGTCTAGTGGTAACCATCACCCCCTCGCCTGGTTTGTCGTTGACCGGACAACGTTTAAACAACTTATGCCTATCTAGTGTTGTCCAGTCAATTGCGAACCTGCCGGATACCTGTGGGTCATCAATGTTTACCTTACCAGTGCTACCCGCCAATGTGACCAAAGTCAACAGTAGCACAGAACAACCCCTATATCAAACCATAGCAACAGTGTGGGATGGGCGAAAAAACCAGGACTCAAGGGCCAATGCGAGTCCCAGCCAAAAATTCCCACCCGGCCCCGAAGCGATCAAGAAATCACACTGTTAACTAGGGAGGGGGTGGAGGGGAAAAACTTCTCCGCTCCGTCGGTTCGCCAAAATGGCAGCACGGCTGCGTCGTGGCCAGCCCTTTTATTAGGGTGCTGGCCACGCCCCTAACTACCCGGATGGTTTCGTCCGGTGGGAGGGGGGCCCCGCAAAGAGCGCGGCGGCCATTTTGGCAACGCGCTTCCATTCTTCCTCTTGCACTTTGTGGAATATCCAATCAGATCTTGGACAGTAAGTAGAGCAAGACTACTGTCTTCAGTGAATTCAAACAACCTGATTTCAGAAATATCATTACTGTATATAGAGGCCATTGTATTTGATGTTTACTGTCAGATGGGCAACAAAAATTGAGGACCCTTTATGCTGGAACTCATCTTTTTGCCACCTTACCATGATCATATTGTAATATTTATACTGAAATATGAGGCATTAAATGTGTGTGTGCATGCATGCGTGTGTGCAGGCAGGCAGACCAATAGACTGTGATTTTGATTTGGTTGTGAGTGTTCTCAACACAACCAAATCAGAATGTATTACCTGTGTACTATTTCCATCAGAATTCTGTCTCTAATATCATGTTCTCCTCTTTATCCTAATAACAGTTTAACTTCTTGACAGTTTGTCCTCTTGACCTATCATTACTTCTCATTTCCAGTGTTTGGATTATATTCAGTTTCATAAAACAAGCAAGATTTATGAAGTGAATAAATAACAATAGCCTTCAACAGTGTATGTCTACAGAGTCATGTAACTTTCTCAAATCTCCAGTAAAAAAAGCTTATTATTATTCTATGTTTAACTATAGGATGATTCCTCATTTAACTTCAAATTATTATACAGGTAGCTACATAATAATAATAATAATAATAATAATAATAATAATAATAATAATAATAATAATAATAATAATAATAATAATAATAATAAGAAGAAGAAGAAGAAGAAGAAGAAGAAGAAGAAGAAGAAGCATTTTTACTGGAGAACTGAGAAAGTTACATCCAGTGATGCACTGCAAAAAATTTTTACTACCTACTCTGTGGGCTGGCCAAATCTGTGGGCGGGGCCAAATCTGTGGGTGTGGCCAAACATCCTGCATTATGGGCTATGGAGGTGGGCATGACCAACCAAGTGGGCATGGCCTGGGGGAATTTCCACTACCGGTTCTGCAGAACCTGACAGAACCTGCTGCAGTGCGTCACTGGTTACATGACTGTGTAGACATACACAGTTGACAGCTATTGTTATTTATTTACAATATAAATCATGCTTGTTTTGTGAAACTGAATATAATGCAAACACTACAGTTAACTATAGGGACTGTGGTGGCTTGTGGTGGCTTAGTGGTTAAGACACTGAACTTGATGACTGGAAGGTCATGTCAGTTGTTTGAGTTCCGAGTCCTGCCAACCTAGCATTTCAAAAGCAAGAAATTGCCAAATGACCATGAAAATGTCTGCAGACTCAGATAGCACTGCCTCTAGCTGTAAATAAAAATGAGCACAGGGATCCTAGACTGGCTTTCGAGCAAGCAAGACCTTGACCTTTACTTTACCTTACTGTAAACCTCTCAGTAATTCTTGGGGTCTTTCTTTTCTATTAATATTCTTAAGTCATCTGAGAGATTCTCAGCAATTACACTTATATATTGCCCCATAGCACTTAGTGCACTCTCTGGGCACTTCACAAGTTAATTAATATTTTGTTCCCACCATGCTGGGTTATTATTTTACTGACCTAAAAAGGATGGAAGGCTGAGTCAACCCTGTGTCCTGGTTAGGATCAAACTCACAACCTTCTGGCAGTTTAACCACCGCACCACCAGGGATCCATGGACAGCAGTCTTCCATGGACATAACATTGTTGTAGCCATCATTGCTTTTGTTGTCCTCCTCCTCCTCTTCTGCTGTGTTTGTTTGTTGTAGCTTGGAAGGTTGTTGTGTATTCAGGCACTTTTGCAAGTAGCACAGGCAGTGCCTTTGAAATAGGAAAATGGCGGTTTCCCAACATCCAAATTAGGAACACAAAGTGGTGCAAAAACCCCTGCACAGGGCGCACTTATTATGCTAATCAAATCCCTGTGATTGGCTACACATTTGGATCCTATTCTCCATTGGTTAAATACATATATTCCCTGTTATGATTGGTTAGTTATGGTTATCCGGTGGGTCGCTACTTTGTATCAAGAAGCCACCACTGGGAGACACTATATAAGCCCCACGGGTAAACAAGGGTGGGGCCAGACCAGATCTATACTTTCCTCTCCATACAGGTAGCTAGGAACATGCTAACCTTGGTCTCCTCCATTATGCTACGCTCCTATGCTAGCTAGTATATTGCCACACTACGGCAAGAGTCAGGAGGGACTGATTCCATGGGACTATATAGCCATCTCTGTGTCTGGAACGCCTTGTAAGCTCATCTTGAATATACTGTTAATTAAAGACTTGTTGCTGTTTGGTTCATCGTTGTCTGGACTATTGCTTGCAAGCACCAGACATAACAAAGGTGGAGGAGAAAAGAAGCTGTTTCTTACTGTTTTATCTAATAAGTTTATATAACTGTGTATGGAGGCAAGCTATGGCAAACCTAGGCAGCATAATAAACAGTAGAGACATCACCCTGCCAACAAAAGCCTACATAGTTAAAGCAATTGTCTTCCCAGTAGTAATGTATGGCTCTGAGAGCAGGACCATAAGGAAGGCTAAGGGCAAAAGAATAGACACCTTTGAACTGTGGTGTTAGAGAAGACTTTTGAGAATCCCCTGGACTGCAAGGAAATCAAATCAGTCAATCCTAAAGGAAATAAATCCTGACTGCTCCTTAGAAGGACAAATGCTGAAGCTGAAGCTCAAGTACTTTGGCCACCAAAAGAGAAGAGTGGACTCACTGGAGAAGGCCCTGATGCTAGGAAAGATTGAAGGCAAAAGGAGAAGGGGGTGGCAGAGGATGAGGTGGCTAGATGGCATTGTTGACACAGTGGACATATATTTGGGCAGACTACGGAGGGTGACAGAGCAGCCTGGCGTGCTGTGGTCCATGGGGTCGCAAAGGGTCAGGCTCGACTGTGCAACTGAAGAACAACAACAACAAAAGGATTACATAAGTAACTTTTCAAAAATCTGGTGAAAACAGAGCTACCACCTCTTTTCCAAGTAAAATCCAATGCTTACTCCAATGCTTTCTTAATACTGGATGTGAGTCTTCTGCCATCAGTAATCTTGCATTGGGGGTAGGGCTGGTGCACAAAAATCGAATCAGTATATTGTGGAGCCTTAAAGATTCACCAGTTTTTTCCTGGCATAAGCTTCAGCCTAATTCAGATGAAGAAGTGGTCTAATATCCACAAAACATCAAACCAAATAAAACTTGTTGGTCATTCAGCTGCTGTAAGTTTCTTGGCTGGTTTTATATTTCCAGATATGTTTTTTTTTCTGTATTGTTGCTTCAAAGAGTGTAATTTCCTTGTGATCAGACTACAAAACCTGTAGAATGTCTTAAACTGAATTTCTAAAGTTTATACATCTTAAATACCTCTTTACCCAGAGAGATATTTCTATATCTTTAAAAGATAAGAGGAAACTCTGAAGTGGAAGTACAACCTACATCTTCTGCTCTCCTTAGCCATTGAAATGAACACCAGTTTCAACTGGTCACACCTGAGGAGAAGGGATATAGAAATGTTGCCCAATCTTCAGAGGGAGAGCAGGCAGTACCTGACAGTGGACCCACCTCTGCAACTGGGAGACGAAGTGAACAATACACCCACAATTTCATCAACAGAACCGAATGAATTGGGCCTGTACATTGGTCTGGGACATGCAAACAATACTTATGCTTGATTTATAAAACCAATCTGTCAGAACATCTATTTAAACATAATATTGCTGGAGAGTAGATGGAATAGACAGAGCAACAGCTTTATAGCTATGGATGGATAATCTTTGCCTTGATTTGACATGAAGCTGGCAACTATGAGATTCATCAGAAAATATGGGTATGGAGTAGACAACCATTTTCAGCAGTTCAGCACCTTATCATGAGTGTAGACTCCACTCCTGGATATATTTTTTCTCCTAGAAAATGTTGGAGACACTTGGGAAGACAGTACTGAGATCAAGCATTAATTTCCATAGTCTGCATTATTATGCACACAGATACAGTCCCACAGAAAAGCAGCATATGGACTTTTCCTATTAGAAAGAAAGGCTTTGATCTCTACATTACCACCACCCACACCACCACCACTGCTGTGCCAATATCTGTGGCATACTCACTGCTCTCCTTCCCAAAATGAAACAGCAGCACAGGACTTTGAGGTGACTATTCATAATTGTAGTTGAAATGATCATACTGAAAATTGTTTTATTTTTTTTAAAAAAAAACTGTGACAACACTAAACTAGGTAGGTTGAGAGGTAGTGTGCCCTATAATCTCCCTCACTTAGACCATGTAGATGAATTCAGACCATACAGCTGTCAAACAGGCAGAGAAACTCATCATGTCCTCTGTTTAAATTATGGCCAGAGGAGGAATTTCGGGGAAATAATATACAGATCTATTCTAAAGATCAAAAATAAACAATGTAAATTCCAAGAACTGTTTTTTTTAAAAAATTCAGAACATCACAACCATCACAGTGGCTACTCTGTAGCTCCAAAATGCTATTTCCATCATTACAACATTCAGTAAAACCCAGGTTGGATAAAAGATAAGTTAATGTGGGTAACATTTATTGAATAGTGGCAAAGAGGTTTTTACTTTACAGCAGATGATCTCAGTGTCTGGCCTGCCAGATGTGTTGAACTCCAGCACCCTGAATCCTTGCCCTTTGCCCATAGCAGCTGAGACTTGTGTGAGTAGAAGCTCAAAACATATGGAGGACCAATGGCTGAGCATCACTGCTTTAGTGGTACATTTGGTCTAGATCAGTGATTCACAATGTGGGGCCCACAGGGATAATTCAATTCCTAGAAGCCTAAGTCAGTACATTGGCTGATTAGTGCTTTGGGGAATTGACTTAGGCTTCTGGGAATTGAAGTCCAAAAACCAAAGGTTAGGAAACACTGGTACTGTATAGATTTAAAAGTATATATTTCATCTTCTTTTTACAAAATCATGTATTTACCAGTTCTGTAGGTCTACAGCATCATTGTCACAGTGCTTGATGTGGAATAGCACTAAAATACCAGATGCTAGAAATTGCCTCCTCTGCAATCTTTCATAGTCTTCAGACCTTTCAGACTACATTGAAATTCTCTAGAAGGTTGTGAATCAGCGCTCGTGAATCAGTGCTCTAAAGTAAAAACTTGTCTCTAGTCTCCCTCATCAATAAATATCACCTGCATAAACTGGCCCTTTCTCCAACAGAAGATCTATTGAACTTTATGATGACAGAGTGGGAAGCAGCCACTGAATTTGTAGTGATGTTATCTATATCTTTGCTTTTGATGTGAAGATCAGAAACCAAAACATTTTTTTTTGCCCATAATAGGCAGGCTATATTTTGACAGCACTGGCATGAATGTGTGTGCTTTTCTTTTTCTTTTCCAGAAAATGTGCAAAATTACACAATGCTGCACAATTACAATAACTGATGTTTTATTGCTCGGCTTTCTAAGAGTCAGATGGATTGTTTTTGGTCTTTTTTGAACAATGACCCCTTCATTCTGTTTTTTGTTGTGCATGTGGTTACTTATGAAATGGCTAACATGGTTATGAGATGGTTATAGCTTATGAAATGGTTACAGTGTTGCATAGAAACGTTTTGCACAGATTGAGGGGACCTTGATGGGAAGAATAAGCTTCTTCCCTTGCTCCCCTCATGGTGGCAAGAAATCTTGCAAGGCTTGAAAATTCTTCTTTAAGTGTCTCATTTTGTATTGAGGCAGGCTGAATCAATGAGGACACAGAGTTTATCAAGTATTTCCCAAAACTAAGCACCGTCTATGATCTTTATGCCTTGACCATCTTCAGTTTTTGAAGCCGTCCACTTTGTTCTCCAGGTTGCATGATTCTAAAATAAGACACATGACTTTTTTGCACACAATTGCTAGCCTCAAGTTCTCGAACACAGTTAGTGGGGAAACAGTTCACCATGATAGAATCTTGTATAGCAATGGTATTACAAGAATACTGGGGTACACAGAAAGAGCCTCCTCAAAGATTGTGATATTTTTGAACCATAATCGGGTGTACCCTGGGCAATGTCAACCTTGTTGTGCCAGCTAATCTTTCTCACACTAGATAAAAGTAACTATTGCATGATTTCACCAAAAGGTGGTTTCAATTTGGCACTTTCAAGTTTGCCATAGACATGGCAAGAGCAGCAAAAGAGGAAGAGGAGGAGGAGGACAACAAAAGCAATGATGGCTACAACAATGTTATGTCCATGGAAGACTGCTGTCCATGGATCCCTGGTGGTGTGATGGTTAAACTGCCAGAAGGTTGTGAGTTTGATCCTAACCAGGGCACAGGGTTGACTCAGCCTTCCATCCTTTTTAGGTCAGTAAAATGATAACCCAGCATGGTGGGAGCAAAATATTAATTAACTTGTGAAGTGCCCAGAGAGTGCACTAAGTGCTATGGGGCAGTATATAAGTGTAATTGCTATTATTGACTGCCAATCCACTGATGTGGGTGAGATTCCACTCCTTTGCAATTGCCTGACAAGGCACTCCTGGATCCTGCGAAGTGTATGAAGCTGGGTTTGTGAGCCTTAGCATCATCTTCTACAATGAACTCTCCATTTCTTTTAATGCATGTAAATGACAAGGAAAGGGTAGGTTTCTAAACTACTTTTAATTTTCCTAAAGCAAGTTACATGCAAGAGCAGCCTCTCTTAAATTTCCCAGATGTTAAGGAAAAAGACAGACAGAGAGAGAGATCAAACTTTGCAGAGTGATGGATTGCCGATGACTGAAATCATTCTAGCCTCTCTGTAGGAATGAGTTTTAAAGCCCTCGGGAAAATGAGAAGCATTGTCTTAGGAGAAGAACAAGATTGCTTTTCCAGAGTGAAATTACAGGATAGCAAACATATTTAGAGGCCAAAATAAGAAAAGTTAAATTTCAAGTCTAAATTACTGTCTAAAGCAGGGATGCCCAAACTACTGTCCGTGGGCTGGATCTGGCCCCTGGTGCCAATACATCCAGCCCGCAAAGCCCTCATCACTCCCAGAAGTGGAAGTAAAATGTGCCCATATGGGCACATTTTACTTCCGCTTCCGGGAGAGACGAAGGCATTGCGGGCTGGATGAATTGGCATCAGGGGCTGGATCCAGCCCACAGGCCATAGTGACCAGCCCCTAGAACCACATAACCGGCATGCGGCCTGAAACGTTTGGCCACCCCTGGTTAAAGCAAGGATTTCTCTCTCTCTCTCTCTCTCTCTCTCTCTCTCTCTCTCTCTCTCTATATATATATATATATATATATATATATATATATATATATATATATATATATATATATATATATATATATATATATATATATATATATATATATATATAGAGAGAGAGAGAGAGAGAGAGAGAGAGAGAGAGAGAGAGAGAGAGAACCTAGGATATGACTGTCACTGTGCCTACAGGTCTTTCATGCCAAAATTATATTTAAAAGTTCTTCTGTAGAAAAGTTGCAGGGTATTCCGTAACAGCAGCAGCAAACGCAATAAATAAAATCAGTATTTCTAAAGTCTCTTATAATGAAAAATAAAGATGGGAAAGTAGACAGAAGCTTGCTCTACACATCAGACTTGTTAGCCTTGTTTCATGAGATGTATTCCAGAAAATAAGAAATACCATAGAAAAGTGCTGAATATAAGCAATATATTTGTTTGTTCAGCAAGTATACTACATTTTTCTCCATCAAATGAGGAGGTAGGCATTGAACCATTAAACTGCTAAATGGCAACTTCTGAAGCATCTGAAGTGGCCATATCTCAAAAACAGCCCTGGGCTTATGGGAGTCTCAGAAGAGGTATACCTCTATATACTGTGTCAAATGATTGTTGTATTTTTAATGCATTGCCACTTCATTCAAGCACATTCCAACTTACAATCTTCCCACCTATAACCTGTTCTTTTCATATCTTTGTATTAATATTTCACCATTCCAACACAAAACATTCACAGTCCTCCAGAGATGCCTTTCCCCAATATATATGACTCTGCTAAGAAAATGACATCCTAATTGCATTAGAATTTTTTCTTCTCTGTACCATTTCAAGAACATTTTAAAGACTCACTTACTATATATGATTAAGATCTTTGAGCTATCTACTTTACCTGTATGGGCAGACAACTTGTGTCTTCAGACAGGAAGAACTGGATCTGGGACACCTGGAAGACAAATCACAGGCTCTCCCAATTTAGTTATGGCCCCTTCTCTTCAGCATCATTATTAGAAGGGAAGCAACGGTAATTGTAACCAAGGCTCTTTTATGGGGAGAGAAAATATATAATAGCACCAAACAATAGTATTGGCATTTAAATGGTGGAACTTTTCTGAATGTATAGCTTGTAATCACATTTGTTTTGCTTGATCATGCAGAACTGAAAATACTCTCTCTGATTTAAAAATGAAAAACCAAGAGACTACTTCCTGTTCACTCTGTTCTACTTTTTACTCCCTAGGCCTAGACAGCCAAGTAAGGAAGAACATTTGAATGCAGCTTACATATATGTATGCTCAGAAGCATGCTCTCTCTCTCTCTCTCTCTCTCTCACACACACACACACACACATGTGCACGCACACACGCACATGCACGAACAGAGGCAGATGGCGATCAGGGATCGTTTAACTCACCCAGTGGTGGGCTCCAAAAATTTTTTGCTGTCACACTGTGGGCGTGATATGGTGGACATGGCCAGGGGGAAGCCCTGCTTTGCACCCGGATTAAGACTACTTTATTTCAAAACTTAGATGGGCGGGGCCAGCCAGAATTTCTGCCACCGGTTCTGGTGAACTGGTGCGAACCTGCTGATGGCCACCATTGAACTAACCCCACTGTTAGAGTACCCTGAAGTTATTAAACTCTGGGAGTTTCCCCACTGTGACCTAAATAGCTTCCTAGGTAGCAACATCCCATGCAGAGATAAGTTGGACATTACAGATAGCCAGTTATTAGAATTTGAAATCCACTATTTTTCCCCTATTTACCCCTTTTGGGTTATAAATGACTTTGAGGGAAACCCTTGCATGATGCACCTGCCCTTAAGAGTGTGTAGATAGAATAGCCTGTGGTCAATTGATATGGCTTCCAGCTTTTCCCATAATTTGATCAGAGATACTGAGTCAAAAGCTGCCTTAAGATCTACACAGGCAGCATACAATGATACCACATTGTTAGTTTGATACTTTTCAACCAAAAGTTGCTCAAACATTGATGGATAGTGTCTCTACCTTCTCTAAAGCCAGCTTGTTCTTCTGCTATCATTTCTTTGGTCTGGCCAATCCTTAAGTTTCTCTTAGAGGTACAGTACCTAGCATAAAATTTGCTAGTTATGTTAAGTGGGCTCTTTGGCCAGTCATTAACAAAGTCATATCTCTTCCTCTTCTTGAAGACTGGTACTATGATTGCAAGACCCCAATCCTTGGGGATACATCCCATGATGTTAATGGAGATAAAAAGTGATAACAACACTTCTCAGCTTTTTGGCTATAACTATTTTCCCCCCAGAGGTGTGATTCCAGCAGATCTTGATGATTCAGTAATCATACTTATAAACGAAATTTATATTTATTTCCCAATGGCCAAGCACAAAAGAAAGAAAACTCATTTACAAACCCCAAAGCTCCTATTGTATCAACCAGACATTTTCAGCAATTAAAAAATCTCCTCTTCTAATTATATATGTAATGAAAAGTTTGGTTGTTAAATGACAGTGTGAAACTATCATATGGTGTATAAACCAGATTGTTTTGTGTCAAACCAGATTATTAATTTGGGTGGGTCAACTGCAGTATTCCAGTTGTTGCTGGGGCCACAAATACTACCATTGCACAATCCTATCTTAAGCCAACCAAGTCATTTAAATTATGCAATTCTAATGTAGAGAAACAGATGCGAAAAAGCAATTTCTGCTGTAGTCCACCACAATTTATTCAAAAGAAGAGAAAATAAAACACATTTCTAATTCAACTTAGAAAGGAGAATAATTTCAAATTTACCTGGTTTTGTTTATCAGAAGACCTGTCACGATTTCTTAATGGAATAAGTACATCAATACCAGATTTAAATGCTCATTTCCCCAGTTGGCATCCATTTATTTCTAGCTGTCTATTATATATTTACTCTGTTGTTTCTCACACATGACTGTGGAGCTTAATCATGCTAACTCACATAGTGTGTGTGTGTGTGTGTGTGTGTGTGTGTGTGTGTGTGTGTGTGTATCTTTCCACCATGCTGGTTTTAAGTCCCTGAAGTTTTAGAAGTAATCTTGAGAGATGAGACTAATTTAAACAACTATAACAAGGGAAAGTCTGAATTTCCTTGTCTGTGATACAAAAGAAATACAGTAATACCTCATACAACGTCCGCTTCATACAACGTTGGATCCATACAATGTCGCCCAATTCTGGGGGGAAAGTTGCCTCATACAATGTCACTGGACATTGTATGAGGTATTGGGGTTTTTACCGCGGGAGTTTGGACTTGCAGCTTGGAGGCCCCATGGAGTTCGACCGGCAGCTGGCTGGAGGAGGTGGGGAAAGAAAGAACTCACCACACTTGGGGCCCCACCGATGCCAGGGCTTGAAGGCCACATGGACCTCGACTGGCAGCCAGCCGGAGGAGGCGGGGAAAGAAAGAACTCGCCGCATTTGGGGCTCACCTCTCCGTGGCCCCAAAAGTGGCTCCCCACCTCCACGGACCCCACTGATGCCAGGGCTTGGAGGCCCCATGGTGCAACAAGTTCTTTCTTCCCCGCCTCCTCCGGCCGGCTGCCGGTCGAGCTCCATGGGGTCTCCAAGCCCTGGCATCGGTGGGGTCCATTGGAGGCAGGGAGCCGCTTTTGGGGCTGCAGAGAGGTGAGCCCCAAGTGCGGCGAGTTCTTTCTTTCCCTGCCTCCTCCGGCCGGCTGCAAGTCGAGCTCCATGGGGCCTCCAAGCCCCGGTGTCAGTGGGGTCCATTGGAGGCGGGGAGCCGCTTTTGGGACCAGCAGCCGGCCGGAGGAGGCAGAGAAGAAAGAACTCACCGCACTTGGGGCTCGCCTCTCCACGGCCCCAAAAGCGGCTCCCCGCCTTCGGAGATGTAAACTGCATTGAGTCTCCCTTTGGGCAGAGAATTGTGGTACAGTATATAAATTATTATTATTATTATTATTATTATTATTATTATTATTATTATTATTATTATTATTATTATTATTATTATTATTATTATTATTATTATTACCCACCCCACTGGTGGAGAAACGCACCCCTCTGGTCCATCTTAAAGTTCTGTTAGTTTCCTGTGTTTCTTTGACTTTGCCCTGCAGTTTGTGCTGTTACAATGTATCTCTATGGGAACGATGTGGTAATAATTTGGATGTTGTATGAGGCATCGCGGCTAGGATTTTGCATGCCTCATACAAAGTCGGAATTCATACAATGTCCTAACTTGTGAAACCAAGTTTGGACGTTATATGAGGTATTACTGTACTGTATTTGGTTTCTAGTAGAAATGAGTTCATGGTTTAACCACCAGGAGTCACTGTGAGTTTTACTGAATCAACATATTTGCTTCATTGCTTTTCTGTGCTTTCCAGGGTAGTCAGATTTAATAAGAGAGCCATTAGAACACACATTCAAATTTGTTCCATCCAGAGATTGTGTAGGGAGGAAATTAATGCACCAAATTGGTTACAATATTTCTCATTTCTGTTAGCACTGAACTATAAACCTAATCTGCCATTGTGCTGTGGCTTCTGGGCACTATTGTCCTGAGCACAGACAAGAGCCCAGCAGGTAAAAGAATAGCATTCAGAAGGGGAGAAAGGGACATGTAAGAATTCATATACAGTTTTGGTTATTTGTGAAAACATGAATAGTGTTGATCAGTCATGACAGGCCAAATGAAATCATATTAACCTTTGTAGTGTTCAGACAAAGGCATAGGGGAATTAGATGGAAAACAGAATGGACACAATTTATTTGACACCAGTAAATTGAAAAGTTTGCACTTACAATACTGTGCATATCTGGTCTATTGAGACAGTATACTGGACAAACTTTGTTCCATATGGTGATTGTTTTCAAGCACAGTGAGCAGTTCCTGGAAAATCAAACTGTTCACCTCAATGTCATATTTCATGCACAAGTGATTAGAACAAATAAGAGCCAACCTCACAGCTGGAGAACACCAAAAGTGCTGAAGTTTCACTATTTTGGCCATCCAATTACACAGACGTCAAGGTGCAACTTTCAAATCACTAGAAAAGTCAAGAAACAGAAGCAGCTGAAAACTAAAGGCTGGTTCTAAATAGCATAGGTTGGAAAGTGAAGTTTTAAAAATAAAGGAAATAAAAAGAGAAAGGGAACATATGTGTTCAACATGATAACAGGTGTGCATCTTTAAAATTGGGGAAAACAAATTTTTGTCTCAAGTACAGTCAAATTTTTGTCTCACATTTGAAGTTAAAGCTGGTTGTTTTTAGAACTCAAACAATCCTGCATTTTCTGAATAAATGTATGTAACAGCCTGGAATTGGCTGAACGTCATAATGGTAGCCAGAACTCTTCATATAAAAATGATGTCACTTATTGCAGGCGCACCCCCCCAATGATGGACTGAGACACAAATGAAAGTGGATAACGGCATTGGGCCACATTTATTGATTCAAGCCCTAGTCCGAATTATAAATTTCTATTGGTAAAACGACCAATCATAATTCTTAAGGCAAGCAGGCCGAAGTAACACTGGTAAGGTACCACCCAAAATTGCCAACGGCAATTGTTACAATGTATCTATTTGTATCAATTTGTTTGTTGACAACAAACAAATTGTTGACCGTAGTCAATATCTAACTAATGACCCCACCCTCTGATGTGTATCCGTAAAATCAGGGGGTGATTCCAGCTGTCTAGTGGTAACCATCACCCCCTCGCCTGGTTCGTCGTTGACCGGACAACGTTTAAACAACTTATGCCTATCTAGTGTTGTCCAGTCAATTGCGAACCTGCCGGATACCTGTGGGTCATCAATGTTTACCTTACCAGTGCTACCCGCCAATGTGACCAAAGTCAACAGTAGCACAGAACAAGCCCCTATATCAAACCATAGCAACAGTGTGGGATGGGCGAAAAAACCAGGACTCAAAAGCCAATTGCGAGTCCCAGCCAAAAATTCCCACCCGGCCCCGAAGCGACCAAGAAATCACACTGTTAACTAGGGAGGGGGTGGAGGGGAAAAACTTCTCCGCTCCGTCGGTTCGCCAAAATGGCAGCACGGCTGCCTCGTGGCCAGCCCCTTTTATTAGGGTGCTGGCCACGCCCCTAACTACCCGGATGGTTTCGTCCGGTGGGGGGGGCCGCAAAGAGCGCGGCGGCCATTTTGGCACCACGCTTCCATTGCAGGCATACCCCCCCAATGATGGACTCAGACACAAATGAAAGTGGATAACGGCATTGGGCCACATTTATTGATTCAAGCCCTAGTCCAAATTATAAATTTCTATTGGTAAAACGACCAATCATAATTCTTAAGGCAAGCAGGCCGAAGTAACACTGGTAAGGTACCACCCAAAATTGCCAACGGCAATTGTTACAATGTATCTATTTGTATCAATTTGTTTGTTGACAACAAACAAATTGTTGACCGTAGTCAATATCTAACTAATGACCCCACCCTCTGACGTGTATCCGTAAAATCAGGGGGTGATTCCAGCTGTCTAGTGGTAACCATCACCCCCTCGCCTGGTTCATCGTTGACCGGACAACGTTTAAACAACTTATGCCTATCTAGTGTTGTCCAGTCAATTGCGAACCTGCCGGATACCTGTGGGTCATCAATGTTTACCTTACCAGTGCTACCCGCCACCCGGAGAGGCTTCAATAAAGGCTCGACGCCCCCCCAAGACCGTCAGCTCGGTCGACAGGCCTGCTCGCCAATCACCCAGCAGGAGGTCCATACCTCCTTGCGACAGATGGACCCCATCCCCTGAATAAAGCCCATCAATTTTGCAAACTGATGGCGGATTGATGACTAACCCGCCCCCAGCCCTTGGTCGAAAGGAATCGGGCCACAGCCCTGTTCACCATGCGCCGAGCGCGGTCCAGGGCCTGGAGGTCAAAGCCTCCCCGATAAGCGTGCCGTGGGACCATATCTGACCAAACAAGGGTTGTGGCGGGCCATACGTAATGTAAGTAGGCGAGGTCCCCGCAAATCGCATGCTTCAGCGATAAGCCAGTGACCTGACCCAAGTCATTACCCCCAAGGTGTATGATCAGAATGTTGGGCGGGTCGGCATTCCTCGATGAAAAGAGGAATGACAAAAGCTCCCGCCACAACATACCGGGCTTACCGTACCATGCGAGATGTGCGTATGCACCCAGTCCCAGTCGGGGTCCCCAATCTGTCGCCGCAGCGTAACGCGCTGCCCTGTGCACGTAGCTATGGCCCACCAGCCATACTGTCACCGGTGTGATACGACACCCAGGGTCTGTCAAGGGAAAAAAAAGGTAAGGAAGAGATAAATGGTGACTCAAAAGGTACTCACGGTGGGAGTGGGTGAACATAAAACTGGAAACACTGTGAGCCCCACCTCCCCATGCTGCGTATGTCAGCCCCGGAGTACCCATAAGCAGCCGCAGTAGAGGCCGCCCCAATTCTAAATGAATGGGTGCCGTAACGGGCCCCAGGGAGGCCGACGCTAGCCAGTGCCTTCCCAGTCACCTTCCAAAACTGAAATTTAGTGAGGGGAGACCCATCTTGGTGACAGAAAAACGGGCCATGGTGCGTGCCACGCAGTGCAAGGAACTCCTGTAGGGCACCAACCGGACAGATGTCTGCCAAGGAACATCGTAGCAGTCATACTCCACTGCCTACGCCGTGCTGATCTGTTTTAGAGGAGCGTATCCTCAATTGAGCCCGATCATTGCAAACATAGACATCTTCGAGTTCCAGTGCCCTACGACTTGCATCCGCCTTAGACAGCATCACAAGCTTGCTGATGCGGAGCGCTCCAAAAAAGGCCACCGTTGTAGCCGCACGAAACAGGGCTGCCTCATACCTATCGAAACATAGGTCATGCCAGCCTCGTGCCAGTTGGGTAAGTACCCCAGGGGAAATTGGGTGACGGTCGTCCACGCAACGCCCACGTTCCCGCACCCACCCCTCCAAAACATGTCTCACATGGAAATCAGCGGTACTGTCCGCATGACCCCCCACTTTGGCCATAAAAGCCAGCGCTGATAGCCTGGATGCTATGGTGCGGGGTGCCAGGCCCTGAGCATGCAGGTAAACCATGAAACGGAGGATGTGGGCCATTGGGATCGGCCAGGTATCTGGCAGGTGAGATTGGGTACAGAAGGTTCGAAAGGAACCCAACGCGTGGTGATACGCCTTACGCGTGCGTGGCGCCAGTGACATGCCGATCGCCCGGTTCACCTCTCCTTGCCAAAGGTCCATATCTCCTGCGGTAGTGGCGAGGGAAATTCCTCCGCATCCGGGGCCAAGGCACGGAACCGGGAGATCTGCAGGCGGGACAAAGCGTCAGCAATATCATTATTCACCCCCGGGACATGCCTGGCTCTGAACAGTACATTGAGGCGCAGGCTGCGCAATACAAACTGGCGCACAAGGTCCATAACCCTGGGAGATTTAGAGGTCTGTGAGTTGACAATGTGGACAACGGCCGCATTGTCACACCAGAAATGCACCACAGAGTTGGCCCACTCCTCACCCCATAGCATCAAGGCCCCCAGTATGGGAAAAAATTCCAAATATGTGAGATCCCTCAGGCGACCCGTGCCTGACCAGGCTGGTGGCCATCCACCATATGCCCACTTCCCATTGAAGTACATCCCATAACCAAGGGATCCCGAGGCATCAGACTGAATTTGAAATTGGGGCGAAGCCAGGAGGTCTGACCTCCAAAATGAGACCCCATTGAACTCCCTCAGGAACTGGAGCCATACGTGCAGATCTGCCCTGATGCCCCGTGTTAATCTCGCCCTATGATGGGGCCTGGATAAGCCTGCCATGGCGTCGCACAAGCGCCGAGCAAAGGCCCTGCCAGGTGCCACCACCCTGCAAGCGAAATTGGGGTGTCCATGTAGCACCTGCAGTTCCCGAAGGAATGCCTTGCGCTTAGCCAGCAAGTCCGATATAAGGGCCACTATCCTGGACACCTTGTCTTCAGGCAACCTAGACGCCTGCGCCACCGTGTCAATTTCCACCCCCAGGAACACTAATTTATTAGACGGGCCTTCGGTCTTTTCGGGCGCTAAAGGGACACCAAGTTCCTCCATTAGCATCTGAAATGTGTTGAGGAGACGTGTGCACGTGTCCCAGCCCCGTTCACCCCCGAATAAAAAGTCATCCAGGTAATGGGCTACAGACCGAGACCCTGACCTACGGACAAATGCCCACTGCAGGAAGGTACTGAAACGCTCGAAAGCCGAGCAGGAAATGGAACAGCCGAATGGCATGGCTTTGTCAAAATAATATTCACCCCGGAATTTGAAACCCAGCAACTCAAAGTCACCCGGGTGCACGGGCAAGAGGCGAAAAGCCGACTTAATGTCACACTTAGCCAACAGTGCACCCGGGCCACATGAGCGCACCATGCGCAATGCCTGGTCAAAGGATGTATACCTGACAGAACAAAGGTCATCAGGGATAGCATCATTGACCGAGTGGCCGGCTGGGTAGGACAAATGATGAATCAGGCGGAACTCGCCCGGGGATTTTTTGGGCACTAGTCCTAGAGGAGACACTTTAAGGTTGGGGAAAGGGGGCGTGGGGAAAGGGCCAGCGACCCTGCCCGCAGCAATCTCCTTATTAATGCTGGCAGCAGCCACCTCCTCCCTTCCCCTAAGTGACAACAGGTTGGGTGCATCCTGCGGTGACCTATCCCCCGTGAAAGGAATAGGAAAACCTAGCTGAAAACCCTGAAGGAGGTACACTGCATCTGCTCTCTTCGGGTAAAATGCGAGCCAACGCTCCAGCATGTCGACATTAATTGGGGAGGGGGCCTTTCGGTGAACCCGCTCCCTCCGTGGCAGTCCTACCTGCCCCTTGTCCGCCCCTACCCCTGCCCCTGTATCCTCCCGGCCTGGGACAGGCGGAGGCAGCATGGGGGCCACCACAAGAGGGGCACTCGTGCTTGTACTTGCAATTTTTCCTGTTGCAAGAACCATTGGACGAGAAGGTCCAGCACAGCAGGCGGGCTGGAACCCCCTGCCCCGCCACTTGGCGGGGAACCTGTACCGGGGCCGCTCGTTGGACCGCATGTCCACAATGGTATCTCTCCCCAGGCGCCGGGTGCGTGCGGGTCATATACAGAAGCCACAGCTTCTGGCAGGGCTCGTCCCACCTCATCTCTGGGTGCAGTGGAATCCTCATGCGGAATTCTTCGTCGTAAGCCAGCCACGCCGGACCCGGGAAGTCAACCATAGCCCGGTAAATGTTGTCCAGATACTGGACCATAGGGATGGCCAAATCCGGCCTAGCCCTGAGGTAAACGGCCATGTAAATCAAGTATGCTGGCAACCAATTTGCCCACGTGCGTGGCGGCTTACGACGACGTGCCTGCTCCTTATCCTTCTCGTCCAGCCCTTCCCTCTCTTCCTTGGTCGGTTCCCTATTTAGAAGGGAGAAGATATCTACATACTCGCCCCTCCAAATCTTTTCCTTGGTGGACTGGGCCAGATGGTGCCCCAGGGGCAAGGAATACCCTGCTGTTGGCAAAGCCGACACCGGCACAGAGGGAACTGCGGGCAAAGCAAAGGAGGCCTGAGCCAGCCCGGGGATCCCCAACACATTTCCTAGCACATTGGGGGCGCCACCCCGAACCTGGCCCTGTGACAAAGGTAAAATCGCTTGGTGGGCCGGGGGCCATTGGACCGCCGGACCACCCAAGCGAGGCCACGGCCATTGAACAGCCCCCCCCCCGAGAAAGTCAGTTGTGTGGGTGCATTAGCTTGAACTGCAAACTCACCCGATGCACCCCCACGGGCCGCCCCCACTGGGGGTTCCGGCCCGCTGGGGGCGTCGGAGCTCACGACCGAAGCTGAGCTCGTCGACGGGGCCAGACCAACACCAGACTGCTGCACCGGTGGCGTGGGGAGCTGCGAGGCAGTGGCCGCCACCGGCCCGCGCGCCTCAGGCGGCTCAACCCGACCCATCGCCGGCCGCTGTTCGGCGGCCAAAGGGGGCACCTGAAATCCCATAGACACCCCTGTTTGGTTGGCCCTCGCCAAGGACGCTTCAAGGGCCGCTACCCGGGCCAGGAGGGCCTCCACGTCGACATAGGCCCCGGCCCCAACAGAGGGCAAATGGGCAGCCGGCCCATAAGTCACGGGTACCTGTCCAGGTCCCTGAGCCCCCGAGGCCAGATAAGGCCAAGCGCCCATGCTCGGCCCTTGGGGAGCCGTGGGCACGCCCTGCAAAGGCAGGGAACCCAACCACCCTCCGTGACTCGCACCCCCCATGGGGAACTGCGGGCCCGGGCAAGAGGGCCCAGCCGCACGGACCATGGCAGGGGCCGTGCGTCGTTTGCGGGCCAAGGGCCGAGGCCCCGTCCGGGGCAGCCGGTATACACCGCGCATCGGGCCAAGGAGCTACCGATCCCATCCCACCATTCCCGGTGGGCTCCGCTAAAGGTGGCTGCGGAACGGGCGCAGTCGCGGTCCTCCGACCCGGCTGACGCCTCCGCGCCGATCGAGCCACGTTCGCGGCTGCCTTCTTCTTCGAGGGCATGGCTAAGGTAGCTAGGAAGCCTAAAACAAGAGAAAGCTGCCCGAAAAGGCTTCCCCCAAAAGGACACGAGCGACGGAGGTCAGGAGGAAAAACTTCTCCGCTCCGTCGGTTCGCCAAAATGGCAGCAGGGCTGCCTCGCGGCCAGCCCCTTTTATTAGGGTGCTGGCCACGCCCCTAACTACCCGGATGGTTTCGTCCGGTGGGGGGGGCCGCAAAGAGCGCGGCGGCCATTTTGGCGCCACGCTTCCATTCTTTTCTTTTTTTCTGTTGCCTTAGCATACATGCTTTCACAATTTGGGCAAAATAAAATTTGTGTACCATTTTCTAGACAAGTCCACATGAAGTTTGTTAACAGTAGCCCAAGCTGGAGGTAACTGACATGTGAGTAATTTAGCACAGAGCTGCTGGGAGGGGTACAAGCCTGAGCCTGGCCAATAACAATATCTTTGATCTCTGACAAGGAAAGAAGAGGCTGGGGACAGTGATGGGTTTTAAAATGGACACCAGTTTATTTTGTAGGTCACCTGAATTTCAGGGGGGGAACTGGAAATCTGTGATCTGAATCAGTTAAAGAAAAACACCTCACTTGCAAAGCAACTCTTGTCAAAGCTCCAACACAAACTGACTCAGCAGGCCTTGACCGTTCAGTTCAATCACCAAGTCAAAAGGAGTTTGATGAGCCAAAGTCCCCACCCCTTTACTGCTTTGGATGTTCATGGTCAACTTCTACAAGCCAGGAGCCCTGGGATGCTCCCTAAATCTCAAGATGTTCTAAGCCTGTGATGGCAAACTTTGGCACTCCAAATGTTCTTGGACTTCAGTTCCCAGAAGCCCAAGCCCCCGTGAATCCACACGAAGGGGTTTACTGCGTATGGGCACATTTTACTTCTGCTTCCGGGAGCGACGAGAGCGGTGTGGGCTGGATAAATCGCAGTAAACCCCTTCGTGTGGATTCATGAGGGCTTGGGCTTCTGGGAATTGAAGTCCAAGAACATCTGGGGTGCCAAGGTTTGTCATCATGGTTCTAAGCCTCCCCTTGTTGTATGGCAGCAGAAGCACCATCAAATTAACCACACCATAACAACTAATACAAAACAGCCATGTTGGGTTAAATATGAGGAAAAGAAACCAGTTAGGAAAATGCATTACCTGCTGGCTGAATCAGATTATTCACAAGTACATTTGGCACCAAACAGTCTTCTTCTTCTTTCATGCCAAGATCAAACTTTAAACTGACAGAATGAGGCCACCTTCTTGGCTTTGTCATTGGCAAAAAATGAAAATCTTATTGATACACGTTTCTGGTTTTAATCAGCAGACCAGCAAATGAGCCGAATTCTGTATCTCTCCAGTCAAACCGGAATGTTAAGAACATAAGAACATAAGAACATAAGAACAGCCTTGCTGGAACAGGCCACAGCCCATCCAGTCCAGCATTCTGTCTCACACAGTGGCTCACCATTTCCTTCAGGGTATTCCCAAGCAGATGCCTTCACCTGCTTAGGATTCCCTGGAAATGGCATTGAGAGATATCCTGCCTATCTCTCCAACCCGGAGGTTGTCCTTAGGTAGCCATAATTATAGCCATTGATAGCCTTGTCCTCCATGAACTTGTCTAATCCTTTCTTAAAGCTGTCAAGACTGACAGCTGTCACCACTTCTTCTGGCAGGGAGTTCCATAGACCAGTAATCCTCTGGGTGAAAAAGTACTTTCTCTTATTTGTTTGAGAACTAGTACCCAAAAGTTTCATGGAGTGTCCCCTAGTTCTAGTGTTGTGCGATAGGGAAAACAGTTTTTCCTTATCTACTTTGTCCACACCGTGCATGATTTTATAAACTTCAATCAGGTCACCTCTTAGACGCCGTTGTTCAAGAGTGAAAAGGCCCAACCGTTGCAGCCTCAGATGGTAAGGAAGGTGTTCCAGTCCCCTAATCATTCTGGTTGCCCTCCTCTGTACTTTCTCCAACTCCATAATATCCTTCTGGAGGTATGGCGACCAGAACTGTACACAATATTCCAGATGGGGCCTCACCATAGATTTATAAAGAGGCAAAATGACACTTGCTGACTTATTTTCTATACCCTTCCTAATGATCCCTAACATTGAGTTTGCTTTTTTCACTGCTGAGGCACACTGGGTTGACACCTTCATTGAGCTGTCCACCAGGACACCAAGGTCCCTTTCCTGGTTTGTCGCAGAGAGTTCAGACCCCATCAGTTTATAAATGTAATTGGGGTTTTTTGCCCCAACATGCATCACTCTGCACTTACTGATGTTGAAGCTCATTTGCCACTGTTTTGCCCACTCCCCCAGTGTCAAGAGATCCCTCTGGAGCTCTTCACAATCTCTCACAGTTTTCACTACCCTGTATAATTTAGTGTCGTCAGCAAATTTGGCTACCTTGCTTTTTACTCCTACCTCTAGATCATTTATGAAGAGGTTGACAACCAGCTGACCAAGGCAAAGCAATTGGACTAGCCCATGCTGTGCAAGAAGCAAGGGCCTGAAGTCAAGGAGTGCTGAAGCAAATCAGGCACTTTTGCACAACCTCTCTGCTTGGGATTTGGGAGGCTTTCTCATTGGTAAGAAATTGCTTTTGTTACTTCTAAAGGAGAAGGAGTTACACAGTTGTGTGGGCATAAAAGCTATCTCACTAAACAGCAACACTGATGCCCTCTGGATCTGTGCTTGGCTTGCCAATAGAAATATGACTCCATCTTGATTTAAAATATCCCTGTAGCTTCCCAACTCACAAAACCTTGGGTTTAAGTTTCAGCTTAGTAACTTGCTTGAACTATTTACACAGCCCATCTGCATTGCTCACAGTATCGCTTGTTATACCTCTACATACACAAAACTTGGAGCTGCCACAAGTCTAAAATAAGTGAACGCAAAATGTATTTGTGTTACCTTGCATTTTTTCTTAGGAGGGAAAAATCCTAAAGGTAAAGTACTGTGACTTAGACTTCCGACCTGGTTTACTTACATTTGATAAAAACCTCTTACTTGGTAAAGTTCATGTGACCATGTTTGGTGGGAGACAGGTAACTACATCAGTAAGGTAATCCTTCCAAACAAGCCCACTTTACTTGGCAAATTAGATCAGAAAAACAGGCTAATAGATGCACATTAGGGAATGATCTTTCCTGGAAAGAAATGGGCTGAATGAACTAATCAGGCATTCACAGCCTCCCATCCGCTCTACGTATTACAAATGTGTCCAAAACCATAGCACATCACAATAGATTGTGAAGGGGAGGAGAAAATACCTGAGACATCAAAACAATTTATCTGCTTAATTGTCCGATATTTTCCTAACTGTAAAATCAATTTGATCTGCAATTTACAAATGAATTGATTTTGCATAGCAGACTGTCATTATTAATTAACATTTTCTCAACATGCAACACAGCTACAGTAAACAAAGCAATTTTAGTGTCTTGCATGGAAGACAAAGAAGGAGTCGCAAGAAGGACTAACACAGGTTTATTCATTGATGCTCAGCACGAACATGTGGTAATGGGGGAGATACATCTCATTATATACCATAACACAATACATTTGAATCTTGTTGCACGGTAGCTTATTGGCTGCTACCGGCGTGGCCTCGCCCAGGTCACGCCTCTCTTCTGCAGTTGTTTTCTCTTCTGCAGTTGTTTTCTGTAGCTCCTGATCATGTGGGGAAATTCCCGCGGCTGTTCGTGATTTGGGCAATGTGGACCATGTGAGACTGAACGCTCGCAGCTGCCCTCTATGGGCTGCTTGCTCGCGTTCCTTAACAGCTGAGATACATTGTGATTGTGGACTGGTTACATTCATATATTTAAAGTAACATTGTACATGCATACATAACATCCCTCCCCCCCTAGGATGGGACGAAGTCCCTCAACCATTGTGGCTTGCCGCATGTGCGCCTGGGGCGTGCGGCCGCTTGACTTAACACAGGGGAGCCGGAGGCTCCTGGTTCCGCGGAGTCCTGCCCTGCAATGGAAAGGGGGGACTCATCAGTGGCTCGGTGTGGCGTCTGTGGTAACCTTGCATTGGGGGACGGGAATGGAATGAATAGTTGGGAAGTGAATCCCTGCCTGCCATTTGAGGAGTTTGGCGACACCCCAGTACGAATCTCGGGACCGACGAAGAGGCCCTCGTGGCCTCGCCACCCCCTGCTGCCTGTCCGGGCGTTCTAGAGACTGTGGTGGGTGGACTCGCCCCTGTTGCCTGTCTTGGGGGTGTTGGTCTCCGGGGAGCAGGAGCTATTGTATACTCCAAAACAAAAGGGCTAGGGGGACTGGAAGTACCAGGGGCTGAACTGAAACCCCTCTTCTCGCTAGGACGGGTGGGGGACCACTCCGCTACACCCCCCTGGTACTGCAACTCATAATCATCATCAAACTGATCCCTCTCTTTGAAAGTATCCTCCTCTATGTCTCCCCCTTGGGTAATGCGGGTGGGGGAGGACCCTGACGCTGATTCCCCCTCGCCGGTGACTCGCCTTCGGAGTTGGTCGGCGTGCCTTCTCCAGAGTAGACCTGAACTAGTCTCGACCCTGTAGGATACCAGCCCCGTTTGCTCAACAATTGTCCCTGGCACCCACGCTGGCCCCGAGGCCGCGTAGTTTCTGCAGTGAACCGGGTCCTCTACCGCAAAACTTTTGGAGCTCTCTCCCCCTATGCTTATGTTTCTCCCTTCATCCTCCACCCTGGACGGATCCATCCGGTCAAACAGTGTTACCGGACGCCTCCTCATGAGGAGTTCGGCTGGGGAAAAACCTGACGCTAAAGGGGTTGTCCTGTAGCAGATGTGGAACTGGCACAGATGCAGGTTCAACTCACCGGGACCCATGCGCCGCAGTGCGTCTTTTGTAGTGCGCACTTGGCGCTCTACCTGACCATTTGTGGCGGGGTGAAACGGGGCAGCGGTTATGTGCCTGACGGCGTTCCTCTCCATAAACGTCTTGAACTCTGCCGACGTGAAGGTACTCGCGTTATCGCTCACAAGGACGTCTGGCAGGCCGAAGCAGGCAAACAGCTTTCGCAACTGTTTAATGGTTGGGGCAGAGGACGTGCTGTTCATGGGGATTACCTCCAACCACTTGGAGTAGGAGTCGACTACCAGGAGAAACATGGACCGGCGAAGTCGACATGGATCCGGGACCATGGCCCGCGGGCCGTATCCCATTCCCTATGGGGTAACCGGGACTCCTCGGGCCGAGAGCTCTGGCAGCTCTCGCACGTGCCCACTAGGCGTTCTATGTCCCCGTCTATCTGGGGCCACCAAAAGAAACTCCTGGCCAGAGCCTTGGAGCGCACGATCCCGGGGTGGCTGGTGTGCAGTAGCCTCAGCACCTTGGCCCTCAGCTTCTCTGGGATGACCACCCGCTGGCCCCAGAGTAAGCAGCCCCTTTCCAGAGAAAGCTCTACTCTGCGCCTGAAAAACGGCTTGAAATGTTCCTCGGGGGGAGAGGTGGGCCACCCTTTTCTAACCCAGGAACTAACTTGGGCCAGGATCTTGTTGGCCGCCGTGGCCTTGGCGAGGTCGGCCGGCACAATTGGGGGTGAGTCGAGAGACTCAATCAGCAGGACTTGGTGTTCCTGCTCTACCTCACACGTGGGGTCCCCTAAACTAGGGAGAGGGGATCGGGACAGGGTGTCCGCATGGGAGATCTCCTTCCCTGGGCGATAGACCAGCTCATATTGGTAGGCGTTGAGAAAAATGGCCCAACGCAGCATCCTGGGGGATAGAATTTGTGGGGTTGGTTTGCCGGTAGTGAAGATCCCCAGCAGCGGCTTGTGATCCGTCACTACCGTAAACTCGCGGCCGTATAAAAAATCGTGGAACTTCTTGGTTCCCACGATTATTGCTAGGGCCTCCCTATCTGTTTGCGCGTAATTGCGCTCGGCTTTCGAGAGGGACCTTGAGTAGTACGCCACCGGGGCTTCCCTCCCGCTCTCCAACACGTGGCACAGGACCGCCCCCACCCCCACCAGGGATGCGTCACAGACTAGCACCACTGGTTTTTTCAGATCAAAATGGGTCAGGACCGCATCCGAAGACAGGAGTGACTTAAGCTCTTTGAATGCCCTCTCCTGCTTGTCCCCCCACCACCAAACCGCATCCTTCTTAAGTAACGCGTGCAGTGGCTCCGCGACCGATGCCTTCCGAGGCAGGAAGGAGTGATAGAAATTTAGGAGCCCTAGGAATGACTGCAGCTCCAGTTTCGCGGTGGGGCGAGGGGCGTCTCTCACGGCCGCTACCTTGGACTCGGAGGGTTTGATTCCGTCCGGGGTTACCTTAAACCCTAGAAACTCTACCTCCCTCGTGAAGAATACGCACTTGTCCCTCCTCAATCGAAGTCCTGCCCTCTCGAACACTGAGAGAACCCCATCTAGCCTCTTGGCTAACTCTAATTCGCTCCCCGCTGTTATCAACACGTCGTCGAAGTATGGGAGGACGCCTGGAAGCCCCTTTAAAAGGCGTTCCACGAGGGACTGGAAAATTCCGGGGGCCGAATTCACGCCAAACTGAAGGCGCGTTACCTTAAACGCCCCCTTGTGCGTTACGATCGTTTGCGCGGCGGCAGCAGCCGGGGTTACCGAGAGCTGCTGATACGCCTGGGCCAGATCTAACTTGGCGAGTAACCTCCCCCCATGTAGCGTGGCCAGCAAATGGCTGACCACGGGCACCGGGTATGCATTTGGCCGAATGGCCTTATTTATCGTACATTTATAGTCCGCACAAATTCTGACCTCCCCATTTGACTTGAGGGCTGTAACGATCGGCGTTTCCCACTCCGCCGAGTCAACTGGAACCAAAATCCCCTGCCCCACCAATTTGTCCAGTTCCGCCTCAATCTTGTCCTTGAGGGCGAAGGGCACTCTCCTTGGCTTGAGGCGGATGGGCCGGATTTCTGGGTCCAGCTCAAAGGAAACCGGGGGCCCCTTGTATTTCCCGAGCCCCTTCTTGAAAACGTCCGGGTGTGCGTCGCACATGTCCCGCATTGGGTCAGTCTCGATGGCGTTAATGCCGGACAGTTCGATCCCCAGGGGAGCAAACCACTGCGTTCCCAAAAGGCAGCACCTCCCCCCTTTTAGAACCACTAGGGGCAGTTTCTCGGAGTAGTTCTTGAACTTCACCTTGAAGTTCCCCACCCCCAACACTGGGATCCCATTTCCCTGCACGTCCCGTAGATTGGATCTCATGGCCCGCAGTTTGGGCCGTTTCTCTGGGGGAATGTGCATAAACTCTTTTTGGGACAGGATGGAATAAGAAGACCCCGAGTCTATCTCCATCCTCACTGGGACCCCCTGCAACAGTACCTCTATGAAGAACCGCCGGTGCTCCAGGCCCACGCGGTTCACGCCTTCCTCGCTGTGGCCGGCTGAGACCTTCCTGGTGCTGGCCGCCTTTCGTTGGTGCGTCTGGGAATGGCTGGAACTGCCCTTGTCCTCGACTCGCCCGCGCCTGCATACTCGGGCGATGTGTCCCTTTCGGCCGCAGTTGTGGCACTCGGCCTTCCGGAATGGACACCTTGTGCGGTCATAGGCCGCCCCACAACCGTCGCAGCGGCGGTCCTGCCGTTCTCGGGTCTGCCGCTTCTCACCTCGCTTCTTGATCCTCTGGACGTCGTCGTCCTCGCTGGAGTAGGGATCCGCTGTCGTGGAGGACTCCTCGGACGACGTTGGTGCGGCGGCGGGCGGCTTGGGGGCCCGCCAGGCCGTCTTCGCTGGTGTCTGCCGGGCCGCCTGCACTGGTGACTTGGCCCTCTCGGACGTGGCCCCTTGACACTTGAATAGCCGGACGCCGCTCCTGGCCTCCTCGGCTGCTTGCGCCTCCCGTAGTACCTCGTTGAACGTGAGGCGATGGTCGCGGGTCATGAGCCTCCTCTGAAGCTCCTCGTCCCTCAAGCCGCACAGCATGCGGTCACGGAGGGCCTGGTCCAGATCGTCCCACTGGCAATGCACTGCTGCAAGCCTGAGGGCCGCCGCATAGGCGGACACGGATTCGCCCGGTCGCTGGTCTCGCCTGTGGAATGCGACCCAGGCTGGGAAGATCGAGACGGGCGGCTGAAAGTGCTCACGCAGCCTCTCCAGGATAGGTCGATGGACACCTCGTCCACCTTTCGGGGGGCCACCAGGGTCATCAGGATCCGCAGCGTGGCCAGCCCCACCTGAGACAGGAAGTGGGAGCGCATCTTCGCGTCGTCGTCGACGCCTGCAGCCTCCATGGCGTGCCGAAACTGGCACTCGTAGAGCTCCCATTGTTCGGGCTCGCTGACATCGAACTGGTACGGCTTGACCTTGGGATTCGCCATCGATCCCATCCTCGTCGCCAATTTAGTGTCTTGCACGGAAGACAAAGAAGGAGTCGCAAGAAGGACTAACACAGGTTTATTCATTGATGCTCAGCACGAACATGTGGTAATGGGGGAGATACATCTCATTATATACCATAACACAATACATTTGAATCTTGTTGCACGGTAGCTTATTGGCTGCTACCGGCGTGGCCTCGCCCAGGTCACGCCTCTCTTCTGCAGATGTTTTCTCTTCTGCAGTTGTTTTCTGTAGCTCCTGATCATGTGGGGAAATTCCCGCGGCTGTTCGTGATTTGGGCAATGTGGACCATGTGAGACTGAATGCTCGCAGCTGCCCTCTATGGGCGGCTTGCTCGCGTTCCTTAACAGCTGAGATACATTGTGATTGTGGACTGGTTACATTCATATATTTAAAGTAACATTGTACATGCATACATAACAGCAATGCTCTCACACACAGAGCACCCAAGGTTATTTTTCTTATACTTACGCCTCTGCAGTAAAAGCATGCATCTGTGATGGTTGTGCACTGTACAGTTCCTCTGAAATCATGTGGTATAAGTAAGCCAACAGCAACAATAATATACAAATCTCTCTTATTGAACTCACATGTTTCCAGTTACAAATGGAATAGGCTTATGGTGGTGAACTTATGGCATGCAAGCCAGAGGGAGCACTCAGAGCCCTTTATGTGGGCATGTGCACCATCACCCAAGCTCAGAGTTCACCCCACCCCTCTACCCAGCAGCCCAATGGGAGGGCTTCCTCCCCTGCCCCAGTATGGAGTTTGACCTGCCCCTCTGCCCAGCAGTCCAATGGGAGTGCTTCCTCCCTCCCCAGCACAGAGTTTAGCCTGCCCCTCTGTTTTGGCATTCACTCACTAAAAGGTTCACCATCACTGGAATAAGCCATTAGGAAATTCGAATGCAGTATGTCTTTCTTGCAGGTTGCCACCAAGAAAGCACCTCATGCATTAGGTAGAATTTGATGATGTCCTCCTGAATCCATGGAGATTGCATTGGGAAAGGGGGCTCATCGTACAACTATTAAGCTCTCCTCTTCAAACTTCTCTTTGACCACTCCAGTGAGCTCCTTCCTCCAAATTGGATTTTTTAAAATTGTGTGTTGCAAATTTGCTTCAATTTGTTTTAATTAGTAATGTTTAAGTTTAACTGCATTTTAATATTAACATATTTACTGTGATTTTAAACAATATTTTTAGCTGTTGTACACTGCCTTGAGTCCCATCACTGAGAGAAAGGTGGGATATAAATGTTGTAAAGAAAAAAGAAAGAAAATAGTATACCAGTAAAGTGATACAACACACAGCTCTTTTCCAAATAAAGCATTTTCCTCTCTCATGGTTCCAAAGGTCCTGGATGAGTCTGAGAATATTTGATCAAACTTTTTCATGGTTTCTGAACATTCAACACACATTCTATGTAGGTAAATGGCATGAAGGATATTTGAAGAAAAAGTGCATGCTTATCTTCCTCCTTTTTCTTCTATTCATTTGTACACTTCAAATGTACACACATTCAGTATGCATTTTCTTTCATCCTAAGATATACTTTTACTGTAAACAGCTAATATGATGCCCATTGCCTACCTTAATTTTTTTACATACCTGTATTTTTTATTTTATTTTTTGGAACCAATCTCATTCAAATATAGTGAAGCCTTGGCTGTTTTAGCACTAAGCAGGGGAATTCATTATTTTCTACCTCCAGGAAAACATTACTTTCATCTACAGTACTTCTCTCCACCAACCACTTTTTGAATTAAACACAATAACATGGCATTTGATTGTTTTAAAGTACAGGACATTCTGAAGCATAGGAGCCATTGTGACAGAATATCCTGACATTGTAAAATGCAACAGCACCTAGCTCAATGCCCAATTTATTAGGATCAGCATGACTGTTACCTCTATGCACACTAACTCTGAAATAAGCTTTACTGGATTCTTTGATGTTTACTGCTGAGAGCACAGATTGGCCAGAATCATGTTACAGAGTTTAAGTTTAACTGCATGTTACAGGACCTTTGGAACCATTTGGCCAGAATCATGTTATAGAGTCATGCTGATTGAAGGAAAATGTTTTAACTCATTCAGACAAATCACTGCTTACCGGCCAGTGCCCACTGGAATCATTCACTAAACACCAGTCAGATGACCAGGTATATGGCCAGACATCCAAGTGGGAACTCACAAATTAGCAACAACTTGCCACTGTGATATATAGCAATAACAATAGCAATAACACTTACATCACACCCCACAGAGCTTAGAGAACTCTCTGGTCAGTTCTAACAGTCATTAGCATTTTCCCCCTCAATATGCTGTATACTGATTTTACTGACCTTGGAAGGACGGACGGCTGAGTCAGTCTGGAGCCCATCAGGATTGAACTCATAATGTCAGCATTTTGGGCTGCAGTACTATAGTTTAACCACCATGCCATGAGGACTACTATTCCCATTCAATTCACACACAGTACTGTAATTCCACTCACATAATTATGTCTCATATTTATAGCTAGGTGTGTGTATTTTTTTTTGTATTTTTATATTCCTACCCTATTCCTCCTCTAATAATTTCAATGGCTTTCCTTCTCCCACTTTAGCTTTACAACAATCTTTCAAGATAGGTCAGCTGGACAGAATGTAATTAGCTTAAGTTCGCATATGGAGCTTCAAATACTGAGAACCCCCAAGTCCTGGTCAGATACTCCGTGCTACTCCCAGCTAATAATATACAGTAGACCCTCGCATAATGATGTTACTTGGTTCCCCAAGTAGCATTGCTAAGCAATTTTTGTTGTTATGCGGGTTTCTATGGAGTTTCCTGCATAACGACGTTTTAGAGTCATTGTCTGGTTATTTTAGTGTTGTTGTCCGGACAACGACACTAAAAATGTTGTAATGCCGGGGAACACACGGTGCATAACGATGCATTGTTAAGCTAAAATGATGTTATCCGAATGCGTTGTTATGTGAGGGTTGACTGTACTGTACATTGGGCATTATCAAAAGGTCTTTAGCCAACTGAAGTGTAACTTTTCCCAAGCAATCTACTGAAGAATTGTTACAGTTTAAAAAACCTTAGCATTTAAACTGCTGGAGTGATATCGGCACTCTAACAAAGAAAAAGAAATAGGTGTCTGACCTCTGTTTAATTATTTTCCTGTCTCTTTGACTTTCTGCATCCTGATCTCTACTGCCTTTATCTACACTGCTAAAGCTCTCTAGCAGAGAATTCAAAGTGCCATACAAACCTATACATCCTAGGTTCCCAGTGGGTTTATGGCAATTGTAACTAGTTAGGGTAGGTACATTATTATTATTGTAAAACTTGAAAGCATTGTCATCATTTCATTTATCTGCCAGACATCAAAGACAGTCCATCAGTTAACCAGGCACAACCACCAGGGCAAAGTCCCAGAGTGGGGTTTCTCTTCTTCTTCTTTCATGCCCAGATCAAACTTTAAACTGCCAAAATGAAGCCACCTCGTTGGTCAAACTTAAATCTTCATTGGTACATGTTTCCAGTAATAACCAGCAGACAGGCAAATGAGACGGATTCTGCATCTCTCCACATCCACACAGTGTGTTGTTATCCGCCAGCAGCCCCCACTTGAGCATGTTGGTCTTGTATTTAGGCACTCTGACCCTCAGCCTATTCAGGATCCTCCGTGACATAGGGGAAGTCAAGTGCTTCAGCCATATCCTCCTTTAATGTTGTTCCTTGTCCAGTGAGCTCCTTCCTCCATCTTCTAATTTGATTTCGCTCTTGCGTACCCTCAAGAATGTTTGTTCTTGCCATAAAAGTCTTCCTGGATCTGAGCAGGTGGACTTGAGGCACATATCCATTCAGGGGGGGGGGGGCAAGGGTCATTCTCTTGTTTAGTTCTCTCTACAGTCTCTGCTACTCCTCTCCTTATCTTAGGCAGAGCAACAAGGGGATATATTTTCTCAACTGGCATAGGTTTGAGGCATCCTGTCACTATGCATTAACAGTACAGTAATGTCAACTTTTCATTAACAATGTCAACTTTTCCTCTGGGTTCCTCTGATTCTGCTATTGTCTTGTCTCCTCGGTCATTGCAGGCGCACCCCCCCCCAATGATGGACTCAGACACAAATGAAAGTGGATAACAGCATGGGCCACATTTATTGATTCAAGCCCTAGTCCGAATTATAAATTTCTATTGGTAAAATGACCAATCATAATTCTTAAGGCAAGCAGGCCGAAGTAACACTGGTAAGGTACCACCCAAAATTGCCAACGGCAATTGTTACAATGTATCTATTTGTATCAATTTGTTTGTTGACAACAAACAAATTGTTGACCGTAGTCAATATCTAACTAATGACCCCACCCTCTGACGCGTATCCGTAAAATCAGGGGGTGATACCAGCTGTCTAGTGGTACCATCACCCCCTTGCCTGGTTCGTCGTTGACCGGACAACGTTTAAACAACTTATGCCTATCTAGTGTTGTCCAGTCAATTGCGAACCTGCCGGATACCTGTGGGTCATCAATGTTTACCTTACCAGTGCTACCCGCCACCCGGAGAGGCTTCAATAAAGGCTCAACGCGCCCCCCCAAGACCGTCAGCTCGGTCGACAGGCCTGCTCGCCAATCACCCAGCAGGAGGTCCATACCTCCTCGCAACAGATGGACCCCATCCCCAAAATAAAGCCCAAAATTTTGCAAACTAATGGCGGGATGATGACTGACCCGCCCCCAGCCCTTGGTCGAAAGGAATCGGGCCACCGCCCTGTTTACCATGCGCCGAGCGCGGTCCAGGGCCTGGAGGTCGAAGCCTCCCCGATAAGCGTGCCTTGGGACCATATCTGACCAAACAAGGGTTGTGGCGGGCCATACGTAATGTAAGTAGGCAAGGTCCGCGCAAATCGCATGCTTCAGCGATAAGCCAGTGACCTGACCCAAGTCATTACCCCCTAGGTGTATGATCAGGATGTCGGGCGGGTCAGCACTCCTTGATGAAAAGAGGAATGGCAAAAGCTCCCGCCACAACATACCGGGCTTACCGTGCCATGTGAATTGTGCGTATGCACCCAGTCCCAGTTGGGGTCCCCAATCTGTCGCCGCAGCGTAACGCGCTGCCCTGTGCACGTAGCTGTGGCCCACCAGCCATACTGTCACCGGTGTGATACGACACTCAGGGTCTGTCAAGGGAAAAAACAGGGAAGGAAAGATACATGGTGACTCAGAAGGTACTCACGGTGGGAGTGGGCGAACATAAAACTGGAAACAGTGTGAGTCCCACCTCCCCATGCTGCGTATGTCAGCCCCGGAGTACCCATAAGCAGCCGCAGTAGAGGCCGCCCCAATTCTAAATGAATGGGTGCCGTAACGGGCCCCAGGGAGGCCAACTCTGGCCAGAGCCTTCCCTGTCACCTTCCAAAACTGAAATTGAGTGAGGGGAGACCCATCTTGGTGACAGAAAAACGGGCCATGGTGCGTGCCACGCAGTGCAAGAAACTCCTGTAGGGCACCAACCGGACAGATGTCTGCTAATGAACATCGTAGCAGTCTTATTCCGCTGCCTACGCCATGCTGATCTGTTTTAGAGGAGCGTATCCTCAGCTGAGCCCAATCATTGCAAACATAGACATCTTCGAGTTCCAGTGCCCTACGACTTGCATCCGCCTTAGACAGCATCACAAGCTCGCTGATGCGGAGCGCTCCAAAAAAGGCCACCGTTGTAGCCGCACGAAACAGGGCTGCCTCATACCTATCAAAACATAGGTCATGCCAGCCTCGTGCCAGTTGGGTAAGTACCCCAGGGGAAATTGGGTGACGGTCGTCCAGGCTATGCCCACGTTCCCGCACCCACCCCTCCAAAACATGTCTCACACGGAAATCAGCGGTGCTGTCCGCATGACCTCCCACCTTGGCCATAAAGGCCAGCCCTGATAGCCTAGATGCTATGGTGCGTGGTGCCAGGCCCTGGGCGTGCAGGTAAACCATAAAACGGAGGATGTGGGCCACTGGGATCGGCCAGGTATCTGGCAAGCAATATTGGGAACAAAAGGTCCGAAATGAAATCCACGCATGGTGATACGCCTTACGCGTGCGTGGCGCCAGTGACATGCCGATCGCCCGGTTCACCTCTCCTTGCCAATGGTCCATATCTCCTGCGGTAGTGGCGAGGGGAATTCCTCCGCATCCGGAGCCAAGGCACGGAACCGGGAGATCTGCAGGCGGGACAAAGCGTCAGCAATATCATTATTCACCCCCGGGACATGCCTGGCCCTGAACAGTACATTGAGGCGCAGGCTGCGCAATACAAACTGGTGCACAAGATCCATGACCCTGGGAGATTTAGAGGTCTGTGAGTTGACAATGTGGACAACAGCCGCATTGTCACACCAGAAATGCACCACAGAGTTGGCCCACTCCTCACCCCATAGCATCAAGGCCCCCAGTATGGGAAAAAATTCCAAATATGTGAGATCCCTCAGGCGACCCGTGCCTGACCAGGCTGGTGGCCATCCACCATATGCCCACTTCCCATTGAAGTACATCCCATAACCCAGGGATCCCGAGGCATCAGACTGGATTTGAAAGTGGGGTGAAGCCAGGAGGTCAGACCTCCAAAAGGAGACCCCATTGAACTCCCTCAAGAACTGGAGCCATACATGCAGATCTGCCCTGATGCCCCGTGTCAATCTCACCCTATGATGGGGCCTGGATAAGCCTGCCATGGCGTCGCACAAGCGCCGAGCAAAGGCCCTGCCAGGTGCCACCACCCCACAAGCGAAATTGAGGTGGCCATGTAGCACCTGCAATTCCCGAAGGGATGCCTTGCGCTTAGCCAGCAAGTCCGATATAAGGGCCACTATCCTTGCCACCTTGTCTGCGGGCAACCTAGAAGCCTGCGCTACCGTGTCAACTTCCACCCCCAGGAATATTAACTTGTCAGACGGGCCTTCGGTCTTTTCGGGCGCTAAAGGGACACCGAGTTGCTCCATTAGCGTCTGAAATGTATTGAGGAGACGTGTACACGTGTCCCAGCCCCGTTCACCCCCGAATAAAAAGTCATCCAGGTAATGGGCTACAGACCGAAACCCTGACCTACGGACAAATGCCCACTGAAGGAAGGTACTGAAACGCTCAAAAGCCGAGCAGGATATGGAACAGCCGAATGGCATGGCTTTGTCGAAATAATATTCACCCCGGAATTTGAAACCCAGCAACTCGAAGTCACCCGGGTGCACGGGCAAGAGGCGAAACGCCGACTTAATGTCACACTTAGCCAACATTGCACCCGGGCCACATGAGCGCACCATGCGCAATGCCTGGTCAAAGGATGTATACCTGACAGAACAAAGGTCATTAGGGATAGCATCATTGACCGAGTGGCCGGCTGGGTAGGACAAGTGGTGAATCAGGCGAAACTCGCCCGGTGACTTCTTGGGCACCAGTCCTAGCGGGGACACTTTAAGGTTGGGAAACGGGGGTGCGGGGAAAGGGCCGGCGACCCTGCCCGCAGCAACCTCCTTATTAATGCTGGCGGCAGCCACCTCCTCCCTTCCCCTAAGTGACAAAAGGTTAGGTGCATCCTGATGTGACCTATCCCCCGTGAAAGGAATACGAAAACCCAGTTGAAAACCCCGAAGGAGGTACACAGCGTCTGCTCTCCTCGGGTACGATGCGAGCCAACGCTCCAGCATGTCAACATTAATTGGGGAGGGGGCCTTTTGGTCAACCCGCTCCCTCCATGGCAGCCTTGCCTGCCCCTTGTCCGCCCCTACCCCTGCCCCTGTATCCTCCCGGCCTGGGACAGGCAGAGGCAGCATGGGGGCCAGAACAAGAGGGGCACTCATGCTTGTACTTGCAATTCTTTCTGTTGCAAGAACCAGTGGACGAGAAGGTCCAGCACAGCAGGCGGGCTGGAACCCCCTGCCCCGCCGCTTGGCGGGGTACCTGTACTGGGGCCGCTCGTTGGACCGCATGTCCACAATGGTATCTCTCCCCAGGCGCCGGGCGCGTGGGGGTCATATACAGAAGCCACAGCTTCTGGCAGGGCTCATCCCACCTCATCTCCGGGTGGAGCGGAATTCTCATTCGGAACTCTTCGTCGTAAGCCAGCCATGACGGGCCCGGGAAGTCAACCATAGCCCGGTAAATATTATCCAGATATTGGACCATGGGAATAGCCAAATCCGGCCTAGCCCGGAGATAAACGGCCATGTAAATCAAGTACGCTGGCAGCCAATTCGCCCACGTGCGTGGCGGCTTACGACGACGTGCCTGCTCCTTATCCTTCTCGTCCAGCCCTTCCCTCTCCTCCTTGGTCGGCTCCCTATTTAAAAGTGAGAAGATATCTACGTACTCGCCCCTCCAAATCTTTTCCTTGGTAGACTGGGCCAAATGGTCCCCTAGGGGCAAGGAATAGCCTGCTGTTGGCAGAGCCGACACCGGCACCGAGGGAACTACGGGCAAGATAAATTGGGCCTGAGCTAGCCCGGGGATCCCCAACACATTTCCCAGCACGTTGGGGGCACCTCCCCGCCCCAAGCCCTGTGTCGTGGTCAAAGTCGCTGGGTGGGCCGGGGGCCATTGTGCCGCCGTGCCAGCCGAGCGAGGCCAAGGCCATTGAAAAGCCCCCCCCCCCCCCCCGGTGAAGTCAGTTGTGTGGGTGCATTAACTTGGACTGCATACTCACCCGCTGCACCCCCGCGGGCCGCCCCCACCGGGGGTTCCGGCCCGCTGGGAGCGTCGGAGCTCACGACCGAAGCTGAGCTCGTCGACGGGGCCAGACCAGCACCAGACTGCTGCACCTGTGGGGTGGGGAGCTGTGAGGCAGTGGCCGCCAACGGCCCGCACGCCTCAGGCGGCTCAACCCAACCCATCACCGGCCGTTGTTCGGCGGCCAAAGGGGGAACCTGGAAACCTAGAGGTACGCCTACTTGGTTGGCCCTCGCCAAGGACGCTTCAAGGGCCGCAACCCGAGCAAGAAGGGCCTCCACGTCGACGTAGGGCCCGGCCCCGACAGGGGGCAATTGGGCAACCGGCCCAATATTCACGGGTACCTGACCAGGTCCCTGCGCCCCAGGGGCCAGATAAGGCCAAGAGCCCATGCTCGGCCCCTGGAAAGTCGTAGGAACGCCCTGCGAGGGCAGGGAACCCAACCACCCTCCGTGGCTCACGCCCCCCATGGGGAACTGCACACCCGGGCAAGAAGGCCCCACCGGACGAACTATGGCAGGGGCCGTGTTCGTCGTTTGCGGGCCAAGGGCCGAGGCCCCGTCCGGGGCTGCGGGTATGCTCCGCGCACCAGGCCAAGGAGCTACCAATCCCATCCCACCGTCCCCGGCGGGATCTGCTAGAGGTGGCTGCGGAACGGGCGCAGTCGCGGTCCTCCGACCCGGCTGACGCCTCCGCGCCGACCGAGCCACGTTTGCGGCTGCCTTCATCTTCGAGGGCATGGCCAATGTAGCTAAGGAGTCTAAAGGAAAGAGAAAGCTGCCCGAAAAGGCTTCCCTCAAGAAGACACGATCGACGGAGGTAAGGAGGAAAAACTTCTCCGCTCCGTTGGTTCGCCAAAATGGCAGCACGGCTGCCTCGTGGCCAGCCCCTTTTATTAGGGTGCTGGCCACGCTCTTAACTACCCGGATGGTTTTGGCCGGTGGGGGGGGGGCCGCAAAGAGCGCGGCGGCCATTTTGGCGCCGCGCTTTCAATAGTCCTTTTCCCCTCAAGTGATGGGGAACAAAGCTATGTCAGGTTCTAGCCTTCTACAGGCAACTGATTGTTTAACTCTATGGACATATAGTGATCCATGCTTGTTATGCTGAATTTATTTATTTATAAAGTTCCTCAGCCACTTTGTACTCATGGCTTTCTTGATGACTGATAGATATAGCCTAGTAAAAGTTTCAGGTTAAATACACATATAAAAGCACTTAGTATGAGCACGTGATAAAGCCCCACTAACAAATGAAATAGACAGGGGAGGGGATTTCTCCACATTTCCAATGTTGTACTTTAAATTTCCACAGAATGAAAAACTTTAAATAGCTGTAACAATATACAGTGGTACTTCGCTTAAAGAGCATAATGCGTTCCACGGGATTGCTCTTTAAGCAAGTTGCTCTTTAAGCGAAACACTTGGAAAAACGTGCTGCCACTGCCATTGTAAGTGACTGATTGTGACTTCTGGTGGGGTGATTGCGAACCCTGATTTAGTTGTTAAGCAAGTTTTTGGTTGGTTTTAGTTGTTAAGTGAGGGCAACCATTCAGAGGAAATTTTGCTCTTTAAGCGAGTTAGTCGCTAAGCGAGGCACTCTTTATGCAAGTTTTTATGTACTCTTACGTTTGTACCCGCTATTGAAACATGGACTTATATGTTAAATTGCCTTAAACTCTCAGATAGGGAAAGATTTTTGAAAAGTACCTATGTTAGTATGCAGGCTTCCTTCTTAACTCCCTCTTTAGGAAGAAGAAAAATAAGTGCAGTGAGATTAAAGATGAAGAGAGAAATGAGATACTTCACCACATACCACATAGAACATTACCTGGGCTCCTAAGCTACTGACTTGTACCGCTAAATAAAAATAGCCTGCATATTTTTTTTTTAAAAAAATGAATGAAAAGCACAAAAATATCTATAGCTTACATCTATGAAAACTAAAATATAGTGGCTGTTTTGCAAACAGTGGTGCATATGGGTGGCCTGGGGTGGCCTTTAAATGCAGCAGTAGTAGTTTCGCTATATAATCAAAGATCGGGTAACAGCTGATAAAGCTGTTATATAATTCTGTAAACTGACTTTTTACCTCAGGAGATGGAGCCAATTCCTGCAATTAGTTAGAGAGTGGGACATGGAATAATCATTATTTCAAAAGTGCTGTTTCATAAATCAATATTCTAATGGCTCTTCCTTGAAATAAGGGATGTGTGCTATCTCTGGAAAATGTATAAACACAGATCGAACAAGGGCTATTTATGCAACTAGCATATTTTTGCCCGGCACTGTGGGGTTTTTTTTGTTGTTTTTTTTTTTGGGGGGTGGTAGGGGTTACACACACACACAACACAAGTACACACACACACAACACAACCACACACACAACCACGCACACACACTGCACACATAACACAACCAAACACACACCCAAGGTGGTAGGGTGGTTGGGCAGTATACTTACCGGGGCTGTGCTTCCCCCCACTCCCTAACACCCACTGCACTTACCTTTTGCAGGCTGGGTCCCCCCCCCCCAGTGCGGCCTTCTGTGTTAGGAGGCACACCGGCCTTTTCTTTTGTCCCTGCGGGCATGGAGTCGGGGGGCAAGGTGGTGGGGCGGTTGGGTGGCATACTTACCGGGGCCATGACTCCCCCTCTCCCTAACCCCTACCGCACTTACCTTTAGCCAGCTGGGTGTTTCCCCCCCACGTGGGTTTTTTCAACGCTGGTGCGCCAGCTGCCCTGCCTCCTCCGTGCTCGCGCCCTTCAGCCTCCTTGGCTGAGGGGTGGCACAGTGCAGAGGATGCTGGGCCTGGTAGGTTTTTTGTTGGCTGCATTTGTGGGGCAGTTGCCCCACTGGCGACTACCAGACCTTGCAGCGATGTTGGGGTGAAGGTAAGTGCAGGTGGCTCGGTACGGGATAGTAGGGTACGGGCATGTATGCCAGATTCCCCTTCTTATAGGTAAAGATTTTGAGGCAACCACTGAGAGGAGCAACTATCCAGGGGTAGAGTAGTGACTCTACAGAATGCTAATTTCAAATACAGCATTTGTGAGATTAAAATGGTAAAATAAAATGAGTTGTCAGATAATTAAAAAGGCATCAGAGAGACTGAGTTGGTGCTAAAGAGGATTTAGACAACTTCACCACTAGCCCCCCTAAAGCCCCAAAACCCTCTTGTCTACTTTAACTCCAGAGGATTATCAGTAAGGCCACTAGGTTTCCTGCAGGTCATTATTTTTTAATTTTTTTTAAAAAAAATAAAAGCTGCAGTGGAAAGTTCTGGAATTTCCATCACAGTAGCACATTACCTGGGCTTTGATTTTTTTCCTCCTTCTTATAAAATCATAGTTAATTACATTATTAGGACTAGTAAGCATGTGTGTAGAATTGTGGTGGCTCAAGTGGTTAAGACACTGAACTTGATGACTGGAAGGTCAGCAGGTCAGCAATTTGAGACCTGAGTACTGCACGATGGAGTGAACCCCTGTCTCTGTCCCAGCTCCTCCCAACCTAGCAATTCAAAAGCAAGAAATTGCAGCATTCCGTGCACTCTGGTGTCTAGACATGATGGCCACATGTCCATGGAAATGTATGCAGTTGTAGATAGTGCTGGATCCTTGGCTATAAACAGAGATGAGCACTGAACCCTAGAGTCAGATACGACTGACTTTCACCCTTAAGATTTTAAGGTCTATCTTTCTCCTCCCTTGTTATTTTGGTTTATCTTTTATCATTGGTAGTATAGTGTTATCTCCCGATTTCCAACAGAGATCTGAAAACATGAATACTGGCAAGGATTTGGTCAAGGACTGAGTTAGAGAATCTTCAATGCCATCTACTAATGGAGAGATTCTTGGTAATATACTGCTGTTCAGTGTGTCCAAAAAAAAAAGCTTGGATTCAAATGGAGGCTGTGAATGTTCTGAGAAGTTTTCTAAAACTTAGAGAAACTGGACTATTCTAGATAGGACTTTGATTGTGAAATTGCCCTACCTCTTTCACTGAATGCTTCAGAGGATGCCGCTAACTTCCCTATGTAACCCTTTCATGTCTGCCAAAAACAAAAGGAATGGAAGGAAAATACATAGTTGTGGCATAATTATAACTTCCTGGGTTGTTAGGAGTTCTTGGAAAAGAGTCCTCACTGCCAACTTCTGAATGTACTCTTTGCCCCACCCCCAGCCCCAGAACAAAGACATGGAGTTGAATAAGGGCCACAACTTTATTAACTGTTAACTTATAATCATCCTTTCCTGCAATGAGGCCTATGTAGTGTGGGGTCCTGAGACAGAGTAAGGGGATTCCACAGGACCCCCCTCCTGCTCCCTGTTTGAGCAAATCCCAGGCCCCAAAAGCATGCTGCCTGAGGCTGGTCATCTCAGGTTAAATGTGACCAATTACCACCATCCAAGCCTCAGAACCATAGGTGGGCAATGTTGTCAGCAGGCCACCTATGCACTCCCTATCCTGGGACTCAACCTTGGGATCCTTGTACCCCAAATGTTAGGCACCTTGGGACCAGCTCCTGAAGTATCCTAGGACCTCACTGATGCTACGTTCCATCTGCACTACTCACCACAGCAAAGGGGCTACCATATGTAAGCCCCTTGCTCCCATCAGACCAACTAGCTTGGACTGAAGGCCACACTGTAAATCCCAAATTTGCCACTTTCAGCATCAGACAGGTGTATTCCTTCCACCCCGTATGCTCTTGGGCACTCCACTCCGCTGTCCTGGTAAGAATCATTGATCCAATATCATGACCAAATTAATGAATTTTCATCCCATGACATGTTATCTCGTCACATCGCTAAGGGCTCCATGGATAAGGGTTGCATCCTTCTAGCCTTAAATCATCACCATGCAGGTGCACCAAAACATCTGGGGAGAATCATATTCACCCCCAGGACCATGGGAGGCATCCTCTCCAAGCATGTCATGCTTCATCACCATGCAGGTGACTGACATTAAGTGATAACTATTCAAACTATGAAGAGTGATTTAGGTTCAGATGCTAAGGGCTCCATGCAATGAAGTCAGAGTTGTTGTCATTTTACATTATTTATCTTACACTTGTCTTTGTGCTAAAACATTATTTGTGCAGTTCAGCTTAACCCGCCCCCCTTTATTTTCTTTTCTTTTCAGTTCCACTACAAAACATCTAGCTCTGAGACAGAAGAGAACAATTCTGCAGTTCCTCATTTTCACAAGCAAGGATGAGACAAGCAAGGATTTACAATTCTACCTGCTGTACACAAAACTAAGCATAACCATCAGTCTACCGTATCATTTTTTCACAGCTGCTGGAACATTTAATGTTCAGCTCGCTACTTGACTAGACCATTTAGAGTTTTCACATGGAATGTTTTCAAGCACTAAGCAGTCATCTGTTCACTTCAGATTTTATGGCATGAGTCATGAATGCTAAACAGGATCTTCCATAAGACACTCTCATTGGACTGGATCCAAAGGTACTCTTGTATAGGCCTTCACAATGTGTGCACTGTAAAGTTGAACATGTAGCTGTTCACAGATGAAGAGCACATATGGCTACAGCCTACTGGGGACTCAGTAGACCAACTGTTTCTGTTTCATGCCTGGAAAAATGGCTGCTATATCAGGTACCTGCTGCTACTCAACAGTATGCAGTTATTGGCTGGATTTGACCTAGCTGGTGAATTGTAGATTAGGCAGTTCCAAAATATTAAGCTACCATTGTGGGCTCATTCAGTAGAAAATGGGGCAAAACATAAGGTGTCTCTCTAAAGGATATCAAGCCTCTGAACATATTCAGGCATCTCCTGGGCAGACAACCTTGTCAGCTGATTCTACCACACCAGAAGTACCATTGGATTGTTTCTGGCATAAATTAAGAACAACAGAAACATATTTAGGTTTATATTAAACTGGGTACTCCAGCCTTCTAAGACTTACACAGAATGGTTTCCATACTTTTGTTCTCAGACACTATGTTTCTTCTTCCACAGAATAAGGAGAAGAGCCTATCCCAGTAGATCTTAATAAGAAGATAAGCTGGGATAGGAAGGTGGGCAGGCAATTTTCCATTTAGAACTATAAGCTAATCACCAAACTCTGAGTTATACCAGAATAATAATTTTATGATTACTCTTTGGACAGCTTTGGAACTTTTGGTGGACATAACATGGTTGCAAAAAGAGGTGCCCTCCAACACAAATGCTACTCATTTTACTCATCTTGGAAGGATGAAAGGATGAGCCAACCATGAGCCCCATCAAGACTGAATTCAAATCATGAACAGAGTTTTTTCTCCAATACTACAGTTTAACCACTGCACTATGATAGCTCCTATTAGGCAGCACACTAGCTATAACGCAGCTCCGCCAATGGCTTAGATGTTAAGATGCTGAGCTTGGAGACTGGAAGGTTGGATTTCAATTCCTGAGGCTGCACAGGGACATGAAAAGAGTCTCATTCAGGTGTCCCCTGAGCAGAGTTTCTCCATTAAAAAATCCTTTCAACCCAGAGTATTCTCTGACACAAAATTATTATTACTAGTATAACAAGGAAAAGGTATCCCTTGAGAGAGCTATAACTTTGAAGTCTAAGTGGAAAGTCAAAACCAGTGCTACCTAAGACTGTGCATATGATTCTTTGAGGGAAGTACACATGTTCCTTTGTAACTGCTACTACCAATTGAAAGTTTTGCTAGACCCACAAATATAAAAAGATGGAATATTTTTATGACTATAACCTTATTTTAGAAAAGTAACATTATTCTCAAGAAATCTTGGGTTCTTTTTCTTCTAAATTTGGATGAGCTATGTACTAGCAATTTGACAGATCTGGGAAATGTTTCTGCTTTCATCTGATGTGGCTTGCACATATGATTTTGGTATACTCTTCTTCCTCCATGTCTTCCCTTCCTCTTTGGATTATGCTAATCAGAGTCCAGGCCCATCATTTGTGGATCGCAAACCCACTAGCCACTTAATGACAGAGAATATTGGTGCCTTATCAACAAAGCCCAGGAACTGATAAGTCACTTGCATTAGTGTTCTTGTCTGTATTCAATAGTCACTCAATATTCTATTAAAACAAACATGTCACTTTCATCTGTCACACTAATCTCTTCATTATGCTTCTCCTTGGTGGCACATATTTTAAGCGGTGCAATATAATTGCCACCATAAGTTATTATAAACCATTACCTGGCTTCATTTTTAAATGGCAAGACCATTTATCTAAATAACAGGCAATGACAACCCAGTAAATAGGAGAGTGAGAATATTAAGGTAGACCATGCTTCAACTTTACAACCCCATGTTTTCCTTGGAGGCTAGAACATTTAATTATCTTCCAATTGCTAAGACTGTGAGAGGAACGGTGTCATGCCATGTGAATTTCCCCAGCTTTGCAGATCTTCTGGGGAGGCTCTTCTTCAGGTTTTACCACCCTCAAGAGCTTGTTTCCTGAGGATGCTACAGAGGTCTTATTTTGGTGGCTGCTTACAGTCTATGGAATGTCCTCACTTGAATTGCATATCCCCCTGCCCCAAAAAATCTGCCTATTCCTGAAAAACTCTTTTCAAACTAAATGGGAGTTTCACCAGCAATTTGTAGTTTTAAACCTGGACCTGTTGATCAAGAAAAGAAAGTAAAACATGTCTGTGAACATGTGTAACATCTTCCTATGAATCTCAGCTTGCTGGAAATGGCTAAGGAATGCTAAACACATGGTTGGAAGAAGAGAGGGTGAAGCAGATTGTAGGAATGCATCTGGATTCTGTCAGGCTGCCTCTGACACATTTTGTAAACAAAAGCCTCTTTGCCTACTGAGAGACAGATTTTGGGCTCTGACACTTCTGATTGGCTGTTTGCCCTCAGTTTTGTCTCTGTTAAGTTTCGTTTCTGGTATACAATGCTTGCCTAAGTTTCATTTCTGAGTCTCTCTGCCTGAATAAAGAGAAGGCATCAGTATCGTTTGTCAGCCAAGGACTGGAGTCGTGTTTTTTCTGTCTCTACCTCAAAAGATCTGAGGATATAAACTGCTGCTAATGAGGCTGACTGATTGAGAAGATATCTTTACATGAATCATGATCCCAACAAGTGGTGCTCCATGGTGAGGCGATTGAATGAACTTCAAAGAACTCTCTGTGAAAGCTGCTTCAGCATTTAGCATCTAATTAGCACCCCATAATTGGCGACCGGGGACAAGGTCTCATTCACCTACGACCAGGCAAAAGGTCAGACCGGAGGAAAGGTCATTCGAGCGCTCGAAATTCATCCAATTTTAAATTGGGTCCCATTAGGTGAGTGAAGAAAAATATAATTTTTTTAATTATGGGATGTGTGCTGGCGTCGCAAACGCAGGAACTTTGTAAAGATATCTCAGATCTTTTGCATGACAATGGGCGAAAGGCTGATGAACAGGAGATACAAAAGCTAGTTAAAGCTATAGGGAAAATCAGTCCTTGGGTTAAATTTGATGAATGTCTGGACTTAAAACAGTGGAAACAGATCGGGAGAGACATGCAGAAGCATAATGGAATTTCTAGATCAATATTATTTACATGGGAGGAAATTAGAGACTGCCTTCAGAGACTTACTCAAAAAAAATATTTTATTGTCTCAAAGACTTGATGGCCCCCTCCCACAGCTTTTGCCTCCAGATAAAGGGGGGGCCATGGCAACTGCCCTTCCATCATATGAGAAACAACAGCCCCCTGATGGGGGTGGAGGTGGAAAAGGAGATGGGACATTATATCCTGCCATGCAGCAATCAAGTCCTTTTAGCCCTACAAAAGACCTGTTCTCTGCTGCTTTAACTGCAGCTGTGCTGGATATGGAACCTGTTGATGTATATCCAGTGAACAGAGAGCCGCTGGCAAATGAGACTGCTGCAATACTAGTGCCAGCTGATGGGGAACAAATGGTGGGGACCTCATCACAGATTGAAGTTGTTGATGCATGCAGAGTGGCAGGAAGCAAGGACTGTGTTTCAAAGAGCAGCTTAGGGGATCTCAGCCCCCCCGTGAATCAACCCTCATCACAAAAGCAGGAGAAGCTGAGTAGTAAATTTGATACCTCACGTTTGGGCAGGAAGATCCTGCAGAAATGGAAGGATGGCCCAAAGGAGGAACGCACAAAACCCAAGACAAAAAAGGGGTGCAAGTACAAACTAACAGATGCAGTTTGTCATAAGGTTGAGAATCAGGTGCTGGAGATGAAAGAAATACAGAGGAAGAGGGGGGTGAATATTTCTGCGATGGACAGCAGGCTGTGGCAAAAATACAAGGAGGAAGAAGACATAGAGTTTTTGGCTGATTTTGAACTGCCCAACCCTCAAACAAAGAGATCCAGAGTGAGCTGTCCCAAGTTTCAAGCATCAGGATTGCAGGGAAAGCAACTTGGACTTCCCTGTGATTTTCTTCTGTGTGAAAATTACTTGCAACTTCTGGAGAAGTCTTTGTGCTTTCACACCTCATCGGCCTGCCTTAATGCAGATGGGTGTGGCTGGAGCATGAAGGAATGTGTGTCTGCCTGAAAAGCTGAAAAGGGTTGTGTGGGATTGTCTTGTGAAGTCAGTGAGACTTAATTTATGGCTTAATTTCAACCTTTGCCATGCCAAGAACTGTGCTGGAGAGAAGATAGTGTTTCAGAGAGCTTCAATCAAGTTTTGGACTTTTAATTTGGACATTTTAATGGGACTAAAAAGAAAAAGAAAAAGTTTGTGTGGACTTTAAAAAAAGAATTGGCTTTGTTTGCATTATAAAACCTGACAGCCTTTTTAAGAAATTGTCTACCTGCTCATGCTATGAGTGTGAAATGCTCAAATGATATTTGTACTGTATTGGTTTACCATGCTATGCTGATTATAAGTTATTGAATGCCTCTTTCACTTTACATCTAGTGGGAGAAGAAGAAATTTAATGCCTTACTCATGTAATTGGGGAAGTGAGAAATGCCTTCTAAAATGCAACCAGGCCTCCTTCATGTAAGGAAGAAAAGAAATGTTCATGTCTTGTTTACGCTTAAATGTTTTGCTTATTCTTTTGCAGGAGAAAGACCTGTCTTTGCTTATGTTATGTATTGTCTTATGAAACTGCATATCTCAAGGTACCTTCAGAAGCACATGGCAGAGTTTCCAGTACCCTACACATGTAAATGGGTTTGTGATATTGCATTTGTGTTATATGTCACTCATGTTTCACGTTTAGTTACATGGTACTAGTAATAACAGGGCATGCTCCTGTTTCTTAGGGGAGTGTCTTCTTAAGCCATTGGTCGTTTATTGGCAACAAGGGGATCCTGAGTGGAAGGATTCCTGCGGGAGCGATCCGCCCATGGAGAAAGGTTACTCAGCTCCAGGATGGTGGTTCACCAGTAGACTAAATGTGCTGACATTTGTTCTGTTCTTTCTTACTGTGCTTCCAGCTGTAAGAACAATGCCTCATGGGGGCAACCCCAACTTTTGGATTCGTCATGCTAACTATATGTTTGAGGTTCATGGTAAGGATGCAACGTTATACTATGAGCATCCACTGGCAGTGTCTCAAATGGCCTTTCTTCCGGCATTGTTCAACACACCTGAGCTGGTTATTGGACATTTGCAACATCTTGATAGGTCTACACTCTTCTCTAATCCTCCAGAACAATTTAACAACACCCGCTGGCGAATCATGACATTCAAGAAATACACTAAAGGACTTTGTTTCTGTTGTCATAGTTCTGGAGTCTGGAATAGTAAATGGAAGCACTGGACTCAAGCAAAAAGGGTTTTGCAGAATGTAGGCAATTATACGGGTTGTGATGATTATTTTTGGTTATGGGGTAGTTATAACAGTTCTTATAAGCTTAATTATACCTTGTTTAACACTACTATTGAAGATATATATGATGTGTTTCCTATGTTTACTCCTGATTATTCTGCTATAGATAGTGGTTCAATTTGCAATGGATGGCAAATCAAGGATCCTAACATGTGGTTCTTTTTTAATGGAGTTGCCACGAATTTCCATCCAGGACAATATCAATGTGCAGCATTGGGTTATTTTACCTTACCCGTACAAGTGCAAATGCCGCCTCAGGCACATGCACGGCGCCGGAGAGCTGCTGCCGGCTCGATGGGTTCTGGTTGCAACGATGAAGTGATAATCGATGTTCAGCTTTCTGATGGTATCTCCTGGGGGAGAGCTATAGGGGGTGCTATCACTGGAGCACTCACCTTGGGATCATACCCAGGTGTCATTTCCCAGGAGAATAGAAGGTCCATTTTGGGACTCACCTGTAGGCTGGAGAAATCAATCAATGCCACAGGGAGGGTCATACGAGATCTTCAAATGGAAATCACTGAGCTTCATCAAGACCAAATGCAGGACAGACTAGCCATAGATTACCTGTTAGCAAAATCCGGAGGATTTTGTAAACTGGTCGGGAACCAGGGATGTCGGGTAAAATTCCAGGATCTGAATAATACTATTGAGAAAGAACTTCAGAATTTACAGGAGAGTATTACTAACAATGCACGCACTAATGTTAATCTCTTTGATTGGGTGACTTCTTGGTTGCCTGATTTATCTGTCCTTAGACAAGTTTTCTTTTATGGGTTTATTATTATTATCTGCTTTATACCTTTGTATTTTTGCATTACTTGTATTCCTAATCTTATTTCTATGTGTAACACATGTCCACTGCGTAGAAGGGAGACATCGGGTTTTGCACGACGGCAATTGTACTCAATGAGGTATCACCCTCCGGAACAAAGTACCATGAGTCAGGAGGGGTACGATGTTCAGGAGGACAGTGATGATGTATATGATGACATGCAGGGGTATGATTAGCCGTCCCTCTCTCAAATTTAAATGAAAAAGGAGGACATGTAGGAATGCATCTGGATTCTGTCAGGCTGCCTCTGACACATTTTGTAAACAAAAGCCTCTTTGCCTACTGAGAGACAACGCTAGATTTTGGGCTCTGACACTTCTGATTGGCTGTTTGCCCTCAGTTTTGTCTCTGTTAAGTTTCGTTTCTGGTATACAATGCTTGCCTAAGTTTCGTTTCTGAGTCTCTCTGCCTGAATAAAGAGAAGGCATCAGTATCGTTTGTCAGCCAAGGACTGGAGTCGTGTTTTTTCTGTCTCTACCTCAAAAGATCTGAGGATATAAACTGCTGCTAATGAGGCTGACTGATTGAGAAGATATCTTTACATGAATCAAATTTCAACAGCAGATTAAATGTATTAGTTCTCTGATTTTAAGGTGGTGTAAAGGAAGGCTCTAAACCAGTAAACACACATCTGGATATAGCATTCTGTCACTTGTTTTAGGCCCTTAAACCTCAGCTCATTTCCAGTCGAGAAGGCTGACATGTGGAAATGCAGGATGCTTTTTAAGAGACCTTTTAAAAAGATAACATGCGGAGCTAAATAATTCAAAGGTTTATTCAGTGGGCCTTCATAGTTAACATGAGTAAAAGGTCTTCTGGAGTGCTCACCTGTATACTAAGGTGTGGTTTCTGCACAGGGCCTCGTCAGCACATAGAAATGACTGCTATGACATGAAAACCAAAGATTTCCGATCCTGTTTCATCTGCCACATTCCATTCAAACAAGATGGAAAGATCGATATATTGATTTATTCTTGCAAAAAAAAAGATTTTAAAAGGAAGGGCTTTAAACACTTACATTGCAATAAAGAAAAATGAAGTAAAATTCTGCCACCCAGAGTAGTGTCTAGAACTAATTGTTGGTGGGATATTAAACAAACAAACAAACAAACAAACAAACAGAAGGGTTAGCAACTTTCTTGTGTAATGCACATTACATAATCTATCAAGCTAAAACAACTTTAATTGAGCTTCAGAAGCAATAGTGGTGTTTTGATGAGATTTTTTTTTAATGAACATTGACTTGGGAAGATATTTGAAAAATGAACTTGTATCCCACTGTGTGACCTATGCTATTAATTATAAACCACTGTAGACAAATAGGTCTTTCTTTTATTCAAATATCTTGTCATTCAAGTTTCTGAAATGTTTTCAAGTCCCACATAAATGAGTTATAATTGGTTCTGGTATGTTTGAATTTAATTTTACAATTATTTTATGACATGTGGAAGATCTTTCATGAACATGACGGAAAGAACTTGATTTTTCTGAAGAATACACAGGAATGAATAGGTTAGAGATTTATCCACATAGGAAGAGGCCTTCAATGTCTAGTTCTTGAAACTCCTCCTCTGCATATTCAGTTGCATGTATCTCACTAATGTAGAGCTGAGGTCTTATTCCCTGCTCCTACTGGCTCCTCATCTTCAACACTAACATAGGAAGCAGTAAAAATGCAGACCAATCCATACTAGGAGCAGCTCTACCTATTTACTTTGGCCAATGTCCATGGATGAGAATATTGAGCCCTTTGGGAAAGACTCTCCAGTGTTCATAAACTTCTCCATAAATAAATTAGAAATAATTTTACATATTTAAATGTGAAAGTGAAACCAGTAATTTTCTGTCCACTAAATTGGCTATATTTAGGTTACCAAAACAAAAACAAGACCTGGAGCAGACTATGGCTCAGATCACAACCTACTGATAGCAAAATTCGGGCTCAGACTAAAGAAAATATGGGAAACAACCAGGCCAGAAAGATATGGCCTAGACAATATCCCTAAAGAATACACGGTGGAGGTGAGGAACAGGTTTAGTGGCTTGTACCTGATAGACAGAGTGCCAGAAGAATTATGGATAGAAATGAGGGACGTAAACAGGAGGCAGCAAGGGAAACCATACCAAAAGAAAAGAAGCGTAAGAAAGCAAAGTGGTTGTCGGATGAGACTCTAAAGATAGCAGAGGAAAGAAGGAATGCAAAAGTAACAGGAGAAAGGAAAAAAATACAATCACCTGAATACAAAATTTCAAAGAAAATCAAGGAGAGATAAGGAGAGATACCTAAACGAATAGTGCAAAGAAATAGAGGAAAACAATACAAAAGGCAGGACTAGAGATCTTTTCCAAAAAATGGAGAAATCAAGTGAACTTTTAAAGCAAAAATGACCTTGATAAGGTACAAAGATGGAAAGGAGTTAGCTGATGCAGAAAAGATAAAGAAAAGATGGCAAGAGTACACAGAGGAACTCTACAAAAAGGACCTCAACACCCCTGATAATATGAATCAGTTCCTAGAAAATAGATGAGGAAGAAGTAGAAGCAGTGACAGACTTTGCTTTTTTAGGATCAAAGATCACTGCAGATGGGGATTGCAGCCATGAAATAAAAAGGCGACTGATTCTTGGGAGACAAGCTATGAGAAACCTGGGGAACATAGTGAAAAGCAGAGAAATCACATTGCAAACAAAAATTTACATAGTCAAAGCAATGGTATTCCCGGTCGTAATGTATGGATTTGAGAGCTGGACCATTAGGAAAGGTGAGCGCAGAAGAATAGATGCCTTTGAAATGTGGTGTTGGAGGAGAGTTTTGAGAGTACCCTGGATAGCAAGGAGAACAAATAGGTCAATCTTAGAAGAAATCAACCCGGACGGCTCATTAGAAGGTCAAATAGTAAAGATGAAGATGAAGTACTTTGGACATCAAATGAGAAGAGAGGATTCACTTGAGAAGGCCTTGGTGCTGGGAAAGGTGGAGGGCAAAAGAAGAAGGGGGCGTCCAAAGATGAGATGGATGGATGGTGCGGTAGACACAGTGGGCACAAGGCTGGGCAGGCTGAGGAGGATGGTGGAGGACAGGGGGGATGCCTGGAGGGCAATGGTCCATAGGGTTGCAAAGGGTCGGAATCAACTGTGCGACTGAACAACAAGGTTACCATTTTTCATTTTTACTTATTCCTATTTTCTGAAGAAGATGGTGACAATTTCTTATAGAGGGAGCAGTCATAAATGATTGTGAGTGAAATATCGTCAAGCTCAGTGTTTGAACCCTGTCAACAGCTGCAAAGATCTTACTCAATGGACCTTCAACATAAGAAATATTTCTGGGCCCCATGTTGATCAATCCTATTGGGCCCAAATAACACACACACACACACACACACACACACACACACACACACACACACACACACACACACACACACAGAGAGAGAGAGAGAGAGAGAGAGAGAGAGAGAGAGAGAGAGTAATGTCACAGTTATGGCCGGTGGCGGCCCCTGTCAGCTCCGGGCCCTATACAGTAGTACTGGTAGTACTGCCCTGATGGAATTTTCTGGACTGCATCCTTGTCCATTTCTGTTAAAGCAATAACACATGACAGCACTTAACAAATATTGGGCCATCATTTTAGCATTCCTTTCTAAAATATAGAACAATGACTTCCAGAAATCCTAGGTCAAGAAAACTATAGATGCAAAGGGAACTGACTAACTACCTTAATCTAACAGCCTTATATTCGCTACTGGTAGATAAGAGAATTTCCACACGACAAGAATTTCATTACAGAACACGAGAATTAACTTCACAGACAAGTGTTTTCATGAGGGATTCAGTGCTGGGAGCTGCCCTTCCCTACTCCATTTACCTCTGTGCTGACTCTGATACATTCTCTAGTTTTTCATTAATATGCCAGTCTCATACCAAGATGGCATATTGATAAGAATCAGCAACAAAAAATATTGAAGGGTTCTTGAGGGGGGAAAACAGAACTTGCCTAATCAAGCAGGATTTCTGTTTCAATATCACACCTTTGATAGGATGTAAAATGGACTTGCAAAATGGAGATTATAAACAATTGAAGGGTTTTTTTTTTTTTACTATCTCCCAATATTTGCACTATGTTATTACTATTTTGTTGTTGCTCAGTCGCATAGTCGAGTCCAACCCTCTGTGACCCCATGGACCATCATACGCCAAGCACCCCTATCCTCCACCATTTTCCTCAACCTGCCCAGCTCTGTGCCCATTTTATCAACCATACCATCTTGCCATCTCATTCTCTGCCGTCCCCTTCTTCTTTTGCCCTCAACCTTTCCCAGCATCAAAGCATTCTCAAGTGAATCCTTTCTTCCCACTTTTTAAAAACCTTACACACTGCTATAATATAGATTGGAAAGATCCACTTTGGAATTGTTTTATTGCATCATCCTAATCTATGAGATAAACCTTCAACCTATCTGTACAGAAGGCAACAGTAAAGTGAATGGCTTACTTTTATTATTACTCCATCACAAATAGTGAGAACTGGTACACGTCAAAACACTCACAGCATCAAAATGGCACATTCTACAATAAAGAAGGATACTTCAGAAAATTCACCTTGTTAGTCTCAGTTTATTCTTTCAGCAGAATCAAAAGTCTAATTCAGAAGGATCGTCAGCATGCATAGGGTGACCAGGTTTTCAGGCAGTAGCTGAAGTCTCAAATAATTCTTCTTTTTTGCCTTCTCCAGTCTCCAAGTGGAGAGCCAAATCACATGGTGAGTGATGCTGGAGGAGGATCCAGCTTGATTTTTGTTTGTGAAGAATTTTTGAAGCAGGGGTAGGCAATGTTCAGATGTTACTGAAAAGGAGAACTCATCAGCTCCAGCAAGAATGGCCAATGGAGGTCAATTTGAGTGATAAAACCCAGTAGCATATCAGGAGCCATAGTTTGTTCTCTTCTTCTTCAAAGCCTGGGTACTCACCTCCACTTTTTCTTAGCTGGTAACAGGGCTCTCTGTTTGGATGCAGAAGTATAGGTACATATGCTATGATTGCTTCGCTCTCAACTTCCAGCATGGTTTCATTCCTCAAATCTCAGGAAATGGGACACTGCTGACTGGCAAGCCGACTGACAATGAAAGCGCGGTGCCAAAATGGCCACCGCGCTCTTTGCAGCCCCCCCCCCACCCGGACTCAGACATCCGGGTGAGTTAGGGGGCGTGGCCACCCCTCTATAAAAGGGGTGGCCACAAGGCAGTCAAGCTGCCATTTTAGAAATAGCGACGGAGAGGAGAAGTTTTCTCCGTCGCTGTTTGTTTTTTCAAGTCTTCGGCTGCTTAGCCCTCGAGCCTTTCCCAGCTGGGAAAGGAGGATTCACATGCAATACCTTGGTTCACTTGGCTACTGTGTGCTTTGGCGCTCGGTTTTTTGATCCCTCGGAAGGGATCCTACTTTTCTTGGAAGACATGCCTCCCAAACGGAAGGCACCAGCGATGAAGCCGTGGCCAAAGGGGAGGACTTTCCCTGGCCCTGCGCAGGACGGGGGACAGCCATCAGGTCGGAGGACCAGGGCTGCGCCCCCGCCGCAGGGCACTATGCCTACCTTGCCCACCGATACCGGTGGGGCGATTCAGGCTGGCACTTGGCAGCAGGGCTTGGCTGGCCAGCCACAGGCCGGCCCCTCAGGGGCTTCAGCCCTCAGCCCGCCTTTACTGGCCATTGGTCAGGGCAGCGGGGGAGGGCCTGCTGCGGGCGCACAGCCCGTTCCTCCTCCGGCCCCTCATGGGCCGGAGTTTTGGGCATGGCCCTATTCTGGCCCTGGCTCTCCTTTTGGTGACCCATTCCAACTGCCTAGTGGGTCTTCCGGCCAACCCGGCCCGCCTTATGCTGGGGGCTCTGTGGCAGTGGATGCTTTGCTAGCACGTTTAGCAGTGCTGGAGGCATCCTTGGGCATTGCACAGCCTCCTGTGGGATGGGGCGCTTCTCTTTCTGCCGGGGCCCCTTCGTGTGCACCGGCTACCTCGACGGCCGCCACGCTGCATCAGGCGGCCAGCTGGGTTGAGCTGCTTGAGATGCTCCGGCCTGTACCTGCCGGTGTCTCGCAGCTCCCTGTTCGTCCAGACCTGCAGACGGGGAGTAGTCAGGTGTGGCCCAGAGCTCGATTCCGGTCACAAGCTCCGACGCCCGCCATGGGCCGGAACCCCCGGTGGGGGCGGCTCACGGGGGTGCACCTAGTGAGTATCAGGTTCAAATTAGTGCACCTACATCACAGCCCACTTCCAGTGGTGGGGTTCAGTGGCCCTGGCCTCGTCAAGTCGAGGCGAGTGGGCATCAGTTACCAGTCTATCCCAGTGCCCCTTGGTTTCAAAATGGCACCTCATTGAGGGTGGGGGTTTCCACCCCCGGGGCAGTGCCGGGCATCGCAGGGGCTATCCAGGTCCCGCTGCGTATGCCCCCTACACATAGTGTGCCGGTGACGGCTTTGCCGATAGCTGGTTATTCCTTGCCCCTTGGTGATCATTTGTCCCAGGTCACGAGGGAGAAGATTTGGCGGGGGGAGTACGTGGATATATTCTCCCTACTGAACCGTGAACCCACTAAGGAGGAGAGAGAGGGACAGGATGACAGAGACAAGGAGTTGTCTCGTCGTCGTAAGCCACCGTGCACCTGGGCCAACTGGTTGCCAGCATATCTTATTTATATGGCGGTATACCTTAGGGCCCGGCCTGATCTGGCCATTCCTATGGTCCAATACTTGGACAATATTTACAGGGCGATGGTGGATTTCCCTGGCCCATCGTGGTTGGCTTACGATGAGGAATTTAGAATGAGGGTGCCCCTACACCCGGAGATGAGATGGGATGAGCCCTGTCAAAAATTGTGGCTCTTGTACATGACCCCCACACGTCCGGCGCCTGGGGATAGGTACCATTGTGGCCATGCTGTGCAGCGAGCTGCTCCAACACAGGCTCCCCGCCAGCCAGCGGGGCAGGGGGTTCCAGCCCGCTTGCTGTGTTGGAGCTTCTCGGCTAATGGCGTGTGCAATAAGCGACAGTGCCGATATAAGCACGAGTGTCCCTCTTGCGCTGGCCCGCATGCCGCCGCCGTGTGCCCGTGGGCCGGTGGGTCACGGGGCAGAGGTAGAGGTGGACAGGGAGCGGGCAGAGCTTCTGCTGATGGAGCTAGCCAGTCAAAAGGCCCCCTCCCCAGTTAATGTGTGTATGTTGGAGCGATGGCTCTCAACTTATCCAAGGAGGGAGGACGCGAGGTACCTCCTGGAGGGTTTCCAGTGGGGCTTTCGTATCCCATTCAAAGGTGTGCGGGGACCCCATGATGCCCCCAATTTACTTTCCCTGAAGGGTAAGGAGGAGATAGCTGCCCTGAGTATTGCCAAAGAGGTAGAGGCCAAGAGGGTAGCGGGCCCCTTTTCCGAACCACCCTTCCCTAACCTGAAGGTCTCCCCTCTGGGGCTAGTACCTAAAAAGACCCCGGATGAATTCCGTTTAATCCACCATCTATCGTACCCGGCGGGTTACTCTGTCAATGATGCTATTCCTGATGACCTTTGTTCGGTCAGGTATACGTCGTTTGACCAAGCCCTACGGATGGTGCGCTCTTGTGGTCCTGGTGCCCTCCTGGCAAAATGTGACATTAAATCGGCATTCCGATTACTGCCTGTGCACCCGGGGAACTTTGAACTATTGGGTTTTAGATTTCAAGGGAAGTTCTATGTAGACAAGGCCATGCCTTTTGGCTGCACTATTTCATGTTCAGCATTTGAACGTTTTAGCACTTTCCTTCAGTGGACCTTTGTTCGCAGGTCCGGGTCTCGGTCTGTAGCCCATTACCTCGATGACTTTTTGTTCGGGGGTGAACAGGGCTCAGACACGTGCACGCATCTCCTCACCACATTTCAGATGCTAATGCGGGAACTGGGTGTCCCTTTAGCGCCCGAAAAGACCGAGGGCCCATCCACTACGCTCACATTTCTGGGTACTGAAATTGACACGGTCGCACAGGCATCCCATTGACAAGGTCACCCGGATCTCCGCGATGATTTTGGCCTTGCTGGCCAAAAGTAAGGTGTCACTTCATGACCTTCAGGTACTTCATGGCCATTTTAACCTTGCCTGCAGGGTGGTGACGCCCGGCAGAGCATTTGCGCGGCGCCTATGTGACGCCATGTCTGGCCTGTTAAGGCGCCACCACAGGGTCTGACTGACCAAGGGCATGCAAGCTGACCTTTTGGTTTGGCTTAAATTCCTGCGGGATTTTAATGGGGTCTCTTTCTGGAGATCCGACCTTCTGGTTTCCCCTAGATTCCAAGTACAGTCGGATGCCTCCGGCTCCCTGGGATATGGGATTTACTTTGAGGGGAGGTGGGCTTATGGCCAATGGCCTCCAGCATGGCGGGGCATGGATCGCCTCCGCGATCTTACATTCCTTGAGTTTTTTCCAATCCTGGGAGCTTTGATGCTATGGGGCGAGGAGTGGGCCGACTCATGGTCCACTTTTGGTGTGACAATTCGGCGGTAGTGCACATTGTCAACGCTCAGATGTCTAAGTCACCCAGGGTGATGGCGTTAGTTCGTCAGTTTGTGTTACATAGCCTACGCCTGAATGTGCTTTATAAGGCCAGACATGTACCAGGCATTAATAATGATATTGCTGATGCTTTATCCCGCCTGCAGATCCCCCGGTTCCATGCCTTGGCTCCCGAAGCAGAGGAATTCCCCTCGCCACTCCCGGCCGAGATTTGGACATTTGGCAAGGAGAGGTGAACCGGGCGATCGGCATGTCTTTGGCACCTCGCACGCGTAAGGCGTATCAACATGCTTTCGTTCAATTTAGAACCTTTTGTGTGCAACTTCAGTTGCCCGAAGTGTGGCCCATTCCAATCAAACAAGTTTTACAATTTATGGTTCATTTACACAGTCAGGGTTTGGCTCCTCGCACTATAGCATCCAGGCTGTCGGCACTGGCATTTATGGCCAAAGTGAGGGGTTTTGCTGACTGCGTGAATGATTTCTGCATACGTCATGTTTTGGAGGGGTGGACACAGGAACGTGGCTGCCGCCTGGACACTCAGCACCCAATTTCACCAGAGGTACTGACCCACCTTGCACGAGGTTGGCATACTCTGTGTTTTGATAAGTATGAGGTGGCTCTTTTTCATGCGGCTACCACGGTGGCCTTCTTTGGAGCGCTCCGCATCAGTGAGTTGGTACTACTGTCTAAGGCGGATGTGACTCGTAGGGCACTGGAACTCGACGATGTCTATGTCACTAATGAGTGGGTTCAGTTGAGGATACGGTCCTCAAAGATTGATCAGCATGGCGTAGGCAGTGGAGTTAGACTGCTACGATGTTCTATTGCAGACATCTGTCTGGTTGGTGCCCTACAGGAGTTCTTGGCAGTGTGTGGCGCGCACCCTGGCCCGTTTTTCTGCCACCAGGATGGGTCTCCCCTTACTAAATTTCAATTTTGGAGGGTGACCGGTATGGCACTATCCAGTGTTGGTCTCCCCAGGGCTCGTTACGGCACCCATTCATGTAGGATAGGTGCTGCATCCACTGCGGCTGCATTTGGGTACTCTGAGGCTGATATATGCCGTACGGGAAGATGGGGATCTATGTGTTTTGCATTATATGTTCGCCCTCTTCAGGTATGAGTACCAGTTAAGTCATTGTTCTCTTTTCTTCTTTTACAGACCCTGTGTGTCCCCGCACACCGGTGGCAGTATGGCTGGTGGGCCACAGTTACGTGCACTGGGCAGCGCAGTATGCTGCGGCGACAGAGTGGGGACCCCAGCTTGGACTGCGTGCAACCGCACGCATACATTGGTACGGTAAGCGCGGAATGAGATAGCGGGAACTGTTGCCATTCCTGTTTTCCATCAGGGATGCTGAACCGCCTGATGTCCTTGTACTGCATCTCGGGGGCAATGATCTCGCCCGGGTCACTGGCCTTTCCTTAAAATTCACGATTTGCAGTGACCTAGCTTATTTGCATTATGTGTGGCCGTCCACAAGGCTGCTATGGTCAGACATCGTACCGCTTCATTCATACAGGGGAGGTATTGACCTCCGTGCCCTTGACCGCGCTCGCCGCTCGGTGAACAGGGCTGTTGCCCGGTTCTTGGCAGACAAGGGTTTGGGGATGGTCATCCGACACCCCACGATTAGTTTACAAAATTATGATCTTTATGCAGGGGATGGGGTCCACCTGTCGGCTAGAGGTATGAACCTCTTTTTGGAAGATTTGCAAGCAGGCCTGTTGACTGAGCTGACGGTCGGGGGGGGGGGGGGCGGTGAGTCTTCATTGAAGCCTCCCTGTGTGGCGGGTAGCACTGGTAAGGTAAAGATTTATGACCCATAGGTATCCGGCAGGTTTGCAATTGACTGGCCAACACTTAGACAGGTACAGGTGTAATAGCTTTGACCGGTCAACGACGAACCAGGCAAGGAGTGATGGCAGGAGCTTTTCAGCATGCATCACCCCGTGATTTGACGGATACACGTCATAGGGTGGGGTCAGTAGATAGTTTATTGACTCCGGTCAACAATTTGTTTGTGTCAACAAACAAATTGATACAAATGGATACATTGTAGCCAATTGCCATTGGCAATTTTGGGAGGAACCTTACCAGTGTTACTGCGGCCTGCTTGCCTAAGAATTACAATTGGATGAATACACCAATTGAAAGTTATAATTCGGACTAGGGCATTATTCAATAAAAGTGTCCCAATGCCTTTATCCATATACCGGTGTCTGAGTCTTTCTTTGGGGGGTGCGCCTGCAAAGTATTCCACATTGCTTGGTGTCTAAAGCTACATATGCAAATGCTTCTAATCTTCAAGATTTTTTCAGCACTAGTGTGACTGTGAAACTGTAAGGGCAGGATGACCTGGCATGGCTCATTCACACATTGACAGAAAACATGGGACACAGGTCTTCTGAATAAAGTTATTTTTTTCCTGGATTAAATATATTTTGTAAATGGAGGCAAAGATACTACACATGCAAAACCCATCTGAACACTGGTGATGGAAGAGTATTCTCCATACTACCTAACAGCAGCAAGCTGTCCCAGGGATTAGGTAATATCTATATTTCAGCTTCTGTTGCCATCTTCCAGACTCTACTTAACAGTAGACCAAATAAGGCTGCAGGTGAATGGAGGAAGAGACAGTCAATGTAAATTTCAAAGCCTCCTCCATGCCAATCCAATTAGCATTCCAACAAATAAAACCGTATCTGCATATCTTTAAGGAAAATGACTTGTGAACTGTCTAGGAAAGCAAACCATTTGCTTTTTAAATGTAGTAAACTAAGATCCATCTTAGCTGTTTTTCAGTGGAGAGGTAACATTTAAAAGTTTTAATAATACAAACTAACAATTGTTTAATAACTGGATTGGTTATTATATCCAGATAGCCAATCACAGACCATTGACTAGACAGTTTGCCCTCTGTGATGTCTGACCCGTAAGCTAAATTTAATTATGTATAATGACCCAAGTTGGGATTTCCAAAAATTAAAGAAGGAAGGGAAAAAAGGAAGACAAGCAGACAATGTGCAGAATACAGATCAGCTGCATTGAGTATGGTGATTCCTAGTTTCTGTCCAACAATGTTGGGTTCAAATCACTTCTTTGAAGCTTATTGTCTCAAGTATTTCTCTAAATTTCTGCATCTAACTCTCAGCACCATGGTGTCAAATGCCTCTGTTAACATTTTGAAGGAAAGGTAAGAAACAAAACAGATAAAAGTAAATGGAGTTGAGTTTTCTGTTTTCTAGCTGTTTAAAAGCAGATCTTTTTATTATATTTAATAATTCAGTTTTGGATAGAGCATAAACCCCATTTGCCAGCACAAGTGCCCTTAGGATGGTCTAATCCAGTGGTTCCCAACCTTTATTTTGGCCATGCCTCACCTAAGCATCTCTAAAATCCTGATCCCCCCCCCCCCGTGACATATAACTTTTATTATTCAACAAATGAACTCCTATTCATGTGGAGGAAGCCTAAAAGGCCATTCACTGTTATTATCTCATTCTCAAACTGTCCCCCTTAAAAATAAAATTGCCCCCTGTGGGGTGTGTGTCCTACCGTTCAGCCAGGAGGGAAGTGGATAAGGCTGAGTTTTTGCAATGTATTTTTTCTTCTCTCCCCCCGCCCCTGTGTATTGCTTTGAAATGTGTATTGTTCTTGAAATGTGTATTACTCTTGAAATGTTTTTATATATTATGTTAATGTGATACTTTGTAATTGTAATTTGTGATACTCTGTTTCTTTGTTAGCTGCCCAGAGTCACATTGCGAGTGGGGCAGCATACAAGTTGAAATGTAATAATAATAATAATAATAATAATAATAATAATAATAATAATAATAATAATAATAATAATAATAATAATAATAATAATAATAATAATAATAATAATAATAAAACTAAATATGAGATTATTCCTTTGGAGATTCAATTCCATCTCAGGAATATGTAGCTGAAAGCTTTCTCCACAGTAGTATGGCTCTAATTAGATTTAAGAATGAATACAGTGGGTCCTCAATTAGACAAATAACAGAGAATTCCAATTGTCTGGAACATGTAAGCACTAGAATGAAAAGAATGGCTTTTTTATGAAATGTATTAAAAACAATTCATCTAGTGGAACTCATTATATGACCAGAAGAGAAAGGCTCACATAACATGTAATGATCAAATGCAATATTTGTACTTCAAGAACGAATGGATGGAGTACAGGGAAAATGAAGGCCCTGATACAAAGATGTTGTTGCACTAAAAACAGCTGGCTGAATGAAGCTTTGCTCTCTGTTCCTAAGCTGTTTAAAACAGTAGGAAATGAAAAAAGGATCATGGAGAAAAGAGGAGGAGGAGGAGAGGCTTATTCATGAAGATAGAGACTTTGTCAAAGAGTGTGTGTGCGGGTCTGCCAACTTTTCTGTTTTGTGCATGTGCATTACATGTGTGTGAGTAACCAAGGGTGTATGTGTGGTTCTTCTTCATGAGGCAAGAGGTGAAAGGGGAAGGTAACAAAGGTGACAAAATACCTCTTTTTGTGTGGGCATGTATGGCTCATCTTCCCTTTTCTGTGTCAGTTCAGGGATTGAATGCCTAAATTAAATAATAGAAGTCTCAACAGCAGAGAGGAAAAACTATGGATTTGAGGTGGGGAAGTGACTTTAGGCTGGTGTTTTCCAACTTCAGTTCCCCAAAGTACTGATAAGCCAATGTACTCACTTAGGCAGATTTGGTCAGTTCTCTCAGTATAGATACAAAATCTTTTTATTTTACTTAATAATGCAAGTACTGGCAGGATTTCAGCTATATAATTGGTTTCAAAAGTCAGCAAATATGCACACACCCACACATCCTGAATGACATACTTCATACAGATGACAAAGATAAAGATTAATGTGAACTTTGAGAAAATGGCATAGATCCAGAATTTCAGAACTTTGGCTTCATCTTCCTCAGTTTGACGTTTGCTTTGCTGATGGCAATCTATTCTTACCAAGGGAATCTTCCAAGAATATTAATGCATCTTTACAAATATTCTAATGTTATGCAGAATTTGTGCTTGCAACATTAATGGTTGCCTTTATATTATGTCTGTCTGTCTAGCCGGACATCCAGGTATGGTAATGGAGTAGAACATACAGCCAGTGACTCAATGCCAAGTGCTGGGTGATGGAAAATAACCTGATTCCCTAAATGGGCCAATGGTTATGGGCAGATTAGCCCCTTTAGGTGGGGTGATGATCCTCTCAGTGGAGGAAATGCCACTGGAAACCATTATATTGGGCCTGACGGAAAAATGAGCAGAGGAGAAACCATTCTAATTCCCAACGGTCATGGAGGCAAAAGAGGCCATGCCAGATGGACTAGCTGTGAAGGCACACCTTGATAATATCCTCAAGGCTGTGGCAGTCAATTGCAATTATGGTGTCAAATCCTGCATGTCTCATTTCATGTGCCACAGGAGATGGCTCCGTGATCATAGTGTGTGGGTCACTTCATGGCTAGCTGGGATCCACCTTAAACAAATTCACACCAATGCAATTTTCCTGTTTGTTATTCTTCTTTCATCCATCAACTGTGAAAATGAATTTGGGGCAGGGGGGAGGATGTATACTTGGACTCGAGTAGCAGCTGACAGTATAATGTCTACACTATGTATATCTCTGTTCACATAGATGCGTACACACATCCTAATACCGTGGAACCTCATACAACGATTATAATCCATTCCATAGGGCTCAATGTTGTATGAAACAATTGCTTTACGATACATGCATCATATAGTGATTCTCCTTATGGGATGCATCGTACAGCGTTTTTTTTGCTAAGTGGTTTTTCCCATTGAAAAATTGTTGTACAATTTTTTCCATAGGGAAAATTGTTATGTGGGACACCATTTCCCCAAAAAAACCTAATTGTTATGTGATTTCATTGCTATATGGGGTTATTGTTGTATGAGGTTCCACTGTACTTGAAATAATTCATAATAAACAGAGAACATTTGTCCTTTTTTAAAAAAAAGAATCTCTTTCTATCGATCATCATTCAATGCATTTTTGAGAGAACTATTCTCAGACTTTCAAATTCTTCTAAGCATATATAGTTTTGTGAAATATTTTCTAAAATAACACACAGAGTTTTTAAAATCTGCAACTTAAATAAGGCAGAAATGAACACTATCATTTGTCTATTGCTTGCTCAAATAGTGAGCTGTGTTGTAGCTCTTTGTACTGCTTGCAGTGATGACATAAGCCAGTGATGGTGAACCTTGGCACTCCAAGTGTTCTGGAACTCCAATTCCCAGAAGCCCTGAGCAGCAGAAGTGTTGACTTGTGCTTCTAGTAATTGAAGCCCAAGAACATCTGGAGTGCCAAGGTTCATCACCACTGACATAAGCTCTTCACATGTGTTTTTAGTTCAGTTTAACAGAAAATGGAAATATTTTGCCACTTTTTTTGGTCTCCAGCCTCTTCAGGATTCCCACAATTTATGGCAACTAGGAATAAAATACAACTCTACATTAAGTTTCTCAATATTAAAGAAGCATTAGTGTGGATTGGTACTAAGATATATATTTTTTCCCATGGTTTTTAAACTGAATTTACTGGAGATCAGATTAAAACAGGAAATTCTCTTATATCACCACATAGGAAGCCGAGGTCTCATCCTCAAAAGCAGACTTGATGAAGGACGATTTGTTGCTTCTAATCTAGTGGTTTACCTCCAAGGGGGAATTGTTCCAGAAATCAGCAACTTTCCAGGAAGAATAGATACCACAGATATGGGCGGCGGCGGGGGGGGGGGGGGGAATCCCACAAGGTTTCCCACAGGATTAACCAGAAGAAAACTTCCAGAAAGAAATCTTGCAGCAAGGAGGAAATTTTGATTTCTCCTTATTACAGCCACTACACATTCTTAACTTCACCCTTGAAGTGCTCTTTTATTTCTGCTTGTGCCTAGTTTACATTTTTGGAAAAGAAAATTGAACTTTAGTACTTATTCATCTAGACCCATGATGGCGAACCTTGGCACTCCAGGTGTTTGACATTTATGTCAAAATCCAAATTATAATTTTAAGGTTCTGTTTTAAGTATCATTTTGGGATCAAGAACTAAGTCTCTGCTCAGACTATCCATTTGGGACTTTCCTCCTTTTTCAGCAGGCCTATTGCTAGGGGAAAGGATGAAAGATTAGAAAAGTTAGTGGAAGCTTAAGGTGAAAGAGGATTTTGGCTAAGGGAGGGCTGTTACTCTTAGAGACTAATCTATGTCAGTTTTTAAAAGGTTTGAAACATGGATTATAGTTGAGCATTTTCTCCCATTAAACACAAGCAGAGTGACTTACAGGATTCTGGGCTGGAGATTTAACTGTCATGTTTACACAGCATCAGGTGTTATATGTTATTCCTAGTTGCCAAGAATTGTGGGAATCGTAAAAAGAGTGGAGACAAAAAAGGAGCAAAATCCTTCCATTTTCTGAAAGCATGAATTAACAAGCTGTAGGGAAGATACCTTAGATGTGCACAATATTTAACAAAATATGTAGGGTACCTTACTCCACAAAAGAGATTTAGGTTGCTGGTTGTCCCTGCTTCTTTCATCACCTGTTTCTCATCACAACTGCAGTTACAGCAGAAAAATGTCTAGCAGCACGAAAACTGAAACGGTTGCATCCCTGCATAATCTGAGAGCAGATAATCCGACAGCAAGTCTGACAACACAACTACTGTGTGCCTAAATTCTAAGTGGGATTAGTCCAACCTATGATGATCCCTGTCCTGCTGGGTTTTTTTCCCTCTCAACTAGAAAACAAAAACAACATCAGCATGTTCCAGAGATTTAAACTGAGAGGAATTTCGTAACACATTTATTTAGGAGTGCTGGGCATTTCTTGTCTAGATTCACATTCTATGTGTATTAAATCATAGGTACTAATTGTTAAAATACATATATCACAGCTACAGTAGAGTTGCCATATGTCCCAATTTCCCGGGATTTTCCCGGGTTGAATCAGTCCCGGCCAGTTCAAGAAAAAAAAAACATGTAAAAATCCCAGAAACAAAGGGTTGATTTCATAGAGTTGCTATTCCTAGAGAGGGAGGACAGAAAGTGAAGAGTTTTCCATTGCAAAATAAGTCCCTTCCTGTCTTGTGCTTTTCTCCTTATGGAGGGAAACGGAGGCTCCATGGGCTGCATTGCTGTTCCGGGCCCCTCCTTAGGAGCACTTTAAGGGAAGCTGGCTGGATAGCTCATTGGATTAGGTACGTGACTATGGATCAGATGAGATGGCTGGATGGTATTATAGACACAACTAGCATATTTTGCCCGGCGGTGCTGGGCTGTTTTAAATTGTGTTGGATAGCAAAGGGTTTGGGTTTTTTTTCTTGAACAAATGGTGCCGGGCTGCACCGCCTGCAGCGGACTTGTGCTCCCAGTGTGTTGTTTATTTTTATTTTTTGTGCGCCAGCTTCCTCAGTGCCGGGCTCTTTAAAATGGTTTTGGAAGGGTTTTGTTTTATTTTTATGCAAATGAGGTTAGTTTTTAATTGTGGTTTTTTAAATTTTTATTTTTACGCACGGGCTGTTATAAAATGTGATTTTTTGTTTTTGTTTTTTGGTTTTTAAAAAGAGGAAATGATGATATATTTTTTTATAATTATTGTATTTAACCAAATAATGTGTTACTATGTGATTTTTTTAAAATAGTTGTACCTTGGATAATTATTTTTAAAATGTGTAAGAATATGGCTTTTTTAAAATCAATGCTTCTATACTGTGTTTAGATGTTTTGTTTTGTTTTGAGTGAAAACTTATTTGTTTTAATTTTTTGTGATTAGTGTGTGATTAGATATTTTTGAATGATTTGATAACTTATTTCAATAATTTGGGAATTAATCTTATTATTTTGGATATTTTTGGATGTTTTTACTCTTGTGGCCTCTGGGTGGGGCGTGTGAGCTTTACTTGTACTCTACAATTTTTCTCTACTGTCCTCTGGGTGTTGCTTCTTCTTCCGGTAAGTATTATCTTTCTTTTCTCAGTTTAGTTCTGGTCGTCCTGGAGTGAAGACGTCTCATGGTGAGCTCTCTGGTTTTATTTTATTTTTTTTTGGGGGGGGTTGTTTTGGGTTTGGGGGGTGTCTGTGTGTTTGTTCTTGTTTGTTTTTGGATGTTTTTGTGTTTCCTTTTTGTATTTTGTATTTTTGGTTTTGAGTATTTTTGACTGTTTTCGGATTGTGTTTTTGGATATTTTTGTGTTTACTTTTTTAGGGGCATGGGGTCTTTCTTTTCCACAGGCCAGGCTCGATGCCTGGCCCATGGAAAGGAAAGGCAGGGTTCTTTCTTTTCCACGGGCCAGGCTCGATGCCTGGCCCGTGGAAAGGAAAGGGCAGGGAGGGTCTTTTTTCTGTGGGCCAGGCTCGATGCCTGGCCTGTGGAAAGGAAAGGGCGGGGGGGGTCTTTTTTTACATGCCAGGCTCAATGCCTGGCCCGTGGAAAGGAAAGGCAGGGGTGGGGGGTCTTTCTTTTCCGTGGGCCGTGCTCGATGGCTGGCCCGTGGAAAGGAAGGGCAGCAGCGGCAGGGGGGGTGTTATTTTTATTTTTTGCGCACCGGCTGCCTCAGCGTTCTATGCGCTCATGGCACGCAGGACGCTGGGGCTTGTAGTTTCGCGTGAACGATTTTAGTTAGTGCAGCGGTTTGTTTCCTGCGGTTTATTTTTGATTGGCCGCGGTGCATTTCTGAATGTTCCTTTTGCCCGCTCAGCCTGATTGGCTCTGGTGCGGCGCGGTGCAAGGAACGTTGGGAATTGAAGTTCCTTTTTTTTGTTTGCGTCCAGGGGTCTCCTGCCCCACTGGTGCAAATTTCAACCCGACAGTTACCTGCGAACCCTGGTCGGGTGAGTGCATGGAGGCTTGGACGGGGCTAGTGGGGCCTGGCTAAACATCCTTTGTCACATTCCAACGGTTAATGCACCATTTTATAGGTATAGATGGGCATGGGGCTGTGTGGACTGAGGAGGATGGTGGAGGACAGGGGTGCCTGGAGAGCAATGGTCTATGAGGTTGCAAAGAGTCAGAGCCAACTGTGCGACTGAACAACAACAACAACAACAAATATGGATCAGAGGTTGGCAGTTTGATTGTCCACTATGCCTCTTGGGAGAAGACTCAGTCTGTGAAGCTATGGGCAAGATGCACAGACCCAAGATGTCCCCAAAAGAAGTGAATGGTAAACCACTTCTCTGTATTCCACACCTAGGAAACTCTGGAAAGGTTGCTATATGTTAGAACTGATTTGATGGCTTACAATTATAAGAAAACTTAGATCTTCATTGGTTGCAGGTGAAACTATATAATTCTTTAAAATCTTCAGTTTGGTTCAGACATGACCATACAGTTGATATAGGGAGAGCTGGTGTGAGTATCATGAACTAGGATGGTTTTCCAAACTATGTTCCATGGAACACTGGTGAACTTCCATTCCCAAAAGCCTAAGTGAGTACATTGGCTGATCAGTACTTTGGGAATTGAAGCCCCAAAACCAAAAGTTAGGAAACACTGAACTAGAGTTTGAACAAATAAGCTGAAGAAAAGTTTTGAAGAACACCTAGGTTACAATTCTCTACCCAGTTTCATTTTAGTACACCTTAATCTCAGAGGGACTTTATTTTGAACCGATATGTATGAGGCTGCATAATCAGATGAGACACTGTTAAGCATTCTGCACAGAGAATAAGAAAATAGTCAATACATTTTTTTTCTTATCCTCAATTGCCCTGCAATGAAACAGCCTTCAAAATAATGTGAACCAGTGGAAGTGTTTTGTTCCTCCATAAAAGCAAAGGAAAATTGATTTTTATTGTTGTTTCTGCCTGCAAATGGGTTAGCAAACATAGGTTTTCAAGAAACACTTGTATTTTTGTGAAAATAGTGTTTTTTAAATAAGTTTTTTGCTGTGAACTACAAGAGTTTCAATATAAATGCAAAAATGTGTATGGTTATCACATCCATGCAATTTGCATGATATTTAGTGCAGTGGTGTGATCAGATAATACTAATCCAGATTAGGTCAAAATTCAAAGGATTTGAAGAAAGAAAGAGTCTGATGATATCTCAGAGTCATGGATAAATCAGAAACCTGTCTTATAACTCATACACACCATTGGATGGCTGCAATATCAAGTAATACTTCTGAGTAGTGGTCTATCATTGGCATGACTGCAGGCCACACAGTTTATAACTAAAAGAGAGGAATTTAGCTATTAAAATTTCAAAAAAAATTTTTTTATAAAGCAGTGGCGAGCAAGTATCTACAGAGGTACTACACAGGTAACCCTGTTAAGAGGGCCATTCCTTTGTCAGACTGACCAAACCTTAGCTATGCTAACACTTCTAAGTGAACTGGAGCATTCACCTTAAACTCACATATTTCTGCCATTTTTAAAAGGACAATCAAAAACTTGACTGATGTGTATTTATATGCAACCCTCATATGTTCACCTATATTGTACTTAGACTCCTCCATAACTAGGTAAAATAAAATGCCTGAATATAAGTTCACAAGAACATATCTAGAGAATCTTGCTTTATCTTTCCCTGTTGTCCTCCCTTCTACAACATTTACCATTGTTTTGACACACAGATGCTGTCAGGTATTGAGTGGCAAATTCACCTTGTTTTTATTATACAGTTCTTCCTCCAGGAACTATGGATTATTTCATGCTTTCCTTATACTTCTTACCAGCCTTCAGTAACCTACGTGTCATTATAGTAAAGAGTCCATACACAAGATTTGAAGTCTCAAGACACCAAACCAAGAACCTACTGCAAATGCTTTACTTGAACTATTTGATCTAAAGGTTAAGTATATGCAGCGAACTATCATACAGGGTTTTGCTACCTACAAACAACAAGTAGAAATTATGTCAGAGAATGTATACATGACAGTGATGAGGAAATTCCCAGTACGTCATATTTTAGAAGTTTCAAAAAAGCCAAACTATTTCACTTAAATGGACTGATTTATTCCAGCTCCTAAATCAGAATCAAAATCAAACTCTATGACACTCCTCAATGCTATCACTATGACTGAACACAAAGAGTTGGCTTTCTTTCCCAGTTAACTTCCTTTGAACCTCCAAATGATTTCCAACTTTCTCATGGCTGGAACCTCTAGTGCAAGGGTTCTCAACCTACGGCCAACAGGCTGGACCCAACCCATGATGCCATTCCATCTGGCCTGTTACCTTCTCTACCACAGCTGAAAGTGGAAGCAGATGCATTTACACATGCTCAGAATGTGACCATGCATGCACAAATGCACCCATGACTGTTGTAAATGCGGAAGTGGGTGCATTTGTGACAGCCATAAATGTACCCGCTTCAGTTTCTGGGGGTGTGGTCTGGCCCACTCAGCTGACCAGGGTGTGTGGTCAAGCCCATGGTGCAAAAAGTTTGGACACCCCTCCTCTAGTGGCAGTAGTGGGTGAAATAAAGGAGAAGTTCACTCTGCTTTTTCCATCTTGTGACTGATTGCAATATGGCCATTTCATAAGGATTACATGCTGTCTTTGTGCAGCCTCACTGGAAAGGAGATGAAGTGAAAAATGGTCCTCTCTCTCCCTCCATGCCAGAGCCTGTAGGTAGGTTGGTGAAATGGAAAGGGAGAAATTGGGTGGGAGGTGGGTAGGTAGAGGAAGGTGAGAAGACTTAAATTCACCTCTGGCTCTCTTTGGAATCTGAGAGAAACCTTTGAAATTCCAATACTCCCACACTATTTGAAGGTACCATAATGAGTCACCAACATTGATACTTCTGAGCCAGAAGATATGACATTTTCTATAAGACAGTATGAATACTCATGCTAATCAGACCTTCTCTCTCCAATTTTTTGCTCTTCCAGCCAAAATCAGTGATCATTGCAAGAGAGTCTGTTATGCCTGGCAGCTGCCTTCATACATTTTCATAATATCTTAAGGGGTTATTGTTACTAACTGGTGAGTTTAGCACCAAATATGATACCTTCTTTGCACATTCCACTTTTGCAGCTCAATTGGCCAAACTCGGGAAATATGCTTCTGAGTTCGTGCCCCTCTGCTCATCTATTCAAAGAAAAGTAATAGAATATTTTTTCCATCACAACCTTAGATCATTTAAATGATCTAAGTCTTAGTAAAATGAAGGATTATTTTTGCCTGAATTATGTGTCCTAAACGCAAAGCACAGACTGTATTCCTATAGCCATTGTCAGTTACCTGTCTTTATTAATTATATATCACACCTGCCAAAAGATTTCAACAGTTACTGCAGCTCAAAAATATGATCCTATCTATATTTGATAAGAATGGAACCAAACCTTACATTAAGTTATGTTTATATCATTTTTTGATTACTTCAGTGTTAAAAGAAATCAGGCAGACATCTTCAAGTCATCCTCAAGAAAGTCATAAATCAAACCCACTACTGCTATGAAGTTTATAAGCAAGTTCATTTGACAGAGTTATGGTTTCATTAACTTCCCTTGTATTCTGGTTGTTTGGATCACATGCAAACCCTGGAGGAAATGGAAACAGAACAAATGTACTATGATTTAGCACTGCTCATGACATTAAGAACAATATTTAAAATAAAGCATAAAATAAACAGGGATTAAGATGAGTGAAAATGTGCCCACTTATGTTCAATAATTTATCAGAATGTAATGGTAAAAAGAAAAATTTGTGCGTCTTTCTTTCAGTCTCCAGGCCAGTGCAAAGGAAGGAGGAGATAATTAGTTGTTGTTATTGTTGTTGTTGTTGCTGCTGTTGTTGTTATACAGATGGGTGCTTCTGCTTCTTGTGCCAGGATAACCTGGCTGGCTTTTGATCCTATACATTTTGATGGGGGAAATACCTGCTCTGCTTTAAAACAGAAAAAATCCCTTTCCAGTCAATTGCCAAAAGCAACATACAGTATTTACCAGCAATTCTTAAGGAAGGCTCCGTAGTGTTTGAACAGTTGGTGTCTTTGTTTATGCCATGTTTTTACCATTTTTTCAAGTAACCATTCATGTGTGATAGACAAGAAGATCACAATAAATCTGTTTATCCTGTCTTACAGTAAATCAGACAGTGGCAAACCACCACCACTCAAACCCTGCATGAAGTATATGAACACCATGGTTCAAAGGAACTATGCATTCTTAAGTATAAGGAATTCTGACCACCATGGGTTGGAATATAAACCAGGTCTTTAAGTTTAATACAAAGATTTGTGCTAGATATCAGAGATTCTTCTGAACACAATCGTCATCTGACCTTAAGGTTTTACAGCAAAAATGGGGAAAATATACCTTGTTCACATTTCCAGGCACAATCTGAAATCAACCCTCAGTTCTCAGGTATTTTATGTCATATGCTAGTAATCCTTCCATAAGCAGAAGATGCTTGTGAAGTTATGACGAGGTGATGCTGTTTTCACATAAACCCTGCTGAATGAACTGGTTTCATTTAATCCTAAACAAAATCTGCAGCACAGAGTTGCAATAACCTATTCCATTCTTAATTGAACATGCAACTGAAATATAAGGATATATTCAAAATGCAATATTTTAGTAGTCAAGAAAATAATATCAGTACAGTGGTACCTCAGATAAAGTCCGATTCGGATAATGTCCGATTCGGATAAAGTCGTGGTTTTCATGCATACGTGATGCATCGCATAAAGCCCAAAACTGCTTTAAAAAATGGACGTTATCCGAGGTATTTGGTATAGGAACCTCGGATAAAGTCAATTTTTGGACGTTAACTGATGCATTGCCCATTTGATACAGATAAAGTCCAAAATAGGATAAAGTCCAAACTTGTGGAATGGAGTTTGGACTTTATCCGAGGTTTTACTGTACATGTGAAGAGAAGAATACCAGGGGTGGTTATTTATTTATCGTATGATGATTATCTACATTAATGTTGATATAACAGCAAGCACAAATTGATCATCTCAAGTTCCTAGCTAGAGTTCCACATCTAAGTTTGATAGCCATTGAAAGGCTTCATCTGTGACACTATGCAAGTCCTCCAGCGTGCCTCCAAACACACGTAAAGGACACTTAAATATAATGTGTTCCATGATTTGGTCTTCTTCTACACAGTCACATTGGGGAGAGGACTTCTATCCCTAGGTGAACAGAGTAGCTTCGCATCTACTGCAGCCAGTCATGTGGTAGATGGGGTGCAAAAGTAGAGTAGCCTCTGTGTACTGTATTGCACCCTGGGTAATGTGACGTAGTCACAGCTAAATAGTCTATACATTAGAACAAGATGAGACCAAACTGCCACATGTGGCTTCCTGGTCAAAAGCTACATAGAAGAAGATATACCCAGGGATAGTGAAGAGGACATTTTCTGGCTCCCAACAGCACTGTTCTAGGCACCTGTTTGATTTTGGCCAGGGTGCGGGGAGCTCTCCACTAGTTTCCATTTTTTTCCTGTTCCATGACAGGATCACATCCTCCAAAAGGGAAGGACCCTTGGGCTAGGTTTTGTGAGTACTTGCCCTTCCTTTTGGTAGCTGACCCGAGCAACTGCTGTTCTCTGTCTGTGCCCAAATGTTTAGGAAACAGAAACTAGACTTAGGGCCCCAGAATGCCTATTGGACATCACAACTACTGTACAAAGCTGTCTTTTCAAATGGAAAGCTTTATTGATTAAAAGCAAAAGAAAAAATAGGGTGAAAAAGTGAGGTAAAACAAGGTGGCATTCATACCCAAAAGAAATGGACACTCACCCATACACAGACTCCGGGATGGAAAGTAAAACTGCCAAATTGAAAAGCCAATAGAAAGATAAAGCAAATCTTTCTGTCCACAAAAATTTGATCCACATAGTAAAGCTAAACCCTAATCACAACTATAACATTTACAGCCAATTCTTATACTCATGGTCCCCTATCCTTTGGGTGCCAAGGCAGTGGGGCAACTTCTCCATGGAAGCAGCCCACTCTGCAACTGACTCACCCTGCCCTAGGGGTCCCTCATTAAACATCCCTAGCTGCCCTAAGGCTGGCTCTGAGATGGAAGAAGCAAGGGAGGCTTCTGCCTGACTCTCCCAGCTGACCACAATTTTCACATCTCCAAGGCTTTTTGGTCTCCATTCTTCAGCCCTTTTTAACATTGTTCTTAACCACTACAAGACTAGAAAGATTGAAACCATTTCAGCAAAGGAAAGGTAGCTTCTATTATAACCTTTTTCCCTATAGTTTTAGGCAAATGTAAATCAAATGCTTTTTGTTAAATTTTCTTTTATTTCCCCCCTCAGTACCATGAACCACAGTGCATCATGTTTAACAATGTACAGATCATTTGAAACCATTTGCCCAAGTTAGTATTTTTACACACAAGATATTGTACCACTAAATGTTCAAAAGCTTTTGTATGGAAGAAGCACATCAAGTACTCTATCATCAGGAAATATAAGTTAACATTTTAAACATACTGAAAAGCTTTGCCTATATAACTGCCACTGCCATTTTACTTTGGCAGTGCAAAATGTCAGTATCTGAGGAAAATTCTTTGACAAAAGTGTGAGTCATAAGGAAGTATCCTGGGAAGTATAATGCTTAACATCTGTGAAACAATTGAGTTTCTACACAACATGGCACTGCTGGACAGCAGTGTTTCCATTGGCTCAAAGTTAGCATCAGGAATGATGTGACCTGGATTGGAACTGATGGCAGTTCCAATTTCTGTCGCATCAGGGCTGAGATTAGGGAATTTGCAAAATGTCCCCACATGGCTCAAATTGGATATATGCACAATAAGGACATTTAAGCCTAAAGTGCAATCTTTTTGCTCCTCAGGTATTTTCCTTTACAGAACCACCTACTGCTGGAATTTGTTTCTTGGCTTGATACTTTCTGTGTGATCACTCTCTGACAAACCACAAGGAGATCTCATGGGAAATTAAGGTTAGCCACAGCTCATGTGTTTTCATTCCATTTCACCAAATGACCTCCGCTGTGAAGGGAGTAAGGAGTATGCACGAGCAAGAAAGCTATTTGACAGAACGATTTAGAAGGAAACACGTGGAACCTCTGTCACTTATGTGTATGGTACCATGTCACGAGCAGAATGTGTCATACACAGAAAGACAGGTTAAAAGGTCACATTTGCCAGTGGCCACAAATATGGTATATACCGAAAGAAAATCTTGGACTTCAGACCAGTTCTGTGCAAAGAACCAAGCCTAACTAACTTGATGTAAAAGTAGGCATTCCAAAGGCAAGCATTTCTCTAAAATCATGCCTTGCTAAAAAAAAAAAAATGGAATTACTGTTTACAGATTTTAATATCCCCTTGCCCTTTAGGAGGTTTCACTCCACTATCTATCTTTATATATAGATAGATATTTTAGACAAGAAGCTGGATGAATGAGTGAATTAAAATGGAAGCTAGCACATTGCTCTCCATTGAGCAAACCAGGCAGATTGGATAGGCAAGGTAATCCATCAATGAGCTCCTAATTTTAAGGTTATCCTAGAAGTTTTGTATATTAAACAAATGACTAAAAAATGATATTCTGTCAGCTGTGCATGAAAAGGAAGACAAAAATACTGTATAGCAAGCACTGAAAGGAGATTTTTCAGAAGTTCACTGAAGTGGGAATAAACAGTGATAATAACAATAACAAAGCCATGCCTCCCAGAATGACTAATGCATATCAACTTTAAAGGCTCATTATTTAAACCTGTTGGGAATTTAATCTTTGGAGAGTTGCCTTAGAATTAGAATGAGTCCAATTTTACTCTGGCACTGCCTAAGTAACTAAGAGTTCATCCTCAGGCTTAGTTTTGGTGAACAATTTCCACTGCCCTGCTTTACACAATCTGTTGAGTTGGGGAAGGGAGTGACGAACATGACAGCACCTGACAAACATTCAACGTCACAGAGAAGAGGACATCTCAAAGACTATTAATTCTCTTCATAATGACCCAATGACTTCAGATTTCTAGATTTTTATCTCCCAAATTCAACTTCAAAAGTAAAGCAAAAAATTAGCCAGAGCCAGCACTGTCTGCATCTGCAGACCTTTCTGTGGACACGTGGCAGGCATGTCTCAACACTGGAGTACACAGAATGCTGTTTACCTTCCCACCGAAGTGTTACCTATTTATCTACTTGCAATTTCTTGCTTTCGAACTACTAGGTTGGCAGGAGCTGAGACAGATAAGGGAGCTCAGACTCCTTTGGAATAATGCAAAATGTCCCAAGTAAACAAGAGTGTAGGTGACTATATATGATTCATACCTTAGCAAAATTTAACACTCCAGCATACATTAAGATACCTTTACTCACCAATGCCGTCTTCCTTAGTTGCTTGTTTGTTTTCTTTTTCCCTTTAAAAAAATGTCTTCAGAGGCACAACATTGTTGAGTTAAGCGAACACTATTCCAAAACTTCAGAGAGGGATTGATGGGCAAAGCAGCAAATTTCAAGTTTCAATCCTATGAACAATATTTATCTCCTTTAAAATTTCTAATAGTTTTCTTGGCATGATTGTCCCTTAGTGTTACACTATGTGAAAAGAGGATAATGGTGCCTAATTGCTTGTCCACTCACCTGCTACATAATCTAAATGCATACTTGAAGGTTTCTGTCATATATAATGTTCTCTAAAAAAAACACATCATGCTGCAAGCTATTGTAATACGCAGACAAATATCTGTTGCCACTAAGCTGTGCACAGGCCACTAGCCTTATATGGGAAAGTGCTGGGGGCAGGAGAGAGAATTAGATATTTTGTGACTATTTCTTCATCCTTCTGATATTTTGATGTCTCAGGAAAAGTCAAACAACTTCCCTGCCCCCAAATGGCTCTCAGGAATCAGATTATGTTCTTATGTTCTTATTAAGATATACCATGGCCCTTAATGCATGTCTAAATTAAGAGGCCCCATAGCATTATTAAAAACTTACATGCTCCAAAATGGCCACTATAAGACAACTTAAAGACATTGTACCAAAATATTAAATGATGCTTAAATGACAAGCATACTAGGAAAAATTGAGAGCAATAAGAAATGAAGACTTAACATAAAATGGATTTAATCGATAAAATAGATCACAGGCTTCATTTGCAAGATCTGAGCAGCACAGTTAATAGAAACATTCCCAAGTAATTAATTTGTAGTATCCTCATAAATTTTGAAATAATTTTATACAAATGGCAAAAAAGATACATCTAAAACCAAATCCTGTGCAACAGATTAAGATGGCTCTCAATCTACTTTCAGGTTAAATTGATCTAACATTTATAAGATGTCTGAACAGAACCTGGCATCAATACCAAATCCGAATGTTTCTGCAGTTTAATCATTAGTACAATAAAATATATCTGAAGGGTATATTTTAATAATATCTTGGATGAGAATTTGCATTTTTGTTTGGGATGTGAGCAGCTGTAGCCAGTTAGCTGTGAAATGGTTGTATCAAGACAATTATAATGAAAATATCTAAATATTTTAAAGATGATTTACTTATTACACTAGCTCAGTGATTCTCAATGTTTGCAGGCTGCGGGCAGCTGATCGGACCATTCATGTTGTTCCTCCTACTTGGAAATGGAAGTAAAATGCATGGCATGCATGCACACAATGCATTTAGCAGCATTCTGCACATGTGTTACATTCGTTTTACTTCTGCTTCTGGGAGCAGCGAGGGAGTCAGGGGCCGGGTCTGCATGCCTGCACTCGCTAATAATTTTAAATTTTAATAATGTTTTACACTCATGCAGTGCTCAAGTGTATATCAGTCATGACAGTTTCCTCTAGCCAGAACACAGGAAGGTGGGAACAGGTAAATTTCTTAATGAGCAGATGAGTAAAATCTGTTTGCACACTTGCATTTATCTCTAGCAAAGACAGAACTGCTTTGAAGCAAAAGAATGAAAAAAGATAGGTTCATGAAGAGTCTTGTAATATTTTTGACAGGAATAGTATAGGCCAGTGATGACAAACCTTGGCACGCCAGGTGTTCTTGGACTTCAGTTCCCGGAAGCCCTGATCAGCAGGAGTGCTGACTTTGGCTTCTGGTAATTGAAGTCCAAGAACACCTGGAGTGCCATGGTTTGCCATCATTGGCCTAAGATACATTTGAAATTAACACTGCAAAATTTTGATTCCACAGTTCAGTCGTCTAAGCTACCAAGTGGGATGTTTCAAAAATCTGTTTTTTACAAAAACCATGTGTCTAAGCTAAGATAGTGTGATTAAGATCACATCAGTAAAGCAAAAAAAGGAGGAAGCAACTCAATGTTTGCGATCTACAGGTAGTTCAAAATTCTATGTTTGAACATGTACACAGGATTCCATAGTGAGACACAGCAACTGTCCAGGGGTTAGGTGAGGAACCAACGAGCTGGAGTTAGCATGCATCCTGAAAGCCAAAGCCCAGGAAATATATTCAAGGAAGAAGCAACAAATAGAATTGAGCAGCAAGGCACCAGAAAGAAAAGGGAATCAAAACCAAGATATAAGCCAGAAATCAGAGCAGCAGAATAAGGAAGAATCAAAAGGAAGGAGCAAACTAAAAGAGACAATGAACAATGAGGGTCAGAACTAAAGGAACACCAAAAGCCATAAATTAGCTAAAACTGCTCTTAGACAGGCTCAAACCTACTAAGGTGGGAAGTCCTCTGTAGATGGCTAAAGAGAACTAATCTATGCTGAGCATAGATAAAATCATATAATTAAACTAGCATATTTTGCCCGGCAGTGCCGGGCTTTTTAAAATTGTGTTGGATAATAAAGGTTTTTTTTTGATTGTTTGGCTTTGAGGCGCTGCGTCCGCCTGTGGCGGACTTGCGTTCCCAGTGCGGGTTTTTTTTGTGTGTGTGTGCTGGCTTCCTCTGTGCCATGCTGTTTAAATTTGTTTTTTAAGGTTTTGCCGGGCAAAATCTGCTACTTTTAAAGAAGAATGTGTTTCTTTGTGAATTTTTGCAAATATTTTTACTTCTGATAATTATTTTAAAAAATGTGTAAATATATGTTTTTTAAATTGAATGTATTTTACAGTGTTTTTTTATTGGATATTAATATTTTTATCTGTGAATTATTTTTGATTTTTTTGGATATTTTTGAATGTTTTTGGAATTGATTACCCTATTTTTGGGGATTTATTCAATATTTGGGAATATTTTGGATGTTTTTTCTCCTTTGGCCACTGGGTGGTGGTGTTGAGTAATTTTTTCGTTTTGCTTGTTCCGTTAAGTCTCTTCTTCTCCTCATTTCAGTTCCGGTTTTCATCGGGGGAAGACGTGTATTGGTAAGTTCTTTCCATTTTTTTTAGTGGGGGTTGTTTTGGGTTGGGGGGCGTTCTGTTTGGGTTTTGGGTTTTGGGTGGGGGTTTGTGTGTGTGTTTTTTTGATTGTTTTGGGGGTTTGGTTGGGGGTTTCTTTGTGTGTATTTTTGACTGTTTTTGTTTTTTTGGGTTTGAGGTGGGGGTTTCTGTGTTTGTGTGTGTGTTTTTGGTATGTTTTTTGGGTGTTTTTGAATGTTTTTGATTTGTTTTTTTGGGTATTTTCGTGGGCTAGTCTTGATGGCTGGCCCACAGAAATACCATTGCCATTTCATGCGGCGTGGGGGGGGGGGGGTGTTTTGCCGTGGCCCGGGCTGGGTTGCGGTTTGACTGTGTGCTGGGTGGGTGTTTGGCTTGCCGCTTCATGCGGCTTTTGGTGAAGGGTATTGTTGTGGCCCTGGCTGGGGTTTGTTTGTTTGGGGGGTGGGGGTTTGTTTGCCTGCCTTTTTTTGATTTGTTTTTGGTTGCTGCCGCCACGGCGTTTTTGGCAGCGGTTGGGTGGGGGTGTTTGTATTTTTTTACAGCGAGTTTGTCTCGCTGGGCTCGCCGTGTCTTCGGCGGGGCAGCGTGGGGGAGAGGGTGTCCCTCTCTTCCCCGTTGCTCTGTGCAAGATGGCCGGTGGGTTTGCATTTTATTTTGATTTTGGGGTTTGTTTATTTGTGTTTTCTGGGCGCTTCATCCGCCTGTGGCGGACTTGCGCTCACGGTTTGGGTTTAGGTTTATTTTTGGCGCGCCGGCTTCTTCAGCGTTCTGCACGCCTATGGCGCGCAGGACGCTGGGGAATGTAGTTTTGGCTGCACGGGTTTGCTTGCTGCGGCGGTTTTTCTCTTGCGGCTTTTTTTTTATAGGCCGTGGCGCATTTCCGAATGTTCCTTTTGCCGCGCTGCTCAGCCTGATTGGCTCTGGCGTGGCGCGGTGAAAGGAACTTTGGGAATTGAAGTTCCCTTTTTTTTTGTGACTGGGGGGCTCCTGCCCCCGGGTCGAAAATTTCAACCCGACAGTTACCTGCGAACCCCGTTCGGGCGAGTGAACGGAGGCTCGGACGGGGCTAGTGGGGCCTGGTGCAACATCCTTTGTCACCATTTTATAGGTATAGATCTTATTTAAAAATAGTAGCTAAGACACTGACTGGAAGGTGGGAGGTCAGCAGTTTGGTTCCCAAGTACTGCAGGATGGAATGAGCTCCCATATTGTCCAAGCTCCAGACAACCTAGCAGTTTGAAAGCAAGAAATTGCAAATAGATAAATAAGGACCACTTTGGTGGGAAGGTTTAGTGTTTGGGAATCAAGACAATGGAAGCAGCTGTAAACTAGCCTAACACATCTTTATTGCATGGCGTACAGCACGAACATGAGGTAATGGCGGACAAATAGCTCCTTTTATGCAGTGGCTATACATTTGAATGTGGCTCCTCGATAGCACATTGGCTACTGTCCATGTGATGTCATCCTTAGTCACGCCCTTCTTGTCCAGGTGAGGTGAGGGCAGGAATCTTTCCTGCGCAGCTGAAGGTATTTGAGGAATGTGTACCATGTGAGCTGAACGCTCGCTATTTCCCCCTAGTGGTCACTAGCTCGCGTTCTATTGTGGTTTGTTACATTGTTTCTATTGCAAGATATAGCTTGTTACATTCGTTCATTCATGTGGTTACAGATTGTTACACTCGCTCATTCGTGTGGTTACAATAACATTCAATACACAACAGAAGGTAAACAGTGTTCCGTGCATTCCGGTGTCTAGTCATGCCTGCCACATGACCAAGTGCTGGCTTTTTGGCTTGAAACAGAGATGAGCACTGAACCCTAGAGTCAGATACGACTGGCTTTTGAGCAAGAGAAAACTTTACCTTTACTAAAAATAAAATGCATTATACCTTTGAGTAACTTTTAGTCTTTAACATATACAGACACACAATGAAAAACTACTTAGCAATATTTTCACCCAGCACAGCCAGTCATGTGTCTGTTTGCATTTATGAAGCAAAATCTATGATCTCTATGTAATGCTTCTGTGGTATGGGGTTTCGTGCCTGCTTCTTGCTTCTTCGCATCTTGTGTCTGGTATCCAGTATCCAATATTGCATGTATCTGCATCTCTCATTTATTTACATGCTCATATTCAAGTGTTAGCTTGCTAGGAAAGGGATCCTTTAGTCTCAAGTTATTTACTTTGCAAGGGAATGTTCATTTCTATTATTTTACATTGGCATTGCATTCCCTACAGTAGCTTGGTTGGAGAGTTAACTGATTGTTTTGCAGTGACTTTTAGCAGACAGGCGTTCAAACCTCATGGTCAGGGTTGCATGTTTACACTCCCCTTAATCATTTTAACACTCTAAACCAGGGGTTCCCAACCTTTTCCTGCAGGGGCCTGACCATGCCTCCTCAGTCAACTGAGGAGCCAGTCATGTGGTTCTTCCCACTGGCAGCAGCGCATGCATTTGCACCACGTTTCTGTGCACTTTTCCCACCTCCACTGCTTCCCTTGGAGGAGGGAGCAAGGGAGGAACAGTTTTGAGCCATTTTGCCACATTTTTGTGGCATTTTTATGCGAAAACATGGCAATTTTGGCACTTCCATTTACATCAGGGCACTTCTGGCATCGGCAGCAATTTGTTCCAGGGGCCAGATGAATTCAGGACAGGGGCCAGATCCAACCCACGGACCATAGGTTGGGAACTCCTGCTCTAAACACACAAATTTTCAAACCTTGAGCTTTCATGGATCAAGTCACTTCATCAGACTGTCTTTAAAGTGCTGCAGAGTTTTTGGTGTTTTTTTGGGGGTGGTGGTGGTGGTGATGGTGTTTGTTTTTGCTTTCTGATTTGCCTGAAACACAGACTAACACAGCTGCTATTCCAAATAATTCAAAAATTAATGCTATAATGCTTTTATAAACATGTCTTTTCATCTGCAAATTTTTAAAATTTACCACTTTTTAGATGAAATGTTTGAAGTGGTAGTTGTGTTAGTCTGTGCAAGCATATCTGAGAATAAACAAACAGAACAGCAAAAAAAAGACAAAAAATGTTGTGGCACATTAAAGACTAACTCCTTATTTAAATGTGAGCTTTCATGGACCAAGTTCACTTCACCAGACATATCATAAACAAAAACAGTGCAGCACTTTAAAAACTAATTGCTATAATTTTAATGTGAGCTTTCATAGAGCAAGTCCACTTCATCAGATATAGGAATGAAATAGCAAAATGTCCCCTATCATACATAAGAGTGATGAAGTGGACTTTATGTTTGACTAAGTGAACCTGGTCTAAAACCTCACATTTAAATACAGAAGTTCGTCTTTAAGGTGGCACAACATTTTGTGTCTTCTTTTGCTGTTCTGTTTTGTTTATTCTCAGATACACTTTTTAGATTAAATTTTTGAAATGATAGCCATCTTAGTCTGTGTTTCAAGCATATCAGAGAGAAAACAAAAAAAAGACAAAAAAATCTTGTGGCACTTTAAATACTAACTGCTGTATTTTAATGTTAGCTTTTGTGGATCAAGTCCACTTCCTCAGCCTTAGAGTGACGATGTGGACTTTATGTGGACTTGATCCACGAAAGCTAACATTAAAATAAAGCAGTTAGTCTTTAAAGTGCCACAATGTTTGTTGTCTTTTTGTTTTGTTTACTCTCTGATACACTTTTTAGATGTGACCCTCTGGTCTACTCACATGCAGCAGCAATTTTGAAATATTGTGAAAGAATATATAATAATATTTAATAATGGTAATAAAAAGAGCCATCAGACATACCGTATACATTTTTACGGATTGTCTTTGATTTGATCTTGAACTTTTAAACTACCCATGAGAATACCGTTATTTCTTTCAGAAAGACAAAATAGGGATTATAGCTCTCACCTAAAATGTTCTTTTCCCCTACATTCTTCTCAAATAAAGGCAGAGTTGATTTGCTACTTAGGAGGATTCACCTTATTTAAAGAACTTTAATTTAATTTAATTGTTTGATTTCTACACCACCCACTCGGCCTAGACCGACTCAGGGCAGTTCACAATCACAGATAAAAACATAATAAAATTAATTAAAACCGACCACCCCCTAAAAAGGGTGCAGGGACCATTGGGACCATGAGGGAAGGAATTATCCTCTATATCAACCACCCAATGGAGGTTACCCTTCTACCTGCACTACCTACATTTATTTTTAACTTAATAAACGAATTGCATTACTTTAGTCCTTCTGTCATTATCAATCTCCTTCAGATCACTATCGCCTTCCTAGGCCAAACTCAGAGTGCTAGAATAACTTCCCCTGAGTCCTGGAATCCTAATATTGTTACAACCTGCAGTTTTGCATTTGAGAAGGAAAATATATAGAGAGAGATCAGCATCAAGTTCTAAATTAAGCCACCTGCTGAATCAAATGAAAGAGTTGGTTGAAAGGAAGCCAGCTAATTGTGCGTGCTTTTGTCTGGCTGTTGCAATCAATACAACAAGGACCTGAGTGCATTAGAAATAGACAGCATGCCCTAGACAGACCCACCTCACAGTCAGACAGGTCAGAATCATAGACAGCTATAGTTCTTGGTCTTTTTGGCAAAGATTTAATGTTCAAGGCTATAAATGGGCTAAGGTTTAAATGGTCATGACAAACGCTACCGTACCCTTGCAGTATATGGTTTAAGTGGTCTCATAAATAGCTGCTGATGCAGTCTCTGTACAAATTGCAGCAGCAGCCCTGAAGACATTTGGGTGATTGTGGCAATCCTAAAACGTAGCACTCTCACGACTTTTACTTTTTAAAAAGGAATGGCTGGAATTGTAATCTGAGCACATAACCAACTGCATAAAGGAAATAAGAAACTTATCTCCTTCTTCTAACTAATTACTGTACAACGATTTGAGGAAACTGTTGCAAACATGCATAACCAATTTCATACGTAGAATTCACATATATAATTCTGCTATTATTTTCCAAAGATGTGTTTTAAAATGTAGCTGGCTTTCTAAATTAAAAAAAAACCAAAAGAAACTAAAAATTGTAATAAAATTAATGAATATATGTGATAGGACCTCAAAGTAGTTTTGTCAGAGGTTAGTGAATTCTGATTTCAACCTATAAAAGAAAATGCATTTGAGCTATATTTAAAGCTTGTTTTAGACATGAATTTGGATACAAATGTCTGGGGTTGCAAGGAAGACATTGCAGAGTTCTCTCCATATGTGCACATAAAATCTTATATACAATGCTTACACTGCAGAAAAGTAATTTATATCTGAATATGTGATGGTGAACACCAAACATAACACCGAAAGTTGTCATATGCTACCCTCACTAATTTTTCTAAGGGACTGATTTTTGATCTATGAGGTTGTAATCTCAGGGCTCACTCATTTTCATCTAACACAGAGATCCCCATTACTACATTATGTTCATACGCATAATCTTCATGGTAGGCTCTATCATTAGACATTGTGAAGTTGCTGTCTTAAGTGACAAATCAAAACAAATAGTAAATTCACCACTCCTTCATGCCAGACGGATCCTTCCTAACCTTTACCACTCTAATGAGCTCTATGCAACTCTACAAAGTTTCGGCTAGTGCTGAAATACCAATCCCTTACAGCCTGCCATTTTAGTAGTGGTTGCTGCAGTGACATAAACACATTTCTGGGTCTCTAACCATATCAGGGAGGGGGAGCATGGGGCTTATCATGGGTTAGCTGTATGAGAGCTACTGTGCTGCATGTATGCTGCCACAGTATGTGGCATGCCGAGGTGAGCAGTCCTCAATATAAGCCAGCAAAAGTTCCCAAAGTGGGTCCTTGACATCTGGGGATACTTTGCAGCTGCTGCTACCGTCATCACCTCATGTTAATAGTGGTGTGTGTCTCCTTCATTCCTTCCCTCCTTTGCCTGGCCCCAACCAGTCATTTTACATTGTTTTCTCTCCTGTGTAAGGATACGGCTCAGCAGTGAGTACTCACATCTTGCCTTTCTCCATCAGGAGACCTCAACCCGAGCGCTTTCTGTGTGACCCTCTAACATGTGTTTACCTCTGAATTTGCTCTACTTCAGTAGGTTAATAGTTGTATTATATTTTGCTTTAAAAATGTGGCTCTCTTTAGGCATTGGGCATTCTAACGCAACCTCCATGTCCCAGAAGGTTGGGATCTATTGTCATAGGTAATAATACAGTAATGGCTACATTTGGGCTTCCCAGGATAGCTGATGTAAGAGAGGAAGTGAGGAATGCTTTCAGAGTATCTAAAAGAAAAGGTATACCCTCCATTGGTGCATTGGTTAAGCTGCAGTACCTTAGCCAAAACTCTACTCATGATCTGATTTCAATCATGATGATTTCAAGGTTGATGAATCGGCCTTCCATCCTTCTGAGGTCAGTAAAATGAGTACTCAGCATGCTGGGGCAGGGGGGGGGGGGAATGCTACTTACTTCATGAATTGCCCAGAGAGTGCTTTAAGCACTAAAGGGTGGTTATAAGTGTAATTGCTATTGCCATCGTGATAGGCTCAGTGAGGGATACCTGAGCCAATGCAAGATCCAGTCAAATTCTCTTCCATCACTCCACTACTACAGTGCTCACTACCACCACTACCACCACCACCATTGCTTAGCTTACCACTTTAGGCATTAGTGTCATGCTTTGCTTCCCATTTTAGGCACTAGGAGAGCTTTCTATAGAGATTCAGGAGTTACATCCTTGGGTTCAAGCCCTAAATCTCAAGTCAAATCTCTTTTTCTCCAAATTCATGTCTATGTGATCTCATTGAAGACACCAAACACACTGGCACTGGCATGTGGAGCAAAATTCAGAGTTCACACAGCCAGAGAAAATTCTAAAATATATGCTAATAAATCAAGTTATTTCCAGTTTGTTGACCATGTATGATATCCCAATACATGCCACCTGTGGTGAGGAGTTTGTCTCACCTGACCTAATGGCTGGGCCACTCCTGCTAATCTAACATGTTGAAACTTTAGAAAACAATAGCACTTAAGAGCCTTTTAGTGTCCATCTTAATAAATGATTCTTTTATTAATTTATAAATGTGATTAAATAAAGAGTTGGATTTCCTTTTCTCCATAAAAGGCTGAAATAAACAGAAATTACCTCCTATAGGAAAGTTCTCATTTAAAGAATAAAGCAATGGGATTAGGTGGCTAGTTAGTTAGTTAGTTAGTTGAATAATCCAGTTAAATATTTATCCTTTGTCCTCTTCATTCAAAGGCGGGCATATGTAATTCTTGATACAGTGGTACCTCATACAGCAATTTTAATCCATTCCACGGGGCTTGTTGTTGTACAAAACAATTGTTATATGATACATGCATCATATAGTGATTTTCCTTGTGGGATGCATCGTACAATGATTTATTTTGCTAAGTGGTTTTTCCCATTGAAAAATTGTTGTACAATTTTTTTCCATAGATAAAATTGTTATACGGGATGCCATTTCCCCAAAAAACCTAATTGTTATGCAATTTCATTGCTATACGGGGCGATTGTTGTATGAGGTTCCACTGTACTTGAATAAAGTAAGTAAGCAAAGCCATTAGTCTGCTTTTTTCCTGAGCTTCTAAAATGCTTTAATGGGTTTAGATTATAATGGGGGAAAATATGTTTACAGGGCCAGAAGGCAATACATCTCAGAAATTTCCTCTTGACCTCTCAAATGAACAAGGTTAAAATATAGATTTGATTTACAGACTGCAGAGATCCATAGTCTCTTAGAGTGTACGCATTCATGATATGGCAATAAGAGGGAATACATTTTGCCCTATAAAGAGAAACAAATAAATATTTCAGACACACTCCCAAAAACCACATAAGCAAACAAATTGCTTCAGGCTTGCGTAGAGAGGGTGAGAAATGTTATATTTGCAATAGAGTTTTGCATTTCTGGAAAAATTCTCTTAAGCTGCCCAGTAGAAGTGCAGAGACCCACAGAGAAGATTAGCTACATGTCTTCCAGAATCCATACCTGACTGACAACTCAGAGTCTTAATAAACTCTGAGACATTTATAGGAGAAAAAATAAGAGCATTTCTTTACTTACAGTTACTTGGCATTACAGATGCGTCCATGTTGCTTTCTTTACTGCACATATGCAAGCTTCCACATGGACAGATCAACAAACTAGTGACACCAACCAACAAGGAGAGGGAATGAACACTGAGCAGAGAGAGGTGGGGCTCTATTTTACTTCAGTGGCAGAAAGGAATGATCAGTTAATGCTGGTTAGATAAACTGTTGCTCCAGCCCAGAATATTTTCTTCCAATCACTCCAACTACAGGCAGTTATGTGAGATTGTAAATAACCTGCAAAAACATTTTACAGGAAGCTGCTGTGTTAATCATGATGCAAAAGCAGGATTTTTTTTAAATGTAAGCCTATCAGACTCTCTGAAAATGTTAACTGTCTCATCAAAAACTGAGTTGGAAATGACAGTCTTCTTGTCTAGAACCTTTCCTTCATGTACTATCTAATCACTTCAGTTTCCTGGAAAATGTTAATTGAATAGAATGTCAAGCAGGATTGTCCTAGGACCATATATAACTGATCTACAATAGGTTAAATAAAACTTAACAGCTTTAAGGAAGGTCTGTAGCACTTTTGCTTTAAGGACAACATTCTGTATGAATGAACCTGAATGATAAAGGTCGCCCTTGCTCAATAACCAGTTGTATCCAACTCTAGGGTTCGGTGCTCATCTCCGTTTATAGCCAAAGAGCTGTGCAGGTAGATGTTTCCATCGTCATGTGGCAGGCTGAGCTAGACATATGAGCACATAGAATGTTGTTACCTTCCCACCAAAGTGGTGCCTATTTATCTACTTGCAATTTCTTGCTTTCAAACTGCTAGGTTAGCTGGAGCTGGGACAGAGCCAGGAGCTCACTCCTTCATGCAGCACTTGGGTCTCAAACTGCTGACCTGCCAACCTCAAGTTCAGTGTCTTAACCACTGAGCCACTCCAGTCCCTGAATCTGAAAGAGTGATACGCAAATTACATCTAACTCCTATGTAGCCAACACCCCTTTCAGTCTTACCCCTTGCCTTTTCAAGTTGCTCGAAGAAAGCAAAGCAGATAATCTTCTCCGCCTCCTCAAGTGTAGAGCAACTGTAGCCACCCATGTTACTTGCTGTTTAATGACATTCCAGATTTGCTGCCTGAGAAAGAGCAACAATTAAGCCACCCCAGTCAAAGTGCATTATCTCCAAAGCCAGCCACATTATTTGCTGTTTAATGACACCTCAAATTGATGCCTGAGGTGGTAGTCTGAACCTGTTTAGGGGCAGGCCTGGCTTCTCTGTGAGTATTGGGATATCTGGACTCCCTAAAGTTAAGGAGCCAGCAGTGTCTCCCTGGAGCTGCAATTTCCATCCCTCTTAACAGAAGACTGGCACTGTGCCTTGTTTTTACAAGCCAGACCTCTGATGATTCTACGAGTGAGGAGACAGTAAGAGCCACAAGAGTTATGGAGCCTTCCAGAGATCTCTGTCTTTTGAACTGCAGCCAATGTCTGAAATCACGCTTGGAGAATAAAAAACAACAACATTCTTAAGGTCATTTTTTGACAGGGACACCATACACCCGTATTCTACAGGCTGTACAAGCAGCAAACTGTATGTATTACCTGAAAACTCTTTCATAAAATAATCCAGTTTTGATCTAGAAACAGACAGCCCTGTAATGACACAACAGACACTGCAGCACACTTATTAGATTGTTGTTCTGTGGTGGCTGGTTGCTTTTGGCCTTTTTGCTTCTAAAAAAATAAATGAAACAAAAACAAAATATAGATTGAAGCAACGCTTGCTATTATTGATTCTGGTGATTTACTTTTCTGAGCTGACTCTGTACTGCTTCAATTGCTAGGTGATCTGAAATTAATCTGGGAAATTTAACAAGCACGAGTCATGATCTCTAGAGAGTACCCAGTGGAGGAGGTCAGGTGTTGTGGAAGTTCAACCCAAAAGTGTTTTCAGAATTTTTTTCGACACCTACAGTAGTTCTACAGTGGCTCCATACCTTGGGGGCCCAGCTGTTCTTGTACCACCTCTCCCAGATATTTTGGCCAACACACCCAATATTGAAGACTTTGGGGGTAGTCCAGAAGCATCTGGAGCCCTAAGGCTAATAACCACTGTTAAAACAATTTATTAGCAAGAAATAAAAGAGGGAGAAAATTAAAAGGTACCAATGCTTGTGTAGTCAAGTTTTCATCAAATATTTCAGCATAGCCCAGATGAAAGTATTTTATCAGGATAAAGTTCCAAACAACTTGACACTATTTTACAATAAAGTACATAGTCTTCTGTGTGCTCTGGCATCTTGTCATGCCTGCCACATGACCATGGAAATGTCAGCAGATGCAGACAGTACTGGCTCTTTGGCTGTAAATGGAGATGAGCAGCACACCCTAGAGTCAGATATGACTGGCTTTCGAGCAATGGCGACATTTGCCTTTACCTTACAAGGACACAAAGAACAGTACACCTTGAAAAATGCTGGTGTAAACTGTTAAATAACTTCAGTGACACATTTCCACTACAAAAACAGTTTTAGAAGGTTTACTTTTGTTGTTGTTTAGTCGCCTAGACGAGTCTGACCCTTTGCACTCCCATGGACCACTGCACGCCAGGCACCCCTATCCTCCACCAACATCCACAGCCTGATGGTTACTAAAAGCCCCTGAAATATGGATTGACTTTTCAAGATAGCTTTTGGCATTATTGGAGACAAAAATGGGAAAGTGCCACTTAATTATGGAGGGCAGCCCTCTTTTTAAAGGACTGTCAGTGGGCAGTTTTATATCTGAAGAGGTGCAGTTCAAGGACCATGAAAAGATAAAAGACTTTTAAGAAGCAAAAAGAGCTGACCTTGGGTTGAAAAAGAAAAACTTGGGCAGCAGACTGAGAAGGCATATAGGTTATTTGGTGATAATCTTTCCTGCTGTGGTGATATGTTCTCTATTTTTGTTTAAACTACGGTAATTATTTATAATTTGACACTTGTACATATAAATTAATGTTTTGTTATGTAAATGTACATTTTCCCTCTGTTTTGTGATAAGTCTCATTTTCTATAAGGTGTAAATAATAATAATAATAATAATAATTTTAATTTGTACCCCACCCCTCTCAGCACATGGCCGACTCTGGGTGTGTATCACAGAAAGTTAAATTGCTATATAGTCCATACTATTTTTTCAAAATTTCATTGCTTACTTAAAATGTATGCTTCAAGTTCCCATTTATTATTAATTCACACTACACTGTCCCAAACAATGATTAAACTGAACACCAACCAATTCCAAAACCCAATTATTGCCCAGTACCAAGATTAAATTATCATGCCCAGTGTGCCTGAGTCCAATGGTTCTCTGATTCAGCCATACTCCTTGCTTGATTTGTATGTTTTTGGGCAATGAACTAGTTTCTGGAAACTGTAGGCAGGTTTTGAATAAGTTGCTCCCAGTGTTGGCAGTGCCAAACTATATTCTAGTGAGGTTAAGATGCTGGCACTAGTAAATTGCTCTGTCCATTTTCATTAGTCTGTTTCCTGAACATTTTCTTGTCTGAACTCCAAATCCACATTTGACAGCATACATAATCCTTTCTGTCTTCTTCCTGGATTGCCAGCTGCCTGCCACTTAGTGTCTTTTAATACTAGGTGGAAATTTAGCAAACAGAAGCACATCAGAGGGAGCATATATTTTGATTTTGTGCCCTAATTCTTCCAGTTTCTCTGCCAGAAAGTGGAATACAATCCTGCTTTCAACTAATGCTTGGTGTTCAGCTTAATTAGACTTATTAAGAACTTCACATCTGGGCATTGATTACTGGAGACTACTGTGGAGTCACAGTGGGCAGTACATATTTCTGATAGTTGTGATATTTTCACCGATATGGTTCTGTTTTGGAGATATCCTTTCCCCCCAATAATCAGACTTTCTACCTAGCAAGATGAAGCACTGCATGATGGATTTACCTGAGGCCTTAGAAAGCAATAGAGTTATAGATTTATAAATAGATTTATAAAGCTAGCAAAAAAAGTTAGAAATACCCTTGACCAATATAACTGTCTTGAGAGTCACAGAATTAGCTTCTCTCATTTAGAATACTATGCAGATTATCTTGCTTTGTTTTAGTCATTTGTAGGATTTAAGCATATAATCTCTTTCAAGTCTGATTTCACAAAATGGAAGTTTTATGTTAATTTGTAGTCAAAAAGTCTGATTTCACAAACTGGGAGAGATGCCTCAGTCATTTTGTCTTCAACATGAACATGCTTTGGGTTCTAATATTGGGCTCTTTATAATGTCTGCTTCTAGCCTAAGAGATGCAATACTATAATTGCACTTTTCTTTCTTTCTATGGAAAGTGTAGAAAGAACAAAGCCTTTAAAAAGTATTCAGCAGAGCGAATAGTAAAAGAGAACAATTATGAAATTAAATGTCTCGTTCTCAGTCATTATACACAATGTTAATGTAGGGCCAGCTCTACCATTGGACAGAGCAAAGCAGCTGCTTTAGATAGCTCATTCTGAGTGTCATGAAAGGGCAAAAATATAGCCATCGTTTAGTATGCTACTTCTGTATGTTTACTGCCACGAAAAAGGGCAAGTGCTAGTGAGAGGGAGTTCTGCCTCAAGTGCTAAAACAACTGGACCAAAATTAGTTATTATATGACTTATCCTTGAAGGAAGACAAATGGGGGAAGCACCATTAGCTGCTGTCTCTAGCAACAAAATGCCTTGGGCCAACTCTATGTATATGTCCCTATCACCATGAACTCCTACTTTTCAACTCTTCTGACTTGGCTACTTTTTGTTTACTGTAAACATTCATGTTCATCACCCAGGAATTCCAAGCAGAAGCAATGTAACACATGAAACAAATCTTGGCAGATGGGAAGAAGAAGAATCCTTCATGTGTCAATACTAAAGTTAAACATATTCCTGAGTAGCTGTGTATAGGATCACAACCAAAACCGCACAGCTGAAGCCATCCTATCCCATTGTGTTACCTCAAATAAGGTGCAGATATCCCCTGCATGCATCAACATGTCTTCCAATAGTTTTTCAACAAGCCACATAGAGCATATAGGCATATGAGTAGCACAAAGTGTTTGTTTTCCTTCTAAAGCTTCTGAATCCTTTCTTGTCTTATGCATCTGAAAGCTACTTTTATTTTTTTCAGTTTTGTCTGGCCAGAATTAATTGGTGATTTATGCTTGTGCAACAGATAGCACACACTTCTTGGCAACAAATTACCACTCATTAATGAAGTGCCCAACGTTAGGTGCAAGACCAGGAGTGCAATCAACAATTCATTAATAAGTTGCAATTTGCCATCAAGCTTTGCATGATTTCTCTCACACAAATGATAAATCATAAGCAAGATTCTCACCATAGTCTTTTAGTAGCAAAGGAACAAAGTGTAGAAATTAGCATTATTTGTCATAATTATTTAGCTGTATGCCATCAAGTCAATTATTTTCATAATTATTTTTGCTATGATTACACTGCATCACAAAAAAATATTGTCTGCTATTTGGTCTAATCCATATATGTTCCTATTCCTGCATTCTATTCAGATTCATCTGGCCATATCTCTCAGGAACTGAAGTGGCAATTGAAAATAAAAGTAAAGAAAGAAAGAAACTGCCATCACACACACACACACATATGCCTAACTCCTAGAAGACATACAATGGGTGAGAAGCAGAAATGGGGAGGCAAAAAATATCCTCACACAAAGCCTTTCATAGGCTGAGTGACATTAAGGGATTGAACAACACTTGTTGACGGGCATAGGCACACCCCATTCCACCTGTGAGCTTCCAGCTGAAGCATCTGGTAGAGTGTTTCCACTTGGCATTGGTCTCTTCCCATCTCCTTCCCCATATCAGGGGTCAGTGGGTGAAGGGAGCAGAGGAATGGAAGGCCCAGGAACCATCAGCCACAAGCACTCTAATTCCCCCCCTCAGTTCTCCTCCTTGCACTGTCTCCCCCCCCCCCCGCCAGTTCATCTTCCTGAAATATTTAGAATATGTTTGAGAGATATCTCAGCAGCCTGTGGGAGAAAGGCCATAGTTTCCTCTGCCTACCCCCTACCCCGCCAAATCTAAACCACACTTGGTATTTGTTGTGAGAGTTCTATCTATGAAGTTAGAAGAGAAATCCAAGCCCACTGGCTGTGTAAACAATCCTAAAAACAATGCTGGAGCACTTAACGAAGAAAACACTCTGATACAAAGCCAATAGAAACCAACTGACTGCAGGGATATTTGAGCAGCAGTGTGGAAAAGTCCTGCACATTCGAGGATGATTACACAGGTTTGGCAATGGAAACTGTGGTCCAAATGAACTCAGATCAATACACCAAAATTAATCACTGTTGGCATTACTGCCTACAAAATCACAATACCGGATTTATTTTCTCACTATATTTTAGTTTAGCAGATTTGTGAAGACAACACTTCATTGCAAGAACATTAAATTATGTTTACTGCCTTAATACTAGCATTGTGCATCCATATACCTCCCAGAGAAATACAGCAGAAAGGCGTTTTCAGAACATTGCTTCTATACTGTAGCAAATAGCTATCACCCATCTCAAAATACTGAATAGGCACTCAGTATGTACATAAAAGCCTCATGAGCTTAAAATTATCTGGTGTTGCGAATCAAATTCATGTAGGCAACCTACACAGGAGAGCCTGCTGTCTTCTAGTCTTTCAATGTGTTCCTTTAAGTTCAGCCTAAGAGTTACACCTCCCTCACATAGTACAGCACTGGAAGCTAAACTAGATTTTACTTATGATCCTCATAGCCACTATTATTAGTCTAAAAACTTTCGACGGAGTGTTATTGTTTTTCCTAATACTAATTTCCTGCTTGTGGGAAACAGATTTTGTTGTTGTTATTCAGGAGTCTAGCTAGGAAGAGCTCAATTAATCCTCCCTTCTTTCCACACTGCAGCCTCCGTGCCAAGGATTAATTTTAATAAACCAAAACCAGAAGTGGTAAATATTGAAGTACTCAGAAATTTGGCTTGAGGAATTTACTCAGTTGCTGCCTTGTGAGTCCAAACAGTCATAATTTTACCTGCTGATTGTTTAACATACTCATTATTTAGACAATGCCAAGGATGGGAACATCTATATCAGGAATGAGTTACACTAGCTTCCTTAAGGTTTCTGAGAAAACCTGTGAAGAATGGATATGGACTACAAATTTGGTGAAAATGAAGTGAAAAGAATAGGAGAAAGGGGGAGAGAAAAGGGAAGGTTAACATTCTCCACATTTTCCACAACACCAAGGCCTGTATCTTGTCTGCCCGATTAGACTGCAGGAAATTTCTGGAGGGTCAGGTGGATGGCAGGGAATAAATAACAGCAGCTGTTGACTTTCCATGCATATTTTTGGCGAACAACAGATCCCGCCTCCAGTCCTCGGTTATGGAAGGAACTCCAGCACCCACTGTTCTGAGCCTCAGCCATGTGTCCTTTTTCAACCTTCAGAATTGACACAAAACAACTTATCCTTTTCCAGGAACATCGACAGGGACCAAATTAAAGTTGGTGAATATTTGGCACTCTCCTAGCATTCAGCATTTATTTAATTTTTTTTGCCCATAAGTGGAGGAGAGAAGAGGGAGCGTGCCAATATTAGCACTTCCGAAAATTGCTATGTGGACTTGGAGATCTTGAGATTGAAAAGCTGTAACAAAACAAAAAACTGGGGGTGGGGGGTGGCTTTGCAAAAAAAAAAACACCAAAAAAATCACACCACAATTCTAGTTCATCATCCCTGTGATATTTTTAATATCACCATGAAAATGTCTGTATTGTTCCAGACCAAACGTGATTATGTTATGTTTTGAGGATCTCTCCAAAAATATATCAGGGAATGTGCACCCCACAGAGTGAATCAGTTTACTGGATGACAATGGAAGGTGTGTTGTTTTTTCAGTCACATGTGGTAAGGAGGATGGTGCTCAGGCTTTGAAACTGCAGCCTTGCGGCATGGGCATAGCTTCTGAGCCGAGCCTATATAGGCTGCCCAAACTCCTCCATCAATCTCTTTGGGTGTTCTCCCCCCCACCATCACCACCCTTTAATCAGAGTACCTATTGAGGTCACCATTAAGGGGCCTGATAGGAAATGTTTAGCCACGTAGTTCCCAACCTTTTATTGGCCATGCCCCAACTAAGCATCTCTAAAATCCTGACCACCACCACCACCCCGCCTGGTGACATATGATTCTTACTATTCAAAAAGTGAACTCAAATTCACTTAGAGGAAGTCTAAAAGGCAATTCACTGTTAATAACTCATTCTTGAATTGCACCCCTTAGAAATCAAATTGCCCCCCTATGTGGCGTGTGCCCCACATTGGGAACCATGGCTAATGGCCTCTTCGATGTCTCCCTGATTGGCAGCCAGCCTGGGCAGTAACTCACAAGGATAGGACCTGAGACAGGTAGAATAGCTTCCCCAGATATAGCACTGCCACTCCCAACCACCCCTGCAGGTCTATTTATTCCACAGGTTGGGAAGGAATTACAGTTCTTGCACTGCAGATGAGGAATAAATGGAAATCCAATTTATATGCTGTCAAGTCAGAGACAACTTAAAGTGACCCTAATAGGGCTTTCAAAATAAGTGATATATTTGGTTTTATCAGTTCCATAGTCCCAGAGAGTTTGTATGACCAATGGGAGATTCAGATCCTGGTCACCAGAGTCCTAGCCCATCACTCTATCCACTACACCACACTGGGTGTGCAGGAGGCCTATTATTCTATGCTTTCAATCTTTTATTTTTGCCCCACCCTTAATTGTCTTCCTTAATTGTTATTTCTTTCTCCATATCCAATACTGAGTGTGATTGCCACATTTGACCCAAGATATTGGTGTTGCCCTGTCCCAAAGACAATCACAAGCTCTTTAGTAAAGGTAAAGGTTGCCCTTGCTCAAAAGCTAGTCATATCTGACTCTAGCGTTCAGTGCTCATCTCTGTTTATAGCCAAAGAGCCATCGCTGTCTGCATTTGCAGACATTTCTGTGGACATGTGGCAAGCATGTCTAGACACTGTAGTACACAGAACGCTGCTTACCTTCCCACTGAAGTGGTCCCTACTTGAAATTTCTTGCTTTCAAACTGCTAGGTTGGCAGGAGCTGGGGCAGAGATGGGAGCTCACTCTGTCATGCAGTACCAGGGAATGGAACTTTGACCTTCCAGTCAGTGAGTTCAGCATCTTAACCACTTGAGCCACAGCAGTCCCTTCACAAGCTATTTACTCAAACAACACCCCCACAAAAAAATATTAAATGTGGGAAAGCCTTTGCCAGTAAAACAATGGTTAGATTACCTTTCTCCACTCACCATATTCAATATTATTATTCTAGCTCCCCTTCCTTCCCTATATTCCACAGAAATGCTTTACATTAAAAAAATGATTGCTTTCACAAAATCAGGCCACATCTGTATTGTCACCTCCTAAAGACTGTTAAAAGACAACTAACAGCCACTGCTAAGACCACTACAATTATAATTTATATACATTCCCCTTCCATACTTGCATATCAATGTCTGACTGTTGAGAGTATATGTCATGAATCTGAAGAAGGGGACTGCAGTCTTTCAAAGCTGATGCCAAATAAAATTGTTAATTTGCCACAAAACTCTCTGCTGGTTTTGTTGTACTAAACATCTAGTTTAGCCCTTAGCACAAAAAGGAGTGATATGGATGCAGGGGATTACATGCACTAAACTGCAAGTAAGTCAGGCACAACTCTGCTAAAACTGGAATATACAAAATATCACTTGCTGGATCCTGCTCTGTAAAAATGCATAGATGTATTTGACTGCACAAGACCTCAGCCACATATACACATCTCTAAAAATCAGCCCAGTATCACGTTTCTCTTTACCTTCTCAGAGAAATGCCTAGAGAGAAACAGTTAACTTGCCAGACAATCTATGTGGAGCTTATTCAGCAGTGGAACCATTTTTTATGGGAGTTACAGTATTGACATTTCTCTACAGAAGAAACAGATAAATGCAGTATTGGGATAAGTCCACAGAGGAAAGCTAGGGAGACCCCAAAGTACAACATAAAATGCAAGTTTGATTCAATTTATTCGCATGAGTATATAATAAAAATCCATATATCCATAATATATAAGAATCCAGTAAGAGTTATTATAATTTTAAATGAAGTTATGTTATTGCTCACAGCTCCAGACAGCATTTTTAAACATATTGGGAGCCTGTGCCTTTTGAGTAATAAGAAGGAGCATTTCCTCTGGAAATGTTGGCCTTTTTCTTTTTATTGCCCTCTTTGGCCACACAGGGAAATCACCTTAGACTTAGATCCTCCCCTGCTATGTATCATATCGGGCAGCAAGGGTTCTTCAATGGTTTTGGTCTTGGGCGAGTACTTCGGCATCCTCCCATGTCATTTTCAGGGTCTTTAAATCTGTCATGAAGTTCTTCTCCATGTATTATGAGGGCATCCTCATTCATCATTTGGCATTAGGAGGGGTCCAACTTATTGCCACCTTAGGGATCCTTTCCTCCATACGAAGAATATGGCCTGCCATTTGGAGTCTTCTTCATGCAACAATGTTATGTAATTTGCACAAGCCACTCCTTTGAAGCACCTCCTCATTGGCAATGTAGTCAAAATAGCGACTCTTTAAAATTTGGCAGAGGCACTTCTGCTGGAAGAAATCAAGTCCTTGTTGATACTTGCTGATGCCTCCCAAGTCCCGCAGGCATAGATGGCTGTTGAGATCACTATGGAGGTAGACAAATGGAGTTTAACTTTCAGTGATATAGATGGCAAGGACCAAGTCTTATTCATTCTCCAGAAGACAGCTTTTGCTTTTCCAAAGCAGCATTTGACATCAGCCTCTCCATCTCCATTTCAGGTGATCACACTGTCCAAGTAAGTAAACCTCTGCACTTTCTCTAGCTGATGGAACCTGAGTATAATTCCTTGTGTCCCCATTGTGAAATAGAATAGAATAGAAACTTTATTTATACCCCACCCTCCTGGTGCAAGCACCACTCTGGGCGGCTTACAATATAAGAGAAAATTTAACACAATATCAAAATATATAATACACAATATCACAATATATAATGCACAATTTATTTTATTTTTTTATTTATTTGTTTGTTCAATTTCTGCACCGCCCACTCGGCCATGGCTGACTCAGGTCGGTTCACAATCACAGAATAAAACAACAGATAAAACATGTACTAACATCATAAAAACATTTAAAACTACCCACCCCATAAAAGAGTGCTGGAAACCGAAGGGGGAAGGAATAGTGATCTATATCAACCAACCAACGTCACGGTTGGAGCCAGGACTCAATGTCTCAGATGGAGCCCGGGGCCAAACTTAGAAAGGCCGAATGTGAAAAGGCTGAAGGGAGAAAAAGACGTGACGCTCGGCACCTTTGGCCGGCCCATCACATGGTCAAAATAGGTAGGAAGTGTTTTCATATTACTTCGGCCATTTTGTCAAGAGAGGCATTTAGCCCTCTGTTTGGGTCACTGAGAGGATGGACTGGTTCATTTATTTTGCCAGTGATCACATGATGAACCAAAACATCTCCAGAATGCTCTTTACTGCTCCTTCCTGACCCCTATCAGGGGTTTCTACTTTTTTAGTAGGGTAGAACACTCTGTTTTTGTCCATTTCCAGGATGTGTGGTTTTTCTCCTAGCATCCTTGCACAGTGTCACATTGCACTACACTGAAAACTGAGAACCACTTTAAAAAAAATAAAAGACAAATGGGAATATTCAACTGGAGGCAAGCAGTTGACCAGACCTCTAAAAGAAAAGGAAACAAAAGCTTCCAGGATTTGTTTTTGATTTTTTAAAAGCGGTGCAGTGAATATTCATTGCCCAATACTGTACATACATTGAAAATGTACCTCCTTGGCCCCTTTAAGGAGATAAGTAAAAGATTAATTTGCCGGTATCCTGAAGCAGCTGCCTTATTAAGCCACTTTAAAATATCAGCAAATTACAGGAAAGCTGCTGTGGACCAAATAGGGTAGCCTGAGGTCAACATGCCATTTGTATATGAGTTTTGCACCAAATATCATACCAGACCTCCTATTGACCCTCCTTAGCCTGATCCAGACTGCTCCTTCCCAGCAGTGTAGGCAAGCCCTAACTCAGGAAGTCTCTGTTGGATTCAGACTTTGTCTTCCATAAACAAAAGGAGTCCTTCCATTTGTAGAAGACTTTCGATCCAGCAGAGAAATCCCACTGTGGGAGATAAAGCCATATTTTGTTGCTCCCCATTCCTTTCCAGCCTTCAAATCTTCCCTAAACTCTGGTTCAAGAGGCATGGAATCTTTCTGTAACAATACAGAAAGTCTAGAGCCTACAGAGTGATTTTTTAAAATGTACTAAAATTACGTTCCTTCCCACACACCATTTTTGCCAGAAAGAACACTACTCAGGAAATGCTACTGCCAGCTTAGTCAACTCTGTATCTGGCCTTTTGGTGCATCTGAGTCTGAAAATTGAAATCAGAATATAATCAGTATAGCTCCTGTTGCCTACAGTTATGTACCATAGACCTACATAATTCACTGTCCGTCTTCTCTCATTTCTACTAGGCATTTATAGTTTCATGAAACATTGAAACTTACCAGCTTGGGACTCACATGTACCAGATGAGAGTGGCTAGATTTTTATAATGGTCTATTTTTGATGGTTGGTGAAAGCCAGCCAAAAACTGTTCAGAGGTAGGATGCTAGAAGGACACATTCAAATAGCATAGAGACTGGAAGCCTGCATAAAAATTTGCCATGATTCTCCAAATAAAATGGCATCTCACTCTTTATAGTTCTGTTTATGATTACAAGATAGAGCCTTATGCACTAATTTACATAATGTTTAGCAAAGCAGTTTCTACAGTGTCTTTAAAAACCTAAACTTTTAGAAACAAACACCAAAAACATTGTGTTGTTGGCGCCTATTCAAGATCATAATGGACAGAATAGCCTTGTGAGAAATGAAGCAAATGCAAGACTATAAGCATTTGGGGGCTATTTAGAGACCCTTCGCATAGGTTGATTTAGGCAAAAAGTAACTCACAAATAGTCTCTTACTTTCAACTAAGAATAACCTTCAGTGAATAACACTGGGATGTAACAATGAACATTTTTGTTGATAATAGCCATCTGAGAACTGCACATTTAGCCACGATTATATCCCAAGGAATGAACATGCTTTCAAAAGGTCCATTATAACTTTCACAAACATTCTGTGCCTACCTGCTTTGAAACAGCCTTCATCAACCATGTCATTAATCTAAAAGCTATTAATGGCCAAAGCACTGTGCATGTAGTTCACCATAAGACATGTAAATCTCAGGTTATAGAGATCAGGGAGGGGTTCATGTGCTTCATGACACATTCTTTTCAGTAATAGGAAGACAACTGGTAAATTAAACCAAAAATTGTCACAAGATACTCAGATTTTAATCTATATGGGTTTGATCCTCCATCAGAATACTTCCACTTAAGCACTTTATGCTGTCATTGATGTTTCATTCACATTGTGTTAAAATGCTAACTAGATGATTATGCATTCACAGGTTGTGGGTAAGGAGCTCAATATGGTGCAGTATTGATCTCTAAAAGATTAGATATAACAAAGCATTGGCAACAGTAGTGCTAGATGTGAGCCAGCCCATCTTTGTACCCATTTCAAATTACTCATTTCTCTTCTACCAGGATCATAGGAAGCCTTGCAGTAAATTTTTTAAAAGATGAGGCCACACCTAAATACCAGATACTTTATGATAATTTGAAGATGAACAAAGGAATATGATGCAGATAGATATCTACATCTAGACCAGTGTTTCCCAACCGTTGGTTTTTGGACTTCAATTCCCAGAAGCTTAAGTCAATTTCCCAAAACACTGATCAGCCAACATACTGACTTAGGCTTTTGGGAATTGAAGTCCCCCTGTGGAGTGTGGGTCTGACATTGGGAACCACTGATCTAGACAGAGAATATATGAATACCTACATTCACGTGTACATGTTACTGTTTTGTCATTTTCAAGAGGAGCAACAGGAGTTTTGGAAACTGCAGAGAGCTGCATAGCAATCGGCTAGCCTAACTCATCTGCATCATGTGCACCACTACGACAGTCTGCGTGCATTAAAATAATGAGTAAACTTTGGGTTCCAGTAGGGCAAGGACCCTCCTCTTGGAGCCTCCACAAACACCCAAGGGCCAACACTCTATAGGACTGCAAGTTAATCTAGATTTCAGAGATCTTTCCAAACACATTGTTCAATTTCAGTGCATTCAATTTTAGACTGGAAGCCTGTGGGCAAAACCTTGTATGTTGAAATCTTGTCACCACAATTTTTTTTCTAAATGCATTTCTTACCAAGTACCAAATTTCCATCATATTTCTTACCAGCTACAATATAAAATAGGGTTTTTATAGCTATAGTTTTCCTTCTTTCCTCTGTTTCCCATTACCATGGATTGGCCATGTTGCAGTAGGATAGCCATTTCACATGGAAGGGGAAATATTTTATTTATTTATTTATTTCAACATTTCTATCCTGCTTCCCTCACTGAAGAGTGACCCAAAGCAGTTTACAGCAAAATTAAAAACACGTAATAAAAACATCAAATAAAATCCCTGTCTAAAAGGTAATAAAATATCTTGTGATACTTTAAAGAAACATTGTTGTTTCTATTTTCCCCCTTGATTTTTTGCCCATCTATGCTGGATAGATGCTGTTGATTGAATAGATGAAAGCAAGAGAAAGGCGATCTTCTTTAGTAGAACATAGCACAGAGGTATGAATGGAACTGTGGGAAGAAAAAATGGTAAAGGTTGGAATCAGTGAAGCAAAGGGTAAAGAAAATGAAACTAAGGCAGATCAACGCAGGGCAAATGCCTAGGCATGCACCTGTTTGTGGATGTACAGCCCAGCTTAATGCTTAATTTTAAGATACATTCTAATGATGCAGTAGTAAAAATGAGAGAGCCAGTGTGGTGTAGTAGGTGGAATATAGGACTAGGACTCTGAGGACCTGGGTTCAATCCACACTCAGCCGCAGAAACTCACTGGGGGATGGCTGTGGTAAACTATTTCTTGAATATCTTGTACCTCAAAAATCTTATGAAGGTACCCATAAAAGCATTAATTTTATTTTATTACTAAAGTTGGCAAATTGCAGGAAGCAAAAATATAGATCAAGTGTTGGGAAGAAACTGGGGAAATGTGTGGATTTTATTTATATCTTTATATTTAAACTTATATCCCACCCATTAAGTGATAAAATTCACTATTCTGGGAGGCATGTACAAATTTTAAAACCCACACACAGTGCCACCCATTTTTTTAAAAAATAAAACAATATTGTTAAGAACAGTACACATTAAAGGTGACAAGACAGACATAAGAGGCATGAATTATTCCCTGAAGGGAAAAATGACACCCTATGCTTCCCTGAACAACTCTGTCTTCAAGAGTCTTTTAAAAACTGGGAGGGGAAAGGTCTGGCACACCTTCTGTGGTAGAAGATTGGACCCACCACCGGGAAGATTTGACTTCTGGTTACATCCTTTCTGATCTTTCTTAGTGTGGGTTGATATAACTGCCAGGTCTGGGATGATCAGGACAGATTGATACTTACTCTTCAGGAAATGCACTATGACAGATAGTAAAGTCCAAAACTATGTAGGGTTTTGTACACTAGCACTAACAACTTGAATCAGCTACAGAAAATCACAGGCAACCAGTGCAAGTTAACCAGGGTTGGAGGAATATGATCAAATTTATGAACTCCCATGATCAATATGACTACTGCATTCTGGACTTGTTGAATATTTCATATCAGCTTCATAGTTAGTCCTATTATTTATTTATTTATTTATTTATTTATTTATTTATTTATTTATTTATTTATTTATTTATTTATTTATTTATTTATTTATTTATTTATTTATTGTTAAATTTTTATACCGCCCACTCAGCCAAAGCCAACTCCGGGCGGTTCACAACAGTGGGTAAAAACAGAAAAAAACAAATAAAACAGATAAAAACCAGCAATAAGAACCCACCCCTAAAAAGAGAGGGGTGCAGGAACTGAAGAAACCATGGGGCAGGCATCCTCCCCTACATTAACCACCCAACGGAAGCCACCCCTCCACCTGCACCCCAAACTTGGCCCGCCAGCCAGGTTTTTAGTTTATTTATTTATTTATTTTTATTTATTTATTCAATTTATATCCCGTCCACTCAACACTCAACTTTTCTAAAGGGCAACAACTCCGTCTGGAGACGCAGTTCCACAGGCAGGAGGTTCCAAAGGGCCGGTGCGGACACGGAGAAGGCCCTCCTCCTTGTGCCAGAGAGGCGAGCCCCCCTGGCCGATGGCACTATTAGAGAGCCCCTCCGGTCCACTCTGGTTGGACAGACAGACATCCTTAGGGCGATGCGGTCTCCCTATGTTGAAAGCATTACAGTAATCAATCCTTAAGACTACAAGTCCGTGGATGAATGTTGTTAGAGCCCATCTGTATATAAAGGGGCAAAACTGGGCAATTTGTTGAAGACAGTGACTCACACAAGGTTAACAAAACAAGCAGTTTTAGTTAAAACATGGCTGCTTGCCAATATAGCATTTTGAGCTTATCTAAGGATACATGTGTTTATATATTTTCATTGCTGATCCTGAGCAACATAATCCTATCTGAATTTACTCCAAAGTAAAGTCAGTCCACATTACTGAATGGTGCTTGATCCTTGGCAAATGTGTTTAGACTTGTAGCCTTAAATCCTCTGTCCCTGAACAGCTGTTGTAAAGGCATTGTGGCACATCTCACAATATTATTTCACCCACCTGAGAAAATTTCCCTGACAAATTACACAATAAGCCAAACTCAAGTTTATGGAGAACATCAGCAAGTAGGAGAAGAAAAGCCTAATTACCCAGTGCTGAAAATGCCAGCTGGGAATTACTTTGGTGTTGGGACAAAATAGAGCGGTAAAGTCTATTCAAGGCTATTAGAGTGGTAACTGCTCAGGCAGTCTTCCCATTAGATGTCATTAGCTCATATTAGTGATGTGTGACGTTTGTTGCACATGCTATAGAATAATCTTTAATGGACCAAACAATCATGTTATTTTTCAGAGACCGGCTTAATTTATAGCACTGTATGTTTCAGAAATGGTCTGTTCAGTTTATCAACCCGTGGAATAAAGGAGCTGCTCATACTGTTCAATAACCCACATAAATTTGACAGAGTCACTTATGCAAATCTTTGCCTTAAAAAAACCAGGAAGTTGTAAGAATAAAGGGAGAGAGTGAAAGAGGGAGAAGACAGGGAGAGACACTTTCCGCATCACACACATATATACATAGACCATTACATTGACAATCTGTGGTCTAAGCAAGGAGTAAGCAACTCAACCAGCTGTTGTGGTATTTGCCTGTCCACCCTGCTCTGAAGATAGACTGCCAGACAGATTACAAAGATCTGATGTTAAAATAACCTGTTTTAAACAGCACTCCTGCCTACTAGGCATTTCAGGCACCTTCTTGCTCATCTAATAAAAATTGCTACATGCTGCCAATTCAATCCTGATATATGTTAACTCTTACCACAATTATAAAGTCTACCAGTCCCTTCTTCCAGGGTCACTCTAGGTTTGTGCAGTTTGGGTAAGGTGGCACATGCTGGCTCTTCTTGTGAGAAGAACAATTGGAGACTAATCCCATAAACTTCAGTGTACCAACACAGAAAACCTACAGATTCTCAATTGCAGGCGCACCCCCCCAATAACGGACACAGACAACATTGAAAGTGGATAACAGCATCGGGCCACATTTATTGATTCAATGCCCTAGTCCGAATTATAAATTTGTATTGGTAAAACGACCAATCATAATTCATAAGGCAAGCAGGCCGAAGTAACACTGGTAAGGTACCACCCCAAAATTGCCAACGGCAATTGGTTACAATGTATCAATTTGTATCAATTTGTTTGTTGACAACAAACAAATTGTTGACCGTAGTCAATAACTAACTCATGACCCCACCCTCTGACGCGTATCCGTGAAATCACAGGGGTGATGCATGCTGGTTAGCAATCGTCATCACCCCATCGCCTGGTTCGTCGTTGACCGGACAACGTTTAACTAATTTATTCCTGTCTAGTGTTGTCCAGTCAATTGCGAACCTGCCGGATACTTGTGGGTCATACTGTTTACCTTACCAGTGCTACCCGCCACACGGAGGGGCTTCAAAGAAGACCTGACGCCCCCCCCCAGACCGTCAGCTCGGTCAACAGGCCTGCTCGCCAATCACCCAACAGGAGGTCCATACCTCCTCGCGACAGATGGACCCCATCCCCTGCGTACAAGTCATAATTTTGTAGGCTAATATCGGGGTGATGACTGACCCATCCCCAAGCCCTGTCGGCAAGAAACCGCGCCACCGCCCTATTGACCGTGCGCCTATCGCGGTCAAGGGCCAGGAGGTTAACGCCCCCTCTATAGGAATGGCGCGGGACAATGTCCGCAAAACCAGGGTTGTGGCAGGCCAGACATAATGCAAGTAGGCGAGGTCCTCGCAAATCGCATGCTTAAGCTATAAGCCGGTGACCTGGCCCAAATCATTGCCCCCCAGGTGGATGATGAGAATGTCAGGCGGGTCAGCACCCAGGCCAGAAAAAAGGAAAGGCCGCAGCTCCCGCCATAACATCCCAGGCTTACCATGCCATGTGAGACTGGCGTGTTCACCCAGTCCCAGTCGGGGTCTCCACTCTGTCGCCGCAGCGTAACGCGCTGCCCTGTGCACATAGCTGTGGCCCACCAGCCATACTGTCACCGGCGTAATACGACACCCAGGGTCTGTAAGAAAATTGAGAAAATTGAGAAAAAAGACGGGAAGGTGACTGGATTGGTACTCATGGCGGAAGTGGGCGCACATAAAACTGAAAACATTGCGAGCCCCACCTCCCCATGCTGCGTATGCCAGCCCCAGAGTACCCAAAAGCAGCTGCTGTAGAGGCTGCACCAGTACGGAATGAATATGTGCCATAACGGGCACCTGTGAGGGCACTCCCTGTCACCTTCCAAAACTGAAATTTAGTAAGGGGAGACCCATCTTGGTGACAGAAAAACGGGCCGTGGTGCATGCCACGCAGTGCCAGGAACTCCTGTAGGGCACCAACCGGACAGATGTCTGCCAAAGAACACCGTAGCAGTCTTACACCACTGCCTACGCCATGCTGATCTGTATTAGAGGAGCGTATCCTCAACTGGGCCCAGTCTTTGGCAACATAGACATCCTCGAGTTCCAGTGCCCTACAACTTGCAGCCGCCTTATACAGCATCTCAAGCTCGCTGTCGCGGAGCGCTCCAAAAAGGCCACCGTTGTAGCCGCATGAAGTGGGCTGCCTCATTTCCAAAACAGAGGCCAGGCCAGCCCCGGGCCAATTGGGTAAAACCCTGGGTAAATCTTGCATCCGCCTTACTCAACATCTCAAGCTCGCCGATGCGGAGGGCTCCAAAAAGGCCACCGTTGTAGCCGCATGCAGTGGGCTGCCTCATTTATCGAAACTGAGGCCAGGCCAGCCCCGGGCCAATTGGGTAAAAACCCTGGGAAAATCTTGCATCCGCCTTACTCAGCATCTCAAGCTCGCCGATGCGGAGGGCTCCAAAAAGGCCACCGTTGTAGCCGCATGAAGTGGGCTGCCTCATCTATCAAAACAGAGGCCAGGCCAGCCCCGGGCCAACTGGGTAAAAAACCCTTGGTAAATGGGGTGGCGGTCGGCCGGGAAACGCCCGCGCCCGCGCACCCACCCCTCCCAAACATGTCTCACCCAGAAGTCATTGGTGCCGTCCACACGACCTCCCACTTTGGCCACAAAAGCCAACCCGACAGCTGAGATGCTATGGTGCGTGGTGCAAGGCCCTAGGCATACCGGTAAACCATGAACCGCAGAACATGGGCTACCGGGATCGGCCAGGTTCCTGGCAGTCGGAATCGGGTACATAATACTCTGAAGGAACTAAATGCGTGGTGATACGCCTTACTCATGCATGGCGCTGGTGACAGGCCAATCGCCCGGTTCACCTCTCCTCGCCAACGTTCCATCTCTCGTCCAGGAGTGGCGAGGGAAATTCCTCCGCATCCGGGGGCCGAGGCACGGAACCGGGAGATCTGTAGGCGGGACAAAGCAGCAGCAATATCCTTATCAACCCTTGGGACATGCCTGGCCCCGCAGGGAACGTTGAGGCACAGGTTGCATAACACAAACCAACACACTAGCCCCATAACCCCGGGCGATTTGGAAATCTGTGCAGTGACGATGCGGACAACAGCCGCGTTGCCATGCCAAAATTGCACAACTGAGTTGGCCCACTCCTTGCCCCATAGCATCAAAGCACCCAGGATAGGGAAACATTCCAGATACGTGAGACCATGCAGGCGACCCTTGCCTGCCCAGTATGGTGGCCACCCACCATAGGCCCTCTTCCAATTGAAGTACATCCCGTAAACCCAGGAATCCTGAGGCATCGTACTGCATCTGAAAGCAAGTGGGAGCCAGGAGATCAGACCCCAAAATGACACCCCGGTGAACCACCTCTGGATCTATGGCCAGACAAGCACGTCTGCCCCGATACCCCGGGTAAATCTGAGCCTGTGGTGGGGCCTGGAGAATCCCGCCATGGCATCGCACCAGCGCAGAGCAAATGCCCTGCCCGGTGCTACGACCCTGCCAGCTAAACTGGGTTGACCACGTAGCACCAAAAATTCCCTCAGTGATGCCATGCGCTCGGCCAGCCAGACCGAGACAAGGGCCACTAGCCTTGGAACCTTATCCCACTGCAACCTAGAATCCTGCGCTACCGTGTTACTCTCCACCCCAGGAATACTAGCTGTGGAGATGGGCCCTCGGTCTTTTCGGGCGCTAAAGGGACACCCAGTTCCTCCATTAGCGTCTGAAATGTGTTGAGGAGACGTGTGTACGTGTCCCAGCCCCGTTCAGCCCCGAATAAAACCATCCAGGGAATGGGCTACAGACCGGGACCCTGACCTGCGGACAAAAGCGCAATCTAGGAAAGTGGTGAAACGCTCGAATACCGAGCCCCAATGGAATAGCCAAAAGGCATGGCATCATTGAAATAATATGCTCCCCGGCACGGGGGTGCAGGGACAGGGCCAGCGACTATGCCCGCATAGACCCTATTGTCAAAGCTAGCAGCTGCCACCTCCTCCCTCCCCTTAAGGGATAAAAGATTGGGGGCATCCTGAGGGGACCTATTACCCATGAAAGGGATCCGGAACCCCTGCCTAGAACCCTGAAGGAGAGAATCCACCTCCCCTCCCTTCGGGTACCATGTGAGCCACGCTCCAACATGTCCACCTTAACTGGGGAGGGAGCCCTTCGGTGAACTAGATCCATCTGCGGCAGTCTTGCCAGCCCCCTGTCTGCCCCACCCTCTGCCCCGCATGCTTCTAGGCCTGGGACAGGCAGAGGCCGCATGGGGGCCAACACAGTTGGGATACTTCTGTCTGTATTGCAAGTCTTCCCCTCGGAGAAGCCATTGGACAAGAAAGTCCAGCACAGCAGGCGGGCTGGAACCCCCCGCCCCGCCCCCTGGCAGGTGACCTATGCTGGGGCCGCCTGCTGAACCACATGCCCACAATGGTATATCTCCCCAGGCGCAGGGCGCGTGGGCGTCACGTACAAAAGCCGCAGGCTCTGGCCTGGCTAATCCCGCCTAATCACGGGGTGCGGGGAAATCCGCCTACGGCATTCCTCGTCACAAGCCAACCACGCTGGGCCCGGAAAGTAAACCATCGCCCGGCAGACGTTGTCCAAATACTGGACCATCGGGATTGCCAGATCCGGCCGGGCCCTAAGGTACACCGCCATGCATATGATGCAGGCCGGCAACCATTTGGCCCACATACTTGGTGGCTTGCGAAAACGTGCCTGCCACTATCCTTCTCATTCTGCCCCTCCCTCTCTCCTTGATGGGCACCTTATTTAGGAGCGCGAAGATATCCACGCACTCCCCCCGCCAAATTTACTCTCTGGCGGCCTGTGCCAAGCGGTAACTCAGCGGTAAGGAATAGGGGCTTGGACCAACCCGGCCACCCAAAACATTCCCCTCAGGGTAGGGAACACCCCCCACCACGGGGCCCTGGGTGTTAGCTGTCATCGCCAGGTGAGGCGTCAGTGGGTACACCGCCGCACCACCCGCGCTAGGCCAAGGCCATTGAAAAGCCCCCCCCCCATATTGGGAATGTGTGTGGATGTACTTGCTTACACCGTATACTCACATGCTGCACCCCCGCGGGCCGCCCCCACCGGGGTTCCGGCCCACTGGGGGCGTCGGAGCTCACGACCGACGTAGAGCTCATCACCGGGGCCTGACCTGCACCTGGCTGCTGGCTGGGGAGCTGCGAGGCAGTGGGCGAAACCGCGCCACGCGCCTGAAGCAGCTCAACCCTCCCTGTCGGCTGTTGTCCTCCTGCCGGCAGCGCCTCAAAAGGAACCCCAAAGGGAGGGCCCCCGCCTGACTGGCCCGAGCCAACGACGCTTCAAGGGCCGCCAGGCGGGCCAGTAAGGCTTCCACGTTGACCTGGGGCCAAGGGCCGGCCGGCCCGCACGGTCCAAGGCGTGGGTACAGGTCGCTGTACCCCAGGACCCGAATATGGCCATTGGCCAACACCGAAGCCCGGCAGGGTCGGTGGAGAAACCTGCCAAGGCAGGGGGCCGCACCACCCCCCAAGGCTAGAGGGCCCCGGGAGAGGCTGCGACCCAAGAGCAGCAGGCCCGCCTGGTGGGCGGGTGCAGGAGCGGTGTCCACCGCTCGCGGGCCGCGGGCCGGAGCCCCTACCGCGCCCGCAAACTGTTCGCCCGCTCCGGGCCAAGGGGCGATAGACCCCATTCCGCCGGTCCCGGCAGGGGCCTGCAAAGGCGGCTGCTGGGGAGGCAGCACCGCGGTCCTCCGACCCGGGTTGCGCCTCCTAACAGCGCGAGCCGCACTCAAAGCTGCCTTCTTCTTCGAAGGCATCTCCACCGAAGCAAAGGGAAGCCGAAAGGAAGAATCGCTACCAAAAGGCTTCCCGGTAAGCTAAAGAGCGACGGAGACACAGGGGAAAAGACTTCTCCGCTCCGTCGCTGAGGTAAAATGGCAGCTCGGCTGCCTCGTGGCCATCCCTTTTATAAGGGAGCTGGCCACGCCCCTAACTACCCGGATTCTCTGTCCTGTGGGGGGGGGCCGCAAAGGGCGCGGCGGCCATTTTGGCGCCGCACTTGCAATATCACCACCACCACCACCACAAAAAAGAAAGCTTAGTACTCTTCTTTGAATAAACAAAACCTTATTCCAGCTTTCTTCAGTCATTTCCCTATATGAGTTGATATCCATTTCCTATGTGATCTCAGATGCAAGGCAAAACCAATGGCAAAATGTCAAGAATATGAGATTTAGACACTATTAGTGTACAGTAGTTTCTACTAGGCAGGCAAATGGCAAACATATCAGATGTATTGTATTCACAGCTTTTAGGTAACATTCACATTTATTGTATCAGGAGATTTGCAGTAGTTCTTGAATTTGGCAAGTCCAAATGATTATAAAAAGTTAAGCAAAGCTTTCATGATTATCTCCTCTGTGACACAATGTTTTCATTTCACTATTAGTAAAGCATAAATGTACAATACAGTGACACATTTTCGGGCCACAGGATATAATTATTTGCAGTGTTACGAGATGAGGCAATAAAGAATAGAAACGTGTTATTTGCCCACAGGGTGCCTTCTGAAGTGTTAAACTTGTAATGTAACTGGAAAAATGCAGATATTTAGTATTCCCAGCTAGGCTTTAAAACTTTTCTTTGGTACAGATCTAAGTGTGTGGGGAAAACCATTATTCAGAGAGATGCCTGGTGAAAGATTTGAAAGTGTTTGCAACTAGTTAATTAATTAAAATTGACCACCTGTTAGAGGCTGCATTGTCAGAAGTGTGGGAGTTTTACTATCTGAACAGAAAGACATTGTATCTTCTCTGAGATTTTCATTATTATCAGAGTATGACTTGAAGACTCTTTTTTAAAAAGAATTCCTAGAGATACACATTATCCACAATGTAAATAGCAGTTAATCTGTCATTCTCTGTCTAGGTAAAGCAAAAACACATAGAGGTATAAAAAGCTGTCATGTTGTAGGGCAGATCAATGATACTGTCTGCTACAGTATGGTTTATCCTAACAGGCAGAACTGTCTCTGCGTTAGATAGGATTCCATTATCAAAGCTTTCTAAGTGACATTTTTGTAATTCAGACTGCCACGAGGTGTACCAGTGTTTTGTTAAATGTGAAGCACTGCATGATGGTGCTTCTCCAACAATAACACCAGTTCCTTCTGGTATTTTGGACTATGCTTATCATAGGTGTTTTGCACTATGTATGCTATCTGGGGCTTCTGGGAGTTGAAGTCCAAAATATCTAACTGGCAGAGGACTCCCCAATCTAGAAGTATTTAAACAGAACCCAAACTATTCCCAGATGATAATCATTCAGTCCATTATTGAGAAGTGTGTACAGTACATTCAGAAAACATATGTTAGCAGAAAGTGGACTTTTCTAAGTCAGGAACAAACTCAAGACCCATCATCTGAGAGCTCCTTACTGTTTCATATCTTAGTTATCTAAAGATATGATTAAATTGACTCCTTGCAAGTTGAAGAGATGATTTGCTTTACCCAAGCATAAAAAGGTGAGTATAATAACATAGTCCCAATGTCATTCCAAAGGTATTTGTGCCCCAAATTTTCTAATATACCATGCAATCTTTCTCAAATGTATGCTTGTCTACAAAAATGTTTACCCATTTACTAGTCAACCACTGCATGAGTGTGGGCAAAACCTCAGCCTCCTGCAGAGGCTACATGAGGAAGAATGGTGATCATTGTCAGGGAAAGTGGATCACATGAGAAAATACAGTTACAATTCAAACATTCTAATAAGTAATTCCAAAGCTCATTTCCCCACCTTTTGGCGAGAGGAGTCATTTTAATTTCCACACCTAAAAAAAGCCCATTTTAAATATTGTCTTTAGTTAATGAGTAAGCAAAGCTGATCCATATTCAGTAAACTAGCCATGTTTGCTTGTGGAAGAATCTGACTTTAGACTGGCCCCTTACAAATACAGTATTCAGTTTCCAAACATGGTTGTGGAATGTGTGTTTTGTTTTTTGGAAATTAGCAAGTCAATTGCTATGTGCTTGCCACTGTCCTCTGCTATCTTCAGCCCCCCTCATCTGCATGACTGTTTGTGGAATGGACATTCCACTTAGAAGCTGAAAACATGGGAGAGCAGTTATAGTAAAGATGCTGTGACAAGAACCACAGCATCCATGATGGTGATGACAGAAGTACTGGATCAACAACATGAGAAACTCTTCTATAGATTGTTGTGGTGCCTGAAGACATCTTAATGAGAGGGTTGTACATCTAATGCATATAATATAGGCAGCACAGATCTTGTGTAGTCCTCGCAACAACAACAAAAGCTGTAGAGGACACTGAGTTTTGACCAAAAAAGGAGATACTTGGTGTCCTGTTAATTCCCTGCCCGTTGATCGAAAGCTGTTGCACATTCAGCTGTTCTGCCAGACATTAAGTCCTGGACAAACTACAGATTACTCAGAATTCCACTAAATAACCTCTGTTCTCTTTCTTCTGTTTATTTGGTCTAGGAAAATACCCAATAATTACTTCTTTCTATGTTTGATCCAATTGGTTTTTAGTCCTACTCCTGAGTTTCTGCTACCATTGTTCCAATTCCACTCTAAAACAAGACTACAAGTGCCATTTCTTATGTCCATGGTACTGATCGTACCTTGTAAGTCACATCCCTTCTCAACTATTAAGCATTTTCCTGGACAATTTAAAACCTTTGACCATTCCAGTTGAGTGCTGAAAAAACAATTAATTAGTCCATCTATCGCTTTTATATTGGAAATGCTACTACAGAGAAGGCATGCCAAAGAGTTTCTGTTTTTCAACTGCCCCTAAGCATGCTGTATCCCAACTTCACATTTAATGGCAGGCTGCTGTAATCATTTGCTTAGCACTGCAGTATTCTGAAATGTTTTTCAAAGAAAATAACACACCTGACACTGGAAAGAAAGAGCACCTCCTCAAAAGGTTAATATCTTAAGCCTTGTTATGTTTGTGATGGGTGTACAAGAAAGGATATATGCTGAAGTCCGACTCACTCCCCCACCCCTCAAAATGTGCTGATATGTAATGTCATTTTTCTCATTTCCATTCTTCCCTTTTGGCATGTTGTGAAATGCATTTAAGTAAGTGACTCTGTCAGAAGAGAAACAGTTTTAGCTGTGGTCGACATGAGATAGGTTATGCACTGCATTGCATGCACTTCTTATAATACTCAAACTGCAAGGACTGCAGACCCTTAAGAGGAGTTAAGGTTGATTTAATGCTAGATGCACTAAATTGTTTGCGTACCTTCACAGTCAAATATGATATAACTGACAATTTCTCTTTTCTAGGTAACAACTCATGCAGCTGATTGTTAGGCTCACATTTCTTCCTGCTTTAGAAGCATTTGTTGGGCTGTTATGCTGAAACAATCTGTTTACTTGCATAAAAATATTAATGTTACAGAATGATCAGGGAGTTTTCCCTGTTGAGCTCAGTAGAGATTTCATTTGAGCAGATATCTACCAGATTTTATTGCAAATTATGTTTGCTTTGACCTGTTCAGAATAACTAGTTGTACAAAGCTTAACTGGGAGGTGAATTTGCTATAAATAAGTGAAAGCCATTCTGCTCATCCATAGTCAAGCTTCCATAGAATACACAAGGCATCTGGATTTCTCTGTGCTACATGATACCCAGTTCTGTGCAGATTTAGTTGCCATGCGAAATGCATGCTTAGTTGCAAGTAAAATGTTGCTGAACTCCATGGGACTTGCTACTAAAACATCCTAAAGAGGGTTGCACTGCATTTCCCACTGCATTCAGTAAGACTGTGTCTCACTAGGATTGCAGTCTTAGTAGGTTTAAGCACCTTCTTCTTGAACTTTACAGACTTAACATTTCATGTACTGTTGTTTTATGCACTTCATGTAAGAAAGGAAGAAAGAAAAATTCTAAACACATAAAATATTTTGTTGTATTTGAATGAGTTCATCACAGTCAGAAAAGAGCATTTTAAAGTGTTTTCCCCATAACAAGAGAAACGATATACTGTACATATAGAAATCATCTGAACAACAGATACAAACAAAACTCTGTGCATTTGCTGAAAAGTTGTTTTACTTTAATACATATCACATTAGTGTAATGGATAGACAGATTGATAAAATCAGTAAAATCTTTCTGACAATATTCTTCACATTAAAAGTGGAAATACCTTTCTTTTGTCACCCATCTAATATGTATACAAGTGACCTAAATGCAGTTAGGTGGAGACAGAATTATGAGAGACCTTATTTCATATTGTTAACAGATCACTTCATGTGACTCAACACCATACACAAACTGACAGGGCATCAATAAAACTTCAGCTTTCCATGATACAGCTGAGCTATCTTACCTACCAAAAGCATTTTCAATTAACAGCCAACCAGAAAGCCAAACACGCTGCATTTCACTTCAGCTTGGCTTATATATCTATCCACACAACTGATCTGACCTTACAGTGGAAGAGGCTAATAAGAGAATTCAAAATCTCAGTACCTGGGGCTGTTCTTCATTGAATATAGAAAACCAAAGAAACCAAAAGAAAATAATCAAACAGGTTCCTACCCCAGTGCCGTGGTATCTCTACAAAGTACTGTAGCACTTACAAAACTTATTCATGACAATTACCACTTTCCAACACCCAATTTGAAAGCTTCATGGACCGCACTATCCTGAGTGGACAACTAGGAATGGCAAAACAGAAATTATTCAAAAAAAAATCAGCATTTAAAAGATTCTCACTTTCCATTCTATAAACAAACTTATAAGTCCAACATATATATTGCCACATCCTAAATATGGGGAATACTAAGAAGCACATAGTCCCAAGTAAAGACAGAGAGGCAAGCACAGACATACAAACAGTAATGACTTTTTCCTACCTTGATAGACTTGGAAGGCTGGCATTTCACCTGATGGGACACTGATGCAGTTTGATTCATGTTTCAGCACCCAGGACAGTGCAAACCTCACAGGGAGTGACAGGTTAGAATGAGATCCGTTCTTCCTGTGCAGACTTCAGCTGTTGCTCCTTTCACAAGAGGGCTTTTCACCCTGGAGACTGGAATGCTGACAGATGTGTGTGAATCTCTCTCTCTCTCTCTCAGCCTTAAAGTTGGCTGTGCATCTGATTCACCGTTCTTAATATTGCCAAAGTGTTGCGGGAGGAAACACCAAAGCCTGTGCGTAGCACAAGGAGAGCTCAGGCACTGTCTCCATTCACTTATGCTGCACCTCTCCAGCACGGAGAATGTGACAGCTCCTCAGTGCAGCCAATGATCGCTATGCACTATCCCTTTGAAAAAGAGCAGAATACCAGAAAACTGCATCAGTATGTACTGCAGCTCGGTGGCTTAAAGAAGCATGCTCTCCCTTGGAATTAATCTATCGTAATTACACATGAACCGTTGAATACTGATTGCATACACACAAACACAAAGAGAAGTTATAGAATTATCAGATGCCTTTTCTGTTTCCTTCAGTGGCCACTAGAAAAGCAGCAGGAATTCAAAGGAGAGGAAAGGGTGAGGCAAACCTAGAGTGAGTTTGCCAAAACTGCTCTCCTCTTTATCCACTCTCAGCTGAATGTGAAAGGAACTATCTGGCTATTTTTCTCATTCCATGAAGCCCACTAGTAGTGTACACACAAACAGCACACATTTTGTAAGCATTGCTCTTGTGCTCTTTGTTCCATGGGTCCAGGTAGTAGCTGGACTCCCTCTACAAAGAGAGTCTCCAGTTTAGGCAAGGATATTGGTATCATTAATCTATATCAGCTAGTAGCAGAACGACTGCCCAGTGGAGGGACAGACTAGATCCCTGCAATGACACTGTACCTCTGTACACAGGGAGGCTGGGACATCATGCCCATCTTTCTGGTGGCATTTGCTGCTGTCCATGTAAGAGCAGAATTAGAAAGATGAACCCCATCATTAGTAAATTGATCAACAAAAACAAATGTGCTGAACTCTAAGCATTAACACACCTAATTACATGCAATCAACCCACCCACTCCTACTTTTTTGACCAGTTTGTGCAAGAAGGCCACAGGCAGCACACTTTCCGATACTGAACAATACAGAAAACCTCTGTAAGCACAGTCTGAATGTTGACAACACCAGTGACCACAGTCAGGATAGTTTACAGGATATCTTCTTGTCATCACCAACATTCACACTTGCTGAAAAACAGTCAGGACAATTGATTTGTGTTTGGGTGAAGAGTGGTTAATGGGGGGTGGGGAATCTGCTTCTAGGATTTTCTGTTGCTTGGTGTCTCTTTATGAATGATTGTAAGCACAAAGGATTCTACCTCAAACTAGAAAACAAGAGGATATCCTGTATGTAGACCATCTTAACTACTGTCATTGGTATTGTCAACCTTAAGCTGTCTTTTGCTATGTGAAGCTTGGCATCCATTCTTCTACTGGCAATGCAGGCAAGATATTGTGCAGCTATAACATAGTGTTGATTGATAAATAAACTGAACAAGACGACATGAAAAAGCACAAACAGATTTATTTTCTAGTGTAGAAAGTTTAAATTTTTATTTTATAACAGTGGTTCTCAAAGTGGGGCCCATCCCATGGGGGGACTTCAATTCCCAGAAGCCTAAGTCATTACATTGGCTGATCAGTGGTTTGGGGAATTGAAATCCAAAAATAAAAAGTTGGGAAACACTGCTACAGAATGTCATTGCAGGTGCACCCCCCAATAAAGGACTCAGACACAAATGAAAGTGGATAACGGCATTGGGCCACATTTATTGATTCATGCCCTAGTCCGAATTATACATTTCTATTGGTAATTGACCAATCATAATTCTTAAGGCAAGCAGGCCGAAGTAACACTGGTAAGGTACCACCCAAAATTGCCAACGGCAATTATTACAATGTATCTATTTGTATCAATTTGTTTGTTGACAACAAACAAATTGTTGACTGTAGTCAATATCTAACTAATGACCCCACCCTCTGACGTGTATCCGTAAAATCAGGGGGTGATGCATGCTGTCTAGCTGTAGCCATCACCCCATCGCCTGGTTCGTCGTCGACCGGACAACGTTTAAACAACTTATGCCTATCTAGTGTTGTCCAGTCAATTGCGAACCTGCCGGATACCTGTGGGTCATAAATGTTTACCTTACCAGTGCTACCCCCCACCCGGAGAGACTTCAATAAAGGCTCGACGCCCCCCCCAAGACCGTCAGCTTGGTCGACAGGCCTGCTCGCCAATCACCCCACAGGAGGTCCATACCTCCTCGCGACAGATGGGCCCCATCCCCTGAGTAAAGCTCGTAATTTTGCAGACTAACGGCGGGGAGGCTAATGACGCGTCCCCCACCCTTGCCGAAAAGGAACCGGGAAATAGCCCCGTTCACGGAGCGTCGGCTCAGTCAAGAGCCCCGAGGCCAAACGCTCCCCTGTAAGCATACCGCGGTATCGTGTCCGACCAAATGAGGGTTGTCGCAGGCCACACATAATGTGAGTAGGGCAGGTCACTGCAAATTGCAAGGTTGCGCGATAGGCCAGTGACATGTCCCAAGCCATCGCCCCCAAGGTACATAACCAGGACATAGGCGAGTCAGCATCCCCGATGTATAAAAGGAATGGCAACAGTTCCCGCCATAACATGCCGCGCTTACCATGCCACCTGAGATGTGCGGATGCACCCGGTCCCAGTCGGGGTCCCCACTCTGTCGCCGCAGCATAACGCGCTGCCCTGTGCAGCGTAACGGGCTGCCCCGTGCAGCGTAACACGCTGCCCCACGCAGCGTAACGCGCTGCCCTGTGCACGTGGCCACGGCCCACCAGCCATACTGTCACCGGTGTAATACGACACCCAGGGTCTGTCAAGGAAAAAAGGGGGGGAGAAACAATGCAGTGACTAAAGTGGTACTCGCGGTTGAAGAGGGCGAACACAAAACTGAAAACATTGTGATCCCCACCATCCCATGCGGCGTTTGTCAGCCCCGGAGTACCCAAAACAGCTGCAGTAGAAGCCACCCCTATCCCGAACGAATGGGTGCCGCAACGAGCCCCAGAGAGGCCCACACTGTCCAGTGCCTTCCCAGTCACCCTCCAAAATTGAAATTTAGTAAGGGGAGACCCATCTTGGTGACAGAAAAACGGGCCATAGTGCGTGCCACGCAGTGCAAGGAACTCCTGTAGGGCACCAACCGGACAGATGTCTGCCAAGGAACATCGTAGCAGTCTTACTCCACTGCCTACGCCGTGCTGATCTGTTTTAGAGGAGCGTATCCTCAACTGAGCCCAATCATTGCAAACATAGACATCTTCGAGTTCCAGTGCCCTACGACTTGCATCCGCCTTAGACAGCATCACAAGCTCGCTGATGCGGAGCGCTCCAAAAAAGGCCACCGTTGTGGCCGCATGAAACAGGGCTGCCTCATACCTATCGAAACATAGGTCATGCCAGCCCCGAGCCAGTTGGGTAAGGACCCCAGGGGAAATTGGGTGGCGGTCGTCCAGGCTACGCCCACGTTCCCGCACCCACCCCTCCAAAACGTGTCTCACATGGAAATCAGTGGTACTATCCGCATGACCTCCCACCTTGGCCATAAAAGCCAGCGCTGACAACCTGGATGCTATGGTGCGGGGTGCAAGGCCCTGGTATGCAGGTAAACCATGAAACGGAGGACGTGGGCCACTGGGATCGGCCAGGTATCTGGCAGTCGAGATTGGGTACAAAATGTCCGAAAGGAAACTAACGCATGGTGATACGCCTTACGCGTGCGTGGCGCCAGCGACATGCCGATCGCCCGGTTCACCTCTCCTTGCCAAAGGTCCATATCTCCTCCGGGAGTGGCGAGGGAAATTCCTCCGCATCCGGGGCCAAGGCGCGGAACCGGGAGATCTGCAGGCGGGACAAAGCGTCAGCAATATCATTATTGACCCCCAGGACATGCCTGGCCCTGAACAATACATTGAGGCGCAGGCTGCGCAATACAAACTGGCGCACTAGTTCCATGACCCTGGGATTTAGAAGTCTGTGAGTTGACAATGTGGACAACGGCCGCATTGTCACACCAGAAATGCACCACCGAGTTGGCCCACTCCTCACCCCATAGCATCAAAGCCCCCAGTATGGGAAAAATTCCAAATATGTGAGATCCCTCAGGCGACCCGTGCCTGACCAGGCTGGTGGCCATCCACCATATGCCCACTTCCCATTGAAGTACATCCCATAACCCAGGGATCCCGAGGCATCAGACTGTATCTGAAAGCGAGGTGAAGCCAGGAGGTCAGACCTCCAAAATGAGACCCCATTGAACTCCCTCAGGAACTGGAGCCATATGTGCATATCTGCCCTGATGCCCCGTGTCAGTCTCACCCTGTGATTGGGGCCTGGATAAGCCTGACATGGCGTCGCACAAGCGCCGAGGAAATGCCCTGCCAGGTGCGACCACCCTGCAAGCGAAGTTAAGGTGACCATGTAGCACCTGCAGTTCCCGAAGGAATGCCTTGCGCTTAGCCAGCAATCCCGAAATGAGGGCCGCTATCCTGGCCACCTTTTCCCCTGGCAACCTAGACGCCTGCGCTACTGTGTCCATCTCCACCCCCAGGAATACTAGCTTAGTGGATGGGCCTTCGGTCTTTTCGGGCGCCAAAGGGACACCGAGTTCCTCCATTAGCGTCTGAAATGTGTTGAGGAGACGTGTGCACGTGTCCCAGCCCCGTTCACCCCCGAACAAAAGTCATCCAGGTAATGGGCTACAGACCGAGACCCTGACCTACGGACAAATGCCCACTGCAGGAATGTACTAAAACGCTCGAAGGCCAAGCAGGAAATGGAACAGCCGAAAGGCATGGCTTTGTCAAAAATAATATTCACCCTTGAATTTGAAACCCAGCAACTCAAAGTCACCCGGGTGCACCGGCAGGAGACGAAAAGCTGACTTAATGTTGCACTTAGCTAACGGTGCACCCGGGCCACATGAGCGCACCATGCGCAATGCCCGGTCAAAGGATGCATACCTGATCGAGCACAGGTCATCAGGGATAGCATCCCCGACCGAGCGACCGGCTGGGTAGGACAAGTGATGAATCAGGCGGAACTCGTCCGGGGACTTCTTGGGCACTAGTCCCAGTGGGGATACTTTAAGGTTGGGGAACGGGGGCGCGGGAAAAGGGCCAGCGACCCTGCCCGCGTCAACCTCCTTATTAATGCTGGCAGCAGCCACCTCCTCCCTTCCTCTAAGTGACAAAAGGTTGGGTGCGTCTTGAGGTGACCTATCCCCCGTGAAAGGAATACGAAACCCCAGTTGAAAACCATGAAGTAGGTACACTGCGTCTGCCCTCCTCGGGTACACTGCGAGCCAACGCTCCAGCATGTCCACATTAATTGGGGAGGGGGCCTTTCGGTGGACCCGCTCCCTCAGCGGCAGTCCTACCTGCCCCTTGTCCACCCCTGCCCCTGCCCCTGAATCCTCCCGGCCTGGGACAGGCAGAGGCAGCATGGGGGCCAGAACAAGAGGGACACTCATGCCTGTACTTGCAATTCTTTCTGTTGCAAGAACCATTGGACGAGAAGGTCCAGCACAGCAGGCGGGCTGGAACCCCCTGCCCCGCCACTTGGCGGGGAACCTGTACCGGGGCTGCTCGTTGGACCGCATGTCCACAATGATATCTGTCCCCGGGCGCCGGGCGCGTGGGGGTCATATACAGAAGCCACAGCTTCTGGCAGGGCTCGTCCCACCTCATCTCTGGGTGCAGTGGAATCCTCATGCGGAATTCCTCGTCGTAAGCCAGCCACGACGGACCCGGGAAGTCGACCATAGCCCGGTAAATGTTGTCCAAATACTGGACCATAGGGATGGCCAGATCCGGCCTGGCCCTGAGGTAAACAGCCATGTAAATTAGGTACACTGGCAACCAATTTGCCCATGTACGTGGCGGCTTACGACGACGTGCCTGCTCCTTATCCTTCTCATCCTGCCCTTCCCTCTCTTCCTTGGTGGGCTCCCTGTTGAGAAGGGAGAAGATGTCCACATACTCGCCCCTCCAGATCTTTTCCTTGTTGGACTGGGCCAGATGGTCCCCTAGGGGCAAGGAAAACCCCGCTGTCGGCAATGCCGACACCTGCACAGAGGGAAGTGCGGGCAAAGCAAAGGGGGCCTGTACCAACCCGGACACCCCCAACACATTCCCTACCGCATAGGGGGCACCACCCCAACCCGGGCCCTGGGTCAGGGATGAAGTCGCCGGGTGGGCCGGAGGCGGCTGCACCGCCGCACCACCCGTGCGAGGCCATGGCCACTGAAAACCCCCCCCCAAGGAAGTCAGTTGTGTGGGTGCACTAGCTTGAACTGCATACTCACCCGATGCACCCCCACGGACCGCCCCACCGGGGGTTCCGGCGCGCTGGGGGCGTCGGAGCTCACGACCGAAGCTGAGCTCGTCGACGGGGCCAGATCAGCACAAGTCTGCTGTGCCTGCTGAGTGGGGAGCTGTGAGGCAGTGGCCGCCACCGGCCCGCGCGCCTCAGGCAGCTCGACCCGACCCGTCGCCTGCCGCTGCCCGGCAGCCAAAGGATCAACCTGGAACCCGAAAGACGCCCCCGCTTGGTTGGCCCTTGCCAGTGATGCCTCGAGGGCCACTACGCGGGCCAGAAGGGCCTCCCCGTTAACATAGCCCCCAGCCCCGACAGGGGGCAAAGGGCCAGCCGGCCCACAAGTAACGGGCACCTGTCCAGGTCCCTGTGCCCCAGGGGCCGGATACGGCCAAGAGCCCATACTCGGCCCTTGAGGGGCCGTGGGCATGCCCTGCCAAGGCAGGGAACCCAACCACCCCCCATGGCTCGATCCCCCCATGGGGAACTGTGCACCCAGGGAAGAAGGCCCAGCCGCACGGACCATGCCAGGGGCAGTGGCCATCGTTTGCGGGCCAAGGGCCGAGGCCCCAGCCGGGGCAGCCTGCGCGCGCCGCGCATCGGGCCAAGGGGCCACCGATCCCATCCCACCGGTCCCGGTGGGCTCCGCCAAAGGTGGCTGCTGGGCGGGCGCAGTCGCGGTCCTCCGACCTGGCTGACGCCTCCGCGCAGATCGAGCCACGTTCGCAGCTGCCTTCTTCTTAGAGGGCATAGCTGGTCTAGCTGGGAAGCCAAAGAAAGGAAAAACTGCACCGAAAAAGGCTTCCCCTGAAAGGACACAAGCGACGGAGGTAAGAGGGAAAAACTTCTCCGCTCCGTCGCTTCGCAAAATGGCAGCTCGGCTGCCTCATAGCCAGCCCTTTTATTAGGGTGCTGGCCACGCCCCTAACTACCCGGATGCCTTCGTCCGGTGGGGGGGCCCCGCAAAGAGCGCGGCGGCCATTTTGGCGCCACGCTTGCATTCTTTTCAAATAATCAAAACTCTTACTAAGGGATCTGATCTCTATAGGGATATTGTTTGCTTATTAATTCTGTGTTGTGTTTGGGTTATGATAGATATACTTAGTTTAATCATAGTGGCACAATAGAAGTGTGCAAGAAAACACAGCAAAAAAATGTTAACAGAAACTGCATCCAGTTAGATCCACTGTTAGATGTATCAAAAGGGAGTTCAGTCTTGACCAGAAGCCTAGTGAGGTCCATTGAGTACTTGCAAAACATGTTTGACCAGTAAGAAATCCAGGGAAACTACGCCACAAGGTAGACAACAAAGAAGGTGGCAAAATACATTTATTAAGTAGCCTTCTTCTGTCATATCCAAATCGGAATATAGGTGATCCTCATGGTGATCAGCCATGAAGGCGGTCCTGAGAATATAATGCAGTGGCATTTCATCTGCCTTCTGCATCACAGCATGACATCCGTACCACTGATCCAGCTCTGCAAGTTGCTTTCTGGTCCTGAGACATTTTGGCACACAAAGTCTTCATTGGCCCCAGGCCAGTATTGATGAAACTGCTGCCCTCCATCAAGATGGATTCAAGTGTGATTTTAATCAACTTGAGGACCATCATCCTTCCCTGCAGACTTCACCATCCAATGTCGTTAGTCTTCAGGGTTGTCAGGTTAGTTAACTGCCACCTGACACTCAGCATTGATTTGCTGGCAATATGATCTACTCTATTACCATAACAGGTTAACCTGACCAGACTGGAGTAGCCGAGTTAGATGTTTTATAGAGAAGCCTTGTCAACCTCCCCTCCCCAAGAATAAAGTACTCTACCACAAACTAGAAATCCCTCATTTCATATGTATGTAACAAACTGTGGCATTCAGCATTTGACACCAATGAAATTCATTGTTAAAAATTTGAATAGATAAGTATACACTGAATTTTATGAAAGCCAATAAGAACTTTATAGGAGTCTTTATGTTTGGTTTCATGCTTTTGCAAAACTGATCTTCTGTGCAAATTCCCTTTTCCTCAGTGGAAAGGCACCTAAATTAGAAGCCCTGGAGCTGTCAAATAAAATTCTCCTTCAAACAAAAGATGCCTGGGAGAAGGAGTAGACAAAGATGTATGGCACAATCGATAATATGTTGGCATTGTTTTTGGATGGACTTCTACAAAATGTTAATTTATCTATCCCTAGAAAGCATAAATTTCACTGATTAACCTCTCAGTCTTCTTTGATCTAACCTAATTACAGTATAGGCCTAACAATGACAAAGGAATGATAATGACTCTTTAAGTGCATCATTTATCATTATGAAACATTGTACGACAATCCCTGTCAATAAGATAGAACTCCACGTGTTGCTGACTCAAGTCCCTTACAGGGTTCCTGTGGAGCCCACACTGTCTATCCCTTTCCCTTTCTATTAAATAGCTTCTAAATCCTCTATAGCGTCAATGGAATCCCTTTTGGTTACTGGCCACTTAACTCTTTTCAATGCTTCATCTGACACCTTCTACATCACCTACTAATGTGCAAGGAGGAAAAGGGGAGATCCAATGATCACATAGCCTTGTGGACACATAATAAACAATGGAGGATTTTAAAGGGCTACAGGACAGAATATGACATCCAGTGACAGAAGAATAGATTTCACTAATGAGAGTGCTGTCCCCAACAAGATGGATAGAATCCTGCTTTTTTAAAAGGGAGGAAGGGGAGATACAATGAATTAATGAACTCTCTAATTTGAAAACTGGGAAATGGCTAAGAAAGCCCCCATCAAACTAGAAGGAAATGTCTCTAAATCCTAAATTGTTCATAGCCCTGCAGTTAAAGCACATCAACGCCAACTGCAGGATGCTAATGCCATGACTGCAGTCTTCTAATTAGGGAGCCTATTCCCTAAAGCTCTTGATTGTTATTCAGGTCTTCCCCTATCCTGCTGTTAATACTCTGGTTCTTAGTATTGTTCCCTTGCCACCAATTTTGGCCTCATTCAGGTTTCTAAACACCTTACGTGCTTCCTTACCAAACACTGCCAAAATTAAAAGGTGGAAAAAGAATACCTCTACATAATATTTTGATGGTCTGGAAAGGAACACAGAGAAGCCAATTAATATCTTAAATTTTTAATAGCCAAGGAGCGCCTAAGGGTTACCTCCACTTGCCATTTGCTTTCATTTGACAACATGCTCTTGACACAATATATTTTCTCTTTTTATTGCTTCTTGGCACTCTGTGAAGTGGACCATGGAGTCACTAAATACCAGCAACTACTGAGATCAGCAAAGTTACTTCTAATTAGTAGTAAAGGTAAGTAATAGATATAGTCTTTATGAGTAAGCATCTATGAGTGTTCTGGATGATGAGAAGTCCTACAGGGACAAAGAGTAACGTCTTTGCTGATTGAAAAGTGGTAAAATGTGGTTCAGTTCAGGTTCCTTTGATATACAGTAGAAAAATATTTACAAAATAAACATAGAATGTTCATTTTTCTACATATTCAAAGCCAGATTTCTTCGCATAGCAGTGTAGGGAAAAAAAGGAGCACCTAATGCTTTTTACAGAAGTTAAAATGTGTTAATCCATGTTGGGGAAAACACCAACATACACTGCTTATTGATTTTGTTACATTGATGAGGAATTGCTTGTGTTCATTTTTTTCCCTTCATAAATTTTCCTCAAGACTGCTTTTACAGTTGGAAGAGTGACACATTCATTGAATAAATCAATTATGGGTTGCTCCGAAATATATTTCAGTGTGAAGTTAAACCTTGCTCCAAAATATATTGCTGGAGTAAAAGATTCCTACTCAGCTCAGCTCCTTGTTTCATTTTCCTTGTTAAACCTAGAACATCAAGAATGATGGAGCAAAAATGCTCCATCTTATATTTGGCTAGAATGCCTCATCACAAATCACAAATGAAACTGAAGCATTGGAAGTGATCGAATGTAAATGACTGCCCAAGTTGAGGGATACTCTATAGTAAGAGCAAGCAATGGTAATGCAAGGAGTAAAGCTAGCAAAGCTGACCCAGACATTTCTCAAAATTATTAAATTGCTATCCTGCAAATCACCTCTCTGTTTTGGATAGGAAAAAATATTGCCATCCATCAGTATAATTTCCACCACATTTTTCGACTGGGCAATGGCACACCAGAACTGAAATCGCATACAGTTATGTATGCCCCATGTAGTTTAGTGGTTCAAATATAAAACTAAGACTTTGGAGACCTAGGTTCAAATCCCCACCTGGCCAAGAAGCTTACTAGGTAAGTTTACTCCCTCAGCCTGACCAGGGGTGTGCTGGACACCTTGGGATGGCAGTGGACAGGAAGTGATGGGGGCACCTATTGGGGGGTTGGGGGGAGAAATCCCATGCATTCCCATTACCTCTGCCTGCCTCTGGGGGGCACTAGTTGCTGGGGCACACCAGGATGGGTCCCTGTATCCCTGTGGGCCAGCACACCACTGAGCCTGAGCTGCTTCACAATATTGCTGTAAGCATAAAGCAGGGAGGAAGAAATCACAGCATATAAATATAGCAAATAATAAATAAACCAATAATTTTGCAAGCAACATAGATTAAGATTTTTATTTCAGAGATGATGATGATGATGATCATGATGATGATCATGATGATGATGATCATAATGATGATCTTCCACTTATACCCCACCCATCTGAGGTTTCATCCCCACTCTGGGCGGCTACCAACAACATATTAAAAACATCTTAAAATCACACAATTAAAAAAATATATACAGTATAAATACCAGACCTAATTAACAATGGAGGGGGGAGGCAAGAAACCTCAGACAAGGCAGATGATGACCCCTTTTCAAATGCCTCCTTAAACAGAAGGCATTTTAGCTGCTTTTTAAATGCCAGTGAGCAAGTGGTCTGACGCAATTCCACTGAGAGCGAGTTCCATAGAGTTGGTGCCACCACCAAAAAGGCTCTTTTCCAGGTCGTAGCCTTCCTTGCCAGTTTCATCATTGGCACCTAAGAGGGAGACACTCCACCAAGTAGGAAGGTCCCAAACCATTAACGGCTTTAAAAGACAGAACTAACACCTTATGTGAGGTGGAATGTGAGGTCTATGAATCAAGAAAAACTGGAAGTGGTAAAAAATGAGATGGAAAGAATAAGCATTGACATCTTGGGCATCAGTGAGCTAAAATGGACAGGGATGGGTGAATTCAGCTCTGGAAACCATCATATCTACTACTGTGGGCAAGAAAACCTTAGAAGAAATGAAGTAGTCATAATTGTCAATAAAAGAGTGAGAAAAGCAGTAATGGGATACAATCTCAAAAATGACAGAATGATGTCAGTCAGATTTCAAGGCAAACCTTTCAATGTCACTGTGATCCAAATATACGCACCAACCACTGGTGCAGATGAAGCCACAATGGACCAGTTCTATGAGGACTTACAACACCTCATAGAACAAACACCAAGAAATGATGTCCAAATTATATTAGGAGACTGGAATGCCAAAGTAGGAAATCAAAAAGTGGAGGGAATAACAGGCAAATTTGGTCTTGGAACACAGAATGAAGCAGGGCAAAGATTGATAGAGTTCTACCAAGAGAACGCACTGGTCATAGCAAACACTCTCTTCCAGCAACACAAGAGGCGACTTTACACATGGACATCACCAGATGGCCAACACCGAAACCAGATTGACTACATACTCTGCAGCCAAAGATGGAGAACCTCCATACAGTCAGCAAAAACAAGACCTGGAGCAGACTGTGGCTCAGATCACAACCTACTGATCGCAAAATTCAGGTTTAGACTAAAGAAAATAGGGAAAACACGGAGACCAGAAAGAAATCACCTAGACAGCATCCCTAAAGAATACACGGTGGAGGTGATGAACAGATTTAATGGCTTAGACTCGGTAGACAGAGTACCAGAAGAATTATGGACGGAGATGAGGGACATCATGCAGGAAGCAGCAACTGGTATCCCAGTTGAATTTTTCAAAGCGCTAAAAGATGATGGCATCAAATTACTGCATTCAATATGCCAGCAGATTTGGAAAACAAAACAGTGGCCACAGGATTGGAAAAGATCAGTATACGTCCCAATCCCAAAAAAGGACAATGCCAAAGAATGTTCAAATTATCGAACAATCGCGCTCATCCCACATGCCAGGAAGGTGATGCTCAAGATAATACAGGATAGACTTCAGCAGCATGTGGAGAGAGAATTACCAGAGGTGCAGGCTGGTTTCAGAAGAGGCAGGGGGACTAGAGACCACATCGCCAACATATGCTGGATCATGGAGAAAACAAAGGAATACCAGAAACAAGTTTACTTTTGTTTTATTGACTACACTAAGGCATTTGACTGTGTGGACCACAACAAGATGTGGCAAGTAATTAAAGAGATGGGAATACCAGAGCACCTCATATGCCTCCTGAGAAATCTGTACATGAACCAAGAAGCAACAGTTAGGACAGAACATGGAATAACAGAGTGGTTTGGAATAGGAAAAGGAGTAAGACAAGGCTGCATTTTGTCACCATGCTTATTCAACCTATACACAGAGCACATAATGCGCAGTGCAGGGATGGAGCAATCACAATATGGGATTAAAATCGCTGGGAGAAACATCAATGCAGACGATACCACCCTAATGGCAGAAAGTGAGGAAGACCTAAAGAATCTCTTGATTGGGCTGAAGGAGGAGAGTGCAAAAGCTGGCTTGAGACTCAATATCAAGAAAACCAAGATAATGGCAACAGGCCCCATCAGTTCCTGGAAAATAGACGGGGAAGAAGTAGAAGTAGTGACAGATTTTACTTTCTTAGGATCAAAGATCACTGCAGATGGGGATTGTAGCCATGAAATAAAAAAGTGACTGATTCTTGGGAGACAAGCAATGAGAAACCTGGGGAACATAGTGAAAAGCAGAGACATCACATTGCAAACAAAAATTAGAATAGTCAAAGCAATGGTTTTCCTAGTAGTAATGTATGGATGTGAGAGCTGGACAATTAGGAAGGCTGAACGCAGAAGAATAGATGCCTTTGAAATGTGGTGTTGGAGGAGGGTTTTGAGAGTCCCCTGGACAGCGAGGAGAACGAATAGGTCAATCTTAGAAGAAATTAATCCTGACTGCTCATTGGAAGGTCTAATAGTAAAGATGAAGCTAAAATACTTTGGACATCAAATGAGAAGGGAGGATTCACTTGAGAAGGCATTGATGTTGGGAAAGGTGGAGGGCAAAAGAAGAAGGGGGAGGCCAAGGATGAGATGGCTAGATGTTATTGTAGACACAATGGGCACAGAGCTGGGAGGGCTGAGGGGGATGGTGGAGGACAGAGGCGCCTGGAGGAAAATGGTCCATGGGGTCGCAAAGGGTCAGAGTCGACTGTGCGACTGAACAACAACAACACCTTGAACCTGATACAGAAAGGAACAGGCAACCAGTGCAGCCCTGCCTGTACTGGTGAGATATGTTTGAATTTCCTCACCCCAGTAATTAGCCTGGCTGCTGCATTTTGTACCCATTGAAGTTTCTGTACTAGGGTCAGGGGAAGCCCTACATAGAAAACATTGTAGTAATCTATATGAGAATTTACCAGCAAGACAACCAGTGTTGTAAGGGACAGCCTGTCCAAGTAGGGACACAACTGACTTATTTGATATAGATGGGGAAAAGTGGCTTTGCAAACTGCCGTAATTTGTGCTTTGAGGGTCAGATGGTGGTCAAAAATGATCCCCAAGTTGTGTACCTGTTTACTGGGTGACAATACCGTCCCAGCTATCATTGGGTTATGGAATCCCAGTCGGACAGACGGGTCCTCCAACACCAGTATCTCCATCTTACCAGGGTTCAGTTGCAGCTTGTTAGCTCTAGTTCACTCCCAAAACTGAGGCCAGGCAATCTTCCAGGCACCAAACTGCTTCCACTGCTGATGATGTAAAGGAGAGATAGAGTTGTGTGACATTTTCATATGGATGACAACATACTCCAAATATCTGGATGATCTCTCCCAGAGGCTTCACATATATGTTAAATAGCATAGGGTAGATAATCAACCTCTTTGGAGCCCCGCATTGGAATGTCCATGGGGCTGACAAACTTTCCCCGAGCTGAACTCTGGAGACAATTGCCTAGGAAGGAGCAGAACCACTGCAACACAGAGCTCCCAACTCAGACAGTCACTCCAGAAGGATACCATGATCGATGGTATCGAAAGTCGATGAGAGGTCCGATGAAATGACAGGAGTACCAGGACAGACGACACCCCCCGGTCTGCCTCCCAGAGCAGATCATCCCACAATGCCACCAATATGGTTTCAGTGCTGTGACGATGCCTGAAGCCTGACTGGAATGGATCCAGGCAGTTGGTTTCATCCAAGAGTTCCTGCAGTTGGTCTGCCAATACTCTCTCAATCACTTTACCCAAAAACAGAATGTTCACTATGTGTCTGTAGTTATCTTAGACATCCGTGGCTAAATTTGGTTTTTTCAGGAGAGGACGTAAGATTGTCTCCTTAGGTACACGCCCTCCACCAAGGAACCATTAATGATGTCTATTAGCCACTCCCCTGTTCCCTTAACTGACTTTAAAAGCCAGGATGGATAAGGGTCAAATTGAGAGGTCATGGGGTTACAACATGAAAGAGATAATTTGTCCATTTAAAACAGATGTAAACAGTGGAAAAACTATTTAAAAGCATCATTTCTCTGAGCTTTCTGTAAGACAACAAAGCTGGAGAATGCGAAATGCTGGCTAAAATGATGTTGCTTAGCATTGTAAATTACATTAGAATAGAATCAGTGAGGATTTGAAGAGTCAACTCATCCAGAAGTTCCATTGATTTAAATGGGCCAACTCTATTTGAGGCTTATTTTGCTGAAGAGCAAGATTTCAGCTACTGTCATCATCCTCGGCATCCTCACACCACTGTCACCATCCTCATCAACCTCGGCATCCTTGGCCTCATCGTTGTCCTCCTCCTCCTCCTTCAGGTAACCTTATGACAGTTCTTAATTTGTCTTATCTTTGTGATCACCAACAATAGCAATAGTCATTACATTTATATACCACCCAGTAGCACTTAGAGCACACTCTGAGTGGTTCACAAAGTAGTTAGCATTTTGCTCTCAACATACTGGGTGCTCATTTTACTGAGCTCAGAAAGATGGAAGGCTGAGTTGGGATCAAACTCTCATCATGAGTAGTTTTTGGCTGCAGTACTGCATCTTAACTACTTCACCAGGAAGGCTCCAAATAATAAAACTGCAGAGCTGGAAGGCACCCTGTAGATCACTGTGTCCAGCCCCTGTCGAGGAGTCATAGTGGTTAATGGAAGTCCCTACCTCTGCCTTTTCAGCCAGATACTTAAATCATTGAGCTATCCAGTAGTTCTAAACATGGACCTCTATCACGAGAGGCTCTTCTTCCTCCATTTTCAGTCTTCTCCAGCTCCTACCACACAAATGACATCTGCCCCATGTTAACAAGTATCTATGATAAAAAGGGAAAGGAGATTTAATCCAGCTATGTCCTTGCATCATTTTTGCAAGGAAAAGAAGATAGATTTTTATCAGGTTGCTTGAAACAGTCTTCATGATCTGTAGTTTGAAATAAAATTAAGAGTGGAAATGATTCAGCACTTTGACCTATTCGATGCATTAAGAGGTGGCACACGAATGCTTTCTCCTTTCTCATTTAATCAGAAGCCACCACCCACACATTTGTGGGTACAACATTTGATAAGTTTCTTTTACTACACATTTTCACATTAAGATGGTCTTTGAATAATTATTTTTCTGAAACATAGCATCATAATGAGGTAAGACGATTGCATAAGTGCCTGATGAACTTTTAATTACACTGAAACTACATTTATACAGATTTTTTAATACTTAGATACTTCTAGATGGGGTTTTATAGAGAGAGTCATCCATAACATTACAAACTCCTCCAAGTCATTGCCACAGAAAATAGTCTAATCAATGGTTTCTAGTGCAAAGGAAGCTAAAATAAAAGACTACATTTAATGTAAAACATAAGCTTCTGCAGTCATTTAATGAAATCATACATCTTCATGCTATTCTGACCTTTAAGTGGCTAAAAAAATAGGTGATACAAAACAGCAAAATCTATTTGAACTGTTTTATACTTCTTTTTAGTGCTAAATTTAGTTATTGTGAGAAGCTAAATATCAAACTCGTTATTAACTGATATGAATCTGTCATGAGGACAAGTAGTGTTTACTTTTCTTCATAAAATGACTAAAATTGAATGGAGCTGGGTCCCTCCCACCCCTTGGAGAACTCCTCCTTCCTTCGATTTTATCCCCAAAACACTATGGATGGCATTAGCAACTGAAACACCTAAAAGGGTGAATATGTCATATCATTACTTAGGGAACACACAAAATCAGGAATTTCCTCTTGTTACTATCAGACACTACATCGGAGAAGAGACAAGGAATTCCCCTGTGGGAACTATCCAGTCTGGTGGGAAGACTCTTCCCAAGATAAACTTTCACCCAGACTATTGTTACCTTCTATTGTGGTCTTCTAAAGACCAGCAATACCTGTGTTAACTAGGTTGGTGCATAAGCATACATGTGTGTGCTCACACAATGCAAGCGCGGCGCCAAAATGGCCGCCGCGCTCTTTGCGGGCCCCCCCCCCACAGGACGAAGAATCCGGGTAGTTTAGGGCGTGGCCAGCTCCCTTATAAAAGGGGTGGCCACGAGGCAGCCGCGCTGCCATTTTACCTCAGCGACGGAGCGGAGAAGTTTTTCCCCTGTGTCTCTGTCGCTCCTTACCTTGCGGGAAGCCTTTTGGCGGCGAATCTTCTTTTCGGCTTCCCTCTCCTGTGGTTGAGATGCCTTCGAAGAAGAAGGCAGCTTCGAGTGCGGCTCGAGCTGTGAGGAGGCGCAACCCAGGTCGGAGGACCACAGCTGCGCCTCCCCAGCAGCCGCCTGTCCAGGCCCCCGGCGGAATGGGGTCTATCGCCCCTTGGCCGGACGCGGGGGATCGGAATGCGGGCGCGGCAGGGGCTTCGGCCCGCGGCCCGCGAGCGGTGGACACCGCTACTCCCTCTGCCCATCCTGTTGGGCCTGCCTCTATTCCTCCTGGGCCTTCTAGCCTGGGTGGGTGGTGTGGTCCCCCACCTTGGCAGGTTCCTGCACCGACCCTACCGGGCTTCGGTATTGGGCAATAGCCCTATTCGGGTCCTGGGGTACAGGGACCTGTACCCGCGCCTGGACTTGGCGGGCCGGCCGGCCCTTGGCCCCAGATCGACGTGCAGGCATTACTGGCCCGCCTTGCGGCCCTCGAAGCATCTTTAGCTCGGGCCAGCCAGGCTGGGGCTCCTTTTGGCGTCCCTTTTGCAGCGCCGTCGGCGGGAGGACAACAGGCGGCAGGCAGGGTTGAGCTGCCTCAGGCGGGTGGCGTGGCTTCGGCCACTGTCCCGCAGCTCCCCAGCCAGCATACGAGTGCAGGTCAGGCCCCGATGATGAGCTCTACGTCGGTCGTGAGCTCCGACGCCCCCAGTGGGCCGGAACCCCCGGTGGGGGCGGCCCGCGGGGGGGCAGCATGTGAGTATGCGGTCCAAGCCAGTACACCTACACACATTCCTTCTATGGGGGGAGCTTTTCAATGGCCTTGGCCTCGCTCGGGTGGTGCGGTGGCACAGCAGCCGGCACTCCACTCGGCGACGGTAACTGCCACCCAGGGCACCGGGGTGGGTAGTTTTTCTCACAATCCGGGGAATGTACTGGGGGTGGCTGGGTTAGCTCAGGCCCCTTTCCCGGTGTCTGTGGTGCCTTTTTCGACCTTACCAACTGCGGGGTACTCCTTGCCACTGGGTGACCACTTGGCACAGGCAACCAAAGAAAAGATTTGGCGGGGGGAGTATGTAGATATCTTCTCACTCCTGAATAGAGAGCCCACCAAGGAGGAAAGGGAGGGACAGGATGAGAAGGATAAGGAGCAGGCGCGTCGTCGTAAGCCGCCACGTACCTGGGCCAACTGGCTGCCGGCTTATTTAATTTACATGGCAGTGTATCTGAGGGCGCGGCCGGAGTTGGCTATTCCGATGGTCCAATATTTGGACAACATATACAGGGCAATGGTGGATTTCCCGGGCCCTTCGTGGCTTGCTTATGACGAGGAATTCCGTATGCGGATTCCACTCGACCCGGAGATGAGGTGGGACGAGCCGTGCCAGAGGCTTTGGCTTCTGTACATGACACCCACGCGCCCCGTGCCAGGGGACAGATACCATTGTGGACATGCGGTCCAGCAAGCTGTCCCAGCACAGGCTACCCGCCAAGCGGCGGGGCAGGGGGTTCCAGCCCGCCTGCTGTGCTGGGCTTTCTCGTCCAATGGTTCCTGCAATAAGAAGAATTGCAAATACAGGCATGAGTGTCCCACATGTTCGGGCCCCCACGCAGCCTCTGCCTGTCCCAGGCCTGGGGGGACACGGGGCAGAGGAAGGGGCGGACAGTGGGCTGGCAAGGCTGCCACAGATGGAGCTGGTTCACCGAAAGGCCCCCTCCCCAATTAAGGTGGACATGTTGGAGCGTTGGCTCACAGTGTACCCGAAGGGGGAGGATGGGGAGTATCTCCTTCAAGGCTTTAAGTACGGGTTCCGCATCCCTTTCATGGGTGATAGGTCCCCTCAGGATGCCCCCAATCTTTTGCCCCTCAAAGGGAGGGAGGAGGTGGCCGCTGCCAGTATCAGGAAGTAGTTAGATGCGGGCAGGGTCGCCGGCCCTTTCCCTTCACCCCCGTTTCCCAACCTTAAGGTGTCGCCCCTAGGCTTGGTTCCCAAAAAGTCTCAAGGCGAGTTTCGCCTTATTCATCATTTATCCTACCCAGCCGGCCGGTCGGTCAATGACGCTATCCCTGATGACCTTTGTTCAGTCAGGTACACGTCTTTTGACCACGCGCTGCGCATGGTGCGCTCGTGTGGCCCGGGTGCCCTGCTGGCCAAGTGCGACATTAAGTCGGCCTTTCGCCTCCTGCCGGTGCACCCGGGTGACTTTGAGTTGCTGGGTTTCAAATTTCGGGGCGAATATTATTTTGATAAGGCCATGCCTTTTGGCTGTTCCATATCATGCTCGGCCTTTGAGCGTTTTAGTACCTTCTTGGAGTGGGCTTTCGTCCGCAGGTCAGGGTCCCGGTCTGTAGCCCATTACCTGGATGACTTTTTATTCGGGGGTGAACGGGGCTGGGACACGTGCGCACGTCTCCTTAACACATTTCAGACGCTAATGGAGGAACTCGGTGTCCCTTTAGCGCCCGAAAAGACCGAGGGCCCATCTACCAAGCTAGTATTCCTGGGGGTGGAGATTGACACGTTAGCGCAGGCTTCTAGGTTACCGGAGGATAAGGTGTCCAGGATAGTGGCCCTTATCTCGGAGTTGATGGCCAAGCGCAAGGCATCACTGAGGGAACTGCAGGTGCTACATGGTCACCTGAATTTTGCTTGCAGGGTGGTCGCTCCAGGCAGGGCTTTTGCTCGACGCTTATGCGATGCCATGGCAGGGTTATCCAGGCCTCACCACAGAGTTAGACTTACCCGGGGTATCAGGGCAGACATGTTTGTCTGGTTACAGTTCCTGAGGGAGTTCAATGGGGTCTCATTTTGGAGGTCTGACCTCCTGGCATCCCCCAATTTTCAGATCCAGTCTGATGCCTCAGGATCCCTGGGTTATGGGATGTACTTCAATGGGAAGTGGGCCTATGGTGGGTGGCCACCGGCCTGGGCAGGCACGGATCGCCTGCGTGATCTCACATACCTTGAATTTTTCCCTATACTAGGGGCTTTGATGCTATGGGGCGAGGAATGGGCTAACTCGGTCGTGCATTTCTGGTGTGACAACGCTGCTGTTGTCCACATTGTTAATGCACAGACTTCCAAATCGCCCAGGGTTATGGACCTAGTGCGCCATTTTGTGCTGCGCTGCCTGCGCCTCAATGTTTTGTTCAGAGCCAGGCATGTCCCAGGGATTAATAATGATATTGCTGACGCTTTGTCCCGCCTGCAGATCTCCCGGTTCCGTGCCTTGGCCCCGGATGCGGAGGAATTTCCCTCGCCACTCCCGGACGAGATATGGACCATTGGCAAGGAGATGTGAACCGGGCGATTGGCCTGTCACTAGCGCCATGCACGCGTAAGGCGTATCAACAAGCATTTAACTCTTTCAGGGCATTTGCTGCTCAATTTCAACTGCCAGAGACCTGGCCTATCCCGGTTGACCATGTTCTGCGGTTCATGGTCCACCTACACGCTTTCGGCCTCGCACCTCGCACCATAGCATCCAAGCTCTTGGCGCTGGCTTTTATGGCCAAAGTAGGGGGTCATGTGGACAGCACCTCTGACTTCCGTGTGAGACATGTTTTGGAGGGGTGGGTGCGCGAGCGTGGGCGCTGCCCGGACGATCGGCACCCTATTTCCCCAGGGGTTCTTACCCAGTTGGCCCGGGGCTGGCCAAGCCTCTGTTTTGATCATTATGAGGCAGCCCTTTTTCATGCAGCCACAACGGTGGCATTTTTTGGAGCGCTCCGCATCAGCGAACTTGTGATGCTGTCTAAGGCGGATGCAAGTTGTAGGGCACTGGAACTCGGAGATGTATATGTTGCCAAAGACTGGGCCCAGTTGAGGATACGTTCCTCCAAGTCAGATCAGCATGGTGTAGGCAGTGGTGTAAGACTGCTACGGTGTTCTTTGGCAGACATCTGTCCGGTTGGTGCCCTACAGGAGTTCCTGGCACTGCGTGGCATGCACCATGGCCCGTTTTTCTGTCACCAAGATGGGTCTCCCCTTACTAAATTTCAGTTTTGGAAGGTGACAGGCAGAGCCCTCGCCAGGGTGGGCCTACCAGGTGCCCGTTATGGCACACATTCATTTCGTATTGGGGCAGCCTCTACAGCAGCTGCTTTTGGGTACTCCGGGGCTGACATACGCAGCATGGGGAGGTGGGGCTCGCAATGTTTTCAGTTTTATGTGCGCCCACTTCCACCGTGAGTACCAATCCTATCACCTTACCTTCCCTTTTTTCTTAATTTTTCTTACAGACCCTGGGTGTCGTGTTACACCGGTGACAGTATGGCTGGTGGGCCACAGCTATGTGCACAGGGCAGCGCGTTACGCTGCGGCGACAGAGTGGGGACCCCGACTGGGACTGGGTGAACACGCCAGTCTCACATGGCATGGTAAGCCTGGGATGTTGTGGCGGGAGCTGCTGCCTTTCCTGTTTTCCAGCAGGAGTGCTGACCCGCCTGACATTCTCATCATACACCTTGGGGGCAATGATTTGGGCCAGGTCACCGGCTTATCGCTCAAGCATGCGATTTGCGGGGACCTTGCTTACTTGCACTACGTCTGGCCTGCCACAACCCTGGTTTGGTCGGACATGATCCCGCGCCATTCTTATAGAGGGGGCATTGACCTCCTGGCCCTTGACCGCGCTAGGCGCGCGGTCAACGGGGCGGTGGCGCGGTTCCTTGCCGACAAGGCTTGGGGACGGGTCAGTCGTCACCCCGCTATTAGCCTACGAAATTACGACTTGTTTGCAGGGGATGGGGTCCATCTGTCGCGAGGAGGTATGGACCTCCTGTTGGGTGATTGGCGAGCAGGCCTGTTGACCGAGCTGACGGTCTGGGGGGGGCGTCAGGCCTTCTTTGAAGCCCCTCCGTGTGGCGGGTAGCACTGGTAAGGTAAACAGTATGACCCACAGGTATCCGGCAGGTTCGCAATTGACTGGACAACACTAGACAGGAACAAATTAGTTAAACGTTGTCCGGTCAACGACGAACCAGGCGACGGGGTGATGGCGATAGCTAGCCAGCATGCATCACCCCGTGATTTTACGGATACGAGTCAGAGGGTGGGGTCATGAGTTAGATATTGACTACGGTCAACAATTTGTTTGTTGTCAACAAACAAATTGATACAAATTGATATATTGTAACCAATTGCCGTTGGCAATTTTGGGGTGGTACCTTACCAGTGTTACTTCGGCCTGCTTGCCTTAAGAATTATGATTGGTCATTTTACCAATACAAATTTATAATTCGGATTAGGGCATTGAATCAATAAATGTGGCCCTATGCTGTTATCCACTTTCAATGTTGTCTGAGTCCGTTATTGGGGGGGTGCGCCTGCAAAGAGTTATTCTAGGTTAGTTATTTTGTTTTTATCTGTTAACTTGTATTTTTATTTCTTAATTAATTGCTACCATTCAAATGAGATAATAAAAATTACGATCAGTTTGTAAAACAATTAAAACACAAGTTGACAACAAGAATTACAAGTATGATGCAAATGTTAAGTTTCTGACTAAAGGTGTTACCATGATCAGCTTACAACCTCTTTTCATTCCCATATTCTGTACCTGTTTTTCCCCACTGTATAATCATTGTATCTCAAATTTCCTAAATTGTTTTTGTCTTATTTGAATAAACTGGCAAAATTTGTAAAGGATTTTCTTTTCTGAACTGTTGCACTTTGGTGTGTTCTCATGTTTTGGGAGTCACTTTGACTATGACTCACTGTGGAACAGACAAATAATGAAGCTGCATCATGTTGCCTACTGGTAGGGGAAGGACCACTTGACCTGCCAAGGTCAGAACATGGAAGCCTTGAAGATGTCATGCTGGACTTATCATAAAAGATAAAGTGGTGTGTGTGTGTGTGTGTGTGTGTGTGTGTGTGTGTGTGTGTGTGTGTGTGTGTGTGTGTGTGTGTGTGTGTGTGATGCACCCTGCCCAGAGTTTAGTGGAGCAAAAGTGGGATATAAATATAAACAGACACATGCATGCATGCATGCACACATATGCACTGCATATGCATATGCAGCTTGTCTTTATTGGAGAATTTTTGTTGTTCCTCTTAGTCATCAGAGTATGAGATAAAAAATACAACAATGAAGAATTTTTGAGAGATTAGCCCAATCTTATTGTTCCCCTCCCCTTGGCTTCCCTCACACAAACTAGCCCTTTGTATCATAAAATCACTCTAGACGCATTAAAAGTAGAAAGAGCCATCTACCTCAGCTACAGGTGCTTTATGGCAGTGTTTGGTGCATACCCGGGCATGTTTTACTTCCTCTTCCGGGAATGGCAAGGGCTGTGTGGGCCGTATTGTTAGGCACTATGGGCTGCATCCAGCCCAGGGGACATAGTTTGGCCACCCCTCTCCTAGTTCATTCAGTGTCTCTGTCTTACCCAGAGCTTGGAAACCTTTGTTTAAGGAAACCCACTGTTCTAAGCATTAATTAGGGGCAGCTAGAGGATCATTATTGATGCTCTACTGAGAAAAGCAACATGTGCTATTATAATGTTGCCCTATGGTTTTCAGTGAGCCAGAAAACCAGATGGAAATATTTTCCATTCTCATTTACTGGCCAAATATGATAATGCCCCTTGAAAAGACAAAAGGAAAATGCAAAAATAATACTGCTGCCACTTATTTCCAAGAATATATAGTATAAAAATGGAAATTTCCTATCAAAATACTTCTAAAAATGCTTTTTAAAACAAAAATAATAATAGAGAGTTTTGTTGTTCAGTCGCATAGTCGATTCCGACCCTTTGCGACCCTATGGACCATTGTTCTCCAGGCGCCTCTGTCCTCCACCATCCCCCTCAGCCCTCCCAGCTCTGTGCCCATTGTGTCTACAATGCCATCTAGCCATCTCATCTTTGGCCTCCCCCTTCTTCTTTTGCCCTCCACCTTTCCCAACATCAATGCCTTCTCAAGTGAATCCTCCCTTCTCATTTGATGTCCAAAGTATTTTAGCTTCATCTTTACTATTTGACCTTCCAATGAGCAGTCAGTGTTGATTTCTTCTAAGATTGACCTATTTGTTCTCCTCGCTGTCCAGGGGATTCTCAAAACCCTCCTCCAACACCACATTTCAAAGGCATCTATTCTTCTGCGTTCAGCCTTCCTAATTGTCCAGCTCTCACATCCGTACATTACTACTGGGAAAACCATTGCTTTGACTATTCTAATTTTTGTTTTCAATGTGATGTCTCTGCTTTTCACTATGTTCCCCAGGTTTCTCATTGCTTGTCTCCCAAGAATCAGTCGCCTTTTTATTTCATGGCTACAATCCCCATCTGCAGTGATCTTTGATCCTAAGAAAGTAAAATCTGTCACTGCTTCTACTTCTTCCCCATCTATTTTCCAGGAACTGATTGGGCCTGTTGCCATTATCTTGGTCTTCTTGATATTTAATCTCAAGCCAGCTTTTGCACTCTCCTCCTTCAGCCCAATCAAGAGATTCTTTAGGTCTTCCTCACTTTCTGCCATTAGGGTGGTATCTTCTGCATATCTCAGATTATTGATGTTTCTCCCAGCGATTTTAATCCCATATTGTGATTCCTCCATCCCTGCACTGCGCATTATGTACTCTGTGTATAGGTTGAATAGGCATGGTGATAAAATGCAGCCTTGTCTTACTCCTTTTCCTATTCCAAACCACTCTGTCATTCCGTGTTCTGTCCTAACTGTTGCTTCTTGGTTCATGTACAGATTTCTCAGGAGGCGTATGAGGTGCTCTGGTATTCCCATCTCTTTAATTACTTGCCACATCTTGTTGTGGTCCACACAGTCAAATGCCTTAGTGTAGTCAATAAAACAAAAGTAAACTTGTTTCTGGTATTCCTTTGTTTTCTCCATGATCCAGCTTATGTTGGCAATGTGGTCTCTAGTCCCCCTGCCTCTTCTGAAACCGGCCTGCACCTCTGGTAATTCTCTTTCCACATGCTGCTGAAGTCTATCCTGTATTATCTTGAGCATCACCTTACTGGCATGTGGGATGAGCGCGATTGTTCGATAATTTGAACATTCTTTGGCATTGCCCTTTTTTGGAATTGGGACGTATACTGATCTTTTCCAATCCTGTGGCCATTGTTTTGTTTTCCAAATCTGCTGGCATATTGAATGCAGTAATTTGACGCCGTCATCTTTTAGCGCTTTGAAAAATTCAACTGGGATACCATCATCTCCACTAGCTTTGTTGTTTGCAGTGCTCTTTAGGGCCTTTATGACTTCGCTCTCCAGGATGTCTGGCTCAAGTTCTACTTCTTCATCATTGTGATTGTCAGGAGTGTTGAGGTATCTTTTGTAGAGTTCCTCTCTGTATTCTTTCCATCTTTTCTTAATCTCTTCTGCATCAGCTAGCTCCTTTCCTTCTTTGTCCCTTATCATGGTCATTTTTGCTTTAAATGTTCCCTTAATTTCCCCGATTTTTTTGAAAAGATCTCTGGTTCTGCCTCTTTTGTTGTTTTCCTCCATTTCTCTGCACTGTTCTTTAAGGTAGTTTTCCTTATCTCTCCTTGCTTTTCTTTGAAATTCTGTGTTCAAATGATTGTAGTTTTTCCTTTCTCCTTTGGCTTTTGCGTTCCTTCTTTCCTCTGCTATTTTAAGAGCCTCATCAGACAACCACTTTGCTTTCTTACTCTCCTTTTCTTTTGGTATGGTTTTCTTTGCTGCTTCCTGCATGATGTCCCTCATCTCCGTCCATAATTCTTCTGGTACTCTGTCTACCGAATCTAAGCCATTAAATCTGTTCATCACCTCCACCGTGTATTCTTTAGGGATGCTGTCTAGGTGATATCTTTCTGGTCTCCGTGTTTTCCTTATTTTCTTTAGTCTAAGCCAGAATTTTGCGATCAATACGTTGTGATCTGAGCCACAGTCTGCTCCAGGTCTTGTTTTTGCTGACTGTATGGAGGTTCTCCATCTTTGGCTGCAGAGTATGTAGTCAATCTGGTTTCGGTGTTGGCCATCTGGTGATGTCCATGTGTAAATTCACCTCTTGTGTTGCTGGAAGAGAGTGTTTGCTATGACCAGTGCATTCTCTTGGCAGAACTCTATCAATCTTTGCCCTGCTTCATTCTGTGTTCCAAGACCAAATTTGCCTGTTATTCCCTCCACTTTTTGATTTCCTACTTTGGCATTCCAGTCTCCTAATATAATTTGGACATCATTTCTTGGTGTCTGTTCTATGAGGTGTTGTAAGTCCTCATAGAACTGGTCCATTGTGGCTTCATCTGCACCAGTGGTTGGTGCGTATATTTGGATCACAGTGACATTGAAAGGTTTGCCTTGAATTCTGACTGACATCATTCTGTCATTTTTGAGATTGTATCCCATTACTGCTTTTCTCACTCTTTTATTGACAATTATGGCTACTCCATTTCTTCTAAGGTTTTCTTGTCCACAATAGTAGATATGATGGTTCCCAGAGCTGAATTCACCCATCCCTATCCATTTTAGCTCACTGATGCCCAAGATGTCAATGCTTATTCTTTCCATCTCATTTTTTACCACTTCCAGTTTACTTTAAAAGTATTTAGAAAATGTTACTCACAGCCTTGTAATGTCTTATTGGCTAAAATCCTCTTAGCAAAACTTAAGCCACATACGGCTACTGGCCTCAGAAGCAGAAGCAACATTTTAGGAATTAAACATTTCTAACTTCTGTCCCAAAGTTCCTGTGTAATCCCTTTCAGCATTGGGGAGCCACAAGACAAGAAAAGGGAAGTCTTTAGTGATTGAAAAATGCCACCTCTGGAATGACAGAATTCTTTGGGCAAAGAATTTCAAACTCTAAAATGAATTGTATCTTGTTGATAGCAATCTTGATTTATAAGGGAGTCAATGGTCTTAGAACTTTATTCTCTATTCCCTTCGGTTGCCAGACAGTACTCCTTGCTCTGCCATTTTCTCTCTGGGTGTTTCAGAAGAAATGGCAGTCTGGTAGGTGAAAAGGACAACCACAGTGACACAAAATAGATGGAAGAATGGATGGTATCTCAGATAAAACATTGAATATTATTACTGCTCTGTCCCACTTATTTCTCCAACAGGAAGTACAAAATGGCAAAGGAGGAATGGATGATGAATTAAAAAGAAGATAACAGGACAAAAAGGACAAGTGACCACAGAAAAGCTTGACTTATCTAAACCTAAGAAATTTAATCCAATGGTAAGTGAGAATTAAAAGGCACTTTTTTGTGTGCTTAGAGTAAGGAACTGAAACACATGTTGTCTTAGAAGGATTTATGGGAAATAAGCAATAAGCATTAGACAGTTCCCTTGAAGAAAGCACTACTGGAGAGGGTATTTAGCAGAAGAGCAATGGTGGTGTAGTGGTTAAACCTGCTGTATTGCAACCAAAACTGTTGACACTGTAGGTTAGATCCTTATGGGGTGCAAGGTTGATGACATAAGTAAAATGAGTACCCAGCATGTTTGGGGCAAAATGCTAATTGCCATGTGAACCACACAGAGAATGAACTAAGTGCTATGGGGTGGTATATAAGTGTTATTGCTATTGCTCCTAATTGAAGACAGTGAAGAGAAAACTTCAGCCTTTCCATTTGCAGCATCTTATTACAACCCAATCATTTATTCATTTTTTTGTTGTTGTTGCAGACAGAAATTCTGTCTGACATAGCAATGACTGTGCAAGGGATACATAAAGCAAAACAGGAAATGAAGATAGCTGCCATATCCACCTCATTAACAGATCTCTCTAGTATTATTGTGTGTTAAACTCCTATAGGATGATTCATTCAAATGACACTTGGGAAATCTAAAATGCTGGGTGATTATAGTAATGACTTCATGAAAGACATATGGACAAATTGAATCATAAAAGGGTTCAAAGAAGAGACCAAAAAATGGGGTGGGGGTGCCTTCCTTTAGAGTAAATGCTGGACAAACCATGAGGCAGATCAATATGTATGGCTCTGCAAAACAATAACACTTTTATTCATATTAAGCCAGCTGAGTGCTACAGAAAGACAAGCAACACAGGTACTTTAAAAAAAGATAAACATTCTCAGCAAATATTCTTTTTGATCTCAAACATTTACTATCAACATCTTCACAAAAAGAGAAGGTAACCATGCTGCCTGCAGGAAGGAAATGCCAAAATCCATTTTGTGGAAAGTACATTTATAGGGCAATTCAAAAATTGAAAAATAAAATGTGTTTTAAAAATATGTAAAAATAAAAATTATTTTAAAAATAAAAATGAAAGACTCTCTGAAGGACCATGAGAATTATTGAATCCAACATGCTGCCAAAGCATGAAATGCCTATCTATAATAAGCATGACAGATGGTCATCCAGCTTCCAGCACCTCTCCTTTGGACAATCCACCCCCAGAGGCAGTTCATTTCATTATCAGACAGCTCTTGCTATCAGAAAGTTCTTTCTAATGTAAAAATCTCATATCCTGTATTTTAAATCCATTGCATTGTGTTCTGCCATTTGGAGCTGCAGAGGACAAGTTCATCTCACCTCTTGGTCTTTTCCTCAATAGACTATACATGCCCTACTCAAAAATGTGCACGCGATCACTAGATCTCTCTTTTGGTTAATATGATTCCACCACAAAAAACCCAACATCTGGAGGTGGTTAGAATAACAGAGCATCATTCTACTAATGGCCATTTATGGATGCCTTCAGCATCTCTTTATTCTTTCTAAAGGGAACCTTCCAAGCTCTGCCATAATGGTACTAGCAGAAAGAATGGCAAGACGGTGTAGTCCAGAACAAAAATAGCAAAATCTATTCAAAATCCAAAGTATTTATTAGGTAATGCAACTCAAAATCCTTATAGTCAGGTGATAAGTAAAGAAAACCGAAGCTATTCCAGTAAATTAGCCTTTCACAATTGCTTCTTCGGGGTTTTCTAAAATACAAAATGAAAATAATAACATTACCTTTCTATCACGTTTGTACTATAAAACATATACTATAATCACTTTTTACATACAATATATACACATCCAAATATATACACAAACAGGATCATAGGAACATAGTTACAGTATTTTTTCATGTAAGGTAAAATCAGCATAATATCCAGTCTTACCTTGTACAATATTTTCTCTAAACTACATATAAAGTATTAAAGTTTTCAGATATCTTATGAGTGTCACGGCATCTGTAGAAATTATTTGATGCCTACGTTACTATCAGGTAAAACTGTAGCTATACTTATACTCCCTAAACACCCACAGCTGTGAATAGTTAGAGCAGTGAATCAATCCTTTCTTAAAGTGAACACAACTAAAGGCGTCCTACAAGAAACAACTCAAGTCATATTCATGATTAAGTCCGTAGGGGCTCACAGAATTAAATAAATGAATGAAATACGCCTCCCTGCGTAACACTTGCTTATCCATATTGACCTTCTCATATTTCTTGAAAACCAGTTTCTCCAGCGCCATGAACCTCAAATCATCTTCCGAAAGTTTTTTCTCAATAAAATGGGACACCAGAAGGACCATGATATTTTGACTTCAAATACGGGAGTGATGCTCCATAATGTGTACTTTCAGCGGCTGAGAAGTCAATCCGATGTAACACATATTGCAAGGACATATGACCAGATAGATAACGTTACAAGAATTACAGTTGGTAAAATTCAGTAATTTGTAAGGGACCTCTTTGTCTGGAATTGCGACAGTTTTAGTCTCTATTGCAAAGCGGCATACCGCACACCAAGAGCAGCGGTAATGGCCACAAATAATAGGTTACAGCGGGACAGAAAAGGAGAGAGAATCAGAGCTAGTAAGTATATTGCGTAAAGTCTGCGTCCTCCGAATGCCAATAAGTAGCTTCTCAGAACAACCTGGAACATCTTCTAAAACATACCAATATTTCATAATAGCCTTTTTAATCTTCATAGCTAAAGGTGAATAGTCAAACGAACAATGGATTCTTGAAGATGATTGTTTAACTTTCTGTACGAGGAGCTGCGCTCTAGGAATCTTCCTAACCTTATTAAACTGACAATCTATGATCTTGTGTGGGTAACCCTTGTTTTCTAAAAAGGATCTAATCATGTTAGCTGATCTATTAAAGTCACTCTCCCTCGTTGAGTTTCTCTTAGTTCTAGCCATGAGGCTAAATTGGCCCACCCTGGTGAGGGCTCTGCCTGTCACCTTCCAAAACTGAAATTTAGTAAGGGGAGACCCATCTTGGTGACAGAAAAACGGGCCGTGGTGCATGCCACGCAGTGCCAGGTACTCCTGTAGGGCACCAACCGGACAGATGTCTGCCAAAGAACACCGTAGCAGTCTTACACCACTGCCTACGCCATGCTGATCTGTTTTAGAGGAGCGTATCCTCAACTGGGCCCAGTCTTTGGCGACATAGACATCTTCGAGTTCCAGTGCCCTACAACTTGCATCCGCCTTAGACAGCATCACAAGTTCGCTGATGCGGAGTGCTCCAAAAAATGCCACCGTTGTGGCTGCATGGAAAAGGGCTGCCTCATAATGATCAAAACAGAGGCCTGGCCAGCCCCGGCCCAACTGGGTAAGAACCCCTGGGGAAATAGGGTGCCGGTCGTCCGGGCAATGCCCGCGCTCGCGCACCCACCCCTCCAAAACATGTCTCACACGGAAGTCAGAGGTGGTGTCCACATGACCTCCCACTTTGGCCATAAAAGCCAACGCCGAGAGCTTGGATGCTATGGTGCGAGGTGCGAGGCCCTGTGTATGCAGGTGAACCATGAACCGCAGAACATGGTCCACCGGGATAGGCCAGGTCTCTGGCAGGTGAAATTGAGCAGAAAATGCCCTGTAAGAATTGAATGCTTGTTGATACGCCTTACGCGTGCGTGGCGCTAGTGACAGGCCAATCGCCCGGTTCACCTCTCCTTGCCAATAGTCCACATCTCGTCCGGGAGTGGCGAGGGAAATTCCTCCGCATCCGGGGCCAAGGCGCGGAACCGGGAGATCTGCAGGCGGGACAAAGCGTCAGCAATATCATTATTAATCCCTGGGACATGCCTGGCCCTGAACAAGACATTGAGGCGCAGGCAGCGCAGGACAAAATGGCGCACTAATTCCATAACCCTGGGCGATTTGGAAGTCTGTGCATTGACAATGTGAACAACAGCAGCATTGTCACACCAGAAATGCACAACCGAGTTAGCCCACTGCTCGCCCCATAGCATCAAAGCCCCCAGAATAGGGAAAAATTCCAGGTATGTGAGATCCCGCAGGCGACCCGTGCCTGCCCAGGCCGGTGGCCACCCACCATAGGCCCACTTCCCATTGAAGTACATCCCATAACCCAGGGATCCTGAGGCATCAGACTGGATCTGAAAATTGGGGGATGCCAGGAGGTCAGACCTCCAAAATGAGACCCCATTGAACTCCCTCAGGAATTGCAACCAGACAAACATGTCTGCCCTGATACCCCGGGTAAGCCTAACTCTATGGTGGGGCCTGGATAACCCTGCCATGGCGTCGCATAAGCGCCGGGCAAAAGCCCTGCCCGGTGCGACCACCCTGCAAGCGAAATTGAGGTGACCATGTAGCACCTGCAGTTCCCTCAGTGATGCCTTGCGCTTGGCCAGCAAATCCGAGATAAGGGCCACTATCCTGGACACCTTATCGCCCGGTAACCTAGAAGCCTGCACTACTGTGTCAATCTCCACCCCCAGGAATACTAGCTTGGTAGATGGGCCCTCGGTCTTTTCGGGTGCTAAAGGGACACCGAGTTCCTCCATTAGCATCTGAAATGTGTTGAGGAGACGTGTGCACGTGTCCCAGCCCCGTTCACCCCCGAATAAAAAGTCATCCAGGTAATGGGCTACAGACCGAGACCCTGACCTGCGGACGAAAGCCCACTCTAGGAAGGTACTAAAACGCTCGAAGGCCGAACATGATATGGAGCAGCCAAAAGGCATGGCCTTATCAAAATAATATTCACCCTTAAATTTGAAACCCAGCAACTCAAAGTCGCCCGGATGCACTGGCAAAAGGCGAAAAGCCGACTTAATGTCGCACTTGGCCAGCAGGGCACCCGGGCCACACGAGCGCACCATGCGCAGCGCATGGTCAAACGATGTATACCTGACTGAACAAAGGTCATCAGGGATAGCATCATTGACCGATCGGCCGGCTGGGTAGGACAAATGATGAATAAGGCGAAACTCGCCTAGGGACTTTTTGGGGACCAAGCCCAGTGGCGACACCTTAAGATTGGGAAACGGGGGTGCAGGGAAAGGTCCAGCGACCCTGCCCGCATCTAACTCCTTTTTAATGCTGGCCGCAGCCACGTCCTCCCTCCCTCTGAGGGATAAAAGGTTGGGGGCATCCTGAGGGGACCTATCACCCATGAAAGGGATACGGAATCCCTGCTTAAAACCCTGAAGGAGATACTCCCCATCCTCCCCCTTCGGGTACGATGCGAGCCAACGCTCCAGCATGTCCACATTAATTGGGGAGGGGGCCTTTTGGAGAACCAGCTCCATCCATGGCAGTCTTGCCAGCCCACTGTCCGCCCCTCCCTCTGCCCCGTGTCCCTCCAGGCCTGGGACAGGCGGAGGCTGCGTGGGGGCCCGAACATGTGGGACACTCATGCCTATACCTGCAATTCTTCCTATTACAGGAACCATTGGACGAGAAAGTCCAGCACAGCAGGCGGGCTGGAACCCCCTGCCCCGCCGCTTGGCGGGTAACCTGCGCTGGAGCCGCTCGCTGGACCGCATGTCCACAATGGTATCTGTCTCCCGGGGCGGGGCGTGTGGGCGTCATGTACAAAAGCCAAAGCCTCTGGCACGGCTCATCCCATCTCATCTCGGGGTGAAGGGGAATCCTCATACGGAATTCCTCGTCATATGCTAACCACGAGGGGCCCGGGAAATCAACCATCGCCCTATATATGTTGTCCAAATATTGGACCATGGGAATAGCCAAATCCGGCCGCGCCCTCAAGTACACCGCCATGTATATTAAATAAGCAGGGAGCCAGTTGGCCCAGGTACGTGGCGGCTTACGGCGACGTGCCTGCTCCTTGTCCTTCTCATCCTGTCCCTCCCTTTCCTCCTTGGTGGGCTCTCTGTTCAGGAGTGAGAAGATATCTACATACTCCCCCCGCCATATCTTTTCTCTGGTAGTCTGTGCCAAGTGATCACCCAGTGGCAAGGAATACCCCGCCGTCGGCAAAGCCGAAAAAGGCACCGCAGCCATAGGAAAAGGGGCCTGAGCTAGCCCAGCCACCCCCAGAACATTCCCCGCAGTGTAGGAACAAGTACCCACCCCAGTGCCCAGGGTGGCAGTCGTCGTCGCCGGGTGGGGTGCCGACAGCGTGGCCCCCGCACCACCCGCGCGAGGCCAAGGCCATTGAAAAGCCCCCCCCCATATTGGGAATGTGTGTGGATGTACTCGCTTGCACCGTATACTCACATGCTGCACCCCCGCGGGCCGCCCCCACCGGGGGTTCCGGCCCACTGGGGGCATCGGAGCTCACGACCGACGTAGAGCTCATCACCGGGGCCTGACCCGCACTTGGCTGCTGACTGGGGAGCTGCGAGGCAGTGGCCGAAACCGCGCCACGCGCCTGCAGCAGCTCAACCCTCCCTGTCGGCTGTTGTCCTCCTGCCGACAGCGCCTCCAAAGGGACCCCAAAGGGGGCCCCCGCCTGACTGGCCCGAGCCAACGACGCTTCCAGGGCCGCAATACGGGCCAGTAAGGCTGCCACGTCGACCTGGGGCCAAGGGCCAGCCGGCCCGCTCGGTCCAGGCGTGGGTACAGGTCCCTGTACCCCGGGACCCGAATATGGCCATTGGCCAGCACCGAAGCCCGGCTGGGTCGGTGGAGGAACCTGCCAAGGCAGGGGGCCGCACCCCCCCCCCAAGGCTAGAGGGCCCAGGGGGAGGCTGCGACCCAAGAGCAGCAGGCCCAACAGGGTGGGCAGGTGCAGGAGCGGTGTCCACCGCTCGCGGGCCGCGGGCCGGAACCCCTTCCGCGCCCGCATTCTGTTCGCCCACCCCGGGCCAAGGGGCAATAGACCCCATTCCGCTGGCCCCGGCCGGGGCCTGCAAAGGCGGCTGCTGAGGAGGCGGCACCGCGGTCCTCCGACCTGGGTTGCGCCTCCTAACAGCGCGAGCCGCACTCGAAGCTGCCTTCTTCTTCGAAGGCATCTCCACCGAAGCAAAGGGAAGCCAAAAAGGAAGAATCGCTACCAAAAGGCTTCCCAGTAAAAAGCGACGGAGACACAGGGGAAAAGACTTCTCCGCTCCGTCGCTGAGGTAAAATGGCAGCTCGGCTGCCTCGTGGCCACCCCTTTTATAAGGGAGCTGGCCACGCCCCTAACTACCCGGATTCTCTGTCCTGTGGGGGGGGGGGCCCGCAAAGAGCGCGGCGGCCATTTTGGCGCCGCGCTTGCATTCTCTTAGTTCTAGCCATGAGGCTAAAAGGAATATTCATTTTCAGATGAGCAGGGTGAAATGATCAGAAATCCAAGTAGGAATTACGATCAGTCGGTTTCCTATAAAGACGCATGCCTAACCTATGATTTGTTACATATACAGACACATCCAAAAAAGGTACACTAACAGTGTCAGATGTTCCTGCGAATTTCAAGTTAATGTCCAAGGAGTTAATCCAATCCATAAACTCTGAAACAGTATTGGAGTCCAGTATAAAGAATAAATCAACTATAAAGCGTTTATAGACCAAAATATGCTCGTAATATGGATTAACCTCCCGATCAAAAATGAATGTTCTTTCAAAATTTACCATGTACATATTCGCTGTTGCTGGAGCCAGGGAACTACCCATAGCCACACCTTTTACTTGCAGGTAAAAATCCTGTTTAAAACTGAAAAAGTTGTTTTCAAGGACAACGTTCATAAGATCTAGTAAAAAGTGGGTGGGTGGTAGTAACGAATTTCTAGTGTCTAGTGCATTCTCAACAATAGGTCTAACTTTGTCTATAGGAATATTGGTGTATAAAGACGGCACATCAAGTGTTAACAGTCCTGCGCCTTCAGGAAAAATAATCCCTTCCAGCTGGGTGATGAAATCTGCTGAGTCTCTCACAAAAGAGGGAGTGTTTCTTGTGAAAGGATTCACAAAGGAGTTAACATATTTAGCCATTCTTTCTAAAAGGGAACCCGTCCCAGCCACAATAGGTCTCCCTGGAACTAAAATACTTGACTCTGTAACTTTATGCACTTTGGGTAGGGTGTAGAACACTGGAACCTTAGAGTATGGATTGTACAAATATTGAAACGTTTTCTCAGATAGATAATTAAGAGACAACCCCTCATATAGTACAGTTCTCAGAATCATAGGCACTCTAGAAGTGGGGTCCACTGTCAGTTTTTTATAAAATTTAACATCTCCTAATTGCCTATAGATTTTGCATTCATAATTCACAGTATCCTGTACCACAACCCACCCACCCCTTATCCGCTGGCTTAATTGTAATAGACACAGCTTTCACTAGTCTATCAAGAGCTATTTTATCAGAATACGATATATTCCTGTAAGGTCCTTTAAACAGACGGTCAGTCTTAACAATATCTTTAAGAACCAGGTTGTGGAACACCTCGATGGCCGGATGATCTATTTGCGGAGTAAAAGTAGACACAGGTCTAAACAGTTCCCGAGACTTACAATAAGTAAGAATTTGAGGATGTGGTATCCAAAAAGAACAAGGACAATGGAGAAAAATAATAATGGGTGAGTAGCAACAGAGAGAGTTGGGTAAGGAAACACAAAATTATCTGCAGCTTCCCTGAAAAAAGTCAGGCCACAGTTGATCAAGAAGTATACATTCTATTGCCTGAAGTAGTCATTTTATACTATGCTACTGCAGAGAAAGGAGCTACTTCCCTTTTAATTTTGAACCACAAATTCGTTCAGCTATCATCTCTAGTAATAAACCCATCCTAGGAATGCATTGCAATGTTCTGTTTTAGAGGCCCATTGTTTACATTTCAATACTCAAGTTACATGCTAGCAAAGGACTAGTTTCCCTTTCCCTTCCCCCCCCCCCCCCGCTTACAAATGAAACAACTAAAATGTTATTACAGAGCTATAAACTGTGTTATTAAAAATGTACTTGGAGAAGACAGTCTGTATCTGGAAGCATTTCTAAACTCAATCTAATTCTAATTGAAGAACAATCATTACCAGAATTCGCAGGGGGGGGGGGGCAAGAACAAATGGAAAATCTGCTAATGGATATACATCAGTCACAGAAACACCTGCTTCAGTTTATTTGTTGGCATGTGTTCACTTTTAGTGAAGCAGATATTTAGTCAGTAAAGGAAAATGTTTTGTTTGTGTTGATACTAAAATGTTGTATTTTAAAGTTCCTGATCATCTCAATTTAATAATCCAAAGTTTGAATTTATGCTGGTGAAGTGTTTTGTCAACATCCAAGTCAACACTCTCTGTTGTATGCAGCATTTCCTACAGATGGGGGGAGGTAACTGTTGCTTTATGAAGTTTTAGTTATTAATAGATAGTATATCAGCTACATAAATTGATATATCTGTAGTTCACCTTATACTACAACAGTCCCATTTATATTGATTTGAAATGCTATTTGAAAGTCAAATGATGTAACAGCTTGAGAGAAGGAATAAAAAAGTCATTGTTGATCCTATGAAAAAGCAATAATGTGTTAATGTACCACAAACCTGTTTTGTTCACATTTCATACAGATTGCTTACAAATAGACAATGTCCCAGCCTGAGGCAAGTCATACCAGGGGAGTGACCTCATTTTCCATTTTTATTTATTTTGTTTTCTTAATATGAACAATTCATAAGATAGCAGAAATAAAAATGGGTCAAAAGAAAGAAAGATAAAGCTGATCTCTGTATTTAAAAAGGAGAGGATTTCATGAGTGCCATATTATACAGAAGTTAAAAATACACTCTGGTAAGGCTATCCTGTCACAACAACTAGTAGGTGAGGCACAGTTATCTGTGTAATTTATGAAGAAGAAGAAGAAGTTCACAGCTTGCCACATTCATCCAGCAGACACAAAATTAATTAGATTAAATTAGATCGCCTAATTCTAGTCCCCTAAAAGCTATATTTCCCAGCTATGTTTCTTATCAAACACTTCATGTTGACAGAATGAAAGCGCAGTGCCAAAATGGCCGCCGCGCTCTTTGCGGCCCCCCCACCCCACCCGGACTCAGACATCCGGGTAGTTAGGGGGGCATGGCCATCCCTCTTTAAAAGGGGTGGCCACGAGGCAGCCGAGCTGCCATTTTGCGAAAGCGACGGAGAGGAGAAGTTTTTGCTCCGTCGCTCTTCGCCTTTTTAGGGAAGCGGTTTTGGGCGGCAGAAGGCTTAGCGCGCTCTTCGCCTCTTTCTCTCCGGCTTCCCATTGTTCTGATCCCTGAAGGGATCCACCTTGCTATGCCTCCTAAGAAGAAGGCTATGGCGACTTCGGCTCGCCTGACTAGGAGGCAGCAGTCGGGTCGGAGGACCGCGACTGCGCCCACCCAACAGGCCCCCTTAGAGGAGGCACCCACCGGGACCGGTGGGATGGGGCAGATCAGGCCGTGGCCCGTGGCTATCCAGCCCCAGACCGGCACTACAGCGGCTCCGGCCCCTGGCCCGCAATTGCCGGCCACGGGCTTCGAGCAGGGGGGTGGGCATGGCGCGACCGGGTCTTCGGCCCCCGTCCCGCATTCCCCGGCCATGGGCGTCAACCAGGGGGGAGGGCTGGGTGCAGTTTCTCACCAGGGCCTGTCACCGGCCCCTCATGGGCCGGAGTTTTGGGCATGGCCCTACTTGGGTCCAGGCTCTCCAGTAGTGGGCCCTGGACCATTGCCCAGCTGGCCATCCAGCCCGCCTGGCCCCCTTTATGTGGGGGACTCTGTGACAGTGAATGCTCTACTGGCCCGCGTTGCGGCGCTAGAGGCATCCCTGGGGATAACCAATAATCCCATTGGGGGGGCCCTGCATTGCCATCTGGGGGCCCTTTTTGCCAACAGGTCACCGCGGCAGCCGCCACCCTTCAGCAGGTGGACGGTCGGGTTGAGCTGCTCGAGGCGCACAGGCCTGTGCCCGCCGCGGCCTCGCAGCTCCCCCCACAGCAGGCACTACAACCAGGTAGTGGTCGGATGTGTCCTCAGAGCTTGATTTCGGTCGCGGGCTCCGACGCCCGCCGTGGGCCGGAACCCCCAGTGGGGGCGGCCCACGGGGTGCACCCAGTGAGTATCAGGTTCAAGCTAATGTCCCCACACCACGCTCCACTTCGGGGGCGGGTTTCCAGTGGCCATGGCCTCGTCATGTCGGGGCGGGGGGGCAGCAGTTCCTGGCTTACCCGGGTGCAGCTTGGTCTCATACAGGTACTACATTAGGTGGGGGGGTTTCCGCCCCTGGGACTGCATCGGGTGTCACGGGGACAGTCCAGGCCCCCCTCTTGCTGCCCCGGACCGCTACCGTGCCGGTGTCGGCATTGCCGACAGCTGGGTATTCTTTGCCCCTTGGGGATCATTTGGCGCAGGCAACAAGGGAGAAGATTTGGCGGGGAGAGTACGTAGATATTTTCTCCCTATTAAACAGGGAACCCACCAAGGAAGAGAGGGAGGGGCAGGATAAAAAGGATAAAGAGCAGTCCCGCCGTCGCAAGCCACCACGTACATGGGCCAACTGGTTACCCGCATATCTCATATACATGGCGGTGTATCTCAGAGCCCGGCCTGACCTGGCCATTCCTATGGTCCAATATTTGGACAATATTTACAGGGCAATGGTGGATTTCCCCGGCCCATCGTGGTTGGCTTACGATGAGGAATTTAGAATGAGAGTGCCCCTACACCCAGAGATGAGGTGGGATGAGCCCTGTCAGAAGCTGTGGCTTCTATATATGACCCCCACGCGCCCGGCGCCTGGGGAGAGGTACCATTGTGGACATGCGGTCCAGCGAGCCGCTCCAACTCAGGCACCCCACCAGGTGGCGGGGCAGGGGGTTCCAGCCCGCCTGCTGTGTTGGAGCTTCTCGGCCAATGGTGCGTGCAATAGAAAACAGTGGCGATACAAGCATGAGTGTCCCTCTTGCGCTGGCCCCCACGCAGCCGCTGCGTGTCCGCGAGCCGGTGGGTCACGGGGCAGAGGTAGAGGTGGACAAGGAGCGGGCAGACCTGCCGCTGATGGAGCTGGTCACTCAAAAGGCCCCCTCCCCAGTTAATGTAGTCATGTTGGAGCAGTGGCTCTCCACATATCCGAGGAGGGAAGATGCTGGTCACCTTCTTGAGGGTTTCCAGCAGGGATTTCGCATCCCATTCAAAGGGGTGAGGTGCCCCCAAGATGCCCCTAATTTACTTTCCCTTAAGGGCAGGGAGGAGGTGGCCGCCCTAAGTATTGCTAAGGAGGTTAATGCAGGTAGGGTTGCTGGCCCCTTTCACATCCCGCCCTTCCCCAGTTTGAAGGTTTCCCCTTTAGGGCTAGTACCCAAAAAGACACCTGGGGAGTTTCGTTTAATTCACCATCTGTCATACCCGGTGGGCCATTCAGTCAATGATGCCATCCCTGATGACCTTTGTTCAGTCAGGTATACATCGTTTGACCAGGCCCTGCGCATGGTGCGCTCTTGTGGCCCGGGTGCACTTTTGGCGAAGTGTGACATTAAATCGGCATTCCGGTTGTTGCCAGTGCACCCGGGCGACTTTGAGTTATTGGGCTTTAAATTCCAGGGAAAATTCTATGTTGATAAAGCCATGCCTTTCGGCTGCTCCATCTCCTGTTCAGCATTTGAACGTTTTAGCACTTTTCTTCAGTGGGCCTTTGTTCGCAGGTCTGGCTCTCGGTCTGTAGCCCACTACCTCAATGATTTCTTGTTCGGGGGTGAACGGGGCTGGGACACGTGCACGCGTCTCCTTACAACATTTCAGACGCTAATGAAGGAACTTGGTATCCCTTTAGCGCCCGAAAAGACCGAGGGCCCATCCACCAAGCTCACATTTCTGGGTATCGAAATTGACACAGTTTCGCAGGCATCCAGGTTACCCATGGACAAGGTTTCCTGGATCACTGCATTGATTTTGGCCTTACTGGCCAAACGCAAGGTGTCACTTCGTGAGCTCCAGGTTCTACATGGTCACCTTAACTTCGCCTGCAGGGTGGTCGCACCTGGCAGAGCTTTTGCTCGACGCTTGTGCGACGCCATGGCTGGCCTATCCAGGCGCTATCATAGGGTCCGACTGAACAAGGGCATGAGGGCTGACATGTTAATTTGGCTTCAATTCCTTAAGGACTTCAACGGGGTGTCATTTTGGAGATCTGACCTTTTGGTGTCCCCTAGGTTCCAAGTTCAGTCGGACACATTGGGGTCCCTGGGTTATGGGATTTACTTTGAGGGGAGGTGGGCCTACGGCCGATGGCCTCCAGCTTGGAGGGGCACGGATCGTTTACGCGATCTTACGTTCCTCGAGTTCTTTCCGATACTGGGAGCTTTGATGCTATGGGGTGCGGAGTGGGCCAATTCAGTGGTTCATTTCTGGTGTGACAATGCTGCGGTAGTGCACATTGTCAATTCCCAGACATCTAAATCACCCAGGGTCATGGATTTAGTGCGCCAGTTTGTTTTGCGCAGCCTACGCCTCAATGTCCTATTCAGGGCCAGACATGTACCAGGTATTAATAATGATATCGCTGATGCTTTATCCCGCCTGCAGATCTCCCGGTTCCGCGCCTTGGCTACGGATGCAGAGGAATTTCCCTCGCCGCTCCCGGACGAGATTTGGACGTTTGGCAAGGAGAGGTGAACCGGGCGATCAGCATGTCGCTGGCGCCCCGCACACGTAAGGCGTATCACCATGCATTCAGTCAATTTCAGGCCTTTTGTGTGCAATTCTGGTTGCCCGAGATTTGGCCCATTCCAGTGGCACATGTTCTTCAATTTGTGGTTTACCTTCACAGTCAGGGCCTAGCTCCCCGCACCATAGCATCCAGGCTGTCAGCACTGGCATTCATGGCCAAAGTGGGGGGTTATGCTGACAGCACAACTGATTTCCGTATACGACATGTTTTGGAGGGGTGGACACGGGAACGTGGACGCCGCCCGGACAATCGCCACCCAATTTCTCCAGGGGTCCTTACCCACCTTGCACGAGGCTGGCATGACCTGTGTTTTGACAGGTATGAGGCAGCTATGTTTCATGCGGCTACCACGGTGGCCTTTTTTGGAGCGCTCCGCATCAGTGAGCTGGTGCTACTGTCTAAGGCGGATGCGACTCGTAGGGCACTGGAACTCGAAGATGTCTATATCTGCAATGAGTGGGCTCAGTTGAGGATACGTTCCTCAAAAGTTGATCAGCACGGTGTAGGCAGTGGTGTTAGACTGCTACGATGTTCCATTGCAGACATCTGTCCGGTTGGTGCCCTACAAGAGTTCCTTGCACTGCGTGGTACGCACCCTGGCCCGTTTTTCTGCCACCAAGATGGGTCTCCCCTTACTAAATTTCAATTTTGGAAGGTGACCGGTAAGGCACTGTCCAGTGTTGGCCTCCCCGGGGCTCGTTACGGCACCCATTCTTTTAGAATAGGAGCTGCTTCTACTGCGGCTGCATTTGGGTACTCTGGGGCTGATATATGCCATATGGGGAGGTGGGGTTCGAAGTGTTTTGAATTATACGTTCGCCCTCTACAATTATGAGTCCCAGTTAAGTCACTGTCCTGTTTCCTTTTTTCCTTACAGACCCTGTGTGTCGACGCACACTGGTGGCAGTATGGCTGGTGGGCCATAGCTACGTGCACTGGGCAGCGCAGTACGCTGCGGCGACAGAGTGGGGACCCCAGCCGGGACTACGAGCATCCGCATGTATCAGGTGGTACAGTAAGCGCGGAATGTTATGGCGGGAACTGTTGCCATTCCTTTTCTCCATCAGGGATGCTGAACCGCCTGATGTCCTGGTGCTGCACCTTGGGGGCAATGATTTAGGCCAGGTCACGGGCCTTTCGTTAAAGCATACGATCTGCAGTGACCTGGCTTATTTGCATTATGTGTGGCCTGCCACAACCCTGCTATGGTCGGACATCATACTGCGTCACGCTTACAGGGGAGGTATTAACCTCCAGGCCCTTGACCGTGCTCGCCGCTCGGTGAACAGGGCAGTAGCCCGGTTCTTTGCTGACAAGGGTTTGGGGCAGGTCATCCGACACCCCAACATTAGTCTCCAAAATTGTGATCTTTATACAGGGGATGGGGTCCATCTGTCGCCTAGAGATATGAACCTCTTTTTGGAAGATTTGCAAGCAGGCCTGTTGACCGAGCTGATGGTCGGGGGGGGGGGACAGTGAGTCTTTATTAGCCTCCCCGTGTGGCGGGTAGCACTGGTAAGGTAAATATTTATGACCCACAGGTATCCGGCAGGTTCGCAATTGACTGGCCAACACTAGATAGGCACAAGTTGGTTAACGTTGTCCGCTCAACGACGAACCAGGCAATGGGGTGATGGCACGAGCTATTCAGCATGCATCACCCCGTTATTTTACGGATACGCGTCAGAGGGTGGGGTCAGTAGTTAGTTTATTGACTACGGTCAACAATTTGTTTGTTGTAAACAAGCAAATTGATACAAATGGATACATTGTAGCCAATTGCCATTGGCAATTTTGGGAGGAACCTTACCAGTGTTACTGCGGCCTGCTTGCCTTAAGAATTATAATTGGCTGAGTACCAATTAAAATTTATAATTCGGACTAGGGCATGAATCAATAAATGTGGCCCAATGCCGTTATCCACTTATACCGGTGTCTGAGTCCTTTTTGGGGGGTGCGCCTGCAATAAGCTTTTCTGTTTTTGTTCAGTCCTACTCTTGACTTTAAACAGGTTACAAATTCCAGAGGCACATCACATGGCAAACTGGAAAATATTCAGCTATACTACTAATAATTTCCCATCAATTCTGACTTAATTTTCCCCCTTCCATATAGGAATATTCAGAATTTGTATACCATTCCATTCTTCCAGGAACATTCTGGGACTGTGCAGCTTATCCAAGGCTATATATCATAGTTCTTAATGGATAGCTCAGTTCTTTACGTATCAAAGTGTGAGGGTTTGATTCCCCTCTCCTGCAAACAGAGCCAGCCAGCGTGGCTTGGGCCAAGTACATAGTCCCAGAGGTAGGGAATGATGATCCACTTCTGATTACGCTCTATCTTGAAAACCTTGCAAAAACTCCACAGCCAGAGACCTAAACTACTGAGTTCTCCAGCCAACTAAATATATAGATACAATAAATGTTTCTGCTTTAAACACTCAGAATCAGTGTGCAACATGCTACTGATTTCAGTATGGAGTTTCCGCTGTGGCTTAGAGTCCTTAATACAGCCTTTTCCTTCCTGTTGTTTCCTTTATTATCTGCCTTTGCTGTCTCCTCCAGTTTTTGCTCTTTGAGAACAGATGGGTGGTGATGTAGCATCACTACATATACATGGAAACAACATAAGCCTGTCCTTTCTCCTGACAACCTAGCAGTTTGAAAGCAAGAAATTGCAAGTACATAAATAGGGACCACTTCAGTGGGAAGGTAAACAGCATTCTGTGCAGTAGTCATGCCTGCCACATGACCACAGAACGTCTGCAGAAGTAGACAGCTCTGGCTTTCTGGATACAACTGTCTTTCAAGCAAGGGTGACTTTTACCTTTACTTTACCAGTTTCTGCTCTTTGAGAACAGATGGGTGGTGATGCAGCGTCACTACATATACATGGAAACAACATAAGCATGTACTAGAAGTAAAAGTATTTTCTGTCCTTTAATCAAGAAGCATCCAAACTTATTTTTCCCCTTTTCCAAAGGAAGGAATGAGACCCTGTGCTTTTCACTACATATGTAAACCTAATTCCCTAGCCAAATTTATTTATTTATTTATGTAATTTATATCCCGCCCTCCTGGTGGGAAACACCACTCAGGGCGGCTAACAATACCAAAAGCTTCCAAGAATAAGTCATTTCTTCCATTCATCAGAATCTTCTGGCATTCACCCCTTAGGGATAATTTCAGATAACCAGGGCAAGTAATTTTGTGCTACATACTTTTAAAGTCAGATTTTTAAAAAGAAATCCCCAATGGCCAGAATCTGACCAGTATCTGTAAGTTCCCTATAACAATAGCAATTACACTCCACCCCACAGCGTTAGTGCACTCTCTGGGCAGTTCACAGATACTCATTTTACCGACCTCAGAAGGATGGAAGGCTGAGTCAACCTTGATCACCATCAGGATCAAACTCACAACCTTTTGGTTGCAGTACAGCAGTTTAACCACTGTGCCACCAAGGCTCTTAACTTGTCTCAGCTACATTAACTACAGCTAATTGATGAGGTGCTGGAGTAAATATTGGTCTTGTGCCTGGTCCCATGCGCAGTTGCATAAATGAAATCCACTCCAGCTTCTCTTCAATTGGTTGGGACAGAGACGGGAGTTCATTCCTTCATGCATTATTTAGGTCTTGAACTGCCAACTTCCTGACCTTCCAGCTAACAAGGTGAGTTTCTTAGCCACTGAGCCACCGCAGCCCCTATCTTTAAGTTATCAGGACTTAACACTGACAGTCTAACTCAGGGGTGCCCAAACTATGGCCTGGGGGCCAAATCTGGCCCCTAACACCAATTCATCCATCCTGTATGGGTGTGTTTTACTTCCACTTCCAGGAGTGACGAGGGCTTTGTGGGCCAGATGAATTGGCATCGGGGGGCAGCTCCAGCCCCTGGGCCATAGTGACCGGCTCCCTGAACCACGTGACCAGCTCACAGCCCAAAAAGTTTGGGCACCCCTGGTCTAGCTGTTCTTGAATTTCTCCTATTAATCCCATTCAGTTTTTTTTGGCATTTCTAGATCTTATGGCAATGAATGCTTTAGTTCCAAAATGTGTTGTCGAACATAAAATAGAACTTCACTGCATATGGTCAAAAGTCTTTTGCTTTGTGAAGATTTCCTTCCTTCTGTCAGCCTAGAATTTCACACCACTGAGCTGTAGGAAGGAGGGGGTGGAAATCAGGCTGTCTCTGCAATTAGTCTGAGTGAGTGAGACAGTCTTGAAGTGGTGGGCCTCTAAGTATGGAAACTTTGCTGCTCACCTTCACCTTGGCAAGACCCTAGCCGTTCTGTGAATAGCTTCTCTTTCTCCATGTTTCTTCATATCATTAATAATTGTATCCTCCGTTATTTCTTTTCTACAGTGAAAAGCCTCCAACATAGAGAGATATGTGCAGGGGCATGCTGGCTATGCTAAAAGGGTGGTAACCGTAACAAAATATATAAGTTCTCACTCGCCTTCTAATTTCAACTCTCCTCTGGGGATTCAAACCAATAACCTCCTGCTTATAAGGCAAAATTGCAGCCTCTAAGCCATGGCAGCTCCACTGCCAATGGAGCTGTTTTTGTAATCTTATCTTTGGTGGCACATGACGAGGAAGGCAGGCAGAGGAACCTGAAGTGCCACTCGATTGCTCAATCATTCCGGGCATCTCGGCTCAGCTCAGCTCTTTGGATTGGCATCCGGGTGGGGCACCATGGTACTGGGGGGTGCCCCGGGCTGAGTCCCGGTTGCCCGATGGGTCAACCCACCAATGGATATGTTTATTACAATTTTTACAAACACCAGAAAAGCACTCTAGAAAATGCACTGTACAAATTACCATCATTTGCTTAACTTAAGGTGGCGAAGTGGAAATCCTTTTTTCACAGCTGTCGGATTTGACTATCAGTAGAAATCAGTGCTAGAAATCGAAAAGAATGTTTTCATTTACATCCATTTTTATCATCATCATCATCATTATTATTATTATTATTATTATTATTATTATTATTATTATTATTATTATTATTATTATTATTATTATTATTATTATTATTATTATTATTATTATTATTATTATTATTATATTTGAACTTATATACTGCTTTCCTTTGTCAACGACAAACTCAAAGCGGTTCACAACATGTTCAAACAATACAGTATAGCATCAAAATTGGAATATAAAAATAACAAAGTGAAACAATGCATCAATACATTTGAAAGTTCAAAAAACAAAATCAGCATATCAATAAGCAAAAACAAATCATAATACAATAACCCCCCACTAGAGTCTTAGAGTTCCATGGGGAGGGGGGGGGACAAGGCCAGGGATAGAAAATAGTTCTGTTACCACCAACTCACAGCCCAGCAGAGCGGCAAAAGTCGGACCGCTGGGGGCAGAGCTATCCCTCTGGCTAAAGCTGCCTCGGAACAAAAGTTACAGTGTTGAAAGCAAGTGAGTTCTCCATAGCTCTCATAGCCCCCGTCTCAGGAGTAGTCGCAAAATATGCTACCACCTCCCATGGTCGGCTAGTTCAGATGGAGAGTCTTGAAAACCCACTATGGAGCCTGAGACCCAGCAGAGCCAGCAGAGCCAATACCACCACCACCACCACCACCTCCACCGCCATCCATCGACACCTCCGCCATCTGCCCCCCCCAAATAACACAAATTCCTCCCCCAACCCACCCACCCCACAGGTGGCATGCAGCAGCGGACATGCCCAACAATGCGTGCCAAAAGAAACCCCTGCATGCAGAAACATCTCTAATAAACCAGGCAATCTTTGAGAGTTGTATGTCATTTCTTTTCCTGTTCTTTTACCAAAAAAAAAAAAAAGGGGGGGGGGGTGCTGTACCGGAACTTGAGAGGTATGGGGAGGAGGCAGAGAGAGACAGAGCAGGGAAACCAGAAAAGAAAAGATCCATTGCTGGTGTTATCTTATACAAAAGCCTAGTAAAGATAAAAGTCACCCTTGCTTGAAAGCCAGTCATATCCAGCTCTAGGGTTCAGTGCTCATCTCTGTTTACAGCCGAAGAGCCAGTGCTGTCTGCGTCTGCAGACATTTCTGTGGACATGTGGCAGGCATGCCTAGACACTGAAGTGCATGGAATGCTGTTTACTTTGGGAAGCCTATCCACTCCTTTAATATATTGGTGCTAAGCTATCATTTAAGCCATAATGTTGAACAATACCATGTTTTGATAGCTCCTCCATATAATTCCTGCAAACTAGAATTATTAATGTGTGCAGTTTGACAAAAAGTGCTTTAGAAGACTAGATACCTAAAACACCACTCAGAACAATTGAAGACTGCATAGCTAGTTTATAGAAGCCCTCTGTTCTAGTCATAAAGATAAATTACACCATAGGAGCACATTTAGTAAGTGTTCATGCTGTCTTCCTTGCTGTACTACCAATGTTCCAAAAGCAGAATGAAAAACCATAAATCAAAGGCAAAGTAAATGATTTCTCTCCCTTAAATCAAAATGTGCCATCTCTAGGTGCAACACCAAAATCCCAGCTCAGGATATGTAGAACATAATTATCAGCATATCCAAAACAAATTAAGACCAGTGTTAATGATACGTGTTGATTCAACAGCCTCTGTTCCAAACAGAAGCAACAGAGAAGTTATCCAGTTCTCAAATCAATGTCACAAAAGCCAAGATTTATGTGGAGAGCCAATGCTGATGTATGGCTGTATGGCTGTATGGCAGTACAGCCAAGAGCTTTGGCAGCTTAATCCACAATGGCCTGCTTCCAATTGCTGGTCCACATTAGAATAAAACAAATGAAACAGCTGGTTGATGCTTAGTCAAGACTTATGTAAATTTCACTGATTTGTTCGGTCTACTCTGGTTGAGACAACCATTTGAATTAAAGCCATAAAATTGCTCACTATTGGCAGCCTCCACAAACACACCAATAATATTGCTGGTGGACCTTTCTTCTGCAAAATCTCACTACCACTTCCACCACTGTACTTTGCCCCAGTTCTCCATCAGTGTGGTGTTTCCCCCCAGCATCCATGGGACTGCAGGGAAAGAATCGGCATTGATCGCCTCATCTTTCTTTTCAGCTAATAAAAAAAAAGTGTCAATGGATCAAAAATCTCTCACAGACAAAAGAAGGTCAATCATTCACATGATAATTTTGCCAGATACAACCTCTTAGTTTTTTTAGTTACCTGTCTTAGTGTTGGCTAACTGTTTTTCCAAGGGGCCAAAAAATCCCATGTTGATTTTGCTGAGGGAATAACAGTGGAAGCCTTTATGCAGGGTACAGGTTCTTAACAGGTCCTATCCAAAAAGTAAATAGATCAACTGACCTTGTGTGCTTCTAATTCAGAATCATCTGCTAGGTGGCCTGTTCAGCTGTTGAGGCTTGTTGTGTGTTTGTATTTCTTGTTTATATTTTGTTGGGTTCACTCTAGCACCTTGGCTAAGGAGTCCATTTTGATCTGGGAAAGAAAGCAAGGCCACTTTATTTTTATTTCTCCAACATTTTACACCATTTGCACTATTACCGAAATGATGCTAACTGGAAGGTATTGTACAAGAAGCAACATGGCAGCCAGCTTGCCATCACAATTCATGTTATTTCCACTTGCCATGGCAGCGCAAAAAACAAAAATCATTGTGTAGGGGAAAAAACCATAAAGCTGTGTTACGGGCATTGCTAATTTTGCAAATGGCATATAGCAAAGCAATCACACTTATATACCACCCCATAGTGCTTAGTGTACTCTCTGGGCAGTTCACAAATTAATTAGCATTTTGCCCCAAACATTCTGGGTACTCATTTTACTGACCTTGGAAGGATGGAAGGCTGAGTCAACCTTGATTCCCAGTCAGGAGCAAACTCACAACCTTCTGGTTGCAGTACAGCAGTTTAACCACTACACCACTCAGAAGTAAACCTAGCTGTAGCTGAACAGTACAATAAATTGATGGCAGTGCATAGCACCTCTTTGTTTCTCACATTGTCATTATTTTCTTCCTACCCAGAAACAAAGGCATGCAATTTTCTGCAGAAACTCAAGAACAAATCAGTTCAGGTCATCCCCAAATCAGCTTGGGGAGAATTAGTCTCAGATTGTTCCGATTGATATTTGAATGCTAGATGAGTTGGTATTTCATACTTCAGTGTAGCCCTAATCAAGAGCCCTTTGCTGCATTTGTGTGCTTTCCCTTTTCTCGGGACATGTTTTCATCACTATGCTGTTTCTTTGAATTCACACATTTCTTGTTCTGACAAAGCTCTGAGGAAGAGCTTATTTTATGACCTCTTTCCCTTTCCCAGGGCTTTAATTGAAGAGTGAGAAGCTACAAAGTCTGTTGATTGCCACAGAGACGATTACACCATGAAAAGCACAGAAGTGAACATATACATCTTGGTCACCTCGTTTGTCAAGAAACATGAAAATTCTGAGCTGCACCCATGAGAATTCCTCAGAATTTTATCCTCTTTTGAAATTCTTTTTGAGTAATTTTGCTTTCTTTTTTTAATAATTTTTATTAAGTTTTACAAAAATACTAATTAAATGTAGAAATTAAAATAAAAACACATGAGTAAATACACAGAATAAAGAATTGTAAAAAAAGTTTACATTAACAAAGACATTTAAATGATATTAGTCCGAGCATCACCGCAAGGATCCACCAACCGTGAGTGGGGCAACCCACAAATGCAAACAAAAAATAAAAACTACAAGGCCCAGCATCCTCCATGCTGTGCCACCCCTCAGCTAATGAGGCTGATGGGCGTGAGCGTGGAGGAGGTGGGGCAGCCGGCACGCCGGCTTTTAAAAAAACATATTGGGGGGAAGACCCAGCTGGCAAAAGGTAAGTGCGGTGGGGGTTAGGGAGTGGGGGGAGGCATGGCCCCGGTAACTACGCCACCTGCCCACCCCAACACCTTGCCCCCCCTCCCTAACCCCCACCGCACTTACCTTTTGCCAGCTGGATCTTTCTCCCCGGCGCGGCCTTCTGTGTTGGGAGGCGCACTGGCCTGTCCTTCATCCCTGCAGGCATGGAGACCTCGGTGCCCACAGGGATGAATGACAGGCCGGTGCGCCTCCCAATGCAGAAGGCCGCACCGGGGAGGGGGAAGACCCAGCCGACAAAAGGTAAGTGCGGTGGGGGTTAGGGAGTGGGGGGAAAGCACAGCCCCAGTAATCATGCCGCCAACCCACCCCACCACCTTGCCCCCCACTCCCTAACCTTTTCTTAGGATTGGAATGTATATTCAGCTATGTCAATCTGCAGGTCATTTTTTCCCCAAATATGTAGGCCTATTCTTGTTAGGTTTTTGACAAATTCATTCTCTGTGGCTTGAAATAACTCTATTGGTATTCCATCTGTTCATAGTGATTTATTTATTCTTATTACTTTTGGAGCAGCTTTACTTCAGTTTCTGGAAAAACAGGTTCTTCATCATAGGATTCTTCTTCAAAGAAGTCTGTCATCCCTTTACCTCTTTTGTATAGGTCTTCAGTATACTGTTTCAACCTTTTTTTAAAAAAAAATCACTTCTGGTCAGGTAGTATGCTTTGTTGGTGGTCATTCAGCATTCATAGTCAAGGTTTAAATTTACCTTTCATTCCTCAGATCTTCTGGAAGAAATCTCTTCTTTTACTGAACATTTAGCAAGGAAAAATAACGACTGCAGGATAATCATATACTTTTAGAATTGAAAATGAAGAAATTGGAATAGCTAAAATTCAGAGTTTTTTTTCTTCACAATCATATGGTGAAATGATAAAGTATGGAATTTAGCCGTCATGGAAAAACTTTTTAGTGTTTTGTTAATGAATTGTATTTATGGTTAATTTTTTAAATTATATTTTTAAAGATAGAAATATGCATGTAATTTCATGTGCACATGTGAATGATGATGTATGGTAGCATAGGACATTTCTCCTTAGGATGGATTTGCTGGAGTAAAATTGAGCCATGATAGTGACTATGACATCTGCTATAGAAAATTGGTTTAGACTTTGAACAGTAGCCCTACTGATATTAAATACTACCAGCTTCATAGGAAATACTGGTCTGTGGATTGAGACTTTGCAGAACTAAATTTCCAGCCTTAAGCATAAAATGAAAGATGTTTAATATAAATAAAAATGGACTTATTGGAAGGGGAAAACACAAAAAAACTTTCAGTACTAGCAGTCAATTTATGCTTGAAACTGGAAAGCAAAATGTTGAAAGAGGCATGAAATCTACTTTGCATGTGTTTTCTTAATATTGAATATATAGGTCTTCAAAATCAAAAGACTATGAATTTCATTGACCTACCTCACTTATTTATTTTAAATAAGTGCTGAAATGCATAAAGATTTGCCTTGATGTTTTGAAAACCACTTTGCCTGGGTAATCATTGCACATATCCTCAGAAGCAATTCCCAGTGAGTTAAATAAGACTTATTCTCAAGTAAGTTTGCATGGGGTTGCAGCCATTTAAGAAAAACTCAGACTAACTGCTAAAATCAAATAGCAAGTCACAACTATAGTAGGTGCATTAAAACGTATGGAGGAGTTGACTCACCAAATCCCCATTGATTCAGTTGTGACTTACTAAGGATGTATGGTAGAGGTTAGCCAGAGCAGAGTCAGCATCATAGACATCTGCCAGTAGAGCAACCTTTAGACTGGGTGTCAGATAGTAGAATTGCTGCTACAAAATAAATGCAAAATGTATGCATTTCTAAATTTTGACCTGTTTAAATTTGCCCAAAATAAATCTCTTTTGATCACTGTGGGTTGCCCAGGTCACTGATTGGACAGCTACCTTTCCCAATGAGCTTGTCAGGCTATGAAAACAAGCTCGAGACCAACCTTGCTCGACTGGAAAGGAAATTGGGTACGGGCCAATAGTAATAGGGAGCAGTTGTAACTCCATGTTTCCTTGGCTGGGGTGCTGAGAGTAGTGGGACAGAAGACAGCCAAATGTCACAATGCCTAGTAAACAGCATACAGTATCTGGCTCATGTCCACAGACTGAGCTGAGCAAAAGCAAACCGTAGTTAGACCAAACAAGCTATGCATAGGTACACAGAATCTTCTAGGACTGAGATAAGGCAGGAACAGTGAGTCTTGCTACATCTGCTGATTATTCTGCCTAGGTCGAACCTAGGCACGCAGTACTTTCTTAGGCTGGCAAATGTACCTTAGCCAGCAACATGCTACGTAAGCAAAGCCTTCTGTAATAGGGGTCATGTGCAGTCTGTGCGCAAGTGATCCAGAAATGCAAGCTAATAAATATAGACCACCCGAGGACTCGGGGCCGGCTTTACCATCATACATCAGTCTCGTGTGCCTTCCTTGAGTTCAGCACCTCGACTCCCACGAATCATTACAACATATCCCTGCTTTCGATTCCCCCCCCCCAACTTTCCTTTTTAAAAAGACTTTAGGAAAATGTTGGGCATCACATTTTCTCTCAAAAGTTCATATAACATGATTACCTCATGTGGTCCTAAATTATGTCTATAGATATGCAATCCTCTCAAATAGCCTCAAAGCATGAGAATTCTCCCTAATTAGTCCATTAGAAAGTTTTAGATATTCCTCCTTGTCACTTGATTGCTATGTACCCAGCCTGTCAGCTTCAGAGTTTTTAAGAAAGTATCTTTTTGCCAAGATTACACTCAGAGCAGCCTGGGTCATTTTTAGCCATGCACTCAGCAGATGTGGCACACTTGACTAACAGTGTTTGGCATGCAATATTAAAGAATTCTCTGTGTAAGAAAGATATCTGCAGTACCAAGAGAAAAACAGCCTGGCTTCTATAAACTGTGGTCATAGAGTATTCTCATAGGATGGCAAACTACACTACTGCCTAGACATCATGACTTTAGGGAAAGGCTTTCCATCCAAGCAGTATTCCTACAGCATTTCAATCAGGTTCCTGCCCATCCATTACAGTATTAACTAACACCAACTCCCACATGCCTTTTTATTTATGAAAGATACAGCAAAGAAGTGAGGTGAATAGGAATTTATATAATAGAGTTAAACCAATGAATCAACTGCTGCATGATAAGTTAACACTTCAGCAAATTCTATTGATTTGGTGGGTCTACTCTAGTTAGGACTAGCAATTCAGCATAGGCTGGATTGTTTTTGCAGACAATGAAGGTGACAGAGTGTCCCTAAACTGTCGTCTGCATTGTGCTGAATTATTATTTATAGGGTTGTTTTCCTTTTCATGTCTTGCTATGGAATTATTTCCCCTTAAAATCTTTTTCCATCCAGAAACTACAAAATGAAATCTTCATTGCCACTTCATTATTTCTTTAACTTCTCATAGGTTTTGCAGGTTAGTGAATGGAAAAAAATGTTATACATTATTAAAGAATACATTCAGGTTTGATTTATGGTTCTAAGCCTGAGCAAGATTCTGAATCCCTGGTGGCAGGTTTACCATGGTTGTACAATCAATAGTTAAGTGCGAAGTAAAGACAAATGTGCAAAATCCCCTATTGGTGTAAAATTTCTAATTCAGTTCAAGCACTCTTAGACTTACTTGCCCTTGTCAGAGATCCTATCAGATACTCCCTTCCCGTGTCTGACAAAGATGCCACTAAACAGGACCCTGCAGCTAGAATCTCTCCTGTTCACACTGTATCCAGCCTTGTAACTTACCCAGGTAACAGTAGCTCAACTTCCAGACTCAAGAAATATGCTTAGACTTAAATCTGGCTGTGTAATGTCCAACCACCTGAGATATTGCTAGCTTAAAGTAATCTCAGCTGAGATAATAAAACATTGTTTCTGGTAGCAGTATTGATAATTATATTGGTAGCAGTAGCCTATTTAGCAAATACTGTACTTGGCAACACTCTCTTCTTTCCTCTGTCAATAAAACACAACGGTTGATGAAACAGTTCTTCGTTTATTTAGAATAAAAGGATAGTTGAAAGCATAGATCTTCAGTATGTTTCCAGGTTTCAGATCAAAAATAGAACATCTTCAAACTAATCAAAAATATCAGAGACAAACAAGTCTCTTCTCCCCAAAGTAAAATAATCTGTCTATTCTAAGTACGTAATCATTTTTCTGTCTCTACATCCTTTCAGCAGTCTTACCATTGTAAGCACAAGAAGTGAGCTTCTTAGGATCCCATATTGAACTAACTTCAATTCCCATCTATCACTATGTTAAAGCAGACTATTGCTTAGTTCATTAGCATTAATCAATCAATTGGTTTCTTAATACAAAATAGATTCATGTTCCCATAACATTCTTATAGCACTCCCACAGATAATTGTTTACAGTTAACCCAGAATCCTTATGGCTCATGATAGTGTAGAAATCTTTCTTGTTATGGCCTCATGAAGGCCTGAGATAACACCACATCCAGGAAATTCTAATATTTGTCGATAACCCACAACATAACAAAAATTCTTTCGAGTTTAACACATTTCTAATGCTGACTGGAAGGCGGGAGGTCAGCAGTTTGATTCCCGAGTACTACAGAATGGAATGAGCTCCCATCTTTGTCCCAGCTCCTGCCAACCTAGCAGTTCAAAAGCAAGAAACTGCAAGTACATAAATAGGGACCACTTCAGTGGGAAGGAAAACAGTGTTCAGTGTGCTCCTGTGTCTAGTCAGGCCTGCTACATGACCACAGAAATGTCTGAAGAAGCAGACAGCGCTGGCTCTTTGGCTTTGAAACAGAGATGAGCACTGAACCTTAGAGTCGGATACGACTGGCTTTTGAGCAAGGCAAACCTTTACCTTTACTAACATAAGAGAATCCATTTTCTTAGCATAAAATATATTCTAAGCATTACAATTCCATCAAAACCCTACTGAATTTGATAAGATGTCCTTTTGAATAAGTATGCATAAGGATTGTGTGTTACATTTTCAACCTGTATCCACTTACCTGCAACTAAACCTTAGTGCAGGGATTCTCAACCTGTGGCCAGTGGGCTGGATGCAGCCTGCAGCACCATTTCATGTGGCCGACCACCACCTCCACTACACCAGGAGGTGCCATGTGGTGGAGGAAGGGCAAAATGGCCATCTGGCTCCCAAAGCTGTCTGAGGGAGCGTGACCTAGCCCCCAGGTTTAAAAGGTTGAGAACTCCTGCCTTAGTGAGCTGAGAGTGACTTATCTTTGAATATACAAAAGATGATTACATTGTATATACTCAATACTGGTAGGTATTCTTCTGCCACCTAAATCAATACTATCAATTCCATATTTTGATCTTATAATACTATCTACAGAAACTTCCTATGCAGATAGGCTAACCTAGATAACTACATACACTTCATATAGCCACCATTTCAGATCTTTTCATTTTGATTTTTAGGGAAAACCCCACTGGAACACATTCACCTCAGGGGCTTTCTTTTAATGGACTTTGCAGAATGGAAAAATATTTCTGCTTCTACAGTCCTTGGTAAATAGCTTTCCAGTTAATTGTAGAATGCATCCCCCAAATAATGCTCTTTTCTCTCTGTTAACTTTGTTTCCAGCTTTACACAATTAATTAGGGAAGTGTTTAGAGACCACTACTTAGTTAATAAGGAATGAATGTTTAATGGCTGCTCCTTTCAGACTATTTAATTTAACAAGAGAATGTGCAAGTAAAGGAAGTCAGGGGCCCCAATTTAACATGTAGCAACCTGAAACAGAAAAACAACAATGTCAAAAGGAAATACTATATGCATTCATTTATTATTCAAATACACCACAGTGCTCATATTGAGAACTTTGGTTTTTTATAACAACAAGATATGCAATTTATTAGGCCAGAAAGGTTTCCCATCTACCAAAAATAAAAAAATATATATCCAATTTTAAATACTGTACATTCTATCTGAAAAATAAATGAACACCATGATCCATCCCAGAAAAAAAAGCCAAATATATCAAGGTTTGACTGACCAAACAATATCTATGAGGGCAAAATGTGAAACACACATAAAGAGGTGGCTGAAACCAATCCACACATAGTGAAGACACTGCAGAAATCGATCCCTTACTAAAAGTATCATTGAGAGTATTCAGTTTCTCGTGTTACTTTTTATTGAACCAAAAGTCATTTTTATAGCTCAGATCCTAAAGTGGCTTCTATTGCTGAGAGTGTCCATTGAGTGTCTAAGGAACATTCTGCCAGCAGGAGTGAGGGGGGATTTCTATTACAGTACTTGAAGTATCTGTCTCACCAAAATCTGTTTGAGAGAGAAGATGAACAGTTTGGAATAGGAGGGAAGGGCTGCAGGGAAAAGAAAGAATCAACAATCCTTCCTTGCTGGAACATAAAGTCCTCCACTAAATATATTTCTAGTTGTTTGTTTGTTTGTTTGTTTGTTTAGATTTATATTGCCACCCACTTGTCGTTATTCATGTTATTTAGAATCCAGGCCATGATATACATTCAATCAGCATGTTTTAAACACCAGTTTGTATACTTTGCTTCCAATTTCTTTTCGTCATGTTGCTTATTCATCCCAAGAAGGAAATCAAACAGGTTAATGCACTGGAAGTGTCAATAATAAATATCAGACAATGGTTGTGTATGAAGATCAGAAACAAGTCTTTAAACCCTCATAATGGGTATTTGAACAACTTGCTTCCAAATGAATGATGGAAAAAGGAGTGGAAGGATTGTTAATCTGTACTTTCTAACACAACCATTTCTGGAACAGATTTTCATGGCTGTTTCTGCCTGTAGTTTGAAGCAGTTTCAAACTGCTTCCCATTTGTCCAGTTACAGGACAACTGACATGAAATTGAATAAAATAGGTTTTAATAATTACCCTGAATTGACTAAAGTCTCAGCCTCTTTTTTTACCTACCTTAACTGGATACTGGGGCAAATGATAATGAAAGTCACTGAAAAGTCAAGGAGAACAGAGTCTCTTTGAAGATTCTTTGATGTGGTCACTAAAGTGACTATAGCTATTTCTCTCCAAAATGTAGGCCTCACTCTAGATTGAAAGTGAACCCAAAAACATCCTCCAAGATTAATTTCATTTCATTTCATTTATTCGATTTGTATGCCGCCCACTCGACATATGCCAACTCAGGGTGGCTCACAACAAATCAAACATTCAAATGCAATAAAATACAGCAACACAATGCAACAAAAATAGCAATACAATAAAAATGGCAATACAAATGTCAACACAATAGGATTACACAATATTCGGTCCAGACAACATATCAATAGAAAACATTGATGAAGTGGATTTGAGAGGACGCCATTTTAACAAATACAACTTCTATATTTTGCTTGCTCAGTTAGTTAAAAAGCTCATTATTTTCAATGGAACACACCTATTCAAGGAGTGGTTTTACCAGTTCCATACCATCAGTGAGTTACTACCACCAAGAAAGAAATTTAAGCACCTCTCCTGAGTCCTAGTCCATCTCTCTCCCCGACACTGAATATATTTAATCAGTTTTGCTGGTCTCTAAACTATGAATATATAGACAGACGCTGGTTGAAATTCATTAATAAGTTGCAACTAGAGTATGCCTTTTGAATTCAGAGAACTCACAGAAGAGTTAACTCATAAGCCAACCAACCATTCAACGGTCCTATTCCAGTTGTGACTTACTACTGTTTTTCAGCCATTTTGTTGAGAAAACACAGCTTCATTAATAGAAATAAATATATCAAGACACAGTTATTGGTTTGGGAACAAACATATCCCCCCTTAAAATAGACTTAAATGAATGGGACCTGAATTAGTTATGAGCAGTTTAAATCTCACAGGCCAGTACCCTCCTAAGCTTCTGTTGAATGGAAAGTCCTGCCAAGCTGGTAACAGGGGTTGTATTTCTGCTTAATAGCAATTCGCCTACCATGATTTGGAGATAAACATGGACAGTGCTTTTCCCACATTTCCAATTGGAATTAAAGCAGGAAAAAGCATAGCCATATTCTGCACATATTATTTGAATTTCAGCCATATAATGCACTGATTGTTGTCAGGTATGATTCTTAAGTGACCATTAAAGTCCTTGAAAAGGTAAATGTCTCCCTTGCTCAAAAGCCAGTTGTGTCTGAATCTAGTGCACCACTGCTCATCTCTGTTTACAGCCAAAGGACTCTCTCTTTCTGCATCTGCAGATTTTTCCATGGTCATGTGGCAGGCATGACTAGATACTGGAGCGCATGGAACACTGTTACCTTTCCCACCAACACAGTACCTATTTATCTACTTGCAATTTCTTGCTTTCGAACTGCTAGGTTGGCAGGAGCTGGAACAGACAACGGGAGCTCACTCCATTGTGTAGCACTCAAGTCTCAATCTGCTAACCTGCTGACCTTCCAGTCACTAAGTTCAGTGTCTTATAACCACTAAGTCACCACATATTCCCCCTTAAAATAGACTGTGCTCAAAGGTTTCATAAGACTGCTGTAAGAATGCTTTCTACAAATTACAAAAGTTTAAAATTTGAGGACAGGAATTAGGCTGCCAGTTCTATGGCTACCTAGATTCCTCTTAGCTTCATTTGTAAGAAAATAGCAATTGGTTTTCTCATCTTCTGCTAAGATTACTGCTTGCTGACAGATTGGTAGAAGTTGTGCACAAATGGCATAACTTTCAGACATGGACTAACATAACTTGAGGAACCACCACAGGCATTATTTGTTAGGGATGTGACTTCTGGGATTCCAGGAATTCCAGCCACACTTCTGAGACTTGGAGAAGAGACTCCTGAAAGCAAAGGTTGCTCTTGCTCGAAAGCCAGTTGTATCCGATTCTAGGGTTATAGCCAAACAGCCAGCACTGTCTGTGTTTGCAGACATTTCCGTGGACATGTGGTAGGCATGCCTCAACACTGGAGTGTACGGAATGCTGTTTACCTTCCCACTGAAGTGGTCCCTTTTTATCTACTTGCAATTTCTTACTTTCCAACTGCTAGGTTGGCAGGAGCTGGGACAGAGATGGGAGCTCACTCCATCATGCAGTACTCAGGAATTGAACTCCGGAGGAGGGAGGAGCCTAAGGTAGTTGGTTGGAGTGATTTCTGTCGTCTCCTTCTCCAGACAAAGAAAAAAGGTCCTATTTGGGTTAAAAGTACCATGGAATTTGCCAAAAGATAGCTATTGCAGTCCTTTGGATGATAAGGTACCGTGGGAGGTGTTGAAGGTCCTGTTGAAAAACTATTTGCTGATAAATCTTCTTTTGAAAAATACCGGAGAGAAAAGTGCTAAGAAGCAGAGGAGGCCTTTGGCTGCAAGGCTTTTAAAGCAATAGACCTGCCATCTCCCTTTTGTTGCTGTGAGGACTTTCTTTTTCACCTCTTTGCCTCTGATACAATTTTGGAGGAAAAGGCTTCATACAAGATTGGTTTGGAAAAGTTTACAGTTTATCCACTAAAGCTCTTTCTTTTTGTTGTCATCCTAATTTCAGAGGGAGGAACCGCCATATTGGGCTGAGCCGACAGAGCTGGCACGAAGCCAGGTGCTTTTTGTGATAAGATAAAGCTTTGTGGTTGTAAATTAAAATAAAACTGCAGTCTCTTAGTAGCTGGTGGAAAAATATTTGTGGACTAATTGATAGCTGCAAGTTGTTGAGCAAATAATATCAGCCACTGGAAGAAAGACAACAGTAAGAAACTTTTTTTACAAGGGTTACTGCAGTGGTGGAAGATCAAAATAAATGAAGAGGAAAGTCTGGAAAAAAGAGACTGTATCTGATAAAGCATATAGACGTCTTGTCAGCGCAGACGACAGCTCAATAAACAAAGAAGAATCTGAAAATATGGATGCAAGACTACCCTCTAAGGAAAAATCGAGTGGAAATTTGACTCTGTTCGAATTAAAAGACTTTATAACTATAAAATCTAATGAAGATAAAAAAGAAATTAAACAGTTTGTTAAAGAGGTGGTCAGAGAGGAAGTGCAATCTCTGGAAAAATCAATTTCTGGATTAAACATGAGAACCAATACTTTGGAGTCAGAGGTTAAGGACTTGGTAGAGATTGAAGTAAGGCATGAAAATACTATGGACAAAAGATTTAAGCAACTGGTGAAGCTACAGGATCAATCGAAAAAGAAAAACATCAGGATTAATTTTTTCCCCGACATGGATAAAGACAATTTAAAAATTGAAGTGGTAAAATGGTTACAAACCTTTACTTTGGACTCTGGCACAATTAAAGAAGAAGAGATCGAAGCAATTTTTAAGGTCGGTTTCAAGAGAGGTCAACGCCCCAGAGATATGATAATTACTTTTGTATCAGGCTATTAAAAAAAGATCAAGTAATGGACTATTTAAGGAAGCATTGTGACTCTGCATTAAAGATAGGAGAAGTAAAAGTACAAGTATATCATGATTTAAGTAATGAGACTATTCAATGGAGAAGACAGATGAAGCTGATAACTGAAATTTTGTTTAATTGTAATATAAGATATCATTGGGGTTTCCCTATCTTCTTAAAGATATTTCATGACGGGAAGGTGGTTAGAGCAGAGGACCCAAAGGGAGCAATGAGACAACATGAATTACTAAAAAATTATAGAGATGGGAGACCCAAACTGAGAAAAACTGTTAAAAAATCTCTATGGAGAAGGTTCAGAAGGATCAAAGGGGAAAGAGGAGTATCAAGCAAAGGGGAGAGACCATTCAAGGGAAAAACAAAGGGAGAAACCTTTGGGTTATGGAAGTGGAGGGGAAATAAGAGAAGAGAAGGATGCAGAATTGTCTGGTGCAAAGATAATGCCAAAAGCCAAAAAGTAAAAATAATATATAAATAGGCGCAGGCAAGAAAGTGTTAACAATTTAGGAAGATGAATATGAATAGGGACCAAAAGAATTAAAATAGAGGAAAAATAAGAGGAGATGGGGAATAGTGAAAGAAGGAATTAAGAATAGAAGGGATAGGCTCTCCCTCCTCCTCTCCCCCATTCCCTAAATGGGAGCGGCCAGGCAATATTTAACCTGGTTGGGGGGGGGGGGATGAGATTTTTGAGTGTTGCGTGTTGGTGGGTGGAAGGTTATATGTTACATGTTACATGTTGCATGTTATATGATATATGTTATTGAAAAATAAAAAGATATTTAAAAAGAAAAGAAAAACCAGAAGACACATGAACCAGAAAAAAAGGAATTGAACTCCGACCTTCCAGTAATCAAGTTCAGCATCTTAACCACTTGAGCCACTGCAGGAAAGCAAAAGAGATATCCTTTTACTGCCATTGTCTGCTTTGTTTCACTTGTATCAGCTGGTAAAAAGGGAATGCCCCTTTGGCCCCACCACTCCCTAGGAGTTGCCCCAGTGCTCCATGGGAAGGGTAGTTCAGTAAGACATTCCATCTACTGAGTGTGTGAGACTACCCTTCTTCTGGAGCATGGGACAAAACTTAGAAAACGATAGGACTGAGGAACATTCTCCAGGCCACCTCCCAAAAAAGGGAATGGTAAACTACTTCTATTTACACTCTACCTAGAAAGCTCTGGAAAGGGTTGCTATATCTCAGAATTGCCCTGATGGCATACAATTACTATTATGAAAACAGACAATAGTAATCAACAGGTATCTCTTTTACCTTCTGGTATTTCCTTTATCAGTCTTAAAAATCTATCCGGGGGATTCCAAGTTGTTTCTGGGACTGAAAATCCCAGAATTCTGAAAGTCTCATCCATTTTATTTGTTGCATGCCAAGTCAGACACCTCAGTAAACAACATGTGGTATCTATGCATATTTTTGTGGCAGTTTTTAAATATAATTTTTTTAATTTTTCTTCAGTATTTGACACAGCTTTTCAAATGTCTGCACCTGAAAGAAGCATTATTTTGGGGTCAATGCTTCAACATTTCCCAGTTTAAGCTAGTGCAAAGAATTAACTTAGCCTTGTCTGCCCTCCCTCAGTTTCCATTTCACCCTTCTGTTGTCTCAAGAAAAGAAGAGGTGCTGATCGAAAATGTAGACCAGTTCTGCACATTCACAAGTCATTCAAATTTGGTTATGTCTACAATTGCCCCATTCACTTGAATTTTAAATTAATATGATTCACACCTCTCCCATTTGGAATTTAATTTCCCTGTGATATAATGTTTGCCAAACACAAACACCTATGGGTGTAATCCATTCTTAAAGGGACTTAATTAAGTCAATTGCATTATCCTCTGCATAAATATAGATCAATGGGTCTATATTTGGATCTCAATCTTGCAGAAAGGCTACAGGTAGGTGTCAGATCTCTGGGTCCCAGCTGGAGTCTCAGAGAATTGCGTGACTTCTCCAAGTCTCTAGGAAGGAAGACAAATTTCAGGGTAAGCAGCACTGTAAAAGAAGAGAGATAATTTTTATATGTGTAAAGGTAAAGGTCTCCCTTGCTTGAAAGCCAGTCGTATCCTACTCTAGGGTTCAGTGCTCATCTCTGTTTCAAAGCTGAAAAGCCTAAATACCTGGCACATATACTCGCAGGTTTGTATGACACCAGTTGGTTCTACAACATAGAGTCAAAAAAGGCAGGATGTCAACAGACAATCCTTTAGATTGGTAAATAACATTTAAATTCTTCTAACTCATGCATTGTTCCATACTTACTGTTCTATATATGGTATCATGCCTAGCTCATTACCTTTCTCTCTTAAGCACAGTTTTTTTAAAAAATCTTGTTTGATATTAAACTGTAACCATCAGTGGCATCTGAGAAGTTCTTTTATGAGCTTTTATATGTGGTTAGTCTACATCTATCATGTCTTTAGAGTGCTTCCCCACTCTGAAAAATAGAGCTTCCTTCAAACACCTGGGGATCCATTGCCACCAAAGGCAAACAGGCAATTTCAGACACTTTTATGCACTGCCTTTGGCAGACTCTGGTTTGTAGTCACAGTGCCAATGACATTCACTGCTTGAGGGGAAGCAACAAAGCTATGGCTCTCCATCTCTATGGAGAAACATATGCTGCTCTGTAGGAAACCCTAAAGCCTGTGTTCCAAGAGACGTTGGAAAGCTGTGGTTCAGAACAGAGCCTGCATTAATTGTGACAGAGTTTAAGAGAGAGCTAATACTGGCCAGCATGTGTTTGGCTTTATATAATGCAGATCCTGCTTGAAATGGTCTCTCTCTCTCTCTCTCTCTCTCTCTCTCTCTCTCTCTGTGTTATCCTTGGTCCTGTTGAATTTTTCATGTTGAATTTTCCCACTCATCTGTTACTGCTAGAGGACTGAGTAACTTTGAAGAGGCTTGAGGTCATTTTTCTGCTTCTGTTTCCAAGTAACATTGGTGCCAAACTGGTCCTGATAATGATCAACACTTGTGCAAAAATCACGACTGAATGTTGCTGGAAGTTTACTTCGAGTTTATTCTGTGGGTTCAGAGGCTTTGTTTGGGGGGTGGATTGTAGGAGGAAGTCTGGAGGAGGGGGCATGTTCAGGCATCATTTTATTGGAAAATGGCCACTCCATGAAAATAATACTTTTCCCAATGTTTTCTTTTTGTTGGGAAGGCATCCAAGGGGGAAAGCAAATGTTCTTAGGGGACTGTGCATGGTTCCCACCCTCAGCTTTACCACACTGAGCAGAAAGAGCATGTAGTGGGCCAGATGATGTGCCACATCAATAGATGGAAATTACATGGAGGCTGTTTCAAAGATGATCAATAAACATAATGTGTTGGTCATAGGATAAAGTGTCAGTGTACTGTACACACAAAGGAGTTTGAGAATAGGGGTGGAACTTTTGTTTTATAATGACTCAAACCGTAAAAGAAGTATTTTGTGTAATTTGTGTCCTTTGATTGCCAACAGACAGGTACTGGAACATGAATTATTTGTATTACAAACACAGCATATGTGAACATTTAATATTATCTTTATGTTCTCTTTCTCATGTAACCTTTTTTCACCCTTTCTTTATCAAATCACCTTGGAAAGTTTCATCCAATAGCATCACAAAGACATGGCTGTTGTCTATATTGTCAATCACTTGATGTATAAATCAAAGCACATGATGAAACTGCTTAGGGAATTTACTTTGCCATGTTTGCATTTTAATGTTTGTTTGTGGCTCAGCATGTCCCTGGAATAGACAATAGTATTGCTAATGCATTGTTCCACATTCACATGCAATGATTCAGGAAGCTAGCACCCATAGCAAAGGAAGAGACCGAAACATTCCCTGCTGACCTGTGGAGGATTGGAAAAGAGAGGTTGCAAGGGCTATGGAGTTGGCACTCGTGCCTAGCATATACTGAAGCTATCATAAGGCCAGTAGTGAGTTTGGAGAATCAGTTACCAGTAGCATGGCCCATTTCAGTATCTCAACTCATGTACTATTGTGTTTTGCTGCATAGTAAGGGGCTGGTGCCATGTTCTGTCTAGGGGAGTTTACTGTATGGGACCAAAGACAACAGAACAGCCGAAGGGTTGGCTTAACACAGGTTTATTGCATGATGTTCCGGTGGAGCATCTCTATATATACAGTAGCATTATACATTTGAATCTTGTAGCACGGTAGCTCATTGGCTGCTACCGGCGTGGCCTCGCCCAGGCACACCTCTCTTCAGTAGTTCTTTCTCCTGCTGCTGAATGCGGGGAAGGTTTTCCCGCGGCTGTCCGTGATTGAGCAATGTGAACCATGTGAGACTGAACGCTCGCAGCTGCCCTCTATGGTCTGCTTGCTCGCGTTCCTTTACAGCTGAGATACATTGTAATTGGAGTGGTTACATTCTTATCTTGCAGTACAATGAGCATGCATACATAACAGGGAGTCATACAACTTTTGCCTTTGAAGCCAAGAGCAAAGGATTTCCTGATATGATGGGTGATTTTCAGCTTCACAAAATGGGGCTTGGAACAAGGAGGTGGCATTATCCCCTTAGATTCGAAGAGGGTGGATCAACTGCTGGCCCAGTATTTGTAAGTCACAGTATCAGGTTTTATTATTTCATGTGGCTTCATTTTTTTGACTTTTTGGGGAGTGGGGGCAGGGCGGGGGCAGGCATTCAGAGTTAGCAAATTGGTAGTGTCTTTGAAACAGGATAGGCCCTGGAGGGCATTGAAGTTCAGTCACCTGCATTGAGTTGCAAATGGCATCTCATTGCATTTGAGGTGTTCCAAGACAAATCAGCTGGGTAGGGGCAGTAAGGTTAAGCTGAGAAAGGTGAAAGAAGAAGAGCTCTGTTCAATTAGAGCCTTGAGGAAGTATCTGCTTGTATGTAGCTCTAGAGATAGCTGACTTTTTCTCATTAGTCCAGTAAGCTATTTCATTCTGTTGTATTACTTGAAGGGCAAGGGATTGCAGCGGCTCAAGTGCCTAAGACGCTGACTGGGAAGCAGAAGGTCAGCAGTTCGATTCCGGAGTACTGCAGGACGGAATGAGCTCCTGTCTTTGTCCCAGCTCCTGCCAACCTAGCAGTTCGAAAGCAAGAAATTGCAAATAGATAAACAGAGACCACTTCGGTAGGAAGGTAACAGCATTCTATGCACTCCGATATCTACTCATGCCTGCCACATGACCATGGAAACATCTGCAGAAGCAGACAGCACTGGCTCTTCGGCTTGGAAACAGAGATGAGCACTGCACCTTAGAGTCGGATACGACTGGCTTTTGAGCAAGGGAAACCTTTACCTTTACCTTACTTGAAGGGCAGGCATTTTGGAACCCACTCCTTTAATATTGGAACTACATCTACTGTAGCTGGTTTCAGTTTAAGAGGAGAAGCCATTGCTCACATAGGATACTGGTGCTCTAATTGTTATAAATGTTATGTTAGACTGCTTTTAAACTTGTCTTGAATTCCCTCACTACCCCTTTCCTCTTCCAGCAGAGCTGTTTAGAGCAGGGGTGCCTAAACCTTTTGGGCTGGGGCCCTGACCATGTCCCTGGAACAGCTGAGCAGGCCAGACAACAACCCCAGAACAGGGCATGTTTGCGTATGCACAACAATTTTATTTCCTGGTTTGCCATGGATGCTTCTGTGCATGCACGAAAAGGGGCCATTTTACTTCCTGGTTTGGTATGTATGCTTCTGTGCATGTGCAAAAGTGGCCATTTTACTTCTTGGTTTGGCATGGACACTTCTGTGCATGTGTGAAAAGTGACCATTTAACTTCCTGGTTTGGCATGGATGCTTCTGGACATGTATGAAAGCAGCCATTTTACTTCCTGGTTTGGTGCAGATGCTTCTGCACAAGCGCAAAAAGTGACCATTTTACTTAGCAGAAGCGTCCACACCAAGCCAGGAAGTAAAATGGTCACTTTTCACACATGTGCAGAAGTGTACAATTTTCTTCCTGGTTTGGCAAGGGCATCGCAGGCCTGATGGAATACCTTTGGGGGCCATATCTGGCCCATGGGCCATAGTTTGGGCATGCTTGGTTTAGAGGAAGAGGCACGTGCTCCTCTGCAATGATAGTAACTTGTTTTGGTCAACTGGAATAGACAAGAGAACCTCCTTGTATAATAATTTAGGTTTGGGTGGCCTAGTATCTTTTGACTGGAAAGTAAGGTGGGGATGTAATGCCATATTGTCCTGTTATGTCTGCAGACAGGACTGTGTTCCCCATTACCTGGACCAGGCTTGGAGAGGAGTCAACAGAGAAGTCAAAGTATGGGTCTTTTATAATAGTGGGTGCTGCGTGGCTCACACAGACATCCAATTTGGTTGTGCAAAGTTGTTCTGTAGTGATGGGGTACAGTTATCCAATGCAGGGGCTGACATCTTTTTAGATGACCTGCAGTGGGGCATTGCAACTCTCTTTGAAGACAGTTGGAGCAAGAAGAGCCAAACAAGAGCTAGCCCTCTCTCATACCTGTCATACCTGTATTGGCCAGGAGTTCCCGTATTTAGGCATTCGTTCCCGTATTTAGGCATTCGTTCCTCCCCTTTCCTGCCTACATCCCATATTTTGAACAGTGGGGAAAGGGGTTACTGTGCACACGTGCATGTTCAGAACCCATTTGCGCATGCACAAATGTGTTCTGCACATGTGCAAATGGGTTCTGTACATGCACAAATGGGTTCTGCGCATGCGCAAATGGGTTCTGCGCGTTTGCGCCCGTGCATGTGCAGTAATTTCCCGTATTTTTGGGAGCCGCACTTGAAGGGTATGCCCCCTCTAGTGCTGGGTAGAGCTGGGTAGGGGTGTAGCAGTGAGTCCCTCAGGCCATCATTGGACAAGTTGGCCACGGCATACATGACCCAATTCAAGCAAATTATTATGCATGTGGGGGATCATCGTGAGACAGCTTTGTGGAGTGTCAAACATCCATTCACATGAATAGAGTTGGTAATGCCAACAGAGATGCCTCCCCAACTGAGCTGGTCTGGGCAGTAGCTGTCAAGGTACAGCACCCCTGAAGAGGGGCCAAAAAGGACCTCCTGCTGTAGCACCAGGCTTGCGCTACCAGGCCCCTTCACAGTTGAGAGTTTGCTTAATTTCAATAAATTGTTGCTTGAGTTTTACACCAAACATACTGTGTCTTGCCTCTTCATTGACAGGTCAGGGAGTTAAATAAGTACAATGAAAACTTGTTCTGCATAGACCTAGAGAAGTGATGGCGAACCTTAGCACTCCAGGTGTTCTAGAACTTTATTTCTTTATTTATTATTTTTACTTTTATCGCCTCCCACTCGCCATGGCGACTCAGGGTGGCTTACAGTCAACACAAACAACAATCACAATACAGAATCTAATTACAAGACTATAACTAAAATCAGTCAACTAGACATCTAAAATACACCTTATTAAAAACATCCTTAGACAGTTAAAATAAAATCCCCAGATGGGGAGTTATTTAGGATAGTCATTTGAGCCAAAGGGGGGGGGGGGGCGACTTGGACTTCTGGTAACTGAAGTCCAAGAACACCTGGGGTGCCAAGATCCGTCACCACTGACATAGAGAATTAGCAGTAATAGCAATATTAGCAGTAAAATCTAACAGCACTGCCCTTTCTCTCAGAAAAGATTTCAACTGTACTAGCCAGGAGAATGCAAAAATGGTACAGAAAATTAAGAATGCTATTTTCAATGTCACTTTTGCTTTTCCTATGAAAGTCATATAAGAAAATTTATAATCAGCATTGCAAGTAACATGATAATTTTAAAGGAAAATTGCAGCAATTTCCAACTGGCAAAACAGTAATTTTTCACAATGTACATCCTGGTGTCTGACTGTAATTAACAGAAGCATCCAGATTCCCAATATTCTACAGAACAATAAGGCAGAAAGAAATTGTTACACATGTGACCACAAGCTTCCATTTATATGCAACATATAACCTCTGATGATCCTGTTGCATAGAAATCAACAAAGCATATTAATTGTGTGTCTCTAACAGTTCAATGAGTGTAATAGTGCACTCATATACAAGTCTATTCAGAAGTAAGCTTGATGAAGATCTTTGATGCTTACTCTAGCTAGAAGCAGATGGAGTTACAGCATTTGCATAATCATTATTCGCTGAGTCAGGGCTATAACTGGGTTAGATATCTGTTAACAGGTTCAGAGTAAAAAGAATGGGCAGTTTTGCCTGGTCAAAACAGACATTGATGAATGAATAGATGAAGGCAAAGAGAAATAATAAAGCCTTCTTGTGTTTTGCATTGGCTTTTAAGTGCATTTTGAAAACTTCTTTCACGGCCAAGAACATTTACATTTCAAACAACAGTGGCTTCCAAAGCATATTGAAATCCAACCACATCAGAGAAAGAAGCGACTTAATTTCTGCTTACACACTGTTTTTAGGCTTTTAGCACAACATAGGCATAATGTCTGAATTCTCTTATGTAGTCACGCAGATTTTGTAAATTTTGTTATCATTAGCTCACACTGTTGTCAGATAATGTATTAGTAATTAATCATAGAATAGATGGCATCTGTAGTGGAATGAATGGCTATAGAAAACAGAATCTGGTCCGAGGGTCAATTACTGTGATATCTAGGTCCAATGTTCAAATTTCAGTCATAAAACAGAATCCTTCACATTCAGTTCTAAAGATTGGTGCATGTGTATCTAAGAGCTCTGATCATGATTTTAAGTATATTTGAGCCCATGGCTATATTTCAATTGCAGAATACTTCATGAAATTTCTTGTGTGCCTGATTTGCAACACTTTTCTACTTGTTGTGCCATATCCAATTCTGAATATTGGCAATCATCATGGTGATGAGCCATAAAGACTGTCCTGCAAATATAATGTTGTGGCTTTCCATCTGCCTTCCGCATTGCAGTGTAATGTCCGTACCACTGATCCGGCTCCTGGAGTCACTTTCTGGTCCTAAGGCCTTTTGTCACACAAAGTCCTCCTCAGCCCCAGGCCAGTATTGATGAAGCTGCTCCCCCCTCCATCAAGATGGATTCAAGTGGGTTTGAACACTTTTACATTCCCAAAATTATAGGTGTCTGGAATAGTAAGCACAAACAGAAAGCTATTCAGGTATATCCAGCTTCAAAAACTTTAGGAAAATATAGACATCACTGTCATTACATCATCATTGTAACAATAAGCAATGCAACTTTTTAACACAATAATTTTGTTTTTCCCAATTTTCAGATGAGAGAATGGGTTCTGTACTTAAAGAGTGCTATTTTCCTAATGCAGAGGACACTTTTTGCTTCCTACTCACAAGCAAAATGTGGCCTTTGGATTTTGCATATTTTTCTGTCTTATCTTCAGACAGATATCAGGGAACCATTTAAAGCTCAGGAACATTTTGCAGGAGAGTGACATCTGGTTTACAGACTAGAAAGGGTTTGCATGCAATAGTAGCTCTGGTTTGCCACTGGGAATGCTTTGGATGAAAACAGACTTTCCACTTTGCTGCATGTGTGACAGCTATTGCACTATGGCAGTTCAGTTAGCTTTGATTTCATCCCCCTACTTTTTCTTTGACTATGGCCTACACTTGTAGGCCTGCCCATTGCTGAAATGTGGACTGTGAGTCACATCACAATTAGAATTTGTCCCTGGACTGAGAAGAAATCCCCACAGTAGATGAAATATATCAACAAGAACTCATAGCTGTATTTTTTTTTCACCACTACATTGTGTTGCTGAATCAACAACTTTTGAATATTACATTTCTTCTTATTGTAAAGAAGAATTAATTGTAAATACTTGTTAAGCAAGGCTTTCCTGGATGACAAATGAGAACAGACTGGCAAACAAATCAGATATTGGATTCCAATGTGTGTCGCCCAGAGAACATTGACTGCTTCTCTCATATATCAAATTTGCCAATGAGTATTTTGTTAGATTCACTGCAGAATCTTCCAGTATTTTTGACCTCTAAATCAGATGAGCTGGTAATAAATGACACTCCATCACAGAAATCATATGTGGTAGATGTATGGCTAGAAGGACAAACTGATACAGCAAGGCAAAATGTTGGAAAATAAAATCATATTTTTTTAAATTTGAGATATATATACAAGAATGGGTTCTAATTTTTGATGAGTAAGCAAAGAATTACTTAAGCCACTATTCACTGTCAAACCATAGGATTCCAGTACTTAACACAAAGCTGTCCCCAGTTAACAACAGACATCCATATAGACTAAATGGAGGAAGTGATCCTTCCTTCCTTCCTTCCTTCCTTGAAGTATTGACAAAAGACTAAAATCAAACACCTGACAAAATAACTGTTTCAGCTACCTTTTAGAAGTTCAACAAGGAATAGTCAGCCTGGCTTTCCATATCATATTGATCCTACAAAGAAAGCCTTAGCTCACACATTCACCAGCCCAGTCTCTCAAGGTGATGGCATACAGAACAAGCCCTCCATTGAAGATCTGCAATTCAGGCTCATTTGGGGGGAATGAAGCATTCATATATACTGCTCCAAGGTATTTATGTTTAATAATTATAATATACCCTCTGTTTCCTAGTGCCATCTGATCTTGGAAAAGGTATTTTTGTGGTACATAAAGTAATTTTTCCATGTTCTAAATTTCAGATACAATTAGGAAGGAATTTTTTGAAATGGTACCTGTGTTAGTCTGTGTTTCAAGCATAGCAGAGAGTAAACAAAACAAAAAGACAAAAAACATTGTGGTACTTTAAACACTAACTGATGTGTTTTAATGTTAGCTTTGATGGATCAAGTCCATCTTGGGCTGAACAACCAGATACCTAAACACCGAGTGATTCAGCTAGCAGTATAGGACATAAGATATCATTTCCACAAAGATGCATACAGTAACTTGTAAATTATTCTGCATTGTTGTTGCCCATCAAATACTTTTCTATGACTCTGTGTGTGTTCCTACATCACAAATGTCATGTGTGAATTCAATGTGGGGCAGAATGATGGGCACTATGCAGACTGGTAGCCACAGAGCCTATCCAGACCTTGATGAGAACCTGCTTAGAGAGATACATAGGGGTAGGAAGAACCCATATTTTGAATGCTAAGTTTTTGTTTTCAATTCTCTGCAGATGTCTCACATGAATATGATATTCATAACAAATTTCCTCAGCCTTTGTTTTAAATGCTAACAACTATTAACCTTTCAGCTTTGGGACCTTTTTGGTTTATAACTGCAACAACCATCTATACCTATAAAGCATGGGCTGCTGCACCCCTTGACCGAACCCAGTGAAAGGTGGCACAAATGTACCTTATGCAGCTGAGCTCTGCACAATAAGGGTCCCGAGGCTGAGGGAGGGCCCCATGAATCAAGGGAAATGCACTGTGCATGCACGCGGGTACTGTGCATGTGAACTGAGAAGCAAAGGGTCACATGCACAGCACATGATGCTCAATGTGCACACGCCCCTCATGGCTCACATGCCATGCCAACCGCTGCCACCGCTGGGCCTGTGCAGCCCGTGCTGTCCCCCGACTGGCAGACACAGTGCGCCAACCAGAGGACAGGGACCAAGGGACCACGCCATGACCACAGGCTCTTGCGCCATGTCAACCACTGCCACCACCAGGCCTGCACAGCCCATGCTGTCCCCCAGCCAGTGGGCACGGCATGCCAACCCGCAGACAGGGCCCGGGGAAACACACTGCGACCACGGCCTGTGAGGGAGGTCAGACCGCCATCCCTGCAGGGACTGCACATGCCATGCTGGCTAAGGCACAACACACTGCACACCGCAGCAGGGAGCCCTCACCATGCCATCAGATGCCAGAGGAGGACTGGCCGCTACCGCCACTGGAACGGCACATGCCATGCTATTCCCCGGCCTCACCAGGTAAGCCTGATAATGGATGGGGATTAAGGTGGCCAGGGGGTATGGCAGAAGATGGGTGGGCATTACAGTGGGGAACACGCACGTGGAAGCCTCCTTGGAACCAGGTGGGTCTGCCCATGCGTGGCTGGGTTCCCCTGCAAGAGGCCCCTGCACCAGGGACTTCCGCTCTGCCCCCAGACTCCTACGGCAGGGACGGGGAGACCCTCGAGCCACAGGCCACAATAACCACCCACCCACCTCAGCCCCAGGTGGAGCCAGGCACCTCTGCTAGTTTACTGTATTTTTATCTCTTTGGGGAAATTCCTCTGTCTCTTCTGGAAGAGTGATCGGTTCATCTGAGAAGGTTGTTTTATGGCTGTTGTTTGAGTATATTGTAAAAAAAAAAAGCAGGTTGGAAAGCCTGCTTTGCAAAATTTATGGCTACCAGAACAAGTTTTATTGTATGGTGAATATATGCTATGTCCCACTCCTCTGGGTTTGCCTTCTGCTCTATACAATAATGTTCATTCTAAACATATTCAGAATGCTATTAAAGAAGTATAAGAATCCAGGAGGGAGTTGTGTTAAAACTGCTTCAGCGATAATTACAGATTGAAAAATATCCTGAAGCCCTGCTTTGCATAATATTTCAAGCCATTTCTACATTTTTAGAAGTGACTGTGAATTTTGATGCAAAGAAAGCATTAGTTTACACACAGGCAGTGGTTCATGCAAAACAGTATGATAGGTACATGTGGCCAAGATTATGAAGACTGAACAAAATAGAATCAAATAGAATAAGGGTACTGTACCTGGATTGTGGTTACATATATGACCAAAACAATTTAGAGCACTAACATTCTGTGCTTGCTTCATTGCATACATATAAATATTGGCTTATGTAGACTAAAAATGTTTTGTACATCTTTGAATAATCATTCAACACTAGCTGCTATTAACCTTACATTTAATTTTAGTTGTTGTGAATGTCACAGTGAATTTAGGCTGAGTACAATTTTTATGCTTACATCACATTTAACCTACTTCATTGTCCAGGATAGTTCTTCAGTGGAGTTTTATAGTGATGCTGCAAGTGAAAACTTATGCCAATAAAAGATTAGTGATCGCTTTACCTCAAGGTAGGTACACCCACCATTCAATTGCATCAAAACGTTTTGTTTTCTTTTATCAATATTCTTTATGGGATTATGTTGTTTTTGCTATTTATTTGAAACATACCCCTGGAGACCGGAACAAGATGGCGGGGGAGTAAGACACGAGTGAAGCAGGCTGCGAGATAAATGTATTAAAAAGGTGGAAAAACAAAGGCTGTTAAAGATAAATTTGAGAAAAAAGACAGAGGAGTGCTGTGGGGGTGAAGAAGGTGAAGAATTCAGGGGTCAAGAGAGTCTGGGTCAGTGTGACAGAGCTTGAAAAGGCTCGAAAAGGCAAAGAGATGCCGACTGAATGGGATGACACAGATTTGCAAGCCTCTGTAAGTCCTCCGTTTGCTCTTAATGTTTATTTTGGGCTGTAAAGACCACCTAATTAAGGAAGGTGTGATTGATGAGACTGAGAAGGAAAAACAGAATTGTGGAAGGGAATGAAAGATTGGGTTTCAAAGGCAAGGTGAAGAATGCAAGCTTGAAATAAGCCTTGAAAAGCCTTGGAAAGTGAGGGGAGTAAGCTTTGAGAAACCTTGAATGCCCTTAAAGTACTGGAGCAAAGTTTTGAACTAAAAAGAGAGATAAAAGGGGAACTCTGAGGCAAGAGAGCTGATGGACTGAAAGAGGGGGTGTCTGTCTGTCCCCTTTTTTTTTTTTTTTTGAGAGGAAGAATCTTTGAAAGACGAAATAAAATAAAAAAGGAGAGAGTGTGTGAAGAAGAACAGGCCCCTGAAGATGAGAAACAGCTGATGAAGTAGCTGTGACCTTAAAGTAGTGAGAGGAGAGAAAAAAGAAGTGGGAAACAGTCAGCCCTAAATGAGTTATCATCGCCCCAAAGATTTCAGATTCTAGACTTACTCTAGAGATTTTAGAGATCCTAAAATTATCGAAATGGAAATTATCGAAATGGAAACTTTTAAGAAAGAAGCACAAGATTTTAGGGATCTGTTGGAAAAAGACTCTTATGGGGAAGTACTACAGCATTTTAGGGATTTCAGGGATCAGATGGAAAGGATGTTGAATTTTTCAGATAATGGACGTATGGAAATGGAGATAAAAGAGATGCAAAAAAAAGGAAAGGAAAAGGAAGAGGATATAAGAATGGCTAATCAAGAAAAAAGACAGTACATGGAGGACACAATAGAAGCAAAAATAAAAGAAATTATGAATGGACAACAAGAACTAAGGGACTTGCTGGTTAGCTACATGAAAATATTAAATAATAACTTTATGACAATAGAGGCAAAATTAAAATCTGTGGAAGAGGAGATAAAACACATGCAAGCAGTGGAGAAAGAAATGGATATTTGGAGCAAACTTGAAAAAAGGTTGGACAGAATAGATGTGACAAGGAAGCAAGAAATGAAAGACACCATGAATGGACAACAAGAATTAAGAGATCTACTGGCCAACTCTATGAAAGTAGTAACTAAAAATTTTGAGACAACAAAGGTAAAAGATTTGCAAGAAAAAGATAAAAGAATAGGTAAGCAAGAAAAAAGACTGTACATGCTGGAGGAGATGGCGAGACAAAAGAACGTGGTGATTAAAAATATTCCAGAGGGAAGTCCAGACCGCCTGAGAGAAAGAATTATTAAATGGTTGAATGAACTGAAGATGGGGAGAGAATTTACACAGGAGGATATCCTAGCAGTTTATAGATTGGGGAAGAGAAGAAATGGGACTTTTAAAAGGTTTGTTTTGGTAAAATTTGCAGGTCTGGACAGAAAATTAGAATTAATGGCATTTTTAAGAAGAAATGGTACACGAGTACCAAAATTGGATGGGGAAAAACTGGATATTTATCAGGACATAACTAAAGAAGAAAGATTGTGGAGGAAGAAAATTAAACCAGTTACTACATTGTTAAGGGACAAGGGTGTGAAATATAATTGGCAAAAATTACATCATTTAAGATTCTTTTGGGCAGGTAAAGTTGTTGTGATAAACAAGCAAACTGAGTATTTGGATATACTAGAATCTTGTAATATTATTAAGGGAGGATCAGAAGAATGGAGGAAACTTAAAGAAGAGCTTTTAATTTTGAGAAGTTAATTCAAAGTATAAAAGAAGTGAAAAATACAGGGAGAAAGATAAGGGTAAAAGGGAATATCTATGAAATTGTCACAAAAAGGTTAATAACTTTTGTTAAGAATGGTTAAAAGGGGGTAAGTTAGATGGAAAATTACAGTGTAAAGTTTGAAATATAAGGTTTAATATGTTTGAAATTGTAAATAACCCTCTGTCAAGGAATGTCAAGGAAGGGCAAGTAGTAGTAATGTGGAAAATGATGTTTTGGAAAATGTTATTTTTCAATGAGTTTCCATTTGTTGTTATTTTGGTCTCTATATTTGTTCTGATGTAAGATGGAGGAGGTTTGGTTTAAGGAAGAGATTAAAACATGTAAATAACCTTTTGTTAATGGGGTCTAAGATTATGAGGAAATATATGTTGGGGAAGACTGCAGAGAATATCATATGTGCAGTATATAGATAAATTAATATATAAGAGTAAGAATTTGCAATCGGTACAGAAAAGTGTATAGAATAAGCTTAATTAGTACAGTAATTGTAGGGGGGAGGGAAAAAAAAGATTTGAAGGAAAGGTAATGACATGTGTAATGGTAGAATAACCATTAGTAGGAGGAAAGGAGAGAGAAAAACAGTTGCATGTTATGAACAACAAAAGTTATTTAATGTCTTAAATATTAGTAAGAATCCGTCTTACTCTTATCTATTAGGATATAACAAAGGAAGAAAGATTGCGGAGGAAGAAAATTAAAATAGTCAAGGGATAAGGATATGAGTTATAATTGGTAGCAAATATAACAGTTAAGAATTTTCTGTGTAAGAAAAGTTGTTTTGATAAGTAAACAAATTGAGATTTTGGTTATACTACAATCAATAATAATAATCTTTATTTGCTGTGACCCTGGATTTTTTTTTTTATTATTGCTTTGCCCTAAGATGGAGGAAGTTTGGTTCTAGAAAGAGATTGATTGATTGAAATATGTAAATAATCCTCTATCAAGGTGTGTTAACATTAACTAGATAGATGAATATATAGATCGATAGATTATAATTTATAAGGTAATATATGTTAAGGTTCGCAGAGAATTGGAAATACAAGGGTAAGAATCTGCAACTAATTATAGAAAGAAAATTGATTATAGCAACATTAGAAAAAAAGAAGGGGAAAAAAAGGTGGGATAATTTTGGGATCAAATTTGAATAGAAATGACTTGAAGGAAATGTAATAAAATGAGTAATGGTGTGACAACCAGTAGCAGGAGGGAAAGAAAAATAGCTGCTTTGCTATGAGCAATAAAAATCATTTAATGTCTTAAATAATAACAAGAACCCGCTCTAGTTCCGGTCTCCCTCCCCTTCTTCGGCACTTCGGAGGCGGTCCTTCAACGGAAGGACAAGGGGAGTGAAGAAGACAGAAGATGGTGAAGGGCTGGGTGAGGGTGATTGGGAGGTGAAGGGTGGGTGAGGATGAATGTATTCAATGTATATTTGTTCATTTGTGTTTTTTTTATTGTATTGTACTGTACTGTAATGTTATAAATGTTTAAGTTTTGTAATTTTGTTTGAAAATTAATAAAAATATTTAAAAAAAAAAAAAGAAACATACCCCTGCTGCTTTTAGAAGTATCTGAATCTGGCCAAGACACTACAGTCCATACCTGTCAAGTATCCCGGATTGGCCGAGATTTCCTGTATTTCTCCGCTCGTTCCTCTCCTTTCCCATCGCCGTCCTGTATTTTTAAGGGTTTTTTAATTGTTTTACCTGTATATTGGTTTTAACTTGTGTACACCGCCCAGAGTCCTTTGGATAGGGCGGTATATAAATCTATTAAACTAATAAAATTAAATTAAACAGCAGGGAAAGGGGTTACTATGCACAGACGGCCATCGCAAATGGGCTCTGCGCATGTGCAGATGAGTTGTTGCGGTGCATGTGCACCCAGGCTGGAGCAGTTCCCATATTTCCAAGAGCCGCACTTGATGGGTATGCATCAGTCCATGAACTGCCATGGTTGAACATACAATATACATTGCAGGCGCACCCCCCAATAAAGGACTCAGACACTGGTAAAAGTGGATAACGGCATTGGGCCACATTTATTGATTCATGCCCTAGTCCGAATTATAAATTTCTATTGGTATTCAACCAATTATAATTCTTAAGGCAAGCAGGCCGAAGTAACACTGGTAAGGTTCCACCCAAAATTGCCAACGGCAATTGGTTACAATGTATCCATTTGTATCAATTTGTTTGTTGACAACAAACAAATTGTTGACCGTAGTCAATAATCTAACTACTGACCCCACCCTCTGACGCGTATCCGTAAAATAACGGGGTGATGCATGCTGCCTAGCTCGTGCCATCACCCCATTGCCTGGTTCATCGTTGACCGGACAACGTTAACCAACTTGTGCCTGTCTAGTGTTGTCCAGTCAATTGCGAACCTGCCGGATACCTGTGGGTCATAAATGTTTACCTTACCAGTGCTACCCGCCCATGTGACCAAAGTCAACAGCAGCAGAAGAAAAACCCCTATGTCAAACCATAGCAACAGTGTGGGATGGGCAAAAAAGCCAGGACCCGAAAGTCAATTGTAGGTCCCAGCCAAAAATTCCCACCCGGCCCCGAAGCGACCAAAATATCATACTGTTAACTAGGGAGGGGGTGGAGGGGATAAACTTCTCCTCTCCGTCGCATTGCAAAATGGCAGCGCGGCTGCCTCGTGGCCACCCCTTTTAAACGGTGCTGGCCACGCCCCCTAACTACCCGGATGTCCAAGTCCGGTGGGGGGGCCACAAAGAGCACGGCGGCCATTTTGGCACCGCGCTTGCATTGCAGGCGCACCCCCCAATAAAGGACTCAGACACTGGTAAAAGTGGATAACGGCATTGGGCCACATTTATTGATTCATGCCCTAGTCCAAATTATAAATTTCTATTGGTATTCAACCAATTATAATTCTTAAGGCAAGCAGGCCGAAGTAACACTGGTAAGGTTCCACCCAAAATTGCCAACGGCAATTGGTTACAATGTATCCATTTGTATCAATTTGTTTGTTGGCAACAAACAAATTGTTGACCGTAGTCAATAATCTAACTACTGACCCCACCCTCTGACGCGTATCCGTAAAATAACGGGGTGATGCATGCTGCCTAGCTCGTGCCATCACACCATTGCCTGGTTCATCGTTGACCGGACAACGTTAACCAACTTGTGCCTGTCTAGTGTTGTCCAGTCAATTGCGAACCTGCCGGATACCTGTGGGTCATAAATGTTTACCTTACCAGTGCTACCCGCCACATGGGGAGGCTTCAATAAAGGCTCACGGCCCCCCCCCCAGACCGTCAGCTCGGTCAACAGGCCTGCTCGCCAATCTCCCAACAAGAGGTCCATACCTCCCGGCGACAAATGGACCCCATCCCCTGTGTAAAGCTCATAATTTTGGAGACTGATGGTGGGGTGTTGTATGACGCGCCCCCAACCCTTGTCCAGAAAGAACTGGGCAATAGCCCTGTTCACCGAGCGCCGAGCCCGATCAAGGGCCTGGAGGTTAAACCCTCCCCTGTAAGCGTGCCGTGGTATCATGTCCGACCAAAGTAGGGTTGTGGCAGGCCACACATAATGCAAGTAGGCCAGGTCACCGCAAATCGCATGCTTCAGCGATAGGCCCGTGACCTGTCCCAAATCATTACCCCCGAGGTGTATAATCAGGACATCAGCATCCCTGATGGAGAAAAGGAATGGCAACAGTTCCCGCCATAACATTCCGCGCTTACCGTACCACCTGAGACTTGCGGATGCACCCAGTCCCAGTCGGGGTCCCCACTCTGTCGCCGCAGCAAACTGCGCTGCCCTGTGCACATAGCTGTGACCCACCAGCCATACTGTCACCGGTGTAAGACGACACCCAGGGTCTGTCAAGGAAAAAAGGAAACAGGGCAGTGACTTAACTGGTACTCACTGTTGAAGAGGCGAACCTACAACTGAAAACATCGTGATCCCCACCTTCCCATGTTACGTATTTCAGCCCCAGAGTACCCAAACGCCGCTGCGGTGGAAGCCGCCCCTATCCTGAATGAATGGGTGCCGTAACGAGCCCCAGGGAGGCCAACACTGGCTAGTGCCTTACCGGTCACCTTCCAAAATTGAAATTTAGTAAGGGGAGACCCATCTTGGTGACAGGAAAACGGGCCAGGGTGCATACCACGTAGTGCAAGGAACTCCTGTAGGGCACCAACCGGACTGATGTCTGCCATGGAACATCGTAGCAGTCTAACACCACTGCCTACACCGTGCTGATCAATCTTAGAGGAGCGTATCCTCAGCTGAGCCCAATCATTGGAAACAGACATCTTCGAGTTCCAGTGCCCTACGACTCGCATCCGCCTTAGACAGTAGCACCAGCTCACTGATGCGGAGCGCTCCAAAAAAGGCCACCGTAGTAGCCGCGTGAAACAGGGTTGCCTCATACCTGTCGAAACACAGGTCATGCCAACCCCGTGCAAGGTGGGTAAGTACCCCTGGAGAAATAGGGTGGCGGTCATCCGGGCTGCGCCCACGTTCCCGCACCCACCCTTCCAAAACATGTCGTATGCGAAAATAATTCGTGCTGTCAGCAAAACCACCCACCTTGGCCATGAATGCCAGCGCTGACAGCCTGGATGCTATGGTGCGGGGGGCTAAGCCCTGGGCATGTAAGTAAACCATAAATTGGAGGACGTGAGCCACTGGGATGGGCCAACTTTCAGGCAGCCGTGATTGGGCACAAAAGGCCCTGAATGAACTGAATGCATGGTTATACGCCTTACGCGTGCGGGGGGCGAGTGACATGCCGATCACCCGGTTCACCTCTCCTTGCCAAGCGTCCATATCTCGTCCGGGAGCGGCGAGGGAAATTCCTCTGCGTCCGGGGCCAAGGCACGGAACCGGGGGATCTACAGGCGGGACAAAGCGTCAGCAATATCATTATTAATACCTGGAACATGTCTGGCCCTAAAAAGCACATTGAGGCGTAGGCTGCGCAACACAAACTGGCGAACCAGTTCCATAACCCTGGGAGATTTTGACATCTGTGAGTTGACAATGTGGACAACTGCCGCATTGTCACACCAGAAATGGACGACCGAATTGGCCCACTCCTCGCCCCATAGCATCAAAGCTCCCAGAATGGGGGAAAATTCCAGGTACGTGAGATCGCGCAAACGATCCGTGCCCCACCAGACTGGCGGCCATCTGCCGTAGGCCCACTTCCCTTCAAAGTAAATCCCATAACCCAGGGACCCTGACGCGTCCGACTGAACCTGAAAACGAGGGGAAACCAAAAGGTCGGACCTCCAAAATGACACCCCGTTGAATTCCCTCAGGAACTGAAGCCAGATGAGCATATCAGCCCTCATGCCCTTGTTCAGTCGGATCCTGTGGTGGGGCCTGGCCAAGCCAGTCATGGCGTCGCACAAGCGTCGAGCAAATGCTCTGCCAGGTGCGACGACCCTGCAAGCGAAATTGAGGTGACCATGTAACACCTGGAGCTCCCGAAGGGACACCTTGTGTTTTGCCAGCAAGTCCAAAATGAGTGCAACGATCAGTGAAACCTTATCAACAGGTAACCTGGATGCTTGCACAACCGTGTCAATCTCCACCCCCAGGAATGTGAGCTTGGTTGAAGGGCCCTCGGTCTTTTCGGGCGCTAAAGGGACACCGAGTTCCTTCATTAGCGTCTGAAATGTATTTAGGAGACGCGTGCACGTGTCCCAGCCCCGTTCACCCCCGAATAAGAAATCATCGAGGTAGTGGGCTACAGCCCGGGACCCTGACCTGCGAACAAAGGCCCATTGCAGGAAGGTGCTAAAGCGCTCAAATGCCGAGCATGAAATGGAGCAGCCAAAAGGCATGGCCTTGTCGAAATAAAATTCACCCCGGAACTTGAAACCCAGCAACTCAAAGTCGCCCGGGTGCACTGGCAGGAGACAGAACGCGGACTTAATGTCGCACTTAGCCAGTAGTACACCCGGGCCACATGAGCGCACCATGCACAGGGCCTGGTCAAAAGATGTATACCTGACCGAACAAAGGTCGTCAGGGATAGCATCATTGACCGAACGGCCAGCCGGGTAAGACAAGTGGTGTATCAAACGGAACTCCCCCGGTGACTTCTTGGGCACTAACCCCAACGGGGAAACCTTGAGATTGGGAAATGGTGGGACAGGGAAAGGGCCAGCGACCCTGCCAGCAGCAACCTCCTTAGCAATGCTCATGGCAGCCACCTCCTCCCTTCCCCTGAGTGATAACAGGTTGGGTGCCTCTTGAGGGGACCTGTCCCCTGTGAAAGGAATGTGAAACCCCTGCTGGAAACCCTCAAGCAGGTAAGCTGCGTCTGCCCTCCTCGGGTACATCGTGAGCCAACGCTCCAGCATATCCACATTAATTGGGGAGGGGGCCTTTTGCTTGACCAGCTCCCTCCGCGGCAGTTCTGCCCGCTCCCTGTCCACCTCTACCTCTGCCCCGCAGTCCGCCTGCCCTAGGACACGTGGAGGCAGCATGGGGGCCAGCACAAGAGGGACACTCGTGCCTGTATCGGCACTGCTTCCTGTTGCACGCACCATTGGCCGAGAAGCTCCAACACAGCAGGCGGGCTGGAACCCCCTGCCCCGCCACCTGGCGGGGTGCCTGGGCTGGAGCAGCTCGCTGGACCGCATGTCCACAATGGTACCTCTCCCCTGGCGCAGGGCGCGTGGGGGTCATGTACAGAAGCCACAGCTTCTGGCAGGGCTCATCCCACCTCATCTCTGGGTGTAGGGGCACTCTCATACAGAATTCCTCGTCGTAAGCCAACCACGACAGGCCAGGAAAATCAACCATCGCCCGGTATATGTTGTCCAAATACTGGACCATCGGAATTGCGAGGTCAGGCCGGGCCCTGAGTTACACCGCCATGTATATAAGGTACGCGGGTAACCAGTTGGCCCACGTGCGTGGCGGCTTACGTCGACGAGACTGCTCCTTGTCCTTCTCGTCCTGCCCCTCCCTCTCCTCTTTGGTGGGTTCTCTATTCAAGAGGGAGAAAATGTCCACATACTCCCCCCGCCAGATCTTTTCCTTGGTGGCCTGGGCCAGGTGATCCCCGAGGGGTAACGAATAACCTGCTGTCGGCAAGGCCGACACCGGCACATTGACAGTGCTGGGCACCATGAAAGGAGCCTGGACCAGCCCCGCCAGCCCCAGTAAGTTCCCTGCAGGACAGGGTGCCACGCCCCAAGAGGGGCCTTGGAGTGTTGGAGCCGTTCCAGGATGGGCCGGCGGCGGCTGACCCGCCGCCCCAGCCAGGTGAGGCCACGGCCACTGTAAACCTCCCCCCGTTGTGGGTTGTGGTGTGGGTGCACTAGCTTGGACCGTATACTCACAAGTTGCACCCCCATGGGCCGCCCCCACCGGGGGTTCCGGCCCACTGCGGGCGTCGGAGCTCGCGACCGCAACCGAGCTCGTAGATGGGGCCTGACCACTACCTGCTGGCGGCATCTGCTGCGTGGGGAGCTGCGAGGCCACGGCTGGCGCCGACCTACTTGCCTCAGGCAGCTCAACCCGTTCGGCCACCTGCTGAGGACCGGCAGACGCTGAGTTGACCTGTAAACCAAAAGGTGCCCCGGATGGATTAACTATCCCTAAAGATGCCTCCAGGGCCGCTATGCGGGCCAGTAGGGCATCAACGTTTACATAGCCCCCAACGCTGATGGGGGCCAAAGGGCCGGCCGGCCCATCGGTCGCTGGCGCCGGGAAGGGAACCCAGCCAACCCCCTTGGTTAAAGCCCACCACTGGAAGCTGCATGCCAAGGCCCGAAGGCCCAGCCTGGTTATGCGCCAGGCCCGGGCCGGTGGCCGCTAATTGCGGGCCGGGGGCCGCAGCCCCTGCAGGGCCGGTCTGAGGCTGCCCAGCCTCGGGCCAGGGAGCAATCGACCCCATCCCGCTGGTCCCGGTGGGCGCCCCCGGAAAGGGGGCCTGCTGAGGGGGCGCAGTCGCGGTCCTCCGACCCGGCTGGCGCCTCCTTGAAGGGCGAACCGCGTTCGCCATCGCCTTCTTTTTGGAAGGCATTGAATCGTTGGGAAGCCGAAGAAAAGAAGCGAAGAAGAAACCGCTGCCCAAAAGAGGCTTCCCGGCTAAAGGGATGAGCGACGGAGCGATTGGGGAAAAACGTCTCCTCTCCGTCGCTTCGCAAAATGGCAGCGCGGCTGCCTCATGGCCACCCCTTTTAAAGGGTGCTGGCCACGCCCCCTAACTACCCGGATGTCCAAGTCCGGTGGGGGGCCCCCGCAAAGAGCGCGGCGGCCATTTTGGCGCGCGCTTGCAGTCTATAAAAATGCAGTAAATAAATATACAGTCTATGAAAATGCAATATAAATGCAGTAAGTAAGTAAGTAAGTAAACAAATAAACAAACAAACAAACAAACAAATAAATAAATAAATAAAACAGGTTTCTTCTTGATGGCTCTTATGATTGAAGTCCCCTGCATTTCCTAGTAGAGGAGTTGTTGTTGTTGCTGCTGCTGCTGCTGTTGTTTTGAGAGTTAGGATGTTCAAGTCCAATACAGTGATACCCCATACAACGTCCAAACTTGGTTCCACAAGTTTGGACTTTATACAGATTTGGACTTTGTATGAGGCATGCAAAATCCTAGCCGCGATGCCTCATACCACGTCCAAATCCTTGCCGTGATGCCTTACACAACGTCGTCTCCATAGAGATACATTGTACTGTAACAGCACAGACTTCAGGGCAAAGTCAAGGAAACAGACAGGAAACTGACAGAACTTTAAGAAATCATTGTCTGAAGGCTAAATACATTACAAAAACATGCCAAACAACCCTGTTTGTCCAAGAACCTGAAGAATGCTGCAAAAATCCCAGGAATGCTTCTAAAAATTCTGATGAAAAAATTCAAAAAAAAATCCAAAATCACGCTCAAAACCACTCCTAAACACTCTTCGCCTCGTGCAAAATCCACAAGAGCAATGCATGCATGTGTCCTGCCTTTTATACTGCCCAGGCACAATGCAACCTGGGAAAACCCAATGCCTCATACAAAGTCAAGCGACTTTGTATGAGGTAACTTTTTTCAAGAAATTAGGCGATGTTGTATGAATTCGATGTTGTATGAAGCAGACTTTGTATGAAGTATTACTGTATATCCAAATTTCCTAATATCTAGGACAGTGGTTTCCAGTGTGGGGCCCATGCCCCACAGGGGGATTTCAATTCCCAGAAGCTTAAGTCAGTACAAAAAAGCTAATCAGTGCTTGGGGAAAATGACTTAGACTTCTGGGAATTGAAGTCCAAAAGCCAAAGGTTGGGAAACAATGATTATCTGGTCAGTGGATGCAGCAACATTTCACGGACTGATTATTTGCAACACTATGACAGAGTTGCAAAAATTATTTATTGGAAGCTTAGCCCAGAAGTTTGGATTTGAATGCAGTAAAAATCATTGGGAACATCAGATAGAGAAAGTTTTAGAAAACTAGAGAAGCAAGATCTTTTGGGACATTAAAATTCAAAGAAATAGACGTCTGACTCACAACATGCCTGACTTAACTGTTGTGGAAAAGAATGTCTGGTTTATTAATATTGCTATACCAGGAGATGCATGAATTGAAGACAAACAGTCAGCATGGCCAGTGAGAGGCAGACATGACAAAGGACTTTTGGGATGTGGTGTCCCTTTGTAGGAATAGTACAGAGACACTTCCTGGATTTCCATCTTACCTTAGGCACTGCTTTCCAAACAGTAGACTCAGTCTGTGTGATGTTTTAAGTGATTTTTAGTACCTCAGGCTAGAGTTCTACTATGTAGCAACATATCTTCTGCACTGGGTTATCAGCATTATGTTTGCAATTCACAGTTAAATAAATCTCCAGTAAGACATACAGTATTTGTCCAAAGTCAAATAATTCAGATTTGACAAACTTAAAGCTATTCACCTGTTTTATTGATCAGTACAAGTTCCATCTAATAATGTCTGAAATATAATCAAATTCAGCAAGCAATATATACCAGCATGGCATTTGCTGACCATTAGACAAATTAAGCTGCAATGGCAGATCAATATTGAGTTTCTTGAAATGGTATGAGCTGGTAATTTAACTTACAAAAACAATTAAAATGCACTGTTGGGCCGGGAGGTCATACAATAGATAAGAAGGACTAAGAAGAAGATATCATTGCTCAACAGTGATCAGTGCTCACACACATACACACACAGTCCATTAACAAGCAGCATAAGGTGGTAACCCAGTCAAGGAGTCAACAGAATTGGCATCATGCACATGTGTGGCTGCCAATTGGCCATGAGTGGCTATAGTGGGCATTAGCAGTATCAATATGTGAAGTCAGCTGTGGTATGCATGTGACTGGGTGCCAATTGGCTAGAAAGCCCTTCTGTTTATAAGAGCAAAGTCTGATTTCTCACAAAATTATTTGGGTTTTTAGTAAGGAACTTCCAAGTGTAAAGTCGTCTGGGTGGCAGATTAAGCCATGTATTGGAGATCACTAGATCTTCTTCTCTGCAGATCTGTACGAGGCAATTTTCTCTTTCTTAATTTTTCCAAGGGCATATAGTCCAACTATATCATTCTCTTTATTCATTCCCACTATATCCAGTCTCTTCATTTCCTTTACTAAAGCAAAACAATCACACGTATAGCGCTTAGTGCACTCTCTGTGTGGTTCATAAGTTAATTAGCATTTTGCTTCCAACATGCTGGGTACACATTTTACTGAGTACCAGTTTAACCACAGCACCACCGGACTCCATTATAAATCTTTCATTTTTCAGGAATATTCCTGACATTCCAAGTACAAACTTTTATGGCCATGTTTATTTGACTTTCATCCATGAAGGTTGTCCTGGGAGCAATCTAATGCAGTGGTCTTCCCCAGCCTTCCGCATTGCAGCATGACACCCATACCACTGATCCAGTTCTGAGAGTCACTTTCTGGTCTTGAGTGCTTTTGGCATACAAGGTCCTCATCAGCCCCAGGCCATTATTGATGAAGCTGCAGTCCTCCATCAAGATGGATTCAAGTAGAATTTAAACCACTTGGGGACCATCACCCTTCTCTGTGGACTTTGCCACCCAAGGCCGCTAGTTTCCACGTTGGTCAGGTTAGTTAACTGCTGCCTGACAACCGGTGTTGAGTCACTGGCAGTATGGTCCACTCTGTTACTATAGCAGGGCAACCTGGGCCAGACCAGTTCTGTCTTCACTATACTAATGCTTTCCAGTCATGAAAATTCACAGTCATTTCTAAAGTCTAGAAACAATTTCAACCGTAGGGCTTTAGGTACTTTTCAACCTGCAAGTAGAGCTGTGGAAGTTTAAACTCAACTTCCTCTTGAATTCATATCTTTCCCAATAGCATTTTGAGATATCTGCAAAGTAAATGTGGCAGCTTGCAGCAAAAGGCAACATCTGAGATAAGCTGGGCACATAATATTTCACATCATATCCCTCAAATACTAAAACTAGCATTGGTGGTCATTTTTTTTTTGCAAACCAGGTTTCTCACCCTGCGTTTTTGATGTCATGAAGTGGCATTGATCAGCTTTCTTGGTTGAAGCTATTAGTCTCACTGGTAGGTATTACTCCTGTAGAGATGAAATGAACAACTGCTGAATGATTAATGCAGAATTTCTGGAAGCTTCTTCTTTTTGAAGCAAGGTATTGATTTTTTTTTTTTAAAAAAAGCACAACAATGTGATCAACCAAAGTAAACAAATAGCCATGTCCCCAATCACTTGCAGTGCAAATCCCACACACCATTACTTACAATAGCGTTTCCCAAACTATGTTCTGTGGAACACCAGTGGACTTCAATTCCCAGAAGCCTCAGTGAGTACATTAGCTGATCAGTGCTTTGGTGAACTGACTTAGGCTTCCAGGAATTGAAATCCCAAAATCAAAGTTTAGGAAACACTGACTTAGAGCCATGATGGCGAATCTTGGCACTCCATATGTTCTTGTACTTCAATTCCCAGAAGCCCAAGCACCCTGTGAAACCACACAATTCATCTGGCTTGGGCTGCCCTCGTTGGGCACTGCCCTTACAGGTGTGTTTTTCTTCCACTTACGGGAGCGACGAGGGCAGTGGGGGCTGGATGAATCGCAGCAAACCCATTTGTGTGGATTCATAGGGTGTTCAGGCTTCTGGGAAGTGAAGTCCAATAACATCTGGAGTGCTAAGGTTCGCCATCACAAACTTAGAGCATGATAGGAAACCTTTGACTTTCCAGATGTGGATGAACTACAGCTCCCATCAGGTTTCACTGCTGATTGGGCTGACTAGTACTGAGGATAAGTGCTGCTCAGCAACATCTGGAGCATCATATTTTCTCCACTCCTAAAGCAATCCATCATTGTGTTCAGTGAGACTTGTCCAGTCGCACAGTCAGCTCCGACTCTTTGTGACCCCATGGACCATTGCTCTCCAAGCACCCCTGTCCTCCACCATCCTCCTCAGTCCACACAGCCCTGTGCCCATTGTGTCTATAATACCATCCAGCCATCTCATCTTCGGCCGTCCCCTTCTTCTTTTGCCCTCCACCTTCCCCAGCATCAAGGCCTTATCAAGTGAATCTTCTCTTCTCATTTGATGTCCAAAATACTTTAGCTTCATCTTTGTTATTTGTCCTTCTAAGGAGCACTCAGGGCTAATCTCTTCTTATATTGACCTATTTGTTCTCCTCGCTGTCCCGGACTCTCAAAACTCTCCTCCAGCACCACATCTCAAAGGCATCTATTTTTCTTCACTTAGCCTTTCTAATAGTCCAGCTCTCACAACCATACATTACCACCGGGAATACCATTGCTTTGACTATGCGGACCTTTGTTTGCAGTGCAGTGAGATGTCTCTACTTTTGACTATGTTCCCCAGGTTTCTCATAGCCTGTCTCCCAAGAATCAGTCTCCTTTTTATTTCATGGCTGCAGTCTCCATCTGCAGTGATCTTTGATCCTAAGAAAGTAAAATCTGTCACTGCTTCTACTTCTTCCCCATCTATTTTCCAGGGACTGACTTGGCCTGTTGCCATTATCTTGGTTTTATTTATTTTATTTTTTATTTTATATTCAAATTTATATGCCGGCCAATCAGGTAAACCCGACTCTGGGCGGCTCACAACAAGTTAAAACACACATAAAACAATGCAACCAATTAAAACCCAACATACCCACCCACCTACCCCATTCCTCTTAAAAACCAACATTAAAAAAAACCTGCCTTTATTGACAATTAAAAGAAATGGGGGCTTAATTTATAAGCCAACAGGCGGGAGCCACTCTTCCATCTGGGCCCCACACCTGCCCCACCAACCAGGTTTTTAGGTCTTTTCTGAAAGGTAGCATCTCCATCTGCTCCCGCAACTCTACAGGCAGGAGGTTCCACAAGGCTAGTGCGGACACGGAAAAGGCCCTCCTTCGTGTACCAGAGAGACGGGCCCCTCTGGCAGATGGAACAATTAGGGAGCCCCTCCGATCCGCTCTGGTTGGATGGGCGGACACTCTTGGGACGATGCAGTCTCTAAGGTATCCTGGCCCACTTACCATGAAGGGATTTAAAGGTCAAAACCAGCACCTTGAACTGCACCCAGAGGCAAACTGGTAGCCAGTGCAGCTCCCAAAGTAATAACGAGCATAACGCCCGCGCCCCATCACCACCCAGGCTGCCATTTTCTTGATATTGAGTCTCAGGCCAGCTTTTTCACTCTCTTCTTTCAGCCTAATCAGGAGCTTCTTTAGGTCTTCCTCACTTTCTGCCATTAGGGTGGTATCATCTGCACATCTCAAATTGTTGATGTTTCTCCCAGCAATTTTGATCCCATATTGTGATTCCTCCATCCCTGCATTGCGCATTATGTGCTCTGTGTATAAGTTGAATAAGCAGGGTGACAAAATGCAGCCTTGTCTTACTCCTTTTCCTATTCCAAACCACTCCATCATTCCATACTCTGTCCTAACTTTTGAGTAAGACTTATTTCCTACTAAGTGTTTGTAGGAGTATTAAACCATTCATTGCTTTCCTTCCCAGGATTGCAAAACTGAACAAAAAGATCCAGCACATCATGGCTGGTGACTCCAGTTTTGGAGATGCTGTGAATCCACTTTGAATTTTAATCTGCACTCTATAGTAACTGTCCAAAGTGATGAACCCTACCCTAGCCCCAAAACAGAGTCGACTTCTTGGAAAATACCTTTAAAATAGAGACTAAAACCAAAAGCAAATGCTCATTGTCTCCAAAAATGGAGTCATCATTCACAGCTGATTGGTTTGGCAACACAGGCCTACATTTTGTGCTTTGTTCACCCCCTAGAGTCAAAATAAAGGAAAGTTTAGACTCTGAAATATAGCCTCAGATATTATGCCCACCAGCAAAAGTTGCTTTGCATGTCATCTTACACTTTACATGAAACATGCAAAGCAATGCTATCAAAGCTCGGAAAATTGCAGCCCCGCCTGTTTCTATATCATGAGATAAATGTGCGATAAGTGATATATTCCTAAAATTACTTATTCTGAAAGGAATTAATTGTAAGTACCTAGTTATTTGTAAAGATCTGCTTCCAAGCTCTGGCTGAAGTTATGTTGTTAAAGTGCAGTAAACCAAAACTAGAGTAGGCAGTTTATGGCGACATGACTCACCAAATACAATCTGATTTAATGGGCCTACTATAACTGTAAATATAGCTGCAGCTTACTTTTTTAAGTAACAGGATTTCAAATCTGAGCAACAGCGTAAACATCTCTTTCCACAAAGAGATCACTGAACCTCCCTTCCCACCCCACCCCCATCAAATAAGTTTATGAACCTTATCAAAGCAGACTTGGAAGAGCAACTCCTTGGAAGCAGAAAGTGAGGAAGAAATCACAGCTTCTCCTCTTGTGTTGGATAACATTTAAAAAATTCAACCCAATGACAGCCCCCAATAAAGTACATATACCACTTTCAAGTGGCAACATGAATCTTGGAAGTCATCAACTAGAAATCGTAAAATGGCTGACAGACTCCAAGTTCAGTTGAAATCACCAAAATCTTTTGCTTCTTTCACTCATTGACCCTTGGCTCAATTGTTTGGTTTCTGGCTACAAAATGTTTGATGCAGATCACCATCATACTTTGAAATTCTAAAAACAGCTTACCCTCCCATTTACTTTTGATAAGGTTTTGTAGTCTTAAGTAGCTTTTTCCTCTATTTGGATATCAAACAATAACACCTACTGAATTAAATGTCTGTGTTCAGGATGATATCTATTTCATTCCAGAAAGATTATTTTTCATGGTTTTATGTGGAATGGAACTTGGATATATAGGAGAGAAAGAACCACTTTTATAGTCCTATCATAACACTTCAAAGAAACAGATTTTACATCAGTCTTTTAATACATCTAGTTTGCACTAAATCTGTCTAGGGCTAAAATATTAAAATGAAGATAAAATTAATTATTGATCTTCATTCTTTATTCACTAACACTTTTTTGTCAATTAGATCAGCCTTCAACTTACTAGATGTCCTATATTATATCCTATAACAGCCACAAATAATTCTTCATGCTTTTTCTTCCTAAGAGCTCTGGATTTAGCAGTTCCCTTAATTCCAGAATGACCAGCTTCAACTACTTGTCTTGAGACCATTAGAAAGTACACAGTGGTACAAGAACAGTGTGCAAGAATAAATAAGTCTAACAAGTTTCTTCATTAAATATGTTCCAACTCTGAAGTGTGATGCATTCCCTAGTCATAATTCTCCTTTTGTGGTTTATTGAAAAGGTACAATTTCATACCCTTCCTGCCTCTCATTCTTCCTGTTATACAAACCTAAAACCCATGGATATGTTGTTGCTGCACTTTTTCCACTCTCTTGTTTCAGTCATCTCACAACTCTTCACCAGAGGGGCTTCACACCCCAGTTTTTTCCTCTAAATTCTTCCCATCCACCTTAACAACAGACTTTTCCTGTTGTTGCATTTGACATTCAGCAGTTGCCCGGTTGGGGTTATGGCGAGAGGCTCTCTTAGCATTTAATGAGAAGGGAAACCAGTGTAAATGGCCCTGCCTCTTCTCTCACGTTGAGCGTCTCATTTATAACTCTTCCATTATGTCAGGACAGATGACACAATTATGAAACACCTTTCATTTTGTTCTGACAATCCCTGCTGGTCAGTCCTATGGCTCAGCTGATGGGTTGCTGTTTTGAGAGGCAGGCAGGCTTCCCAAGGAAATGTGGTCTAATGACTGAAAGATACTCAAAGCAGCAGCCATATTCAAAACAAAAACAAAATAGAAGAGCTGTACATCTTGAGGACTGACAGAATTATTTTACTGTGAGCTTTCAAGGATTACAACCCAATTCCTCAGAAAAAATGAAGATAATAGTTTTATAATAATAATAATAATAATAATAATAATAATAATAATAATAATAATAATAATAATAATAATACATCTATATAATCTACATTCATGGAAAGGAATCACATGAAAAATCTGACTATAATTTCAATAACATTCACCCCCTATCTTTATTCTGAGCCTAGATCCATCACAACAGTTACACTCTCTGGACATCATAGTGCAGCAATATAATGGACATAACAAGCACCTGGTTATATCAAAAGGTCATGTTAACTACAAATATTTACATGTCTTTAGTATATGAGGACCAAGACACAGGAAACAGCCACGGGCTGGTTTAACTCAGGTTTATTGCATGGTGGTCAGAGGGAACATGAGGTAATGGCGGATGCATAGCTCTATATATACAGTAGTACAAACATTCGAATGTGGCTCCACGATAGCCTATTGGCTATTGTCCGCGTGACGTCATTGCTAGTCACGCCCTTCTTGTCCAGGTGTAGGTAGTGGCGGGAAACTCCGCGCTGCAGCCTTTGATGAGTATGGACCAAGAGAGCTTGGACGCTCGCCGCTGCCCACTGGTGGTCATTAGCTCGCGTCCTCATACAGGGTTTATATTGATACAGCTGAAGGCTATATTGTTACTGGTAGGAAATGTTACATTGTTATCACATGAAGATGGTTACCCTATTAGAACACAACACTCCTCCCCCCTAGGATGAGACGAAGTCTCTCAGCCAAGATGGCTTATTTCGAACACGCTGGGGTCTCGGTGTGGGCTGCCCTGCCCCGGGTTTGCTACCTTCTCTTTGTCCCCTGGCTTCCTGTCCTGTAATTGGAGAGGGAGACTTGTTAGTGCCTTGCCGCGGTTCTGCGGCTTTGTCGGGAGGTGCGTGCTTTACTTGGGAATAACCGGGGGTACTGGGGGCTAACGAAAAACCCCTCTTCTCGCTTGGATGGGTGGGGGAACACTCCCAAAAAACCCCCCGGCTCGCAAAATCAAAATCAAATTCGGGGGCAGCAGTCGCAAACTCCTCTCCCTCTTCCCCGGGGTCCGATAGGGAGTCGGGACCGCTGCTTCTCTTTGATAGAACTGGTGTATCAAAAGGATATGAGTCGGGACCGCTGCCTCCCCCCCTTGTTTGGGACTGTTGCCCTTCGTTGTCTCCCCCTTGGGATAAACGGGTGGGGGAGGACCCTAACGCTGAGGCATTCTCCGTGCCGTCCGTGGATTGCTCCCTGGGAACCCGGGTCCGGAGCTGATCCGCATGCCGCCTCCACAGTAGGCCGGTGCTCGTTTCCACCCGATATGACACTGGCCCCGTCTGTTCTACAACTCTCCCTGGTACCCAGGCTGGCCCGGTGCTGGCGTAGTTCCTGCAATGCACAGGATCGCCGGCGGCGAAACCTTTTGACACCGCTACCCCTACGTTCTTCCCTTTGTCCTCGACCCTCGTCGGGTCTAGCCTGGACAGAATCGTGGTCAGTTTTCTCCGCATCAGCAGCTCTGCCGGCGAGTATCCGGATGCTAAGGGGGTCACCCTATACGCTAATAAAAACTGACATACCTGGTGATTCAGGTCCCCCGAGCCCATGCGCCGCAGCGCATCCTTTGTTGTCCGCACCAACCGCTCCACTTGGCCATTCGTGGCCGGGTGAAACGGCGCGGATGTGACGTGCCGAATGGCGTTTGCCTCCATGAATGCCCTGAACTCAGCGGACGTGAAACAACTAGCGTTATCGCTGACCAGAGTGTCGGGTAAACCGAACGTGGAAAAGACCCTTCTTAGTTGGCCAATTGTGGTGGCGGAGGACGTGCTCTTTACCGGAATCACCTCCAGCCACTTAGAGTACGCATCCACTACCAGGAGAAAAACGGTTCCACGGAACGGCCCAGCGAAATCTACGTGTACTCTGGACCACGGCCCCCTTGCTGCGTCCCATTCCCTATGTGGGAGGCGAGCCGCCTCCGGTCGGGAGCCCTGGCACGCCTCACAAGTGCCGACCATGTGCTCTATGTCTGCGTCCAGCTGGGGCCACCAGAAGTAACTCCGGGCTAGCGCCTTGGAACGGACGATCCCCGGGTGGCTGACGTGCAGCAGTTTGAGCACCCTCGGTCGTAGGGATGTAGGGACCACCACCCGTTGGCCCCACAAAAGGCACCCCCTCTCTAGGGACAACTCTATTTTTTTTCGAAAGAATGGGTCGAATTCCGTACCTGGGGAGGACGCCGGCCACCCCTTTTGCACCCATGAGCTTACTTTCTCCAGCGTTCTATCCTTGCCTGTCGCCCTGGCAATGTCGGCTGGTACTATTGGGGGTGAATCTAAGACCTCTATTAACAATACCTGGTGGTCTCTCTCTACCCCTGCCTTTTGGTCGCCCGACAGGGGCAAAGGAGACCTTGAGAGTGCGTCTGCATGGCTGATCTCCTTCCCTGGCCGGTATTCCAATTCATGTTGGTATGCGTTGAGAAAAATAGCCCACCGCAGCATCCTCGGGGACAGGATCTGTGGCGTGGGCTTATTTGCAGTGAAAATTCCTAACAGGGGCTTGTGATCGGTCACGATCTTGAAAGGGCGACCATACAAGAAATCGTGAAATTTTTTGGTTCCCGCTACTATCGCTAATGCCTCCCTGTCGGTCTGTGCGTAATTCCGCTCTGCTTGTGACAGGGACCTTGAATAAAACGCTATCGGGGCCTCCCTTCCGTCGTCCAACACGTGGCACAGCACCGCCCCCACCCCCACCGGGGATGCGTCACAGACTAAGACCACTGGCCGTTTGGGATCGAAATGAGTCAGGATTGCCTCGGATGTTAGGAGTTGCTTTAACTCTTTGAACGCCCTCTCTTGCTCGTCCCCCCACAGCCATGTTTCCTCCTTTTTAAGCAACCGATGGAGCGGTTCGGCCACCGACGCCTTCCGTGGAAGGAAGGTATGGTAAAAATTGAGGAGCCCCAGAAATGACTGTAATTCGGTTTTGGATGTGGGGCGAGGAGCCTTCTTGATGGCGGCTACTTTGGATTTGGACGGCATAATTCCCTCGGGTGTGACCCGGAACCCTAAAAATTCAACCTCTGTTTCGAAAAAAACGCATTTGTCTTTTCTCAGCCGCAGCCCCGCTTTCTCGAACACAGTCAGTACTTTATCCAATCTCTTTGCCAGTTCGGCCTCACTCCCCCCTGTTATCAATACGTCATCAAAGTAACACAACACCCCCTCCAGCCCCTTCAGGAGGCGTTCCACAATCGACTGAAAAAGGCCGGGTGCCGAGTTCACGCCGAACTGTAAACGCGACACCTGGAATGCCCCTTTATGTGTAACTATTGTTTGTGCCGCTGCCGTGGCGGGAGTTACAGGGAGTTGCTGGTAGGCTTGTGCTAAATCGAGCTTAGCGAAACACTTTCCCCCATTCAGCCTGGCCAGAAGGTGGCTGACCACCGGCACCGGGTATGCATTAGGGCGGATCGCCTTGTTAATTGTACACTTATAATCAGCGCAAATGCGCACCTCCCCGTTAGCCTTTAGTGCTGTTACAATTGGGGTTTCCCACTCCGCGGAATCCACAGGAACAAGAATCCCCTGGTCCACCAGCTTGTCCAGTTCCGCCTCTATTTTGTCCTTTAGTGCGAACGGCACCCTGCGTGGTTTGAGTCTTATCGGGCGGACCTCCGGGTCTAGGTCGAAGGCTACAGGGGGTCCCTTGAACTTTCCCAGACCTTTTTTAAAAACGGCGGGGTGCGCGTCGCAGACCGCTTGTATTGGATCCGCACCCACGGCATGCACCCCCCCTATGAACAAACCCAAAGGATAAAACCACTGTGTCCCGAGGAGGCTACAACTTCCCCCTTTGAGAACAACTAGGGGGAGTTCCGCAGAATGTCTCTTAAAACGGACCCGAAATTTCCCGACCCCCAACACTGGAATGCTGTTCCCCTGTACGTCTCGTAGCGTGGACCTCAACGTTTTAAGTTTGGGCTGCACGTGGGGGTCGATTTTCAAGAACTCTCTCTGGGGAATTATAGAATAGGAGGACCCCGAGTCAATTTCCATCCTAATAGGGGCCCCTTGTACTAGTACCTCAACGAAGTAATGGGGTTGTCCCGCGGACACGCTGAACACGGGAGCGTCGTCCTCGCTGTCGTCCGAGATGCGGCCCACGCCGTCCTGCTTCCTCGTGGTCCGGGCGCCATCTTTGGACCTCGCTGGACGGTCCGGTCTGGCCGAACGGTCTTGTGAATGCCTCCGGCCCTCTTTCCGCTTCCTGCACGCCTTGGCAATGTGCCCCCGACGGCCGCAGTTGTAGCACTCGGTTTTTTTGAATGGGCACTTCGCGCGCTCATGGGCCGCTCCGCAACCATCGCAGCGGCGTCCTCCTTTTCGGACCTTCTGGACCTCCTCACCGTCACTGCCTTCCGTAGACGACTTCGAGGTTCGTCGGGTTGCGTGCACCGCCTGTCCGGACTTTCCGTGCACCGAATTATCCGCTTTGCCGGCCCTAGGACGCCACTCACGCCACTGGTGCATTTCGTCTACCCCAGCATTCGTGGATTCCGCGGATTCCGCGGCCTCCACAACCTCTGCCAGCGTGGGTGGTGGCTCCTTGTTCATCAGGCTGCGCTGCACTTCCTTGTCCTTCAGGCCACACAGGACTCCGTCCCTGAGGGCCGTCTCTAGGTTGTCCCATCTGCAGGGGGCGGCTGCTATTCTCATGGCTGTTACGAAGGTCTCCACCGACTCGTCCGGCGCTTGGACTCGCCTCCAAAACGCGCTCCGAGCGGGAAACATCGCCCTCGAGGGTCGGAACCGCTCACGCAGCAGTTTCATGATGTCCTCGGCTTTGAAATCACTCATCTTCTTCGGTGCAATGATGCTCACCAGCGTTCGCTTGGTTTCCATCCCAAGCATTCGGGTGAGGATGGCCCTCTTCCTTTCCTCGTCGTCTTTGACTTTGAGTTCCACCAGTGCCGCCTGGAAGTCCATCTCAAAAAGCTCCCAGTCTTGCGGTTTGGTAATGTTGAACCCGCTCTGTGCCCTGGCTCCTTGGGAATCCATTATCCCACCTTCGTCGCCAATTTAGTATATGAGGACCAAGACACAGGAAACAGCCACGGGCTGGTTTAACTCAGGTTTATTGCATGGTGGTCAGAGGGAACATGAGGTAATGGCGGATGCATAGCTCTATATATACAGTAGTACAAACATTCGAATGTGGCTCCACGATAGCCTATTGGCTATTGTCCGCATGACGTCATTGCTAGTCACGCCCTTCTTGTCCAGGTGTAGGTAGTGGCGGGAAACTCCGCGCTGCAGCCTTTGATGAGTATGGACCAAGAGAGCTTGGACGCTCGCCGCTGCCCACTGGTGGTCATTAGCTCGCGTCCTCATACAGGGTTTATATTGATACAGCTGAAGGCTATATTGTTACTGGTAGGAAATGTTACATTGTTATCACATGAAGATGGTTACCCTATTAGAACACAACAATGTCTATAGCTTCAATTCAGAACAGAATGCAAAACCTATTCTCTATAGCCAAACTCTCTAATACAACCTCATTTACGGTATCCATCAGACAGAAACTCAGAACTTGAGTTTAATGCAAACAATTCTTAAACTACAATATTGCCTCAATGAAGGAGGGGGGAATTGTCAGAATGAGAGAGAGGTATCCAGGAACAACCAAATCCTAGACAGATCCAAAAGGGAAAAATGTAGATCTCCATTGGTAGTCATCTGCAGCTCCCAACAAAGATCACTCACCTATTTCAGCTCATTCTGGACAGCAGTACTTCCTTTGCTGTACTCATACAAAGCCCCTTCCCCAGTTTTAAACAAACCCCAACACACAATATTAGATAAAGAGACAGAAACAAGACTTTTCTACAAATGTAGATGTCAAATGACATTACTCTGGCAGCACCATTAGAAGCACCAACAAGTTGACTTAAAACAGCAAGAGTTTGTTTACTTGTTTACTTATGATGTATGCTGCACTTTGACCTGTTCTAACTACACTTCTGCATTCACTATATAAGCTTTTACATAATCTGATAAAATGTTCACTTACTCCATATTGGGCCAATGTTTCCCATAGCACTTTCCGGTCAACTCTATCAAATGGCTTCTCTTGGTCTACAAATGTGACAAAGAAATTCTTATTGCATTCTATATTTTTCCTCTATTAGCTAGTTGTGGTTCTCAACCTCATTTCTAGTATTTTGGCACACATTTTCCTTGCATGGCTTAAGAATGAGATGCCTCAGTATTGTGTGCATTCTTGTTTACTCCCTTCCCCGCTCCAGGGTGGTTTTGTTATTGCTTGTTGCCAATCAGTGAGTGTAGTGAGTTGTGTCCATGCTGCACTGAAGCTTTTATACAGCCATCTGATGCTGCTTTACCCTGCTGCTTAAATTTTTTCTGCTGGTAATCCATCTCATTCTGGTGCTTTGTGTTTAGGTGATTGTTAAACAACTCTTGCTATTTCTTCAATTATTATGTCCAGTTTTAACACTACTGTTTGTAGTTTTGCATTGTTTCATTGTGATACTCTCCTAGGGGATTGAAGAATTCTTTGAATGTTCTCACCACCATTCTATATCTTCTGAGGGATCAATTAGTGGTCTTCCCATCTTGTCATTAACTATTACAATGGGGTTATAATTCTCTCTTTTCTGTATACTTTTAATTACTTTGAAAAACATTCATGGGGCTGTTCTCTCATTATCTGCCAATGCTTTTCCAAAGTATTCCCAGGATTCTTGTTTTGCTTTTTGCTTGTCCTGTTGGTATCACTACACTGAAATCTATAGTTTATAGTCTTCTTCTCTTCTGGATTTTATCTAACATTTATATAACTCTTTTTTCAGCGTGCCTGCTTAACATCTTCACCTTGTTTAAGTTTTACTATTTAAATTAATTCTTGGTTTCTATTTGAACTTCTTTTAATATTGGATTTATTATTTTTTGCTTTTAACTCCAGTTTTATGATTGGTGTCACATGGTCCATTGGGGATTGATTTTGCATATTCTAAACCTTCTTTTAACTCCTGTTAATATGTGATCACATGTCTGGCTGGACATCCTGTTATGGTAATGGAGTAGACCGTACAGCCAGCGACTCAATGCTGAGTGTTGGCGGTGGTTAAATAACCTGACTCCCTAAAGGGGCCAATGTCTATGGGCAGATGAGCGCCTTTAGGTGGGGTGATGGTCTCCTCAGTGGAGGAAATGCCACTGCAAACCATCTGTCAAGATATAACATCAAACATTTCTTGTACTATATAATATCATTATGCTCTGTAACCATAGCTCCTCCCACTGTTCATGAGGCTAACCCCTCCCACCTGGATCTTTTACATACCTCAGTTCCAACTGTCCCTTCCAACTGTCATTTTGGTGGTCATTCTTTCTTGATATGGTTCCTGTATTGTAAGAAATAAAAATATGTTTTTATATCTTTAATGTCTGATGACCTTTGGCCTGATCTTCTATTAATCCATCATACCATCAATTGGGCCAAACGGCAAAATGAGTGGAGGAGGAACTCTGATTCCCAACAGTCATGGAGGTGGAAGAGGCCATGCCAGATGGACTGGCTGTGAAAGCACACCTTGTCAATATCCTCAAGGCAGCGGCAGTCCATTGCAGTCCTGGTGTTAAATCCTGCATGTCTCATTTCATGTGTGCATAGGAGATGGCTCTGTGATCATAGTATGTGGGTCACTTCATGGAAAGCTGGGATCCACCTTAAACAAATTCACACCACTAACATTTTTCCTGCTGCAGGAAAAAATGAATTCTCGGATACGAGTTGCAGTCGACAACAACAATATGTAATCAATCTGACTTTTAATGGTAATAGAATTTCATTTATACCATGTATAACATTGTGAATCTCGATGTTTTAAAAAATTAAAAGTTGTGTTGGTTGCATAAATACCATATTCTTTGTCTATTCTCATCCCTTTCACTGTCCACAGCAGCATGTGGGCCAATGAACTTAACTGTTCATACTACCTTCTGTTAGTTCACACCCTAACATTAAAAACTCCCATTACACAGAATGTACTACTAGTTTCCATTTCTTATATCACCTCAAATAATACATTGAAAAACTCATCCTTTTGTTCTTCTGTAATTACATGGAGCATATAATCATACATACACTGCATTTCAATTTGCTTTCCTCTCTTGATTTTCAGTAGTATTTTTCTTTCCGAGTAGTTGTTAAAGCCTAGTATGCATTTTACTATGTCTGAATATACTAAGAAACCCATTCCGTTTTTTACTGTGATTCCTCCTGAATAAATGAACAAATATCCTTCATGAACTTTCTTACTCCCATGTCCTTTGTGTCTTATGTCAGCTAGTCCCATTATCTTAATACCTCTTCTTTCTATTATTTCTAAACATTTTTTCTGTTTTATGTCCTAAGCAAGTTATATTCAGAGTTCCTATTTGTACTTCCTTATTCTGTCTCTCAGTCCTTTAACATTGTCATGGTTATTTCCTATGTGATCAGCCTGTTTGTATCTCCTTTATTTATTTATTTATTTTTATTTATTTATATACCGCCTTCCTCGCCCTGGGGCGACTCAAGGTGGTTTACATTTCATAAAATATACACAGGGCCCTAACGGCTCCTCTTCTGCCCACCCAGGCCTTGGGTGGGTGAGAGTCCAGGGGTGGAGGGGCGGCGCGGATGGAAAAGCCGCCTCTTTCTCCCCAACGGCTCCTCTTCTGCCCACCCAGGCCTTGGGTGGGCGAGAGTCCCGGGGGGCCCCCGCACGGATGGAAAAGCCGCCTCTTTCCCCCCAGTGGCTCCTCTTCTGCCCACCCAGGCCTTGGGTGGGTGAGAGTCCTGGGATGGGGGTGGGGCGATGCAGATGGAAAAGCCACCTCTTTCCCCCCAATGGCTCCTCTTCTGCCCAACCAGGACTTGGGTGGGCGAGAGTCCTGGGGGTGGGGGTGGGGCAGCGTAGATAGAAAAACCACTTCTTTCCCCCCAACGGCTCCTCTTCTGCCCAACCAGGCCTTGGGTGGGTGAGAGTCCTGGGATGGGGGTGGGGCGGTGCGGATGGAAAAGCCGCCTCTTTCCCCCCAATGGCTCCTCTTCTGCCCAACCAGGACTTGGGTGGGTGAGAGTCCCGGGGCCCCCCCGCATGGATGGAAAAGCCACCTCTTTCCCCCCAGTGGCTCCTCTTCTGCCCAACCAGGCCTTGGGTGGGTGAGAGTCCTGGGATGGGGGTGGGGCGGTGCGGATGGAAAAGCCGCCTCTTTCCCCCCAATGGCTCCTCTTCTGCCCAACCAGGACTTGGGTGGGTGAGAGTCCTGGGATGGGGGTGGGGCAGCGTGGATGGAAAAGCCGCCTCTTTCCCCCCAACGGCTCCTCTTCTGCCCACCCAGACCTTGGATTCCTGAAGCAATATGCTAGCCATTGCCAGCTTACTGGGCCTCTCGCAACTGCAGCAGAGCCCCTTTTGCCAGATCATTTCAGGGTAACCAAGGATGGCCTTCATGGCTTTCATAACGGTCCTGTGGCACAAGACCACACCATACTTTGCTCAGTCCTAGCGCTCCTTTATTTTGGCCTGTTACCACCTCTCACAATGTGGATGCTTGGTTGGTCATTGAGAGACACAAAATCCTACTCAAGTATTAAACGTATATACCCCATCCACAAGGAAATACGAGAATTATGCCTGTTTCATCATTGCATTCCTTGTGCAAAATCAATGTATCTGAAAAACAGTGTCGGATCAGCCATATAGCAGGAGTAGCAAATGCTACAGGCTCCGCGTCTCTGGGGGGGGGGGGCGGGCGGCCCCTACACTCAGTTAGAATGAAAATCCAAATTTAAATAGTCTCTGCACAGATATTTTAAAAAATTTCACTCAAAGAGACTCACTGATGCCTCATTGGAGCGTTCAATGCACACCAAAGAGTAAAGATGTGCATGCAGGCAGAGCCATCTTTGTCTGCACGGGCATCTTACGCTCTACTCCATAGTAGCGCGAATTTGTGTTGAGTGGCACAGTTGAGTGATGTGTGAGCTGTGTTTTGTTTTATAGGTATCCTAAATCCTAAATCTAAGCAAGTGGCTTAATCTAGCATGCTGAAAAACACATCCTGTTTTAACTATTAGGTGTTCACTATGAGGCAGAAATCCATTTTTACATTTTAATATATTTTTTACTGACAATATCAGTTGAACAGCCTCCCCACTTATAAAACCCTCTCATCTTCAGGCACATCACTTTAAAAAGATGAAAGCAATGTTGGAGAAGGCATGAATTGTGTATTCTCCTCCTCAAATATGGAGTACACATACTTTATTGCTCCTGGACAATGCTAGACTCTTCAGGAGAAAGCACTATAGGGACACCCTGTGTGGGAGTTAATGTCAAATCAAGTCTGGTGAAACATTTTGCTATATCTTACCAACAACCATTACAAACAGAATCTGGGTTTTTATAAAATAAATCCCAGTACTGATACAGCAGAGAACATAAATCAAATCAACATATCTCTGCACAACTGACTACAGTGGCATTCAAAGTGACTGCACAAATATATTTTTCAGTCTTTGCAATCAGAGCTGTCTAATATTGTAACATGTGCTTCAAAATCTGACAGTAACTAATAAATCTTCAAGTAAATATTTTTAGCCTGCAGTGATGATAAGATCAGCCCTACCAATGTCTCTGCAGGGTTTCCGTACAGAAAATACAACAAGATGTACTGTGAAATGCATGGGTTAATGTGATAAGCATTAGCAGTGACAGGCATATGAGATTGGATTGCAACAGTATGATTTAATTCACCAGTATGAAATGCTTTCCAAGAGGTTTCACCTGGCCAGGATTTTGTGGCATCCAACAGAACAAGCAAGAGGGTCTCCCTATGGCTGACTAACTGCATCTGAATAAACTAAAGTAATGCATGATTAGCAGCCAATGCACCCCACACAAGTACCTCTGTACAATCATTATATCTGGATCCTGCACTTAGCTAACTTTAGTACTGTCTCTCAAGCTACCTTATTCTTACTACTGCAGAATTTGCTGATACTTCACTGAACCATGCTTATACATGGTAATCAAATCTGTTAATGCACACTTTTTTTATTTATTGAGTTTATATCCTGTTTTTCCTTCAAAGAGCTCAAAGTGACATATATAGTCCTCTTCTTCCTTGTAAGTAGTATAGGCTGAGAAACAATGACTGGGCCAAGGGAAGCTCATGGCTGAGTAAGAATGTGAAGTCAGTTCTTCCCAGTCTTTCATTGACACTTAATCCAGTGGTGGCAAATTTATGGCACACGCAGGGCCACCCTACTGTTAGGCGAACAGAGCGGTCACTCCAGGCACCCACTCCCAGGGGGCGCTGCAGTGGTAAAGGAAAAAAAATATTTTGGTTTTGTTTTTTTTGTTTTTTTGATATTTTGATTGCGAGCTTATGGCATGTATGTTAGCAGTGACCAAGGGGGTGCCATAGTTGGATTTTGTTCCATCCTAAAACTTGCCTCGGGCTGGCACTGGGCACATGTGCTAGATGGGGCATTGCCACACCTCTCAGTTGGCATGTGCGCCATCACCCCAGCACAGAGGTTGCCCCACCCCTCTGCCCAGTAGCCAAATGGAAGCACTTCCTCCCTCCCCCGAGCACAGAGTTCACCCCACCCCTATACCCACCATCCCAATGGGAGCACTTCCTCCCTACTCCCAGCACAGAGTTTGCTCCACCTCTCTGTTTGGGAACTCAGTCTCTAAAAGGTTCACCATCACTGACTTAACCAGTTCAATATATACTATGGATCCTCACTCTTCCTTAAATGCTTCTGAGGGTAAAATGCAGCACTGAATGCATGCTCAGATGTAAAGCTGAGAACAAATTGTTCCATTCAGCTGTGATTCTTCTAATTCAACATCTCAAGGTACATCTTCCTTTTAAAAAAGGTTTCTTCTGCAAAGCCACAGGCTTACAGCAAAAGACCACAGAAACCCATCAAGAAGTTCAGGAAATACAGCTGTGCTACTCTAGGTCAGCTGACAAAACTGAGACCTATCAAACCTTGTGACCTCCAAGGCAGTATTTAAATTTGCAATCAAGAATTGGTTCAAGCCTATCTAATACCTGCAAACTGTTCTCTCTCTCTCTCTCCTTGTTTTTTTTTTTTTTTTGCAATCTATGGCAGGAACCAATGACAAGGATAACCTCAATTCAATAGCAATGCAAAAGGTTTCAGGTTCCAACCCTGACATTTCCATTTGTTTAAACAATCAAGGAGCAGGTAACATGAAAGACAACTAGAAAACCTGTAGGACTGATCCCTATTGAAGCAGGGTGAGATATAGTGATGGTGGTGGTGGTGGTGGTGATTGTTCTCTGGATTTTCTAGATAGTGGCTTACCATTCCCTTCTTCTGCAGTTGCCAGGGACTGTGCAGCTTACAGTACCTTTGGCTACACAAGCTGGATCTCTACAAAAGAGATATAGTGGGGAATTTTACTCCCAACCTCTGCCTCTGCAGCTATGTATATAACTCACTGAGCTATCAATGGAGTATGTATGGTCCTCCAAATGTTGTTCTGCCATTAGCCTAAGCCAGCAGAGGCCAGTAGTGATAAAATGGTGGACCAGTTGTGTGTGTCCGGCATACACACCCACACCCGGTCCAACCATCCCGAACCGAGCCATCTACACTTACCTTACCATCCTGTGAGGGTCACCGCAAGGGTCCGCCAGACGCGAGTGGGGCAACCGTCCCACAAATGTGACCAGAAAAAATACAAGGCCCAGCATTCTCCATGCCGTGCCACCCCTCAGCCAATGAGGCTGAAGGGTGCAAGCGCAGAGGAGGTGGGGCAGCTGGTGCGCGGGGTAAAAAAACCACCAATGTGCCACCTCACCACGTCAGCCAGGCGACCACGTCGTTTGCTGGCTGGGCCACCAGCTATTGGTGCCCTCCTCCCCACCAGTGAAGGCCTCGATGCCAGCAGGGATGGAGGACAGGCTGGTGAACGATTGCAGAAGGCCACGCCAGGCAAAGGCCCAGCTGACAAAAGGTAAGTGGTTTGAGGGAGAGGACGGGGGGGATGGGGGGGAACGGGCTCGGGTACCATGCTGCACACCCGCCCAACCCCCCCCCAGTCCCTCTCCCCCACCCCACTAACCTTTTGCCTGATGGACCTTTCCCCGGCGCATCCTTCTGCACTGGGACACTCACTGACCTGCTGATGCCGGCAGCAATGGAAGACAGGCTGGTGAACGTCCACAGATGGCCGCAACAGGGAAAGGCCCAGCCAACAAAAAGGTACATGGGGTGGGGGAGAGGAACTGAGCGGGGAATGCTCCCGGGAACCATGCCACCCACTCGTTCCACCCCCTTATCCCCCAGTCCCTCTCCCCCACCCCACGTACCTTTTGCCAGCTGGGCCTTTCACTGGCATGCCCTGGGTGTCCTCGCTGAGGCTTGTGGGGGAGGAGGGAGAGCCCCTCCTCCCCCGCACAGCTTCTGCAAATGTTTGTGTGTGTGTGTGTGTGTGTGTGTGTGTGTGTGTGTGTGTGTGTGTGTGTGTCGGGGAGGAGGGGAGCCCCTCCTCTCCCCATGGAGCTACAGCATGTGTGTGTGTATTGTGTGTGTGTGTTGTGTATGTGTGTGTACTGAGTGCGTGTTTTGTTGTGTTGTGTGTGCAGTGTGTGTGTGCATGGTTGTGATGTGTAGTTGAGTTTTGTGTGTGTGTGTGTGTGTGTGTGTGTGTGTGTGTGTGTGTGTGTGTGTGTGTGTGTGTGTTGAGTGTGTGTGTGTTGAGTGTGTGTGTATTTGGTTGTGTTGTGTGTGTTTGAGTTGTGTGTGTGGTTGTGGAGTGTGTGTGGATTGCCAGCCAAGAAATTTGGCTGAAAGGTAATACAAGTCAGCCCACCAAACGAAATTGAGAATGTGCGAATGGAGAAGAAGAGTGTTAGAAGTACTTTGGCATGACAAAAACATGGAAATTGTGTTCAAGCATTCCTTGTACCCTGGGACTTGCCATTGTATAGCTTGTGAATTTCTCTGAACAATACAAAGATTCAAGAACATATTCATTGCAAAGGTGTTTTTTTTTTGAGTGTGCCTATATGATTGGGCTCATTAAAATTTCCTTTCATAAACTGGCATACATTGAGGGGCTTGCTTGGTATTGCTTCTTGGTCAGTTTTTTCCTACCTCTCAAACTAGAATCTGTCTATCCAGTACTGATGATTTATTCCACTGATGTCTCATAACTTAGGCTGTAAAAATTGCCCTCAATTTGATGGATAGACTTTTGCCCCTTTGGGACCAAAGGAATTCAAAATCTTCAGGTAGTCAAGGAAATACCAGAGACCCATTGCATAGTAAATTGTGCTAAGAAAAGAACTCAGGAGGCTTCAGGCTATAGCTCTAAGTTCCCAACAAGCAGATGCTGCAGTTTTCCTTTTAGCACTTCCTGATGGTTTGTTCGCTATGAGAATTAATTTGTTAGTAATATGATGCATCAACATCCTCTCGCCATTATCTACACAATTCCACACATTGACAGAAAACAAATGCATCTGTCTTCTATTTATAATTTTATCTGCTATTTCTATTTGCATCCCATCCATTTAACTATATGTTGCCCTGCCAGTCTGACCAAGTTATCATGCTTCGGTAATAAGAGTAGACCATACTGCCAGGCAACTCAACGCCGAGTGTCAGGAGGTGGTTAACTAACTTGACAACCCTGAGGGCTGATAGCCTTGGGTGCCAAAGTACACAGGGAAGGGTGATGTTCCCCAAATGGATTAAATCTCATTTGAATCCATCTTGATAGAAGGCAGCAGCTTCATCAATCCTGGCCTGGGGCTGATCAGGACTTTGCATGCCAAAGGGGCTCAGGACCAGAAAGTGACTTGTAGAACTGAATCAGTGGTACGGGGGTCATGATGTGATGCAGAAGGCAGATGAAAGGTCACTGCATTATATTCTCAGGTCAGTCTTCATGGACATGATGATCACTTATATTCAGATTTGGATATGGCAGAGGAAGAAGAAGTTACCCTGGATGGTGTTAGTGCAAGGCATAAAATTGTACTTATCCACCTAGGAAGTATTCTAGACCATCTACCCATGAGAATGGTTTTGTACCTGTCAGGTTCCTGCACCCATAGAAGACTTTTTGATCCAGCAGAAGCTTTCATCAGCAGAATGGATCCAGAAAGAAGCAGTTCTCCTCTCTTCAGAATCCTCACCACCAAGATGATGTTGGACTAAAGGTAAAGGTAAAGGTTGCCCTTGCTTGAAAGCCAGTCGTATCCAACTCTAGGGTTCAGTGCTCATCTCTGTTTATAGCCAAAGAGCCAGTGCTGTCTGCGTCTGTAGACATTTCCATGGACATGTGGCAGGAATGACTAGACACTGGAGTGCACAGAATGTTGCTTACCTTCCCACCAAAGCTGTACCTATTTATCTACTTGCAATTTCTTGCTTTCGAACTGCTAGGTTGGCAGGAGCTGGGACAGAGACGGGAGATCACTCTGTTATGCAATACTCGGGTCTCAAACTGCTGACCTGTCGACTTTCCAGTTGACAAATTCAACATCTTAACCACCAAGCCACTGCAATTCCAATGTTGGACTAGAATATTAAATATTCCTGTCCATTAGTTCTGCTGGGCAAGACCGATGGCAACTGCAGTCTAACTACAGCTGGAAAGCTACACTCTTCTCATTCCGAACCATCATTAGAGAGATACCCTATTTTGAAGACAGACCTCAGTGCTTTGGACAGCTCCTGTAAAATCTGGATTAAAATTCAGAAGAAATTCATTACCCATACAACACTGGGATCATCAGGCTACATTGGACATATGTACCCACATAAAATTTATATACATATACACATAAGCTTCAGCTGGGATATCATAGGTTCTGTAGCCTGGGCTTGGACCTGTGTACCTTGGACCTGAGTGCATGTATGTAAGATTTGAATGCATGCATGCTTTCAGGAATGTAACATTCTAATATTTACTAAGCAGCATCAAAAACTGGCTGGGCAAGGAAGATAGAATCTCCCTCAGTTCTCTCTGTGAGACAGATAGTGGTAGCTGCCCCTCTGAAAATGTTGTCTCATCACAGTTAATAAGCAGGATCTGGGCAGTCAGACAAAAAGAAGAGATGAAGTAGCCAATCATAAGGTTTATGCAATCATAAGGTTTATGCAAGGTCCTGGCAACAGCATGGATCAAGAATAAGGCAAAGCCAAAATGTGATGAGAGCCAAGGTCAGAAGAGAATCCATTGGAAATAGATGAGTCTCAGAGTCTTCCTTTAGAAACAGATGAGTAAATAGGTCAAACAGTTGAAGTCACAGCCAAGATCATCTATCTCTTGTGCAATGAGCATAGAAGATAATATTAATGCAGTTGGAGAGGGAAAGAGAAAAACAGGATAATTTAAAAGCTAAGTAGATGACAGCAAAGTGACTGGCATACAAACAGGAAGACAAGGGTCAAAACTAGGAGTCAAAATCTAAAGAAGTTAATATACACCAGCCTTAATTCTGTGTTTTAAAGAAAAGTATTGCATAGGAGCTGTTAAAAGGGGGGATGTGTGAATGAGTTCATACTTGCCAATGTTGTTATATGCCATCAAATCAGTTACAACTTATGGAGCTGCTATGAATGAGTCACCATGAACATATTCACACCTAGATACATATCTATATATATACATATACATGCACATATTACTCTAATTGCCTTTTAATTTGTTTGAACATTAACCAATTTCCTTTTCATCCATGGTAATTTAAAGATCAGTTTGAATGTTCAGTAGGTAGGACAATTTCCAAGAGGGAGACTCTTAATCCTTTTTATGACATGACATGATATATAGATACATAGGTCACCAGCCGCTTGTATTCTGGGGGAGGTGAGATGTTAGTGACGAAGAATGAGTTGACAACATGTGCTGCAAATTGTATCCGTATATCCACTGAACCACAGAGGGAAAAGTTTATATTACTTATTGCAAAGCAATAGTGAACATAGGAAAACCATAGAATGTGTGATGGCTACTATCTTGACCTTAAAGGAGATTAAATAAATATATGAATAGTAAAGCTATGAGTGGGTACTGGTTGTGATAATATCAGACAAGACACAGATCAAAAGTTAAAATAAAAATACAAAACATTGTGACACTTTAATGACTTACTACTATATTTTAGTGTGAGCTCTTGCAGATTGAGTTTACTTTCTCAGACAGGAGGAACAAAACATGTCTTTGATTATTTGTTTTTACTTTCACATTGTTCTTTTTCTTGTCTGATATTATCACAACCAGTAACCATTCACAGCTGTGCTATCATTTAAACTCTTTTAAGATCAAGAGAGTAGCCATTACACATGGTGTAGTTTTATGAAATGGACTTGATCCACAAAAGCTCACACTAAAATATAGCAGTTAGCCATCAAAGTACAATAATATTTTTGTCTTTTTTTGTTCTGTTTCTTGTCTTATATCCCTGCATGTGGCAACCACTTTGAAAACCACAGTAATGGTTGTGATAAGTCTCTTACCTCCTGTATCAAATGAAGTCTACTTCTCACTATACATAGTGGGAAGTGTGAGCTGGAGGGAGCTGCTGTTCACATGCTCTGCTTGTGGACTTTCCAGAGACATCTGGTTAGGCAATATCATTTGAACCATAGTGGGAAATTTCATTTGAACCATAGTAGCCTTTGTTCTGTTCAAGAAAACTTTTCTTACATTATTGTGTATAAAGGGCATATATATTCAAAGGTACAGCATTAGATCCTGGATATTTCCACACTCTAGGACTCAAATCAGGGAGCACAAGCCCATGTGGGACGTGGATTTACCATATATAGAATATTGTATTTAATGGTGATGCTTTATATAATATTTTTGTTTGATGAATGGTACTTTTTCTTTTTAAAAATTTAGGTTTAAAAAAATGAAGTCATTGTTAAGTGATGCTCTTAATCATCAAAGAGGCTTTGTTCAATACTCCACCAGCAGAACAATGCAGTTTTGCCAGTCTCTCTGGCTTATTGTACCATGTTTAAGATTGCTGTGAGCATGCTGAAATGATACTGGGAGAAATACTATTTTAGATTGTACAGTTATGATCTAGAAGAGCCTTACTGGATAAGAGCAAACATCTTTCTAACCCAGAATCCTTTTCCTATACTGGCCAACTGGATGTATCTGGGAAGCCCACAGGCAGGTCAGCAGTGGGAATCATTAATGAGACAATTTCTTTCTAATAGACTTTTAACAAAGAATCTACTTTGGAAATTCATGAGGAGCAACCAGCATTTGCTCAGATGATCTTCAAATTGCAGCCAGGGTAATCAGTTTCTAACTGCCTCTTGTGCAAGCTGTGGAAAAGCAAGAACCAAGTGTGAAAATTATTATTTTGAGTGTGGTCCAGAGCAAATGAATTACTGGTCCTATACTCAAAACATTAATTAATTTGTGAACTCAGTCCACATTGTTGAGCCTGTGATGCCCCAGAATTAAATACATTAAATATATATTGAAAACCAGTGTAATGTAAGGGACAGAGTGTTGGACAAGAGACCTGGGTTCAAATCTCCAGTCCTCCATGGAAGATCCAGGGGGGAAGGGTAGGTGACAATACAAAGCCATTTCATGAACATCTCACATACTATATCTTAAAAACAATATTTAGGGCCACTGTGAGTCACAAGCAACTTGATGGCATGTAGCAAGAACAGTATAACACATTGACATGTGAGCTTGATGAGAATGTAAACACTCACATTGGTGAGGAAGACATCACTTTCTGTCTAATCACTGCTTTCAAGCCCAAACCAGAAATATAGCAATTCTGTCCTGAAGAAAGTCTGGGTCTGCTCTCTTTGCTTTCTTCCCTGCTCCAATGCTCTAGTGCCTGAAAGAATATGAAAATATATGGGGAGTACACCAAAGAGAAGTGTAGAATAGATACACTAAGGTGAGTGCTATTTTTACTTATAACAGTAGAACTTTAGGAGGTTTAAATTGTTGCTCTTAGGTGAGAAAAGCTGCACTTGCTGGTACACTCTATCCTCCCCAATTCTTTCAAGTGCAAGATTTGTCTCTTAGGAACAAGAAAACTATTGAGTTAGGGCACTAGTCTATTAACCCCCAGTACTGTTAATAAGGACTTGCCAGTGGTTCTTGGGCATCTTAGATAGACATTCTCCCTGTCTTGTAGATGCTGGGAATTGAACCAGGGACATTTATCATGCAAAGCATGCACGTGGTCATTAAGCTATAGCCTCACCTTCCATAGCTTTCCTTTCAGTTGTTAAAATGAAATCCTGGAAGTGCCTGTATCCAATCATTGTTCTGCCCAGCACTGCTGTGGCCATCACAAAGGAAATGGAGCAAGAAGATGGTGGAATAGGAACAGGAAGGCAGTGCCTAAAGATTTGGTGGGCTTGGATGAGTTTTCATCCAGTAAAAACAATCTTCCCTGGCTTAATAATAAAAGCTTCTAGTTGCATGGGTGTAGACCAGGGGTGTCCAAACTATGGCCCAGGGGTCGGATCTGTCCCCTGACACCAATTCATCCAGCCCGCAAAGCCCTTGCCACTTCTGGAAGCAGAAGTAAAACACACTCATACAGGCACGTTTTACTTCCACTTCCAGGAGCGACGAGGTCTTTGCAGGCCGGATCAATTGGTGTCAGGGGCTGGATCTGGCCCCCAGGCTATAGTGACTGGCTTCCTGACCCATGTGACCATCCCACGGCCCAAAATGTTTGGGCACCCCTGGTGTAGACAACCTACAGTGGACTGTACATGGAACAGGCAGAATGTCACCATTGTGCTGTCCCATGCTTGGCTATATGAGAAAATGGCAGCCTCTCAAGGCTAGATACTCAATCAAAACTGTAGGAAAAATCCCAACCAATGCCTTTCTCCTATCCCCTGAGCTTTTGAATAATTACAAAAATAATTTTTAGACTGTAGCTAGAATTTATTTTGCGTGCTATAAATTGAGCTTCCACTGCAATACATCTACACTTTTCAGAAACAGTGCTTTAATGTTGTGTTTGTTAACGGGAAATTCAATAAGGAATAGCTGGTTATGGGCCAGGCCACTCAATAAATAAGGAATTGCCACTTAGCTGCCTCCTGCTTTCTGTCTCACAAACTGAGTGGTTATTCAGCTCCAGCCCAGGCAGGGCTATGCGCATACTTCAGCTTTGACAGATAGGACAAAAACATTCCAAAGCACTAACCTGCTCAGTCTGCAAACCAACAACACTATTTTTTTTAAAAAAAAAACAAAACACTATGAAATCTTATACTCAATTAGAAAGTATGAAAGATTTATTTTGCTTGTTGTCGATTTCTCTCCTTGCCCACGGTTGATGAGAAATGTTTTCTGTCTTGCTGCTTCTGCCAGTAAAGATAATATGCTTGTCAGATTACCTGTGCCTTTGGTAGAACAGAGTTTGATTAAAGAAGCTTATGATGCATTTCCTGCTTCAAATGCTTAACTCCCCTTTCTTTCTCAAGATGTGTTTTTCATAATATCATCGGCCTGGAATTTTCCAGCTCTGCAATCGCCTGAGTGTTCTGGTATACAGAACAGGCTGATGGCCAAGAACACTCATACACTTCTTTTCATGTCAAGCTGATATTATTGCTTCCACAAGGGTTGCAACCTTCCGACTTCTTCTACCCCAGAATTGGGGGGGGGGGGAGAGAGAACCACACACACCACACACATCCATAAGCTTTCTTTGTCTACTGCATGATGCTTATGACGTCCCAGTTGAAATCCTATTATGAAATGTTAAGCAAAGTGGTACCTCATATACATTTCCTCATAGGCAAATGAAGAGCCCCCACTGTTCTTCTCAGAGACACACATGCATGCCCCATGCCAGCATACACATGTGCCCTGAGCATAGCAGCGGGGACTCTTTACTCATGATATGGAACAAATTGAAAGGTATATTTTGCTTCTATTACACAACAGTATTTTGGCCCTTGTGTTGTATTGCTCCCACTGTTCCTTTTTCTCCTTCTTTCATCCACCCTGCTCTTTAGACTGCAGCTAGAGTGGGAAAGACATTTTATAAAGAACTAGCAATTTTTGCCCGGCCTTGCCGGCTGGTATAGTGTGTGTATTGGTGGTGGGGGTGGGAGAGAGAGAGAAGGCTGCAGGTGAGGAGGCGGTGCCTGGGTGAGTAGGGAGGGAATGGTGGGAGAGGGAAGCTTTCCATTCCCCCTTTCCCTGCCAGCAGGGGGGAGAAAGGCAGGGAATGGGGGTGGGGGAAGCGTTCACTTTCCCCTTTCCCTGCCAGCAATGGGGGGAGGCAGGGGGGAGGGGGAGGGGAAGCATTCCCTTTCCCCTTTCCCTGCTGGTGATGGGGGGAGGCAGGGAAGTGGGGGAAGCATTCCCTTTCCACTTTCCCTGCCGGCGATGGGGGGGAAGGGGAAGCATTCCCTTTCAAGGAAGTGGGGAGGGGTAAGCGTTCCCTTTCCCCTTTCCCTGTCAGCGACAGGGGGGAGTCAAGGAAGTGGGGAGGGGGAAGCGTTCCCTGTCCCCTTTCCATGCTGGTGACGGGGGGAGGCAGGGAAGGGGGAGGGGGAAGCATTCCCTTTCCCCTTTCCCTGCTGGCGATGGGGGGTGGTAAGGCAGGGAAGAGGGAGGGGTAAGCGTTCCCTTTCCCCTTTCCCTGCTGGCGACGTGGGGATGGGGGACCTACCGGGTGATCTCAGCTGGGCCGACAGTGTTGAGGGGAAAAGGCGAGCATGTTGTCTGGGAGTTTTTTTTACACACACGCCGGCTGCCCCGCCTCCTCTGTGCTCGCACCCTTCAGCCTGATTGGCTGAGGGGTTGCATGGTGCAGAGGACGCTGGCAAGCATAGGGTTTTTTGTTCAGGTTTGTGGGGCATTGGCCCCACTCTCAGCTTCCGGACCCTTGCAGCAATGCTCGCAGGGTCAAAAGGTAAGTGTGGGCAGCTCGGTACAGGATGGTTGGGCTGGGTGTGGCCATGTATGCCCGACATGCATGGCCCAACCCCTTTCTTATAGGTAAAGATGGATGCAAATAACTCCAGCCATGACATTAACTGATTTAATGATGTATTTTAAAGAAAAGAGCTTTTTGACTTAAAGCCGCTGTGTCATGAGTATTCCTATCCCAGAGATATCTCAGTCTCCACTGGTGTCATCAACAGTACTGGCCACTTCAAAACTAAATTAGGCACTTGGATACGATTAAATTGTTTTTTGTTTTTTCCATACCAACCAAGCTCTATGGGGATCCCTATACATTTTTTTCCATTGAACAAACTGTTTAATTTGTTGCATATTGATGTAGTTTACATGCTCCAGACATTGTTTGTGGAAAAAAATAGTATTGTAAGATAGTCCAAACAAGAACAGGATTATGAGATCAATAGTATCCACTTGAATACTGTCTAAGCTTGGAGGTAGAAGGTTTTAGGGAGAAAAGATTCACCATTTTTATTTATTATAGACTACCCCAGTGGTAGCTGTCTTTTGTGGAGTGCATGGGAGTTGGGGTGGGGAGAGGAACTATGAAATAAAGGTTTGCAAATTCCTTGGCTAGATATCAGGCTTTAGACTTGAAACCTCAAAGAACTGGAATTATTCTAACATGGCAACTGAGAGAGGCTCATGACTGGTATGGGAGGTTCTACCCCAAAAAAACTTTGGGATGAGACACCCTCTATCCTGGTTGATAAGACACCCCTGAGGGCAATGCTGGTTTGGGGTTCATTCACATGGCTTGATGCCACTTATACATTCTTCAGAACACTTGTTTAAATTATTATTTTGCATGCTATTGAGCTGTTGCTGAAATTCATACCTTAGTATTCATCCTAGAGCAGTGATAGCTAACATTGGCACTCCAGCTGTTCATGTACTTCAATTACCAGAAGCCCAAGTTAGCATTCCTGCTGATCAGGGCTTCTGGGAATTAAAGTGTGAGAACATCTGGAGATCTAAGGTTCGCCATCACTGTCCTAGAGTCTCTCCACATTACCTGTCTGTCACACACATACATGACTTTGAGATTGTAGTGCAATTCTTTGCCCTCTCCTGACATCACAAGGACCTGCAATTAAGACTTAGGCTCTGGCCCTGAAATCTCAGGGACACAGAACTAGCAGCCCTTACCTGTTTGGACTTCACATCTCAAAATCTACCAATCAGCTGTTGCAGAGTTTTGAATATCTAGTAAATTTCCCTTTAGCTACACAGCACAGAGACCTACAGAAGAAAATTGTTATAAGTCTCCCAGAGTCCACCACTTTCTCAGTAACTCACCCTCAAGGTCTCAATAACTCACTCAGATATTTGTAGGGGAAAGAATAAAAAAGTACTTACAGTTACTTTAAATCATAAAAGTGCGCATTGCTGCTCTCTTTACTGCACCCAACTGAACAGCAACAAAACAATTTGCATCAGCCAACAGAAGAGAGGAATAGAACGCAAAGCAGAGAGATGTGATGCTCTCTTGGACTTCAGAGGCAGAGAAGAATGATTGGTTATTGTTGGATAGATAGACAGTCACCACAGTCCAGAAAAAAGTCACACCTACTACAGGCGATATGCATGGTTGTTTTTTTTTAAAAAAACTCCGACACTATTCTGGAAGTTGTAGTGCAAAAAACAACTTTTTCAAGATCTAGGATACTGGCCTTCATCTTTGTTTGCTGGCAATCACTTTCAGATCTTTAAAACTGCTATTTACTCACATCACAATTGACCCTTAAAAACCCATTTTTAAAATAAAGTTGTACTGCAGTGTAAAGAAATCTATTAGCACATATATATTTCCTAACATGATTTTTACTGGGTTGGTGCCTTTATTATTTATCTTTTCTGTTCAAATGCCCTTAGGCCAAGATAACAAATATAATCCTGCAACTTGTGCTTTATTCATGGTACCTCATAATATTCTCATTAATTCCCTCCACTCCCCAAAACTTTATGGATTTTACACTTCAATTTAGTATCCAAGTTAGAAAATTGGATGAGTAACCTAATCTGTATTGACACTAATCCTATTCACAATGATAAAAGAGGGTAGCACTAGCACGTTCATCTTTCCTTCTTGTGTGTTGTTATAAAGTGATATTTCAATGCCTGAATAAAGCTACTGTTAACAACAAGAAGCTGCCTACATGGGTTGTACATGTGGTTATGCCTGCTGGCTCCCTTCCTTGTCTGGCTGGTAGCAGTAGACTCCCAGCAAAAATCCCATGGGCTTCAACTGTTTATTGATGCTTCAAGCAGTATTTATTAAAGGTACATTTTCACCCCTTGCTGTCTCCTGTCCTGCATTCTCTGAGGCCTGAGTTCCCTTCACTACCCCTTAAGCATTGCTTATCTGCTTTGTTTTCACTGGAATCCATTTGTTTTCACTGGAATCCCCAAAAGTTCAGGTCCTGGGAAGTGGGCAAGGCAACTGAGTTTATTTATTTATTTATTTATTTATTTATTTATTCAATTTATATCCCGCCCACTCAACACAAGGCCGACTCCGAGTTCCAGTACAACCTGTGTTCCTCTGAGAGATAACCAGTAAAGATAGGGATGTAAACTGGATTTTGTGACTCTGTTGCTTGCCCCTCCAGCACTAGAACAGCATAAGGATGGGTGCCAACATGTGCAGGCACATTGTTAAAGTCTTTCCCTTCACCACTACAGCTGCACAGAAGATGGGTGCCCAGCTTTCCTCCACCTCTTCCATCCCATTCTCTTTCTCTGATGTGGATTTGGTCATCTGAAATTATCTTCATCAATTACAACTGAGTTCCATTTCAGGCACAATTTAAGGCAATAATTTTACCACCAGCTTAGAAACACTTAGAAAATTAACTTTAAGGATAATAACCCATAGAATTTTACACCAAGCATAGCCACAGGCTCGGGGATTATATGAGTTGTTTCATCCAGAAAAGTCATGTTATAGAAGCTCTGAATCAATAAAGAACCCTTCAGATTCTTCAGGTTCACAAAGAAAGCTATACTCCACTGTCATCTATGATGAAAGACAGTGTTGTTTTTTTTGTCAGTTGTTCTTCTACAGAGGCCAGCTCTTTTAACATCTGAAACACTGGTTAAAATAATTTTATTTAACAAGGTTTTTAGGCTGAATTGCTGACTGTTATTAGTAATTCTCTTTTATTGTTTCCTCCATGTGCCTCATTTTAAGATTGTATTTTATGCCTGCAACTTTTATTATTTGTTTTATGCAGTTCTGATGTTTTATTATCATGCCTTTAATGCAGTTTATGAGCTCAATTGGAGTCAAAAGCTAAGGAATTAAAAAGAGACATAAGGTGCAAGTGTAGCTTAGAACATGTCAAAATGGAATCATGCACAGACACTCCAGACATTTAGTGTGATATCTCAACAAAGTGAATATGCCTGTTTATTGAGTTCTTTACATACAACTGGCAATCCTGCTCATGTGGAGACAATTGATATTACAAAGAATACAAGCAGAAATATCACAGGCAATCCTTCCCGTTTTCAAAGTGAGGATTGGTGAGAATTTCATCTGGCTTGTTTTTGAAAATGAACATTCCAAAATTCAAAATATCCTCATATATATTTTGGGGAAAAAGACCTGAGATTTGGAGATGATTTTTTTCTGAGTGTAGAGAATGAAAGCGCGGTACCAAAATGGCCGCCGCACTCTTTGCAGAGCCCCCCCCACCCAGACTCAGACATCCGGGTGAGTTAGGGGGCGTGGCCACCCCTCTATAAAAGGGGTGGCCACGAGGCAGACGAGCTGCCATTTTAGAAATAGCGACGGAGAGGAGAAGTTTTCTCCATCGCTGTTTGTCCGTAGTCTTCGGCCGTTTAGCCCTTGATCCCTTCCCGGCTGGGAAGGGGAGATTAGCGCGTGCAGAGCCTTTGGCTTCCTGGCAACTGTGTGCTTTTGGCGCTAGGTTTTCGATCCCTGGAAAGGGATCCTGCTCTTTCTTTTACGAAGATATGCCTCCCAAACGGAAGGCCCCGGCGATGAAGCCGCGGCCAAAGGGGAGGACTTTTTCGGGCCCTGCGCAGTACGGGGGGCAGCCATCAGGTCGGAGGACCAGGGCTGCGCCCCCGCGGCAGGGCACCATCCCAGCCTTGCCCACCGATACCGGTGGGGTGATTCAGGCTGGCACTTGGCAGCCGCGCTTGGCTAGCCAGCCTCAGGCCGGCCCCTCAGGGGCTTCGGCCCTTGGCCCGCAGTTGCCGGCCATGGGTCAGGACAGTGGGGGAGGGCCTGGTGCGGGTGCGCAACCCGTTCCTCCTCCGGCCCCTCATGGGCCGGAGTTTTGGGCATGGCCCTATGCTGGCCCAGGCTCTCACTTCGGTGTCCCTTTCCAAATGCCTAGTGGGCCTTCGGCCAACCCGGCCCGCCTTATGCTGGGGGCTCTGTGGCAGTGGATGCTTTACTAGCACGTTTAGCAGTGCTGGAGGCATCCTTGGGGATTGCACAGCCTCCTATGGGAGGAGGTGCTTCTCTCTCTGCCGGGGCCCCTTCGTGTCCACCGGCTACCTCGACGGCTGCCACACTGCAACAGGCAGGCAGCCGGGTTGAGCTGCTTGAGACGCTCCGGCCTGTGCCTGCCGGTGTCTCGCAGCTCCCTGTTCGTCCAGAGCTGCAGACAGGGAGCAGTCAGGTGTGGCCCCAGAGCTCGATTCCGGTCGTGAGCTCCGACGCCCGCTGTGGGCCGGAACCCCCAGTGGGGGCGGGTCACGGGGGTGCACCTAGTGAGTATCAGGTTCAAATTAGTGCACCTACATCACAACCCACTTCCAGTGGTGGGGTTCAGTGGCCCTGGCCTCGTCGAGTTGAGGCGAGTGGGCATCAGTTACCAGTATATCCCAGTGCCCCTTGGTTTCAAAATGGCACCTCATGGAGGGCGGGGGTTTCCGCCCCCGGGGTGGTCCCGGGCATCGCAGGGGCTGTCCAGGTCCCGTTGCATATGCCCCATATACCTAATGTGCCAGTGACGGCTTTGCCGACGGCTGGTTATTCCTTGCCCATTGTTGATCATTTGTCCCAGGTCACAAGGGAGAAGATTTGGCGGGGGGAGTACGTGGATATATTCTCCCTAATGAACCGTGAGCCCACTAAGGAGGAGAGAGAGGGACAGGACGACAGAGACAAAGAGCTATCCCGTCGTCGTAAGCCACCGCGCACCTGGGCCAACTGGTTGCCGGCATATCTTATTTATATGGCGGTATACCTTAGGGCCCGGCCTGATCTGGCCATTCCTATGGTCCAATACTTGGACAATATTTACAGAGCAATGGTGGATTTCCCTGGCCCATCGTGGTTGGCTTACGATGAGGAATTTAGAATGAGGGTGCCCCTACACCCGGAGATGAGATGGGATGAGCCCTGTCAAAAATTGTGGCTCTTGTACATGACCTCCCACGCGTCCGGTGCCTGGGGACAGGTACCATTGTGGCCATGCCGTGCAGCGAGCTGCTCCAACGCAGACTCCCCGCCAGCCGGCGGGGCAGGGGGTTCCAGCCCGCTTGTTGTGTTGGAGCTTCTCGGCGTGTGCAATAAACGACAGTGCCGAAATAAACATGAGTGTCCCTCTTGCGCTGGCCCCCTCGCTGCCTCCGCATGCCCGCGGGCCAGTGGGTCACGGGGCAGAGGTAGAGGTGGACAGGGAGCAGGCAGAGCTTCTGCTGATGGAGCTAGCCAGTCAAAAGGCTCCCTCCCCAGTTAATGTGTATATGTTGGAGCGATGGCTCTCAACTTATCCGAGGAGGGTGGACGTGAGGTACCTCCTGGAGGGTTTCCAGTGGGGCTTCCATATCCCATTCAAAGGGGTGCGGGGACCCCAAGATGCCCCCAATTTACTTTCCCTGAAGGGTAAGGAGGAGGTAGCTGCCCTGAGTATTGCCAAAGAAGTAGAGGCCAAGAAGGTGGCGGGCCCCTTTTCTGAACCACCCTTCCCTAACCTGAAGGTCTCCCCTCTGGGGTTAGTACCTAAAAAGGCCTCGGGGGAATTTCGTTTAATCCACCATCTATTGTACCCAGTGGGTTACTCTGTCAATGATGCTATTCCTGATAACCTTTGTTTGGTCAGGTATACGTCGTTTGACCAAGCCCTACGGATGGTGCGCTCTTGTGGTCCTGGTGCCCTCCTGGCAATATGTGACATTAAATCGGCATTCCGATTGCTGCCAGTGCACCCGGGGGACTTTGAGCTATTGGGTTTTAGATTCCAAGGGAAGTTCTATGTAGACAAGACCATGCCTTTTGGCTGCTCTATTTCATGTTCAGCATTCGAACGTTTTAGCACTTTCCTTCAGTGGGCCTTTGTTTGCAGGTCCGGGTCTCGGTCTGTAGCCCATTACCTTGATGACTTTTTGTTCAAGGGTGAACGGGGCTCGGACACGTGCACGCATCTCCTCACTACATTTCAGACGCTAATGCGGGAACTGGGTGTCCCTTTAGCACCCGAAAAGACCGAGGGCCCATCCACTACGCTCACATTTCTGGGTATTGAAATTGACACGGTTGCACAGGCATCCCGGTTACCCATTGACAAGGTCACCCGGATCTCCGCGATGATTTTGGCCTTGCTGGCCAAACGTAAAGTGTCACTTCGTGAGCTTCAGGTACTTCATGGCCATCTTAACTTCACCTGCAGGGTGGTTACGCCCGGCAGAGCATTTGCGCGGCGCCTATGTGATGCCATGTCTGGCCTGTCAAAGCAGCATCACAGGGTCCGACTGACCAGGGGCATGCGAGCTGACCTTTTGGTTTGGCTTAAATTCCTGCGGGAATTTAATGGGGTCTCTTTTTGGAGATCCGACCTTTTGGTTTCCCCTAGATTCCAAGTACAGTCAGATGCCTCCGGCTCCCTGGGATATGGGATTTACTTTGAGGGGAGGTGGGCTTATGGCCAATGGCCTCCAGCATGGCGGGGCACGGATTGCCTCCGCGATCTTACATTCCTTGAGTTCCTTCCAATCCTGGGAGCTTTGATGCTATGGGGCGAGGAGTGGGCCGACTCAGTGGTCCATTTTTGGTGTGACAATTCGGCGGTAGTGTACATTGTCAATGCTCAGACTCCAAGTCACCTAGGGTGATGGCGTTGGTCCATCAGTTTGTGTTACGTAGCCTGCGCCTGAATGTGCTTTTTAAGGCCAGACATGTACCAGGTATTAATAATGATATTGCTGATGCTTTATCCCGCCTGCAGATCCCCCGGTTCTGTGCCTTGGCTCCGGAAGCAGAGGAATTCCCCTCGCCACTCCCAGCCGAGATTTGGACATTTGGCAAGGAGAGGTGAACCGGGTGATCGGCATGTCTTTGGCACCTCGCACGCGTAAGGCATATCACCATGCTTTCGTTCAATTTAGAACCTTTTGTGTGCAACTTCAGTTGCCCGAAGTGTGGCCCATTCCAGTCGAACAAGTTTTGCAATTTATGGTTTATTTACACAGTCAGGGTTTGGCTCCTCGCACTATAGCATCCATGCTGTCGGCACTGGCATTTATGGCCAAAGTGAGGGGTTTTGCTGCGTTAATGATTTCCGCATACGACACGTTTTGGAGGGGTGGACACGGGAACGTGGCCGCCGCCCGGACACTCGCCACCCAATTTCACCAGGGGTACTTACACACCTTGCACGAGGCTGGCATAATCTGTGTTTTGATAAGTATGAGGCGGCTCTTTTTCACGCGGCCACCACGGTGGCCTTCTTTGGAGCACTCCGCATCAGTGAGTTGGTACTACTGTCTAAGGTGGATGCGACTCGTAGGGCACTGGAATTCGACGATGTCTATGTCTCTAATGAGTGGGCTCAGTTGAGGATACGGTCATCAAAAGTTGATCAGCACGGCGTAGGCAGTGGAGTTAGACTGCTACGACGTTCCATTGCAGACATCTGTCCGGTTGGTGCCCTACAGGAGTTCTTGGCAGTGCATGGCACGCACCCTGGCCCGTTTTTCTGCCACCAAGATGGGTCTCCCCTTACTAAATTTCAATTTTGGAAGGTGACCGGTATGGCACTATCCAGTGTTGGCCTCCCCGGGGCTCGTTACGGCACCCATTCATTTAGGATAGGTGCGGCATCCACTGTGGCTGCATTTGGGTACTCTGAGGCTGATATACGCCATATGGGAAGATGGGGATCTATGGTTTTGCATTATATGTTCACCCTCTCCAGGTATGAGTACCAGTTAAGTCATTGTTCCCTTTTCTTCTTTTCCAGACCCTGTGTGTCCCCGCACACCGGTGGCAGTATGGCTGGTGGGCCACAGTTACGTGCACTGCGCAGCACAGTATGCTGCGGTGACAGAGTGGGGACCCCAGCTTGAACTGTGTCCGACCGCACGCATACGTTGGTACGGTAAGCGCGGAATGAGATGGCGGGAACTGTTGCCATTCCTGTTTTCCATCAGGGATGCTGAACCACCCGATGTCCTTGTACTGCACCTCGGGGGCAATGACCTCACCCAGGTCACTGGCCTTTCTTTAAAATTCACGATTTTATTTGCATTATGTGTGGCCATCCACAAGGCTGCTATGGTCGGACATCATACCGCGTCATTCTTACAGGGGAGGTATTGACCTCCGTGCCCTTGACCGCGCTCGCCGCTCGGTGAACAGGGCTGTTGCCTGGTTTTTGGCAGACAAGGGTTTGGGGATGGTCATCCGACACCCCACCATTAGTTTACAAAATTATGATCTTTATGCAGGGGATGGGGTCCACCTGTCGGCTAGAGGTATGAACCTCTTTTTGGAAGATTTGCAAGCAGGCCTGTTGACCGAGCTGACGGTCTGGGGGGTGGGGGGGCGGTGAGTCTTCATTGAAGCCTCCCCGTGTGGCGGGTAGCACTGGTAAGGTAAAGATTTATGACCCAGAGGTATCTGGCAGGTTCGCAATTGACTGGCCAACACTTAGACAGGTACAGGTGTAATAGCTTTGACCGGTCAACGACGAACCAGGCAAGGGGTGATGGCAAGAGCTTTTCAGCATGCATCACCCCGTGATTTGATGGATACACGTCAGAGGGTGGGGTCAGTAGATAGTTTATTGACTCCAGTCAACAATTTGTTTGTGTTAACAAACAAATGGATACAAATGGATACATTGTAGCCAATTGCCATTGGCAATTTTGGGAGGAACCTTACCAGTGTTACTGCGGCCTGCTTGCCTTAAGAATTACAATTGGATGAATACACCAATTGAAAGTTATAATTTGGACTAGGGCATTATTCAATAAAAGTGGCCCAATGCCTTTATCCATATACCGGTGTATGAGTCTTTCTTTGGGGGGTGCGCCTGCAAAGCAAAGCTGAAAGATCATCTCCAATCTAGGCTCTGTACTTTGAATGATTATTTCTTAAGAGTCTGGCTTAGAAACTCTGTGTTTTCATGTTGTGCTGGATCATGGTCCTCTCCATTCAACAGCTTTACCTTTCAGGCAAACTCCAACTCTTATTCCCAGCTAGGTACACCCATTGAATAAATGGGATATTAGTATGTTAGCCCACTTGAAAATCCCACTCAAAGGTCTCCTGTATTTTGGACCACCAATTAAAAATCTTATTTCTTATTTTAATTTAAAAATTTGGCCACAATGACTGTGTCTTTTTAAAAATATATTTTAAAATCATATTTAATATAATGCTAAAGACAAACTAGAGTTGACACTGCTCTGAAGTTAAGCTTGAAGCATACAGGTTTTGATACCAAAATAAGTTAACTCAAGATGACATATAGGGTGGTAAATTCCCTGTCTTTCCTCCCCCTGCAGTCTCCCGTGGTCCCAGAATGCCTGTCCAGGAAAGATTAGGAATCAGTGTGTAAGAGGATGATTGGGGTGCTACCAAGTCAGAGATGCTCATACCAGATCACACTTAGCTTGGATCTTAAATTCCATTGACCTACATTTGTTCATAAGTGAAAGTTTCCCCCTCTCTTCCAGAAGCCCCATGTCCGATGACCCACTGTGAATCTTTGGGTTTGTGGAGAGAAGGTGAATGGTAGTATTCCTTTCATGAATTTTCTTAAGTTTACTTATCATAGAAGCCACACAACTGTGTTAAAATCAGCCTTTCAACATGAAGAAAGAACTATGGAAGAAAATATGTCTCCCTATTGAAACTTCCTGATTTTAAATTAGGATGACATATCAGAAAGTAACATCTTTCAACATTAATGGAATAGGCATTTCAATTAAACAAGCGTGAATACAGAGCAGTAAAAAAAATGAAGACCCTGACATATTTATGATGGAAGAAACCCATCACAAAGGGACCCATCCCCCTCTTAAAGCATGAACTAGATTAAGCTCCTGTTAGTCACCTGCAAATTTTTCTTTGCCATGTGGAGTACTTATCACCTTCTCCCCATGCATAAATTTCCAGCGTGAGGGAGAATTTAAAAAACCAAAATGGCAGGTTCCTCTTTGTAAAGGAATCTGTTGGCAGCATGACATTAACAGTGGGGTGTATATAGAGGCCAAACATACAACACATTTCTTTTCTTTGAGAAACATTGTCAAAACTACTTGTCTTCAGGGAGGATGAGATCCCAATTGGAGGTGACCTTAATAAAACTGCATGTGCCTTGGACAATAGTACTAATAAAGCTCTGCATTCACACTTTATTGCAACAACTCTTCAGTGAATTTAAGTTGATGGAAACCTGAAGAGAACTACGCCAAGTGAAAAGGGCTACTCTGACTTTCCAAATGTCATGAATGCTACTCAAGTACAGATTGTATGCTAGTTTATAATGCATGGAAAGTATATCTCAGGTCAGCAAAATTAGATTCCTAACACCTTCCAATGATAGGCCACTCTAAGCAATGTTTCATCTTTTTATACCAAGACTAAGACCTTCTCATGGATATTGAACCCAGCTTTACCATGCAGAACAGAAACTATAGAAAAAAAATTGAAAGACAATTGTGAACTATAGTACATCAAAGAGAACAATTAATCTGATCCGTGAATTGCAATAAAGTATCCAAAATAACAATGTATCAGGATATCAGAGAGTAAACTTGATCCATGAAAGCTAACATTAAAATATAGCAGTTAGTCTTTAAAGTGCTACAACATTTTTTGTCTTTTTGATGTGTTTTGTTTACTCTCTGATATTCTTGAAATACAGACTAACACAGCTACCATTTCAATAATTTCAACTACAGTAAAATCCCGATTTATGGAATTAATCCATTCTGGGACTTTTTCCTTAAGTCAGTTTTTCCTTATGTCAAAGCACATTTTCCCATAGGAATACACTGAAAATTTTAAAAAGATTCCCAGCCTCCCAAAAAAATATAGCAAACTAAATTAAAAAAATACAGAACACACAGTAAAAGGAAATGGAAAAGATGCAGCTAATCTCCCGACCTTTTCCACTGCTTGAGAAATGCTCCACCAGCACCACTTTCCTAGGCTCCAGTGGTTCTTCCTGAGGGTCAGTGTCGGGCATGCCTTCCTCGCCAGTGTCTGCCAGGTGAGGCTGCTTTCTTTCTGAAGAAGCCACCAGTGGACAAGAGGAGCCACTCCTCCTTCATCGGGGCACGGGATTGGATGGAAGTCTGGCCACAATGCTGCTGTTCATCTGCACTGAAGCCTGTGTGATGAATCATCACTCCTTCCACTGAGTCATCATCACCACAGGGCAGTTGACCCTGTCCATTTTGACATGGTGATAATGACTCGGCAGTAGGAGGGATGAGTCCTCAGGCAGCGTTTGGCACGGACAGACAGCAGCCAGACTTCCATCTAGCCCGGTGGCAAAGTTCACCCAGTGGAAGGAGAAGTGGCTCCCCTCGCCCACCGGTGACTTACTCACCAAAAACCCCACTCAAATTTTCAGAGATGACTCTTCACGCCACCCACAGACTCTAACATGGCGCGGGACTGGTGCTATAAACCCTTCCAGATGCAATGTGCTCTAGGGAAACCTGTCCTGTAACTCAATTTTTTTTTGTAACTCAGGATCTCATTTCCTCAGTATTTCCTTCTGTAAGTCGAGTTTACCTTTACTCAAGGCTTCTGTAACTCAGTTTTTTTTGTTTGTTTTTTGTATAAATGTACCTGAAGTGTCTGTCAGAATGCTATGGGATCCATTGAAGTATGTTGTATGGACATTATGTATTGTTAAATCTTGCCACTTAAAAACAGTATTGCAAGCTAGTAAAATGGCTTTTCCCTCCAAGATAAAATCTCTCAACGTGCTGAACAGGAGGGAAAGAAAATCTAAATTAGCTCATAAAAGGCTTGAGCTTCAAATGTTAGAGATAATAGAATATCAAAACAACTGCAATAGATCAACCAAAATTATTATTATTTTGTACAGCACTGTGGTTAAGACACTGAGTTTGGAGACTGGAAGGTCTGGGTTCGATACCCAAATGCTGCACAATGGATCTTGGGGACATGAAAGGAGCTTCATTTGGGTGTCCCCTGAACAGAGTTTCTCCAGCAAAAATCCTTTCAATCCAGAGTAAATTCTGACACAGAATTTATTTATTTATTATTAATTTGTCAACAAACATTCTAAATTAATTCTAATTATATTCAGGGGAAAACAACTTAAACATCAAATAGCATATATTAAAAATAACAAAGGGAAGAAAAATCTAAGACTGACAATTTTAATGATTTTAAGACTGTATACTACATTAAAGTGTAATGAAACTAAAAGTAATCATTTGATAGCTAAATATAATTTTAAAAATCCATAGACTCTTCCTGTGTAAACCAAGTACATCTGAGGCATTGCATAAATCAATTCAAAATTTGAACTACACAAGTCACCTGGATTCGGATGGCTATAAAATGTTTGAGGATTGGCTGTCACCTTTGCTCCTTAACTTGTATAAATAATTATGAATGGTTATCCAATGTCTCCCTCCTGGCATTTAGCCAGAATAATACTAATTAACAAATCAAATAATTATCCCACAGATGTCAATTCATATCATCCAATTACACTACACAATCAGGATGCCAAGTTATTCACATGTAAATTAGGCAACAGATTGGGGGTACTTGCCACTACATTTATTGAAAAAGATTTATTTGGCTTCATTAAACAGAGTCAAATCTCTGATCCAGTCAGAAGAATATTCAACGAAATATATTATAGTACAACAAATTGAAACCATACACAGACGCATTGCATCATTCGATGTCATTAAGGATTTTGACAGCTTGGAATGACATTTCAGTTGGAAAATATGCAAAGTCATGAAATGGGAGTCCATTATTCAGAATATTGCATACATAAACACCAAGCCATGGTGAAAAGTAATAACATGTACACAGATCCTATAACTATCACTAAAGGAACTAGAGAAGGTTGCTCATTTTCTCCTATACTTTTTGTGTTGGCAGTTGAACCATTAGCCAATATCATCAGGGCAGAGCCAAATATTCAGGGAGTCTTTACTGAAGGGGAAAATGTATATCTGAAGCTTATCTGCAGATGACACTGCCATCACAGTATCCAAATCAGACAGTTTTCTCCAACATATTTTAAAAATTCTAGAAGAGTTTGTTCTATCCTCAGGGTTGAAGATTAATCCTAGCAATCTAAGATTCATGTACTTAACACATCTTCCCTGATATTCAACGTTTATCTGACCTAAGCAGCAAGGCCGCCATCAGGGAGGGGACAAGGGAGACTGCCATCCTGGGCCCGGAGCTGGCAGGGGCCCAATAGCGGTATGTTAATTTTTTTGAAAAATATTTTTTAAAATCTTTTTTTATTTTTACTTTTTTAAAAGTAACTGAAGATTAATGAAATAAGTATCTCTGATATAGTTTGGATATAGTTTGGACTTTTTACCTATAGGATATAGCTCTTTATGCTACAATACTATTTCATCTTGAAAGGATATGAGAGACTATCTCACTTTTTTGGTTTATTCTATTTTTGAAGAATTCATGGAAAGAGAAACCTTTTGGTATTAAAAACTGTTTAATATGTTGTGCAATTTGAAACCAAGTGAGATGGGTAGGACAGTGTTGACACTTAATATACAAATTAAGGATAAGTTGAAATACTTGGGGATAATTATTTCAAACAAATTAGAAGAACTTAAACGATTGAACTATGACAGCTTGAAAGTAGAATTTAAGAATAAAATACAAGAGCTTCAGAAGTCAAAGCTGTCATGGTTCGGAAGGATTGCTATGTGTAAAATGATATTGTTGCCAAAGCTTAACTTTTTATTTGATACACTAGCGATCCATTTGAAAGAGAAAGAAATTAATGAGTTTCAAAAGATGTTCAATGGTTTTTGTAATGGAGGTAAAAAATCTAGGCTTCCAAAGAAGTTATGGTACTTGTCTAAAAAAAAGGGGGGTTTGGGATTGCCAAACTTGCTAGCATATTACCGGGCTTTTCAAGTTAAGAATGTTGTGAAGATTTTGGCAAGAGAAAAAACAATTTGGGAGCAATTGGAGATGAAAGAATATAGAAATATTGGAAATTTGATTTTTTTAGGAATAAAGGATAAGGTGAGAAGACCAAATAATACTATGATGAGAGGTCTCGTGGAGGTGTGGAAGAAGGTAAAAAAGGATATGGTCCCAAATCTCTCTCCAATTTTAGAACTGACTGATATGATGTGTTTCCCAATAAAGTTAGATAAGGAAAAAATGGAAATATTGGATAAAAATGGGATGCTTTTATTGAAGGATTGGTTAAAAATATGTGAGTCTCTTGTTGAGCGGGAAAAAATATTTGAGATATTAAATTTGAATTGGTTTCAGAGGTTGAAGGTGGAAAATTGGAACAAAAAATATGGAAAAGAAGTAGGGCTAGATAGAATGCATACGGAATTCGAGGAGTTGGTATGGAGAATTAGAAAAGGGGAAAATAGTATAAAAGGTCTTGTGAGTAAGCTTTACAATATACTGAATAGAGGGGCAGATCCACAGGAGGATTTGAGACAGAAGTGGGAACAAAGTTTGAATATAACAATTGGGGAGATGGAGTGGAAAAACAAATGGAAAAAGAGGATTATGAGAACAATGTCTGTGAGAATTAAAGAACATAATTTTAAAATGTTGTGGCAATGGTACTTCACGCCATTAAGACTTTACCAGATGGATAATAAAAAAGATAAGTTATGTTGGAGATGTAGAGAATTTGATGGAACATACGAACATATGTGGTGGAGTTGTAAAAAAATAAGGGATTTTGGGGGAGAATAGAAGCTGAGTTTGGTGAAATAATGGGTAGAAGTATTAAGCTGGTGTCAAGTATCATTCTTTTAACGAATGTGGAAGGCTTGGGTTTAAATAAGGAGGAAAAGGAATTACTGGAAATTGTACTGACAACGGGTAGACAATGTATAGCCAGGAATTGGAAAAATGATATAGATATACAGATTGGAGAGTGGTATAAAGAAATGTGGAGTTTAGCATTGAATGATAAATTGACATGGGAGATTAAAGTGAAAAGAGATAACCTAAAAGAGAACAGATTTTGGAACATATGGAAACCATTTGTGGATCATTCCTGTATGGCAAATGATAGTTCAGGACCAGTACCATTTCAAAGAAGTTTTTGGAGATGAGTAGAAAATAAACTCTCCGGGCATTGTATATATTCACAGGGTGATCATTATTTAGTTAAAGATTAGTGTTAGCTTAGAAAGTTATTATTATCTTTTTTTAAAAAAAACAACGGTTTTTCTTTTTTTAGGTGGTTATATACTGATTAATGAGTTTAGATATGTAATGGCTAACATTCAATAATGTCTGTTAAGATGATATTTTGGATCTGTATGTGTATTGTATTGTTAGTTATTGTTTTCTTTTCTCTTTTTTGTATGTCTTTGAAAAAAAACTCAATACAAAAATTTAAAAAAACCTGTTTAATAAATTTCACATTTGCATATTAAAAGATTGGATATTGTGACATTTTCTGAAGAAATTGCATTTTCATTATACTGACCATTTATTGATTTTGCCTCAGATGGCTTCCCCTGTTTCCTCTGCATTTTCCGTCTGGCCGGATTTCCCTTCTGTAATCAGAGATGAGCACTGAACTCTAAAGTTGGACACAACTGCCCATCGATTTCTTTTGGGGAATTGTGTATTCCACCAGTCGCCGCCGCCCCAATGCGAGGAGAGAGAAAAGTGTGTGTGTGTGTGGGGGGGGGGGAAATAGGATTGCTCAGTACAGGGCCCAGAAATTTCTGATGGCGGCCCTGCTAAGCGGTATTGCCACAACCAGCTCATCAATAAAATATCTAGGAGTCATGGCTTCCTTTCATTTGACTAAAGTTAAAACCTTAAGCTATAAATATCTCTTACATCTAGTTAAATAAAGACTCATACAATGGCAAAAATTGGATTTGTCATTACTGGTCACAAAGTGGCAGTTAAAGTATCAATTCTGCCTATGTTAAGTTATCTCTTTCAATTTTGCCTACAGGAATATCAGATGTGGCCTTTAAATATTGGCATACTTTATATTTGTGTGAAGACATGGGGAAAAGTGAGTTACCTATGTTTATGGCAAGGGAGGGGTAGAGGTAGGAGTAAAGAGGTTCAGAGATGGTACAGCTGTTTCTGTATCTCTGTAGAAAAGAGTTGCTGTCAAGGACAAATACCGAAATGTCAGGGAAAGTTACAGCCAATTAGTGTAACCCAGTGCCAGTGGAAGCAAGACAAGTACTTAGGAATTTAGTTACTTGCTAGGAACTCATTACTTGCTAGATTATTCTAGCAGCATTGAACCATGACTGGTGGAAAGATTAGGATGGAAGGTGAAAAGGTATAAAACAAGAGGGGTTATGATTTATAGCAGGGGTGCCCAAACTACAGCCTGTGGGCCAGATCCGGCCCCAATGCCAATTCATGCAGCCTGCAATGCCATCGCTGCTCCCAGAAGTGGATGGATGATGCACCCACCAATGCACATGCACATCCAGAACCACTTCCTTGAGTGGCACGGATGCATCTGTGCGTTACGGGGACATCCAGGACCACTTCCAGGAGTCACACAGATGCATTTGCACATGTGTTGGGACATCCAGAACCACTTCCAGGAGTGGTGCAGATGCATTTCTGCATGCATGGGGACATCCAGAACCACTTCTGGGACATCCACAACCACTTCTGGGATGTCTGGAACCACTTGCAGGATTGGCATGGACGCATTTGGTTCCAGACATGCATGTACAAACGTGTCTGCTTCTGGGTGTGTGGTCATGCCCGCTCAACTGTTCTGGGGGTATGGTCAGGCCTCTCGTGCAAAAAGTTTGGGCCATACCTATCAAGTTTTGGACATGAAAATAAGGGGAAATTTAGGCCATGCCCTTCTCTCCCAGGCCACACACCCTTCTCCCCAAAATCTAGGCACATCCAAGAGACTAGAAGATGAGGAGCTACAGAGGAATGTTGAGTTCTGGTGGAGGAAAAACCACCCCATAGGCACAACTGCTTCCCCTCACAGGGAAAAAAGCAGCCAGCAAGCCAGGCTTACTTCAACAATTCTATATTTCCCCCTATTCTCCCTCCTATTCAACTGCATTTCATATTATGGTTATTTTTCATGGAACTGTTTTTCACATTTTAATCAGTTAATTGTCTCCTGTCTTAGCATTTTGTGTCTCAATTTCATTTTTTAAAACTCTGTATTTAAGAGAAAACCATGGAAGTATGCCTGGGGCTCTGCCCTCCCCCCCTCGGCTAGGACTTAAAAGGCAAGGGGTGCCGGGAGGAACATCGCCGCCACGCGCTCGGCCCTGGCGAGGGCGAAGAGGTCCTGCCGGCCACTCCATCGGCCGGCGTCCTGGGGCTACGCCCTCCCCCCTCGGCTAGGACTTAAAAGGCGAGGGGCGCCGGGAGGAACTTTGCCGCCACGCACCTGGCTCATCTGGTACTTTGGTAATTTTGTTATATTACGTGATGTTTTCATCCTTTGTGATTCTATTGTAATTATTGATATATTATTTTGATGTGGTGCTGATATTTGTATTATTTGTATTATTATTGACTGTCTTGCCTTATACTGTATTTACTTATAACATTGTATTTATTATTATAATTTGAACATTGTATCTTTATGTAAACCCTGTGGGGTGTCCCAGGGTCATTTATATGTTGTTAGCCGCCCTGAGTCGGCCATGTGTTGAGTAGGGCGGGATATAAAATTGAATAAACAAACAACAAACATATTTATATTTTATGCAAATATACTTGAAGCCCTCTCTCTCCTGGGAAAGAGGGTGTTAAAGGGAAGTCAATGAGCCATATATTCCCAAATTTGTTTTCACTAATCAAACCCTTTTTATAATTTAATTCCCATGTTAACTTATCATTTAATACAATTTGCCACATTTCTTTATACTATTCTTCTATTTTCAATAAATAACCATTCTTCCAATTTCTTGCAATACATTGTCTCACTGTTGTCAATATTATAGATAACATTTTTTTGTTCTCATCTATATTCATATTAACCACCTCAGTCAATAAAGCAGCATCCGACTCCATTTTAAAGCTCATACCCATTATTTCTAATATTTCTCATTCTATTTTTACCCAAAAATCTTTAACCACATTGCAACTCCACCACATGTGTTCATACATCCCCACTATGGTCCATACCTCTCAAGTATCCCGGATTGGCCGGGATTTCCCGTATTTCGGTGCCGATTTTCGTCCTTTCCCGCCCAGAGCTGCCACTATCCTGGATATTGGCAGCGGGGGGGGGGAGTTACTACTCACCCCTTCTGCGCAGATCCTTTCTGTGCATGCGTAGAACTTTTCTACACATGCATAGAACTTTTCTACACATGCATAGAACTTTTCTACGCATGCGTAGAAGGGTTCTGTGCAGAAGGGGATGCGTAGAACCTTTCTACGCATGTGTAGAACCGACCAGCACAGAACAGTTTTGCGCAGGTCTGTTGTATGCATGCGTAAAAGCCTTCTACGCATGTGTAGAATGGACTTGCGCAGAACCATTCTGCACAGGTCTATTATACGCATGCGTAAATGGCTTTTAGGTAAAAGGTAAAGGTTTCCCTTGCTCAAAAACCAGTCGTATCTGACTCTAGGGTGCAGTGCTCATCTCTGTTTCTAAGCCGAAGAGCCAGCGCTGTCTGCTTCTGCAGATGTTTCCGTGGTCATGTGGCAGGCATGACTAGACACCGGAGTGCACAGAACGCTGTTACCTTCCCACCAAAGTGGTCCCTATTTATCTACTTGCAATTTCTTGCTTTCGAACTGCTAGGTTGGCAGGAGCTGGGACGAAGACGGGAGCTCATTTCCGTCCTGCAGTACTCGGGAATCAAACTGCTGACCTTCCGCTTCCCAGTCAGCATCTTAGCCACTTGAGCCACTGCAGTCCCTCTAAAAATGGCTTTTACGCATGCATAAAACTAACCTGTGCAGAAATGTTCTGCACAGGTCCTGTATTGTCCAGAGCTGCACTTGACAGGTATGCTATGGTCTTATATCTCCAACACATTTTCGTTTTAGTGTTATCCATCTGATTTAGCCGAACTGAAGTCAGGTACCACCTCCACAACATTTTATAATTATGCTCTTTAACTCTAACAGACATAGTTCTCATAATCCTTCTCTTCCATTATTCTTCTAATTTATATCCAAAATTTTAATATTCAAATCTTCCCCATATTGTTTTTTATATTTCCTGTGAACCACTGTCATAATTTAAAATCTTATATATCTTGCTAACCAGACCCTTAGCTCCCATTTCACCCTTTCTTATTCTATATACCGACTCTTCAAACTCTGTCCTATTCCTTGTTAAACTGGTTTCCATAACATATTTGTTATTCCATTTATTCAATAATAAAATTAGAAACCAGTTCAACTTCATTTGTCCATGTATCTCTGATCTTTCCTCTCTATTTTTACATATCCGAATCCAACCCTTTAGCAGGAAACACATTATTTCTAAGAAAAACATCCTTCACATTCCTATCTTCACTGGGAAACTCTTTAAATCTTCCATCTCTGTAATTGGGGATACATCTAGAACTAATTGCTTTATCAATCTCTTTCGTAACTTCAAAGTTGCTTTCATCATTTTATTTTTAACACCAATTTTTATTGTATCCCCAATCTCGTTCTGTGCAGGACAATGACAATAAAGGTTTATCTATCTATCTATCTATCTATCTATCTATCTATCTATCTATCTATCTATCTATCATTATCCAAAAAAAATTGCTTTACCTTCTTGATTCAATTCTTTCATCTCAATTTCTTCCCATATTATTTCTTCCTTCATTAAAATCCTCACAATATTTTTAACTGAAAAGCCCTATAACAATTCCTTATATTTGCTAATCCTAATCCACCTTCTTTCTGTGATAAATACCACAGATTTTTTGATATCCTAGGTCTCTTCCCTCCATTACAATATTCAAAATATTCTGAAAATCCATTACTTCCTTTTCCTTGAGTTGGATCGGTAGAGCATCAAACAAAAAATTTATTCTCGGTAATTTCATTATGCACAATGCAACTCTACCGCACCAAGACAAGTTTAACCTTTTATATTGTTGTATTTTATCCTTTATCTCTCTTCTTTTTTTCATAATTTAACTTCTTTAATTCTTCAAACTTATTTTATATATTTATCCCCAAGTACTTCAAACTATCCTTAACTTGAATATTATATTTAACTTTAAACCCCTTCTGTTCTTCTTTATCAATAGTACAAACTATTATTTATGATTTATCCCAGTTTATCTTTAAACCTGTCATTTCTCCAAATTCCTTAAGATGTAATTGTACTTTTCCTAAGGCTTTTCTTTTGGATTTTTCATAATTATTAAAGTGTCATCAGCATACAAACTAATTTATTCCCTTCTACTCCTTCAATATTTCTATCTTTCCTTATGGCTTTCGCCAGCAATTCCATTGCCATAATAAACAATATTGGCAATAACAGACAACCTTGTCGAGTTCCAGCTTTAAATTCTACATCATCCGTAAAAGCTTCATTTACCCTTACTTTGGCAGAACCTTGTTGATATAATTGTTCAATAATCTTTCTAACTTTTATTCTAAAACCACAATTATTTACTATCTCATTAATTGTAACCCATTGAAGTGAATCAAATGCTTTAAAAATATCCAACGATAACAGTCCAACCTTCTCTTTATTTTGATCTGCTATATCCATTAGGTCTACCACTCCTCGTTAAATCCACCATTTGTCTTCCCTTCGGAAATACCACTTGATTTTTGTTTATATAACTAATCATAAAACTATTCAATCTATTTGCCATTATCATTGTAAATATCTTGGTGTCTTGAGTTATTAATGAAATTGGTCTATATGCATCTACTTTCTTGATAACATCCTCAAGGCTGTGGCACTCCATTGCAGTCCCGGTGTTAAATCCTGTATGTCTCATTTCATATGTGCCACAGGAAGTGGCTCTGTGATCATAGTGTGTAGGTCACTTCATGGCAAGCTGGGCTTCACCTTAAACATATTCATGCCAATGGCATTTTTCCTGCTTAAGTAAAAATGCATTCTCGGATACGAGTTGCAGTCGATGACAATGATCCAACTTATAGAGACTGTTGGGGTATTGGGGTACGAAGGGATACACCAATGTGGCTTGTCTGTTTATAGCAGAGCAAAGTGGCAGAGCTGTGGGCATGCAGCATCAGCTGGGATGAATCTCACACAGGCAAGCAGGCAGTAAAAAGCAAAAGAACAACATTTTACTTCAGCTTGGCAAAACACAAGAGAAAAACACAGGCTTGAGATAATGGCTCTCAGCAATATTGGCAGCAGTCCAAAACATAAGAAATGTCCAAGCAAGCATTCAAAGCAAATAGTCTTTTGCAGAGGTTACCTCTGGGCAGTGGTTTAGCTGTATCTTGGTGGCATGAACAAAAGCCACCAGTCCTCTTCTCAGGGACAGCCAGAAATAGTAGTGAGCCATATCAGCAGTTCTAGTCAAGCAGTTCAGTTGAGTCAGTAAGCTAGCCATGCAGTAAGCCAGCAAAACATGGAGCATAGGAATCCTTTCCTCTTGCTGCTCCAACAGCACGCTCTGTCAGACCCTCTCAATGCTCAATTGATAGCACTCCTAAAATAGTTGAGAACTACTGAGTCACTCTATGACATGATACACCTGGGACATAGCACAGAGGAACTCTTAAAGGGGAAAACTGCGAACCAATACAGTACTATGAAAGGGACTACAAGCCCTATTATCCTGACAGAGACCATAGCAGAGTTTTCAAGTTATGCCAGGTATTTAAAGAGTGATTTACCAGTGCCATCTCACCCCATGATCAAGCAGTTTCCATGGTCAAGCAGGAATTTGGAGGCACGTTTCTTAAATCCTAGCCTTCATTGAATCCACTATATGATACCAAATGTTCTAGTCTGTATTACATGGTTTGCAAGTTTCCTTTGCTATATTACAAAATTCTTAGCCTCTAATATAAGGGCAGTAATGTGTTAAACCTAGACAAAAATAATGCATCTGTGCCTAGACTTCTGGCTGTTCTTAGCAATAAATCCTTTTTTTCTTAGAGATTCAAGACATTATACAACATCATCAAGCTGAGAGTCTGACCCTCAAAGCAAACCTCTGCAGAAAATTTTCTGCTCAGTTCATTTTTAACTGGCTATTGCTCTTTTACTTTTTTAATATGTTAGCCCTGTTCACTTTATAATCTAAAGAACCAAGTGCATTTTGCTCTCCAGTTCAATATCTTATTTCTTGATCTATCTCACATGTGCTTATTTTACTCTTTACATAATAAAATTTTGGTTAGGTGTTTCTCAAATCTAGGACCTCAAGGTGTTCTTGGATTTTAAGTCCCATGAGCCCAAGTCAGCACAACAGTTGATCAGGGCTTCAGGGAACTGAAGACCAAGAACATCCTAGGGAGACCCAAGGTTGAGAACTAATACATGAGAAGACGATATTACAAGTCATTTCAAATTATGAAGATATCTGCAATGCATAACGTTTTGAAGCAAAAGAACATAACTAGCAAAGTCCATTGTTTTTAGACAAATGTTTAAAAACAGATAGAATCAGAGATACTGGTTTGTTTTTATTTTTTTGTCTTTTTTTTTTTTTGCAGCCACACAATGGAGGATAGGGGCTAGAGACATTAACAGGTCAGAACCTCCTCCCAATCTCTAATGTTAAATGTGGCACTGATGAATTTAAAAATCTTAAAGTAAATACAACTCAATAGAATTACAAGTTAGGAAAGTGAGTTAGCACCAGTGGGAAAGGAATATATGCTTTAATTGTTTCAGAGAAATGGTTCTTTTTTGTCTTTCAAACTTCAAGGTCATTGGTTAAATCATTAATGTCTACTTTTAAGAGACCTATTTCTTCAGTCATCCAATGCCCTGCATGTGTCTTGCAGCCACAATTGTATCAAGAGGCAGCCCTGAAATGTGACTGAAAACTGCTGAAAAGGGGAGAGGATAGTGGGGAGAGAAAGAAAGATCAAAAAGTGTAGAGAAAGGACTAGATGTTTTCTTCCACCTTTATTTTTCAACACCAAAGTGTTTTCTGGATTGAAAGGATTTTTGCTGGAGGAACTCTGCTCAGAGGACATTCGAATGAGGCTCCTTTAATATACCCAAGATCTTTTCCCACCAAAGTGGTCCTTATTTATCTACTTGCAATTGCTTGCTTTCGATCTGCTAGGTTGGCAGGAACTGGGACAGAGATGTGTGCTCATTCCATCATGCAGCACTTGGGTCTTGAACTGCCGACTTGCCGACCTTCCAGCTAACAAGGTGAACTTCTTAACTACTGAGTCACTGCAGTCCCAGGGGGCTAGATGATTTAATATTTTTCATTCAAACACGTTCTATAAGTGGCATAGTAGGAAGATTGGCCTGTAAATTTTGGCATTTGCTGGTTCTTTGCATGGTTTCAATATAGCAACTACTTTCATCTTCCAGAATGTTTTTGTAATTTGTTTGCTTGTCCAACAGTTACTAAAGAATTGAAGGTACCTTTTCTTTGATTGTGCCAATCTGCTTGATCTGGGTATCGAGTCCCATCACTTTGTCCTTCTTACATCATCTTATGGCTTCCTCTAGTTCTTTGAATATGAAGGCAGTTTGGAAGCTTGTTGGGTTTGTTCTGAATATCCCTTTGATGTTTTAGTTGCATTTATTGGTCTTCCCTGCCAGGAGCAGTTGGTGCTATTTGATTTTGAGTTATGGGGTTATCCTTTTGTTTGGATCATTGTTCAGCCTTTTCCAAAATCTCCAAACTTTCTGGCTATTTTTTTGCCATGTCAAGCTTTATTATAGTGTCTGTCCTGTGAGTTATTTTGGTTTCTGCAAGAATCAAGATAAAGTATCTCCAGCTGTCATTGTATACTAGCTGAGTGCCCGGCCTTGGCTGGGGGGCGGGGATTTATGGCACTTGGAAGGCCCCCCGACACATACCAACCCAGACTTCTCCCTGTGACACACACACATACACATGTGGATGTTGTTAGGTGTTGTGGTCTGGGTTCGAATCATGCAGAGTTAAGCAGTTAGCTTTTGGCAGCAGCGGCGGTGCCCGTGTGGTTTTATCTCTCTCTCCCAGACAATAACAAGCAGAGATGCAGAGTAACAGTGCAACAGAAACAACTTTTACTCAGCAGAATAGTTCATAAAGATAACATAAACAACAGATACCTCTCTGGCAGATAAACAGTCTGTAAGTCCTTGCGAGCACTACTTTAAGTCCTGAGGCACAGTAAAAGTACTCACTGCAACTCCAGCCTTCTCCTGGCTGGCTGTAGGTAGGGCAAAAACCCTTTTTGTCCTGGCTTGTTCCTTCAGTTGAGTTCCAGACCTCTGAAGACTGCTCTGGCTCTTTCTCTCCTCCAGAGAGTGTCAGCAAAGCCAGCAGCCTTTTCCTCCAGGCAAAACAGTGATGTCCATAAGGCAGTAAAGCTAGCAAGCAGTCCGGCTAGCATGCATCCAGTAGTTTAGGCATACAGCAGTTTTTGGCACGAAGCAATGTGGCTTTTGAGAAGCCCTAATTTATACATGACTAGCAGAGGTTGCCTGGCATTGCCGGGCTGTTTTAAATTGTGTTGGAATGTTAAATTGTGTTAATGTTTTTTTAAAAATTGCTTAGTCTGTAATTTTAATTTTTACAATGTTTATTTATGTAAAAAAAAATTTGGCTTGGCTGTTATAAACTGTTATCTGCTTTTTTGGGGTTTTTTGAGGATTAATAAAAGAACAAAGTATGATATAATTTTTTCAAATTGTTTTATGTAACCGAATAATGTTTTAGTTTTTGGAATTTTTTAAAATAGTTGTACCGTAGGTAATAATTTAAATAATGTGAAAGTAAATGTTTTTTACATTCTATGTTTTTAAAATGTTTAGATGTTTTGGTTTTTAATTTGAGTTAAAACTCAACACAGGATTTTAAAAAAGTTTCTATTGTATTTTATTGACATATATTTGTGATTTGTGTTAAAGTGTGTTTTAGTGTATTTTTTTGGCTTGTTTTTATTCTTGTGACCTTTTGTGTAAAATTGTGAATTTGTGGGTTTTTTTATATTTGTTTTTACTTTTGTGGCCTTTTATTTGGGGCTGTTGTGTGTTTTTGAATTGTTTTTACTATTGTGGCCAGCAGGTGGTGCTGGTAGGGGTTCTTGTATTTTGACTGTTTTTTCTCTCCTGGCCTCTGGGTGGAGCTTCTTCTGGTAAGTAGTCTCTTTCTTTCTTTCTTTATTCATTTATTTTCCGGTCCTCGTGGAGGTAGGACATGTTTTGGTGAATTGGCTTGTTTTCTTTCTTTTGTGGGGTTTTTTTAATTTGTATTTTTTGACTGTTTTGTTTTTTATTGTGTTTTTGTTTACTTTGTATTGTTTTTTGGTGTTGTTTTTGTTTGTTTTTGTGTATTTTTGAATGTTTTTTTACTGTGTTTTAAGTAATTTTTAAAAAATTATTTATTTATTTTTATTATTATTTTGAGAAGCTTGGGAGGCAAAGACACTTTTGCCTCCTGGGGAGAAGAAATCCCCACCAGGGAGGGGTTTTGCTTCTTTCTGGGTTTGCTTGGAAAGGAGTTTCCTTTCCAGGCAGCCCACAGAGAAGTGAGGGTGAGACGTAGAAGGCAACACCGGGAGGGAAACCTTTAAAAACCCAGTCGGAGCCAGGAGGTAAGCGTGGTCGGTGGGGGTTAGGAAGGGTGGGCTAGGTGGTGGGGTGGGGGTCAGTGTGGTTACTGGGGAAGTGCCTCGCCCCCCACTCCCTAATCGGCGCTACTGCGCTTACCTCCTGAGTCCCGCTGGGTCTTTAAAAGTCTTTCCCTCCCGGTGGTTTATTTTTTAACTTTGGCGTGCCATGCTTTGTCAGCCTCCTCTGTGCTTGCGTCCCTCAGCCTGAATGGCTGAGGGGTTGTGCAGCACAGAGGACTCTGGGATTCGTAGTTCGTGCTGCAGTTTTTTTCTGAAGCTTATTTTTGATTGGCCACAGCGCGTTTCTCAACCTTCTTTGTGGTTGCGCCTCTCAGCCTGATTGGCTGTGGCGCGGCACAAAGAACGTTGGGAAATGAAGTTGTTTCCCTTTCTTTGCATTTGTGGGGCTCTTGCCCCACTGCCGCTTTTCTCAATCCTTCGTTGACCTGTGGACCCAGTTCGACGTGTGCACGAATGGTGGGTGCGGGCTAGTAGGGCCAGGCTTAGGAACCTATGCGAAGTTCCAACGCTTAACGCTTGGTTTTATAAGTTAAGATATTCTGTTCAGTCACCCACTCAGTGAATTCAGCTGGGTCCTGCTCTGTTGAAACCCTTAAAGACATAATTTCATGTATCTTACACAATACTACTCACATGTATACATTACATCCCTAACAGACGTACCATGGTTGTTTGGAGACTATGTCTGTCTGTCTGTCTGTCTGAGTATTCCTCCTCCTGAGTTGGTTTTCCTTCTCCCCGCCCCTTGTGAGTGTGTGTGTGTGTGTTTGTTTGTTTGTTTTGTGCGTGTGCGTGCATGCATGTGTGAGAGAGAGAGAGTATAAAAGAGAGAGAGGTGGACTGTCCTGAAGGAAGGGGATGGATGAGGGATTGGAAGTTCCAACTGCCACTCAGGCCCTGCCCCCTTCCCTCTCATGCCTTTTGGCATGCAAGGCACTATGGGGGTTGTACTTTTTTCTGTTTTTCCATTTTGTGGGGCCCAGGCCCCCCTCTAGTCTCAACACCCCAACGTTGACCATCTCTCCTGCACCAGGTAAGTGTGTGCGCAGTTTGGACAGGGACAGTTAAGGTATGTGGACTTGTATTCTGGACCCACACAGGGACATTTCTCTTTTATAGGTATAAATTCACTAAGGTGTGGGATACAATTTAGGTATTAGGTGTATGTTTCTGGAGTGAGGCTGGGAATGTAATTGGTCTGAAACCATCTTGGATTGGAAGCACCACAACATGAAATTACAAATTGATCATAGTTCTCTGGTTGAGGGGCAATCTTTTGTAAACCTTCCTCAGTTGGCTTTTTTGAAATTATACGTCCTATAAAATGGTGTAGACTGAGGTCAGATGTAGACTTAACACAGAATGAGCCTGTGCTGAGTGTTTGGGGTTGGATTACTCCTGCTCTTAATGCACTGTTGAGCTATTTTCTAAATACTGTTATTTACCATTTCAATATATCACTGGAAAAGAAATGTTGAAGCTCTATTCAAAGGACATCTATAATGCAGCACAAACATACACATATACAAGAGGTAGTGCTAGCAACAAATTCAGGAAGGCATCCAAAAACCAGTGCCGTTCTATGCACTGCTAGTTGACAATTGTGGAAACGCAATGCTGTGCTGTATTGGCCTTTGGTCTGATCCAGCATTATTATTCTTATGCTTTGTTCAAATTGTACTTATGTTCAGTCAGTACATATAGAGTGGCAGCCTGAGCTTTTAAATCATTCTTTTAAATCAACTCTAGTCAGCTTGCCCATTCTCTAAATCTTGAGCAGCAGATTTCACCTGATTTATTTATGTTTGTGATTCAAGAACAATAACAGTTAAGAATGCAAAAGGAATAAAATCTTTTTGCAATTCCTTTGTGAACGGATCTACATTTCCTCAGTTAATATGCAGATCATAATAAAATTATCTTTCATATTTCACACTGCTCAGAATGTTTCAGTGGAGGTTTCAGCATGCACACATGCATAAATATACTAACTCTTTTAAAAAATGCCTGTCTTAAGAGAAGATATTTTGTGGAATGTGAAAGAAAGGGAGCGCACATATTTTGATAAAATAAATTCAGTAGTTCATTTTTCTTTATGTATTTTAATAAGTAAAATTTCCTACAGTCTTTTTTACAGGAACACAGACCTGGATGAAAAAGACATACTTAAGGAATAATCAGATGAAATTAACATGAACCTCTAATAGACTCATTGTTTCCTTTGTATTGCAGGCTTTGCAAATAATAGGTAATGGTGGCACCTAATGTCCATTGTGGTTATTGTAGCAGAAGAGACAGCAAAACACACACACATAAACACAGATAGGCCTTCCACCTCTGCTGAAGAGTCACACACAAATGGCATGGCTCTGGATAGTCTGAGCATGATATGGGGTCATGCCCCACTAGCCCTGATGGAAAAGCCTGCTACTGGATAATTCGAACCCTAAATCAGAGCTCTAGACTGGGACTGGAATAAAGATGATCACCAGTCCAAGTAGGCTATTTCATCAACATGTGGGTTTGGAGTGAAATTTTTTTGTTTTTGTTGATCAGTCATACAATTGAGTCCGATCCTTTGTGACACCATGACCATCGCACACCAGACTCCTCTGTCCTCTGCCATCCTCCGCAGTCTGCACAGATCCACACCCATTGCATCAACAATGCCATCTAGATGGGGGGAAAATAACTACACATAAAGAACAAAAGCAACACAAAACCTCTGTCAGAAGAAAATGTCTGTTTAATTAGCTATATGATTAGCTGTTGGGGCCCTCTTTCCCCTAGCATCACTCCCAACAGCAACATCTGGAATCAAGTTTATTCCGAGAGGCCCAGCAAAAGAATAGAAATAGATTAAATATGTTTATGTATTTTTAAGGAATAATACCAATGAGCACCAACATAAGTCTTTCAGACATTTCCTGACTTCAGGGAGAAATAAATTAAACAGCCAATAAAAGTTTATTGCTGTTGGGAGATTTTACTTTGGAAAACCTGCTAGGGATAAATTTATTAGCATTGTAATTTTTTATTTTGCAAGGAATGATTATTTGGGGATGTAAGGAGTGACAATGGCATGTAAATCTAATCAGCTAGCTATTAATTAATAACATTAAACTGCCTCACATCTTTTGCATGCTTCAATGGCCTATGATGCACTGAGGAGCCTAGCCCTTAAAACTGCATATTGTTCACAGACCAATTAATGCTTGCTTGGCACATAAGCTGCCCTCGCTGCCACATTAAAAACATGAAATCACATCTTCCTTTCATTATAGGGGCCTACTTCAATTTGATAGTGCTGAATGAAGATCCCACAGCCATTTCCCCTTTTAACTTTCCTAAATTAATCTCTGATAGGTTTCAAGGAAAAGAAAGAAAATCATACATTCCAGTGAGATGCCCTGGTTTTTGAGGAACTCTCTTGTAAATAGGCTAGTGTCTTATGAGAAATCTGTATGTGAGCCAGGAAGCATCAGTTAGAACATGATATGGAACTACTGATTGGGTTAGTATAGGAAAAGGATTATAGCAGGGCTGCATATTGTCACCCTACATATTCAACTTATATACAGAGTACATCATGCGTAATGCAGGGCTGGATTAAGCACAAACTGGAATTAAGATTGCTGGGAGAAACATCAACAACTTGATTTTTACATGTTTTACTTCCACTTCCGGGAGCAATGAGGGCTTCACGGGCTGGATGAATTGGCATTGGGGCCGGAGGTCCATAGTAACCGGCCCCGTGAACCACATGACCGGCCCATGGCCCAAAATGTTTGGGCACCCCTGGCTTAGAGTATATGCGTAAAAATGCAACTACTATATGCATATTCAGAGGGGTTGTTCCACTAACAAATGTTCTTACCATTTAGAGAATTGCAATTTTCATCCTTCTGTAAGTGCCAAACCCAATACAGTACTTTGCAGGCGCACCCCCCCAATGATGGACTCAGACACAAATGAAAGTGGATAACGGCATTGGGCCACATTTATTGATTCAAGCCCTAGTCCGAATTATAAATTTCTATTGGTAAAACGACCAATCATAATTCTTAAGGCAAGCAGGCCGAAGTAACACTGGTAAGGTACCACCCAAAATTGCCAACGGCAATTGTTACAATGTATCTATTTGTATCAATTTGTTTGTTGACAACAAACAAATTGTTGACCGTAGTCAATATCTAACTAATGACCCCACCCTCTGACGTGTATCCGTAAAATCAGGGGGTGATTCCAGCTGTCTAGTGGTAACCATCACCCCCTCGCCTGGTTCGTCGTTGACCGGACAACGTTTAAACAACTTATGCCTATCTAGTGTTGTCCAGTCAATTGCGAACCTGCCGGATACCTGTGGGTCATCAATGTTTACCTTACCAGTGCTACCCGCCACCCGGAGAGGCTTCAATAAAGGCTCGACGCCCCCCCCCCCCCAAGACCGTCAGCTCGGTCGACAGGCCTGCTCGCCAATCACCCAGCAGGAGGTCCATACCTCCTCGCGACAGATGGACCCCATCCCCTGAATAAAGCCCATAATTTTGCAAACTGATGGCGGGATGATGACTGACCCGCCCCCAGCCCTTGGTCGAAAGGAATCGGGCCACAGCCCTGTTCACCATGCGCCGAGCGCGGTCCAGGGCCTGGAGGTCAAAGCCTCCCCGATAAGTGTGCCGTGGGACCATATCTGACCAAACAAGGGTTGTGGCGGGCCATACGTAATGTAAGTAGGCGAGGTCCCCGCAAATCGCATGCTTGAGCGATAAGCCAGTGACCTGACCCAAGTCATTACCCCCAAGGTGTATGATCAGAATGTCGGGCGGGTCGGCATTCCTCGACGAAAAGAGGAATGGCAAAAGCTCCCGCCACAACATACCGGGCTTACCGTACCATGTGAGATGTGCGTATGCACCCAGTCCCAGTCGGGGTCCCCAATCTGTCGCCGCAGCATAACGCGCTGCCCTGTGCACGTAGCTATGGCCCACCAGCCATACTGTCACCGGTGTGATACGACACCCAGGGAAGGAAGAGATACATGGTGACTCAAAAGGTACTCACGGTGGGAGTGGGCGAACATAAAACTGGAAACACTGTGAGCCCCACCTCCCCATGCTGCGTATGTCAGCCCCGGAGTACCCATAAGCAGCCGCAGTAGAGGCCGCCCCAATTCTGAATGAATGGGTGCCGTAACGGGCCCCAGGGAGGCCCACGCTAGCCAGTGCCTTCCCAGTCACCTTCCAAAACTGAAATTTAGTGAGGGGAGACCCATCTTGGTGACAGAAAAACGGGCCATGGTGTGTGCCACGCAGTGCAAGGAACTCTTGTAGGGCACCAACCGGACAGATGTCTGCCAAGGAACATTGTAGCAGTCTTACTCCACTGCCTACGCCGTGCTGATCTGTTTTAGAGGAGCGTATCCTCAATTGAGCCCAATCATTGCAAACATAGACATCGTCGAGTTCCAGTGCCCTACGACTTGCATCCGCCTTAGACAGCATCACAAGCTCGCTGATGCGGAGCGCTCCAAAAAAAGGCTACCGTTGTAGCCGCACGAAACAGGGCTGCCTCATACCTATCAAAACATAGGTCCTGCCAGCCTCGTGCCAGTTGGGTAAGCACCCCAGGGGAAATTGGGTGACGGTCGTCCAGGCAACGCCCACGTTCCCGCACCCACCCCTCCAAAACATGTCTCACACGGAAATCAGCGGTACTGTCCGCATGACCCCCCACTTTGGCCATAAAAGCCAGCGCTGATAGCCTGGATGCTATGGTGCGGGGTGCCAGGCCCTGAGCGTGCAGGTAAACCATGAAACGGAGGATGTGGGCCACTGGGATCGGCCAGGTATCTGGCAGGTGAGATTGGGTACAGAAGGTCCGAAAGGAAACCAACGCGTGGTGATACGCCTTACGCGTGCGTGGCGCCAGTGACATGCCGATCGCCCGGTTCACCTCTCCTTGCCAAAGGTCCATATCTCCTGCGGTAGTGGCGAGGGAAATTCCTCCGCATCCGGGGCCAAGGCACGGAACCGGGAGATCTGCAGGCGGGACAAAACGTCAGCAATATCATTATTCACCCCCGGGACATGCCTGGCTCTGAACAGTACATTGAGGCGCAGGCTGCGCAACACAAACTGGCGCACAAGGTCCATGACCCTGGGAGATTTAGAGGTCTGTGAGTTGACAATGTGGACAACGGCCGCATTGTCACACCAGAAATGCACCACAGAGTTGGCCCACTCCTCACCCCATAGCATCAAGGCCCCCAGTATGGGAAAAAATTCCAAATATGTGAGATCCCTCAGGCGACCCGTGCCTGACCAGGCTGGTGGCCATCCACCATATGCCCACTTCCCATTGAAGTACATCCCATAACCAAGGGATCCCGAGGCATCAGACTGAATTTGAAATTGGGGCGAAGCCAGGAGGTCTGACCTCCAAAATGAGACCCCGTTGAACTCCCTCAGGAACTGTAGCCATACGTGCAGATCTGCCCTGATGCCCCGTGTCAATCTCGCCCTATGATGGGGCCTGGATAAGCCTGCCATGGCGTCGCACAAGCGCCGAGCAAATGCCCTGCCAGGTGCCACCACCCTGCAAGCGAAATTGAGGTGTCCATGTAGCACCTGCAGTTCCCGAAGGGATGCCTTGCGCTTGGCCAGCAAGTCCGATATAAGGGCCACTATCCTGGACACCTTGTCTTCGGGCAACCTAGACGCCTGGGCCACCGTGTCAATTTCCACCCCCAGGAACACTAATTTATTAGACGGGCCTTCAGTCTTTTCGGGCACTAAAGGGACACCAAGTTCCTGCATTAGCGTCTGAAATGTGTTGAGGAGACGCGTGCACGTGTCCCAGCCCCGTTCACCCGCGAATAAAAAGTCATCCAGGTAATGGGCTACAGACCGAGACCCTGACCTACGGACAAATGCCCACTGCAGGAAGGTACTGAAACGCTCGAAAGCCGAGCAGGAAATGGAACAGCCGAATGGCATGGCTTTGTCAAAATAATATTCACCCCGAAATTTGAAACCCAGCAACTCAAAGTCACCCGGGTGCACTGGTAAGAGGCGAAAAGCCGACTTAATGTCACACTTAGCTAACAGTGCACCCGGGCCACATGAGCGCACCATGCGCAACGCCTGGTCAAAGGATGTATACCTGACAGAACAAAGGTCATCAGGGATAGCATCATTGACCGAGTGGCCGGCTGGGTAGGACAAATGATGAATCAGGTGGAATTCGCCCGGGGATGTTTTGGGCACTAGTCCTAGAGGAGACACTTTAAGGTTGGGGAACGGGGGTGCGGGGAAAGGGCCAGCGACCCTGCCCGCAACAATCTCCTTATTAATGCCGGCAGCAGCCACCTCCTCCCTCCCCCTAAGTGACAACAGGTTGGGTGCATCCTGCGGTGACTTATCCCCAGTGAAAGGAATACGAAAACCCAGCTGAAAACCCTGAAGGAGGTATACAGCGTCTGCTCTCCTTGGGTACAAAGCAAGCCAACGCTCAAGCATGGCGACATTAATTGGGGAGGGGGCCTTTCGGTGAACCCGCTCCCTCCGTGGCAGTCCTGCCTGCCCCTTGTCCGCCCCTACCCGTGCCCCTGTACCCTCCCGGTCTGGGACAGGCGGAGGCAGCATGGGGGCCACCACAAGAGGGGCACTCATGCTTGTACTTGCAATTTTTCTTGTTGCAAGAACCATTGGACGAGAAGGTCCAGCACAGCAGGCTGGAACCCCCTGCCCCGCCACTTGGCGGGGGACATGTACCGGGGCCGCTCGTTGGACCGCATGTCCACAATGGTATCTCTCCCCAGGCGCCGGGCGCGTGGGGGTCATATACAGAAGCCACAGCTTCTGGCAGGGCTCGTCCCACCTCATCTCCGGGTGCAGTGGAATTCTCATGCGGAATTCTTCGTCGTAAGCCAGCCACGCCGGGCCCGGGAAATCAACCATAGCCCGGTAAATGTTGTCCAGATACTGGACCATAGGGATGGCCAAATCCGGCCTAGCCCTGAGGTAAACGGCCATGTAAATCAAGTACGCTGGCAGCCAATTAGCCCACGTGCGTGGCGGTTTACGACGACGTGCCTGCTCCTTATCCTTCTCGTCCAGCCCTTCCCTCTCTTCTTTGGTCGGCTCCCTATTTAGAAGGGAGAAGATATCTACATACTCGCCCTTCCAAATATTTTCCTTGGTGGACTGGGCCAGATGGTCCCCCAGGGGCAAGGAATACCCCGCTGTTGGCAGAGCCGACACCGGCAGAGAGGGAACTGCGGGCAAAGCAAAGGGGGCCTGAGCCAGCCCGGGGATCCCCAACACATTTCCTAGCACATTGGGGGCGCCACTCCGACCCAGGCCCTGGATCAAAGGTAAAGCCGCTTGGTGTGCCGGGGGCCATTGGACCGCCGGACCACCCAATCGAGGCCACGGCCATTGAACAGCCCCCCCCAAGGAAGTCAGTTGTGTGGGTGCATTAGCTTGAACTGCATACTCACCCGATGCACCCCCACGGGCCGCCCCCACTGGGGGTTCCGGCCCGCTGGGGGCGTCGGAGCTCACGACCGAAGCTGAGCTCGTCGATGGGGCCAGACCAGCACCAGACTGCTGCACCTGTGGGGTGGGGAGCTGCGAGGCAGTGGCCGCCACCGGCCCGTGCGCCTCAGGCGGCTCAACCCGACCCATCGCCGGCCGCTGTTCGGCGGCCAAAGGGGGCACCTGGAATCCCAAGGGCACCCCTGTTTGGTTAGCCCTCGCCAAGGACGCTTCAAGGGCCGCAACCCGGGCCAGGAGGGCCTCCACGTCGACATAGGCCCCGGCCCCAACAGGGGGCAAATGGGGGGCCGGCCCATGAATCACGGGTACCTGTCCAGGTCCCTGAGCCCCCGAGGCCACATAAGGCCAAGCGCCCATGCTCGGCCCTTGGGCAGCCATGGGCACGCCCTGCAAAGGCAGGGTGCCCAACCATCCTCCATGACTCGCACCCCCCATGGGGAACTGCGGGCCAGAGCAAGAGGGCCCAACCGCACTGACCATGGCAGGGGCGGTGGTCGCCGTTTGCGGGCCAAGGGCCGAGGCCCCTTCCGGGGCAGCCGGTATACACCGCGCTCCGGGCCAAGGAGCTACCGATCCCATCCCACCGTTCCCGGTGGGCTCCGTTAAAGGCGGCTGCAGAACGGGCGCAGCCGCGGTCCTCCGACCCGGCTGACGCCTCCGCGCCGATCGAGCCACGTTCGCGGCTGCCTTCTTCTTCGAGGGCATGGCTAAGGTAGCTAGGAAGCCTAAAACAAGAGAAAGCTGCCCGAAAAGGCTTCCCCAAAAGGACACGAGCGACGGAGGTCAGGAGGAAAAACTTCTCCGCTCCGTCGGTTCGCCAAAATGGCAGCACGGCTGCCTCGTGGCCAGCCCCTTTTATTAGGGTGCTGGCCACGCCCCTAACTACCCGGATGGTTTTGTCCGGTGGGGGGCCCCGCAAAGGGCGCGGCGGCCATTTTGGCGCCACGCTTCCATTCATTCTGCTTATAGAATCACAACACAAGCTGTTGCAAAACCCATTATGACTTCATAAAGTTTATGCTAGTCTCCTAGTTACCCTACCTCTACCAAAATCACATTATCACTTGTAATGGCAGTAGTCCACAGACCACTAAATGAGCCAGATTCTGTATTGCTCCACATTCATACAGCATGTTGTTGTCCGCAGGCAGCCCCACCTGAGCATGTTGATCTTGCATTAAGGCTCTCCAACCCTCAACCTATTCAAAGTCCTCCAAGTGACATAGAGGATGTTGAGTTCCTTAGCTATATCCTCCTTTAATGTTGTTCCTTGTCCAGTGAACTCCTTCCTCCATCTTCTAATTTTGTTTTGCTCTTGTGTAGCCTAAAGAATGTTTGTTCTTGCCATAGAGCATTACCGGGATGTGAGCTGGAAGACTTGAGGCTCCTGTTAAAGAAGATGTCAAGGATCATTCTTTTGCTTAGTTCCTTTGACATCCTCTGTTACTTCTATTCTTATCTTAGGTGGAGCGATGCCAACAAGAGGGTATGCTTTCTCAACTGGTGTAAGTTTGAGGCCTCCTGTCACTATGCACATGGCTTAATTAACAGTGATGCCAACTTGTTTTTGCATGTGTGGATGCGCTCCATACTGAAGCAGCATACTCTGCTGAGGAGACGCTCAGGGCCAAAGCTGATGTACACAGTATGGATGGTTGAGTTCCCCATTTATAGTTCGAGAGTTTCCTGGTATACTAAACTCCTATCAAAGTCTCTTCTCTGCCCATTATTTTTGCTTATTAATACATGACATCACAATCTAACAAGTTTGAGTAGTTGTTAGGATTGTTCTCTTGACTTTGATATCATTGAAAAATAACTGTTCCGCTATGAGGTTTGTAAATGTTACTTAGACTACAGTTTCCAGAACTTCTCTAACCTGACACTGGAAAATTAGGGACATTGTAATTCAAAAATATGGTTATGCCAAATCCTGATCAATTATGCATTATTATTATTATTCATGTCTTAAGAGTAATTGTTCAACACTTTCTATATTTAATATTTACATATTTAGAAGGACTCATGTAAGCATTAACTGAACATCTGAGTTGTAAAATTAATGAGCTGTATCATGTCATGAATATGGGAACAAAAAATTCTGTATACCAAGCAAAAAAATCAGTGGATTAATTTTAGCAGCCATGCATGCTGACAACATGGTCTTGGAAGCTTCCCTCTGTACAGTAATATGCCTTCCATCACTGAGATACATTATTTAATTAATTATATTCAATAGAAACTTAAGGCTGTTTTAAACTGTTCTTTTTAAAAACTTCTCAAATGTGCAGTCTATAAATGATTATGCCCATGTACATACACATACATAAGTTTCCAATGGAAATAACAAGTACTGTACGTACATTTTTCAGATCTTCCAAATTTTGCTTAGTTACTGTTCAAGCATGGTTTTAGAATTCTGAAGAAAACCATTTGGACCCTAGGAAGTTAAAAAGCTCTCCTGGCATTATGGTTGTCCTGTAGAAAATAGTGCATGCTTTTTAAAAACTTTGACTTGGTTGAGGACAACCCAGGAAGCCAAGGCAGATACAGCCTGGCTCAAAGTATTGCTTGGAGGAAAATATTTATATATTTTCTCATCTGTGGTCTATTTTTCAGACTAATAATCAAAACAGATTAAAGAGCAGCACCACAGTTCCCATTGGCCATTGCAGGCGCAACCCCCAAAGAAAGACTCAGACACCGGTATATGGATAAAGGCATTGGGCCACTTTTATTGAATAATGCCCTAGTCCGAATTATAACTTTCAATTGGTACTCATCCAATTATAATTCTTAAGGCAAGCAGGCCGCAGTAACACTGGTAAGGTTCCTCCCAAAATTGCCAATGGCAATTGGCTACAATGTATCCATTTGTATCAATTTGTTTGTTGACACAAACAAATTGTTGACCGTAGTCAATAAACTATCTACTGACCCCACCCTCTGACGTGTATCCGTCAAATCACGGGGTGATGCATGCTGAAAAGCTCCTGCCATCACCCCTTGCCTGGTTCGTCGTTGACCGGTCAACGTTATTACACCTGTACCTGTCTAAGTGTTGGCCGGTCAATTGCGAACCTGCCGGATACCTCTGGGTCATAAATATTTACCTTACCAGTGCTACCCGCCACACGGGGAGGCGTCCATGATGACTCACCGCCCCCCCAAGACCGTCAGCTCGGTCGGCAGGCCTGCTTGCACCACACCCAGAACGAGGTACATACCTCCAGCCGACAGGTGGACCTCTTCCCCTGCCTACCGGCAAAAAATTTTGTAAGCCTATCCTCAGGTGTCCAATGGCTGTCTCCCAGCCATGCCCAGCAAGGGACTGAGCAACAGCCCTGTCTCCTGACTGCACGGAGATCCACGTCTCCCCTAAATTGGTGTCTCGGCACGATGTTAGACCATAGCGACCGTGTGTAAGCCATACGTGATATAAAATGCCAGGTCACAGCCCCTCGACAGTTTAGTAACAGCAGTGATCCGTATAAGACCGTTGCCGCCGAGGTGCCTATTAAGAACATCGGGCGGTCCAGCATCCCCGACAGACATCAGGAATGGCAACAGTTCCCGCCCCCATGTGCCGCACATACCATACCATCGCATACGTGCGGATGCACACAGCCCAAGTCGGGGTCCACTCTCTGTCGCCGCAGCATATACTGCTGCCCAGTGTACATAGCTGCGGCCCACCAGCCCCTCTGCCACTGGTGTGTAGAGACACACAGGATCTGTAAAAGAGGAGAAGAGGTTAAGGACATAACTAGGTACTCGTACAGTGAGGGCACGTACATATAAGAAATTGCGCATACACGCATGTCCACCTCCGAGTACTCCAAACGTAGCCGCGATCAACGCGACACCTATCCTAAATAAATGGGTGCCAAAACGGGCCCCCACACCGCGAAGCGCAGCACCGGTCACCCTCAGTAACCTTACTTCGGCAAGGGTAGACCTATCCTGGTGGCAGAAAAACAGGCTGGGGCACGCAGCAGGCACTGTCGAAAATCCATGTAGGGCACCAACCGGACAGATGTCTCCAATAAAACTTCATAGCAGTCTGACTCCACTGCCTACGCCATGCTGAACAACCCGTGAGGACCGTATCCCCACTTGAGCCCACTCATGTGTGACAGAGACATCGTCGAGTTCCAGTGCCCTACGAGACACGTCCGCCTTACACAGATGGTACCAACTCTGGCACCCACTCACTGATGTGGAGCACTCCAAAAAGGCTACCGTGGTAGCTGCGTGACCAAGAGCCACTTCACACCTATCCGAACATAGTAATGCCAGCCTCATGCAAGGTGGGTCAGAAACTCTGGGAACTGGGGTGACGCGTGTCCGGGCGGCGGACACGTTCCCGTGTCCACCCCTCCAAAACACGACGCATGAACACAGTAGTGATACGCCTTACGCGTGCGAGGTGCCAATGACATGCCCGGTTCTCCTCTCCTCGCCAATCGTCCAAATATCAGCCAGGAGTGGCGAGTACAATTCATCTGCTTCCGTAGTAAGGCACGGAACCGGGGGATCTGCAGGCGGGATAAAGCAGCAGTGTCGTTATTAATACCTGGAACATGTCTGGCCCATAACAGCACATTTAGGCGTAGGCTTCTCAAAAAGAATAGACAAACTAATGTCATGACCCTGGGGGATTTGCATGTCTGGGTGTCACCAATGTGCACCACTGCCGCATTATCACACCAAAAATGGACCACTGAGTAGGCCCACTCATCGCCCCATAACATCACTGCTCCCCAATATGGGAAGCAACTAAAGGAAGGTAAGATCGCGGAGGCGATCCGTGCCAAGCCATGGGTGCTGCCATCGGCCGTAAGTCCCCCTACCCTCAGAGTAAACCCCCATAAGTCCGGGAGTCGGAGGGATCCGACCGTACCTGAAATCCAGGGCAGACTATCAAGTCTGATCTCCAGGAAGCGACCCCGTTAAAACCCAGGAGTAATTTGAGCCAGCCCGTAAGGTCCACCCATATGCCCCTGATCAGCCGGACCCAGTGTTGATGCTTTAACAGGCCAACCATGGCGTCACACAGGCGCCCGGCCAATGCTCTGCCGGGTGGAACCACCCTGTAGGCAAAATTAAGTTGGCCATGAAGTAAGGGCAGGTCACAAGGGAACACTTTATGTTTGGCAATCAATGCCAAAATCGCCGCGGAGATCCGAGCCACCTTATTTATGGGTAACCCGGATGCCCGTGCGACAGAAGCTTAGTAGCTGGGCCCTCGGTCTTTTCAGGCACCAAGGGGACACCCAATTCCCACCTGAGTGTCTGAAATGTAATGAGGAGACGCATGCACGTGTCCGAGCCCAGTTCATCCCCAGTTCATCGTCGAGGTAATGGGCTAGAGACTGAGACCCAGACATGCGAGCAAAGGCCCACTGAATGAAAGTCCCGAATCGTTCGAATGCTGAACATGAATTAACTCAGTCAGCAGGGGTTGGACTTATCTAAGTAAATTCACCTTGGAACCTAAAAACCCAATAGCTCTAAATCCATTGGGTGCACTGGCAGTAATCTGAAAGCCGAGTGCATAGCAAACTGTGCCAGGAAAGCACCGGGACTGCATGAGCGAGCCACCCATAGGGGCTGAACCAACTACGAGCACCTGACTGAACAAGGTCATCAGGAATGGCATCCCTAACCGGATAACCCACAGGGTGAGCTAAATGGAGGATTAAATGACATTCACCCTGGTTCTACATCGGTACTAGCCTCATAGGGGAGACGTTCAACTTAGGAAAGGTGGTTCCAAGAAGGGACCCGCTACTCTCATAGCCCCAACTCCCTTAGCTGTGCACAGTGGAGCAACCTGTTTGTTACCTTTCAAGGTAACCAAATTAGTAGCATCCTGGGACCCCTAACACCCCCGAATGGAATACAAAAGCCCCATTGAAAACCCTCCAGCAGGTACCCCGCATCATCCCTTCTTGGATGAGCTGAGTGCCATCGCTCCAGCCTGAGTACACTAATTGGGGAGGGGGGGCTTTGACAAGGCTAGTTCTTTCAGACGGAGCTCTGATAGCCCCCTGTGCACCCCTACCTCTGCCACGTAACCCACCAACCCGCGGGCATGCGGAGGTGGCATAAGGGCCAGCGCAAAAGGGGACACCCAGTCGGTAATGACACTGGCGCTTAGTACACCCGTAGCCAGCAGAGCAGGTCGAACACGGCAGGCGGGCTGGAACCCCCTGCCCGACCAGTTAGTGTGGAGCCTGTGTCTGAGCAGCCCACTGCACAGCATGACCACCATGGTACCTATCACCAGGCGCCAGTCACGTGGGAGTCATGTACACGAGCACAAGTGCTGACAGGGCTCATCCAACCTCCTCTCAGGGTGTAGGGCCACCCTCATCCACATTCCTCGTTGTAAGCCAACTGCGATGGGCCCATCAAATCAACCATCACCCTGTAATATTAGCAATGGATGGAACCATCGTGATGGCCCAACCAGGCCGGGCCCTGCGGCATACCACCATATATATAAGGTATGCCGACCGCCAGTTGGCCCCAGGTGTGCAGTGGCCTATGACGATGGGACAGCTCTTTGTCTCTGTCATCCTGTCCCTCTCACTCCTCCTCAGTGGGCTCGCAGTTCAATATGGAGAATATCCACATATCCCCCTCCAGACCTTACCCCTCGTGACCTGCGGCAAATGATCACCCAGGGGCAAGGAATAACCAGCCGTCGGCAAAGCCATCGACGGCACGTTCTGTATCAAGGGCATACGCAGCAGGACCCGGACAGTCCCTGCGATGCCCGGCACTACCCCGGGGGCGGAAACCCCCACCCCCAACGCTGTACCAGTATGGAACCAAGGGACACTGGGATAGACTGGCAACTGATGCCCACTCGCCTCGACTTGACGAGGCCATGGCCACTGAACCCCACCATTGGAAGTGGATTGTGATGTGGGTGCATTAACTTGAACCAGATACTCACTAGGTGCACCCCCGTGAGCCGCCCCCACTGGGGGTTCTGGCCCACGGCGGGCGTCGGAGCTCGCGACCGGAATCGAGCTCTGGGGCCACACCTGACCACTCTCCTGCTGTAGCTCTGGCTGAACAGGGAGCTGCGAGACACCGGCAAGCGCAGGCCGGAGCGTCTCAAGCAGCTCAACCCGGCTGGCCGCTTGTTGCAATGTGGCGGCCGTCGAGATAGGTGGTGAACACGAAGGGCCCCCGGCAGTGAGTGAAGGGCCCCCTGACATGGGGTTGTGTGCAATCCCCAAGGATGCCTCAAGCACAGCTAAACGCGTTAGCAATGCATCCAAGTATAAAGTGGGCCGGGTGGGCCAGACGGCCCACCAGGCATTACAAAATGAGAGCCTGGGCCCGAATAGGGCCATGCCCAAAACTCCGGCCCATGAGGGGCCGGAGGGGGAACGTGCTGCGCACCAGCACCGGGTCCCCCCCCCCCCCCCCGCTGACCGGACCCATGGCCGGCAACTGCGGGCCAAGGGCCGAAGCCCCAGAAGGGCCGGTTGAAGGCTGGAGGGCCAAGCAGCCTGCATCGCCCCACCGGTATCGGTGGAGGTGGTGCCCTGCCGCGTGGGCACAGCCCCGGTCCTCCGACCTGAGGGCTGCCCCCGCGTTGCGCAGGAGCAAAAGTCCTCCCCGTTGGCCGTGGATTCGTCGCCGGGGCCTTCCATTTGGGAGGCATATCTGAGAAAAAGAGCAGGATCCCTTTCCAGGGATCATCATAACGCCAAAACACAGAGCAGCCAGCAAGCCAAAGGCTCTGTGCAAGATCCTTCCTTCCCAGCCGGGAAAGAGTAAGGGCTAAAGAGCCGAAGAATCAAAGGAACAGCGACGGAGAAAACTTCTCCTCTCCGTCGCTATTTTAAAATGGCAGCTCGGCTGCCTCGTGGCCACCCCTTTTATAGAGGGGTGGCCATGCCCCCTAACTCACCCGGATGTCTGAGTCCGGGTGGGGGGGGGCGCAAAGAGCGTGGCGGCCATTTTGGTGCCGCGCTTTCATTGCCTTAAGAAATAAAGGATATTTGATTATTCTCCAATTAGATTTTGCAGCTCTGCAAATTACAAATTAACTTGCTTTTGTTTGGTAGTTGATGATGTGAAGGAAAGAGAGGGCAGGTTAATTGTGCAGCATTGAAACAATGTGATATTTTCTCAATGAATAACTACCATCTTGTCTAGTTTAGCCAGTCTAGTTTAGCCTTTGCTGAGAGGTTATAGGAAGTTATGTATTTGTCAATAAAAACCACATTAAAAGTAAATGTATAAATTAAAAATGCATGAATTTTAAAAAGACCCCTGTAGTTTGCATTACCATCCTCAACCTGAATACATGTCAGCACAGCAAGAAGGTGTTCACCCAGTGGTGGGATTCAAAAAAAATTACTACTCTGTGGTGGGTGTGGCCAGGGGGAAAGCCCTGCGTTGCACCCAAGTTAGGACTACATTATTTCAAAATTTGGATGGGCGGGCCCAGTTGGAATTTCTACTACCAGTTCTGGCGAACTGGGGCGAAACTGCTGAATCCCACCACTGTTACACCCTTGTCTGCAAACCTGCTGTTCATAGGTATAAAATTTAAGAGCCATCCAGAGAGGCCCACAGGGGAGGTGAGTAAAGGATCTTGCCCCTCCCTCCCCATCCAAAGACCTGGGCCTAGAGAGGAAGAAAAGGCTTCAGGAAAGCCCAGCTCTACTGCTCATTTCATCCAGAGAGGCCCACAGGGGAGGTGAGTAAAGGATCTTGCCCCTCCCTCCCCATCCAAAGACCTGGGGCCAGAGAGAAGAGGAGACCCCCGACCACCCCCAGGAGATACCATCCACAACCACCATCACAGCGAGGCCCGAGCCGGCACCTTTGACCGACTCCATGCGGCCGAAGGGAGGCAAGAGCTGCTCTGTGCATGCAAAGGATAAGTAATCGAACTGTAATAATATAGTTTACTAAACATAGATGGCTTATGGCAACTGACATAGTGACTGTACAAGAAACTGACTTACATAGAGACTTGATATAGTGGACTTTTTCTTTCTCTCTTTCTTTCCCTTTCATTAATTAGTTCAACTTTTACTTTGATACTATGTGATAAACTGTATGATAATACTTTGTTTTAAAACTGTTTAAACTGTGATAACATATGTGATGGGAAAAGACTGGCATAGAGACCGGCAAGGCACGCCACAAAGTTGGCCAAGAGAACCCTATGGACCAAAACAAAAGGCAAAACAAGGGGATGCTCAGCACAGCATATCTGAAAAGGGGGAGGGATACGAAAGGGGGAGGAGAAATACAGTGTTGCAGGGAACAATACTGCATAGGGACATGGAATGTGAGGTCTATGAATCAAGGAAAACTGGAAGTGGTTAAAAACGAGATGGAAAGAATAAGCATTGACATCCTGGGCATCAGTGAATTAAAATGGACAGGGATGGGTGAATTCAGCTCTGGAAACCATCATATCTACTACTGTGGGCAAGAAAACCTCAGAAAAAATGGAGTAGCCATAATTGTCAACAAAAGAGTGAGGAAAGCAGTAATGGGATACAACTTCAAAAATGATAGAATGATGTCAGTCAGAATCCAAGGCAAACCTTTCAATATCACTGTAATCCAAGTCTATGCACCAACCACTAGTGCAGATGAAGTCACAGTTGACCAGTTCTATGAGGACCCACAACACCTCATAGAACAGACACCAAGAAATGATGTCCAAGTTTGGTCTTGGAACACAGAATGAAGCAGGGCAAAGATTGATAGAGTTCTGCCAAGAGAATGCACTAGTCATAGCAAACACCCTCTTCCAGCAACACAAAAGGCGACTTTACACATGGACATCACCAGATGGCCAGCATCGAAATCAGATTGATTACATACTCTGCAGTCAAAGATGGAGAACCTCCATTCAGTCAGCGAAAACAAGACCTGGAGCAGATTGTGGCTCAGATCACAACCTACTGATCGCAAAATTCAGGCTTAGATTAAAGAAAATGGGGAAAACAATTAGACCAGACAGATATGACCTACACAACATCCCTAAAGAATACACGGTGGAGGTCATTGTAGGAATGTATCTGGATTCTGTCAGGCTGTCTCTGACACATTTTGTAAACTAAGGCCTCTTTGTTTGCATGAGAGACAACGCTCCTTATCTCTCCTTATTTGGGTTCTGACATTCTGATTGATTATGTAGCTTAAGTTTCGTTTCTGGTATACTCTGCTTGAATAAAGAGAAGCGATTAGTATCCTTTGTTCAGCCAAAGACTGCAGTCGTGTTTTCTGTCTCTCTCTATTCTTTCCTTACTCTGAGCCTAATGAAGCTGGACTTCGTGGACTCTTAAGTTTCTATCTTAAAAGATCTGATGATATAAACTGCTGCTTCATGAGACTGATTGAGAAGAGATCTTTACATGAATCAGATTTCTACAACTGGTGCTCCGTGGTGAGGCCATTTGAATGAAATTCAAAGGAATGCTTTGAAGCAGCAAACAGCAATTAGCACCTCATAATTGGCGACCGGGGACAAGGTCTCATTCACCTACGACCAGGCAAAAGGTCGACCGGGAAGGTCATAAATCAAGCGCTTGAGAAAACATCACAAAAGGGTGAGTGAAAAACAATTTAATTATGGGATGTGTGCTGGCGTCGCAAATGCAGGAACTTTGTAAAAATATCTCAGATCTTTTGAATAACAATGGGAAACGAGCTGATGAGAAGGAGATACAACAGCTAGTCAAAGCTATAGAAAAAATCTGTCCTTGGTTTAAATATGAATGTTTGGACTTAAAACAGTGGAATCAAATTGGAAAAGCATTGCAAAAGCATGAGAGAATTTCTGTATCAGTGCTATTTACATGGGAGGAAGTCAGAGACTGCCTTCAAAGACTCACTCCAAAGAATATTCTGTTGTCTCAGGGGCTTGCTGGCCCCCTCCCAAAGCTTTTGCCCCCAGCCAAGGGAGGGGCTATGGCAACTGCCCCTCCATCATATGAGCAACAACAGCTTAAGCCCCCTGATGGGGATGTGGGTGGAAATGGAGATGGGACATTATATCCTGCCTTGCAGCAATCAAGCACTTTTAGCCATACCAAAACACAGTTCTCTGCTGCTTTAACTGCAGCTGTGCTGGACGTGCAATCTACTGAAATATACCCAGTGATCAGGGGGGCTCCAGCTGTGGGCAATGCACCGGCAGTCCCAGATAGATATGAAACCCTCCATTACAAATATCTGAAGGAACTAAGAGTCAGCATACGTGACTATGGGTTTAATGCACCTTTTACAAAAGCTCTGTTGGAAGCCATTGCTTCTCAAAAATTGCTACCAGTGGATTGGAAACAGATGATTAAAGCACTCCTGCCTCCTGCAGAAGCTATGCTCTGCTTGCAAGAGTGGAGGGATGTGGCTTGGGAGGTACATCATACACGCCCTGCACTCACGATGGATATGTTATGTGGGGAGGGAAATTTTGCCAACCCCACACAGCAGTTGGCACTCACTGATGCCCAGCTGGGAGATATTGCACAGATAGTCATGCGCGCCTGGAGTAAGATTCCTTCCAAAGGAGATAGCTCAGTTGCTGGGTTTGCAGCAATTAGGCAGGGCCCTAAAGAGGATTACACTGAGTTCATTAACAGACTCATGACTGCCCTCAGCCGCCAGGTGGAAAATGTCCCGGCACGGGAAATGCTCATGAAACAATTGGCTTTTGAAAATGCCAATGAGGATTGTAAGGGGGCTCTGACAGCTGTTTATGCTAGGCCAGGAACATCGATAGCAGACATGATGAAAGTTTGTCAAAATGTGGGGACTCACAGTTACAAGGCTCAATTTCTGGCAGCTGCAGTTCAATTGCCCACAACTCAGGCTCAAAACAAACGTTGTTTTGGTTGTGGAAAAGAAGGGCATTTTAAAGCACAATGTCAAAAGCAGGCAGCACGCCCTTCAAGGAAGTGTCCCATTTGCCAGAAAGGGTACCATTGGGCCAATCAGTGCCGCTCAAATCCTAATGCCAACCCCTCAGCTGCTCAGCACAAAGACTCTGACTTTTCTCCACAGCAGCAGGGAAATGGGAGTGCGGGCCAGGCTCGGGCCCAGGCAAAATAATAGGGCTACCAGAGGTCAGTGAGGAAGCAATAGCGGAGGTTTTGGAAGAAGATAAGGAACTTGCCCAAGAAATGATTTCACGATATAGAAAAAACCATCCTCTAAAAGAAGGACTATTATTGAGGTTATCTAAGGACTGTACCTTTACTATGCCAGGGTGTGTGGAGGCTCTTCCCACAATGGTTGATGATGTTAATTTCCAGGGCATGATGGGCATTGTTCTTCCTTGCCCAGACGCCTTACCCGCTTCTGTACACATTGCAGCAGGATCAGTTACATTGGGTCACCAAGAAATTGTCATCCCTGCATCAGCCACGCAACATCTCACCCTGCCTAAGGGACAACCTGTAGGATGCCTTCATCTGCTCCCACTAGGGACCACTGTAACTCCATCCCAGGAGGGGACTGTAACAGCAGCTATGGCGGTGATACAAATCACCAAGGATAGACTGACCCGCTCGCTGATTATGGGTGGACGTTCAGTGTCTGGATTGGTCGATACAGGAGCCGATATTTCAGTGGTGGCAAAAAAAGATTGGCCGACTGGATGGGCCGTCCGCCCCTGTAGGGAAGTTTATGGGGTGGGCGGGTACGAGCCAGCACAGCAAAGTGTTCATCCAATCGTCTTTGAGACCTCAGGGGGAACAAAAGTTTCTCTTCACCCACTGATTATGGATATTCCTATTACTCTGTGGGGCCGGGATCTCCTGGCTAAAACAGGGTGTACCTTGCAGACAAATTTTTGATACGGGCCTCCCCTGCAGCGCCGTTGCATGCACTTCCACTACAATGGAAAAACACCCCACCAGTGTGGACGGATCAATGGCCGCTCTCAAGAGAAAAGCTCCAGGCGGCGGAGGCCCTTGTACAGGAGCAATTAAATCTGGGACATATTCAAACAACCACTAGTCCTTGGAACTCTCAAATTTTTGTGGTGAAAAAGAAGTCTGGAAAATGGAGATTGTTACATGATTTGAGAAAAGTTAATGAGCACATCTTGCCAATGGGACCTCTACAATCTGGACTCCCTAATCCGAACATGATTCCGGAAGATCATCAACTCATGGTCATAGATTTGAAGGACTGTTTTTATACAATCTTGCTAGCGCCACAAGACAGAGAAAAATTTGCATTTACATTGCCAGTATACAATAATGAACATCCTACTCAACGGTTTGAATGGTGTGTCTTGCCTATGGGTATGGCCAACTCGCCGACTCTATGCCAACATTTTGTGAACATGGCTTTGGAACCTTTTAGGCAACGCCATCCAGAGGTTAAAGTCTATCATTACACAGATGACATTTTATTGCATGGTCCACAAGTCACGGAGAAACACCTGCAGGACCTAGCAGACATTTTGCAACAAGCGGGCTTGATCATAGCTCCTGAAAAAGTACAGCGGATGTATCCATTCCAATATCTGGGACATAGGCTCTCAGCTACAGCTTCAACTCCGCTATTGCCAACAATAGCTATTCCAGAGCAGTTCACTCTTGTACAATTGCAGCAGTTGCTAGGGAACATAAATTGGGCTCGTCCCTTCTTGGCCCTGAGCACTGAGGAACTGTCACCACTCTTTGCTGCTCTTTCTGGACACACTTCTCAAGCGGACATCATTCCCTGCACAACGGAGATGCGTACAGCTCTTCAACGCCTCAACGAAAAGCTGCATACCATCGCTGTGGATCGGGTGCCCTCAGGCACCATTGCGCTGGCATGCGCTCTTCTTCCCACACCGAGGCTGCCCACTGCTGTTTTGTTCGCGCCTGTCAACGCTCAGAAGGTGGCCATCGTGGAATGGCTACACTTGGCGCACACTCCCTCGAAAAACTGTTATCGCCTGCCTGATGCGATTGCTGATCTTTTCCTTAAATGCCGTACTAGAGCAAAGCATTTGACTGGCTATGACATTGACTTTGTTTGTTTTCCTTTTTCGCAGGATCAGCTAACCGCCTTGCTACAGCATTCTGAGGCATTTCAGGTGGCCATGGTGGACTTTGTGGGACAAGTTAAATTTAACCCCCCCAAGGATAAGCGGTTTACCTTGCTGAATCTCACTTCTTACTCCCTGTCATCCCCGCTTTGCATGCAACCTATCTTGCATGCCGTTACTCTTTTCTCGGATGGCTCCCCCTCCCGTGGAGTCCTTACATGGCAGGGTCCTACTGGGGAATGGGAGGTTGTTTTTACAGGAACTCAAGCATCGGCCCAGCGGTCGGAACTGGCAGCGGTCATACTTGCTTTCTCTACATTTTCTGATGTGCCTTTTAACCTGATTGTGGATACTCAATATGTTTACCGCCTTGTTTTTACTTTAGCTCAAGCTTATTTGTCTCCATCGATGGATAGGGATCTTTTTGCTTTATTCCAACAGCTTCAAGGTTTTCTTTCCAACCGTACGGTCCCATTCTTCATTGCCCACATACGCTCTCACACAAGGATCCCAGGTTATTTGACGGAGGGCAATGCATGAGCAGATTCTGCTCTCTGGGACTCTGCTGAGGTTTTTTCTCTCTTTGACAACCCCATTGACAGTCATGCAATGTTTCATCAATCCGCTAAGGTGTTGCATAAACGATTTTCCATTCCTATGTCACAGGCTAGAGACATTGTGTCATCCTGTGCTTCCTGTACGAAGTCTCCTATATTCCTGCCATTTGATGCTGTTAATCCTCGAGGAACAGAAGCTAATCAGCTATGGCAGATGGATGTCACGCAAGTACCTGCTTTGGCTCCGCTTTCTAAGTTACATGTGACTGTTGATACCTTCTCTGGATTTATATGGGCTACACCCTTACGGGGTGAAACATCCAGACATGTTATACAACATTGCATTCGTTCGTTTGCGGTAATGGGTAAACCTAAACGCCTTAAGACAGACAATGGGTCATCATATGTTTCTTCTGCCTTTCAGGACTTTTGCCATCAGTGGGACATTAAGCTAACCCATGGAATACCCTATAACTCGACTGGACAGGCGATTGTTGAAAGAGCCCACCTGACATTCAAAAATTTGTTACACAAGCAAGTGGGAGATAAAGGGGTTCCTGTGGCTGAAATACCTACAGCTGTTGCTAAAGTACTGTATACTCTTAATTTTCTTCTTGCTCCCCATAACAGGTCACACTCTCCAGTCGAATTGCATTTCAGGACCGAGGAGTGTCTTCCTAAGCCTTTGGTCGTTTATCGGCAACAACCCGATCCTGAGTGGAAGGGTCCTGTACCTCTAATCACCTGGGGACGAGGATACGCAGCTGTTTCTACAACCTCAGGACCTGTGTGGATTCCTGCTCGAGCGATCCGCCCATGGAGAGAGAAAAAGGTTACTCAGCTCCAGGATGGTGGTTCACCAGTAAACTAAATGTGCTGACATTTGTTCTTTTCTTTCTTACTGTGCTTCCAGCTGTAAGAACAATACCTCATGGGGGCAACCCCAACTTTTGGATTCGTCATGCTAACTATATGTTTGAGGTTCATGGTAAGAATGCAACGTTATACTATGAGCATCCACTGGCAGTGTCTCAAATGGCCTTTCTTCCGGCATTGTTCAACACGCCAGAGTTGCTTATTGGACATTTGCAACATCTTGATAGATCTACACTCTTCTCCAATCCTCCAGAACAATTTAACAACACCCGCTGGCGAAGCATGACATTCAAGAAATACACTAAAGGACTTTGTTTCTGCTGTCATAGTTCTGGAGTCTGGAATAGTAAATGGAAGCACTGGACTCAAGCAAAACGGGTTTTGCAGAATGTAGGCAATTATACGGGTTGTGATGATTATTTTTGGTTATGGGGTAGTTATAAAAGTTCTTATAAGCTTAATTATACCTTGTTTAACACTACTATTGAAGATATATATGATGTGTTTCCTATGTTTACTCCTGATTATTCTGCTATAGATAGTGGTTCAATTTGCAATGGATGGCAAATCAAGGATCCTAACATGTGGTTCTTTTTTAATGGAGTTGCCACGAATTTCCATCCAGGACAATATCAATGTGCAGCATTGGGTTATTTTACCTTACAGACTGGCCATAGATTACCTGTTAGCAAAATCCGGAGGATTTTGTAAACTGGTCGGGAACCAGGGATGTCGGGTAAAATTCCAGGATCTGAATAATACTATTGAGAAAGAACTTCAGAATTTACAGGAGAGCATTATTAACAATGTACGCACTGATGTTAATCTCTTTGATTGGGTGACTTCTTGGTTGCCTGATTTATCTGTCATTAGACAAGTTTTCTTTTATGGGTTCATTATTATTATCTGCCTTATACCTTTGTGTTTTTGCATTTATTGTATTCCTAATCTTATTTCTATGTGTAACACATGTCCACTGCGTAGAAGGGAGACATCGAGTTTTGCACGATGGCAATTGTACTCAATGAGGTATCATCCTCCGGAACAAGGTACCATGAGTCAGGAGGGGTACGATGTCCAGGAGGACAGTGATGATGTATATGGAGGAGTAGTTATGGAGTATGATGACATGCAGGGGTATGATTAGCCGTCCCTCTCTCAAATTTTAATGAAAAAGGAGGACATGTAGGAATGTATCTGGATTCTGTCAGGCTGTCTCTGACACATTTTGTAAACTAAGGCCTCTTTGCTTGCATGAGAGACAACGCTCCTTATCTCTCCTTATTTGGGTTCTGACATTCTGATTGATTATGTAGCTTAAGTTTCGTTTCTGGTATACTCTGCTTGAATAAAGAGAAGCGATTAGTATCCTTTGTTCAGCCAAAGACTGCAGTCGTGTTTTCTGTCTCTCTCTGTTCTTTCCTTACTCTGAGCCTAATGAAGCTGGACTTCGTGGACTCTTAAGTTTCTATCTTAAAAGATCTGATGATATAAACTGCTGCTTCATGAGACTGATTGAGAAGAGATCTTTACATGAATCAGATTTCTACAGGTCATGAACAGATTTAATGTCCTGTACCTGATAGACAGAGTACCAGAGGAATTATGGACAGAAACACGGGACATCATGCAGGAGGCAGCAAGAGAAACCATACCAAAAGAAAAGAAGCGTAAGAAAGCAAAGTGGTTGTCTGATGAGGCTCTTAAAATAGCAGAGGAAAGAAGGAATGCAAAAGTCCAAGGAAAAAGGAAAAAATACAACCACCTGAATACAGAATTTCAAAGAAAAGCAAGGAGAGATAAGGAAAAATACCTGAACAAACAGTGCAAAGAAATGGAGGAAAACAACAAAAGAGGCAGGACTAGAGATCTTTTCAAAAAAATTGGGGAAATCAAGGGAACATTTAAAGCAAAAATGAACATAAGGGACAAAGATGGAAAAGAGTTAGCTGAAGCAGAAGAGATCAAAAAAAGATGGCAAGAGTACACAGAGGAACTCTACAAAAAGGACCTCAACACTCCTGATAATAACAATAATGAGAAATTTGAACTTGAACCAGACATTCTGGAGAGTGAAGTCAGAAAGGCCCTAAAAAGCACTGCAAACAATAAAGCTAGTGGAAATGATTGCATCCCAGTTGAATATTTCAAAGCCCTAAAAGATGATGGAATCAAACTACTGCATTCAATATGCCAGCAAATTTGGAAAACAAAACAGTGGCCACAGGATTGGAAAAGATCAGTGTACGTTCCAATCCCCAAAAAAGGGAATGCCAAAGAATGCTCAAATTACAGAACAATTACGCTCATCCCACATGCTAGCAAGGTGATGCTCAAGATAATACAGGATAGACTTCAACAACATGTGGAGAGAGAACAACCAGAGGTGCAGGCCGGTTTCAGAAGAGGCAGGGGGACTAGAGACCACATCGCCAACATACGATGGATCATGGAGAAAACAAAAGAATACCAGAAACAAGTCTACTTTTGTTTTATTGACTACACCAAGGCTTTTGACTGTGTGGACTACAACAAAATGTGGCAAGTAATTAAAGAGATGGGAATACCAGAACACCTCATATGCCTCATAAGAAATCTGTACATGAACCAAGAAGCAACAGTTAGGACAGAACACGGTATGACAGAGTGGTTTGGAATAGGAAAAGGAGTAAGACAAGGCTGCATTTTATCACCCTGCTTATTCAATCTATACACAGAGCACATAATGCGCAATGCAGGGATGGAGGAATCACAACATGGGATCAAAATTGCTGGGAGAAACGTCAACAATTTGAGATATGCAGACAATACCACCCTAATGGCAGAAAGTGAGGAAGACCTAAAGAACCTCTTGACTGGATTGAAGGAGGAGAGTGCAAAAGCTGACTTGAGACTCAATATCAAGAAAACCAAGATAATGGCAACAGGTCCGATCAGTCCCTGGAAAATAGATGGGGAAGAAGTAGAAGCAGTGACAGATTTTACTTTCCTGGGATCTAAGATCACTGCAGATGGCAACTGTAGCCATGAAATAAAAAGACGACTGATTATGGGGAGACAAGCAATGAGAAACCTGGGGAATATAGTGAAAAGCAGAGACATCACCTTGAAAACAAAAATTCACATAGTCAAAGCAATGGTATTCCCAGTGGTAATGTATGGGTGTGAGAGCTGGGTCATTAGGAAGGCTGAGTGCAGAAGAATAGATGCCTTTGAAATGTGGTGTTGGAGGAGAGTCCTGAGAGTCCCTTGGACAGCAAAGAGAACAAATAGGTCAATACTGGAGGAAATCAATCCTGACTGTTCATTGGAGGGACAAATAGTGAAGATGAAGCTAAAGTACTTTGGACATCAAATGAGAAGGGAGGACTCACTTGAGAAGGCCTTGATGCTGGGAAAGGTGGAAGGAAAGAGAAGAAGCGGGCGTCTAAAGATGAAATGGATAGATGGTATTGTGAGCACAATGGGCACAGAGCTTGGTGGGCTGAGGAGAATGGTGGAGGATAGAGGTGCCTGGAGGAAAATGGTCCATGGGGTCGCAAAGGGTCGGAATCGACGGTGCGACTGAACAACAACAAAATCCAATTAGTATTTCCAATTAAAGTACGTCCATTGAAGCAATGGAACTTTAGAAGTGTAGACTTACTAACAAGCTGTCTACAAGGGGAGTATAGCCTGCTCTTTGGGGCAGTTGTGAGTGGTTTGGTCTAATTGTGTGCACTGAAAGATCCTACATGTTGCTTATGCCTTAGGACTGATCCTTTTAACTTATTCTCTCTGTGAGCAGTTTGTGGTTTGCTCAGTTCTCCTAAAGCTAGCACAAGATTGCTGCATTTTCCAAAGAATGTTCATTACATTTTCTGTGTGTTTACATTATTTTTTGGTAACATCATCAATCACAGTTAACTCCTGTTCAGTTGCTATTCAATAAATGACCGTCAGCTGCATTTTTCTGCTTGTGGTTTTTGCCTATACAAACGTATATATTAATGAATAAAACATAACCAACATGTCAGGTTGAGCCACATCTACAGCACTGCAGCTTTGGAAACATACTTGTGGCAGTTTGATTATTATATCATTTTTGTTTGTCTGCAGTCATTTTATTCTATTTCATTTTACCTTCTTCCATTTGAAAAGTACAGCAATCACAAATGTTTCCTTAACTTGATAGCCAGGTCATCTGAGCTGTTGCTTTTTTAAATTATTAAAAGGGAGAAGATGTTGCCTTGCTTTGAAGAAATTCTGAGTTGAACTACAATATAAAAGTCAAATGCTGATCTGATCTCTTCCATGTGTTCTGGATGTAGAGGGAATTCTTTCCTTGACTGAAACACATTTTGGAGGTTCTGAACGAGTGCTAGATGAACTTGTCATGATCTTGCTCTGTCAGGCCTCTTTTTCTATTAGTTTCTGACAGGCCTTGCTAGCTCAAGGCCACATCTCTGCACGTGCACTCTACAAGCTTCCAGGAGACTTCCAAATAAGGTCCTTCCTAAAGTGACCTAATATATGATATAATGCATGAAGTAATGCATACCCAAATATGGTTCTTCCTATTAGGTAAGGAGTGAAGTCACCTCATTCTTTAGGTGGGGACTTATGCTCAATTTTTTACTATAAATAAGAGAGCATTTTCAGGCGCATCCCCCAATAAAGGACTCAGACACTGGTAAAAGTGGATAACGGCATTGGGCACAATTTATTGATTCATGCCCTAGTCCGAATTATAAATTTCTATTGGTATTCAACCAATTATAATTCTTAAGACAAGCAGGCCGAAGTAACACTGGTAAGGTTCCACCCAAAATTGCCAACGGCAATTGGTTACAATGTATCCATTTGTATCAATTTGTTTGTTGACAACAAACAAATTGTTGACCGTAGTCAATAATCTAACTACTGACACCACCCTCTGACGCGTATCCGTAAAATAACGGTGTGATGCATGCTGCCTAGCTCGTGCCATCACCCCATTGCCTGGTTCATCGTTGACTGGACAACGTTAACCAACTTGTGCCTGTCTAGTGTTGTCCAGTCAACTGCGAACCTGCCGGATACCTGTGGGTCATAAATGTTTACCTTACCAGTGCTACCCGCCCATGTGACCAAAGTCAACAGCAGCAGAAGAAAAACCCCTATGTCAAACCATAGCAACAGTGTGGGATGGGCAAAAAAGCCAGGACCCGAAAGCCAATTGTAGGTCCCAGCCAAAAATTCCCACCCGGCCCCGAAGTGACCAAAATATCACACTGTTAACTAGGGAGGGGGTGGAGGGGAAAAACTTCTCCTCTCCGTCGCTTCGCAAAATGGCAGCGCGGCTGCCTCGTGGCCACCCCTTTTAAATGGTGCTGGCCACACACCCCTAACTACCCGGATGTCCAAGTCCAGTGGGGGGGGCCGCAAAGAGCGTGGCAGCCATTTTGGCACCGCGCTTGCATTGCAGGCGCACCCCCCAATAAAGGACTCAGACACTGGTAAAAGTGGATAACGGCATTGGGCCACATTTATTGATTCATGCCCTAGTCCGAATTATAAATTTCTATTGGTATTCAACCAATTATAATTCTTAAGGCAAGCAGGCCGAAGTAACACTGGTAAGGTTCCACCCAAAATTGCCAACGGCAATTGGTTACAATGTATCCATTTGTATCAATTTGTTTGTTGACAACAAACAAATTGTTGACCGTAGTCAATAATCTAACTACTGACCCCACCCTCTGACGCCTATCCGTAAAATAACGGGGTGATGCATGCTGCCTAGCTTGTGCCATCACCCCATTGCCTGGTTCATCGTTGACCGGACAACGTTAACCAACTTGTGCCTGACTAGTGTTGTCCAGTCAATTGCGAACCTGCCGGATACCTGTGGGTCATAAATGTTTACCTTACCAGTGCTACCCGCCACACAGGGAGGCTTCAATAAAGGCTCACCGCCCCCCCCCCCAGACCGTCAGCTCGGTCAACAGGCCTGCTCGCCAATCTCCCAACAAGAGGTCCATACCTCCCGGCGACAGATGGACCCCATCCCCTGTGTAAAGCTCATAATTTTAGAGACTGATGGTGGGGTATCGTATGACGCGCCCCCAACCCTTGTCCATAAAGAACCGGGCAATAGCCCTGTTCACCGAGCGCCGAGCCCAATCAAGGGCCTGGAGGTTAAACCCTCCCCTGTAAGTGTGCCGCGGTATCATGTCCGACCAAAGTAGGGATGTGGCAGGCCACACATAATGCAAGTAGGCCAGGTCACCGCAAATCGCATGCTTCAGCGATAGGCCCGTGACCTGTCCCAAATCATTACCCCCGAGGTGTATAATCAGGACATCAGGCGGGTCAGCATCCCTGATGGAGAAAAGGAATGGCAACAGTACCCGCCATAACATTCCGCGCTTACCGTACCACCTGAGACTTGCGGATGCACCCAGTCCCAGTCGGGGTCCCCACTCTGTCGCCGCAGCAAACTGCGCTGCCCTGTGCACATAGCTGTGGCCCACCAGCCATACTGTCACCGGTGTAAGACGACACCCAGGGTCTGTCAAGGAAAAAAGGAAACAGGGCAGTGACTTAACTGGTACTCACTGTTGAAGAGGGCGAACATACAACTGAAAACATCGTGATCCCCACCTTCCCATGTTACGTATTTCAGCCCCAGAGTACCCAAACGCCGCTGCGGTGGAAGCCGCCCCTATCCTGAATGAATGGGTGACGTAACGAGCCCCAGGGAGGCCAACACTGGCTAGTGCCTTACCGGTCACCTTCCAAAATTGAAATTTAGTAAGGGGAGACCCATCTTGGTGACAGAAAAACGGGCCAGGGTGCGTACCACGTAGTGCAAGGAACTCCTGTAGGGCACCAACCGGACAGATGTCTGCCATGGAACATCGTAGCAGTCTTACACCACTGCCTACACCGTGCTGATCAACCTTAGAGGAGCGTATCCTCAGCTGAGCCCAATCATTGGAAACATAGACATCTTCGAGTTCCAGTGCCCTACGACTCGCATCCGCCTTAGACAGTAGCACCAGCTCACTGATGCGGAGCGCCCCAAAAAAGGCCACCGTAGTAGCCGCGTGAAACAGGGTTGCCTCATACCTGTCGAAACACAGGTCATGCCAACCCCGTGCAAGGTGGGTAAGTACCCCTGGAGAAATAGGGTGGCGGTCGTCCGGGCTGCGCCCACGTTCCCGCACCCACCCTTCCAAAACATGTCGTATGCGAAAATCATTCGTGCTGTCAGCAAAACCACCCACCTTGGCCATGAATGCCAGCGCTGACAGCCTGGATGCTATGGTGCGGGGGGCTAAGCCCTGGGCATGTAAGTAAACCATAAATTGGAGGACGTGAGCCACTGGGATGGGCCAACTTTCAGGCAGCCGTGATTGGGCACAAAAGGCCCTGAATGAACTGAATGCATGGTTATACGCCTTACGCGTGCGGGGGGCGAGTGACATGCCGATCACCCGGTTCACCTCTCCTTGCCAAGCGTCCATATCTCGTCCGGGAGCGGCGAGGGAAATTCCTCTGCGTCCGGGGCCAAGGCACGGAACCGGGGGATCTGCAGGCGGGACAAAGCGTCAGCAATATCATTATTAATACCTGGAACATGTCTGGCTCTAAAAAGCACATTGAGGCGTAGGCTGCGCAACACAAACTGGCGAACCAGTTCCATAACCCTGGGAGATTTTGACGTCTGTGAGTTGACAATGTGGACAACTGCCGCATTGTCACACCAGAAATGGACGACCGAATTGGCCCACTCCTCGCCCCATAGCATCAAAGCTCCCAGAATGGGGAAAAATTCCAGGTACGTGAGATCGCGCAAACGATCCGTGCCCCACCAGGCTGGCGGCCATCTGCCGTAGGCCCACTTCCCTTCGAAGTAAATCCCATAACCCAGGGACCCTGACGCGTCCGACTGAACCTGAAAACGAGGGGAAACCAAAAGGTCGGACCTCCAAAATGACACCCCGTTGAATTCCCTCAGGAACTGAAGCCAGATGAGCATATCAGCCCTCATGCCCTTGTTCAGTCGGACCCTGTGGTGGGGCCTGGCCAAGCCAGTCATGGCGTCGCACAAGCGTCGAGCAAATGCTCTGCCAGGTGCGACGACCCTGCAAGCGAAATTGAGGTGACCATGTAACACCTGGAGCTCCCGAAGGGACACCTTGCGTTTTGCCAGCAAGTCCAAAATGAGTGCAACGATCCGTGAAACCTTATCAACAGGTAACCTGGATGCTTGCACAACCGTGTCAATCTCCACCCCCAGGAATGTGAGCTTGGTTGAAGGGCCCTCGGTCTTTTCGGGCGCTAAAGGGACACCGAGTTCCTTCATTAGCATCTGAAATGTATTTAGGAGACGCGTGCACGTGTCCCAGCCCCGTTCACCCCCGAATAAGAAATCATCGAGGTAGTGGGCTACAGACCGGGACCCTGACCTGCGAACAAAGGCCCATTGCAGGAAGGTGCTAAAGCGCTCAAATGCTGAGCATGAAATGGAGCAGCCAAAAGGCATGGCCTTGTCGAAATAAAATCCACCCCGGAACTTGAAACCCAGCAACTCAAAGTCGCCCGGGTGCACTGGCAGGAGACGGAACGTGGACTTAATGTCGCACTTAGCCAGTAGTGCACCCGGGCCACATGAGCGCACCATGCGCAGGGCCTGGTCAAAAGATGTATACCTGACCGAACAAAGGTCGTCAGGGATAGCATTGTTGACTGAACGGCCAGCCGGGTAAGACAAGTGGTGTATCAAACGGAACTCCCCCGGTGACTTCTTGGGCACTAACCCCAACGGGGAAACCTTGAGATTGGGAAATGGTGGGACAGGGAAAGGGCCAGCGACCCTGCCAGCAGCAACCTCCTTAGCAATGCTTATGGCAGCCACCTCCTACCTTCCCCTGAGTGATAACAGGTTGGGTGCATCTTGAGGGGACCTGTCCCCTGTGAAAGGAATGTGAAACCCCTGCTGGAAACCCTCAAGCAGGTAAGCTGCGTCTGCCCTCCTTGGGTACATCGTGAGCCAACGCTCCAGCATATCCACATTAATTGGGGAGGGGGCCTTTTGCTTGACCAGCTCCCTCCGCAGCAGTTCTGCCCGCTCCCTGTCCACCTCTACCTCTGCCCCGCAGTCCGCCTGCCCTAGGACATGCGGAGGCGGCATGGGGGCCAGCACAAGAGGGACACTCGTGCCTGTATCGGCACTGCTTCCCATTGCACGCACCATTGGCCGAGAAGCTCCAACACAGCAGGCGGGCTGGAACCCCCTGCCCCGCCACCTGGCGGGGTGCCTGGGCTGGAGCAGCTCGCTGGACCGCATGTCCACAATGGTACCTCTCCCCTGGCGCAGGGCGCGTGGGGGTCATGTACAGAAGCCACAGCTTCTGGCAGGGCTCATCACACCTCATCTCTGGGTGTAGGGGCACTCTCATACGGAATTCCTCGTCGTAAGCCAACCACGACGGGCCAGGAAAATCAACCATCGCCCGGTATATGTTGTCCAAATACTGGACCATCGGAATTGCCAGGTCAGGCCGGGCCCTGAGGTACACCGCCATGTATATAAGGTACGCGGGTAACCAGTTGGCCCACGTGCGTGGCGGCTTACGCCAACGAGACTGCTCCTTGTCCTTCTCGTCCTGCCCCTCCCTCTCCTCTTTGGTGGGTTCTCTATTCAAGAGGGAGAAAATGTCCACATACTCCCCCCCAGATCTTTTCCTTGGTGGCCTGGGCCAGGTGATCCCCGAGGGGTAACGAATAACCTGCTGTCGGCAAGGCCGACACCGGCACATTGACCGTGCTGGGCACCATGAAAGGAGCCTGGACCAGCCCCGCCACCCCCAGTAAGTTCCCTGCAGGACAGGGTGCCCCACCCCAGAGGGGCCTTGGAGTGTTGGAGCCGTTCCAGGATGGGCCGGCGGCGGCTGACCCGCCGCCCCAGCCAGGCGAGGCCACGGCCACTGTAAACCTCCCCCCGTTGTGGGTTGTGGTGTGGGTGCACTAGCTTGGACCGTATACTCACAAGTTGCACCCCCATGGGCCGCCCCCACCGGGGGTTCCGGCCCACTGCGGGCGTCGTAGCTCGCGACCGCAACTGAGCTCGTAGATGGGGCCTGACCACTACCTGCTGGCGGCATCTGCTGCGTGGGGAGCTGCGAGGCCGCGGCTGGCGCCGACCTACTTGCCTCAGGCAGCTCAACCCGTTCGGCCGCCTGCCGAGGACCGGCAGACGCTGAGTTGACCTGTAAACCAAAAGGTGCCCCGGATGGATTAACTATCCCTAAAGATGCCTCCAGGGCCGCTACGCGGGCCAGTAGGGCATCAACGTTTACATAGCCCCCAAAGCTGATGGGGGGCAAAGGGGCGGCCGGCCCACCGGTCGCTGGCGCCGGGCCAGGTCTCTGGACCCCGGGGCCCGAATACGGCCATGCCCCAACCACCGGCCCCAGAGGGGCCGGGGGCATGCCCTGCCAGGGAAGGGAACCCAGCCAACCCCCTTGGTTAAAGCCCACCGCTGGAAGCTGCATGCCAAGGCCCGAAGGCCCAGCCTGGTTATGCGCCAGGCCCGGGCCGGGGGCCGCAGCCCCTGCAGGGCCGGTCTGAGGCTGCCCAGCCTTGGGCCAGGGAGCAATCGACCCCATCCTGCCGGTCCCGGTGGGCACCCCCGGAAAGGGGGCCTGCTGAGGGGGCACAGTCGCGGTCCTCTGACCCGGCTGGCGCCTCCTTGAAGGGCGAACCGCGTTCACCATCGCCTTCTTTTTGGAAGGCATTGCCGCAAATCGTTGGGAAGCCAAAGAAAAGAAGCGAGGAAGAAACCGCTGCCCAAAAGAGGCTTCCCGGCTAAAGGGAAGAGCGACGGAGCAAGTGGGGAAAAACTTCTCCTCTCCGTCGCTTCGCAAAATGGCAGCGCGGCTGCCTCGTGGCCACCCCTTTTAAAGGGTGCTGGCCACGCCCCCCTAACTACCCGGATGTCCAAGTCCGTGGGGGGGGGCGCAAAGAGCGCGGCGGCCATTCTGGCGCCGCGCTTGCATTCTCTCATTTCTTTACTCCTCTGGGTAGAAGGCAAGACCCTTGTCTCCTCAGTTGGACTCAATACCCCCCCTCTGGGCAGGACACATATCCGAGATGCATCCTTCAGAGCAAAGGGAACCCTACGAACTATTTCTATGTACTTTGTCTTTGCCTATTTTTCAGATACTTTGCTTTGCCTTAATGGAAATGTTATTGGAAAATAAAGCTCTTTGTGAGTTTACCATCTACTGAGTTGATGTCAGTTTATCAGGCATTATCCAAGTACCATAGTTCTCTGCTTCTAACATGCTACCAACTCAAATAAGCTGCATACTCTGGGTTCAGGAAGGAGAGATGACAGGAGGCTGTTGGGAGAGTGTGCGGATAAAAGGAAATTGGGACAGCCTAATGATCACAAACAGCCTCTCGAACCCATATGACCTTTAAAGCCCTATATGGTAGTGGGCCAGGATACCTAAGAGACTGCATCGGCCCAAGAGTTTCTGCCCGTCCAACGAGAGCAGACCAGAAGGGCTGTTTAATTGTGCCATCCACTAGAGGGGCTTGCCTCTCTAGCACAAGGAGGAGGGCCTTCTCCATGTCCGCCCCAGCCCTTTGGAACCTCCTGCCAATAGAACTACACCTGCAGACGGATTTGCTGCCCTTCAGAAAAGGGCTCAAGTCCTGGTTGGCAGGACAAGTGGGGGGGCTGATGGGGGACTAGCCCCCGCCCATTGGCTTCTTTAGACACTTCATCCCTATTACTGAGGGGTGGGTGACAGGATTTCAGGAAGGTTGTTTTTTAAAATCGGTTTTAAAGTGGTTTTTAAGATTGCTGTGAGCTGCCCGGAGTCGCCCTTGGGCGAGTGGGCGGCATACAAGTTTAAATTATAAATAAATAGGGTATGGCAGCCATGACAGAACAAAGGTAAGATTTCTCAACAGTGTGCTAAATCAATCTTGCTAAAACATATGAAAGGCATATGTTGGCCCCTTGAAAATCACCCAATCTGTATCAGTCCTTTTGATTTTTATGAAAGGTTTTTACTGGTTGTTTTAAGGATTAAAAGGGAGGAGAATGGTGAAGTACAATCCTTTTCAACTGTGTTCACATCAATATGACCAGGATAAGGAGGGCGGGATATAAATGTGCAAAAATAAATAAATAAATAAGTAATTCTGCTCTTCTCCAGAATACCATTCTCCATGATAAAGAGGTCAACTTTCCCCCTAAAACTTAGGACAATCTCTTAAATGGTTTCATGCCAATAAATGATGTGAGTACTAAAAAAAATGGATGTAGGCCCCTGAATATATATATATAAGTACCAAAAACAAAGGGTTTTTTTCATCTTTCTTCTTGTTAAATTTCCCACCACACATATTTTATAGAAACAATGTCCCAACTTCTTACTTGGGAAGATTAAAAGATTTGCCAGCTTTCAGCTGGTAATATTTCTGTGTTTCCTTACCATTCACTGTTGTGAACTGCCTATTGATTTCCTGTAAGTAAGGCTTATGCAAATCAGATCAATCTCGTTACTCCAAGTTGTAACCTCAGCAATGATATCTGCCTGTTACTGTGGCAAATAATTGTCAAAGTTAGAGACTAGCTTTCAGAGAATTCTTATTTGTTTGATTTATCAGGTCATCAGAGACTGGTTAATCTTCTGCTACTTGTTTGTCTGCACACATAATTACTACTAATGCAGCTATCTCAGCAATGATGTTTTTAAAAAGTATGATTATAAACTGCAATCCCATCCAATGTAGCAGACCAAAATCACTGTCATATCATTCCTGCTTTTAGATGACTCACTAATGATTACGCTGTGGGTATGGCAAAGTAATTACTTCTGAACAAGTGGGAAATCCATAACAAACATCACCAGGCAGATCTATGCACTATTATAAACACTTTCTATTGTAGGTTGACCCATCTATGTAAGCGGCTAAAATAAGCAGCTTTTACCCTTTCCGTCAAAATCTTTGAAATAATGTATTGGATGCTGGATTATTTTAAGAGATACTCTCTGGGAGCGAGGATAAAAAAAGATTGGTCCTCCCAATGACCTTCATAGCAACATTTTCAAACAGTTCTATTTGAAGATATTGTCAATATCCATCTGATAGTAAAAATGTTGCAAGTCTATAAATATACTTACTAAAGAGTGAGTCCTATATTCTTCCATGATCTAACATCCTAATAGAATGTGAAGGATTGGGATGTTTCCAGCATAAAAATGTGATCATCAATGCAGCTCCCTTGAAAAGTGGCTTTTCAAAAATCTAAATACATGCTTTGCCATGTTTTCCCAGATGAACCATTCTGAGTAACCCGTTTGGGCGGATCAATTTAGCAGAATATCCTAGGAAATGTCAGGGGGGAATCTTTAAAATAATGAATCATAATAAACCCCAAAGTTGTTCTCCAGAGTAGGCCTGTCTATTTAAGATGTGGTCACAAATAACTCAATGTTTTTAAGCCCAGTCTGGGCAAAGGCACAATTTCAGTACAAGTAACAAGCTTGTTACTTTCATAGACTTTATTTTCCTTTAGAGAAGATGGTGTCCTATTTTGTTACAAAGAGCATCCATACTTCTCAAACCTAAACACATTTTCCTGACAGAAATTTTCCTTTCTACTTTTCAGATGCTCACGTTAACATCATATATCTTTTCTCTCCCCAGTTTCTATTTGATTTACCTCTTTTAGTTTATTGTTAACTCTTTCACATTCACACTTACTGGGATATTTGATTGTTTTATAGCACCAGGTATGAATGGAATGTTCTGTGAGAAATATAATAGCAAGCTTTCTGTTACATTTTCTTATTTTATTTAAGAGTTGAAGGAGCCACAATTGACTGAGCCAAATGCCCAAATCAAATCACTCCTCAGTTGTCTCCTTCTATGATTCTATGCAGACAAATTGAGGTCACTTCAACTATGTTGTCTTTTCTGAGCAGCATCTGGGAGAGAACAAGGGTGCTAAACACCTGAAGAAGGCAAAAGCCATTTGTTAAAGATTCCTACCTGAATAAGACAAATATTGGGATATATGAATACCATACCTCTTTGCAGGCGCACCCCCCAATAAAGGACTCAGACAATAATGAAAGTGGATAACGGCATTGGGCCACATTTATTGATTCATGCCCTAGTCCGAATTATAAATTTCTATTGGTAAAACGACCAATCATAATTCTTAAGGCAAGCAGGCCGAAGTAACACTGGTAAGGTACCACCCAAAATTGCCAACGGCAATTGGTTACAATGTATCTATTTGTATCAATTTGTTTGTTGTCAACAAACAAATTGTTGACCGTAGTCAATATCTAACTAATGACCCCACCCTCTGACTCGTATCCGTGAAATCACAGGGTGATGCATGCTGTCTAGCTATAGCCATCACCCCGTCGCCTAGTTCGTCGTTGACCGGACAACGTTTAACCAATTTATGCCTGTCTAGTGTTGTCGGGTCAATTGCGAACCTGCCGGATACCTGTGGGTCATAAATGTTTACCTTACCAGTGCTACCCGCCCATGTGACCAAAGTCAACAGCAGCAACAGGAACCCCTATATCAAACCATAGCAACAGTGTGGGATGGGCAAAAAAACCAGGACCCGGAAGCCAATGTGGGTCCCAGCCAAAAATTCCCACCTGGCCCCGAAGCGACCAAATATCACACTGTTAACTAGGGAGGGGGTGGAGGGGAAAAACTTCTCCGCTCCGGCGCTTCGCAAAATGGCAGCGCGGCTGCCTCGTGGCCACCCCTTTTATAAGGGAGCTGGCCACGCCCCTAACTACCCGGATGTCTTCGTCCTATGGGGGGGCCCGCAAAGAGCGCGGCACCCATTTTGGCGCCGCGCTTGCATTGCAGGCGCACCCCCCAATAAAGGACTCAGACAATAATGAAAGTGGATAACGGCATTGGGCCACATTTATTGATTCATGCCCTAGTCCGAATTATAAATTTCTATTGGTAAAACGACCAATCATAATTCTTAAGGCAAGCAGGCCGAAGTAACACTGGTAAGGTACCACCCAAAATTGCCAACGGCAATTGGTTACAATGTATCTATTTGTATCAATTTGTTTGTTGTCAACAAACAAATTGTTGACCGTAGTCAATATCTAACTAATGACCCCACCCTCTGACTCGTATCCGTGAAATCACAGGGTGATGCATGCTGTCTAGCTATAGCCATCACCCCGTCGCCTAGTTCGTCGTTGACCGGACAACGTTTAACCAATTTATGCCTGTCTAGTGTTGTCGGGTCAATTGCGAACCTGCCGGATACCTGTGGGTCATAAATGTTTACCTTACCAGTGCTACCCGCCCATGTGACCAAAGTCAACAGCAGCAACAGGAACCCCTATATCAAACCATAGCAACAGTGTGGGATGGGCAAAAAAACCAGGACCCGGAAGCCAATGTGGGTCTCAGCCAAAAATTCCCACCCGGCCCCGAAGCGACCAAATATCACACTGTTAACTAGGGAGGGGGTGGAGGGGAAAAACTTCTCCACTCCGTCGCTTCGCAAAATGGCAGCGCGGCTGCCTCGTGGCCACCCCTTTTATAAGGGAGCTGGCCACGCCCCTAACTACCCGGATGTCTTCGTCCTATGGGGGGCCCGCAAAGAGCGTGGCGGCCATTTTGGCGCCACGCTTGCATTGCAGGCGCACCCCCCAATAAAGGACTCAGACAATAATGAAAGTGGATAATGGCATTGGGCCACATTTATTGATTCATGCCCTAGTCCGAATTATAAATTTCTATTGGTAAAACGACCAATCATAATTCTTAAGGCAAGTAGGCCGAAGTAACACTGGTAAGGTACCACCCAAAATTGCCAACGGCAATTGGTTACAATGTATCTATTTGTATCAATTTGTTTGTTGTCAACAAACAAATTGTTGACCGTAGTCAATATCTAACTAATGACCCCACCCTCTGACTCGTATCCGTGAAATCACAGGGTGATGCATGCTGTCTAGCTATAGCCATCACCCCGTCGCCTAGTTCGTCGTTGACCGGACAATGTTTAACCAATTTATGCCTGTCTAGTGTTGTCGGGTCAATTGCGAACCTGCCGGATACCTGTGGGTCATAAATGTTTACCTTACCAGTGCTACCCGCCACACGGAGGGGCTTCAAAGAAGGCCTGACGCCCCCCCCCAGACCGTCAGCTCGGTCAACAGGCCTGCTCGCCAATCACCCAACAGGAGGTCCATACCTCCTTGCGACAGATGGACCCCATCCCCTGCATACAGGTCATAATTTTGTAAACTAATAGCGGGGTGACGACTGACCCTCCCCCAAGCCCTGTCGACGAGGAACCGCGCCACTGCCCTATTCACCATGCGTCTAGCGCGGTCAAGGGCCAGGAGGTCGAAACCTCCCCTGTAGGCATGGCGCGGGACCATGTCCGACCAAACAAGGGTTGTGGCGGGCCAGACGTAATGCAGGTAGGCGAGGTCCTCGCAAATCGCATGCTTGAGCGATATGCCAGTGACCTGGCCCAAATCATTGCCCCCTAGGTGTATGATGAGAATGTCAGGTGGGTCAGCATTCTGGCCTGAAAAAAGGAAAGGCAGCAGCTCCCGCCATAACATTCCGGGCTTACCATGCCATGTGAGACTTGCGTATGCACCCAGTCCCAGTCGGGGTCCCCACTCTGTCGCCGCAGCGTAACGCGCTGCCCTGTGCACGTAGCTATGGCCCACCAGCCATACTGTCACCGGTGTAATACGACACCCAGGGTCTGTAAAGAAAAACGAGGAAGAGAAGGTAAGGTGACTGAAATGGTACTCACGGCGGAAGTGGGCGCACATAAAACTGAAAACATTGCGAACCCCACCTTCCCATGCTGCGTATGTCAGCCCCGGAGTACCCAAAAGCAGCTGCAGTGGAGGCCGCCCCTATTCGGAATGAATGGGTGCCATAACGTGCGCCCGGGAGGCCCACACTAGCCAGCGCTTTGCCTGTCACCTTCCAAAATTGAAATTTAGTAAGGGGAGACCCATCATGGTGACAGAAAAATGGGCCATGGTGCGTGCCACGCAGTGCAAGGAACTCTTGTAGGGCACCAACCGGACAGATGTCAGCCAAAGAACACCGTAGCAGTCTTACACTACTGCCTACGCCATGCTGATCGGCTTTAGAGGAGCGAATCCTCAACTGAGCCCAGTCTTTGGCAACATATACATCCTCGAGTTCCAGTGACCTACGACTTGCATCCGCCTTAGTCAGCATCACAAGCTCGCTGATGCGGAGCGCTCCAAAAAATGCCACCGTTGTGGGTGCGTGAAAGAGGGCTGCCTCGTATCTATCAAAACAGAGGCCTGGCCAGCCCTGGGCCAACTGGGTAAGAACCCCTGGGGAAATCAGGTGGCGGTCGTCCGGGCAACGCCCGCGCTCGCGCACCCACCCCTCCAAAACATGTCTCACACGGAAGTCAGTGGTGCTGTCCACATGACCTCCCACTTTGGCCATAAAAGCCAACGCTGACAGCTTGGATGCTATGGTGCGAGGTGCAAGGCCCTGAGCGTGCAGGTAAACCATGAACCGCAGAACATGGGTTACCGGGATCGGCCAGGTTCCTGGCAATTGGAATTGGGTACAGAATGCTCTGAACGAATTAAATGTGTGGTGATACGCCTTACGCGTGCGTGGCGCTAGTGACAGGCCAATCACCCGGTTCACCTCTCCTTGCCAATGGTCCATATCTCGTCCGGGAGTGGCGAGGGAAATTCCTCCGCATCCGGGGCCAAGGCACGGAACCGGGAGATCTGCAGGCGGGACAAAGCGTCAGCGATATCATTATTAACCCCTGGGACATGCCTGGCCCTGAAAAGAACGTTGAGGCGCAGGCTGCGCAACACAAAATGGCGCACTAGATCCATAACCCTGGGCGATTTAGAAGTCTGTGCATTGACAATGTGGTCAACAGCCGCATTGTCACACCAGAAATGCACAACTGAGTTGGCCCACTCCTCGCCCCATAGCATCAAAGCACCCAAAATAGGGAAAAATTCGAGATATGTGAGATCCCGCAGGCGATCCGTGCCTGCCCAGGCCGGTGGCCACCCACCATAGGCCCACTTCCCATTGAAGTACATCCCATAACCCAGGGATCCTGAGGCATCGGACTGAATCTGAAAGCGGGGGGAAGCCAGGAGGTCAGACCTCCAAAATGATACCCCATTGAACTCCCTCAGGAACTGTAGCCAGACAAGCATGTCTGCTCTGATACCCCGGGTAAGCCTGACCCTATGGTGGGGCCTGGATAATCCTGCCATGGCGTCGCACAGGCGCCTAGCAAATGCCCTGCCCGGTGCGACCACCCTGCAAGTGAATTGAGGTGACCATGGAGCACCTGCAGTTCCCTCAGTGATGCCTTGTGCTTGGCCAGCAAGTCCGAAATGAGGGCCACTATTCTAGACACCTTATCCCGCGGTAACCTAGAAGCCTGCGCTACCGTGTCAATCTCCACCGCCAGGAAGACTAACTGGGTAGATGGGCCCTCGGTCTTTTCGGGCGCTAAAGGGACACCAAGTTCCTCCATTAGCGTCTGAAATGTGTTGAGGAGACGTGTGCACGTGTCCCAGCCCCGTTCACCCCCGAATAAAAAGTCATCCAGGTAATGGGCTACAGACCGGGACCCTGACCTGCGGACGAAAGCCCACTCTAGGAACGTGCTGAAACGCTCGAAAGCCGAGCATGATATGGAACAGCCAAAAGGCATGGCCTTATCAAAGTAATATTCACCCCTAAATTTAAAACCCAGCAACTCGAAGTCGCCCGGGTGCACCAGCAAGAGGCGAAAAGCCGACTTAATATCGCACTTAGCCAGCAATGCACCCGGGCCACATGAGCGCACCATGCGCAGCGCGTGGTCAAAAGATGTATATCTGACTGAGCAAAGGTCATCAGGGATAGCATCATTGACCGAGCGTCCGACTGGGTAGGACAAGTGATGAATGAGGCGAAACTCGCCCGGTGACTTTTTAGGCACTAAGCCCAAGGGCGATACCTTAAGATTGGGAAACGGGGGTGCAGGGAAAGGGCCAGCGACCCTGCCCGCAACGACCTCCTTCATAATGCTGGCAGCCGCCACCTCCTCCCTCCCCCTAAGGGATAAAAGATTGGAGGCATCCTGGGGGGAGCTATCCCCCCTGAAAGGGATACGGAACCCCTGCCTAAAACCCTGAATGAGATAATCCACATCCTCTCCTTTCGGGTACAATGTGAGCCAACGCTCCAACATGTCCACATTAATTGGGGAGGGGGCCTTTCGGTGAACTAGCTCCATCTGCGGCAGTCTTGCCAGCCCCGTGTCCGCCCCTCCCTCTGCCCCGCGTCCCTCCAGGCCTGGGACAGGCAGAGGCCGCATGGGGGCCACCACAGGCGGGACACTCATGTCTGTATTTGCAGTTCTTCCTATTGCAGGAACCATTAGCCGAGAAGGTTGGAGTTCCCGAGACTTATGGTTCTGGGGGACTTCAATTTGCCATCGCTGGGGATGGCTTCTGAGGTGGCAAGGGAGTTCATGGCTTCCATGGCAGCCATGGGCCTGACTCAGGTAGTTCGGGGTCCGACCAGGGTCACATGCCAGACTTAGTTTTCTTGTCGGAGCAGTGGCAGAGTGATCTGAGACTACAGGATTTAGCCATCTCACCTGTGCCATGGTCGGATCACTACCTGGTGACTCTTGACTTCCTGGGGGCGACACTTCATCGTAGGGAGGCAGGGCCTATTAAATTGGTCCGCCCTCGGCAACTAATGGATCCAGATGGATTCCAGAGGGAACTGGGGGATGTTCCTCTGGATCGGCTACACGATTCACCTGAGGCACTTGTCGACCTGTGGAATAGGACGTCAATAGCTGCCTTGGATGAAATCGCGCCACTGCGGCCTCTCCGCGCCCGTGGAACTAGGTCATCTCCGTGGTTCACAGAGGAACTGCGTGAACTCAAACGGGCAAAGAGACGCCTAGAGCGCCGCTGGGGGAAGACCCAGGATGACTCCGATTGGACACTAGCTAGAGCCGCTATTAGGGCCTACCTAGTGGCGATGGGGGTGGTGAGGCGGCAATACTTCACCGCCCTTATTGCCTCCACTGATAATCGCCCAGCCGCCCTGTTCCGGGTAACCAGGTCCCTCCTCGGTAGAGGGAGATCGGTGCCCGGTTGGCAGGGTTCGGCTGAGGACTTCGCTGACCATTTGGTGGAGAAAATCGATCGGATTCGTTCAGGATTGAATCCTGGCGTGGATGGGGAGGGTCGGGGGGGTGCCGGGGCACAGTCTTGCTGTACGATCTGGGATCAGTTTGATCCTATTGTCCCTGATGAAGTGGGCAGGCTCCTTGCAGATGTTCGTGCCACTACATGTCCTCTGGACCCCTGTCCCACCTGGTTGGTGAAAGCCTCCAAGGAGGTAACAGGGGGCTGGGTTGGGGGGATAATAAATGCTTCATTACGGGAGGGGGTATTTCCTGCACAGCTAAAACATGCTTTGGTGCGCCCCCTCCTGAAGAAAACGTCCCTCGACCCAGCTGTCCTTAACAACTACAGGCCGGTTTCCAACCTGCCCTTTCTGGGTAAGGTTTTGGAGAAGGCGGTGGCGCGCCAGCTGCAGAGTGTCCTGGATGAAGCGGATTATCTAGACCCCTTTCAATCGGGATTCAGGCCCGGATATGGAACGGAGACGGCATTGGTCGCACTGTTGGATGATCTCTGGCGGGAGCGGGACGGGGGTTGTCCATCTGTCCTTGCTCTTCTTGATCTCTCAGCGGCCTTCGATACCGTCGACCACGGTATCCTGCTGGAACGGCTCAAAGGACTGGGGATCCAGGGCACTGTGTTGTCCTGGTTTTCCTCTTTTCTGGAGGGCCGTACCCAGTCGGTGTGGTTAGAGAGTGAGAGGTCCAGCCCTAGGCCCCTCAAGTATGGGGTGCCTCAGGGCTCTGTGCTCTCTCCTCTCTTATTTAACATCTACATGAAGCCACTGGGTGAGATCATTCGTTCCCACGGGGTGCGGTACCATCAGTACGCGGATGACACTCAGTTGTACATCTCGGCCCGTGGGGACCCCAGTGATGCTGTTGAAATCCTATCCGGATGCCTGGAGGCCATTGGGGTCTGGATGGGGGCCAATGGGCTTCGACTGAATCCCAGCAAGACAGAGTGGCTGTGGATAAGGGGCCCCATGTTATCCAAGGAGTTACCATCTTTGGTACTGGATGGGGCTGTTTTGCCCCAGACAGACCCAGTGCGCAACTTGGGGGTCCTTCTGGACTCACGGCTGCTGCTGGAAGAACAAGTGGCGGCTGTGGCCAGGAGGGCGTTTGCCCAACTTCGGGTGATTTGCCAATTGCGCACGCTCCTGGACCGGGGCTCCTTGCTTATGGTCACTCATGCTCTGGTTACTTCCCGACTAGATTATTGTAATGCGCTCTACATGGGGCTGCCCTTGACGACCATTCGGAGGCTGCAGCTGGTCCAGAATGTGGCGGCCCGGGTGGTGATGGGGTGTGGGCGATATGCCCATGCCTCTCCGCTGCTTCGGGAGCTGCACTGGTTACCAGTTTGTCTCCGGGTGCAATTTAAGGTGCTGGTTTTGACCTTTAAAGCCCTATATGGCAGGGGGCCAGGATACCTTAGAGACCGCATCGTCCCAAGAGTGACTGCCCGTCCAACCAGAGCGGACCGGAGGGGCTCTCTAATGGTGCCGTCAACGAGGGGTGCACATTTGTCTAGCACCCGAAGGAGGGCCTTCTCCGTGTCCGCACCAACCCTCTGGAACCTCCTACCAACAGATCTAAGACTTCAAAGTGAACTGCTGCCCTTCAGGAAAGGAGTAAAGACCTGGCTGGCAGGGCAGGTGTGGGGCCCGAACGGGACTATGGTTCCCGCCGGCTGGCTTTTATAAGAACTCTCTCTTCTTGTATAGTAGGTGGGATGGGTGGGTGGGATATGGGTTTTTTAAAAGGGGTGGATGTGGGTTTTTATAGGTTTTTTATAATGTTTTTATGTATTTTTAGAAGTGTTGTAATGCCGCCCTGAGTCGGGTTCTGCCTGAGTGGGCGGTATATACAAATGTGACTTATAAATAAATAAAAATAAATATAAATAAATAAATAAATAAATAAAGGTCCAGCACAGCAGGCGGGCTGGAACCCCCTGCCCCGCCACCTGGCGGGGAACCTGTGCTGGGGCCGCTCGCTGGACCGCATGTCCACAATGGTATCTCTCCCCGGGCGCGGGGCGCGTGGGCGTCATGTACAAAAGCCATAGCCTCTGACATGGCTCATCCCACCTCATCTCGGGGTGCAGGGGAATCCGCATACGGAATTCCTCATCATTAGCCAACCACGATGGGCCTGGAAAGTCAACCATCACCCTGTAGACGTTGTCCAAATACTGGACCATCGGAATTGCTAAATCCGGCCGGGCCCTGAGGTACACCGCCATGTATATAAGGTAGGCCGGCAACCAGTTGGCCCACGTGCGTGGTGGCTTGCGACGACGTGCCTGCTCCTTATCCTTCTCATCCTGCCCCTCCCTCTCTTCCTTGGTGGGCTCTCTGTTGAGGAGTGAGAAGATGTCCACGTACTCCCCCCACCAGATCTTCTCTTTGGTAGTGTGTGCCAAATGGTCACCAAGTGGTAAGGAGTACCCTGCCGTCGGCAAGGCCGACACAGGCACAGCAGGAACTACGGGCATCTGAAAAGGGGCCTGTACTAACCCAGCCACCCCCAGAACATTCCCCGCAGGGTAGGGCACACACCCCGCCACGGGGCCCTGAGTGTTAGTTGTCGTCGCCGGGTGGGGCGTCAGCGGCTGTACCGTCGCACCACCCGCGCGAGGCCAAGGCCATTGAAACGCCCCCCCCCAACGTGGCCACGTGTGTAGGTGCACTGGTTTGAACCGCATACTCACACGCTGCACCCCCATGGGCCGCCCCCACCGGGGGTTCCGGCCCACTGGGGGCGTTGGAGCTCACGACCGCCGTAGAGCTCGTCGATGGGGCCTGACCCGCACCGGTCTGTTGGTTGGGGAGCTGCGAGGCAGTGGCCGAGGTCGTGCCACGCGCCTCAAGCAGCTCGACCCGTCCCGCAGCCTGCCGCTGCCCAGCAGACGACGCCTCAAAATGAAGCCCAAAAGGAGCCCCAATGTGGCTAGCCCGGGCCAGGGATGGCTCGAGGGCTGCCATGCGGGCCAGTAAGGCTTCCACGCTGACATGGGGGAAAGGGCCAGCCGGCCCGCCCACTCCAGGCATGAGTACAGGTCCCTGTACCCCGGGGCCCGAATAGGGCCACGACCCCACACCCGGGCCCGGTAGGGCCGATGTAGCAACCTGCCAGGGCAGGGAGCCAGACCACCCCCCAATGCCGGAGGTCCCCGGAGCGAACTGCGCCCCTGCGGAGGAAGGCCCCGCGGAATGAGCAACACCAGGAGCGGTGCCCACCGCTTGCGGGCCGAGGGCCGCGGCCCCCACTGGACCCGTGCGCGGGGCCCCATTATCCGGCCAAGGGGGAATAGACCCCATTCCACCGGTCCCGGTGGATGCAGGCAAAGGCGGCTGCTGGGGAGGCGCAGCCGCGGTCCTCCGACCCGGATTGCGCCTCCGAACCGCACGAGCCGCACTCGCCGCCGCCTTCTTCTTCGAGGGCATCTCAGCCACTCGATGGAAAGCCGAAAACGAGAAATTCAGCAGCCAAAAGGCTTCCCGGTAAGGGTAAAAGCGACGGAGGTAAGAGGGAAAAACTTCTCCACTCCGTCACTTCGCAAAATGGCAGCGTGGCTGCCTCGTGGCCACCCCTTTTATAAGGGAGCTGGCCACGCCCCTAACTACCCGGATGTCTTCGTCCTATGGGGGGGGCCGCAAAGAGCGCGGTGGCCATTTTGGCACCGCGCTTGCATTCTCTTCAAACCTTGCTATGCTGCCAGCTGCTGTGACTAACAATCACCTGATGCCTTTGTGGGAGATGTTAACCCTGACTACCTGCATGTCAACTTAACTGAAGACTGGTTAATTGTGATGCTATTTCCTGCACTGTGATCACAAAGTAAGAAACAACCACCAGTCGTTTGGGTCATAATGTTATGAACCTGCCCAGTTTTTAAAGCTATCAGGTGAGGCCTTTAGCTCTTTCCTGCCATTCTTATAGCTGCATTTGTTGAGTACACAAGAGAGGGCCTTTTTTTGTGCTGCTCCCAAACTCTGGACCTCCCACCAGCAAGGGAGGTCTTTCCTGTACTCCCACAAAGCTGCCAGGGTGTTCTTGAGAAGAAAATTTAATTAGGTTGCAATTTTTCAGGACAGGTCAGACAATCATCTGCTTCAATTGTGCTGGCACAATGCTTTCACAAAAAGAGTAATTAATGATCTACTTGACCCATTGGAAAATGATCCCTGGCTTCCTTTGACTACGCTTCTTGAACTTGCCTTGTGAAAGACTTTTGCTGAACTTTGCCTCTCTCCTTGTGCAGCACCGCTTGGCGGCTTCCCCTCTTGTTGGGGTGGGCCCACACATCATTTCCTGTAAACCGTCTATCAGCATCCCATGAAGAAGCTCTGAGGCTCTCTCTGTTGGCTGCCAATGCTGTGAATACAATGAATATTGTGGCATTCCTTCACAAATTTTATGGCATTGACATAGCTCCTGGAGCATTCCTTAAGAGCTGCATGGTTATCATCAGTGGGAGCTCTCCTCCATATGCTCTCTAGCCTCCTCCTCCTATGCTTCAGAGTTCAAAGTTCTTTAGCAAATCATGGAGAAGGACAAATTCAGAGATGGGTTTGGTATTTGGGAGTGACAGTGTCATTGACCCTAGTGATTTCCGTGTACCGTTTTTCCATGAGGGAGATGACAGCATCACTGTTCTGTTTGGTTAAAGACCCTTGCCAAAACTTCTGGAAACCATTAGGATCCATAAGCCTGCAAGGGAGGACCAGCCTAATTGGTCTTTGGTAAATGGGAAGGATGCTAGGAAAACAATATTTTGAAGCCTCTTTGCTGCTGGAATCATGGTGGGAAGGTCCATTTAGTCAAAAGACATCAATCGCCCAGATACTTTTTAGAAAATGATATCAAAAGCAGTTCTAAGACAAATAAATCCAACAATTCAATGTTATTTGCAGGAAGCATGACAGATCTGATTCTATGAGAGAGACAAATACACAGAGCTTACATGGCTTATAATTATGAATAAAAATCAAGTAAGTGGGTTATTAATTCAAGATGTACCAGTTACTCCACACATATGTAGGTATTCTTTATTATCCCAGCTGGAATGCTGTTGAAACTATTCAAATAGCTAATGGCAAGTCCACAGTGTTGGGCTCAATTTTGTTTTACTACCACACTGTGGGTGTGGTATGATGGGTGTGGCCAGGGGGAAAGCCCTGTGTTGCACCCGAATTAGGACTACTTTTATTTCAAAATTTGGATGGGTGTGGCCAGCCAGAATATCTACTACTGGTTCTGGCGAACTGGTGCGAACCTGCTAATGCCCACCACTGCAAGTCCATGAATATAGAAGAAATTGGAACTGGTGTTTTACAATGTGATTTGTTCAATGAAATTAGTATCAATATTCTAAGTGATGTTCTTTGTGTTTCTGATTTTGCAATTCAGCCTCGGAGGACAAAGGTTTTTACATACATATTTAAAATGAATTGCATAGTGAAGGAAAATAATGAACTACATTTTTGAGCTCTTTTTTTCTACCTTTGATTCTCTTAACTAAGATAAATAACCAAATTCTATAATATTTTCTGTCTCATGTACTTAAATAATATAGCTGGGTTGGAACTCTATTTGGGTGAATGGAAGGCACAGTGCTGTTTTGCCTCAGGTAGCAAAATAGTTCACCTCTGGGTTTTTCCTGTTAATATTGCCAATGTTCCTTCATTGGTATACTGTATATTTAGAGCAACTAGCATTTTTTGCCCAGTACTGCCGGGCAGGTTTTTTTGGGTGTTGGTGATAGGGGTGGTTTTGGGGTGCATGACACACACACACAGGGGGGGGAGGTCTGGATGGTTTCCCCTCTGGGAGATGGAGGCCGACAACAGTGCTCCATTCTCGACCTCCATCTCCCAGAGGGAAGCTGTTTGTTTTCCTCAGTGGGTGGAGGCTGAAGGTTTCGGCCCTCGCCCTCCATGGAACAGTACAAATATTGATTTGTACTGTTTATTATTGTTCTGATTTATTTTTTGTATTGCTATATTGTATTTTGGGATTATTGTATTGTATCAATTATGTTGTTTGCCACCTAGAGTCGGCCTCAGTTGAGAAGGCGGGATATAAATTAAAATTTATTATTATTATTATTATTATTATTATTATTATTATTATTATTATTATTATTATTATTATTATTATTATTATTATTATTATTATTATTATTATTATTATTTAATAAATTTGTTACTCACTAAGATAGACTAAACCTTCCAACAAAAGCATGCAGCTTTCAGAGATAGACAAACCATACCTGCCCCATCTGATTGAAGTCATAGCTGCCCTGACCACCATGAACACCTTCAGCAGCACATGCCTCCCCCCTTGAGAAATAAACTTTGGTTATATGGTTAGATCCATATCTGCTTAGAACAGAGCTGAAAGAAGGAGTAGAAGTGTAGTGCAGTACAGTTGAACCTTGGTCAACAAACAGGTTGGTAACATAAAAATCACATAACAAAAGGAAATCCATAGTGTCAGGAATGTGGGGAGGGTCCCAGGGAAGCCATGGAACATGGGTCCCCATCTCCACACTGCCCACACTCCCACTTCTAGGTCAGGACAGCCTTCTGCCAACCCGGCAGGCTCTCAGAAGCAAGTTAAAAAGCAGTTCCCAGCCTGCATTCTGCCTCCTAGCCTCTCTCCAAACATTCACAGGCAAGAAGCCTCCCCAGGCATGCGCTGAGCAGAGAGGCTTGAGAATTGCTGTTCTTTAAAAGGTGCTGAAATACAAGTCTTACCAGCAGAGTATAGGCATCAGGATGAATTTGAAGCAGAAAGCAAATGTGCCAATCCCAATTCAAACCTCCAAAAAGAACTTTATTTTATATTCCATAAAATAGAGAAGTAAAGGCATAAAACAATAAAGAATAAAGTCCCAAAGAAATAGTCCTCAGTCCATTAAATGTCCATCAGTCTGTAGAAGTAAAAGAAATGTCCAAAATCCATTAAATCCATAAAATGGCTAAGTGTTGAAATATTCCAGGCAAAGTCCAGTCCAGGGTAGACTCCAGTCTTCTGTTCAGCGTAGCCCCAAGGGGTTCATTCTGAGTTCCTCCAATGAAGCCAGTAACATCCAGTTAGATTGGGCTGCATCCCAACAAACCAGTGATGTCATCAGCTGGTGAGCACCTTTTGGAAGTGAGAAGCAGCCCTTTAAATACACAAAGAGAGCCACCTTCCTCCTCCCAGAGGGGCTTGGTCACGATAAGAGCATCCTCTGAAAAAGGGCTACTCCCATCTGAGATAAGCAGATCCAATCATTTTTAACCTCCCACTAGATAAGATAATCCAATCAGGTTAGACCACTCATAAGAGTGTCCAATTGAGATAATTCACTCCTTCCCCTTCCTTCAGGTCTAAGTGGAGTTTCATTCCATTGGTTAGGGACCGAGATAAGTACTAGGGACTTCCCCAAGTGCTCCTGGCCTCCACCTTGGCCCTAGCAATGACTCAAGGACAGAGGGTGTGTTCTCAAGCTGATCTGCTTGAGGTGGAGTCAGAAAGAAAATGGAAGAAGTCTGGTTCATCAAGATCATGACACATAGAAAATAGTGGCTCAGTTAGCAATTTTTTTCAGTACAGATTAATTGGTTTTCAATGCATTCCTATGGGAAACCACATTTCAGTTATTGTATTTTGGTTTTCAATGCATTCCTATAGGGAATTGCACTCAATACATTCCTTTGGGAAATTCGGTTGGAGTAATTTTGGCTATAAGAAATGTTCCGGAGAATGCATTAACTACGTTAACCGAGGTTCCACTGTATAAGGAGAGTGCTTTAGATGTGATGAAAAAAGAGGAACTGCTCCAGTTGCAGAAAAAAAGAACAAAGCTAATGCTTTTTAAAAATGAAGAAGAAACTATGTGAAATGTCATTGCAGGCGCACCCCCCCAATAACGGACACAGACAACATTGAAAGTGGATAACAGCACCGGGCCACATTTATTGATTCAATGCCCTAGTCCGAATTATAAATTTGTATTGGTAAAACGACCAATCATAATTCATAAGGCAAGCAGGCCGAAGTAACACTGGTAAGGTACCACCCCAAAATTGCCAACGGCAATTGGTTACAATGTATCAATTTGTTTGTTAACAACAAACAAATTGTTGACCGTAGTCAATAACTAACTCATGACCCCACCCTCTGACGCGTATCCGTGAAATCACAGGGGTGATGCATGCTGGTTAGCAATCGTCATCACCCCATCGCCTGGTTCGTCGTTGACCGGACAACGTTTAACTAATTTATTCCTGTCTAGTGTTGTCCAGTCAATTGCGAACCTGCCGGATACTTGTGGGTCATACTGTTTACCTTACCAGTGCTACCCGCCAATGTGACCAAAGTCAACGTTATGAACACAGAAGACCCCTATATCAAACCATAGCAACAGTGTGGGATGGGCAAAAAAGCCAGGACCCGGAAGCCAATATGGGTCCCAGCCAAAAATTCCCACCCAGCCCCGAAGCGACCAAAATATCACACTGTTAACTAGGGAGGGGGTGGAGGGGAAAAGACTTCTCCGCTCCGTCGCTGAGGTAAAATGGCAGCTCGGCTGCCTCGTGGCCATCCCTTTTATAAGGGAGCTGGCCACGCCCCTAACTACCCGGATTCTCTGTCCTGTGGGGGGGGCCCCGCAAAGGGCGCGGCGGCCATTTTGGCGCCGCGCTTGCATTGCAGGCGCACCCCCCCAATAACGGACACAGACAACATTGAAAGTGGATAACAGCACCGGGCCACATTTATTGATTCAATGCCCTAGTCCGAATTATAAATTTGTATTGGTAAAACGACCAATCATAATTCATAAGGCAAGCAGGCCGAAGTAACACTGGTAAGGTACCACCCCAAAATTGCCAACGGCAATTGGTTACAATGTATCAATTTGTATCAATTTGTTTGTTAACAACAAACAAATTGTTGACCGTAGTCAATAACTAACTCATGACCGCACCCTCTGACGTGTATCCGTGAAATCACAGGGGTGATGCATGCTGGTTAGCAATCGTCATCACCCCATCGCCTGGTTCGTCGTTGACCGGACAACGTTTAACTAATTTATTCCTGTCTAGTGTTGTCCAGTCAATTGCGAACCTGCCGGATACTTGTGGGTCATACTGTTTACCTTACCAGTGCTACCCGCCACACGGAGGGGCTTCAAAGAAGACCTGACGCCCCCCCCCCCCAGACCGTCAGCTCGGTCAACAGGCCTGCTCGCCAATCACCCAACAGGAGGTCCATACCTCCTCGCGACAGATGGACCCCATCCCCTGCGTACAAGTCATAATTTTGCAGGCTAATATCGGGGTGATGACTGACCCGTCCCCAAGCCCTGTCGGCAAGAAACCGCGCCACCGCCCTATTGACCGTGCGCCTAGCACGGTCAAGGGCCATGAGGTTAACGCCCCCTCTGTAAGAATGGCGCGGAACAATGTCCGACCACACCAGGGTTGTGGCAGGCCAGACATAATGCAAGTAGGCGAGTTCCTCGCAAATCGCATGCTTCAGCGATAAGCCGGTGACCTGGCCCAAATCATTGCCCCCCAGGTGGATAATGAGAATGTCAGGCGGGTCAGCACCCAGGCCAGAAAAAAGGAAAGGCCGCAGCTCCCGCCATAACATCCCAGGCTTACCATGCCATGTGAGACTGGCGTGTTCACCCAGTCCCAGTCGGGGTCCCCACTCTGTCGCCGCAGCGTAACGCGCTGCCCTGTGCACATAGCTGTGGCCCACCAGCCATACTGTCACCGGTGTAATACGACACCCAGGGTCTGCAAGAAAATTGAGAAAAAGGCGGTAAGGTGACTGGATTGGTACTCATGGCGGGAGTGGGCGCACATAAAACTGAAAACATTGCGAGCCCCACCTCCCCATGCTGCGTATGTCAGCCCCAGAGTACCCAAAAGCAGCTGCTGTAGAGGCTGCACCAATACGGAACGAATGTGTGCCATAACGGGCACCTGGTAGGCCCACCCTGGTGAGGGCTCTGGCTGTCACCTTCCAAAACTGAAATTTAGTAAGGGGAGACCCATCTCGGTGACAGAAAAACGGGCCGTGGTGCATGCCACGCAGTGCCAGGAATTCCTGTAGGGCACCAACCGGACAGATGTCTGCCAAAGAACACCGTAGCAGTCTTACACCACTGCCTACGCCATGCTGATCTGTTTTAGAGGAGCGTATCCTCAACTGGGCCCAGTCTTTGGCTACATAGACATCTTCGAGTTCCAGTGCCCTACCACTTGCATCCGCCTTAGACAGCATCACGAGTTCGCTGACGCGGAGCGCTCCAAAAAATGCCACCGTTGTGGCTGCATGGAAAAGGGCTGCCTCATAATGATCAAAACAGAGGCCTGGCCAGCCCCGGGCCAACTGGGTAAGAACCCCTGGGGAAATAGGGTGCCGGTCGTCCGGGCAACGCCCGCGCTCGCGCACCCACCCCTCCAAAACATGTCTCACACGGAAGTCAGAGGTGGTATCCACATGACCTCCCACTTTGGCCATAAAAGCCAACGCCGAGAGCTTGGATGCTATGGTGCGAGGTGCGAGGCCCTGTGCATGCAGGTGAACCATGAACCGCAGAACATGGTCCACCGGGATAGGCCAGGTTTCTGGCAGGTGACATTGAGCCGAAAATGCCCTGTAAGAATTGAATGCTTGTTGGTACGCCTTACGCGTGCGTGGCGCTAGTGACAGGCCAATCGCCTGGTTCACCTCTCCTTGCCAATAGTCCAGATCTCGTCCGGGAGTGGCGAGGGAAATTCCTCCGCATCCGGGGCCAAGGCGCGGAACCGGGAGATCTGCAGGCGGGACAAAGCGTCAGCAATATCATTATTAATCCCAGGGACATGCCTGGCCCTGAACAAGACGTTGAGGCGCAGGCAGCGCAGCACAAAATGGCGCACTAGTTCCATAACCCTGGGCGATTTGGAAGTCTGTGCATTAACGATGTGGACAACAGCAGCATTGTCGCACCAGAAATGCACCACCGAATTAGCCCACTGTTCGCCCCATAGCATCAAAGCCCCCAGAATAGGGAAAAATTCCAGGTATGTGAGATCCCGCAGGCGACCTGTGCCTGCCCATGCCGGTGGCCACCCACCATAGGCCCACTTCCCATTGAAGTACATCCCATAACCCAGGGATCCTGAGGCATCAGACTGGATCTGGAAATTGGGGGATGCCAGGAGGTCAGACCTCCAAAATGAGACCCCAGTGAACTCCCTCAGGAATTGCAACCAGACAAACATGTCTGCCCTGATACCCCGGGTAAGCCTGACTCTGTGGTGGGGCCTGGATAACCCTGCCATGGCGTCGCATAAGCGCCGGGCAAAAGCCCTGCCCGGTACGACCACCCTGCAGGCAAAATTGAGGTGACCATGTAGCACCTGCAGTTCCCTCAGGGATGCCTTACGCTTGGCCAGCAATTCCGAGATAAGGGCCACTATCCTGGACACCTTATCACTCGGCAACCTAGAAGCCTGCACTACTGTGTCAATCTCAACCCCCAGGAATACTAGCTTGGTAGATGGGCCCTCGGTCTTTTCGGGCGCTAAAGGGACACCAAGTTCCTCCATTAGCGTCTGAAATGTGTTGAGGAGACGTGTGCACGTGTCCCAGCCCCGTTCACCCCCGAATAAAAAATCATCCAGGTAATGGGCTACAGACCGGGACCCTGACCTGCGGACGAAAGCCCACTCTAGGAAGGTACTAAAACGCTCGAATGCCGAGCATGATATGGAGCAGCCAAAAGGCATGGCCTTATCAAAATAATATTCACCCTTAAATTTAAAACCCAGCAACTCAAAGTCGCCCGGATGCACTGGCAAGAGGCGAAAAGCCGACTTAATGTCACACTTGGCCAGCAAGGCACCCGGGCCACACGAGCGTACCATGCGCAATGCATGGTCAAACGATGTATACCTGACTGAACAGAGGTCATCAGGAATAGCATCATTGACCGATCGGCCAGCTGGGTAGGACAAATGATGAATAAGGCGAAACTCGCCTAGGGACTTTTTGGGGACCAAGCCCAGTGGCGACACCTTAAAATTGGGAAACGGGGGTGCAGGGAAAGGTCCAGCGACCCTGCCCGCATCTAACTCTTTCTTAATGCTGGCCGCAGCCACATCCTCCCTCCCTCTGAGGGATAACAGGTTGGGGGCATCCTGAGGGGACCTATCACCCATGAAAGGAATACGAAATCCCTGCTTAAAACCCTGAAGGAGATACTCCCCATCTTCCCCCTTCGGGTACGATGCGAGCCAACGCTCCAGCATGTCCACATTAATTGGGGAGGGGGCCTTTTGGAGAACCAGCTCCATCCGAGGCAGTCTTGCCAGCCCACTGTCCACCCCTCCCTCTGCCTCGTGCCCCCCCAGGTCTGGGACAGGCAGAGGCTGCGTGGGGGCCCGAACATGTGGGACACTCATGCTTATACCTGCAATTCTTTCTATTGCAGGAACCATTGGACGAGAAAGTCCAGCACAGCAGGCGGGCTGGAACCCCCTGCCCCGCCGCCTGGCGGGTAACCTGCGCTGGAGCCGCTCGCTGGACCGCATGTCCGCAATGGTATCTATCTCCCGGGGCAGGGCGTGTAGGCGTCATATACAAGAGCCAAAGCCTCTGGCACGGCTCATCCCATCTCATCTCGGGGTGTAGGGGAATCCTCATACGGAATTCCTCATCATACGCTAGCCATGAGGGGCCCGGGAAATCAACCATTGCCCTGTATATATTGTCCAAATATTGGACCATGGGAATAGCTAAATCCGGCCGCGCCCTCAAATACACCGCCATGTATATTAAATAAGCGGGGAGCCAATTGGCCCAGGTACGCGGCGGCTTACGGCGGCGTGCCTGCTCCTTGTCCTTCTCATCCTGTCCCTCCCTTTCCTCCTTGGTGGGCTCTCTGTTCAGGAGTGAGAAGATATCTACGTATTCCCCCCGCCATATCTTTTCTCTGGTAGTCTGTGCCAAGTGATCACCTAGTGGCAAGGAATACCCCGCCGTCGGCAAAGCCGAAAAAGGCACAGCCGGCCTAGGAAAAGGGGCCTGAGCTAAACCAGCCACCCCCAGCACATTCCCCGGAGTGTAAGAACAAGTACCCACCCCAGTACCCAAGGTGGCAGTCGTCGTCGCCGGGTGGGTTGCCGATAGCGTGGCCCCCGCACCACCCGCGCGAGGCCAAGGCCATTGAAAGACCCCCCCCCCATATTGGGGATGTGTGTGGATGTACTCGCTTGCACCGTATACTCACATGCCGCACCCCCGCGGGCCGCCCCCACCGGGGGTTCCGGCCCACTGGGGGCGTCGGAGCTCACGACCGACGTAGAGCTCATCACCGGGGCTTGACCTGCACCTGGCTGCTGGCTGGGGAGCTGCGAGGCAGTGGCCAGAACCGCGCCACGCGCCTGCAGCAGCTCGACCCTCCCTGCCGGCTGTTGTCCTCCTGCCGACATCGCCTCAAAAGGGACCCCAAAGGGAGCGCCCGCCTGACTGGCCCGAGCCAACGACGCTTCCAGGGCCGTGATGCGGGCCAATAAGGTGTCCACGTTGACCAGGGGCAAAGGGCCGGCCGGCCCGCCTGGTCCTGGCGCGGGTGCAGGTCCCTGCACCCCAGGACCCGAATATGGCCATTGGCCAGCACCGAAGCCCGGCAGGGTCGGTGGAGAAACCTGCCAAGGCAGGGAGCCGCACCACCCCCCGAGGCTGGAGGGCCCCGGGGGAGGCAGCGACCCAAGATGAGTAGGCCCAACAGGGTGGGCAGGTGCAGGAGCGGTGTCCGCTGCTCGCGGGCCGCGGGCCGGAACGCCTTCCGCGCCCGCACTCTGATCGAGCCAAGGGGCAATAGACCCCATTCCGCTGGCCCCGGCAGGGGCCGGCAAAGGCGGCTGTTGAGGAGGCGGCACCGCGGTCCTCCGACCTGGGTTGCGCCTCCTAACAGCGCGAGCTGCGCTAGAAGCTGCCTTCTTCTTCGAAGGCATCTCCACCGAAGCAAGAAGGGAAGCCAGTAAGGCAGAACTGCTACCAAAAAAGGCTTCCCGGTAGGCTAAAGCGCGACGGAGACACAGGGGAAAAGACTTCTCCGCTCCGTCGCTGAGGTAAAATGGCAGCTCGGCTGCCTCGTGGCCATCCCTTTTATAAGGGAGCTGGCCACGCCCCTAACTACCCGGATTCTCTGTCCTGTGGGGGGGGGGCCCGCAAAGGGCGCGGCGGCCATTTTGGCGCCGCGCTTGCATTGTGACCAGAAAAGAATTGGTTTGTTTTGATAGGTGGCTGTAAAAATTGTATATAAGAGGGTGAGAAAAGAAGAAAGTGGGCATTGTCCACAGGGACCTCTGGGCCCAATGGTGCGTTTCCTGTTTTATGATTATAAAGTGAGAAACTTTGTATTCTCTTGGCTATTCTTTTCCTTTGAATAATTTTAAAATATATAATAAAGACTGTTATCTAGTAGCATCTTTTGTTGGTAGCACTTAGGAACATTGTCACTGACCACCACCCCGTCCCCCTCTCAAATCCATGCATGTGATTGGGACTCCTATCATAATGTCCCCTGGCTACACACACAAACTCTGGTTTCAAAATATACTGTCTGCAAACCTGTGCACTGTGTGTAAGTCTCAAGCACACTGTCACATTAAAATTAATTAGTGTGTTTTAACAAATAAATCATCCATAAATACATGCCTTGAAGCACTTCTTAGTATGCATGCAAAGATTCAGGTGTCTACAGGCTCATGATCTTGGAGTTATGACTTTGATAGACAGACACATTATGTTTTATTATTATAAATATACAAACACAAATATTTACCATCACAGGTTATTCAACAGTCATATTCAACACACTTAACCTGCGACCATTTATTTCTAAAGGCTGGATAGAATTCCAGATTTATTTATCCTCCATGTTATTTTCCAAATAAGGTGCTAAAAAGTGAAATATTTATTCCATTAGTTTCAGGTAATTGAAATGCAAACATGGTGCAGACTTAATCTATGCAGGCAGGAAAAGCAGTTTGCTGTCAGATTTTATTAAGTCTTTTTGCTGTTCTGTGAACAGTCAATAACAAGCGTCTAAACCCAGGAAATGATGTAGAGGTAATGTTAAATGGTAAGGATATGATAAGGTAATGTTTACATTCAGGATAATATGAAATAGTCCGACATGTTCCCTAGAAGATTCTCTCCATGTCAACTAATTAGCATGTTTATTGGGAACATTAATTACTATGACAGTCTCAGCCATTTTAAAAACATTAACTCCTTAAGCATGATTTACTCTCTACACTTTCCAAACTCATTCTTTTCCATGATGTATATGAAACTTCAATCTCCCAACTATCTCTTTAATAGAGTTATTAATACTACAATCTAATAATGACTTGGAGATCCAGTATGTGGTGTAGTATATAAATTAATGAATAAGGATTCAAGAGGGCTGGATTCAAATCCTAATTAGCCATGGGAAATCACTAGGGTAGGAGCAAGCAATGGTAAAACAATTCCTTAAATATGTTATTATAGCTGATTGCCCGGCCTTGGCCGGGGTGTGTTTGTTGTATGTGTAGGTTTTCCGGTCCCTGATTCATCCCAACGCAGAGACTCTCTCTCTCTCATTCAGGCACACACATCTATGTGGATTACCCGCGGGAATAATTAGCCAAACCTTTCCCCAGGGGTTTGCTCGGCTTTCGACAGATCTGGGGACCAACCGAGCTTGGCAGGAAAAGCAATTGGGGTGGCTAGTTAGCTAGTTTGGGGGGGTTAATCATAAAGCCTTGGCTGATGGCTACAGTAGAAATGGGGTAAAACTAAGATGATGGCTCTAATGGAGCGACACAATCTTCAGCTGCTGGCTGCAAATTAAGCTGGGCAAACAAGCCAAGTCAGACAGCGGACAAAATTAGGCACCCGGAGTCAATACACATAAGGCTCCGAGATAGGGCAGCAACAATGGGTTTTGCCAGCCCAAACCTTAATTAACTGTGGGTTGTTCATTAACCACAGGTCAATGTCCAAGAGCAGGTATTGTCTCTGACTACTGGAAAATGCCACGTATGCAAGCCTTCTGTATTAGGGGGTCACGTGCATCCTACGCACGTATCACCCCAAGGCAGGGTAATAAATATGAATCCCCGACTTCGTTCGGGGCCAGACTTCACCGCACGATTGTCTCCACGTGTCTTCCTTGCGGCCATCCATTCCTACATCCCTACACATCTACACACACACCAAAACTCACTGTCTTGTGCATTTTCTTGCATGCATGCACACAGAGACACACACTCCCTGTCTCTCTCTCTGTCACTTACACAGCAGTGATGTACATTGAAAGTATCTCATTCCTGGGCTATAGAGGCTTACATAGAATGGGTTGTTCTATCTGCATCTGTTTTATAGATGTAGGCTTTCTCAGGAATTCCAGGACCTTTCTCTATCAGTCATTCACTCTCAATCAATCACAGTCCAACATGCAAATCAGCTCTCTCCAACATTCTGTTTCCAGGCCTTGCTGTTAAACCATTCACAGTCCAACATGCAAACCAGTTATTTCCAACATTCTATTTATGGCCTTGTTGTTAAAATGCTGTTTTTTCTCCCAAGGCACCTTGGTCCCGGGACCCACATCTTGACCATCTCTCCCACACCAGGTAAGTGTGTGCACAGTTTGGATGGGGACAGTTAAGGGGTGTGGGAGCCTTTCCAGGACCCACATGGGGACATTTCTCTTTTATAGGTACAGATTCCTTTAAAAACCACCCTGAAGCCATGTAACATTCTCACTTACTCAAGTCCCTGAAACCAATAGAATTTACTTCTGAGAAGAAACACATAATATTGGGGTGAGGGAAGGAATTATTTTTGCTATTCACTCTTGTTAGTAGCATAAGACATAGAAAAAACAACACAGTTCAGTCTCATGAGCTGCCTATCATTGTTGGTACTTTTGCACACAAACTAGCAGTTTGTATGATAAAATCACTCTAGAAATAAAGTAGAAAATTGAATCTTTACTTACAGTTACTATTTGTAGTTATAGTCAGAAGGATAAGTGAGATTGTAGTCAACAGCACTTGGAAACAATCTTCATGCTTATTGCTTGGTCAAAGTTGAGAGAACTAAGAGCTTTGAACCAGGAAGGAGAAGAGAGGACAAGCAGCTGGGATAAGGCAGGGAGAGGTGGCTGCAAAAGACCTTCTATCCACCACCCCTTCCCAAATGCCTCCTTCGCTGAACCAGGAAGGAGAAGAGAGGACTGGCAGCTGTGTCAAGGCAGGGAGGGGTGGCTGCAAAAGACCTTCTATCCACCCCCCCCCCCTTCCCAAATGCCTCCGCTGAACCAGGAAGGAGAAGAGAGGACTGGCAGCTGTGTCAAGGCAGGGAGGGGTGGCTGCAAAAGACCTTCTATCCACCCCCTTTCCCAAATGCCTCCTTCACTGGACCAGGCAGACGGCTTCAAGAACTGCAGCCCAACTCCAGCCATGGAGAACAGACACTGCCTTTCCTCCCAGCCGCTCTGGTGGGAGGGAATTGGTCCCAGCTGGGGAAGCCTTGGTGGATTGATGGATTGGCACATTGCCGCCCCCCTCCTTCACCTCTTGTGGGGTTAGGGAGGAGAGAGGGAGGTGGTGCCAGCAGTGAGGGGCCTTACCCCCCCTTTTGAGTAATTGTAGGGGTTGGAGGGGTGGGAAGGGAATGAGATTGGGTTTGGGGAGGGATGGCCGGCACCCCTCACCTCTGATAAGGGGCACTTGGAAATGCCCCAAGGAGGGTAGGGGGAGTGTGGGGGTGGGTTCTGGGTCTGGAGGGGAGAGAGGGTGGGAGAAATGGCCTTGTCAGCTGGGTAGGAGGGGTAGCACTCCATCTGAGATGGGCGGGGAGGTTCCCAGGGCTCAAATTGGGGTTGTGACAGGCATGGGACAATATGGCAGGTACCGAGGGGCAGGCGGCACATGGGGAACACGGGACCGATGGTTGGTATCTGTCCCTCGTTCCAGCCCCCCAGGTACAACTCTGGGTCCTGAGCAGCTGATCCAGGGTGACCCCACCCTTAGGCTGCTGCTGATGAATGCCAGGTCGGTCTGCAACAAGGCCCCCCTGATTCAAGATTCTATTCAGGAGGGGCGGGCCGACCTGGCATGCATCACTGAAACCTGGCTGAGACCAGAGGATAGTGTACCTCTGTCAGAAATGTGTCAAGCTGGTTTCGGTATCTGGCACCAGCCAAGGGATGAGGGAAGGGGCGGTGGCATTGCCATTGTAGCCAGGGAATCCTTGGGAGTCGCCAGGGCCACGGCTCCACAAGTCCCGGGTTGTGAGGCCCTGCTCCTGCGGTTGGGCCCTAAGGGTCAGTTGGGAGTCTTACTCCTGTACCTGCCTCCTTGCAGGGTAAGAGACTCCCTGCCTGAGCTCCTCGAGGCCATCTCCGCATTGGCGTTGGAGTTCCCTAGGCTGATGGTTCTGGTGGACTTCAATTTGCCTTCGCTGGGGACTGGTTCAGAGGTTACTCAGGAGTTCATGGCTTCCATGGCAGCCATGGACCTGACTCAGGTAATTCATGGCCTGACCAGGGGCAGTGGTCACACACCGGACCTAGTTTTTTTGTCAGAGCAGAGGCAGAGTGATCTGAGACTACAGAAATTAGACACTATACCTGTGCCATGGTCAGATCACTATCTGGTGACTCTGGACTTCCTGAGGGCGGCAGTTCACCGCAGGGAGGCAGGGCCTATTAAATTGGCCCGCCCCCGGCGACTGATGGATTCTCACGAATTCCAGAGGGAACTGGGGGATTTTCCTCTGGATTGGCTACACGATTCATCCGAGGCACTCGTTGACCTGTGGTACAGGATGACTACCGCTGCCTTGGATGAAATCGCACCACTACGGCCTCTCCGAGCCCGCAGAGATAGATCTTCCCCGTGGTTCACAGAAGAACTGCGGAAGCTTAAACAGGCAAAGAGATGCCGAGAGCGCCACTGGGTGAAGACCCAAAGTGATTCCGACTGGACACTGGCTAGGGCTGCTATTAAGACCTACCTGGTGGCGATGGGGGTGGTGAAGCAACAATACTTCACCGCCCTCTGTGGATAATCGCCCAGCCGCTCTGTTCCGGGTTACCAGGTCTCTCCTTGGCCGGGAGGGGCCAGTGCCCAGTTGGCAGGGTTCGGCTGAGGTTTTTGCAGACTATCTGGTGGAGAAAATCGCTCGGATTCACTCGGGGTTTAATCCCGGCGTGGATGGGGAGGGTCCGGAGGGGATCAGAGCTCAGTCTGGCAGTGTTATCTGGGATCGGTTCGATCCAGTTGTCCCTGAGGAAGTGGACAGGCTTCTTGCAGCTGTTCGCACCACCTCCTGCCCTTTGGATCCCTGTCCCACTTGGTTGGTGAAAGCCTCCAAGGGGGTGACCGGAGGCTGGGTCGGGGCTATAATAAATGCTTCACTGTGGGAGGGGGTGTTTCCTGCACCTTTAAAACATGCTCTGGTGCGCCCCCTCCTGAAGAAACAATCTCTCGACCCAGCGGTTCCAGCTAATTATAGGCTGGTCTCCAACCTCCCTTTCTTAGGGAAGGTACTGAAGAAGGTGGTGATGTGGCAGTTGCAGGGGGTCATGGATGAAGCGGATTATCTGGACCCCTATCAATCGGGTTTCAGGCCTGGATATGGTACTGAAACTGCATTGGACGCACTGGTTGATGACCTCTTGCGGGAGCGGGATGGGGGTCATCCATCCATCCTGGCTCTTCTGGATCTCTCAGCGGCCTTCGATACCATTGACCACGGTATCATTCTGGAACAGCTCAAAGGTTTGGGGATCCAGGGCACTGTGCTGTCCTGGTTTTCCTCATTTCTGGAGGGCCGTACCCAGTCGGTGTGGTTGGAGAGTGAGAGGTCCAGTGCTAGGCCCCTACAGTATGGGGTGCCTCAGGGCTCGGTGCTCTCTCCTCTCCTATTTAACATATACATGAAGCCATTGGGTGAGGTTATCCATTCCCATGGGGTAAGGTATCATCAGTATGCTGATGATACCCAGTTAGATATCTCAGCCCATGGGGACCCCAGTGATGCAGTCAATGTCCTATCCAGATGTCTGGAAGCGGTTGGGGTCTGGATGGGGGACAATGGGCTACAATTGAATCCCTCCAAGACTGAGTGGCTTTGGATAGGGGGTCCCGCGTTATCCAGGGAGCTGCCAACTTTGGTCTTGGATGGGTACGCAACTTAGGGGTCCTCCTGGATTCGGGGCTGCTCCTAGCAAGTCAGGTGGCAGCTGTGGCCAGGAGGGCTTTCTCACAGCTTCGCGTCATCCGTCAGTTGCGTTCGCTCCTGGACCGGGACTCCCTGCTCAGGGTCACACATGCTCTGGTCACCTCCAGGCTAGATTATTGCAATGCGCTCTACATGGGGCTGCCCTTGTCAACCATTTGGAGGCTGCAGTTGGTCCAGAATGCGGCAGCCCGGGTGGTGATGGGACGTGGGCGTTATGCTTGTGCCTCACCATTACTTCGGGAGCTGCACTGGCTACCAGTTTGCCTCCGGGTGCAGTTCAAGGTGCTGGTTTTGACCTTTAAAGCCCTTCATTGTAGTGGGCCAGGATACCTTAGAGACCGCATCGTCCCAAGAGTGTCCGCCTGTCCAACCAGAGTGGATCGGAGGGGCTCCCTAATTGTTCCATCTGCCAGAGGGGCCCTTCTCTCTGGTACACGAAGGAGGGCCTTTTCCGTGTTCGCACCGGCCTTGTGGAACCTCCTGCCTGTAGAGGTGTGGGAGCAGATGGAGCTGCTACCTTTCAGAAAAGACCTAAAAACCTGGTTGGCGGGGCAGGTGTGGGGCCCAGATGGAAGAGTGGTCCCCGCCTGTTGGTTTATAAATTAAGCCCCCATTTCTTTTAATTGTCAATGAAGGCAGTTTATTAATGTGGGTTTTTAAGAGGAATGGGGTAGGTGGGTGGGTATGTTGGGTTTTAATTGGTTGTATTGTTTTATGTGTGTTTTGACTTGTTGTGAGCCACCCAGAGTGATTGGGCGGCATATAAATTTGAATATAAATAAATAAATAAATAATAAAAAAACCAATTGAAGCAAAAGCAAAGAGGGTATCTTGAATGCCTGAAGTGAGAAAAAATGATACCAATCTAGTTAGTGTCAAAGGGACTGTGGCGGTTTAGTGGTAATAATATTAATTTTGTGTCACAAATTATTCTGGGTTGAAAGGATTTTTGCGGAAGAAACTCCACTTAGGGAATGCCCAAATGAGGCTGCTTTCATGTCCCCAAAAGCTGGGACAGAGACGGGCACTCAAGTCACTGAACTTGATGACTGGAAAGTCAGCAGGTCAGCAGTTCAAAACCCTAGTGCTACACAACAGAGTAAGCTCCCATCTTTGTCCCAGCTCCTGCCAACCTAGCAGTTCAAAAGCAAGAAATTGCAAGTAGATAAATTGGTTCTACTTTGTTGGAAATGTGAACAGCGTTCAGTGCACTCCAGTGTCCTGCCACGGAATCATCTGCAGACACAGACAGCACTGGCTCTTTGGCTATAATATCCAGTGCATGCAAGTTTACTATTGTCCTAACATTCCTTTCTCAAGCTTACATTCAAGAACCCTCAAGTCCCGTCTTTGTAGGTTTTCAGAGCAATCTTTTGGCAGGATATTGGCTGTAGTGGAACAGTAAATTACCTGGATGATCTATCTCCCAGTCAAGTCACGAACCAGATGGCACTCACGCCATTGTGTTTGGTGTCTGCAGTCACCTTCTCTTTCTGTGACAGTTTGATGCATCTCTGGTTGGACTGGCATCTCTTATCTATTCCACAGTCCTTTAGCAGTTTGTCAATATAGCAATTCTCTATAACAGGTCAAGTAGCATTTCTCTTTCTGCACCTTGCTTTACTTTGAAGAACAACTTGCACCCAATGACTTTCTTGTGTGGTAGTAGTTTGGTCAGAGCCCACATCTCATTCTAGTGTAATACTTCTGTCTCTTCTCTTGCAGCTTCTCTCCATCTGGCTGCTTCAGCTGCCGGCACCTGTTCAATTTCTTCCTCCTAGGTTGCTCTCTCATTCGTCAGTGATGACTTTGCAAAATAGATTAGGCAAGGAGGTGGCACCACTTTGTTGAGTCAAGATGAGTATCTGATGGCTGGCTTTGAAGCATGTTGTGGCATTGATGCATCTTCCAGTTCAACAGCCTTGGCATCTCCATATAAACCCTCTTTGGTGTACTACTCTCGTCCTGTGTGTCATCATCCTCCTACTTTCTATCAGACCCAGTTTGTGTAGGTACTGTATTGGCAATAATTTCCCTAGGAGAGGTCAACACACTTTTCTTTCCCTTCAGAGGTATCCAATACACAGTATAAGCTGACTCAAATATAAGACAAGGTAACTAATTTTGACCTGAAAACACAGGAAAATAGATTTACCCGAGTATAAGCCGCATGTGGGAAATGCAGCAGCTGCTAGTGAGTTTCAATAATCAAAATACATGAAAATATGGTAAAATTAATTAAATTGTTGCACATCTCAATCCAGCATGGTCTTGGGACCCATGTAGTAATTGACCTGAGTATAAGCCGGGTCACCTTTTGGGGGCTCATTTTTGGGGCTAAAAATGACTTATTCTCGGGTATATACGGTAGTCCCTCTTTTGTAAGTTCTCCTTTGTTCATAAAAATGAACCACACGTCTCATGCTGACTTCATATTTTACAGGTTCATTGCCATCTTTGCTAACAAGGCATAGCTAAGTGAAAGAGGGTTCTGTTCTAGAGTTCACTTTGTGCCTTTTCTGTTTTGATATATAAGCATAAGCAGGCTTCCAAAGACTACCATGTTCCACACATGACACTGCCATACAAATCATATATTCGTGGTTCCTTTGCTTGATTATCTGTTCTGGAAATATGTTGCAGTTATGACTGCATCACCCCTCAAAAAATTAGACAATCCTGCACATACATCCTGTCATCTCCAAATGAGATCTCAGCTTCTTTTCAGCCATTCCATTCCACTCATGAGTATGTATGACATTCCTATCATGCAAAAAGCTTTGTTCCTCCAGGAATGCTTGTGTGTCATGCAAAAGTTTGGTTATTTCCTCTTGTTACCAGAGTTTAAGGTACATTACAGAGATGTGGAGAGATCCATTCAGTCTCATCATTCCCTTCCCTGTTAATTGTTTTGTTCATAAACTAGCACTTTGTGTGGTAAAATACTCTGGAAATTTCTAAAGTATTGTTACGTACAGTAACCATTTGTAGTTACGCCATAAAAAGAAAAGGAAAATCTTTAGCATGTAGAAGACTTCCATGTTTGTTGTTTGGTTGGAGGTCATAAAAGGAAGAGCTATAAATCAGCAGAAATGATAGAAGGAAGTAAAGAAGCAGAAAGAAGGTGGGACTTGTTTCAAATGCCAGAGGCAGGAAAAGCAATCTACCAATCAAGTTAGTATCAAAGGGCAATCCCATTAATAATAAAAGATCAGGACATTTCTTATCTGAAAGAGATAGAACACTTTTAAAATTACATAGAAATCAATGAACCAGGGTGTCATTAGTAATGCTGATATTGGACATATAGGACACTCATAGAGTGTGATGCCACTCTAATGCAAGTTCTCCACATTTCCAAAATCCATGGACTGCAATGTATTTATGTCAAGGATTGTTTCAAGGGAAATGGCTGAAGGCAGTGCTGCAGTTCGATATTTCCTGTCACATTTTTAACCTCTAAGTTAGCTAATGAACAAGCACAATGGTCTGGTTATGAATCTTGGTGATTCATTATGGCTGAGAGGGGGGAAAGGAACCGGGAGATCGACGGGAAGTGCATGAAGGCAAATGACAAAACATTTCCAAGATGAACATACTAAGTATCTAAAAGCTGCCAGCATCAGATTAGCAATTTAATTAATCTTAGTACAGGAGACTTATCTGGATGTCTAAAGAGACTTGCAGCAGAGCTAGCATTCAGCTGGCTCCATAAGCTCATCACAACTTGACAATCCAAACCCAAACAACTTATTAACTTTTTCTAAATAGAACATTCACATTTAAACATTAAATACATTGTTCATTCATAATAGTTTTAAGGTAAAAACATAGATTCATGCACATGTGATGGTTTGCACGCACACACAAGACATAAAATGCAGATTTCCTTTATTGTATCCTAAACAAACATTGTGTACACAATACATGTACAGAAACAGATACTGTACAAGTGCCGGGTCCTAATATGGAGTAGAAAGGAGATAGATGCAGATGTTAAAGCAGTCACTTACAATGAAATGACTTCTCCAGCACTCCTACGATTTGTCACATTGCCTGGAGGCTTGGAAAAGCATAGCCAGTCCCTGAGATATCATTCACCACCACAAGACATACTCACCTTAACAGAGGTAACACACACACACACACACACACACACACACCTTGCAATCTTTTTGGCACTGAGTTAAAAGTCTTCTGCTGAGGCACTTTAAGTGGACCTGCTTAATTTTTACTGCCTTTTAATGCTCTTTGGTATTTCTAGTTTATTGTTTTATTGCATTTTGGTGACTATATAACTACTGTATTGTGTTATATTTATTGCTCACTGCCCTGACATCTTTTGATGAAGGGCAGCTGATAAATAACCTAATGAATAATATATGGCTTGTTGTTAATTCTTCTCCCTGGAATATAACCTGAACACTTGCATGACAGCAATTCTTGAATCCAAAAAGTAATTTTAAAAGTTAACGAGTGACTTGCTTCTAGAAGAGGTTCATCAATAACCTGATAATACTAGGGGCTGTGGTGGCTCAGTGGTTAAGCTTACCTTGTTAGCTGGACGGCCAGCAAGTCGGCAGTTCAAGACCTAGGTACTGCATGACGGACTGAGTGCCCATCTCTGCCCCAGCTCTTGGGGACATGAAAGGAGCCTCATTAGAGCATCCCCTGAGCGGAGTTTCTCCAGCAAAAATTCTTTCAGCACAGAATAATTTCTGACAGGAAATTATTACTATAACTGGAAAGCAAGTGTTCAAGATGAGAATGTATGTCTACTGGCCACATAAGTAAATGACATCCAGAGCAGACCATTCACCCAGCACAGATGCTGGGTGAAGAGAGTGAATATTTGGCATCTTGTTGTTCAGATCTGGTGCTCTTCAAATATATTCCCATTTCAACCTTCATGTAGTAGTTGTTCCAAACAACACTACCATATTCCAGAAATTAAAACAAAAGTATAGTAAACCATAGGGCTGCTGTGGCTTAGTGGTTAAGACACTGAGTTTGACAACCAGAAAATCAACAGATCAGCAGTTTGAGACCCAAGTGCTGCACGATGGAGTGAGCGCCCATCATTTGCCCCAACTTCTGCCAATCTAGCAGTTCAAAAACAAGAAATTACAGGTAGATAAATAGGTACCACTTTGGCAGGAAAGGTAACAGCATTCCATGCACTCCATTGTCTAGTCATGCCTGCCACATGACATCTTTGGCTATAAACAGAGATGAGCACAACCCTCTAGAGTTGGACACAGCTGGCTTTTGAGCAAAGGAGATCTTTATCTTTACCCATAGTAACCCATATTAAAAAAATTAAACAATTCATGTTCAATGAAACAAAAGTGCAGCAGAATGGAATCTGTCACCTTTCTCTATTTTGGTTCAGCAAAGAGTTAGAAAAATAGAGAAACTGTAGAAGTGAGGCACAATATAGCAGTATCCCTCAAGCAAGCAACGTATCCAGGCTTACCAGTCCTAGAAGAAATAACCAGGAACCAACAAAAAACATTTTCTGAATAATGGCAACTTTTACTGTTAGGAGTGGTGACCCTTCTGTTCTCTTTGGAAAGATTGCATTTCAGTTCCCATAATTCCTTTGATGGATCTGTGACTGGGGCTGATGGGTAGGTGAAGCCAAAAACATCTGGAGGGCTAGAGCTTCCTCAACAATACTTTATATAATGAGTGTCAACACCTGTTGTGTCTAGAACAGTATACCTTTAAGCAATGTAACACTAGAATGAGTGAATATAATAACCACCAGCTGTAACACTGTAACCTTCTGTATCAGGACGCGAGCTAGTGACTACTAGGGGGCAATAGCGAGCGTCCAGCTCACATGGTTCCAATTCCCCAAACAACTACAGCGCGGGAAGATTCCCGCCACCACCTCACCTGGACAAGAAGGGCGTGACGGGGAATGACGTCATGCAGGCAGTAGCCAATGGGCTATCGAGGAGCCACATTCAAATGTATAGTCACAGTATATATTGAGCTGTTCATCCACCATTACCACATGTTCCCCCGGACCATCATGCAATAAAGATGTGTTAAGCCAACCCTTCGGCTGTTCGTATTGTCTTGGTTCTCATACACTAAACTGGCGACGAAGGTGGGATAATGGATCCCCACGGAATCAAGACAACGCAGGCCGGTTTCGACATCAACAAACCGGAAGAATGGGAGCTCTTCGAAATGGACTTCCAAAGCGCACTGATGGTGTCCGATATCACAGACGAGGGGAAGAAGAGGGCCATGCTCATCAGGATGCTCGGGTTCCCCGCCATGAAAGTACTGGTGGACCTGGTGTCGCCGAAGAAGGTGAACGAAGTGCCGGTCAAGCAGCTCCTGAAAGCGATGCGCGACCATTTCCAGCCCTCGGTTTCGATGTTTTCGGCTCGGGACGCGTTCTGGAAGAGAGTCCAGGCGCCGGGTGAGTCCGTGGCCGCCTTTGCAGCAGCCCTCCGGTTGGCCGCCGGCCCATGCAAATGGGAGAATCTGGAAATCGCCCTCAGGGACCGCATGCTGTGCGGCCTGTGGGACGAGGAGGTCCAGCGAAAGCTGATGAACCAGGAGCCGCCCCCGATGCTGCACGAGGTCGTGAAGGAGGTGCAGGCGGCGGAAGCCACGAGGGCCGGAGTTAAGGGGTTCAGAGCAAGGCCCCCACAAACCGACAAGGCGGCGGGCCCAGTGCAGGCGGCCAGGCGGGCGCCGCAATCCTCCACAGAGAGCAGCAAGGCCGAGGACATCCGGAAGGTGCGGAAGGATGGCCGACGTTGCGACGGTTGCGGGGCGGCCCATTACTGCATCAAGTGCCCGTTCCGGAAGGCTGAGTGCCACAACTGTGGGCGCCGAGGGCACATAGCCAAGGTTTGCAGACGGCGGCGCAGAGACCAGAAAGGCTCAACAGACCGCCCACCGAGGTTCCAGGAAGGCGTCCGGCCCGCGAGGAAGCAGGACGGCATGGGCCACATCTCTGACGACAGCGACGACGACACCCCAGTTCACAGCGTGTCCTTAGGACACCCCCGTTACTTTGTTGAGGTACTGGTGCAAGGGGCCCCCGTTAGGATGGAGATAGACTCGGGTTCTTCGTATTCAATCATTTCCCAGAGGGAGTTTTTGGGAATTTCCCCCAACGTGCGGCCCAAGCTCAAAGCACTGAGGTCTACGCTGCGGGACGTGCAGGGAAATAGCATTCCGGTGTTGGGGGTTGGGAAATTTAAGGTCCAATACAAGCAACACGCCGCGGAACTTCCCCTAGTTGTTCTCAAAGGGGGAAGCTGTAGCCTTCTCGGGACTCAATGGTTTAAGCCCCTGGGTTTGTTCATTGGGGGGGTGCATGCCGTTGGGACTGACCCAATACAAGAGGTGTGTGACGCGCATCCCGAAGTGTTCAAGAAGGGACTCGGAAAATTCAAGGGACCCCCAGTCGCATTCGACCTGGACCCGGAGGTCCGCCCAATAAGACTCAAACCGTGCAGAGTGCCTTTTGCACTCAAGGACAAGATAGAGGCAGAACTGGACAAATTGGTGGGCCAGGGGATTCTTGTTCCTGTTGATTCCGCGGAGTGGGAAACTCCGATTGTAACAGCGCTGAAGGCCAACGGGGAGGTTCGAATATGCACTGATTACAAATGTACCATTAATAAGGCGATACGCCCAAATGCGTATCCGGTGCCGGTAGTCAGCCACCTGTTGGCCAGGTTACATGGGGGGAGGTGTTTTGCAAAGCTTGACCTGGCGCAGGCATACCAGCAGCTCTCGGTAACCCCAGCTGCGGCTGCTGCGCAGACGATAGTCACTCATAAGGGGGTGTTCCAGGTGACGCGCCTACAGTTTGGCGTGAACTCGGCGCCAGGCATCTTCCAATCGCTCGTGGAACGCCTCTTAAAGGGTCTGGAGGGGGTCTTACCATACTTTGATGATGTGTTGATAACGGGGGGGGGAGTGAGTCAGAATTGGCTGAGAGGCTAGACAAAGTACTGACGGTATTCGAAAAGGCGGAGTTGAGGCTGCGGAAAGACAAATGCTTCTTCTTCGCAAAAGAGGTTGAGTTCTTGGGTTTCCGGGTAACCCCTGCAGGAATCAAACCCTCCAAATCAAAGGTGGCCGCCATTCAAAATGCTCCTCGCCCCACCTCCAAGCCTGAATTGCAGTCGTTCCTAGGGCTCTTAAACTTCTACCATTCCTTCCTGCCTCGGAAGGCATCAGTAGCGGAGCCGCTTCATAAGCTACTAAAAAAGGACGAGGCGTGGAAATGGGGCGAGAGCCAGGAGAGAGCATTCAATGAACTGAAACAACTCCTAGCCTCAGACGCTATATTAACCCACTTTGACCCCAAGAGACCAGTGGTCCTGATATGTGTTGCATCCCCAGTGGGGGTGGGGGCGGTTCTGTGCCACGTGATGGAAAACGGGCGGGAGGCCTCGGTGGCATTCTACTCCAGGTCCCTGTCTCAGGCAGAGTGAAATTACACACAGACAGACAGGGAGGCGTTAGCGATAATTGCTGGGACAAAAAAGTTCCACGATTTCCTCTATGGCCGCCCCTTTACCATCGTGACTGACCACAAGCCCCTGCTAGGCATTTTTACTGCAGACAAGCCCACGCCACAGATCCTGTCCCCTAGGATGCTCAGGTGGGCCATTTTTTAAAACGCGTACCAGAACGCACTGGTGTATCGCCCTGGAAAGGACATAAGCCACGCGGACGCCCTGTCGAGGTCACCCCTCCCCCACACAAGCAGCCACGTGTGTGAGGTAGAACAAGACCACCAAGTGCTCATGATAGAGGTCTTAGATTCAACCCCCCCCCATAGTGCCCGCAGAGATCGCCAAGGCGACAGGCAAGGACAAGACGTTGGCCCTGGTTAGTTCTTGGGTGCAGAAAGGGTGGCCAACGTCCTCCCCGGCGGCGGAGTTCGCCCCATTTTTTCGGAAAAAGCTAGAATTGTCCTTAGAGAGGGGGTGCCTCCTGTGGGGCCAGCGGGTAATCGTTCCTGAATCCCTGAGAGCTAGGGTGCTTAAGCTGCTGCACGTCAGCCACCCTGGAATTGTCCGCTCCAAGGCGGACAATTTCTTCGCAAAAGAGGTTGAGTTCTTGGGTTTCCGGGTAACCCCTGGAGGAATCAAACCCTCCAAATCAAAGGTGGCCGCCATTCAAAATGCTCCTCACCCCACCTCCAAGCCCGAATTGCAGTCGTTCCTAGGGCTCTTAAACTTCTACCATTCCTTCCTGCCTCGGAAGGCATCGGTAGCGGAGCCGCTTCATAAGCTACTAAAAAAGGACGAGGCATGGAAATGGGGCGAGAGCCAGGAGAGAGCATTCAATGAACTGAAACAACTCCTAGCCTCAGACGCTATATTAACCCACTTTGACCCCAAGAGACCAGTGGTCCTGATATGTGTTGCATCCCCAGTGGGGGTGGGGGCGGTTCTGTGCCACGTGATGGAAAACGGGCGGGAGGCCCCGGTGGCATTCTACTCCAGGTCCCTGTCTCAGGCAGAGCGAAATTACGCACAGACAGACAGGGAGGTGTTAGCGATAATTGCTGGGACAAAAAAGTTCCACGATTTCCTCTATGGCCGCCCCTTTACCATCGTGACTGACCACAAGCCCCTGCTAGGCATTTTTACTGCAGACAAGCCCACGCCACAGATCCTGTCCCCTAGGATGCTCAGGTGGGCCATTTTTTAAAACGCGTACCAGAACGCACTGGTGTATCGCCCTGGAAAGGACATAAGCCACGCGGACACCCTGTCGAGGTCACCCCTCCCCCACACAAGCAGCCACGTGTGTGAGGTAGAACAAGACCACCAAGTGCTCATGATAGAGGTCTTAGATTCACCCCCCCCATAGTGCCTGCAGAGATCACCAAGGCGACAGGCAAGGACAAGACGTTGGCCCTGGTTAGTTCTTGGGTGCAGAAAGGGTGGCCAACGTCCTCCCCGGCGGCGGAGTTCACCCCATTTTTTCGGAAAAAGCTAGAATTGTCCTTAGAGAGGGGGTGCCTCCTGTGGGGCCAGCGGGTAATCGTCCCTGAATCCCTGAGAGCTAGGGTGCTTAAGCTGCTGCACGTCAGCCACCCTGGAATTGTCCGCTCCAAGGCACTGGCCAGGAGCTACTTCTGGTGGCCCCAGTTGGACGCCGATATCGAGCACATGGTGGGCACTTGCGTGAGTTGCCAAAGCTCCCGGCCTGAAGAAGCTCGACTTCCGCACAGGGAGTGGGATACGGCAAAGGGGCCGTGGTCCCGCATGCACATTGACTTTGCGGGCCCCTTCAGAGTGGATGCTCTCCTCATAGTGGATGCTTACTCCAAGTGGTTGGAGGTTATCCCAGTTGCGAACACCTCCTCAGCCACAACAATTAAACAATTGCGCAGGGTGTTCAGCACGTTCGGTATACCCGACACCCTTACTAGCGATAACGCTAGTTGTTTCACGTCCGCCGAATTCAGGGCATTCACCGACATCAACGCCATTCGGCACATCACCTCCGCACCTTTCCACCCAGCGACGAATGGCCAGGTAGAACGCCTTGTGCGTACCACCAAAGACGCGCTAAGGCGCATGGGCCCCGGGGATTTAAACCTGCAGTTGTGTCAGTTTTTGCTGGGATACAGGGTCACCCCCCTAGCATCAGGGTACTCACCCGCAGAGCTCCTAATGCGCAGAAAGCTGACCACGATAATGACCAGGCTAGACCCTACGAGGTTGGAAGACACGGGGAGGAACATCGGGGTAGCGGGCATGAAGAGTTTCGAAATAGGCACCCAGGTTCACTGCAGGAACTACGCTAGCGCAGGGCCAGCCTGGGTTCCGGGCGTAGTCATTGGGCAGACGGGTCCCGTGTCGTATTGCATAGAGACCAGCACAGGTCTACTCTGGAGGCGGCACGCAGACCAACTCCGGCGCCGGGTCTCCGGAAACCAGAGCGCGGACAGCGCAGAACAGGATTCAATGTTAGGGTTCTCCCCCACCCGTTCAGCCCAAGGGGGAGGAGAGGGGGGCCAGTGGTCCCCACCAAGGGGGGAATGGTCCCCACCAAGGGGGGAAGGGAATAAGTTTGTCCCCACAGATATCCTGAGGGATAACCCCACAGATTCCCCAGTAGACGATTTTGAGTTTGAGTTACAAAACCGGGGGTTTTTTCGGAGTGGTCCCCCACCCATCCAAGCGAGAAGTGGGGTTTTTCGTTAGCCCCCAGTGCCCCCGGTTTTCCCACAATGGAGTTCTTCCCTATCCCGAAAGCCGCGGAACCGCGGCAAGTCGTTAACGAATCTCCCTCTCCCATTGCAGGACAAGAGACCAGGGAACAAAGAAGCGATAGCGCCCCCGGGACAAGCCAGCCAGCCTTGCGCCCAAAACGCATTTGCAATAAACCATATTGGATGAGAGACTTCGTCTCATCCTAGGGGGGAGGGATGTTGTGTCTAGAACAGTATACCTTTAAGCAATGTAACACTAGAATGAGTGAATATAATAACCACCAGCTGTAACACTGTAACCTTCTGTATCAGGACGCGAGCTAGTGACCACTAGGGGGCAATAGCGAGCGTCCAGCTCACATGGTTCCAATTCCCCAAACAACTACAGCACGGGAAGATTCCCACCACCACCTCACCTGGACAAGAAGGGCGTGGCGGGGAATGACGTCACGCAGGCAGTAGCCAATGGGCTATCGAGGAGCCACATTCAAATGTATAGTCACAGTATATATTGAGCTGTTCATCCACCATTACCACATGTTCCCCCGGACCATCATGCAATAAAGATGTGTTAAGCCAACCCTTCGGCTGTTCGTATTGTCTTGGTTCTCATACACTAAAACACCTCAAAAAATGTTTCTTCTTGCTTCTTTTCAGGATGATGTCACTGGGGTACATAAAAAGAGCCTCCTCAAAAATTGTGATATTTTGGAATCACAATCAGGCGTACCTTGGTAATAGCTATCTTGTGTTGCTAGCTAATCTTTCTCACACTAGGTCAGGCAAAAAGAACTGCAGAATGAGCTCACCAAATGGTGCCTTCATTTTGGCAGTTTCACATCTGGCCTAGACACAGAAGAAGAAAGAGAAGGGGAAGGAGGAGGAGGAGGAGATCAGTTAGCTGCAACACCTCACCACAGTTTTTCATTTTCTGGCCCATCTTTTCTTCCTGGTCTGCCTCATATAGCTATGTTTTATCTTTAGAAATGTATGTAGACAGGATCTTGTACCATGCTGTCAGTTGAACCAAACTGATCTGATTTTATGTAGACTTGGGAGCCTGAATTCTCCTTGCAGTTTCTGTTGTGCAGGAAGGCCAGCAATCCTATAACTATTGTTTCCCTGATAATTCACTCTCATACACCCATATATATTCTTCCAGCATCTCTAGCCAATGGCAATGGGAATCATAGATCAAGGCATATGAACAGCACCAAATTGAGGAAGGCTGGTTAAAATAGCTTGTGCTCACCTGCTGGGGGGTTGGTATTTGTCAAATTGAAGGGGAAATGATGTCCAGATCATATATAGCTGAAATATACATGTTAGCTGCTGACACTCAAGGACTGGTCCTAATATAGTAAAATGATTACAGTAATACCAGATGGGAAACTCCCTGTCCATTACTGCCTTATGTAGTACCACTTCTAGCTTTACTCCCATGGCTATGATGGTTCAAATCCTTTTATATACTGCTGCGCAGGGCACTCAGAAGAGTCATTCTGAGGAATGCTGCCCATTAAACCTTTCTCTAGCAAAGGCAAAAAAGATTTGTTTTCTTCTCTTGTTTTTTATGTCATACTTTTCAGCTACCTTTAGCAGAGCAATCATAAACTGAGGTTTTATATTCTCCTTTATTTGCTCTCCTTTATTCCCTTCCATTTCTTCTTTCATCTCCATTTTTCCGGCCAGCCATTCATCTTTTCCTCCTCTCACCTGCTTTTTCCCAACCAATCAATTTCTCTTTTGAATTGGGCCCCACTGGAGCTTTGGTTCTGACACAATGTTCCTATGTGCTGTCAAGTTGGAATTATTATTCTTCCATGTCTAGACCAGATGTGAAACTACCAAAATGAAACCACCTTTTGGTGAGTTAATTCTGCAGTTCTTTTTGCCTGACCTAGTAAAGGTAAAGGTTTCCCTTGCTCGAAAGCCAGTCATATCTGACTCTAGGGTTCAATGCTCATCTTTGTTTCAAAGCCAAAGAGCCAGCGCTGTCACCTGGCCTAGTGTGAGAAAGATTAGCCAACACAAGGTGACTATTCCCCAGCAAGACTGTAGCCAGGATTCTAGATGTGGGTGGGTGAATATATATATTAAAGCAGCTGGAAGTTTGAGGGTGGGCAAACTGCTAACTCAGGGTGGTTGATGCCCACCCTGCCACCTCTTTGGCTTCTGCCCTGTTCCTTCAGGGTATACCTGATTGTGGTTCAAAAGTACCATAATCTTTGAGGAGGCTCTTTCTGTGTACGGCACCTTAGAAATTAATTAAAGCAACCCTGATAGGGTTTTCAATGTAAGTGTGATATTTAAGTGTGATATTTTACCAGTTCCCATGCTCAGTGTGTTTCCATGGCTGAGCGAGAGTTTGAATGGAGCCCTCCTGAGTTCTAGTCTATCACTCTACACACCACACTGAGTATCTGGTATTATATTTCTTTCCAATTTGCTTTCCCCCCCCCCCCAAAAAAAAGACCTTTGAAACCCCATTAGTTCAATTACTAGCAAATCCTACTCCAACCCTGTCAGGATTTGTAGCTGCTGCTCTAAGTCCTGCAGGACTGGACTCTCACACAGCTGCTAAATCTCACCTGAGAGGCCTGGGGAAGTTTCCAGACCTTCATAAGCTTCACTTGGAGACCCTGGGTGGATTAGCTATATAAGAACTGGCCCTTCCTCATAGAGACTACCTCCAGCAATAAAGGTCTGAAGACTTGTAGTTGCTTGGCTTCTGGCTTTCTTGCCTTGTTCCTGAAAATTTCTGTCTGGTTCTTGTGGACTGTTGTTTTGCCTTATTTGAATCCTTGAACTCTTGCCTTGCTCAAGCTCCTCAGGACTCTCTGCCATGTCTGCTCTCCCAATCACCCAATGTGTAGCTTGTTTAAACTATGCTTTTTAATCATTAAGACCAGGGTTCCTCAAACTTGGCTCTATGTGTGTTCTTGGACTCCAATTATGAAAAGCCTAAATCAGCACACCTACTAATCTGGGCTTCTGGGAATTAAAGTTTGAGGAACCCTGGCCTGCATCTCTGGCTGGACTTGGACTTGTCAGCTGGCTTTGACATACAGAGAGACACACACGGATGTTTCTAAGATGATTTGTTCAAACTTTTAACTGAATAATGTTTACATTACTTTTATATTCAGGATTTATCCTCCCATAACCCAGACTAAGACATAGGTCCCAGGTGTGATTCAGAAGAATTAGCATGGATTGGTTGACATAAGAAAAGATTCCAGCCAAAATATTGCTGGGGTAATTTGAGATAAATATGGAAACCTAGGGCTTCCTAAGATTTATATAAATTGCATTATGATGTTGCCTGTCATTTTACTTCTCAATACACAGATATGCATGACCTGTTAAATTTTACAATTTCTCCAACTGCTGGCTTTTTCCAACTGCATATTTTGTGTCCAAATGTGCATTGAAACAAAACCAATACCAGCTTTTGGGGTTTTACATTTGTCAAATTGAGGGAGAAACAGTGACCGGGAATCCATTGGATTTCACCATAGCCACTTCTATTTCCTTTAGTAGTGCTGCTGTTTCACATTTCCTGTATTTTTATTAGCTTTGGTATGTGCTCTCTCCCTTCCTCTCTCACACATAGGTCTTCTACACTAATGGTGTCTGTCACCTGCTTCTCCTGCCACATCCTTGCTTATGGGCCCCAAGGGAGAAGTCTTGGTTCCACAATCCCTCCTCTTACAAACACATCAAGCTACCAATACAGGCATTGAAAGGGCTTAAATGGTCATACTCTCTATGAAACTCAGTAGACTTATGCCTGAATATCTTCGATTAGAACTGCAATTCACAGCTTGTATTCCATTGGCAAATATTACATAGGGCATAATCTGAGCTAAGTCTTCAGAGTGTTCAACTCTAAAATGTGAACAAAAATATAGGACAGAGTCTTAATCATGTTAACAGAAGGTTAATAAAATTCATCATAAACACTCTGGTTTGTGATTGTGGGATATCGTGCTTCTGCATGACCCAATATCAATATTATGCCTGCATTATCAGAAGGAAAAGGGAGTTTTACATAGCAAAGGGCAATCTAATTGTTGTCATCACCAATGGCAGCAGTCAGGGTTGTCTATATTCACATAGGACCATTCAGATAATAACATTAAGGAAGGGAAGATGCAAGACGCTAACTAGAAACTTACAATATGCATAAAGCAGAGAATACTACAGTTGTAATTGTTCATTATATACTGGGCTATGCTGATATGTTCTGTGAAAGAACTATGCTATACTTTTGGATGGTTTTACACAAGTTGCGTATGTGTATACATTGTATATAAGCATTTAGATATATGTGTGTAAATTAAATATATATACTATGCGATAATGTGCTGTAGTTTCCTTTTTTCTTTTACTATATTTATAAGGTCACCCTTGCTCGAAAGCCATTTGTATCCAACTCTAGGGTTCAGTGCTCATCTCTGTTTATAACCAAAGAGCCAGTGCTGTGTGCATCTGCAGATGTTTCCATGGGCACGTGGCAGGCAGGCATCAACACAGAACACTGTTTACCTTCATACTATATTTATAGTGGGATATAGTAATATCGCCCCCTTGCTCTTTTTAATTGTCGGGCTAATTTTTAATTGTATTTTTAATTGGAGGTTTTACTGGTTTTAAGTTTTTTATCGTTCTCTAGTGGGATTTATCTAGTTTATGATGTAATTGTTGTATAAATATTTATACAGCCACAAACAAGGCCAAAAATCTTTGGTCTAAAAGTCCTTGGAAAGGGCTAAGAGGAGAGTCAGCAGAAGAATCTCTCCAAGTTTGGTGTGTCTAAGTGGCTGAGTTATGCCCCCCTCCCTGTCACTCACTGAATTCCCCCCAAACCAGCTAGTGGTGGTCTAAGACTTTTGCACAGTACTGTATATGAAAACAGCTTAACAAAGCATGATTAAAGCAAAGAGAGAGAATGGCTTAGTAGCCATTTGATTTCCTTGACACCAATTTGTATTAACTTTTGGTATGACTTCATATAAGATGTAGTTATTAATTTAAAAACATATTTGAAAGCTAAAGACTCTTTTTCTTTCCTGCTGCAACATTTCAAGTACCAGACAAAGAGTACAGCAGTTCTTAGCCTCTAACCTATGAATATGTGTTTAGCTTAGCCTTCCTGGAAAATGATTGTAAAGGACAAGGGAGATAAATGGTGGGCTGGCTGTGGTGCTTGCTTGGCAGTAGTAGGAGCATAAAGCTTAAAGTCTACAAAAGTCCATTATCATGGTCTATATTTCTTTTCAGGATGTCTACAAACAGACATTCCAGAGGCCTACATTTGAGAAAAGAAGCGAGATTTGACTGACTGATTGATTCTGAGGTCTCTGGGCTATTGTACTACTAATGGAATATTCACAGGTCAGTTTGCTGAATGTTAATTTATTATTATTCTTTGCTTCCTCTTTTACCCCATTGGGTGCTGAGGGAAGGCATGGTTCTTGTTCTGGCACTTTTAGCAGCCTACAGTGGTGTTATTTGGTGCTCTTGTAATATTTCTTTGATGTTATCTCTCCACCTGCCTTGTGGTCTTTGTCCTTCTCCTCTTTCCACATACACTTTGTAAGGTATGGAATTCCAAGACATTCTCTCCAAACGAATAAACCACTTCATTTGTTGTCTCTGCATGTATTTGTTGTCTCTGTATGTTAATTTAATTTAAAAAATGAATTTCTTTACATCAAAGTAAAATAGTAATACAATAAAATGAGGCATAGCATTAAAGGTAAAGGTTTCCCTTGCTTGAAAGCCAGTCATATCCAACTCTAGGGTTCAGTGCTCATCTCTGTTTCAAAGCCGAAGAGCCAGCGCTGTCTGCTTCTGCAGACATTTCCATGGTCATGTGGCAGGCATGACTAGACACCGGAGTGCACGGAATGCTGTTACCTTCCCACCAAAGTGGTCCCTATTTATCTACTTGCAATTTCTTGCTTTCGAACTGCTAGGTTCGCAGGAGCTGGGACAAAGACGGGAGCTCATTCCATCCTGCAGTACTCGGGTATCGAACTGCTGACCTTCCGCATCCCAGTCAGCGTCTTAGCCACTTGAGCCACTGCAGTCCCACATTAAAACAAATTCTAAATTATAATGACAGCCCAGCTTGGCAAGAGTTTAAAAGAGCTTTTAAAAGTTACCACGAGACTTCACATTTGTTTTATGTCTTCAGACAAAAATCTATTTAAAAGCCTAGGGCTTGGTTTTGTTTGTTTGTTTGTGAGAAGGATGTCAAACTAGACAGGCCACCCAAGGAAGGACTTTCCCTAGCCAAGTGTTGCCAATTCAGGAGTTTAATGTAGGGAATGGGCATAGAAGAGCTATTGGTACTAGAGATTTCTTACTCTTGTGAGGGAAAACTCATGCAGGTTGCATGTGCCTGCTTCCTTCATTTTACCAGGAATCTTCTTGGAATCTGATGGCTATGCAAAAGAGTTTGTGCTGGATTTATTGAGACATTGTTGGCTAAACCTAACTTTTCAAACGTAGTATCTTGGGATGTAATTACACTGAAAAGTTTATTCACAGTGATTCAGTTCTGCTGCAGTTTCTTTTGAAGCTTTAGTAATGGTAGGAATGGACTGGGATCATAATGATTGCTCACATTGGGCTTGAAAGTTTAATCAGCTTTTCACAGTCTACTATTTTTTTTAAAAAAATCATGTCAGAAGCACACAAAGGTGCTTTCTGGGTTGAAATGATTTTTTCTGCAGGAACTCCTCTCATAGTCTGTATTATGATGCTATGAAATTAGCATTCCCATCCAACCCTCAGCCCCGACACCTTTCCATGGTCCCTCCTCCCCCTCTTCCATCTTCTTTTTTTTTTTTGGTACAATCAGCCTTTGCAAATTCCTTTATGGTCTATTGTGTTGTCCCTTTGGTTCTGAGGTGTTGAACACTGTTCTGGAATAGTTCCCATCATTCCAAGCACATCAGAAGAACAGTTCTCATTTCATTTCAATCACTTCTTCCTATTATCATTTTCCTAAGTTTCTTCTTTCCTGCAAAAGTGCTCTAGTGCTAAAGTGGTATAGCAGATGACTGGATCATCATTCTGGATTAACCCTCATGTAATTTCTATTTTGTCTTATATTTCATGCAATACCATTGTTGTTCCTTTTACAAAATTCTCCAATACACTCAGTCACTATCTTTATTATTATTATTATTATTATTATTATTATTATTATTATTATTATTATTAATAATAATAATAATAATAATAATAATAATAATAATAATAATAATAATAATAATAATAATAATAATAATAATAATAATAATAATAATAATAATTGGATTTTTACCCCGCTCTACTCAAACACAAGGTCGACTCAGAGCAGCTACAACAATCAATACACATACAATTACAATATCATAATAATACACCTAATCATAAATGAAATAAATAATCAGAAATCAACAATAGTACAAAAGACACAACATTAAAATATTAATAATCAATAGTTTAAATATTCAGATACAAGGTATAAAAGACAACAATCAAATATCAAAAGCAATGCAGAACAAAAGGATGTTGTTTGGAGAATGGATAGGAGATAAATATGAGAGAATGAAGACATGCTGATAAGCTGGTAAAGCGACATACTGTATTGCTAATCTCATCATTCATTAAAAAAATTTTTTTTAAAGGAAGTTGATTGTGACATCAGAAACAATGTGGGGTGGTGTTCCCACAGCCCTGAACATTACACCCAAAAGCTAACTGCAGTGAAATTCTGACTATAGACACATCCCTCCCCTCCAATAATGCATCCCCATGGGAAAAATGCCTTTTCTAATCATACTAATATGAAAAAAAGCAGAAACTCTCCAGCAGCACAGAAAAAAGCCACAGATGAATTCAATACAGTCTTTGTGTCATGTGGGCAGCAGAAAAAAGAAATCAAATTGGCCCGTTTTGTAAGTAGGGTAAATCATGATGTGTTTGATGGTGTAGTTAGCCACTGAGTTTAGAAACAGTACCCTCATTGCTTTGCAATGAGTCTTTTACCTTGAAACCACTTCAGAAGGAAAAAAAACTACAGGCAATAAAACAAAAATAAAATAAAATATCCTTTTGAAGCATTATCATTTCTTCCCCTTTTAAATTAGTCACTCTATCTGAAGAAGTGTTCTGCAAACTCATTGTGCCTCACAGAGTCACTGCAAGGAATAGAAATTTAACTCTAAAAGTTTTTAAAACATCCTCGGCCCTACTATATAGAAGGCAATGCTTCTTTTTATATTCTTCCTCACAGAATTATGGATTGATACTGAATAGTAGAGTAGTGGAGAGTACTAGGATTGTCAAGCTTCAGAGTGCCATCTCAAGTCTCAAGGAATTGCTATGCTACTTTGAGTCTCTGTGCAAGAAGACATATGCCATGACAATGGGTGCTAGAGGAGAATAAAGTTTGCTTTTTCCTTAATGAGGCTATTTTCAAGTCTGGAGCCTATCTCGTTCTATTGAAAATTTGCACAAGGGGCCCCTGGCTCAGGTTTGAGCAGCTTTTATGCATCAGTCAAGAGCAAAAGAAAGGCACTGTGGAGACAGATGGAAAGTGTACATACTTGGATGCGCGGGGGGGGGGCGAATCAATCTGCTCATCTGTTCCAAGTGTTTTGGAAGCTCAGCTGTTAAAAATCTGGCTTTGGCTTCAAAAACCATGTCTTTGTTGATGAGTTTTGGCTTCCAACAATGGTGGTTAGGAGCAGTATAATCTTCTCCATAGGAAGAATGGTTGTACATTTTGTTTGGGTCCAAGACCAAGAATCTTATACAGTTCATAAATGTGATCAAGTTTAGAAACATGAGACCATTTTAATAAAATTTAAATGTCAGAGTAAGCAACAATGACAGGCTGTTTATTTATTTACACTCATGCACAGAGTTAGCTTCAGAACTGTGTTTTTGCTTTTTACCTTTAACTCAGTGTAAAAGCTGTAATCTTATTTATTTTTCCTGCTAAGAACAGAAATGTACTAATGGCAACTTGGATGAATCCTGCATATTTGATCATATTTTAAATATAAAATAAGCTTCAATGACCACCTTTTCCTGAAATTAGCTTAAGAGAAAAACCTGTGAAGATTAAGAGAGCCGATGGAAAAGATGACAGTGTCAGGCTCACATTTCACTACATGCAAGCTCCATTCTCTACATTACAATGACTTACATTATAATTCAAAGAATAGTTTTCACAAGTTTACTGTCTCTTAGTAATGATTCAGCCAGAGTTCCCAAAACACAGCTTCTGCCTTTTTCTGTGTGAGAACTATATCAATCCAACTCTGTTCAGTTGCTCAGTGTCAATGAGCACCAAATGACTGCAGAAAGCTACTCCTGGTCAATGAAAGAGACTTCACCTGTGACTGTGATTTGTTATAGGATCACATGTTTATATGAATGAGTCCACTGGTTCTCACACCATTCTAAATCACTAGCTAAACTGTTGTGCTGTTCCTTATATGAAGCTACAACTATGAGACATGTACATTCTAGGAATGTAACCAATAGTCACTAAATGATTGAGGCTGCCTCTCACCTTGATAAGAAATTTTCAAGCCTCACAAGACTCTTCAATGTGTAATTTGCACAGGCTGTCTCGGTACAAAACTAGGATGCTTACCTTTGAGAAGCAAAGCATGAACAAGTAAAGAAGCACTGGCTGATTGTTCAAAATGATTCAGGCAACCTCTCTGATGCCACTAATCTTCAGACTTTCCAATGACAAAGCAGAAGCCATTGTTATCATGTACAATGTGTCTTAAAGCATGATTAGTGTTGAAGGATTATTTGTACATTTTTACTTAACCTGGGGGAAGGTTCTTGCTCTCATTCTTTTATCTTGCTGAGAGTCACAAAATGTCTTGCCCTCTCATGGGAGTAAGACTCATTCTGTGTTTATTCATCCTTACAGGCAAGGATGTCACCAGGGAGAATGTACTGTATGTCCCTGGAGCAGACTTGCTCAAATGTAGCTCCATATCAGAACTCTCTTCTCAACTGCCACAGATGGGCCTGGGAAGGAAAAGCAGACACCATGTCACAGATTGAGCTGCCAAGACACTATTGCTTCAGCTATGGCAATGTTGTTAAAGGCTTGCTATGTAGTCAGACTTTTAAAAATGTGATTCCATGTCTATTGTTCTCCTTTGCAGGCGCACCCCCCAATAACGGACTCAGACACTGATGAAAGTGGATAACGGCATTGGGCCACATTTATTGATTCATGCCCTAGTCCGAATTATAAATTTCTATTGGTAATTGACCAATCATAATTCTTAAGGCAAGCAGGCCGAAGTAACACTGGTAAGGTACCACCCAAAATTGCCGACGGCAATTGTTACAATGTATCTATTTGTATCAATTTGTTTGTTGACAACAAACAAATTGTTGACCGTAGTCAATATCTAACTAATGACCCCACCCTCTGATGCGTATCCGTGAAATCACGGGGTGATGCATGCTGTCTAGCTGTAGCCATCACCCCGTTGCCTGGTTCGTCGTTGACCGGACAACGATTAATCCAACTTATGCCTGTCTAGTGTTGTCCAGTCAATTGCGAACCTGCCGGATACCTGTGGGTCATAAATGTTTACCTTATCAGTGCTACCCGCCCATGTGACCAAAGTCAACAGCAGCAACAGAAACCCCTATATGAAACCATAGCAACAGTGTGGGATGGGCGAAAAAACCAGGACCCAAGAGCCAATTGAGAGTCCCAGCCAAAAATTCCCACCCGGCCCCGAAGCGACCAAAATATCACACTGTTAACTAGGGAGGGGGTGGAGGGGAAAAAACTTCTCCGCTCCGTCGCTTCGCAAAATGGCAGCGCGGCTGCCTCGTGGCCACCCCTTTTATAAGGGAGCTGGCCACGCCCCCTAACTACCCGGATGCCTTCGTCCGGTGGGGGGGGGCGCAAAGAGCGCGGCGGCCATTTTGACACCGCACTTGCATTGCAGGCGCACCCCCCAATAACGGACTCAGACACTGATGAAAGTGGATAACGGCATTGGGCCACATTTATTGATTCATGCCCTAGTCCGAATTATAAATTTCTATTGGTAATTGACCAATCATAATTCTTAAGGCAAGCAGGCCGAAGTAACACTGGTAAGGTACCACCCAAAATTGCCGACGGCAATTGTTACAATGTATCTATTTGTATCAATTTGTTTGTTGACAACAAACAAATTGTTGACCGTAGTCAATATCTAACTAATGACCCCACCCTCTGACACGTATCCGTGAAATCACGGGGTGATGCATGCTGTCTAGCTGTAGCCATCACCCCGTCGCCTGGTTCATCGTTGACCGGACAACGTTTAACCAACTTATGCCTGTCTAGTGTTGTCCAGTCAATTGCGGATACCTGTGGGTCATAAATGTTTACCTTACCAGTGCTACCCGCCACACGGAGAGGCTTCAATAAAGGCTCGACGCCCCCCCAGACCGTCAGCTCGGTCAACAGGCCTGCTCGCCAGTCACCTAACAGGAGGTCCATACCTCCTCGCGACAGATGGACCCCATCCCCTGCGTAAAGGTCATAATTTTGCAGACTAATGGCGGGGTGACGACTGACCCGCCCCCAACCCCTGTCGACAAGGAACCGGGAAACAGCCCTGTTTACCATGCGTCTAGCACGGTCAAGGGCCTGGAGGTCGAACCCTCCTCTATAAGTGTGCCGTGGTACCATGTCTGAACAAACGAGGGTTGTGGCGGGCCACACGTAATGTAGGTAGGCGAGGTCGGCGCAAATCGCATGCTTCAGCGATAAGCCGGTGACCTGACCTAAATCATTGCCCCCAAGGTGTATGATCAGAATGTCAGGCGGGTCAGCATTCCGGCCTGAAAAAAGGAATGGCAACAGTTCCCGCCATAACATCCCGGGCTTACCATACCATGTGAGACTTGCGTATGCACCCAGTCCCAGTCGGGGTCCCCACTCTGTCGCCGCAGCGTAACGCGCTGCCATGTGCACGTAGCTATGGCCCACCAGCCATACTGTCACTGGTGTAATACGACACCCAGGGTCTGTCAAGGGAAAAAACGAGGAAGAGAAAAGGTGCGGTGACTCAACTGGTACTCACGGTGGAAGAGGGCGGACATAAAACTGAAAACATTGCAAACCCCACCTTCCCATGCTGCGTATTTCAGCCCCGGAGTACCCAAAAGCAGCCGCAGTGGAAGCCGCCCCTATCCTGAATGAATGGGTGCCGTAACGGGCCCCTGGGAGGCCAACACTGGCCAGCGCTTTGCCGGTCACCTTCCAAAACTGAAATTTAGTAAGGGGAGACCCATCTTGGTGACAGAAAAACGGGCCATGGTGCGTGCCACGCAGTGCAAGGAAATCCTGTAGGGCACCAATCGGACAGATGTCTGCCAAAGAACATCGTAGCAGTCTTACTCCACTGCCTACGCCGTGCTGATCCGTTTTAGAGGAGCGTATCCTCAACTGAGCCCAATCATTGGCCACATAGACATCTTCGAGTTCCAGTGCCCTACGACTTGCATCCGCCTTAGACAGCATCACAAGCTCGCTGATGCGGAGCGCTCCAAAAAAGGCCACCGTTGTAGCCGCATGAAACAGGGCTGCCTCATACCTATCAAAACATAGGTCATGCCAGCCCCGAGCTAGTTGGGTAAGAACCCCTGGGGAAATTGGGTGGCGGTCGTCCGGGCTACGCCCACGCTCCCGCACCCACCCCTCCAAAACTTGTCTCACACAGAAGTCAGCGGTATTGTCCGCATGACCGCCTACTTTGGCCATGAAAGCCAGCGCTGAGAGTCTGGATGCTATGGTACGAGGCGCGAGGCCCTGGGCATGTAGGTGAACCATAAATCGAAGGATGTGGGCCACTGGGATCGGCCAGGTGTCTGGCAGCCGGAATTGGGCACAGAATGCACGGAAAGAATTGAATGCGTGGTGATACGCCTTACGCGTGCGTGGCGCTAGTGACATGCCGATCGCCCGGTTCACCTCTCCTTGCCAATGGTCCATATCTCATCCGGGAGTGGCGAGGGAAATTCCTCCGCATGCGGGGCCAAGGCGCGGAACCGGGAGATCTGCAGGCGGGACAAAGCGTCAGCGATATCATTATTAACACCCGGGACATGCCTGGCCCTGAACAGCACAAACTGGCGCACCAGGTCCATGACCCTGGGTGATTTAGAGGTTTGTGAGTTGACAATGTGGACAACGGCCGCATTGTCACACCAGAAATGAACAACCGAGTTGGCCCACTCCTCACCCCATAGCATCAAAGCCCCCAGAATGGGAAAAAATTCCAGATAAGTAAGATCACGCAGGCGACCCGTGCCCGACCAGGCTGGTGGCCACCCACCATAGGCCCACTTCCCATTGAAGTACATCCCATAACCCAGGGATCCCGAGGCATCGGACTGTATCTGGAAACGAGGTGAAGCCAGAAGGTCAGACCTCCAAAATGACACCCCATTGAACTCCCTCAGGAACTGGAGCCAGATAAGCATATCTGCCTTAATACCCCGGGTCAGTCTCACCCTATGGTGGGGCCTGGATAAGCCTGTCATGGCGTCGCACAAGCGCCGAGCAAATGCCCTGCCCGGCGCAACCACCCTGCAAGCGAAATTGAGGTGACCATGTAGCACCTGGAGTTCCCGCAGTGGTGCCTTGCGTTTAGCAAGCAAGTCCGAGATAAGGGCCACTATCCTTGACACCTTATCCCCTGGTAACCTAGAAGCCTGTGCTACCGTGTCAATCTCCACCCCCAGGAAGATTAGCTGAGTAGATGGGCCCTCGGTCTTTTCGGGCGCTAAAGGGACACCAAGTTCCTCCATTAGCATCTGAAATGTGTTGAGGAGACGTGTGCACGTGTCCCAGCCCCGTTCACCCCCGAATAAAAAATCATCCAGGTAATCGGCTACAGACCGGGACCCTGACCTGCGGACAAAAGCCCACTGTAGGAAGGTGCTGAAACGCTCGAATGCCGAGCATGATATGGAACAGCCAAAAGGCATGGCCTTATCGAAATAATATTCTCCCCGGAACTTGAAACCCAGCAACTCAAAGTCACCCGGGTGGACCGGCAAAAGTCGAAAAGCAGACTTAATGTCGCACTTAGCTAACAGTGCACCCGGGCCACATGAGCGCACCATACGCAGCGCCTGGTCAAAAGATGTATACCTGACCGAGCAAAGGGAATCAGGGATAGCATCATTGACCGATCGGCCGGCTGGGTAGGACAAGTGATGAATCAGGCGGAACTCACCCGGTGATTTCTTGGGCAATAAGCCCAAGGGTGACACTTTAAGGTTGGGGAACGGGGGTGCAGGGAAAGGGCCAGCGACCCTGCCCGCATCAATCTCCTTAGTAATGCTGGCAGCCGCCACCTCCTCCCTTCCCCTAAGGGACAAAAGGTTGGGTGCGTCTTGGGGGGACCTATCTCCCGTGAAAGGAATACGAAACCCCAGTCGAAAACCCTGAAGCAGGTAAACTGCATCTGCCTCCCTCGGGTACAATGCGAGCCAACGCTCCAACATGTCCATATTAATTGGGGAGGGGGCCTTTCGATGGACCAGCTCCCTCTGCGGCAGTCTTGCCAGCCCCTTGACCACCCCTACCCCTGCCCCGCATCCCTCCAGGCCTGGGGCAGGTGGATGCAGCATGGGGGCCAGCACAAGAGGGGCACTCATGCCTGTACCGGCAATTCTTCCTATTGCAGGAACCATTGGACGAGAAAGTCCAGCACAGCAGGCGGGCTGGAACCCCCTGCCCCGCCACCTGGCGGGGTACCTGCGCTGGGGCCGCTCGCTGGACCGCGTGTCCGCAATGGTATCTTTCCCCAGGCGCCGGGCGCGTGGGAGTCATATATAGAAGCCACAGCTTCTGGCAGGGCTCGTCCCACCTCATCTCTGGGTGCAGGGGAATTCGCATACGGAATTCTTCATCGTAAGCCAACCACGACGGGCCCGGGAAGTCAACCATCGCCCGGTATATATTGTCCAAATACTGGACCATCGGGATTGCCAGATCTGGCCTGGCCCTGAGGTACACTGCCATGTATATGAGGTACGCTGGCAACCAGTTGGCCCACGTGCGTGGCGGCTTGCGACAACGTGCCTGTTCCTTATCCTTCTCATCCTGGCCCTCCCTCTCCTCCTTGGTGGATTCTCTGTTAAGAAGGGAGAAGATGTCCACATACTCCCCATGCCAGATCTTTTCTTTGGTAGCCTGGGCCAGATGATCCCCAAGGGGCAAGGAATACCCCGCTGTCGGCAATACCGACACCGGCACGGTGGGAACTGTGGGCATTGCAAAAGGAGCCTGGATCAACCCGGTAACCCCTAACACGTTCCCAACTGAGTAGGAGGTGCCACCCCAAACAGGGCCCTGGGTGGGAAGTGAAGTCGCCGGGTGGGGCGTCGGCGACTGAACCGTCACGCCACCCGCGTGAGGCCATGGCCACTGAAATGTTCCCCCCAAGGTATCTAGGTGTGTGGGTGCGCTAGGTTGAACCGCATACTCACATGCTGCACCCCCGTGGGCCGCCCCCACCGGGGGTTCCGGCCCACTGGGGGCGTCGGAGCTCACGATCGCAACTGAGCTCGTCGATGGGGCCTGCTCCGCACCAGCCTGTTGATTGGGGAGCTGCGAGGCAGTGGCCGACGCCGGCCCACGCGCCTCGGGCAGCTCGACCCGTCCCGCCGCCTGCCGTTGCCCAGCAGACGAAGCCGCAACATGGGCCAGAAGGGCCTCAACATTAACATAGCCCCCCAATCCCAGGGGGGGCAAAGGGCCAGCCGGCCCACGGGCCGCAGGTGCCGGTCCAGGTCCCTGGACCCCGGGGGCCGAATACGGCCAAGAGCCCAGGCCCGGCCCCTGCAGGGCCGGGGGCATACCCTGCCAGGGTAGGGAACCCAACCACCCCCCATGGCTGGAACCCCCCGCAGGAAGCTCCGTACTAATGGAAGAAGGCCCCGAAGAATGGGCCATGCCAGGGGCAGTGGCCATTGCTTGCGGGCCGGGGGCCGCGGCCCCTGCCGGGCCAGTATGTGGACGGCCCGCCTCAGGCCAAGGGGCTATCAACCCCATCCCACCGGTCCCGGTGGGCTCTGGCAAGGGGGGCTGCTGAGGAGGTGCAGTCGCGGTCCTCCGACCCGGCTGGCACGTCCGCAGTTGCCTTCTTCGTAGAGGGCATAGCAACGATCTGCTGGGAAGCCGGAAAAAGAGAAGGAAAAACGCCGCCCAATAGGCTTCCCGGCGAAAAGGAAAGAGCGACGGAGGTAAGAGGGAAAAAACTTCTCCGCTCCGTCGCTTCGCAAAATGCCAGCGCGGCTGCCTCGTGGCCACCCCTTTTATAAGGGAGCTGGCCACGCCTCCTAACTACCCGGATGCCTTCGTCCGGTGGGGGGGCCCGCAAAGAGCACGGCGGCCATTTTGGCACCGCGCTTGCATTCTACACCCAATACTGTTGTCCAAGAGAAGACTTCAAGCTTTACATTATTGAAGTCACTTCAACCTCTTGTGTTACATGTCTCCTTTTTCCCATTGGCGCTCTTCACCAGATGGCTATTAAATGCTGTGCTCTGCGAGTTTGCCATAGCACATAAACCTTTTATGTTGAACTTTGATCACCTCATACTAGTACCACTATGAAGGATTCTTTCCACTGCTGGACATGAACCTGTTGTGAGTCTGGCCCCTGGCCCAGTTCTGGCCCACCTTGGGTATGAGGACTCTGAGGATGAGGGGGAGGAGCTGGCAGGACCCCCCTCCCCAGGACTGCCCCCCCGACATTGCCTCAGCCTCTGTTGGAACTCCAGCAGCAGTCTGACAGTGAGAATGTTCCTCAACAGCAGCCGCAGCTCACAGACAGCTCTGGTGACGAGGTGTGGCTGGACGCTAGACATCGGAGCAAGACAAAGCGTCTCCAACAGAGGCAGAGAGAGAGGAGGGCCAGGAAGGAAATTAGGAAGCATCGGGCCACACCCCATGTGTGGGAATGTATCTGGTTTCTGTCTGCCTGTCTTCCTACACATTTTGTAAACAAAGGCCTCTTTGTATACATGAGAGACAACGGTTAATATTGGGCATGCGTAGAACAGTGAGAAGAATTCTCCTTATTTCTCCTTATTTGGTTCTGGCGTTCTGATTGGTTGTGTGTACCTTAGTTTTGTTTCTGATATACTCTGTTTGAATAAAGAGACGCCATGATTATTCCTTTGTTCAGCCAAGACTGCAGTCGTGTGTTTTTCTTTCTATCTCTGTTTCTTCCTTACTCTGCCTAATGAAGCTGGACTCCTTTAGGCTTCTTAACTCTTCCTTTGTTTATCTGGGGCTATAAACTGCTCCTTATGAGGCTGATTTAGATCTTTACATGGATCGAATTTCTACAAGTGGTGCCCCGTTGTGAGGCGTTTGAATGAAATTCAAAGAACGCTTTGAAATCTGCTTCAGCAATTAGCAATTAACACCTCATAATTGGCGACTGGGGAGGTCTATTGTCATTCACCCACGACCAGAGGAAAGGTCAGTCGAGCGCTCGAAATTCATCCAAATTACATTGGATCCCACAGGGTGAGTGAAGATTTATTATGGTGTGTGTGTTAGCTTCGCCAGAGCAGGTGCTTTGTAAAGATATCTCATATCTTCTGAATAAGAATGGGAAACGGGCTGATACGAAGGAAGTACAACAGCTGGTCCAAGTTGTAGGAAAAATCTGTCCTTGGTTTAAATATGACTGTCTGGACTTAAAAGATTGGAATAAGGTTGGGAATGAATTGCAGAAGCATGATGGGGTTTCTGTCCCAGTGCAATATACCTGGAATGAAGTCAGAAACTGTCTTCAAAGACTTACTCCAAGAAATATTTTGTTGTCCCAGCGGCTTGCTGGTCCCCTTCCACAGCTTTTGCCCCCAGCCAAGGGAGGGAGTCTGACTGCCCCTCCATCATATGAGAAACAACAGCATGAGCCCCCTGATGAAGGTGGGGGTGGAAATGGAGATGGGACATTATATCCTGCCTTGCAGCAATCAAGCACTTTTAGCCCTACAAAAGACCTGTCCTCTGCTGCTTTAACTGCAGCTGTGCTGGATATGGAAACTGTTGCTGTATATCCAGTGAACAGAGAGGCTCTTGCAAATGGGACTGCTGCAATACTGCCTGCCAAGTCTAAAAAAACAACTAGTGCCAGCTGATTGGGAACAAATGGTGGGGACCTCATCACAGATTGAAGCTATTAATGCATGCAAAGTGGCAGGAAGCAAGGAGTGTGATTCAAAGGGAAGCACAGGAGACCTCAGCTCACCCCTGAAGCAACCCTCATCACAAAAGCAGGAGAAGCTGAGTAGTAAACTTGATACCTCACGTTTGGGCAGGAAGATCCTACAGAAGTGGAAGGATGGCCCAGAGGAGGAATGCAGAAAACCCAAGCCCAAAAAGGGGTCTTATTGCAAGTACAAACTAACAGATGCAGTTTGTCATGAAGTTGAGATTCAGATGCTGCAAATGAAAGAAGTCCAGAGGAAAAGGGGTGTGGATCCTTCCTCTATGGACAGCAGGCTTTTGCAAAAATACAAGGAGGGAGAAGACATACTCCAGTTTTTGGCCGATTTTGAATTGCACAACCCTCAAACAAAGAGATCCAGAGTGGGTTGTCCCAAGTTTCAAGCATCAGGATTGCAGGGAAAGCAAATGGGAATTCCCTGTACTGTTCTTCTGTGTGAAAGTTACTTGCAACTTCTGGAGAAGTTCTTTGCCTTCATACCTCATCTGCCTGCCTTAATACAGATGGGTGTGGCTGGAGCATGAAGGAATGTGTGTTTGCCTGAAAAGCTGAAAAGGGGGGTTGTCTGGTTGTCTTGTGAATTCAGTGAGAATTAATTTATGGCCTAATTTCAACCTTGCCATGCCAAGAACTGTGCTGGAGAGAAGATAAGTGTTTAAGTTGTAATCTGAGAAGAAGAAAGCTTCAATCAACATTTGGACTTTTAATTTGGACATTTTAATTGGACTAAAAAGTTTGTGTGGACGCTAAAGAAGAATTGGCCTTGTTTGCATTATAAAACCTGAAAACCTTTTTAAAGAAAAAAATTGTCTACCTGCTCATGCTATGAGTGTGAAATGCTCTAATGATATTTGTACTGTATTTGATTTACCATGCTATGCTGGTTTTAAGTTATTGAATGCCTCTTTCACTTACACCTAGTGAGAGAAGAAGAAATGTAATGCCTTACTCATGTAATTGGGGAGTGAGAAATGCTTGCTAGAATGCAACAGAGACCTCCTTCATGTAAGGAAGAAGAGAAATGTTCATGTTTTGTTCATGCTTAAATGTTTTGCTTATTCTCTTGCAGGGGAAAGACCTGTCTTTGCTTATGTTATATTTTGCCTTATGAAACTGCATATCTCAAGGTACCTCCAGAAGTACATGGAAGAGTTTTCAGTACCCTACACCTGTAAATGGGTTTGTGATATTGCATTTGTGTTAAACGTCAGGCATGTTTCATGTTTAGTTACATGGTGCTAGTAATAACATGGCACTGGTCATCAGACAGGGCATGCTCCTGTTTCTTAGGGGAGTGTCTTCCTAAACCATTGGTCATTTATTGGCAACAAGGGGATCCTGAGTGGAAGGGTTCCTGCTGGAGCGATCCGCCCATGGAGAGAGAAGAAGGTTACTCAGCTCCTTGACGGTGGTTCGCCAGTAGACTAAGTTTGCTGACATTTGTTCTTTTCTTTCTTACTGTGCTTCCAGCTGTAAGGACAATGACTCATGGGGGCAACCCCAACTTTTGGCTTCGTCATGCTAACTATATGTTTGAGGTTCATGGTAAGAATGCAACGTTATACTATGAGCATCCACTGGCAGTGTCTCAAATGGCCATTCTTCCGGCATTGTTCAACACGCCTGAGTTGGTTATTGGACACTTGCAACATACTGATAGGTCTACACTCTTCTCTAATCCCCCAGAACAATTTAACAACACCCGCTGGCGAAGCATGACATTCAAGAAATACACTAAAGGGCTTTGTTTCTGCTGTCATAGTTCTGGGGTCTGGAATAGTAAATGGAAGCACTGGACTCAAGCAAAAAGGGTTTTGCAGAATGTAGGCAATTATACGGGTTGTGATGATTATTTTTGGTTATGGGGTAGTTATAACAGTTCTTATAAGCTTAATTTTACCTTGTTTAACACTACTATTGAAGATATATATGATGTGTTTCCTATGTTTACTCCTGATTATTCTGCTATAGATAGTGGTTCAATTTGCAATGGATGGCAAATCAAGGATCCCAACATGTGGTTCTTTTTTAATGGAGTTGCCACGAATTTCTATCCAGGACAATATCAATGTGCAACATTGGGTTATTTTACCTTACCAGTACAAGTGCAAATGCCGCTTCAGGCAGATGCCCGGTGCCGGAGAGCTGCTGCCGGTCCGATGGGTTCTGGTTGCAATGATGAAGTGATAATCGATGTTCAGCTTTCTGATGGTAGCTCCTGGGGGAGAGCTATAGGGGGTGTTATCACTGGAGCACTCACATTGGGATCATACCCAGGTGTCATTTCCCAGGAGAATAGAAGGTCCATTTTGGGACTCACCTGTAGGCTGGAGAAATCAATCAACGCCACAGGGAGGGTCATACGGGATCTTCAAATGGAAATCACTGAGCTTCATCAAGACCAAATGCAGGACAGACTGGCCATAGATTACCTGTTAGCAAAATCCGGAGGATTTTATAAGCTGGTCGGGAAACAGGGATGTCGGGTAAAATTCCAGGATCTGAATAATACTATTGAGAAAGAACTTCAGAATTTACAGGAGAGCATTACTAACAATGTACACACTGATGTTAATCTCTTTGATTGGATGACTTCTTGGTTGCCTGATTTGTCTGTCCTTAGACAAGTTTTCTTTTATGGGGTCTTTATTATTATTTGCCTTATATCTTTGTGTTTTTTCATTTATTGTAGCACTAATCTAATTTCTATGTGTAACACATGTCCACTGCGTAGAAGGGAGACATCGGGTTTTGCACGACGGCAATTGTACTCAATGAGGTATCATCCTCCGGAACAAGGTACCAGGAGTCAGGAGGGGTACGATGTCCAGGAGGACAGTAATGATGTATATGGAGGAGTAGTTATGGAGTATGATGACATGCAGGGGTATGATTAGCCGTCCCTCTCTCAAATTTAAATGAAAAAGGAGGACATGTGGGAATGTATCTGGTTTCTGTCTGCCTGTCTTCCTACACAAAGGCCTCTTTGTATACATGAGAGACAACGCTTGATATTGGGCATGCATAGAACAGTGAGAAGAATTCTCCTTATTTCTCCTTATTTGGTTCTGGCGTTCTGATTGGTTGTGTGTACCTTAGTTTTGTTTCTGATATACTCTGTTTGAATAAAGAGACGCCATGATTATTCCTTTGTTCAGCCAAGACTGCAGTCGTGTGTTTTTCTTTCTATCTCTGTTTCTTCCTTACTCTGCCTAATGTAGCTGGACTCCTTTAGGCTTCTTAACTCTTCCTTTGTTTATCTGGGGCTATAAACTGCTCCTTATTAGGCTGATTTAGATCTTTACATGGATCGAATTTCTACACCCATGGGGGGATATAAGGAGCCAGAACGCCGGGTGTGGCTCCATGACGGACAAAGTCATGTCCGTCCCTGCTCCTGTTTGCTTGTCTCCTCGGCTCAATGAAACTCTGGGCTGGATTTTTGGATGGAACTTGGACTTATCTTGGATATACCGTGCTGTGAGTGTTTCCCCAGTGGGAAAGTAAGAGGAAGGGGGAGACAGAACAGAACCCTTCTCATGGGAAGTCCAAGGGGATCATTAATTCGCTAGGTATGTAATGCAAAACCACACAAAGTTAGTTTTGGAGTTTGTTTTTTCTTCTTAAGTTCATATATTTTATTTGTTTATTTGTACCCCACCCTCCTGGTGTAAGTTCATCATAATGATCTGTCTATGGAGTGTGTGCTCAGATTACATTCTAATGGTCTTCTTCTTTCATCTCCTGATCAATCCCTGGATTGCCAAATGAAGCCACTTTCTTTGCTTTGTCATTGGCCAAACCTAAATCCTTACCAATGCATATTTCTGGCAATAGTTGTCAGACCAGTAAATGAACTGGATTCTGTATCTCTCCACATTCACACAGTATGTTGTTGTCCACCAGCAGCCTCCACTTGAGCATGTTGGTCTTGCATTTAGGTACTCCAACACTCAGCCTATTCAGAGTCCTCCAAGTGGTATAGGGGAGGATGAGTTCTTCATCTATATCCTCCTTTAATGTTGTTCCTTGTCCAGTTAGCTCCTTCCTTCATCTTCTAGGTTGGTTTTTCTCTTGCATGCCCTCAAGAATGTTTGTTCTTGCCATAAAGCTCTTCCTGGATCTGAGCTGATGGACTTGAGGCTCATATCCATTCAGAGGATGTCAAGGGTCATTTTTTGCTTAGTTCTCTCAGTTGCCACTGCTACTTCTCTCCTTCTCTTAAGTGGAGTGATACCAACAGGAAGGTATATGTTCTCAACTGATGTAAGTATGAGGCATCCTGTCACTATACACATTAGCAGTGATGTGAACTTGTTGTGTGTGTGTAAATGCACTCCATACTGGAGCAGCATACTGTGCTGCAGAGACACTCAGGGCCAAAGCTGTACACAGTGTGGATGGTTGAGTTCCCCATTTATAGTTTGTGAGTTTCCTGATGATGTTGTTCCTTGTACTAACTTTGGATTTGATGTTCAGGCCATGCTGCTTAAAAGAGTGTGTCCTGTCAAGTGTCACACTGAGTTATTTTGGTGCTGAACAATGCTGTAATCAGTTTCCTTGCCACATAACATCCAATGCAACCCTTGCCTCTCGGGTTTGAAAGCACACACTTGAGTCTTGCTTGTGTTAGGCTTCAAATGTAATACTGTTGTAATTCTTCAAGTGCTCCAGTAATTTTTCCAGCTACCTCATCAAAGCTTGATCCTTTTATGGCCATTGCTGTGTCATCCACATAGATGAACAATTTTGTATTGTCAGGAATTGGCTTATGTATTATACAGTGTTGGAGACAATATACTTGGGGCAGTTCATTTTTCTGCAACCTCCATCTGCTGTTCTTTCCATTCATTGTCACATAGAATCTCCAGTTACAAAGAAAGCTTCCAATGACTCTAGTAAGCTTGTAATCTCTGGTAAAATAGGAGTAGAATCCTAACAATTGACAGCAATGTACACTGCAGTTAGGTTAATGAAAGCCACTCCCATAATTAGGTTTCTTTTGATGCCATCCTCAATGTGTTGTGGAAAGCTAAGAATTGGATCACAACATGACTAGCTATTTGGTCTGCTGTTACTCCAGTATAGTTTTTCTGCAGCTGGGTTAAATCTCCAAAAAACAATTAAGGAGTTTCCAAGTTCATCTACTGTTCTGCTTCATATCCAGGTTCTAAACTATTGTGTAAAGAGCCTGCATCAGTTCATCAGTAGAGCCTGCATCCATTCATTTCAACAGTATCTTCCTGAAAATTTCCTGGTTGTAGAGTACCTGATACTCATCCAGCAGAGGTTTGATGTCATCAGCCAAGCCCTGGATAGTCAGAAAATTGTTTGTAAAACAAAACAAAAAAACCAGGGGGCCAAAACACTACAAAGATATCCCTCTTGTTGGCAGAAATATACATTATAAATAGTCCGTGAGAAGAAAAGGGAAATCCTTAGGGTATGATGGCATGTGAATGTCACAGCAGGAGTTTGTCTCACCTTCCAGAGGCTGCAAATTAACTTGCTTTGTTTTGTGATTGGTATTCAGGATTCAAGCATGAGATTCCTTTGAAGTCTGATTTCTCAGATGCTGAAGAGTGCTTCAGCCATGTCTCTCCATATTTATACCATCTGTTCCTGTCCCCAGAGTGTTGTCTCTACTTGTGGTTAGCCTTGTACAGCTTCTAGCAAAATGGCCTCTATCACTTCACAGAGTTGATAGGAATTCATCTCCATCTAATCGGGTGGCAAGTGACACCTGCCTTAGTCGCCTTCCATTTGGATTACTGAAATGTGCTCTCTGTGGAGCTGCCTTTGAAATGTGTTTGGAAATTTCTGCAGCTCCAGGGTGCTGCAGCTTATCTCCTGATGGGAGCCAGTTAAAGGGAGAACAGTCTTTCCTCCTTGCAACCCCTTCACTAGCTACCAGTCCATTTCCAGGCAGATTTCAAGGCTGACTTTTAGCCTGTAAACCCTTAAATAACTCAAGGCAACACCATTTGAGGGACCATCTCTCTCCATATTAGACTTCACGGTTTATAAGATTTTCAGGAGTGGCTTTTCTCTCAGTTTCACCACTCTCTCAGACACTCTTGGTGAAGACATGGGAGAGGGCTTTTTCATTAGCTGCTCTCAGGCTATGGAGGGAAACCTTTCCCTGCTGTCCTTCCAAGCAAAATACAAAGACTTTCCTGGTCAGGCCGACTGCTGATGAGGGAGGGTTGTTAAGGGGTCACGTCTTTTTTAGATTTTTTTTTATTGTCTTCATTGGATTTAATTTACTACCATTTGATAATTGATATGTTTGTGTTTCAATAGTGTGATCTTCCAGATAGGACACAATCTCAGAACAGGAGGTCTTGCTTTGACTTACAACCAGGTGTGCCAATGGTAAGAGACTATGAAGCTTCTCTGTGTCTTACTTTCTTTCTACCCGTTTTGTGGCTACAAGTCTGACTTTCTCTTTGTTCCTCTTTCTTTCTCCCTCTCCACCATCCTCTCGAAGCTGCAAATACTTTCTCTCTTCCTTTTCCCCTCCCTGATATTATCTATTTGCAAAGAGAACAGCCCCCAGATCACCAGCAGGTCCTTTTATCTCTTTGCCTCTTTCTCTTTACCAGAAATTCAAAGCGTTGCAACACACTGTCAGGGTATCTCAGTGGCGTTATATTACCATGTAATGGTTGCCTCCACTTCTGACTGAAATCAGGACTGTGACTTCAATATCCTAGTGTTAAACCTTGACACAGGAGCTGCCTTGCATAGCAGGATGACCATATTAAGAGGTTTCACATTGGCATTTGGTAAGCTTTTATGAGAAGTTTTAGAATTTTCTCTGCATTGAGCTTAAGCCACAGCAGAGCCATTACTAATCAGCTGAAGCTGGCCTCATGGGCTCCAGTGTTAAACCATGCGTCATTTTGCTGAAGCAAGCTGGCCTGATTAAAGAATCCTGTCATATTTTTGCACTGTAAAATGCTCTTTTCTATTCACACTTTGCAAAGTGGACACAATTCTGTGCAATACACAGATTGTTAGTATGTTGATGGAGCAAACAGAACAACCTCTGCCTTAGTACTGCCATGACACTAGTGTTGATTCTGCACTGGTCACTTGGTAACAGTACAAATTTAATAGGATGGGGAATGTTGCTGCAGGTCAATAACCTGTCCAGCCTCTTCTCCTAATTTCTCTCTTGCTCCCCCACCCATGCAAACTAAGTGAGATTCAATTCACTGGTCTGTAAACAGCTTTTGTCTAATCAGTTGCACTCCACAGGGAATTTTACATCAAAGGAGAGAGGGGTGGGGAGAGATGTGGATAGTAGGCTATTGCTGAAGAATTGTTCCTGTGGTTTTCTTCTTTAAAAAAAACAAAAAAGGTAGTTCTTTAACTGTTCATCCCAATGGTAAATATATTTCCTGCAAGTCTAACTTCATCTTGTGAGATGCACTTTGTTGCTGCAGAACTAAAATGCCAAGGGCCTAAGAAACTGTATTTGATCTACCACACTAGTTAAATAATTAACCACACTTCTACCCAGCTTTTCTGTCATTGAACTGAACTGCCAGTGTGCCTGACTCCCACTGTCCCAACTTTATCCTTACAAGAGCCCTGGAGATAGGTCAAATAGAGAGAGACTCTGACCTGTGTATTCTCTATTACAGTTCAGTGGGGCATGAATGAGGCTCCCTCATCTCAGCAGAACATTATAAAAAAGGATGCACACTGCATTCCTCTGAAGCTGAACTACCTAAAAAAAAAATCAAACTCTGTTTTTATCCATAGTTGCTACTGACTGGAGCAGAGGGTGACTCCCTCTCCCTCCATTTTAGGGTCAAGCACACACTCTGGTTCATTCCCCACCCCACCTGTTCACATGTTCTTCCTTCTGCCTCTTCCTGTGGCTGGAGATAGAAAGGAAGATATTCCATACCTGGGGGCCCTGGCAGTGGTGGGATTCAAAAATTTTACTATCTACTCTGTGGGCATGATATGGTGGGCATGACCAGGGGGTCACTGGAAAATGAACACTGCTTTACTTACAAACATGATTGCTGGGTCACAAAACTCTACCTGAATCACATCTGTGGCATACTAATAAATATCCCAGTTCTCATGGCAAGCCTCCTTATAACAGTTAATGTGACCCTCTGATCTTGTAGACCCCATGACTTGAAACAGATAGGGCTAGAGCAGGAATGCCAACCTTGGTGCCCCAGGTGTCCTTGGACTTCAATTCACAGAAGCCCTGATCAGCAGGTGTGCTTATTTGGGCTTCTAGCAATTGAAGTTCAAGAACACCTGGGGCAGCAAGGTTGGCCACCCCAGTCTAGAGTCACTGTAACATTTTGTTGCAGGAACCTACACGTTAATAACTCATTCCAAGCAACTGGAAGACAGCTAAGGCTGGTTAAAATGAAATTGTCATATGTAGGATTAATCTTTCACTCTCTCTATTAATTTTGCACTGGACTGCTTTTTGGAGGGGGGACAGAAGGAGATGGAATATGTGTTCTGTATAATGCATTAGGTAAAATGTCAAACGAAAAGACAGCACTATGACTACTAATATTCGTGAACAATGGGCAAGACAGATTTTCGTCTGACGAGTGAAAAGGTCATTTCATATTAATCATGTATTAAGTATAAAACAAAAGCTCATTCGTCAAGCATTATAAAGCAACAGTCACAGAAAGAGTATCTTTTTGCAAAACTAGCTTTTAAAAGAATCACTTTACTCTCTCCATGAAGATTAGGAATTTAAAATGTGAGAGTCAAAAAAAGAAAGAGAGGTCTTGCTTGAGACTGTTATGGTTAATCCCTTTAGATCCCTCATGGTCACCTGTTGGCCCTTCAAACGTTGTTATTTTAAAATAAATTTTTAAAAATGAAGTCATATTCAGAACATTAGAAAATATCTGCAGATTTTTATCTAAAGCAAGAGTAGCCATGAGTAGCTTTCCAGATGTGGTCTGACAGAAAGGTAATTAACCCCCATCTGAAGAACCACACATTGCCAACCCTTCCTTTAGATAAAAGTTTTCTAATGTCCTGAATATGAATACGGTTTTATTTATCTTCAAGTAACGAGGTAGCAATTATATAAACTTCTGTTGAGACATAGGTAGGGATTCTGTGGCCATCTAGACACTACTAGCTGTACATCTTCTGTGAGCCCCAGCCAGCATAGGTCTCCTTTCCTTGAAAGCCAGTCATATCATTTAACTGTTGTACACCGCCCTGAGTCGGGTTCTCCAGATTGGGTGGCATATAAATTTAAAAATTAATTTAAAAATTAAATTAAATATCTGACTCTAGAGTGCAGTGATCATCACTGTTTGCAGCTAAGGGCACACACACACCCTCAAAGGTGTATGCCAATGGAGAAGTTGCCCTCTCCTCCACAGAACATCTCCCCATTGCATGCTCTTACGGGATTACACCACTTTGCCGAGGGGAGGGGGAAAAGGAGCAGACTTTAAAAGGCTTCCTCCCCCCCACCCCACCCCGGGCCTCTTTCAACCAGGCATGAACCTCCCTCTGGCCCAGCCCATATTTTCAGTGTGAGACAAGCTTAGTAGGCCAGATAGGAATTCTTGCACCTATTTATTACTCGCATTTCTCACATTCCTCCCTACCCCAGATTGGACATAGGGGTGGGTGGTTTTTTTGCCTATCCCACACTGCCTCTGCTGGGCAAACATGGGCCGGTCTGGAGGGATGCATTACAAAGGTTACAACCAGCAGGTAGTACAGGAGAAGCATAGCTCTGATGAGGTTCCAAAACAATTCAGAGTGGATCACAGAACCCACAACATTTTGAATGTAATGCTGCCCTGAGTCGGGTTCGCCTGAGTGGGTGGCGTATAAATGTGAATATTGAATTAAATTAAATTAAACATCCAGGATCCCGAGATTCCATTCTAGGACAGGTGGGAAACTGGTGACCCACTGACAGAGCCATCCACCTAAGGCAGGTATGGCCAACCTTGGTGTCCCAAGTGTTCTTGGACTTGAATTACTATAACCCCAAGTAAGCACACCTGCTTATCAGGGCTTCTGGGAATTTAAGCCCAGGAACACCTGGGGCACCAAGGCTGGCCATCCTTGACCTGAGGTCTCGAAGCTTGGTAGGCAGAACTGTCATGTTTAAACCGAATGGCTAACTGAAAGGGTGGTGTTTATGACAGTGCATCCTAATGACATTGGGAATTGCCCATGACGTTTAACAGGAGTGGGGGCCAGAACAGACTCGTGGCTCTGTTCATGACCTTGCACTACTCAGGCCCCACTGCAGAGAAGGTTGACAGTGCTTTTCCCCAGTTGAAGTTAATGTTAAATAAAGTTGTGGCCCTAGTTTACACCAAGGAAATGTTTCCATGTCTTTGTTCTGGAGTTGTGGGGGCAAACAGCCAACACTGTCTGCATCTGCAGACATTTCTGTGTTCTTGTGGCAGGTATGACTAGATGCCGGAGTGCACAGAATGCTGTCACCTTTCCCTCCAAAGTGGTACCTATTTACCTACTTGCAATTTCTTGCTTTCAAATTGTTTTCAAATTGGCAGGATCTGGGACAGAGACGGCAGGATCTGGGACAGAGATGGGAGCTCACTTTGTTGTGCAGTATGCGGGTCTCAAACTGTTGACCTGCCAACCTTCTAGTTGTCGAGTTCAACATCTTGCAATTGTAACTGTAATTTTTATTTGTATACCGCTTTACTTGTCCTAAGTCAACTCAAAGCGGTTAACAACAGAATCACATATACATATCAATTAATAACAATACAGAAATACTAAATATACAAAAATGTAAAACAATAATAAAATGCTATGATACAAAATATCCAAATACAGTTCATACAAAGTTACACCATAATCATCTCAATTTCACATTACAAATACAAATTACAATTATAATACTCATTTTAAGCATTAAGCCACCACAGTCCTACAGTCAGCTTCTGGAGAGCCACGTTGTGCCCTGCCCATACCTGTCAACCGTGGCTCCGGCAAATCCGGGACCTGCACAGACCAGGTCTGTGCAGGTCGCATTGTACGCATGCGCGTGGAGGGCTACGCCGCTTGCATAGCCTACGCAGGTGGCGTAGCCTTCTGTGCATGCGTGGAAGGGAGCTACGGAAGTGTAGAGCCCTTCCACGCATGCGTGCAACACGACCTGAGCAGATGGGCTGCCCAGTGCCTCCTTTCCCCCGCTGCCAAAATTACGGGGTTTTGGCAGCGCGGGTCGGAAAATGACGTCAATCGGCGCAGGGTTACGGGGTAATCCCGGCCAAATTGGGATGGTTGACAGGTATGGCCCTGCCATGATTAAGGTGTGTGTGTAGACCTCTTGATTATTTGTAAGCCATTGCCACCTTTTTGCTTCACCAAGGAATCTATGGATTTTTCTGGAAAACCCTTTGATACCATAGAAGCAAGTCTACTTATATTATCAACAAACTTGTTGGATAGAACAGCTTTGGCCTGAGAGTCTGTTGTTTAGTTTGTCAGGTCATCTCTCTGAGGATCTGCTGTAAAACTCAAGACCCAATACTAAAGCTGAGGCTGACATTAAACAAAACAGGAGCCATAAAGTTACAGAATGGAGGACAGCCATTTCTCTGTCATTTAAACCAAATATGTTAGCAAGTCATCTAAATTATGTGTGTTTTCATGGCACCTTCATGTTTGTCCATTTCCCACATAATGCCTTTGAGATGCATTTTAGCCTTTTAGTATTTGGGTTCTCAAAATAGACTCGGATTGATTAGTGGAAGAAGCACTGTTTCTTTGGAAAAGCTAAGCATTTCCTAGTGCCTTTGATGTCCTCAGGCTAGCAGCCACCATGAAATCGGAGGAAAAGATGGCAGGCTTCCATTAGAAAGCAGAGTGCTCATTTCTAAGGATGAAAGGAGACAGATGACTCTCTTGTGTACTGTGTCATATATAGCACAGGCTGAGATGAAGCAGATGAGAGGAAATAACAGGAAGAGGAAAAACTTGGGGGCCTAGAAATGGAGTCAGAGAGAGTGGAGGGCTCCGCTTCAGCCAAGAATATGCAGGAGGAGGAGGAAATAATCCAGTCAGATTTATACAAGTGCACTGCTACTGGAGAGGAACCAGTTGCTCAACTGGGGAGCAGAATGTGGCCTATGAGGCATAGATAATCCTCCCATTCTTTTTTCCTTTACTTTCAGTCTTCCCCCCTACCCCAAGGAAAAAAAATCCTAAAAGTTCACGATATATAGAATAACAGTAATACATGAGTTTAAGTGAGCAGAAGCCCAACTAAATCTCCAGTTTTGTTGTTATTTATTTATTTTATTTATTTATTTGGGTTATTTATATCCTGTCCTTCTGGTGCGAATGCCACCCAGAGTGGCTAAACAACAAAAGAGAAAGCTCTCTACAAGGAGAGAGTGATCTCAGCAATACCACAATGCATAAAACACAGCAAATACACTAAAATGAAACACATTCTTAAAATCCACTAAAACCCTCCCTAACCCCATAAGAAGATAAAACCAAGAATTTAAAAAGATGGGCTGTGGCTAAGATGCTGACTGGGAGGCGGAAGGTCAGCAGTTGGATTCCCTAGTACTACAGGATGGAGTGAGCTCCCTTCTTTGTCCCAGCTCCTGTCAACCTAGCAGTTCGAAAGCAAGAAATTGCAAGTAGATAAGTAGGGACCACTTCAGTGGGAAGGTAACAGCGTTCCATGTGCTCCAGTGTCTAGTCATGCCTGCCACATGGCCACGGAAATGTCTGCAGAAGCAGACAGCTCTGGCTCTTCGGCTTTGAAACAGAGATGAGCACTGAACCCTAGAGTTGGATACTGCTGGATTTCGAGCAAGGGTAAGCTTTGTCTTTACTAATAGGTCTTTCAAGTAGGATGGAGCTACAAGCAGATTTTCATGATAGGGTTCTCCCTGCAGTCCCAAACTGCCTGTACTGTTCATGTTGTTGGAAGGATATTTTTTCTTAAAAAAGGGGGGGGGGAGTTTTGATGGGTTAAGCTGCCTCAAATGACCTAAGGCAGGGATGGCCAACTTTGGCACTCCAGGTGTTCTTGGACTTCAGTTCCCATAAGCCCTGATCAACAGGAGTGCTGACTTGGGCTTCTGGTAATTGAAATCCAAGAACACCAGGAATACCAAGGTTTGCCATCACTGACCTCGGGGAACCATTTGGTCCCCCTGAACTAAAGCTTGAAAATTTATTTTCAGACAGTTCAGATTAATGCTAAGCTGGAAGATGGGCATTTCATGACCATTTTTGCACGTTTGGAACACACCATCCTATTTCAGTAACTTTTTTCAGGAATCACTCAGATGGTACAAGCACTTTGTCTGTGTGGTTTCATTTGTCAAATCCAGAGACTTCTGCTTAGTCGCACAAAGCCACTGGGGCCTATTAATGCAGCAACAAAGCTTTTTTAAAAAACAGACTTTGAATTTGCCTTGCTGTACAGTACAACAATAACCCCTTACCTTACTAAAAAAAACAACCCTCAACATTTAATTCATTAATTGTTTCAAAGCCTGGCACTTATGGAGCAAGAACACAAAGAGATCTTTTCTTGGGGTTGTTTTTTTTTTAAGAAGAGTGTTTTTTTAATGTTCTTCATTAGCCTGTGTAGCAGCTTTCACCACCAGGACTGAAAAATACCACTCTGAGTTCTTTTGGAGCAAGGACAAATACAAATCTAATTAACTAATGATAAGTAAAGTTTAAATGTAAGGCTAAAGCAGAAGCAAATCAATGAAGCAGGTGTAAAAGAATTTGTGAAACAACAGGGAGTTGGGGAGAGCCCGGGAGCTTTTTACAGCCTCGAATAGGGCAGTTTTTACATCAAAACCCCAGCATCAGAAAAACAAAAATTAGAACAGAATAAACCAGAACTAACTGGAATTAAAAAGACTGCATAGCTTCTAGATATAACAAGTGCAATACAGCCAAAGGGCCAAACTAGATGCCCCGTTATTCATGCCGATTTGGCTATGCTGGCTAGGGCATCTGAAGGCTTACAGATTCCTTAACTGTTAGTTTTAAAAGTCTTTTTGAATTGGTCACTTTTATTCAGGAAAAAGCCACTGATCCAGAACATAATCCCAGCCTGAATCAGCCCAACAACAGATTTCTGCTGCCAAACAATATCACCCAGACTCCTCTGTGCAAGGGGAGGGGGACCTACTGGGGGGAAACACATGGATAAGAGCAGTCGTGCATCTTTCCCCTTGTCACTTGCCCTCTATTCCATGACAAGTATCCAAGCGAGTGCCCCACTCCTTCCTTGACCGGAGGAAAGCTAAGGAGCTTGACAGGCAGGCAGCAGCACAGGTAGGCTCACCTGAACAAATTGCCTTCTTCCCTGCATTGTACCCATTTGAATTTGGCCAAAAATCCTGTCTGCAGATTATTACCTCTGAGAGCAAGAAGCATTCATAGGGAATATTTTTCAGTATGAAACAATTGCAGGGACCCAGTCCAGTTTGGATGCACATTCAGAGTTAGGAATCTGTAACTACCTTTTCTTCAGGCTAATGCTATATAATGCTTATAAAAGAATGGCTAAGGCAATAAAAATAGTACATTGCCTTAGGTTTTCCAGCCATTTCATACAATAGATGATTTTTGAATTGAGCTGCATCTATTCCACTCTTTTTTTTTCTTGCTTAGTTAGTATATTACAGCCAGTAATATTTTGATATTTAGTTGAGCTGAAACTTGAGGGATCCAGGTCATTTGTCCCCATCAGACTAAGAAACTAATGAACCTGAACTGGACAAACTCACTCTCTTTCTCTCAGTCAGGTCTAATTATTAGGTTCAGACACTTTTCATTGTTCAAGTAGTTGGAAGCTCACTTTGAAATTTCAAGGCAGCTGCCCTCCAACTCCAATCACAATCTGCCCATGCTTTCCAAGTTGTTGTGGGAGGCAAAGCAGTAAAGGTAGAGCCATATACAATGCCATAGGCTGTGGGGGCTTAGTGTAATGTAATATAGTAAAGTTAAAGGTCTCCCTTGCTCGAAAGCCAATTGTATCCAACTGTAGGTTACGGTGCTAATCTCCGTTTACAGCCAAAGAGCCAATGCTCTCTGCATCTGCAGATGTTTCCATGGTCATGTTGCAGGCATGACTAGATGGCAGAGTGCATGGAATGCTGTTACCTTTCCTGCCAAAGTAGTACCTATTTATCTACTTGCAATATCCCCAACTGCTAGGGTGAAACACAGCCCTGGAAAAGCCTTGGACAAAGGGGGAAATGGCTTTGGAGGGGACTCCTTGCTATAGAGCTATGAAAATAGAAGCCTCTTCTATTTTCATCACTCTATAGTGAACCTCTGAAGCCATTTCCCCCTTCTCCAAGGCTTTTTCTGGGCTTGGTTTCACCCCAAAGCACATCCCCAGCCACTCTGGAGTGGCTGGGGAGGCGCTTTGGGGTGAAATGGAGCCCTGGAAAAGCCTTGAACAAAGGGGAAAACAAACATGCACATAAACACACGCACCATTGTCCAGAATAAACAGCCTTCAAGAGACCATCCAGCTGGTCTTCAGCAGAGTTGGGTTTTCGATTGATCTGCCCATCATTAGATTTCACCAAATAAAAAAAGAAAGGGAGACACCCCCCTACTTTCTTTCAAACTTTTCCACTTTGCTACATGAGAGAATAAATGAGAAAGATGGGATTGTTACAATGGTATGATTTTTCATAGAAATTGCATATAGAAGCTCCATTTTTGCAACATCAAAATTAGGCTTTTTAACAATGCTACTCCATCCTTTCCTTTGCAAATAACTTTTCTGCTCACACTGGCTCTTACTAATCCTTCATTTTGTCATTAAGTTTAATAAATACTATGTTTATTTTTATCTCTTGTTCCCCTTATGAGAGTCAAGAGAATTTTTTAATATATCAAATAGGCACATTTATTGCTGATGGATGATAATTTACAGTGCATTACCAGGGCAGGCGGGTGGGGGGAAAAGAAATAAACTTTTTGTTTTATTATGCTCCCAGAACTGATTACTGGAATAAAAAGGAATAAAATACCTCATACATCTGAGAGAGATTATTACACTATCAGGCAATACACCTGCCCAACTGATGAATAGGACCCATGAGCAGAGTTAATAAAAGACCAAAGTTATTTGAAGCTCAAGCATAGTAGCACGAAGCAGTGCAAATGTAGTTCACAATGATGTTGGCATCGTAATAGAAAATTTGAAGATTTAGCAGTGAATTATGGAAAACAGCACCTCTCTATTAAACCCATTAGAATCATTCATCTTTTGGGATCTAATGGTGTCCCATCTATGCTAGTTTATAACATAAGAAGAAGAAGAAGATAATTACTTTAATATTCTTTTTTTTTGTTATTTAAAAGTTTATCTTTTCCCTTGAAGAGATGAAGAAATGCATGCATTTTGTGAAATAGATTTAGATTTTAAAAAGTATGTGTTACAGTTAAAACTAGTTTTCAGTTTAAACTAGTTTTCCCAAGTCAAAACTAGTTCTGACTAACCGCATTTGTGAGGACTAGAATTAACTGACAAAGAGCCATTTCTAATGAAAACTAGTTTTAACTAGTCAAAACTAGTTCTAACTAAATTTCTTAGTTAAAACTACAATTTCCTAAAAATAAGTGAAAGTGTGAGGCTGCTACTTTGTTACAACTAGAATTTCCTAATAATAAGCCTCGCTTTTCCAGCCGAAGCAAAGAGCAGGGACATGGGGGTGGGGACGCTCCAAAGGGACTGCGAAGGGGCAGTGGCTCAGTGGGAAGGTTTGGTGTTCAGGGAATCAAGACAATGGAAGCAGCCAGACAAGGCTTAACACATCTTTATTGCATGGCATGCAGTACGAACACGAGTAATGGTGGCAATACAACTCCCTTTATACAGTCACTATACATTTGAATATGGAGTCCCACCCTCCTTGTCCAGGTGTATCCGTGGTGGGAAAGTTTTCCCGCGGTTGTGCATGATTGGGGAATTTGTACCATGTGAGTTGAATGCTCGCTGCTCCCATCTCTGGTAGCAAGCTCGCATTCCAATAGCAGCTGAATACAATGTGTTCTTTACAAATGGCTTGAGTATACATTTCCTGTAGAACTGGTTACATTTAACTTAAAGGCATTCCATACACAACAGAAGGGGAACATGGCCTGGCTGCAAAGGGGCTGTTGTGGCTCAGTGGGATGGAGAACGTGGCCTGCACTGGCCCAGAGATGGGGGGGGGGTGACATCCTCTGAGGTCCTTGTGGAACACTGGCCTGGAGAGAGTGAGACTGGGGGAGGGGCCCTTTCCTTTCAAGGTGCAGCGCTCTGTGGGGACCTTGAAGCAAGCGGGGGGGGACCAAAGCTGAATGGTGGCCACACTGGCCAGGAGCTGAGGTCCTTGCAGATTGCTGGGCCAGAAAAAGCAAGAGTGGGTGGGTCTCGCCTTTCAAGGCACTGCACTCCACGGGGACCTCGGCCCCTGTCTTCTACCCAGTCCAACCTCCATTCAGCTTTGGTCCCCACCACTTGCTTCAAGGTCCCTGTGGAGTGCTGCACCTTGAAAGGCAAGACCCCCGCAGTTCGTGCTCTTTCCAGGCCAGCACTCCACAAGAACCTCGGCCCACATCTCTTGACCAATCCGGCCACTATTCCACTATTCCCCTTGGATCCCCACCACTTGTTTAGAGATCCCCATGGAGTGCTGCACCTTGAAAGGCGAGACCCCCCCCCCCCCCCCAGTCTCATATTGTCTGGCACAGCGCTCTGCAAGGACCTTGGCCCCTGTCTCCTGGCCTTTCTGGCCACCATTCAGCTTTGGTCCCCATCGCTTGTTTCAAGGTCCCCATGGAGCTCTGTGCGTTGAAAGGTGAGACCCCTCAGTCTTGCTCTTTCGGGGCCAGCACTCTGCAAAGACATTGGAGTACCTCACGTGCCCCATCCAGTAGTGGGCATCAGCTGGTTCACACCAGTACATGCATACTAGTAGTAAAAATGGCTGGCCCCACCCACCCACCTCCCTACCCCACCCACCTCCTCCTCCTCCTAAAAGAGGCTTCGGAGGGGGCTGGCTCCATTTTCCCCTTCACCAAAGGCTTTTCCTGGGATCCGTTTCACGCCAAGGTGCATCCCCAGCCACTCTGTAGAGGTTGGAGAAACACTTCGGGGTGAAACACAGCCCTGGAAAAGCCTTGGATGAAGGGGGAAATGGCTTCAGAGGGGGCTCTTTTCTATAGAGCTATGAAAATAGAAGCCTCTTCTATTTTCATCACTCTATAGTGAACCTCTGAAGCCATTTTCCCCTTCTCCAAGGCTTTTCCTGGGCTTGGTTTCACCCCAAAGTACTTCCCTAGCCACTCTGGAGTGGCTGAGGAGGTGCTTCGGGGTGAAATGGAGCCCTGGAAAAGCCTTGGAGAAGGGGAAAGCAAACATGCACATAAACACACACACCATTGTCCAGAATAAACAGCCTTCAAGAGACCATGCAACAGAAAAGAAAACAATAATAAATTCTGCATTAAGCCAATACAGCACAGAATGTCAAATAAGAACAAGTGAATTGCCAATCAAATATACAAGAGCTCCACAAAAACCAGTCAATCTTAGAAGGCATTGTAGACTCTATGTTTTCATACAATTACAAAGAGTGGATTTTTTGGAGTTGGTAAAGAAGTGAATCCTTCAGTCAAGGCCACTATCGAGATGACCTCATCACTACCATCCTCAGCTTTATCTCTAGTCATGACAGGAAGGGAAATAGGATCACAGAAAATGACTTCAGATGCACAGTTGCAAGATGGGGGATACTTAGCACGGTAATACTGCAAGTGAGAAGGATTTTGGAATTGTTGTAGATCACAGATTAAGTATGAGTCAACAGTGTGATGTGGCTACAAAAATTATCAATACTGTTTTAGGCTGAATTAACAGAAGTATAGTCTCCAAAAACTGTGTGATACTATTCCCCCTCTATTCAGCACTAGTAAGACCACATCTAGAGTATTGTGTTCAATTATGGACACCACACTTGAAGAAAGATGCAAACAAACTAGAGCAGGTACATAGAAGGGCAACAAGTATGATCAGACCACTCGAAACCAAGCCATATGAGAAAAGGCTGAACAAACTGGCCATGTTTAGCCTTGAGATAAGGAAGGGGTTGGGATATGACAGTAATTTTCAAATATTTGAAATGTAGTCATAAACAAGAGGGGCAGGATCGGTTCTCGATCATCCCAGAGTGCAGGACTTTTCCCATGAGCTGAATATTAGACTGAGTTCTCATACAACCTATGGGAAAGGTGCTATATTATTGAAACAAAATATATCCTAGACTGACCAAATGTAAATTTGCAAGGTCTAAGAAAGTACTGAGTTTTGAAAAATCACAGCATTCCAAAATGATAAAACTTCTCATAAGGCATTTTGTTATGAAACATTCTGAGATAGATTATTACTTTGAAAAATTACTCTCAAACTTTCTTCCCTGTGTATGGCGGAGGTAGTTGTTTCCTCCATCAATACCAGAATGCTCTAGAAAGAATTGCTGGAAAGAATTATATACAAGCCAAAATGGTAACCAGGACAACAATAATGCCATGCTTCCCAATATGGGGCACATGCCCCACAGAGGGACAATTTTATTTTTAGGGGGCAATTTGAGAATGTGCTATTAATAGTGAATGGCATTTTAGGCTTCCTACACATGAATCGGAGTTCACCTTTTTTTTTAATAAGAAGAATTAAATGTCACAGGGGGTGGCATTAGGATTTTAGAGATGCTTAGGTGGGGTATGGCCAAACAAAGGTTGGGAAGCACTGTAATAATGTGTTGTTGCCACTTGCAGTGGAAATGCAAATGAACTGATACTATTTGGGAGAAAGGAACAACTTTTTGGAACAACCATTAGTTGTGGTAAAACCACCTCAGAGAAAAATTGTCACAGAGCATCTTCTGTCTCTGAAGGAACCTGGGGAAATTGCCTCTCTGATAGTTGTTCCTGCACCTGGGGTAGATAATTTCAAAAACCCAATTGTGTATAGATCACTGTTAAAAGATGTAGTAACAGAATACCTGATAAAAAAATTAAGGCAGACTGGCCATGTTACACGCACAAGTGACAATAGATGGAGCACCAGAATAATGAATTGGTATCCGAGAGATCACAAAAGACCCAGGAGAAGACCACCATGCAGATGGGAAGATTCTCTCAAGAAAATGTTGTACCAACATGGAGAAGAACTGCCAGGGACAGATCACTATGGACAGAAGTTGTGCAGAATGTCATTGCAGAGACATCTACTCATACAAGGACTCCTCTCTGAATAATGACTCCAAGATAATTGTGTACAGCTCTAGTGCTGGAGGGATAAATCAGACAGAATAGAACTTCCTTGATCATTGCTAGCAGATCCCATAGATCTTAGCAGGAAAAAGCAATAATACTTTTGGGAGGATTATGTGATATACGCAGGGATGTGAAGAACAGTATTATTAAATTAGTAATAATACCAACTGTTGTTGTATTATGACATACCAACTCTATCACTGAAATTATAACCCAGAATAATGAGTGATTTCTAATTAATTCTTTCCATCAGCGGAACAGCTTCTATCAGCAGAACACACATAGGGATGATTCATCCTTCTTACTACACACAATCATACAATCTCAAGATTTGTTCTTGACTTTAAGAGCAGCTTGGGGGCATAGCAGCAGATGGGAAAGATATTATTATAGACATGATTAGTGCCAGTATCAATATTAGATTTAGTGTCATATCAATTTCAATTCATTTTTGTTGAACTCCAAATTTCCGAGTTCTCTACAGACACATACCTACAGAAACTCACTTTTTGCTCATTTGGAGCAAGGTCTATCTCTGAGGCTCCATGGAAGTCTCAGCCTCATTTCCTATACAAGAATCTTCTATGGTGCTTCATAGGTACCCTCTATAAATCCTAAAGGGTAGCAAGGCTACTAATTCCTTGAAACACCTTGGCAGCTTCTTATTTTGTACAGGAAACAAGGCTAAGAGAGCCATGGTGACAGATCATGCTCCAGATTAGCAAAATGTAGGTGTAGGCATGTGGGCTGGAACTATTATAATTCTGCCTGAGAATTCTTGGAACATTCTGTGAGTTGTACAGGGTGTCTGTAAGTCGCTACCCGTCCTCTCTTTGGGCACATGCCCCACCCCTCTGCTCAGCAGTCCAATAGGAACACTTCCTCCCTCCTCCCAGGACAGAGTTTGCCCTGCCCCTCTGCCTGGCAGCACAATGAAAGTGCTTCCTCCCCACAGCAGAGCCCTACTCTCTTTGTGGCTGGGTAAGGACTTACAGGCCATCCTATTGTTCAGGAGAAATGAAAAGGCATGTTGTTTTTCAGTTTCTACACCCATAATCAGGAATTGGCAAAAAGTGGCTGTCCAGATGACATTGGAGAGCAGTTTTGAGCATCCTAAAACATCCTCCTGCCAACCTAGCAGTTCGAAAGCAAGAAATTGCAAGTAGATAAATAGGGACCACTTCGGTGGGAAGGTAACAGCGTTCCGTGCGCTCCGGTGTCTAGTCATGACCACGGAAACGTCTGCAGAAGCAGACAGCGCTGGCTCTTCGGCTTAGAAACAGAGATGAGCACTGCACCCTAGAGTCGGATACGACTGGCTTTCGAGCAAGGGAAACCTTTACCCTTAAAACATTGGTTATGCTGGATAGGTCTTATGGAAGTCACATTCCAAAAACTCTGAAGGGAAACACTTTGGCTACCCAAACATGCCCGATAGAATCTTGAAATTATGTTTAAAAAATCAGAAGTACAATAAAATACAAACAAAATATGAAACATAAATAAATTACTGCAGTTTAGAAATATATAAAATCAGAGGTTCAAACACACAGTACTCAAACTGAGCAGCACAATGTTCAGAAAGAAGTAGGTTTTTAACAGGTACATAAAATATACCACAGCTAGTGGGTTGGTGTTCCAAAAGCTGAGTCACTTTGGTGTTCAGGGAATCAAGACAATAGAAGCAGCCGCACAAGGCTTAACACATCTTTATTGCATGGCATACAGTACAAACACGAGGTAATGGCGGTGATACAGCTCCTTTTATACAGTAACTATACATTTGAATGTGGCTACACGGTAGCCTATTGGCTACTGTTGGTGTGACGTCATCCGGAGTCATGCCCTTCTTGTCCAGGTGTGTCCATGATGGGAATGTTTCCCGCGGCTGGAGATGGTTGGGGAATTTGTACCATGTGAGCTGAATGCTCGCTGCTTCCATCTCTGGTAGCAAGCTCACATTCTCATACAGCTGAAATACATTGTGTTCTATTACAGATTGCTTAAGGATACATTCTTTCCTGAAGTAGTTACATTCATCTTAAAGGTATAATGCAGCAGTTACATTCCATACACAACAGTCACCACAGAGGAGGTCTGTTTCTGGGCTGCTGTGCCAAATGGTTGCAAAGGGTTAAAGGCACATCAGTTCAAATTTATCTATTATGTTTTGGTTAGTAGTGAGGTGATAGTCTGCTTATCCTCTACAACAGACTACATCCAGAACAGACTTTAGAAAAGGTTCCTGTTCTGGATAACTGCATCCAAGAAAGAAACTTCTCAATATCTAATTTAGACACATGCTAAAAATGAACATGGTTTCATCCCAGACCACCGTAACAAATACAAACTAGGAAGACCCTGCTCATAAACTGAATGAATTAGAAGGCTAAATACCATCATCTCACCATAGGATCAGAAGAATATAATCTCCTGAAGTGAGCAGAATGTTGTGAATAATCAACAGTGCAATTTGAGTCAAAACACAAGATCAAACATTGGGGCTAATTAACATCATTATCTTAGCAGCAAAGACACAACTCCACTATAGGCATTTTACACTATGAGCCACAATTCTCAGAGTTGCTTTCTATATATTATATCCTTACAAATATAATGACTTCCTAAAGATGGGGGAAAGTGGATTCATTTAGCAATTTCTGAAGCACCGCATGTTTCAAAGATTAACAACATTAAAGGGGGGGGGGACCTTTCATACTAACTGCAGCAATTCTCCAGCATTACAGAAGACTTAATTTTTTTAAAAAATATTCTAAATCTTCCACCGTGTAAACTGGAAGAATATAAGGTAATTAGTGTGTGTATATATGCAAGGCTTTTGAAATAATTTGCTCAGCATACCATTCTAGTTGGAATTTAGAAGAGCAGCTTGTAAGTGATTGTCTTATCCTGAAATATCTTAGCAAGAAACTCACACACTTTAATGGCAGATACTGAAAACAAATAGCTATCAAAGCAGTTTCTGCTTCATCTTGTTTCCCTTCTGAAAACTAAAACTTTTTTTTAGTTACCACTGATGTGCCAATTGTTTCCTTTCAAGGAAACAAGCAATGCTGAAATGAAAGCATTATCTGTCTTCCTTGTGCATTGCAGCTGCCTTGGAAGCCAGAGGCCAAAGGCATTTATATATGAGATAAGCTCATTCAGTAGAACAAATTAATGCTGGATTGTGAATTAAATGGCAAGTCTTCGGACAGCTAATTAGCTTTGCACTGCTCAATTAAGCTTTCAAAGACATGTTGTGTTTCTTGATAGAAAGGGAAACATTTCAAGGCTGTTTCAAATTCTCACTTTTTTTCCTCTCCTTTTTTGGAAAAAGGAGAGGAAAAGATCCAGAAACATCTTAAAGCAGGAGTTCTCAACCTTTTTAAGCCAGTGGTTGGGTCACGCTCCCTCAGACAGCTTTGGGATCCAGATTACAATTTTGTCCTTCCTCCACCACATGCACTTCCTGGTGTGGTGGAGGTGGTGGGGGCCACATGAAATGACACTGTGGGCCACAGGTTGAGAACCCATGTCTTAAAGGCAAATAGATCTTGTGGCATTAGCTCTACTCCCCATTAATTCTGGCTTCCCTGGCTATAATGTAAACTACAAAGGTTCTGTAAGCCACAAAGCCAGAAAAGTAACCTACTTTAAAATGCACCTTTAAAATATTGATCTTGGTCCAAAGCATTTGAGACATGGAAAGTAAAGAACCCCAAACCTACAAAAAATGTAGAACCAGCAAGCCTGCTGCAAACTATAGAAGACATTTTCCATCATTTGATGCCCACCTCCAGCTGGATGGCAATGCAAGTGACTCATAATCTTTCCAAGCATAGCTCAAGAGGAGTTGACACAAAGGAAAAATATATTTCTACATTTGGTTTTCATGAAGCAGCATCTTACGGGGAGGAGGAGAGATGGCAACATGCTTGATAAATATTTATGAGTAATAGACGTAAAGGAAAAGAGGCAGGTGACTGCCTTGTTCCTCCAAGAACTGATAGTAGTATGGATAGATGCCTTGCAACAAGTATGAACATAAATTGAATGCTACACATAGCAAACCACATCACTTTCCTATCACCACAGAAAGAAGAAGCCAGCTGCTATCATGAATTTCTCAATTATTCTTATCTCCTGAGACTCTAGAACCATGTGTTTAATCCCACATTTATACATAATGAGCCATTGGGGGGGGGGGGGGCATAATCCTGTTCTGTTGCTTCTGCAATAAAGATTGAGCTAGCATTCAAGGAGATTCTAATGTTGAAATTAACCAAATGTCATCCTTTTGATATTATTCTCAAAAGGGATTTATTTTTCCTGTTCATACCTGAAAGCCATTTAGCATAAACCACGTAAAAGATGATGGTGGCTCAGGAAAAAAAATGTGCACTGTGTCAGCAACCATGTATTCAAATCCACATTCACAGAGATAATGTGGGCATGAGCATTCAGAGAGCAGTGGTGAGAAGGGAGACACTCATTCCATTTCTCTACCTTGTGTGTGTCACCAACAAATAACAGCCACCCCTAATGGGGTTGACATTTTAACTTAACAAGCCCTCTTCTTTATTGACCTTTTACCAAAACCAAGCAAAGTGCCACTGTTCCCTTTCCATTTAAGCACTACTATAAATAAGAAGAGAAGATATATTGGATGTTGGGTTGGCACCTTGGTCCCATAAAACTTTATTGCTGAAGAAGAAATGAGGAGCCTCATTGCCTGATATGCTGTAGTGGTGGAGATGGGCACCACACAGCATGAGAAGGGATTACAACTACTCGTCGTCGACTGCAACTCATGTCCGAGAATGCATTTTTTTCCTGAAGCAGGAAAAATACCATTGGCGTGAATTTGTTTAAGGTGGATCCCAGCTTGCCATGAAGTGACCCACACACTATGATCATGGATCCATCTCCTGCAGCACATATGAAATGAGACATGCAGAATTTAACACCAGGACTGCAATGGACTGCCGCAGCCTTGAGGATATGGACAAGGTGCCCCTTCAGAGCCAGTCCATCTGGCCAAACACGTCAAGCAAGGCTCCAGAAAATACAGGACCTGCGCAGAACCCTTCTGTACAGAACCCTTCTGCGGATGTGCAGAAGGGTTCTGCGCATACACGCATGCGCAGTATCTACTTTCCCCACTGGTCAAATTACGGGATGGCGGTGGGAAAGTGGAGGAAGCGGTGCGGAAATACGGGAAATCCTAGCCAATCTGGGATACTTTGCAGGTATACATCTGGCATAGCCTCTTCCACCTCCATGTCCATTGGGAATCAGAGTTCCGCCTCTGCTCATTTTGTCATTGGGCCCAATATGATGGTTTCCAGTTCCATTTCCTCCACTTAAGGGGCCATCACCCCACCTAAAGGGGCTCATCCACTCGTAGCTGTTAGCACCTTTATGGAGTCAGGTTATTTGTTGCTGCCCAACACTCAGCCATGAGTCTCTGGCTGTACGGTGTACTCCATTACCGTAGCAGAATGTCCTGCCAGATATTGTAAAACTACTGCTAAGGATATTTTTAGTGAATCACACATATGCTGTTATGTTGGTGATACTGCCCTGACTGTGTGTCCTAGCATTGGCCAGCAGTATGTGTAGAATAATATCTTAAGCATGCTGTTTTTATAAATAATAAATAGAATTTGTAAAGGAAAAAAGTGTACAGTATTTAAAACACATACACAAAAACGATAAGGTTTAATAATATTATAAACTGTCAAGTTCACATCCTAAAGCTGAAATCTGCTTTGCTTCTCTCTTGTGTTAAAGTGTAAACATGTAGAGTTCAAGAAAGAGAGTTCAAGAGAGAGATACTTGTTTTTACACAAATTCCAGAGAGAATACATTTATTTCCATATCCTCACAAAAACTGACACCTGCCCCAGCACAGTTCTTAACTACCTGACAGCTCTCTCTATTAGATTCATACTTCACTACAACAGCAACATATTTTTCTGTTTCTAACCCAAACTGAGACTCAATTAAAGCAACCTAACAATTTCTGTTGCGCGCTCTCTCTCTCTCTCTCTCTCACACACACACACACACACACACACACACACACACACACACTTCTACCCACACACATACATAGTTCATTTGTCTGAATCCAATTACCACAGCCAACCAAACCCCAGTCACTCATTATGCATGTCAATACAGAGTTACATACAAGATGTATCCAACAGGAGTCACCAGTAAGCTTAAGCCCAGAGCTATGAATTGATCAGTAATAATAACCCCTCACTTGCACATCATGCATTTTCCCAATATTGAAGGTATAATGACATTACCCTGTGATTGTAGATTAACACAGGAAAAGGTTGCCCCTTTTGAAGTCGTGTAATATCTCCACCAAAACTAGTGTCAGCCAAGTCTTGGCTTAAATTTCTTCTGGGGATGGGGAGAGAGAAAGTGAAAACTATGTACTGTATATGATTAGAGAATTCACACAACCAATGTGAGTTACAGAATCAGAGTAGCACTAATTTATAGACCACAGGAGAGGAAATGGAGACTAGTCTGCATAGACATCCAAAATCAGGATAGCAATAGCAACTACACTTATATACAGCCTGATAGTACTTAGTGTACTATGTACTAGTGTACTAGGATTCTCAACCTGCAGCCCATAGGCCGGATACAGCCCATAGCACCATTTCATGTGGCCCACCTCCACTACACCCGGAAGTGCCATGTGGTGGAGGAAAGGCAAAATGGTCATCCGGTGCCCGAAGCTGTCTGAGGGAGTGTGACCCGGCCCCCAAATTAAAAAGGTTAAGAACTCCTGCTATAGGTGGTTTACAAGGTCATTAGCATTGTGCCCCCAACATGCTGGGTACTCATGCTGGGAAGGATGGAAGGCTGCGTCAAACTTGATCCCTTCAGGGTGGACCTCACAACATAAGTTAGCAAAACCAAAGAGGTTCTGCACATACAGCTCAGGAGATTGTTGTTCCATTTGTTACGATTGTAAATAAATAAAAGTAAATTACGTTTGTAATAATTGTTCAGCAGGCAGTTCGAGACCCATGTACTGCATGATGGATTGAGTACCCGTCTCTGTCCCAGCTCTTGGGGACATGAAAGGAGCCTCTTTTGGGCATCCCCTGAGCAGAGTTTCTCCAGCAAAAATCTTTTCAACCCAAAATAATTTCTGACGCAAAATTTTTATTATATACACTGTGTACCAATTGTAATAATTTTATGCAAAATCAAATTGTACATAGTCATATTTTATGTTCCTAAAATCAGTGACTTTCAATCTTTTTTTTAAAAAAAGTGCTAATTTTGCATTTTAAAAAAAGCCAGAAAACCTCCAGTTTTTTCCATGGCTTCAAAATTTCCAGAAATTTCACATGTCTACTCCATACTTGTGACATCTTGCTTTGGATTTGGAAACTGCCTCTGACTCCATGGGTACTACAGATGTATACTGAGTGTAGCTATACTACAGTCAATCCTCAAAGAACATATGTTCAGCCTGCACAGATCCACTTACACACTTTTCTCCTAAAGCGTTTTCATCTATTATCTGTTTTTGCTGTCATGCTGATATTTTAGTGATATATTGTTTTGCTGATGTCTTTTGATATTATATGTTTTCTGATATGTTCTGAGGTAATATTGTTTTGCTTATATATTGTTTGCTGATATATTGTTTTGCTATTATATTGTTGATACTTAAGAACATAAGAACAGCCTTGCTGGAACAGGCCACAGCCCATCCAGTCCAGCATTCTGTCTCACACAGTGGCTCACCATTTCCTTCAGGGTATTCCCAAGGAGATGCCTTCACCTGCTTAGGATTCCCTGCCTATCCTTCCAACCCCGAGGTTGTCCTTAAGTATCCATAATTATAGCCATTGATACCCTTGTCCTCCATGAACTTGTCTAATCCTTTCTTAAAGCTGTCAAGACTGACAGCTGTCACCACTTCTTCTGGCAGGGAGTTCCATAGACCACTGATCCTCTGGGTGAAAAAGTACTTTCTCTTATTTGTTTGAGAACTAGTACCCAAAAGTTTCATGGAGTGTCCCCTAGTTCTAGTGTTATGCGATAGGGAAAACAGTTTTTCCTTATCTACTTTGTCCATACCGTGCATGATTTTATAAACTTCAATCAGGTCACCTCTTAGACGCTGTCATTCAAGAGTGAAAAGGCCCAACCGTTGCAGCCTCAGATGGTAAGGAAGGTGTACTTTTTGATATGTACTGTTGATACTGTATTATTTATTTATTTATTGCATTACTGTATTGTCATTTGTACTTGTACTGATGTTGTTAGCCGCCCTGAGTCGGCCTGTGGTGAGTAGCACTGCAACTGTTGCACTGCAACAATCATCTAGGGAAGTTGAGTGGGGGGAATTAAAGATTCTCCTCACAATAGTGCTATGGTTGCGGGTGGAGCTGCCATTGTTGGAAGGAGCACCAGTAGCAGCAGAATCCAGATATGGTACACCATGTGCCTAGCCATGGGGAAGACAAGGAAATGGTGTCCTGAGGTGACCAATACTAGGGCTATAATTGCCACAGAACAATGCAGATTTTTAATTGAATTGAGGAAGATCACACCCCTAACCCCTGCATTGATCATACCCCTAACCCCTGCTTCCGTTGGGTGGTTAATATAGGGGAGGATGCCTGACCCACGGTTTCTTCAGTTCCTGCACCCTTCTCTTTTTTGGGGTGGGTTCTTATTGCTGGTTTTTATCTGTTTTATTTGTTTTTATCTGTTTTTACCTACTGTTGTGAACCGCCCGGGGTCGGCTTTGGCTGAGTGGGAGGTATAAAAATTTAACAATAAATAAATAAAATTGTTCAAAGGCCAATCTAGACATTGATTCACTAATTTCCTAGCTTGGTTTTCCCTCAAGCACAGAAATGGAGAACCATAAACAAAAGAGTTTAATGCTGTGAAATTAAATCCAGACAGCCTTTTCCATTTGTATTTTATTTAATAGTCTTAGAGACAGTACATTTGAAGCTGGTTCCTTTATATTGTAGATTTCCTACCTAGGTCGACAAATATATCTGGGATTTTTTTCTTATTGGGCTTCAAGGAGACATTTGAATTCATCTTTAATTTTCCAAATAACTGCTGCTCTGGTGCTGGTGAAAAGGATTTGGGGTGTTTTGTTCTTTCATTAAGTATATATTTTTTAAAAAAAATGTTTGTAAAGTTTGTGTTTGCAACAATGATTTCACTGTATAGAGAAGGGGTAGCCAAACTTGGTGCTCCAGGTGTTCTTGAACTTCCACTACCAGAACCCGAAGTCAACACACCTGCTGATCAGGGCTTCTGGGAACTGAAGTCCAAAGACTGCTGAAGCACCAATGATGGATATCCCTGGTATAGAGAGATAGCCCCATAGAACCAAGAGAGTGTTACACGTTGAACTAATGAGGAACATCTATCTGAAGTGGCAAGACATCAATGACTTAAGAGGTCAAGGAAGAGGTTTTGTAACTTCTAACCTAAAAATGGCTCCTCCCCTTCCTCTCATCGTCAGGTGGAACTTTTATCCAAGAATGCATTTTTTTTCCTGTAGCAGGAAAAATGCCATTGGCATGAATTTGTTTAAGGAGGATCCTAGCTTGCCATGAAGTGACCCACACACTATGATCATGGAGCCATCTCCTGCAGCACTTATGAAATGAGACATGCAGGATATGGACAAGGTGTGCCTTCACAGCCAGTCCATCTGGCATGTCTTCTTCTGCCTCCATGACCATTGGGAATCAGAGTTCCTCCTCCACTCATTTTGCCATTGGACCCAATATGATCGTTTCCAGAATAGAATAGAATAAATATTTATTGTCATTGTCCCCTTGCAGGAACAATGAAATTTCTCAGTTGCTATATCAACTCAAATAAGGCACACCCCATAATTTAAAACAACTGCAGAAACACTAATTAAAACAGTACAATACAGTACAATATAACAAATAAAGTAAGATAAGATGACTTCAGAGTTCAGAGTTTCCATTTAAGGCCAAAATTGCTCTAGAGAAGAAACTGTTCTTGAGACAGCTCATTTTTACCTTCATTTTATTTTTATTTATTTATTTATTATTTATTTATATTCAAATTTATATGCCACCCAATCAGGTAAACCCAACTCTGGGTGGCTCACAACAAGTTAAAACACACATAAAACAATACAACCAATTAAAACCCAACATACCCATCCACCTACCCCATTCCTCTTAAAAACCCACATTAAAAAACTGCCTTAATTCACAATTAAAAGAAATGGGGGCTTAATTTATAAGCCAACAGGCGGGGGGCACTCTTCCATCTGGTCCCCACTACTGCCCCACCAAACAGGTTTTTAGGTCTTTTCTGAAAGGTAGCAGCTCCATCTGCTCCCGCAACTCTACAGGCAGGAGGTTCCACATGGCCGGTGCAGACACGGAAAAGGCCCTCCTTTGTGTACCAGAGAGACGGGCCCCTCTGGCAGATGGAACAATTAGGGAGCCCCTCCGATCCGCTCTGGTTGGATGGGTGGACACTCTTGGGATGGACACTCCAGGACAGATCCTCCTGTATCTCAATGCCCAGAAATCTAAATGTTGCTACCCTCTCCACACAGGTTCCATCAATCAAAAGTGTCTGGATATCAGTTCTCTGCCTCCTAAAATCCACCACAAGCTCCTTCATGGAGCAGATTATTAGTTCTACACCACTTTGTCAACAGCTCCACCTCATCTCTATAGGCCGTCTCACCCTCCTTATCAGTGGCATTTACTCCACTGAGAGGACCATCACCCCATCTAAAGGGGTTCATCCACCCATAGCCATTGGCCCTTTAGAGAGTCAGTTTATTTACCACTGCCCAATACTTGGCGTTAAGTTGCTGGCTTTCCTCCATTACCGTAGCAGACTGTCCAGCCAGACATCCCACTACTCCTTCCGCTATTGCTAGACCATTTAAGTTAAATTTGATCTAACAGTTTTTTTAGTGATCATACTACTTTAATACGAATGAAGACCCAGAAACTAAACCATGGAAGCCCATACATTTTGAAGAATTATGCTGGAGAAAAATATTGGGTTTCTTTAGTCTACAAAGTGAATCAAGCCACAATCTGTTCCCAGGAAATGTGGCTGCAATGTGAAAGAAAAATAAACTTGCATTGTTATGAGTACGGGGGAAATGTTTCAGATGTGCTGGTATTTGAATGTTATATGACTTTGTGCAATGCCTTAAATTTGAAAAAAGGTCTGAAGACTATAATCAGGTTTCAGAAAATAAGCATCTCATAATACTGCAGCATTATACCTTTCCACCATGTGGCTATGATAAGCAATCAAAACACACAATGACAAAAAGGCAGATTTCATATTGCCAAAGAAATAGAAAAAGCAGGAGAGTACACACTTCTTCCATTTGTACCAGTGCTGAAGGTCAAAAATTATGAGCAGATGGTGCATTATGTTATGAAAACTTTAAAATGTTCGGAAGCATGGCCAATTTGTGCAATAACATAAAAAGATTATTTTTACCACAAGTAGTCGTTTTTCCCCTAGGATAAATATCTGCTGTATTGTAGATAAAATATCCTATAATTTTCAACAATTTTGAATACTTTCAATCTGTATGGCATTTTGATCAAACATGTTCTGAACTGGCAATTTATTTATTCTTAGCATTATTGTCCCAGTAGAACAGCAAGTTTCTGTATCTGATGCAACATTTCCTGAGGTGATGAGAACTGGTAACAATGGAAAAGAACATCATGAACTTGATAAGGTACATCAGCAAAGCCAGTGAACAATTTTGTGGCATAATACCCATCTCACACAAAAACAGTAAAAGAAATACTCATTCCAGTTTAGCTCGCAAGCATTTACATGCCCAAATAGGCTGTAAGCATTTGACTGATAGCAGTCACAGAGAATGAGGTAAAACTCAGTCCTACCTCCATTTTCCCTGTGGAATGTCTGTTTCCTAAGGTCTCATACTTTAAACAGTGCCACATGCAGGCAAACTCCATTGGGGGCCTGAAGGTACTCCACCACCATTCAACACAGCTAGATCAGTGACAATGACCACATTTTGTAGTGAGCGGATATCCCTCTAAAGCAGGAGTCATCAACCTTTTTAAGCTGAGGGTTCAAGCCCCCTCAGACTGTTTAGGGGCCAGACTGGTGGTCCCAATCATGGTAGTGTGAGGGGGGAGTGATGGGGGCTCAGGGTGGTCCCACTGCTGCTGGCAGTGGTGGCTGGACCACCCCAAGCCACCCAACATTCAAAAACCACCAACGCCGACAGGAGCACTCTGAGCCACCCACCACTCAACACCCCACCACCACTTCCCTCCCTGGAGGAGCTGCACAGCATGGCTGAAGGAAGGATCCAAGCTGTCCTTCTCACCTTTGCTTGGCCAGAGCGGCCCCAGGGAAAGATGCAGGTGGGTGTGGGCGGATGCCACTTCCACTACTGCCTCAATCCATCTGCTTGGTTTGGCGAGTCCCTAAAAGTGCTCCATAACAGGGTGGATGTTGCATGTGCAACAAGATGAATTTTAGCAGTAACTAATACAGACGAAGTATTACAGAATTTTGTCCTGTTTGCATTTCAACGTGAACTTAACAAGTTGACACTTCCTCAGTAACCAGAGCCCAGAATACAATTATTCTTCTCACAATTTTGCAGATCAGTTCTCTGAACTAAAAATAACTAAGAAGTTTTTAAATTAGGCAAGGCACCTACCAAAATCTATATAGTCGGGTGAAATGCCCACAAACCGGGCAGACTTTTATAAAGTACATGAAATAGAATTATATTGCAAATAACTGCTTACAAATTCTGTTTTGGGCAACAGTTATAGAACAATACATATACATTTGACTGCAATAATGTAGACAAATGGTGTGTGTGTGTGTGTGTGTGTGAGAGAGAGAGAGAGAGAGAGAGAGAGAGAGAGATCTTTTAAAATTATGCAAACTGATGCAGACATCGGACAGAATGAACCTAAATTGGGAAAACAAGAACACAAGAAAAACAGATTTGCTTATTTCTAGCATCTGGTCCCAAAATATTTAGTGGATTTTCAATTACATACTAGTATAGTTTCAAATGCTCATACCCAAAGCTTCACCCATTACAGTAGCTGGTTAGTTTTTCTCACATACTCAGGAGATAAATCCATGCCTCCTCATTCCTCAAAGGTTGTGTGTTGGTCCCATTTTCAATCAAGTGTCATAATCAAACAGACTTTTATCCAAGAACTCAAACTTGGTTAGGAGGATAGTACTATGCACCTATGAGCCAAACATCTGCTCATTTTCCTATTTTGTTTTGCAAGCTAGCTTTTTTCTTTCTGACTAGAATGCCAAATAAAAATCAGAGGCACCACAGCTCTCAGCTATTGTTAAGTTGGGGGAGAATGGGAACCTATATGGCCTTTCTACCACAAGTTCAAGATTGGGTCTTCAAAGAGCCAAAGTACCATATAGCTGAGTACAAATTCATTCCTGAAATTCTCCATTCTTTGTGGGTACAAAAATAGAAGAGAGAAGTGATAATTTTTCTGAGAGGAGACATTCTGCAACAGTTTCTTATAGGTAGGGTTCACCATTAGCAATGGTTGCAGCAAGATTGGTTTTTTTCCCCACTGAGAGTTTGGGTTTCCTGTACTACCACTACAAGCAGCTGCAACACCTCTGCTGACAACCCAGCTACCATTTTGTTCCCTCCACAATAACTGGTGTCTTGAATCATTCCGGGCAGCACTCAAATTGTGAAGAAATTTGTGGGGACAATTTTGCAATATGCCCTTCTCTTTGCAAAACAATTAGTAAAAGAAAAAATTCTGAATGTCTCTATTTGAAATGCCTTTTTGGCAAATGTTCGCTCAGGGTTCAGCACTTCCCCAAGGATTCCAAGTGCTACATTTAGGGAGGACATTGCAGCTACTGTACTTTATAAAACATGCAAAAGAATCTTGAAAGAGAAATTTCTCCACCTTTGAAATTATTTTCAGAAGGAGCTTCTTTTCTATTAAACTGAATGAGGATGGTGGGAATTCACAGGGGTGAAAGTTTCAGCACAGCATGAGTTTTCTACCACAGAAGGGAGAAAAGGTGTGAGTTGTCTTTGTAGTGATTACAACCATGTTTTTTTAAAGAAGAAAAACCCCTTATTTGGGCTGCACTGTGAGGTCTTGCAGAACAGTAGCCTGACCATATTTTGGAAGTTCTACAATAGCCTAACTATGCTATTTGGGAAAGTGGGTTTTGACTGTGATACTGCAGAGTGGAAAACTGACTGATACCATTCATCAATATTTTTTCAGATGAGAGAAGTCGAGGCCCAGATGAAAAAATGGGTAAAGGGAGAGGCAGATACCTCTTCAGCAGTTTCAAGATTTATTCTCTTAAAATTGAAAAGATAAAGTCAAAAAAGAGCACCAAACATCCTTGAGTTCATCATCACACCCACTGCCATTATGATTAATAATGATTTCACATCCTTGAAACCATCTTCATAATGCTGATAATAAATTAGCTGCTATATAGAGCCTTCTCTCAATTGACACAATTGACCTAACTTAATGGCCTTTTAAACTGATCACCCGTAAATAATGTAGCAGAAATACATGTAGATCTATGCAAAACATGAAGAATTAGTCTGGATGTATGGGAAAGGGGTGCTTGCCTATTGTGGTCTTTGATGGTCCTCTTTTCCTTCTCCAGTTTATCACCTCTCTTTGTTATCCTAGAGCAGGGGTCAGCAAAGTTGGCTCTCCAGGTGTTCTATGCAGGAAATGGAAGGTAGCACATAACAAGTATGGGAATCTGAAAATCCTCTAGGACAGGGGTCAGCTAACTTGGCTCTCCAGATATTCTTGGACTTCAATTCCCAGAAGCCCTGATCACCAGGTGTACTGACTTGGGCTTCTGGAAATTGAAGTCCAAGAATATCTTGAGAGCCAAGTTAGCTGACCCCTGTCCTAGAGGATTTTCAGATTCCCATACTTGTTATATGCTACCTTACATTTCCTGCATAAAAGTTTCTGTTCCATGATGTGTATCATAAGATTCACATTGTTATGATGTTCATATCTGTATTTTAGCATAGAGAAAAGGTACACTCACATTTAGTAGAATTATGATTACTAAAAGTTGCCAATAATACAGTTATAAGTAAGCATTTGATGCAGTAGACATTAATAGAACAATTTCTAATGTTCTTCTATCAAGTATCTGGGGCTAAAGTTATGCAAATAATATATACAAGTCTAAACCCACCTCTCTTTATTTTACACTACCAAATGTTACACTACACTACCATTTTTGTCAAGTTACATATCCCCCCCCCCCCCTTCACCACAGATACTACATTTTTTCTGCATAGCCATATACAGGTGAAACTCAGAAAATTAGAATATCATGCAAATGTTCATTCAGTTCAGTCATGCAACTTAAAAGGTGAAACAAATATATGAGATAGACTCATTACACAAGATAGTTCAAACCTTACTTTTGTTATAATATTGATGCTTATGGCTTACAGTTTATGAAAAAAAACCAGTTTCATGTACCCCATAATCATCACATAACCTCATGTATGCTGTACACCATGATCATCACAATTATAACGAATTAAGGCATGACATCTCTCACTTTGCATGTAGTGAGTCTATCTCATATAATTGTTTCACCTTTTAAGTGAAATGAATGAACATTTGCATGATATTCTAATTTTCCGAGTTTCACCTGTATGTTACATTGACAGATGATAACTGGCAGAAGGTCACCCTGTGAGGTTCCTGGAGAGTGAATAGAAGGCAGGTTTGCAAATTTTTAAATTCAATCCCTCCCCCGTCCAAAAAAGAGCTGTAGTTTAATGGAGCATGGTGTCATGAAGGCAATCCATACCAATTAGGTACTTTTCTTGTCATTTTAACATCTATAAATTCACATGGTACCAATTCATTGGAAAGGAGGGGCTGTGGTGACTCAGTGGTTAAGCAGCTCACCTTGTTAGCTTGAAGCCAGAAAGTCAGTAGTTCGAGATCCAGGTACTGCATGTTTGAGTGCCCGTCTCTGTCCCAGCCAACCTAGCAGTTCAAAAGCAAAAAATTGCAAGTAGATAAATAGGGGCCACTTTGGTGGGAAAAGATCTTGCAGACATGAAAGGAGCCTCATTGGGTCATCCCCTGAGCAGAGTTTCTCCAGCAAAAAACCTTTCAACCCAGAATAATTTCTGACACAAAATTGTTGTTGGCGGCGTCGGCGGCGTCAGCGGCGGGGGCGGCGGCGGCGGCGTTGTTGTTGGAAGAGAAATAAGGGTAATCAGGTTAAATTTCTGTCCAGATTTTTAAAATATATTTATTAAACTTTTAAAAAATATAAACATACAAAATAAAACATTACATTGCATTATAAAGTAAAACACACACAAACAAACAAAAGGAATTTTTTTATGTAGAATACAAACTTATTGTATACTATGTTGCTTTATATAATATATTCATAATATGTTAACATAACATTGTATATATGTAAATGCTTACTCTGTTTTTAACCAACCCAATAAGACAGACTATTGCCAACATTTCATAAACATAAAAAATAAGCGGGGGGGGGGGACACCAATGGTATATACAAAGCCCTGGATATTGCATTTGTCTTAACACAATATTAATGCTTCCAAAAACTTAGTTGATCTGGCACTGGTTTACCGCCTTTACCCTTGTACAGCGTATATTCCACAAATGGTTTCCATATATCCCAAAATTTGTTTTCTTTAGTTAAACCCTTTTTTTTAAATTTAACTCCCATGTAGGTTTATCATTCAACACAAAATTCCACATTTCATAATACTATTCCTCCACTTTCAAAATGGAATTATTCTTCCAATTTCTTGCAATACATTGTCTTGCAATTGTCAAAAAAATAGATAATAATTCTTTTTTATTTATATTTCTATCAATATGCTCAACATCTGTAAGTAAGGTGGTGCATGACTCCAGCTTAAAGTCACAACCCATTATTCCCAATATCTCCTTCTCTATCTAAATTTCTGACCCTTCTATGTGCTGCCAAGCGATTTCCAACTTAGGGGATCTTATGAATCAGTGACCTCTGAAAGGTCCTATCATTTACAGTCAAGCTCAGATTTTGACAATTGTCTTCCTTTCTTGGGTCAAGCTATCACCTGTTCAGTTTTCTTTTCCTGCTTCCTTCAACCTTTCCTAGCACTCTTTCCAGTTAGTCTTCCCTTTTCAGGGTAGGTCCAAAGTAAGATAGCCTAGTTATTAGCCAAGTGAGTGTTGAGGCATAATTTTATGTGGAACTATTTATTTGTCTTTTTTGGAATAATTGTCCATAAAAAGTCTCCTTCAGCACCGAATCTGAAATGACTTTATATCTTCAGCGTCAACTATCTTCTTTGTCAAACTTTCACACATATACATTGGGGAAAACAATAACATAGATAGTCGTGGTCTTCAGGGACACATTCTTATCTTTTAGGATATTTTCTAGTTTCTTCAATGCTGCTTTTCCAAGTTCCAGCTTCCTCAAATTTCTTTGCTGTAATGGAACTCCTTTCTTTGGCCTGGCCACACTTAGGCCAGAAGGTGACTGGGGACACAGAGGACATAGTCTACACATTTAGCTTGTATTTTTTTCTGATCATAGGTCCTGGAGAAGACAGAAAGAAGGCTCAAACAAGCAAGGTAGTAGAAGCTTTGTCTACAAATTGAAGAGTTTCTAAAGTTGATGGCTTTGTATAGCACCCTCACTCCAGATCAAAGTTATTTATTTTCCATATTTTCTGTGCTTTTTCCTCCCAGTCCAGTATCACACCATCCAGTCTCTTCTAGTAGCCAATGTATATTCACACACACAAAAAAAATACTCCTTGCCCATTATTGCCAACTTCCAACATGCAGATTACATTCTGCAAGGCCTTGCTACTTATGGCCTGAGAATCTGGGCCCCAGAGAGTTAATGGCATTACTATTTGATTACTCCACTGCTATGATGCTGAGAGCCAACAGAGAACACTGAATAATCTTTTCTTCTCTAGCAAAAAGAAAAGGGTTTTGCCATGCTCCATTCATTTGAATGAAGTATTCTGCCTTGAGAATACTTACAATTTTCCAGAGGCTGCAGTAGCCATTTAAGCCTAATAGCAAGATGCCATCAGGTAATAAAAGCAGAACATTAGATTTTAATTGGATGAAGTCATTTGCACAGTAATAACAAGGATTAGGGCAGAGATGGCAATGGTGCATTTTCATAACCCACCAAGCAGCTGGTGTCACGGTAGGAGTGGAAGATGCATACCCTACTCAAAGTTTATCATTTTCAGACACTTCTACCTTTTTAAATAATTAAACTGAGCCAACTAATATTCTCTGTTTACAACACTTGATCTACTTCAACCTTGCCTTATTCTACTGAATATTTTATGCTCATAACAATCCTGAGAAATAGATTAGTTTGAGAGGCATTAATCCAAGGTCACAAAGTTAAGCTTCATAACTAAGTAGCGATCTGAGCCAAGAACTCCACCATTCGAGTAAAATATTTTACCCAGAATCCAAAGCATTATATTAGCTTTAGCTGTTAAGGATGTGCACAGCAGAATATTGTGTGTTTGTTTTGTCTCAGATTCTTTTGGGAGGTGACTCTTTCATTTTCATATTTTAAAAGCACCATATAAAACTTCAATTTTATAGGTGGGAGGATGCCTGTTTCTAATCTTTCATTTCTTATTTACTAATTTTGGTTTCCCCATATTTTCATAATAAATACTCTAAATGCCCCATACATTTGCTTGTTTAAATTTATATCCCACTCATCTGACTGTACAGTTAACTCTGGCAGCATCAGTATAACAAAGGAACCAAACCCAAAGAGAAATAAAAATAAGACAGAAGAATAAAACCACAAAGCGGGGGGAGGGGGTAACTATAGCAATAAATACTAAGTAACAACAGATACAACGATAGCAGCAAAACAAATTATTTGAAGGTAAAAAGTGACTAATTGTGCTTGCTTAAACAATTGCATAAAATGACAAGACCTAATAAACATGAGGTAGAAGGACATCCCAAAGTGTCAAAGCTACCATTGAAAAGAACCCATTCCTTCTGCTCATCTTATGCACTTCCCTGGGGTAGGCACATTAAGACCACCCAACTTGTGAAAATCATGTTGGCCAGTCATAACTTGTCAAGGAGAAGGGCTCCAGCAGGTATCATCGTCCAAAACCATTTCGAGCTTTATAAATTAATACCAGACTCTTGAATTGGGTATGGAAGCCTACAGGTAACCAATGAAGGCATACAATATTGGGAAATCATGATAAAATCTACTCAATCCCAACACTAATCTCACAGCCACATTTTACACCTTCTGCACTGTTCCAACAAAAACAAAAGTGTTGTGGCACTGTTAGCACCACCATAACCACTAGTGTTGGGACAAGTGGACAAAACATCTTCAGGCATAACTCCTTCCAACTAAGCCACTGATGTCCTCCATGTCCAGCCTCTTCTTCTCCTTCTTCCACCTTTATCCTTTCCTGGTGGCTGCAAAGACCCTCCCTCCTCACCCAAGTGTCTCTCCTTGACCTTTCTTTTCTAACCTGGGCTTTGGTAGCTCAGTAGTTAAGCAGCTCACCTTGTTAGCTGGAAGGCCGGTAAATTGGCAGTTTGAGACCCGGGTACTTCATGACAGATTGTGCACCTGTCTCTGTCCCAGCTCCTGTCAACCCAGCAGTTTGAAAGTAAGACGTTGCATGTAGATAAACAGGGACCACTTTGGTGGGAAAGATCTTGCGGACATGAAAGGAGCCTCATTGGGGCATCCCCTGAGCAGAGTTTCTTCAGCAAACATGCTTTCAACCCAGAATAATTTCTGACACAGAATTATTATTATTATTACCTGGGCTGACCAACAGATGTTATCTCTGGGAGTGTGTGGATGAGAGCTGATGGAGGCAACCCACTCACATGCATCTATAACACTAGAAATGTGTTTCACTGTGGCTTTCAGGGTTTTTTATAATCCCTTTCTTCAGACGCATGGAGTACAACTGGCTTATGTAAAAGTACATTCATTCTCAATAAAGCTCCAAAGATTTTGAGACCAATTACATTAAAGAGGAGATAGCTATGACGAAGTATCCTTCTTTTTGGAAAATATACTTTTTGGACCAAGTTTCCCAGAACCTCACAGCCACCACGCCAAAGGTAATCACACTGCCTTGGAGAATGATAGAGCAGTAGTCAAAAAAAGTAAAATTTACCGCCTCTAGCATCAGATTTGATGCCAGTTGGACCTTGTCCAAAGAAATATATTGAAAAGTTCATTATAAGAATAGCAAACCCAGGTATAGTACATGTAGCAGACCTCTGTAGGTGAGCAGTAGAAGAATAATGGCCTGGAACCCCATGCACAATTTGATCATTGTTCAGACATAGACATCTTCAGTGTATCACTGAGCTCACAGTTCTTAAAACAAGCTTTCCAAGCTCTGCACTAATTGTTCTAAGTGACACCTAGGGTCAGTTTCACTATGCAATAATACAAAGCAATCCACCCTGAATGACACAGTAAAGTGGTTGAATGATTTCTGAGAAGGCATTTTCTGGCTTCTAATCTCTATCTTTAAGCAACTTTTTTTCTCCCTGACAGTGAGGGATGGTGCTTTCATCCATAGAAGAATCATTCTATCCATATCTTTTGGGCCAAGAATAGGTATCATATATTTCAAAGAAATGAAGAGCATCTGTTCAGGAAAGATCTATATTTCAGTAACAAAACAAATGTTCTGCATGCAGAAAATTCCAGTTTCAACCCCAGGCATTGCTAGCTAAAGGTGGGTAAAGTTCTGCACCTAAATTCCCATGAGTCACTGTTATCCAGAACAAAAAATTCTAAACTATGTGGAGACCCGGCATTTGGTTACAAAGCAGATTCCTCACTGTTCCCAGATGAACCTGGGGAGAAGTCCTTAGCCATCTTCAAATGGTTGTTTTACTTGAATCCTCAGTGGGACCTTTTCATAAGGCAGTTGTCAGTGATAGCTGCCAAACTCAATGGAAAATAGCATTTTTCTCACATCCAAGCAAAAAGATGAATGATGGATTTATAAAAAGAATCTCAAGCACTATAATCCACAATAACCTCTGCAACACATTTTATCTAATATCTCAGTTGTTGTATGCACACACACTCATGCTGTCACTTGGCTATATGCTTAACTGACATGGTTCTGACTCTCACACAAAAAAATCTGTGCTGGGGGCTTTCTTGAAATTTTTCAAATGTAGTCTAACTGCTAGCTGCCAAGGGTAACAAAACACAGTTTTTGTACTAACTCTCTGCATCTCTTGTCTTCTCTTCCAATTATGTCAAGAACATAGGCATTCAGCATGTACACCATATGCCAAAAATAAAGCTGCTGTGTGTGCATATGCTGCTCAAACATTTATTTGCCTCAGATATGTGTCACTTCAAGAGTCACCACATGTGAAAACAGGATGCATGTCACACAAAGAGACAAAAGGCAAGGCCTTGTAGAGCTTGTTTCCTTCACATTTTCAAAGTTAGCATCATTTCATGGCTCACCAAGCTCAAAAAGACATTGACAGATTTAGCTGACAGCTGTGAACATCATAAGTATGCCATGGTTGGAGATATAAAATAAGTCAACAGTCTCTCCAAGAACAAGAAAGCGTCACTTGCTTTTTATGACATTTTGGGGGGTTTGGGGGAGCAAGCGTTAAATACCCTCTGATATTTCTGAACTAGTGAGCATGTGATATAATGTCACTACAAACCATACCCTGGAAACATTTGGTTTTCAGAAAACAACTCTAAGAATCCTTTGACCAGCACAGTAATATTTCCAGGCTTTGCTACAGATAAATAATTATAAATTATTATTTTTACAGCCTCACGTGCCGACTACATTTGGAGTGAATGGAAGGAACTTTTTTGTGCTGGGTTATTGCCTGGCACTGACCAATTTTCCCTACCTGCCTCTAAATTCAAAGAGAGCCCCCCCCCTCCCTTTCTCTCTGATGACTGTTGCTGGTGATTTGGTTGCTAATATGTGTGCAGTTAGAAACACAGCATGCACACAGCTGTACCTGTAAGTAAAGAAATATTTTTATTTCTTGTACAAATGTTTCAGAATGAGTTATTGAGACTTTGAGTTCCAGTGAATGAGATAGAGCTGGACTGTGGGAGACTTGTAGCTGTTCTTCGCTGTGGCTCCCAACACAGGCTGTACAGCTAAAATAATTCTACCAGATGTTCAAAACTCTGCAACAAGAATTCCACTAAGTTGTGTCATGACTGAGAAAAGTGAGTTGTGTATAGATTACAGACAGTTGTTTTTCTTTGTCTACGAACATGGTCAGCAAATGCAAGTGAAGTAAGAAGTATGCAAGTACACTGCTTATGCATTTTAATTTGCAATGTAAAAAGCCCAAACTGTCATTTCATTGTTGATGTTATGCATGTAAGGGAGAACAATAATGGATGAAAGGATTTCTCCTAAAATCTTTACCAGCAAGCAAAGAAAATATAACCCAGCTGAGATTCAAGGTGCATGGGAGCGAATGTCTGGTTATTCTGAGGCTGAGTGAATCAACATAATATAAGACAAGTTTAAAACTTGAGGCATCACAAACAAAATATCATAACTTTTAAATGAGGCTTCTAACTTTGCCCATTTGTAGCAGATAGTCTGCTCTTATGCTGTGCCAAATTTGTAGACATTTGAGCAGGGGGTTTTTAAGTTATTTTTAAAAAGTAAAACTTTTTTACCTGCACTTCAGAAATACTGTAGGTGACCCTAAATGGCTGCTTGTCTTGAAAATGATTGGTTGGACCCCAGATGCTTTTCTTTGTTCAGAAAGAATTGAGGCTATAGGGATTAAAATATTGGCCTATTAAAAAGGATGTTCAACTGGGAGAAAAGAGGATTTATTTTAACATTGAACATGTGTGGTACAAGCATATCAGGAAGAAGAGTAGCATAGGAAAAGTCTACAGCTGAGTGAGGGGACAAGGATGATATTGGGAGAGGAGAAGCGTGACTGGTACCTGCAGAGCCAGATATGGGACATTTGATTCCTCACTGCGTGCAGGTAAAACAACCAGCTAATGTGGGCCTGAACAAACTACACAGTCCCAGGATGTTCCCAGAAGATGATAAATGAAAACCACTTCTGTGTATTCTCTACCTAGAGAACTCTGCACAGTGATAACGTAAGTCAGAATTATCATAACAGGTTTCATTTCATCTGGATTTTTTCTTCTACAGATGCTCTCTGGGGAACAAATAAAAAATATTAAAAATAACTATAAGAACAAAGACCTAGCGATAAGGTGATATAGTGCTAGTCTCATCTATTTTTAAAAAGACAACTGGAATTGCACAAAGGAAAGATGGATGGAGGCACAATCACAGGATGGAAGGAAAGAAGGGGGTGAAGGTTGTATTGGAATACACTGTCAATGTGGATGCTAAACTTCCAATTCAATCTACAAGTCCAATGTGAATACTTTCACAGTTGAGGCTGCAAGTCTCCAATTTAGTCAAACCCCATATCAGGGATTCTCAACTTGCGGCCTGTGGGCCAGATGCTGCTTGTGGCACCATTTCATGTGGCCCTCCACTGCCTCCACCACACCAGGAAGTGCCATGTGATGGAAGAAGGGCAAAATGGCCATGTCGCTGTCTGAGGGAGCTTTACCCAGCCCCAAGCTTTAAAAGGTTGAGAACTCCTGCCCTATATGAAAAGTTACATAGATCCAAAAGCTATGCTAACATGTTGCCTATGTGTTCTCTAAAAGATGCCCCTACCACTTGCCTTTTGGAAGAAGAAAAAAGGAAGGTGGGTCTGGGAGTAAGTAAGCATTGTCATTGGAAACCAATAACAAAATCATCCTTACTATGTGCAAAGGTGAACAGGGAAGAAAGATGTGGGGAAAAACTCTTTTGAAATATTGTGTTGGAGGAAAGCCTTACAGATACCAGAAACAAAGTTATGTGGATGCTCTGTCAAGTCAAGCCTGAATGCTCACTAGAAATAATATGAGTGAATTGAGGCTATTATACAGTACCTTGCATATATAATTAGAGGACAGAATTTACCAAAAAGCACAATATTGCTGGGTGAAAGTCTTTGTAATGGTGGAAGCAGTAGGAAGACCTAGCATGAGATGGATTAAGGAAGCCACTTCTGTTAGTTCCCAAGGTCTAAGCAAAACTTACTGCAAAACACAATATTGCTATGAAGAGGGGTAGTTGGAAGAAACAACAACCTAACAAAAGATACTTTAGTTTTGCAAAATCTGAGCAGAACTGTTAATGATAGGACATTTTGGATGTCATGAATTTTCCTCAGTTTACTTCACCAACAGAAAAGGTTTCAAAATTGAAGGATAGCTATCTAGTTGTCAGAGTCCAGGACACGGCAACTAGAAAAGTAACACAAGCAGATCAACCAGGTAACAGGCCAAACAGACAAGACAGAGTACCTTCAGGGGCTAGAGCAAGGTGAGGACATAGTGCAAGGAGCAAGGATCCAAGCTAGAAGTCTTCATAAGACAGGAACAAGGCATGAGAGCCAACCAATAACAAATCTATTGGGAAGAAGAAACGCCATGCTCTCCAGCACCTCCAAGTGGAGCTTATGATGGACCAGAACTTTCCCCAGGGCTCTCAGGTGGGGCTTAGCAGTTGCAGCAAAATAAGGGTCCAACCCTGCAAGAACTAGAGCAGTGGTGGCCAAACTTTTCGAGCCATGGGCCGGTTATGTGGTTCCTTTCACTGGAAGTAGAAGTAAAACATGCCTTTGTTTACGACAGCTGTGGGTGCATTTATGGCAGTGTTTTTTGTATGTGTGAATGCATTTCTGCTTCTGGGAATGGTATGGGCCTGATTATTAGGTGCCATGGGCCAGATCCAGCCCATGGGCCCTAGTTTGGGAACCCCTGAACTAGAGCTTTCTCTCCAGGCTGGGGTTTCAATCCTTAGAACATCAAGCTATATCTGGGAAATTAATCCTGACTAATTGCAGGTGAATGGAAAAATAAATTTGATTAACAACGTAGTTGAAGGTAAAGAAAGGAATGACAACACATAACGAGTTCTGGGAAATTTGGAAGTCCTTTGTAATTTATGCATTGACAAGTGAAGATGAGGTTAAGCCATACCCAGAAATGTGTAAATTTTGGGGAAATTAAAAGATGAATTAACACAGGGAAGGAATAGTTCATATTCCAACATGTATAGCACAGGGGAGCAGGGGAGAGGGTCTAGGAAAGTTTGAAGGAGACAGTATGGTCACTTTAAAGGAAAGGAGGAAATACAATGTATTTTAAATTGAAAGAGTTGACCCTTTTTTGTATATCTATGTTATTTTTATAGTATATCTTATTGCAGGCGCACCCCCCCCCCCCCAATAATGGACTCAGACACAAATGAAAGTGGATAACGGCATTGGGCCACATTTATTGATTCATGCCCTAGTCCGAATTATAAATTTCTATTGGTAAAACGACCAATCATAATTCTTAAGGCAAGCAGGCCGAAGTAACACTGGTAAGGTACCACCCAAAATTGCCAACGGCAATTGTTACAATGTATCTATTTGTATCAATTTGTTTGTTGACAACAAACAAATTGTTGACCGTAGTCAATATCTACCTAATGACCCCACCCTCTGACGTGTATCCGTAAAATCAGGGGGTGATTCCAGCTGTCTAGTGGTAACCATCATCCCCTCGCCTGGTTCGTCGTTGACCGGACAACGTTTAAACAACTTATGCCTATCTAGTGTTGTCCAGTCAATTGCGAACCTGCCGGATACCTGTGGGTCATAAATGTTTACCTTACCAGTGCTACCCGCCCATGTGACCAAGTCAACAGCAGCACAGAACAAACCCCTATATCAAACCATAGCAACAGTGTGGGATGGGCAAAAAAGCCAGGACTCAAGGGCCAATTGCGAGTCCAAGCCAAAAATTCCCACCCGGCCCCGAAGCGACCAAGAAATCACACTGTTAACTAGGGAGGGGGTGGAGGGGAAAAACTTCTCCGCTCCGTCGCTTCGCCAAAATGGCAGCACGGCTGCCTCGTGGCCAGCCCTTTTATTAGGGTGCTGGCCACGCCCCTAACTACCCGGATGGCTTCGTCCGGTGGGGGGGGGGGGGGCGCAAAGAGTGCGGCGGCCATTTTGGCACCACGCTTCCATTGCAGGCGCAACCCCCCCCCCAATAATGGACTCAGACACAAATGAAAGTGGATAACGGCATTGGGCCACATTTATTGATTCATGCCCTAGTCCGAATTATAAATTTCTATTGGTAAAACGACCAATCATAATTCTTAAGCCAAGCAGGCCGAAGTAACACTGGTAAGATACCACCCAAAATTGCCAACGGCAATTGTTACAATGTATCTATTTGTATCAATTTGTTTGTTGACAACAAACAAATTGTTGACCGTAGTCAATATCTACCTAATGACCCCACCCTCTGACGTGTATCCGTAAAATCAGGGGGTGATTCCAGCTGTCTAGTGGTAACCACCACCCCCTCGCCTAGTTCGTCGTTGACTGGACAACGTTTAAACAACTTATGCCTATCTAGTGTTGTCCAGTCAATTGCGAACCTGCTGGATACCTGTGGGTCATAAATGTTTACCTTACCAGTGCTACCCGCCACCCGGAGAGGCTTCAATAAAGGCTCGACGCCCCCCCCCAAGACCGTCAGCTCGGTCGACAGGCCTGCTCGCCAATCACTCAGCAGGAGGTCCATACCTCCTCGCGACAGATGGACCCCATCCCCTGCGTAAAGCCCATAATTTTGCAGACTAATGGCCGGATGAGGACTGACCCGCCCCCAGCCATTGGTCGAAAGGAATCGGGCCACCGCCCTGTTCACCATGTGCCTAGCGCGGTCCAAGGCCTGGAGGTCAAGGCCTCCCCTATAAGCGTGCCGTGGGACCATATCTGACCAAACAAGAGTCGTGGCGGGCCATACGTAATGTAAGTAGGCGAGGTCACTGCAAATCGCATGCTTCAGCGATAAGCCAGTGACCTGTCCCAAATCATTACCCCCAAGATGTATGATCAGGATGTCGGGCGGGTCAGCGTTCCTTGCCGAAAAAAGGAATGGCAAGAGCTCCCGCCACAACATACCGGGCTTACCGTACCATGTGAGACTTGCGTACGCACCGAGTCCCAGTCGGGGTCCCCAATCTGTCGCCGCAGCGTAACGCGCTGCCCTGTGCACGTAGCTATGGCCCACCAGCCATACTGTCACCGGTGTGATACGACACCCAGGGTCTGTCAAGGAAAAAACAGGGAAGGAAGAGATATGTGGTGACTAAAAAAAAACGGTACTCACGGTGGGAGTGGGCGAACAGAAAACTGGAAACTCTGCGAGCCCCACCTCCCCATGCTGCGTATGTCAGCCCCGGAGTACCCATAAGCAGCCGCAGTAGAGGCCGCCCCAATTCTAAACGAATGGGTGCCGTAACGGGCCCCAGGGAGGCCCACCCTAACCAGTGCCTTCCCAGTCACCTTCCAAAATTGAAATTTAGTGAGGGGAGACCCATCTTGGTGACAGAAAAACGGGCCATGGTGCGTGCCACGCAGTGCAAGGAACTTCTGTAGGGCACCAACCGGACAGATGTCTGCCAAGGAATATCGTAGCAGTCTTACACCACTGCCTACGCCGTGCTGATCTGTTTTAGAGGAACGTATCCTCAACTGAGCCCAATCATTGCAAACATAGACATCTTCGAGTTCCAGTGCCCTACGACTTGCATCCGCCTTAGTCAGCATCACAAGCTCGCTGATGCGGAGCGCTCCAAAAAAGGCCACCGTTGTAGCCGCATGAAACAGGGCTGCCTCATACCTATTAAAACGTAGGTCATGCCAGCCCCGTGCCAGTTGGGTAAGGACCCCCGGGGAAATTGGGTGGCGGTCGTCCAGGCTACGCCCACGTTCCCGCACCCACCCCTCCAAAACGTGTCTAACACGGAAATCAGCGGTACTGTCCGCATGACCTCCCACCTTGGCCATAAAAGCCAGCGCTGATAGCCTAGATGCTATGGTGCGGGGTGCCAGGCCCTGGGCGTGCAGGTAAACCATGAAATGAAGGACGTGGGCCCTGGGATCGGCCAGGTATCTGGCAGTCGAGATTGGGTACAAAAAGTCTGAAAGGAAACCCACACGTGGTGATACGCCTTACGCGTGCGTGGCGCCAGAGACATGCCGATCGCCCGGTTCACCTCTCCTTGCCAAAGGTCCATATCTCCTCCGGGAGTGGTGAGGGAAATTCCTCCGCATCCGGGGCCAAGGCACGGAACCAGGAGATCTGCAGGCGGGACAAAGCATCAGCAATATCATTATTCACCCCCGGGACATGCCTGGCCCTGAACAGTACATTGAGGCGCAGGCTGCGCAATACAAACTGGCACACGAGGTCCATGACCCTGGGAGATTTAGAGGTCTGTGAATTGACAATGTGGACAACGGCCGCATTGTCACACCAGAAATGCACCACAGAGTTGGCCCACTCCTCACCCCATAGCATCAAGGCCCCCAGTATGGGGAAAAATTCCAAGTATGTGAGATCCCTCAGGCGACCCGTGCCTGACCAGGCTGGTGGCCATCCACCATATGCCCACTTCCCATTGAAGTACATCCCATAACCAAGGGATCCCGAGGCATCAGACTGAATCTGAAATTGGGGTGAAACCAGGAGATCTGACCTCCAAAATGAGACCCCATTAAACTCCCTCAAGAACTGGAGCCATATGTGCATATCTGCCCTGATGCCCCGTGTCAATCTGGTCCTATGATGGGGCCTGGATAAGCCTGACATGGCGTCGGACAAGCGCCGAGCAAATGCCCTGCCAGGTGCGACCACCCTGCAAGCGAAATTAAGGTGTCCATGTAGCACCTGCAGTTCCCGAAGGGATGCCTTGCGCTTAGCCAGCAGGTCCGATATAAGGGCCACTATCCTTGACACCTTGTCTTCCGGCAACCTAGACGCCTGCGCTACCGTGTCAATCTCCACCCCCAGGAATACTAACTTATTAGACGGGCCTTCGGTCTTTTCGGGCGCTAAAGGGACACCGAGTTCCTGCATTAGCGTCTGAAATGTATTGAGGAGACGTGTGCACGTGTCCCAGCCCCGTTCACCCCCGAACAAAAAGTCATCCAGGTAATGGGCTACAGACCGAGACCCTGACCTACGGACAAATGCCCACTGCAGGAATGTGCTGAAACGCTCGAAAGCCGAGCAGGATATGGAACAGCCGAATGGCATGGCTTTGTCAAAATAATATTCACCCCGGAATTTGAAACCCAGCAACTCAAAGTCACCCGGGTGCACCGGCAGGAGACGAAAAGCCGACTTAATGTCACACTTAGCCAACAGTGCACCCGGGCCACATGAGCGCACCATGCGCAATGCCTGGTCAAATGATGTATACCTAACAGAACAAAGGTCCTCAGGGGTAGCATCATTGACCGAATGACCAGCTGGGTAGGACAAGTGATGAATCAGGCGGAACTCGCCCGGGGACTTCTTGGGCACTAGTCCTAGAGGAGACACTTTAAGGTTGGGGAAAGGGGGCGCGGGGAAAGGGCCAGCGACCCTGCCCGCAGCGACCTCCTTATTAATGCTGGCGGCAGCCACCTCCTCCCGTCCTCTAAGTGACAAAAGGTTGGGTGCATCCTGCGGTGACCTATCCCCCGTGAAAGGAATACAGAAACCCAGTTGAAAACCCTGAAGGAGGTACACAGCGTCTGCTTTCTTCGGGTGCAATGCGAGCCAACGCTCCAGCATATCAACATTAATTGGGGAGGGGGCCTTTCGGTGAACCCACTCCTTCCGTGGCAGTCCTACCTGCCCCTTGTCCGCCCCTACCCCTGCCCCTGTATCCTCCCAGCCTGGGACAGGCGGAGGCAGCATGGGGACCAGAACAAGCGGGTCACTCGTGCTTGTACTTGCAATTTTTTCTGTTGCAAGAACCATTGGACGAGAAGGTCCAGCACAGCAGGCGGGCTGGAACCCCCTGCCCCGCCACTTGGCGGGGAGCCTGCACCGGGGCCGCTCGTTAGACCGCATGTCCACAATGGTATCTATCCCCAGGCGCCGGGCGCGTGGGGGTCATATACAGAAGCCACAGCTTCTGGCAGGGCTCATCCCACCTCATCTCTGGGTGCAGTGGAATCCTCATGTGGAATTCTTCGTCGTAAGCCAGCCACGACGGACCCGAGAAGTCAACCATGGCCCGGTAGATGTTGTCCAGATACTGGACCATAGGGATGGCCAAATCCGGCCTAGCCCTGAGGTAAATGGCCATGTAAATCAGGTACGCTGGCAACCAATTTGCCCACGTGCGTGGCGGCTTACGACGACGTGCCTGCTCCTTATCCTTCTCGTCCAGCCCTTCCCTCTCCTCCTTGGTCGGCTCCCTATTAAGAAGGGAGAAGATATCTACATACTCTCCCCTCCAGATCTTTTCCCTGGTAGACTGGGCCAGATGGTCCCCCAGGGGCAAGGAATACCCTGCCGTTGGCAGTGCCGACACCGGCACAGAGGGAACTGCGGGCAAAGCAAAGGGGGCCTGTACCAGCCCGGGGATTCCCAACACATTCCCCACCACACAGGGGGCGCCACCCGGACCCGGGCCCTGTGTCAGGGGTGAAGTCGCCGGGTGGGCCGGAGGCAATTGGACCGCCGGACCACCCGTGCGAGGCCATGGCCATTGGAAAGCCCCCCCCAAGGAAGTCAGTTGTGTGGGTGCACTAGCTTGAACTGCATACTCACCCGATGCACCCCCACGGGCCGCCCCCACCGGGGGTTCCGGCCCGCTGGGGGCGTCGGAGCTCGCGACCGAAGCTGAGCTCGTCGACGGGGCCAGACCCGCACCAGACTGCTGCACCTGTTGAGTGGGGAGCTGCGAGGCAGTGGCCGCCACCGGCCCGCGCGCCTCAGGCGGCTCAACCCGACCCATCGCCGGCTGCTGTTCGGCAGCCAAAGGGGGCACCTGGAATCCTAAAGGCACCCCTGTTTGATTGGCCCTCGCCAAGGATGCTTCAAGGGCCGCAACGCGGGCCAGAAGGGCCTCCACGTTGACAAATGCCCCAGCCCCAACGGGGGGCGAATGGGCAATCGGCCCATAGTTAAAGGGTACCTGTCCAGGCCCCTGAGTCCCAGGGGCCAGATAAGGCCAAGAGCCCATGCCCGGCCCCTGTGGAGCCATGGGCACACCCTGCAAAGGCAGGGAACCCAACCAACCCCCGTGGCTCGCTCCCCCCATGGGGAACTGTGCACCCGGGCAAGAGGGCCCAGCCGCACGGACCCCGGCGGGGGCACTGGTCATCGGTTGCGGGCCAAGGGCCGAGGCCCCATCCGGGGCAACCTGCCCGCACCGCGGATCGGGCCAAGGGGCCACCGATCCCATCCCACCGGTCCCGGTGGGCTCCGTTAAAGGTGGCTGCTGGGCAGGCGCAGTCGCGGTCCTCCGACCCGGCTGGCGCCTCCGCGCCGATCGAGCCACGTTAGCGGCTGCCTTCTTCTTCGAGGGCATAGCTGAGTTAGCTAGGAAGCCTACGAAGAGAAAAAGCTGCCCAAAAAGGCTTCCCCTGAAAGGACACGAGCGACGGAGGTAAGAGGGAAAAACTTCTCCGCTCCGTCGCTTCGCCAAAATGGCAGCACGGCTGCCTCGTGGCCAGCCCTTTTATTAGGGTGCTGGCCATGCCCCTAACTACCCAGATGGCTTCGTCCGGTGGGGGGGGCCCGCAAAGAGCGCGGCGGCCATTTTGGCGCCCGCTTCCATATGTTCTTATAAGTAAATTAATAAAAAATATTTTCTTTAAAAGGAAATTATTCCTGACAATACTGGAGCTGCCTCAGATCCTGACACTAGTCTGCATTCTGCACAGCAGACATGACAACATTATCTTACCTTAAGGGTGAAAGAGTGTATATATTTTCCCTTGTATGTGTTGCATTGTCTCACACCTTTGCTTCACTGTGTTATTAAATCCAAATATTTTGGCACAGAAGGACTACAGCCATGTCCCAGCTGTTCTTTGTTCTGCCTCCCTCTCAACAACTTTAGTACAGATCACGTGATTGTCATCTGGGATCCTCTAACACTGGATAATTCTGTTTGAGGGATGTTTCTGTTGATATTTATGTGTAGTGTGGGATATTGTGCTCCTGTACCTTGCACATAATTCAAAACTATGGAGACAACAGTTCAATACTGCTGTGCAATATTGGGCCTGTGTTGCCAGCAGGAAAAAGGATGCCCACCATCACCTGCTTGCAAGGGACAAATGTACAAGAAAGGGGGTGAAACAAGACAGATGCACAGAAGAGTGTGTCAGACACTTTAAGATGAGGCTGCCTTTCTCATTGTAAAAAAACAACAACAAGTTACCTCAGTTATAGTGGTCAAAAGGCAGTCTAAATGCTGACAACATTCATGTCAACAGCCAAGCTAGCCTACGGGTTACCCTCTTGTGCTCACTACCATTCACAAGGAGGCATTAAGGATTTTTTTAAAAAAATCCCAGAACATGACTCCACCCCCTTTCCCCTATGAGTTAGCTACTTCTCACCCAAACACAAAGCTATTTTTCACCAAGGGCTATTTTTCACCAAGTCCTCTGAATATCTTATCCTTGTTTAGACCAGGGATTCACAATGTTTTGGGACTGTGGGACAGTCACACACCCCTCACACAGGTGAGTGGCTGGAGGCATTGTTCCTCCCGCCACTTCCACCTCTTCCGGTGGCGGTGCATGAAAATTTGGGTCCTTTTTGCCTCCAGTGAGAATGAGAGCTTAACCAGAGATGAAATTAGGCTATTTCAGTTACAATTAATAAAAATGTTTATTTAAATTACAGCAGATAAATAGGGATTAAAATCTATGAAATGAAGGCACAGAATAAAAGAAATCACAAAAAAATCAATGAATTACAATGCAATTATAAGAAAATTATAAGAAAAGTATCAATGAAATTACAGTTGTGCAAAGTTAGCCACAATCAGCCCTTTTACAAAACACTATATCTGCCCCTTTCCTGGCTTGTCCCCCTTTTGACCTCTCTGTTCCTGACATCTGGGTGTCTTTTGGAAAGGGCCTGAGTAACAGCGCGGGTGCATTGATGTGGGTTTTTAAAGTTTTTTTCACTGCTTTCACCACTTCCCATGGTGTAAAGAGCAAGGACAGTGCATTTTTGCCAGGTTTGTAGCTTTTTTGCTGCATTTGTGCTATGTTTTCTGTGCTTCTGGTGCATTTTCGGTGCTTCCGGCAATGGCTCTGGGGTCCTCACCATGGGCTGGATTAATTGGCACGAGTTAGGCCCATGGGCAACAGGTTGCAAATACCTGGTTTAGACTATGGATCCTTATTATTCATTCTTGTGGCTTCACTAGGGTTGCCCTAATTCTTTCTCATCAAACCAGGACAGCCATGTGATGTCATTGCATTCTTCAAACTGTGCATGTGTCAGATGGGGCTGTCGAGGAGACCTACTGGAGCGTCTTTGTCCTCCTCTCCCCCCATACACCCCTCCTTTTCCTCATTCTCCTTTCAGAGACCTTCAATTTATCCCATTGCCAAGCTGCCTGTCAGCTGGGAGGAGGGTTCAGTGAAGGACCTCTGGTTACCATTGATCAGGCCACACTGATCAACCCAATCTCCTCCTCCTCCTTCAGCCATCAAGCTGCTGTGGCTGCTGCTACAGATGCTGGCTGGTGCTTAAGTAGAGGTACCACTCTAAGGCAGCAAGAAAAAATGAGAATTTTTTTTTCAAACTAAGAGCATGCCCCTTGGTTTGAAACTTTGCAAATCCAGGACTTTTCAGTGATATTTACAGAACTGGCTGGGACAATCAAAATCCGGGAAATTCCTGGTTTTCCGGGACATATGGCAAACCTAGGCTTCGCTGCTATCTACGTATTGTTTGTTGGCAGCTCTGCAACTAGATTCCAACTATTTGCAGACCAGGTAGGGTAAAGATTTCCCTCTACTATAACATTTTACCTAGGAGACCATGAGTCTTTAATTTATGCATTGATGAGACTGTGTCAAATTGTGGATGGTTTCACTTACCTGTATTTTCCAACCACACTTGAGGATTAGTTTAACACCAAACAATTGACCAAAATTTATATCCGTGTTATGAATTTTGGAATCTCAGAAGACTGATGGTCTCAAAGGGCACCAGATGATAGGCCAAAAATCCAGGGGTTGCCCAACTCTAAGTACATCTACACAGATATCAGTACAGTAAAACCCCGGCTTACAAATGCCTCGAGTTACATAAAATTCAACTTACATAATGTTTTTTTGCTAAAACCATGTCCAGATTTACATGATTCCCTATGGGTTTGCTTCAAGTTACATAAAGATTCTTTTCCCTATGGGTTTGCTTCGAGTTACATAAAAAATCATTTCCCTATGGGTTTGCTTCGAGTTACATAACAATTTGATTTAAGCAAAAGCCTACGGAATGGACTTTTTCCGTAAGTAGGGGTTTTACCGTATATGCACCAGGCACTCAGGTAAGGCAGTAAACTCTAAATTTATAGCATGTGTGTTCTTGTTTTAGCCAATACAGTGATACCTCATACAACGTCCAAACTTGGTTCCACAAGTTTGGACTTTATACGGATTTGGACTTTGTATGAGGCATGCAAAACCCTAGCCACGATGCCTCATACAATGTCCAAATCCTTTCTGTGATGCCTCATACAACGTCATTTCCATAGAGATACATTGTACTGTAACAGCACAGACTTCAGGGCAAAGTCAAGGAAACAGACAGGAAACTGACAGAACTTTAAGAAAACATTGTCTAAAGGCTAAATACATTACAAAAACATGTCAAACAACCCTGATTGTCCAAGAACCTGAAGAATGCTGCAAAAATCCCAGGAATGCTTCTAAAAATTCTGATGAAAATTTTAAAAAATCCAAAATCACACTCAAAACCACTCCTAAACACTCTTCGCCTTGTGCAAAACCCACAAGATCAATGCATGCATGTGTCCTGTCTTTTATACTGCCCAGGCACAATGCAACCTGGGAAAAACTGAATGCTTCATACAAAGTTGAGCGACTTTGTATGAGGTAACTTTTTTCAAGAAATTAGGTGATGTTGTATGAATTCGATGTTGTATGAAGCGGACTTTGTATGAGGTATTACTGTACATGTATTTGTGAATCACAGATAGGCAAGCTAATTGCCCATGCCTGTGATTGCAAATGTCTGTAATTATCACCAAGACCAGTGCATCCATAATTCTTCATTCCTTCTTACCAAAATGAAGAAAGCAGATTGTACTGCTGTCACAGTCTGCTGTCTTCATTCGAGTTGGTCCAAGTGTGCAGCAGCAGCAGCCCAATAGTATTACCAATCGGAGTTAAAGTAAAGTGGGTACAACATGAACACTTAGGCCTGGTTCCAACTACTGTTCTCTTTGAGACATTTTTCAATTACCATGTATTTTATCTGCCTGCTTGTTGCCTCTCCTGGAATGAATCAGGGGGAAACTGTCATCTAGAGTCCTCCTTCCAAAGAAAGGAAAAGAAAGGAAAGAGTGACAAAAGAGAATTGAAAAAAATCTATAACAGTCTTTCAGAATAAATCCACTCAGGAGCATAAAATACCAGTGTTTGTATAAGGCAAAAAAAAAATGAACATGTTCTGTGGGGATCAAACATCCCAACAATCTGACAGAAATTGAGTAAAGCCACTTAACACTGAGTGAGGTATTTCTACAATGTTACAAATACAGTATGATTTCAAGAGACTCCCACTCAGCAAGCTAGCAAAATGTTCCAGCATGTGAGAAATTGCCAGCTTTCTCTGCAACTGTTTAAAGCAGGGATGCCCAAACCTCTCAGGCCGGTCACATGGTTCAGGGGTGTCCAAACTACAGCCCAGGAGCTGGATCCAGCCCCCAACACCAATTCATCCGGCCCACACCACCCTCATCGCTCCCAGAAGTGGGAGTAAAATGCGCCTGTATGGGCTGGATCCAGCCTCCGGGTCGTAGTTTGGGCACCACTGGTTTAAAGAGTTCAAAGAACCTAAAGAAAAGACTAACTCTGCATTGAATCTGCCACCAACCAGATTACCTGTTCCATTGAAGTCATAAATGTGTATTTTTTTTAAAAAAGAAATCACAGCTGCCCCTGATATCATCAGCTTTACTCTGCTTAAATTCACTTTCAAAGATTATACCTTTTGTGTAGTAGTGCACCAGGGTTTCAGCCATTGTCTGTTTGGATTGGATTATTCTGTTGGATTGTGATGTACCAAGTGTTTTCTTCAAAGTAGTTCCCATGACTTCATTCACTCCTAAGCATTCAGTGAGAGCATATTGGAGTCCAATACAACATAACTTTATATTCTTCCTGAATCTTTGTTGTCACTTCTACTACCTTTCCCTCCTACTATGTGCACCTCCAAAGAGCAGCTATATTTCAGAATTACACCATGAACTATTCTGGTTTTCCGTTTTGGATGCCTCCTTGACAGTATGTAGAGAAGATATTTTTAATATCTTATTCATACCTGGGGTAGCTCTTTACACATTGTCAACAAACAGTACAAGAGAGGACAGATTTGCAGTGTGCATAGTAAAAGATAAAGGTTTCCCTTGCTCGAAAGCCAGTTGTATCTGACTCTAGGGTTGAGTGCTCATCTCTGTTTCAAAGCTGAAGAGCCAGCGCTGTCTGCTTCTGCTGACATTTCCATAGTCATGTGGCTGGCATGACTAGACAGTAGAGTGCACAGAACACTGTTTACCTTCCCACCGAAGTGGTCCCTATTTATCTACTTGCAATTTCTTGCTTTCATACTGCTAGGTTGGCAAGAGCTGGGACAATGATGGGAGTTCATTCCATCCTGCAGTACTTGGGAATCAAACTGCTGACCTCCCCCCTTCTAGTCAGCATCTTAGCCACTTGAGCCACTGCAGTCAATTTTGAAGTCATTACTGAATTTTAAGTAGAAAATAGGATACATCTCATTGTAGTGGAGAAGACTAGGTCAGGTGACTTGGGTAACTGTACTCTATGCTGCTCAGAGACCCACAGTTGATGGGGAAATTCCATCTTTCTTCATCTTATACTTAAGTTAAACCCCATTGCATGCCAGATGTCTTTCTTCATCTTATACTTAAGTTAAACCCCATTGCATGCCAGATCTCCAAACCAATTTTTTCCTTCTGTCATGATCGTCACATTCGAACCTGTCTGGATTTATAGATGATGTTTGATGCATGTAGCTTTCTTAGATTTAGAAAGCCAGATTCCATTTCAAAGTACATTGAAGTGTCAATCATCAGATGACCCAAAGTCCAGGTGTTAGCATTCTTTCACCCACTCACAGGACATACTGACGCCAAAGATAAGATAAAGGAATTTGTTCAGCAGTCCTCGACAAATTCCTTGAATACCTGCTATCCCAAGGGAGGGAAGCCCCCCTCCTGTCAATCAAATTAATCACCTCCTGACACCTGCAGACTGACTCATTTCAGGAATGTACAGGTGGGGGCTTAATGTCACACTGCACGTACACTTGTCTCATTTCTCATGGGAACACAGGTGCAGCCCCCATGAAGTGATCACATTCCTAAGCTCTCTTTTTATTATAAAAAGAGCCCAGTTTGAGCAGTGAAGCTAGCACACTCCGGAGCAAGGGCGAAGCCCTTGGCTCTCAGCCACTTTATTGGCAAGATGTCTCTTCGGGACTAGAAGCTATGCCATGTGGGGCTCTTCAGCCCCTAACAATTAAGAAGGTACCTGCTAGAAAGTTAGCAAGATATATTTTTATGTTTATTTCTTTGTTTTATGTTTTATGTAAGTAAGATCTGCAATTGTGTTTCCAACAATAAAACTACAAAAAGCCTGTAGTTTGAGTGCCTGCCTTTTCTGTGAGGAAGCAGCTCGGAAACCAAGCAGAGCAACCAAAAGAAACTTCAACGATCCTCGTCGCCCAGCCAGAAGGAAGAGGTGAGAGGGGATTGCTCTGTCTAAGGGAAGGGAAGAGTAAGCAGTACTTAGAAGCTTAGCTTCAGCCACAGAATCTTATTACCTGCCATACGCAGAGGGCTTCTCTTACCCTGTTCCCCAGCGAATCGGACTAGGGGGAAGTATCTCATAGAAGCAGCAGGTCGCAGGATCTCTGGTCTGCCCTGCCGGGTGTTCCCAAGAAGTTCTGGGTGCCCAACAAAGCCTCTGTGAGGCATTTTCTACCCCCTACGTCCCTGATACCTTCCTCCTTCTTTTTCCTCTCATCGTTACCCTCTCCTGCTCTTTAGCCAACACTTCCTATGTTCTATCATACTTTACTCAACATTTTGTAAATTTGAGTCCTAGAATTCACTGCAGATGATTGTCAGCATGTTCTTCTCTATAATCAGGTTTCACACATAAGTGTCTTTATCTAGATGTAACAGGTTCCTTTTGTTTATATTTATGAAGTGATACCATTCTCTGTACCTAACTATTTCCTGGGACATATACGTATCACTATGTTATTTTTGTTTAGACCTGTTTTAGTTGTAATAAGCATAAGCATTTTGTCACCCTGCTTATTCAACTTATACACAGAGCACATCATGCGCAACGCAGGGATGGAGGAATCACAATATGGGATCAAAATTGCTGGGAGAAACATCAACAATCTGAGATATGCAGACGACACCACCCTAATGGCAGAAAGTGAGGAAGACCTAAAGAATCTCTTGATCGGTTTGAAGGAAGAGAGTGCAAAAGCGGGCTTGAGACTCAATATCAAGAAAACCAAGATAATGGCAACAGGCCCAATCAGTTCCTGGAAAATAGACGGGGAAGAAGTAGAAGCAGTGACAGATTTTACGTTCTTAGGATCTAAGATCACTGCAGATGGGGATTGCAGCCATGAAATAAAAAGGCGACTGATTCTTGGGAGACAAGCCATGAGAAACCTGGTGAACATAGTGAAAAGCAGAGACATCACATTGCAAACAAAAATTAGAATAGTCAAAGCAATGGTTTTCCCAGTAGTAATGTATGGATGTGAGAGCTGGACAATTAGGAAAGCTGAACGCAGAAGAATAGACGCCTTTGAAATGTGGTGCTGGAGAAGAGTTTTGAGGGTACCCTGGACAGCGAGGAGAACAAATAGGTCAATCTTGGAGGAAATCAACACTGACTGCTCATTGGAAGGTCAAATAGTAAAGATGAGGCTAAAGTACTTTGGGCATCAAATGAGAAGGGAGGATTCACTTGAGAAGGCCGTGATGTTGGGAAAGGTGGAGGGCAAAAGAAGAAGGGGGAGGCCAAGGATGAGATGGATAGATGGTGTTGTAGACACAGTGGGCACAGAACTGGGAGGACTGAGGGGGATGGTGGAGGACAGAGGTGCCTGGAGAGCGATGGTCCATGGGGTCGCAAAGGGTCGGAATCGACTGTGCGACTGAACAAAGCATAAGATTACTTAAATTTGGTATTACAGGAAAGGGTAAAAGATGTCCACAAATTTGAAATGTAAAGCTCATATCTGATTCAAATGTTAAAAATTAGGCTGAGGTAACTGACCTTGGGCCTATGAAAACTTGAATCTTTTAATATTTTTAGATGGCTTCAGACTGTAAAATAATTGTTGCCTTTCAATTCTGCAAATCTTTGAGAAAGTTTAGTCTGCTGGATATCAGGTTTTGAAGCTGGTTGTTAGACATATGAGAGACATTCTTTTGTGGGGTTTGTTGCATTTTCATCATTCCTTACCCAGTGTAGATGAAGAGCGTGCAAGCTAAATTATTTCCGCATCTGTAGGAAAATGTTAATGGGAACATATCCTTTTAACAAAATTCTAGTGATGCCCTCATGCCATTTTTAAAAAAATCTTCCATACTGCAAGGAATGGATAAATTGAATTTTCCATCATGTAGAACCAGGTCTCAAATATTGAATTAACAATGCTGCAAATGCTGCCCCAGGCCTTGAAGCATCTCCTGATGATTTATGGAATTGCTCAAAAGACCTGCAAGGACTGGGCAGGCATCCAGTTTTTGAACAGGAGGGGGGAGGGAGGAAGGAGAAGGAAAATGCAGCTGAGCTAATAAGTTTCTGTAACATTGACACAAGAGAGGTATGGTTGGCTGAACCACCACCAAGTATATTGCTCTTCTCTCTCTTACTCACTGTGCTGTGAAGCAGTGGTAGAACCAAATTCCTCCTAATAGAAAACAAGTCACTTGTGGCTGCAACTCCAAATATTTGTTTTGCCAGGGAATTAAGTCCCAATGAAGACAATATGACATACTTCTGAATATACACAGAAGGGCACTGCATATTTTTAAGACATGTCATGCAGATTGAAATTACTTTTCTGGATCTGTTTCATAATAGTTCTTCTGGCACCAACCTATATTCTCAGGGTTTCCTTGTGGGGTATTATGTCATTCTGAATCAATTTTACAGCATTTGAAGCAATAAGAAATGGAAATCTTTTATGCCAGGGTTGGAGAATCTTTGGTATTGCAGAAGCTAGTACTACTATCAGCTACACTCATTATGGCCAAGGGTAAAGGATTGTAAAATGCAGTTCCTTACCTTTGCTCCACACCCTTTGTTGCTTGTGTCCTCCTATATATCTAATGTAGTTTCTCCTTGCATATTCTCTTGCCTGCACACTAAGATCAAGTGGAGAAGCCCCTTTCTGCAATGCCACTCAAGATTTAATAGCAATAGCAATTACATTTACATACCGGCCCATAGTGCTTAGTGCACTCTCGGTTTACAGGTAATTAGCACTTTGCCCCAACCGTACTGGGTCCTCATTTTACTGATCTCAGAAGGATGGAAGGCTGAGTCAACCTTGATCCCTAGCAGGATCGAACCCACAATGTTTTGGCTACAGTACAACAGTTTAGTACAGTACAGAAAGCTGAGCACAGAAGAATAGACTCCTTTGAAATGTGGTGTTGGAGGAGAGTTTTGAGAGTCCCCTGGACAGCAAGGAGAACAAATAGGTCAATCTTAGAAGAAATCAACCCTGACTGCCCCTTAGAAGGTCAAATAGTAAAGATCAAGCTAAAGTACTTTGGACATTAAATGAGAAGAGAGGATTCACTTGAGAAGGCCTTGATGTTGGGAAAGGTGGAGGGCAAAAGAAGAAGGGGGCAGCCAAAAATTATATGGCTAGATGGTATTGTAGATGCAATGGGCACAGAGCTGGGTGGGTTGAGGAGGATGTTGAAGGACAGAGGTGTCTGGCGGGCAAAGGTCCATAGGGTTGCAAAGGGTTGGAATCGACTGAGTGACTGAACAGCAAAAAGCAGTTTAACCAATGCACCACCAGAGCTCTTAAGAAAGAGCCTTTCCTGTGGGAGCAATTTAATTATGTAGCTCTGTTCCATGTAAGATTCATTTCCCCCACACACGCACCTTTTAAAGCCTCTACTACTAAAAAAAAATTTTTTCAAGTGGACTTTTTTTAAAAAAATAGTCTTGCAACGCTTTAGTTATTGGCCATGATGCTGCCTTTGATTTTTGGGTGTTTAATGCCTTTAAGTGTTGCCTTTGTTACTCTTTGAATGGCATTAGCCACCTTCATTGATCTGCTAATTCATTTACAGCCAGTCATAAAATAAATATCACCTTCTAGCAGACAGTTGACCCAAGACATTTTCTGCAAGAGGCAGAACAGCAAGTGGCAGGAGTCAAGCTCACAGGACCTATGACTAGTCGAGCTACTCTGGTGCCAGAGGAAGACAACCCTGCCAGTACCTCTCCCTTGAAGGTGACTTTGAGCTGAGTCATGGGAACATTTCCCTCTCAAACAAAAGTTAAAAGTATTTATCTCTAGATTAAGTGTAGTCTAGCCTAGCATGCTAATCAGTGGTTTGAGACAACTCAGAACTGCAGTGAGCTTTCATTGCAGGCGCACCCCCCAAAAAAGGACTCAGACACCCGTATAAGTGGATAACGGCATTGGGCCACATTTATTGATTCATGCCCTAGTCCGAATTATAAATTTCAATTGGTACTCAGCCAATTATAATTCTTAAGGCAAGCAGGCCACAGTAACACTGGTAAGGTTCCTCCCAAAATTGCCAATGGCAATTGGCTACAATGTATCCATTTGTATCAATTTGTTTGTTTACAACAAACAAATTGTTGACCGTAGTCAATAAACTAACTACTGACCCCACCCTCTGACGCGTATCCGTAAAATAACGGGGTGATGCATGCTGAATAGCTCGTGCCATCACCCCATTGCCTGGTTCGTCGGTGACCGGACAACGTTAACCAACTTGTGCCTATCTAGTGTTGGCCAGTCAATTGCGAACCTGCCGGATACCTGTGGGTCATAATTATTTACCTTACCAGTACTACCCGCCACACGGGGAGGCTTAATAAAGACTCACCGCCCCACCCCCCAGACCGTCAGCTCGGTCAACAGGCCTGCTTGCAAATCTTCCAGAAAGAGGTTCATACCTCTAGGCGACAGATGGACCCCATCCCCTGAATAAAGATCACAATTTTGTAGACTAATGGTGGGGTGTCGGATGACCCGCCCCAAGCCCTTGTCAGCAAAGAACCGGGCTACTGCCCGGTTCACCGAGCGACGAGCGCGGTCAAGGGCCTGGAGGTTAATACCTCCCCTGTAAGCGTGACGCGGTATAATGTCCGACCATAGGAGGGTGGTGGCAGGCCACACATAATGCAAATAAGCCAGGTCACTGCAGATCGTGTGTTTTAACGAAAGGCCCGTGACCTGGCCTAAATCATTGCCCCCAAGGTGCAACACCAGGACATCAGGCGGTTCAGCATCCCTGATAGAGAAAAGGAATGGCAACAGTTCCCGCCATAACATTCTGCGCTTACCGTACCATCTGAGACATGCGGATGCACTTAGTCCCAGCTGGGCTCCCCACTCTGTCGCCGCAGCGTACTGCGCTGCCCAGTGCACGTAGCTATGGCCCACCAGCCATACTGCCACCGGTGTGCGTCGACACACAGGGTCTGTAAAGGAAAAAGGAAACAGGAAAGTGACTTAACTGGTACTCATAATTGAAGGGGGCGAACATATAATTTGAAACACCGCGAACCCCACCTCCCCATATGGCGTATATCAGCCCCAGAGTACCCAAATGCAGCCGCAGTAGAAGCAGCTCCTATTCTAAAAGAATGGGTGCCATAACGAGCCCCAGGGAGGCCAACACTGGACAGTGCCTTACCGGTCACCTTCCAAAATTGAAATTTAGTAAGGGGAGACCCATCCTGGTGGCAGAAAAATGGGCCAGGGTGCGTGCCACGCAGTGCAAGGAACTCTCGTAGGGCACCAACCGGACAGATGTCTGCAATGGAACATCGTAGCAGTCTTACACCACTGCCTACACCATGCTGATCGACCTTCGAGGAACGTATCCTCAACTGAGCCCATTCATTGGAGACATAGACATCTTCGAGTTCCAGTGCCCTACGCGTCGCATCCGCCTTAGACAGTAGCACCAGCTCACTGATGCGGAGCGCTCCAAAAAAGGCCACCGTAGTGGCCGCATGAAACAGAGCTGCCTCATACCTGTCAAAACACAGGTCATGCCAGCCTCGTGCAAGGTGGGTAAGAACCCCTGGGGAAATTGGGTGGCGATTGTCCGGGCGGTGTCCACGTTCCCGTGTCCACCCCTCCAAAACATGTCGTATACGGAAATCATTAGTGCTGTCAGCATAACCACCAACCTTGGCCATGAATGCCAGTGCTGACAGCCTGGATGCTATGGTGCGGGGAGCTAGGCCCTGACTGTGTAGGTAAACTATAAATTGAAGTACATGTGCTACTGGGATGGGCCAAATCTCGGGCAACAGAAAATGTGTACGAAAAGCCTGAAATTGACTGAATGCATGGTGATACGCCTTACGCGTGCGGGGCGCCAGCGACATGCCGATCACCCGGTTCACCTCTCCTTGCCAAATGTCCAAATCTCGACCGGGAGCGGCGAGGGAAATTCCTCTGCATCCGGAGCCAAGGCGCGGAACCGGGGGATCTGCAGGCGGGATAAAGCATCAGCAATATCGTTATTAATACCTGGTACATGTCTGGCCCTGAATAGGACATTGAGGCGTAGGCTGCGCAAAACAAACTGTCGCACCAGCTCCATGACCCTGGGTGATTTAGATGTCTGGGAATTGACAATGTGCACTACCGCAGCATTGTCACACCAGAAATGAACCACTGAATTGACCCACTCTGCACCCCATAGCATCAAAGGTCCCAGTATCGGAAAGAACTCGAGGAACGTAAGATCACGTAAACGATCCGTGCCCCTCCAAGTTGTCACCTTGAGTCCGGGGGGGGCCCCGCAAAGAACGCGGCGGCCATTTTGGCACCGCGCTTGCATTCTTGGCAATGATACTGGAGTGGGTGGCCTGTTCATTCTCCAGTGGATAATGTTTAATCTGAGTTCTATGGACTGTCCATCTTTGGTGGCCCTACATGGCATAGCCCATAGCCCCAATATCCAAATAAATGCATATAATATATTTGAGAAAATTCTAACAAACTTGAACACAAAGAATAAGTGAAGGAATAAATGAAAATTTTGTACAAATACAGTGAGAGAGAAATGCACACCTTAGTAAAAGAACATAGCACCATTGCCAAAATTCTGTTGCTTACCATAGTAGAGTAGGCTCATTGAATAAATGAGGATACAGCGAAGTCAACATCTTCATATGTTCCATTGAACATATATTAAATGGGTCTACACCATTTTTCCCAGCCTTTGGTTGTTGGACTTTAATTCCCAGAAGCCTAAGTCAACTCCCCAAAGCACTGTATGATTTAGTCTTCTATGAATTGAAGTACCCCTGTGGGGTGTGTGCCCCACATTTGGGAACCACTGCTCTACACTAACTGTGACTTACTTTAGTATAGTAAATTGTAGTTACAGTAGGCTCATTTGAATCAATGGATCATATGGGGAAAAAATGACTCACCAAATCCATACTGATTCAAAGAGCCTATCTGGTGTGGTTTCCTATGTAAAGTAATAACATTTTGGCTATTATGTGTGGGCAGAAAAATAAATTAAATATTACTACCTATTAGCTTCGAGATTATGAGCCTAGGTGGGGATGAGATAGCTGGGAGTATTCTAGAAAATAGGACAAGAACAAAACTAATAGATCTATATATCTCTAAGCAAAGTGTTGCTGTTGAAATAAATGACAAGAAACAACTTTCTCATCATTAATCAAAGCAGAAAAAATCCCAGTGGTGTGTATGGGCTTTATATCTCCTGTAGCATTGTGAAAATTGGATCTCTTTCTTTCACATAAGGTGAGCATTTTCTTCCAAAGACTGCTTGCTACCTTAATTCATAGAGCAAAACAGTATTAGATCTCAATTAATATCCATTGCAGCACTCAACAGACCTGTTCCTCCCATGCAAGAAATTACCCTTGCTCATGGATAATTCCACAGCCACACTGATTACTCACTCATTTTAATCTCCAATGTGCATGTGCTCTATAAAGTTCAATAACCTGACATTACTGGAGTCATATATCACATAACAGCAGATTACTGCAGTGTATGTGCCCAGGATAGCATAATTTCATTTAACACCCACCTTTGAAGAGAATCTATATTTCCTGTGCAAAGGAGATTATATGACTCTCTGAGTGTGTGATGGCAATTCAGTCTCCAGGGACCACTGCACAGGTGAGGTTCACATGGTGCTGCATACCTAGAATGCTTCCCAATGGATAATTTCCATCTGTATCAATGAGAAAGCAAATATTCAGCCTTTGCTTTCTTTATACTTTTTTTTTTGGGGGGGGGACCACTAAGATGAAAGACATCAGAAGTAGTAAGAAGGGGGCGTGGCTAAGATGGCCGACGAGTAACATCTTGATCCGGATGCTCACGCCTATCAAAGTGGTAATCAATGTGATTGAGCAAAATGGGAAAATTTTAAAGTGGTAATTTTTGGCGATAAGACTCCTGCTTGTCTATTTGGAAAGTTTTGGAAAGTTTTGAGGTCGGACGGTCGAAGTTTGGGAGGCTTTCCTGGGCAGGCGAGGCTCGCGACGGAAGCCGCTGCTTTTCCTGCCGAGAAGCCAAGAACGGGACCAGCGAGACGGAGGAGATTTGTGGCAAGAAAACAACCATATGTAAGTGCATGAAAGACTATTTGGAAAAGTTAAAGTCAACTGGGGATCTTGCTCAGAAGAGCCTGGACTTGGAAGCGGGTGGAAGTGGATGAAATCGGGTGGTCGTCCCATTAATGGTGGCGGGCCTGGAAAATGAAAGTGATTTTGTCCTGGTCTATGGCTTCCCTGCGCGCCAGGAGAACCGCGGCGTGTTTTGGCGATAATAAAGTGGCCTAAGAAGTTCTCGTCTGGGCTCCAGCATTGGAAGGCTGCAGTGTGTTTCCAGTTTAGAGTGTGTGGGGAAAGTCTGCCATTCCACAGAGGAAGAAGGGGGGTTTCCCCCTGAAGTTAATGTAACCGCTGGAAAATGGCGCTTTGATTTGTCCGCTTCAAGAGAAGGCTTAACTTGTTTCTTTTTTATTCCTTCACCATGTGGATTACAAATATCACTCTTTTTTTGGACACATTGCTCCTCACGTCTTTCTTCCTTCCTGCTTGGATTTTGGGCTTTTTTTTCCTTCTCATCCCCCCCCCCTGGAGGTTTTGACTCAAACGAAAAAGTCTGGGTGACCATTTCCTTGGAGCCTTTATTTTCATGGTTTGGAAGATGACAGTTGGACTGCTTGCCTTGGGGAAACGGGTCGGATGTGGATTATTTTATTCCTTTGTTTGCTTGGAGTATATTCCAGTTCCTTTCTTTTTTTTGTGGATTATAGCAACTAACTCCTCGCTGGATTTCTTCCTCCCTACAAGTTTTGTCTGCCCTGTTTGGATACGTGCTACCAGTGGTTGCAGTGTTATAGGCTTGTTGGACTGACTAAATCTTTATAACGTTCTGCAACACTGGACTTTCCTATTGCGTGTTATCATGGATAAAGGTACAAGAGGGAAAGCAAAAGAGGAAGAACCAGTAGTGAAGTCTAAGAGGAAAGAAAAAGTACCAATGGAAGAATCCCCTCAGTCTTCATCACCGCCTCCGGAGCCTTATGATCAAACTCAAATTATGGTGGAAATTGGCAAATTGTTTCAGAAATTGTTTCAGAAATTTCTATCTTTCAAGGGTGAAAGATAGAAATGAAATGATGAAAAAACAAGATAAGGTGGTATCATCTGTTGCAGACATTTCAAAAAAGGTGGACTTAAGCTTGCAAAAAATAGAGGGAAATGTGAAATTGGTTCAAAATGAGGTAATTGCCATAAAAAGGGAAATAAAAGGGACTCAGGAGGCGGTGCGGGAGAATAAGTTGAAATTGGATGAGCAAGAGAGAAGGATTGATGCCGTGGAAGATATGATGAGAAAGCAGAACATTGTGATCCGTCAGGTGGTTGAACGGACACCGGATCAGTTAAGAGAAAGAGTGGTTCAGTGGTTAAATGGTTTGAATACGGGAAAGGAATTTGTTCAGGAGGATATTGTAAGGGTATTTAGGGTGGGCCCAAGAAGAGGGAGGGTGGTTCAAAGAAATGTTTTGGTAAAATTTGCAAACTGGGGCGATAAGCTAAGAGTAATGGCTTTTTTGAAACGAGCTGGACCTGATGCCCTGAAATTTGATGGTTCTGATGTAGAAGTTTATAATGATATTTCATTGAAAGAAAGAACGTGGAGATATAAGATGAGGCCTGTAACTAAATTGCTGATGAGTAAAAATATAAGGTACAACTGGAGATTTCCACAGCAACTGCGCTTTTTTTATGATAAAAGAATGCAAGTAATTGATGAAGGGACTAATCCATTGGAGTATTTGAGTTTGCTGGAGTTAGTAAAAACAGACTCGGAAGAGTGGATAAATCTTAAGAAGGAATTGATGGAATCGGATGACTTGGGGAGGGAGTATGAGAGGGCAGAGGCCAGTGGTTCAATAGGTGGAACACCGCAGGAAGAGGAGGAGGAGCTGTCGTTGATCATGGTGGAGGAGGAGACAAGTAAGGAGCAATGAGAATTAGATTATTAAAAACTAAAGCATTTAAATGACATAGAAGGGTGAGTAGCGCGTAGCACTGGTAGGAAGGCACATCTTGCATGTCCCCCCTCTCCCCTCTTTGGTTGTCGAAGGCGGCTTTTTTTCTGAAGAAGGTGGGGAGAGAGATAGTGTGTGTTTTATGTAGATTTGTGTGTTTATGGGGGAAGGGGTTGTTGGAGACACGCCCAATGGAGAGTTTAGAAGTTAGAAAGGAAATAGATTATGGGAAATATTAAAATATTAACATGGAATGTGAAGGGTACAGGTTCTGTCCTTAAGAGGCGGAGGCTGGAATTGGCGTTGAAGAAAGATAGACCCGATATAGTGTTCTTACAGGAAACGCACCAGAAGTCAAAAGACACGAATAAACTTTTTTTGGGATGGATTCAACATTACGAGATGGCGTTTGGAACTTCAAAAGCGAGAGGTGTGGCAATTATGATTTCTAAAAAATTAGGATTTGAGATTACAAAAAGTGTTGCTGACCAAGAGGGTAGATACTTGATTGTAAGAGGAAAAATAGAAGATGAGGAAATCATGTTGGTAAATATTTATGCTCCTAATGATCATCAAGCGGATTTTTTAGAAAAAGTTCGGAAAATAGTGGAGCCAGAGAATGTTGCAAAAACTATTGTGGCTGGAGATTTTAATTTGATAAGGTCGGGTTTAGATTGTACGAATATAGCAAGAAGTGGAATTGGCTTGAAAGGGAAGGTTTTAGACAAATGGATGGCTGCGATGGGTTTGAAGGACTCTTGGAGAGAGATTAAGGGCTCTGAAAGGGCATATTCTTTTTTCTCACACGTCCATGGGATTTACTCGAGAATAGATTACGTCTTTCTTACGGAAAACTTGATTAAAGATATAGAGGGAATGGAAATTGGGATTATCAAGGAATCAGATCATGCCAAAGTACTTTTGGAATTGAAATTACAAAAAGATATTCAAAGAGGAAGAAGTTGGAGGTACGATCCTAACCTATTTAAAGACTGAAAATGTAAAGAGCAATTTATGGAAAGGTGGAAAGAAAGTTGGCAGTGGAACGACAACAATGAGGTTACTTTTAACGTTGTATGGGATACCATGAAGTCGGTTTTTAGAGGGGAAAATATAAAGTTGGCGAGTTTTAAATATAAAAGACATAAGGTAGAACAGATAGAAAAAGAAAGAGAAATAAAGCAGTTACAGGAGGATCATTCAAAAAGTAAAGATAAAAAAATCTTCACAAAACTGCAAAGACTTAAAGCAGAGCTAATGGGCAAGGATATTGATAAAGTTAAAAGAGACTTGATTTACCGAAATAGAGAGTATTTTGAATTTAGTAATAGAAGTTCAAAATTATTAGCAAGAGCAGCTAAGGCCAAAAGGGAAAAAAGATAAATTGGGGTATTGGTTAATAAACAAGGTTTAAGGTGTAATAAGAATAGAGATAAATGTAAAATTGTGAGGGAATTTTATCAAGCATTATATGCAAAAAAGGAGGTAGATGTGGAGAGGCTCAAAATGATTTTGGAGAGACAGTTAGGGAACGGAATAAAACAAGAACATAGAGAGAAAATGGAGGAAAGGATCACTGACAAAGAGGTAAAGGAGGTAATCAGTGGGTTGAAGATGGGGAAAGCCCCGGGAGATGATGGCTTATCGACAGAATTTTATAAAGAATTTAAAGATGTTGTGGTTCCAAAGTTAGTGAAGTTATATAACTATATTTTAGATGGAGGACAAATCCCGACCTCATGGTACAATACTATAATCATTCTGCTGCCAAAACCGGGAAAGAATTTGGAAAGGGTGGAATCGTACAGACCAATTTCTCTTATAAATCAAGATGCCAAGATCTTCACAGCAATATTGGCTAACCATTTAAACAGTTTTATGGGGGAATATATAAATGTTGACCAAGTTGGTTTCTTAAAAGGACGGCACATGGCGGACTTGACTAGAAGGGTATTAGATTTAATTGATAATGTTAATCAAACGAAGGAAAAGGTGGGTTTACTATCATTAGATATTTTTAAGGCATTTGATTCATTACAATGGTCTTCAATCAAGGAAATAGTTAAAAATTACGGATTTGGGGATAGATTTAGAAGGGTAATTGATTTATTATATCAAAAAGGGAATGCTAGGATCAGAGTAAATGAAGAGGTTACTGATGTGGTAAAGCTCGAGGCAGGTACCAGGCAGGGATGTCCACTATCTCCTATCCTGTTTATCATGGCAATGGAAATACTAGCCAAAAATATAAGGGATGATTCAAATATAGAAGGGATAATGGGTAATAAAGTGAGCATATACGCAGATGATACGTTGTTAATGGTGAAACATCCGGAGATGGTAATGGATAGGATTAAAGATCAACTACAGGTATTTGAAGCTATAACCGGACTGATGATAAATTGGGATAAATCAGAACTGATGCTGTGTAATATGGGGGTAGGCGAGATGGGAAAGATAGTGGGGACACTCAATATTCAAATTAAAGAAAAATTGAAATATTTGGGGATAACTATTTCAAATAAATTGGAAGAACTTAAAGGATTGAACTATGACAGTTTGAAAGTGAAATTTAAGAGTATAATACAAGAGTTTCAGAAGCTGAAGCTGCGATCCACTTGAAGGAGAAGGAAATTAATGAGTTTCAAAAGATGTTTAATAGTTTTTGTAATGGAGGTAAAAAATCCAGACTTCCCAAGAAGTTTTGGTACTTATCTCAGAAAGAAGGGGGTTTGGGCATGCCAAATTTGCTAGCATACTATCGAGCATTCCAAATTAAGAATGTTGTGAAGATCTTGGCAAGAGAAAAGGCAATTTGGGAGGAATTGGAGATGAAAGAGTATAGGAATATTGGTAATATGATCTTTTTGGGAATAAAGGATAAACCAATAAAGACAAGTAATACTATGATGAGAGGCCTCACGGAGGTGTGGAAAAGAGTAAAGAAAGATATGGTCCCAAATCTCTCTCCAATTTTGGAACTGACTGATATGGTGTGTTTTCCGATAAAAATAGATAAGGAAAAAAAGGAAATATTGGATAAAAATGAAATGTCTTTACTGAAGGACTGGTTAAAAGTTTGCGATGATGAAACCAAGAGGAAAAAAATATTTGAAAAGTTAAAATTGGACTGGTTTCAGAAATTGAAGGTTGATAATTGGAATAAAAAATATAGAAGAGAAGTAGGGATAGATAGAACAAAGACTGAATTTGAAGAATTGGTATTAAAGATCAGAAAAGGGGAAAAGAGCATTAAGGGTCTGGTAAGCAAACTTTACATTATACTGAATAAGGGTAAAGATCCACAGGAAGATTTGAAACGGAAGTGGGAACAAAACTTGAATATAAAAATAGGGGATGTTGAATGGAGGAATAAATGGAAAAAGAGGATAATGAGAACAATGTCAGTAAGAATTAAGGAACATAATTTTAAAATGCTGTGGCAATGGTACTTGACACCACTGAGGCTTCATCAGATGGATAATAAAAGGGACAATTTATGTTGGAGATGCAAAGAAACGGTTGGAACATATGAACATATGTGGTGGAGTTGTAAAAAATAAATGATTTTTGGAGAGGAATAGAAGGGGAGATTGGTGAAATAATGGGTAAAAGAGTCAAGTTGGTGTCAGGTACCATCCTTCTAACAAATGTGGAAGGCATGGGTTTGAACAAGGAGGAAAAAGAATTATTGGAAATTATATTAACCACAGGTAGACAATGTATAGCCAGAAACTGGAAAAACGATGTAGTTATACAGATTGGAGAGTGGTATAAAGAAATGTGGAGTTTAGCATTGAACGACAAACTGACATGGGAGATCAAAGTAAAACGAGATAAATTAAAAGAGAATAGGTTCTGGAGTATTTGGAAGTCGTTTGTGGATCATTCTCTTATGGCAAGTGACAGTTCTGGACCTGTACCATTTCAAAGAGGTTTTTGGAGTTGAAACAGATACTAAACTCTCCGGGCATCGTATATATTCACAGGGTGATGTGTAATCAGTAAGGAAACAAAAATAGTGGTAGCACTGAAAGTTTTTATGATTGTTATGGTTATAGTAATAACTTACAATGTGGCATTTAATATTGGGGGTCATATGGTAAATAATCAGTTCAATTATTATCATGTGCTAGCTCTTATGAATTTGAGGTAATACTGTATTGATGTTGTTTCTGTTGTAATATTGTACTGTATTGTTATTGTTTTTCTTTTTTGTATGTTTGTTAAAAATTTAATAAAAAATTTAATTAAAAAAAAGAAGTAGTAAGAAAACACATTTACCTTATTTTTTCCATAAGAACCTATATATTCCGGCAGGGCAATGGCACAATAAAAGATGAATGCAGAAATACCATAGCCAGATATCAGCACATATCTTAAAATCCTGGTGAAGAGAAAATAAGAATGGGATTAGAGTGGGTGACGGGGCACAAATTTTTAAGGATGTGTTGCAGACCATGACAATGAAAAAGACAGAAAAATATATAAATATATTTCTTATATTTTTAAAAGTATCTACTATGTCTATGTTTGCTTGATTAGAATGGAGTATCAATATTGCCATTATCTAAATGACAACAAGATTCAACAATCATGTGTTCCCAGAGTCTTCCAGGAAAAGAATGGTTTTAAGGAGACATTTAGTTTCCTTCTCTAATGCTTCTTACTCAAAAACAAGCAAATGTGACTTACACCCAAGACTTATGCACAATTTAAAGCACTATGATACTGTCAAAAAGTTAGATCCAAATCATCATGTGGGTGGAGAGAGAGAGAGAATTAAGGCTTAGCATGTGTTCAGTGCTTATGGAAGTAAGTATTGGCTCCTGAACCTTGAAAAGCTATAAATCTACCACTATCCTTCGAACAAATGTACTTGGGAAGATTTATGTCCTAGCATACATCTGTGCCCAGATTGGCATGTAAGTCCTTCATTTCTTTTCTTTTTTCTAGCATGGTTAAATGCAAAGTAATGGGTATGCATTACAGGTTGTTTAGGAAATTGAACTTCCTAAATGAATTTCCTAAACTATCTGCATTACAGGTAGTCTAGAAAATTCATTAGATCTGATTTATCAATGGAAAGTAGGTTAACTACTTCTACATCACTAAAAGGGGGGGGGGGATACTGGTAAGCATAAAATTACATGTGCTAATTTATATTCACAGGTCCAAATAATTTCTGTAATTTAAATTTCAGTCTATTTCCATTTGAATTGCAATGCATCCCAGCAAACAGGGGAAACATAAGGACCAGGTGAGCTGCACGACTGTTGAGTCCTGCTGTCCATGTACTGGTCATAGACAGGCAACTTCAAGTCTCCAATCGCCTTCCTTGTGCTTCTTTATGTTTAAATCAGACTTGGATAGAACTGCACTTGAAATGGAAAATGCCTTAAAAAGAGGATTGTCCTCTGTAAAAGAGCATGTGTGACCGCTCAAGTAAGAGGGAAGCATAGACTCAGAAATCTGTGTTCTCACTTTTCACTCCTGCTTCTGCAGTCCTCTTTGCCTGGCAACAATCAGATAAAGAGGAGGTGACAATACATATCATAAAAGGGATTAGTATGCAGTCAGGATTTAAAATCCCTGGAGACCTGATGGAAAATTTGGCCACCGCAGCTCTTTTCACATGTTATTTGGAGTTTAACCCTCATTGATTGCAGGCTGCAGGCTGCAGACTTTACTGAGCTCTTAAATTCTCTATGGTTTTTTTCTGATAGGGAATACTTCAATAAGGTAAAAACCGTAACAACCTTTCACTTCTCTTTCTCTAAATCTGTCACACAGCTGTTGCTTGAAATACAGTAAAGGCAATGAAAATTTGCATGATCCCCTAAAGACCTAGGGCTGCCTTCAGATTAGGTTCAAAAGTACTTCAGAAGGTCAAGGTAGGGGGAAAACAAAAAGGTATGTTTTAAAACTAAGGTTTCATAGTCAAAATATTACTACATTATTTTTTCACTTGTTTCAACCACAGGTACAAAGGTAGTCAGGATACTCAGTATGGTTGTAATGGACAGAGTGATGGATAGGAGTCTGAAGGCCTCGGTTGAAATTCCTGATCAGCTTTACAAGTTCACTGAGGGTGTGGAACTGGTAAATTTAATCAATTGCATGTCATCAAGTCTATTCCAACTTAAGGAAACCCTTTCTGAGTTTTCTTGATATAGAATATAAATAAGTGATTTGTCATTTTCTTCTTCTGGGGGTTCCCTGGGAATGTGCAGCTTGCCTATGTCTACATAGGCTGGCTTTTCCCCAAGAAGCACAGTGAGGAATCAAACTCCCAACTTCTGGATCAACAACTAGACACCTAAATCACTGAATTGCATTTAATCCATAAAAATAAAAGCCAAAGCATGAGGTGGTCTGACTCTATAAAAAAAAGTATTAAGATGGAGTTTGCAAGAGCTCAGTATGGCTATTAATGATACCATATATACTCGAATATAAGCTGACCCAAAGATGAGCCAAGGTACCTAATTTTGACCTAAGAACCCAGGAAAATAGATGGACCTAAGTATAAGCTTAGTGTGGGAAATACAGTAGCTGCTACTGAGTTTCAATAATCAAAATACATGAAAATATGGTAAAATTAATTAAATTGTTGGCACATCTCAATCCAGTGTGGTCTTGTGACCTTCATGGTTGTTGGCTCAAGTATAAGCTGTGTCTCCTTTTTGGGGCTTATTTTTAGGGCTAAAAACTCAGTTTATACTCAAGTATATATGGTAGAATATTCATTCATTCAGAGGTAATCTGATGGAACATAGCAACAACAAACCAGATTATCTTCATGATGATCATCCCATTTGCACCAGCAATACTTGTTAATGAACCTGTGGCATGATCCCATCTTATTATTCTAGCAGGACTTTCAAAAGCTTAGTAGAGAACTGTCCTAAATTCTAAAGTTTTCCTAAATTATGAGGAAGAGGGGGAGGTGAATGGTTGAAGTGAAGCCTGGATTCAGAGCAAGTACATGTGAAAAACTTCCAAGTGGAGTTTATAGCATAAACAAACAATAAGGCAACTCTTTTAGGTACACTAATCTTACCACCTCTGAACTTGAAATAGGTACATCACCTTTCCTAGTGGACAGATAATAATAGATACAGATAATAATAGATCCAGTCACTTTCATTTTACTGAAGAAAGAGAGAGCAAAAGCAAAATAAATAGTCAGAATGAGACTTGGACCTGGGGGAAAGGAAGAGTAGACAAAGTTAGTGAATATATATGGTATAATAGTTTGGTATTGGTGATAACAGAAAATCTTTTGTGAAAAATAGGTTTTCTTTCATCTGTTAATGTCAAGTCGCCAATTGCATTGACTTCCCTTTGGCATAGAAGATAGCTGGCATTCCAGATTTCATGCAAGACAAATCAGCATTTTAAAAATGTAAAAAGATGTCATTCTCCAATCCTCCATAATTTTTATTAGCCTTGAGTATCTTTGTAGTGACATCGAAATCAATTTGCATCCATTAAAATTTGAAATTCATCTGTTCTTGAGGCTTTTAGCCTTTCTTACATGGATATAATATTATACCTTGCATTTCAATAGGTGAATACACATCAGATACAATTAAATATAATGGGGTCTGAAGGTATCATGTATTTGAGTTAATGTCGATAGCTGTACAGTAAAAGCCTATTAGGGAATTTGAGGGGATGGACATGTTCAGTAGTCATAATTACTTTTCTTTTTATATGTCCATGTGTGAATACTACAATGTTATACACCAAGTTCAAAAGCAGAATTCTCTCATTAGGCACCACAGATAAAATGAATTGGAAGCCAAAAGCTTTATAAAATATGAAAATCTTAATCTCCGTTCTCAAGGGAAATGTGTGGATCTTGTGCTATTAGACTGAAATTCCCAACTGCCATAGGCAGTTGTTGAGGGATGCTGGGGGTTGCAGCCCAGCACACATCCTACTATATATTCTTGATTTGAAGTCTTGATTTGATGTGATGTGAATTTAAAGAGTACAACTCCCAAATTCCTCCAGGGCAGGGGTTCTCAAAGTTTTCCCACCATGGGATGGGCCATGCCCACTCTGGCAACTATGTGGGGTGGACACGTGATACCCATGCCATAAATGCTGCCATAAAATGCATCTGTGGCTTTCATAAACACGTTTACAATAGCCACAGGTTCATTTACAGCCTGTTTTTGACATTTCCACCGCTTCTGATGGTGGTGGCATACCTGTCAAGTTTTAGATATGAAAATAAGGGAAATTTTGGGCCATACCCCTCTCTCCCAGGCCACGCCCCCTCCTCCGCAAAATCCAGGCACATCCAATAGCCTAGAAGAAGAGGAGCCACAGAGGAGTGTTGTGTTGGGCTCCCCTTGTGGAGGAAGAACCACCCCATAGGCATGACTGCTTCCCCTCATGGGAAGAAGGCAGTCAGCAAGCGAGGCTTACTGTAATAATTCTATTTTAAATTTCCCCCTATTCTCTGCCTATTTGACTGCATTTCATATTATGGTGATTTTTCATGGAACTGTTTTTCACACTTTAATCAGTTAATTGTCTACTGTCTTAGTCTTCTGTGCCTCAAATTCATTTTTTAAAACTCTGTGTTTAAGAGAAAACTACGGAAGTATCCTGTTTATGCTGTATGCAAATATACTTGAAGCCGATTGGCTCATTGACTTCCCTTTAACACCCTCTTTCCCAGGAAAGAGAGAGCTTCAAGTATATTTGCATACAACATAAACAGCATACTTCCATGGTTTTCTCTTAAACAGAGAGTTTTAAAAAATGAAATTGAGGCACAAAAGGCTGAGACAGTAGACTTGGCTTATACTCAGGTCAATGACCACAAGGGTCCCAGAACCATATTGATATGTGTCAACAATTTAATTCATTTTACCATATTTTCATGTATTTTGATTATAGAATCTTACTAGCAGCTGCTGCATTTCCCACCCTCGGCTTATATTTGGGTTGGCTTATACTTGAGTATATACGGTAGTTTCATATATATTTATTCTAATCATTGAGCAGTGGAAACAAAGATGTATTGTTTTTAATTTATTTTAAGCAGCAATATTTTGTACATGATTAACTGCATTGAATATAATAGATACATAAATTGCCATAAACAAAGCAAAACAAAATAAAAATGTAGCACTTTAAATACTCACTGCTATTTTATGTTAGCATTTGTGGAAATCCATCAACTCCAATAAATTGCCATATGCTATATATTATAGTTCTTGTAGCATCCTTTGGTTAAAAACTTTCTGAATATTTACTGTAAAATATAAGTCAGTTGATAAAGAAGAACAAAGAGCACTGAAAGGCAGTGCTTACAAAAATACTCAGAAAATAATTAAATATTTAAAGCTTAAGAATTTAAATAATTATTGGCTTAGTGCTTAAAAGACATTAGAATAGTTCCCATATAGCCTTAATGGAGAGACAATTCAACAAGGAAAATCTTTGCCCAGCTGCCTTTTGTCTGATATTTCAATTAGCAGAGACATTGTATTGTATAAATAGCATTTATTGGTATATCACTGGTTGTTGTGATGTTGTTATTTATATGTTCTGTCAAGTCACCTCCATGTTATGGAAGACCCTATGAATGCTCAATCTCCAGAATGTCCTTTCCTCAACAGCCCTAGTCAGTTCAACTACAGACTGTGACTTTCTTTAGCCAAAGCCAAGCAGCAATCCAAAACCATGGGCTTAAAATTAAACTGTAATTTTTCCTACAACCCTAGAATAAAATAATTAAAATGTAATTAAACTTCCTACTTCTAAGTAACTATAATGCTGGCTAGATCTTGCCTATTGGTTACTGTAGTAAATTTCATTAGAATAAGCTCATTGAATCAGTAGGGATTTAGTGAGTCACCCCTCTGCGAAGTCTGTGATTCAAATAGGCCTACTCTAGCTAAAATTTACTTTAGCATGGAAGCCACTATTAGAATAAGCCAATTTGACTCACCGAATCCCCACTAGTTTAGTGGGCCTACTCTATTTTGACTTATTATCCTAAGCAACCGTGTTTCGACCATTGACTTCTACATAGAAGGATTATAAAGGAGAGTCAGTGGATGGGCTGTTCTTGCTTTCATTGACTCATCTTTATGACCATTATAATATAGTTTATTTCCTACTGATTCTTACATAGTGCAATGCATCACAATCAAAATCTAATCCCTTCTGCATCAGCTTCTACTGGTATGAATTGTCTTAAATTATACTTTATAAATATGAATTTGAAATTTATATGTATTGTTGCTTTATAAGAGTTAGAATGTGGATAGTTTGCAGAAAGTCTATATTTCATAAGCATTTTATTGCTCTGCGGGAACTAAAATGACAATTGTAAAGGCTTTATAACTATTTGTGAGCTAAATTACTCATACCAATAGGCTACCAAGCCCAATATATATTTTTGTAGGAGTGGATAGTTTCAGTATCTTAAGAGAAGTGTTGAAGAGTGTCAGCAAAACATTCTCTTATCTGCTCCTTCCAACTTCAACATGTGAAGTCTTAGGGACATCTTCATATGGTAATACATACTGGCTGCCATAATTAATAGCCATTGGTTTTACCCTGAAATACACTTGGGAAAGCTCCCGTCCACAATTCTAAATCTTCGTCAACAACGCAACCCTTTTTACAGTCCCTAAGTGTTTCAACTGTGTAATGTGGACTCTATTGCAAGTTCAACACTGGATTTGTTAAGTCAGCAGTTAACATTGCACTATACACATTTGTAATTGCAATCTTGCCTGTCCTAAAAGTAGTTCAGGAACAATATATTTGTTTGAGTACCCAAGGGATGGAGAGGAGAAACGTTTAGATGATTCTGCCTCTTTCCTGCCAACTGTTGCAAAGCTACATAACTTCAACCAGTAGATGATGGCATTTGATTTTCTGTGTTCCTTGTCTGCATAAGCTTTACAGAATGGCTTATGTAACATATTGCTGTCACACTGTAATATTAATGGACCTTCTTTGTCTTCTGTATCTTCTATGGCTTGGATCCTAACATTAAATATACATGGACAGAATCCTGTTCATGTAGATATAGAAGGCACATTCATGAGTGTTTCCCATCACCACCAGTTCCTACCTTTGTACAATCAGTGACTCAATAGGAAAGGAAAATTTAAAAATAGGATATCATCATTTGTATTTGTCAATATTAAACATTTTTAAAGAAATAACCCTTCCAAGTGCCTTTACAAGTCTATTTTGAACTTGTCATCATTAATGGTCATTAGTGATCTGTGGCAAACTTGTCATCATTAGTGGCCATTATTCGTAACAGTTAAATACTGACTTATTCAGACCACAAATTTCCACATTAATTTATTCAGATTTATAGCCCACTTTTCTGTGCCACCCAAATTGCACTCTGCTTTATTAACAGTAATAAAATTCAAGCAACACTAATGTAATTAAAACATAAGCAAAACTGGAAAACACTATTTAAAACACATTAATGTAGAAATAACAGTTTTTCTCCAGATAAAACCCCTTCAACAGTAATCCTGCTAAATTGACCAAAGCCTACTTGAATTAAAGGTCATCATCTAATGGTGGAATGACAGCAGGGGAAGGGCCAAGCCCAGCCTCACATGGCAATTCTTGAGCCTAAAGTGGCCAACAAGAAAACATCCAGTCTTAGTTTTCCCATATGGCAGATTTACAAATCTGGGTAACCTAATATAACATGAAACATTTCATATTTTGAAAACTACTATGGATTTATTTTATTTTATACACATTCTTCACATATTTTTCCATTTTATGCATCAGTGAACCCATAAAGTGAAATGTTGGCCTAAAACCAAGGGGACTCAGGTTCAAATCTCAGGTTAGTCACAATTCTTACTTGATATATTTCCACCAACCACTCAGGCAAACCTACTTTACAGGTTTGTTTCAAGTATCAGAAAGAGGGGGGACAAAAATCATGCCCACTGCTGGTATGTCTAAATGAATGGTATTTAAGAGTAACTAGCATTTTTGCCCAGCCTTGCCAGGCAGTTTTTTTCTCTGTGTTGGTGGTTGGGGTGGTTTTGGGGTGGGTAGGTGTGCGTGTATGCATATGTGCGCGCACGCACACACACACATACAGAGAGAGAGAGAAGGGGGTGGAGCTCCGCATTCGGTCCTTGTCTGTCAGAGAAAGCAAGCCCCTTCTCCGACAGGCAAGGGCCGAATGTGGAAGGGGCTCACTTCCCTCCAGGAGGCGAAGGCAGAGAACGAAGTGCCGTTCTCTGCCTTTGCTTCCTGGGGAAGTGGCTCGCTTCCCTCAGTGGGAGGGGGACGAAGGCACCAGTGCCTTCAGCCCCCGCCCCATGGAAGGGGTTCGCTTCCCTCTGGGAGGTAAAGGCAGAGAACGGAGTGCCATTCTCAGCCTTTGTCTCCCTGAGAAAAACGGCAGATGTGCGGGGAGAAGAGGGGCCGGGATGTCTTCCCTTGGCGGGTTTTTTTTACATGCACACTGGCTGCCCCGCCTCCTCTGCACTCACGCCCTTCAGCCTGATTGGCCAAGGGGTTGTGTGGCACGGAGGATGCTGGGAACTGTAGTTCTTTTAGTTGTCCGTGTTTGTGGGATGTTTGCCCCACTCTCTGTTTCTGGACCCTTGCGGCGATGTTTGTTAGGTATAAAGGTAAGTGTGGGCGGCTCAGTACAGGATGGTTGGGCCGGGTGTGGCTGCTAATGCACACTCACCACCCATCCACCTTATAGGTATAGATGACATTTGGCCATCTACATGCCCTTCTAGCATGGTTCTCATGAAATAGCTGCTATTTTCACCATCTGTTTTCACTGGTGGCAAAATGACTTCCTACACATCCATGAGGATACCACCAGTCTCCATGTATATTGTGTAAGGTACCTACATGCATTGCTGGTATATTTTTGCCACACAGATGGACTTAGAAGAATAGTTTCTTGGGATGGTTTTTGTTTCTGCCATTACATTTTACTAAGGATATCACAGAAACACTTCACTGTCATCAGATTTGCAAGAGTGAATGCACAGGGAAGAGAGGACAATTAGACAAATTGCAGGGAAACCTAAGCTGTCATTTCCTTAAGAGATACAGATCAAATATTTTATCATAAGACATTTTGTTATTATAAGAAAATATCCTATATTAATATTCTTTTTTTCTACTGGACTTTTCTCTCTCTCTCTCTCCCTCCCTCCCTCCCTCCCAAATTCAAATTTCCATTAGCCACTCTTTTGTTTCATTGCTATGGGCAGGAAGGGATGTGATTCATGGCAAAGTTCAACAGAAGCCATTCCTGTGACTGAGATGTTTAATTCCAAAAGCTTGACTATACTCTACGGCACTGATGGTGAACCTTGGCACTCCAAGAGTTCTTGGGCTTCAATTACCAGAAGACCAAGTCAGCACTCCTGCTGGTCAGGGCTTCTGGGAATTGAAGTTCAAGAATGCCTGCAGTGCCAAGTTTCACCATCACTGCTCTAAGGTGACAACTTATCCATCGCCAAAAAGGAGAACAAAGAATACCCAAAAGGAAGACATCGTTCACAAAAAGGATGGTATTTTTACATTAAATTCCTATATGCTACTTTAAACCAATGTATTCAAGCACTATAATTAGGCTGGCAGGATAACTCAGTGGTTTAGATATCTGGCTCTGGAGTCAGAAGTTGGGAGTTCACATCCCCATTGTGCCTCCAGGTAGAAAAGCCAGCTTGTGTAGCCTTGAGCAAGAAGTACAATTCATTGGTAAAACCACTGTTTACGTATTTCACACACTTTGCAAATGCTTTCAAAGTTACCATAAGTAACTTGATGACATCAAACAACTGTAATGGAATAGAAATGGGGGCTTGTGGGTTTTTTTTTAAAAAAAAAAACAGGAACATAGCACAAAGCTGAGCTGGGAATGATCTAGTGCCTTGGCCAAAGCTACCATTGATGCATTTTATCTATGTTCTAATTGGTCTGGTTACTGTACAGTAACCCATCACATACACGTGGCTCCAAAGCCAAGCAGAGAGTGCCAGGGACACACTGAAAGGGAGTGTGGGCCCAAACTTGTGGGTGCAGACTCTTGCCAAAGTGGGAGAATACATGATGTGTAGAGACAGCTGCTAAATTTCCTTTGAAATTCATCTTGCGTTACCTTCATATCAAGAGTCACAACTTTTCAGAAATTTGCGAGAAAGGAAAAAAGGCTCACATGAGACTGGTCTACCCTTCCAAATCCCTTAAGAATCTTTCTTTCTTCTTTTTTGTGCAGCTTCTGGCTCTTTCTCCTCCAAACGTCTTTACAGTCCTCTTCCTCCGATTTCCTGAGTTTGTTGCAATATATTTTTGCAATCTATATCTGTTGTAATGCAAGTAATTGGGGACAGTTTGGTCTTGGGCAATCAAGACCCATTAACGATATAAAAGACCTGCTCCTACTTGTTGATATGGGCTGATCCAGCTGCCCAGGTTTCTGAACTACATGGTAGTGGGCCAGAATATTTAAGAGACCACATCACCCCAAGGATATCTGCCCGTCCCACTAGAGCAGACCTGAGGGGCTCTTTAAAAATGCCAACTGCTAGAGAGGCTAGCCTCTCTAGTACTAGAAGGAGCCTTTTTGGTATCATCTCTGGCCCTATGGAACCTCTTGCCAGTTGAACTGCATCTCCAGACAGAGCTGCTGCCCTTTAGGAAAGAGCTGAAAACCTGGCTGGCAGGGCAAACCCACCCCCCTGGCTCATTTAGAGGATGATCACTCATGCTTTTAAAAGTTTCTAACTAAATTTTAAATTGGTGTGGGTGGGAGGTAGTTTTTCAGTGTTGATAGGAATTTTAAGGGTTTCTATAGTTTAAACATTGGGGATTTTATGTACGCCACCCAGAGTCACATGTCGATTGGGGCGGCTATACAAATTGAATAAATAAATAAATAAGGAGCTACCAGATAACTAGGCAGAACCACATGGCCTGGCCAAGAACAACCATGACCTGTGTGGAAAGCTTTAAATAGATTGCGTGTAGGGGTAGGAAGATCAAGGGCTAATCTGAGAAAGTGGGGGTTCCCTGTAGATGGCAGTCTGTGTGAATGCAGAGAAATACAAACTATCTCCCATATAGTACAATGTACATGATGCCCCTCAATGTGCACTGAGGAGGACCTTATGTTGGCAAGAGGAAATGCTGTTGAAGTGGCCTGATATTGGGCAGATGCCATCTAGCCCTTTTAAATTTTATTTTGTTTTTAGATGTGTTAATTTTAGCTTTGTGCATCTGACACGAATAAAGAGGAAAAGTCACCAAGTTCAGTGTCTTAATCACTGAGCCACAGTATTCCCTCTTGTCTGGGGAGTGTTTCTCAGTTTGAGAAAGTTTAACAGCATGAAGGCAAGTACCACCAACTGACCATGCATTCTCCACAGTTTAATCTCCTCTATCAAAACACTGATGAAGATGTTTCCCATTAAAGTGAACCTTTTGACCATTCAGATTTAGTATTGAAGGGGTAAAGATACTATATAGATAAGAAAAAAATGACATTTGGACAGAGCCTCCTGCAGACACACAAACACTTCATGCAGCTAATTGCTGGTTTATGCTCATCAACACACTTTTCTTTAAAAGGATTAGTTCAAGTTGAACAGAAGACATTACATTATTCTAAACATACAACTTTTTAATGCAGGCTGCCTGTGAATGGATATGTGCAATAATACCAACTTCTTCTGGGTCTCTGTTTTAAAAATAGATCCATGACCGGTCAGGATAGAAGGAAAGTAGGCTTGTGACTTTTAACAGGATACAAACTTGTGCCCATGACAAATTTGGGTGTACACTGGAAGCTCTGCAGCATGCCTTAAGGACAAGCTGACCTTTGTTCTGGCAAATCCCACTGCCAGGCTGAGTGGCATGAATTTATTGCAGATGTTGGCAGGATATAATGCCCAGTTGTACATATGTATAGTTATAGATTCAGTCACAAGGGTTGGCAGTTATTGTGTTCCATCAAGTCAACTCTTACTCAATGACAACCCTTTCCAGGGTTTTCTAGGTAGAGAATATTTGGAAGTAGTTTACCATTCCCTTCTTCATGAGGCATCCTGAGATTGTGTCACTTGTCCAAAGCCACACAAGCTGGCTCTTCTCCAAGCGGAACTGAGCTCCCAATCAGTTACCAGAAGTGAGAAAAATATCCTTCTGAAACCAGGAGGGTTTTTTAATATACTTTTCATTTCCATTATAATTTTGAATCTGGTCGTTACCACTTTCACACTGATGAAACTTTTGATTCAATTTCTACTAAAAATACACTTTTTAATTTTGAAGCAGTGTTTTGTTGCACTATAAAGAATAACATTTTCGGACATTTTATTTCTTATATATGAGCTTGCTTTGAAAGGAGTTGATCAGAAACAGCAGTAAACCCTGCTGTGATTTAATGTTTTGAGACTTCATTTCTTTCCTAGTAATGCAAAGAGAGTTCAGGACTTGGATATATGGAAAGAGGAAATGAGGTTTTGTTGATTATTGCTTTTAAATTGCACACTAAACTGGGGAGAAATTGCTTTCCAGATGCATTCCTTTTGATCAGAATGGGTAATTGTTCTCCATATGTTGCCCTCACAATTTAAGAAGAAATGGAGTAAGAAAAGAGGGAACAAAGAGCTTTATTAACAAATCAGTATTCTCAATGTACTCTTTTAATAATTCTTACATCGAGTGCTCTTCCACCAGGAGAACAATATCTCTTTCCTCACCACAGACCTCCAAATCTTCTCCAGCGAGACTTAGGAAGTCCTCTCAAGAAGACTGAGAAACAGAAAGACTGGGAACATTGGAATGGCAGAAGGGAACATACTAACCCCCCAGTACAGAAATGAAAATATGTCTGAGTAACAGTGGATATAGCTTGTCAAATAGGAACAATATTGTTATGTAATTTTTTTCTTTCACCATCAGTTGATGGTGTGAAAGTGTTCTCGTACAGTGGCTTTCTTAGCAAAATATACAAAATAATATAGAAAACGATGCTGCACCAGGTAAATCTTCATTATAAAATAGCAACTAATATTTCTGTACAGACCAGTTACATCAGAGAAAAGTACAATAATAACTCCTGTTGCTCCTCAGCCCCCATTAATTGGCTCGTCATCTTCATTCTGATATCACAAAATATATATTTTGATAGTTTGAATACTTCTAAAGTATCTCAAAATTCCCATTTCTTCTCTTTTAATTTGGATCCTGGATGAGGACACAGCCTGTCTCCTTGGTTCTTAACAAAAATTGATTTTTAATGCAAATATCTTCACCTCTAGGTCCTCTAGTCAGCTGAAGAGGAGACAGACATTAGATGTCTGTCTGCTCAGTTGGGGAATCATCTCTCTCTCTCTCTCTCTCTCTCTCTCTCTCTCTCACTCACACACACACACACACACACACACACACACACACACACACACACACAATGAAAATGAATAGAAATTAGTCCCTTATCACTTTTGCAATAGAATGAAATTTAATTAAAAGTGATGTTGGAAATCAAAAGGGGGGACACAATCTGAATTTTGCATCCCTGTAAGATTTCTGGAACTTGTTTAGAGAAAATCTTGTTTTATCTCCTAGAATCGTCCAACTGCCGTAGCTGATGGCCCCACTATAAAGATTACAGCACTTTAAAGACTATGGGAGATGATTGCTTATTCAGGCAATATGACTGTCAGATTGCTAGAATAAGCCTGTGAAAAAGAGTCATTGCAGGTTCCTTATATCCTAGTCATGATCAAACTTTTTGTAATTGTAAGAGGAAGAACAACTGAACACCCAGAAAGTGACTTTAGTTGTGGATTTGTTTGTTTGTTATTGTTTTCTTTCATGGAGGGGGAGGTTGGACAGTTAGCTTTGTTCAGTTCTACCAAACTTTGTTTTGTGTAGGCTAAATGGCTTCCAGCTCACTTCTAAAGATGTAACAAATATGTACCCAAAGATATGTTGGAGTGGGCCAGATATGGCCCGCTGGGTCACGGAAATGGCCCACTGAGGTCGGAGTGGCTGGACTCAAGGAAGGCACATGAGGCAGAAGATGGTGAAAAGTCCAGCCCTGACTGAGATCTGGATCGTGATATTTATTACTCTGGAGTTTGTACACATGGGTTCTTCATAACCTCATTCAGAGGGCTTTTTCCCTGTGGAAATTTACTGACCAGCCACATTCACAGAAGCTGCCCTGAGATGCTGATGCGCTTGTACGTCATGAGGAAGTTCGGTTGCCACTGACAACTGGGACTGGTGAGGACTATTGTTATCTTGGGATCTTCTGGGTCTAACTTAAGGTCATCATGTTTACTACAGTTTGACCTTACCCACGACCCGTGGGCATGAGTCATGCTATTGTGTATGCTTATCAGGGTTTGACAGCTTGTGAGAGTTGCCTGCTTCTGTCCAGGTCATTCAGCCATGGTTTATGAGTGAATTAATAAGACTATCAAATTATAGCCCGAACCCGATTTCTATTCCCTAGGGGTCAGGGTGGTTCTCAAGGCGGTGTTCTCTGCCGAGCAAACCCTGCAGGAACAGTTTAGGCCAATTGCGTGAGTGGGCAATCCACAAAGATAGGCTTTGCAGTCCACAAAATAACCAGTGCCAAATAAAATGTTTTAGTCTCTAAGGCAGGCATGCCCAAACTACGGCCCATGGGCCCAATCAGGCGTATGCATATCATTATTCCAGCCCATGGTGAGAACCTGGGCACTTCTAGGACCGCCCCCACCTGCCCCGCCCCACCCCGCCCCACCCCACCCCCACTATCTGACAACGCAATGCATCACTTACGATGACAGCGGCCATGCTTTCTCCCTGCTGTTCTGAACAGGCTTCGCTTGTTCCCAGGGCAGCAGAAGCCTTTGCTGAGGCGGATCACTGCATTTTGAAAAATTTTATCTGCTCCCTGCTTTGCAATCCACGGCGGTGGAAGAGTTCACTTGGTGTGCAGTGCTCACATCAGCCTTTGCATGCCAAGGGAATCTTCCAGTGCATTGTGCCAAGGCTGATGTCAGTGCCATGCACCAAGGGAACTCTTCCACTCCCACAGATTGCAAAGCGGGGTGGCAGTGAAAATTTTTCAAAACACAGCGATCCACCTTGACAAAGGCTTCTGCTGCCCTGGGAACAAGTGAAGCCTGTTCAGAACAGTAGAGAGAAAGCATGACTGCCACCACCGCCACAACCGCTGCCACCACCGTAAATGACATCAAAATGGTAAGCACCGGGAACAACTCGCCTCTGACCCCTGCAGCTGCGTGTCAGGGGTGGGACCAGCCCAATCTGAAAAAAAGTTTGGGCACCCCTGCTCTAAGGTGTCAGAAAATTCTTGGTTGTCTTTGCTGCCATGGAAAAGAGGGCTCCGCTTTTGAAAATTCTGTTCAGTTCTCAGATTTAGAACAACTCAAACATCTCTCATCCTAAATCATCTTTTGACAGATGCTTTGGTTGGTGAAGCTTAGTCGATCAATAGAAGAAAAAGAAAATAGATTCCCCAGGCAGTAGACCCACTCCACCTCTGCTGCACTGCATTTGTCGCACACCAGAATTTTTGACCTATATCACAATTTATGACAAGCCTGGGCAGACTTTTTCACCTCTGAGTAGAATTATAAGAGCTTACAAAGTGAATGTCTCTTCGTGGTAAACAAAATGAAGACATATGAAAGCATATACAATAATAGTGCTCTTTGGTAAAACTCCACACATTTTCCAAATAATTGTTCAGATGCTATAGATGACTAATTTGTTGCAAACTTCAGTAATGGCTCATGGTCTGAATGGGGGCCTATTTTGGGTTGAGGCACACACTTGTTCCAATCATTAGGAACCTATGCTTAGAATGTTTTCATTCACAGTTTTAGTTACTTTAGAAAATATAGTGGAACCTCAAGTTACAAATGGTTCGAATTACGAAATTTTCGAATTATGAAAAAATCCATAGAAAACAATCACTTGAGTTACAAAATTTATTTGGAATGGATTAATTGGATTTTTTTTTGTTTTTGCACCACTGCTAAATTTCAAACATGTTGGGCAACTCTTAATATTGAGCAGTTCTACTCACAAGGCTTGACTTCTTCTTTAGGCTATTTGGGATGAGGCATAATCTATTAAAAAGCTTTGAAGTCCAAGGTTTTAGGACTAGGAAATTTAATAAAGAAAAGTTTTCTGAAATTTATATTGTGTGCATTTCTCAGCCAGGAAGTGATGAAAAATTATTGCAGACAGTAGAGACTTGCTGCCACTATATTGGTACCTATCTTATGATGGAAGCATCAAGCATAGAAGCAATTAACTCATGGGTTGTTTTTCCTTTAGCACAAGGTTCATCAAGGATGTCTCCTGCTCAAAAACCTTGATTCCTCGATTGACCAGACTATCAAGGTTATCCTGCTACTCGATCATACTGCCAGTGACTCAACACTGAGTGTCAGGTGGCAGTTAACAACCCTGAGGTCTAACAGCCTTGGCGAAGTCCACAGGGAAGGGTAATGGTCCCCAAGTGGATTAAATCCCACTTGAATCCATCTTGATGGAGAGCAGCATCTACATCAATATTGGCCTGGGGCCTGGGACTTTGTGTGCTAACAGGGCTCAGGACCAAAAAGTGACTCGAAGAGCTGGATCAGTGGTACGGGTGTCATGCTGCAATGCAGAAAGCAGATGAAAGGCCAAGGAATTACATTTGCAGGACAGTCTTCATGGCTGATCAGCATGAAGATCGCCAATATTCAGAATCTGATACAGCACAAGAAGAAGAAAAAGAATCAAGGGATAAATTCCTGCTGGTTGCAACTCACTTTCTATTCCTTTCGCTGCCTCACTATTCTTCTCCAGGTTCGACCAAAACTTTTCATGATTGGGTCTTCCCAACTTTTGGGAGGCCTGCCAAGGGGTCTTTTTACTCCTCTGGGATACCACTCAGTGACTGCTGCTGTCCAATGCCCATCTGACATTCGAGAAATGTGCCCACCCAGCACAATTTCCATTTATGATATTCAATAACATCTTCTTTGATTTCACTTTGGTTTTGTATCTGGGCATTGGGGATGTGGTCACGAAGGGATACCTTTAGCTTTGATATTTCATGGCTTTTTGATAGTTCTTCTTCATCAACCTTTGTTTCACTCCCATAGAGAACCGCAAATAGTATTGTCGAAATAAAAGGTTTGGTGCATTGTTTCTTGTTGAGTTTTTTATTTAGCAAGATTTCTTTGATGAAGTTGAATGCTGACCATCCCCCTTTCCTTCTTCTGGCTAGTTCTGCTTTCTGATCATTGTTCATTCCAGTCAGATGGCCGAGATAGATGTAGTGGTCGACCTGTCAATGAGTTCATTCCGGATTCTTATTTGGAACCTCTGCTGTTTGTTTGATAGCATATATTTTGTCTTCATGCCATTCATTTTAGGCCAACTTTCCTACTTTCTGTGTCGAGCTCACACAACATTTTTTGAAGACTTTGAGCATTTCTAGTTATCAATACTACATCATTTACAAACCTAAGATAATTTATCTTCTCTTCTTTCAGTTTGATATCATCATCTCAGTTTAATCTTCGCATAACTACTACTGAAGGTAAATCGGAGCTGCCTGAGAACAGTACTACATTCTTGGCCATTTCTGCATGAGCAAGGGACACTCCTTCAAACTCATTATATCCAAACACTTTGTCTAAACTTTCTGTCTCAGAAAGCTTCAGCTGAAATAGTAATCAGTTCAGAAAGTTCACTATTCAATATTTTTGTGAAATATTGACAGCACAGTTTTTTCTAAAGCCACAAAATTGCATTAGATGAAATGTAATTCATTTTTATTGCCTTTCTTTAACTTCTAAATGATGTTGGTAGACAGGTTCCATTTAATAGACCCTAGTGCATATTTCACTATTCTCAAACAATTTCTATTAAGTGCCTTTTCTTTGCTTTGCACTGCATATTCTTCTTTCTCCTGAACAGCTTACTATGACCTACAGGTTATGTTACCTTTATAGCTCATCAAATATATTGGACATATTTGGATAAAAGGTAGTGCTGAACACTTTCAAACAGAGTCCACTGTGGGGCTCTCTATGCCTCTCTTTATCCCTCTCTTTTCTGCGTTTGGGGGCAGGTTGGAACACTATTGGACACTGGAATGGAGCAAAATGCCCCCTTTTTGAAACTCTATTAGGTGATGTTCTACTGTTTTGCTACACTGCGTTTTAACTCATTTCCAGCATATGTGCAAGCTGAGGATGGGATAAAATAGAGCAAATCATCAGTTATACTGTTGCTGATCAGCTGCAGGAGTCCCATCAGTGTCAGCTCAGCTGTATGTGCTGTTCCTCAGCTGATCTGACCCAAAGTTATGAAGTTGATTTATTTTGTTGTCGTTGACACAGGACATGTTATTGTTATGTATTTTCCTTTCTTACTTTTTAAAACTAAGTTATCATTGCATTGTTTTAATGTTGGTCATCACTCATAGTGGGGAACTTGCTTCTCCAGAGAGTTATCTTATCAAGCAAGCAAGCAAACAAACAAATACCTGCAGAAGTGTTCCCACCAATCAGCTGGGAAGCAGCTTCTACATTCACATGTTTGTGTATACAATGGAAATGAACTTAACATCATTTAGCTCCACCCACCCACCCATCCTAAAGCATCCCTGTAATCAGATTGCACCAGGAAGGCCAGTATAGACAGGGCTGATATCTTTAACCAACCTTTGATGTTTGCAGATTAATACGCAGTAGCCAGCAGTCAGGGGGCCAAACACATCTTTATTGGAATGTAGTCAATCTGAACATGAGGTCAATGGCAGAGCAATGCTCCTTATATACAATAGGTAATGATTCAAACATGGCACGGAGCCACATGATTGGTCAGTACAGGTAAACAGCCAGGTGGCAACACTTGATTGGATAATGAGTAAACAACAGCTACAGCTAGAGTGGGAACCAAGTCCCGCGATATTTACACAAGAGGAGTATTTACACAAGGGTAAAGGGAGGGGGAAATGGAGGATTGTTGGATCCGATTTCACACACATTTCACTTGCGTTACATGTTCGCTTTCAATCACATTTCACTTGAGTTACATATCCGATTTCAATCACATTTCACTTGAGTTACATATCCGATTTCAATCACATTTCACTTGCGTTACATACACATCCCTCCCCTCTAGGATGGGACAAAGTCCCTCAACCATTGTGCTGGCCTGCATGCTCATTTGGGCTGTACAGCTGCTTGGCTGAACTCAGAGGAACTGTGGGGGTTTGGGTTCCGCAGTGGGAAAACGAGTAGTGTTAGTGGCATGTTGGGAGCACTGGCTCATTTCAGGATGGGAACCCGGGAGAGGATAATCCAAATCAAAATCCTGTTTCGTTTCAGCTGGAGCAGAAGATCGCTCTAAATCAAAACCTGGAAGAGATGGGGAATAACTCAAAGAAAATTCCTGCCTGAGTAGGGGGCGACTCAACAAAAACTTGCCTCGTTTGTTTGGGAGTAGAGGTAGACTCAAATACCAGAGGATGGGGGGTTACTGGGGAGAAATCAAACCCCCGCTTCTCTCTCGGACGAGTGGGGGAACACTCTGCAAACTCCCCCGATCCTGTAACTCAAACTCTAAACTTTCAGGGTCTGGGCTTTCGTACTCTTCCCTGCCTGTTTGCATCGGATGAATGAGACAGAAATCCAATTCCCTTGGTGGACCATCTGCCGTGTCTCCCCCTTGGGATAAGCGGGTGGGGGAGGACCCTAACATGAAATCGCCCAGGCTTTCATTGCCCTGAAACTCCGTGACTCGACATCTGAGCTGGTCAGCGTGTTGCCGCCACTGTAGGCCAGTACCTGTCTCTACTTGGTAGGACACTGGTCCCGTTTGTTCAACCACAACCCATGGGACCCATGTTGGGCCGGCAGCCACATAATTCCTGCAATGCACTGGATCCCCAGCTGCAAACACCTTTGTGTGCGATCAACAGCTGGCTTAAAGTTTTTAAATCAGATGATACTGGATCACCAGCTCAGTCTTAAATTGCTTCTAGGAATTCTGCAGGGAAAGATGGAGGTTAGGTTGTAACGTTCTTGAATCAGGAATCAACTCTTTTTTGGCAGACTCTTTCCCTCTTCTGGGAGGCATATTGCTTTCTCACTCATGCACACATGCACACATGCACACACATACACAAGAGATACTTTGCTAGTGCATCTAAGTAGTCACCCAGTCAGAATGATCAACTTCTCAAAGGGATTGTCAACTAAGCCCTCCCATTATTATTTCCCTGCAAGCATCTTTTATGCTTATTCCTTCTCTCCCCACTCCCGCCTGTGACCCACATAATCAAGATTCTGTGGCTAATTTTAAAAAAAGATTCGATCATGAAAGATCCCCCAGTAACCCATATACAATTAGGCTAGCTGATCAAATCCTCATCCATTTTTCGATTATATGGATCATTTCCCCTTGGCATTAAAGGAATAGATATAAAAGTTACACACAGAATAACAAGGTTACATGCTATGCCTTTGAATCCGTGTCAAATCCTGTCTGGGGGGCCTACAATAAATCTGAAAATAATTAGCCTTGTTTCTCCTAGCCCTGCTAGCCTTGAGGTATAACCCACATATACCCTCCTGTTACACTCCAGTCATTTCTGAAAGCAACATTCTGTTACGTTAGATGAAACAGAGGTAGAATCACCATCACAATACTGAAAACATTTCGGTGTCTTCTTATTTATTAACCTTGCTATCCAGTTGCCATTGAACTGAATAGATAAGGCAAAATGAAAGACAGTGAAACAATAACTCCAAACTAATTACTATGGCCTCTTCTGTCGATCCCAGGATACCTTACCTGCTCCATTACTTTCAAATAAATGGCCATAGGGTAGTTCCTTTCATTCAGAACTGAAGGTGGCACTGCTCCTCGGCTCATAGTAGGAGAGCAAACAGGCCTTTCTCTGAATTGTTGAAAGTTATGTCTACACCTGTTGTTTAGCATCTTAATCGTTCCTTATTCAGATTTGTCTGCTTCTGATGCTTTTATGATCATAGTCCATGTATACATCCTCCTGTTACAAAATAAACTCATTCTTCAGTAATTTTACAGGTTGGAATCTATTTCCCCCCCCCCCCCATTACAAAGGCCAAAATTAATGTTGCTGGAAGGTAAATGGAGCAATTCACAGCAGCAAGGGGCTATTAACACTAGCCCTGGTGGTACAGGGGTTAAACTGCTGTACTACAACCAAAAAGGTTGAGAGTTCGACCCTGATCAGGGCTCAAGGTTGACTCTGCCTTCCATCCTTCTGAGGTCAGTAAATTGAGAACCCAGCATATTGGGGGCAAAATGCTAATTAACTTTTGAACCACCTAAGAGAGTGTACTAAGTGCTGTGGGGTGGTATATAAGTGTGATTGCCTTGCCTTGCCTAATAAAAAAACATAAGTTAACAGCTGTTTACTGTTATATACTGTATATACTCTCTAGCCTCCAGTAGTGCAGTCCTCAACACAAGAGCTGCCCATGTTCCAAGTAGAAGCAGGTGTTTCCAAGGTGAGATGCCTCCTATACTGAGGCCTACACTGAGCTCCTCACAAGTCAGTCCAGTGGTAGTAGAAGGGCCTTATTTCCCAAAAAGGAAGTGTAATATCACAGTCTAAATCAAGATGCCAAATCATTTTTGTCTTTCTTGCTGTTGCCAAGATATTACTGTAGCCAATATTATTTCAGGACATGAGCTAGCCTATAATGAACACTATGCCAAAAGATGAGACATAATCTCAGTACATAGGTGGGTGGGAAGCTCATTGGTTTAGGTATCTGGCCATGGACCCAGAGGTTGGCAGTTCCCCACTCTAGCTCCAGGGAGAAGGACCACCCTGTGTGACTTTGGGCAAGCTGCATATTCCCAGAGCATACCCAGAAGAAGGGAATAATAAACCACTTCTGAGTTCTCTCTATCGTGGAAAGGTCACCATAAGTGACCAGCCGTGGAAGTGAAGCACCTGGGGAGACTGTGGTAGGGACCATAAAAGAGCGGCCCACCTCGTCTCTCCCACCGCCACCACCACCACGAGCAACACCACTGTGAGCTCCTTCCCGGACGGGGAAGTGGAGCACCTCGCCAGCTGGAGCATAATGGGTGTTTACCATGGTGTTTGCCATGGTGACCGCCACCGCCGTTGCCCTGGGCCCTCCCCCTGGCCCTGGACTGGCTGTGGAAGAGTGGGAGGGCTTGTGTTTGGTTCTGCGGTGGTGGGGTGAGTGGGAATCACCTGTGTTCAGCTCTGTCCGGCTTTTGATATGTCCACCACTTCCTCGCTGAAGCCCACTCCCCTGGTCCGGCATTTGCCATGAGGGAGCGAATCCACCTGGGTTCCATGGCAGTGAGGACTAAAAGCCAGCCACCACCACTTCCTCGCTGAAGCCCACTCCCCCGGTCTGGCATTTGCCACAGGGGAGCGAATCTACTTAGGCTACATGGCGGCGAGGACTTGGAGCTGGGCTCTGACGTGGTCGTTGAGCCCGGACCTGTTAAGGGCATTGAGCCATGGGCTTCATCCTTCCCCCTCTATACTCATATTGTATTTTTGCTCTTCTTTTGTACTTCATTGTATTTCATTATTGCATTTTATTGTTGTAATATGATGTATTGCTATGTAACTTTGTATCTTGTACATGTAAATTGTATTTTTGCCTTGTAATCTTACATTATTGTATTTCTGTATATTTGAATACTGTGAACCGCTTTGAGTCATCCACAAAACGAGGAAAGCGGTATATCAAAATAAATTCAAAATCAAAATTTAAGAATTATTAAAGACAAAGGGAACACCTTGCTAGGGCTAGTAAAGGAAAAGGTTTCCCTTGCTCAAAAGTCAGTTGTATCCGACTCTAGGGTTCAGTGCTCGTCTCTGTTTCAAAGCCGAAGAGCCAGCACTGTCTGCTTCTGCAGACGTTTCCATGGTCATGTTGCAGGCATGACTAGACACCGGAGCGCACGGAACGTTGTTTACCTTCCCACCGAAGTGGTCCCTATTTATCTACTTGCAATTTCTTGCTTTCGAACTGCTAGATTGGCAGGAGCTGGGACAAAGACGGGAGCTCATTCCATCTTGCAGTACTCGAGAATCGAACTGCTGACCTTCCACTTCCCAGTCAGTGTCTTAGCCCCTTGAGCCACTGCAGTCCCTTTTGCTAGGGCTATGTGTATGAAATTCTCAATAGTTTCAAGAAGGGTGGACTCAACTAGCTCAAAACTAAGGAAAGGCATAAAATGATCTACCACGTCTCATTAGCCGCTGTCATTTCCATTGTAAATGACAGAAAAAGCACCTGGATTGTACTCTGAACTGTAAAAACAAATACTGTTCAGAAATCCCTGTTATGTGAATAAGTGTAACACAAATCATGCATGTTTTGAATTGCTGGAAATACTGAAATCAGTACTTCATAATTCGATGTTAAAAAAAAGATAAAGGTCATGTGAACCTTGTGGATGGTCTGAAGGCAAGGGTGAGTGGTACTGAAAAAATCACCAACATAACATAGATTAGGATCTTGCACAATTCATCAGACTCGGTATTACAGAGCAGGGGGAGTGCAGAAGAAACATAAATGTTACAACATCAATGGCGAGATATGCAGGCCAGGGTCTTGGTTTAAAGCAAGCTCCAAAGTGAAGGCTACTTTCATAGAAGAAAGTTTCTGAACTGGAAGCATCATTTGATGACTCACTTCTATTTTATTTTCTGTTTATCTTTGAAGTTACTCACATATCAAATTATCAAATACCCATACTTTTTCTAAATTGTTTCCCAATGGGTTTTTTAAAAAACCCTCTCCTTTCAAACACTTCTTTCATGCTGTAGTGTAAGACTTGGAAAAGTTCCTGAACATCAATATCCCAGATATAAACCTAACTTTTTTTTTCAACTGAATTACTCAGATTCATTGGTACTTGCATGTGCCATACTATTGACTCTTCTCCTTCACCAACTAACTGCTATCCACATGATTTAGGGTATTATCAACCTTCAAGCCTGGCTCATAAGTCACCATGCAGTCAACAGGTAAAGGTAAAGGTCGCCCTTGCTAAAAAAACAACAACCAAAAACAGTCATATCTGACTCTAGGGCTAAGTGCTCATCTCTGTTTATAGCCAAAGAGCCAGCACTGTATGCATCTGCAGATGTTTCTGTAGACATGTGGCAGTCATGACTAGACACCAGAGCACATGGAACACTGTTTACCTTTCCACCGAAGTGGTACCTATTTATCTATTTGCCATTTCTTGCTTTTGGACTGCTAGATTGACAGAAGCTGGGACAGAGACAGAAGCTCACTCTGTCTTGCAGCACTCAGGTCTCAATATAATGACTTGTAAAGTTCAGCATCTTAACCACTAAGCCACCGCAGTCCCAGTCAACAAACCCACCACAAATCAATTTCATTCTTGTACTAATTAGGTTAGCTAGATAGCTTACCTCAGTGAGTTATATACAGTAAGGTTGGGAATTTTATTCCCCATTCGATTTACCTTGCAGATGTTCCATTCAGCTCCCTGGACTTGTCAGGATCTGAGGCAGCTTTAGGGCTCCATCTGATTGGAAAGCAGCTCTGGTAGTGCAAGATGAGACCCACAGCCTGCAGCAACTGGTAGAGCCCTCTTGATCTCCACATCAGACTGCTGGAGGAAGAACTATATAAAAACTGGCTGTTTCCCCTAACAGTTGCCTCAGAAATGAAGGTTTTGGATTGACTGTGGTGCTTTGTGTGGATGCCTTCCTGTTCATGCTCCAGCCCAACAGGTACACTGTTTCAGTTGCTTCCTTGGTTGCCTAACTCCTGGCATGACTCTTGTAGTACCACGAGGCTCAGTCCAGGTCCCAGTGCTCTTCAACATTTTCATTTATGACTTGGATGAAAGAGTGCACAGAATACCTACCAAATTTGCAGATGACACAAAATTGGGTGGAATAGCTAATACTTTGGAAGACAGGAAGATAATTGAAAAAGACCTTGAGAGGCTTGGACACTGAGCAGAAAGCAACAGAGTGAAATTTAACTGGGATTAACTACACCTAGCTCAGTAATACTATAAGTGAGAGGGATCTTGAAATTGCTGTAGATTACAAACTGAACATGATCAGACAGGTGTAACAAGAATATTACACCTCTGACAATAGGTTAGCTGCTCAGTTGAACTTGCTTGCCCTCAGATGCCAGGTTTTTCCCCCCAGGTATTTATTGTGTCATTTATTTATTTTTGGTTGTTTGTACTTTTATGTTGCTTTTGCTTATTTGTCTGTACACCGCCAAGAGTGAAAACTATCCCAGATGAGTGGAGTAAAAATGAAATAAATAAATAAGACCAATGTGGCTGCAAAAAAGGCACATACTATTTTAGGCTACATTAACAGAAATATAGTCTCCAAAACCTGAGAGGTACTAGCCTGCCTCCATTTGGCACTAGTTAGACTATATCTACACAAAGCACCCACAGTCAATCTAAAAACCTTCATTTTCTGAGGCAACATTTAGGGGAAACAGTAAGTTTTTATATAGCTCTTCCTCCAGCAGTCTGATGTGGAGATCATGAGGGCTCTACCAGTTGCTGCAGGCTGTGGGTCTCATCCTGCACTACCAGAGCTGCTTTCCAATCAGATAGAGCCCTAAAGCTGCCTCAGATCCTGACAAGTTCTGGATACCATGCTTTAGGAAAGATGCCAATGAATTGGAACAAGTTTATAAGAGGGCTATCATATCCTGTCTCAGGCTCTTTTTCTCAAAACTAAACATGCCCAGTGTTGGGATCTTTATTAGAGTGTCGAAGCTGGCACAGACGGGGGCCAGTCATAGCCTGTAAATTACCGGGGCAAGCGTGGCAAAAAGAGGTTTCTCTGCATTAGCAGACTGCGCTTTGAGCTGCGCCGACCTCTCGGAGCCCCGAATTAAACTGGTTAATAAAATGGCAATTCTGGACCCTTAAGGTGTCCAGTTTCCAAATTAGCCCATCTAATGCCATCCCTCCCTTTGATTACTCTTGGCAGAGATCAGCTAACCTTCAGGGTGGAGGGGAGTTACCTAGGAAAACGAAAGTCCAGCAGTCCAGATAACACTCCTTGCAAAGAAGCAAAATTCTTCTCGGCAACCCCTCCATTAGGAGCTTTTAAAGAATAGTCCATTGATGGCCTCCAAGCTGACCTCTGGAAATTCCCCTCTCTTCTCTTGAGGAGAAAAATGATGCTACAAAGTTGCTACAAACTCAGCAGCGTTTTATTGTTACAAAAATCAGTGAACAAAGTATGCGGATAAAAGCATTTGAAATACAGTGATACCGCATACAACGTCCAAACTTGGTTCCACAAGTTTGGACTTTATACGGATTTGGACTTTGTATGAGGCATGCAAAATCCTAGCCGCGATGCCTCATACAACGTCCAAATCCTTGCCACGATGCCTCATACAACGTCGTTTCCATAGAGATACATTGTACTGTAACAGCACAGACTTCAGGGCAAAGTCAAGGAAACAGACAGGAAACTGACAGGACTTTAAGAAATCATTGTCTAAAGGCTAAATACATTACAAAAACATGTCAAACAACCCTGATTGTCCAAGAACCTGAAGAATGCTGCAAAAATCACAGGAATGCTTCTAAAAATTCTGGCAAAAAAAATTCAAAAAAATCCAACATCGTGCTCAAAACCACTCCTAAACACTCTTCGCCTCATGCAAAACCCACAAGAGCAATGCATGCATGTGTCCTGCCTTTTAGACTGCCCAGGCACAATGCAACCTGGGAAAAACCCAATGCCTCATACAAAGTCGCACGACTGTATGAGGCTACTTTTTTTCAAGGAATTAGGCAATGTTGTATGAATCCAATGTTGTATGAAGTGGACTTTGTATGAGGTATTACTGTAAATGAAATAAAATACTGGATACAAAATAGACATTTCTAAGCAAAGCTAAATAGTTAAAAATCGGGCATCTTCGTGCCCCCATGAATGTTCGACTTGAGGTCTTGAATTCAGGGCATAATGAAAGAAAAATTGCACAGAGTCTCCCCCCAATTTGGGAGTCTGCTAGCAAGGTACAAAATCCCTCATCTTTTATAGGATTTTGGCCACTCATGCCCTCCCATTGGAGTTATGAGAAAATTCCCAAAATGTGATGTTTGGGACATTTGGCCTGTACAGCTGGCCATGCACCTGTAAGTTACATGATGCTCTTAGATTCCATCTTGATGACATCTTCATGAGATTGATCAGAATGTCATATTCCCAGACCTAGTGTCCTTGGGCTGACGGCAGTGAGTGTGTGATCTGGTATGCTAACTGACTCACGTGAGGTTTACAGCAAGACAGTTGATTGACAGAGTATTCTAACTCTAAATGACTACACATCCTACAATACACAGAGTAATTTAAAAAGAATAAATGGCATCCTTTGAATTCCCATTATATCCAGCTCTTTCAGTCTTTCCTCATAGGGTTTGGTTTCCATCCATTTCCAGTCCCCTGATCATTAATACAACTTTCTTAAAGATCTTTGAGCCTTAGTGCTACTTCCTCAGAGCTGTCCTGGTAATGGCAATAACAATAAAATGTTCTTGACAGTAACATCAATCACAACAGATGCTTCATTTTCAATATTAACTTTATGCAGCAACACGTGAAAGATTGAATTTCTACATTTATAGTTTGCAATATCGGGTACCCTGTTGGCATAGCCTAAAAGAGTGCTGATACAGCAATACAACCAGGTGCTGAACCCAAAATGGCTCTGGCGCCTGATGTTAACCATACAGAAGGAGCAGTGTTTGTGAATGACATAATAAAAGCATTCTTGCCCTGCTGGGAAGTTGTGAAAAATAATTAACCAAATGTTTGTCAAGTTCCTCATACTTTTCAGATAAAAAGCTCCTGTTGCGAATCTTATCATTAGAACTGTATTGAGTGCCACCTCCAGTAGATGAACCTGTTGTGAACAACATCTGTGAAAAGTAAGCCCCTAAATAAAATTCTTTGACTCAGGACATCCATTCCCGTATGTTATTAATTTTTGCTTATGCCTTCAGGTTCTTGCTAAAACAGAGTTCTTTTTCTATTGGCAACTGCATGCAGCTGATAAGAGGACTGCTGATAAAATGCATTATGGGTAGTTTTCTTCCTCTCTGTCATAACCAAACAACAAGCATGAACCAGACTCTCTTTCCATTGTCATTTTTATAACTCTTAATCAAACATTAGTGGATGCAAGTTGCCTGATTAATGGAGTTGATCAATGTACTTCCCTCCCGCCTTGTTTAACAACCCCATTCCTCTCCACATTTCTCATGCATGTCACTCATCATATTATGTTATGGAAATAGAAGGCTAAGACATCCTGTCAGAGTAAAGGAAGATTTAAGCCAACTTGCATACATGTTAAAATGTCTTAGAATTTACTACTTTAACAGTATAATGTATTTGGACATCATGATAAGTCATGGTTTATCATGTTGGCAAAAAAGCTTAGGGTAAAATCTAAGGGGATCTGATAAGGTTTATACACAATCTCTTACCCTTATTTTTATTCTTTATGCATGACACATTTATGCTTCCTTTCTCAAGCAAGTGTGATTCAAGGTGGCTCACAAACCATTTAAAATTAAAAACAGCATACAATAAATTATTATTATTTTATTATTTATTTAGATTTATATCCCGCCCTCTTGCTCCAGGGCAACTCAGGGCGGCATACAACATATAAAAACATTACAATATAAAACCCCATTAAAACTACAATAAAAAACTCTTTATAAAAACTACCCCATGTCTAAAAAGTCCCACCCCTTCCCACAATCATTGAAAAGACATGTAACATCAACTGAGCCAATGTGCAGGAGTCAATACCCCGTCGGCCCCCCAAACTTGCCCTGCAATTAAAGCAATTAAAATGGGAAATATTGAATACATAATATAAAAACAATTTTTAAAAAGATCTGCATTTAAAATACATTTAAAATGATATGTTGGAAGTAAACTTAGGTCAAATAGCTAACTTGAAGTTAGTTATAAAGAAATTATCAGCCTGTTGTAATAAACATGTTTTTAATTGTTGCCAAAAGGAAAGAAGAGAAAGAGTCAGCCTAGCCTCATGGGAGAAGGCATTTCATAACCTGGGGGCAACCATTGAGAAGGTCGCCTCTGTGGTCCCTGTCAAATATAGATGTAAATATGACAGAACAAAGAGATACTTTGGTCAAGAAGCAATCAGAAACTTTGTTTATTGGTTTACTAACTGCAGTTTAGTATTATACCCTAAACTGAAGTTGATCTTAATTAAGGTTTACAGACTAAATGCAACACACTAGAGAAGGAAATGGCAACCAACTCTAATATATTTGCCAAGAAAGGTGGCAAGAATACACAGAACTATTTAAAAAAAACCTTAATGTCCTTGATAACCACAATGGTGTGATCTCTGACCTCGAGCCAGACATCCTGGAGTGTGAAGTCAAGTGGGTCCTAAAAAGCATTACTGTACTAAAAACAAAGCCTGCGGAGATGACGGTATTCCAGCTGAGCTATTTAAAACCCTAAATGATAATGCTGTTAAGTGCTGCACTAAAGATGACAACAAATTTTGAAAATGAAAGTGGCCATAGATTTTGAAAAGGTCAGTTTATGTTCCAATTCCAAAGTAAGACAATGCCAAACAATGTTCAAACTATCATACAATTGCGCTCATTTACACATTAGCAAGGTTATGCTCAAGATCCTACAAGCTAGGCCTCAGCAGTATGTGTATTCAGAACTATCAGAAGTACAAGCTAGGTTTCAAAGAGGTAGGGGAACTAGAGGTCAAATTGCTAACATTTGTTGGATTATGGACAGTGTTGAGTTGCTCCCGGTGCCTACAGGTGCCTGGGTACCAGTAGCGGAAATTCCCCCAGGCCATGCCCACCTGGTCGGCCATGCCCAACTCCCTTCCCAAGGCCATGGCGTAGGGAGGCCAAGTGGATGTGGCCCACAGAGTTAACCATGCCCACAGAGTTAGCCATGCCCATGGTGGGGGTAGTAAAAAAATTGCAGCGCATCACTGATTATGGAGATAGCAAAGGGATATGAGAGAAATGTCTACTTCTGCTTGATTAATTATGACAAATCCTTGGGTTGTGTAGATCACAGCAAATGGTGGAGAGTCATTCTGAGAAACATGTATGCAGGCCAAGAAGTGACAGGACTAGGTATGGAAAAACAGATTAGTTTAGAATAGGAAAAGCAGTACAACAAGGCAGTATATTGTCACCCTGCTTATTTAACTTATAAGCAGAGCACATCATGTATAATGTAGGGCTAGATGAATTACCAGCTGGAATTAAGATTGTTGGGGAAAATATCAACAACCTGACTTATGCAGATGACACCACCCTAAAGGCAGAAACTGAAAAGATCTAAAGAGCTTATTGGTGAAGGTTAAAGAGGAGAGTGCAAAAGCTGGCTTGAAGCTCAACATAAAAAAAGCCCAAGATTGTGGCATCCAGCCCCGTATACTAAGATCACTGCAGATGGTGACTGCAGCCTTGAAATAAAAGGATGCTTACTCCTTGAGAGGAAAACTATGGCAAACCTAGGCAGCATAATAAAAAGTAGAGACATCACCCTGCTGACAAAAGTCCACATAGTTAAAGTGGTGGTCTTCCCAGTAGTAATGTATGGCTATGAGAGCTGGACCATAAGGAAGGCTGAGTACAGAAGAATAGACACCTTCAAACTTTTATTTCATGACTGCAGTCACTGTCTGCAGTGATCTTAGAGTCCCCTGGACTGCAAAGAGATCAAATCTGTCAGTCTTGAAGGAAATCAAACCTGACTGCTCCATGGAAGGACAGATGCTGAAGCTGACGCTCAAATACTTTATCCAGTAAATGAGAAGAGAAGACTCACTGAAGAAGGTCCTGTTGCTAGGAAAGATCAAAGGCAAAATGAGAAAGGAGCAGCAGAGGTTGAGATAGTTAGACTGCATCATTGACTTTGTGGGCATGGATGGCAGATGACAGGGAACCCTGGCATGCTGTGGTCCATGTGGTCAAGAAGGCTCGGACTTGACTGTTCACATGAACAAAAAGAACAACAAGAACAACAAGGTTTGTAGAAATAAACTAGCTTTATTACTCATGGGTTGAAGTTTGCTTGTTTCAAACAAATTGTTGCTAAGCCTTAAGGACAATTTATTCCATTTGAATGAAATAAAATAATTTCATGTCAGAAATTATTCTGGGTTGAAAGGATTTTCGCAGAAGAAACTCCACTCAGGGTAAACCAAAAGTAGAAGGAAAATGTTCCAAACACCTTCTCACAACTCCAACAGAGAAGTTATGGGAGAAGGGAATGTAAGTTCTATGCTCATTACTTCTGTCATTACTGCAACCCATACCTTTTCTACATACAGTACTAGCAGAGGTCGCCCGGCATTGCCGGGCTGTTTAAAATGAGTTGTTTTTTTTTAAATGGACCATTAGAAAGGCTGAGCGAAGAAAAATAGGTGCCTTTGAGATGTGGTGCTGGAGGAATGTTTTGAGAGTCCCTTGGACAGCGAGATGAACAAATAGGTCAATAGTAGAAGAGATTAGCCCTGAGTGCTCATTATAAGGTCAAATAGTAAAGATGAAGCTGAAGTATTTTGAACATCAAATGAGAAGAGAGGATTCACTTGAGAAGGCCTTGATGCTGGGGAAGGTGGTGGGCCAAAGAAAAAGGGGATGGCCAAGGATGAGATGGCTAGATGGCATCGTAGATACAATGGGTACGGGGTTGTGTGGACTGAGGAGGATGGCATTTCTGGGCTGTTATAAACTGTGATAAGTTTGTTTGTTTGTTGTTGTTGTTTTTTTGGGGGTGGATTAAAAAAAGAACAAAGGAAGATATCATTTTTTCCTTTTTTAATTTAACCAAATAATGTTTTATAACGTGTCTTTTAAAAAAAGTGTGTGTTGGTGGTTAAGGGTGGTTTTGGGTGTGCACAACCACCACCACCCATAGAATACCACTCCAATCACCAACACACACATTAAAATTTTCTGGCAAGGCAGGAGTGTCGGGTGTGTGTGTGTGTGTGTGTGAGAGAGAGAGAGAGAGAGAGCTCATTAGGGAAAGGAGCAGAAGAGGAATATGTGTGTATGAGAGAGAGAGAGAGAGAGAAAGAAAGAGAAGCTGTGTGTGTGAGAGAGAGAGAGCAAGAGAAAGAAAGAGAAGCTGTGTGTGTGTCAGAGAGAGAGAGAGAGCTCATTGGGGAAAGGAGCAGAAGAGGAATGTGTGTGTGTGAGAGAGAGAGAGAGAGAAGCTGTGTGTGTGTGTGAGAGAGAGAGAGAGAGAAGCTCTGTGTGTGTGTGTGTGTGTGTGAGAGAGAGAGAGCTCATTAGGGAAAAGAGCTGAAAAGAATGTGTGTGTAAGAGAGAGAGAGAAGCTGTGTGTGTGTGAGAGAGAGAGAGAGAGAGAGAGAGAGAAGCTGTGTGTTTGTGTGTGTGTGTGTGTGTGAGAGAGAGAGAGAGAGCTCCTTAGGGAAAGGAGCAGAAGAGGAATATGTGTGTGTGTGAGAGAGAGAGAGAAAGAGAAGCTCTGTGTGTGTTACAGAGAGAGAGAGAGAAGCTGTGTGTGTGTGAGAGAGAGAGAAGCTGTGTGTGTGAGAGAGAGAGAAGCTGTGTGTGTGTGTGAGAGAGAGAGAGAAGCTGTGTGTGTGTGTGAGAGAGAGAGAGAAGCTGTGTGTTTGTGTGTGTGAGAGAGAGAGAGAGAGTGCTCCTTAGGGAAAGGAGCAGAAGAGGAATATGTGTGTGTGTGTGTGAGAGAGGGGGGGCTGGCTTCCCTGGCTGGCCCGCGGTAAGGAAGCCCAGCGGCGGGGGTGGGGTGGTGGTGGGCTTTCCTTACCGGGAGCTGGCTTGCAGCCCGCGGTAAGGAAGCCCAGCGGCGGGGAGTAGGGGGATGGGCTTTCCTTACCGGGGGCTGGCTTGCGGCCCGCGGTAAGGTAAGGAAGCTCAGCGGCGGGGTGGGGGTGGGCTTTCCTTACCGTGGGCTGGCTTCCCTGGGCGGCCCGCGGTAAGGAAGGCCAGCGGTGGGGGGTGGGCTTTCCTTACCGGGGGCTGGCTTGTGGCCCGCAGTAAGGAAGGCCAGCGGCGGGTGTGTGTGTGGGCTTTCCTTACCGGGGGCTGGCTTGCGGCCCGCGGTAAGGAAGCCCAGCAGTGGGGGGGCTTTTCTTACCGGGGGCTGGCTTCCCTGGGATGTGCCGACTTTCTCAGAGTTCTGTGCGCTCACGGCATGCAGGACACTGGGGATTGTATTTTTTCATGTGTGCTTTCCCTTTGTGCTCCATTTTTTTCGTGCGGCTCGTTTTTCATTGGCCGCGCCGCGTTTCCCCACGTTCTTTGTGCTTCCGCCTTTCAGCCTGATTGGCTGTGGCGCAGCACAGCACAAAGAACATTGGGAAATGAAGTTGTTTCCCTTTTTCACGTTTGTGGGGCTGTTGCCCCACTGCCGCTTGACTCAATCCTTTGTTGACCCGCGGACCCAGTCCGCCCGTGTGCACGAAGGGTGAGTGCAGGCAAGTAGGGCCAGCCGTAGGAACCTATAGCAAGTTCCAACGGTTAACCCTTGGTTTTATAGGTTAGTAAAGGTAAAGGTTTCCCTTGCTCGAAGGCCAGTCGTATCCGACTCTAGGGTGCAGTGCTCATCTCTGTTTCTAAGCCGAAGAGCCAGCATTGTCTGCTTCTGCAGACATTTCCGTGGTCATGTGGCAGGCATGACTAGACACCGGAGCGCACGGAACGCTGTTACCTTCCCACCGAAGTGGTTCCTATTTATCTACTTGCAATTTCTTGCTTTCAAACTGCTAGGTTGGCAGGAGCTGGGATGAAGACGGGAGCTCATTTCCGTCCTGCAGTTAAGATTATACAAAATCTTCAACTCCAGGTGTGATCTAAATTTGTACTTAAGTATATTTCAAATATAAATACTTGAGTGTAAAATAACATATAATTCATCAGGTGTGCAAAGATATACCAGTGCAGTATTGAATTTCAGATTATAAAATCATGCTGACCATTGCTGTCAATTTGATAGGTACTTAATTCTACATGTAAAGATTTCTTCATGCATGATAGGATCCTTGTATGCTATGTATTCAATAAGATTACCAAGTATGAAGTTTCAACTAAAAATTGACTCTGGTGATTTGTTCTGACTTTTACACGGGTGGCTAAAATAAGTTTATTTTAGAGGAGTCAGTACATTATAGAGGTATTGGAATCTATATAAAATCTGCCTATTAGATCATTCAACTAGTGAAAAAGGTTTATCTGGAGCATTTGATGAAATAATCATAAAAGTGCTGCCACACCATATTTGTAAACATAAACCATCATGTCTAATAGCATTATTTTATATATGTCTACTTAGAGCAAGTGTGTGTACTTTCCGGACCACATGCCCCTCCATGGACCTTAGAAGGCTGCACTTGCTTCCACAATGCCCACCCTGCCTGAAAAACTTTCTGTAGAAATGGAGAATTTTTGCTAGAGGAAAGCCTCCTTGTGCTCTGTAACAGCTAAAATGTTTGGTAGTGTTTAGGATATTTCACAAAATGTGGAAAACCTCGAAGGACCTTCTTATTCCACTTTTTAAAAAAATAATAATTGGGAAGGCAGTGTGGACATGCTGAGGACACGCCGGCGTGTGGGGTTCGTTTGAACCCATAGAAGCTGTATGCAGGCTGCAGGTTGCTATGTCCCCCTGTGTTGGATGTACCTTATTTTCTAATAAGTGGGTATGGGTATGGGATTGTAGGCTCAATCCATTTAGGGCAGTTATGCTGCTGCTGTTGTTGTTGTTCAGTCGCACAGTCGATTTCAACCCGTTGCGACCCCATGGACCATTGTCCTCCAGGCACCTCTGTCCTTTACCATTCTCCTCAACCCGCCCAGCTGTGCCCATTGTGTCTACAATACCATCTAGTCATCTCATCTTTGGCCACCCCCTTCTTCTTTTGCCCTCCACCTTTCCCAGCATCAAGGCTTTCTCAAGTGAATCCTCTCTTCTCATTTGATGTCCAAAGTACTTTAGCTTCATCTTTACTATTTCATCTTCTAAGGAGCAGTCAGAGTTGATTTCTTCTAAGATTGACCTATTAGTTCTCCTCGCTGTCTCAAAACTCTCCTCCAACATCACATCTCAAAGGCGTCTATTCTTCTGCGCACAGCTTTCCTAATGGTCCAGCTCTCACAACCATATATTTCCACTAGGAATACCATTGCTTTGACTATGCGGACTTTTGTTTGCAAGGTGATGTCTCTACTTTTAACTATGTTCCCCTGGTTTCTCATGGCTGATTTAGACTGTAAGTTCTTCCAGCCCTCAAAAGCATGCAGTCGGAGTAAGACAATGAAATGGAGACTATCCACTGTATTTTTGCAGCATTTCACAAAGCATTTTGCAGCCACCTGGTGGTAGTCCGTTTCTTGAGGACAAAGCCTACTCTCTCAGCTGCACACTGCTATCTCAGATTAGCCCAAACTGTGCATCTTAACAAAGGAAGGACAAAATAGATTGTGCAGATCACACCCTCTGATAATTCAAGCTGTGAGTTAGAGATAAAAAACTAGACAGGTGAACACAGGTCAACCTGTATTTGACCTGGTCAAATACTCTAACCACTACACCACTAGGAGCAGTTGCACCACTAGGAGCAGCCTGAGAGCAGTGATGCACTGCAAAAAAATTACTACCTACTCTGTGGGTTGGCCAAATATGTGGGCGTGGCCAAATATGTGGGCGTGGCCAAACATCCTGCATTATGGGCTATGGAGGTGGGCGTGGCCAACCAAGTGGATGTGGCCTGGGGAAATGTCCACTACCAGTTCTGCAGAACCTGACAGAACTTGCTGCAGTTCATCACAGCCTGAGAGAATGTGTACTTGGAAACCTGCTCTTCAAAGAAGACAATATCAAGCTAGATAGAGCAATGTTCAGCTTCAGTGAAAGACAATTTCAGAAGCTGAAAGACTAACATGCAGATTGTGGTCTGGCATTTTATTAGCCTAAGGCAGTAATGCACTGTGAAAAATTTTACTACCCACTTGGTGGGTGTGGTTATCTATGGGTGTGGCTATCTGTGGGCATGGCCTCAAACCCCACTCCCCATCCACCCCAAGAGAAAAAGAAAGAAACCTACCTTGCTCTCTTTCTTCGCGGAGATGAGGAGGACGACGGAGGAGTCCCAGAGCAGTGGCACTTCTGGGAGGTGAGTGGGCGAGTTGGTGGGCTGGCGCTGGCTAGGCTCCCCTTTCCAGCGCTGCCGGAAATGCGTCCCTGCCGGCGGCACTGCTGGGAGGTGGGCAGACGGGTTAGTGGGCTGGCACTGGCTGGCCTCCCCTTCCCAGCACCTCCAGAAACACGTCCCTCCCAGTGGCACTGCTGGGAGGTGAGTGGGTGGGTTGGTGGGCTGGCACTAGCCGGCCTCCCTCTCCCAGCGCCACCAGAAATGCGTCCCATTTGCCTCACCCAGGGCCGATGGCACAAGGGAAGTGCAGAGATGAAAGCGCACCTTCGGCCCTGAGTGAGGCAAATGGGATGCTGGTGCTGGGAGGGGGAGGCCGAGAGGTGGCCATGGCCTGGAATTTCTACTCCCGGTTCACCAGAACTGGTCAGAACCGGCCACAGTTCCACACTGGCCTAAGGTCTAAAGCAGTATTTTTAAACCATAAAACATTGCAAAAACATGTTTTAACAACCATGATCCAAAAGGCCATTCTTTACCATCCTCCTAAGAAGAAAAGTGACCATCAAGCTCTACGTATCCAAGAGACTGAAGGAAAGCAGCTTCTGGCATACTGGTTTTGGAAAGCTCTCCTAAAGTTTTCACGCTGTCGTAGATCATGGCCTTCCTCTTCCTTTTCAAAATGACTGAGCTCATAAGGCAATCCATCAGGAAGACAGGGCAGAACCTATCTGCAGCTGCCTGTGACATCATTTCTGTGTAGTGGTAAGGTGTGTATCAATATATCTCATGCTTGCAGATAAACACAAAGCTGAGCCCAGCTTGTTTGTAAAGAGATTTATTGAATCAGGGGAGTCAAACAGTGGTTCCTTCACGGCTATGGCAAAATAGGTTTTTCTTCAATTTCATTTAGCTTGAGGCAAACACAGTTGGATGACAATGCAAATACTCAAACAACTGTCCTAAGAATATTTGTTGATAGTGATAGCCAACAGAATTTCCAGAAAGTAAGGGGGGAAGGGGGGTTTAACCAGCAAACATGAATACGATACAATATTTTTCCACGTTGGTTTGACTATCAGACAGGATCTACTGCATGTTGTGTTTGATAGGACACAGGGATAACAGTGCGATACAGAATTTACTGTTTTTAAGATTACCTATTTCAGCTGGTTTAAAAAAGTAAAGGTTGCCCTTGCTTGAAAGACAGTTGTAGTCAATTCTAGGGGCTGGTGCTCATCTCAGTTTACAGCGCCAGCACTGCAGATGTTCCTGTGGTCATGTGGCAAGCATGACTAGGTGCCGGAGCACACGGAATGCTGTTACCTTTCCTATCAAAGCAGTACCTATTTATCTACTTGTAATTTCTTGCTTTCAAACTGCTAGGTTGGCAGGAGCTGGGACAGAGATGGGGGCTCACTTTGTCATGCAGCTCTCAGGTCTCAAACTGCTAACGTGCCAACCTTATGGTTATCAAATTCAGCATCTTAACCACTAAGCCACCATCGTACCTTCAGTTGGTTTAAGTGCATATAAATTCTAAAGGGCTGTGGCCATTCAGCATTTTTAATTTTTGCAATATCCTTCTAAAGGCTGATAATTGGATTAACTCAATTGCACTATTTTTAGAGGGAATTCAGAAAATTATGGTCAGTTCAAGAGGGTAACAAAGGACATTATTTAATCACCAAAAGCCTTTACAGAAAACTCCATGTGGAGCCAGGTGTTATTGAATAGGCTGTTATTCAAAATTCTCTGTATTTCTGCTGATAATGGTAGTGCATAACTCTTCCATTGAATGGAGATCATATTATCTGCTGACCAGAGGCAGGGGAGAAGAAACACAGTCTAATGAAATTAATTGTCCAGTCATTCAAAAGCATGGTCAGTAGGTGAGCACTTGACTTTTTATTGCTTGCTGTAAAACTGCAGTGCTATATTTTAATATGAATTAAGTGATTATCAGAATCATTGTCAGTTCTGGCTTGATAATGAGACTGCCTATAATGCTCCATTGCCCCATAATCAACCGGGAAGCTTGCCTGCCATTTCATTTTGCATGCATTTCCCTTGCTTACAAATATAAAGGCATTTTATTTACACACTTTAAAAAGGCAATTTTATGCACTCCTTTAATTCCAGATGCTGTTTGTTAGGCAATTCAAATCTTTTATTAAGATAAAAAGCTGCAATATAAAACTTCATTTGGTTTGCTTTTATATCTTCTTCTGGATACCACTTTATAGCCCTGTGTCTTTATCCATTGCTTGACATATCAAGGACTGCTCCAATGAAGGGGGGGAGGCATACTGTGGTTTATAATTTTATTGCCACTGAAACTTCAAGTGATCTACAGCATCTATTACAAGAACAGCTATTAAGCAGCTATCTGTTAAAGTTGTCAAGAACAGAAAAAAACAGATAGAAAACGTTGGCTGCCAAACAACTGGAAAGCAGTCACAGTCACCGCACAGTGGCACTACACAGAGAGTTTGTTCAAGGTGAGTCCAAATAGCAAAGTCCAAAGAGCAATCCGAGGTCTGGTTACTGGTAGTTCAAGCAAGTGTCTAGTCCAAAGGACATCCAGGGGCATCGTCAGGGTTGGCAGAGAAGTTAGGGTCACAGCAGGCAGGCAGGGTCTAGGCAGGCAATCTCAAGAGGTATCCAAAGTCAAGCAAGGTGTTGGTCTTTGCACAGAAGAATTGTAACAATGCTTGAATGCTGAAACAAGCTTGCTTAAGAGCATAACAGCTAATGGGCATCAGCTGAGAGCCTTCTCTGATAATGAGTTCTAGCTTGCTTGCATCTCAGATGCATCTTCTTTCTGCACCTTTCCCTGGCTAAGGGCTGATCACTGTCAGAGTCAGACCTGGTCTGACAGATCATCTGCCTGGGGAAACAGAGTTGGGCCTGAAGAAGGCTGAGATTCCTGGTTCAGGACATTCTCTGGTTCAGGACATTCTCAGGTTCAGGCAGAACTGGGCTGGGCATAGGAAGTGCCTCCTGAGCCTGGTCAGCTTCAGAGTCTGACAAGGACTGGATCACAACATCTACTGATCCAGATAGTATCCAAATATATCAGAACAGTATTAGAAGGTAACACCACAAGACTGGAATGCTTTGTGCAGATTAGTGGAAACATGCATATTCCTCAAGGGAACTCTCCTTGAGCTCTTCATCGTCAACTGTTACTTGAATCCAAGAATGCATTTTCCTGAAGCAGGAAAAATGTCACTGGCATGAATTTGTTTAAGGTGGATCCTATCTTGCCATGAAGGGACCCACATGCTATGATCATGGAGCCATCTCCTGCGGCACACATGAAATGAGACATGCAGGATTTAGCACCGGAACTACAATGGACTGCTGCAGCCTTGAGGATATTATCTCCTTGGGCTAGTTCTACTAATAAATAACAAATACGTATTTCACAAAGGGATTGTGGTGGCTTAGTGATTAAGACACTGAACTTGACAACCGGAAGGTCAGCAGGTCAGCAGTTCGAGACCCGAATGCTACATGACAGAGTGAGCTCCTGTCTCTGCCCCAGCTCCTGCCAACCTAGCAGTTTGAAAGCAAGAAATTGCAACTAGATAAATAGGGACCACATCGGTGGGAAAGGTTATTGGGGACATGAAAGGAGCCTCATTTGGGCATCCCCTGAGCAGAGTTTCCCCAGCAAAAATCCTTTCAATCCCAAGTAATTTTTGATGCGAAATTATTATTACTAGATACTGCTTTGGCAGGAAAGGTAACAGCATTCTGAAATTAAACTGAAGGTGAGGGGAGAGGAATTATGGTCAAGAAGAGAAAGACTGGTCAGAAGAGAAAAGCTAATATCCATAGCTCAGGAAATTTCCATAGCTCACTTTTATTTAAAAGGAAGCAAATAGTTCAATAAAATATCTAGCTGTGGTTCTCACATAAAATGCACAGTGAATGTTTTAGAAAGAATTAATGCCCAAATTATTTTGTGTTGTTGAAAAATATATCTGTTTTTCCAAAGTGAAACCTGTAAGAGGGCAAAGACATAAACAAACAAAAAAAAGCAAAAAAATTATTTTGACCAAAATATTGTCAAAAAGAGGTTTTGTCTCTAGCAGAGTTCTCCCATCGATATAATGACTATAATTAATTTTTCAGATTGGCCCCTTCCCTTACTGCCTTACTGCACCCACACAGATTGACTCTGAAGAGTAAACAGATGCTCCCAATTAGATCTATAGAGCAGTGTTGTAGGGAAAGAAGAAGGGAAATTCAAGTGGCACAAGTAGAACTCCATTCACATATCACTGGATTTAGCACAGGAAATCAAAATGATATACTAAAATAACAAAGGTGGTTCTAGTTAAAATCCAGCAACATCTGTGGAACCAAAATTACAGACCACTGCTCTAAATTAAAATGCACCAGCAGGTAGGTCTAGATCAGTGTTTCCCAACCTTTGGTTTTTGAACTTCAATTCCCAGAAGCCTACATCAATTTCCCCAAAGTACTGATCAGCCAATGTACTGTCTTAGGCTTCTGGGAATTGAAGTCCGCCTGTGGGGCCTGTGCCCCAGGTTCTAGACCGGGGGTGGCCAAACTATGGCCCATGGGTCAGATCTGGTCCATAGCACCAATTAATCTAGCCTGCAGTGAGGACCTCACCACCAGAAGCACCAAAAATGCAACAGAAGCACCAGAAACAGCCGACAACATGCTGAAAACAGCTGAAAATGTGCCACCCACTTTCCTGCTGGGAAGCGGCAGAAGCGGCAGGAGGAACCATGCCTCCGGTCTGCTTACCTGTCTGAGGGGGCCTGGTCCGGGCCACAGTGCAAAAAGGTTGGCCACCCCGGTCTAGACTCTAAAATATTATCATTGTCTTGATGATGTCTACTATCTTGAAAAACTCAAGACTGCAATTGTCTTGATATTAGTTGTTGTTTTTAACTAGCATGGCAAATGAGCATTTGTGTTATCATTACATGTATACCTATGGTGCTGTTCAACATTAAACAGTGTTGTATCCATATGCAAATAACTGCAGTGTCTACAACTGGAAATTTCAAAATAGACTGGCTTCTTATTCTGTTTTAAGATAAATATTTACTCAAAACTAATTCAGCACAGCCTCACCTGCCTAGAGGAGGGCTCAAAAGGAGACGCTGCCAGGAGTCCTGCTGCCGCTGCCATGTTGCCTCTCCCCAGGGCTCACTCCACCGGCCCTGGGGATGAGAGACAGGTGTGTCCTCTTCAGCCCCGCCAAGCCTCGCCTGCCTGGAGGAGGGCTCAAAAGGAGCCACTGCCAGGTGCCCCGCTGCCGCATTGCCTCTCCCCAGGGCTCACTCCATCAGCCCTGGGGATGAGAGACAGGTGTGTCCCTTTCAGCCCCGCTGAGCCTTGCCTGCCTGGAGGGGGGCTCAAAAGAAGATGCTGCCAGGAGCTGGAGACACTCCCTGCCTCGCCCCGGGGCCCACGCCATTGGCTCCCAGGAGTGGAGGCAGGTGGGAGCCACCACAGACCATCACAGCTAACTCAGCTGTTTTGGGGTCACACACCCCTGCCCGGGAGGGATAAAAACTTCTGGCCCTGACTCACCAGCCCGCCGAGGACTGCTGCCGCCAGTGCAGCTGGATTGGGGCTGGCCCCTCCCCGCCTGGGAGGGATACAAACTGCCGGCCCTGACTCTCCAGCCCACCAAGGACTGTCCAAGCCCTCTCCCCTGGTCCAGCATTGGCCACGGGGAGTGACGAACACCTAGACTATTGGTGTGAGGACTCAATAGTCGAACGCTGGTGCTGCCTACCTAAGGCTTCTCCTCCGGTCTGGCATTGGCCGCGGGGGAGTGAACTGGATGTGGACCTGGACTCCAACATGTTCGTTGAGCCTGGCCCTAGTTAAGGGTGTTATTTGTGTGTGTGTGTGTGTGCATGCGTGCGTGCGTGTGATGTTTTTTTGCCGTTATTCGAATAATGATGTTATTCCAATAGCGACGCTACTTGGGGAACCAAGTAACATTGTGGACCCTCGATTAACAACGCGTTCGAATAGCATCATTTTCGATTAACAACTCTACGATGCTTCCAATGTGATTGTTCAAATAATGACATTATCCGTATAACGACGGTACTTTTTACCGTCGTTATTTGAATAACGACATTTTTATTCGATTAACGTTGGTATTTTTACCATCGTTATTCGAATAACGATGTTTTTGTGTGTGTGTGTGTGTGTGTGTGTGTGTGTATAGAGAGAGATACGCTGATTATTGTACCACTATTTTGTATTTGTGTACATATATAATTGCTATACTATTGTTACCCTGATATTGTTGTGTTATTGTTTTGATATGGTTGTTCTGCCACTTTAAGTCACCTTCAGGCTGAGGGAAGCGGGGTATAAATAAACCGATGATGATGATTCCCCCACAACTGAATCCAACTTAATAACCACAGTTGCAACAAAACCAAAACCACTGTATAATATATATTTAATATATACATCACATGGCTTGATCTAATATATACAAAACAAGTATCCAGTTCCCATCAGTCTGTGAACATTCAAACCCTCAGAAACAGACAATAATGGCAAGGGTGGGTAGGACAATCTTCAGTGAAGACTGAAGGCTGAAGTGGTGCCTGGAATTTTCAACTCTTCCATGCATGGACCAGAGTCAAGTCTGCCCCTTTCTGGTCCACATTTGGCAGTCCTCCACCAGCCTTGTTCTGCTTACCTGACTGAAACCACAAAAGAAAATGCCATTACCAGGAGACTCTAGAGATAGACAATGCCTCATTTGTTTAACCACTGGGTCCAAAACAGACCATCTTGGTAAGTCTAAGGATGTGTACTTATGTTAATTGGTACACCTCCAAAAACACTGAAGTCTCAGCTGTAGAGGAAAGGGTGCCTTCCCAGAGCTTGGTTATAAATATGTGGGCAAATAAGAATAATTTGCCTGTGAGATCAGTCCAATGGATCAATCTCACAGGTAGATCATTTATGCTATCGTTTAAATTACATCCACATTCCAACTGGCCATATCCAGTACACAGTTGGACATATTTAAGCCTAAATCTATTTAAGTCACCGGATGCAGTGCTTAAGATGTTGTACTGCAATCAAATCTCAACTCACAAACTGAGTTAAATCACAATGGACTCAAGGTTGACTCAGGCTTCCTGGTTGGTAAAATGAGTACAGTAGACCCTCGCATAATGATGTTTCTTGGTCCCCCACGTAGTGTAGTTATGCAGAAAATGTCGTTAAGGGGGTTTCTATGGAGTTTCCTGCTTAACAACGTTTTTAGTGTCATTATCTGGATAACGACGGCAATTTGTAGCGTCATTATCCGGATGACGCTAATCCGGATGACGCTAAAACATCGTTAAGCGGGGGAACACATGGAGCTTAACAATGCATCATTAAGCAAAAATGATGCTATCCAAACGTGTCATTAAGCGAGGGTTCACTGTACCTGGTTTTATTGTATTGCAAATTGTAATTTTTGTAACTACCATGTAAACTACCCAGAGAGTGCTTTAGCACTATGGGGTGTTATACAAGCAGTTATATTCCCCCGCCCCCTGCCATTTTTTTTTTCATTTAATGAAGGTGATGACAGTTCATTAGGTTGGCACATTTGGTTGCAGAGCCTGAGCAAGGGGGTCAGAACCATACCCGTCAAGCGCCGCTCCAGAAAATACAGGAACTGCTCTGGCCCGGGTGCGCATGAACAGCAAAAACTCCTTTGCACATGCACAGAACCCCTTTGCACATGTGCAGAACCCTTTGTGCATGGACAGAGCCCATTTGCGATGGATGCGCATGCGCAGTAACCCCTTTCCCCGCTGTTGAAATACAGGACGGTGGCGGGAAAGGGGGGGAATGGGCACAGAAATATGGGATTTCCTGGCCAATCCAGAATACTTGACAAGTATGGTCAAAACCCCAGCTGTGCTTCCACCTGGGAGGGGCTTGCCTAGATTACCTCTAATGAGTGTAAGGTGCTGGGGTTACATGTCCTGCCACTTGTGCAGTGCCCTTGAGCAAATTAAATATCAAGAGGGTTCACTATTATGGCTCATATCTGGTCCAAATTTCAGCAGTGTCCTCATGGGACAAAAAAGAAAAACAGTTAGCTGCAAGATAGGTGGTGCCAGAGCACTAGCATTAGTATACTACTTTTAGATACTTTATACTTACAAAATCCTAGAAAAGTTATCAAAATTGGAACCAACAAGTTGGCAAATAATACTGTAATAAATTTTATGTCTAATGAAACCTATGAGATTTAGTATGGATAATTCTCTACTGTACCACAGATGAGACATTCAGTATAGGTATGTAATTGCAGAATTTTCTTGTTAAGACAAATATTGTTAATTGAAGGAGACTGCCAATGAACTTTTCACTGCTTCTACAAATTTTCATCACAAACATGTTTTTCTGTTGTGACTGATGGTCACTTCAAATTTGTCAATTGTAACTTGACATTATCTCTCACTTAGCCTCAGTTTTAAATTATTCTACTTTTCATTTCCCTTTCAGTTAGAATCCTATTGGTGATTTATAAATGTGTAAATGAAAATGCAAGGACTGAAATAGCTTAGTGATTAAGACACTGAACTTGACAACTGGAAAGCGGCAGGTCAGCAGTTCAAGACCCGAGTGCTGCACAATGGAATGAGCTCCCATCTCTGTCCTAGTGTTGTGATCCAGCCCTTCTCTGACTCCAAAGATGAGCTTGATCAGGAGGCACTCTCTATGCTGTCTGGTTCTGCCTGCGCCCGAGCTTGATGATGCCCTGAGCCAGGGACCTCAGCCTGCACCTGGCCCAAGTCTGTTTTCCCCGGCAGCTGACCTGTCAGATCAGGAGCCTAGCTCTGACAGTAATCAGTCAGGGAGAGGCCCAGGAAACAGCTACACCTGAGACGCAGGCAGGATAGGGCAAAGCACCAAAGAAGGCTCCCAGCTGATACCAATTAGCTGGGAGGCTTATAAGCAAAGCTTCTTGCAGCCTGCCAGCGTCAGTACAACTCTTGTGTGAAGACTGATGTCCTGCTTGACTCCAGACTGCCTGCCTAGACCCTGACATGCCTGCCATGACCCTGACTACTCTGCCAACCCAGATGATGCCCCTGGACACCCTTTGGATTAGACTACTGACTCAGACTACCAGTAAACAGACCTTGACTTGCCTCTTGGATTTTGGTATCTGGACTATCCCTGAACAAGAATCTGTGTAGCGTGTGACGACCGTGCCTGCCTGGGCGAGTCAGCACACCCAGCTCCTGCAAGAGATTGCAAGGAAATAAATAGGTATCACTTCAGTGGAAAGGGTTGTGTGTTTTTTTGTCAGAGATTACTCTGGGTTGAAAGGATTTTTAGGGGACACCCGAATGAGGCTCCTTTCCTGTCTCCAAGTGCAGTTCTCAGGTATTGAACCCTGTCCTTCCAGTCTCCAGCTCAGTGCCTAAGCCACTGGGGGAACTAGTGGGAAGGTAAACAGCGTTCTGTGCACTCTGGTATCTAGTCATGCCTGCAGACAGCACCGGCTCTTTGGCTATAAATGGACCCTAGAGTTGGATACGACTGGCTTTCGAGCAAGTGCAATCTTTACTGTACCTTTACCTAAATGAAAATGCCTAAGTCAACAGTGACAAACTACTGTTAATTATGGGACAGTAGTCATACCTCCAGAAATATGAATGGGACCTTTTGAATTACTATTAATTTGCTGCCACACATGATTTGACTCACACATATAGTATTCTGGGAAGATTAAAGCCTAAAACTGCAAGAAATGAAAATATGAACTGTTCTTAAGAGAGAATTTTATAGGATTTTCATGTGCTGAACAAAATTAATTCCTTATAGAACACTACCACCTTGTGTTTATTTTAGAAACTGCTAGTGTTTCATTTGACAATACTGTACAGTATTCTGTCAGGATGGCAAAATTTCAGGGGAAAGGAAGGAAGGGAAAGTTGAATAAGGTGGTACAGTACTTTAAAGATTAACAGACTTCTTTTCATCTGAGATTTCTGGCACCCAAATATCTACTTCTATCTACTGAAAAAGCTGCTAATTTATGATTAACTTTACAGAAGTTCCACAGTGCTAATTTTAATGTTCCTTTGAGGATAAGAACAGCCTTGCTGGAACAGGCCACAGCCCATCCAGTCCAGCATTCTGTCTCACACAGTGGCTCACCATTTCCTTCAGGGTATTCCCTAGGAGATGCTTTCACCTGTTTAGGATTCCCTGGAAATGGCATTGAGAGCTATCCTGCCTATCTCTCCAACCCAGAGGTTGTCCTTAAGTATCCATAATTATAGCCATTGATACCCTTGTCCTCCATGAACTTGTCTAATCCTTTCTTAAAGCTGTCAAGACTGACAGCTGTCACCACTTCTTCTGGCAGGGAGTTCCATAGACCAGTAATCCTCTGGGTGAAAAAGTACTTTCTCTTATTTGTTTGAGAACTAGTAACCAAAAGTTTCATGGAGTGTCCCCTAGTTCTAGTGTTATGCGATAGGGAAAACAGTTTTTCCTTATCTACTTTGTCCACACCATGCATGATTTTAGAAACTTCAATCAGATCACCTCTTAGACGCCGTCATTCAAGAGTGAAAAGGCCCAACCGTTGCAGCCTCAGATGGTAAGGAAGGTGTTCCAGTCCCCTAATCATTCTGGTTGCCCTCCTCTGCACTTTTTCCAACTCCATAATATCCTTCTGGAGGTCTGGCGACCAGAACTGTACACAGTATTCCAGATGGGGCCTCACCATAGATTTATAAAGAGGCAAAATGACACTTGCTGACTTATTTTCTATACCCTTCCTAATGATCCCTAGCATTGAGTTGGCTTTTTTCACTGCTGAGGCACACTGGGTTGACACCTTCATTGAGTTGTCCACCAGGACACCAAGGTCCCTTTCCTGGTTTGTCGCAGAGAGTTCAGACCCCATCAGTTTATAAATGTAATTGGGGTTCTTTGCCCCAACATGCATCACTCTGCACTTACTAATGTTGAAACTCATTTGCCACTGTTTTGCCCACTCCCCCAGTGTCAAGAGATCCCTCTGGAGCTCCTCACAATCTCTCACAGTTTTCACTACCCTGTATAATTTAGTGTCGTCAGCAAATTTGGCTATCTTGCTTTTTACTCCTACCTCTAGATCATTTATGAAGAGGTTGAAAAGCAGGAGTCCCAGTACTGAACCTTGGGGGACCCCACTCTTACTTCCCTCCACTTGGAGAAGTGTCCATTTAGTGCTACCCTCTGTTTCCTGTCCCTTAGCCAGTTGCTGATCCAGAACAAGGATGTGGTACATGTTGCCATAGATATGCAGTGGTACCTCATACGATTTTGATCCGTTTCACGGGGCTCATTGTTGTATAAAACAATTACTATATGATACACTAGCATTTTTTGCCCTGCAAGCCGGGCATGTTTATTGTGTGTGTTGGTGGTTAGGGGTGGTTTTGGTGTGTGCACACACACACACACTGGGCAGGTTTGAAATGTGCAGCCCAGTAGGTAGGTAGGTAGGTGAGTGAGTGTGTGTGTGTGTGTGTGTGTGTGTGTGTGTGTGAGAGAGAGAGAGAGAGAGAGAGAGAGAGAGAGAGAGAGAGGAGGCAGGCTGCAGTTGAGGTCGGAGGCTGTGCCTGGGTGAGTCCCTCCGGGAGGCAAAGGCAGCAACCGGAGCCCCGTTCGCTGCCTTTGCTTCCCGGGGAGTTGGTTCGCTTTCAACGGGGGCAGGGGGTGAATGCACCAGTGCCTTCAACCCCCCCCCCCTTAAAAGCGAAACACTTCTTCGGGAAGTAAAGGCAGCGGCTGGAGCCCCGTTTGTTGCCCTTGCTTCCTGGGGAATTGGTTCACTTTCAACAGGGGGCAGGGGGCAAATGCACCAGTGCCTTCACCTGCCCCCCCCCATTGAAAGCAAAACACTTCCTCGGGAAGTAAAGGCAGTGACCGGAGCCCCGTTCGCTGCCTTTGCTTCCCTGGGAATTTGTTCACTTTCAACGGGAGGCAGGGGATGAAGGTAATTGGGGTGGGGTACAGGGACTGGGGGCAAGGGGGCGGGGCAGGTGGGCAGCTTGTTTCCTGGGCCAATTCCACACCCCCAGTCCATCTCCCCCACCCCACTTACCTTTGCTGTCAAAGTCCTGTCCGAGTGCCTGGCGGCTGTTGGGGTTTGGATGGGGGACAACGGATTACAACTGAACCCTGACAAGACTTAGTGGCTATAGATTAGGGGCCCGGTGTTATCTCGTTGGTTTTGGATGGGGCTAGTCTGCCCCAGACAGATCCGGTGCGCAACTTGGGGGTCCTCCTGGACTCACGACTGCTGCTTGAAGATCAGGTAGCGGCAGTGGCCAGGAGGGCTTTTTGCCCAACTTCGGGTGATTCACCAGTTGCACCCGCTCCTAGACCGGGACTCCTTGCTCATGGTCACTCATGCTCTGGTCACCTCTAGACTAGATTATTGCAATGTACTCTACATGGGGCTGCCCTTGATGACCATCCGGAGGCTGCAGTTGGTCCAGAATGCGGCTGCTCGGGTGGTGATGGGGTGTGGGCGTTATGCTCATGCCTCACCACTGCTTCGGGAGCTGCACTGGCTTCCAATTTGCCTCCGGGTGCAATTCAAGGTGCTGGTCATTACCTTTAAAGCCCTAAATGGTAGGGGGCCAGGATACATAAGAGACTGCATTGCCCCAAGAACGTCTGTCCATCCAATCAGAGCGGACCGGAGGGGCTCTCTGCTTGTACCATCTGCAAGAGGGGCCCGTCTCTCTAGCACAAGGAGAACCTTCTCTGTGTCTGTTCCGACCTTGTGGAACCTCCTGCCAGTGGAACTAAGGCTGCAGATGGAATTGGTGCCCTTCAGGAAAGATCTGAAAACATGGCTGGTGGGGCAGGTGTGGGGTCCTGAAGATGTTGTGACCCCCACGTGCTAGTTGGCTTAATATCAAAGTAATCTTCCACTTTTTAATGTGTGGGGGTTTTAGCGGGGTAATTTGTTTTAATGGGGTTGTTCCTGTTTTAAGGGTTTTAAGATTGTATGCCACCTAGAGTCTTTTTTAGCTGGGCGGCTATATAAATATGAATATGAATATAAATAAAATAAAATAAATAAATAAACCTCCATGGGCTCTGGTGGGCATATGCATACATATCCAAAAATCACCATAATTCAACTTTTTTGCCATAATCTGAGCATCTAACACAAAAGCATTATTTTCCCAGAGACCTTGTTTTGGTATTCCAGCATGTCCAAGGTTCAGTCCATGTTCCAGGCCCTGGTCTGATATTTCAGTGGGCCTGGAAGTGGGTAACAGTCCATTTTTCCCCAGTCCCTGCTTCGGTTTTCCGATGGGCCTGAGATTACGTGAAAGTCTGGTTTTTTTCCTGTCCCTCCTTCAGTGTTCCGATGGGACTGGGATTGTACAAGTGTCTGTCTTTTCCTGGTCCCTTTTCCGGCATGCCAGTGGGTCCAGGTTGAAATGCAAATTGTCCATTTTCCAGACCTCCTCCAGCATTCCGGTGGGTCCGGGATTAAATGCAATTCCCTCTCCCACCAAACAAAGCAGAAGTACAATCACTATTGTGACAGTAGAATTAGCATTTAAACAAGCCACTATTGCAGCGAAATAATTCTCAGAAGTCTCTTCTTGACCTTCATGAACAATGAGCCATTTAGCCTGAGCTGATAAATTTTTTATCATTCCCCAAGTGACTTTTGTCAAGTCTCCTGACAGGCAGTGGGGGCAGTGGCATTTTTGCCGCCGAGCCCTCTCGGTACTTCCACTAAGGGACATCGCTTCTTGCATCTCTGGGATAGGGTTGGCTTGTGCTTGGTGCCAGCTCATCTCTTGGTCCTCGGTAGGGTCGGACACACCTTCCGGGGATCCAGACTGTACCTGCAGGGGTGGAGACTGCTGCACAACCCCGTCCCCAACTGACAAGGGGGCAGTACCCTCCCAAGTGGGATTAGGTGGCTGCTTGAAAGTGACTAGGGGTCTTTCCAGTGGCAATTCCTGGCAGAAATGCCGTTCCACTGGGGTATGCGTGGAACCATGGGGGGTCAGGCTATGATTGAGCATGAACAGTGCCTTGGCCAAAGCCTCAGGGACTTCAGCAGGGGTGAGACCCCTTCCTTTCAATTGTTTATGAAGGAGAGATTTCAGCGTATGATGAGCTCGCTCAATGAAAGCCTGACCCAAGGAGTTGTAGGGAATGCCATGATGGAGTTCAATGTCCCATAGGGTACAGAACTCCTGGAACCCCAGGGACGAGTAACAGGGACCACTGTCGGTCTTCAATTGGGCGGGGCAACCCATTGCCGCAATAGAGCAGATGGTGTGGAAGATTGCATTGCGAGTGGTTTCCTTTCAGAGGGGGGTGGCCCAAATGAACCCAGAGCAAGTATCTACTGTGACATGGAGATGGGAAAGAGGAGCGAAAGCAGGAATGAGAGTAACATCCATTTGCCAAACCCCACCAGGTACAAGACCCTAGCCTGCTCATGAGGGATAGAAAATTGACGTACCAAACATGTGGCATTAGTGTGGAAATAGGCATGAGCTTGAACAGGATCAGTGAATAAAGGCAAGGTATGGAGAGCAGAATCGGCAGCAGCATTGCCGAGAGAAATAGCAAGTCCAGCATTCTGTCACACACAGTGGCTCACCATTTGCTTCAGGGTATTCCCAAGCAGATGCCTTCGCCTGCTTAGGATTCCCTGGAAATGGCATTGAGAGATATCCTGCCTATCTCTCCAACCCAGAGGTTGTCCTTAGGTATCCATAATTATAGCCATTGATACCCTTGTCCTCCATGAACTCATCTAATCCTTTCTTGAAGTTGTCAAGGCTGACAGCTGTCACCACTTCATCTGGCAGGGAGTTCCATAGACCAGTGATCCTCTGGGTGAAAAAGTACTTTCTCTTATTTGTTTGAGAACTAGCACCTAAAAGTTTCATGGAGTGCCCCCTAGTTCTAGTGTTATGCGATAGGGAGAGCAGTTTTTCCTTATCTACATTGTCCACACCGTGCATGATTTTATAAACTTCAATCAGGTCACCTCTTAGACCCGTTGTTCCAAGAGTGAAGAGGCCCAACCGTTGCAGCCTCAGATGGTAAGGAAGGTGTTCCAGTCCCCTAATCATTTTGGTTGCCCTCCTCTGCACTTTTTCCAGCTCCATAATATCATTCTGGAGGTATGGTGACCAGAACTGTACACAGTATTCCAGATGGGGCCTCACCATAGATTTATAAAGAGGCAAAATGCCACTTGCTGACTTATTTTCTATACCCTTCCTAATGATCCCTAGCATTGAGTTTGTTTTTTTCACTGCTGAGGCACACTGGGTTGACACCTTGTCCTGTAGGTATTGTGTAAGATGCATGAAGCTGTATCTTTAAGAGATCCTTCAGCACAGCACCCAGCTGTAACCACTGAGTGGGTGACTGAGCAAAATGTCAAGTATAAATCTAGGTTTCTCAGAAGCCACTTTGCTTCTAGCCAAATCCTTTTATGCCACATTGCCTCTATGCCAAAGGCTTCATGCCAAAACTCTTGCTAGCCATACTGCCTTCTTGCCAAAACTGCTTCTGCTAGGATGCTTCAGCTCCTGGGGTTCTGCTACTGGCTTTGCTGAAATCTCTGGAAGAGAGAGTGTGAAACTCTCCAGAGGATTGGAATCCAACTGAATGGACAAAGTGAGTCCAGTTTCCAGAAGCAACGCCTAGCAAAGACACTGAGTCTGGAGGCTCTGCTATTTCCTCAAGCTAGGACAACAAGGTTTTGCATAGCCTACAGCCAGCCCGGGAGAAGGCTGGAGTTTGCTGTGAGTACTTTGACTGGGACTCTGACCTTGAAAGTACTGCTTACAAAGACTTACAAACTGTTTACCTGACTTTATGTTCATAGAGAGGAATCTAATGTTTTGAGTTTACTTTTGAACTTGCTAAGTAAAAGCTATTTTGTTTTCATCGTTACTCTGCATATTATTGTCTGGGTGAGAGTGAAAACACTACACGGGCACCACCACTGCTGCCACAAGCTAACTGCTTAGCTCTGCAGGATTTACACCCAGACCCCAATACCTAACAGTGATGTCTCTATGTTTAACTGTTTCCCAGGTTTCTCATTGCTTGTCTCCCAAGCATTAGTCGCCTTTCTTATGCAGTAGAGATCTAACTCTTACTACAAAGATCTAAATAGTGAGATGTTATGTGTTCCCAGTGTTGCTATAGGGAGTCAAACTAGGGGGTTGACCATGTGGCTAATGTAGAAGTGTTGTGCCAGATGGATAAAGAACAAGAACTGTTTAAGACCATTAAGCAAAACAAAAAAAAAACCCCACCTCCAATACCTTGGGCATATCACAAGGAATGACGTGAAATATAAATAACTCCAACTTGCTTTGCAAAGAAATATCCCTGGGAAGAGAGGTTCTGGACGTAGACGGACTTCATGGCTAAAGAACCTGAGAGACTGGTGTAGAATGTCCTCAGAAGAACTGCTCCAAGGAGTTAAGAACAGGAAGACTATCACCATGATGAAAGCCAATATACGGAACGGATTCAGTAGATGAAGAAAAAAAATATTAACTGGTTTGAGGGTTAAGTCGAACAGAGATTCTGAATAGTTTTCAAGTAATTTAGGAAGATATCTGCTCATTTCTTCTTAAGAAAGAGCAGGCAGAAGGCTTAATTTGTTGTTGTTCAGTAACACAGTTGAGCTAGGCTCCTCTATAATCCTACATTCTTTTTATTATGCTGCTACAGGCCCATATCTCTTCTTAGTCACCTACAGTATATAAGATATATGAACATTTGATCCTGATCTGAATGTCTGCAATAGTAGAACCCCGGTTTATACCACAGGAAGCTGGTTTCAGACCTGGCAAAGATTGTATAGCACAAATTCTTAACTTAACAAAGTACACAGAAGATGGTTTTGAACTGAAGGAAATCACAGGAGTAGTGTTAATAGATCTCACTGCAGCTTATGACCGTCAACCACACAGCCTTGCTGAAGAAAGTCTCCTACATCACAAAGGATTTTAAATTTACAAAATCATAGGCTGTTTATTGGAAAACCGTAGGGTTTTTTTGTCGATTTCCAAGGACAAAGCAGCCAATGAAGAATTCAACGAAATGGTCTCCTGCAGGGCAGCCTCCACACAGTTTAACATATATACTAATGATCAACCACTGCTGGAAGCCACTAGGCGCTTCCTCTATGCCGATGACCTTGCAATTGCTGCACATTGCACAACATTTGAGGCTGTTGAGAAAAAAACTTACTGAGGTTTTGAACTTAACGGTTATATATTATAGGGATAACCAACTTAAGCCAAACTATCTAAAAAATCAACTCTGTGCTTTTCATCTGAAAAACCACGAGGCATCAAGAATGTTGCAGGTGAACTGGAATGGCATCAGCCTCAAACTCTGCGACACTCCCAAATACCAGGGAGCCACCCTGGATCGAACTCTCACCTTCAAGACCCACTTCCTAAATACCAAACAGAAGGTGTTTATTGATTGATTGATTGATATAGGCAGACTTATTTAACCGCCCCCTTGCCAAGGCGACTCCCTGTGGTTTATTATTATTATTATTATTATTATTATTATTATTATTATTATTATTATTATTATTATTATTATTATTATTATTATTATTTATGGATTTATATCCCGCCCTTCTGATGGGGGACACCACTCAGGGCGGCGATCAGCATACAATAAAAACAGCAAACAAGGACTACAATAATACAACAGATTAAAAAGGCATCAACTATAAAACAATCAGTACCCCCCCCCCCCAATTAAGAACTAGAATTACAACACTAAAACCTAATTGAATAAACATTAAAAAAACTACCCTCACCCACCCTCAACCCATAATAAAATAATAAAAGAGGGAGCAGAGCAAAAAACATGGTCCCTCAGACAGAATTAAATAAACCAGCGGGTTTGTGAGGTTGAGTCCAGCGCACCCCAAATCCGCTGGCATAGCCAGGTCTTCAACTTTTTCCTGAAGGGTAGGAGGTCCGGTTGGAGTCGGAGATCTGGTGGCAGGAGGTTCCACAGGGCTGGGGCAGACACGGAGAAGGCTCTCCTCCTGGTCCAAGTCAGATGAGCCTCTTTTGCAGATGGGACCACCATTGAGCCCCTCCTGTCTGCCCTTGTGGGACGGGCTGAGTACCTTGGGGAGATGCGGTTTATAATGCAAGAAACCACACTGACATAAAAACACTCCAACATACAATACACATAAATAAAACATAGTAAAACTCTAAATTCTAAAAATCTTTAAAATCTTAAAATCTCAACCGATAATCTTATGAGCCAGTGGGAGGGGGGGTAGGTCCAGTAGAAGCACCCCACACCCACTAGGCCAACCATGTCTTGGAATTTCTTCTGAAGGCCAACAATTCTGGTTGGAGATAGAGGTCAATCAGCAGGAGGTTCCAAAGGGCCTGAGTGGATACCAAAAAGGCCCTCCATCTAGTGCAGAAGAAGCGAGCCTCTCCAGACATTGGTACACATAGAGAGCCCCTCCAGTCCACTCTAGTGGGGCGAGCAGATGTTCTCCAGGTGACGCGGTCTCTTAAGTAAACTGGTCCACTACCATGTAGGGCTTTAAAGGTCATAACCAGCACATTGAATTGCACCCGGAGACACACCAGCAACCAATGCAGCTCCTGCAACAAGGGTGCAGCATGGTCGTAACAACCACATCCCATCACCATGCGGGCTGCCACATTTTGCACCAGTTGCAGCCTCCGAATGGTCATCAAGCGCAGCCCCATGTAGAGTGTGTTACAGTAATCTAACCAGGAGGTGACCAGTGCATGAGCGACCATGAGCAAGGAATAGATGTAACTGGCGAATCACTCGAACTTGAGCAAAAGCCCTCCTGGCCATGACTGCCACCTGCTCCTCGAGCAGGAGTCATGAGTCCAGGAGGACCCTCAGATTATGCAATGGGTCTGTCTGGGGAAAGATAACCTCATCCAGTTCTAAAGATGGTAATTCCTTGGACAAAACAGGACCCCTTATCCACAGCCACTCAGTTTTGTCAGGATTCAGCTGTAGCCCATTGTCCCCCATCCAGACCCTCACAGCCTCCAGGCACCTGGAAAGGACTTTGACAGCCTCACTGGGATCACCATGGGCAGAGATGTACAGTTGGGTATCATCGGTGTACTGATGATACCTCACCCCATGGGAATGGATAGTCTCACCCAGTGGCTTCATGTAGAAGTTAAACAAGAGAGGTGAGAGCACCGAGCCCTGTGGCACCCCACATAGGAAGGCCTAGGGCTGGACCTCTCATCTCCCAACAACACTGACTAGCTTTGACCCCTAAGGAAAGAGGAGAACCAGAACCACACTGTGCCTTGTATCCCCATCCCTTGGAACCTATCCAGAAGGATACCATTGTTGATGGTATGAAAGGCTGCTGAGAGGTCAAGAAGAACAAGGACGGACGGGTTACCCCCATCCTGCTCCTGCCAGAGATCATCCATAAGCACGACCAAAGCAGTCTTGGTACCATATCTGGGCCTGAACCCTGATGGGAAAGGGTCCAAATAATCTGTTTCATCTGGTTCCCAGGTTGGGAACTGGTCGGAAGTTAGTCAGTACTGTTGGGTCAAATGATGGTCTCTTAAGGAGGGGGCGCACCAGCACCTGTTTCAAGGGTGCCAGAAACACACCCTCCCCAAGAGAAGCATTGATGACAGCTCCGACCCAACTCCCTGTCACCCCCTGGCAGTCTTAACCAACCAGTAGGGGCAGGGGTCTAATGGACAGGCAGTAGCACGGACAGATCCCAAGATCCTGTCCACTTCATCAGGAACAACTGGATCGAACTGATCCCAGATAACTTGGCCAGACTGTGCTCCATGATAACATGGAGTCAAACTGTAGGTGAATCCAAGTGATGTCAGTGCTGCATGCCAACAGAAGTCTCCAAGTACCAGGGATTAGCTGCGGAGACAGAGCAGAGGAACTGCAGATTTTTTTTAAAAAAATGGAGCGATCGGACTCCACAACGGTTCCTGCCACCCTAGAAAACAGTGGAGCTTGTCCAAAAGCCCTGGGAAAAATGTGCAATTGCTGCCGCCACGTGTTGCCGATGACGACGGAAACATAAATCCAGGGAGCACACACGCCTCCAGCCCCTGGCGAGAAGTGTCGGGAAAATGTTGTGAACACCTGCCCTAAATAAAACAGTGAGATTAGTCACAGGATGCCTAAAACCAACCCCGACACAAAAAGTGCATTACTTAGCTGTCATCCCTCCATCAAAATTCTGTCACGAAAGTACTGCTCAGAAAGAGTGGGTCAAAGCAAGTTCCTTGGAAACACACCTGATATTTGATCACCAACCACCAAAGCAAAGATTGAAATCAAGGCATAACTTCCTCACAACTTCTGCCCCTCCAAACAACCAGCCCCCACAGACCGCCTTAGAACTATGGAAGGCGAACAAGAAGCTACTGGATAACTGGGCAGAACCGCTTGGCTCTCTACTGCCTGCCCAAGAACCACCATGGCCTGTATGGAAAGCTTTAAATAGACTGTGTGCAGAAGTAGGAGGATCAAGGGCTAATCTGAGAAAGTGGGGTTTCCTGTAGGTGACAGCCTGTGTGAATGTGAAGTACAAACTATGTCCCATATGATAAAATGCACATGATGTTCCTCAACATGCACTGAGGAGGACCTTATGTTGACAAAAAGAAATGCTGAAGTGGCCCAATATTGGGCAGATGTTATCTAGCCCTTTTTAATTCTATTTTGTTTTCAGATGTGTTAATTTTAGCTTTGTACTGTGTTATATGCTGGTGGTGCATCTGACACAAAGAAAGATTATGCTGCCTAGGTTTGACATAGCTTGACTCCCAAGGTGTAAGCATCTTTTTATTTCATGGCTGCAGTCACTGTCTGAAGTGATCTTAGATCCCTAAAAGGAAAAGTCTGTCAATGCTTCCGTTTCTTCCCCTTCTATTTGCCAGGGAGTGATGGAGCTGGATGCTATGATCTTGGGGGTTTTTTATGTTGAGTTTCAAGCCAGCTTTAAGGCTTAATTACACATTCTTTAAAGAAGGATTTCTGCTTTCTTCATATACTGGGAAATTTATTTAGCTTCAAGAAATTGATTATGACTAATAAAGCACCACCAGCCCATCATTTATACCTTATGACTGGTGGGCATTTCCAGACGGCATGTTTTTTAGTCAGATGCAATCTGCTTATAGAAGGCTAATCAGTTTGCTCTGCAGTTAACGTAGTCATGGAGGTTTAGATAGTGAATCATTGCACACTTCTTCTGATGCTTTGCAGATGGAGCTCACTGGCATGGCTCCAAGGTGCATTTCAAAGGATTGTTAATTAAGGATATGGAACTGTTGAGAAGTCATAAAAACTCTGTTGAGAAGACATAAATTTTGTCACATGTAAAAACTCTCACTGATTAGGACTGACTGGATGGACTTCCATTGAGTTCTTTCTCCAGGGAAAGCCCCATTTGCTTTCTGAAATGGTCAAATTGATACCAGCACTCCTATTCTCTACACAGAAGCTAAATTGGTTAGCATCTTCTGTAGTTGGGCAAAATATTACTTACTATAGTTCTATATTCTATGGGAGAGACACTCCACCAGATAAATGTCATCCTTGCTCGAAAGCCAATCATATCTGACTCTAGGGTTCAGTGCTCATCTGTTTATAACCAGTCAGCACTGTCTGCGTTTGGAGATGTTTCCATGGCCATGTGGCAGGCATGCCTAGACACTGAAGTGCACAGAACACTGTTTACCTTCCCACTAAAGTGGTACCTATTTATCTACTTGCAATTTCTTGCTTTCCCACTGGAAGGTTGGCAGGAGCTGGGACAGAGATGGAAACTCACTCCATCATGCAGTACTCTGGTTTTGAACTGCTGACCTTCTGCCTCCCAGTCAACATCTTAACCACTTGAGCCAGTGCACCCTCTCCACCAGGTCCCTGTTTAGGAATTTAAATGTTAGAGAGATAACACCTTGTGCCCGATAGGGAAAAGAACAGGAAGTCAATGCAAGCCTACCAAGGCTGGGGGAATGTGTTCACATTTCTTTGTTCCCTGTCACCAGCCTGGCAGCCATTCTGAACATGCTGGTTTCCAAATCAGGCGTAAGGCAGCCCCACATAGAGCATTGCAGTGGTCAATACATGAGACTGCCAATGAATGGACGAGACTGAATTTATGTCTGTTCGAATCAAAGAGAACTTTGGATACTGTTTTTCAGGAACAGAGGCAGCTCTGATTGGATCCTCAGCTGCAGTTGCTAGTGCCCTGATGAACTCCAGTTGGGAGCCATGTGAGAAGTATAGAACCAGCTCTTCTCCCTAGAAGCTGCCTCAGCAACAAGGATTCCTGGATTAGTTGTGATGCTTTGTGTGAACTCCTTCCTGCTCTTGTTCTAGTCCTAAAGGTATCCTGCATAGGTTGCCACTTTGGTTGTTTGACTCTTGGCTTGGACTACATCTCCTCTACCAGACAAGACTTGTTCTCCTATCTTCTCCCGGCTTTGACCTTGGACTCAGATTCCAGGTTGTCCTTGACCTTTGTTGTGCTGCTCTTGGACTACATCTCCTCTACCAGACAAGACTTGTTCTCCTATCTTCTCCCGGCTTTGACCTTGGACTCAGATTCCAGGTTGTCCTTGACCTTTGTTGTGCTGCTTGTCAAACACCTATGACCTGGATCTGATCCTGTTAAGCAGTTCCTGGCTGTTTGAGAACAAAAAGCCTTAACCGATGCTCCATAAAATACTGTAGCTGATTTTGTGTAAAAAATCAGTGTTTCAAATTTTGAATATTTGATCAAGAATTGCCTTGTAGAATATTTTCTTCTGCCATGTAATAATATCATTGCATATACATACAGTAAAAATGCAGAAATGTTAATAAGAAAAGCACCACTAGCCATGAGTCTATAGCAGTTTTTCCCAACCAGGAACCTGCTACACTATGGACTACAGCTCCTAAACAATCTGAACATTGGCCATGCTGGCCACAACTGATGAGGAAGAATTTTAGCTCTATAATATCTTGGAGTGGCAATTGGCATGGATTACTAACCCAGATGACTGGATTTAGATCAGGAGTTCTCAACCTTTTAAAGCCGCGGACGAGTCACGCTCCCTCAGTGGAGGGCCACATGAAATGGTGCTACAGGCCGTATCCAGCCCCCGAGCCACAGGTTGAGAATCCCTGATTTAGATCAAGATGGCACTTTCGAAACTACTATTTTTACTGGAAGAAAAAAATGTGCATGGTGATAACCAAGAAAATTCCCCTCAATGCAAACAAGATTCAGGGGAGCAATTTTTATCACTTTACACTTACAGCGAAAGAAAAGCCAGACACTTACTGTGAACATATATTTTAAAAAAGAATCAAAACACAGGCTATTTATTTTTTGCTTTAAAATGTTAATATTGACAGTCAATGCTATATCTGCTCTAGCATCTACTCTAGCCCTCTGCACAAACACTGCTCCTAGATGAATCATGTTGTGCTGAAGGGTAGCAGAGAATGTGTGGCAAATAAAAAAAGGTGCTAAGATTATTACTGTTCTTTTTAGATTTAAAAAGTTATGAGTTTGCAAATACAAACTGACCCTTGGACAATGTGGGGGCTAGTGGTGCCAACCCCTGGCACAGTAGAAAGTACATTTTGTTCTGGGGCCCAGTCATCAAAGCCAAAACTGGTGGCCTTGCTTGCTTTCATTCCATCTCCTGAGTGGTTAGCACACTGCACCTGGCTCCTGTTGCTGCTGATGCTCCTGTTCTCATCCTTCTGCTACTATTGCACCACTAGCACAATTGACTGTCAAACACTTCCCCGGACTCACTGCCATCCACAGATGGTCAGGGGAAGGCTTTAATTACTTCTGCTCCAGCAATCATCTGGGAACTTTAGAGGATAAAAATCCAGAGTTGTAGTTTGAACCCCAGCTGTTGAAGGGTTAGGTGTATATTTTAAGTTTCTTATCCGCTAACTGATGTCTGTGGGGAGGAATCCTGTACAGGTGAAATTTGGAAAATTAGAATATCATGCAAATGTTCATTCATTTCACTTAAAAGGTGAAACAAAATATATGAGATACTCACTACATGCAAAGCGAGAGATGTCATGCCTTAATTCGTTATAATTGTGATGATCATGGTGTACAGCGTACATGAGATTATGTGATGATTATGGGGTACATGATATTGGGGGGTTGGGTTTTCATAAGCTGTAAGCCATAAGCATGAATATTATAACAAAGTAAGGCTTGAACTATCTCGCTTTGCGTGTAATGAGTCTATCTCATATATTTGTTTCACCTTTTAAGTTGCATTACTGAACTGAATAAACATTTGCATGATATTCTAATTTTCCGAGTTTCATCTGTATATATTTTAAAAATCATAACTTTAAAATCGTTAGATCAAACGTTACCAAATTTGGCACAGAGCAACATCACACTTATTACTATTGTGCCAAATTTGGTGCCATTCTGAAGCCAGATTTAAAAATTAATTTGTTTGAGGTGCCTCCATTTTTAGAATTGCCATGTAATAACATCACTGCATTCACATGCAGTAAAAATGCAGAAATGTTAATAAGAAAAGCACCAATAGCCATGAGTCTGTAGCAGCTTTTCCCAACCAGGAACCTGCTACACTATGGACTACAGCTCCTAAACAATCTGAACATTGGCCATGCTGGCCACAACTGTTGAGGAAGAATTTTAGCTCTATAATATCTTGGAGTGGCAATTGGCATGGATTACTAACCCAGATGACTGGATTTAGATCAGGAGTTCTCAATCTTTTAAAGCTGTGGGCTGAGTCACACTCCCTCAGACAACTTCAGGGGCTGGATAGCCATTTTGCCCTTCCTCTAACATGGCACATCCTGGTGTGGTGAAGGCAGTGGAGGGCCACATGAAATGGTGCTACAGGCCGTATCCAGCCCACAAGCCACAGGTTGAGAATCCCTGACTTAGATCAACGCGGCCCTTTCGAAACTACTATTTCCACTGGAAGAAAAAATGTGCATGGTGATAACCAAGAAAATTCCCCTCAATGCAAACAAGATTCAGGGGAGCAATTTTTATCACTTTACACTTACAGCAAAAACAAACAAACAAACACACTTACTGTGAACATATCTTTTTTAAAAATAATAATCAAAACAATGGCTATTTGTGTTTTGCTTTAAAATGTTAATATTGTCAGTCAATGCTATATCTTCTCTAGCATCTACTCTAGCTCTGCACAAACACTGCTCCCACATGAATCGTGTTGTGCTAAAGGGTAGCAGAGAGCAACAAATTGATAAAATGGGAATAAAGTTTCTTTCCTACCAGGATCTTGTGCATCCTTCAACCTGAAACCAATATTTTCACTAGGATACTTGGGAAATACTGACTCCTGCCCCATTGATCTCAGTACTGCTTCAGGCACAGGAAGAGCACTATACATAATGTCTTATGCAGTATTCTGGCTAGTGTCCACCCTGAAGAAACTTATTTCCATAGAATGGTAATCCAGATTTAGGCTTGTGATTTCCTTAAATTTCTTACCAGTTTATCAGTACACCTCTCTAAGGCTTGCATTAAGAAGTTTATGCCCAATTAAATTGTTGTAGGCTACTTTTCCACAAGGGCACCAAAGCAATGTACAAGTTAATTAACAAGATAATTCAGCCATCTAGATAATTAACATTAATAAGAGTAGGCCAGACAATATTAAAGGCACAAAAAACGCCACCAACAAAATACCACCCATGTTAACACTGATATGCTTACGCAATGTTATGCTTAAAAGTCTCATGGGTTTAATCCTAAATAGAGCAGAATTGGAAAACAGCTTCACATATGTAGAAGTAAGCCTCAATGGACAAAGAATTACCTTTTCTTTATTTGATATGATTGCATTGTAAAATAGCACAAAGCATTACAGAGAGCAGAGTTTAAAAGCACTTTTTAAAAGGTTTTCAGATTTTTCAGAATTCAAGCTAATGAGTTTTGAGTCTTCATATAGGAAACAACCCCTCTTACAACAACTTGATCTGTAAGACCTTGATCCTGGAAATTATAGAACAAATTAGTCCTATGCAGTCCATTCTCACCTTACTTGGTAGGGTTAAACTTGGACCAAGGGCATAGGCATGTACGTATGACATCAGGCTCATCATCACAGGAACACCATACCTCTATTCAACTGAGCAAAGATGTGTTATACGATCTTCGTATCCATGTCTAGCATGCTGCTAGGTGAAAAGATCTTGGATGTGTTGGGTGCAGCAATGTTCAGAATTGAAATGCAAAAGAGAACCTATATGCCTGTCCCAGTTTAGCAAACATCTGAAGCTACAATGGCATCGCAAGCTGAATCTTTCCATTGCTGTTGAGGTAGAGGGGAAAGTCATTCTACAATACTCATGGTATAAATGGGGGTAGGGCTCATGCAACTTGAGGGTTTCTTGCTTCCCAGAAGGCTACTTGTGTGAGGTGCAAGGCTCTAAGTCTAAGAGAAATCATGTGGGTTCTGGGGTGGTGTCACCTTGTGGGTGAACAGTTTTCTTCTAAAATAAAGTAACAAGTCCCTAATTACTCAATTTATCTTAGCAAAAACATTTTCAAAACAACAACACATAAGTAGACACTAGGCTAGATCTTAGGAAATGGTCCTGAACTCTCCAGAATTTCCTCACTTCCAGCACAGGCTATTAACATTTTAATTTAAAATGTTAAATCAGACTGTAGAATTGGTTTGACTGTTGGGACAGACACAGATGCTCAGGAAACATTACTACCCCAAAAGTTTAGCTGACAGCCTTACATGGTTGAGATTGGATTGTGCAGTCTGGGGGTCCAGTTTTGACAGACAAGTAATCTTTATAAAGCACACATATACTTTTTTAAAAGGCAGAGAAGTGTCACAAGTAACACCGCTAAAACATGCTTCCCTTCAAAAAGGACATTTAGAGAGACACAACAAAGTTAAACAGTGTTTCAGGTTATGAGCATTTTGGAACTATACATCATTTGGAAATTGCTTAAAGAAATTAGCAAGAGATTTATTCACTTTAGAATTTAAACAATCATTTGGAATGGTACTAAAAACAGAAAATGTAATTGAGAGCCAAGAGGTCAATTCATAGACCAGACTACAGAGCAGCTATTTGACTGCCCTTTTCTGGCACAACAAGGAATGGTCTCCCACAAGTTCATTCTTAAATTCCACTTCAAAAAACCATCTGGAAAAGCTGCTTAGCTTCCAATGGAGAGATTTGCACTCTATATATTGGATGAAAGAAAGAAAAAAGGCACTGGTTGCACACTAAGGACGCTGATCTTTGTGTTCTTTCCTCTAGGTCTCCACAACAGGTGATGCAAGATTGAGCATGAATCCAATTTTTGCTAACCAGATCATCCCTAAACATTAAACGACTACATCATTTGTAGAATTAGGCATTGCATGACGTAAAACAATGTAAAAAATAAAAGTTGCCATTGTAAACAGGTTATTAATGTTTCAGACTTGAAATTTTGTTTCCGTTCCCTTTACACATATCATTAGGCATGGAAGATGTATTCATTTATTTTAGAAATTGTTTTTTAAAAGGCAAAAATGGTAACACTTATCAAGTACAAATACTGTTAGTGTGCCAAATACTACTTACCAGATTTGAGGGCATGGAATTGCAGGGGTTAATCATGAACCTTTGCCTACAAGCAGACAACTTCATTGAGTTGCCTTAATCATTCACAGATCTTAAATGTTACAGATCTCAAGTGAAAATACAATTTACCGAAACTTTTTTTGTTACTGAATAAAAACAATAGGTAAGATTCTTTAGTTCCAATTCAGATGCAAACTCACAGCAGAATATACATCTGCTAAGAATATATATCTGTGAATACAAAATGTCCCAGGTGTGAATGTTAACATTTTTGACAACAATGAAATGATCCAATATACTTATCTGTAGAAAGTAGAAAGAACTTGGAAGTGAGATCACCACACCTGAACGTTTCAAGAGTTCCAAATATTTTTCTTTCTAAAGTTAAAGATGGTGTACCCTTCAAAATACTGGAGATGGTTTTTGCTCTCTTACTAATTATTGCATATTGGTTGTTTCACACCTTAATAGCATTCTGTTTATTTTGAGTGCAACTCGCTGCCATATATGTGGGTTTAGTATCTGTGGCTTCAGTTATCCATGAGTCCAAAAATGGTCAGTGAAAAATCCCTGAATTACCAGAATTGGCCCCTAGAAGCCACTATCTACAACAGGGGTGCCCAAACTTTTTGGGCCATGGGCCGGTCATGTGGTTGAGCAGGCTGAACAGATGGTTCCTCCCACCAGAAGCAGAAGTAAAACGTGCCCGTACATGCACAAAACACTGCTGTAAATGCACCCATGGCTGTCGTAAATGCATTTATGACAGCCACAGGTGTTTTATGGCAGAATTTTGCGCATGCACCGGCACATTTAACTTCCACTTCCAGGAGCGGCATGGGCCGGATTATTAGGTGGCATGGACTGGGTGTGCCCACGGGCCTTAGTTTGGGCACCCATGATCTACAATGTAATGTTGAGAAGACATAATTTTTTCCCCAGGGGAATCATTTCCTGGGCAGACCTGAAAGATCAATGGAGGCATTTGCTCCACCCATACTTGTATGACTCAGGCACGTGTGCTGCAATGTAATGTTTCCCTATTTTGCACTGTTCCAGGTATCCATGGAAAATTGTGAAGTATATCCTCTGCAGATATGGGGAACAACCTGTATCTTATTTTAATTTCCTACCCAGAAAGCGTTTCCATAGGGGTTTGGGTATTTTTCTTACTATAGTAATGTCTTACTATGACATTAGGGCATATTACTTGAAACATCACAACAAAAGTAAATTTTGGATTATAGAAGATAAATGTGTTCTTATAACTCAGGCAACTCTAAAAGCATAACATGATTTGCATACACAAAAATATTACATTCTCTTAGTCACACCAACTCAAAGTTTAATTCTCCTGTTCCAGTTTAGTCAGAATAATCAAACATTATCTGCATTTATTTAGATGCTTCTACAATGATTGAGAAAGATCTCCCTTTAGTACCAATTGTTTAGTCACATATTGGGTGACCCTATGTCAATGATGGCAAATAATGTCACTCCAGGTGTTCTTGGGACTTCAATTATCAGAAGCCCAAGTCAGCACTCCTGCTGATCATGGCTTCTGGGAACTGAAGTTCCAAAACATCTGAAGTGACAAGGTTCACCATCACTGCCCTATGACATATGCTAGATGGCTTCTTCATAATATTAGAAAGAAAATATTTGACTATAATCCATATTGTAGAAACAGAATAGATTGTGGGGACAAACGTAGCACTGTAACGTCCACTGGAACCGTTTGTCAATAAAATTTATTGTAGCAGTCTTCTCAAGGTAACACAAAAGATCCGAAACCCTTTCGATACAGGATTTTTCAAAAGTTTTCTTCAGGGATCTAAATAATAAGTTGATGCAATTACTAATAGTCATAAACATACAATATATATATATATATACACACAAATATATATAGAACTATATACATGATCTTGGATACATAGAATATACATACCAATAGTGTTGTATCAGTGATAAGGTTTTTAAAGCAGTATATTGCGTCCTAGACCTCCCTAGTAAATTCTTTTGGTGTCGACGGACATTATGCTATCTAACTCCAAGGACATTTTAAAGAGAAAATCTCCCACAGCTGGTTAATCACAGAAAACAACTGAAATCAAGCTCTTGATTTAGCCCATATGGGTGCACTGTGTTGAAACGGTAGATGAAGAAACTCTCCCTCTGTCTTAAAGCAATATCCATATTAATATCGATCTTTACCTAAGCAACCATTAGTAACAGGGCATTTTAAATGTGGTCAATGTACACATTGTTCTTTGGCTTGGCAAACTAAAATGGTCTCGATCCATAGCAGCAATTATATTTTACATCTAAACCATTTCTCAAATTGCAACAGTTCGGGCTGTATCTATCTACTAACCTGTCCCTGTGGATTGGGTTATGTGGGGGTTACTTCCCGAAAAATTAAAACTAGGGTGGGGGAACACAGGTCTAAAATCCGTAATCAGAACCTGTCTGCACCTCTAGTCAACCACTTTATTGAAGCAAACCATAATGACAAAGATTTTAAATTTGTGGTTTTGGAAATCATTAAACAACAACCTTATCAGCATATTAATATGGATATTGCTTTAAGACAGAGGGAGAGTTTCTTCATTCACCGTTTCAACACACTGCACCCATATGGGCTAAATCAAGAGCTTGATTTTAGTTGTTTTCTGTGATTAACCAGCTGTGGGAGATTTTCTCTTTAAAAATGTCCTTGGAGTTAGATAACATAACGTCCGTCGACACCAAAAGAATTTACTAGGGAGGTCTAGGACGCGATATAATGCTTTAAAACCTTATCACTGATACAACACTATTGGTATGTATATTCTATGTATCCAAGATCATGTATATAGTTGTATATATATTTGTGTGTATATATATCTTGTATGTTTATGACTATTAGTAATTGCATCAACTTATTATTTAGATCCCTGAAGAAAACTTTTGAAAAATCCTGTATCGAAAGGGTTTCGGATCTTTTGTGTTACCTTGAGAAGACTGCTATAATAAATTTATTGACAAACGGTTCCAGTGGACTTTACAGTGCTACGTTTGTCCCCACAATCAATTCTGTTGTTGTTGTTGAATCACACAGTCTAATCCGACTCTTTGCGACCCCATGGACCATTGCCCTCCAGGTACCTCTATCCTCTACCATCCTCCTCATCCTGCCCAGCCCTGTGCCTACTGCGTCCATGACGCCATATAATCCTTAGCCATCCCCTTCTTCTTTTGCCCTCCACCTTTCCCAGCATCAAGGCCTTCTCAAGTGAATCCTCCCTTCTCATTTGATGTCCAAAGTACTTCATCTTCATCTTTGTTATTTGACCTTCTAAGGAGCACTCAGGGCTAATCTCTTCTAATATTGACCTATTTGTTCTCCTCGCTGTCCAGGGGACTCTCGGAACTCTCCTCCAACACATCTCAAAGGCGTCTATTCTTCTGCGCTCAGCCTTTCTAATGGTCCAGCTCTCACAACCGTAGATTACCAGTGGGAATACCATTGCTTTGACTATGCAGACTTTTGTTTGCAGTGAGATGTCTCTACATTTAACTATGTTCCCTAGGTTTCTCATAGCTTGTCTCCCAAGAATCAGTCGCTTTTATTTCATGACTGCAATCCCCATCTGCAGTGATCTTTGCTCCTAGGAAAGTAAAATCTGTCACTGCTTCTACTTCTTCCCTATTTATTTTCCAGGGACTGATAGGGCCTGTTGCCATTGTTTTGGTTTTCTTGATATTGAGTCTCAAACCAGATTTTGCACTTTCCTCTTTCAACCTAATCAGGAGCTTCTTTAGGTCTTCCTCAGTTTCTGCCATTAAGGTGGTATCATCTGCATATCTCAAATTGTTGATGTTTCTCCCCACAATTTTGATTCCATACTGTGATTCCTCCATCCCTGCATTGTGCATTATGTGCTCTGTGTATAGGTTGAACAAGCAGGGTGACAAAATGCAGCCTTGGCTTACTCCTTTTCCTATTCCAAACCACTCTTGTCATTCCATACTCTGTCCTAACTGTTGCTTCTTGATTCATATACAGATTTCTCATGAGGCATTATAAGGCATATTATGTTACTGGTGTTTTTACTGACAAGCAACACGAGGCTAGGACATGTATGTAAGCAATTCAAATTATTCTCCAGATTATCCAAACCATCCCAGGGCTGATTATGTCATATAATCCATGCAAATATATGTACATGCATATCCAAATTTTCATATGTATATATACACATATATTGTTCATGCTATACAGTGGAACCTCAAACAACAATCGGCCCGTATAGCAACGAAATTTCATAACAATTAGGTTTTTGGGGGAAATGGCATCCCACATAAAAATTTTCCCTATGGGAAAAATCGTACAATGATTTTTCAATGGGAAAAACCGCTTAGTGGAAAAAATCGTATAGCAATCTTTTTCGTACAAGCCTTGTGGAATGGATTAAAATCGTTGTACGAGGTACTACTTGTAAAAGTAAAATTGGTAACAGGTAAAAATCTATCTGTTATATTGCAGTTGCCTCCTGTTCAAACATACTTTTGTTTCCGTAAGGAGTCTCCAGGCTTCTCAAATTCTCTTAGGTTAAAGATAAGCATGAACAGAAAAAAGTAAGTATAAAAGCAAAACCTCAGAAGCACAAGCATCTGAGGTTGTTTTTTTAACAAAAAATCTCTTAAGAATAGAATAAAGAACACAGGAGAAATATACAGATATCCTATAACAGAAAAAAACCTCCCCATACTTCAAACTGAACAGTGATCCAAGAGATGTATGTTGAAGTATAAAAGAGAAGTTTTTGTCAATCATTCAAGTTTGGTGATGAATTTTAAAGCTGTATATGCAGTAAAATCTTCTTCCATACATTCTTATGTTCCTGAGCAAAAACATTTAAGTAGAAACAACTTCAGATCTGAAATATATCATTCAATGGAAATTTTCCATTATCAGGATTCTGGACATCTTTTTGAAGAAAATATTTTACCAAAGATCAGCCATTCATGTATATCAAAAGTTAACAGGACAACATTATTTCTAAGGAGATAACTGAATGTGAACTTTACATGAAAGCAATAGATTACCTTGGTAACATACACCCAAATTTGGAAAGGATTGTATATATGTATAAAGAGACTTGTAAAATAATTTGAAATGCACATTCCACAATCATTTTCAATTATGAAACTGCTATAGCATTAATTATTCCAAAATGCTTTATAAACACATTGCACAAAACAGATAATCTCACAGGCGCTTCCAATGAAGACTGAAGATTGTATATGGGTACAGCAGTTATCTCAAGTCGCATGCAAATATTACAAATTAAATGAAATGCAGCAAGTTAAAAAGGTCAGTAGTGCTCCATATAAAAAGGGATAGAACCAATCAAGATGTGGGGAATTTGTACATCAAAAGACAAAAAGTTTCCACTCAGATGATGACATTCAAAATGATATGCAGCTTTTAATGATCAAAAGTTTCTCTTGACCAACAGCATTTTGGAAGAAAGCAAGAAACAACTTTTATTAAATGGTGAATTAACTTTATATCCTGATATTTTAAACATTTTATATTATATAGTGGTCTAATATTTAGCTGCTGTATTCAACATTTTATTATTTGCAATGCCACCTTTCATTAGCATCTTGCAAAGCTAATTTGACTTGCCATCTTTTATTACTGTTATGCAGGACACTATATTTTCCAGATCCTTCTTCGTGCAGAACTTTATTTTAAACACCAGAAATCCACAGAACTTCCTTAGCAGGCTTGGAAATACAATCACCTTTTTAAGACCAGAGGAACCACATTCTACAAGATATGCTACGAAAATATGTCACTGCAACTCTGTTCATTTTAAAAAATCCAACCAACTCCTCTTAATTAAGTACACTCTAATAGAAGCAGTCTTCAAAAATGAACAGGCTAAGAAAAATAATCCAGGTCTTGTTTGTGTACTGTATTTTCAAAGCAAGCAGAAGCAGCTCAGGGCAGACACAAACTCTAGTCTGACTTTCTACAATCTCAATCTAGGAATCTGCCTTAGAAATGTGCATGGTTACAGAGCTCTCCAATACCAGGAACACTCTTAAGGCAAGGATCCCAGTCACATGGCACTTTTAACTGTGCTCACCAAATCTAACCCCCCCGTGTTTTGAAAACAAAATGCAGGAGCGGGGCCTGTTTTAGTACAGATCACCCATAACTCACTAAAATCTTAATCTTAACATTTGTACAATGAGCTCATGCAGGTGAAATGATTTAAATACTCCCTGCACAAGCAAGCAAAGCAAATGCCAGAACACAATAGTGATGGGTTGCTGGTCCTATAACTCCATGTTTTAATTCCTTTAAAGTAAAACTTAAGAGAATACTCAAAGCCATACAGTACTGTCTCTTGGAGCAAGAGACAAATTTTAATTGCTAAAGAAGCTGAGGCTACAGTACATACGATACTTTATTTCTGAGCAAACATTCATGGTCATGGACTATAATTGTTCTGAATCTTCCAAAATAACACGTACCAATAGGTTAGGAATCCTGTCTTCATGAACCACAATATGAATGAGCTGCATATTCTTCCATATTGCCCATTTGTTCTAAATTCAGATCAAACAACTAACTAAACTACAAATAGACAAGCTTCGTGTAATGCTCAAACCAGAATCTATGGTTAAATACAACCAAACAAGCTACCATTCATAAGCAAACAGCAAAGCCTGGCTTTAAGATAGCTTACCTTCTTTTTTTTTTTGGTTGCAGCTAACTATAATTTCAGCTTCAGAAGTCAACAAAGCAAATGTTCACAACATTTATCAAGCTAGAATTCCAGTACTAGCATGGCATACAAAAATATGAATAAACTATAAAATTATTATTATATTTTTTAGAATTTTAATCTAATTTCAATAAAAAGAAATCAAACATTTTAGCATGTCTTTTTACCCTGGAAATTAGGTGGTTCTAGCCGCTTTCTCTTAAAGAACAAGATGGTAATTTGGTACCACTTCATATGCACCACAATAAAGCAGTGTGAATCCCCCCAAACATTTTTAGGAATTCAGCCTATCACACCAACTTACCAGGTATGTAATGAACACAGCCTATACATACTTCACACCCTGAACCAAAAGACTGAGAAACAAGACCCAAAGAATGCACATAACTTTGTTAGAAAAATATAATGAAAAAGCCCTGAAAACTGTGCTTCTAAAACCTAAAAATAGGTAACTAAAGCCAGACATACCAGCAGTACCTGCACATTTGTGCAACAGTATACACATTCCCTTGTCTTTCTGAAATTATGAAGTAGTGTACTGCCTTTGCAGATCAGCAGACTTTAACAAATGATTGATCAAAGAGACTAAAAAGCCCCACACAGACATGAAAAAGAATTTTTGTGCCTTTATTGGAATGGCGGAATACACCCATTTTGATAATTGGAATATTTCTTTGTAATTAGAAATGACACTAGAGAACTGCAATACTGGTCCAACAGTCGTGTCTTTACTTCCCCCCAAACCCAAAGCAAGAAACAGAATGAAAATGCACCGAGTAATCAGAAAGCACTAGCAGGCATCAGTTAATCCAAGATACTAGTTTAGTTCCAAAAGCACTTGCCAGGTTGCACTGTGTACGGAAACCAAGTTTAAGATTGGTCATAATTTGAAGTTACTAGAGAATCACATGATTAAGCTTCATGTGAACATTATTTTTAAAATTTACTGCAGATTGGTCACTGGAAGTTTTCTTGTCAAATATTACACATTTCTTTCATTCACTGATATTTTTTCTCAATGTATAAAAAAGTATGAAATATAAACAAGCTCTCACATTGTACACATGTTAAGAGTACAATTGAAGAATTATAGAGCTTACTATCTACACACCATCAAATCCCATCAAATCATGGATATTCCATTAATATACAAAATATCAGGGCACAGAAAAAACAAAAATCCACTTCTTTTGTTTGTTTATGCACAGACTCAAATATTCAATTGAAAGAGAAAAAACCCCATTTTGAATCATTTTGGCTTCCCACTACATCTGCATGTTGAGACACTTATTAAATTCCTGTTTAATTGTGTTTGGTCTTTTGTTTTGTTTTCTTACTTTCAAGTCACATTTTGTTATCTTAATACCAGCCATCCAGACAAACAAGTATTGATAAAGACCATCTTCCTGTCTCCCAGACCCAACTCATCAAAGGTCAGATTTAAGACATAACTCCAAAAACTGGGTTGTGACGACAGATGCTAGGACCAATTTCTTCATAATCTTTTTTGGTGTGGCATACTTGGTAGAACTCCGGCTGAAAAAGAGAATTAACAAGGAAAACTCAAACTGTTGCACTGCAGGTTTTTTTTGCTATTATTCTGGTAAACCTATAATTTACTGGGAAACAGACATTAATTTTAAAAATCTGTTTTATGCTTGTGCCACTATTATGTAACTGAAGACACAGCTGCCAATATGAAGAAATATCCGACAGAAGAGCTAAAACAATAGATTAGGGAAAAGGTTATTTTCCTATTTATTTAGACTCCTAGATTATGGTCAGAGGTGACACTAAGTACTGACAAGTATCTGAAGGTTTTGTACAATATTCAGGAAAAATATTTTTATAGTACAATAGGTGCTATCTAGTCAAGCCCCCCCACCCCCAACACTTTTCCCCAAACCACCCAAATACCTTCTTGAAATATGCCCCAGTAGACTGAGAAGTCTCCAGAGCAATCAGTTCTCTCCCAGGGGGAGAGAACACAACAACATTCTGTTGATGAAGCTGTGCACTGCATTTCTTTCTTTTTAAATTTTTTTTAAAAATTAAAACAAAAAACAAACATAACACATCACTTAAAACAAATCTCAGTATCACAGAAAAATAATAGTACCAATCTAAAAACTTGATAGTACATCTACAATGTGCACCCTCCACCATGAAACCTTGTTTTCTTATCCATGCTTCTCCAAACAAACCTATCTGTTCATTTATAGGTACAGTACAGTATATTATTCCCTATTTTCAAATGTTAGATATTCTTGACCAGGCTTCTTTGGATTTATGAAATACATAATCAATAAATTCTCCTCAAATATCAATAAACTCATTTTTTTCAAACCTTTTTTTGTTTTAATCCACGTGTCAGCTTGTCATTTATGGCCATATTCCATAATTCCTTATACCATTCCTCCATTCTAAAATACATGTACATTTTCCAATTCTTAGCTATTAATAATATCAAATCTGTTACCATAATAACAATCAAATCCTTCTTATGCCTGTCCACATTTAAGTCACCCAGTTCCATTAGCAATGCAGTCCTAGAAGGTGCACATTTTCAACTGTAGCACTGCTCAGGGAGCTTGGACAAAGGTCAGAACATAGCAGATAAGGTCCGCAGACTCTCCCGGTGCCGGTAGGGGCGGAAAATGGGCTCCCCCGATGACTGGACAAACCACTCAGGGGGAAGCAGTGGCATGGAAAAGGTAGGGAGATCACTTTGTCACTTTTGTAGGGGTGGGAGATGATCCCTTCTGGCATCTTTTGGCTTTTTCGGGCAGTTTTTGGCTTTTTCTTTCTTTATTTATTTTATTCTGGTAGGAACTGTTTCCCCTTTGTGGGGGTGGGAGACAATTGTGTCTGGCATTTTTGGATGTTTTGGTGTTGTTGGTTTTTTTGTATTTCTTAATTATTTTTGGTCCAGTCAGGAGCTTTCTAAAAGAATTTCAATGCATTCCTATGGGGAAACATGCTTCAGTTTATGTTTGTTTTGGTTTACAATGGAGGCTGTTGGAACGGACCTCCATTGTAACCCAGGGTTCGACTGTATCTCTTTTATTCTTACTTATTCTTTGGGGGGGGGGTTATTTCCTTTACAAAACCTATCAATCAAATTTTGCCAGTTTTTAATTTCAATTTCTGCAATATTTATTGGGAGCATTTCATATAAAAAATTTATTAACGGTAATACTTTCATTTTACAAATCGCTACTCTGTCAAACCAAATTATTATTTTTTAAAAAAATCCAACAAACTTTCTATCTCTACCTTCTTTCTATTATATTTTCTTAATCTTGTATGTTATTCATAATATTAATACCCAAATACCTAAATCTTGTTTTAACTTTTAAACTATACCTTTTCTTAATTGTTTTCTATATCTATATCTGTACTATCTCTGTCTTATTCCAGTCAATCCTGAGACTCATTACTTGCTGAAAACTCTTTAAATGGCTTTGAACCAAGTTCAAAGCCTTGACAAGGTCTTTAACATTAAGTAGGGTATCATCTGCAAATAATATTAGTACCTTTTCCCTCTTCTATACATCCATCCTGTTTTATTGCAGTAGTCAATAATCTCATCATTACAAATAAGATAGGAGATAAGAGACAAACCTGCCTTGTTCCTCTCTCTGTGATTCCCTCTTTAACCGAAATCGAGGCCTGATCTTTATCATACTTTTTTTACTAATTCCTTGAATTTGACTCCAAAACCAATTTCTTGTATCAATTTTCTCAATGTTACCAATTCTAAAGAATCAAAGGCCTTAAAAATATCCAATGATATTATACCTATCTTTAATTTCCTCTGATTCGTGTGGTCTATTACTTTTAGTACTTTTCTAGTTAAGTCAGCCATTTGGCTCCCTCTTATAAACCCAGCTTGATCACTATTAATATATTCCCATATACAGTGATACCTCATACAACGTCCAAACTTGGTTCCACAAGTTTGGACTTTATAAGGATTTGGACTTTGTATGAGGCATGCAAAATCCTTCCTGCGATGCCTCATACAACGTCCAAATCCTTGCCGTGATGCCTCATACAACGTCGTTTCCATAGAGATACATTGTACTGTAACAGCACAGACTTCAGGGCAAAGTCAAGGTAACAGGCATGAAACTGACAGAACTTTAAGAAATCATTGTCTAAAGGCTAAAAACATTACAAAAACATGTCAAACAACCCTGATTGTCCAAGAACCTGAAGAATGCTGCAAAAATCCCAGGAATGCTTCTAAAAATTCTGATGAAAAAATCCAAAAAATCAGAAATCGTGCTCAAAACCACTCCTAAACATTCTTCGCCTTAGGCAAAACCCACAAGAGCAATGCACGCATGTGTCCTGGCTTTTATATTGCCCAGGCACAATGCAACCTGGGGAAAACCCCAATGCCTCATACAAAGTCACACGACTTTGTATGAGGCAACTTTTTTCAGGGAATTAGGTGATGTTGTATGAATCTGATGTTGTATGAAGCGAAAATTGTATGAGGTATTACTGTACATTTATTTAACCTACATGCTATTACTGAAGTGAATAATGTTTGCATATTGGTTGATTAGTGAAATGTGGTACTAAGAGTCTATTCATGTTTTATCTTTCTATGGTTTGGGTATCAATACAATGAAGGATTGAGTCCAGGAAGGTGGTATTTCAGCCCCTTCCACTGTGTAATTAAATAGATTTTTTAAGTTGGGAATTTATATATTTTTAAAAAATATATATTTATACAACTCAGGGACCAACCCATTTCCTCCTGGCATCTACCCTACCTTTGGTCTTTTTATTGCATCTTCAATTTATTTACTTGTAATCTCTTTTTTTCCATTATAATTTATGCATTTTCTGTAGTTTCACCCCATTGTATTGTTTTTTATTTATATAATTCTCCCTTTGGTCATTTTGAATATTTTTTGTTGTTCAGTCGCACAGTCTGTATATAATTCCTGGTAAATGTGCACTGCATTTTCATCCTGCCATAACGTCCTAATCCTATTTCTGAATCCCACAAAAAGTGAATATAACCCAGTGATGGTGAACCTTTTAAAGACCGAGTGCAACCCACTATTTATCGCATAGTGCCAACAAGGCAACAGGGGAGGAAGGAAGCACTCCCATTGGGCTGCTGGGCAGAGGGGCAGGGTGAACTCTGAGCTAGGGGGAGGGAGGAAGCGCTCCCATTGAGCTGCTGGGCAGAGGGGTGCGGCGAACTCTGTGCTGGGGTGCCATAGGTTCACCATCACTGCCCTATATGTATTTGCTGATGGTGAACCCACTGAAATAAAAAAATGTCTCAGGTGACATATTTACAGTACTCAGAATGAAAAATAACAGCAATCTTTTTTAAAAAAAACTACCTCTTATGCTTATTGAACTTACTGTGGAAGCCAACATTGATCCTCCAAACCAGACAGCGTATCTTTGCATATGGTGTGTAATAACTTGTACATCAATAGGTTTGGGCTACAACAGAAAGCAAAAGCCATGTAAAGTTATTGGTCTTGAACAAAATAAAAACGTGAGGTAGCAAACAAATACATCTTTAACATCTGTTCATCAATATTCATAGACAGAAGGTATAGATTCAGTGTTCCAAAGAATAAAATAAGAATTATGATGCAGAAAGTATCTAAAAGGCAATATAGCCTATAATTTGTTCACAAAATACACACTCAATACATCATTTTCCAGTTTTAATCATTTTAACTGTTAGATAAAACTGTTTTTTCTGAGCATTTCAAAAGGAAGCATTACATTTCTTCCCCTCTCTATGAGGAATGCCTCCAATTAGAACAATCAGGTAAGAGGTGAACAGGATGGTCCTGCCTGAGACTTTGGAAAGTTATAATCAGCCCAAATGGATAGTACTTGATGCATGAAATAATCTGATTTAGCGAAAAACTTAGTCCTATGTTCTTCTCTCTAAACTGGTGTTTGAGGTTTTCTAACAAAAAAAAAAGCCACACCATTAAATAGGTTTCCATAGTAATGAAGCTAGAAATCGTCTAGCAATTACTTGTTCCCTAAATTACTCAGCCCATCTTTCTAATCCCTAATAAAACACGTCACGATCCCATATTTCTCATGTCAGTCATTACATTGCACCACTAGATATTTTTGAACTGGTGTGTGAGTCAGAGAAAAGCACACAGCAAAGTTGGAACAGAAGATATTGCCCACTCTAAGCACTCCTTCACATACAGAAACCTAAGTCTGTAGTATTGAAATTACAGTAATACCCCAGACAATGACAAAACTTGGTTCCACAAGCCGTGTCATTGTTTGGTTTTTGTCATTGACTGGTGCATGTATTGGATATTGTCAACTGCAGGTTTTGGCTTGCAGCACCCCGGGGGGGGGGGGGGGGGGGAATCAGAAACAGCGCAGATCGGCTTCCCTGAGCCTCCCAGAAGGGGCAGGGGCAGTGGAGAGCACAAAATGGGCAAAAAAAAAACCTCCGTCATGACATATTTTTTCGCCCATTTGGCATTCTCTGCCACCCCTGCCACCTCCGGGAGGCTCAAGGGACCCTATCCTTGTTGTTTCCGATACCCCCAACCACCACCACCCCGGCGGTGCTGCAAGCCAAAACGCCGGGGAAAACTCCTTTGTCAGCTGGAGGTTTTGCCTTGCAGCCCTGCCCGGGGGGTCGGGGGCATTGGAAACAGTGCGGACAGGGGCCCCTGAGCCTTCCAGAGGGGGCAGCGACGGCGGAGAGCACAAAATGGGCGAAAAAACTCTCCAAAACCCACAAAGAAGCTTCTCAATTCACACTGGCAAATGGTTTTAAGAAGCAACACAAAAACTAAGATAAATAAAAATGACACTGAATGAACCAAATGAAAAAGAAATCAAGGGAGGAAGTGGAAGACAAGATGCTGAGAAACATATGGAGGGTTATCAACACCCATGTTTCTAAAGGATCCATTTTCTCATGTATCTTTCCCTCACATTTGTGGCAAAAACTGTTTCTTCATCAACTCTGCTGCTAATTTTAAGACTACAAACGGGGACGCCGGGCCTTAACTGGGATGGCTCTGAAAAGCAGTGAAACGCAATGCATCAGCTTCTGTTCCAAACATGTACATTAATGCATACAACCTTCATCAATAATAGAATGAATTATCTAAGAAATAACCTTGAGTCTGCCACCACTCAATTCCTCACTGAGTTTCAGTCTAGCATCAACAGTCCTTTTCAAGTCTCGCTGTAAACGACGACCAAAGTCCCTGAACATAGTTGAGCCCCCAGAGAGAACAATATTCTGAAATAAAATTAGACAAAATTAAATCATTTACGCAGGACTGAAGGGTAGATGCTCGTTTTCAGAAGAAAAAGAAACAAAGACAGAGGTAGTGACAGAAATAGTTATGGGAGAAACAGATCTTCAGCTGAACACATCCAGTTCAACAGTCCAGAAAGTTTAATAGACAAATCAGAATGCTCAAACTTGCTAAGATTTGTATAGCCAAGTAACAAACCTAATATTGAACAGCTCCCAAAGCAAAAAATTAGATTTGTTTTATTTCCACCATGTCTTTCTTCCTGCAGACTATCAATCATTACTAATATTTAGATCTTCAAGGTATACTTCCACTAAATCACAAAATTATGTTACGCTTGTTCTCAGTCAAACAAAACTATAGAAAAGGCTAGGCTTAATACTGTATGAAACAGTGATGGAGCAATCCTACACCAAGCTTAGCCAAGAGGAATTAGGATAGCGTGGAAGTGTTATTTGGCTAACAAAAGAGAGTGCAACTGCCACATATTTTACCATATTCAGTTTGATGTAATATATTTTGGTGTAATTTTTTCTTTCCAAGAAAATAATTAAAAACATTAGCAAATGAGAAGGGAAAATTTGAGGGGAAGAGGGTGCTTTCATATCCCACCCTGCTAGTTATGATCTGTCCTCTTTATTGAAACTATTCTGTTTCAACAATATTGTACCCCATCATCTAAAAATATAGCTCCAGTTACCCACAGCCAGCATTGCCAATGGCCAAGAGAAATGGGTATTAAGCTCCAATTCTGGCTTGATATAAGTTATTTTAAAAAGTTATTCTGCAAAACTAGCTTATGGCTAAACACAATTCTTATTTTGACATAGTAAAACAGCAAAAACAACTGAGTTTTTGAACATTTTCTTTCAGTTGTATTTGAAGAATATTCTTCATTCCATGGTAAAGGTAAATGTCGCCCTTGCTCAAAAGCCAGTCGTATCCAACTCTAGGTTACAGTGCTCATCTCTGTTTATTGCCAAAGAGCCAGTGCTGTCTGCGTCTGCAGACGTTTCTGTGGACTTGTGGCCAGGCATGCCTCAACGCCGGAGTGCACGGAACGTGTTTTACCTTCCCACCAAAGTGGTCCTATTTATCTATTTGCAATTTCTTGCTTTCAAACTGCTAGGTTTGCAGGATCTGGGGCAGAGATGGGAGCTCACTCCGTCATGCAGTACTTGGGAAACTAACTCCGACCTTCCAGTCAGTGATTTCAGCATCTTGACCACTTGAGCCACCGCTGTCCCATGAGTTATGGGATAACTGAAGACTTATTTTAAAACATACATTTGGGGATGGCCATACCTGAGTTGTAAGGTCAGGTTCTGAACAGGAAAAAGCCCCAGATCTGTCCTCTTTCTGAAATCTCACACAGCACCTCACACAGCACATGAAAGAATTCTTGCCACAAAGGCCTAGAGTGTCACAGTCCTTGAGCCACCGCAGTCCCATGAGTTATGGGATAACTGAAGACTTATTTTAAAACATACATTTGGGGATGGCCATACCTGAGTTGTAAGGTCAGGTTCTGAACAGGAAAAAGCCCCAGATCTGTCCTCTTTCTGAAATCTCACACAGCACCTCACACAGCACATGAAAGAATTCTTGCCACAAAGGCCTAGAGTGTCACAGTCCTTCTGTGACACTGAACTAGGTGTTCAACTATATGACACTCATACAGAGGGATTTCTGTGAAATACTATTAGTCTGCTTTAACTGATATGTCTTTGAGGAAGACAACCCAACCTTCCAACAACTGTTAACAACAGTTTATACACAGTATATCTAGCTTTACCAACCTTATATAACGGACGTCTAACATCAATGGGACAATTCTGAATAACTTCATCTACTACTTCTGAGATAGGTTGCGTAAAGTCTGGATTAGCAAACTAAAAAAAAGTAGAAAGTGTTCATGTAATTTGATCCTTAAAATATATGAAAAATACACAAGCAGCTTTGATTCCCATTACTAGTAGCATCTGCTTTATCTTTGACTTATTGGGACAAGTGCAGGTTACCTTAAAATTCTCCAGGTACAATAAATTAACAAATAAACTGTGTGAGAAATGCCATGGGAAAATAAATGTTTTATTAAATTAAATTAAACTTACTTGAAATGTTTATTGTAAAAAAAGAAATTGAAAATCAGCATTTGTTCTAAACAATTATCTTTTCATGCTTGGCTCTGAGTACCAGCAAGGGAACAGTCATGACCTCACCCAACCTAAGGGCTTTTCGCTGTACAACCTAATCTATACAAAGGATGGATAGTTTGAACAGTAAAAGAGTGACTCTTTACTAATATCAGATGGAAAGCAAACAACAACAACAACAACAACAACAACAACAAAAAGCTGCTGCCTTTCAGAAGGGATCTTAAAACCTGGCTGGCAGGTCAAGTGTGGGGTGCGGGTGGAAGGGTAACCACCATGGGGTGGTTGGTGTAGAGGAACCCTTCCCCATGGTGCCTTTTCGATCCTGCAGCCCTTGCTTTTTAGGGGGTGGGTAGTCTTAACTTTTTTACTGTTTTAACTGTTTTTAGGATTATTATTGTATTTGTGAACTGTATGTAAACTCCTTGGGTTGCCCTGGGGTTACTTTTTATGTTGTTAGCCGCCCAGAGTCGGCCTTGTGTTGAGTGGGCGGGATATAAATTGAATAAATAAATAATAAATAAATAAATAAAAAACCAAGCACAATATACATACAGTAAAACCTTGGATAATGACCGCATCACATAACACTAAAATCAGATAACAACCCGATATTGTGGTGGTGGTGGTGTTTGCATCGGATAACACTATTTTAGCGTTATGCGATCCATCGTTTTTCTGTGCTCACCCGCTGCCACTGCGGGCAGAGAGCCGGTCAAGCGCTTGATGGGCTCCCTGCCCACAGTGGTGGCGGGTGAGCGCAGATCCATCCGCCGCCACATCTGGGAGGGTTGGGGGACTCGATCCACGCTGTTTCCGACATCCCCCCACCTTCCCAGGCACTGCTGTAAGGCAAAACCTGCAGCCAAGGAAGGAGTTCCCCCAGCCTTTTGCCTTGCAGCAGTGCCAGGGAAGGTCGGGGAATGTGGGAAACAGCATGGATCGAGTCCCCCGACCTTCCCAGAGGTGGCAAGGGTGATGGAATTTTTTTCACCCATTTTGGACTCTTCGCCACCCCTGCCACCTCTGGGAATCGAGAAAACTGATCCATGCTGTTTCCGACGTCCCCCTGCCTTCCCAGGCACTGCTGTAAGCCAAAACCTGCAGCCGAAGGAGTTTCCCCCAGCCTTTTGCCTTGTAGCAGCACCTGGGAAAATTGGGGAACGTCGGAAACAGCGCGGATCGGGTCCCCAGACCCTCCCAGAGGCAGCTGGCTTTTTTTTAAAAGCAATATCTGATGCATGCATCCGATAATGCTAAAAATTGGATAATGCTAAGACATGTGGAACCAAGTTTTAGCGTTATCCGAGGTATTACTGTATATAAATAGTGTCCTTCCATGGACATAATAGCATATGCCAGAAAGGGAGATTTCGTCTTCCACCTTTCGCTGCTATGCCTGCCACATTTGTCCCTAGAACAGGCACACATTTTGGGAGAATTTGGCATGGTCTAAAATGGAGAAAATGAGATAGGAGAAGTCTGCTGCATGAGCACAACTCCCAGTTCGATGTAATCCACTAAAAATAGGAGTTAAGGAGGATGCAGATTATCTACATTGCTTCTGACTTTCCACTTCGCCTGCTGTTTGTCCTTGTTGTCTTGTACTGAACAGTTCAGAGCCCACCCACACATTTCAGATGCTAAGCACTGAATCAAGCAGCTGGAAATATTTTTTTTCTGTTCCCTTTGCTCACCACAAAAATGAAATTGCTGGTATCTAATTGAAATGTGAGCAGAGCTTTTCTACAAAGCTCGCTGTGGGTTTAAATGGTAATAGTCAGACACCCCTCTGTTCAACTTTGAACATTAGTAGGAGAAAGGAAAAATGCCTTAGCAAACCACATCTTGAAAAACTGGCCTGAGTGAATTCTACAGTTCTTATATGACTTAACAAAAATGCAGATATTTGACTCCAATTTCAAAGGGACTAAGCTTAAAATCAAAATCACAAAACAATCTGGTCTACATTATGAAGCTAAGAGTATAATTCTAAATCACATTTGCTAAGAAGTAAGCCTTATTTGTCGCAGCAGCATTTACTTCTGAGAAAACACAAATGCAATTCTGCTTCTACCATATTTCTATAATTTGTAACCACTTACCTCAGGATGAAAGAAGATCTCTGGTCCTAAGAATCTCTCATAGCCCACATCAATGGTAAATTCTTTCTTTGAAATTGCATTTATTCCAGTATATTGTTTAATCCACTTGGTACCATCTGCATCATACTTGCTAAATTCTTTTACTAAATCAGGGCAAACGTAACTAAAGCGTTCCTAAAATGCAAAGGAATAAAAGTTTCATTGAAAACATGATTCAGTGAATTAAGTGTCTTAATATTGTTGAGTTAGTAATCAACAATACTGAGTAGCATTGAATAGTATACTAACTTCTCCTCTCCTCTTATATTGTGTTAAATTGTGATGCTGTATAAGGAAGTTAAATATTGGTGTTAAACTGTATAAGGAAATTAAATATTGTTGTAGGAACCGGCAACCCAGGCCAAAAAATATTGCTAAGGAAACTTCATGGACTGTAACAAAAGGCAAAACTATATGGCACAGGATTGTGAGCCCCACAGGTCAGAAGATATGGGTGGATCTGATAATGAAAGGAAAATACAATGCTCAAAGGAACAATACTGTATAGGAACATGGAATGTAAGACCTATGAATCAAGGCAAGCTGGGCATGGTTAAAAATGAAATGGAAAGAATAAGCACTGACATCTTGGGGATCAGTGAGCTAAAGTGGACAGGGATGGGCAAGTTCAACTCAGAGGACCAATATATCTACCACTGTGGACAAGAATCCCTTAGAAGAAATGGAGTGGCCTTTATAGTCAATAAGAGAGTGAGAACAGCAGTAATGGGATACAATCTAAAAAATGACAGAATGATCTCAGTCCGAATTCAAGGCAAACCATTCAATATCACTGTAATTCAGGTTTACACTCCAACCACTGGTGCAGAAGAGGCCACAGTTAGCCAGTTCTATGAAGATTTACAGCACCTTCTAGAACAGACACCAAAAACAATGTCCTTATCATCATAGGAGACTGGAATGTTATGTTATGTTTGTTATGTTTATTCGACTTATACCCCGCCCTACTCAACACATGGCCGACTCATTGGAATGCCAAAGTAGGAAGTCAAAAGTTAAATGGAATAATAGGCAAGTTTTACCTTGGAACACAAAATGAAGCAGGGCAAACGCTAATAGAGTTCTGCCAAGAGAATGCAATAGTCATAGCAAACACCCTCTTCCAACAACGTAAGAGGCAACTCTACACATGGACATCACCAGATGGCCAACATCAAAATTAGATTGATTACATACTCTGCAGCCAAAGATGGAGAAGCTCCATACAGTCAGCAAAGACGAGACCTGGAGCAGACTGTGGCTCAGATCATAATCTACTGAATACTAGGTTCAGGCTTAGATTAAAGAAAATAGGGGAAACAATTAGGCCACACAGGTATGACCTTGACAATATCCCTAAGGAATATACAGTGGAGATGAGAAATAGATTTAATGGATTAGATTTGATAGACAGAGTACCTGAAGAATTATGGATGGAGGTTCACAATATCATACATGAGGAAGCAATTAGAACAATACCAAAGGAAAAGAAATGCAAGAAAGCAAAATGGTTGTTTAAGGAGTCCCTTATAATAGCTGAAGAAAAGAAGCAAGCAAAAAAAAAGGTGAAAGAGAAAGATTCACTCAACTTAATGCAGAATTCCAAAGGAAAGCAAGAAGAAATGAGGCCTTCTTAAATGAACAGTGCAAAGTAATAGAGGAAAACAACAGAAAGGGAAGGACTAGAGACATCTTCCACAAAAAATGGGGAAATTAAGGGAATGTTTCAAGTAAAAATGATCATGATAAGGGACAAAAACAGTAAGGACCTAGTAGATGCAGAAGAGATTAAGAACAGATGGCAAGAATACACACAAGAACTGTACAAAAAAGACATCAATGTCCCTGACAATCACAGTGATGACAATGATCTTGAGCTGGACATTCTAGAATGTGAAGTCAAGAGGACCCTAGAAAGCACTGCTAACAACAAAGCTAGTGGAGATGATGGTATTTCAGTAGAATTATTCAAAGTCCTAAAAGAAGATGCAATTAAAGTGTTGCGCTCTATATGCCAGCAGATTTGGAAAACACAGCGGTGGCCACAGGATTGAAAAAGGTCAGTATATGTTCCAATCCCAAAAAGGAATATGCTAAAGAATTATCAAACTATTTAACAATTGTGCTCATTTCACCTGCTAGCAAAGTCATGCTCAAGATAATACAGGCTAGGCTTCACCAGTACACGGATCGAGAACTTCCAGAAGTGCAGGCTGGGTTCCGAAGAGGTTGGGGAACTAGAGACCAAATTGCCAACCTTCGCTGGATCATGGAGAAAACAAAGGAGTACTAGAAAGAAATCTACTTCTGTTTCATTGACTACACCAAGGCTTCTGATAGTGTGGACCACAATAAACTGTGGCAAGTCCTTAAAGAGATAGGAGTACCAGACCACCTCATCTGTCTAATGAGAAATCTGTACAAGAGTCAAGAAGCAACAGTTAGGACAGGATACGGAACAACTGATTGGTTTAGAATAGGAAAAGGAGTACTACAAGGTTGAATATTATCACCCTGCTTATTTAACTTATATGCAGAGTACATAATGTGTAATGCAGGGCTTGATGAATCACAAGCTAGTATTAAAATTACGGGAAGAAACATAAAAAAACCCCAAGATAATGGCAACCGGCCCTATCCTGCCCTGGCAAATAAAAGGGGAAGAAATAGAAGCAGTGACTGACTTTACCTTCTTAGACTCCAAGATCACTGCAGATGATGACTGCAGCCATGAAATAAAAAGAAGACTAATTCTTGGGAGGCAAGCTATGAGAAACCTAGGGAACATAATAAAAAGTAGAGACATTACCCTGCCAACAAAAGTCTGCATAGTTAAAGCAATGGTATTCCCAGCAGTAATGTATGTTTGCAAGAGCTGGACCATAAGGAAGGCTGAGCAAAGAAGAATAGACACCTCTGAAATGTGGTGCTGGAGGAGAATTTTGAGAGTACCCTGGACAGCAAAGAGATCAAATAAGTCGATCCCGAAGGAAATCAACTCTGACTGCTCCTTGAAAAACCAAATATTGAAGATAAAGCTAAAGTAACTTTGGCCATCAAATGAAAAGAAAGGACTCACTTGAGAAGGCCTTGATGCTGGGAAAGAACAAAAGCAAAAGGAAGAGGGGAAGAGATGACTGGATGGCATTGTTGACGCAATGGGCGTAGAGCTGAGCAGGCTGCGGAGGATGGTGGAGGATAGGAGTGCCCTTGGTACGGTGGACCATGGCGTTACAAAGGGTCGGAATCGACTGTACGACTGAACAACAGTACTACTTAGCAATAATTACATGCCATCAAGTTGATTCCAACTTATGGTGATTCTTTTCAGGGTTTTCTAGGTAGAGAATATACAAAAGTGATTTACTATTAACTTCTTCTGAGGATGCCGAAGGATAGTGCAGTTTGCTCATAACTACACAGGCTGGGTCTTCTCCCAATACTACTTACCATATTTGCCAGCATATAAGACACATCAGAGTATAACACACACGTCGGTTTTTATACACATTTTAAAGAAAATATTAATTTTCTACATTTCTTCATGAATTTCCAAAATTATTTATTGTACTAATTTTATAGTTATTTATATCTACAAAAAATGTAATTAGGAAACACTGTGATTTGATATCTTTTAATTTTCATCCTCAAAACCCAGAAATTCATCTCCAGAGCTCTACCTGCCCTCCCATGCTCAGGACCCTTTGCGACAGCCTACAGGAGATGACCTAGAGGAGAGGGGAGGGGAGCCGATCCCTCTCCCCTCCTTCCCTTGCATGCAAACATCTGCATGCACTTGCAGATGTGTGGCTGTCAGCCCTCTAGGCATGAGGTGAACTGGCTGAGATTGAGAGAGGGAATGAAAAGGGGGGGGGGAGGGCAACTGGCGACAAGTGGTGCTGCAGGAAGGGTGGCTTCAAAAAGACTGTTCTTTCCTCTCAAATCCCCAAGAGCAGGGGAGAGGTTTTTTTTAAAAGCCACCCTCTCCTGGCTTGAGGTGATTGGCGGTGAAATAATTTTAATTACTGGCACAAAAGATGCACTCTAATTTTCCGGTGTATTTTAAGGGTGAAAAAGTGTGTCTTATACAGCAACAAATACGGTATGTTTTTATAGTTGGAACATGGTACTACCAATCCAGATACATTTTTATGCATCGCTAGATAAAAAGTTTAGAGCCCTTGTAGCCTGATATGTTTTAGGAATGTCTTGTTCCAGGAGATGTAAAAACCCTAGCTAAAATGTTCCATTGTCATAGTAACATTGCACAATCATACACTTCAGAATTTAAAATCTGTCAGTAATAATAGATTTGCTCAAGGGAAAATGCACTAAAAACCTCAAGAAAAGTAATTACAGCTTTTCATTATGTAGAACCAAGTATAACCCCTTTTAGATCTATACTATTTGTCCCTTCAGGAGAAATCAGAAGTCTAGTAATAAATTGCTATTAGGATGTCAACTTCTTAGTTTCTTGTGTTACTTTACATATTTACTGCATTTATTTTCTGCCTTTCCGTAAAATATGCCTAAAATAGCTCCGGGTAAAAAGAAACTCAATGAAAGCATAAGACATAAAAAATAGAATACAGAATGTTCAGGAAATAATATTTATATTTATTAGATCATCTTCATATTGGTCAGCACCAAGTCCAGAATCCTAGCCTATTTCCCAAGGTGTTTCATATATCCCAAATGAAGAAAAAACAGAACAGTAGAGACTGGCTCAAAATTATGCAACAGAAAATGAATGTTCAGGGAGACATTTTTCCTAGACAGTAGTCTTACAATGCTGCCTCTTCAAGAAATATTAATAAAGGTAAATTTCGCCCTTGCTCGAAAGCCAGTCATATCCGACTCTAGGCTTCAGTGCTCGTCTGTTTATAGCCAAAGAGCCAGTGCTATCTGCATTTGCAGACGTTTCCGTGGACATGTGGCAGACATGCCTCAACACCGGAGTGCACAGGACGCTGTTTACCTTCCCACCAAAGTGGTACCTATTTATCTACTTGCAATTTCTTGCTTTCGAACTGCTAGGTTGACAGGAGCTGGGACAGAGACAGAACCTCACTCCGTCATGCAGTACCTGGGAATCAAATTCCGACCTTCCAGTCAGTGAGTTCAGCATCTTAACCACTTGAGCCACTGTAGTCCCTAGAGAGATATTAACCACTAACATTACCTTACTCAGCTAACCCTAACACACGACTGCTTATCATAGTCATTAAGGGCAGATCTTTATACAGATATGATTGGACTCATCCCACTGGGCAGTGGGATAGATGATAGATGATATACCAATGGAACAATTTCATGAACCTGCTTTCAGGTACAAACTCTCTAAATCAGATGACTAGTATAGGAACCACTTGGTCAGGAGATGAAATGAGAGGAATTACTTCTACTTATTCCACTTCCTAGGATTTTTCTTGTATGAAAATTTGAACTCCCTTAGCTTTGTCCAGCCAGGTCTCTGTAATACACATCATGTAAACATTCTCACATAAGAGCAAGTCCTTTATGACTTCACTGACTAGGCCATCAACTGCTACCAAGACAACTCAAATCCTACTGGCTGGCATAGAGCCTACAAGAAGGAGTAATGACTGGTCATCTCTCCTCTCATAGGTCATCTCCCCTCTGCCCTTGATCTGTAAAATGGCTGAGCCACTACTGCCCCCATATTTCCTATCCCTGAGAAAGAAACAGAAAAATCCCAAACCAAACAAACAAAATAGCTGATGAAAACCTGACAGACACCAGGAGGCCAATAGCCTCAAAATTGCTAATATTAGAATGTATCATTGGTGATCACAATATCATTTCAAAGGTCTTGTGGATATTTCCCTAAATAATGCCTTTGGGTTGCACTCTGGGTAATGGGATTCATAAGTAAAGAAGGCTGTCACTGTCTCTAGTGTACCTTTGAACCTCTGTAGCGAGGGCTTCTCCAGTTGACCTCATGGCACAAGTTAGCATATTAAGAGGAAGTGTTCCATGAGCTTTCAAGTAGTGAACAGCCTAATAAGTTATGATCAGTGCTTTAAATCCAGCAAAGTAAACGTGTGAATGGACATAAAAGAAATGCAGAACACTGAGGATAAGTTACTGCTATAAATGGACAGATGTTACTGTTTGCCCTGGAACTAAGCCCTGTTAGCCAGCTGTTTTTAAAGAGCCCCTAAAAATTGTAAAATGGCCACTCTAACCTTCTCCCTTCCACAGTCATTCACATGACCCATATCATCTGAAGTGAAGGCTCAGTGATGGCACAGAACAGTCACACACACATCCAGACTGTCAACACACATTTCCCCAAAAGAAATCACTACAGTATCAATATTTTGTTTTTAAAAAATACCTTCACAGCTTTAGCTGTTTCCAGTGATTGTTCAGGAGGGATTCCTACTTCTCGTTCTCTTAGTAACTGCTGAATAAAGTAAGTTATGTCTCGTCCTGCAATTGGGATATGTTTGATACAGCTGCCAATCACATAACCTTCAGCCTGAAAGTACAAGAAATGCCTTCTGTGAATTTCAACTTAAAGGCTAACTTTAATCTTCACACAGCCTCAAACACAGGTGCAAAAACTCTTGAAAAGACAGCTGAACACTTAATTACTGTATATAACATATAGTCCCAAGTTGTCTTCTCTTCAACTCCATGCCGTCCAGGTAATTCATTCTTTCATTTTTTGTTATAAGAGGGTAAACCTGGGTTTCAACATACAGTACATCAGCATTTAGCTAAAAATAAAAAAAATCACAGCCCAACTACTACTACAATCCCTGATGACATGAATATAGAAACTCTTAAAATAAACCTTTAAAACATACAGTATAGCTTTTTGTCAATATCCAATACTGAAGCCACACCAGAGATTTCTAAAATAAAGATAAATCCCTAAAAACACTAATATATAAATGTTTCCAATGGCTCTAATATTTGCAACCATACTTATCCTAAAACCTTATTGTCTAAGACAGGAGTTTTCAACCTTTTAAAGCTGGGGGCCGGGTCATGTTCCCTCAGACAGCATCAGGAGCCAGATAGCCATTTTGCCCTTCCTCCACATGGCACTTCCTGGTGTGGTGGAGGTGGGGCACATGAAATGACACTGCAGGCCACATCTGGCCCACGGGCCACAGGTTAAGAATCTCTGGTCTAAGAATTTCTATTATACTAGGCAATTATTTTGCACTAGACAAATTCAGCAATTTTCCAAGCACTAATAAACTGAGATAATAATCTTAGAATTGCAGGACTGGGAGGGGCCCTATTGATTGAGTCAAGTCCCTGTCAAGGAGGCACACTGAGGAATCAAACTCCCATCCTCTGGCTCCAAAGCTAGATACCCTGAACTAGCAGGTCAATCTTTAATAGATTTAACAGATTTAGAAGTAGACATGGTGATTTTAATATCCAGTAAGAAAGGAGAACAAGTGGCTAACATGCTTTTGAATTATGATGGTTGAAGGCAATCTACTATCAACCTGTGTGTTAGATATTTCTGTAGAAAACCAGTACAGATATATTGCACATTTCATTAAATATAACACATAAAATCTTGAAATGTATTTCTGTGAAAGAATGGCTAAGTAACTTGGAAGGAAAGCTACATGAAAATTTAAACACTCATTATTTGCAAAAAAAACCTATTTTAATAATTGTCCAATCTAATCTGCTATGTTATATTTTTTAATGCTAAAAGATGCTATAAAGCCTCAATCACAATAAGAATCCCTTTGAAAAGGCAGTGAAGATCTGACAGCAGTCCACGAAGAAGAGAAGAATAAAACATTCAATTTTTTTATACAACTGTTATTTTTAACCAACTACAGCCCATTAGGTTGAAAGGCAGGATAAAGTTAGAAGTTACTGGAGTGAGAAGTTGGGTTTCCAGCTGTACTTTCTTCCATAACCACACTGATTAAAGTGTTACTCTAGTGGAATAAAACTAGGAATCAAATCTACCCACCCACTGCTATTCAGGGACTTCATAGCCATGTTGGAAAAGTGTATGGAGGTGATCACAATACAAGTAACCACCTACAGGAAAATGGGAGGGTGGCAAGCCCTGCTACTCCAGACTTCAGTTTAGATTTGCACAAAATATTCCTCCTTTTCTCTTATTTGAACATAAACTATGGATGAAGAAGAATGGAAATGAATTCCTTTCTGCCTTAATCTCATTTTTGGTGGTGGCCATATTAGCATTACTTCAAGACAGACGGAATTCAATCTACCTTTGCTGGAAATGACAAAATAAAAATGCATAAAATTTTGAAGCATTAACACTTGCAGGGATGGGTTTTCATATACCACAAGGAAAACATTACAGTCACATAGATGCATTATAACATTGACATAAAAGAGCAAATTCCTCTAAACATCAAGAGGGAGTAAAATGCAGATTAAAAATTGACGTGAAATGCACTTTTCATTCTTACTTCAAGGGCTGTACCATGTTTTACAGCACCTTACCCACCAGGAAAAACTGAAATCAGCCACCATCAAATATGCCATTGCAATGGACAGCCCTGAATACTACCACCTAAGTTTAACAAACCAGTCATATTAATATTTATTTACCACAGGAATGACATGAGTGACGCCATCTCCGCTGTCTATAACCGTTCCAGTCAATGTTCTTTCTCCTACTTGTCTCGATGTCCAAGATGCAGCTAAAGCAAGGACAGCCTTACCAGGGAAATGATTTGAGATTTAGTATTTCATAATCATCCTAGAAGCATATGCATCAACACCAACACATGACACAAAATGATGTAGCATAATTGCACTGTACTATGCAATTAAAGAAAGTGAACCAAGCTAGAAAACTAGACATATTAGCTATTATTATTACGTGTCTAAAACAGACATGAAACTGCCAAAATGAAGCCACCTTTTGGTATGTTCATTCTGCAGTTCCTTTCACCTGACCTAGTGTGAGAGAGATTAGCCAGCAAGACAAGGTAGATATGAAAACAATCAATGAAGAGGAAGAATATTGCTCTGCTTATTTCTCCAAAACCTGCAGCAGAATTCTATACACTTTCAAGAAAACTGAACCCTCATGAAGCAGTGGTTAAGCTGCAATACTGCAACCAAAACTGCTGACAAGGTGAGTTCGATCCTGATGGGAACAGGGTTGACCCAGCCTTCCATTCTTCAGAGGTTGGTAAAATGAGCACACAGCATGTCGGAGGCAAAAATGCTAATTATACTGGGAGCCTACAGGATGCTCTAAGAACTATGGGGTGGTATATAAGAATAAATTCTATTGCTATTGCCCTTTTTCTAACTTTGAGATTCTGCTCTGACATGCATTCAACATGTTCGGACACTGGTACTATCCAATTGAAGTAACAATAGTTTTAAAGTGGCTGAAAATATATGCTCTGCATATTTTCTTTGTAACACAGAAAGCACTATAGCATGGCTCCCTTTGGTAGGTGAAAGGAACCTCCAACAATAATAATGCCATTGTTTCCAGGTACTGACACTAGGAAATGCAATTGCTCCTGTACAAATCACAGCATTCCTGCGGCATTCTTACTGTTCTGCTTTCGCAGTAGAACCAGAGGCATTATCTGATTTGTGAAAAAATCTGTTTTTAAACAAAAATGGATGCAAAGGAGTGTCAAATGTATTATGAGGAAGATTTTTAAAAGGCAAAGCACAAATTGCAATACAGAACCATGGAGTGAAGCTAATGCACTTAAGAATGAGATTCTAATCGAGAATCACCCCATAAAGTTTATTATGCCCCTCATGGCAACCTCCTCCAAACCTAGGGATCTTCAAAGATAGCTGTTTACTGGACTTAGGCAGCAAAATTAGCTTTTACCGTAAACTCTATATGCAAATTAACATCACTATAAGGAGTGACCCATTATCAGCCACATCAAAGCAAAGCAATGTTCTCTGTGCCAATTCAATTATTATCTCACTTTGGTAGGAGAATAGTTTTGCTTTTAATGTTATTGATATTACATGTTTGCTTTCTCCAGGAAATCATTTTTAAATGAAATATAGAAACAATATAGCCATGGAGCAAACTGCTACAAATATGGCCCAGGTCACCTGAGCCTTCTTAGCTTTAGGACAGGGGTTCCCAACCTAAGGCCTGTGGGCCCCCCACCCCTCCAAGGGCATTTGAGAAACAAAATGGCCACACCTTTGAAGCTGTAGGGACAAAATGTCCACCCCCATCATGCAGGCAGGGCAAAATGGGCGTCTGGCCCTCAAAGCTGACTGAGACAGCATGGCCCGCCCCTGCTGGCTTGAAAAGGTTGGAACCCCTGCTTTAGGACTTCAGATCCCTACCCTGAGGGAGGCCCACACCCTAACATAGAATGAGGCCTTCTCAGCTGTAGCCTCTTTATTGTGGAATGCCCTACCAATTTATATATGCCAGGCCCCTTCCCTCAAGGTAATTTGTTAAAGACTGAATTGCATGGAGAGACATTCAACACTAGTCTTCCTCTCCTTTAAATTGATGCATCTGGTTATTGGGGGCAGAGGGGGTTGGTTGGTTACTATTAGTTGTTTTATGTGGCCCATTTGGAGTGGCTGGCAGTTTGCTTAAATCACATTATTTTATGATTTATTAAATTCATGTATTTCAGTCAGGTATGCCAACTGTCCAGAGCGGTTACAACAACCAGCTTCTTGAAACCAAATATGAGAACAGCTGTGTTTAGATTTTTGTTCTTTTCTCAATTAACTACAAATCTTACCCTCCGTTTTCAAGTTTTGAGCTGATATTAGGTTATGTATTCAGTTCCTGCAAATGTACTTTTAACTACATCAAATTCATCTTCTTAATTACCAAAGAGTTGGTGGCAGGTACATAAAATCTATACCAGTATTATTTCTTAACCTATCAGGCTAACAAAAAGTGAAAAGAGAAGCATGACGCTTCAACACTTCTTACCAGTATGTGAACACATAATTTTTAATGTCAGCAAAGTGGTAGCAACATTTCATTACAGATGCAATACTGCACATGGATCTTATCCAGTTTGGCCTCCTAAACTAGGTGTCTTCCTTTAGTGACTAAGAGACTGGTCACACTTTTTAAATTATCATTTGGATCAGATAAAGCTCAAGTATCAATCCTGAATTCCACATTCTGGAGAAGAGCCTATCACCTGTAGATTTGTCTTAGTACGCAAAACTACCAAAAACAATCAAGTATAAACCAAATGATCTCACCTGAACAGCAATGTAAAGCCCAGGAACATTGAATGACTCAAACATGATTTCAGCAGTATATTCCCTGTTTTCTGGAGTGTTTAGTGGAGGTTCAGTCTGCAAAACATAAGCACATTATCAGTTCAACCAAACACTGCTTCTGACAGAATATACAATGCAAATAAGATCTCACATTTTCTAATACAAAAGATGTACCAAGGTGCACTTTCTCATGGACTTTATTACAATACTATGTCTTGATATTGCTATAGTTCTACCATCAAGACCAGGGTTGGGAGATTTGAAGCCACTTGCAAACTGCCAAGGCACCCTAGATTTCATCTTTACCGGAAATCAACAATTGGATATCCAGAACCCTCCAGGTGATGCAACTGTGCATTTTAAAGCTATTTCAGCAACTGCTTTTTTGTTCCCCTGGCCCCTGCAACTGTCTGCCAGAGAGAAAAATATTTAGGAATGTCTCATAGATATTATAATTTCCTAAAACTAGGGAGAAAAGTACCAATGACAGAACTGAATACTTTTTTATCTCTACATCATCCACCTGTAAACAAGGTACCCTATATATCTATAAAATGCAAATTCAGCAGGTTCACACATATTTGCCTATTTTGCCAAAATATGTTTTCTGATGCTAATAAACACTGGAGAACCATTACAGTCAGAACTGTGATCCCCCAAAATAGAATTTCCCTCTGTTTCCCAATGGTTTCTGAGTTCATTCTATATTCTTTAGGTTGGTGTCCCCAACCTTTTTTGCAGCAAGGAGCGGTTTCATGCTAAACAATTTTTCCACAGACCGGCCGTAGTAAAGCAATGTAGAGGAGGGTCCGGCCACCTGCCCGTCTGCTGTGTGTAAAGCCCATGCTCTCGCTCCGTTCACCTGGCAGAGCATGCTGAGGGCAGAAGGCTGCCATCGGGGCTCCCAGCACCACCCACCCGTGGCCCAGTTCAGTACAGCCTGTGGCCCGGTACCAGTCTATGGCCTGGTGGTTGGGGACCCTGATTTTAGATTACTAAAATGCAGAAATATTTTATATTAAAATATTATTAGCAACTTATTAGCATTACTGTATCACAAAAAGGTACATACTCAAAATTCCTGTGCAGTTACTTATTGCATCATACAACTATAGGAGGGACAGGCAATTTTGGTGGGACTAAAGTCCAGATTTTGTCCCTAGAACATGCCAAGGAAGGGGCATACCAAGTCCAGACATGACCCCAAATGCTCCCAAAACATCAAAACTAGAACTCCTAAAACAGCTATTTCCCATTTTGAGTTTTTGAAAGAGGGTAACTTGGGAGTCCATTCCAATCTAAGAAAGCAAAAACTGCTGCTGCTGAAGGCCTGCAATTGTATTTGAACGCACTATGCCATTGTAGACCACAAATAAGTTCTACTGGTGATTGTACACAGACACCCAGTACACAAAGCATTGTGTGTAAGGGTGAAGGCCTAGAATTCAGCTTTTCCTCCAACATAAGAGCTTACCATGCACAGCAATTGCTTTTTATATGGAAGCATTCTATCATAACTCAGTTGCAGTTTAAAGTAGAACATGCCTAGCATCTTATCCATGCTTTTCAAGATTATGAGTTCTCATATGCAGAATACCTTTTTTCAGGGAAAAAGTATCTCTGCATTTCTCTGCATTAATTTCTCCCAATTCAGACACAGTTTTCTAATAGCAAACATATGTGGCACACAGATCCTGGTCCCAACTTGTTCAAATGTTTCCTTCAAGAGTTCTACAACAATCTCTTTAATAAAAGTGGAAGAAACCAAATGTCAGTGACAAGGTATTGTTTCTAAGCAACAGGAGTTGATTCATTACACCCAGTTCTATTCAAAGAGCATATATACTTTACTGTATCTCTGGATAAATCTTTATCTAAAAGGCAGTTGCCAAGACACCACTATTCACCTCAGACAGCTTTTGCAAATTGGGAAAGAGAAACAGAAGAAAAGAATTACCTCACATTCAGAAACTCTGTGGGTTTTTTAACAACGGCAAAATAAAACAAATTAAACCAATAGCCACTACTATACACTGCCTCTACAGCAAGGCAAATGCCTTCCATATAGTCTTGTCTTCTTTTTAAAATAAGACCCTTTCTCATTGTTTTAGTGAAATTTTATTTTGAGATTTTTTTTTATCAATTAGAGGGGGTGCTTTACACTCCCTTGTTATTTTCTAGCTTCTATTTTCTAGTCTTTGTCACTCATATTTTAAACTTTTATTTTTGCACTAAATAATATTGATTTATGATAATGACAATGAGAACAAAAGCAACAGTGTTTCACTTCTACCTTGTAAGATACTACTTCTATACAGCTTTATATAATGAGAAAGTTATGTTGCACTTACCAGTGATAACTTTCGTTCTTCGAGTATGTAGTCCATGAATTCACACTTATGGGATCCACGTTTGCACGGAGCAGTTATCGGAGCTTCAAAGCTGACTGGATTAAAAGATTTGATGTTAGGACTGCCCACCCTTAGGAGCCATTTTGTGTTCTTTCCTCAGTTAATACTTAAGCTGAACACAGGATAAAATATCTCATCTGTGCAGCTCAACTGAGGAGGAAGGATGGGAAAGTGTGAATTCATGGACTACATACTCGCAGAACAAAAGTTATCACCGGTAAGGGCAACTTAACTTTCTCCTTCGGGTAGTCTGTGAATTCCCACTTATGGGAGACTGACAGCTCACACTTACTTGGTAGGCAGGCAGCCGGATGAGATGAATCCACAGTCACATACACAGTCACGTCAGGGAGGTAGAATGGACATCATGGCGAGAAGCCAGGAGCCCTCTGGCAAGGAAGGGAGCATGCCAATGTGCACAGGCCTAATCACCTTCCGGTCCAGCTTCGCAGTCACCTATCTTTGAAGGGCAACGGAGGATGGTCTGCCTGGATTCCTAAGACAAATCCAAGGCGGGTCAGCATAGTGGTAAACTACTTCTGGTCCTCGGAATGAGGAACCTCAGTTGCTCCAATGGCCTCCTCTGGAGTCTTGTCTGCCTCTGTCTGTGGTTCGTCTTCCTCTGAGGAGGAGTCTGAATCACTGGTTGAAGAAGGCAGTATCCTGGGCTGACTGATGGACCTTCCTGTGGACGAGGCCGGAGAGGCAACAGTCCCATAGAGTCCTGCGTAGACCCCGAACGGGGAAGTTCAGCAGGTTGAGGAGCTCCTGCAGACCGAAGGCCGCCATTGTGGCGCTAGGCACTGGTAGCCGAGGATCCAGTTGCCGCTGCCAACAGTTGGTCGCCTATTTTCCTTACAACCGATTTGATGAGAGGAGCAAGTAAGTCCAATTGGAGCAGACGATGGAACTGTAGTGTCACCTTGAGTAGACGGCAGCGAGTCGACTTGAGACAGCTGACAAGTTGGTAAAGAAACTAATGCCCTTCTGAGAAGTGACCTGCCTCTAGGCGGTAGAAGCGGAGAAGGCAAGTGATGAAACGGTACTGGAGGTGGTGGAGAAGTTGAGGCAAACCGTCTGAGGGCCTTAGACGGCGAACCTGAAGACAACAGTGGGTCCTCGAATACAGAAGATCTGGAATCCACATCAGGTGAAGCGAGACACGGTATTATAGCTGAAGGAGAGAACAATGTGGAAGGTTGTGGAGACCTGTTCGGCCTTGGAGTGGGAGGAAGTGAATGTTGGCCTTTAACCAACTCCTTGGCTCTCTTCTTCTCCTCACCAGTCTTGTCCTTCTTTTTCGACGTCTCTTCCACCATCTTGGACATTTCCCTGCTCTTAGATGCCATCTTTGGTGCCGGGGTTTGAGTGGCAACTTGTGAGGCCTGGGCAGCCAAGGAAGGCGACAAAGCCTGGGCTAATAGGTGAACCTTTAGTCGGTTTTGCCGATTTTGGATCGCCACATAAGTAAACTTCTTACAGTGGACACAGGTCTGTGTCTGGTGATTTTCTCCAAGGCAAAAAAGACACTCGCTGTGGCCGTTGGAGGATGGCAATTTCTTTCTACAGCTGGTGCAGTACTTGAAGGTGGCGACCAAGGCCATCAAATTGCCGGGCGAGGGAGAGGAAAATCCTGACCGTCCGCTGCAAAATAGACAGTCAGCGTGGTGCCTTCAAGAAGGACCGACAGCAAAAAAATTGAAGAGAACATCGGCAATCCGCGAGGGAAGGCGGTGAGAATTTTTTTTTAGAACTGCCGCTTCTCCCACAAGGGAAAAGGGGGGCGATTTTTTCTTTTTAAACTGAGGACTGCTCCCCGCAAGGGAGAGCTGGTCAGCTATGAGTAATCTTGCCCAAAGGCAAGATCACCCCAAAATCTGGCAGAAAGGCTTAGAAAAGCACCAGATTTTTTTTTATATTAAGAGAGTTCTCCAATGAACTCCAGTTCTGCAGCGGAAAGAAGACAACTGAGGAAAGAGTGCGAAATGGCATCTAAGGGTGGGCGATACGGTGGGCGGTCCTAACATCAAATCTTTTAATCCAATCAGCTTTGAAGCTCCAATAACGGCTCCGCGCAAGTGCAGATCCCATAAGTGGGAATTCACGGACTACCCGAAGGAGAAGATACTATTCCCAATCTCTGATCCTTGGGATGGGGAGGGGGTAGATAGGTCACACTCACCAATAGAAAATAATGATCTTCTGGTTCTGCCCTTAAATACTTGAAGATAACTTGTTCCATAAACCTCTCCATCAAGTCCCAGTCTTCAACAATACCATGACGGATAGGCCACTATTAAAAAATAATTACATTATTATTATTATTATTATTATTTTGCAGTTATGCTAGAGTCACATCAATGGAATAGTATCACATTCAAGAAGACTTCCACATGCATGCACATGAATTCCTCCTTGCTCTTAAGAATGCTATTTTTTTAGCGAAAGATGATACACACACAAAATGTAGTGGTAATACATGGCTTCTTTGTATTGCACTTGCTTTATTTAACAGTTATCAAAGTTTTATCCTGCATTGTAGGAAGAAAATATTTTACTTTAGATTAAGATTTGTCCCATTATAAGCTAAACAAAGTAGAAAGTGAGGAATAATGGTCCAGTACAATGTACTGAACAACTGTACAAAAGAAAGGGGGAAACATATTACAACACATTCCTATGAAGAATCCTGTGATGAAAAACATGCAACTGAAAAGTGAAAACTATTCTCAAAGAATTTGTAAGACTTCTTCTTCCTCTTTCGTGTTCAGATCAAACTTTAAACTGCCAGAACATGGCCATCTTCTTGGCTTTGTCATTGGCCAAAATTTAATCATCATTGGTATGTTTCTGACAGTAATCAGCAGATCACCAAATGAGTCAGATTTTGAATCTCTCCACATTCACACAGCTTGTTGTTGTCTGCTATCAGCCCCCACTTACACATACTGTATGGGTTTTACATTTAGGAATTCCAACTTCAGCCTATTCATGGTCCTCCAAGTGACATAGGGGAGGTTGAGTTCCTCAACCATATCCTCCTTTAATATTATTCCTTATTCAGTAAACTCCTTCTTCCCTCTTCTAATTGGATTTTCATTTTTCCCCATTTCATTTAATACTTATATACCGCCTTACTCAGGCCAATGGCTGACTCAAGGCGGTTTACATAGGAAACGAATGACAAGAGCAAAAATACCATATACAGTAAAAAGTTCCACAATTCAATACACATATACTCAGTCATAAACAATAAAAATTCAGTTACAGTAGAATACAAAATAGCCCCATAAAACAAAGGCAGCAGCAATACAAGTATCAATAATACAATATAAATTTGAAAACATTTTGCTCTTGTGTACCCTCAAGAATGTTTGTTCTGGCCACAAAGCTCTTCCTCAATCTGAATCAACAAACATGGGGCACATTTTCTTTCAGAAAATGTTGATGTTCATTCTTTTGGTGTCTGATGCTACTTCTCTCCTTATCTTAGGTGGAGCAATACCAACAAGAGAGTACATTTTCTCAATCAATGTAGGTGTGAGGCACCCTGTCACAATACACACTGTTTCATTAACAGCAATACTGTATCAACTTGTTTTACGTGTGCATATGCTCTCCATAATGAAGCAGCATACTATGCTGCAGAGATGATTGGGGCCAAAGCTGATGTATGCAGTGTGCATGGTTGAGTCGGCTTTGGCTGAGTGGGCGGTATATAAATTTGACAATTAAATTAAATTTAAATTAAATGCACCTGTATAGTCTGTCAATTTCCTGATAATATTATTCCTCAAACTAATTTTAGCCTTGGGATTCAGGCAATGCTGCTTAAAAGAGCATATTGTCAAGTGTCACACCAGGATATATCAGTATGGAGCAATGCTGTAATTGATTTCCTTGTCACGTAACATCCAACTTGACTCCTGCATCTCAATTTCCAAGGTGGAAGACACACACTTCAGTCTTGCTTGGGTTAGGCTTCAAATGATTGATGGTATAATATTGTCCTAATTCTTCCAAGTGCTCCAGTACGTTTTTCAGTAATCTCATCAAAACCTGATCTTTGTGCAGCCATTGCTGTGTCATCTGCATAAAGGTAAAGGTTTCCCTTGCTTGGAAGCCAGTCGTATCCGACTCTAGGATGTAGTGCTCATCTCTGTTTCAAAGCCGAAGAGCAATGTCGGAGACAATACACTTCCTTGTGTTAGTCCATTCCTCTGCAACCTCTATCTCATGTTCTTACTACTCATCATCACGTAGAAGCTCTAGTTCTGGAGAAAGCTGCCCAATGACTCTAGTAAGCTTACTATCTTCAGTAAAATTATTTAACTTGCATAGCAATATCCTATGATTTACAGTATCGTGCACTGCAGTTAGGTCAATGAAAACCACTCCCCGTAAATAGCTTTCTTTCAGAACCATCCTCAGTGTATTGAATAAGGTTAAGAATTTGGTCATAACATGATCTGCCCTGCCTATAGCCTGCTTGCTCCTTCATGATCTTTCCATCAATAAATTCAGAAACACGACTGTAAATCATCTAAATTTCTAAGGAGATTCCAAACTCATCTAGCTAAAGCTGCATCAATTCTTCCTCAGCTTCAATGGCATTCCTGAAAGGGATCCTTGTTGTACAGTGCCTTATATCTACCCAGCAAAGGTGTAATGTCATCGTCCAGGCCTTAAATGTACTGAGTGCAGCATCCTCTTGGAATAATTTTCCTTGATATTACTTTCGCAAGATGGATAAATTCATCATATTATTTGGGTTTTGAGTACTCTTTTCCATACATTTATTCAATTGCTCTTCAAAATCCACACATTTAGCCTTCTTAAAATTAAAATAGCTACAAAAAGGTACCTTCGGTGTTTCACTACAGCAATTACTGAACACACGATGGGTCTATGCTGAGTGTGTGGAATTGGAACTTCAACAACATTCATACACTCTACTGCTATCTTCTTGCTAACAAAGATGTTGTCTAGATTATAGCCTCTTCACCATCTACTGCTGTTAAAAGATGCAGGCAGTTTTGGATCATGGGCAATTAAAGGTTATTGGTGTCTGCCCAACATACAAGTTGTGCACCAACATCATTGGTCTGGTTGTATCCCCAAAGCTCACCATAACAATTAACATCTCCAATAACAAAATTTATTTGATCACTTGTAAGAAATAAATCACTATGAATAAAAGGTACAGTAGAACTCTGGATAACGTCGGTACCTGATAACATCAAATCCGCATAACATTGTGTTCATTATGCACCATGTGATGCTCGGGATAACATCACAAAAAGTCTAAAAACCGTCTTTATCTGGAGCATGATCCCAGATAAAGTCGTTTTTTGGACATTTTTGCGACTTTATCCGGAGTGTCTCCCATAGGGACCACATAACCTCCAAATCCGGTTAACAATCAGACTTGTGAAAGCAAGTATGGATGTTATCTGGAGTTCTACTGCATACTGATAGAACTATTCCAAGAGACAGAATTTGTCAGTCCTAATAGGAATATGACATCAAATTTGAAAGAAAAAAAAACCAATGGCCCATAGATTGGAAACATTCAATATTTATTCCGATCCCCAAGAAAGGAGAGGTAGTAACAGTAGGACCATGGCATTTCCCCAAGCAAACAAAACAATTTTTCAGGATATTGCATCCTAGCTGTTTATGAAATCCATACCCTTATTTTATTTGAACATTTCTGAGTTAAAGCATTAGCATGGTGTTTTATATACTTTAATCCAAAGATAGAGTCTACTATGCAATAACTGTTCCATTTGTCTCAAACAGAAACAAAGTCATAGGATAGCTTTGCCTAAAATACCTTTGTTGCATATGTTGGTTTTTCTATTGCTTCATCCCCAATAAAGAAGTCTAGGTCATCCACACCTTTCATAACTCTTCTTTGTGCTTGGTCGACAACTTTGGCCGATTCCTTAATAGCAATACCTATAATTCAAGGAATAGAATACATCAAAATTACAAGACACTATTGTGTCTCCAACATTTCAAATACAGTAAAACCCCATATAATGATTAATTTGTTCCATGGGTCCGGTCGCTATGCGATTCTGTCATTGCATGATTTTTCCTATGGAAAAAAAATCATACAAGGATATTTTTTTTGCTATTTTTCCCAATGAAAATTTGTTGTATAATTTTTCCCACAGGGAAAATCGTTATGCAGGGCACAACTTTCTTTAAAAACCTAATTGTTATGTGATTTAGTTGCTATATGGGGCGTTCGTTATACGAGGTTCCACTGTACTGTGTACTTGTTGCTGCAAGCACGCACTGTCAACAATGGAAGAGGTTACTGTTCCTGCTTTTAGCAGCCCAGAATCCAACTATGTAGAAAAACTGCATTTAAAATGCCAAATTGCATAGCAATGAGGCTTGGAGGGGGGAAAGCCGCTGAATACTTTATATTGTTTGAATTGAATACTGTATAATTTTATTGTTTTGTTACTTTTTATTGCATTGTTATATTTTATTGTATTGTAAAGTTTGATTTGTTGTGAGCCGCCCTAAGTCGGCGTATGCTGAGTGGGTGGCAAACAAGTCAAGTCAAGTCAATCAATCAATCAATCAATCAATTGCTATTAATGGGAAGAATGTCAAGTAGTGCTTTTGCTATGTAAATCTACCAGGAGCCATAAATGTAACTTTACTACACTTACACAGCTCCATTCCCATCCAGTAAGCTATCAGAATTTTATTACATTACCAAAACTTTCCTGGTCTTGTCTAGTTCCAAATCTTTAGTTTTACTGACTTCTTTTTTGAACCAGAAATATAAATATCACTTGCTATATTCCTCTACAAAGCTGTCCTTCGAGTTCTAAATGTGCATTTCACTCCCCTCCCCAAGAAACTAGACTCTAAATACAAAAGGAAAAAATAGGTTATAAATAGAAAATGGAAATAGTGGGCCAATTATAGCTGCCAGAAAGCTATTTTTGAAAGGCACTAACAGCTGCTAACCAATGATGTAATGCAGAATTTTTTATTGAAAAATGTCCAGTACTATACTGAATTTTTTCAATGGACAACGTTCCATATATATAAACCTTTTGTGCATGCTAAGTCTCTTTAAAAGAGAAAATCTTTTTAACAAAAGAAAATGTTGCTCATATATTTCTGTATCAGAACTGCTTAAATCTAATAAGTCAAGTATCTGCAAACAATGACAGCGCAGCTGGGGTTACCCCAACCATCTCCGTACAAGGTAATTACTCTGCTGAGTATGAGTGGACAACTGCAGCATATCGTGCTCAGCCAAAATTAGTGGTGTCAACAGTTTTCAGTGGTTTCCTCCCATAAATCTAAATAATACATAGGAAAGTATTATACAATTTTAAAATAATCTAACAAAAATAATCTCTATATAAAACTCTGCATTTGTTTGAATATATTTAAACCATATTACTTGTGCTGCACTTTTGTTCCTGATCAAACTGTTCAGCTAAAATATCTATGGCTTTCCATACAATAAAATATTCCAAAATATAAGTCAAATCAACATGCCAAACTACTAGATACTCTGTTCAGAGTATCATGAAACTGTGTAGAAAACATTCTAATTCTAATTTTTTAGGAAAAGACATACAACAGTTTCTAAAAATTCCATGCCTTGTAACAGGTATCTCTGCTACAGTTAGGAAGCACAGGGAGAGTAGCAACTAAGTCAGCCAACTCAGTCAGCCAACTCAGCCTACTCTCCATTTAAGAATCTATTTCCCTTGCCAAAATGAAACATGTAGCAGAACAGCCTCCATCGAAAGAAATAAAGATGAAGTTATATTTGTTTCCATGCAATGGACAGAGTACGGACTTTGGGCAATTTGTTAGTTTGTTTCAGCATATTTAACAAAAAAATAACGGAGGCTGTGACTTTAAAGCCACCAGATTTATTTAAAATGTGTTTTCATGAATTACAGTCTACTTCTTCAGAGAATCTACTTTTCCAAACTGCAGGCACATTTCAAGATACTGCTTAATTATAAAACATAATGGATGTTCTTTGCAGGTGGCTTCCTATATTAAAAATTAACTCACAATTTTTTGTTGTGGAAATATGGGCAAAGCATTATGTCATCCAAATACTGTAAATGTATAACCAGCATGACCGTAAAGGAACACACTTACTCCAAGTGAACATATACTAACTGAAAGGGCAAACAGGGATTTCCTAGAACCAAAAGCCCGATATAGGCAGACTCCTGGGACACTGGCTGACAGATCCGATCTAGTCAGATCAAATTCCACTCATCAGTATTTTATACATGGCTTCCACTTATGCAACATGACTTTCATTTCCAACATACTTTTTCTGGAGAGTTCCTCAACCCTCCAGAGCATATTTTGGGGGGAGTACATATGCAGAGAGCTAGCAGGAGGAGGGATATCCATTTCAATGAAGATACATAGTCCAGTGACAGATGGATACTGCTGGATTTCATTAATCAAAGGCTCACCCTCTGACTAAGTGCATTCTAAGTTCTTAGAATATATTTGCAATTCTGGATGTACAAACAGGGATCATTTTTTTAAATCCTGTCATACATAAGCCATATAATTATAGGCTCTAATGGACAAATTTAGAATATAAAAGAAGAAAAACAGCAGTGATTTTTAAAATGGTGTATTTGGACTGCTGGAACTAGAAATTGAAATTGCAACTGGGTACAAATGAGTACATTACTACAGAGTTTAAAGATGGAAACTGTTCCAGGAATAAAATGAAGCAACTGGTTTGGAATTTTGCTGCATATGATTGAAAGCTTTGAAACCAAAGATCAAGGGATTTGTACTACACTAGATCTAGTGTAAACTAGTGATTAAACACACTAGATTAAAGTCTTACAAGTCAGATAACTAAAGAAAATACAATGAAGGTTTTTAACAATAACGTTGTAAAAGATATGTTAGACTACATTTAATGTCATACACACTCATATCTGTACGAATGCTCAGTGCTGAGAATTAGAAAGAAAGAAAAACTATTTCCCCATAAAATTCTTTGGCCACACCAATTTCCTCAAAACCTATGAAAAAAGCCCATTTTTGCTGTAAAAATGCATACCTACATACCCAATATGTGAGGACCAGTGGGGTTAAGAGTAAAACCTGGTCATCTACCATCATCCCTGGCTGGAAATTAACAACAACATTCCTATAATACCCTCGTTCAGGATACCATAAGTTCTAAGACAGGATTTCTTGAACTGTGGGCTAAAACCCATCAATAGAGACTCTATGTGCAAGCACCTATATGATGAGTAGAGAAAATGGGAGCAAGTAATGTGATTGGGAAATCAATGTTTGAGTGGGAAAGAAAAAGAGTCTTTGTTGTTGTTGTTTTTTTTGGGGGGGAGCCAGAGGAGGCTTTAAAGCAGTTTGATTTTTAAGAGGGGCAATTCAAGAATGAGTTATTAACAGTGAATGGCCTTTTAGGTTTCTTCCACGTGAATAGGAGTTCACTTTTGAATAAGAATTATATGTCACTGGGGAGGGGGGTGTCAAAAATTTAGAGATGCTTAGGTGGTGCATGACCAAAAAAGGTTTGGGAACCACAGCTCTAAAGGAAAATGTGAGACATAAGAGAGAAGTACAAGTCTTGTAGCTGTTGCTGCTATTATTAAAACTGGGAATATGGAAGAGGAAGATAAGGAAATAAACCTGATTATAAGTAAAAATTAAGAGAAGTGCTGCAGGAGGGAGAGATGAAAGAGGCTGGATACTGTGGCTAGAGAACAAATGAAAAAGGAAGAAAAGCAAAAACTGGGGTTAAGAATACTTGGAGAGACTACAAGGCTCAAGAGGGAAAGAATGGTAAAGCACTTCTAGGTACTCTAAAACAAAACTTTGGAAAGGGTTGCCCTAAGTTGAAATCAATTTCACAGCATGGAAAATTTATTTATCATAGGGTTGTGTTAACTGTGATCTTCCTGATATTGCTGGACTGGAAGCCAGCATCCCTAACAACTGATTACCCTGGATAAAATGTGATGTGTGTTGAAATCCATTAACATTTAAAGGGTACAGCTACCACCCGTGACTTGGAAACTCTAAATCAGGAGTTCTCAGCCTTTTAAAGCCGGGTGCTAGGTCATGCTCCCTCAGACAGCTTCGGGGGCCAGACGGCCATTTTGACCTTCCTCCACTACATGGCAGTTCCTGGCGTGGTGGAGGTGGGGTACATGAAATGGTGCTGTGGCCCGCATCCAGACCACAAGCCAAGAATCCCTGCTCTAAATTCGGTCTGAAATTCAGAAAGCAGGGCCAAACCAAGCCACAGCTAGCAAATCAGACAGCACTATACAGTAGTATCCCATACAACAATTTTAATCCGTTCCACAGGGCTCATTGTTGTATGAAACAATTGCTATACAGTATGATACATGCATCGTATAGCAATTTTCCCTATGGGATTCATCGTACAACGATTTTTTTGGCTACGTGATTTTTCCCAATGAAAAATTGTTGTACGTTTTTTTCCATAGGGAAAACCTAATTGTTATGCAATTTCGTTGCTATACGGGCAATTGTTGTATGAGGTTCCACTGTATATGCATCAGGGTATGATATGCCTATACTAATAGCAAAGAGACAGGGAAGATGGAATTAAACAAAGAATACGAATCTGTTCTTTCAATGATATCAACAAATGCCAAACATGCATGAGAATTTGAGCAAACACACTGATTTATACAGAAATGTTTTCATTTGAATTAACAGCTTGAAATTTTTGAAATTACTATTAGAAAACATTGCTTGCCTAATAAAGACGGACTGCCAATAACTCTACATTGGGTCACACTTTGCAACATGTGACTGTGATTAGCATAATCATTCATAAATTTCACCTTGATAGTAAGGCAATAAATCTTTCCATTTTATCAACTGATATAACAATCAGTTTATCAACTTATATAACAACCCTTCAAACAGTTCTCTTCTGATTTATACAATAAACTGGTAAGATTTATTTTTCCCAAAGAAAAGGAAGAGTGTAAGAGGTTATCTGTAAGAAAATCTATTGTTCATGAATACTGCAATACAGTTATACATTTGGGGGCCTAAATTTCGTAACTGTGTGAAAAGGCTATGTACAACAGGGCTGCTAAGGATGAACTGGTACTTGGAGAAATTGATTTGGTTTTCTCCATTAATCTCCTTTTGATCTTATTGCAGCTGCTTCAATTTACTAATCAGAGAAATTAAGCATCCAACTAAGACATGGCTAAACTAATTAGTCACCTAGTGCCAAGATACTGAAAAGGTCAAAAAATAACAGATTTCCAAGATCAAGTTAATTCATTTTGACATTCTAATCAGAGTAATGCTAGCTAAAAAAAATAGATTTTAATGAAAAGCAAAACATAGTCCTATGAAATCTCCTGAAATCTTTCCAAGGAACGTTTGAAAACTAGACTGAATTTTGCCATTATTTATTAAGAGTACAACAGAAAGAAAATAAGAGCAATTCTTCCTTCTTCAGTCAAAAAAGAAACAAAATAACAATTTCTTAGCATTATTCTAAAGTTAAATTAAGTACTCATATTGTTAGATTTACATGGGTCTCTTTCTAAACAGAACACAGGTATTTTATTTTTTCAAAAGCTGATGCCTACTTCCCTCCAAATTTACATATCAACAGGAAGTAAATAGCACTAGTTGTTTATTATTGGAACTTTTAAAGGGAGGCGAATCAAAACATTTCATCAAAATTTAAAAAGCTTCCCATTTTCAATCGAAATATTTCCTAATTTTAGTGAAAATTTAGAAAGACAAATGAGTTCTTGGAACGCTAATCTAAATTTATTTTTTTGTTGTTGTTGATGCAGAACAACAGAGTATGTCTGTTTGAAGCAAACAAAACAAAGCTTACATGATGGAATGATGAACTGTGGCTCTGTATTACCAGCATATCCCAGTTTGGTATACCTGCAAAAATAAATAAATCAGTAAAATTAGCAACAGTGTGACAAAAAAATCAATGTCACAGAAACGTTGATTTGCGGAAATATTCACTATTGATGCATATCATTATTAATATTTCATACCCAGGCTCTTTATAAACAGGCATCAGACAAATTTAAGGACTTCCATGAATGTAATTCCCTTCCTTTTAACTTAGAAATAAATGCAATAATTATATTATCTAGAATATATTATACACACCAATTTAGGCTATACAGTACAATGTTATCTTTTAGTTTAGGCATCTTTCACATATTCCTTACAGAAATAATTACTAAACAGCAATTGCACATAAGCAGACAACAATGTTTTATATTTTACAGTACTTTGAACCTGCTTGCCTATCGATCAGCTGCTGTAAAATTTCCAAAATTCATTTCACTTCATTTCACCCTACCTCCAGACTACGGTTTCCAAATAATGCAAAACTATCTTGTCTCTTATCAAGTACAAATATAGCCATTCAATAATCACTAAACAACAGTCAAAGGTTTTGATGTTTTAGTCTACATGTATAAAAGCTTCCCTTCTGTGGTGTTTTTGAGCCAGGCAATTGCTGAGAAGCTTTATAAAGACTTATCTTTTGATCATGAATGTTCACATTCTATCCACTTCTAGAATTTTTGGAAATTTAAATAATTATAATATAAACCAAGTCTCAAGCAATTAGAGCTATTTTAAGTAATAAACAATTATCTTTACTCTGCTGAATAACACCCACTTCACACACTCAAATTTAAGCAATCACGCTCAGCGTTATAACATATAACAAAGCAATTATTATGATAGACACTTACAGAATTAGCAACTCATTACTTCTAAATCTCTTCAAAAAATGACAACTCTCTTAATGTTTAAGATTTGCACTTTACCAACTGCTGAACCACTAACACTGCACAACAAAAAAATTGCTACTGGGAATAACACACGTGAGTTACATAGCTAGTGTGCTGATACTAAATCTGAACTCAGAATTTGCCTATCATGTACAGATTTTAAGTTGTAGGTGTGCTATAGCTGTTCAAATAGTATTGGGTAATGTATTTTTACATGGAAACGTTATAACAGTTAGAGCTACCACTATGCCTGCTGCCGCCTCAGCTGAATCACATCCCTTGGTGGCATGCATGTTCCAACAGCGGCCAGGCATGTCTGGGCAAGTCAGTGGGCTGACATCAGAAACAGGTACAGTGGAACCTCATACAATTGCCCCGTATAGCAACGAATCGCATAACAAATAGGTTTGGGTGGGTGGGTGGGAAATGGTGTCCCGCATAACAATTTTCCCTATGGAAAAAAATCATACAACAATTTTTCAATGGGAAAACCACTTAGCAAAAAAAGAATCATTATACGATACATCCCATAGGGAAAATCGCTATACAGTGCATACATCGTATAACAATTGTTTCATACAACGAGCCCCGTGGAACGGATTAAAATCATTGTATGAGGTACCTCTGCATATAAGGTGAGATGGACCAAGGGCTTGTCTCTAGTGCAAAACCATCTTATAGGATAGTACAGCTAGACCATAGTGAGTCTGTTTTGAGCTAAAGATGAGTAGGCACAGCTGTGTTAATAAACTGGACAATTTCTGCTACATTTGTGGCAAATATAGCCTGCGTGATCAACGCAAGGTCCTAACCAAAAGGGTGAGATATGCTTACTTAAGATCCTGACAACAGAGGCAGAAATGGACTTCAGATTTGGATTCAGCACACTTAATTTAGTATAGGACACATGGAGTCAGACCAAGTAGCAGACAATATATTATTTTATTTTATTGTGATGCAGTGTAATTGTTCTTCCTTCTCAAATTGGCCATAAAGGTAAAGGTTTCCCTTGCTCGAAAGCCAGTCGTATCCGACTCTAGGGTGCAGTGCTCATCTGTGTTTCAAAGCTGAAGAGCCAGCGCTGTCTGCTGCTGCAGACGTTTCCGTGGTCGTGTGGCAGGCATGACTAGACACCGAAGCGCACGGAACGCTGTTACCTTCCACCGAAGTGGTCCTTATTTATCTACTTGCAAATTCTTGCTTTCGAACTGCTAGGATAAATGCTGAGGCTTTGAAGATCTAAAAATTCCTTCCTGAACTGTATTTTCCAGAATCAATTTGTTCTCACCATCTTTGATTCCTATACTGAGCTGAAGGCTGAACTTGACTGCCTTATAAGATGCTTTTAACTCTGTTTTTCATTCTTACATAATTCTATTATTTTATCTGACAGTCAATGAAATTTACTTGGTGTGTGCATACATTGTCCCCTTCAGTCTCCTTATTCTTATATTTGTTCAGGTTATCACACATGAAGAAGCATAGAATACTTAGCCATCTGAATAATGCTACTAAAAAAGTAGGACAAAATCATGGTATTGCTCTGGATTGCTTTCTAAACATCTTCAAACTGCCTAGGCAGTGTGCTTTGTTCTTCAATATACTGGACCATCGAATATTCTGCAACTCTCCCATGTTCTACTGGCAGGAAGCTTATGCCCCCTCCAGGCTATTTTCTTTAGATAACAGCCCCTTTTTCTTGCTCAGAAGTGGAAATCTGCCTTTTAATTAGGTTATAAAATAATAATACAGTAATCCCAAAACTTGAGGTGTACTTGTAAGCCACCTCCTGCCTCATATTTTGTGGTTTTGGTAGTATATGCAATCCTCATAGGGTACCAGCAGCAGAAAATTGTTTGCTTGACATAGTCACATTAGGTAAAGGTCACCCTTGCTTGAAAGCCAGATGTATCAGACTCTAGGGTTCAGTGCTCATCTTTCTTTATAGCCAAAGAGCCAGCACAGTCTGCGTTTGCAGACATTTCCGTGGACATGTGGCAATCATGCCTAGACACCAAAGTGCATGGAATGCTGTTTACATTCCCACCGAAGTGGTCCCTATTTATCTACTTGCAATTTCTTGCTTTTGAACTGCTAGGTTGGGAGGAGCTGGGACAGAGACAGGTACTCATTCCGTCATGCAGTACTCGGGTTTTAAACTGCTGATCTTCTGCCTCCCAGTCAGCATCTTAACCACTTGAGCCATTGCATTGCCCACATTGCCCATCCCTTACATTAGGACATTTCAAGTGTCCAGTGACTTCATCCCACCCAATTTAGAACCAAATTTTAAGCATTAGAAAGATTAGCTGGATTCAACTATTAATCACAATTACCTGTACAATCCTTTCCATTAAGCTAAAGCTTCATAACATCTCTCCCCCCCCCCCCCCCCTATTTCAAAGAAACATGAAGAGCTGGTACTACCTTCACTTTAACCTTTTGGACTAGAAACAGCAATACGCAAAGATCCATAGAATGGATCAATGGTAGATGTGGAACTTGAACACAGATTCTGCAAGTGCCGATCCAATTATTTTCTGATTGCTATTGTGCTATCAGTAAAAGTTTACAGATGCCTAAATAAAAAACAATAGGAAGCTCTTTATGGAATTTCCTAGCTGTAAAATTCTCTATGCTACTAATCTGAGAAAAGTTGAAGGAAACCAACACCAGCATTCTACTCAAAGTTAAATCAGCTAAAGCTCACATAAATTAATGGTATCCATCAGGTACAAATAAGATTGTGATTTCAATGACTTCAAGTAGATATTTTTATCTGTTGCATACTGAATTGTGTGACTGACTCAGCATTCAACTGATAAATGTCTACAGTGATTTTTTTTTTAAAAAAAATCTGGGGCAATTTGCCTCCAACTTTTATGCCATTTACATAACTATGCAAGAAGATTTTGTTTCAAGCAAAGCACTTAGTTATGGAACAGCCTTGGGATGTCAATAAAGCACATCCAGAAGAACCAGTCAACCAGAATTGATAGACATCTAACATTTTTTAAAATGTGATAATACAAAGCACTACTTAGCTTGCAACCGATTTGGACACTAATATATTGAAAGTTAAGTGCTGAATTTAGTAACATAGGACTAATTCCTTATATGGCAGTATATATAGTAATAAGTAGACATTTAGTAAACAGCTATTTATGAAAAGAATTGTCAAGAGCAATACCTGTTAATTCAAAGCATGTCTAGACTACCACTAAATGTGCTCTTTTCAGCTCTTAGGAATCAGTCTGGGTGCAATGTGTCCAAATTTCATGAATACTAGAGCGCTGCCACCTCCTCACAAGTTACATAAGAACATAAGAACAGCCTTGCTGGAACAGGCCACAGCCCATCCAGTCCAGCACTCTGTCTCACACAGTGGCTCACCATTTCCTTCAGGGTATTATTCCCAAGCAGATGCCTTCTTCACCTGTTTAGGATTCCCTGGAAATGGCATTGAGAGATATCCTGCCTATCTCTCCAACCTGGAGGTTGTCCTTAAGTATCCATAATTATAGCCATTGATACCCTTGTCCTCCATGAACTTGTCTAATCCTTTCTTGAAGCTGTCAAGACTGACAGCTGTCACCACTTCTTCTGGCAGGGAGTTCCATAGACCAGTAATCCTCTGGGTGAAAAAGTACTTTCTCTTATTTGTTTGAGAACTAGTACCCAAAAGTTTCATGGAGTGTCCCCCAGTTCTAGTGTTATGCGATAGGGAAAACAGTTTTTCCTTATCTACTTTGTCCACACCGTGCATGATTTTATAAGCTTCAATCAGGTCACCTCTTAGACGCCGTCGTTCAAGAGGGAAAAGGCCCAACCGTTGCAGCCTCAGATGGTAAGGAAGGTGTTCCAGTCCCCTAATCATTCTGGTTGCCCTCCTCTGCACTTTCTCCAGCTCCATAATATCCTTCTGGAGGTATGGCAACCAGAACTGTACACAGTATTCCAGATGGGGCCTCACCATAGATTTATAAAGAGGCAAAATGACACTTGCTGACTTATTTTCTATACCCTTCCTAATGATCCCTAACATTGAGTTTGCTTTTTTCACTGCTGAGGCACACTGGGTTGACACCTTCATTGAGCTGTCCACCAGGACACCAAGGTCCCTTTCCTGGTCTGTCGCAGAGAGTTCAGACCCCATCAGTTTATAAATGTAATTGGGGTTCTTTGCCCCAACATGCATCACTCTGCACTTACCAATGTTGAAACTCATTTGCCACTGTTTTGCCCACTCCCCCAGTGTCAAGAGATCCCTCTGGAGCTCCTCACAATCTCCCACAGTTTTCACTACCCTGTATAATTTGGTGTCGTCAGCAAATTTGGCTACCTTGCTTTTTACTCCTACCTCTAGATCATTTATGAAGAGGTTGAAAAGCAGGGGTCCCAGTACTGAACCTTGGGGGACCCCACTCTTTACTTCCCTCCACTTGGAGAAGTGTCCATTTAGTGCTACCCTCTGTTTCCTGTCCCTTAGCCAGTTGCTGATCCAGAACAATACCTGTCCCTTTATTCCATGACTGGTAAGTTTATTCAAGAGCCTTTGGTGTGGTACCTTGTCAAAAGCCTTCTGAAAGTCCATATAAACAATGTCACCTGGATCCCCCTTATCCACATGCTTGTTGACACTCTCAAAAAATTCCAACAGATTAGTGAGCCATGATTTGCCCTTGCAAAAGCCATGTTGGCTCTCCTTTAGCAGCGCCTTCTCTTCTATGTGCCTATTAATTCTATCTTTTAGGATGGTTTCCATCACTTTACCTGGGACACATGTCAAACTGACAGGTCGGTAATTTCCTGGATCACCCCTGGATCCTTTTTTGAAAATTGGTGTTACATTCACTACCTTCCAGTCATCAGGCACAAAGCCTGATTTGAGGGAAAGATTATATATTTTGCCTAGGAGATCAGCAATTTCATCTTTAAGTTCCCTGAGAACTCGTGGATGGATGCCATCAGGTCCTGGTGATTTGTTAGTGTTTAGCTTAACAAGACATGCAAGGACCTCCTCCCTGGTTATTTCTATCTGGCTTAATTCTTCAGTTTCCCTCCCTACGAAGATAGGCTCTGTTTTGGGCATGTGGTCTCTGTCTTCTTCAGTGAATACTGAAGCAAAGAATTCATTGAGTTTCTCTGCAATCTCTGTTTCCTCTTTAATAACCCCTTGCCTTCCATTGTCATCTAATGGTCCAATGGCCTTCCTAGTTGGGTTCTTACTTCTAATGTACTTAAAGAAGTCTTTGTTATTTCTCTGAGTATTTTTGGCTATACGCTCCTCAAAGTCTTGCTTTGCTTTCCTGATTGTTGCCTTGCATTTGTTCTGCCAGAATTTATGTTTCTGCCTGCTGTCCTCATTCGGACAAGCCTTCCATCTTCTAAATGAGCTTTTCTTGATCTTGATCACTTCCCGAACAGCTCCTGTAAGCCACATCGGAGTCCTCTTGGACCTGGCAGTGCCCTTTTTCCTTTTGGGTATGCATTCCAATTGGGCCTCTGTTATTGTTTTTGTAAACAGCCTCCATGCCTCTTGGAGTGTTTGGACTCTCTCAATTTTCCCTTTCAGCTTCTTTTTTACTAGTTTCCTCATCTTTGGGAAATTTCCTTTTTGAAAATTTAAGGTCTCTGTGTTAGATTTTATCAGTGACTTGTGGTCTATGATCAAGTTAAACATAATTGAGTTGTGGTCACTGTTCCCTATTGGATCAGTCACATTAACATCTTGCACCAGATCCTGAGTATTACTCAGGATCAAGTCAAGGATTCTTCTACCTCTAGTTGGGTCTTCAACCATCTGTCCCAGGGAACAATCATTTAGCATATCTAGGAACTTTATCTCTTTATCATGTTCACCCAGTCTATGTGAGGGTAATTGAAGTCCCCCATTATAACCAGGCTTCCCTTCTTGGATGCCTCCTTTACAACATTCTCCAACTGACAGTCTCCCTCAGGAGTTTGGGTCGGAGGCCGATAGTATATGCCTACTGTTAGACCATCCTTGTGGCCTGGTACTCTTACCCACAGAGCTTCTAATGGTGACTCCAAATCACCTAGATATTCCAATTCATGCGATTTTATCACTTCTTTGACATACAAGGCTACACCACCTCCCGTTTGCCCCTTCCTATCCTTCCTGTACAGTTTGTAGCCTGGGATAACTGTATCCCATTGGTTATCATCCGTCCACCAGGTTTCAGTGATACCAATAATATCAATATTCTTATCTATTGCTAAGTATTCCAGCTCCCCTATTTTGTTCCGGAGGCTTCTGGCATTTGTATACAAGCATTTATATATGCTTCTCTGACACAGTCTTTTGTGTCCAGTTGCATTGTTAGACTGCCTCTTGCATCCTTCTGCTAGAATGCTAGTGACTAGCTCCTTGCTCTGCTCAGTAATTTTTGCATCCTCCTCACTACTCAAGTACACACTTTCCCGAACCGGATGCTGCCCAGCTCCTGTCGGCTTTCCCCCAGTTATCAGTTTAAAAGCTGCTCTGCAGCCTTTTTGATGTTGAGTGCCAGCAATCTGGTCCCATCATGGTTCAAATGCAACCCATCCCTCCTGAACAGATTTGGCTTGTCCCAAAATGTTCTCCAGTTCCTGACAAATCTGAAACCCTCCTCTCGACACCACCGCCTCATCCACGCATTGAGGCTTCTGAGCTCTGCCTGCCTGGTAGGTCCTGCGTGAGGGACAGGCAGCACTTCTGAAAATGCTACCTTGGAAGTCCGGGACTTCAATCTTCTTCCTAACAACCTGAATTTGGCTTCCAGGACAGACCGCTTGGCCTTCCCAACATCATTGGGACCAACGTGTACCATGACAACTGGCTCATTCCCAGTTCTCTCTAACAATCTATCTAGATTCCTTGTGATGTCTGCAACTTTTGCACCTGGCAGGCAAGTCACCATATGGTTATCATGTGCATCACAAATCCATTTCTCTGTATTTCTAATTATTGAATCACCTAGTACAAGGAGCCTCTCTCCTGCAATCTGTTCATCTACATGCACCTCATCAACCATATTAAGGGAGAGAACCTCAATTTGTTCCTGTTGTTTATCTTCCTGGATCTCATCAAGTGTGATGAAGGAGAGATCATCAGGTGGAACCAGTTGTTCCTCTGTGTGTTCCTCATCAGGTGTGATGAGGGAAAGAGCCTCAAATTTATTCTGTAATTTCAGACTCTCAGAGTGATCCCCTACTCTTCTCCTCCTTTGAGTCACATTCCTCCAAACATCTCCCTCCTGAGTTAGTGAAGGGCCTTCTCCCTCAGAACTGTGCCCTGTCTCTTCTTTGTCCAGCATAGTCTGCTCTGCTCTGTCCAAGAACAGCTCAAGCTCCTTAATTTGTTGATGGTTAGATATGCGGGCCTCTAGCTGCTGGACCTTCTCTTCTAGTAGTGCAACCAGCTTGCACTTGCTGCAAGTGTAGTTCTCCATATTCTTCTTTTAGAACTCCTGTTGGGGGGTTTCTACTTTTTTCAGCGTTCAAAAATATGGTGTCCTAAGCACCTCTGGTCTGCCAGTCACAGTTTCAACTGAAGATCAAAGAAGAAAATAGATTTTTTTAAAAAACTGCCCTTACCTACCCAATGTTACAATAGGCAAGAGGAAAATATTAAACTTTCCCTGTCCCTCAGCAGAGCAGGGGAAATGTTTCATCCTGCCACGTGGTGAAGTGGCTCATCAACCACTTCGTTTTATAAGCAAAGGGTAGTTCCAGGTATTTGGATATAATTTAGCCCATCCCCTTCCTTTAACCCAAAAATAAGCAATCCTAGACTGCCACATAATTGTCATGCTCTCAAATGTGTCCTTTTGGAAATCGTAAATCTCCCCTCAAAAGAAGATGGGGGAATCCTAAATGAAATCAGCTGCCTAACTGCATTGAATTCTACAAACCTAGGTCTTACATGCAGATGCCATGTGGGCAGAGAAGTGTGACATTTCCATTAATTTAGGAGCCTCCTTGCTTCTCTACCATGTGCAGGCTCTACTTTAACAATCTCTCCCCCTCCCCAATCACACACTAACATTTATACATAAAGCAACAGAGTTCATCTACTGGCATCCTAAATTATTCTTCTTCCTCACATGAATAGAATAGCTGAAATCTTTTGGGGGAACATTCTACTTACATAAGAGGAATTATGTCATTAGCAGCCTCATCCTGATGAAAGGTTGTTTTTTTAAAAAAAAATGGGGTACATGCAAGCCAATGGGTATGCCAGCATCTAAACTAAGTTTTGAATTGATGGCAATCTGCAACTAATACCAACATACTTTATTTCATTGTGCAGACAGAGCTGAATAACAGGACTTTGATCTATAACTTTTAAACCCTTTTATTCTTTTTGAATAAAAAAAAGCAGTTCAAAACCAAACAAAAACAATCAACCTAAAATGGAACTTGCCAAATTCCATACTAGAATAGGTGTTGACTATATAGGATGATAAATTTCAGGAAAAAATGGTCAAGAAAATTAATCTCATTATATTGTGATCAATACAACAACCTGTACCTATGTTACTATGACATGGAAAATTATTCTTCCTGCAGGTAAGAAGAAGAGATAACTTTCAATGTCATGGATAGTGAAAGTTGTAATACAGTAATTGACTTATACAAACCGAAAAATCTGCAAGAGCCAAGAGTGTTATCTTAGTCATATAATTTGCCTTCCAGTTTAATAAGAGTGTACCGAATTGTGGTTGACCCTTGTTTCATCTCCAATCTGTTTTCCTTCCTATAGAGCAAAATTGTATATCACCATCACTAACTGGCAGTTCCTGCATCCATGCTCCACATCTTAAAGCAGCCCATGCCATGACTGAATGTGCACATAATACCAAATCAACATGAAACCAACAAACGTTTGTTATACAAGCAGAGTAATTCCTGCCAAAGTAGTAATAAAATATCCATGGCTGAACCTGAAACCCTGAGGACTAACGGCCTTGGTGAAGTCCACAAGGAAGGGTGATGGTCCCCAAGTAAATTAAATCCCACTTGAATCCATCTTGATAGAGGGCAACAGCTTCATCAATATTAGCCTGGGGCTGAGGACTTTGTGTGCCAAAAGGGCTCAGGACCAGAAAGTGACCTGCAGAGATGGATCAGTTGTATGGGTGTCACGCTGGGATGTGGAAGACAGATGGAAAGGCAGGACATTATATTCACAGGACAGTCTTCATGGCAGATCGCCATGAGGATCACCAATATTCAGAATCGAATATGGCACAAGACGACAAATAGTTCATTTGGTAAATTACTAAAGACTTCTCCATTCTTTCTCTAATACGCACATATAATACCATATACCCTAAAGCTGGCATACCCTCACTAGGTTATAAATCACCCCCCATTGGCTGTTTCTGGTTAAAAACAGGGCATGAAACCCTCCTTGAAGATCCTTGGCAATGGTCAGCAAAAGCCAAGCAAGCATATCTGCTTGACACAGATTCCTGGCCATACCAGAGAGAGGTCTGATACCCCACTGGTTGATCTTTTCCTACCACCAAAACTAGTAACCAAAATGTTATATGAACAGTGATCACTGCATCATCCATGATTTAATGTTTGAGTCAGCTCTTGCAGGATAAAATCTTAGACAATTCTTCATTTCAGTGGGAAAAGCAAGCAACAACAATTTAGCCTGAGGAACAGTTTCTTTTAAACCTTCTTTTGCTTTGCACATATATGACTTGACAACAGACCTCAGTGGGTAAAAGAAACAAACCAGAAATAAACTCTGACATAATGATTAAAGCAAGCTAGGATTCATACAAGCTTCAAATTGGGGGCTACAAACTTTTCTTTAAAGGAAGTGTTTTCGTGCTTTTAAATGAAAACGAAGCTTGAAAAATTAATATATTAGTCTTAAGAAATGCTGATAAAACAGGGGGGAAAAATCTTGCTCTGATCTTTTTAATAGCATGCCCACAACAGCAAGAAATGTATTAAGGTGCAACTATGGTACAATTCCCTGCCATGTGCCCAGTTTTCCTACCTAGGAGGCATTCAAGCCTTCTTATATGAGTGATTCCTAGATGATACAGCAAAGGCCAGGTGGTGCTATAAGGGCACTCATTATGCCATCTGAAGGCCTCAGCACAGATGCCTCTTCCATAAGCCACTGCCAGATACCATTGCTGCTTCCTGTACCAGCCAAACCTTCTTCCCTCTCCATTTGCTACTCCCACACTTTTTGCTTCACCAACCCTGACAAAACAGGATTTTAGCACATAGAATGTGAACAGAGATGAACTTCTGAAATACTGCAGGAGGTTGACTGTGGAAGACATGCTAAATGGTAGATGAAGCACTGTGCTGATAAAATGTGAATCACTTCTTCATTTCCATGTACTTGAGCTACAGTGATCAGAAAGAGATAATAGATTAATATTGCATTTTCACACACACACACACACACACAAACACACACCACTTTGCCAAAAGGACTGCAGATGGTGAGGTTTAGATTTTTTAATGCAAAAGGATAAGGAAGATGGTTGTTCTGTTAGCTCCTGATGACTTCTTACACAGACAGTCTGAAAGATTTTCCAAGATTGGGTCTTCTAAGAAGAATTAAAATTAAGATCCTATTAAAGTAACTATTCCTTGCTGGAGTTTAGAGCACACCAGTCTAGAAATGTTTATTTAGAGAATTATAGAAGATTACAAGCAACAAATCGTACGGTTGGAAAACTTTAATGCCATTTGTCACATTAACACTGCTTGAGTCATCACAATTTGTTTTCTAAGCATAAACTAATCAGCCATAGAACAAGGTTGTCTAAAAATTCTGAAGTAATTCACACACAAAAAAACCCATGCCTCAACATATTACTGGTAATAGGTTTTTAATATATCCTAAAAGATTAAAAAAATCTGAATGCAATTATCATGCACATTCTTTACCCTAATATTATGAATAACAATTAGCTAAAAGAGCTTAAACCTGGGGGGAAAAACATACATAGCACATGCCTGTCAAGTATCCCGTATTGGCCGGGATTTCCCATTATTCTGCACTTGTTCCTCCCCTTTCCCGCTGCGTCCTGTATTTGAACAGCGGGGAAAGGGCTTACTGCGCATGCACCGACACGGTGCGCATGCACAAACGGGTTACTGTGCATGCACGGCCACATTGCACATGCACAAATGGCTTACTGAGCATGCGCATCCATGTATGCACAGTAATTTCCCGTATTTTGCAGAGCCGTGCTTGTCAAACATCTAGTGCAGGGATTCTCAACCTGTGGCCCGTGGCTTGGATGCAGCCCGTGGCACAATTTCATGTGGCCCACCACCACCTCCACCACACCAGGAAGTGCCATGTGGTGGAGGAAGGGCAAAATGGCCAACCGACCCCCGAAGCTGCCTGAGGGAGTGTGACCCGGCCCACGGCTTGAAAAGGTTGAGAACTCCTGACCTAGTGCAAAACTGCAGAGTCCAATGAAAGAACTGAGGTCAAACAGTGAGCATGGACTTACAAAATGTACAAAAAAAAAAACCAGATCTTGCAAAATCTAAAGGGTTGCAGCTTAGTATTTTACACAGGAAAATATTCACTACATTTAACTACATCCTGAAGTCTGCATGGAAAATGCTAAAATGCACTTCCAGTAAAGTTTAAGCTCAAATTGTACAACTCAGCATATCTAAAAATATTTGTCGCTACTTTAGCAAAAAAAAGCAGACAAATGAGTCATAAAACTAAATAAAATTATTGGCAGACACTCTGGCCATTTGGTACTAAATCTGATTGTTTCAACTATTTCTTATTGCAAGAACTAAATTTAAAATTAAACAGACATTTCACGTCTAAAGTAATATAATAATCAAGTCATTATGTAAATAAAGCAAAAGACTAGAGAAGAGGGGTGGAAATGTGGTAATAACAGAGTAGATTTTAATTTAAATCGGATTTTTTTAAAATTTAAATCGGATTTTTTAAATTTAAATTGGATTTTTTTTTATTTAAATGCTTTTTGAGGAAAAATCTCTCTAAAGATCATGTTCTAGTTAAGATACTTTATAGTCCAAAGGTTATCCATCATGAATTTAGTTTTTAATTATGTGGCATAAGGCTGTATTAATCCATTCACAATGTTATGCTCTCCCAGAGGTTTCTGATCATTTGGGGCAATTTTTCTATCTAGAAGATATTATCAAATCAAATACTTGGTTTTGCTGTTTTCAAAACTGTGCATTTGGATCTGCAACGATAGCATGCCTCCTTCATAGCAAAAAATGTTATAAAATAAACATCAGAATTGAGAAAAGGACCTTAATCCCATTGTTCCTCTGCAAATCTATGTACACAAAATCAACCCCCTTACCTCTTAAGTGCTGCTACGTTTCAAGAAGTTCAATGAATAGGTTGTTTGGAATGGAATAGCACAAGGAGCAAAGTTTGAGGAGGGAGAGGCAAGCAGTAAAATAAAAGTGAAACCTTTTGAGGACGGAAATCTGCATCTTGAGATCTTTATTTGTATAGCAGTCTAAAGTTTATCATATGGACCTGGCTGATGTAGTCTTTATGTAGAAAATCATGATTTAAATCGAGCCTTACTGACCTATGATTTAAATCGTAATTTAAATCATGATTTAAAGCAAAGTGATTTAAATCAAATCCACCCTGTATAGATCACAAGAGTTATTCACTCAGCAGCTACCAGTTTTCCTTCAGCTTCTTGCTAAGCTAAAGTTAAAAAGAACAGGCCATGTCCCTTGAGAAATCATAACCTTAAAATACTCCTACCACTTCCAAATCAGAATAGTCAATCACTATTCCGTAGTATGACAGATCTGATTCTGGCTATTATGGTACAACAAGGACCCAGTGGATCTGATCATCATGATTGCTAAGAAAACAACTGAAACAAGTCTACTACAAACGGATACACACATTTACAAAAATATTGGTATGATTATTGCAACACATTGATACAGGGGTTTGCAACCTACAGCCCGTGGGCGGAACCAGGCCCGCGGCACCAAATAATCTAGCCACCGCTGCCGGAATCAGCCACAGACTTATTTATGGTGAGTCCACGGCCATTGCAAACAATTTACTACAGCCATAAATGAGTCTGTGGCCATTGAAAATGCATTTATGACAGCTGAGGACGCATTTTACGGCACCAGTCTGGCCTGCTCAGCTGTCTGAGGGGGCGTGGTCTGGCCCACAGCTGAAAAACATTGAGAACCTCTGCTATAATGACAGAAAACAGACATCAAGTACAGTATGTACAAAATAGCTACCTTCTCAACAGGCTTGATGTAAAGCCCATAAATCTTAAATTCATCTAATTACAAAGTATAACTTAAACAGAAAAAACCACAATTCCTTATTACCTGTATCCATCAATATTTCAACGCAGTTGAACATCACACAATGCATCTGTTAATGAACTGGCAAAATGCAGCTGTCAATTTCTAACCATGGCTTTCTTAAGTCTCCCTTGTAAAGTTTCCTTTAAATAGGAAAACATCCTTCGAGTTGTTCAGTTTCTTACAGACAGCATCCATATGATACATGCAAAGTATCTAAGAAAAATCATGTTTCAGGGAATCATAAAACTTTGTAAGCGGCCAAAGCAGGAAATCCACAGCTAAATCCACATCCCCAAGAGACCATCTAGCGGCCTCTGTTACAAAACCTCCAATGAAAGAGAGCCCACCGCCCTGATTCCTAGGAATGAATATTTCAGATTTTCTGGGATATAAGTACCATGCAGTACATTCAATTCTGGGAGTTCTGCGTTACTTCATAGCACATTTCGAACACCTTAATATGGCGATGGTGCACCTGGAAAAAGACCTAAATTAGAAGACTCTGAAGCTTAGCCAGGTCAAGCTCTGTCCAAGCCTTCTTTTCCTGTCCCAGTGCTAGCTGGGAGCTTTTTTTCCCTCAGAAAGTGCCTGTCAGATGGGTAGAATTCCCAGAATGAAACATCATGCTACAGCATTTGTTGTCCAGGAAGTCTTGAATCCATTTCTTTAGATCCTACCCTCTGGAGCTACAGAAAACAAAATTCCTCCACTTTCACATGGGAGACCTGAAATATCTAAACACAGCCATCTTACTACTTTTCACTCTTTTATTCTTCTGGTTAAGCATAACTAGTACATGTATAAGATATGGATAAACAGCATGCTAGTTCACTCAATAACTCAGTGAGTTGGAGTACCTGGGTGAAAAGCCAAGCATAAGAAGCCCAACTCCCCACTGTGCCTCCTCCTAGGACAGTGATGGCAAACCTTTTGGAGACCGTGCCCAAACTGCAACCCAAAACCCACTTGTTTATCGCAAAGTGCCAACACAACAACAGGGGAGGAAGGAAACACTCCCATTGAGCTGCTGGACATAGTGGTGGGGTGAACTCTGTTTTGGGGGGAGGGAGGAAGCGCTCCCATTGGGCTGCTGGGCAAAGGGGTGGGGACAACTCTGTGCTGGGTTGACTGCACAGGTGCCCACAGAGAGAGCTCTGAGTGCCACCTCTGGCATGCGTGCCATAGGTTCTCAACCACTGTCTTAGGAGAACAGCCAACATGTGTGGCCTTCAGTAAACTACATGTTCCCAGAGCAACCCTGAAGAAGGGTTAAAATCTGTGTTAAAGACCATTAAAAAGAACTTTAATTCCTTCAGAAATAATTACTCAGAAACACTACCCATCACTTAAAATGGATGGAACCCCCGGAAACTTTAGCCAAGTTTTAGATGGAGAAGTTGATTATACATATGTGTGTGCACGCAAGAATACTGATAGAGCATTCTGATATCAACAAAAAAAATGGTGTTATATTCTACTGGAGATATACCCCAGTAGAATACAATTATTAATTCATCCTTGCAAGAGAGCACTATGTCCTGTTGCTCAAAAGAAACAGCTATCCACCCACTTTTAGAAAAGTTAAATGGGGCTACACATATTAACTATAGGGCTATAAGCCAATCCTCCACTTATGGTCAAGGTCATTAACACAGTGGTGGTTGACTAGCTGCAGGCATTATTGGATGAAGCCAATTTTAGATCAATTCCAATTGGGCTTCAGACCTTACCATGGCACCAAAACCATACTGGTTGCACTGTGCAGTGACCTTCTCTGGGAAGAGAACAGGAAGGCCTCATCCCTCCTGATGCTCCTGGATTACTCAGAGGCTTTTGATACCATCAACAACTGTATTCTTATTGAAAGGCTGTTGGAGCTAGAAATCAGAGCTACTGTATTACTGTGGCTTCAATCCTTCCTTGACAACTGAATTCAGAGAATCCAAATTGGAGAATGTGCTTTAGCCCCACGGACACTCCAATGCAGGGTACCTTAAGGATTGATCATCTCCCCAATGTTATTTAATGTTTACATAAAGCTACTGGGATCATCCAGAGGTTTGGAGTTCATTGTCATCAATACGCTGATGATATCCAACTCTCTCTCTCTCTCTCTCTCTCCTTTACACATTCTACAGTAAATGAAGTCTGATATAATTTGACAACTGTCTGGCCTCAAAAATGGAACAGACAGGAGCAAACAAGCTGAAACTTTACTGAATCCCAGAAAGTAATGGGGGTACTGCTGCTGGGGCGCAGCATCGACTAGGGGGTCTGGTCCTTAGTTTGGATTGAGTTGTCCTTCCTCTGAGGGACTAGGTTCACATTTTATGGGGTCAGTTTAGGCCTGGTCCTTAATCTGGAAGAACAGATGTCAGCAGTATCAAAACCCACATTCTTTCACCTTCATCAGATTGCCAAGCTGTGCCCCTACATGGACAGATAAACACTGACAACTCTGGTCTACATGCTGGTAGTAGTCTCAAAGATTGACTACTATAACACTCTCTAGGAGGGGTTTCCCTTTACCCTGACATGTTAACTACAACAGGGCCAGAATGCAGCAGCCAGGTTGATAACCATGTTGAAAAAAAATTGAATATATCACCCCAGCCCTGGCCCATTTGTACTCACTCCCTGTTCCTTTCCATATCTAACATAAGGTCCGAATGTTGACATACAAAGGCCTATACAGTTTAGGACCTTATTATCTGTTGGAACATCTCTCCCAAAGATCATCTTCCTGCATCACCCAATCATCTCAAACTGTGCAGCTCCATGTACCAATGCCAAGAATGGTGAGGAAGACCTTAATGAGGAGACAAGACTTCTCGGTGGCAGCACCCACATTATGAAACACCTTACCAATGCAGTGGAGCTGTGCCAGGCTCCATCCCTGGATATATATTTTAAACAACTGAAGACTACACTGTTTAAGGAGACTTTTCAGAATAGTCTCCCTGTAGCAATTTAGCCTTAGGCGCTTTGGTTTGTCATCAGACTTGAAAATTGGTAATTTTCTATTACACACATGTTGAAATTTTACTTATGTAAGCCACCCATAGTGGGAATATTTACCAGATGGGCAGTGCAAAAGTGAAATAAAAATAAAATAAAGAGTAATTCAATCATAAAATGACAGCAATCTGCTAGGAATAGTTGTAGCTATGATTTCCCTTTATCTAGCAGGTAGTTAGTCTAGTTGGCCTAAAGCAGTAATGGTGAACCTTTTAGAGACTGAGTGCCCAAACTGCAACCTAAAACCCACTTATTTATCACAAAGTGCCAACACGGCAACAGGGGTGGGAGGAAACTATCACATTGGGCTGCTAGGCATTGGGGCGGGGCAAACTCTGCTGGGGAGATGGAGGGAGCGTTTCGATTGGGCTGCTGGGCAGAGGGGCAGGGCACACTTTGAGCTGGGGGAGGAAGTGTTCCCATTAACCTGCTGGGCAGAGTGAACTCTATGCTGGGGTGACCACACAGGTGCCAACAGAGAGGGCCATAGGTTTGCCACCACTGGCCGAAAGGGTTTCACCCAACTCTAGGAAAGATAATGACTAATAAGAGTACAGCCTGTGCATTTTAGCAGGTATAATAACTTTTCATGTACCTCTTATGCTGGTGATCTTCTTCTCCATTCAGAGGTCCAGCAGCCTTCCAGAGGAAAACTGTATTATTATCACCAGCAGAAAACAAACAATGGTGTTAATCACTCAGCAATGGAGAGTTTCCCCACTTTCACCAACACCTAGTGACCCCTAGATCTTACTGGGCACAAAGATTACTTTAAATTCTTGGCCAAAAGAGTCTGAGGTGCTCTCTCTCTCGCTCTCTCAATCACCAGAATAGGAAACTGAATTGCAACTTAGAAATTACCTTGAATATAAAAACAAATTTAGTCAAAGATGTAAACACGACAATCATTTTTAAAGAAGCACAAGATCAACTGCTAACAAACAGTGCAACTGTCACTGGCACAATCAAACAAAGCTAATACACTTCAACAGAAGGTAGCTGCATTTTATAGGAAACCATGTTCTTCGTACAAAGAAAGATACTGTATACCGTATGTACTGTATATACAATGCTAGACCTTGGCTATACACCACTAAATAGTGGTAGGCAGAAAGAAATTACACTTTTTTTCTATACACATCATTACTAGAAGTAGGGAAGATAATAAAACAAGGATCCACTGCTAGAGAGCCAGTTAGTGGAACAATTGAAAACACTTGTCAAAAAAGTTTGTCTTATTTTACCTTTTTCTTGGGATAAAAACCTCCTTTAATTTCTAACATACAGTAACGTGCAAAAGTTTTAGGCCACCACCAGCTGGTTTGGAGAAAATTCAGCGAGTGACCTGAGGAACTATAATTCAGACAACAAATGTCACCTAACTTGGCAAAGGTTGAAAAGGGAGTCAGCAGAAGAGAACTGAATTACGGGGAAATCCCGGCCAATACGGGGTACTTGACAGGTATGCTGTATCTATCCACACAACTTTTTGCAACCAATTGAGCACAGCACAGTGGACTGATTATTGGATATACAGTACTGTACAGTAATATTAAGAGACCTGGATTCACAAAGCTTATATTGAGCAGTCAACACAGTCATAGCATCGTCTATTTAATTCAATAATTGCTGTGCATACAAAAAGTAAGCTTTTAACTGTCCTAATGCAGTGCACTACTCTATTTTGAAGGCCCTATAACAGAGGTCCTCAACCTTTTTAAGCCGGGGGCCAGTTCACGCCTCCTCACTGTTGAGGAGCCAGACTAGTGATCCTGCCACCAGCAGTGGAGGAGTGGTGGGTTCTTGGGGTGGTCCCACCACCACCTCTGGCACTGGGGGGACTAGTGGGTGGGACCACCCTGAGCCCCACCACTCCCCACACACCACCAGCAGTGGTGGGGACAACCCTAAGCGACCCACCATTCCTCCACCACCACCACCCTGAGCCACTCAACACTCCATCCCACACCGCTTCCCTGCCTGGAGGAACTGCATAGCGTGGGTGAAGGAGGTTTCCAGTCTATCCTCGTTGCCTGCGCTCTGCCAGAGCGGCTCCCAGGAAAGACGCGGGTGTCCGCCTGGAATGACACATTTAGCCAGGGGGCCCTGGGAAAGATGTGGGCGGCTGCAGGCGTCCTCCACTGCCACCTCAATCCTTGTCCCCACCGCTTGACTTAGTGTGTTCCTAATGGCGCTCCATAGCAGGGTGGATCTTGTAAGCCTTACAACAGGGGTCTGCAAACTTGGCTCTGCAGATGTTCTTGGACTTCAATTCCCAGAAGCCCTGATCAGCAGGAGTGCTGACTTGGGCTTCTGGGAATTGAAGTCCAAGAACACCTGGAGTGCCAAGTTTACAGACCTCTGCCTTACAACATCCACCCTGCTACGGAGCACCAGCAGGGACAAGCCAAGCAGAGGGGACAAGGTTTGGGGCAGGGGAGGTGGTAGCTGGAGCAAGTACATGGGCTGGATGATTTAGAGCCGTGGGCTGTATTCGGCCCACCGGTCGTAGTTTGAAGATCCTTGCCCTATAAAATCAAGGCACATGTACAAAGGTTGTTAACAAAGTATTTTAGTTCATCTCTTGATGAACCTAGAGTACTTAATAAGTGAGAGATTAGAAATACTGTAGTTCGTCTCTATTTGAAATGTTTGGCACACAGGGCCCATAATTCCCCATTGGGAGGTCCATGTGACAAGCACTTAAATGTGGCTCACCTGGGAGAAAGGTCTCAGTTGGATTGTTCTGTGGCCTAGTTAGTCCTAGATCTGTTTAAGCTATATGTTCAGAAACAAAACTACCTTTTCTGTAAATGGAGTTTCAGCATAGCTAAGACTAACTAGACCAGAGGTAGGCAACCTATGTCCCACAGGCTGGATCTGGCCCATGGCACCAAATAATCCGGACCCCGCCCTCACTCTAGCCACACCGTCGGAATCGGCAATGGACTTGTTTACAACAGCCGTAAACATATCCATGACTGTCGTAAATGCGTCCACAGTTGTTGTAAATGCATAAATGGTGGGGGGACCACCAGTCCAGCCTCCTCAACTGTCTTAGGGAGCGTTACCTGGCTCCCAACTTTAAAAGGTTGGCAAACCCTGAACTAGACCAAAATGTCTTCCATTTTAGGGCTTTCTTCAAGGTGAGCCACTTTATGTATGTATGTATGTATGTATGTATGTATGTATGTATGTATGTATGTATGTATGTATGTATGTATGTATGTATGTACGTACGTACGGTGGTCCATGGGGTCGAACTCGACTGTGCGACTGAACAATAAAACATGTCCATTTCCATGCTGTCCCATAGTGTAGCCGCTGTTTCTTTATCACACTGATCTAACAGGATCTTCAGAATAGTTTTTTTTAAAAAAAAAAAAAAAGCTGTGCAATAATACTGTACAATACTTTAATAACAATTCAATTCTTCAAATGACAACTGATTATTATTTTTGCTATTGTCAAGCTGCTGGGTACAAAAATAATTTCCCCCGTCAAACTGATCAAACAACCATCAAAGAAACACATAATGCCATTTTAAAAGTTTTGCCAATATTTCTGTTTAAAGTGCAAGTAAAATACAAAATACTTGTATTTCCTCTACTGGGAAATGTGACTCCCTCCCACATAGTGAGATGTGCAAATTCCAGATGTATACACACCTCAGTCATCACACGGAAATACTATAGCTTGAGTTGCTACAGGAGTTATGCAGAATGAAAAAGATGCTACAGTATTACAAAGGTTATACAGTAGAACCGTGTATAATGGGGGGAAACTCTGTTCCACGGAGCTCTTCAATGTACGGGATTTTTTTGTTGTGCAAAGCGCATTGGCAATACCCCGCATAATGAAAAATGTTCGTTATACAGGGTTTTGTTAAGCGAGGAATACCTTGCTTAACAAAAACCCCGTATAATGAAAAAAATCACTATGTGGGGTATCGCCAATAGCACACAAATGCTTTGCTGTACGAATTTTTCGTTATACGAAGCGTTCATTATATGGGGTTCCACTGTAAGTTGTATAATATGCAAAGACATTGCTAGTTATATTTTTCTTAAGACCAACACGTATTAAATGTAATTCATCTTGAGCATGGTTTAATAACCAAAATCAGTCAGAAGCTACCAAGCAATAGACTGATTGTTCTAATAGACAATACACATCCTGCCAAAAGAGAACTTGTCCATTGAGAGCACATAATGGAAAGACAATATATACTCTACCTAAAAAGAGTCAGACGTGGCACTTGAAAGCCAAGATAAACTAAATATTGTTTATTTTTATTTATTTTATACACTTGTATACTACCCATCTAGTGAAAATTCACCAGTGTGCAGTTTCATAATAAAATGATAATAGAAACATGAAACAGATTTGCCAGTGCCGCCCCCCCCCCCCCCACTGCCAACCCAGCAATAATAGCATATTAAGTTAAACATTTAAAACTATGACTCCAGGAAAAAGCACAAGGAAGAAGATACATCATTAAAGGCTTGCCTGCAAAATTCAGTTCTTAATTTTTTTTAAATGCCAAAGAAGGGGGCCAGCACCAAGAAGGCTTTCTTCCTAGTTGTTACTTTCTTCACTATTCTTGGTCCTGGGACTTGTAGGTGGATGGTTTGAGCTGTAGATCTTTGGGAGAGACTGGGTGACAGGTAATGAGACCCCAAACTATTTAGGATTGTACGTGTTGAAACTAATACCTTGTACTTAACATGATAAACAACACGGAGCCAGTGCAGCTGGACAACAATCAAAATGATATGTTCAAATCTGCACAGTCCATGCATCACCCTGTCTGCAGCATTTTGAACCTATGTACCAGGTTCAAGGGCAGCCCCAAATAGAAAGCATTACAGTAATCAGTTCTTAAGATTACTAATGCATGGAGCAGTACTGTAAGTGACTTCCTGTCTAAGTAAAAGCACAACTGAGCAATCTGCCAAAAGTTGGAGGAGGGGGGAACAGATCATTGTACAGCAGCAATCTGTTTTTCTATAGAGAACACTGGATCTAGAACAACTCGCAAGCTGAGTACTTGATTCCTCCAATTTGGAGACCAACGCCCTCCCCCTGATTGGCATGGGGATGCCCCACTAAAAGGACCTCCAATTTGCCAGCTTCATTTTATTAATTTTAGTCCATCCCTTTGATGAGGTCAGGCAGTCCTCAAGGCACCAGACTACACCCAGTGCCGAAGAGATAAAGAAATTATAAAGGCGTACCGATGACAGCAAACTCCAAAATCTCTGGATGACATCCCCAATGGTTTTACTTAGATGTCAAACAGCATTGGGGAGATGATCAACCCCAATACAGTGATACCTCATACAACGTCCAAACTTGGTTCCACAAGTTTGGACTTTATACGGATTTGGACTTTGTATGAGGCATGCAAAATCCTAGCCGCAATGCCTCATACAACGTCGTTTCCATATAGATACATTGTACTGTAACAGCATAGACTTCAGGGCAAAGTCAAGGAAACAGACCTGAAACTGACAGAACTTAAAGAAATCATTGTCTAAAGGCTAAACTCATTACATAAACATGTCAAACGACCCTGATTTTAGGGGACAAACCATACAACAAGTTTTTAACTTTTGAAAACTTTATGAAGTGCAGGTTTAAAAGTTAACATGTCCCATCATGCAGCAGTGTTAATCTGCAGCCATGCGGCCGATCATCCATTTTGTACAAGTTCATGCAAAACCCACAAGAGCAATGCATGCATCCCACATTTTGTACTGCCCTAATGCCTCATACAAAGTCGCAGCGACTTTGTATGAGGCAACTTTTTTCAAGGAATTAGGCGATGTTGTATGAATTCGATGTTGTATGAAGCGGACTTTGTATGAGGTATTACTGTACTTTTCAGTATTTTAATATTAATACAGTACTACATCATAGGTACAGAATTAATCTGCAATGTGTTCTACATGGGATACACTGGAATTTGACACAGAGGCTAAAGCTAGGACAATACGCAACAGTTAGATTGCTGGCAACAACGTTATACAGAAAATACATGACACGTTTTTAAAGAATTGCACTGACTCCCAATTCAAGAAAGTGAAGATGCTGATAATAATTTCATGGAGAGGTGGGACGGCTGGGGTGTATGAACAAACAGGGGAAGGTAACACTCCCAAGAAGAAATTGTAAAAATACAAGTGCTTTAATAAAAGGAATAATTCACATATATGTCCTATGCTGAGGTATGTCCGGCATGGTGTGATGATGGTGAGTTCAACACGCAATAAACTGAATCATAAGCGACAGAAATCTCTGTAGTCCTGTGCGCGGAGCTCACTCACACTCCAATAATACAAATAAATCGTGTCCTCGAACATGCATAACAAACTGGGACCCTTGAGAGTAAATTTGTATCCTCACAGCGCTCGGTAAATACATACAGGATCGTGAACTGTTGTACAACTGAGATGCAGTCTCTAAAAGTCCGTAGTCAAGAGATCATCTGTACAGCTCAAGGGGCTGGCGCTGGGGGTGGAAGGTGGAATCCTTCTCCGGGCAAGGGTTCCCAGATGACGAGCATCAATACACGATGGTAGACAATAAAGTTGACAAAGTCACGATGCCCTTCCGGTATATGGACATTTCGAATCTCTTCCTCAAGTTTCTACAATCATATAAATGTACACAATGTAAAATCTACCATTAATGGGTGATATAACACAGAATGGGTGACTAAAACAGAACAGGTGATTTCTACTCTTAAGCTTTCCGCATGTCTTACAGCTCAAGGGGCTGGCGCTGGGGGTGGAAGGTGGAATCCCCTTCAAAGGTGCGCCTGAGCGAGCACGTTTCTCGCATAAGGAATAAGATCCCTAATGCTCCACTTGTCAACCATTTTCTCCAAGAAAAGCATACGATAAAGGACATCAAGGCAGTGGTTTTAGAAACATTCAGACATAGCAAATACTGCATGACTGATGTAGATCGATTTCTACTCCAAAAAGAAGCGTATTACATCCACCGCTTCAATACTTTGGCCCCACACGGGCTCAATACTGAATGGGACCTCTCGGCATTCTTGTGAGATAGAACCACATACTGTCAACTAAGCAGATTCTTGCTGCTTTAAGACATGCGGAAAGCTTAAGAGTAGAAATCACCTGTTCTGTTTAAGTCATTACAATCACATGTCCCGTATCTCCTTAACTTCGGGTATATATAGAAAATATGTGGTAGGTAAGAGCTAACGCGTGCACACAAGGAGAAATATGGCAACAGAGGTGCGATACGCGCAAATGAGAAATTATTAGGTATGTAAGCTGTTTTGACTTTATATGCTTGTGAACGCAATCGTTAGATCTTATGGGATAACATGCGTTTGTGGTGTGTTATATCACCCATTAATGGTAGATTTTACATTGTGTACATTTATATGATTGTAGAAACTTGAGGAAGAGATTCGAAATGTCCATATACCGGAAGGGCATCGTGACTTTGTCAACTTTATTGTCTACCATCGTGTATTGATGCTCGTCATCTGGGAACCCTTGCCCGGAGAAGGATTCCACCTTCCACCCCCAGCGCCAGCCCCTTGAGCTGTACAGATGATCTCTTGACTACGGACTTTTAGAGACTGCATCTCAGTTGTACAACAGTTCACGATCCTGTATGTATTTACCGAGCGCTGTGAGGATACAAATTTACTCTCAAGGGTCCCAGTTTGTTATGCATGTTCGAGGACACGATTTATTTGTATTATTGGAGTGTGAGTGAGCTCCGCGCACAGGACTACAGAGATTTCTGTCGCTTATGATTCAGTTTATTGCGTGTTGAACTCACCATCATCACACCATGCCGGACATACCTCAGCATAGGACATATATGTGAATTATTCCTTTTATTAAAGCACTTGTATTTTTACAATTTCTTCTTGATAATAATTTCATGACAGAAACTATTCTGGATTGAAAGGATTTTTGCGGGAAAAACTCCGCTCAGAGAACACCCAAATGAGGCTCCTTTCATGTACCAAAGAGCTGGATAGAGATGAGTGCTCAATCCATCATGCAGTGCCCAGGTCTCGAACTGCTAACTTCCCAGTCTTCCAGCTAACAAGGCGAGCTTCTTAACCACTAAGCCACCGCAGCCCCAATTTCAACTCCATGAACAGCTTGAAACCTTGATATTTTAGGACACCATCTCCCCAAAGCTTATCTGCCTGATCATTAAGGTCTCTTGGGATGGCCTTCCTCAAAGTCCCAGTACAGTATTGGCAACTGTACAGTATGTAGAGATACATGAGTGGGGGGCCTTCTATACCTTACAGAAAGTCATCCCGTTGGGAGACCCTACTGATGCCTACATTTGACCACCAAATTTAAACCTCTCACACCTCAATGCCTGAGAAGAACAGGTGGTCTGGGTTGAATCTGGTAGGAGATATCCAATAATGTACCAAGATCCCAAATCATTTAGATATTTTGTATGATAGAACCAGTACATCAAATCTTGCACAGAGCATACAGTCAACCAATGTAAGCAGGTCAGGCTCAAGAAGATATTGTTGAACTTTTAATGCCCCACCACTAACCTGGCCACCACATTCTGTACCTGTTGCAACTTCAAAGGAAGCCCCACATAGAGAGCAATGCAATAATCAATTATTGTAGCTTAGGGGTTAAGACGCTGAGCTTGGAGACTGGAAGGTCGGGTTTCGATACCCGAGGGCTGCACATGGACATGAAAGGAGCCTCACTGGGCATCCCCTGAGTGGAGTTCCTCCAACAAAAAATCCTTTCAACCCAGAGTAATCTCTGACATGAAATTATTATTATTATTTACTATTATAATCAATTCCTAAAATTACTAAAATAAAAGTAATTTAAAGTACTGAATAATTATTCTATTATAATAACTCAAACAACTTTGTAGTCAAACATGAATATTCCTTGATAAGGAAAGAAAATATAAAGTATGACAATAAAATATTATTGTACTTGCACAATTCTCTTCTTTACACTGTTAAGTGATGAAGGCTCAAATTACCAAATCTAATACATCATACAACCATCCAGTGCTTTTAGCCAGCTACACTACCATGAGGATTCTCATTAACAAAAGCCTGGCATAGACTGGAAGAGTTATTCATTGACAAGAAACATGCAGAAACAAAGAGTTCAGCACTGGGTCATCTGTTACTACCAAGCAAAACAATATTCAGCACTGGCACAGATTTCATTTCAACTTTTTTAAAAAAATCACACTTCGAACTTATTCAATAGAACATTTTCAAGTATGGCTCAGGGAAATGTTGTTTTGTGTTTTAACTGTGAACAAAGCAGTCATTTCCTAAGTTTCCCTGCAAACTCAATGAGTTTCATAGAATATAAACCAACAAAAGTTAACAACACTCCATATATAATATACTTTTTTAAAAAAAGGTTGACTTGGCAAAATCATTGGCTAAAATCTAGGACTAAGTTACAATTGCAACAGGTCTACTAAATCAACAGTTTCCAGGAAATTTTACTCATCTCTTACACATAGTCAAAGAGGGGCAAAACATTATGTTTACTATATATTGTTATAATCATTCACATACCAAATGACAACCCATTATTTGTAATGAATGAGAATTAGAAACCAGTTTATATTAAGCAACATTTAGCATGGTTTCTGAATTGACCTACCATACTTACCTGTGCCATAAAAAGAGACATACCTATAACAGACACAGACAAATAGCCTGACCAAACCAGGATTTACCAATACACATGAAAACTCAAACAATAATTAGGACAAGTAATAGTTTGGTGCAATGTCTGAAGTAAACCAGTTTGATTCATGTTCTTAAATACTGAACAAGTCAATCCAGCAGGATTCTAACTATGGAGTTCAGGGGACAGTGGGTTACACTTAGCTTACTATTATCCATTTACACTTGTTTTAGCAATGTGTCTTATGAACACCAGGCATATACTACAGCTTTATGTCATATGTGTGTTGTATCAGTGGAGAGCCATAAGCACACTGTTCCAACTACTACTGTGCATCAAGTACAGTATTGGTACTACCATAAGTCATCTTGACCACCAAAGTGATTGTATGCAAATGTTTGTAGCGCAGATCAAACTTCCAAAGCTATGCATACATGTTCCGGAGACACAGAAAGGTGTTTTCTACAGCATATTTAGATCATTTCAACATTGCACAATGTATCAGCAAAATAATGATGTTTTTAACACAGCAAGTAGTTCCCATCAGCAACAGAGACAGATAAAAAAACATAATAACCCAGATGTTTTATTATTTAGTTGTTTATTGTATTTATCACATCTATAGACTGCCTTTCTCCCCAACAACTCAGAAACCATGCAACCACAGCTACTACTCTCTGGTCAGGCTGTCATATGTTCACTAATAGGGCCCTTGGAGCAATCTGGAATTAAGTCACCTGTTACAGCTGTGCAGGGGCTGCCTGATAAATTCTAGGAATTGTAGTCCAAATTCACAGATGCACCCAGCTATCTCCAATCCTCTTGCAGCTTCTCACTCCCTGCTTTACTCACACAAAACAGTAACTTTACAACTGACAAAAAAAGCCCCAAGAGCAGCAAAAGGGGCCTTTTACAGTTGCATAAAGCTCTGCAAGATTTAGTTTTCAAAACAGAAAAAATGTGTCATTATAAAGTCTACCACACTGGATCATCATAGGCTGACCATACTAGGATATGTCCTAAAAGAGAGACAGCACAAAAGTAAAGAATCACCACAATATCCTGATAGTTCCAGTCTTGAACTGTGGCAGAAATTCACTGTGCTCCACATGTATCAATTGTCCATCAATTTCCCCCCTCATCTAGGAAGGCATGTTTTGTGTTTCTCAACCTTTGGTTTTTGGACTTCAATTCCCAGAAGCCTAAGGCAGTTTTCCAAAGCACCAATCAGCCAATGTGCTGACTGAGGCTTCTAGGAATTGAAGTCCAAGAACCAAAAGTTGAGAACTACTGACTGGTCAGCATTTACAGAGATAGTGCTAGGAAGTAAACTTATTCAAAAAGTAAAGTTCTTCCAAACAAACAAAAAAGGGATGGAAGAGAGAAAAATGTAATTTACTATATTTAAATTAAGGCAGGTAATTGCTTATTTAGTTAAAACTGTCAGCCTTATGAGATTGGCATTTTAATATCAGACACTGAAACTATAATCTATGTATTTAAATACTGACACAAAAGACACACACCATTTATTAATTGACACAAAAGACACACACACCATTTATTATTATTTTTAGGAAGCCTTTGCTTTGATCAGTTATACCTCTGAATGCTTTGTTCACAACCTGTCGAAAAGAACACCTCGGCTACCATTTCAAAAAGCTCTTTTCTATGGACAAACATTAGGCCTTAAGTCTTACTATTTCCTTACTATTACTATTACTATTTCCTCAACAGGCAAGTGCTCAATAAGAAAAGTGGTTTCTAAAAAGGATTTGGTTAAGGTTTGACACTGAAAACTGCCTTATAAGGTATAAAAGCCTGAAAGGAGGAAGCGCCTTTGACAAAACTAAGGAAGTTCCTCTGCGCTTGCTCACTAGAGAAGGGTGGACTTTTTTTTTCTTCACCCACACGCAGAGAAGTACAGTAATGCTGAATAAATCAATGGCACAGACGGAAAAATCATGAGCATTGCTCAAGGAAGCCACCACCGTGAAACATGTATCTTCCAGCAGAAACGTCCTGTTTTAAAACATTACAGATTAGCCAGCTTCGCATCTAGAAGGGGAGGACATTATTTAAAAATTAGGGTGTAAACTGATTTTTGCCTAGGTGCCAATTTTTGAAGTCCATAAAAAAGAAGAGGCGGAAGCTTTCCTTTCCTTTCCTTTGGAAGGGCTGCGCAGGGAAATGTTTAGGCCAATGGAATGAATGGGAAACCCAGTGAGAGACCGCCGAAGGGAAGGAGAGGAAGACAAGAAGACTCATGTTGAGGGAGCAAACGCCCATTCTTTTCAGACTCTACCCTCGCTCTCGTGTGCAAAGGCCCAGCCTTGCAGGTACACAACCTTTCCTTTGAAACCTGCCAATTACCACCCGGATGACTTTGTAAATGGGGGGGTGTGTGTGGAGAAAGAGAGAAAGAGAGAAGCATTACAAACCCCCCCCCCCCCTCCGCCCTTCCAGAGAGGCCACAGAGCTTCTTTCTGCAAGGATGAGTGAAAGGGGGGAGCCCACCAAACACCCACACACACACACATACTGTATTTTAAAACGGGAAAGGGGGAACGGCTTGGTTTTTAGGGTGTGACTCCCTTCCCACCAAATAATAATAATAATCCACATTTCTGAAGGTGGGTGCCCGAAAGAAGAAACACTCCTTAAGGAAAAGGGGTGCTCGTCAAACTACCAGCCCAAGACGAATCTATAGAAAGCAGTGGGTGGGTACACACACACACACATATAGATATAGGTATATATAGACATATAGAGTATATGTCTACGGTAGTACACACACACACACTATTATCCCCTCCCTCCCCCTTCATTATCTTTCAAGTTGGGATGGGAATTGAGGGGAAAGGGGTTGGGGGAAATTATATAATTACAATCCCCACCCCATTCCAACTTGAAAGATAATAAAGGGGGGGGGCTTAATGTCTATTACCGTGAGGCAACCCGAAGCACTCAGAGGGCAACCCTAAAATAACCCCCCCCCTGGTTTTAAGGTGGGCAAAGCCGGTGAGTCTCTCCTCCCCACGGCTGGCTAGTTTCGCCTTCCCCGCCCTGTGGAAGCCAACTGTCAGCCAGGGCCGGGGCCGCCACGGCTTCCTCTTTGCCCCCTTCTCCCTTGGCCGCCCATTCAAGCAGCCTAGCGAAGCTAGCCAGCCAAGCCGCCCTCCCTCTTTCCTTCCTTCTCTCCCTCGGCTCCGCTGGGCTCACCCGGTGCCACAGTCCACCACGCAGGCCGGGAGCCGCCCTGCCATCCTCCTGGGGTCCAGCGACGGCACACGAGCAGAGAGGAGGGGAAGGTGTGGAGGAGGAGGAGGAGGAGGAGGAAGCTCGGCTGCTTCCACGGCTGGCGGGCGGGCGGGCGGGCGGGGAGGGGAGCCGCGAGTGAAGCCACCCACTTCCGCAAAGGAGCCACTGCCAGCCTTTCTCCCCGCCCGCCTCCTCCACCCCGCCCTTCTCGCTCTTTCACACACACACACACACACACACAAGATGGCCGCCTCTTCCGTCCCACCCTGAGCGCCGCCGAGGGAGGGGCTTCTCTTCTACCAGAAGAATCAGGAGGAGGAGGAAAAGAAAGAGGAAGTGGAGGCGGCGGGCGCGTCAAACTGAAGCGGAAGGTGACGTTTCAGGAAACAAGGGGCGGAAGAAATAGTGCGTCGGGCGGGCGTCTTCTTGAGCCGCTTGTCCTTTTTCTGCCTGGTTCGGTTGAGAGTGTTTGAAGTGTCGTCGCCTCCTGTGTTGTTGCTGTTGTTCAGTGGCACAGTCGGTTCCGACCCTTTGCCACCCTATATAGATAGACCATCGTCCTCCAGGCACCTCTGTCCTCCACCATCCTCCTCAGCCCCACCAGCTCTGTCCCCAGGATGCCATCTAGCCATCTCATCTTTGGTTGCCCTCTTTTTCTTTGGCTCTCCACCTTCCCCAGCATCAAGGCCTTCTCAAGTGAATCCTCTCTTCTCATTTGATGTCCAAAGTACTTTAACTTCATCTTTACTATTTGACCTTCTAAGGAGCAGTCAGGGTTGATTTCTTCTAAGATTGACCTATTAGTTCTCCTTGCTGTCCAGGGGACTCTCAAAACTCTCCTCCAGCACCACATCTCAAAGGCATCTATTCTTCTGGGCTCAGCTTTCCTAATGGTCCAGCTCTCACATCCATACATTACCACCGGGAATACCATTGCTTTGACTGAATTTTTGTTTCCAAGGTGATGTCTCTGCTTTTCACTATAGTGATACCTCATACAACGTCCAAACTTGGTTCCACAAGTTTGGACTTTATACGGATTTGGACTTTGTATGAGGCATGCAAAATCCTAGCCGCGATGCCTCATACAACGTCCAAATCCTTGCTGCGATGCCTCGTACAACGTCGTTTCCATAGAGATAAATTGCACTGCAGCAGCACAGATTTCAGGGCAAAGTCAAGGAAACGGACAGGAAACTGACAGAACTTTAAGAAATCATTGTCTAAAGGCTAAAAACATTAGAAAAACATGTCAAACAACCCTGATTGCCCAAGAACCTGAAGAATGCTGCAAAAATCCCAGGAATGCTTCTAAAAATTCTGACGAAAAAATTCAAAAAAAATCCAAAATCACACTCACAACCACTCCTAAACACTCTTCACCTCATGCAAAACCCACAAGAGCAATGCACACATGTGTCCTGCCTTTTATACTGCCCAGGCACAATGCAACCTGGGAAAAACCCAATGCCTCATACAAAATCGCATGACTTTGTATGAGGCAACTTTTTTCAAGGAATTAGGCAATGTTGTATGAATCCGATGTTGTATGAAGCAGACTTTGTATGAGGTATTACTGTATTCCCCAGGTTTCTCATAGCTTGTCTCCCCAGAATCAGTCGCCTTTTTATTTCATGGCTGCAGTCGCCATCTGCAGAGATCTTAGATCCTAAGAAAGTAAAATCTGTCACTGCTTCTACTTCTTCCCCATCTATTTTCCAGAAACTGATGGGGCCTGTTGCCATTATCTTGGTTTTCTTGATGTTGAGTCTCAAGCCAGCTTTTCGGTTGGTTTTATCGTGTCAGAAGAAGCACACAAACGTGCTTTCTAGATTGAAAGGATTTTTTTGCTGGAGGAACTCCGCTCAGGCTCCTTTCGTATCCCCTCCCCAAGATATTTTTTCCCCACCGAAGTGGCCCCTATTTATCTACTTGCAATTTCTTGCTTGCGAACTGCTAGGTTGGCAGGAGCTGGGACAGATGACAGGAGCTCACTGCATCGTGCAGTACTCGGGTCTTGCAAGCTTCTCAACCACTGAGCCATCAGTCGATGGTAGCCTAGGAAAGGTCACCCTTGCTCGAAAGCCAGTCTTGTCCCACTCAAACATCTCCATTTACAGCCAAAGTTCCAGCGCTGTCTGTGTCTGCAGACGTTTCCGTGGTCACATGGCAGGCATGACTGGATGCTGGAACGCTGTTACTTCACCCGCCAAAGCGGTACCTATTTTTTCTACTTGCAGTTTCTTGCTTTGGAACAGGGACAGAAGATGGGAGGTCACTCCGCCATGCAGCACTCTGGTCTCAAACTGCTGACCTGCCAGCCTTCCAGTCATGCTGAGGTTCCCAAACTCAGACTATACAGGTGAAACTCGGAAAATTAGAATATTGTGCAAATGTTCATTCATTTCACATAAAAGGTGAAACAAATATATGAGATAGACTCACTACATGCAAAGCGAAATATGTCATGCCTCAATTCATTATAATTGTGATGATCATGGCGTACAGCATTCGTGAAATTATGTGATGATTATGGGGTACATGAGATTGGGGGGTTGGGGTTTTCATAAACTGTAAGCCATAAGCATCAATATTATAACAAAGTAAGTCTTGAACTATCTCGCTTTGCATGTAATGAGTCTATCTCATATATTTGTTTCACCTTTTAAGTTGCATTACTGAACTGCATAAACATTGGCATGATATTCTAATTTTCCAAGTTTTACCTGTAAGTCTCCCTGGCTTTTACTACTCCCATTCAGATGCAGGGTTGTCTCTCAGCCTCTCTCCTTTGGGAACAGTGGCCTGTTACCCACTCATTCCTTGCCTCCTTTGGCATTTAGTAATCCCTTATTTTGCCATTTTTGAAGAATAGACATATATGAACCAAAATGGCACTGGCCAAGCCTATCCTATGTGAAAAGCAGAAATGCTTTTACCTACAAAGGCTGATTTAAATAGCACCATGACCGAACAGTTGATCCTCACAAATTATTAGGCCAAATGAATTCATATGCAAAATTTCTGTCATCCTTAAAAATATTTTTGATAGTTCAATGTGTGTTTCTTATTCCCACTTTGTATCTTTTTTCTGAAATGCTTTTTTTTTCTTTCTTCCATGTCTAAGCCAGACGTGAAACCTTTTGGTGAGTTCATTCTGCAGTTCCTTTTGCCTTAACTAGTGTGAGAAAGGTTAGCCGACAACACAAGGCTGCAGTTAACAGGGTACATACAATTGTTCAAAAATACCACAATCTTCGAGGAGGCTTTTTCTGTGTACCCCTTCTGAAATGCTTAGATTAATGTACTGTACATCATGTGAGAACAAAAATCAGGTAAAGATAAAAGCATCTTTTAAAAAATTGAAATTTAGCATAAGATGGAACATACATCAATGGGTGTTTTTTTATTCCCGGTAATATCTGATTTTTTTAAACAAAGTCATGTTCAAACTACTTTTTATAGCTCATGTCTCTTCATTAAATTTGAGGCGGAGAGAGGACTAAGAGATTCTTAATCTCTTTCTTCTAAAAATGTGAAAATGGTTGAGGAACAAAGGAAACTATTTGGATGTTCTCCATAAACTGCATTAGCGTAAGTGCTCCTGAAGCTGCAGTAGGGAGAAGCATTCATCTAATATTATTAGGACTGTTGTTCCTACTGACAGCAAATAATCTATATGAAATTAATTTTTTTCTTCATTTTATCTGAAGTCATGGGGCTGAAAACAATTATAGGACTTAAAATAATTTTTATAAACATATTTTATTATACCTGAAGAGCCCTCTCAACTGAATATAAATGAATATTAAAAAGAATGTTTATTTTTACACACATCAAAGTCCCATCAACTAGGTAAAGGTAAAGGTTTCCCTTGCTCGAAGGCCAGTCGTATCCGACTCTAGGGTGCAGTGCTCATCTCTGTTTCTAAGCCAAAGAGCCAGCGCTGTCTGCTTCTGCAGACGTTTCCGTGGTCATGTGGCAGGCATGACTAGACACCGGAGCGCACGGAACGCTGTTACCTTCCCACCGAAGTGGTTCCTATTTATCTACTTGCAATTTCTTGCTTTCGAACTGCTAGGTTGGCAGGAGCTCGGATGAAGACGGGAGCTCATTTCCGTCCTGCAGTACTCGGGAATCGAACTGCTGACCTTCCGCTTCCCAGTCAGCGTCTTAGTGACTTGAGCCACTGCAGTACCCATCAACTAAATACTACAAAATGAGGTCCAGAATGTAGTAGAAAGGCCCTTCTGATCATGCAAGACAGCCTTTACAATCTACTAAAATATGACTCCTTGTCTTTGGAACAAAACGAGATAGAAATCCACTAAGTACAGTACCTACCTTTGCTTATCGCAATATTTTTCTAATTTTGTACCATAAAGTATTTTCTTCCTGTCAATACTCATTTTCTTAATGTGTCTGATATTTTCCAACCATTTCTGTATTTTTGTTTATATCAATGTCATTGCCTTTGTATTTATCGGCAATGTTATCGTGATTGATTGATTGATTTTATTTTATTTTATTTTATTTTATTTATTTATATACCGCCTTCCTCGCCCTGGGGTGACTCAAGGCGGTTTACATTTCATAATATACACAGGACCCCAACGGCTCCTCTTCTGCCCACCCAGGACTTGTTTCCATTACAGACAGTATTGAAGATGATAAACCCAGTAAATGTTTTTTAGTTCAAAAAGCAGATTTTTACTTTAAAAAGCACACTAAACTCCAGAATTTCAAACCACAGAGTTCTGCTCACCCCACATTTATCTCTATCAAATGTTTCGTGTTGAATATGGTGTTATGAACATTGTATGAGATCATTACCCGTTTTGAAAAACTTCAGTTCACATTTTAATTAGTGCATCTTAGGTTGAAGGAAGCTCCACAAGATTAAGGGTAATCACCTCCACCACTGGTTCAACCATCTGTCTCATCCACCCCACTCTTGAGCATGATTGTCTGAAGAGGGAACCTTTATGAATGTAGAACTCTATGCTTGTAGTCTTCCTTTCTAATTTTCTCTTCTCCTCCAAGACACTGTTTTCAGAATCTTGCCACTCTTTCTTATTTTCTTTCTGCTCACTTGTCTTCCAGACAATGCAAAAAAATAATAATAAATCACTTTAAAGTACTGACTTACAAATTATTGCTTTTAGTTTTCTTTCTGCGAACCCTGTTCTCTTCCCTGCTATCCATACCTGTCAAGTTTTAGATTTGGAAATAAGGGAAATTTCCCGGCAAATACTGTATACTTGACAGCTATGCTTATCCTGTGCTGCCCTCCAATGGTGGCAATAGGGCATTGCAGTCTAATTAATAAAGGATGACGGCGGGAAAGAGGGTAAAATAAGGGGTTTTCCCGGTCAATAAGGGATACTTGACAGCTATGCTGCTATCCTGTTTTATATCTCCTGGAAGACTAATCGACTTTGTTCTAGGGTTTGTTCCTAGGGACGATAGTTAGCACTACGGCACTGTGAATGGGAAATTCATATCCACATCTGAGGCTCCCAGTTGGAATCTTTTAATTAACTCTTCAATTAGCTTTAAAAATAGATAGCTCTCAAAATGAAGCAGATTTCTAAGGATCTCAAAGGGATATGCTTTTCAAAGACTTTGTTTTTGGGATGTAGAGATGAATCCCAGCAAGTCCCATTTCTCTTTTAGGACAAACTGTGACTAATTAGGGTGGAACTTCAGCCTCATTTGGATAAGACCTGTTTGTGCTCTTGGGGGATTCAGCTACCTGTTTCAGAGAAGGTCCAGAAAACTTTCACTGCAAGTATGAGCTATTCAGCTACTATCCTTTTGTCTCCTGGGTTTTGGAGTACTTTCTGCCAGTATGCTCTGCCATTTATGGCTGAAAGCCTGTTATTTAGCATATTGAATATTGTAACACACATAGAGAAAAGAAGCAAATTAATGAATAAAATTGCAGCAGCTCCTTGTTTTGCCATCCATAAAGTGATCTGGTGTTACAATTTTCTCTGTGCTAAGCAACAGGATTTCCTCCCACAACTGGAAAAAATTGGGCAACATTGCTGTAGTCTTTCTGTCCCTACTATCTGTATGTGTTTACAGCCTTTTATATTGATAATGCTAAGAATTCATCGTCACACAGCCGCCTTTGTACATGCATTTTATCCCCCCGCCACCCCTGGTGCTCACCAGCTATGCCCTTCATTGCCAAGCAGAGAAGCCATGGATATTTGATGTTAGATCAAAGTGTGTTTCTTGTTCCCACTCTGCAACTTGTGAAATGCTTAGATTAATGTACCTCATCTTAAGATAAAATAAAGTACTCCGCATTCACCAGAGGTACCTCAAGAAGCAGAGCTGGCCCATGCAGCTATAAAGTCCCACTTGCATTTTTTTAAATGTGATTGTTGTGTAATGTGATTCCTTTAAACCTTTCTGTTCTGATTTGTGTATGGCATTACAAAATCACCCAGTGCAGTTTGGCCATTTCTGCTGGTGCTGCTTTGTCATTTCCTGTGTTGAGCATGAGAAACAGCATTAAACATAGATGCATTCAATGAGTTATTAAAATCTACTTCAACAAAGAGCAGTATTTGGTAGAAACAATCTTTTTTGGGTTGTAGGGACCTAGGGCTGTCTCCAACCTGAGGAGGTGGTGTAGACCCTGAATCTCCATGCTAGCCTTTGCCCCAAGCTGAATGCTTCCCTTCCACAGGCCTGCTGACAATGAGGCTTATGACTTTGCCTCTTGAAACACCCAATGCATAATGTCTTGTTCTTATTTCCTCTCCGCTCTATTTCTTTTGTTTTCAATTGTTTACCCAGCATAGATTTATATGTGCAGTGCCTTCAGGCAAGCTCAAGTGAAACAGAGGGACTACATCAGGAGTTCTCAACCTTTTAAAGCCGGGGGCTGGACCACGCTTCCTCAGACAGCTTCAGGGGTGGATGGCCATTTTGCCCTTCCTCCACCACATGGCACTTCCAGGTGTGGTGGAGGTGGGCCGCATGAAATGGTGCCACGGGCCATATCTGGCCCATGGGCCACAGGTTGAGAATCCCTGGACTACATCATCAACCTATCACGTTGTTAGTGTCTATATTTACTGGCAGGAATCCTTTTAGTGTTCTTGGAAGGTTTGTGTAAAGGGACTGGTGGCTTAGTTGTTAAGACGCTGAACTTGATGACGGGAAGATCAGCAGTTTGAGACCTGAGTGCTGCACAACAGAGTGAGTTCCTGTTTCTGTCCCAGCTCCTGCCAACCTAGCAATTTGAAAGCAAGAAATTGCAAGTAAATAAATAGGTATTGCTTCAGTGGGAAGGTAACAGCATCCCATGCACTACAGTGTCTAGTCATGTCTGCCACATGACTGTGGAAACGTCTGCAGATGCAGACAGTGCTGACTCTTTGGCTAAAAACTGAGATGAGCACCGCACCCTAGAGTCAGATACGAGCAGCTTTCAAGCAAGAGCAACCTTTAACTTTGCCTAATATTTGTGGCAAATTGCAACAAATATATGAGGTGCTGGGATAAATCTCAGTTGTGCAATCAGATATGCAGTTAAGACATGCACCAAGGTCTCATGAACTATTTTCAAATAAGCACAGCAGGTTACTCAGACCTTTTACAAACACCAATAGCTTTCTAGCCACTATGTTTTCAGACTTTCAAAACTTACCTTATACAAATAGTTTAGCTTCATTAATAGCTTAAACGGCACAGAACAGGATTTCATCCACTAATTGCTAATTTGCCTTACATTTCTCCGACATTGCTAGCCACAGGCATCCTACCATCATTTATTTGCAGCAGATGAGAGATTAAGTAAAATACTCCCAATGTTAGGGGGAAAATGAAAAAGAAAAAGAGAAGGGAGAAACACAAAATTGTGGCATCTCAATGACTATAAGATTCATTTCTGTGTCAGCTTTCATGGATCAAAGTCCAACATTGCAGTCTGTCTGTTAGCACTCAGTTGTACATTTGGAGGTGGGGGACACACAACAGTTTTGGTTAGTTCTCTCCTCAATTTCAAAGCCAGTTTATATGTATGTGATACTGGGACTTTTCTATTTCAGCAGGGTGAGTACAAAGTGCACAAAACTTACAGAACTAGTTTGAATTCTGGCCAAGATACATAGTAATTTACAGAAGGTGTGTTGCATGTACCTACCTCACATTTGTAAGGTGTACATGATAACTGCCTCTAATAATCTTTGACATGAGTAAATTTTGAACAGAAGAAACAAAACAAAAATACATGTATTGAAGAGGAAGACTGAGTATCTGTTATGTATGCATGTACAATGTCTCTTTAAATGTATGAATGTAACCAGCCACAATCACAATGTATCTCAGCTGCTAAGGAACGCGAGCAAGCCGCCCATAGAGGGCAGCTGCGAGCGTTCAGTCTCACATGGTCCACATTCCCCAAATCACGAACAGCCGCGGGAGATTCCCCGCATGACAAAGGACTACAGAAAACAACTACAGGAAGAGAGGCGTGACCTGGGCGAGGCCACGCCGGTAGCAGCCAATGAGCTACCGTGCAACCAGATTCAAATGTATTATGTACTGTATATAATGAGATGTACCTCCGCCATTACCACATGTTCATACTGACCATCAATGAATAAACCTGTGTTAGTCCTTCCTGCGACTCCTTCTTTGTCTCCTGTGCAAGACACTAAATTGGCGACGAGGATGGGATCGATGGCGAATCCCAAGGTCAAGCCGTACCAGTTCGATGTCAGCGAACCCGAGCAGTGGGAGCTCTACGAGTGCCAGTTTCGGCACACGATGGAGGCCGCCGGCGTTGACGACGACGTGAAAATGCGCTCGCATTTCCTGTCCCAGGTGGGACCGGCCGCGATGCGGATCCTGATGACCCTCGTGGCCCCCCGGAAGGTGGACGAAGTGCCCATCGACCGCATCTTGGAGAAGCTTCGTGAGCACTTCCAACCGCCAGTCTCAATCTTCCCAGCCCGGGTCGCGTTCCACCGGCGAGACCAGCGCCCAGGCGAATCCGTGTCCGCCTACGCGGCGGCCCTCCGGCTGGCAGCGGTGCACTGCCAATGGGACGACCTGGACCAGGCCCTCCGAGACCGCATGTTGTGCGGTTTAAAGGACGAGGAGCTGCAGAGGCGCCTGATGACCCGCGACAGCCGCCTCACGTTCAACGAGGTACTGCGGGAGGCCCAAGCAGCCGAGGAGGCCAGGAGCGGGGTCAGGCTATTTAAGTCCCGAGGGGCCGCGGCCGAGAGGGCCAAGTCACCAGTGCAAGCGGCCCGGCGGACACCAACAAAGACTGCCTGGCGGGCCCCCAAGCCGCCCGCCGGCTCACCAGCGATATCCGAGGAGTCGTCTACGACGGCAGACCCCTGTTCCAGCGAGGACGACGACGTCCAGCGGATACGGAAGCGCGGGGAGAAGCGTGAGACCCGCGACAGGCAAGACCGCCGTTGCGACGGTTGTGGGGCGCCCCACGACCGCACGAGGTGCCCGTTTCGCAAGGCCGAGTGCCACAACTGCGGCTGGAAAGGGCACATCGCCAGAGTTTGCAGGCGCGGACGGGCCGAGGACAGGAGCGGCCCAAGTCACCCCCGGGAACACCAGCGTAAGGCGACCGGCACGAGGAAGGTCTCAACCGGCTTCGACGAGGAAGGCGTCAACCGCGTGGGACTGGAGCACCGACGTTTTTTCGTTGAGGTACAGTTACAGGGGCTCCCAGTGAGAATGGAGATAGACTCGGGGTCATCCTATTCTATCCTATCCCAGAGAGAGTACATGCGCATTCCCCCAGAGGCGCGGCCCAAACTGCGGGCCTTAAGGTCAAACTTGCGGGACGTGCAGGGAAATGGGATCCCAGTGTTGGGAGTGGGAAAGTTCAAAGTAAAATTCAAGAACTATTCCGAGAGACTGCCCCTAGTCGTCCTCAAGGGGGGAGATGCTGCCTTCTGGGAACACAGTGGTTTGCTCCCCTGGGAATCGAACTGTCCGGCATTAACGCCATCGAGACTGACCCAATGCGGGATGTGTGCAATGCGCACCCGGACGTTTTCAAAAAGGGGCTCGGAACATACAGGGGCCCCCCAGTCTCTTTTGAACTGGACCCAGAGATCCGGCCCATCCGCCTCAAGCCAAGGAGAGTGCCATTCGCCCTAAAGGACAAGATCGAGGCGGAACTGGACAAACTGGTGGGGCAGGGGATTTTGCTTCCAGTTGATTCGGCGGAATGGGAAACTCCGATTGTTACGGCCCTGAAATCAAACGGGGAGGTCAGGATTTGTGCGGATTATAAATGTACGATTAATAAGGCCATTCGGCCAAATGCATACCCGGTGCCTGTGGTCAGCCACCTACTGGCCACGTTACATGGGGGGAGGTGTTTCGCCAAGCTAGACTTAGCGCAGGCATATCAGCAGCTCTCGGTAACCCCAGCTGCTGCCGCCGCACAGACGATTGTAACCCACAAGGGAGCCTTTAAAGTGACGCGCCTCCAGTTTGGCGTGAATTCGGCCCCCGGGATTTTCCAAGCCCTCGTGGAACGCCTATTAAAGGGACTCCCAGGTGTTCTCCCCTACTTCGACGATGTCCTGATAACAGCGGGGAGCGAGGCAGAGCTAGCCAGGAGGTTAGATGGGGTCCTCTCAGTTTTCGAAAAAGCGGGGCTTCGCCTAAGGAAAGACAAATGCGTGTTTTTCGCAAGAGAGGTCGAGTTCCTCGGGTTTAAGGTAACCCCAGAGGGAATTCGCCCCGCGGAGTCCAAGGCTGCGGCCGTAAAGAATGCCCCTCGCCCCACCGCAAAGCCAGAGTTGCAGTCCTTCCTAGGGCTCCTCAATTTTTATCACTCTTTCCTGCCAAGGAAGGCATCGGTCGCGGAGCCACTGCATGCCCTTCTAAAAAAGGACGCGGCTTGGCGGTGGGGGGACAGGCAGGAGAAAGCATTTGGAGAGCTTAAGTCACTCCTTTCCTCGAATGCTGTCCTGACTCACTTCGACCCAAGGAAGCCAGTAGTTCTAGTATGTGATGCGTCCCCGGTGGGGGTGGGGGCGGTTCTGTGCCATGTGCTAGAGAGCGGGCGGGAGGCCCCGGTGGCGTACTATTCAAGGTCCCTGTCAAAGGCTGAGCGCAATTACGCGCAAACGGATAGGGAGGCCCTGGCCATAATCGCGGGAACGAAAAAGTTCCATGACTTTTTGTATGGCCGCGAGTTTACGGTGGTGACCGATCACAAGCCGCTTCTGGGGATCTTCACTACCGGCAAACCGACCCCCCAAATTTTATCCCCCAGGATGCTGCGTTGGGCTATATTCCTCAACGCTTACCAGTACGAGCTGATTTACCGCCCAGGGAAGGAGATCTCCCATGCAGACGCACTATCCCGATCCCCCCTCCCTAGCCTAGGAGACCCCACATGCGAGGTGGAGCAGGACCACCAAGTCCTGCTGATCGAGGCCCTCGACTCACCCCCCATTGTTCTGGCCGACCTCGCCAAGGCGACGGCGGCCGACAAGACCCTAGCCCTAGTCAGCTCCTGGGTTAGAAAAGGGTGGCCCACTACTTCCCCGGGTGAGGAATTCCAGCCGTTTTGCAGACGCAGAGTGGAGCTCTCCCTGGAAAGGGGTTGCTTACTCTGGGGACAGCGGGTAGTCATTCCCGAAAAGTTGAGGGCCAGGGTGCTAAAGCTACTGCACACCAGTCACCCGGGAATCGTGCGCTCCAAGGCCCTAGCCAGGAGTTTCGTTTGGTGGCCCAAGATAGACGCAGATATAGAACGGTTAGTGGGCACGTGCGAGAGCTTCCAGAGCTCTCGGCCCGAGGAATCCAAGCTACCCCACAGGGAATGGGACACGGCCCGTGGGCCATGGTCCAGGATTCATGTCGACTTCGCTGGCCCTTTCCGCGGGGCCACGTTCCTACTGGTAGTCGACTCCTACTCCAAGTGGTTGGAGGTAATCCCTATGAGCAGCACCTCCTCCGCGGCAACCATTAGGCAGTTGTGCAAGCTTTTTGCCTGCTTCGGCCTGCCAGACGTTCTCGTGAGCGATAACGCGAGTACCTTCACGTCTGCAGAGTTCAAAACGTTCATGGAAAGAAACGCCATTAGGCACATCACAGCTGCCCCATTCCACCCCGCCACAAACGGTCAGGTAGAGCGCCAAGTGCGCACTACGAAAGACGCACTGCGGCGCATGGGTCCCGGTGAGTTGAACCTGCATCTGTGCCAGTTCCTCATCTGCTACAGGACAACCCCCTTAGCCTCAGGTTTTTCCCCAGCCGAGCTCCTCATGAGGAGGCGTCCGGTAACACTTTTTGACCGGATGGATCCATCCAGGGTGGAGGATGAAGGGAGGAATATAAGCATGGGGGGAGGGAGCTCCAAAAGTTTTGCGATAGGGGACCCGGTTCACTGCAGAAACTACGCGGCCTCGGGACCAGCGTGGGTACCGGGCACAATTGTGGAGCAAACGGGGCCGGTATCCTACAGGGTCGAAACCAATTCAGGTCTACTTTGGAGAAGGCACGCCGACCAACTCAGAAGGCGAGTCACAGGGGAGGGGGCATCAGCGTTAGGGTCCTCCCCCACCCGCATTACCCAAGGGGGAGACACAGCGGAACCCGCAGATACAAACGCGTATCCTGGGTTCCCATCCACAGAGGAGGATACTTTGAAAGAGAGGGATCAGTTTAGTAATGATTTTGATTTTCCGTACCAGGGGGAGTTAGCGGAGTGGTCCCCCACCCGTCCTAGCGAGAAGAGGGGTTTCAGTTCAGCCCCTGGTACCTCCAGCCCCCCCCCCCCCCCGGTTCCTGCATCCTAGAGTACACCATAGCTCCAGCCCCTAAAAGACAGGCAGCCGGCGGGAGCTCACCCGCCCCCGCCGCAATCTCCCGAACTCCCGAACAGACAGCAGGAGGTGGCGGGACCGCGAGGGCATCCTCGTCGGTCCCGAGGTTCGTGCTGGGAGGGTCCCCGGGCTCCTCAGGAAATAGACAGGGGTTCACTTCCCAGCTGTTCATTCCATTCCCGTCCCCCAACACAAGGGCATCGCAAGCTCCCCACAGAACCACTAACGAGTCTCCATTTTCCGTTGCAGGACGAGACTCCACAGAGCCAGGAGTCACAGGCTCCCCTGTATTAGGTCAGGCGGCCGCATGCCCCGGGCGCACTTGTGGCAAGCCACAATGGTTGAGGGACTTCGTCCCATCCTAGGGGGGAGGGATGTTATGTATGCATGTACAATGTCTCTTTAAATGTATGAATGTAACCAGCCACAATCACAATGTATCTCAGCTGCTAAGGAACGTGAGCAAGCCGCCCATAGAGGGCAGCTGCGAGCGTTCAGTCTCACATGGTCCACATTCCCCAAATCACGAACAGCCGTGGGAGATTCCCCGCATGACAAAGGACTACAGAAAACAACTACAAGAAGAGAGGCGTGACCTGGGCGAGGCCACGCCGGTAGCAGCCAATGAGCTACCGTGCAACCAGATTCAAATGTATTATGTACTGTATATAATGAGATGTACCTCCGCCATTACCACATGTTCATACTGACCATCAATGAATAAACCTGTGTTAGTCCTTCCTGCGACTCCTTCTTTGTCTCCCGTGCAAGACACTAAAGTATCATACCTGTCAACCTTCCCGGATTGGCCGGGATTTCCCAATTTTCGGTGCCAATTTGTGCCATTTCCCGCCCGCAGCTGCCAAAACCCCAGCATTGGCAGTGGGGGAAAAAGAGGTACTACACATCCCTTCTGCGCAGATTGCCTTCTACGCATGCATAGAAGGCTTTTACGCTTGCGTAGAACCCTTTTACGCTTGCGTAGAACCCTTCTACGCTTGCGTAGAAGGCGATCTGCGCAGAAGGGGATCGTAGAATCCTACGCATGCGTAGAAGGGTTCTACGCAAGCGTAAAAGGGTTCTACGCAAGCGTAGAAGGCTTCTACTCAAGCGTAGAAGGCGATCTGCGCAGAACTGTTCTGCGCAGGTCCCTTTTTTTCCGGAGCAGCAGTTGACAGGTATGCTGAGTATACATGACTGAGATGAAATGCTTTTTCATATAGTATCCTGTGGGCATTACCACTGGCCAGATTTTTGAAATGCCTCAAAAACAACAGTGACAAATTTTAATTAAGCACAGTGGTAAAAGTAATTCTTGATTTAGGCCCCTCTCCATGTTATCCTGTAACACCAATAACTGGATATCTGTTTCAGTGGAAAGCTTTCTTTGCCTAGGAAGACAGCAATGGTTAAACTGGGCTGGAATTCTAAACAAAAACACCTCATAAGGGAGTGAATGCAGGATTGCAGCCAAAGGAGGGACCATAAAAGCCTAGTAACTCCATCTGGACAGTGCCATTGTTCTCAGAAGCTTGTTTTCTCCACATGCACATTTGTCTGCTGGTGGTGGATATGACTTTATGAAGCCTATTTATTAAAATATTGCAGCTTACATATTTTTTATTTAACTGTGCCAAGCAGTGGGCCTGAGTCCCACTGAACAGGAAGATTCATATTTGCAATATATCTATATATATATATATAGATAGATAGATAGATAGATAGATAGATAGATAGATAGATAGATAGATAGATAGATATAGATATATAGATATAGATATATATTAAAAAATACCCTCTTTAGGATGGGTCAAGTAGAGTTTTGAGAACTACTGATTTTTCATATGGGGGGAAAATGAAAACAATAAAGCATACAAAAGAATTATTGAGACTTAATACATGTGCTGTGTTTTCAGAGAGCAAAGGGAAATTTCAACTCAATACAGTTTGTAGTTCTTATGTGTCATTAAATCACATCCGACTTCGTTGTTGTTGGCTGCTACTCGTATCAGAGTATACACTTTCTCTGGAAATCATTTTCAGAGAATGAGAGACAGGAAAAGTGCCACTGGCATGAATTTGTTTAAGGTGGATCCCAGCTTGCCATGAAGTGACCCACACACTGTGATCACGGAGCCATCTCCTGCGGCACACATAAAATGAGACATGCAGGATTTAACACTAGGACTGCAATGGACTGCTGCAGCCTTTAGCATATGGACAAGGTGCACCTTCACAGCCAGTCCATCTGGCATGGCTTCCGCCTCCATGACTGCCGGGAATCAGAAGAATGGTTTCTCCTCTGCTCATTTCGCCATTGGGCCCAATACCTATTGAGGGGCCATCACCCTACCTAAAGGGGTTCATCCACCAGTAGCCATTGGCCACTTTAGGGAGTCAGATTACAGTAATACCTCATACAAAATCTGCTTCATACAACATCGCCTAATTCCTTGAAAAAAGTTGCCTCATACAAAGTCGTGCGACTTTGTATGAGGCATTGGGGTTTTTCCCAGGTTGCATTGTGCCTGGGCAGTATAAAAGGCAGGACACATGCGTGCATTACTCTTGTGGGTTTTGCACGAGGAGAAGAGTGATTAGGAGTGGTTTGGAGCGCGATTTTGGATTTTTTTGAATTTTTTCGTCAGAATTTTTAGAAGCCTTCCTGGGATTTTTGCAGCATTCTTCAGGTTCTTGGACAATCGGGTTGTTTGACATGTTTTTTGTAATGTTTTTAGCCTTTAGACAATGATTTCTTAAAGTTCTGTCCGTTTCCTGTCCGTTTCCTTGACTTTGCCCTGAAGTCTGTGCTGTTACAGTACAATGTATCTCTATGGAAACGACATTGTATGAGGCATCGCGGCAAGGATTTGGATGTTGTATGAGGCATCGCGGCTAGGATTTTGCATGCCTCATACAAAGTCCAAATCCATATAAAGTCCAAACTTGTGGAACCAAGTTTGGACGTTGTATGAGGTATCACTGTATTTACCACCGTCCAACACTCAGCATTGAGTCACTGGCTGTATGGTCTACTCCATTACCATAATGGGATATCCAGTCAGACAAATTTATAGCAACCCTAAAAGAGTTTACAAGATAATGGAAATAAAAGCTTTATCTTTAATTCCTGTTAGATTCTGAGGCTCCGTAGAGCAGTCTTTTGCCCTAGGGAAGCCTTTGCATATTAAGTCTTTGCTTTACATGTTAGAAAATTACTATCAGATTGCTGCCAGCAGGATTGGGACCACTGGCATCAATCCAGCAACAATTTGTTTTTATTACTGAAGTCCCCATCCCCATCCCTATCCCATCCCCACCCCACCCACCCCCAGGCAGGGCAGAAAGGAGCCCTAGAATGTCTTGGAATATAACAAAAAAGGAGATGGTAGCCTTTAAATTACTTTAAATTAAATGCTTATTGAGCCCAAAATAATATATAAACAGGATTTTGCCAAATAGATCTTATTGTTAGATTATAGATGCCAGTAACTAGATTATACATTCCAGTTTATTCTTGCAGTTCGTATGGAGGGGAATAATAGCATGGATATAAAATAATGACATTTCTAGGGAACTATCCTATCCCTTACTATAATGGCCAATTTTTGGCTAAAAGCAGAGTTCAGTAATACCTTTATATCACTACAAAAATGCAATAGAAAGGTTGACATTTTAATTAACATTTTAGTAGTCCAGTAAAAGCTAACTGGGTAGCCCAGTGAGTTAGGTATGTGGCTATTGCATATGTGAACAATAACTACATCAAATAGTAATTACTCTTTAATAAACAAGTTCTTTCCATTCTAAACTGGCTACTGACATTTAATCTGTTTTCCAACAAGAGCCATTTTCATTGTTATAATCTGTGATATAAACTCACAATAATATTGCAACGTATAATACATAACCACGTTGGCTTCTGAATCAGTGGTAGATTAGGAAAATAATGGCTGAAATCCTGTTGCTTAGTATAGTAAGTCCTTGAACACTAAGTGAACTGAGCAATAGAATTTCAGCCAATATTTCTAATTTTCTCAAGTTTTTATATGTAAGTTGCAAGTAACTAGTTTCAACATAACTAGTTATGTTTCTGCCTGCTGAGGACAGCAGGCAGAAACATAAATTCTGGCAGAACAAATGCAAGGCAACAATCAGGAAAGCAAAGCAACACTTTGAGGAACGTATAGCTAAAAATACTCAGAGAAATAACAAAGACTTCTTTAAGTATATTAGAAGTAAGAACCCAACTAGGAAGGCCATTGGACCATTAGATGACAATGGAAGGCAAGGGGTTATTAAAGAGGAAACAGAGATTGCAGAGAGACTCAATGAATTCTTTGCTTCAGTATTCACTGAAGAAGACAGAGACCACATGCCCAAAACAGAGCCTATCTTCGTAGGTAGGGAAACCGAAGAATTAAGCCAGATCGAAATAACCAGAGAGGAGGTCCTTGCATGTCTTGTTAAGCTAAACACTAACAAATCACCAGGACCAGATGGCATCCATCCACGAGTTCTCAGGGAACTTAAAGATGAAACTGCTGATCTCCTAGCCAAAATATATAATATTTCCCTCAAATCAGGCTTTGTGCCTGATGACTGGAAGGTAGCGAATGTAACACCAATTTTCAAAAAAGGATCCAGGGGTGATCCAGGAAATTACCGACCTGTCAGTTTGACATGTGTCCCAGGTAAAGTGATGGAAACCATCCTAAAAGATAGAATTAATAGGCACATAGAAGAGAAGGCGCTGCTAAAGGATAGCCAACATGGCTTTTGTAAGGACAAATCATGCCTCACTAATCTGTTGGAATTTTTTGAGAGTATCAACAATCATGTGGATAAGGGGGATCCTGTTAACATTGTTTATCTGGACTTTCAGAAGGCTTTTGACAAGGTCCCACACCAAAGGCTCTTGAATAAACTTGCCAGTCATGGAATAAAGGGACAGGTCTTGTTCTGGATCAGCAACTGGCTAAGGGACAGGAAACAGAGGGAAGCACTAAATGGACATTTCTCCAAGTGGAGGGAAGTAAAGAGTGGGGTCCCCCAAGGTTCAGTACTGGTACCCCTGCTTTTCAACCTCTTCATAAATGATCTAGAAGTAGGAGTAAAAAGCAAGGTAGCCAAAATTGCTTACAACACTAAATTATACAGTGTAGTGAAAACTGTGAGAGATTGTGAGGAGTTCCAGAGGGATCTCTTGACACTGAGGGAGTGGACAAAACAGTGGCAAATGAGCTTCAACATTAGTAAGTGCAGAGTGATGCATGTTGGGGCAAAAAGCCCCAATTACATTTATAAACTGATGGGGTCTGAACTCTCTGCGACAAACTAGGAAAAGGACCTTGGTGTCCTGGTGGACAACTCAATGAAGGTGTCAACCCAGTGTGCCTCAGCAGTGAAAAAAGCAAAATCAATGCTAGGGATCATTAGGAAGGGTATAGAAAATAAGTCAGCAAGTGTCATTTTACCTCTTTATAAATCCATGGTGAGGCCCCATCTGGAATACTGTGTACAGTTCTGGTCGCCATACCTCCAGAAGGATATTATGGAGTTGGAGAAAGTGCAGAGGAGAGCAACCAGAATGATTAGGGGACTGGAACACCTTCCTTACCATCTGAGGCTGCAACGGTTGGGCCTTTTCACTCTTGAACGACGGCGTCTAAGAGTTGACCTGATTGAAGTTTATAAAATCATGCACAGTGTGGACAAAGTAGATAAGGAAAAACTGTTTTCCCTATCGCATAACACTAGAACTAGGGGACACTCGATGAAACTTTTGGGTACTAGTTCTCAAACAAATAAGAGAAAGTACTTTTTCACCCAGAGGACTACTGGTCTATGGAACTCCCTGCCAGAAGAAGTGGTGACAGCTGTCAGTCTTGACAGCTTTAAGAAAGGATTAGACAAGTTCATGGAGGACAAGTGTATCAATGGCTATAATTATGGATACTTAAGGACAACCTCGGGGTTGGAGAGATAGGCAGGATATCTCTCAATGCCATTTCCAGGGAATCCTAAGCAGGTGAAGGCATCTCCTTGGGAATACCCTGAAGGAAATGGTGAGCCACTGTGTGAGACAGAATGCTGGACTGGATGGGCTGTGGCCTGTTCCAGCAAGGCTGTTCTTATGTTCTTATGTTATGTTCAAGTAAGGTTACTTGTAATTCCATTCCCCTGTAAAGAAGGCATATAGACATGATCTTACTATTGTATTTTAACAAGAAGAACCACCCATCCCTTTTCAGGATAGTTATAATATTTTGGTTACGTTTATCATTATACACATCCAGCCTCACTAAGTGGTGGAAGGAGCAGCACTCTCTCATGGTTCAAGGGTTGGTTTACCATGTGCATTGTGGGCCATTTTGGATATTGAGTGACAAGAGGGTATACAGGAAAAAAGTGTGTTTATACCAGTGGTGGCAAACCTATGGCACAGCCCTCTCTGTGGGCATGTGTACCATCACCCAAGGGAGGCAAAGTGACCAGACACCTCACACACATCCCTCCTATACTTCCAATTGTGTGTGTGTGCGTGCCCGCAGAGGTGGAGGTGGAGGCAGAGGTGGCAGTGTGCAGGTAGGCACCGCGAGTGTGCGCACACACCCTTGTAATTCACACATGGTGTCTGCCTGCGGGCCTCCTCCTCCTTGGGCACTCAATCTCTAAAAGGTTCGCCATCACTAGTTTATAACAATGGCCAGAGCTTGTAATACTTAAAAAAAGCTTTTTAAGATGGATAAAATAACTGTTGTTATTTATTTAGAGAAATGGGATAGTAAGGTATTTATTTTCAGTACTGTAACTATGATGGAAATTATTGAAGGGGGTCTTTGGCTCTATTATTATAGCTGATTACTTTTAAGAAAAGTTTTTCAACCTGTGGAGTGTAACAACCTGTCCTGGTAATTAAAACATAGCCCATGGCACTCGTAGAACTTATACCCAGCCTCCCCAGTAAGGGTCTCTGTTGCCAGCCACATGCCAAAGAAGGCAATGAATTAAAATTCATAACAGGGTCACAAGTAACCCAGTGTATAGTCCTGCATCACAAATCAGCAACACAAACACACATTCACTCATACCAAGCAAGATAATGCTATGACACACCCACTCCTTCAGTCTTAACTGTGCACGTAAATCAGCTACAACCCAAATATTGTTCTATGCTGACTTGGGGAAATAAGTGCAAGAGCAAAATAATACTGACAATACACTTCATACACTTTAGGAAAACTGATTTCCCAACCACGTACGCATTATGGCAGAGGTCCTCAATCTTTTTAAGCCAGGGGCGGTTCATGCCCCCTCAGACTGTTGAGGGGCCAGACTGATGGTAGTGCCACCGCCATGAGGGAGGAGAGTAATGGGAGCCACTGGTGACCACCCCGAGCCACCCACCACTGCACCCCACACTGCTTCCCTGCTTACCAGCCTGGAGGAGCTGCATGGCATGGGTGAAGGAGGGGGTCCAGGCTGTCCTTCTCACCCACACTTAGCCAGAGCAGCCCCAGGAAAGATGCAGGCGGCCGCATGAATCCGCCAGAAAAACCATGCTTGGCCAGAGTGGCCCCTGGGAAAGATGCGGGTGGCCATGGGCATCTGCCGCCTCAAACCTTGTCCCCTCACTTGGCTTGGCGTGTCCTTAACGGTGCTCTGTAGCAGGGTGGATGTTGTAAGGCACATCCGCCCTGCTGCTGAGCACTTTTAGGGACATGCCAAGCCAAGTCAAACCAAGCAGAGAGGACAAGGACTGAGGTGGCAGCGTTGGTGGTGGAGGAAGCAGCTGCTGGAGTGAGGGCGCAAGCCAAATGATTTGGTGAGGATCCCTGCTTTATGGTGTGCAGTTATTCCATTTCCGATTACTGAAGTGGAATAGAGTTGGGGAGTGGAATGCTGGTACTTACTGTACAGTACAATATCCCAAAATTTGATAGCTGGTGGGATTCTAGATAGAAAAACATTAACAATGTACAGTACAGTACAGTACTCAACTTCTAGTATGTTTTGTAAGGTCAAGCTGTCTCCTGCCAACTACTCCCTACTATCAAAACTTATCTTTAAATATGTGTAACTCTAAGTATACACAGCACAACATAAGACTAGAGAGATAAATCTGAACACTACCCACTCTGTCATATGAATCATGGTCTACAAGTGTGGGGTTTCTATACTACTGTTGGTGTTTGCTCAATGACTGAATGCTGAATTACTTCACACTATATACTCTTTTGTGGTGATGTAGCCAAAGTGGTTGTTGACACAGAGTAAATATCTTTTAGACTTCCCACTCAGTTTCATGAAAAGGAAATTCTTTGTCCCAGGAATGGAGGTTGGTGCTTACAGCTACAATCAGTAGAGTAGTGCTTTTAATTGAGTATTAATGGGGCATAAGATAAAACATAAGGATTCTTCTCCTCTGTGCTACTCTGTCCAGATAGTTGCAGCCATTTTGGAAGTATCATTGAAACAACAAATTTTCCATTAATGTGTTTCACGTACGTGGACTACACACTATTGTTAGTCCCCAGCTAGAATAGATCAATTGGATCAATTACATTTACATGTGTGGAATCACCATTCAGCAGTTGATTCAGTGCATTTTAGACTAAGAGATTTGGATTGCTGGCATTTATTCGTCTATCCTGCATTCCGATGTTATTGTATAGCATTGTGCTCTAGAATGGGTAAAGAGGCTAATTTGAGATTGAACCACAGTTGTTGTCTGGAATCTAAAGAATAGGGAGCACAGACCAACAGACAAAACACCACAACTCTAACATTGGGGGTTGTAATGTAATGTCCTTATGTGCTGTCAGGTCAGAATCAACATATAGAGACTCGTAATAGGGCTTTCAATGTACGTGAGATATTTGAGGGGTGGTACTGCAGTGGCTTAGTGGTTAAGATGCTGAACTTGGTGACTGGAAGGTCAGCAGTTTGAGACCTGAGGGCTGCATGATGGAGTGAACTCCCGTCTCTGTCCCAGCTCCTGCCAACCTAGCAGTTTAAAAGCAAGAAATTGCAAGTAGATAAATAGGTACCACTTTGGTGGGAAGGTAAACAGTGTTCCATGTGCTCCAGTGTCTAGTCATGCCTACTGCTTGTCCACTAAAACAGTGCCGGCTCTTTGGCTATAAACAGAGGTAAGCACTGAACCCTTGAGTCAGATATGACTGGCTTTCAAGCAAGGGCGACCTTTACCTTTACCAGTGGTCTAAGTATCTGGTTGCAGAGCCAGAGGCTGGGAGTTTGTTTCCTCACTGTGCCTCCTGGGAGAAGACCCAGTAGTCCCAGGCAATCCCAGAAGAAAGAAATGATAGACCACTGCTATGTAGAAAACCCTGGCAATGGTTGTTATGAGTCAGAATTGACTTATTCAGCAGGGAATTTTTATTATTTTACCAGATCCACACACCCCAGTGAACTTTCATACATGAGCAGGGGTTTTAAAGTAAACCGCCTGACTCCTAGTCCATCATGCTAATCACTGCACCACACTGAGCATCAGATTGAGGGTCATCTCCCCTCTACCCACCCCCACCCCATGGCCATAAACCTAATCATTAAAATCAGAACAAGGTCTTGTGGTATGAACAGAACTGCATTTAACAAACAGGTTATCTGAAAGAAGTATTTCAGGAACACAGTTCTGAGGCAATATAAGATTTTAAAGGTTACAAATCCACACTTTGTATTGAAATAAGAACAATCTGGCATCCATTGGTGATCTTTGACGTCTACCAAATGCTCAATGGTATTCTTAGCTGTCAGTCGTTTGAGCAATCTGGCTGCCACGTTCTCCACTAGTTTTATCTAAAGAAGTTGCCTTGTTAGACAATGAAGTAAAGTAGGGCGGTGGGAGGAAAAATGCAGGCAAAATATTGTCAGGAAGCTTACCACCATAGGGGGATGTGTAAATATAAGAAAATGTAGCATTTTCATTCCTTGTGTCCGAAGAAGTGGATTTTGATCTACTAAAGTTCACATTGAAATAAATTTGTTAGTCTTTAAAATGCCAATATATTATGCCTTTTCTCCTCCTTTCCCCCTTTAATGCACTAGTCATAATTTCAAAGGCAGGCCCAGTCATAACATGTTACAGTACTGTATTTTTCACTGGTCCTGTCTCATGTTACAATCTTTACCTATAAAAATGGGATGTGGCTGTGCGTGTCCAGAATGCATGTCTGCACACGTCCAGCCAATCCCATAATGAGCCAGCCACACTTACCAAAGATAACACCCGCAAGGGTCCGGAAGCCGAGAGTGGGGCCAATGCCCCACAAACCCGAACAAAAAACTATGCTTCCCAGCTTCCTCCATGCCGTGCCACCCCATAGCCAATCAGGCAGGAGGACGCGAGCGCGGAGGAGGCAGGACAGCCGGCACATGTGTAAAAAAAACAGCTGTCATGTGCCAGAAACAGCTCAGCCCAGGGCCCTGCCTGCCTTACTGAGACAGACAGAGCCCGGGCTGAGGGAACGGTCTGCCTGCCACCCCTTCCGCACCGCCTAAGGGGGAAATGCCTAAGGCAGCAGCTAGCGATTCGTCGGGGGAGACGCTCTCCCTGGTGGACCGCTGGCTGCTGTCTTTGTAATACCCCCACCTCTGTTTCATGTTAGCTCTCGAAACAGCAGTGGGGATAATACAAAGGAGGCAGCCAGCGATCCAGCAGAGAGAGTGCCTCTCCTGACGGATCACTGGCTCCCGCGTTTGCATTTCCCCCTCAACTGTTTTGAAGGTTGACACGGAACAACCTTCAAAACAGTTGAGGGGGAAATGCCTAAGGTGGCAGCCAGCAATCCATCAGGAGAGGCGCTCTCCCTGCTGGATCACTGCCTGCCTCCTTTGTATTACCCCCTCCGCTGTTTTGTGTTAGCTCTCGAAACAGCCGTGGGGGCAATACAAAGGAGGCAGTCAGCAATTCAGCAGGGAGAGCACCTTTCCTGACGGATTGCTGGCTGCTGCCTTAGGCATTTCCCCCCAACTGTTTTGAACGTTGACACAAAACAACCTTCAAAACAGTTGAGGGGGAAATGCCTAAGACAGCAGCCAGCGATCCATCAGGAAAGGCGCTCTCCCTGGCGAATCACTGGCTGCCGCCTTTGTATTACCCCTTCCGCTGTTTTGTGTTAACTCTTGAAACAGTGGTGGGGGTAATACAAAGGAAACGGTGGCAGTGGCGGAGAGGTGGCTTTTTAGGGCCGCTGGAGATATCTTTCATTTTGCGGGTCTCTCCTCCCCGCCTCCGTCACCCCCAGCCGGGCAAACTCCACTGGGGCAGCAGCAGTGGCAGTGGGGAGGCAGCTTTGCGTGAGTGTGTTGAGTCGGGTGTGGTGTGTGTGGTTGTGTTGTGTGTGTATTGTGTATGGGGAGGTTATATTGTGTGGGTGTGTCCTCTGTGGGTGTGTGTTGTGTGGGTTTGCTGTGTGGGTTTGCTGTGTCGTGTGCAATGTGTGTGGCTGTGGTGGATATGGGTTGTGTGTCGAGCATGTGTTATGTGTGGGAGTATGTGTTTTGTGTGGGGGTGTCGTGTGTGTTGTGTCGTGTGTGACTGTGGTGGGTGTGGGTTGTGAGTCGTGTGTGCATGTTGTGATTGTGTGGGTTGTGTGTTTGGGAAAAACCACCTTCCCTGACGGATCCCTGCCACCAGCTCACAATTCAAACCTAAAAAATGCTAATGCTTTATAAAGCCCAGCTGTAAGCCAGCAGCTCTAAGAAAGCTTTAAGAACATAGCAAATCATTAATGGAAAAGTAAATATAAGCTCCCTCTGACTCTTCTGAGCAAGTACGATATTTTCTCGTGGGACATTTTTTCCAACAACAATGCTCCAAATAGCTATTCAGTCCGATTAGTTATTTGGTTTCATAAGCTTTCTCATTTATGCTGCCACCCTGTGACTGCTTACAGCAAATACACCTTTCTTGCTTGGTAAAATATTTTTCTAGTATGAATCCCTCATAGCAGCTAGGAAACCAACAACTTCCTTTTCATTGCCTCATATTAGCACTGAATTAACCATGGCTTTTCTTTTCTTCACTGAGAGCAGAGATCTGCAAGAAAAAAAAAATGTGCTCATGGTTTAGTTATGAGCAAAAACCCGTGACTTTCCTTCATGTTTTTCCAGGAAAAATCTGCTAAGACTTGGCACTGAAAAAGACCAGTTTAAGCCAGAGCATCAATTCCAGTTAAAAGGGGGAAGAAGAAAAGAGATTTTGTGAAAGGGTTTTGAAAGAACAGTAGGGCTACAGTAATTAATTGTGTGAACTGCCATCTATCTCCTAAAATTGGTTTGCCATCTCAATAAGAACAGAAGGGAATGTAATCTGTGTTTTATCATAAAAAGATATAGAGTTGGATCTTGGAAAACAATATATAAGGATGATAGCAAAAACTTCCCCTAACATTTTGCCCACATTTTCTGAACTTACCAAGTCTCACCTGAAGAGTCAGTGGCCCTTCTGAAACTCAGCAGACTAAACTCAGGTGGCTGCTCCAAAGAGTAGAGAATTGCCAAAGATTCAGTAAAGAAACTGGCTTATTGATTAATAGTGCAATAGGAAGAATATAAATTACTACACATTTTTAAATAATAGTAATATGCTTACTGGATTGCAAAGTGAGCACCAAAGGGCAACATGATAGGCAAGTGGAAGTTTGTTTAATGATCTTGAATAGCCCTGTTACATTTTTAGGATTTAACAAAGCTCAAAAAAACAGGAAAATGGGAAACAAGCCAAGCTAAATAAGAAAAAGGTAACAAACAGAATGGAAAATGAAGTAGCCATAGTCAACAAGAGGCACTGTTTGACATCTGGTATGAAAAGTCAACCCTTTAAAGTAACTTGTCTTTGAAGTTTAAGAATAAGTTCTAACAGTATGCTACATTGATGTCTCCTGTAAATCTACCCTTCCCTTCCTAACTTGAGCTCAATCAGTGCGTACTCTCAAATGAATAATCATAATAGTTCTTATATTGGCATAGATCTTAGCATTGTTAATACTAAATAAAAAGATTATTTAAATCACATATAAAATTGAAGCACTAAATATGAAAAATTCCCCTCTTGCTGATTGTCCTCTTTTTTTAAAAAAATTTTTTAACTTTATTTCCTTTGGTTTTAGTGCTGGATAACCTATGAGCATATTTTTTTAAAAGAATGGAAAAACAAGCAACTAAGATAAAATGAAGGATGATACCATGGGATGGATGCATTTGAAACCAAGTAGCTTTACAACAAACCATAAAAGAAAAGCCAGAGGTGGGATTAGAGGAAGAAATGAAGTAGCGGACTATGGGTTGAAATGTGACCTGCATCACAACCAGTTATGAATTGTGAACTCACAAATTAATTCACAGTCCACAGGCGAGCACAGACTGCAATTTCAAACATATTACATCCTGCAACATATCACAGCTAAACCAAAATGTTTAGCTTAAGCTTCCCAATTTAGTTGTACCTTCATGAGTCACATTGTTTTAAAGCTTACTCCTGGAGAAGTACATAGAGAACTGTGCCTCACAGGACAGTCTTTTGCACATTTACTTTAAAAAAAAAAAACTTCCTTTCTTCACAGTGGTTTACTCCCAGGTACTGTAAAATCAATATACTGAAACTTAATTTCTGAGTAAACATACAAAGAATTGCACTTTGTCTCAGTGCATTGGACTGCAGCCTAAAGTTATCAGTCTGACATAAGCAGACACAAACCTACATATTAAACAATGTTTACAAATAATGTTCAGAGAGCTTTCCAGGTGACTGACTAACTATATGCCAGTTGCGCCCGCTCCTGGACCGGGACTCTTTGCTCATGGTCACTCACGCTCTGGTGACCTCCAGACTAGACTACTGTAATGCGCTCTACATGGGGCTGCCCTTGATGACCATTCGGAGGCTGCAGCTGGTCCAGAATGCTGCGGCCCGGGTGGTGATGGGGTGTGGACATTATGCCCATGCCTCACCACTGCTTCGGGGGCTGCACTGGTTACCAGTTTGTCTCCGGGTGCAATTCAAGGTGCTGGTTTTGACCTTTAAAGCCCTACATAGTAATGGGCCAGGGTATTTTAGAGACCGCATCGCCCTAAGGGTGTCTGTCCATCCAACCAGAGCGGACCGGAGGGGCTCTCTAATTGTGCCATCAGCCAGGGGGGCTCGCCTCTCTGGCACAAGGAGGAGGGCGTTCTCCGTGTCCGCACCGGCCCTTTGGAACCTCCTGCCTGTGGAACTGCGTCTCCAGACGGAGTTGTTGCCCTTTAGGAAGGAACTAAAGACCTGGCTGGCGGGCCAAGTTTGGGGTACGTTGGGTGGTTGGTATAGAGAAGTGTGCCTTCCCCCAAGGTCCCTTTGGTACTTGCGCACCTTTTAGGGGTGGGTTTTTTAACTTTTAACTTTGTTTTATCATGTGTCTTTTTATGTATTTACTGTCCGCTATGTATTTACTGTCCGCCCTGAGTTGGGTTGTACCTGAGTGGGCGGTATATAAGCGTGAAAAATAAATAAATAAATAAATATGCACAACTGTGCTTTATATTCTATAGAATGTGTAGAATTTTATTGTATATTGATAACTGCATGTATATTGTAGAGCAGGGGTCCCCAACCACCAGGCTATGGACCACTGCTGGGCTGCAAGGGCGGGTGGTGCTGGGAGCCCTCCTCCATGTTGCTTAACTACGGTGGGGCTCTGCCCCCCCCACTTACGTGTAATGTAATGCCTTGCTTTCCGAGTCAGGCGGTGTGACTGGCAGGCGGTTGGACCCCTCTTCCTTGTTTTTGAGCTGCAGCAGGGTTCCTCCCCCCACCTCCGCACAGTATGCACTTTTGACGTATATTGTTCTGCGCTTGCGCCATCCAGTCCCACTGCCCCCACTTGCCGATCCGTGGAAAGATTGTTTGGCATTAAGCCGGTCCATGGGGCAGGAAAGGTTGGGGACCCCTCTTGTAGATGATTCATTATCTCATTATGGAAGGTTATAGTGGAAGGAATGCACTGCAGCTTAGGAACTTTTCTAAAGGAATATTATCATGACATAATTTTCTTCCCCTAATAGTATCCATCCACAGAGATGCCAATTTTTAATTTCTATAATTCTTGTACATGGAAGATGGTTCTCAGGCATGGGACTTTGGATTCTAGCTCCCAGAATGTGACGAGAACTCCCCTGGCAGAATTCTGGGAGATGCAGGCCCAAAAAAGACCGGCTTTCTCTACCTCCTTGTCTTCTATCCAATGGCCTGGTTCTCATTTCAAGAAGAAGGTAACTACATTGGTGCTGTCTGGGAGTTACAAGGCTTCCTGATAATGAGATAGTTATTTGAGAGGTGCACTTTATAAAATCTCATAGGCAGTGGGACTGGAAGCATTGTGACTCCCGGATAGAGGGCTGTCTCCATACAATGGAAATGTCAACCAGGCTATTGGACAGAGTCCAAAAAATCTGAACGTCATGCACCTGTAGGCTCTGGTCAAGAGGCAGAGTCCTAGGATGGCAACATAATACAAGATACATAATCTTTTGAGCTACACAAGGCATAACACTTTTCAATGGACTGATAGTAGTGTTCTGCCTCTCCAGTTATTACAATCACTAACATTGCTCAGTGGTTAAGAAGCTTGCCTTGTTAGCTGGAAGGCTGGCAAGTCGGCAGTTTGAGACCCGGGTACTGCATGATGGATTGAACACCCGTCTTTGTCTCAGCTCTTGGGGCCATGAAAGGAGCCTCATTCAGGCATTCCTGAGTGGAGTTCCTTATGCAAAAATCCTTTCAACCTAGAATAATTTCTGACTCAATTTTTTTTATTATTACTAAGGTTTCCTTTCTTTGGTACTTTAATAATTATTCCTCGCCTCCAATCCTCTGGTACTAATTCTTGTTGCCAGCAGCTTAATAAGATACAGTGATACCTCATACAACATCCAAACTTGGTTCCACAAGTTTGGACTTTATACGGATTTGGACTTTGTATGAGGCATGCAAAATCCTAGCCATGATGCCTCATACAAAGTCCAAATCCTTGCCGCAATGCCTCGTACAACGTCATTTGCATAGAGATACATTGCAGTGTAGCAGCACAGACTTCAGCGCAAAGTCAAGGAAACAGACAGGAAACTGACAGAACTTTAAGAAATCATTGTCTAAAGGCTAAAAACATCACAAAAACTTGTCAAACAACCCTGATTGTCCAAGAACATGAAGAATGCTGCAAAAATCCCAGGAATGCTTCTAAAAGTTCTGACGAAAAAATTCAAAAAAATCCAAAATCGCGCTCACAACCACTCCTAAACACTCTTTGCCTCATGCAAAACCCACAAGAGCAATGCACACGTGTCCTGCCTTTTATACTGCCCAAGCACAATGCAACCTGGGGAAACCCCAATGCCTCATACAACGTAACATGACTTTGTATGTGTTATGTATGTACAATGCTACTGTAAGAAATGTATGAATGTAACCTGACCACAATTACAATGTAGCACAGCTGTTAAAGGAACGCGAGCAAGCTGCCCATAGAGGGCAGCTGCGAGTGTTCAACTCACATGTTTCCCATTCCTCAAATCACCTGCAGCCGCGGGAACTCCCCGCAATAGCAAACTACTACTGATCCACTACGGAAGATGGGCGTGACCAGGACGACGTCACGCCGGTAGCAGCCAATGAGCTACCGTGCAGCAAGATTCAAATGTATTGTACTACTGTATATAATGTGAGGTATCTCTGCCATTACCACATGTTCATGCTGACCATCAATGAATAAACCTGTGTTAGTCCTTCCTGCGACTGCTTCTTTGTCTTCCGTGCAAGACACTAAATTGGCGACGAGGATGGGATTGATGACGAATCCCAAGGTCAAGCCGTACCAGTTCGATGTCAGCGAGCCCGATCAATGGGAGCTCTACGAGTGCCAGTTTCGGCACGCGATGGAAGCTGCAGGCGTCGACGCCGCCGCGAAGATGCGCTCCCACTTCCTGGCCCAGGTGGGGCCGGCCACGCTGTGGATCCTGATGACCCTGGTGGCCCCCCGGAAGGTGGACGAGGTGCCCATCGACCGTATCCTGGAGAGATTGCGTGAGCATTTCCAGCCGCCCGTCTCGATTTTCCCAGCCCGGGTCGCGTTCCACAGGCGAGACCAGCGACCGGGCGAATCTGTGTCCGCCTATGCGGCGGCCCTCAGGCTTGCAACGGTGCATTGCCAGTGGGACGACCTGGACCAGGCCCTCCGTGACTGCATGCTGTGCGGTTTGAGGGACGAGGAGCTTCAGAGGAGGCTCATGACCCGCGACCATCGCCTCACGTTCAACGAGGTACTGCGGGAGGCCCAAGCAGCCGAGGAGGCCAGGAGCGGAGTCCGGCTGTTCAAGTCCCGAGGGGCCACATCCGAGAGGGCCAAGTCACCAGTGCAGGCAGCCCGGCGGACACCAGCAAAGACGGCCTGGCGGGCCCCCAAGCCGCCCGCCGCCGCACCAACGTCGTCCGAGGAGTCGTCCACGACAGCGGACCCCTACTCCAGCGAGGACGACGACGTCCAGAGGATCAAGAAGCGAGGTGAGAAGCGGCAGACCCGTGAACGGCAGGACCGCCACTGCGACGGTTGTGGGGCGGCCCACGACCGCACGAGGTGCCCGTTCCGAAAGGCCGAGTGCCACAACTGCGGCCGAAAAGGACACATCGCCCGAGTATGCAGGCGCGGGCGAGTCGAGGACAAGGGCAGTTCCAGCCATTCCCAGACGCACAAACGAAAGGCGGCTGGCACCAGGAAGGTCTCAGCCAGCTACAGCGAGAAAGGCGTGAACCGCATAGGCCTGGAGCACCGGCGTTTTTTCATAGAGGTACTGTTGCAAGGGGTCCCAGTGAGGATGGAGATAGACTCGGGGTCATCTTATTCCATCCTGTCCCAAAAAGAGTTTATGCGCATTCCCCCAGAGAAGCGGCCCAAACTGCGGGCCATGAGATCCAATCTACGGGACGTGCAGGGAAATGGGATCCCGGTGTTGGGGGTGGGGAACTTCAAGGTGAAGTTCAAGAACTACTCTGAGAAACTACCCCTAGTAGTCCTCAAGGGGGGGAGGTGCTGCCTATTGGGAACGCAGTGGTTTGCTCCCCTGGGGATCGAACTGTCCGGCATTAACGCCATCGAGACTGACCCAATGCGGGACGTGTGCGACGCACACCCGGACGTTTTCAAGAAGGGGCTCGGGAAATACAAGGGGCCCCCGGTTTCCTTTGAGCTGGACCCAGAAATCCGGCCCATCCACCTCAAGCCAAGGAGAGTGCCCTTCGCCCTCAAGGACAAGGTTGAGGCAGAACTGGACAAATTGGTGGGGCAGGGGATTTTGGTTCCAGTTGACTCGGCAGAGTGGGAAACGCCGATTGTTACAGCCCTCAAGTCAAATGGGGAGGTCAGGATTTGTGCGGACTATAAATGTACGATAAATAAGGCCATTCGGCCAAATGCATACCCGGTGCCCGTGGTCAGCCATTTGCTGGCCACGTTACATGGGGGGAGGTGTTTCGCCAAGCTAGATCTGGCCCAGGCATACCAGCAGCTCTCTGTAACCCCGGCTGCTGCCGCCGCGCAAACGATCGTAACGCACAAGGGGGCGTTTAAGGTAACGCGCCTTCAGTTTGGTGTGAATTCGGCCCCCGGAATTTTCCAGTCCCTCGTGGAACGCCTTTTTAAGGGGCTTCCAGGCATCCTCCCATACTTCGACGACGTGTTGATAACAGCGAGGAGCGAATTAGAGTTAGCCAAGAGGCTAGATGGGGTTCTCTCAGTGTTCGAGAGGGCAGGACTTCGATTGAGGAGGGACAAGTGCGTATTCTTCGTGAGGGAGGTAGAGTTTCTAAGGTTTAAGGTAACCCCGGATGGAATCAAACCCTCCGAGTCCAAGGTTGCGGCCGTGAGAGACGCCCCTCGCCCCACCGCGAAACCGGAGCTGCAGTCATTTCTAGGGCTCCTAAATTTCTATCACTCCTTCCTGCCTCGGAAGGCATCAATCGCGGAGCCACTGCACGCGTTACTCAAGAAGGATGCAGTTTGGTGGTGGGGGGACAAGCAGGAGAGAGCATTCAAAGAGCTCAAGTCACTCCTATCTTCGGATGCTGTCCTGACACACTTCGATCCGAAAAAGCCAGTGGTATTAGTCTGTGATGCGTCCCCGGTGGGGGTGGGGGTGGTCCTGTGCCACGTGCTAGAGAGCGGGAGGGAAGCCCCGGTGGCGTACTACTCAAGGTCCCTCTCGAAGGCAGAGCGCAATTACGCGCAAACGGATAGGGAGGCCCTAGCCATAATCGCGGGAACAAAGAAGTTCCATGATTTCCTATACGGCCGCGAGTTTACGGTGGTGACGGATCACAAGCCGCTTCTGGGGATCTTCACTACCGGCAAACCCACCCCGCAAATTTTCTCCCCCAGGATGCTGCGTTGGGCCATTTTCCTCAACGACTACCAGTATGAGCTGGTCTATCGCCCAGGGAAGGAGATCTCCCATGCGGACGCCCTGTCCCGATCCCCTCTCCCTAGCTTAGGGGACCCCACATGCGAGGTAGAGCAGGAACACCAAGTCCTGCTGATTGAGTCTCTCGACTCACCACCAATTGTGCCGGCCGATCTCGCTAAGGCCACGGCGGCCGACAAGATCCTGGCCCAAGTTAGTTCCTGGGTTAGAAAAGGGTGGCCCATCTCTCCCCCCGAGGAACATTTCAAGCCGTTTTTCAGGCGCAGAGTAGAGCTTTCTCTGGAAAGGGGCTGCTTACTCTGGGGCCAGAGGGTGGTTATCCCAGAGAAGCTGAGGGCCAAGGTGCTGAGGCTACTGCACACCAGCCACCCCGGGATCGTGTGCTCCAAGGCTCTGGCCAGGAGTTTCTTTTGGTGGCCCCAGATAGACGGAGACATAGAGCGGTTAGTGGGCACGTGTGAGAGCTGCCAGAGCTCTCGGCCCGAGGAGTCCCGGTTACCCCATAGGGAATGGGATACGGCCCGCGGGCCATGGTCCCGAATCCATGTCGACTTCGCTGGCCCTTTCCACGGGTCCATGTTCCTACTGGTAGTCGACTCCTACTCCAAGTGGTTGGAGGTAATCCCCATGAACAGCGCTTCCTCTGCCACAACCATTAAACAGTTGCGCAAACTTTTTGCCTGCTTCGGCCTGCCAGACGTCCTTGTTAGCGATAACGCGAGTACCTTCACGTCGGCAGAGTTCAAGACGTTTATGGAGAGGAACGCCGTCAGGCACATAACCGCTGCCCCGTTTCACCCCGCCACAAACGGTCAGGTAGAGCGCCAAGTGCGCACTACAAAAGACGCACTGCGGCGCATGGGTCCCGGTGAGTTGAACCTGCATCTGTGCCAGTTCCTCATCTGCTACAGGACAACCCCCCTAGCGTCAGGTTTTTCCCCAGCCGAACTCCTCATGAGGAGGCGTCCGGTAACACTTTTTGACCGGATGGATCCGTCCAGGGTGGAGGATGAAGGGAGAAACATAAGCATAGGGGGAGAGAGCTCCAAGAGTTTTTCGGTAGGGGACCCGGTTCACTGCAGGAACTACGCGGCCTCGGGGCCAGCGTGGGTGCCAGGGACAATTGTTGAGCAAACGGGGCCGGTATCCTACAGGGTCGAGACTAGTTCAGGTCTACTCTGGAGAAGGCACGCCGACCAACTCAGAAGGCGAGTCACCGGTGAGGGGGAATCAGTGTTAGGGTCCTCCCCCACCCGCATTACCCAAGGGGGAGACACGGCGGAACCCGCGGATACAAACGCATATCCTGGGTTCCCAACCACAGAGGAGGATACTTTGAAAGAGAGGGACCAGTTTGACGATGATTATGAGTTGCAGTACCAGGGGGGTGTAGCGGAGTGGTCCCCCACCCATCCTAGCGAGAAGAGGGGTTTCAGTTCAGCCCCTGGTACTTCCAGTCCCCCTAGCCCCTTTGTTTTAGAGTATACCATAGCTCCAGCTCCCCGGAGACCAACACCCCCAAGACAGGCAACAGGGGCGAGTCTGCCCACCACAGTCTCTAGAACTCCCGGACAGGCAGCGGGGGGTGGCGAGGCCACGAGGGCCTCGTCGTCGGTTCCGAGATTCGTTCGGGGGGGGGTCCCCAAACTCCTCAAACGGTAGGCAGGGATTCACTTCCCAACTATTCATTCCATTCCCGTCCCCCAATGCAAGGTTTCCACAGATGCCACACCGAGCCACTAATGAGTCCCCCCTTTCCACCGCAGGGCAGGACTCCGCGGAACCAGGAGCCGCCGGCTCCCCAGTGTTAAGCCAAGCGGCCGCACGCCCAAGGCGCACGTGCGGCAAGCCACAATGGTTGAGGGACTTCGTCCCATCCTAGGGGGGAGGGATGTTATGTATGTACAATGCTACTGTAAGAAATGTATGAATGTAACCTGACCACAATTACAATGTAGCACAGCTGTTAAAGGAACACGAGCAAGCTGCCCATAGAGGGCAGCTGAGAGTGTTCAACTCACATGTTTCCCATTCCTCAAATCACCTGCAGCCGCGGGAACTCCCCGCAATAGCAAACTACTACTGATCCACTACGGAAGATGGGCTTGACCAGGACGACGTCACGTCGGTAGCAGCCAATGAGCTACCGTGCAGCAAGATTCAAATGTATTGTACTACTGTATATAATGTGAGGTATCTCCGCCATTACCACATGTTCATGCTGACCATCAATGAATAAACCTGTGTTAGTCCTTCCTGCGACTCCTTCTTTGTCTTCCGTGCAAGACACTAAAGTATGAGGCAACTTTTTTCAAGGAATTAGGCGATGTTGTATGAATCCGATGTTGTATGAAGTAGACTTTGTATGAGGTATCCACCTCTACCAAGTTTCATGAGCTGTGCAGATATCTGGTCTAAACCAACTGCTTTGCCATTTTTTAACAAGCACATTGAATCCTGAACTTCAGTATTTGTGATTGGCTCAATATTAACATCACTTTCCTCTGGCTGTGCAATGTTAGCAAAATTGTACTTTGTAACTGGGCTAGGTTGGTTCAATATATCGTAAAAATGTTCAACCCACTGTTTGTCCTGTTCTTCTTTACTAAGCAGCATATCCCCATACTTGTCTTTGATCAGAGCACTGTCATTGGTTCTTACTCTTGTTAATTCTCAGGCAAAATGGTATAAGCGTCCTGGCATCGTTCTTTGTTGATGCATCTTGTGTCTCAGCTGCTTTTTGTTCCAACCACTCTTTTTAATCTTCTTTGTGGGTACGTTTAACTGTAAATTCCAGGGTTTTGTATCGCTTTGTTGCTTCTGTTTTCTTCTCTGGTATTTTTTCCTATTTGTTCTAGCTGGCATTTTGCCTTTTTCCATTCATCAGTTAGCTCTGCCACATTCTGTCTTGGATCCACTGTTCTTTTTGGGTTCCTCTTATGTACATTTTTAACTTATGTTTAATTATTATATTTTGTAATATACAATTATATAATCACCTGTTTTCCCCCAAGGAATTCAGCACACACAATTTCCTACATAACCATTTTATAACAACAATGCTGTTAAGTGGATTAGGCTGAAAAATATTGAAAGGCCTGAAGCATTGTAGCTATGTGAAAACATGGCTCTTCTAATTCTTAGAAGTAACTGCTACCCATAACATCATTACCTGCAATGATTTAGGGTTTCTGGCAACAAGCAATTTAATCAGCAATCAAATAAGTGATAGAAAAAGTAATATAACACATAGAGTTAAAGTAGCTAGTTACTTTCAGAAGTTATTCTTTCAGGATTTTATAAGGCCTTTTTACAGGCGTTTTGACAGGGATTTTTCAGGTCTATGCCATTCTCTTACAAATCCTAAAGTACAAACAAAGTATTCTTCGGTTTTGTCTTCTGTTGTTGTTTTTCAGAAGTAATTGCAAGGTACAACATGGTCCACTAGAGGGAGCCAGAAATTGTTTCCCAGTGGCGTGCATTATCTGTATGATCCAAGAAAAGACAATAATATCCTATAACCCAATTGGTGAAGAGTAAGACATATGCCAAGAGTTACTGCAGAGCTTTGGACCTAGTCTGTCCCTTACTATACTATAGCATCGCTCTTATTATAAATTGCTGAGGAATAACTGCACCTTGGTAATTAGAATGAAATTTTAGGATTTATTTCTTGGGGGAAGATGAGTTGTGAGCAAACAATTGATAAAGATTCATATATGATGGGAGGGTGGTTGTTGCTAAGCATTTACCTTTCAATGATTACATTTTGCATGATAAAAGAAAAGGGCATCCTTTGTTAGGCAGGAAACTCACAAATATTCTTTCTCAATGATTCTTTTGTGAAGATAATAACAGCTGGACACCTCTCCTCCTTTTTTTAACAGAATATCTCAAAAAAAAAATTGGCAGTAACTTCCACCTCCACTATAACTCACCAGGAAGAGGTATTTTCAGCACAAATCAACATAAGTGTTCCTTAAAATATTATATTTAGCACACAGATTTTATCTAGATTTAATTTACAATACTAAGGTTGTGCACTGAATCTCTCTCACACACACACACATATGCACACACGTGCACACACACACATGCACGTGCACACACACACACACACACACACACACACACACACACACACACACACACACACACACACACACACACACTCGAGTCTGTACCTGAATGGTGACTCAAGGTACAAGTGCACTGGCTGTTTTAATGCTGGCTTTTGAGTACACCCTATTAGGAAGGATTGGTACTTGCCCCCAATACTCAACCTAGCCAGATGATTCAACATGATACCAAAACTTAGTTGTATCAAATGCTGCTTAAAAAGTTCAGGAGGATATGATTCTGTTCACCTTGTCCAGTTTCCAGCATTGTTCTCTCACCAAAGCAACCAAAAGCATATCACAGCTGGAAAAGGCCCAGATAATCAGTATCAACCATTGTAACATTGATTGCAAATTGCAGAAATTATACTATGAACTTTAAGTGGCTTCCCATCAAGACATGGGGAGACATTGTGGCCATAAGTAATTTTGCCCATTTTCAGCTGGTAGATCAGTTGCACCCACTCCTAAGGAATGCAGCTAATGACATTAGTGGTTCCTGCTTTAATTGTCTTTCTCACGCTGGGTCAGGAGAAGAACTGCAGAATGAACTCACTAAGAGGTCCCTTCATTTTGGCAGTTTCACATCTGGCCTAGCCACGGAAGGAGAAGAAGAAAACAGGATATTAAAAACTCTATTTCCTTCTTGATGAACCTGCTCAGAACTTGAGATCCTGAGAGGTGGTCCTGCTGTGTGTTCTGTCATCCTGAGCCTTTAAGACAGAGCTACTCAGTTACAGCACCTCATATATGGAGCTCCCTTGCAAGGGTCGTCAACCTGACTCTATCCTTGCTGAGCTCCAGCAATGTAGTATCCTGTATGGCCTTTGGTCTTTCAACAGGGTTTTAACATTTACTATTTAAATTATTTTTAACCTGTTCTTCAAGAAGGTTGACTTATTTTTTTTTTAAAATGTCCTCAGCATTTTGTTGTCATTAATGTCTCCATTAATCTTATTATGTCGCTCTGGAAGTCCTAGCCAGCAGAAAAGTGGTAGATATTTACTTTAAATATGTTTTTCTTTTCAAACAGTAGTTGCTGAGACTTGCTTTTCTCTTCCACAGTTTACATAATAAGGTGATGTTATACTCCTATAACTGATGTAAGCACGCTTAGCATACCTTGCTTCCTTTTTCAATAAATTAGAAGAATGGCTGAAAGTATATTTTAGTACACATCTTACATAAGCTCATTGCATGAAATTGTCTAGTAGAAAGCGAAGGTCAATAGGGTAAAAAGCTGCAGTCTGAATCTCGCGATAACCCCCATATTTTAAAAACCTTCAGACATATTATATTGATCCACTGCCTCTGGATGCTTTATGAACCATATTTAAAATGCCTTTTCCTTGGGATGATGGATGCTTGGCAGTATAGCTTATCTATTTCCACTGTTTGCATTTATCTGAAACAGAAATTGGTTTCAGACACATGTCAGCCAGCCAGCATTCCTGCTGCCTGCAATTGAGTGACTAAGAAACTATCCAAAACCAACATCTGGAAAATAGAAAAGAAGCAAATGCTGGTTTCTCCATGTGATTTTTACTGCTTCCTTTTTTCTCCCCTTATGAAGCTGTGCATTTTGCAATTTTCATGCAGTTCTAAGTCCTAAACTAGGCTGGTCACGACACAGTAATGGAAGCACTCAGTGGCATTAAAGGTGTGGGGAAATGTTTGTGAATGGAATAGTGAGCTGATTGGTTGTTGTGATTCTTTGATGCAGATATGCTGTTTTGTATATAAAATGTGTGTAAAAGAGAAGGGTGTTAAGAGAAAAAATGGTTTAGAAGACAGAGAAAGTGCTGTTTTGTTAAATAGAGATGAAGGTGGTTTTTTTTATGAAAAAGCTGTGAATAAATAATATGTTCTCCTTGGAACTTGTGTCAAAACTACCCATGTATACATGGAGAGAGAGAGAGAACCAAATGGATTTAAAATATTGAAGAAAGAAAATAAAACGGTTTATGGTTGTCTGATAATGAACCTCACAGCTTGAACATGGTTCATATAGTTTACTTTTGCCTTATAACTGAATCTTTTTATTCCTTTGTGCTTTTTTAATAGTACTGTAAACCTATTTTTGGTTTATAACCCATTTATTACTTTTAGAGATAGCAGCCACAACACCTTACGCTCACACAGTTTATGTAATGATGCATGGTACTCACAGTTTATGTAATGATACCAAAGTAATATAAGCTGAGTGTTTCACCAGAGGTGTTCTTTTTTCTTTTAAAACATCTTTTTAAATTAACCTTCAGCTGTAGCAGTGTTTGGATAACAATGATAAAACAACACTGCTATCTAGTTTGTTGATAGGAATAAAAAAAATTAAAGTCCTAATTAAAAAGTTCAAACAGCAGCCCCAGATTTTCTGTAGGGGTTGTCTTTTTGATAGTGAGTGTGACACAGAAACACCACACTTTATTTACTTACTGATTAATTCCTTCATCCCATCTTCCTCTCATTATAGGGACCCAAGCTTGGGCCAGTGTTACACTGACTGAGAGCATGGGTTTGCAGTCTCACATCTCCTTGTGCATCCTGCTAATTGGGGACTTCATGATTTGGAACAAACCACACACACACACACACACACACACACACACACACACACACACACACACACACACACACACACACACACACACACACACACACACACACACACACACACACACACACACACACACACACACGCCCTCAATTACTTCTCAACAAGTAAGCTATAGCTTGGGCTTCTTTTCAGATTCCAGACTGCAAAGCAAGTTCAAACCACGAACAAGAACAAACATTAGACCAATGTTTGGTATTCAACAGCAAGCCATTATAAGGCCATTATGGCGGCAGGCGACAGGACTTGCCGCCCCACCCCCAGACTCTGGCCTCAGCTGGGGCAAAGAGGCCCTCCAGCCATGGGTGCCAGGCCCCCCTCCACCTGCCAGCGCTCCTGGGCCCCACCTCTGGCCGGGCTTTAAAAGGCCATTATGACGGCAGGACCTCGCCACCACCGCCCTTGGAATTTGCTTGTGGCCAGGGTTGAGAGGCCGGTATTGTATTGTGTTGTTGTATATTATTATATGCTGTTTTTGTAGATTGAATTTTGTATATTGTATTACTGTGCATTTACTGTGTATATTGTTTAATTATCATGTGAGCCGCCCTAAGTCGGGTTCCCTGATTGGGCGGCATACAAGTATGAAAATTAAATTAAATTAAAATTAAACATTTAATCAGGAAGGTTTATAAGCCTAATTGCTGGTGGGTGCACATAGTTGCATTACATGTAATTTTGTTTTAAAAATCTTTTTTGTTGTGTTTTTTTCTGTTTTTTCTTCAATAAAAGTTGCATATCCCTTTTTTTCTCATTCACATAGGAACAAATGACATAGCCAAGAACAAATATGAAGAAATTACATCAGACTTTGATGCTCCGATAAGGAAACTTAAGGACTTTGGGGCCCAGGTAATCTTCTTATCCATCCTTTAACTACTCAGAAGAGGAAAGGAATAGAAAGGAAAAGGAAAATACTCCAATGAATGATTGGCTATGAAAGTGAGGCAAATGTGAAGGATTTGGATTTTGGGATAATAGGCTATGGTTCATGGAAGACAGACTGCTGGCAAGAGATAGGTTGTACCTCACAAGACCTGGGAAGAATGTGTTTGAACACAGCATGAAGAACATCAGGAGAGCTTTAAAACTAAATTGAAAGAGGGAAGGAGGTAAAAATAAAGGCATATCAGCCAGCCTGTAGAATGACCTTCAGGAATGAACTATTGAAGAACTGTTTCTTAGCAAAAAAATAAAATAAAAATTAAATGTGTATGTTTGACTTTGGCACTTCTTTTCTCTTAATATGATCTGGTGCAGATGTAATAGTAGCAATCTTCTAACTAATTAAAAGATACGAAATTGAAAAATACTTGTGACCTTTCTGGTCGTCTTTACTTTCCCTATGCTAATTCTCCCATTTCGTCCAGGTTAGCTTTATCTTTTATGGAGCATTCCATCTTTCTTCCTTTTTGTGTTCTCTTCAGACTCAGCTTTGGCTTTGATGTAAACAATGAGTCAGGATTACTTCTGCAATAGTAACAAGCCTGACCACATTTTGAAACTAGGTAGTTGGTGAACCTGCTGCATTGAACTCTAGCTACCTCTAGCTCAGAAGTGACACAGAAGCATAATCATAATTTCATAACATAAATTGTTTAAATATATTTAACATTAGGTTTGTTAATAACCGAGATTTGTTTACTTTATGATATTTATAGTTTATTGTATTTGAATTATATTTAAGGTAATAGTGTGTTGTAAATTGCCCTGAGTGCTTGAACTATGGAACCATATACTGAACAAACAAATGAACTTTTTAACATAGGTGGATGGTCTTATGCTTTCAGCCAATATATTCTTTTAAATGTGTTTTTTTTAATGCTTTCAAATTTTTAAAGTTGTTTTTAGAGGATGATTTTGCAATTTTTGTGGTTAATATTTTTATGATTCATGTTGCTATGTAACTTGGATTAATCCTTTGTTCATTTTAATGGTCTGTGAGCCACCTTAAGTCCCTTTGCCAGAAAAAAGGGCAGCATAAAGTGTAATAAATAAATAACTGACACAGAGGGCAAAATCAATAAAGCTAAAGTGAAGGAAGGTGGGAATCCTAAGCAGTTTCTAAACCACTAGCTGCATTTGGAACACACTCACTATTACGTATGCACTGCATCTGTGCCTAAAAGTTTATTTACTTTTACTAGTATTAGGACTTGTAAATCTACTGCTAATAAAAACACACTACTTTTTTCCATGTAGCTCAGAACAGCATGCACCAGGGATTCTCAATCTACAGCCCATGGGCCGGATCTGGCCCACACCCTTGCACCATCTGCTTCCGCCACTGCCGGAAATGCATCAGTAGGTACCAGGGGAAAAAATCTGCAGCCACCGCGAACACAGCTGCGGCCACCGGGAATGGGTGCATTCCCAGTGGCTGCAGGGGTTTTCCCAGCACCTGTTGACACATTTCCAGCACCCATGGTGTTCCCAGCAGCTGCAAGGGGGTTTCCTTCACCTACTCTATGCAGCTCCTCTAGGTTGGTAAGTGGGGAAGTGGCTTTGGGGTGTTCGGTGGGCTCAGGGTAGTCCCGTTACCACTAAAGGCGGCTGGGGTGGCAGGGTGGGAGACCAATCCGGCCTGTAAACAGTCTAAGGGGGCGTGATCCGGCCCCTGCCTTAAAAAGGTTGAGAACCCCAGGCATACTGTCCCCTCTCCCTCCTTCCCTTTTCATAAAAAGGTTTGACGTAATTTAGAACAGCCTAAGTATGCTTCCTGGCTGAGTGGAATTTTGGAGCCCTGTTTCCCATTCTAATACTTCTATTCCTTAAAGAAAGTAATGGGAATACTGCATAATAAAAATTATAGCTTATCATTGTATTTGTCAACATATTCTGTAATGGGGATTCTTTCTTTTTCTTACAAGGTGTGATGGCACCCAGGTCAGATGATTTCTTTGCCCTACTGCTCCCTTTTTTAGTCCTGAGAGGGGAACACTCGCGAAAGACACAAGTGGCGGATAACTATCGGATGTAATGGGAATTGTGTTCTCCTTCTAGAACTCCAGATTATCGAAGTCAAGTCATGCCTCCCAGGATTTTATCTAAATGACCACACATTTCATTTGCACCATGTGAATGGGCATTCTTTTGCTGTCGCCATTCCAACCATCTCTTTAGAACTCAATAACAAGTAAGGTTAAAACACTTGATTATAATATCAGAAGTTCCCTTTCATACAAATCTAATCAACCACTGGATTTTATTAGTTTTATTAAAAATAAAGTAGCAAAAGGGAGAAATCAGGAAAAACAAAGCAATTCTGAAGTGTTACTTATTCAGAATAAGATCCCCAAAATAACATGAACAAGCACAATGTTGGATTATGCAAAAGTTCACACACATTAAGTCTTCCTATCCTGTTAATACAAGTAAATGCATGTTTACTGAGCTAAGCCCAATTATGAAAATCAGTTTTACTCTCAGGTGAGGAAGAACTTCGTGGAATGAGGCTGCAGATTCTGGTCTTCACAAACCAGATACAGTACTGTATTATATATTGTCTGCCAGGTTTATGTTAAGACAGTGTTTTTAATAGAACCTGAAATGCTTTTGAAGTTAATTTTAAAACTACTGTACTTACGTAAAGGGGTACATTTGATTTTAGCAAATCAGTATAGAATGTGCAGTTTAAAAACAGTGGCTGAAAGATGGGTTTGAGAAATGTCAAAGATGTGAAACCAAAGTGGAACAAATTGCACGAGGCTTGTTCATGCAGTTTTCAAAATTAGCATTTGACCACATTGTTAAGAATTTGTTCTTTTTCAAAAGTTCAGCTGAGTCACAGCACATGTGAGGAGTGAAAGATTGGCTAAACAACAAGGTTGATAGTTTAAAATCTGTGACTCACAGTCACCTGATCATATTCAGTAATAGCTCCTGTTTTCCAAACCTTTGGCAATATATTTTCCCTCTGAATTAAGATTAAAGCCACGTGTCATTGTGACACTCAGAAAAAAAATCTGAATTATTAGATTGAGTAAAAACAATCCTAGGATCTCCCAAAAAGTATAGTTGTATCTAAGCATTTGAGTTCTTTTACTGTATGAGAACCAAGACAATAGAAACAGCCGAAAGGTTGGCTTAACACATCTTTATTGCATGATGGTCCGGGGGAACATGTGGTAATGGCGGATGAACAGCTCAATATATACGGTGGCTATACATTTGAATGTGGCTCCTTGATAGCCCATTGGCTACTGTCTGCATGACGTCATTCCCCGTCACGCCCTTCTTGTCCAGGTGAGGTGGCGGCGGGAATCTTCCCGCGCTGTAGTTGTTTGGGGGATGGAACCATGTGAGCTGGGCGCTCGCTATTGCCCCTAGTGGACACTAGCTCGCGTCCTAATACAGAAGGTTACAGTGTTACAGCTGGTGGTTATTATATCCACTCATTCGAGTGTTACATTACTTAAGGTATAATATTCAAGACACAACATCCCTCCCCCCTAGGATGAGACGAAGTCTTTCATCCAATATGGTTTATTGCGTTTTGGGCGCAAGGCTGGCTGGCTTGTCCCGGGGGCGCTATCACTTCTGTGTTCCCTGGTCTCTTGTCCTGCAATGGGAGAGGGAGACTCGTTAACGACTTGCCACGGTTCCGCGGCTTTCGGGGTAGGGGTAAACTCCATTGTGGGAAAACCGGGGGCACTGGGGGCTAACGAAAAACCCCGCTTCTCGCTTGGATGGGTGGGGGACCACTCCGAACCCCCCCCGGTTTTGTAACTGAAACTCAAAATCATCTACTGGGGTATCTGGGGGGGTATCCCTCAGGCTATCTATGGGGACAAACTTATTCCCTTCCCCCCTTGGTGGGGACCACTGGCCCCCTCTCCTCCCCCTTGGGCTGAACGGGTGGGGGAGAACCCTAACGTTGAATCCTGTTCTGCGCTGTCCGCGCTCTGGTTTCCGGAGACCCGGTGCCGGAGTTGGTCTGCGTGCCGCCTCCAGAGTAGACCTGTGTTGCTCTCTACGCAATACGACATGGGACCCGTCTGCCCAATGACTACGCCCGGAACCCAGGCTGGCCCTGCGCTAGCGTAGTTTCTGCAATGAACCGGGGCGCCTATTTCGAAACTCTTCGTGCCCGCTACCCCGATGTTCCTCCCAGTGTCTTCCACCCTTGTAGGGTCTAGCCTGGTCAGTATTGTAGTCAGCTTTCTGTGCATTAGGAGCTCTGCGGGCGAGTACCCTGACACTAGGGGGGTTACCCTGTATCCCAACAAAAACTGACACAACTGCAGGTTTAAATCCCCGGGGCCCATGCGCCTCAGCGCGTCTTTGGTGGTACGCACGAGGCGTTCTACCTGGCCATTCGTCGCCGGGTGGAAGGGTGCGGAGGTGATGTGCCGGATGGCGTTGATGTCGGTGAATGCCCTGAATTCGGCGGACGTGAAACAACTAGCGTTATCACTAATAAGGGTGTCGGGTATACCGAACGTGCTGAACACCCTGCACAATTGTTTAATTGTTGCGGCTGAGGAGGTGTTCGCAACTGGGATAACCTCCAACCACTTGGAGTAAGCATCCACTATGAGGAGAAAAAGCGAACCTCTGAAGGGGCCCGCAAAATCAATGTGCACGCTGGACCACGGCCCCTTTGCCGTATCCCACTCCCTGTGCGGAAGTCGAGCTTCTTCGGGCCAGGAGCTTTGGCAACTCACGCAAGTGCCCACCATGTGCTCGATATCGGCGTCCAACTGGGGCCACCAGAAGTAGCTCCTGGCCAGTGCCTTGGAGCGGACAATTCCAGGGTGGCTGACGTGCAGCAGCTTAAGCACCCTAGCTCTCAGGGATTCAGGGACGATTACCCGCTGGCCCCACAGGAGGCACCCCCTCTCTAAGGACAGTTCTAGCTTTTTCCTAAAAAATGGGGCGAACTCCGCCGCCGGGGAGGACGTTGGCCACCCTTTCTGCACCCAAGAACTGACCAGGGCCAACGTCTTGTCCTTGCCTGTCGCCTTGGCGATCTCTGCGGGCACTATGGGGGGTGAATCTAAGACCTCTATCATGAGCACTTGGTGGTCTTGTTCCACCTCACACACGTGGCTGCTTGTGTGGGGGAGGGGTGACCTCGACAGGGCGTCCGCGTGGCTTATGTCCTTTCCAGGGCGATACACCAGCACGTCCTGGTACGCGTTTAAAAAAATGGCCCACCTGAGCATCCTAGGGGACAGAATCTGTGGCGTGGGCTTGTCTGCAGTAAAAATGCCTAGCAGGGGCTTGTGGTCAGTCACGATGGTAAAGGGGTGGCCATAGAGGAAGTCGTGGAACTTTTTCGTCCCAGCAATTATCGCTAACGCCTCCCTGTCTGTCTGTGCGTAGTTGCGCTCTGCCTTAGACAGGGACCTGGAGTAGAATGCCACCGGGGCCTCCCGCCCGTTTTCCAACACGTGGCACAGAACCGCCCCCACCCCCACTGGGGATGCATCACATATCAGAACCACTGGTCTCTTGGGGTCAAAATGGGTTAATATGGCGTCTGAGGATAAGAGTTGTTTCAGCTCATTGAATGCCTTCTCCTGGCTCTCGCCCCATTTCCACGCCTCGTCCTTTTTTAGTAACTTATGAAGCGGCTCTGCTACCGATGCCTTCCGAGGCAGGAAGGAGTGTTAGAAGTTTAAGAGCCCCAGGAACAACTGCAATTCGGGCTTGGAGGTGGGGCGAGGAGCATTTTGAACGGCGGCCACCTTTGATTCAGAGGGTTTGATGCCTGCAGGGGTTACCCGGAAACCCAAGAACTCAACTTCTTTTGCGAAGAAGACGCATTTGTCTTTCAGCAGCCTCAACCCCGCCTTTTCGACTACCGTCAGTACTTTGTCTAGCCTCTCAGCCAACTCGGACTCACTCCCCCCCATTATCAACACGTCATCAAAGTATGGTAAGACCCCCTCCAGACCCTTTAAGAGGCGTTCCACGAGCGATTGGAAGATGCCTGGCGCCGAGTTCACGCCAAATTGTAGGCGCGTCACCTGGAACGCCCCCTTATGAGTTACTATCGTCTGCGCAGCAGCTGCAGCTGGGGTTACCCAGAGCTGCTGGTATGCCTGCGCCAGGTCAAGCTTTGCAAAACACTTCCCCCCATGTAACCTGGCCAACATGTGGCTGACTACCGGCACCGGATACGCATTTGGGCGTATCGCCTTATTAATGGTACATTTGTAATCAGCGCATATTCGAACCTCCCCGTTGGCCTTCAGCGCTGTTACAATCGGAGTTTCCCACTCCGCGGAATCAACAGGAACAAGGATCCCCTGGCCCACCAATTTGTCCAGTTCCGCCTCTATCTTGTCCTTGAGTGCAAAAGGCACTCTGCGCGGTTTGAGTCTTATTGGGCGGACCTCCGGGTCCAGGTCGAATGCAACTGGGGGTCCCTTGAATTTTCCGAGTCCCTTCTTGAACACTTCGGGATGCGCATCACACACCTCCTGTATTGGGTCAGTCCCAACGGCATGCACCCCCCCATGAACAAACCCAGGGGCTTAAACCATTGAGTCCCGAGGAGGCAACAACTCCCCCCTTGAGAACAACCAGGGAAAGTTCCGCGGCGCGTTGCTTGTATTGGACCTTGAATTTTCCAACCCCCAACACCGGAATGCTATTTCCCTGCACGTCCCACAGCGTAGACCTCAGTGCTCTGAGCTTGGGCCGCACGTTGGGGGAAATTCCCAAAAACTCCCTCTGGGAAATGATTGAATATGAGGAACCAGAGTCTATCTCCATCTTAACGGGGGGCCCTTGCACCAGTACCTCAACAAAGTAACGGGGGTGTCCTAAGGACACGCTGTGGACTGCGGTGTCGTCGTTGCTGTCGTCGGAGATGTGGCCCACGCCGTCCTGCTTCCTCGCGGGCCGGACGCCTTCCTGGATCCTCGGTGAGCGGTCTGTTGTGCCTTTCTGGTCTCTGCGCCGCTGTCTGCAAACCTTGGCTATGTGCCCTCGGCACCCACAGTTGTGGCACTCGGCCTTCCGGAACGGGCACTTGATGCGGTCATGGGCCGCCCCGCAACCGTCGCAACATCGGCCATCCTTCCGCACCTTCCGGATGTCCTTGTCCTCGCTGCTCTCCGTGGAGGATTGCGGCGCCCGCCTGGCCGCCTGCACCGGGCCCGCCGCCTTGTCGGTTTGTGGGGGCCTTGCTCTGAACCCCTTAACTCCGGCCCTCATGGCTTCCGCCGCCTGCGCCTCCTTCACGACCTCGTGCAGAGTCTGGGGCGGCTCCTGGTTCATCAGCTTTCGCTGGACCTCCTCGTCCCACAGGCCGCACAGCATGCGGTCCCTGAGGGCGATTTCCAGGTTCTCCCACTTGCATGGGCCGGCGGCCAACCGGAGGGCCGCTGCAAAGGCAGCCACGGACTCACCCGGCGCCTGGACTCTCTTCCAGAACGCGTCCCGAGCCGAAAACATCGAAACCTAGGGCTGGAAATGGTCGCACATCGCTTTCAGGAGCTGCTTGACCGGCACTTCGTTCACCTTCTTCGGAGACACCAGGTCCACCAGTACTTTCATGGCGGGGAACCCGAGCATCCTGATGAGAATGGCCCTCTTCTTCCCCTCGTCTGTGATATCGGACACCATCAGTGCGCTTTGGAAGTCCATTTCGAAGAGCTCCCATTCTTCCGGTTTGTTGATGTTGAAACCGGCCTGCGTTGTCTTGATTCCGTGGGGATCCATTATCCCACCTTCGTCGCCAATTTAGTGTATGAGAACCAAGACAATAGAAACAGCCGAAAGGTTGGCTTAACACATCTTTATTGCATGATGGTCCGGGGGAACATGTGGTAATGGCGGATGAACAGCTCAATATATACGGTGGCTATACATTTGAATGTGGCTCCTTGATAGCCCATTGGCTACTGTCTGCGTGACGTCATTCCCCGTCATGCCCTTCTTGTCCAGGTGAGGTGGTGGCGGGAATCTTCCCGCGCTGTAGTTGTTTGGGGGATGGAACCATGTGAGCTGGGCACTCGCTATTGCCCCTAGTGGACACTAGCTCGCGTCCTAATACAGAAGGTTACACTGTTACAGCTGGTGGTTATTATATCCACTCATTCGAGTGTTACATTACTTAAGGTATAATATTCAAGACACAACAGTTCTCCAAATGTTTAAATCAGACTAGATGTTAAACATCAGGTAGAAGGGAGATATAGTTATGCATGCTTCTCTAATAGGTTTAAACTGCACTCCAGAAAACATGCCATGCACAAATATACTGGATTATCCTCATTTGATACAAGTGTAGAGGTGCAGTTCTCAACTCAAGAAAAAAGTTGAGCTCTGCAGGTAAACTAGTTGGTTTCCCAAACGTTACTGGCATGCTATTTAGGGCTAAGGCTGGTATGCAATAAAGCTTCATCTGATTCAGCCACTTCAGTTGAACTCAGGCATATTGGATCACAGAAGCAGGAATAATAATAATTTTTTGTCAGAAATTATTCTGGGTTGAAAAGATTTTTGCGGAAGAAACTCCACTCAGGAAATGCCCAAATGAGACTCCTTTCATGTCCATGTTCAGAAGCAGAAATATCTCACATCTTCCTGCCATATCTGTGGTCTTGAAGGAGTTCAAAATGGAACTCATCCTGTTGTATCACCATTTGAACAAAAAGGATCAAATGGACTCCTTTGGCAAAATGAATACCAAAAAAAAAATATTTTTCTGCAAATTAGAACTGAGAATAACAAATGCTACTTGTTCCCTGTAAGATAAAGGTCACCCTTGCTCAAAATCCAGTCGTATCCAACTCTAGTATAGCCAAAGAGCCAGTGCTGTCTGTGTTTGCAGATGTTTCTATGTACATGTGCATACCTGTCAAGTACCCTGGATTGGCCGGGATTTCCCGGATTTCCACGCCGCTTCCTCCACTTTCCCGCTGCCATTCCATAATTTGGCCGGCTGGGAAAGTAGTTACTGCACATGCGCGTATGCACAGAACCCTTCTGCGCAGGTCCCGTATTTTCCGGAGCCATGTTTGACAGGTGTGCATGTGGCTGGCAGGCAGACCTCAACACCGGAGTGCACAGAATGCTGTTTACCTTTCCACCGAAGTGGTTTTTATTTATCTGATTGCAATTTCTTGCTTTTGAACTGCTAGGTTGCAGGAGAGGAGCCAGCCTTTATATGAGTTTAAGAATTGTTAAGGTAATTAAGACCAGCCACTTTAACGGTCTATTCAGCCGTTAAAAACTGTCCAAAGAAAGTGAGAGAGACAAGATCATTTTTCTAGTCTGCTAAAGTGTATCTAACGTTTCACTTCCGCTCCGACAAGGGTGGCGAGGGCCGGATGAATTAGCATCAGATGTAGCTTGGCCACCCCTGAATCATGTGACCTGGCCACGGTCCAAAAGGTTTGGGCACCCCTGGAGCACTCTCGGGGTGGGGTGGTGATTCACAAGTAGTATTTCGCCCCCAACTTGCCGGGTACCATACTGTCAAATTTCGGGGAAATTCCTGTCAACTAAGGGAAATTTCCCGGCCAAAACAGGAAACTGGACAGCTATGCTTATCCTGTGCTGGCCTCCAGTCTAACTCCAGTCTAATTGCAGTCTAACTAATCAGGGAAAGAGTGTAAAATACAGGGGTTTGACAGAAATTTCCCGAAACTGGACAGGTATGTGCTGGGTACTTATTTTGCAGACCTCAGAAAGGCTGAGTCAACCTATGGTCAGGATCGAACTCAGAAAGCTTACACAGGCAATACGCTGCAGTACAGCAGTTCAGCCACTGCGCCACCCACCTTTCCCTACGTCTCCTGCACGCGAGCAGGCCATGGAGGTATGAAAAACAGGAGATGGCACTACAGGCTTCCTGCTGTAAGTTTTTTGAAGCCAGTGAGCGTGGCCTGACGCCATATTACGTGGACCAAAACATTAGCAGACCACCGTTTACGATTGCTTCTTGTGTTGGAGGGGGTGGTGGTGGCTTGATCCCCTCTCCTGGGTCCCCAGGGTATGGGAGGTTTGGGGGGACAAAAGGGGTCTGTCCCCCCCAACCCTTCTGGACCCAGGGGAGCCAGCGGAGAGAGGGATCGCAACCCCCCCACCCACTGATATTAAAGGGGAAACCCCGATCTACTTTCACGACTCCACATAAAGCGCCATATGGCAATGCTTTGGGCCAACTAACATGGCGGACTGTCAGATTAGTCGGCTTCAAGTTTGTGACGTCATGTCATCTCCTGTTTTTAATACCTCCATGAAGCAGGCACATTATCAGAGAGGAGGAGAGACCTTTAGGGCCTCCCATGGAGCTCCGAGCGCACAGATTGGGGGGCGGGGGAGAGAGAGAGAGAGAGGCGGGGCAGGAGCAAGCGGTTGCTTTCGGCGATCGATTCGCCTCGGCCGGCCCAGGCCAGACCCGCGATCTCGGCAAGGCAAGTCAGCTGGGATCGCCAAAGCCAGGAGCCGAGTCGGCGCGGGGTCGCCACCATTTTTGGAGGAGGGCGAGGGGGGCGACTGGGTGAGACCACGCGCGGCGGACGCAGGGGTGGCGGTGTGCGCGCGGGCGCCGCAACACCCAGTGTGTAACTTTGGGAGGCAGAAATAGGAGGCGGCGGGGGGAGGGGGGTGCAATGGGCGCGGGTTGCGCGCGGGGAAGGCGAGGCTCTCGCGCTCCTCTCTTGCAGCGCCTGTCAAACTACTAGCCCCGGTGGCGAGGGAGCCCGGCTTCCTTCGCCACCCGAGCGCCCTCCGGGTCGCTGCTGTGGCTTTGGAGGCGGAAAGCGGAACCGAACCAGATCCTTCTCGGTGTGCGTGTGTGGGGGATGACTGTCGGTCAAGGCTGCACATGCCCCCCACCTCTTTCATGCTTTCCACGAGCGAGCCAATTTTTAAACCCAGCCAGCCGCTCCTTAATTAAAACATATTAATTAATTAATTAAGGGTGGGGGATAAAACAAAATGATGGGGTTACTTATCTCATTTCATTGGCATCTGATAAGGATCTAACTGCATGCTTGAGTAATTAAGTAAATAAACATCATATAAGAACGTTCCGTGCGCTCCGGTGTCTAGTCATGCCTGCCACATGACCACGGAAACGTCTGCGGAAGCAGACAGCGCTGGCTCTTCGGCTTTGAAACAGAGCGGAGCACTGCACCCTAGAGTCGGATACGACTGGCTTTAAAGCAAGGGAAACCTTTACCTTTAAGAACAGAAACTTGGCTCCACTTGCATCCTGGATTCATCCAAGATCAATTAATTAGGTGGGCCCCGCCGCCTACACATCTCTTGCGCCGTGGGGCAAATGCTCTCTCTCTCTGGGTCTGGGGAACTTCTGGAGGCTTACTTTGGCTTGGCCGACCAGTGAGTGAGTGAGTGAGTGCGTGCGTGCGTATGTGTGTTTGATGGTGTTTAAGCCCTCCTGCACTTCCTCCTCGTCCGCTCAAGCCTTGTGCGGGCGGGAGCAGCTGGTTCCACGTGTTGGGTGGTTGCTGGGGAGAGACACTGCGCGGTCGTGGGAATACCTGCTCGACGGGTGCCCCAGTCCCTGTGCCACGGGGGTGTGGAGGAAGCTGGGTGCAACCTGCGCACGTAAAGGGCATTTTGCCACTGGCGGATCATGGAGAGAGGTGATCTGCCCGCCTCCAGCCGAAGGGGTCCCAATCCAGGGTTCCCAGCTCTATATGGGGTTATATGCAAAACCTAGTTAAAAGCTAGATCAAAACTTCTCGAACTTTTAAAGCCAGGTCACATTCCCTCAGACAGCTTCAGGGGCCGGACAGCCGTTTTGCCCTTCACCACACATGGCACCTCCTAGAGGCGTTGGAGGGCCACATAAAATGGTGCTGGGGCTGCATTTGGCCCACGAGCCACAGGTTGAGCATTCCTGAGCTAAATGGAAGCCTAGGAGGAAGCAGAAGTGATTGAGCTGAATTTTGCCAGAAGCCTTATCTCGAGTTGATATTGTTTGCTACAAGACTGATAACAATAGCAATAGGAATTACAGTAATACCTCATACAAAGTTTGCTTCATACAACATCGGATTCATACAACATCGCCTAATTCCTTGAAAAAGGTTGCCTCATACAATGTCACACGACTTTGTGTGACATTGTATGAGGCATTGGGGTTTTCCCCGGTTGCATTGTGCCTGGGCAGCATAAAAGGCAGGACAAATGCGTGCATTGCTCTTGTGGGTTTTGCATGAGGCAAAGAGTGTTTAGGAGTGGTTTTGAGCGCGATTTTGGATTTTTTTGAATTTTTTCGTCAGAATTTTTAGAAGCATTCCTGGGATTTTTGCAGCATTCTTCAGGTTCTTGGACAATCAGGGTTGTTTGACAAGTTTTTGTAATGTTTTTAGCCTTTAGACAATGATTTATTAAAGTTCTGTCAGTTTTCTGTCTGTTTCCTTGACTTTGCCCTTAAGTCTGTGCTGTTACAGTACAATGTATCGCTATGGAAATGACGTTGTATGAGGCATCGCGGCTAGGATTTTGCATGCCTCATACAAAGTCCAAATCCGTATAAAGTCCAAACTTGTGGAACCAAGTTTGGACGTTGTATGAGATATCACTGTACACTTATAAAGGAGCCTCATTCGGGCATCCCCTGAGCAGAGTTTCTCCAGCAAAAACCCTTTCAACCCCGAGTAATTTCTGACCCAAAATTATTATCATACCTCCCCATGGCTTCTTAGTGCATTCTCTGGGCGGTTCACAAGGCAATTAGTATATTGCTCCTAATATGCTGACTATTCATTTTGCTGACCTCGGAAGGCTGAGTCAACTTGGATCCCCATCAAGATTGAACTCACAAAGTCTTGACTGCAGTAGAGCAGTTGAACCACTGTGCCATCAGGGCTTCTCCCTTTAACAATTGTTCCCTTTAATGGTTTAAGAACAGGATTGCACAGAAATGGGGAAATGATAAGCATGCTGGTGTTCAAATGGGAGACAACAGCATATTTGTCTGGATCTGGTAGAAGGAAACAAGATGCTAGACTAGAGAGGCTTTCGTTTGGTCTCGTTATATTGGTTTCCCAATTGTTTATTTTAAAGTTTTTTGAGGATAGGGATGTAACTATGAATGCTTTTGTAATTAAGTCAAAAGTCATATAATACCAGAGACTTGGCTTCACTTGCATCCAGGACTCTCAAGCAGACACACCCACATTTCACATATGCGCATATAGAGAGTGAGATTTTTTTCCCCCTTTTAGTCTCTAGTACTATTTTGGCAGTTATTTTTCGGTCTATCAAGTAGAGTCTGTTTCCAGTCTTCCTCCTGCAGTTCTTTCCCAGTTTGAGTCTTACAAGCAAAACACTAAGCCACAAGCCCCTTTGGAAGTCAACAAAGGAAGTGATTGGAGCCACATGTTACTGAACTTGGCAAAGAACTCAAAGCAAATTACTCTTGCCTTGTCTCAGATTGTGAATTCTGAATCGTGGTGGTGTTGTAGTTGCTGTTATGAGCTGCCAGGTCGATTTATGGTGACCCTATGGATGAGGAATCTTCACAAAGATCTACAGTATTCTCAACAGCCTCTTTTAGCAATTGCAAACTCAAGACTGTCCCTCCCTTAGGGTTTGGTTTTCCTCTTTTCCTGCTGCCTTCAATCTTTCCAATAATTATTGTCTTTTCCACAGGATCTTGCTTTCTCATGACGTGCCTAAACTAATGTGACAGCTTCCATTTCATCATTTTTTTTTTTGGCTCCAGAGAAAGTTCAGGCTTGGTTTGCTCTAGGACCCATGTATTCATTTTCCTAGCACTCTAGGGCAGGGGTCAGCAATCTTTTACAGTTGGGGGCCGGGTCATGCTCCCTCAGACAGTTGAGGGGGCCAGACTGGTGGGGCCCTCCACCATAAACGCTACTGACTGTCTTTTGAGCAAGGTTAAAGGTAAAGGTTTCCCTTGCTCGAACGCCAGTCGTATCCGACTCTAGGGATCAGTGCTCATCTCTGTTTCAAAGCCAAAGAGCCAGTGTCGTCTGCTTCTGCAGACATTTCTGTGGTCATGTGGCAGACTTGACTAGACACCTGAGCGCACGGACCGCTGTTACCTTCATACCAAAGTGGTCCCTATTTATTTACTTGCAATTTCTTGCTTTCGAACTGCTAGGTTGGCAGGAGCTGGGACAAAGACAGGAGCTCATTCCATCCTGCAGTACTAGGGAATCGAACTGATGACCTTCCACCTCCCAGTCAGTGTCTTAGCCACTTGAGCCACTGCAGTCCTCCTTTATAGGTTTCTTTACTGTCCCGCTTTATCACCTGTACATAGTAATTAGGAACATAAGACAGGAATGATTTTGGTTTTGAGTGGCGTCCTTAAATTTGATGATCTTTTCTAATTTTTTCATTGCTACCCTTTTGTGTCTCAGTCTTCTTCGGATTCCATGGCTGCAGTCCTCATTTGGCTTGATGATTGATCTAAGGTATACAAAATCTTTCTCTATTTCAATTTCTTCATTCTCAGTATTGAAGTTGTATAGTATGGGGGACATTAACTGTTCGCCGGTAGGCCTAGGGATGCTCTGGCGTTGCCAGACCCACAGCTGCAGCGCGAACAGGGGCCGCACGATATTAGTTTGCGCAAAGCTTAGTTGGAGGGATCATTTTGGCTTTGATTTCACTTGCCAAATGACACTTTATGCTATGGCTGAGCTTATAGACCAGTCACCACAACCAAGAGCTAAAAATCAAACCAACATCCCAGTTGCATTTTGTAACTACAGGTGCGTGAACCCTTATTTCAAAATTTCGTTCAACAGTAAAGAAAAATACAATCAAACACTGATCCTGATAGAAGATCATCACTGAATGTAAGGAAGTGTTTTTATGCTTGTAGTGTGGCCTGATATTAAAGCACAGCTTCTTGCTCACAGATATATATTCTATCCCACCATGAGCGCTCAAGGATGGGCAGAGATTTAAATCTTTCTCTGCTTGCCCATTGGGACCAGTTCATGCCACTTCTGGGTGGAGTCGGGAAGACAAGTTGTTTAAATGGAGAAGACTGCTTACACATGCACTGCCTTTCCATTTAAATTAAATTCCTGTCAGCACCAAAGACAGCTTTCTGGAGGCTTGTTAAGAACCTGAGTGGATCAGAGGAGAGGACACAGTTAAGGAGCCATTGCTGTACACCTTCCCTCTCAATTCAGTAGCTGGGATAGAGAGAGAGAGAGAGACAGTTGTTGGGTAAGATTGGTGTGTGTGTGTGTTGGGGTACAGTACTTCAAAATACATCTGACTATGCCATTTTCTTCAAGTGCTGTATCCGATTCTGAATATTGGCTATCATCATTGCGATCAGCCATGAAGATTGTCCGGGGAACAATACAATGCAATGGGCTTCCATTTGCCTTCCGATTCGTAGGGTGACATCCATACATGCCATTTTAGTTTCTGCTATATACTGTATGTGAATAGGGGACTGTGGTGGCTTAGTGGTTAAGACACTGAACCTGGCGACTGGAAAGTCGGCAGGTCAGCAGTTTGAGACCAGAGCGCTGCATGACAGAGTGCCCATTGTCTGCCCCAACTCCTGCCAACCTAGCAGTTCAAAAGCAAGAAATTGCAGGTAGATAAATAGGTACCACTTTGGTGGGAAGGCAACAGCATTCTGTTTGCCCCGGTGTTTAGTCATGCCTGACACATGACCATGGAAATATCTGCAGATGCAGACAGTGCTGGCTCTTTGACTGTAAATGGTGACGAGCACCGCACCCTAGAGTCAGATATGACTGGTGTTCAAGCAAGGGTGACCTTTACCTATATATATGAATAATTGTCATTCATTGTTCTCAAAAAACTGTTCTACTCCACTAGAGCAACACAGTGGTAGAAGTAGAAACTGGTCCTGCTAGTTTTGTTTAGCTGCTTACACTTGGAGAAGGTTGAATAACCTTCACCATTTGAGGTAGCTCTAGGGCAGGGGTTCTCAACCTTTTCATGCCGAGGGCTGTGTCACACTCCCTCAGACAGCTTTGGGGGCCGGACAGCCATTTTTGCCCTGCCTGCCACACATGGCACAAGGGTGTGGCAGAGGAGGCGGGGGCCACATGAAATGGTGTCGCAGGCCACTTCTGGCCCCCATGCTGCAGGTTGAGAACCCCTGCTCTAGGGCTTCCTGAAGTGAGAACAGTAGATGTCATGCTGCTTACTTAACAAACAGCCTGAGAGAGGTGGGCCCAGTGAATAGAAGAGGGAAAGTAAACTACTGTACCTTGTTTGACTGAGATATTCACCCAGGGCAGGGGTCATACTGTGTTTCAAAGAACAATGGTTCCAGTGCCTGTGGCAGTGGCTTTGTTTAGTCAGTGACTGTCTGCAAGTTAAACAGTGGGATTGGTGAAAAAATCTCACTGGTTTGTTGTGACAGGCCTTTTGTTTGTTATTTACGGTCATGAGTCTGTCATGATTTAGGATCCAGAAAAACTGGGTTTCTTTGACTGCAAGGTAAGTATGGCAGCTGCAAAAACCTGAACTGATTTATGTAATACAGTGATACCTCATACAACGTCCAAACTTGGTTCCAAAAGTTTGGACTTTATACGGATTTGGACTTTGTAAGAGGCATGCAAAATCCTAGCCGCCATGCCTCAAACAAAGTCCAAATCCTTGCCGTGATGCCTAATACAATGTCGTTTGTAACAGCACAGACTTCAGGGCAAAGTCAAGGAAACGGACAGGAAACTGACAGAACTTTAAGAAATCATTGTCTAAAGGCTAAATACAATACAAAAACATGTCAAACAACCCTGATTTTAGGGGACAAACCATACAACAAGTTTTTAACTTTTGAAAACTTTATGAAGTGCAGGTTTAAAAGTTAACATGTCCCATCATGCAGCACAGTGTTAATCTGCAGCCATGCGGCCGATCCTCCATTTTGTACAAGCTACTGTAAACAATTACTAGATGGAAGCAAGGACAAAATGGATGCCAACATGTCCCATCATGCAGCACTGTTAATCATCCAAACAGCAGCAAACACAAAACCATTAAAATCGTGCTCAAAACCACTCCTAAACACTCTTCGCCTCGTGCAAAACCCACAAGAACAATGCACGCATGCGTCCTGCCTTTTATACTGCCCAGGCACAATGCAACCAGGGAAAAACCCCAATGCCTCATACAAAGTCGCAGCGACTTTGTATGAGGCAACTTTTTTTAAGGAATTAGGCGATGTTGTAGGAATTCAATGTTGTACGAAGTGGACTTTGTATGAGGTATTACTGTACAATAAAATGGATTTCATTTTAATTTGAATTCTGAGATCTTCACAGATATTCTCAAATTTTCTTATTTTGTAGGCATTTAAACCAGTAATACCAGTAGTGTTACAAATACGTCAGTGCCATAGTAAACATATCTAGGTAAGTATCTGACAGGAGAGTCACATATAATTATTTGAGGTTGGTTTATATGTGTAGTACTCAGTACACTATACTATGTGAATTTATTTGGGCAGGTATGACATAATTTAAACATTTGAAGCTTAAGGCTTTTGCAAAAATGGAATAATTAGTTTTTAGAATGTTATAATAATAATAATAAAATCAGAGATTTGAGTTGTAGTGGTTGTGATTGTGGAAGTCACTCTATCTCTCTTAATTAAACATGTATAATTTGATTTAGCTGTGGCTTAAATGACGGGTGGAAAAAGTTTTTGTTTTACAAATCATACCCATAATATTGGTACTGGACAAATTCTTCTCATTTAGTTACACCGTTCATAAACATGTGATTGCATCTCAACAGATATTTCAGATTGTGACAGCTTTAGTATGTCAATTTTTTCACCTTGCTGTTAAAAGACAATATGTTTGAAAATGGACGTATATAAAGAAAGATCATTGGTTCCTATAATTCAGTATTGTCTGCAGTCTTTCTTGGTCCTTCATAGGCAACATTTCCACACAAAGTCTTTCAGCTGTGACCCTGAAAACAGTGGATATCCCTACAGGATAGGGAAAATAAATCCTTATCGAGCATTATACAGTGAGCTATCTTGACATGTTTAAGTAGCAAGAGTTTCTTTTAAGTGCTGCAAATACGGAAGACTGGAGGATTCTTCAGCCAGATACTATGGAGTTAACTTGATTTTGTGTACATTCTCTTTCTATGGAGTCATTGTCTCATGTAACATAAATAGGGATTATAGTTGGGAAATGAATCAGTTTCTGCATGTTTTCAAGATTGTGGACCAGTTTTATCAATGCTTTGTGGAAAGGTTTATTAACAGAACACACACATTGTTAATCTCAGACAAATGAAGAAAAAATGAAACAAATTGTAGTGCCTTGACAACTAACTGGAATTTTATTTTTTTTAAAAAGTACAGCAAGATAAAATTGGCATGTCTATATGACTTCAGTTGACATCACTAACTTATGCTGCGATCAGAAGACAACTTGTCTGCCAAAAAAGAGAAAGCAGTTTTCCTCTCAAGAAGCAAAAATGCCAAACAAAGCTCTGATAATGTTATACACCAGGGATTTGCAACCTTTTTGAACCGCAGGCCGGACACGCCCCCTCAGACGTGTGGGCCAGTGGCAGAGGCAGTGGGTGCATGCACGGCATGTTTTCTGATTCCCCCCGCTCCCATTGTGTTTTTGGTGGCAGTTTTTGGTGCATTTTTCATGCTTCCAGCATATTTTTGGTGCATTTTTGTGTGTCCAGCGTGTTTTGGGTGCGCTTTTTGAAATTCCAGTATGTTTTCAGTGTAATTTTTTGCACTTCCGGTGTGTTTTCGGCGCTTCTGGCGGCTGTGGCGGCAGGGTCCTCCTCACTGCAGGCTGGATTAATTGGCCCTGTGGGCTGGCCCATGGGCCGTAAATTGTGTGTCTCTGTTAATACACATTCCCTTCCATATTAACTTCATGAGCAGAGGTTATTAACTAAGGAGTTGTAGTTGGAGAAACACCTCTTCTTTCAATGAATGATCCTTTGATGTATAAGGAAAATAATACTACAGTACATGTTGGCATAATTTTGTAAATTACATAAAAATCCTGACTTACTGCTATGATTATAAGTTGAGTTGGCCTTGGCCAAGTGGGCGGTATAGAAATATAAATAAATAAATATAAATCTCTTGATTTATAATTTGTAAATTGTTATTCTCATTGTATTGATGATACTGTGTTTTGATATTCTTTGCATTTTTGTATTGGTTGTATTGTATTTAACTATGTTGTTATGCCTCCCTGAGTCGGCCTTGGGCTGAGTAGGGCGGGATATAAATCCGAAAAACTAACTAACTAACTAACTAACTAACTAACTAACTAACTAACTAACTAATAATAATAATAATAATAATAATAATAATAATAATAATAATAATAATAATAATAATAATAATAATAATAATAATAATAATAATATCAGAAGAAATAATCATATTATTTATTTAATCTATTTAATTGACAGTATTGTGCAGAATATTTTTTTTTTGTTTTCCCCTTCAGAAAATGTCCAAACATGTAGATAACAGATATGTTGCATGGGATAAGTCTGTTTGACACCAGTAAAGTTCCAAAAAGGTAAGGAAAAGTGAATCATGCCATTGTTAATTTTAGGAATGCGCTTTTAGTATCCAATATATGTCTAAAAAATTATATATACACACACACAAGGATTGTTGATTGTTCTTCTTGTGGTAGCATTTTGCACCTTGTACAGTGTTTTCTGTTTGTTAGAAGCAGATGCTAGTACTGCAAAACTTAAACGTCTCTGGATATGTGAGGCACCATATTATGTTGTTTTGGATCCTTGACTGTGATTGTTCAGTTTTTGAGAAAATTAAGGCATAATACATTCTTAGTGCAGATTTTTCTTCTCCAAAGAGAATAAATCATAAGCTTATATTTAAGCAGATTGTTTGGAATTGTGTGATTTGAGTTCTTTTTTTCTTTTCCCTTAAAATAGGTAGCTAGGTAGCTCTACAAGTTTAAGATCCAACATATAGAATAGTAAACATTTTCTGCAAATTAATCCCTTCTGCAAAGTGTGCTTTATCTGAATGTCATAAGAGAAAAGTGGAGCTTCTGTGCTTCAATAAATGTAGTGTTAAAGGAATCGCTCTTTCAAATGGCATGATATAATACATGGCAAAGCTAATGGAAAATTGCATAAGCATTATCAATAATTAGTGGTTTTATAATATAAGCTGGAAATACAGGTGAAACTTGGAAAACTAGAATATCATGCAAATGTCCATTCATTTCACTTAAAAGGTGAAACAAAATATATGAGATAGACTCACTACATGCAAAGCGAGAGATATCATGCCTTAATTCATTATAATTGTGGTGATCATGGCATACAGCATACATGAGATTATGTGATGATTATGGGGTACATGAGATTCGCGGGTTGGGGTTTTCATAAGCTGTAAACCATAAGCATCAATATAACAAAGTAAGGCTTGAACTATCTCGCTTTGCATACAATGAGTCTATCGCATATATTTCTTTCACCTTTTAAGTTGCATTACTGAACTGAATGAGCATTTGCACGATATTCTAATTTTCCAAGTTTCACCTGTAAGTAAGCAGCGTTAGCTGGTATTCATTGTAGTAGATACCAGAAGAGGGCGGGCAGGCAAATGTTCTGCTTTTTATCAAACATGGAAAAACAGGCACCAGTGCATGACTGAGGAAAAGCCACACTACTGTAGCATGATTATTAATATTCATTATCTTGTCTTCATACTCTGCTGGTTTAGTCAAAAATCTATAATGGACTTCTATGGTTGATTGTCTGTCAGTTGGGAAGAGAATGCAGCAGTAGCTGTTCCTTAGTTGGCAGATGGCCAATGGGTATGTAGAATTCAATTTGTGATTCATGACTTTAGTGAACGAATTGAAAGGAAAAAGATGGTGAAGGGAATCAAGAAATTATCTGACCATAACATGTGGAATATCGCCAGTACCTGAGCCTACAGTGTGAATAGAAGGAACTGAGAGTTAACCAGACTGTTTGAGTCTATGAGTCAAGCCTGTTTTGAGAGCAGTTGGTTTTCAACCTACCCACACAGTCAATGTAACGATCTCCTGTTAAGTGAGGAAAAGAAGGAAAAGGGGAATTGGGTTACTATAAGTAATTTGAAGGATGAAGGGATAGCAATAGGATAAGTCTTTATCTCAAGAGCTGTGTGGAACTTCCCATTTTAGTATTTTGTAAGGTGTGTGTGTTGTTTATCCTTTTTTTTGCTTGTGAAATCATGCTATCCAACCCCCAGGACTAAACAGCACCAAATAAATCCAGATGCTGAGCAGAGGTATAATCAGAAAAATCTTTATAGGTCAGTAGGAAAACAATGCAAAATTTTGAGGCAGATCCTATTTGAAAATGTTATTATTTTAAATCAATGCTTTTCTGAATGTGGGTTGCAGTTATAAAAATGATGAACAAAATACAATGAAATGGTTTCTGATTGTGGAAAATAGCGCTTCTGATTGCTGTCCCTTTATACTTTATGCCCTTACCATAGCAGAGCTGATGTAATCTGTTTTCTGATCAGGCTTATCCATGTTGAGTTTTATTTCTATTTTTATTGCTCGTCTAGTTGTTCACATTTCCATGTACAGTATGTTACTAACCGTGAGTGCAAACTGGAGAATATAGTGATCATGTGAGAGACAGTGTATTTGGAGCCTCATGGCAGCAAAGTCAGCAGAGTATAATCTTCAGTAGTCACAGTCGCTTATTATTTCAGTTTAGCTTGTGTTTTTATTTTTGTTTTGCAGGAGGCAGTCTTCAGTCTGATGCCATGATGTTGCTCAGTGTCCAGCCATTGTTTTGACTCGAAGAGGTTCATGAACAGGTATTAGAAGTAACCCTGTGACACAGCTGCTATGCCTTAGAGTTATGTTGTCTACATATAGTGTTATCTGTACAGTTCCCTTTTCCCCCTGCTGACTTAGTTGTAACACAAGAGATGCATAACATGTTCATCAAAAACGAGATGGAAAAACTGTGAGGCCTTTGTGCAGAATCTGAAGACAAGGGTAGGTCATACCTTCATTGGACCACTAAACTATCACAAGCAGAAGCTAGTGTTCTACTCCAAAGAAGACTTCATTAGGGTAGGCATTACAGAACTGCATTTGGTGCAGAAAAAATGTAGAAATTCTAAAATCCACGGGCAGGGCAGGCCTTATTTAAGGCAAGATTCAAAATGTGGCTTCTGAATGCGCTCAGGTATTTAGTTTTCAGCTTCCATATCTGGCAGTTTGGATTAGAATGTCATCCCCAAATTTACTAAACAAAGGACTAGGGATAACCTCCCTGCCCCACAGCCTTATATCAAACCACATGGTTCCTTATTGTTTGAGGAGCAGATGCACTTAGAAACATGACAGGTTCTATATCAGAGAAGTTAGGATAAATTTTAGTTTACATATGAGGTAAGTCAATTTCAGACAAATCAGAATTGTTACTTAGTGACTGGAGGAAGATGTCTTCATTTCACATTTTTGCTTGCATGATGTTACATGTCCTTGCTTATTTGTAGATAACTGTCCTGGTCTGCCATTCTGGGTATCTTTCATAGTCTTGTAAAAAATAAAAAGAGAGAGAGAGATAAATTGATGTGGCCATTTAATATAATCTGAAGATAATCCCATTTTGGGATGTGATTGAAGCAAAAAAACCTGGTTCACACTTCTGCATGGATTTCAGAACTTCTTTGTTTCTTCTGCACTAGCCCCAGCTCTATAATGCCCAGCTGGACAAAGACCCCCTGAAGAATTAAAAGATAGCTTCTATCTATGGTACTTTAGTATCTTGATGTTTCTCCACACCTCTTCTTACAAACTGCAGGAGCAAATTAATTAAAATTCCTCCTGTTCCACATTCCAAACCCTACACTATGAATATCTGCACTGAGTTTTAAAAAGTTTTTGAGGGATTCATGTCTTCCTCAGGGGGGAGAAACTTCCACACCTTTGCTGCTGCATTCTTCTTAGTTCAGTCCCCCAAAACTTTGGCTTCTTAAGAAGAAAAGGTGTGTACACTACTTCTCTTTTTCTCATGTCGAGCTTCCAAATCTGGAAAGTTCTGAACAGCTGACTGCTGCAGACACAAACAGTGCTGGTTCTTCGGCTTTGGACACATGAGCATCGCACCCTAGAGTCATATAAACTGGCTTTCGAGCATGGGTGACCTTTACCTTTACTAGGTGGCTTGGGAGGCTAAGACTTTTTCACAGTACTTTATTTTTAGATTAGACTACTTTTGAAGTTAGTCTACAAGTTTCATGTTCTGCAAGAGTTCTGCCACTGCCCTCTGTTTAAGTCACAATATACCTCTCTTATTTTAATTTTTGTGTTTTCTTTTTTTCTTCGTTTAACTCAAACTGCTGATGGAGGCAGTTGATTTCACCATAATGTAAATCATGTTACCACAGATCATGTTACACCAGCTTTACTAGTCACCAGTTTTCCTCCTCAATTTCAGTTCAGTTAATGTTCTGCTGAGTTGCTGTTTTTGATTTTTAAATCACGAAGCAGCCTGCAACCAGCATATCTCAAGAGTCCTGTTTCCACTGGATTACATGAGGTTTCCATATGGATTCCATCATGATCCCAAGAACCATGTCCCTGCTTTCCCCTCGTTCTAAGGTTTTCACTATCTTTGTTCATCTTCATGTCTCTATGCAATCAAATAACAGCATGGACGCACCTGTTTTTGACTGAAATGTGGTTTTTATTGAATGTGTATGTTACAGGCCTCACGCTAGTCAGTTAAGCTGCTGTTACTCATTGTTTCATTATAGCACTCAGCATATGTGTTCATTCAGCATAGGTAGTTTGGAGTCTTTGTCTTCATTGCAACTCTAACAAAATAATGTATGTATGTATTTGGTTATTATTTGATCAGTATTGTTCTCCAGAATACAGTACTATTGGTGTTCACATAAGGTTTATGTCACTTATTGCAGCAAACTGACAGAGAGATGTAGTGCTCCAACATCTCATCAGATAGCCGCAGAAAAATGAGTAAACCTTACCCAAGCACCAGTAGATTTCCATTCACTGTGTGAAGTGTCAGTCAAAATTGTGGCTGTGGGCAGTTTATTCTGCACACAAGGCAAAGAAAATTTATTTTTTTAAATTACTCTAAGTGGCAGGTCAGCTATTCGAGACCCGAGTCCTTCATGATGGAGTGAGCTCCCATTTTCTGTCCCAGCTCCTGCCAACCTAGCAGTTTGAAAGCAAGAAATTGAAAATAGATAAATAGGGACCACTTTGGTGGGAAGGTAAACAGCATTATGTGCACTCCGGTGTCTAGTCAAGCCTGCCACATGATCACGGAAACTTCTGCAGATGCAGACAGCGCTGGTTCTTTGGCTGTAAATAGAGATGAGCACTTCCCCCTAGAGTTTGACATGGGTGGCTTTTGAGCAAAGGTGTGTGTGTGTGTGTGTGTTGCACATCAGCAATGGTCTAGAACTTGAAAAAATAATAGTTTCACTTCCCCAGTCCCTCTGCAGAGGAGCAGGGGAAGCGTTTAATTTGCCAATATCCTGAAGTGACTCATTTATTAAGCCACTTCATGATGCCAGAAATAGGGCCATTTGAGGTCAATTTGCCATTTGAACATGAGGATCACATCAGGTGACTGCTCCTACCCCCCAACCTCAAGCAACCCTTTTAGACCACACGAGCCTGCACCAAAAGGGCCAGTGCAGCTTCACCCCAACACTCATCTGCTCTAGTTTTCATTTTGACAAGCAGCTAAACACCCACCCACCCCCCAAAATGCATTTGGCCACCCAAAAATGGTTGCATGGTTTCAGGGCTCCTTCCTACCTTCATGGTAGTAGATCTAGGCCAGATATTCTCAACCTGTGGCCTGTGGGCCAGATGCGGCCCATGGCTCCATTTCTTGTGCCACCACCTCCACCACACCAGGAAGTGCCATGTGGTGGAGGAAGGGCAAAATGGCTGTCCGGCCCCTGAAGCTGTCTTAGGGAGTGTGACCTGGCCCCCGGCTTAAAAAGGTTGAGACCTCCTGGTCTAGGATACTGAGTAATCCTTCACCATTGAGTTGTGTAAAAGTAAAGAACCCCAGGAAATAAGTGCAATGGTTGTTGTTTTTTATTTCACTATCCAATTAAAGTATAATGAAGGCACAAAACAGCAATTTAAAGCAAAAATAAAACTGGTATGCATCCAGCAATATCTCTGACTCTAACACTGAAACTAGGAATGTGTCCCTGAAGAGACACCATAAAACCTGGAGAGCACACTGCTGATTTTCCATGACAGATCACACTGCCAATTTTCAGCAGTTTTTAAAAATATATATGAAAAACAGGATGGGCTGCAAAAATGATGCATCCCAGGATAAAGGAACATCTGTATAACACATGGTTTTACTTTCCCTCCGTTGCCTCTACAATGCAAAGCAGAAGCTGAACCACTGTGAAAAGTAAAATCAACTGATAAAAAGCTGAGATAGGAAATCTGCTAAATAAATGTATCTTTGGTATTTATTCCTATCTTAATGTAGCAGATTGGCTGTTAGTTTGCATTTTAGCTGGATCCTGTTACAGCGATTTCTATCCCATCTACGGTATTTCCTGAAGGAGGGTGTCTGTTGCTGTGTTGCTTCAAAGTTATTTTTACTGCTGTTCTTTGGACAGATTACAAATGGTGTGGATTTTTATCATGAACCGGATGAACCCACCGAGCAGTTCTCCCAGTCAGCGTAGACGAATGGCTCTTGGCATCATCATTCTTCTCCTGGTTGATATCATATGGGTTGCGTCTTCTGAGCTCACATCGGTAAGTGTTAGATTGTGAAGTGATAACACAGTGATATCATGAATTCTGACCTTAATTTAGCAGTGCTATACAAGAGAGAATTGATTGTTCGCTCTATAAATGTGTAATTGAGTCTTGGCACCAGCTTGCTAGAACCAGTTGGTTCAGTGCTGCAAGAACAGCTTCTCATATACTTGATTAACTACATTTCTCTTCTACTTTTTCCCACAACTAAAGTTGTTTTGAACTATAATTAAATACAATTAATCTTGCAAACCCTTTTGAATAAGGCCAGTCCTCTAGAAATATGCTTCTTAAAATAAAATGTAACTGTTTTTCACTGTTACTACACTAAAATCAGTTGAATCTAGATTTGAGGACGAAAATCCTAGAACAAGTGTCATATGGAGTGATGCATGTTGGGGCAAAAAACCCCAATTACATTTATAAACTGATGGGGTCTGAACTCTCTGCGACAAACCAGGAAAGGGACCTTGGTGTCCTGGTGGACAGCTCAATGAAGGTGTCAACCCAGTGTGCCTCAGCAGTGAAAAAAGCAAACTCAATGTTAGGGATCATTAGGAAGGGTATAGAAAATAAGTCAGCAAGTGTCATTTTGCCTCTTTATAAATCTATGGTGAGGCCCCATCTGGAATATTGTGTACAGTTCTGGTCGCCATACCTCCAGAAGGATATTATGGAGTTGGAGAAAGTACAGAGGAGGGCAACCAGAATGATTAGGGGACTGGAACACCTTCCTTACCATCTGAGGCTGCAACGGTTGGGCCTTTTCACTCTTGAACGACGGCGTCTAAGAGGTGACCTGATTGAAGTTTATAAAATCATGCACGGTGTGGACAAGGTAGATAAGGAAAAACTGTTTTCCCTATCGCACAACACTAGAACTAGGGGACACTCCATGAAACTTTTGGGTACTAGTTCTCAAACAAATAAGAGAAAGTACTTTTTCACCCAGAGGATTACTGGTCTATGGAACTCCCTGCCAGAAGAAGTGGTGACAGCTGTCAGTCTTCACAGCTTTAAGAAAGGATTAGACAAGTTCATGGAGGACAAGGCTATCAATGGCTATAATTATGGCTACCTAAGGACAACCTCCGGGTTGGAGAGATAGGCAGGATATCTCTCAATGCCATTTCCAGTGAATCCTAAGAAGGTGAAGGCATCTGCTTGGGAATAATACCCTAAAGCAAATGGTGAGCCACTGTGTGAGACAGAATGCTGGACTGGATGGGCTCCTGTGGCCTGTTCCAGCAAGGCTGTTCTTATGTTCTTATGTTCTTATGGATTCTGTTCCTGTTAGTAGTCTGGCTGCTGCACTCTGTATTTGCTGCAGCATCTATGTCATCTTCAAGAGTAGCACCACATAGAATGCATTGCAGTAGTCTAACCAGAAAGTTACCAGATACTGTTAACAGGTTATCCCTGTTAACAGGCTATCCTGTTAGCACCTTGACTTCTAGAGTGGGTGCTATTCAGTGGCTAGAATCTGACTGAGTACTTAAACCTGGTTAAGTGACATGGTGTAACTCTGGCAAATTTCTGCAATTAATGAGTTTGATTGAATTCCTAACCTACCAGGAATTCAGTCAGGGACTTATTAATTAAGAGCTCCTTGCTATTCTGAGTTAAGCTACTTTACTTACAAAGGCATAAATATTTCATTTGGATTCTGACTGCTAAATCCAAATCCAGGACTCCTATATTCAGTTCTCTTCCTTGAGCTTGTAGAAAATGGAACTTTTCTTTGTTTGAACTCTTAGCTTTTGTTTTTATGAATGATTACCCTCTGGCTGCAATGTCCCAAAATGTTTGGTTAGTGCAAAGTTGTTGAGTAGTAAGGCTGCGCTTGTTATATTATATGTCTTGATTGAACAATTATAGTAAAATTTGTATTTTTTTCCTTTTTTGTGCAGTATGTTTTTACTATGTATAATAAACCGTTCTTCAGTACTTTTGCAAAAACATCCATGTTTGTTCTTTACCTCTTGGGATTTATTGTTTGGAAACCATGGAGGCAACAATGCACACGTGGGCTTCGTGGCAAGCATGCAGCTTTTGTAAGTGTCTGTTTTTCAGTTTGGCAATTTTTACAAACATTGTGACTACAGTAAATTACACATCAAAGAAAGCTCCAGATGTTCAGTGGGGAAAATGTTTTCATTATTCTTAAATTTTCAATGTGAATAATTGCACCAGCAGAATTGGTAATTGCTGTGGTAATGCTTCATAGTGGACTTGGAATTGAATTAATTATATAAAATTTAATAAGTTATTGGAATCAGGTTTTTTAACATATGGTTTATCTCTTTGGTTGTATTCTGCTTCCATTTGAAGTATTCTTATTAGCCCATTTAAAAAAGTGCCACTAAATGTTTCTTTTAGGGGTGACTGGTTACTATTTTTCTTGAATTGCTCTATAAAGATTTTGCCCCCCCCCCCCCGTTTATAAATACTGTTTTTGTGAATGTCCCCCTTTTCAAACCAACCTCTGTGCTTGTTATATTTTTAGACATCAGGATTATATTAGCTAATCAAAGTGTTTCAAGAAAGCATAGATAATGCTTCATTCTTATACCCTACTGGTGAACTGGTTGGCCTTCCTTCGCTGGTGAATTTTCTTTTAGACAAACTAGAGGAGGAATAAAGGAAACTAATAGTTCGCATGGAAAGGTGTAGACATGATAATGTGGCAAAGTGAAAGAAGCAAAATGTTATGTTCACTGATCAGTACTTGTCCAGATTCTCTTTTCCATACATTTTTATTAAAAAAATAGGAACAATATATTCCCTCCTCCATTCTTCAGGAATCTCACTTGTCCATCACTCTATCCACTACACTATGCTGGGTATCCCTAAACAAAATATTACGTCCCTTGATCTATATTTCCATCAGCATTGTCTTTTAGCCCCACCTCTCCCCCGAAGTGGTACCAATTTATCTACTTGCAATGTCTTGCTTGTTAGGTTGGCAGGAGCTGGGACAAAGACGGGAGCTCATTCTGTCTTGCAGTACTCAGGAATCAAACTACTGACCTTCCGCCTCCTTTTCAGCGTCTTAGCCATTTGAGCCATATTAATACTAATAAATATTAAAACTAAGATTAAAAATTAAGATGAAAAACAATTTTAAAGCATTTAGTTTGTTTTAATTTAAAATTGAAACAGCATTCCCTGCTTGAAAAAGGAAAGTATTTGACTAATGATGGGAAGACAACAGGGAGGGGGCCAACATGGTATGAAGTGGATCCCTGTTGTCTTCTTGAAATAAATTTGCTGGTGGTATGTCCTTGATTTTTGAAACAACAGCAGCTGAAACCAGCTTGACATCAAACCAGCAGGGCAGGAATAGAGATAGATTGTTCTTCATCTGAGGGCAAGTCTTCATGAGACCAGAACTGAGCTCACCCGGTTGATGTGCTGCGCATCCTGTTAATGAAGCATGTGTCTATATGTAATGTTTAATTTATGCCATAACAATATAATCTTATTTGAATATTAATTTTACTTCTCCTAATAGTTTGCAGATGCTGAAGGTTATTTTGCTGCTTGTACAACAGACAACAGTATGAGCAGTTCTTTGGTATGTTCTGAGTAGAATCTATAAACTTGCTCTGAATCACTTGAAAGTGCCTATTTAGAACTAAGTCCCATTGAATACGTTTGGGGTTAAATTTATGAAATTGGATATAAGATTGCAATCTCAGTTGTGCATGTTGTCTGATTATTTCTAGATGTTCAGTAATGGATATCAGTATGGAATAAAAGAACAGCAGTTTTGAGGTTCTTCATTTGGGAATAATATCTCTAAATTCAGTAATTATTAATCCAATCAACATTAATATTGATGATCACCTACAAATAGCATAATTCAGTCCCTGTGTTCATTCCATTGGATAAAGTGGGCGTTAGATAAAGAAGTCCTTGTCTCCTATAATGATGCCCAATTACTTCATCAGAATTAGTATTTCAGTTGTGTTCGATTGCATATTAGCTCTCCGTTCTAGTTCCATCTGATCAAAGTTCACTAATTTTAAAGTATATGAAGAATGTGGCTGTGGCTTGAAGCCCTGCTAGATGATACTGAAATACTACAGCAGGAGTTTGCAACCTATGGCCCATGGACCGGATCCAGCCCGTGGCACCAAATAATCCAGCCACTGACCTCGCTCCAGCCACCGGAATCGGCCATGGACTCATTTACGGCCGCATAAACATGTTTGCGCAGCCTGTCTGAGGGGGCATGGTCCAGCCCGCTGCTGGAAAACATTGAGAACCCCTGTACTACAGAGTTGAATTTAAAGAAGTATGATCAGGACAAGGTCACAATGCTGTCCCACAAAATGTCATACCCGTGCTAGAAGAGTAGATACTAATGGATTGTGCAAGTCCATATATGTGTCTAGGACAGGGCTTTGCAACCCTTGGGCCTAATCTGACCCATACATATAATTAATCTGGCCCACGATGGCCACCCAGGCACCACTAGGACCCCCTGCCTCCACCGCAGGAAGTCTCACTGTGTCACCATGGCGGTGACCGGAATCGTGGATTTTGCTGCTTCGTGCACAGCCTCTGTCACGTCATAGGGCAGTGGGAGGCTTTTCGGAGCACGATCACTTTGGTTTTGTAATTTTCTGAGCCTTCTCTGCTGCTTTTCGGCAGCTAGAGCGGTCCGGTGAACTACTTCCGGTGCCGGGCGGAGCTTACGTCAGCGCCTGGGATCACAGCATGCAACCAGGAAGTAGTTCACCGGACCGCTCTAGCTGTCGAAGAGCAGTGGAGAAGGCTCAAGAAATTACAAAAACCAAAGTATTTTGCTCCGAAACGCCTCTGACCACCCTGGGAAGTGGCGTAGGCTGTCCAAAATCCCAGAAGAAATGTGCGATTGCTTCCTCAGTGCAATGCTGCTGCTGAAAACATAAGTCCAGGAAGCCACCATGCCTCCGGCCCCTGGCAGGAAGTTTCAGCGGCATGTCCGGCCCCTGGTGGGGAAACATTGTGAACGCCTGATCTGGGACATATGATATTCCCCATTATAGTGCAACAAGTAATGGAGGGCAGGCAGTCATCTTAAGATTCCGAAGTCTCAAATTCAACCAACTAAAAGACAATATTTGGGTTCCTGTATCCTGTCATAGTGCTCTGTTGATTTGTCAAAAAGAACTTGTCTGCTGGCAGGAGGGGCTTACTCTTTAATAAAGGCTGTTTCAAGAGGCAAAACACTAAGATTTTGACCAGTAGTAGGAAACATATGGCCTCCTAGATGTTATTTCATTTCATACATTGGCTATGCTAGCTAGGGCTGATTGGAATTGCAATCTGGCAATATCTGGATGGCCACAGTTTGCCTCCCTCTGGTTTATACAAACAGATGTGGGAATTAAACTAATTAAATGAAAATGGCAGCCTTATCTCCAAGATTCCATTGGGGTCTCGGTTGGCCCTAAATGGAAGCCTAGATAAAAGTTAATTTGGTTACTGTTAGTCTGCCAGTATTGTGGAACCATTCAAAGTGGTGGAAGGATTTTATGGAAGATGATGCATCAATGTTCACTATTCATCATATTATATTTCAAAAATCTGTTCAGTTTTGGTAGGAAATGACTATCAAAGAATTAAAAGCAAGCTACTCACAGCCTTGGTGATAGCTGCAAAAGTGAGCTCCGCTTTTGGGGCCGTTCAACAATTATGTAATCCTCAAAGGGGGGGGGAGGTGGTCTGCCATCCAAATTACAGAAAATTACGTGGGGTCGTGTGTGTGTGTGTTCAGGTCAAAATTACGTAATCAATTTGGAGCTGTTTCTAACCAGCAGTGGGAAACCAAACATGTGCATAAAAATAAAGGGTTTTATTTACCTTTGTGCCTTGCTCCATGCAGTGAAAATGGAGGGGGAAAGCTATGCTTCCTGGTTGCAGGGAGAGCAAGAGGCTAGGCTAGAGCATCACTTCCTGCTCCAGTGCAATTGGCTTGCCTGACCATTTCCCCTGCAGCGCCACCACTGGTTGGTGGTGCAAAATACAGTACTATTTGGTTCAGATCACGTAATTTTAAAGGGGGGAGGGGGTCAAAGTGAAAATTGCAATTGGATTACATGGGAGGGAGGGGGTCAATTTTCCCCAGAAAAAGGATCACGTAATTGTTGAATGGTCCCTTTACTCTCTTGCTGTCACGCTTGGTGAAGTTAACATGCTAGTTTACAAGGCAGCACACAGCAGTTAAAAAAGTTAGTTTTGGATGGGAGACATTGAAGTTGTTGAAAAGTTGGAGCTGGGGAAGGAGTGTAAAGAAAGTCACTGTAGATGGAATCCTCTGTACTTCATGTGATTTTTGCTGTTTGTGATTAATGGATTTATTGCAAGTGAACAAGCCTTTTATGCAATATTAAACAAATCAGAGTTTATACTCAATTGGAAAGAGTGAAGCTTTCTTAATTTAGCAAATTTATGTCTCTTGAGTATAAACATTTAGAGCACTACGGTGTTGTTATTGGTTCATTTTGTTTCCTGGTAATTGTAAATGACTGAGAATTTGTTCTGCACATTTCAGAGTGAACCTTTGTATGTTCCTGTAAAGTTTCATGACTTACCAAATGAAAAAAGTACCAGCACTAACAGTGATACTGAAAAAAGTGAGTTCAGACTTCCAAATAAAGTTTTCTGTTGTCTATCTAGTCTTTGTAATACTCATTTAATACTGCCAAAATTCAGTTGGGGTAAATTTACATTGATGGAAGCTAATAATGGTCATCAACTGGTGCCAGCAAAATTTAAATAAAGTTAATGAAAAGCATCCTATCCCCATCCTGTCTAGTTCTGAGGAGCTCTGGTTAAATTGCTGTCCTGCAACCAAAAGGTGGTGAGTTTGATCTTGACCAAGGCTCAAGGTTAACTCAGCCTTCTATCCTTCTGAGGTCAGTAAAATGAGTACCCAGCATGTTGGGGGCAATATGCTAATTAACTTGTGAACCGTCCAGACAGCGCACTAAGAGCTGTGGGGTGGTATAGACGTGTGATTGCTTTGCTTTGCTTTCTAGGGCTGCCCTTTGCTCTGGGAAAGACTTTAGAAGCCCTGGTATTGAGAGTGGGGGGACTAATCACCAAAAATTGCTGACAAATTACTTCCCAGTGACTTCAATTCCATTGGTGGCAACCCAGCAGTGATTTTTTTATAATTAAAGGCTTCTCCCCATACCAAGTCTCCCAAAAGAAATCATGCAAAGCCAAACAACATAATAAAAGAAAATAGGATGGTTTGAATGAATTTGAATTAAAATGTACTGGTGCCAGCTGACTGGTCTCAGTTTCTGATGGTATAAATTTATGCAGTAGGATTTTGCCAACCGTATTAAGGGTGATAGTTGAACATTTCTTACATTATAGGCATTACACTTAAATACAGCCCCATAGTGCTTAGCATACTAGCATTTTGCCCCCAACATGCTGGGTACTCATTTTACTGACCTTGAAAGGATGGAAGGCTGAATCAACCTGGAGCCCCATCAGGATTCTTCTCGGATCATGAGCACCTTTTTGGCTGCAGTACAGCAGTTTTACTACTGTGCCATGTAAAGGTTGACATTTTGTATTGCCAGATACACTCTGCAGTCTGACCAGAATCTAACTGAAAAATTATGCTGGCATAACTCTGTTGGTATGAATTCCAGCTGCAAAATGCCAAACGTTAAGAAATCATCATAAGCATCCGTTGTCATGTTAGCAGTGTGCAACAAGAAATGTTTACGCTGAATTCTTAACTTGTAGCAATTCACAGCTGAGATTTATGCCAGTAGAATTATGACAACAAGTGTATCTAATAGAATTCTGGTTTATAAGAAGCAAGTGAAGCAGTAAAACATATCAATCTGTTACACATTTGAAAATCAAGTTGAAGATATCTCAATTTTTGAACTTTGTTCTCAAGATGATAAGCAGTTGGCTGGCCTTTTGATAAAGGGAGATGCATGTGAAATAGATCTTAAATTCAGTGTTAGATGTTTCACACTGTTCCATAGCATTCAGTGTATTTGTTACAGACATACAGTGTAACACTGTATGGAAAACTTAATACTGATAGTCTACCAGGTGCCTTAACTGTCTTGAGCACCATTTTGTGAGAAGGGTGCAGGTTTAACGATTAAATGTAAATAGCAAAGAAATGCTAATGCAAAATATATTATGCAATTTGATCTTGTGTTTATTACAGGGTAACACACCCTTGGTATGTGTGTTTGTGAATGTGGCATACATGACCTTAGAGAATCTTACTCAAGTGCCAGAGAAGAGAAAGTTAGTAGAAGAAAGTTAATTAGTTAGCTGCTAATGAGGTATTGTTGGACTCACTGACCGCTAATTGAGCAATTAAGTCTTTCCTACTAGCTTTCCTGTTCCAACCAATTGCTGATAGCATCTTTAAAGCTTCCCTAAAAGCTCATAGAGTGTTGCAGTGCAGAGACTATGTATTATTTTATATCCTCTGAGTTCTTTTCAGTTGCTTACCTGCATTTGTTAAGCATTCTGGTGTGCAATGGAAACCTAGACATTCTTCCTTCAAATAGCTTTGTTTCAGTAGGAAACAAGCCTAGGTTAACATTTCGTTGGTTAACATAAACAATGGCTCATCTAAGCCATTTTTTGTTTAACCACAAGATGGTGTAATAGCCATACTTCAAGACAAAGATGCAGTATTAAATACCTAACATGGATTGCTTCTGAAAACCACATTCATGAAGGAGAAGCTGTTTTTGGAAAGAAATTAGTTGAAAATTTTTGTTTCATTGAATGGATTCAATAGAGATAGAAATAAGTAGCTTACAGTTTCAATTACTTCCTTCTTTTTGTACCAGACTAATAATTCATAATGAAAAAACTGTTTTACTCTGATAAGACCTAGCAGGCAAGCAGTTAAATGTGGATCTTCATTGTAACTTGGCTTCATCTCACAGATTATTTTTCTGCTCCAGTCTAATACAGTACATATAATAATGACCTGCATAACTTTTATCTCCTCAAAGCTCCCAAGAAGCCTCGTGTAAGGTTCAGTAATATTATGGAGATCCGGCAGCTCCCTTCAACCCATGCATTGGAAGCAAAGCTGTCTCGAATGTCTTACCCAGCAGTTAAGGAGCAGGATTCAATATTAAAAGCTGTAGGGAAGCTAACTGCGTCTCAAGTAGCCAAAATCAGCTTTTTCTTTTGCTTTGTGGTATGTTGCCTTTTCTATATTGTTTTCAAATACATAATACTGACAAGTTATATTATTGTATTATGTCTGAAATCTTGTAGTCTACCTTTCTAACTGACCTAATGATTTAACCTAGTTTTTAATCATTAACATAGTTTTTTGAGAACTAGAGATAATTTTTAGAGTTGATCACTAATTAATTAATTGTCTTTAAAATGCTCAACCGATTACATTGAAACATGTTTCAAGGCAACAAAGTTGTTTTGGCCTATTACAGCAACAGTGTTTTGATTTAATAAACAAGAGTTACAACTTATTGTTAAGAGGAGAAGCCATTTTCAATATTTTTGTTGTCTGTTACAGTAAGCCACCAATATGAAGCACACTTTAAAAAAATGTGCCCTTCACTGTAATCTCCACTAGTTAATATTCAACCACAGTAATTAAAATTTTCCATCTGTGAACAGACAGATAAAATGGCACAGTTTTCTTCCATGTTTAGGCCAGATATGAAAATGCCAAAATGAAGCCACATTTTGGTGAATTCATTCCGTAGTTCCTTTCGTCTGACCTAGTGTGAGAAAGATTAGCTGGCACAACGTTGCTGTTGCCCGGGGTATGCCTGATTGTGGTTCAAAAATAACACAGTCTTTGAGGAGGGTCTTTCTGAGTACCCAGTATACAGTTATATTACATATACAGTAATACCTCAGATAATGTTTGCACCACACAACGCTAAAACCGCATAACGTTAAGGAATTGGGGGGGGGGGGAATTGCATCGCATAATGTTAAAATCCTATGGGATGTATTGTGTAACGTTTGCTGAAGTCTGCTGGTTACAATGTATCTCTATGGAGTTTTAACATTATGCGATTCATCCCATAGGATTTTAACATTATGCAATCCATGTATCACATAACGTTAAAAACTGGATAATGCTAAGACTCATGGAACCAGGGTATTACTGTATTTAGAAAAATTAAGCCCAAAGCTGTCATCTAAAATAAATTTTAATAATTTGCAAAGGATTATTTCTGTTCACCTGTTACAGCAAAGCCAACAGGAATCTGTGAATCTTTAAAGACTAACAAATGTGTTCTAAAATGAACTTTCTGTGGACAGTTGGCAACCCATTAGTGTTTGTGCTTTAATTCCTTTTCTTAATATGTACAGTGCCATGGGACTTCTTATTCATTAAATGCTTAATTTGTATTTTCCATCTCTTCACTATCTAGAGTGGTAGAAATGAACACAGACATAGGAATTCTTTTATTACTTGTACTGTACATTGTTACAGTATCAAAAGTAAAGGGTCCAGAATCAGTTTACACTTAGCTGACCTTCAGAGTCAAGAACAGTGTTGCCTTTTCAGGTTTTGGGGTGTGTTGAACATTAATCTGCATGCGAGTTGAGTTCAATTCCACACATCTTAAGTGATCGGTACTATAGAGTTAGGGAGCATGTGCACAGACCTAGTCTAAGATCTAACGTAAATTAAAAACCTCTGTATCAAATCAGGCAGCTCCAACACAATAGCCCCACATGCCGTTAGTATTTGCTCCAGATGCTGAGGAAAAGCCTTCAGGTAGACACGGAGAGTGAAGAATGGAGAGACTGTTGTTTCAAGGATGTGAGGGCTTTACAGGGATTGGAGTCACCACACTTCAGACTGCTGATGGGTGTTATTTTGTCAGTGGATGTAACACCTCTGGATCCTGGTCAAAATGATATGTAATCACTTGACATATGTTAATGATTCTGTACCATATTTTCATGGTGATGTCAGAAATGTCAGTTTCTGAAGGATTAGTTTTTCAACAGATAGTATGTGTGTTTTCCCAAGTCTTGGATAAATTCCAAGTACAGTAATTATAATATATTTTATGCAGTGAAAATTAACCAAAGTTAAATTAGCCCAGGTTAACTTTCCTGTTATTAAAAACCTAAATATATTAATCTTTAAAGAACTTATGCATAGTTACTTTCTCAGATTTGGAGCTAATATTTGGCTTTTTGATGTCTCCAAACTTTGTAGTCACTGTTCTATGGTGCTTCACAAAGAGTAACTTAGTCATCATCTAATTATGCAAAATATTTGTGTACATTTAAAAATTCCTTTCTAGAAAATTCATGTGACTTTCATAATAGCTGCATAATATTAGCATGTTAATTATCCAAATAAGTTAGATTTTCTGATCACCTAATCTATTCATTTTATCTTTTAAAAAAATTCTGAGAATACTTTCATCTGCCCAAATATTTAATTAATCTTTGGATTGTTTTTGTGTCATTTCTAACTTCTGCAAACACAGATTGGAAACTTTAAAAAAGAAGAAGAATTAAAAGAAGGAACAAACATTTATACTAACATTTATGTTTAATATCCTAGTGGTTCTTGGCAAACTTCTCTTATCAAGAAGCGCTTTCAGACACCCAAGTGGCCATAGTTAATATTCTGTCTTCAACTTCTGGTAAGATATCAAGCATATTCAACACTATTGACACACTTAAAACTTACTGGACCTGCCTAATCCTCCCCATAACTGCATGTTTAAGAAAGATATAGGGGTTTTTTGGGAGAGGGTTGTGTGTGAGAGATATATACCTGGTGAAGAGGAATATCAACTTTCAACAACTTTTCTATTGAGAAAAGCAGCAGGGAATGTGAAGTAGGTTGGTTTTTTGAAGCTGAACCAAATAGCAGAATGAGCTGCAGTTATCTCTAGTTATATTCTCAGTGAAGTTTTTTTTTTGCCTATTCAATAACTTGTGACTCAATGTTAAAACTTGGGAGGAAGTTACAACATGAAGCAAACGATGCATGTAACAGATCATTTTTGTTTTGCACAAATAGGAACTTGTTTCAGGATAAAGGTTAAATAATGATTAGAAAGCAATGGCTGAAATCAAAGACCTCATTGACTAAGAATTGGATTGCAATGTTTGCCTGAGAAAATGTCTTAGTGAACTCATTGGCTCTTATTGCTGAGTAGACATATAGAGGACTGCACTAAATATATTGAAAAAGAAGGTACAGTAATACCCCGGATAACGCTAAAACTTGGTTCCACGAGTCTTAGCGTTATCTGATTTTTAACATACGATATATTTATGCACACCATTTTAAAAAAACCTGGCTTCCTTTGCTTTCCTCCAAACCAAGCCAAGGATCGCAGCGTCTGATTCCAGGCTTGGTTTGGGGAAACCGCGCGGGTGTGCCCACCCACTTTCTCCCAAACCAAGCCAGGGATCACAGGGTCTGATCCCCGGCTTGGTTTGGGAAAACCACGCGGGCTCGACGCTCAGACCGCCCGTTTCCTTGGGGTGAGAGCGCCCACACAGGCTCTCACCCCAAGGAAATCAGCAGCCCGACAGTCAGACCGCCCGTTTCCTTGGGAGGGAGAGTGGCCGTGCATTCTCTCACCTTAAGAAAACTGGCGGTCTGATGCTTGGCTCTACGGAGAGGCCCCCCCCCCCCCCAGCAAGGGGGCCTCCAGAGATCTCTGCCCCAAAGCTGTCAGGTCTGGTCTCCAGCCCTGCGGGCTTTGAGGCAGAGATCAACGTCGGGGAATTTGAGGAAAACCTTTGCATTGCACAATGTTATCTTAACGTTGTGTAGTGCAAAAGTGTTCCTCAAATTCCCTGACGTTATCTGATTTTAGCATTGTCCGATGCGTTCGTTATCCGAGGTGTTACTGTATTGCCAAATATTTAATAAACTGGCTAGTTTCCCTTCGAAAACATTGGGAACAGATTCATTTTTAACAGACACTATGTAAACATTTTTCTTTAATTTCAAGATTGCTAAATCCAGTGTGTTTGATTTCAGTTATGGATTGATGTTCATTTTAATTGGTGCTAACGTACTAAGATCTTTTGATTAGATATTAGCTAAGTTAGTAACACTTAGCCTCTCCTGAAATAAATGAAACTCTCATTATGACATGACTGTTCACATTTCCAAGCATTATTATCTTTTAGGTGTTGTTTTCCAATGTTATTTTACATTCGTTTGTACATTGTGATTCTGTTTCTTTGCAGCATATATGCAATAAGAAAATTAAAACATTTTCCCCCCACAGGATTATTTACCTTAATCCTAGCTGCAGTGTTTCCAAGTAACAGTGGAGATAGGTTTACCCTTTCAAAATTGTTAGCTGTCGTTTTAAGGTAGGAATATAGACTCCTTAATCTCCAATTTTCTTCTCTCCACAGGTTTGAGCTTTCATATACACTTTTAGATAGCTGGATTTAGTGGTGAAGGCTTTGTCGCTATTTTTAGATGCAGTAGATTATATATAGCTGTAGGGGAAACACATTTTCAGAGTTCCTGCTGGAAGAGTTGCTCCTTTTTTTGACAGCGGCTCTGCCCATAGTTCCCCACAGCTCCATGTCTATCACAAGCAGCGCAAGGGTAGAATTGTCAACCAGTATTAATCTGAGCTACTCATATTTACATGGCTAGATGAACAACTTTGTGATATCATTTAAAATTAAACCACCTATGGGATTGTCCCTGCTCTAATCTAAGAACTTGTTTGATTACTTTAAATGTAGATGAATTGTGGTTGGCTCCTGGTCTAATAAGGGACTGTGGTGGCTTAGTGGTTAAGAGGCTGAACTTGACGACTGGAAGGTTGGCAGATCAGTTTGAAACCCGTGTGCTGCATGCCGGAGCAAGCTCCTGTCTATCCCAGCTCCTGCCAACCTAGCAGTTGGAAAGCAAAAAAATTGAAAGCTGATAAATAGGTATCAGTTTGGTGAGAAGGTAAACAGCATTCTGTGCACTCCAGTGTCTTGTCATGCCTGCCACATGTGCATGGAAAAGTCTGCAGACACAGACACTCTGGCTCTTTGACTATAAAAAGAGATGAGCACTGAACCCTAGAGTCAAATATGACTGGCTTTCGAGCAAGGGTGAAATTCACCTTTACCTGGTCTAGTATTCAGTCCAATTGGTGATGCTGAGATTAACCTTGTATCCTTTGTTAGAATAACTATGTCTGAACATTATGGGCAGAAAATTGTAATTTGTTGCCACCATATTTCTGTGCCATCACTGCTCAGAAATTCATGATAGCTTGAAATTCCTATCATTCCCAGCTAACGAAGTGACAAAGTATCCTGGGAGATGCATTCGGACAGTATCTGGAGGGCCACACCTTGCCCATCATTTCTGAACATACTTGAGTATTAACACTGAAGTTATAGAAGCAGGTCATAAGCTACTAGGATGTGAAGGACATGCCTGCTGAGAAAAGAGACTACAGTACTCTATTTTCCAGTCAATAATATGTACAGATGAACTTAGTGTAAATGGGCCAATCCCAAGGTGTTCACATTTTGTTGTTCATGGACAATCTCTTCATAGGAAAAAAAACACTTTTCTGTCGATAGCAGACATTTTGAGATGGCTATTACTCATTTTTATTATCCACTTTCCTATTTGTACTAGATACCGGGGTAAAAAGAATGCTTTAGGTAACATTCCCTTTTAGATACTTTTAACTATGACTTCAGGAGACATATCATGCTGTTTCTGATATCCTTTCAGATACTGTTATTCCTGATGTCTTTTGTCTAACTTTGATGAATGTAGCAGAGAAGATGTATAAAAAACATTATAATTTTATAAATTACAGTCATAATTTAACATAATTGTACGCTACTCTATAAGTGGTTTCTATACAGTATTCTTTAATAAATGTGGTTGCCTGTAATATTTTCTTTTCCAAATAGCATTGGAGGTGTAGTCCTTGTGAATCTATCTGGGTCTCCGACATCTGCTGGAAGAAATACAATAGGTATATTTTCCCCAAAACTCCTATTCTGAAAATAGACATGGCCAAGTAGTTATTGTAAGTTGTTAAGAACTTCATCATTAACTGTAACAAACCTCAGTATTTTTGTAGTAACGTAGGTTCTAATTAGCAATATTTCCTTTCATAAAGAGTGACTTTTTTAAAAAAAAAATCTATGGGGTTCTGCTAAAAAAATGTTTCATAATTGTTTTGAGTATGAACTAAACATCTTTAACAGCATGTTCCTATGTAACACATTCCACCAGTAATATCATGGTGAATACCTTGCACTGTAATTAACACAAATCTCTTCCATCCACAGGGTCCCTGTGGTCTCTTGTTGGAGCTATGCTCTATGCAATCTACATAGTTATGATAAAACGAAAAGTAGACAGAGAAGACAAGCTTGATATTCCAATGTTTTTTGGTAAGAACTGAATTTTTAAAAAAGGTCCCCCCTTCCCCACAAATAAATCTTGCATTCTCCTCACTTGTGCAAAAAGGTACTTGTCTGAAATAAGAAGGGCAAAACTGGACACACCCTTATTGGGTTGGATTGATCTGAAGTGCATGTGTATAACAGTAAGAGTGTGTATATATATATACACTCCTGGAAGCGGAAGTAAAACATGCCTGTATGGGCCATGAAGATATAATAAAACAGGAGATGACATGACGTCACAAATTTGAAGCCGACTAATCTGACAGTCCGCCATATTAGTTGGCCCAAAACATTGCCTTATGGTGCTTTGATTGTGTGGAGTTGTGAAAGTAGATCAGGGTTTCCCCTTTAATATCAGTAGGTTGGGGGTTGCGATCCCCCTCTCCGCTGGCTCCCTTGGGTCCAGAAGGGTTGTGGGGACAGACCTCATTTGTCCCCCCAACCCTCACAGGACCCGGGAGAGGGGATCGAATCCACTCCACCCCCTGATATTAAAAGGGAAAACCCAATCGGAGTTTCCCCTTTAATATCAGTGGGTGTGGGGTTGCAATCCCCCTCTCCGCTGGCTCCCCTGGGGTTGGGAGGTTTGGGGGGGACAAAAGGGGTCTGTCTCCCCAATCCTCCTGAACCCAGGGAACCCAGCGGAGAGGGGATTTCCCCACACACACACACCATATTAAAGAGAAGAAACCAAGCTGTTTCTTCTCATTAAAAACGGAGTGTTGGGGTGGGGTGGTGGTGGAATGAATTCCCTCTCCCTGGTCCCCTGGGTTTGGCGGGACAAAAGGGGTCTGTCCCCCAACCCTTCCAGAGCCAGGGGACCCGGCAGAGAGGGGATCCCCCTGCAAGACACCCCATTATTAAAGAGAAAAAAACCAAGTGGTTTCTTCTCTTTAAAAATTGAGTGTTTGGGAGGGGGTGGAATCGATCCCCTCTCCCTGGTCCCCTGGGTATGGGAGGTTTGGGGGGACAAAAAGGGGTCTGTCTCCCCAACCCTCCTGAACCCAGGGGACCCAGCGGAGAGGGGGAATCCCCCCCCACACCCCATATTAAAGAGAAGAAAGCAAGCGGTTTCTTTTCTTTAACAACGGGGTGTTGGGGTGGTGGATTCGTTCCCCTCTCCCTGGTCCCCGGGGTTTGGAAGGGTTGGGGGGACAAAAGGGTTCTGTCCCCCCAACCCTTCTGGACCCAGGAGACCCGGGAGAGGTGATTGATTCTACCCCCCTCCAACACTCCATTGTTGACGAGAAGAAACAGCTTGGTTTCTTCTCTTTAATAATGGGGTGTCCTGCAGGGAGATTCCCTCTCTGCCAGGTCCCCTGGCTCTGGAAGGGTTGGGGGGGACAGACCCCTTTTGTCCCCCCAACCCTACCAAACCCAGGGGACCAGGGAGAGGGGATCAATTCCACCCCCCTCCCAAACACTCCATTTTTAACTAGAAGAAACCGCTTGGTTTCTTCTCTTTAATAACGGGGTATCCTGCAGGGGGGATCCCCCCTCTGCCGGATCCCCTGGCTCTGGAAGGGTTTGGGGGGACAGACCCCTTTTGTCCCCCCAACCCTACGAAAACCAGGGGACCACGGAGAGGGGATCAATCCACCCCCCCTTCCAACACAAGAAGCAATCGTAAACGGTAGCCTGCTAATGTTTTGGTCCACCTAATATGGCGGGAGACCACGCCCACTGGCTTCAAAAAACTTACAGCATGAAGCCTGTAGTGCCATTCTGTTTTTTTTATACCTCCATGGTATGGGCGAATTTTACTTCTGCTTCCTGAAGCGACGAGGGTGTCGTGGGCCAGATGAATTGGTGTTGGGGCTGGATCTGGCCCATAGGCCGTAGTTTGAGCACCCCTGTCTTAAATCTTAGTGGCTGTAGCTGAATGAAGTCACAGCTTCCCTCCAGCTGTCATGCTTTTCCAACACATCACCTGCTTACCATCCACTGCTTCCTTATCCTCTAGGAATCCAGGCAAGAAGCACTTCTAAGGATGATACTGGTAATATCCACTACACATATCTCTTAGAGAGATTCTTCTAGGCTTGTACTGCAATGCAAATTGAGGACCAAGTGTCCTCTCTAAAATGGAAATCTGTTTACTAGATGAGTCTAGCTCACTTTCTCTCATCCTTCCTCAATGCAGCCTGGCCATGGCTGTTTACGCGCTCTGTTGGCTTCCAAGTATAGTGCCCAATACGTGACTAGTCAAGTGGGATCGGTCATTGGGATGACATCTTACTGTTTCCTATACCTTTGAGGAGTTCCAATCTGTTTCTCTACCAGCCATCAATCCTGGTAGTTACCTTTAAAAGCCTGCATGGTTCAGGAATGAGGTCCATAAGATAATATCTTATGTCTATCTGTAGGCCAAGATCATCTTCAGAGACCTGGTTTTCCAGGTACCTCAGGGGAAATTGGCATTGTGACTAATGAGAGGGTTTTCTCCTTTGTGATGCCCAGTATATACAGTTTTCTCTCCGGGAGGCTTATCTGGCACCTTACATGTCCATGATCATCTTAGTCACAGGTTGATACCTTTTTGGTTTTCCATCTTTTAAACTTCCACTGTGATTGATTTTCCCTGCCTTTTAAACTTCTATTGTGACACCTCTGCTTTTCTGCCTATTTTATTTGATTTGTTGATATGAAGAGTGCAATTGTAAGGAACCCTGGATATGCCTGTTGAAGGACACTGTAAAAGTCTGTATGCAGAAAATAGCCAATCCCTCACTGCACAATTCAATTTGGTATTGTTTTGCTACACTTCAGGGGAAAGTAATGCCACCTTTAAATTCATCATTTTTGCTTATGACTGAGTGGACTTTTAGTGCACAATAGGATTAACTTTTAACATACTCAAATAATGACTTTGTCTAGAAGTCTCATATTCCTGTTTTGCAAAATGTGTGAACATAATCATATAATTGGTAGATTCAGACATCGCAGTGAGTGAAATTTCAAAAAGACTTCTACAAATGAGAGCAGCTAAACACACACAGTGGGTCTTCTTCCCCATGGTTTATTTGATTCAGGACCGAGCACTTCAGCTTATTTCTCCCTAACAAGCCAGAAGAATTTTCCATGATTTGTTATACAGTACATTTATTTCTCTGGTCTGTCATGTTAGAGAAATGGGTTTTGAGATCGCAGTAATCAAAGCACAGATCTAAGGTCATTCATTTGTTAACCCTTTTTGCATGCAGTGCAAGTGATAAGGAAGTAAAAAACCCTTTGGTTTATTATGACGTCCAAACTGGGTCATTAAGATCCTTTTCAAATGGTGCTTTATGTGCTATTGCTGAATGATGTACATTGGAGAGCTACATGGGACTGACTTGTTTCAGTGGTAGAATTAACATAATGGAACACTCTGTTGCCAGGTCACAAATGATGCCTGAATCTCTCACTCAGTCCTGTGAAACTTCACAGACATCCAGGGGAAAATCAGAAGCCTGTGTTCATCACAGCTGGCGTTTATCCCAAAAGAGTTAATTTCAGTATGACGGAGAGGAATATTTTGCGCCTTGGACAGTTTATTCCAATCTTTAACTATTCCTTAATTTCTTTGCCCCATGCAAGACAAAGTGAATGTCCAGAAAAATCACTGCTTCTCTTCTCTCTATTGATCAGGCACATGGAAACAAACAAAAATTTGTTATACAGTACTGGAATTATCTTTGAATCTCTAGAAGGCTTAACTATAAAGACAACCGCATTATAGAAAACTTAATAAACTAAATGGAAAACATAAGTAACTACTCCAACAAAACTTGAAAAGATTCTAATATGGAGTTTAGAATAGAATAATAAGACTGTAACTAAAAAGTGTTACAGAAAGTTGGTTGGATAGCTCACTGATTTAGGAATATGATTGCAGAGGCAACGTTTGGGAGTTTGATTTCCACTGTGCCTCTTAGGAGAAAAGACAATGTCACAGCCCCAGGAGAAGGAAATGGTAAATCACTGCTGTGTATTCTCTACCTGGAAAACCCTGGAAAGGGTTCCTATAAGTCAGAATTGACTTGATAGTATACAATTATATTAATTAATGAAAGTATTGCAATTACACATTATATATCACCCATAGTGCCTAGTGCACTCTCTGGGGGTGGGGGGTTTCCACAAGTTAATTACAATATCACAAATACTTAGTAATAAAAAGTATTACAAAGGCATACTCTCTAAATTTTAAAAAATAACTTAGTTAAGTCTCATCTATGAAAATATCTTAACAGTTTTAATAAACTAGACCAGATCATAAGCAGTTATAAAATTGCAGTTTTTGTCGTTGCCCGGGGGTTTTGGGGTGTGTGTAGATTTGATCCCCTCTCCCGGGTCCCCTAGATTTTGGAGGGTTGGGGGGACAATACGGGTCTGTCCCGCCGACCCCCCAATCCTCCTGGACCCAGGGGACCCAGCGGAGAGGGGATCCCCCGGGCACCCCAATATTAAAGAGGAGAAACCAAGTGGTTTCTTCTCTTTAACAACGGAGTGTTGGGGGGTTCAAACCCCTTTCCTGGGTTTGGGAGGGTTGGGGGGACAATAGGGGTCTGTCCCCCCCAACCCTTCCAGACCCAGGGGACCCAGCGGGGGGGAGATGGCACCCCCCCCACACACACACACACTGAGATTAAAGAGGAAAAAATGCCCCCTTTCACGCTGTTTGAAGATGAAGAAGTCGCCATCTTCGGGTCCCTGTGTCCGGCTCTCCGCCTACCCAGGAGTGTCTGGGAGGCAGGGAGGACTTATTTTGCACTGTTCCCGCCTTCCTAGCACCTCCTTGGCTCGCCCAACAGCTGAGAAAAGTTGTGGCAGCCATCTTATTTTTTTATTTTTCAAAAACAAGATGGTGGTTGCAACTTTTCTCAGCTGTTGGGCAGGCCAGGGAGGTACCAGGAAGGTGGAAACTGCGCAGGGTAGGTCCTCCCAGACACTCCTGGGTAAGCGGAGAGCCGGACACAGGGACCCAAAGATGGCGTTTTTTTCCGTCTCCAACCAACATGAATAGGTAGGAGACCAAATACGATCTCCCGGATAACGATGTTACGTCGTTGTCCGGGGGAGTACTTTTCAGGAAAAAACGTGTCATCCGAAAATGAAGTTATCCGAATGCGTTGTTATCCGGGGTTCCACTGTACATGAAAACAAATCTTACACTCCCACCCCCAGCAGAGTTTAACAGTGCTCTTGGCACCCTTTCCTTCTTGTCCTGGCTATCTTTTCCAGCCATTATTTCCTGGCCCTTATCTTCCTTTTATCAACTGTATTCAAACATTCCTGCATGGTCTGGAGTTTCAGAAGCCTGATGCACCAAGGAAAACAAATTAATAGGAATTTATATTGTTCCTGAATTCGCTGTAATTTTAAGGGCCCATAACTCAGAATAGGACAGGCTACCACTATGATGATAAACATCCTTATCTTGCAAAACCTAGATAAATAAAGGCTTATAGACCCAAGGTTCTGGTGCACTAAGACATTGTACAACCAGAGTCCCGGGAAACCAGAATATTGTATCATTTTTAAGACATGTTCAAGTGTCAGGATTGTTATATTAAAACCTTAATTTAAAAGAACTTTCATTTTCAGTCCTATTTTTTACACACACACACACACACACCTTAATTATTTTTGCTCTCCATACATGCCAGATTTCCCATAGAGGTCTGCCTCTGCCCCTTTATATTTGGTTTGAAACCTGGAAAAGGAAGCACCTTGTTCCATATTAGAGTTTTCATTTTCATCTCTTCTTCTGTTTTGTTACTATGTTGACTGTTTTATTTTTCTGAACTGTATTTCTAAATGATTTAATTAGCCGCTTAGTATTGCAAATCTAAACATATTTACTAGGGAGTAAATCCCACTTAATGTATTATTTATCTATAAGATTATGCATTTATTGGCTTGGTTTAACTGAACGGTGTACCATATTCCAATGAAGTATATAACCTGAGATTAGAAGAGTATAAATCTTGACAAAATGAAGTGCTTTTGTCATCTGAAACTATGCCCTAGTGCAGTGGTGGCGAACCTATAGCACGTGTGCCAAAAAGGGGCACACAGACCCCTCAGTTGGCTCGCTTCCTCCCTTCCCCCAGCACAGAGTTCACCCCATCTCTCTGACCAGCAGCCCAATGGAAGTGCTGGGCACATAGTTAACCTCGCCCCTCTGCCCAGCAGCCCAATGGGGGTGCTTTCCTCCAGCACAGAGTTTGCCCCTCCACTCTACCCAGCACCCCAATGAGAGGACTGCCTCCACCCCCACCCCAGCACAGAGTTCACCATCACTGCCTTAGTGCAAAGTTATGTCAATTGCAATTTTAATAGATATTACTATAGGTATGCCGTGAACCTGTACAAAAATACAACTTGTTAAACATGTAAAAATATTTTGTTCTTAACACTACTTTTTTTTGCAGGCTTTGTTGGTTTGTTCAATTTACTGATGCTTTGGCCAGGTTTCTTCTTACTACACTATACTGGATTTGAGGCCTTTGAATTTCCCAGTAAACTAGTTCTTATGTGCATCGTCATAAATGGCCTTGTTGGAACTGTTCTGTCTGAATTCCTTTGGTTATGGTATGTGCAGTGCTCTCAGCGTTCTTTTATATTACACTTCTTTTAACAGCAGCTATCTATTAAGGGTCAACAAGTCGGATTGTGTCCCGTCCCCCCGTCCCCCCGAAAAGCTAGTAGGATGTTCTGAAGAGCAGTAGTTATTTCAGAGTACACCATCTTTAAGGATATTATTTTATGCTGAAATCTTCAAGTAATAAGTGTTGCCTTCTAAATGGAAAAAAATGGAAATTGTGTCAGATTTTTAAAGGATAGCAATACAATGTGTGTGTGTGTGTGTGTGTGTGTGTGTGTGTGTGTGTGTGCTTTCCTCAATTCTGATTAGTTTTCAAAGGATTTATCATGTAGATACTTTATTAGCCAGCACTCACTCTCTAGCTAGAATCACATTTGGAAATCATTATCTAAGTTCAAATGTTGATACTACAAAGATTTGTCTCCAATATAATATTTCCCTCTCCCACAGGTTTGGAGTGGGGGAAGGCCTGCACTTGGATTAGAAATAGCTCTCCCCAACCTTAAATAGTATTGACCCTTAACAGGCAACACTATAAAAATAGGGGTAATACCCTGCTAGAAATAGATGTCAACTGTGTCCCAACTTTTGCTCTAACAGCAGTGTTACAGATTACAACAATGCTACTGACATCATTAGGAGCTCATTTACATATTCATTAGCCAACAGTGTGTAGGGCAGATAGGATGTTCTCTGTACAAGAGAATGTGGCTATTAATCTAACATTAGAAATGGCAACATACAAAAGCTGGTAACATAATATGTTTAACTTCCCAAAACACTCCGTCTGGACAGGTTATCCTGCTATGGTAATAGAGTAGACCTACTGCCAGCAACTCAATGCCATTCCACTAACCTGACAACAGAAATAGAAATATGATAAATAAATAAATAAATAAAATGAAACCCTGAGGACTAATGGCATTGGGTGGTGAAGTCCACAGGAAAGTGTGATGGTCCCCAAGTGGATTAAATCCCACTTGAATCCATCTTGATGGAGGAATTCATCAATACTGGCCTGGGGCTGATGAGGACTTTATGTGCCAAAAGGGCTCAGGACTAGAAAGTGACTTCCAGAACTGGAAGTGGTATAGGTGTCACATTGCGAATCAAATATGGCACTGGAAGAAGAACTAATCTAGGAAAGAAAGAAATTGCAAAGATAAATGTTAGAGGGAGCACAGTCTACTACATTCTGAAAAAAAAATCTATTTTAGTTCTTGAAAACTCATTGTATTTGCATGATGATAATGGAATCAACATTTAAATGGCTTCTACCTGTATTAAGTATGCCATTGTCACCTTGCAAGCTCATGAGTATGGGTTTTACTTTGTATCTCACTTAACTTGGCCCTATCCCTGTACCCACACTAAAATGTTGACCCCAGCATAACTACTTCTTAAAAATTCAAGCTCTTTGAACTCAAGTCATTTTCATCCACCTGTTCCCATGATATTAAATGTTATTGGCATCTTGATTGTTCCGTGTCTTTGTTAAGACCTTTAATGTTAAGGAGAGATAGAGTGCACAAGCCTAGACTCTTATCTAGAAGTGAAAATGACTAAAGAAATGCTTTTAAGAAGGTAAGACTCACTGGAAAAGATAGCAGTGTTGAGAGAGATTGAAAGGAGCAAAAGAGGAAGATAGAACATGGGACTATTTTACATACAGTAGAACCTCGGATAAAGTCCAAACTCTGTTCCACTTTATCCGATTTTGGACTTTATCCAAATCAAATGGGCGATGCTTCGGATAATGTCCAAAAATAGACTTTATCCCAGGTTCCTATACCAAATACCTCGGATAACATCCCTTTTTTTTTTTTTGCGGTTTTGGACTTTATGTGTTGCATCATGTGTGCATGAAAACTGTGACTATCTGAATCGGACTTTATCCAAGGTACCACTGTATTACAGGATGCAACAACATTGAGTTTGCAAAAAACCGAGTATGGGTGTTAATGATTGGAGCATATACAACAAGAATCCCTGGAAAACTCATTACAAATTTTAACATGCTGTTACCATTTTCTGTTTCCCATTCTATTTGGTCTTCCTGCCATTCCTGTATTAAACACGTTATTATTTATTAGATTTATACCCTGCCCCACTCAGCACAAGGCCGACTCAGGGCGGCATAACAACATATCAAATACAGACATAACATAGCAATGCATAAATACAATGGGGGGAAAGAAAAAAAACAATATCAGGAAACGGTTACCATAACAATTTACAAGTGTACAAGTTAAATCAGAGAAAGCAAAAAGATCCAAGGGAGGGGGGTGTCGGAGCCCAAGCTCAACGACCTTAACAAGCCTTAACAATGTCCTCAGCTGCCAAAGTCCGCAACAGAGCCCAAGGCTCAATGTCCATAACCACAGCGGAGCCAGGGAAGGCCTGGCCCTTACACAGCTGCAGCTGCTCCGGCGGTCTTTTCAAGCCCTCCTGGCGGGTGGGGCCAGGAGGGAGAGGACTGTTGGTGGCCACAGCTGACGCTGGTCTCCCATCCTGGGCCGATTATGTGACTGAAGTGTGGCTTGAAATTCACAAGAGCTCATATTGAAGTAAATTTGTCAAGAATGCCATAATATTTCTGCTTTTTTATTTTTGCCTAGATGGACTAACATAGCCACATCTCTGAAAAAGTATAAATGTTACTGTTCATGAATATACATTGCCACTTTTAGACTCACCACTTGATTAATGACTTTATGATTCACAGCCAACACTGTTAAATGTCTCCTTGGAATTTGTATTTCCCTTGCTGTCATAAGATAGGAATTAACAGTGGTTAGATCTACTGGTTAATCTGGGATGGACCATAAAGACACTCAGGTCATCATTTTGTGAAAGATGAAAGTACAGTAGGAGCTGTCAATTAATTAAATGCAAAATCTTCTGGTCTGAAGGGATAGGTATTTGTGAAACAGCTAGGTAAAGGTAAAGGTTTCCCTTGCTTGAAAGCCAGGGTGCAGTGCTCATCTCTGTTTTAAAGCCGAAGAGCCAGCGCTGTCTGCTGCTGCATTCATTTCCATTGTCATGTTGCAGGCATGACTAGACACCGGAGCGCATGGAACGCTGTTACCTTCCCACTGAAGTGGTCTTTATTTAACTACTTGCAATTTCTTGCTTTCAAACTGCTAGGTTGGCAGGAGCTGGGACAAAGACGGGAACTCATTCCGTCCTGCAGTACTCGGGAATCGAACTGCTGACCTTCCGCCTCCCAGTCAGTGTCTTAGCCACTTGAGCCACTGCAGCTAGCCAGGTACTTTTCCTTTCATCTTTTGATCATTGTACTTCCTATGGACTCTGCACTATCTCTGCAACTTAGTAAAACTCTAGGTACTGAGCTTACTGAATAATAAATTGTCTCCTAGGAGTATCCTAAACATCAGGAGCTTAACGATTGTCTTTACAGCCCACTGCCAAACTTGCATATTCTGCTTGTCCTTGGTGTACTTTCATGAAAATGCTTCTGCAGTTACTTCTGCTACAGTAGTGGTGTGGTTTTAGCTTTTAAACTCAAGTCTGTCTTTTTAACATTTTCCTAGGGGCTGCTTTCTTACCTCTTCCTTGATAGGCACACTTGCCTTGAGCCTTACAATTCCTCTCTCCATAATAGCTGACATGTGCATGCAAAAGGTAAAGTATATTTTATTAATGACCATTGTGAATTCTTCTAAGGCTCCTAAACAGTATTGAATGTCAGTGTTGCATGAGGAGGAGGACTGTGATAAGGAAACATTAATCTATTTCATTGCAGATAATACTTCCTGCTTCTCCCACACTGTCATTGAATGTTGGTTGTATTTAAATGCATTTTTTTAATCAGTATATAGTTTTGCCACAGAAGGGGGACTATGGCCAAAAAAAGTGATAGAAAATGATGAGAAATAACTGGGTGGCAAATTGGATAGACTGAAGTTGAAAACATGGAACATTTTTTCCCTATTTTATGCAAACACTTAACCACCATAGGGTGTAGTTTGTAGCTTCCAGAAGCCTAGAGTAGAGTACCTCCACTGTGCCCCCCGAAACCCTTCCTATTTTTCCCATCAAAAAATTCCCTGATACCTTGGGGGGGGGGGAGAGATATTTTCCCTTGTGCTTCCTGAGATGATTTAGTTTCAGGAGTGGATTTATACAAAATGAAAAGCAGTAGGGAGCCACACATCTAGCACCTCCTATCAGGTATAATAGGACTTTTCCCTTCCTTTCTTCCCATATTATCCCATGTGGGTGTTGGTCTGGCCAGACATCCCGCTACGGTAATGGAGTAGACTGTACAGCCAGCAACTAAACACTGAGTGTTAGGCAGCAATTAACTAGTCTGACTCCCTAAAGGGGCCAACGGCTACGGGTGGATGAGCCCCTTTAGGTGGGGTGATGGTCCCCTCAGTGGAGGAAATGCCACTAGAAACCATCGTATCGAGCTCAATGGCAAAATGAGCGGAGGAGGAACTCTGATTCCCAATGGTCATGGAGGCGGAAGATGCCATGCCAGATAGACTAGCTGTGGAGGTACACCTTGATAATATCCTCAAGGCTGAAGCAGTCCATTGCAGTCCTGGTGTTAAATCCTGCATGTCTAATTTCATATGTGCCGCAGGAGATTGCTCCATGATCATAGTGTGTGGGTTACTTCATGGCAAGCTGGGATCCACCTTAAACAAATTCACGCCAATGACATTTTTCCTGAAAATGATTTCCAGGGAAAAAATTATATTCAGATTCGAATTGCAGCCGGCAACGACAGTCCCATGTGGGTGCCCACAGCGTGCAATGGGGCCGTGGTTGCACGGAGGCCAGTAGAGGCCTGGTTTGATAACTCACCATGCATATTCTCCTTTGCTCCCTTTGACGACCCCTCAATCCTGATGTTAGTCTGCTGATGATCTGGTGGTGCCACAGGATGGAGGATGGCCGACCTGGATGGATGTTGGTGTGTGGGCTCTGGGACAGACATTTCCCCACCTCATTCTGTGACAGATGATCTGCGCTGACTTGCAGACTCACACACTGGTCCATTCGTCTCCTTTCCTTCTGGCACTTACGTTGGGATGTAGCTTTGCTGCGTCCCATCGGCTGTTGGACAGTCCCACAGACCCGGATTTGACATCCTTAAAAGTCTGCACTTCACAGGAAACACAGTTCAAAAGAAACATAGTTGGAAGCACTGAATTTGCACCTGGATTCCTTCCTCAGTGTGGACTCAGAATCCCATTAGCTGCCAACATGTCAAGAACTGGGGAAGGTGGTCTCATGGGTACCAGGTGGTCCCCAGACTTGGGGTACCCATGCGGGGCAATCCCTCTAGGTTCAGTAGCCCGCCTACCCCAAGAACACCCTCGTCCCCTTTAACTGGGAATGGGAAAGATGGCACTTCTGCACCTTAGGCAGGAATGTGGTAGCAAGTATGGTAGCAAGGCTGAGTAACAGTCCGTTATATTGCCACCTTCCCACACGCACACAGAGCGGACTTGGCTCTGGGAATCTGCCCTGCTCAAAGATAGCTTTTACCTTTTAAGGCTGGGATGCTCCAGCAGATAATATTCCCAGGCCAATGATTGAAGTGGGTGTTCCTTCCTTTCGGATCACCGTGGCACCCTTATCTCCCCCAAAGTAAATGTCCCTTTGAGAAAGGTTACTCCTCAAGGTTGAGGTGTAAAGATGTAGCCGTTAGCTTGGCCACAGTCCCTTATCTTGGCTCTTCTCCGCTCCGCAAAGTTACTCCCTCCTTCTGATGGTTAAGGATGAGGCTTTCTCAATATCTTTGAGGCTTTTTATTGAAGAAGAATCATCCAAGTGATATGCAGGATATACATCAAAGCAATCTATTCTACTCTAACTTAACAAACTAAGAAAATAAGAAATAACTAACTCATTAAGAAAGCATTTCTTCTCTATGGGCTTGAAAGCCCCCATTAAGATATCTTCCCTATGGGTCCATGATGCTGGTGTTGACTAAGTGTTGTTTACCCAAACTGGTGTTTATGATTTAACCAAATTCCCAGACATAAAATGATGTAATCTGAAATTCTCAGGTGTCTGTGCAGGTGTTGTTGTCACCCTGTCCCCAGATGTTGGATATTCCATAATCCACTTTTATGTGAAAGTTACCTCCTTTCTCTAAGGTGGTGGATAATTGACCAATTGTAACCTTGGGAATCCCCCTTGTTATGCAAGTGTGAGCTCCCTCACAGGTGTCTAAATGACTGGCATTGTTACCTAGCAACCTAAATACTTAGTGACCTGTTATTGTGTGGAATGTGTTTGGTATGCAGATGACACCAGTATCTTCCTTTGAGAGTTAGCTATCCTCAAATTTACAGAGAATATACTATATGAATCTTAACACTTAATAAATGTAAAGAAAATTAAAATATGAAATATCCCTTGTGATTAACATGACACTAGAATGCTCAGATGTTCACAAACACCTATAAGATCAAACGCGTAAAAGGCACCAATAGATATTTTGAATAAAGTGTCAGTGTAAAAGCTAAATATTGTTTCTGGGCATTTCAAAAGATGTGCAGACCAACTTCTAGGAGAGACTACCACTAGTTTTTTGTTTTATTCAGATGTTTGCCAAATTTGTTGTTCTTTAGTTTTAGTACTGAGAAAATAACAAACTGCTATTCTTGTCCTGATTTCAGGTCCAGTTTTCATGGTTATTTTTTGCAGGGGCAATCCCTGTATTTTTTTCATTTTTCATTGCAACTCTTTTATGTCACTACAACAACTGGGATCCAGTAATGGTGGGGATTAGAAGAGTTTTTGTATTCATTTGCAGAAGACATCGCATTCAGAGGTAGGGTCATGTTTGTTTCCTTATTCTTGTGCACATACCAGTTTTGTCCGTTTTTATTAATCATGCCCTTTATCACAAATGACCTCAGTTGCACTATGGGACTTTGTGCGTATTTTTATGTTCTAGTTCAAATGTATATGCAAAATATGCTGTGCTTAGACTTTGTTATTAGTTTCAATGCTTGAATCACTAATTGCATAGCATTCAGATATGTTTGTGTAAGGAAACATTTTTCACTTAGAATTATTGTGTATAGTTCAAACATCTGTTGAAAGTTGACTTGAAATTAGAAGTATAGAATGGAAAAAGCACACAGAATTACATTGATCTCTTGAGGATTGTGGATGCAGTTCTGCTTGTACATGATAATCTCTTACAAAAACTGAGAAGATAGTTCTTTTCTACCAGCACTCTGGATATGTTAATTTTTATTATTTTGTGTATGTCACACCATTTTGTCAACTTACAGAAGCTCTGAAGAAAGCGAGCAATGTGAAAGTCTCATTGCAATGCACAATGTTTCTCAAGAAGATGGAGGAGGTAGTTCTTAAAAAAAAAACACAGGTATGAATAATGGTCACTTGGCTTACACCTGTATTGTAGAAAGGAAAACATGCAAACACTTAGGAAAGGAAAAGTGTTAATGATGGGCCACATATGCCCTTGAGGGCTTTTTAGGCCTTCCCAGGCCCCTCAACCATCACTACCCAAAAACAAAAAAAATAGAAAGTGACCACCTATGTATTTCTCAGATTTTATTTTGTTGCAGCTTCCAATATATTTAGCGACAGCAAGATAATGGCCTCCTCCCTCCAACCCCCAAATTTGCTAATCCCCTTGTAAATTAAAAGGAAATGACACCCATCTCGTTTCTTCACATGTTTGGCTGATAATCACTTTGATAACTAGTTGAAGCCTTTGCAGTATTACTATATTTGTGATTATCAGCTTTTGAATTTTTAAAGATGAATTATATTTTGAAAATTGATGTGAGGTAGATTCAGTTTTATTCTAGCAGTTTCTGCAACCTAACATTCCTAGTAATATTACCATATATGCTTGTTTTCTGAATAGTGCAATAATAATATTACCAAAGAAAAAGTACGTTCATTTTCTAAGAATTCCTCCACTTCTTTCCTGTACTGTATGTGTTTAAATCCTAAGCTGGTTATCATATTGCCACATTTTAGAATCTATTTGTTCTACAGTTACATCATTACAGTAAAACTTCTATTTATGGAAAAAAGTCCGTTCCATAGGCTTTTGCTTAAATTGAATTTTTTTTGTAACTCGAAACAAACCCATAGGAAAATATTTCTTTTACATAACGTCAAGCAAACCCATAGGAAAATGAAATTTTTATGTAAATCGAAGCAAACCTATAGGAAAAAGAATCTTTATGTAACTCAAAGCAAACCCATAGGAAATTGTGTAAATTGGGACATGGTTTTAGCATAAAATCATTATGTAAGTTGAATTTTATGTAATTCGAGGCATTTGTAAGTTGGGGTTTTACTGTAGTTAATATCGATTATGAAGTCCAGCTAGAGGAATGTGGATTGTAATGCAATAAAATATTCCATTCTTTTCATAGGATAATATGGAAAGATTATTCAGCGAAGAGACAATCTCCTGGAAAATCCTTACGGAATCATGTTTCAGTGCCTCTTCTGAACCATTAAATGTTTCAGTTCTTTTGAAACTTAAAAATACACTGTCACTCTCAGTTTTCAATCTTGAATCAATTTTATTACAGAACTACTTTACTACAGGAAATTCAAGCTTTTTTTATAAGACCAGCCTGCCTTATAGAACTCAGCTGGTGAAATTACTTGACACACTCAAGGAAGTGAACGCTGTTCTAGTGACTTATTTTTCAAGCTTTCAGTATTTGTGTTAAAAATGCTGGATAATATTTTTACAAATACTTTTCAAATTCTGTAAAAAAATTCTGTGGATCATAATTTTGTACAAACTTTCAAATGATATTCTAAAATACACCAGTTACCTGTAATAGGTACAAATTTCCATTGTATGATGTGTAAGCTATACTTGAATAATAACAAAAGAAAAGAATTATTTTAATTTATTAAAATATCTTCTTTATTACAGGAGCTGGTATGGCTCCCCAACACTAGATAAACACTCTTCTTTCTAGACGAGAGATGTTGTGAGAGTTTGGGTGCCTTGTGTTTAAAATATCTATTATGTCCTAATAAATTCAAGATTTTAAAGAAGTAATGTAAAAGATTAATAACACTGACCTCTGCTGTAGCAGCTAAAGAGCCTTTTAATTCAATTATCTGTTTAAACAAAGAACTTTTAAAATGTTCTAAATCAAATTATTTCAGACAGGAACTAAAGCTAGAAGAGGTTTCTTAGCGTGCCTCTGTAAAATGAAGTTTTAATTATTCAGACTGGAAGTTCTGTTGTTCGTCATACACAAGTTGAGTACAATTCAGTATGAATGACTAGTCGAGAAAGGATGTGTCAGTTTCAGTCCTTCCTTTTTCATTATTCTTCTGCTCAGCACTGCACCTTCACATTTTTCAAGTTGCTTTCCTCTTGAAGGAAAAAAGGATACAGATCCTTACAGATGATTTGTCCCTGGAGCCAGAGAATAACACATATACATTGCATCTATTCATGCACACTATTCTCTTTCAGCCAAAATGTACTAGATATGTTTGTGATGAATATTATAACTCAAGGTTTTTTAAAAAAATCTTGTCTGTAGTTGTTAATTGAATGGAGGGTAAATGAGGGGGGAAACGACCTCCTAACAAAGATCTTTGTAGAATAATAGATACAATTACCATATTTTTGGACCATAAGACACATCCAGTTTTAGAGCAGGTCAGCTGGTCTTCTGCAACCAGGTGCTGCCCGTGCGTCTCGCCCGGAAGGTGAGAACACCCGCCATCAGCTCCCAGAGGCAGAAAACCAGCCGACCTGCCAGCAGCGGCTGCAGCTGCCTCATCCTTTCGGCCATGCTGCTGTGGGACTCCTCCTCACCTCTGGGACAACTGGATGGATGGTCAGGTCCTTTCAGCCATGCTGCTCTGGGACACCAGACTCAGGAAGAGCCTTGTTCCAGAGGCAAGGAGGAGGAGTCCCAGAGCAGCATGGCCGAAAAGAGGTGAAAGCACACTGTCCGGGCACGTTTTCACCTCCACGCATCCCGTGCATCTTCGGCCCCAGGCGAGGCACATGGGAAGTGTTGCCAATGTTGCTGGGAGGTGGCTGGGGTGGGGTGGTGGGCTGGCAGCCTCCCCCTCCCACGACAGCATTCGGACTATAAGGCGCACCCTCATCCCCCCCCCCCCCCCCCCCCTTAGGGGAAAAAGTGTGTCTTATGGTCTGAAAAATAAGGTAATTGTAAACGGGAGATCATGGTACAAATAATGCAGGGATACATGGTAGGGGTGAATAGAGTTTTCCTACCTGTAGAGAAGGAATATGCTTGCTGGAATGTGCATTTTTAAAAGGAAGATTTGCTTGACAGTACCTGCCAAATAGGAACACATATGAGAGGTACATAGCTGTTAGCTCTTTCACGGTAACACAAAAATCAACTGGCTTTAAAAGTACAAAAAAAAAGGTGGCACTGGATTCTACTACTTGTGGAGAATTAAGCTATCAGTTGTAGTTTTAAAAAAATAAGTAGAAGACATGGACCTAAGTTCAGTGGTAAGTTTCAGCTGGACTAGGCTCACTGCATCTATGGGAACTTGGTAGATCAACATTTAAGGTTAGTTGCATTGGTCCAGTAGGTATGCTCTATTGCAGGGATGCCCAAACTACGGCCTGTGGGCTGGATCATGCCCCCAACACCAATTCATCTGGCCCTCGTGGAGATAAAACACATCCATGCATGTGCAGAACGCTGGCATGAATGCACCCATGGCTGTCATAAACATTTACGACAGACAAGGGTGAACTTACAGCAGTGATCTGCGCGAGTGCATTTTACTTCTGGTGGGATGAACCACATGGCTGGCCCGCTGAACCACATGGCCAGCCCATAGCCCCAAAAAGTTTGGGCACCCTGGCTCTAGTGGGAATAACACTGGATTTAGGCCAATACTACTTACAGTGGCTTACAGTGGCTTTATGGCAATTCCCAGAACAGAGGTGGCATGTCTCTGAATACTGTTAGCAGTGGAATAACATTGGGAAAGGGGATGTTCTATTTGTGCACCTACTGCAGGCATTTGGTTGTCCACTGTGGAATACTGTACCAGGTAAACCTTACATTTGTTCTGATTCCGCAGGATTCTTCTGTTAATAATCATATGGAACACTCATTGCATCTAGAAGCCCAGTTCTGGCTAGTTCTCTTCTGACACACTATGTCTAAGTGAATGGGGCCTACCAATAACAGAAAGGCATCAGTGACTCCAGTCATTAGGCTTTGCATTCCTATGTGTGCATACTTTGCAATCAGTCCTATTGAATGAATGGAACTTCAAGCATACACACACAATACACACTGTTTATTTAATATTATATGGGTGCTAAAGAATGCAACTCCATTCAGTAATTTTTTTTACTAACATTTTGTTTATTTGACATGACCAATTACAAGAGAAGACAAGATCAATGTGCTTTTAAAGTTTGGGGTCAATGAAGTGAATGTAAGCCTCAACACTTACTATACTTCAGATGGAAAGGAACTGGCTGATCTAGAGGGTTCCAAACCCTGAGATCAGACTTGCAGTACCAAAAGGCTAAAACTGACCCATCTTATCTGTCAATGGTTAGGACTACATGGACAGGATTCGACTTGCAAGAAATTCAGCTCAAAGTCTCTTTACTAGATTTTAAAGCAGGAAATATCTTGACTGAATCTTTTCTTGTCCACTTCAAGTATTTTCAGAATTGTATGTTCCTGTTGTGTCTGGCAATCATAAAGAACAGCTTTCCAAACTTTGTACAGATGTTTTAAAGAGAAGTACAAAGCCAACTGTCAGCATTTTAACTATGAAATGCATAGCACCTCCACACAAGTGGGTTGTGTTGTTTCGCCTATTTTATTTGCATTTTGATTAACCAGCAATGTGACATTAGTAGAGGTTTTGACCATTTGTAAGAACAGGATTTTAATCCGATCACATTACTATATTGCTGTAGGAAGGTGAGTTTTACTCAAAACAAAAGTGAAAAAAGTGAATGTATTAATGCATCAGGCAACTGAAAAAACAAACAATAATGATGATTTGCTTCATTACAGTTCTGTTCTTTGATTGAGAATGTCAGTCAGATTTGGGATAGTAAAAGCTCACAACTAAACCACAATTTCATAGCAAGTGGAGCAATAATTTGGTGGTATGCGTATAGTAATGTGCCTCTTGTGGATAATTTTGCTTTCAGGTGAGCAAGCTATAATGTTTATAGGGAAGAAAAATGCTTTTTCTACATTAAGCTGCACAGGGCACACAAAATGTAAGTGAACTGCAGCAATAAAACTACAACCAGCAAATGTACACAAAATCTTAGTAGGCTAAAACAAGACCAGAATGAAAAGTTTCAACAGACAAAGTTATCTTCAATCATTGGAGCTAACACAGTAAGTCAAAACATTTTATTTAGCTTTCTTTTAATTGATTAAAACTGTATAGACATTTGCTGGTTTTGTTTTTATTGTAAAAATTCATTCAATTCATTCAGTGTATTATTTTAATAGGTGAACCTTTGGCCATCCCTCTGACCTTTGTGGGGTCATCTAGGTCATTTATTGGTCTGGATATGATGGAGGCCTTCCAATTGCTCTCTATAAGGCTGTGTGCCAAGCTCCAATTCCCCCTAGCTTTCACCTCAGGCATATTATTTCAAACTGGAATTGGAGTAAGAAGCACAATTGAAGCAAAATGAAGGGCAATTGTTAATATTCAAAGCATCTAGAACCTTACAGAAAAAGAAAGATTCCTGCCTGGAAAAAGTGCAGAGGAGAGCGAGAATGATTAGGGGACAGGAACAGCTTCCTTACCATCTGAGGCTGCAACGGTTGGGCCTCTTCTCTTGAACGACGGCGTCTGTGACCTGATTGAAGTTTATAAAATCATGCACGGTGTGGACAAAGTAGATAAGGAAAAACTTTTCCCTATTGCATAACACTAGAACTAGAGGGCCCTCCATGAAACTTTTGGGTACTAGTTCTCAAACAAATAAGAGAAAGTACTTTTTCACCCAGAGGATTACTGGTCTATGGAACTCCCTGCCAGAAGAAGTGGTGACAGCTGTCAGTCTTGACAGCTCTAAGAAAGGATTAGACAAGTTCATGGAGGACAAGGGTATCAATGGCTATAATTATGGATACTTAAGGACAACCTCTGGTTTGGAGAGATAGGCAGGATATCTCTCAATACCATTTCCAGGGAATCCTAAGCAGGTGAAGGCATCTGCTTGGGAATACCCTGAAGTAAATGGTGAGCCACTGTGAGACAGAATGCTGGACTGGATGGGCTGTGGCCTGTTCCAGCAAGGCTGTTCTTATGCCTTGCTTCTTGCCTCCCACATTCCTCGCAAGCAGTACCTCCAGAAAACAGCTCCTTCGTTTCCCCTTGGTTGCACTGCATGAGTGCCCAATTCATTCACTCCCAATGTCAACCTTGGGCCATTTCCATGCCTGTCCCTCTGACAAAAGATCAGAAACCATTCCCTGAGTAGCTTTCCTTTTCCTGCATCCCTCCTATGTATTGAAAAGGAAGAGGGATGAGTAGCACAAACAGAAAGGAAGTCCTACAGCATTATAAAGTACTCACCTGTATGATGCTAGACATTTCCCATAGCTTTAGATTTCCTGTAGGTCATACTAAAACTATATAAATCTATGTGTAAACACCCTAGTGAGGCAAGCAGGTTCTTTTAAAGAAAGACAAGGACAATTTAGTCACCTTCAACCAGTAAATAAAGAGACGAGACACAAAAGATAGGATTCAAAAGCATTACAACTTTATTAGCAGTTTATGTCTCCTAACCGGCATTGAAGTCTAAAGTAGAGCATGAACCTGAGACCTGGAGCACTTGGACTGTAGACTGGAAAAGTTCCTGCTGTCCATTGCTAGCCTAGACCCAGGTATCTTTTTTGGAGAGACATGCTCAGTTCTGTTTCCATTCAAACTCCTCTTTAAGGCTGGTTGTAGCCTGATGCTGTGTGTCATCCCTGTCTGTATCCTTGAATCCCATGATTCATAGTAATCAAGCAGGGAACCCAGCTGTCCAATGACACTCTGTGGAGCTCATTACTCAAACTCCTCTCAACACTACCCACTAAATTGTGAGCATAACACTGCCCCCAGATTCACCCATGCTGTCCTGTAGGAATCCAAATGGAGTATTAGCTGTGCCACTGTGAAAAATTAATTAGGAACATTATTATTAAAATATTTATTCTCCCTGATACTGGAGTGCTGAAATGCCAAATTGCTTGTAAATGTAGCGATTTGAAATCCTCTGCAGTCCACTGTAGTGATTTACTGCACAACTTACAAATGGACTAAAAGTTCTCTTTAGGATGTAGACACCAACACAAAAACGTCGTGGTAACAAACTGCCTTCAAAAAACCTGTTGATTTAGATGGGTCTACTCCAATTGCCACTGACTTTAGTGTATCACTATTAGACTAGCCTCTTTTGAATTGATGGAAGGAAGTTGGCTCAGTAGGCATACTAGTGTATTGTATTGTATTTATATGCCACCCCCTCAATTACTCGACTCTATAGTGATATTTGATACATAACAAGATTTTGGCCAACATGTGCTAACTGCTGCTTTATTTTTCAGGCATAAGAAAGGCAGCTCTTTATATAATAGGGAGAAATGCCAACATTTAAAATCAAATCCATCTCAACTAATTCATACTGGTCCCCCACAGGTTAAGACAGATCATATTTTTAAACACAGAATATGCCATAATTGGGAAATGTATCTCAGGAACAGTTATTTGGCTGGAGTTATATGCTGATGCTTTTCTTTCTATTACCAGATACTGTATATGATAATGAATCTCATCCCCTGATTGTTTACTCACTGGTGTTTCATCCGTATTGCTCCTCTGCTTTGTGTCTGCCTTGTTTTATTCATGTGTTGTTACCCCAGAGTGTGAATCTAGAATATGACCTTGATTGCAAGACATCTCTCTGTCCCTGGGTTTGCATTTTTGATTGAGATTTCTGGCTTCCCCAAGGACAAACCTTTGTATGCTGTTATAATTTGCATTGGTAACAGCACCTGAGACAAAAGGAGGAAGAAAAAACACAACTACAGCTAGATGCCTGGTTGCTTAGAGGTCTGGAAGAGAACATAGTTAAAAGAGGTATTTATCACCTGCATTTTCAAAGAAATACACAGAGCTCATGCTGGTCTTGACCTATTTCCATTAACATAGTATTAACAAAACTCATAGATGTTAGTAAGCTTATCACTCTAATAAAAGAGGCCATGTTATTGTTGTTGTTAATACTGCTGCTGCTGTTGTTATGTGCCACCGAGTCATTTCCAACTTATGGCAACTCTATGAATTAATGACGGTGTTAACAGCCTTGTTCAGGCTTTCCAACCAAAGAACAAGGCCACAGCTTCCTCTATTGAAGTGTTTCCAAACCTTTGGCTTTTGGACCTGAATTCCCAGAAGCCTAAGTCAATTCCCCAAAGCACTCATCAGCCAATTAACTGACTTAGGCTTCTGGGAATTCAAGTTCCTCTGTGGGGCCTGGGCCCCATGTTGAGAATCATTGGTTTATTGAGTCATTGTTATCTCATATTAGGCCTCCGCCCCCCAAAAAAATTCCCCTAGTATTAATATTTTTCAAGCAAGTCTTGTTATGATGGGCCCAAATAACAATAGCCTCAATTCAGTAAGTTTTGCTTCTAGGGAAAGTTCAGGCATGATTTTATCTAGAACCCACTATTTGCTGGCGTATAAGATGCATCAGAGCATAAGATGCACCCTGTTATTACCAAACTAGCCCACTATAGGCCACTATATACAGTACAAGACACACTCCATTTTTCCAATGTATTTTAAGAGGGGGAAAGTGGGTCTTATGTGTCAGCAAATACGGTATATATCTTTCTGGTGGTCCATGGTATTTGTAAACCTCTCTTTTAACTCTATAATTGAAATAACTATTTTTTTCTCCTACCAGATTTCTTTATTGCCCAGATTTTGCATTCATACATAGTATAGTAGTAGGGACAATCTTGACCTTGGTCTGCAGTGATGTATTTTTATGCATTAAGATGATTTCCAGTTACTTCATAATTAGCCTTCCAGATCTTGCTCTTCTAACGTCTAGGCCAGTGATGGTGAACCTTGTCACTCCAGGTGTTCTTGGACTTCAACTCCCAGAAGCCCAAGTCTCTGTGAATCCACATGAATAGGTTTACTGCGCGTATGTGAAGACTTGGGCTTCTGGGAATTGATGTCCAAGAACACCTGTAGTGCCAAGGTTCGCCATGACGGGCCTAGGCTATGGTCTCGATACAAATTCATGATTGAACTATGGTACTGTAGCAATGTCTATGTCTTCATTGTCAACATTAGAATTAGCCATTTTTGTCTCCTTAACATTGAAGGCCAGTCCTGCTCTTACACTTCTTATTTCACCTTCTATAGTTTTTCAAATAATTGCTATTTTCTGCCAGTAATATTCTGTCATCTATATATCTTAAATCGTTCAGCTTGTTTCTATCAATATTCATTTCTCTTTCATCTGCATCTGACTCAGTTTTGGATATCTGCCATTTCTCTTTATATGGTAAAGATATTTGTTGTAAAATGCTTTCATTGTATGGGACAGTAATAAAAAAATACTATAGCTACTGCAATTTTTGGAATCTTCCTTTGGGATTGAAAAGTTTATAGAAAGTTTTCAGTGTCTGTGGGCTTTTGTTTTCCATACTCGTTTTTCTACTCTTAGAGTTTTAGCAAATTCAGCCTCTGTAGCTTGAAACAGATCTATTGATAATCCATCTACTCCTAGTAATTTATTTCTTCCAGTTGCTTTCATAGCAGCTTTAAATTTGTTTGGCAAAATAACAAGCTCTTCATCAAAGGATTCTTCTGTGAAATAATCTGTCATTTTTGCTTCTGTTCTGTATAATTCTTTAGGATATTATTTCCATTCTCTATTTTTTTCCTAAGCAGGCAAAATAGTCCCCTGCTAATATTTCAGAACCCCTAATCTGGATTTCCACTTCATTTTGATTGGGCTGGATTTTAGGGATCCTTTTGTTTATTTTCTTCTATTTCTTTGTAGCGATTATCCTATTCAATTTATACTTAAGTATAAGTAGCTGAAAAGTATCATTTAGGATTCTGACCCTATTTCTATCATCTTTTACTTTTGCTTCTCAGATGCCATAAACTATTGAAGAGTTTTCTCAGCCATTCATTAAGCCCCTACTTTTCTTGTGACCAAAAATAGTGTTTTTGCATTCTTTTCTCTTAATACCACTAGTTTAAATCCAAGTTCTTCTGGTGTATGGCCAATTAAGTTTAGTAACTGACTTTGTTCTTTAAATTGTTCAGATATGTTATTTAAATTGTATTTTGATGCTATTATTGTTTTATTCTTTTTATTTGGCTTTACCCTAATTTTTGGTATTAACAATCCACACTCTGATCCTATTAATACCAAAATTCCTAGTCTTGTTTCAACAGAAAAGTTCTGCTTCCAATTGCATAGTGTATTTGAGTTCTTGACTGTCCCTCCAGTATCTTCTATGTGTACACCTGAAGCATATATTTTCAATAAACAAATTGTTGATTTCACAAAATTCTATCCTGCTTCACTGCTGGCTGTTAGGCCAAATCCTTCCATGCATAGTGGTACTGGAACTGTTCAGAAGGAGTAAATCCAGTTCAGCTGAAAGCTACCATGCTATTCTTCTTAAGGTATGTACAAGAAACCAAACTTAAACTAGCACACTTCAGCACTTCAAAATACAGATGGGGAAAAGTGAGAGCTTTTAATGTTATGCTGAAGTTCTTAACAAGTAGATCAGGGGTTGTCAACTTACAGCCCGCAACATCATTTCATGTGGCCCGTCACCTTCACTCCCAACACCACCACCTCTGGAAGTGGCGGAAACAGCCATGGACGTGTTTTATGGCAGTGTTTACGGCAGGGAACCACCAGTCAAGCCCGCTCAGCTATATGAGGGAGCATGACCCAGCCTTTGGCTTGAAAAGATTGAGAACCCCTGAAATAGACAGTAAAAGAGAATCTGAAAATTCTGAAAAATTATAGTTTTAACACTTGTTAAATATTGGGCCATGATTTAGCTTATACAAATTCTTGTGCAACAGATGGTCACACACATACATACAAAATTGACATTTAAGGTATTTGCTAGAAAAGCTATCCAGTATCTGCTTACAGAAGTACACACTGGGCTTTGTCAGTCTGAAGCTCTACTTGCACCATGGAAATGTTTACAGTCCATACACTCCTGGATTTTTCTACCAACCTTTTGCTTTCTCAGTGAAATCCTGGTCAAAAATATATTCATGAATTTGAAAGTTTACTTGCTTTTCACTCTTTGCCATTGTGAACATACGTTCCACTTCATTGTATGGCTTACAGGAATTTCTAAAGAACATATGCTGGATGTACGTATCAGATCTGAACAACATAGCTTAAACATTAGATGGTTGTCTCTCATGGTGTAATCCTATGCCCTGTTGCATGTTCTTAAGAGTCGGTTTATCGTTATCCCACATTTTGCTGCCTGTATACCATCCATGAATATGGTAAAATGTTCATAGAGGTTGCATGCTGCTACTCCAATGACACCATTGGTGCTCATGCACATTAACTGCACAAAAGAACTGAGCGCTGCCTCCAGGAGCTTACAGTGAATGTGCAGCCACAGAACTGGGGCAAGAAGTAGAGCAATGAAATATTCCATTCTTTTAGCTTCTGGAGGGATCAGCATGTTCATCTGCAGCAAAAATTGGAAGAATTACGGTACCTTGAAAATTATAATATTTATTGTGGCATAACCTTTTAGGAGCTAGCATCCTCTTCATGAGATATAAATTTTTGAAGTGGTAGCCGTGTTAGTCTGTGCAAGCATATCAAAGATTGTAAACAAAAAGCATTGTGGCACTTTAAAGACTAACTGCTGTATTTATGTTAGCTTTAATGGATCAAGTCCACTTCGTCAGACATAGGAGTCTATGTCTGATGAAGTGGATTTGATCCAGGAAAGCTAACATTAAAATACAGCAATTAGTCTTTAAAGTACCACAACGTTTTTGTCTTTTGTTGTTGTTTACTCTTTGATATGAGATATAAAGTTGGCCTCAATGGGTAGGCAACAGAGTTGCCCTCCAGAGCTTGGGTTGTCTAACACTATTCAGTACTGGCCAGTTTAGTCAATGGTGAGATGGGAACCCTGAGGCATCTGGTTATGATTTTTGGTGGACTGTAGATAGGTTGGAGATAAATAAAATGCAACATTTACAAACTGTGATAGTGTCTGTAAGGCCTCAATATAGGTAAGATCATGGCACTGAGTAACTCACAACAATACTGATAACACAAACATCAAACTTTGGTAGACCAACTGGACTCTGGCAACAAATAGCTGGCAAATATTAACATGTATGTATAACATTTATACAGGGTTTCTGCTCTATGGAAGTCAATGTATGTAATCATACACCACAGTACTGTAGCCTCCTAGTCTAGTCGTTGTCATCAATGTCGTTGGCTGCAACTAATATCCAAGTATACTCCCCCCCCCCCAAAAAAAAAATCATTTAAGAATGACAAACAGGAAAAATGCCATTGGCATGAATTTGTTTAAGGTGGATCCCAGCTTGTCATGAAGTAACCCACATACTGATCTCGGAGCCATCTCCTGCGGCACGTATGAAATGAGACATACAGGATTTAACACTGGGACTGCAATGGACTGTCACAGCATTGAGGATATTAACAAGGTGCACCTTCACATCCAGTCCACCTGGCATGGCCTCTTCCGCCTTCATGACAGTTGGCAATCAGAATAGTGAAGTGGTTCATCCACTGAGGGAGCCATCACTCCACCTAAAGGGGCTCATCCACTCATAGCCATTGGTCCCTTTAGAGAGTCAGGTTATTTACTGTCACCCAACATTCAACGTTGAGACACTGGCCTTATGATCTACTCCATTACTGTAGTGGGATGTTCAGCCAGACTGTCCCTAGTCTAGTAGGGAATGAGCATTAGATTATGTCAGTAACTGCTTCTTTTTTACACACACTTTCCTGGGAGTAGGTCCCTTTGAATCCTGTGTGAATTACTTCTGAATAGACTTGTCTGGGATTGTTCTGTAAAATTAAACCTTGCTCAAATAACATAACCCTTCATGTTAAGAATTACCTAGCATGAAATGTTTCTGCATACTGATGCTTCTTTAATGCTGACTCATGTCTAATCTGTCAGGGTGGATGGTCTTGGATAATATGATGAGTTTATCAATTTGATTCAGAAGTATGATTCGAAGATTAATTGCCAGCTACCTGCCATTGCACCTAAACATTCAACTCTATGTGGGGTTTTATAGTCTATTTCATTCTATTAAGAGCCATTTCCTCCCCAAATCCATCAGTTCTGAAGACCTAAAGACATAATCCAGCTCTCAGCTTGATAGTGACATACCCTATTAATTTTAATCTCACATCCTTGCTGTATATTTTAATTGCATTAAATTAACAGTACCCTTGCACTACTGATCTGGAAAAGAGCTCTGCGTGTTCAAGGTCAAATGAGAAGATTTGCATTTGTGTAAACTCCACCTTCGAAGGTGATAAGCAAAGATATACAGTAATTACACTAGATAGCTGAAAATGTATTCTCCAGCGAGTGCCACACCTGGCAGCCAGCCACCTATTCAAAAGCAACAGTGTTCAAATTGATATTGCCAAAGTCATTGTTTTATTTCCTTTTGTAGAATTCCCAAAGATTAAAGTGTGATTTAAGGAATTAAATTTGGGTGGTTCCCCATTTAACGTTTTTGGGAAAATAAATGCATTGGTAAAAGGGGGTGCGGCTTGTCTCTTGGATATGTTCACTTTATTAATATGTTTGGAAACTACATCTGTCACTAGATATGCAATTCTTTAACCCTATTCCTTTGGTAAAATTAGAATTATTAATGCAGGATAAAGCTGAATTTTTAACAATTTTCTATCAAAAGCATGGTCAAGTATACATGTAGATCTAGGGCAGGAGTTCTCAACCTTTTTAAGCCAGGGGCCGGGTCACACTCCCTCAGATAGCTTCAAGGGCCAGATGGCCATTTTGTCCTTCTTCCACCACATGGCACTTCCTGGTGTGGTGGAGGCGGTGAGGGCCCCACATAAAATGGTGCCATGGGCCACATCCGGCCCACAGGTTGCAGGTTGAGAATACCTGATCTAGGGAATACATCAATAAAGTAATGGTTTCCTTGCCATAACAAAAACATGCATGCAGAAAATAATGTGACTCTTGCATTCTGTGAACGAAGCAGTATTTTCCGCAAAAAGGAAACAGCGGGATGGATATAGTGAGTATGAAGTAAATGCACTTTTCCTTAGAAACAAGACCTTCTCTTTCTCTGGAAGTTCTTTGCCTGCCCTTCTTTTGTCTGTGCTCCGTGTTCTGTTCCTTTTGATATAAATTTGAAACGATAAAGCAGGGGCTCTTAAAATAGTCACTGGCTTTAACATGAGATGATTGTTTTAATGTCACCTTCCATTAATTTTTGTACTGACTTCAATTTGGAGAAGAGTAAAGAGATGATTTAGTTGAAAGGGAAAAGGACAAGATAATTACATTAGATTTTTAACTTTGTGATCAGAGTTAAATATATATATACACAAAAGGTTTCAAACTCCAGTTATAATTGCATATTGTCTGGCACGTACAGCACAGAAAGCTTATGTGCAAAGGTTCCCTAATAAATGAAGCCTCGCAGAGGCAATCTCCAGGTGGTGTACACGGGAATTCCTGCGGCTTGACTACTGCACTCTGCACCCAGGGCTCTGCATGCAGTTTGCAGATTCTGAATCAGTGCTGCACCTACAGCACATAAAACCTACCAATTTAGTCAATCCCTCGAATGACAAGATTATCAGGGGGTGAATTCCTGATGGTCGCAACACACTTTCTATTCCTTTCACTGCCATAATTTTTTTTCAGGTTCGACCAAAACCTTTAATGACTGTGTCTTCCCATCTTTTGTGGGGCCTGCCAAGGGGTCTTTTTACTCCTCTAGGATACCACTCGGTATCTGCTGCTGTCCAATGCCCATCTGTTATTCAAGAAATGTGTCCAACCCAGCGCAATTTCTGTTTGTGATGTTCAGCAACAGCTTCATTGATTTCGCTTAGTGGGGATGTGGTCATGAAGGGATACTTTTAGCATTGAACTTTCCATGGCTTTTACAGTTCGTGATAGTTCTTCTTCTTCAGCCTTCGTTAGTGACCATGTTTCACTCCCATAGAGGGCCGCAGGTAGTACTGTTTTAGACAATTAGTCAAATTACATCAGGAGATTTGTTTCTTGACTGACTGACCGCCCCACTAGTCAAATACCACTCTGGGCAGCTTACAAAACAAAAAAAGCACAGACACTCATAAAAACAAACTTCACAAAACATCATAAACAATAGATAGACAACAAAACACATTTCCAAAGCATCAGGTGCTTCATTATCAGAGCTAGGACAAGAGCTTACTTTGGCAATTCTTGAACATCTCTTTAGCGTTCAAGGAAATGTATACAAAGAGGAATGAAGTAGTGAAATTCAGCTCTTTATTAGTGGGGTTTGAACACAGTTTGGATGGGGCAAAACTCGGACTTATATACACTATAAACAGTAACAGTAACAACAATAACAAAAGCCCATTGGCTAACTGTGCACATTTTTCAATCCACATATTTGCATAAGAATAGTTACATGAGAAAAGATACATTCTGCTCCTGTCAGATTCTAATTTGCGTGCCATAACGAAATCTCGTGCGACTACACTGTCTGGCGAGATGTCGTAGCTGTCGAACAGGGATGCTATTTTGACAGCTAGGAAAGCGCGGGAACATGGTGGTTTGAATCGCCTTGACAGTTAAACACAGTTAACATACATAACATTCTTCCTCCCTAGGTAAAAACAAAATCCTTTAACTAGGATGGCGGTCTAGTTTCCCTTCTGGGTTGGATGCTTGGCTGAGCCGGCTCAGTGGCTTGTAGGATGGGCGATCTGACTGGAGTAAGGGATTGACTAAAGGAAGAGGATTGTAAACCCAAATTAAAACCCCGTTTGTCAGATGGAGGAGCAGGGGATTGCTCAAACCCAAAATCCAATTCTGTGGATGATAGACAACTCAGGGTCCCTCCTGTGCGTACTAAGAGTGGAGGATTGGTCATCATCAATAAAAGAATCCAGGGTGCTAGGCTGGGACAGTGTAGGGGTACACATGGCCGGAGTAGGAGAGCATTCCACAATTTCCCCTTGAAATCGGTCCCTTGAACACACCTCTGGTCTAAGTTAGCTTGCTGCTGACTATTACTTCTGCCCCCTGGGTTTAAACGGGTGGGGGCCGTTTAAGTGTCTGTATTCATCTTGTGGGTCCAGTACTCTGGGTCTCAATTGATCCGCGTGCCTCCTCCAGATCAGACCAGTGGCTGTTTTGATTCTGTAAGAAACAGAACCAGTCTGATCGATCACAAACCCAGTCACCCAGGTAGGACCACCAGCTGCATAATTGCGGCAATGTACAGGGTCTCTCGAAGAGAAACCCTTCTGGTGTTGGATCACTATATTTGTGCCTTTGTCTTCCACCCTAGAGGGATCCAATCTGTCCAGCAAGGATGACAATTCCCTTCTCTGGAGCAATTCAGCAGGGGACAGCCCTAAGGCGGGGGGGGGGGGGGGGATGAGCCTATATGTGAAAAGAAACTGGCATAACTGGAGCTCCAAATCCTCTTCACCCATACGCTGAAGTGTGTCTTTAGTTGTGCATACCTGTCGCTCCACCTGGCCATTTGTGGCTGGGTGGAATGGGGCGGCAGTGATGTGCCTAATTGCATTCCTTTCCATGAAGGATTGGAATTCTGCAGATGTGAACGTGGACATGTTGTTGGACACCAGCACATCTGGAAGTCCAAATGCTGTGAACAGCCTTCTCAGGTGCATTATTGTTGTGGCTGAAGTGGTATTAGGCACCCTAATCACTTAGAGAATGAATCTACAACTAACAGAAATAGGGCACTCCTAAATGGACCTGCAAAATCTATGTGCAACCTGGACCATGGGCCCCTAGCAGAATCCCATTCCCGAGAAGGAAGGTGGGATTGTTCTGGGTGAGAGGATTGACAGCTGGCACAAGTGCCGACCATTTGTTCTATGTCTTAGTCCAGTTGAGGCACCAGAAGTAGCTACAGACAAGGGCTTTGGAACGTACAATTCCCGGGTGACTTGTGTGAAGTAAATGTAAAACCTTTTCCCTGAGAGTGACAGGAATGACCACCCGCTGGCCCCATAGAAGGCAACCTTGTTCCACTGACAGTTCCAAACACTTGCGGTGGAATGTTCTCAATTCCTCGGCTAGAGGAGATACAGGCCAGCCTTTTTGTACCCAAGATATTACTTTAGTCAATGTTACATCCTTGGCCGTAGCCTTGGCTATATCTGAGGGGACGGCCGGGGGCAAGGCGAATGCCTCAATCATGAGGACCTGGTGGTCGCTTTCGATCTCGCAATCAGCTTCCCTGACCCCTGGCAGTGGAGAACGTGACAGGGCATCAGTGTCCAAAGTAAAATTGTATGCATTTAGGAAAATTGCCCAACACAACATCCTTGGGACAGAATTTGAGGCTTGGGTTTCCCGTTCACAAAGATTCCAAGGAGGGCCTTGTGGTCAGTTACGATGGTAAAGGGCCTTCCATAAAGGTAATCGTGGAATTTCTTAGTGCCTGCCATGATTACCAATGCCTCCCTGACTTTCTGAGCATACTTTTTCTCAGGCTTTGAGAGCGAACAAGAATAGAATGCTATGGGGGCTTCCCTTCCGTCACTTAGTACATGGCATAACACAGCTCCCAGCCCCACAGGGGATGCATCAAACACAAGTACAACTTTCTTGTTAGGATCAAAATGCGAGCGCGGCGCCAAAATGGCCGCCGTGCCCTTTGCGGGCCCCCCCATCGGACGAAGGCATCCGGGTAGTTAGGGGGCGTGGCCAGCACCCTTATATAAGTGGCGGCCACGAGGCAGCCGAGCTGCCATTTTGCGAAGCGACGGAGCGGAGAAGTTTTTCCCTCTTACCTCCGTCGCTTTTACCCTCACCGGGAAGCCTCTTGGCTGCTGATTTTCTCCTTTTTCGGCTTCCCATCGGCTAGCTGCAATGCCCTCAAAGAAGAAGGTGACTGCGAACGCGGCTCGTTCTGCGCGGAGGCGCAATCCGGGTCGGAGGACCGCGGCTGCGCCTCCCCAGCAGCCTCCTATGCCCGAGCCCACCGGAACCGGTGGGATGGGGTTAATTCCCCCTTGGCCGGAGGCTGGGGGTCCGCGTGCGGGCCCAGTAGGGGCCGCGGCCCTTGGCCCGCAAGCGGCGGCCGCCGCTCCTGGCGTGGCCCACTCCGCTGGGCCTTCCTCCGTTGGGGCGCAGCTTAATGCGGGGGCTTCCAGCCTTGGGGGGTGGTGTGGCCCCCTTCCATGGCAGGGTACTTCCCCGGCCATACCGGGCCCGGGCTTCGGATCGTGGCCCTATTCAGGCCCCAGGGTACAGGGACCTGTACCGACGCCTCTAATTAGTGGGCCGGCTGGCCCTTTACCCCCCCTTGGTTTAGGTGGCTATGTCAGCGTGGAGGCCCTCCTGGCCCGCGTTGTGGCCCTTGAGGCATCCCTGGCCCGGGTTAGTCACCCTGGGGCCCCTTTTGGGGTGCTGGTCGATCCATCGTCTGCTGGGCAGCGGCAGGCGGTGGGACGGGTTGAGCTGCCTGAGGCGCGTGGCCCTGCTTCGGCCACTGCCTTGCAGCTCCCCAATCAACAGGCCGGTGCTGATCAAGCCCCGTCGACGAGCTCTATGGCGGTCGTGAGCTCCGACGCCCCCAGTGGGCCGGAACCCCCGGTGGGGGCGGCCCATGGGGGTGCAGCATGTGAGTATGCGGTCCAAAATAGTGCACATACACACATGGCCATGTTGGGGGGGGGGGGGGGCTTTTCAATGGCCTTGGCCTCGCACGGGTGGTGCGGTGGTCCAGTCGCCAACGCCCCACCCAGTGACTTCAACTATCACCCAGGGCCCCGTGGTAGGGGGTGCTTCTTACCCAGTCGGGAATCTTCTAGGGGTGACCGGGTTAGTCCAGGCTCCTTTACAGATGCCCGCAGTTTCCACCGTGCCTGTGTCGGCTTTGCCGACAGCAGGGTATTCCTTGCCTCTGGGGGACCATTTGGCCCAGACCACCAAAGAGAAGATCTGGCGGGGGGAGTATGTGGACATCTTCTCCCTCCTTAACAGAGAGCCCACCAAGGAGGAGAGGGAGGGGCAAGACGAGAAGGATAAGGAGCAGGCGCGTCGTCGCAAGCCATCACGTACGTGGGCCAACTGGTTGCCGGCCTACCTCATATACATGGCAGTATACCTCAGGGCCCGACCGGATTTGGCAATTCCGATGGTCCAGTATTTGGACAACATTTACCGGGCGATGGTTGACTTCCCGGGCCCGTCGTGGTTGGCTTACGACGAGGAATTCCGTATGCGGATTCCCCTGCACCCTGAGACGAGGTGGGATGAGCCCTGCCAGAGGCTGTGGCTTCTGTACATGACTCCCACGCGCCCTGCGCCCGGGGAAAGATACCATTGTGGACATGCTGTCCAGCGAGCGGCCCCAGCACAGGCTCCCCGCCAGGTGGCGGGGCAGGGGGTTCCAGCCCGCCTGCTGTGCTGGACTTTCTCGTCCAATGGTTCCTGCAACAGGAAGAATTGCAAGTACAGGCATGAGTGTCCCTCCTGCGCTGGCCCCCATGCGGCCTCCGCCTGTCCCAGGCCTGGAGGGATGCGGGGCAGAGGAAGGGGCGGACAGGGGGCTGGCAAAACTGCCGTGGAGGGAGCTGGTTCACCAAAAGGCCCCCTCCCCAATTAATGTGGACATGTTGGAGCGTTGGCTCGCATTGTACCCGAGGGAGGAGGATGCGGTTTACCTTCTTCAGGGTTTTAGACCGGGGTTCCGTATCCCTTTCGTGGGCGATAGGTCCCCCCAGGATGCCCCCAACCTTTTGTCCCTCAGGGGGAGGGAGGAGGTAGCTGCTGCCAGCATTACTAAGGAGGTCGATTCAGGCAGGGTCGCTGGCCCTTTCCCAACACCCCCGTTCCCTAATCTTAAGGTATCACCCTTGGGCTTAGTGCCCAAAAAGTCACCGGGCAAGTTTCGCCTGATTCATCACTTGTCCTACCCAGCCGGCCGATCGGTCAATGACGCTATCCCTGATGACCTTTGCTCAGTCAGGTATACGTCTTTTGACCAAGCCCTGCGCATGGTGCGCTCATGTGGCCCGGGTGCGCTATTGGCTAAGTACGACATCAAGTCGGCGTTTTGCCTCCTGCCTGTGCACCCGGGCGACTTTGAGTTGCTGGGTTTTAAGTTCCGGGGTGAATATTACTTTGATAAGGCCATGCCTTTTGGCTGTTCCATATCATGCTCGGCCTTCGAGCGTTTCAGTACATTTCTACAGTGGGCTTTCGTCCGCAGGTCAGGGTCCCGGTCTGTAGCCCATTACCTGGATGATTTTTTATTTGGGGGTGAACGGGGCTGGGACACGTGCACACGTCTCCTCAACACATTTCAGACGCTAATGGAGGAACTCGGTGTCCCTTTAGCGCCCGAAAAGACCGAGGGCCCATCTACTAAGCTAGTATTCCTGGGGGTGGAGATTGACACGGTAGCGCAGGCTTCTAGGTTACCGGGGGATAAGGTGTCAAGGATAGTGGCCCTTATCTCGGACTTGCTTGCTAAGCGCAAGGCATCACTGAGGGAACTGCAGGTGCTACATGGTCACCTCAATTTCGCTTGCGGGGTCGTCGCACCGGGCAGGGCATTTGCTCGGCGCTTGTGCGACGCCATGACAGGCTTATCTAGGCCCCACCATAGGGTGAGACTCACTCGGGGTATCAGGGCAGATATGCTTATCTGGCTCCAGTTCCTGAGGGAGTTCAATGGAGTATCATTTTGGAGGTCTGACCTCCTGGCTTCCCCTCACTTTCAGATACAGTCCGATGCTTCGGGATCCCTGGGTTATGGGATGTACTTCAATGGGAAGTGGGCCTATGGTGGGTGGCCACCAGCCTGGGCAGGCACGGGTCGCCTGCGTGATCTCACGTATCTGGAATTTTTCCCTATCCTGGGGGCTTTGATGCTATGGGGCGAGGAGTGGGCCAACTCGGTTGTCCATTTCTGGTGTGACAATGCGGCCGTTGTACACATTGTCAACTCACAGACTTCCAAATCACCCAGGGTCATGGACCTAGTGCGCCAGTTTGTGTTGCGCAGCCTGCGCCTCAATGTCCTCTTCAGGGCCAGGCATGTCCCGGGGGTCAATAATGATATCGCTGACGCTTTGTCCCGCCTGCAGATCTCCCGGTTCCGTGCCTTGGCCCCGGATGCAGAGGAATTTCCCTCGCCACTCCCGGACGAGATATGGACCATTGGCAAGGAGAGGTGAACCGGGCGATTGGCTTGTCACTAGCGCCACGCACGCGTAAGGCGTATCACCACGCATTCAATTCTTTCAGAGATTTCTGTACCCAATTCCGGCTGCCAGAAACCTGGCCGATCCCAGTGACCCATGTACTTCGGTTCATGGTTTACCTGCATGCCCAGGGCCTTGCACCTCGCACCATAGCATCTAGGCTGTCAGCATTGGCTTTTATGGCCAAGGTGGGAGGTCATGTGGATAGTACCGCTGACTTCCGTGTGAGACATGTTTTGGAGGGGTGGGCGCGGGAGTGTGGGCATTGCCCGGACGACCGCCACCCGATTTCCCCAGGGGTTCTTACCCAATTGGCCCGGGGCTGGCATCGCCTCTGTTTTGATCAGTACGAGGCAGCCCTATTTCACGCGGCTACAACGGTGGCCTTTTTTGGAGCACTCCGCATCAGCGAGCTTGTGATCCTGTCTAAGGCGGATGCAAGTCGTAGGGCACTGGAACTCAAAGATGTCTATGTTGCCAAAGACTGGGCTCAGTTGAGGATACGCTCCTCTAAGACAGATCAGCATGGCGTAGGCAGTGGTGTAAGTCTGCTACGGTGTTCTTTGGCAGACATCTGTCCGGTTGGTGCCCTACAGGAGTTTATTGCACTGCGTGGCACGCACCATGGCCCGTTTTTCTGTCACCAAGATGGGTCTCCCCTTACTAAATTTCAATTTTGGAAGGTGACCGGCAGAGCGCTGGCCAGTGTTGGCCTCCCAGGGGCCCGTTATGTCACCCATTCCTTCAGGATAGGGGCGGCTTCCACCGCAGCTGCTTTTGGGTACTCCGGGGCTGACATACGCAGCATGGGAAGGTGGGGTTCGCAATGTTTTCAGTTTTATGTTCGCCCTCTTCCACCGTGAGTACCAGTTTTGTCACCGCACCTTTCTCTTCCTCGTTTTTTCCCTTACAGACCCTGGGTGTCGTATTACACCGGTGACAGTATGGCTGGTGGGCCATAGCTACGTGCACAGGGCAGTGCGTTACGCTGCGGCGACAGAGTGGGGACCCCGACTGGGACTGGGTGCATACGCAAGTCTCAAATGGCATGGTAAGCCCGGGATGTTATGGCGGGAGCTGTTGCGATTCCTTTTTTCAGGCCGGAATGCTGACCCGCCTGACATTCTGATCATACACCTAGGGCAGATGATTTGGGCCAGGTCACCGGCTTATCGCTAAAGCATGCGATTTGCAGCGAACTTGCCTACCTGCATTACGTGTGGCCCGCCACAACCCTCGTTTGGTCGGACAGGGTCCCGCGGCACACGTACAGGGGAGGTTTCGACCTCCAGGCCCTTGACCGCGCTAGACGCATGGTAAATAGGGCTGTGGCATGCTTCCTTGCCGACAAAGGTTGGGGGCGGGTCAGTCGTCACCCCGCCATTAGCCTACAAAATTACGGCCTTTATGCAGGGGATGGGGCCCATCTGTCGCGAGGAGGTATGGACCTCCTGTTGGGTGATTGGCGAGCAGGCCTGTTGACCGAGCTGATAGTCTGGGGGGGGGGCATCGAGCCTTCTTTGAAGCCCCTCCGTGTGGCGGGTAGCACTGGTAAGGTAAACATTTATGACCCACAGGTATCCGGCAGGTTCGCAATTGACTGGACAACACTAGACAGGCATAAGTTGGTTAAACGTTGTCCGGTCAACGACGAACTAGGCGATGGGGTGATGGCTACAGCTAGACAGCATGCATCACCCCGTGATTTTACGGATACGCGTCAGAGGGTGGTGTCATTAGCTAGATATTGACTACGGTCAACAATTTGTTGTCAACAAACAAATTGATACAAATAGATACATTGTGACAATTGCCGTTGGCAATTTTGGGTGGTACCTTACCAGTGTTACTTCGGCCTGCTTGCCTTAAGAATTATGATTGGTCAATTACCAATAGAAATTTATAATTCGGACTAGGGCATGAATCAATAAATGTGGCCCAATGCCATTATCCACTTTCATCAGTGTCTGAGTCCTTTATTGGGGGGTGCGCCTGCAATGCGAGTGTGGCGCCAAAATGGCCGCCGTGCCCTTTGCGGCCCCCCCATTGGGTGAAGGCATCCGGGTAGTTAGGGGGCGTGGCCAGCACCATTATATAAGGGGCGGCCACGAGGCAGCCGAGCTGCCATTTTGCGAAGCGACAGAGCGGAGAAGTTTTTCCCCTCCACCCCCTCCCTAGTTAACAGTGTGATATTTTGGTCGCTTCGGGGCCGGGTGGGAATTTTTGGCTGGGACCCACAATTGGCTCTCGGGTCCTGGCTTTTTTGCCCATCCCACACTGTTGCTATGGTTTGATATAGGGGTTTCTGTGCTGCTGTTGACTTTGGTCACATGGGCGGGTAGCACTGGTAAGGTAAACATTTATGACCCACAGGTATCCGGCATGTTCGCAATTGACTGGACAACACTAGACAGGCATAAATTGGTTAAACGTTGTCCGGTCAACGACGAACTAGGCGATGGGGTGATGGCTACAGCTAGACAGCATGCATCACCCCGTGATTTTACGGATACGCGTCAGAGGGTGGGGTCATTAGCTAGATATTGACTACGGTCAACAATTTGTTTGTTGTCAACAAACAAATTGATACAAATAGATACATTGTGACAATTGCCGTTGGCAATTTTGGGTGGTACCTTACCAGTGTTACTTCGGCCTGCTTGCCTTAAGAATTATGATTGGTCAATTACCAATAGAAATTTATAATTCGGACTAGGGCATGAATCAATAAATGTGGCCCAATGCCGTTATCCACTTTCATCAGTGTCTGAGTCCTTTATTGGGGGGTGCGCCTGCAATGAGTTAACACAGCATCTGAAGATAGTAGCCTTTTAAGTTCTTGGAACGCTTTCTCCTGGCAATGACCCCAGTGCGAAACAGTATCTTTCTTAAGAAGTCAATGTAATGGTTCGGCAACTGAGGCTTTGCGATGGAGAAAAGTGTGATAGAAGTTTAACAATCCTAGGAATGATTGCAATTCGGCTTTACATTTTGGCCTGGGTGCATTCCGCATGTTCATCACCTTGGAGTCAGAGGGCATGATACCTTGGGGTGTAATTCGGTACCCCAGGAACTCCACTTCCCATGCCAAAAAGCACACATTTGTCTCTTCTGAGATGTAGACCGGCCCTCTTGAAACGTGACAGGACTCGATCAAGCCTGGCAGCTGGTTTGACGGTGTCCTTAGTGGTGATCAAGACATTGTCGAAGTATGGCAGGACACCGGTCAAACCTTTTAAAATATGTTCTACAAGAGATGGAAATATTCCGGGGGCTGCATTCACCCCGAATTGTAGTCTGGTTACCTCCCCGTTACTTTTCAAAGCAGTCACTATTGGTGTCTCCCACTGCGGAGTCCACTGGCACTAGGATGCCCTGCCCCAACAGTTTGTCCAGCAAAGGGTACCCAGCGTGGCTTCATCCGGATGGGCCGGATGGTAAGGTCAAGCTCAAAATCAACAGGGGGTCGTTTGTATAAGCCTAAACCCTTTTTGAACACCTCAGGATGTGCAGCACAAACGTCCCGGATTGGGTCAGAATCTATTGCGTGAATACCAAAAAGCCGGATTCCCAGGGGTCTAAACCATTGAGTCCCGATAAGACAGTTCATGCCCTGCTTAACTACAACCAATGGCAAGGAGGTGCAAATGTTTTTGAATTTAACCAAGAAATTACCCACCCCCAGGACCAGAATCTGGCAACCTTGCACATCCCGGAGGGAAGTTTTAAGGTATTTAAGCTTGGGCCGAGAAGCAGGGGGGAATCCTTAAAAACTCCCATTGTGGAATTATGGAAAAGGTAGTACCTGAATCCACCTCCATCCTGAAGGAGACATCCTGAAGGCTCAGGACTGCATAGAAACACTCGCTGATGATGCCCACTTGGCACGGCTCAGGTTCGGGTGACACTTTGGCGATGGACGCATTGTGGTGATGACTCTTCTTGGTCTCAGGCACTGGAGGTATCTGCTTTTGCTGCCAGCATACCTTAGCAATGTGCTCTCTCTGCCTGCAGTTGTGGCATTCTGCAGTGCGGAATGGGTACTTCTTGCGGTCATGCTGGGCTCTGCAGCCATCACACTTGCGAAGGAATTTCTTGTCACGGTGTTCGCGGTGCTTTCATTGGACCGCTCGGACTTCTCCCTCTGCGTCACTGGACTCCGATGAAGAAGTGGATCCAGGCGGTGCTGAGGAGGATGAAGATGCACTTTGCTGAGCTTGCACAGCTGAGTCGGAGGTATTGGTGGTGGAGTGGCGATGCCAAAAGAGCTTTATCCTAGACCGTGTGGCCTCAGACACTACTGCCTCTTCTAGGACAGCCTTGAAGGTTAGCTTCTTTCTGATCATGAGGTGACATTGAGCATCTTCGTCCCTCATGCCAGCCAGCAGATGGTCCCGGAGCGCTTCTTCGATGTTGTCCCACTTGCAGGGGCAGCAGCAATGCGCAGAGCAGCGGTGTAGTCTGCAATAGATTCACCGGGTCTCTGCTCCCTTCTGTGGAAGGCCACCCTGGCCGGGAAGATCGAAACATCTGGCTGCAGGTGCCTCCTCAGTGCGGACATGATCTCCATGAGCAGCACCACATCCATGTCACGTGGAAGAATGAGATGGGTTGCCAGCTCAAGCGTCTCAGAACTGCATTGAGCGAGGAAGCAGGAGCGCTTCTGGTCTTCGTCGGTGATCTTCTGCGAGATCATTGAGTGGTGGAACCGGCGTTTGTATGTTGCCCATTTTTCTGGATGAGCTGGGTCAAATGGGCCAACGTTGCTACCATGTGGGGACGCCATCCCATCCTCGTCACCAGTTTAGTATTCAAGGAAATGAATACGAAGACGAATGAAGTAGTGAAATTCAGCTCTTAGTGGGGTTTGAACACAGTTCGGATGGGGCAAAACTCGTACTTATATACAGTATAAACAGTAATAGTAACAACAATAACAAAAGCCCATTGGCTAACAGAATGTGCACATTTTTCGATCCACTTATTTGAATAAGAATAGTTACATGAGAAAAGATACATTCTGCTCCTGTCAGATTCTAATTTGCGCACCATAATGAAATCTCGCGAGACTACGCTGTCTGGTGAGATTTTGTAGCTGTCAAACAGGGATGTTGTTTTGACAGCTAGGAAAGTGCGGGAACATGGCAGTTTGAATCGCCTTGACAGTTAAACACAGTTAACATACATAACAATCTCAAAGTGAGGAGCCTCCCACCCTTGATTCTCCAGAATGTTTTAATTGGAAATGCCAGTCAGTGAACCCATGACATCTTATTTGTGCAGACCATGGCATTCCTACTGGCTATGAAGGTACTGTATAGCCAAGCAGATGGTGCGAGTTCCTGTCCTGACAATGCAGATCCCCATCACTGAAGTCAATAGCAAGTTGGAATACAATAATCAGTGAGGTAGTTTGTTTCAGCAAACAAAAGCACTGGAACACCTTTAAGAAAAAAGGGAGAGCTCTTGTGGGTTACAATTGGCTTCTTCAGACATATAAAAGCCAAAATTCACCATCCTCAACCAGCCCTCAAATAGCTGAACTGTATATACAGAGCAATTGGTACAAGGTCTTTTATATTTATAGTGTCTTTTAAATAGAGAGTACATAGTAGTAGTTTATTGTTCCCTTCTGCTATAAGTGCTCTGGGACTGCGCATCTTGCCCATAGCTGTACAGGCTGGCTCTTCTCCCAAGAAGCACAGTAAGGAATAGAAATCCCAACCTCTGGCCCTACATAATTGAGTTATTCAGTCTTTTTAGACTGTATGTTGCTGCATATCAGAGTTTTTCCATCAGATCTGGTACTCATTTAATTTGGTTGTCGGACGCTCCTGCTGACAACCACCAGCCCCGACATCGCTGATGGAAGCGGTGGCAGCTGTGAGGCCGGGCAGTGGAAAGTCAACTCCCGCCCTCCTTCCCTGAGCCCTGCCTGCTCGGGGAGGATAAAAGGCTGACTGCAGCCCCGACACCGAGACGATCCCACCGACAACCGCCAGCCCTGACATCGCTGATGGAAGCGGCGGCAGCTGTGAGGCCGGGCAGTGGAGAGTCCCTCCTTCCCTGAGCCCTGCCTGCTCGGGAAGGATAAAAGGCCAAATTGCTCCCAACTAGAACTAGAAGCTGTTGAAATGTCGGCACTTCTGTTTTTCTTTTGGACTGCTTGAGGTTGGGGGTGATTTTATTCTGTTTTGTACTGTATTTGTGCAATTTTGTATTTTTATCTTTTGTCCTATTGTATTTTTGGATATTGTACTTTTGAATGCTGTGCCTTTTTATTATCTGTAAGCCGCTTTGGGTTGCCCATTGGGTCGAGGAAAGTGGGGTATAAATAAAAATATTATTATTATTATTATTATTCTCCCTTCTCTTTTGTGTTAAGCACCGTTAAAATAACAACAGCACAAATCAGACTCCAGCAAACACGGTCAAGGCATCCTGCCAGCCTAGCAGTTTGAAAGCAAGAAATTGCAAGTAGATAAATAGGTACCACTTTGGTGGGAAGGTAAATAGCATTCTGTGCACTTTGGTGTCTAGGCATGCCTGCCACATGTCTATGGAAAAGTCTGCAAATGCAGACAGTGCTGGCTCTTCGGCTATAAACAGAGATGAGCACTGAACCCTAGAGTTGGATATGACTGGCTTTCAAGCAAGAGTGACCTTACAGCAACCATATATTTTTCCACATCCCTTCAGGCTAGTGTAATGAAAATATCTTAAAACATATCTGAATCCTGATAATTGTGTGGGGGATTTCTTGTATGTGGTGTACTATATTAAGAAACAGTAGGTGTGTGATTAAAACTAACTTTTGAATATATTCCTATCTTTTCTGCATGCAAAAATGTTGACATGTAATTTTAACTTATCAATTCATTATTTAAAGTGTATGTAAAATATAAATCTGTAAGTAAATTCTATTTGCAAAAAATGAACACATGTCCATTTTCTCTAATTTCCTGTAGCATCGCCAGAAAATAGGGATGGTTTCAGTACTAAATCAAGCATTTGAGAAATATTTAGGAGGTGACCAAATCGAAGCATCAGATTTTTACATAAAAAACTGTCTGGAAGCTTTTAGCAGAAATCTGGAAGAAGGCGGACACAGAGAACATGTTTCTACAGTGCACAAAATGTGGTAGGAAAAAGTTTTTTAACAAATGATCCCCCCCCCTTAAAGATCTTACATCGACTGCTATTTTTGATGGAATTAAGTCTTACTTGCTACCTAAAATGCACCAGATTAACAAACATAGCCACTCTCATGTATAGCTGTCTTTGACAAACTTAAGCATGGGTTTCTTAATAATAATTGTGTTGTTAAGCCTTATAGTGACCCTTTCCAGGGTTTTCTAGATAGAGAGTGCAATGGAATTTGAATGCCATAGTCATGTAAATAAGCTTAAGAGTGTGTTAGTGTGATTTAGTTAATCACTTGGTTTAAGAGACAAACCTGCATTGAAATGCATTGTGCCTATGAATCTCTATTGAGAAACATTATGTTAGCTAGATAGATGCTTCTAGTGACACCTGTAATTATTAAAGGGAGAATTTACCCATCAGGACACACTCCAGTTCATACACTTTGAACTCCCAGCAGGACACACACCAGTTCATACACTTTAAACCCAGGTGTCATCCACCCAAAGACAGTCAGGAGAAAAAGGTGTCCTTGAACCTTTAGATGTTTAACATTCTTAAGGTGAGGGCGAGCAACACTTTCGTCTATAAAAAGTGGCCCTGCAGATAGCCAACTGATGCACACATGCACGCACAAAGAGAGATAGGAAGAGGATGTAGTTTCAAATTTCTGGACAAGATGCAAAGTAGAGAAGAAACAAAACCCTGAAGATAGATGCAGCCTCGGAAGGCCTTTTCCACAGAGACTATCAGCAGAGAGGCAAGCTGCCAGACTTAGCCATTTTTCCAGCTGCCGACACTTAGAAGTTTTTCCAACTTCAATACTTAGAAATATTCAGCCAGGAGAAGGCAAGACTTAGAAAATAATCGTGTTTTTATTTTTCTAGTTCCAAGTTTTGAGGGGCATTGCATGCCTAGGAATTAGTTTAGCCAGATAGAGCAACTTATGAGCTTTTTAGCTAGAATTAGGACCCTGAGATGGGACATGTTACTTTGCATTTTCTGAACCAGATTTGCTATTTAGCTTTTGCTATGCTTCGCTTACTGAAGCAACAATTTGCCTTGGACTTTGTTATTTCTTTTAACAAATAAATGCTAAGACTGCCCAGATCTAATTTTCAAAGGAATTGGAAGCATCGTGTCCAGTTTGGTCTGATCCTGGAACAACGAGATTTTGGCATATTTTTACTTTATTTCCTGCTTACATCATTTTACATGCTACCTAACCAATCTCCCATGGCTCATCGTTTTGGAGAATCATGACCCAAGGGGAGACAGTCGCCAACTCAGGTGTAACATACAAGTTATGGTGCTGGAGGTTTGGGAGCTGTGGGAGTCAAAATAGCCCTTAGCCTGAGGAAAAGAATTTCGGCAGGTTGGCGATACCGTCTGTACCCCACCCACCCCCGGATTTACGAGAGAGAGTACTTGGATGTGGTTTACCATTCCCTTATTCTGGGGACAGCCTGGAACTGTATAGCTTGCACCAAGGCAATATAAGCTGGCTCTGCTGGGATGCAGAATTAGGAGCTGAATTCCCAACTTCTTGCTCCACACCCAGATATATAACTCATGAAGCTTTTCAGGCAAATCTCTTATGCCTCTCAACACAAAACTGTACTTCTCCTATCCACCAGGCATCGTGAAATGTTAGCCGGTGGCCAGTCTCTCACAAACCTGCATCTCACATTATGTTATGTGCCTTCAAGTCAGAACTGCCTTACAGTGACTCTAAAAGGTCTTTCAATGTAAGTGAGGTGTCATTCTGATGGGCATTATGTCCGCTGTCTGGGGATTTTTTTTTTTTGGGGGGGGGGGGTTGTCCACTTTTCCTTTTTAGTCATCCACACCAATTGAATTCTGGAGCAGGCCAACCTCCCTTACCCAATGTACACCTTTTGAGCCCCCATCATGAAGTTCTACTCCCACATATATCATTTGCAGTGTCTCTGATAGCTGTGTATTGGATATGTGGAAACCTTGCCACTGTCAAAGCTTCTGGTATCAACCTCTGGTATCATGAACCACTTGCAGGCTGCTTCTTTGAAACAGAAATTAAAAACTTTCTCCAATTGTCTATTGAAAGTCAGGGAAGAGATTTTTTTTATTCTTGGTTGATGATTGATGTTGCACTGCATTGATTAGATGTCAGGTTTTTTTAAAAAATATTTCCCCTTTCTGTGTATTGCTAATCAAGAAACTTCCCACAACCATGGATTCAATTGGCAATATAGAAAGGAGGGGGAAAGTGTCATCTAATTGATGCAGTGCAACATCAATTATCTTGCAAAAATTAAAAATAACCTCAGTTCCTCTGACAGCCTACAGACAATCAGGGAAAGTTTTCCATTTCTAATATCCTGAAGTGGCTCATCTGCCACTTAATTATATCTGCAATTAGGTAGCTTGTGTGTGATGTTTGGATCGAAGGCAGGCTAAATGTCCACCTTCACGCAAACAGAGGCATTGCAATCCAGTCCACACCACAATGGTCTGTGAGGACAGGCCCAGAGATGTTTAAGGAATGGTTTTACCAATTACACCTCCCTAGCGAGTCTCCATTGCTGAATGGGGATTTGAACCCAGACCTCTCGAGTACTGGCCTATTATTCTATCCACTACAGGACATTGGGTATCATCTCACATTAGAATATGACCAAAAGTGGGATGCATAATCTTGATGGCCTTGTCAGCGAGTACAGTTATAAACCCAGCAAGTGGCCACTTGTCTTCATTTTCAATAGAATGAATATTGCCACTGTTACCTGTATTTTATAGGCCGAGAAGCACCCGGAATGGACATAGCATAAATTTTCCCACTCTAAAGACAAAGGAGCCTCCTCCTCTTGATATTAGTTAATTATTGAACTCAGGAAAAGGTTTCCAATTGGGAACCTCAGTAATAGTGAAAAAGGAGAGCAAACAAAGGTGTGAAACAAACATTTCACCTCAAGTGACCACACATGTTCCACTGCTGGACGTAATGAGTCTTATAGAACACACTTGTTTCTGCATAAACATATGCTGCTTTGAATGTAGATAGGACATTTTATTCTCTTCAAAACATCAGAATTTCCCCTCCAGTCAGCAAATATTCCTGAACTTACACACTGCCATTTGTAATGTTTCATTGTCATTCTTTTTTTAATAAAATTCAAGCTGGCGGAAGAGAGAATGTAAAAATAAGAATCCATGCATGCCAGTGAAGTCATATACCACATATGAAACAATTAATGTGTGACTAATTTAATAAACCTTTTAATTTTCATTGTAACATTTCTCATTCCATTCCATTTATTAACACTGAGGAAAATTACTCTGTTGAAACCCATGACTGGTCATAGACTTGGCAGCTCTTTCTTTACTCGTCCACATGATATATTTTACTCCTTGGGTTATATTGCTTTGTAGCCTTTCAATTTGGAACCTACCAAACTATCTTTCAATGAATAGTGTAGGTTTAAGTCCAGACCTTTTGCAGCAACCTGTCAACAACAGGAGCTAATGAGAAAGAGATTGTCAGTGTTTTGTTTAATATTGCCGGCAGAGGGCAGTGCCGTAGAAGATATTTCTTCTCCTGTATGTTGGCCTTCCTAAATAATATTATCCATAGAAAGACCATGAGCCATCGCCTCTCTGACCTGGATTCTAGAGTTAATCAGCACAGTGGTCTGACCTTTGGACAGAAATCTGAATGTTCAGTGCAACTGAAATTATTCTGTTAAAAGTCCTTTGCTGATTGCAAACCCATTCTAAAGGTCTTGCAAGAGAGGTAGGTGTCAAAACACATGCCTTGCCCACAGATGACACTGAAGAGATGACAATAAACTGCATGTCAGAGGCACATTGAGGTTAAAACTGATATCTTGCTATTAATTGCACAGTGGCCGCAAAAGAGCCTTAAAAAAAGCGGCAACTGTTGCTAATCAGAGGCTTATAAGGAAATGACTCCCTCCTCCCCACAAAAAAATCCTTCATAAAAAAAATCCGTCATTAATTAATTTTTTAAAAAAATTCTTACCTTTCTGCTTTACAGCAGCCAGAACAGAAACTGCTCCTGTTGGGAGTGAAAACAAAGAAATCAGCACTCACAAAGAATGGTCTCCAGCTTGGCATATGGCACTAATGGACAAACATACGAAGCAGCAATATTGGACAATATGCCCATTACAAACTGAAAGTCAGAACTAATCCAAGGCATTTAGCTGCCTGAGATATAGCGGCCACTGGTGCAGCCATTTCAGCCAAGAACCTGGAAATGTTACCTGTTTGGATGAAAACTCTCAGCATCTCCCAGCCAGCATGGTTAATGGCCACAGTGGCTAGAGGATTAGGGAAACTATAGTCCAAAAAGGTAATCTTTGCAAGTCCTGCACCACCCTCAAATCAAGGGATACAGGAGCCAAAGGCAACCACATTGTTTTGGCGCCTGAAGCCAAATGCCTCACCAGAGTCTTTCTCTTTCCCTGGCTGTATAATGCACTTCCAATCCAGTACAAAACAAACAATTCACTTTTTTTCTCATTACATTCCAAATCTGCTGCCTGAGGTATTTGTCTCACTCTGCCCATTGATGAGACGAATCTTGGTAAAGTCATTTATGAAACTTGGAAGAAAGCCATGACATAAAGAACCAGGCAGCCTCTCAATAAGCATCTAGAGTAGACAATGTTCTTTTCAAACTGGAAGCAATTTCTTGTTCTGCACCCCTACTGTACAGGTGAAGTGCAGTGCTGCTGTGCCTCTCAAACACAGGATAAGAAATGCAGATTTCTCTTTTCCTATTTTCCGTAGAGAATGTAAATTTAAGTTTAAGGTTCAGAAAAGGACTCAGAAAAAACTGCTCAAGTGCAGGCTTGCAGCAGAGCACATCCCAAAAGCAAATGCTCTGGTGACCTATAAGCAGCTACGCTCACCATTCAATTTGAAAGAACCAATGTGGAAAAATACCTTTTCTTGTTTGCGCCTGGTTTCTTAGCCTGTCTCTAGATTTCATTGGTATGAGCAAACATCATTTACAGGTTTTGCTCTCACCCTTGCCCTCAACCTTTGGGAAGCCCATGGCAACAGTCAGAAGAAACTGAGTTGTCCACTCCACTCTCCTTGGTGCCAGAATGCCTAAGGAAGAAACCATTCCAGGTTGCTTGAGAAATATGTTTCCCCTTCACTTCTGCCTCTTGCAAGCAGAAATCTAGCCTTTTGCTTTCTAATCTATAAGAGTAAATGGGACTCCAAATATTAGGTATTATCATTACAGAATTCCTGGCAGGGAGACAAGTCTCAGAGTGAGCAGCACTATTGGAAGAAGAGGCTTAGTTTTTCTAAGATAGTGTTTCCCAACCTTTGGGTTTTGGACTTCAATTCCCAGAAGCCTAAGTCAATTCCCCAAAGCACTGATCAATGAATTTGCTGACTTGCAAAGGTGCTGGTTTGTGTGCTGCATTTGTACCACACTAGCCTGTCTAAAAGCGTAGCATGAGGGGAGGGAACTTTAGAGAGAGGTGGTGGGTGCTTCTCCCTTGATCAGCTGTCCCTCTCTTTTTGCTTTTCTTCTCAATTGAAACATTGAGTTCCCCACTTCCAGGAGGGAACTAACTATCTCACACAAGTGACACATGCATTTGGGCCTATTGTCCTAAGCAAGAGAGCAGGCTTCCATAGTCATGGCTTGTAAGCCTTCTGATTCTACAAACTCTGATGGTGGGAAAGAAGAAGTGTAGTGTTTGTGGGATCAAGGAGACAGCGGAGAGGCTTGATTCATCTTGAAGCAAAGAGCAACCGGGCAAGGCAGCAGCGCCAGGCAGAAGCAGCCAATGGCAAGCCACAGCCCAGTTGGTGTTTATTAGGAATAACAGACAAAGAAAATTCCAGAGAAGAGTATGCAATATATTCTCATTGGTTACCTGCGATAACAGAAGGCTGCTTAATTGGTTAAATATCGGCATGTCTGCCTCGTGCACACTTTTGCTAATTAAAGGGAGTGGGGAGGGCAAGAGCGAGTTAGAGGCCCCAACGTGGGCCTCTAGGTTGCTGTGTTAAAAACAGATGAGGTAAGGAGAACTATCATCCACGATTTATGGCCAATGAGTCACAGCGATCGCGCTGTGAAACTCCCCACAAAGAAGTAAGGTTTTTACAAGCTACAGCTTAAGGCCAACTCCCCACATGAAGGGTGATAAGTGAAAATGAAGACAGAGTTCCTATATTTTTGAGAGGAAATCTCATCCCTTGGTTCTTTTCTCATCTGATCAGCCTACCCTCCTGCCATGTGTGCTGTAGGTAAGGTCTAGAGATGAATCATCAGGTGCTAGATGCTGCTGACCTGGCAATTCTATGCTAGATAGGGATTGGGTTAAACTAGTTACAATGCAAATGCTGGAGGGACAGAAAGAGAAAAGGGGAAGTGCAAACTTCCTAAAAGGGAGGGCTCTAAATGGAAATTTGTGATATTAGGTAAAAGTCAAGGTAAAGGTTGCCCTTGCTCGAAAGCCAGTCATATCCAACTCTAGGGTTCAGTGCCCATCTCTGTTTATACCCAAAGTCCCAGAGCTGTCTGCATCTGCAGACATTTCTGTGGACATGTGGCAGGTATGACAGACACTGGAGTGCATGGAACACTGTTTACCTTTCCACCAAAGTGGTCCCTATTTATCTACTCACAATTTCTCACTTTCGAACTGCTAGTTTGGCAGGAGCTGGGACAGAAACGGGAGCTCATTCCATCATGCAGCACTTGGCTCTCGAACTGCTGACCTGCCAACCTTCCAGTCATCAAGTTAAGTGTCTTAACCACTAAGCCACCACAGTCCCTCTGTGAAAATAACAGTAAGGTTAATGGGCTGCGGAAGCATCTCAGTTTAGCACCTTCTCTGAAAGTATATTGTTGTTTCTGGCTTATTTGGTCACTGAAGAGAAGCAATATTTTTCATAACTTAGAAACAGCAAGTATGGATTTTCCCCCTCTAGCAGAGAGCACTTCAGGTTTTCTGTGCATGATGAGGTTTCACCGCCCACATTACATTCTGCATCTTTGCCCACAAGGGTAAATGTCTACATCGCAGTTCATTTCACCTTAAAACAGTGGGCACGGTTCTGTTCTTCCTCTGTTATCCTGGCCACTGTTGCAAGGAGTACATACTGTCTTTACTCAGACATATTCAGAGCCCTCTGTTTGATTTAAACCCCATGTTCAAGCTGGAGATTTACACCACCCATTAAGTGTCACAGGAAATATTGAAAATAGCTGTAACACTTCTGCTCTTTGTCACAATTTGATGTATTTCATGAGCTTATCAGTCCCTTAGGAGGGGACTACACCTGCCTGATTGTAAACATATAGCCAGTCACAAAGGATTCTGTGTTACCTGTTTAAAGTTTGTTCTTTTAAGCTACATTGCCAATTTTATTTATCTTTTATTGATGGAATGAGCTCCCGTCTTTGTTCCAGCTCCTGCCAACCTAGCAGTTTGAAAGCAAGAAATTGCAAGTAGATAAATAGGGACCACTTTGGTGGGAAGGTAAACAGCGTTCTGTGCACTCCAGTGTCTAGTCATGCCTGCCACATAACCATGGAAACGTCTGCAGAAGCAGACAGCATGGCTCTTCGGCTTTGAAACAGAGATGAGCACTGAATCCTAGAGTAGGATACGACTGGCTTTCGAGCAAGGGATACGTTTACCTTTAGAATTGGAAAGAATTGGCAGGCTTAGCAGAGGATTGTGCTTGCCAGATTGCAGACAAATAGTTGGTGGAGTTTGTGAATAAGAGTATACTCTCATATTGAGGGCATCCAAACTAAGGCTGTGTTTAATTTCTCTCTATACTTTTTAGTAGCATCGGCTATGAAGACTTAAGTCAGTGAAGAAAAAGGCCCTAAATAAAATGCGAAAAATCTTGGAATATTAGATGCAACCATTATGTGACTCCTAAAATGATTTCGAAGAAAGAGTAGTAGTTCACTTATCCTTAATTTTCCTTCCTCTGTGGATATTTTAGAATTATGCATGAAAATGCCACACATCCTAGAGTTAGCCACATAACAGAAAGTTTCAGAAAGACAGACATAGGAGCAAGGAAATATGCCAGAAAACCAGAACAATTTTCTTATATAATGCAGCCTTGGTGAAGTACGAAAGAAGCAACTATCAAAGTCACATCCCTCCCATAAACACAATGACTGGAGAGTCCCTTATAAAACATGTCCAAGGATTATACGGTAGATATGTCAATCCAATCTTGTTTCCATACCCAAGATGTTTTCCATTGAAAGGACACTATTTTGGGCACCTACATGGTTCCCTTTCTGAAATCTTTGAGGCTATCTATACAGACATAAGGGTTGTATTGGGCAGATTGCTCCAACTATGCCCCCCCAATCCATCCCATTTTGAGACCCCATCAGGGGTTCTATTGAAATGCACTGCTGTATTTTATCCCATCCCCTGCACAAGTGAATGCTGAAGAAGGGATTTAAAAAGAGTATACTGTAGTTGAAGGAACCATTTCCCAGTTGATTGGGATGGCACCTCTCATCAACTAAGAAGCTCCACCACCACTGCTGATAGGACTGCTATTGATTGGGTTCCTTTGGAGAAGCAAAATGCTGTCTGGAAGCCTTTTGTTCCTTCCACCTAGGGTTACCATATTTCTATCCCCTCAAACTGGGACTGCCATGTGTAAAGGTAAAGGTTTCCCTTGCTCGGAAGCCCATCATATCCGACTCTAGGGTTCAGTGCTCATCTCTGTTTCAAAGCCAAAGAGCCAGCATTGTCTGCTTCTTCAGACATTTCCGTGGTCATGTGGCAGGCATGACTAGACACAGCAAACTCTAAGACCCTGCAGGATCCACGACCGGGGGAGGGGGACAGGCAGCCTCCATCAGTTTAAAATAAACTGCAGTCAAGAGGCTGTTCCCTTATTCTTGAAATTGCCCTGAGGTCACCCCTATACTACCCTTCAACAACCCCCCCCCCAATTGTTGGACTCATCTTCAAACACCACACAAGGATTTCTTGGAAGAAAGAGGTCTGGAACGGAAATGCAGCCCCCAGAAAGGAGAAAAGGAAGGGACTTGTTTTGGTCGGAAGAGATCCTTTGATAAGTGCATAGCTATGGAGAATTCTTTCTTCACATGACTACAAAGGGTTGAATGCATAGAGTCAGCATTTCTAGAGAGGAAGGGAACACTGGATAGGAAGTGAGAGACAACAGTGTTCCCTTCCTCTCTAGGAATGCTGACTCTATGCATTTAACCCTTTGCAGTCATGTGAAGAAGGAATCCTCCATAACTTTTTTAAAATTTTAATTTTAACCAGGATTTTTACATGTTTTTTCTTGAACTGGACGGGACAGCTTGAATCCGTGAAAATCATGGGAAAACGGGACTTATGGCAACCACCCAACCTTTTAAAAAGCCATGGCACACCAGCCCAGGAGAGCCAATGTAAATGGCTCTTTGTCTAACTTCAGTTTGGTTAGCTTTAGCAGTAACCACACTGTTGCCTTGTTAGCCTTCCAGACTGATCCAAAACACTCCACTTCTGTTGTGTTTTAATACAATTTATGCTGTTCAAGGAATGAAGAAGCAGACGAATGAAGTAGTGAAATTCAGCTCTTTATTCGTGGGGTTTGAACACAGTTTGGATGGGGCAAAACTCGGACTTATATACACTATAAACAGTAACAGTAACAATAAAACAAGTCCATTGGCTAACAGAGTGTGCACATTTTTCGATCCACTTATTTGCATAAGAATAGATACATGAGAAAAGATACATTCCGCTCCTGTCAGAAAATACAGTTAACATACATAACAGGTTGTGAACTATTTAGGATCATTTGCGATCCTCCATTTTGTCTCCTTCTTCTTGGTCTTGTAAATATCGCGGGACTGTGTTCCCACCTAAACTATGTAGTTTGTATAGTTTTCACTCCAGTCCAATAACCTCCAAGTTACCTGTTGTGTTCTAAGGGCTTTACCTTCCACATGGATTACAATGTATCTGAACCAATGTAACCTTGCCTATAGCAACAATGTAACCTTCAGCTGTATCATATGAACCCTGCATGAGGACGCGAGCTAATGACCACCAGCTGGCAGCAGCGAGCGTCCAAGCTCTCTTGGTCAGAACTCATCAAAGGCAACAGCGCGGGAAGCTTTCCCGCCACCACCTACACCTGGACAAGAAGGGCGTGACTCGCAATGACGTCACGCAGGCAGTAGCCAATGGGCTACTATGGCACCACGTTCAAATGTATTACTGCAGTATATAAAGAGCTATCGATCCGCCATTACCTTATGTTCCCTCTGTCCACGATGCAATAAACCTGAGTTAACCCAGCCCGAGGCTGTGTCCTGTGTCTTGGTTTGCATACACCAAATTGGCGACGAGGATGGGATAATGGATTCCCAAAGTGCCAGGACACAGAGCGGGTTCAATATTACCAAGCCGCAAGACTGGACCATCTTTAACATGGATTTCAAGGCGGCATTGGTGGAACTCAAAGTCAAAGACGACGAGGAAAGGAAGAGGGCCATCCTCACCCGAATGCTGGGTGTAGAGACCAAGCGGACGCTGGTGGGCATGATCGAACCGAAGACGCTGGACGACTTCAAAACCGACGACATACTGAAGTTGCTGCGTGAGCGTTTCCAACCCTCGAAGGCAATGTTTCCCGCCAGGAGTGCGTTTTGGAGGCGAGTCCAAGCGCCGGATGAGTCGGTAGAGGCTTTCGTGGAGGCCCTGAGGGTAGCCGCCGTTCCCTGCAAGTGGGACAACCTGGAGATGATCATGAGGGACGTCGTGCTGTGTGGCCTGAAGGACAAGGAAGTGCAGCGCCGCCTGATGAACAGGGAGCCGCCACCCACGTTGGCCGAGGTCGTAGAGACCGCGGAATCCGCGGAGTCCACGAATGCGGGAGTGGACGAAATACACGAGTGGCGTGAGTGGCGTCCTAGGGCCAGCAAAGCGGAAAGCTCGGTGCGTGGCAAGTCAGGACAGCCGGTGCACGCGACCCGACGAACCTCGAGATCTTCTACAGATGGCAGCGACGGCGAAGAGGTACAGAAGGTCCGGAAAGGGGGGCGCCGCTGCGATGGTTGTGGGGCGGCCCACGAGCGTGCGAAGTGCCCTTTCAGGAAAGCCGAATGTTACAGCTGTGGCCGGCGCGGGCACATCGCCAGGGCATGCAGAACTCGGAGAGAGGGCCGGAGGCAGTCGAAAGACCGTTCGGCCAGACCGGACCGTCCAGCGAGACCCCAAGATGGCGCCCGGACCACGAGGAAGCAGGACGGCGTGGGTCGCGTCTCGGACGGCAGTGAGGACGACGCCCCCGTGTTCAGCGTGTCCGCGGGACAAAACCATTACTTCATTGAGGTAATAGTACAAGGGGCCCCTGTTAGGATGGAGATTGACTCGGGGTCCTATTATTCCATAATTCCCCAGAAAGAGTTCTTGAAGATCGACCCCCAAGCGCGACCCAAACTTAAGACTCTGAGGTCCACGCTACGAGACGTACAAGGGAACAGCATTCCAGTGCTGGGGGTCGGGAAGTTTCGGGTTCGTTATAAAAGACATTCCGCAGAACTCCCCTTAGTCGTTCTCAAAGGGGGGAATTGTAGCCTCCTAGGGACGCAGTGGTTTCAGCCCTTGGGTTTGTTCATAGGGGGGGTGCATGCCGTGGGCGCGGATCCGATACAAGCGGTGTGTGACGCGCACCCCACCGTGTTTGAAAAAGGACTTGGAAAATTCAAGGGGCCCCCTGTAGCCTTCGACCTAGACCCGGAGGTCCGCCCGATAAGACTCAAACCGCGCAGGGTGCCCTTCGCACTAAAGGACAAAATAGAGGCGGAACTGGACAAATTGGTGGGCCAGGGGATTCTTATTCCTGTTGATTCCGCGGAGTGGGAAACTCCAATCGTAACAGCCCTGAAGGCTAACGGGGAGGTGCGCATTTGCGCTGATTATAAGTGTACAATTAACAAGGCGATTCGCCCTAATGCATATCCGGTGCCAGTGGTCAGCCACCTTTTGGCCAGGCTAAACGGGGGAAAGTGTTTCGCTAAGCTCGACCTGGCACAAGCCTATCAACAACTCCCCGTAACTCCCGCCACGGCCGCGGCACAAACGATAGTCACACATAAAGGAGCGTTCCAGGTGTCGCGTTTACAGTTCGGCGTGAACTCGGCACCCGGCCTTTTTCAGTCGCTTGTGGAACGCCTCCTGAAGGGGCTGGAGGGGGTGTTACCTTATTTTGATGACGTATTGATAACAGGGGGGAGTGAGGCTGAACTGGCAAAGAGATTGGATAAAGTGCTAACTGTGTTCGAGAAAGCGGGGCTGAGACTAAGGAAGGACAAGTGTGTTTTTTTCGAAACCGAGGTCGAATTTTTAGGGTTTCGGATTACACCCGAGGGTATTAAGCCGTCCAAATCCAAGGTAGCAGCCATTAAGAAGGCCCCTCGCCCCACATCCAAAACCGAACTTCAGTCATTCCTGGGGCTCCTCAATTTCTACCATACATTCCTTCCGCGGAAAGCCTCCGTGGCCGAACCGCTTCATCGGTTACTTAAGAAGGAGGAGACATGGATGTGGGGTGACGAGCACGAGAAGGCGTTCAACGAACTAAAGCAACTTTTAACATCGGACGCAATCCTTACGCACTTCGACCCCAAACGGCCGGTGGTCTTAGTCTGTGATGCATCACCGGTGGGGGTGGGGGCGGTGCTTTGCCACGTGTTGGATGACGGTCGGGAGGCCCCAGTGGCGTTTTACTCAAGGTCCCTGTCCCAAGCAGAGCGTAATTACGCACAAACCGACAGGGAGGCATTGGCAATAGTAGCGGGGACCAAAAAGTTTCACGATTTTCTGTATGGCCGCCCGTTCAAAATCGTGACGGATCACAAGCCCCTGTTAGGGATTTTCACGGCAGGCAAGCCCACGCCGCAGATACTGTCCCCGAGAATGTTGCGATGGGCCATTTTTCTTAACGCATACCAACACGAGTTGGAGTACCGGCCCGGAAAGGAGATCAGCCATGCTGATGCGCTGTCGAGATCCCCTTTGCCCTTGTCGGACGACCAAAAAGCCAGAATAGGAAGAGACCGCCAGGTGTTGCTAATCGAGGTCTTAGACGAACCCCCAATAGTACCAGCCGATATAGCCAGGGCGACAGGCAAGGACAGAACGCTGGAAAAAGTCAGCTCATGGGTGCAGAAAGGGTGGCCAGCATCGTCCCCAAGCAAGGAATTCGACCCATTCTTTCGGAAGAAGCTAGAGCTGTCCATAGAGAGGGGGTGCCTATTGTGGGGCCAACGGGTGGTGGTCCCGACACCAATGCGGCCGAGGGTACTCAAACTGCTGCACGTCAGTCACCCGGGCATCGTTCGCTCCAAAGCGCTGGCCCGCAGCTACTTTTGGTGGCCACAGCTGGACGAGGACATTGAGCACATGGTCGGCACTTGTGAGGCCTGCCAGGGGTCCCGACCAGAGGCGGCCCGTCTCCCGCATAGGGAATGGGACACAGCGAGGGGACCATGGTCCAGAGTGCACGTAGATTTCGCTGGCCCTTTTCGAGGAACCATGTTTCTCCTGGTGGTGGATGCATTCTCGAAGTGGCTGGAAGTCATTCCGGTAAAGAGCACGTCCTCCGCCACTACAATTAACCAACTACGGAGAGTCTTTTCAACGTTCGGCTTACCCGACACTTTAGTCAGCGATAACGGGAGTTGCTTCACCTCCTCAGAGTTCGGGGCATTCATGGAGGCAAATGCCATTCGGCATGTCACGTCCGCGCCGTTTCACCCGGCCACGAATGGCCAAGTGGAACGGTTGGTGCGCACAACAAAGGAGGCGCTTCGGCGCATGGGCCCCGGGGATCTAAATCACCAAGTATGCCAGTTCTTATTAGCGTATAGGGTGACCCCCTTAGCGTCAGGTTACTCGCCGGCGGAGCTATTGATGCGGCGAAAACTGACTACGCTCCTGTCCAGGCTAGACCCCACAAGAATTGAGGATAAAGGGAAAAACGTAGGGTTGGCAGCCTCGAAGGGTTTCGCCGCCGGCGACCCTGTTCATTGCAGGAACTATGCCAGCGCGGGGCCAGCCTGGGTGCCGGGGACGGTTGTAGAACAGACGGGGCCAGTGTCGTACCGGGTCGAGACCCACACCGGTCTCCTCTGGAGGAGGCACGCAGACCAACTGAGGCACCGAGTAAGTGGGCCAGTTAGTGAGGATCACCAACGAGATTCAGCGTTAGGGTTCTCCCCCACCCGTTTAACCCAAGGGGGAGACAGCAGCGGACAACAGTCCCAAGCAAGGGGGGAAGGAAGAAGCAGCGGCCCCGACTCATATCCTTTTGATAAACCAGTTCCGTCAGAGGCCGGGGAAGGGGGAGAAGAGTTCGCGACCGCTGCCCCCGAATGGAATTTTGGTTTTGATTTAGCAAACCGGGGGGGTTTTCAGGAGTGTTCCCCCACCCATCCAAGCGAGAAGAGGGTTTTTTCGTTAGCCCCCAGTGCCCCCGGTTCCTCCCTAAGTAAGAGCACACCTCCCAACAACGCCGCGGAGCCGCGGCAAGTCACTAACGAGTCTCCCTCTCAAATTACAGGACAGGAAACCAGGGGACAAAGAGAAGGTAGCAAACCCGGGGAGAGGCAGCCCGCATCGAGACCCCAGCGTGTCCGAAACAAGCCATCTTGGCTGAGAGATTTTGTCTCCTAGGGGGGGAGTGTCTAGAAGCATGGGCTCGAGACATTGTCTCGTCCTAGGGGGGAGGGATGTTGTGTTCTAAGGGCTTTACCTTCCACATGGATTACAATGTATCTGAACCAATGTAACCTTGCCTATAGCAACAATGTAACCTTCAGCTGTATCATATGAACCCTGCATGAGGACGCGAGCTAATGACCACCAGCTGGCAGCAGCGAGCGTCCAAGCTCTCTTGGTCAGAACTCATCAAAGGCAACAGCGCGGGAAGCTTTCCCGCCACCACCTACACCTGGACAAGAAGGGCGTGACTCGCAATGACGTCACGCAGGCAGTAGCCAATGGGCTACTATGGCACCACGTTCAAATGTATTACTGCAGTATATAAAGAGCTATCGATCCGCCATTACCTTATGTTCCCTCTGTCCACGATGCAATAAACCTGAGTTAACCCAGCCCGAGGCTGTGTCCTGTGTCTTGGTTTGCATACACCAAATTACCCCTCTCCCTTCCTGCGTCTTCCCGCCCAAATGTATCCATTTCTGAGCGTATATAAGGAGCAGTGCTGCGCCACTATTCTCCATGTTCTGACTACCCAATAAACAGTTTAGCCCTGTTATGCCGGCTGCTTTGTGTTTCTACCAGAACATCAAAACTTCTCAGATGAATTCAATGCAAATCCCTAGTGTATAGTAGTCTTTTACATTGGAAGTGTTTAATTCCAGACATTTTTCAACTCAGCTGGCAAGGAAGATTTCACACAAGGCACCCTAATCAGTTTTCAGTAATACCAGACATACAGAAGGATGCAACACTTAACATTGATTGAAATAATTATGGCAACACTAATAGTTTTTCTTTTTTGTAGCAGCCGCAATCAATTTATAGTGATTAGAGGAGTTTTCCTTAGAAAAGAAGCTTTTAATAATTTTAACAAAGGAACAAAAGAGTAACTGGATAGATGCAGCCAGCGTTTCACTCTTTTCCCCCATTACAGTGTCAGTGAATAAGAACTGTCACGTAACATGATGGCTTTCCATGGAGCCTGTTCAATTACATAAATTGATAGCAGAGAGATGTTCTTTGGAAGTCTATTTGGCCTAAACTAATCAGCATATAAAAGTGAAAAATAAAACTGCATACCCACCGTATGTTTACACAGCTTTAAGGAAACTGCAGTTAGTTGATCCTATATTTGCAGTTCTCCTACTACAGAATACTGAACATTTTCTTTCTAAATGAAATTCAAGGGTGAACCTTCTGTAAAGCAGAAAATTGAAGTTATTTCTTCGCAGTATCTCTCAGCACCATGGCTTACAGCAGAAGCACTGCTGCCACTGAAACACTGGTAAGAGAGTAGCAGGTAGCCCTTCCCCAGCCATCACAGGAAGAGATGCATCTACAACAGAGAAGAAAGAAGCCAGGGACTCTTCTCAAAGCTTTATGAAGAGCAGCCAACTATTCAGAACATTATACTGATAAAAATAATAATTTCATGTCAGAAATTATTCTGGGTTGAAAGGATTTTTGCTGGAGAAACTTCACCCATGGGACTCCCAAATGACACTCTTTTCATGTCCCCATGATCTTTTCCCACGGAAGTGGTCCCTATTTATCTACTTGCAGTTTCTTCCTTTCGAACTGCTAGGTTGGCAGGAGCTGGGACAGAGACGTGCACCCAATCCAACATGCAGTACCTGGGTCTCAAACTGCTGACTTGCCGGCCTTCCAGCTAACAAGGTGAGCTTCTTAACCATCGAGCCACCACAACCCCATTATACTGATGTTCAAGACTGTTATATTAGTTCTGCTTTTACTTTAAGCACAACTGTCATGGCATATACCTACATATTCTTGAAAGACCCTCTTGAGAGCCTTATGAGGCTCTCTTGAGATCAGCATCAATTCAGAGCTGATGAAATAAAGATATTGTAGTATAACAGCATAGTATACTTGTTTGCCTTGACCAAGAAAAGTTACATAATAATTGCTGATAAATGATTGTATTGCTATATACTGTAATAATTCTCAGTATTTGCTCTCCCATATGTTTTGGACTTCATCTTCCAGAAGCCCTCCCAACATACCAATGATGAGACACCTTGGGAGTTGAGATCCAAAACACCTGGAACTATCCTACCAGTGGTGTTGATTATAAGATGCAAGATGTAACAATAGGATGCTTTACTCTCATGTAAGCCCAATCATTCTTCTGAGCTGCAGCCCCCTGGCTGGACAACCCAGGCATCTAGATATGTGTAGATAAGGTTAGCGTCGAGCCAAATAACCACTCCAGTCCTCTTCAGGTATTTTAAAAGTACAGTGGAACCTCATACAACAATCGCCCCATATAGCAACAAAATCGTATAACAATTAGGTTTTGGGGGGAAATGGTGCCCCCCATAACAATATTTCCTTTGGAAAAAATTGTACAACAATTTTTCAATGGGAAAACCCACTTAGCAAAAATAAATCTAGAATGCATTCCATAGGGAAAATCGCTATACGATGCATGCATCGTAAAGCAATTGTTTCGTACAACAACGAGCCCCGTGGAATGGATTAAAATTAGTGTATGAGGTATCACTGTATATTGAAATCAAATCAAAGTTCAGAATAAATCATCAGAAGCTTAGAAACATTTCAAAATAAAGAAAGCTGATTATTTAAGGGATAGCCCAAGGACCCCCATCTTTCTCAAGCCTCTACATTTTTGCAGTTCAAAAGCATAGCATCCCAGAAAGTGTGTGTCTCAGCCCCCAAGTTCTAGGGCTTTTCTATTCTCCCTCAGTGTCCGCCTCCCAGCCATTTCCCTAAGGGATTGCAACCAATGATATTACAGGATGACTTGTCAATCACATATTAGGTTCCATCTCCTCCAACTCACAAGGCCAACATTGTTTACATTCCAAAATTGGTATAAAGTGACTCCTCCATGTTAAAATCTCCATCTTGGATTAGGCTAAAACATATAGTAATTCGGTAGACAAAAAGATCATGAAAAAGCACAGTTTAAATCGGGTTTATTTCATGACACAGTCAAAAAGGGATGTAGAATCAATCTGTTGAATGCATCTTGGACTGTTTTCAAAATTTGCATTGTTGGAAGAAAAGACACAGACCAATACTACAGTGTCTGTGATTTTGGTTCACACTGGTGTCTTTTGTTACCAAATCCCTCCCATGGCAGAGCCCAATGTTGTTTTGTAGTTGACCCAGCACAGGCACTTGGAAACACGTATGGGCGCGTTTTACTTCCACTTCTGGGAACGACGAGGGTGGCGTGGGCCGGATGAATCGCAGTAAAACCCTTTGTGTGGATTCATGGGGGCTTGCGCTTCTGGGAATTGAAGCCCAAGAACATCTGGAGTGCCAAGGTTTGCCATCACAGATATACATGGAGAGCAATGCATCTGCAGTAGAGAGGTTTTAGTTTGCGTGTAGTCTCTCCACATGGGCAAGAACCCTGGGAAAACTGAATTTTTGCTCATAGGTAGAACCTATATATGAGCAGTGATCTTCTCACAGACTCATTTATGTGAGGAAACAGAGGAGGAGGAATCTTCTTCTTTCCTGTCCTGATCAAAACCTGGACTGCCAAAACAAAGCCACTTTCTTCACTTTGTCATTGCTCAAGCCCAAGTTCTCACTAGTGCATATTTCTTTTTTTAAAATAAATTTTTATTGAATATAAAAAGATAAACATTACAAAGAAGAAGAAAATACAGAAAAGAAAACACGTAATTTAAAAGAAAAAAACATATTCAATTTTTATCGAATCCAATTACATTAAACATAACATAAACACTAATAATCACCCTGTGTATTTACAAGTTATAAGAGCCTACGGGATATTGCCTTTTTTACCATTTCCAAAAATATATATATTCTGGTACAAGGCTATTGCTCTGATCTCCATTCAGTGAGTATTCCACAAAAGGTTGCCAAATTTTCCAAAATCTATTTTCTTTAATTTTCCCCTTATATTTGTTTATTTCCCATGTCAGTTTGTCATTCAATGCAAGATCCCACATCTCTTTATACCATTCCTCTACTTTTAGAACTCTATCAAGTTTCTAGCTCCTTGCTATACACATTGCAGGCGCACCCCCCAATAACGGACACAGACAACATTGAAAGTGGATAACAGCATCGGGCCACATTTATTGATTCAATGCCCTAGTCCGAATTATAAATTTGTATTGGTAAAACGACCAATCATAATTCTTAAGGCAAGCAGGCCGAAGTAACACTGGTAAGGTACCACCCCAAAATTGCCAACGGCAATTGGTTACAATGTATCAATTTGTATCAATTTGTTTGTTGACAACAAACAAATTGTTGACCGTAGTCAATATCTAACTCATGACCCCACCCTCTGACGCGTATCCGTGAAATCACGGGGTGATGCATGCTGGTTAGCTATCGCCATCACCCCGTCGCCTGGTTCGTCGTTGACCGGACAACGTTTAACTAATTTATTCCTGTCTAGTGTTGTCCAGTCAATTGCGAACCTGCCGGATACCTGTGGGTCATACTGTTTACCTTACCAGTGCTACCCGCCAATGTGACCAAAGTCAACAGTAGGAACATAAGGAAAAAAACCCTATATCAAACCATAGCAACAGTGTGGGATGGGCAAAAAAAAAACCAGGACCCGAAAGCCAATGTGGGTCCCAGCCAAAAATTCCCACCCGGCCCCGAAGCGACCAAAATATCACACTGTTAACTAGGGAGGGGGTGGAGGGGAAAAGACTTCTCCGCTCCGTCGCTGAGCTAAAATGGCAGCTCGGCTGCCTCGTGGCCACCCCTTTTATAAGGGAGCTGGCCACGCCCCTAACTACCCGGATTCTCTGTCCTGTGGGGGGGGGCCCGCAAAGCGCGTGGCGGCCATTTTGGCGCCGCGCTTGCATTGCAGGCGCACCCCCCAATAACGGACACAGACAACATTGAAAGTGGATAACAGCATCGGGCCACATTTATTGATTCAATGCCCTAGTCCGAATTATAAATTTGTATTGGTAAAACGACCAATCATAATTCTTAAGGCAAGCAGGCCGAAGTAACACTGGTAAGGTACCACCCCAAAATTGCCAACGGCAATTGGTTACAATGTATCAATTTGTATCAATTTGTTTGTTGACAACAAACAAATTGTTGACCGTACTCAATATCTAACTCATGACCCCACCCTCTGACGCGTATCCGTGAAATCACGGGGTGATGCATGCTGGTTAGCTATCGCCATCACCCCGTCGCCTGGTTCGTCGTTGACCGGACAACGTTTAACTAATTTATTCCTGTCTAGTGTTGTCCAGTCAATTGCGAACCTGCCGGATACCTGTGGGTCATACTGTTTACCTTACCAGTGCTACCCGCCACACGGAGGGGCTTCAAAGAAGGCCTGATGCCCCCCCCAGACCGTCAGCTCGGTCAACAGGCCTGCTCGCCAATCACCCAACAGGAGGTCCATACCTCCTCGCGACAGATGGACCCCATCCCCTGCATACAAGTCGTAATTTCGTAGGCTAATAGCGGGGTGACGACTGACCCGTCCCCAAGCCTTGTCGGCAAGGAACCGCGCCACCGCCCCGTTGACCGCGCGCCTAGCGCGGTCAAGGGCCAGGAGGTCAATGCCCCCTCTATAAGAATGGCGCGGGATCATGTCCGACCAAACCAGGGTTGTGGCAGGCCAGACATAATGCAAGTAGGCGAGGTCCTCGCAAATCGCATGCTTGAGCGATAGCCGGTGACCTGGCCCAAATCATTGCCCCCCAGGTGGATGATGAGAATGTCAGGCGGGTCAGCACCCAGGCCAGAAAAAAGGAAAGGCCGCAGCTCCCGCCATAACATCCCAGGCTTACCATGCCATGTGAGACTGGCGTTCACCCAGTCCCAGTCGGGGTCCCCACTCTGTCGCCGCAGCGTAACGCGCTGCCCTGTGCACATAGCTGTGGCCCATCAGCCATACTGTCACCGGTGTAATACGACACCCAGGGTCTGTAAAAAATTGAGAAAAAGACGGTAAGGTGACTGGATTGGTACTCATGGCGGAAGTGGGCGCACATAAAACTGAAAACATTGCGAGCCCCACCTCCCCATGCTGCGTATGTCAGCCCCAGAGTACCCAAAAGCAGCTGCTGTAGAGGCTGCACCAATACGGAATGAATGTGTGCCATAACGGGCACCTGGTAGGCCCACCCTGGTGAGGGCTCTGGCTGTCACCTTCCAAAACTGAAATTTAGTAAGGGGAGACCCATCTTGGTGACAGAAAAACGGGCCGTGGTGCATGCCACGCAGTGCCAGGAACTCCTGTAGGGCACCAACCGGACAGATGTCTGCCAAAGAACACCGTAGCAGTCTTACACCACTGCCTACGCCATGCTGATCTGTCTTAGAGGAGCGTATCCTCAACTGGGCCCAGTCTTTGGCAACATAGACATCCTCGAGTTCCAGTGCCCTACAACTTGCATCCGCCTTAGACAGCATCACAAGTTCGCTGATGCGGAGCGCTCCAAAAAATGCCACCGTTGTGGCTGCGTGAAAAAGGGCTGCCTCATAATGATCAAAACAGAGGCCTGGCCAGACCCGGGCCAACTGGGTAAGAACCCCTGGGGAAATAGGGTGCCGGTCGTCCGGGCAACGCCCGCGCTCGCGCACCCACCCCTCCAAAACATGTCTCACACGGAAGTCAGAGGTGCTGTCCACATGACCTCCCACTTTGGCCACAAAAGCCAACGCCGAGAGCTTGGATGCTATGGTGCGAGGTGCGAGGCCCTGTGCATGCAGGTGAACCATGTACTGCAGAACATGGTCCACCGGGATAGGCCAGGTCTCTGGCAGGTGAAATTGAGCAGAAAATGCCCTGTAAGAATTGAATGCTTGTTGATACGCCTTACGCGTGCGTGGCGCTAGTGACAGGCCAATCGCCCAGTTCACCTCTCCTTGCCAATGGTCCACATCTCGTCCGGGAGTGGCGAGGGAAATTCCTCCGCATCCGGGGCCAAGGCGCGGAACCGGGAGATCTGCAGGCGGGACAAAGCGTCAGCAATATCATTATTAATCCCTGGGACATGCCTGGCCCTGAACGAGACGTTGAGGCGCAGGCAGCGCAGCACAAAATGGCGCACTAGTTCCATAACCCTGGGCGATTTGGAAGTCTGTGCATTGACAATGTGGACAACAGCAGCATTGTCACACCAGAAATGCACAACCGAGTTGGCCCACTCCTCGCCCCATAGCATCAAAGCCCCCAGAATAGGGAAAAATTCCAGGAATGTGAGATCCCGCAGGCGACCCGTGCCTGCCCAGGCCGGTGGCCACCCACCATAGGCCCACTTCCCATTGAAGTACATCCCATAACCCAGGGATCCTGAGGCATCAGACTGGATCTGAAAATTGGGGGAAGCCAGGAGGTCAGACCTCCAAAATGAGACCCCATTGAACTCTCTCAGGAATTGCAACCAGACAAGCATGTCTGCCCTGATACCCCGGGTAAGCCTAACTCTATGGTGGGGCCTGGATAACCCTGCCATGGCGTCGCATAAGCGCCGGGCAAAAGCCCTGCCCGGTGCGACCACCCTGCAAGCAAAATTGAGGTGACCATGTAGCACCTGCAGTTCCCTCAGCGATGCCTTACGCTTGGCCAGCAAATCCGAGATAAGGGCCACTATCCTGGACACCTTATCGCCCGGCAACCTAGAAGCCTGCGCTACTGTATCAATCTCCACCCCCAGGAATACTAGCTTGGTAGATGGGCCCTCGGTCTTTTCGGGCGCTAAAGGGACACCGAGTTCCTCCATTAGCGTCTGAAATGTGTTGAGGAGACGTGTGCACGTGTCCCAGCCCCGTTCACCCCCGAATAAAAAGTCATCCGGGTAATGGGCTACAGACCGGGACCCTGACCTGCGGACGAAAGCCCACTCTAGGAAGGTACTAAAACGCTCGAAGGCCGAGCATGATATGGAGCAGCCAAAAGGCATGGCCTTATCAAAATAATATTCACCCCTAAATTTGAAACCCAGCAACTCAAAGTCGCCCGGATGCACTGGCAAGAGGCGAAAAGCCGACTTGATGTCGCACTTGGCCGGCAGGGCACCCGGGCCACACGAGCGCACCGTGCGCAGCGCATGGTCAAACGATGTATACCTGACTGAACAAAGGTCATCAGGGATAGCATCATTGACCGATCGGCCGGCTGGGTAGGACAAATAATGAATAAGGCGAAACTCGCCTAGAGACTTTTTGGGGACCAAGCCCAGTGGCGACACCTTAAGATTGGGAAACGGGGGTGCAGGGAAAGGTCCAGCGACCCTGCCCGCATCTAACTCCTTTTTAATGCTGGCCGCAGCCACCTCCTCCCTCCCCCTGAGGGATAAAAGGTTGGGGGCATCCTGAGGGGACCTATCACCCATGAAAGGGATACGGAATCCCTGCTGAAAACCCTGAAGGAGATACTCCACATCCTCCCCCTTCGGGTACGATGCGAGCCAACGCTCCAGCATGTCCACATTAATTGGGGAGGGGGCCTTTTGGTGAATCAGCTCCATCCGTGGCAGTCTTGCCAGCCCACTGTCCGCCCCTCCCTCTGCCCCGTGTCCCTCCAGGCCTGGGACAGGCGGAGGCTGCGTGGGGGCCCGAACAGGTGGGACACTCATGCCTGTACTTGCAATTCTTCCTATTGCAGGAACCATTGGACGAGAAAGTCCAGCACAGCAGGCGGGCTGGAACCCCCTGCCCCGCCGCCTGGCGGGTAACCTGCGCTGGAGCCGCTCGCTGGACCGCATGTCCGCAATGGTATCTGTCTCCCGGGGCGGGGCACGTGGGCGTCATGTACAGAAGCCAAAGCCTCTGGCACGGCTCATCCCATCTCATCTCGGGGTGGAGGGGAATCCTCATACGGAATTCCTCGTCATAGGCTAACCACGAGGGGCCCGGGAAATCAACCATCGCCCTATAGATGTTGTCCAAATATTGGACCATAGGAATAGCCAAATCCGGCCGCGCCCTCAAGTACACCGCCATGTATATTAAATAAGCCGGCAGCCAGTTGGCCCAGGTACGTGGCGGCTTACGGCGACGTGCCTGCTCCTTGTCCTTCTCATCCTGTCCCTCCCTTTCTTCCTTGGTGGGCTCTCTGTTCAGGAGTGAGAAGATATCTACATACTCCCCCCGCCATATCTTTTCTCTGGTGGTCTGTGCCAAGTGATCACCCAGTGGCAAGGAATACCCCGCCGTCGGCAAAGCCGAAAAAGGCACCGCAGCCATAGGAAAAGGGGCCTGAGCTAGCCCAGCTACCCCCAGAACGTTCCCTGCAGTGTAAGAACAAGTACCCACCCCAGGGCCCAGGGTGGCAGTAGTCGTCGCCGGGTGGGGTGCCGACGGCGGGGCCACCGCACCACCCGCGCGAGGCCAAGGCCATTGAAAAGCCCCCCCCATATTGGGAATGTGTGTGGATGTACTCGCTTGCACCGTATACTCACATGCTGCACCCCCGCGGGCCGCCCCCACCGGGGGTTCCGGCCCACTGGGGGCGTCGGAGCTCACGACCGACGTAGAGCTCATCACCGGGGCCTGACCCGCACCTGGCTGCTGGCTGGGGAGCTGCGAGGCAGTGGCCGAAACCGCGCCACGCGCCTGCAGCAGCTCAACCCTCCCTGTCGGCTGTTGTCCTCCTGCTGACAGCACCTCAAAAGGGACCCCAAAGGGAGCCCCCGCCTGACTGGCCCGAGCCAACGACGCTTCAAGGGCCGCAATGCGGGCCAGTAAGGCTTCCACGTTGACCTGGGGCCAAGGGCCGGCCGGCCCGCCCGGTCCAGGCGTGGGTACAGGTCCCTGTACCCCAGGACCCGAATATGGCCATTGGCCAGCACCGAAGCCCGGCAGGGTCGGTGGAGAAACCTGCCAAGGCCGGGGGCCGCACCACCCCCCAAGGCTAGAGGGCCCAGGGGGAGGCTGCGACCCAAGAGCAGCAGGCCCAACAGGGTGGGCAGATGCAGGAGCGGTGTCCACCGCTCGCGGGCCGCGGGCCAGAGCCCCTACCGCGCCCGCACTCTGTTCGCCCGCTCCAGGCCAAGGGGCAATAGACCCCATTCCGCCGGTCCCGGCAGGGGCCTGCAAAGGCGGCTGCTGGGGAGGCGGCACCGCGGTCCTCCGACCTGGGTTGCGCCTCCCAACAGCGCGAGCCGCACTCGAAGCTGCCTTCTTCTTCGAAGGCATCTCCACCGGAGCAAAGGGAAGCGAAAAGGAAAAATCGCCGCCAAAAAGGCTTCCCGGTAAGTGAAAGAGCGACGGAGACACAGGGGAAAAGACTTCTCCGCTCCGTCGCTGAGCTAAAATGGCAGCTCGGCTGCCTCGTGGCCACCCCTTTTATAAGGGAGCTGGCCACGCCCCTAACTACCCGGATTCTCTGTCCTGTGGGGGGGGGGGGGGCCGCAAAGAGCGCGGCGGCCATTTTGGCGCCGCGCTTGCATTCTAGCTGATATCAGCATAATAGCTATTAGTTCCTTATTGTCTTCATTTACTTTCAAATTCTCCACATCTGTTAACAGCACCATATTTAAATTCAATTCACATTCTACCCCCATAATATCACATATTTCCTTCTCAATTTTCCCCCAATACTCTTTTACCACTTTACAATTCCACCACATATGTTCCTAAAGAGTTTTTACTTCTCCAACACATTTTACTTTTAGCATTGTCCATTTGAAATAATCTCTCAGGAGTCAGATACCACTTCCATAACATTTTGTAATTATGCTCTTTCATTCTTACCGACATAGTTCTCATATATCTTTTTTTCTACTTATCTTTCCAAATTTTTTCCTGAATTTTTATGTTCAAATCCTGTTCCCAGCATGACTTCAAAGTTTCTTGTGGATTCCCTTCATTATTTAAAATTTTATAAATCCTGTTTACTATTCCCTTTAATCCCATATCTCCTTTTCGTATTTTTAACAACAGTTGCTCAAATTCTGTTTTATCCCTCTCTAAACTACTTTCTTCCTTGTATTTATCAGTCCATCTATCCAACATTACCTTCTGAAGCCAGTTCAGATTCAACTGTGAATAAATTACTACTTTATTCTCACTATCTTTACAGGCGCGAACCCAGTCCTTCAACAAAGAAACATTTTTCCTTTCCAGTACCATCTTTAAACTATTATCTAATTGTATCGGAAAACTTTTAATATCATCTAATTCTTTTTGACCTTGTTCCAAACATCCAACATTGTTTTCATCATTCTATTTTTAACACTGATTTTCCCTTTCTTGTCGCCTAGAAATACCCCTTTACCCATTTTTAACTCCTTCATCTCTATTTCTTCCCAGACAACCTTCTCCCTTGCTAAAAGTTTTATAATATTCTTAATTTGAAAAGCTCTATAATAATTCCTTAAATTAGGTATTCCCAATCCTCCTTCTTTCTGAGATAAGTACCAAAAAATCTTAGCAATTCTAGGCTTTTTTCCTGCATTACAATAATTATTTATTATGTTTTGAAAATCTTTAATTTCCTTATCAAACAACCTAATTGGCAACGCATCAAATAAAAAATTTATTTTTGGCAACAACATCATTTTAGTTAACGCTATCCTACCAAACCATGACCATTTGATTTTTTTATACAATTCTATTTTCTCTTTAATTTCTTTTTTCTGTTTATCATAATTTAATCGCTTAAGGTCCTCAATTTTATTTGAGATACTTATTCCTAAATATCTCAAACATTCTTTAACTTGAATTTTAAATTTAGCCTTAATTCTCTCTTGTTCCTCCTTCTCAACATTACAGGCTATCATTTCTGATTTATCCCAATTGATTCTCAGACCTGTTATCTCTTCAAAATCTTTTAGATGTCCTTGTATTTTTTCCAATGCCTTTCTAGGATGCTTCATTATTATTAAAGTATCATCTGCGTACAAACTTATTTTATTTCCAGCCATCCCTTCAATGCCTTTATCCCCTCTTATAATATTTGCTAACAACTCAATTGCCATTATAAACAATACTGGGGATAATGGGCAACCCTGTCTTGTACCTGCTTCTAATCTTATCTCTCTTGTATTTTCATCGTTGACCCTGACTTTTGCAAATCCAAATTGATATAACTGATCTATCATGTTACAAAATCTATCTCCAAATCCATAACATCGAATTATCTCTTTAATTGTAACCCATTGCAAAGAATCAAAAGCCTTAAATATATCTAATGACAATAATCCAACTTTCTCTTTTGTATGCCCTGCTATGTCAATCAAGTCCAGAACCCTCCTAATCAGATCAGACATATGACGTCCTTTCAAAAATCCCGCTTGATCCTCCTTTATATAATTGCCCATGAACCCATTTAATCTTTTGCTATTATTGCTGTAAATATATTAGCGTCTTGATTTATCAGAGAAATAGGCCTATAAGATTCCACTTTTTCAACATCCTTTCCAGGCTTTGGCAGCAAAACAATTATAGTTTTGTTCCATGATGTCGGTATCTTTCCCCCATCCAATATATAGTTAAACAATTTCACTAATCTTAGAACTACACTATCTTTAAATTCCTTATAAAAATCTGCTGTCAGTCCATCCTCACCCGGGGATTTACCTAGCTTCAAGTTGGCTATTGTATCTTTTACCTCTTTTTCCGTTATTCGCTCCTCCATTCTATTTTTATGTTCCAATTCTATTTTTATTTGCACCTGTTTTTCTAATTGTTCTCTCAACTTCTCTATATTGATATCTCTTTTAGTATACAAACTCTGATAGAAATCTTTTACAATCTCAATCTTATCATTAGCCTTGTTACATCTCACCCCTAATTTATTTATCAAAATTCCAATCTCTCTTTTCGTCCTCTTTTCTTTAGCAGCTCTTGCCAATAATTTAGAATTCCTATTACTATATTCAAAATACTCTCTCTTCAAATATAATAGATCTTTTTTTACCTTCTGCATATGTTTTCCTATCAACTCTGACTTTAACCTTTGAATTTTATCAAATGCTTTTTTACTATTTGTCTTTATATGTTCCTCTTGCAGATGCTTAATCTCGTTCTCTATCTCAGACTGTTTGTCTCTACGTTGTTTATTTTTAATACTAGCCAACCTAATGCATTCCCCTCTAAATACCGACTTCATGGTATCCCAAACCACATTATAGCTAACCTCTCCATTATCATTCCAGGCCCAACTTTCATTCCAATTTTCAATTATATTTTCTTTACTCTTTTGATCATAAAATAATTTTTCATCATATCTCCAATTCCTCCTATCCTTCCCCCCCCATCAAATCTCAATTCCATCCAGAGTTTTGCATGATCAGATTCCTTAAAGATCCCGATTTCTACATCATCTACATTTTTAATCAAATTTTCTGTGGCCAGGATATAGTCAATTCTGGAGTATGTATTATGCACCTGTGAAAAATAAGTATAAGTCCTCTCTTGTCCCTTAATTTCCCTCCAAACATCTTTTAATCCCAAACACTTCATCCATTTATCTAGTATCTTCATTTTGACTGGTCTTCCAGCTCTAGCTACATTAGTACAATCCTTCGGGGCCCTTATCAAATTAAAAACTCCTGCCACAATCATATTAACTAATCTCTCTTTTTCCAATATACCCAGAAAGACTATGTTTCTGTTCTTCCTCACCGCCATTACTCCTTCCCGGCTTTGCCCTCCATTACCAGGCTTATCCCTCCTTCTTCCCTCCACACTTACTGTGCCCTCTCAATTATCTGGCTCTAAGACCCTGTTCACCGCCGCCAGTGTCCTCTTTAACTTTATTTTTCCTTTTCTCTCTCTTAAAGTTCCAAAGCTCCGAAGCCCATTTCACTTTTAAAAATCGCCAGAAGCCCGTCCGACCTGAGCCACGAGCTCAGCACAGCCGACGCTGCGCTTCCCTCGCAGCCCGCTCCTCGAACTCCGTCTCCGGCGAAAATAAACTCACTTCAAAAGACTCCCAGGCTCCAGAAATAAACTCTCTAGCAAGTCGGTTCCAATTTTTTGTTATTTAGCCACTTTAAAGTCCTATTCTCGGCATGAGCAAAGCAATGTATGTGTTAACCAGGCACCAGCTTAGCCACCCCCCCCCCACTAGTGCATATTTCTGGCAGCAATCTCCACATTCATACCGTGTGTTGTTGCCTGCCAGCAGCTTCCATGTGAGCATGTTGGTCTTGCATTTAAGGACTCCAAACCTCAGCCTATTCAGAGTCCTTTAAGTGATGTAGGGGAGGTTGAGATCTTCAGCTATATTTTATTTATTTATTTATTCTATTTGTATAGCTGCCGCAATCGACGTGTGACTCTGGGCGATGTACATAAAATCCCCAACATTTAAAATATAACCATTAAAATTCCTAAAAACATTGAAAACTACCTCCCACCAGCACCAATTAAAAATCTAGTTAAAAACTATTAAAAGCATGAGTGATCCTCCTCTAAATGAGCCAGTGGTGGTGGTGATTGGTTGCTCCCTCTCCACCTCCCCACACCTGCCCTGCTAGCCAGGTTTTCAGCTCTTTCCTGAAGGGCAGCAGCTCTGTCTGAAGATGCAGTTCAATTGGCAGGAGGTTCCATAGGGCTGGAGTGGATACCGAAAAGCCTCTTGTTCTAGTGCTAGAGAGGCAAGCATCTCTAACTGTTGGTATTTTTAAAGAGCCCCTCTGGTCCGCTCTAGTGGGATGGGGAGATGTCCTTGGGGTGATGCGGTCTCTTAAGTATCCTGGCCCACTACCATGTAGGGCTTTACAGGTAATTACCAGCACCCTGAATTGCACCGGGAGGCACACTGGCAACCAATGCAGCTCCCGTAGCAGGGGTGAGGCATGGGCATAACGCCCACACCCCATTACTACATGGACAGCCATATTCTGAACCAGCTGCAGCCTCCGAATAGTCATCAAGGGCAGCCCCATGTAGAGTGCATTACAATAATCCAGTCTGGAGGTGACCAGAGCGTGTATGACCATAAGCAAGGTGTCCTGAATGACACAAACTTGTGCAAAAGCCCTCCTAGCCACAACTGCCACCTGCTCATCGAGCAGGAGTTGTGAGTCCGCTGAGTAAAGCTGAGTAAATGCCACATTTCTTGTTGATGAGGTTTTTTTTTGGGGAAGAGAGGATGGGATACTGCCACCCAAATTTCCACAGGCACAGTAACTTGAAAGAGTAGCTCAGAAGCCCATTCCAGTTATAAATACAACATTCTAGTAGGTATGATAGATTTTTGACTAGCAGTGTTGTAGCCTAGTCAAATCTCACTGTCTTTCCTATTGCCAACAGGAAAGCAGCTTTGTAAGAGGGGACAGGGCCCCGTTTGAGACATTCACTGGAAAAGTATGGTTGGAAAGCTAAGGCGATAATTTATTATTATGCACTCAGAGAAGGTTAATGATGCTTGAAGATGGCTTTCTGGTCAAATTGACTTCCCCTGAGCTCATTTTGACTTGCCTGTCATGCCTCCTCTCACTTTGGCTTTGTATAGCATTGTTCTACTCTTTTCCTTCTATCTTTAGTGTTCAGGGAAACTGCCAGTTGCCTTAAGTTTTTAATGAGCCCTTGTTGGGCATGCCAAGAGTGATACATCCCCATAATAGTGGCAGGGCCAGGCCCTTTATTATTGAAGTGTCTCTCTGGAGCAACAATGCAGATGAAGAGTAACTTATTTCCCCCCTCAAAAAAAAGGTGTGTGTGTATGTTTTCTTCCAGCTACTACAACAAACCAAAATTGGAGAATGTTCTGTTGACTCACCTCTTACCCTCTCCGCATTTGGTGAAACTTGGAGTTAGGATGTCTGAGGAACAGCCTCCCAAATCACTCACTGAATTTTCCTCAAACCAATTGGTGGTGGCCTAAGACTTTTGCAGAGGAACAACTGACCAGAACCCAACATAGACTAGAGAGTTGGCTTCTTCCCCACAAGCTGCCAGTGGAGACCATCAAAATAAGGACTCAAAATTCATAAGCAAGCTGCACAAAAATGGTGGAGGATGTATTGTATTATGTGGAAATAAGGGTGGGGAACTACACTCTTAATTTGAGGTCACTGCAGTATGTCTCTTGAACCAGAAGGTTGAAAGCTGTATTTGTAGAATTTAGGCAAATGTCTTGAGTATACAGTATTTTGATTTTTTTTATAATCCCCATCATTTCTAGATGGAAGAATATTGTGAGGAAATGTGGGTTCAATTGGCCTTTGTCCTGAGTTTGGTCCCTGGATGATTTTTTTGCCAGCTGCTTGTGGATCCAGAAGTTTGCTTCAGTACCTGGAGATTGAGCACAATCTCCTTAAAAGCTTCTCCTCATTCTCCCCAGTGATCTCCTTGGTCCCAATGCTTTAGCAACAGCTCAGCCTCCCTCCCCCCTTGTCAGACTGTCCCCATGTTTGGAGCAACTTTGGGATAGGTAAAAGAGGTAGCTGCCAGAATTAATCTGACTTACATTAAACTTTCAGCAGAAGAGGTCTCAATAAATACACAATGACATAAGCTGGATCTACTGTAGAAGAAAAAGTGTTTGCCTTTCTAAAAAGTGAAATACATTTGACTCTGCTACTGTTGTTTAGCTCCTTATTCATTTCAGGTCCAAACATTTTTTTAAAAAAAAAACACAGCAAAAACAGAGAGACTTATGTGACTTCAGTGCCTCAGGGCTGAGAATTTTCTTTATACAGATTCATGCATAAAATATTACTCCTTTTGGGAACAGCTCCCCAATCTCTTCTGTAAACTGACCTCAGTTTTATGTGCAGTGGCACAGAGAACATATGATTATCTGTGTGCAGACTTTTCAGCACTTCTTGAACTGAAATATATTGACTATAAGTCAGAGGTGGACAGATGTCAGGGATGTAGTATCTATTTTATTTTCTCTTGGAGCTCAGAAATCTATCAACTAAATACAACCAGATACAAAAATGTAACAGAGCAGATGAGAGGGAGAGTCATACTCTTAGATTTAAACATCAAACCAACTAAAAATGCAAGCATGCACTAGCGCGAAGGTGTCGTCCTCCTAAACTCTCAGGGTACCACAATTGGAAAGAGATTCCGATCTGTCTGGGAGAGTATCTGCTCATATTAGCCAACATTGGTCAAGCATTGCAGGCGCACCCCCCAATAACGGACACAGACAACATTGAAAGTGGATAACAGCATCGGGCCACATTTATTGATTCAATGCCCTAGTCTGAATTATAAATTTGTATTGGTAAAACGACCAATCATAATTCTTAAGGCAAGCAGGCCGAAGTAACACTGGTAAGGTACCACCCCAAAATTGCCAACGGCAATTGGTTACAATGTATCAATTTGTATCAATTTGTTTGTTGACAACAAACAAATTGTTGACCGTAGTCAATATCTAACTCATGACCCCACCCTCTGACGCGTATCTGTGAAATCACGGGGTGATGCATGCTGGTTAGCTATCGCCATCACCCCGTCGCCTGGTTCGTCGTTGACCAGACAACGTTTAACTAATTTATTCCTGTCTAGTGTTGTCCAGTCAATTGCGAACCTGCCGGATACCTGTGGGTCATACTGTTTACCTTACCAGTGCTACCCGCCAATGTGACCGAAGTCAACAGTAGGAACATAAAGAAAAAACCCCTATATCAAACCATAGCAACAGTGTGGGATGGGCAAAAAAACCAGGACCCGAAAGCCAATGTGGGTCCCAGCCAAAAATTCCCACCCGGCCCCGAAGCGACCAAAATATCACACTGTTAACTAGGGAGGGGGTGGAGGGGAAAAGACTTCTCCGCTCCGTCGCTGAGCTAAAATGGCAGCTCGGCTGCCTCGTGGCCACCCCTTTTATAAGGGAGCTGGCCATGCCCCTAACTACCCGGATTCTCTGTCCTGTGGGGGGGGGGCCCGCAAAGAGCGCGGCGGCCATTTTGGCGCCGCGCTTGCATTGCAGGCGCACCCCCCAATAACGGACACAGACAACATTGAAAGTGGATAACAGCATCGGGCCACATTTATTGATTCAATGCCCTAGTCCGAATTATAAATTTGTATTGGTAAAACGACCAATCATAATTCTTAAGGCAAGCAGGCCGAAGTAACACTGGTAAGGTACCACCCCAAAATTGCCAACGGCAATTGGTTACAATGTATCAATTTGTATCAATTTGTTTGTTGACAACAAACAAATTGTTGACCGTAGTCAATATCTAACTCATGACCCCACCCTCTGACGCGTATCCGTGAAATCACGGGGTGATGCATGCTGGTTAGCTATCGCCATCACCCCGTCGCCTGGTTCGTCGTTGACCGGACAACATTTAACTAATTTATTCCTGTCTAGTGTTGTCCAGTCAATTGCGAACCTGCCGGATACCTGTGGGTCATACTGTTTACCTTACCAGTGCTACCCGCCACACGGAGGGGCTTCAAAGAAGGCCTGACGCCCCCCCCCCAGACCGTCAGCTCGGTCAACAGGCCTGCTCGCCAATCACCCAACAGGAGGTCCATACCTCCTCGCGACAGATGGACCCCATCCCCTGCGTACAAATCGTAATTTTGTAGGCTAATAGCGGGGTGATGACTGACCCGTCCCCAAGCCCTGTCAGCAAGAAACTGCGCCACCGCCCTGTTGACCGTGCGCCTAGCGCGGTCAAGGGCCAGGAGGTGAACGCCCCCTCTATAAGAATGGCGCGGGATAATGTCCGACCAAACCAGGGTTGTGGCAGGCCAGACATAATGCAAGTAGGCGAGGTCCTCGCAAATCGCATGCTTGAGCGATAAGCCGGTGACCTGGCCCAAATCATTGCCCCCCAGGTGGATGATGAGAATGTCAGGCGGGTCAGCACCCAGGCCAGAAAAAAGGAAAGGCCGCAGCTCCCACCATAACATCCCAGGCTTACCATGCCATGTGAGACTGGCGTGTTCACCCAGTCCCAGTCGGGGTCCCCAATCTGTCGCCGCAGCGTAACGCGCTGCCCTGTGCACATAGCTGTGGCCCACCAGCCATACTGTCACCGGTGTAATACGACACCCAGGGTCTGTAAAAAATTGAGAAAAAGACGGTAAGGTGACTGGATTGGTACTCATGGCGGAAGTGGGCGCACATAAAACTGAAAACATTGCGAGCCCCACCTCCCCATGCTGCGTATGTCAGCCCCAGAGTACCCAAAAGCAGCTGCTGTAGAGGCTGCACCAATACGGAATGAATGTGTGCCATAACGGGCACCTGGTAGGCCCACCCTGGTGAGGGCTCTGCCTGTCACCTTCCAAAACTGAAATTTAGTAAGGGGAGACCCATCTTGGTGACAGAAAAACGGGCCGTGGTGCATGCCACGCAGTGCCAGGAACTCCTGTAGGGCACCAACCGGACAGATGTCTGCCAAAGAACACCGTAGCAGTCTTACACCACTGCCTACGCCATGCTGATCTGTCTTAGAGGAGCGTAACCTCAAGTGGGCCCAGTCTTTGGCAACATAGACATCCTCGAGTTCCAGTGCCCTACAACTTGCATCCGCCTTAGACAGCATCACAAGTTCGCTGATGCGGAACGCTCCAAAAAATGCCACCGTTGTGGCTGCATGAAAAAGGGCTGCCTCATAATGATCAAAACAGAGGCCTGGCCAGCCCCGGGCCAACTGGGTAAGAACCCCTGGGGAAATAGGGTGCCGGTCGTCCGGGCAACGCCCGCGATCGCGCACCCACCCCTCCAAAACATGTCTCACACGGAAGTCAGATGTGCTGTCCACATGACCTCCCACTTTGGCCACAAAAGCCAACGCCGAGAGCTTGGATGCTATGGTGCGAGGTGCGAGGCCCTGTGCATGCAGGTGAACCATGTACTGCAGAACATGGTCCACCGGGATAGGCCAGGTCTCTGGCAGGTGAAATTGAGCAGAAAATGCCCTGTAAGAATTGAATGCTTGTTGATACGCCTTACGCGTGCGTGGCGCTAGTGACAGGCCAATCGCCCGGTTCACCTCTCCTTGCCAATGGTCCACATCTCGTCCGGGAGTGGCGAGGGAAATTCCTCCGCATCCGGGGCCAAGGCACGGAACCGGGAGATCTGCAGGCGGGACAAAGCGTCAGCAATATCATTATTAATCCCTGGGACATGCCTGGCCCTGAACGAGACGTTGAGGCGCAGGCAGCGCAGCACAAAATGGCGCACTAGTTCCATAACCCTGGGCGATTTGGAAGTCTGTGCATTGACAATGTGGACAACAGCAGCATTGTCACACCAGAAATGCACAACCGAGTTGGCCCACTCCTCGCCCCATAGCATCAAAGCCCCCAGAATAGGGAAAAATTCCAGGAATGTGAGATCCCGCAGGCGACCCGTGCCTGCCCAGGCCGGTGGCCACCCACCATAGGCCCACTTCCCATTGAAGTACATCCCAAAACCCAGGGATCCTGAGGCATCAGACTGGATCTGAAAATTGGGGGAAGCCAGGAGGTCAGACCTCCAAAATGAGACCCCATTGAACTCTCTCAGGAATTGCAACCAGACAAACATGTCTGCCCTGATACCCCGGGTAAGCCTAACCCTATGGTGGGGCCTGGATAACCCTGCCATGGCGTCGCATAAGCGCCGGGCAAAAGCCCTGCCCGGTGCGACCACCCTGCAAGCAAAATTGAGGTGACCATGTAGCACCTGCAGTTCCCTCAGCGATGCCTTACGCTTGGCCAGCAAATCCGAGATAAGGGCCACTATCCTGGACACCTTATCGCCCGGCAACCTAGAAGCCTGCGCTACTGTGTCAATCTCCACCCCCAGGAATACTAGCTTGGTAGATGGGCCCTCGGTCTTTTCGGGCGCTAAAGGGACACCGAGTTCCTCCATTAGCGTCTGAAATGTGTTGAGGAGACGTGTGCACGTGTCCCAGCCCCGTTCACCCCCGAATAAAAAGTCATCCAGGTAATGGGCTACAGACCGGGACCCTGACCTGCGGATGAAAGCCCACTCTAGGAAGGTACTAAAACGCTCGAAGGCCGAGCATGATATGGAGCAGCCAAAAGGCATGGCTTTGTCAAAATAATATTCACCCCTAAATTTGAAACCCAGCAACTCAAAGTCGCCCGGATGCACTGGCAAGAGGCGAAAAGCCGACTTGATGTCGCACTTGGCCAGCAGGGCACCCGGGCCACACGAGCGCACCATGCGCAGCGCATGGTCAAACGATGTATACCTGACTGAACAAAGGTCATCAGGGATAGCATCATTGACCGATCGGCCGGCTGGGTAGGACAAATGATGAATAAGGCGAAACTCGCCTAGAGACTTTTTGGGGACCAAGCCCAGTGGCGACACCTTAAGATTGGGAAACGGGGGTGCAGGGAAAGGTCCAGCGACCCTGCCCGCATCTAACTCCTTTTTAATGCTGGCCGCAGCCACCTCCTCCCTCCCCCTGAGGGATAAAAGGTTGGGGGCATCCTGAGGGGACCTATCACCCATGAAAGGGATACGGAATCCCTGCTGAAAACCCTGAAGGAGATACTCCACATCCTCCCCCTTCGGGTACGATGCGAGCCAACGCTCCAGCATGTCCACATTAATTGGGGAGGGGGCCTTTTGGTGAACCAGCTCCGTCCGTGGCAGTCTTGCCAGCCCACTGTCCGCCCCTCCCTCTGCCCCGTGTCCCTCCAGGCCTGGGACAGGCGGAGGCTGCGTGGGGGCCCGAACAGGTGGGACACTCATGCCTGTACTTGCAATTCTTCCTATTGCAGGAACCATTGGACGAGAAAGTCCAGCACAGCAGGCGGGCTGGAACCCCCTGCCCCGCCGCCTGGCGGGTAACCTGCACTGGAGCCGCTCGCTGGACCGCATGTCCGCAATGGTATCTGTCTCCCGGGGCGGGGCGCGTGGGCGTCATGTACAGAAGCCAAAGCCTCTGGCACGGCTCATCCCATCTCATCTCGGGGTGGAGGGGAATCCTCATACGGAATTCCTCGTCATAGGCTAACCACGAGGGGCCCGGGAAATTAACCATCGCCCTATAGATGTTGTCCAAATATTGGACCATAGGAATAGCCAAATCCGGCCGCGCCCTCAAGTACACCGCCATGTATATTAAATAAGCCGGCAGCCAGTTGGCCCAGGTACGTGGCGGCTTACGGCGACGTGCCTGCTCCTTGTCCTTCTCATCCTGTCCCTCCCTTTCTTCCTTGGTGGGCTCTCTGTTCAGGAGTGAGAAGATATCTACATACTCCCCCCGCCATATCTTTTCTCTGGTGGTCTGTGCCAAGTGATCACCCAGTGGCAAGGAATACCCCGCCGTCGGCAAAGCCGAAAAAGGCACCGCAGCCATAGGAAAAGGGGCCTGAGCTAGCCCAGCTACCCCCAGAACGTTCCCTGCAGTGTAAGAACAAGTACCCACCCCAGGGCCCAGGGTGGCAGTAGTCGTCGCCGGGTGGGGTGCCGACGGCGGGGCCACCGCACCACCCGCGCAAGGCCAAGGCCATTGAAAAGCCCCCCCCATATTGGGAATGTGTGTGGATGTACTCGCTTGCACCGTATACTCACATGCGGCACCCCCGCGGGCCGCCCCCACCGGGGGTTCCGGCCCACTGGGGGCGTCGGAGCTCACGACCGACGTAGAGCTCATCACTGGGGCCTGACCTGCACCTGGCTGCTGGCTGGGGAGCTGCGAGGCAGTGGCCGAAACCGCGCCACGCGCCTGCAGCAGCTCAACCCTCCCTGTCGGGTGTTGTCCTCCTGCCGACAGCACCTCAAAAGGGACCCCAAAGGGAGCCCCCGCCTGACTGGCCCGAGCCAACGACGCTTCAAGAGCCGCAATGCGGGCCAGTAAGGCTTCCACGTTGACCTGGGGCCAAGGGCCGGCCGGCCGGCCCGGTCCAGGCGTGGGTACAGGTCCCTGTACCCCAGGACCCGAATATGGCCATTGGCCAGCACCGAAGCCCGGCAGGGTCGGTGGAGAAACCTGCCAAGGCAGGGGGCCGCACCACCCCCCAAGGCTAGAGGGCCCAGGGGGAGGCTGCGACCCAAGAGCAGCAGGCCCAACAGGGTGGGCAGATGCAGGAGCGGTGTCCACCGCTCGCGGGCCGCGGGCCGGAGCCCCTACCGCGCCCGCACTCTGTTCGCCCGCTCCAGGCCAAGGGGCAATAGACCCCATTCCGCCGGTCCCGGCAGGGGCCTGCAAAGGCGGCTGCTGGGGAGGCGGCACCGCGGTCCTCCGACCTGGGTTGCGCCTCCCAACAGCGCGAGCCGCACTCGAAGCTGCCTTCTTCTTCGAAGGCATCTCCACCGGAGCAAAGGGAAGCGAAAAGGAAAAATCGCCGCCAAAAAGGCTTCCCGGTAAGTGAAAGAGCGACGGAGACACAGGGGAAAAGACTTCTCCGCTCCGTCGCTGAGCTAAAATGGCAGCTCGGCTGCCTCGTGGCCACCCCTTTTATAAGGGAGCTGGCCACGCCCCTAACTACCCGGATTCTCTGTCCTGTGGGGGGGGCCCCGCAAAGAGCGCGGCGGCCATTTTGGCGCCGCGCTTGCATTTGCCAAGCATTGTGAACTATTCACATTCCTTCAGTTTAGCAAAAGAAGATCAAATGCCAGCTTCTATAGCATTATCAATACAATGTTGCTGGATGAAAGTAAGCTTGCCCTTTGGACCGAACCAGGAAGTGGATCTTATAACCTGGAAAATATCTTTCCAGTGAGTTTTAGATATAACAAATGAGTTTCATATAGAACAGTGAGAGTATAAATTCAAATACTAAATCTGTCACTTGCATTGGAGGATTATAACCACTTTAGGCCTATGATTCTTCATATAATGATTGATTATTGCCTTTATAGGATGCATATAGCTGACAAAATACAGGTATTGCCTTTGCTGTTGGGAAGCTTGCTGACAGAAAGTAATATCTACTGTGGCATCTAAAAACATTCCAATTAGGGGGGAAATATGGAGGGATTTCTGTTTTAAGGAACTGTTCCTTGCATGCTGGAAGAACTAGGAAGTATTCAATTGTATCAACTGGCTCTGCTTATATAGCTAAATCCAGTCATGGAACCCACATCAAAGGGTGAAGGACAGCTACTGCTGTCTTCCACCCTCTCCCTCTGGAAAAAAGATAATTTATAGACTAACTAGCATAGTTTGCCTGGTGTTGCCGGGCTGTTTAAAATTGTGTTGTAAGGTTTTTGTTTTTGTTTTTTTGGTAATGTATGTAAAAAGGAGGTTATTTTGTTATTTTTTTGAATTTTTTTAAATTTATGCACAATTTTTGTGCGTTGCCGGGCTGTTATAAACTGTGAACAGCTTTTTGGGGGGTATTTTTGTGGATTAAAAAAAGAACAAAGGATGATATAATTTTTTCAAATTGTTTTATTTAACCAAATAATGTTTTAGTTTCTGGGTGTTTTTTTAAATAGTTGTACTGTAGGTAATAATTTTAAAAATGTGAAAGTACATGTTTTTTACATTCAATGTTTTTAAACTGTGTTTAGATGTTTTGGGTTTTTATTTGAGTTTAAACTCAGCACAGGATTTTAGAAATCTTTTTATTTTATTTTTTTGACATATGTTTGTGATTTGTGTAAAATTGTGATTTATTGTTATGTTTTTGACTTGTTTTTACTGTTATGGGCTTCAGGTGGGGCTGTTGAGTCTTTTTGAGTTGTTTTTACTATTCTGCCCTGCAGGTGGGGCTGCTAGGGGTTTTGCTTACATTTCACATGTTTTTCTCTCCTGGCCTCTGGGTGGGGCTTCTTCTGGTAAGTAGTCTCTTTGTTTCTTCATTTCTGTTCCGGTCATTGTGGAGGGAGGTTGTGCTGGTGAGTTGTCTGTTTTTCTTCTTCTGGGGGTTTTCTTTGTTTTGTTTTTGTGGTGGTGGGCTGGAAGGTGTTTCTGTTTGTTCTTTTTTGTCTAGGTTGGGTTTTAGGTTTGTGTAATTGGTTTGGTTTTTCCTGGTTTAGTTTAATTTTTCTTATTTCATTGTTGTTTATTTTTGTAATTAGTTGTTGTTTGTTTGTGTAATTTGTGGTTTTTTCGTGTTGTAGTTAGGTGTTTTGTTTGTGGTTTTGTGGTATTATTGAAGTTTTTGTTTGTGTATTTTGTGGTTTATTTCTTTTTTGTTTATTAATGAGTTTTTAATTATTGATTTATTTTTGTTTTATTATTTTTAAATAATTTTGGTGTTTGGTTTTGGTGGTTACTTTAGGTTGAAGAACGGGCTGCCTGTGGGTTTCTCTTTGGAGGCAGTCAGGCCGTTATTCTCTAGGGAAGGTTGCTTAGGTAGGTCGGGGGAGAAGGAGGAGGCAGAGAAGAGCTTTCTGTGCCTAATGATGGTTCTCTCTTCTCTGTCTCCTTTTTCTCCCAGCTTACCTAACCGGAGATCGGCAGGCAGCAATCCATAAGGGGTGGGGCTCTTCCTTGTGGATTGCTGGCTGTTGTTTTTGCTTCCCCTGACAAAGTGCTGGCTGTTTAGTTTTTTTTTTCTTCACCCCGGCTCAACTTTTCTTGAGGCCGGCGGTGGTCTTGCCGTGTCTTTGGCGGGATAGCGTGGAAGAGAGGGAGTCCCTCGTCTCCCCGTTGCTCTGGGAAAGAAGGATGGTGGGTGTCTCACGGTGGTGTTTTGTGGCTTGTTTCTTTTGCATGGCTGTGAGGCGCTGCGTCCGCCTGAAGCGGACTTGCACACCCATTGCTTTTTGTATTTTTATTTTTCATGTGCCGGCTTTCTCAGTGTTCTGCATGCTCATGGCGCACAGGACACTGGGGCTTGTAGTTTTGCATTTGTGGTTTCCGTTTGTGCAGCTTTTTTTCCCTGCGGCTCAATTTTGATTGGCCGCAGCGTGTTTCCCAACGTTCTTTTTGCTCATGCCTCTCAGCCTGATTGGCTGTGGTGCTGCGCGGCACAAAGAACATTGGGTAGTGAAGTTCTTTTTCTTTGTTTGACTTCGTGGGGCACTTGCCCCACTGGTGCATTTCTAAAATATTTGTTGACCTCCGTACCCAGTTCAGGCAAGTGCAGGAGGCTTAGTACGGGATAGTGTGGCCGGGTGCGGGAGCCTTTGCGAAGTTCCAATGGTTAACGCTTGGATTTATAGGTATAGATATTTTCACCATATCCTGTGCATTTTGCATTTGGGTCAATATGCCAAAAATTAGATATGACTATAAACTGCTTAGAAGAATTTAATTTAATTTAATTTAATAGATTTATATACTGCCCTATCCAGAGTACAGAGTATAATAACTATAGGGCCATTGGTTTGATTACCTGTGTAAGCAAACTGATGTTCAATTTGATGCAACAAAGGCTTTTACCTTACATAGAGTGAAAAATGCCTGATGTTCAAGCTGAATTCCAAAAAGGAAGAGGAACTCAAGAAGATATCACAAATATCTGCTGCCTATTGGAGTGCACCAAAGAATTCCAGGAGATGATCAGTCTGTTGTATAGACTACTTGCTGATTGCCCGGCCTTGGCCAGGTTGTGTTTGTTGTATGTGTAGGTTTTCCAGCCCCTGATTCACCCCAACACAGATACTCTCTCTCTCTCTCTCTCATTCAGGCACACACATCCACACACCCATGAGTGACTCACCTGGAACCAACTGTCTTGTGCATGTTCTTGCACACACACACTCAGACACACACTCCCTGTCTCTCTCTGTCTCTCTCTCACACAGCAGTGGTGTACATTGAAAGTGTCTTGTTCCTGGGCTATAGAGGCTTACATGGAATGGGTTGTTCCATCCGCATCTGTTTTATAGATGTATGTTTCCTCAGGAATTCCAGGACCTTTCCATATCAGTCATTCACTCTCAACCAATCACAGTCCAACATGCAAATCAGCTCTCTCCAACATTCTTTTTCCAGGCCGTGCTATTAAACCAGACTCAGTCCAACATGCAAATCAGTTCTTTCCAACATTCTATTTCTAGGCCTTGTTGTTAAACTGCCGCTTTTTCTCCCAAGGCACATTGGGAGTTGTAGTTCCCATTCCTTTTCCCATTTTGTAGGGTGCAGGGCCCACTTTGGGCCCCAGGACCCACATCTTGACCATCTCTCCCACACCAGGTAAGTGTGTGCACAGTTTGGACGGGGACAGTTAAGGGGTGTGGAAGCCTTTCCAAGACCCACATGGGGACATTTCTCTTTTATAGGTATAAATAGCAAAGCCTTTGAATGTGTGAAACATGAGAAACTATGTGTTGTTCTGAGAGAAATGGTGTGCGTCAGCACTTGACTTTCCTAATGTTTAATATGTATTATGGACAAGAAGCTACCATTAAGACAGAATATGGAGAGACATAATGTTTTCCTATATACAAAGATATCGGAGAAGGATGTATTTTATCCCTTTATCTGTCCAATTTATACACAGAACTTATCATGTAAAAGTGTGGCTAGATTCAGATGAAGGAAGATTGAAAATAGGTGGAAGAAACATCAGTAATTTAAGATATGCAGATGGAGTCATCATACTGGCAGAAAATAGAAATGACTTGAAACATCTTCTGATGGAAGTGAAAGAAGAAAGTGTCAAACAGGACTGCAGTTCAACACTGAGAGGACAACAGTCATGATTACAGAAGAAATAAACAACATTGATGTAGACAATGAAGAAGCTGAAATAGTTAATTTTTTAATAGCTCTTGGTTAAGTCATCAATCCAAATGGAGACTACAGCCAAGACTCCCTAAGTGAGACAACTGGCCCGAGCAGGGCTGTTATGGACAGGACATTTTGGAGATGATTCATTCATAGAGTTACCATAAGTCAGTGGCAACTTGATTGCATGTAACAAAAAATTATTAATTCCATCTCATATAATTGCAAATTTGTATACCTCAGAATACTATGAAGTAACTGGTTAATTTACCCCACCTTCTTTCTTGGGAGATCTCATTTTTAATGCAATTGTAGGCTTTCCCTTTCAATGGAAAAATTAAATCAATACATTATCCTGACATATATTTAATGATCAGGGTGCATTATTAAGAGAAATAACGTTATTTGGGATACAATCATTTCAACAGAACCTGTTCTTACCTTCTGTGTGAAGAGCTTATTAGTCCACTAGTTTAAATATGTCCTTAGGAAATAATATAGGTAAAGGTAAAGGTTTCCCTTGCTTGAAGTCCAGTCATATCCGACTCTAAGTTTAAGTGCTCATCTCTGTTTCAAAGCCGAAGAGCCAGCGCTGTTTGCTTCTGCAGACATTTCTGTGGTCATGTGGCAGGCATGACTAGACACCAGCATTGGACTATCTATTTCTAGATACTCTATAGCAGTGGTGGTGAACCTATGGCACACGTGCCAGAGGTGGCATGCAGAGGCCTTTCTGTGGTCACACGCACCTTAGCGGGCAAGCCCTGCCCAGCCCGGCCAGAGCCAATGGCAGCGCCACTTCCCCACACACCCCTGTCCCTCTGCCAAAGAGGAGGTGAGAGGGAAGACTGAAATCCCACCTGGGAGGTGGTGGTGGGGAAGAGGTGAGGTGACCAGACACTCCCCTTAGGAGGAGGCAGTGGGGCATGTGCAGGAGGGCATGCACATCTGAAGGGGTGGGGAAACCCACAGGGGGCATGCGCATACCTGTCAACCCGTGGCTCTGGAAAAACGGGACCTGCGCAGATCGCTTGTGTGCAGGTCGCTTTCCACGCATGCGTGGAAGCGCTACGCTGCTTGTGCAGCCCCTATGCAAGGGGCGTAGCACTTCCGCGCATGCATGGAAGGGTTTTACCCAGCTGCCAAATTACGGGATTTTGGCAGCGCGGGGCGGGTTATGACGTCGATCGACGTCAAATTACGGGGTGATCCCGGCCAAATCGGGATGGTTGACAGGTATGGGCATGCGTACCAACCCATACGATGTCACCAGCACGCCTCAAGTGGCACACATGCACACACACCCATATGACATTACTGGAGGCATGCCGGCAACATCACATAGGTGTGTGGGTACATGCAGTATCTGCTCGCGTGCCTCTTCCTCCTCCTTGGGCACTTGGTCTCTAAAAGGTTCACCACCACTGCTCTCTAGAGTATTATATTTTGATGAATGTATCATCAATTTGCCTTTCCACATTTGATAATTTACTTTGAAGAGTAATATTTTCTTAGCTTTTCAACAGTTATATTTTTACTGGAAATAGATTTCTCTGGATTTGTAAAGGATTCACCTGTATCCATTACTACTTTGAAAATTTACTAGATTGCACTAAATAGATTGGTTTCTGGTAGATATTAGTTTCCTAAGAGCTTCTTTCCAACATTTCCAAGCTTGATACCAACAATAATCCCAAAATTTCCCTAATTGTCTGGACCACACAACTGCTTCTAGATAAATATTCATTTTTCTTTCTATGCATTTATTTGCTACCATCCGTGCACAGGATATATTCCTATACAAGTATTATTTATTTATTTATTAGTTTCAATTTATATTGCTGCCCACTTGCCAAAGCGACTCAGGGCGGCTTACAAACAATACATTACATTACAATATGTTGGTGTGGGCACAGGGGGAGAGACAGAGAAGTCCTCAACCTGCCTTGGCTTCTTCTTCCACCGGCTGTTGGTGTGGGCATAGGAGGGGCGGTGAATTCCTCAGCCTGCCCTGGCTTCTTCTTCCCCTGGCTGTTGGTGTGGACTCAGGGGGAGGGGCAGCGAAGTCCTCAACCTGCCCTGGCTTCTCCCCCCCCCCCCCCGCCGTTGGTGTGGGCAAGGGGGAGGGGTGGAGAAGTCCTCAACCATTAACAGGTCAAAAGGAAATTGAGCTAGATAAATCAACACCTGAATGGAACTGAGCATTAAATATGCAACTCTCGATCTTCCAAAATTATGCTAAGATTTAATTTCATTTGCCAGTGCCTCAATATCTTCTTTACAGCACACACAGTAACTTATGAGGTTATTCCTTCATTTTCCAGAAATTTAAGTAAAATGGAAAATGAACTGATTGAATGAAGGTAAAATCAGACTACTGTATCTTCAACTAAGCTGTTAGCAAGAGAAAATCCTTTATGAATAGAGAACATTCTGACCTTTAAATAAAATGGTGAAGATTTGAATTATGATTCTTTGCTAAGATTGCTATGAGCAAAGAAACCACCCAAAACTTAAATTTAAAGCATCTATCTAAAAAGGGGAGGGGTGAAGAGTGGTTTATAATGTATTTATATAAACTAGCAAATGAAATAAAGTTAAAATGTATTTCAGACTGAAACTTTATCCTGCATTTTGCCCAAAATCAAGTACAATGCTAACCGCCTATCCCTGTTTTACAACCTAATGACTGGGTGATTTAATGAGTCACTTCGATCAGGATCCCTGTAAGAGTGGTATGTGATTTACCATTATGATTGGCTTTGGCATTTTAAGTACTGTAATAATTAAAAAACAGATGGAAATATGTAACTTTAATACATTTAAGAGTTGACAGATTGTTCACCACCTTCCAAAACATCATATTCTTAACGTTCCAATCAATCAATGCAATGGAGCTGTGACAAGTCGTTTCAACACAGCAGTAAGAAACACACAATGTTAACATTTTCATAGGCCAGGCAGGAATTCTACCATTTTGTTTTATTTTACTTTTGTAACTCATGTGTTTAATACTAAGCTTTCCTACCAGAATTTATTTTTTTCTCCATTAAACACTGAATATGAACGATTGCATTTTGATGCCTCGATACACATTTATCTTGATAGGCTTAATATACTGGATACACTTTGATAGACTTCATTGCAAAAAGAGCCACTACCATCACCTCATTGCTGCAAATATCACCACCACTGCTACCTCCACCGTCATAGCTGCTAGTGTTATGAACTCCACCTTACCTCACTTTGCCTACAGAGGGAGTCAACCCTGCAGATTCAAGACAGTGAAGGAGTTCCTTTGCACCCCAACTCCTGGAATAATGAGGCAGACACAGTGTTGGAATTAAACTCAGGGCCGCTTTATTAACAACAGCTTCATAACTGAACTGTTTTGCCTATGGCAGGGGCTGAGTAGCGTGGATCTAAGTGATAGAGCCAAGGTGATCAACTTTACCTTCTCCACTCACATCTAGATGAATATCAGCTTAACCGGGATCGTCCTGTTCTTCAACAGTCCCCATCCTGGCTCACCATTTGGGTGCAATGGCCAATGCTGTTCTCAAGCCTCAAGGCAGTAGGCCAACTGCATGGTCAACGGTCAACGATCACTGAGAATGCCCTCCAGCTGGAAGCGGAAGCAAAGGTCTTCCGGCTTCCAGTCATTTGACATGCCCAGTGCCGTCCCTGAATAATTCTAGGCCTTCACCTACCATTTAACTATGTGCTACCCGCCAAGTGAACAATTTAGACCACCAAGTCAATTGACCCCAGTCCGCAACAGTGTGAAGAAGGCAAAAACACCACCCAAAGACAATCAGGGACATGTGCAAAAATTCCCACTCTGCCCCAAAGCAACCAGCTAATCCCACACTGCTACTTCGAGGGTGGGCGGGTGGGCTTTCACTCACCTACTGTGTGCCTTATAAGGAGACCTGGCTCCTCTCCCTGGCCAGGTACACCCCTGGGCGTTGCCAGCAGTCTGCCTCTCCCCAGGGAGGAGGGCAAAGCCATGCACCAGGGCAGGTGCCCTGGGACGTGGTACCTTCTAGTATCTGCTGAAAGCTCAAATGAAAGAAAATATAAACACCCTGGCAAGTCTATTCACTATCTATACAAATACAGTAAAACCTCGCATAAAGAGCACCTCGCTTAGAGACTAACTCACTTAAAGAGCAGAATTTTCTCTGAATGGTTGCCTCGCTTAACAACTAAAACCAACCAAAAACTCACTTAACAACTAAATCGGGGTTCACAATCCCTCCACCAGAAGTCATAATTGGTCATTTACTATGGCAGTGATGGTGCTTTTTCCAAGTGTTTCGCCTAAAGAGCAACTCGCTTAAACAGCAATCCCGTGGAATGCATTATGCTCTTTAAGCAAAGTACCACTGTACATTTTAACACATTTATAGCTACTACAAGAGATCAAAAACAAATATTGCATAGTTCAATGTCTTCTTCCGTGTCTAGGCCAGACATGAAACTGCCAAAATGAAGGTGAGTTCATTCTGCAGTTCCTTTCACCTGGCCCTAGTGTGAGAAATATTAACTGTGAGCACAAGGTTGCCGTTACTAGGGTACACCCGATTGTGGTTAAAAAATACCACAATCTTCAAGGAGGTTCTTTCTGTGTATCCCGCCTAGTTCAAGGTAAGCTTATTGGTTTTAAATTCTTGGGTGATTATAGTGGCAAAACCAAAGAATGTTGAGGAGATTTAGTGTGGGATGCAACAATATTTCCCTCTATGCTCAGAGTTTAAGATGGTGCAGAATGCATAAGTAACTGCTGAACATTGACATTAGAGGTTATGAAAGTTTACTTGGGGAAGACTTAAAGAGCTGGATGCTGGCAGAAACCGGCAGTTATCCCACCAAATTGTTCACCCCAGATACTCAGAAGTGAGATGTTTGGGACATGGCAAGGTATATCTTCAGGTCTGACAGCCCATACTTTCATGTCCGACTCTGGTTTGATCATTGGTATGCTCGTTAGTGAGATACTTTGTTATCATGTTGCCAATTTAACATCCAAAAAGTTGGCTGACAGAGAACCATGTTAATGAGCAGGTGCATGCTTTGAAAAGGTATATAAAAGCCAAGATTTGGGCCATTGCAGAGCTTATGCATAGGCCAGACTTCAGAGAAGTGTGCACATCTACTGATTCCTGGAGGTGGGGGAGCAAGTGTCATCATCTGCCATCCTTTCCCAAAGGCTCTTGACAAACTTAAGAGGCATAAGATTTTTCTCTATTCTTTTGCTGCTTGTGATTTTTTCTTTTTCTTTCTTGTCTCTGTAATAAAGTTTTGTCCCATTTTCTAAACAGATGTGTTCAGTGTTACCAGATTCCAAAAGGGCCCTTGTACTTCTATCTCCGGATGTGGCTTCATGACCACCCTGTTAGCCTCACCTGACCCATGCAAAGAGGTGTCATCTCAAAAGAAGGCATGTAGCTGCCTGTATCACATCAGTGGTCCCAATTTAGTCAACTTTGTCTTCCAGCCACTTTCTGGTGGTTAAAACAAGATTCTTTTTTATATCATGGAAGTCTATGTTGCCCTTCAAAGTGCTAACCAGGCTCTATCCTGTTTAGTTTCCAGAATTAGCCAAGAGTGGAGGTGCAAAGGACTATTCAAAGATAATAAGAAGTAAATTTGAAGTATAATAATAATTTTGTGTCAGAAATTATTCTGGGTTGGAAGGATCTTTGTGGAAGAAACTCCATTCAGGGAATGCCCAAATGAGGCTCCTTTCATGTTCCCAAAAACTGGGACAGGAACGGGCACTCAATTCATCATGCAGTACTCAAGTCTCAAACTGCTGACTTGTCAGCCTTCCAGCTAACAAGGCGAGCTTCTTACCCACTAAGCCACTGCAGTGAAGTGTGCAGAAGCTACTTAAATGTGGCATGTACTTCCGGTACAGCAATTAAGATTTGAAAAGGCTGAGATCAATGCAATAACATCCCAGTCTCATTTCTAGGAAGAAATGTAGATGATTTGTGCTATGTGCAGTAATCAGAACTAGTCATAACAAAACAGTCTTTGACACGATTTTGAAACCAACCTTGGTGTGAGGAGGGCCAATTATTCTTCATTAAGTCCTTAATTATAGGTGCAGGTTAGATTTTGAATCCTGAATTTGGTGTTTGGTTCTGCAAATCACTTTCTAAGATTGGAAATATAATATATTGAAATAAACAACAAAAGGAAAAGCATGATAGCAAAGAAGTGTTGAAAGGGGAGCATTGATATATTTTGACAGGTACAGTTCTTTCTTCCTCATCTTCCTTGAAATCCTTTGAAGAAGATTTTCCCCATCTTCTTTTTGTAGGGTGTGGGTGGATGAGTGGGATGAAAGATGTAGTTTGTAAGAACATCTGCAAACAGTGAACCCCTCCTCCCTCTGGCTTTTAATCTTAAAAAATACCACCAGAAGTTTAAAATGTGGTTGCTACATGGAAGAAATTGCCACTACAGGACACTTGTTCATGTTTGTAAAGGCACCATAATTATCCATTGGTTGATTCCTAAGCTAGACAATCAAATCCAGTTGTTCTTCATGTATCAAATAGTTCCTAAACTAGACAATCAAATGTATCAAATAGTACCAGTTTCATGTATCAAGTAGTACAAATTTCACTGGATTGTTTCTAATTTGTCACTTTCTCAAAATATAACTTCCGTTGATATGTACAACAAGATTATATCTATACCAAGAACATAAAAAGTGTGAAATTGTTGAAATGGTAATCAGAATATAATATAACATCATCCAAATATTATCCTGAACTGTCAGTGAAAAAATTCCTTACCTTACAGAAATATAACCTTTGCTGTGTACAGACATTAGCCTCTAGCCTTGTCACTCCTAAGCACTAGAAAAGTAGATGGAAGCTTTGCATGTCGTGGCAAAATCTCAACCTAAGATTATCAACCAATGACACCATGATTTATATGCTTGCAATGCACGAGCACAGTGGTGCTGATTTCAGGATAACGTAGGAGACTCTGAGGCAGCATGGTCTTCTTGTTAAAAATAACATTAACTCTATCTCATGTTCAGCTGGGTTTTTATATGTGACCTGAATTGTTTCACCTTGCGACACTTTCAAGGCATTGTTTAGCCCATACAACTAAGGTTTTTTTTTTCTTGAAAAACTTGAGGAATTGTATTCCGCTGTTAAAATAACACATGCCATTGGATTGTTAAAGCATGTACTTCACCTAAATTCCATCATTTATCTGGAAGAAATATTTACCATGAGCTACAAAGCTTTGCAACACCATTTAAATAATGAAAACATTGTGGATATTGCTGTTAAGAGCATTACCTCACTTCACTGTGTGTGTGTGTGTAGGTGTGTGTGCTTTGGATCTTCATTGGAGCTGCCCTGTAAGAGAGAGAGAGAGAGAGAGAGAGAGAGAGAGAGAGAGAGAGAGAGAGAGAGAGAGAGAGAGAGTTTTACCTTTGCAGAGAAAAGGAACAGACTTTACCTTTCCTTTTAAAAAATCTGGCTTGTCAGTTGTTATTGCAAATTGAATTATATTAAATTTATTCTGCTCTCTTTTATATGTAGTTATTTGCATATGTGGTTAGAATCTAATTACCAATGTGAAGCACAATGCAAGTTTGCAACCAGAGATCACCCCACTGAAATGTTGAAGTTTGATTCACAACCTCACATGCAGCCTGTAGTTGGAATGACTGGGAGGGATTTTTCTGGGCTGGAGAAACTGCCTATTTGTCCAATATTAATCAACCATTCCTGCCAGGTTTTAATTCAAAGACAGCCCTGCCTCTCTCTTCTTTGTGTTCTTTCCCTCTTTGTTGGTTCATGTTGATTATTTTGTTGCTACCAATCAGTTTAGTTGGTTACCAGTACACATGCAGTAAGGAAAGCAGCATGCACACTTCTGAAATTTCAAGTAACTATAGTTAAAGAAATGTTTTTATTCTTTTTCCTATAAATGTCTCAGAGTGAGTTATAGAGATTTTGAGTGCCAGTTAATATGAAAAGGCTAGACTTTTGGAAGTACTGTATATCCCTATTCTCATCAGGGGGTCTCTTCACTTCTCCTGCTTTGTTAAAGGGAATTTTACCTGAATTTTAGAACTCTGCAACATGAAATAAAGCTTCTGCCCATGCAAAGGGTAGTGTGTTCCCCCTTAGGCAAGGAAACACACACACACAAGATATCATGTGCAGTGTAAAATCCAACAGGATTCAGGCTGGTATGACCAACCTATTTGTCACTGTTTGCAAGTCCTAAAAACAGAGGAAATGCTGCTCCCATTGATTGTTGGTTTCTCCCTTCTTCTAGGTGACATCTAGGAGAGAAATTATAATATTAAATATTCAGTAATATTATACTGTTATACTAGACTTTTCCAGGGAGAATAAAAATACCGACACTGACAGCAGATTTAGATTTTCTTGTCATTCTTCTGTCCTTTCTCTGAATCCAAGATTGCATGAAGCGACAATAATTTAAAGAACATGTATGTTTCTGGTTGCTGAACTGTCTATTTGTTAACAACAACAACAGAGAATGATTTGATTGTGACCTCTTGAGAGATGGGCCTTCACTAGATGAGTAGATTGCCTCAGGTTTTCTCAAGTCACATTTCCTGTTGCCTAGGACAGTGTAGGCGAACTTATGGCATGTGTGTCAGAGGTGGCACACACAACCCTATCTGTGGTCATGCATAGTGCCATGGGCAAGCCCTGCCCTGCGCCACTGGTGCCAATGGCAGAGCTGCTTCCCCAACCAACCGTCTCCCTCTGCCAATGGGGGTGGGGGCCCAAGAGGGGAGGCTGAAATCCCACCTGGGAGGTGGAGGCAGGCATGAGGTGAGGCAACCAGACACCCCCACCCCCATCCACTCCTAGGAGGAGGAGGCGGCGGCAATGCACACAACATTGATGGAGGCATGCCGGCGGTGTTGCATGGGGTGTGGGCACACATACTGTCTGCCCATGTGCTGCCTCCTCCTCCTTGGGCACTTGGTCTCTAAAAGGTTCTCCATCACTGGCCTAAGACAAGAACCTACGTTCACCCAAGTCATACCATTAATTCCTGCCCTAATTGGCAGAGGCAACTCCTAGATTTCAGACAAGGTTCTTTCCCATCCCTGCTATAGATATCAGGGAACAAAATGTCCTGCATGCTTTACATGTACTCTAGTCTGCAAGTGTTATGTATGGAATGCTATGCCTTTAAGAGGGATTGTAATAATGTAACCCAATGTATTGCAACAGTTACAATGAGCTACCGCTGCCTCTAGATGATATCAAGAGGCAGCTGATAGCGATCTACACACATGATACAAGTTAACCAATTACAGCCAGCTGCGGGAAATATTCCCGCCACAGGTAAACCTGATGAAGAATGCCATGCATCACAATGATGTCACGAATACAGTAACCAATGAGCAACCGTGTAACCAGTTTCAAATGTACCATGCTGCATAAAAGGAGCTGCACCTCTGCCATTACCTCATGTTCAGATTGCTTACTCTACAATAAAGATATGTTTGGCCTTATGAATGCTGCCTACCGCGTATCAATCTGCAAACATCAAATTGGCGACAAGGATGGGATATGGCTCCCCGAAGTTATAAGCTATCCAAGTTCGATGTCAACAACACTGAATCATGGGAGTTGTACGAGTGCCAGTTCAGGCACGCCATGGATGCCGAGGGCATTGAGGACGAGGAGAAGATGCGGTCTTGCCTCCTCACACAGATAGGCCTACCGGCACTAAGGCTCCTCATCAACCTACTTGCACCGAGGAAGGTTGATTTGGTCCCGCTTCCACAGATCCTCACGGCTCTAAGGGAACATTTCCAGCTGGCCGTGTCCATCTTCCCAGCCAGGGTCACCTTCCACAGGAGAGACCAGCAGCCGGGTGAGCCGGTGGCTGATTACGCGGCGGCACTTAGTTCAGCAGCCGCCCCTTGCCGCTGGAAGAACCTGGAAATATCACTGAGGGACCGGCTTCTGTGCGGTCTGTGGGATGAAGAAGTCCAGCGAAGGCTGATGGTCCGCGAACACCTTTCATTCCAGGCCGTCCTGCGAGAGGCTCAGGCGGCTGAAGTGGCGAGGTCCAGAGTTAGAACTTTCCAAGCAAAAAATGCCATGGCGGAAGGGCCACGGGCAGCCGTTCAGACCGCATGGCGCTCGCCCCGACCTCCAGCAAGCCCCCCATCATCTTCGGAGGCCTCTGCTCCAGCCACTTCCTGCTCCAGTGAGGACGATGACATCCAAAAGGTCCGGAAGAAGATGACCAAGACAAGCACCAGGAACAAGGAGGGCTGCCGATGCGACGGCAGTGGAGCATCCCACGACCGAAAGAAGTGTCCGTTCCAGAAAGCCGAGTGCCACAATTGCGGACGGCAAGGCCACATCGCCAAAGCGTGCAGGCAGTGGCAGAGAGGAGACTGAGTGTCAGCGGACCAGCCATGACAGAGGGCCGATGGCATCAGAAAGGTCTCCGATGCCACCACGACGGTAAACTGCATGTCTCTGGCACACCAACATTTCTTCGTTGAGGTACTGTTGCAAGGGGTCCTGGTTAGGATGGAGGTGGACTCTGGCTCGTCCTACTCCATTATCTCCCAAAAGGAATTTTTCAACATTCCCCCAATGCGTGCCCCAAATTTAAGGCACTCAAGTCAAATTTATGGGACGTGCAAGTCTACGGAATTCCGGTTTTGGGGTGGGGAATTTTATGGTCAGATTCAAGGGGTTCACAGAGACTGCCCCTAGTGGTCCTAAAACAAGGGTCCTGTTGCCTCCTGGGGACTCAATGGTTCACCCCCCTGGGAATTGAACTGTCCGGCATTAATGTTGTCAAGAATGACCCTGAGTGGTACGTGTGCGATGCACACCCAGCCATTTTCGAGAAGGGCCTCGGGACATACAGGGGCCCCCCAGTCTCGTTCGACCTGGACCCAGAAATCCGACCCATCAGGCTCAAGCCGTGGAGGGTGCCATTTGCCCTCAAGGACAAAATCAAGGCAGAACTGGACAAACTGGTGGGTCAGGGGATTTTGGTTCTGGTGGACTCTGCGGAGTGGGAAACTCCTATTGTTACGGCAATGAAGGCAAATGGGGAGGTTTGAATTTGCGCCGACTATAAGTGTACAATTAACAAGGCGATTTGCCCTAATGCGTACCCGGTGCCGGTAGTGAGCCATTTGCTAGCCACATTACATGGGGGTAAATGTTTTGCAAAGCTTGACCTAGCACAAGCCTATCAGCAGCTCACAGTTACGCCTACTGCCGCAGCTGCACAAACCATTGTAATGCACAAAGGTGCCTTCAAGGTAACACGCCTACAGTTCGGCGTGAACTCGGCCCCCGGAATTTTCCAATCATTGGTAGAACGCCTTCTCAAGGGTCTCCCCGGGGTCCTCCCCTACTTTGATGACATATTGATAACAGCAGGAAGTGAGGGGGAACTTGCCAAAAGACTGGATAAAGTCCTGACTGTGTTCGAGAGAGCGGGACTGAGATTAAGACGTGAAAAATGTGTGTTCTTAGCGAGGGAGGTTGAATTCTTAGGGTTTAAAATAACCCCTGATGGTGTTATGCCCTCCGATTCAAAAGTTGCGGCTGTTCGAAATGCCCCTTGCCCCACCATGAAACCAGAGCTGCAGTCCTTCCTAGGGCTCCTAAATTTCTATCATTCCTTCTTGCCAAGGAAAGCATCCGTAGCAGAGCCACTGCATCGTCTTTTAAAGAAAGATGCGGTTTGGCGGTGGGGGGACAGCCAGGAGAAGGCATTCAAAGAGTTGAAACAGCTCCTCTCCTCTGAAGCAATTTTAACCCATTTCGACCCGAAGAAGCCCATGGTATTAGTGTGTGATGCTTCACCAGTGGTGATGGTGGTGGTGCTGTGCCACGTGTTGGAAAACGGGTGGGAAGCCCCGGTTGCCTTTTATTCCAGGTCACTCTCAAAGGTGGAGCGCAATTACGCACAAACAGATAGAGAGGCTCTCGCTATAGTCACGGGAACAAAGAAATTCCATGATTTCCTCTACGGTCGGAGGTTCACCATTGTCACTGACCACAAGTCTCTACTGGGGATTTTCACCACGAACAAGCCCACACCCCAGATTCTGTCCCCAAGAATGCTGCGGCGGGCAATTTTTTAAAATGCTTACTAGTACACACTGGTCTACCACCTGGGCAAAGAGATCAGCCACAGTGATGCGCTCTCCCGGTCCGCCCTCCCAGGGCTTGGGGAAGCAGACTGCGAGGTGGAGGGAGATCACCAAGTGTTGCTGATCGAATCCCTCGACTCCCCACCCATAAGGCACACAGACCTCGCCAAGGCTACAGTGAAGGACAAGGTTCTGTCCCAAGTAATCTTATGCTGGCCCACAACTCCGCCAGCCGAGGAGTTTCGAGCGTTTTTCCAAAAAAGGGTTGAGCTTTTGTTAGAGAGGGGTTGCCTCCTCTGGGGCCAACAGGTGGTCATTCCTGAGGCACTACATGCAAGGGTGCTCAAGTTGCTGTATACCAGCCACCCGGGAATCGTGCGCTCAAAGACTTTGGCCAGGAGTTACTTCTGGTGGCCCCAGATAGATGCGGACATCAAACAATTGGTGGGCATGTGTGAGAATTGCCAGAGTTCTCGACCTGAGGTGTCCCGACTTCCTCACAGAGAATGGGACAAAGCCCACGGACCATGGTCTCGATTACATATCGATTTTGCTGGTCTCTTTCGAGGCTCTATATTCCTCCTCGTGGTCGATTCCTTCTCTAAGTGGTTAGAGGTCATCCCTATGTCCAACACCTCCTCAGCAGCAACAATCAAACAGTTGCGCAAGGTGTTCAGTTGTCTTGGACTGCCCGATGTGCTTGTCTCCGACAATGCCAGTACTTTCACGTCCGCAGAATTCCAGGCATTCCTAGAGAGAAATGCTATTCGGCACATCACCTCAGCCCCTTTCCATCCCACTACTAACGGGCAGGTTGAATGCCAAGTGCGTACCACCAAAGAAGCGCTTAGGCATATGGGTCCCAGGGATTTGTACCTGCAACTGTGCCAGTTCCTCATCTGTTACCGGACAACTCCCCTGGCATCCGGTCTATTGCCTGCGGAGATCCTAATGAACAGGAGACTGTAACCCTTTTTGATCAGTTGGATCCAACCAGGGTGGAGGAGAAAGGGAGGAATATTGAGATGGGAAGCACAAAAGTATTCGCAGTAGGGGACCTGGTGCATTGCAGAAACTATGTGGCCAATGGCCCGGCATGGGTCCCAGGGGTTGTGATCAAATAGACCGGGCCAGTATCGTACAAAGTAGAAACCAGCGCAGGTTTACTGTGGTGAAGACACGCTGACCAACTCAGATGTTGGGTCACGGACATCCAGGGGCAGGCCAGCCTGGGGGACGAAAGCAACCAGGGGGCAGACAACCCAAGTGAATCAATGTTAGGGTCCTCTCCCACCCATTTATTCCAAGGGGGAGACACAGGGTACTCCCCACAAGGGGACTCCCACAGAGAGACAGAGTACCTTCCGCCCCACAGCAGGGGTGCACGTACAAATCTGTGCCCTTTGTACCCACCAGGGGGGGAAGAGCCCAATGATTTAGTGTTTGATTTTTTGGACCGGGGGGGGGAGTTTGCGGAGTGGTCCCCCACCCATCCGAGTGAGAAGTGGGGTTTTAATTTAGTCCCAAACACCCCTGGTCCTCCGGCCTTTGAGTCCACCCCTTCCCAAGCAGCGACACAAACACCCATGGAACTGCCCGCTGCATGGAGTGGCAGATGGGACCTAGCATTAAGGTATTCTTCCTCGCTCCCGAGTTTCATGCTAGGAAGGTCCCCGGCCACTGCGGGGACAAAGCAAGGTTTCAAGTCACAGCTGTTTATTCCTTTCTCGCCCCCAAGTTCACAAACAGAGCAGTGTTTCTGATAGGCAGTTAACGAGTCTTGTTTTCCCATTGCAGGATGAGAGTCTGCGGAACACAGAGCCCCTGGTTCACCTGAGCTCAGCCAAGTCGCTGTACGGCCCAAGCGAACTTGCAGGAAACCACAATGGTTAAGGGACTTCGTCCCATCCTAGGGGGGGGGGGTGGAGTGTTATGTATGGAATGCTATGCTTTTAAGAGGGAATGTAATAATGTAACCCAATGTATTACAACAGTTACAGCGAGCTACCGCTGCCTCTAGATGGCATCGAGAGGCAGCTGATAGCGATCTAAACACATGATACAAGTTAACCAATTACAGCCAGCCGCGGGAAATATTCCTGCCACAGGTAAACCTGATGAAGAATGCTGTGCATCACAATGACGTCACGAATACAGTAACCAATGAGCAACCGTGTAACCAGTTTCAAATGTACCATGCTGTGCCTCCGCCATTGCCTCATGTTTAGATTGCTTACTCTACAATAAAGATGTGTTTGGCCTTATGAATACTGCCTACCGCATATCAATCTGCAAACATCAAAGCAGGTTTCTTCCACCACACAACACATAAACTTTTCTGAAGGTATGGAAAGCATCCACCTGGTAAAACAGAAAAGCATTCTCCAGTTACTCCAGTTTAGCTGACCTTTAATGCCACCTATTATGGGCTGCAGTTATTTCCCCTCCCTAGTTTTCCTCAAGTTAGCAATGGCACAGAACAACAGGCGTAGACTTCACAAAGGTTTCAGATGCAATTGTATTTACTATTCTGTAGAATAAAAGCAGCCTTGTTTGCAAGACCTTAGTTGAAAGCTGTATTTATTTTCTTAATCATTTAGTCCACATTATGAGCTATTTAGACAAAAGGTGTGCACACACACACAGACACACACACACACACACACGACCTCAAAGGCTTGGAGCACCTTTTTAAAATCTCCACTAAATTTATAATACTTAAATAAATTATAGAGTAACTGGCCATACTTGGGATTATTGGAGCATAAGCACTTTGTGAATCTCAGTTAGGAGTTTAGAAGTGCTCTCTTGACCTGGGTTCTTTTCCTTTCTCTTTAGACTACAGGTATGAAAAGAATTAACGTCCTAAACTGGAAAATGTTAAAGCACCCTAGAAATGCAACTGGGAAGTGCAGTTTCATAAAGGAAAGTGATTTTGTATTGGACCTTTTCAATTGATGCAGATATTTTGTAATGACAAAAAATATGACTTTAATTGTATGCAATTATTCACCATGTTGCAACATTTTGTGTTTTTAGCTGTTACTCAATTTAACTGTGTGCCAGAATGCATCACGGGTGGCATTATAGCGAATTTGTGCTTCCTTTTGCCATTTTTAAAAATAAAATAAAATGAGCCCACTTCTTTTCTTAAACACTGTTCTGGGATTCTTCCCATGTGAACCTTGCTAATCCATAGAATATGCAGAAGGCAGAAAAAACCATTTCAGGCAAAGTATGAAGTACTTAATTTATTTCTTTTTTAAAATATTTTTTTATTAGAATTTTTAACACAAAATACACAATAATACAACAATAATACAAACGTTAAAAAATAGAAGAAAAACCAAACAATTTTTCACAACCTATCCTAATACATTATTAAAACTATCTTTATGAAAACAAGTACCAAAAAACCCCATCATGACAATTAAATCTTTTAAACTAAATTTTGAATATAGCTTAGTAATTAATTTCTATTCTCAATAATAATAACAACAACAACAACAACAACAACAACAACAACAACAACAACAACAACAACAACAACAACAAAAACAAAAATACTAATAGTACACCCAGTGCTTTTTACAATGCCCAGGGGAAATCAGAGTGTCTTAGTATTTTCGTTCCAGAAACCTCTTTGATCAGGTACAGGTCTACTTATTTCATCCCCTCTAAGTGAGTAATCCACGAAAGCCTGCCAAATGTTCCAAAATTTGTTCTCTTTAATAATGCCCCTTTTTATTTATTTCCCAAGTTAATTTATCATTCAATGCTAAACTCCACATTTCTTTATACCATTCTTCAATCTTTATATTTACATCATTTTTCCAATTTCTAGCAATACATTGTCTACCCGTTGTAAGCATTATTTCTAATAACTCTTTTTCCTCCTTGTTTATATTAAAACATTCCACATCTGTTAACATAGTGATACCTGACCCCAGTTTAATTTTCTTACCCATAATTTCACCAATCTCTTTCTCAACTTTTTTCCAAAAGTCTTTGACAACAATACAACTCCACCACATATGTTCATATGTTCCTATTGTATCTTTACATCTCCAACACATTTTATCTTTTTTATTATCAATCTGGTGCAACCTTACTGGTGTCAGATACCACCTCCACAACATTTTATAATTATGTTCCTTTATTCTAACCGACATAGTTCTCATTATCCTCTTTTTCCATTTATTCCTCCATATATCGTTTTCTATTTTTAAATTCAATTCTTGCTCCCAACTTGTTTTCAAGTCATCCTGTGGATTACCCACCTTATTTAAAATTGCATACAATTTACTAACTATTTTAATATTTCTATCTCCTTTTCTTATTTTTGAAACCAACTCCTCAAACTCCGTCTTCTCTCTTTCCAGCTCAGGTTCTCTCAAATATTTACTATTCCATTTATTTACCAGCACTATCTGAAACCAATTCAAATTCATTTGCCCAAACAAATTTGTTCTTCTATCAATATCCATACAGGTCCGTAACCAGTCTTTCACGGGTGGTATTATAGAGAATTTGTGCTTCCTTTTGCCATTTTAAAAATAAAATAAAATGAGCCCACTTCTTTTCTTAAACACTGTTCTGGGATTCTTCCCATGTGAACCTTGCTAATCCATAGAATATGCAGAAGGCAGCAAAAACCGTTTGAGGCAAAGTATGAAGTACTTAATTTATTTCCAATAAAAGATTTGTAAATAATGCTAGTTTCATCACTGTGAGTAAATCTTTATCAAAACATGAAATGAAATTACCACCATGAAAACACTTGGTATAAAGAAAATGCACTTAATCTTCAGTAATATGTTAAATGATATCTTCAATGCAATAACATGGTTCAAATTTGAAATGAACAAACAATGTATATACAATCAAACCTTTGAATTTTTCTTGAAACCAAATCTTGTAATAGGCTTTTCGGTATTATTCTTCATCAGAAGTATGTTCTTTACTATAAATAGAATAAAAGGACTTCAATAATATAACAGTCAAAATCACATTTAAGCACATTTAAATCCAGATAGAGAGAATTATAGTAGAATGAGCACAATATAGTCTTACCAATAACGCGTTGAAAATGGACTCAAAAGCAAACTCTTATTGTGCCAAATGACGTTAAATTTCAAGTATGAGCTTATTCCTTAAATATCATGTCAAGACCTCACCTGTTCTAAACTATCATAACAACCTTAAAGTAAAATACTCAGAAAAGTCAATGAGAATTGCAACAATGAATCTAAGGAGGCGGGTAAGCCACCCGGCATTTACAAATAGCATGATAATTCTCACTATTAAATCCCCCCGGGGTCAAGGATTTCAAACGGTGAATAAAAAAAGCTTCACGTTGCAACAGAACTCTTTCAATAAGCATTGTATTTACTACCCTTCTTGTCAAGTCCATCATGCTTCACCTTTTCATAAAGCCAACCTGATCTGTGTTTATATAATTGCCCCAAAAGGTGTTTAATCTATTTGTTAAAATGGCATTGAAGATTTTTGCATCCTGATTAATTAGTGCAATAAAGTAGTCCTAATTCGGGTGCAATGCAGGGCTTCCCCCCTGGCTACACCCAACATACCACACTCACAGTGTGGTAGTAAAATATTTGGGAGCCCACCACTGAGTACATGGGGTTGTAGATGGGAGTCACTCATTGACCTGATTATAGAGAAAAATATAGGAAGCATTACGGACGGAGCTATAATGATTGAAGACCTTCACAGCATAAGAGAAACTGTACTTTCTTTCCTCTGAGATTTCATTTTGTTTTAGTCAAACTATTTTCAGTCTTTCTAGATAATAAAATACTTGGTTTTAGCATATTAAAAGACTGAGAGAAAAGTGGATGAGTAAGGTTGCACAAGGACCTATTTGGGGATCTGTAAGAATGTTTAAGGAGGAGGAGAGCCGGGCGAGCGGCTAAGGGGCCTGCCACCGCTGCCGCCGCCGGACAGCCACCCCAGCCGGGGGTGAGGAAGGAGGAGGAGAGCCGGGCGAGCGGCTAAGGGGCCTGCCGCCGCCGCCGCCGGCGGACAGCCACCCCAGCCGGGGGTGAGGAAGGAGGAGGAGAGCCAGGCGAGCGGCTAAGGGGCCTGCCACCGCCGCCGCTGCCGGACAGCCACCCCCAGCCGGGGGGTGAGGAGGAGGAGGAGAGCAGGGCGAGCGGCAAAAGGGCCTGCCGCCGTCGCCGCCGGGCAGCCACCCCCAGGGGGGGTGGGGGGGTGAGGAGGAGGAGGAGAGCCAGAGTTCCAGGCAAAGGATAAGTAACAGATATGCAAATGTAGAAGAACTAATATAGCAACTGACATAGAGACTTTATACTGACTAAACATAGAAACTGACATAGAGACTGTATTTTAAAGTGTGATAATATGCATGATAATATGTTGTCTTAAATGTGTTAAATTTTTAAAAACTGTGATAAAATGTATGAGGAGAGAAAAATGGCGCAGACACCGGCAACCACGCCAAAAATCTTGCCAAGAGAACCCTATTGACCAAAACAAAAGGCAAAACAAAAGGGCAGGCTAGGTGATACAGGATGCTTAACACCACAGAGGGGAGAAAGGGGAGGGACAGGAAGGGGGGAGGGGAAATGCAATGTTGTAAGGAGCAATACTGCATAGGGACATGGAATGTGAGATCAATGAACCAAGGAAAACTGGAAGTGGTAAAAAGTGAGATGGAAAGAATAAGCATTGACATCTTGGGCATCAGTGAGCTAAAATGGACAGGGATGGGTGAATTCAGCTCTGGAAACCATCATATCTACTACTGCGGGCAAGAAAACCTTAGAAGAAATGGAGTAGCCATAATTGTCAACAAAAGAGTGAGAAAAGCAGTAATGGGATACAATCTCAAAAATGACAGAATGATGTCAGTCAGAATTCAAGGCAAACCTTTCAATGTCACTGTGATCCAAATATACGCACCAACCACTGGTGCAGATGAAGCCACAATGGACCAGTTCTATGAGGACTTACAACACCTCATAGAACAGACACCAAGAAATGATGTCCAAATTATATTAGGAGACTGGAATGCCAAAGTAGGAAATCAAAAAGTGGAGGGAATAACAGGCAAATTTGGTCTTGGAGTACAGAATGAAGCAGGGCAAAGATTGATAGAGTTCTGCCAAGAGAACGCACTGGTCATAGCAAACACCCTCTTCCAGCAACACAAGAGGCGACTTTACACATGTACATCACCAGATGGCCAACACCGAAACCAGATTGACTACATACTCTGCAGCCAAAGATGGAGAACCTCCATACAGTCAGCAAAAACAAGACCTGGAGCAGACTGTGGCTCAGATCACAACCTATTGATCGCAAAATTCAGGCTTAGACTAAAGAAAATAAGGAAAACACGGAGACCAGAAAGATATCACCTAGACAGCATCCCTAAAGAATACGCGGTGGAGGTGATGAACAGATTCAATGGCTTAGACTCAATAGATAGAGTGCCAGAAGAATTATGGACAGAGAGGAGGGACATCATGCAGGAAGCAGCAAAGAAAACCATACCAAAAGAAAAGAAGAGTAAGAAAGCAAAGTGGTTGTCTGATGAGGCTCTTAAAATAGCAGAGGAAAGAAGGAACGCAAAAGTCAAAGGAGAAAGGAAAAACTACAATCATTTGAACACAGAATTTCAAAGAAAAGCAAGGAGAGATAAGGAAAACTACCTAAAAGAACAGTGCAGAGAAATGGAGGAAAACAACAAAAGAGGCAGAACCAGAGATCTTTTCAAAAAAATTGGGGAAATTAAGGGAACATTTAAAGCAAAAATGACCATGATAAGGGACAAAGAAGGAAAGGAGCTAGCTGATGCAGAAGAGATTAAGAAAAGATGGAAAGAGTACACAGAGGAACTCTACAAAAAGGACCTCAACACTCCTGACAATCACAATGATGAAGAAGTAGAACCTGAGCCAGACATCCTGGAGAGCGAAGTCATAAAGGCCCTAAAAAGCACTGAAACAACAAAGCTAGTGGAGATGATGGTATCCCAGTTGAATTCTTTAAAGCGCTAAAAGATGACGGCGTCAAATTACTGCATTCAATATGCCAACAGATTTGGAAAACAAAACAATGGCCACAGGATTGGAAAAGATCAGTATACGTCCCAATCCCAAAAAAGGGCAATGCCAAAGAATGTTCAAATTATCGAACAATCACGCTCATCCCACACGCAGTAAGGTGATGCTCAAGATAATACAGGATAGACTTCAGCAGCATGTGGAAAGAGAATTACCAGAGGTGCAGGCAGGTTTCAGAAGAGGCAGGGGGACTAGAGACCACATTGCCAACATACGCTGGATCATGGAGAAAACAAAGGAATACCAGAAACAAGTTTATTTCTGTTTTATTGACTACACTAAGGCATTTGACTGTGTGGACCACAACAAGATGTGGCAAGTAATTAAAGAGATGGGAATACCAGAGCACCTCATATGCCTCCTGAGAAATCTGTACATGAACCAAGAAGCAACAGTTAGGACAGAACATGGAATGACAGAGTGGTTTGGAATAGGAAAAGGAGTAAGACAAGGCTGCATTTTGTCACCATGCCTATTCAACCTATACACAGAGCACATAATGCGCAGTGCAGGGATGGAGGAATCACAATATGGGATTAAAATCGCTGGGAGAAACATCAATAATTTGAGATATGCAGACGATACCACCCTAATGGCAGAAAGTGAGGAAGACCTAAAGAATCTCTTGATTGGGCTGAAGGAGGAGAGTGCAAAAGCTGGCTTGAGACTAAATATCAAGAAAACCAAGATAATGGCAACAGGCCCAATCAGTTCATGGAAGATAGGCGGGGAAGAAGTAGAAGCAGTGACAGATTTTACTTTTCTGGGATCAAAGATCACTGCAGATGGGGATTGTAGCCATGAAATAAAAAGGCGACTGATTCTTGGGAGACAAGCAATGAGAAACCTGGGGAACATAGTGAAAAGCAGAGACATCACACTGAAAACAAAAATTAGAATAGTCAAAGCAATGGTTTTCCCAGTAGTAATGTACGGATGTGAGAGCTGGACAATTAGGAAGGCTGAACGCAGAAGAATAGATGCCTTTGAAATGTGGTGTTGGAGGAGGGTTTTGAGAGTCCCCTGGACAGCGAGGAGAACAAATAGGTCAATCTTAGAAGAAATTAACCCTGAATGCTCACTGGAAGGTCAAATAGTAAAGATGAAGCTAAAATACTTTGGACATCAAATGAGAAGGGAGGATTCACTTGAGAAGGCATTGATGTTGGGAAAGGTGGAGGGCAAAAGAAGAAGGGGGAGGCCAAGGATGAGATGGCTAGATGGCATTGTAGACACAATGGGCACAGAGCTGGGAGGGCTGAGGGGGATGGTGGAGGACAGAGGCGCCTGGAGAGCAATGGTCCATAGGGTCGCAAAGGGTCGGAACCGACTGTGCGACTGAACAACAACAAAAGAATGTTTAAGGTGACTCTTTCCAGAATTTTTGAGGTAAAATACACAAAAGTGATTTACCATTCCCTTCTTCTTGGGCACTCAGGAATGTGCAGGTCAGATCGTGGAGAATTGAACTTGCAGCCTTTGGTTTTGCAGCCAGATACTTACTGTAAATTACTGAGCTGTTCAACCAGCTATCTTCATATATACATTATTTTCTGCCCCTTGGACCTTCCATGAGCCACAGAGACTGAAAAAGTAGTGCAATATGCAAGAAAATTAAAAATTGTGGCTCAAAATTCACTTTCAGTATTGAAAAATGGGTATTGTAAGGAGTTAAGAATGACTAGGAGAGTCTGATCTGGAGGTTTCTGGGGGATTTAAAAATGGAGCAGAGGAAGGCTAGAATCCCCAAAAACCAGCCTTGGAGGGATGCATGTGACCCCACGAGTCAGAATTTGTCCATCCCAATGTACAACACAATATTTATAAAACATGTAAGAATGTCTTTGACCATGAATTATACAACTATTTCTAATTGCTCTTGAAAAATTATTTTATTGGAAACATGTTGCATTGTTATCAAGCTGAAAGGTTTCCTGCTTATGTATGCTCATCTTGTGATACTTGTTCTTTTCCAGAGATAAAACCTCCTACACAAATACCAGAATTTTAACTTATACAACACTTAATAGGACTGTCTCTAATGACACCATTCAGGTGTCACACAAAATCATATCGCATAGAATACTTTCCTCCTCTATTTTTGGCTCTTCCTGAGATATACAGTACTGTACTTCAACTAGAGAAATAATATACACTAACAACTACCAAGGGTTTGGTTGAGCTGACAGGTTGTGATTCATGCTGGGACTGCTGACTGTTATTTAGTGTCATGATGTTGGGATTATTATTCAGTGTCATTTAGTGTTATGATGTTGTTTTATGATATGATATATTTATTTATTATTTTAGTTATTTATTTAGATTTATATACTGCACCAATCAATAGACTCTGGGCGGTGTACACAGTCCAGTGAACACCTCACTGGTTGCTCAGCAAAACTTAAAAACAATAAAAAAAGAGTTAAAAGCCCTTCAATAAAACCAATTACAAGAGGGGTAAAACCTCAGATGAGCCAAAAAGGAGAGCTTTTTGGCAATCCCGGCCCCCAGACCCATTCCGCTAACCATGTTTTCAATTCTCTCCTAAATGGTAGCAACTGGGCCTGGGCGAAACGATCACACCCCACCACCGCATGGACCACTGCATTCTGGACCAACTGCAGTCTCCGAATGGTGATCAAGGGCAGCCCCATGTAGAGCGCGTTAAATAGTCCAAATGGGAGGTGACCAGGGCATGGGTGCCCATGAGCAAGGCCTCCTGGTCCAAGAGTGGGCACAATTGGTTAATGACACGCACTTGCCCAAAGGCCCTCCTGGCCACAGCCGTAGCCTGGAGCAGAAGGTGCGAGTCCATGAGGACCCCCAGGTTGCGGGCTCTAAAAAAAATTACTACCACACTGTGGGTGTGGTATGGTGGGCATGGCCAGGGGAAAGCCCTGCGTTGCACCCAAATTAGGACTACTTTATTTCAAAACTTGGATGGGCGGAACCAGCCAAAATTTATGCTACTGGTTCGGGTGAACTGGTGCGAGCCTGCTGATGCCCACCACTGGACAGGGGTCAGAAAGGTGCAAGTAGGAACCCTGTAGGGGTAGCTTAATGTGCTGCAGCAAAGACTTCATTTGATTGCTGTCTGTAAGAAAGAGCACAACAGCCTGTACCTGTAGCACTTCAAACAGCAAATAGGCTATGTTGGCAGCCTCTTTAACAGCTAGAGGAAGAAACATATGGCTGAAATGCAAACCCACATACCTCACACTGCCATCTTGGCAGGTGTTCACTCCTGACATGGACTATTCAGTTGACAAAGCCACTTGCGTTTTTGATAGAAGCAAGCAAGAAATGTGTGGATGTGGAGATGTCTTCTTCCCTTATGCAAATTTCATTTCTTCTGACTGCAATCATTAGCCTGATCTTGGAGCTATATTAAGGATTGACTACCATTCATCATTATGTGCTTTATTTATCAACATGTGAAAGATAAAATGATGTATTTTCAATACATGCCAGTATTTTCTACTGATTGTAATAGTGCTACTATTAAAAGAGTATCTGGGCCAATAAAACAGATGCAGAAACCCTTGCTTGATTTCTTGCTTAAGCATGAGTTGCTAGATTATGATACATCTGCCTCTGTAATTTACATTGGAAATAATAAATATGGAGACGATGTAATTGCATTTCAGAAATTTAAACGTGGCATCCATTTCAGCAACTGCTTGTACCATGTACCTACATGCCTGTATATTATTATTCTCCTACCTTGCCTCCCCCACCCAATCACTCTTCATTCTAAGAATGAAGATGTTCTCTTTAGCAGTGGATGTATTGCAGAATTAGAAAAGCTACACTTACTGATGAGAAAACTCAATTATTTCTACTAATGATAGAATCCTGTCATTTCATAAAACAGGTTAAAAGTACTGTTCATAGTCCATTCATTATTTTTTATTCATATGTGATGTATACCATTTGTAGTTTTTAACATGTCAACCATTTTCTTCTATTTTTCCCCTTGACATTGATCAGAAAATTTAAGGCTACATCCAGTTATTCATCTGTATGTGAGTGAAGAAACGACAGTTAGGACAGGATACGAAACAACTGATTGATTTACAACAGGAAAAGGAGTATGACAAGCGGGGTGTATGCTGTCACTCTGCTTATTTAACTTATATGCAGAGTACATCATGTGTAATGCAGGGCTGGATGAAGCACAAACTGGAATTCAGATTGCTGAGAAACATCAACAACCTGAGATAGGCAGATGATACTACCCTACCGGCAGAAAGTGAAGAAGACCTACAGAGCCTCTTGATTAGGGTGAAAGAGGAGAGTGCAAAAGCTGGCCTGAAACTCAACATAAAAAAAAACAAGATCATGGCATCCAGCTCCATCACTCCCTGGCAAATAGAAGGGGAAGGACATTGACAGACTTTACTTTCTTGGGATCTAAAATCACTGCAGATGGTGACTGCAGCCATGAAATAAAAAGATGCTTACTTCTTGGGAGGCAAGCTATGGCAAACCTAGAGCATAATAAAAAGTCTGCATAGTTAAAGCAATGGTCTTCCCAGTAGCAATGTATGGCTGTGAGAGCTGGTACTTAACGAAGGCTGAGTGCAGAAGAATAGATGCATTTGAACTGTGGTGCTGAAGGAGACTCTTGAGAGTCCCCTGGACTGCAAGGAGAACAAATCAATTAATCCTTTAAAAAAATCAACTCTGATTGCTCCTTAGAAGGACAAATACTAAAGCTGAAGCTCAAGTACTTTGTTCATTAAATGAAAAGAGAGGACTCATTGGAGAAGGCCCTGATGCTGGGAAAAATCAATGGCAAAAGGAGAAGGAGGTGGCAGAGGATGAGATGGCTAGATGGCATCATTGACACTGTGGGTGTAGATCTGGATGGGCTACGGAGGATGGCAGATGACAGAGGAGCCTGGTGTGCAATGGTCCATGAGGTCACAAAGGGTCAGACTCAACTGTGCGACTGAACAACAACAACAACAACAACAAATCCAGTTATTCACAAATAGTCTAATCTAAGATGTTTTATAGAGGTGTGACACTAGACACACTTTTAATAATATTGGCCAGAAGCCAACTGGTTGTCCACAATCTGCACATATGAAACTGCAGATTTTGCTGCAGCAAAATCCCTGCTAAGTAACAAAGTGCTGGACATGTTCCTGGGCACGTTCCCGATCACACACTTGGATGCACAAGCAATAACACAATCAGCATATTATTAATGAGCAATTTACTACTGCCCCAATGCAATTTCACTTGCTTAAATGTACAGTAGATCACCAGGAGAATTCTGGCCATAATATTTATTTTTCACCTGGCCCATTTTAAATCTCAGTCCCATCACTGATTATGAACAAATGTTACACTGAGTATCTATACCTATAAATCCAAGCGTTAACCATTGGAATGTAACAAAGGCTCCCGCACCCGTCCACACTATCCTGTACCGAGCCACCTGCATTCGCCCAAACCCGGTACGGAGGTAACTGAAGGGTTGAGAAACACGCCAATGGGGCAAGAGGCCCATGAATGCGAACAAAGGGAAACAACTTCAATTCCCAACATTCTTTGCGCCGCACCGTGCCACAGCCAATCAGGCTGAGAGGCATGAGCAAAAAGAATGTTGGGAAACACAGAGCGACCAATTAAAATCGAGCCGCATGAAAAAAACCACCGCACGAATGCAAACCACAAATGCAAAACTACAAGAAGAGGGACTCCTCTCCTCCACACTACCCCACCAAAGACACAGCGAGACCACCGCCGGCCTCAAGGAAAGTTGAGCTGGGGTGGGGGGAAAAACCAAAAACAGGCAGCAGTTCATCAGGGGAAGCACCCTCCCTGGTGGATGACTGGCTGATGCCTTTGTACTTCCAAATACAAAAGCAACAGCCAGCAATCCGCAAGGAAGAGCACCACCCCTTACGGATCGCTGCCTGCCCATCTCCGGTTAGGTAAATCAGGAGAAAAAGGAGACAGAGAAGAGAGAACCATTGTTAGGCAGAGAAAGCTCTTCTCTGCCTCCTCCTTCTCCCCTGACCTACCTAACGAACATTCCCGGGAGAAGAATGGGCTGACTGCCTCCTCCTCCTTTCCCCCATTGCTGCATCGAAACCAAAATTCAAAGCAGCAATGGGGAAAAGAGGAACCAACAGGCAGCCTGTTCTTCACGCTAAAGTAACCACCAAAAACAAACACCAAAATTAATAAAAAATAATAAAACAAAAATAAATCAATAATTTAAAAAACAATTAATAAACAAAAACCCACAAAATACTCAAACAAAATCATCCACAATAACACAAAACCACATAAAAACACCTAACTACAACATGAAAAAACCACAAATTACACAAACAAAGAAAAACTAATTACACAAATAAACAACAATGAAATAAGAAAAATTAAACAGAATCAGAAATAACCAAACCAATTAAACAAACCTAAAACTCAACCAAAACAAAAAGAACAAACAGAAATACCTCCCAGCCCACCATCACAAAAGCAAAACAAAGAAAGCCAAACAACTCACCAGCACGTCCTCCCTCCATGGCGACCGGAACAGAAATGAAGAAACAAAGATGACTTACCGGAAGAAGCCCCACCCAGAGGCCAGGAGAGAAAAAACAGTGAAACTAAAACAAAACCTCTAGCAGCCCCACCTACAGGGCAGAATAGTAAAAACAACTCAAAAAGACACAACAGCCCCACCTACAGGCCACAAGAGTAAAAACAAGTCAAAAACATAACAATAAATCAAACATTTACACAAATCACAAACATATGTCAAAAAAAATAAACAGATTTATAACATCCTGTGTTGAGTTTTAACTCAAATAAAAACCCAAAACATCTAAACACCGTTTAACAACATTGAATGTAAAAAACATGTACTTTCACATTTTTAAAATATTACCTACAGTACAACCATTAACAACCCCCCCTCCCCCACAAATTTATATCATCCTTTGTTCTTTTTTTAATCCACAAAAAGAAAAAAGCCCAAAAGCTGATCACAGTTTATAACAACCCGGCAACGCCGGACAACCTCTGCTAGTATAACATATAATTCATGACTTGATATGATTGTTGTTGCTCTTAAAGGGGCTTAATAACACATTGCATATAATAGTAAAATACAATGTAGTGGCAAGGGCCACTAAAGGGCTATGGAATCCCAGCACAAATGACCCTGCAATTTCTAATGGTCATTTGATTGTAGTTATACACTAGAGGCATGGTTTGTTAGGTGAAGGGTTTACACTGGCAGCCACTACTTTAGCATGACCCTATATTTCTGTTTTAATGTACAGTACTTAGTTCTAACATGCAGTATGGTAAGGTCAGGGACATTTGACAGCATTCTCGGCTCAATGCCTGGGATGACATAAAAGGCAACCATTTGGTGTAAAGCTTCACAATACTTGTGGAATGAAGTTATTGGGGAGCACTTTGAAGAACCATAGATTGGGAAGTCTTTTAGAGGGTTTTAACAGTGCTTTGAAAACATACCCATTATATAAGGCTGTCAAGCTCGTGCCGCATTTCAGGAGCCAACTGTAATCACCAGATGCTATCTTCCTGGATCATAGGAAAGCAAGAAGAAAAATTCATAGTTATTGCCTCTTTAATCTAATTTCTTGAGAGCTGTCAGCTAAGCATCATGGTTTTCTTTAATAAGCAATAAAATTACCTTCAGAGAAAAAAAAATATCATTGCTGTTTCTTTCTTTCTTTCATTTTTTAAAAAAGAAAGCTGAGAATCTTCCTCACAATTAGTAAACATTGGCAAAGACTCTGGAAATTATTTAAGATCATCTTTATTGGGAGCTGTTTTGCTAATTCTTTTGAAAAGCTATTGGGATAATCTTATAGGTCAAAGGCTGTGAAGAAGCATTTTATAATCCACATAATTTTCAAGGAATATTATGCACACAATGTTCAACTGGCCTCCTTCTCTTGAATTCCTTTTTCAAAAGGGTTCATTCAGAGGTTGCCAGGTAACCAAGACGACTATAAATAATTACTTGATATGAACACAAAAAAGCAAGGATCGGTTTAAAATCTCCCTGGGGACAGAAGAAGTGCTCTGAGAAGATGAAGTGTTTTGCCAAATGCTGTAGAGGTTGGCCATAAGTATACTACTTTTGCAATGTGAAAGGAAGTTTGATGAATTCTTTGGCAGTCCTATGCATCCAATTGTGTATTCCTATAGCAGGAATTTTCCTCTCGCTTTAATCTGCATATTCAAGATTGCATTATGGCTCCACAAAGAGCACATCCTTCAGCAGTTTCATTTTAAAAAGGTGTATAGAGAGTGTTTGCTGCTGTTTTCATTTTAAGGGTGATGGGATACATTTTCATTTTGTTTCAGGCGTTGACCTACCTGCCTTAGTCCATTCCTCCACGGTGTGCAGTTCTGTGTAAACCGGTTCCGGCAATTTGCCCAGAGGCCAACAAACTACTCTAGCTGGCCCTTTTATTTATTTTTCTCAACATGTAAGAATAATCTTCGAGGCAGAGGCAATGTCTCTGTCTCCTAAGCATCGTACAACCTGGACTCTCCTTATCCGGCTAGCAGAGTTATGACTGTTGACAGAGCTTAAAATGCCCAAACGCAGTCTAGTCTCATATCCATACCCTTCTCTCTAACCACGCATGCAGGCAGAAACTAGTTTTCTCCATAACACAGGATGGTAAACACTGAGCAATTGATAAGATTCAGCTCACTGTGCAATGAACTCTGGTTGCACTGATCATGTTCCCAGGCTCCAGGTCAAGCAACTAAACCCAGGGTACAATCCTGTTGCATTTTAACTTATATTTACATTTGTATTTATAGGATATATTTCAAGGTTACTGCTCCCTGTCTAGTGCTCTTAATATTTTAATAGAAAAGCTCCTCCTAACTAATGCTGTGGAGTTTTTATTAATGGCTACAAAGTCAGACAAAAATTAATCACTATAAATAGCGCAACACAGAAAGTCAAATTTATATCATTAGAAGCATGCATGTTCCTGGTTATTTATCTCCCTATCTGAGTTCACAGATGAATATTAATTACTTCATAACCACAGTTAACACTTACGGGACTGCAGCAGTGGCTCAAGTGGTTAAGATGATGACTGGAAGGTGGAAAGTCAGCAGTTCAAACCCTGAGTACTGCATGACAGAATGAACACCCATCTCTGTCCCAGCTCCTGCCAACCTAGCAGTTTGAAAGCAAGAAATTGCGAGTAGATAAATAGGTACCACTTCGGTGGGAAGGAGAAACAGCATTTTGTGCACTTCAGTGTCTAGGCATGCCTGCCACATGTCCATGGAAATGTCTGCAAACGCAGACAGCACTGGATCTTCGGTTATAAACAGAGATGAGCACTGAACCCTAGAGTTGGATATGACTGGCTTTTGAACAAGGGTGACCTTTACTTTTACAGTTAACACTAGTTAACCTGTTAGAGACACTACAGATTTTTCCCCTGTGGAGCTTGAGGGAGCCTGAAGAATTTGACTAAATTGGTTTGTATGTTAGGAGTAGAATACAGCCTGAAGATGAGCAGGTTAGTTTTCATTGTGTGCTAAATTCACAGTTATTAGGAGGAGCTGTGAAAAACAAGCTATTCCAGTCCCAGTAGTTCATTGTGATCAAGGCATGTGGCTGCAGTCTACTTTAGCAAAAGAAAATGTGCATGCTTTACCACCGTAACAAAGCATGCTCTGGTGTTCACAGATAGTTTTGCATCAGAGCTTGACAGCAACTCAGTAAAAACAATAAGTTATCTGCAATTAATCAGCTTGCCATACAATAAAGTTATAAATAAATTATATTTTGATTGTAGCATAATAAGCATAACATCATTACTTTCACTGCAGTAACTCTACCTCTTTAGCTATTGCTATAGTTTTGGAAGTGTGATCATGCTAAAAGATAAGAGGAGCACCACATGATTCAAATACTGGCTTGGTGTGTGATGACAAGGTGGATGAGAGCTCTTGTGGCTTATAGCATGCAGATGTTTCTAAAGATATTAAAAACAATTAATTGGTTACTTTTGAGAATTAGGAAAATAAATATTTAATTGTAAAATTCCTGCTATATGGCAAATTACTGATATATGGCAAAATATATGGTAAAATTCCAGCTAAATGGCAATAACTATATAACTATATAACTATACAACTATATAACTACAGTATTTTCTGGCATATAAGACTACTTTTTAACCCCGAAAAATCTGTGCCAAAGTCGGGGGTCGTCTTATAGGACAGGTACTTAACTGCAGCTGACAAGTATATTCCAAACTCTATATTTTAACTGGAAAAGTTGGTGGTCGTCTTATACGCCCAGTCGTCTTATACGCTGGAAAATACGGTATATATATATAACTATGATAGTAGGCACATATATATATAGTAGGGACATATATATATAACTGGCAGTCCTAGTTATATATAGTCAGGCCAGTGCCTCCAGCTCCAGTGCCTCCAGCTCCCCTCCGTGGCTTTGCTGGCCGCGGGGTGTGTGAGCCCAGCTGAGCCCAGCTGATGACCATCTTGATGGAGCCCTCAAAAGCTCCCAATGCTGTGCCCGGCACCAGCGCCTCCGGCTCCCCTCCGTGGCTTTTCTGGCCATGGGGGGTGGGAGCCCAGCTGAACCCAGCTGACGACCATCTCGACGGAGCCCTCAAAAGCTCCCGATGCTGTGCCTGACACCAGCGCCAGCGCCTCCAGCTCCCCTATGCTGTGTATTTCTACATATACACTCCACCGGCCAGCATTTCAGGGCCCCGCCCTCCCCCCTCGCCTAGGACTTAAAAGGCAAGGGGGTGCTGGGTGAACTACCGCCTCCACGCTCCCGGCCCCAGTGGGGGCGAAGAGGCCCTCCCAGCCACTCCATCGCCTGGCATTTCTGGGGCCCACCCTCCCCCCTCAAAAGACTCTAAGGCAGGGTTTTTTGTGAGTTTTGCATTATTATTTTACATTGGTATTATGTGATGTTTTCATTCCCTGTGATTCTATTTTATTATTGATACATTATTTTGATGTGGTGCTGATATTTTGCATTTTGTGGATTGTTTTACCTTATATTGTAATTTGTAATACTAGACCTTGGGCTTTATTGTATTTACTTGAAATATTGTATTTATTATTGTATTTTGAATATTGTATCCTATATGTAAGCCCCTTGGGTTGCCCTGGGGATTGTTTTACCTTATATTGTAATTTGTAATACTAGACCTTGGGCTTTATTGTATTTACTTGAAATATTGTATTTATTATTGTATTTTGAATATTGTATCCTATATGTAAGCCCTTTGGGTTGCCCTGGGGTCATTTATATGTTGTTAGCCGCCCTGAGTCGGCCATGTGTTGAGTAGGGCGGGGTATAAGATGAATAAACATAAACATAAATGTAAACATAAACATAACTATATATAACTATAACTATAAATATAACTATATAACTATATATAACTATAACTATATATATAACTATATATATAACTATATATATATAGTTATATATATATATAGTTATATATATATATAGTTATATATATAGTTATATATATAACTATATATATATATATAACTATATATATATATATAACTATATATATAACTATATATATATATATATATATATATATATATATATATATATATATATATATATATATATATATATATATATATATATATATATATATATATATATATATAACACTATACAACTATATATTTCTATATACGGATTTGGACTTTGTATGAGGCATGCAAAATCCTAGCTGTGATGCCTCATACAACATCCAAATCCTAGCCGCGATGCCTCATACAACGTCCAAATCCTTGCTGCGATGCCTCGTACAACGTCGTTTCCACAGAGATACATTGTACTGTAACAGCACAGACTTCAGGACAAAGTCAAGGAAACAGACAGGAAACTGACAGAACTTTAAGAAATCATTGTCTAAAGGCTAAATACATTACAAAAACATGTCAAACAACCCTGATTGTCCAAGAACCTGAAGAATGCTGCAAAAATCCCAGGAATGCTTCTAAAAATTCTGATGAAAAAATTCAAAAAAAAAAATCCAAAATCGTGCTCAAAACCACTCCCAAAACCCTCTTTGCCTCATGCAAAACCCACAAGAGCAATGCACGCATGTGTCCTGCCTTTTATACTGCCCAGGTACAATGCAACCTGGGAAAAACCCAATGCCTCATACAAAATTGAGTGACTTTGTATGAGGTAACTTTTTTCAAGAAATTAGGCGATGTTGTATGAATCCAATGTTGTACGAAGTGGACTTTGTATGAAGTATTACTGTGTGTGTGTGTGTGTGTGTATATATATATATATATATATATATATATATATATATATATATATATATATATATATATATATATATATATATATATATATATATATATATATATATATATATATATATATATATATATATATATATATATATATATATATATATATTAGGGTGGTCCATCTTTACATGAAAAAAAATCAACTGGGAAGTCACACCAACCTCTTATTTTGTTACACATTTCTATGCCATTATGTTGTTAAAGTTTAAATGTCCTAATTTAACTAGAAGATGGTGCTCATTGACCTGAAAATATCAAATTTTACTGGAAAATTATTAGTTTCATTAGGGACTGGTAAATTAATAAAAACACAGATAAACATTGAAAGTGAGGTTTATTTTACTTTTAAAACAATCCTTCAACACAGATAAGACAAAAAAAACCTTGTATTGTTTTTATCGCCTTCGCCTTCCTTGTTTATAATTATGTTAACTAATGACTTTTTATTTGTTTTAGTGGAAATCATCTTCCTAATTTGTTCAATGACATGTAGGAGAACTTGCTTTTCATCTTCATCTTTAGTGATTACTTTATTATAATCTTCAAATAATGTAACACCTCTTTCAGCTGTATCATTTACTACCTGTAGGTTGTTAACTCGATCTTTGCCATGAAGATAATCAATATTTTCAACCCAAGACTCTGGAGGCAACTGCAAGAATGAGTCTTTAATGTCTAGAAGAGAAAGTGTTTGTAATGATGCAAGGGTTCCTAAATTTGTCTGAGTAGTTAACTGCCTCCTACCAAGTGAGAGCCAGCTTCAGCATTCACTCCTTGAACAATGGCTGCTTTCTTGATACTCATTACTTTGTCGGAAAATAAGGTGTGAAAATCCCACTAGTTGAAGAGAAGCCATCAGTGCTATCAGTACTTTGTCTTTATCTCACTTTTATCTTATAAACACATTTTCAACTTTATTTTCTGGCAACAGAGATCACATCAACATATGTTCTATACCTGTAACAAAGAATGCTCATGTTAACGTTTTTTCATCTCAATTCAAAAATAAACACATCTTGAGATATATCTCTATCTCTTTCTAGAGAGATAGAGATGATAGAGATAGAGATAAATAGAGAGATCTACCACCCACAGAAGTAGCCCCGTTCACAGTGTGGTAGTAAATTTTTTGATGCCCGTCACTGGTCAAAAGTCATACTGGCTATCAGACCAGAGTTCCCTTATCTCCTTGATCAAGATTATCCAGGTGTGTATGTGTGCAATTTAGTGCCCAACTACACCATCAAGAATGACAGGATTTGATCCACTTATAAAATGGGTGGTTGAGGGGCGTGGCTAAGATGGTGCCTGAGTAGCACATATTTTGATCAGCTCATGCTGGAATGGGAGAATTAATGTGAACAACTTCATGAGAATGGAAGAGTAAATGCTCAGAAAAGCGAAATTCGGAGCCCTGAAATACTTTTTTGCTGTGGAGAGTCGAAGTTCGAGGAATGGACGGGGAGTAAGGTGTGGCAAAGGCTGCACCGAACGAGCTGTCCGGGGTCGGATGGGACTTTGCTGTTTTTAAAAATGGGCTCCGGACCTTCTTAAAAGAGAAAAAAAGAAAAAAATAAGTAAGTGCTGGCGGCGGTAGACGAGAGATCTCGAAAGGTGGTTGGAGTTTGAGAAGGTCAAGTGAGTGTGGAGAAAGAGGAGAAAAAGAGGTGGAAGTTTGTTAGAGGAAGAGAGAGGACGGGAAGGAGTAATGCGGCGAGCAAGAGCAAAATCGAAAGTTAAGGAACTGGAAATAGTTGGATTAAAATGGAGTGTTGGAACTGAGTTGGAGGGGAAGAGAGACGGAAAGAGACGGAAAGAGAAGGAGAGAGAAGGGAGCGTGGCTGAAAGAATAGGAGAAAAAAGATTGGAAAATGGAGCTTGGTTTTGGGCGATGTGACTGGAGAAGAAGGGAGGAGGGCCACGTCTTGGAAACTGCTGCCGCGGCTGGAGTTTAATGGTGGATTTATTTCATTTTTCTTTTTGGATTGAGCAGTTTTGGATTGAGCAGTTTAACTTCCCTGAATGAGCTTTTTTCTTTCTTTCTTTTTTGAACATCATCCCCTGGATTATTGTGTTGGATTACAGTTGGTTTTTTTACTTTTGTTTTTTTCTTATTATTTGTGGATCTGCTTTCCCTTCCTGCCTTCATAATTTTTTTTCTTTTTCTCTCCTCATTGGTATTATTTTTTTCTTCTTTTCCTGCTTGGAAGACCATGGATTAATTGGAATATCAAAATTGGAGTTTTTTTCTATTACGATTTTGGAGGATATTTTGAAGCAATATTACAATTGGATTATAATAAGGATCAGCTAAATTTTTGCTCTGATTTTGAAGAATTAATAGAAGTCATAACTTTATAAGTTTACTACATTTAATTGAATCTGAAATTTGATCAGGAAGACATAGATAATTGGCTAAACAGTTTGAAAATGGAGAAAGATTTTGAGAATGAAGATATTGCAAAGTTTATAGATTGTGTGAAAGGAAAGGGAAAAGTACTCAAAGAAATGTTTTGGTTAAGATTGCAAATTGGGGGGATAAATTAAAGGTGATGGCTTTTATAAAACAAGCTGGGTCTGGCATTTTAAAAATTAATGGGAATGATGTGGAGGTTTACAATGATATATCAGTGGAATAACGTGTTTGGCGTTATAAAATGAAACCAGCAACAAAAAAATTGATGGAATGTGGGATAAAATACAATTGGAGATTTCCACAACTGAGGTTTTTTTATGACAAGAAAATGCATACAATTGATGCAGGGATGGATGGTTTGGAATATTTGTGCTTAATTGGTTTGGTTAAGGCGGCTTCACAAGAATGGCTTGGATTAAGGAAAGCTTTAATAGAATCAGGGGGAATAAAAAGAGACTATGGAAATGCTGAAGAGAGGGGTGCTACAGGAGGAACAGATGTGGATTTTAAAGCATTGATGGTGGTTGAGGAAGGGTGAATCAGGATTTAGGGGATGGACAAGAAAATGGGATGATGCAGGGCAAAGAAATAATTTTTATAAATGTTTGTGTGTTTTCAAAAATAAGATTGTGCGCTGGAGCGTTAGATAGTAGGCACATCTTGCACGTTCCCCCTCCTCTCTTTGATAGTCAAGGGCTACTTTTTGTAAAAAGAAGTGGGGAGGGTAGGTATGAATGTTTATTGTTTTAGCTGTTGTTATTGTTTATGTGTGGTGGAGGGAAACACACCCGTAGGAGGGAGCGGAGGTCGTAGAAGATGGTTTTTAAGATTAAGATATGAGAAATATTAAGGTGTTATCATGGAATGCGAAAGGTACTGGCTCTCAAGTGAAGAGGAGAAGAATAGAATTAGCCCTGAGGAAAGATAAGCCAGATATAGTCTTTTTGCAGGACACTCATCAAAAATTGGGGGATACAAACAAAGATTTATTTAGGATGGATGCAAATTTATGAAAAGTCCTATGGTACATCAAAAGCAAGAGGGGTTGCAGTTCTGATTTTGAGTAGACTAGGTTTCAAGATGATAAATAGTATTTCCGACCCAGAAGGTAGATACTTAATAATAAAATGGAAGATTGATGATGAGGAAATAATTTTAGTGAACATATATGCACCAAATGATCATCAAGGGGTGTTTTTAGATAAAATATATAGTATATTGGAGAAAGAAAAAGTAACAAAAACGATTGTAGCTGGAGATTTTAATCTAATAAAGTCAAACTTAGATTGTACAAATATAACAAGGAATGAGAGATGATATAAAATGCAGATTCTTGATAAATGGATGAAATCTCTAGGCTTGAAAAATACATGGAGGGAGTTGAAAGGGTCGGAAAGGGTTTATACATTTTTTTTCACAGGTGCATAATACATACTCCAGAATAGATTATATATTTGTAACAGAGAGTATGATCAGGAATTTAGATGAGGTGGTTGTGGGAATTTTTAAAGAATCTGATCATGTAAAAGTGTTGATGGAATTAAGGATAGAGAGAGTAAAGAAAATTAGAAGGAATTGGAGATACGACGCTAAAGTTTTTAAAGACCATAAATGTGAAGAGCAAATAATTGAAAAATGGAAGGAAAGTTGGTATTGGAATGATACGGATGAGGTGAGTTATAATATGATATGGGATGCCATGAAATCGGTTTTTAGAGGGGAGAGTATTAAGTTGGCTAGCATTAGAAATAAACAATTTAAGGAAACACAAGACAAAGTTGAAAAAGAGATAAAGCGGTTACAAGAAGAGCATGTTAAGACAAATGATAAGAAGATTTTTGACAGGATACAAAGATTAAAGTCATAATTGGTAGGAAAGGATATTGAAAAGGTAAAAAGAGATTTGGTGTATTTAAAAAGGGAATATTTTGAATACAGTAATAAGAATTCAAAATTATTAGCAAGAGCTGCTAAAGAAAATAAAAATAAAAGGGAAATTGGAATTTTGGTTAATAAAGAGGGAATAAGATGTAATAGGATTAGAGACAAATGTAAGATTGTCAAAGATTTTTATCAGGCTTTATATGCTAAAAAGAATATAGATTTGGAGAAGTTAAAGGATCAATTGGGAAAACAAATAGAAAATAAGATAAAACAGGAACACAGAAATAAAATGGAAGAGCGAATAACAGAGAAAGAAATAAAAGATGTAATAGCCAACTTGAAGTCAGATAAAGCCCTGGGGGAAGATGGGTTATCAGCTGAATTTTATAAGGAATTTAAAGACATTGTGGTTCCAAAATTGATGAAATTATATAATTATATTTTGGAAGGAGGGCAAATTCCGACCTCATTGTACAGAACTATAATTGTTTTATTACCAAAACCTGGAAAAGATTTAGAAAAAGTGGAATCATATAGGCCTATTTCATTGATAAATCAAGATGGTAAGATTTTTACAGCAATATTGGCAAACAGATTGAACAGTTTTATGGGTAATTATATAAATGAAGATCAAACGGTTTTTTTTGAAAGGAAGACATATGGTGGATTTGACAAGGAGAGTTTTAGATTTAATAGATATTGTAGGACAAACAAAGTTGGATTATTATCATTTGATTCATTACAGTGGGCAACAATTAATGAGATAATTAAATGTTATGGATTTGGAGATAAATTCAGAAGGACGACTGAACAATTATATCAATATGGTACTGCCATTGTTAGGGTAAATGATGATGTTACAGAAGAAGTAAAATTAGAAGCAGGAACAAGGCAGGGTTGTCCATTATCACCAATTTTGTTTATTATGGCAATGGAGTTGTTGGCAAAGGCTATAAGAGATGATAAGGATATTGAAGGAATATTAGGAAATAAGATAAGTTTGTATGCTTATGATACTTTGATAACAATGAAGCATCCTAGGAAGGCATTAGAAAGAATACAAGAGCAGTTAAAAGATTTTGAAGAGATGACAGGTTTGAGAATAAATTGGGATAAGTCAGAAATGATATTGTGTAATATTGATAAGGAGGAAAAACAGAAAATAAAGGGTAAATTTAAATTACAGGTTAAAGATAATCTGAAGTATTTGGGAATAAATATTTCAAATAAATTTGAGGATCTTAAGAAATTGAATTATGGAAAACAGAAAGTGGAAATTAAAGATAAAATACAGCAATATCAAAAGTTGAAGTTGTCTTGGTTCGGCAAGATTGCGTTATGTAAAATGATGTTGCTACCAAGAGTTAATTTTTTGTTTGATGCCCTGCCGATCCAATTAAATAAGGAAATTAAGGAATTTCAAAATTTGTTAAATAATTTTTGTAATGGTGGAAGGAAACCTAGAATTGTAAAACAAACTGTGGTACTTATCTCAGAAAGAAGGAGGACTAGGATTGCCAAATTTGAGGAATTATTACAGAGCTTTTCAAATTAAAAATATTGTGAAAATTTTAGTGAGGGAAAAGGCAATATGGGAAGAAATTGAGATGAGGGATATAAATCAAATGGGGAAAATGGTCTTTTTAGATAGTAATATGGGGAAATTAGTTACAAAAAAATAAAATGATGAAGACAATATTAGGAGTATGGAAAAAGTCGAAGATGGAATTGGCTCCAGATACATCTCCTATAATAGAAATAGAGGATATTAAAAATTTTCAAATACAAATTGACAAAAGGGTGAAATAAGTCTTATTTAGAAATGATGTTTTCTTGTTGAAAGACTGGATACGGGTTTGTAACGATGGAGAGAGAAAAGCAGATATGTTTGCACAGTTGAGGTTGAACTGGCTTCAGATTGTGTTGGTAAATAAATGGAATAGTAAATATTTGACAGAAGTCAAGTTTGGAAGGAGTTTGGACTGAGTTTGAAGAATTGATATTAAAGATAAGAAAGGGAGAAAGGGGTAATAAGGGCTTAGTAAGTAAAATAGATATAATGTTAAATAAAGATGGTAATCCACAAGAAGCATTGAAAATAAATTGGGAACAAGAATTGAAAATAAAGATAGTAGATGATGTTTGGAGAAAAAAATGGAAGCAAAGGATCATGAGAACAATGTCTGTTAGAGTGAAAGAACATAATTATAAAATATTGTGGAAATGGTACTTGACCCCAGTGAGGTTACATCAAATAGATAAAAATAAAGATAAAATGTGTTGGAGATGTAAGGATACACTGGGAACATATGAACATATGTGGTAAAGGATTTTTGGGGAAAAACTGAGAATGAGATTTGTGCTGGTATGGGTATGAGACTTAAATTGGGGCCAAGTACTGTTTTGTTGACAGATGTGGAAAATATAGATTTAAATAAGGATAAAAAAGAGCTATTGTCGATAATGTTGACAACAGGTAGACAGTGTATAGCCAGGAATTGGAAAAATGAAGCAACTCTGAAAATAGAAGAATGGTATAAGGAGATGTGGGATCTTGCGTTGAACGATAAGCTAACATGGGAAATGAATAAGAAAAAGGATATAGTTAAAGAAAATAGATTTTGGGAAATATGGCAACTATTTGTGGATTACTCATTGAAGGGGGATGAAGGGAATAGAACAGTACCAGAACAAATGAGTTTTTGGGGCTAGAAAACAACTTTGACACTCCGTTTTCTCCAGGGCATTGTAAATAACACTGGGTGTATTATCTGAAAAATTGTATTTTAATTATTGTATTTTTACTTTGACTTAATAGTTGTATCAAATGGATGAGTTTAAAAATATTAAACCCTCCCTCCCACCCCATCCAAAAACCTGGGTCCAGGAATGGAAAAGGCAGAGAATGACACAGGCCTCAATTGCCCAGTTACCATCCAGAGGCCTGGGGGAGGTGAGTGAAGAATTGGCCCCTCCCCCCACCCCATCAAAAAACCTGGGTCCAGGGAAGGAAAAGGCAGAGAAAGACACAGGCCCCAACTGCCCAGTTACCATCCAAAGGCCCAGGGGAGTCCTCCCAGAGTAGCAACATCCTGGAGGGCAAAGAAGAAGGACCACGCTACCACTGCAGCCAACTGCAGACACAGGAGACCCTCGACCACCCCCAGGAGACACCATCCGCAGCCACCATCATAGCAAGGCCTGAGTTGGTGCCTTTGACCAACTCCATGCAGCCAAAGGGAGGTGAGAGCTGCTGCATGCATGCAAGGGATCAGTAATCAAACTGAAATAATATAGTTGACAACATAGATGACTTATAGCAACTGATACAGTGACTGTGACACTGTGTCAGTTTAGAACTGACTGACATCAGTTCTAAACTGATATTGTGTTCTAAACTGTGATAATATGCATGATGTTACCTTGTTTTAAACAGTGATAATATGTATGATGGGGAGGGGGGGCGGGGAATGGCGTAGAAACCGGCAAAGCACGCCAGGGAGTTTGCCAAGAGCAAAAGCAAAGGCAAAACAAAGGGACAAATCAGAGGAAATAGGAAGGATGCTCAGCACACTAGATGGACAGAAAAGGATGGGCAGGAAAGGGGGAGGAGAAATACAATGTTGTAAGGAACAATATTGCATAGGGACATGGAATGTAAGATCTATGAACCAAGGAAAGCTGGAAATGGTAAAAAAGGAAATGGAAAGAATAAGTATTGACATCTTGGGAATCAGTGAGCTAAAATGGACAGGTATGAGTGAATTCAGTTCTGGAAACCATCATATCTACTACTATGGACAAGAAAACCTCAGAAGAAACGGAGTGGCCAAAATTGTAAATAAAAGAGGGAGAAAAGCAGTAATGGGATACAATCTCAAAAATGATAGGATGATGTCAGTCAGACTACAAGGCAAACCATTTAATATCACTGTAATCCAAATATATGCACCATCTACTAGTACAGATGAAGCCACAGTAGACCAGTTCTATGAGGACCTACAACATCTTATAGAACAGACACCAAGAAACAACGTCCACATTATCTTAGGAGACTGGAATGCAAAAGTAGGAAATCAAAAAGTGGACGGAATAACAGGCAAGTTTGGTCTGGGAACACAAAATGAAGCAGGGCAAAGACTGATAGAGTTCTGCCAAGATAACACACTAGTCATAGCAAACACTCTTTTCCAGCAACACAAGAGGAGACTCTACACATGGACATCACCAGATGGCCAACATCGAAACCAAATTGACTACATACTCTGCAGCCAAAGATGGAGAACCTCCATACAGTCAGCAAAAACAAGACCTGGAGCAGACTGTGGCTCAGATCATAATCTACTGATCACAAAATTCAGGCTCAGACTGAAGAAAATAGGGAAAACTAATAGGCTGGATAGATATGATCTAGACAACATACCCAAGGAATGCATGGTGGAGGTGAGGAACAGATTCAATGGTCTGGACCAGATAGACAGAGTACCAAAAGAATTATGGACAGAGATGAGAGACATTATGCAGGAGGCAGCAAGGAAAACTATACCAAAAGAAAAGAAGCACAAAAAAGCAAAGTGGTTGTCAGATGAGGCTCTTAAATAGCAGAGGAAAGAAGGAACGCAAAAGGCAAAGGAGAAAGGAAAAAATACAATCACTTAAATAAAGAATTTCAAAGAAAAGCAAGGAGAGATAAAGAAAGCTACCTAAATGAACAGTGCAAAGAAATAGAGGAAAACAATTCAAGAGGCAGGACTAGAGATCTCTTTAAAAAAATTGGGGAAGTCAAGGGAACGTTCAAAGCAAAAATGACGCCGATAAAAGACAAAGATGGCAAAGAGTTAGCGGATGAAGAAGAAATAAAGAAGGCAAGAGTACACAGAGGAACTTTACAAAAAAGACCTAAACACCCCGGATAGTAACAATGAGGGGGAAATTGAACTTGAACCAGACATCCTAGAGAGTGAAGTCAGAAAGTCCCTGAAAAGCACAGCAAATAACAAAGCCAGTGGAGATGATGGTATCCCAGTTGAATTCTTCAAAGCCCTAAAAGATGGTGGAATCAAGCTACTACATGCTATATGCCAGCAGATTTGGAAAACGAAACAATGGCCACAGGATTGGAAAAGATCAGTATACGTCCCAATCCCAAAAAAGGGCAATGCCAAAGAATGTTCAAATTATCGAACAATTGCGCTCATCCCACAAGCTAGCAAAGTGATGCTCAAGATAATACAGGATAGGCTGCAGCAGCATGTAGAAAGAGAACTACCAGAGGTGCAGGCTGGGTTCAGAAGAGGCAGGGGGACCAGAGACCACATTGCCAACATACGTTGGATCATGGAGAAAACAAAGGAATACCAGAAACAAGCTTACTTCTGCTTCATTGACTACACCAAGGCCTTTGATTGTGTGGACCACAACAAAATGTGGCAAGTAATTAAAGAGATGGGAATACCAGAACACCTCATATGCCTCCTGAGAAATCTGTACATGAGTCTAGAAGCAACAGTTAGGACAGAGTATGGAATGACCGAGTGATTTGGAATAGGAAAAGGAGTAAGACAAGGCTGCATTCTGTCACCCTGCTTATTCAACTTATACACAGAGCACATAATGCGCAATGCAGGGATGGAGGAATCACAATATGGGATCAAAATTGCTGGGAGAAACATCAACAATTTGAGATATGCAGATGATACTACACTAATGGCAGAAAGTGAGGAAGACCTAAAGAAGCTCCTGATTAGGTTGAAAGAAGAGAGTACAAAAGCTGGCCTGAGACTCAATATCAAGAAAACCAAGATAATGGCAACAGGCCATATCAGTCACTGGAAAATAGATGGGGAAGAAGTAGAAGCAGTAACAGATTTTACTTTCTTAGGATCCAAGATCTCTGCAGATGGAGATTGCAGCCATGAAATAAAAAGGCGACTGATTCTTGGGAGACAAGCTATGAAAAACCTGGGGAACATAGTGAAAAGTAGAGATATCTCACTGCAAAAATCCGGGTGAGATAGGGGGCTTGGCTACCCCTCTATAAAAGGGGTGGCCACGAGGCAGCCGAGCTGCCATTTTAAAATAGCGACGGAGAGGAGAATTTTTCTCCGTCGCTGTTTCTTCATTTCCCCCTCGCTCCTTCCCGGCTGGGAAGGAAGGTTTTTTGCACGGAGCCTTTGGCTTGCTGGCTCCTCCGTGCCTTTTTTTTTTGCGCTCTTTGATCCCTGGAAAGGGATCCTGCTCCTTCTTTAAGATATGCCTCCCAAACGGAGGGCCTCGGCGACGAAGCTGCGGCCAAGGGGGAGGACTTTTGGCCCTGCGCAACGCGGGGGGCAGCCCTCGGGTCGGAGGACCAGGGCTGCGCCCCTGCAGCAGGGCACGATACTGGTGTTACCCACCGATACCGGTGGAGAGGGGCAGGCTGGAGTATGGCCCTCGGCTCCCCAGCCTCAGGCCGGCCCTTCGGGGGCTCCGGCCCTCGGCCCGCAGTTGCCGGCCATGGGCCGGGACAATGGGGGAGGGTCTGGTGCTGGCACACAGCACGGTTTACCTCCGGCCCCTCATGGGCTGGAGTTTGGGTATGGCCCTATTCTGGCCTGGGCTCTCAAATTGGGGATCCTGGTCTGATGCTTAGCGGGCCGTCCGGCCCACCTGGCCCACTTTATACTGGGGGTTCTGTGCAGTGCTGGAGGCATCCTGGGGATTACACACAAACCCGTGGGAGGGGGCCCTTCCTTATATACTGGGGGCCCTTCGTGCCCGCCGGTTACCTCGACGGCCGCCACACTTCAACAGGCGGCCGGCCGGCTCGAGCTGCTTGAGACACTTCGGCTGTGCCTGCCGCTGTCTCGCAGCTCCCTGTTCGTCCTGAGCTACAGCCGGAGAGTGGTCAGATGTGGCTCCAGAGCTCGATTCCTGGTCGCGAGCTCTGACGCCCGCCGTGGGCTGGAACCCCCAGTGGGGGCGGCTCACGGGGGTGCACCTAGTGAGTATGGTTCAAGTTAATGCATCCACATCACAGTCCACTTCCAGCGGCGGGGTTCAGTGGCCATGGCCTCGCCAATTTGAGGCGAGTGGGCATCAGTTGCCAGCCTATTCCAGTGTCCCTTGGTTGCATACTGGCACGACATTGGGGGTGGGGGTTTCCGCCCTCGGGGCAGTGCCGGGCATCGCAGGGGCTGTCCAGGTCCCGCTGCGTATGCCCCGTGTACCTCATGTGCCGGTCACGGCCTTGCCGACGGCTGATTATTCATTGCCCCTTGGTGATCATTTGTCCTGGGTCACGAGGGACAAGATTTGGCGGGGGGAGTATGTGGATATATTCTCCCTATGAACCGAGAGCCCACTAAGGAGGGGAGAGACGGACGGGGTGACAGAGACATAGAGCTGTCCCGCTGGAGTAAGCCACCACGCAGGGGGATGTCCGCCCCCGGGACAGTGCCGAGCATCGCAGGAGCGGTCCGGGTCCTCCTGCGTATGCCCTTTATACAGAATGTGCCGTCGATGGCTTTGCCGACGGCTGGTAATTACTTGCCCCTGGATGATTATTGGCTGCAGGTCATGAGGGGTAAGGGCTGGAGGGGGACAGGTGGATATTCCCCCTATTGAACAGTGAGCCCACTGCGGAGGAGAGAGAGGGACAGGACGACTGAGACAAAGAGCTGTCCCATCGTCGTGAGCCACCGCGCACCTTGGGCCAACTGGTTGGCGGCATACCTTGTATATATGGTGGTATGCTGCAGGGCCCAGCCTGATTGGGACACCCTGATTGTTCCATCCATCGCTAAGATTTACAGGGCGATGGTTGACTGGATGGGCCCATAGCAGTTGGCTTACGGTGAGGAATGCGGATGAGGGTGGCTCTATACCCTGAGAGGAGGTGGGATGAGCACTGTCAGCAGTTGTGCTCGTGTACATCACTCCCTCATGACTGGTGCCTGGTGATAGGTACCATGGTGGCCATGCTGAGCAGCGGGCTGCTCAGACACAGGCTCCACATAACTGGTCGGGCAGGGGGTTCCAGCCCGCCTGCTGTGTTCGACCTGCTCAGCTGGCGATGCATGTGCTAAGCGCCAGTGTCGTTACCGACTTGGTGTCACCTTTTGCGCCGGCCCTTACGCCGCCTGGTTACGGGGCAGAGGTAGGGGTGCACAGGGGCGATCAGAGCTCCGTCTAAAGAACTAGCCTTGACAAAGCTTCCTCCCCCCCTCCCCAATTGATGTACTCAGGCAGGAGAGATGGCAATCAGCTCATCCAAGAGGGGATGGGGCAGGATACCTGCTGGAGGGTTTTCCATGGGGCTTTTTGTATTCCATTCAGGGGTGTTAGGGGTCCCAGGATGCTACTAATCTGGTTCCCTTGAAGGGTAACGAAGAGGGGGCTCCACTGTGCACAGCTGAGGGAGTTGGGGCTATGAGAGTAGCGGGGCCCTTCTTGGAACCACCTTTCCTAAGTCGACTGTCTCCCCTATGAGGCTCGTACCGAGCTAGGACCGGGGTGAATGTCATTAATCCTCCATTTATCTTACCCTGTGGGTTATCCATTCAGGGATGCCATTCCTGATGACCTCGCTCAGTCAGGTACTCGTAGTTGGTTCGGCCCCTATGGGTGGCACGCTCACCCAGTCCTAGTGCTGTTCGGGCACAGTGCGATATGCACTCGGATTTCAGATTATGGCCAGTGCACCCAATGGATGTGCAGCTATTGGGTTTTTAGGTCCCGAGGGGAATTTTACTTAGATAAGGCCAACCCCTTCTGACTGAGTTAATACATGTTCAGCACTCAAACGATTCGGGATTTTCGTTCAGTGGGCGTTTCCTCATGGGTAGGGGTCTCGGTCTCTAGCCCATTACCTCGACGACTTTGGGTTCGGGGGTGAACGGGGCTTGGACACGTGCACACGTCTCCTCCTTACATTTCAGACACTCAGGTGGGAACTGGGTGTCCCCTTGGCGCCTGAATAGACGGAGGGCCCAGCTACTAAGCTCACATTTCTAAATCGACTCTGTCGCGCGGGCACCCGGGTTAACCGTGAACAAGGTGGCTTGGATCTCCGCGGTGATTGTGGCATTGATTGCCAAACATAAAGTGTCCCCTTGTGAGCTACAGTTACTTCATGGCCACCTTACTTCGGCCTGCAGGGTGGTTCCGTCTGGCAGAGCATTGGCCAGGCGCCTGTGTGATGCCATGGCTGGCCTGTTACAATGTCGACACAGGGTCCGGCTGATCAGGGGCATATGGGTGGGCCCTCTGTTCTGGCTCAAATTGCTCCTGGGTTTTAACGTGGTCTCTTCCTGGAGATCAGACCTGACGGTCTGCCCTAGATTTTAAGTACGGTCGGATACCTCCGGCTCCCTGACTTATGGGGGTTTACTCTGGGGGTGGGTCCACGGATCGCCTCCGCGATTTTATCTTCCTTGCGTTTCTCCCCATTTTGGGGAGCACTACTGCTATGGGGCGATGAGTGGGCCTACTCAGTGGTCCAATTTAGGTGTGACAATGCGGCAGTGGTGCATATTGTCAACACCCAGACATGCAAATCCCCCAGGGTTAGGACATTAGTTTGTCTATTCCTTTTGAGAATCCTACGCCTAAATGTGCTGTTCTGAGCCAGACATGTTCCAGGTATTAATAACGACATTGCTGCTGCTTTCTCCCGCCTGCAGATCCCCCGGTTCCGGGCCTTACTCCGGAAGCAGAGGAGTTCCACTCGCCACTCCCGGCCGATTTCGGACGTTTGGTGAGGAGAGGCGAACCGGGCATGTCATTGGCACCTCGCACGCGTAAGGCATATCACCATGTGTTCATGCGTCGTGTTTGGGAGGGGCGGGCACAGGAACATGTCCGCCGCCCGTACACGCGTCACCCTAGTTCCCAGGTTTTTTGACCCACCTTGCACGAGGCTGGCATTACTTATGTTCAGATAGGTGTGAGGTGGCTCTTGGCCACGCAGCTACCACGGTAGCCTTTTTGGAGCACTCCGCATCAGTGTGTGGGTGCCAGAGTTGGTACCACCTGTGTAAGGCGGATGTGTCTCGTAGGGCACTGGAACTCGACGATGTCTCTGTCACACATGAGTGGGCTCAAGTGGGGATACGGTCCTCACAGGTTGTTCAGCACGGCGTAGGCAGCGGAGTTAGACTGCTACGAAGTTTTATTGGAGATATCTGTCCGGTTGCTGCCCTACATGAATTTTCGACAGTGCCTGCTGCGCGCCCCAGCCTGTTTTTCTGCCACCAGGATAGGTCTACCTTTGCCGAAGTAATGTTACGGAGGGTGACCGGTGCCACGCTTCGCGGTGTGGGGGCCCGTTTTGGCACCCATTTATTTAGGATAGGCGTCGCGTTGATCGCGGCTATGTTTGGAGTACTCGGAGGCCGACATGCGTGTACGCGCAATTTCTTATATGTACGTGCCCTCACTGTGTGAGTACCTAGTTATGACCTTAACCTCTTCTCCTCTTTTACAGATCCTGTGTGTCTCTACACACCGGTGGCAGTGGGGCTGGTGGGCCGCAGCTATGTACACTGGGCAGCAGTATATGCTGCGGCGACAGAGAGTGGACCCCGACTTGGGCTCTGTGCATCCGCACGTAAGCGATGGTATGGTATGCGCGGCACAAGGGGGCGGGAACTGTTGCCATTCCTGATGTCCGTCGGGGATGCTGGACCGCCCAATGTTCTTAATAGGCACCTCGGTGGCAACGATCTTATATGGATCACTGCTGTTACTAAACTGTCGAGGGGCTGTGACCTGGCGTTTTTATCACTTATGGCTTACACACTGTCGCTATGGTCTAACATCGTGCTGAGACACCGATTTAGGGAGACGTGGATCTCTGTGGTTCGGACTGTTCCGGCAGTCAGTGGACAGGGCTGTTGCTCAGTCCCTTGCTGAGCATGGCTGGGAGACAGCCATTGGACACCTGAGGATAGGCTTACAAAAATTTTGCCGGTAGGCAGGGGAAGGGGTCCACCTGTCGGCTGGAGGTATGTACCTCGTTCTGGGTGAGGTGCAAGCAAGCCTGGCGACCGAGCTGACGGTCTTGGGGGGGGGCGGTGAGTCATCATGGACGCCTCCCCGTGTGGCGGGTAGCACTGGTAAGGTAAATATTTATGACCCATAGGTATCCGGCAGGTTCGCAATTGACTGGCCAACACTTAGACAAGTACAGGTGTAATAACGTTGACCGGCCAACGACGAACCAGGCAAGGGGTGATGGCAGGAGCTTTTCAGCATGCATCACCCCGTGATTTGATGGATACACGTCAGAGGGTTGGGTCAGTAGATAGTTTATTGACTACGGTCAACAATTTGTTTGTGTCAACAAACAAATTGATACAAATGGATACATTGTAGCCAATTGCCGTTGGCAATTTTGGGAGGAACCTTACCAGTGTTACTGCGGCCTGCTTGCCTTAAGAATTATAATTGGATGAGTACCAATTGAAAGTTATAATTCGGACTAGGGCGTTATGCAATAAAAGTGGCCCAATGCCTTTATCCATATACCGGTGTCTGAGTCTTTCTTTGGGGGGTGCGCCTGCAATGAAAGCGCGGCGCCAAAATGGCCACCGCGCTCTTTGCGGGCCCCCCCACCCGGACTCAGACATCTGGGTGAGTTAGGGGGCGTGGCCACCCCTCTATAAAAGGGGTGGCCACGAGGCAGCCGAGCTGCCATTTTAAAATAGCGACGGAGAGGAGAAGTTTTCCCTCCACCCCCTCCCTAGTGAACAGTGTGATATTTTGGTCACTTCGGGGCCGGGTGGGAATTTTTGGTTGGAACCCACAATTGGCCCTTGGGTTCTGGCTTTTTTGCCCATCCCACACTGTTGCTGAGGTTTGATATAGGGGTTTTCTTGCTCTTGACTTTGGTCACTTAGGCGGGTAGCACTGGTAAGGTAAATATTTATGACCCATAGGTATCTGGCAGGTTCGCAATTGACTGGCCAACACTTAGACAGGTACAGGTGTAATAACGCTGACCGGCCAACGACGAACCAGGCAAGGGGTGATGGCAGGAGCTTTTCAGCATGCATCACCCCGTGATTTGATGGATACACGTCAGAGGGTGGGGTCAGTAGATAGTTTATTGACTACGGTCAACAATTTGTTTGTGTCAACAAACAAATTGATACAAATGGATACATTGTAGCCAATTGCCATTGGCAATTTTGGGAGGAACCTTACCAGTGTTACTGCGGCCTGCTTGCCTTAAGAATTATAATTGGATGAGTACCAATTGAAAGTTATAATTCGGACTAGGGCATTATTCAATAAAAGTGGCCCAATGCCTTTATCCATATACTGGTGTCTGAGTCTTTCTTTGGGGGGTGCGCCTGCAAAGGTCCGCATAGTCAAAGCAATGGTATTTCCGGTGGTAATGTATGGCTGTGAGAGGTGGACCATTAGAAAGGCTGAGCAAAGAAAAATAGATGCCTTTGAGATGTGGTGCTGGAGGAGAGTTTTGAGAGGAAGGCCATTGGACCATTAGATGACAATGGAAGGCAAGGGGTTATTAAAGAGGAAACAGAGATTGCAGAGAGACTCAATGAATTCTTTGCTTCAGTATTCACTGAAGAAGACAGAGGCCACATGCCCAAAACAGAGCCTATCTTCGTAGGGAGGGAAACTGAAGAATTAAGCCAGATAGAAATAACCAGGGAGGAGGTCCTTGCATGTCTTGTTAAGCTAAACACTAACAAATCACCAGGACCAGATGGCATCCATCCACGAGTTCTCAGGGAACTTAAAGATGAAATTGCTGATCTCCTAGGCAAAATATATAATCTTTCCCTCAAATCAGGCTTTGTGCCTGATGACTGGAAGGTAGCGAATGTAACACCAATTTTCAAAAAAGGATCCAGGGGTGATCCAGGAAATTACCGACCTGTCAGTTTGACATGTGTCCCAGGTAAAGTGATGGAAACCATCCTAAAAGATAGAATTAATAGGCACATAGAAGAGAAGGCGCTGCTAAAGGAGAGCCAACATGGCTTTTCCAAGGGCAAATCATGCCTCACTAATCTGTTGGAATTTTTTGAGAGTGTCAACAAGCATGTGGATAAGGGGGATCCAGTTGATATTGTTTATCTGGACTTTCAGAAGGCTTTTGACAAGGTCCCACACCAAAGGCTCTTGAATAAACTTACCAGTCATGGAATAAAGGGACAGGTCTTGTCCTGGATCAGCAACTGGCTAAGGGACAGGAAACAGAGGGTAGCACTAAATGGACACTTCTCCAAGTGGAGGGAAGTAAAGAGTGGGGTCCCCCAAGGTTCAGTACTGGGACCCCTGCTTTTCAACCTCTTCATAAATGATCTAGAGGTAGGAGTAAAAAGCAAGGTAGCCAAATTTGCTGACAACAGCAAATTATACAGGGTAGTGAAAACTGTGAGAGATTGTGAGGAGCTCCAGAGGGATCTCTTGACACTGGGGGAGTGGGCAAAACAGTGGCAAATGAGTTTCAACATTAGTAAGTGCAGAGTGATGCATGTTGGGGCAAAGAACCCCAATTACATTTATAAACTGATGGGGTCTGAACTCTCTGCGACAAACCAGGAAAGGGACCTTGGTGTCCTGGTGGACAACTCAATGAAGGTGTCAACCCAGTGTGCCTCAGCAGTGAAAAAAGCAAACTCAATGCTAGGGATCATTAGGAAGGGTATAGAAAATAAGTCAGCAAGTGTCATTTTGCCTCTTTATAAATCTATGGTGAGGCCCCATCTGAAATACTGTGTACAGTTCTGGTCGCCATACCTCCAGAAGGATATTATGGAGCTGGAAAAAGTGCAGAGGAGGGCAACCAGAATGATTAGGGGACTGGAACACCTTCCTTACCATCTGAGGCTGCAACGGTTGGGCCTCTTCACTCTTGAACGACGACGTCTAAGAGGTGACCTGATTGAAGTTTATAAAATCATGCACGGTGTGGACAAAGTAGATAAGGAAAAACTGTTTTCCCTATCGCATAACACTAGAACTAGGGGGCACTCCATGAAACTTTTGGGTACTAGTTCTCAAACAAATAAGAGAAAGTACTTTTTCACCCAGAGGATTACTGGTCTATGGAACTCCCTGCCAGAAGAAGTGGTGACAGCTGTCAGTCTTGACAGCTTTAAGAAAGGATTAGACAAGTTCATGGAGGACAAGAGTATCAATGGCTATAATTATGGATACTTAAGGACAACCTCCGGGTTGGAGAGATAGGCAGGATAGCTCTCAATGCCATTTCCAGGGAATCCTAAACAGGTGAAGAAGGCATCTGCTTGGGAATAATACCCTGAAGGAAATGGTGAGCCACTGTGTGAGACAGAATGCTGGACTGAATGGGCTGTGGCCTGTTCCAGCAAGGCTGTTCTTATGTTCTTATGAGAGTCCCCTGGACAGCGAGGAGAACAAATAGGTCAATATTAGAAGAGATTAGCCCTGAGTGCTCCTTAGAAGGGCAAATAACAAAGATGAAGTTGAAGTATTTTGGACATCAAATGAGAAGAGAGGATTCACTTGAGAAGGCCTTGATGCTGGGGAATGTGGAGGGCAAAAGAAGAAGGGGACGGCCAAAGATGAGATGGCTAGATGGTATTGTAGACACAATGGGTACGGGGCTGTGTGGACTAAGGAGGATGGTGGACAGGGGTGCCTGGAGAGCGATGGTCCCTGGGGTCGCAAAGAGTCGGTATCGATTGTGCGACTGAACAACAACAACAAAAAAAATTGAGGTTGAATACGTATATTAGGATAGTTATAAGAGCATTATAATGTGTTAAAATTTTTGGAAATATAACTAAAGATGTATGGAAGAAAGAGGAAGGTTGTATATTATTAAGTCATATTTTAATTGTACTCTTATGCTTTATTTTTTATTTTTTGTTATATATTGTATTTGTAAGTATGATGTTTGTACTTTCATTTATAGCTGTTGTTCTTTTTAAGTTGTATTATTGTTAAAGTTTAATAAAAAAATAATTAAAAAATAAGAAATAAAATTGGTGGTTGTCTGGCAAGGTTATCCAGCTATGGTAATAGAGTAGACCATACTGCCAGTGACTCAACGCTGAGTGTCAGGCAGATGTTACCTAACCAGACAACCCAAAGACTAACGGCCTTGGGTGCCACAGTCCACAGGGAAGGGTAATGGTCCCCAAATGGATTAAATCCCACTTGAATCCATCTTGATGGAGGGTAGCAGGTTCATCAATACTGGCTTGGGGCTGAGGAGGATTTTGCAAGAAACTATACTGGCCTGGGCTGATGAGAATTTTCTGGCTCAGGACCAGAAAGTGTTTCAAGGAACAAGATCAGTGGTACGGGTATCATGCTACGATGCGGAAGGCAGAATAAAGGCTACTGCATTATATTCTCAGGACAGCCTTCATGGCTTATCACCATGATGATTGCCAATATTCAGATTTGGATACGGAAGAAAAAGAAGAAGATGATGATTATGAAGAAGAAGAAGAAATGGGTGAATTCAATTAAATTTTTACTAACTGCATGACACAAAGGCTAATTCAAATCTATCTGGCACTTTTTGCTTCAAACCCAGCTTTTTCTCTCTGCTGTTTCCTACTCTCTCTCTCTCTTTTTTGTGGGGGTTATCCCTACTTTTTCGTGCTAGAACAATTTGCCTGTGCTTTTCCCCATGCAGTCAGTTGTGATTCCTTTGGGTGAAGATGAGGTATATATCTGTAGGTGGATTTTCTTGATGTTGGTAGATGGGCCATGATGTTTAGGACTCCAGAGAACATGCCCCAACATTCTTTCTACTCCCACAATGAGCATTCTCTGTTGTTTTTTAAAAAATGAGATTAGCACTAGAGCAGCCTTTTACCTAATTGCCAGTGTAATATCTGAGCAAGTGGGGAATTAGAAAGTGCTCCCCTCCCCCCCGGATTTCTGTCTTTGATAAGAGAAAAGGTGCATCTGCCATTCAGATGGGGAGAGATATCCAAGGCACTTAGTCAGTAAATAGTGAGAAGGAGGGAAAGAGACCATTTCAATAGTGTGGTATATGCACATGCATTTCAAAGCCAACTGTTTTCCTTCTGCTGCATCCCAGAAGGGAGGAGGGGGAATAGCAGAGAGCTACATTAATTTTGTGAGAAGTAAATTTTAAATGGTAGTCATTACTGCATTTAAAAAAATGTTTCTCCTAACGTCATGATGTCTTTATGCAACCTAACATATCCCAACAGACTATAACAATAATATTCTGCAGATTAAAGATTTATGCATAACAAAATCTGGTGTTTTGTACATCAGGGAGGTCCAATGAAAGCTAAAGTACTCAACAAAGCTGTGGACAGCTGTACGAACCTCCATGTGGGTACTGTGTGCAGTATGCAGAATGGTAGGCAAAGATAAACCAAACTAGGGGCAGGGGCAGTCCGAGCTGGGAAGGGAGGACTGAAATTGCAGTAGTAGTGTTTAATTTGCCCGAAGCATTCATTTCTCTTTTAAAGATACTGAAAGCTTGGTTTGCACAGGCTTGCAGAAGTGAGGAACCAATGTTACTGAGATGCTTCAGTGGACAAGGAGATTAGCTCTGTTCAGCTATTGCTTACACAGATCCAGGCACTAAGCTTCAAAGGTAACCCCTAGCCCCTCACCTATGATTTCTGCATATAGAAAGTGACACAACTTCAGAGAAGCCCTTCCTGTTTATTGAGAGTACTGTATTCCTACATAAGCCAGAATCCTGATGATCTAGAGTGCTTGCTTAATTGTTCAGCAGATGTGCAAGTTTTCTGTGTGGAAGCAAAATGAAGCAGGGGACATAAAGGGGGGGGGGCACATAAAATATTGTGACATTTAAAAAAAAACAAATCTCCCCTCCCCAGTGTGAAGTTTCACAGATCAAAATCCACTTTTTTCAGGCACATGGATACTGTGTCCTTTCTCTAGGTACATCCATTAGGAGTCATAGCCAGGTCAGGGTAAGCACAATAAACAAAGGTACAATGCTCCATTGACACAGGAAAATACTTTCAAGATGATAATTGTATGCACTCATGATCTTATCTCAGTTGCTCACTTCTCTCCCCCCCCCCTCCCGGCTTGGATTGCAAAGCAGAGCTGAAAGGGAAGGGAAGGGAAGGGAAAGGTCAGGAGGGAATGAGTGTGTGGAAAAGGCAGGGGAAACTGTATTTACTAGCTTCTGCTCTGAAGGGTTCAATGGGGAGGGGGAGAGGGAGATGGACAGGGAGTGGGAGAGGGAGAGGGAGAGGCAGTACTTGGGTTAGGACAAGTGTTTGGGAGAAGATGGTACCAAAACGGTGTGAACCCCCCCCCCCCTTTCTGGAAGATCTCCTTCTTGTTCTTCAACATACTCGGATCTTTGGTTGATCTGAATTTAAATCTAAGCATGCACTGTAAATTATCTTTACTTACTGTATTTGAATGAAATCCTGATTATCTTGCAGCTTTAATGCCAGAGAAAGAGGCTCTGTGCAGCTCCAATGGTTTGCATCTTCCTTCCCAATAGAAGTGTGTGACAACTTGTCGGAACAGTAAACCGTAAGTGTTTCAACCTTACTGTCTCCAAGGTCTTAGATACACTTTAGCCCTATTCACTCATTATTTACGTGCATTTTTGCCACACACTCAGAAAGAACACCTAGCTCCACACAAAGAGCCATGGACGTTATGCCTATGCCTCCCCAATACTCCGGGAGTTGCACTGGTTACCAGTTTGTCTCCAGGTGCAATTCAAGGTGCTGGTTTTGACCTTTAAAGCCCTATATGGCAGTGGGCCAGGATACCTGAGAGAGCGCATCATCCCAAAGGTGTCTGCCCATCCAACCAGAGCGGACCGGAGGGGATCCTTGGTTGTACCTTCAGCTAGAGAGGCTCGCCTCTCTGGCATGTGGAGGAGGGCCTTCTCCGTGTCCACACCAACCCTCTGGAACCTCCTTCCAACAGAATTGAGTCTACAGACAGAATTGCTGCCTTTCAGGAAAGGAGTGAAAACCTGGCTGGCAGGGCAGGTGTGGGGCCCTAATGGGAATACGACCCCAGCCTGTTGGCTTATTTCCAACTAGAGCTCAACTGGCCATCCTTTTTGTGTTGTGTACTGCGGTATTCCTCCATTCCCTATTCCCTTTTTAGTCTTTTATGTGGTTGGGAGTGGGAGGGTGGGTTGGTGGGTGGTCGATTGAGGGTTTTAATCTGTTTTGTTATATTTTACTGTATTTTATCTGTTTTTACCGTTGTGCGCCGCCCTGAGTCGGGTTTCCCCGAGTGGGCGGCATAAAAATCTAAGAATAAATAAATAAATAAATAAAAATAAAATGTACCTAGCAAATCAGATTTCTTATTAATGTGGAAAACTACATAAGAGCAGGAGCATCTCCCCTTTGGGTGCATTGTCTTCCACACAGAGAAATCAACAGTAGATAAAGAAAGGGCCAGATATTTCTACTTAACTGAATAGGATTTTAGATGCATTGATCTACCTAACCAGTCTATAATTATTCCATGCATACTTCACAATGAAGTTGCAAAGAACCTTAGTGTAAAAGATTTTTATAGAATTAATATACCTCTAAGACAGCCAGCTAAATGGGACTGATCAAAATGCTGCAGATAAACAGCAATCTGGTTGCCTAGGCTTGATTATAGGGTGTTAATGTGCCTTCCTTATTATGACAGCTTAACTGACTGCCATCCTGTTTCAAGGCACCAATTTAAGGTGTTAGTTATGACTTCTAGAAAACCTACACAGCTTTGAACTAGGTTATTTGCAAGACTTCCTTCTCCCCATATTAGATTTTTCAGGGTTGCAAGATCGAGTAGGATACACCAAAGGCTTTCCAGTGGTAGGAAGAGATGTGTTGGTTTTTTAAAATCATTTAGATTGTCTTTTAGATCTAAACTGATTTACTGCTGAAGGAACTTTCAGGCTGGTAGATACTTTTTTCTCTTTTATTTACAGGTGTGTTTTATTCAATATGTTTTATTACTTATGCCTCTACTGATAGTTGAATGTTTTAATGGTAACTTTATTGCTCACTACCTTCTTCAGTAGAAAGGCAGAAAATGCAACACAGTCTCTACACAGTCTTCTTGTGAAAGAACAAATGTAAAGACAATGAGAGTTAGCATATGTGATCAGCACCTGTAATGCAAGACACATATCTACATAATGGTTTATTGCTGTGTTGTACCTTTGAGATTGTAAATTAGGGAGTCCTACTTTGAAGTATTGTTTTGCTCCACAATGCTGATGCCACAAAGAGTTTTGTTATATCTTGTGGCTGCACAATAAAAATTGTTCTGACAACCTGCTTATTAATACAAGTCATTTACAAGACTGTACCTGTTGATTAATAGGTTTTCTTTTTTACTTGCCAGTGACTGGTTTCAAACAAAGCTTTTAATGTGAGATATTCTCTTGCCTCATTCACAACATTTTATGGGAAGGTTATATGACATTTGTCTCCATGCATAACCCTTCCTTGTTTTTCTGCCCAGAATGGGATATCACCCAAATGGGTGGTATAGAAATGCAATAAATAAATAAATAAATTTCCATCTCTATTTCCATCTGCTCAGAAAACACAAAATAGCTCCAAATTATAATCTTCGTGGTTTAAAAAAAACCCCTCCCTCTCCTGAAATTACTGGTTTTTTTGAGATAGCCATAATCTACACTTACACTTACACTTCTACTGCAGAATAATTTCCCCCGGTGTTCTCCATCCACACATGTCCTTTTTTTTATAATTTTTTATTAATTTTTTAAACAATAATACAACTTTAAAAAAAACCAATGACTATGAATAAAAATACAGAATCTTACTTATAAATACAATATATATGACAAAAAATAAGAAAAGAAAAAAACATTGGTATACAATTAAACTACGATTTCGTAATATACTACCTTCCCCTTTCTTCCATACATCTTTAATTATATTTCCAAATTTTTAATACATTATAATACTCTTGCAGTTATCCTAATATACAAATTCAAACTCTGTTCTTAAACTCATCAGTTTAATACAACTACTAAGTCAAAGTAAAAATACAATAATTAAAATTCACTAAACACTTTTCACATAATACACCCAGTGTTATTTACAATGTCCTGGAGAAAACGGAGTATCACAGTCGTTTTCTAACCCCAAAACCTCATTTGATCAGGTACTGGTCTATTCCCTTTATCCCCCTTCAATGAGTAATCCACAAATAATTGCCATATTTTCCAAAATCTATTTTCTTTAACTATACCCTTTTCCTCATTTATTTCCCATGTTAGCTTATCATTCAACGCAAGATCCCACATCTCCTAATGCCATTCTTCTATTTTCAAAATTGCTTCATTTTTCCAATTCCTGGCAATGCACTGTCTGCCCGTTGTCAACATTATCAACAATAGTTCTTTTTTATCCTTATTTAAATCCATATTTTCCACATCTGTCAACAAAACAGTACTTGGCCCCAATTTGAGTCTCATACCCATAACAACACAAATCTCATTCTCAATTTCCCCCCCAAAATCCTTTACCACATTACAACCCCACCACATATGTTCATATGTTCCCAGTGTATCCTTACATCTCCAACACATTTTATCTTTATTTTTATCTATTTGATGTAACTTCACTGGGGTCAAGTACAACATTTTATAAACACATGTCCTGATAGTTGTAAATAGACTTGTCTCCTTCTATTTCCCCAGCTTCAGTATTCAAAATTTACATATCAGACAAGAAACAAAATGTGAGTAAAAATAAAGACAAAAATGTTGTGACACCTTAAAGACTAACTGCTGTATTTTAGTGTGAGTTTTAGTGGGTCAAGTCCACTTCTTCATACATGAGAGTGGGGCAAAATTTACATTACTTTAACAAGATTCTGCTATGGGATTTTAAGGCAAGGGTATTATATGTTTCATAAACCACAGATATAGTGCATTCTTTGAAAGTCTACAAAATTGCCTCATATTACTTCAGGAATTGCATTAGAAACTTCATTAGCATGGTTCTAAATGGTTACTGTTTGCTATATTGTAGCCCAGTTGCAAGTTCTCAAGAACAAAGGTGTCTAAAGAAAGAATTTTGGAGACAACTTTAATGACATTAATTATGCCTATGGATTGTTGGTCTGACTATAGTTTTAAAGTGTCTATTTTTTTAAAGTACTAAGTTTGGAATTAAGGCAGGGGTGGGGAGGCAAGCAGGCATGCTTGCAAACAGGGCTGTAGCCAAGGGGCAGGGGGGGGGATGAAAACCCTCTTGAGCTAACAGCCCCCAATCCCCCCCACCCTGTGATGCCAATGTTATATATGTGAGTGTGACATTGTTGCCCCCTCCTGGAAATTTTTGCCCCTCCTGAAAATCCCCCCCCATCTAGAATCCTGGCTACGGCCCTGCTTGCAAATGAAATCAAGGTAGAATACATAGTTATGAATGCTAAAAATGTTCTAATTTTTTTTAGGGTTGCAATTAAATTTTGAAGGAAACAGGTTTTATTCCAGCAAACTTTTAAACATCATTTTCTCCCTAAGTCTTAAACCTCACTCATATAAAACTTTAATTAAAAGTTTCAGCATCAAAAGTGCTTTTGTTCACCAGATCTGTTTCACGCCCTATTGTTCTCAGTCCTATAAGACCACCTACAATGCAGCTCATATCTCCAAACAGATCCCATTCTAGATATACATTACATACACTTACATTTAAAAAAGGTATTCAGACCAAACTCCAGTTGTAGGGAAAAATAATTTCCATGGGAATGCATGTCTTGTTGTGAGCCACCCGGTGATACAAATCTTAAAAATAAATAAACAAACAAACAGTACTGTAGTTTTCTCCTCCTCTAGGGCCATACATGCATCAGAACATGCAGCAACCTGACAAACTGTAGTGGCCTGCCATGAGTAAGCGGGTAAGTAGCAGCCATGGCTATGCAGTTGGGATTAGTAGGCACTTGTTCCTTGTGACAGAAGAATGAATGATCTATAGGTAGGTCTATAGGTAGAGATGGTGATGGGCTAGGATTCATAGAAAGGGGGAGGTGATCATTGTAATTCACTGTGAATCAGCAAAGGGCTGGATTCAAGTAGTTTATGCTTGGAGTTTCTTTTTACTATATGACATATCTCCCCCACTTTATTTACTCATTTATTTTATTTTTATATCTCCTTTCTAACAACTGCAGAGCCAAAGGTGGCTCACTAATTATTCAAATACAAACTAATTAGAAATGCAATAAATTATTATATTAAGAACACTTAAGTTTTTAATAGGTGGGTGGGTATGTTGGGGTTTTAATTGTTTTTAATATGTATGTTTTAATCCTGTTGTGAACCGCCCTGAGTCAGGTTCGCCTGATTGGGCAGCATAGAAATTTGAGTTATAAATAAATAAATAAATAAAATAAACATATATTAATCTTAAAATAATTAAACTGTTAAAAATATTTTAAAACAGGCTTAAGCACCTACACCATAATTATACATAGCACTCAAAATTAAAACTTTTCACTGCCCAAATAACTGTTAAATGCCTGCCTGACAAAGGTAGTTTTTATCGGGTCAAGTAAAAGTGGGAGGGGAAAACCAGTGATGGCTAACCTTAGCACTCCAGGTGTTCTTGTACTTTAATTACCAGAAGCCCAAGTCAGCACTTCTGCTGATCAGGGCTTCTGGGAATTGAAGTTCCAGAACAACTGGAGTGCCAAGGTTCACCATCACTCTGCACCCCCAGCTCTAAACATCTGGCAAAACACAGGATTTGTGTCCCAAAAAGAGAGCGAGAGAGATTTATAGGAAGGAAGGCTGTTTTGGTTTAAAATTGTTAGTTGAAAGGACATCTCTACTTTTGTATCACTCAAAAGGTCATATTCTTTCATTCAAGACTGAATAAGTTATTGGGGTGAATCTATGCCTAGCATACTCCTTACTTACTCTGAGGTTAATGGTGGGCAGCATCTGGTTGACCCAATGCAGTTTCATGAATGGCAAAAGAGCAGTGTTTGAAGTGTTGGGGAGAGAGGGCCAGATGGCACCTGTGATTTACATTAGCCATATTTCTTAAAGTCTAGCACAATTCTGAGGTTATAAAGCTCTAAAATATGAGTTTACTTAATGCCAAAGTAAAATATATATTTTACTCTAGACTGAGATATCATCCTTTGAAGCAGGCTGAAGTGTACCACCTTTATATGCTCCTTTTCTAATCAAATGTTGTTAGCTGATTTTTGAAGTTAAATGGCTTAGTAATTACCCAGACAGACATGCAAATTCAAGCACAGAAGACTACAAGTAATGAAATACAATAAGCCTATTAGCTGCAACTCCCACCCCCATCTTTTTACAGATATGCAAGGAAGAAAATATTGTTTGCCAGGATAGAAAATTCAAGGAGATGGCTCTTACTCAGGAATTCATTTGCCCCCAAAATAATAATTCAGAAACCCTCACTGCCCTCAAAGAATAATAATTGAATGAACTATAATACTTTGACACCACAGATGAGAAACTTTTGCAAACTCATCTTCCATTGAATTGAGTGCTTAATCCTCTAGGTTCATAATCAGAGCCTGCTGAGATCAAAGCACCTAAGATGATGGAGTTTTTTAGAGTGACTGTATTATTCCCTGTGGAGGTGATAAGCTGGAGTAGTCGAACTTGCATTTAAAGAAATTAAATGGAAACTTTAATTCTACCACCATTTATGAAACAGGGTGAAAAAATGTTGCTCAAAATGTTAGCAGAGAAGGCCAAGCTAATGTTATTAGCACACTTCATCTGAGCAGGGAGTAGAGGTAGAAGGGGAAGAAGTAGGTAGAGGGCCTTTTGAAGTTGGGGGCCAAGTCTTGCTCCCTCAGACAGTTGGTAGGCCAGACTGGTGGTCCAGCCGCCACTGGAATCAGCTATGGACTCATTTACGGCAGTTGTAAACAGGTTTATGACAGTTATAAATGAGTCCATGGATGTCCTAAATGCATTTACAACAGCCATAATTTAGTCCACAACTGATTCTAGCAGCGGTGGCTGGAGTGAGGGCATGGGCTGGTTGATTTGGTGCATGGACCGGATCCAGCCCATGGGCCATAGGTTACCTACCCCTTGTGTAAGAAGAAGGAAATCCACCCTATTAGGCCCTCACTAGACAAGTTGCTGATCTAGTCTTCTGTGCTTTTGCAGTGCTCCACAAGATGCTCTCCTTCATTATGCATGTTTCTACAATCAGATATATTTAGATGTGGAATCAAAACTGGTGTTCACATTTCAAAGACAATCCCAATAATCTGAATGATAAATCTACATTTAATATGTTTTGATATTGGTGCTATTTTCATACTGAGGTCTATAATCTTTCCTGGGGATACCCTTTAAAGGAGCTGAATTCAAAAAGTAAATAAGAATACGCCTCAGGGATTTGGGACATAGTTATTCTAGTACACCTACATTGTATCTACAGCCACACTTCTTGTTCACATTTTTGTGTAACTGGAATTCAGCTCTGTATCCAAACTCAGTCCCTCGACACCCAGTAGGGTAAAAGAGGAAGCAGAGAAGAAGATCCAAACTCAGGCAACTTGGTCTAATCTTAACTATGATTTTCTGCTTAGAATGCTTGGTAAGTTCCTTTCAGAGAGAATGAACATACTGACTGGAATCTGACTGAAAACATACGCCAGAATAACTACCAGTGGAGTACATTTCAGTAGCAAAATGCCTGCAATTTAAAAAGTCAGCACAGGCATCTGCTATCACATGTTGTGTATGACAGCAAATGCCTATAACCTAATGTCTTAACTTGTGACAATTTGTCATTGAAATGTACAATTCTGAAGTTACACTAGTGAGTGTAACTTGGCAGGGACTGACTAATAACATGTCAAAGCCATCCATCTCTGAACAGTGATAGGATGATACTTTGGGATCTGGGGTATCATCCTATCACAACTCAGTTATAGATGGCTTCAGCATGTAAAACTGTTTATTATATTTAGTTTTTTAAATGAAGCTGGTGTTGGGATCATAACTGTTGGGAGAAACATCAACAACTTGAGATACACAGATGATACTACCCTAATGGCAGAAAGTGAGGAAGACCTAAAACAGCTCCTGCTTAGGTTGAAAGAAGAGGGTGCAAAAACTGGCTTGAGACTCAACATCAAGAAAACAAAGATAATGGCAACAGGCCCTATCAGTCACTGGAAAATAGATGGGGAAGAAGTTGAAGAAGTGACAGATTTTACTTTCTTAGAATTAAAGATCACTACAGATGGTGATTGCAGCAATGAAATAAAAAGGCGACTGATGCTTGGGAGACAAGCTATGAGAAACCTGGGGAACATAGTTAAAAGTAGAGACATCACTTTGTAAAGAAAAATTTGCATAGTCAAAGCAATGGTATTCCCGGTGGTAATGTTTGGTTGTGAGAGCTGTATCATTAGGAAAGCTGAGTGCAGAAGAATAGATGCCTTTGAAATGTGGTGTTGGAGGGGAGTTTTGAGAGTCCCCTGGACAGTGAGGAGAACAAATAGGTCAATCCTAGAAGAAATCAACCTTGACTGCTCGTTAGAAGGTCAGATAGTAAAGATGAAGCTAAAGTACTTTGGACATCAAATGAGAAAAGAGGATTCACTTGAGAAAGCCTTGATGCTGGGAAAGGTGGAGGGCAAAAGAAGAAGGGGGCAGCCAAAAATGAGATGGCTAGATGGTATTATAGATGCAATGGGCACAAAGCTGGGCGGGCTGAGGAGGATGGTGGAAGACAGAGGTGCCTAGTGGGCAGTGGTCCATAGGGTCACAAAGGGTCGGAATTGACTGTGCGACTGAACAACAACCCCCCCAAACAAAAACAAAAACAAACAGTGTTGGATAAAACCAGACTATTCAAAATGAACCACTCACCTCTTCAGGTCTTTGAAAGCCTTTGTTTCACTTGTCTTCTAAAGTTTTTCATTTGTGCCATGTAAATTTCCATATATAAAGAAGAGAAATACTGGGGTGAAATTATTGTCACTGTCAATTTACTTGCACAGGGCAAACAAAGAAGCCAATCAGAGCAAGAAGATTAGCATAATCAATTAGAGTATATTTGCATATGAATAGCACACCTATTGAGAAATAAATATGAAGACAATAGAAAATTAATAATCTCTCTGAGCCATTTTGAGCCTAGGGATTCTCAAGATGGCTAATAGTTGAGAAACAGGCATCCCACATTTATTCAGAAAAATAAACTAGGTAACAATAAGAAGTGTGTGTGTGTGTGTGTGTGTGTGTGTGTGTGTGTGTGTGTGTGTGTGTGTGTGTGTGTGTGTGTGTGTGTGTGTGAGGGCATGTGGAAATCTTCAAAAGACACTGTGAAGCCATACCTTGCTTCATATCGTGTGGGATTTTTACCCACTAAAACCACCTCCCATTACGCCGCATCATTTTGCGGAACTGCCGTCAGGCATTACTTTATGCGGGCAGACTGGCTGTTAAAAACCCTCCTCCAATTTGGCTACTCACCCTCCTCCTCTATGCCCCTGGCTGCCATCTTCTCAGTCTCTCCACACGTCTAAGTTCCAAGATACTCCGACCGCATAATTGGACATCACAACCCAGGTAGTCTCCCTGCTCAACATCTCACCAATGATGTCTTCCGGAGACAATTGTCATCAAAGATGCCTCTGTAAATTTTCTCATTCTGCATCAAAGCATGGAGAGTGAAAAAACACGTGATCCATGTCTTTCTGCATAGGCTGGCAGACAGGGCATGAAGCATCATCGTCCAGCCTAAAGCGATGTTGGTAGGCTTTGAAGCAGCCATGCCCCGTCAACAGCTGTGTGAGCTAGTAATTCATCTCTCCATGCTGTCTTGTTAACCATGCGTTAATGTCTGGGATGAGGCGATGAGTCCACCGTCCCATGGTCGATGTATCCCAGATCTGCTGCCATCATGCTGTCCTCTCTATCCTGGCTTCCCTAGCAATTGTGCATTGTTCCGTTACCTGATTTTCTCACCTCCATCAGTAGATCCCTGCCTGCTCCTCTGCCATCAGATAGACTGGCATCATATCGGCAATGACACACACGGCATCATATGAGACCGTTCAAAATGCCCGAGCCACCTGCACGGGACTCCTACGGTATATCAAAGTTATTTGTCACATGTACGATGTCCCTGCTGTGGCTTCCGACCAAATTGGGGCTGTATACAGCAACATGGAATTAACAACGCTTGAGAGGAGTCTTTGGCCAGTCTGCCACGGGGCTCCAATATTTGGCATGATGCTTGTCAATACATTACTTAATGCTCTGGCCCTTGTGCTCACAATTTGCAAATGCTCATCGAAGTGTAGCCTGGCGTCTATCTGGACACCCAGATATCATAATGACGGCTGCGAGAGTATACTGCAGCCTCCAGCAGTAAGGGTGATGGTCTCCCTAGCTTTCCTACTGGTCACGAGAACTGCCTCAGTCATATGATCTGCTAGGTGCAAGCCAGCTAATGAGAGCCACTGACGAATTTTGGCATCACTCTCATTTGTGGTTTGGACAACTTCCTCCAGATGTTTGGCAACAACCACTATCACCACATTGTCTGCAAACCCAACTGTCCTTGTCCCTACTGGCATAGGCAACCGAAGCACCCCGTCATACATAATATTCCACAATAAGGGACCGAGCCTTGTGGAACACCTGTGTGTGTGTGTGAGAGAGAGAGAGAGTGATTTTTTTGTGTTATATATTTTGGATGACTGGGCACCCATTTCTATTTGTGCCAAGCCACACTGGCTCAGTGCAACCCTAGTAGGTACACAGGTTGTTTAATGCAATCTAAATAGTTTTTTTAAAAAAGAAAACCCACTGAGAAGTCATCTTCAGAAGATGCAGTTCTATGCCCCGCAGACGAAGATATAGGAAGTACTTTCTCTATTTTTCTTTCTTAAAACAACCCTGGGTTCCTTAACTATAGATACTCTTGCCCCCATCCTGGAAACCATGCCTTCCTAAGTGTTTTTTTTATTTTTAGGTTTTATAATAATCTGTATTAAAAAGACTATATAATCACACAATGGCTAGAAACCTATTGACAACTTTTTTCTTGCACAAAGGAAGTTGTGTAAGTCCTAGCAGCAAATTATCACTCATTGATGAGAACCCCATTGTATTCCCTTCTTTTGTATACACCTGATTGGTGCAACAAGCACTTAATTAATGAGTATCAATTTGCCTCCAAGACTTACAGGTGATTTTCCTTTTACACACACAAATAGCTAATACAATTCTAGCTAATATGCAAATTGTCTCTCAAACCTTATTCACACATTCATTCAATTACTTTCAAGCTATAATATCAATTTGTAATTTGAGTGTGCAGTGGAGTTGTCACAGATCAAATATCAGGGAGAATTTAATTAGATTTATAGCCCTCCTTTTTAACTATCCCTCTAACCATTAAATAGATTTTGTTACCAGCCATCAAATGACTTATAGCTTATGGTGACTATAAGTTAATGACCTGTATCTCTAAAAATCATATTTGAACTCGGAGTAGAGTTATCAAGTCTCACGGTGCTTCCAGTTCTGATGGTTACTCCAACCAACAGCATTGGAAGCAGGAACAGTTTGTTTTTTGTATGTAAGGTGCCTATAAAGCCTAGGCATCCCTCCTCACTTATTCCAAACTGACCACACCTCCTGGACTGCTGTTCGGGCTGGTCATGTCGTTCCTCCCACCCAGAAGCGGAAGCAAAATGCATGCCATACATGCGCAGGACGCATTTTAATTCCACTTTCAGGATAGGCAAGGGCATTGGGGGCTGGATGAATTGGCGTCGGAGGCCAGGTTTTGCCCGTGGATCGTAGGTTGAGAATGCCTGCCCTATGAGCTTCCACCACCAGACGTCTAGACCAAATTCCCTACAGTCATGTGTGCTGTGGATAAGGCTGTGTAGAATATGAACTATGGCAGCAATCCCTGAATCTTGTGAGGATGTTTTACTTCCTGCTTATCTGTCTCAGAGTGCTATTCCCTTGGCCCTGGGTTGCCGATAGTAACCTGCCTAGCTGGGTTTTAATTGGATTCTGGGCTTTTTCCCCACAAACAGCTGACCCAGAAGCAGTTTTGCTCTATCTCAATGTTTGTACCATGGAGAGAACTGGTTCTTGTAGCTTTTGTTATACTTGCTCACTACTACAACTACGACTACAACTACTGACAGAAGGAGAGAGAAAGGAGATGCCGAACTGAGCTAAAAGCTATTTATGACAGTGTGTTTTCCTGCCTCCTCCTTTCTCTGAATTCTTTCTCATAAAGCATAGTATTTTCAATTGTTCAAAGCAATTCACAGTCACATATATTGAGGTTGGGGTGTGTGTGATTTAATTCCTCTGTTAACCATGAAAAGCCAGGAAGTGTCATTATTCTCATACTGAAGATCTGAAGGCTGAGAGAAAGAGGTCCGTCTACTGGCAGAGGTGAGATTAGAACCAGGAAGTAATTGACGTATAGCTCATTCGTTTAGCCAATATGCCATACTAGCTCTTTACTTTGACTGGATTGTGCCCTCAGGTTGCTAGTTGTCATGGATATTGCTTCTCCATAAAATAATATGGACAGCATCTCTTTTGCTATAGTCATCTATCTTTATACTGTTCCGAAGAGCAGTGACCGCCCCCCCCCCCCCCCCACACACACACAGAAGTGATCACAGGCATCCAAACTATTTTATCTGTTTGGAAAATTGATGTTTTCTTTACAACCCTGGTCTACTTTATAAGGTAAATGTATCATTAGAGGAGTTAATGTTGACTGGCCTGTAGGCTATAAGACAGAATGAGATGCTACTGCTAAATCTGCATTGTGTGCAAATAATCTCCATTTTTATGAGCTTTCCACATTATCTTAATTCCTTGGTTTATATATCACTTTCCTTCCTGATTGATGGCAGCCTGCCTAGATAGCTGGATGCTAATGGAAGAAAATCAATGTTTTATATTCAGTCCCTTCCAAAAAAATCAGTCCAGGCACATAGGAATACAAAACACTTTCTATACACAGTTTCATATTCTTGTAGTTTACTGAGAGTGCATCTAACTCTCCCTTCTCTCCCCTGTAAAATTGCAGTAGAAAGCAACATTGCTCTCTATGCTGGTTTTCAATTCAAGGTCCTCTTGCTCGCCTCATACAAAGAAGAATGACAATTCAGAGGCTAATGGCCTATGAAATCAACCATTAAGATCACTTAGGTGTTTCTAAGTATGACTTCCTATTAGAACAATGAAGTTCCTTTTTGTAACATACAGATACATTTTCAATGAATATCTGTACTTGAATAGCTTGGCTTATGCTATCAAACCTAAGGACTCATCTCCCTCGATAAAGAGCTCAAGAATATTAGCAGATGACTACAAAATTAACTAGGCTTTTACATACCTTTCCCAAATAATTTAATTCAGAAGTAAAACTAAAAATACATACAACAAAAAATAAAAATAAAGGAAGAAATCATAAAAATTCAGTAAGATCATTAAACATATTCATAGATTATAATCCTTAGTGTAGTACAAATATGCTTGTAGCATTTTGTTGTTGTTCAGTCACATAGTCGATTCCGACCCTTTTTGACCCTATGGACCATTGCCCACCAGGCATATTTGTCCTCCACCATCCTCCTCAATCCGCCCAGCTCTGTGCCCACTGCATCTACAATACCATCTAGCCATCTGATCTTTCACCTCCCCCTTCTTCTTTTGCCCGCCACCTTTCCCAGCATCAAGGCTTTCTCGAGTGAATACTCTCTTCTCATTTGCTGTCCAAAATACTTTAGCTTTATCTTTACTATTTGACCTTCTAATGAGCAGTCAAGGTTGATTTTTTCTAAGATCGACCTATTTATGTTCTCCTCACTGCCCAGGGTATTCTCAAAACTCTCCTCCAACACCACATTTCAAAGGCATCTATTCTACTACGCTCAGCTTTCCTAATGGTACAGCTCTCACAACCATACATTACCATCGGGAATACCATTGCTTTGACTATGTGGATTTTCGTTTGCAAGGTGATGTCTCTACTTTTAACTATGTTCCCCAGGTTTCTCATAGCTTGTCTCCCAAGAATCAGTCGCCTTTTTATTTCATGGCTGCAATCCCCGTCTGCAGTGATCTTTCATCCTAAGAAAGTAAAATCCGTCACTGCATCTACTTCTTCCCCATCTATTTTCTAGGGTCTGATAGGGCCTGTTGCCACTATCTTGCTTTTCTTCATGTTGAGTCTCAAGCCAGCTTTTGCACTCTCTTCTTTCAACCTAAGCAGGAGCTTCTTTAGGTCTTCCTCACTTTCTGCCATGAGGGTAGTATCATCTGCATATCTCAAATTGATGGTGTTTCTCACAGAAATTTTGATCCCAAAATTGTGATTCCTCCATCCCTGCATTGCACATTATGTGCTCTGTGTATAAGTTGAATAAGCAGGGTGATAAAATGCTGCCTTGTCTTACTCTTTTTCCTATTCCAAACCACTACATCATTCCGTATTCTGCACTTCTGGTAATTCTCTCTCCATGTGCTGCTGAAGTCTATCCTGTATTATCTTGAGTATAACCTTGCTAGCATGTGGGATGAGCGCAATTGTTCGATAATTTGAACATTCTTTGGCATTACGCTTTTCTGAGATTGGAACATATATTGATCTTTTCCAATCCTGTGGCCATTGTTGTGTTTTTCAAATCTGCTGGCATATAGAATGCAATAATTTGATTCAATCATCTTTTAGGGCTTTGAAAAATTCAACTGGGATACCATCACCTCCACTGGCTTTGTTGTTTACAGTGCTTTTTAGATATTTTCTAACTTCACTTTCTACAGGGCCAAGGGAATAGCACTCTGTGATTATCAGGGGTGGTGAGGTCCTTTTTGTAGATTTCCTCTGTATACTCTTGCCATCTTTTCTTTATCTCTTCTGCATCAGCTAACTCCTTGCTGATTTTGTCCCTTATCATAGTCATTTTTGCTTTAAATGTTCCCTTGATTTTCCCATTTTTTTAAAAAAAAGATATCTAATCATACCCCTTATGTTGTTTTCCTCTATTTCTTTGCACTGTTCATTTAGGTAGGTTTCTTTATCTCTCATTGCTTTTCTTTGAAATTCTCTATTCAATTGATTGATTTATTCCCCTTTCACCTTTGCCTTTTGTGTTCCTTTCCCCCCTCTGCTATTTTAAGAGCCTCATCAGAAAACCACTTTGCTTTCTTATGCTTCTTTTCGTATGGTTTTCCTTGCTGCCTCCTGTACAATGTCCCACACCTCTGTCCATAATTCTTCTGGCTATTACAGTGTAAGTCTAAGCCATTAAATCTGTTCCACACCTCCACCATGTATTCCTTAGGGATTTTGTCTAGGTCATACCTGACTGGCCTAATTCTTTTCCCTATTTTCTTTAGTCTAAGCCTGAATTTTGCAATCAGTAGGTTATGAACTGAGCCACAGTCTGCTCCAGATCTCATTTTTGCTGATGGTATGGAGGTTCTCCATCTTTGGCTCCAGAGAATGTAATCAATCTGGTTTCGATGTTGGCCATCTGGTGATGTCCATGTGTAAAGTCGCCTCTTGTGTTGCTCGAAGAGGGTGTTTGCTATGTCCAGTGCATTCTCTTGGCAGAACTCTAATAGCCTTTGTCCTGCTTCATTCTGTGTTCCAAGACCAAACTTGCCTGTTATTCCATTTACTTTTTGATTTCCTACTTTGGCATTCCAAACTCCTATGATAATGCGGACATCATTTCTTGGTGTCTGTTTTATGAGGTGTTGTAGGTCCTCATAGAACTGGTCAACTGTGGCTTCATCTGCATAGCATAGCTAGAGTGAAACAGCCTAAAGATTGCTGTCTACTATAGGACTGAATACATAAGCAAATCATCTTAAACACAAAATTGGATATGAAAGTTATTTAGCAAATGGTGTGTAAAATCAAGAAAAAATGCTGGCATCTCTATATTATGCTGGATTTGGGCATATATATATATAGGAGAAAAATAGAAGTCTTTGTATGTTACAGTTTCTAAAGTTATTTTTGTACCAAATTATAATGTTCCACAATTAAACATTGTTCAGATGATTGCTTCCAGTATAGGGTATGATTCCTCCCTAGGTATTCCTTCTCTTCTACTCTTACCCCAGATGTAACCTCTAATTACTACTTTATTTTCTGATTGAAGTTCTTGTGCTTATAGCAAGTAAGGTAAAGGTAAAGGTTTCCCTTGCTCGAAAGCCAGTCGTATCCGACTCTAGGGTGCAGTGCTCATCTCTGTTTCTAAGCCGAAGAGCCAGCGCTGTCTGCTTCTGCAGACATTTCCATGGTCATGTGGCAGGCATGACTAGACACCGGAGCGCACGGAACGCTGTTACCTTCCCACCGAAGTGGTCCCTATTTATCTACTTGCAATTTCTTGCTTTCGAACTGCTAGGTTGGCAGGAGAGTAAAGAGGTGTGAAATATTTCACAGGTGCTATATTTCTCATTACAGAAGGAATAGCAAAAGGAGAAACAATTCCTGTCAATTTTTGCCGCTTCTATTAAAAGAATTTCTAGGCAAAGAGGAGACAGTTGTGCTTAAGGCGAGTAATAGATTTTAAACAGAAGTAAATGGAGAAGAAGATGAATTACCTAAAAGGTCAGTTCAAATGAGTTTGAGATTACAGAAAATGCTCAGGGTTTGTTTCATGACAGAAAAAATGAAATTTCATTATTGTGGAGCAGTGACTATGTGCTAATGCATGCTGAATTTGGGCCTGGTGTAACATTGTTTAGAAAATTCACATGGTCAACCTTGAGAATAAATAATGATCATAATAGAATAATAACAGGACAAAGGCAAATCCACTGCTGACCTAATAACTAATAACTGTTGAACCTCAGCAATTTAATAAACAAACAAATACTTTGTGAGAAAGAAACTTTTTTCATTTTATATCAGAAAGCAAAAACAAAAAGAGTAAAGCCCTTTCAGAGATTAGTAGACTGGTAGATAACAAGTCCCATAATTTCTGATCATAAACCTTGCTGAGGGACCAACAGGGCCAGAGGTCTCTATATAGAACTCCCACCTCTGCTTTTTAGGAAAGAAGGAACATGGCCAGGGCCATAATCTTGGCTATGGACCTGTACATGGCAACACTTTTCAGCTCTAATTTGTGCTTACCTGTATATTTTCCCTGATATTGATTAGAGTGGCTGTTGTGTATTGGAATAAAATCTATTATTATTATTATTATTATTGCTTAACATTGCAAGTTAAAATGCCTATTCGCGCCATTTGGGTCAAGGGTAAATTTAGTGTGCCCTTCCCTGGTTTCAAGGCACGCTCTTTATGTAAATGTATAATCTCTGATTGGTTATTATTTTGGATTCTTTCGGGAATTCATAAATACTTGAATATTGCATTTCTGATTGGTTAGTTAAGGTTATCTAAAAAGGTTGCTAGTCTGTATCATTGGGTAACTGCCGCTTGAACGCTATATAATCCGCCATTTGCAAAAGGGCATTGGCTCTTGGTTCGCATGCACAACACACACACATCTGGGCTACTTCCAGAATGGTGCAGGCGTGGAACTGATCCCAGGGTAGCAGACTAGCGGGAACGGGTGCAGCCAACTCATGTCCAGTTAAGCTGTATTGTTGTTCTTCCAAGAGTAGTGAATAAACTGTTGCTTCGCTGTTTGATTCACCACTTGTTGGTCTCTTCATTGCAAGCTCCGGACACAACAGTGGCCAACTTAAAAGAAGATAAGGCCCTGCACCTTTAATAGTAGTATAGAAGAAAGAATTTCAACAGGCCTGATTGGTCCATTGAAATACCCTTTTCTACACAACTATGGAAAGTATAGAATTTGTTTTCTCTTAATTGCCAACATTAAAAGTCGCAATTGAATCACCACTCCCAAAATCATAAATGTTTCGTTCCAACTTTTGAAAAGGCCTTCTTCTATCACCACTTGCAGATAAAATGGTAAATGATTAGGTATGGTTCATTCTTTCAAAGTGCAAAATAATCTAACAGCAATTATTTTGTCATGCAAAATGGAGAACATTTTTATTGTTTGATTTTGTTCCATATAGCTGGATTCATAGAATTACTGAGTTGGCGTTTTAGGCCATCGAGTCAAACCTCCTGCTCAATGCAGAATTTGAGAATCAAAGCATGAATGACAAATTATTTTCCAATTTTCTCTTGAATTCTTCCAATTTTGGAGTGGAAGCACTTCTCATGGCAGTTGGTTCCACTGTTACCCTGTTCTAACCATTAAGAAGTTTTTCCTGATATTCAATCTGTATCTTGGCTTCCTTTACTTAGAGTCCGTTATTGCACGTCCTGCACTCTGGGATGATTGAGAACAGAATGCTGCCCTTCCTCTTTATAACAATTTCTCAGGTATTTGAAGAGTGCTATTATTTACACTGTTTATTTACACTATTATTTACACTATTATTTGAAGAGTGCTATTATTTACACCTGGGTGGCCAGATGTAAAATAGGAAATAATTTCTGCACTTTAAATAGTTGTGCACATATACCACTGGTGGAGACAGAAGTAGTCTAGGTGGGCTGCAAAGCTAATGTAACAATTACTAAGCATTCACAGCTTGTCAGTTCCTATATCATCCTGCAGGCAGCCATACTATCTCTTACTGCCCTACTTGTCATGCTCTGTGACTTTTTGACATCATCGCAGTAGTGGTGGACACAGGGTTTCTCCTGATCCTTTGTTTCCACTGCCCACCCGCTTACCATAAGTAAGATGCACCACAAATAAACTTACTATTATATATACAATAACTGAATGCCTGTGAATGTATGCACATCCTTCCCTGAAAAAGTGGGCTTTGGTACCAGGGTGAGTCTCAGGTTCATTGACAGAATGATTGATGGATTGTTAGGCAAACTTGAGAAACCGTGGCATGGAAGACAGAATTTCAGCTTGCATGAAAAGAAACACCTGCTGAATTTTTTCTTTCATATACAATTATAAAATGCACAAGAACCATGTCCTCTTTTGCATCTTGCCACCTTAGATAGAAAACATATTAATAATAAATTATGCTTGCATATGTTATGGAGCTAATATAACTAAACTGTGGTGTTTAATAATTATTATGGGGAAAACACAGTCTTAAGCTCATATTTCCTTCCCTCCTCAGCCCCTGGTAACCAACAAATTTTAATTTGTTTCATTTCTACAACTCAGCCATGCATATGTAATCTCTGTTCACACTTTTATACAGTAAAATTAAGTGAAATAAATTGGGCAATAATATAAAGCTTGCCTGAGCAGAACAAATTTGATTTATCAAAGACACTGGAGGAAGACTGGAGCAACAGGACTTGAAGTCTTACAAAGATTAGAAGGAAAAAGAGTCCCCTCCCCTACAACACCCACCAATAGCACTCATAAATAATAAATGGAAGCAGGTGCTGATTATTTGCCTTCTTTTCTTCATCAAGGCTTTCAGGTGGGAGGATAACCATACTGAATATGATTGTGACTTAAGTTCTCTTTTGCCCTTAGGAACAGATAAAAATCAAGTTCAGTTTGTTGACATTTGTTAAAGGCTGGTCCTTGTTTATGACATTTGTGTAAGTAGATTGTCAAGGCCACCTGAGATACATCTCCCTAGGCCTAGCCTAGAAGGTGGTCCACCAGTGTTCAGTGGCAGTTAACCCAGCAGGAAGTGTGTTTTAATATTGTAGCTTTAACAAGGTCATAATGACTAGTCTCTGTTGCAGGAGAGGGAGTAACACTTACATTTGAAGGCATACTAATTTATGCACACAGATCTTCTTGTTTCCAGAGGCTACCATGAGGTACAGAATGTAGAAAGAGAGACATCCTTTTTGATCTCAGAAGGATAAACCAGGTTTGAATTGTCAGTATGATTTTTGTTAGTTTGCAAGAAAAGAGGGGAAATGTAAAACAGTACTATTAAATTTCTACACATAGAGTTTATTCCCCTTTTTCACTATGGCTGTGATTTAAGACTAATACAAAGGATTTTGAAAGCTATCTGCTATCTACATTTAGTATTACTAAATGTATTTAGATTGAAAATGTGTACAGATTAAAAATGATCACTGTTTAGTCACCTAAAGGTGACCTGGGCTGAATAACTGATTCAGAATGAGTACAAAAGAGAAAGTAATAATAATAAATAAATAAAAAAACGACAACCTTCCCTATAGAGTTTTTCCCAACTAAAGTAAACCTAATGAATAACTCGACATTATACAAATGTTGATTGAACAAATTGGATTCATTTAATGGAACTATTTTAGCTATGACTAAAGCAGTTAGTCCATAATTGAGGTAAAGTAATTAGTAAACATTTTTGTCGCTCCTGGCTATTCTTTGACAGCAATAGTGTTATTTAGTGCTAAATGTTTTTGGGAGTGAGTGAGTGCTTGGTTGACTTGAGTTTCATACAATGCTTCAAATCCTGTGGCTTAATGTAGTAAATTACACTAGAGAAGGCCCATCCAATCAGTGAAGGCCCATCCAATCAACTCTTCCACAAGTTCTATTCATTCAAATGGATCTATTCTAGTTGTGACTTACTTTAGTATAGTCAGTTTCAGTTAGAGCAGTGGTTCCCAAGGTGGGATACAAAGGTGGGATTCATGCCTCACAGGGGGACTTCAATAGGTCAGTAGGGAGGGAAGGGGGGAGGTGGATGCAATCCATCCCCCTTTCCTTCCTGCGGGGGGGGGGAGGCAGGGAAGGGGGGAGGCAGAGGTGATCTGTTCTCCCTTCCCTGCTGGTAATGTGGGCCCCACTGAGGAGGCTATGTGAGGCCGGGAATTTTGCAGCCTACTCTTCCACTCATTTTTCCATCTGCCCTTCCACCACCGCCACTGCCGGCCAGTCCAAAAAGCAACAGGCCCTGCAGTCAGCTCCTGTGCTGCTTGGCTGCGAGTGAGGGGCCTGCTGCTATTGGGTCCAACCGGCAGCAGTGGAAGGGCGGAGGGAAGGATGGGGTGGGGAGGGGTGTCTGTAAAATTTCTGGCCTCGCGTTGCCTCTTTGTCTGGGTCTGCGGTGTCGGGGTAGCATTTTTCACCGGCCAGCCCAGGAGGCGAGTGCAAGTTCTGCTGCTGATGGGCCTGGCTGGCAGCAACAGTAGGGGAGGGTGGTGGAATAGTTGGTGGAGGATGGGTGGGCCAGAAATCACTGGCATGGCATACACTCCTTGCCGGAGAATGCGCCAGCGGGGTCTCATCAGTCGCCCGGCCCTGAGGCCGTGGATTTTGCGGCCCATTCTTTCTTCCTCTCTGGCCTGGCATGGTGGCTGTTGGTCTGGCTTCCTTGTGGCTGCTGCCCCACCTCTCCTTTGTGCTCCTCTGTTGTCCTGACTCTCGTGTGCACTTGGGCTGGGCTCCTGATTGGCTGAGGCTGGCCGCAGGGGACACTGGGGGCTGTAGTCTTTTCGTTTTGTCACGTTCATGGGGTGTTGGCCCCACTCTGGGCTCCCGGACCCTTGCGGCGATGATCTCATGGACAAAAGGTAGGTGTGCATGGTACATCATAGGATAGGCTGGACATGTGTGGAAACACATTCCACACACGCACAGCCACATCCCTTCTTTATATGTTAAGATAGTTATATCATGTCTCCTATAATAAAATAAATCAGCAGCCAGTCCTACCATTAGGGAGAATGAGGCAACTATCTCTGACAGTAGGTTTATGCTATCATGTAAGAATGGTAAATTATAATTATAATTACAGGCAGAGATGGGACGGAATGTGCCAACTCATATGCCAGAATAACTTGGCTAAATTTTGGTACTCTGCACTTTAGCGAGTGAGCAGAAAAAACGCTACTTTGCTTTGAGCAGCAAAATGTATTGGACTAGCTCTATGAGTATTACAATGGTGACTACTTTTCAAAATGTTGACTACGGCAGGGGTGGCCAAACTTTTCAAGCTGTGGGCTGGTTGAGCAGGCCAGTCACGTGGTTCCTCCCACAGTAAAATGCATCCACGGCTGTCTTAAACATGTTCACCCTAGCTGTGGGTGCATTTACGGAAACATTTTGAGCATGCGTGGGGTGCATCCACTTCCACTTCTGGTAGCAACAAGGGCGGCACAGGCCAGATGAACTGGTGCTATGGGCTGGCTCTAGTCCATGGGCCACCCCGGTCTACAGTTTGTTTTTCACAGATATATCAGAAGATATATTAATGCTGAAGACTTTTTTCTTTTCTTTACCTGTATCACATTATCAGGGAATGGTTTATCTGTTGATTTCTAACCACTACGAAGCATTCAATGATATAAAATGCCATCCATTTAAAAAGTGACAGGACTTTAGTGAGTCTCAGGTTCATCACTGAATGTTGTTATCCAATCTCATGTTCACCTGCAGTTAAAACCTTCTGATGCTTGAGATAACAATATTTTCTCTTTCTCCTCTGTTAAATGTCAATAAATGTGGAATTGTCCACATAGAAGAGGTGGAAATATAAGCCTGTTGTTAAACTACCCACTTGAAATGCAATAATCAGGAAGGAAAAATACATCAAACATTGAGTAACCTAAGCAGGTTCTTTCTACAATAGCCACTCCACTCCAATTCCTTCCTCTCCTCCACCCTGTTTCACTTCATAGTTCTTTGAAGGGAAAAAAGAGGTCAAATTTCAGGAAGGGAAGGGGAGGCTAACTTTCTTATTGTGAACCAGAGTTGCCTCATTCCTTGCCTGCTTGCCTTATCTCATTTTTAATCAGTGACCACATCCCTTATGCAATTCAGCTAGAAGTTAATGTTTGACTGAACAGCCACTGGAAACTCTCACTACAAGCTGTTTGGGATGGCAAGTAACAACAAGTGACTGGTGGAAGTTACGGGTGTAGCTATCCACAAGGGTGAACGGGAGAAATGCGGCAGCATTTCAGGAAGAACTGAGTGCATAAAAGAAACCATACTGTAAGAGATTTATTTCTTGCTTGCTTGTTTTTTTTTTTAGAGACAGCTAAGATTTTATTTCACTCTTGGGCTGGAGTTCTGATTCATAATGAGTTCAAAAGTTGTTGAACCTCTGTGGGTGTATGTACATCAACTTCTGTGAGAGCTTTGAATCGAGTGCTTGTTTACTTAAGCATTTGAACTAAGCCTCTGTGAATTTAGCACACCTTGCTTCTGAGGGGACTGGGTTAGCTGGGGCTTAAAGATTTGTAAGGATATTGGTCCAACTGAAAGACTAGTAGGATATGTTCTGATCTCCTCCCTCTTCCACCCTTCATTTCTATACCTAGTTCTTGTACACATGGAGAACCTAGATGACACATCAAACTGCTGGGATATAATCGATGACAGCCACGTTAAGGAGTTTGAAGTTGATCAATGGATCAAGATCACTCTTGCGTTGCTCTACATTCTCATCTTTGTGGCAGGCATCCTAGGCAACAGTGTAACCATCCAGACAACTAAAATGCTACAGAAGAAAGGCTACTTGCAGAAGGAAGTTACAGACCACATGGTGAGCCTGGCCTGCTCAGACATACTGGTTATCTTACTGGGAATGCCTGTGGAGTTCTTCAGCATGATATGGAGCCCTTTCTCAACCCCCAAAGGTGACTTAGCCTGCAAGCTATACTGTTTCCTTTTTGAGGCCTGCAGCTATGCTACGGTGCTTCATGTGGCAACTCTAAGCTTTGAACGGTACATTGCCATTTGCCACCCTTTCAGGTTCAAAGCTACTTCTGGATCCTGCAAAGTGAAGATCCTAATTGCTTTTGTCTGGCTTACATCTGTTCTGGTGGCCCTTCCCCTTCTCTTTGCCATGGGCACAGAGTACCCCTTGGAAACCATTGAGGGTCATCGTAAATTGGTTGCCTGCAGCAAGAGAAAGAACCGTCACCACCTGCCTGACATAAGATCAAATGTAACAATATGCACCAGCTTGTCCTCCAGATGGGCAGTCTTCCAATCCAGTATCTTCATTGCCTTCATCGTTTATATTGTGGTGTTGGTATCTGTAGCTTTCATGTGCCACAATATGATGAAAGCCTTGAGGATGCACAAGCAAGGGACTTTGGCTGTGAGAGGGGAGACAGAAAGCCAGCATCAATATCTACGGAAAACTGAGAATCCTGAAAGCAGAACATCCAGGAAACAGACGATTCTCTTCCTTGGTAAGTTCACAGTAGGAGAACGTTAGTGGATTGTATTGAGGGGGAGGCAATGGAGTCGAAGAAAATGGCATTGTGGAGTTACAAAATGAAAGGCAAGCAACAAAACAGGATCAATTCAAGAAGTGATGGGGGAAATGCAATACAACTTGCATCCCTTTTAGTTTTTCACCATTCTGTATTCATTAAGGAAATAATTTTGCTCAGCAGAAAGAAAGTGGTGCACGTAAATTGTGTGGAACCTGCATGGGGTGACATTAGAGAAAGCATTAATGCCCTCAGAATGGGCATTTGAGAGGAATGCTTTTCATTTTAGCTATGTTCCCCCTTTTCTTTATCTACAAAACCAAATGGCTGGTGCCCCCCCCCCGAATCTAGTACTCCTCCCCTTTTTTCTTTCTTTCCTGTCACCATTTAAAGAAAACTCTTTTTATTGAAATGTTCCCAATTTAAAATCTAAATGTTCTGCTCGTATAGTGCTGGGACTTTGAATCACTTAAATTAAGTGGGGGATCCTAACATTCAGTTTGCTTTCACGAGTTGTTCTGCTCTAATAATATCTCAGGCCTACTTGCCATACATTTTTAAAAATATACAAATGAAGGGAATTCTTTGCTTTACAGTCCAACAAAATATTCCATAGTCAAAACTGAGAGAAGAATGAAACGGGGTTCAGAAGGGAAATGAATATGTCAGATTAATTTAGGCACAGCTTATTCTACATTCACCTTGGGCAAATGAAAGAACAAGTTGTTTAAAACCACACCTTTACAGTGTAGTGCTGTGTTTCTATGCAGGACTAAAGTCCCATTTCATTTGAGGAAATGCCCAGTAAAGTGGGTACAGAGTAATGTAGATTTACTGATATATTTATCGTAGACTTCCCTGATTTTGAAAGAACACAATGTATTGAAGCAGTGAATACAGTAATACCTCAGATAACGAATGCATCGGATAACACTAAAATCGGATAATGATGCAAATTATTTTTGGGGAAATGCATCATATGATGTTATTTTAGCGTTAACTGATGCATTGTGTTTGGCCCTCCGGGAAGGGAACCAGCAAACCACTTGGCTGCTTCTCTTCCCGGAGGGTTGGCGGGTAAGTGCAGAGACACCCACCAGCACTCCGGGAAGGGAACCAGCCAAGCTAAAGGCAGCCGGCATATGGGCACTCTGTTCAGCCACTGCATTCTGGAGAAGGAAAGGCGGGCGGCCCGCCTTGCCTTCTCCGGAAATCAGCCAGCATATGGGTCCTGCTTTCGGCTGCTGCCTTCCGGAGAGGGCAGCCAGTGTATGGGCACTCCGTTCGGCCGCTGCCTTCCAGAGAAGGAACTGGGCTTTTAAAAAAAATTATCTAATGCATGCATTGGATAACGCTAAAAATCGGATAATGCTAAGACTTGTGGAACCAAGTTTTAGCGTTATCCAAGGATTACTGTATAGGTCTATTTTTACCTTTGGCTGCCTATTTGGACTTCCTCATTGGATTTTGAACCAGAACTGCAGCCCTGGGTTGTAATCTTAGACATTTTACCAAGCAGAAGACTCATAGAGTTGCTGAGTTTTCTTTCTCAAGAAATGTATTCAGGATCAAGATGCTAACTCTGAGATAATGTCTTTTGCATTTATACCTTCTTTTAATAACCGTATTCCTGTGCCTTTAATTTAGTAGTTTAAATTGCCCTGGTACAAAAATAGAGGTTTGCTTATTCCCGCCCACCCCCACCCCCCAGGTTTTGAATTTGTTGCCAGGCTCAGTGGAGGTAGCGATGATGGAGATACTGGTTCCAATCTATCCAGCCAACTCCCTTTCATATTTTCTTTGGAGCTTCTAAGTTGTGTGCATGACTACAGTTCATGCTAGAGAGTCACCACTGAGAAGTTTGAATGGTTAAATACCTGGCAGCAGACCTGTATATTCCTGAGACACAAATTTGGAGATTGTGAATAAGTCTAAAGCAGGGGTGTCCAAACCTTTTGGGTCGGGGGCCTGACTTTGCCTCCAGAACAGGGCGTGTTTGCGCATGCACATCCATATTAACTTCCTGGTTCAGCACAGACACTTCTGTGCATGCGCAAAAGTGTCCATATTCACTTCCTGGTTTGGCAAGGGCATTGCAGGCCTGATGGAATGGCTTCAGGGGCTGTATCTGGCCTGCCAGCCATTGTTTGGGCATGCCTGGTTTAAAGTATTACTGAACTGGAGGAAGGGGGGGTCCTTTCACATGCTTCAAAGGCTGTTGAAGATGTGAGAGCAAAGACAGTTTAACACTGGCGTGGCCAAACATTTGAGCCATGGGCTGGCCAAGTGGTCCCACCAAAAGCATAAGTAAAATGTGCCCACACATGTGCAAACATTGCTGTAAAATGCATCCATGGCACAATGTGCAAACACGTTTACGACAGCCACGGGTGCATTCATGTCAGTGTTTGCACACACGAGTGTGTTTGTGCATGTGTGGGTGTCTTGGGGAATGCACATGCATTTGCACATGCATGGGGCCATCTGCTTCCAGTAGCAGCAAGGGTGGAGTGGGCCAGATGATTTGGCACCACGGGCCAGATTTGGCCCATGGGCCATAGTTTGGCCAACCCTGGTTTAACAACTTGAAAACCTTTTCTTTAACTATGGTCTACTTACTTTTCAGCAAAGCTTTTTGCAACCATGAGCTATGTTGTTGTTCTGATCTTACAGCTGCTGTTGCTCTTCTTGGAAGGTACTCCCTCCCAAAAACAACAACAACAACACCATTCTAAGCTTATTAAATGGCCAGTTACTTGGGAATTATGTTTGATTCTGATCTCTCTTGCCACATTTTTCAGGTCAAACCTAATCAAGTTGTCATTGCACCATCTTGAGAATCTTTCTAGGCTGTGATCCATGTAGCTTCAGCATCTTGTTGAGGGCACTTAGATGTGCTTTTCATCATGTTCTGCTTGAATTGCTGCAATTCCTTGTTTCTGCTGGCTTCCTTCATACCATACTAGTGCTACAATAAATGAACTCACTAGCATATAGATGTGCTTGCAGCCCAACCACAAGAGCAGCGGCTGTTGTTGTTGTACTGCTCTTGGGAGGCTTGGTGGATACATAGCACACATAGTAATATATCTGAATGGCTACACAGATTGACAGTTATATCTTGAAGTTTTCTAGACTTTTTGCCATGATGATCTGATGTCAATAAAGCCTTTGGCTGGCTGCTTGTCCGCAGGATTCATAAGCCTAGATGCAATGAATGGCAGTGCAAGCTCTTTTGGGGGTGGGGGAGAAGAGAGGTAATATTGGAGATATCTTGACAGGTTTTGAACAATAGATGTCCTCCAGCAATACAACAAGTTAAAGGAAATGTGTAGCAACATGTATGCTTAAAAAAGAGAGAAAGATTGCATTTTGTGTAAGAGGAAAATATGGGATCAGAAAGTGGCCAAAGTGTTATCAATATAATTGTATGACACTTTTATAATTAAAGAAAGGATGTTTTTAATCCTTATGATAATGGGAACATGCTTAATAACATGGAGATGTATGCCACAGTAACTTGAGCTACTTCTGGCTGTCTTCCAATGGAAAACAGAATCCTTTTTTAAAAATTGATTAATATTTGTATCATACAACAATCGCCCCATATAGCAACGAAATCATATAACAATTAGGTTTTGAGAGAGAAAATGGCGTCTTGCATAACAATTTTCCCTATGGTAAAAAACCATAGAACAATTTTTTAATGGGAAAAACCACTTATCGCAAAAAAATTGTACGATGCATCCCATAGGGATTTTTTGTACAACAACGAGCCCCATGGAATGGATTAAACAGTTGTATGAAGTACCACTGTATAATATACATATATTTTAAAATAAGGATCATAAGCTTCATACAAAACAGAATTTAATTTCATACAGAAAAAAATCATGGCATCAGTTACACTTTTAAAAAGCTATACAAAACTGTTAGAAACTTAGATAACGCTACTTACCTCATTTGCTTGGGTGATGTTTAGTTTGAGGTATCTTTCCATAGATTATTATCAAGGACTGCTTATAGGCAGTGATGTGCTGGGCCACCAGGACATAGGGATTCATCCTGGTGTGCCCTCACCTCTGGCGCCCTGGGGTGTATATAATAATAATAATAATAATAATAATAATAATAATAATAATAATAATAATAATAATAATAATAATAATAATAATAATAATAATAATAATAATAATAATAATTTTACCTGAAGGAGGAAGCTTGGAGCAATGGCTTAATCTAAAGTGCTGCACACCGGGTGGAGCAAGTGAGAGGCAGTGACCAAGGGACAGGGGAGAAGGCTGCCACCAGGAACCGCTTGGTCACTGCCCCTCGCTTGCTCTGCCCAAATAAACCATTGCTCCAAGCTGAAGGAGGGAGCTTGTAGCGATGATTTATTCTAAAGAGCTGCGTTCTGGGTGGACCAAGCGAGGGGTGGTGACCAAGCGGTTCCCAGGGGAAGCTTTCTCACCCGTCCCTTGATCGCCGCCCTATGCTTGCTTCGCCATGTGAGTGTGCATTGCTTTGCCTAGTCAGGGCCATGCCAAAAATGCCTCGCTGTTCGCCCTTCTTGGGCAGAACTGCCAGTCTTCCCTCCACACCATCAGCCCGGCACATGAAATCATCCTCTGAGGAACGGGTACATTGGTCCTCCCTTGCCTCTCCCAACATGGCGCTATGGCCGTTGCATTGCTAGAGACACTCTGAGATTGTGATGCTAAGGAAGAGTGGCAGGGAGTGGGGAAAGAGGAGGATCGGTGCAGGGATGGCTGGCCCGAAGGGAAGGGAGAAGAGGGAGCAGGCAGTGCATTGGACAGGCATGCAGAGGGAGGGTGCATTTAAAGGAGCCATTTCCCCAGCCTCAGCTGTTGTTGATGAAGAGGCCAGAGCTGGGTAGGGAGCAGCAGAAGAGGAAGGTGGGCATGAGCGAGGCAGCCCAGCCTTGAGTTCATTCCGACATTGGGACTCCCTGAGGGTAAGTGCACCCCAGGGAAGGATCTGGCTGGAGGAGACCAAGCCTGGAGGAGTCAACTGAAAATAGTTGCAGCCACCATTTTGTATTTTAAACAATATAGTGGCTGCAACTATTTCCAGCTGTTGTGCAGCCTAGAAACCTCATAGGAAGGCGAGAATAGCATGGAAAAGGTCCTCCCACCACTAGAGGCTGCTAGAGAGGCAGAGAGCCAGAAAAATGCACCCGTTGATGGTGATTTTTTTTGCCCCAAACAGTGTGAAAAGGTAGGAGAAAACATCCTTTTCTTTCCGGAGGGCCAAAATGACAATGCAATGAACCATTTAAGCAAAAAAAATTAATAATTTTGGGTCCTTATTCGATTTTGACATTATGCAATGCGGTCGTTTTCTGAGGTGTTACTTTAATGGCTTGCCAAAGTCCCTGGTTACACCTAACATGACTTCTGGTCTCAGACCTTCTACCACAATGTTCAATGAATTTATTTAGGTTTTGTCTTCCTTGCAGAGCCGTTTACACTTCTGTCAGGCTCAGTATTATCAGAAGACTGGTTCTGAAAAACAGAAGTAATTACATTTTTTCTGCTTCATTGCTTAGTACATCTTATGTGCTTCCTATTTTTAAAACCTTAAGATTATTTTAATGAAGCCCAGATGAAACACTATGAGTAAAACTGTTGGCTTTACAATGTGAGCTGATTTTTCCATTCTTTTGGTTTGCTGCAGCCACTGTGCTGAGGGGCCATTCAACAATTACGTGATCCTCGAGGGGGTGAGGGGGTCTGCCATCTGAATTATAGAAAATTACGTGTGTGTGTGTCAAGTCAAAGATTACATAATCCATTTGGAATTGTTGTGGTTTTGAAACATGGTGCTGTTTTAGGTTTAAAAATGATCTCTGGGAATTTTGATCCGATTTGAGATTATTGAATTGCTCGTGCAGTCTATTTCTATTTCACTAATAGTGAAAAGCTCTAAAAATTAGAGTTTCGATACAAAAGCTCTGGATTATGTAATTTTAAAGGGAGGGGGTTTTGAAGCTAAAATTACGGTCAGGTTACATGGGGGGGGGTGTTAGGTTGTGGGTGTCAATTTCCCCCCCAAAAATGATCACATAATTGTTGAATGGCCCCCTGAGAAGGGCCTGGTACTTTGGAAAGCTACTTTGGATACCAGAATTCCTCAGCCAAATTGGCTTCTGGAGATTTTGGTAGCTGTAGTCCAGGGATTTTCAACCTGTGGTCCATGGGTCGGATGTGGCCCATGACACCATTTCATGTGGTCCCCCACTGTCTCCACCACACCAGGAAGTTCCATGTGGTGGAGGAAGGCCAAAATGGTCATCCAGCCCCCAAAGCTGTCTGAGGGAGTGTGACCCGGCCACCGGCTTAACAAGGTTGAGAGTTCCTGATGTAGTCAAAAGAATACCTTTCCCGTGGACTGAAATGACCATATCTTACCTGTAAAATAATTTCTCTTGTTTATTTCCTAGCAGAGAAATTTGTGCACCACTACTTTGGAACTTAATTGTGCTAATTTGTGGTCATATATAATGTACTGTACCATATTCAGGAATCTACCTACTTTTTCCCTCTTACCTCAACCAGGCTCTCTCTTCATCACGTGTGTTGGGGCACATATACAGCTTTTAACATGAGACACCCACATACTCTTGTGCTGGAGTTATTTTGTGGCCTTATTATTGTTACTCAGGCCTTCTATAACAGTGATGACGAAACTTTTACGGACTCGAGTGCCCAAAGAGAGGGACAGGGTGAACTCTGTGCTTCCATTGGGCTGCTGGGCAGAGGGATGGGGCAAATTCTGTACTGGGGGGAGTGAGGAAGCACTCCCATTGGGATGCTGGGCAGAGGGGCAGGGCGAACTCTATCCTGGGGGTGGAGGAAGTGATCCATTGAGCTGCTGGGCAGAGGTGAGGGGCAAAAACTCTTCTGGGGTGACAGTGCACATGCCAACAGAGAGGGCTGTGAGTGCCTTCTCTGGCATGCTTGCCATAGTTTCGTCACCACTGCTCTATGGTATAGCATAGACAACACATTAATTCTGGAAAAGTGCTAAGTACGCTACACCTGGAAGGTGCATAATTCAGACAACAAAGCAAGAAATGCCTACTTTATGCATTGCTTTATTGTGAGGAACATTTGCTACCTGCAGTTGAGCTCAATTCTTGCAATTGGTTTAACATGACTACCATAGTCATTTTCTAGGTCACTGAGGCATCATATTCCCAGTGTGTGACATAGGTTTATTCTTGTTAAGAACTTTCCCTAAGACTTGATGGGAGTTGGAAAAGAAAGAGATACCTTCCAGTGACTTTTTCATTCATGCTTTTTAAAAACACACACAGCTATGCATTAATACTTATAAGTTTGGGTTTGTGTGGGTGGTTGTGGGGTGGCTGTGAACTTAAAAGTTTTAGTATGTTTTCCTCAGTGGTTTCTGTGGTGTGTTAATATCTCTTTAAAATGCATCTCACTAATTAATTTTGGTTAGAAAATAAATTATTGAATAGAAGACAGAAATCATGGCCTGCGTCCATGAGAATATACAATTGAAGTTGTGCCTTTCATAAGAAAGATGCTTTAGGGTGCTTTTAACCCAGGCAAAATGAACAGATATGTTGTTTACAAATTGCCGAATTAAAATATTGTGATGCAGCATTCCTGTTTATACTTTATCTGGCAGATGGGTCAAATTAAAATAAATATTTGTTCATTCCAAATGTATTTCACATTTAATGTGAAATTTAAATGACAACACAGAGCAAGATGTTCTGACAATCTAGCATCTATAAAAGCAATTTAGCGTCTCTCTCCCTCTAGTTGTTAAAAGTGATAACTTCTATAAAGCAGAAATTAAATTCATAAATCTACTATTCAAGAAAAGAGTAGTTAAGAAGGAAAAAAGCAGGAACTTAAGGAGTTTTAGTGCTCTGTTTTGGTGCAATGTCTGAAAAAATAATGCAAACAAATTGAAAGCATTTTAGGATAGTGACAGGGAAATGCTTACTATGTGCTCACACTGAAATTGAGTAGGAATAGAAAGTAAGAGGCATGAGCAGAATTATCCCGTTCAAATAATTTAAAAAGGGATGTTGTAATGTTTAGAGAACATAAGAACAGCCTTGCTGGAACAGGCCACAGAAGCCCATCCAGTCCAGCATTCTGTCTCACACAGTGGCTCACCATTTGCTTCAGGGTATTCCCAAGCAGATGCCTTCACCTGCTTAGGATTCCCTGGAAATGGCATTGAGAGATATCCTGCCTATCTCTCCAACCAGTCAGTTGTCCTTTGGTATCCATAATTATAGCCATTGATACCCTTGTCCTCCATGAACTTGTCTAATCCTTTCTTAAAGCTGTCAAGACTGACAGCTGTCACCACTTCTTCTGGCAGGGAGTTCCATAGACCAGTGATCCTCTGGGTGAAAAAGTACTTTCTCTTATTTGTTTGAGAACTAGTACTCAAAAGTTTCATGGAGTGCCCCCTAGTTCTAGTGTTGTGCGATAGGGAAAACAGTTTTTCCTTATCTACTTTGTCCACACCATGCATGATTTTATAAACTTCAATTAGGTTACCTCTTAGACGCCATCATTCAAGAGTGAAGAGGCCCAACCGTTGTAGCCTCAGATGGTAAGGAACGCGTTCCAGGCCCCTAATCATTCTGGTTGCCCTCTGTAACAATCCTCTTTCATGGAGGACAAGGGTATCAATGGATATAATTATGGATACTTAAGGACAACCTCGGGGTTGGAGAGATAGGCAGGATATCTCTCAATGCCATTTCCAGGGAATCCGAAGCAGGTGAAGGCATCTGCTTGGGAATACCCTGAAGGAAATGGTGAGCCACTGTGTGAGACAGAATGCTGGACTGGATGGGCTGTGGCCTGTTCCAGCAAGGCTGTTCTTATGTTTTTATGCAGGCCATGCTTTTCCAGCTTCCTGGCAATGGGATTGCAAGAGTGTACCAGATCTGGCCTTCTAGCCCAGATCTGGCCCTCTCAGTTCAAGCTTCTCCATTAGGTAAATCAGGTAGCGTCAAGCAAAGAAATCACTCCAAGTCTCTTCAGACATTTTCATAATTGTATTATAGGCATAGCAAGGTTCAAAGTACAGTTCCTTTAAAGCAATTCAAAGAAAAGAAATTTAAAAAGCAAGCTGTTGGGGTGTGTGGGGAGAGAAAGCCCGTCACCCCCTTCTTCTAAGAGCTCACATTTTGGCTGCTTTTTGGCTGCTTTCCAGTTCAGCCTCCCAAACATGTCTCCTTGAGGCTGACTCTCCCTCAACTCAAAAGTTCAGGCAAACCCTCGATTGGTTAAGAGAGTCACATGGAGTTTTTATTACCCTTTCTTCCTCCGTGCAAAAGATCGCGTACATAATGAAGACCCCCAGTTGTAGTGCCATAAATTTACCAATAAATTTGTCAGCCCATGTCCCTCTGCAGAGTCAGAGCCAATAGGATAGCCTAGAGGTAGGTTATTCTATTACACCCACCTCTGCACTTTTTCCAGCTCCATAATATCCTTCTGGAGGTATGGCGACCAGAACTGTACACAGTATTCCAGATGGGGCCTCACCATAGATTTATAAAGAGACAAAATGACACTTGCTGACTTATTTTCTATACCCTTCCTAATGATCCCTAGCATTAAGTTTGCTTTTTTCACTGCTGAGGCACACTGGGTTGACACCTTCATTGAGCTGTCCACCAAGACACCAAGGTCCCTTTCCTGGTTTGTCGCAGAGAGTTCAGACCCCATCAGTTTATAAATGTATTTGGGATTTTTTGCCCCAACATGCATCAGTCTGCACTTACTAATGTTGAAGCTCATTTGCCACTGTTTTGCCCCCCCCCCCCAGTGTCACGAGATCCCTCTGGAGCTCCTCACAATCTCTCACAGTTTTCACTACCCTGTATAATTTAGTGTTGTCAGCAAATTTGGCTACCTTGCTATTTATTCCTACTTCTAGATCATTTATGAAGAGGTTGAAAAGCAGGGGTCCAAGTACTGAACCTTGGGGGACCCCACTCTTTACTTCCCTCCACTTGGAGAAGTGTCCATTTAGTGCTACCCTCTGTTTCCTGTCCCTTAGCCAGTTGCTGATCCAGGACAAGACCTGTCCCTTTATTCCATGACTGGCAAATTTATTCAAGAGCCTTTGGTGTGGGACCTTGTCAAAAACCTTCTGAAAGTCCAGATAAACAATGTCAACTGGATCCCCCTTATCCACATGCTTGTTGACACTCTCAAAAAATTCCAGCAGATTAGTGAGGCATGATTTGTCCTTGCAAAAGCCATGTTGACTCTCCTTTAGCAGCACCTTCTCTTCTATGTCCCTATTAATTCTATTTTTTAGGATGGTTTCCATCATTCTACCTGGGACACATGTCAAACTGACCGGTCGGTAATTTCCTAGGTCACCCCTGGATCCTTTTTTGAAAATTGGTGTTACATTCGCTACCTTCGAGTTATCATGCACAAAGCCTGATTTGAGGGAAAGATTATATATTTTGGTTAGGAGATCAGCAATTTCATCTTTAAGTTCCCTGAGAAGAATAGTGTGTGACAGTGATGCTTTCTCTTTTCATATGTTTCTTCAGCGTAAAGTCTTTACTTTCTAAATCAATGATACTCAGATTGGGAGTGGATGATCTAGCTCAGGGTTCCTCAAACTTGGCTCTCCAGATGTTCTTGGACTTCAATTCCCAGAAGCCCTGATCAGCAGGTGTGCTGACTTGGGCTTCTGGTAATTGAAGTCCAAGAACACCTGGAGAGCCAAGTTTGAGGAACCCTGATCTAACTGAAGCATCTTTGGCGCATCCATTCAACAGGAAAGGTTTGGCATTTCAGCCAACCAGTTGTTACCTTGCAGAGTTTTGGTTTCTGGTGATAAGAACTGCCCCTTGCTACTTCCACATATGGCTAGTCATAGAATGTGATTATTACACAGTGAGAGAATTGCAAATGAAGTCCCATTGGAGCATTTGGTTCTCTTTAGTGTAAGTGGCTACACAAGGAGAGGAGGGAAAAAGCTTTCTACTTGCAGTTCCTCCTGAAGTGTCTATAGGTGGTGCAATTCAAAGGAACTGCCTTAAGGGAAGGCTCATTTCTGTATCTGCCAGCTCATATAGTTTATGAAGTTGTTCAAGCACCAAACAAAAAAGCAAGAACAGAGCTTCTGGGGAGAAGCTATTTTTTAAAAACTGTCTTGGGAGAGGATAGTCTTTGTAGAGAGTGGCAAGTGCTGGTGCTACTTGTGCATGCAAGCTTTTTGTCCTTTCTTGGAAGGTAAGAGACAAGGGGAAAGGTACTTTTTCAAAGCACCACTTTGTGTACGTGTGTGCAGCTGCTTGGTCTTTCCTTTGTATAGTAGGTCAAAATGATAATACACTCTGAATTGAAGTGAAAGGATTTCGTCTTTTAAAAATAAAAGGTCCTTTGGTATGAACAGAGAACTGTTAATTGGGGCTGTGGGACTCGGGACCAATTCATATTTCTCACAGGTCATGCATTCAAGGGGGAAAAAAATGAATCATCCCATCCCAAACCATAGTATTGCCTGTATTTTTTTTGCCCTGTAGGCAAATGTTTAGTTAAGAACAAGTGCATAAAAAGAACTAAATGCTGAGCCCTGAAATAATGCAAGCACTTCCTTTTTTTAAGAACAACTCTTCTGAAGGCATTGCTGTCTGGCCTTGAAGCATTATGGGGGTGGGGCATACATATAAGCCCCACTTCTCTGTTTCCACCCCATCTAGAAGACAGGTAAACTGTGGCTTGTTCATTGTAAAAGTCTGCAATAATACTTGGAAGTATGCTCAGCATATTGCACTTACAGTACTTCTGTGAGCAGGAGCTCTCATAAGGCAGAGCTGCTGCTGATAGAAATGTAGTCAACAGCATGTGTGTACTGACATCACTTCATGCTAGGCACGAAAACATTTGGTTCTTTTTGGGAAAGGATGGGGATATAGAACCTACATGTGTCCTTACATCACCAGCATGCTTCAGCACTACCTAGGTTGAATCCATAACACTTCACTAGAGCTACAATGGCCATTAATTTGAGATGGAAGCAGGCTCAGGAAAGTAAAGTAATCCCAGAAAAGGATGAGAGACATCAGTGTGGGAGCTAGAAGGGGAGTTAGAAGATTTAAAGCAGGGATTCTCAATCTACAGCCCATGGGCCACAGCACCATTCCATCCAGCCAGCACCCTCACTACTGCCTCCTCAATCCTAGTTCTCTCCACTTGGCTTGATTTGTCCCTAACGGCACTCAATAGCAGGGCAGATGTTGGAAGTAGGGTTGCAACATCCACCCTGCTATGGCAAACCATTAGGGACACACCAAGCTTAGTGGAGGGGACAAGGATTGAGGCTGAGGTGGTGGTGGTGGTGGTGGTGGTGGAAGCAGAAGCAGAAGCAGAAGTGGAAGCGTCTTTCCTGGGGGCTGCTCTGGCCAAATGCAGGCAAGGACAGCCAGGACTCCTCCTTCACTCATCCTAGGCTGGTAAGCAGGGAAGCGGTGTGCGAGGGAATGATTTAATTAATTTAATTTAATAGATTTATATACCACCCTATCCAATGGACTCTGGGCATTGTACACAAGTTAAAACCAATATAAAACAATTAAAAAAACCTTTTAAACATAGCAATGTTTTGGGCTGTGAGCTGTGAATGTTTGGGGCTTGGTGTGATCCCACCACCAGCAGCGGCAGTGATGGGGGGAGGGTTGGGGGCTTGGGGTCATCCCATTGCTGGCAGGGGGTATGGTGGGGGATGGGGTGGGGTGAAGTGTGGTGGCAGCTTGGTGTGGTGGTGGAGAATGGTGGGGGCCCAGGGTGGTGTCACTGCCGCCACCACTCCTCCCCTTTGCCATCACTGCTGGCAGCGGCACCTATCCAGCCTGCCAACAGTCTGAGGAGGTGTGATCCAGCCTGTGGCTTTAAAAGGTTGAGAACCCCTGATTTAAAGGATGCTTTTCTTTTCTGCAACAAAGTTCAGTTCCATTGTTTGGTAATTAGTCACTGTGAGATAAGTACAACCGTTCATTTGCAAGTCAATTACATAGACACAGATTGTTTTATTTTACAAAATCATTTTGGGAGGGCTAATATTTTATCATTTTCATTTTAAACCTAGCACTTCATAAGTTTCTGTCTTACATTTGGAATTTTTGAGAAATCCTACATGCAAATAAGTGTGACATAGAAAATAGGGAAAAAATGAGTAGGCAAGTAAGTTTCAGATATTTTTTGGACTTCAGCTCCCAGAAATCACTAAAAACACCCTCAGGCAGAATTCAGGCAGCAGCTGCCAAAGCAATTTCAAGTTCCTCACAGAAGTTTTTTGTTACTTTACAGGTGGGCTATGAAGCCTCTTTCATTCATTTCGGTGTGAGGACAAAACAGCAAATGAGTGGGAGCTGCAAGGGTTAAAAGGACTGGTAGTTTCTAGTTTAGGGTCTGTAAAGAGCCCCTTTAAAAACATACCATATTACCAGTCCCTGAATCCGCTGCTACAGAAGGAGAGTAAAGAGAATCTGTGTTGTTTGAACAGCTTGCACAATGTCGAATGTTGCTTCTAGTTCCTCATCCAAGTAATGCTAATGCTCCATGCTTCACAGAGCACAGCATAGTTAACCTAGGCTCTGTGCAAGAACAAAGCAATAAATTGTGGCTCCAAGTGTAAAACTGAGAGGATTCTTTCTTTGTTTGCCCAAAACATATGTTAAGAGTGACATGCTGATAGACAATACTTAGTGTGATTTGACGTATTAGAGATATAAGAAGCCACTTGTTGCTTCTTATTGTGATGACAGAGTGTGGCATCTGCATGTATGTCTTTTACTATATTGATATTTTCTGCTCTGATCTGAAGTGACTTATATGCATATTGCAATGGGTCCCCTGATTTTGTTCAGAGACTTGGTCGGTACTTTGGACTGGATCCTGATTAGATCCAGTTTGATTGGGTCCAGACCCTGAATTTAGAAATTCATATTTCCATTAACTTGTGTTGGAAAGCTAAAATAGGTATAACCTTTTAAAGTCCCCCTCCCTTTTTACTGGTTTATATGAAATGAAGAGCTGTCTTAAAATCTAAAGAGTGGTTTGTAAACCAGATTTCAGAAATTGTAGAGGGTTTGGTATCCTTAATATGTTTTTTTTAAAATAATCTCTCTCTCTCTCTCTCGCTCGCTCACTCACATGCACGCACGCACGCACGCACGCACACGCACAACTGTTCCTCAAGGTTTGTACACTTGTGTCTAGTGGCTCCTTTCTCCAATCCCTTCTCCTCAAGCCTTGTTGATCAAAAACTCTTGTGGGGACAGACTGACAGCCACACTCCCCATTTTTCCCTTCATGCCCACCCCTTGCTGTGTGACCTCTGGGAGTATTTTGTCTCTGTTCTGCTGAGGGAGATAATCTTCCTGACTCCTAAAGTGGTTGAGCAGACTACTGGTGTAGTAATGCAGTGGCAATTTGCACTTGCCTATTCCATGTGCTCCGGTGTCTAGTCATGCCTGCCACATGACCATGGAAACACCTGCAGAAGAACACAGCGCTGGCTCTTCGGCTTTGAAACAGAGATAAGCACTGAACTCAAGAATCGGATATGACTGGCTTTCAAGCAAGGGAAACCTTTACCTTTACCTTTACCTTATTTGCTGCCTGCAGTAAAGGTAGACAGTAATTCTGAAATCTTCTTCAACGCTGAAAGTAATGGTGCTACTTCTGATTTTGAAACTGTACTTCCTGACAGTGGGAGTCACCTTATTCCTATTCCCACCTGTGAGTCAAGGCAAGCCCATCTGCTTCTCTGTAGCCCTAGAGGTACTACTGTATTATGTATTTACATCACTGCTATTGGGGATGCCTCATGACTAAATTAAACTAATGATCAGATATAATAGCAGTATAATAGTGTGTTAAATTGGAACCGTAAATGGTATATATGATGAGATAAATTGGACTGGAAAATAATCTTTATTTGCTATGCTTGTTACCAGGCTTCATTTAGTGAGATGTCAACATAAATAATCATTAAGCATAATTAATTACTTAAATATGTGTTGATTAAAGGAATTGAATTGAACATAATCATACTGTATGCGCTTTGTGAATAAAATAAATAGGCTTCCTGGCAGAATTCAGATGACTGTACATGGTGTGTGTTTGTGTGCAAAGACACGTGTGCATACAGACACATACGTGAAATCGAGACAAGGATGGAAGAAGGATATTCTTTTTAAATGAGCCACATGAAGAAGGCAAAGCAGACATAACATAAATATGCCCAATGAAGCAAAAGGATAGAGTCAGTGTGTATCTAAGCCATACAAAATAAAGAGATTTTGGCACTCAAATAAATCAAAAAAGCAAAGGGAGGATTTAAAAAAGACTACCAAAATAATTTTAACATAATTCTTGTAGGCAATGAGATGAATCAGATTAAGTTGAGACCAAAAGCAACACAACTTGTTAAGAAATTAAAATGTTAACATGCCCACTCAGACAAAAAAGGACTCTATAAAATAAATGCTCAAAGGAAATATGGAAGACCAATTAATGTGGAGTTTCTCAGCCAGGAGTACTTTGACAGGGAGGGAATGTCTGTCTGGTGCAAAGGCATTGGTAAGAAAGGCGGAGAGCCAAATAAAGATTACCTGCCTAGCAGTTCAGGAAATTGAGGATTCCTTGAAGCTATGTCTTCCTTGAAGGGAGACATTAAGGGAACATTAAAAAAACCCTGGAAATTAGCCAAAGTGAACAGACAGAGACTTCCAGAAAAATTTCCATAATAGAAATGTGGGATTTCTAGAGAAGGAAGCTGTCTTTCACCCATGTCTCTTGAGGGAGCAGGATGGAGGTCCAGAAATGCTGTCCTATGGAAGAATAGGACAGGAACATCTTTCTATCTTTCTAAGAATCTAAGGGGTTTAGATGAGCAAAAGTTTACATGTTAGGGGATAAATTTTGTTATTTATTTATTTATTTATTTATTGACTTGTTGGCTGCCTTTCATGCCTCAGTGACTCAAGGCGACTCACATCAGTTAAAACATTCCATACAATAAAACCAGTGCTATTTTTTTAAAAATGATGTTTATTAACTTTTTCAAAAATATGCAAACATACACAAAACAATACATCATAAAAAAGAAAATACATATGTTTTACAAAAAGTAACCACCATACATGATAATTGATCCAATACCATTTATAGCTATCTATATTGTTGAACATCCCCTAAAAAAACATTTAATTATATTTTAGTAGTTAACATCTACCCTATTTCAAAAGATCTTCACAAGAACTCTTTATTTATTACTACAACTAAATCCATCTCATAAAATGGTTCAGTAATACTTTGGTTTAGGTACAACTATCAAAATCCATATTTCATTTATAATTCACCCTGTGTTTATTTACATTGCCCTGGAAAGCTCAGTATCCCAATATTTATTTCCAGAAACTACTTTGAGCTGGTACAGGTCTACTGCTTTCTGCACCCATGAGAGAATGATCCACAAAAGGCTTCCAAATACTCCAAAATCTATTCTCTTTCAACTTATCCCTTTTTACTTTTATCTCCCATGTCAGTTTATCATTCAATGCTAAATTCCACATTTCTTTATACCATTCTCCGGTCTGTATAATTACATCATTTTTCCAATGTTTAGCAATACATTGTCTGCCCGTTGTTAACATTATTTCTAGTAACTCTTTTTCCTCCTTGTTTAAGCTCACACCATCCACATCTGTTAGCATAATGGTACCTGACGCCAGTTTAATTTTCTTGCTCAATATTTCCCCAGCCTCTTTTTCTATTCTTCTCCAAAAGTCATTTATCATTTTGCAACTCCACCACATGTGTTCATAAGTTCCAATAGTGTCTTTACATCTACAACATAGGTTATCCTTTTTGTTGACAATCTGATGTAAACTCAGTGGTGTCAGGTACCATTGCCACAACATTTTATAATTATGCTCTTTAATTCTTACTGACATAGTTCTCATTATCCTCTTTTTCCACTTATTTCTCCATTCATCTTTTTCTTTCTTTATGTTCAAATCCTGTTCCCACTTCAATTTCAAATCTTCCTGTGGATCACCCTCCCTATTTATTAAAGCATAAAGTTTGCTAACTAGACCCTTAATGCTTCTATCTCCTTTTTGAATTTTTAGAACCAGTTCTTCAAATTCCGTCTTTTCTCTGTCTATATCTAATTCTCTCCAATATTTACTATTCCAATTATTAACCTTCATTATCTGAAACTAATCCAATTTCATCTGTTCAAACAACCTTTTCTTCTTATCTTCATCCCTACAAATCCGTAACCAATCTTTCACCAAGGAACTTCATTTTTATCCAACATTTCCTTTATTTCTTTATCTATTTTTATCAGAAAGCATTTATCAGAAAGATTTAATAGCTTAGACTCGGTAGACAGAGTACCAGAAGAATTATGGACGGAGATGAGGGACATCATGCAGGAAGCAGCAAAGAAAATCATACCAAAAGAAAAGAAGAGTAAGAAAGCAAAGTGGTTGTCTGATGAGGCTCTTAAAATAGCAGAGGAAAGAAGGAACGCCAAAGTCAAAGGAGAAAGGAAAAACTATAATCATTTGAACACAGAATTTCAAAGAAAAGCAAGGAGAGATAAGGAAAACTACCTAAAAGAACAGTGCAGAGAAATGGAGGAAAACAACAAAAGAGGCAGAACCAGAGATCTCTTCAAAAAAATTGGCGAAATCAAGGGAACATTTAAAGCAAAAATGACCATGATAAGGGACAAAGACGGAAAGGAGCTAGCTGATGCAGAAGAAATTAAGAAAAGATGGAAAGAGTACACAGAGGAACTTTACAAAAAGGACCTCAACACTCCTGACAATCACAATGATGAAGAAATTGAACTTGAGCCAGACATCCTGGAGAGCGAAGTCATAAAGGCCCTAAAGAGCACTGCAAACAACAAAGCTAGTGGAGATGATGGTATCCCAGTGGAATTCTTCAAAGCGCTAAAAGATGACGGTGTCAAATTACTGCATTCAATATGCCAGCAGATTTGGAAAACAAAACAGTGGCCACAGGATTGGAAAAGATCAGTATACGTCCCAATCCCAAAAAAGGGCAATGCCAAAGAATGTTCAAATTATCGAACAATCGCGCTCATCCCACATGCCAGCAAGGTGATGCTCAAGATAATACAGGATAGACTTCAGCAACATGTGGAGAGAGAATTACCAGAGGTGCAGGCTGGTTTCAGAAGAGGCAGGGGGACTAGAGACCACATTGCCAACATACGCTGGATCATGGAGAAAACAAAGGAATACCAGAAACAAGTTTACTTTTGTTTTATTGACTACACTAAGGCATTTGACTGTGTGGACCACAACAAGATGTGGCAAGTAATTAAAGAGATGGGAATTCCAGAGCACCTCATATGCCTTCTGAGAAATCTGTACATGAAACAAGAGGCAACAGTTAGGACAGAACACGGAATGACAGAATGGTTTGGAATAGGAAAAGGAGTAAGACAAGGCTGCATTTTGTCACCCTGCTTATTCAACTTATACACAGAGCACATAATGCGCAATGCAGGGATGGAGGAATCACAATATGGGATTAAAATCGCTGGGAGAAACATCAACAATCTGAGATATGCAGACGATACCACCCTAATGGCAGAAAGTGAGGAAGACCTAAAGAATCTCTTGACTGGGCTGAAGGAGGAAAGTGCAAAAGTGGGTTTGAGACTCAATATCAAGAAAACCAAGATAATGGCAACAGGCCCAATCAGTTCCTGGAAAATAGACGGGGAAGAAGTAGAAGCAGTGACAGATTTTACATTCTTAGGATCAAAGATCACTGCAGATGGGGATTGCAGCCATGAAATAAAAAGGTGACTGATTCTTGGGAGACAAGCGATGAGAAACCTGGGGAACATAGTGAAAAGCAGAGACATCACATTGCAAACAAAAATTAGAATAGTCAAAGCAATGGTTTTCCCAGTAGTAATGTATGGATGTGAGAGCTGGACAATTAGGAAGGCTGAACGTAGAAGAATAGATGCCTTTGAAATGTGGTGTTGGAGGAGGGTTTTGAGAGTCCCCTGGACAGCGAGGAGAACAAACAGGTCAATCTTAGAAGAAATTAACCCTGACTGCTCATTGGAAGGTCAAATAGTAAAGATGAAGCTAAAGTACTTTGGACATCAAATGAGAAGGGAGGATTCACTTGAGAAGGCATTGATGTTGGGAAAGGTGGAGGGCAAAAGAAGAAGGGGGAGGCCAAGGATGAGATGGCTAGATGGCATTGTGGACGCAGTGGGCACAGAGCTGGGGGGGCTGAGGGGGATGGTGGAGGACAGGGGCGCCTGGAGGAAAATGGTCCATGGGGTCGCAAAGGGTCGGAGTCGACTGTGCGACTGAACAACAACAAAAAATGCCATATCTGTTAATTCCAAAAATGGAGAGACGTTTAGGGCCAAGTCCTTCTTTAGTCTTTTCCATACGTTCACAAGTCCCTTCATCATTGTATTGCTAGTAACTGTCATTTTGACCTTACCTCCCAGAAAAATCATTTTGCCTATATTCCTAAAATCTTTCATCTCAATCTTCTCCCAAAATACTTTTTCTCTTGCCAAGATCTTCACATCATTCTTAATTTGAAAAGTAGGATAATATGCAACTAAGTTTGGCATTCCTAAGCCCCCTTCTTTCTGAGGTAGATACCATAATTTCTTTAATAGTCTAGGCTTTTTACCTCCATTACAAAAATTGTTAAACAACTTTTGAAACTCATTAATTTTCTTTTCGTTCATTTGAATTGCAAGTGCATCAAATAGAAAATTAATTCTCGGTAGCAACATCATTTTGCTAATTGCTATCCTCCCAAACCATGACAACTTCAACTTTTGAAAACTTTGTATTCTGGTCTTAAATTCCGTTTTCAAGCTATCATAATTCAATCTTTTAAGTTCTTCCAATCTATTTGATATAATTATCCCCAAATTATTCAATTTATCTTTAATTTGTATATTACTTAATCCCTCAATCTTTTTCTTCTCCCCTTCTCCCATGTTACACAACATCATTTCCGATTTATCCCAGTTTATCATCAAACCCGTAATATCCTCAAAATCCTTAAATTGAATTTTAATTATATCCATAACCCTCTCAGGATGCTTAGCCATTATCAGTGTATCATCTGCGTACATACTTATTTTATTGCCCATTATCCCTTCTATTTTTGCATCTTCTCTTATACTTTTGGCCAAAATTTCCATTGCCATAATAAACAGTATAGGAGACAAAGGACAACCCTGTCTAGTACCTGCCTCAAGCTTTACCTCATCTGTGACCTCATCATTTACTCTAATCTTGCCAATCCCTTTCTAATATAACAAGTCAATTACTCTTCTAAATCTGTCCCTAAATCCATAGCTTTTAGCTATTTCCTTAATCGAGGCCCATTGTAAAGAATCAAATGCCTTAAAAATGTCCAAAGATATTAGTCCCACCTTTTCTTTCGTTTGATTCACATTATCTATTAAATCTAACACTCTCCTGGTCAAATCAGCCATATGTCTCCCTTTAAAAAATCCCACTTGATCTGAATTTATATATTCACCCATAAATTTATTTAAACGATTAGCCAATATTGCTGTGAAGATCTTAGCATCTTGATTTATAAGAGAGATTGGTCTATACGATTCCACTTTTTCCAAATTCTTTCCCAATTTTGGCAACAGAACGATCGTCGTCCTATACCATGAAGTCAGGATTTGTCCACCATCTAATATGTAGTTATATAATTTTACCAACTTTGGTACCACAACATCTTTAAATTCCTTATAAAAAACAGCCAGTAATCCATCCTCTCCCAGGGCTTTCCCCAACTTCAAACCTGTAATTACCTCCTTTACCTCCTTTTCCAAAACTTGTTCTTCTATTTTATCCCGATGTTCCTGTTTTATTCCAATTGTTATTTGCCTCTCCAAGATCATTTTAAGCTTCCCCACATCTATCTCTTTTTTTGCATACAATGCTTGATAAAATCCCTTCACTATTTTGCATTTATTACTAATTTTATTACACTTTACCCTTGATTATTAACCAAAACTCCAATTTCCCCTTTTTCCCTTTTGGCTTTTGCACCTCTTGCCAAAAATCTTGAATTTGTGTTACTAAATTCAAAGTATTCTCTATTTAAATATATCGTCTCTTTTTACCTTTTCTATATCTTTACCCATCATTTCAGCCTTCAATCTTTGTAATTTAGCGAATATTTTTTGTCCTTCTTTTTTGAATGTTCTTCATGCAACTGTTTTATTTCCTTTTCCCTTTCATCCTGTGCTAACTTATGCTTTTTATAATTGTTACTTGCCAACTTTATACATTCCCCTCTAAAAACCGACTTCATGGCAAACCAGACCACATTAAAATTTACCTCATCATTATCATTCCATTGCTAACTTTCCATCCAAATTTCTATAATTTGTTCTTTACATTTTTGATCTTTAAATAGGTTGGGATCGTATTTCCAATTTCTCCCTCTTCTACTATCGTTTTGTAACCTCAATTCCACAACCACTTTAGCGTGATCTGATTCCTTGAATATTCCTATTCCAATCTCCTCAATATTTTAAACCATATTTTCAGTTAGGGACACATAATCTATTCTAGAATAGGATCCATGAACGTGTGAAAAATAAGAATACGCCCTTTCCAGTCCCTTAATCTCTCTCCAAGAATCTTTCAAACCTAATGCAACCATCCAATTGTCCAAAATATTCCCTTTAATACCTGCTCCACACCTTGTTAAATTTGTGCAATCCAAATTTGACCTTATCAAATTAAAATCACCCGCCACTATCATCTTTACCGATTTTTCTATTGCCACAATTTTATGAACTTTTTCTAAAAATTCAGCTTGATGTTCATTTGGAGCGTAGATATTCACTAAGGTTATTTCCTCATCATCTATTATCCCTTTCACTATCAAATATCTGCCTTCTGGATCCGAGATACTTTTTATTATCTCGAATCCTAGTCTAGCAGAAATCAGGATTGCAACTCCTCTTGCTTTTGAAGTACCAAATGCCTTTTCATAGTGTTGCATCCAACCTAGGAAAATTTTGTTTGTATCTTGTGATTTTTGGTGAGTTTCCTGTAAGAAGACTATATCGGGTCTATCCTTCCTCAAAGCAAATTCTAACCTCCTCCTCTTAAGAACAGAACCTGTACCTTTTACATTCCATGTTAAAACTTTAATATTTCTCATATTTTATTTCAAAATCGCCCTCTCTTACTTCCAAGCTCTCCATAAGGCGTGCTATCTTAAACCCATCACAATTAAAATAAAAAACATACAAAAAACATACAAAACCACCCTCCCCACTTTCTTTGAAAAAAAGGCCGCCTTTGTTCTCCAAAGAGGGGAGGGGGGGACATGCAAGATGTTCGTAAAAATTGATGCTCAGTGCACCATCCCCTTTCTAAAACCTGTTTATATAAAAATTCTGCATACGATTCAATTACTCATTATTCCTTACTTAGCTCTTCCTCCACCACAATCAGTGACAACTCCTCCTCTTCTCGTCCCTGCTGTCCTCCACCTGTGGCACCACCTGCTTCTGCCCCCTCATAATCTCTTGTAATGGCGCCCGATTCCAACAAATCTTTTCTAAAAGTTACCCACTCCTCTGAACCCGCCTTAACCAGATCGAGCAAAGTCAAATACTCCAGTGGATCAGTCCCTGCATCAATGACCTGCATTTTTTTCATAAAAGAATCTCAACTGCTGTGGAAATCTCCAATTATACCTTACACCTTTTTTCATCAGCATTTTAATTACCGGCTTCATCTTGTATCTCCAAGCTCTTTCTTAATGGAGATATCATTATATAGTTCCACATCAGAGCCATCGATTTTCAGAGCGCCAGAGCCAGCTTGTTTTAAAAAGGCCATTACCCTAAGTTTATCTCCCCAATTTGCAAATTTGACCAAAATATTTCTTTGAACCACTTTCCCTCTTCTTGGGCCCACACTATATGCGCTTACAATGTCCTCCTGTGCAAAATCCTTTCCCACTTTCAAATTATTTAACCACTGGACAATTCTGTCTCTTAGCTGGTCTGGCGTCCTTTCAAACAAATAACATATCACAATATTCTGTTTTCTCATCATTTCTTCCATAGCATCAATCCATTTTTTATGTTCATCAATTTTCACCTTATTCTCCCTCACCCCTTCCTGTGTCCCTTTTATTTCACCTCATTTTGCATCAATTTCACATTTCCCTCTATTTTTTGCAAACTTAATTCTACTTTTTTGGAAAAATCCACAACAGTTGTGACCACCTTATCCTGTTTTTTCAACATTTCGTTTTTGTCCTTCACTCTTGCCTCTTCCACCTTCTCAAATTTCTGAAACAATTTGCCAAATTCAACCATAATTTGAGTTTGATCATAAGGTTCAGGTGATGGTGATGATGATGGAGGGGCCTCCTCCACTGGTGTTTTTTCCTTTCTCTTAGATTTCACCACAGGCTCCTCCTCCTTTGCTTTTCCTCTTGTGACCTTATCCATGGTGATATCTGCTAAAAGCTTTAAAGCTGCAATGCTCTTGACTCTCGTTGAGCCCTCCCCTTGAGCCTGTTCCAGTGCTGCCAATATTAACTGTAATCCTTTGAGTTTGATAAAACTTGATTAGAAAAAAAAGGTTCAACAAGCAGTTAATTATTGTAATCCATGGGGAGCAGGAATCCAAAAACAACCAATGAGTGTTGTGATCCACGAGCAGCCAACCTCCAAGAGCAACCAATAAATCCCAATAAAAAGGAACTCATAAGATTTCACAGCTTTCAAAATTTGCCTTTAGAAAATTCAAGTCTTGCTCGATTGTCCCACCTTAAAAAGTCCAGAACATTAGTTGTGTTTTAAAAATCCAACCAATAGCAAAGGAGGAAAGAAAGGGAGGGTTGTGTCCTAAAATTAAAAAAAAAATCTATATCCGGGCTTCAGTACTGATGTAACCAAATCGCCATGTAACTGTATTTCCAACGAACCAAATTGTATTCAAATGTATCCAATTGTATCCAAAGCCACTGGGGAGGGAAAGGAAGATCCACAATTTCCAAATATTTAATGAAAAAAGCAGGGATGAGAACTATAATCCATGAAGCAAAGGAGTAGAAGCGAGAGTTCCCAGTTATAAAGCACTCACTTTCCCTTCTTTTTTTTTCTTTGGGCCACGGCGGCGGCTTCAGGGGGGAGCCCCTCCTCCTTCTTCCCCAAACCAGCAAGCTTTTAGACCACTCTCTTCCTTCCTTCCACTTCTCAGGCTCACAGACCAACCAATGCTTTTTAAACCACTCTCTTTCCTTCTTCTGTCTGCATTCAAAACTCTCCAAAACACTCCACAACTCCCCGGGGCTACACAAACGCCATTACCCAATGGTGGCCTTCTTGATCAAACAACCTCAGCTTTCGAATTCCAGCATCGCCGCCATTATCGTCCCGTCCATCACCCTTCAGTTCCTCTTTTGCTTACTATTACTTAATCTCCAGCTTTTTCAAAGCAATCGACAGCCCCCTCCAACCACCGTCGCAGCATCAGATTACTTATCTCACTTTCTCGCTGATTTTCCCCACTTTTTTCACTTCACCTCTGTTCGTCCCGCTAGTCCCATTCTCAACTCCTCAACCAGAGAAGCCGCAGCTTCCGTCGCAAACCTCTCCAGCCGAGAATACCTCCCAAACTTCGACCGCAAGCCAGAGGGAATCTTTTCACAGCGAGAATTCTCAAAGATTTATTCAGTTAATTCAGGTTTCTCATTGTTTCCCACTTTATAAAGCGCGAAGACACAAATCTGTGTGTTACTCGCCGGCCATCTTAGCCACGCCCCCAAACCAGTGCTATTTTGTTGTGTCTATTCCATCTGTGTGTTTTGTGGAAATTTTGCAACCTTTTACCTGCATTTTGATATATATATATATATATATATATATATATATATATATATATATATATATATATATATATATATATATATATATATATATATATATATTGCTTTCTGCTTAATAAAACTTATAAAATTCATTTTAACATTTGGAACTGGATTTGGTTAATGGAAATCGTGTATGAATTCTAGTCCATGACCATTCAGGCTACAATCTACTAGAATAAATATTGGTTATTAAACTGTTTTTATCTTGATAAAAAGGTTAAGAGGAGGGGGCAGCAGATTTTACCGAAAGAAATCCACTCTCAGCTGGTCAAAGACCTTAGCCTTCTGTGTATCCTCCGAGGCGTCTTCCAACCTCAAGTTAAAGGAACATGGGCAGGTGGGAAAGGTATTGGAAAGCCAGGCTGAGTGATGGGTTTCATTACACTACTATGTTATCAGAGATCTTTCATTATGCCTGCTACTAGCATTGCTAAAACTAGCAAAAGATATGACAAAGAGCTGTGTGAAATAAATGAATATATACCTTCAGTTACCTAACAAATCCCCTCTGCAAGCACTCTGATCCCACTGCAGAGATTCTAGCCTCAGACTTCCCATTCAGTGTTATCAGCAAGCCACCTATGTTCATCATCACACGCTTGGGTGGATACATATTGCCTGCTCATTTTAGTTACTCCAAATTCTGGATAGGCCCAAAGATTTCTGGACATCTTTTTGCTTTGTCCCAGAACCAAATCTGGCCCTTCTGCTTTGGCAGATACCTCATAGAAATTGACTTGAATCAGGCTGATTTAGTACAGAATTCAGGATTTGGCCGAAATTGATGCACAAACCTAAAAATTGGTTAAGAAAAAATGCTTTCTATTATTCTTATAATGAATGATTACTACAGAAGCTGCAGCTACTTTCCAGTGCTTTAGCCAGGCACCTGACTAGCTACAGAGAGTGTAGAGCTCACCTATTGTAACAGCTTTACTGGCTGTTGATCCATTTTCAGGCCCTATGTGAAATACTGGTAATGATTTATAAACCCCTGCTTAGTGGTTAAGATGCTGAACTTCATGCCTGGAAGGTTGGCAGGTCAGCAGTTCGAAAGCCGAGTACTGCACAATGGAATGAGCCCCCGTCTCTGTCCCAGCCCCCTCCAAACTAGCAGTTTAAAAGAAAAAAATTAAATGTACAGTGGACTGTCGCTCAACAAACAGCTTGCTTAACACAAAACTAACATAACAAAAGGAAATCCATAGAAATAGTGGCTCAGTTAACATATTTCCCCCCGGAACAGATTAATTGGTTTTCAATGCATTCCTGTGGGAGACTGTATTTCACATTACAAACTTTGGTTTTCAATGCATTCCTACGGGAAATTCGCTTTACAATTTTTTTCATAGTTCAAACGGTCCTGGAAAATGAATTAAATTTGTTAAGCGAGGTTCCACTGTAGATAAATAGGTACCACTTCAGTAGGAAGGTAAACAGCATTCCGTGCACTCCAGTGTTGAGGCATGTCTGCCATGTATCCAGGGAAACATCTGCAGACACAGATAGCATTGGCTCTTTGGCTATAAACGGAGATGAGCACTGAACCCTAGAGTCAGATACAACTGGCTTTCAAGCAAGGGTGACCTTTACCTATACTAGGTTATCTGAAGTCAATATTATTCTCCCTAGCGTTAAAGATCTTCTGTAGGTTCCTACATTCAGTTTCATTGCTCCACCAGTTGGTCTAAGTGCAAGAGAGGGCTTTTTCACTTGCTCCTCCAGCTGTGAATTATATTCCCTGGGAAAGCCAGCTTGTCCCTTGCCCCATTTTTCCACCAGCAGGCAAATACTTTCCTTTTAGACAGGTCTTTAATACCTTAGGGGTCCTTATGAAATGCTGAATATACAGAACTGAATGGCTATGTCTTTAATTATTTTTCCATGATGGGGTTGGTTTTTATTTAGCTGTTTTTAATATATCTTTTTGTGATTTTAATTATATTATTATTAGATTGTTTTAATTTATTGTTGAACTGTCAGATCTGCCATAGAGAGCCAACTTATTAATAAACATCCAGTCAGTTGTTCCAGTTCCCAGACTTTTTCTTCCCCTTCCATCTGATGCCATGATTGTTGTTTCTCCAATTGTTCAGAACTTAAGAAAAGTGATTTTAGAATATTTTTCAGGATGCAGTATGCCCCTTTCAAAGACTCACGCATGATCAGTATCAAATTCCATTATACTAAATTTCCAATGAAGAGCAAAATCCTGCTTTCCTTCTGGTTTCAGTCTTACTTTTGAGGGTGTATAATTTTCATGTTCGACAGGTTTTTAGACCTTTTTTCAGGGTATGTCCCCTTGCAAGGAGACTCACACATGATTAAGTAATAAATTACATTATATTAAAATTCCACTAAAGAGCAAAACAACAGTAAAAAGGGAGCAACATTACCATTAGCAGTTAAGCTTCGTACACAGTCAGTGGTGGGCTCCAAAAAAATTTACTACCACACTGTGGCCGTGGTATGGTGGGTGTGGCCAGGGGAAAAGCCCTGTGTTGCACCCGAATTAGGACTACTTTATTTCAAAACTTGGATGGGCAGGCTAGCTAGAATTTCTGCTACCAGTTCTGGTGAACTGGTGTGAACCTGCTGATGCCCACCACTGCGCACAGCCCTGCATGATAATGGCTGCTAGTAACCACCAGTTCTTTTCTTTTTCTTCTGCAAAAGGTCCTTCATGAAGCCTCAAAGACTATAACCTGGTAATACTAGTGACGGTACAACCTCCTTCTTTTGCTTGGAGGCTGCTATGAGGAAAGTGTTACTTGCCCCAAGATAAAAGCTTGTGAGTGATACCGTGGTACCTCGCTTAAAGAGCATAATGTATTCCACAGGATTGTTCTTTAAGCGAGTTGCTCTTTAAGTGAAACACTTGGAAAAAGTGCCACCGCTGCCATTGTAAGTGACTGATTGCAAAGCCTGATTTAGTTGTTAAGTGAGTTTTTGGTTGTTTTTAGTTGTTAAGCGAGGGTGACCATTCAGAGAAAATTCTGCTCTTTAACTGAGTTAGTCTCTAAGTGAGGTGCAGGCATAGCTGGCAGGAATCCCGGATTGGCCGGGAAATCCCGTATTTCACCCCCTTCAATGATTGTTCCCGCGGTCATCCCATATTTATGTCAGCCAGGAAAGGGGTTACTGCACATGCGTGCATGCGCAAAGGGGTTCTGCACATGTGCAAAGGGGTTCTGCGCATGAGCAAAGGAGTTGTTGCTGTGCATGCACAACCGGGCCAGAGCAGTTCCCATTTTTTCCGGAGCCGCGCTTTAAGGCTATGGGTGCAGGTGCTCTTTCTACGAGGTTTTACAGTAGATGGCAAAGTTACTCTAGTGCCATGATGGCGAACCTTGGCACTCCAGATGTTTTTGGACTTCAATTCCCAGTAGCCCAAGCCCCCGGGAATCCACACAAATGGGTTTGGTGTGATTCATACAGCCCGTGCCGTGCCGCCCTCGTCACTCCTGTACAAGTGTGTTTTACTTCCGCTTCCAGAAGTGATGAGGGCAGTGTGCCGTGGGCCTGATGAATCACACTAAACCTATTCGTGTAGATTCACGGGGGCTTGGGCTTCTGGGAATTGAACTCCAAGAATATCTGGAGTGCCAAGGTTCACCATCACAGTTCTAGTGTAATTGGTTGGATTTTTGAGAAGCGACTAAAGGTGCTTATGGAATACGCACACAGACCTCTATATTTGGAAGGAAAATATAATGGGTAACATTTTCTCCTCCAAGGCCAGCTCTTCTTTTGTAATCCAAAATGTCTTTGAGTTGCTACGTAACTCTCACAATAGCTGATGGCGTGCTCCTTTCTGAAAACCTTGCTCGAATACAGAAAATGTTCATGCCAAACACAATGGCACAGCAGACTACCATAATAAATCCCCTGTTCTCCAAGTCATGATGGCAAACATTTTGATAATGGCACCATTCTAGTTCTTCAAAAAGAAGCCCACATAAAGGTACTTTTCTGTATTCTTCTGATATGTGCTTGCTGCTATTTTAAAGAGGAAAGTTCTCATTTCATGATATAAATTGCTATTATGGCCAGTCCATTGAGAGGTGTAAGTGGAGCTTGGGACAGTAATGTGAGGAAAAGAGAAGGGAAATGATAAATCTTGACGATTGGCCCGGGATCTTATTGCCTACCCATGAAAGGAACACAATCTGTTAGGTCTTTTGAAGTAAGGACGAGTAATGGATGGGATCTCTTCATTTGTAGCTCCTTGCTTCTAGAACTTATTATTGTCTATATACTAGAGCCAACCTCTACTGACCTATGGAAAAAAATTGTAGCTACATCAGCTTTTAATATGATTTCCCCCTGCTCTCTTTGGAATGTAACTTGTTGCTGCTTTTATTTGGTGATATTTCTATTTATTTTCTATCTCTGAACACATTATCTTTGTAGCTGCAATTCTATTTGTTTTTAATTGCAAGCTGTTTTATGACTCTTCATGGTTAAGAAGTGGAATATATGTCGTCATGAGTTGCAACTTGTATCCGAGAATGCATTTTCCCCCTGAAGCAGGAAAAGTGGCATTGGCATGAATTTGTTTAAGGTGGATCCCAGCTTGCCATGAAGTGACCCACACACTATGATCATGGAGCCATCTCCTGTGGCTAGAGGTGTCATACATCCTGGAAAACCAGGATTGTCCCAGATAAAAGATAAAAAAAAATTGTCCTGGCTGGTTCAATAAAAATAATTTTAAAATCCCGGATTTTAAAAACTTACTGATTTGTATATTATAACACCCTGAGCCTTGCTGCAACGCACCACACACAGAAGGAGAGAAGGTGGGAAGTGCCTCCCTCTTACTCCCTTCCCATCTTGAGCTTTCGCTCACTCACTCACACTCACAGAGGGAGAGAGGGTGGGAAGTGCCTGCCTCTTAGTCCCTGCCGGTCTTGAGCTCTCATTTGCTTGGCCATGGCTCTGCAGGTTGGGAGAGGAAAGCAGCACCTGAGGAGGAAAAGAAGGGAAAGAAACATACCGGCCACCAAGCCGGAGAGAGCCGCCTACACCTCGGTCTTGCCTGCACCTTGCTTCCAGTGAGTGCGTGCCTGGAGGAGAGTGTGTGTATGCGTGATTAGACCGAGCTTGGCTCTCGCCAGTGGCGTAGCAGCAGCTGGGATTATTAGGGTGAAGGCTGTTTTGTAGATAACCCACCCATTTTCATTTATTTATTTTATTCCACTTGTACCCTGCCCATCTGGGAAGTCTTCCCTACTCTGAGTGGTTAACAAACAACACATTTTAAAAAGTATACTTCTGCCCCAGATTGGTGGGAGAGAATTATGGCAACTCTACCTGTGGCACATATGAAATGGGACATGCAGGATTTAACACCAGGACTGCAACGGACTGCCACAGCCTTGAGGATATTATCAAGTCTATTTGGCATGGCCTCTTCCACCTCCATGACTGTTGGGAATCAGAGTTCCTTCTTTGTTCATTTTGCCGTTAGGCCCAATATGATGGTTTCCAGTGGCATTTCCTCCACTGAGGGGGCCATCACCTCATCTAAAGGGGCTCATCCACCCATAGCCATTGGCCCCTTTAGGGAGACAGGTTATTTACTGCCACCCAACACTTGGCATTGAGTCGCTGGCTGTACAGTCTATTCCATTACTGTAGTGGGATGTCCGGCCAGACATGCACATGTTAAATCAAGTAAAATAATTTGTGGGGGAAACACATCATAACAAGCAAACACAAATTCCTATATTCTTTAAGAAGGGTTTCTACATTAACTCCATCTGAAAAGATAGCCCCTGAAATAAAAAGTTTTTGCTGGAGAGGAATGGTGCTAGAATTTGATGACTGTGAATGGTTTAAAAAAAAGGGATTGATTATAGCTTGTTCAAAAATATTTTGACAGAATAATGTTGAAATAGAAAACAGCACTTTCTTGTGAAAGAAACCTACAAGCTGTTAACATAACTGTTGTGGTCTGGAGATGTCTCCTCACTGTGAGTAAATTTCCTAGCTCGACAGGCAGAAATCATGACAGCCAGCTATTTAAACAAATAATGCCAGCTAAGCAGGGTTTTGTAAATTCTGCTCTGATAAGATGAAAGAGAACAAAAAAGGAACTACTCTTACTTTTGATTCACTATCTAGAAAATAGTTAAATTTAATCAAACTACACAGTTTTGACAGGTAATATTATATAATTTTGAATCATGTTAAAGATAAGGCTGTAATAAGATGAAAGTCCATATTCAAGAACAGAAATTTGGAAATAACTAGTTGTTGTGTGTCATCATGTCATCCCTGACTTTTAGTAACCCTATGCAGGAGAGATCCTCCAAAATATCCTTTCCTCCACAGCCCTGCTCAACTCCTGCAACATAAAGCCTGTGGCTTCCTATAAGGAATTAATCCATCATGCATTTGGCCTTTCTCATTTCCTGCTGCTTTCCACATTTCTCACCATTCTTGCCTTTTTCAGAGAGCCTTGCCTTCTCATCATGTGCCAAAAGCAGGGCAACCTCAATTTCTTCAGTTTTTGCCTCCAGAGACAGTTCAGGCTTGACTTGCTCCAGAACCAACTTGTTTATCTTTTTGGCAGTCCACAGTATCCACAGAGCTCTCCTCCAAAATCACATTTCAAACACCTCAATTTTTCCCTGTCAGCTTTCTTTACTGTCCAGCTTTGGTGATTGGGAATACAATAGTGTAGATGGTCTCAGTCTTGGTCTCAAGGGAAACTTCCTTATCCTGTAGAAGGAGGAGGTGATACTTTTATTGGATCACTAAAAAAAATATCATTGCAAGCTTTTGTGATTCAAGATCATTTCCTCAGGCATGCATCGGTTTCTTGTGGGTGAGGCAGGGAAATGATCAATGAAAGTCCATCCAAACGTTCATGGCATGATGTTCTGTTTGCCAGGCTCTTTTCTTAGAAATGAATGTGAAAAAGCAGCAGTCCATTTGATACCCCTTCCCCCATTTGACAAACACAGGAAACTAGGCATTTGCTTATCACTCTATCCTGATGATCTTTTCTAATTCCTTTACCAATGCCCTTTCAAGTCTTTCTTTTTCTGTCATCTTTCTTTATTGCCCAATTTTCATATAACTGGTAGCCGGAAATACATGAGTGGGATGATCCCTCATGGCGCAGTGGTAAAATTGCTGTACTGCAGCTAAAACATTATGAGTTCGATCCTTACCAGGGTTCAAGGTTGACTCAGCTTTCCATCCTTCCAAGGTCGCTAAAATGAGTACCCATTGTGTTGGGGGGGGAATGCTAATAAACTTGTGAACTGCCCAGAGAATGCACTAACCGCTATGAGGTGGTATATAAATGGAATTGCTTTTATTTGCTATTACTGTGATCTTTCAGTCTCCAGTGACACATCCTTACACTTGATGATTGATGATCTTTACTAATTCTTTCATTTCTGCCCTTCTGTACCTTCTTCAGTTTTCTTGGCTTCGGTTCCCATTTGGCTTGATGATAAAACCTAGGTATTCAAAATCTTTCACTACAGTATCTCAGTTTCTTCATCATCAATGTTAAAGATGTGTAGTAATTTTTAATTAATTTATTTTTCCAATAATGAACATACTAAGGGACATGACAATGGTAGCTCAATGGAGCACAACATCATTCTTTGTGGCGTGATTGTGAAGCCACTCGGAATTGAGCAATACAAACCAGCAGTTAGAGCAGTGGCCCACACTTTATTGCAGGCTGTGGCCAAGGAGGCATATAGACAGCAGCTGGGGAATCATTTACAGAGTAATGACTTCAGGCAGGTGTGGTGAGGTGTACAGGAATTGACTGGGTATACACCTAAAGGCTCCCTGGCAAGTGAGGGAGTGACATTCCTGGCAGAGGAGTTGAATGTATTTTTTGCCCACTTTGAAGCAATATCAGCAGTGATATCTTCAGAGGCTTTGTCACCATCACTACCGTCACCATCATTGGTACAAAGGAATGTAGTATTCAGCGTGGAAGAAGGAGAGATGAGGAAGGTGTTGAAGGAAATTAACCCAAGGAAAGCCACAGGGACGGACAGAGTAGCTGGAAGGGTATTGAAAGACTGTGCAGGTCAACTAGCAGGAGTTTTTACTGGGATACTGAATCGATCCCTATCCCAGGCTATTGTTCCATCCTGCCTAAAGTCTTCTATTATTGTTCTGATACCGAAAAAATCCAACCCAGAAAATTTGAATGATTTTCTTCCAGTGGCACTCACACCTGTAATCATGAAGTGCTTTGAAAAGCTGGTACGAAATAATGTTATCACTTGCCTACCAGAGGGACTGGACACATTCTAATTTGCCTATAAAATGAAAAGATCAGCAGAGGATGCTGTGGTGATTGCCCTTCATGCTGTTCTTGCACATTTGGAGCAGCGGCGGGGTTATGCCAGATTGCTCTTTGTGGATTTCAGCTCGGCATTCAGCTCCATTCTACCGTAATGTTTGATATCTAAGTTGAGAGATCTGGGGTTCCCGCCATCACTTTGTGGGTGGATATTGGATTTTCTGTCAGAACGCTCCCAGAGGGTCTGGTTGGACCCCTTATACCTCTAATATGCTTAGTACAAATACGGGATCAGCACAGGGTTGTGTGCTTAGCCCACTCCTTTATATTCTCTATACGTTTGACTGTGTCTCTGTCTACACTAGCAATAGGATTGTCAAATTTGCAGATGACACAATGCGAAGAAGGTGCAGCAGAGACTGTATTTTTTGAGAACTCTAAGGAAAAATCATCTTCCGCAAAAGCTGCTGCTTGCCTTCCATCGCTGTGCTATTGAGAGCGTGCTCACTTATGGCTTATATGTGTGGTATGGGAGTAGTACTCATCGGAATAGGATAATGTTGCACAGAACTATTAAAACAGCGGAGAGTATTATCGGCTGTCCACTCTCTACTTTAGAACAAATTTACACCATCAGGTGCCACAGAAAAGCATTAGATATAGTAGGAGACCCATCGCATCCTGGCCACTGCTTCTTCGAGCTTTTGCCATCTGAATGGAGATATAGAACAATGAAGGTAAAAAACGAGCCATCTCAAGAACAGTTTCTTCTCCAGAGCAATTTTGGCCATAAATGGAAACTCTGGACTCTGAAGTCATTTTATCTTATTTTAAATTTTTATATTGTACTGTGTGGTACTGTCTTAATTAGTGTTTCTGTAGCTGTTTTAAATTATGGGGTATGCCTTTTTGAGTTGATATATAGCAACCGAGAAATTCCGTTGTTCCCGCAAGGGGACAATGACAATAAAGATTTATCTTATCTTATCTTATCTTTATGACATACTATGACATCCCTGGGGTACACATTCAGGCCTGGATCCTTAGTGTATGATAGCCTAAATACCTTGAGACTGCTTACATGACTGCCCTTATTTTTTACAAGAGGATCTCAACATAAATGTTAACTTTAAAAAAAGACTGTTTTGGGGCGGGGTCTTACCTAAGTGGGAGGAAGAATAGAGTATGGTTCAAAGGCTGGCTTGCATTATGCCTTGTGCTCAGCTGTGGGTGCTCACATAACTATGACTTGGATGGGAAGAAAGTGTGTTTTGTACAATTGAACACTTGTATTGTTTAAACCTTCTGTCAAAAGTAACTAGGCTAATTATTGTTTAGAACTAGCCACAACTCCATAATTAAAATGATAACTATTTATGTGTTCCATAGTACTCTAGCTTGAACTAATTACTTTTGAAAAGTAACTTTCCACATATTGTAAGGGAAATGCAGCAGATCCAGCTCTTCTTTTTTCATTGACTTGAAGAAAACAAGGAAACAAATGCTACTCATTTGTTTATTGTGTGCTGAGCACACAGTAAGATGGCTGGACACCCATAACTGGGACTGCAACCTGAATGATATGCTTTATTCATGCATTCATCACCAAATGATTGCATTGCTCCTATTAACACCATGGAGAAACCATTTCTAAATGACTGATGTACCTTGAGAAGTTGGAAGGATAGAGGGACTAGGAAGGTTAAATTTCATTACTGGAGGACTTTTTATATCTTTAATCTATTACTTGGCCAGAAATACAAGCTAGGATGCAGATTCAAGTACAGTATAATCAATTTTTCCAAAGATAGACCTTGGAACATTTCAGCATGTAAGTAGATAGTTATTTATGACATATAGCTTACTCGTCTGGACAATTTAAACCAGGCGTTCCCAACATGGGGCGCATGTCCCACAGGGGAACTTCAATTCTCAGAAGCCTAAGTCAGTACACTGGCTGATCAGTGCTTTGGGGAATTGACTTGGGCTTCTGGGAATTGAAGTCCGAAAACCAAAGGTTGGGAAACACTGATCTGAACCCTCTTCACTGAAACCCCCCACAAACAAGCATGTTAGATTAGTTCAATGGTTTTTATAGTCTAACACAGTGGTGGCAAACCTATGGCATATATGCCAGAGGTGGCAGTCATGGCCATCTCTGTGGGCATGTGTGGCCATCGCCCCAGCACAGTTCACCCCGCCCCTCTGCCCAGCAGCCAATGGGAGCACCTCCTCCCCCCCGGCACAGAGTTTGCCCAACCCTTCTGCCCAGCAGCCCAATGGGAACACTTCCTCCCCCCCAGCACAGAGTTTGCCCCTCCCCTCTGTTTGGGCACTTGGTCTGTAAAAGGTTTGCCAACACTGGTCTAACATCTTAGTCTCATAATAGCTAGCTAGCTGTGAAAAGCCCATAGATGAAATGCAAGTACAACAGCCCCCTCCTATTTGTTCTTGTTACCTAACAAATGATATTCTAATGTATCCTTCACAACCGTTAGCTTTTGACAGCCTTGTCCTCCAGGAGAATATTGCCGAACTGCTTCTTTACTACATGTCAATTCTTCTACACTTAATGCAGAATTGTGCATGGCCAATAACTTGTATCAATGGGATTGGATTTTAGTTGTAGAAGAAAAGGGGGAGAGGGATCCTATATTGTTACTAGATAAAGCTTTATACTTTTTAAATATGCACAGTAATACCTCGGATAATGTTTGCAGCAGTTAACGCTAAAACCGCGTAACGTTAAGCAATCTGGAAATTTTTTTGCATTGCATAACATTTAAATCCTATGGGATGTGTCACATAATGTTCGCTGAAGCCTGTGCTGGTTAAAATGTATCTCTATGGAGTTTTAACATTATGCGATACATCTCATAGGATTTTAACGATATGTGCTGCATGTATTGAATAACATTAAAAATCGGATAATGCTAAGTCTCGTGGAACCAAGATGTTGGGGACGCTTGCCACCAGCCTTTGGCCCAACATCGCTGGAGGCTCCGAAATGGCTGCAGCTGCAGTGGTCGGGTGATGGAGCTCAGCTCCTGCTCCCTCCTCTGGGTTCTGCTTCACCCGGGGAGGGATAAAAGACCGCCGTAGCCCCAAAGACGTCGGGATGCTTGCCGCCAGCCTCTGGCCCCAACATTGTCGGGGGCTCCGAAACGGCTGCAGCTGTGGCGGTCGGGCAGTGGAGCTCGGCTCCCGTCCTCTCTTCTGGGTTCTGCTTCGCCCGGGGAGGGATAAAAGACTGCCGTAGCTCTGAAGACGCCAGGACGCTTGCCGCCAGCCTCTGACCCCGACATCACCAGAGGCTCTGAAACAGCTGCAGCTGTGGCGGTTGGGTGGTGGAGCTCAGCTACCGCCCCCTCCTCCAGGTTTTGTCTCCCTCCCAGAACTTTGGAGGTTGCTGGGCTGCTAGCATTCCTGCCTCTTGTGTGTGGACTACCCTTGGGCTGTAGGAAGAGTGTGGGGTGTTGCCGTTTGATGTTCTTATCTTTTTTATTGTTGTTCTAAACCTTTTGCCTCGAAGGCTGTACCTTCAACTTTGTGTGGGCCGCTTTGGGTCGCCCTTTGGGCTGAGGAAACTGGAGTACAATAATAATAATAATAATAATAATAATAATAATAATAATAATAATAATAATAATAATAATAATAATAATAATAATAATAATAATAGTTGTTGTTATTAATTAGCGTTATCCGGGGTTCTACTGTATTAGCCCACTGCTGGACTGGGACTCCTTGCTCATGGTCACACATGCTCTGGTCACCTCTAGACTAGATTATTATAATGCATTTTACATGGGGCTGCCCTTGACGACCATTCAGAGGCTGCAGTTGGTCCAGAAAGCAGCTGCCCAGGTGGTGATGGGGTGCGCACATTATGCCCATGCCTTGCTACTGCTCCGTGAGCTGAACTGGTTACCAATTTGCCTCTGGGTGCAATTCAAGGTGCTGTTGATGACCTTTAAAGCCCTACATGGTAGTGGGCCAGGATATTTATTTATTTATTTATTTGTATATAATTTAAACTTGTATGTCACCCCCTCACCCAAGGGCAACTCTGGGCGGCTAACAGCAATCTTAAAAACCACTTTAAAGCCCATTTAAAAAACACATTTCCCGAAATCCTGTCACCCACCCCTCAGTAATAGGGATGATACAAATGTGAAAATTAAATTAAATTAAATTAGAATTATGAGTTGCTTTCTTTCCCATATCAGAACTGCACAATGCATTGTTGCCAGCTGTAAATTGTGGCCATGTTGGATTTTTTTTCCTTTCTTATATCTAAAAACAAAAAAGAAGGCAAGCCCCAGCACTCTGGAGCTGAACATCTAATTTTTTTGCAATCAATCTAGTGTTGGCAGATTAATGTGTAGCTCAAAATAAGGGTGTTGAGTGTAGAAAGAAATAGCCTTTCAAAAGATCACTGAGGAAATATATTTTCCGAGGCACCTGGCAAATGGATTTGCAGTAGGACAGATTACTTCAAGTACTCTGCTAAAAATATGTGCTTGACATCTATGGATGACTTGAGCACTGTAAAACTTGACAATGGTAGGATGTCTGTTACGGGAAAATTAGATGTTTCTTTGTAGGCTGGAAATTGTCCTTGTTTGGATTGTTGTGGAGTCCCCCCCCTCCTTTTACAGAAAAAGATACAGCTTGGGGACAGAATGAAATTGAAAGAACAACTTGATTGATTGGTTTTTAGGAAAAAAATCATCAGTTCATGTAGTTTAGCCAAGTTCCTTGGAGTTCCTTGTTACACTCAATTGCATTTCTTCTTAGGCTTCACTGCAGATACCAAAGGTGTAGATGTTAGTGCTTTTGAATTGCTTTTACCTTGATGCCCTGTGCAATAGAAGCCCTCTGGGAGATTATTGGGTAGGCTATGTGATAGACTACTGTATTCCATCTCACTTACAAAGATCATGCCATTGTAAAAAGTATTTGAAATTGCTTGGGAGGCCTAAACATCTGCAAAACAATTAGTGTCATCATTAATGTTACATTTACTTGTTGGGTGAGTGGTAAATGCAAGGTTTTCAGTTAGGCTGAAACCTGTATTGTAAGCTGACAATGGCCAAATCTGTACTGTAAACTGACAAACCCCAAAATTCAAATCTGATTTAGAGGAGTGGATCTGATAATTCCTTAATGATATAGGGAAGGTACTCCTAAAAGAAACCATCTGAAACTTCATGTATGTCTAAACAAGCCTCTAGAGCAGTGATGGCCAACCTTGGCCCTCCAGCTGTTCTTGAACTTCAATTCCCAGAAGCCCTGATCAGCAGGAGTGCTGACTTGGGGGCTTCTGGTAGTTGAAGTTCAAGAACATCTGGAGTGCCAAGGTTCACCATTATAGCCTAGACCTTTTCAAAATAGGCAATCTAGACATGGTCCATCTGTTTGGAAGACTGAATTGACTAGGAAACATTCTCACCATTTGGTTTCTCATTCTTTTGCTCGCTGATTATTGGAAATATTTAGCTCTTTAAGGTAATATCTTGGATTCTAAAAACTCCAATTGTCATGCCTTCTCAGGATGTTCCTACAAGAAAACAAGGACAGGAGGGAATTGTTTCTCGACTTATATCCTGCCCTATATCTCCCAATATCCCCAAATTCACTCCAGTAATAATGTAGTGGTGAGAGGATGATGGAGGGGAAGAAAAAACCTGGAAAATTACCTCTCCTTCTGTTCTTGCAACAGAAGCTTCTGCTGGGTCAGAACCTCTTCTGTGGATCAGAAGAACTAGTCCATGTACAGAAGAGTTTACAATCCAACTAATGATTTTTAAAAACAGCTTTCAAATGTTATCTTTCAGTTCCAAGGTATTTCTCCAATCAGGATGAGGGTGAAGCCATTCTTTCCATAAAGGTAACACTGAAGAGCAAGCTGATCAGCTGATCAGCTAGTATGACTTAGCTCTTTAGCAGATCTTTGTGAGTACAATAGCGACAGAAACATGATGGGGGGGGGGGGAATCATTAAATTGACAAAAATTGTAATGTCAGTTTCCCAACCACCCACAAAAGTACAAACATTACGCAACAAATGCTAGAATGAAGGACATGAAAACATGTGGCCATTATCTGGTGAAATTTCAGAGGCTAATGAGGGAAAGGAGATCAATAGGGTTTGAAGTTAACGGCTGAGAATCATCAGTGTCATGTACAAAATTTTTGCTCATTTTCAACAGTAGTAAAATAAGAGCACATCTTAAGTCATTAGTGTGATCTGTACAGCCAATTTTGGTGGATATAGAATTTTAAACTTTAGTTCAGCCATTGCATAAAACTTCAGAACAGTCTTGTTGCATAACCTTCTACTTAATTCAAATTTTCATTAAAATGTAATTAATATTATTGGATGTAAGAGAGAATCTTCAAGGTTATCTGATTTTGGAGACATGCCAGTTTTGTTGTTGCTGCTGCTGTTATATGCAATAAAATCAATTTTTGACAACCTTGTGAATGAGTGATCTCCAAAATGTCCTCTCCTCAATAGCCTTGCTCAGCTCCTGAAAACAGAAGCCTATGGCTTTCCTTAGGGAGTTAATCTATTTCTTATTTGGTCTTCCTGTTTTCTCGCTGCCTGCAGTCTTTTCCAGCATTATTGTCTTTCCTGCAGCTCCCCCGGTGGCTTAGTGGTTAAGACACTGAGCTGGAGACTGGAAGGTCGGGTTTTGATACCTGAGACCTGCACTTGAGGACATGAAAGGAGCCTCATTCGGACATCCCCTAGAAAATCCTTTCAACCCATAGTAATCTCTGATATGAAATTTATTATTATTATTATTATTATTATTATTATTATTATTATTATTATTATTATTATTATTATTATTATTATTATTATTATTATTATTATTATTGTTATTATTATTATTATTATTACCTAGAGAAACTCATCCACCCATGATGTGCTGTAAGTAGGACAGCCTCTGCATCATAATTTTTGCCTCCAGAAAGTTCAGAGTTGACGTGCTCTAAGACCCACCTGCTAAACTTTCTGGCAGTCTAGGACTGTGATGGTGAACCTTAGCACTCCAGCTGTTCTTGGACTTCAATTACAAGAAGCCCAATTCAGCACTCCTGTTTCAACAACAGCTGGAATGCCAAGGTTCGCCTTCACTGGTCTAGAATAATCTGCTCCTGGTCTTGTTTTGGCAGAAAGGAACTAGCTTCTGCATCTCCTGCTTGAAATTACATAATCTACATATTTGATTTCTATATTGACCATCTGGTGATCTCAAAGTGCACAGCCATTTATTCAGTTACCTGAAGTATTTACAGAATTCTCAATAATTTTTTTTTTGCTTTGCATAACTCTTAAGTCATTCTCTTGTGTCATTTCTGTCCGCTAGGTTAAATTTTCGAAAAACAGTTGGTTCTACTTTATTCTGCATTACAGTCACCTATGATTATTATAAGCATGTCTTGTTTGGGGGTGTGGGTTTGATTAATTTTTTCTTGGATGCTTACATAAAACTTTCAATTTCATCTTCTTCAGCATTGGTAGCTAATGGTTATGTTGACAGGTTTACCTCTTCCTCTGATCAATATTATTTTGTCTCACCCTAATTTGTAGCACATAACAGCCTGTGCTACATTTTACTTCAGTATTAGAGCCACTCCATTTCTTTTGATTTTTATCATTTCCAAACCATCTTTTTCGCTGATGCCAAACAAGCATTTGTACATTCCATTTCTGGCTCTGCACTTTCCAGTTTACCTTAATTCATACTCTTCCCATTCCATGCCTGAACTATATGTATTGTGCAGCACTGGTCTTTGTTTTCACCTGTGTGCTCATCAGCTACTAGCTATCCTTTCAACTTTAATATAGTTGCATCATTTGAGCCAGAGCTATTCCTACATGTCCTTTGCTCTTTCTCAGTAGCTGGCTGAATGCTTTATGACCTGAGAGTCTCATCTTCCGGCACTATCTCTTGTTTCATTTTGGACTGAAGAGTGCAGGTGCATTTTAGTCAGTGCCAGGGCTCCTGCATCCTTAGTGGGGACTCCTTCACTTTCTTTTTCACTGGAGAATCCCAGGTCCTTCATGAGGCTTGACTGGGGGATTAGCTGGAAGGAGCCTTTCATCTCTATGCCCTCAGGCTCACTCATCTGGTGCTAATAGGGGCTGTGGTGGCTCAGTGGTTAAGAAGTCCATCTTGTTAGCTGGAAGGTTGGCAGTTCAAGACTCAGGTACTGCATGTCGGTTTGAGTGCCCGTCTCTGTCCCAGCTCCTGCCAAGCTAGCAGTTTGAAAGCAAGAAATTGCAAGAAGATAAATAGGGGCCACTTCAGTGGGAAAAGTTCTTGAAAGGAGCCTCATTCAGGGGTCCTCTGAGTGGAGTTTCTCCAGCAAAAATCCTTTAAACCCAGAATAATTTCTGACACGAAATTATTATTATTACCTGGTGCTTCCCAGGCCTCTGACGAGGGCAGGAGGTAAAGGAGAAAAAGGCAGTTTATCTTGAAGATTTAGATGTCCCAGAAGTTATCAATTTGGTTAAAAGCTATGGAAAATTCAGCAGTGAGGAGAAACACTGCATTTTCCATAGCTCTCAATCACATCGATCAAATCTATGGGTTAGCCCCTTAAAAGAAATTATGTTCCTGCTTCTGATAATGGCGGGTTTGCCCAGCACAAGCTAGAGGTGGTTTGAATAGTAAAGTCAAGTGTCAGAGCAGGGTTTCATTGGGACATAATATTGTGGGTTTTTAAAATAAAAATATCTTGCCTTGTCCCTAAAACTGCAATAGTTAATGATTTAGGTTCCTCTGCTGAATAAAGGAAGGGGGAATACTCAATATTGGATCACTTTGTTTTGACTTTCTTTCATGATTTTTGCCTCAAGGTAACCCAGCTTTTAGACAGCCGCAGAGCCGGAGCTCCACGTTACAAGCAATTCATAGACATTGTATCTTCTTTTTATTAAAATCTGGAGAGCAGCAATTATTGTTTTCTAGCTGACATCAAAACCATTATCTGAATACAAAAGGTCTAATTTTGTGAGAAGTGGTATAATTGGAATTGGAAACAATGGAAGAATAGATAATAGATTTAATATTCATAGCTGAAAGCTTTAATAAATCAACTGTGAAGTTACACAAAAAAAAATAGGTTCTCTCTATTTGGAGCTAGGGCAAGATAAGAGAGAAATCGTGATTGGGAGAACAGCAATGCCAAAGTATATCTCTTGAGGTATACATTTCTTGGGGAAAAATCAAAATAATTTGAGAGTACCTTCAAGGACTCAGAGTTGGCTGGATATCTCAGCAATTTTGGTATCTTGTTGTGGAGCCAGACACTGGGAGTACGATTCCCCACTGTGGGAGAACTAGCCTATGTGGTGCTGAGCAAGCTGCACAGGGCCAAGATATCCCCAGAAGAATATTAAACCACAGGAATATTAAACTGCCTAGAAAAGGAATATGTCGTCCTCACTCGAAAGCCAACCGTATCTGACTCTAGGGTTCAGTGCTCATCACTGTTTATAGCCAAAGAGCCATTGTTGTCTGTGTCTGCAGACGCTTCCATGGACATGTGGCAGGCATGACTAAACATTGGAGTGCATGAAACACTGTTTATCTTCCCACTGAAATGGTAACTATTTATTTACTTGCAATTTCTTGCTTTCGAACTGCTAGGTTGGCATGAGCTGGGACAGAGACGGGAGCTCTCTCCATTGTCAGCACTCAGGTCTCGAACTCCTGATCTGCTGACCTTCATCAAGTTCATCATCTTAACCACTAAGCCACCGCAGTCCCTATCCTGGAAAAGGAACCCCCATAACTCAGAATTGACTTGACAGCATGCAAGCATTATTATCAAGGACTCAGAGGGGGGCTTTATTAGACTCAATCTATGTAACCACTGAAGCCCATTCTTCACAGTTTGGTTAAATTAGTGCTGCACTGGTAATTGAGAAAATGAATGCCATCTTCAGTCAGATTCAGTTACATTCCCACCCACGCTTGCATCAGTGGTGCTAAGAATAATGAGACGCTCTGATAGTGAATTGCCACATTTTAAATAGTCTTGTGATTAGTATCTTTACACATATTATGAGATACTGTATACCCAGACCACAAAGCAGCAATGGTTCAATTTCATGCAACATGATGCTGCATCTGTGACCTGAACACTACCAGTTAGATGTGAATTATCTAACTCACTGCTAACTTAAAAATTGGCCAGCTTCTTTGAGTACATAGTCTTTTTTGAGAATTATACATATAATAGGGAATCTTTGCCACTTTTTAACGCTGAGGGATATGCAAAATGACTAATAATAATAATAATAATAATAATAATAATAATAATAATAATAATAATAATAATAATAATAATAATAATAATAATAGCATACCATCAAATCAATTCCAACTTACAAAGACCTTTTCCAAAATTTTCTAGACAGATGTTAACCATTCCCTTCTTCTGGGGGTGCCCTAGGACTGTGCAGCTTGCCAAAGGCTATACAGGCTGGCTGTTCTTTCAAAAGACACAGTGGGAAATAGAACTCCCAGTCACTGGCGCTGTAGTCAGATACCTAAAATAGCCACCTATACAGCCACTTGACATTACCATTATACTGTACAAAATTATGAGCCCATCTTGATTCTAACTGGCAGTGCTCTCCAAAATCTTCAGCATCTAGATGCCATGCAATTTTAATTTTCTTAATCAGGGTAAGCTAAGGCCAGAACCTTAGACCTTCTGTATGCAAAACATATGCTATAAACATTGGATTTCCTCCTTTCCACCCATTTTAGTTTCTGTTTATCTTTTTGGGAGGTTTCATTTATTAACAGTTTGTCTTCACATATTTGCAACTCTTTTTGTCTTCTTTTTATTTATTTTTAATTAGTGAAAGACAAAGTGCTGCAGACAAGGTTTCTAGGTAGTTTCCCAATCTCTGGCCAGCTTGAGGTATTGTCCTATGCACTTTCAAACAATGCCCTCTCAAATGAAGTTTCAGGAATCCATTACCAACTTACAGTTGAAAAGTTCAATATTTTCTGATTTAAATTAGCAGAACAAAGAGTTATATAAGTGGTGTGCCATTATTTCCTGCACTTCTGAAACAAGATCTGTTTACTTTTTTCCCCTCAGAATTTAAATTAGCAAGTAGCTTATTTTTAACAAAAATATTTGAAACATGAGTGTAAGAAAATATGTGCCCAGTGTAGTGAGAAATTCAGTTTTCACAACAGGAATTAAATTTTTGAGGTTGTAGCCATGTTAGTCTTGCAATCATATTGGCCAAAAAGCAAAGCAAAACAAAATAAAAATAAGAAAATAAAGAAGACAAATATTGTGATAATTAAAGTCTATAACTATCTTAACCTATAAATCCAAGGGTTAACCGTTGGAACTGGCTATAGGTTGCTATGCCTCGCCCTACTTGCCTGCACTCACCCTTCGTGAACACGGCCGATCTGGGTACGCAGGTCAACGAAGGATTGAAAAAAACGGCAGTGGGGCAACAGCCCCACAAACGCGAAGAAAGGGAAGCAACTTCACTTCCCAACATTCCTTGCGCCTCGCCGCGCCAGAGCCAGAGCCAATCAGGCTGAGAGGCTCTCGCACGGCGCAGCGTTCGGAAACGCGCCGCAGCCAATCGAAAGAAAAGCATTTTAAAAAAACGCAGCACAAACACAAAACAGCAACCCATAACTACAAGCCCCAGTGTCCTGCGTGCCATGAGCGCACAGAGTGCTGAGGAAACCGGCGCCCGAGAAATGAAAAAGAAAAACAACTCACAGCCAAGCACACACCAGCCGGCTTTCTTTCCCTCACCAACAGCGCCTGAAGCTCCCGACTGGAGTTTCCCCTTTAATATCAGTGGGTGGGGGTTGCGATCCCCCTCTCCGCTGGCTACCCTAGGGTTGGGAGGTTTGTGGGGAGAAAAGGAGTATATTGCCCCAACCCTTCTGGAAACAAAAGATCAGGCAGAGAGGATCGATCCCCCACCCCCCTCCTTAAAACAACTCCGTCTTTTCTTCTCTTTAAAAACTGAGTTGTTTTAAGGAGGGGGGTGGGGATTCGATCCAGTCTGCCTGATCTTTTGTTCCAGAAGTGTGGGGGTATTTTACCCCTTTTCTCCCCACAAACCTCCCAACCCTAGGGTAGCCAGCGGAGAGGGGGATCGCAACCCCCACCCACTGATATTAAAGGGGAAACCCGATCTACTTTCACGACTCCACACAAACAAAGCACCATAACACACAAAAGCCCCCCTCCCCACCACCTAGCCCACCCTTCCTAACCCCAACAACCACGCCCCCTCCCCACAACCTAGCCCACCCTTCCTAACCCCCAACAAAAAACAACTCACCGCTTCACAGCCAAACAAACACCAGCTGGCTTTCTTTCCCTCACCCACGGCGCCTGAAGGTCCCGACTGGAGTTTCCCCTTTAACATCAGTGGGTGGGGGAATTGCAATCCCCCTCTCCGCTGGCTACCCTAGGGTTGGGAGGTTTGTGGGGAGAAAAGGTGTATATTGCCCCAACACTTCTGGACACAGAGGAACAGGCAGAGTGGATCGATCCCCCACCCCCCCTCCTTAAAACAGCTCCGTTTTTAAAGAGAAGAAAAGACGGAGTTGTTTTAAGGAGGGGGGTGGGGGATCGATCCACTCTGCCTGTTCCTGTGGGTCCAGAAGTGTTGGGGCAATATACACCTTTTCTCCCCACAAACCTCCCAACCCTAGGGTAGCCAGCGGAGAGGGGGGTCACAACCCCCACCCACTGATATTAAAGGGGAAACCCGATCTACTTTCACGACTACACACAATCAAAGCACCATAACACACTAAAGCCCCCCTCCCCACCACCGAGCCCACCCTTCCTAACCCCAACGACCACGCCCCTCCTAGCCCCCACTTCCTAACCCCCAACGACCATGCCCCCCTCCCCACTACCTAACCCACCCTTCCTAACCCCCAACGACCATGCCCCTCTCCCCACCACCTAGCCCTCCCTTCCTAACCCCCAATGACCACGTCCCTTCCCCACCACCAAATAAATAAATATTTTTTTTAAAAATTACTAAAAACAGTCAAACACATCCAAAAATACACAAAAACAAAAACACCAAAAACAATACGAAGTAAACAAAGACACAATCAAAAACAAAACAAACAGACAAAAAATACAAATTCCACCCCCCCGCCCACACACACACACACACACACACACACACACACACACACACACACACACACACACACACACACACAAAACAAAGAAAACAAGCAAACTTACCAAAAGATGTGCTACCTCCACCAGGACTGAAAAAGAAATGAATAAAGAAAGAGACTACTTACCAGAAGAAGCTCCACCCAGAGGCCAGGAGAGAAAAAAAAGTCAAAATACAATAACCCCTACCAGCACCACCTGCTGGCCACAATAGTAAAAACAATTCAAAAACACACAAACATTGAATGTAAAAAACATTTACTTTTACATTATTAAAATTATGACCTACGGTACAACTAATTAAAAAAATTCAAAAAAATAAAACATTATTCACTTACATAAAACAATTTGAAAAAATTATATCATACTTTCTTCTTTTATTAATCCTAAAAAAAAAACCAAAAAAAGCAGATCCCAGTTAATAACAGCCAAGCCAAAAATTTTTTACATAAATAAACATTTAAAAAAATAAAATTACAGACAAAGCAATTTTTAAAAAACATTAACACAATTTAACCTTCCAACACAATTTAAAACTATTGCAAAAATAAAATTGGTTCATTTTTTATTAAAACACACGGAGAAAAAAGCCCGGCAACGCCGGGCAACCCTTGCTAGTTGTATATAAAACATAGCTGTTATATTTTAACATGAGCTTTTGTTGATCAAGTTTACTTTATCAGACATAAGAGTAAGACTACATGGCAAACATTTATACACTGTCCTTTCTTTTGTGCCTGTGTCAATGTGCTGCCTGGTGGCTTAGTGGTTAAGATGCTGAGCTTGGAGACTGGAAGGTCGGGTTTTGATACCTGAAGGCTGCACTTGGGGACATGAAAGGAGCCTCATTCGGGTGTTCCCTGAGTGGAGTTTCTCCAGCAAAAAAAAAAAATCAACCCAGATTAATCTCTGACACGATATTATTATAGTGTGCCTCCTCAGGATTTTTAAAACTCTTTCTCCCTGATTTCTCTGGGAACATTTTCCTCCACCCATATTTTCTGCCCATTTTCTATCTATGTTGCCTGGCCATAGACTGCTTGGTGCTGCCTGCTGGACTCAAGGAAGAGAAGAGAAAGCATCAAATACGACCCTCATATCAGGGTCGTAGCCAGAGGGGGGCCAGCCCCCCAAAAACCCTCCTGAGCTAATGGCCCGCCCAATGCCCACCCCACCCCGTGATGCTAATCTTAACCTATAAAGAGGGGGGTTAACCGCTGGACTCCAGTATACACGCCTGCACCCAGCTATCATATCCCGTACCGAGCCGCCTGCACTCGCCCGAACCCGGACCGCAGAGTGCCGTAACATTGCCGAAGCCATCAGTGGGGCAACAGCCCCACGAACAGGAACAAAGGGAAACAACTTCAATTCCCAACATCCTCTGCGCTGCACCGTGCCTCAGCCAATCAGGCTGAGAGGCGCGAGCAAAAAGAACGTTGGGAACTGCAGCGTGCCAAATTGAAATCGAGCTGCAGAAAAAAACCACCACACGAACACAATCAAAACAAAGAAAACTCCAAGTCCCAGCGTCCTATGTCCTGTGAGCACTTCAGCCAATCAGGCTGAAGGGCGCAAGCACACAGAACGCTGAAAAAGCCACTGCATGAAAAAGAAAAGAAAAAACATGCCAGCCTCCCGCAACGGGAGCACAAGTCCACCGCCGCTGGATGCAGCGCTTCACGGTCTCGCAAACAAACACACACAAAAAAACCACAGCAAGACACCCACTGGCCTTCTTTCCTGGAGCAACAGGGAGAAGAGGGACTCCCTCTCCTCCCCGTTACCCCACCGAAGACACGGCGAGACCACCACGGGCCTCAAGGTCAGTTGAGCCAGGGTGGGAAAAAATACCACCAGCAGGTAGCAGTTCATCAGGGGAAACACACTCCCTGGCGGATGACTGGCTGCTGCCTTTGTACTTCCGACGGAGGCAATACAAAAGCAGTAGCCAGCAATCCTCAAGGAACAGCACCATCCCTTACGAATCGCTGCCTGCCGATCTCCGGTTAGGTAAGCCAGGAGAAAAAGGAGACAGAGAGTAGAGAACCATCGTCAGGCAGATAGCTCTTCTCTGCTTCCTTCTCCCCCAACCTACTTAATGAATCTTACTAGGGAAAAAGCGAGCTGACTGCCAGCTCCTCCTTTTCCCCATTGCTGCATCAAAACCAAAATTCGAAGCAGCAATGGGGAGAAGAGGAACTGATAGGCAGCCCGTTCTTCATGCAAAAATACACAACAACAACAAAACCAAACATTTAGCCAAAATGCCAAACACCAAAAATAATAAAACACAAATAAATAAATAATTAAACAAACACATAAACCAACAAAACAATAAACAACAAAATCCACAAACAAAAACACCCAAAATACCATGAAAGCACAGAAAAAACACCTAACTACAACACGAAAATACCTAACTCAAACAACAAAAATACCACAAATTAAACAAATAATCACAAAAGAAATCAGAAACATAAAAACCAACCAGAAATAAACAAAACAATTAAACACATCTAAACCCCAAAAAACCACAAAAGAAGAAACAGAAACACCTACCAGTCCAACACCAAAAAACAAACAAACAAAAAAAAAACCAAAAAAACTCAGATTAAAAAAACCCAGAGAACTCACCAGCACGTCCTCCCTCCACAACTCCAGAACAGAAAGGAAGAAACAAAGACTAATTACCAGAAGAAGCCCCACCTAGAGGCCGGGAGAGAAAAAACAAGTCAAACAAAAAGAGAATCCAACGCTATTACTAACAACCCCACCTAGAGGCCACAAGAGTAAAAACAAGTCAGAAAAATAAGAAATAAATCCAAATCACAAATAAATCTAATGAAATAGATCAAAAAAAAGTCACAAACCACAAATACAAAACACCCCCACCAAAATCACCCTTAACCAAAAAAAAGCCACAAATAAAAACTGCCTGGCTGGCCGCGCACAAATATGCTAGTGTTATATATATGTGTGTTGACATTGTTGCCCCTCAACTCATATATGTGTGTGTGTGACGTTGTTGCCCCTCCTGAAATTCCCCCCTCCTATCTAGAATCCTGGCAACAGCCCTGCCTCATATTCTAATATTTTTAGTTTGGTGAGTGATTTGATTGTATTTTTGTCCCCATGTTTTGCTTGCTTGTTATTCTTGTTTTTTGAGAAAGGGGCCTGTTTTTTTTGGGGAAAAATAATGCCTTGTTATGTTTTCCCCTGTGCAATTTACTATGTACTGTATTTTTTCTGTTAATGGTGTATTTGTGGTGTTTTCTTTAAAAAAATGTATTCACTTCTTATTTACTGTAGCCTACTTTTACTATAGATTGATTTTCTGTTCCATTGCCTTTGCTTTTTGGCATAGTTTTAAAGCATTCCTTGGGGCTTTGGGGGTGTCATAAAACAGAGCATGAAACCTGAAATGAAAGAACCTGAATGAAGATTTGCTGGTGAATGAAAACAAAAGATGTTCCCCACCAAAAGAACCCAAATACAATGTTTGTTGTTGTTAAGCCACTTTATCTGAACAAATGGCAAATAGACTCCATTCCTTTTATTGGCTGCTCTTTAATGGCATCTAGTGAGCAGTTTACTGCATAAGTGGAGGAACATCTAGAATTGATCTATATGATGGGAAAGGAGATAAATTATATTTTGCCCAGTGGTAGGCATCAGCAGGTTCACACCATTTTGCCAGATCCCGTAGCAGAAATTCTGGCTGGCCCCGCCCATCCAAGTTTTGAAATAAAATAGTCCTAATTTGGGTGCAACACAGGGCTTTCCCCCTGACCAAGCCCACCATACCACTCCCACAGTGTGGTAGTAAAATTTTTTGGAGCCCACCACCGCTTTTGCTTCCTTGCATCTTCAAAATGGTGAGGGAGCTGCATAACACTTTTTTGAGGAAACCTTGAAATAAAGGGCTGCATGGGTGACTTTTGTAGATGTGTTTAGTATTTAGTTTGCTTTTCATATACCGTAATTACTTTATTCATGCCAAATTTAGATGTCTTGAGTCAATTGGTATATAATGCTAATTTTTTCTTTTGTGTCTAGGTCAGACTTTAAACTGCCAAAACGAAGGCACCATTTAGTGGATTCATTCTGCAGTTCCTTTCACCTGACCTAGTGTGAGGAAGATTAATCGGTTGAAGCTGCCCACAGTATGCCTGATTGTGTTTCAAAAATACCACAGTCTTTAAGAAGGCCCATAATGCTAAATTATGGCACCTGAGTGAGAGACCTAGTTTAAGCATACACTGTTAAATTTGGTAAGGGAAAATTGTGGTTTCTTGTTTCCAGGACACATCGGTTTTACAAGCCTCTCTTCTCTTTCATGCACTGGAGTAAGAATTTAACAGCTTCTGTTTTTAAAGAATGCGAGCGCGGCGCCAAAATGGCCGCCGCGCCCTTTGCGCCCCCCATCGGATGAAGGCATCCGGGTAGTTAGGGGGCGTGGCCAGCACCCTTATATAAGGGGCGGCCATGAGGCAGCCGAGCTGCCATTTTGCGAAGCGACGGAGCGGAGAAGATTTTCCCTCTTACCTCCGTCGCTTTTACTCTCACCGGGAAGACTCTTGGCTGCTAATTTCTCCTTTTTCGGCTTCCCATCGGCTGGCTGCAATGCCCTCGAAGAAGAAGGCGACTGCGAACGCGGCTCGTTCTGCGCGGAGGCGCAATCCGGGTCGGAGGACCGCGGCTGCGCCTCCCCAGCAGCCTCCTATGCCCGAGCCCACCGGGACCGGTGGGATGGGGTTAATTCCCCCTTGGCCGGAGGCTGGGGGTCCGCGTGCGGGCCCAGTAGGGGCCGCGGCCCTCGGCCCGCAAGCGGTGGCCACCGCTCCTGGCATGGCCCATTCCACTGGGCCTTCCTCCGTTGGGGTGCAGCTTACTGCGGGGGCTTCCAACCTTGGGGGGTGGTGTGGCCCCCTTCCATGGCAGGGTACTTCCCCGGCCCTACCGGGCCCGGGCTTAGGATCATGGCCCTATTCGGGCCCCGGGGTACAGGGATCTGTACCGGCGCCTGTAGTTAGTGGGCCGGCTCGCCCTTTGCCCCCCCCTTGGTTTAGGCAGCTATGTCAGCGTGGAGGCCCTCCTGGCCCACATTGCGGCCCTTGAGGCATCCTTGGCCCGGATTAGTCACCCTGGGGTCCCTTTTGGGGTGCAGGTCGATCCATCGTCTGCTGGGCAGCAGCAGGCGGCGAGACGGGTCGAGCTGCCTGAGGCGCGTGGCCCGGCTTCGGCCACTGCCTCGCAGCTCCCCAATCAACAGGCCGGTGCTGGTCAAGCCCCGTCGACGAGCTCTATGGCGGTCGTGAGCTCCGACGCCCACCGTGGGCAGGAACCCCCGGTGGGGGCGGCCCATGGGGGTGCTGCATGTGAGTATGCGGTCCAAACTAGTGCACCTACACACATGGCCACGTTGGGGGGGAGGCTTTCCAATGGCCTTGGCCTTGCATGGGTGGCGCGGCGGTCCTGGCGCCTACGCCCCACCCGGTGACTTCAACCATCACCCAGGGCCCCGTGGTGGGGGGTGCTTCTTACCCAGTCGGGAATCTTTTTGGGGTGACCGGGTTAGTCCAGGCTCCTTTACAGATGCCCGCAGTTTCCACCGTGCCTGTGTCGGCTTTGCCGACAGCAGGGTATTCCTTGCCACTGGGGGACCATTTGGCCCAGACCACCAAAGAGAAGATCTGGCGGGGGGAGTATATGGACATCTTCTCCCTCCTTAACAGAGAGCCCGCCAAGGAGGAGAGGGAGGGGCAAGATGAGAAGGATAAGGAGCAGGCACGTCGTTGCAAGCCACCACGTACTTGGGCCAACTGGTTGCCGGCCTACCTCATATACATGGCGGTCTACCTCAGGGCCCGGCTGGATTTGGCAATTCCGATGGTCCAGTATTTGGACAACATTTACCGGGCGATGGTTGACTTCCCGGGCCCGTCGTGGTTGGCTTGTGACGAGGAATTCCGTATGCGGATTCCCCTGCACCCCGAGATGAGGTGGGATGAGCCCTGCCAGAGGCTGTGGCTTCTGTACATGACTCCCACGCGCCCTGCGCCCGGGGAGAGATACCATTGTGGACATGCGGTCCAACGAGCGGCCCCAGCACAGGCTCCCCGCCAGGTGGTGGGGCAGGGGGTTCCAGCCCACCTGCTGTGCTGGACTTTCTCGTCCAATGGTTCCTGCAACAGGAAGAATTGCAAGTACAGGCATGAGTGTCCCTCCTGCACTGGCCCCCATGCGGCCTCCGCCTGTCCCAGGCCTGGAGGGATGCGGGGCAGAGGAAGGGGTGGACAGGGGACCGGCAAAACTGCCACGGAGGGAGCTGGTTCACCGAAAGGCCCCCTCCCCAATTAATGTGGACATGTTGGAGCGTTGGCTCGCATTGTACCCGAGGGAGGAGGATGCGGTTTACCTACTTCAGGGTTTTAAACAGGGGTTCCGTATTCCTTTCGTGGGTGATAGGTCCCCCCAGGATGCCCCCAACCTTTTGTCCCTTAGGGGGAGGGAGGAGGTAGCTGCTGCCAGCATTACTAAGGAGGTCGATGCGGGCAGGGTCGCTGTCCCTTTCCCAACACCCCCGTTTCCCAATCTTAAGGTATCACCCTTGGGCTTAGTGCCCAAAAAGTCACCGGGCGAGTTTCGCCTGATTCATCACTTGTCCTACCCAGCCGGCCGATCGGTCAATGATGCTATCCCTGATGATCTTTGCTCAGTCAGGTATACAGCGTTTGACCAAGCCCTGCGCATGGTGCGCTCATGTGGCCCGGGTGCGCTATTGGCTAAGTGCGACATCAAGTCGGCGTTTCGCCTCCTGCCTGTGCACCCGGGCGACTTTGAGTTGCTGGGTTTTAAGTTCCGGGGTGAATATTACTTTGATAAGGCCATGCCTTTTGGCTGTTCCATATCATGCTCAGCCTTCGAGCGTTTCAGCACATTCCTACAGTGGGCTTTCGTCTGCAGGTCAGGGTCCCGGTCTGTAGCCCATTACCTGGATGATTTTTTATTCGGGGGTGAACGGGGCTGGGACACGTGCACACGTCTCCTCAACACATTTCAGACGCTAATGGAGGAACTCGGTGTCCCTTTAGCGCCCGAAAAGACCGAGGGCCCATCTACTAAGCTAGTATTCCTGGGGGTGGAGATTGACACGGTAGCGCAGGCTTCTAGGTTACCAGAGGATAAGGTGTCAAGGATAGTGGCCCTTATCTTGGACTTGCTTGATAAACGCAAGGCATCGCTGAGGGAACTGCAGGTGCTGCATGGCCACCTCAATTTTGCTTGCAGGGTCGTCGCGCCGGGCAGAGCATTTGCTCGACGCTTGTGCGACGCCATGGCAGGCTTATCCAGGCCCCACCATAGGGTTAGACTCACTCGGGGTATCAGGGCAGATATGCTTATCTGGCTACAGTTCCTGAGGGAGTTCAATGGAGTATCATTTTGGAGGTCTGACCTCCTGGCTTCCCCTCGCTTTCAGATACAGTCTGATGCTTCGGGATCCCTGGGTTATGGGATGTACTTCAATGGGAAGTGGGCCTATGGTGGGTGGCCACCAGCCTGGGCAGGCACAGGTCGCCTGCGTGATCTCACGTATCTGGAATTTTTCCCTATCCTGGGGGCTTTGATGCTATGGGGCGAGGAGTGGGCCAACTCGGTTGTCCATTTCTGGTGTGACAATGCGTCCGTTGTGCACATTGTCAACTCACAGACTTCCAAATCGCCCAGGGTTATGGACCTAGTGCGCCAGTTTGTGTTGCGCAGCCTGCGCCTCAATGTCCTCTTCAGGGCCAGGCATGTCCCGGGGGTCAATAATGATATCGCTGACGCTTTGTCCCGCCTACAGATCTCCCGGTTCCGTGCCTTGGCCCCGGATGCGGAGGAATTTCCCTCGCCACTCCCGGACGAGATATGGACCATTGGCAAGGAGAGGTGAACCGGGCGATTGGCTTGTCCCTAGCGCCACGCACACGTAAGGCGTATCACCACGCATTCAATTCTTTCAGAGCTTTCTGTACCCAATTCCGGCTGCCAGAAACCTGGCCGATCCCAGTGACCCATGTACTTCGGTTCATGGTTTACCTGCATGCCCAGGGCCTTGCACCTCGCACCATAGCATCTAGGCTGTCAGCATTGGCTTTTATGGCCAAGGTGGGCGGTCATGTGGATAGTACCGCTGACTTCCGTGTGAGCCATGTTTTGGAGGGGTGGGTGCGGGAGCGTGGGCGTTGCCTGGACGACCGCCACCCGATTTCCCCAGGGGTTCTTACCCAATTGGCCCGGGGCTGGCCTGGCCTCTGTTTTGATAGATATGAGGCAGCCCTATTTCATGCAGCCACAACAGTGGCATTTTTTTGGAGCGCTCCGCATCAGCGAGCTTGTGATGCTGTCTAAGGCGGATGCAAGTCGTAGGGCACTGGAACTCGAAGATGTATACGTTGCCAAAGACTGGGCTCAGTTGAGGATACGCTCCTCTAAGTCAGATCAGCATGGCGTAGGCAGTGGTGTAAGACGGCTACGGTGTTCTTTGGCAGACATCTGTCCGGTTGGTGCCCTACAGGAGTTTATTGCACTGCGTGGCACGCACCATGGCCCGTTTTTCTGTCACCAAGATGGGTCTCCCCTTACTAAATTTCAATTTTGGAAGGTGACCGGCAAAGCGCTGGCCAGTGTTGGCCTCCCAGGGGCCCGTTACGGCACCCATTCCTTCAGGATAGGGGCGGCTTCCACAGCAGCTGCTTTTGGGTACTCCGGGGCTGACATACGCAGCATGGGAAGGTGGGGTTCGCAATGTTTTCAGTTTTATGTTCACCCTCTTCCACCGTGAGTACCAGTTTTGTCACCGCACCTTTCTCTTCCTCGTTTTTTCCTTACAGACCCTGGGTGTCATATTACACCGGTGACAGTATGGCTGGTGGGCCACAGCTACGTGCACAGGGCAGCGCGTTACGCTGCGGCGACAGAGTGGGGACCCCGACTGGGACTGGGTGCATACGCAAGTCTCACATGGCATGGTAAGCCCGGGATGTTATGGCGGGAGCTGTTGCCATGCCTTTTTTCAGGCCGGAATGCTGACCCGCCTGACATTCTGATCATACACCTAGGGGGCAATGATTTGGGCCAGGTCTCCGGCTTATCGCTAAAGCATGCGATTTGCGGCGACCTTGCCTACCTGCATTACGTGTGGCCCGCTACGACCCTCGTTTGGTCGGACATGGTCCCGCGGCGCACGTACAGGGGAGGTTTCGACCTCCAGGCCCTTGACCGCGCTAGACGCATGGTGAATAGGGCTGTGGCACGCTTCCTTGCCGACAAAGGTTGGGGGCGGGTCAGTCGTCACCCCGCCATTAGCCTACAAAATTACGGCCTTTATGCAGGGGATGGGGCCCATCTGTCGCGAGGAGGTATGGACCTCCTGTTGGGTGATTGGCGAGCAGGCCTGTTGACCGAGCTGACGGTCTGGGGGGGGGGCGTCGAGCCTTCTTTGAAGCCCCTCCGTGTGGCGGGTAGCACTGGTAAGGTAAACATTTATGACCCACAGGTATCCGGCAGGTTCGCAATTGACTGGACAACACTAGACAGGCATAAGTTGGTTAAACGTTGTCCGGTCAACGACGAACTAGGCGATGGGGTGATGGCTACAGCTAGACAGCATCCATCACCCCGTGATTTTACGGATACGCGTCAGAGGGTGGGGTCATTAGTTAGATATTGACTACGGTCAACAATTTGTTTGTTGTCAACAAACAAATTGATACAAATAGATACATTGTAACAATTGCCGTTGGCAATTTTGGGTGGTACCTTACCAGTGTTACTTCGGCCTGCTTGCCTTAAGAATTATGATTGGTCAATTACCAATAGAAATTTATAATTCGGACTAGGGCATGAATCAATAAATGTGGCCCAATGCCGTTATCCACTTTCATCAGTGTCTGAGTCCTTTATTGGGGGGTGCGCCTGCAATGCGAGTGCGGCGCCAAAATGGCCGCCGCGCCCTTTGCGGGCCCCCCCATCGGACAAAGGCATCCGGGTAGTTAGGGGGCGTGGCCAGCACCCTTATATAAGGGGCGGCCATGAGGCAGCCGAGCTGCCATTTTGTGAAGCGACGGAGCGGAGAAGTTTTTCCCCTCCACCCCCTCCCTAGTTAACAGTGTGATATTTTGGTCGCTTCGGGGCCGGGTGGGAATTTTTGGCTGGGACCCACAATTGGCTCTCGGGTCCTGGCTTTTTTGCCCATCCCACACTGTTGCTATGGTTTGATATAGGGGTTTCTGTTGCTGCTGTTGACTTTGGTCACATGGGCAGGTAGCACTGGTAAGGTAAACATTTATGACCCACAGGTATCCGGCAGGTTCGCAACTGACTGGACAACACTAGACAGGCATAAGTTGGTTAAACGTTGTCCGGTCAACGACGAACCAGGCGATGGGGTGATGGCTACAGCTAGACAGCATCCATCACCCCGTGATTTTACGGATATGCGTCAGAGGGTGGGGTCATTAGTTAGATATTGACTACGGTCAACAATTTGTTTGTTGTCAACAAACCAATTGATACAAATAGATACATTGTAACAATTGCCGTTGGCAATTTTGGGTGGTACCTTACCAGTGTTACTTCGGCCTGCTTGCCTTAAGAATTATGATTGGTCAATTACCAATAGAAATTTATAATTCGGACTAGGGCATGAATCAATAAATGTGGCCCAATGCCGTTATCCACTTTCATCAGTGTCTGAGTCCTTTATTGGGGGGTGCGCCTGCAAAGCACAGTACGCTGTGATATCTGAACTCTTGAAAATGAAATTGTTTAAACAATGGGCTATGGTAACTGTGAAACAACTATTTGTTCTTTTCATGCCCTCACTAACCATAGTTTAAACAAACCACATTTTCCTGTATTCAGAAAATATGGAGAACTATGGTTTACTTATAAGCAGACGCTTTTGACCTTTTAATCTGTCATACAGATGATGAGAAAGTAGGCATGCACAAGACTAAAGAGTGTACAAGCTCATTCTCATTTCTGGGAACAGTAGTCTCCTATCATGGATAAACTGGAACTTATTCTCTTTAGATCAGCATTATGGGTTTTCTTCAGGGCAGCTCTGAGTCTGCAGTATGATTTGGCACCAAAGATGAAAGCAAAATTTGAATTAGCAGATTTCTGTTGAAAAACAGAATACTGTACATTGAACTTGAAACCACACACCCCCACAATGGAATTGACATTCAAACTATCAGAAGAGGCATATGATATTTTCCTTATCCCTCGAAAATAGTATTCAGTTTCCATTGTATGTATGTATGTATGTATGTATGTATGTATGTATGTATGTATGTATGTATGTATGTATGTATGTATGTAATACCTCAAGTGGAGTGGATCTAAACCAGAAAGACATGCTTTGGTTACATCCAGGTTTCATTCCCTTTTAAGATTCTCATGGATACAGAAAACAACAGAGCGCATTCTTGTATATGCTCTATATCAGGGATTCTCAACATGCGGCCCATGGGCCAGATGGAGCCCTCCGCACCATTTCATGTGGCCCCACCACTACCTCCACCACACCAGGAAGTGCTATGTGGTGGAGGAAGGGCAAAATGACCATCTGGCCCCCAAAGCTCTCTGAGGAGCATGACCCGGCCCTGGCTTTAAAAGGTTGAGAACTCCTTCTCTATATTCTAATGCCTATTCATTTCTGGATTCATTTTAAGATTCTTTAAAGCTCTAAACAACTAGGTATCATTTTTTCCCCTGGAGAACCACATATATTTGTTTGAGCCTTAAGATCAACATCAGAGGCCCTCTTCTCTAGTTCATCATGGAAAGCTGAAAGAATGATGAGTATATGGAATAGGACCTTTTCTCTGGGGGCTCCACATCTTTTGAAATGTTTCTCTGGTAAATGCTTGTTGCCTCCTGTGTCTTTAGTGGCATTTTGTTTCTACTAGTCTACATTTGATTATCTTCCTGCGATTTCCTTCTAAGTGCATTATCTGCTGTGGCTGGCTGGATAGCCCAGTGAGATGGAGGACATCACTGTAGAGCCAAGTGTTATGAGCTAAGTTCCCCATATGCCTCCCTGAAGAAGAGTTATCCTTGAGCAAATGACACTGTCCCAAAGTATTTCTAGGAAAAGGGAACAGGAAACCACTTCTAAGTACTCTATATCTAAAAAAATATTCTTAATTTAACTGATGGTGGTGGTTGTGGAAAGTTATTGCACACAAAGTGTGGTTAGGAAAGAATGCACCATTTATGCTACGCTCTGCAACATTCTTATGTCCACTTCTATAGAATGAGCCCTAATAAACTCCATTAAATATCCATAGGACTCTATGGTTGGAAGCAACAGCAAATAGTCCTTCTTTTTGCTAACCCACTTGTACCGCAATTCCCATCATTGTCCCTGCTGGTGGAGCTGAATGTGACCCCTCTCCTAGGCAGGATGGTTGCAGGTTGGGTAGTTTAGTGTCTTGCAGGAACATGAGATAATGGGGCAGATACATCTCATTATATACCATAACACAATACATTTGAATCTTGTTGCACGGTAGCTCATTGGCTGCTACCGGCGTGGCCTCGCCCAGATCACGCCTCTCTTCTGCAGTTGTTTTCTCTTCTGCAGTTGTTTTCTCTTCTGCAGTTGTTTTCTCTTCTGCAGTTGTTTTCTGTAGCTCCTGATCATGTGGGGAATTTCCCGCGGCTGTTTGTGATTTGGGCAATGTGGACCATGTGAGATTGAACGCTCGCAGCTGCCCTCTATGGGCGGCTTGCTCGCGTTCCTTAACAGCTGAGATACATTGTGATTGTGGACTGGTTACATTCATATATTTAAAGTAACATTGTACATGCATACATAACATCCCTCCCCCCTAGGATGGGACGAAGTCCCTCAACCATTGTGGCTTGCCGCATGTGCGCCTGGGGTGTGCGGCCGCCTGACTTAGCACAGGGGAGCCGGAGGCTCCTGGTTCCACAGAGTCCTGCCCTGCCATGGAAAGGGGGGACTCATTAGCGGCTCGGTGTGGCGTCTGTGGCACCCTTGCATTGGGGGACGGGAATGGAATGAATAGTTGGGAAGTGAATCCCTGCCTGCCGCTTGAGAAGTTTGGGGACCCCCCCAGTACGAATCTCGGGACCGACGAAGAGGCCCTCGTGGCCTCGCCACCCCCCGCTGCCTGTCCGGGCGTTCTAGAGACTGTGGTGGGCGGACTCGCCCCTGTTGCCTGTCTTGGGGGTGTTGGTCTCTGTGCGGCAGGAGCTATTGCATACTCCAAAACAAAAGGGCTAGGGGGACTGGAAGTACCAGGGGCTGAACTGAAACCCCTCTTCTCGCTAGGACGGGTGGGGGACCACTCCGCTACATCCCCCTGGTACTGCAACTCGTAATCATCATCACTCTGATCCCTTTCTTTGAAAGTATCCTCCTCTGTGTCTCCCCCTTGGGTAATGCAGGTGGGGGAGGACCCTAACGCTGATTCCCCCTCGCCGGTGACTCGCCTTCGGAGTTGGTCGGCATGCCTTCTCCAGAGTAGACCTGAACTAGTCTCGACCCTGTAGGATACCGGCCCCGTTTGCTCAACAATTGTCCCTGGCACCCACACTGGCCCCGAGGCCGCGTAGTTTCTGCAGTGAACCGGGTCCCCTACAGCAAAACTTTTGGAGCTCTCTCCCCCTATGCTTATGTTTCTCCCTTCATCCTCCACCCTGGATGGATCCATCCGGTCAAACAGTGTTACCAGACGCCTCTTCATGAGGAGTTCGGCTGGGGAGAAACCTGACGCTAAAGGGGTTGTCCTGTAGCAGATGAGGAACTGGCACAGATGCAGGTTCAACTCACCGGGACCCATGCGCCGCAGTGCGTCTTTCGTAGTGCGCACTTGGCGCTCTACCTGACCGTTTGTGGCGGGGTGAAACGGGGCAGCAGTTATGTGCCTGACGGCGTTCCTCTCCATAAACGTCTTGAACTCTGTCGACGTGAAGGTACTCGCGTTATCGCTCACAAGGACGTCTGGCAGGCCGAAGCAGGCAAACAGCTTTCGCAACTGTTTAATGGTTGCGGCAGAGGACGTGCTGTTCATTGGGATTACCTCCAACCACTTGGAGTAGGAGTCGACTACCAGGAGAAACATGGACCCGCGGAAAGGGCCGGCGAGGTCGACATGGATCCGGGACCATGGCCCACGGGCCGTATCCCATTCCCTATGGGGTAACCGGGACTCCTCGGGCCGAGAGCTCTGGCAGCTCTCGCACGTGCCCACTAGGCGTTCTATGTCCCCGTCTATCTGGGGCCACCAAAAGAAACTCCTGGCCAGAGCCTTGGAGCGCACGATCCCGGGGTGGCTGGTGTGCAGTAGCCTCAGCACCTTGGCCCTCAGCTTCTCTGGGATAACCACCCGCTGGCCCCAGAGTAAGCAGCCCCTTTCCAGAGAAAGCTCTACTCTGCGCCTGAAAAACAGCTTGAAATGTTCCTCGGGGGGAGAGGTGGGCCACCCTTTTCTAACCCAGGAACTAACTTGGGCCAGGATCTTGTCGGCCGCCCTGGTCGGCCAGGTCGGCCGGCACAATTGGGGGTGAGTCGAGAGACTCAATCAGCAGGACTTGGTGTTCCTGCTCTACCTCACACGTGGGGTCCCCTAAACTAGGGAGAGGGGATCGGGACAGGGCGTCCGCATGGGAGATCTCCTTCCCTGGGCGATAGACCAGCTCATATTGGTAGGCGTTGAGAAAAATGGCCCAACGCAGCATCCTGGGGGATAGAATTTGTGGGGTTGGTTTGCCGGTAGTGAAGATCCCCAGCAGCGGCTTGTGATCTGTCACTACCGTAAACTCGCGGCCGTATAAGAAATCGTGGAACTTCTTGGTTCCCGCGATTATTGCTAGGGCCTCCCTATCTGTTTGCGCGTAATTGCACTCAGCTTTCGAGAGGGACCTTGAGTAGTACGCCACCGGGGCTTCCCTCCCGCTCTCCAACACGTGGCACAGGACCGCCCCCACCCCCACCGGGGACGCATCACAGACTAGCACCACTGGTTTTTTCGGATCAAAATGGGTCAGGACCGCATCCGAAGACAGGAGTGACTTAAGCTCCTTGAATGCCCTCTCCTGCTTGTCCCCCCACCGCCAAACCGCGTCCTTCTTAAGTAGCGCGTGCAGTGGCTCCGCGACCGATGCCTTCCAAGGCAGGAAGGAGTGATAGAAATTTAGGAGCCCTAGGAATGACTCCAGCTCCGGTTTCGCGGTGGGGCGAGGGGCGTCTCTCACGGCCGCTACCTTGGACTTGGAGGGTTTGATTCCGTCCGGGGTTACCTTAAAGCCTAGAAACTCCACCTCCCTCGTGAAGAATACGCACTTGTCCCTCCTCAATCGAAGTCCTGCCCTCTCGAACACTGAGAGAACCCCATCTAGCCTCTTGGCTAACTCTAATTCGCTCCCCGCTGTTATCAACACGTCGTCGAAGTATGGGAGGACGCCTGGAAGCCCCTTTAAAAGGCGTTCCACGAGGGACTGGAAAATTCCGGGGGCCGAATTCACGCCAAACTGAAGGTGCGTTACCTTAAACGCCCCCTTGTGCGTTACGATCGTTTGCGCGGCGGCAGCAGCCGGGGTTACCGAGAGCTGCTGATACGCCTGGGCCAAATCTAACTTGGCGAAAAACCTCCCCCCATGTAGCGTGGCCAGCAAATGGCTGACCACGGGCACCGGGTATGCATTTGGCCGAATGGCCTTATTTATCGTACATTTATAGTCCGCACAAATTCTGACCTCCCCATTTGACTTGAGGGCTGTAACAATCGGCGTTTCCCACTCCGCCGAGTCAACTGGAACCAAAATCCCCTGCCCCACCAATTTGTCCAGTTCCGCCTCAATCTTGTCCTTGAGGGCGAAGGGCACTCTCCTTGGCTTGAGGCGGATGGGCCGGATTTCTGGGTCCAGCTCAAAGGAAACCGGGGGGCCCTTGTATTTCCCGAGCCCCTTCCTGAAAACGTCTGGGTGTGCGTCGCACACGTCCCGCATTGGGTCAGTCTCGATGGCGTTAATGCCGGACAGTTCGATCCCCAGGGGAGCAAACCACTGCATTCCCAAAAGGCAGCACCTCCCCCCTTTTAGGACCACTAGGGGCAGTTTCTCGGAGTAGTTCTTGAACTTCACCTTGAAGTTCCCCACCCCCAACACTGGGATCCCATTTCCCTGCACAACCCTGTAGGTTGGATCTCATGGCCCGCAGTTTGGGCCGTTTCTCTGGGGGAATGCGCATAAACTCTTTTTGGGACAGGATGGAATAGGAAGACCCCGAGTCTATCTCCATCCTCACTGGGACCACCTGCAAGAGTACCTCTATGAAGAACCGCCGGTGCTCCAGGCCCACGCGGTTCACGCCGTCCTCGCTGTGGCCGGCTGAGACCTTCCTGGTGCCGGCCGCCTTTCGTTGGTGCGTCTGGGAATGGCTGGAACTGCCCTTGTCCTCGACTCGTCCGCACCTGCATACTCGGGCGATGTGTCCCTTTCGGCCGCAGTTGTGGCACTCGGCCTTCCGGAACGGACACCTCGTGCGGTCGTGGGCCGCCCCACAACCGTCGCAGCGGCGGTCCTGCCGTTCTCGGGTCTGCCGCTTCTCACCTCGCTTCTTGATCCTCTGGACGTTGTCGTCCTCGCTGGAGTAGGGATCCGCTGTCGTGGAGGACTCCTCGGACGACGTTGGTGCGGCGGCGGGCGGCTTGGGGGCCCACCAGGCCGTCTTCGCTGGTGTCGGCCGGGCCGCCTGCACTGGTGACTTGGCCCTCTCGGACGTGGCCCCTCGAGACTTGAATAGCCGGACGCTGCTCCTGGCCTCCTCGGCTGCTTGCGCCTCCCGCAGTACCTCGTTGAACGTGAGGTGATGGTCGCGGGTCATGAGCCTCCTCTGAAGCTCCTCGTCCCTCAAGCCACACAGCATGCGGTCACGGAGGGCCTGGTCCAGGTTGTCCCACTGGCAATGCACCGCTGCAAGCCTGAGGGCCGCCGCATAGGCGGACACGGATTCGCCCGGTCGCTGGTCTCGCCTGTGGAACGCGACCCAGGCTGGGAAAATCGAGACGGGCGGCTGGAAATGCTCACGCAGTCTCTTCAGGATACGGTCGATGGGCACCTCGTCCACCTTCCGGGGGGCCACCAGGGTCATCAGGATCCGCAGCATGGCCGGCCCCACCTGAGAGAGGAAGTGGGATCGCATCTTCGCGTCGTCGTCGACGCCTGCAGCCTCCATGGCATGCCGAAACTGGCACTCGTAGAGCTCCCATTGTTCGGGCTCGCTGACATCGAACTGGTACGGCTTGACCTTGGGATTCGCCATCAATCCCACCTTCGTCGCCAATTTAGTGTCTTGCACGGAAGACAAAGAAGGAGTCGCAGGAAGGACTAACACAGGTTTATTCATTGATGCTCGGCAGGAACATGAGGTAATGGGGCAGATACATCTCATTATATACCATAACACAATACATTTGAATCTTGTTGCACGGTAGCTCATTGGCTGCTACCGGCGTGGCCTCGCCCAGGTCACGCCTCTCTTCTGCAGTTGTTTTCTCTTCTGCAGTTGTTTTCTCTTCTGCAGTTGTTTTCTGTAGCTCCTGATCATGTGGGGAATTTCCCGCGGCTGTTTGTGATTTGGGCAATGTGGACCATGTGAGATTGAACGCTCGCAGCTGCCCTCTATGGGCGGCTTGCTCGCATTCCTTAACAGCTGAGATACATTGTGATTGTGGACTGGTTACATTCATATATTTAAAGTAACATTGTACATGCATACATAACAGGTAGGTTTGTCACTTAAGGTACTGTTTGCCTAAGAGAATGTGATGGGACAGATTCCCGTGATGTGTCTCACTTGCGTTCTTTTAACCAAGAAGGATGAAAGGTGTTTTTTTTTTAAAAAAATATGGGTGGCTAAGATATATACTAAAGACAGTTTTCCAGTATTGTGTGCACAGAATTAATAAGCATATCTTTGTTTTTCTCAAGACTGGAGGGAAGGGAGAGGAGCAGACAGAAGGGAAAAGAAAATAAGTGTTGTTTGTTGCTCTTTAATAAACCTGTTGTTTTGGGAAGTAGCAAGTGTAAGCCATCAGCTCCATATAGGACTTAGATAAATTTACATGAACAGTGTGAGAGGTTTAAATTCTTAGCTACTCCACTTGCCCCTAAAGGCTGTGCTTGGCTTTGAAACCTTTGGTAGGTGCTTTGTGATTCGAAATTATTTTCTGCATGTTTTAATGAAAAAGTAATAGCCTCCTCAATGCTTAAGTGGCCTTTTAACCTATTTGTCTGCTCTGGGTACCACTTTGGTATCCCCAGCTGAGGCACAGGCATCTAATTACACTGTGAAGAAGAAAAAACTCTTTCTCATGCTCTGAGAGGCCAATTAAAAGTGACATGAATGGCAATGCTTTATAAACAGCTGGTTGTATGGTTGGAAGGGGAAAAGAATCATACTGGATTCTGTACCACTTCAGCTCTTCCGTGAAAGTCACGTGGGGGAAATATTTGTGGAACATATTATTTTTCTGTAAGCATGCACTGTTAATGGGTAGACATGCCCACAGCATCATCTGTTCAGTTCCAGTAGGTGATGTATTATACATCTGCAACAGGAGCTTTTGAGTTTTGTCAGCAGCTCTGCTTTTTCCTCATTTCAGTTTGAATGCATTCAGAAAAATTGTCTCTGTTCTGGCTTTAAAGAAGCAACTGGTGTAAACCTATTGTCACTGTAAGTGTTATAGAATTGTTTGATTTTAATTGTGGTACTTACCCTTTTATTTTTGCATCTTGTTCATGTTATGAAAATTAACCAATTTAATTGTTTCATTGTTTTTCCATTGTTGTGTTTCAGCTCTAGCATTATTCGTAGCTCCCTTGAGTCCTCTCATGGAGAGAAAGGCAGCATGTTGATGAAACTAAATAAGCTAACAGAATATGTATATAGCATCTACTGATCTTAAACAACCAGTATTGTATAATAGGTAGTACTGGCCTTGGAAAAGAAGGACACAAATTCAAATACCAACTTACCCAATGTTCAATTTGAGGTTGTTTGCAGATGAGGAAGGGTCTAAATAACAGTTAGGCTGCTTTTCTTAGTTGAACAGACCAAGTAGCCTTTGTCCATATGGTGAAGTGGATAATGAGCCACTTCACCATATGGGCAAATGAAACAGAATCACAGAATCATTGAGTTGGAAGGGACCTTTTAGGCCAGCGATTCTTAACATTTTCAGGCCGTGGGCCTGACCTCACCTCCTGGGCAACTGATCGGGCCAGTCAAGTGATTCCTCCCACCTAGAAGGGGAAATAAAATGCATGCCACACATGTGCAGAACATGTCTTACTTACACTTCTGGAAGTGGCGAGGGCATTATGGGGTGGTGGATGAGTTGGCATTGTGGGCCGGATCTTGCCCATGGGCCATAGGTTGCCAATGTCTGTTTTAGGACATCTAGGCCAACCTCCTATTCAATGCAGGAATCCAAATCACAGCAGATATGACATATGGTTGACCAGTTCTCTCCAGGGCTGTATTCAGGGGGTGGCCAGGGTGGGCTTTGCCCACTCTGAGTTAGCAGTTTGTCTACCCTCAAACTCCCTGCCTGGCTACAGCCCTGGTTCTCTCCTGACTATTTCCAGTATTGGAGTACTCACCACCTCTTGAGGCAGTTGGTTCCACTATCATACTGCTCTAGCCTCATAACAAACTGGGGAATTGTTTAATTATTTCTCCCCTCTCCTAGGTAAAGGTAAAGGTTTCCCTTGCTCGAAAGCCAGTCGTATCTGACTCTAGGGTTTCTCAGGATCTTGATGAACCAGACTACTTCCATTTTGATTTCTGACTCATCTCAGGCTGCTTGGCCATGGTTCAAGGACACTCCAATGGAGGGGGCCAAGAGCATTAGGAAAGTCCCTAATCTTTATCTCACTCCTAACCAATCAGATGAAGCTCAATCCTAGTTGCCTAGCTCTTATCAGTGATCATCCTTGATTGGATTCTCTTATCTACATTAAACCCCTCTGGGAGGAATAAAGGGACTCTTTTTGTGTTTTTAAGGAGCTACTTTTCACCCAAATTGGCTCACCAGCTGATGTCATCACTGGCTCATTGGAAATTTGCCCAACTATCTGAGAAGAGATTAAACATCTAAGGAGCAAGCCCTGCCCGGGGCTCTGCCAAAGGGAAAAGCTAACTATTTCTTTCTGTATTCTATCTTTGTTTTTATTTCAGATGCTATACTTAATAAATGTCTAAAAGGATTTATTGAGTAGATGTCAACTTACTCAGGCTAACCCAGGTTTTCGCTAAGCTCTCTGCTTTCTAAGCTACCATGTAAAACATCACAATCCACCCAGCAGGCTATGGTTTTGGATTGCTGGAGGCAATGGGAGAGACTGCACTCGGGAGTGTGTGTGCCTATCGAAGGTTACAGCAGTCTGCTGATTGATACATGTCTCCCTCTTCTATGTCCTAGCCTAGCTGCGAGTGTGATAGGGTTCAGTGCTCTTCTCTGTTTCAAAGCTGAAGAGCCAGGCAATCATTATAGTGCTGGATCAGATATTTTTGCCCTTTGTTTTTCCTTTTATACCCAATCAAAACTGAGGCTGTGACCTAGGTAAAGGTCACCCTTGCTCTAAAGACAGCTGTATCTGACTCTAGGGGGAAGTTCACATCTCCATTTACAGCCAAAGAGCCAGTGCTGTTTGTGTCTGCAGACATTTCCGTAGTCATGAGGCAGGCATGACTAGATACTGGAGTGCACAGAATGCTGTTGCCTTTCCCATTGAAGAGGTACCTATTTATCTACTTGCAATTGCTTTCAAACTGCCTAGGTTGACAGGAGCTGGGTCAAAGACAGGAGCTCCTTCTGTTGTGCAGCACTTGAGTCTCAAACTGCTGACCTGCTGTCCTTCCGGTCATCATGTTCAACAACTTAACCACTAAGCCACCGGCAGTCCCATATCACTGCCTCCTACTAAGTACAAATATAGTAATTTCCTATGTACACGAGTGAGGTGTAAGCCCCATTTAGCTTAATAGATATATACCTGAATAGGCAGCTCAAAGAGCCATGCCATACTTCAAAGTCATACACATATACAGTTAATTCTTTGAAGAAGATTTCTGTATTGTTGTTTGAAACTTCTTTACAGAAATTTAATATTCACATTTCACAGTAATCCTAAGGTCAACCTCAACAAATAGAAACTTTGAATAATTTATGCTGTCTCCTCTCTTTTGGCCAGCAATTCCTTTCCTCAAAACAGTATTTAATTAAACTCACAGAAGCCTCTGGAAGATAGAATGAAATGGATGTTTCTGGAAGGCTATAGAATCATGCATTCTCATATGATGAGACACCTACAGAGCCTCAAGTGTAATTGAGGCCAGACTCCCTTGCAAAATCAGGAAGTACAATAAAATGCATGACATCAGAACTTGGAAAAGTTTGTTTTGTGGACTACGGCTCACATAGTCTCTTATTCATACTCACTGCTGGGTTACCTGCACTTTTCTATGCACTGTTTGCAAAACTTCTGAAGGGACTGATTGCAGTTCCACAACTGTAACATGTAACCATCAATCTTAGATTGATATGAGCTCTTGTTAAATGGCTTCACACATTGATAAAGTACACAGAAAGCCTTGTTAATTCCCACAAAACAATTGCTCCAAACATGTCTGCATGTTTTACCTTATATCTCTGGTTCCTTTAAGGATAAGAGATGTACTTTGTTTCAAAAAAATGAAAGCTTAGAATCTGGGTCAGGTGATGGTCTAAAATAGCATAAGGTAGCAAATCTACAAACCAGGCAAAACCTATCTAACCTTACTATATAGCATCACAGCTGTTGTTTGCTTTCCTCGGTGGGAGGGTTGCAAAGGCACCAGTGCCTTTGCCCCCCCCCCATTGAAAGCAAAACACTTCCTCAGGAAGTAAAAGCAGTGAACGGAGCCCTGTTTGCTGCCTTTGCTTCCCGTGGAAGCTGTTCACTTCCCTTGGTGGGCGCGGGCCAAAGGTACTAGTGCCTTCACACACCCCTGCCCCCCACAGAAAGCGATGGCTTCACTCCGGGAGGTGAAGGCCGATAATGGAGCACTGTTCTTGGCCTTTGTCTCCCTGAGAGAAGTGGCAGCTGCAGGCATGTGGGGAAAAGATGGGCTCTCCCCCTCTTCTCCCCGCTTTGTTAGCTGGTGTGCTGGCATTTTTTTTTAGCACGCATGCAATGGCTTCACTCCAGGAGGCAAAGGCCGAGAATGGAGCGCCGTTCTTGGCCTTTGTCTCCCTGAGGAAAGCGGCAGCCACAGGCATATGGGGAGAAGATGGGCTCTCCCCCTCTTCTCCCCACTATGTTAGCCGGCGCGTCGGCATTTTTTTTAGCGCATGCCCCAGCTTCCCAGCGTTCTCCATGCTTGTGCCCTTCAGCCTGATTGGCTGAGGGGTTGCATGGCATGGAGGATGTTGGAAACCGTAGTTTTTTTGTTCCAATTTGTGGGGTGGTTGCCCCACTCTCGGTGGTCGGACCCTTGTGGTGATGCTCGCAGGGTCTCAAAGTAAGTATAGTTGGCTCGGTTCAGGATGGTTGGGCCGGGTGCGGGCGTGCATGCCGGACACCAACGGTTAACAGGCCTCCTTATAGGTAAATATTGTGTCTCCCTGTAACTCCTTGAATACTGAGTGCACCTTTTCTATTATTTTAATTGTTAGGTTTAAACTGATGATTTTGGACATATTTTTAAAATTTTTGCTTAGGATCCTGAGCAAGTTATTTTAAGGAAGTTCATTAAGTGGAAATATCCAGACTCTTCTTTACCTCCTACAAAGTCCTCTTGAACAATATGGATGGATCACACAAGGCTGGCTAGCTAAGAAGAGCAGTGGGCAGTTGTTCATAGCTGCTGTTTGCTTTTGTGCAGTCCTCCTGTCCCTTCGATGGTTGCCCCATCCCTATTGCTCAGCAGAGACTGCCTTCTTTAAGTTAACTTATCTCCAAACAATAGCAATTGTGTGTATATAATTTTATGGAAAGAGGATTGAAATGTTGATAACACATAAATAGTATACCTATATCATAGGCAATAGGCATGAACAGTGGTTTCATTGGGCTTGCTTTTGTTATAGTAAAAGGCCACAGTGTATACATAATAAGCCTAAAACATATAAGCAACTCTTCATTGGCCTCTTTCTGGGATGTTCCACTTGATGACCTGTCGAATTGCAAGTCTCCTCATATAGAGTTTTCAAGCTTGCAGTACGGTTTTTCTTCACTGTGGTTTGGGAAATTAATGTTGCCTTTTCAAACTGCTGTGATGTTTATAAGAGTTGGATCTTCATTTACTGACAGGTAAAATGATGATGCCTTCTAGACCGGCTGCCAGAGTTTGAGCAAAACTGTAAAAACCATAACCTCTTGTTAGCCTTCAAGCAGACTACATTTATGGATAGGAAAAAGACACAGACTCAACCAGGCTGACTTCATGCACAAGACTCCCTGTTTGAAGTGCTATGCTGTGATGTAAAACACATATGGTAGCTGCATAATGCAAGCGTGGCGCCAAAATGGCCGCCGCACTTTTTGCGGCCCCCCCCCCACCGGACGAAGGCATCCGGGTAGTTAGGGGCGTGGCCAGCACCCTAATAAAAGGGCTGGCCACGAGGCAGCCGAGCTGCCATTTTGGCGAAGCGACGGAGCGGAGAAGTTTTTCCCTCTTACCTCCGTCGCTCGTGTCCTTTCAGGGGAAGCCTTTTTCGGTGCAGCTTTTCCTTTCTTGGGCTTCCCAGCTAGACCAGCTATGCCCTCTAAGAAGAAGGCAGCTGTGAACGTGGCTCGATCTGCGCGGAGGCGTCAGCCGGGTCGGAGGACCGCGACTGCGCCCGCCCAGCAGCCACCTTTGGCGGAACCCACCGGGACCGGTGGGATGGGATCAGTGGCCCCTTGGCACGATGCGCGGTCTGCGCAGGCTGCCCCAGCCGGGGCCTTGACCCTTGGCCCGCAAACGGTGACCACTGCCCCTGGCATGGCCCGTGCGGCTGGGCCTTCTTTCCTGGGTGCACAGTTCCCCACGGGGGGAGCGAGCCATGGGGGGTATTGGGTTCCCTGCCTTGGCAGGGCGTGCCCACGGCCCCTCAAGGGCCGATCATGGGCTCTTGGCCGTATCTGGCCCCCGGGGCCCAGGGACCTGGACAGGTGCCCGTGAATTGTGGGCCGGCTGGCCCTTTGCCCCCTGTCGGGGCTGGGGGCTATGTTAACGTGGAGGCCCTTCTGGCCCGCGTAGCGGCCCTCGAGGCATCCCTGGCAGGGGCCAATCAAGCGGGGGCGTCTTTCGGGTTCCAGGTTGACCCTTTGGCTGCCGGGCAGCAGCAGGCGACGGGTCGGGTAGAGCTGCCTGAGGCGCGCGGGCCGGTGGCGGCCACTGCCTCGCAGCTCCCCACTCAGCAGGCACAGCAGACTTGCGCTGATCTGGCCCCTTCGACGAGCTCAGCTTCGGTCGTGAGCTCCGACGCCCACAGCGGGCCGGAACCCCCGGTGGGGGCGGCCCGTGGGGGTGCATCGGGTGAGTATGCAGTTCAAGCTAGTGCACCCACACAACTGACTTCCCTGGGGGGGGCTTTTCAGTGGCCATGGCCTCGCACGGGTGGTGCAGCGGTGCAATCGCCCCCGGCCCACCCGGCGACTTCATCTCTGACCCAGGGCCCGGGTTCGGGTGGCGCCCCCTGTGCGGTAGGGAATGTGTTGGGGGTGCCCGGGTTGGTACAGGCCCCCTTTGCTTTGCCCGCAGTTCCCTTTGTGCCGGTGTCGGCATTGCCGACAGCGGGGTATTCCTTGCCCCTGGGGGACCATCTGGCCCAGTCCACCAAGGAAAAGATCTGGAGGGGCGAGTATGTGGACATCTTCTCCCTTCTTAACAGGGAGCCCACCAAGGAAGAGAGGGAAGGGCAGGACGAGAAGGACAAGGAGCAGGCACGTCGTCGCAAGCCGCCACGTACGTGGGCAAATTGGTTGCCAGCATACCTAATTTACATGGCTGTTTACCTCAGGGCTAGGCCGGATCTGGCCATCCCTATGGTCCAGTATTTGGACAACATTTACCGGGCTATGGTTGACTTCCCGGGTCCGTCGTGGCTGGCTTATGACGAGGAATTCTGCATGAGGATTCCACTGCACCCAGAGATGAGGTGGGATGAGCCCTGCCAGAAGCTGTGGCTTCTGTATATGACCCCCACGCGCCCGGCGCCTGGGGAGAGATACCATTGTGGACATGCGGTCCAACGAGCGGCCCCGGTACAGGTACCCCGCCAAGTGGCGGGGCAGGGGGTTCCAGCCCGCCTGCTGTGCTGGACCTTCTCGTCCAATGGTTCTTGCAACAGAAAGAATTGCAAGTACAGGCATGAGTGTCCCTCTTGTTCTGGCCCCCATGCTGCCTCCGCCTGTCCCAGGCCGGGAGGATTCAGGGGCAGGGGTAAGGGTGGACAAGGGGCAGGTAGGACTGCCGCTGAGGGGGTGGGTCCACCGAAAGGCCCCCTCCCCAATTAATGTGGACATGCTGGAGAGTTGGCTCGCATTGTACCCGAGGAGGGCAGACGCAGTGTACCTCCTTCATGGTTTTCAACTGGGGTTTCGTATTCCTTTCATGGGGGATAGGTCACCTCAAGACGCACCCAACCTTTTGTCACTTAGAGGAAGGGAGGAGGTGGCTGCTGCCAGCATTAATAAGGAGGTTGATGCGGGCAGGGTCACTGGCCCTTTTCCCGTGCCCCCGTTCCCCAACCTTAAAGTATCCCCACTGGGACTAGTGCCCAAGAAGTCCCCAGGCGAGTTCCGCCTGATTCATCACTTGTCTTACCCAGCCGGTCGCTCGGTCAATGATGCTATCCCTGATGACCTTTGCTCGGTCAGGTATACATCCTTTGACCAGGCATTGCGCATGGTGCGCTCATGTGGCCCGGGTGCACTGTTGGCTAAGTGTGACATTAAGTCGGCTTTTCGTCTCCTGCCGGTGCACCCGGGTGACTTTGAGTTGCTGGGTTTCAAATTCCGGGGTGAATATTATTTTGACAAAGCCATGCCTTTCGGCTGTTCCATATCCTGCTCGGCCTTCGAGCGTTTCAGTACATTCCTGCAGTGGGCATTTGTCTGTAGGTCAGGGTCTCGGTCTGTAGCCCATTACCTGGATGACTTTTTGTTCGGGGGTGAACGGGGCTGGGACACATGCACACGTCTCCTCAATACATTTCAGACGCTAATGGAGGAACTCGGTGCCCCTTTGGCGCCCGAAAAGACCGAAGGCCCATCTTCTAAGCTAGTATTCCTGGGGGTGGAGATTGACACGGTAGCGCAGGCGTCTAGGTTGCCGGGGGACAAGGTGTCAAGGATAGTGGCCCTCATATCGGACTTGCTGGCTAAGCGCAAGGCATCCCTTCGGGAAATGCAGGTGCTACATGGTCACCTTAATTTCGCTTGCAGGGTGGTCGCACCTGGCAGGGCATTTGCTCGGCGCTTATGCGACGCCATGACAGGCTTATCCAGGCCCCATCACAGGGTGAGATTGACTCGGGGCATCAGGGCAGATATGCACATATGGCTCCAGTTCTTGAGGGAGTTCAATGGGGTCTCATTTTGGAGGTCTGACCTCCTGGCTTCACCTCGCTTTCAGATACAGTCTGATGCCTCGGGATCCCTGGGTTATGGGATGTACTTCAACGGGAAGTGGGCCTATGGTGGATGGCCACCAGCCTGGTCGGGCACGGGTCGCCTGAGGGATCTCACATATTTGGAATTTTTTCCCATACTGGGGGCTTTGATGCTATGGGGTGAGGAGTGGGCCAACTCGGTGGTGCATTTCTGGTGTGACAATGCGGCTGTTGTCCACATTGTCAACTCACAGACTTCTAAATCTCCCAGGGTCATGGACCTAGTGCGCCAGTTTGTTTTGCGCAGCCTGCGCCTCAATGTACTGTTCAGGGCCAGGCATGTCCCGGGGGTCAATAACGATATTGCTGACGCTTTGTCCCTCCTGCAGATCTCCCGGTTCCGCGCCTTGGCCCCGGATGCGGAGGAATTTCCCTCGCCACTCCCGGAGGAGATATGGACTTTTGGCAAGGAGAGGTGAACCGGGCGATCGGCATGTCGCTGGCGCCACGCACGCGTAAGGCGTATCACCATGCGTTAGTTTCCTTTCGGACATTTTGTACCCAATCTCGACTGCCAGATACCTGGCCGATCCCAGTGGCCCACGTCCTTCGTTTCATGGTTTACCTGCATGCCCAGGGCCTTGCACCCCGCACCATAGCATCCAGGTTGTCAGCGCTGGCTTTTATGGCCAAGGTGGGAGGTCATGCGGATAGTACCGCTGATTTCCGTGTGAGACACGTTTTGGAGGGGTGGGTGCGGGAACGTGGGCGTAGCCTGGACGACCGCCACCCAATTTCCCCTGGGGTCCTTACCCAACTGGCACGGGGCTGGCATGACCTATGTTTCGATAGGTATGAGGCAGCCCTGTTTCATGCGGCTACAACGGTGGCCTTTTTTGGAGCGCTCCGCATCAGCGAGCTTGTGATGCTGTCTAAGGCGGATGCAAGTCGTAGGGCACTGGAACTCGAAGATGTCTATGTTTGCAATGATTGGGCTCAGTTGAGGATACGCTCCTCTAAAACAGATCAGCACGGCGTAGGCAGTGGAGTAAGACTGCTACGATGTTCCTTGGCAGACATCTGTCCGGTTGGTGCCCTACAGGAGTTCCTTGCACTGCGTGGCACGCACCATGGCCCGTTTTTTCTGTCACCAAGATGGGTCTCCCCTCACTAAATTTCAGTTTTGGAAGGTGACTGGGAAGGCACTGGCTAGCATGGGCCTCCCTGGGGCCCGTTACGGCACCCATTCATTTAGAATTGGGGCGGCCTCTACTGCGGCTGCTTATGGGTACTCCGGGGCTGACATACGCAGCATGGGGAGGTGGGGCTCTCAGTGTTTCCAGTTTTATGTTTGCCCACTCCCGCCGTGAGTACCGTTTTAGTCACCGCACATCTCTTCCTTCCCTGTTTTTTCCTTGACAGACCCTGGGTGTCGTATTACACCGGTGACAGTATGGCTGGTGGGCCATAGCTACGTGCACAGGGCAGCACGTTACGCTGCGGCAACAGATTGGGGACCCCGACTGGGACTGGGTGCATACGCAATTCTCACATGGTACGGTAAGCCCGGTATGTTGTGGCGGGAGCTCTTGCCATTTCTCTTTTCGGCAAGGAATGCTGACCCGCCCGACATTCTGATCATACACCTTGGGGGTAATGATTTGGGACAGGTCACTGGCTTATCGCTGAAGCATGCGATTTGCGGTGACCTCGCCTACTTACATTACGTATGGCCCGCCACAACCCTTGTTTGGTCAGATATGGTCCCACGGCACGCTTATAGGGGAGGCTTTGACCTTCAGGCCCTGGACCGCGTGAGGCGCATGGTGAACAGGGTGGTGGCCCGATTCCTTTCGACCAAGGGCTGGGGGCGGGTCAGTCGTCATCCCGCCATTAGTTTGCAAAATTATGGGCTTTATGCAGGGGATGGGGTCCATCTGTCGCGAGGAGGTATGGACCTCCTATTGGGTGATTGGCGAGCAGGCCTGTCGACCGAGCTGACGGTCTTGGGGGGGGGGGGGGCGTCGAGCCTTTATTAAGCCTCTCCGGGTGGCGGGTAGCACTGGTAAGGTAAACATTTATGACCCACAGGTATCCGGCAGGTTCGCAATTGACTGGACAACACTAGATAGGCATAAGTTGTTTAAACGTTGTCCGGTCAACGACGAACCAGGCGAGGGGGTGATGGCTACAGCTAGACAGCATGCATCACCCCCTGATTTTACGGATTCACGTCAGAGGGTGGGGTCATTAGTTAGATATTGACTACGGTCAACAATTTGTTTGTTGTCAACAAACAAATTGATACAAATAGATACATTGTAACAATTGCCGTTGGCAATTTTGTGTGGTACCTTACCAGTGTTACTTCGGCCTGCTTGCCTTAAGAATTATGATTGGTCAATTACCAATAGAAATTTATAATTCGGACTAGGGCATGAATCAATAAATGTGGCCCAATGCCGTTATCCACTTTCATTTGTGTCTGAGTCCTTTATTGGGGGGTGCGCCTGCAATTCAAACTGATGAAGTCTTCTAACACTCTCACAAGTCTTAATTTCATTACATTTTGAGACAACTGCTTCTAGCCTATCATTGTGGAGGGCAAATTCGTTGCACTATTAACTGTTATTACAGACTAATTTATTTCTTTAGTCGGGCAGGAAAAATTCTACTCAAGAGAACACAGAATTGATTTCCCTTTACTGTTAAGAAAAGTAATATTTTATATAGGGCCAAGAGTTCCCCTACAGTCATGGTATGGATAGTTCAAACTTCCTCAGTTCTCATACATACATCTGTCAGGATGCTTCTTTGGGTTACAGTAGTCTAGCTGTTTATATAGATCAGGGGTGGCCAAACTACAGCCTGCAAGCCGGATCTGACCTGCACCACCAAATCATCTGGCCCATGCAACCCTCGCCTATCCCAGAAATGGGAACAAAACACACCAGCTCATTCACAAAATGCTGCCGTAAATGACCCACGGCTGTCATAAACGTGTTTGCAACAGCCACAGGTGCATTTATGGCAGTGTTTTGCACAAGTGTTTTACTTATGGATCTGGTGGGAGGAACCGGCCCATGGCCCAAAAAGTTGGGGGACCCCTAGGATAGATGGTGTGCAAGTGATATGACCATTATAATTCAAAGACTAGAGATGTACAATTTGAACTCAGTGGAACTGTGTCCTAAGGAATGCTAGGAATCATGTTATTGATGCTTTTTCCTCATGGTATGCTTTGCTCTAAAATGTTTAACATGGTTCTGGAACGGGGCACGTTACCAAATTCTTCTCAAGAGACTACCTGCACAGCTTTTGTGTTAACTGCTGTGCTAGCTGACCTAAGCTGAGTTTACTGGAAGAGACTGAGCAGAAAAGTAGATTATCAAAGAATCTTTTCTTCTTCATCTGCCATACCCAAATCCGAACATTGGCGATCATCATGGCGATCAGCCATGATGACTGTCCTGAGAATATAATGCAGTGGACTTTCATCTGCCTTCCACATTGTAGCATGACACCCATACCACTGATCCAGTTCTGTGAGTCACTTTCTGGTCCTGAACCCCTTTGGCACGCAGAGTCCTCATCAGCCCCAGGCTAGTATTGATGAAGCTGCTGCCCTCCATCAAGATGGATTCAAGTGGATTTAATTCACTTGGGGACCATCACTCTTCCCTGCAGACTTTGGCGCCAAAGGCCATTAGTCTTCAGGGTTGTCAGGTTAGTTAACCACAACCTGACATTCAAAGTTGAGTTGCTGGCAGTATGGGCTACTCTATTACCATAGTGGGATAACCTGGCCAGACTGGAAAAAAGAGGCTTTTAGAAAAGCAGTAAATCACTGAGTCAAGGTTAGGACCTTCCAATCAAACCCAATGCACTCTCCTATGAGCTTGCTCCTACAGAAGGCAGAGGAAAACTGGGAACCCCTTTTGGCAATAGGGTAATAGTCCAGAAAAGGTGATAATACCATCCCTAAAGATTTCCTTTTCAAGAAGAGGTGTGTTTCTTTAAAATAGACATTTTTAGTTGTCTATTTATTTATATTTATTTTGTGAAAGACAAAAATGATCAGAATTTTTTTCCTGTCTTAGATCTACCTAGGAAAATGGGAAGCTGGGATGCACTGAGTCGGTCCCATTTCCCCCTGTGCCCTTACCTGGTAGCAGCTCTTTGAAGATTTCAGGGAGGATTCTTTCCTACCCCAATGTATGCAAAGGCTGGACTCTCTCCCCATGTACCAGTTTTGATTCTGTCTAATTGTAACCCCCAAGTGAAGAGGAGGGGTATTAATTTATAGATTAACATGACCATAATGGGAAGAATTTTACTTATATCTAGATTCCCAGTGCTGCCTTTCAAACTCCAACCCCCCCCCCCCCCCCCTGCTTACATTACTTAGCTTCAGGAAGGAGAACATGGGCTTCTTTCTGCCAGATGGCAAGTCTGTGCTCAAAATAAGAATAGCAGAAGGCTTGAGGAACAGAATGTTCCTAGATGTAATTCACTTGCATTGATGGTTCAGAAAATTGTTCATGGACCACCTGAAAATTAGTGCCAATGTTTGCAACCACTTAATGTGTAATTTTATTTTATAAATCAAAGCACAAATCACAGCATCAGTATTCTAATGGGTGTGCCACATTTTTCCTAACCAATCTGCCACATATACCATCTTGAACAGCATTCTGCAAAGTCAGCAGCTAAATAGTAAGGATAATTTTTTTAGTAAAACACACCAGACATACTGTATATAAAAAATCTAATGTCTTAAATCAATGCTTTGGTAATCTGCTTTTGAATCTAATCCTGGCTGATGCTGCTTTCATGTTCATCTTCAGGAGAAAATAAATCGAATTGAGAGCTAAATGTAATAATGACTATTTTGCAACCATTTCCTTGACAAACAAGCTGGATCACGTAGACCTGCAGTTTGAGCACTTCTGCTTATTATTTTCCTTTTTAGAAGTGTTCTGAAAAGTATTTTCCAGTATTCTCAATGTGTGATACTGTCCTGTTTCATTCATATATATGGAGTGGCACTATGTTGGCTGTCCTTTAAATTGTGCATCTAGTTAAAAAAAACTGGATAACATGCCCATTTTAAATAAAAAATATTGTTGTGGACTCTCTTATGACAATATTGTGGAAAACCAATGTTTCAGAACTTTACTTTTTTATCAATATGCTTTTTGGAAGACGGAATGATACTATCAATGTGATTCAATGTTCAAGAAATCTGGGGGATTCCAGTTTTAAAAGTAACTTACTTTAGGATGTGTATGTAAATGTCTTTTGATACCTCTAGGTTTTATGCATGTGTTGATGAGATACCATATGCTGTTTAAATGCTGGATGGGGGAAATAAAAAAAAGATAGTCATTTCTTTCAAATGGTCCTTTTGAAGCAAATTTGACTTAGAGTTAAGAGTACTTCTCCTAGGAAAAGTTCTGCATCCAGCTAACTTTATGCTACAGTTTTCCTCCCTTAGAGTGGCTGTAAAGATTCTTGTGTTCAGTTTTTAAAAGTGCTATTTCCGACAAAATGAAAAAAGAAAAAGAAAAAATCTGAGAAAGGTAGTGTTACTACTTCTTACATAAAACTAGAACAAACCTTGCTGAGCATGCAGTTGTTACACAGCGATGTTAAATGCTTGCAATTTCTATATCTTGCCTAATTTTGTTTACTATCCTAGTTATGTAATAGTTTATAGCAAAGTCAAGATGAGAGGCATGTCAGTGCTTGATTTCTAAAAACTCTTTCTAATAATTCCAATTGCCATATTTGCCACATGTTATTCTCAGTTGCCATTTATTTGTAGAAAGCAAGAGATCAATTTACAAGAATAACCAATGGATGTTTCCAAAAGTATCATGATAGGACCTTACCTTTGATTTACTTTAGAATAACAGTTTGCCCCCTTGTATAGATGCAAATTGACTTTGCAGTCATTAGAAAGCCAGATCTTTAAAAAAATTCCTAATGAAATGGAAGGGATAGAGAGCTGATCCACTTTCTTTTATTTTAGTTTGCTGACTCATGTTAGATGGAGCAAAATTGATGCAATATGCTATTTTCGGCTCCATGTCTTCAAGAGAAGGCAGCAAGGAATCTTCATTTTTACACCATGGACAGCACCAACTATAAAACATCTTATTGTGTACCAAGGGCTGTCTGTCAAAAGAGTGTTTTCAGATTTGAACTGTTTGTGTCAGACTTCATAACAAGGGGACAGTTTTTTTTAATAAAAAAGGCATGGTTTCCATTTCATAAGATCACAGTCAGCTTTCTGTGAAAAGCAGTTGTCATTTTTTTTATCCCGTGTCAATGTAGACAGCAGTTGGCATTGACTGCTTGTCATAGTTTGGCCCTGTAACATCCAGCTCAAATGGGCTAATTGCATGCCCCACTACAGAGGCTTGTAAGGATTCAGAACATGCTATTATTGGCTGACTCCCTGCTTTGCCACCAAGAGTACAGCTGGGAAGAAAGAGTATTTGGATCATGAGTTCTGCATTTGAAAGGTAATTCAAGGTGATTCAAATAAGTCCCTGAGTTTCGACTCCAGCTTAGCTTCCCAGTGTGAACAAACTGCCATTGGTCTGAACACCCAATCTGGTTTCAGATCCTGTTTGTCTGTTTCATAGGACTCCCTGTTCTCTTCTTGACTCGTGGCAAGCCTGTACCTTTTTGTCTGTGTCCCAGAAGGGCCAAGTCTACCCGAAGTGTCATTGATTTTCATTCCCCAAGTAAATACATAAGCTGTCTGAAGGAATGAAGGTATTTGGTTATTCAATCTTTAGTTTTTGTTTACAGCTGCAAAATGATTGCTTCCTGTCTAGCAGCTTTTCCTGTTCTTGTCATGAGTTTCAAATATGAAGGAAGCTTAAGAACATTTGTTTGATAAAAATGCTAGTTATCTTGAGAGTTAGAATGTAAACAACAGTGCCCTGTTGCTCTTTGGATTGGCCACAAGGCAGGAAAGGAAGGTGAAATGGTGTATATAAATAGTGCTGGTGGAGGAACTTATGCGAAAGTATGCGGGAATCTGGATGTGAAAGAATTAAAAATATGAAGTCCAGGATGGAGTGTGTGGCAGATCAGCCAGGGATGTTGGTATAATAGAAGCTAAAATAAAGATAAGAAAGTTCAAATTGCATAACCAATTGACTTGGAGGAGTAGAATGAAGTTTATTGATAAATCTTTACCTATAAGAATGGGATGTGGCCATGCGTGTCTGGAATGCGTGTCCACACAAGTCCAGCCAATCCCGTAATGAGCCGGCCACACTTACCTTAAGTCCCAAAGATCACACACGCAAGGGTTCAGAAGCTGAGAGTGGGGCCAACTCCCCACGAACCCAAACAAAAAAAGTACACTTCCCAGCCCCCTCCGTACCATGCCACCCCTCAGCCAATCAGGCAGGAGGACGCGAGCATGGAGGAGGCAGGACAGCCAGTATGCATGTAAAAAAAAAAAACCAGCTGGCACATGCCTAAAACAGCTCAGCCCAGGGCCCTGGCTTACCGAAGCAGACAGAGCCCGGGCTGATGGAACGGTCTGCCTGCCGCCCCTTTTGCGCCACCTAAGGGGGAAATGCCTAAGGTGGCAACCAGTGATTCATCAGGGGAGGCGCTCTCCCTGGCGGATTGCTGGCTGCCGCCTTTGTATTACCCCCTCCGCTGTTTCATTTTAGCTCTTGAAACAGCAGCGGGGGTAATACAAAGGAGGCAGCCAGTGATCCAGCAGGGAGAGCACTTCTCCTGATGGATCACTGGCTGCCGCATTTGCATTTTCCCCTCAACTGTTTCAAAGGTTGACACGTAACAACCTTCAAAACAGTTGAGGGGGAAATGCAAACGCAGCAGTCAGCGATCCGTCAGGGGAGGCGCTCTCCCTGGCGGATCACTGGCTGCTGCCTTTGTATTACCCCCACCACTGTTTTATGTTAGCTCTTGAAACAGCGATGGGGGTAATACAATGGCGGGAGCCAGCGATCCAGCAGGGAGAGCGCCTCTCCTGACCAATCACTGGCTGCCATGTTTGCATTTCCTCCTGAACTGTTTCGAAGGTTGTTTCATGTCAGCCTTCAAAACAGTTGATGGGGAAATGCAAAGGCAGAAGCCAGCGATCCGTCAGGGAGAGCACCTCCCCTAACGGATCATTGGTTGCTGCCTTTGTATTGCCCCCTCCACTGTTTTGTGTCAGCTCTCGAAACAGCAGAGGGGGTAATACAATGATGGCAGCCAGCGATCTGTCAGGGGTGGCGCTCTCCCTGATGGATTGCTGGCTAGCGCCTTTGCATTCCTCCACAGCTGTTTTGTGTCAACCTTCGAAACAGCTGAGGGGGAAATGCAAAGGCGGCAGCCAGCAATCCAGCAGGGAGAGCGCCTCTCCTGACCGATCACTGGCTGCCGCATTTGCATTTCCCCCTGAACTGTTTCGAAGGTTGTTTCATGTCAGCCTTCAAAACAGTTGATGGGGAAATGCAAAGGCAGCAGCCAGCGATCTGTTAGGGAGAGCACCTTTCCTAACGGATCATTAGTTGCCGCCTTTGTATTGCCCCCTCCACTGTTTTGTGTCAGCTCTCGAAACAGCGGAGCGGGTAATACAATGATGGCAGCCAGCAATCCATCAGGGGTGGCATTCTCCCTGATAGATCGCTGGCTGGCGCCTTTGCATTCTTCCTCAGCTGTTTTGTATCAACCTTCGAAACAGCTGAGGGGGAAATGCAAAGGCAGCAGCCAGCAATCCGTCAGGGAGAGTGCCAACCCCGACAGATCGCTGGCTGCCATCTTTCCATTACCCCTTCAGCTGTTTTGAAGGGCTGGCAGTCACCCCACCACCAACACAGAATCCATACCTGCCCAGCAAGGCCAGGCAAAAAAATGCTAATCATAGCTAAAACAGGAAGTCTGGCCTAGGCTTAGAATGAGTTTTCCATGAGTGATTGATTCATACCTGTCCAGTTTCAGGAAATTTCTGTCAAATAAGGAAAATTTCCCGGCCAAAACGGGAAACTGGACAGCTATGCTTATCATGTGCTGGCCTCCAGTCTAACTCCAGTCTAATTAATACGGGATGACGGCGGGGAAGAGTGTAAAATACAGCGGTTTTGACAGAAATTTCCCGAAACTTGTCAGGTATGGATTGATTTGCTGCATGAGTTTCTATTTGTTTGTTTACTGTATTTCTCCTTATAAGAAACCCAAGACAGCTCACAACAACTAAAACAATAGTTTTAACACTTTTAAAATATAATATAAATGTTATATTCAAAACAATTAAGCCTGTAACAAGATTAAAACCAAGTTTAAAAGCAATTTTAAAACATTAGAAAGCCATTTTAGAAACCTGTCATTACCTTCATGCTTCACTTACTTTTACCAAAGCCATAACAAGGGTGAGACTTTCTCCTTCTGCATGTAATGCCCAGGAACAGAGGGGAAAAAGAGTAAGATATGCACTAACCTCTGGAGCATCCCATTCTGTTAGGAAAAGGAAGCATTTAATATATGCTCTTCAATCATTCCCTATCTGAATACAGTGGTACCCTGCATAACAAAAAAGCTCCATTCCACGGAGCTCTTCGTTATGTGTTTCCCCCTGTTATGTGGATCAAATGGGCGATACCCTGCATAATGGAAAAAAATGTATACAGGGTTTACGTTAAGCAGGGTATACCCCAGTTAATGAAAACCATGCATAATGATTCGCCCCCCATTATGCAGGGTATCGTGATTGCCTAACAAACACTTTGTTGTACAGACTGTCCATTGTCCCTGACTATTCATTGTTGTTTTCTTTATGTGGAAAAACAGAACATTGTAAGTCTCAACATTCATACAATATTGTGTTATGTTCTGTGCTGTCTGTATCCTCTAAACCCTTTCCATGAAAGGAGCCTCATTTGGGTGTCCCTTGAGCAGAGTTTCTCCAATAAAAATATTTTCAACCCAGGGTAATTTCTGACATGAAATTTATTTATTTAGAGAGCAAGAAACAGTAAGGCACATGGGGGGGGAGGTGACAATCTTCCAATTCTTGGGTGAGGTGCAAGAATTGTGTTTGTTTTGCTAGTTGTAGCTTTGGTGTTTCCATCTGCTAGACCACTCTAAAATCTTTTCTTGCTGAGAAGTATATATGTGTTAAACTAAAAACTGGTGGTTCTCTCCTTCAGTTCAAGGAGCTCTTATGAACCCCAAGGTGCAGTTAAAAATACCCGGGTTGATTGCTGGCGGAGCCCACACTTCACCCAAGAATTACAGACAATTTATTTCAGGCAAACGAATGTGGTTTATTGACATGCATTTAAAGACAACAGAGGCACCTAACTGTTGCTGAAAAGGCTAGTCTCACCCTGCCTGGAGCACCCCAAGTTCGAATCTAGAGAGCTGTTGTCATGATGGCAGAAGCGATTTATATATCCTCCACCCAAGGGAGCTCAACCTAGCTCTACTGCTATCTAATAATTACAAAATAAAAGGTTTACAATGATTCAACAATGCCAGCACCCCACTCTTTTGTTTACAGTAGAAAGGTTAATTATAGAAAACAATGGGTAAATGGGTTAGGCAAATACCCTATGGTTTACATGGAAATGACAGTGTTCACAGTTTAACAAATGCAGGTCCTGAGTCTCCAATGTGACATCCAATGGGAGCAAGGATTATAAATTTGCACTAATGCAGGCTTCAGAGTTCATGATTAGAAGTTCAAAATGACCAATGGCATCGTGGAGTAAGAGTTCATGGAGGACTGAATATTGAGCTTGCTTGAAGAAATGGTAATCATTTCATTCCCACCCAGTAATAGTCAATAATCCTTTTTCTTTTCCCAGACAGAACCCAACTCTCGCAGTTTACATATGATAATTACAAAACCCAAGAAACAATACAGGCCAGAGATACAGGTGAAAGAATCAATGCAAGATACTTGAAAAAAGAATTAAAGCTGTTTGTCTTTTCTGTTGACTCCCAGGAAATTTAGAATAGGTGTGCATGGCCCCTCTGGGCTTCTCCAAACAGTCATATTGCAGCACCAGTTCCTTTCAATTTGACCTTCTAAGACATGAAGCAAATTTAAATGTTAGTTTACCTTTGTATAGTAGTTTATCAGGAAGACCAAAATAATATTATTCTATACAGGGCAAGGCAAATAAAAGAAACCTTCACTATCCTTTTTATTAAAATATGTAAGGAGGAAAATATGAAACTCTCTATGTTCATTTAATTGCTGCCCCCAAGTAGGAGAAAGAATTAATCTTGAACTTTAGGTGAAAGGTGGAGGTGAGTTCCTGGCTTTACATTGGAAAGCTCTTGGACTTGCCCCAATATGGTCTAAGCTTATATGAAGAGGAAGTTAGGAGATTCTAGCTTGAATAGAACAGTTCCAGGTATTTGGAAACATTTTTTAAAATTTATCTGACATCCCAGGTATAACTGCCAATGAAATAAAATTCAACCCTTGCACTATATACCTTCAAGCGTGTGTGAATGAGTGTATGGTCAGAGTGGTGCTTTTGTACACAGAAGCCTAATTAATCCCAAATGTGGGTGGCAAAATAAAATAAATGAAATAACTTTATTGTAAGAAAAAGAAACAAGCTAACTTTATTAATAAGTGATAGAAAAGGCGGGGAGGAAAGAAGTTGCCGCACCTGGGGCTCGCCTCTCTGCGGCCCCAAAAGTGGCTCCCCCGCCTCCAGAGATGGGAGCCAGGTGCACCTGCTGCTGCACCCGAGGACTTTTTGTCTCTGTTTCTTCCCCATTGATTCGAGGAAGTGTACTCTGTGCTCTGCCCGGACCCTACTATGATGTAACCTAAGGCTTGTACTTGTTTTAGAATTGAATTATTTTGTTATGTAATTGTATTTTATTGTATTTATTGTATTTACTGTATTGCACTGTGACACACTGTACTTTTTGTGAATTGTTTTATGCTGTAATTTGTGAATTTGTACCTTGTAAACCGCATTGAGTCACCCTTTGGGGAGAGAATTGTGGTATATAAATTCAAATTCAAATCAAATCAAATCAAATCAAATCACTTTTCCTAAAAGTGGGGTTACATATGTATAGTTAAACTGGTGCTTCTCAAAAATGTTAGAAAACCCCTAAATTTACTGGTTTAGCCTTTGTCTGATACCTTGAGTATTATTCTGGACCAACTTCCTTATCCATATTGCTCAAAATGGTGAGCTGCTTGGACTAGTAAGTAATTTGCAGAGGTTAAAGGGCAGTCTTAGTTGAGACAAGCTAAGAGAAATGGTTACATTAACTGGCTCTTTCTCACAATAAAGGCTATAGCATTTCCTATAATGCGACGTCAAGTGGCTCATTATAGTCTCTTAACCCACTCTTAAGTAGTTCTGCCACAAAGCATTAAAACTGCTGTGAAGATGCATAACAGCAGCTGCCTTGTTGCTTACCAGGCATCTTGCAGAATAACTTGCTATATTCTGGCCATTGTGTTGCATGCATTTACAAGACAATGAGTGTGAAGCTATATGGTAAGAATAAGGTAAAGGTAAAGTTCGCCCTTGCTCAAAAGCCAATCCTGTCTGACTTTAAGGTTCAGTGCTCATCTCTGTTTACAGCCAAAGAGCCAACGTAGACATTTCTGTGGTTATGTGGTGGGCATGACTAGATGTTGGAGTGCATGGCAGGAACTGGTCGGGGCCAGTTTATTTATTTATTTTTAATTACTTTTAGGATTTGTATTGCTGCCCAATTCCAAAGACTCTGGGCAGGTACAGATATTAAAACCATCACAATTTTAAAACCACAATTAAAACCCCATTAAAAACTACCTCCCCGGGGCTGGGGGGGTTCAGTTTCCATCACCAATGCTCAGCTGTACAGGCCAGAGGCATGGCTGTGCCCACTGCTTACATTTTCATCGATGGCAACAGTACCAATGCCAATCACACCATTTTTGCAGCTTCTGCAAAAATAGGGTAGGGCGGGGTATAAATTAAAATTTAAATTTAAATTCTTGCAGCAGTGGGAGGCTTTTCAGAGCATGTTCGCTCCATTTTGGGATATATATTTTTTCCCGCTTCTCCACTGCATTTCGGTAGACAAACCGCATTGGTTGGAAACTTCCTGGTTCTGTGCTGGGAACCCAGGCTATAAAATCCAAAGACCTGGGCTGGTAGCATTTTTTCTGTGGTGTGTTTGCCCACTCTTCAAGCTTAGGTTCCTTAGGATCAAAAAGTACTCGAACACAGCTTCTTCAATAGCCAGAGTGCTTTATTTGCAGTGCGAAACACAGAGCCTTTCCCAACAAATGGTGTCAAAACAATAAAACCTAACTAAGGCCAGCAGGGCCCCTAACCCTGGCCTTCCAGGCTTGGTGAACATGAGCCATTTCCCAAGTGAAAAAAGAAAAGACGGTTGAGAAGCCAAAGAACCCATGTGGGTTCGAGGTTCATCATTTTTCCAACGGGAGGGGTTACTCACTCCTCATCTTACACAGGCACTGATGTAAGTTCTGCCTGGCAACAGAAGTTCCCAACCACCATGGTTTAGGTGTCAAAACGCAGTAGAGAAGCAGCAAAAAATATCCCAAAATAGAGTGAACATGCTCCGAAAAGCCTTCTGCCACCCTGAGAAGCAGTGGAGGCTGTGCAAGCCGTCACAAAAATGGCACAATTGTTGCTGCCGCCGTGGTGGTAAGTGATGTATTGCAACTTCTGGTGGTGGTGGGAGCTTCTGGAGGGGCCCGGGTGGCCACTGTGGGCTGTATTAATGAGCTCCATGGGCCAGATTAGGCCCATCAGCCATAGGTTGGGAACCCCTGCTGTTATCTTTTCCACCAAAGCAATACCTATTTATCTACTTGCAATTTCTTGCTTTCAAACAGTTAGATTGGCAGGAGCTGGGACAGAGACAGAAGCTCACACCATCATGTAGTGCTCGGTTCTCAAACTGCTGACCTGCTGACCATCTGTTCATCAAGTTCAGTGTCTTAACTACTAAGCTACTGTTCCCATGGTAAGAATAGACATTGTCAAATAAGAACCATTGATTTTTAATATCAACCCCAACTATTCTTCTTTCTGCCACAATCTTCATTTTTCTTTCAACTTTTTAAAAACCAGAATGCTTTCTTACTCTGGAATGGGTAACTCAAATTACCCTGCTCCCTCATTTTGTTTTCACTACAGTCCTAAGGTAGGCTAGTCTAACAGATAGCTTCTACCCTAAAGTTGCCCAGAAACACTCAGTAGAAAATGGTACTTGGGCCTCTCAAGTCCAGGTCTGACACTCTAATTACTGTAGTTGAAATTACTGTACAGTGAACCTCATACAACAATTTTCATCCGTTCCATGGGGCTCATTGTTGTACGAAACAATTGCTATACAATACATGCATTGTATAGAGATTTTCCCTATGGGATGCATCGTACAACAAAAAAAATTTGCTAAGTGGTTTTTCCCATTGAAAAATTGTTGTACGATTTTTTTCCATAGGGAAAATTGTTATGTTGGACACCATCCCCCCCCCCCCCCCCCAAATTGCAATACAGGGCAATTGTTGTATGAGGTTCCACTGTAATGTAAATCTCATTGGTCATTTGCTGCAAGTTAAAAAGTTATCATTTGCATCAAATGTCAACACTGACTTCTTATCTTACTGTACTTCATCATCAAGATTTATGCCCATTGCACAATGCTGGCATAAAAACGTAATTGGATTTTGGCCTGTGTCATAAATAGTCTTGTGGCACTTTAAAGACAAAAATATTTTATTTGCTGCAGTCTACAAAAGCTTATGCCAAATAAAACTTGTTATCCTTCAAGATGCCACAAGATGTTGTAGATTTTGAAAATTTGTATTATGACATAGTGACTGAGTGTGTTTGGCAGTTGAGCTGGGGAACTTGTGGTCCTCCAGAAGTTGGAATGTTCTTTCTCCAAGACCTATCAAGCTTGACTAAAGGGGATAATATTTCATCAACATCTGGAGGGCTATAGGATTCCTACTCCTGCCCTATAGTAGACATGTGCAAACCAGCCAGGGAACCTCTGAAGCCATATGTGTTCTGCTCAACGCTATGTAGTATGCAGCTACTTCAGCAGGTGTGAACACCACCACCTTACATTTTAGACATTGTCTAGTTATATACATGTGTGTATGTCACATATACACATGCACACACAGACACACAGAGAGTATACTGCTGTGAAATTTGCCTCTGGCTGTTGGGAGAGCTATGTGGAGATGGCTGTCTTCCTGTGATTCATTTTACTGTCATTGTTTTTGTTTGTTACAATTAAACTTTCATCTTGGTCTAAGTATAACTCTACAGAACTGACTGGAATCTCATCAAGATGTTTTCCTGTCCTGTCAACAAAAGTATCTTATAAGATTCCAGACAAAGAAATAATATATCTCCACTCCTGCATATCACTGTTAGTGAGGTGCCAATATGTGCTCACATGAAGAAAAACAGCTCTTGCTTTTGGAAAGCTACTTTGTATATTGTAGCTAACACTGCTTTTAAGCTAGAGATGCCTATAGACTTTATTCCATTTGCATATTTGTAAAGGGGTTTATATTGTTTCTTCTTTCCAAAGCTTCTTGCGTTTAAGATTATCATAGAATAATTTAATTGAAAGGGGCCAGTGATTCCTTTGATCCTATTGGGTCTCTTTCTCTTCATTTTTTTGCATTGGTTTCTTCATCTGTCCAGCCTTATTTTGCTTGTTGTGGAGCAGTGGTGATTAATCCATTGTGATACATGGGCAGCATCCCACTTCAAGCTCAGCCTGCTCCTCTACCTCACTCCTGCCAATAGAAAATCTGTGTGTGTGTGTGTGTGTGTGTGTGTGTGTGTGTGTGTGTGTGTGTGTGTGTGTGTGTGTGTGTGTGTGTGTGTGTGTGTGTGTGTGTGTGAATGACTGTTTGCTTCAGGCAAATGCTTTGTAGGAATGTCCTTACCCATTCGATCTAGACTGAGATTTCACCTGTCACATATATTTAGGCTGGTTAGAGCATTTCTGGTGAAGTTAATTGGCAGGTGCAATGCCAGTCTTTTTAGGGTAGGTAGATAATAGATTTTGCTTTAGTGAGGCTTTTTTTGCTGGTGAAATAATGTTTCTTTATACCTACTCTCTAAGCATGAATGGGTATAAAGGTTGGAGACTGGATCTTCATTTCGTGGTGGACCTGAAGTCATCTATGTCAAGGATGAGGAAGCTATGTTGGACTCCCATTCCCATCAGTCCAACTAATGGGGTAAAACTGGCTTTCATCTAGATCTGGAGGATCAATGGAACATGTCCTCTAGTACTTGAATGTTTAAGGCTGTAGCCATGGAGCATGGCTGCTTTAGCTGCTTGATAGCTCAGTGGCTTAGATATCTGTCTGTGGAGCCAGAGGTTGGGAGTTCAGTTCCCCACTGTACCTTCTGGGAGAAGATCCAGCCTGTGTAGCCATAGGCAAGCTGCACAATCTCAGGACACCCCCATAGGAAGAGAATGGTAAACCACTTCTGTGGATTCTCTACCTAGAAGACACAAGAAAAAGTTGCCATAAGTCAGAATTAACTTGACTGCACACAATTATTATTAGAATCATGGCCAGCTTTTATTATTCAGTCTGGTGACTTAGTCCAGTAAGTTGAAGAGGAAGGGTTTTTTCCTCACTGCTAAAAGCTTGGCAGAGACCATAATGAAAGGTAAGAGCCGATGAAGAAATTAGTAAATAGCTGTATATGTCAACTGTCCTTCTGTATAACTAATAAACATGGTGCCCATTTAGGAGCCACCAGTGAGTCTCTCATCTTTTATTTGCTGGAAACAAATTTAGTGTTGGTTCTTGTGGATGACTTCTGCTGGTCCAAATGTGAGGGGCCGTGGGACAGTGAATGCTATCCCTTCATTTTATAGTCCAAGCCCAGTCTTGGACAAAAGCTTCAAACTGACAATATAGAAAGATGTCCTCTGAGTGAAGGACTGGAATCCTAAGATTCAGCCTGAAAGTTTTGACTAATCAGTGTGTGAGTGGAACATATCCTTCACAAAGCAAGTAGAAAAGGCCTAAATTTATTGTGAACCTGAAATTGGAAGTGTTTGAACACCGCAGTGCCATAAGCGTGGGCCTTTTCATCCAAGAGCCAGCAATGATGCAAACCACAGGAAACGTGCACTTTGCTGGTTCCTTTTCTGGTGTGACATCTCCATTGGCAAAGAATTGGGCTGAATGTTGCAGCAAAATGATTTCCACTCCAATAACTACCACATCTGGCTTCACATCAAACACTGTGATCATGACACAAAAAATGAATCTGTGCTTTGCAACTCACAGTTTGTTTTTGCTTTACAATTATTTATGGCTTTCTGCCAGGACCAATTTCCAGTCAGCAAGAAAATGGAAAGCGAGAAGTATGGCAAGACCATAGGAAGAACAATTAGAAGGATGGAAGATGGTTTGTCAGACACTTCTCTACACTGATACTTTCACAGTTCAGGCTGGCAGGGTTCCAGCACTGTGCAAGCCAGCTGGATTAACTTCGTATAAATCTGTGATCTCACGGGTAGAAGATTTACATGAAGTGTCAATACAGAGCAATGAAACTGTACAGCTTGATTTTGACCCAGTTCTCGCCACAAGAGTAATCATCCTTTTGAATGACACAGCTGTCACTTTTAATTCCCCAAACCTAAAACAGGCAGGCAAACATGTTGGGCTCTTGTCAAAGCCAATGGTGATAACAGAATCACATCCTGTGGGATCCTATAGGATGCAATTTCTCAGTCCCTTCTGTCTGGGTGGATTTTCCTTTGCCTTTCCTAAATAGATGGTTCCTGGGCCTGAAGGAGCTTGAAAATCATTTTGCTTTTAAGAACAAATCGTCTAAACCAGGAGTTCTCAACCTTTTTAAGCTGGGGGCTGGGTGATGCTCCCTCTGACCGCTTTGGGGGCTGGATGGCCATTTTGCCCTTCCTCCACCACATGACACTTCCTGGTGTGGTAGAGACGGTGGGGGCCACATGAAATGGTGCTGCAGGCTGCATCTGGCCTGTGGGCCACAGGTTGAGAATCCCTGATGTAAACCTTTCTGCCTGTATAAGTCAAGCAGTGTTTTAAGGAAAGGGAAAAACCCAGATGTGGTTAGCCTCCCAAATAGCCCAGTGAGTGAGCCTACATGCAGGCCACAGAGAGTGGAGTTTTGGTGAGGGAGATATGGAAAATTGTTAGGAAAATAAAGTGAACAAAGTCTCTTAGAAGAGGACTTAACTGATTGGTTGGAATCTGAACACTCTAGACCAGGGGTTCTTAACCTTTTCAAGTCAGGGCCTGGGTCATGTTCCATCAAACAGTTGAGGGGCCAGACTGGTTATCCTCCCACTGTTTATGGCGGTCATAAATGTGTTTACAATGACCACAGACTCATTTACAGCTGTCTTAAACACACTTACAATGGCCGTAAATGAGCCTGTGGCCGATTCCAGTGGTGGTTGTGGCAGCAGTGGTGGCAGTGGCTGGAGTGAGGGCAGTGGCCAGATTATTTGGCACAGTGGGTTAGTTGTGGCCCACGGGCCATTGGTTGAGAATCTCTGCTCTAGACAGCAACATGCTGTTACATATCCCACATGTATAGCTGTTATACGCACTCCATCTTGACTGCGTAAGCTTTTCATATCAAGAAAACCTAAGGGGGCTCCTATATGGAAAAATATTCCAAGGACAAATAGTCAATTAAAATGAACCCATTGGGCAAAGCATTTGGAGTATCAAAAAACTGTGAGCTACTTTACATGTAACAGTACCCCATAGTTTAGCACTGTGTTCACATCCTGAGATGTGCTAGCTGAAGAAAACCCTAAGAATTATGTGCATCCCTTTCTCCTCTGTTCCCCCTGGTCTCAGGACACTAGTTTTAGTTTTCAAATCCTAGCTTCTTGGGTATAAAAAAGAAGTGATTGTTTGTTACAAACATGGGTCAAAAAAGGTTGACTTCAAACTAGAGATTTTTTTAAAACCACAAGTTCTTGTTCATATTCAATTACATACCATAATCAGGGGGGAGTGGGAATTAAGCAGGGGTCTTCTTCTGTCCATGCAAGATGAAGAAACATAAATATTTTCTGGCTTGTCTTCTTTTAGTCAACTGGGTAAGAGAAAGCATTCATCTTGGCAGTAAAGTTACAGTATACATTAATGACACATACGAAGTCCCACAGGAACAGAATTGTCAAGCTGTGGAGCTGGATATACATTTTATCCAGACAAACTGATTTTAGAAATGGTTATCACCTATTAGGTTAGCATTCATAGTTGGTTTCCCTTTCATGTCTACTTAGACTGAACAGATTGTGAGTTATGCAGAGATGTATGTTTACTGGGCTTAAAGAGGCTTTCCTTTTATCCTCTCCCAGCTAACACTTGGGTAAAGGGCGAGTCCCAAACCTTGTAGGCAGGTATTTAACTTGATAGCTTGCATTAAAATCTCTCCCAGCTAGCAGCTTGGAGAAATTTTCTGGCTTTTATATTTGTGTTGCCTTTGATGTGCTGTTTCCTAGATACTGTAACATTGTCCTGGAAGGGCAGCAGAATTGTGCAACGGTGGGGAGGAAGTATTTTGGATATTTTACTAATATAATCCAATTACCCCAGCCTAGACTGTGCCATCCTGTTTCATCCAAGGAGCACATCAATCCAGGATAAATACAAAAGCATCTCTAGCTCTTCTTTAATGGCACAAGCACAATGCAGTTGCCAAGGGAATGCTTCTGTTCTCTGTGTTAGTGTTTGAAGTGAGTAATTTGCAAAGAACGGGAGGGGGGGGGGGATAAGTTTCTTTGGGGAGGCAGTGGTATGGAAATATTCTCTCAAGGGAAAAGGGTTTTAAAAAAAAACAAATGACAAATATGCCATCTGCTGCATTCAGAGTATAAAAAGGCTTCCTCTTCAGATGTTTGAGCCAAGGATGATAATCCTTTCTTTGCCATGGGTCACTTTGAGGTGTCTGGATTTCAGAGATGCATTTCAGAGGCAGGGAAAAACCTCCCTCCTTTAACCTTCAATTCAGACTTCAAATGCTGATCTAACTTTACTTTCTTATAAATAAAGCGAATAAAGCAGTTTTATTAGCTCCTTATTTATGCAAATATCTGGAGGTGTCAACTGTCAGCTAAGACATCTTTCCCTCCCACCCAGGGCCGCCATCAGAAATTTCTGTACCCCATACTGAGCAATCCTATCCCCCCCCCACACACACACACTTATGGATGGTGGCGGCAGGGTCCCTGTCAGCTCTGGGCCCTATACGGCAGTACTGGTAGTACTGCCCTGATGGCGGCCCTGCTCCCATCCCTTTTTTTCTGAAGGGGCCAAGTGAAGGAGAGAATGTTTGTCCAGAAAAGGTCTCTGAATATGAGTTTTTAGACACAAACTACATTAATGGAAATAAGCAAATCTCAGAGCTATTATAGATGGATTCATAGATAATTGGAATATAACTGGAAAATTCTGGACTCCTACACAGGAAAACTACTGTTTTCCTCTTGTACTTTTATCTATATTAGTCATAAGGAAACCAAGGTTCTTTAGATGGTGTGAGACTTCATTTCCCCGAAGACCTTGCTAGCATAATTTGTGATAGGGGGTTGTGGAAGTTGTATACTAAAAGACATAAAGTTTTGAGGGTTTGTGACCTTTACCTTTATCTCTGGGGTATGCAAATAGCAGATAGCTCAACATAAGAACATAATAAGAACATAAGAACAGCCTTGCTGGAACAGGCCACAGCCCATCCAGTCCAGCATTCTGTCTCACACAGTGGCTCACCATTTCCTTCAGGTATTCCCAAGCAGATGCCTTCACTTGTTCAGGATTCTCTGGAAATGGCATTGAGAGATATCCTGCCTATTTCTCCAACCCGGAGGTTGTCCTTAGGTATCCATAATTATAGCCATTGATACCCTTGTCCTCCATGAATTTGTCTAATCCTTTCTTAAAGCTGTCAAGACTGACAGCAGCTGTCACCACTTCTTCTGGCAGAGAGTTCCATAGACCAGTAATCCTCTGGGTGAAAAAGTACTTTCTCTTATTTGTTTGAGAACTAGTACCCAAAAGTTTCATGTAGTGCCCCCTAGTTCTAGTGTTGTGCAATAGGGAAAACAGTTTTTCCTTATCTACTTTGTCCACACCATGCATGATTTTATAAACTTCAATCAGATCACCTCTTAGACGCTGTCGTTCATGTGCCTGTCTACAAGAGGAACCAAGGGGAATGCTTGTTTCTCCTCTAAAACAGTTATTTTAATGTAGACAGGAAGCCATATTATTGTCATGGGGTGCACTCCAGGTACGCAGATGATAATACACCACTATACAGCTTCCCCAACCCCCTGGAAAAATTCCTATAGATACTCTTAGCTCAATCATGTTTTGATTTGAAAGGTATGAACAATGCCAGGCATTCGAATTAAGGTGATAAGCTGCAATAGGCAGATTGAAATACTGTTGCTTTGTGAGTAGATTGAACTCTTCCTAATCATCAGAGAATGTAGTAAGTATGATAATTTTATATGATCTAGTAGCCCATGGCCAGGCCATTGACATTTCAGACCAGTAACATTACAAACTGTGAGTCCAGTGTGCTATTGCCTATGACCAGCAATCCTGTGGAACTCTTGTTTCTAGTCATCAACACAGATCTCTTGTTTCAGGTCTAGCCACACCTGACAAGGGAAAATTGCACTATGAACATTATCCCCACCTTCTCCGTTGTCATCTTTTCCAATAACACTATATTTGTTAGGCTGAAGATAAGTGTTTCCAAAATAGCAATTTCTAGAATAAAAATGATAAATAGAATTAGTAAGAATCCCATGGAAGCTGAACAAGTACTGAAAGTCCATGTGACTACGGAGTGGTGTCAGCTTAACATTGGTACTGTATTAGGAAAAGTTGTAATTAAACATTCAGCCTGTAAGCACCATTGGAAAAGAATGGGTTGCCTACTAAGAGCCAATATGGATTTATCAAAAACATGTCATATCAAGCTAAGCTCTCTTCATTTTTGGTAGAGTTACAAGTTTGGTTGATTGAGGAATGCTGTGGTTGTATCTTTATGAGCAGGTCCTCCATTATATTATTCTATGGTATTCTATTATATTATGGTAAGATGTGTGATAGATTGTGGTACTGCTAGGTGGATTGATATGGTTGAGGGACCATAGCTAAAGAGTATTCATAAATGGCTACTCATCATCCTTAACAGAAGTGAGAAGAAGAATACCAGAAGGATCTGTCCTGGGTTCAGCATTGTTTAGCATCTGTATAAATGATCTGTGTGAGGAAGTAGAACATTTCTAATCAAACTTGTAGGTGATACCAAGGTGGATAAAACAACATGATACTTTAGAAGACAAAATCAGGATTAAAAATTATCTTAACAGTTTGGTGAACTGGACCATAACAAACTAAATAAGTTTCAATGGGGAAAAAAGTTCTACATTTAATCAAGAAAAAGAGGATGTATGGTTACAAAATACATTATGGTTGGCAACAATGTGCATGAGAAAAGTAGACAACAAACTAACATGTGATGTGTTGCAGGAGGAAATCCTGATACCATGAAAATGCTCAAGCAGATACGGTCCAGCCGACTGCTTCAGGAGAGCTCTGAAGGAACCAACCTCAACCAGTATATTTTATTGCCAAAATTTCAGTAGCAGATAAGAGTACAGGAACAATAGTGCATTCCATAGCAGAATTGGTAGCATAGAGTACAATAGAGAATATTCAGCCATAGGTTACATTCGGCATACATTGTATCTAACATTAGGGTACCGTGTGAGAATCATGCAAGCTACCGTACGTGATTAGAGTCCTGATTGGTTAGAGCAGCTGAACAGCATACTAGCCTCATGAAATTTGCATGATCAGCCTCTCTATAGCAGAAGCTAAAGACCTTGATTGCATGTGTGCTAACATTCTTTCAGGGAGATATTGAAACATAGTAAAAGGATGTGGGGCATCTTTCAAGTAGAACTCATAAAACCAAACAGGAGAGTTTGCCCTCTCATGAACTTGATTTATGGTTCATCCCTATCAGATCCCCACATGCCTCCACCATCTTCCAACAGTGATGTAGTAGCCAGAAGAAGAAAAAGTGGAAGAGGAGGAGGAGGAAGCCCTATGGTCCTGGGAGCTGGGCATGTTTAGCCCGAATGACAGGTGATAGGCATTTTCAAATGTTTAAAAGACTGTCATGTAGAAGATGGAGTGAACTTGTTTTCTGCTGCTTCCAGGGTAGGAGCTGAACCAGTGGATTCAAATTACAAGAAAGATTTCAACTAAATATTGATTCCAGTCTATTCCTACATCTTTCTGACAGTAAGAATAATTTTGCAGTTGAACAGACTACTTTGAGCAGTGGTGGACTCTCCTTGGATTGAGACTTTCAAACAGAAGTTGGATGGCCATTTGTCAAGAATGCTTTTGCTATGAATTTTTTTCATCTGCAAGGGGTTGGACACAGTTAGGTTAGAAAATCTGTTGTGTGCACATCTTTATAAGAGCCTATAGACTTTTATAGGAAAAATCAGAATCCTGTGTTTATAATAGCTGACATTTATTCTTGAAAGGGTTAATTCCTGGGTGAACCATATAACCTTTTCCAGGCATATCAGTGTTTCTTTGTATATCACGATAAAATAAGTAATGTCATTGCTTGAATGATTTCAGGCAACATCAGCTTGACTATTTCAACAAGCTGTATTTATCTACATTACTAGTAAAGGTAAAGGTTTCCCTTGCCCGAAAGCCTGTCGTATCTAACTCTAGGGTTCAGTGCTCATCTCTGTTTCAAAGCCAAAGAGCCAGCGGTGTCTGCTTCTGCAGACATTTTTGTGGTCATGTGGCAGGCATGACTAGACACTGAAGCACACGGAATGCTGTTACTTTCCCACCGAAATGGTCCCTATTTATCTACTTGCAATTTCTTGCTTTCGAACTGCTAGGTTGGCAGGAGCTGGGACAAAGACGGGAGCTCATTGCGTTCTGCAGTACTCGGGAATCGAACTGCTGACCTTCTGCCTCCCAGTCAGCATCTTAGCCACTTGAGCCACTGACTGCATTACTACGATGCGTAAAAATCCAAGTGTTATTGAAAACATCTTTGAGAAGTTAAGGTGTATTTTTGTGTATGCTCTTGGGATTCCTTCTGATTCTAACATCCTAGGATGGTTATGAATATCATATACAGTACCATATATAAGGTGTGTGTTATGTATCTGCACATATGTGTATCTGTCTATTGAGGTACTGTATACATATTTAAGTCCCTATGAACAAGTTCCAGGAAATTTTGGGGATGGACCAGGAGTTGAGATCTTGTTCTTCCCACATTTAAAATGGCTATCATGTTTGGATTATTCGAATATTATTTAATTAATATTTTATTTAAATGGGTAGAGTAGTTTTAACATGTGAAGACTTTGCAATTGTTTTCTTCTCATTAATCTTCAGAGTTGTTCTGTCAAAATATATCAATACAACATTGCAGGCGCACCCCCCAATAAAGGACTCAGACACTGGTAAAAGTGGAGAACGGCATTGGGCCACATTTATTGATTCATGCCCTAGTCCGAATTATAAATTTCTATTGGTATTCAACCAATTATAATTCTTAAGGCAAGCAGGCCGAAGTAACACTGGTAAGGTTCCGCCCAAAATTGCCAATGGCAATTGGTTACAATGTATCCATTTGTATCAATTTGTTTGTTGACAACAAACAAATTGTTGACCGTAGTCAATAATCTAACTACTGACCCTACCCTCTGACGCGTATCCGTAAAATAACGGGGTGATGCATGCTGCCTAGTTCGTGCCATCACCCCATTGCCTGGTTCATCGTTGACCGGACAACGTTAACCAACTTGTGCCTGTCTAGTGTTGTCCAGTCAATTGCGAACCTGCCGGATACCTGTGGGTCATAAATGTTTACCTTACCAGTGCTACGCACCCATGTGACCAAAGTCAACAGCAGCAGCAAGAACCCCTATGTCAAACCATAGCAACAGTGTGGGATGGGCAAAAAAGCCAGGACCTGAAAGCCAATTGTAGGTCCCAGCCAAAAATTCCCACCCGGACCCGAAGCGACCAAAATATCACACTGTTAACTAGGGAGGGGGTGGAGGGGAAAAACTTCTCCTCTCCGTCGCTTCGCAAAATGGCAGCGCGGCTGCCTCGTGGCCACCCCTTTTAAAGGGTGCTGGCCACGCCCCCTAACTACCCGGATGTCCAAGTCTGGTGGGGGGGGGCCCGCAAAGAGCGCGTGGCCATTTTGGTGCTGCGCTTGCATTGCAGGCGCACCCCCCAATAAAGGACTCAGACACTGGTAAAAGTGGATAACGGCATTGGGCCACATTTATTGATTCATGCCCTAGTCCGAATTATAAATTTCTATTGGTATTCAACCAATTATAATTCTTAAGGCAAGCAGGCCGAAGTAACACTGGTAAGGTTCCACCCAAAATTGCCAACGGCAATTGGTTACAATGTATCCATTTGTATCAATTTGTTTGTTGACAACAAACAAATTGTTGACCGTAGTCAATAATCTAACTACTGACCCCACCCTCTGACGCGTATCCGTAAAATAACGGGGTGATGCATGCTGCCCAGCTCGTGCCATCACCCCATTGCCTGGTTCATCGTTGACCGGACAACGTTAACCAACTTGTGCCTGTCTAGTGTTGTCCAGTCAATTGCGAACCTGCCGGATACCTGTGGGTCATAAATGTTTACCTTACCAGTGCTACCCGCCACACGGGAAGGCTTCAACAAAGGCTCACCGCCCCCCCCCCCGACCGTCAGCTCGGTCAACAGGCCTGCTCGCCAATCTCCCAACAAGAGGTCCATACCTCCCGGCGACAGATGGACCCCATCCCCTGTGTAAAGCTCGTAATTTTGGAGACTGATGGTGGGGTGGCGTATGACGCGCCCCCAACCCTTGTCCAGAAGGAACCGGGCAATAGCCCTGTTCACCGAGCGCCGAGCCCGATCAAGGGCCTGGAGGTTAAACCCTCCCCTGTAAGCGTGCCGCGGTATCATGTCCGACCAAAGCAGGGTTGTGGCGGGCCACACATAATGCAAGTAGGCCAGGTCACCGCAAATCGCATGCTTCAGCGATAGGCCCGTGACCTGTCCCAAATCATTACCCCCAAGGTGTATAATCAGGACATCAGGTGGGTCAGCATCCCTGATGGAGAAAAGGAATGGCAACAGTTCCCGCCATAACATTCCACGCTTACCGTACCACCTGAGACTTGCGGATGCACCCAGTCCCAGTCGGGGTCCCCACTCTGTCACCGCAGCAAACTGCGCTGCCCTGTGCACATAGCTGTGGCCCACCAGCCATACTGTCACCGGTGTAAGACGACACCCAGGGTCTGTCAAGGAAAAAAGGAAACAGGGGAGTGACTTAACTGGTACTCACTGTTGAAGAGGGCGAACATACAACTGAAAACATCGTGATCCCCACCATCCCATGTTGCGTATCTCAGCCCCAGAGTACCCAAACGCCGCTGCGGTGGAGGCCGCCCCTATCCTGAATGAATGGGTGCCATAGCGAGCCCCGGGGAGGCCAACACCGGCTAGTGCCTTACCGGTCACCTTCCAAAATTGAAATTTAGTAAGGGGAGACCCATCTTGGTGACAGAAAAACGGGCCAGGGTGCGTACCACGTAGTGCAAGGAACTCCTGTAGGGCACCAACCGGACAGATGTCTGCCATGGAACATCGTAGCAGTCTTACACCACTGCCTACACCGTGCTGATCAACCTTAGAGGAGCATATCCTCAGCTGAGCCCAATCATTGGAAACATAGACATCTTCGAGTTCCAGTGCCCTACGACTCGCATCCGCCTTAGACAGTAGCACCAGCTCACTGATGCGGAGCGCTCCAAAAAAGGCCACCGTTGTAGCCGCATGAAACAGGGCTGCCTCATACCTGTCGAAACACAGGTCATGCCAGCCCCGTGCAAGGTGGGTAAGTACCCCTGGAGAAATCGGGTGGCGGTCGTCCGGGCTGCGCCCACATTCCCGCACCCACCCTTCCAAAACATGACGTATGCGAAAATCATTTGTGCTGTCAGCAAAACCACCCACCTTGGCCATGAATGCCAGCGCTGACAGCCTGGATGCTATGGTGCGGGGAGCTAAGCCCGGGGTATGTAAGTAAACCATAAATTGGAGGACGTGAGCCACTGGGATGGGTCAACTTTCAAGTAGCCGGGATCGGGCACAAAAGGCCCTGAATGAACTGAATGCATGGTAATACGCCTTACGCGTGCGGGGCGCGAGCGACATGCCGATCGCCCGGTTCACCTCTCCTTGCCAAGCGTCCATATCTCTTCCGGGAGCGGTGAGGGAAATTCCTCTGCGTCTGGGGCTAAGGCACGGAACCGGGGGATCTGCAGGCGGGACAAAGCGTCAGCGATATCATTATTAATACCTGGAACATGTCTGGCCCTAAAAAGCACATTGAGGCGTAGGCTGCGCAACACAAACTGGCGAACCAGCTCCATGACCCTGGGAGATTTCGACGTCTGTGAGTTGACAATGTGGACAACAGCCGCATTGTCACACCAGAAATGAACGACCGAATTGGCCCACTCCTTGCCCCATAGCATCAAAGCTCCCAGAATGGGGAAAAATTCCAGGTATGTGAGATCGCGCAAACGATCCGTGCCCCACCAGGCTGGCGGCCATCTGCCGTAGGCCCACTTCCCTTCGAAGTAAATCCCATAACCCAGGGACCCTGATGCATCCGACTGAACCTGAAAACGAGGGGAAACCAAAAGGTCAGACCTCCAAAATGACACCCCGTTAAATTCCCTCAGGAACTGAAGCCAGATGAGCATATCAGCCCTCATGCCCTTGTTCAGTCGGACCCTGTGGTGGGGCCTGGCCAAGCCAGTCATGGCGTCGCACAAGCATCGAGCAAATGCTCTGCCAGGTGCAACGACCCTGCAAGCGAAGTTGAGGTGACCATGTAACACCTGGAGCTCCCGAAGAGACACCTTGCGTTTGGCCAGCAAGTCCAAAATGAGTGCTACGATCCGTGAAACCTTATCAACAGGTAACCTGGATGCTTGCACGACCGTGTCAATCTCCACCCCCAGAAATGTGAGCTTGGTTGAAGGGCCCTCGGTCTTTTCGGGCGCTAAAGGGACACCAAGTTCCTTCATTAGCGTCTGAAATGTATTTAGGAGACGCGTGCATGTGTCCCAGCCCCGTTCACCCCCGAATAAGAAATCATCAAGGTAGTGGGCTACAGACCGAGACCCTGACCTGCGAACAAAGGCCCACTGCAGGAAGGTGCTGAAGCGTTCAAACGCCGAGCATGAAATGGAGCAGCCGAAAGGCATGGCCTTGTCAAAATAAAATTCACCCCGGAACTTGAAACCCAGCAACTCAAAATCACCCAGGTGCACTGGCAGGAGACGGAACGCGGACTTAATGTCGCACTTAGCCAGTAGTGCACCTGGGCCACATGAGCGCACCATGCGCAGGGGCTGGTCAAAAGATGTATACCTGACCGAACAGAGGTCATCAGGGATAGCATCGTTGACCGAACGGCCGGCCGGGTAAGACAAGTGGTGTATCAAACGGAATTCCCCCGGTGACTTCTTGGGCACTAACCCCAATGGGGAAACCTTGAGATTGGGAAATGGTGGGACAGGGAAAGGGCCAGCGACCCTGCCCGCATTAACCTCCTTAGCAATGCTTATGGCAGCCACCTCCTCCCTTCCCCTGAGTGACAACAGGTTGGGGGCATCTTGGGGGGACCTGTCCCCTGTGAAAGGAATGTGAAACCCCTGCTGGAAACCCTCAAGCAGGTAAGCTGCATCCGCCCTCCTCGGGTACATCGTGAGCCAACGCTCCAACATGTCCACATTAATTGGGGAGGGGGCCTTTTGCTTGACCAGCTCCCTCCGCGGCAGTTCTGCCTGCTCCCTGTCCACCTCTACCTCTGCCCCGTAGTCCGCCTGCCCTAGGACACGCGGAGGCGGCGTGGGGGCCAGCACAAGAGGGACACTCGTGCCTGTATCGACACTGCTTCCTGTTGCACGCACCATTGGCCGAGAAGCTCCAACACAGCAGGCGGGCTGGAACCCCCTGCCCCGCCACCTGGCGGGGTGCCTGGGCTGGAGCAGCTCGCTGGACCGCATGTCCACAATGGTACCTCTCCCCTGGCGCAGGGCGCGTGGGGGTCATGTACAGAAGCCACAGCTTCTGGCAGGGCTCATCCCACCTCATCTCTGGGTGTAGGGGCACTCTCATACGGAATTCTTCGTCGTAAGCCAACCACGACGGGCCAGGGAAATCAACCATCGCCCGGTATATGTTGTCCAAATACTGGACCATTGGATCGCCAGGTCAGGACGGGCCCTGAGGTACACCGCCATGTATATAAGGTACGCGGGTAACCAGTTGGCCCACGTGCGTGGCGGCTTACGTCGATGTGACTGCTCCTTGTCCTTCTCATCCTGCCCCTCCCTCTCCTCTTTGGTGGGTTCTCTATTCAAGAGGAAGAAAATGTCCACATACTCCCCCCGCCAGATCTTTTCCTTGGTGGCCTGGGCCAGATGATCCCCAAGGGGTAACGAATAACCTGCTGTCGGAAACGCCGACACCGGCACATTGACAGTGCTGGGCACCGTGAAAGGAGCCTGGACCAGCCCCGCCACCCCCAGTAGGTTCCCTGCAGGACAGGGTGCCCCGCCCCAAGTGGGGCCTTGGAGTGGTGGAGCTGTCCCCGGATGGGCCGGCGGCGGCTGAACCGCCGCCCCAGCCAGGCGAGGCCACGGCCACTGTACGCCTCCCCCCATTGTGGGTAGTGGTGTGGGTGCACTAGCTTGAACCGTATACTCACACGTTGCACCCCCATGGGCCGCCCCCACCGGGGGTTCCGGCCCACTGCGGGCATCGGAGCTCGCGACCGCAACCGAGCTTGTAGATGGGGCCTGACCACTACCTGCTGTCGGCACCTGTTGCGTGGGGAGCTGCAAGGCCGTGGCTGGCGCCGACCTACGTGCCTCAGGCAGCTCAACCCGTTCGACCGCCTGCCGAGAACCGGCAGGCGTTGCGTTGACCTGCAAACTAAAAGGTGCCCCGGATGGATTAACTATCCCCTAAAGATGCCTCCTGGGCCGCTACGCGGGCCAGTAGGGCATCAATGTTTACATAGCCCCCAACGCTGATGGGGGGCATAGGGCCGGCCGGCCCACTAGTCGCAGGTGCCGGGCCAGGTCCCTGGACCCCGGGGCCCGAATATGGCCATGCCCCAACCACAGGCCCCGGAGGGGCCGGGGGCATGCCCTGCCAGGGAAGGGAACCCAGCCAACCCCCATGGTTAAAGCCCACCGCTGGAAGCTGCAAGCCAAGGTCCGAAGGCCCAGCCTGGTTATGCACCAGGCCCGGGCCGGTGGCCGCTAATTGTGGGCTGGGGGCCGCAGCCCCTGCCGGGCCAGTCTGAGGCTGCCCAGCCTCAGGCCAGGGAGCAATCGACCCCATCCCACCGGTCCCGGTGGGCGCCCCCGGAAAGGGGGCCTGCTGAGGGGGCACAGTCGCGGTCCTCCGACCCGGCTGGCGCCTCCTGGAAGGGCGAGCCGCATTCGCCATCGCCTTCTTTTTGGAAGGCATTGCCGCGAATTGTTGGGAAGCCGAAGAAAAGGAGCGAAGAAAAAAAAACACTGCCCAAAAAAAGGCTTCCCAGCTAAAGTGAAGAGCGACGGAGCAATTGGGGAAAAACTTCTCCTCTCCGTCGCTTCGCAAAATGGCAGCGCGGCTGCCTCGTGGCCACCCCTTTTAAAGGGTGCTGGCCATGCCCCCTAACTACCCAGATGTCCAAGTCTGGTGGGGGGCCCCCGCAAAGAGCGCGGCGGCCATTTTGGCGCTGCGCTTGCATTCTCCCAATACGCTTCTAATACAAGATGGTGATCTAATGCTCGATTAAATTTGATTTTCTCCCAGTGATTTATGTTGCAGTTTAGTTCTTGATTGTTCCTTTGTATTTTTTATAATTGATGTCTAGCATCACCTTTCCCTCTTTAGTCCTTTGTATGACAGATTTCTTGTTTTTCAGTGAGTCTATCATCAGACATTTTTTAATTAGTCATTTTATCCTTAATTTTTTTAATTTACACCTCTGCTTGATAGATCCCACATGTGATGCTAATGCAGATATTCAAAGATAGTAAAAAAATTTCACAGGCACACATTGGGGGAGGGGAAATACCAGCAACAATCAGGTGTGTTTGTGTGCATAATTCTGAAGTGCATCTCTTTCTACACACAGTAAACAGTTGATTTTGATTTAGCATTTGCTTGATTTTGGTTTGTTGTTTTGCATTTTGTCTTTTCCCATTTGCTTTTGGGTTTATGAGTATAAATAATTGTCATATTAGAAAGTGAAGATTTTAGGTAGAGATTTGAGACTGAAACAAGACCAGTGCTTTCAGTCACCACAGTTAGAGAACTGCTTAGAACAAAGGCCAAAATGAAATGCCTTCCAGTGACAACCATTGCCTTTTGGCAGGATTGTATCCAGTTGAGGTTCTGGTGTGAGACCTCAGTCTGGGGCAGTTTGATTCTCCATCTAATATAACACCACTCTCTACTAAAGAAAATAGGATTTTATAAAAGAATGAGAAGAACTAACAATTTGTCACGAATAAGCAAATAAACTAGATTGAGAACTAGACTGAACAATAAGTTGTACAAAGCATTTTAGTGTCCTTTCCTGTAAAGGATGGAACTGTTGATGCAAGTGTTGGAGGCATACCTGGGTTTTGTTAATTCTGAGGAGGAAAGTCCCATGTTCTCATAGATCCTTTGAAGTATCCCTATTATCACATAGCTGTTATTCCAAACTTGATCTCTCTTCTTCCACTAATTGAGAGGCCCAATTTATTTTATATAACCTTATAAAGTAATTAAAAAACCAAAGCATAAACCTTTAAGCTTCTTAAAAACAAATAGAACTAGCCTCTAACACAACTTTTCATGGGGGAGATGGGGGGGAAAGTCTCCATCTTCAACTCAGGTCAGAATACCAAAATTGTTCTTAATCTGCTCAAACAAAAGATGTATGTAAAAAGTCAATAGGAATGGGACTTGCAGGTTAACTCAAATGGGGAACACCTCATTCACTCACTCACTCTCACACACATACATGAAAGAGGATCTTACTTTCATTTTTGAGTTCTTTAAATCCCCAAAATGCAAATGCTTTGTTATTATGACGAAAGGGACATGAGAGATCCAAGTGGCTTTCCCACTTTCATTTGCCCTTCCCTTCACCTCTTCTCTCAAATATTCCATCAAGTAGCCCCATGAGGGCTGCTATCTTCAGCCAATCAGGATCTGAATGAGAGGGGACTAGGGGTTTTTGAATCAGTAAAAGGCCTGGATCCCAGTGAGGAGGAGTAACTTGTGTCCTTTCTTTGCTTCAGCATGATTGTGCTACCTGCCAACTCTCTCAGGAGATTGATACACTGCAAAGCCATTGTCTCAGACTCCTCAGTGAGAAATCATTGCTGCCGCCACCACTTCTGTGCATGTGAGCAAGCATGCACGCACAGGCACACAAAGAAGGATGCCTGCAGATTGTGAAAGCGAAGCCTTTCCCTTTCCCAATTGCTGGTACTTTGCCTGTGGGACATCTCCTCATTCAGGGTGTATGCCTTTGCATGTTTACACATGTGCAGGCTGCAGAGAAGCAGAATAAACATAAATAGGAGGAACTCAGAGAAGAGACTGAAGGGAAGAAGAGAGATGAAGAAGTGCAGAAGATTGCTGCTATCAGGTGTCTATTGCTTTAAGGGGCTGTGGCTGCCTCCAATAAATTTCCTTGGGGACAAGAGCAGATGGACAAGAGGACAGTGAAGGGGAGTGCTGTGTGCCTTTGAGAGTAACTAAATTCGGGGTTCCACATACTGTTCCTTCCTCCCTCTTTTCCTGTTTCTCTTTTTATTTCTTCCATTTTGACTGGTTCATTTTTTCAGGGTACCTTGATCCGTTTGCCATGACTCCCCTCTACCCTGGCTAGACTTACAGTAGGCACAAAGGGGGAAAGTGGAATAAAAGAAATCTAAACATGTTTTACCAAATGACTGGTACAAAAAAATGAATGAAGCATCCCCTTCAAAGAACTCGATACTAATGAAACCTGGAAGTTTACTCCCTTCCAATCAATATGTAAAGGTTTTCACTTCATTCCTTCTTTTTTGCTTTATCAGTTAACTGTTGATTTCTAATTTTATGGCTAGATGATTTTAATTCTTCCAACTCTTATTCTAAATATTTCTCTTTATATTACTGCTACAAGTTGCAGGATAACATCAGAAAGGATGGGAAATATGATCCAGAACGGTGAAAAAAAAATTTTTTTGTGTGTGTGCTGTTGATAAAAGCAATGAAATCTGATAATAATGTGCAACCTATTATTTATTTACTCAGTTGTAAGTATAAGTCCTTTTAAAATACAGTATTCTGCTTGTATGCAAATCTTGGCACAGGTAATTGCAGAAAAACACTTGGTGGTGGTGGTGGTGGTGGTGGTGGTGGTGGTGGTGGTGGTGGTGTGTGTGTGTGTGTGTGTGTGTGTGTGTGTGTGTGTGTGTGTGTCTGTGTACATGTACATGTGCATATGCATATGCATATGCGTGTGTGTGTGTGTGTGTGCACGCCCACGCCCATGTGTGCATGTGTGCATGCATGCAAACACACACTTCACGCCAATCAAAAAAGATGAGACAAATATTCTATTCACCACCCTGTTTGATCTTTACATTTCCCCCTTTTACTTCAATTTATAGGGTGGGAAATAAATGTCACCTCCAGAACTAGCTTTTTGGGGGCCTTTTGGGGAGTGATTGCGAAGGAAGGACTTTGGATGCTTAAGGCCATTATGTAAAATCTCTTGGATTTCCCACCCATATTCACCCTTCATATGGGGCAAATGTATTGCTAATAATGTACTGCATTGATTAGACTACAGATGTTTCAAATTTCTGTTTTTGGTAATGACATCTTTTTTGTGCTCTTATATGTGCCATCTCTGCAAGCTGAATTCTGGAATTGCTCCATATTCTGAGAGAGAAAGTAGAGTGAGATATTTGTCACTAAACAGTTTGGAAGATGCAGCATTATTTGGCAAGTTCCAAGAAGAAAATTCATGTAAATCAGCATTCTTGTAGGATAAATCAATTTCTAATTATGCCTAGTTTTGGGAAAATTCTGAATTATCTGAAACAAACAAAAGTAATGTAGTTTTATGTTTGTGCATGTGTTTGCCATTTTATATCACCCCACCCCGCACCCGGCAAAACTAAATGCTAGTACTGAATTTAAATTTCCTCGGACAAGCTACTTTGCCAGGCCATTCTCTTACTTAGCCTCACTTTTTCCAGCATCGTTGTGGTATCTCTGCTGAGTGTAGATGGCATCATAATGTTGGCTTTGCAGACTGTCTGAAATCTGTGGAGGCTGCAGAATGATATTGTAGTTTGCAGCACTCAAAAAAAAAGCTTAAAGTCATACTGAAGGAAAGCTAAATTGAACATTCATGCACCGATATTATTCTAAAAAAAGTGCTATATCACTAAGTGATACCTTTTGTACAATTAAAAAAATATTCTAAGTGGTTAACAATCATTTAACACAGTATGTGAGATTTCCATTATTTGTCTTTTATAGTTCTTTCTTTTATAGTTCTATGGGTGAAAATGGTAAAATGAAACCTCTGTGAGGGAAAACTCTTGAATGGAGAAACCTTTTAAATGTCTCTTCCCTGCATGTTCTTGCCTGGCTAGCATTCTTTCCATCAGGCAGCCTAATACAGTGCCAGATGGGCTTGATTTTGTGGCATGTGCCTTAGCTAAGCATGTCACAGACCAACTGGGGGATGGACAGCAGTAGGTTATGTCCCTGTAATCATTTCTAACAGATGCTCAAGCCTTGTTGCCATTCGTTCTGCAGTTACAGAATACACAAGGCATAAAACTATCCTCTGGGTTACTCAGTGCCAGGCTGATCCAGAACAGATTTGGGTGCAGTAAAAAATAAAAAGGCCTATACTTTGTCTGTCAAAGGCTGTGAAATTTTTTCCTAGTGTAACTAGGACCACTGCTAACCAAATTTACTGGCACACTGCTTTGAGTATTGGGCTATTATAAGGATCATTTCTCCCTTCTAGCCACCAGTAGAAACCCCGTAGAAAGTCATTTACCTGTTGGCAGTGAGTGGGAAGTGATCGCCAGACACAGGTTGGTTGCGAATTCCAAGGTTTGGAGCCTGCTGAGATTTCTTTTCTGCCTTGTAATGTTCAAAGACAAATTGGATGCTTCAACCATGCTGTAATTTAAAGGCTCTGTTTTTCCCTTTCACGTATGCAGTCCAAGCAGGATAGGTTGGCTGCAGTTATATATTGCTCACTTTTAGGACTCTGCACATGTAAACACTGGAGATTATTCAAATGTGAGTCAATCCTAAAATGTACAGATCATTAAAGAAAGTATTGAACCATTTACTTATAGAACTGGCATAGATTAATGGGGAATGGAGCCATCCTTTTAAAAATGGAACTACACATTTATGAAGTTTTTTAAAAGTACAGTCGAAATACTTAACATTTGGGGGGAATGGAGGCCTAGTTCAACTTCATTAATACTATTTAAAAGCATACAGAGTTTTTTTTCTGAAGGGGGTGGGGAGAGTTGGTTTAATAAAAATAATCCAAACTGATAAGAAGCTCAAACACAACATTCCAGACATTACTGTGGTTGAGAAAAAAATTGCTTAAGCTGATTGATGTGAGGATCCCAATAAAAGATCAGCAGATATCAGGATTTGAGAACCAAAGAACACCATTTATGTGAGAAAAGGGCAACCACGATACCAGTAGTAGTAGGAGCACTGGCCCTAATTCCACAAAGGTTGAAAAAACATCTGAGTGCAATTGACATTCATATAATCACAATAGAGCAGTTGCAGGGAGAAGCACTACTAGGTAACAGTTACATTGTCAGAAGATACCTGTAAAACTTTATTACTGCAGAAGCAATGAGGAGTCTCATTACCCGATATGTTGTAGTAGTGGCGACAGGTGCCATGCGGCATGAGAAGAAACTGCTACTGCTGCTGCTGCTGCTGTAGTGACTTAGCATTTATATTGTTCTCTTAGAGTCTTTAAAATCTCTCCAAAATTATCTCAGTAATTTTTACAACACACATATATGGAAAATCAGCACAGTTATTCCCATGTTGCCAATGGTAGACAGTAAAAGAGCCATAGTATTCCCAGGACCATTTTTGTCATCGACGGCTACTCGTATCTGAACCCACATTTTTTCCTGGAGGTAATTTTCTCAGCTTGTGGATGTGTCTCTGGTGACTCCACAAACCAATCCTGGCATGGAACGAGTGACCACACACAGTACACTGAATAGATGATGGAGGATGTGGTTGGGTTTGACAAATCTTCCATGCTTGTTGCTTAGCTTCTTCATGTCTGTGGCATTCCCTTTCAAAGTGATCGGTAGCAGCAGAGATGGTATGGCACCAAAGGGGGCGATATTCAACCATTGTCTCCCAAGTTTGTGAGTTTATACCTTAAACCTTCATGGTTTGTCTCAGCTGGTCCTTATAGCATTCAGAGGAGTTCTATGAGGTCTTGTACCCAAGCTACGTTCCCTGTAAAGTATTTGGCGAGGAAGCCTGGAACCATCCATATGGCGGACATGCCCTATCCATCTAAGGCAATGGCCTATGATGGAAGCTATCATGATTGAAATCTCTTTATCTCGTGATTTCACCGTGCCTTTCTGTTCAAATCTCACTATGCTGCCTCATTCACCATCCATGGCCTGTCTCAGACTGTATGGGGCAATTCCCCTTATGAATTCCCCTAGACTCTATGTGGCGTTTAGGCTAGTGAAACTGTGCAGAGCTCAGATTAGGTAACTTTTCATGGTCTATGTAGATGGTCCAGTCAGCCCCTTATCCAAATTCAATAAACACAAAGGATCTATATTTTATGAGTTTTATTCAAAGTGAAATAAAGAAATGAATATAGCATAGGAAATCAGACTTGCAGTCTAGTCATTCAAAATACACAAAAATAATAAAACTATTCTTAGGTAGGCCTTTGGCCTTCTTTACTCATGGCTCCATTGCGTGAGGCCCTTCCCCTGGCCTTCCACGGTGAAAGAGAAAGTACCTCCCTCATACTTTCCTTTTATTTTCACCATATTAGCCTTCCCATGTGTGGGGCCTCATCCAATTGAAATTAGTTTACTCTAAGGAACACATTCTATTCCCAGGGTGTTTCGGTGGGCAAACGCCTCAGAGGAATGTACAGACCAGAGGGCTGGACTTTCCCTTGACAGAAGCTTTGGTGCTGTTTACATTTGGTTTCTTGAGAACTGTGATGTTGGTGACATAGTCATCCCACTTGATGTTCAGGACGGATCTTAGCTTCTGTTGGTGAAAGTGCTTAAGCTTTTTGATGTCTTGGTGATAGAGGGTCCATGTTTGACAGCCATACAATAACGTTGAGATAACAGCAGCTTAATATATTATGAGTTTAGTCTGGATTGTTAAATCTTTGTTCATGAAGACCTGGTGTGATAGACGCCCAAGGGCAGGAAGGGCAGCATCAATTCTCTTCACCACATACTGTTCACAGGTGCAGTTTTAGACAGGTTGCTACCAAGGAAAGAAAACTGGTCTGCCTGTTCTAGTATCGAATTTGAGATGGTAATGCTGAACTCTGGAAGGGCTGTCCTGACATGCCATGACCATTGGGAATCAGAATAAGTGGTTCCTCCTCTGCTCATTTTGCCATTGGGCTCAATATGATGGTTTCCAGTGGCATTTCCTCCACTGAGGAGAACCATCACCCTACCTAAAGGGGCTCATCCACACATAGCCATTGGACCTTTTAGGGAGTCAGGTTATTTACTGCTGCCCAGCACTTGGTGTTTTATAAAGTATAATTACTGTATAATTACTGTCTTCTCTCTCGCTCCGGGTGGGTTGGAGAGGAGGAGTTTTACTGACCTCCCCCTGGGCATCCACAGTGTGTTACTGACCTCCCCCTGGGCATCCACAATGATGAATGGGCAGCTGGGGCCTTGGTTGCCGTTCCTTCCATGTCTCGCTCATATTGCTTTTAAATATAGAATTACTCAGACCCATCTTCCACACCCCAACTCTTGTGAGTTATTTAATTGTTTTTACCTTAGGTAGGGTGTGGCTTGGGGACCTACCTGTGGTCCACCAGTTACGAATGACCACTTTGTGCTATTGTTGGGGCAAATTGCCAGCTTCATGCTCTTGTGTTGCGATAAAGTAAGATGAGGGAAAACTGCAACCTCCTGAGGGATATTGGAAAAGCAGAAATATATTAATTAATTATGTGTCATCAAGTCAGTTCTGACATGGGGTTTTCTAGGTATACAGAACTCAGATGTAATTTACCATCCTCTTCTTCTGGGACTATACAGCTCACTCAAGACCACAAAAACTTCCTCTTCTCTCAGGAGACACAGAAAGAAATTGAACACTGGCTTTGCAGCCAGATACCTAACTGATTCAGCTGCCATATAATTATGAATGTCATTTTATAAGGGGTGTATAGTCCTCTTTCCTTTTAGAAAGGAAGAATGGATTAACATATGCCCTCTGCAGAGGGGAAATGACCTAACATTTTTAATTAATACAATAGTAATGTAAATTTAATGACTTAAATATTTTCAAATTTCATTATTAGTAGTAAGGAGTTAAGTTTCCAATTTCTAACATTTAATTTTAATGAATTAATTTTAAAAAGTTTAACCTATGATTCCCAACTCAGGGTTTTAGGTAGCTAAGTACCACTTTAAAAATGGATGTGAAGAAAGCAACAATTCTTCACTATGAATTTATTCAACTTCTATTAATGAAGTTAAATGTTTACTAAGATGGGAGCAAAAAGCTCAATATTTATGTCTGATTCTAGGATAGTGCAGTGATCACATTCACTTTGAACCCTGACATAGTTGTTCAGATGGCCCTGTTTTGGAAAGATGCCTATTGCTATTGCACTCCTTAAACTACCTAGGGGACCCTTTTAATGGGCTTGCATGTAACAGACAGACAGACAGATAACATTCATTTTATTAATTTTTTTTGCTAGTTTTCATTCTGGAAATGTGTACTGGGGTAAAGAGGAAGTGTATATAAATTGGATCTCTGGCACTAATTGGAAATATATATTCCAAGAGTGAGAAACAGCCCATTTTTCTAATAGTCTGAGATTTGGACGTTATTACTGAAATACTGGCAAATCCACACATCAGTGTAAATTGTCTGGCTGCATCTGTCAACAGGCACCTAGAGCAATAATAAAGGGAGAATAGCTCTTCATAAATATCCAATACCCTAATTATCAGAGCTTGACTTAATATGGCAGGCTAATAAAATTGAAGTTTTCTTTGCAATGAAAAATCCACACTTTACTCTTGGAGAAGTGACTGCAGTGTCACTTCATCTTCTTCTTCATCTTTTTTGAGGGGCAGGGAAGCAGCGCATGAAGTATATTGTCAAAAATTATGGTTGGGGAATATGAAGCCATTAAATATTTTATCACATTGGCAATACAGTTGTTGAAAGTATGAGCCTTAAATCTGTCAGCCTCTCCCCTTCCACCTCCCAAATTCTTTTCAATAATATAAGAATTCAAGTTGTAGTGAAGCATCCCTTCTACTCCTTAGTGTGTTATAATGTAAGGCGTACCATGAATTATATAATGGTTTTTGAACTGGAGTTTAAAATATCATGATTGGATACCTCTGGAGAGGAAACAGTAATCATGTGCTTGGGTTAATTAAGGCTTCACCCCAATGAATTCAAGCAGGCTTACCTGAAGACAATTTCCAAACAAAATGGTCTGCTGCATCAAAATCAGAGGTTTGCAAGATCTTAAAGACCAAGGTCTCAAATCGTCTTGTAGCACAAGCAAGGAGTAATGCTCCATGCATTGCTAGACTGCAATCACACAAGCCAAGAAGATCATCCTATTGAAAAATTCAACTGTTGAAACAAGTGAGCTTATGCTTGCCCAAGGAAATACTAAATACCTGCTTGCGCAAGCTCTGAAAAACTGGCACCCATTGTGCAGATGATTCAGTGGCCAAGCAGAAAAAAGCATTCTAACCTAATTTATTATAACATGATTTAATTTTTTTGTGGAGGATAGATCACTTCATCAGATACCTGAAGTGTTACCTAGAGGTTTTCTATATAACTCTTTGTACATCAGATCAACAATAGTATAGAGCACAAAAGCTCACATTATAATAACTCCATGCTGTTGGGCCTTGCTTCTCCTTCTGAGCAGATGTGAATAAGATAGTGCTCTAAGGGACTAGTGTGAGCTTCAAAGTGACTTCTAATTATGTGAATGATTTATGGCGAGCCACTATCACTGAATAAACCCTGGGCATAGGGCAAGAAAGAGAGAGAAGCTGGTGGTAGCCTTCTATTTGTTCTTGTCATAGAGGATCAAGACACTGAACACAAATCTAAAATCACTGAAAGGTACTTGAAGCAGGAGCATTCTCAGGAAAAAAATGTTGAAAGTTAATTAAGAAATGAACATTAAAAGGATCTGGGGGCAGGGTTGCACAGAGCAGACGGTGCCATGGAAACCCCTAAGCCAGATTTGGTATCTGAAAGCATGAAGGTTGCTTTCTATGTAGAAGGCTGTGTCTGAGACCTTTTTCTTCTTTAGTCACTTTTTATCAATAAGGTATAAGAGATCTTGCTCCTTCAAGGTTTTTGGCCTGCCATTTTTCCTGCTGCTCTCTCTAGAATGGTTTTCCCTTCCTTTTGTTCCTGCACTTTACTCTGGAAGATGTAGGCATGAAGCCATTCATTTTTTATCTGAAATATGTTAGTACTTAGTGGACAGACAAAGGATGCTTTTCCATCTCGCCGTTGCATGTGCTTGATCAGCATAAAAACGGGATAAAGTAGTTAGGAACTCAAATTTATTTTGGATACTTTCAGTGGAATCCATAAAATTCTGATTAGATTTTTCGTTAATAACTTATTGTGATGTTGGATCAACATGAATGTGTTAGTCAGGTAAATCCTGCTCTTTGTTAGCTCTGCTCTGCTGTTTGCTATCTCACAGAGCTGCAAAGTTAAAGGAAGAAATGGCTAGCTAGACTGCATTATGTACAATCCCTCTTCAATGGAATGCAGGAGAGGAAGAGACTATGAATTTGCAAAAGCAGGCATTTGCCGAATTTCATTTACACAGCTAACTAACTTAGATTTTTCTCTCACCCTTGAGATTGGATTCTAATAATTTTGCCAATGCAGGCACACATTATTTCAGGGAGAGAAATTGATCCCAGCTTTAATTGCAGGAATCTTCAGATTTAAAAGCCTAAAACACCTCAGGAGACCTCCAGGGCACCCATGGGCTGTAGGGACACTATATCTTGCATTGATCCTTGCCCCTCTTGGATTTTAAAAGCAGCCAGTGATGGGGTGTCTAGACATGTTGGGGAGATCGTTCTCGTCCTGTTATGAGGGCTATGTGCCAGCAAATTAATGGAGATGATCATTCAACCTATCCTTAAACCTCCTATTTATTGACCAATGATTTGAATAACTATCGGCCAGTCACTAACATCCCATTTATGGGAAAGTGATGGCAAGTGTGATGGCAGAGCAACTACTGGTTCAGACCTCACTTTAGCACTGGGACAATATTGGCCTCTGTTGTGTCTAGAACAGTATCCCTTTAAACATTGGAGCACTCGAAGGAGTGGACATAATAACTACCAGCTGTAACACTGTAACCTTCTGTATCAGGACGCGAGCTAATGTCCACCAGGTGGCAGTAGCGAGCGTCCAGCTCACATGGTTCCAATTCTCCAAACAACTACAGCGCGGGAAGATTCCCGCCACCACCTCACCTGGACAAGAAGGGCGTGACAGGGAATGACGTCACGCAGACAGCAGCCAATGGGCTGTCGAGGAGCCACATTCAAATGTATAGTCACCGTATATATTGAGCTGTTCATCCACCATTACCACATGTTCCCCCGGACCATCATGCAATAAAGATGTGTTAAGCCAACCCTTCGGCTGTTCGTATTGTCTTGGTTCTCATACACTAAACTGGCGATGAAGGTGGGATGATGGATCCCCACGGAATCAAGACAACGCGGGCCGGTTTCGACATCAACAAACCGGAAGAATGGGAGCTCTTTGAAATGGACTTCCAAAGCGCACTGATGGTGTCCGACATCACAGACGAGGGGAAGAAGAGGGCCATGCTCATCAGGATGCTTGGGTTCCCTGCCATGAAAGTACTGGTGGACCTGGTGTCACCGAAGAAGGTGAACGAAGTGCCGGTCAAGCAGCTCCTGAAAGCGATGCGCGACCATTTCCAGCCCTCGGTTTCGATGTTTTCGGCTCGAGACGCGTTCTGGAAGAGAGTCCAGGCGCCGGGTGAGTCCGTGGCTGCCTTTGCAGCGGCCCTCCGGTTGGCCGCCGGCCCATGCAAGTGGGAGAACCTGGAAATCGCCCTCAGGGACCGCATGCTGTGCGGCCTGTGGGACGAGGAGGTCCAGCGAAAGCTGATGAACCAGGAGCCGCCCCTGACGCTGCACGAGGTCATGAAGGAGGCGCAGGCGGCGGAAGCCACGAGGGCCGGAGTCAAGGGATTCAGAGCAAGGCCCCCACATACCGACAAGGCGGCGGGCCCGGTGCAGGCGGCCAGGTGAGCGCCACAATCCTCCACGGAGAGCAGCGAGGGCGAGGACGTCTGGAAGGTACGGAAGGATGGCCGACGTTGCGACGGCTGTGGGGCGGCCCATGACCGCATCAAGTGCCTGTTCCGGAAGGCCGAGTGCCACAACTGTGGACGCCGAGGGCACATAGCCAAGGTTTGCAGACGGTGGCGCGGAGACCAGAGAGGCTCGACAGACCGCTCACCGAGATTCCAGGAAGGCGCCTGGCCCTCGAGGAAGCAGGATGGCGTGGGCCACACCTCCGACGACAGCGACGACGACGCCCCAGTTCACAGCGTGTCCTTAGGACACCCCCGTTACTTTGTTGAGGTACTGGTGCAAGGGGTCCCCGTTAGGATGGAGATAGACTCGGGTTCTTCATATTCAATCATTTCCAAGAGGGAGTTTTTGGGAATTTCCCCCAACATGCGGCCCAGGCTCAAAGCACTGAGGTCTATGCTGTGGGACGTGCAGGGAAATAGCATTCCGGTGTTGGGGGTTGGAAAATTCAAGGTCCAATACAAGCGGCACGCCGCGGAACTTCCCCTGGTTGTCCTCAAGGGGGAAAGCTGTAGCCTTCTCGGGACTCAATGGTTTAAGCCCCTGGGTTTGTTCATTGGGGGGGTGCATGCCGTTGGGACTGACCCAATACAAGAGGTGTGTGACGCGCATCCCGAAGTGTTCAAGAAGGGACTCGGAAAATTCAAGGGACCCCCAGTCACGTTCGACCTGGACCCGGAGGTCCGCCCAATAAGACTCAAACCGTGCAGAGTGCCTTTTGCACTCAAGGACAAGATAGAGGCGGAACTGGACAAATTGGTGGGCCAGGGGATTCTTGTTCCTGTTGATTCAGCGGAGTGGGAAACTCCGATTGTAGCAGCGCTGAAGGCCAACGGGGAGGTTCGCATATGCGCAGATTACAAATGCACCATTAATAAGGCGATACGCCCAAATGCATATCCGGTACCGGTGATCAGCCACCTGCTGGCCAGGTTACATGGGGGAGGTGTTTTGCAAAACTTGACCTGGCACAGGCATATCAGCAGCTCTCGGTAACCCCAGCTGCGGCTGCTGCGCAGACGATAGTCACTCATAAGGGGGCGTTGCAGGTCACGTGCCTACAGTTTGGCGTGAACTCGGCGCCAGGTATCTTCCAATCGCTCATGGAACGCCTCTTAAAGGGCCTAGAGGGGGTCTTACCATACTTTGATGACGTGTTGATAACGGGGGGAGCGAGTCTGAATTGGCTGAGAGGCTAGACAAAGTACTGACGATATTCGAAAAGGCGGGGTTGATGCTGCGGAAAGACAAATGCGTCGTCTTCGCAAAAGAGGTTGAGTTCTTGGGTTTCCGGGTAACCCCTGCAGGAATCAAACCCTCCAAATCAAAGGTGGCCGCCATTCAAAATGCTCCTCGCCCCACCTCCAAGCCCGAATTGCAGTCGTTCCTAGGGCTCCTTAACTTCTACCATTCCTTCCTGCCTCGGAAGGCATCGGTAGCGGAGCCGCTCCACAAGCTTCTAAAAAAGGACGAGGCGTGGAAATGGGGCGAGAGCCAAGAGAGAGCATTCAATGACTTGAAACAACTCCTAGCCTCAGACGCTATATTAACCCATTTTGACCCAAAGAGGCCAGTAGTCCTGATATGTGATGCGTCCCCAGTGGGGGTGGGGGCGGTTCTGTGCCATGTGATGGAAAACGGGCGGGAGGCCCCGGTGGCATTCTACTCCAGGTCCCTGTCTCAGGCAGAGCGAAATTACGCACAGACAGACAGGGAAGCATTAGCAATAATCGCTGGGACCAAAAAGTTCCACGATTTCCTCTATGGCCGCCCCTTTACCATCGTGACTGACCACAAGCCCCTGCTAGGCATTTTTACTGCAGACAAGCCCACGCCACAGATCCTGTCCCCTAGGATGCTTAGGTGGGCCATTTTTTTAAACGCGTACCAGAATGCGCTGGTGTATCGCCCTGGAAAGGACATATGCCACGCGGACACCCTGTCGAGGTCACCCGTCCCCCACACAAGCAGCCACGTGTGCGAGGTGGAGCAAGACCACCAAGTGCTCATAATAGAGGTCTTGGATTCACCCCCCATAGTGCCCGCAGAGATCGCCAAGGCGACAGGCAAGGACAAGACGTTGGCCCTGGTTAGTTCTTGGGTGCAGAAAGGGTGGCCAACGTCCTCCCCGGCGGCGGAGTTCGCCCCATTTTTTCGAAAAAAGCTAGAATTGTCCTTAGAGAGGGGGTGCCTTTTGTGAGCCAGCGGGTAATCGTCCTTGAATCCCTGAGAGCTAGGGTGCTTAAGCTGCTGCACGTCAGCCACCCTGGAATTGTCCGCTCCAAGTCACTGGCCAGGAGCTACTTCTGGTGGCCCCAGTTGGACGCCGATATCGAGCACATGGTGGGCACTTGCGCGAGTTGCCAGAGCTCCCGGCCTGAAGAAGCTCATCTTCCGCACAGGGAATGGGACATGGCAAGGGGGCCGTGGTCCCACGTGCACATTGACTTTGCGGGCCCCTTCAGAGGATCACTTTTTCTCTTCATAGTGGATGCTTACTCCAAGTGGTTGGAGGTAATCCCAGTTGCGAACACCTCCTCAGCCACAAAAGTTAAACATTTGCACAGGGTGTTCAGCACGTTCGGTATACCCGACACCCTTATTAGTGATAACACTAGTTGCTTCACGTCCGCTGAGTTCAGGGCATTCACCGAGATCAACGCCATCCGGCACATCACCTCCGCACCCTTCCACCCGGCGACAAATGGCCAGGTAGAACGCCTCGTGCGTACCACCAAAGACGCGCTGAGGCGCATGGGCCCCAGGGATTTAAACCTACAGTTGTGTCAGTTTTTACTGGGATACAGGGTAACCCCCCTAGCGTCAGGGTATTCGCCCGCAGAACTCCTAATGCGCAGGAAGCTGACTACGATACTGACCAGGCTAGACCCCACGAGGGTGGAAGACACTGGGAGGAACATTGGGATAGCGGGCACAAAGAGTTTCAAAATAGGCGCACCGGTTCATTGCAGAAACTACGCCAGCGCAGGGCCAGCCTGGGTCCCGGGCGTAGTCATTGGGCAGACAGGCCCCGTGTCGTATTGCATAGAGACCAGCACAGGTCTACTCTGGAGGCAACACGCAGACCAACTCCGGCGCCGGATCTCCGAAAACCAGGGCGCAGACAGCGCAGAAAAGGATTCAACGTTAGGGTTCTCCCCCACCCGTTCAGCCCAAGGGGGAGGAGAGGGGGGCCAGTGGTCCCCACCACGGGGGGAAGGGTCCCCACCAAGGGGGGAAGGGAATAAGTTTGTCCCCATAGATATCCTGAGAGATACCCCCATAGATACCCCAGTAGATGATTTTGAGTTTGAGTTACAAAACCGGGGGGGGGGTTCGGAGTGGTCCCCCACCCATCCAAGCGAGAAGCGGGGTTTTGCGTTAGCCCCCAGTGCCCCCGATTTTCCCACAATGGAGTTCTTCCCTACCCCGAAAGCCGCGGAACTGCGGCAAGTCGTTAACGAGTCTCCCTCTCCCATTGCAGGACAAGAGGCCAGGGAACAAAGAAGCGATAGCGCCCCCGGGACAAGCCAGCCAGCCTTGCGCCCAAAACGCGTTTGCAATAAACCATATTGGATGAGAGACTTCGTCTCATCCTAGGGGGGAGGGATGTTGTGTCTAGAACAGTATGCCTTTAAACATTGTAACACTCGAAGGAGTGGACATAATAACTACCAGCTGTAACACTGTAACCTTCTGTATCAGGACGCGAGCTAATGTCCACCAGGTGGCAGTAGCAAGCGTCCAGCTCACATGGTTCCATTCTCCAAACAACTACAGCGCGGGAAGATTCCCGCCACCACCTCACCTGGACAAGAAGGGCGTGACGGGGAATGACGTCACGCAGACAGCAGCCAATGGGCTGTCGAGGAGCCACATTCAAATGTATAGTCACCGTATATATTGAGCTGTTCATCCACCATTACCACATGTTCCCCCGGACCATCATGCAATAAAGATGTGTTAAGCCAACCCTTCGGCTGTTCGTATTGTCTTGGTTCTCATACACTAAAGCCTCCTTGTTGGATGACCTTCTGGGGGAGGCCAACAGGGGTAAATCTACCCTGTTGGTCCTCCTGGATCTCTTATCAGCCTTTGATACTGTCAACCACAGTATCCTACTGGACAGGCTTTGGTATAGGGTATAGCTCAGGAGAAACTATCCACAACCTGGGTCCAACAGTATGAAGTCCCTCGGGGATTGGCGATCTCCCTGATGCTATTTAACATCTATATGAGGCCACTGGGATAGCATCAGGAGATTTTTGAGTCTGCTTTCACCAGTACACTGCTGATACACAGCTCTATCTCTCCTTTTCCACCTCAGCAGTGGATGTCATCCAGAACCTGGAGGAGTGACTGAAGGCAGTCATGCTGTAGATGGTGATAATTGGCTGAGTCCGAACCTAGACAAGATGGAGGTGAGGATTCTCCTTAGACTTGGTGTAGGACATCTCTCTCCCTTTGAAAGTTTATGTAATCTGGGCATGCAGCTTCACCAATTGCTAACTCTGGAAAATGAAGTGTTATTGGTAGTCAAGTCCTCATTTTTGCATCTTCAGTGCATAAACCAGCTCCTCTGTTTCCTGGACAGGAAATCCAGGCTAGCATTAACCTATGCACCGGTAATTTCCAGAATCGACTATTGCAATGCCCTTTATACTTGAAGCTGGCATGGAGACTTCAGCATGTACAAAATACAGTTGCCTGACAATGGTTGCTTTGACCATATCAGTCTGCATTGGTTGCCCATGGTGCTCCATGCACTACCTCTTCAAAAACTGTTGGTATGGGGGGGGGGGGGAATTGCGATATGAAGTAATATCTTCAGTCTTGTTTCAGGATAGAAATCCTTTCTTATTCCAGATCAGATCACTGGTCTATCTAGCTCAGTTCTCTTTACATCGACTGAAAGTGGCTTTCTAGGGCTTCTGACACTAGTTTTTCCTAGCCTAACCTGCAAGTTGAAGAGAGTATTTGGGATGTTTTGCAGATGTCTTACACACATTATTTTCCATGATATTCTATGTATTCAGAATTTTTTCTCTTTTATACAATGTACAAAACCAGCTTGACCTTGCTTTATTCTTAGGAATTCTCGAGATAAAGTAACCAAATATCTTTGCTCCCTACTTGTCTGAGTAAACCACCAGTTGCCCTGAATTCCCTACACCATCCACTCTGTCATTGTTCCCTGTAGCTCGTAGCTCGTTGGAAATAATACAGAAGCTTTGGAACACTGTGTGAACATTTGGGTTTTTCTTCTTGCTTTAAATCTCCCATTGACCTTGGATCTATCCTTTGTAATGAAAGTAATTCCAGGACTGTGTTAATTGGTTTTTGTTACTTGCTTAGCTCAGTTTTTTACACACATTTTCTGATTTGTGGAGTCAGTTTGGGTGTTGAGTGCAGTAAAATGGTCTTACTGACTTATTATTGACATCGGAACTATAGAGGCAAAAACTCAGTGACAAGTCCTCCCTCTGCCTTGGCCTTGAGCAGGGGCTTAAAGGGAGGCTATGCTGGAGGGGCTTCTCCATTGCCTGGGACTCTGGAGGCCAGCTGGAACAACTGCAGGCATCAGGGCAGCCTCCAACACCGGCGTCCTGAGCCCTCCCTTCCTCCTCCTTCCTCTGCCTTGAGTGGAGGAGGCGGGGAGTTGAGAGTCCTATGGCCCACTGGGGGTGATGGGGGGAGATATGGGCCATGGGAGGGAGGGAGAGTTAGAAGGATTGAGGGACTAACTTGCCTGCCAGGGAATAGCGGCAGCAGTCTGTCTGAGGCTGGCTTGGAGGTCCATGGGGATAAAATTAAGGTGACGATTCGAGATGGCTTTGAAAAGCCGGCCCACCGCCGTCGCTACTGCGGGTGGAATGTCTCACCCCAGTTGAGGGTTCGAGGTAGATTTGGAAGAATGCCCCACCACTTCCATCACTGCCGGAGCCTTGCGGAGGGTGGTGGGGGGAGTGGGTGGGGCTGTTTTATATGGGGGTGGGAGGGAGGGAGGGAGAGACTGCCCAGCCAGCCAGGAAGGAGAGGCAGCATTCTGTCCAAGGCAATCAGGGAGGCTCCGGGGGCCAATATAGAGGTTGTGATGGGCATGGGGCGATATTGCGGGTACCGAGGGGTGGGCCGCACTCCGGGAATGCGGGGCAGATGCTTAGTATCTGTCCCTCGTTCCAGCCCCCCGGTTACACCTCTAGGTCCTGAGCAGCTGACCCAGGGAGACCCTGCCCTTCGGCTGCTGCTGATGAATGCCAGGTCAGTATGTAATAAGGCCCCCCTGATACAAGATTCCATTATGGGGGAGCGGGCCGACCTGGCATGTATCACTGAGACCTGGCTGAGACCAGAGGATGGGGTTCCTCTGTCAGAAATGTGTCCAGCTGGGTTCAGTATTTGGCACCAGCCTAGGGATGAGGGTAAGGGCGGTGGCGTTGCCATCATAGCCAGGGAGTCACTGGGAGTCGCCAGGGCTACCGCTACACAAATTCTGGGTTGTGAGGCCCTGCTTCTGCATCTGGGCTCTAAGGGTCAGTTGGGAGTCTTACTCCTGTACCTGCCCCCTTGCAGGGTAAGGGACTCCCTGCTTGAGCTCCTCGAGGCCGTCTCAGCGTTGGCGTTGGAGTTCCCTAGACTGATGGTTCTGGGGGACTTCAATTTGCCTTCGCTGGGGACTGGCTCCGAGGTGGCTCAGGAGTTCATGGCTTCCATGGCAGCTATGGACCTGATTAAGGTAATTCAGGGCCCGACCAGGAGCAGTGGCCACACACCAGATTTAATCTTTTTGTCGGAGTGGTGGCAGAGTGATCTGAGACTACGGAAATTAGACATAACACCTGTGCCATGGTCAGATCATTATTTGATGGCTCTAGACTTCCTGGGTGCGACGCTTCATCGTAGGGAGGCAGGGCCTATTAGAATGGCCCGCCCCCGACAACTGATGGATCCTGATGGATTCCAGAGGGAACTGGGGGATTTCCCCCTGGATCGGCAACACGATTCGCCCGAGGTGCTGCTTGACCTGTGGAACAGGACGGCAACAGCAGCCTTGGATGAAATCGCGCCACTGCGGCCTCTCCGCGCCCGTGGGGCTAGGTCATCCCCGTGGTTCACGGATGAACTGCAGGAACTAAAACGGGCAAAGAGACGCCTAGAGGGCCGCTGGGTGAAGACCCAGAGAGACTCCGATTGGACACTAGCTAGAGCCGCTATTAGGGCCTACCTAGTGGCGATGGAGGTGGTGAGGCGGCAATACTTCACCACCCTTATTGCCTCCGCTGATAATAGCCCAGCCACCCTGTTCCGGGTTACCAGGTCTCTCCTTGGTAGGGGGACCCCAGTGCCTGATTGGCAGGGGTCGACTGAGGACTTTGCTGACCATCTAGTGGAGAAAATCGATCAGATTCGCTCGGGGTTTAATCCTGGCGTGGATGGGGAGAGTCCGGAGGGAACTGGAGCACAGTCTTGCCATACCATCTGGGACCAGTTTGATCCAGTTGCCCCTGATGAAGTGGACAGGCTCCTTGCAGCTGTGCGCACCACTACCTGCCCATTGGACCCCTGTCCCACCTGGTTGGTGAAAGCCTCCAAGGCGGTGACAGGTGGCTGGGTTGGGGCTATGATCAATGCATCATTGCGGGAGGGGGTGTTTCCTGCACCTTTAAAACATGCCTTGGTGCGCCCCCTCCTGAAGAAACCTTCCCTCGACCCAGCTGTCCTAACCAACTATAGGCCTGTCTCCAACCTCCCCTTTTTAGGGAAGGTGTTGGAGAAGGCAGTGGCGCGTCGGCTGCATGGGGTACTGGATGAAGCGGATTATCTGGACCCCTTTCAGTCAGGATTCAGGCCTGGATATGGTACCGAGACGGCATTGGTCGCACTGATGGATGATCTCTGGCGGGAGCGGGATGGTGGTCACCCATCCGTCCTTGCTCTTCTTGACCTCTCAGCGGCTTTCGATACCGTTGACCACGGTATCCTTCTGGAACGGCTCCGAGGATTAGGAATCCAGGGCACTGTGTGGTCCTGGTTTCCCTCATTTCTGAGGGGTCGGACCCAGTCGGTGTGGTTAGAGAGTGAGAGGTCCAGTACTAGGCCCCTCAAATGGGGGGTGCCTCAGGGCTCGGTGCTCTCTCCTCTCCTATTTAACATCTACATGAAGCCGCTGGGTGAGATCATTCGTTCCCATGGGGTGCGGTACCATCAGTACGCAGATGACACTCAGTTGTACATCTCGGCCCATGGGGACCCCAGTGATGCCGTCAAAGTCCTTTCCAGGTGCCTGGAAGCTGTTGGGGTCTGGATGGGGGCTAATGGGCTACAACTGAATCCCAGCAAGACTGAGTGGCTATGGATAAGGGGTCCTGCGTTAACCCGGGAGCTACCATCTTTGGTTCTGGATGGGGCTATTTTGCCCCAGACAGACCCGGTGCGCAACTTGGGGGTCCTCCTGGATTCGCGGCTACTGCTAGAAGAACAGGTGATTCGCCAGTTGCGCCCACTCCTGGACCGGGACTCCTTGCTCATGGTCACTCACGCTCTGGTCACCTCCAGACTAGATTATTACAATGCACTCTACATGGGGCTGCCCTTGATGACCATTCGGAGGCTACAGCTGGTCCAGAATACGGCAGCCCAGGTGGTGATGGGGTGTGGGCGTTACGCCCGTGCCTCTCCACTGCTCTGGGAGCTGCACTGGTTGCCAGTTTGTCTCCGGGTGCAATTCAAGGTGCTGGTTTTGACCTTTAAAGCCCTATATGGTAGTGGGCGGGGTTACCTAAGAGACCGCATCGCTCTGAGGACGTCTGTCCGTCCAACCAGAGCGGACCGGAGGGGCTCTCTAATTGTTCCATCAGCCAGAGGGACTCGCCTCTCTGGCACAAGGAGGAGAGCCTTCTCCGTGTCTGCACCGGCCCTCTGGAACCTCCTGCCAACAGAGCTACGTCTCCGAACGGAATTGCTGCCTTTCAGAAAAGAACTTAAAACCTGGCTGGCTGGTCAAGTGTGGGGTGCAGGTGGAAGGATAACCTCCATTGGGTGGTTGGTGTAGAAGAACTCCTCCCCATGGTGCCTTTGGATCCTGCACCCCTTGTTTTTAGGGGGTGGGTAGTTTTAACTTTTTTTAACATGTGTTTTTTTTAATTTTTATTGTGAACCGCCCTGAGTTGGCTTTGGCCGAGTGAGCGGTATATAAATGTGACAATTAAATTAAATTAAATTAAATTATTTGTGCCATAATATTTCAGTGATCAGACACTTGGAAATGCTGAGCATGCACTTGTTTGAGCTAGTGAACAAAAGAGGAGGAAATCCCTCTGGTTAGTTACACATGCTGGTCTAATTTATGCCTTCGGTGCTGGGTATGTGCATTATTATATTACTACCTACTGTGTAATAAAACATCATTTGCATTTTTTTAAACGTTTACAAAGAGGAAGCAGAGCAGGTAGCCTTTGCTAAATCTTACCAGGCTATCATAATTTGACCAGTGTTTTGGTAGTGCTTCTCAACAGAAATGTACCATGATATAATTATTCCACTTTTGAAACACTTTAAAACACACCATGTATATGGGAGGAAACTGCATCAAAATGTAAGATATGTAGGGATTTTCTGTGACTCATTTGTGGGAGATGTGGGAAGATTTGGAATGATATGTTTTAAAAATACAGCAGATTATTTTATAAATCATATGTTTACAATTGGCTACTTGTAATAGTCCCAAATGATAGATTTCTGGGATATTTCCCCCCCACTCTGCCTGGGAGGGTTGCTTTTTGTATGTGAAATAGCCATTAAATTGATTAAAGCTTGCAGCCCTAATATTTTCAAATACTGTACAAAGTCAGGAAATACATTTTAAATAGTAACCTAACATACTATCAAAGCACTGGGCTGTAGATGTCTGCCTGCTATAGCAGCAGTCTGATGTTGTTGTACTTACAATAAAAATGAAAAGGACATAATATGAATAATTTGTAACAGAGTAACAAAATGTATAATACTTCACTTTGGCCATAATACTACTTCAGAAATATACTGCATGCAAGCACATGACATGACATTCCCTCATAGGTTGTACTTATGGTTACAAACGTGTTTTCAGCATTCATCTGACAAGCCAAATACTTCTCAAAGTACATAGAAAGTATCCTCCTGTTAAATTGCTTGGCCTAGTTTTTAGGTTTGTTTTAAGATGCTTTTTCACAGCTCCTGCACCCCAGCAATTTTGGACACCAGCTTAGTGCTGTTCTCCTGTTGGACTTTCATACTGAATATCCAGTCCAAAGGCAGCATCCATCTTAATGTTCAAGGTGCTGAAAGGTTTGAGCACACTGTAATTATAAATCATTAAGAAGTTTACATTAAATGGTGAAGTCTACACTCACCAGTAAATTCTTTTGAAATAAGTCTTATATCCTTTAAAAATGTAAACAGAAGTGAATGCAGGCCAAGAAGCTGATCTAGTTTAGTCCCAGTTATAGGAGACTCACTGAATGATTGAGACTTGTTTAGTCAATATTTATGTAAGTCCCACTGATTCAATGTGTCTATACTTATTAGGACTGACAATTGAATTTAATTACAAATCTTTTTCTTGTGAAAGACAGAGTGCTCTTTAGATGCTGCTGTTCAGGTAAAAACCAACATCTGGGGAACTGTCAATTCAGATTATGTAGTAAAACCGACATAATTGTTGTACAGCTTTTCAGCAACGAGTGTTTGGGCCAAAGCAGCTGTGCTATTTATTGTTGTACTTCAAAAGCAGTCACATTACTGGATAAATCCTGGTGTGTGTGTGTGTGTGTGTGTGTGTGTGTGTGTGTGTGCGCGTGCGTGCGTGCGTGCATGCGTCAGAGTCTGATTGCAAATTGTAACATTTGGCAGGATCCTGTAGCACTTGGAGAAAACAGATCCTCTTAAATCCTATTAATTATAATTCTACTTACTGTTGTAACTTTCTCTGTTGGGAGCTGTCTGTAATACCATAGATCTTGAACTATAGATTCAGGCAACTACACTGTTTGACATCCTTTCTTTCTATAACAATGTCATGGCTTGAGATGAACTGCTATGATCCACCCTGCTTTGCTTTAGAACCAGAGCTGTAGTTAGTTCTTAGCTGTCCAAAATGTACCAACAAGCTCTGTTTAGAACCATCAATGTGGATGAATGGTAGTTGCTATTGGAAAATCATGTGGCCGAAGAACCCAAAGAGGGGGCTTCTGCTTGCTCTCTATGATCAAGTTGCTCAGGTTCAGTACATATTACCAGGATAGATTCTTTATAGAGTTGCTTTATGTGCCTGACTTATACTTCTGACAGCCAGTCTATGTATGTGTTGTGTTGATTTGCTGGAATATTATGTTTCTGCGGCCTGTTTATCTGTTTGTTTGTTTTTGCAGTGAGTTTGGTTTTGCTTCAAAGGCACTAGGACTGAATTTAGGTGAAACGGCTATACAGTATTAGTTTTACAGGGTGGCCCGTAAGTCCCTACCTGTGCATATGCATTATATTTCCCCACCCCCAAGAAATATGGCCGATTTGAGCCCATTTACACTTGAAAAGTATATTGCGATGAGTGCAAGAATACTGGTGACACCCTGGATACAATAAGTGGCAAATTTAGAGAAAGATTCAATAGGGACTTACAGGCCACTCTGTATGTGTATGTTTGCTACAACATTATACAGTATGCATGTTGTGTTTTTGTCTCGCTTTGATTATTTTTGAAACATTTATATTATTATTTTTGTACCAAGTCTTTAGTGAGGATTATCACATCCCACCCCCCTAACAACCAAGAATTTCCTTAGTGGGTGATAAAATTTAAAGTGGAACCTGGGGCTAGAACAGGGTTTCTCAAACATGTCTTTCCAGACATTCTTGAACTTTAATTCCCAGAAGTCCTGATCTGCATGGGCATGGAAAACTCTGTTGGTGTGGCTAACTCTGTGGGCCATGCCCACTTTTCCTCCCTACACCATGGTCTGGGGTAGGGAGGTGGGCGTGGTCAGCCACATGGGCATGGCCTGGGGAAATTTCCGCTGCCGGTGCCCGGGCAACTGTGGGAGCAGCTCACCACTGGCGCTGCCTTGCCTTTAGTCTTAGGCCAGGCCAGATGTTCTCCCCTACGGACCCAAAACAATTTCACTGTTTGTGTGAAAGACACCAAAGAGGAGCAGGTAAAGTGCTGCTGAAACAGAACAGAAATCTAGTTCAGTACAGTACTTGAATATGATAATAGATGTTCTCATTCTGACTTATTTTCTGATGTGAATGAAATGTTTATCAGCATGAAAAGGAACCCATTAGAAATAGGAGAAGCTTGTGTGGGATTTACTGTTTTAGGATGGATCTCTTGGAGTCCTCTTTTCCTTTCCCCCTGGATTTAGGGTAGCAAAGGTTTGGTACACTGACTTTACAGCTTGCACTTTCTGCTAATGAGTTTGTTTGTTTAAGGGTACGACTAGAAATGTAAAAACATTGCCTTTGTGTTCTTTGCTGGCTCATGTGTTGAAATGGATTTCATATAGATTGTTACCTTCTTGCTTCACACAAACTTGAGTAATTAATGTTTATTGTTCTTTGGAGTTCAATTTCAAGCACAAGGGGGCAGCAGTGCACAAAATTACCAAGGTTATCATCAGAGGAAACAGTTCCAAGGCAAAGTAAAATAATGTTTAGTAGTGCAGTGGGCAGGGTTTGTAATCTTTCTCCATCATTCCTCGAAGGAGACATCAGCAAAGCTGCCCTTGTCCACTTGTTCACTTGCACCTAAGAATCCACCATTTAAAGGCAAAGTTATAATCACAATTAAGACTTGTGCCTGTTAGTATTTTAAGAGTCACTTTTAATCTTTTTTCTGCTTTGTGTAACTTGTAAATTGGACAGCCTCACTGAAAATTATATTCAAACTCAGGATTAAAGACTTTGTTTTATTATGAAAATAAGCTCGGTAGGACATTATTTCTTTGAGCCACTTGAACAATTTTCCTTTTACCTGAAATTTTGATATGTGTGTGCACAATAAGAGTAAACGTAGGAGCAAATGAGTTTCTGTAAATGGCTAAACTAATTTGAGATTACGTTGGCTTGCCCATAAAGAAAGATAGTGATGGAAGAGTGCCAATACTTTTCTACTTAGCTGCTGATGCCTGAGGTTTTTGGTTATTTGGAAGGAGCAAACTAGGATTCTAACTAAACCCAACAAAACCAATGTATTAGGTGATGCTTTAGATCAGTGGTTCCCAACATGGGGCCCTCATCCCACAGGAGGATTTCAATTCCCAGAAGTCTAAGTCAGTACATTAGCTGATCAGTGCTTTGGGGAATTGACTTCTAGAAATTGAAGTCCAAAAACCAAAGGTTGGGAAGCACTGCTTTAGATGGCATCCTGCTTGTATTTTCTTTGCAGACAACCCACTCATAGACCACTGGAAAAGCATAATTTAAAACATTGTTTGGGAGGAGGGGGAAAAGGAACAATCACTCCCTGCTAAAGATTATGCTGGTACAAAAGGAGCATTTCCCTCAAAAGATGCACCTCTTATCACTCCTCCAAACCATTCATGAATATTGTGCTTTCCCAGTGGTATGTTAGATGAACACTGCAGTTTACCAAGTGGTTGTATCAATTCAGTACCATATTAGTTCCCTAAAACACACACCTGATCATCAAAGTCACCCTAGGACAGGGGTGCCCAAACTTTTTGGGCCGGTCACGTGGTTCCTCCCACCGGAAGTGAAAGTAAAACACATTCACACATGTGCAAAATGCTGCCGTAAATGATTCCGCCGCTGTCGTAAACATGTTTATGACAGCCCCGGGTGCTTTACAGCAGGATTTTGCGCATGCGTGGGCACATTTTACTTCAGCTTTCAGGAGTTGGAAGGGTGGTGCGGGTAAGATTATTAGGCGCCATGGGCCGGATCCAGCCCATAGGCCGTAGTTTGGGCACCCCTGCCTTAGGGCATGCTTGCTATTGCCCCTTTGGGCTGATATAGGCTATTGCACATTCCAGAAACTTGGGGGAGGAAAGCAAAGTGAGTGGAATTTGCTACAAAATAACACTAGCCTCTGCTGACCAAAAGAAAAGCAACAAATGCTCATGAAGAAAAACCAGGCTTACTCATAATGACATGTACATTGTGTAGTTGACATGAAATGCATTGAATTCAACTGTGCCCATTCCTGCACAAGCCCTGAGGTAAATTGCAGTATAGTCTCATAGTAAGAAAGAATTATCTCATCATGTGAAATGCTGCCAAGGTGGACTTTCAAGGCCAATAATGTCACTCATAGCTTGTTAGACCGCATAGCTGGGTTTTCTGTTGTGTCTGGAGGACAAGGGCAAAGCATGTTAAACAAGTCAATATTTATTGCCATTTCCTTTGAATGAGACCAAGGCAGCATTCATGGTTCTTCTCTGTGACATACATCAAGATGATATTGCATGGCTTCTCCTCATGGCTCTTCATCTATTAGCTTGCCTGACAGAATTGGGGAATCTTTTCCTATAGATTTTTTTTATCTTTGTAGAGTTCTCCAGATTTTGGAACTCTTTTCAATTAAATTTCCAGAATATAGAGTATCCTCTGTCTGACAACATCTCACCTCAAGCATCTGCCCTAAAGGGAGCTACTGTCAACTCCATATTCTGCAAAATAGTTACAAGCCTTGGAAGAAGGATGTCAGATGGAACATGCTGCAATGAACATTGCAGTGATTTTTCTTCCACAGGCATAGTAGTTAGTCTGTAATAAATGTGTAAGTGCCTGGACTCAATACCAAGAACTCTCTGGTTACTGTATCCCTTGCTCTGCAATGCTGTAGGGCTAATTCTTTGCTACTAATGAGCTATTTAGAAGACATATGTTCAGCACTCTTATTCCCAAATATATATAATGCAGAAATGTGACAAGTTCTCATGCAATACCTTATGCTTCGTGACTTCCCCAATTTCCTCATTCAGAGAAACTCAAGCAAGGTGTTCCAGCATCTCTGCACGAATTTGCCCTGGTGGTGCAGTGGTTAAACCACTATACTGCAACCAAAGGGTTGTGAGTTCAATCCTGACCAGGACTCAAGGTTGAATAAGCCTTCCATACTTCTGAGGTCAGTGAAATTAGTACCTATTTTATCTGAGGCAAAATGCTAATTAACTTTTGAACTGCCCAGAGAGTGCACTAAGCACTATGGGATGGTATATAACTATGATTGCTTTAGATTTGTGTTTGCTTTTTCTAGCAAGTCAGTTCTTTTGAAAAGATTGCAAATTCTGCATGAAGATTTCCAGTTCCTCCAAAAATAGACATTTTCAAGTCCTGAACACTTTCAGAATTGTTCCTCATGGTCAGTGTCATTTCCCATGAAATTTTGAGAAAATCTTCTAAAAGATCAAGATCTACAGTCATGACATTTAAGGTTTGGATCTGTTCCGTTATTAGCAATGTCTAATATTAATTGACAAGGGTTAATTGTTCACTCTGTTAGGTTTTGTGGGATTGAATTAACCCCAAAGTTAATGTGAGAAGGTTTAAAATAAAAACAGTAAAATGAAGCCAGTTCAGTTAGTTATGGTTTATGCAAGTATGAGGAAAATACACTTTCATAAGTCAGAGCCGGGTGAAGCAAGAAATGGCAAATTAGTTTATTTATAGTTGTCACTGGGGAGTTCTACGTTCATAGGAAACCAGTTCAGTGTTGTTGTTTTGAAGTCCTAATGGTTTATAAAGTCAGCATTTTCATGAATGCACAATGCATTTCCCCCAATGCTTTTAACCTAGTTTGGCCTTGAAGATTTAAGGTTAAGAATTTATATGGTGGAGATGCAGCTTTTAAAAACCAATCTAACTTTAAAGGATTTTTGGTTATACATAGGTACCTCTTAAAGCAATAAGCACTTACTTTCTTGTTCTTTTCATTGAATAAACAAACAACCTAAGAAATACAGTTCTACACCATATTTGCTGTATGATTCTCTAACATTTTATCTGGCTGCCTGGCCAGATGTCCCCAGATGTCACATTTGGGGAATTCTCTAAGAAGTTGATGGGAGGTATGAGTGGGTAAAAACATATAAAAACCGAGGGTTTTTGCACCTCATTAGCAGACTCCCCAATTTCAGGGGAACCCCTGCCCATTTTCCATTTCACTATGCTCTGAATAAGAGACCTCAAGTCGCACTTTCTGTGCGGTCTCCAAACCTGTTTGTTTACTGCTATCATCCTCAATACAATGTCCCTCAGACCCACACTGTTCTTCTTGCCTCAAGGGTTTTTCCCATCCTTTTCTTACAAGAACACATACAAGAGCAACCTTGTTTCTTCTGGTCTCTGTGATTCCTTCTATCAGTCCCCTCTTGGTCTTATCCTTCACACTAGCCTTTTGGCTGTTCTGGGTGCTTTGATAGCTGGCAGAGCTCAGTTACCCATAACATTAGCATTTTTATTGACTTCTAAATGTTTACTTTTGATCTAAATTGGTAATGTAATACTTTTTTACATTTTGATTTAAAATGTGGCTCACTTTAGGCATTGTGCAGTCTAATACATATGTGTGCACCCGCACACACACACAGGTCCCAGAAGATTGGGGGCTACTGATTTAGATTCATTTTAATCTGTTATGGAATAGCTGGATTTGGTTGAATTGGTGGATGATCTATATTGGTAAATGGATGGAGGAGTATGTCCCTATTGGTTCTACTCTATCTCTCACTGGCTTTCAAAACCATCAACTGTGAGATTCTCCTAGGTCTTGTTTCTGATATAAAGTACTGTTTTTTCTTTGTCAAGGGCTGGATTCAGAAAGTGGTGTAGCGAGAGATCTGTTCAACACCCTGACTGTTGGCTTGTGAGGCCACCAAGGGCTCAATCTTGTCCCTCATGCTATTTAATATCTGCATTAAACCACTGAGAGGGGTTGTCCAGAGTCTGGCCATTTAGTGCCATCAGTACTATTTGTTAGCACAGGCAGATAAGAGTATTATCAGATGCAGATAAACAATATTTTTTAGAAAAGCAGCAGGAGAATTAACACCTGTACTCTGTCTTTGGATTAATGTAAAACATATAACGCCAATAGGCCAGAATGTTAGCACACTTCCATATTGTTAAAAAATACACTGACAGCCTTTTTGCTGGGTTGTTTCTCACCTAACCCTCAGAGGAAAAGCTTTGCAGGCGCACCCCCCAATAAAGGACTCAGACACTGATGAAAGTGGATAACGGCATTGGGCCACATTTATTGATTCATGCCCTAGTCCGAATTATAAATTTCTATTGGTAATTGACCAATCATAATTCTTAAGGCAAGCAGGCCGAAGTAACACTGGTAAGGTACCACCCAAAATTGCCGACGGCAATTGTTACAATGTATCTATTTGTATCAATTTGTTTGTTGACAACAAACAAATTGTTGACCGTAGTCAATATCTAACTAATGACCCCACCCTCTGACGCGTATCTGCAAAATCACGGGGTGATGCATGCTGTCTAGCTGTAGCCATCACCCCGTCGCCTGGTTCGTCGTTGACCGGACAACGTTTAACCAACTTATGCCTGTCTAGTGTTGTCCAGTCAATTGCGAACCTGCCGGATACCTGTGGGTCATAAATGTTTACCTTACCAGTGCTACCCGCCCATGTGACCAAAGTCAACAGCAGCAACAGAAACCCCTATATCAAACCATAGCAACAGTGTGGGATGGGCGAAAAAACCAGGACCCAAGAGCCAATTGCGAGTCCCAGCCAAAAATTCCCACCCGGCCCCGAAGCGACCAAAATATCACACTGTTAACTAGGGAGGGGGTGGAGGGGAAAAACTTCTCCGCTCCGTCGCTTCGCAAAATGGCAGCTCGGCTGCCTCGTGGCCACCCCTTTTATAAGGGTGCTGGCCACGCCCCCTAACTACCCGGATGCCTTCGTCTGGTGGGGGGGCCCCGCAAAGAGCGCGGTGGCCATTTTGGCGCCGCACTTGCATTGCAGGCGCACCCCCCAATAAAGGACTCAGACACTGATGAAAGTGGATAACGGCATTGGGCCACATTTATTGATTCATGTCCTAGTCCGAATTATAAATTTCTATTGGTAATTGACCAATCATAATTCTTAAGGCAAGCAGGCCGAAGTAACACTGGTAAGGTACCACCCAAAATTGCCGACGGCAATTGTTACAATGTATCTATTTATATCAATTTGTTTGTTGACAACAAACAAATTGTTGACCGTAGTCAATACCTAACTAATGACCCCACCCTCTGACGTGTATCCGCAAAATCACGGGGTGATGCATGCTGTCTAGCTGTAGCCATCACCCCGTCACCTGGTTCGTCGTTGACCGGACAACGTTTAAGCAACTTATGTCTGTCTAGTGTTGTCCAGTCAATTGCAAACCTGCCGGATACCTGTGGGTCATAAATGTTTACCTTACCAGTGCTACCCGCCACACGGAGAGGCTTCAATGAAGGCTCGACGCCCCCCCCCAGACCGTCAGCTCGGTCAACAGGCCTGCTCGCCAATCACCTAACAGGAGGTCCATACCTCCTCGCGACAGATGGACCCCATCCCCTGCGTAAAGTTCATAATTTTGCAGACTAATGGCGGGGTGACGACTGACCCGCCCCCAACCCCTGTCGACAAGGAACCGGGCAACAGCCCTGTTTACCATGCGTTTAGCACGGTCAAGGGCCTGGAGGTCGAACCCTCCCCTATAAGTGTGCCGCGGCACCATGTCAGACCAAACGAGGGGTGTGGCGGGCCATGTAGGTAGGTAGGTAGGCAAGGTCACCGCAAATCGCATGCTTCAGCGATAGGCCGGTGACCCGACCTAAATCATTGCCCCCAAGGTGTATGATCAGAATGTCAGGCGGGTCAGCATTCCGGCCCGAGAAAAGGAATGGCAACAGCTCCCGCCATAACATCCCGGGCTTACCATACCATGTGAGACTTGCGTATGCACCCAGTCCCAGTCGGGGTCCCCACTCTGTCGCCGCAGCGTAACGCGCTGCCCTGTGCACGTAGCTATGGCCCACCAGCCATACTGTCACCGGTGTAATACGACACCCAGGGTCTGTCAAGGAAAAACGAGGGAAGAGAAAAGGTGCGGTGACTCGACTGGTACTCACGGTGAAAGAGGGCAGACATAAAATTGAAAACATTGCGATCCCCACCTCCCCATGCGGCGTATTTCAGCCCCGGAGTACCCAAAAGCAGCCGCAGTGGAAGCCGCCCCTATCCTAAATGAATGGGTGCCGTAACGGGCCCCTGGGAGGCCAACACTGGCCAGTGCTTTGCCGGTCACCTTCCAAAATTGAAATTTAGTAAGGGGAGACCCATCTTGGTGACAGAAAAACGGGCCATGGTGCGTGCCACGCAGTGCAAGGAACTCCTGTAGGGCACCAACCGGACAGATGTCTGCCAAAGAACACCGTAGCAGTCTTACTCCACTGCCTACGCCGTGCTGATCCGTCTTAGAGGAGCGTATCCTCAACTGAGCCCAATCATTGGCAACATAGACATCTTCGAGTTCCAGTGCCCTACGACTTGCATCCGCCTTAGACAGCATCACAAGCTCGCTGATGCGGAGCGCTCCAAAAAAGGCCACCGTTGTAGCCGCATGAAACAGGGCTGCCTCATACCTATCAAAACATAGGTCATGCCAGCCCCGCGCCAGTTGGGTAAGAACCCCTGGGGAAATTGGGTGGCGGTCGTCCGGGCTACGCCCACGCTCCCGCACCCACCCCTCCAAAACATGTCTCACACTGAAGTCAGTGGTACTGTCCGCATGACCGCCTACTTTGGCCATAAAAGCCAGCGCTGACAGCCTGGATGCTATGGTGCGAGGTGCGAGGCCCTGGGCATGGAGGTAAACCATGAATCGAAGGATATGGGCCACTGGGATCGGCCAGGTGTCTGGCAGCCGGAATTGGGCACAGAATGCTCTGAAAGAAATGAATGCGTGGTGATACGCCTTACGCGTGCGTGGCGCTAGCGACATGCCGATCGCCTGGTTCACCTCTCCTTGCCAAGGGTCCATATCTCGTCCGGGAGTGGCGAGGGAAATTCCTCCGCATCCGGGGCCAAGGCGCGGAACCGGGAGATCTGTAGGTGGGACAAAGCGTCAGCTATATCATTATTAACACCCGGGACATGCCTGGCCCTGAACAGCACATTGAGGTGCAGGCTGCGCAATACAAACTGGCGCACCAGGTCCATGACCCTGGGTGATTTAGAAGTCTGTGAGTTGACAATGTGGACAACAGCCGCATTGTCACACCAGAAATGAACAACCGAATTGGCCCACTCCTCACCCCATAGCATCAAAGCCCCCAATATGGGAAAAAATTCCAGATACGTAAGATCACGCAGGCGACCCGTGCCCGACCAGGCTGGTGGCCACCCACCATAGGCCCACTTCCCATTGAAGTACATCCCATAACCCAGGGATCCAGAGGCATCGGACTGTATCTGGAAACGAGGGGAAGCCAGAAGGTCAGACCTCCAAAATGACACCCCATTGAACTCCCTCAGGAACTGGAGCCAGATAAGCATATCTGCCCTGATACCCCGGGTTAGTCTCACCCTGTGGTGGGGCCTGGATAAGCCTGTCATGGCGTCGCACAAGCGCCGAGCAAATGCCCTGCCCGGTGCGACCACCCTGCAAGCGAAATTGAGGTGACCATGTAGCACCTGCAGTTCCCGTAATGACGCCTTGCGTTTAGCAAGCAAGTCCGAGATGAGGTCCACTATCCTGGACACCTTATCCCCCGGTAACCTAGAAGCCTGCGCTACCGTGTCAATCTCCACCCCCAGGAAGACTAGCTGGGTAGATGGGCCCTCGGTCTTTTCGGGCGCTAAAGGGACACCAAGTTCCTCCATTAGCGTCTGAAATGTGTTGAGGAGACGTGTGCACGTGTCCCAGCCCCGTTCACCCCCGAATAAAAAATCATCCAGGTAATGGGCTACAGATCGGGACCCTGACCTGCGGACAAAAGCCCACTGTAGAAAGGTGCTGAAACGCTCAAAGGCCGAGCATGATATGGAACAGCCAAAAGGCATGGCCTTATCGAAATAATATTCACCCCGGAACTTGAAACCCAGCAACTCAAAGTCACCCGGGTGAACCGGCAGGAGACGAAAGGCAGACTTAATGTCGCACTTAGCTACATGAGCACACCATGCGCACCATGCGCTTGGTCGAAAGATGTATACCTGACCGAGCAAAGGTCATCAGGGATAGCATCATTGACCGATCGGCCGGCTGGGTAGGACAAGTGATGAATCAGGCGGAACTCGCCCGGTGACTTCTTGGGCACTAAGCCCAAGGGTGACACTTTAAGGTTGGGAAACGGGGGTGTAGGGAAAGGGCCGGCGACCCTGCCCGCATCAACCTCCTTAGTAATGGTGGCCGCAGCCACCTCCTCCCTTCCCCTAAGGGACAAAAGGTTGGGGGCGTCTTGGGGGGACCTATCACCCTCGAAAGGAATACGAAACCCCAGTCGAAAACCCTGAAGCAGGTAAACCACGTCTGCCTCCCTCGGGTACAATGCGAGCCAACGCTCCAACATGTCCACATTAATTGGGGAGGGGGCCTTTCGGTGGACCAGCTCCCTCTGCGGCAGTCTTGCCAGCCCCTTGTCCACCCCTACCTCTGCCCCGCATCCCTCCTGGCCTGGGGCAGGCGGAGGCCGCATGGGGGCCAGCACAAGAGGGACACTCATGCCTGTACCGGACACTCATGCCTTCCTATTGCAGGACACTCATGCCTGTACCGGACACTCATGCCTTCCTATTGCAGGAACCATTGGACGAGAAAGTCCAGCACAACAGGCGGGCTGGAACCCCCTGCCCCGCCATCTGGCGGGGTGTCTGTGCTGGGGCTGCTCGCTGGACCGCATGTCCACAATGGTATCTTTCCCCAGGCGCAGGGCGCGTGGGAGTCATGTACAGAAGCCACAGCTTCTGGCAGGGTTCATCCCACCTCATCTCAGGGTGCAGGGGAATCCGCATACGGAATTCCTTGTCGTAAGCCAACCACGACGGGCCCGGGAAGTCGACCATCGCCCGGTAGATGTTGTCCAAATACTGGACCATCGGGATTGCCAGATCCGGCCTGGCCCTGAGGTAAACCGCCATGTATATGAGGTACGCCCGCAACCAGTTGGCCCACGTGCGTGGCGGCTTACGACGACGTGCCTGTTCCTTATTCTTCTCATCCTGCCCCTCCCTCTCCTCCTTGGTGGGCTCTCTGTTAAGAAGGGAGAAGATGTCCACATACTCCCCACGGCAGATCTTCTCTTTGGTGGCCTGGGCCAGATGGTCTCCAAGGGGCAAGGAATACCCCGCTGTCGGCAATGCCGACACCAGCACGGTGGGAACTGCAGGCACTTGAAAAGGAGCCTGGACCAACCCGGTCACCCCTAACACATTCCCGACTGAGTAGGAGGCACCACCCCAAACAGGGCCCTGGGTGGGAGGTGAAGTCGCCGGGTGGGACGTCGGCGACTGAACCGTCGCGCCACCCGTGCGAGGCCACGGCCACTGAAATGCTCCCCCCAACATAGCTAGATGTGTGGGTGCACTAGATTGAACCGCATACTCACATGCTGCACCCCCATGGGCCGCCCCCACTGGGGTTTCCGGCCCACTGGGGGCGTCGGAGCTCACGACCGCAGTTGAGCTCGTCGATGGGGCCTGCTCAGCACCAGCCTGTTGATTGGGGAGCTGCGAGGCAGTGGCCGATGCCGGCCCACGCGCCTCGGGCAGCTCGACCCGTCCCGCCGCCTGCCGCTGCCCGGCAGACGAAGCATCAACCTGCTCCCCAAAAGGCACCCCCGGGTAATTAACCCTCGCGAGGGATGCCTCGAGGGCCGCAACACGGGCCAGAAGGGCCTCAACAGTGACGTAGCCCCCTAAGCCAAGGGGGGGGCAAAGGGCCGGCTGGCCCACCGGTTGCAGGCGCCGGTCCAGGTCCCTGGACCCCGGGGCCCGAATACGGCCACGAGCCCAGGCCCGGCCCCTGCGGGGCCGGGGGCATGCCCTGCCAGGGGAGGGAACCCAACCACCCCCCATGGCTGAAACCCCCCGCAGGAACCTGCGAACCATGGGAAGAAGGCCCCGAAGAATGGGCCATGCCAGGGGCAGTGGCCATTGCTTGCGGGCCGGGGGCCGCGGCCCCTGCCGGGCCGGTATGCGGACACCCCGCCTCAGGCCAAGGGGCTACCAACCCCATCCCACCGGTCCCGGTGGGCTCAGGCAAGGGAGGCTGCTGGGGAGGCGCAGTCGCGGTCCTCCGACCCGGCTGGCACCTCCGCGCAGAGCGAACCGCGTTCGCAGCCGCCTTCTTCTTAGAGGGCATTGCAGCTATCTGGTGGGAAGCCGGATAAAGAGAAAGAAAATTCGCAACCAAAGAGGCTTCCCGGCGAAAGGCAAGAGCGACGGAGGTAAGAAAGAAAAACTTCTCCGCTCCGTCGCTTCGCAAAATGGCAGCTTGGCTGCCTCGTGGCCACCCCTTTTATAAGGGTGCTGGCCACGCCCCCTAACTACCCGGATGCCTTCGTCCGGTGGGGGGGCCCCGCAAAGAGCGCGGCGGCCATTTTGGCGCCGCGCTTGCATTCTTTCCCCTGTAGGATACTTTAGCTTGATATGGACTTTTATTTTAAGCCTTTTGGCTAATGAGCCCAAGGAGTCAGGGATTAGTGTAAATTTTAGGCCAGCCAGTCGGAAATTATCTATTAAGTTGACCCTTCCTGGCATGCTACTAATTACTAAAGGCAAATAGGACATAAAAATATCATTGTCAGTCATAGAGGGGTTACATTGTAGATTTATGTCATAAAATAACAAAACAGAGTACTGTATGTAACCCACTACCAAGTCGAACTGCTTGTAGCCACACATTAGATCTATAAAACGGGTATGTTCAAGCTACAAGCAATAATGACAAAATCATACATTAGCATAGGTTTGATACAATCTTTGGTCTGGTGACAAGACTTAGGCCCAGGAGCTAATTCATTAGGCAGGGGCTTCTGACAAGAAAATAGCAAGAAAAAATGTTAACATTACTGAAAGTGTCTACAAAGCATGTGTGTATCTGCAGGAGGTAGTTGTGCCTCTCACAGCAAGAATAACAAATAATTTTGTGGCACTTTTTCCATTCATAAATGAGTTTCCTTATGACAGTTTTGTTTGTTTGAGAACAGATTAGATGTAGTTGTCATTGGTTTGCACAGTGGCATTCACTCTGGTGCTTTTTAACAAGTATTTTGCCACACAATTCAAAGAAATAAAAACTTCTCCCAGACCTACTGGTCTCTTTTTTCTTCCAACCTTTTTGTTTTCTCCCCCACTCATTTTCATATGGTTAGATTTTAGGGTAGCACTCTGGAGGTATAGAAATAAACATTTCATCACTATAGAGTGCTCAGGATCTGTCCATTCCATTTAATGAGTTAATAACATAATAACACTTGTAAAAACCCTGAAGACCTAATGTTAGTGAAAGCAGATTGCCATTAGATTAGTACATTCTCTAAATGCCTCACATGTTCAAGAAAGAAATGGTCTGTAGAGCAGTGAGTGATGAGTGAGATTTTGAAGCCTACGCTTACTGTGAGTGGCTGTGTACAAAACCAGCTGGCACAGTCATACTCAATTGAAAATAGGGTTACTGCTCCTTCCAATAAATTCAACGTTCAAATTTCAGAGGCACAAATAATGCGACTACAATTTCATCACATGATCCTTGACTGCTGGCTATGCTGGCAGAGGGTTACATAGTTATTTGAAATTTCTGGAGAATACCAGATGTAGTCAAGTATTGCTTACTCCTGGTAGCAAAATTAGTATAAAGCGATCTAACAGTAGAGGATTAAGTCTGTGGTAAATTCTGTAGAAGAAAACATTTTATTCAGATTTGTTCTTTCAAACTCTGAATGAAAAAAGGTATTCCAATTTCCCCTAGAAAGTAGTAGTGATTCATGATACTCTGCCTTCTCCTGTTAGCAAGTGGTTGGTGTTTGTTTGTTTATTATGAATTATATGTATATTGCATTTATTTCCCAAATCTAATCCTACTGGCTTGTGTGTTGCATTAGTATCCCACCTAGAAGCTGGACTTGATGTTCTAAAGCCATGGCTCCAAACATGGGGCACATGCCCCAAAGGGGGGGCAGTTTGATTTTTTTTTTGAGGGGGCAGCAATTCAAGAATGAGTTAGACCAAGGTAATGGCTTTTTAGGCTTCCTCCACATAAATAGGAGTTCACTTTTTGAATAATAAGAATTATATGTCACAGAGTGGGGTGGGTGCCAGGATTTTAGAGATGGTTAGGTGGGGCATGGCCAAAAAATGGTTGGGAACCACTGGTCTAAAAGGTCCTTTCCCACATTGCAGTTCCAAGGTGGTGGTGGTGGTGGTGATGATGATGAGGTTTTATCCCACAGAATTCCTCCAGTAAAGGCAGCATACTTAGCTTCCTTTTCCCAGTGATGTAGATCAGGCTGAGAGTGGGTGTCTGGCCAAGGGTTTCCCAGAAGATTTCATACCTAGGTGGGGATTTGGACACTAGTCACCTGAGAGATAATACAGTATTCTAAGCACTGCAGCACACCAGCTGTCAATGAGCTCGAGAAAGAATATTTTGCTCTCTTCCTCCATTCCTGCTGGAAAAAGCAAAGTTTTACGTTTGAGGACCCTGTTGGCCTAAAAATAGATAAAGCTGTCTTGAAACTCAGTGTGGGGGAGTAAATACAGGTTAGATTTGTACTTGCGAGACAATGCTGCAAATCCTCACTTAGTTGTGAAGATTCACTAGGAGATGACAATGCTATATCACTTCTTGAAAGTCTCAAATATTTGGAAGAACTTATTAGGATCACTATAATTTGGAAGCAATTTGATGGCATACCACCACAAAAGCTTTCTTTGCCACTCTGTGATACCCATTAAGAGTATTTTAATGGGACCCATTTTCTGGGGACATCACTTTGCAAGCAGCTACTATTACTTCTTTGGTGCGCTTTTGTGTATAGCATGCTCTCCTGTTTCTATGGCTCTGTGGATGTTTTAAATTACAGTTCTAAAATCCATCATTGTTGACCGTTGGCCTTGTTGGCTGCTACTACTAAGAACTGGAAGGAACCTGGCTGGAAGCTTGTGCACAAAATAGAAGCATTCTCAAAATTTTCACAGTCCTCACCAGAAGAAAAACTCAGTTACCGGTTAATTGCTACCTGGGTGAGTCTGTTTCCCTAGCATAGATTTTGAAAATGAATTAAGCAGCTGGATATCAGTCTTTCCAGAGTGAGCCATTAACTCTGAGGGAAATGGCCTGTATTTCCCTGAAAACTCACTCCATAGTAAATCTGTTGCTCTTAAATGTGCCACACAAATCCCATTGATTTTTTTGGTGCCACCGACAGAAAGATCTAAACATGTTGGCTGTCGCTAGCTATCCACCCTTTTCACACCAAGCAAGTTGATCACTGATCCAAATGAAGGGCAAAAAAATCACTTCTCAGAAATCTCAAATGTTGAATCTGTTGGAAGTGGCAGCTCCCATTTTAAACTGAGTCCCGGTGATTGTGTCTACAAAGGAACTGAAGCATGCAGGAAATGACTCCATCTGGAAGTTAAAATTCTCATGGCTTTTATTGAACAATAAACTAACATGTGAAACCCATCCACTCTGGGAAGGTTTAGTTCTAGACTGTCTTCTCCATCCCTGAAAAGGTGATATTGCTCTTGGAGATATCTTTTTTAATGCAAATTTATCCATGCCCTTGCTTGTTTGTACATTAATCATTGTTAACTAAATTACATATATTTAATCATCTTAACCTTGATGTTACCTTAGACAGCACATCTAGGAGGCATCTGCAAAGAAAACAACAAAGTGGTTGGTACCATTTTGAGGGACAGCAGGAGAGGAAGATGAGTGATTAATAATTTAATTGCATTTTACAATTATTATTCTGCAAGTGGCGACCTGCAATAGCAATTGGCAATTAATCCCATTCATAACAGCAGTATTATTATGGATTCTTAAAGAGCACAATTTGGGGTCTGCAGGTGCCAAAGCATTTTTCCTCTGTTATTCTATGCAAGGTTTCAGGATGTTGACAGGCATCTTGAAGAATTTTAGGAGGCAGTTCTCTTCTCCTTATGATCTTCCAGAATTCACAGTGAGCACCAACAATGGGGGAGAGGGGAGAAGAAGTGGAAGTTGGCATGGCCATGGTGTTGCAGATGGATATTTTGGGGTTTTAAATACTGCCAGGAGCCTCTGTGAACCATTTAAAAGGTGAATCACTCCTGGAGCAGCAATTCACCTTTTTCTCCTGGGAAAAGCTATTTTTATGGCAGAAGGAAGAGTCAGATGAGACCAGGGCTCATAGAAAAGTCAGGAGGAGCTGGCATCACTAAGGCCAATGATTGCCTCTTCCCCAATGACTAAAGGGCAGCTGTTATTCCTAGATTTGAGTCATGTATTGCTGTAAGAATGAGACTACACCGGAGCATCAAATTGGAACAATTTGGCTTTCCTGCAGTTTGATTCGAAGCCTGTGTTATGATTTCAGTCACAAACAGTATTCTCACAGTGGTTTTGGAAACCTTTGGGCACTCACCATTAACATGCAGGCCAACATGTTTTTTTTCCTTTTGTTTTTTTAATGTGGATTTATGTGGGTTTTAAGAGGAATGGGGTAGGTGGGTGGGTATGTTGGGTTTTAATTGGTTTTAATTGGTTGTACTGTTTTATGTGTGTTTTAACTGTTGTGAGCCGCCCAGAGTCAGGTTTACCTGATTGGGCGGCATATAAATTTGAATACAAATAAATAAAAAATAAAATAAACAACAGTATGCCGGCCCAGCATTAATTCACCTTCTTTCTACTCTTCGGGTCCCAGCCAGCTTTGCCATTTCTTTTAGGGTTTCCTTTACAGCTCCTTTTGTATGGGCAAAGGCAAGCCTGAACAAAGGCAATGGAATGAGCCTGTAAAACAGGGGTGCCCAAACTATGGCTCACAGGCTGGATCTGGCCCCTGATGCCAATTCATCCAGCCCACAAAGCCTGCATTGATCCTGCTTCCGGGGAGAGGGCAGGTTCTTTTAGTGCCACCTGTGTTTGGGCAACCTTGTCCCCTTTTCCACATCACCACTAACACAGCTCTTGCCTGCTAAATTCACCTGCTTCCAAGACCCTCATCCTCCTTTCGCTCTGTCCCTGGAAAAACTGCAGAGTGGCAGCTGAGAAAAACCAGAAAGAACAGGGTTGGCAGAAAGGCAGGACTGACAGGAGTCTGTAGAGCAAGGAGCCATGCAATGGGTTTTTTTCCTTTTCTCCTGCTCTTCTGGTTTCATGGGGCAGGAGAAGGCAAGAGACAACCTTCTCCCCCTGCTAATAGCACCTGATTCACAACAGTCTCTCCTCTTTGGGGCCAATAGCTCACCTTTGAGTCTGAGGAGAAAAGGCGAGACCTTCTTTTTCAGGCTGCTTTTGTCTCAAAGAATGGATTGGTACAGCTGCGGCCAGGGCAAAGGTAGGGGCCTGGAGTCCCTGGGCTGCTATTCCTGCTATGGCTGGAGTTGGGGAGTCTCTCTTTCTCTTGCAAGAGAAGTCCTAAGAGCTGCAGCAGGAGACAAGTGGCAGCTGACAGACAGCCTTGTGCAAATGTTTGCTTATGGTTTAAAACTTAATAAAGGCCTTAGTTCAGTGTTCCACTGCAGTCACACCCTAAACAAGATGACCCAGTGATAAGGTGACAGGGTGAGATAACACTAAACTTATATTCATAAGGTGGAGAAATGAAAATTATAGGAGGGTGATCAGCAGAGAGGAAGGGTTGCAGAGTTTTCATACTTACTTTCTCTGGCAGACGAGACCCAGTAGTAAGGGGAAGAGAGAAAGGGTTGGGAATCTGTAGACACAGGAAAATGAAAGGTCTGTCAGATGCTGCCTTCTCCTCCTCAACCTCTCTGACTTCCCCTCTTTTCTGCTCCATTTTGTCCTCAAAAATACACACTCTTCACTCCCTTTCATTGCCTCTCTTCTCTCACACTCCATATCTCTTCTCGCAGCTTGCACTCCTCCTTCTGTTCTTCCCTTGTCCTTCCATAGCTAAATGTGGAAAAGGTCTGCTCAAATGGTTTCATCAAGAAAGGAGTAGAAGCCCCCTAAACAGGAGAGAGAAGAGCTGCATTGCAAGCATCAGTTAGATTTGATTTAGCATTTTCATCATGCAGCCAGCAAAAAACAAACAAACCCTCAAACCTTCAAATTCATCCATTTTATGAGTGGAACAAATGCCAAGGAATTTGATAATGAGGTCACCTGCTAAATTTGGTAGGGGAGATTTTAATCTCATACTAGAGTTGACCCTCACAACTACCAGCTAATTGCTCCCTCTATCATACAATAAGCTCTAGAACAGGGGTTTACAACCTTTCTAAGCTGGAGGCCAGTTCAGGCCCCCTCAGACTGTTCAGGGGCTGGACTGGTGGTTCTGCTGCCACCACCTTTAGTGTCCGCTTAGGTGGGGGGGATGGGGGTGGTCCCCACCACTCCCCCATTGATGCCACTGGGACCACCCTGAGCCCTTACCACCCTGAGCCCTTACCACTCTACCACCACAACCACAACCACTGGCAACCACCCTGAGCCACCCATGACGTCTCCCATGCCACTTCCCTGCTTACTGGCATGCAGGAGCTGGCATCAAATCATCTGCCCACAACCTCACTCCAGCCCCCCGCCACCACCTCAATCCTTGTCCCCTCCACTTGGCTTGGCATGTTCCTAATTGTGCTCCATAGCATGGCAGATGTTGTAAGCCTTACAACATCCACCCTGCTGTGGCATGCCACCATGGATCCACCAAGCCAAGCAGAGGGGACAAGGATTGAGGTGGCTGCAAAATTGGCAGCTGGAACAAGGACACAGGCTGAATGAGTTGGTGTCATGGGCTGGATCTGGCCCATTGACCATAGGTTGAGAATCCTAGCTCTAGAAGCTCAAAAGGTCAAATCCTTTTCTGATTTATTTTTTATCTTTACCTATCCTTTCAATATTCCATCTTTCAACTGACCTCAAAGATAGAATTATATTTTAAAATCCACCTGGTCTATCTGGTTCCACATCTTCAATTCTACTTTTAACTTGCAAAGCTACCTGGGCTCACTATCTATTTTCATATCCAAACATGAGGAAATGTTGCAGTGTATCTCTGGCATACATTATGAGAAACTCTTGCTGAAAGGATTGAGATAAATAAAGTTTGGCTTTTTAAAGCACAATTGTGCATACCCTGGTAATGGCAACCTTGTGTTGTTAGCTAATCTTTCTCACACTGGGTCAGGCAAAAGGAACTGAAGAATGAATTCACCTGAAGGTGGATTCATTTTGGCAGTTTAAAGTCTGACCTAGACACAGAAGAATAAGAAGCCCTCTGTGACGGGGGATAAAACAAAGGTTTGTAACATGGCCTCATACAGCGTGGGACCCAAATGTAGCCCCTACTCAGTGGTATGGTGGACGTGACCAGGGGGAAAGCCCTGCATTGTACCCAAATTAGGACTACAGTACTTTATTTCAAAACTTGGATGGGCAGGGCCAGCCAGAATTTCTGCTACTGGTTCTGGTGAACTGGTGTAAACCTGCTGATGCCCACCACTGCCTCTACTACCTTCCCCCACATAAAAGGTATTTAAGTTCAGCATTCCTGTAGAAACATCCCTGCCCAAATTAAATTTTACAAATTAACCACTAGAGGGCATAAAGGGATTTTTTCCAGTTAACACACACACTGCAAATGGCAATGTTTGAGGAGTGGGATGGTACACTCAACTGTGGAGCTTGCCCTCCCTGAGATAAAGCAGCAGAGAAGGCTTGTTAATGGTTCTTTCTCAGACTGGGAGAGGGTAACAAGTGGGGTATCACAAGACTCAGTCCTGGGCCTGGTGCTGTTCAACATTTTCATTAATGACTTGTATGAGGGAGTGCTGGGAATACTTACCAAATCTGTGGATGTCACAAAATTGGGTGGAATAGCTAATATATCCTGGAAGAAAGGAATAACATTTTTAAAAAGATCTCAATAGGCTTGAGCACTGGGCTGAAAATAATAGAATGATATTTAACAGAGATAAGAGCAAAGTTCTACATTGGAGCGGGGGGCAAAAGCAGTTAGAAAATGGGGGATACTTGGCTCGGTAATACTTTAAATAAGAAGGATCTTGGAATTGTCACAGATCACAAACTGAATAGGAATCAACAGTGTGATGTGGCTGCAAAAACAGGTCACTGCTATTTTAGGCCGCATTACCTGAAGGAACATTTCCAAAACCCATAAGGTACTAGCCTTCCTCTATTAGGTAGTAGGCAGACAACATGTACAGTACTGGGTCCAGTCCACCACAGTTTAAGAAGGATGCTACCAAACTGGAGTTCAGAGGAAGGCAACAAAGATGATCAGGGGACTGGAAGCCAAGGCCTATGAGGAAAGACTGAAAGAACTGGGCATGCTTAGCTTTGCAAAAAAGAAACAGAGGGAACTTTTCAAACACTTGAATGATAGTCACAAAGACAAGGTTCTTGAACATTCCAGACTGCAGGAGGTGTAATAACAGGAAGCCAGATATAGGCTGATTATTTTAAAATCCCTCTTAACTAATAGAGCAGTATGACAATGGAACCACTTACTTTGGGAAGAAACTGCAAATGGTTTCCACAGCTATAAACTTTTCTCAGTAGTTTAGCCCAATTTCTAGTTTGCCATATGGTTGTTGTCGCTGTGTAAAACTGCAGAATTGTCAGATTCTATTCATAACCTGACATGAGTGTCAATTGCATAACTTTGTCAAACAGTTATAAGACAATGAACTGTTATAAGACATTGTCATCCAGCAAAAGCCCCTCCAAACCTGCAGTTTCAGGACAATGAACTCCATTTGTTTTGGAATTCTTAACAAATGGATAACTTCTTCCTTCTTTTTTTCTTAAGCATGCTGAGTATAAAAAGAGAGAAAGTGGGGACATTTCTTTGCTGAGTTTGGGTTCTTATTTAGGAGAGCATGACCACACTTGTTCCCAGTCCTAGCTTCATTCTGTTCTTTACTTTCTGCAGTTTTCTTTTTCATCCATGACATTTAAAAATAACTTTTCCTGGTGAGTTGCTGAACTAGATGATTCTTTCTGCCCTTTATTCTTCCATGTCCTTCTATCTCTTTCATCCTATCCCCACAAACAACTCACCTTTCTGTTCTGTATTCAGCCAGGATACCTGGCCATTGAGGAGTTAAAGAGTTTTCTGAGGGGTTTTCTTAACATCTAGGGTGATTTCTGTAAACTTAATTGTGTGTTTTCACAAACAACATGGTTGCCATAATTTTGTGCATATGCCTCTCTTGTGCATTTATCTTGTGGTTTTGGTTCTAGTTGTACAGCATGGAAGGATTCATATAGGGAAGAAGATATGTATAAGAACACATGGCTAAAATTTTGTTGTGCATTTCCCATACCTGTCAAGTTTTGGACATGAAAATAAGGGAAATTTTGGGCCACACCCCTCTCCCCACCAGGCCATGCCCCTTCCTCCCCAAATCTAGGCACATCCAAGAGCCTAGAAGAGGAGGAGCCACCAGAGCCAGGGAGGAATTTTGGGCTCCCCCCCCCAGGTGGAGGAAGAACCACTCCCTAGGCACTCCCCCACTTCCCTTAGCACCACTGCTGCCCCTCGCGGAGAATAAGGCTACAGGCCAGCCCCTACAGGTCAACCTTACTGTAATAATTCTATTTTAAATCTCTTTCCACATTCTCTGCTGCGACAGCCTTTCATATTATGGTGATTTTTCATGGAACTGTTTTTTACATCACCATCACCTGAACCTTACGCTCAAACTCAAATCATGGTTAAATTTGGCAAATTGTTTCAGAAATTTGAGAAGATGGAAGAGGCAAGAGTGAAGGACAAAAACGAAATGTTGAAAAAACAGGATAAGGTGGTTACAACTGTTGTGGATTTCTCCAAAAAAGTAGAATTAAGTTTGCAAAAAATAGAGGGAAATGTGAAATTGGTCCAAAATGAGGTGAAGGCTATGAAAGGGGAAATAAAAGGGACACAGGAAGGGGTGAGGGAAAATAAGGTGAAAATTGATGAAAATGAAAAAAAGGATTGATGCTATGGAAGAAATGATGAGAAAGCAGAACATTGTGATATGTCATTTGATTGAAAGAACACCAGACCAGCTAAGAGATAGAATTGTTCAGTGGTTAAACAATTTGAAAATGGGAAAGGATTTCGCACAAGAAGATATTGTAAGTGCATATAGGGTGGGCCCAAGAAGAGGAAAAGTGGTTCAAAGAAATGTTTTGGTTAAATTTGCAAACTGGGGAGATAAACTTAGAGTAATGGCCTTTTTAAAACAAGCTGGTTCTGGCGCTCTGAAAATCGATGGCTCTGATGTGGAAGTATATAACGATATCTCTATTAAGGAAAGAGCTTGGAGATACAAGATGAAGCTGGTAACTAAAATGCTGATGAAAAAAGGTGTAAGGTATAATTAGAGATTTCCACAGCAGTTAAGATTTTTCTATAAAAAAATGCAGGTCATTGATGAGGGGACTGATCCACTGGAGTATTTGAGTTTGCTTGATTTGGTTAAGGTGGGTTCTGAGGAGTGGGTAACTCTTAGAAAAGATTTGTTGGAATCGGGCACCATTAGAAGAGATTATGAGGGGGCAGATGTGGGTGGTGCCACAGGTGGAGGGCAGCAGGGACAAGAAGAGGAGGAGTTGTCATTGATCATGGTGGAGGAAGAGCTAAGTAAGGAGCAGTGAGTAATTGAATATTATGTAAAAATTTTATATAATCAGGTTTTTAGAAAGGGGAAGATGTGCGGAGCACCAACTTTTACACACATCTTACATGTCCCCCCTCCCCTCTTTGGAGAACGAAGGCGGCTTTTTTTTTGAAGAAAGTGGGGAGGGTGGCATTGTGTGTTTTTTGTATGTTTTTCTATTTTAATTGTGATGGGTTTGAGGTAGCACACCTAATGGAGAGCTTGGAAGTAAGAGAGAGTGAATTTGAAATAAAATATGAGAAATATTAAAGTTTTAACATGGAATGTAAAAGGTACAGGTTCTGTTCTTAAGAGGAGGAGGTTAGAATTGGCTTTGAGGAAGGATAGACCCGATATAGTCTTCTTACAGGAAACTCATAAAAAATCACAAGACACAAACAAAATTTTCCTAGGTTGGATGCAACACTATGAAAAGGCGTTCGGTACTTCAAAAGCAAGAGGAGTTGCAATCCTGATCTCTGCTAGATTAGGATTTGAGATAAAAAGTATCTCGGATCCAGAAGGCAGATATCTGATAGTGAAAGGGAAAATAGATGATGAGGAAATAACCCTGGTGAATATTTATGCTCCAAATGAACATCAAGCTGAATTTTTAGAAAAGGTTTGTAAAATTGTGGTAATAGAAAAAGCGGCAAAGATGATAGTGGTGGGTGATTTTAATCTGATAAAATCAAATTTGGATTGCACAAATTTAACAAGGTGTGGAGCAGGTATTAAAGGGAATATTTTGGATAATTGGATGGTTGCATTAGGTTTGAAAGATTCTTTGAGAGAGATTAAGGGATTGGAAAGGGTGTATTCTTATTTTTCACACGTTCACGGATCTTATTCTAAAATAGATTATGTGTTCTTAACTGAAAATATGGTTAAAAATATTGAGGAGATTGAAATAGGAACTTTTAAGGAATCAGATCACACTAAAGTGATTCTGGAATTGAGGCTACAAAATGATAATAGAAGAGGAAGAAATTGGAAATACGATCCTAACTTATTTAAGGATAAAAAATGTAAAGAACAAATTATAGAAAGTTGGATGGAAAGTTGGCAATGGAATTATAATGATGAGGTAAATTTTAATGTGGTTTGGGATGCCATGAAGTCGGTTTTTAGAGGGGAAAGTTTAAAGTTGGCAAGTAACAGGTATAAAAAGTACAAGTTAGCACAGGATGAAAGGGAAAAGGAAATAAAACAATTACAGGAAGAACATTCAAAAAAGAAGGACAAAAAATTCACTAAATTACAAAGATTGAAGGCTGAATTGATGGGCAAGGATATAGAAAAGGTAAAAAGAGACTTGATATATTTAAATAGAGAATACTTTGAATTCAGTAACAAAAATTCAAGATTACTGGCAAGAGCTGCAAGAGCTAAAAGGGAAAAAAGGGAAATTGGAGTCTTGGTTAATAATCAAGGGATAAGGTGTAATAAAATTAGTGATACATGTAAAATTGTGAAGGAATTTTATCAAGCATTATATGCAAAAAAAGAGATAAACGTGGGGAAGAATAAAATGATCCTGGAGAGGCAAATAACAAATGGAATAAAACAGGAACATCGGGATAAAATGGAAGAACAAGTTTCGGAGAAGGAGGTAAAGGAGGTAATTACAGGTTTGAAGTTGGGGAAAGCCCCGGGAGAGCATGGATTACCGGCTGATTTTTATAAGGAATTTAAAGATGTTGTGGTACCAAAGTTGGTAAAATTATATAATTATATACTAGATGGTGGACAAATTCCGACTTCATGGTATAGGACTACGATCGTTCTGTTGCCAAAATTGGGAAAGAATTTGGAAAAAGTGGAATCTTATAGACCAATCTCTCTTATAAACCAAGATGCTAAGATCTTCACAGCAATATTGGCTAATCGTTTAAATAAATTTATGGGTGAATATATAAATGTAGATCAAGTAGGATTTTTAAAAGGGAGACAAATGGCTGACTTGACTAGGAGAGTGTTAGACTTAATTGATAATGTAAACCAAACGAAGGAAAAGGTGGGACTAATATCTTTGGATATTTTTAAGGCATTTGACTCTTTACAATGGTCCTTGATTAAGGAAATAGTTAAAAGCTATGGATTTGGGGATAGATTTAGAAGGGTAATTGATTTGTTATATCAGAAAGGGATTGCTAAGATTAGAGTAAATGATGAGGTCACAGATGAGGTAAAGCTTGAGGCAGGTACTAGACAGGGCTGTCCACTGTCCCCTATTCTGTTTATTATGGCAATGGAAATTTTGGCCAAAAGTATAAGAGAAGATGTAAAAATAGAAGGGATAATGGGCAATAAAATAAGTATGTATGCAGATGATACACTGATAACGGCTAAGCACCCTGAGAGGGTTAATGGGTAGGATTCAAATACAACTTGAGGATTTTGAGGATATTACAGGTTTGATGATAAACTGGGATAAATCGGAAATGATGTTGTGTAACATGGGAGAAGGGGAGAGGGAAAAGATTAAGGGATTAACTAATATACAAATTAAAGATAAATTGAAATATTTGGGGATAATTATATCAAATAGATTGGAAGAATTTAAAAGATTGAATTATGATAGCTTGAAAACGGAATTTAAGACCAGAATACAAAGTTTTCAAAAGTTGAAGTTGTCATGGTTCGGGAGGATTGCAATTTGCAAAATGATGCTGTTACCGAGAATTAATTGTTTATTTGATGCACTTGCAATTCAATTGAACGAAAAGGAAATTAATGAGTTTCAAAAGTTGTTTAATAATTTCTGTAATGGAGGTAAATAGCCTAGATTATTAAAGAAATTATGGTATCTGCCTCAGAAAGAAGGGGGTTTAGGAATGCTGAATTTAGTAGCATATTATCGTGCTTTTCAAATTAAGAATGTTGTGAAGATCTTGGCAAGAGAAAAAGTAATTTGGGAGGAGATTGAGATGAAAGATTATAGGAATATAGGCAAAATGATTTTTCTGGGAGGTAAGGTTAAAATGACAGTTACCAGTAACACAATGATGAAGGGACTTATGAACATGTGGAAAAGATTAAAGAAGGATCTGGCCCCAGATGTCTCTCCAATTTTGGAATTAGCAGATATGGCATGCTTTCCGATAAAAATAGATAAAGAAATAAAGGAAATATTGGATAAAAATGAAGTTTCCTTGGTGAAAGATTGGTTACGGATGTGTAGGGATGAAGATAAGAAGAAAAAGTTGTTTGAACAGTTGAAATTGGATTGGTTCCAGATAATGAAGGTTAATAATTGGAATAGTAAATATAGAAGGGAATTAGATATAGACAGAGAAAAGACGGAATTTGAAGAACTGGTTCTGAAAATTCGAAAAGGAGATAGAAGCATCAAGGGTCTAGTAAGCAAACTTTACGCCTTAATAAATGGGGGGGGGGGCAACCACAGGAAGATTTGAAACTGAAGTGGGAACAGGATTTGAACATAAAGCTAGGAAAAGATGAATGGAGAAATAAGTGGAAAAAGAGGATAATGAGAACTATGTCTGTAAGAATTAAGGAGCATAATTATAAAATGTTGTGGCAATGGTACCTGACACCACTGAGGTTACATCAGATTGATAATAAAAAGGATAACCTATGTTGGAGATGTAAAGACACTATTGGAACTTATGAACATATGTGGTGGAGCTGTAAAATGATAAACGATTTTTGGAGAAGAATAGAAAAAGAGGCTGTGGAAATAATGGGTAAGAAAATTAATCTGGAGTCAGGTACCATTATGCTAACAGATGTGGATGGCATGAGTTTAAACAAGGAGGAAAAACAGTTACTAGAAATAATGTTAACAACGGATAGACAATGTATTGCTAGACATTGGGAAAATGATGTAATTATACAGACGAGAGAATGGTATAAAAAATGTGGAGTTTAGCATTGAACGATAAATTGACATGGGAGATAAAAGTAAAAAGGGGTAAATTGAAAGAAAATAGATTTTGGAGTATTTGGAAGCCTTTTGTCGATCACTCTCTCACGGGTGCAGAAAGTAGTAGACCTGTACCAGCTCAAAGCAGTTTCTGGAGGTAAATATTGGGACCGAGCTTTCCAGGGCAATGTAAATAAACACTGGGTGAAATGTAAGTGAAAATTGGATTTTGATAGTTGTACCTAAATTACAGTACTATTGAAATGTTTTATGAGATGGTTATAGTTGTAGTGATAAATATTTCTGTGAAGATCTTTGAAATAGGTTAGATTTTTTTAAGGGGATGTTTAACATTATAGACAGCTATAAAAGGTAACAGTTCAATTATCATGTATGTGGTTATTTTTTATGAAACACATGTATTTTCTTTTTAATGATGTATTGTTTTGTGTATGTCTGTATATTTTTGGAAAAGTTAATAAAATTTTTATTTAAATTTTTTAATAAAAAAATCACTTAATTGCCAACTGTCTTAGCCTTGTGTGCCCCAATTTCATTTTTTAAAACTCTGTGTTTAAGGCAGGACCATCGAAATATCCTCTTTATGTTGTATGCAAATATACTTGAAGCCGATTGACTCATTATCTCTTCCCTTTAACACCCTCTTTCCCAGGAGAGAGAAGAGACAATGAGCCAATCGGCTTCAAGTATATTTGCATACAATGTAAAGAGGATATTTCCATGGTCCTGCCTTAAACACAGAGTTTTAAAAAATGAAATTGAGGCACAAAAGGCTAAGACAATAGACAATTAAATGATTAAAGTGTAAAAAACAGTTCCATGAAAAATCACCATAATATGAAATGCTGTTGCAGCAGAGAATGAGGAAAGAGATTTAAAATAGAATTATTACAGTAAGGCTAGCCTGCTTCCTTGTTCTCCATGAGGGGAAGCAGTCATGCTAAGGGGGTGCTTCCTTTTCCACCAGGGGGAGTGCAACACTCCTCTCTGGCTATGGTATAAGGAACATACCTCATAAGTAAAGATATAATAAAAATACAATAATATACAGGAGATTTAAATGCCCCCTGGATTTTTTTAAAAAAATAAGATTATTAAAAAAATACATGATGGCGGGGGGAGGGGCTAAATTATGGGGTTTTCTCGGGCAATATGGGATACTTGACAGCATTTCCGCACATACAGCCACTGATTAAAGGCTTTTCAAGTTTTGAGGTGTATCCAACTTTTTCATATTGTGTACAAGTTGCATACAATCCAAAATCATATTTAATCATTAGTAGTTTGCTTTTAATCAATGACAGTTTCCCACTGATGGTGATGCCATCCCTATTGTGCATGCAGAGTTGTGCAACATGATTCAGCCATTGTCTCAACACATAGGTGTTTAAGCAGAAGTAGTGATGCTTTAGGCAGGATTTTCTCCCTTGGTGTGAGACTGAACTTGATGATGCCTTCAGTTAGTGGTGGGCTCCAAAAAAAATTACTACCACACTGTGGGCATGGTATGGTGGGTGTGGCCAGGGGAAAAGCCCTCCATTGAACCTGAATTAGGACTAGTGTACTTTATTTCAAAACTTGGATGGGCGGGGCTACCAGCCAGAATTTCTGCTACTGGTTCAGGAGAATTGGTGTGAACCTGTTGATGCCCATCACTACCTTCAGTCCTTCCCAGCCCTTGTCTTCCATGATTCGATTGTAAACAGTTACATATTTAATATATAGGATAACGTCTTGTTTTTCAGCCACTGTCTTGATTAAGCATGACAAATGCAATACTGTAGTTTTGTGTTAAATTCAAAATGCTTCATTTTTATACAACTGTAACATAATAAGAAGATGGATATTTATAGCCATTTGGATTATTTTGCTCCATTTTAAAAATAATAATTCAAAACCATAATGTTAGAGCATAATGCTCTGTACAGATTCCCTACACCCAGAATCATTCACCTTGTAAAGGTGTTATAGCAATTACTATATAATTATTCTAAATATTTAGCAATTATGTAGCAAGAGACTTGTTTTTTGAATACCAGATGTTTACTCACCTTTTGTCTTAAAAATCCCTATTATACACTTTTGTGTATTTTCTGAGTGATAAAGCCTAAACTGCCGCTAAGCTGAAATACCTACTCTATTTGTATAGTCTTTAAACATGGGAAGACATATTTGCTGCTCTTACTTCTTCCTGATTTATAAATAGCAGGAAGAAACTGGGAGAAGGATTGACTGTGTGTACTTTTCTGTCCACTTAAAGCATGCATGGGGAGTATTATTTAGACTTCTTTGTACACTTAGACACATGTTCATGCTGTTGAGTGGGACATGCCTTTGGCTACTATGGTGCCTATCAGCTCTGTTTATAGGACTCCTACATAGTTCTGCCATAAAATGAATATCAGACTTGATAAAAACTAGAAGGTATTTGTCACAGATTGTAATGGTTTGAGCCATGTGCTTATAGTGAGGATACCTTGCCACTTTACTTGCATTGTGAAGATAGGAAGTATAAGAGTTGGGAAAATCACCTGGAGACTGCTTGCCTTTTTACAAAGCATATTTGGCCGTATGCTTGCCTCATAATCGCTATGATTTTGGAGCTCCTCTTTTTATTTTTCTCCTTTAAAGAAAAATAGCTTATCCTTGCTTGAATGAACAAGGCACAAATACTCATGGCATAACCGCATATTGGTTATATACTGTTGCTAAAATTGTATAGTATACCTAACGTCCATGCATTAAACTGACCAAATATAATGACTTATTTATTTGATAAAATAGATGCTAAGCTTGCTAACCAGCTCAGTTTTTGTGCAGCAGGGAAGGGAAATAAAAGAGAACAATAGCTGATGGTGCAGCTGACTTGTTTGGATGCTCATCTACAAACATGTCTTTTGGAGTATAAATTATTGTGTTGCCTGGGAAAATGGAGGACATCTAGGCAAAGCAGGAAAATCAACAACAACATGTAACTTCAAGGAGAAAGACCCCCTGGTATTGGAAAACACAGGCCTAAACAGCAATAAGAGATAATCATTACAGTGGAACCTCATATAACAAAAATAATTGGTTCCACAAAGCACTTCGTTATACACTTTTTATGTTGTATGATGCATGCATCGTACAATGAAAATCCCTATGGGATGCATCGTACAATGAAAATCTCTATGGGAAAAATCATACAACAAAAATCTCTATGGGAAAAATCATACAAAGAAAAATAGTCGTTGTACGGTTTTTCCCATAGAGAATTTCGCACGATGCAACTTTTTTTTCAAATTCTCGTCATTGTACAATATTTTTCATTGTATGATGCATTCGTTATATGAGGTTCCACTGCATCTAGATTTTAACATAGATAAAACTGCAATTTTAGTCAAAGAAGATGGGGCTGAAGAAGTTTCAAATCTGCTATTGGGAAGTTTTCAACTTCTTGGGGCACACCAAGCTGATGGGCTCCTGCTGGCTCAGTTTTCTAATGGCTCCATATGTCCTTGGTGCAAATGATGACTATACAGGGTGGCCCGTAAGACCCTACCCAAACAGCACACAGATACACTGGATACATAAAATATATGGATGGGTAGAGACTTACAGGCCACCCTTTACAGTATATATGACCTCCTTTCACTGAGCCAGGAATTCAAGAAAGCTACAAGGCTGGTTAGAATTCAGTTTAAAAGAAATTTTATCCAAATCTCCTCCAAACCCTTTTCAAAATCTCCTCCAAATCATAATTAGTGGCTATTTTATTTCTTCATCTGTTATCCGTTTAGTGAAAGAGACTCCTGAAGTTAATTAGGAAGCTTTTATCACAAACACAAGTCTCGATTTTTATGTGAGGCTAGTTTTCTAGTTTGGAACCATATTTAGGTTTTGCACTAGTAATGTAACGAGATTATAGCTCACAACCTAGCTCTTCTGTGTCATCTCAGGATAACTAAAAAGCCTGACAAATTGACAAATAATACTCTCTTTATATTAAAGAGAGAGAGAGAGAAAGAGGGCTATAATACTTCAGAATGCTGAATTTGGACTAAGAGATTTAGATTCAAAATACTGTTCAGCCATGGAACTCATTGAGTATTCTGCCTTTCTTAGCCTCTTAGCTCTCAGGGTGTTCTGTTGCTAAACTGGGAAGTAAAGCCTCTGCCAGGGAGCTGCATTTTATTGACTCTTTAGCTCAAGTGGCTAAGGCGCTGACTGGGAGATGGAAGGTCAGCAGTTCGATTCCTGAGTACTGCAGGATGGAATGAGCTCCCATCTTTGTCCAAGCTCCTGTCAACCTAGCAGTTCGAAAGCAAGAAATTGCAAGTAGATAAATAGGGACCACTTTGGTGGGAGGGAAACAGTGTTCCGTGTGCTCCAGTGTCTAGTCATGCCTGCCACATGACCACAGAAACATCTGCAGAAGCAGACAGTGTTGGCTTTTTGGCTTTGAAACAGAGATGAGCACTGAACCCTAGAGTCAGATATGACTGGCTTTCGAGCAAGGGAAACCTTTTCCTTTAGGGACCTTTAAGAAGCAACTGAAAATTTTTCTTTATGAGGAGGCCTTTGGCAGTTGGTTGAAGAACAAAAAGGAGACCCTCCCATTGCTTTTCTCCCACTTGGGTTAGGGGTCCTCGGGTTTGATTTTGATTAGGTTGTTGGTTGTTGTTTTATTGTCTTATTGGTGTCCGTTTCGCTTTTTAATAGTGTGAGCCGCCCAGAGTAGGAGTGCATCCCAGATGGGCAGGATATAAGTCCGATAAACAATAATAAATAAATAAATAAATAAATGAATGAATGAATGAATAATAATAATAATAATAATAATAATAATAATAATAATAATAATAATAATAATAATAATAATAATAATAATAATAATAATAATAATAATAATAAATGAAACAAAGAATAAATATCTAACTGTGACATTATGGTGCATATAATTAGAGTCAAATTACTTTTTGGGGTGGCCTAATCTAAAAGATGGGAGATAAATATAACAAACAAGCAAACAAATAATTAGGATAGAGTGGTGTGGGAAGTTGGTTCCTTATTACTTACTTACTTACTTACTTACTTACTTACTTACTTACTTACTTACTTACTTATTGGATTTCTATAACCCCCATCTGGTGTTAACCCATTCTGGCTGGTGAACAAGCAGATAAACCAATAACCGAAATATCCGCAACAAATTAAAACTCACCACCAACAAATAACTCACAAACTAAAAACTAAACTAAACTAAACTAGATGGCATCAGGATTTAACCTAACTGAAATGCCTCCTTAAAAAAGAGCATTTTAGTTGTTTTTTTAAAAAATAGTCAGTGATGGAATCAAATCTAGCGAATAATTTATAATAATAGATTATGGTTTTGTTCTCTAGCTATTGCGGTACCTTTTTGTGGAGATAATCGACACAAAACGTTGATGGAGGACTTCAGTTTGTTAGGAGTGAGATTATACTTTCTGTTTTTATCTATAGCAAATAATGAGTTTCTGTGTCTCACAATAAGCTGGTCTTCTCTAAAGAGCAGAGGTAGAAGACAAGATAAACATCAAGCATTAATGCTTTCCACAGAGGAAAAGCAATGATTGACAGAAACTTGCAAGTTGCCCAGTAAGGAGCCAACTAACAGTAATTATTTCTCTTTGAATGAATAGGCTAGTACATTTGCAGCTATTCAGAAATTGTTTCAAGATTCTGCAGTTACCTAAGTCTAAGTATTGGTGTGTGTGTGTAAAAAAAAAAATCAAAATATTATTAATTATATATATATTTGCTTTAGCTTTGTTATTGTGCCTCTGAAAAGACTGTAGATTTAAACCGAGATTTTTTTTTAATAAAGAAAAAATTATATTTGAAATCCCCTGAGCTCTTGACAAGCAGATAGCATGGCAAAAGGATTGGTGGAAATTGCCCTGATGTATAATCTTAAGGTTCAGGAAGCTCCAGTCCTAGTTACAATCTCCAGCAACCTAACTAGCAAGACATACTGTCATCAACTGTCACTGAAGCCCGCTTGGTCTTTTTAAACACAATATATTTCCCCCCAATATGATTCTTTCTAACTATCCTTTGTGGAATTATATGAAGTACACATGATGTATACATTTGTGGTCCATTAAGATTCAAATACAGTAATTCCTAGTTTAAATGCAATTTTTTCAAATATTCTTATAGGTTTTCTCTAATTTAGGTGGAGCTTTTAGATAGTCACTATCTGTGCACATTCAAGCCAATAAAAATTGTATTAATCTCAATCCCTGCTGCACTGGCAAATGATTTCTTAAAATAGCCCTTTATCAGGATATAAATTCACCTAATGAATCCAGTGTGGTGTATGGATAGAGTGATGGATTAGGACTCTGGAGGCAAGAGTTTGAATCCTTGCCTAGATATGGAAACTCACTGGTGGAACTGTTAAAACCTCCCTTTAAATATCTCACTTGCCTTGAAAGATCTATTAGAGTAGCTATAAATTGGTTCTGACTTGACACACACAAAACAACAAATGAGGCCAGTAAGTTAAACTAGCATCATTGCCGGCTTCGCACGGGGTGTGTGAGGTGGTGGTGGCACCCTCCCACGAAGTGCCCCACCCTCCTACTCTCTCTCACACACACACAGCCACACACTCTGCTACCTAGTTTCTTCCTTTTTGTTTTTCTCTCACATACACCAGCTAGACGCCCTCACCCAGTTTCTCTTACTTACACACACACACACACACACACACACACACACACAGAGAGAGAGAGAGAGAGAGAGAGAGAGAGAGAGAGACACTCTGTTACCTAGTGTCTCTCTCTCTCTCTCTCTCTCTCTCTCTCACACACACACACACACAGAAACCCAGTGTCTCTCATTCACTTCTACACACACAGAAACCCAGTGTCTCTCACTCACTCCTACACACATAGCCACCTACTGGCAGAGTGGGAATGTGGAGGGCTGAAGCTGCTGCAAAGGATATCTGTGCCTCTCCCTTCGGGACCGGAGTGATCCTGGCTGCTGCTTACAGTGTGGGCACCTGGCCTGCGACCATCCATGTCATATGCGGAGAGAGAGAGAGAGAGAAGAGGTAGGTAGGTAGGTAAGGAAGGAAGGATGGAAGGGGAGAATGACGGAAGGAGAGTGGGAATGGAGGAAATAGGAAAGGAAGGAGGTAGGGAGAGAAAGAAAGGCAGGAGGGGAGGGAGGGAATCACACACACACCTTCCGTCCCTCTTCTCCTACCCCTTCTCTCCTCGTCGGCTTAAGCGACAGGCATGGTGACTTCAGCATTGCTGCTGCGGTTGACTCCATCGTGATGAGGTTTTCTGGGTGTCAGAAGGTGTGGGCCAGGTCAAGGGTGGAGAGCCATGGTGCTCAGAACATGGACTCTCCAGTTCCTCAAGTTGGCCCATCATGGTGTGTGTGTGTGGGTGGCCTCTTCCTGACAATGCCAGTGGCGGTGTCTGAGCTCGGCTTTCCCTTCCCGGCTGAGCGGTTGGTTTCGTGAGGCGTGCGAGGCCTAGGGCAGGCCTTTCTGCATCCTACGCATGGGGCGGCCCTGCCTCCTCTGCCATTCTAACAGATGTGTCATGTTGGTGTGTCTGTGCAAGCGCGTTTCTGTGCATGTGGTGCTTGCCAACAGCTCTGCATTCGACCAGCCCCTCCCTTCTAGTTCATGTGTGTGCAGTTATTTTGGCTGGATTTGTGGGGCATAGGACCCACCTTCAGCCTCTAGACCCTCATGGAGACCCTCGCTGTTAGGAAATGAAGGTGTGCGTGAACCAACATGGGATCAGCTCCAGGGGTGTGGGCACGCCTGAGGGACACGTACGTCTATTTCTCTTGCTTATAGATATAGATAAGGCCTCAAGTTCTGCTTAAAGAGCAACAGGCTTGTTATCTCTGCTTTGTTATCTGATTTTGTCGAATCTGAATCCATTGAGTCTTGGGCTGACAACCTCTTTATTCAAATAACTGCTGCCAACTTTCCTCAAACATCCTGACAAATCCAGATCTAAGAAATATGTTCTGTTTTCCCTTTTGCAATGAACATGAACAGCAATTACAGAGAAAATAACTAATTCTAACTCTACCCAGAGTGGTTCATAAAGGGGCAGGAAAAACAATCTCTAAATTTACGTCACTAATAGCAGTGTGTGATAGAGTTCACTATTACACTAAACTTTCAAATTGACCAGGAGGACAGAAATTGCCACAGGCGTTGATCTGTACATTGGTAATAATCGAACATATTAGCATTAATTTTATAATTTATTAATTAATTAACTTGCTTTTCCACAAACAGACTCAATTGCTGGATGGAACACAATAGAAAAAGGAACAGGATAATGTGCTCTCTGCCAGTTAACATCGAAATTGGTAGTGACTTCATTTGACTGTAATGTGCTCATCTTAAACCTAGCAATATTTGTTATTATATATCCATGATGGTGAACCTTGGCACTCCAGATGCTCTTGGACTTCAATTCCCAGAATCCCAAGCCCCTGTGAATCCACACGAATGAGTTTACTGGAGTGCCAAGTTTTGCCATCACATATATGCATCCATTAACAATGCTTAATATGCACTGTAGATATGCACTGCTGCAGGAATGGGCTTGTTCATTCTTTTTGTGGGAATCAGATGATATAATTCCTAGAGCAAACCTACCCATAGCTTTCTGGGTCCGTGTCAGGGGTGACTGTTTTTGTTGTTGTTGATGTTTTAGGTGCAAATTGCTCTGCTTTAGTTCATTTCCAGGGTGTGCAATTGCTGGGATCAAACCAAACCAGAGCTTGTAGCTGTAAATTTCCCTTCTAGTTTCCATGTCCCAATATTGTAAAGTGGCTTAAGAAGTCCGCTAAATAAAAGCATGATTTTGAGAAAATAAACACTTCCTCTGGCACTCCATGGGAAGAATCAAATGTTGTTTTAACTTTGTTAGGACAGTTGATGTGCTATACCACTTGTTCTTCAGTCGCAAAGATGAGTCTGACCCTTTGGGATCCCATAGACCACAGAATGCCAGGCTCCTTTGTCATCCGCCATTCTCTGTAGTCCACCCAGATCTATGCCCACTGCATCAACGATGCTGTCTAACCATATAATCCTCTGCCTCACTCTTCTCCTTTTGCCTTCAATCTTTCTTAGCATCATGGCCTTCTCCAGTGAGTCCTCTCTTCTCATTTGGTGGCCAAAGTACTTGAGCTTCACCTTCAGTATTTGTCCTTCCAAGGAGCAATCAGGATTGATTTCCTTTGGGATTGACTGATTTGATCTCTTTGCAGTCCAGGGGACTCTCAAAAGTCTTCTCCAGCACCACAGTTTAAAGGCATCTATTCTTCTGCACTCAGCCTTTACACAACCATATTCTACTACTGGGAAGACCGTTGCTTTAACTATGTGGACTTTTGTTCGCAGAGTGATGTCTCTATTTTTTATTTTGCTGTATAGGTTTGCCATAGCTTGCCTCCCTAGGAGTAAGCACATTTTTATTTCATGGCTGCAGTCACTGTCTTCAGTGATCCTAGATCCCAAGAAGGTAAAGTCTGTCATTGCTTCCATTTCTTCCCCTTCAATTTATCAGGGAATGATGGGACCGGATGCCATGATCTTGGTGTTTGTTGTGTTGTTTTGTTTTTGATGTTGATAGTTTTGCACTCTCCTCTTTCACCCTCATCAAGAGGCTCCTTAAGTCTTCTTCATTTTCTGCCATTAGGGTAGTGTCATCTGCATAGCTCAGGTTGTTGATATTTCTCCCAGCAATCTTAATTCCGGCTTGTGCTTCATTCATCCAGCCCTATATGACACATGATGTACTCTGCATATAAGTTAAATAAGCAGGGTGACAATATAACAGCCTTGTTGTACTCCTTTACCTGTTCCGGTCCTAACTGTTGCTTCTTCCACATATAGATTTCTCAGACAGATGAGGTGGTCTGGTACTTCCATCTCTTTAAGGACTTGCCACAGTTTATTGTGATCCACATAATCAAAAGCTTTAATGTAGTCAAAGAAACAGAGAAGGGGCTGCAGCGGTTAAAAAGCTCACCTTGCTAGCTGGAAGACTGGGAAGTCGGCAGTTTGAGACCCAGGTACTGCATGACGGATTGAGTGCTTGTCTCTATCCCAGCTCTTGGGGACATTTCTAAAGGAGCCTCATTTGGTTGTTCCCTGAGCAGAGTTTCTTCCATAAAAATTCTTTCAACCCAGAATAACTTCTAATATGAAATTATTATTATTATTATTATTATTATTATTATTATTATTATTATTATTATTATTATTATTGTTGTTGTTGTTGTTGTTGTTGTTGTTGTTGTTGTTGTTGTTGTTGTTGTTGTTGTTGTTGTTGTTGTTGTTGTTGTTGTTGTTGTTAATGACACAGAAGTAGATATTTTTCTGGTACCCTCTTGCTTTCTCCATGATCCAGCAAATGTTAGCAATTTTATCTCTAGTTCCCCTGCCTCTTTGGAACCCATTGTGTACTTCTGGAAGTTCTTGATCCATGGGCTGCTGTATCTTAGCTTGTAGGATCTTGAGCATGACCTTGCTAGTGTGTGAGATGAGTGCAATTATACATTCTTTGGCATTCCCCTTTTTTGGAATTAGAATGTAAACTGACTTTTTCCAATCCTGTGGCCATTGCTGCATTTTCCAAATCTGCTAGCATATTGCAAGCGTGGCGCCAAAATGGCCGCCGCACTCTTTGCGCCCCCCCCACCGGACTTGGACATCCGGGTAGTTAGGGGGCGTGGCCAGCACCCTTTAAAAGGGGTGGCCACGAGGCAGCCGCGCTGCCATTTTGCGAAGTGACGGAGAGGAGAAGTTTTTCCCCAATCGCTCTGTCGCACTCCCCTTTAGCTGGGAAGCCTTTTTTGGGCAGCGGTTTCTTCTTCGCTTCTTTCTTCGGCTTCCCAACGATTTGCGGCAATGCCTTCCAAAAAGAAGGCGATGGCGAACGCGGTTCGCACTTCCAGGAGGCGCCAGCCGGGTCGGAGGACCATGACTGTGCCCCCTCAGCAGGCCCCCTTTCTGGGGGCGCCCACCGGGACCGGCGGGATGGGGTCGATTGCTCCCTGGCCTGAGGCTGGGCAGCCTCAGACCGGCCCTGCAGGGGATGCGGCCCCCAGCCCGCAATTAGCGGCCCCCGGCCCGGGCCTGGCGCATAGCCAGGCTGGGCCTTCGGGCCTTGGCATGCAGCTTCCAGCAGTGGGCTTTAACCAAGGGGGTTGGCTGGGTTCCCTTCCCTGGCAGGGCATGCCCCCGGCCCCTCCGGGGCCGGTGGTTGGGGCATGGCCATATGCGGGCCCCGGGGTCCAGAGACCTGGCCCAGCGCTAGTGGCCGGTGGGCCGGCCGGCCCTTTGCCTCCCATCAGCGTTGGGGGCTATGTAAACGTTGATGCCCTGCTGGCCTGCGTAGCGGCCCTCGAGGCATCTTTAGGGGTAGTTAATCCATCCGGGGCACCTTTTGGTTTGCAGGTCAACTCAGCGCCTGCCGGTCCTCGGCAGGTGGCCGAAAGGGTTGAGCTGCCTGAGGCAAGTAGGTCGGCGCCAGCCGTGGCCTCGCAGCTCCCCACCCAGCAGATGCCGCCAGCGGTTAGTGGTCAGGCCCCATCTACGAGCTCGGTTGCGGTCGCGAGCTCCGACGCCCGCAGTGGGCCGGAACCCCCGGTGGGGGCAGCCCATGGGGGTGCAACTTGTGAGTATACGGTCCAAGCTAGTGCACACACACCACAACCCACAATGGGGGGAGGTTTACAGTGGCCGTGGCCTCGCCTGGCTGGGACGGCGGGTCAGCCGCCGCCGGCCAATCAGGGAACGGCTCCAACACTCCAAGGCATTTTCTCCCGCTTGAATAGAGAACCCACCAAAGAGGAGAGGGAGGGGCAGGACGAGAAGGACAAGGAGCAGTCTCGTCGACGTAAGCCGCCACGCACGTGGGCCAACTGGTTACCCGCATACCTTATATACATGGCGGTGTACCTCAGGGCCCGGCCTGACCTGCCGATTCCAATGGTCCAGTATTTGGACAACATATACCGGGCGATGGTTGATTTCCCTGGCCCATCGTGGTTGGCTTACGACGAGGAATTCCGTATGAGAGTGCCCCTACACCCGGAGATGAGGTGGGATGAGCCCTGCCAGAAGCTGTGGCTTCTGTACATGACCCCCACGCGCCCGGCGCCAGGGGAGAGGTACCATTGTGGACATGCGGTCCAGCGAGCTGCTCCAGCTCAGGCACCCCACCAGGTGGCGGGGCAGGGGGTTCCATCCCGCCTGCTGTGTTGGAGCTTCTCGGCCAATGGTGCGTGCAACAGGAAGCAGTGCCGATACAGGCATGAGTGTCCCTCTTGTGCTGGCCCCCATGCCGCCTCCGTGTGTCCTAGGGCAGGCGGACTGCGGGGCAGAGGTAGAAGTGGACAGGGAGCGGGCAGAACTGCCGCGGAGGGAGCTGGTCAAGCAAAAGGCCCCCTCCCCAATTAATGTGGACATGTTGGAGCGTTGGCTCACGATGTACCCGAGGAGGGCGGACGCAGCTTACCTGCTTGAGGGTTTCCAGCAGGGGTTTCACATTCCTTTCACAGGGGTCAGGTCCCCTCAAGATGCACCCAACCTGTTATCACTCAGGGGAAGGGAGGAGGTGGCTGCCATGAGCATTGCTAAGGAAGTTGCTGCTGGCAGGGTCGCTGGCCCTTTCCCTGTCCCACCATTCCCCAATCTCAAGGTTTCCCCGTTGGGGTTAGTGCCCAAGAAGTCACCGGGGGAGTTCCGTTTGATACACCACTTGTTTTACCCGGCCGGCCGTTCGGTCAATGATGCTATCCCTGACGACCTTTGTTCGGTCAGGTATACATCTTTTGACCATGCCCTGCACATGGTGCGCTCATGTGGCCCGGGTGCACTACTGGCTAAGTGCGACATTAAGTCAGCGTTCCGTCTTCTGCCAGTGCACCCGGGCGACTTTGAGCTGCTGGGTTTCAAGTTCCGGGGTGAATTTTATTTCGATAAAGCCATGCCTGTTGGCTGCTCCATTTCATGCTCAGCATTTGAGCGCTTTAGCACCTTCCTGCAATGGGCCTTTGTTCGCAGGTCAGGGTCCCAGTCTGTAGCCCAATACCTCGACGATTTCTTATTCGGGGGTGAACGGGGCTGGGACACGTGCACGCGTCTCCTAAATACATTTCAGACGCTAATGAAGGAACTCGGTGTCCCTTTAGCGCCCGAAAAGACCGAGGGCCCTTCAACCAAGCTCACATTCCTGGGGATTGAGATTGACACGGTTGTGCAAGCATCCAGGTTACCTGTTGATAAGGTTTCCCGGATCGTTGCACTCATTTTGGACTTGCTGGCAAAACGCAGTGTCCCTTCGGGAGCTCCAGGTGTTACATGGTCACCTCAATTTCGCTTGCAGGGTCGTCGCACCTGGCAGAGCATTTGCTCGATGCTTGTGCGACGCCATGACTGGCTTGGCCAGGCCCCACCACAGGGTCCGACTGAACAGGGGCATGAGGGCTGATATGTTCATCTGGCTCCAGTTCTTGAGGGAATTCAACGGGGTGTCCTTTTAGAGGTCTGATCTTTTGGTTTCCCCTTGTTTTCAGGTTCAGTCGGATGCATCAGGGTCCCTGGGTTATGGGATTTACTTCGAAGGGAAGTGGGCCTATGGCAGATGGCCGCCAGCCTGGTGGGGCACGGATTGCTTGCGCGATCTCACGTATCTGGAATTTTTCCCCATTCTGGGAGCTTTGATGCTATGGGGCGAGGAGTGGGCCAATTCGGCCGTCCATTTCTGGTGTGACAATGCGGCAGTTGTCCACATTGTCAATTCACAGATGTCAAAATCTCCCAGGGTTATGGAACTGGTTCGCCAGTTTGTGTTGCGCAGCCTACGCCTCAATGTGCTTTTTAGGGCCAGACATGTTCCAGGTATTAATAATGATATTGCTGACGCTTTGTCCCGCCTGCAGATCCCCTGGTTCCGTGCCTTGGCCCCGGACGCAGAGGAATTTCCCTCGCTGCTCCCGGATGAGATATGGACGCTTGGCAAGGAGAGGTGAACCGGGCAATCAGCATGTCACTCGCCCCCCGCACACGTAAGGCGTATAACCATGCATTCAGTTCATTCAGGGCCTTTTGTGCCCAATCACGGCTGCCTGAAAGTTGGCCCATCCCAGTGGCTCACGTCCTCCAATTTATGGTTTACTACATGCCCAGGGCTTAGCCCCCCGCACCATAGCATCCAGGCTGTCAGCGCTGGCATTCATGGCCAAGGTGGGTGGTTTTGCTGACAGCACAAATGATTTTCGCATACGACATGTTTTGGAAGGGTGGGCGCGGGAACGTGGGCGCAGCCCGGACGACCGCCACCCTATTTCTCCAGGGGTACTTACCCACCTTGCACGGGATTGGTATGACCTGTGTTTCGACAGGTATGAGGCAACCCTGTTTCACGCGGCTACTACGGTGGCCTTTTTTGGGGCGCTCCGCATCAGTAAGCTGGTGCTACTGTCTAAGGCGGATGCGAGTCGTAGGGCACTGGAACTCGAAGATGTCTATGTTTCCAATGATTGGGCTCAGCTGAGGATACGCTCCTCTAAGGTTGATCAGCATGGTGTAGGCAGTGGTGTAAGACTGCTACGATGTTCCATGGCAGACATCTGTCCGGTTGGTGCCCTACAGGAGTTCCTTGCACTACGTGGTACGCACCCTGGCCCGTTTTTCTGTCACCAAGATGGGTCTCCCCTTACTAAATTTCAATTTTGGAAGGTGACCGGTAAGGCACTAGCCAGTGTTGGCTTCCCTGGGGCTCGTTACGGCACCCATTCATTTAGAATAGGGGCGGCTTCCACCGCAGCGGCGTTTGGGTACTCTGGGGCTGAAATATGCAACATGGGACGGTGGGGATCACGATGTTTTCAGTTGTATGTTCGCCCTCTTCAACAGTGAGTACCAGTTAAGTCACTGCCCTGTTTCCTTTTTTCCTTGACAGACCCTGGGTGTCGTCTTACACCGGTGGCAGTATGGCTGGTGGGCCACAGCTATGTGCACAGGGCAGCGCAGTTTGCTGTGGCGACAGAGTGGGGACCCCGACTGGGACTGGGTGCATCCGCAAGTCTCAGGTGGTACGGTAAGCGCGGAATGTTATGGCGGGAACTGTTGCCATTCCTTTTCTCCATCAGGGATGCTGACCCGCCTGATGTCCTGATTATACACCTTGGGGGTAATGATTTGGGACAGGTCACGGGCCTATCGCTGAAGCATGCGATTTGCGGTGACCTGGCCTACTTGCATTATGTGTGGCCCGCCACAACCCTACTTTGGTCGGACATGATACCGCAGCACGCTTACAGGGGAGGGTTTAACCTCCAAGCCCTTGATCGGGCTCGGCGCTCGGTGAACAGGGCTATTGTCCGGTTCCTTATGGACAAGGGTTGGGGGCGCGTCATACGACACCCCACCATCAGTCTCCAAAATTATGAGCTTTACACAGGGGATGGGGTCCACCTGTCGCCGGGAGGTATGGACCTCTTGTTAGGAGATTGGCGAGCAGGCCTGTTGACCGAGCTGACGGTCTGGGGGGGCGGTGAGCCTTTATTGAAGCCTCCCCGTGTGGCGGGTAGCACTGGTAAGGTAAACATTTATGACCCACAGGTATCCGGCAGGTTCGCAATTGACTGGACAACACTAGACAGGCACAAGTTGGTTAACGTTGTCCGGTCAACGATGAACCAGGCAATGGGGTGATGGCACGAGCTGGGCAGCAGGCATCACCCCGTTATTTTACGGATACGCGTCAGAGGGTGGGGTCAGTAGTTAGATTATTGACTACGGTCAACAATTTGTTTGTTGTCAACAAACAAATTGATACAAATGGATACATTGTAACCAATTGCCGTTGGCAATTTTGGGTGGAACCTTACCAGTGTTACTTCGGCCTGCTTGCCTTAAGAATTATAATTGGTTGAATACCAATAGAAATTTATAATTCGGACTAGGGCATGAATCAATAAATGTGGCCCAATGCCGTTATCCACTTTTACCAGTGTCTGAGTCCTTTATTGGGGGGTGCGCCTGCAATGAGTGCAACACTTTAACCACTGGTGGGAGAGGGATTAAAGTTTCCCTCAGAAAGAAGAAGAGAGACAAAAGGTCAAGGAAGGGCATATAAAAAAAATTCTTAATAGAGGTGGACCAATAACTTTATTTGTGATGTGTATACCACTGAATTCAAAGATTGCACCAAATGGTTTACCACATTTCTACCAGACCTCTACCCAACCGTAAGCATCTCTATTTATCCTGTTCTATCTCTTTCTTAATGAGCTGTGCAGACAAACCCTTAGACCAAGGGTCAAAAGGTTACATAATCTTCAGCCCAATCCTTTTATATATCATATTTGCTGGCATATATGATTCACTCCCCCACCCCCTTTAAAATATACTGGAAAATGGAGTGTGTGTTGTAATGTACAGTATATAGTGGGCTATTTTAGTAATAATAGGCTGCATTTCATACTTGGATGTGTCTTATAGGCTGGTAAATATAGTAATAATGTGTTGTGTCAGCTAATCTTTCTCACTCTAGGTCAGCCAAAAGGAACTGCAGAATGAGCTCACCAAAAGGTGCTTTCATTTTTGCAGTTTCATGTCTGGCCTAGACACAGAATAAGAAAAAATCGTTTAAAAATGGCAAGCTAGCTCTGCTGCTTCTGGAACCCTATCTGGCCCTTCTGTTGAATGTGACACCTCCACCCAACATCTGTTGTGAGCACATTGGTTACCATCAGTATCCCAGGAGTGTAGTTGTGTAATTAAGACTTTTAGCATGCTCTTTCTTAGTCCTGCCTGCTGTGTCTCTCTCCAAGTACCGTCAAGTTTCTGATCTACTTGCTGTTGGCAGATTGACAGAAGACAGATTGTCCCCAGTGGTTTCTTGTGGTCCCTTGGCCTTTGAAGATGAAATAAAGGAGAAACAACTTGTAGAGAAAGGAGAAGCTAAGACATTTCACACCTCTCTAACTTGCTTCATATGCTACCTCCTTCAAGAGGAAGGAAGTTGTGCCATCAGCTGTGATGGTAATTTTGCCTATGTGTGTATCTAGTTTGTTCAGAACAAGTTATGATTTTGAAATTAAAAATTGCATGCTGTCAAGTCGATTCTGACTTATGGCAACTCTTTTCTGGAATTTCCAAGTAGTGAATACACCAAAGTGATTTACTATTCCCTTCTTCATTCCTGGGACTGTGAAGCTTGGACATGTCTATCTAGGCTGGTTCTTCTTCCAAGAGTCCCAGTGGGGAATCAAACTCCCAATCTCTGACATTAGAAATGTATACAATAAGTTGTGGCACTTTATCAGTTTACACTTAGAAAGGAAGTTGGTGGCTATAAGTGCAATTAAGAATGAGGTGTTTTTTTTAAAAAAAAGTTAATAATTTGCACCTGCTGTACCAGAAACCTTTTGAACAGGGTGTGCCTACAATGTGTCTCATTTAAAGGTGGCTTTTGCATTTTGTTGGTTAAGGATGAATTGTGCTGACAGTTGGCTTCTCAACAGTGTCAAAACACTGCTGGTGAGACACCTCAATGTTTGAAAGTCTTTGTGCAATTTGACTGTGATAGATTTAACAAAATTATGAAGGGTGTGGTTTGGCTTCTTTTGAAGATAATGGCAAAACTGCCACTGAATTTGCAGGAGTGCGAAGCAGGTTAGGTGAGTCCTTAGGAACACAGGAAAAGGTATCTTACAAGCTTTCATATTGTAGCTGTATTCAGCAATTGCTTCTCTGTTTCTGCAGACCTAAAATAATTGATTTTGCCTTCCGTCATGTTTCAGTTTATGTTTAATTGTCTATGTATACTTTTATGTAGATGTACAGGGTTGGCTTCAGTCTCCAGGGCTTGTTGCAAACAGAACAATGGAGTACAATTTTGAAGTACAGAAAATTTGTAAAATGTGCCCAATTGAAGGTTACTTGACAATATGTTCTCTTGAACATTGAGACTAACTTCTGAGGAAAAAATGGTGTAAAGTGTGTCCTGTAAGTTGAATTGTTTTGAATACAGTGGATAATTTTTATTTACTATATATATTCATTCAGCACATTCACTCCAAAGAAGCCAATCAGCCACATATACTTTCCTTCTATTTTTAACCTTGGAACAATCCTGCATGATAGATTAGGCTGTCCCAGTCCTTTCAAGTGAGCTTCACGGCAGAAGAGAGATTTAAAAAGCCTCACTTGTCCATATCTGACCCTTCAGCTAATACTCTAGCTTGGCTGGGTAAGCCTTGGGGGAAAAGAAGGTAGCTTTGAGATGATAAGTGCTGTATCCACCTGCAGGATTACAAAAATCCTTCCTGCACTCATTAAGAATATAACTGGTGCTTAAAGAATAAGTCAAAGGAGGCCTGGTATCTTTTATATGAGGAAGTGGCTTCGTTGCCTATGACAAGCTATAATGAACATCTGCATGTTGTCTTTGTGTCTTAGAGCTGGCTAGCATTTGCAATAGTCAACCTCAAGTGCAATTCAGCTACCGAGCAACAGTGGCTTTTTGAACTCAGAAAGAACCCATTAGTGTTCAGTCACTCTGCCTTTGTTGGAGTTCCTCAATGCTGAGAACCAGAACTTGACAGTTTCTTTTTTTGCTTTGTGTTTCGTTTTCCTCCCTGCACCGACCGCCACCTTTTCTCCCTTTTCTATTTCTGAAGAGCTGTTAAACTAGCAATCTCTGGAGAAGACAACTACAACTAAACTGTGCATCATCCCTGTGACTTGATCAGTATCTCTCACTCAGGCCCCGCATGGCTGCTCCGTGAGCATAAAGGCAGAAGGGTTAGAAAGAGGGGAGCTGACAAGATGCCTGGAGGTTTTGTTAAAGATCTGTGCAGTGCAGAAGGGCAAATGTCTTCCCTCTTTATCTCCGCTGTGAAGCAAATGGGCAATAAAAGAGGAAAGAATAGGACTTCTTGCTGTTGCATTATCCATTCCATCTTCAACGAGTATTAGGCATATGTCCTGAGCCAGGAGAGGAAAACCTTTTATAGACTGCTTTTTTCCCCTTTAGCAAATTTCTTTCTCTCTCTTTTTTAAAAAAGGAATTTCTTTGATCATCTGACACATGGTCTTTTAGGAAACATTGCCTTAGAGTTCACTAAGTATTTTTTGTCAGAGAGAAAAAACACCTTAAAAAAATTTGGATGAAAAATCTTAGCTTTCTCTATGATCAAAACCCAAGGACAGTCTTGGTCACATGTCTACAACATGATAACTTTTTCCTGAGCTAACCCAGCAAATATGCTATGTAAAACTTGGGTCTTGTGAAGGTTCAGTTCTCTAGTAGGTGTTGCCATCACTATATGAAACTAGAGAAATGAGGGCAAGCCATTGGTTGTGCCGAGCATGTGCTGTAGGGTGGGCGGTCCAAATGACCTTTTCATTTTTCAGTTAGCTCATGGGTTCCATGATCAGGTTTCCTGCACATATGCAGAGCCCATCAGCGTGGATTCACAGAGACCATGAAGGAGAACTGTTATATACAGCTGGTGGAGCTAGGCCAGTCTAGGGTGGAGTGAGGTGTAAGACAATAGGATCAAAGTCAGGAAGTCCCATGTAATGGAGGCAACAGGTTAATAAGAGGACTGCTTGCCATTCACCACAGAGGAAGACACTTGGTGCAATGGAGAATGTAATTTCTTTACTTATAAATTGTTTTCCATTTTTCTTTGAATATCTAGATATAAAATCCGTCCCTTCTACTGAGTGATTGAAACTCAGAAATGCTGTAGCAGATATCTGAAATGCAAAAATGCCCAGAAATGACTTCAGGCTTCTCAGAACAAAGGTTCTAAGGAATGTTGTTTGGCATAATTTATATTTCCCATAAACCTACCATAACCCAGAATTCTTTGCAGCACTCATTTTGTATGCTCTGTGAACCAATTTCATTGTTCATTTGCACCTATTGCTCAATTTTAAATTGAATAAGGTTTCTCGTTCCATATAAGGCCACAGTTTATTACGCCACTCTGGTAACACTATAACTATGGAAGCAGATTTTATTCTTCCCTCGGATTTCAGGGTGATTCTTCCTTTCCACCCCCAAGCAACAGTCATCACTGTAAACAAGGCATAGGTTTTAGATGTATATTTACATTAAAGCTGTATTGCTTTAGAGCTTCTTACTTTCAAGATCAAAGACCAACTTTTAATCTATAAATGGTGAGCTGATGTGGAGCTACTCAAGAACAAATAGTGTGTCAGGCCAACATACTGGTTCACATTTCAAAATGGAAGATGTAGTTTTTTAGTCTAGTCTAGTAAAAGGAGCTTTCTTCTTTTAACGTAAGCATTGGAAAGACCTAATGCCACCCCTGCCTGTTGCCGCTTGGGGGAAAAGGGATAGATCTTGCATATGTACTAGCAGGTGCTGGGAGAAGGGAAGTTTGGATTTATAGAGAGACTGTAAGCTCAACTAGCAGAAACAGGATCAAAAAGGGCAATAGGGTGCCCATAAAACGAAGGCTATCAGATGCCTTCAAATATGTTTGTGTACATACAGGCACAGAAGAAAACGACTTATATAACTCCAGGATACGGCAAACAAGGAAAGTCAAACAAGGCTCCATGAAGAGTCCCTGGGGTCTCAGTCTTGAATCTTTCCTACATTCTCTTCTACTTAACAAAAGTGAAAATTCTTGTCTTTTCATTCTCATTTCATTTCCCTTTTTCTACTTCTGCACTGATAAAGAGCTACTGTGAAGTAAACTGAGAAAGGGTGGGGAGAGATACTGTAATTTATATGTATTGTTGCAATACTATGATTTTGGGAGTACTGTAGGTTTTTTTTCTTTGATAGCAGTTAAGAGCTGTTCACTATATAACAGTGGAAACAAAAGCTACTAGAACTACCTGCATTTTGGGCTCTCCTTGAGAGGAAAGGAGAGGAGCTAGTGATGAAGACTGTCACAGTGAGTACCTGTACCTCAAAATTTATGACTATACCAGTGACTGAGTCTGAAAACCTCTCTTTGATTACTGTGATCATGCCCAGCTCTTGGTTGTTACTCAAGACTTGGGTCTTGAAAGTTGAACAATTCCCTGCATCACTCAGTCATCACAGTTGGTGCAGTTCCAGGTGCCAACCCCGAGGATGGTTCAAAAGTCTTTAACTAGAAATAGAGCCTTCTCGGAGGTGGCACCAACACTGTGGAACACTCTACCAGTAGAGAGCTGCACCAGGCCACATCACTGGCTATCTTTTAAAAGCAATTAAAAACTCTCTTCTTCAAGGAGGCTTTTCAGGGGGTTGTCCCTTTACCGATAAATTGTCAGTCAGGTTGAGTTCCTATGCCCTCAGACACCAATTAGTTTAGTTTAGTTTAGTTTGTATTTGTTAGTTGTTTGTTTGATTTGCTGTGCATTGTTGTCATTTGTTATCTGTTTGTTCACCGCTAAGAGTGGGATACCACCCAAATGGGCGATATAGAAATACAATAAATAAATAAATAAGATGGTGTCACTGCAATCATCATCATTGCCATCCTCATGTGCTGTCAAGTAAATTCCAAAGTACGATGATTCTTTCCAGGGTTTTCTAGGTAGCCTGAGCAGAAACTTTTTGTCATTCGAAGGATGTGAGGCGTTGATTACTCTTTTGCTGATCAGTCCACCAGGCCACACTCTCTTGAGAAGGAACCTTCAGTAACCCATGCTCTTCAGCCTGTGCCACTGCAGTGTAATCTGAGCATCCCAAATTCTAGTTTTTTAGCCAATAGTCATTCTTTAAATATAGCAAATGTGTCAGGCTTGGCCACAGTGCTTCTTCTTTTTCTTCTTCTGTGTCTAGGCCAGATGTAAAATTTCAAAAATGACCCCACCTTTTGGTGAATTCATTCCACAGTTCCTTTTGCCTGATCCAGTGTGAGAAAGATTACCTGGCACAAGATTGCCATTGCCCAGGGTACGCCCGATTGTGGTTCAAAAATACCACAATCTTCAAAGAGGCTCTTTCCATATACCCTATACATAGTGCTAAATGTAAGACAGACACCTCTGTAATGTGAGATGGGTAGTGATTGGTAGATATGTGAATTGCTCTTTTTTTCCATGCTCCTGGTCTAATTTTGGAATCTTGAGCTCCTTCCCCATGCACAATAAGAAGCCTAAACTGTGTGCTTTCCTGTGAAGCTGCTCTATTTAGTGCTGCTCTAAAACCTTTAGAAGAGGTTTGGCAATGCATTTGCACATCTGCTCTTCTTCCTTCCTTGTATCACTGAAAGCCATTGCCATGCAGGAGTCTGCAGAACTCGAAAAGAATGCAGTTCATTCTAAGGGCAGACTTTTACTTTTCCCCTTCGGGTTCTGATCATCCCTATTCATTGCTATAACAGTGATTTGGAGGTGTTGCAGCCCTTAGAATAGTCCAGATTACCTGTCAAAAACTGTAATCGGATGCTGATGAGTTTCATTAATGTGAAGGTGCCTGAAACCTTTGCACTCATAAGTTTTGATTGGTGTTGCTAGTCACACTTTATACGTGATATGCCTACAGGCTAGATAATCATATTACAGCACTGCTCTCGTGCCATTCCTCCAGAAGTTTGAATGAGCCGGAAGCCTGGGAATAAAATCAGGGAGAAAAAGAGAAGGCGAAAGAGACCGTCTGCAGAACTGATAGCCTGAGTCCATCAGAAAAGCAGAACCATGCTGGGAAGGGCCAAGCAGAATGGTTGTGATCTCAGCAAGCAACATGAAAACTGAAAGAAAGGGAAGGGGATTTAAATAGGACACCTTTGAAAACCAGCTGCAAAGTGTATGTACAAATCAGGGGCAGGGGGATTTGAGAGAAATTAGAAAATGGGGTGAAATTAGGTGAATAAGTAAAGAAAGGATTGCTCTGTTAAGGGCCACAACAACATGACATCTCAGAAGTTTATCAAGAGTTTGAGGAATGAGTATGGCAGCAAAAATGCCTAATTATTATCTAGCTGCTTCTCTGGCAGCTGGCTGGACCTTTGAGGGATTAAAGAGGAAGAGGTGCACCCATTGCATAGTGTTGATTTTGAAAAGCTGAGTCTCAGTTTGGGGTAGATCTCCATACACCTTTATGACTCAGGCAGAGCATGACTGCTATTTCACAATTGAAGCAGACATGAGCAATGTGCTTTTCCTCTATTTCCGTGCAGATGCATTTGTAACTGACCTTACTAGCTTCCATGGTCCCTTTGAAGCTCAATTCTATAATGATAGCAAATTGGACTTGTCAGAAGATCTAGCATTAGAATTCCAGTGCTGTGCCTTCATGAAGAATACAGGACTATTTCATCTTTGTAGATTCATTTCAGAAAATGGGTGGCAAAGCTGCATTAGGACTTAAGAGTTGAAAAAGGGAGAAGAATACAATTCTGTGAAATTGGTCTTGTGTGTATTCCTGTTTTATACAGGCTTTGAAAGCAGGTCATGTTGCTTTGTGGGATCAGTTTGTAACAAGAGACTATGCCCTGAAAAGGTGATATGGTAAGCCTAGCAACCCCTAGCAGTGCTACCCTGGTTTCTTATGAGCAAGAAGAATGTGGCAATGCTCGAATGTTGATGCATACTAATGCTGTCTTCAAAGGCACAGGATATAATACTGGATCTTCTTGGTATGGAAACTAAATGCAACTGAAAACCACTAGAAGCCTGTGGTCAGAACAGGCCAGTCTATGTGCCATTTTGGCGGGTGAGCCACACCTTTTGTTTGGACCACCCCTATTTCAATACTTTGGTCAAAATGCAACTTAACGTTATGTAAATCATTTAGTTCATGCTATATTAACAGAGGAACCATCATCTGTTGAAAAAAGATCATGTATTAAAATAACTACTAATAAGTATAAAAAGCAATAGAAGTGTTTTTCTATATTTATTTCTTAGTGGCATAATTATTATTATTTTTTTGGGAGGGGACAGCTAAGTCATTAGAAAGCTAACAAACCAAAGGACAAAGAAAAGCAACACTGAACAGTTTATTTATTTATTTCTCGTATTTCTACCGCCGCCCCCTCACCGAGGCAACTCCAGGCAACTTACACATAAAACAAATAAAAAACTTTACAAAAACATTTAAAAGCATTAAAAATTAGATTTGTTTAAAATTAAAAAAATTAAAATACCCCCAATGACGCATCACAAGATTACCGAAGCTGACAGCCCTGGCAATACTTAAACAAGCCAGCTCAGGATATAATACCTGTAGTAAAGGTAAAGGTCATTCTTGCTTGAAAGCCAGTCATGTCTGACTCTAGTGTATGGTGCTCATCTTCTTTTACAGCCAAAGAGCCAGCGCTGTCTGTGTCTGCAGATGCTTCCGTGGTCATGTGGCAGGCATGGCCATACATCAGAGTGCACAGAACACTGTTATCTTCCCACAGAATTGGTACCTATTTATCTACTTGCAACTATTTGATTTTGAACTTCTAGGTTGGCAGGAGCAGGGACAGAGATGGGAGCTCACTCCATTGTGCAGCACTTGGATCTCAAACTGCTGACCTGCCAACCTTCCAGTCATCAAGTTCAGCGTATTAACCACTAAGCCACCACCGTCATAAAATCTGTAATCTGGAATAAATTGTTTTTTAACACATTTTAGACTAACCTAAATTGTAAAACAAAGTTGACAAATAGAAAGTGAACTAGAATGTCCAGCTATATATATTTTCTTGTATTGTACCAATTGTAGCAACTTTGAATATAAGGTGTCTATTTTTTATCAAGCCTTTCTTTCAAAAGTCATTTTTACTACAAATAAATACCGCTCTCATTGCTTGCACAATGGCTTACAACATGTTGTCAAAAGCAGTATGTAGCATCTAAAGGTTCTCATTGTGTATATTTTGTATATTAATAAATTATGGTGGAGTGACAGGATCGCCAGCATTCTATTTAAATTAGCGAGGAAATGAGGATTTTCGGTTTTTAAAGCAAATGATATTTTAGGATTCCTCCAGACAGAATATTTGTACTATCTTCTTCTGTTCCCTGATTTTCCACTTTGTTTTGGACAACTACGGGTTTTACCCTGACTTACTGGTGCGGTTTGGCATGATGGACACCAGACTGATATTGGGGCTTCTGAGAGAGCTTCTCTCAAAGCCCGAGCCCTGCCCTAGCCACGTGTGTGGACACTGGGCTGGGATAACGGCCACCCCTCTTGGCCCCTGATGGTCATCAGGAGGCAGGGAGGGAAAGCAGGTGAGTTTGCTCCCAGAAGAGATCACCTTTGTGAGCAAACTTGCCCAGGCAAGGCCTCCCCTCCTGACAAGTGTTTCCTAGAGATGTGAAGGCCTTGGAAAAAACCAGGAAAATTTGAGGAAAAAATGGTTTTTCCCCGGTTTTTTCCTGAAGCCTTTTTTGTTTTTTCCTGACAAATTGAAAAAAATAAATATATATTATGGAATGTTTTATTTTAACATGATGAATAAAATATTTTAATATAAGGCCAGGTTCAAATATTTCATAAATCATTTCTTTAAAAAATGTATGGTTTCAATCTGGAAAAGAAAAAAGAAGTGCTAATGTAGCATTTTTTTTAATTTTTCCAAAAATTTCCGTTTCCCCCCGGAAAAAAAAACACCAGGTTTTTTTCTGAGCTTCAAAACTTCCAGAAATTTTACATCTCTAGTGTTTCCCCACCCCCACCCCACTCCCAACCCCGCTGGCTGCCATAAGCCAAAGGGGTGGGGTGGGATGAGCAAAATTGCTCCAAAAGGTTTGATTCACCTGCCCCACCACCACCAGCTGCCTGGGGGCAATGGGAGAAGGATTTCTCTTCTCCACGGATTCTGCTAAGTGGTCGGGATCCACATGGAGCAAAAAGCCCCCTGGAAGGATCCATGGGGAAGAGCAATCCTTTACCCATCGCCAGGCTGGGCGAGGCAGCAACTCTGTCCATAGAAAGAGGTGGAAGGGGCCCCATCTGGACTGTCTTCCTCCGTGCTGAAACCATTCATCTCGCCATCCCTGGAAAGGAAGTCAAGCAGGAAAGGGAGGCCTCACCCGAGCAAGCTCTCTTGCCCACTTTTTGTCCCTACCTCCTAATGGCTAGTGGCGGTGGGATCATCCAGGCAAAAAGCTTCCAAAGCTGCTCTCTTGCCTGGTCAATTCCTCCCATCCCACCTCCTGTAGTTAAAATGTAGAAAATTATTTTTTCCTTAAAAATGTGTCTAAAACATAGGGTGTGTCGTATAACTCGATGTGTTTTATAAACCCACAAATACGGTATATAAAATGTCTTGCAAAGTCAGAAATAGTTGTGAAAGCAGTAGTTATCCTGCTGGAAAAGGAGAGGGGACAACTCCCTACCCCCTAGCATATTTATATCAATTGCTGCTGCAAAAAGCTGTAGGCCTCTTCCTGACTTTGAAAAAGGGAGCTCGATTAACTATTGCTCATTGCAGTATTTACTGTACATGTGTTAGACCAGGGCTTCCCAACCTAAGGCCTGGATCCAGTCCGTGGTGCCATTTCATGTGCCCCCCCCCCACCCCTTCAAGGGCATTCGAGAAACAACATGCCCCCATTTGAAGTTGTTGGGACAAAATGGCCACCCCCATCATGCAGGGAGGACAAAATAGCCATCTGGACCTTGAAGCTGACTGAGAGAGTGTGACCCGGCCCCCGGCTTGAAAAGGTTGGGAACCCCTGTGTTAGACTAAGTCATCCTCCAGTGATATTACTTAGTTCATATTTTCCTCTTAAACTGTAGGTTGCTTCACCCTTAACTTCCTCTCCTAATTTCGATTTTTAATTTGTACCCCGCCCTACTCAGTTTGTAGGCCGACTCAGGTCAGCTTCCAACATAATTAAAGATACAACAAAACCAAAATATAATAAACATACAGAATATCAATAAAAATAAATATCATACAATTGAAACAAAAATGCAATAAACACAATTCCTGTAAAAAGCAGCATATAAACAGAGTATTAGTGGCTCCGTTGGCCCCAGCACCTCTTATGCTCTCCCCACCTGGACGGAGCAAGGATGAGCAAAATTTGTAGGAGTTTATGCAGTAACTACAAAGTTTGGAAACATAGTGAGGGGGAAATATTGTTAACAAAAAGCATGAATGCAAAGACAATTGCATGGTGATTTTTATCCCTCTGTCCTTCAGGTGATCGGTTATCCACTAAGTTTCACAACAAGTGTGAGATCACATATACAAAGGAGAGCCTGCCCAGAGAGGAGGCTATTGCTTGTGTAGCTGCCATGTCAAAAATTCATAACCCAAGAGTATTCTTGCTATAATTGCTAATGGTTCTTTGATTCAATGCGCTCAACACACCACAGGAAAAACAACAAAAGCCACCTCTTTTAAAAATGTAGATTTTTATTGATATCTATTCAATCATTCGCTTCTTAAATGCTGGTCAAGCATTTAGGAACTTATTGGTGTTCTGAGGCTCTGGATTATATCTGTGGCATTTCATGTAATAACAAGCTACTGTTCACTGCAGGGTGAACACCAAGCCGTGGACCTTCTTTTTAAGAAATCTGATTGACTCTGTTGGTAACCATCTTGGTTTTCTACAATGGACATGATGTAAAAAGGAAAATGTTTGCTGCCATCTTTCTTTCCTGCACAACTTAAAATTGTGGAAATATAAATAAAACAAATTAAAATGATTATATCTGTGGCATACCATGTAAAGCAGGCAACTTTAATTGCATTATCTCAGCCATTTACTAGACCTTCTTTTGTACATGTGATGGGGTATAAATTTTATTTATTTATCCAGGTCCACTAAAATTTAAAACCAACATAATTTAAATAAAATACTAATCATCTAAAATATATACATTCATAAACTACATGTTTGCATGTTCACACTCTGCTTTTTTAATTTTCAGTAGTTTGAATAACTTCAAACAAATTCTAGATATCACACTGTTCAGGCAAGAGTCTTGTCTCTCACCACATTTACATTGTTGTTGCATTGACTGAATTTCTCCACATTCACAGAAAATTTGTCCAGTATCTAATTAGCCCCGTTTTAGTTGATTATTCTTTGATCTTGCTACTTCACAAGTCTATTAAGTGATTTCCAGATGGGCCAGCCAGAATCTTGTCCTGGTGGGAGACACTCCAGTATTCATCCATTTTGTTGTTTTTGTCTTCCATAGGGTTGAGGTAAAATTTCTCTCAGCTTCTTTATGTTTAATGAAAGGATTTTGTTTGAGGTGTGAAATATAATTTACATATCAAGCATCTGTTTCTGGAGTGAGATCAGTTGGTCTGGCACCCTCTTGGAAAGGAGGCACAAGAACTTTACAAAACAGAAGTTACAAATTGATTATAGTTCCCTGGTTGAGGGGTAAACTGAAGCACAGCTGCATCTAACATTGTTGTAAATCTTTCCCAGTTGATTTTTTTTTTAAAATTAAAGCTTCCAATGGAATTTTACCTCCTAAGGAATGGGGGAATTATATCTCCTATGGAAGCTAGATGGTTATGTAGAGTAGACACAGGATGGATCTGTGCTTCTTTCGTGTCTAGCCCAGATGTGAAACTGTCAAAATGAAGGTACTGTACCTTTTGGTGAGTTCATTCTCAGTTCCTTTCATCTGACCAAGTGTGAGAAAGATTAGCTGGCGACCCATTACCAGGGTATGCCTGATTGTGGTTCAAAATACCACAGTCTTCGAGGAGTCTCTTTCTGTGTACCCTGGATATGTGCTGAGAATATGAGATTGGACCACCTATCTCAGTTAGAACTGTAAAGGCTCATGACTTTAGTTTGAAGGGAGTAGCGATTCCTTTCCAGGTTTTACTTTGAACTTGAAAGAAATTATCCAAGACATTGAACCTATTTTGGGAATAGGATTCAGAACTCAAAATAGCACCTATAAAGTTTGGACTAAAACCTAAAGTAGTTTTGCCACTGCCTCTCTCACATTTAGCATTAACAGTCTATAGTGCTTGAGATGGTCCGAAGAATTGGTAATCCCCCCCCCCTCATTTATTTTGCTTAGATTCCCCTCCCACTATATATATTCTCCCCAGGCATCTAAGGAAATTCAGTCTGTTATGAAGTTTTTATTTTAATTAAGATGCTTAAATGGGATCTAGACTTAATAAATAGAGCAATAAAAGTCAGAGATAATTTGAGGATAAAGGAAAACAGGACCAGGAAGCTAAGTTGATGAAAGGCCAACAAAGGTTTGGCAGCTAGATCAAGTGCAGACTGGAGCTGGCTTGTGTCCACTTGGAATCAGTTTCTTAATTAACTCTAATCATCTATTCACTTCTGAAATTTTGGAATGGGTACTGCTGCTTCCCCCCACCCTACAGGCATGTTGCTCATTGTGGCTCGTATTCCAGAATATGTGCAAACCAAGAGGTAAAAGGGGTAAATTAAAAAAGACTGTTTTTTAGTTTGTAAATTCCACTGCAGAAACTTCATTAACTCACTCATTAATGTTATCTGATCCACTGCTGAAGTCTCTCACTGGGAACATGGAACAGCAGCTGGAGGAGGAAATCAGCTCCAGCTAATGTGCATGTTAATAACACTAATTTTTGTAGCATTGTGTGTTAGTGAGGTAGCAAACTATCTACACAGTGCATCCCTCTAACAAAGTTGGGGGAAGGAATGATCACAGCAACATAAAACTTACCAGTTCAGAACATTTATAGTTGGTATTTATAGATTAGCGGACTATGTTAGAAATTCAAAGAGTACAAAATGCACATAAAGATCCATGGAATGAATTACTCAGCCAGATGGACTGCTGACTAGTGACTAGCGACAATGGATGTTTCTCAAAGTTTGCCCCATGACTTGGCTAGCCCTGGCTGTAGTCAATAGACTTCTGGCAGCCAAAATCCATCCACTTAATGGTCCCTGAATTTGTTGCTTTTTGTAGCTCCTAGAACCCTTAAAAATACCTTTGGAAATCTCATTGGAAATTTAGATTAAATAAAGTAAATCAAGAGCTCTGCTGTTTCAGAAGGATTGAGAGGTATGGTTTATCTTTTTAGAAATGTTGCATTAATTGGGTTGAACACCTTGTTCCATTTTTGAGAGGCACAATTAATATTAGTACTGCCCTGATCATTTTTATTCAGTATAAGAAAAAGAAAATAAGGAGTTTTTATTTATTAGATATCAGCAGCTGCTGCTTCTTCATTAGTTTCAGAAGAAATCCAGTGATGCTTCAGGAGTGGAAGGATCAGCTGATAGGATCAGCTGTTGTCCTGAATGTGTTCACAGTTCTGACATTTTTTTTGAGGAGGCTCCTTACATGTCTGCTAATATCCTGCCTTTGACTCTATAATCATCTCTGTGGTAGCCAGTTACCTTCTCACCTTTCCACACATCAATTAAAATGGAGGAAAAGAGGGCATAAGGTAACCATGAAGTAACCAAATTGATAGTATTGAGCACTCAGTTGAAATTGACAGGATGAAATTTAACAGGGATGTATAAAGTTCTGAAGAGAAACCATATGCACAGATACAAAATGTGGGATACTTGGCTCAGTAACATTGCATATGAGAAGGAACTCAGAATTGTAGATCTCAGGCTGAATATCAGGCAGCAGTATAATGTGGTTGCAAAGAAAAAAGGCAAATGGTATTTTAGACTGCATTAACAAAAGCATAGTCTCCAAACTGCAGTGGCTCAAGTCACTAAGACACTGACTGGGAAGCGGAAGGTCAGCAGTTCGATTCCCGAGTACTGCAGGACGGAAATGAGCTCCCGTCTTCATCCCAGCTCCTGCCAACCTAGCAGTTCGAAAGCAAGAAATTGCAAGTAGATAAATAGGGACCACTTCGGTGGGAAGGTAACAGCATTCCGTGTGCTCTGGTGTCTAGTCATACCTGCCACATGACCACGGAAACGTCTGCAGAAGAGGACAGCGCTGGCTCTTCGGCTTAGAAACAGAGATGAGTACTGCACCCTAGAGTCGGATACAACTGGCTTTTGAGCAAGGGAAACCTTTACCTTTAGTCTCCAAACTACATGAAGTACTAGTTCCTCTTTGTTAGGCTCTGGCTAGGTCTCACTTTAAGAAAGATACAGACAAACTAGAACAGGTTTTAGATGGGTAACATGAAGGATTAGTAGACTGGAAAGAAGGTACAATGATTAAAGACTGAAAAAAATGGGCACATATAGTCTTGAGAAAAGAAGACTGAGGCATCATAACACTCTTCAGATACTTAAAAGGTTGTCATATAAATGAGGAGCATGATCTGTTCTCAATTATTCCAGGTTGTAAAGCATGTAATAATGGGTTCAAGTTACACAAAATCAGAATTCAGCTGAATATGAGATAAAACATCCTAACTTTTAGAACTGTATAACAATGGAACTGATTATGTCAGGAAGTGGTGAGCGTTCCAACGCTGGAGGCGTTCAAAAGAATGCAAGCGTGGCACCAAAATGGCCACCGCGCTCTTTGCGGGGGCCCCCACCCAGACTCAGACATCCGGGTCAGTTAGGGGGCGTGGCCATCCCTCTATAAAAGGAGGGGCCACGAGGCAGCCTCGCTCCCATTTTAAAAGAGAAGCGACGGAGCGGAGAAGTTCGCTCCGACGCTGCTCCCCGGATCGCTCGACCTTTTCTCAAACTTTGATCGGAGGATATCTCTCCTCTGATCAGTGCCTGCTTGGGGGCTATGGCACCCAAGCATAAGTCATGGCAGCCCCTGGGCCGCGACTTACGGGGAGGGCTCGGCCCAACCCCTCGACTCAACCGAGGGCTCGGGCGGCCGCCCAACAGGGGGGTAATGGGGTGATTATCCCCACTGCAACCAATGAGGGTGAACAGACCTTGGCCTGCCTGCCCAGTCGGAAGACTCGGGCGGGGGCTGTGTGGGCCTGTTCCCCTGGGGTTTCTACCCCTTTCCAACTCTTGCTGGGAGGCAGAAGGTCAGCAGTTTGATTCCCTAGTACTGCAGGACTGAATGAGCTCCCATCTTCCATGATCTTATTCTGGCCAGGGATTGCCACATGGTTTTATCCCTCAGCCCGCTCGTCAATTCCCCGGCAGGCCATCCAGCCCACCCGGCCCACCTTATTCTGGTGGGTCTGACACTGTGGATGCCCTCCTTGCCCGCATATCAGCACTCGAGGCATCTATGGAAATTGCTCCACCACCTTCGGATGGTTGGCTTGCCAGCTCTTTGGATCCGGCCCACGTGCCGGCCATGGCCATGCAGCGGGCCGCCAACAGGGTTGAGCTGCTGGAGGCCATCAGGCCAGCGCAGGCTGGCACCTCGCAGCTCCCCATCAGGCCATTACAGCAGGGCATTCCACCGGGGAACGGTCCTGCTTGGCATGGATGCACGGAGACACAGAGCTCGATGGCCATCGTGAGCTCCGACACCCACCACGGGCTGGAACCCCCAGTGGGGGCAGCCCATGGGGGTGCACCGAGTGAGTATCCTGGTCAAATCAGCACACCTGTGACACTAGCTCATAACACTGGGGGGGGGGACAGTGGCCATGGCCGCAACAGGCCAATTACACCCAGGTTCTTACAGGGGTGACCGCCCCAATGCTTCCCCTTAACTTCTCGGGGGTCCGATAGGGCCTATTATGTATTTCCCCACTCCAATCTGTGCCAACGGCGGCCCTGCCGATGGCCGGTTACTCCCTACTCCTGGGTGACCATTTATCCCGGGCTATTAGGGAGAAGATATGGCATGGGGAATATATTCACATTTTCACCCTCCTGCAACGTGAACCCACTGATGGAGATGGAGGGGCAGGATGACAGGGACAAGGAGTTGTCCCGTCACCATAAGCTGCCTCGCAATGGGGCCAATTGATTACCGGCCTATTTGGTATCCATGGCAGGATATATAAGGGCCCGTCCTGATTTGGCCATCCCAATGGTCCAGTACTTGGACAATATTTACCGGGCCGTGGTTGATTTCCCTGGCCCGTCATGGTTGGCCTATGACGAAGAACTTAGGATGAGGGCGGCCCTTCACCCTGAGATGCGGAGCGACGAACCCTGCTAGCAGTTGTGGCTAATATATATGACTCCTACGCGGCCAGCCCCTATGCTCCGTACGAAGAGTCTATTTTCAGGCAACTACCTGCATGGCTTTCTTTGGGGCTCTCAGATTAAGTGAGCTGGTACCACATTCAACAGGGGACATGTTTTGCAGGGCACTGGAACTGGAAGATGTGTCGCTCGACCAGGAGTGGGCTCTGTGGAGGATTCGCTCCTCAAGGGCCGGTCAGCGGGGAAAGGGTAGTAGCATGGTGCTGCCATATGTCTGGTTGGTGCCCCACATGTGTTTGCGGCAGCGCGTGGTTCACGCCCTGGCCAGTCATTCTGCTACCAAGACGGGTCTCCCCTTACTGAATTACAATTGGTACCCATTCATTCCAGATAGGCACTGCATCAACTGCGGCTGCATTTGGGTACTCAGAGCCTGACATACATTGCATGGGCAGGTGGGGATTTGCACCTTTTTTCTTCGCCTGTTCGTCCCCTCACTGCATGAGTGCCTTGTTCTGCCCTCAATTCTCTCTCCTTATCTTACAGACCCTGTGTGTTTCCGCACACTGGTGGCAGTGTGGCTTGTGGGCCACAATTTATGTGCACTGGGCAGCACAGTATGCTGCTTCGTCAGAATGGGGACCCCATTTCGGGCTACGTGTAACCGCGCATATGCAGTGGTATGGTGTGCACGGCATAAGGTGGCGGGAACTGTTGCCATTCCTGATGTCCATCGGGGATGCTGGACCGCCAGATGTTTTAATTCTGCACCTCGGAGGCGATGATCTTGCACAGATCGCTAGCCTGGACTTAAAGACTTCCGAGTGCAGTGACCTGGCATTTCTTTACCATTTATGGCCGTACACACTGGTTGCTATGGTCATACATCGTGCCGAGGCACTATTATAGGGGAGGCATTGACCCCCGCAGTTGGACCGCGCCCGGCAGTCTGTGAACAGGGCTGTTGCCTGGTTCCTTATACAGAATGGCTTGGGGGACAGCCATTCGTCATCTGGGGACAGGGTTACAGGAATTTAGCCTGTATTCTGGAGATGGGGTTCACCTGTCAGCAAGAGGATGGACCTCTTTTGAATGACGTACAAGAGGGCCTGGCGACTGAATTGTCAGTCAAGGGGGGCGGATCGCTGATGCGATTTTGGCAATGTTCACCAAGTGTAAGGTGCCTCTCTGGGAGTTGCAGGTGATTCACGGCCACCTCAACTTCGCCTGCAGAGTGGTAACACCAGGCAGAGCCTTCACCAGGCGTCTGGGTGACACTATGGCGGGTCTTTATAAACGACACCACAGGGTACGGCTGACTAGGGGTTTACGAGGAGACCTGTCGGTTTGGCTCACATTCCTGCAGGACTTTAATGGCGTCTCCTTTTGGAGATCTGAGCTTATGGTCAGCCCCAGTTCCAAGTACAGTCAGATGCCTCCAGCTCCCTGGGGTATGGGATTTATTTTGAAGGACAGTGTGCCTATGGTCAATGGCCCCAGGGATGGCAGGGCACGGATCGCTTACACGATCTTACGTTCCTGGAGTTTTCCAATTTTTGGTGCCCTTTATGCTCTGGGGGGACAGGTGGGCTAATTCTGTGGTTCACTTTTGGTATGACAATGCTGCGGTGGTGCACATTGTCAATAGCCAAACGTCTAAATCCCCCGGAGTCATGGCCTTAGTTCGCCAATTGTTCTTAGGTCCGTGCGCTTTAATGTGCTTGTTAGGGCCAGACATGTGCCAGGCATTAATAACGATATTGCCGATGCTTTATCCCGCCTGCAGATCTCCCGGTTCCGTGCCTTGGCTCCAGACTCAGAGGAACTTCCCTCTCCACTCCCGGCCGAGATATGGACATTTAGTGAGGAGAGGTGAACTGGGCGATTGGCATGTCTTTGGCACCTCGCACGCGTAAGCGTATCAGCATACACTCCTTCACTTTAGGACCTTTCGTAGACAAAGGCAGTTGCCGGAAATGTGGCCGATACCGGTCGACCAGGTTTTACAGTATATGGTGCACCTTCATGATCTGGGGTTGGCCCCATGCACCATCGCCACCAGGCTTTACACCTTGGCATTCATGGCCAAGGCACGGGGCTTTATTGACTGTGTGAGTGACTTCCGCATACGCCATGTACTTGGAAGGGTGGACATGTGTACGTGGCTGCCGCCCGGACACACGTTGCCCTGTTTTACCAGGTATTCTGACCCACCTTGCACGAGGTTGGCATAGGCTGTGTTACAGTAGGTATGAGGAGTCTCTTTTTCATGCAGCTACCACCGTAGCTTTCTCCGGAGCTCTGCGAATCAGCGAGCTGGTCCCATGGTCAAAGGGGGACGTGTCTCATAGGGCACTGGAACTCGACGATGTGTCTATCAACCAGGAGTGGGCTCAGTTGAGGATTCGTTCCTCAAAGGCCGATCAGCATGGAGTAGGCAGTGGTGTTATACTGCTACGATGTACATTTGCTGACATCTGTCTGGTTGGTGCCCTACATGCAATTTTGGCAGTGCCTGCTGCATGCCCTGGCCCATTGTTCTGCCACAAGGATGGGTCTCCCCTTACCAAATTTCAGTTGTGGAGGGTGACCGGTACTGCACTTCACAGTGTGGGGCTCGTTATAACACCCATTCATTCAGGATAGGCGCTGCATTGACTGCGGCTGCGTTTGGGTACTCTGAGGCTGATATATGTTGGATGGGCAGGAGGGGGTCCGTGTGTTTTTTCCTTATATGTACGTCCCCTCACTGTATGAGTACCTAGTTATGTCCTTAATTCCTTTTCCTTCTTTTGCAGACCCTGTGTGTCTACGCACACCGGTGTGGCTGGTGGGCTGCAGTTATGTACACTGGGCGGCGCAGTATGCTGCATCGTCGGAGTGGGGACCCCATCTCGGGCTGCATGCATCCACACGTATGCGGTAGTATGGTATGTGCGGCATGAGATGGCGGGAACTGTTGCCATTCCTGATGTCCATCAGGGATGCTGGACCGCCTGATGTTCTGATTCTGCACCTTGACGGCAATGATCTCACACAGATCACTGGCCTTTCCTTAAAATGTCAATGTGCAGTGACCTGCCGTTTCTACATCATTTATGGCCGTACACACGGTTGCTATGGTCTGACCTCGTGCCGAGACACTGTTATAGAGGAGGCATGGATCTCCGTGGTTTGGACCGTGCCTGGCGGTCAGTGAACAGGGCTGTTGCCCGGTTTCTTGTTGAGAATGGCTTGGGGACAGCCATTCGACACCCGGGGATAGGGTTGCAGGATTTTAGCCTGTATGCAGGAGATGGGGTCCACCTGTCGGCCAGAGGTATGAACCTCTTTCTGGAGGACGTGCAAGCGGGCCTGGCGACCGAGCTGACGGTCTGGGGGGGGGGGGGCGGTGAGTCATCATGGACGCCTCCCTGTGTGGCGGGTAGCACTGGTAAGGTAAAGATTTATGACCCATAGGTATCCGGCAGGTTCGCAATTGACTGGCCAACACGTAGATAGGTACAGGGGAAACAGGATTGGCCGGTCAAGGGCGAACCATGAAAGGGGTGATGCTAGGAGCTTCACAGCCTGCATCACCTTTATATTTGGACAGATACACGTCTTAGGGTTGGGTCAGTAGATAGTATATTGACTTCGGTCAACAATTTGTTTGTGTCAACAAACAAATTGATACAAATTGATACATGTAGCCAATAGCCATTGGCATTTTGGGTGGAACCTTACCAGTGCTACTGCGGCCTGCTTGCCTTAAAGAATTACAATTGGATGATAGACCAATTGAAAGTGATAATTCGGACTAGGGCATTATTCAATAAAAGTGGCCCAATGCCTTTAAATCCAATACCGGTGTCCGAGTCTTTATTTGGGTGGGTGCGCCTGCAAAGTTGGGCAACCACCTGTCAAACCTGCTTTGATTTGGATGCTTGCAGTGAATAGAGGGTTGGAGTTGCAAAGGCTTTTTCAAATCAAGAAGGATGGGCAGCCTGGGAAACAGTAAGTAGAGTGAAGAAATGTGTAATGGAAACAATAAAACAAATCCAGCACTCTTGTTTACCTTCCAGTTTTATGGCTGGTTCAAAATATCACCAAGAGAAATTCTAAAGGGTCTTGAGATGAATGCAAGAAAATCAACAGATCTTTTATGAAGAAGAAAAACACTAGGGAAATTAGAGAACAAAAAAACGCAGCACAGTACCAGGTTTACTGGTTTCCCTCATGATGAACATAGTACAACAGGGCTTAAAGGGCAGGAGCTCCTTGAAGTAGATGCAAAAATATCTGTAATATCTTTCCACCACATGTAACCTTTGGGTGGCTTGGGAAGGTGCTAAACCCTCCAGAATGACAATTAGTGCTGAGCCAAAGTTCTCTCCATGTCCCCCCCCCCTTATAAATACTTTGAAGTTTTTCTTTTTCTCACTACACCACATTGCCTAGAACAGGGGTAGGCAGCGTACAACCCATGGGCCGGATCCAGTCCACAACACCAAATAATCTGGCCCCCACCCTCATTCCAGCTGCTGCAGCCATAAATGAGTCTGCAGCTGTCACAAACGCATTTACTACAGCTGTAAATGGTGCGGGGGGGGACCACCAGCCCAGCCCCCTCAACTATCTGAGGAATATGACCTGGCCCCCAACTGAAAAAGGTTGGCAACCCCTGACCTAGAAGGACATGAAATAAAAGGCACCATGGAGGAAGTGGAATGGTGACTAGTCAACCAATAATATTGTGTAGTTACAACATAGCAGTTTTTCTTGCTGAGTGCAGCAGCAGGAAGAAGAGCCAAGGTGTATCACAGTCACTCCTAATCATGAGTCCTACTTCTGAATGAAATGGTTGGATAATTATTGATTGAAAGCAGCCCTTTCTCCAGTAGCATGATATTCTGCCATCACCTAATGAGAGAGGGTACAGAAAAGATTATAGCCCTAAGAGGGTAGAAACAAATAGGATTTTAGTTACAAAATAATTTCTAGTGCCTGTGCTACAAGTGATTACTACATCATAAAGGCATCATCTTCAGTGACAAAGTGTTAAGAAACTCTCCAAGTCTTTCTCTTGATTATTCTATGCTATTTTGAGATGTAGTGGTTGGACAATTGTGTAAAATCACAATGAGGGAGGACAGGATTTCTGTCTTGCACTCATGCCAGACTCTAGGACTCTCCCACATCTTTGCAATTTCTGTTGAGATTATCCTAAAAACAAGATTTTACCTGAAATTCTGCACATTCTTAATGATGCATATTTATGTATGAGGAAGCTATGTTAGCAGATAAGGGCAAATAAGTCTAGGAATGTGCAAAGTTGTATGAGGGGAACTCCTCAAAAAATCTATGCTGAAAAATAGTAAATTACAAAACTTAATAGTGATGTCTACTGAATGTTCTTTTTCTGTGCCTTCAAGTTGGAACTGATTTATAACAACTTCAATGGGATCCTCAAGATAAATAAAGTATTTAAGAAGTGGTTTTTACCAATTTCCCATCCCTTGTGAGTTTCTATGGCTGAGTGAGAATGTGAACCCAGGTCTTTTGAGTCCTAGTGCATCATTCTATCCATTGCAACATACTGAGTATCTTACCTGCTGCAAATATTTGTTTTGCCTGATGTTCACTTTTCACCTGAGTTCATGTGCTGACAGACCTCTGAGCAACTACATGCAGCACGATGGCTGAGTTGGCCCTAGTTACAACCTGGTAGTTCCCAAACATTCCATAATGTGGCCACACCTCTAATAATTATCTTTAATTAGAGTCAAATTAGATGGGACTAAAATAAAGTCCTTTCCGCTAAAGATTTTCCAATTGCCAGTCTGCCCTGTTTTTTGTTTTTTTGTTTTTGTAAAGCACCATACAGATTGAGGTTGCTACCCAAAAAACAACAACACCCATTAATAGATGAACTTGCATGAAGCACAAGATTAGTAATGAGATAAGACACCCCATACACAAATTGTACATTTAAGTTACGCTCTGCTGCATTCTTCGAGTGAACAGTGTGAGAATGGGTATTATTGAATAGAATGGAAATTATCACAGACAGTCTAAGGTTGCTGTGTAGCTGGAGTCACATTTTAGCATGGGCAAACAGGTAAAGGCACAGTATGTCCTGATGAGCAGTATCTATTCCAAATTCTTCAAAAGTACTGCAACATCAGAATTGTTCAGAATTTTACTCCTATATGCTTTTGATAGCATATGGCAAAACAGAAGGGAAGACTCTTCCTGTCCCACCCTTTATTACCTGCATGAAGGCAGTCGGCGTCCCATTGCTTTGCACTGTCTTGGTTATGAATTTAGGGTTAAAGAGTAAAATAGTTTGAGGGTTCTTTCTCTCATCTCATGGCTTTTGTGGGCTGGAGAACATCAGGTGCATGTATGGTCATGCTCTTGCCATATGACTGTAGCCACCTCCTTTGACGATATTGCAATGAGCAACAGAAGCACCTGGCTTTGTTCTTCCTTCTCTTCCAGCTCCAAAACTGTCAGAGGGAAATGAGGAGATGTGAAAAAATACCCTCCCATCACCACACTAGAAATGTGAGTTTATAAAGAAATCCAGTGCTCATGAATTGGAGCAGCAGAATCTTAGCTCTCATTAATAGAATTGTCATTTCCAACCCCCACCCCTATCTGTCTGCTCATGGTGACTTGTGAGCAACAACATAGTTTCAATTAAATTTTATATCTGATTTTTTTTTTAAAAAAAGCCTTCAGCTAATTTCATGTGAGTTAATCACCATTTCTTCTTTCCAAACTGCATTTTCAGATTGTCTTATCTGGAATTCTGATCTCTACCATACACACTCTGCATTCTGAGCATCAAGCATAGTTTTATGCATTGATGTGTTGCAGAGAATTGCTCTAGTATAATGTCCGTTTGGAGATGGGCTGAGAGCTCAGGCCAGAAAGTCTTTTTTTAAATTAATTTGAATTTTGGCACAGTTTGTTTGGCAAAACTGATACTGCTGGTATGGTTCTAGACCAGTGGTACCCAACATGGGCCCATGCCCCACAGGGGACTTCAATTCCCAGAAACCTAAGTCAGTACATTGGCTGATCAGTGCTTTGGAAATTGAAGTCCAAAAGCCAAATTTGGGAAACAATGTTGTAGACATTTTCATTTCCTTCCCTGCTCTCTTGAGTCAATTCTGGTACCTGGATTTTGCTTGTAATATATCCAATAAACCCATGGAGACCAGAAGCACTCAGACATGTTTTTACAACAAATGAACTTGGTGGTCTATATGTATACCTTTTCTAAGTGTCAAGGGAGGGAAAAGAATCACGTGTTTAAAGAACACAATAAAAACATAGGCATCTGAAGCAGAGAGTGAGATGTCAAGCATGAACAACATTTAGACAAGTTGCACTAGACCGCATTGGATGCAGGATCCAGGAAAGAACAGCACAACCCATAAATATAAATTTATGGACTTGCTCTAGCAGCAGCAGCAGCAAAGCAGCACATTGCTGTATTGTGCAAGGGGAAAGTCATTAAAATGTGTCTTGCCAGTTATCCTAGACTGCATCCCTTTTTATAAACATCTCTTCCTGTCTTGGCCTTATTAATTTTCTAACTCTCTTCTTCAAATTACACAATAAAAGCTAGTTTTGCAATTCACAGCAATATTTACACAACATTTAAACCCTTCTCAGATTTTAAACTAGAGTGGTGAAGTCTTTTATTTATCTCCACCTATACCTCAGAGAACCAGCAAATCTGTGTTTTATGTGTTTGTAAGACTGAGCACATATATCTTAAAAGAAAAATCTGTAAAGATTTCTAGAGGGGTGACATGTTCTCTTTTTAATACATTGTGTATGTGTCCTTAGTGTATGATATTTCAGTTCACTGACACTTGTGTCAAATCCCAAGCAGGTATGTAAAGGATTTTGACTCTGAACAACAAACAATGAGATGCATCAAAATACTAACTGCTATGCACACACTGCCAGTGACTCTACCGTCTCCATCTCAAGACCACATTTAACCGCAGATTTCATGCTTAAAACATCTGTGCAAATTTTGGAACATCTGTGCTTATTTCTGTTGTGATTCCATCTGGGAAGATCTCATTTTTTATGTTTATTACATTATATTCATACAAGTTACTAAGTAAGGATTTTAAATCTGCTTTTATTTTGTTTATACGATACTCTCTGCTTAGCCTAAGCGGAGCCATTTTTAGTTAGCTCCTGCTATTGAATGGCATCATCCCTTTTCTCTGTGAAAGTACATTATGGTTCTTCTTTCCAAAATCAGTGTCTGAGAAGGTGTTCTATCTCATGGGCTGAGATGGAACATAGATAGGATAGCCATGTGGTATCCTATGATCTATGCACAAAACCTGTCACTTTGAGATGTCAATTAGCACTTCTCAAGGACACTTTCCAAAAAAATGGTATAAAACCCAGGGCTTTTGCTCTGTTCGAAAGTCGACTCTGGATTGCAGTGGGAGCTCTATCACTCTTGTCATGTGATAGACTCCCCCATCGAACCATCTTATATGGAGTGGCGGGGCACCACCGCACTTGGCCTAAAATCCAGAACTGTTGGGATTTAGGATTTGCCAAGACGTCGACACTTAGAATTTCTTCTGAGAGTATGCAATTTTTCTATTACATCGCATTTATTGGATTCTGTTATTTTCTTCAAGAGTGCTGTTTCTGCTGCTCCTGAAGCAGAGCAGATTGAATGGGGATATTTAACAATACCGCCTTTTTCCCAAGAAAAGGATTACAGCTTTTGGGTTACTTTGTGGGAACTGTTGCCAGAGGAGAAACTTTGTTTTGAGGCTTGGAATCCAGCTACAGAAGATCAAGCTGCTGCAGAGGTAACTGATTTACTCCCACGCACCTTACCCGGCTCCAAGGGCGTTATATTCCCCAAAATGAGATAAGGGTGTTTTTCACATGGGAATCCAGAGTCTCATCCCAAGGGGCTTTGTAGCTTTAATTTCATCTGCGACATCAGTCACAGATCGCCATTTCCCTGTTGCCCAGCTCTCCTGGACCAGGCTTTCTCAGGCCAACTTTGAGAAAGCACACCCTTCTTGGCCTTGTTTGCCAAAACACCGGGGTCTTTCGACTGTGTGACACCTGTGGGCCTCTGAATCAGAGGGAACCAAGACGTGCGCCGGCTGAGAGTAATCACGATAATTTCCTTTGATTGTTCTTCATACCACTTAGTCCAATGAAGACTTTGAGAGAGCTCAAAAAATAACATGGCTGTGTGGAGTTTCATTTAGGCCTAACAAAAATATTCCTCAATGATTTTATATTTTGCTTGGCTCTCCTGAAGTGACACAACCATTTTTGTTTCTGAATTGAAATTAAGATGTCTGGCACTTTATCGTTTGCTCATGTATTTTAGATATTGACATTCTTATCTTAACATTTCAAATCTGGCTTTGTCGAAAAATGTCACACATGTGTCCCAGTAAAGTACTATACATAAGCTTCATTCTCAGTATGTTCAGAAAACATTTTTGACAACAATATACTATTTGTTGGTCCTATAGAAGGCAGCCAATTGTGACATTCCATGTGCATACACAAATAGGCATGCAAAATGTATCATACATGTGGAGAGAGGGTGCTATGTACAAAGAGTAAATAACATAAGTTAGGTAACAGGTGGGACTTCAATTACCCTCACATAGACTGGGTGAACTGTTGTTCAGCACATGATAAAGAGATAAAGTTCCTAGATATGCTAAATGATTGTTCCCTGGGACAGATGGTTGAAGACCCAACTAGAGGTACAAGAATCCTTGGCTTGATCCTGAGTAATACTCAGGATCTGGTGCAAGATGTTAATGTGACTGATCCAATAGGGAACAGTGACCACAACTCAATTATGTTTAACTTGATCATAGACCGCAAGTCACTGATAAAATCTAACACAGAGACCTTAAATTTTCAAAAAGGAAATTTCCCAAAGTTGAGGAAACTAGTAAAAAAGAAGCTGAAAGGGAAAATTGAGAGAGTCCAAACACTCCAAGAGGCATGGAGGCTGTTTACAAAAACAATAACAGAGGCTCAATTGGAATGCATACCCAAAAGGAAAAAGGGCACTGCCAGGTCCAAGAGGACTCTGATGTGGCTTACAGGAGCTGTTCGGGAAGTGATCAAGAGCAAGAGAAGCTCATTTAGAAGATGGAAGGCTTGTCCGAATGAGGACAGCAGGCAAAAACATAAATTCTGGCAGAACAAATGCAAGGCAACAATCAGGAAAGCAAAGCAAGACTTTGAGGAGCGTATAGCTAAAAATACTCAGAGAAATAACAAAGACTTCTTTAAGTACATTAGAAGTAAGAACCCAACTAGGAAGGCCATTGGACCATTAGATGATAATGGAAGGCAAGGGGTTATTAAAGAGGAAACAGAGATTACAGAGAGACTCAATGAATTCTTTGCTTCAGTATTCACTGAAGAAGACAGAGGCCACATGCCCAAAACAGAGCCTATCTTCGTAGGGAGGGAAAGCGAAGAATTAAGCCAGATAGAAATAACCAGGGAGGAGGTCCTTGCATGTCTTGTTAAACTAAACACTAACAAATCACCAGGACCAGATGGCATCCATCCACGAGTTCTCAGGGAACTTAAAGATGAAATTGCTGATCTCCTAGCCAAAATATATAATCTTTCCCTCAAATCAGGCTTTGTGCCTGATGACTGGAAGGTAGCAAATGTAACACCAATTTTCAAAAAAGGATCCAGGGGTGATCCAGGGAATTACCGACCTGTCAGTTTGACATGTGTCCCAGGTAAAGTGATGGAAACCATCCTAAAAGATAGAATTAATAGGCACATAGAAGAGAAGGCGCTGCTAAAGGAGAGCCAACATGGCTTTTGCAAGGGCAAATCATGCCTCACTAATCTGTTGGAATTTTTTGAGAGTGTCAACAAGCATGTGGATAAGGGGGATCCAGTTGACATTGTTTATCTGTACTTTCAGAAGGCTTTTGACAAGGTCCCACACCAAAGGCTCTTGAATAAACTTACCAGTCATGGAATAAAGGGACAGGACTTGTCCTGGATCAGCAACTGGCTAAGGGACAGGAAACAGAGGGTAGCACTAAATGGACACTTCTCCAAGTGGAGGGAAGTAAAGAGTGGGGTCCCCCAAGGTTCAGTACCGGGACCCCTGCTTTTCAACCTCTTCATAAATGATCTAGAGGTAGGAGTAAAAAGCAAGGTAGCCAAATTTGCTGACGACACTAAATTATACAGGGTAGTGAAAACTGTGAGAGATTGTGAGGAGCTCCAGAGGGATCTCTCGACACTGGGGGAGTGGGCAAAACAGTGGCAAATGAGTTTCAACATTAGTAAGTGCAGAGTGATGCATGTTGGGGCAAAGAACCCCAATTACATTTATAAACTGATGGGGTCTGAACTCTCTGCGACAAACCAGGAAAGGGACCTTGGTGTCCTGGTGGACAACTCAATGAAGGTGTCAACCCAGTGTGCCTCAGCAGTGAAAAAAGCAAACTTAATGCTAGGGATCATTAGGAAGGGTATAGAAAATAAGTCAGCAAGTGTCATTTTGCCTCTTTATAAATCTATGGTGAGGCCCCATCTGGAATACTGTGTACAGTTCTGGTCGCCATACCTCCAGAAGGATATTATGGAGCTGGAAAAAGTGCAGAGGAGGGCAACCATCTGAGGCTGCAACGGTTGGGCCTCTTCACTTCCTTACCATCTGAGGCTGCAACGGTTGGGCCTCTTCACTCTTGAACGACGACATCTAAGAGGTGACCTGATTGAAGTTTATAAAATCATGCACGGTGTGGACAAAGTAGATAAGGAAAAACTGTTTTCCCTATCGCATAACACTAGAACTAGGGGACACTCCATGAAACTTTTGGGTACTAGTTCTCAAACAAATAAGAGAAAGTACTTTTTCACCCAGAGGATTACTGGTCTATGGAACTCCCTGCCAGAAGAAGTGGTGACAGCTGTCAGTCTTGACAGCTTTAAGAAAGGATTAGACAAGTTCATGGAGGACAAGAGTATCAATGGCTATAATTATGGATACTTAAGGACAACCTCCGGGTTGGAGAGATAGGCAGGATATCTCTCAATATCATTTCCAGGGAATCCTAAGCAGGCATCTGCTTGGGAATACCCTGAAGGAAATGGTGAGCCACTGTGTGAGACAGAATGCTGGACTGGATGGGCTGTGGCCTGTTCCAGCAAGGCTGTTCTTATGTTCTTATGTTCTTAACAGGTCTGGTATGTCTGGCCAGGTTATTGTGCTGTTATAATAGAGTAGACCATACTGGCAGTATCTCAATGCCAAGTGTCAGGTGGTAGTTAACTAACCTGACAACCCTGAGGACTAATGGCTTGGTTGCCAAAATCCACAAGGATTTCCCCAAGTGAGTTAACTCTCACTTGAATCCATCTTCATGGAGGGCAGAAGCTTCATCAATACTGGCCTGGGTCTGTGGAGGACTTTGTGTGCCAAAAGGGCTCAGGACCAGAAAGTGACTCGTGGAACTGGATCAGTGGTACAGGGGTCATGCTGCAATGCAGAAGGCAGATGAAAGGTCAGTTTTCATGGCTGATTGCCATGGGGATCACCAATTTTTGAATTTGGATTTGGATACGGCAAAACAAGAAGAAGAGGAGGTCTGGTTCACTGGAAGCCTACAAACCTCCTGTGGATATATTGATTAAATTCTCTTTCCTCTGTGAATGTTGCTATGGTTTCAGGTTTACTCTGTTAGTGCATTTTTCCTAAGGTCACAAAATATTTAACCTGAAATATCACCTGCCCTAATACAATTCTTAACAGTGTTTTCCACTGTTTTTCAGTGTCCACTGAAGAAATCGGGACAAGCTAGATCTAACACATTCAGCCTAACAACATATCTCTGAGAAAAACAATAATATTGAGAATGCAAGCGCGGCGCCAAAATGGCTTGGACATCCGGGTAGTTAGGGGGGCGTGGCCAGCCCTCTTTAAAAGGGGTGGCCACGAGGCAGCCGAGCTGCCATTTTGCGAAAGCGACGGAGAGGAGAAGTTTTTCTCCATCGCTCTTCATTTCTCAGGGAAGCCTTTTCGGGGCTGCAGCCCCTTAGCGGGATCTGGGCTGCTTAATTTTTGGCTTCCCAGCCAGCGACAGGAGGCAGCGTTGGCTGATCCCTGGAAAGGGATCGCTCTTCATTGTGCCTCCTAAAGAGAAGGCTCAGGGGGCGGCAGTCGGGTCGGAGGACCACGACTGCACCCCCTCAACAGGACCTTTTACCGGAGGCTTTCCCCGTGGCCCTCCAGCGTCAGGCTGGCCCTACGGGGGCTTCGGCCCCCGGCCCGCAACTGCCGGCCATGGGTTTTGAGCAGGGGGGAGGGCCTGGTGCGGTTGCACAGCATGGCCCTTTTTTTGGGGCCTGGCTCTCAAGTAGGGGCCCCTGGACCATTGCCCGGTGGGCCGTCCGGCCCACCTGGCACCTCTTATGTAGTGGGATCGGCGGCGGTGGTGCTTTACTGGCCCGCGTAGCGGCCCTAGAGGCATCCCAAGGGATTGGCCCTTCAGAGGATCTGGCCCTCGGCCCACAGCTGCCAGCCACAGGCCGGAACGATTGGGGGGAAGGCCTGGTGCTGGATCACAGCACGTTTTACCAATTAGGGGCCGGAGTTTTGGGCATGGCCCTATTCTGGCCCAGGCTCTCAAATTAGGGCCTCTGGCCCAATACCTTGTGGGCCATCCGGCCCACCTGGCCCACCTTTGTGTCTGCCGGCTACTTCGACTGCTGCCACTATGCAACAGGCGGCCAGCTGGGTCGAGCTTCTCGTGACAGTCCGGCCTGTGCCCGCCGCTGTCTCGCAGCTCCCCGTTTGTCTGGAACTGCGGCTGGAGTGCGTTGGAGGTCGCCCCAGAGCTCGATTTCGGTCGCGAGCTCCGACGCCCACCATGGGCCGGAACCCCCAGTGGGGGCGGCTCACGGGGGTGCAACTTGTAAGTATTAGGTTCAAGTTGAATGCACACACATCACAGTCCGTTCCCACCGGTGGGGGTTCAGTGCTCTTTGCCTCACCAATTTGAGCCTGGGGGGCTTCACTCGCCATCCCATCCTGGTGCCCCTTGCTTGCATTCTGGCACGACGTTGGGGGTGGGGGTTTACGCCACCGGGGTGGTACGTGGCGTCACAGGGGCTGTTCAGGTCCCGGTGTACATCATGTACCGGCAATGGCATTGCCGACGACTGGTTATTCATGCCCCCCCCCCAGTGATTATCTGCCCCAGCTCATGAGCGAAAAGATTTGGTGGGGGGGGAGTACGTGGATATATTCTCCCTATGAACGGAGACCCCAATAAGGATAGGAGGTACGGACAGGAGGACAGAGACATTGTGTGGTCCCGCCGTAGTAAGCCACCATGCACTGGGGTGTCCGCCTCTGGAACAGTGTTGTGCATCGCAGGGGCTGTCTGGATCCTGCTGCGTAGGCACCTTTATACAGAACGTGCCGTCAAGGGCTTTGCCGATGTACGGCTATTACTGGCCCCGGTTGATTATTGGCCGCAGGCCATGAAGGGCAAGGGCTGGAGGGGGACATGTGGATATTCTCCCTATTGACCTACTAGCCCACTGGGTGGAGAGAGAAGGACAGGACGGCTGAGACAAAGAGATGTCCCATAGTTGTTAGCCACCGTGCACCTTGGGGCCAGCTGGTTGTCGGCATACCTTGTACGTATTGTGGTACGCCGCTGGGCTTGACCTGTTTGGGCCATCCTGATGTCGAGCGGATGGGCCCATGACAGTTGGCTCATGGTGAGGAATGTGGATGAGGGTGGCTCTATATCCCGAGGGGAGTTGGGATGAGTCCTGTCAGCAAGGGTGCTCCTGTACATCATTCCCACGGAACCGGTGCCGGGTGATGGGTACCATGGTGGGCATGCTGAGCAGCGGGCTGTTTAGACACTGGCTCCATGCAAACTGGTCGGGCGGGGGGTTCCAGCCCGCCTATTGTGTTCGGCCTGCTCAGCTGACGATGTCTGTACTGAGCACCACGGTCGTTACCGACTTAGTGCCCCCTTTTTGCGCCGGCCCTCTCGCTGCCTCCGCCGGCCCGCGGGTTGGTGGGCTACGGGGCAGAGGTGGGGGTGCACAGGGGCGATCAGAGCTCCGTCTAAAGCAGCTAACTTAGTCATAAGCCACCCCCTGCCCCAAGTACAGTCAGCCTGGAGGGATGTCACTCAGTTCATCCGAGAAGGGATGGGGCGGGAGACCTGCTGGAGGGTTTTCCAATGTGGCTTTTGTATCCATTCGGGGGTGCTGGGGGCCCCAGGATGCTACTAATCTGGTTCCCTTCCTGGGTAACGGAGAGGGGGCCCCACTGTCCACAGTTAGGAAGTTGGGGGCTGTGAGAGTAACGGGGGGCCCTTCTTTGAACCACCTTTCCTTTGTCAAATGTATCCCCCGGAAGCTCATACCGACCTAGAAAAAGGGTGAATGTAATATAATCCTACATTCGGCTTACCCTGTGGGTGCTCCATTCAGGGATGCCCTTCCTAATGACCTTGTCCAGTCAGGTACTCGTAGTTACCTTGGCTACTATGGGTGGTGAGCTCAAGCAATTCTGGTGCTGTTTTGGCACAGTGTGCTATGCACTCGGCTTCCAGCTTTTTGCCAGTGCACTTCATGATTTAGGCCTATCGGGTTTTTAGGTTTTGAGGGGAATTTTAATTAGATAAGGCCAACCCCCTTTATGATCGCGTTAATTCAGGTTCAGCACCCAACCGATGTGGGACTTTCATTCAGTGGGCATTCGCTCACAGGTTGGGGCCTTGGTCTCCAGCCCATTACCTCGACGACTTTTGGTCTGGGGTTAAACGGGGCTTGGACACGTGTACGCGTCTCCTCATCACGATTCAGACACTCAGGTGGGAACTGGGTGTCCCCTTGGCGCCTGAATAGACCGAGGTCCCATCTTCTGGCATCACATTTACGCCTCGATGCTGTCGCGCGGGCATCCGGGTTAACCATTGATACAGTGGCTTGGATGTCCATAGCGATTTTGGCATTGATTGCCAAACATGGAGTATGCCCTTGGGAATTGTAGTTAATTCATTGCCCCCTTGATTTGTTTGCTCTGGCTCAAATTACTCCTGGGTTTAGAGGGGTCTCTTATGGGAGATCAGACCTAGTGGTCTGCCCTAGATTCCAGTACGGCCGGATACCTCCGGCTCCCGGACTTATGGGGTTTACTCCGAGGGTGGGTGCACTGATCGCCCCGCGATCTTACCTTCCCTGCGTTTTCCCATTTGGAGAGCACTGATGCTATGGTGCAAGGGGTGGGCATACTCAGTGGTCCAATTTCGGTGTGACAATGCGGCAGTGGTGCACATTGTCCACACCCAGACATGCAAATCCCCCAGGGTCATGACATCAGTCCGTCTATTATATTGAGAAGCCTACGCCAAATGGTGCCGTTCTATGCCAGACATGTAATGGGTATTTGTAATTACATTACTGCTGCTCTCCACCACTGCAGATCACCTGGTTCCGTGCTGTACTCTGGATGCAGAGGGATTCCACTCGCCACTTTGGCTGATGGTTGGACGTTTGGTGAGGAGAGGGGAACCGGACATGTCATTGGCACCTCGCACGCGTAAGGCGTATCACTCTGCATTCAGGTGTCGTGTTTGGGAGGGGTGGACACGGGAACGTGTCCGCCGCCATTACGCGCGTCACCCCTGTTCCCAGAATTTCTACCCACCTTGCACGAGGCTGGCATTGCTTATGTTCAGATAGGTGTGAGGTGGCTCTTGGCCATGCAGCTACCACGGTAGCCTTGTTGGAGCGCTCCGCATCAGTGAGTGGGTGCCAGAGTTGGTGCCACCTGTGTAAGGCGGATGTGTATCGTAGGGCACTGCAACTCGAAGATGTCTCTGTCATACATGAGTGGGCACGAGTGGGGATGCGGTCCTCACGGATTATTCAGCACAGTGCAGGCAGTGGTGTATACTGCTACGAAGTTTTTGAGACATCTGTCCGGTTGGTGCCCTACCTGAATTTCGACAGTGCCTGCTGCGCGCCCCAGCCTGTTTTCTGTCACTGGGATGGGTCTACCCTTACCATAGTGAAGTCCCTGAGGGTGACCGGTGCCGCGTTTCGCGGTGTGGGGCCCGTTTTGGCACCATTTACTTAAGATAGGCATCGCGTTGATCGCGACTACGTTTGGGGTACTCGAAGGTGGATATGCGTCTACGCACAATTTCAGATATGTACGTCCCCTCACTGTACGAGTACCTAGTTATGTCCTTCACCTTTTTTCTCCTCTTTTACAGATCCTAGGGGTCTCAGCACACCGGTGGCAGGGGGCTGGTGGGCCGCAGCTATGTACACTGGGCAGCAGGATATGCTGCAGCGACAGAGAGTGGACCCCGGCTGGGCTGTGTGCATCCGCACGTATGCTATGGTATGGTATGCGCGGCACATGGGGTGGGAACTGGGGCCATTCCTGCTGTCTGACAGGGATGCTGGACCGCCCAATGTTTTATAGGTGCCTCGGCGGCAGCGATCTCATATGGCTCACTGCTGTTGTTAAACTGTCGAGGGGCTGTGACCTAGCATCTTGTATCACGTATGGCTTACATACGGTCGCTATGGTCTAACATCGTGCCGAGACACCAATTTAGGGGAGATGCGGATCTCCCTAGTTCGGACTGTTCCGGCAGTCAGTGGACAGAGCTGTGGCTCCGTCCTGTTCAGAGCATGGCTGTGAAACGGCCATTGGAGACCGGATGATAGATTTACACAAAAATTTTGCTGATAGGCAGGAGAAGGGGTCCACCTGTCGGCTGGAGGTATGTACCTCGTTCTGGGTGTGATGCAAGCAGGCCTGGCGACTGAGCTGACGGTCTTGGGGGCGGCGGTGAGTCATCATGGATGCCTCCCCGTGTGGCGGGTAGCACTGGTAAGGTAAATATTTATGACCCACAGGTATCCGGCAGGTTCGCAATTGACTGGCCAACACTAGATAGGCACAAGTTGGTTAACGTTGTCCGGTCAACGACGAACCAGGCAATGGGGTGATGGCACGAGCTAGGCAGCATGCATCACCCCGTTATTTTACGGATACGCGTCAGAGGGTCGGGTCAGTAGTTAGTTTATTAACTACGGTCAACAATTTGTTTGTTGTGAACAAACAAATGGATACAAATGGATACATTGTAACCAATTGCCGTTGGCAATTTTGGGAGGAACCTTACCAGTGTTACTGCGGCCTGCTTGCCTTAAGAATTATAATTGGTTGAATACCAATCGAAATTTATAATTCGGACTAGGGCATGAATCAATAAATGTGGCCCAATGCCGTTATCCACTTTTACCAGTGTCTGAGTCCTTCTTTTGGGGGGTGTGCCTGCAATGCAAGCGCGGCACCAAAATGGCCACCGCGCTCTTTGCGGGGCCCCCCCACCGGACTTGGACATCCGGGTAGTTAGGGGGGCATGGCCAGCCCTCTTTAAAAGGGGTGGCCACGAGGCAGCCGAGCTGCCATTTTGCGAAAGCGACGGAGAGGAGAAGTTTTCCCTCCACCCCCTCCCTAGTTAACAGTGTGATATTTTGGTCGCTTCGGGGCCGGGTGGGAATTTTTGGCTGGAACCTACAATTGGCTCTTGGGTTCTGGCTTTTTCGCCCATCCCACACTGTTGCTATGGTTTGATACAGGGGTTTATTTGCTGTTGACTTTGGTCACATGGGCGGGTAGCACTGGTAAGGTAAATATTTATGACCCACAGGTATCCGGCAGGTTCGCAATTGACTGGCCAACACTAGATAGGCACAAGTTGGTTAATGTTGTCCGGTCAACGACGAACCAGGCAATGGGGTGATGGCACGAGCTAGGCAGCATGCATCACCCCGTTATTTTACGGATACGCGTCAGAGGGTGGGGTCAGTAGTTAGTTTATTGACTACGGTCAACAATTTGTTTGTTGTCAACAAACAAATTGATACAAATGGATACATTGTAACCAATTGCCGTTGGCAATTTTGGGAGGAACCTTACCAGTGTTACTGCGGCCTGCTTGCCTTAAGAATTATAATTGGTTGAATACCAATCGAAATTTATAATTCGGACTAGGGCATGAATCAATAAATGTGGCCCAATGCCGTTATCCACTTTTACCAGTGTCTGAGTCCTTCTTTTGGGGGGTGCGCCTGCAATGAGCCCTAGTATATTTACATAGTTATGTGATATCAGCTGACTGTGATCTTTTTGTTGCAATGATCTTGTGAACAACCCAAGTGAGTATTGGACAATGGAAATGAATACATTCCTATGTGGGAAGAGTCCTTGATAACAATCTCCTGATGTTATTTCCTGATTAAAATGGCCAGAGAAGCTATTCTTAGGGCAATACTATAGTAAAGTTTAGAAAAGTTTCTTTTTGGATTACAGCTCCCTGCTGATAAGGCCAGGTTCTGTACTGTAGTCACTTTGGTGTTAGTTGTCTGATGAGGCACAGTCTCACATTTCAAATAGTTTGAAAACCAAATTCAATGTTGCTTCTTGATATTGCAGTTGCTCCAGGGGATTAGTTCACCATATACCGTATATACTCGAATATGACCCAACCCGAATATAAGTTGAGGTACCTAATTTTGACCTGAAACACACACACACACCAATAGATTGACCCGAGTATAAGCTGAGGGTGGGAAATGCAGCAGCTCCTAGTGAGTTTCAATAATAAAAATAAATGAAAATAAGGAAAAATTAATTAAATTGTTGGCACATCTCAATTCGACACAGCCTTGGGACCCTCATGGTCATTAACCTGTGTATGAGCTGTGTTCCCTTTGGGGGGCTTATTTTTGGAGTTAAAAAACTCGGCTTATACTCAAGTATATATGGTAATTGTAGCCATCTCTTCGGTGAGATGGCATATAAATGTCATGGACAAAATTGTCCCAAAACATTTTGTTGTCTAAGGTAAAGAACATAACGCCCTCTCATCCTTTCCACATATAGATATAAATGAGACTGGCAATTTAATTTAATTTTAGCTCTGGTTGTGGGACAGTGTCCTTCAGTATATTGAAGGGCAGCGGTCTGGGGTGTGGGCAAACTGTGAAGCACTCAGAGGTCTGTCTACCAATAGAGGAGAATGATTTGGGATCTTCCTCTCTTCCATCCCACCCCCAGCATCAGCCATTTCCCTCACTCTGCCTAGGGCAGTGATGGTGAACCTTGGCACTCCAGGTGTTCCTGAACTTTAATTCCCAGAAGCCTTGATCAGCAGCAGTAAGGCTTCTGGTAATTGAATTCAAAAAACACCTACAGTGCCAAGGTTAGCCATCACTGGTCTAGGGGTACAGCCAAATTTGACCTTAGAGAAAATAAGCTATTGTGTTGAAGCTCTTTTCAACCAAAGAGAGGCTGCTATTCTTGCTTCATGATAATGTCAAGAAAGGTTGGGTTTCATTTTGATAGAGATAAATTAGAAAGATAGCAGGGAGAGCTAATTGCCTCTTACAAGGAAATTGGAATTAAAGTATTCTGAGAGTGTATGTTGATTGAGGAGGATCCATTGTACTCTTTTCTCTAAATTTCACAGAAAGAGGTGGAAAGAAAGGCTTCAGTGTGCTGTTTTTCTTGCAAACTAGAAATCCATAATGAAAACCAGCAGAGTTTCACAATGAGAAAAGTGTAAAAAGTACAAAATAATGGTTCTTGTTATCCCTTCTGAACAAAGCAGGCAAGGAGGAAAAATGAAATATTGTTTAAAAGGAAGCTATTCTAGTGCTTTCACATGGTATAATCTCATCCCAATTTGCAAAACAGTTTCATTCTTTAGAGCCACATCAGCTGCTAATTTGGTTGGGGTGTAGCAGGATAAAATTATACATGCAGACAGTATAAACTCGACAAGAGGACTAAATAGAATTGAATTGGAATATCTGGAGCCATTGCTCAATACAGCACACAGATAACCCTGATAACCTAGGGAAAGCTAATGCTAGGTGATTAAATGATTCATAGCTGCGGGCATTGTGTGTATTTTGCTAGGTTCCTCTCTTGAAAATTTGACATGTTCCAAGATATTAATTGGAAAGTTATGGAGTGAGCATGTATCCTGAAGAATGGGAGGAAATTGCTCAATATATTGCTTATACATTTGTTAATTGCTTTTCTGCTGCTGCCCACTGAACAGGAGTTATGATGTCTGCTGAAAATTCAAATCATATATGGTTTGCACAAGTTCATTTTGTATGTTTATAAAGAATAATAAGGAAGAAATCGGACAGGCAGCTTCTGAGAGGCGTATGGGGGCAACCACAGAAATATGTCCAAAGCTCCTGCTAGAATACTTTGGTTACACACTTCAGCTTCATATTCTACATTTGCGTTTGTACATATCAACAATATGTCTGCTTTTCCTTTGACACAATGTATAGCATTTGTTCTAGTTGACAAGCAGGGTGGATTTATATTGTAGGACCAGGGAAGGTGAGTTTTTCCCCACTCAGAATGGGTCAAAAGAAGAATGTGTTGAAAGTTGGCTATTTTATCCTAGTTAAAGACCTGTCAGATTTGCTGAGCCAGGAAGGGGAAATGATAATGGGTCTGACACCTTTCCTTTTCCTATTTTGTATTCTTTGAAGTCATTCCTGAAACCAGAGTGGCAGGTGAGGGGGGGGGGAGAGATATTAGACATGCTTTCCCTAATTTATCCTTATCTCCTGAATCAAATGCAGATAAGCCCAGGACCAGAAAATAGAGAATTTTTCCGTCTTCCACTAGAGACAAACCCTGTGTCTATGAAAGGTAGGGAAGAAGAAAAGAAATGCCATCTCTATGTTGTTTTTGTTTTAAACAAGGAGGAGCCATCCAAAGAGTGTCACACAGTACTATGTATGCACATGGCTGTTTTGGCCTCATTTTTGCCTGGGCTCCTGGTAGCTATTCAAAAGCTTAGGTGCTTGATGAAAAGCAAAGCAGTTCAGCAAAATGGCTTTCTCCCAATGGGCAAACATAATTTCTGCAGATAAGGTGTGGCTTGTATCAGAGCCCTTGTTAAGTACATTCTGGCACCTTTCTTAAAGGAATCAGTGTAGCCTGACGTGCTCACTTCCCATTGATAGTACAAGGGCCACTCAGTAATATAGGGCTGAGCAGAAGGTAGATTTTGTGATTTGTAGACTTTAGTTCCCACAACTCCTCACAGCTAGACATGTTAGCAAGGGGCAGGTAGGAGCTGAGATTCAAAACGTGTGGAGACCTTTCTGTTCACCCTATCAATCACAGCGGGATTGGCCTGTGATATATTGCTGCCTGAGGTGAAGGACAAAATGATGTCCTCAACTTATTTGTGCTGTCAGATTCCACATACATAAGCAAACTGAACTGACAGTTGAACCTCATTTCAACCATAGTGATGGTTTTTGCATACAACACAATCCACGTCACAACTTAATCAGTGGAAGGATGAGTAGGCATGCATACCAGGACTTCTTTTCCCATCTTGACTTTTCTAAATATGATTTTCTTAGGTTTTCTTCCTCCTTTTCTCTTACCAGCCATTTTTTGCTTTTTCTTCCTCCTGGCTAAAGTTGCTTGTCCAAAATGGCCTCACACACAGAAACCATAGCTATAACTGGAACTAACTAAGCCTTCCTCCTGCACTACCTCAGATAAATTTCCTGAAAATACTTTTTCCTGTTTTTACTTAATTGCTAGCTAAAAAGTAGTTTAGTTTTAGTGGTGCTTTGTTAAATAGATATGAATGCAGCACTAGCCTGCTGCTCTCTAGTACAATAAGTACGAAAATATTACAAACGGGATAGTAAACACACCTATTCTCTACTCAGGCTATTTTAGAACAAAGAATAAGCCATATGACACATATAGTTCTCTCTATATATAACATCTTGCCATCTCTTACCCTGACCATCTGGCACCTCTCTCTGCCCATTGCTAGAGTCAATTCTGAGAGCACATATCTATGCGAGACACAGTTCCTAAGTACAATTTCCCCATGGTAAGACTGGCAGCTGGAATCTAAGGCTTCACACCAAACCTCTCCCTGCTCCCAAATCTCTCCTTGCTCCTGATTACTCGGCATGATGAAGAAATGTTGGCTTCCACCCAGATTATAGCCCTGAACAAACAATGCACTGAGAATTGGCCTAGTTCTTAATCCCATGCAACTGTCTCATAAACATTGGAGAAACTTTGTTTGTTTCTGCATGTAGATGTTCCTTGCTCAATCCCCTGAAATGAAATTGGAAATGAAAGGGTCAAATGAATTGTACCCCTTCTATGTAGCATTTTTGCCACTACATTTTCCCACTTTATCTCTACAGTGGTCAGGGATAGAAAGCTTCTTCCCCTTTGGAAAGAATTCTAAGAAAACTAGGATTTCATGTACTGTGTGGGGTCATTCTATATATTCTATATAGAGTTGGAGTATTCTATATGCATAGAATGCTCCAATTTGCACTGCAAGGAAAGATCCCTGGGAAGAGAGGCCCTGGACATAGACAGACTTTATGGCTGAAGAACATGAGAGATTGGTGTGGCATGTCCTCGGAAGAACTGTTCCGATGAGTTAAGAACAGGAAGACTATTGCCATGATGATAGCCAATATCCAGAATGGATACGGCATCTGAAGAAGTATGTACACTGTTTTTTCTATGTGTAAGCCATCTTTGATTCAGGACAAAACAGTAACTCTTATTGGTCAGAGATAAGTAACTATGTGTTTATAATTTTGTTTATTAATTCACTGCATTTTATGCTAGCTTTATGTGGGAATTCAAGGCAGCTATTTTTGTTAGGTAGTAAATATACAAAGTAAAAATATTATTTTCCATTACATTTTTGGAGCATACATGTAGAAATGTCATCTTAAACAGGGATGCATAAATTCCTTTCCTACCACCACAGCGAAATGAATCCCTTCAGCCTCATCAAGTCAAAAAAATTATGTTAAGAGCTGAACTGTTGTCCCTACTGTAGAGATGGGAAGGAAGAGCTCTTTGCCTAAATTTGCATCTGATTTTAAAGTTTTCTGACTAGTGCTGAAGATCATTGTGACACTAGAGATCCATCATCCAGACAAAGGAGGGTTAGGCTGAGTGATGAGCACAAATATTTAATGGCTATTAAAGCCATGAGAGAATTCCTGCCTCAGATAATACAAAAAGCTTGTCACAAGCATTTGTAACCTGATCACCTTGTGATCCACCAAGTCCCACCCCCCACCCCCCATTGCATCTTTCACCAGTAGGATGGCATCTGGGCTGCAGCTAGTATCAGAGAAAGACTGGTTGTAGCATGTGGAAGATCCGGTGCCAGCCACCATGGTGGTGGCAGTGGTGGGATTCAGCAGGTTCGCCCCAATTCTCCAGAACCGGTAACAGAAATTCTGGCTGGCCCCACCCATCCAAGTTTTGAAATAAAGTAGTCCTAATTCAGGTGCAATGCAGGGCTTCCCCCTGGCCACACCCACCATACCACACCCACAGAGTAGGTAGTAAAAAAGATTTGAATCCCACCACTGGGTGGTAGGTGTTGCTTGTCCTGCTACAGTGCTGACTCCACCTTCTGCTTCTTTGTGTGAATCCTGGATCTTCAAAAATCTGCGTCTATTTTATTGGTTATGTTAAATACTAGGGATGAATAGTACTCTAGCCTCAAGGAAACAATCTCGCCCACCTCTGGATTTCAGACAGCTTGCAGTTACCCTTTCCCAAGGATTACCACTATGAACCAAACAGTAAACTCAGCTGGTACTGATGCTGACTCTTAGCATTATGTGTGCTACCGTTCCATCTCAGGGTCTTAAAAACTAATGCTTTTGATACCTAGTACTAGCTTAAAAGTAACAAAAACAACACATTAGTGACTTTCATGTGTATATACAGTAATTCACAGGGCTCTATAGGAACAATATTTGTAAAAGGATTAGAGCACTCTTTTGGATTCACTGCAAAAAAATTCAACTGTTTCATTTTGTGTGCACTTTTCATGGCTGTTTGGGCTGCATGTGTATTCTGCTATTTCAGCTTGATAGCCATCTTGTTCTGTTTTGAAACTGAGAACTGTCCCTAATGTCATGGGTTATTGTGGGCTAGCGAAGTTGTCTTATCTCTTAGTATAAATAGAAGGAATCCAGGTGCCAGGTGCCAGCTTCAGATTGTCCTCCTTTTAGCACAAACGGCTGCCTATTGCTAAGAACAGGCTTGAAATCAAAGCCACACTTGACACCTACATAAAGCCCAACTGCTAAGCATTAACACAAAAGCCATTTTAAAAAACATGGTGTTAGCCTCCTCAGAAAGTCAGCTCTATAATGGAACTGATAATGAAAGTTTAATTACACTTGCGCTGGCAGGCTCCCTCAGCATACATCCCATTAGACTGTTCCTGCCACGCTAATGCTGTCTTTCAACCTTATTTCTAGGAAATGTTTGGCTTTACCTGAAACTAGAACTTGCATATTTTGGCACATGTAAATAAGGATTATTAATATTTTAATGTGAAGCCTGGCACACACCTATTAATGTTGAGAAAACCACAGGGAAATGTTGTTTGTGTAAAAGAAATATATAGTACAGTATTTTCTTTAAATAGCAAAAGAGCAACAAATCATCATTCTCCTTTGTTTTTGGCTCATGCAGAAAAAGATAAACATTAATAACCAAGAACAAGCTGTAAGGATAACATAGCCCATTATTCCACTTTCAAAGGACCTGTTCCACCTGACAGAGACCTCTACCCATTTAGGAAGCCAGCATAAGACCTTTTGCTGCTTCAAAGTACGTGAGGGTCTTCCCCAGGATAGGAAAATCTACGAAAGGTTTCAATCCCTGGTTGTTTATGTTTACAAACCAACTAGATCAGGTAGGATTTAGCAATGTGTAGATTAGGTAGTGAAATGTCAATAAAGTTTCAAAAGGAACTGGAATTCCCCCACCAGTTAATGCTCTTTTAAAAAAAAGTCCAAAAAAGTCTTCTGTAAAATGTCAAGTTTTATTACATGAAGTAAAAACAAAAAAATCAGGAACACAAAGCAGTATAAAAATAAAAATAACATTCTTACTCTTTCTCCACCCTCACCCCCCTTTCCCTTTGTTAAAATAAGAAAGAAATAACTACCTATATTTTCTGGCTAGGCCATCAAAAAAATTTTTTTTTGGGGGGGGGAGGGGTCAAATGGGTTGCATCCATAAATGTGAAGATCTGGGAGTTATTAAGTTCAAAATCTGCAGTTAGTAAGTCCAAAATGTTCTATATTTCATCATCAGTTGCAACAGCATAGTGAGGTACTTTGAATAGCATAGGTGTGGAACAAACTGTCTGTTGCTTTTATGGAAAAAGCAGATAGCTTAATTTTGATTGGATATTTTTTTTGTCATCTCTTTGGGTCACTGAGAGTTTTGTGAGTTGAATTTTTCTACTTGGTTGCTATCTTCTGAGTATTTCTTCTAATTGCTAACATAGTTACCATGATTTTTAATATTAATTCTATTTTGTAGACTGGATGCATTCATATTTGCATATGGATGTTGTTATGTGCCATTAAGTTGTCTGTGACTTATTGCAACCCTATGTATATATGATACTTATACATGAAGATGTACTGCTTATGTATATGCAAACACATAAACACAGAGTAAGACTCTAGGCGTGTGTACGGTCTAGACACATGGATATTAGATACCTGAATGTCTGACATAGTGTGAAAGAGAAGCTTATCCGGTTGGTATATTGCCCCTTGGCAGAAAACATAGCTGATCACTTCACCAAGGGATAGACTCCTGAGAGACACAATATAAGCTGTGCTAGGTATAATATGAAGGTGTAAAAATGTTGTAGAACTGTATAACAAGGTTACATCATCCTATCCAATAGGAGGAGATTGCCCATACCTGTCAAGTTTCTGGAATTTTCTGTCAAATAAGGGAAACTGGACAGCTATGCTTATCCTGTGCTGGCCTCTAGTCTAACTCCAGTCTAATTGCAGTCTAACTAATACTGGATGATGATGGGAAAGAGTGTAAAATATGGGGGTTTGACAGAAATTTCCCAAAACTTGACAAGTATGAGATTGCCAGGTATTGAAATATTGGTACTGAGGATGAATGTATGCGCCTATAGCTTTAAGAGTCTGTATCAGTATTGCACAACTGATACCACTGATACGGTTAGCCACAGTACTATGCTCTATAAAAGAAGTGCGTCCAGAGCACTTATTTGGAGGAGTTATCAAGGAGTCATTGAGGAGTCCTGGAGTAATCCAGGAGTTCATGCTGGAACTCACACTGGAGTTACTGGAGCAAGAAGAGAGAATACAGAAGGACTGTTTCTGCAACTCTTGCCAAAGTGGCTAAGGAGGAGCTCAGGTGGAAGCTCTTCTACAACTAAGCCTGCACTGGAACCTGGAAGCATTCAGTAAGCAGTAACTAATCTCTTTTGCCAGAGTTTGTGTATGTTTGTGCTTGAGAGAACTGAACTGCTTATGCCATTAAACTTGAGAACTTGAAGCCAGAAAACTGAACTGCTGTTCTGAATCTACCAAAGACTGTAAGCAAATCCACAAGCCTCTAATCAGCCTCAGAAGGACCTTGAGAGATTCCTGCCGAGGCAAGAGACTTTGACTTTGTGTAACTATGTTTTGTGAGAGACACTATCTATATTTACATTTTACACTGAAAGATAATTAGCACCAGAAAAGTAAATGCCGTCTTCTTTTGTGTGTGGGCAGTCCAAGGCGCACCACTTCCACTTGTGTTACGCTTACACACTACTCTCCTAAACATGCACACACACAATAAAACTTAACAGGCCAGCCCCATTTCATGTGGCCTGCACCGCCACTGCTGCCACCACCAGAACTGGATGCGTTTTATGGTGGTGTTTACAGCTGCCAGTACGGCCTGTTCAGCTGTCTGAGGGGGCGTGGAATGGCCCACGGCTTGAAAAGGTTGAGAACCCCTGTTCTAGGTTATGTTACAAAACAGCAGTATTTCTTTTTTCTTCCAAGAAGTCCCATGTAATGCCATTCTGTACAGCATGAGCTATGATTTTCTTTCTTTCTCTTCCTAAAACAGAGAAAGGGAAATCTAGTGATTGAGAGGTTTTGACCAGTGTTGCATAAGAGACATAAAGGATCTGTTAGTCTGCTGTGGTAATATATATTGTACCACTTAATAAAGTGAGTTTGAGTGCCAGCAGGGTGATCATAAAGAACAGACTGTTCAATTGTGCTTCGGGAATATATTTGAAGTAGTGTTTAAATTGATATTGTACACAGCTGTATTTATAATAAATGCAAAAGCTCTTTCCACACCTTACCTAGTTTGTAGTTAAAATGCTGCTCACTTATACTTTGCTATGGGCAGCAAGCCTATTTAGTTTGATTCATGGTCTAGTTATAGAAAACAGCTGAATATTTTGAATGGAATTCTGTCTCCTCTACAACAGATTACTCCTTACTTTACTGGTTGGTAATAGTGCTTTTAAACATCCCCTTTTATTTGCTCTTCTCTCTTTCTCCCATCTCCCTTTCTTTTCCTCTGAAACTCCTGAAACTCTACTTGTCTTCTTTTTCTTTGTGAAGCCACAATTTGTATTATATTTATTTTTGTTATAGATCTTTAATGAATATGATATTTTTTTTCTGCACACAGTTCTGTTTTGTTCCATCACCCCCTCCCCCCAATGTTCTGATGTGGATCAAAACATCTTCCATTACAAATTTTTCATGGTGCAGAGCCTGGTTACAGTTTATTACTTTTTGGACTCCAAACTCCAGATTCTCCAGCTGCTAGATCCTAGGGGTTCTAGTTTTTCCCCAAATAACTTTCCTAATCTGTGGTTAGAAATGTCTTGTGCCATTTTTAAATTCATTGTGCCTTTTAAAAAAAATTCATTACATTGCTTCCAGAGCCACTGTGGTGAAGTGAATGGAGTGATGGACTAGAACCCAGGAGACCTGGGTTCAAATTCCTGCTCTGTCATGGAAACTCGCAGGAAAGGTGTGCATGCAATGATACATCACTCCTTGAACAACACTTATTAGAGTCTCAGTAAGAGGCCAGGTGATGAAGTGGTTAAATTGCTATACAGTACTGCAGTCAATATTCTGATGTTGTGAGTTCGATCCTGATGGGTATCAAAGTTGACTCAGCCTTCCATTCTTCTGAGGTTCGTAATATGAGTACCCAGCATGTTAGGCAAAATGCCAATTACCTTGTGAAGTGCCCAAAGTGTGCACTGGGCCCTATTGGGCAGTATGTAAGTGTAATTACTATTTCTATAGCTATTGCTAGTAAATCAGAAACTAAATGACAGGTAATGACAGCAATACATTGCCTATAGAACTCCATGTACGACTTGGTAGATCTGAAAATATCACTTAGGCATGTACATCCACACACCATTCTTTCAGATGTTATATACCACAGTGTAGGAAGCATATGGCTTGTTGTACTTCTCGTTACTTTTTGTTGGCCAATATTTGGCCAGGGGAGTCACACAGATTTGGCTCTCATGATTCAATGATTTAAACCACTCTAATGTGCTTTCTGTAGGATGAAACATGCTAATAACTATAGGTAATATAGTCTGCATCCATGCAGACTAATGTGTGATATGCACTTTGGAGCCCATATATCAGCAATCTTGAACCAAATACACTGGGATCCATTCTACTTCTAAGCTCAAATCTAGGTGCTGGTTTTGACCCAGGAAACTCTAAGTGGCTTGGGGCCAGAATGTGTGAGAGACTGACCCAGCTCATAGGAGCCTAACTAGAATTACAATTTTTCAGCGAAGCTCTGTTATATGCCCTACTACCTAAAGAAACTAGGCTGGTGAGTACCTAAACAGAGATTACCTTGTAGCTGTTCTTTGACTGTGGAATTCCTTTCCAAAGAAAATCAGGCTGGCTTCACTGTAGATGAATATCTGTATATCTTTCAAAGCATTTCCCCTTCCCTTGGGGCCTTGGTGAGTCAAACTGTTTCTTAGGGCTTCTAGTGAGTGAAACGGGCTTTTGGACTTGCTGTCTTTTGAAAATATTGCTTCTCAAATTGTGTTTAATCATTGCTCAAAAGCATGCTTTAATCACCTTGTCATTGTGTGTTTTTCTGGTATCTCTCATATGCTGAAAAGTTAATTTTTAGTAGGTAAAGAAGCCAGTCGTATCTGACTCTAGGGTTCAATGCTGTTATGTATGTACAATGCTGCTTTAAGAAATGTATGAATGTAACCTGACCACAATTACAATGTAGCACAGCTGTTAATGGAACGCGAGCAAGCTGCCCATAGAGGGCAGCTGCGAGTGTTCAACTCACAGGGTTCTCATTCCTCAAATCACCTGCAGCCGCGGGAACTCCCCGCAATAGCAAACTACTACTGAGCCACCACCGAAGATGGGCGTGACCAGGACAACGTCACGCCGGTAGCAGCCAATGAGCTACCGTGCAGCAAGATTCAAATGTATTGTACTACTGTATATAATGTGAGATATCTCCGCCATTACCACATGTTCATACTGACCATCAATGAATAAACCTGTGTTAGTCCTTCCTGCGACTCCTTCTTTGTCTTCCGTGCAAGACACTAAATTGGCGACGAGGATGAGATCGATGGCGAATCCCAAGGTCAAGCCGTACCAGTTCGATGTCAGCTAGCCCGAACAATGGGAGCTCTACGAGTGCCAGTTTCGGCATGCAATGGAAGCCGCAGGCGTCAACGCCGCCGCGAAAATGCGCTCCCACTTCCTGGCTCAGGTGGGGCCGGCCATGCTGCGGATCCTGATGACCCTGGTGGCCCCCCAGAAGGTGGACGAGGTGCCCATCGACCGTATCTTGGAGAGGCTGCGTGAGCATTTTCAGCCACCCGTCTCGATCTTCCCAGCCCGGGTCGCGTTCCACAGGTGAGACCAGCGACCGGGCGAATCCGTGTCCACCTACGCGGCGGCCCTCAGGCTTGCAGCGGTGCATTGCCAGTGGGACGACCTGGACCAGGCCCTCCGTGACCGCATGCTGTGTGGTTTGAGGGACGAGGAGCTTCAGAGGAGGCTCATGACCCGCGACCATCGCCTCACGTTCAATGAGGTACTGCGGGAGGCCCAAGCAGCCGAGGAGGCCAGGAGCAGAGTCCGGCTGTTCAAGTCCCGAGGGGCCACGTCCGAGAGGGCCAAGTCACCAGTGCAGGCAGCCCGGCGGACACCAGCGAAGACGGCCTGGCGGGCCCCCAAGCCGCCCGCCGCTGCACCAACGTCGTCCGAGGAGTCGTCCACGACAGCGGACCCCTACTCCAGCGAGGACGACGAGGTCCAGAGGATCAAGAAGCGAGGTGAGAAGCGGCAGACCCGTGAACGCTGTGTGATGTAATATATCTGTAATATATGACATGATGGAATTTACTTCAGTCTGCTTTGAAGACAGATATTCTATTGTTCATGTACCTGCATTCATTGTCACATTCTTTGTGTACAGAGAAATGAATACACTTTGAAAAAGTGTAACAAAATTATTTTGTGGATGTCCCAAAAATTGCCATACATAGGGATAATGGAAAATTGTAGCTAAATGTAAGTTTATGTACAAAATACTCATCACAAAATTTTACAAAATAATTACAAAATATTCTCTAAGTGTTGGCCACCTCTTCTCTCTCTCATTATGAACACATTTTGAGATATCTGTTGTAATGCAATTGTTTCTTTGTATTGTGACCTTTGGGACACCCTGTATAATACAGGTATATGGGCAGTATCCTATTTGACTTGCTGATCAGAAAATAAAAGATAGTAGAGTGTTTTTCTCATGTGGGGAGTGCTTAGCGCATGCATAGTTGAGCAATGATCATATGTTCAGTCACATGCCTAGATATCAGTGGGCACTATGGAAGATTGAGAAAATTACTGGCATCGTTGCTATTACATCAGCAGTAAATCAAGCAAGGTATAGCTCTGAATGTTCAAAAGAATGACTTTCACTGAGATAAATATGATTCTCCTAATCATAATTAGCAATCCTTCCATTTAAAAGTGGAATGGGGCGAAAGGAAGATGATGAATCAAAGAATGCCCAGATAACTCAGTTGGTTCATATAATAAATCTAGTAAACATCAGCCAAGTGCTTCACATTATAAGGTTAGGCTAAGCTTTTAAAAAGGGGAAAGCTCACTTAATTATTTTGAGTGGCAAAGGTCTCCCTGGCTGCTTTTAAATTTATTTATAGGATGTCCACTTCAAGCTGGTAATTATTTTTCCTGGTTTACAGATGAGAACTAGGCCCTGAAGTACAATGCCAGCCATCTCTGGACTCACTGTGATTTAAATGTGAGTTCCCATATGGTCTGAGCTGTACTGTACAGGTTCAGTCAACCACAGTGACACAGCCTTTTAAATATAGCACTGGTATATACCTGTATACTTTTTAAAATGTATGAAATAGATTGAATTATGTGGTGGGGTGGAAGGTGCTTTCCATTGTTAGTTTCAATAAGTTTAGAACTGAACAAAACATGCAGTCCAATTGCCCTTGTAACATATCCATATCTATAAAGCAGAAAAGTACGTTAGTATGTCCTGGATACACCTAGCCCTACCTTGTGCGTCCCATTACAGAAAAAGTGGGGTCTGGACACCCCTAGTGGGGCACAAGCCCCACCGGGAAGGACCAGCACAGTGCCAATGGTGCGGCAGCATGCGGCAGCATGTGGCAGCGCACTGACGTCAAAACCTGGCACCTGAAAAACATCAATTGAGCTGGTGCACATGCACACACCAGCAAAAGCAGACAGACGCAAGGGCATGGAAGTCAGTCGCTGGGAGACTCCTGATGCTGCTGCCAGCCCAACCTCCCAAACAATGCTGCAAACACCCCCCATCAATGGGGATGTAAGGCTGCCAGAGGCGGCTGCCGCACTCCTCCAAAAATTAATATCCACCCGCCCTCCCACCAACCCACCACCACCATTCCCCACCATGGATGGGGACATGAGGCCACAGGAGGTGGCCGCTGGGAGACTCTTGACGTGGCCACCAGCCCGGCCTCCCACACAGTGCAGCACTCCCCCGCACCGAACAGGGACATGAGGCCGCCGGAGATGGCCGCCGTGCCCTTCCCGCCACTGTGACCCACATGCCCTCCCACCCACCACCAGCAGCCACCACAAGGGATGGGGATGCAAGACAACCAGAGGCAGCCGCCGTGCCCCTCCCAACACTTCCACCCGAGCCAGCCTCCACCTCGCCTCCGCCCCACCGCCCGAGCAAGCCTTCACCTCACCATGACCAGGGACGCAAAGCCACTGGAGGCGGCTGCCATGCCCCCTACCACCCAACCTCGCCCTCACTGCCTGAAGATGCACCCGGGCAACGCGGCACCATAGGCGCCTCCTCATCCCTGACACCTGAGGAAGCCTCCACCTCGCCTCAGCCCCACCGCCCAAGCAAGCCTCCATCACGCCATTACCGGGGTTGCAAGGCCGCCAGAGCCAGCCGCCGTGCCCCCAAACAATGCTGATGCCCGCCTGCCTGCAAATGCTACAACGCCATCCCTCCTTACTGTGGACGCGAGGCCACCGGAGATACACACCAATGCCTCCCAGCCGACAACCACCACTGTGACACAAGGCCCCCTTGGTAAGTTCACCACACAACAAGAAAAAAATGTTCCCGGCACATCCCCAGGGCAAAGCCTTGGCAGAAATGCTAGTATAATATACGTAATAGAATGCATTGGGGAATTTTGTGGTCATGGTGGTAATATTTGGAGAGAAGATGGAACAACATGCAACATGATATTGGAGGGAAAGCTATAAGATTTTATACATAGAGAGAGAGAGAAGGGGGTAGAGAGAGCTGGGTCCAAAACACAGGAAAACAGAGAAGGAAGGTGGTTTCTGCTCAAATTAGCTCAATCTTTTTTTCTTCATTAGTGTCAGAGGCACCACCAGCATATAACATACAAAGCTAAAATTAACATCTAAAACCAAAATAGAATTAAAAAGGGCTAGATGACATCTGCCCAATATTGGGCTACTTCAACAGCATTTCCTCTTGCCAACATAAGGTCCTCCTCAGTGCACTTTGAGGGTTTAGTGTTTAAGAACCAAGACAATAGAAACAGCCGAAGCCTGGCTTAACGCATCTTTATTGCATGATGGTCAGAGGGAACATGTGGTAATGGCTGACGAACAGCTCAATATATACAGTGGCTATACATTTGAATGTGGCTCCTCGGTAGCTCATTGGCTACTGTCTGCATGATGTCACTCTCAGTCACGGCCTTCTTGTCCAGGTGAGGTAGTGGTGGGAATCTTCCCGTGGCTGTAGGTATTTGGGGAATTGGTACCATGTGAGCTGGGCGCTTGCTACTGCCCCCAGTGGTTACTAGCTCGCGTCCTCATACAGAAGGTTACAGTGTTACTATTGGGGATTGTTACATCCACTCATTCGAGTGTTACATTACTTAAAGGCACATTATATTCCATACACAACACCCCTCCCCCCTAGGATGAGACGAAGTCTCTCATCCAATATGGTTTATTGCATGAGCGTTTTGGGCACAAGGCTGGCTGGCTTGTCCCGGTGGCGCTATCGCTTCTATGTTCCCTGGGCTCTTGTCCTGCAACAGGAGAGGGAGACTCATTAGCGACTTGCTGTGGTTCTGCGGTTTTTGGGGTAGGGGTAAACTCCATTGTGGGAAAACCGGTACAAGCCAGCCAGCCTCCCCCGGTTTTGTAACTCAAAGTCAAATTCATCTTCCGGAATATCTATGGGGGCATCTTCCAGGATATCTACGGGGACAAACTTATTCCCTTCCCCCCTCGGTGGGGACCACTGGCTCCCCCCTCCTCCTCCCCCTTGGGCTGAACGGGTGGGGGAGAACCCTAACGCTGAGTCCTGATGCACGGTTTCCACGCCTTGGTTACCGGGAACCCGTTGCCGGAGTTGGTCCGCGTGTCGCCTCCAGAGTAGACCTGTGCTGGTCTCAACGAAGTACGATACAGGTCCAGTTTGCCCAATGACTACTCCCAGGACCCAGGCTGGTCCTGTGTTAGCGTAATTTCTGCAATGGACTGGGGCGCCTATTTCGAAACTCTTTGTGCCCGCTATCCCAATGTTCCTCCCAGTGTCTTCCACCCTCGTGGGGTCTAGCCTGGTCAGTATCGTAGTCAACTTCCTGCACATTAGGAGTTCTGCGGGCGAATAACCTGACGCCAGGGGGGTCACCCTATACCCAAGCAAGAATTGGCATAACTGTAGGTTCAGGTCCCCGGGGCCCATGCGTCTCAGTGTGTCTTTGGTGGTATGCACGAGGCCGTTTGTCGCCGGGTGAAAAGGTGCGGAGGTGATGTGCCGGATGGCGTTTATGTCAATGAACGCCCGGAACTCGGCGGACGTGAAACAACTTGCATTATCACTCACAAGTACATCGGGTATACCGAACGAACTGAACACCTTGCGCAACTGCTTAATGGTTGCGGCTGATGAGGTGTTTGCCACTGGGATAACTTCTAACCACTTGGAATAAGCATCCACTATGAGGAGGAAAAGCGAACCTCTGAAGGGACCTGCAAAGTCAATGTGCACGCGGGACCACGGCCCTTTTGCCGCGTCCCATTCTCTGTGCGGGAGCCGGGCCTCCTCGGGCTGAGAGCTTTGGCAACTCTCGCAAGTGCTCACCATGTGCTCAATATCAGCATCTAACTGGGGCCACCAGAAATAGCTCCTGGCCAATGCCTTGGAGCAGACAATCCCTGGATGGCTGACGTGCAGCAGCTTGAGCACTCTTGCTCTCAGGGATTCAGGGATGACCACCCGCTGGCCCCACAGGAGGCAACCCCTCTCCATGGACAGTTCCAACCTCTTCCTAAAAAACGGAGCAAATTCTGCCACTGGGGAAGACGTTGGCCACCCTTTTTGCACCCATGAACTAACTAGGGCCAACGTCTTATCTCTACCCGTCGCCTTGGCGATTTCTGCGGGCACTATTGGGGGTGAATCCAGGACCTCTATCATGAGCACTTGGTGGTCTTGTTCCACCTCACACACGGGGTTGCCCATGTGGGGCAGGGGTGACCTCGATAGTGCGTCCGCATGGCTTATGTCCTTTCCGGGGTGGTAAACCAGCGCGTTCTGGTACGCGTTTGAAAAAATGGCCCACCTCAGCATTCTAGGGGACAGGATCTGCGGTGTGGGCTTGTCTGTGGTGAAAATGCCTAGGAGGGGCTTGTGGTCTGTCACGATGTTGAAAGGGCGGCCATATAGAAAGTCGTGAAACTTCTTTGTTCCAGTGATTATTGCGAGTGCCTCCCTGTCTGTCTGTGCATAGTTACGCTCTGCCTTAGACAGGGATCTGGAGTAGAACACCACTGGGGCTTGCCGCCCGTTTTCCAACACATGGCACAGAACCGCCCCCACCCCCACTGGGGAAGCATCACATACCAGAACCACTGGCTTCTTGGGATCGAAATGAGTTAGGATGGCATCTGAGGATAAGAGTTGTTTCACCTCATTGAATGCTCTCTCCTGACTCTCGCCCCATCGCCAAACCTCATCTTTCTTTAATAATCTATGAAGTGGCTCCGCTACCGACGCCTTTCTAGGCAGGAAGGAATGGTAGAAGTTTAGGAGTCCCAGGAACGATTGCAATTCTGGCTTGGAGGTGGGGCGAGGAGCATTCTGAACGGCGGCCACCTTTGAGTTGGAGGGTTTTATGCCAACAGGGGTTACCCGGAAACCCAGGAACTCAACCTCTTTTGCGAAGAAGACACATTTGTCTTTCCGCAGCCTCAAACCCGCTTTTTTGAATACCGTCAGTACTTTGTCTAGCCTTTCAGCCAATTCTGACTCACTTCCCCCCGTTATCAATACGTCATCAAAATATGGCAAGACCCCCTCCAGACCCTTCAAAAGACGCTCCACTAATGATTGGAAAATGCCTGGCGCCAAGTTCATGCCAAACTGTAGGCGCGTCACCTGAAACGCCCCTTTGTGGGTGACTATCGTCTGTGCAGCTGCTGCAGTCGGGGTTACCGAGAGTTGCTGATAAGCCTGCGCCAGGTCCAGCTTCGCAAAACACTTTCCCCCATGTAACCTGGCCAACAGGTGGCTGACTACCGGCACCGGATACGCATTTGGGCGTATCGCCTTATTAATGGTACATTTGTAATCAGCGCAAATTCGAACCTCCCCGTTGGCCATTATCGCTGTTACAATCGGAGTTTCCCACTCCGCAGAATCAACAGGAACTAGAATCCCTTGGCCCACCAATTTGTCCAGTTCCGCCTCTATTTTGTCCTTAAGTGCAAAAGGCACCCTTCGCGGTTTGAGTCTTATCGGGCGGATCTCTGGGTCCAGGTCGAACGCAACTGGGGGCCCCTTGAATTTTCCGAGTCCCTTCTTGAACACCTCAGGATGCGCGTTACACACCTCCTGTATTGGGTCAGTTCCAATAGTATACACCCCCCCTATGAACAAACCCAGGGGCTTAAACCATTGTGTTCCCAGGAGGCAACAGTCCCCCCCCCCTTGAGAACAACCAGAGGGAGTTCCGAGGCGTGTTGCTTGTATTGGACCTTGAATTTTCCCACCCCCAACACCAGGATGCTATTTCCCTGCACGTCCCGCAAAGTAGACCTCAGTGCTTTGAGCTTGGGCCGCACGTTGGGGGAAATCCTCAAAAATTCTCTCTGGGAAATGATGGAATAGGAGGAACCCGAGTCTATCTCCATCTTAACGGGGACCCTTGCACCAGTACCTCTACAAAATAACGTGGGTGTCCCAAGGACACGCTGTGGACCACCGTGTCATCGTCGCTGTCGTCGGAGATGCGGCCCACGCCGTCCTCCTTCCTTGAGGGCCGGACGCCCTCCTGCTTCCTTGGGGAACGGTCTGTCGAGCCTTTCCGGTCTATGCGCTGTCGCCTGCAAACCTTGGTGATGTGGCCTCGCCTCCCGCAGTTATGGCACTCCGCCTTCCTGAATGGACACTTACTGCGGTCATGGGATGCCCCGCAGCCATCGGAACGTTGGCCGTCCTTCCGCATGTCCTTGTCCTCGCTGCTCTCCGTGGAGGAGTGTGGTGCCCGCCTGGCCGCTTGCACTGAGCCTGCTGCCTTGTCGGGTTGTGGGGGCCTTGTCCTGAACCCCTTAACCCTGGCCCTCGTGGCTTCTGCCGCCTGCACCGCCTTTATGACCTCTTGTAACGTTGGGGGCGGCTCTTTGTTCATCAGCTTTCGCTGGACCTCCTCGTCCCACAGGCCACACAGCATGCGGTCCCTGAGGGCGATTTCCAGGTTCTCCCACTTGCATGGGCCGGCGACCAAATGGAGGGCCGCTGCAAAGGCAGCCACGGACTCACCAGGCGACTGGACTCTCTTCCAGAATGCGTCCCGAGCTGAGAACATCGAGACCGAGGGCTGGAAATGGTCCCGCAGGGCTTTCAGGAGCTGCTTGACCGGAACTTCGCCCACCTTCCTTGGAGACACCAGGTCCACCAAAACCTTCATGGCCGGGAACCCGAGCATCCTGATGAGGATGGCCCTTTTCTTCCCCTCGTCTGAGATGTCGGACACCATCTGTGCACTTTGGAAATCCATCTCGAACAGCTCCCATTCCTCCGGTTTGTTGATGTCGAAACCGGCCTGTGTTGTCTTGATTCCATGGGGATCCATCATCCCATCCTCGTCGCCAATTTAGTGTTTAAGAACCAAGACAATAGAAACAGCCGAAGCCTGGCTTAATGCATCTTTATTGCATGATGGTCAGAGGGAACATGTGGTAATGGCGGACGAACAGCTCAATATATACAGTGGCTATACATTTGAATGTGGCTCCTTGGTAGCTCATTGGCTACTGTCTGCGTGACGTCACTCTCAGTCACGCCCTTCTTGTCCAGGTGAGGTAGTGGTGGGAATCTTCCCGTGGCTGTAGGTATTTGGGGAATTGGTACCATGTGAGCTGGGCGCTCACTACTGCCCCCAGTGGTCACTAGCTCGCGTCCTCATACTATTGGGGATTGATACATCCACTCATTTGAGTGTTACATTACTTAAAGGCACATTATATTCCATACACAACAGAGGGGCATCATGCACATTGTATCATATGGGAGGTAGTTTGTAATTCTCCGCATTCACATAGGCTGTCATATACAGGGAAACCCCACTTTCTCAGATTAGCCCAATAAAATTAACCTATGGGCTGATATCTGCATGTGGCAGAAAGCAGGGTGTGACCTTTAGCTGCTGCCACTGCTGCCACCACCATCCCCGCCCCTGCCCCCTACCTCCACCTCTTCATCCTTTTTCTTTTTCTAATTAAAAATGGTTTTGTTTAATTTTATTTACACATACATGAGATTGCAAAATGTTTCTGTTCACTCAGGATTGACATGGTTTATAAGTCCTGGAAAGGTCTATCTGTATACAGTACAGCCAGAATGAGGCTATAATGACAAGTGTTAACACAGCCCAAAGAGTATTGCAATATTAAAAGAATGATGAATTTGCCTGTTCTATTAATATGGCAATAACATCTAACATTTCATATGTAGCAGTCAAATTCTGTGGCAATTACTGTTGAAATTCTACTTTCTGGGTAGAATGGAGAGAACATGACATCTAAAAAAAAATTTTTAAAAAAAATCTGTATTTTAATATATTGATGCAATTATTTCTGCTGGGTGGTATGAGAAATCTCAGTTGATTATGAAGGCATCATCATGTTTTTAACTGGATGGGATGGCATCTATGACAGTGGTGATATAACACAATGGTAAAATGGTAGCAAATTGTTCGTGATGTATTGTAGTTGATCAAAGAAAAGTGGTTGGAATGAATGTAGAGTATCATCTCTGTGTAGCAGGTCTTCAATGCTGAGTGCACTATTGCCATCTGTTACTAAAAGGACAATTAGCTAATAGCTGCCTAATGAAAAATGTGAAAGACCCATAATGGCTCATGAACATGATAACAAGGCTTTAGATGTATGGATCCATGCTAGTATCTAGAGCAGGGGTGCCCAAACTTTTCAGGCCGTGTGCCAGTCATGTGGTCAAATGTACCATTTGTGTGGTTTTCCCCCATCCAGAAGTGAAAGTAAAACATGCATGCATGGGCGCTAAACCCACCATGCATGCACAGAATGCTGCTGTTAATGACCTGCAGCTGTGGTTCATTTATGGCATTGTTTTGTGCATGTGTGCATGTGTGGGTGCGTTTGGTGCCCATGCATGGGCATTTTACTTCCACTTCTAGGAGCAGCAAGGGTGGCATGGGTCAGATTAATTGCTAACCAGGGGGCAGATTCAGCCTACAGGCCATAGTTTGGGCACCCCTGATCTAGAGAATCACTGAACCATGCCCAACAAAAGGCAGATTTAGATAGTCATTTAATGTCAAAATGTGGACTCAGATCCCTGAAATCATTAAAATGAGATGGGCTACTTAACAGTGACCTCCCTGTAAGAATCACCCTGCCTAATTAGAGTTAAGGAGAAAAGTTTTTGGATTATAATATCACTGTTAAGTTTCAACAGATGTATTATCTTCTTGTACCACTCTACTCATGTTCATATCCTTCCTCTTGAATGGCAGTATTAGCTAGAATGTATTAGCTGGAGTTGCAAATCAAAAGCTTTCATTGAACATACATTGAAACCATACAAGAGTTTGATGTACATGGAGTATAGAACAGAGTGTTAAATAGGTACTCTGCTCATGGCTGGCTCAGATTTCAAAGGAAAACATATCAAAACACTGGAGGAGATTGTGCTGTTAAGCTGGTGATGCAATTACAAGGTTGTAAGCTGAAGAAACATTTTCAATGCTGTACATATTGAACCTTTCTGAGGTAGTACTTTGATTTTTAATTTTATGCTCTTGGCAGGCAGGCAGGGACTTTAATAGTATAAAGGCCACAGGGAATGTTTCAAAACAGTGGGAATCTTATCATAGTGTGCAATTAATGAATAATTTGAAAAACCAGAAATAACTGGGAAGAGCAAGGAGGAGCTTGTAGTACAGTGCTTTGATTTCTAGCCTATACTGAAATCTCAGAAGAAAATTATGTTCTTTCATTCAACTAGTTCTTTTCTCCCTCCCTCTTTCTTGCTGCATTTAAAAGATCAGTGACCTTGATATAATAAATGTCTGTCATACCAGTTTATTTTTCAGTGATTTTACTGTCATGTGGGAAATATTTTATATGCTTAACTAGTTAAAGAGATGATCTGCAATATTTCTTCATTAAGTATTGTTGAGGTGCAGTCATCTCACGAAGGCAGAAGAGTGTAGTCTAAATTGAAAAGCCAACCATGGTGGCAGGCTTATTTGTATGATTTACTTTTCACGTTCTGATCACATTCCAAGCTGTAACAAATTAAACCAATTAGCAAGCAGTGCCATTATTAAGAAGTTGTCTTTCTGCACTCTAAAATATATCTTGGTAAGATCCTAGACTGAAGCCCAGTCATTTCCAATTAAAACAGTCTTGGCTGCCAGGGTTGGCAAACAAGTTTTGCAATAAACAAAAGCTCATTGCCAAATCAGTCATTCACCACCCATTGGTCTGGTTCAGCATATAGCGCTTTGATATCTGAAATACCTTTGCAGAGACTCTCTGCTGTAGATGACCTGCATACCATTATATCAAACAGGTGGGCTGGATAGCTCAGCCAACTGGGTCCCTGGCTGAGGAGCCAGAGGTTGGGAGTTCATAACCCAGATTGTCTTGCATAGATTGATTATGTAATTGGCACCACATCTCCCATCCATGACATAACTGCCATTGACACAATCTTCTTTCTAGATCAGATTTGGGGTGTGTAGAACTAGTTATATTAGCCCAGGCTTCCTCAACCTTGGCTCTTCAGCTGTTCTTGAACTTCAATTCCCAGAAGCCCTGATCAGCAGAAGTGCTGGCTTGGGCTTCTGGGAACTGAAGTCCAAGAACAGCTGAAGGGCCAAATTGAGGAAGCCTGTATTAGCCTGTTAAAGCAAAAACAACAAGATTGTTCTGGTACTTTCAGGACTAACAAATTTAATTTGACATAAACTGTCAGATCAACACACACATACCTCAAAACCAGAAATGACTCAAGGATCACTTTCAGAGTATATGTGCCTCTCCTTGCTTATTTGTTCTACCTTCAAAGTTCTTTTCCACCCCTACTGGAATTGCAATCATGCCTCTGAAATATTAGTGATACAGATGTGGTAAAAAATAAAATAAAACAGCATTCTATAGTCCTACAGGCTTCCTACACAAATTCTGCAATTTGTTTTAATCTTGGTTTTAATGCTTCCAGATCAAACCTGGGTCTGTGTTCTCTGGGCTCCTTCTTTTAAAAAGAAACTGCTGTGTTGTTGTTGTTGTTTTTGGGGGGTTTGCCACTAACACGGCACTGAAATTACACAAGACAGTAGTGGGTGTGTTACTGATTGGGTGCCCTGCCATCCTTTGTTGTAGCAGGCAACTAGAATTAGAACATCCCCCTCAAGGAAAATGCATTGACCTACTAAGGGATTTAATGGAGTTTTGATCCACACTGACCTGGCTGATTCACACTTATCCTATCATTTGGATAAGCAGTATTTAACATGGCAATAAAGTGAATTTATATGTGTCCTGGGGGCATTTGACAAGCTGATTCAGTATGTCTACCACTTACAAATCTCTTCTACAGAGAAACTGTCCCAACAGTGTATATCCTGAAGACTTACATGTATATTCATGAAATCAGGGAAATTTATTTCTTCCAAATAATTTGAGTCTAGCTACTTTTAAGGGTGACAGTTAAATAATGGATGGTCCCCATATTGCATGTTTTGTTTAATTACATTGGGAAGTAAAAACAACAGCAGCATTCCACCCATTCCAAAGTTCCTTTTTCTAAACCAAAGCTCTACCAAGGCAGTGCCCATAAATAAATGATAACATAAAAACATTCAAACCACCTTGTCACAGTAACAAACTAAAGTTGATGTTTGTCTATAGTCTATAGCACACTGCTCATATAAAATGAATTTAAAATCAAATCTCCATCAGGTGCTGGGCCTGGAAGTGCAAGCAGGCAAGAGATATCTTACGTAAACGTCTTCTGGTTGTCTGAAAACAATGCATACATAAAATAATCGAGTTGTAAAGGGCCAACAAACCCATTAAATAAGCCCCCCTGCTTGATGCAGAAATCCAAATCAAAGTATACCTGACAGATGTTTTTCTTTCTTTTGAATGCCTTCCATGTTGGAGCACTCACCACCCTCAGAGATAATTGGTTCCATTGTTGTAATACACTCACAGTTATTCAACCAAAATCTGGCTTCCTGTAATTTAAGCCTATTATGTGTCCTATACATAATAGAGAACAGATCTTGTCCCTCTGTAAGACAACCTTTCAAACGTCACCATAGTCTTCTCTTCTCGATGCTAGACATGTCCCGTTCTTTCAGTTTTTCCTCATAGGGCTTAGCTTTTAGTCCCCTGGTCATCCTGTTACCTTGCAACCTAACATAATAGTAGACATTTCAAGTGAATTTCAGAGAAAAGCAAAGAATTTGAAATATAAGTAGCCACAGATTCATTAGCTTCAAATCTTTAGACAGCTGCATTTCTTCTCTCCATAATGTGCTTAATTACTTCATTTACCCATTCTCTTTTTCTGTTATTTGTCCATACACAATTCTTTATTCATTGCCACACAGTTTCTCTTTTTTTATTCTAACTCTTATGTGCAGTGGCTCAAGTGGCTAAGATGCTGACTGGGAAGTGGAAGGTCTGCAGTTCGATTCCAGAGTACTGCAGGATGGAAAGAGCTCCCGTCTTGGTCCCAGCTCCTTCCAACCTAACAGTTCAAAAGCAAGACATTGCAAGTAGATAAATAGGGACCACTTCGGTGGGAAGGTAACAGTGTTCCGTGTGCTCCGGTGTCTAGTCATGCCTGCCACATGACCATGGAAACGTCTGCAGAAGCAGACAGCACTGGCTTTTCAGCTTTGAAACAGAGATGAGCACTGAACCCTAGAGTCAAATACAACTGGCTTTCAAGCAAGGGAAATCTTTACCATTACCTATGTGGACTGGGAGCCACATACCTGTACTAGAGTGGTCACAAGTCCTGTTTTAGAGAGGGCAGTCTTGTATCTCAAGGGATACTGGAGCACAAAGCTTCTTAGAAAGATGCCATACCTTTTAAGGGTTGTCCAGTGCAAGTTTGATTTATGGATAAAGGAATGGAAAAAAGGGAGGAGGTTAATGGGCCACCGTGATTTCCAGGTGGCAGAAGACCGGGTGCCACTTCTCCTCCCCTCTGGCTATGCCAATGCCAGAGGAGGTTAAAGGGCCACTGGGGTCTCTAGCTGGTCGAAGACTGGGTGCCTCTTCTCCTCCCCTCCAGCCAGGCCAACGCCGGAGGACGTTAAACAGCCGCCAGGGTTTCCAGGCGGCCAAAGACTGGGTGTCGTGTATCCTCCCCTCCAGCATCTCCACCCCTCTGGCAGACTGTTGCATCTCCTCCCCTTCGGCCAATCCAATGCTGGAGGAGGATAAAGGGCTGCCAGGGTCCCAAGGCGGCAGAAGATGGCATCAAGAACATTGAGCCCCGGGCTCTGTCAGGGATGTTGAGCCCTGGGCTCCAATGGGGACATTGAGCCCCGGGCTCCGTCGGGGATACTGGGCTCCATTAAGGACTTTTTTTATCTATTTCCCATTGATATTTTAGTGCTTAAGTGTGTTTTATTGTATAAATTCTACTGTGTTGCTTTTTTAGATTGAATTTCTGTATATTGTATTATTGTGTATTTATTTTTTACTGTTGATTTATGTTGTGATTGTTGTGATCCACCCTGAGTCGGCGTATGCTGAGTGGTCAGCATACAAATTGAATAAATAAATCAAATCAAAATCAGGGAGCTTGAATGTGCATAATCATAGTGAGCAGCTGGATTGTGGACTCAACAGGCACATAACTCACCTAGTCACTATCTAGCACCCTCCGGTGAGATGCTCTGTAATTCTGCTTCACTTACACAAATCATTTCTATTTTTTTTTAAAAAAAACTGTACTTCTATAAATATTTTATGTATTTCACAAGCCTCTTTTGTTCTCCTGTTGCTGATGCTGATGCATAACCTCCTCGTTAATAATGTGTTAAGTGGTAGCCCATATTGTACTCCCTTCTTTTTCCTTTCCCTGACCATGTAATTACTTTAAATTCATGATCATGATATCCATTGTGTATGGATAGACACTTATTTTGTTTCAAAAATAAGTATGTGGAATAGAATGGCAAGAATAGTTGTGATCCTACATAGCAATAGCAATAACACTTATATACCGCCCCATGGCCTTTAGAGCACACTCTGGTCAGGTTCACAAAGTAATTAGCATTTTATGGACTTTGAAAGGATGGAAGGCTAAGTCATCTTTGAGCCTACATTCTTCTAACCATCAAGTGGAGTTATTCTACGTCTTTCATGTCCTTGTGGGAATTGATCATTCAGAGGTGCTTCAACCTGGTTTCGTAAACTGTAATTAGCTAGCAGCTCATTTTAGATCTAAGGTTGTAACCATCTGTAGGGACATCTAAGGATAGTTCCTCAACTTGAGATATCCAAGGCAATGTCTTATCTTAGTATATGGGATCCGTTTCTGCTTGCAAGACATAAGTAACCACTTCTTCCCTTGATCCTAGCCCTTTTGTGACTGGTAAAGGCAACTAATGAAATAATGGTTTAATGATCTACAGAGATCACAAACTCCTCTCTCCAGAAGGGTTTTTCTAACTCTGCTCCCACAACGTGGAGGAGACTATCATTTGGCCAACTGAGAAAAAAAACAAATTCAGTGGCCAATGGCTGTTCACTAACATTTTTTCCATTCATAGGCAAGATAAGCATCAACTGCAGGCATTCCTGAAGGAGATGGATTCCTTTGATCCTTTCATACCATGACATGCTACCAAGGCAGCATTGGTTGTGCTGCTCAATGACCTTTCAAAAGAGTGCTTCCCTATTAGTGCTTTTAGATCTCTTAATACCATCAACTACAGTATTCTCCTGGTCAGGTTGCCAAGACTTGGGATCAGTGGCTGGCTTAGTTCTGTTCCATTCTTGGTGACTAAATCCAGATGGTACAGCTTGGGGATGTGGTCATAGAACTTTGAATTTAATGATTTGAGGTCCCACAAGCTTCAGCCATTTTGCTATTTGATTTATATGTGAGGCTGCCAGCAGAGATCATCTAGAGATTTGGGGTTCACTGCCATCAGTATGCTGAAGCTATGCAGCTATACTCCTGTTTTTCCACCTCAACAGCAGATGCTGTTTGAGTCCTAGAGCATTGCCTTGAGGCAATTATGGTGTGGATGAGACAGAATAAGCTGGAACTGAATCCTGACAAGACAGAGATCTTGATGGTTGGGGGCTCTCCTGACCAGTTGAGTAGAAACCTCCCTAGGTTGGATGATGCCACATTACAACTTAGGGATCAGGTTTGTAATAGGGGTTTCCTCTTGGACCCAGCACTTGTTATGGAACAGTAAGGGTTGCTTTTTGTCAACCAGCAAATTGCCCAGTTCTGGTCATATCTGGATAGAGGATCTCTGACAACATTGATCTATACATTGGTAATCTCAAAAATGGATTACTGTAACAGTCCCTAGATGGGGTTTTCCTTGAGGATGCTACAGAAGCTCCAACAAGTCCAAAATGTATCCATGAGTTTGACCCTATTTCACCTGGCTTGGCTCACTTTCATTAGTTACCCATTGTATTCTGTGCCAGGTTCAGGGTTTTAGTTCTTAACTATAAAGCTCTATATAGTTTGAGACTTTGCTATCTCATGGAGGACCTCTTCTATAGGAATCCTACCTATAGTACCTGGTCCTCCCAGGGCTCACTGTTGCAGGTGGCCACTCTGAGAAAGGCCAGAAGGAATAACATTAGAAGGAGAGCTTTCTCATTGTGGAGTGAGCTTCCTGTCGAGATTTCTCAGAAGCCATTTTAAAACTGTTTTATTTAAAGAAGACAGGACTTTTGTGCCCAGTAGGGGACTTATGAGTTAATATAATTATTGTTTGTTATTTGTTTCCTATATGATGTTATTATTTAGTCTCATCTTGTATTTTTTTTTAATTTGTGGATTATGAGTAAAATGTTACTTGTTATCGATTTTTGTGTGATAATTTACTTATTGTGTGACCGCCCAGAGTAGTGCAAGCACTAAGTTGGGTGATACACAAATATCATAAATAAATCAATTAAAAAGTATATAGTCTCTTCATATTTTGCCAGTGAGATTTCCTTAGGCATCTTGCTTGGCCCTTTATCTGTTATTGTTAATTTATAAACTTGCCAGATATGCGTTAATTAATTAACTATGCATCAGACATATTTTTGTATAGTCAACAACTACTGAAGCATTAAACAGTTCCAACCACTAAGCATCCCCATCTCCCCTTTGAAAAGTATATGGTCTCCTTTTGCCAGTGAGATTTGCTTAGCCGTCTTGGTTGCCCTTTCTCTGCTGTTAATTCATAATCTTGCCAGATATGTTTTAATTTAGAGCCAACTCAGCAAGTAATTCATGGGTAAAAGTGCTTTATGTGTCAAGTCCACTTATGGCAGTTTATCATTTGATTTATCTCTTATTTCCATGTGGAGTTAAATGTAAACTGCCGCCATAAATCATTCTTGTAAATGGCACCCTATTTGCCTGTTTCTGTACTGTTCCAGGTGTGAGTCTGTATTTTTTTTATTTGCTAATATTTTACTCTCTCGCCACCCCTAGAGAGTAGATTATACTTTTAATTTTACTTCAGATTCCAAATATGGAGAGTTTGTTTTTTAATTTGAAGTGACATGTTAATCACAAAGTTGTTTTATATCATGCATGTTGCTGCCTGCAAGAGCCAAAAGAAACATATATGCTTCTGCTGCATCATATTCCATACATTTGTCCATGGTAATAACTTTTACAAATGTCCTACTTGTTCCTATTCAGCAGGGATAACTATGAATTTCTAGTACCTGACCATCATAAATTACTGTAACTTACATTCCTACTCTCTGGAGTATTTAGGGGAAGGGAATATATTGAACTTAATGCAAGTTTTACACTGTTTTTCAAATGAAGAATTAACTACTTAAGACTAGTAATGACTCTAAAGAATTCATGAGAAAGTGTTTGTATGTGTACTAATAGTTTTACACACCCCAGATTGTCAAAAGAGCAGGTTTGAAGTATTTTACAGTGGCCCGCCCCCGGCAACTGATGGATCCGGATGGATTCCAGAGGGAACTGGGGGAATTTCCTCTGGATCGGCGACACGATTCACCTGAGGCAATTGTTGACCTGTGGTACGGGTCGACGACATCTGCCTTGGATGTAATCGCTCCACTACGGCCTCTCAAAGCCCGTGGAGCTAGGTCATCCCCGTGGTTCACTGAAGAACTACGGGAGCTCAAACGGGCAAAGAGACGCCTTGAGCGCCGCTGGGTGAAGACCCAGAGCGATTCCGATTGGACACTAGCTAGAGCCGCTATTAGGGCCTACCTAGTGGCGATGGGGGTGGTGAGGAGGCAGTACTTCACCTCCCTTATTGCCTTCACTGATAATCGCCCAGCCACCCTGTTTCAGGTGACCAGGTCCCTCCTGGGTAGGGCGGGGCCTGTGCCTGGTTGGCAGGGATCGGCTGAGGACTTTGCTGACCATCTGGTGGAGAAAATCGATCGGATCCGCTCGGGGTTCAAACTTGGCGTGGACGGGGAGGGTCCGGGGGGAGCCAGTGCGCAATCTTGCGGTGTTACCTGGGATCGGTTTGATCCTGTTGCCCCGGATGAAGTGGACAGGCTCCTTGCAGCGGTCCGTGCCACTAATTGTCCATTGGATCCTTGTTCCGCCTGGCTGGTAAAAGCCTCTAAGACGGTGACAGGTGGCTGGGTCAGGGCTATAATTAACACGTCTTTTTGAGAGGGGATATTTCCTGCACTGCTGAAACATGCTCTTGTGCGCCCCCTCCTGAAGAAGCCATCCCTCAATCCAGCAATCCTAACCAACTACAGACCTGTATCCAACCTTCCTTTTTTGGGGAAGGTTCTGGAGAAGGCAGTGGCACGTCAGCTGCAGGGAGTGCTGGATGAAGCGGAATATCTGGACCCATTCCAGTCAGGATTGAGGCCTGGATATGGTACTGAGACTGCATTGGTCGCGCTGATGGATGATCTCTGGCGAGAGCGGGATGGCGGTCATCTGTCCGTCCTTGCTCTTCTTGACCTCTCAGCGGCCTTCGATACCGTTGACCACGGTATCCTTCTGGAACGGCTCCGAGGATTGGGGATCCAGGGCACGGTGTGGTCCTGGTTTTCCTCATTTCTGAGGGGCCGGACCCAGTCGGTGTGGTTGGAGAGTGAGAGGTCGAGTCCTAGGCCCCTAAAATATGGGGTGCCTCAGGGCTCGGTACTTTCTCCTATCCTATTTAACATCTACATGAAGCCGCTGGGTGAGATCATCCGTTCCCACGGGGTGCGGTACCACCAGTACGCGGATGACACACAGTTGTACATCTCGGCCCGTGGGAACCCCAGTGATGCAGTCAAAGTCCTTTCCAGCTGTCTGGAGGCTGTTGGGGTCTGGATGGGGGCAAATGGGCTACAGCTGAATCCTAGCAAGACTGAGTGGCTATGGATGGGGGGTCCTGTGTTATCCCGGGAGCTACCATCTTTGGTTTTGGATGGGGCTGTTTTGCCCCAGACCAACCCGGTGCGCAACTTGGGGGTCCTCCTGGATTCGCGGCTGCTGTTAGAAGAACAGGTAGAAGAACAGAAGAACAGTCTGCTTCAATCCCTGAAGATATGCTCATAAAGAATGCTTGTCTGTGTAAATAACTAAAGTGTAAATTTATTGAATGGACCATTTAAGATATATAAAGGAGTTAGAAAGTTAATTGGTTGAGTCAGTCTCATATAGAAAAAGGAGGTTTTGTCCATGAGCCAAGCTTGCCTCTTAGGAGGTACACTGACTCATCTGCTGTCCATTTGCTCTTCTTCAGTGCTGTGGTGGGGAGAGTTGCATTCAGTGCATGTACCAGAACTAACTTATCTCTCTGCCTTGGTATGAGTGTTAGAGAGGCTAGCTAGATTTATTATTTGTTGGTGTGTCCCTCTTGATTGGTCATAATCTTGTCTCTGTCATTTGCTCTATTATTTTGAGAAATCATTTTTGTAATGAAGTGGGACTTTTTGCCTCTTGTATGCTTGCCCCTCCCACTTTTTTTGGTTGTTGTTCAGTCACACAGTCGAGTCCGACCCTTTTAATAAAATGCAAAAAAAATGTTTTTAAGCAACTGCCTAGATTTTTGGCTCAGAGGGTTTGTGTTTCTAAAAACCAGGTCTTGCCTCAGTCAACTACTGCAGATTTTCTTATTTTTAGTGGATGTGGCATCAGCTTTACCCTTGCAAGGTAAGCACCTTACATTCCAGTTTGTAGCCTTGAGATTGTTTTTTAAAATTTTGATCTCTATGGAGCATTACCAAGTCTAAGTTCGATTGGAGAGTTGGGAGAATGTTTTGCTAGGCAAGAGTTTACAGCCATCACCACAACTGACTCTTTCTTGGGTTCATCCACTCCAAGATAGAGAAGAATAGTTTGGCTGAGTGACTATAGAGAGAGAACTCTGGGTTCTGTGAAGAATAGATGAATCTGGACTATGAAAATGACAAGTTGTTGTCAGTGATGCAATGCAGCAGGTTCTGCAGAATCAGTAGCGGAAATTCCCCCAGGCCATGGCTACTTGGTTGGCCATGCCCACCTCCATAGTCCATAATGCAGGATGTTTGGCCATGCCCACAGATTTGGCCCCACCCACAGATTTGGCCCTGCCCACAGAGTAGGTAGTAAAATGTTTTGCAGTGCATCACTGGTTGTGGTATGCTAGCCATTTTCTTAGCAGGGAGGGATAAATGTATTTTCTATCAAAGTCATAGGGGGAGGAAAATACCTCACAAAGGCTACGTAGGGCACCCAGAATATTTCTTTTTGGGAACACCTGGCAGGGCAGACCTTCGATCCATCGTCCTGCTATGCCTTAATGAGCACTCCTCAGCCTAGCCCAATTTGCTGGGGTACAGGGACAGAGTAGCCTTCTGCATATCTCAGGTAATAATGATTACTTGGCAGACGCTAGGCTTCTTAGTGCTGCTGCCTATGACACACAGCTTATGACTTGCTACTCCCCCTCCTCCCCTTAACAGACAGAGCAATCCCTCTCACTGATTTCTGGAAGGCTTCCAGTGTTGAAGCGATGAGGACAAGTGGAGCCACTTCTGCTCTGCTGGGTTTCCTTCTCCTTCTTTACAAAGGCAGGCAAAACATGACTGGCTTTTGAAGATTTATTGAAGGAAACACAATACTGGATACAGATCTTAAATTAATCTACACTACATAAAACACAAGCTAATAAAACAAATAAATGAAATAAATTCTTGCTAGCTCCCTAGCAGGCTCAAGCTTCTTGGTTTGGGGAGGTTCTGCCCCTCATGGCTGAGTGTTAGCCCCGAAGAGTCATGTTGAGGAGCTGTTGGGCAAAAGCTCCTGCTGAAATCAAGATTGTGGTGTTCAGAGACAAGGGTTTCACCCTTGCTCCAGAAATGCCCCCTGAGTACACAGATTCAGCTCCTTTTATTGAGAAAAGGTGCTTTGGAATGTGGTGATCTAATGGGAAAGCACCTGTGTTCCCATGGGGATGGGACGTGCTGTCCTCGTGGACAGTTTGCAGGTGCAAGTGCCATCTGTTTGGCATGTAGCCCCCACTTTTGCATTCCCTGGGGAAATTCCGTTCTGCAGGTGTCCTGGCAGTTAGTTTGATTGACATGAGTGGAGACGTCATCTCCCTCATGGTGTGGTCAGCTGGTCTAGCTGTCATTCAGTAACCTCGTGATACTGCAGGTGTTTCTTGGAATGTGTCCAGTCCTGGACACTCACTTTTCCCTCCTCTCTTTGGGGAGGCAACTATTCTAACTATGCATCACTGTCATGTCAGAATAACAGCCTGGCATTCCAACGTGCTTTAAAATGAGAGCTGGCTTTCTAAGCCTAAGAAAACTACAATATGTGTCTTAACACTACATGGATCAAATGTCACCTGATCCAAAGTGTTTACATTCCAAGAACTGAGATTTTAAATATTGTTGGGTAGAACTTCCTAGAAGTGTTCCCAGCTGGGGCAGATTCTCTCAGCAGGTGGCGACTTTCTTCTCATTTGAGGCTGGATGGCTATTGTCAGGATGGTATAGATCTTTACCTATAAAATTTTGAGTTAACCGGTGGTGTCCGGCATACACGCCTGCACCCGGCCCAACCATCCCGAACTGAGCCGCCTACACTTACCTTAAGACCGTTGGTGCATCGCCACAAGGATCCGGTTGTCAAGAGTGGGGCAGCCACCTCACGAAGATGACCAAAAAATAAAAACTATGTTTCCCAGCCTCCTTTACACCATGCCACTCCTCAGCCAACCAGGCTGAGGGACGCGACTGTGAAGGAGGCCGGGAAAGTGCAGCATGCGGAAATAAAAAACTGCCACCGTGACCGCGTCTACTTCCCCGGCCAGCAATGAAGTCAGGCGATAGCCCTGCTGTGGCTTCGGCGGGGTTGCAGAGAGAAGGGAGAGACCCTATTATCTCCACAAACCCGGCAAAAAGCTTCCCTCAGGGAAATGGAGGCCCAGAACGGCACTCTGTTCTCAGGCCTCCATCTCCCAGAGAGAAACTTTTATGCTTCCCTACAGGAGACGGAGGCCGAGTACGGAGCACAAGTTAAATGAAGTATTTTTTAAAACTATATTTAAACTATATTTTTTCTCAAAATCAGCACCCAATGTATATAGGTATTTACTTTCTTGGCTTTCAATGTAAATATAGTTTTGTGTTGGGAGTAATACATAAATTGTGCCACTTGATTTGTTACTAGAAATGCTTCAGTAACCAGCTGTGTATAATAGTTTTCACCTTTATGGCAAGCAGATTGCATTGTTGTCCCTAACATTTTCATGTTTGGATCAATGTACTAGATTCTCATTTCGTGTTGAGGTAGTTCAATCTATGTCTGAAGGCCCATTTCATTCAGACTCATAACTCATGTGGCATCCTGTAGCTATGAGAAATTGCTTTTGAATTGTTATGTTGCCTAATCTTAAAGTGTTGCTTTGGTGTGTGAGAAGGTGAGTGCCTTTTGCTGAGGATCAAGCGTAGATTTTAAATGCAGTCCAACTGCTACCTGGACCAAATGTGCACACAAACAAGCGGGGAGAAATCAAGTGTTTATGTCTTGCAGCTGAATCTGATGTTTTTACCTTGCTGAATGTGTAAAAGATTGCACTTTGGGGAGCAACCCTCCCATAGCGTTTAGTACGATTTACTGTGGACAGAATGATTCAGTGTGCTGTTAAAGCCTGAGCAGTTGAATATAGGTATAGAAAAAGGTTTCATACCATCTGCTTATATATCCAGAAATCCTGCTTTCATTGACCATCAGTCTGTTTATTAATCTACTTTCTGCTTAATTGGATATGGAAGCTGACCCTAACAAGTTGATCTAAATTAATATGGGGAGCTTAAATTATTAACAAGATGGATCAAATCAAAACACAAATGTGGTGAGAATAAGTATATTTTCATATTGTAGAAGACAGTGGTGTGCTTCCAATTTGTTTCTGTTTACTGGTCACTCAGATGATGCTTTTTCACTATACTCTTCACCCTATATTGCACTCCTAAATTTGAGGAAATATGAATTGCATGTATCCAAATTAAAAACTAGGGTGAAACATAGCATGACACTTTTCCTTCTGTGAAATTGGGGAACTTAATGCAGAAGAATGAAAAATTGAGAACAGGGTGAGAATCTTTTGGCATAAAACATTTTAGAATCAATCAAATCTATGAATCTGTTAATGTAACATAGAGGTGGATTTGTAACACCAAAAAAATCTATTTATTTGTTTTTTCACATGCCAAGCATAGCTAAAGTGGAGTGGAGGGATGCCATCTGGAAAGTAAAAGACAGCTAACACAATGCACATTTAAAGCTCCATTTTTCTAAATCTAGGGTGAAGCAGGCCTCTGTGTCAACAAGGTAGCTGTTTTGATTACATTGCTATTTTCTTTGTGACTGCAGTGGCTCAAGTGGTTAAGATGCTGAACTTGATGACTGGAAGGTCAGCAGGTCAGCAGTTTGAGACTGGAGTGCTGCATGACAGAGTGAGCTCCTATCTGTATCTCTAGCTCCTGCGAACCTAGCAGTTTGAAAGCAAGAAATTGCAAGTAGATAAACAGGAACCACTTTGGGGAAGGTAAACAGTGTTCCATGCACTCTGGTGTCTAGTCATGCCTGCCATATGTCCATGAGAATGTCTGCAGACATAGACAGTGCTGGCTCTTTGGCTGTAAGCAGAGATGAGCACTGAACCCTATAGTGGGATACAACTGGCTTTTGAGCAAGGGCAACCTTTACCTTACTGTTTCTTACATTGTAATGAATTTGGTTTATGTTATGTATTGAATGGATGTTGCAAGGTTCCCTTTAACAGAATGTAACCAGTCAATGTATCCAATTGTATCTAATCAGAGACACATTATAGCAAGTTATATAAGGATACGAGCTAAGTGGCCACAGGTGGCAGTAGCAAGCATCCGGCTCACATGGTACAGATTCCCTGAATACCTGAAGAGCGGGAAACCTTCCCGCCACACCACACCTGGAGAAGATGGGCGTGATTATCTATGACGTCACGTGGACAGTAGCCAATGATCTACCACACCGGGATATTCAAATGTACAGTGTACTATAAATAGAGCTGTTTTGTCCACCATTACCTCATGTTCACCCTGACCATCATGCAATAAAGTTGTGTTTAGCCCTACTGCGGCTCCTTCTATTGTCTTCCATGCAAGACACCAAATTGGCAACGAAGGTGGGATGGCGTCCCGAAAAGTGAACATCGCGCCGTTCGACACCATGAAGCCAGAGAAATGGGAACTTTACGAACAGCAGTTCCTATATGCAATGGACCTTGAGGGCATCGAGGAGGAAGCCCAGCGCTGGGCATTCCTGCTGGCCCAGTGCGGCCTGGAAACGCTAGAACTGGCAATGAACCTCCTGACGCCGAGGCCACTCAGGGAGGTACCCCTAAACGAGATCCTCACTGAGCTGAGGAAGCACTTTCACCCGAAAGTGTCGGTGTTCCCGGCAAGGCTGGCCTTTCAGCAGCAGTGCCAGCAGGCCGGTGAGTCCATGGCCAACTTCGTGGCAGCCCTGAGGGTGGCTGCCGTGCCTTGCTGGTGGGGAGCGTCCCTGAGCGAGGTGCTGCGAGACAGGCTCCTGCTGGGCCTGCAAGACGAGGGGGCCAGAAGAAAACTACTGGCCAAGGATGAGAGCATCTCCTTCAAGCATGTCCTGTGCATTGCCCAAGCCTCAGAGTCAGTGCAACAAGGCGAACGGATGTGCCGGGCCAGGACCGCCATGGTTGGGGGGGCCCCGCCGGCAGTCCCAGTCCACAGCTGTTCCTCCCACGGAGAGCAGTGGCCCTCCAAGTCCACCACATCCACCTCCGACTTCAGCAAGGCCGACGACATGCAGCAGGTGCAGAGGAGGACCGAGGTTCGAGACCACGCCAGAGAGGACCGCCGCTGCAACGGATGCGGGGCATCCCACGACCGGAGCTGGTGCCCATTCCGGAAGGCAGAGTGCCACAACTGTGGGCGGTGCGGGCACATCGCAAAGGTCTGCAGGCGGCGTCGAGACGATGGCAAGGGCCAGGCAGAATGGCCCCAATGGAAAGCAGACGGGTCGGCAGAATCTTTGACGATGACGAGCCTCAGGAGCAATGCATGTCTCAACGAGTTCCCGACAACCATGACCAGGCAGTTCACAGCGTGCCTTTGAGGCACCCCCGTTTCTTTGCTGAGGTAATGATACAAGGGGTCCTAGTAAGAATGGAGATAGACTCGGGGTCGTCGTACTCCATCATCTCCCACCGGGAATTTTTGCGCATTCCCCCCAAGTCACGCCCCAAACTGAAGGCCCTAAAGGCTAATTTGCGGGACGTTCAGGGCAAAAGTATCCCAGTGTTGGGGGTGGGGGAGTTCAAGGTGAAGTTCAAGAGGCGCTCCGCGCAGTTGCCCCTGGTAGTCTTAAAGGAAGGGTCCTGCTGCCTCCTGAGAACACAGTGGTTTGGCCCTCTGGAGGTTTTCATTGGAGGCATACATGCCGGGCAGGCTGACCTGATCATGGAGGTGTCTAACGCACACCCTGCCATCTTTGAGAAGGGGCTTGGGAAGTTCAAGGGCTCCCCAGTTTCATTCGACATGGATCCCGACATCCGACCCATCAGACTGAAGCCAAGGAGAGTGCCTTTCGCACTAAAGGACAAAATTGAGACTGAACTGGACAAACTGCTGGGTCAGGGGATTTTGGTACCTGTGGACTCCGCCGAGTGGGAAACCCCCATTGTTATGGCGCTTAAGGCTAACGAGGAGGTAAGAATCTGCGCTGACTACAAGTGTACGATTGACAAGGCAATTCACCCAAATGCGTACCCGGTGCCGGTAGTGAGTCACCTGTTAGCAACTTTGCATGGGGGGGGGGTATTTTGCCAAGCTAGATTTAGCACAGGCATATCAACAATTAACGGTGACCCCCAGCTGCAGCCACCGCTCAGACCATAGTTACTCATAAGGGAGCATTTAAAGTAACGCGCCTCCAATTCGGCATAAATTTGGCCTCAGGAATTTTTCAGTCCCTCGTGGAACGGTTGTTAAAGGGGCTCCCAGGTGTTTTCCCCTACTTTGACGACGTTTTGATAATGGCGGGGGGACGGGACAGGAATTGGCCAAAAGGTTAGACCGGGTACTAACCGTGTTCGAAAAAGCAGGGCTCAGATTGAGAAAGGATAAGTGTGTGTTTTTCGCTGAAGAGGTAGAGTTTCTGGGGTTCCGGATAACCCCTGAGGGCATCAAGCCAGCAGAGTCAAAGGTGTCGGCAGTGCAGAATGCCTCTCGCCTCACCACCAAGGCCAAACTACAGTCCTTCCTAGGACTCCTAAATTTTTACCACTCTTTCCTGCCGGGAAAGGCATTGGTGGCAGAACTGCTGCACAAACTACTCAAGAAAGACGCGGCTTGGCGGTGGGGGGACATCCAGGAATGGGCATTCTGAGGGCTCAAGCAGCTTCTATCCTACGAGGCTGTCTTGACCCACTTCAATACCAAGAAACCCGTTGTGTTAGTCTGTGATGCCGGTGTGGGTGGGGGCAGTCTTATGCCACGTGCTAGAGGGCAGACGGGAAGCCCCGGTGGCATTCTATTCGAGATCCCTGTCCAAGGCAGAGTTCAACTACTCGCAAACAGATAGGGAAGCCCTGGCGATTGTTGCGGGAACCAAAAAGTTCCACAACTTCCTTTATGGTAGACCGTTCACAGTCATGACTGACCATAAGCCCCTGCAGATCTTGTCCCCAAGGATGCTGCGTTGGGCCATTTTCCTCAACGCGTATCAGTATGAGTTAACCTACCGTCCCGGCAAGGAGATCAGCCATGCCGACACCCTTTCCAGGTCACCCCTCCCAAAGGCAGAGGACCCAGAGTGCGAGGTAGAGCAGGACCACCAGGTGATCGTGATCAAGGCCCTAGAGTCGCCCCCAATACTGCCAGTGAAGGTCGCTAAGGCTACAGCGAAAGACAAGTCATTGGCCCTAGTCAGTTCATGGGTACAAAAAGGGTGGCCAGCAACCTCCCCAACAGAGGAATTTAAGGTTTTTGGTAGGAGGAGAGACAAACTCTCCTTAGAAAGGGGCTGCCTAATCTGGGGGCAGCAGGTAATAATCCCCAAAATTCTGAGGTCTTGGGTGCTCAAGATGCTGCATATCAGCCACCCAGGGATCGTGCGCTCCAAAGCGCTAGCTAGAAGTTACGTCTGGTGGCCCAAGCTGGATGCAGACATAGAACACATGATTGGCACTTGCGAGAGCTGCCAGAGTACCCGGCCCGAGGAGTCCCGACTTCCACACAGAGAATGGGACACAGCCCGGGGACTGTGGTCACGTCTGCACGTAGATTTCATGGGTCCCTTCAGGGGCACCCTTTTCCTTATAATAGTGGACGCTTACTCCAAATGGTTGGAGGTAATCCTGATGGCCAGTACATCGTCAGCTGCAACGATTAAACAATCACAGAAGGTATTCAGCTGCTTTGGGTTACCTGACGTACTTGTGAGCGATAACGCCACAACTATCATGTCAGCAGAGTTCCAGGGTTTCATACAGATTAACAAAATTCGCCACATAACCGCGGCCCCTTTTCACCCCACTACAAATGGTCAAGTGGAACTCCTGGTGTGAACAACGAAGGACGCACTATGTAGGATGGGCCCCAGGGAAGTGAACTTGCAACTTTACCAATTCCTATTAAGGTATCTTGTAACCCCCTTAGCATCAGGTCTGTCGCCCGATGAACTCCTTATGCAGAGGAAACCCGCCACGATCCTCTCGAGGTTAGACCCAACCAGGTTGGAGGACACAGGTAGAAATATAGAAACGGGGGCACCAAGAGTTTCGAGATTGGCAAGGCAGTGCATTGCCATAACTACACGGCCGGCGGACCTAACTGGGTGCCTGGAGTAGTGGTCAGGCAAACGGGGCCAGTCTCCTACAATGTCGAGACAAGCACAGGACTCCTCTGGAGGAGGCATGCCGACCAGCTCAGGGGTAGGCTAGTAGGAAGGCAAGACTTGAGTGACCAAGCAGAGCATTCAGCGTTAGGGTTCTCCCCCACCCATTTATCCCAAGGGGGAGATGCAGACCACAGGGGGGAGGGAAATGGCACAAACCCGCATCCTTTTGACCCCCCGGGTAACAGGAACAACTTGGAAGAGGGGGATTTTGAAGAGTTGTTAGACTTTGAGTTAGGAAACCGGGGGGATTTTTCAGAGTGGTCCCCCACCCATCCAAGTGAAGAGCGGGGGTTTTCTTTAGTCCTTGGAGCCCCCAGTTTCACATCCCTGGAGTTTACTCCCACACCTAGACCTCCCCAATCCCCGGCTCAGAACTCACAGCCAATCGCTAATGAGTTACACTCTCCCATTGCAGGAAGAGGGCAGGGTAATCAAGAGCATGCAGAGACTCCGGCCCCAAGTACAGCCGCCACTCACCCAAAGTGAACATGCGGGAAGCCTCAATGGCTGAAGGACTTCGTCCTCACCTGGGGGGAGGGGTGTTATATATTGAATGAATGTTGCAAGGTTCCCTTTAACTGAATGTAACCAGTCAATGTATCCAATAGTATCTAATCAGAGACACATTGTAGCAAGTTGTATAAGGATGCGAGCTAAGTAGCCACAGGTGGCAGTAGCGAGCATCCGGCTCACATGGTACAGATTCCCCGAATACCTGAAGAGCGAGAAACCTTCCCACCACACCACACCTGGAGAAGATGGGCGTGACGATCTATGACGTCACACGGACAGTAGCCAATGAGCTACCACACCGGGATATTTAAATGTACAGTGTACTATAAATAGAGCTGTTTTGTCTGCCATTACCTCATGTTCACCCTGACCATCATGCAATTAAGTTGTGTTTAGCCCTACTGCGGCTCCTTCTATTGTCTTCTGTGCAAGACACCAAAGTTTATGAGTGGAATCATTTTATTAAAATGATTCCACTCCCCTGCTGCCGATGTTGCAGCTGCTCCGGGGACTCATCCCTTCTCTCCTGGGAAGGGATAAGAACTGCTGGGCCCACAGCTGGCCGAATACCCTGCCGCTGACATTGCAGCTGCTCTGGGGGTTAGCCCCTTCCCTCCCAGGGGTTGAAAAGCCATGCTGGCTCCCTGCGGCTGAAGATTACCCACCATTCAGCTGAGGACACCTGCCGCCCCTCCCCCAGGCCTCACCCATGGCTGGGGGTTGAAAAGCCAGGACTTGGCCATTGGGGCTGGAGGGCTGGACATTCTCCCCCCCCCCCCCCCCCAGCTAGCTTGGGCCTTAGACTTTCTTGCTGAGTGTTTCTCATGAACTTTTTATGTGGTTTGTGGACTTTATTATATTTGATGTTCATGTGATACTTTGTCTGATGTTTATATGATACTTTGTATTTGATGTTTCTGTGATACACGTGTAAACATAATAATAGTTATAATTTTATTGTATTGTTATATTTTATTGTATTGTAATTTTTGATATGTTGTGATTTTTGTGAGCCGCCCTGAGTTGGCATATGTTGAGTGGGTGGCATACAAATCAATCAATCAAAATAGGGTTATGACTGCATTCACTTGATGCTTCTAGTGAATAACTACAGATATCCAAGATAGCCTCAGGATTATACCTTTTGAACAGTAAATAGGAGATTAAATATATGGATGCTTCAGTAAAACCAATGTGTGATTTTAAAAAATCTTTGGGTTATCTGTGATTGACAGTCCATGTGCTCAAAGGACAAATGGCATGGGGTCGGATTGTCTCTGTCTTCTGCTTTGAGTGTATGTGAAAGGAATGAAGGAAGATTTAAATCTATAGTTTTCGCTAGATCAGAGTCATTGAATTAATGGGATCCCAGCAGTGTTGACTCAACACTATCCAATTCATTCATTGGATTTTGACTAGTTGGGACTAACAATTGGTGTTAGTTTTCTGCCTTTAAGAACAAGTAGGAATACGGAGAAAAGCCCTAGAAGCAGCTCTTTGGTCTGTCATGGTAGACTATGCTTGCTAAGGCTGATGGAAACTCTAGGTGAGAATCATTTCTAGGGTCACAGTTATCCAACCCCTTGTTGAGGAAAAACATTTAATTACAGGTTTTCAGTGGGCTGGTCAGATACTAGCTAGACGTGTTCTGCGTAAATAATATGTTTTACAGCAGACTTATTTTAGGAGTGGATGCTTTAGTTTGGTCCCCTCTGACTTTGAATGGGTAAAAAGATTTCATGGAAAGGTTGTATCATCTCATTTAGATACTAGGATGTCATAGCTGCCTAGCCATGGTGACAACCACGCTCCTGTGTCGCAATTTGCAGACTCTCGTAGGGCTGATATAATGAAGGCAGTCAGCGACCACTGCAGTGATGGATCCTCCTCTTTGAAATTTGCTGTTAGAATTTGTCTAGAATATTTTTCCATAGGATTTATGATGTCTTTTCCCCCCTAAATGGAGAATTGCATGCTGTGTTTGCAAGGGATGAGGGTAATGATGGCTGTACTCCTCCTAATTTCAGCAGGTCTTCATTAATGCCACCCTCTATTAGGAAAATGTAACAAACACTGTGGAGAGCTTAGGGATGGATGTCAGGGCTTGTCACAGATGTAAGCAGTACAGAGGCAAACAATGTGGACAAAGATGTCAGAACCTGGTATGACTAATTACAGCAGCTATTGTGCAGCTTCAGACATAACCATCTTTCCCTGTTCTTCCAAAGTGAGAAAGAGATGATGGGGAAGCATAATTACTAGGTATTTGTTAGAGCACAAAGTTTCATTGCATGGTATGCCAAGAAGCAGTCAGGGCTTGCTTGTAGCTTTTACTTTTTAATGAATGTAGTTCTAATGAGAAGGAGCCTAGGAGGAAAACTTCTTTATTTCCCCTTCCTTTCCGCTATGATTTCGTGTAACTGTCAAAAAGGCTAGGTAATGGTCTTTTTAAGAAAGAGTCCAGGACATGCCACATATCTGAAGCTTCCTCCTAAAGAGGCCTCTTGAAAGAAAAATCAGGACACATAAGCTATGTATTAATGAGTTGCAGTAAATTCAGCACCACAAGCCACTGGCTCCAATTCTAAGAAACACTGAAGTTTGAGTATATCATCTGAAATTATTGTTATTATAATTAAATTATACATCTTAACCATACTGAAATAAACACTTAATATAAACAAGTAGTGCTCTCTTCCACTGGAACCAATACCATCCCCTCTTCTGTCCTTATTTTGGAGCCCCATAGGTAAAGGTTTCCCTTGCTCGAAAGCCAGTCATATCCAACTCTAGGGTTTAGTGCTCAGCTCTGTTTCAAAGCCGAAGAGCCAGTGCTGTCTGCTTCTGCAGACGTTTCCGTAGTCATGTGGCAGGCATGACTAGACACAGGAGCACATGGAACACTGTTACCTTCCCACTGAAGTGGTCCCTATTTATCTACTTCCAATTTCTTGCTTTCGAACTGCTTGGTTGGCAGGAGCTGGGACAAAGGCAGGAGCTCATTCCGTCCTGCAGTAATCAGGATTAGTATGCCGCCCACTCAACAACGTGACTCCTGGCGGCTCACAACAATACCACATCTAATAAACTATACATATATCGCAATACATTGAAATAAGATACAAATAGCATACAATAATAGAAATAAATCACAGTAAGTCACAGCATCACAAATCGATTAACATCATAAAACATTTAAAAAGTCATTCATCTAAAAAGTCCAACAAATCAACCGCAAGTGAGTCCAAGGCCTAGACTGTCCAGGGGTGTTGATGTCCATTCCCCCACCCCCCATCCCAACTGCCAAGTCCAAACAGCATGAAGTGCAAAGAACTCGGCCACCCCAGGGTTCCTGCCACCGGCCCCTGTGTGGCTCAGCTGTTCTGCAGCTCACTTTCTTCTTTTAATATCACATGCAAATTTATCATTAATAGCAATATTCCATTGTTATACCAATCAGGAAATCATATAATTTGCTAACCTCAATCTTGCCGCCCTGAGTCGGGTTCTGCCTGAGTGGGCGGCATATACAAATATGACTATAAATAAATAAAATAAATAAATACAGTTAACAAATTTAATTAGTCCTCTTCATGACCATTTTCATTAATTATTATTTTAAAAAGTTCTATTTTAGAGCAAGGTTCTATAGCAATACTTAGTATAATTAATTTCATTAACAATTAATTTACTTTCATTAAAATTAATTTCATTAAAATTAGCTTCATTTATTTTTTTAAATTTCATTAAATTAGCTTCCAAATTTTTAAAGTCAGTAATATTCCCATCACATATGAAAATAAGTACTTGTGTGCTGAACATATCTCCAGCATATTGCAAAATAGTTAGGGAATATATACAATTCATTTTTAGAATCATTAAATACCATCTCCAAATTAATTGATACAGATTTTCCTTTATTCTTACAGATGTACTCTTTAAAATCATTTTCTGCAAATATTTTTCCATGCCTTGGTACTTATTTCCCATCCAAAATCTTCTTCCCATACTGTTTTAACATCCTCCTGAATATCCTCTACCTCTATTAATACCCTATATCCTATAAATTCTACAAAGCATTACCTTTTTTAATACCTTATTTTCCGAGGTAATACAGAGGGAAATGAAATTATGTTAAATATAATACAGAAGGAAATGAAATCATATGGTTGCCATTTCTTTTCAGCTATGCTTTAGTCCATTGTTCTAACTGTGTTATATTAAACCAGAATATATTTCCCCTTGTAAAATTAACTTAGTTTATCCTCTACCACCCATCTTCTCTAACCAGTTGATTAATCCAATAATTTGTTTATTTTTTAAATAATTTCTCCACACTTTCTTTCAAATCTGGAAATTTTTCTTAATTCTAATTCAATATTTAATGGGGAAATTTCCAGGACAAATTTTTCCTATGTTTATTCCAGATTTGTGACACATCTTTACAAACACTGTGGGACAAACAAGGGATTTCTCTCTTTTTCACCATAGTCTTATACTTTTGTTTTAAAAGAATATTCTCAATACATTCTCCAATTTCCTGCAATTCCAAAGTATGCCATAATATAGTAGATTATTTGGATTAGATATAATGTCAACAATAAATGTAATTTGATTAGCTATATATTATAACTTTTAATTAGGAAGACATAACCCTCCTAGTTGTTGACATTTATACCAGTCTTTTTTAAACATTACTTATTTATCACCATTACAAAAATCTATTTTGATTATGCCATTGTTTTAATTCTTCTTCTGATGTCTCTTATCAGCAGCACAGCTGGGTACTCAGAAGGATGGAAGGCTGAGTCAACCTTGGGTCAGTCAGGATAGAACTCAGATCATGAGCAGTGTTTTGACTGCAGTACTGCAGCTTAACCACTGCACACAGGAGTCCCACCGATGATGGGATTCAGCAGGTTCACCCCAGTGCACCAGAACTGGTAGCAGAAATTCCAGCTGGCCCTGTCCATCCAAGTTATGAAATAAAGTAGTCCTAATTCGGGTGCAATGCAGGGCTTTCCCCCTGGCCACGCCCACCATACCACGCCAACAGAGTAGGTAGTAAAAAAAATTTAATCCCACCAGGGGAGCTGGAATACTTAGCAATAGATAAGAATATTGATATTATTGGTATCACTGAAACCTGGTGGACGGATGATAACCAATGGGATATAGTTATCCCAGGCTACAAACTGTACAGGAAGGATAGGAAGGGGCAAATGGGAGGTGGTGTAGCCTTGTATGTCAAAGAAGTGATAAAATCGTATGAATTGGAATATCTAGGTGATTTGGAGTCACCATTAGAAGCTCTGTGGGTAAGAGTACCAGGCCACAAGGATGGTCTAACAGTAGGCATATACTATCGGCCTCCGACCCAAACTCTTGAGGGAGACTGGCAGTTGGAGAATGTTGTAAAGGAGGCATCCAAGAAGGGAAGCCTGGTTATAATGGCGGACTTCAATTACCCTCACATAGACTGGGTGAACTGTTGTTCAGCACATGATAAAGAGATAAAGTTCCTAGATATGCTAAATGATTGTTCCCTGGGACAGATGGTTGAAGACCCAACTAGAGGTACAAGAATCCTTGACTTGATCCTGAGTAATACTCAGGATCTGGTGCAAGATGTTAATGTGACTGATCCAATAGGGAACAGTGACCACAACTCAATTATGTTTAACTTGATCATAGACTGCAAGTCACTGATAAAATCTAACACAGAGACCTTATATTTTCAAAAAGGAAATTTCCCAAAGATGAAGAAACTAGTAAAAAAGAAGCTGAAAGGGAAAATTGAGAGAGTCCAAACACTCCAAGAGGCATGGAGGCTGTTTACAAAAACAATAACAGAGGCCCAATTGGAATGCATACCCAAAAGGAAAAAGGGCACTGCCAGGTCCAAGAGGACTCCGATGTGGCTTACAGGAGCTGTTCAGGAAGTGATCAAGAGCAAGAAAAGCTCATTTAGAAGATGGAAGGCTTGTCCGAATGAGGACAGCAGGCAGAAACATAAATTCTGGCAGAACAAATGCAAGGCAATAATCAGGAAAGCAAAGCAACACTTTGAGGAGCGTATAGCTAAAAATACTCAAAGAAATAACAAAGACTTCTTTAAGTACATTAGAAGTAAGAACCCAACTAGGAAGGCCATTGGACCATTAGATGACAATGGAAGGCAAGGGGTTATTAAAGAGGAAACAGAGATTGCAGAGAGACTCAATGAATTCTTTGCTTCAGTATTCACTGAAGAAGACAGAGACCACATGCCCCAAACAGAGCCTATCTTCGTAGGGAGGGAAACCGAAGAATTAAGCCAGATAGAAATAACCAGGGAGGAGGTCCTTGCGTGTCTTGTTAAGCTAAACACTAACAAATCACCAGGACCAGATGGCATCCATCCACGAGTTCTCAGGGAACTTAAAGATGAAATTGCTGATCTCCTCGCCAAAATATATAATCTTTCCCTCAAATCAGGCTTTGTGCCTGATGACTGGAAGGTAGCGAATGTAACACCAATTTTCAAAAAAGGATCCAGGGGTGACCAGGAAATTACCGACCTGTCAGTTTGACATGTGTCCCAGGTAAAGTGATGGAAACCATCCTAAAAGATAGAATTAATAGGCACATAGAAGAGAAGGTGCTGCTAAAGGAGAGCCAACATGGATTTTGCAAGGGCAAATCATGCCTCACTAATCTGTTGGAATTTTTTGAGAGTGTCAACAAGCATGTGGATAAGGGGGATCCAGTTGACATTGTTTATCTGGACTTTCAGAAGGCTTTTGACAAGCTCCTACACCAAAGGCTCTTGAATAAACTTACCAGTCATGGAATAAAGGGACAGGACTTGTCCTGGATCAGCAACTGGCTAAGGGACAGGAAACAGAGGGTAGCACTAAATGGACACTTCTCCAATTGGAGGGAAGTAAAAAGTGGGGTCCCCCAAGGTTCAGTACTGGGACCCCTGCTTTTCAACCTCTTCATAAATGATCTAGAGATAGGAGTAAAAAGCAAGGTAGCCAAATTTGCTGACGACACTAAATTATACAGGGTAGTGAAAACTGTGAGAGATTGTGAGGAGCTCCAGAGGGATCTCTTGACACTGGGGGAGTGGGCAAAACAGTGGCAAATGAGCTTCAACATTAGTAAGTGCAGAGTGATGCATGTTGGGGCAAAAAAACCCAATTACATTTATAAACTGATGGGGTCTGAACTCTCTGTGACAAACCAGGAAAGGGACCTTGGTGTCCTGGTGGACAACTCAATGAAGGTGTCAACCCAGTGTGCCTCAGCAGTGAAAAAAGCAAACTCAATGCTAGGGATCATTAGGAAGGGTATAGAAAATAAGTCAGCAAGTGTCATTTTGCCTCTTTATAAATCTATGGTGAGGCCCCATCTGGAATACTGTGTACAGTTCTGGTCGCCATACCTCCAGAAGGATATTATGGAGCTGGAGAAAGTGCATAGGAGGGCAACCAGAATGATTAGGGGACTGGAACACCTTCCTTACCATCTGAGGCTGCAATGGTTGAGACTTTTCACTCTTGAACGACGGCATCTAAGAGGTGACCTGATTGAAGTTTATAAAATCATGCACGGTGTGGACAAAGTAGATAAGGAAAAACTGTTTTCCCTATCGCACAACACTAGAACTAGGGAACACTCGATGAAACTTTTGGGTACTAGTTCTCAAACAAATAAGAGAAAGTACTTTTTCTCCCAGAGGATTACTGGTCTATGGAACTCCCTGCCAGAAGAAGTGGTGACAGCTGTCAGTCTTGACAGCTTTAAGAAAGGATTAGACAAGTTCATGGAGGACAAGGGTATCAATGGCTATAATTATGGATACTTAAGGACAACCTCGGGGTTGGAGAGATAGGCAGGATATCTCTCAATGCCATTTCCAGGGAATCCTAAGCAGGTGAAGGCATCTGCTTGGGAATACCCTGAAGGAAATGGTGAGCCACTGTGTGAGACAGAATGCTGGACTGGATGGGCTGTGGCCTGTTCCAGCAAGGCTGTTCTTATGTTCACTGAGTACCGCATTTATGCTTGACTGTAATTAACTTGATAGAATGTTATTGCTGGAAATTGGAGTTCAATTAATCTAACCTTATTTTATTTTGGGATGGAAATGCCTCATCTCAGATAAATAGCCATGTACATCTCATGGCAGTGCATTGCCTCTGACAAATACTTTCTACTGCTACCACATTTGTCTTAAATTTTAGCTGAAATCTGCGTCCTTTTGGTTTAATCCTGGCCTGAAGAGCAATAGACAGCAAGCATGTTACAGATCTTGAGATATTTAAATACAACAATTATGTTTTCTCTTAATCTCTTCTGCAGGCTAAAACATAGTTATTTTTTTCAGTCTTTCCTTGTATGACATTGCTTGAGAGTTTTCATTGCTCTGCTTTTCCATCTGGAGAACCTTTGAATATGACCTGTATCCAGGGAACTTGTTTATTGTCAATGCAGTCCAAGAATGATCTTGGGGTTTTCATTCTAGTTTTTAGGACTCATCTTATATTGGTGCCCTCTCAAAAAAAAGGCCATACATAAATATCTCATTAAATGAAGGTTTTGAGATACAGGTGAAAACTGTCAACAGTTCTTCTCAGGAATGGTCAGAGCAATCTAGAATTTCTCAGCTCCTTTTTTTTTTGGCATTCCTTAATTAAATTTGGAGTATTCTTCAAAAGAAAGTACACAGGAAGGTGTACCAAATAATAACACCTAGTTCAGTGATTGATTAACTCAGTACTTTAAACGACATGCTGATGCCATGTTTTAGTCTCTCCCTAACTTTATGCCGACTCTATGGGACACTTAGAAAATATTGAGGCATCTTGGTATCTGAAGTCAGTCTGAGCTTGGGAAGAGTCAATAATTCCCTCAGATTCAGAAAAGGAACAGGACTTTCTTGTCCTCTGTAGTCATTTTCCAGGACTCTCAACCTTGTCATGATTTGGCTTTGGAGGAAAGGTCTGGGGATGGACCAATGAACAAGAGGAGAATCTCTGATTCGGTTCCATGCATCCTTTCCCAATTCACACTTGGCTGTGGGGTAAAGGGCTTAGTCCCAGAGCCCCTTGCTGAAAGCTCAGTTATGATGTTATAAATAAATGCTCTCTCTTCCCAACTAGAGAGATCCTGAGCCAAAAGATTCAATGGCAAATATCCAGACCTTGTGCTTCTTCAGTGGACCTGCTTCCAATATACACCAAAGACTACAGCTGCCACATTTATTCTTGTGAAGTCAAGGCCACCTTGGAATAATATTTTAGGACACTTAACTGTGGTGGTAGAGGTGGGAAGAAGAAATCAGATTAAAGCAGAGGAAGAGAAATGAAAAGATTTGCAAAAAAATACCAGATGTGTTTATTTACCCCTGTGTTAAGGAGAAATTGGTAAAAGGAAAAAAAACCTGGCATAAATTGTAGAGTACTGTTTATAAAACTGGCTTAGCTGCTGAATGATAATTGGCTTCAGTAGATAAAAAGGAAAAATAGAAGAAATTAAAATTTGGTGATGATTGCATATGATTCTACCATACACACACACATGAGGAAAGAACTAAAAATGCAAATGGAGAAAAGCATGACTACCTTTAGGAAACTCTTTGACACTGACCTTTAGGTACTGGGAAGTGGAATAAATCAAAATCATTACATATCAGGTTGGAAAATTCGCTTGGTTCATTGAGTTGTATTCAGTTAAGTCCTCCAGATATTAGCTTACATTGGCAGAACACCAAGAAAGAGTTTCCTACAGTGGAAACCCCCTCCCCCTATTTGGGTACCCTTCAGAGCAAATTCTGGAGGCCTACAAGGAGAAATGCTGGCATTTGGGGAGTTGAAGCATTGGTTTTATAGTGGCATGGCAAATATACAGATTCTTAAAAGATGAGACACTAAGGGCAGAATCCTGTTCCCCTAAGATCTATTGTGCAACTGATTCTAGGCCAGCAAAATTGGCTCTCCAGATGTTCTTGGACTGCAGTTACCAGAAGCCCAAGTCAGTACACCTACTAATCAGGGCTTTTGGGAATTGAAGTCTAAGAACATCTGGAGAAACAAGTTTGCTGACCCATTCTAGGCCATTCATCATGCTGCCCCTGCATCCAACAGGAGATCAGTATTGTGCCTAACCAAGTAATGCCTGTTGAACAATCTATACCTATAAAAAGTGCCCTTAACCATTGGATTCGTTCAAAGGCTCCCGCACCAGGCCCAACCATCCCTAACCTAGCCCTCCACACTCACCATAACCCCAGCCTTCCCAATGCCGCAGGGTTCCAGTGGTCGCCAATGGGGCAGCCACCCCACGAATGTGACAAAAAAACCCTATGATTCCCAGAGTACTCTGTGCTGCGCAACCAATCAAGCTGAGGGACATGAGTGCAGAGGAGGCTGGGAAATCGTGGCGCGGCGGTTTTAATAGACAAACCACGCCAGCCCAAGAGAAAGACTTTCAAAAGACCCAGCCAGAGCCAGGAAAAGATAAGTATGGTCAATGAGGGGGGGGACACGGCCCCGGTAACCACACCGCCCCCCTGCCCCACCACCTAGCCACCGCTCCCTAACCTCCGCCGACCGCACTTACCCTTTGCCAGCTCCGGCTGGGTCTTTGAAAGTCTTTCCCTCCCATCACAGCCTTCTGCGTAGGGAGAAGCACCAGACTGTCCTTTGTCTCTGCAGGCGACGTGGCAAAGGACAGTCCAGTGCTTCTCCCTACACAGAAGGCCACGACAGAAGGGAAAGTGTTTTCCAGAGGGAACCGATTCATCTTCCTAGGAGGACGGAGGCCAAAAGATTCGGCGCCCGTCTTCCAAGGAAGACCAACACCTTAAAAATGGGAGACAAAGGCCAAGCATGGAGCACCGTTCTCAGCCTCTGTCTCCCACAACCACCCCATAGCGTGGGGGGGAGGATACCCCCCTCTCCCCCAAGCTTCGGAAAGACAGCAGGAAAAAAAATTCCCCTACAGCCTCGGAGGCTGGGACAAGCCGCCACCATAGCATGGGGGGTGGGGAAAGAGGATACCCCTCTCTTCCCCCCTGACCCATGCTTTGGCGAGGCAATGGGAAAACTATGTTTTCCCCCGCAGCCTCAAAGGCCTGCCCAAGCCGGCCCATAGCTTGGGGGAGGGGATACCCCCCTCTTCCCCTCCAAACCCAGGCTATAGCAAGGCACTGGCCAGCCCCCTGTAAAATAAATAAATAAATAAAAGAATTCCCCACCCCCACCCCAATGCAAAGATTTAACATGGCCTGGCCAGCAAGGCATGGCCACGTTAAACCCTCCCACCCACCCCCACCCCCACACACACACTAACACACACCCCAAAACAACAAAAAACTCACCTACAGGGAACAACCGAAAAAGATGTCCTCCCTGCACGAATGCCTCCACACTAAACGTTAGTGAATGTAGTCCACCAGAGGGTGCTGTTTTTAGTTAAAAATATTAACTAAAAATAGCTCCCTCTGGTGGACTACATTCACACACACACACACACACACACACACACACACACACACACACACACACCACTCCTGCCATAATAAAAAAAAATTAATGTGTGAGTTGGTGGTTGGAGTGGGTTTTTTTCCTAGGAGTGGTGGTTGTGCAAAACCAAAACCACCACAAACCACCAACACACACATTAAAAATGCCCAGCAAGGCCGGGCAAACTATGCTAGTGAATAAATAAAAAACATTCTTGTAGTTGCCCTAACACACATGCTTTTTCCAATGGAAGTTTGGCCCAAGAGACAGAGAGTTGGATAATGCTGGTCAAATAGTTATGCATCCAAATGAATTCAGATGTCAGTTTATGTAGATACTTTTTCTCTTTCCCTTCTTCCCCCTGTAGTCTTTTTTACCCCACAGCTGAGCACAGGAGCCATGTGCTAGCAGAGCTCTCACTGGATCAAGATACTTTCACATGCTTTCAAGAAGATTTCCTCTCCCCTGGCACTCATACTGAATCAACTTCGGAGGAAGTTCTGTAGGGTACCTAAGAGGGGAAGAAAAATATTGCTGTTGATCTCATGAACATCTTATCTTTACTGGTTTTGAAAGGGGTTTGTTGATTCCCACTGAGCTGGCTGGTTTGGTATTAAAAGAAATGTTTCAAGCCTATCTATTCTGGCAGGGATTTTTATGACATATCATGTTGTGTCTCATTGGGTATTTGTATTGAGCAATTGATTATTCATTGAATTCTTCAGCCAGCTTTCAGCAGACGACATCTGCCTTATTTGGCTTATGCTGTACTGGCTAAATTTTACCTTTTTGAGGGGGGGGGGACCATAATGTTTGCACACTCAATTGCATATTTGCACTTCTGAATTTAAATGTGGATTTATTTAGGAAATTGCTTTTTGAACACCGAAGACCATATCCCTTGTCAAAATAAAAGGCATGAATTCAAAGAAAACATTCTGCCTGGATGCCTTTTCATGCTGACATGCAAGTATTCATTTCTGTAGTGTCAGACTTTATTGTTATACTTTTGATTGATTTTGTAGAGCATTGCTTTTAAAATCTATTTGCATTAACACATGCAACAAGGTTTAATCCTTACTACATTTCATAGAATCATAGAATAACAGAGTTGGAAGGGACCTATTGGACTATTGAGTCCAAACCCCTGCTCAATGCAGGAATTCAAATCGAAGCAGATCTGACTATTGGTTGTCCAAATGTTTCTTGAATGCCTCTAGCATTAGAGTGCTCACCACCACAAGGTAACTTGTTCCATTGTCATGCTGCTCTAACAGTTAAGAGGTTTTTTCCTGATGTTCAATCAGTATCTTGTTCCTTGTAGTTTCAGCCCATTATATTGTACCCTGCATGCTGGGATGAGCAAGAATAGATCCTGCCCTTCATCTTTATGATTTATCTTTGAAGTATTTGAAAAGTGCTATCGTATCTCCTCTCAGTCTCTTTTTCTCAAGAATAAATATTCCCATTCTTTCAGTATTTCCTCATAGGGCTTGATTTCCAGTCTCTGATCATCTTTGTTGCTCTCCTCTGAACCTGGTCCCATTTGTAGGCATCCTCCTTAAAGTTTGCTGTCCAGAACTGGACACAGTACTCTAGATGTCTTATGACTAGAGCCAAAAAAAATGGGGGACAAGTATCTCATGGGATATGGAGACTATACTTCTGTTCATGCAGCTTAAAGTTCTATTTGCCATTTTTGGAGCCACATAGCACTGTTGACTCATGTTCAATTTATGATCTAGAACAGGGATTCTAAACCTGTGGCCTGCAGGCCGGATGCGGCTTGTGGTGCCATTTCATGTGCCCCCCCCCACCGCCTCCACCACACCCAGAAGTGCCATATGGTGGAGGAATGGCAAAATAGCTGTGGTCCCCCCCCCCCTCGAAGCTGTCTGAGGGAGCATGACCTGGCCCCTGGCTTTAAAAGGTTGAGAACTCCTGATCCTAGAACAATTCCAAGATCGTTCTTGTTTCATCGTATTACTGAGCCAAGGATTTCCCCATATTGTAATTGTGCATTTGGTTTTTTTCCTCTAGATGTAGAGAGAATTATTATTTGTTACTAAATATAAAACATAGATTTAAAAACAAACAATATTAAGGGTAAAATCTTGGACACACCTAGGACTAAGTAGCTATACATAGGATTGCTCGGCACATGACACAAGGAACTAATCTTAAATTTTGAAATCATCCTCAATTTAATTATACAGTATCTGTCTTTTGATGGAGGCTGAATTGTACTGAAAGGATATCCTGAAAATATTATGAACTGAATGTTTTCTATTTCCCATGTCTTTTTCATTCAGCTTAATAAATACTTGAATCTAGTTGTTCAGCATCCTGTCGACCTTCCTAGTGAAGATCCCAGTAGGCCTGGGCTAGGCCACCAGGACTGGGGGATGCATCCTGGTATGGCCTCGCCTCTGGCACCCTGGGGTGCAAATAATAATTTTATTATTATTTTATCCGCTCAGCACACTGCACTTCAGATTAAGCCATTGCTCCAAGCAACCTCCTTCAGCTTGGAGCAATGGTTTATTCTAAAGTGCCGTGCACTGGGCAGAGCAAGTGAGGAGATGACCAAGCAGTTCTCGGGGGCAGCCTTCCAGTCCAGCATTCTGTCTCACACAGTGGCTCACCATTTGCTTCAGGGGATCCCAAGCAGATGCCTTCACCTGCTTAGGATTCCATGGAAATGGCATTGAGAGATATCCTGCCTATCTCCCCAACCCAGAGGTTGTCCTTAGGTATCCATAATTATAGTCATTGATACCCTTGTCCTCCATGAACTTGTCTAATCCTTTCTTAAAGCTGTCAAGTCTGACAGCTGTCACCACTTCTTCTGGCAGAGAGTTCCATAGACCAATGATCCTCTGGGTGAAAAAGTACTTTCTCTTATTTGTTTGAGAACTAGTACCCAAAATTTTCATGGAGTACCCCCTAGTTCTAGTTTTTCCTTATCTACTTTGCCCACACCATGCATGATTTTATAAACTTCAATCAGGTCACCTCTTAGACGCCGTCGTTCAAGAGTGAAGAGGCCCAACCATTGCAGCCTCAGATGGTAAGGAAGGTGTTCCAGTCCCCTAATCATTCTGGTTGCCCTCCTATGCACTTTTTCCAGCTCCATAATATCCTTCTGGAAGTATGGCGACCAGAACTGTACACAGTATTCCAGATGGGGCCTCACCATAGATTTATAAAGAGGCAAAATGACACTTGCTAACTTATTATCTATACCCTTCCTAATGATCCCGAGCATTGAGTTTGCTTTTTTCACTGCTGAGGCATACTGGGTTGACACTTTCATTGAGCTGTCTACCAGGACAAAAAGGTCCCTTTCCTGGTTTGTCGCAGAGAGTTCAGACCCCATCAGTTTATTAATGTAATTGGGGTTTTGCAGGGGTCCCAGTACTGAACCTTGGGGGACCCCACTCTTTACTTCCTTCCACTTGGAGAAGTGTCCATTTAGTGCTACCCTCTGTTTCCTGTCCCTTAGCCAGTTGCTGATCCAGGTCAAGACCTGTCCATTTATTCCATGACTGGTAAGTTTATTCAAGAGCCTTTGGTGCGGGACCTTGTCAAAAGCCTTCTGAAAGTCCAAATAAACAATGTCAACTGGATCCCCCTTATCCACATGATTGTTAACACTCTCAAAAAATTCCAACAGATTAGTGAGGCATGATTTGCCCTTGCAAAAGACATGTTGGCTTTCCTTTAGCAGCGCCTTCTCTTCTATGTGCCTATTAATTCTATCTTTTAGGATGGTTTCCATCACTATACCTGGTCCCAGTAGTATAATACAAAGGGATTGCACTGCTTGTGCTGTAGTTGCTGTTGTACATGCAGTACTCTCCATGAAGATAAACTGTTCTCTGCTTAAACAGCAGCAATGCTTGCACAAATGGCATTATTCAGCTTTCCAATGCTGGTGGGACTTTGTCTCAATGAGATCTCAGTAGGATATTGGCCATTGATGTCAACAAAATTTTAAGGCTTCCTAGCTCCAAATAGTACAAATTCTGATGTCAAAAGAGTCTGCTGGCTGCAACCAGGCAGTAACTGTTAACATTTGCTGCTGCAAACTGTATAAAGGGAAGCCATGAGAAACTGAAATATGAAACAAGCCAACTTAAGAGCACATAGGTCTTGAAATAAAATGACACCTGGTCTACACTTCAACTCTTGTGTTGTTGCTGTTTCTCCAAACAGTTTCCTCAGTTCATCTCCTTGTGGAACATCTCTGTTTCAGTGGTAAAGAAGCTCACCTTGTTAGCTGGAAGGCCGGCAAGTCGGCAGTTCAAAACCCGGGTACTGCATGCTGGATTGAGTGCCTGTCTCTGTCCCAGCTCTTGGGGACATGAAAGGAGCCTCATTTGGGTGTCCCCTGAGCGGAGTTTCTCCCGCAAAAATCCTTTCAACCCAGAATAATTTCTGACATGAAATTATTATTATCATCTCTGTTTCCACATCATGTCACAGCAGTGACTGTTTGATATATCATTATCTGTTTGCTCCTTCATCTATGCTTGAGAAATAGGTATGGGACGGTAGGTCTTGCTCCGTGCCAGTTTTCCACTCTCTGGACAGACTTATTCATAAAAGACAAAGTCATCCTGCCTTTCTTCTGAGGAGCACAGAGTAACATGCTCAGTTCTCAATTCATGTCCATTTTATTCTGAGAGAACAGTGACTAGACCAAGGTCATACGGGTGAGCAGGTGTTTGATATGGACTCTCTGGTTCTGTTTTGGCACTGTGACTGGCTCTATTTTGTATGGTATCACCAGAGTATTTAGTTTCCTACCTTATCTTTCCTATGTTGCCCCTTTCTTCGCTTAATACCTACAGAAACTTTGAGAAAGTCATGAAATTGGCTACATCAGTAGGGGTGCAGGAGGAGATTTATATATATTATACATCTCTTGTATCATTAACTTACTTTTTCCTCTACCATACATCTTCTCTAACCAGTTCATTAACCTAATAATGTCTTTTTTAAAAAAAACATAATTCCTGCACATTTTCTTTCAAATTTAGAAATTTCTCTAATTCTAATTCAGGTTTTAATGGAGAAATTTCCAGAACTATTTTTTCTATGCTTATTCCAGATTTGTAACATATTTCTAAGAAAATAATTTCTTTCTTTTTCACCATATTATTTTTATAATAATAATAATAATAATAATAATAATAATAATAATAATAATAATAATAATAATAATAATAATAATAATAATTATTATTATTATTATTATTATTATTATTATTATTATTATTATTATTATTATTTTAGATCCCACACTTTCTCAGCTGAAGCCGATTCAAGGAGGTCATTACAACATGTAGATATCATACAATACAATAATAAAGAAGCATGAAAAGTAAATTCGATACAATAATCAAGTCAATAATAAACATAAATTAATCAATACAATATAAAAAGAATATTCTCACTATACAGGTATTCACCAATTCCCTGTGATTCCAAATTACACCAAAAGCCAGTATACAGATTTAATAGAAAAACATGCTTTAAGCCACAAATTCTACCAAAGAGAAGACGAAAGCCCTATGAAGATGGATAATTTTCAGGTGGGAACTCTCCATTGAAGGAAATGTGTACATAGGTGAATAGAACCACTAGATCTCATTGTGGTTTCAACTAGAGAGTTGCCTGTGGAAATTAGATCTGCTTCCTTGGTATTTCATAAACAAGTCCCAATTGCACAGCTGGCACTGAGTTGGGTGGGCTTTGCTCCTTACCCTCCCAATTTCCCCTGTGTGGTAAAGATCAGAGCAGAGTGAAGCCCACTGCCACCCTAGTTGTAGTACCTGTCAGGGAAGCCCTGGTTGATGCTGCAGATAGGAAGTCTGTGATATCAGAAAAGGTGATCCACACCAGCACCTGGTGGGCAAGGTGGTGGTGACTTGGCCCAGGACCCTAAAATGCTTCCCCACCTCAACCAATGTGATACTGCTGTGGATTTGGAGTGGCTCTCATTCTGATCTCATGTCAGTGGTCTCCACTATACTAGTTTCTCTCAAAGTACTTTGCTGGATGATTATGAGTGTTCTAAACAAAGAAGAAGGCAAGTTGATTTGCTGAGAAATGATAAATATCAGCCCTGTCTATCACTAGTTTTCTAAGTGGAGAATTACAGAAACCATATAACACATTCAAGTTACAGCTGTCATCTCTTTCTCTTTCAAAGCTGCTGCTTCTAGCCTTTCCACAAGTATGGACATATCCATAATTTTAGAAAACAACAAAGGGAGATCAATGCATATGTGTACTTTTAATTAGTTTTTTTATTCATTCTGTGTCTGGGCACTATGAAAAACTGTGTAAGTGACTGAATTTGGCTGAAATTGTTCATTTCGAAAAGCCATGTTTAAAATTAGTAAGCAGGAGATATAGACTTGGGTTGAATATTAGCAACAGCAATAGCGATTACAGTTATGTGCTGCCCCGTAGGACTTAGTGCACTCTCTGGGCAGTTCACAATCATAAGTATGATTACTCAGTCGTGAAGGTCTCCTGGAGTCTTGTTTTTATGAACCAAGTGATTTCAAGTTCTATTGAAGAGATACCTGGCACAGTGGTTAAATTGCTGTACTGCAGCCAAACCATAGTGCATTTGATCCTGATGGAGATCAAGGTTGACAAAGCCTTCCATCCTTCTGAGGTTGATAAAATAAGTACCCAGCATGTTGGTGGTAAAATGCTAATTAACTTGTAAACTGTCCAGAGAGTGCACTAAGCACTATGGGATGGTATATAAGTGTAATGGCTATTGATATACCTGGGTTATTTAGTGGGTTGAGAAACTGGTGCAATTGGAGGGTGGCAATTCAAAGTCACCACAGGGAAGGGTGATGGTCCCCAAGTGGATTAAATCCCACTTGAATCCATCTTGGTGGAAGCCATCAGCAGCATCAATACTGCTGAGAAGGACTTTGTGTGCCAAAAGGTCTCAGGCCGAGAAAGTGACTCACAGAACTGGATCAGTCATACGGATGTCCAGAGATGCGGAAGGCAGATGAAAAGCCACGGCATGATATTCACAGGACAGTCTTCATGGCTGATCACCATGATGATCACCAAAATTGACTTTAAAAGCTAGAACTTTGTTGCTGTCATACTCAATTTCTGTACTTGTTTGGGGCTGCAGTGCATTGTGCCGCCACCGCCATGGTAGTTCTGCTGCCATGCGGTGCCCTCGGTCAGCCGCAGCCTTGAGGGTGGAGCAGTGGACCAGTGACCCCCTGCAGTAGGAGCTTGGCTTCAAAATCGCTGCCACCACCACGGACGCTCTGCCGTCTTCATGATATGGTCAGGATGCATACATTTTTTGCTGATACTAATTGCTTCCTATTGTAACTGATATTGATAGGTAATTGTGTGGATGTTTACATTTCTCCTGTTGAATTAATGTTTTGTTACTGTAGCTGATATTGTGACAGTATTATGTAAATCTGTAACTTGTAGCTTGTGATATTGCACTATAGCACTGTGATGTGGTACTGTTTATGAATCTGTATACTGGATTTTGTATATTGAATTTTGTATTGTATTTTTGACTCTCAGTATTAATTGTACTTATTGTATATTGCATTATTGCATATTGTATTTATTGTCCGCTATGTAAACCACCCTGAGTCGTTCGCCTGAGTGGGTGGTATAAAAGCTTGAAAATTAAATTAAATTAAAATATTTGGAATTGGATACGGCACAAGAAGAAGTAGTTCAAAGTCCTTGATGAAACTGCAAACCCTTAACTGTTGCCTGGGAAGGATGGTCAAAAAGGAGGAAAGAATAAATTTGGAAATATTCTTTGCAGATTGGTGTTATCTCTTTTGGAAGGAATGTAGCCAATGTCATAAATCACTCTGGTTGGAGTGTCCTGGTACTGTATTAGTGACTAATTAAGTGAACTGGTTTCAGCTGAAGAGAAGGGAGGGGGAAGAGTAAAATTACTTTAATAAAAGTTACTCCCTTCAGGAAGGTTTGAAAACCTGGTTGGTGAATACTCTGGAAGATGGATAATAGGTATACAACTGGTATGGAAAGGTCTTTGTTTTGCTTTACTTCCCTGAGAAGACAGTTATGCTTGTCTGCTATTTTGTCAGTCAGTTTGCCCTCTGTGGATGCTCTAAATCAGGGGTTCCCAACCTAAGGCCCATGGGCCATATCTGGCCCATGGTGCCATTTCATGTGTCCCTCTCGCCTCCAAGGGCATTCAGGAAACAAAATGACCACCCCTTTGAAGCTGTTGGGACAAAATGTCCACCCCATCATTCAGCCAAGGGAAAATGACCATCTGGACCTTGAAGCTGACTGAGAGAGTGTGACCCAGGCCCCGTCTTGAAAAGGTTGGGAACCCCTGCTCTAAACACTAGTGAAGCAATGGAGATGGCCACCCTGCTTTTGTGTACCACCATCTACTATTATACCTCTGCCTAAAAAGCCTAAGATAGATAGTCTGAATGACTTCCACCCTGTGGCGCTTACATCTGTCATAATGAAATGCTTTGAAAAGTTGGTGCGGAACCGTATTATGGCTTGTTTACCAGTTGGACTTGACCCTTGTCAATTTGTATATAAGAGAAAAAGATCCATGGAGCATGCTGTGGCTACGGCCCTACATGCTGTTCTGACCCATTTGGAGAAACAAGGAACTTATGCGAGACTGTTATTTGTAGATTTTAGTTCTGCTTTTAATACTATTCTTCCACATAGACTGGTGCCCAAATTATTAGATCTGGGGCTTCTGCCATCCTTATGCAGATGGATACTAGATTTTCTATCAGATCGTTCCCAATGGATCAGGATGGGCTCTCATGTCTCTGCGGATCTCAGGATAAGTACGGGGACGCCGCCGGGGTGTGTGCTGAGCCCGCTTCTGTACACCCTTTACACATATGATTGTGTTCCCAGTTACCCCAGCAATAAGATCATCAAGTTTGCAGACGACACAACGGTGGTGGGTCTGATTACTGCTGGGGAGGGGGAGTCGGCTTACAGGAATGAGGTTGAGATGCTGACGGAGTGGTGTAGGGAAAACAATTTATTCCTCAATGTAAAAAAGACAAAAGAGATCATTGTGGACTTTAGAAAATGCAAATTGAACATCCAGCCACATATTATTGAAGGGAATTGTGTGGAACAGGTCTTGGTGTTTTGATTTCTGCGAATGGAGCTGAGGGATGATCTAACATGGGGAGCAAACACCAAAGATCTGATGAAGAGAGCACAGCAGAGGTTATACTTCTTGAGAATCCTCAGGAAGAACAATAATCTTTCAAAGGACCTGCTGTTGGCATTCTACCACTGTACCATAGAGAGTGTGTTAACCTATGGTCTGTGTGTATGGTTTGGGAGTTGTACAGCTAGGGAAAGAACAATGCTGTCCAGGGTCATAAAGACTGCGGAGCGGATAATCGGGCATCCTCTTCCCACTGTAGATCAAATCTATGCCACCAGGTGTTATAAGAAAGCTGTAGAGATTGCGCAAGCACCCCGGAAATGACCTCTTTCAGCTTCTGCCTTCTAGAAGAAGGTATAGGGTCATAAAGACCAGGACCAGCCGCTTGAGAAATAGTTTCTACCCAAAAGCGGTTCTGGCTTTGAATACAGTGCAATGCAGTCTATGAGGGAGCTTCTGTATATAGTTTTTAGAGTTTTTAGGGGTTTAGAGTTTTTAGAGTTTTAGAGTTTTTAGGAGTTAAATGTGTATATGTGGGGTGGGTGTATGTTGATAATTTTGTATAGTTGTATTTTGTTTAGGTTTTGTTTAGTGTTTTTCCCCTCAATCTCGTTGTTCTGTGCAGGACAATGACAATAAAGACTTATCTATCTATCTATCTATCTATCTCCTCCTCCATGGTGAAGCCATGGTGGCAGCTGGCAGCCACTGGTCAGGGGCTCCACAGTTGTTCCAGGTTAGCTAAAACCCTCCAGCTTGCTCGGGGCTACCAAGTTTCAATCTAAGAAGTTATCACCAGGGAGACACTATAGCTTTGCAGGCGCACCCCCCCCCCCCAATAATGGACTCAGACACAAATGAAAGTGGATAACGGCATTGGGCCACATTTATTGATTCATGCCCTAGTCCGAATTATAAATTTCTATTGGTAAAACGAACAATCATCATTCTTAGGGCAAGCAGGCCGAAGTAACACTGGTAAGGTACCACCCAAAATTGCCAACGGCAATTGTTACAATGTATCTATTTGTATCAATTTGTTTGTTGACAACAAACAAATTGTTGACCGTAGTCAATATCTAACTAATGACCCCACCCTCTGACGTGTATCCGTAAAATCACCGGGTGATTCCAGCTGTCTAGTGGTAACCATCACCCCCTCGCCTGGTTCGTCGTTGACCAGACAACGTTTAAACAACTTATGCCTATCTAGTGTTGTCCAGTCAATTGCGAACCTGCCGGATACCTGTGGGTCATAAATGTTTACCTTACCAGTGCTACCCGCCAATGTGACCAAAGTCAACAGCAGCACAGAACAAACCCCTATATCAAACCATAGCAACAGTGTGGGATGGGCGAAAAAGCCAGGACTCAAGGGCCAATTGCGAGTCCCAGCCAAAAATTCCCACCCGGCCCCGAAGCGACCAAGAAATCACACTGTTAACTAGGGAGGGGGTGGAGGGGAAAAACCTCTCCGCTCCGTCGCTTCGCCAAAATGGCAGCACGGCTGCCTCGTGGCCAGCCCTTTTATTAGGGTGCTGGCCACGCCCCTAACTACCCGGATGGCTTCGTCCGGTGGGGGGGGGGCGCAAAGAGCGCGGCGGCCATTTTGGCGCCACGCTTCCATTGCAGGCGCACCCCCCCAATAATGGACTCAGACACAAATGAAAGTGGATAACGGCATTGGGCCACATTTATTGATTCATGCCCTAGTCCGAATTATAAATTTCTATTGGTAAAACGACCAATCATAATTCTTAGGGCAAGCAGGCCGAAGTAACACTGGTAAGGTACCACCCAAAATTGCCAACGGCAATTGTTACAATGTATCTATTTGTATCAATTTGTTTGTTGACAACAAACAAATTGTTGACCGTAGTCAATATCTAACTAATGACCCCACCCTCTGACGTGTATCCGTAAAATCAGGGGGTGATTCCAGCTGTCTAGTGGTAACCATCACCCCCTCGCCTGGTTCGTCGTTGACCGGACAACGTTTAAACAACTTATGCCTATCTAGTGTTGTCCAGTCAATTGCGAACCTGCCGGATACCTGTGGGTCATAAATGTTTACCTTACCAGTCCTCCCCCCCACACGGGGAGGCTTCCCAAAAGGCTCACCGCCCCCCCCAGACCGTCAGCTCGGTCAACAGGCCTGCTCGCCAGTCTACTAACAAGAGGTCCATACCTCCCTGCGACAGATGGGCCCCCTCCCCTGAACAAAGCTCATAATTTTGCAGACTGATGGTGGGGAGGCGAATGACGCGTCCCCAACCCTCGTCAAAGGAACCGGGCAATAGCCCCAGAGCGACGAGCTCGGTCAAGAGCCTGGAGGCCAAACGCTCCCATGTAAGCGTACTGCGGTATCATGTCCGACCAAATGAGGGGTGTGGCGGGCCACACATAATGTGAGTAGGCCAGGTGACTGCAAATCGCAAGCTTCCGGATAGGCCAGAGACCTGTCCGAAACCATTGCCCCCAAGGTGAATAACCAGGACATCAGGCGAGTCAGCATCCCTGATGTAGAAAAGGAATGGCAACAGTTCCCGCCATAACATGCCGCACTTACCACACCACCTGAGACGTGCGGGTGCACCCAGTCCCAGTCGGGGTCCCACTCTGTCGCCGCAGCGTAACGCGCTGCCCTGTGCAGCGTAACGCGGTGCCCTGTGCACGTGGCAACGGCCCACCAGCCATACTGTCACCGGTGTAAAACGACACCCAGGGTCTGTCAAGGAAAAAAGGGGGGTGAGAAACATTGCAGTGACTAAACTGGTACTCACGGTTGAAGAGGGTGAACACAAAAAATTGAAAACAATGTGATCCCCACCTTCCCATTCGGCGCATTTCAGCCCCAGAGTACCCAAAAGCAGCTGCAGTAGAAACCGCCCTTATCCTGAAGGAATGGACGCCGAAACAAGCCCCCAGGAGGCCCCCACTGGCTCGGGCTTTCCCATTCACCTTCCAAACTGAAATTTAGTGAGGGGAAACCCACCCTGGTGACAGAAAAACGGGCCTTGGTGCGTGCCACACAGTGCAAGAAACTCCTGTAGGGCACCAACCGGACAGATGTCTTCCAAGGAACATCGTAGCAGTATTACTCAACTGCCTACGCCGTGCTGATCTGTTTTAGAGGAGCATATCCTCAACTGAGCCCAATCATTGCAAACATAGACATCTTCGAGTTCCAGTGCCCTACAACTTGCATCCGCCTTAGACAGCATCACAAGCTCGCTGATGCGGAGCGCTCCAAAAAAGGCCACCGTTGTAGCCACATGAAACAGGGCTGCCTCATACCTATCGAAACATAGGTCATGCCAGCCCCGTGCCAGTTGGGTAAGAACCCCAGGGGAAATTGGGTGGCGGTCATCCAGGCTACGCCCACGTTCCCGCACCCACCCCTCCAAAAATCGTCTCACACGGAAATCAGCGGTACTATCCGCATGACCTCCCACCTTGGCCATAAAAGCCAGCGCTGACAGCCTGGATGCTATGGTGCGGGGTGCAAGGCCCTGGGCATGCAGGTAAACCATGAAACGGAGGATGTGGGCCACCGGGATCGGCCAGGTATCTGGCAGCTGAAATTGTGTACAAAATGTCTGACAAGAAACTAATGCATGGTGATACGCCTTACACGTGCGTGCCGCCAGCGACATGCCGATCGCCCGGTTCACCTCTCCTTGCTAAAGGCCCATATCTCATCCGGGAGTGGCGAGGGCAATTCCTCCGCATCCGGGGCCAAGGCGTGGAACCGGGAGATCTGCAGGCGGGACAAAGCGTCAGCAATATCGTCATTGACCCCCGGGACATGCCTGGCCCTGAACAGTACATTGAGGCGCAGGCTGCGCAATACAAACTGGCGCACCAGGTCCATGACCTTGGGAGATTTAGAAGTCTGTGAGTTGACAATGCGGTCAACGGCCGCATTGCCACACCAGAAATGCACCACCGAGTTGGCCCACTCTTCACCCCATAGCATCAAAGCCCCCAGTATGGGAAAATTTTCCAAATATGTGAGATCTCTCAGGCGACCAGTGCCTGACCAGGCTGGTGGCCACCCACCATAGGCCCACTTCCCATAGAAGTACATCCCATAACCCAGGGATCCAGAGGCATCAGACTGTATCTGAAAGCGAGGTGAAGCCAGAAGGTCAGACCTCCAAAATGAGACCCCATTGAACTCCCTCAGGAACTGGAGCCATATGTGCCTATCTGCCCTGATGCCCCGTGTCAGTCTCACCCTGTGATGGGGCCTGGGTAAGCCTGTCATGGCGTCGCACAAGCGCCGAGCAAATGCCCTGCCAGGTGCGACCGCCCTGCAAGCGAAGTTAAGGTGGCCATGTAGCACCTGCCATTCCCGAAGGGATGCCTTGCGCTTAGCCAGCAATCCCAAAATGAGGGCCACTATCCTGGACACCTTTCCCCCTGGCAACCCAGACGTCTGCGCTACTGTGTCAATCTCCACCCCCAAGAACACCAGCTCAGTAGATGGGCTTTCGGTCTTTTCGGGCGCCAAAGGGACACCAAGTTCCTCCATTAGCGTCTGAAATGTGTTGAGGAGACGTGTGCACGTGTCCCAGCCCCGTTCATCCCCGGACAAAAGTCATCCAGGTAATGGGCTACAGACCGAAACCCTGACCTGCGTACAAATGCCCACTGTAGGAATGTACTGAAATGCTCGAAGGCCGAGCAGGATATGGAACAGCCGAAAGGCATGGCTTTGTCAAAATAATATTCCCCCGGAATTTGAAACCCAGCAACTCGAAGTCACCCGGGTGCACCGGCAGGAGACGGAAAGCCGACTTGATGTCGCATTTAGCTGACAGTGCACCCGGGCCACAGGAGCGCACATGCGCAATGCCTGATCAAAGGATGCACACCCGACATAGCAAAGGTTATCAGGAATAGCATCACTAACCGACCGGCCGGCTGGGTAGGACAAGTGATGAATCAGGCGGAAATCGCCCGGGGACTTCTTGGGCATTAGTCCCAGTGGGGATACTTTAAGGTTGCGAAACGGGGGTGCAGGAAAAGGGCCAGCGACCCTGCCCGCATCAATCTCCTTATTAATGCTGGCGGCAGCCACCTCCTCCCTTCCCCTGGGTGACAAAAGGTTGGGTGCGTCTTGAGGGGACCTATCCCCAGTGAAAGGAATACGAAACCCCAGTTGAAAATCATGAAGCAGGGAATCTCCGTCTGCCCTCTTCGGGCACAATGCGAGCCAATGCTCCAGCATGTCCACATTAACTGGGGAGGGGGCCTTTGGTGGACCTGCTCCCTCAGCGGCAGTCCTACCTGCCCCCTGCCCACCCCTACCCCCGCCCCGAAGTCCTCCCGGCCTGGGACAGGCGGAGGCAGCATGGGGGCCAGAACAAGAGGGGCACTCATGCCTGTACTTGCAATTTTTCCTGTTGCAGGAACCATTGGACGAGAAGGTCCAGCACAGCAGGCAGGCTGGAACCCCCCCCGCCCCGCCACCTGGCGGGGTACCTGTACTGGGGCCGCTCGTTGGACTGCATGTCCACAATAGCATCTCTCCCCAGGCGCTGGGCGCGTGAGGGTCATATACAGAAGCCACAGCTTCTCACAGGGCTCGTCCCACCTCATCTCTGGGTGCAGTGGAAACTTCATACGGAATTCCTCGTCGTAAGCCAGCCACGACGGACCCGGGAAGTCAACCCTTGCCCGGTAAATGTTGTCTAAATACAGTACCATCGAGATGGCCAGATCCGGCCTGGCCCTGAGGTAAACAGCCATGTAAATTAGGTATGCTGGCAACCAATTTGCCCACATACGTGGCGGCTTACGACGACGTGCCTGCTCCTTATCCTTCTCGTCCTGCCCTTCCCCCTCCTCCTTGGTAGGTTCCCTGTTAAGAAGGGAGAAGATGTCCACGTACTCACCCCTCCAAATCTTTCCCTTAGTGGATTGGGCCAGAAGGTCCCCTAGGGGCAAGGAATACCCTGCTGTCGGCAATGCCGACACCAGCACAGAGGGAACTGCGGGCAAAGCAACGGGGGCCTGAACCAACCCGGGCACCCCCAACACATTCCCCACCGCATAGGGGGGGCGCCACCCCAACCCGGGCCCCGGGTCAGGGATGAAGTCGCCGGGTGGGCCGGAGGCGGCTGCACCGCTGCACCACCCGTGCGAAGCCATGGCCACTGAAATGCCCCCCCCCCAGGGAAGTCAGTTGTGTGGGTGCACTAGCTTGAACTGCATACTCACCCGATGCACCCCCACGGGCCGCCCCCACCGGGGGTTCCGGCCCGCTGGGGGCGTCGGAGCTCACGACCGAAGCTGAGCTCGTCGCCGGGGCCAGATCAGCACAAGTCTGCTGCGCCTGCTGAGTGGGGAGCTGCGAGGCAGTGGCCGCCACCGGCCCGCGCGCCTCAAGCAGCTCGACCCGACCCGCCACCTGCCGCTGCCCGGCAGCCAAAGGATCAACCTGGAAACCGAAAAGGCGCCCCCGCTTGATTGGCCCCTACCAGGGATGCATCGAGGGCCGCTACGCGGGCCAGAAAGGCCTCCATGTTAATATATCCCCCAGCCCCAACCGGGGGCAAAAGGGCCGGCCGGCCCACAGTAACGGGCACCTGTCCAGGTCCCTGGGCCCCGGGGGCCAGATACGGCCAAGAGCCCCTGCTCGGCCCTTGAGGGGCCGTGGGCATGCCCTGCCACGGCAGGGAAAGCCGCACGGACCATGCCCGGGGTAGTGGTCATCGTGTGTGGGCCAAGGGCCGAGGCCCCAGCCGAGTCAGCCTGCGCGCGCCACGCATCGGGCCAAGGGGCCACCGATCCCATCCCACCGGTCCCGGTGGGCTCTGCCAAAGGTGGCTGCTGCGCGGGCGCAGTCGCGGTCCTCCGACCCGGCTGACGCCCCCGCGCCGATCGAGCCACGTTAGCGGCTGCCTTCTTCTTCGAGGGCATAGCTGAGTTAGCTAGGAAGCCTACGAATAGAAAAAAGCTGCCCAAAAAGGCTTCCCTTGAAAGGACACGAGCGACGGAGGTAAGAGGGAAAAACTTCTCCGCTCCGTCGCTTCGCCAAAATGGCAGCACGGCTGCCTCGTGGCCAGCCCTTTTATTAGGGTGCTGGCCACGCCCCTAACTACCCGGATGGCTTCGTCCGGTGGGGGGGGCCCGCAAAGAGCGCGGCGGCCATTTTGGCGCCACGCTTCCATTCTCCATGCCTGACAGCAGGTAGTGGGCCATAGTGGTGATTGCTTATGCTGTCATCTTCCTAATTTCCTGCCCAATCTGGGAAGCTCTGCTGGTATCATAATCAACCTGGCCAGGTACAACCACCTTTAGTGGCAGTGTTCCTTTCAGGGCTGTTTTCGCAGTCCCCATTCACCCCAAAGCATGGGTTGTTTATGAGTAGGGTGTGGTAGAAATCATGTTGTGATGCCCATGGCTTCACTTCTGAATCCTCCAGCTACATGAGTGCTCACTACCATGTTGACCTTTATTCTTTATTTCCTTTATTTCTTATGAAAATACCACTAGAGGAAAGGATATCTAAAATTTATAAGCTCTTGACAAATGAAAGCTGGCAAGATCTAAAACCATATAAAACAATGGAAAATAATAAAGGAGTAAGTAGAGTGACTTGAAGTTTTATTTGAGCTGGAGTCTTTGGACAATGTAGTACATTGTGTGCAGAGACCACTTATATAGCTCTATTATTAACTTTGTTAAACAGGCCATTGCTTACTGAAAACATCTGTCCATTATGTGCATTAAGTGAACAACAGTTATGGTAGTGATTCCATAATTTTACTGGTTTTACGCACGTGGAACATCTAGCCCCAGAGAGCAGTAGTTGCATTCTGTTCTATCATCTGCAGAGCAGTTAGTCATGCTGCAGTGACTTTGTTTTTGAGATACATCTGTGCAGACCTGAGTGGCGACAACAGATCCTCCTCTCCCTTAGGCTCTGATGTAAAAGCAGTTGAGCTACAGCGATAAGGAAGGCTTCATTGGACTGATCATGGATGGAGCTCCTGCTTTAAATTTCAAATTCCTTGGCGAATTTAAGCAACCAGCACAGAGAAGTGAAAATAATTTGATAGGGAATTAGGATGCAAAGGAATCCTGTTAGGAATAATATCAACAATAAATGCATTCATTGCAGACTTTTCTCAACCAAATGATACAGAATCTCATGCTATTATGGTAGTGATGTTGATGTACAGTAACAGCACTTTCACTGAAAGATGGGTTTCAGCAGTATATATATATTTTTCATTTCCTAAACACAGTACAGAAATTAAAGAATTAAATGGACCTTGATTATGTCTACTTTGACACATAATTGCAAAGATCCTGTTGCTTTGTGTTGTAATTCACAGTTTCTGTAGGCCCACCTGAATGAATGGAAAATATGGAACAGTTGATTCACTAAAGCCCCAGTGGTTCAACGGCCCTACTCTACTTCTATTCATTATGCTAAGCAACTGGATTTTGGCTAATGTCTAATAGTTACAATCAAATGGAAGACATCATGGGGAGGGAAGAGAAAACAACCATATTTAGAAACCAATATTTAGAATACCATTTATGTACATTTCACAAAGCAGCAATCCTTAGTTCCCTGATGAGCAGGGAGCAGAATATTTGAATATACAATCCTTGGATACTTGAGTAGTTTGTTCTTTGAGGAAGGAAAGGTAAAGGAAGCTCATTGACAAAAGTGGTCTTCTTATCACATTATTCTTTCTGGGAATCGAGAAATCTGAGCTCCTCAGCTTTGTGGAAGGAGTCTCATTGTGGAAGGAGACATTCTTGAGGGGAGCCCTCAAAGGCCAACTGAAAATAAGCAAAAATATTAGCTATACTGTACCTCATTATAATTCTCCCAGGGACACAAATTAAAATAAGGGAATTCACACACCCTCTAACTCACTTACTGACTGAATAGGACTAAGATGAACAGGCGTTTACCTGTTCTTTAGAGTTCTCAGGGGTGTGTCTTGGCTCCATTTCATTTCATGGACACTGGAGTGCCACATCCTCACCCAAAATATATATATATATATATATATATATATATATATATATATATATATATATATATATATATATATTGACACACACACACAGGGATCCCCTATACACCATTTCCAGTGCCTGCAGGCTTGTAGTCATCAAAAGCTGCTTCCAGGATAAACATCTGATATGATGAAGAGGCTAACAAGCCCCTTCAGCATCTTGTATATTGGAATTAAATACTTCTGCTGTTCCCCTGCAGAGGGGCAGGGAAAGTGTAATTATTTTTCCCCTCCTACCCACTGGATCAGTGAGGAGAGTAAATGATTTCCCCTTTTATCATCAGTTGAAACCTTGGCTGTGAGCAGTTCAATTGGCAATAAAAGGAGGAGAAATATATTTTTTACCCTCCTAAATGATCCAGCACTACAATGATCAGCTAGGAGTGGGGAGATAATTGTACTTTCTCTGCCCCTCTGTAAAGGGGCAAGGGAAGTGTTGTGCTAGATGTGCAAATGAGTCTCTTCAATAGGGCTGTGAATGGAGAGGTTCTTCTCTTCTTTCTCTCTCTGCCTGTATAACTACCACCTATCCCTTCCTTTGTCCCTCCTATTTCTCCCTTTGTCATCTTCTCCCCACCCCTCTTCCCGTGGATGCCTTCAGGTCACTTGGGTGTATGTTGATGTTGGGAACAGGCTAAATATTATTTAGCCCCTTCACCTTCCAGAAGTGACCTGAAAATGAACAAGCACAGATTCCTCTGTAAGGGACAGTCTGGACATACTCTCACAGCCTCTGCCCTCAGAAATTTCTAATATATCTATTTTATTTTAGTCTGCTGCCTAAGCCCTGCTGCTGTCATTTACTTCCTCTCATTGAACTCCTTGACCTCCAAACTGGCTACTGGCTCCATTATGCTGACCTATTCATACTCTTCCAGTCAGAGTCCTCTCACCACATCATTAAGTGGCTAGTTAATTATGGCCTATGTCAGTAGCAGACAATAAAACGTTCATTAAGTTGTCTGTCCCAAGTTGATCTCTTTTTTTCTTTGTTTTGTTTTTCTATTCAGTATATGCCAGAATTAGCTAAGGTTCATAACTCCATTTTTGGTAACAGTAGTGCCAGCTTTAAGGGCAAGTTTGTACTGTGCCATTAATCAGTCTCTGTCAAAGAGTAATGATTAAAACTCAACTAGAGGCAAGCTTTGTAATCATAAGAGAACTGCATTACATGCTACATTTATTCATAATGTGTTACAGATTACTGAATGAAGCTTACCTCTGAATTTATAGAAGCTTCACACTACCTAAAAAGATTGCAATGCAGATAGATAAATAAAAACAAACTAGCTATGTTACCCTGATGTCTTCAGAGGATCAAAATATGAACAAAATTAAATGCTCCATTTACAGCCATTTTACTGTATGGTTTTTGTGAGAAGAGCCAGGAGAAATAGTGGAATAATGTATAAGTGTGTAAAGGTAAAAGTAAAGGTTTCCCTTGCTCGAAAGCCAGTCATATCCAACTCTAGGGTTCAGTGCTCGTCTCTGTTTCAAAGCCGAAGAGCCAGCGCTGTCTGCTTCTTCAGACATTTCCGTGGTCATGTGGCAGGCATGACTAGATACCAGAGTGCACAGAACGCTGTTACCTTCCCATCGAAGTGGTCTCTATTCTTCTACTTGCAATTTCTTGCTTTCGAACTGCTAGGTTGGCAGGAGCTGGGACAGAGACGGGAGCTCATTCCATCCTGCAGTACTCGGGAATCGAACTGCTAACCTTCTGCCTCCCAGTCAGTGTCTTAGCCACTTGAGCCACTGCAGTATAAGTGTGTATACCCTACAATATGTTTTTTAAAGGAAGTTGTAACATTTGAATAACAAAAGGTAATAGCTAAATGGAAGCAAGAGCTTTTTGCATATCAGCATGACATCGGGCTGTATGCATTTTTTGCATCTTTCTGTTAATGTCCCTATTTATTTCCTTTTGCAAATATTGACAAAAATAAAACAAAGTCAATAATTATGTCTTTAAGTAATACATTTTGATATTCCCCTCCGACATTAGCAATATCATTTTGTTTCTAATTAGCTGTTACAAATGTTTGTCCTTGAGCAAGCAAATAATAAACTACAGAAATAAAAGTAAAGTAATTATCTACCAGCAATGTTGCTTTTTTCAGTTTCTGTTTGCTTCAGCATATAACATGCATACATAAGTTTGCCATGATACTCAATGTTACTTCCCAATTTCCCCAGAGCAGACCTGGGCCCGAGGACACAAGGGGCTTTAGAAGAAAGCCGTGGAAAGGCCTTTTGAGTGTTTCCCATAAGCAAGAGTCCTATTCATAAAAACTCTGGATTCAGACTATGGACAAAATCCAGACCATGACTTTATCATGACGCTTTATGTTTGGCACTTGAGCCAGCATAAGAGGCCACCTTGAGTCCTACCGCTGGGAGAAAAAATGGTGCAGAACTATATTAATCCGTCTCCAGACGGAGTTGTTGCCCTTTAGAAAAGAACTAAAAACCTGGCTGGCGGGCCAAGTTTGGGGTGCAGGTGGAGGGGTGGCTTCTGTTGGGTGGTTAATATAGGGGAGGATGCCTGCCCCATGGTTTCTTCAGTTCCTGCACCCCTCTCTTTTTAGGGGTGGGTTCTTATTGCTGGTTTTTATCTGTTTTATTTGTTTTTATCTGTTTTTACCCACTGTTGTGAACCGCCCGGAGTCGGCTTTGGCTGAGTGGGCGGTATAAAAATTTAACAATAAATAAATAAATAAATAAGATAGATGAGAGGCTCCTGTTCATTCCAGCTGGAATATTTGAGTTTGGCTTGAATGTTGAACAGTAATGATGTAGTATTTTTTTCTTATTTTCTTTTCAGTCTATTTCATACCTGTTGTTACTGTGCTGCCTTGCTTAAGAACATTTATTTAAGCAAATGAAGTGGGTACATCAAAATGAATGTTTTCATAATTTTAAGACAGGTTTCTCCCTCGGATTTTATTCCCAAGGAGATCATAAGAACAGCCTTGCTGGAACAGGCCACTGCCCATCCAGTCCAGCATTCTGTCTCACACAGTGGCTCACCATTTCCTTCAGGGTATTCCCAGTCCTATTGTGCTGGTTTGGTTACCAACTAGAAATTTGCATTTGGGTGGTGGTGGAGGATAATGAAATACTGAAATGTAGCATTACTTTTAATATATAAATATACAGTGGTACCTCATACAATGATTTTAATCCGTTCCACGGGGCTCGTTGTTGTACAAAACAATTGCTATATGATGCATGCATCGTATAACGATTTTCCTTATGGGATGCATCGTACAATGGTTGTTGTTTTTTTCCCATTAAATGGTTTTTCCCATTGAAAAATAATTGTACGATTTTTCCATAGGAAAAATTGTTATGCGGGACGCCATTTCCCCCCAAACCTAATTGTTATACGATTTTGTTGCTATATGGGGTGATTGTTGTATGAGGTTTCACTGTATACATATTCTGAAGCCAGATCCAGCTAATCAACATTGGTAAGCTAAAATTTAAAAAACTGAATCACGTACTTGTTTTCTAGTTTCAGCTTGCAACTAAACTAGCCATATGGTTGTACTCCAGTGACAATTACTGCTTGAATGTCAGTGTACAAGCAGATGCTGAGAAGTCTCATTTGTGTCATTAAATTAATGATAAAAATTGCATTTTTTAGTGCTTAACCTCATTAATGCCAGTATTGTTTTGTAAAGGATCTCGTTTTAGTACCAATGAATCACCTGTATCCTATGAATCCTCAGAATAATTGATGTATCTGGGAACAATTATTGAGCTACAAATGAGTATGGAAATAGTTAATCAAGGTCAGTGTTAGAATAAGGGGTATTTGAGTACTCCTGTGATAATATTTCTGATTTCATCAGATGAATCAGATTCTACAGAATAATTGGTCTCCAGAGAGGCTACTGCAGGGGGAAAAGTCTTGGCTTAGACCTTAAAACTTAGAGAAACAATGAAAAGCATTGTAAGATGTAGGGATATTAATTTTGAAATAATCAAATGCTGCACTGGCTCCCATGTTCTCCATTGTACTTTGGATGCTGATTGCTGGAATGGGGTTTAAAATGCTCAATGAAGATGTGACTAGTCCTAAACTGAGTTTGGGATCCTGTAGCCTGGAGGAATGCTTTTAGATCATTAAAAAGGAAGAATTGTTAAGGGAGAACTTACTGCCAAGATTTTTTCTGTTATGTGCCAGGGTGGTAGAGTTACATTCCTGGCATTTCATCCAGTAGGTTTACTTTACTCTGATTCCAAGTCGCATAGGAAAAAGTGATAGTGTGAAAAACGCTTTTAAGATACAGCAAGTGAAAGCGTGGCGCCAAAATGGCTGCCGCACTCTTTGCGCCCACCCACCCACCCGGACTCAGACGTCCGGGTAGTTAGGGGGCATGGCCACCCCTCTATAAAAGGGGTGGCCACGAGGCAGCCGAGCTGCCATTTTAGAACGCGACAGAGCGGAGAAGTTTGCTCCGTCGCTCCCTCCCCTTTTCACCTCTTTCCAAGAGGCTTGATTTTGCTAGCCTCTGTTCGAGACTTCGTTTTCTTCTCGCCTCTGTGCTAGAGGCTCGATTGGCTTTTAGAAGCGACGGGGCGGAGAAATTTGCTCCGTCGCTTCCTCCTCTGTTAGCCTCTGTTCGAGGCTTCTTTTTACCTTTGCTTGCCTCTTTGCAAGAGGCTTGATTTCGCTCCGGACTGCAGTGGCTCAGGTGGCTAAGAGACTGACTGAGAGACTGAAAGTCAGTGGTTCGATTCAAGGGGGACTGAGGTGGCTCAGCGGTTAAGAAGCTCCCTTTGATAGTTTGGAAGGCTGCAAGTTTGCAGTTCGAGACCCGAGTACTGCATGAAGGATGTCCCAGTTCTTGGGGACATTAATATTGTCAAGCACTGCAGAACGGAATGCTTAACTGTGGCGGGGGCTCAGCCCACCCCCTCTATTTTCGGGAGTTCCACCGGGCCGGAGGGCTTGGATGGCAACCCCGCAGGTCCCATGAGCCCATGCTGGGGACTCGGGTGGGGGGTGGCACAGGCCTGCCCCGCTGGGGTTCTTACCCCCGCTGCTTATTTGCCCGGCTTGGGCATAGCGGCCCACTTGGGCACGGTGTGGGTTTCCACCCCACCGTCATTCCGGCCCCTCACGGGCCGTATTGATAGGCATGCCCCTATTATGGCCGGGGATTACCATGGGTTATCCTGTATCAATTACCCGGTGGCCCACCTCGTCCTGGTGGGTTAGATGTCGCGGATGCTCCCTTGCCTGCAATTTGGCAATGGAGGCATCAATGGTCATTGCTCCGCCACCTCGGATGGTGGGTGCGCCAACTCGGCGGTTCCGGCCCACGTGCTGGCCATGGCTGCGCAGTGGGCCGCCAACAGAGATGAGCTGCCGGAGGCCTTCAGGCCAGCGTAGGCTGGCACCTCGCGGCTCCCCATCCAGCCGGGACGCACGGGAACACGGAGCGAGAGGGACATCGCGAACTCCGACGCCCACCACGGGCCGGAACCCCCAGTGGGGGCAGCTCGTGGGGGTGCACCGAGTGAGTATCCTGGTCAAATGAGCACACCTCTGATACTAGCTTGTCACGCTGGGGGGGGGGGTGTAGTGGCCATAGTCTCAGCAGGACAATTACACTCTGGTTCTTACTGGGGTGACCGCCCCTATGCTTTTATTTACTTCCTCTGGGCCCGTAGGGCCGGTTATGTGTTTATCCACTACAATCAGTGCCAACGGTGGTTCTGCTGTCGGCCGGTTGCTCTATGCCCCTGGGTGCCCACTTGTACTGGGCTATTAGCTAGGCACTGTGGTTTGGGGAATATATTCACGTTTTCCCCCTCCTGCATTGTGAACACACTGATTAGGGCATTAGGGGCAGGACGACAGGGTCAAGGAGTTGCCCCGTCGCCGCACCCTGCCCCCCCTATGGGGCCAATTGGTTGCCAGCCTATTGGGCATCCATGGCAAGATGTATGAGGGCCCGTCCTCATTTGGCCATTCCAATGGTACAGTGCTTGGACAATGATGGCAGGGCCGTGGTTGTTTTCCCTGGCCCGTCATGGTTAGCATACATCAAGACCTTAGGCTTAGGGCGGCCCCTTCCCCTTATGAGGCCAGCAACGACCCCTGTTAGCAAGTGTGGTTACTGTATGTGACTCTTACGCTTATGCTGCGTGCGGAGAGTCCACTTTCGGGCAACCACCTGTACCTTGATCTGGAGCTCCCAGATTGAGTTAGCTGCTACTACCTTCAACGGGGACATGTTTTGCAGGGCACTGGCGCTAGATTATGGGTTGCTCGATCAGGAGTGGGCTCTGGTGAGGCTTCGCTCCTCAAGGGCCGATCAGCAGGGAGAGGCTACTAGCCTGGCGCTGCCATATGTCTGGTCACTCCCCCACAGATGTTTGTGGCAGCACTTGGTTCACGCCCCGGCCTGTCGTCTGCTACCAAGCCGGGTCTACCCTGACTGAACTAGAATTGGTATCCAGTCCTCCTGGTTGGGCGCCGCATCAGCTACGGCTCTGTTTGGGTGCCCGGAGCCCAACATATGTTGCATGGGCAGGTGTGGATTTGCCCACTTTCCTCTGTCTATCCGTCCCTGCACTGAATGAGTGCCTTGTCGTCCCTCTATTCTCCCTCCTTATTTTACAGACACTGTGTTTCCCGCACACTGGTGGTAGTGTGGCTGGTGGGCCACAACTCTGTGCACTGGGGCGGCGCAGTATGCCGCTTTGTTAGAATGGGGACCCCATCTCGGATGACGCATAACTGCGCGTATGCAGTGGTATGGTGTGCATGGCATAGAGGTGGCGGAAACTGTTGATATTCCTGATGTCCATAGGGGATGCTGGGCCGCCACATGTTTTAATGGTGCACCTCGGAGGCGGTGATCTTGCACAGATTGCTGGCCCAGACTTAAAGACTTCCGAGTGCAGTGACCTGGCGTTTCTTTGCCATTTATGGCCGTCTACACGATTGCTATGGTCATATATCATGCCGATGCAATATCATGGGTGACATTTTGTCCCAGCGATTGGACCGTGCCCGACGGTCAGTGAACAGGGCTGATGCCTGGTTCTTTATCTAGAATGGCTCGGGGACAGCCATTTGTAGTCTGGGGATAGGGTTACAGGAATTTGGCCTGTATTCTGGAGATGGGGTTCACCGGTCAACAAGTGGAGGCACCTCTCTTTTGAATAACGTGCAAGAAGGACAGGTGACCAAATTGTCGGTCAAGGTGAGCGGCCCCTGCTGCAAGGTGGCAATGTTGCCAAGTGGAAGGTGCCTCTCCGAGAGTCACACGTGATGCATGGCCGCATTAACTTCGCCTGCAGAGTGGTAATAACAGGCAGTGCTTTCGCCTAGTGTCTGGGTCACGCTATGGCGGGTCTCGTTAAACGAAGCCGTGGGGTACAGCTGATTAGGGGTTTACGAGCGGACCTGTTGGTTTGGCTCACATTACCGCAGGACTTCCATGCTATCGCATCGGGAGGTCTGAGCTTCTGGTCAGCCCCAGTTACAAGTACAGTCGGATGCCTCCGGCTCCCCGGGTGGGGGGATTTATTTAAGGACAGGGGTCTATGGTCATTGGCCCCAGGGATGTCTGATTCTGTGCTTCACTTTTGGTGTGGAAATGCTGCAGTGGTGCACATTGTCAATGTCCGAACGTCTAAATCACCCGGAGTCATGGCCTCAGCTTGCATATTGTTCTGGGGTTCATGCGCTTTAAGGCGCTTCTTTGGGCTAAACATGTGCCAGTCATTTATAATGATATTACTTATGCTTTCCCCCGCCTGCAGATCGCCCGGTTCCGTGGCTGGGCTCCAGATGCTTGTGAGCTACCCTCTCCACTCCTGGCTATGATATGGTCATTTGGAAGGAGACGTGAACCGGGCGAATGGCATGTCGTGGTGACTCGCATGCGCACTGTGCATCAGCTTCCAATCCTTCACTTTAGAGCCTTTTTGTTGGTAAAGGTAATTGCCCAAAATGTGGCCGACATTGGTCGACTGAGTTTTAGAATGTATAGTCTGCCCTTATGATCTGGGGTTGGCTCCATGCACCATAGCCACCAGGCTTTGAGCATTGGTACTCATGGCCAAAGCACGGGGCTTTCCTGACTATGCGAGGGTCTTCTGAATACGCCATGTATTGGGGGGTGGACACGTGTACGTGGCCGCCGCCCGACACACGTCACCCTATTCTCACAGATATTCTGACCCACCTTGCATGAGGTTGGCATAGACTATGTTGCAGTAGGTAAGAGGAGTCTCTTTTCATGCAGCTACCACTGTAGCTTTTTTCTGGAGCTCGACGACTCAGCGAGCTGGTCCCATGGTCAAAGGGGGACGTGTCTTGTAGGGCACTGGAACTCGAAGATGTCTATATCAAACAAGAGTGGGCTCAGTTGGGGATTCGTCCCTCGAAGGCCGATCAGCATGGAGTGGGCAGTGGTGTATACTGCTATGACGTACATTTGCTGACATCGTTCCGGTTGGTGCCCTACATGCGATTGGCAGTGCCTGCTGTGCGCCCTAGCCTGTTTTTCTGCCACCAGGATGGGTCTACCCTTACCAAATTTAAGTTCCGGAGGGTGACCGGTACCGCGCTTCACAGTGTGGGGCCTGTTATGGCACCCATTTATTTAGGATAGGCGTTGCATTGACCGCGGCTGAGTTTGGGGTACTTGGAGGCGGATATATGTGGGCACGTGGGAGTGTGCACGTATTTTTCCTATATGTACGTCCCCTCACTGTATGAGTACCTAGTTATGTCCTTAACTCCTTCTCCTCTTTTACAGATCCTGTGCGTCTCCGCACACCGGTGGCAGTGGGGCTGGTGGGCCGCAGCTATGTACACTGGGCAGAAGTATATGCTGCGGCGACAGAGTGTGGACCCCAGCTCGGGCTGCGTGCATCCGCACGTATGCGGTGGTATGGTATGCGCGGCATGAGAGGGCAGGAACTGTTGCCATTCCTGATGTCCATCAGGGATGCTGGACCGCCTGATGTTCTTATTCTGCACCTCGGCGGCAATGATCTCACACGGATTACTGACCTTTCATTAAACTGTCGAGGTGCAGTGACCTGATGTTTTATATCATTTATGGCTTACACACGGTCACTATGGTCTAACATCGTGCCGAAACACCAATTTAGAGGAGACATGGATCTCCGTGGTTCGGACCATCCCGGCGGTCAGTGGACACGGCTGTTGCCCGTTTCCTTGCTGAGGATGGCTTGGGGACAGCCATTAGATATCTGAGGATAGGCTTACAGAAATTTTGACCTGTACGCAGGATATGGGGTCCACCTGTCGGCTAGAGGTATGTACCTCTTTCTGGATGAGGTGTAAGCAGGCCTGGTGACCGAGCTGACGGTCTGGGGGGGTGCGGTGAGTCATAATGGACGCCTCCCCGTGTGTTTGGTAGCAGTGGTAAGGTAAAGATTTATGACCCGTATCCGGCAGGATCGCAATTGACTGGCCAACATGTAGACAGGTACAGGGGAAAGAGGTTGGGCCGGTCAAGGGCGAACCAGGCAAGGGGTGATGTCAGGAGCTTCACAGCCTGCATCACCTTGATATTTAACGGATACACGTCATAGGGTGGGGTCAGTAGATAGTTTATTGACTCCGGTCAACAATTTGTTTGTGTCAACAAACAAATTGATACAAATAGTTACATGTAGCCAATTGCCATTGGCATTTTGGGAGGAACCTTACCAGTGTTACTGCGGCCTGCTTGCCTTAAAGAATTACAATTGGATGATTACACCAATTGAAAGTTATAATTCGGACTAGGGCATTATTCAATAAAAGTGGCCCGATGCCTTTATCCATATACTGGTGTCTGAGTCTTTCTTTGGGGGGTGCGCCTTCAATGTAATTCTTTTATCACAGACACCTCCATGATTTTCAATGTCAATTTGCATGTATGTAGTAGTATATGCATGTAGATTTGTCTTCTGTATTTAAATGCTACATGGGCAAGCAAAATGGTATGTTTCTCGATATTTGAGGCAATTGAATGTTATACTAGATTGCACATACAGATTTTAAAATATATAATCATGCATTCTGAATAATTATTTAGTTTCTGCAGATGTTATTTAAACAGTAACTGTGAATTTTGTGGCAGAAGGAAGAATGCATGCAATAGCTATATTTTTAATGTATCAGCTATGGTTCTGTAAAGCAGCAGAAGACAACCTATTACACACCTGATACAACTAGACTTTTTTCATCAGAACTGGTCAGCACTGCTAGAGGTGAGTTAGGGCTGATTAACATCTGGATGGTCACATGCTGCCCACCTTGCCTTTAAAAATGTACCCTGCTCAGAGAAATTTGAAGGCATCTGAATAGTTACAGCTGCTTCCTCTGGGATTTGTACTGGGTGGTGCAGCTAACATGTAGCTAAGGATTAAGGCTGAATACTTTGAAATGCAAGTTCTCCTCTGTTCCTCCTTTCTTTCCTCTTCGTTCAACTTTTGAATTAAGGCTGTTTTAACTGTGGAAGACATTCAGTAGACACTTTTACTGAACTTAGTGGGAGTCATGATTGTCTGGATCAAGCATCTCTCTTTATGTTGTTTTTACATTGCATTTAAAATTTGAGAGAGAGAGACAGAGACACACAAAGAGAATGTGGTCCATTGTCCTAGCAAAAATGAATATCTGATTTCCATACACAAAGGTATATGAAATGCCTTGTGGTAGCCTCCATCAGAACATGCTCTCCTATGCAGTTTTGCAAGTCACAGGGAATCTCAAAACTCCCCAGTGTAGATGGCTGCATTCTTACTGACTGAAGAAAAGGTGACATAGGAATGGCATGGAGGCATGAGCCACTCTACCTCCCTTTGGTTCTGGGACTTTCACTCCCATAATTTGGCCTCGAGAGATTCTGGACATATTATGGGAGTGGAAATCCTTTATTTATTTATTTATTGTTAAATTTTTATACCGCCCACTCAGCCAAAGCCGACTCCGGGCGGTTCACAACAGTGGGTAAAAACAGATTAAAAACAAATAAAATAGATAAAAACCAGCAATAAGAACCCACCCATAAAAAGAGAGGGGTGCAGGAACTGAAGAAACCATGGGGCAGGCATCCTCCCCTATATTAACCACCCAATGGAAGCCACCCCTCCACCTGCACCCCAAACTTGGCCCACCAGCCAGGTTTTTAGTTCTTTTGTAAAGGGCAACAACTCCATCTGGGGACGCAGTTCCACAGGCAGGAGATTCCAAAGGGCCGGTGTGGACACAGAGAAGGCTCTCCTCCATGTGCCAGAGAGGCGAGCCCCCCTGGCCGATGGCACTATTAGAGAGCCCCTCCGGTCCGCTCTGGTTGGACAGACAGACATCCTTAGGGCGATGCGGTCTCTAAGGTAACCTGGCCCACTACCATATAGGGCTTTAAAGGTCAAAACCAGCACCTTGAATTGCACCCGGAGGCAAACGGGTAACCAGTGCAGCTCCCGCAGCAGTGGTGAGGCATGGGCATAACGTCCACACCCCCATCACCACCTGGGCCGCCTCCGAATGGTCATCAAGGGCAGCCCCATGTAGAGCGCATTACAATAATCTAGTCTGGAGGTCACCAGAGCATGAGTGACCATGAGCAAAGAGTCCCGGTCCAGGAGCGTGCACAACTGGCGAATCACCCGAAGTTGGGCGAAGGCCCTCCTGGCCACAGCCGCCACCTGTTCTTGTAGCAGCAGCCACGAATCCAGGAAGACCCCCAAGTTGCGCACCAGGTCGGTCTGGGGCAAAATAGCCCCATCCAAAACCAAAGATGGTAGCTCCCGGGATAGCACAGGACCTCCCATCCACAGCCACTCAGTCTTACTAGGATACAGCTGTAACCCATTTGCCCCCATCCAGACCCCAACCGCCTCCAGACAACTGGAAAGGACTTTGACTGCATCACTGGGGTCCCCACAGGCTGAGATGTACAACTCTATATCATCCGTGTACTGATGGTACCGCACCCCATGGGAACGGATGATCTCACCCAGCGGCTTCATGTAGATGTTAAATAGGAGAAGAGAGAGTACCGAGCTCTGAGGCACCCCGTATTTTAGGGACCTAGGACTGGACTTCTGGCTCTCCAACCACACCGACTGGGTCCGGCCCCTCAGAAATGAGGAAAACCAGGATCACACAGTGCCCTGGATCCCCAATCCTCGGAGCCATTCCAGAAGGATACCATGGTCAACGGTATCGAAAGCCACTGAGAGGTCAAGAAGAGCAAGGACGGACGGATGACCGCCATCCCGCTCTCGCCAGAGATCATCCATCAGTGCGACCAATGCAGTCTCAGTACCATTTCCAGGTCTGAATCCTGACTGGAAGGGGTCCAGATATTACGCTTCATCCAGTACCCCCTACAACTGACGCGCCACTGCCTTTTCCAATACTTTCCCCAAAAAGGGGAGGTTGGAAACAGGTCTGTAGTTGGTTATGACTGCTGGGTCGAGGGATGGCTTCTTCAGGAGGGGGCGCACGAAAGCATGTTTCAATGGTGCAGGAAATATCCCCTCCCGAAAAGACGCATTAATTATAGCCCCGACCCAGCCACCTGTCACCATCTTGGAGGCTTTTACCAGCCAGGCAGGACAGGGATCCAATGGACAATTAGTGGTGCAGACCACCACAAGGAGCCTGTCCACTTCATCTGGGGCAACAGGATCAAACCGATCCCAGATAACACAGCAAGACTGTGCACTGGCTCCCCCCCTGACCCTCCCCATCCATGCCAAGATTAAACCCTGAGCGAATCCAATCGATTTTCTCCACCAGATGGTCAGCAAAGTCCTCAGCCAATCCCTGCCAACCGGGCACAGCCCCCCCCACCAAGGAGGGACCTGGTCACCCGAAACAGAGTGGCTGGGCGATTATCAGCGGAGGCAATAAGGGAGGTGAAGTATTGCCTCCTCACCACCCCCATCGCCACTAGGTAGGCCCTAATAGCGGCTCTAGCTAGTGTCCAATCGGAATCGTTCCTGGTCTTCACCCAGCGGCGCTCAAGGCGTCTCTTTGCCCGTTTGAGCTCCCGTAATTCTTCCGTGAACCACGGGGATGACCTAGCTCCACGGGCTCTGAGAGGCCGTAGTGGAGCGATTACATCCAAGGCAGCTGTCGTTGACCCACACCACAGGTCAACAAGTGCCTCGGGCGAATCGTGTTGCCGATCCAGGGGAAAATCCCCCAGTTCCCTCTGGAATCCATCCGGATCCATCAGTTGCCGGGGGCGGGCCACTTTAATCGACCCTGCCTCCCTACGATGAAGTGTCGCCCCCAGGAAGTCTAGAGCCACCAGATAGCAATCTGACCATGGCACAGGTGTTATGTCTAGCTTCTGTAAACTCAGATCACTCTGCTACCACCCTGACAAAAAGACTAAATTTGGTGTGTGGCCACTGCCCCTGGTAGGGCCCCGAATTACCTGAGCCAGGTCCATAGTTGCCATGGAAGCCATGAACTCCTGAGCCACCCCGGAACCGGACCCCAGTGAAGGCAAATTGAAGTCCCCCAGAACCATCAGCCTAGGGAACTCCAACGCCAATGCTGAGACAGCCTCGAGGAACCCCTTACCCTGCAAGGGGGCAGGTACAGGAGTAGGATCCCCAACTGACCCTTTGGGCCCAGCCGCAGGAGCAGGGCCTCACAACCCAGAATTTGTGGAGCAGTGGCTCTGGTGACTCCCAGTGACTCCCTGGCTATAATGGCAACACCACCTCCCTTGCCCTTTAATTCTGAAATTCCCATCCCTAGCCATTTGTCTTGCACAAATAATTGCACATAGCGGTCTCTTGAATTACCATTTGGACTGTAGTTAAATCTCATGCAAAATATGCCCTGCTAGCGCCACATTGGATTCAGGCCTTTGTTGCAGGATGCTTCTCAATGAGGTCTGTGCAATCTAACAATTCTTTTCATTCTAGTTCAGAAATGGGAAGGAAAATGAAGACTGGTTTCTTTGCCTTCTGATTAAATTCGTAACAGGTCCCACATCAAGAGAAGATATAACCTCTTGGTTTATAACCACATTTCCTTTACCAGTTGACATAAAATTTTGCACTGCATTACTTAAGCCCATTCTGCTCCTTTATGGCACAACAGTAGCTGCACTACATAGTCTATGAGGTCCCACATGGTCCACCACACTCTTGTTATTGGATGCATTAGCACATTAAATAGGGTGAAAATATTTTATGCCCTGTGTTGTTATGGCTTGAGTGAAAAATAGGATTTTCCCCTGGAGACATATGGCAACTTTTGAGGTATCTGAGTCAAAATGTTTGCTCGCATTGCTGCACAAATAAAGAATGTGAGGGTTTTTTTATTCCTGGGAGAAAGAGCTGAGCAATTATTTGTCCTTATAAAAGTGACAAAAGTTTATACACACTGTCTCTCTCCCGCCCATGAAAGACTGAACTCTATAGTACTGTATAAGGTTGCTACTACTGGCTCATTTTTCACTTGTTCTGTGTACAGAAAGTTCCTTCATAAGAATCTTAGCAGAACGTACATTCACAATGGTTTATGCTTGCAGTGAAGGTCAATGCCAAGAGTATGGACAAGAAATAGAAGACCTTACATGAATGCATCACTTCTGCTTATCTTTTTACCATCAAGAATGTCAGATAGGACTGAGAGAGGCAAAGGCTGTTGTGACACCCGATTTGACTAAGCAGGATCTTGAAGACTTCCTAAACAATCCTTACCCAGCAAGGAAGTGGCCCGTCAGGAAAAAAGTGGAGGGAGTTGAAAGGCTTGGGTGGACATTTTAACTGTCAGATTAGGCTCTGCTGTGACAAGAATTGGATGGAATTAGGGCTAATATCAGGATTTACTTTTTGAGATGGAAAAGAACTAGAAGGAGGTTATAAATAGTTTGAGAATGAAAGGAAAAGTAAATTTTAAATTGTTGAAATGGTTTCACAAACAGTTTATTGGCAGAAAGCCTAATTTGGAGGTCAGAAGTGCTTCAACTTTCTGGAGGTTGTTAGAGTCAATCATTATAATGGTTGTGAGCTCTGTGCAGAGTGCCTAATTAAGAAGATGGAGCCCTTTCCCCGGATTCTTTGGTGATATTTCTAATCAATTTTCAATGATTGCCCCATGGCCTGGTCTAGCACCACTGGAAAAGAAGACAATAGAGTAGCCCTTTGTGGTGGAGTGGCAAGTAGAATGGCCATTAATCTAAGCCACTAAAAGTGATCAGAAGAAAGACAGTGAATATATGAAGCCTCTTGGAAGCACTGGAAAGCAGATTTGATTGGGGCTCAGCAGACCAGACATCTGGGCCAGACCTGGAGGAGGCAGAAATGACATACAAAATGATACCTAAATGTGAGTAGACCAGATCTTTTAGATGGACAATGCACATTTCTGATTTGTTCATTTGTACAAGTGACAAGTTCATTTCATCTCCTTGATGAGGGGACATGCTGGCAAATGGTTGTGCATTGTAATTGCTTCTTAAATTATTTTTCATAAGATGAATTATAATGTTGATTTGGGGGTACATTTCATGCTGCTTGCCCTAGCTGTTAAAAATTGATTTTATGGCTCTGCAAACCATTATGATTCTGCCATTTAGTATTCAAAGCAAACTCCTTTTCCCATTCCAACTGTTCTGTCAACATATATGTTTCTTTCCCTGCCCCAAGATCTAAAGGTTCAGCACTTGATTATTACACCACCTTCAGTAATCTATACCTATAAGGGTGTGGCCGTACATATGTGGAATACATTTCCACACCCATGGTGCAAATCCCGTAATACTTGGCACACACGTACCTTTCACAACTGAGGTAAGCACTGTGAGGGTGCCGACCAAGGGTGGGCCCTGCGCCCCACAAATACAACAAAACATAAACACTACAACTCCCAGCACACACTGCAGCGCAACACAGCCAATCAGGGAGGCCAGGCTGAGAGCAAAACAGGCGGTGCGCTGGTCACACAAGCACACAGACCAACTGCTGCCTACAAAGCATAGCACAGCCGAGAAATACAGCATGGCCAGAACTCACAGGGCCACAGCGGCAAGGCCACAGCAGGCAGCCGCTGCACCCAGCACAGCAATGGGGGCCAAGAAGATGCCCACAAAATAGCCGGGGGGAAACACGCACCCTCCTGGACAAGCTGGCAGTGGCCATGGCCTTGCTGGCAGGCCTGGGGAAGAAGACCCTGCTCTTGCTACGGCAACAGGGGCCTCCAGACAAGCAGACTGCCTGCAGGACAGGGAATGGGGCAGGGGCGCCTGACACAAGACTTTCCTCGCCCAGGATTTGGTCCAACCTGGGCGCAGCCAAGTAACCCTGCTAGTAGTAATATAAATAGAAACATAAAACACAGAGGATGTGTAATTTTAATCACCACTGATCTTAGTCATGTCACCTCATTCTACTCCCCAGTGAGGCAGTGTCACTGTTGGAATTCTGTTTCAAATAAATATTTCCATTTGTTACATTTTTTATCCACACAATTGTGAAGACTCAAGATGAGCAACAATAGTTCCCAACAGACTGAACTCATTTATTTAATCAGTGGTAAGCACTGGTTTATTTTTCAGTAATTGATTCAATGCATTTATTCTAGTTAGGCCTAGCAAATGGATTTAGACCATAAAATTTAAAAGAGTCCATGCTTAATTTAAAAGCTAATAAAATAGCCTATCGTAGCAGAAGGAAAATCTATATTAACAATCATCAAATATCCTAACATTCTGTTGTCCTTAGCCCATTGCCAAAAGACATTTTAAACAAATGAAAGATACTTAGAAAAATACTTGGAACTTTTACCTCTTTGCTTTACTTTATGCTGCTATGGAAAACAACTTGGAAAAATAAAGTCTTTCTTTGGACTTAGAATATTTTCTCTTAAGGAAGACTAGGGCTGGCCCTTTTGCCATTTTCCTTCTATAGACAGGTGAAAACTAATCATTTTAAATTCAGGCAGGTGGCTGGCTAGTGACTGGCTGCACTTTACCAGCTGCTGGTTATAATATGGTTGCTGCACTTTACCAGCTGCTGGTTATACATGTACTATTCTTATGAAAGTCTTCTTAAACTGTCTTAAACTGGGCTTTTAATGTTATTCTGTGATAATTTGCATTGTTTTAATTGCATTTTTATTTTGAATAACATTATTTTCAGTAATCATCATCAGGCTGGACACTGCAGAACCAGGGATAGTGCAGAAGAAACATGAAAGGGAGAAACTTTCCAATCCCAGCAGCTAGTTTGCTTAACCATTTAGGGTTGGTTTACACAGGCCCTCCCAGACTGGTGTAGAGCAGCTTTTTAAAAAACCGCTTGAGGCTGGGGAAGAAGCAAAACACTGCTGGTCACAATTCCTGCATCCAGGCAGCATTTAATTTCTCCAGTAAGCTGCAACAGCCCCATCAGCTCTGTATCAGCTGTTTTGCAGCTGATGGGGGGGGACCTTTTCCCCATCAGCTGCAAAGAGGTTTTCCCCTTGCCAATTATTGCAATCCAATCATTTGCAGGGGGCTGCAGCAATTTGCAGCTGACAGGGTTTCCCCCATTAGGTACAGAGAGGATTTTTCAGCCTTGCCAGTGATCAAAGTCTGGGGAGGGAAAACAGCACTTTGCAGCTGACAGGGTAGGTGCTGAGATAAAAACCACATTGCACCTTATCACTGATCAGCTGAAATGTGGCCCCTCTCTATTTTATCCCATGCCCAGCATGTATTTATACTGGGTATGGGATACAATAAAGTAGGACAATTTAGTTTAACCTCTGGTGGTGGATTGGCTTGATTGCAGTATAAACACAATTCAGCCAATCTGTCCCAAGCAATGGGCAATATGCCCATGTAGGTGTCATGATCCTGGTTTGCTAAGCCTATTATTTACTGCACTCTTTTGCTTTGTGTGTGTGCATGCTTAGCATTCTGTAGAGATGAGTCATTCTGTAGTGTAGTGTGGCTACTCACCACTAGGAGAACAAGGCGTGGAAGGAAGAGAACCCTTCATAACCTCATCGCAACCTATCCACCAGGTTGACACTTGAACTCCTATGTCCGGAAATGGGGGGATGGGTGTCCTTGAAAGATAAAGATCTAGCCTTGAAGGTGGGGGGATGGCAACCTTGATAGATAAGTATCTAGCCTTGAGATATCTAACATTCCTAGGGTGGGAGAAAGCACTTTGTTGGCTTTGAAAACCCTAGCTGAGGCTCGACTGCAGGCGAGCTTCTGAAGGATCTTTGGAATGCTGTTTCATTCATCAAGGGAGGAAGAGAAGGAGTGGCACCATGTAGGGACTTTGATTCTGTGCCTTGCCTTGACTCTGGACTTAGAAAAATACTTGGAACTTTTACCTCTTTGCTTTACTTTATGCTGCTATGGAAAACAACTTTGAAAAATAAAGTCTTTCTTTGGACTTAGAATATTTTTTGGGTCTGATTTTGACTGGGCATAGCTGCGGCACTTTGCTTTCTGCTTCAAACCATGCTACTTGGAAACAACCACACTCCCTGGAGTTTGGAGAAACCGCGATCCCCGGGTCTAGTGGAGAAGTGACAGAGGCTGTAGAGAGAGGTGTGGATAATTAAACCATTTTATGGCTTCTGTCACTTGGATTGGTGGGTGGGTATTGTGAGAGTAAGAAGCCTATGGTTTAATAAAGGCAATACCAGGGATGGTGGTTTTTTGTTTTTTGTAAATCTAAGCATTCCAGTCCCAGACATTACCTTGAGGCAAATGTCTGGAATTAGCAGAAAGAAGGTGGCAATCTTTGTTTGCTTCGCTATATGTGAAAAAGGAAATGCCCTTCAGTTGCACTAGTTCCTGGGAGTTGCCTCACTTGGCCATGGGAAGATTAGTTCAGTGAGAGGCACCCACATGGAATCTAATGGATAGCAAAACTACCCTTTCCATGGAAATTGAGGTGATGGGGTTCCTTCTGTTTAAAGCCAAAGCATAGGTAGTGAAACAGACAAGAGTGACAGGAAAATTCTCTTTTGCCTTCTTGTTCCTTTTCCCAGTTCCAGAAGTCTGCCATGATGATTCTAGGTGGTTTACTGGGACTAGAAGCTGTAAAAGTATGAAAATCCCATCTAGGTATCACTCATAGGGGGTCAAACTTTAGTTTCAAAACAAAATTTTAAAACCCGCAGAAAAAAGACTCATTTTTCTCTTTCTAGGTCTTTTATTGAGTCCTGAAAACAAGCCTATAACAATGAAAGAGAGATGAATGAAAATTTCATCTCTTTCCCTTTATCTTTTTTATTTGTCCTTTTATCTATGGTCAATCAGATCACATGGGGAATTTTTAATCAAATAGCATTGCAAAGATTGGTGTCATCGGTCAATCAGAATACCATAGTTTAAGTAATACCTTCAGCAGTGGAGTCATCTGCCCTACACATGCCATAAGCTAGTTTGCAGCCAATTAGAATTCCTCCCAGGCTACAGAGAAACTCCACAGGTCCACTGCTCATTAAAAAAAGGGTGATGAGTTCTTTCCATTCTTTATAGTGGTATGGTCTTCCCCAAGCCATCCCTCACCCAATCAGGTATTTCTCTCAGTGATACTTTGGCATCTTGAGTAGTGGCTGCTCCAGATTAGCACAGACACTAGCTTGCTGTTTTCTAGCTCTGTCTTCTTTGCCCATAACCAGTGGTGGGATTCAGCAGGCTCACCACAGTTCACCAGAACTGGTAGCAGAAATTCTGACTGGTCCCACGCAGCCAAGTTTTGAAATAAATTAGTCCTAATTTGGGTGCAACACATGGCTTCCCCCTGGCTATGCCCACCATACTATGCCCACAGAGTAGGTAGTAAAAAAAATTGAATCCCACCACTGCCTATAACCCCAACAGTTGTGTGATTGTGTGCAAAAGAAGCTGACCAACAAGTTCAAGAAGCACAGCTGGATGGGTGTGAGGTTGAGAAAGGGAGGCATAAAATCCTCCCTCCAGTTATTGACTGGCAGCAGCAGTTTGGAGATGAGGTGAATGTTTGCTTTACTACATTGTCATCAGAGAGGGTCTCCATGCAGTAACTAACGGTGAGAGAATGTCAGTAAATGCACAAGGAAACCCTCAAACTCTCATTGTCTGGAAACTAGGCTGCCTCCTTTCTGTTTCAACTTTTTCCAGGTCTGCCTCTAGTGGAGATCATTCCAGCATGTCAGGGTGGATCAGTGTCATAGAAAGAGGTTTCAAGTGGGATGCAAAGCCTGTCTTTCCCTCTAATTTACAGTAAAAAGGTTAATGTGAACTTTAAAAACAAGCAGTTAGGTTCATGTAGACTTCATTTAGCTCCTTAAGTTAATTGATGGCAGTGTGGAGGTAAATCTGGAACTGCAGGTGCATGCTTAATGTAACAGTCGCTTTAACCTAGAGGCCCAACATAAGGAATCTGGAAAACAAACAGGGGAAACAAAATGAAATGACCTGAAAGAACTGGTCCTGTTTTGTCAAGTGAGAGGACTGAGACATTAAACAAGTGGAAATGATAGAAGCAGTCCCTAAAATGCAATGAAACAAAGCAAAAATGAAAGTTTTCACCATGCACACCCCTAATTATCTGCTTTGTCTTTGGCTTGTGTATAAGGAAAACATGGCTTTTGTAATTCTCTTTTTAAAACATTAACAGAGAGTAGCTGAAATCCTGTTGTTTAGCATATTATACCACACTAGAATAGGCTCATTGAATCAATGTGGATTTGTTAGCTACAGTAGAACCCCGCATAGTGAAAAAGCTCCGTTCCACAGAGCTCTTCACTATGCGTTTTTCCCTGCTATGCGGATCCAATGGGAGATCCCCCTCATAACAAAAAATGTTCATTATACGGGATTTCTGTTAACTGGGTTACACCCTGCTTAGCAGAAACCCTGTATAACAAAAAAAAATTCATTATGCATGATATCACCTTTGCATAACGAATGCTTCGTTGTATGAATTTTTCATTAAATGGAGCATTTCTTATGTGGGGTTCCACTGTATAATAATAATAATTTCATGTCAGAAATTACTCTGCATTGAAAGGATTTTTAGGGGATGCCTGAATGAGGCTCCTTTCATGTCCCCAAGTGTAGCTCTCGAGTATCGAAACCCAACCTTCCAGTCTCTAGCTCAGTGCCTTAACCACTAAGCTGTCAGGGGAGCTGCATGGCGGAGGAGCTGAATACCTTCTTTGCCCGATTTGAGGTGACACCAGTAGTGGTTCCAGCAGCATTGCCAGAGTCATCGTCATTACTCCACATAGGGAATGTTGCCAGGGTGGAAGAGGGAGAAGTGAGGCGAATATTAAAAGGGATAAACAATGATGGAGTGGCTGGTAGGGTGCTGAGAGACTGCTCAGAACAGCTGACAGAAACCTTTATGAAGATTTTTAATTGGTCTTTGACCCAAACCACTGCCCCACCTTGTCTAAAATCCTCTACTATTATACCTCTGCCTAAAAAACCTAACATAGATAGTCTGAATGACTTCCGCCCTGTGGCGCTTACACCCGTGATAATGAAATGCTTTGAAAAGTTGGTACGGAACCGTATTATGGCTTGTTTGCCAGTTGGACTTGACCCTTGTCAATTTGCATATAAGAGAAAGAGATCCATGGAGGATGCTGTGGCTATGGCCCTACATGCTATTCTGACCCATTTGGAGAAACAAGGGAATTATGCGAGACTGTTATTTGTAGATTTTAGTTCTGCATTTAATACTATTCTTCCGCATAGACTGGTGCCCACATTATTAGATCTGGGGCTTCCGCCATGCTTATGCAGGTGGATACTAGATTTTCTATCAGATCGTTCCCAACGGGTCAGGATGGGCTCTCACGTCTCTGCGGATCTCAGTATAAGTACGGGGATGCTGCAGGGGTGTGTGCTGAGCCCACTTCTGTACACGCTTTACACATATGATTGTGCTCCCAGTTACCCCAGCAATAAGATCATTAAGTTTGCAGATGACACAACAGTGGTTGGTCTGACTACTGCTGAGGAGGGGTTTTGGCTTACAGGAAGGAGGTTGAGATGCTGACAGAGTGGTGTAGGGAAAACAATGTATTCCTCAATGTAAAAAAGACAAAAGAGATCATTGTGGACTTCAGAAAATGCAAATTGAACATCCAGCCACTTATTATTGAAGGGAATTGCATGGAACAGGTCTCGGTGTTTCGATTTCTGAGAATGGAGCTGAGGGATGATCTAACATGGGGAGCAAACACCAAAGATCTGATGAAGAGAGCACAGCAGAGGTTATACTTCTTGAGAATCCTCAGGAAGAACAATAATCTTTCAAAGGACCTGCTGTTGGCATTCTACCACTGTACCATAGAGAGTGTCTGTGTGTATGGTCTGTGTGTATGGTTTGGGGGTTGTACAGCTAGGGAAAGAACAAGGCTGTCCAGGGTCATAAAGACTGCGGAGCGGATAATCGGGCGTACTCTTCCCACTCTAGATCAAATCTATGCCACCAGGTGTTATAAGAAAGCTGAAGAGATTGCACAAGATAGTACGCACCCAGGGAATGATCTCTTTCAGCTTCTGCCTTCTAGAAGAAGGTATAGGGTCATAAAGACCAGGACCAGCCACTTGAGAAATAGTTTCTATCCAAAAGCGGTTCTGGCTTTGAATGCAGTGAAATGCAGTCTATGAGGGAGCTTCTGTATATAGTCTTTAGAATTTCAGAGAGTTTTAGAGCTTTTTAGGGGTTAAATGTGCATATGTGGGGTGGGAGTATGTTGATAATTTTGTTTAGTTGCATTTTGTTTAGGTTTTGTTGGGTCGATAAGTGGTTTTTCAATCTCATTGTTCTTTGCAGGACAATGACAATAAAGATTTATCTATCTAACTAATCAGTAACTTCAAATGGGCCATCTCTACTGTTGTCTACTACACCAAGTAACAGGACTTCAGCCATCGAGTCCTTAAAATTGCCCCAGTCTTAGATCACAATTGGAGTGTAGGCAGGCCTCTTAAGATGACTTTGTGCCCTCTCTGAATGAGCCCACACTGTCCTTGATGTTGCCATTATCCTTTTGCTTGTCTTCTTCCTTTGGATCCACTCTCACCTCCAGCAAGAGCAGGAGGACCAGTCAAATGGAGCTTGGTGTTTTTTCCCTATTTCATTTCATTGCACTTCCTTATAGTGAATCGATGAGCAGCTGACAACAGCAAGGAGAAGCAGCAATGGAGCCAAGGTTCCAGATATTTGCATTGGATCTAGTGGGGCCCTGGAGCATTTCCGAACCAACATTTCAACAAAAAGAAGATTGTTTAGTGATATCTCTGGTTACATATCTTCATTTGTGGATTAAACCAGTTTTCTGCTTTGGGTGTCTGAGGAAAATAAGGAGTAAATAGCTCTTGAAACCTGACATTAATGACAGCACATAAAATTAGTGTGAAGGGGAGTTGAAAGGGCACATAGGGCTCAAACCCAGAACATGGCTTTCCTGCATGACAAACCACACATTGCTTTGGATTGTATAATACAGTACTAATACTAATCCCAAACATGTAGCCACTAAAGTATAGTCTATGGACACCTATCCTTCTCACAGAGCTTCTAGATCCAACCCTACATGTTCTTTCTTTTACTTTTTAAGAAAAAGAATAGAGATTGTGTCCAACATTATCATTTTTTAAAATCAATGTTAGTTTAGTTATCCTTAGGACAATTAAATAAATGTATCTACCTGTCTTTATGCTCTGGCCGTCTGCCCAGGGTTGCTCACTTTATCATGAATCTTCTGGCTGCCAGCCTGAAAGGAAGCCCTCTAAAGGTTGAGTGCTCGAAAATCAATTCAATGGATCTACCACCATTTTAAAAATTGAGTAACTTTGTAAGGTCTGTGTGCCTTCGGTGACTCTTCTATGGCATGCCTCGTTGATCTTCAGTTCTTATTAATGATTATGACAGCACTAAGAAACAAGAATGAGGGCATGACCACTGTTCTTTTACATGAAGTATGATCAAACAGCAAGTCTTAACAGGATGTCTGTGTTTGAAGAGCAGGTCTATAACAATCAGCGGCACAAACCAAAACCCAAGAGATGTAGGTGGGGAACAACAGAAGAGACTGATTGACAAAGCACATGGAATACAATGGCCCCTTCCATCCAGACAGAAAAACCTGAACGGTTATCTGGTTTATCACTCATTTAAACCATTATGTAGGGGGGAAATTGGGAAATATTGTTACTGGATCACTTGTATGAATGTGTGTGTACACAAACTGAATGTTAAAACAAACTAGGTACACAAATCAACCTTTCTCTAGTGTTTTTTGTGCTCTCATGAATGGGAATAAGAACTAATACTGTGTTGAATCTCCTACGGTTTGCAAGTTCCTTCTCTCATTGTGAAAGAGGCAGTTGTCTTTTACAAAGTACTGTGAATTTCCTGGTTGTAGCAATGAAGGGTTTTATCTTGGTTTTAAAAGAGGCCAAGCAGTGTGTTCTCTTTACTTTACAAGTTATGAACTCTTCTCCCAGTTTCAGGAAGGGTTTGATCCTGACTCAGATGTAAGCTACCTGTGCCTTCCAAAATTGCTAGGTGTTTTTTTGTTCTCAGAAGGCTCCGTAGAGAATATCATTATGGCTTCCTCCCTTGGGCCTTTTCAATTGTTGCTGCCAAAATGATGAACAAAGTTTAATGCCATCATTATTGTTCTTCTAATTTCAACCAGAAATGGACAATAGTGAAGGTCATCCTTGCTCGAAAGCCAGTCATATCCGACTCTAGGGTTCTGTGCTCATCTCTGTTTCATAGCTGAAGAGCGAGCGCTGTCTGCATATGCAGATGTTTCCATGGACATATGGCAGGCATGTGTTTATCTTCCCACCAAAGTGGTCCCTATTTATCTACAGTACTTGCAATTTCTTGCTTTTGAACTGCTAAGTTGGCAGGAGCTGGGACAGAGATGGGAGCTCATTCCGTCCTGCAGTACTCCAGTATCGAACTGCTGACCTGCCGCCTTCCAGTCAGCGTCTTAACCACTTGAGCCCAGAAATGGACAATAAAAGTTCACTAAGCTTTCAGGCACCCAGCTGGTGGCAGCACTGGAAAGGGGAAACAGAAGGCTAATAGATTTAAGTGTTCTCTCCATACCTGTCAACTTTTGGCTTTGAAAATAAGGGAAATTTTGTGGGCGTGGGCAAATAGGTGGGCATGGCCAAATAGGTGGGCATGGCCAAATCAGTGGGCATAGCCAAATCGGTGGCCATGTGTGGCTTGCTGGGGATGACCATGTAGGCTAGCTGCTATCTAGTCATGCCTGCCACATAGCCATGAAAAAATCTACAAACAGCACTGGCTCTTTGGCTGTAAATGGAGATGAGCACTGCACCCTAGAGTTGGATACGACTGGCTTTTCGAGCAAGGGCCAAAGGTGACCTTTGCTAACCAGCCGGGGGTGAGGAGGAGGAGGAGCTGAGCGGCGGGAAGGCTAGCTACCGCCACCACAAGGCCTCCGTCCGGAGTCAGCTCTCGGGCTGACCTACTTCTGGCACCAGATTCCCAGCGTGGCAACCTTGGGGAGCACGCGCGGGAGTGGGGGAATGTACGGGAGCGGCGGCATGCATGCATTGAGGGGAAAAAATAAACCCCCCAGAACAAGCCCTTCGCTCGAGGGCAGCTGGCTCCTTCCCCGCGGCAGCGGCAGGCACCCTGCGTCCAAGTGGAGACCCCCCTTTCCCATCCCAGCCCCACACAGGGATAGAAAGGGGGAGGACATGGGGGGGGGAGAAGAGTTCACACACAGGGCCCCACAGGATGCAATTTTCCCTCAGCGCGGGTGTCTCCTTTTCTGCTGCCCTCCGTGGTTCCACCGGTGGCTCAGGGGGTGAAGGAGCTCGCCTGGCTAGCTGGAACAGGCCAGCAAGTCAGCAGTCAGTTCGAGACCCCTCGCGCCTGCTGCATGACGAAAAGTGGGCTCCCTTCCTCCGCCCCAGAGCTCCTGTTCGAAAGCAAGGAATGACTAGGGACCGCGGTGGTGGCTCGGGAGGGTGGGGTGGGGTGAAGAAGCTTGCCTTGCTAGCTGGAACTTAGGCCGGCATGGAGCCGGGTGGGGGACGCCCGGACCGGAGACCACCACCCCCAGCCGGGGGTGAGGAGGAGGAGTCTGAGCAGCAGGAAGGCTAGCTACCACTGCCACCGTGAGGCCTCCATCTAGAGCCTGGCGGGGGCCACCCGGACCAGAGATCACCACCCCCAGCCGGGGGTGAGGAGGAGGAGCAGCAGCAGCTGAGTGGTGGGAAGGCCAGCTACCACCGCTGCCACAGGGCAGCTACCACCGCTGCCACAGGTTTTTTTTTATACAAAAACTGCTTCATGTAACTGCCCTGATTCTGCTTTTGGGGTCTAAGAGTGAATAAAAATGGAATTCTTCAGTCTTCCCTTCCCAATGTGACACCAGCTTCTAAAAGCACATGGGTACCAAATATTAGACTATAATCTAGGGCATTATTTTGCAGCCTGTGCAATTTCTGTACTGAAGAGGAGGAAGTGAAGCATTGGACAAAATCTTTTTGCATAAAGTTATGTGAGCACAAATGGATGTCATTATCCATGGGGTTTTATCGCTCAATAAAAGTTCCATATTTTGCACCCCAAATTTCAAGACTCTCTCGGCATCCCTTTTGACCTAGGAAAACTTCTGGATGCCTTGAGAAATAGGGGAAGACTTTAGTGCCCCAAAATCACTGTTACCAGGACTGACAGTCATGACAGCTGTTGTCATGTGAATGACAAAGAATAGATACAAAACAAAAGTTAACATTAAGCAATGTCTCTAGCTATCTTATTTTTATAGGCTGTTTGGCAAATTCCCTGTTATCTCCCCCACCATTTGGGTTACACATTTCTGAGTAATATTTCAGGCTGCAAATCAAACTGAGCCACCTTCACTCAAAACATGGGCACCACAATCAGTAATGCACTGTGGGCTGGCCAAATCTGTGGGCGTGGCCAAACATCCTGCATTATGGGCTATGGTCAATCAAATGGGCATGGCCTGGGGGAATATCCGCTACCAGTTCTGCAGAACCTGACACAACCTGCTGCAGTGCATCACTGACCACAATGCATGTTTCTTGCACTTTCTCTTCCCTTTCAAACACTTTAGCACAAATTCACTAACTAGCCCACTCCCTGGAGCATTGCTAGTGGCACAAAAGAGTTGAAATGAAACACAAGCTTTGGTTGCATCAAACAACAGATTAACCACAAAGCTGCATCCAGCTACATATCCAATTCAACTGACCTATTCTGAGCGATCAAGTCTCATTATGTTTGTAATTTTTTTTCCTTTTAGAGGAGTAAAGACTAGCCTTTGCCTTTGGCATTTATTGAGGTAGAAGTTAAAGTACAGGTAGGGTGCATCTACCTGTCCACATGTTGAATAAGAATTGTGCCAGTGGGTGGATGGGTGGGTTATTTCTTGCTTCTGAATGTACAGCTCAAAATCATAACTTTTTGCTTAAGTTTATTTCCCCCTGTTTCTGGCATTTAAGCAGAAAGAAAGAAATTTAATACTTATCTATTAATTAGGAAATGCTTTGTCACTGCAAAAGCAAAGGTACTAACATGTCAATGTATATTACACAATTACTACTTTGGCATAAATATTCATTTTCACACATCCTAGTGTCATGAACAGAGAATCCAAAGGGGTGACAAACCTTGTAATTATGAAAGTACAGGTAATAGTGATCCATACCTGATAGGTGCCTGATCCTGCCTGTGCCCTTTTGGTGACATTCTATTCCAAAACTTGTTCCAATACATGATGATATTTGTGAATTTCTGGATCCCTTTGAAAATACTCATTCCCACAAACAGGGAAAACACACAATGGCTGTGACCTGGGGTGAGGGCTACAGGGATATGACAGTCAAAAGGATTTTACTTCTGCCTGCAGGCACCCTTCCAGAAATGGCACAAGTGTATAGGATTATTGTGGGATCCGCGAGCACAATTGGCATACTGTCCCTGACAGAGGCCTCCCTGACAGAGGCCATGTCTTGTGAGATCGCTCCGGGCTCTGAGGGGACAGAAATTGGGGAGCGGATTAATAGTCATAGATTGATTCACCCATATCTGACCTAACAAACAGTCCGAGCAGGAGGAAATTGAATGTCTAACTAATCAGTTAGGCAATAGGTAATATCGCACCTGCAGATTACCCCAAGCCCTAACGTCAACACCGGCCATGTTTACTCTTGGGTAAGCTTGGAACAATGGAGTTCCCCTGCCAGTGTTTAATTTAGTTAATTAACTTCCCCGGGAGAGGTTCCCAATTAACCCGTGTAAACATGCAATGTGATTTTCTGTCAGATGACGATTCTATCACACGCCGCCTTGTATTCCTATATATGATGATGATTTTCCCTCAATAAACCACTGGTCTTCACTCCATCTTGTCTCGCGTCTTCTCCTTGACCAGTCTCCTCTGTGACCCAACGGCCGCTTCGCGGCCCCAATCCAACAGATTATACGTACACGAAAAAGATGCAAAGGTAGGGGTGGTGGAGAAAAGACAAACTCTTGTGCAGTACTTCTGGCCTAATTAACAAAAGTCTACACAAGAGGAACATAGGCATACTCTTAATCCATCCTGGTGTTAAACTGCTTAGTAAGGTAGCCCAAATAAGAGAAAATAGTACAACACAAATCCTAGATAATAACAATAAAGCAAGTTTTCCATCACTCTATACATAAAACAAAATGAATTGTAGAGTGGCTGTCAGGGGAATATGTAGCATGCAATACTAGCCCTCTCTAGTGATCGGAGCTTTCTGGAGATATTAGACTTTATGAGAAGGTTGAGAAGTCAGTTGACTTTACCTTTGGTGCCAGCAACTCAAGTCTTCTTGACTTCCACTTGCTCAGTTCAAGTGACTGCACATCTTAGATCCAGAGGAATTTCCCATCCCTACTGCTCTGCCCCATACCCACCTTCATAATCATGCAAATATCACTGATTCTGCTCTCTCTCTTCCCCATTTGTTCAAAGAGAATGCACTTTCTTAAGTTTTCATATTCAGAAAGCTTTCATTGTTATGAAAATTAATCTCTTTTATTAGTCAAAATTAAACATTCAAATCAAAAATCCACAAAAACAAGACATTTAATGTTCAGTCCTGGCTCTTTCAAGGTGCTGTTGAAATTCTTTTCCTTTTGTTTACATTCATATTTATTTTTCTATCAGCATTATATAATCCCTTGACATTCTTCAAAACAATATTTATCTTTTCATCATCTAGAATTTTGGATCTCTTGATTTATTCTACATAGCCACCTCTATTTTATTATTACCACTTAACTGTGAATAGATGTGAGTCCAGATTAATTTTGGCAAATGCAAAAATAAGCAGAAATGCTTACATTTTTTTTGCCAAGGGAACAGTTTGAATTGTCAATCTAGCTTTAAAACAAATAGAATCTTTAGTAAACAATATGGTGCAAAATGCATAAATAAGGTAAACATTGCTATGGTTGGGGAAATACCTCTGCGATAGAAATTGTTTTGTCTTACACATAAGGCACATTTGCTGCAAAAACAAGGGACACCACTCAAGGGTGAATAGTCGGAAAACTTTGGAATTGCATTATAGAGGAGTTTCATAATTAAAAGGAGACATTAAAAACCCTTCCCCCTTCCTTTTAATATTCTTCTTTATACCATGTAGTCTTGGGAGCAGGAATTCCTCTTAACTTGCATGAATAATGTTTCTCTAAGGTACCTTGGCTACAAGGCAGTGTTGTGTCTATCCATTGTCATTGTAGTGAACTGGTGTAGCTACTAGCAAACAGGTTAAGCTACAAAATCAAAATTTGAGTCATAGCCCTGTTGAGGATTTCTCAAAGCTTGGAAATAACCAGTTATACCTAACAAGTTACTTGTACTTAATTCCTTTTTCCATAATTAAGTCATAATAAAGTTACTACTGTCAAATAGTGAAGGATAACATGCTAAGTGTCTGGAACTATATTTTGAGTTTCTTTCATAGTTACAGGAACTGCACAGATGGAAGAGTTAGGTATATTTGTATTACAGGCCACGAAGTTTGTAGCATCCTGATTTTTAAAGACATAAGTAGAACTTTTGACCAATATGGAAAGAAATAGTTACTTTTTAAAAAGGATCTCAGAGAACACAAATGAATTACTTTTTAAAAGTAATTTCCAAACTCTGCAATTTCTAGGCAATTTACTCTCTTTTCACTGACAATAATAATGTTAACTAATCATACAGAGTAGCTGCAAGGATTAAAGTCAGCCAATGTATGTGAAACACAATTTACAGCTTACAGCAGCTCCACGTTTCACAGACTCTTTTGAGTGCCATGGCTATTTCAGTAAGCAAACCACAGTTGTGATGATGTTACTCTATATGGATCAAGGATAAATATTTGAATATACATTTCTTTTTTAAAAAGAAAAATTAACCTGGACCCAGTAAAGTAAAATCACATTCATAAATAAATGCAAAATGCTCGAGTTTCAAAGCCTTGAACTTACCTGAAACCATCTCCACAATATACCTAAGAGGGCTTCCACATGCCATTTTGCTTTACAATTTAATCCAAGTGGAAATCCTTTTCCAAATCCCCATTATATTTTCTTTGTCATAAAAACAGCCATTCATATTGTAAGTAAAAATATCTTCTATAAGATCAAAGTTACCAAAAATAATGCCAAATATACAATTGTATGCATATTTGTTTTGCAAAATATAAACAGAATCTGATCATCTTTTGGGTATTGCCTGCTCTAATATGGCTGCAGTTTTAATAATGGAAAGGGCAGGGAATAATAGAAGAAGGAGGGATAATAACAGATAACATTTTGAAGAATGCATTGTCACTGAAACAATGTCTTCCATCTTAACCAATGCCAGGTATCTTAAATATTACCTAACACTTATCAGAACATAAGACTGTGATGACCTTGGAACTGTGTCTTGCCCCCACCCCCTTTTCTTCTTAGAACAAATTTTGCTACTGGCAGAAAGAGCTGTCAAGCAAAACACTGAAAAATTGGTATCATTTCCTAGCCAGTAAGTACAGAACTGATACTAAATATTTTATGATTTGTTTTCACGTGCTTTCTCTTTTCCTCTCCTCTTTGCTTGCAGGATTGATTGTTGCCTCTCTGGCAATATGCTGGATGCCCAATCAAGTTCGAAGGATCATGGCTGCTGCAAAACCTAAGCAAAACTGGACCGTCTCCTACTTCAGAGCATACATCATCCTCCTTCCTGTCGCAGATGTTTTCTTCTATCTCAGCTCTGTCGTGAACCCGCTGCTGTACAATATCTCCTCCCAGCAGTTCCGAAATGTCTTTTTTCAGGTCCTCCGTTGCCGCCTGACACTAGAACATGCCAACAAACAGAAGTTTTTAAGAGCCAATTTGAATTCTGCAACCAGTAGTGCCCGTTCCCGGCGCCCATTGATCTTCATGTCATCCAGGCGCAAGTCTTCTACCAAAACCGCTAACAAGGTTTTCTTAAGTACTTTTCAGAGCGAGATCAAGCCTGACTGCAGTTTGCAGAAATTGAGTCCTGAATCACTGGAGCTGACTGCGAAAACGATGCCACAAGAGACCAGCACAGGCCTTAGTTCATCCACCCAGAATGGCCTTTGCGAACATGAACTGTGAATCCTTATGAATCATAAACCAGATGATACACAATGTACTAAAAATGAAATTTTTTTAAAGCAAGCAAACAAAAGGGGTTACAGCCTGCAGGCTGTAGCCTCTATGTGTTTAAACAGACTCATTTGCAGTAACATGAACGGCAATGGGTTCTGCATGGGTGATAGTTGATTTTTTTTGTTTTGTTTTTAAAGTGCATACAAGAATGTCAAGACAATCTATTCTGTTGCTAACAAAGTTGCTGAGATTTTGCAAAATTAAACTCTTCTTTTAGCACTGGGATGCAAACAGCAACAATACAATGGAAACCAGCTGTGTCTTTGAAGGAAACGACACAAGACAAAAGATGCCGACAAAGAAATCTTCCATTAGAGTTTAGCGATGTACTGATGATAGAAGTGCCAAGCCAGAGAGCAGCAGGGTTGTTAATACACCAGATCTGGGCATGTTGCCAGAGTTTCTCCGCTTCTTTGGCCTGGGCCCATTGCAGAGTGGAGTATTGCAGCAGCTTATACAGACAGAGTTTATTTTCCCTGGAGTACAGAAAGTCTGGTATCCGGCAGAGGTTGTGAGGCAAGCTGCGGAGGATGCACAGGACTTGCGATACAGGATCCCTGGGACACAAAACAAAATGTCATTTAGCTTGGTACGAACAAACAGGCTTTCTGCTGTATGCTAGTTCCATCTTACATTTGAAATAGACTGACAACTCTTAGAAATAGTGCTTCTAATTCTCATTACATTTCAGATTTAGCCCCCTCCCCTTCTTATCACCTGTTGCATTTATAATAGGAAATGGAGGGCTCAATTAAAGAGTTAATTGTGGAAAACTCCCTCTCTCTGCTTGCATGTCATAAAAGCCCTGAAAACTGCAAGAGCAATACACTGTGGGAAAGAACATTTTAAAGTTTAAAACATCTTTATCAGTAAAGTAATATTTCTTTTCAGATCTGATCACTTAATGTGGTGATATTCAAGAGACTCTTCCCAGCCTTTCAAAAGAATACATAGTTTTTATTTAGCTTTTTCAGTATGACACAGAAGTTCTCATCTGTACTGTTTCTGTGAATAAACCTGTAAACAAAGAAAAACTCATGGGGAAAATTCAGCATCTACGGAGCACTACTAAGTGTATGTACCAAGGAAGAGGCTATATAGAAATCTCAGCCACCCATCCCCATTCGTGTAACTGGGGTGTTATATCAAGCTGGGTAAACTGCATGTGGAAAAGAAATTGTCTTATAAGAATCCCTTCAGAGGTTATTTTGTTCGTTCTTATATTTAATTGAATGGAACAGAGTATGTAGGCTGTTAAGACATTAAGAATGTATTTTAAATGTTTTATAATGATCATAAAATAAACAGTCATGTTTTACTAAGTGAACAGTTCTTGGGTAGCTCTGGAGCTAGTTGCAAATAGCTTCAGTTTCTTCCTTCTTGTGGTCTCATAGAAATGTTATTTTTGACCTTGATACATAAATAATACATTTAGCAAACCCAAAACATCTCTGCTTCTTTCTCCTGGTCTGTCTGCTTACCTGGAAGGAAGAGGGTAAATTTAACTTAAAACAAATTATTTTCCTCATTTTTCAAATGCCTGACTGAACTGACCCCTGATTATTATTATTTTTCTATGCTGGGAACAAAATTGAATGTGTCTGATTTTCACGCAACTGCCCAAATGCTTGCACTTGTTTATGTTTTTTCCCCTGGTGGAGGAATTCAAGGCGGCAATATGTTTGAAAAATGGTGTGTGTCCCACCATAATGTGCATACTGAAGCTTAAGTGCTGGTAGTCGTTTGTCTCTGCAACAGCACGCCTGTGGTGATGCACTGTAATTTCATTGTTTTCTCTGTAATCCATGGAACATGTCTGTATTAGCAGATAAGCACCATTTTAAGGAAGGGAAAAAGGAAGCTGGCAGCACCTGTGATTAGAAACTACACTGGGCATAACAATAAAGAGATTTACTGAAAGTGACAGGAGTCCTCACCATACTAACAACCCAAACAGTGTATCCTAATAAATGCATGATTTTTGACAGCTATAGAGCAGCATAATTAACCTCCATACCTTATGAGGAATTCATCATAGGGGAGCTTACAGTCTAATGTAAATTTAGCCACTGTTCTCTCCACACATTAAGTCTCAGTTATTGTTTGTTTCTGATTCTGCTGTGTTAGTTTATCTCTCCTGTCACCATTCCCCCTGCCCCCCCCCCCAATTCACGTTCCTAGTGGTGAATTGCAAGATGTTATTGTTTTGTCCTCCTTACCTTTTCACAACTTTCCCCACTACATTTGGTAAATAAATTTCATGTCAGAAATTACTCTGGGTTGAAATGATTTTTGCTGGAGAAGCTCCACTCAGGGGATGCCTGAATGAGGCTCCTTTCATGTCCCCAATATCAGTTGTGCAGCACTCGGGTATCGAACCCTAATCTTCCAGCCTCCAAGCTCAGCAATTTAATCACTGAGCCACTGCAGTGTTGCTACTACATGTGGTGTATAAAACTGAGTCCTATTTCAGATGTTCTGCTATCCTCGCAATTGCTTCTGAATCACCCAATTACAAATCCAAAATTTTCTGCCGCCTTGGATTGTTCAGCAATGCGATCAGTAAACATGCATGGGCCTCACAAGATGATAAGTGTTGTCTGCATAGTTGCGGCAAATTCACAAAACATACAAGGGCAGAGCTCTGTAGAGCAGACTTTGGCTAGTGGAACAGGAGCCAGATTGTTGGCAATTACGCGGCAAGATAACTGAACACCAGACTGTGCTCCTGCTGGTGAAAGTGGACAGGTTTTTTGGTGTTTTTTTTTTTGTAATTTCCACCTGTATCCCCTTTTTTATCTGAAAATATGCTATGGAGAGATGGAGTTATTCCAAAACATATTCCAGAAAGTTCTACAGGACTATAAACAGAGGCAAAACTGGCAAAAAAAGGATGTATAACAATCTCATATGAACAAACAGTGGCTCATTATTGGACGGGAAGGACAATCAGAATCTAATACGATTATCCTTTGCCACTAACCTGACTAATAGAGTTCTTTTGCCACCTCTGACATTTGAGGCAAGGCCACCCTTCCTATTTGTTTTCTTAATTCAATTGGCTTGTTATTAGTCCTTTGTATTTGGATTTCCCACCAAGCAACAAGCATTGAGGTTCACTCCATGTGCTGGAGACGTCATTTCCCTTATTATATACTTCTGACTTCCCGCCAACCTAGCAGTTCGAAAGCAAGAAATTGCAAGTAGATAAATAGGGACCACTTCGGTGGGAAGGTAACAGCATTCCGTGCACTCCGGTGTCTAGTCATGCCTGCCACATGACCACAGAAATGTCTGCAGAAGCAGACAGCGCTGGCTCTTCGGTTTTGAAACAGAGATGAGCACTGCACCCTAGAGTCGGATACGACTGGCTTTCGAGCAAGGGAAACCTTTACCTTTACTTATACTTCTGACTATAACTACAAATGGCAACTGAAATTAAAAACATCTTTTTTTATGTTTTTTAAAGCTTCTAGACTGATTTTACCACACAAAGGGCTAGTTTGTGTAGGAAAAACCAAGAAGAGGAAGGGGCTAATTAGACTGGGCTAATTTCTTCATGATTTCTTTTTGTTGCTCTTCTTGCTTTTTTTCTACTTCATATGCTGCTAACTAAGAACAATAACCCCCCAAAAAAATCCTCATCAAAAATTCCCCTCTTCCTGACTGTTGTTGTTCTTCTAGATCAGTAGTTCTAGAAGCTCCCCAGGAGGACTTCAATTCCCAGAAGCTTAATTTAATTCACTGGCTGATCAGTGCTTTGGGGAATTGGCCTAGGCTTCTGGAAATTGAAGTCCAAAAACCAAAGGTTGGGAAACACTGTTCTAGATTTTTTTTTAAAAAAAAAAAACCTTCTGTGGATCTATTAGGACAGTTAATGTCTTAACACTTCTGGAGTTCTCTTCTATAAGAAATAAAAAAGCATGTATCATCAAGATATGAAGAACTAGTGAGCCTGTGGCAACTCTTGTTAACTGCTGACAGCACCGGAATGAAGCATGAAAAGTTCTCTTGATCTTTAAAACTCCACTCTGAGCATTTGGCTTATTCTGCAGTTGGAGAATTTGCTTCTACTGGTGTTTCTGATAAAAACATGCTATTAAAGCTGTTTTTAATACTGCTGTTGAGCTTTCAAAAGTTCAAACAATAATTAGCCACTGAAATATGTTGTATGTATCATCTTCTTAGAGCTACAGCCAAAGGAAGAAATTCTCTTACATATACAGTCCAATCAGCTACAAATAAGAATGGGTAAAATGCTGTCACAGAAGAAATAATAAAGAACCATACACTTCATGCACATTTGAAACATGAATGGCAGATGAAAAGAAAACTCCTCTGTTTGGAAGTTACATTCTAATGGTGAGAAATCACAGGTGAAAAGTTTCGTATCTAATTTTCTGTCATAGTGAGGATATAATTACTGAAGCTTCTTAACCAAATCACACAAAGGAAAATGTGAGATGAAGTGCTCATAAAATATATTTCAACGCTTAACTTTCATTTATGCTATTGGGATGTGTTTAATTTGTGCGTTCAAAGACTTATACTGTAACAGTTGAGTATCCACATCCACCCAATTAAATTTACCACAACCTGTCTTTTCAACAGCAAGCACTCACAAACTATAAATGGGAAACTCAACCATCCACAGAGTATACATCAGCCATGGCCCTGAACATCTCTGCAGCAGAGTATGCTGCTCCATTATTTATTTATTTATTTACCATATTTTGTTCGACTTTTATAACCGCCTCCCCGCCAAGGTGACTCCGGGTGGCTTACAGTCTAACCCATAAGAATACTAAAATATAAAAGTATCCCCACAGTAACAATTACAATCATAAAATCACATGGAGCACATCCACACATGCAAAAACAATTTGAAAATGATGTTGACAAAGCCATGTGCATAGTGACAGGATGCCTCTAACTTACACTAATTGAGAAAATATACCCTCTTGATACCACTCCGCCTAAGAAAAGGAGAGAAGTAGCAACTGATGCTGAGAGAACTAAGCAAGAGAATTACCCTTGGCATCCTCTGGATATATATGTGCCTCAAGTCTGCCGGCTCAGTTCCAGGAAGAGCTTTATGGCAAGAACAAACATTCTTGAGGGTACACAAATTAGAAGATGAAGGAAGGAGCTCACTGGACAAGGAAGAACATTAAAGGAGGATTTAGCTGAGGAACTCAACCTCCCCTATGTCACTTTGGAGGACTCTGGATAGGCTGAGGGTTGGAGTGCCTAAATGCAAGACCAACATGCTCAAGTGGGGACTGCTGGCAGATAACAACACACTGTGTGAATGTAGAGAGATACAGAATCTGTCTCATTTACTGGTCTGCTGATTACTGCCAGAAGCATGCACTGATGAGGACTTAAATTTGGCCAACAACAAAGCCAAGAAAGTGACTTCATTTTGGCAGTCCAGGGTTTGACTGGGACACGAAAGAAGAAGGGCAAGCATTACTTTAATGATTCATTATCAGAAATCCAATTATAGTGGTACCTCGCTTAACGAGCATAATGTGTTCCACAGGATTGCTCTTTAAGTAAGTTTGCTCTTTAAGCGAAACACCATTGTAAGTGACCAATTGTGACTTCTGGTGGTGGTGGGGGATTCCGAACCCCGATTTAGTAGTTAAATGAGGTTTTGGTTGGTTTTAGTTGTTAAGGAAAGCAACCACTCAGAGAAAATTCTGCTCTTTAAGTGAGTTAGTCTCTAAGCGAGGCACTCTTTATGCAAGGTTTTACTGAACTTTTTTAAGTACAACAATTCATAGGAACAAGCCATCACATAAACCACTGGTTAAGTTAGGATATTACATATCTTGTCTATTCTAACAGGAATTAACAGAATTTTGATTTTGCAAAATCTAGCAACAACACTGGCTGTGCCCAGCCTATGATCTAGTGCAGGGATAGGCAACATACAGCCCATGGTGCCAAATAATCACTTCAACTGCCACAGCCACTGCCATTGAAATCAGCTGCAGATTCATTTATGGCTGTCATAAATGCATTTACGGCAGCCATAAATGGCAGGGGGACACCAGTCCAGCCACCTCAACTGTCTGAGAGAGTGTGACCAGCACCCAACTCAAAAAAGTTGGCAACCCCTGATTTAGTGAATAGAAGAAGCCCCCACTAAACCTAATAGGGCTTGCTTCTGAGTAAACATGCCTAGGATTTTTTTAGTAGCCCACTATGATAATACAACTACAAGAAAATGCACTATTACCAAGAGTGCAGAGGAGCCTGAAATGTTACCTAGTACATCCCTGTTGCTTTAGGTAATTAGTTCATTGTGTGAACTAAGCAATCACACTTATAGTGCTTAGTGAACTCTCTGTGTAGTTCACAAGTTAACTAGAGAAATTATGCTACAGAAGATCCAGTGCTGAAATTATTTTTAATTGTGAAACTCTTTCAAAATGGTGGGACAGTTTAATTTTGTAATTTGCATGTAGGTGTGCTGTATATTCTTTCCTTCCTTATAGCCTAGTTACTTGCAGGTTATGTTGACTTGCTATGAACTAGGTATCCTTTTAAATAATAATAATAATAATAATAATAATAATAATAATAATAATAATAATAATAATAATAATAATAATAATAATAATAATAATAATAATAATAATAATAACAGCGTTCCGTGTGCTCCGGTGTCTAGTCATGCCTGCCACATGACCACGGAAACGTCTGCAGAAGCAGACAGCGCTGGCTCTTCGGCTTAGAAACAGAGATGAGCACTGCACCCTAGAGTCGGATACAACTGGCTTTCGAGCAAGGGAAACCATTACCTTTTAATAATAATAATGTTTTATTTATATACCACTTTATCTCGGCCTGAAGACCAAGATAATATACTGAAATACACACAAAGGTTTGTGCCTTCTGAATACCAGAGTAAAGGACATCCAAGATGATAGAAGCTGTCATGTAGAAGGTCCATGTCCAGTTTGCTGCCAGATGCCAAATATAAGTCATGTAAGGTTCAATAATCTCTGTGAGTGAATGGGGTGCAAAAAAGAATGTAATCTCCCAGACAGTCAGATTCAGGTTGCTCAGGTGTTTTTTTCCCTATCTCAGCAATAAGACCTTGAACTTGGCTCACTAGCCAAAGGATGAGTAGCACACTTCAACACAGGTATAACAGGCACACAATTTGGCAACCTAGCTTGGCATCCTTTGCACAAACCATAGCGTTTGAACTGAAAACAAGAACTGTTGCACATAGAACACATTATGTGAGGTCACTGATGTATGGACTACAACAGCAAGGCTATCCTTGTCCAGAAAGTAACACAGCTGGAAGGAAAATCAGCTGAAACAGGTGATAAGTACTTCTTACCACTGACTGCAGTGGCTCAAGTGGCTAAGATGCTGACTGAGAGGCCAAAGGTTAGCAGGACGGAATAAGCTCCCGTCTTTGTCCCAGCTCCTGCCAACCAAGCAGTTCGAAAGCAAGAAATTACAAGTAGATAAATAGGGACCACTTCAGTGGGAAGGTAACAGCGTTCTGTGCACTCCAGTGTCTAGTCATGCCTGCTTTGAAACAGGGATGAGCACTGAACCCTAGAGTCGGATACGACTGGCTTTCGAGGAAGGGAAACATTTACCACCGATTATTTTAGTCTCTCAGGACACAATGACTAGAGGAGCAGAAATATATCATGTACCTGTTCTTCTGAGAGTGCAACCCATATAGGAAAAAGTGCATCCTCCAATTCTTATATCCCAGAGAACAGCCAGCACCTCATGATGCCTTGTCTCCATGCAGTCTCAGTTTGCTGACATGCATCCAACCCATCACTAAATCCAGACAGTAAATCCAAATATGTACAGCCTTTCCTAATCCTGATGCTGCAGAACAACAGCTGTGTGTCAGTAAGTTTCCCAACACCACTGCAAGAAAAATGGTATCCGGCATCATCTGCAGCATAACTGATTGAGATACAATCACCCAAATATTTGTGGGGAAGAGGAAACCATCACTGAAAAAGCATTAGAACCACTGTAATGCAGTGCCTCCAATACCTGAGGTCCAGAGCTAACCAAGAAATGTCTCATGATCATTAATATCAATAGTCAATGAAAGCTCAACCAGAATCAACAGTCATAATCCCTCTGGCCCTTTTCTTCCATCAGGGTGAACATGGCACGCGCGTGCGCATATATATATATATATATATATATATATATATATATATATATATATATATATATATATATATATATATATATATATATATATATATATATATATATATATATATATATATATATATATATATATATATATATATATATATATATATATATATGAGATTCAGTCACTCTGTACTCAGACTAAAGGGGCTAGAAATAATTTGTGTCTTGTAAGATTTTTGCAATTGCACAACTACAACCTTGCTCTCTAAAAACTCTCCGCAAAAGGGATTTTAATTACTAGACAGTATTTAGTACAGGGGTTCTCAACCTACAGCCCGTGGTGCCATTTCATGTGGCCTGCTGCCCTGCCCTCGCTCCTGCCACCTGAAGCAGTGCCAAGTGTGGTGGTTCCTTTTTAATGTAAACAGCATTTCGAAGCTGTTTACATTACAAAGGAACCACAGATGGCACAGCTTCCAGCAGCAGCAGCCGGAGTGAGGGCAGTGGGCAACATGAAATGGCACCGTGGGGGAAAGAACCACTGGGCTCCTGGCCTAGTCACACACAACCCCCCCCCCAACCCCTCCCCCTGGGACTCCAGTCCCAAGTATAACCTCCAGCCCCACAAGGAAGGACTAGCCTTGTTAAAAAGCCCCACTCACCCTTTCCCCGAGCAGACAATTAATCTCATTAGTGTCAATTGGGGAGGGGAGGGGTTCCAAAGCTTCCATTGACAGCAGGCATGACTAGACGCTGGAGTGCACAGAACGCTGTTACCTCCTTTGTCCCAGGGAGAAACAAAATGGCCATCCCTTTGAAGCTGTTGGGACAAAATATCCACCTCAAAATGGCCACCCCATCATGCAGGCAAGATAAAATGGCCATCCAGCCTGCTCAGTTGTCTGAGGGAGCGTGGCCCAGCCCACAGCTTGAAAAGGTTGAGAACCCCTGATTTAGTATATTCCTCTCAAGGCAGTAGGTACCAATCCATTACATATACAGAGGGTACCAAAAATGTATACACGTTTTAAGAGATGTTATTGATGTCTTACTTTTCAAAGTTGAATTGATTTATGGTGTAATATGTCCACTCAGAAGAATGAATGCTAATGTCAACATGTAACAGGACACTCAAAAACACTCAAAGAAAATGGCGTAAGTAGAGTTGTCACACCCCTCATCAATTTGAGGAGCACAAGACCATTTTGAAGTGGTATTTGAAATTTGAGAGCACTGTAGAAGTATGACAATGTAAGTGTATGTGACACAACTGCCAATACACTTAACTACACTCATTTGTAATAAGTTTGAGATACATGGCATGGTGTGTGATGTGCCCAAGGGAAGATCCAGGAGGCCTAGCACAGAAACAAGTCCTGTTTCTTCTACTTGGGTGTTGGAAGAGTTTACATGCTCACCACATTAGTCTAGCAAACAAAGAACATTTTAGACAGGAGTTATCAGAACAAGCATATGATGCATTCTTAAAACAACAAAGTGGAAAGTTTTCATCCCAAGATTATTACATACACTGAATGAAAACAGCCCTGGTCGAAGGGTATTGTATTGATTAGTTCCCAAACATAGTACGAGAGGATGAGAAGTTTTTGAGTGAAATGGTTTGGTCTGATGAAGCTAAATTGAATAGAATGGTGGACTGACATAATTGTGTGTATTGGGCTCCTGGAAATCCACATGTTCATGTGGGGAAAATGTCACTTTACTGGGCCTCATCATTTGGTGTGGACTGTCATTAAGGTGACTAATTGGGCCATACTTTTTTGAAGATTCCTTTACTGGTTGAGTGTACCTAGACATGTAAGACCAGGGGTGGTCAAACTTTTTATGTTGTGGCCATGAGCATGCCCCGGACAATTGAGCACACAACCCAGAAGCAGAAGCATTTACAGCTGTTGTAAATGCACCCACTTCCGCGTTTACAACAACCGCAGGTGCGTTTGCATGGGCACATTTTATGGCTGATATAAATATGCCCACTTCCACTTCCAGGTGCGGCTGAGATGGGATGGCATCACAGGCCGTAGAGTGGGAACCCCTGTGCTATAATAAATGCATCTTTGTGGGAGGGGGTGTTTCCTACACCGTTAAAACATGCTTTGGTGCACCCCCTCCTGAAGAAACCGACTCTTGACCCAGCTGTCCTAACCAACTACAGGCCAGTCTCCAATCTCCCCTTTTTGGGGAAGGTATTGGAGAAGGCAGTGGTGCGCCAGCTGCAGGTGGCTCTGGAGGAAGTGAATTATCTGGACCCCTTTCAATCAGGATTAAGGCCCGGACATGGTACAGAGACAGCATTGGTCACACTGGTGGATGATCTCAGGAGAGAGCGGGATGGCGGTCATCCAACCATCCTTGCTCTCCTTGACCACTCAGTGGCCTTTGATACCATCAACCACGGTATCCTTCTGGATTGGCTCAAAGGATTGGGGATCCAGGGCACAGTATTGTCCTGGTTTTCCTCATTTCTGGCGGGCCGTACCCAGTAGGTGTAGTTGGAGAGGGAGAAATCCAGTCCTAGGCCCCTTAAATATGGGGTGCCGCTGGGCTCGGTGCTCTCTCCTCTTCTCTATATGAAGCCGCTGGGCGAGATCATCTGTTCCCATGGGGCGCAGTACCATCAGTACGCGGATGACACCCAGGTGTGCATCTCGGCCCGTGGGGACCCCAGTGATGCGGTCAAAGTCCTGTCTGAATGCCTAGAGGCCATTGGGATCTGGATGGGGGGCAACAGGCTTCAGCTGAACCCTAGCAAGACTGAGTGGCTATGGGTTGGGGGTCCAGGGCTATCCAGAGAGTTACCATCTCTGGTCTTGGATGGGGCAGTTCTGCCCCAGAAAGACCCGGTGCGCAACTTGGGGGTCCTCTGGGATTCACGGCTGCTGCTGGAAGAACAGGTGGTGGCTGTGGCCAGGAGGGCCTTTGCTCAACTTAGAGTAATTCGCCAGTTGCATCTGCTCCTGGACCGGGACTCCTTGCTCATGGTCACTCATGCTCTGCTCACCTCCAGATTAGATTACTGCAATGCACTCTACATGGGGCTGCCCTTGACGACCATTCGGAGGCTACAGCTGGTGCAGAATGCGGCTGCTTGGGTGGTGATGGGGTGTGGGCGCTATGCCCACACTTACCCACTACTCCAGGAGCTGCACTGGTTGCCAGTTTGCCTCCGGGTGCAATTCAAGGTGCTGGTTTTGACCTTTAAAGCCCTATATGGCAGTGGGCCAGGTTACCTGAGAGACCGCATCATCCCAAGAGTGTCTGCACGTCCAACCAGAGTGGACCAGACGGGCTCCCTAGTTGTGCCTTCAGCTAGAGCGGCTCGCCTCTCTGGCACATGGAGGAGGGCCTTCTCTGTGTCCGCTCCAGCCCTATGGAACCTCCTGCCAACAGAATTGAGGCTACAGACAGAATTGCTGCCTTTCAGAAAAGGTTTGAAGACCTGGCTGGTGGGGCCTGTGTGGGGCCCTAATGGGAATACGGCCCCACCTGCTGGCTCATCCCCAACTAGTCCAGTTGTGTCCTCCTTCTGTGTCTTTGCATTTCCCCCTCCTTCTTAGCTTTTAGTTTGGTTTTAAATGGGGTGGGAGTAATGAGAGTGGATGGATGGGAGGATGAGGGTGTTTTAACATGTTTTTATATGTTTTTAACTGTTGTACGCCGCCCTGAGTCAGGTTTTTACCTGAGTGGATGGCATAAAAATTGAAATAAATAAAATAAATGCATCTATTTTACCTGCAATTCGTACACTTTTGGGGAACGATCAATTTTACTTCCAACAAGACAGCACCCTATGACGCTTCCACCGAGATGTGAGAGCTTATATCAATGAGAATTTGCCAGGACAATTGATAGGTCAAAGAGGTATGGTTCAGTTCCCTCATGATCTCCTAACTCAACACCCCTTAACTCCTACCTATGGGGGACCTTAAAGGATGTGGTATACCATGGAAAACTGGCTAGCCCTGGTTGTGCAGTGCTTAAACTGCTGTCCTGCAGCCAAAAGGTTGTGAGTTTGATCCTCTCCAGAAATTGAAGTTGACTCAGTCTTCCATCTGTTTTTAATCTTTTGTAAGACGCCCTGAATCCGGTTCACCTGAGTGGGTGGCTTAGAAATTTAAAAATTAAATTAATTAAATTAAATCCTTCCGAGATTGGTTAAATGAATACCCAACATGTTGGGGGCAAAATGCTTATTATTATTATTATTATTATTATTATTATTATTATTATTATTATTATTATTATTATTATTATTATTATTATTATTATTATTATTATTATTATTATTATATTTGTGCTTATATACTGCTTTTTTGTCTACTAACAACTCAAAGCGAGTTACAACATAATTATAAAATACAGAGCACACCATAAGTAAACAATACAAAATAAATACAGCATAAATCAGTTCAAAGTAACATATCAATATGAATACAATATAACGCAGCAGCCCTACCAAAGTTTCCCCACCCCGACAAAATCAAAGTAACATATACAAGTTCATATACAAGTTCAATTTAAAATAAGAAAGCAGCATAAATATAATATAACACTAGAGCACTACAAGGTTTCCCCACCCCGCCCACAGTAAGTCCAACAGGAGTAAGGAGAGGGGGGGGGAAGGACCACAATTCTCCAACATTTCACCCCATTATGGACCTTAAGACCAGGAAGGGAGGGAGGCTCGGGATAATAAAGATGAAAATAGACTCAGCCACAGGTGACATCCATCATCTGTGCCTCCAATTCACAAGGCCGGCCGGGCCACAGGAGGAGTCGAGATGGCGTTAACTGGATGAGTGCCAGCGGCGACCCCTGCAACTGAAGCTCCCTCCAGCTGCAGATGTTCATCTCCCGGCGATCCGACCGCGAGGGAAAGAGAGTGGTTAATTTGTGAACCACTCAGAGAGTGCACTAAGCGCTATGGGCTGGTATACAAGTGTGTTTGCCTTGCTTTGCTTTACACTAGCAATAATTTGGGAAGGAATTGAAGTGGCATGCACAGATATAAATGGACACTTTGGTCAATGTTGCTCAAACAATAATTTGCCATATTCAGAAGTATCTGGACACTGATGGTAACCACTTTGAGCACCTCTCATAATACCAGAAGTAAAGCATGGCTTGTACTATATACATCTTTGGTTCTTGATATATATTGAGTATGGTAATTTTAATAGGCTTTTTCCTTTCTTAAAATGTGTATACAGTGATACCTCATACAACGTCCAAACTTGGTTCCACAAGTTTGGACTTTATATGGATTTGGACTTTGTATGAGGCATGCAAAATCCTAGCCACGATGCCTCATACAACGTCCAAATCCTTGCCGCGATGCCTCGTACAATGTCATTTCCATAGAGATACATTGTACTGCAAGAACACAGACTTCAGGGCAAAGTCAAGGAAACAGACAGGAAACTGACAGAACTTTAAGAAATCATTGTCTAAAGGCGAAATACATTACAAAAACGTGTCAAACGACCCTGATTTTACGGGACAAACCATACAACAGGTTTTCAACTTCTGAAAACTTTATGAAGTGCAGGTTTAAAAGTTAACATGTCCCATCATGCAGCACAGTGTTAATCTGCAGCCATGCGGCCGATCATCCATTTTGTACAAGCTACTGTAAACAATTACTGGATGGAAGCAAGGACAAAATGGATTCCAACATGTCGCATCATCCACTATGCCAAAGAATGGTCTAAGAACCTGAAGAATGCTGCAAAAATCCCAGGAATGCTTCCAAAAATTCTGATGAAAAAATTCACAAAAATCCAAAATCACGCTCAAAACCACTCCTAAACACTCTTCGCCTCATGCAAAGCCCACAAGAGCAATGCACGCATGTGTCCTGTCTTTTATACTGCCCAGGCACAATGCAACCTGGGAAAAACCCTAATGCCTCATACAAAGTCGCAGCGACTTTGTATGAGGCAACATTTTTCAAGGAATTAGGTGATGTTGTATGAATTCGATGTTGTATGAAGCGGACTTTGTATGAGGTATTACTCTACTGTATATTTTTGATACCCTCTGTAGCTGCATTTGCTATTTTCTATTTCAACATGGCCAACTTCCTCAGCTAGCTTATATATACAGGATGGTTAAGGGTTCAAATATCTAGTCTATAAGGCCTTGAAAGCTCAAACTGATCCTGAACAAGTTGACAAAATGACACCTGCTCAGATGAAAATATCCTATAATTCTCCAATTCCATTTCCCCCACATAACATGGTTGTACTGATGGCAAGCAGGAACAACAGTGCCATTATTTCCCCACAGTGCAAAGAAGAGACCTGAAATTTTAATTGGCTGGATCACCATGAGAAAATCTCCACTTTTACTACTGAAAAATATCTGTATATTCTGTTCTTAGCAGGAAATTCATCAGTTAGTAGAAAATTACATTTCTTGTATTTTATGGCTCTACTCATACAACTCCTTCTTTGACACTCTTACCTGTGCCACACCACTAGTCTGTCTCTTTCTCAAAATTACTATACCAGAGTCAGTATTTACAATTCCTGATCAGCTAGAGATGATGGTTTCTCCCTTCCTTACATCTTTTTCTACCATACCCTCAGATTGTAAAGTCCCACTAAGGTTGCAGAGATTTTAAAAATCATACTTGTTTACATGGTTTCATGAGATTAGTGCAATGGGCTGAAATCACACCAATGTAGTCAGGCCAGTGCTGGCCATTTGGGACACAGAGACCAGTCCTGGTGCACTCTAGTGACTAGTGCCCCCCAGAGGCAGGCAGAAGTATGTCACCTGGCAGCTACATTAGATTTCAACCACAGCCTCCCTCCCAAGCCAGAACCTTCCAGGTGGTGAGGTGCTGTTTCCATGGGACATATATTGCCGTGCACCAACCAGCCCCACCCCCTGACATGACTGGTTGGTGCATGTTGGATATCGTTGTGCACCAACCAATTAGACCTGGCACTGTTGCTGCCACCGCAAGCTGCGAAGAAGCCCAGTGGATCTTTCTCATCTGCTGAGGTCCCAGCACCTCATGGCCTCGGTGGATGGGAAAGAACCACTGGGTTTCTTTGGGGCTTGTGGCTGGGTTAGATTCTGAGGGAGAAGGCAGGGGGCAGGAGCTGAAGGCCTCATCCCAGCAGCCAGGGTCCGCCGTGCCTCAACCAAAGTGCAGAGGAGAGGGGGGGGGTTGGTGGGAGAGGTAGCTGATATTGTTTTACAGTCTCTCTCTCTCTGCACCTGGTGCTGCCTCTTCCTTCTTCCCGCCCCTCCTCATTGCAGGCGCACCCCCCCCCCCCCAATAATGGACTCAGACACAAATGAAAGTGGATAACGGCATTGGGCCACATTTATTGATTCATGCCCTAGTCCGAATTATAAATTTCTATTGGTAAAACGACCAATCATAATTCTTAAGGCAAGCAGGCCGAAGTAACACTGGTAAGGTACCACCCAAAATTGCCAACGGCAATTGTTACAATGTATCTATTTGTATCAATTTGTTTGTTGACAACAAACAAATTGTTGACCGTAGTCAATATCTAACTAATGACCCCACCCTCTGACATGTATCCGTAAAATCAGGGGGTGATTCCAGCTGTCTAGTGGTAACCATCACCCCCTCACCTGGTTCGTCGTTGACCGGACAACGTTTAAACAACTTATGCCTATCTAGTGTTGTCCAGTCAATTGCGAACCTGCCGGATACCTGTGGGTCATAAATGTTTACCTTACCAGTGCTACCCGCCCATGTGACCAAAGTCAACAGCAGCACAGAACAAACCCCTATATCAAACCATAGCAACAGTGTGGGATGGGCAAAAAAGCCAGGACTCGAGGCCAATTGCGAGTCCCAGCCAAAAATTCCCACCCGGCCCCGAAGTGACCAAGAAATCACACTGTTAACTAGGGAGGGGTGGAGGGGAAAAACTTCTCCGCTCCGTCGCTTCGCCAAAATGGCAGCATGGCTGCCTCGTGGCCAGCCCTTTTATTAGGGTGCTGGCCACGCCCCTAACTACCCGGATGGCTTCGTCCGGTGGGGGGGTGGCCGCAAAGAGCGCGGCGGCCATTTTGGCGCCACGCTTCCATTGCAGGCGCACCCCCCCAATAATGGACTCAGACACAAATGAAAGTGGATAACGCCATTGGGCCACATTTATTGATTCATGCCCTAGTCCGAATTATAAATTTCTATTGGTAAAACGACCAATCATAATTCTTAAGGCAAACAGGCCGAAGTAACACTGGTAAGGTACCACCCAAAATTGTCAACGGCAATTGTTACAATGTATCTATTTGTATCAATTTGTTTGTTGACAACAAACAAATTGTTGACCGTAGTCAATATCTAACTAATGACCCCACCCTCTGACGTGTATCCGTAAAATCAGGGGGTGATTCCAGCTGTCTAGTGGTAACCATCACCCCCTCGCCTGGTTCGTCGTTGACCGGACAACGTTTAAACAACTTATGCCTATCTAGTGTTGTCCAGTCAATTGCGAACCTGCCGGATACCTGTGGGTCATAAATGTTTACCTTACCAGTGCTACCCGCCACCCGGAGAGGCTTCAATAAAGGCTCGACGCCCCCCCCCCCCCAAGACCGTCAGCTCGGTCGACAGGCCTGCTCGCCAATCACTCAGCAGGAGGTCCATACCTCCTCGCGACAGATGGGCCCCCTCCCCTGAATAAAGCTCATAATTTTGCAGACTGATGGCGGGGAGGCGAATGACGCGTCCCCAACCCATGTCAAAAAGGAACCGGGCAATAGCCCTGGAGCGACGAGCCCGGTCAAGCGCCTGGAGGCCAAACGCTCTCCTGTAAGCGTACTGCGGTATCATGTCCGACCAAATGAGGGGTGTGGCAGGCCACACATAATGTGAGTAGGCCAGGTGACTACAAATCGCAAGCTTCCGCGATAGGCCAGTGACCTGTCCGAAACCATTGCCCCCAAGGTGAATAACCAGGACATCAGGTGAGTCAGCATCCCTGATGTAGAAAAGGAATGGCAACAGTTCCCGCCATAACATGCCGCGCTTACCACACCACCTGAGATGTGCGGGTGCACCCAGTCCCAGTCGGGGTCCCACTCTGTCGCCGCAGCGTAACGCGCTGCCCTGTGCAGCGTAACGCGCTGCCCTGTGCAGCGTAACGCGCTGCCCTGTGCAGCGTAACGCGCTGCCCTGTGCACGTGGCAACGGCCCACCAGCCCTACTGTCACCGGTGTAAAACGACACCCAGGGTCTGTCAAGGAAAAAAGGGGGGATGAGAAACATTGCAGTGACTAAACTGGTACTCACGGTTGAAGAGGGTGAACACAAAAACTGAAAACAATGTGATCCCCACCTTCCCATGCGGTGTATTTCAGCCCCAGAGTACCCAAAAGTAGCTGCAGTAGAAACCGCCCCCATCCTGCAGGAATGGTTGAGTGAGGGGAGACCCACCCTGGTGACAGAAAAACGGGGCATGGTGCGTGCCACACAGTGCAAGAAACTCCTGTAGGGCACCAACCGGACAGATGTCTTCCAAGGAACATCGTAGCAGTATTACTCAACTGCCTACGCCGTGCTGATCTGTTTTAGAGGAGCGTATCCTCAACTGAGCCCAATCATTGCAACATAGACATCTTCGAGTTCCAGTGCCCTACGACTTGCATCCGCCTTAGACAGCATCACAAGCTCGCTGATGCGGAGCGCTCCAAAAAAGGCCACCGTTGTAGCCACATGAAACAGGGGTGCCTCATACCTATCGAAACATAGGTCATGCCAGCCCCGTGCCAGTTGGGTAAGAACCCCAGGGGAAATTGGGTGGCGGTCGTCCAGGCTACGCCCACGTTCCCGCACCCACCCCTCCAAAAAGTGTCTCACACGGAAATCAGTGGTAATATCCGCATGACCTCCCACCTTGGCCATAAAAGCCAGCGCTGACAGCCTGGATGCTATGGTGCGGGGTGCAAGGCCCTGGGCATGCAGGTAAACCATAAACGGAGGATGTGGGCCACCGGGATCGGCCAGGTATCTGGCAGCTGAAATGTCTGACAAGAAACTAATGCATGGTGATACGCCTTACGCGTGCGTGGCGCTAGTGACAAGCCAATCGCCCGGTTCACCTCTCCTTGCCAAAAGTCCATATCTCCTCCGGGAGGGCGAGGGAAATTCCTCCGCATCCGGGGCCAAGGCACGGAACCGGGAGATCTGCAGGCGGGACAAAGCGTCAGCAATATCATTATTCACCCCCGGGACATGCCTGGCCCTGAACAGTACATTGAGGCGCAGGCTGCGCAATACAAACTGGCGCACGAGGACCATGACCCTGGGAGGTTTAGAGGTCTGTGAGTTGACAATGCGGACAACGGCCGCATTGTCACACCAGAAATGCACCACAGAGTTGGCCCACTCCTCACCCCATAGCATCAAAGCCCCCAGTATGGGAAAATTCCCAATATGTGAGATCCCTCAGGCGACCCATGCCTGACCAGGCTGGTGGCCATCCACCATAGGCCCACTTCCCATTGAAGTACATCCCATAACCAAGGGATCCCGAGGCATCAGACTGAAACTGAAATTGAGGTGAAGCCAGGAGGTCGGACCTCCAAAATGAGACCCCATCGAACTCCCTCAGGAACTGGAGCCATATGTGCATATCTGCCCTGATGCCCCGTGTCAATCTCGCCCTATGATGGGGCCTGGATAAGCCTGCCCTGGCGTCGCACAAGCGCCGAGCAAATGCCCTGCCAGGTGCGACCACCCTGCAAGCGAAATTAAGGTGTCCATGTAGCACCTGCAGTTCCCGAAGGGATGCCTTGCGCTTAGCCAGCAAGTCCGATATAAGGGCCACTATCCTTGACACCTTGTCTCCCGGCAACCTAGACGCCTGCGCTACCGTGTCAATCCCCACCCCCAGGAATACTAACTTATTAGACGGGCCTTCGGTCTTATCGGGCGCTAAAGGGACACCAAGTTCCTCCATTAGCGTCTGAAATGTGTTGAGGAGACATGTGCACATGTCCCAGCCCCGTTCACCCCCGAACAAAAGTCATCCAGGGAACGGGCTACAGACCGAGACCCTGACCTAAGGACGAATGCCCACTGCAGGAATGTACTGAAACGCTCGAAAGCCGAGCAGGATATGGAACAGCCGAATGGCATGGCTTTGTCAAAATAATATTCACCCCGGAATTTGAAACCCAGCCACTCAAAGTCACCCGGGTGCACCGGCAGGAGACGAAAAGCCGACTTAATGTCACACTTAGCCAACAGTGCACCCGGGCCACATGAGCGCACCATGCGCAATGCCTGGTCAAATGATGTATACCTGACAGAACAAAGGTCCTCAGGGATAGCATCATTGACTGAATGACCGGCTGGGTAGGACAAGTGATGAATCAGGCGGAACTCACCCGGGGACTTCTTGGGCACTAGTCCTAGAGGGGACACTTTAAGGTTGGGGAAAGGGGGCGCGGGGAAAGGGCCAGCGACCCTGCCCGCAGCGACCTCCTTATTAATGCTGGCGGCAGCCACCTCCTCCCTTCCTCTAAGTGACAAAAGGTTGGGTGCGTCTTGCGGTGACCTATCCCCCGTGAAAGGAATACGGAAACCCAGTTGAAAACCCTGAAGGAGGTACACAGCGTCTGCTTTCTTCGGGTACAATGCGAGCCAACGCTCCAGCATATCGACAATAATTGGGGAGGGGGCCTTTCGGTGAACCCGCTCCTTCCGTGGCAGTCCTACCTGCCCCTTGTCCACCCCTACCCCTGCCCCCGTATCCTCCCGGCCTGGGACAGGCGGAGGCAGCATGGGGGCCAGAACAAGAGGGGCACTCGTGCTCGTACTTGCAATTTTTTCTGTTGCAAGAACCATTGGACGAGAAGGTCCAGCACAGCAGGCGGGCTGGAACCCCCTGCCCCGCCACTTGGCGGGGAACCTGTACCGGGGCTGCTCGTTGGACTGCATGTCCACAATGGTATCTCTCCCCAGGCGCCGGGCGCGTGGGGGTCATATACAGAAGCCACAGCTTCTGGCAGGGCTCATCCCACCTCATCTCTGGGTGCAGTGGAATCCTCATACAGAATTCTTCGTCGTAAGCCAGCCACGACGGACCCGGGAAGTCAACCATGGCCCGGTAGATGTTGTCCAGATACTGGACCATAGGGATGGCCAAATCCGGCCTAGCCCTGAGGTAAACGGCCATGTAAATCGGGTACGCTGGCAACCAGTTTGCCCACGTGCGTGGCGGCTTACGACGACGTGCCTGCTCCTTATCCTTCTCGTCCAGCCCTTCCCTCTCCTCCTTGGTCGGCTCCCTATTAAGAAGGGAGAAGATATCTACATACTCTCCCCTCCAGATCTTTTCCCTGGTGGACTGGGCCAGATGGTCCTCCAGGGGCAAGGAATACCCTGCCGTTGGCAGTGCCGACACCGGCACAGAGGGAACCGCGGGCAAAGCAAAGGGGGCCTGTACCAGCCCGGGGATCCCCAACACATTCCCCACCACACAGGGGGCGCCACCCAGACCCGGGCCCTGTGTCAGGGGCGAAGTCGCCGGGTGGGCCGAGGGCAATTGAACCGCCGGGCCACCCGTGCGAGGCCATGGCCATTGGAAAGCCCCCCCCCCAGGGAAGTCAGTTGTGTGGGTGCACTAGCTTGAACTGCATACTCACCCGATGCACCCCCACGGGCCGCCCCCACCGGGGGTTCCGGCCCGCTGGGCGCGTCGGAGCTCACGACCGAAGCTGAGCTTGTCGACTGGGCCAGACCCTCACCAGACTGCTGCACCTGTTGAGTGGGGAGCTGCGAGGCAGTGGCCGCCACCGGCCCGCGCGCCTCAGCCGGCTCAACCCAACCTGTCGCCGGCCGCTGTTCGGCAGCCAAAGGGGCCGCCTGGAATCCTACAGGCACCCCTGTTTGATTGGCCCTCGCCAAGGATGCTTCAAGGGCCGCAACGCGGGCCAGAAGGGCCTCAACGTTGACAAAGGCCCCAGCCCCAGCAGGGGGCAAATGGGCAACCGGCCCATAGGTAACGGGTACCTGTCCAGGCCCCTGAGTCCCAGGGGCCAGATAAGGCCAAGAGCCCATGCCCGGCCCTTGTGGAGCTGCGGGCACACCCTGCAAAGGCAGGGAACCCAACCACCCCCCGTGGCTCGCTCCCCCCATGGGGAACCGTGCACCCGGGCAAGAGGGCCCAGCCGCACGGACCCTGGCGGGGGCGGTGGTCATTGCTTGCGGGCCAAGGGCCACGGCCCCGTCCGGGGCAACCTGCACGCACCGCGGATCAGGCCAAGGGGGCTCCGTTAAAGGTGGCTGCTGGGCGGGCGCAGTCGCGGTCCTCCGACCCGGCTGGCGCCTCCGCGCCGATCGAGCCACGTTGCCAGCCGCCTTCTTCTTAGAGGGCATAGCTGAGTTAGCTAGGAAGCCTAGAAGAGAAAAAGCTGCCCAAAAGAGGCTTCCCCTGGAAGGATACGAGCGACGGAGGTAAGAGGGAAAAACTTCTCCGCTCCGTCGCTTCGCCAAAATGGCAGCACGGCTGCCTCGTGGCCAGCCCTTTTATTAGGGTGCTGGCCACGCCCCCAACTACCCGGATGGCTTCGTCCGGTGGGGGGGGCCGCAAAGAGCGCGGCGGCCATTTTGGCGCCACGCTTCCATTGTCTGGCAGAAGTGGGGAGAGAGGAAAGTGAGGGAAACGCCTTTCTCTCTGGTTCCCCTCCACCCATTACTCTCCCCCTCCATGAGGAGGGCGAATGAGGCTCCTTTTATGTCCCCAATATCTTTTCCCACTGAAGTGGTCCCTATTGATCTACTTGTAATGTCTTGGTTTTGAACAGCTAGGTTGGCAGGAGCTGGGACCCGAGATGGGCGCTCAATCCATGTCGTCATGCAGTACCCCGCATAGGCGCTGACCCCTCCCTCCCTGTCCAGCACCCTTTTAGCATAGCCAGCACACCCCTGAATGTAGTTGTACTTGAGTCTAACTAAAACTGATATTGACAATTTGCTAAGTCTTCAGTTAGTTCCTCTTCAAAAGAAACTGGCATCACTCAGCTCTGAAGCCAGATATCTAAACCACTGAGCTACCCAGCCAGTTTCTTAAAATATATATCACTACATCTTTCTGATGTACAAAGGTACATAGCCTACTTCTACCCAAATGTGTGTAGAAGTCATTTCCCCCCACAAAGTATCTAGATTCAACAGGAAAGTGAAGGAGCCAAACTATGAATCTTAATGTTTTGTACAACTCTACATGAGGTGTTTTTTGCCATCTCAAACACTCCCTGGTGAAGTGGGCTGTCCTCTTTCTCCCCTACCTCATTGCTAGCCTTGGTTAATCTATGCTTCTTCTTTTTTTTGTTAAATTTAAATTTTAACACATCCTATAGACAAGCTGGTAATTAATACTTATCCTTTGCTTAACGACACACTGAAGTGATTTATGGCTGTTTTTTGTTGGATGTTATTCTTATTTGTTTGTTTGTAACGACAAGATTGAATACCTTGTGCGTAAACTGATAAAGTCTCTTCAGCTCACTCCTGATAAGACTATTGCAAATGAGCTCATTTGTCTCTTCCTTCTACAATTTTCTCAACTGCCCATTCTTTTTATGGAAGTCTGCAACCTCATTTCTTTTAAAACAGTTGGTGCAGACATTCTTTTTGTACTCACAAATTACCCACTCCTTTCACTGTAGGTTATACTCTTCATTTCCTTTAAATTGCCAGGGTCCCATTTTTAAAAAATGGGAAACATAATGACTCCTTGAACAGAGCAATTCACATCTGCTCCTTGCAACCATTGTCTTGCAGTTACCCCAACTGGATATCACCCCACTGGAATTAACACCATTTGTGCCCCCCCAAAAAAAACCACTTTTGGTCATTGCATTTAAATGTTGAAATCATGCATATTTAATCTATGTGATGATTGAGGTGGGATCTACAGTGCGTGATGATTGAGGTGGAAACCAGCCACATGTGGAAAATGCAACACCAGTGTCATTGTCATTACCACCAGCAGCTGGCTTGGCTTTTAGTGGAGGCTGGCCCATTAAAGCAATTGGGGGTATTACCCACCCCATAGCCTCCCTGCCTCCCTATCAATGGCAGGGGGTTAGGTACTACCTTGTTTCTCCTCCTCCAAAGCCTCTAACCTATTCAGACTCCAGATGGACATGTGTTTATCTGACGGTGGTGAGAAGACTTTTGCCTTAGCTTTCCCCAACACTGCACTGCAGGGCTGCCATCAGATCAGTACTGCCAGTACTGCCGTATAGGGCCCAGAGCTGACAGGACCCCTACCATCTCCGGCCCCTGTCATGTGTGTGTGTGTGTGGGTGTGGGTGTGTGTGTGGCCAATAGGATTGCCCAGTATGGGGCCCAGAAATTTCTGATGGCGGCCCTGCTGCACTGCATTCCATCCATTAACCAAAGTGAGCACTCATTGCCACTGTGTCCTAATACAGTGGTACCTCACTTAAAGAACATAATGCATTCCACGGGATTGCTTTCTAAGCGAGTTTTCTCTTTAAGTGGAACACCATTAAAAGCGACCAATTGTGACTTCTTGTAAGGGGATTGCAAACCCCGATTTAGTTGTTAAGTGAGTTTTTGGTTGGTTTTAGTTGTTAAGTGAGGTGACCATTCAGAGAAAAGTTACTCTTTAAGCAAGTTAGTCTCTAAGCGAGGTACACTTTATGCAAGGTTTTACTGTATACTACTACATCTATTGCATTTTGCTGTGTTTTCTTATTAGTCCCCAGGAATCATTCTAATAACATGGCAAAACATGGCAAAACATGCTCCCCAAAACCTGTTCTGGTGTACAAGGAAACCTTCTATATCCAGTTTTTGTGAAATATGCAGGGCTGAAAGGGGAATGGTGAGAATATCAATAATAATAATATTGTGTCAGAAATTACTCTGGGTTGAAAGGATTTTTGCTGGAGAAACTCCACACAGGAGACACCCAAATGAGGCTCCTTTCATGTCCCCAAGTGCAGCCCTCGGGTATTGAAACCCGACCATGGTGAGAAAGTTCCATTGTACTATTGGTTAGGCACTAGAGGGCTTTCTTTAAAATGAAATTCTCTCCAATTCCTTCCCCCTTTCTCCACTGAGTAGTTCTTTTTGCTCCCATGCCCATCTACTACAGATCCTCAGTGTTATGGGCTTGCTTCACCAAAACAACAGTCAAAGCATGTCCAGTTCCCCCACTCTCTCTCTCCCTCCCAATGATTTCCTTCTTGCAGTTTCTTTCTATTTCTGATGGGGTCACTCCAAAGGAGGGTGGATAAATCGTTCTCTTCCATGGTTTCTTTAGTGTTCTTGAAATAACGAGCAGCAGCCAACATAACGCGCCAAACACATAACTTTATTTGGGGATAAGAACACAATTTCAACTGCACCACAGTGACTTATATACAGGTGAGGAAAGATACATTTAGGAAGGAATTAACAGGATTGGTTGATGGGACTCATGAGAGAATGGGGTGATCCTGGACTGGATACCACTTGCGCTTCTCTAAGTAAAATGGCACAAACCCAAATCCCGCAATACTTTAAAACTGAGGAGAACCCAAAATGGCAAATCATTTTATTAAATACACAACAGTTTCTATAACCATGAATTAGAATACTCTCTGAATCAGCATCATCTGAGATAAATGCTAACTGGACAGCCTTCATCATTGTTCTGCAGTGGATTTGCAAACTCTGCTTTTATATATATGTAAAAATCTTGTCATCATCAATATTAACTTACTACAAATTCCAAGCAACATTGAGGTTAAAATCAGCCATGGAGCAGGAATGACATTCATGTGGAAAGATTTTTGTGACTGTGTGACAAATTTGTGTGCTACATAAACAGGAATACTACTTTTGTATAAGGTTTCTGAGTGGTCTTCTTGGTATCACTGTAGTGTGCACTGACACCACCACAGCACTGTTTTTCTTTGTTTTAATCTGCTTTCCATCCTTTTTGACAGCACCCTTACCAATAACAGCACTCTAATACTTTTAGCCCCTTTGGCACTTTGGATTTGGCAGGAGATAGTATTCAAATTCTTGTCCAAAGATCTCTAAGCAATAAAATGTAAAGGATCTCTGCCATTAAGTGTTTATTATAGTACACTTTGCAAGGGAAGAGAAGACAGTGACTATCTATCTGGATAGGTCAGTTGAAATCATTCTGGAATGTATTTATTTATATGTGAAATTGGAACCACAGTCTGGTAGCCTGGAAGCACAGAATTGGTTATTGTCAAAATGGCAACCTGCAGGCACCATATCCTATCACCTTATGTACCCGTGATGGCAAACCTTTGCCCTCTAGATGTTCTTGTACTTCAATTCCCAGGAGCCCAAGCCCCCGTGAAGCCACACAAATGGGTTTGCTGCAATTCATCTGGCCCACGCCACCTTCACCACTCCCGAAAGCGGAAGTAAAACACACCACTGCTGGCCAGTATGGGCACTCCCGGAAGTGGAAGTAAACGTGCCGGTACAGGTGTATTTTACTTCTGCTTCTGGGAGCGACGAGGGCGGCATGGGCCAGATGAATCGCAGCAAACGCATTCATGTGGATTCATGGGGGCTTGGGCTTCTGGGAACTGAAGTCCAAGAACATCTGGAGTGCCAAGGTTTGCCATCACAGGTATAAACCTTTAAAATAAGTCCAAGAAATGGAAAAACATAAAAAGTGATTGTCACTCAACCAGAAATGGCAACTTCCTTTAAAATCTTTTATGTTATACGTTTTTTATTCTTCCCTTTTGTTACAAATCCTAAACTACAGCATGTCAACTTCTAGCCCCATCTCTGCTTCATGGCAATTTAAAAGCTCTATTTATCCCCCCCCCCTCCAATTTATTATAAGCTCTCCATGGTTTCACCTTATCTAATGCACTTAATTTAGTCCATCTCCTGCTTCCTTTGTAGTGTTACAGGCAACTGTTAAGAGTGGAAGCAATTTATTAATAAGAGAACATGCCCTACAGCTTTAGCATCTGAAAACACTTCCTGAATGGTAATATATTTCCAACTCAGAATTTATAGCACATAGTGAAAGTGAGTAACATAAACCATAATTCTTTTTATTCATATGCAATCTTGTTTATCAGCAATAGAAAGAAACTGGGTGCTTGAGATACAGTTAACCAGAAAAGAACTCATTCTGGAAAACAGACTTGAGTACCGTTAGTTTCTGCAGCATGGCAACAAGAGTGATGAAGAGCAAAGCAAGTCTTCATGTTCCTTCTGCTGTCGAATCTCCTTCATTAACAAGATACAGAGAGAAACTGCATTCCTCCCCCTTTTCCTATTCAGACCTATTCAATGACTGAATTCTGCCCACCACTTTTTAAATTATAAGTAAGATGGTGAGTTTGTCATTTCTTATATGCTGTCAAGTCACTTCTCAGCTATGGCAAGCCTAACAAAGTTATTCAGATATTTGAGAAGCCGTTCACTATTGCCTCCTTCACAACATGCTTTTGTGAGCAAGCAGGGATTTGAGTCCAGGTCTCCTGAGTCCTAATCTGACACTCCATCCACTATATCATGCTGCCTTTCAGATATGTCATATGAGTCTGAAAAGTTAAGGGGAAGAGAACCCTTGAAAACAAACCTGTTTGCAGTCCTTGAAACCAATACCTATGGTCTACTGAATATTTGTGGCTTTAATCTATAAATTTTTGCCTGCATCCAACAATGTCCCTGCACCAGCAGTTGTGCATTTTCAGTGTTAGCACAATGGACGTTTCAATATTTGTTTTATTTTGCAATTGTTTATGTAATTATTTTATCTAGTATAATCACACTAGCGTGATTTTTACTCCAGACGTTTTACACTGGAATCAAGCTGGCATACAGAGGATTACTTTCCCTCTCAAAGCGTATGGTATTTCTGAACCACAATAAGGCATACCCTGGTAATGGCAACTTTGTGTTGCCAGTTAATCTTTCTCACACTAGGTCAGGCGAAAGGAACTGCAGAATGAACTCACCAAAAGGTGACTTCATTTCTGCAGTTTCACGTCTGGCCTAGATGCGAAGAAGATCAGTGAAATGTGTAAAAAGAAGGCTGAATCATCAATAAAAAGGGAAACTACACCATCACATGATAGACTTTGTAACTGGTCTCTATAGCCGTTAACATTAATGCCTTGAAATTCCAAAGGATGTTAGAAGTTGTTCACTGTTATAAGGTTTTAATGAACACAACTAAACCTTGTTACTTGAAACCAATTATTAGCCCAAATTAGAGTAAATCCACTAACAGAGACTCATCAAGCCAAAATAGATGTAAGCCAAATAGACTCAATGAGTATATTCTGGTTGATGCTGACAGTTTGATTTAGCCTAGTGAATATGCAAATGGTAATTTCTGTGCTATTCTATCAGCAAAGAGGCAAAGTGTTTCTTTCATTTTGACACAATTAGAAGCCACCTTTTTTTCTAGCAGGGATTCTTCTGCCTTTAATAGCTGTGACAAAAATCCAACAGTTGATAGTTTTCTTCACCGCTCCATTTATACTGCAGTAAACATTTATGTTTCACTAGATTCATTTGGATTCAAGTAGGAAGGTCCAAATATCTCACACCAAAGGAAAACTAAACACAACCACAAAAATATTAAAATGCAAAAGATTAAACAACTAACAAAGTATGCATCACTTTTAAAGCCAAGATTTCGTTTATTTCTGATTATTATGAGAAGGCTATATTTCGCAGAGCTCAAGAAACAGCATTTATTATTCTGCTCTGCAATTTATGCAATTCCAGTTTCTTACTATACTATTTGAAGTGCACAATTAAAGTAATTGCTTTAATTGCATTGCAGCATTTTACAGAAACATGCTTGCTGAGGGAAATGCCATTATAAATTAAATGAATTCAAAAATATTTTACGTATGTATTAATTAAAACACGTACAATAGTAGGTGACTTCAGCTGCAAACTGATCAACTATCTAGACCACTTAACCACACTGTAATTATAATTTTTCATTATAACTGTTAAAGAAAATAATTATCTATTCTCCTTTTGCTGTTCTTAAGGGTTTTTAAAACGATATTCCAAAGCATGAACTGAATGAACAGAACAGAAACAATAGAAAATGTGTGCTTCCAAACTAAACAATGGGCAAAAAAAAAACTTTTGCACAAAATTATGGCAGCATAAACTGTACCTGGAATTGGGAATAATTAATTTAAATAAATGTTTAATTTCAGTGAAAACTTGTTGCTGCCTTCTAGGTGCCAAAGCCTTTGTGAGCCTCTCTCTCTCTCTTTTGGATGGAGGAGCCTTTAAAAGTTAAAAGTTACTCCCAGAGTGATGTTGGTAGTCCTGATCCTGGTGATGGTGATCTGATGGTGATATTTCACTATTGAAATCACCACCACTGCCATCACCATCCTGAAGCTCCTAGGACAAAAGGGAGCCTTATGGAGGCTTAGAACCTGAAAGGTGCAGATGTGTGTGTGGCAAGGGGGATGTGAAGCTTTCAATTAGAGCCAGTGACACATCATACTACAGGATTTTGTAATCTCTGAAGCTTTGATATCAACCTTGCATTATCCCTTTTCCTTTTGTCCACCACTTAGTTTAATTCATCATATCCCATACCCCTGTTGGCTTACTCCTTTCTGGACAATTTTTTTTTGTGACACTGGTACCACAAAGCCAGTGCTACAAGATTTCTTTCCTGCACCGCTTGTCAATGGCTTGCAAACCGGTTCCAGAGAGCTTCCCAGCCTTTCCAAGATTGTTTTGAGGTATATATGTTGGCACAGAAGGAGGGAGAGTTCTCTGTTACTCAGCCCCTTTCCCAAACTCAGCTAGATGTCATGAATAAGGGGCTCAAAAGTGGAGCAAACCAGAAAAGGGGGCAATAAGGTGGGTGCTCAGATGCAGGTTTGGTTCCCATATACATGAGGGAAATAAGTATTTGATCCCCTATCCTCTATGACCACCATGCCCAAGACCAAAGAGCTGTCAAAGGATGTCAGGGACAATACTTAATACTTATACAGTCTCTGAAGAAACCCACAATGAGAGAAACTGGGTGGAAGGAAGTAAAGAAGACCTGTCAACTGGAACTTCTGGGAGATTTAGAATACCTATGGAGGTGGAACTACAAAGATCCAAATAGTGAGATGTTACATATTCCCAGTATTGTTATATGGAGTCAAAGCTTGGACATTAACTTAAAACATCTAAAAAGAAAATCGAAGCTTTTGAAATGTGGATCTACAGATGGCTGCTAAGGATATAATGGGTTGACCATGTGACTAATATAGAAATGTTGCACCAGATGGATAAAGTACAAGGACTGTTTAAGACCATTAAGCAAAGAAAGCTCCAACACCTTGGCCATATCACGAGGAACAACATAAAATATAGAATTATAGAGGAGTTAAGAACAGGAAAGCTATTGACATGATGATAGCCAATATCCAGAACAGATAAACAAGAATGGAGATGGCACATCTCATGGCCAATAATCCCAATTCTCTCAGGCCTTCCTTTTGGGGAGAAGAAGCCCACCAGGAGCATCTCCAGCATCCAAGGGCAGGAGAGGAGGTTTGAACTTCTAAGCAAGAATGAGAATTACAGAGCCAAATGGGTATGTAATGCAATGCAAATGGGCAATGCAATGCTGAATGAGGGAACTGGAAAGGACTCTGAAGACTTTGCAGTTGACACTGAAGTCTAGACAGGCTAAGACTTATTTGTCTCCCTTGTGATGAAAGAAGGGGGGGGGGAAATAAGTATTTTAACTGTCAAGAGGTAACGGAGTAACTGCCTCTCAGGGAAAGTGTGCACACTTTCGCATTAACAAAAGTTGTTTTTTGACAACTACCAGCATCAGCTCTTCCTTATGGAAGGGACAAGGTTGCCTGGCTGTGCCATCAGCACACCCACCCACACATCTCCAACCAACATAAGGTTAAGTAAAAGCAGCAATATAAGTTTCCAACCTTCTCTCCCTAGATCAGTGATGGCGAACTTTAGTGCTTCAGGTTTTCTTGAACTTCAATCCCCAGAAGCTGAAGTCTCTCAGAATCCACACAAATGGGTTAACTAAGTGTACCCACAGTAAACCTATTCACGTGGATTCACAGAGACTTGGGCTTCTGGGAATTGAAGTTCAAGAACACCTGAAGTGCCAAGGTTGGTCATCACAGCCCTAGATGCCTAAGAGGAGGAGTGGGGAATAATACTTCATTGTAAGGTTATGTTTGTTATTTCCCTGGGAGAAAAACATATTCAAAAACCAAGTTGGGTAACATTTGGCTCTCCCAGTTCTGTCTGTAGCCTCAATTCTGTTGGAAGGAAGTTCCAGATGGCTGGTGCGGACATGGAGAAGGCCCTTCTTCGTGTGCCAGAGAGGCGGGCCCCTCTAGCTGAAAGCACAACTAGGAAGCCACTCTGGTCCGCTCTGGTTGGATGGGCAGACACTCTCGGGATGATGAGGTCTTTCAGGTATCCTGGCACCACTGCCATATAGGGCTTTAAAGGTCAAAACCAGCACCTTGAATTGCACCCGGAGGCAGACTGGTAGCCAGTGTAGCTCCTGGAGTAGTGGGGAGGCAGCTGCATTCACCACCCGTGCAGCTGCATTCTGAACCAGCTGTAGCCTCCAAATGGTTGTCAAGGGCAGCCCCATGTAGAGCGCATTACAGTAATCATAAGTAGGGGTTTTACTGTATGCAAATAGCTAATGTAAGAGGTTGGAAGTAGGTGGTTCCTACAGTTTGTGGTGCTTCTTGGCTGATGTTAAGAGTCCATGTTGCATCCTAGGTGGTGCTGGAGGCAGCTTTTTCTTGTATCCTCAATAACTCATGAAAAAAGAAAGCTGTATGGTCCTTAAATAATACAAGTACAGACACAGGTGATAATTTTATTAAAATTACCATACAAAACAAGCTGTTTGATTGATTTTTTTAGTGGTCTAATAAAGGTCTGACCTGCTCCTACCTCTGTATTTACTTCTCAGTAACTGAATATCTTAACATAAATTGAGTCTGCAGAAAACCAGTTTTGAAGAGGAAATTATATTCTCATTTTGTGTCCCATGTACTGTATTTCATTTGCAAACACAAAACTTGATGCTGTGGCCATAGGACCACCCATACTCTTCCAGCCCTCTGGTTTATTTTAGATTTCAAAAAATATATATGAGCAGCTGTAATTGGTTAGGGGTGGGGAGTCCAAAAAGCTTGGAAGACCAATTTGTCCACCTGAGACATACACCCTAAACTAGCCACCAGAAAGAGCCAAAGAACCTGCAATGGAGGGAGGCATTGAGAAAGATTATGATTGCTCAAGATCTTTCTTTAAAATGACAAAACCCAATTATCCTGGTATTAGAACTTGAAGTTTTCTTTTCCCTGTGCTAGGCTCACACAATGAGATGCACAGAATTCATTATCACAAGCATCAGTTAGCTGCTCATCTGAGCAGAACTGCCACCATTTTAAAGTGAACCCATTTGGCACATGAGCCAGTTCTGTTTACAAGAACAATTACTTTTAAAGAAACTGAGACAAATATACAGAGAATAGCTATATCCAGATTAATTAACCAAAATCCCTAAAATAGTGACATCCTGAGCTGGTAGCCCATCATTTCATGACCTGTTTGTAAGCTTTCAGAAGCTTTTCTTTCTTTTTTGGCTATACAGTACTATGAACATTATATTGTTCTAACCTATTCGAGACTTGCCATAGCCAGGATTCTAGATTGGGGGGGGGGGGTTTCAGGAGGGGCAAAAAAATTCAGGGGGGCAACAATGTCACACTCACATATATAACATTGGCACCATGGGTGGTGGGGGCTAGGCTGATAGCTCAGGAGGGTTTTCAAACCACCACCCCTCCGGCCTGACCTGGCTAAAGCCCTGATTCAAGATCATCTATTTTGGATAATCAAATATCTGGGCGAAGGTTTATATGAACATGTACCCTGGTTTTGTCAGAATTCAGACAGAGGAAGCGAGAACATGAATTCTGGAGGAATTAAAGGAATTCTTGCTTTAAAAGATACACTTGAAAAATACGGCTCTCTGTATGTTTGTCTTCTGTGAACATTTTAGCACAGAAAGTGACAAAGTTGTGTGGTGATCTTTCAACAGTTTAATTGATACTAATAAACATGGAAGAGTACTGTATATCACTGTAAATATATCACTGCAGTTAAATAAAATATCATTGAAAAAGAGACTAATAAATGTGTTTTGCAAAGAGCCGTTATGATTTGTATTAACAATTTGGTCTCAACCTGCTGCTTTTAAACAAAGTTTAGGGAAATCTACAATATAATAAGGACATAAAGTGCTTAAAGTTTTTTAAAAATCAAGTGTACTCTTTTGACTGATTAATTAATGCTGAAATAAACAAACTATGTTATTTAAAAAATAAAACTCAGCAGCTCTATTACATTTTGGATAAAATGAGCATTGACATCTGAAGCTATGTACTAAATAAGCATAAGTGCAACCTCAACATTAAAAGAAAGTAAAACAGTAAATTAAAAAATGAGACTGTGATATTTTATGTTGCACTTATTTTAATTATCAATTTCAATATAAAAATATAATTATCAATTCAATATATAAAATATAATAAGAGTAATAATAACTATATAACCATGTGCATGTTTATTCAGAAGCCCCACTTGTAGTTACTCCCAGGTAAGTAGGTGTTTACAAGGTTATAACCCTATGACATCAATTGCCTGTACAGTAGCTTGAGTGGAATCTATGGGCCACTGCAGAATAACTTATTTGAGACCTTCTTTGTTTCACAAAACACTGTGATCTAATAAATATTCAGTGTCTAGAGTGAGTACTCTTAAGCTTTAATATATAGGTATAAATCGTATTGATATAAACACAATCTTCTTCCAAGAAATAATTATAAATATTCCAGCCTTGATTTCAGGGTCAAAATAAACTTATAGTATACAGGTTCTGGCTTTTCTTGTTGATCAACTGAAAGTTGGGTTGTCTTTGACATATATAAATATATATACCTCTGAGAAGTCACTAATCATGGAATAGCCATGTTAAAAGTGACGGTTTGTACCCTGAAACTCCCCATTTAAAATAACATGTCTTTTCTTACAAAAATACACTGGTCTACAAGATACTGCATGCACTGCTCATCAGTTACATGGGAAACCCCCAATATTAAGACAAACTCAGGGAAATATCCACAAGTTCATAAATTCAAAGAAAAGTATCACTTAAAATGTTCCCTTTTAATGGAAACCATTACAAATCAATTTCTCCACAAAGGAGAAGGCTCGTTTATTTCATTCTAAATCTTTTAAGATCCAATTAGAATGCTTCTTACTTTAAATTTAACATAGTCATGGTAGCTTAATCAGTTTGAAAATCCAGCTGAAAATCTGCATTTGGGGAAAAAAAACTCTGAAGAATCCATCACTTTAAAAGCTACACATCCGAAAAGGTTTAAGGAAATCATTTCCAGATAAAGGAGTTCTGCTGGCACATTTTTCTGCCTCACTAACCTTTAGTTTAAAAGATTAGTAACATTGTTACTAGAAGGCTGTTAAAGTTTTTGTATTATAAGTTGAAACAAAAATGTTATGGTCATAAGAAGCAATGCTAAAAATAGTCCAACCGAGGAAGGAGGGAGATTTTTTTTCAAAAGGATTTTTACAGCCTTTCAGCTGCCCCCCCTTCCATACATTAAACAACAAAACAGAGTAATATTTGAATGAGGAATCCTCTAAAACTGCAGTTCTGACAACAGAGTAATATTTGAATGAGGAAGCCTTTAAAACTGCAGTGCTGGCATCTGCCTAAATTCCTTATAGATTCCAGAAATTCACCAGATCAATATAAGTATCCTAAATCTCTACCTGGCAGATGAAAACTATGAGGAGTAGGACAACAGAGAGAAATACTGTGTACTAAACATCAAGATTTACTTTACCCATTCATTCCAGAGTGCAGACCCAATCCCTACTCAGATTTGCTCAAGTTTTAGTGGTCCATGTAGAAGGTTAATACTTGTCTAGGCAAGGTTCCAGTCTACCACCCCCAGTACGCTCCTAATGTGTAGAATTCCCTTTCATTTTCACAGGTATTTACTGGAATAAACACCAAGTACAAATTCTTCTAGATGTGTTGAGGTTATAACTGTGTCCACTACCACAAGTTTGTTGTTGTTCATCTTAACAAACTGAATAGCATGTAATTTTAGTTTGGACATTGGCATGCATATCTGAAAATTATTGGAGCAACAGGCGTAGCATGCTGCTTTCCTTGGCAAATCTGTTACTCTTCCATAACTGAAATTCTTTTCCATGATCAGTAAGTGACACTTTGATATTTCATTCCTTTATTTTTGTGGGTTTGGAAGTTAGGCAGCATTTCAGGAACACTATAGAGTCTGTGTATGGTCTTTGGACTTTTATGTAAATAGGCATATAGGTATACTTGGTGTTGATAGCCAATGCTTCTGAAACAGCCCAGCACTGTCTTCTAGGTTTCACACTTGAACAAAAAAATTTCTGGCCATACTAAATCTAATCATAGGATTTTGGTGCATCTTAAGAGCTATGCTCGTTTCAATGTTATAATACCTCCAAGTTTGCAACATGTAGCAATAACAAAGTCAGTTTATTTCACTAGAACCTTATGGTAACAGATTGCCAACTACTTTTGCAAAATCATGTGTTTTGCATAAAATCTGTTGGATGTAAAACTGACAACTTTTAGAAGCCTTATACATAACAAAGAAAGAATACTGCCTAAAGAATCTGTCTTGCAGCTTCCAATATATTCTATGCAATTGTATCTCAATTTAGTTACTGAAACCTCACAACTCCTTCTGTATTCTCTCATCATCAGACACTGAGGTATATAAATTGCTAGAGTAAATAAAAGGTACAACTAATTCAATATATTTCCTTCTAACTCAGGGGGAAAGGTCCGTCTAATTAACTATAATGAGATTAAACAGACTTGTTATTAATTTCCCAGCATGGAAAAGAAGTCTGAAATGTCTGATACCATAATAACTTTCTTGACTTTTACAAAACAGAAAACACAAATAATTTCAATTTAGAATAAAACTGACAAAATATAATTGTGTAGATGAATGGCACAGTATGCATTCAAATCAAACTAAGGCATGCTTAAAGAATCCAAGTTAGAGATGCTTGAAACACCAAAACAGTTGAAGTAAATGGAAAAGAAATTTCAAAGAGGAGCTGAAATAATTAGTGTAATTTACCTTACCTGTACTTTGTTCCATTACTTCCTTCTGACACATATCCTGAACATTCACAGTGCAATTCACAATAAATTCAGGGGATGAACAGTCATTATTTAGCTGAAATTCCTCACACTGGTAACACTGTATTTGCAAAGCAAATCCTAGGACACAAAGATACAGAACATGTGTCAAAATCAGTAACCCTATACAGTACATGTTCACAGGGTATCCAGGACAGTAAAACAGAAAGAGTGACTTCCTAGATCCAGCCATAGAAACTCACTGGGAGAGCCTAATGAGGGCCATTCTAAATTAGTTCAGATTTGAAAGCACATGACACATGCATGTTCACAGGGGAGGGATTTCATTTGATGACAGTGACTCTTGACTGGACTTTAGAAGAGTAAAGAAATATAATGTCACGGTATGATAAAGTAATTAGAAAGCAGGTGTAAAGAAAGATTTTCCCCCACTTGTGTAATTAATCCTTCTCCTGCATTATAATCCTGCATTTGGTTCTGTTCCTCCAGCTCATTTTAACTAAGGTCCTGGCATCCTGCCGTAGCCCTGAAGAAGTGCAGGAGAGCCAGTCCTTGGTGAAACATGGGGAGCTTTCTTGACCTGTCTGTCCTTTCTGCTTCTGAGTTTCCAAACCCGGCTGAGCTGGGGCTGCATCAGCCTCAACGGCAACCAGCAGGGGGCAGAAGGAACGAGAAGGAACGGCAGGTACCCAAATTGATCTGTTTTTGCACACCGGCTGCCCCCCCCCCCCCCCGCCTTTCCTTCGGAAAAATAGGAGACTTTTTTTTTAATGTAGCCTGGAGAAAGTCAGTTTATTTCACCAGAACCTTTATGGCAACCAATTGACAACTATTTTTTTTCTTGCAAAAACCATGAGTTTGGCATGAAATCTGTTGGATGAGGAAATGAATAAAGAAGACAAAATGAGAGGCTTGTGTTTGTAATAGAGGCACTCCAGAAGGGTGTTTTTTTTAGGTGCCGCAGGGTTTACTTAACTACTAATTAATTGCAAATAGTTTAATTGCCATTTTGCCACGCACAATTACAGCGGCAAAGCCTCCTCCGCGCCTCTCATTTTATCATGCAAACGAGCTCCTGATCGAAGTTAGAGCCTCGAGGGGACAGGGGGGGTTGGGGTGCGGTCTTTTGCCCCACCGTCAGCAGGGCTTGGGCGAGGCGTCTGGAGTGACTGATGATGGAAGGGCGGGGTGGACAGCGGTGGGGGGACTCTTCCACCATCCCCCCCCCCTCCAACGTCTTCTTTATCCAGGATCCGGAGCCCTCGGGGATATTAGGCGCCGCGAAAAGGAAAGCGGGCTGAGCCGATGCTCTCGTCGACCCACGGGCTACTTGGGGCTACCACCACCCGAGCCGTCCTCTTTCCTCCCTCGGCCGAGTTCCTCCCCTGGGGACAGACAGAGACTCGGTGCCCTTCCTTAACAGGGAGTTGGTGGCGAAGAAGGGCTCCTCGCCTCCCTCGACGCCTCTTCGCTGGAGGGACGCTCCGAGGGAGCTGCCCGCGCGCGGCCAGGACTGCTGCTAGCACAAACCGAGGCTTCTCTTCACCACCGATCTGGCTGGGGCTGAAGCACCTGCGCGCACGTTCACGTCTCCTGCCAGTGCTCAGGTCACTCCGGGGGACCCGCCGAGCCGCCCGTGCTCCCCCCCCCCGCCAATCCCTCGGCCAGATCCCACCGCCGCCGCCGCCGCCCACCCCGATCCCAGGTCTGATCCCTTCCTCCCCACCCAAGCGCCCCCGCTGGGAAGCGAGCGACCCCGGCGCCCAACGGGACCAGCAGGGAAGCAAGCAAGGGAAGCCCAGGCGGCAAACGGCCCCCGAGGGCTCCTCCCGGACTCGCTTGCTTGCTTGCTTGCTGGCGGACGGGCTGGCGGGCTGGCACGGAGTGGCGAGCAACCGTCGCAGAGGCGAAGTTTGCAGGCGACCGGAGGAGGGTTATTATAGGGGGTGGGCCGCGGCGGCTCTTACCTGGCGCCAGCAATAATCCCCAGAAAGTTGTCGCCACGGCAAGGAGCCACATCCTCTTGGAGCCGTCGGAGGTACGGGCGGCGGCGGCGGCCAGGCAGGCAGGCAGGGGGTCCGACGGGGGAGCGCCGGTGGGTCTCTCTCTCTCTCTCTTTCTCTCTCAGGCCCGGGGGGAGCCGGGCGGCCGACGCCGCGGGACTCAGTCACGCACCTCTCGCGCGCCTCCGGCTGCCGCCGCCGCCGCCGTTGCTGAGAGCAGTGCCGGTGGCCGGCGCAGGCGAGGCCGCTGGAGCCCCCCGCATCGCCCGCCCAGCCCGGCTCGCGGCGGCGTCCTCCTCCTCCTCCTCGTCCTCTGTGGCTCCCGCCAGCCTCGCCGGAGTTGGGAGACTACTGAGCGGCTCTGAGCCCGGCGCGCCGCTGAAGACGTCGAGCCAAGAAAAAGCCAAGGGATGGGGAAGGAAGGGAGGAGTGGGGAGGAGGGGAAGGGGAGGGAGAAGAGCGGGGGGGGGGGGGAAGAGAAGAGACCCATGCTTCATGCATCCGACAACCCCCTCCCTCTTTGCCGGAGCACGTGACCGCCCTGCTCCCGCCTCCCCTTTTCCTTAAACGGGAGGGGGCAGAAAGTTTTGGGGAAAGAAACAATAATCCTGTCCAAGAAGAAGGCAGCCTCCCTGCTCGCCCCGGTGCCGGGAGGAGAAGGAGATCTAGCGCCTTCCCTGCCCAGGAGAGTCCCCCCTTCGGTCCTCCCGTTGTTCTCCCGTGGCTCTCTCCATTTCTTTAATTGCGGCATCCACTCCGCCGCAGGTTGACAACTTCTTTGGGTGCCAAGAAGGGCGGGCTGGTGGTGGTCGCTCGGGTAACGTGGGGGCTCGTCCTTTAGCCTCGCCCCCCCGTCTCTCTCTCTCTGTGTGTTCTCGAGCGGGGCCCAGGTTTTTTAACCTCCCTCTCGCACAACACTTTCCCCTCACCGCCCCCCCTCCCGCCCTATCAAGCAAAGACCCTTAAAGCTCGCCTTCCTTTAGCACGTGGGCCGGTCACGTGGGCCGGTCGGTGGTTAAGGGGGCCAGTCACTATGGCCTGCGGGCCGGATCTGGGCCCCAGCACCAATTCATCCGGCTTGCAAAACCCTCATCACTCCCGGAAGCAGAAGTAAAATGCGTCCATGCCGGTTTTACTTCCGCTTCCAGGAGTAACGAGCTTCATCGCCAGATGAATTGGCATGGGGGCCGGATGCGGCCCATGGGCCGCAGTTTGTGCACCCCTGCTTTAGCGCTTAGTCCTAAGCTTGCCTCAGAAGAAAACAAAAGGGGAGTAATAGCCGTCTAGCGGTTATCTCAGGACAACGGACCGGGCACTAGCTAGAAGTATTGACAGCCAGGTGGCTGGGGTGCGGTGGGGGGTGGGGCTTTCTGCCTCTCTCCCACATAGTTTGGACCGCAGGTACAGTATAGTTGGCTTGCGGATAGGTATGTGACCTCGTTTTGCAATCTTAACGATCCCGATCGCCCCACAGGAACGGAGACCCGGGCAACCGAAGCGTGGAATCACCCACTTTCCCGGCAAGTGGAGCGCTCGGCGCGGTAGCCTGTCATACATAGTTGCCCCCTATCCGTAGTTAGGACTGCGGTGGGTCAAGTGGTTAAGACACTGAACTCGACGACTGGGAGGTCGAAGTTCAATTTCCGAGTACTGCAAGACGGAGTGAGCTTCCGTCTACTGTCCCAGCTCCTGCCAACCTGGCAGTCGGAAAGCAAGAAATTGCAAGTAGATAAATAGGAACCACTGCGGTGGGAAGGTAAACAGCATTCCGTGCACTCAGGTGTTGAGGCATGCCTGCAACATGTCTGCAAACGCAGACAGCGCTGGCTCTGTGGCTATAAACAGAGATGAGCACTGAACCCTAGAGTCGGGTATGACTGGCTTTCGAGCAAGGGCGATCTTTACCTATCCGTAGTTCCTCGCGAATAGCGAGACGTTCCAATGTTAGAGGAAGAGTCTCAACTGGATCCCTACTATGCGGGCCCTCTGTGTAGAACGGAGTTTGCTACTCCCCTCCCTGCGTCTGAGCAATTCTGGTCCAACTCGCCGCGTAATGAGAGGTCGTGGCTTCCCTCCGGCCCCATAAGTAATTCAGGCGGTTTTGGGTCAACAGATGCGCGATGGTGTTCTGAATTATATCCCCCATCAAAATCAACGGGGCAGGTTGAGTTGGATGTGGAAGCTAAGTCAGAACGTCGTCAGGAGAGCAGGTAAAGGTAAAAGTTCCTCTTGCTCGAAAGCCAGTCATATCCGACTCTAGGGATCAGTGCTCATCTCTGTTTCAAAGCCGAAGAGCCAGCGCTGTCTGCGTTTGCAGACATGTTGCAGGCATGCCTCAACACCTGAGTGCACGGAACGCTGTTTACATTCCCAACGAAGTGGTCCCTATTTATCTACTCACAAAGACGGGAGCTCACTCCGTCCTGCAGTACTCAGGAATCGAACTGCTGACCTTCCGCCTCCAAGTCAACGTCTTAACAACTTGAGCCACTGCAGTCCCTCCAGGAGAGCAAGGCAGCTACCGAAACCTCCCCCCCCCCCCCCCAATTGCAGAGTTTCAGGTTAGATCGATGAACAAAGCCAGCGTTAAATGGCAGCCTGTTGTCGTGTCCACGTTGTTTCTGCCCTTTTAGGTTGCTTTAAGCAGCGTGCACTGTGGAACAGCAGCATTGGGGATGGTGGGGCTATAGGGGGGAAAAAATGTAAACTGCTGGTTGGAGCAGAAGACGGACTGGTGATCATGATCGTGCCTGCGGTAGGGCACGGGAGAATTTCTGCACAGATTTGTGGGTTTCCATGAGAAATCAGCCAACGGGTGCATGTTTTTCTCCCCAAACTAGAAGGGGTTGCTAAACAAGATGCAACATCAAGAGAAAGAAGGAAAGTGAAGAGAGGATGCTCTGTCTACTACAAGGTACAGAGACTCTTTGTCATGCCCACACACCCCTTGTGGGGTTTGGAAAACTGGAATAGATGTGCAAGAGTAGGCTTAACCTTTCAGTCTAGCCAGGTTATCCTGTTATGGTAATAGAGTAGACCCATGATGGCGAACCTTGGCACTCCAGATGTTCTTGGAATTCAGTTCCCAGAAGCCCCCGTGAATCGACACGAATGGGTTTACTGCAATTCATCCGGCCCATGTTGCTCCTGGAAACGGAAATTTCCAAGTGTGTATGGGCACGTTTTACTACCGCTTCCAGGAGGGCCAGATGAATCGCAATAAACCCATTCATATGGATTCATGGAGGCTTCTGGGAATTGAAGTCCAAGAACATCTGGAGTGCCAAGGTTTGCCATCATGGGAGTAGACCATACAGCCCATGACTCGGCGTCGATCATCAGGTGGTGGGCAACGAATCTGACAACCCTCAGGACTAATAGCCTTGGGTGCCAAAGTCCACAGGAAAGGGCAATAGTCCCCAGGTGGGCTACATCCTACGTGAATCCATCTTGATGGAAGGCAGCAGCTTCATCAAAACTGCCCTGGGACTGATGAGGACCTTGTGTGCCAAAAAGGGCTCGGGACCAGAAACTGGCTTGTGGAACTGGATCAGTTGTACCCGTGTCATGCTGTGATGTGTAAGGCAAATGAAAGATTAGTGCATTCTATTGCTCCCAGGACAATCTTCATGGCTGATTGCCATGATGATCACTGATATTTGGGATCGGATATGGCAAAAGAAGAAGGAAGGAAGGAAGAAGCGGGTCCGCAGCCCCAGTTCCAGCCTTGTCTGTGGCACAGGCGTTCTAGGTAGCATGAGCTGAGCAATTCTCTTATTCAATTCCAAATAGTGATACAGGTCTGTTGTCAAAAGTACAATAATATTCAGGTGACGTCTCCGAAAATTTGAAAGTACTCCACAGATAGTATGGTTTTTGCAGAACTCCCTTGGTTTTTCCGATGAAAAATAACTCGTAGGTTTTGGTTTCACCTCGTTGTAACGGCAGTGAGGTCAAAACACCTCCCATGCCTTGGTGTGGTTAAGGCAGGGGTGCCCAAACTATAGCCCAGGGGCTGGCCTCGGCCCCAATTCATCTGGCCCGGGCCACGCCACCCTCGCCGCTCCCAGAAGTGGAAGGAAAATGTAGTGCCCATACATGTGCATTTTACTTCTGCTTCTGGGAGCGATGAAGCCAGCGTAGGCATTGGGGCCCAGATCCGGCCCTCGGGCCATAGTTTGGGCACCTGAACCATGTGACTGGTCCGCAAAGTTTGAGCACCCCTGGGTTAAGGGAAGGATGAACAGCTGAAGCTCCACCAGCTCCACAATGAGGTTAAGAGGCTGAGCTTGAAGACTGGAAGGTCGGGGTTCAATACCCGAGTGCTGCACGATGGATCTTGGGGACATGAAAGGAGCCTCATTCAGGCGTTCCCCGAGCGGAGTTTCCCCTGCAAAAATCCTTTCAACCCAGAGTAATTTCTGATGCGAAATTTATTTTAGTGAGTGATGCAATTCGGAGGTTTTGTCATACCTCCCCCTCCAAAAACCCCATCACACTTTTGTTTTGACGGCAGCCACTTGCTAAAAGACGCTTTGGTGTGCTCCTGTATGCTATGCCAATTCACCTCTGAAGCCTGAATGACAGCACTTCCCTAGGAGTTCAACCTCCATCTGGCGCTGGGTTGGCCTTCCTCTTCCTCCATGTAGAAGAGGGCGCTCTGTTTGTCCTTTAGTCAAAGGAAAAAGTGCGTGTGGGTGGAGATAAACATTGCATCAGGGCCCAGCCTTTGAGGCTTTGGTCCGAGTGGAGTATTCCCAGTGGGATGCCCTTTCATGGGTCTGACACAGTAACCCCTCTTAAAAATAAAAACAGCACCAGGCATCTGCCTCCGAAATTTAAAGAGCAGTTCTAGAAATAGAAAGGCTCCTCAGCAATATAAAAGCCAATTATACTTCACAATTGCCCAGACTACCACCTTGCTCTTCTCTGACCCTGCCCTTTCTTGTGATCTCCCATGATGTTGCTAGCGTAGGTTATTTTATAGAAGATATTGTGTCTCACTATTGCGGCTTTATATACTCTCCCCTAGTTCCTTTCCCCCATTCTCTGTCTCAAAGGAGAAAGGGGTTGCTAGAGGTTCCTTGAATTAGGCTTAAATTACTTTTTAGTTGCCATCTAGCAAATTCTTTTGACTAATTTTGTATTTTATCTTCTTTTGTGGAGCCTTCAAGGGGATAGCTGGAGAATTATCATTTCTATCTTTCCTACTGATGGTTCTTTGTAAGGAAGTATTGCTGGATTTATTTTCTGTCACCTTTGTGTATTTTACACAAGAGAGAAAGATCATGCTTAAGAATCCACTACTAATTTTTTCCAGTTTCAGAACTAACCTATTCTCATTGTCACAAACTCTTATACTTCATTGTTTTGATACCCAGATGTGATATGACTTTTATTCAGAAATAAAAAAAGAAGGTTCATAGAACTTGGAAACAATGAAATTTCAACCTGGCTGTATAGTTAAAAACAATGTGAAATGCACAAAAGTATTAACAAGTTAACACTGATAGTACAGTACCGTCATACTGGAGGGAAAATGAACATGCATATGCTACAAACATAGTAAAGGGACTAGAAGTATCTGAAATATAGCTAGCTTACAGATTGCTGTACAAAAATTCTTATAAATACTCCACATCTAGAAAAAATAAGCTCCACCTTTGAAATAGACTTCTCCCTTAGATATAAACAGTCTTTGTAGGAAAAAAACGTAACCCACCATTTTGTTTGCTAGCACCGATCCTTTTCTTGTTAAAACATTTTAAATTGTACATTACTAAGTTGCATTTTCACACCATGATCCTTTGATTAGCGTGGTTAAGAAAAAGGTCAGATCAAAGCTGGTTCAAGGTAGCAAGTATTCATAACTACCATTTACAAATAAATGGGAAGTAGTGTTTCTGTTGGAAGATTTGACCAAATAACATTAACAGAAATGCATGAGTTTTATACACTCTCTTGGTTTTAAAACTGCACTAATATACAGGTATCTATATTATATAAAATGTATGTTGTACAATGTGGTCCATGTAGATTCATTATAATTTGGCAAGCTCAAATTTGCATTAATACAGTGTTTCTACATACAGGTTTAAGACTAGAATATTTATAAATCTTTAATTTACAATTTTTTTACTAAGTTTGTTAATATTAACATCAGAGTTATAGTTAGTAAACAGCCATCTCAAGATAATGGCACCAATTGGTAATTATTGCTGTCATGTATTTCTACAAATATAATTTACTTTCTCTTCCCCAAGAACATTTTTACATCTTCTGTACAGATATTTGTAAAAGTGCAAAAGTAACACTCCTTTTTCTTTTTAGTAACAACTATGTTGGTGTTTACCTTTCAATCTTTATTATTACAATGTAATCTCCTCCCTCTTTATTGCTCTACATGAACATATATGCATATATCATACTGTGATTCTTAGCCACTTGTTTCAAAAGTTTCAGCTCCTTTTTCTTATATATCTAGTTTTCCTCTTCCTAACACACTTCACTCAGTGTTCATCACTGTAGAGTGTCCTTATACATCATTGGAGCAATGGCTTGTACAGGATGAGAAGCCGTCATATAAAGAATCACTCAAGGATTCTAAATGGTCTACGAGACCATGCCTTTCTGAATTACTTAGAGAAACTTCTTCAGTCTTCTCTTTTTTCTTCTTCCTGCCTTCCATCCTTGTTCAGAACATCCGTTTCTTCCAATAATATGCTTCTGCTGCTATTAAACTTGTTGAAAGACTCCAGGGAAATTTTAGATAACCTCTTCTCAGAATCTTCCTTTGTTTGCTCAGGTTGCTTCAATTTCTGTAACAATTTAAGAGAAGGGGGCAGAAATTAGAAACTTAATCTGTATGAAAATAAAAATAGTTATTCAAACCGTAAATATTCAATTACTGCCTGATCAACAGTCACAGCAGAATGTTTGTCATGTAGTACAACCCAAGTACGCAGTGAATACAGTGATACCTCATACAACGTCCAAACTTGATTCCACAAGTTTGGACTTTATACGGATTTGGACTTTGTATGAGGCATGCAAAATCCTAGCCGCGATGTCTCATACAACGTCCAAATCCTTGCTGCGGTGCCTCATACAACGTCATTTCCATAGAGATACATTGTACTGTAACAGCACAGACTTCAGGGCAAAGTCAAGGAAACAGACAGGAAACTGACAGAACTTTAAGAAATCATTATCTAAAGGTTAAAAACATTACAAAAACTTGTCAAACAACCCTGATTGTCTAAGAACCTGAAGAATGCTGCAAAAATGCCAGGAATGCTTCTAAAAATTCTGATGAAAAAATCCAAAAAAATCCAAAACCGCGCTCAAAGCCACTCTTAAATACTCTTTGACTCATGCAAAACCCACAAGAGCAATGCATGCATGTGTCCTCCCTTTTACACTGCCCAGGCACAATGCAACCTGGGAAAACCCCCAATGCCTCATACAATGTCACACGACTTTGTATGAGGGAACTTTTTTCAAGGAATTAGGCGATGTTGTATGAATTCGATGTTGTATGAAGCGGACTTTGTATGAGGTATTACTGTACTAACATAATTTAGTTATGTGACAGAAAAAGCTCTCTTCTAGCTTGTGGTTTTGTAATCAGCCAATTAAAAAGTCTCCGTCTTCCTGCCACTGGGTTACCTTTCCATGTCTTGTGACCATCCTTTATTCCGTTCAGTTGCTTGTTTGCCTTCTAAGAGGACAGATGCTTCTATGAGCATCTGCAGCCACATCCTCTCAAACACACGGTGAGAAGAAAACAACAACTTTTACCTGTTTTTAACTAGCTCACCTCAATTTCCCCCTACCTATATTAACAACCTGATGCCATCTCTGTCAAAACTTCTGAGAACATGTAATGAATAAATATAATTTTTCTTTTTATCTTAAGCTTGGTTATCTGGCTGGGGGGAATTATTAGAAGAGGGGGACTTGATTAATACTGTACTAAGCCTAAACTCTGCCCAGCTTTTGCTATGTAACTACCAAAATACTCAACACAGAAAAGGAAGAAATAGTTAAATACTTCGAGGCTTAATCCACCATTAAAATTAAATGCAATAATAGAGTCCATTTTGAGATAAATCATAGCTTTAATGATTCTGCTCAGACAAATAGAACTCCATCTGCAAAATAGTTAAGTGCCATTTACATTTTAAACAGCAGATTTCAGAATTTGTATGTGCGTAGTTTCTCCTTCATTGCCAGAGTAATTTACATTTTCCATTCTTCTTCACGAATTATTTTTTAAGAACAGCTAGCTAGATGTACATCAAAGAAACTAACTCTATTATTTACTTTATTTGGACTCCACAGCAGTCTATCTGGATAGCCCACGTGGCTGCAATTACCGTGATGCAATTTAAAAATACAATTCAGAAGAAGATAAGTATCATTAAGGCTTGCAAATTTATCAACATTTATGCATACAGATAAAAACTCACTGATTTCAAGGAGTTGGATTCTGATGTAGGTGCAGGTAGCTGAGCTGATCTAACCATGGGTTCTGCTTACTGAAGCAGAACTGCTTTTCAGTGATCCCGCCTTCCCACTGCACCACAGCCTAGCCCAATGGGTTCCAAACATTTGTGTAACAGTTTTGAAAGGCTAGGGAGGGGGCACTGCTGTGAGAAGGAGAGATCTGTAAAGACTGATTCATCCTGCTTTTGCATACAGTAGAACTGGTATCCAGTCCAAATACTATTACATGGATCTATCCATCCATGATTTGCGTATGCATCATGTATTGGCAAAACTAGATTATCAGCACCAGATTTCCGCTATATTTTCCATATATATTGTTCTCCTTGTAGTGGCTACAGAAGGCTAGATGAAGACAGATAAAATATAGTACAGTGGTGGCGAACCTATGGCACGTGTGCCAAATGTGGCACACCTAGGCCTTTCTGTAGGCACATGCACCATCACCCCAGCACAGAGTTCGCCCAGCCCCTCTATCCAGAAGGCCAATGGGAGCATTTCCTTCCTCCCACAAGCACAGAGTTCACCTGCCCCTCTGCCCAGCAGCCCAATGGGAGCACTTCCTCCCTCTCCAGTACAGAGTTCACCCCACCCCTTTGTTTCGGCACTCGGTCTCTAAAAGGTTCACCATCATTGGTTTGAGAAGTAACTATTTGTGTTATGTGTGCCATCAAGTTGCTTCTTACCCAATGAATTAGTGATCCCCAATACTTCCTACAAGCAACAGCCATTGCTCAGGACTTAAATTGCAAAGGCTTTACAGACTCAGTCCATCTCATGTTTGGTATTTCTTGTTCCTATTGCCTTTCATTTTCTTTAGCATTTCCCAGTGAGTTTGAAAAAATCATGTTGCTGGAGACCATGGCAAGACCACTGAGACTATGATATTTCAAGCTGTTATGTATAGATGTGAATGGTGCATGGTGAGGAAAGATCAAAAACAAAAATTTATTCATTTGTGATATGTTAGATGTGATCTTTATGGATAACATGAAAAGCCAGAAAAATAAGGAGTGCTAGAGCAAATAAAGACTGCTCACTTGAAACTAAGATAACAAAACTAAAGCTCTGCTGTACTTTGGATGTTTCATAAGAAGAGAAGACTCACTGGAAAGCATACTTCATTGTCCACATTAAACTCATATAATTCATAGCCCTGTTTTTTGTCTTAATGTTCAGCTGCAGTCTTTGTCCAGACCTTAGATTGCTGCCTGGATGTGATATTGGACTGGATGAGGATTAACTGGCTAAAGCTGATTTATTTATTTATTTATTTATTTATTTAGTGTATGGCACTTATACACATTGAGTCAACATATCACCTGCACTCACATGCTGGTGATGGTAGTTTCACCCATTTATACAAAAGTCCATACATCTACCATGCCCTGTACGTATACTATTAAGGCTAGCCCTTATCTTGTGAGGTTGATCAAAACTGGGTGGTGTTTCAGTTGATCTGGGTATAATCTTGGACCTGTTTCTCTTGCTAGAGACATATCTACTGTGGCCAAGTCTGCCATTTTCATTTTAGGCAGATTGGCCAGTTGTGCCCTTTTCTTGATGTTAAGTACCTGATACCTTGTTAATCTTGAGAATTGATTGCTACAATGCTCTCTATGTTGGGCTTCTTTTGAAGATGGTATAGATTAGAAGCTGCAGCAGGCACACAATATAGTGGCCAGGTTGGTGGCAAGTGGTTGAAAATTTGAGAACATCTCCCCCATCTTGGCCAACCTGCACTGGTTGCTTGTTAGCTTCCATGCCTGATGCAAGATGTTGGTATTAACAGCCTATGCCTGGTACCTTGGTATATATTGGAATGTCTCCTCTGATTAAAGTCAGCCCAGTCCACCCAGGCACTAGACCAGTGATGGGCAGTCTTGGCCTTCCAGCTGTTCTTGAACTTCAATTCCCAGAAACCCTGACCAGCTGGTGTGTTGACTTGGGCTTCTGGGAATTGAAGTTCAAGAACAGCTGGAGGGCCAAGACTGCCCATCACTGCACTAGACTGCTACCAGGAACTGGGCCTTCTTGGTGGCGACCCCAATGATTTGGAATGCTTTTCCAACATTACCACCTGGCTCCCTCCCTCCAAGGATTTAATAAATTTGTTAAAGTGGAATTATATAGGGAGGAATTTTGTGATATTCCCATTCCCCTTGCCCAATACTCATGATATATGGTTTGATCTGTACAGAATATGGTCCCTCATATCTCTTAACATGCTTTTAATGTTGTTTATTGTTATTGCATATTTTTATGGATTTTAACTATGCATGTTCACCACCTGTGTGCCCTTTTGGCCAAAAGGGCAGTATATAAATGTAATGAAATAAATGACTAAACCTTGCTCAATCCCAATATCTAACTAAGTGTCTTTTTACTTTCGAGTCTTATCTTCTATCCTTATTACTTGTTTCATTTTGGACTGTACAACCATAGGGTTTTACAAGGTACAAAATATTCAGAAGTATTTTACTGTTGTCTTTTCTTTGTAGCATTAATAGTGGGTAGCTTTGAGTGTCATTGCTGTTGTCTGTGAAAGATCCTTCCACAACTGCTGGTGTATAATAGCTGAACTTCATCATTTTCTCTGCTTCCATCATCACTAGAACTATGAATTGTTTTCTCTGAAGTGAATAGACATCAGGTTTGTATTTCAACTTCAATCTTTTCATCCTTGAAGATCCTGGTAGGAGTCTTGGGTCATAAAAGAAACTAGCACCCCGATGGTATTGTTCTTAGTCTCCCTGTCACTTACATAACCTTTCATAACATTAAGGTGTACATCTAAGATTTGGTGGGAAAAAAATACTGTACCAAATCGTTAACACAGATGATGATGATGGTGATGTACAATCAAGTCAATGTTGATGTTTGGTGACTATTTTCAGAGCTTTCTAGTTACAGAGTACACTGAAATGGTTTATCATCCCCTTCTTCTGAGGGGATCCTGGGACTGTGCAGCTTGCCCAAAGCCATGTAGCCTGGCTTTTCTGGGATGCACAGTAGGGAACCAAACTCCCCAACCTTTAGCTCCACATTGAGTTACTCAGTCAGCTACACATAAAGGAGTATTATCTAGTTTACATTAGGGAATTCTATGTGTGCATATATTTAATTACTCTCAATGGAAAAGATATAACTTTTGCTATCCAATTAATGTATAGATTAATGTATTGTTTTAACCACATCATTTAAAACTTGGAAGAAGGCAATAGAAGGACCCCTATGTACATTGCTTCTTTGTATTATTTTAAAAATATTATTTATAATACAAAGTTAATGAAATGTGACAGAAAATACTCTTGTATATTGCATGTCTAAATCTAACTGAACTGAAATTTTCCTTAATAGAAATGAAAGCAAGAATTGTTGTTGTTGCTGTTGTTGTTGTTGTTGCTGCTGCTGTTATTATTATTATTATTATTATTATTATTATTATTATTATTATTATTATTATTATTATTACACTGAACTGGTCCAATTCCCTCAGACTAAAATCAATCAGATACTTGCTAACTGTAGTTGAAGAAGTGTTGCAATTTGAGAAAACAACATAAAATGAAACACTGGACAATAGAGGTACAGTACTGTGTATTGTATTAAAAGATGCACTGCTGGATTAAGCAATATCAATCTTATCTCTTTGCCTGAAGACAACTTACCAGTTTAAAGGGAAGAGTTCAGTTTAGAAAAGTTAAAAAACAACAACAACCCACAGCCTTTAAAAGAAGCTTATGTTCCTATCTCTTGTTTCAGGTAATATCATCAAAGGAATGTGGATAACATTGGACATACCAGGCACTTTACAGATACACAAGGTTCTGCAGCATCCATTGTTAAATGAGGTGCGCTGCTCATATAAAGTCACACTCATTCCTCATGTTCAGTATTAGTGCCAGGCAGTCAATAAACTATTGGCAGCCCAAGAGCAAACATTGTTACTTTATGTTTGAGTGGCCAGTGAATGGCTGATTTAGGTTCATCTGAGAAGAATATAGGTAATGTAGTCTAGAGGATACCAAGAGGAACAAAAAGAAGATTGCAACAAAGGAACACTTTGAAAATTAGTTCTGAAGGGTTTAAGTTCTGTTTAGATCCATTAGTAAACATGAGCTCAACCTCTCATTCAGTAATTCTTTTTTTAAAAGCACAATGATTTCCTTATATGTGAAGCCCAGTTCACAAGCAGCTGGGTTTTATTAGCTAGTTTTAAAGTGGTTTAATTACCATTAAATAAAACAGTAATACTTCAAAGTTCATTTCTTGGAAGAAGAACTAGGCAGTGTGCTAGATTTGTATTCACTACTGGATTATACTGCACTATTATTTACCTCTTTTGTCTCTCCACAAACAGACTATAGTGTCTGTATATGTCTGTTCCATTATGAGTATAAGATAAAGCCAGCAGAAATTGAAATCCTAAATATATTGACTGAAATCAAACTACCCAGCACTGAACACATCATGAATTAAGCTTCTTTAAAACCAATAGGCCTGTAAATTACAATTCTGACTCATAAAGGCATGTGCATGAGTGAAAATATTTTTAGTAGATTAAATGACTATTCATTTGCAGTTGTGTGCAATGAAGAACTTTGTGAACTTCTGATCTTAGGATCATATCTAATGGATTTAGAGTCAGGGTATTCTAGTTTGACTAATATTCTAATTAAAAACAACAACCACATAATGACCATAAAACCTGCTACTTAAAAAAAAAGTTTCCAAGCAACATATTGACAACACAGCTAATAGCCATAGTACCAAGGGTGGTGTAGTGGATAAAGTGACAGATTAGAGCTCTGGAAATCAGGGTTCAAACCCATACTTGCCACTGTGGGGTTGGAACTGGTAAAACCACTCCATAAATTGTATTTTTGTATATTTTTGAATGCTGTGAACCAACTGGGTTGTTGCAAAATGAGGAAAGCGGTATATAAAAATAAATTCAAATTCAAAAATTCAAAATAAATACACACATACCCTATTAGAGTCAATATAAATCTGTTCTGACTTGACAGCAAATAACTAACTAGGTCACAGCTGAAGAGGTCAAAACTTATAGTTAAGGTAGTAAGAGAACAATTACAAACAATGCAACCAAGTACAACTTTCTACATGTGCCAATAAAATCAATAACACCTGGTTGAATACTGTATAAAATAGCAAACTGCTCAATTCCGGACATGGTTATTAACAATTATTTTCACCTGAGGTTAATGAGAGCTACTCACAGATTAGTGTACAGTAAACATGATTATTACAGGGTGGAAAAATGGAATGAAGGTTGAGGTAGAGCAGTGATGGCGAACCTTTTAGAGACCGAGTGCCCAAAGCGCAACCCCCAAACCCACTTATTTATCGCAAAGTACCAACACGGCAATAGGGGAGGGAGGAAATGATCCCATTGAGCTGCTGGGTAGAGGGGTGGGGAAAACTCTGTGCTAGGGAGAGGGAAGAGGCTCTCCCATTGGGCTGCTGGGCAGAGGGGTGGGGCAAAAGCTGTGCTGGGGGAGGGAGGAAGTGCTCCCATTGGGCTGCTGTGCAGAGGGGTGGGGCAAAATCTGTGATGGGCTGACCACACGGGCGCCCATAGAGAGGGCTCTGCATGCTACCTCTGGCACATGTCATAGGTTCAAATCTGGCCTACCACTGAGGTAGAGGATGACTTGCAGTAATAAAAATACCTCTTCCTATGTCTTAGTGGTCATCTCCTATCCAAGAGTACTCTTTACTCTCTTTGAGAGAGTTTGGTTATTATAATTAGAAAGGAAACTTCCAAATCTGTCTTTGCATCCCAGCCATTAGAACTCTTTCTAATTTTAAATGTCTATTTACAAATTGTGAAGGAGGGGTAAGGATATAAAAGATTTTTTTTAAAAAAAAACATATCAGAGTATTAGATAAAGGGGTAGAGACTTAATTGTGCTTGGAAAGCAGTGAGTTTACTTTTGTGTGTGAAAGTATGGTAAAAACATCTAATAGTTTCAATATGATAAATAAATGTCTTACACTAACCAAGAAATTGAAATAGACTTCAATTGCTCTTGTGTAATGCATGAATCTTAAGCACTGAAAACAAATAAATCCAATTGGGGACTGCAGCCAAGAAATCAGAAGAAGATTGAAACTTGGAAAGGTAGAAATAAAGGAATTAGAAAATAGCATGAAGTGTATGGACATGTCACTGAAGATCAAAATTAAAATCATCCACACTATTATATTCCTAATTACCATGTACGTGTGTGAAAGCTGGCAGTAAAGAAAACTGACTGGGGAAAAACCCTGACTCCTTTGAAATGTGGTGCTGGAGGCAAGCTTTGCAGATAACCTGGACTGCCAAAAACACAAACGGTTCCTAGAGGAGATCAAACCTGAACTTTATCTGGAAGCAAAAATGATGAAATTGAGGATCTCCTATTTTGGGCACATCATTCATAGGATTGCCTTAAGTGGAAGATGACTTGACAGCACATAACAAAAACAACTCTCTAAACCAGATGCCCCACAGGGGGACTTCAATTCCCAGAAGCCTAAGTCAGTACACTGGGTGACCAGTGCTTTGGGGAATTGACTTAGGCTTCTGGGAACTGAAGTCGAAAAACCAAAGGTTGGGAAACACTGGCCTAAACTCATTATGTTAAAACACAGAGTTAATACTGGGATGAAAAAGAGTACATCTTCTATTCCTTTTCTGAGAATTTTTCAAGGTACTATTTTATATTAGATAATGCATATGTTTTCACTTTCATACTTTTTGTTTGTGAAGAGAAATTCCAATCATCCTACAGAGTAGGAGATTTAGAAATTAGACTGTGGGCTTCAGATCTCTTTGCTAAATATGAAGACCTTCTCCTTAGCATATACTTTAATTTAATCTTCAAGACAATTTATCTGCAGAACAGATTAACAGCTGCAACCTGCTGTCATTATAATAAAGATGTTGTGTAATATAATCACTTATATCCATGAACAAATCATTACAAAAAGGTGTGCCATTAATTAAAAGTCTAAAAATAAACTCATGTTCATCTCAACTTTCTTCTAAAATTTATGTAAATGAACTGTTCTTGTATCATGCTAAAAATAATAAGAAAGAACTTTCTGATTGTTAAGCACATATCCTGAGAAGAATATATTAGACTCATTCTTCTCAATAAATAAATGCCTTTACTCCTTTTATTTTTGCATTTTATCTACACTAGCCTTTTTTTAACCCTTTGGTATATATTGGAAATCCTAGAAAAACCCATTCTTGTGAATTTTCTATTGCACTGTTCTTTTTTATTTTTCATTGAATGAAAGGAAGCAATTGAGACAAACATTATACCTGAAATAATCTTTCTCTTTTATTATGTTAAAAATTATGATGATCACTGGTAGGTTTGTGGAAAGACTTATATTTTACTTAAAAATAAAGGTAGATGCAAGTTTAGAATTAGCCAGAATATAAAATATAGCATGGGCATAATATTAAAAAAGGAAACAAAATAACTGACATTGCAAGTATTGGGCTAATAAAATTGAAATATAAATGATTCAGATCCACCCCACGCTGTTATGCATCTATATCAGGGATCTCAACCTGTGGCCTATGGCCCAGAAACAGCCTGCGGCACCACTGTGTGCCCCCTAGCCCTCCTCCACCACACCAGGAAGTGCCATGTGGTGGAGGAAGGGCAAAATGGCTGTCCGGACCACAAAGCTATCTGAGGGAGCATGACCCGGCTTTCGTCTTAAAAGGGTTGAGAACTCCTGATCTATATAAATCCACTACTGATTTCAGCCACTAGGAAGCAGAGTTTGGCTTACTTCTGCTCATGTTTTAATCATTATCTTGCTAATGCACTTTTAGTGTAAATCAGTCTCTTTTCTTGCTGATAAGGGCCATTCTGAAGGGTATCAGATATATACTGTATCTTGGGGAATCGGGTGTCTCAGAGATTTGGTAATAGCATATGGAGCCTTTAACTTTTAGGTCATTTGTTCAGATCAAATCTAGCCTACCAAGTGACTGAAAATCATTATTATCAGAAGCTAATCTGCTAACTTAAGATAGCTAGTTTATTTGCCAAATGTTCACATCATCATTGCAAAGGAAAGGGGAGAAAAACAAAACAAAAACCAGGAAATGAAACTCCCCCAACAGCCTACAATCTTACCAGTTGTTGTGTGCGATTCATAGATGCATTTTAGACATACAAAATGTATGTACCGTATAAGCATATCCATGTATGTGCACACATAATCCCCTTAAAGATTTAGTTAAAAACTATGGCTAAATAACCTGACTTCTTCTACATGCTTGAAACAGAAATGTTGCAATATAACCAACCCTTTTGTTCCTCAATTGTGTCCATCCTTCTTATATATTTATTTTGATTTTTTATTTGCTTTTCTTTATAAGGAACTGGGTGTACAACAGTATTCAAAACACACACATTACAACAGTATTCAAAACACACACATATACACACACACACAAGGATGAAATCCATTCCTCATGCCTGAACATCTCTGGAAACGACAGATGGTGGAAGGCTCAAAGAAGATGAGGTCAAAATTTCAATTTGGGGGGGGGGTAGTCATATAATTGGAAACATCACACTTTTGAAAGGTATCCCTCCCCCATGTAAAGGTGATAGTCGGCCATCAGAAGAAGATGGCTGAAATGTAGAGGTTATCATACTGTTTCTTCAAGTGGATCTAGAAGATGATGTTTAGGTAAATTAAGATGTGACAGTACAGTATTCTATAACTTTGATCAAGTTACCCAGAAACTCCTCTTTATGCACCCCTTTGCCACTTGATCCATCTTCCATGAAACAATTCAGAAGGCATTTCTAATAAGTGTATCAGATTGTGACAGGCCATTTATAATGAATCTCCAACATCTATGTAGCTGTGAAGTTAGTAAAAAGTGCATGAAAGAAAGATGGCAATTAGTAGAATGGTTTACGTTGTTACTTAGATAAAGGAATCAAAGTGGTAATATTCTATGATTGTATAAATAGAAACAGAGCTTGGATGTAGCCAATTAAAAACTATAATGCCAGTTAATTCTGAAAAAATTGCTTCCAAACTGAACAAAGTACAAGACCAAAGCTGCAAGTGAAGATTTTTAAAAACCTACTTCTACGGAGTACATCAGTTATGTTCCAATTTCAGATATGGAATGAACTAATAGTAGTATCCTCTATAGTCCATATTTATTTTAGTGTTTAGTTAAGCAGTGATCAAATTCACAAGTGCCCACAATAAATAAAATATTTTTCTCATATGCCCAGAGCAATTGAGTTTTAGATTAACCAAAACCAAGTGAAATGAATCATACTCTTAGCAAAATGTATCTGCGAAATGCTATTACAGTAAAAAGAAGAAAAAGAAGTTCCTATATACATAAATAACTAAGTTGCTAGGGAAATTAAATATGGGTGAACAAAATCAATACTTTATAGTAGAACTCAAGGTCTTTCATTTCACTCCTAATCCCTGATCAAAAGTACAATGTATGCTTAACTTCCATTTTAAAATAACAAAAATGTTTTGAAAAGATGGAATAATTTTCAAGCATTTTACTTGTTTAAATCTGGAACTTGCTCTGCCCTTACCTATCCAAGATCATACTGGTCTCATAATCCATATAATTTATCATGTTAATTTAATATTTTACTAGTCCTAGAAGCCTTAGATTTCACTGAAGCTGTTTTATAATTATGACATAAACTAATGGAGCATTAGTACATTATCACAACAAAATCAGTGAATACAGATGGTTAGCTTGATTTGGGTGAAAATTTTATTGGATTCTATTAAACCACAAAGTTGAATAGATGACTCTCAGCATTGGACACTACCAACTACTCAAACCCAGAAATTTTCAAATTCCTCATTGTAATTTTTGCAAACAATTAAACCAGGAAGAGCATACAAGAAGGAGGAGAATGCCCTAACTTTCTTGTTTCAAATTCAGAATATAATCCATGAACAAATAGCTGCCAAATAAGACCAGATCATCAAGCAACACAAAAAAGTGCTGAAATTGTCAAGGACTATATGAGAGAGTGATTTAAATTGACAAGTAATAAAAGAGAAAGCATACCACAATACTATTTAGGACACAAGACAAACAGAATCCTATCAAATATGATCTACTCAGTAATGCAGATGTCAGTGGTGGGCATCAGCAGGTTTGCACCAGTTTGCCAGAACCGGTAGCAGAAATTCTGGCTGGCCCTGCCCATCCAAGTTTTGAAATAAAGTAGTCCTAATTCAGGTGCAACGCAGGGCTTTCCCCCTGGCCACGCCCACCACACCACGCCCACAGTGTGGTAGCAATTTTTTTGAGCCCACCACTGGATGTAGCCCTATCCAAAATCCCATCATTTAATAATCCGTAAACATAGCCAAAGGGCCTGCAGTGGCTCAAGTAGTTAAGATGCTGACTGAAAGGCGGAAGGTCAGCAGTTCAAAACCTGAGTACTGCATGACAGAATGAGCTCCCGTCCCTGTCCCAGCTCCTGCCAACCTAGCAGTTTGAAAGCAAGAAATTGCAAGTAGATAAATAGGTACCACTTTAATGGGAAGGTAAAAGCGTTCTGTGCACTTTGGTGACTAAGCAAAAGGGAGAGATGGCTCAGGTGTGGAATAGCAAAAAGTGCGGAGGGTCCACCTGAAAAACTGGGTGATAGGAATGCTCTTAAAATGCTCTTTAATATGACATGGGGAACAAGGAGTGCAAGTGACAGTACCCCTGGTGGGTGGTACTATATGATAAAGTAGCGTCTCTGGGTACGTTGACAAGATAAAGTAATACAGCACTTAAACTACATTACACGCAGGAATAACGATCTTAAATGTATGCATTTAAAACACTCAGCTAGAAGGACATGAGGCAAACCTAATAAGGTAATACAAATTACAAATTACAACTTCCAAAACCGCGATAAACATGCAAAAACGTGCAAGGAAATCTATATACAGACGTATATATCATATACAGTACTATAGTTAGAAACGCAGCGGTAATGCTAAGAAGGCTTTATAATATCATTCATTCAGCAAAAAAGTTCTGTGAGTGACAATGGGAGTAACAAGAATCAACTCTGATATAATCCTTCGAGATGGTAACTAAAAGTCTGAGTCTTCAATGACTTCCTTGGGATTATCTGCACGAGGGGCCACAGTGCTCCGGGTGTTCGGGACCATGTGTGGGAAATGGCCGAAAAGACAAAAGCAGAACTTCAAAGTCGATATCCGTCCGGTTTACTCGGATATTTCGTATCTTTCTCAAGATTCTGCAATATTATAATAGCATCATTTTTATATATAGCCCATTGGAATATGTATGTATGATTTATATCAATATTAGTACTAGCATTATATTTCCTACCTGAAAGACAGTTACTTAGTATGTGCTCTATAATTGCCTCTTGATGCTTTCTCTTACTGGGCTGGAGCGTTGAATGAAATTCTACAAGTGTGGATTTAAGCGATCCTAATGATGTATCTGGGGCAGATGTGTTTTCAGAAGAAGAACTTATTTGAAATTTTTAAAGGAGAATGCATAAGGATTGCTAGATAGCTATTTTTGCTGACGTCAATGGTGCTCGGAATGTCCATAGGGAAAAGAAGCAAGAGTAACTATGATTGTAAAGATAATTATAAAAATGATTATAAAAAGGCCGAAAAATCTAAATCAGTGTTGAGGCCCCGGGGGTGGGTGGGGTGAGGTTGCGAATCGGTGTATAAAGAACGCTTCCCTCTGGAGGAGGAAGCGTTCAATGTCCACTATCTGATGTTTATGTGGTTTAAAGCTTTCTAGAATGACTACTTTCATGTCATTGCATGTTGATGTTTGGTGACTATTTTCAGAGCTTTCTAGTTACAGAATACACTGAAATGATCTTCTGAGAGGATCTTGGGACTGTGCAGCATGCCCAAAGCCATGTAGCCTGGCTTTTCTGGGATGCACAGTAGAGAACCAAACTCCCCAACCTTTAGCTCCACAATGAGTTACTCAGCCAGCCTCACAGAAAGGAGTATTATCTAGTTTACATTAGGGAATTCTATGTGTGCATATATTTAACTACTCTCAATGGAAAAGATATATCTTTTCCTATCCAATTAATGTATAGATTAATGTATTGTTTTAACCACGTCATTTAAAACTTGGAAGAAGGCAATAGAAGGACCCCTATGTACATTGGTTCTATGTATTATTTTAAAAATATTATTTATAATACAAAGTTAATGAAATGTTACAGAAAATACTCTTGTATATTGCATGTCTAAATCTAACTGAACTGAAATTTTCCTTAATAGAAATGAAAGCAAGAATTGTTGTTGTTGTTATTGTTGTTGTTGTTGTTGTTGTTGTTGTTGTTATTATTATTATTATTATTATTATTATTATTATTATTATTATTATTATTATTATTATTGTTGTTGTTGTTGTTGTTGTTGTTGTTGTTGTTGTTGTTGTTGTTGTTGTTCTTATTATTATTATTATTATTATTATTATTATTATTATTATTATTATTATTATTATTATTATTATTATTATTATTATTACACTGAACTGGTCCAATTCCCTCAGACTAGAATCAATCAGATACTTGCTAACTGTAGTTGAAGTGGTGTTGCAATTTGAGAAAACAACATAAAATGAAACACTGGACAATAGAGGTACAGTATATAGGTATTGTGTATTGTATTAAAAGATGCACTGCTGGATTAAGCAATATCAATCTTATCTCTTTGCCTAAAGACAACTTACCAGTTTAAAGGGAAGAGTTCAGTTTAGAAAAGTTAAAAAAACCAACAACCCACAGCCTTTAAAAGAAGCTTATGTTCCTATCTCTTGTTTCAGGTAATATCATCAAAGGAATGTGGATAACATTGGACATACCAGGCACTTTACAGATACACAAGGTTCTGCAGCATCCATTGTTAAATGAGGTGCGTTGTTCATATAAAGTCACACTCATTCCTCATGTTCAGTATTAGTGCCAGGCAGTCAATAAACTATTGGCAGCCCAAGAGCAAACATTGTTACTTTATGTTTGAGTGGCCAGTGAATGGCTGATTTAGGTTCATCTGATGAAAGTAGTCATTCTAGAAAGCTTTAAACCACATAAACATCAGATAGTGGACATTGAACGCTTCCTCCTCCAGAGGGAAGCGTTCTTTATACACCGATTCGCAACCCTCACCCCCCGGGGCCTCAACACTGATTTAGATTTTTCGGCCTTTTTATAATCATTTTTATAATCATCTTTACAATCATAGTTACTCTTGCTTCTTTTCCCTATGGACATTCCGAGAACCATTGACGTCTGCAAAAATAGCTATCTAGCAATCCTTATGCATTCTCCTTTAAAAATTTCAACTAAGTTCTTCTTCTGAAAACACACCTGCCCCAGATACATCATTAGGATCGCTTAAATCCACACTTGTAGAATTTCATTCAACGCTCCAGCCCAGTATGAGAAAGCATCAAGAGGCGATTATAGAGCGCGTACTAAGTAACTGTCTTTCAGGTAGGAAATATAATGCTAGTACTAATATTGATATAAATCATACATACATATTCCAATGGGCTATATATAAAAATGATGTTATTATAATATTGCAGAATCTTGAGAAAGATACGAAATATCCGAGTAAACCGGACGGATATCGACTTTGAAGTTCTGCTTTTGTCTTTTCAGCCATTTCCCACACATGGTCCCAAACACCCGGAGCACTGTGGCCCCTCGTGCAGATAATCCCAAGGAAGTCTTGAAGACTCAGACATTTGGTTACCATCTCGAAGGATTATATCAGAGTTGATTCTTGTTACTCCCATTGTCACTCACGGAACTTTTTCGCTGAATGAATGATATTATAAAGACTTCTTAGCATTACCGCTGCATTTCTAACTATAGTACTGTATATGATATACACGTCTGTATATAGATTTCCTTGCACGTTTTTGCATGTTTATCGCGGTTTCATAATTTGTAATTTGTATTACCTTATTAGGTTTGCCTCATGTCCTTCTAGCTGAGTATTTTAAATGCATACATTTAAGATCGTCATTCCTGCGTGTAATGTAGTTTAAGTGCTGTATTACTTTATCTCGTCAACGTACCCAGAGACGTTACTTTATCATATAGTACCACCCACCAGGGGTACTGTCACTTGCACTCCTTGTTCCCCATGTCATATTAAAGAGCATTTTAAGAGCATTCCTATCGCCCAGTTCTTCAGGTGGACCCTCCACACATTGGTGACTAGGCATGCCTGCCACATGTCCACGGAAATGTCTGCAAACGCAGAATGCGCTGGCTCTTCAGCTATAAACAGAGATGTGCACTGAACCCTAGAGTCAGATATGACTGGCTTTTGAGGAACGGTGACTTTTAACTTTACCTAAGCATAGCCAATGGTGGGCACTTTTCTATTCTATCATTTACATAGGCCAATAAGATTTTTTTCTTCAGAACCTATACCCGTAAATCCAGACATTAACTGTTGGAATTCAGCATACGCTTCCATACCCGTCCACAATATCCTGTACCGACCTTCCTGCCCTCGCCCGAACCAGGCCCGCAGAGTACTGCAGAGTTGCCGAAGCCGGCACTGGGGCAAGAACCCCACGACCATGAACAAAGGGAAACAACTTCAATTCCCAACGTCCTCTGCGCCGCGCCTCAGCCAATAAAGGCTGAGAGGCGCGAGCAAAAAGAATGTTGGGAAACGCGGCACGCCCAATTGAAATTGAGCTGCAGAAAAAACTGCCACACAAATGCAAACAAAACAAACAAAACTCCAAGTCCCAGTGTCCTATGCGCTGTGAGCACTTCAGCCAATCAGGCTGAAGGGCGTAAATGTGCAGAATGCTGAAAAAGCTGGCATGTGAAAAATAAAATAAAAACACGCTGGCCTCCCACAACAGGAGCGCAAGTCTGCTGCAGGTGGACACACCGTCTCACAGCCTCACAAACCCCTCCCCCCCAAAAAAAACAACCACGGCAAGATACCCGCCGGCCTTCCTTCCCGGAGCAACAGGGAGAAGAGGGACTCCCTCTCCTCCACGCTACCCCGCCGAAGACACGGCGACCACCGCCGGCCTCAAGGTCAGTTGAGCCGGGGTGGAAAAAAATACCACCAGCAGGCAGTAGTTCGTCAGGGGAAGCACACTCCCTGGCGAATGACTGGCTGCTGCCTTTGTACTTCCGACACCACTGTTTCAAAAACTAACACGAAACAGCGGTGGAGGTAATACAAAAGCAGCAGCCAGCAATCCGCAAGGAAGAGAACCACCCCTTACGGATTGCTGCCTGCCGATCTCCGGTTAGGTAAGCCAGGAGAAAAAGGAGACAGAGAGGAGAGAACCATTGTCAGGCAGATAACTCTTCTCTGCCTCCTTCTCCCCCGACCTACCTAACGAACCTTACCGGACAAAGAGCAAGCTAACTGCCGGATCCTCCTTTTCCCCACGGCTGTATCGAAACCAAAATTCAAAGCAGCAATGGGGAAAAGAGGAACCAACAGGCAGCCCATTATTCACGCAAAATACACAACAACAATAAAATCAAACATTTACCAAAAACGCCAAACACCAAAATTTATAAAACACAAATAAATAAATAAAATTAAAAATGCATTAATAAACAAAAAATCCACAAACAAAAACATCCACAATACCAGAAAAGCACAGAAAAAACACCTAACTACAACATGAAAATACCTAGCTCTAACAACACAACTACCACAAATTACACAAATAAACACCAATGAAATCACAAAAATGAAACAAACCAGAAATAAAGAAACCAATTAAACAAATCTAAAACTCAACCAAACCACAAAAGAACAAACAGAAACACCTCCTAGCCCACCACCACAAAAACAAAACAAAGAAAAAATCCAGAAGAAATAAAACCAGAAAACTCACCAGCATGTCCTCCCTCCACGAGACCGGAACAGAAATGAAGAAACAAAGACTACTTACTGGAAGAAGCCCCACCTAAAGGCCAGGAGAGAAAAAACAAGTGAAACAAAAAAAGGATCCAACACTATTACTAACAGCCCCACCTGCAGGCCGGAATATTAAAAACAAGTCAAAAAGATTCAAAGCAGCCCTCTTGCTAACAGCCCCACCTAGAGGCCACAAGAGTAAAAACAACTAAAAAAAATAATAAATCAAAAGTTTACAGAATAAAAAAAATGTTAAAAATAATAAATATTTGTAGCATCCCCTGTTCATTTTTTACTCAAACTCCCCCCCCCCCCAAAACAAACAAACATCTAAACACAGTTTATAACAGCCCGGCAACGCAGGGCAACTAATGGTAGTAGGACATAAATCAGGTATTAAAATGGTAACATGTTTCTATTCTTCAGAACATTCAAAAGCTAATTTTAAACTCACAAATCAACTTTACAAGTCAGCACAATCATATGCCTAGTTTATTATGGTGAGGGAGAAGGTTTTTTCTGCCACAATTTCAGACAATAGAATACCTTAACTCATGGGATCTACTTAGCCGTCTCCCTTTTTTGTGATGTTGTTTGGTTCAAACCTTCTTCTGGCAAAAAAATGTGTCTTGATAGATAAGGTAAGCACATATTTGAGGGCAAAGGAATTAACTGTCTAAGCCTATCTCTAGATGAAATCTAGTAATACCTAAATGAATTCTCTCTCCCCCTTTGCAGCTACAGTTCCTTCATGCAATAATGGATGGATTCCCCTCTCCCACTTAGTTTCATATTGCTATGTTTCCTTTTATGAAAATAATGTTGTTTAATTGTAAACATTTGCATTGGAGAGAAAGAGTAGAAATCTTCTGAATAATTAAATAATAAATGCATTAACGTAAATGAACATATTCATTTAGGGCAGAGAAAAATTAAAACCAAACCTGGAATTCCACAAAGAACAAGTATATATGAATAGGTTTCCAAAGAAATAGTCAGATTAAGTGTGAGTCCAAAATAAAAATAAAAGCAGTGGCATTATGTCACTTTAAAGACCAGTAGATTTAATTTCAATGTGAGCTTTCTTGGATTATAACTCACTTCTTCTTTAAGGTGCCACAGTACTTGTATATGAATGAGAATTGCATGATAATAATTACTGTACCAGGAAATGAAGGGAATGAGAAACAAGAGGGAAACTAAATTATCATGTGTGCCCCTGGACAAAGGCATGCACAGAATAGTACCGGCACAAGGCCTTTCACCTGTTGTGGGAGAGCAGAAAATGTCAAGGTGTACAATGCCCTTGCTATTGTAAAATTATTTTACAACACAAAATAGATTGTTAACCTGCTCCCTTCTGGCCAGTTAAACCACAATCAGAAAGAATTAAATAACCTCGATATGCTGTATGAGCCAATATGCTGCATGAGCCAAGTACCCCACTCTGCTGAATCACACAACCAGACCTTACGCAATACAAGCCTAACCTTCACAATGTTGCCACTTTTATTTAGTTGTTTTGATTATTCCATTGTAATACCTTGGCATTTATTGTGATAGTGGGAACTTAGCCCGTCCCAATAATGCTTCTCTTTAGGAAAAACGAACTGTTTGTTGTTGTTGTTACGTAGCGTCAAGTCATCTTTGATTTAGGAGACATTATGAATGAGGGATTTCTGAAATGTCCTGTCTTCAATAGTCCTGCTCAGCTTTTGCAAACTCTAACCTGCAGTGGCTCAAGTGGCTAAGATGCTGACTGGGAGGCGGAAGGTCAGCAGTTCGATTCCTGAGTACTGCAGGACAGAATGAGCTCCAATCTTTGTCCCAGCTGCTGCTAACCTAGCAGTTCGAAAGCAAGACATTGCAAGTAGATAAATAGGGACCACTTCGGTGGGAAGGTAACAGCATTCCATGCGCTCCGGTGTCTAGTCATGCCTGCCAAATGACCACGGAAATGTCAGCAGAAGCAGATATCACTGGCTGTTCGGCTTTGAAACAGAGATGAGCACTGAACCCTAGAGTCGGATATGACTGGCTTTCGAGCAAGGGAAACCTTTACCTACCTGTGGCTTCCTTTAGGGCAGGGGTTCTCAACATTTTCTAGCAGTGGGCTGGACCACGCCCACTTAGACAGTTGAGCAGGCCAGACGGGTGGTTCCACTTGCCATAAATGCTGTCATAAAATGCACCTGCAGTTGTTGTAAACACTTTTACGACAGCCATGGACTGATTTACAGTCGTAGTAAATGTGTTTATGATGGCCACAGACTCATTTATGGCTGTTGTAAAGACATTTATGATGGTCATAAATGAGTCCACATCTGATTCCGATGGCAGCTGGAGCGAGGTCTAGGTCTGGATTATTTGGTGCCACGGGCTGAATCCGGCCTGCAGACCATAGGTTACAAACCCCTGTTTTAGGGTGTCAATCGTTCTCATATTTGGTTTTCCTCTTCTGCTGCTACCTTTAATCCCTTCTCTTTATGTGCCCAAAATAAGGCAGCCTCAAATTTATCCTTTTTCCCTCCTGAGATAGTTCAGTCTTGACTTAGTCCAGAATCCAATTGCTTGTATTTCTGGTTGTCCAAGATATCCTCCAGGTTAGTTCAAATGAGTTGACTTTTCTTTACACAGTGATCAAGAATACAACAGTATTTATGATCTTAGTCTTCATCTCAAGTGACATGTTCTTACACTTGATGTTCTTTTCTCATTCCTTCATTGCTGCTCTTCTAAGTCTCAGTATTACACTGACTTCTTGGCTGCAGTCACCATTTGGTTTGATGACTGAATCAAGGTACACAGATTATTTCACTATTTCAATTTCTTCATTTTCAATATTTACATTGTTTAGTTCTGTAGACATAAATGTCTTTTTGATGTTCAGCTAGTCTTGTTTTGACATATCCTTCTTTCACTTTCATTTAAAGTCATTTCAACTCATTGCTGCTTTCTGCCAGTAAGATTGTGTTATCTGCATATCTTAATTTACTGATTCCTCCCAACAAGTTTTCACGCTTCCTTTCCTTTAAATAGGAAAGACATTCAAACATGAATCTAGTCTGGCTTTCCTTTTGATATATTCATAAGGATTGAAAGAAAGGGATAAAATGCACCCTTGTCTGATACCTTTGCCTACAGGAAGCCATTATGTATTATTCTACTGGTATTTCATGTCCACAACATAGGGTACACAATTATTAGGATAATCAAGCACTGAGGCACATGCATTTCTTTCAGAACAAGTCATTGTTTCTCATGATCTACACCAGGGGTGCCCAAACTATGGCCCATGGGCCCAATTAGGCCCCTGTATATCATTAATGTGGCCCACAGTGAGCACCTGGGCTAACCGCGGACCACCCCCACCTGCCCCCACTGCCTGACATCAGTGGCGGCGGCAATGGTCACGCTTTGTTCCAGCTGCTCTGAGCATCCCCTTGATTGGTCCCATCCCCTCTGCAGTCTTTGCCAAAGCCGATCACTGCGTTGGGGAAATCTTTGGAGCCTCCTCTGTTTCAAAATCTGTGGTGCTAGGACAGGTCCCTGGTACATCCAGGATGACATCACCACAGTGCACCAGGTTTACCCTTCTAGCGCCATGGATTTTGAAACAGAGGAGGCTCCAAAGATTTCCCCAATGTGGCGATCGGCTTTGGCAAAGGCTGCAGCGGGGATGGGACTGACCCAGAGGCTGCTCGGAGCAGCCTGGACAAAGTGCAATCGCAGCCACCACTGCTGCTGACGTTAAAACTGTCAGCAGCGGGAGCAGCCTGCCTCTGGTCCCCGCAGCTGTGTGTCGGAGGCGGGACCGGCCCATAAAAAAAAAGTTTGGGCACCAATGATCTACACAGTGAAAGGCTTTGATGTAGTGTATAAAAATAGGCTGGTCTTCTTCTGAAATTATTTGGTGTGCTCAAGTGTTCAGTGAATATTTGCAATGATTTCTGAATGTAGCTTGAACAACAGGCATTTCTCGCTCCATATAAGATAAATGTTTGTGTCCCAACACTTTGAGCATCATCTTACCTGCATGGGAAATTAAATCTGTGTTCCAATATTAGTGTACATCTTGGCATCTTCTTTCATGAGGAATGGGGACCTTATTGTTGATGCTATTAAACTGGTAGAAAATAATTTCCAGATTTCATTTTAACTACATGAACGATAAGGTCTACTTTGAAAGAAGTTGAAAATCATCTCCTGGAAACTACAGAGGTGAATACTGTAACTGCATGACCTCTGTTATATCACAGCTAAGTTAAAAATATGATGTTTGAATGTCTTTCCTCTTTAAAGCATAACCTTAAAAACTAAGTAAGCCTTCCCCCCCTTTTTTATATAGTATTAAAAGCTTTCCTCTATTTTCTGGCCTGACAGTAAAATACTTTCTGAAAAGAAATCCCACCATTATTTGGGTGAAACAGAGAATGACCTTCTCTAAGGGACCCCATCACATCCTCAAACAAATGGGTTTTCGACTGTTTTACACCTCAAGAAAAATTGCAATCATATGAAGTGCTTGTGATGTTATTGATCAGTTCACCATTTTTTAAAATAAGAAATATATAAGTAATCCACACATGCTTAAGAAGAGTTTGACAGGTGAAAAACTCCCTCTAATTGCAATTTTAGTTGCAGAAAGAGGATTTATATACATACATGGATTTGTATATAAAGGCACATCAAGAGGAGAAAAATATATGTGGATTGTGTGTAAGAAAAGAACAATTCATAAGACAGAGCTCTGAGGGGATCCTGAACAAAATGACTATTGATAGGTGAATAGCTAGCTATGAAGTTGAGAGCTAACATTGTCTCTGTGTTATGTCTTTAAATAATGTGAAAAAGAGTACAAAGAGATTGAGGTAATAACAATCTTTTATGCACTAACACTGGATATCAGTGAAGGGGGCTTTACAGCCTAATGTGATTGTCACTTGTCACTAACTTGATTAAGCTCTTTCTTTCCCCATCTCTGGCATTTGAGGCAAGCCACACACCCTTTTCCTGCTTGTTTATACTTCTACTATTTGTTGATAGATCTCTTTCTTTCTCTGACTTCCAACCAAGCAGCAAGCATGGAGGCTCTCTCAACATGCTGAAGAATCCATTTCCCTTTTTTATCCTTCTCACTGTAGCTATGAATATAAACTGTAAGTAAAGATAACTTTTTCTACTTTAAATTCTTCTAAGATGATTGTATTGTAAAAGTGCTAGTCTGTATGGGGGAAAGCAAGGATGAGACTGGGTTAATCTCTCCATGTTTTATGTGCTGTTTTTGTTTTTAACTTCATATTCTGCTAAGAAAGAAGCAAAATTCCTAAAATATGGATTAAATGAAACTTCCATATTTAAAAACATGTTAGAGTCACATGGCTCAAATGTTCGGAGGGAGAAAATAAACGTGCCTTAGGTAACTAAGAAACAAGACCAAAATTATTTTCATAAAGGAAAGGGAGACTCTCTGGAGCCTCATGAGAAACAGTGTAGAAGTTTGCAAGGGAGAAGGTACGCCATACTTGGCCACCTTACAAGATTCATATGACTTACCAAAACACTGATACATGGAATATATTTGTATCTGATATTCTATCCCCATAGAATTTTATTATGGGGAATGTATGGTTACCTAAATATGACCAAGCAATCTCTATCATCTGTGACTGTGCTGCTTAGATCGCCTAGGAGTTGATGTCCAACATTGTGCAGGGTCATACTGGGCTAAAGTCAACATATGCAACTGTAAGGTTTCCACTTTGAGATTCTAGTAAATCAGCAACAAACCTTAAGTTGACCTGAGATGATCCAAGCCGACTGAATTGCTTATGCCTCTTCTGAATTAGGCAATTTATTTCATCCACCACAAGGGTCCTTCATCTCTGCTTGCCTCTCCACCACTATGTCTTATCTCCCTTAAAGTAATATCTCTGTGTCAGTATCCTGCTGAACTAGTAGAAAATTGGATTGCATTCCACAGCAACTTCTTCAAGGCTCTGAAATTTAGAGCACTTAATGGTGGGTAAAGGCTTTTTATGCTAGTAGCTCTCTCTTAATCATCTGGGAAATGAACTATATTGCCGGCCTATGAAGACTGAGAGTGTTGTTTGATCCAGATTTTGGGAGTTGGAGTAGGGAGAGGGCAGAGGCAGGAAATGTGCAAACAGTTGATTTTAAATAGGCAGTACTGTATTCAGAAGTGATTAGCAGCTAAAGGAAGCTGTGCAGAATTCTGCTATGAAAGGAAAGAATAACTTTCTAATGCATGAGGGAAAAATATCCTTTCCCTTTGCTTAGTTAAAGTAGCCACCTTGTTTGCTGGAAGATGTACATAAGGAAGGAGGAAAGGAACTTCCTTTGCAACTTTGGAAAGCTTATTCTCAAGAGTACTTCATCTAAATACTGTAGTTTGAAAGAATGTTTTCACTGTTTTTCTAACATAAGTATCTGGAAAACCTTTGAACATTCCTTTGAAAATGATTGGAAAGTTGTTGCGTATATACGTGTGTGTGTGTGTGTGTTGTTGTTCAGTTCCATAAACTAGAGGAGCACACAAACTACTGATGGGTAGAGTAATTGTTAGTTACGTCTTCTTCTTCATACCTGCATCTTAAAGTTCCTTGGATTTAAAAAGTGATTTGGTGCAAGAAGTTTGATCAATGCCCATTTTCAAATTTAAAAGGAAAATTTAAAGAGCAGGACAGTGCAGTTTTCTCTTTTGAATTTGCAACTACCAGGATGAATGATGAGTTGCATAGTGAAGATTACCTTTCATACCTGAGCCCAGCTGCACCTGTTTTTAAGGAATCACAAAGTATGTAAGCCACATGCTACAATATGACTGCTCTCTGAAATAAAAGTTGGCTACCAAGATCAAGGCACATTTTCAAGATAGACAGATGAAAATTTTAAAGAAAATTTCCAAAAATTTTAGATTTCAATGACAGAAAGAAGTAAAACTGATAGTGATTGACTCCATCAAGATCTACTCCTGTATCTTTTGCCCAGAGGGTTAGGAATGACAGAAACCTCCCAAACACCATACTTTGTCACTTATCATGGCATAAATGAATATGGATTACATACTGTGGAAACCAGTACATTTCTGTGTAATTTGGGTCTCCAAAGTGGCAGAACTATTTTCAGAAATAGGCCAAAGGGGAGGCTAAACTGATGTTCTCATAAACAGCTAATTCCAAGCAGCCAACCTAAGTGAACAGATTGACGCCAGATAGAGTATATAGGAAGAGATAGATAATCCAAGCTTAGTGACAGCTGAAGATGTAAGTAAAATGCTTTGATACTCAGGAGAACCTTTTTAGTCAAGAGGGTACAAGGTCATACAGAATTATTTTGGGTCTTTGGGACTAAGGGGCTAGTAGCCAAGGAGAAAAAAGGAAATATTTTGGTCCACCTATTCCCCCAAAGGAGCTAGGTTCCTTGTCACTAGGTCTTTCCAGTAGTGTCTTCATATGCCTTTGGATTATTTTAGAGTCCTTGACAGGTAATGGCTTCAGGTTCCTTGATATTTACTCTGAGAAAAGCAACAATTTGACAATACAGTCCATGTGTTTTCCCCCCACCTCCCAGCTTTCAGAATGTTTGCAGCAGGAGCTTCACTAAAAGCAGGTTAATCTCTTCTCCCTCTCTGGCAAAGAGTGTCAAAGGAGCCTTTTCAGGTGCCTAGCAGATTTTTACCAGAAGCTTTTGCAAGCCCCTATCTAACACTGATGGGTCATGATTGCTGTGTGTGGACTCTTTGGGATAATGGCTTTGGTTGTCCTGAAGAATGACTTGTATTGTGATGATGAAGCTATTTTTAGGACATCCTATGAAGAGACAGAATAATTTCCTATATGAAAGGTGTCATACAATGATGCATTTTATCTACTTATTTGTTCAATTTATACATTGTTTATATGAGAAGATTTCAGACCTGGAAGGGCAGCAATGAAGGAATCATCAAAGTACATCATCAAAGTACATCAAAGATCATCAAGTACAGTATAGGGATGTACCACTGGAGATAAAGATAATTCGAACTCTTATATTCTCAATTGCTATGTACATGTATGAAAGCTAGACAGTAAAGAAAGCTGACAGGGGGGAAATTGATTCATTGGAAATATGATGCTGGAGGAGTGCTCTGTGGATACCCTGGACTGCCAGAAAGACAAACAAGTGGCTCTTAAAGTAAGTGGAGCCAAAACTGTTTTTTAATATGTTTCATGCTACCCAGAGTGGAAAAATATCCCAGATGGGTGGGATATAAATGTAATAAATTAAACAAACAAACAATCTCTAGAGGCAAAATGATGAAACTGAGACTATCCTACTTTCACTACATTATGAGAAAAGAAAATTCTCTGGAAAAGACAATTCTGGGGATGGTAGAAGGCAGCAGAAAAGAAAACCAAATATGACATGGATTGACTCCCTAAAGCAGAGGTCCCCAACCTTTCCCACACCACGGACCGGCTTCATGCCAAACAACCTTTCCACGGGCTGGCAACTGGGGGCGGCAGGATCGAGTGGTGCAAGCGCACAACAAAATACAACAAAGTGTATATTGCACACAGGTGGGAGAGGAGCCCTGCTGCAGCCCAAAAATAAGGAGGTGGGGTCCAGCTGCCTGTCAGCTATGTCACCTGACTTAGACAGCAAGGCATTACACCGTACACAGGTGAGGGGCAGAGCCCTGCCACAGTTAAGCAATGTGAAGGAAGGGCTGCTCCCCATCCACTGTGTCTGAAGCCCACACCTCACCCCATCCACCAGGGGAGCACAATGAGGGCAGAAGGCTGCCACTGGGGCTGCAAGCCCCCCCCCCCCAGTGGCCTGGTTCGGGACAGTCTGCGGCCTGGCACTGGCCTGGGAACCCTGCCCTAAAGGATGTCACAGCCTTGAGTTTATATGAGCTAAGCAGGGCTGTTGAGGACAGAATATTTTGGAGATTATTCATAGGGTTGCCATAAATTGGAGGTGACTTGATAGCACAAAACAACAAATTTGACACTGAAAAGTAGAATCAAGATAAAGGCAAAGAGGTGGGATAAAGCTTAACCCGGGGTGGGAGGAGGATGAGGGCTGAGCAGATCTTCCAGAGTATAAGAAAGAGTTTGTAGTTGATTTGCAGTTGTATGTCTGGCCTGTGATTTGTTATTTGACCATCTTGTGTTTCTTGTTCTTCATTTTCTCTTAGAGGCTGGACATCATCGAGACTATTTTGATTTTGGAATGTGACAGCTCTAAACAGGCATGCTGATTTGCAAGAAGGCTCGCTTATTTACAAAATAGCTACATACAAATTATTGCAAATGACCATGGGACGTTTGAATTCAAAGACAATACTGTATAGACATTTTACAAATGAAATAAATTGAATTAAATGCTTGGCAAGTACACAACAACACAAGAATTTGAATTCGTTGGACCAGCTGTCTCCTTACACTATGCCTTCATCTGTGTATCTTCACTGTCTGGGCTGCTGCTCACACAGTGATTTCTGTGCATAAAACCCCATGTGTGAAGGCTCCCCTGTCTATAGATATTCTGTAGGATGGGATATTGCTCTTTATTTCCTAAGCATTTTAATTTAATGCATTTCATTTATAAACTTTCTGTGTTGTCCTTCAAACTTCCTATTCTGCAATAACATACAGTATAAGTATGCTCGAGTTGGGCGGCGGTGTATAAATTTGAAATAATAAATAAATATTGCAAATAAGTGAAACATCTGGAAATTTGCAAGTGTATTTGAAAAGCATTTTTGTAAAAAAAGGCTGCTCTACATAACATGGACACAGCCTTTGACTTTCACTGGAATCAAGAGTGCTGAAGGATAAAGTAGATTCCTTCCTATCCCTCCAATAGATTCTACTTTGAGTCTTTTACAAAGCCCCAAAGTGCTGTTACCATTAACTACTCTGTGAAGAAACAGGCCAACAAACAATTAGTCCTAGAGTCATTGAGAGAACATGGCTACTATATTTCTTGTGAAATGGCACATTCTACCTTGGTTGAAACATAGAAGTTTAGGAATAAACAAACAGATTTGAGGGTGTGTCCAGGTAGATATCTGGATATCTTGTGGTTGCTCATGAATTAACCCTAATTCACTTTTCTATACAAGTGCATATGTAGGTGAAGGGTTGTCAAGAAACTGACCTCGAGAGAAAGGACCATACTAGCCATACTCAGGCACACTACCCAAAAAGTTCCCTGGAATGGGTGATTTCCAGGACAGGTTATATGTAGAGGCAGGGGAAAATCTCCCTGCCACACCCTTCAACCACCGAGTCTTTTGACTTCTTCATGTTTCAGGGAGATTTAATTAAAAACCACAATATTACCTCCTTTTGGCTTGCATACCAACCGTGTAAGGGAGTATAATTCAAACTCCCACAAAATAAAATGACTTCTTGCATGACAAAATCTAAGGACTGGAAATAGTGTCACAGAAGCCCCCCCCCCCTTTCCACAAGATACCAAACCAAGTAAAAAAAGTTTATTATCTTTATTTAATGGCATTGGGGGGAAAAACAACCTCTCCAAAAAGACTTTAAGGAAATATAAATGTAAAAGCAGGTACAAAACCTCTACCAACTGTGAAGGGCAGTGTAGCCGAGCCATATTACAAGAAATAGAGGTAAGCAATTTGAAAATAAATCCCCTCAAAAATAAGAAAACTAGGTAATCCTAAATCTAATACTTACACAGCAGCAGCGCAGCCCCAGAGTCTCAACAGAAGGCAATCTTGACAGCATAAGAGCATAACTCTCCAGGGATTAGCTAAACTAGCATAACATCCCTTTCCACTCAGATTTACATTCATCATCTATCTTCAAAATATTTTCACAATGAAAACCTGAAACAATTTTCTGGGAGTAACTTGTCTCAAAGTTACTTCCCCTTCTACTTAAATTTCAGAGGCTTCACAACCAAATTCCCACCATTTCCCCATTTTTATCAAAAAAAAGTTGATACCGGACACAAGTTGTCATTCCATACTTCCAGGTACATGCCAAAATAGAAATGGAAGCAGACCTATGTATGCCCTTACTCCATAAAAGACATGTTAGTCTTTTCTCAGACAACTCTTCACTGATAATCTCCTGCCATGCCTCCCAGCCATCTCAATTTTTCTTACTCTCTTTCTCTTTCCTCTTCTCTCTTCACTATTCCCATTGGTTCTTACGTTCAAAATTCTCATGTCCAAATGATACATTGAGCCCGTGATAGAAATCCATTAGCATTGCACAGAAATGATAAATGCAGACCTATATGATTTAACAAACATATTTACAAACAAAGCCTGTGTTTACTTACAGAACAACTCATAAAATGAAAGTTAATTTGCAAACTATGGAAGGTATGGAAAGTGCTTACTGTGACAATCATACATCTTTCAGTAGTTGACAAATTCCCTCTTCCTTGTATCTTCTGGCCTTTAAACTCAATATTAATTGGGTACAACATATGATCACCTTTCATATAAATGTGCTATTAAAATGCTTTGCTCCAAAATGAGTTTTGTAAGTCTATTCTGGATGAATTAGACAAAATAAAAAACAAGATGACTCATCATCATGTATGTTTCCTTATTCAAATCATCAGAGGAAACTCATGACTGTATAATTTCTTTGTTCACACAGACAAGCTTTTCTAAATTGAATAAGTATCTGCCCATGAATTTAAACAGGAACAAAGAGGCAAATGAGTACATTCTATATCTTGAGAAAAGAAATCAGAATAATTTGGGGAAGACATTGCTTGTTTTTCAGAAAATATATTAATAAATGTTTATTTCAGCTTATCTAGACATGTCAATAAGGTATTCACAGTACTATAAGAAGCAAACTGGAAAAAGACCAAGGATGTTTCATTTTATGTGGAGTGAATCTGATTAGTAATATGATTAGTCATGGCAGCTGAAACCACATGGGAATAGTAATCAAGGTTTCTCCACTGCAGTTCTGTAACAAGTGGAAAACACTCTTGTGGCTCTTATCCCATTCTATGATAGGATATTAACCTAAAATTTAATTAATCTAGGAATAAATTATGGCTCCAGAAATACAATGCATTATAATCAATTTTAAGTAAGTTCTCAACAGAAGATAAGATGAAAAAAAAGCTGTAAAATCACGAGGTTGATACGTTCTGCTTACTATGAGTGATAATTTTTAGATGGATAAATTTACAATCCATCAAACTTCTGTCAGCATAAACATTCTGTTGCCAAACATATGCAGTAAATTAATTTGAAAATTTACATATTTATTTTAAAAATCTTAGTGAAAACAGCAAGAAGTAAGTGGTATTTGAATAATAAAAGAACTTGTTATTCTATTGGATACAATCCCTCCCTTCTCCTATTAAAAAGACGTAGTCAAGACATAATCATATGAATTGCTATCAGAATTAACTAAGCAAACAACTTATTAAGTTTCTCATTAAAAAAGTAATTAAGAGACTGATAGGAAGTCAACAAAAAAATCAGTAAATAAGGATGAAATCTATAGGATGCCAAGATTTTTCAAATATTAATTTCTTTGAGGTTACAAATGAACAACTATCAGTCCCTATAACCCCTAAAATAGAAAATTGAAAAAACTCAAGAAAACTACTCTCAAAACACCATTCATGCAAAGAGATACTGGGCTAGGTGTGAATAGGGTTGTGGTTCCTTGCTATCTTGCTCTTCACTTTACTAGCAAAAAACATCTTAGTGCTCAGGAGCAAATTGGTGAAAATTTGCCAGAGCTGGGGAAATATGTTTGTATTTCTTCATTCGCGTTATCAGCCTAGTAGCTGCATCTGGAACCTGGTGTAGTTTCCATGTCAAGGACAAGGGAAGCTCTACATAGGGAGCATTACAGTAGTAAAGTTGCGAGACTACCAATGAATGGACCAAGATTGTCAGGGAAGGTCATTTCCAAGTAGGGGTACAGCTGAGCAATTTGATAAGGTTGGGAAAAGGCAGACTTATAGATCTCTGCAAATCTACATTCAAGGTTGTGAACCCCAAGTTGTGAATCCCCAAGTTGTGAACCCCAAGTTGTGAATCTGATTCCTAGGAGTGAGAGCCACCCCATCTGAAATAGTCAGGCAGATGGTCCTTCCAACACCAGGACCTCCATCTTCTAACTTTTATCTACATGAAGATGTAACACGAATACATTACAAGATCATTTGCAAAACCGTTTTATGGGGCCTTTGGCAGATCGAGAACAAATTTCTCGAGCAGTGCTTTGCTTCTTAAACACACAGAGACATCTGTTTACTCCCCAGAAAACTAGCGCTAGAAAGCAAGATTTTTAGATTAGAAGACAATTCCAGAGACACTTGGGCTCAGTTTTTCTAATTTTAGACAACAACTGCTGGAGACTATTCTGAGCCTTCTGTAATGCAACAGAATATTGTTATGATAACAGAGTTAAGAAGTAAGGCTTGCCTGTTAGCAATGTCACTGCAAATTCAAGGGAAACAACAGTTAAGATTCAACTGTTTATATGTAAACTTTAGTCTGAAATACTTATGTGTGTACACAAATGTATATCAAAACTAAAATTTATATTTGCCAGACAAGTCAAGGGTACTGCCCTATGATGTGACGGATTTGGCTTAATCCAAAAGGAAAGGAGAAGCAAAAAATGGGATATGAAAGGGGAAAGGTAATTCACATAAAATACAAATAAGACTGCAGGAGACGTTCTCCACCTTCTGGTACAATACAAATAAAAGTAAAAAGCTAAGTGCAGGAAACAGAAGATGATGGATGGTGAGAAGGCAAGAAAAGGCAAGACAACTCACACTTGTGTCCAGGAAAGATTACAACATCCTTTGTTAAGAATAGTCACTTAGTTTTAGATTACATTATTTAAATTTAAAATGCTATCAGGCACGGCAGGTTAGCGTCACTCCTTTTCTGCTTGTCCTTGAGCAAGGAGACAAAGATATTTTTAAATTCATGTACATTTTTGACACTTATGTTTCTGTATCACTGGGCAATGAGGAAGAGAGGACTAATTCATTGGGAGTTGGGTACAGAGTCCCTACTAGAACATACCCATTGAAATCTGTGGGACCTATATTAGTTTTGACCAGCAATTCTCATTCATTCAATGAGTCCATTTTATAATATGATGGAATCCAAGTTTTGTTTTTTGTGTGTATTTTATTATGCAAATGGTTGTTTTGGTGGAAAGGGTTATTTATAGTTCAAATAAATAAATAAGTAAACAAGTAAATAAATAAATAAATAAATAATACCATGTGGCCCAGAGTGCACTCCTCTTGTCCACCAATTCATCACACAGAACAGAGCAAGAGGCAGCCCTTGAACCTGGAGATATTCCTCCTCCAACATTTAGGGTGCTTTGAGAGGACTCCTACTGTTCACAGTTAATAGGTGGCAGCTCTGCCTTTGTGCATCTGTTTTGTCTTTCCCCAGTAGTAATATATTCAGGGTGAACAAGAAAGGAAGAAACAGACAGAAGATACCTGCCGAAGACAGTCTTGTCTTGTCTTGTCTTCCCATAAACTTAGGGGGCTACCAGATGAGGATTTAGCTTGCTATTTGGTTTACTTTTGGAGGAGTTTTCTTTTCCCTATTTTCTGGTGATTAGATGTTCCTTAAGTAAGAGTGACCCATACCACTTCTTTTTTGAGCCATTCCAGTTTCTTTGGTGTGACTGGGAGCTTGATTATCTCATTCTGCAGTCTATGTTGTTCTTTAGTTCATTCCCAAGTAGAGCTGGCAAAAGCAGGTGAGGGGGTCTTCCTTCATTTACCTGCTGTTGCTTGTGTCACCAGTGCTGAAGCAAGTGCTAGGGATCCTGTTGGATGATTGAGATGCCAAGGCTGGGGCAGTGCTAAATCAGATGAGGGCTGCATTGACAGAGCTTCAGAGCTATCGTACAACAATTTTTCAATGGGAAAAACCACTTAGCAAAAAAATCATTGTACGATGCATCCCATAGGAAAAATCGCTATACGATGCATGCATCATATAGCAATTGTTTCGTATATATAAAAATAACTCTTCTCCCTTAATGTGGCTTTTCCCTATTTTTTTAATAAACAAAATCTCATCTGCGGTGCTACCTGGGATTTTGAACAGGATAGACTTGATCCTAAATCCAGTCTTCACTCTTCACTCCTTGGTCAGCTACAGAGTTAAGTGGTGGAGTGTTCTACAGTACAGGATGATTCGTGGCTCTGAGGGAGGTGGGTTTTGGAGGTTGTTACTGGTCTCATGAATTTATCATAAAGCCTCATTCTAATTGTACCTCACAGGACTTAATTGGGGATACTCTTCAGTAGGTTGATAAAAGGTATTACCAGTTAGAAGTGTGTATCATAGCCGAGTTTAATAAGTAACACTCATCACACACCAACTCCTGAAGTTTCAAGTATCCTGGTTGTTGCTCTGTCACTATGCTTATCCATGGCTTACATGGTTAGTCCATGAAAGCCATGCGTAAGCATAGTGACAGAGCAACAACCAGGATACTTGAAACTTTGGGAGTTAATTTTCTTATTGGCTCCAGACATATTGAGACTGGTGCCACACCATTTAGCAGCAATTTGCCTGGTTGAGTTACATAATTTTATTCATAATTTTATCATTTATCACTCACTCACAGGATTTTGGCCTATCATATAAACCCTGGCCCATTATGGAGAAAAGGAAAAAGCTACATTTACATCATCTTCATTGTGTTACTTATTAAACTCGGCTATGACACATGCTTCTAACCGGTAATACCTTTTATCAACCTACTGAAGAGTATCCCCAATTAAGTCCTGGGAGGTACAATTAGAATGAGGCTTTATGATAAATACAGTTCTGTCATACAGAATGACAATGAACCAGTAGACCCATTATAATCTTGTTTCTCTCTAACACTTTCTCTGGTAATTTAAACCCTGACTATGCAAAGTATACTCTCTTTAAGCCAAAACCTCCCTTATAGTAGTACATATTTCAGGAATATACTTTATTAGATTAGTTCCTTCAATATTCTTAGAAACCATATATGACTATTACCTCAACAGGTGTCAAAGGCAAACAGTTCTTTCTACTGACTTCAGATTTTTTTCATTTGGCAGCTTATGGGTTATATCAGGAGTTCTCAACATTTGTAAGCCAGGGGCCAGCTCACACTCCCTCAGACAGTTTCGGGGGCTAGATGGACATTTTGCCCTTCCTCCACCACATGGCACTTCCTGGTGTGGTGGAGGTGGTGGTGGGCCACATGAAATAGAATCGTGGGCTGCATCCCACAGTGCTCTGTGTGTGTGTGTGTGTGATTTAAACTCATTCCTCCTCCCCACAATGAAACAAAATACCAAGTTACAAACACGCTAGCAAACACCAAATGGGATGCCATCTGGTGCAACAAACAGAACAGAATCACTTCTTCATATTTGAGATCTTGCCAAAGTAAAATCTGAAATGGATTTTCATTAGATTCCCAAGTGGATTACGAAGCTGGCTTTAGTCTGGTTTGCACCAGCATAACAGGTTGTAGAATGTCACTTTAAAATATCTGATGGCAATTATTCACTAATTGCTGAAGTAGCTACTTGGCTTTTATTTACTAAGAATGCCCCCCTTGACTGTTCAAAACTACAGACAGTTGATAGAAGTTCCAAGGATTTGCCAGTGATAAGCAAAGAACAGAGTAATCCAAAACTGCTACTTAGTGGAAATATAGTATTTTAGAAGTGTTTTAAATGATTAATGGAGAACAACTGAAGCTGGGTCGGCTCTAATATATGCCACTGAAGCTTACATCTCTCTTACGAGCCTTTGTAAAATGTTATTAAAAGATGACTAAGTTAAATAGCTGCAACGTGCAGACATCTCAAATAGTATTTGTCATTCACTGCTCATTGCTGTTTGACTGAGAGCACCCCCCATCAGCTTATCACTGTAGATGCAGACACTGCTTTTCAATCATAAACAATATATGAATATTGCATGATGTGATGAAAATCAATATCCAAGGAAAGATTGGGAGAAAAGCCTCATGTGAGGAAAGAATAAAGGGGAAAGTATGGCTTAATCCAAAATTAATGGCAGGGGGTTCCATCAGCACCTCTTTTCTGTTTTTAAAACTGCACTCATTTTTGTAAGCTTATCATAGAATGGATCCCTTTCCTCCCACCAGCTTGCAGTCACTTTGTCAGTTCCAGTGATTACTTTTCAAATGACACAAAAGTTGTATTATTCTAGGATAGCTTTGCCTCCATATGTGCCACATTTTGAACTACAACTTCTATCATCCTCATCATGGCAGTTCATTGGTGGAAGTTAATGGAAGTTGTAATTTGTCACTTGAGAAGGTATCAAAGTTAGGGAAATTGTTCAATAGAAGACAAATGTTCAGAAGGAGACAGGACACCTACTGGAAGGTAGCGAATGTAACACCAATTTTTAAAAAAGGATCCAGGGGTGATCCAGGAAATTACCGACTTGTCAGTTTGACATGTGTCCCAGGTAAAGTGATGGAAACCATCCTAAAAGATAGAATTAATAGGCACATAGAAGAGAAGGCGCTGCTAAAGGAGAGCCAACATGGCTTTTGCAAGGGCAAATCATGCCTCACTAATCTGCTGGAATTTTTTGAGAGTGTCAACAAGCATGTGGATAAGGGGGATCCAGTTGATATTGTTTATCTGGACTTTCAGAAGGCTTTTGACAAGGTCCCACACCAAAGGCTCTTGAATAAACTTACCAGTCATGGAATAAAGGGACAGGTCTTGTCCTGGATCAGCAACTGGCTAAGGGACAGGAAACAGAGGGTTGCACTAAATGGACACTTCTCCAAGTGGAGGGAAGTAAAGAGTTGGGTCCCCCAAGGTTCAGTACTGGGACCCCTGCTTTTCAACCTCTTCATAAATGATCTAGAGGTAGGAGTAAAAAGCAAGGTAGCCAAATTTGCTGACGACACTAAATTATACAGGGTAGTGAAAACAGTGTTGCACATAAAAGATGTTAGGCCAAGACTAAAACTCACCAAAGCGTCCTCTGTCGGATCCCTAGGGCTAGGTGAAAGCGGAGGGCACACATCATAGTCCACCTAGCCAGCGGGTGATGTGATACCCAAATTACTAAAAAAAAGCATGCAAATGGACTTGATTTCTCAAGTCTATTTGCATGTGTGGAATGTTGTTTGGAGACATTTACCAGTGTGTGGACTCCTCACTGACTCCAAGGTATGGAACTCTCTAAGCCATATTAATTGTTCTGTCTTCACAACTTTAACCTGGTCATGAAGGAAGTGCTGCTTCTGCTGCTTTGTCTAAGCAAGGGGTTCTCAACCTGCGGCCCGTGGGTCGGATGCAGCCCGCAGCACCATTTCATGTGCCCCCCTGCCCCCACCACACCAGGTAGTGCCATGTGGTGGAGGAAGGGCAAAAGGGCCGTCCGGCCCCCGATGCTGTCTGAGGGAGCATGACCCAGCCCCCGGCTTAAAAAGGTTGAGAACTCCTGGTCTAAGCTAAAATGAAGCTACTTGATTCTTGATTGTAGCAAGATCTTAGCTCCGCTAGATAGCTCTCCAAAATGGAAACTGGAATCTACAATGACTAGACATATTTTTATCAAGTTGTCAGCAAAATTCAGTCTGACACCACAGTTGTCTACCCCTTTTTCTTTGGTGTATATGTTCTGTGCAGAAATCACTTTGTCCATTAATGAAATACTCTTTCCCATTAAGCTGCTTGCTAATGTAGAAATTGTGGCTAAATTCTGTTAATTTCAACTAGAATAGACTAATGACCAATTGAATCAATGTAATTTTCCTAGGTTTTGACTCACCAAGATTTAACAGCTCCCCCGGTGGCTTAGTGGTTAAGGTGCTGAGCTGAAGACTGGAAAGTCTGGTTTCATCCATGAGTTCTCAGGGAACTTAAAGATGAAATTGCTGATCTCCTAGCCAAAATATATAATCTTTCCCTCAAATCAGGCTTTGTGCCTGATGACTGGAAGGTAGCGAATGTAACACCAATTTTTAAAAAAGGATCCAGGGGTGATCCAGGAAATTACCGACTTGTCAGTTTGACATGTGTCCCAGGTAAAGTGATGGAAACCATCCTAAAAGATAGAATTAATAGGCACATAGAAGAGAAGGCGCTGCTAAAGGAGAGCCAACATGGCTTTTGCAAGGGCAAATCATGCCTCACTAATCTGCTGGAATTTTTTGAGAGTGTCAACAAGCATGTGGATAAGGGGGATCCAGTTGATATTGTTTATCTGGACTTTCAGAAGGCTTTTGACAAGGTCCCACACCAAAGGCTCTTGAATAAACTTACCAGTCATGGAATAAAGGGACAGGTCTTGTCCTGGATCAGCAACTGGCTAAGGGACAGGAAACAGAGGGTTGCACTAAATGGACACTTCTCCAAGTGGAGGGAAGTAAAGAGTTGGGTCCCCCAAGGTTCAGTACTGGGACCCCTGCTTTTCAACCTCTTCATAAATGATCTAGAGGTAGGAGTAAAAAGCAAGGTAGCCAAATTTGCTGACGACACTAAATTATACAGGGTAGTGAAAACTGTGAGAGATTGTGAGGAGCTCCAGAGGGATCTCTTGACACTGGGGGAGTGGGCAAAACAGTGGCAAATGAGCTTCAACATTAGTAAGTGCAGAGTGATGCATGTTGGGGCATGATGGGTTCTGAACTCTCTGCGACAAACCAGGAAAGGGACCTTGGTGTCCTGGTGGACAACTCAATGAAGGTGTCAACCCAGTGTGCCTTAGCAGTGAAAAAAGCAAACTCAATGTTAGGGATCATTAGGAAGGGTATAGAAAATAAGTCAGCAAGTGTCATTTTGCCTCTTAATAAATCTATGGTGAGGCCCCATCTGGAATACCGTGTACAGTTCTGGTCGCCATACCTCCAGAAGGATATTATGGAGTTGGAAAAAGTGCATAGGAGGGCAACCAGAATGATTAGGGGACTGGAACACCTTCCTTACCATCTGAGGCTGCAACGGTTGGGCCTTTTCACTCTTGAACCACAGCGTCTAAGAGGTGACCTGATTGAAGTTTATAAAATCATGCACGGTGTGGACAAAGTAGATAAGGAAAAACTGTTTTCCCTATCGCACAACACTAGAACTAGGGGACACTCGATGAAACTTTTGGGTACTAGTTCTCAAACAAATAAGAGAAAGTACCTTTTCACCCAGAGGATTACTGGTCTATGGAACTCCCTGCCAGAAGAAGTGGTGACAGCTGTCAATCTTGACAGCTTTAAGAAAGGATTAGACAAGTTCATGGAGGACAAGAGTATCAATGGCTATAATTATGGATACTTAAGGACAACCTCCGGGTTGGAGAGATAGGCAGGATATCTCTCAATATCATTTCCAGGGAATCCTAAGCAGGTAAAGGCATCTGCTTGGGAATACCCTGAAGGAAATGGTGAGCCACTGTGTGAGACAGAATGCTGGACTGGATGGGCTGTGGCCTGTTCCAGCAAGGCTGTTCTTATGTTCTTATGTTCTTAATACCCGAGATCTGCACTTGGGGAGCATGAAAGGAGCCTCATTCGGGCATCCCCTAAAAATCCTTTCAACCCAGAGTAATCTCTGACATGAAACGAATGAACGGTGAGTTTATTCTGTAGTTCAGTTCACCTAACCTTGTGTAAGAAAGATTAGCCAGCACAAAGTAACCGTTGCCTGGGGTTCACCCAATTGTGGTACAAAAATACCACAATCTTTGAGGAGGCTCTTTCTGTGTACCCCACAGGAAGCGCTGACCTGTGAGAACTCTTTATCAATTAAAAAATTAACAGAAAAACACTGCTACATTAGATGAGTACATTCAAGGAATAGTTAGCCACACATAATATTAATTGCATGATATTTGCAAGTACATAGGTTTAGAATAGACACTTTCCTATTCTCAACTAATTTATGAATCACTCAAAATAATTTCAACGGGATTTAATCATAACTAACTTTTGCTGAATCATACTCAGGCTACAGAACATTTTCTTTACTATCTTAAACTCAGGAGAAAACTTTTTTTTTATTAAAAAAAGAGTATTTCAACCTTTTTGGAAAAGGTATGAATCCAGACATTACTTGACAAGCTTCCAGCAAGAGGACGGCACCTGCTATGCACACCTCTGGGGCACTTCTTTTACAGACAGACGACATAACTAAAATGGACATTTTTTATCTACTCATCAACAGGGTGCTGCATGATATTAGGCCAAAAACCTCCCATCTTTAATTTTGATGTATGTCTTAACTTTATACTTCTGTTTCTCACAGATAGAAATAGCAGAGGCCAACACAAACTGATTGCAGGAGATATAAATACCATTTCGGAACGTAGCAATATTTACCTTTAAAAAGGCAGAGGGCTTCATCTGCCCCTCCCAACAGCAAATCAAAATGTAGGCCAGGTGTCTCAAACACATTTGTCAAAACACACCTTACATACGTTACTTTCTTTGAGACAGGATGGGTGCAAGAACGTAGGGCTTTCCAGGTGCTGCTTAAAAATAACCCATTGATTTTAATTCATTGGTTTTTTAAACTTAATATGAGCATGACAGCAATTTAACAATTTAATGCTGAATGTTTTCAATGTGATATTGAAGAATGTTTTCTCAGTTTAATCTTCTGCCTTATGGGACAGAATATGAGAAGTTATCCCTTCTCTGTTAAAGGTTACTGCATGTGCTATTTTTTTTTTATTTTTTTGCAGCAAGCTGAAAGATTATTATAGAGGTGGAAGTGACCACATTCCCATCCAAGATTTTTTTTTTGGGGGGGAAGTCAACTAATAGTCAAAATTAAAAGGCTAATGTGGTTGATAAGCATGCATTTGCTCAAAATGCTGTCTCTTAAATAACAATAAAGTGGGAAGGAACCTATATATATATATATATATATATATATATATATATATATATATATATATATATATATATATATATATATATATATATATATATATATATATATATATATATATATATATATATATATATATATATATATATATATATATATATAGGATTGCAACTAATACCCACTTATGTACATTACAGTGGAACTTTGGTTAACAAACTGCTCAGTTAACATAAAAATCGCATAACAAAAGGAAATCTGTAGAAAATAGTGGCTCGGTTTACGCAATTTCCCCCCAGAATCGATTAACTGGTTTTTAATGCATTCCTATGGGAAACTGCACTTTGGTTAATGTATTTTGGTTTTCAATGTATTCCTATGGGAAATTGCATTCAGTTAAAGTAATTTTCGCTGTAAGAAATGTCCTGAAGAACACGTTAATTACGTTAAAGTTCCACTCTACCCCACATGAACCAACAAGGTAATTTTTAGATCTCTAAGGAATGCTTTGTGCATCTAGTATATTACATTGGTTTCGTGTGTGTATTTACATATTTTAATTTATATATTAGAAATAATATAAATACAATTATATATACATAGACAGAGAGATACAGAAAGAGACATCAGGGTGAGTGATAGAAAGATTTTACTTCAATGTGTACACAGAACACAGATCCATTTCACAACATGGTTATTCATTTTGTTGCCAGAGGAGTTTCTTCAATGCTATAGGAAGCTTTTTTTCAATTTTGGTTGGTGAATAGTTCATGCTAGTTCAGGAGTTTTTCTGTGTGGTAGTGCTAGTGGTATAACAATTATGAGCAGACTTATCCAGAAGTAGAAGTTCTGCTAGGAAAAAGCTTAGGAAGGTAAAAAAGCAGAAGGGGGGGCACTGCTAAGCAGAGAAAAAGGAAAGGAATGAAGTGGTGATAAAAGATAAAAAGCAAAGATGCAGGGGGGGCGGGAAACGATGAAGAGTCAAAAGAAAACTCTGGTCCTAATCTAGTATGTCTACTTACAAAGTATCACTGTTCTTCTGAACATTTCACTGTTGTGAGTGACAATTCTAAGCATGTTTACTAGACAGTAAATTAGTTTCCTGAATCCAGTGAGGTCTTTCTGCATGTCCATTCCATGCTCATGTCCTGCATTTACTTGTGCAGAGAAAAAGATTATTGCATAGCAGGTTTCTGTTTTCACTTCAGCAATGTTTTGAAAACAGGGCTGTTACCTAGCATTTTCATGTTACTGATTCCAGGATTCAAATCATCTGAGAAGCTCAGTTCTGAATTCATGATAAAAAAAATTTGGAAGGAGTAATCCCACAGAGACCTTTCCATATGTTTAGTATTTCCATATGTTTAGTATTTCTTATTTGCATTAAATGCCCATTCAATGCAGTATCCTCTTTATTTCGTCTTTGACAAACAAAATCTGATTTTTAAAAAAATTTCCAGAGAATCCCCATAGCTGATCAATCATATGTAGCATAGCTGCATGAACAGGATTTCAGCCACTGCATGGAATGTGACGCATTAGTACAATCAAATCTTCTTTTCATTCAGTTTGCTGTCACACACACACACACACACACACACACACACACACACACACACACACACACACACACACACACACACACACACACACACACACACACAGGGAAATCTGGTTTGTTTGTTTTCAAAACGAAAACTAAAAGTAGTTTTCAAAATAGTTTTTAAAAAAACTATTTAAACTAATTTATTAAAAAAAATTATTGAACTGGTGAATTTTACTACCCCTTGAATTTCATGTCACCAAATCCGCTGGGTTCTGCTGAGACTAACCTAGAAGTGAACCAATTTGTTTAACCCAAAATTGGAAACAAGCTTGAATGTCGTCCCCTATATACTCACTGGGAGGGGGCAGTTTGCTGCCCAGAAAGCTGAGTTCACTAGAAATGATCACTGTCAAGGTCCCCTTTCTTCTTCCCCGTTGCAACCTGTGCCTGAGATCAGTTCTGGGCAGGGCTAATGGCCATCAGTGAGAATTATTATCTAATCAGGGGTGGCAGACAGTGCTACAGGGAGTATGGGGTCAGCCAGGGGTTTAAAGCCCTCTCCCACGTGAACCTCTCTAGTAGTCACTACATTCCTTATTCTCACTGATGTAAGCTGTCTTGAAAGTATGAGACACTTTGAGGTGAAATTTTCAAACCCTGCAAGATTCCTTTCCTCCAGAGTAAGAGTGAGAAAAGAGTGCTTTCTGTACCCATCAAGATTTGAGGAATTTGTACAAAATGTCTCTGCGACACTCCACCTAAATGTATTCACCTTTCCTTTTAAGAAATAAAGCATACACCAACACATAGCACACATGGAAGGACTGAATACGTGATTTTTCAGAAACAGAGCTTCTGACTCTTTTGTAATTTTGAGGAATTTGTCCCTGCTTGCAGATAAGTTAAGGGAAAGGTCTGATAGCCTTGGTGGATGATAGAATTTTCTAGCCATAAGGACCTGCATTTGCCTTTTGTTATGTAGTAAAAAAATCTCTACATATCATCAAACAGTGTCCTGTGAAACATACGGTAATAAAAAGTCTAAGGTGCCAGTGGTGCTGGAAGATATAATATTCTAACACTAGAATAATGTTTTAAATTGTAGATTGAGAATAGGAAAAGAATAGAAAAAATGCATTTAGAATCACAAGGAAATGTCTCGGGGTTTGCATCTCTGAACTATAGCCCTGGCTTTTAACTTTCAGCGCTTTGAAAGCAGAAAAGAAAGACAAAATAGTCTGAACAGTCAAAAATAACAAGAAGAAAAGATGATATATAGGGCTGCTTGAAATATAAATGTTTCAACAGTTCATTTTTCAATGCTGTACAGTACACAGTTCTCATTAATGAAAGTTATGTAACTAGTTCCTCACTTCTCATGGTGAGAGGGTAACTCTCATATTAGTAGATCAGTACTTTCCTATTCCTTTTTTCAAAACATTTAACTGCATAATACCAAGGCTAGCAACATCATAAATGAAGAAGGTGCATTTCAGCTATAAAGGGAAAAAAATCCCTGAAATATGCTAGTATTATTCATGTAATTTAACTTGACTGATCAAATATTCCTTCTGGAATCAAAATATTATTTTTTTGATCCTGCATTAAAATGGGAGGAGAGATATGTTTATGAGCAGCAATGTTTTCCTATTTCTCTTTATCTTGATTGAGTCAATGCTTTGTTTATTGTACTCAATTTATTTTTTATCTCTTTCTTTTATTAGTAATACCATTTGAGCAGTTATAACAATTATGCTATCTTACAGACTTCCTAAGTAATATTTGTCAATTGTTCCTCTGAATGCCTATTCAATCCTGTGTTGGGTTTATTGTATTACATTATTATAATCTGCTTCTTGGCAACAAGAGAAATGGAAAGAAAAATACAACCCCAAGGTATCATTTATACAGCTTCAAGATTGAGGAGGTCATGATGACAAATTATAGAAACTTTATCGTACTTTAGGCAATTCTTCAACTTGTAGTAACTCCATCTATCTTTTCTCTCTCTTTCTTTTTTTGATCAAATGTCTATGAGTCTTGCACAAGTAAATGAACCAGGCACTAAATTTTATTTTCTATCCAATGTAAATCTTTAATTAAGTCAGCTACCAGAAAGATCAATTACTACAGCACATGATCAGTTACTATAGCATCTCTTAAATTTTGGGGGACTGTAGTGGCTAAGTGGTTAAGAAGTTCACCTTGTTAGCTGGAAGGTCAGCAAGTTGGCAGTTCGAGATCTGCGTGCTGCATGACGGAATGAGCTCCCGTCATCTATTGCAGCTCCTGTCAACTAAGCAATTCGAAAGCAAGAAATTGCAAGTAGATAAATAGGGACAACTTTGGTGGGGAAAAGATCTTGGGGACATGAAAAGAGTCTCATTCAGGCATCCCCTGAGCAGAGTTCCTCCAGCAAAATCCTTTTAATCCAGAACACACCTATGTGTGCTTCTAACACGATTTTAAAAAATCTCTTAAATCAATTTTTTTTAGATTGATAGTGAAAGAACAGTTAAACTAGAGATTAAGGTGACTTCATATTCACTAACAATGGGCCTGTTTCCCATATCATGGTGGGGTTTCCTTATAAGAAAATGAAATAAGGCAAGAAGCAAATTAAGTCTTTATTTACTGTTCAATGTCCACTAAGATCAAATGACTGAAGCAAATAATGCTAAATGCAAAATACAACAATCATAGCGGTAATTTTCAATACTCACAACAGCACCTCTTCTAGAAATGAGCTAACTGTATGGGTTGGTTTGAAAATAGAGAGAGTCTTTAAGAAATACATGACAACATATTAATGCTAGATTCATGTGTTGAATCCTGGTGATTTTCTATCAGCTGGAAGATTTCTTGAACAGCCTTCTTAGGGTGTGGTGATTTTCATAGATACCTCCCCTCTCTGTGCAGCCATCAGCATCCACTCTCAAACTATTTAGAAGATTCTACAATCCTCTGGAGAAAACACGGGAGCATTCAAGATTGCGGAGGGATCATACTATCTGTGTTATGGCAATAGAATTCTTATGCTGCATCAGAGGCCACTTTCCTCCACAGAAAGCTGATTCTGAATCCAACCTATTCTATATTTTTTTCATGCAGCTGAACCTTACAATTAAGAGCTGTACAAAACTGATATCTGATGCTTTTATAAGGCACATATGTTTAGCCCTTAGGTACAATCTATTAAGCAATATTACAAGTAAGCTGAATTACATGAAAACAACAAACCACGAGCTAATATATAAGTCACAGAAGCATCGATTGTTTCAATGCTCAAGTATTTTATACAAACAACATTTCAGACATCAGCAAGGGTGAGCAAAATGAAGAGAGAGAGAGATTTCAGCAGGAAATTTGCAGGATTTAGCAATGTACAATAGATACTGTGTATTGAAAGGTAAATAGCAAACAAAAAATGTTATATGCCTTTTTGCTGTGAATATTTTTGATGTATAAAAATAAATAATAATAAATAATTTAAAAAGCATAATAATTCTAGCTCACTTAAACACAACTTAGACTATCAATCATTCAAAGCAAAATGACTAGTCTAAAAGGTGTCTATTATCGCAACAACAAAAAAGGTGCTCCCACAAGCGTATACCACAGACAGTAGGCTGCTGGCAAAGATTCTTCTGGGTTTTCATAAAGACAATTTGATGTGCCCATTGTCTACTTAGCCTTCAATTGAGCTGTTAGCACAACAGCCAATTCCAAATCCTAAATGTCAATGTGGAAGTCCAACAGAAGTTTGCAGTGGGAGGAAGATCAAGGACTAATCTGAGAAAGTGGGGTTTCCTTGTAGATGACAACCTGTGTGAATGTGGAGAAATACAAACTATCTCCCATATGATACAGTGCACACAATGTCCCTCACTGTGCACTGAGGAGGACCTTATATTGGCAAGAGGAAATGCTCTTGATGTGGCCTGATATTGGACAGATGTCATCTAGTCTTTTATAACTCAATTTTGTTTTTAGATATGCTAATTTCAACTCACTTGAGAAGGCCTTGATGCTGGGAAAGGTGGAGGGCAAGAGATGAAGGGGGCGTCCAAAGATGAGATGGATAGATGGTATTGTGGACACAATGGGCACAGTGCTTGGCGGGATGAGGAGAATGGTGGAGGACAGAGGTGCCTGGAGGAAAATGGTCCATGGGGTCGCAAAGGGTCGTAATCGACTGTGCGACTGAACAACAACAACAACAAAATGTTATTATATGCTGGTGGTGCATCTGACACGAATAAAGAAAGCAGTTTGCTAAAAATGCTACTACTAGTGGTAATCCCTCAAATAGGAAACAGGGGTTCAAGAAAAAAAGTTGCACTTACCCAGCCTTATAGTTAAGGGATGATCTCAAATGGATGCAAAATAGGAGGAGGGGGGATTGCCAGGTTTACAGACCTAGTTAAAGCATGGAAAGAATATTGCTTGCCCTCCACCTTTCCCAGCATCAAGGCCTTCTCAAGTGAACCACAATTCCCAGAAGTTTTTCTAAGCGCTTTACCTTGCCATGGGAAAGAATAAGTTATCTTTAGCCACAGAGCACTAAACAGCCAAGACTAGACACCTCTCTTACTCTCAAGAATGAAAGTGACATTTTATGTTGAGAAGTAGAACTCTATTATTTTTACTAATTCTTGTGAATTAATATGTCAAAAAGCTAGCAGAAATTTAGGTTTGAATTCCTGCCAGGCCACAGAAACATACGGAGGGAAAGCAATGGCAACATCACACCAAAATATCTCACATACCTTGAAAACCCTATTAGAATTGCTGAAAGTCAGGTATGACTAGACTGCATATACCGGGGATTCTCAACGTGCTGCTTGCAAACCTTGCAGGCAGCACTACTGCTGATCAGGGCTTCTGGGAACTGAAGTTCCAGAACACCTTGAGTACCAAGGTTTGTCATCACTGGCCTATATACTTAGACGTTATCTTAATAGTTCTTAGGTCCTTGGTTAGGTTTTAAACTGTTAATTTCATACCAGTCTTCAACTATGAATCTAATGATAGATTTTATTATTATTATTATTATTATTATTATTATTATTATTATTATTATTATTATTATTATTATTATTATTAATAATAATAATAATAATAATAATAATAATAATAATAATAATAATAATAATAATAATAATAATAATAATAATAATAATAATAATAATAATGCCCTTGACGACCATTCGGAGGCTACAGCTGGTCCAGAATGCGGCTGCTAGGGTGGTGATGGGGTGTGGGCGTTATGCTCATGCTTTGCCACTGCTCCGGGAGCTGCACTGGTTGCCAGTATGTCTCCGGGTGCAATTCAAGGTGCTGGTTTTGACCTTTAAAGCCCTATATGGTAGTGGGCCAGGTTATCTTAGAGACCGCATCGCCCTGAGGATGTCTGTCCGTCCAACCAGAGCGGACCGGAGGGGCTCTCTAATTGTTCCATCAGCCAGAGGGGCTTGCCTCTCTGGCACAAGGAGGAGAGCCTTCTCCGTGTCTGCACCGGCCCTCTGGAACCTCCTGCCAACAGAATTACGTCTTCGGACGGAGTTGCTGCCTTTCAGAAGGGATCTTAAAACCTGGCTGGCGGGTCAAGTGTGGGGTGCAGGTGGAAGGGTAACCACCATGGGGTGGTTGGTGTAGAGGAACTCTTCCCCATGGTGCCTTTCGATCCTGCAGCCCCTGCTTTTTAGGGGGTGGGTAGTCTTAATTTGTTTTTACTGTTTTAACTGTTTTTAGGATTGTGATTATATATTTGAAATGTTGTATTTATTATTGTATTTGTGAATATTGTATTTACATTTGTAAACTCCTTGGGTTGCCCTGGGGTTACGTTTATGTTGTTAGCCGCCCGGAGTCGGCCTTGTGTTGAGTGGGCGGGATATAAATTGAATAAATAAATAAATAAATAAATAAATAAATAAATAAATAAATAAATAAATAAATAAATAAATAAATAAATAATAATAATAATAATAATAATAATAATAATAATAATAATAATAATAATAATAATAATAATAATAATAATAATAATAATAGGAACATCAAGTAGAGAAAGTTTAGGAGAATGAGAGAGTCAAGATCTTGAGGGACTTCAAAATTCAAATAGATAGACATCTGCCTCACAACACACCTGATATAACTGTTGTGGAAAAGAAGAAGGTCTGGTTTATTGACATTGCTGTACCAGGAGATGCACAAATTAAAGATAAACAACTGGAGAAAATCACAAAATATTGTGATTTGCAAATTGAAGTCGAGCTTCTATGGCAGAAGAAATCTGTTGTTGTTCCCATAGTGATCGGAGCCCTTGGAGCAGTACCTAAAGGACTCCCTAGATATTTGGAAATTTTGGACTTAACTGATTTGAACATCATAACTCTCTAAAAACAACTCTACTGGGGACTGCATATATACTCAGATGTTACCTTAACAGCTCTTAGGTCCTTGGTTAGGGCTTGAACTGTTAATTTTATTCCAGTACTCGACTGTGAACCAAATGATTGTTGTTGTTGATGATGATGATGATGATGATGATGATGATGATGATGATGATGATGATGATAATAATAATAATAATAATAATAATAATAATAATAATAATAATAATAATAATAATAATAATAATAATAATAATAATAATAATAATAATAGGAACATCAAGTAGAGAATGTTTTAGAGAATGAGAGAGTCAATATTCTGTGGGACTTTAAAGTTCAAACAGATAGACATCTGCCTCAGTCACAACACACCTGATATAATGCTCAGAAGTAGTTTACTAGTTTGTTCTTCTGGAGGCAGCCTGGGGTTGGCTCTTCTCCCATGAGGCACAATATGGAATTGAAGTCCTAACTACTGGCTCCACAGCCAGATACCAAACTCACTGAGCTCTCCAGGTAGCAATTAAAATAAAGACAAGCAAAAAATGAAAACAAGAATGTCATAAAACCCCAATGTATTTAAGAAGAGGAGAAGGTAAAACAACCACCCCAAAGGCACATAATGAACTGCTAAAACAGCTTCCAGCAGAATTAATGTAGTTCATCAAATGCCTTCCCAAAAGAAAGATTTTTAAATAACACTGATTAATGTAGCATGGCAAGGCTTCTTGTAGGAGAGTCTCCAAAGCCTGGGTGCAACTCCCAAGAAGGCCTCTTGGCATACTAAAGCTCTGTGGATGATCTGCTTAAAATTCATGCACAATTCATTAGACAATGAATAATGTTACACTTTTTAAAAATGGAATCAGCTGATAGGTATCGTCAAAAAGATTAGGAAAATGTACAGTTCAGAAAAGCACATAAATTCTGTGAGATTGCCTATTATCAAGGATAATTTTTATGCTGTTCTTCTTTTGTGTCTCAGTCAAACCCTAGACTGCCAAAATGAAGCCACTTTCTTCACTTTGTCGTTGTTCAAACCCAAGACCTCATTGGTGCATGTCTCTGGCTGCAATCAGCAGACCAGTATATGAGCTGGATTCTGTATACAGTATCTCCATATAATTATCTATGCTGTTAATATCTATTTAAAGAAAAGTCTTCATTGACAGTGAAACATGCTGGATTTATTTCTTCAGCACAAAGGCCAGGAAAAATTGCTGGTGTTGGAAGAGATGGCTCCAGATTTGTTATCAGCAGAGTTCAGTAGATGCTGGAGGAAATGGATGGGTCTCTGATTTTCCCCCCTTTCCCACTGCAACACAGGACACCTTGCTAAACAGAGAGGCTCAATGAGGATCGAGTTATTAGAGGCAACTACCACACTGATTCCTTCCACTGATCCAAATCCCCTCTAAAGATGGAGGGAAACTAAGTTTGCAGCTTTCAGGATGTGATGGTTCTTTGTCTGGTTTCAGTATAGCAATTAATTTAGTCTTCCACATATTTTTGTAATTTGCTTGCTCATCCATTAGTTATTAAAAAGTTGGCATAGCCACTACTTGTGTTTTGCCCAAAATGTTTAATTTGCTCAATTGATTTAATCAATTCCCAATGCTTTGGTATTCTTACATCTTGTTATGGCTTCCTCTGGTTTCTCCAGTATGAAGGCAGTAGAAAGTACATTGGATTCACTGTGAACATTTAGTTGATTTTTTTTATAAAAAAAATTTATGTGGCAGGTGTGTTATTAGGTTTGGGATTATATCTGCATCCTTTTGTTTGGATCATTGTTCAATCCTGTAATTAGTTTCCAAGCTTTCTGGCTGCTTCTTGTCATGTCAAGCTCTGTTACAGTGCCTATCCCGCAAGCTCTTTTTATTTCTCCAAGAACTGAGATCAATTTTCTCTCAACTTGTATTATAGGTTCACTAAAAGGATTTTCTTCAAATTATGAAATATAATTTAAATATTCGGTACTTATGTGTTTCTGGAGTAAGGCCTGGGGTACACTTCGTCCACGAGCCTCTTAGATTGGAGGCACAATAACATTGCAAAATGGAAGTTACAATTTCGACATAGTTCTCTGATTGAGGGGATATTGGAATCACAGCTTCCTTTTCCATTATTAGATAGCTTCTTAAATTAAAAATGATGATAATGATGTGAGCCATCAAGTCAATTCTGATTTATGATGATCCTTTCTAGGATTTTCTAAGTAGAGAATAAATAGAAGTGGTTACCATTCCCAGGCGTGCCCTGGTATTGTGTAGCCTGCTCATGACTACACAATCTAGTCATTCTCCCGAAAGGCACAGTGGGGAATTAAACTCCTAACTATTAGGCTACAGCTGATGTCATGTATTCATAGTTCAGGATTTGTACATGCCTCACTAAATACATATGGTGAAAGGGAAAGACATAAGACCCACCTCATTTTCAGATTTTTAAATAATTTCTGAAAAGACCCACATGTCTAAAGCTGTAGACGCAGAGAGAAACTTCTTTTTTTAATCAGAAACTTTGGGGGAAAAATATTTATAAAGCTACAAAGAACAAGAGACTTGTGGGCCACAGATCACACATTTTAGTTACCAGACTAACTCTGCTTCATTACAAAGTATGCCAAAGGAAATAGTTTATTCATCATGGCATTAGGTATATAATATCTAGGTTCATTAGACTAACACTTTCCTAATAAAATAAATTCTGGACCATTTAAGTAAATGGTATAGTGCTTGTGTGTGCTGGTAGAGAGAAAATAGATATGGGATCTAACTGAGTAAAGGGTGCAGGCAGGAAAGAATACTTGGAAGAACTGTTAATTGGACAACAGGGATGATCATGGGAAACCAAACAGGTTCTTAATATCATTGTCATTGCAACCTTCCAGTATTCTAAGGGCTTCTGTGCAGAGCTTTCCCCATTTATCCCCAAGGTTATTACTGTGAAATTGTTATTCCATAGGAAGCTATGCAATTTTCTACATAAATGTGATTTAATTCCCTATTTCAAGATAAATCACTTAAGCAGCTTATACTGTACGCAAAGGTTTTACCACAGCAGTTTCACTAAAAGTCATCTTTTTAATACATATTTGTTCACACTAACAATTATTTCAGAGGGAAAAATGAACTAAAAAAAAAAACATCTTTCTTGGTATCCCCCAAGATACGAGCTGACTTAAGCAAAACCAGTGTACACTGTGAACATTTTTAAAGGAAACTCTTACCCTTTCCTTTCTCATCACAAGAAATGAACAACACATGTTTGTGCAAGTCTCTCTATGTCTTTGTGTGTGTGTGTGTGTGTGTGTGTGTGTGTGTGTGAAAAATAATAATCACAGAATACAAGACAAATGATAGGATATGGTCACAGTAAGGCAATAGCTCTTGTACAGCACGCCATCCTTTTGCTAGGACAGAGAAATAGACCATCTTTCACATGACGACTAGAGCCTAACCTGATTAGTGGTGGATTGTTACCTTAAAAACACAAGAAGAGCTATGCTAAATAAGGTGAATGGATGACCAAAGATCTATCTAAGGCAGCACCCATTTCACTTCCTGACCAACCAGTGGCATACAAAAAGCTCACAAAAAAGACTAAAATGCAATGGCACATTCTTGCTCATGTTCCCAGCCAGTGATATTGCCTCTGGTGCTGGAAGGAACTTATCCATCATGGCTAAATAGCTATCAATAGCCACATCCTCCAGTAGTAGTCCCAACCATACATTAGCCTAAGAATTTTGAACCACAACAAAGTTCTCTGGAGGTATGAACCTGTGACATTAAGATAAAACAGTCAATCTCATTTCTATAAAAATCTTAAACTTAGTTTACTGCCCCCCCCCCCCCCCGGTAAACAGCAGCAAACCCTTCCAGTACAGAAGGACAAACCTTCCCAGTATACAATAGCAAGTATAAAGCTAATGAAGAAAGTATCATGTGATAAGTGATTAGAAAAAAAATCATTGCAGCTTTATGTCTGCTTTAGTATTCAGTACTGTATCTTGTAAGCCGTCTTCCCCACTGCTAATAATCATTGTTGAAGGAACAGTCATAGTGAGGTGGTTGTCATCACAGTCTCTGTTAATCATTAAATCCAAGGATCTCAAATCTATGAATCCTGACCCTTCTACACCATTGTCTTCATGCTGTCAAGAAAATCATTCCAAAAGACAGAGGCGTGTAGTGCATAATAAGGTCTACAAGAGTTGTAATTAGGAGAAGAGAAAAATGACAATGACACACACTGGGGTCTTTCAATGGATGTCTTTACTGTATTTGTAAAATGTTCTGTAGTTTTTAAAGGTAACTAGTTGAACAAGGAGCACCAAACATAAGCATCCATTTCACAGGCCTAATTTGGATAGCATTTTGTACTAATATGATACATCTGAAGGATCACAAGTCTAGTGAGACACATTTATGCTGTTAATTCCAAATCAACTCACTCGCTTGGAAAAATATATATATACCGAAGTTTATCTGGGAATGGAGCCATTTCAATTCTGTTCAAGGCCACAGCCAAGTCAGCATGGTGCTCTCTCTGTAGCGGCTTGGAGGTTTCTTTTGTATGTGCATGTTTTTAAATTTGCTTACCTCTGGCTAGGTAGCTTTTGACTTGCAAAGTGTTCTCATCTAAATACCATAACGCCTCACTGAATCATCTGTATACAGTACATCTGTATACAATACAAGGCCATTTTATGGCAAAGGGGAAGACAAAACAATCAAACTGAATGCTCCATTAAGTGAATATAAATTTCTTGAGCTAACTAAGCTTTGCACTTGACATATAAATACAATAAAAGGTGATCCCTTTTAAAGCATAGATGAAAAAAATCACAGAAAAGTTGCATTTTCTGAACCAGAACTCTCAGGATCCCATAGTTGGCATGGTTATTGGATAGGAATTCAATAGATGGTGGTCCAAAAGGTCATATTTTAAAGCTCAGGAGAAAAGTAACTGGTTATTTATGACATGTAGTGTTAATTGCAATTCATCGTGTTTAGATACTGACATGGAAAATCTAGTTGTAGATTCCTCATTTCCCCATTTTAATTCATTACCTTAATTTCTATTCCCTTTCCCCCTCCCCAACTAAAAGGATCCAATGTTGCATTTCAATAAACTAGCTATACTGTATGGGTACTTTTTTTTTATTTGTCTGTTTATAATTCTACAGTTTACTTCTTTTGTGTTCAGGTCAAACTTTGGACTGCCAAAATAAACCCACTTTCTCCAATATGATTTTAAGGAGTATCATGGAATACTATGCCTTGTCATATTTGTATGAGGAATCAAGTGTGGTATAATGTTTATTGTATGACATTAAAACTAGGATAGATCTAATTTAAACCACCATGAATACATACATATCTTTATTCGACCGTCAGCCAGCACACGCACAAAAAACAACAACACATGCAGAGATTTAAACTAACATTTAAGCCTACCAATCTTTACCTTCAGGATATACATACTCTGTTAATAGGCCTGAGTCAATAATGTCAAATTTAATCTTGCGACATTTGAGTGCCAAAAATAAAAATTTAGAAACTCGTATGGCTGACAAAGCAGCAACGCTATTCAAGAGAAATCAAACCTGATTTTCTCTAGGCTCAAATCTGATTTGGCAAAGAGGAGGAACTATGAGTATTTGTCTAAAGTCAGCATAGAAAGGACAATTCAGAAGGATATGCTCAGTTGACTAAACCGCTTTCTGGGGACAGAGACAGGTTCTTTGGGCACATGGTATACCTTTATATCTTCCCAATAAAACAGCTGTATTGCGGGCGTTCAGTCTAGCGGCCGTATAAAGCATATTGAGGGCGTTCAATCTAGCGGCTGTATAAAGCCTGTGATATTCCACATAACAAATTTCGGCCAAATATGGAGCTAGAGTGCTCTGCCAAATCTGGTCCCCTAAATACATCTCCGGTTTCAAAAAAGCAATATCCTCTTGCTTGCCGATATCGCTCAGCCTTTGGGCTATTATGGCTGTAGCTTGGATGTAAGTCATGGATTCTAGGTATAGATGGGACAACCTGCAAACCTGAACTCTATCAATAATGTCCCTTTCCCAGGATGATTGGAAATTATCCCTTAATATTAAAGGGGCTAGTCCCACAGGTTTAAAACACAGCTTGAGCCACAGCCACAGCTTTGCTTTCCAGGCTACATGCCGAAAACCTTGCTAGCCAACTTCTAATCTCATAACTGCTAATTTAAATCAGCAGTTAAAAAAAGATGTTTACTAAATTATTATTTCTCAGGCTAACTTACTTTGTAGGACTGGTGTAGGGAGAAAATGAGAACAAGAACTATATGCACCATCTGGAGACCCTTACAGAAAAGGGAGAATATAAGTGAATATATAAACTGATTAATGTGGTTTGTGGCACATGGTTTATTGCCAGGTTCTGTTTTATTTTGTTTATTAATTGGAAAGGCTGACACTAAACTTCTAGGAGCTTCTATTTCCAGATTTTCCAAATACTATTTATGGATACTATGCCTAATTAATTGTTCATTCAAATAATCCTCTAGACGGAGTGTTCAGGATCTGTATTTCAAACAGCAACAGCTTGTATGGTATATCCAAATATTAAGTTCATATTGTAATGCAAGCCATTGCAGATATTTTACCTAAAGCAGAAAATTCTGAATTTTGACATAGGCTTCAATTATTATTTGTTATTACCCATGAGTCTCCCACTTTTTAAAGAGAGACTTGTTATTTATATTCATAGCCTATTATTCTGCAGCTTACTGAGTTTATTGCAACATGGCTGACAGGAGCCATGAGCAAATGCCGAGGCTTGATTTTGTAAAAAAAAAAGAAAGAGAGAGAGAGAAACCAGGGTGCATTTCAAAGTGCCAACCCATTCGTAATGTTCAGTGTTCACAAGGCATAGTTACAAATGTTGCATCCATATATAACTTGCCTCAAGGAAGGAAAATGTTTAAAAGTTTTCTTTACTCTTCACTCCATGTGACATTTTCAATCTTCACGTCAATAAACAGTAATGATGCGTGCAGAAGAAGAAAGCAAATCAGACATATATCCCTCAAGTAAGAGAGAGGTAATAGCATTTTTTTTTTAAAAGTGAGAAAAGTCACACTAGGGAACTTTTTGTCTGTGCCATCTTTAGTGGAAATTCCATTCAGCTGTTCAATAAAACTGTAATGTGCTAATTGTTGAGGTCCATCCTCTCCAAAATGGCCACATAAGCTGTGTTGGTATAAATCCAGGATTGACACTCGCCTCCCAATAAACGGCATCATCACACTATTTTCTTCTTGCTCAGCTAAGGATAGATTTTTAAAAAATGCATGCACAAATGCCCGTGTACAGGCACATACACAACTCTTATTTGAAAGGAAATCAATATACAGCTTGGCATGTTCTGCATTTCCCCCCAATGAAAATGATTCAAGACAGTAGGAAATATGAAGAACTAAGGCTATAACATATACTTGGGAAGGAGGGAACCCCACCCTCACCCTTTAATGTTATGTTAAATGTACAAAGCAAGGTGATGCTGGCTTGAGGAATGCTTTATGCTTGGAAGAAAGAAAGAAAAAAGAAGAAGAAATGAAATGAAAGAAGAAAATTATATGAGATAAGCACTCCTAGTTTCAATAGTAACTAATTTTCCTGGTTGAAATAAAATTGCTAATTTTACTTTAATTTAGAGTTCTGAATATTAGTTTAGCTTAAATGTGTGCCTTAATCAAATTGGTTCATCTGCCCTATGTATCCTGAACACATATCTAGCTTCCCGTTTTAAGCAGTCTTTTCTTCCTGCTAATTACATTTTTAGTTTGGCATCTTGCTAATCTTAAATCCTGAAGTCGGAGGGAGAGAGACTGACTGATGAGTTTCCACATTTTTATGGCCACCATAAAATGCACACTTCTCACACATTATTTCTCTTCAAAACTCCTCATTAACTGGAAAATATAATATTTAATTTTAGCATTTTACACATGAAATTCAACAACAAATGAGCATTTTAAATTTACATAACTGTATATTTATCTAGATTTTAGTTCTTCTAATTATGCAAGATCTAACTTTTTATTAAATAGTAGGCTTATTTCTGAAATTGGATTTTGGACAGCTGTTATGATCTGTCCCTAGCTGAGCTATTATTCATTGTGATCTTAACTAGACTGAATAAACTAGTTAGCACAGAGTTCTCTGGAAACTTGCTGGCATGTGCTATAACACAGCATTACAATTTTCAATGCAGTGTGTCTTCCCCAAAGATGTAATAGCAAGAAAGAAAGCAAAAGCACGAAGAATCTGTACTCCTCCATATGTTGCTTAACTGCATCATTCTAGACCAGGGGTCCGCAAATTTAGCTCTCCAGGTGTTTTTGGACTTCAATTCCCAGAAGCCCTAATCAGCAGGTGTACTGATTTGGGCTTCTGCTAATTGAAGTCCAAGAACATCCGGAGAGCCAAGTTTACTGACCCCTGATCTAGACCAATGCCTATATTGGCTTGGGCTGATGGAAGGGGAGGCCTACCTCTGGCTGAGCACTAGTTCCCCACTATTGGTTCAAGGGTGGCCAGAGATGTGGAAGTCCTACATTATTAATGTGACTCAAATATCAGGTTTGACTCTAATCCAGGTAGGGAAAGAATATTCCTGTAGATATTGTTGGGAAGCAACTTCCATCAGTGCAACCAATGAGGAGGAACACTGGGATCTATCAGCCAACACCATTCACAGGGCTATACTTTGCCTACTCTCTTGCAGACTCTCGCCAGGCAATTGTGTCCTATGCTTCCATACCCTTGTTAGACTCCAGGCATTGATGGCTGGAAAGCCCCTTCTACATTCAAACAAAGAGGAGGCTTCGTCACACCTGCCACCACAACTGCTCCTTGTTCCCCTCTGCAGCTCCCCATGTTCAGCTATGAAAGAAGAAAAAGAGATTTTTTTTCTAAAGGGGGTATTTTAGTTTCCTTCCCCTTTTCTCATGCTTGGATGCTTTTCCCATATTTTAATGGCACAGACTGGCAGCTGAGCTACAAAGCCAAAGGAAACAAAATAACCCAGTGGCATAATTTTTGTCTTCTGCTCTGATTGATGGAAGAAAAGTGAGGGGCTGCCAGAAAGGTGAGTAACCAGGGGCAGCAACAGAAGCTCCCATCCTTCCAGGGATTACACAGAAATGCAATCCTGTATAAGCTTTAACTGGAAGCTTGCAGGAATGGCGCAGAAAGATTCAACATAGTTGGCATGAGGAATGTTTACAAACTTCCAACGATATATGGCCTCCAGTTTTAAGATCCCTAATTCCCTCAGTTTGTTTGTGGAATGATAGTGAGGATTTACATTTCATGAATTGGACAGTTTCTGTGAAAGCATATATCATAGTAAAATTGGCTAGACATTAAAATGCCACAAGGCAGGATTGGTTTCACTGACGGTTTAAACATCCACCATTTCCCTGTGTTTTTCTATTCTTCAGTGTCCAATTCCAGTCCTTTCTCCCAGTTGCAAGTTACCAATATGTCCACATGAACACTGATTAAATCACAGCACCAAAAAACAAATATTGCTGGGCTCTCAATCACATCATCACTGCAATCACATTTGCACTGCAATTTAATTTAACACACATGCATGGATATTAATGTTATCATATAGAACCTTTGCATGTAGCATCATACAAAGAACCCACAGTCCTTGCATGTGGAATTAGGGAACATATGCAGTTACATACAATCATTACCTCTATATCAAGGATGCTGTGTAGATAGCTCATGTGGTTTAGGTAATGGGCCATGGAACCAGAGGTTAGGAATTTAATACCCTACTCTGGGAAACAGAGGCTGACTGTTTTCCTGGGAAAACAGTCAGCCTCTGCAATCATAGGAAAGCTGAACAGTCCTAGGATGACCCTAGAAGAAGGAAATGGTAAGCCACTTCTGTGTATTCTCTACCTAGAAGATCCTTGATAGGGTTGCCATAAATCAGAATTGACTTGTTGGCACTCAATTATGATTATAATAAATATGTTAGGGATATGGTTAGTAAATGAAAGACAGTGGCTAAAGGTACATGTACCAACTGTAAAATCAATTTTAAAACTGGAAGGAGGAACATAGCCTTTCCACAGAACAGAACAGATGTTTCTTCACCCCTAATTAGCACTTTCATTTGGAAGGAACACTTACCCTTCCAATCACCCTGAAAGTGCTTGTGCATTTTTGAATATTTGACAGGAAGATCTTTGAAGTACTCTTGGCTATCACTGCCAGATTTTATTTCTTGATATGTCGTAATGAAGTAACTTGCAAAGGGGGCACGGGGGAGGGAGAACTCTTCCACAATGCTTGAAATGTCATTTTTATCTCTCAAATCTCTCAGAATTGACTACAAATCCTGTCAAGGTGGCATACACTACATCCTCTTTTTCTCCACTCTTGAAGCAGACTGCACCTCTTTTGACCAATGTCTCCCTTTTACTTCCACTACAAAACAAACCCTGAAAGCAGGGATAGGTAACCCACAGATATTCAGGTGGTTGCCAATATCCGTAAGTCGCAGCCAGCATCGACAGGACTCATGGATAATGGGTGAGGCTAAGCTAACATTAATGGGAGATTCTGATGGAGTCTTTCCACATGAGTCAAAACCCAGAGGCCACAAAGAACCTCTGCTTTGTTGATTTGAAAGTAGTGTGGTATCATGTCCAAGAGACACTACAATCAGTCTAGAGATCTTGGATTAGGATTGTCCGTCTACCATACATGCTTTATATATCCTGTACTTAGTCAAGGCACTTTCTGCTAAACAGCCTCCCTATCTGAAAAATGGGAGTGATAGCAACAGCCTGGCTGGTATGATCATTGGAGAAAGCTGGAAAAGTTACAAGACAAAGTACACCTGTAGCACTCTCAACACTCAAGAGCACCATGCATATTATTTTTATTCTCAGACTGATCCTGACATCTGCCTCACAAAAACATAGACACTATGAAGATAAAGACTTTAATCAAAGACGCACTGAATACAGTCTCTGATCCAAAATTGCAGCTGGTGATCAGCTGCAAGCAAATCCTGGGGATGTCCAGTTAGAACCAATGCAAATACGTTCTCATTTCTGTAATGAAAATACAAGCTCTTCTCCATCAGAAAATTGATTCTGGAAACATTTCAGGAATTCTTAATTAAGTCACTGCAGAATTTCAGATAGTGTTTTATTTGTATTGTAAAACAATTACCTTAATTTTTTTCCATCTCCAAACAAGCTTCCCTTGGTTCAAATTACCAGCATTTTGCAGCATGGATTGCAATTTGCACATCACTGCTGTCTCTGTGTATTTACACGTGTGCATCCCTACCCACGCACAAACTATTTTGTGAAATGTGGAAATATTAACTTTTTGGACTAAATTCTCCAGTCAATGACTATGTTGGTTGTGATTCAAGGAGCCGGAGGCCAAAACATTAATTTTTCCACATTCTGCTCTTTTGGCTATGCTGACTAAGAAACCCCATCCACTGAATCTCACAGTGATGTGGCATGCCACAGCCCATTATAGTTATGTGTATGTGTGTTTCACCTGGTTCTCTGCTTTGTGGCTGAAAAGCCAATGTGAGCTACAGCCACCTCCAATGACCAGTGACTTGGTCTGAAGTGCTGGCTGAACAAATAAATATTTTAAGTAGTCCTTTGGTCTCAGATCATGGTGACCATCATGATTTACTTGCTTTATTACTTGTAGAAACAGTTCCCAGGCATGTTTATAGATGAATTAACGAGTTACACATGGAGATTCAAGCATGTAAACTGACATCTAAAAATAGGAAAATAACATCATCGGTTAACTATTGGATCAAAATCTACCCTTTGCTTTGCGATGGACCTGTACAGAGTACAAGTTCAGTCTATATCTTAATCTAGTCTTTGCATGCTAAGAAAAATAAAACAAATTTGCAATTTAAAATTGTGGGTATGTTACAAATCCTATACAAAATTACACTGAGATTTTTGGCTCCATTTACAATAAATAAGTGAACAATCTGGAGAAACACATATTCCTTATCAGGGAGGATAGAAAGGAATGGTTATTCATAAGGGAAACTGACATATCTTTAAGTGTAGCAGTAAGAGCACTTCCATGTGAATATGGAGTTTGGGAATCTTTATTCATGGCTCATTGGGTTATTTTACACTAGCAAAGTATGCAGTTTTATAGAGATAGATCTCTAGCTCTACTATTAAAACAATAATTAAACCAAAACCTTTTTTTTGTTATATATGAACCAAAATAAAAAACTAAAGTATATGCTAGTTTGTTTTCTGGTGACAGGCATAGTGTTAACATGTAAAATCTGATGTACATTTACAATAAAAAGAAATAATGGGACATTATAGTTTAAAAAGGAGATGAGGAAACAAGATAGACACAGCTCAAGCAAACCACAGACATCAGTTGGCACAACAGAGGTGGGGTTTTATAAACCTTGCTGAGCTAATGTTAAATTACCTTGTTTGTTGTTCATTAGATCTACGAGTGTTTCCCCTCTGGTTCCAAAATCACTTGTTTCATATTCCAGTTCTGTTTCAGTGTCACTGCTACTGCTAGCAGAGTAAGTGCACACTCTCAGTGCCCTGTCCTGTACAAAGCAACATAAAGGATAAATTCATAATTCACAAACATTTCACTGAAGGTAGTAAGAAGGTAGTAAGAAAGCCATTTTGCCGCTCTCATCCTGACCTATTTATTCAACTGCCTCAATCTGACAGTCATTATGGAATTAAATTTAACAAATCTCTGTAAGACAGATTTCATCCTCTAACTACTAGTGCTGTCCAGGCAGAATCTAAATGCCAATCCTTGTCCTCAAGAAATTCTGAATACAGATTCTTCTCAGATTTATCCTACAACAAAGCATTTGAATGGAAGTGAGACAGCCACAGAAACAAATGGAATTCAGATCAATGCATCTCTTTGTGGTGACTTTTAGCAGTTAACACGCTGTGCATGTGGGAAGGTTGACAGGTCAGCAGTTAAGAGACCTGTGTGCTGCATGCCCATCATCTGTCCCAACTCCTGCCAACCTGGCAGTTTAAAAGCAAGTATTTGCAAGTAAATAAATTGGTACTGCTTTTGAGGGAAAAGTAACAGCGTTCTGTGCACTCCAGCATCTAGTCATGCCTGACACAGCTTTTGAACTGTGGTTATGTGCCTGCAGACATTTCTGTGGTTATGTGGCAGGAATGATTAGATACCAGTGTGCACAGAACTCTGTTACCTTTCTTTCCGAAGAGGTAGTTATTTATCTACTAGCAATTCTTTGCTTTCAAATTGCTAGGTTGGCAGGAGATGGGACAGATGAAGGGCACTCACTTGGTTGCACAGCACTCAGGTCTCAAACTTCTGACCTTCCAGTCAAACTCAGCATCTTAACCACTAAGCAACTGCGACCCAACTATAGTTTACAGTAGGGATGAATAAAAAGACAGTGTGAAGTAAACAACTGTATATGAAAGGGAAAATGAATTTAGACTCTGATACAATGCCGGCCCGAGACAAGTTTTAGGATGGAGCGAGATCCAACTATGGTGCCCCCTTGGTCACTCCTAACATACATGCCATACGCTTGCAATCAAAATATCAAAAAAACCAAAACATTTTTTTCCTTTACCACTGCAGTGCCCCCTGGGAGTGGGCGCCTGTAGCGACCACTCCGTTCGCCTTATGGTAGGGCCGGCCCTGTTCTGATATATTCAAAAATATGGATGGAGGAGTAAGTAATAATCTTGGTAGATTATTTGTTGTTATTTACCTTAACTAGCTGAATTTGCATGGCATATTACGTTATGGTTTATGTTGGCATTTGTCATTACCTTAGCTATGGATTGCCCTATAGACAGCCAAACAGACGTGTTCCTCCCCCTCCCCCATTTTTGGTCTCCCTTTTTACTTGCTCCTTCTACAGAGCAGGCAACTATGGAAAGAATCCAGGGAGAAATTATGGCTAATGAAAAGCCATGGGTTAAACAAGCCAAAGCTTAGCAACAAACCATGACTTTGAATTGTGCTTTGCAGCTGCCTAACAAACCATGATTTATATTCAAATACAATAATGTCAGAAATCAACAATCCACCAAAATGGCTTACTATCACATGTTAACATGGGTACTGCAGGACTAATAAAAACAATTTTTATTTGTTTGGAAAGACTGTAAGTTAAGAAGAAAGCATGTATTATTTATAACAATACACGTGATACATTATTAGAAGATGGTAACTGAGTGCAACATTTTTTCTGTTAAGTGGTTAACCTACTAGTACAAATGAAAGCGTGGCGCCAGAATGGCCGCCGCGCTCTTTGCGCCCCCCCCACCCGGACTCAGACATCCGGGTGAGTTAGGGGGCATGGCCACCCCTCTATAAAAGGGGTGGCCACGAGGCAGCCGAGCTGCCATTTTAGAAATAGCGATGGAGAGGAGAAGTTTTCTCCGTCGCTGTTTGTCCTTTAGTCTTCGGCTGTTTAGCCCTTGCGGTTCTTTTCCGGCTGGGAAAGGAGGATCAGCGCACGCAAAGCCTTGGTTTGCTTGGCTACTGCGTGCTTCGGCGCTAGGTTTTCGATCCCTGGCTAGGGATCCTGCTTTTTATTCCGAACTTTCAGCGGCCCTGCACCGGACGGAGGACAGTCATTGGGTCGGAGGACCAGGGCTGCGCCCCCATGGCAGGGCACTGTGCCAGCCTTGCCCACTGATACCGGTGGGGCTACTCGGGCTGGCACTTGGCAGCCGGGCTCCAGCTCGGTGGCTGGCCAGCTACAGGCCGGCCCCTCAGGGGCTTCGGCCCCCGGCCCGCCGTTACCGGCCATGAGTTTTGGGCATGGCCCTATTCTGGCCCTGGCTCGCCTTTCGGGTTACCTTTCCAACTGCCTATTGGGCCGTCCGACCCACCCGGCCCGCCTTATGCTGGGAGCTCTGTGGCAGTGGATGCGCTGTTAGCACGTTTAGCAGTGCTGGAAGCATCCTTGGGCATTGCACAGCCTCCTGTGGAGGGGGGGCGCTTCTCTTTCTTCAACAGGGGCCCCTTCATCGACCCCGGCTACCTTGCCGGCCGCTATGCTTTGGCGGGCGGCCAACCGGGTCGAGCTGCGTGAGACGGTCCGGCCGGCCCAGCTGGTGTCTCGCAGCTCCCCGTTCTACCTGATGTCCAGGCTGGGAGCAGTCGGGGGTGATCCCAGAGCTCGATTCGGTCGCGAGCTCCGACGCCCGCCATGGGTCGGAACCCCCGGTGGGGGCGGCTCACGGGCGTGCACCTAGTGAGTATCAGGTTCAATTTAAGTGCACCAACACCACAGCCCACTTACAGTGGTGGGGTTCAGTGGCCCTGGTCTCGTCAAGTTGATGCGAGCGGGCATCAGTTACCATCTTATCCCAGTATCCCATGGTTTCTAACTGGTCCCTCGTTAAGGGCGGGGGTGTCCGCCCCTGGGGCAGTGCCGAGCATAGCAGGGACTGTCCAGGTCCTTCTGCATATGTCCTTTATACAGAATGTGCCGTCGATGGCTTTGCCGACGGCTGGTTATTCCTTGCCCCTGGGTGATCATTTGTTGCAGGTCATGAGGGATAAGATCTGGAGGGGAGTACGTGGATATTTTCCCTATTGAACTGTGAGCGCACTGAGGAAGAGAGAGGGACAGGATGACAGAGACAAAGAGCTGTCCCATCATCGTAAGCCACCGCGCACCTGGGCCAACTGGTTGCCGGCATACCTTATATATATGGTGGTATGCCTCAGGGCCCGGCCTGATCGGGCCATCTCGATGGTTCAATCCCTTGATAATATTTACAGGGCGATGGTTGATTTCATGGGCCCATCGCAGTTGGCTTACGATGAGGAATTTGGATGTGGGTGGCCCTACATCCTGAGATGAGGTGGGATGAGCTCTGTAGGCAATTGTTGCTCTTGTACATGACTCCCACGTGACTGGCACCTGGTGATAGGTACCATTGTGGTCATGCTGTGCAGCGGGCTGCTCAGACACAGGCTCCACGCTACCCGGTGGGGCAGGGGGTTCCAGCCTGCCCACTGTGTTGGACCTGCTCAGCTAGCGACATGTGTAATAAGCGCCAGTGACATTACCGACTTGGGTGTCCCCTTTTACGCTGGCCCCTACGCCGCTGCGGGGCAGAGGTAGGGGTGCACAGGGGGCGATCAGAGCTCCGTCTGACGGAACTAGCCATGTCAAAGCCCCCCCCCAATTAGTGTACTCATGCTGGAGCAATGGCACTCAGCTTATCCAAGAAAGGATGATGCGGGGTACCTGCTGAAGGGTTTCCAATGGGGCTTTTGTATTCCATTCGGGGGTGTTAGGGGCCCCAAGATGCTACTAATCTAGTTCCCTTGAAAGGTAACGAAGAGGTTGCTCCACGGAGCACAGCTAAGGGAGTTGAGGCTATGAGAGTAGCGGGCCCCTTCTTGGAACCACCTTTCCTAATTTGAAGGTCTCCCCTATGGGGCTAATACCGAGGTAGAACCAGGGTGAATGTCGTTTAATCCTCCATTTAGCTTACCCTGTGGGTTCTTCGGTCAGGGATGCCATTCCCGATGACCTTTTTCAGTCAGGTAAACGTCGTTTGTTCAGCCCCTAAGGGTGGTACGCTCATGCGGTCCCGGTGCTTTCCTGGCACAGTCTGATATGCACTCGGCTTTCCGTTTATTGCCTGTGCACCCAGGGGGTTTTGAGCTATTGGGTTTCAGGTTCCAAGGGGAATTTTACTTAGATAAGGCCATGCCTTTTGACTGCTATATTCCATGTTCGGCATTCGAACAATTAGGTACTTTCATTCAGTGGGCCTTTGCTCGCAGGTCGGGGTCCCGGTCTCTAGCCCATTACCTCGATGACTTGTGGTTCGGGGGTGAACGGGGCTTGGACACGTGCACAGTCTCCTCACTGCATTTCAGACACTCAGGTGGGAACTGGGTGTCCCCTTAGCGCCTGAATAGACCGGGGCCCAGCTATTAAGCTCACATTTATAGGCGTTGGAATTGACTCTGTCGCACAGGCATCTGGGTTACCCATGGATAAGGTTGCGCGGATCTCTGCGGCGATTTTGGCATTGATTACCAAACATAAAGTGTCCCCTTGTGAGCTGCAGCTACTTCATGGCCACCTTAACTTTGCCTGCAGGGTGGTTACACCCGGCAGAGCATTGGCCAGGCGCCTGTGTGACGCCATGGCTGGCCTGTTAAACGTCACCACAGGGTCCGGCTGATCAGGAGCATATGGGTGGACCTTCCGGTCTGGCTCAAATTCCTCCAGGGATTTAACGGGGTCTCTTCCTGGAGATCAGACCTTATGGTCTGCCCTAGATTTCAAGCACGGTCGGATGCCTCCGACTCCCTGGATTATGGGGGTTTACTCTGAGGGTAGGGGGATTTACGACCGAGGGTTTCATGCATGGCTGGGCACGGATCGCCTCCGCGATCTTACCTTCCTTGAGTTTCTTCCCAAATTGGGGAGCACTGGTCCATTTTTGGTGTGACAATGCGGCAGTGGTGCACGTTGTCAACACCCAGACGTGCAAATCCCCCGGGGTCATGGCATTGCTTTGTCAAGTCTTTGAGAAGCCTACGCCTAAATGTGCTGTTCAAGGCCAGACATGTTCCAGGTATTAATAATGATATTGCTGATGCTTTATCCCGCCTGCAGATCCCCCGGTTCCGTGCCTTGCTCCGGAAGCAGAGGAATTTCACTCACCACTACTGGCCGATATTTGGACGTTTGGCGAGGAGAGGCGAACCGGGCATGTCATTGGCACCTCGCACGCGTAAGGCGTATCAACATGCTTTCATGCGATTTAGAACTTTTTGCGAGTAACTACAGTTACCTCAAGTGTGGTCAATATCTGTGGACCAGGTTTTACAATGCATGTTTATCTTCGCAGTCAGGGTTTGCCCCCCCCCCGTACTATAGCCTTCAGGCTTTCGGCACTGGCATTTATGGCCAACGTGGGGGGGGGTGTTCAGTGACTGCGTGAGTTACTTCCGCATGCGTCGTGTTTTGGCGGGGTGGACACGTGAACGTGTTCGCTGCCCGGACACGCGTCACCCCAGTTCGCCAAAGTTTCTGACCCACCTTGCACAAGGCTGGCATGACTTATGTTCGGATAGGTGTGAAGTGGCTCTTGGTCACGCAGCTACCACGGTAGCCTTTTTGGAGCGCTCCGCATCAGTGAGTTGGTGCCAGAGTTGGTACCATCTGTGTAAGGCGGATGTGTCTCGTAGGGCACTGGAACTCGACGATGTCTATGTCACACATGAGTGGGCTCAATTAGGGATACGGTCCTCAAAGGTTGTTCAGCACGGCGTAGGCAGTGGAGTCAGACTGCTACGAAGTTTCATTGGAGACATCTGTCCGGTTGGTGCCCTACATGAATTTTCGGCAGTGCCTGCTGCGCGCCCCAGCCTGTTTTTCTGCCACCAGGATGGGTCTACCCTTACCAAAGTAAAGTTACTGAGGGTGACCGGTGCTGCGCTTCGCGGTGTGGGGCCCGTTTTGGCACCCATTTATTTAGGATAGGCGTCACATTGATCGCGGCTACGTTTGGGGTACTCGGAGGCGGATATGTGTGTACGTGTAATTTCCTATATGTACGTCCCCTCACTGTATGAGTACCTAGTTATGTCCTTCACCTCTTCTCCTCTTTTACAGATCCTGTGTGTCTCTGCACACCGGTGGCAGTGGGGCTGGTGGGCCGCAGCTATGTACACTGGGCAGCAGTATATGCTGCGGCGACAGAGAGTGGACCCCGACTTGGGCTGTGTGCATCCGCACGTATGCGATGGTATGGTATGCGCGGCACAAGGGGGCGGGAACTGTGGCCATTCCTGATGTCCGTCAGGGATGCTGACACCGCCTGATGTTCTTAATAGGCACCTCGGCGGCAATGATCTTATACGGATCACTACTATTCCTAAACTGTCGAGGGGCAGTGACCTGGCGTTTTATATCATGTATGGCTTACACACGGTCGCTATGGTCTAACATCATGCCGATACACCAATTTAGGGAAGACGTGGATCTCCGTGGTTCGGACTGTTCCGGCAGTCAGTGGACAGGGCTGTTGCTCAGTCCCTTGCTGAGCATGGCTGGGAGACAGCCATTGGACACCTGCGGGTAGGCTTACAAATTTTTTTGCTGGTAGGCAGGAGAAGGGGTCCACCTGTCGGCTGGAGGTATGTACCTCTTTCTGGGTGTGGTGCAAGCAGGCCTGGCAACCGAGCTGACGGTCTGGGGGGGGCGGTGAGTCATCATGGACGCCTCCCTGTGTGGCGGGTAGCACTGGTAAGGTAAAGATTTATGACCCAGAGGTATCCGGCAGGTTCGCAATTGACTGGCCAACACTTAGACAGGTACAGGTGTAATAGCTTTGACCAGTCAACGATGAACCAGGCAAGGGGTGATGGCAGGAGCTTGTCAGCATGCATCACCCCGTGATTTGACGGATACACGTCATAGGGTGGGGTCAGTAGATAGTTTATTGACTCCGGTCAACAATTTGTTTGTATCAACAAACAAATTGATACAAATGGATACATTGTAGCCAATTGCCATTGGCAATTTTGGGAGGAACCTTACCAGTGTTACTGCGGCCTGCTTGCCTTAAGAATTACAATTGGATGAATACACCAATTGAAAGTTATAATTCGGACTAGGGCATTATTCAATAAAAGTGGCCCAATGCCTTTATCCATATACCGGTGTCTGAGTCTTTCTTTAGGGGGTGCGCCTGCAAAGCTATACTGTATAATAATGTGGTTGATTTACCAATGATCCCAGCATCAAGAAGCTAGTATACTAAGGTTTAGGGATAGTATTGGTCTAAGGCAGGAGTTCTCAATGTTTTCCAGCCATCGGCCAGACTACACCTCCTTAGGCAGCTGAGCAGGCCGGACACATGGTTCCCCCTGCTGTAAATGCTGCCATAAAATGCATCCGCAGCTGTCGTAAATGCATTTGTGACAGCTGCAGGCACATTTGCAGCACATTTCCGGCTGTTTCCACTGTTTCCGGTGGCAGCAGGGAACATGAAATGGCGCCGCAGGCTGGGTCCAGCCCATGGGCCATAGGTTGTGAGCCCCTGGTCTAAGGAAAACTAGATTAAAAACTTTGTTTGCTGTGAAGTTCCATAGGTGGATCTAGATTAGTCATATTCATTTGAATATGTGGAAAAAAAGATGTGGCCTTAAATTAAACCAGACACTGGTCCACAGTCTCAGAAAGCAGAGTTAGGAATATATTATGTTTCCTCCAGTTCTCTTGGGTAAGAGATGTAAAAATAAACCTTTCCCAAGCTCTGCTTGGAATTTTCCTCTGCTGATGGCTCTCTGGAATTTTAGATAGGAACTTTTCTTAGGTTCACCAAAGATTCCAGCAATGAACCTGGGAGTTTTTGCACACATGTTTCTTGTGAGTATCAGATGGGGCAATAGCCCCTCTTTACAATGGCTAATTTTCTTGTGGGAAAGACAGAGCATAAACTTGAGAAATAAATAGCTAATTAATATTTCTCATTTTCATTTTTACCTTTGCTTTAATAGTTTTTTTGCTGCTCCAATCTGGAAAGTTCTTGCTTACATCTCTTACATTCTCCGAATGCTCTAATGATGCTGAAGTCACAGAATTCGGCTCTTGTCTGTAATTTTTAACAGGGGTTGTTACTCCTAAAGAATGGAAAGAAGGAAACAAATTTTAATGTGAGTGACAAGCTGGGTTTTATTCAATTTCCATGTGAGGGTCAGCTCACTTATTCACACTGAATAAACTGGATTTCTAGAAAATACAGTTTTAGTTAAAGAAAGTAACATTTGAAATTATTACCTAGAGAAGAGCAAAAAGCTGGGTAGTGGAGATAACAAAGAGGAGAAAGAAAAAGAGAGACATAGGCAAGTAGTGTTCTAAACAAAGCACACCAGAATCCCTTGAGCCACATTGCTAAGTATGAGAGAACATTCTTCTGAAACCATGTAAGATTCAGCTTATATAAATTCATTTCTTCCCTACAATCATTCATTGAGATCCTGAGTCACATTCCATACTACATATGAATGTACAGAAGCACCCAAATATATAATCTTAGCCTCTTGGGTTTGCAGTTCTGTCTCAGTGACCCAAAGGACCAGAGCACTGTTTGTACCACCACACAGTCCCTCTTTTGTGAACTCTTATTTTCATAATTTGAAGGGCTTCAAAACTCTCATTTTCACTTCTTCCAGTACCTTCCAGTTCTTACAGTGGCACAAAAGGAAGGTAAAGACAGTGCTAGTTCTACTAGCCAAATAAAAAAGGGCAAACTGTTTAGACTGGAAGACTTAAAGAAAATTATCTCAGCATATATCATCTCTGTCAAATCATTTCTTCAGTATTTGACCCTGAAGAATAAGAGTATGTAAGTAAATTCACAGCGCAGTGTTGCTTTGCAGCATTCACTCTGTGCATATGCCTGTGTTTATACGTGCATGGAAAGAAAGAAAGAACGATCGGATGATAATACTTGAGACTGAAATAAGATGACCTCACAATCTGCTATATACTACTTTTTTACATTCCTTCAGGACAATTTAATTAAGAAACAAACCCTAGAAGTCTAGCGCTGTAAATATTAGCATTAAGATCAGGACAATCTTATAGCTACCAACTCCTCATGAAGCAATTCAGGGCTTGCAGTTTCTATTCAATTTGTTATAATGACAGTGTTTAATCATGGAGTCTACTCTATAGCACAGTGCTGAATTGAGGTCACACATGTGGCTATCCAAGCATATAGCATATAATCTATAACTAAGATTTCTCTTCTGAATCTCCCTTGGTTGTGCTATTAATTAACAATACACTTATTTTTTTAAAAAAAGTGAATTAAAAATATCTTTTCTTTAGCTTTGATTTGAAATGAGCAGGGGAGTTTTCAATGAAGCGTGCAATGTGTGTTTGCATTCCATTATAACAACTACAAAACTGCATTGGGAATATTGCTAAATCAACTAAATTCCAACATGTTTAATTAGAAGACTTCTCATAAACTCCCAAGAATCTCTAACGTAGTCTACTTACTCCACTGCTCAATTTAAATATTGACGTACTAGCAAAACGTTATTTGGGAGTCTCACAGAAAGCTTCCACTAAATGTCTATTTTTTCACATACACGTGGAAGTGGAGGTGATTCAGCTGTATAATTATGCAGGCTAAATATATTAAGGCAGCTCTCTAAATATTTTTTCTTGCCTTTATCTACCCATTCCTGAAAACTGCAATGTGAAACTTCTCTCATTTATTATGCTGTACATCCAATGGGATGTCATGGTCCGCTTAGCTGGGTGACGTGATAACCAAATGGCTAAAAAACTGCATGTAAATAGACTTGTTTTCTCAAGTCCATTTGCATGTGTGGAATGTCGTTGCAAAGATGTCTACCAATGTGTGGACTGCTCGCTGAATAACAACTCCAAAATACATCCAATTGGAATGGCCTGGGATTCAACATGACCAGGAACAGAGGTCATATGAATATAGTCCAAACATCCAGATCTTCCAAAATGTGCGGACCACAGTTACTGATGCTGAGGAAGGCCAGTAAGACTTCCACCAGAAATTGGCCTTCATTATGGAATATTACTTGCACTGCATGTCCACCAGGCCCACTCCCTCCCTGTATTTTAAAAGTTGGCCAAGGCAGTACTTCTCGAACTGGCGTTTATTGACATCTAGATGACTTTATTGAATTTATTGGCACTTTTAAAGATCTATTTACTGCTGTTTTGCTATTTTAAACATATGGGTTTATAGTTGAGATGAAAAATTAGAGTTGGGTTAATGTCATTTTACATTATTATATTCATATATCTATGTTCACAGGCTAAAGTGGTAATTTTGTCAAAGGGGGTAATGATGGTGGTACAGAAATGTAATCAATTAATCAGGCTACCTATGTTGAGTTACCACAATTCTATTCATACAATAAACAAATTTAGGAATATGGGCCTGGTGTGAATTACTAGCCAGAACCAATTATGCTTATTTTCTAAAATAAAACAAGATTGATATATCAAACTACTTATTTTACTTTGCAGTTTGAATATATCATTTGAGAACAGTAACTATAGGGATCTATCCATTTTCAATGAAGGAAAAATGCATGCATGTTAAACAGAAATTTAGCCTTCTTCTTTAGCCCTCCTGGATTATGCTATAACAGTTCAAATTACAAATCTTGACTAATGAAGTAAGCCCTCTGCTGTACAGTCATACTTAGATATTTAAGTATAACATTTCTAGAATGTCTTATCTTTGGGTATGTTACAGACTAAACCTGTCCTTCCTTGGGCTTCACATTATCTGTGGCCTCTTTGGAGATATGTTGTGCCATAAAGCAATCTTTATAAAATGACAGATTAGTATTTTATTTAACAAGATCTTAACATCAGCACGGTCACTGCCTTGTTAACCTTGTACAGTAACTCTGAAGAGTCTTTTTGGCTGTACATTTCACATGTCTTTTATCCAGTGTCATTAGTACAGCTTATCTACTAATGGGAACAGACAAAAGGGCAAAGAGAATCTAATTTCCAGCATAACTGTCATTTTACCTGCAGATGCTGGTTTTGGCAGGCGACTCTGAAAAGTTCGTAATCCTTTAGCAGTCATAGTAGGATCAGAAGCTGAATGAGAAATTATATTCTTAACAGGTCCCTGGTTCTTATTAGTTGTTGAAGGCACTTCTCTTTCAAGGGTTTTAGCTTTCTCAGAAGGAGCCTGAGAGAAAGCCTGAACAGGTGATATAAAAACTTGCATTTCTAAATCCAGTTCTTGCTTAGAAATGTGGCGTCCAGTTGAGCGGTTTCCTGAGTCTGGAAGAGGGAACGTTCCTATTCCACTGTCCAGGGTCCTCATTTGGCAGCAGGATTCTAAGATATCAAAATACAATATAATTTTGTGAAACTGAGAATGACTCTTTTAAAAACCTTAAATAGTTACTGAAAGATATTTTTTTAAAAAAAAAGAAAGGCACAATGGTAGAACATCTGCTTTACATGCTAATTTTGGAGGTCTGTCCTTTGCGAATTTCTCCAGATTGTTGACTATCACTACATGGTGTAGCAGTTACATCATGCTCATAGTTGAGATTAGTGGAAGCAAAGATAAAATTGGAAGTGGTGTCACACCTTTAGCCAAATCTGTAGTGTATCAATAATAATTACAGTACATTTATATAACACCCCACAGTGCTTAGTGGATTTAGTTGTGCTTTGTAAAGAAAAATTTCCATTAATGTTTCCAGAATCTTCACAATTAAACTGGATTACCGGAATTCTTACATCACATTTGAAGAACATTTCCCACTTCTTTCCACACACCATGTATAATTTCATATAACCTTAGAATATTCTCCAGCATTTTTTCCTAAGACACAAATGTTAATTTTCTCAGAGAAGAATTTCTAATAGGAAAGCCTTTTATGACCTTGATTGTCCCTTTCTGTCATCTTTCCAAATTTACAAAATTATTTTGGGGTGTGGTGAGCGGAGCCATACTAAATTGCTTTATGGCAGCCAACACATTGTGAGGTTGACTCAGCGTTCCATTGTTCTGAGGTCAGTAAAATGAGTAACCAGCGTGTTGGGGGCAAAATACAAATTAGCCTGTGAACCACCCAGAGAGTGCACTAAGCACTGTGCGGTGTTCTATAAATGTACTGTAATTGTTATTGCTACACTACAGATTTGGCTAAAGGTGTGACACCACTTCCAGTTTTATCTTTGCTTCCACTAATCTCCAATATGGCATTTGTTTTTTCCTAAATAGACATAAAATGAGGGTTCAGCTTCACAGGCTCAATTGGAGCAGGCTACAACCGACTAAGTAGGTTTGCTTAAAGTTAGGTAGCATCTGGAACATAACCTTTTTGGTCTATATCTCTGTTGAAGACAGACAGACAGACAGAAATCCCACTTTTTTGCCCTCTCCTTTCTCCTCCCACATCCAGGAGGAAGTTTTCAATTTTAAAAAGACTTTTTAAAGCAGTGTCTCAACCTTGGCTCCCCAGATGTTCTTGGACTTCAATTCCCAGAAGCCCTGATGATCTGGTGTGCTGATGCAGCCTTCTGGTAACTGAAGTCCAAGAACACCTGGAGGCCCAAGGTTGAGAAACCCTGTACTAAAGGGTATAATGCATCAGCAATGTCACAATAGAGTTTAAAAATTTTTTTTAAAAAAAATTCTTCTTCTGCCCCTCCAAGAAGAAACACAGGAAGTGTTTAATTTCCATTACTACGAAGCGGGTAAGCTGTCTTCTTAAGCCACGTCACAATACTGGGGAAAAGAAAATGAAAAGCAAACGGAAAGCCACGAGGTTGACTTAGGTTCATTTCCAGTTATCATGCATGCTGGAAACAATCCAAAACACAACAATCTGCCCCTCACCCAAAAAAGAGAAATAGCTCCTGACAGGGACCCAGAAAGGTGAGGTAGGAACATTTTAGGGATGGGCTGGTGTGCTGAAGCAATTATCTGATCACCAGAAATAAAAGAGAAAACTCATTCCATTTCTACAGTCGGCCAAGCAGCAGGACAGAACCTCCATGAGTCTGCCGACCATGAGTTCTGCCTACCTTACCCATCAATTCCTGTCCTGTTCAACCACTTTTAACTTTCTGAGTACATATGTGATTTGAATTTGGTGGTCCCAATGTGCATCATGTTACACTTGCTTTCCATAGACCATATTAAACCTTGAATATCAAACCTTCTATGATTTTTTTGTTTCATCTACCATAAATATTTTGGTGTCATCAGAAAATCAGGGGATTTATTGTTGTTGTTGTTGTTCAGTCGCACAGTCGATTCCGACCTTTTGCGACCCTATGGACTATTGACCTCCAGGCACCCCTGTCCTCCACCATCCTCCTCAGCCCACTCAGCTTTGTGCCCGCTGCGTCCACAATACCATCTAGCCATCTCATCCTTGGTCGCCCCCTATTGTTCAGCCTTTATTCCAACTCCCTTATGAACAGTTTAAAGGACAGACGTTCCACACAGACACTTGGGAGAACCCATTGCTAATGAGAAGAGAGCATTTTCCGTACTTTTCAAATCCACAAGTATGTTTCTTTTTCTTATACTATAACTAATCAGCTCTGCCCACCTCTCTGGAATCTAAATACAGGAGAATCAAATGGCTTGAATTAGCATAAAGTAGGTTCATGTGTTTTAAACATGTTCTACACAAGATGTAGTATGGCTGTAATAGCTGTGTCTTCAAGAGTTCTTGCGTATAATATAATACACCATATCACATCACATCATATGTGAGACAACACATGCTATACGAGATTTGAGAATTATTACACAGTTAATGAGAACAAAAGCTTAATAGCTATTTTTACTAAGGATTAAGACAGAAGCATTACAAAAGACCCAATTTATAATCTTCTTAAGAAAAGTGCTTAAGTAAGCAGTAGATTCCAATTTAATCTGGAGTATTATTGTACAGAAATTTAAAGAATAGGTAAAATTATTCCTTCTATTGCTTTTTGCCTTTTGCTTTTCCAAAGTGACTTTCACAATAGCTTTTTGCTGTTAATGTTTAAACTATTCTATAGATAAAGACATACTGCCCTGATAGGTTCATGCTTACTGTTTCCAGAGAGAGCAACTCTTAGTTTTACTGTATTGGATGCAGTACTAGTTTTTTTAACCAGAAGCCTTCTTGTCTGGCAGAGCATCAATTTGGGTTATGTGGGACTAGAGAAGGAAATATTTCTCTTGTTGTAGGGTTCCATTCTTTGCATTTTAGTTCAATTCAGTTCCACTAGCTTGTATCACAAATATATGAGAATTGCTGGGGTGGAAAGGTCATATGGGGAAAATAACTATGTGAAGAACGTAACTATCTTAAGTATTCTAACCAATTTGTTTCAGAACCATAGTTATATGTCTTTCAGAAGAAAATCTTAAAGGAATAAAAAAATATGTATAAAGAAATATAAAGGTAAAGATGCCTTTTAGCTACTATACATTTCAGAAGGAGTCTGCTGGAAATGTTGTAAGTCTTCACATTACAAAAGTTCAGAATAAGAAAGCACTAGGAAGGAAAATTACATTTACATGACAATTACAACTGACTGACCTTTCAACACCACAGGAGCACACAAGTGTGTTGTACATATATACAGTAAGCCCCACCATGGACAAACATACTTCTAAGAGTAAAGGGTATGCAAACCAGTTGTTGCAATTTCCCTTTTGCTTCAGCACCTTAAGTCAAGCTTAACCATAAAAAGTCAATTCTTCTCAAAGTTTGCTGCTTATGTCATTTGCAACACCTCTGTAGATACTACTGAATCCAAGCATACTTGTTACTTGTTACATATTTGCTAACACTAAAAAATAATTGGAGATAAAAGTCAAAAGAGATAGGTTTTTGTTCTCCAAGGAGTTCTATTTTTATTGCTGACTTTTATGCTGACATAATTTAACCCATGTTTGTTTGTGTTGTATCATAAGATGTAGGTTGAAATCCGGTAGTAATAGCAACTAGAGTACATCCCTTAAGTCAGTAAGGATTTGGTGAGTAAAATCATTCATAGATTAATGGAATTGAAATGGGCATATGAGGCCATTGAGTCCAACCCCTTGCTCAATGCATGAATCCAAACCAAAGAAGATCTGACAGATGGTTGTCTAATTACTCTTGAAAGTCTCCAACACTGGAGTGCTCACCACCTCACAAGGTAATTGATTCCACTTTCATACATAAATCCCACTGATTCAATGGACCTACTTTAGTTGCAATTTACTATCCAATATCTACTGTATTATCACTATAGTCTGAGTTACCAGATAAAATATATCACAATTTTATAAGCTAATTATAACAGAAATATTTCCTATGTACATCATAGCTCATATGATGTTGGTGGGACTGTCCTGTATCTTTTTAGACTTTTCCAACAGCTGTGTAAATTTTATAAAGTCTGGCAAACAAATGACAGCACATTTCTCCTTGTTAGAATTAACTGCCCACATCATCATCTTGTACAACATATCTTCAAAATATATATTCTTAACAAAATACTTTGGATTTGGATGTAATTGAAAGGTATGTCTGTTTGTATAGGACAATATTATGGCATGCTTTTTTTTACTGTCCTATCCTATAAGACATCATTCCAGATGTTCCTTGTTGTTTAAGAACAGTTTATGTTTTTATTACAAAACTGTAAATTCTTCAGAGAGTAACAGAACTAGTGTGATAAGTGGACCAGGATTTGGGAGACTGGGTTAAAATCCTTGCTTGCCATTTGCTTATGGCAGTGGTAAACGATTCTTTAAATACTGTATCTCACTCAGCTTGGAAACCCTATTAGGGTTATTATAAGTTGGGTTAACTTGATCATACACAACAAAAATAATTTCTCCACTGGAAGCCAGAGAAACAATACTTTGTTTGAAAATACTGGCAATGGAGAGAACTTTGAAGAAAGGAATTCAAATGTTTAATGGGAAAAGAAAGTTACAGTACTGTAATAAAAGAACAGAAAGATGGAACACTCCTCCACAAATAACACTTGTAATTCCAACAAGGTTTATTTTCAGGGTTTGGAGAAGCAAGTTAAGTTCATTTTACACTCAGAGGAAATTAAGTGGTGTTAGAGTTCAAGAGTTAAGACATACACAGTAAGACCCCGCCTTACAAATGCCTCAAGTTACATTAAATTCGACTTACAAAATGATTTTGTGCTAAAACCATGTCCCGATTTACACAATTTCCTATGGGTTTGCTTCGAGTTACAAAAATATTCTTTTTCCTATGTGTTTTCCTATGTTTTGATTTACATAAAAATAATTTTTCCTATGGGTTTGCTTTGAGTTACATAAAAAATCAACTTAAGAAAAAGCCTATGGAACAGACTTTTTCGTAAGTAGGGGTTTTACTGTATGTGCAAACATCCTATTCACGGTAGCTGCTTTCTATCGCTCCTCCTTGCCCTGCAGCTCTTGTGATTATTCTCTTACTAATGGCAAATTGTTCATGGCAAAGGAATTGCTTAATGTCAAGACAACTGCAATTCTGTTCCATATCATCAACCCATATTTTGGAGGATTATGATCATGTAGAAAGCATTAGTTTCTGCTCCGGGTGAATGAATCAGATCATCAGTTTGCTACAGGCTGGGAGTTACAAGGCCCAGGGTTCTCTACTGTTGACCCTTTTCAATAGTTTGATCTCTATAGAAGACTACTCAGGAGAGAAAAAATAAGCAAAATTATTATACTAACTTTGAGCATAACAGAACTTATTCAACTTGAACATATGTGATTAGTTATAATTATACGTAGGATAAATGCTGAAATGGATATAAAGTAAAATATTTGTCCCACTGATCCTAGTAGGGTTTACTGATTAATTTTACATGGTTATGAAAAGGTTTTCAGCATCCTTAATTACACATTTCATGGCATTAGAAGTGTGACATTCATTTAATTTGAACCCAGTATTAACTATATGAGGTTGAAATTTTCAGAAATTTTTGGGATAAGTCTCTAACTGAACATGCTCAGTATAACTTGTGGAAGCCAGGAAAAAGACAATGTAAAGATGTATTTCTGCCATCTTGAAATAGCTTCAATGACAACATTTTTGTTGATTTATGGGGGTGACAATAAAGCCAGGAAGCATCAAACAAACCAGGTTCCAGGAAAGTAGGTGTTCACAATCACCATGATATATTTCAGGGGTGTGTGTGTGTGTAACAGAACGTCTTGTGGAGATTGTGGAAAATTACTCTTTAGATTTTACTATTACAAGCTGAAATCCTCTCACAAATAGAGTAGGACCACTGAATGAGTGAAGATTGTGGTGAGTCAACTCTTATATAAGATCCATTGATTTAATAGGTCTACTCTAGTTGTGACTTACTATGCTATGCAGCATAGAATGTGGAAAGAAATTTCATTTTATTACTCGTTAGATGCTTTAAAAATAATGTGCCACATTACTTGTAAATGGCTCATTAGTTTTTTAAACAAAGACAGCCGTGTGATCCATATACAAAACAAGTGCAGGAGGAAGGCAATACCTTTATTGGATCACTTAAATCAAACATTGCACAAGCTTTCATGATTTTGTTGTGTTTTTGCTTGTTTATGGAACTACTGAGGATACCAGAAAAAAGCCGATCAGAGAGTAAACAAAACAAAAGACAAAAAAATGTGGTGGCACCTTAAAGGCCAACTCCTGTATTTTAATGTTAGCTTTCTTGGACCCAGTCCACATCATCAGACAGAAGAGTGGATAGCATGGTATACATTTATACATACAGTGGTACCTCGGATAAAGTCCTATTCGGATAAAGTCTGATTCGGATAAAGTCGTGGTTTTCATGCACATGTGATGCATCGCATAAAGTCCAAAACCACTAAAAAGGGACGTTATCCAAAGTATTTGGTATAGGAACCTCGGATAAAGTTCATTTTTTGGACATTATCCGATGCATCACCCATTTGATTTGGATTAAGTCCAAAATCGGATAAAGTCTAAACTTGTGGAACGGAGTTTGGAATTTATCCGAGGTTCTACTGTATCTGGTATAGAGACTCAGAGTGGCTGGGCAAGGTTCACTGGACATGGAAATCAATGAGTTATTTACAACCAGTAAATCACGGCCCTAGGTAATATTCCTAATTGATTTCAATTTGGCTATAATTGGTGCACCTAGTGGGTAAACCAAAATTATTTCCCCCAATTACATGATGCAGGGTACTGGAGCTTGCATTGCCCCTTCCTCTGGCCACAAAAGAAGCTAAAGTCTCAAAAAGGGCCATTTGGGGGTGGGATGTGTTTCCTGTGTTTAGTAAATCAGGGATGATACCAGATACAGCCTGCTGTTTTTCACAATTCACCTCTAAGCAGCAAAGTCTGGCAGAACATCTTGCCACAAACCTTTGGGACTTTCATATATAATTTTCCTACCTTATCCACAAGAAATTGATGCATGCCTGAAGAAGTGATCTTGAAACATGAAAGCTTGCACAATGTTCAGGTTTTCTAAAAGTGATCCAATAAAGGCATCGCCTTTCTCCTGCATTCATTAGTTTTTGTTACTTAAAGGCAGTCTCACCTTAGGATTGGTAAGAGAATGGTATCAACACCAAAAATTCCCGTGGCACCATTTCATGTGGCCCCCATTCCCAAGGGCATTCGGGAAACAAAATGGCCACCACTTTTGAAGCTGTTGGGACAAAATGGCCATCCTCATTGTGCAGGCAGGGCAAAATGGCTGTCTGGCCTTTGAAGCTGACTGAGAGAGCCTGACCCTGGCCTCTGGCTTGAAAAGGTTGGGAATCCCTGGCATAGGGAATTGAAATCTAACCCCAACAAATATAACCCTCCAACTGCCTGCACAAGCATGAATATAACAGATGGTGAAACCGAGGCAACACTTCATGCATTCGATGGAATGAACTCTAGTCCACACAATTTGTGAGCTGTCTAGGAGTTTTTGTTGCTTTGGAAAGCAAGGCAGACACTCCTAATTAACACACTGTGAAGCATTTAATACTATTTGTCTTTATTCACACAAACACAGCTCCTGTCACTCAGTCATATTACCTCATATGTCGGCAGTGTGCATCTCCAAGCAGCGGTTAAATGGATTGTAATGGTAAATTACATGTAGCTTAAAAAGTAAATACCCAAGAGACAGATTTTGAAGCTGTTGGCTTAAATCTGAGGAAAATTTAGACTAAATGCCTGATAACATCGCTCGACAGCCAGCTCTTTAAAGCTGTGGCAGACTTCCCCAAGGGAAAAGTTTAAAGTTCCACTGCTTGGGCAATTTCAAATTAGACTGAATCAAGGAGTTCAGAATACACTGTAGTGGGCAGTCTTGTATTGGCTGATGATGTTTAATGTGATCTAACAAATCCTTTCCCTTTCAATTTTATGTCTCAATGTACAAAGTTTTTATAACACTCCCAAGTTGATATTTAACTGTATCATAGCAAATACAGCTCTTTCAAATCCTCTTTTTCTAACATGGTCACCCACTTCTCCTAACATGCTCACACCCAAATATTATTTATTTTATAAACAATGCGCAAAATTCAGCTTTCTAAATCAAGCCAGCTTAAAGGCTATGATGTAACCAGGAGTGGAAAACTGCTAGTAATTAAAATGTTCCTGCTTCAATCCCAGGGCTCACATTGTACATGCAATCAGTTTCATTATGTGTGAGTTGTGCACATACCAGGACAGTTTGCTGGCAACTGACATATTTCTGCTTGCATTTTGGGACTTGTTTTACTGGGGTGAAATAAGACTGCTTCTGTGTGAGTCATGTGAGCCCCAATATCAAAGCAGGAACTCAATAATTGCTAGCAATCTTCCCTACCAATTATATCATCACCCTTGTACAGCAAGGTTTGGGCCAATGCCATTGATAATTATAATTTGTATTCATGCTCAATTTATTGTTCCTATTAAATTTTTCTGTAATCAATTTTCTGTGGCACAAGTTAAAATCTGGAGGAGGTTTACATATTCCTTCCCAATTATACCAAATCACATAATTATCAAGCAAATATTTTCCAGGGAAGGATACTGAAGGCACACAGCAGGACATAACTATACAATACTTTATGGTGGCCATTTCCAAATATCAGTCTGTTTTTCTAAATTCATCCAATGCAAATAGGACTCTTTCCCACATTTTTAGACACTAATAAATATATTTAAGCTACATGTGTTATTGGCAAGAACATCTCAAAGTACAGATGGTGAAACTGATCTCTTTATTTGCCTGTCCTTTCCGTTCTTGGAAACGCTAAAACAAGTGAAAAAAATACAGAAATCAATGTTTTTCTGCCAAATCAATGTCAGTTTTAAAGTGGATTATTTCTCTTATGCTTCAGCGTTATTTGATTTAATCATTGAAAACTAAATGAAATGGTTGTTTACGGTTTGCTTTTGAAGCCAACTTGATGTAGAAACCTGAAGAGGAATGAAGCTAATCTCAATTTAAAAGAACAAAACAAAACAGAAATACAGAGTAAAACTAAAAGCCAAATAATACAATAACTCCATCCAGATTCAGAGATGGAAGGGCACTACTTTCAGAGGAAATGCTCATTATTCATGCTGGCATCTATGAGGCACAGAGCATCTTCTGATGATTAATGAGAGTGCATGTGATGCTTTATATTATGGTTCAGTCTTCGAACCATAGTAACAGGTCTCAGGCATCACAGTCTCTCTACAAGTGCTGCAGTTTGCAGGATAACGAACTGTAGGCCTGAGCTCCACAGGACAACTCCGTGTGTGACAGGCTACTGATACTTCTTAGATGGGTTGGATCCTAGTCACTGTTACTATTAATAATAATGATTTCATGTCAGAAATTATTCTGGGTTGAAATGTTTGTTTTTTGTTTGTTTGTTTTTGCTGGAGAAACTCCACTCAGGGGACACCCGAATGAGGCTCCTCTCATGTCCCCAAGATCTTTTCCCACTGAGGTGGTCCCTATTTATCTACTTGCAATTTCTTGCTTTTGAACTGCTAGGTTGGCAGGAGCTGGGACAGAGACGGGCACTCAAACCACCATGAAGTACCTGGGTCACGAACTGCCAATGTGCTGGCCCTTCCAGCTAACAAGGCAAGCTTCTTAACCACTGAGCCGCCACAGCGCACTGTTAACATTAGGGTTATACATTATAGCTCTGTGCCAGAAACTGCCTAAAAATCTTGCTAACCAATCGATAGGACTTCTTCATGGCCTGCACTTGGAAAACTTACTTTTTAAAATTACAATGTCCCAGGGAGATAAGTGTTCTAAATTGTGCTGTTAATGCTGACCAATATACCATTTCTTCCCTTTCAAACTGGAATACGTGCTTGTTCTCAAATTGACATATCCATCTGTTCTCAGTTTCTTTTTGTATTTGAAACCCAAAATAAATTTGTCATGCATGACTTCAAGTCTCTTTTTCAGACCCAGACAGGGATGTTAAGGTGAACTTTATGTGTATATTCCTAGACAGATGAGAAACCTAAATGAGGGGAACGTTCTGTATGTGAGGTTTCCCACTTATGAATGAAAGGATCAGAACCAAATGGGATGGATGTGGTACAAAAGGCCAGGGGACAGTAGGGGAGAAATCCCAGAACATTTAGGAGATAAGCAGAGAACATCAGTACACCTGAATTTAGCGAATTGACCAACCTATGACCAGAAAAGCAAAATATTGCAGATGAACTATGAAGACTGTAAATCAAGACTGGGATATAGGTTTTGTAAGTGTTGATGCTTCCTCTTGCTTAATTTTACTGAGCATGTGGACATTTTGGGGAGACTCTTCACCCCAGAATAAATGGACAGAAGCTCATCATTATGGAGCTTAGAAGGCAGTGCTCGGAAGACAGAAAGCAAGCCCTAGCCTAGGCCTGTAATGACATCATGAAGTAGCTGTAGAGAGGGAGAAAGTAGAGAAGATGATGTCTTTGTGAAAAATGGGGGGGGGGGGGACTCTCGAATGGGTGGTCCAAAATTTGCACAACTGACAAGACTATCTGCATCTTTGTAATTCTGAGAGATTTCCAACTGTTGGGAACACTGATGGGGTGAGAATGGGGTCGGTGTGACCGTGTCATCACCTGCCTAAATTCTTTCCCCCAGGATAAGGGCTATTTAGACTCCCACAGCTCCAAACTCCTGCCCTGTGAATAGTGCATCACTCCTGGGTCAGCCTCTCCTCCCCTCCGGTCCTGATTTCCATACGACGAGCCATGGAAGGTTTAAGTGTAGTAGCGTATGAAAATAAACTTGGTAGTTTGTTGGCAAGTTGGTAAGCAAAGTCCAAATTCCTTGGAAATAAGACCTAGGACGGTCTTAGGCTTTTATTTAAATAAAAAGTAAAGCATAGTCCGTAAGGCAAAACACTGCTCCAAAAAGCAAACCATAACACTGGCTAAGAGTAAAATCTGGTTCAGCAAAACCAAAATAAAATGTCCCATTTTTATCAAGCTTCTAAGTTGTTCCCTCTAACAAACTAATCTCTTAAATGCAGTATTCTAAATACTTGGTCCCTAGAAAATAACGAAGTGTGGTTATTCTCTAAGTGTAGCTAGTCAAGCTATCAAAAAAAATCTTGAAAGTCTAAAGATGCCAGAAAATTGTCAAAGTATCAAGGCTGGAATTTTATCTAAGTGCAGCCTCTGGAAATAAGACTAAGTTTGAAGACTCTTTGACATTATCTTCTTAAGGGGCGGCCTGCTAAGGCCGCATCTCGCTTTAGATGTCCATTCTCAGTCCCTTAGGAATGTGTTCCTTCCAACTTCAATGGCTTCTGCTGCACTTCCAAAAAAGTGTCTCTAAGCTATCTCTGACAGCCCTTTTTAAAGGGTGTTTTACAAGGTGTGATGTACCTGTTTTCCCATGGGAAATTGATGTCCTTGGGATTAGATCGTTATCAGGGATTGCCTATCCCCCAACGCCAAGGTCACTTCGAGGTTGATCCAAGGTCGCTTGAACATAGTCCTTTCCCAACTCTTGGGTGCTTGAACTCTTGGGGTCAAAGTGTGTGAAGCTGAGAATGTCCTTATAGGTATATTCTCATCTTGATAATTAAGTGCGCCACTAGAGGCTCTGTTTAAACTTGGCATGAAAATTATTATTATTAGGTGGCAAGTTGAGCAGCAGTGACATTGTGGGACAGACACCTTACAAAACACTGGATGCAAGCACAGGAGACTTTATTTCCATCCTTCCCAATGTCCAATCTTCCAATGTAGCATCTGCAATCAATTTCCCCCATGATTTAAGCATGTCACCAAACAAGAAACACTCACTGAAGAATTATATTTAGAACACTGAACCTAGTAGGACTGATTTACACAATGCTGTGGTTAGAACCGAGCTATTAATAACTCATTAAATATGCATCCATCAGTACTGTTCATAGGCAAACAGACGATTTAGCCAATACACACAAACTCTTTTCTTTTTGAAAATAAGTGAGAAAAACTACAGTTGCCCAATGTTTGAATAATCAAACTGCACAAATCTCTACAATACCACTGACTTCTGCAACAGTATATATAAACAGCATTTTGTATTTTTGGCCAATAATTCAGTCCAGTAAAATGCATTCTTCAGAACATTACTTATTATATCATCTCCTTGCCCTGCCCTCATTATACAGCGAGGAGTGCCTGGATGAGTAAACATCTCCATGGCAACACTCGACACAATTCGTGGTTTTCTAGCTATTTAGATCATGTCATCCACTGGCCAGGATGACCATGATTTAACTCTTGAACTGCAAACATCTGCTGTGGTCAGGGATGCTGACCAGCTGCAACAAATCAGTCAGCTCTGCCCATATCTAGACAGTTCTCTGACCACTTTGGTCCATGTATTGGTAATCTCTATGATTGATTACTTTAATACTCTCTACCTGGGATTACTCTTGAAATTGGTACAGAGACTTCAATGAGTCCAAAATGCAACTGCCAGACTAATTACTTGAACTCATAGATATGATAACATATTCCTGGTTCTGACATTGGTTACTTGTTGCAATCCATGCCAGATTCAAGGTCATACCCATCAAGTCACGGTTTTGCTAATCTGGGAGCCGGCCATGCATGTGCAGTACATTTCCAGGAAATGGGTTATTGTGCATGCGTGGCTGTCAGAGACAATGGCGCGCATGCACAGAAACCCCTGTGCATGTGCGCAGAAACCCCTTTGGCCAGGAAAGGGCTGACTGCGCATGCGTGGCCGTCAGAGGCAGTGGTGCGCATGCGCAGTAGCCCCTTTCCTGCCTTCCAAAATTACAGAATGGCAGCAGGAATGAGGGGGATGGAGCGCTGAAAAAGGGAAATCCTGGCCAATCCAGGATACTTGACAGGTATGTTCAAGGTACTTGAACTGACATACAAAGCCCTCTATGGTTTAGGACAGGCATGCTGGATACAGCCCCCAAAGCCATTCCACCAGGCACAGAATGCCCTTGCCAAACCAGGAAGTGAATACGGACCTTTCTGCATATGTGCATCCATATCCGTTTTTACTTTCTGTTTCGGCGTGGATGTCCTTGCACATGCGCAGAAGCATCTGCATTCACTTCCTGGTTTGGCGTGGACGTACTCACGGATATTCAGAAGCATCTGCACCAAACCAGGAAGTGAATACGGATGCTTCTGCACATGTGCAGAAGTGTCTGCACCAAACCAGGAGTAAATATGGCCACTTTTGTGCATGCGCAGAAGCAGCTGCGCTGAACCAGGAAGTGAATATAGACACACATGCACAAACACACCCTGTTCCGAGGGTGTTGTCTGGCCTGCTCAGCTGTTCTGGCTGTGTGGTCAGGCCCCCAGCCCAAAAAGTTTGGACACCCCAGGTTTAGGACTTTGTTAGCTGACAGAGTTACTTTTCCAAAGAAATATCTCCTACTCTGAGATCTTAACAAAATCTGCTGCTGAAGGCAACCACCTTGAGAAAGGCAAGAGTAAGCAATACTTGTAGGAGGGCCTTCTTGGTGGTGGCACTCTCTGTGTGGAATGACCTGCCCACTCAGATTCAATTGACTTCCTCTCTCCATTAAAAAAAAAGTTGCTAAAAACACACGTAAACAAAAAGACCTTTGCTAAGTTTGTCCCAAAGTTAAAAAGAGTTTATCTTATTGTTTTGTATTACTTCCCTGGATCTATAGGTTTTTGTATTACTTTCATGGATCTGTATATGCTTAGATAGGTCACACTTAGACAGCTACCAATATACTGTTTTCCCCCCATCTGGGTTCTTAATTATATGCATTTCTGTAATGTACTTTTTGTGTTTATTGTTGATTATTGTTATTTATGTTATATTTACTGTAAACTGTGTAGTGCCCATCAATAAATCTGACATTATACAAATATATATCTAAAAATTAGTTACTATAATTTAGTATCTGAGCCCTATACAAATAAAAATACAAAAGTTTTAAAAAGCAACTATATCTAACAATGAAAGTTGATCTACAACACAACCGTGTTCTACAAAGGAGAAACGTGTTAAATGGCATGCCACAGTAATGCCATAGAAGAATTGGCAATTAGACAAGTGCTATGTCTACTAATGCTCAGAACCAGAAAGCAATTATTTGTCTTCGCCAGACTGTGACGAAGGGGAAACTGACTTTATTTAGGAAATACTAATGCAAGCTAGATACAGTACTTACTATTCAAGAAAGGTAAGTTTTTTTTAAAAAAAATGTTCTAGTTACATTCAGAATTATTCTATGCATAGACATCTCTAGGGTATACACCCTTTGAACAAATTCTTAAATGTACCTACATATCTCAGGTTTTGGAGGGAAAAGATGCCAATAATTGTTGCAAGAAGCAACACTACAGTGCAGGCCACATCCCTGTCTCATAACATTGGTTAGACTGACTTCTTGATCACCTCTGTCAAACCAATTTAGATTTTATCATGATGACATAATTACCAGCAAACACACACACACAAAATCAACACAGCAACAAGGAAATTGTACCCATATAGAAGATGGCAGCCAAATTGTGTCTTAAGTAGTCTTATGAAGCCTTCAGGCTGTACATTGCTTTGAACAACAAAAATAAAATTCTTTCTGCATCAGTAATACAGAGATGAGGAGAGTTGTGAGACCATTGGGCTAAAGTGGAGGTTAAAAGGTCCTACCTTCTACTGTGGTGCCTCTCCCTTCAAATGTGTAGACCCCAACAAGAAATATGCTGCCCAGTGGTGGAAATAGCAATGACTGAGATCTAGTACCTCAATGGTCTCTTCTCCTCTTGTGAGCCATCCATGTTCCTTGTTTTATATGAAATTCCAGCATTTGGGGAGAACAACACAGACTAGATAAACACATCTGGCAGAAAAAAGCAAATTCCTTTCAAAGTAATCCACAGTGTCCAGTGATAAACCTATAAGGGAAAAACCACTTTCTGAGTCTGATTTTGCACAGAAGAAGGCCATGTTTTCACTGTTTCACTGCCTTGACTTCATCCATATCCCTTAGGATCTTAGCCCCATTTAGGTGCTTTCCTAACATGTGGAGAGTAAATCTAAAGAGGAATGTCTGCACTATCCTGGGAGCTCTCCAACTGAATGAGAACAAGATACTTCCAGAGTCCCAGATGATATAGAGATACTGCACAGGTAGCAAGGCTCTCTTCAGTCTCATAGGTCTTCAACTGTAGGAGAGCAGCAATGCTAGAAACAGAGGGAGGCAAAGCTGGAACTGCTGGTAAATAGTTACCATTTCTGAATAGCTGAATAAGGCTAATCTCTTCAGGGGTCTTCCCTCAGCAGAGGAAGTGTCAAGTCTCTCATCCCTATTTATGGCTTAGGGATGAGCAGAAAGCAAAAGCGCTGTCTACTCTAAAGGTCCTATCTTCAAAGACCCGCCACCACAGCTGATTAGCTCCTGAGCATAGCCCAAAGTCACCATGTAGCTGAGCAACAACAGAGGCAATTTATGACCAACACTGCCATTCAAAAAGAATGAAGCTCCTCCCTCCTCTGGAACTCCACAAGTATAGATGCTTCATATGAGCAAGAACCTGAGTCTTATTATTCCTGTACTTGCAAACTGAACCTAGAGATAGTGATAAACTATGGTTTATTTCTGACAAGAGAACAAGCCCAAGCTAGCTTTCTCATTACAATTTTAAGTTTATTATTCAATTCAGTTAGCATTACATCTGAATCTGTAACAAGAAAACCTCAACCATGAGTTATGAAGTTGGTTAGTTTTAACGAGCCATAGTGAAAATGATCCAGAATTTAGTGTCTGAAGTTAATGCAAAACTATGTTTAGTAAAACTCTCCTTATGGTTGCACTGAAGAAGATAAAGGCTAAATGTGTCAGACTGATGTTTGTCATTAATCAGTACCATTACGGTAAACTGTAATCTCCCATTAAGTCCAAGAGCAGCCGCAGCATATATTCCTAACAAGTTTGATGGCTGCTAGATGCAACTAACAAGTAGTCTCTGAGTCACACAAAATTATGCATACAATTATCATTTTATTCTTCAAGTTGTAGTGATTATTTATTACCAGTAGACAACTGTCACTATGAAACTACCATGTCCAGAATCCTATTGGTGTTTGCAAATTGATCAAATGCATGAGTATATTTCAGTTGTGCAATTGGATATGACCAAGGCATATGACCAAGATGCATCTGAGAACCTTGATAATTAGACACAATTAGCCATGATAATTTATACAAGTCTTATAAAAACAGGAGTGACAAGCTGGCTTATATGTAATAACTCAAGTTGTTCTACCATTTTACTTCAATATGATATCCTCTGACTGGCATTAACTCTCCATGGTTCAAGAAACAGGTGTTTCATGTCACCTTTTTCTGATCTGTTGAAAAGAGGATATCACATGGATTGAACATAGACCTTCTATACATAAAATATGCCTTATACCAATGAACTGTTGTTGCTAAGTATCACCTGTCATAAATAATCCTTTATGTTAGGACCTAGACAATATGTATTAAGGGTCTAGTTGCAGTTGATAGAAATTATTTGCTTAAAGGTTGAGAATCCAGCATCTTCTAACAGTGGGCATAAGCCTCCACACACTGTACTTGGCACAGTAACCTGAAAGAATTTAATTCTTCGAACTCTTCACCTCAGACTCACAGTTAGGAGGGGGGAAGCGAGAAGCAATGTATGTCTGACCTCATCCACTAGATGGGAGGGAAAGTTCAATGTACATCAATGCATTGAGATGTACCATAATTTGGCATCAGTCTGGCATGCAAATGTAAACATTCTATAGCACTAAGAGTACATTAACTATAAGATAATGACATATGTAGTCTAGTGGAGAATCTTATAAAATACACAAGCAGCTGACAATCCACAGCTGGGGGGAGGAGAAAGCTGAGAAGCTCCCAGCTCCGATGAGGAGAAACCTTATCAAGATGGCAATGACTTGATGCCAAGGAAAACTTCATGGGGGCGTCAGGCCCAATCCAAGAAGCCAATTAGCCAGAGAAAACAGGTAGCTATGAAAGCTGAATTTATTATGTTTCTTTCTTGCACTCATTGAATGCTCAGAGAGACAGGATTTTAAGAAGCAAGTTTTTAAATGTTGTTCAAATGCCTATTTTATAGAAGATAGCTCTTTTGCTAATAAAGAGATCCTATGCTGCTGAAGCGTGTTTTTTTCCAAAGCAAATAGGGAAAGAAAAAGAAGGAAGGTGAGATAAGAAATTTAACAATCTCTAAACAAAGAGACTATTGCTTTAATTTCCAAAGACTTGGAAACCAGAAGTCCTAAGAAGAAGGGTAGCTGGGCCTGCCTTTGCCCTTTAAGAGAAGGGGGACAAAGTGAAGGGGGAAACTTCAAAGAAGGTACAGGACCACAACTTGGCAACCAATTATCTCAGAAGGACATACTCATTCACCTTCTATTCTTCCCAGTGCAGTAAGGTGATAGGGAAGCGGCACTTACTTACAGGAGTCAAAGGAAACTGACTTCATTTATAGGGCCACCCTTTTCCCAGCTAATAAAGAGAAGCAGGGGAGCCACTTCTCTCACCCAATAATCTACTACAGGCCAAGGCAGAAGCTACCAAGACCAATGCACTTTGCATTTTGAAAGTTCCACCGTTCCCCTAAGTGATGAGACCTGGGGTGGCTAGCAGAAAATTAATCAAGGGTAAATCAGGTTAGAGTGCCAGCACGTGGTCACACCACGTGGGACGGCACAGATGGAAAGGAGCGGTGATGACATCACCAAATCATCACTGCCTTAAGGCAACTCTATAAATAAGCAACCTCCAAACTGCCCTGTCCTCAAAAACCCTGTCCAGCTCCTGCTAATCGAAGGCTGTAGTTGCCTTTAGGGATTCAATCTACCTCATGTTTGTTCTCTGTCTTTTCTTGCTGCTTTCTATCTTTCCAAGTATCTTTATCATTTTCTTTTCCAGAGAATCTTTCTTTCTCATGATGTTCCCAAAGGATGACATCCTCAGGATCCACTTGTTCATCTTGCTGGCAGTCTAGGGTATTCACAAAACTCCCCTCCAGTACCATATTTCAAATAAATCAGGTTTTTTCCCTTTCAGCTTTCTTCTCTGTCCAGCTGTCATACCTGTAGATAGTAACCAGGAATACAATGGTGTGGATGATCTTGGCCTTTGACTATGATGACACATCTTTACTCTTCTGGGCACTATTGTCTATTTCAGTGAGTCTTATTTTCTTACAATAAGTCTGAAGTATGATACCCTCAGTTTTGTTATTTTAGCTTATACTGAATGCTCAAGATTGATTTGACCTAAAACCAACTTATTTGTCTTCTTGAAGGTCCACAATTTCCATAAAGCTACCCTTAAACATTAAATTTGGAATGAATTGATTTCCACCCATCAGCTTTCGTTGTTGTCCAGATCTCACAAACATACATAGTAACAGGGGTGTTATCACCTATCCCCCAAAATCAGGTTTTATTGCTGCTATTTAGTGCTATTATCTATAATGGTGTAATCTAAAATGTTATTTTAACAGGTTCATTCCTTAAAAGAAAAGCTACATAGTGAAACTCTTCTGCTAGTTTTTTATAGAAAGAAAATCTCATCAGGACATGATGTCTTTCCACATCAGTGTGCCTGTCACATTTTAGTTTCCCAGTCCTCTCAAAAAACAATAAAGCAATAACTACAAAGAGTGATGGCAGTGTATACACATGTTCTTTTTTAAAAAAAAAATACAAAAAGCCTGGTTGTCTCCAAGGTGCCTCAGGAAACAAACGTCCCCCTGGAAGTGCTAGAAAATGTGTGAATACATGTAGCATTCTGCACACATAAACGACTGCTGAAAACCCTGATCTCTGCCATTCTTCTTATCAAGCTATAACACCTCAGAAATAACCCAAAAGCACATGTCCCAGAAACTGGGTGGGAATTGATTTAGTGCTACTGGTTTTTCTCTGGCTGTCTTTCCACAACTGGCAGCCTCCTACATTTGTCGGTAAATACATTTAGGTATTCAGTAGACTTTGCTGGATGGCATAGGAGGATATAAAGCAACTATCATCCCTTGATCTGATCATGTGACAATGAATGGATCAAATGCTGTTAGCTGTGATAAGATTATTGCTAAATGGGTTTTCCTCCATTTCTATCAAAATAACTGATGAAAGAAATTAAGGCTGACATTGGTAAGTCACATTCTGAATTTCTGAAACATCATGATAACCAACTATTTTAGGGCATGGTCAAGTAACAAAAACAGTTACTATATACAGCTCTTTGTTTCACATGTGAGGATTTTACAAATTATTCTTATTCTTTTGCTTACCTTCCTCGCCAATACAATACCTTACTGCTCTAATAACAAACCTTATAAATATTATCTGTTGTACTTCATCATTTATTCCTGCTAATTTTGTTCAAAGATTCTCCTCTATTTCAGTAATTTATTCAAGCCCTCATCTTCTCCAGCTTTCAGGTCCTTCTAATGTAAATGGCATTTACCTACTGTAAATATATCAAGCTTCATAGAGACATTACAATAAGACACATGTCACATTTAATGTAGAGACCTCATTAATCATTTCCTTCCCCTTCCCTTTAATACAATGCATTTGGACTATATTTTTGAAGAGCATGTTGGAAAAACTAAGAAACTGAAATCTAGTAAGGTAACAAAGACACAATTAATCTTTGTAGTAATATGAATTAGAACTCATAGAGGAATCATATCAATACTTTATTACTGTCTGCAAGGCACTGATGGATTAAGTCAAAAGGACATCAGAATGGTATGACAGGGGTGTGTGTCAAGATGGAGAGCTGAGAGGAGTGAACTTTCTTCTGCTCAGAAAGGAGGGTTACGAAAGTGGTTGTTAAAAGCGATAATAGTTCCTGAGACCTTGAAAAAAATGGACTAGAACACTTATAAGAAAGAATAGTAGTGGAAATTACCTTGATTGGTTTGAAGTTGTGCCGAGAAAGGGAGAAAACTGTGAGTTTCGATCTTGGAGAGAGCGGGGGATGGGCGTTCCTTAATGGCATCGACTCAATAAACCTTTTAGTTGAAGAATGGACGGTTTGGAGAAGTGTGTGGAGATCGGTGTGCCGGCAAAGTCCGATAGAAACGCAAGCAAACAGACAAGCGGGCGAGCGGATTGAAAAGGGTAAGCCCGGCGGGGATTCGAAAGGGGGAAGCTGAAGCGAGCCTCGTTCGGCCTCGCAGGTTCCTTCGACTGGAGCCGCGCGGAGCCAGAATTGGCTTAAGCGGAGAAGTGGAGAAGACCCGACGGTGAGCAAATTTGGAAAAATAGGTGGGGAAGGAAAAAAGGAGAACAAAAGTGCAGCAACTGGGACCGGATTTTTTATTCTTTTATGTCAGTGGTGCTTAGATAAGCCAGGGCCAAGCAACGGTGATAATACCAGGATTTCCCTTTTTCTTTCTTTCTTTCTCTTCTTCATTATTATTTGAGTTTTGGACCTTTAAATCTGCGTATTAAAAAGGAAAGAGGAGGAGGAGGAGGAAGAAGAAGAAGTTGGATTTTTGGAGAACTGGGACTGGTTTTGTCTTGTACATTTTTTCCGAGGCTTAAAAAAGAATAAGACGGCACTGGGACCCTGAACTGTGCTGTGAGCGGTAAAGTGTTGTTTTCTTTGAGTCTTGGAGGGTGGACGGCTGACCTTGTTTTTGCTTTTTGTTTTTGCTTTTTTGGCCTGGAATAGTATAAGATTTACTTCAGTGTGGCTTGAATATATGGGGTTTTTTCTGTTTGGTTTTTTTCTTTCTTCTTTTTTTAAGTTTGGACAGTGCTTGCAAGTCGTAACAGTAACACAGAGTAAAAGCCTTTGGAAGAGAAACAAAATATCAGTTTTTCGTGGGACAAACATTGAAGATTTTTTTCTTCTTGCTGTTGTTTGTTTTTGGACCCTTTTTTCTCTTTTTTCTTTATCTCCCTTTCCATTGGGGGATGAAGAGTAAGGACTAAATAGGGAATAAAGTAGAAGAACAGTGATCAAAATTCTTTTGAGTAGGATTTTTTTTCTTTCTCCCTCTCTCTTTTTCTTTTTTAGTTCTCCTGGGGGTAAAATATTAACATTTAAGAAGGAAATTAATTTGGACTGAAATGGGATTTTTTCTTTTTTCTTTCTTTCCCATCTCTATATCCTTTTGAATTTTGGTGGATATATATACATATGTGTATATGTACACGCATACGTAGGTAACACACACACACACACACACATATATATATATATATATATATATATATATATATATATATATATATATATATATATATATATATATATATATATATATATATATATATATATATATATATATATATATATATATATATATATAGAGAGAGAGAGAGAGAGAGAGAGAGAGAGAGAGAGAGATTTGACAGAGGGGGAGGGAGGGGGAGGGGAGGGGAAAATAAAGGTCTAATATTATATTTGGATATAAGAATATTAAAATTTGTTAGAGTTAATACAAAAGGTAGAGGTAAACAGTAAATTGTTTATGTAAATTGTTAACATCACTTGGATGAAACGGCAGGGGAGAGGGAGAGAGAAGGAGAAGAAATTGGGCTGGACAAGAGTGGAGAGACCGACATCTTCAGACAGGAGTTTCAGAAGGCTTATAAGGTTAGAGGAGGAAGAGGACGAGATGAAGAAAACAACGCAACAAGAGATGAAGGATCTGGAGGAGCAAGAGACGGTGAAGAAGATAGCACAACAACTACAACATCAACAGCAGCAGAAGATAACAACAACTCCAAATACGATTGCACCAACTGCAGTAAAAACAATTGTTATAACAACTGCAAAGGTAACAACAGCAACAACTGCTACAACAACTGTAACAACTACAGCAGCGACAGCAGTGACAACACTGACAACAATTGCAACCACAGCCACAGTAACAATGCCAACAACATTGGTAATGAAGGGGGGCAAGGACTTAAATCTGATTTTGAAAGATTTAATGAGAAGGTTGATAATCTGGAATACAAAATTGGGAATATGTTGGCTCAAGATAAACAAGAACGAAAACAAGATATGCAAGATATGCTGGCAGACATCTTGAAGGGAATTGATGGTTTAAAAAAAGGACAAGATAAGCTTAAAAAAGAACAAGATGTCATAAAAAAGAACAGGCAGCGATTAAAGTGGAGGTCATAGAATTGAGAGAGAGAGAGAGAGAAAGAAAGAGAAAATAAGGTTGGAGATCATGAAAAGAGATTGGAAATGGTAGAAGAACATCTAAGACGAGCAAACGTCATAATTAGAAAATTGCCAGAGAATTCCCCAGATAAATTAAAAGAAAGAATAGTGAAATGATTGGATGAAATTATGGAAGATGGTTTTACACCGCTGGATGTTGTAAGTGTATTTAGGTTGGGCTCAAGAAAGGGTAAAGCTGGGTCAAGGAATGTGTTGTTAAAATTTGCTAATGTGTTAGATAAGCTTCACTTAATGGCAATTATTCGGGAAAAAGGTGCAGAAGTGTTAAAAATTGAAGGTTTTGATATTGAAGTTTACAACGATATCCCAATTGAGGACCGCTTATGGAGACAATCGATGAAACCAATCACAAAGTGATTCCAAGATAAAGGAATAAGGTATAATTGGAAATTTCCACGTCAATTAAGTTTCTTTTACCTGGGTAGACATTATATGATAAGCGAAGGTCCTAATGTTTTGGATGTAATGGTGGATGCAAAGTTGTTGGAAGCTGGAACTAAAGAGTGGTTTGATTTGAAGGAAGAGTTGATTATATCTGGTGGATACACAAGGCGGGAGAACAATGGTAATGAGAATATGCCTAAAGGTGCGGAAGGAGGAACTATTCTGGGTGGAGACTAGGTTCAGGCCTCATTGGTGCTCGCTCAGTCTGTTGCACCTCCCCCCTCCCCCCTTTGTATTTCAGAGGCTACTTGTAAAGAAGTGGGGAGGGTTAGTAGTAGAATGTGTAGTGTGTATTTTTTAGTTATTCTTTTTTTCTTTATTTGCTTAGGGTGGAGGAAGTGTTACATGTTAATCCCACAGGAGGAAGTGGGAAATGCAAAAAATTAGGGGAGGAAAATAATAGCTGAGAAATATAAAAGTTATATCATGGAATGTGAAAGGTCCTGGTTGTCAGGTGAAGAGAAGGAGATTAGAAGCAGCACTCAGAAAAGATAGACCGGATATAATCTTTCTGCAGGAAACCCATCAGTAATCGGAAGAAACCAACAAGTTGTTCTTCGGATGGACTCAGTTTTATGAAAAATCATATGGTACCTCAAAGGCCAGAGGTGTAGTGACTTTGATATCAAATAGGTTGGGATTTGAGATGGTAAAAAGTATTTCAGACCCAGAAGGTAGATATCTGATAGTAAAGGGGAAAATAGATGAGGAGGAGATAATGTTGGTGAATTTGTATGTGCCAAATGAACATCAAAATAGTTTTTTAGATAAGGTGTACCGAATATTGGAGAAAGAAAAAACAATAAAAATGATTGTAGCTGGAGATTTTAATTTAGTAAGATCAAATATAGATAGTACAAATATAGCAAGAAGTGGGGGAGGAAATAAAATGCATGTGTTAAACAATTGGTTGAAATCTCTAGGGTTGAAAGATACACGGAGGGAACTTAAAGGATTGGAAAGGGTTTATACATTTTTTCACAAGTCTACAACACGTACTCCAGAATAGATTACATATTTGTTACTGACAATTTGATAAGAAATTTAGAAGATATAGAAATCGGAATTTTTAAAGTCTGATCATGCAAAAGTATTGCTGGAAATAAAAATTGATGCTACAAAGATTAGGAAAAACTGGAGATATAATGCTAAATTGTTCAAAGATATAAAGTGTAAAGAGCAAATGGTAGAAAAATGGGAAGAAAATTGGAAATGGAACGATACAGGGGATGTTAGATTCGGTATTGTATGGGATACAATGAAAGCAATGTTCAGAGGTGAAATTATCAGGTTGGTAAATATTAAAAATAAACAGCTAAAAAGTAAACAAGAAGAAATTGAAAAAGAGATTAAATGGTTGCAGGAGAAACATGCAATAACCAAGGATTGAAAAATTTATGAAAGAATGCAGGGCTTAAAGAAGGAATTAATAGGAAAAGACATTGAAAAAGTGAAAAGAGATTTGGTGTATTTAAAAAGGGATTATTTCGAGCATAGTAATAAAAATTCAAAACTTTTAGCTAGAGCAGCTAAGGAAAAAAGAAGCAGAAGAGAAATAGGGACTTTAGTAGATAAGGAAGATATAAGATATAACAAAATTAAAGATAAATGTAAGGTGGTCAGAGAATTCTATCAAGAATTATATTCTAAAAAGAAGGTAAACATGGATAAATTAAAAGATAAATTGGGAATGCAAATCAAAAATAAAATAAGTCAGGAATATAAACAAAAAATGGAAGAATTAATAACTGAAAAAGAGATAAAAGAAACAATAGCTAAATTAAAAGCAGATAAATCACCGGGGGAAGATGGATTACCTGCAGAATTCTATAAAGAGTTTAAAGATATAGTAACCCCAAAATTATTAAAATTGTACAATGGTATACTTAATGGGGAACAGATACCACCATCTTGGTATAGAACAATAATTGTTTTGTTACCAAAACCAGGAAAAGACCCAGAAAAGGTAGAGTCATATAGGCCTATTTCTCTGATAAACCAAGATGCTAAGATTTTTACGGCAATACTGGAAGGTAGATTCAACAGTTTCAAGGATAAATATATAAATAAAGATCAGGCTGGATTTGTGAAAGGTAGGCACATGGCAGATTTAGTAAGGTGAGTTGTAGACTTGATTGATGCTGCAGAGCAAAATAAGGAGAAAGTTGGGTTATTATCATTAAACATCTTCAAGGCATTCGATTCCTTGCAATGGATCACAATTAACGAGATAATTAGAAGTTATGGATTTGGTGATAGGTTTATAAAAACAATAGAACAATTATATCAACAAGGATACGCCAATATTAGGGTTAACGATGGTTTTACAGAGGAAGTGAGATTAGAGGCTGGGACAAGACAAGGATGCCCTTTATCACCAATATTATTCATTATGGCGATGGAAATATTAGCAAATACAATAAGAGAAGATAAAAGCATTGAAGGAATAATGGAAAACAAAATTAGTTTATATGCGGATGACACTTTGATAATTATGAAACATCCCAGAAGGACTTTGGAAAGAATTCAAGAACATTTAAAGGAATTTGAACAAATAACAGGTCTGAGGATAAATTGGGATAAATCTGAAATGATTTTAAGTAATATTGAAAAGGACGAGCAAGGAAGAATAAGGGATGAATTTAAACTACAGATTAAAGAGAGTTTGAAATACTTGGGGATAAATATCTCTAATAAATTGGATGATTTGAAAAGATTAAATTATGATAAACAAAAGAAAGAATTTAAAGATAAAATTTTGCAATACCAAAAATTAAGGTTGTCTTGGTTCGGCAGAATAGCGTTGGCTAAAATGATGTTATTACCAAAATTAAATTTTTTGTTTGATGCCTTATCAATTCACCTGACTGACAAAGAAATTAAGGAATTTCAAAAATTATTAAATAATTATTGTAATGGGGGACGCAGACCTAGAATTTCAAAGAGAATGTGGTATTTATCTCAAAAAGAAGGGGGTTTAGGAATTCCTAACTTAAATAATTATTATAAAGCATTTCATATAAAGAATGTAGTTAAGATCTTAATGAAGGAGCCGGTTATTTGGGAGGAAATTGAAATGAAGGAACTAAAGGAAGTGGGTAAGAGCATTTTTTTAGATAAGGAAACATGGAAAACACCAGTTAAAAATAGAATGCTGAGGTCAATGTTGGGAGTATGGAAGAAGGTTAAAACGAAATTATTTCCAAACATTTCACCGATAATTGATATAGAAGACCTGAAAAAGTTTCCAATAAGAATGGATAATGAGATGAGAGAAATTTTGTTGGCGAATGGGATTTTCCTGCTGAAAGATTGGATACAAGTCTGTAGAGATAAAGTGATGAAACGAGAGCTACACACTCAGATGAAGTTGAATTGGTTTCAGACAGCAATGGTGAACAAGTGGAACAATAACTATTTGAGGGATCAGAGCCTGGAAAGACATAGGACCGAATTTGAGGAATTAGTATGGAAGATAAGGAAGAAAGAAATTGGAATTAAAGGAATGGTTAGTAAAATTTATAAAATGATAAATACAGAGGGTAATCCACAAGAAATATTAAGAAATACATGGGAACAAGACCTGAATATGAAGATAACAGAAAAGGAGTGGCAAAATAAATGGAGAAAAAGAATTATGAGATCTTTGTCGGTCAGGGTAAAGGAACATAATTTCAAAATGTTATAGAAGTGGTATTTGACCCCTATGAGACTACATCAGATGGACAAAAAGAATAACAAAATGTGTTGGAGATGCAAAAATACGTTGGGTACATATGTTCATATGTGGTATGAATGTAAGGTGGTAGAAAACTTTTGGGCAAAAATTGAGAACAAGATTGATAAGATTATGGGATTGCGTCTCAAATTGGGGCCAAATAACATTTTGCTGACGGACATAGATAATATGAGTTTAGACAATGATAAGAAAGAACTGTTGTCTATAATGCTTGTAACAGCTAGAATGTGTATTGCAAAAAATTGGAAAAATGATTTAGTGCTAAAGATGGAGGAGTGGTATAAGCAGATGTGGGATCTCGCATTGAATGAAAAATTAACATGGGAGTTAAATTTTAAAAAAGGTATAATAAAAGAAAATAGATTTTGGAATATATGGCGACAATTTGTTGATTATTCATTGACGAGAGACGGAATGAATAAACTGGCATCAGACCAAATGAAATTTTGGGCACAATAGAAATCAATGGGAAATTCCACATCCTCCAGGGCAATGTATATAGCACAGGGTGATGATGTATGTAATGTGATGATGTATATATTGTATTTTGGAAAATACTTCGTAAATGTTAAAATGGAAGTATAATGGTTTTTAGTAAGGTTGAATAGTTGAATAAAAACAAAGTATGGATATAAAAGTAGAGTTGAAATAAGTAAACAAATTACTAAAATTACCTACGTCCACACGCACTTAGAAAAAAAACGTGGAGGCGAGGACGCGACAAAATAACCACTTCCATACAATAAATAGATTTCCTGAAGAAGGAACAATAAGTTCAGAAACGTCGTATTAACTAGTATCGACTTAGAAAGATTTTTGGCAACAGCTGACTAGTGATTGTATTATACTTTACCCATAGAGGAATTATTTTCGTTACATATTTCCAGCCTTGTGTTACCAGTTGAATGAGAACTTTTTACCCGTGGAGGAATTATTTATGTTGTAACCTTTTGATGAACAATATATAAAGCATCATATTTTTGTGAATACACTTTCTGGAGAATTTACTCTACCAAATGGTTCCCTCTTTCTCTTCGTGGTTCATATGACTGCCACCTGGGCTCCCAGCTTTCAGTGATTTAGTGTTAGTTTTAGAAATTTGAGTACGTGGCACTGGGGAGGGTATTTAAAATTTTTAAATTTTAACAATTTAATATTTTAACGTTTTTTATCCTATTGTTTTGTAAAGTTTTTAACTGTGGTGTGTTTATATGTGTAAGTCACCCTGAGTCGCCTCAGCAAGAGGGCAGCAGTAAACATGTGATTAAATAAGTAAGTAAATAAATAATTTCCACCTACAATCTTCCATGCCCCCATTCAAAACTTGCTGTTGAATATTTCCAAAGACTATGGAAAAGATTTTTGGAAACGAAAGACAAGGCTGCAAGTTGAAGGTGGGGGGGATCCTTTTTGCTAGTGCAGAGGTGAAGCATCTCTCTAGTCTACAACCAGTCTTCATTAGGCCTGTCAGCTTCCCTGCAGCGCTTTTGTCTGATCAATGATTGAGCTATCTCTGATCTCTGGAGATATTCATCATCCACCTATGCTAAATAGGTTTCTTCTACTTCAAAAAAATTGCCAATAGTTGCAGAAGAATGATTGTAATACCTCACTGGAATGTGGGTGGCAAGGGAGTGGTCCTAACACTTACTTCTCCAATCCCACAATGCTTGTGGAAAAGTTCATCCTCCATCTGTGTAAGCAATTGTCTTAAAAGTCCTCACCGTCACATAAATTTTGCAAAATCATGTGTGTATATTAGTGTGTTCATATCAGGAATTGCATGAGATTGTCCTGCTCAGCTGAGAATGAAGCCTTCCTCGCTAGTGGAATGCAGACCTCAATGTGCCTGTCCAGAAACAATTTGTCCCTCAGACTCCCCACTGTTGGTTCCTTACTGCTTCACAAATATGTGCTATTCTGCTAATAGAAATACATTGTTGGTGGATTTGACTCAATACAACTAAGGTTATTATTTATTTAATTAGTCACATTTATGCTGCCGCCCTCTCGCCTAGGCGACTCTGGGCAGCTTACACGTATAAAAATCACAACACAGCTGTACAAAACAATGAAATAAAAACATTAAAATATAAAACTTGCTGCACCAGCCAGGTCTAAAGGTGTTTTGTAAAGGATAAAAGCTCCACCTGGAGCCATAGCTCAGTCGGCATGAGGTTCCATAGGGCCGGAGCAGACATAGAAAAGGCCCTCCTTCTCGTGATAGAGAGGTGAGCCTCTCTAGCCGATGGGACTATCAGGGAGCTCCTCTGGTCTTCTCTAGTGGCATAGGCAGATGTCCTTGGGGTGATGCTGTCTCTTAAGTACCCTGGTCCACTACTATGTATTTATATTTATTTTGGTTAATTATATCCCACCCTTCTGGCGTGAACGCCACCCAGAGTGGCTAAACAACAAAAAGAAAGCTATCTACCAGGAGAGAGTGATCTCAGCAATACCACAATGCATAAAACACAGCAAATACAAAAAAATACACTAAAATAGAGACACATTCTTAAAAACCACTAAAACCCCACCAACACCCTACCTCCCTAGCCCCTTAAGAAAATTAAAACTAAAATTTAAAAAGATAAAATCCATACAAAGAGCATTAAAAGCAAATAACAGATACAAAAAATTCACAGCAATGAAGCAATTAAACCAGCCAGTGGGCCTGAGTCGTTCCACCCATCAGATCCCATACCTGCTGGCATAGCCAGGTCTTAAGTTCCTTTTTAAAGGGGGAGCAGCTCATTCTGGAGGCACAGCTCAGGTGGCAAGAGGTTCCACAAGGCCAGGGCAGACACAGAGAAGGCTCTCCTCCTGGTCCCCATCTGATGTGCTTCTCTTGTCAAGGGGACCACCACAGAGACTCTCTGATCTGCCCTTGTGGGACGGGTAGAATACCTTGGGACGATGCAGTCCTGTAAGTAACCCGGTCCACTGCCATGTAGGGCTTTAAAGGTAAAAAACAGCATCTTGAATTGCACCCAGAGGCAAACTGGCAACCAGTGCAGCTCCTGGAGCAGTGGAGAGGCACAAGTGTAATGCCTCCACCCCATCACCACCTGGGCAGCCACATTCTGAACCAGCTGCAGCCTCCGAATGGTCATCAAGGGCAGCCCCATGTAGAGCGCATTACAATAATCCAATCTGGAGGTGACCAGAGTATGAGTGACCATGAGCAAGGAGCATGTAGGGCTTTAAAGGTCATTACCAGCAACTTGAATTGCACCTGGAGGCACACCGGTAGCAAATGCAGCTCCTGCAACAGGGGTGAGGCATGGGCATAATGTCCACACCCCATCACCATGTGGGTAGCCCTGATGAATTCTTTATACATGATCCAGATTTCATAAGATTTACAGATGGATGGATGAAACATTGGTAGGTTGGTTGGAAAGTTAAGAGTTAAGGATTCTCTTCTTGCCTTATAGCTGAATATCTTTAAATAGGCTGTATTCTGTGACTCAAAGGTGCCATGAAGAACTCAAGGAATGTGGACCCCGAGAAAAGGTTCCCCAAGCCATATTGTTAATGTATGATGCCTAGAATAATCGCTGAAATGCTTACTGTTATATATTACGTCTTTTTAGGGTCTTTCTAAAGAAGACTAATCTAAGACGCTATTAAGATATTTCAATCTACTAGCTCACCAAACTCATTAAAAACCCAATAGAATAGCAACTGAGAACACATGTCAGAGTGCAAGCATGAGATTTAATTTAACCCAAAGTACCTAACAGTGATAAAACACAACACTGAACACTCATTTGAAGTCCATTAGATATTATTTAACTTGCATACTAAGTTCATTTTGTGGCCCATGTATGAGTGTAATTATCCGAGATAAGTACAATGACTTTTTTTCTCATTTAATATTTTACTTCTATAATCAGTGCATAATTTCATTCTACTTTGTTGCCTCTAAACTTCATTTTTCCCCAGTTAAAAAAAAGATAAACACTTTTAAGAAGGAGAGTATATGACAGTTCACCATAATACAGCTTAATCTTGGACTTCTGAAGCAGCCTCTCTGTTTGGGAAGAGGTTTGAAACAAAGCAACAACAACAAAAAAAACCCCAACATATTACAGGTTGACCCTTAAACAACATGATGGTCAACCCTTGAACAACATGATGGTCAAGGCAGTGACTCCCCATGAGGATGAATATCTGTGTTCTTCTGGGGCAACTATAGCTGGAGCTGATGGAGTCCATCTGGCTTGCTCCATGGGCCACCATGCTCTGCATTCCCTTTTTATCCAGCCGGCTCCCATACTGTTGGAAATGACAGAGCTACTCTTGAAACTGCTCTGATTCTGCGCCACCTTAGTGGCTGTGAACCCTGGTTTTCGGTTTGATACGGTTTTGTCATACATGTTATACAACTTGAAACCGATCTCCCGCCTAGTTGATCAGAATTACTTGAGATTCTTCTTGCTGTGCTATAGTGGTTTTAGGTTTAAGAGGGAAGGGTTGCTAGCCTGATGCCAAAAGAAGGACTATCCATTCTTCTTTTGAAACATAATATGTTCATTTGTTTCCAGGAAACAGAAATGCATTAAAATTGCTTCTAGACATTTCATTACTAGAATTTCATAGCATTATTTTCAACACTTCTTTGCTACCCTAGAAACGGAAATATGCTCTATTTTAAAAGCAATACACAGAAGAACACTCAACAGAGACTATAATGCAGTGGGTGAAAGTTTATAACATTTTCTGAAAGTATCATTTATACACTTCATTCATGGATGGCACTATAACTTATTATTTTAGACTCTTGTTACTTGCAGTTCATAGAACTGAACTGCAATAAGCTGCATGAATAGCACACATTAGATGAATGTTTTCTAACAGATGAATGAAGGACAACTATTCCACAAGTGCTGGTGTGTTTCATTGAAACTGGGCCTGTTTGGTTGTCTGAATCATATTTTTGGTAACTCACATGTTTTAGTCCCTGCTAACCAGACAAATAAAAAAGATGATCTGTAAATCCATGTATGTATGTATGTATGTATGTATGTATGTATGTATGTATGTATGTATGTATGTATGTATGTATGTAGCATTATCAAAACAATTATTTTAGCTTCTTTTATTGGACAACATATTTAACTTCCTAACTTCTAATGTAGATGGACTCCTTATCCCTATGGTACATTTATTTTAAGAAGTCCAATAATATGTAACCAGACAGCTAAATACAGGATACCTCATACAACGACCAAATTTGGTTCCACAAGTTTGGACTTTATACGGATTTGGGCTTTGTATGAGGCATGCAAAATCCTAGCCGTGATGCCTCATACAATGTCCAAATCCTTGCCGCCATGCCTCATACAATGTCATTTCCATAGAGATACATTGTACTGTAACAGCACAGACTTCAGGGCAAAGTCAAGGAAACACATAGGAAACTTTAAGAAATCATTGTCTAAAGGCTAAAAACATAACAAAAACTTGTCAAACAACCCTGATTGTCCAAGAACCTGAAGAATGCTGCAAAAATCCCAGGAATGCTTCTAAAAATTCTGATGAAAAAATTCAAAAAAAAAAATCCAAAATCATGCTCAAAACCACTCCTAAACACTCTTTGCCTCATGCAAAACCCACAAGAGCAATGCACGCATGTGTCCTGCCTTTTATACTGCCCAAGCACAATGTAACCTGGGAAAACCCCAATGCCTCATACAATGTCACACGACTTTGTATGAGGCAACTTTTTTCAAGGAATTAGGCGATGTTGTATGAATCCGATGTTGTATGAAGTGGACTTTGTATGAGGTATTACTGTATATACTGATGCCATACCTATAATATAGCACATGAAAACAAGATACAGGTTGAGAATATAATCAAACAGTGTCACTTTGTATAACTATTCACAGCATCTTATACAAACTATGAGGCTCATTGAATTAATACTGGAAACATAGCAAAATAAATTATGATAGGAATGTTAAAAGAAGACCACAATTAGAGGGCAATCTGATAACTGGTTACATCTCATTTTTGTTGTTAATAGTTTGTGTGATTTACATAACAGTGTAAATTACATTTAGATGAAGAAGTTGCCCTATTCTGATCAATTTGGAGTGTGACATTCAGTCAGGAAAAAAAGTATTTTTCCATATGTGTTTCCCTGTCTTTTTATTTCCCATGAGGGAAATATTTTATTTATTACATTTCTATACCACCCATTTGGGTGGTATCCCACTTTTGGCTGTGTACAAGCAAATATCAAATAACATGACAGAACACACAACAAATCAAAATCGACAACCGGTAAATACGTCTCAAAATAGAATATAAGGCGTCTGACTGCAAAGGTTTCTACCTGACTGACTAATTTATAGCTAAAAGAACAACACCCTAAAAGGCCTCCTTGAAAAAGAGAGTTTTCATTTGCTTTTTAAAGATAGCCAATGATCAGGCCTGGCACAGTTCTACTAGTAGAGTGTTCCACAGTGTTGGTGCCACTACCAAGAAGGCTCTATTTCTAGTTAAAGACTTTTGAGCCATCCTTGGGGTCGGCACCTGGAGCTGTGCCAACTGTGATGAATGGGTGGTGCTGGGAGTTGTTCTGAACTAAAGAAAGAATAAAAAATAAAACCAAAACAAAATTACTCTTGCACCTTTATAAATGGCAGATTTGTCTCAGTGTGATTGTACATGAATTAAAGGCCATACCATCAGATACTGTATACTAGTGAAGGAACTGTGTTTGTTTCTTCTGATCATATGGACTGTAATCACCTGTGTCCATCATCATTGTCAAAAGATAATCTTTAAACGAGGAGAGGGCAACTATGACCTTCCAGGTTTTGTTAGTCTGCAAATCTCATCAACTAAAACCAGCATAGCCAAGAGGGATTAAGAGGCAATCAAACAATATCTAGAAGTCTACAGTTATCTGCTCATGGTCTGAACTAACAAACAGATGAAAGAAATCTTCCAGACTTGGCTTGCAACTATGGCACTTGAGAAGTGACTCTTTAATTTTTTGCTAGTGGGACAAACAGGTGGTTTACACTGTGGCATAGGCACTGGAGAAAAGAGCCAATCTCCTTTCTCGAGCAATGACCTAAAATTCCTCCCAACTACCGACAGATAATGTCTTGTAGCATGCCCAGAGGCAGAAAAATCTAATCACAAACAGTGGTCCTCCAGACTTTCAGCCCAGAGATTTTTCTTCTTCTGGAGGATAGTGTCTAGCCAGGTTCTCCTGCTATGGTAATAGAATAGACCAGCGTTTCTCAACCTTTGGTTTTTGTACTTCAATTCCCAGAAGCCTAAGTCAGTCCTTCAGCTGATCAGTGCTTTGGGAAATTGACTTAGGCTTCTAGGAATTGAAGTCCAAAGACCAAAGGTTGAGAAACACTGGAGTAGACCATACTGCCAGCGACTCAATGGCGACTGTCAGGTGGAGGTTAACTAACCTGGCAACCCTGAGGACTAACGGCTTGGGTGTCGATGTCTACAGGGAAGGGTGATGGTCCCCAAGTGGATTAAATCCCACTTGAATCCATCTTGATGGAGGGCAGCAGCTTCATCAATACTGGCCTGGGGCTCGGAAAACTTTGCATGCCAAAAGGGCTCAGGACCAAAATATAACTCACGGAACTGGATCAATGGTATGGGTGTCATGCTGTGATGCGGAAGCAGATGAAAGGCCACTGCATTATATTCTCAGGACAGTCTTCATGGCTGATCACCATGAAGATCTCCAATATTCGGATACAGCAGAGGGAGGAGGAGGATTGCAGAAACCTTTGACATGCAAAACATGCATTCTACCACTGAGCTATGATCTCTCCCTAAACTCAGTGTCCCTTCACTTTACTGGGACCCAATGGGCTTCAACATATTCAGCTCTTTGATGGTTGTGTCCTATGGGAGATGCAAAGAGAATAAAACTTCCATACAAATACAGTGTTCAACATTATTCATACCTATCAAATCATTCTGACATGTTGAATCAGTGACTATGTCTTCTTCATCCTCTGGGAAGTTTTCTGCTACCATTTTGACCTGTGAGGTATAAAGAATATAATTAAAACTAATTTTAAATATTTCTTTTGAATACAGCAGGCCAAAAGGCATATGATTTCAGCACACAAATGTTTAACTTCCAGCTGAATTATCAGTTTCCACTACCCACTTTTATACAACTTTGAAGTCATACATACTGAGAATTTAGAGCATGCTTCATCTTCTTTTGAATGACTCCTAAAATGGTTCTAAATGCTTTAATAAAAGCATTACTATGCAACTGCCAAGAAAAATTAAGTCTTGGGGTGGCATAATTCCTCAAGTGGAAAGAGATTGTGATGATTTACTTTAATAAGAATAAGGAAGTACATATCCATGTATTTCTCTCTCAAAATATTTTGCCTCATTCGTTCACAAAAGAATACAGGAGAAAAAAATATCTTTATTTGCTACATTTTCTTTATGCACTGTTTTAATCATTTAAAACTGGCATCTTTCCACTGCTGACAAAGCCCAATTTACTGATCAAGATTCAGTAGCATACACTGGTATTCAATGACAATGCAATTAGGATTTTTTCTCCTACCTACTCCATCCACTGCTCCAGACTTCTCTAATACCAGAATATCTATCCCTGTGGATTTCCTGCTCCTTTGGAAAAAGTTTTTAAGGTAATGCAGGGCTTTCTGAAAAAATTGAGGTTTGGTGATTTTGGCACAATCAGTGGGATCCAACAGAACTATACCATTAGATTTTTGACCTCTTGGGGAGGGAGGCAGAGGTGTGCAGGGCACCATTGGAAGGCACTGGACAGGGAGTGATGGGGACGCTTTTTGGGGAGAAAGGGATTAGCATTGGGGGGATCCCATACATTGCTATTGGTGCCCCAGGGTACCAGAGGTGAGGACGGGGTGGGACAAAGCCTGATTACCTGATATACCTGCATGCGCCTGGAGGGAGGGATAAGCATTCTGTATCTTCTATTCTGTTTCTGTCCTATTTCTCAGCACCTTGGGGCTCCTTAATTTGTGGCTATTCACTACTCTGAGTTATGACAATTTGAATTAGGCAGGCATGAATATTCATTTGGATTCTGGCCACTGTCTTTTAGGCTTTAACTGTGTCATACTCAAATGCAGGGGTGCCCAAACTATGGCCTGGGGGCCAGATGTGGCCCCTGATGCCAATTCATCTGGCCCGCAAAGCCCTCATTGCTCCTGGAAGCAGAAGTAAAATGCGCCTGTACGGGTGCATTTTACTTCTGCTTCCAGGAGCAACGAGGGCTTCGTGGGCTGGATGAATTGGCATCAGTGGCTGCATCTGGCCACAGGGCTATAGTGACCCTGTCTCTGAACTACATGACTGGCCTGCGGCCTGAAAAGTTTGGGCACCCCTGCTCTAATGGTGTTTTTGACCAGGTGATAGGTGTGGATATAACTGACACAAATTTTAAGTATACTAAGTAAAATTAAGAATGCTAGTTACTACTATTTCTTTTTTACCTTCTAGGGCTTTTGCTCATACAGTTTCATTCTACTGTAGTCCCATTTTTTCAATATCACATCAAGCTAATCTTGAACTATAGTATCAAAGTTTTCCTTCTACTCTTGCACTCTCTATTTGCTGAGATCCAAACTCTATCTCTCTTCGTATCATATACCTAGCTACTCTCAGGATCACTCAGTCCTTCACTGTCTTTATTCAAACTTCCTTCCTAGCGGACACTCCCTCTCTGTCACTCTCTCAATACCCCGTTCCCACCAGAGGTCTTCTAGCTCACTCTCACTCCACGACATTCGAATAGCACCTCACTCTGTCACACTCCACCAATCTTCATCCACATATCTTTGTATTCTGTACCACATCCACTCTACCAGGCATTCTTTATTATTCTTCCTACATTCTGTGTCCATACTTGTCACCATATGCCATAAAAGATAGACAAAAGTATCACACACTATAGGTATCATTACCTCCAGAGTTGCTGACTGAGGTTCCCTTCTCCTACACACAAATAAACTTCCCAAGGTCCTTTCCCAGTTGACTGCCATATGTGGGAATCCATAGGAGAACAATAAGTCACATCTTCTCTATTCTTTATAATGCACTCAGTGGTGATCATGGAATTACAGACTCTGGACTTAATATGTTGGGAAGCCGTTAGTATTACACCATTCTAAAACATGTTAATAAACTGCATCACTTCTTTCTCATTTTTGCAAATGGGGGACTAGACATCTCTACCATATCTAACCCTATTATCTCCACTTTAAAGAAACAGACTTTTGGACACATGCTGCTCAATGGGAGCAAATGGGGGTGGGTAGATTTCTGGCAAAGTCCCCTTGGTGGCTCTACATCCTGCCTAAGGTGGAAGTACTCTGCCTTTGCTAATGGAATGTGGCTTTAAATAATTTATATACAACTGCCAGGCCTAGCACTCTGTCTTGTACAGGCTAAGCAAATTCTTGAGATAAGAGTTTTACGGGGTGACTCAACTGAGACCTAAGCTCTTCATTGATACACCGAAGAGGAAAAAAAGGGAAGCATTTAATTCTGTGGCATATAAAAGATGCACTTCTGAAAATTCATTTTAAGGCAAATTAAAATTAAAAAGCAAATTTGATTTTGCCGTTGAGATGAGATGAAACACATACATTACATTCTGGGGTTTGAAGTATAAGTGTTGGTTACTGGCTTGACCTTCTTTTTTAAAGGTGCTTTCAGTTGGGGAGTGGAGAGGGAGAGAAGAGAAAAGCAGGATAGCAGCTCAGATTTTTTTTTATAGTTTTGTGCCATTTCCCTTAAAATACATTTATAGGATCCCCTCCCACTTTTTGGGAGAAAAGAGAGCACCATAGGAAATGCTCCCACATGCTAGTGTTTTCAGTCACAGACTTTTTTTTACTAAGTACTCTATGATCTGATTCAAAGAAACTAGCAAAGGCGCCAAAATAAGAAGTAAGATGTGGGGCTTATATATTTAAGTTGTATGACTTTAGAAAACAGGCTAAAATTCCTTACAATTATGCACTCATTAATCATCGGCACCATCCATTTATTATTACTATTTTAAAAAAAGATTTAAAACCACAAATGATAGGCATTTGATTTCATGCATTTCAAATTGCATCAGTATGCTACTTCCCGTTATCCTCTCATTGATGGATAGAATTCAAGAAAATCCACATTTTAAAATCTCACAAAGATGTAGCATATAATATAATCCTATCTTCAAATATAATGGTGTAATTACTCTTTGATAGTCAGCTTAGCAAAGGGCAGTTTAGAGAAAGAAAAGGTAATGCCTTTCTAGTTTGACCGATTTGTTCTGAAGAGGTTAAAAAAAAGGGGGGGGAATAGTATTTCTTCATTATTTATGTATATTCAGAGTGATCTCTGTACTTGCCTGATAAAATGGAGTGTGTGTTGAAGATATACTTACCAAGTCCTAAATGGCTATTAATGCTACATTTGCAAAGGCTCCACAAATTGAAACAAAACCGTCTGTAAATTACTGAGACATTAGACAATAATAAGGAAGTTTTGAAAAAGAAACTGTACGAGCAGAATGCTTGTTTTGAAAAAGTACTTCTGTAGAAGGAAGATATACCCTAAGCTGTCAGCAACATATTAAACGGGGCATAGTTAAATTGAGTGGCTCTGATAAGGGGCTACGCTTTGCTATCAAAGTTCTGTATCAGTTGGATTGAATTTCCTGCATATTGCACATTTCCAAGTCTTCCATTCTCTCTCATTCCTTTCCATGACATTACAAGGGCAGGCTTAGATATGCTTATAATTTGTGGTTTTATAATGCAGGGGACATCTACATTTCCAAAGAAAAGATGATACTATAGAAGTTACAGTCCACAGAAAAGAGAAGAGGGCGAGGGAGAAAGAGATTTCTGTAGCATATATATTCAGAACAAGGTTTCAAGATATTCTTAACAATGACCTTGTTCGTCCTCTACTAAAGACTTCATTTACATGAAAACATAAAGGAGGGCACACGCCTTCCTAAAGTTGAAGACAAGCTGTCAATACTTTTAACCTTTACCACCCCCTAAACATCAACAATAACCTAACAAGAGGTTTTTCTTTGCCATTTCCATGACAGAAGGAGATTCTCAAAGAGTGTTTTATATTTAGAATCTATACTTTCAGAAACACATTATTCCTATTTCTAACTTTCTCATACTGAGCAGTAGCACATATAAGACTCCTTCAAAATGAAAGTAACAGAAAATGGCTCCGAAAGGTTTCCACGCCAGACCTTTTCAGGACAGGACTTTTAGGCGAAAAAGTGAATTCTAAAGACAGGCATTAAGGGCTTCTTTTGTTGTTCTTAAGGATGATACCACAGTGTGTTTTGAAAAATGGTTATCAGCAATCCTAGGGAAAGCCCGTTTTATGGATAGTGCTAAGGAGGTTCTGGAAAACATTCCCTGCACCATTTTCTAACTGAAAGCCTGTCCTGTGGTAGCCACAACAAACTCCTTGATAAATAAATAATAGTGAAGGGGGAGGAAACTGCACAGGAAAAAAACATTACAGAGTAAATAATAATATTAATAATATTACTCCTGAGCAGGAGTTCCTTTTTTCTGGTGTGCAACTCCAAGCATTCTCCAGCTACCATGACCAGAGGTCATGCTGACCCAACCATGCCAAAGGCTGCAGCTCAGAAAAATAAGATACTGTACCATAGTCTCTATTCAAATTGCTATTAAACTTTCCAAGAAAAAAAGAGAAAGCAAGCAAGCAAGCAAAGAGAAATCCAACTTATGCCACATATCATTTGACTGTATACACAACTCACTCAAAGGCTTATTACAAAAGTATTTACGATACCAAGCCAGATGTAATTTAGATTTGAATGTCAAAGTAGTTATGAATCCATGAGACGAACATTGTTGTCACATCCCATTTCTCTGTCACTGAGGTCCAAATTCTCTTTGCCTTGTCATGTGTCCATTGAAGTAATCGTCTCTTCAAATCTCTACAGGGATAAATATGCTTTCTGTAATAATCTTTACTTCTCTCCTCTCTTCCTCTTTTGCTGACTTTAGCTGTCTCTATAGGTACTTAAATCTACCCATTCACTCAAGCCCTTATAACATCTTCTGCACCACCAGCCCTCAGGTACTGAACTCACTACCTGTCAATTTGAATAGAATAAATAAGGCTTTATTAAAATAGCAGTTTTTAAACAAATGTTGTCTATTCCTAGGCTTTAAATTCATTCAGTGTGTTCCTTTATTCCCTGTTCCTCTACTCAGTCTCTCTTTCAGACTCATCTCTGTCTCCAAAACCATCCAAAACAAACAACCCTGGTGGCACAGTGCTTAAACTGCTATACTGCAGTAGTGAGTTCGATCCTGACGGGGTTCAAAGTTGACTCAGCCGCCCATCCCTCCAAGGTTGGTAAAATGGGTACCCAGCATGTTGGGGGCAAAAATGCTAATTACCTGTAAAAGTGCCAGAGAGTGACTAAGTGCTATTGGGTAGTATATAAGTGTAATTGCTATCGCTATCCTCTCCCTGAACTCACAGCACCAGTCTGCTCTATATTAGACTCAAGACTCATCTCTCTCACTTCCCCTCCTTATCTAGTTTCTCTCCCATCCAATCAAAACCATTCTTACTAACATCCCATGCTCTCCATTCATCCCCTCTCATCATATACTTACCAAACCATACAAACAATACATTTAACTGTGTATCATAATTGTATCAGTGTGTGCAAATAAAAAGCAAACTACATTGCTTTCAGCTCATAGTTATCTCACAGCAGACGAGGAACCAAACCAATTTGCATAGCGAAGTTTGGTCACTTAAAGTTAGAGATGACCATTAAAAACTGGCTGTAGTAGCTGTCAGATGCCTAAGTGCAATGGACTAGAATTTGATTCCAGTCAAAGTTCTGCGGAAGTAGAAACACCACTGCCATTTACACTTCAACTTTACTTGTTAATAATTCTATATAAAAAAAATTCAGAAGAGGCTATATTGTTTAATTTTTGCTGGCAAATCCTCTTCTTCTTCTCCTTCTTCTACCCAATCAGGTGTCAAGAGAGATGCAAGGTTCTTGTTCTGGCACTTCTAGTGGTCCCCACTGGTGTTATTTGGTGTTCTTGTAATAGTTTTCTGATGTTATCTCTCCACCTTCCTCTGGGTCTGCCAAATTGTCTTTGCCCTTCTCCTCTTTCCACATACAGTATGCCCTGTAAGGTATGGAATTCTCTCCAAAGGGGCAAACCACTTTATTTGTTGTCTCTGTATGTAGTGCAAGATTGGTTTTGTTCCAATTCTTTCTCTTATAACCTCATTCCTGATTTTATCCTTTATAGTCACTCCAGCAGCCTTCAACAAATAAGCCTCCAAATTATGGCTGAAAGAGAGTGTAGCTATGTTACTGTGCAGCAGAGCAAAATAATGTTCTAAAATGCTGTTCTAAAAATGGGGTCACCCAAAACACAAACATGTAACTTTGAAATTAGATTTCAAGTTAGCACCAAACGTGACACTTAAGTAGCATACATTCTGCTTTTGCTCTAGGCCCCTGGTGGCTAACCTTGGCACTCCAGATGTTCTTGGACTTCAATTACCAGAAGCCTAAATTAGCACTCCTGCTGATCAGTTGGAGTGCCAAGATTAGCCATCACTATGCCATATCTGGAATTTTTTTGAGTTATGACTTTTTGAAAAGTAAACTGTATTACTCCTCTATGTTGAAACTAGTGACCTTTTATGCCCCCCAGATTTAAAATAGCTCATATCTTGCTTTCCATCAGGCTCCAACTCTTTCTGCATTTTGGAAGTTAGCTAGGTCAAAACTTTTAAAGAAAGCATTTATTAATATCCTGCCCTTCCCCTTTATCACTGATTAATCTATCACTGCATATTTTGGGTCATTCTGTATTATATAAATAATGTATTTTATAGTTACAATGTGGGAGGTGGGTTTCATATTATACATGTTTTAGTTATTATGTGCACCATCCAAAATTTCATTTAAGTCCAATGGGCAGTATGAACTCATTTACTGAACACGGTTGAAGGATACTGCTCCATAAGTCAAAGGTCACTTCCTAAGCATTTTCAAAAATGAAGACATAAAAGCCACATCTTCTGGCCTTGAGAAAGAAGAGAGAATTCCAACTTTCAACTGACACACAAGCAGAAACACAAAGATAATGTACCAGAAAGAACAAATGCCTGCTGAAATCAAAAGCCAAGTCGACCCATCCTGGACTAAGGAACCATGGACATGCAGGGAACATCATAGTAAAAGCCTTGCTTCTATAAAACAACTAAAAAGGTCAATGATAGCACTTTAAATTGGGCCTAGAAGAAGGAATTGATGGATCCATTTACTTCTGGATGCTAGTTTTATATTCAGAAGCCCATTTCAACTTATCAATCAGATATATTTGCCTTTAGTAAAAATACATATTATTTTAAATGCATTTTCCACATATTTTTGTGTGCATTTTATACTTGTTGTGGCTCAAGTGGCTGAGATGCTGGCCGGAAGGCGGGAGGTCAGCAGTTCAATTCCCGAGTACTGCAGGATGGAATGAGCTCCCGTTTCTGTCCCAGCTCCTGCCAACCTAGCAGTTTGAAAGCAAGAAATTGCAAGTAGATAAATAGGGACCACTTCGGAGGGAAGGTAAACAGCATTCTGTGCACTCCGGTGTCTAGTCATGCCTGCCACATGATCACAGAAACATCTGCAGAAACAGACAGCACTGGCTCTTCGGCTTTGAAACAGAAAAGAGCACTGAACCCTAGAGTCAGATACGACTGGCTTTCGAGCAAAGGAAACCTTTATCTTTAAACCAAGATTTGAGTCACAAAATTCACAGAACAACAACTGAATATCTCTGTATTACAATCTGTCTGGGTGATGCAAATAAAGTTGACTCAATCAAAATTTTGAACCAAAAGAAATTATTATTAATTATTATTTTTATTATTAAAGAAATAATTAATGAATTATTGAAAGTTCAAGTTTTGTTGTTCAGTTGCACAATTGATTCCAACCTTTTGTGACTCCATGGACTATTGTCCTCCAGGCACCTCTGTCCTCCACCATCCTCCTCAACCCGCCCAGCTTTGTGCCCATTGCATCTACAATACAATCTAGCCATCTCATTTTGGCCACCCCCTTCTTCTTTTGCCATCCACCTTTCCCAGCAACAAGGCTTTCTCAAGTGAATCCTCTTCTTCTCATTTGATGTCCAAAGTACTTCATCTTCATCTTTACTATTTGACCTTCTAAGGAGCAGTCAGGGTTGATTTCTTCTAATATTGACCTATTTGTTCTCCTCGCTGTCCAGGGGACTCTCAAAACTCTCCTCCAAAACCACATTTCAAAGGTGTCTATTCTTCTGCGCTCAGCTTTCCTTATGGTACAGCCCTTACAACCATAAATTACCACCGGGTAAGTTCAGGAAGCCAGTATAAAATATTAATTACACAATATATAATAGACTCATGAATACTAATATAATTGGATTCCAAAACCAATCAATTTCTGCCACTTATAAAAGCCATGCCCTTTGCCGATATGGTAAAAGCAGGGAATAAAGTAATTTCAAAAGAGAATAATATCCTATAACTTACCAAAGTCTCTTTTGTTTTTTCCACATCAGCCTTTGTTTTGCTGTTTTTTTTCTGGTTTCCTTGCACGCCAATAGAGCTGCTGGGAAGAGAATAGCTTTGGGAACTGCCCTTCAACATATTTCTGTAGGAAACATTATTTGATCCATTTTCCCTCTGGTGGGCTGCTTTCTTATCAACTCTGCAGGTAGTAGAAAGTGATTCCTCTGATAAATTACATTGCCCTCCTTCAATCACTCCAGTTTCCCTGTTCCTTCAATGTTTAACACAACCCTCCCGGTATACCTTTCTAACTATTGGGGAAATTTGGTTAGAGATCAGCTCAAAACCAGCCCCTGCCACCCACCACCCACATAAATGAGAAAGTAGATGTGAAAATATTTAAAATGCATGTAAATGTACTCTAGAAGCATTTAAAGTAGAAAAAAAAGATATATCTTACTTATAGATACCATCTATAGTTACAGTCAGAAGGAAAAACAGGGGAAGAGAACTTCCATGCTTCTTACTTACTCAGAGGTTAGAGCAGTGGTTCCAAATGTAGGGCACAATTCCCAGAAGCCTAAGTCAGTACATTGGCTTATCAGTGCTTTGGGGAATTGATTTAGGCTTCTGGAAATTGAAGTCCAAAACCCAAAAGTTGAGAAATACTGGGTTAGAGGAAGAAGAACTGCCATCAATACAATGGAAGTAACTAAGAACCATCAGGAAGAGGAGGGGAGGGTTTGACTCAAATGCCAGAGGTGGGAAACAAACTTTACCAATCAAGTTAGTGGCAAAGGACAAATACAGTAGGCTGTAAAACACCCTCCTTTGTCAGCACATACAAGATGTTATCTGAAAGCCCCTTCTCAAGCTTGCATGCAAGAATCCTCAAGTCCCATATAGTTTCACAGGTTTTCAAAGCAGTCTTTTGGTTTTATCAGGATATCTGCTATCAAATGTGCAGTCAGCCAGTAAGTCGTCTGCATGGTCCCTGTCTCAGTCAACTCAAGCACCAGGTGACACCTCATGCAATGTGTTTGCTGTGTGCATTTATCTTCTTACTCTGTGACAGTTGTTGCAGCTCTGTTTGTTTTCTGTTATCTGGATTTCTATAGCCATAGCAGTTCTCTACATGCCTTGTCTGTGGTAAAGAATTCTGATTTGGGAGAGCCAAATCTACAAAACCTTGTTTATAATCAGGAACCCACTGATGGACCTTTAGTCTGTGCTATCCTCTCTCTTGGCCAGTCTGCATTTATGTATTCTAAAAGCTTTAGGATTCTATTGGCTGGCAGTCTTAGCCTAAAATCCATAGTTTCTTTCAATTATCTAGCTACTCTTTGACAAACTAACTTTCATAGCTGTCAAGTATCCCATATTAGCCGGGAAATTCCCGTATTTTACCCTCTTTCCCGCTGCCCTCCCGTATTAGTTAGACTGCAGTGCACTAATGTCGCCACTGGAGGGCTGCACAGGATAAGCAAAGCTGTCAATTATCCCATTTTGCCCAGGAAATTTCCCTTATTTTCAAATCCAAAACTTGACAGGTATGCTAACTTTTTTACTCAGTATCCCTATAGCAGTAACTATGTCAGGCCTACTAGTGGTTAGTACAAAAGTTTTGCTATTGCTGTTCTATACTTGCTATTGTTTGGTAGAGGTTCACTGTCTTCTTTGCCTTTAGAAAGTCTTTTACCAGGGGTGTTTCAACAATGTGGGCATCTTGGAGACTTAGTGTCACAACTAGTTCCACTATCTATTTTTTTCTGCTTCAGCAAATATGAGCTATTTGCCTCCTTTTCAGCTTGAATGGTCAAAAAGTATGTTGCATCTCCTAATTCTTTTATTTCCATCTCTTTGTTAAGGTGAAGTACAATCTTATTTTACTTTCCTTCCTTTTCAGTATCACAGTCTGGTCATAAACAAAGTTAAATGTCCATGTTTGATCTGCATTAGCTTGCATGAAACCTTGTGACAGCAGCATCTTCCTCAATTTCTCATTTCAGGCCCAAGCAGGTTTTTCTTTAGCTTGAAGAAAAAATCAGAATGTTTAATGTTGATGAAGCTATGTGGAAGTTTGCATTCTCTCCATGTAGAACAGAGTCTTTACATCAAGGTCAGTGATCACAAACCTTAACACTCCACATGTTCTGGAACTTCAATTCTCAGAAGCCCTCATCAGCAGGAGTGCTGACTTGGGCTTCTGGGAATTGAAGTTCAAGAACACCTAGAGTGCCAAGGTTTGCCATCACTGATCTAGGCATTAGATTTGCACCTGTTTGGAAGTTTACTATACTCAGGAACATTTTAATTGGACTGTACTTGACAACAGGAACAATGGGTTCATAAAAGTCTTCTTCATACTCCTGCAAGAATCCTTTAGCAACCAGTTTTGTCATCCAGCATTCCACTTCACCTGAAGTTCTGCTTCACTTTCACGCAATGACTTTTGTTTGCCTGGTGGAGTTTAGTCAGGGTCCATGCCTCATTCCTGTGTAGTGTTTCTATCTCTTCTCTTTCAGATTCTTCCATCTGGTAGTTTCAACTGTTGGCATCTGTTCAACTTCTTCCTCAGTCACAGGCTCACTCATCAGGTATGACTTTGCAAGGTGTGTCAAGTGACTGGCTCTGGAGCATGTTGTGCAGCCTTGACATCTCCATCTCTGTTCCCTACCTACTCTTGGTGTAACAATCTGTGTGTCATCATATTCCTGTTCTGTTTGGTTTAGGTTGTGAAGGCATCAGCACTGCTGAGCCTAAGAAGGGTTCAACATAGTGATCTTTCCTTTCGTAGATATTTAACACAGTCACTCTTTTGTCAACTCTTCTTTGTTCATCAAAATGAACTGCATGCCTTACACTGACTTCACCTGTTTTTAAGCTCATTACTTTATAGCCTTCATTGCCAGAGGCATAGCCAAGCAAAACAGGCAGCCTTCCAAAGACTTAACCTGTTCCACACTTAGCACTCTGCAATGCCATAGTTCAAATTGTGTTTTTCTAGTATCTTTAGTTGGAATTATAAGCATGCAGGCTCTGTGTTTAAAAATCTTGCTGAGTTTTCCCTTCCTTTCTCTCATGGACTTGTTTCCGCATGGCTCTTTTCTTTTTTGGTCTTATAATTGTTTTTCCTACGTTTGCCTGATAGATCTCTGGAGAATGGACATCCTTTGGTTAGATTACTCTGTCTACCACAATGGCTTTACCATTCACCAGGTAATTCAAGCCACGTTTTGTCTGACATTGTTTCAGGCAATTCCCTTTGTTCTGTGCCTTCCTATCTCAGGTAATTCAGAGCCTCTTCCAAGGTTAACTTCTGTTTTCTATCAAGAACAGAGATAGAAGTTCCAATTCTTTCAACTATTTGGAATAGTAGCTGAGTTAGTTTGTGGTTCAGGCATTTCAGAAAACAAAAACAAAAACACTGCAGAACTTTAAAGACTAACTGCTATATTTTTACTGTGAGCTTTCATGGATTAAGTCCACTTCTTCAGACAAAGGAGTAAAATGTAAACCACACCTGGCTGGGAATTGTACTCCTTTGTCTGAAGAAGTGGACTTGATCTACGAAAGCTCACACTTTTTTCATCAGAAAAGCCCACCTTTTGTTTATCATCTAATTTAAATGCTGGCAGATTTAATTTATCAAACATAGTTAACAAAGCAGGTATATGCTTTTCACAATCCTTAGAATTAAGTCTCAATCTCACAAATTCCCTGATCCAGACAGTTTATTATTTAAATCTGGTATAGCCATAGGATTTCTCTAGGAGATTTAACACGTGTTTGGCAGATTCACATTCCTTTATGTTCTCAGTTTGCTGGTGTGATAAACTTTCAGAGATCACTGCCTTTGCTATATAATCATTCTTTGGCCAGATTAGGAGTTTCCAGCATGCAGAGGAAATTCTCCATGCTTATTGCACTGGAAGGTCAGAGGAAGATGGACTATCAACAAAACAATGGAAGCCTAAAGAAACCGGAAAGGAGCCTGGACAAATACCAGAGGTTGGCCAAGAACTCTACCAGTCAATTTAGTGGCAAAGGACAATCACAGTAGGCTTTAAAACCTCCTCCCTCTCAGACTCGGTGTTAGTGCCTGCAAGACTGCTATTATTCAAACACAAGCCTTGATTACATATGTCACTTGCAATTTCAGTTACTATAGTAATTTAGCCTTTTACATATAATGATTTATTTTAAATTGTCTACAACTGTGGGGCAAATTGCAAAACACCATACACCCACTGTTGAACACCTTCTGTGGTATAAGGTTAAGATGGCACAAATGAAATCAGTCCCAAATAGTTACAATATTTGTTTATTAATAAATTCTGGGCACATTAAACACAAAAGAAAACCAAGTATCATATGATAAAGTATCAATCACATACACTATGCCTCTGTTATATGTATGCATGTGTGTGTGTGATACTATGAATCAAACTTTGCATTAGCCTTTATAAGGCTTACTATTCTTAAATTTCAGAGAACAACAGCAGATAGAAATGACCAGAGCAGCCATATGGTGAACTTTTTATTAAATAGTTCTCACATTAATTGTAGGTGTGTGTGTGTGTGCATGTGTGTGTGTGGGTAATTTGGGTACTTTCAAGACATGTCTACCTCATAAAAATATCTCTGCTCATAAACTGAACTGCACTAATTGTATAAATCCGCTACTACAATAGTTTTCATACTAGTTGAATGGCACTACTGAACTGTGCAGCTTGAATAACAACTTCATAGACTGACTCTTCTTCCAAGAGACACAATGAGGAATCCAAATTCCAACCTCTGGCGCCACAGCCAGATACTTAAACCACTGAGCTATGCAGTCAGCCACCATAGACCATACAGGTTTTTAAACAACATTTAATTTACAGCTTACATTCAATTCCATACAACATCGATATGACATACATTTTCCCCCTTAACCCTTTAGAGCAGTGTTTCCCAACCTTTGATTTTTGGACTTCAATTCCCAGAAGCCTAAGTCAATTCCCCAAAGCACTGATCAGCCAATGTACTGACTTAAGATTCTGGGAATTGAAGTCCCCCTGTAAGGCGTGGGCCCCACATTGGGAAACACTGCTCTAGAGGTAGTTTTTTGAGTGTACTATGGCAGCTATTACTTTGGATTACTTTGTCAGTGGAAACAGTTCTGTCATTGGAACTGTCTAACTAGCTCCTATTATCTGAAAAACCATGAGGATAAATTTGAGAATGAAGCATTAGGCAGCAAGTGGTATTTTTTTTATAAAAAAACCTTACAAATTCATTATAAGATGTTTCTAAATTAGTGCAAAGTGCTTTTTAATGTTAAGAGAAAGCTCTAAAGCCACTTGCATGTTGGATGCAAGCTGCTTTAAGAATGTTGTTCGGAAAGGCAGAGGGAAAGAGCCATTTAATACGTATGCCAAGACACACTGGCCTGTGGCACGTAAGGCACAGACTAGGATCTCCATGAATTTCAGATACATTAAAAATGGTGTCAGAACAAAAAGCAATCTCCATGTCTTTGCATATCTTTGTCCAAATCTCTAACACATAAAATCCTTACCTGTGCAAAAGTTCTTTCATAAAGGTGTCTTTTCCTGAGTCTGCAGTAGCAGAGTTGTTCTTTTGCTCACAGCTGTTTTGGCTGGGCCTACTTTGCATAGTTTTGGGAATTTTTTTTCCTTTCGGGGCACTATCTAAAATCCCACAATTTAGAGTCTTTTTATTTAGCTCATTTTCTGTTTCACAGTGCTGTTCGGTTTTCTTTTTGTCTTTCCGTTTTTCAGATTTTGCTTGTTTATTTCCAAAAGATGAAGCTTTTGCTTCTTTCTTTTCTATTTTTACTTTAGAAATGTCAATCTTTCTGCCACTCAAGGCTGGAAGTTTACTCCTCTGAAAAGCAAACCAACTAGCAATAGAAGGTCCTCCACTCTTTTGTTTCATCTCTGTGTTGGAGGGTTTACTTTGCCTTTGTCCTTTCTGCATATTTTCTTGGATGCACAACATGACTTTCTCTTCTATTGTTGGCTGTGATATGGATGAAACTCCATCTGATTTCTTTAAGCAGCTTTCTTGTGACATCACTTTGCTTCGTTTACGAAGATACTGTAGGCTGTCTGGATTTTTCTGAAGTGGCAGGATTTGTTCTGATGAACTACTTGAGGTCTCCAAGGCCATTTCTGCTGGGTTATCACTCTTTTTGCTTACTGGTTGATGTCTGGAAATTTCACTGCCTTTTTCATCATGGACAGATCGAGCTGGGACATCTTTCAGAGAGGTTGATTTGTTGCCCTCATTTTTCAAAATGCCATGAAACAAATCTTCTCTTGGAGATGTGCACAATGCCAGCTTGCTTGGGCTATCAATCTGACTACTAGAACTACTCATACTCTCACAAGAACCTTTTCTGGAATGGGAAACCTCTGGACCCATTGTGGCATGTGGAGCCAGGTCTGGAATCTCGGCTGCTCCAGGAGCAGCTTTCGCTTGTAATCCCTCCACTGTGGAATTCTGCCTGGTTAGGGAATTCCCTCTTTCAGAAGTGTTTGTTATAATCTGTGTCCGAACCTTCCCTGACCCTTCTGTAGATGGCAGAGATGACTTTTCTCCTGTGTGAACACTGAAGCTTTGACTGCGAGCCTTTGCTCCGTTCATACCAAGAGCTGGCTTCATATATGTCCTACTACTAGAAGAAACAGATCGCTTAACTAATTTGTTTTCTAATCCATCTTGGTCCATTAAACTACATGTTTCAGGTGAAATCAAGGAAGCTGGATCCAGATTAAATTCCTTAACAAAGCTTTTCCTCCTTTCTCTCTTAGCACTCCTTGTTGCAGTGTCTACTACATCTATGGTAGTTTCAGATAAAGATTCACCCTGAGTCTCTTGATTTGAATTTAGACAGCATCTGGAGGCTGCATTTATACTATCTTTTTCCTGCTTCCCTGGTATGGTGGAACTCTTCCTGAAGAACTGGGGAGATTTTATAAAGAACTTAAGTCCTGCAGGCAGATGGGGCTTGACTCCCTTACCTGATGTGCTTCTAATATCACTACCCTGAGATAACAATAATGGTGAATGACTAATCTTAGAAAGCAAAGGCACCTCAGCAATTGTTATAGGACAATCTGATGGTATGGCAAAGTTGTTGGAGAATGTTTTTTTCTGACTTATTCCATTCTGCACTAAATTCATCTCTTGCAACATGCAAGCTGTAAGGGCATCCTTAGAATGACCATGTTCTCTGCTACTGCAAGAAGATGTTGACTGGTTTGAGGATTTTGGAGAAATTATCTTTGTAAAAAAACTGGGGCTGCCTTGACATGGGCTAGGGGCTGGCTCTGATATGCATCTGCTTTGTGTAGACCTTTCTCCCTTCTCATGAAAGTGATTTAATTCAGTTTGAGATATCAGATGTCTGGTTTGCAATTCATGTGCAGTAATTTTATGAGAAGCAGGCTTTGAAGTTTGTTTCAATGGTGACAATTGAACTGTAGTTTTTACTATCTCATGGGGAATACGAGCCCCTCGTTTATCAGGTGAACCTTCACAGCTTGGTCTTATCAACAGTGAAGCTGATCTCCCTGGAGGAGGAGGTGGGGATGGAGATCTGGCTTCCATAGGAGGCAAATCACAATGGATATCTCTAGTTGGTTGCTCTTCACAGTCACCAGATTCTACAAGATGCTGAGAAAATGAAGTTGATACTGGAAGTTGACTCCCATCTGCTCTATGCACAATTTTAGGATTTAGTGGAGTATGGATGAAGGCCCTTGGATTATGCAAGTTTATTTTCAAATCAGAATTCCGACTTGAATCTGGCACCCTTTTGAATCTTGAGCATCTTACAGGTGACAAGTGTGATTTCCCCACTGTCACAGAAGAACATGAAAGGGGCGTGCTGCAATCTTCACCTTTTGTGACTTTCAATTTCTGTGGTGAAAACTTATCTCTGCTGGGAATTTTAGTAAACTTATGCTGCTGATTACTACCTGCCTGCATATCAGATGCAGTACTGGGGATGGAAGAGATACTGCAAAAAGACTTCATTAGATTTTTCTGTGGATTATTATGATGGCTGGATCTTTCAAGATAGGCAGAACATTCATTTCGGTACGTGGTAGGGGCAATTTCATGCTCACCCCCAGGATTATTTTGGACAGTTTCCTGATCAGTTTCATTATGAGGTGTTTGGAAAATACTGTAGTCTTTAGCATCAGTTATTTTTTGCAACTTAGCTTTTCCCTGAGGTAAACATCCAGTATATTCTGCACTAGGCCCAGCATATGGGTGGCTGATTGCAATTTCACCTCTAGTTAGAGTGACAACCCCAGTTTGATGAGAACTGAATTCAATAGGCTTGCCATCTTCAGCATCAAATATTACAGTAACACATTCTTCTGAAGAGGTTTTCTTTATAACTTTTTGTTGCTTAACAAAATTATATGCCTTTGGCCCAAAGTCTGAGTGAGAAACTCCCTGATCTGCTTCTTTTTCAGAGCATACAAACTGGAAATGTTCTTTTTTAAAACATACTTCAGAGTTCTCTGCATGCTTGTCAACAAAGGGTGCTAATGACAAATCTGATGGACTTTTCTCATCACTGCTTTCTATATGTAATTCATCCAGGATTTCATTGTCATCAGTATCTGAGAGGTGTAAATTAAGGTCTCTCCAGCTTACATCAGCAAGGCTTTTATCTATCCGCAGTCCAGGCAGCTCCACATTTGTGCATGATTTTGCTTGTGACTTAAAATCGAGAAAACTAGACAGTTTTTCAGGTCTTTCCTTTGTATTAAAGTAAGAACCTTCCCCCAGCAAATGTCTTCTATCACATTCCCAACCAAACAGACTGTCAGAAACACTATGAGTTAATTTATTATGGCAGTCTTTACAGTCTTTGCTTGGGACTTTATACAGCAGTGCTAAAGATGAAGACTCATCGTCAGGATTTTCATGTGAATCGTAATCGTACACAAAGGCTCTCTGGTGCTCAATGCAAATAGCCCCTATTTCCTGAGGCATGCAATCTGCTTGCTCTTTATGACTGCTGCACTTAATTCCAGGGGAGTAAATTCCTTCATTAGAATCCATGCAATCTTTGTATCCCCATTTGGATAGCACAGAAGGTGATTCAAGGAATATTTTTTGCCTCTGTAGCTTCTTTAGGCCTTCCAAAATGTGGTTTTCTTTGACACGAGTTGGAGGCAGCTCATCAGCAGGACTAGAAAGGTTGCTGGGTAGCGAAGAACCAATGCTTATTCTGTTCTCCCAGTTGACCGATGACTGCTTGTAAAGAAAGATAAAATTATTATTGCAAAATAAAGGTTAATAAAAATATATAAGCATGCTAGCCTAATGATGAAAAGATAATACTTTCTCATACAGATCTGCTTCCCTGCCGCCCCCGCTCCCGCCGCCATAGCCATGGTCCCAGCACAGAGCCCTGGACTTAAAAGCCGACCCTTCCTGACTAGTGAGGGGAGAAAGGCATTGCTCTTGCCGATGCCGTCATGGCTCCATCTCTGACCCGGTCGGCCATGGGAAGTTCAAGCATTGCTGATGCCCATTTTGCAGCGAGGTAACAAAAGTCCGCATTGGTGCTACTCCTGCTGACAATTTGGATGGTGGAGGGTACTTTAATTGTCTTTTTTCACTGCATAATTGGCATTTTCTTGGGGAGAAATGTATATCTCTGCTGAATTTTCTTTTTTGTATTTATATTATATTATACTGTGTAGATTATGTAATGCTTTGTATTTTGTCAGGCTCTGCACTTTACATTGCTTATTATTGTATATCATTTTCTGTTATAATACTTTATTTTGAAATTGTAAAGGTATTTATCTATTTTTTGTTAAAGTATACTGTATAATTTTTGTATTATTGTTTACTGTTTATCATGTCTGTATATTGTATTTATTTTTGTTGGAAGCCGCCTTGAGTCACACCTGTGCGAGTAAGGCGGGGTACAAATATAATAATAATAATAATAATAATAATAATAATAATAATAATAATAATAATAATAATAATAATAATAATAATAATAATAATAATAATAATAATAATAATAATAATAATAATAATAATAATATGAAATATAGGGTTTACTGCTATCTGTGGCTTCAGGTATCCATGGTAGGTATTGGAATGTGTCCCCTGCAGAAAAGCATGGTGACTTGTATATTTATTCACATGCCATTCTTTTCCATATTCATTTTGTTTCTCAAATATATATACAGATTTAAACACAAACACACATATACAATTAAGCATGAGTGGTTTCTGTATGTTTTTCAATAACAGAAGTTAATGATGCATCTGGGGTTTTCTCTCCAGTTTCAATATTGTACAGTAATGGCAACTTTTCCAGGTATAGTAGGATATGATCATTCTTAAAGTATATTAAAGGCACCAAACTTTGTTCTCTGCTCTCTCATAGTGACAGACTCCTATTTAATGTTTGTGTGAGGTTTGTGTAACTTGCAATGGCTAAGCGCAGTTAATCAATGAAGTGCCAGAGTGCCTCTGATCTGCATAATTAGGCATACGACCCAAATGAGACACACTCCAAAAACCTCACTGAAAAGCTATAATTATTAACTGTGGCAGTTAATAGATTTCGGCCTAGTAGCTACATTCATATGAGGTACCAGACGCAAAGAGAAAGACATTAGAAATATAAGAACATAAGAACAGCCTTGCTGGAACAGGCCACAGGAGCCCATCCAGTCCAGCATTCTGTCTCACACAGTGGCTCACCATTTCCTTCAGGGTATTCCCAAGGAGATGCCTTCACCTGCTTAGGATTCCCTGGAAATGGCATTGAGAGACATCCTGCCTATCTCTCCAACCCAGACGTTGTCCTTAGGCATCCATAATTATAGCCATTGATACCCTTGTCCTCCAAGTGGAGGGAAGTATTGTCTAATCCTTTCTTGAAGCTGTCAAGACTGACAGCTGTCACCACCTCATCTGGCAGGGAGTTCCACAGACCAGTGATCCTCTGGGTGAAAAAGTACTTTCTCTTATTTGTTTGAGAACTAGTACCCAAATGTTTCATGGAGTGTCCCCTAGTTCTAGTGTTATGCGATAGGGAAAACAGTTTTTCCTTATCTACTTTGCCACACTGTGCATGATTTTATAAACTTCAATCAGGTCACCTCTTAGACGCCGTCGTTCAAGAGTGAAGAGGCCCAACTGTTGCAGCCTCAGATAGTAAGGAAAGTGTTCCAGTCCCCTAATCATTCTGGTTGCCCTCCTCTGCACTTTTTCCAGCTCCATAATATCCTTCTGTAGGTATGGCGACCAGAACTGTACACAGTATTCCAGATGGGGCCTCACCATAGATTTATAAAGCGGCAAAATTACACTTGCTGACTTATTTTCTATACCCTTCCTAATGATCCCGAGCATTGAGTTTGCTTTTTTCACTGCTGAGGCACACTGGGTTGACACCTTCATTGAGTTGTCCACCAGGACACCAAGGTCCCTTTCCTGGTTTGTCGCAGAGTTCAGAACCCATCTTTGGTGTATGGGACCAAAGACAATGAACAGCCGAAAGGTTGGCTTAACACAGGTTTATTGCATGATGATCCAGGGGAACATGAGGTAATGGCGGATGGGTAGCTCAATATATACAGTGGCTATACATTTGAATGTGGCTCCTCGACAGTCTATTGGTTACTGTCCGCGTGACGTCACGGACGGTCACGCCCTTCTTGTCCAGGTGTAGGTGATGGCGGGAATCTTCCCGCGCTGTTGTTTGCTGGTGAGTCTGGGCCAGGAGAGCTTGAACGCTCGCTATTGCCACCAGGTGGTCATTAGCTCGCGTCCTATTGCAAAGGCTACAGTTAAGCAGCTGCTGGTTATAATGTTACACAAGCATGGTTACATTGGATACACGTGAATGGATACATTGTAAAAGGTACAGTCATAGAACACAACATCCCTCCCCCCTAGGATGGGACGAAGTCCCTCAGCCAAGATGGCTTATTGCAAATGCGTTTGGGCCGCGATGTGGGCTGACCCGCCCCAGGGGCGCTACTGCTTCCTCGTTCCCTGGTCCCTTGTCCTGAAACGGGAGAGGGAGACTTGTTAGAGGCTTGCCGTGGTTTGGCAGTTTTGGGGGAAGGGAAAAACTCCATTGTGGGCAGACCGGAGACACTCGGGGCTAACGAAAAACCCCTCTTCTCGCTTGGACCACTCCGCAAAACTTCCCCGGTCCGGAAAATCAAAATCTAACTCTGTTGGGGTATCCGTATTAGTGGGGAGATCCCGCGGGATATCTATGAGATCGGCTTCCCTTCTCTCTGCTGACCGATCCCGCAAGATATCTACGAGGACAGATTCCCTTTCCTCCCCCCCTTGGTGGGGACCCATGGCCCCCCTTTCCTCCCCCTTGGGCTGAACGGGTGGGGGAGAACCCTAACGCTGAGTCTTGTGTCCCGCGGTCCGTGCCCTGTTCGCCGGGGATCCTGCGCCGGAGCTGGTCTGCGTGCCGCCTCCAGAGTAGACCTGTGCCGGTCTCGACGCGGTACGAGACGGGGCCAGTCCGCTCTAGGATGACGCCCGGTACCCAGGCCGGACCCGCGCTGGCATAATTCCTGCAATACACGGGGGCACCCACGTCGAAACTCTTTGTGTCCTCTATCCCAATGTTCCTCCCCTTTTCCTCTACTCTCATGGGGTCTAGCCTAGTTAGTATGGTGGTCAGCTTCCTGCGCATCAGCAGCTCTGCGGGGGAGTATCCTGATGCTAGGGGAGTCACTCGGTAGCCTAGCAGAAACTGGCACACTTGATGGTTTAGGTCCCCAGGCCCCATGCGCCGCAGTGCGTCCTTGGTGGTGCGCACAAGGCGCTCTACTTGGCCGTTTGTGGCAGGGTGAAAAGGAGCGGAGGTGATGTGCCGAATGGCATTGATTTCTGTGAATGCCCTGAACTCAGAGGACGTGAAACAACTTGCGTTGTCGCTTACGAGGGTGTCGGGTAAACCAAACATTGAAAAGACCCTCCGCAAATGCTTTATGGTTGTGGCCGTGGACGTGCTTGTAATCGGAATGACCTCCAACCACTTGGAGAAGGCATCCACCACAAGGAGAAACAGCGTCCCACGGAACGGGCCAGCAAAGTCTACATGAACTCGGGACCACGGCCCCTTCGCCGCGTCCCACTCCCTGTGAGGCAGGCGGGCTTCTTCTGGCCTGGAACTTTGGCAGGGCTCACAAGTGCCGACCATGTGCTCGATGTCGGCGTCTAGCTGGGGCCACCAGAAATAGCTACGTGCCAGGGCTTTGGAGCGCACAATCCCAGGGTGACTGACGTGCAGGAGTTTGAGTACCCTCGGCCGTAAGGACGCCGGGATCACCACTCGCTGGCCCCACAGAAGGCACCCCCTCTCAAGGGACAACTCTAACTTCTTTCGGAAAAATGGGTCGAACTCCGCTGCCGGGGAGGACGCTGGCCACACTTTCTGCACCCAGGAGCTAACCCTTGCTAAAATGTTGTCCTTGCCGGTCGCCTTGGCGATGTCGGCGGGCAGTATTGGGGGCGAGTCGAGGACTTCTATCATCAGCACCTGATGGTCTGGCTCCGCCCTGCCCACGTGGCTGTTCTCTTGGGGAAGGGGGGACCTCGATAGAGCGTCCGCATGGCTGATCTCCCTCCTGGGCCTGTACACTAACTCGTGCTGATATGCGTTGAGAAAAATGGCCCACCTAAGCATCCTAGGGGACAGGATCTGTGGCGTTGGCTTATCTGCGGTAAAGATGCCTAGCAGGGGCTTGTGATCGGTTACTATTGTGAAGGGGCGGCCGTACAGGAAGTCGTGGAACTTTTTTGTTCCCGCAATTATCGCTAATGTTTCCCTGTCTGTCTGGGCGTAGTTTCTCTCCGCTTGGGACAGGGACCTGGAGTAGAACGCTATCGGGGCCTCCCTCCCGTTTTCCAGCACGTGGCACAGTACCGCCCCCACCCCCACCGGGGATGCATCACAGATGAGGACCACTGGCCGCTTGGGGTTGAAATGGGTGAGGATGGCGTCAGACGCCAGAAGCTGCTTTAGCTCACTAAATGCCCTCTCTTGCTGGTCGCCCCACTTCCATGCCTCGTCCTTTTTAAGCAGCCTGTGCAACGGCTCGGCCACGGCTGCTTTCCGGGGAAGGAAGGAGTGATAAAAGTTCAGCAGCCCTAGGAACGACTGCAACTCGGGCTTGGAGGTGGGGCGAGGGGCTTGCTTAATGGCGGCTACCTTAGACTTGGACGGCCTTATTCCCTCAGGAGTGACACAGAACCCTAGGAATTCGACCTCGGTCGCGAAGAAGACGCATTTGTCTTTTCGCAGTCTCAACCCCGCCTTTTCGAATATCGCCAGGACCTTACCCAACCTCTTTGCCAATTCGGCCTGACTTCCCCCCGTTATCAATACGTCATCAAAATAAGGCAACACCCCCTCGAGCCCCTTCAGGAGGCGTTCCACGAGTGACTGGAAAATTCCAGGCGCCGAGTTTACGCCGAATTGAAGGCGCGTCACCTGGAACGCCCCCTTATGGGTGACTATAGTTTGTGCAGCAGCGGCAGCTGGGGTCACCGAGAGCTGCTGGTAAGCTTGTGCTAAGTCGAGCTTAGCGAAACACTTTCCCCCATGTAACCTGGCCAGCAAATGGCTGACTACCGGCACCGGATACGCATTAGGGCGAATGGCCTTGTTGATGGTGCACTTGTAATCAGCGCATATGCGCACCTCCCCGTTGGCCTTTAGTGCTGTTACAATTGGAGTTTCCCACTCCGCAGAATCAACAGGAACAAGAATCCCCTGGCCCACCAATTTGTCCAGTTCCGCCTCTATTTTGTCCTTGAGCGCGAATGGCACCCGGCGCGGTTTGAGTCTTATTGGGCGGACCTCAGGGTCTAGGTCGAATGCTACTGGGGGTCCCTTATATTTTCCAAGTCCCTTTTTGAAGACTTCGGGGTGCGCGTCGCACACCTCCTGTATCGGGTCAGTCCCAAGGGCAACGGCGTGCACCCCCCCAATGAACAAACCCAGGGGCTGGAACCATTGAGTCCCGAGGAGGCTGCAATTCCCCCCTTTAAGAACAACTAGGGGGAGAGTCGCGGCGTGTTTCTTAAATTGGACCCGAAAATTCCCAACCCCCAACACCAGAATGCAGTTCCCTTGCACGTCCCGTAGCGTGGACCTCAAAGCTTTGAGTTTGGGCCGCACGTGGGGGGCAATTTTCAGGAACTCCTTCTGGGGAATGATGGAATATGAGGAACCTGAGTCAATTTCCATCCTAATGGGGGCCCCTTGTACTAGTACCTCAACAAAATAACGGGGGTGTCCCGCGGACACGCTGAACACCGGTGCGTCGTCCTCGCCATCGTTGGCGATGCGGCCCACGCCGTCTCGCTTCCTCGTGGCCTGGGTGCCGTCCTTGGGTCTCGTCGCGTGGTCTCTCGAGCTCTTCCGGGCCTCGCGCCTTTTCCTGCAGACCTTGGCGATGTGCCCGCGGCGGCCGCAGTTGTGACACTCGGCCTTTCTGAAGGGGCATTTGGCGCGGTCGTGGTTCGCTCCGCAGCCGTCGCAACGCCGGCCTTCTTTCCGGACCTTCCGGACGACTTCGAAACTCGCCGGGCCGCGTGCACCGAAACGTGCACCGAAGTCTCTGCCTTGCCCGTCTTTGGCCGCCAGTCCTGGAGCTCCTGGACCCCGGCCTTCGTAGCTTCCGCGGCTTGTGCCTCCTTCAGAACCTCCTGCAATGTGGGGGGGTGGCTCGCGGTTCATCAATGTGCGCTGAGTTTCGGCATCGCTCAGGCCGCACAGCACGCAGTCTCTTAGCGTGATCTCTACGTTCTCCCATTTGCATGGGCCGGCCGCCAGTCGCAGGGCCGCTGCGAAGTCGGCGACCGTCTCCCCGGGCGCTTGGACTCGCCTCCAAAACGCGCTCCGAGTGGGGAACATCGCCGTCGAGGGCCGGAAGTACTCATGCAGCATGTGCATGAGCTCTTTCACCTTGAATTCACTCGCCCTCCTCGGCGCGATCAGGTCCACCAAGACCCTCTTGGTGTCTGGCCCCAGCATCCGGGTGAAGATGGCCCGTTTCTTTGCCTCATCCGTGACTTCGGATTCCACCAGGGCTCCCTGGAAGTCCATCTCGAAGATGTCCCAGTCTGCCGGTCTCCTGATTTCGAAACCGGCACATGTCTTGGTCCCGTGGGCAGCCATATCCCACCTTCATCGCCAATTTGGTGTATGGGACCAAAGACAATGAACAGCCGAAAGGTTGGCTTAACACAGGTTTATTGCATGATGATCCAGGGGAACATGAGGTAATGGCGGATGGGTAGCTCAATATATACAGTGGCTATACATTTGAATGTGGCTCCTTGACAGTCTATTGGTTACTGTCCGCGTGACGTCACGGACGGTCACGCCCTTCTTGTCCAGGTGTAGGTGATGGCGGGAATCTTCCCGCGCTGTTGTTTGCTGGTGAGTCTGGGCCAGGAGAGCTTGAACGCTCGCTATTGCCACCAGGTGGTCATTAGCTCGCGTCCTATTGCAAGGGCTACAGTTAAGCAGCTGCTGGTTATAATGTTACACAAGCATGGTTACATTGGATACACGTGAATGGATACATTGTAAAAGGTACAGTCATAGAACACAACACCATCAGTTTATAAATGTAATTGGGGTTTTTTGCCCCAACATGCATCACTCTGCACTTTCCAATGTTGAAGCTCATTTGCCACTGTTTTGCCCACTCCCCCAGTGTCAAGAGATCCCTCTGGAGCGTCTCACAATCTCTCACAGTTTTCACTACCCTGTATAATTTAGTGTCGCCAGCAAATTTGGCTACCTTGCTTTTTACTCCTACCTCTAGATCATTTATGAAGAGGTTGAAAAGCAGGGGTCCCAGTACTGAACCTTGGGGGACCCCACTCTTTACTTCCCTCCACTTGGAGAAGTGTCCATTTAGTGCTACCCTCTGTTTCCTGTCCCTTAGCCAGTTGCTGATCCAGGAAAAGACCTGTCCCTTTATTCCATGACTGGTAAGTTTATTCAAGAGCCTTTGGTGTGGGACCTTATCAAAAGCCTTCTGAAAGTCCAGATAAACAATGTCAACTGGATCCCCCTTATCCACATGCTTGTTTACACTCTCAAAAAATTCCAACAGATTAGTGAGGCATGATTTGCCCTTGCAAAAGCCATGTTGGCTATCCTTTAGCAGCGCCTTCTCTTCTATGTGCCTATTAATCCTATCTTTTAGGATGGTTTCCATCACTTTACCTGGGACACATGTCAAACTGACAGGTCGGTAATTTCTTGGATCACCCCTGGATCCTTTTTTGAAAATTGGTGTTACATTCGCTACCTTCGAGTCATCATGTACAAACCCTGATTTGAGGGAAAGATTATATATTTTGGCTAGGAGACCAGCAATTTCATCTTTAAGTTCCCTGAGAACTCGTGGATGGATGCCATCTGGTCCTGGTGATTTGTTAGCATTTAGTTTAACAAGACATGCAAGCACCTCCTCCCTGGTTATTGTTGTTTCCTAAATCTGTTGTTTCCTAAATCTGGGTTAGTGACGTGACAAAGAAACTGATTGGTGTGATGGAATTGTAATTCTTAGAATATATTTTGATAAGAAAATGGATTCCCTTATGTTAGAAATGTGTTCAGCTTTAAAGAATGCTTCTAGTCATTTATTATGCTATGCTTATCGGCAGATGTTAAGCACCATCACGAGGCCATAACAAGGATTCTTCCTATGTTACCACGAACTACTCTGATAGTGCATGGAATGTAAACATTGATTGGTGAGAACACTGTAAGAATGTTATCAATGGCCATAATTATGGATACTTAAGGACAACCTCGGGGTTGGAGAGATAGGCAGGATATCTCTCAATGCCATTTCCAGGGAATCCTAAGCAGGTGAAGGCATCTCCTTGGGAATACCCTGAAGGAAATGGTGAGCCACTGTGTGAGACAGAATGCTGGACTGGATGGGCTGTGGCCTGTTCCAGCAAGGCTGTTCTTACGTTCTTATGTTATGGGAACATGAATTTTTTTATTATTAAGAAACCATTTGATTGGGATGATGCTAATGTGCTAGGCCATAGTCTGATTTTAACCTAGTGACAGATGGAACTTAGAGTGAGTTCGAGTTAGTTCCCTTTAGGATCTCAAAATTTGAAATTAATATGGTAAGACTATTCAAAGGATGCAGAAACCAAGAAAGATGATTACTTAGAGAATAAATGGATTATTTTACTTTTGGGGGATGGGACTTGTCTTTTGATGTCTCTGATATTTTTATTAGTTTTACAATGTTCTGTTTTTGATCATGAAACTGTATGCCTACTGAAGATCTCTATTCTTTCAACTCTACCTTATTCTAAATAAACAAAGGCCTATTTCACCAAATGGTGTAATTGTTGTAAGTGGGTGTAAGAACAGAATGTCGCCAAGGATATTGCTACCACAATAATATTTTTTTTATTCTCTCAACTGAGGTTGCTCTAACCTAATGACACCTCAGGGGGCTGTAAGGCTTTACCCAGTCTGGTTGTAAATCTAATCAGACTTCCTGAGTCTAGAAGTTCAGGTACTGTGGCCTGGTTAAAGATAAGGGCTGGATACAGTGTGAACATGAGAAATTCTATGTGTAGGGTCCTGCTTAGTGGTGGTGTGGATCTGAAAGGATCACTGACAATGGGCTTCCCTTACCCTTTGACTGCATGTCTTCCCATCATTCCAAGTATAGGAGGAGCCACTGGAATATTCACTGCAGGCACTTGACAAAGAAAGTTCACTGCTACTGCAGCTGCTTCGAGGATAAACTCGGTGAGGTCCAGTCATATTTAGCGGACTTGGGCATTTGAAAGAAGGTACACCACATTTCATATTCTGCAGGCATTCCTAAAACAAGAAAGGATATAGTACTCTTTTTATAAGGTTAAAAAAAAATTAAGCCTATCCATTATTTTCAAATACTGTACCTGAAAGATACTGCCTTGAGAGGTAATGAGCATTCCAACACTGGAAGCATTCAAGACAGAATTGGACAACCATCTGTCATATCTGCTTTGATTAGGATTTCAGCATTGAACAGGGGGTTGGACTCAATGGCCTAAAAGACCCCTTCCAACATGATTCTACGTGAGAAGACAAATCAACAAACCACATTTTGCTGCTCACGTTGAAACAAATCCCAATAATTGAGGGAATGTTAAAAGCACCATGTCCATGTTTATTTCTCATTGTGAGATTAAAAATATTCAAATACTTGTTATTTATTTATTTTTAAATAAACTATGCAGACCACAATATCCAAGTGACAGTCTGCCAGTGACAGTCTGCAAGAAATGTTCTGTGTTTTATTACCAATGTGCTCCAGAAAGATACTGAAAATAAAAGTTAAGACACTACAAGAACATCTTGACAACCACATTATATCCTTACAATGTAACAGATGAGGCCCTACAAAATGGACAAGGTAAATTAATTTAGCTTCCCCACCAGAATGTCCATGGAGAATGGAATCTCTCCATTACAGTCTAATTTTGGTTTCCTATCTGGTTCAACGCATTGTTTAAGAAAGCCTCTGATGGAGGACAATCCATCTTTGTGTCACTGCCTGACAGCTGAAACCTCCTTCTTATGCTACTTATTGACACTTTATGGCTGCTTTTAGTACTTGTGTAGTTATCAGGGCTCTCCAAATGCAATCTCAGTTGCAGTGACTAAATACTAGCTTCGAGGAAGGGAACAACGAAGAAAAGACAGGGATGCTTCTATTAAAACCTAAAACCTTGCAGAAGTTTGCAGGTGTTTCATTTATTTCCAGAAAAATATGCTGCTACCTAATAAAGCTTTGTTGGTTTAGTGGTTAAGATGCTGAACTTGACGACTGAAAGGTTGACAGGTCAGCAGTTCAAGACCCGAGCACCACATGATGTAGTAAGCTTCTGTCTCTGTCCCAGCTCCTGCCAACCTAGCAGTTCGAAATTGAAAGTAGATACAGTAAATAGGGACCACTTTGGTGGGAAGGTAGCAGTGTTCCATGCATTCCAGTGTCTAGTCATGCTTGCCGCATGTCCACGGAAACATCTGCGGACACAGATAGCACTGGCTCTTTGGATATAAACAGAGATGAGCACTGAATCCTAGAGTTGGATATTACTAGTTTTTGAGCAAGGGCAACCTTTACCCTTACCTAATAAAGCCAGATATCACTGAACTCTCATGATTACAGCATTATGGAGTCTTCTGTATATTAAGCAGAATCAGACATGTTGCATATGTTATCAACAAGATTACATGTAGCAAGATGATTGCATTTCCTTGACATTCGGCAGTCAAGCCCCTCAATCTCGAAATAAGTTTTCCATCCTTGGTACAGCAGAGGTTAACGTTGTAATTTTTTAAAAAAATTTACTTCTCAATGCCATGAAAGGCAGGCATAAAAAACCTTAAATTAAGCTGGTGTTTCTGTGGAAGCAAGTTATCTCTTCTTAAAATGGAGGGAGAAACATCAAAAGCAGAACAAAAACAAAAACCTTGCCTCAGAAGGGCTGTTCTGGCTGGATGGCATGATTAATGTTTTCGGACCTGAAATACCATATGAACCTACATTAACTATTCTCATATATGGGATGGAAATACTTGGCATGAATTTAAATCCCCACAGATACCTGTGGGAAATGGTGGTGCACTCAAAATCATCAGGGCTAAAGGCACTGTATACCATCTAGTTATTTGTGCTAGGCCTGCTGAATAACCTAGGAAATGCACATTATACTCCCTTGAAGAGGTATAATGCTCAGTAATATTAGGGAAGCATTTGTTTCAAGCCAATTATACTCTATTCAATTTTTCACAACACCTCCGATTTATGTATGTGGGATATTGTGCTTCTGTATCTGCAGTTCAAAATGTTAAGAAATGGCCAGCTATTGCCTCACAGTATTGTGCTCATACTGTCAGCAGGAAAATGACTGCCAAGCTTTACATAGCAAAGAGCAGTTTATATATTGAAACACCAATGGCAGCAGTCAATATACTGTAGTTTCCAGAATATTATCTTGTGCTCGCTACCATTCACAAAGAGACACCAAGCAATCAAAAATCCCAGAAGCTGGCTCCTTTTTTCATTTGTTAATTAATTCTGATCTAAACACAAACCAAATGTAATGGCTGGTGTTGTGGTGTTTTTTTTTTACAAGTGTGAATAGTAGTGAGCACAAGTGGGTATCCTATAAACCATCTTGACTGCTACCATTAGTGTTGTCAACATTCAAATTGTCCTTTGCTATGTAAAGTTTGGTGTTCTTATTCTCTGTCAACAACACAGATACAATATTGTGCAGCAAGATCTTGCCATTTCCTGACATTTTGAATTGTGAACAAAGAAGCACAACATTCCATGTTGCTAATCTGAAGTGGATTTTTTTAGCAATTGAATTTCTTTTCTTTTAAAAAGCAAAGTATTCATATAGTACAAACAAATTCAAGAGGAAAATTCCCTTATGAAAAATTACCCAGTACTAGATGAACCCAGAAGAAGAGCACATGATCAATATTAAGGTTGCTGGAGGAGGGCAGAAGCAAAAACAGTTGGGATGTAGCTGTAGTCTCTCTGTGCTAAAAGAGCTGTTTTGGACTTAATGACATAGTGAAGAAAAGATGTGATTAGGTGCAATACATACAACAGGGAAAAAGACACATCCTTTAATTTCTCAGGTAAACTAATGTTGCCATGCCTGCTCCCACAGAATAGGAAAGAAGCTACGTTCTAATTTTGAAACCATTTCCTGGGGTAAGACAACCTAATGTAGAAAAGCTATATCTTACCAAAAATTCTACAAACATGTTTTGTGCATGTTTCCAAATAATGTCCCCTTGCCTTTTGAGATAATAAAAATGGGACTCAGAATTAGAAAAGATTGTAACTGGAACAAAAATGAAAGCCATCAATATCATAATATGGATAGAAAGAGAGGAAAGAAGGACAGCAGGGGAAAAATTCAACTCATCTGAAATGTTGTGTTGGAAGAGAGCCTTACAGGTGAAACAAACCTCCAGAAAGGCAGATAAGAGGGTGCTCAATCAAGTCAAGTTTCTCACTAGAGCAAAACTGAGTAAGCTGAGGCTATCTGACCACCTATCTATATCTATAAAACAGAGGAGTGGGTTTGTATGTGCTCAAAAGGAACCCACATCCCTGGACCAATCTCGCTGAAAGTTTGCACATACATACTGTACCTTGGGCTTGCGAGATCAGCACTGTGGGGGATCTCTAAACCCATTTGGGGGTGTGCCCCCCAAAGTGGGATGCAAAGGGGACACCCCTACCAGCCGGAGAAACAACAATGAAACAGCAGTACTCCGCACATGCAGCACAGCCAAGCCAGTGGCTTGAATTTTCTGCCGGGAGATGCCACCGCTAAAGAAAGCTGTGGCTGTGATAATAGCCATAGCTTTCTTCAGCGGTGGGGTCTCCTGCCCGTAAGCATACAGTTCTGTCAAGCCATGACCTCCTTTCACTGACCAAAGGTGGCCATGGCTTGACAGAACTTAATGTTTATGGGCTGGGGACACTGCCAGGTGGAAAAGTAAAACTGCTGTCAAGCTGCGTCATCCTTGCTTTAAAGGACAAAAAAACAAAAACAAACAAACAAACAAACAGGCATGGCCAGGTAATTAGCTACTGACTTATAATGACCACTAAAGGCAATGTTGCTGGTGAAAGGGAGAGGGAGCTGCCAAAAGAGAGGAAGATCTAACCTAAAGCAGAGTAACTCAATAAAGCCACAACTGTTAATTTGCAAAACCTGCTATGAGATGCAATTGTCTGCAAGATCTGAGCAGAGCTGTTAATAGGACATTTTGGATGTCATTAAATCATATATTCACCACACATCAGAAATGACTTGATGGCACATAACGTCTCTGGATGTTTTTTGTTTAAATTACTGAACCGTTATATAATGACAAAATGGGTGGGATGGTTGAGACTTTATAATATAAACATCATACAACGCCATGCCGATAAATCAGTAAATCAATAAAACATACCACATAAGCATCAACAGCTTCATAGGAAAATGCTAGGACAGGACAGGTACTCAAACAATCTGCCCCAAAACACAAGACAATCTATCAAACTAACAATTGGCATATTAAGAGGGGAAGGATTTGTTAAACAGAAATGTTTTCAAATATTTCTGAAATGCCAGCAGAGTTGAGGCAGATCTAATTTCTGCTGGCAAATTGTTTCACAACCTGGAGGCTACAGCAGAAAATGCTCTGGATCTGATCACCTCCTTTCTTACCTCTTTAGGTGTGGCTACCCAAAGTTTAAACATTTGGGCAGAACGAGTATAATTCGTAAGGAAGAGGCACTCCTCAGATAGCATGGTTCCAAATGTTAATGGGTTTATAGGTAATTACCAACAAAACACCACATGTAACCAATGCAGACTAGCCACAGATGGAGTGATATAATCAAATCAATCAATACCAACAATCAGCCTGGCTATTGCATTTTGCACCCACTGAAGCTTCCATGCCAGCCTCTATGGTACCCCCACATAGAGAGTGTTGCAATAGTCAATTCTGGAGATTACCAGTGCACAGATCAGTGTCACCAGGAACTTCCTGTCCAGGAATGAGCAGAGCTGGGCAATGCATTGCAGAAAGAAAAATGTGGCCCTGACAATCACTGACACCTATACAGGTAGTTTCATGATCAGTGACTGGTCAAGCTGTACGTCTAGATTATGAATTGCTCTCCCTCAATAGGAATGTGATGCCCCTTTTCTTAAGGGTGATCCACGCAACCTGATGCCACTTACCCACACTCAACATGACCTTCATCTTGTCTTAATTCAGTTTCAGACTGTTACCCTCCCATCCATACCATGATTGCACTCCTCCAGATTTTGGATTGCTTCCACTGCTGAGGTGGAAAAGGAGAGATAGAGCTGCATATTATCAGTTGCTCAATCTCCTGATGACCTCCCCCAGATTCCTCATATAGATGTTGAACAGCATCAGATTGATCACCAAACCCAGAGTTTTATGTTCAGGAATTGATATGCAGCAGCCAGCATAACAGGGCCAAACACAACTTTATTTCGAGAACTGAACATGGAGATCAATGGCGCAGCAGCACCTATATATACAATAACAGGAAAGATACCTTCAGGCAGGAAGCAACTAGATTGGTTGGGAGAACAGTGGGGTGATCGTGGAGTGACCCAAGACTATGGAGCCTTCACGCATCTTGTTAGAAAGGGCGGGAGCCCAAGTCCCGTGAGAGCTTAGTTCCAAGAAGAACACAAAATGGAGGATCACCTGATCCCAACAATTAATACAAACTGTTAAAGCATTATATCAGTTACATACACAACATCCCTCCCCCCTAGGATGGGAAAAAGTCCCTTAGCCATTGTGGGGGCCCACAGACTCTTTTGGGCTGCAGTGACACTTGCCTGAAACCGGTAGAACTAGGTGTACATGGTTCCTTTGAATGGTTCCCTGCACTGGGGATTCTGTCTGAGGTAGAAGCATTGTGGGAGCACTGGATGGGAACCAGGGAGGGGTGAAACTAAATCATAACCCTGTTTGTATGAAGGTAGAGCAGGGGATTGCTCTAAATTAAACTCTGAATTGAAAGGGGGAAAATCCAACAAAAATACCCTCCTTTGATTATTTTGAGTAGGGGGCAACTCAACAGAAAATTGCCTCACTTAGGTTGGAGTGGAGGTAGATTCGAACACAGGAGGATGGGGGGCCTTGGGAGAGAAATCATAACCCCACTTCTCTCTTGGAAGAGTGGGGGAACACTCGGAAAACTCCCCCCAATCCTGTAACTCAAAAGGCAAATTACCACGTTCTAGGCTTGCTGACAACCTCCAAAGAAACTGCGGCTGTCAAAGAAAGTCTGAAATATCTGTTCCTGTTCCACCACAAACCCTGAAACCCATGCTGGCCCGCCAGCCACGTAGTTCCGACAATGCACGAGATCTCCTGCTGAAAAGACCTTTTTATATCGAATTTCTACATTCACCCCTCTATCCTTCACCTGGAAGGATCGACCCGGTCTAGCAGCGAGGCCGGTCTTCTGCGCAATAATAGTTCAGATGGAGATAGCCCTGAGGCCAGGGGGGTCATCCTGTAGCACAGGAGGAATTGGCAAAGCTGTAATTCAATGTCCCCCTGCCCCATGAGGTGAAGAGACTCCTTAGTGGTGCAAACCTGATGTTCCACCTGACCATTCGGCCTCTCCACCACCGTGGGTGCTTCTGTTAGGCTCCAGGGAGGTTATCCGGGCTGCTTCTGACCCACCTCACTTGCACGGACACCTGCTGGAAGTCAAAAACTGCAGCTGACGAAGGAGTTTCCCCCACTGTTTTGCCTTCTAGCAGTGTTTCAATGGAAACGACGTTATCCGGGTAGTCTCCATAGGAAGTCATTTTTTTTTTAACCCGGGGACTGCCTGGATAACGACAAAATCTGGTTAACGATGCGACTTGGGGAACCAAGTTTTGTCGTTATCCGGGGTTCCACTGTATTACCAACTAAGTGGATGTTAATTAATCAGGCTATATCAAAGTACCTTGCTCTATGCCTCCACACGCTACCAAAATACTAAATTGCCGCATACTCCCTGTAAGTGACAGGTGGCGTTCTTTGAGGCTGATTGTGGTGCGGGATGGTGTGGCAACCTTTGGCTGCACTGGGAGTGTGCGGATAAAGGAAATTATCGCAGCCTAAGGATCGATACCTGCCTACTGTACTCCAGCGCCTGGTCGAGAGTCAGTATTCCAAACTCTCTGAGAAGCCTGAGTGCTTATGTGATCTACGCCATACAACTTAGTTTTACACAACACTGAGTATGTTTGGGAATGGATTTGACCAGTGTAAGACAATAACAGAGCAACAGCATACTAACAGAGTATGGTTTATATTGGGGCTATGGTGGCTTAGTGGTTAAGAAGATCACCTTGGTAGGTGGAAGGCTGGCAAATTGGAAGTTCGAGACCCGAGTACTGCATGATGGATTGAGCACCCCTCTCAGTCCTAGCTCTTGGGGACATGAAAGGAGCCTCATTTGGGCATTCTCTGAACAAAGTTTCTTCTGCAAAAATCCTTTAAACTCTCAGAATAACTGATGACATGAAATTGTTATTATGGTTTAAATTCTTATTATTGCACAGAAACAGGCTTGCTTGCCCTTACTGCAATCTATGTAAGCCTTCTGCCCCCTGGAACCTGCTTTCTTCTTGCCTCTTGAGACAAAAATAATTCCTCTCACAAAGAAATGAATATTGGATCTCTAATAAGCAGGATTTTCTACTAAGTAATGACACATACCCATTGTTTGTTTCAGAATTTTTTTAAAAAAATCTAAAAGTGGCTGGGAATAGTTTTAAAAATGGAAATCACTTCTTGTCACTCTGCATTTATTTTGGAGGACTAAAGGAAGACAAATTGTAGTAGACATAAAGGTAAAGGTTTCCCTTGGTCGAAAGCCAGTCGTATCTGATTCTAGGGTTTAGTGCTCATCTCTGTTTCAAAGCCGAAGAGCCAGCACTGTCTGCTTCTGCAGACGTTTCTGTGGTCATGTGGCAGGCATGACTAGACACCGGGCAGCACGGAACGCTGTTACCTTCCCACCAAAGTGGTCCCTATTTATCTACTTGCAATTTCTTGCTTTCGAACTGCTAGGTTGGCAGGAGACATAGTAGACATAGGAAATGGGAAATAGGAGAAGGGAAATGTGCCCATAGCATTCCTTTCTCTGGGCTTCCCAGCAGCATTGGTCGTACCTTCCTAGTTTGATTGTCAGGTGCCAATTCTAGAGGATTGTTGTTTTATCTTGTGGCTATCGTTAGCCTTTGAGATACCATAACAGTCTGTTTTTCCTCTCATATATTTTGATGTCTTTATAAAGTTGTTCAGGAAAGTTACCTTGAAATATAAATACATGGCATGCAGCTGCCTTTCATCTGGATGCTTTTTGAATTTTAAAAACACATTTTGGCCCATTTTAAATATTAATGTTTTCTGCTGCATGATATTGTCCCCATTTTTTTTGGCAGAACTGCTTTTTGGCAGAAATGTTTTGGAAAATGATCCGTGCATTTGAGTAAGAAATATGTGGGTTGATTACATTAATTAATTAATTAATGGGGGGAAATTCAAACCATTGCGAGGAAGTAAGATTCATGGTTGCAGTGTGTACTATATGGAGAAACTAATATCTCATTAACCATCCTTATATGACTTCCTCATCTTCTGCCAATAGAGGGGTGTGAGTGTGAATCATAATTTTGGAACACGAATTGAAGACCAGCTAGCTCCTGCTATTCCAGAAAAGAAGAGACAAATGACTAAACAACGGAAGATTATACACAAACATTAAACAGGAACACTCGAACAATTTTCCGTGCATCAGTGGATCTCTTCCTAAATTGCAGTTTTTTTAATGCCATTAGCAGCTTTTTACTGAGGTTGAATCTTTCTCCTATCAACATTCTAATGATTTTCTTAAATTTCCTTTAAAAGATCTCACAGATTGCCCTTGTGGTGCATTAATAGCATACATTTAAATTGTCCATTGGTTTATTAATTGGCATTTCATTATTGGATTTTTTTTCTTTCTAATTGTAGGTTTTGAAGTATCATTTCTTGATAAAATAAGAGCAGAAAATAATTTAAACACATAATTGTTATGTAGAATGGGAAGACAATTGTTTGAATCAAGCAAGTCCTGTGGTAAAGCAGGGTAGTTAGAATAAATCTAACCTGAAGGCTAATTATGGTCTCCAGTGTTGTCGTTAGCAGGCAGGGTAGCTCTGTAAGTTGGGTATTTGGCTGCTCTTCCCATTCTTCCTAAGGGAAGAGCTATCCTGTGTAACCTTGGGCAAACTTCACAGTCCCAGGGTGCCCCCAGAAGAAGTGAATCGCAAGCTACTTCTGAATATTCTGCATATAGAAAACCCTGGAAAGGCTCACAATAAGTCAGAATTGTTTTAATCGTCACACAATAATTCTTGGTTATGTTTGGATTGTTATTATTTTGTTTTTTATAAATATTTTATAATGTTGTATTGTATGTTTTATATATTGTAAGCTACCCTGAGTGATGCTTGAATTTAAAAAAACCTGTGTGTAAATGTAAATAAATAAAAAAAATAAACAATTATAATCAGTAAAGTCACCTTTACTGTCACCCTGAACCATTGAAAAAGAAGACCTTCCTGATATATTTTAACATACTATTTCAAATTACAGTTTTGCTCAACTTTATGCTTAAACATAGAAGCTAGATGTTCAGTTTTCATTTGCTTTATTTTTCTCTTTAGGTGGCTTTTTTTAAAGTTACATTTTAGTTTTGTTTAGTGCAACGTGAAGCTGTCTTAGTTAGATTTTTTGTGAAATAAGCACAAAGCTGATCCAATCTGAAAAGGGAAAAAATGCAGAACCCATGAATTTTTAAAAGTTCATACATAATATATCATAAAACGAGGATGAATAATATGGTGCACAATCTTGAATAAAAAGCTCCTTGACCATTTCTCAGAAAACTCTGAGATGTAATCAATATCCAAAAAGGTGTCTTGGGGACATTGCCAAGATTTATATCTTTTCGCAAAGACTGGCACTTTTTATTTTCTAAATCAGCTGAGGAAATGATAGTGAACTTCAGAAAAGAGAAGGAAATGTTGTTATCTCACTTTCTAGTGTTCTAGTTCAGGGATGAGCTTTATTGGTTTCTGTCTCTCCTGCTCCCTTATTAAGGCATATTTTACTGAAAGAAAATATGTGCTAAATGAGGAAATCAAATTCAAGGAAACTCACATGAACCTGAACATCAGCACTTTGTGATTGTATCAAACTTCTGTTCTTCTCTACTCTGAAAGGAAATCCCCAGACGACAGATCTAAGATGCGTGAATGAAATTTCTGGGGGGAAACAACGGAATGACCAAAGCATAACCATTTGAGAAGTATGCAGAAGATCAGCACTTTTGGAAATTTCAACCACTGTAGTTAAATTTCAAGGGGATAAAAAGACCCTAAGGTAAAAAGAGCTTTGTCCTAATTTTTCTGTTTATTGAGCTGAGGGCTTTGCAGTACAAAGCAAAGTCGATCAAGCAAAAAATGAGAGAATTTCCCCCCCAGCTTTTGATGCTGATCAGTCATCAAAGTTTTATACTTTCTTAGGAATAAAAAAAATGCATTTCTCTATATAGACTATTATGGATGATCAATACTATAACAATACAGAATTATATTAAATGTTTACTAAATATTCAACAGGTTAACTATGTTTTATTGAGTAGTTTCTACAACTCAGGTAAACGATTGAAAAAGTTATTCTACTTCTAAACAGCATTGATCTTACAAAGCTCTCCCTTGCACACATTTTAACTCAAAGTCATTAATGTCATCTGTTAGGAACAATTAATGTGAATAGAAAATAATTGCATCAGGGAGGTAGGGACTCAGAGGATTTTGTGCATTAATATTCACTTGCTGTTCGATTACATACTCAGTTCTTTCAGTTTTGCTTGGAAGGAGTGCTAAAGTGGTGCTATTTTCCTCAAATTAATCTGTATTCTAATTATCCAGGTTTTATTTGAACGTTAAGCCTGATCTGTTTTAATTGCAAATACAATAGGTTTTGCAATTTATGTAACTATGGATCTTTGATAGATAATTCCAAATGATTCTAACCCTTGGCAATACACATATATATTCTAACCTTACATTAAGTCTGTGGGTTCCCTGAAATTATTACATGAATAAAAAAATTGCAACAAATTTTGCATGAAATGAAATCCACATTACGTGTCCCATGGCAATATGAAAAATAAACAAATTTACATACTTTTAAGTATGATCACTAGGGAATAGCAAAGACAAAAGCCCCATTCTCTAATCACTTGTATGATTATTCAACAACACCTCACCTTATTGGATTCCATCAGGCAATTCTTATACAGCCTGAAGCCTGTATTTTGCTAGAATTGTGCTCTTTTTTAAAGGAAAACTACAACTTTCAGGAAGATGAACTTGTTTCCCGTGTCATTAATATCCTGTGTTTTTCCCTTGCAGTTGCAAGCATTCCTCCTGTCTCTACTACCCATTTCCTTGAGACTACTGTATCTACATCTTACCAAAGCCACAAGGAATAAAAGTCCCATGGATACCAGACACGTAGTTCGATGGGACTATTTTTGTTTGTTTCCCAATGACAAGCTGATGATGATCAACCAGTTTAGATCTCGTTTCTCTAAATCTCTCAGCAAACACAGCCTTGATGAATCATACTAAATGCCTCTATAACTGTAGGAAGCATGAGCAGGACTACAACTATGTTGCCCGGTAAGCTTAGACTCCTCTAAGTGACATTTGTAATACAATCTGGAGTTCAAAAGATACTGCAATGTCAAGATGCTCTGTTGCGATCATTGTCCCCCCACAGAAAAAGCAGATCAAAACATCTGTAATATTCGGTGCCTTAGTGGTTAAGATGCTGAGCTTGAAGACAGGAAGGTCTGGGTTTGATACCCGAGTGCTGCATGACAGATCTTGGGGACATGAAAGGAGCCTCATTCGGGCATCCCATGAGTGGAGTTTCTGCAGCAACATTCCTTTCAACCCAGAGTAATTTCTGACATGAAATTTATTATTTACCACTCGCTCTGCTGTTGACCCATTCTGTCACATTTCCCATGGAAAATGTTTCTAAAGATACTATTCTTTAGTTTTCATATTCTATATTGGTACTCACTTCAGTTTAAGGCTAGTTTGTAGTTTAAACATGACCATTATGAATATGAAGCTTGCTTCACAGACATTTTATACCCATCCAGTTTCTATTATGCATTTTCTCTCAACTGACATCCTCCACCCCCAGGAAAGAAAAACAACTTGTGAAATGTGGAGGGATACAACCAGTTTTCCCATTTACTTTCTGTACACCTCACTGGCATTAATATTACAGTGAACTCCCGACTAACGATGCGTTCGAATAGTGTCATTTTCGATTAACGATGCTATCGATGCCCCCCACGTGATCTCCCCCACAATGATGAAAAAAATGTCATTATTCGAATAATGACGGCTACTTTACCGCTGTTGTGTGAATAACGACAGTTTTTTGACGTTTTGTGGGAGATCTCCCATAGTAAACTGCAAAACGACGTTTTCCGCATAATGATGCTACTTGGGGAACCAAGCAACTTTGTTATGTGAGGGTCTATTGTATTAATATGATTCCCCCTCATGTGTGTTCTTCAATCATGGGCAAAATAGAGATGCCATATCACCTCTGCCTGCTAAACCTTTAAACAACTTTACAAGAGAGAAAACAGATTACCCACTGCACATGTGTGCTGTCAAAGGAACTGCAACACTAAATACTGTCAAAATCAGGTGTGACTGAAACTTTTTGCCAAAAGGAATTCCAAAGGATCTGAAGCTTAAGACAACAGTGTGGGCCTTAAAGATGAAGCTAAGTGCTTGCCAAAGCTATGAGGAAGGTATAGGCAGACTGTGGCTTCCAGATGCTTTCTCCCTGGGAAGAAAATGTTCACTGAGGCATAAACAGATATTCATTCATTCATTCATTCATTCATTCATTATTCTTGGAGCTTTTGCATTGGGATGATTAGGTGCCCAAACTTTTTGCGCCAGGGTCCTGACCATGCCCCAGAACAGCTGAGTGGGCCTGACCACGCCCCCGAAGTGAATGCATTTGTGCATGCCCATCCAGAACCACTTCTGGGAATGGTGCTGACGTGTTTTGTGCATGCGTAAATGCATCGGTGCCACTCCTGGAAGTGGTTCCGGATGTCCCCACACATGCACAATTGCATCTGCACCACTCCTGGAAGTGGTTCCAGACGTCCCCCACATGTGCCAATGCATCTGCACCACTCTTGGAAGTCGTTCCAGACATACCTGCACATCTCAAATGCATCTGTGCCACTCCCGGAAGTGGTTCATGACATTCCCGTGCATGCACTAATGTGTCCGTGCCATTTCCAGAAGTGGTTCTGGATATGCACGCACATTGATGGGTGCATCCCCCATCCACTTGAAGGAGTGGTGAGGACATTGCGGGCTGGATCATTTGGTGTCAGGGGCTGGATCGGGCCCATGGGCCATAGTTTGGACACCCCATCCTAGAGTTATATATATTCCCCTCACTAAAAGCAAAAACTGTAGGTGTTTTTTTCTCTTTTTTTACTATTTCTGGGCTTTAATGCATATTGGCAGCCCAATAGAGTTGTACATGCCTGCTGTAAAGAAAAGTGCTAAAGCCATAAGAACATAAGAACAGCCTTGCTGGAACGGGCCACAGCCCATCCAGTCCAGCATTCTGTCTCACACAGTGGCTCACCATTTCCTTCAGGGTATTCCCAAGCAGATGCCTTCACCTGCTTAGGATTCCCTGGAAATGGCATTGAGAGATATCCTGCCTATCTCTCCAACCCGGAGGTTGTCCTTAAGTATCCATAATTATAGCCATTGATACCCTTGTCCTCCATGAACTTGTCTAATCCTTTCTTAAAGCTGCCAAGACTGACAGCTGTCACCACTTCTTCTGGCAGGGAGTTCCATAGACCAGTAATCCTCTGGGTGAAAAAGTACTTTATCTTATTTGTTTGAGAACTAGTACCCAAAAGTTTCATGGAGTGTCCCCTAGTTCTAGTTTTATGCGATAGGGAAAACAGTTTTTCCTTATCTACTTTGTCCACACCGTGCATGATTTTATAAGCTGTGCATGATTTTATAAGCCAAGTGATATTTTTCAGAGGACGCTCCCTAAAGTGGCCTCCAAAAAATCAGATGTAGTTTACATGAAGACTATGCAGCAGTACTACAATGGACACCAATGCTGACCACCTGTACACGAAAACTAGGCAGCACAAAGGGAAATAAAAATGAATAGTAAAGCCAGCAAAGAGCCTAGTTCATAACAAAATCTTTTTTTAAAAAAAATCTTGTGTACAAGCTCAGAAAACCTTAGTGGGAGACTGTAAAAAAGAAGATGGCTGAAACAGCGTATCAAAGTTCTTGAGAAAAGAGGGGAAAATAAACAAGTAGAAGCATAATAACTTTCCCAGTACATTTCACTAGGGAAGCAACTGAGACTTATAGCTTATGAACATAAACACTGAGCTGGATGCTTGGCTAGTGCTCCCAACCACAGACCAGCCAGCAACATTATCTCGTGCTTTGCTAGGTGCCTCCAAAAACTGCGAGGGACAAGAGTCCTTAAGCAACCTCCACTAAATTGCCATCCAGCAGAATATCAGCAACCAGGATTCAACCTTTCTAAGGTCTTTCCACAAATCTTCTTCAGTTTATAAGGATGTTTAGACAGCGGAGCTTATGTACTACTATTGCAACTATAGCAACAGCAAAATCACAGGTAGCAGCAATCTATGATGTTCCTGATATCCTCAAAATGACAAGATTCAAGAGCAGGAAGTCATTTAAATCCATTTGAGCTTCCCAACAGGCAGAACTGGCTCTCCTCTTCAGTTCACACAGAGAGACAGGACAGATGGGGGAAGAAACTGGTTTACTTCCTCTGCTCACACTTTCGTATTAAATCCAAAATGCCCAAATGGGGCAAAGAACTAGGAAACAAAATATTTTAAAAAGCCTCTACCCTGGTACAGTAATACCTCATACAAAGTCCGCTTTGTACAACATCAAATTCATACAACATCGCCTAATTCCTTGAAAAAAGTTGCCCCATACAAAGTCGCTGTACCTTGTATGAGGCATTGGGGTTTTTCCCAGGTTGCATTGTGCCTGGGCAGTATAAAAGGCAGGACACATGCGTGCATTGCTCTTGTGGGTTTTGCATGAGGTGAAGAGAGTTTAGGAGTGGTTTTGAGCATAATTTTGGATATTTTTTTTTGGATTTATTTGTCAGAATTTTTAGAAGCATTCCTGGGATTTTTGCAGCATTCTTCAGGTTCTTGGACAATCAGGGTTGTTTGACATGTTTTTGTAATGTATTTAGCCTTTAGACAATGATTTCTTAAAGTTCTGTCAGTTTCCTGTTTGTTTCCTTGACTTTGCCCTGAAGTCTCTGCTGTTACAGTACAATGTATCTCTATGGAAACGACGTTGTACGAGGCATCGCAGCAAGGATTTGGACGTTGTATGAGGCATCGCGGCTAGGATTTTGCATGCCTCATACAAAGTCCAAATCCGTATGAAGTCCAAACTTGTGGAACCAAGTTTGGACGTTGTATGAGGTATCACTGTATATCCATAAGAAAGAAAGAAAAAGAGTATGGAATATTGCCCCATATGGGAAGCTAGCCATAATTTAAAACTTCCTATTCTTTTATAGTCTGAATATAAGAATTATCACAGTCTACAACTGAAATTTCAAAGGCATGCATTTTAATTTTCTGTACTGTATCAGGTTCAATTTCACTGAGTAATAAATGTTCTTTATTACAAAATCTGTTCACACTCTATTCATTATTGTACTGTTTAGTCTCATGTATATGGGAAAAATTATAATTATTATTACATATATGCATTATATGTTATAAACACATATATTATAATATATTCTGTATATATTTCAGTGTATACAGAACTATCTATATATATTCTCCTAATACTTAGTAGATGTTGAGCCATACATATTATCATTTTGAGGCCTTTTCTACCAGTTTTAATGACATATCTGTACGTGGTGTATGGCAAAAATATGTTACCACTAATCATGATGGTTAAATGGCCAAAGTAACATAGAACTCACTCTGTGCTTTGGTCATCGTTAAACATATAATATTTCTAATATTGTTGTTGTTCTTGTATGCTGTTAAGTCACTTCTGACTTATGTTGACCCTTTCCAGGGTTTTAAGGTGGAGGATCCACAGAAGTGGTTTACCACTCCCTTTTTTTCTAAGGATTCACCCTGGGACAGTGCAGCTTGCCCATGGCCACACACACTGACTCCCTGGAGGACCAATGGGAAACTGAACTCCTAACATCTGGCTCCTCAGTCAAGCAAAGTGGAATCCAAATGCTTCCCAAAATTTGTATAAAGCTAACACGTGAGCTATATGAAGGGGAAAGTTCCTATTTTAACACAGAAGTCAGAGAACTGAGATTGCTTAAATGCACATGGGAGTCATTACTCTTCCTAATATTTCTGCTGTCTACCTGCACAAATGAATATTTCTCCAAAGAAAGCCATGCATGCATACTTTCCATCTCTGTGACTTTGTGCAGCTTGAGCCACACATTGCAGTGCTGGTGTAAAGACAGAATGTTAGTAAATATGCTCTTGTATTTTTATTTATATCTCCAAATCACAAGCATTTCAGGCATGTTATTTGTGATGCTGGGCAGAAATCTGTCTGCTTTTCTTCCTACGTTATCTCTTTCTCCCAAAACTGTTAACTGGCCAAAGGGTCAGAGTGAATTGTGGATAATCAATAGAAAGGTAGGGTAGGAGGTCTGTATATTTTAAGTTTTATAATTGGTTTACTGTATTGGCATTTTGAAAATCATTAAAATTTGCACATAGAAAAGGAAAACCATCAAACAAACAGACAAAATAAAGGCCAAAATCAGCAGGGTCAAACTTTTACAAGTACAACTTATGTGTCCGCTCAATAGCGTGCACCAAAAGAAGCAATCTAGGAAGTAAAATAAAAATTATTGAAATACATATTTCAATCAGTGAACGTACTGATTGAAACAGATAGATCATTAATGATATTACACTTCAGTCATCATAGAGAGGAGTCAAAGTGCAAAGAGGCCATCATGTTGTTCATATTGTTCTCTTCTCTCTCTCTCTCTCTCTCTCACACACACACCTACTCCTTTCCCCCTTCTCCAGCTCTTTTCAGTGCAGACATTTTTGATAGGTTTTGTCTCCATATCAAGAAATCATGATAACATTCTAAAGTTTGATCCCAAACTTTTTATATATATATAAAGGACCACTTCTTGCAACAGATGTTTGACCCATATTAATAAAAGCTCTGACATTCTCCTGTCATCTGCCTTTTGTTTGCCTATAGCTTGCATTCTCGCAGCATGAAAGACACACAGATATTTGCCTTGTCAGAGTCTCATTCCTGCTCTCATTCATCTAGTTTTGAAGAATGGAACAAAGAAAGAACAGTATATAAACTTGTCTTCTTCAATAGCTCTGCTTCCAGGATAGTAGTATACAATCTTGTTTTATTGGCTGCATAGAAAAGATCTTTTAAACGGTGCATCCCATTAAATTTTTATAAGATTTGTAAAATTAAAATATGATGGGGGAGGAGAGAATAAAAACAAAAACAGAACAGAGGCACAATTGAAACTTGTGCAGAGAAAAATTCAGGGTCATCATCTGGAAGGGAGGACATTATGATGAGAAACAACAGTATTGTAAAATAAAAAGCTACTTTTCATCTTCCTCTTGTAACTATATCACTAGAAATAGAAAGCATGGAAGAAAATAAATAATAAAACACTGTCTGGGGGTCCCCTGATAGAAATGAGCATTAAGAAAATATTCATAGATATATTTTTAAAAAACTGTTCATAGATATATAATTTAAAAAACATATAAAAATTAAGGTTCCTGTTTTTCTTTTTGTTTTAAACACAGATGATTTTGAAGCTGATAGTTACCCCCAATCCACTGGGTTCATTCAGTAGAAATTATTGCTTTTCATTGTCATCATAAACATATATGAAAGCATCAGAATGGTCCTTTAATATTTCCGAGCCACCAAGATCTGCCTTTAATATTTTTCTTTCTAGCTCTAATAGAGCCATCTTCTTCAAACTACATTCATTCAGAATCTCTTCTAATTTTCACCCATTCCTTTTGAATTCTTCACCGCTGGCCATAGTGTACTTTATTTCACACTCAAAAAGGAGTGAGGGGGAGAATCCCTTAAGAGAACAATGGGAAGATCAAGTAGAACAGGTGTGAATTAAGCACTTTTGTCAGAACAGAAAATCTCTTGACAGAGGAAAACTGTATCACACCAATGTGGATATTTCAATCAACACATCTAAAGGACTGCCTTCATCAACGTATTCATCTTTCAATATGAGAATAAAAAACGGAAGGAAAGGAAGAAGTCACTGCAGAGAAGGGTTTCTAGACCCTTCCTTGACACAAGTACAACAGCTACATGCTACTGTGTCTACAAAATCATATATGAATTGACCACAAAACAGAACAGAAGTTAGCTAAACTATGCTATTTTGTGCTCGAGATTGCTCCAGCTTAGGAAAGCCAATTTTTGCCCTTAAATTAGAAACTTGTGTGCTTTCACCCAGATATCTTCCCCTGTATTCTGATTTGTAAGAGCTGTACCATTATGCTCCTAGTGTTGCACATTACAGCTCTTCTGTTCTACCACAGCTTCAATCTGTGGCTGTGTGCATGCTTTTGTTTGTTGTTCAGTCGCACAGTCGATTCCGACCCTTTGCGACCCTATGGACCATCGTTCTCCAGGCGCCTCTGTCCTCCACCATCCCCCTCAGTCCTCCCAGCTCTGTGCCCATTGTGTCTACAATACCATCTATCCATCTCATCCTTGGCCTCCCCCTTCTTCTTTTGCCCTCCACCTTTCCCAACATCACGGCCTTCTCAAGTGAATCCTCCCTTCTCATTTGATGCCCAAAGTACTTTAGCCTCATCTTTACTATTTGACCTTCCAATGAGCATGCTTTACTTGCTTAAAATAGCAAATGGATGTAGCTGCTGTGGCAATCACATCCTTCTTAGGATTGATTTCCATTCATTCACATCTGTACAGTGCCGTGCACTCAGTGTTTTAAGAGGTTGATATGATCTCATGCCCTACTCCAGTCAGCAGGTGCTGTTAGTGGACATGTACTGACTTAGACACTGACCTCAGACATGATGCCCTGATCAGGCAATGTCAAATATAAAGGTCAGAACATTTTGCTGGCTTCAGCAGCCATTGTATCATTCATCAACCTAAATACAGTACCTGTTTGCTGTTACAACAGATCCCAGCAGGCTGTTAGCCACCCTGCTTGATTGTTTTGTTGTTTACGTACCATAAAGCAACAGCATTCTTTTATATTACTATACCTTTATACATCCTGAAAATCCTTTTTAAAAACCTTTGGTGGCTCTATGCTTCTTGACAATAAACTGTGTGGGTGGGAAGCAGGAAAGCAGCGAGAAACTTATTTATTGGTATTGCTAATAGCTGTTTAAAATTTAGGACAAGAAATTGGAAACATGTAATTTTGCATACTGTTAACAGTGGAGAGATGCTTGCATAAACCAAATATTAAAGGATTAACAAACACACATTCAAAGTAAGCCTCATCATTTCTAAAAAGCAGCTTCTAGCTTTTATACTGAACCCACAACATTTCCCCCCCCCCCTATTACAACAAGCAGAAATACTTTCCAGAGGAAGTTTGACTTTATCTTCCCCTTTACTGTTGCCAGGATAAAATTTATCTTAAAAGCAAAAGCTTGAGTATCTTCCAGAAGGGGGTGGAAAAAAAAGAACAAAATCCCACCAAAACCTAAGTTTCAGCATTTAAATGCAAACTCTGCATTTAAGAGGTACTTGCCAGCTTTGAGCACAAATCCTCTAGGCGGGTTTACTGAGACTTAACTGACAACAGCCAAGACAAAGAACAAGGAGATGATATTACAAACATTTGTAAGGAAGATTAGGAAGTTACAACTACATCAGAAAATCCCATTAAACAAGACAAATCTGCCACAATATATTAAACAATGACTTAGAGAGTTAGTTTCAACTTTCACAGGCTTGTTATATTTGGTATAATCGAGCCACTTCATGACACGAACAAGCAGTGAATGGGAATTTAAAGCACTTGGAAGGTTGCAATGTACAAACTTGTTAAATGTCCTAGGGTGCAAATTTTGCAGCTTTAAGTAGATATTCAGACCATAAACATAAATGACATAATCTCCCTTTATTTTTCCAATGTTTTCCTGCCTATAACATATAAGCCTAAAATTATTCCATTCCTCAATCCCTCCCACAAAGATTGATTAATGTTTATAAAATGCTTTAAATAAAAAGATACACACAGAGAGTGAAGTAATCCTCTCTGATCCTTCAATTTCATTTTATAACTCGTTCAGTGGCTTCAACGAATGCAAAGAGTCTGTACTTATTTTCACAGCAGTAAACTAGGCAGCTGCTGTAAAAACTGTACCAGAGACAAAATGTGTTTGAATAGATAATGCACACATCATCGTGTAAAGTAAGTTAAAAACCCATTAGAGCCCACAATGGTATCCACAGCCAAATCCCAACTTAGACAATGTATACTTGGGTCAGAGTCCTTAACAACAGATGCTTGTGCTAGAAAACAAAACTCTGAAGTGGGATTTCTGGATAAACTCATTCATCAACCAGAAATGGCCAGATTGACTTATCTATCCTCATCAATCCAGAAGCTTCACAGCATTGGCCACCATATTTTTTATGGCCAAGTGGTCTGACTGCATCCAGATGTGCCCTTTTCTCCTCAGACAAAAGGCACTTTTCGTTTCCCAGAGATTATCAGTGATGACCTCTCTAAAAGAATATCTCATCTTTGGACAGACTACTGCACACTGCCATCAAACCAGAAGAACTCTCTTTGGGAAATGAAGTCCAGCAGAGACTTCCCACTGGATAGAGAGGATGTGGCCATACACCCCAATAGATAACATAGAGTTTACTGAAAGCACACTGAAAAGCAGCTGGCCAAGGGACATGCAGACTGCCTGGGAACATCTTTGTTTCTGGATGGGGCAGTCTTACGGTCGTGGCCAGGAGGGCTTTTGCACAACTTTGTGTAATTTGCCAGTTGCACCCACTCCTAGACCACGACTCTCTGCTCATGGTCACTCATGCTCTGGTCACCTCCAGACTAGACTACTGTAATGCACTCTACATGGGGCTGTCCTTGACGACCATTCGGAGGCTGCAGCTGGTCCACAATGCGGCTGCCCAGGTCGTGATAGGGCGTGAACATTATGCCCATGCCTCGCCACTACTTCGGGAACTGCACTGGTTACCAGTGTGACTCAGGGTGCAATTCAAGGTGCTGGTTTTGACTTTTAAAGCCCTACATGGTAGTAGGTCAGGATACCTAAGAGACCGCATTGTCCCAAGAATATCTGTCCGCCCAACTAAAGCGGACCGGAGGGGCTCTCTGATTGTTCCATCGGCTAGGGGGCTTGTCTCTCTAGCACAAGGAAGAGGGCCTTCTCCGTGTCTGCACCGGCCCTTTGGAACCTCTTGCCAATGGAATTACGGCTCCAGACGGAACTGCTGCCCTTCAGAAAGCAGCTCAAAACCTGGCTTGCGGGCCAAGTATGGGGTACTGGTAGAAGGGTGTCCACCTTAGGTTGGTTGATATAGCTCAGAATCCCTCCCACCTTCGGGTCCAGCACTCTTTTTAGTGTGGGGGGTCGTTTTTAACTGTTATTATCTGTTGCTTTATTTTGTGATTGTAAGCTGCCCTGAGTGGCCCTTGGCTGAGTGGGCAGCAAAGAAATTGAATAAAATAAATAAATAAATAAATAATAAAATAAATAAATGATGCTGTGCTTTTGTGGCTTTCCCCACAAAGGGTAGATATTTTATTATCGAGTCAGATAGAAAGGTGGGGCCATTTCTAGCCTCACAGACCATTGGTGAGTAATAATGTGCTTGAATGCATAGAAAGTCTGCTAATGAGGAAAATACTCCTTGTGAGCAAAGCCCTCTTGGTACATCAGACTGAGTATCTAAATGTCATTGTCAGCAACTAAATCTTTGCTGATTCTCTCAGTTTATACTTACAACCATGATCTTTCCTATCTGTATGCATGTAGATGCATCAACCAGGGTTGCATTCATATATAAACTATAGATCTAATCTGCATTTTCTCACACAATTATCCTGCAGTGAACTGGTTTTTCTCATATTCCAGGCTGGGCTACCTCTGGATATTGTGTGGATTTTACCTTGACTAAACTCTACTAGTTCTCTTGACCCTTTGTCTATCTTCACTTTGATTTTGGTACAATCCAGCTTTGGCTGTGCCCAGAAAACCAAAATGTGATGTCTGCAACTGACAATTTGTCCTCTCCTTGGATCCTGCAGATTTTCCTATTAATTCCAGAACCAACCCTCATATAGTATTTATTATAATGTTTCCATGCATTTTCCCCAATATTCTGTGAGAGGGTTTGAAAGCTTACAGAAAAACTTCTGTTGGTCCCCACCCCCCTAGTCAGTCGATAGCCCCCCCCCCCCCCCGCCAAAACCCATTAATTTTATAGTCCATTCTGTGATGTTAGGTCATTCATGGCTTTCCAATCAATAATTCTTAGCATCAAGACATTCTTCCCAGTATTTACACATAATGTCCTTTCTTGTAATTCAGAATCCACTACTGTGAAATATATCTTCTGGAGCTACAGAAAATGAGGTCACTCCAGCTTCCCCCGGTGGCTTAGTGGTTAAGATGCTGATCTTGGAGACTGGAAGGTCAGGTTTTGACACCTGTGGGCTGCACTTGGGGACATGAAAGGAGCCTCATTTGGGCATCCCGAGTGGAGTTTCTCCAGCAAAAATCCTTTCAACCCACAGTAATCTCTGACACGAAATTATTATTATTTTCAAGATTGCAGACTTCAAATACTTAAATTTTATCATTTGTTAGTCTTCTCAAGGCTAAACACACTGTACTTTTTTTTCAGTCATTCTTTACAGTACTTGGTTTTGAGACTTATTCCCATTTTAGTCATCCTCCTTTGGATATCCAGATTTTTCTTAAACTGTGGTACTCAGAACTGGACACGGTATTCCAGTGATGGCTGACCAAAGCAGAACAGAATGTTCTGTCACTTCCTTTGATCTAAACACTGTATTTCTAGTGGTGCACTTGATAACTGCATTAGAGTTTTTTGCTTCTACACTGTTGATTCATGTTTAGCCTGTGCTGTACTAAGACCTCTAGATCTTTTTCACATACACCATAGCTGATTCACTCTCTATATATGGGTCTGAGAATCTGATAGGCTGATGTGTGTGTGACTCATGTAATCTTATACTCTGTTTAATAAAGCAGCCGCCATTATCCTTTGTTCAAGCATCAAGACTGCAGTGTGTTTTCTTTCTCTTCTTATTTCTCCTGTTTATAATTCTTTCTAACGGAGCAGGCTCTCCACTTAGGAATTTTGACTGTTTCTGAATCATTCCTATATGCCCAGTTTTTCAAATTGTTAATATCATCTTGATTCTGACTTCTGAAATATTAGTTATCCCCCGTGTCTCTTTGGCATCACCAATTACTCCTCTATTCAAGTAATTTATAAAGTTGTTGAACAATACTGGAACCCGATAGAGCCCTTTGACACCCCAGGATACAGCCCTGTGGCTCTCCTATTATCATTTCCCCCCATAATAAAAGGAATTAAATGTGGTCATTCTTGGGTTATGACCTGCCGACAGGCTACAAATCTATCAGCAGAACCATCCAAGTCAGTACATTGGCTGATCGTCCTTTGGGGAATTGACTTAGGCTTCTGGGAATTGAAGTCCAAAGACCAAAGGTTGGGGAACACTGATCTAGCCCATGTTGAGGACATCACTGAAAACCTTGCTGAAATTTATTATTTCCATAGGCTTCTCATGATCTACTATGATTGTGATTTAATATTAAAATACAAAGATTACTTTAGCGTGACTTGTTTTTTGAGAAGCCCATGGTCGCTGTTGTTAATCTCTAAATTATTTTGTGCTTATAGAACAAAAACTTAATGCTCTTTTTAGAACCTCTCCTGGCACTGAGTTCTAACTTGGAAACTCCTTCACTCTTTTAAAAAACTAGGAATTGCACCTCGAATCTTCACCAGTTCTCCAAACATTTTCAAACTGTTTTCATGTCCCCTTCAGTACCAAGGCCATAGCCAGGGGGGCCCAGGGTGGGCTTCACCCACCCTGAGGTAGCAGTTTGCTTTTGCCAACCAAAAAGTTTGGGGGATCCCACTTGCCCGGCCTCCCGGGGAATCACACTTTGTTCAGCTGCCGCCACTGCTGCCGCCTCAGCAATGTGAGTTTGGCCCCAGCTGCTGCCCAGCCAGAGGTTCTCACCGGTACATCCTCATACTGCTCACTCTGCCATGGCACATGGGGTGGAGAGAAGGGAGGGAGGGAGGGGGAGGGAGGCCAGGCTTGGAGCCACCCCAACTGGTTAACTCAGCCATGCCACCTCCCTCTGTGCTGCATCCAAAATGGAAGCACCTCTTTCCCTCAGGGTCTCTCCCTCCCCAAAAATGATGGGGGGGAGGAGGAACAGCCTCTTCCCCCCTTTCTCTTTTGGGAAGGAGGAGGAGGAAGAGCAGGGAAGCCATGGGGCCCTGGAGAGGGGAGATCAGAAACTGGGCTGTGTGTGAAAAGGGGGGTTGTGGAAATGGGGAGGGATGATTGGACAGCGGCTCCTGCCCTGGAATACGGGCTGCGTCTCTCCAACATAATGTGCACATACATGTATTGGCCATTGAAGAGCCCTCTGCAAGGCTATGGGGTGGTTTGTCCAGGCTCCCCCTGCTCTGGGGAGATCAGCCTTCCTGGCCACAGGGGGAGGAGGAGGAGGGTAATAAAGGGGCATTTCCCTCATCCAGGTTCTTTTGGACAATGGTGGAAATTCCCATGAGACTCTACCCAGCCTGGTTTCATGGGGGGGGGGGGATGATCTTCAGTTCTCTTCCCTTTTTCTTCTCTTCCCAGATAAGATCCACTCTTCCTACAGGTTAAGGTAAAGTCCGCACTTGCTCAAAAGCCAGTCATATCCAACTTTAGGGTGTTGTGTTCATCTCTGTTTACAGCCAAAGAGGTCGGCTCTGCATCTGCTGATATTTTTCCATGGTCATGTGGCAGGCATCACTAGACTCTGTTTACCTTCCCACCAAAGTGGTATCTATTTATCTACTTGCAATGTCTCGCTTTTGAACTGCTAGGTTGACAGGAGCTGGAACAGAGACAGGAGCTCACTCCATCGTGCAGCACTCCAGTCTCAAACTGCTGACCTGCCGGCCTTCCAGTCTTCAAGTTCAGTGTCTTAAGCATTAAGCCACTGCAATCCCTTCTACAGGGGGAGGTTCTATGTATTGTTACTGTGTCCCATCAAGTTGAAACCATATTGTTATAGTTTAGTCACACAGTCAAGCCCATGGACCACAGCATTCCAGGCTCCTCTACCATCTGCCATCCTCCAGAGTCTGCCCAGATCTATGTTGACTGCATCAACATGGTATCTAACCATCTCATCCTCTGTCACCCCCTTCTCCTTTTGCCTTCAATCTTTCCTAGCCTAAGGGTTTTCTCCAGGGAGTCCTCTCTTCTCATTTGGTGGCCAAATGTGTATTTGAGCTTCAGTGTCAGTATTTGTCATTCCAAGGAGCAGTCAGGGTTGATTTCCTTCACAATTGACTGATTTGATCTCTTTGCAGTCCAGGGGACTCTAAAAAGCCTTTTCCCTAACAATGGCAGAAAGTGAAGAAGAGCTAAAGCACCTCTGGATGAAGGTGAAAGAAGAGAGTGCAAAAGATGGCTTGAAACTCAACCAGTATGACTGAACTTCTAATTGCCATCGAAGCTGTCTTGGTCTGTCACAATGCTTTCCAATCTTTCTTTGGGGGGGGGGAGGGGTGGTCCACCACACAAAGGGTCTTTTAATTCCATTATTTAAAACAGAAAAGATGAAAAGAGTCTGCAACAAAATGGCTCGGGATGCTCTTTTGCAAGGTGCCAACCAACTACACCCTCTTCCGTCTCTCTCCTAGCAGTCAGTTCATATTCCATGCCCACTGACTGTACCTTGTCCTCATTGGCATGCATTTGTGTTGTCTATAGGCTTGCTTCCTTAAGCTCTGTCCATTGGTAGGTAGAAGAGGGATTTTATGTCCCAGTGGCTTTCAAGACATGTTGAGTTATACTTAATAAGACAGAGGTTTACTGTCCTGGCATGAATTAGAGCAATGATGCTCTAAGCATCTGTCTTATTAGGCTTAATTCATGCCAGGGCAGTAAACCTCTGGCTGAATGTAACTGTTTCAAACTGTGAAGAGGGGAGCTTACAAAACTGGATGTCCCTTCCATTAAAAAAATCAAATACTGGAAAGTAATATGTCATGAAGAAAGCTAATATTAGAACCTTCCTTCCTTGTGTGCTAGGTTTCTGCACGATGAGAGTTCTTCTTTTAAGGCACAGAAAAGTAATTCTTTGTTTCCGACACTGACTGACCAGTTCAGCAAGAAGTCATTCAATGTTTTAGAATCATAGAATCACTGAGCTTGAAGGGGCCTTTTAGGCCATCGAGTCAAAATTCCTGCTCAGTGCAGGAATCCGAATCAAAGCAGATCTGACACAGGGTGGTCCAATTATCTCTTGAATGCTTCCAGACTTGGAGCCCTCACCATCTTTGAAAGCAGTTGGTTCCACTGTTGTACTACTCTAATGGTTAAGAATTTTTTCCTGATATTCAACTGGTATCTATAGTGTCAGCCTGTTATTGCGCACCCTGCACTCTGGGATGATGTACAACCGATCCTTCCCTTCCTCTTTATGACTATCTTTCATTTCAGTCTCCTTTTCTCAAGGCTAAACATGCCCAGTTCCTTCAGTCTTTCCTCATATGGCTTGGTTTCCACTCCTGTGATCATCCTTGTTGCCCTTCTATGTACCTGCTCTAACTTTTCATCCAGTCTTATAATTGGTTGGATTATCTAGACTAATGTCTTCAACATCAGCTGGCAGCAGTTTTTCAGGGTTACAACAGCCATCCCTTCCTACCTGGAGAGATTGGGAGGTGTCTCTGGGACTCTCTGAATACAAAAGACATGTTCTGCCAGTGAGCTACGGCCTCAAAATGTTCTCTCGCCAGCAAGGGTTTACCCACAAATCTAAAAAAACTGGACAACAAATTTATTGCTATGTTTAAAAAGCATGGAAATGAATGTCTTCACCCTGAAACAAAGCTAGGCTCATATGATGTGAATCAGATGGTTGGGTGATTTGCAGAAACGTTCTTCCACATTGCCTCTTGCAGCAGAGCTGCTGATATGGATAATAGTAAAGGTAAAGGTCGCCCTTGCCCAATAGATAGTCATGTCCAACTCTATGGGGTCTGGTCCCCATCTCTGTTTATATCTAAAACATCTGCAGATGTTTCCATGGTCATGTGGCAGGCATAAAGTTCAGTTTCACTTACCAGTGATAACTTTCGTTCTTCGAGTATATAGTTTGTGAATACACACTATTGGGTTATGTGCCTGCGCAGAACATCAATCGTAGGCTTTAAAGCTAATTGGCTAAAAGTTTTGGTGGTAAGACCGCCCACCGTACCGCCCACCCTTAGGCGCCAGTCCGCCATTTTATCTCAGTTTCATACTTAAGCATAGCACAGGATAGACCAAATGATCTCATCCGTGCAGCTCAAGAGGGGAGGTAGGGTGGGTAGTGTGTATTCACAAACTATATACTCGAAGAACGAAAGTTATCACTGGTAAGTGAAACCGAACATTCTCCTTCGTATAGTTTGTGAATCCCCACTATTGGGAGATTAGCAAGCTCACACTTACTTGGTCGGTGGGCAGTCGGATGAGATGATCCCACGATGAAGATGACAGTCAGGCAGGATGGATCCTCAAGGACGAGGCGCCTGGAGCCCCCTGGCAAGGATGAAACGACCAAGTCTGGCGTCCGCAGTGCCTCTGGTATCCATCTTGTAGTGTTGGACAAATGTAGAAGGTCTGGACCAGGTGGCAGCCTTACAAATGTCCTCAAGCGGAGTGCCCTCCAAAAAGGCAGTGGAGGTGGCAACTGGCCTTGTAGAATGTGCCCTGACATGTGGTGGAGGTGGCAACGAGGCAGACTCGTAGGCCAAATAGATGGTTGACATAATCCATTTGGAGAACCTCTGGGCAGAGATGGGTTCACCTTTAGACTTTCCCCCATAGGCAACAAACAGATGCTGTGATCTCCTGAACTCACACGCCCTGCTGGTGTAAAACAATAAAGCTCGCTTCACATCCAGTGTGTGCCAAGTCCTTTCTTGGGCATTGCTGGGGTTCTGGAAAAAGGTTGGCAAGGAGATAGTCTGTGCCATATGAAACTGGGAGACTACCTTTGGCAGGAATGTGATGTCTGCGTGGAGCACCACACGGTCATTGAAAAACTTGAGAAATGGAGCATCTGCCCATAGAGCAACCAGTTCACCAGCTCGTCGAGCAGATGTGATGGCCACCAGAAATGCAGTCTTCCAAGTGAGGAGACGAACATCCGCGGTAGCCATAGGCTCGAAAGGAGTCCTGGTGAGCGCGTTTAAAATGGTAAACAATGACCACTGTGCAGTTGGAGTCTTGACCGGCGGAAAGGCGTTCCATAATCCCTTGAGGAAACGCTTTACCGTTTGGTCGCGGAAAACACCAGATGCAGGTGAGCCAGCTGGAGAGTGGGCTACTACCGCTTCCAGATGGACCCATATAGAGGTGATGATAAGGCCTGACTCCGCCAAATGGAGGAGGTAGGCCATGATGTCCTGCAGTTCCACCTGTGGAGGAGACCCTTGCAGGGATTCCAGGAAGGCACAAAAACACCTGTATTTGGAGGCATAGGACTTCCTTGTGGAGGGGCACCTTGCTAACTCCAAGATCCTGGACAGTCTGGGATTATCCTCCATGCGGTGAGGTGTAGGCTGGGCAGATCCGAATGGTGGAGTTGACCGTGCTCCATTTGGAGGAGAGTCGGTGAGTCCGGCAGTGTGCGAGACTGCGACGACATGTGTAATAGAAGAGGGTACCAGGGCTGACGAGGCCACGCCAGAGCAATGAGGATTGCGTTGGCCCATTGCTGGTACATCCTGGTGAGGACCTTCTGAACCAGAGGAAATGGGGGAAAGGCGTAAAGGTAGTCCTGATCGCACCGTTTCATGAAGGCATCGCCCTCAGAGTTTAGTCTGATGCCCGCCCTGGAACAGTACCTGTGGCATTTCCTGTTGGACTCTGACGCCAAGAGATCGATGCTCGGGGACCCCCATGCCCTGCAAAGAGACTGAAACACCCCGCTGTCCAGCTCCCACTCGTGGGTTGTGGAGGTGCGGTGGCAGAGGTGGTCGGCCAGCACATTCAGTTTGCCCTGGATGTGTACCCCAATTGGGAAGATGTGTCTTTCCAGGCACCATTCCCAAAGTTGCACTGCCAGATAGAGCAATGTTGTGGACCTTGTCCCTCCTTGTTTGTTGAGATATGCAACTGCTGTGGTATTGTCGGATGCTATCTGAACTACATTGCCTGTGAGCAGAGCCTCGAAGAAACGTAGGGCCTTCCAAATGGCCAGCAGTTCCAGATAGTTGATATGGTGCACCATCTTATGAGGAGACCACACGTTGTTGACCGTCAGAGTCCCGCAAGCAGCTCCCCAGCCGAGGTTGCTTGCGTCGGTCAGAACTTGAAAAGATGGCTGTGGGGGGTAAAAGTTCTTCCCCTTGGCCACATTGAGGGGTGTCGTCCACCACACCAGCTGGTCACCAGTTCCAGGGACGGAGTCAACCATTTGGACTGGCTCTCCGTGAGCGGATCGAACTCGTGGAGGAGCCACGATTGTAAGGACCGGAACTTCAACTTGGCGTGAGGGATCACTGCCGTTGTTGAGGCCATCAAGCCCAGCAGTCTCTGAGCTTTCTTTGCTCTGATGAAGGGCTTGTTCTTGAAGTCGCTTACTCCCTGTGCAATGTCTAGTAAGCGTTTCTGAGGGGCAAATGCCCTGGTTGCTAGTGAGTCCAGTACTGCTCCAATGTACTCTACTCTCTGTGAAGGTTCCAACTTTGACTTGGTAAAGTTGATCCTGAGGCCAAGACTCTCCATGAGATGTATGGTAAATTCTGTGTCCCGAACGGATGATGATCTGGTGGGAGAGACAATCAACCAGTCATCAATGTACGGGAAGACCCTGATCCCCTTCTAATGAAGGAAGGCAGCCACCAGAGCCATGCATTTGGTGAAGACCCTGGGTGCTGTGGCCATACCGAACGGTAGGCAACGGTACTGATAGACAGTTTCCTATCCTGAAACGCAGGAATCTCTGTGGTCCTCGAGGATGCTGATGTGAGAATAAGCATCCTTAAGTCTATCACCGTAAACCAGTCCCGTTTGTTGACGAGTGGGAGGACGGTCTTGGAGGGTCACCATCCGGAACTTCCTGGTGTGGATGCACTTGTTGAGGGGATGTAAGTCCAGAATTGGGCGGAGGCCTCCATCCTTCTTCTGGACAATGAAGTACCTCGAGTAGAAACCGTTGTCCCAATCGGTGGATGATACCATCTCGATGGCACCCTTGGAGAGAAGGGTTGCAACTTCTTCCTCCAGATGGTGGGATGAGGTGGTGAAACGGTGTTTTCCTACCCGAGGCATCCGGTCGAACTCGATGGCGTAGCCAGTGGACAGGATCTTCAAGACCAACCGGTCGTTCGTGACGCCGGACCACACCTGGAGGAAGTTCCGGAGGGGGAGGTACGGGAGTTGGAGTGAGAGAGCCTTGGCCTGTGCGACTTCAAACTCGGGGCTTGGATTTGGATTCGGTCCGTTTACCCTGTCCGTATGGCTGGTAACACTGTTTATGTTGGCGCCTTTGCTTGTAAAAGGTAGTTCTGGGTTGATTACCCGATCCACCTTGTTGCTGAGAATTCCCCCAATACCGCTGAGTAAAGGGCTGGAATCTTGGCTTCATTGGCTGAGCCAGCGTGGCGAGCCCCAGAAATTTGGCCGCCGAGTTTGTCTGCCTCAACTCGGTGATCACCTTATCAGTGTCTTGGCCAAAAAGGCCTTGGCCATCGAAAGGGAACTCCTTGATGAGCTTCTTCATCGAGTCATCGAGGGAGGTTCCCCTGAGTCAGGCGTGGTGCCGCAGGAGGATGGCGGAGGACATATCCTTGGCAGCATGGTCATTGATATGCCTCACCAACCTCATCTGTTGTTCCGCCAGAAAGTCACCTTCCTCGCCCAGCGAGTCGAGTTCTTTCTGGAGGTCGGCCGGTAGTCTCGTGGCAAGGGTCTTTGCATGCTCCCACAGATGAGACTGATACAAGCCCATGGCGGCAGAGTAGTTAGCAGCTCTGAGGAAGAGTGAACTGGTGGCATAGAACTTATGACCCTCCGCGTCCAACTTCTTCCCCTCCTGAGTCGAAGGTACCGGAAACCCACTAACGGCTGTCTTATGTTGGAAAGCCTTAACAACTAGAGAGTTTGGTAGTTGGTGCGCCTTGGAGAAACTCGACGTTCTTGTCCAAGACTCTGTACATTCCGTCAAGCCTGAACAAAACGGAGTGGGCCGAAACGGGCTTTTTCCATGTTGCCTTCACTGACATCAACATGGACGGGAGCATAGTGATGTGGACCAGATGGATGGCCTTTTTATCCAGTTTGGCCGTCATCTGGTCCTCACCCTCCAGAGGCGGTTGGTCCATGCGCAGGTTCAACGCCGTGCCAGCATAGAAGTAAGGGATCTTTGATCCTCACCACGTGGGTCAACTGCCCCGATAGCCTGGTCAGGCATCTTCTCCACATCGACATCCCCCTCCTCCTCCTCCAAGGACGCACTGGAATCATCGGAGGATGAGGGGGGAACTCTCGAAGCCACATCGGGACCGCGCCAGTACGGCCTGGGTGGGTCGATGGGCTGAGCGCTCGTCACATCAACATCCGGACTGCGCCAAGACGATATGGGCAAGCTGGCAGAGCAACTGCTCAACCCTCGAGAGGGTGGCAGAGCGACAGCAGGGCCTGGGTCCCTGGGGCTTACAGTGGTCGGTCCCGGAGCCGCAGAGGCCGCAGGAACCGTGGCCATAAACTGTTGGATGAAGGATTTCACCATGGCCTCGAACATCCCTCTGAACAAGTCCATCTGGGCCGCATCGACACCTGCCGGCTGGGGTGAAACGGAGGGAGATGAAACGGTGGCAGATAGAACTGGAGATGAAATGGTGGTCGGGATGATGGCCGCCGGCTCGTCAATGGACAGAGTCCGAGGTCTCGGTGAAACCGAGAGTTGCTGAGCGGGGAGACGTCCCCTTTCATGAGGTGGTGAAGGCAAACACAAGGGGCGAGCTGGAGCCCCAGCCCTGCGACCCTTGTTCGGAGAGTCGGATGACGAACGACCACCCCATGCTGAAGACCCTGATGAGGGAAATCTAGCAACGGAGAAGGGTGGTGAGGGCCTGGGAGATACCGGAGGCCGAGTAGTCGGCGGAAGTGACGACGGTCGTCCGTCTTGTGCTTTCTTTTCTTGTCACCATTCTTGTCCTTCTTCTTTTTCTTGCAAACAAGAAGAAAGGATGAAGACAACTGAGTAGCCTGTTCAGGGGGAGGCGCACTCATCATGGTGGAAGTTGAAGGCGCACCAGCCGGAGCGAGGGCAAGTTCCATTAAGTGCACTTTCAGTCTGTTACTGCGATTTTGAACAGCCAGTCGGGTGAAGTTTTTGCAATGGACGCAGGACTGGCTTTGGTGCACTTCTCTGAGACAGAAGAGGCACTGGCTGTGCCTGTCCAATGCCGGGAATTTCTTCAAGCAGGTACAGCGCTGTTTGAAGGCCGCAGCCATGAAAAATTATTCCAGAGGAAGGGATTTCAAGGTTGTAGAATGTTCGCGAAGGTGAAGAGAACCCTGAAGGGCCATCCAGCTGCCACCCCCTTGAGGGCGGAACCGGTGACCAAGATGGACGGTAGCTGAGTCCTCAAAGGAAGAAGAAACAGCGCCAGGGTGGCAATCCTGCCCAGAGGACAAGATTGCCGGCAAAAATTGAGAGAATTAGTGTCTTTTCACAAGGAATTGACCAAAAAATTGAGGAAGCTCTCAACGATCGTCCTGCTGCTGAGGCGGAAAGAAGAGAACTGAGGTCAAATGGCGGACTGGTGCCTAAGGGTGGGAAGTACGGTGGGTGGTCTTACCACCAAAACTTTTAGCCAATTAGCTTTACAGCCTCCGATCAATGTTCTGCGCAGGCGCATAACCCAATAGTGGGGATTCACAAACTATATGAAGGAGAACTAGACACCAGAGTGCACAGAACACTGTTACCTTTCCAGCTTGCAAACTGCTGACACACATCTAGAATCCTGGCTACGGCCCTGTTCAGTACCCTTGGATGTACAGTAGTCAATTTACCCTTAGAGAACTGACTGCACTTCTAGAAGCTAGGTGCTACCAGACTACCTCTTTAGCTATCTAAAGCCTTTTCCTGGACGTGTGTTTCTAAAACAGATCTTGGCAAATAAAAAATTACGCACCAGTCCCTTCTCATATCAGATATGAGCCATCTCATCTTGGGAAAAACAATAAGGAAAATTTACTGCATTTTCATTGAATATGCTCCCTTAACTTTTGACAATACCTATGAACAGCATCTTAATTTAAATTTGAAAGCTCTTCTTAAATATAAAAATTGACCTGGTGTGCTCATTTGTTGCATATGAAGAGAAGTTCTTCCTCTTTAGGAAGTGCCTCAGTATTGAGCCAAGGACAGCTGTTTGTTTGTTTGCTTTTAAGAATGTCTTCACACCAAGTATGAACAGAAGAGCCAGAAGAAAAGAGAGCAACCAGAAGTCAGACACTGTGACACAAGATCCTACATATTATGGCATATTGCCCTTTTAGATTACTCACGTGTTTTCCCAGGCCTCACCTTTGTATTACAGAGCAGTCAGAATCATTTCAAAATACTATTTTGTATTTCCAACTATGGCAACAAAGAAAAACTACATCATTAATCTTTTATGACCAGCCTTGCACGAAATGTTTGCACTTTAACACCACAAGGCATGGCCATATTTCCTAATTCTGAAGTACTAAGAGATGGAACCTCAAGGCTTCGGAAAGAATGTCATAGCTAGGTTTGAAGTGCTGAGGGCAAAAGCTGCATTTTTTTGATTACACACAATACATTGTACAGCTATAAATGTATACCTAGTGTCAATATATCCAGAAATACATTACTCAGAAGCAAAATATAACTTTTGCTTTTGTGTCTTTCTCTTTGAGCGTCATAAAGTTTTAAACTTTTCACATATGTTTCTCCAGTATGTCACTAGACCAAAAACCATATAAAGGGATTAGGTAGACCTCAATGAGATCCTGTTATTGACATTTATGTTGATCGATGTTGACTCTTACAGAATTGGTATCTGCAGATCAATTCCCTTATTAGATTCTTTCTCACTGCTGCCATGATCATTTTATCACACAAGCTGTTGCTATCAAATGCTGCTTTATCACTTTATAATGGGAGAAGTGAAAGGTTTCCTCCAGCATCAAGACATAAATAAAAATGGTCACCAATCTGAAGAGAATTTCTTCAGTCTCTGAAAAATAAGCTAGCAATTATATATTACAGATATAGTTAGAAATAGGTATACTACATAAATAACATAAATTTAAATAGACTTTTAAACTCCCATAACAACACTACAGTCAATCCATATGAGGAATTTTAAAAATTTAGCTGTTCAAATTATGTAAAAGATGTGATCAGGTGTTAACTGAATTGTAATGCTGTTTATATCCTGCCTATCCTATCCTATCCTTCCATTCATTCATTTGATTGATCAATCAATTGACTGACATCCTGCCCAATTAGTGCAAGCACCACTCTAGGCGACTCACAACATATAACAAAAAACATATAAAACAAGTTAAAATAATAAATCAATGCCAATTAACACATATCACATCATTAACACTTGCAATATAAAATTAAAATACTTACCTAGATTGTATCTTTAACTCAGTTAAACACATTAACCATACAATGCACATCACAGCTCACTGAACACAATAAAGGGGAACTTCTGCATTTGTAATATCAGTTCATAGCAAGGAAAAAGCTTGTTGAAAAAGGAACAGCTTCAGTTGTTTTCCAAAAGACCATAAAGTAGATGATCAAATTTCTGCTGGCAACTCGTTCTGCAGTAAAGGAGCCACAGGAGAAAAAGATATTGATCTAATCCAGGGGTGCCCAAACTATGGCCTGCAGGCTGGATCTGCCCCGCACCCTCGCTGCTCCCGGAGGTGGAAGTAAAATGTGTATGTATATACACAAAATGCTGCCGTAAATGCACCTGAGGCTGTCATAAATGCATTTACAACAACCGCGGGTGCATTTACAACAGCATTTTCCACATGCGTGGGCGGATTTTACTTCCGCTTCCAGTGGGAAGAACCATGTGACCGGCCCACTGAACCACGTGACCAGCCCATGGCCCAAAAAGTTTGGACACCCCTGATCTAATCACTGCCTTTCAAAAATTTCTCTATACATGACTGTATGTAATTTAAGGGCTTAGGTGTTCCAGGTACAATTTCTTAGGAAGAGGTGCTCACACAGATAGCATGGCCCTACACCAGTGGTTCCCAATGTGTGGCCCATGCCGCACAGGGGGACTTCAATTCCCAGAAGCCTAATCAGTACATTGGCTGATCAGTGCTTTGGGGAATTTACTTAAGCTTCTGTGAATCAAAGTCCAAAAACCAAAGGATGGGAAAAACATAAATGGTTTTGTATTTTAGCATCAGCACCTTGAAAATGGAGCCAATGCAGGCTAGCTAGAACCAAGGTAATATGGTCAAAACAACCAATATCTGTGATCAGTCTAGCAGCTGAATTTTGAACCCATTGAAGTCTCCGTACCAGCCTATAGGGCAGCCCCATGTAGAGAGCATTACAGTAATCTATCTTGGAGATGACCAGATCATAAGTCAGCATTGTTAGGTATTTTATGTCTAGAAGTAGGGAAAGCTGGTCAATGCACTGTAGATGGTAAAAGTTGCAGTTAACCACCGATGTTATCTATTGCTGCATTGACCGAGCTTCGTCAAGTTGCATGCTCAGATTATTTCCTTTAAAGGGAAAGCAATGCCCCTCAAACTGAGGGACAGCCTCACAATTTGGGACTGGCTACCCCCAATCGGCTTGACCTCTGTCTTGTCCAGATTCAGTTTCAGCTTATTACCCTCCATCCATTCCATGAGTGCCTCCAAGCATCTCTCCACAGGGAGAACAGCATCCATTGCTTAGATAGAAAAGGAGAGAGTTGGGGATCTTCAGTATACTGATTAAAGCAGACTCCAAATGTCCTGATGACCTCACCCAACAGCCTTACATAGATACGAGTATCAAAATGTTGGGGGCAAAATGCTAATTACCTTGTGAACTTCCCAGAGAGTGCACTAAGTGCTATGGGGTGTTATATAAGTGTAATTGCTATATTAAACAGCATTGGGGAGATAGCCGGCCCCTGAGGTACTCCATATTGTTGCACCAATAACTCATCCTCTAGCTGTATTCTCAGGATACACTCCTCAAGAAAGGATCAGAGCCATGCCAAAACCTTGCTGAGAGCCTGTCCAAGAGGATAAGGTGGTCAATAGTATCAAAGGCTGCTGAGAGATCCAAGAAGACCAACAGGAAAGTATTATCCTTGTCAGCCACGCTCAGAAGGTCATCCAGCAGAGTGACCAATGCTGTCTCTGTCCCATGTTGAGGCTTGAACCCAGACTGGGATGGATCAAGTACTCTCCAGGAATGCTACAATGTTTTTATTGGTCCAATCAAAACAGTACATCAACCTTTGCATGGAGGAGTTGTAGGACTGTCCCCAATCAACTCTCTTTATTCCCTAATATTCTGCATCAAGGAGGATGGTCTGAAGCAGGGTAGGCAACCTATGGCCCATGGGCTGTATCTGGCCCATGGTGCCAAATAACCAGACCCCCATCCTTGCTCCAGCCGCCACTGCCACCGCTGGAATCAGCCATGGACTTGTTTACAGCTGTCATAAATGCGTTTACAACAGCCGTAAATGGCTGGGGGGGGTGACCACCATTCTGGCCCCCTCAACTGTCTGAGGGAGTGTGACCCAGCCCCTAACTGAAAAAGATTGGCAACCCCTGGTCTGAAGAGAGGCTGCAATTAAATTTACCTCCTTGTATTTGCATCTCTCTATGTAACTGTAAACGTATGCTAAATGAGGTTGCAACTGCAGTGGTAAATGTAAATATTTTTATCAGTACACAGTTACAGTCTAACAATTTACCTGAATATGCATATGGCTGAAGAGGGCATGGAGATGTGCAAATCCTACTCCAAAATGTCCCCATATATCGGGCAGCTTCACAGACTTATTTGTATTGAGTCCAAAGGTCTACAGCAGGGGTTCCCAACCTATAGAGTGTGGGCCACATGAATTCAGCCCAGGGCTGATCTGTGTGTGCCAGATCAGCCCCTGGGCTGAATTCATCTGGCCCCTGGGCCAAATTGCCACCGATGTCAGAAGTACCCTGATGTCACTGGAAGTGCCGAAATCACCACGTTTTAACATTGAAAATGTGGCAAAAATTCTAAAACGGCGGAAAAATGTTTCCCCCTCGTTCCCTCCAAGGAAAGCAGGGGAGATGGGAAAAACACCAGGAAACGCAGTGCAAATGCACACGCCACCACCACAAACCATGTGACCAGCCCCTCAGCTGACTGAGAGGGCACGGTCAGGCCCCTGACAGGAAAAGGTTGGGAACCTCTGGTCTACAGAGTACTTTGTAGCTACATTCAGCTAAATGTGGCTACTGATCTCTCACGATCACAGATATTCTGTAACCAGATTGAGCTGAACAATGCTATAAAGCCTGATTCAGACAGTTGCTTTTGTATATATCCCAATGGATGGTGATGTTCAATTGGCAGGACTTATATGTGATCACATCCCAACTTGTCTTGTAGCCCTACAGAAAAACAGCAAGCCTCTGTACAGAACCGTTTCCACATATTATTGCTCAAAAGGGTAAGGGATTTACACATACACTGTTGTTGCATCTACATAGGACTAGTATGAATTTGGTTAAAGTTCCAATGCCTTTTATATAAAGACATCACACACACACACACACACACACACACACACACACACACACACAAAGATTTACTTCTGCATGGATGGCATACACATTCCTGTTGAGAGAAAGGTTCATCACATTAATTTACACCTCTAATAAAATAAATTAGTTTTTTTACTGCTAAATTGAACTATGTGGCTGTGATTGTAATATATTGCTTCAATCCAGGCCTTAACTGCATTTTAGCCCTGTGGTAGTCCAGCAGAAACCATTTCAAGCTTTCTAAAGGCTATTAAAACATGTGCAGATGTCTGGAAAATTAATACTATTATCTGACTTTAACCTCTTGCCTGTAGGAGACTCAAGGCTAGAAGAACATGGATCAATACATTACAAAAAAAAAGTAACAAAACAATCCTAGCAAGTTTAGTAGAAATAGACCAGTGTTCCAAGAACACTTTGTATTATTTAAGGAGAATTCTTCTTACCCTTCCTTTTTGCTACTGCTTTAATTATTTGTTTGTCCCTATTAAAATAAAAGGTGATAGGCTTTCCTTCCCTACAATCTTTGCCTATGACTGTTCCAAAATGCCAGATGCCAGAGAGGGTCATTTATTTACAAGTCAATAACATGAATTTCTCAAGATTAATTTTGAACAAACCATGTTTTCACTTATTTATTTATTTTGCTGCAATCTTTTGCATGTTGAAATGTATTTTTTTTAGTATAGCACTGAAACACTAGGTGTGGAAGAGACACGTAGTAAGACCAAGGATACAATAAAATGGCCTCAACAGTTTCAAACCCATCATAACATGTTTTAGATAGAATGTCTGCCCCTTTCAAAAATGAGAGAGACTCCTCGGATTCTCTCCGGAGCCACACCATCGCTCCGGAGATAGGAGCCAGGTGCACCTGCTGCTGTCGCCGTCCCCCTCCGAAGCATGTCCATCTGGAGGGGAGAAAAGCTGCTGCTCCCACTGCTGCACCAGAGGCTCCTTGGGCTCTCTCCGGAGCCACACCATCACTCCGGAGATGGGAGCCAGGTGCGCCCGCCACTGTTGCCACCACACCCGAGGCTTACTGTCCCCCCCCCCCCCAGGAGCCACTCATTTGCTCAGGGAAGTGTATTCTGTGTTTCGCCCGGACTTCGTTTTGATGTAAGCTCGGACTTGTACTTGCATCTGTAATTGTAACTGTTTCCCCCCCCCCATTGTATTTATTGTATCTATTTTGATATATTGTATTTTATATGCTCCCCCTTTGCTCTGTTGTAATTGCTGCTTTGGGTCGCCCATTGGGCTGAGGAAAGCGGGGTACAAATAATGAAATGAAAAATTATAAAATGTGGAAAAAATAATGGATGAATATGGTACAGAAGAACTCTGTTGCAGGAAAGAGGTCCAAGAAGTAATAATCAGGATAAAACATATACTAATCCTTACGTATATTTAATATCTAAGGGCTTTTGCATGAACAGATATTAACGACTTATCAGACTATAACTTTATTACAAGTACAGTACTTGTAAGCATTTGGTAGTTTAAAAGTGAATCATTCAGCTGCTTAGCAACACACAATGGCCTTTTTCATATACTACTGAAATAGTGTGGTTTTTCTATTTCTTTCTTTTTAAACATTTTCTGAAGCAAGAATGAATGGGCCTTGGGCCAAAGAGCTCTAATACTAAATGTTGATTTCATGAGGTGTTTTGAAGAGAGAGAGAGAGAGAGAGAGAGAGAGAGAGAGAGAGAGAGAGAAAGGAGCTGAAATGTCCTCCATACCATGTTATTTTAAAGACAGAACAAAGTGTTCTGTTCCCTGCTTCCTCTGTCTAATATGTTTTTCTTCTCCAACGTTCAGTCAACCTTTTTCACTGACGGGGCATATTTAGTAATTGCCCTGCTTTTGCAATATTTGTTTTGTTTGGTGGTAGTGGGTTCAGGTGGACTGCCGTGGACATAGGTAAAGCTAAAGGTTGCCATTGCTTGAAAGCCAGTCATATCCAACTCTAGAGTTCAGTGCTCATCTCTGTTCATAGCCAGAGTCAGATGTTTCTGTGGACATGTGGCAAGCATGACTAGACACTGGAGTGCATGGAATGCTGTTTACCTTCCCACCAAAGTGCTACCTATTTATCTTCTTGCAATTTCTTGCTTTCAAACTGCTAGGTTTGCAGGAGCTGGGACAGACAACAGGAGCTCATGCAGTACTCGGGTCTCAACCTGTCAACTTTCCAGTCATCAAGTTCATCATCTTAATCACTAAGCCACCACAGTCCACCGCAGGTGGACATGCTTGTGCCTATTCTAAGCTACACTAAGTATTTCGAGTTCTTCATCAATCTCACATCTGTCTCTGGGGATACTGAGAAACAGCTTCTTAGTGTGAAGCAGGAAATTATTTGTCCATATGATGGTTCATCCTGTTCTTTAGATAAACAAATACATATGTCTGTCTTCCAGTCCCTCCATTCTGTTCTTCTTTCAACACAGTTTTCAGTTTTTTCATCCACTCCACCAGTCAACATTCCTTGCCAAACTTATGGGACTAGTTGTGGAGATTTTTTTTCTCCTTCCCTTAGCTATTTGTAAATATCAGAATTAACTGTAGCTTGCCAATATCTCCCTCTTTTGCATAGGCAGTGCTATTCTGACTGTCACTCCACAAGTACCTGAATCAGAATTAGAAGGAATATTATTTTATTTATTTATTTATTTATTTCCCACCCTCCTGGTGGGGAACACCACTCAGGGCGGCTAACAACATGAATAAAAACAGTTAAAAATGTCAAAAGCTAAAAACAATCAAATCCAACTAAAACAGTATATAAAAAACTAAAACATTCAAACATTAAAAAACTACCTCGATCTTCCCTCCCTTTGTTGGTAACACAAAATCTCAAATATAGGATAGCTATTCTTAATGTTTATAGGTGTGTCAAATGTGAAGGCACATGAAACAAAGACTTGTCTGGGGCCCACGTTGTTGCCAGCGCAGTGGCCCAGGCACATGTCAGACAACACAATTGGCCTCCCAGCAGGGCGGTCCACATGGCTGGGTGTGGAGGTTGCTGGAAACTGATTGTGAATGAATCTGCTGTCACGTATCAATCTTTAATGCTGTCAGCAAAAAATATCATTGTTCCTTTCAACGAGTCCTGTGGCACAGTGGTTACTATGCAGTATTGCATCCAAAATTCTATTCATGGTCTGAGTTCGATCCTGACAGACGTAAGGTTGACTCACCTTTCCCCCTTACTGAGGTAAGTAAAATGAGTACTCAATATGTTGGGGGAAAACATTAAATTGTGAACTGTCCAGAGAGTGCTCTGTGTAATTGCCATTGTTATGTTTCTTCATCAACACTTCAGGTGATAAATACACCTCATAAATAAATTGATGCAAATGTGCAACCATCAATGCTGCCTTTATTGCCTCCAGAACTCCTTCATTTCCTCATCCTCCTACTGCGCTTAGGCCTCATCTAGATGTTGTCATACATCTGTATTTGCATCGAGTTTCCCAAGGTGTAAACTGAATAAAATATTGGGAACTACACAATGTACAGTTAAACACACAACCCAATGGGGCTTGTTTATTTTGATTTATTCCAATTATGGGTTGAATTGTTATGGCATATGTGATCAAATGTTTTGGGATGAGATGTAATGAATGGGCAAGGAATTATGAGTTAACCCAGTGCTATGCCAACAGCAGAGCAGCCACTGTTTCTCAAGCAAAATTTTAACTTGTCACCATACCGCCGCCAGAACGGCTGCACTGGCACTCTGTGCATACTTTTTTGGACTTTTGGGACTTACATCAAAGTAAACAGGAATAGGCGGTGCACATGTATAAAGTGGGAGGCAGGTGCACTTGTTTCACAATACTACTCCTTTTACACAATACTACTCAATTAACACAATACTACTCAGATTTTGCCCATTCCCAAGCAATTTGAAAAATGTAGATCTGAAAAGCCTCTTATTGGAGAAAGGGTAATTGAGAGTGGAAATGTGTTTGTGACTCATTAAGTACTGTTGTTATTAATGTGAGGCATTATTCCCTGGCCCTCTAGATCTAATCCTTCAAAGCCTAGGGAGGCAGAGTTTAATTCATAATGTTCAGGATGCCCTTGTACTGACATGCAAGTCACAGACAAATCACCATTTCTCCTTGTGCCTTGACACAGGTGAGTGACTAATGAAACATGGCTTGCTCAAGTTCGGAGACAGAAATGAATATGAATGCTCAAACATTGTCCTGCTAAAAATACTCTCCCTTAAGTCTGTCAATATCATGTTGCCAAGGTATAACAATGAAGGTTAATGCTGCCTTCCAGCTTGGGCTGATCAAGACTGAAAGCCTAGGGTGGAAATGGATGGTCTCTTTGGTTACATAGAGCATTTGTGTTGATTTTATCTCACAGTACCATATTTCACACCCTCAGCGAAGTCAGCAGAGATTTCAGTCAATACTGCCAGAGCTTCTGGCAGGGGACCCAAATTCTCCCCATTAACAAAACAGCAGCTCAGTTAATGTGGGACAAAGAAGGCTTATTTGTAGAACTCTGTCCAAAAAGAGGACAACACAGAAAAAATACCAAAAATAGCTGTCTTATTAATGCAATTCATTTGTCAAAGTGTACAAGAGGCTTAATTTATGATTGCTAGCAAATTATCCAGAGCTGATAAAAATCTAAATTCCTTCAAATGCCTATCTGCTACAGTCTTTATGGGGATTTTCAGATAACAAAGACATAGCTTAATGCAGCTTTGCATTGCAAAATGTATTATATAAAAGAGTTCTATTAGAAGAAGCACACAATTAGCCTAGATTTTCACTGACTGTCCCGCTTCCTATGATAATGCTGCAAGCAATTACCATACATACTCAAGTATAAGCCAGGTTTTTAGAATGAGCCCCAAAAAGGGGACACAGCTTATACTCTGGTATAAGCAAGATTGAATTAAGTTTACCTTATTTTCTTGTATAGTATTTTGATAATTGAAACTCACTAGCAGCAGTTGCATTTCCCACCCTCGGCTTATACTCGAGTCAATCTATTTTCCTGGGTTTTCCTGTCAAAATTAGGTACCTCGGCTTATATGCGGGTCAGTGTATACTCGAGTATATGTGGTAACATTATAGCCATCAAACATATGTATTACAGATGTACAAGATGGGCCTAGTAATACTTTTTTATAGGGCCAATACCTGGTTGTGGATGACAGAGAGTTAAAGAAGAGCCTGAAAATTTGTCTCATTCTCCAACAGATGCTGAGCTCCATAAAACACACTGTACTGTACTTCTCTCATCTTACAAAACAGCTGCAACTATTGCAATCTCATAGAAACTATAATTATACGTACTGCTTTCTTGTATATAAATATGAGGCTTTATTTAGCTTACAGAGTAGCCTGTGTTAAGGATTATGGTTGGACGTCCAGACAGTCTTAATTTTAATTTTTTATATGAGGAACTGAAAATCACTACATCTTAGAATCATTTAATTTTATGCATTTTGTGGCATTTCATTTGGGAGCCATTGAGTGTGACATATGCACCATGATGAGAAAACAATTACCTTGCACACCTGTTGCTTATGCAAATTATATTTAAGAGAAGTCCTGCAGTGGCTATTACTTTACCTGCCACATAATATCAACCAAAGGGCTGAAATTGATACAAAGAGATAGAATCACACTTTCACATGGTACTCACACAGCTTGCATTTTACTCTCTGCGATTATGGTGAAATGATTCTGGTTTTCAAAATCAAACTCATTTTTACAACCCTGCACCTGACAAAATAAGATTGCTCAATTTTACAAAAATAAAAAATAAAAAGATGAGAAAGATATGTGCCTAAATATAACATATAGAGGCTGTATAATGAAAAAGCAGAATAATTGCACAGAGATCATAGAGAAAAAGGCATCAACCACAATATATTTGCTACCTCTATTAAATCTTTGATTCTGTCCTTGCCATAAAAACAATGATGATAAATCATTTAACTTTCTAGGCTACATTTATTTTAAAAAGGTTCACTGCAGCTGTTTTTGTGGACTTTATGTGAACCCGAACAAAGCAAAATAAGTGAAATACACAGTGCACAGGTACATTGCTTTTCATTTTATTATAAAAACTCCCCCCTCCCAGCTATAAAGACATAGATCAGCACCGCATTCCCAAGGGGTGAAGAAATGGTTTGAAGATAGTTATAAAAATAATGGGCAGGGGGAGAGGAGAGCAAAAGTCTTTTTAGAAAATATAGAGCTAAAAATGGAGGTTCAGTTTGAAAAACAATGGATAGTGTGTTAGACTAGGACTCAAAGGACCTGGGTTCAAACCCCTACTTGCTCAAGGAAATTCACCGGGAGAGAAGCTAATGATAAACCTCTCACGTAACTCAAAAACTCTGTAGGGCCATATGTCAGAATTGAATATTAACAGTGGAGCTGAAAATATGGGCCTCTTTTCAATAGCTTTTACCTTATTCTTTGACCATTTACACAGGGATTACCATGAGAGGATGACATCCTACTCCTCTTATTTGTAAACACATCAGGCTGAAATGCCAGGGAGCATTCATGTCAAATAGACCATTTTCCTTAAATAAAAGGCAACAGCAATAGAAGTTTTCATAACACACACACTCCTCTTGGGAGCTTATATTAGTTGGCATTTTGAAAATCACCTCTTTCAGACCATTTCATCTAGACTTCTCCCAATTTTGAAGGAATGAAACAACCATGCATAAGCAGCCTTCCATGCATGCATCATTGTGGCAAAGCAGGAACTAAAAGTGTAAACTAGAAGTTGAGGGTGGATGCTGTTTATCTTCTTTGAATTGCTTTCAGCAAAATGGACACCCATGTCCTGCAACATATAAGAACATAAGAAAATAAGAACAGCCTTGCTGGAACAGGCCACAGGCCATCCAGTCCAGCATTCTGTCTCACACAGTGGCTCACCATTTCCTTCAGGGTATTCCCAAGGAGGTGCCTTCACCTGCTTAGGATTCCCTGGAAATGGCATTGAGAGATATCCTGCCTATCTCTCCAACCCTGAGGTTGTCCTTAAGTATCCATAATTATAGCCATTGATACCCTTGTCCTCCATGAACTTGTCTAATCCTTTCTTAAAGCTGTCAAGACTGACAGCTGTCACCACTTCTTCTGGCAGGGAGTTTCATAGACCAGTGATCCTCTGGGTGAAAAAGTACTTTCTCTTATTTGTTTGAGAACTAGTACCCAAAAGTTTCATCAGGTGTCCCCTAGTTCTAGTGTTGTGCGATAGGGAAAACAGTTTTTCCTTATCTACTTTGTCCACACCGTGCATGATTTTATAAACTTCAATCAGGTCACCTCTTAGTGTTTTAACAGGGAGAGTAGTATTGGAACAAAGCTAGAGCTGTGGACTGGAAATGACTTGCTTTAATGTGACATGATTTCAGAAATACTACGACTGTATGACTTTTCTGGTATTTTGGCCATGCTTCTAAAATGCAATTATTCATTGTTAGAACCACTGGATATGATGAGCCCCACTAGCAACATTGCTCAGACCTATTATTTGGGCTAGATCTGGTAGCTTGGGCACCAGACCTATCAAGATGGATAGAAGACCATGAGAAATCTACAACAGGTTAATTCCTCTGTTGCTTCTCGGTGAATATTCTGGAACTCTACTCAGTTCTTCTGTAATCTGGAAACTTCAGCACAGTGACAGGAGAGGAGCAAACTCCACCTCTCCCACATCCTACTACACTCAATCATGAACTGCAATTGTTTGAGGAGGGTTGCCAGTTCCATTACTGCCCAATTACAGCTACAGTATAATAAACTCCTGGACTTCTCTCTTCCTCTTTGAAATCAGATGGCAATCACCTCTTACATGGTTTTAAAACGAACAAGGATTTTTCTTCTTCAATGATAATATGTGCCAGTCAATGCTAAAACTTAATTAGTTGGCACATTACAAATTGTGTTAAAGCACTAGCATACCTCATGGATGAGCCACAAAATTTTCTTGATTAGACTGAAGCATACTTTCAGTTCAAACATAGCATTTTAATGAGATTATAATATATGCTCCTAGTACTACACAATTGCTTACTTTCTCATATTCATAATGGTGACATATAGATTAGACTGTGCAAATCTGAGCACACCCCCAGAACCCTGTGTAATTCCAGAAGATGGATATATTAATGCTCATCAGAGGACTGTCAATAAAAGAAAACATTCTCCAGAGGTCCAACCTATGGGGCTAATCAATATTGTACAAAATTATCATTCAGAATCTATGTTACAATATACTGTATGTGTGCACCAATGGGAGTGTAGAAGTTATGAAATGGTCATGTTGCTACATTACAAGAATGGCTTTTAATGTTAATTTCAGTTTTAGAAACAAAGACTGTCTCTTCAAAAATCAATAAATAAAAAGAATCTAAATAATCACCTATTGTCACTACAGGCTTAGAGCGCATGCTGTTGTTTTGTTTTCTGGAATCCACACTGAGCAAAATCTATCTTCATTTCTCCAAACCATGTCACTTCTTTCTTCCAGCTGTCATGATAGATGGTAACTTCTGTTTCAAAATTATTCATAAATATTTCAGTAAAGACCATTTATGTTTTTTCTTTAATGTCAGTTTTTCTTCATGATTTATTGTACAGCTTTCTCTTCCAGCATTGCACTGTCATGTGGGCACTTACAGTTCTTAAAAAGAGACTCCTTTAAAATATTACAATGGCTTAAGAGACCACCACAAGTTTTTCCTGCTTTTTAACTTTTTCTTGTTATAGCATTGGCTGACATCATTGTCTCCTACTTTAGAGAACTAACAACAAATAGCAATTAGTTCTGGTACAGTATTTCTTAGTCCTACCACTCAAAGCTGCCAAACCACCTCAGCTCCCAGTAACGGTTCTATCTCATACTTGTTAGAAGCTGATGCTGATGTATAATATTTTTAATGTTGCTTTTATTTATTGATATCCATTGTTTTACATCTACCTTGTCTCCACAGTGGGAACCAATACACAGAAAACAGTTGGTTCCGCCTTCCCTCAATTTCCCCAACTTAAGTGTCAAGAAAGAACCATGTCTAGGAAATCTTGATTTTTGACCCACAACTGACAGAGCACTGGAGAATAACTCACAAAGGTTATGCTGGCCTGGGGTTTCTGCAAATTGTAGCCCAAAATGTAACCTTACCAAGCTTTGAAAAGAACAAGATTATATTGAAAGATTTCTCTACACAGAAAGACTCTTAGATGTCAAGATTCATGGCAGTATTTCACTAAAATTATACACGGAGGGCAAAAGAAGAAGGGGCAGCCAAAAATGAGATGGCTAGATGGTATTGTAGATACAATGGGCACAGAACTGGGTGGGCTGAGGAGGATGGTGGAAGACAGAGGTACCTGGCGTGCAATGGTCCATAGGGTCGCAAAGGGTCGGAATTGACTGTGCGACTGAACAACAACAACAACAACTGTTAGAGTTTTTAGATGGTTCGGCCCAATAACTCCAAAGACAGTCTATTACAAATAAAGTCTTTTATTCCCATTGCCCGCATGGCGGTCAGTGGCTGTATCAAGGGTCAAAGATGGAAGGGAGGATCAGGAGGTTGAGGTGGTCCTTTAATAGGGTTAGATGAGGTCAGAGGTGCAAGGTTCAGGGGGGGATAAGGTTACAGTGGCAAGGCATTGTGGTACATGTAGTTCAGGTCAGTTTGATATTACATCTGACAAAACCCCTTCTAATATCATACGGGCTGGCTACATTGAGTACAGACTTGAGTATTTTATTTGCTAAGACATCAAACAGGTATTCGTGCTGGGCTAAGGGGAGTGGTTTGGTCAGTATGTCTGCCACTTGTTCCTTTGTTTCACAATGTGTTAGCTCCATAAAGCCTTTCCTTATCATCTCTCACATTTCTGCACTTGATATCTATGTGTCTGGATTTTCGATTTATAGTATCACCCTTTGCTATCTCTATGGCCGCCTGGCTATCTTCGTGGATGGTGATGGGGAGCTTGGGTTTCTCCCAGATAAGAGAGATCAGTTTGTTTATCCAGATTAGGTCACATGCGGCATTGGACAGGCAGTCGTATTCCGCCTCGGCGGTGGAAGTAGAAACCAGTTTCTGCTTCTCGGTGCGCCAGTATATTGGGCTGCCATTTAGCATCACTATGTAGCTGGATGTGCTCTTTCTGGTTCCTGAACACCCGCCCCAATCAGCATCGGCATAGCATGACAGGTTGATTTCTTCGTCTACTCGAGGGGTGAGCAGTAATTTCGTCTCCATGGTGCCCTTCAGGTATCTCAGCAGTCTCTTGACGGCCGCCCAATGGAATGCTTTTGGGTTACTGGAGTGACGTGAGAGAAGGTTTACCGCCAGCGTAATGTCGGGCCTGGTCCAGTTGTCTATGTGCAATAACGATCCGATGATGGATCTGTAAAGGCTGATGTCTTTAAATGGTTCCCCTTCCTCATAGGCATTTTTCACGAAGTCTGTTTGCATAGGTGTTCCACAGGGGTGAGCGTTTGACATGTTGCATCTGTCAGGGAGTTTGGCTATTTTCTCTTTCTGGGAGAGTCTAAAACCGTTGGGTATCCTTGAGACTTGCACTCCTAAATATTTGTTTACTCTCCCTAAGTTTTTCAGGGAGAATTCATTTTGCAGTCCTTGAGCGAACTCATCGCATTTGGACTTACTTTTCCCAAAGAACAACAAAACGTAAACATATACTAGAACTTTTTCAACTTCCTCTGATGATTTCTTTAGAAAAACACATTTATCATCCTCGACTGGGAAAAAGTTCAATTGCCTCATTGCCTCGGCCAGACATTCATACCATCTCCTGCCAGACTGTTTCAGGCCATTGAGGCTTTTGCTGAGTAGCCATGTTTCCCCTCTGTTGTGCCCAAAACCAGGTGGTGCTCTGACGTATATTTCCTTGTCAAGGTCTGCATGGAGGTATGCTATCTGCACATCAAACTGATACACTTGCTCCTCGAGAATGGTTGCCATCACTAGAGCGGCCTTTACGCTTTCTGGCTTCACCGTGGGGGAGTACGTGTCCTCGTAATCGTCTGGGTATCGCTGGGTGAACCCCTGGGCGACTAGTCGCGCCTTGTACATTACTCCTTCGTTTTTCAACGGTTTCACTTTAAACACCCATTTTGTTCCCACTGTCCTCTGTCCCTCAGGGACCTCGGCAGGAGCGTACACTCCAAGGGTTTTGAGGCTTTCCATCTCCCTTTCCATTGCTGCTGGCCACTTGTCCTGTTCTTCGGGAGGCAGTTTGTCTATGTCATCATAACTTGCGGGTGTCTCGGGGTAGGTGTTTATGCCTAACACATACTCCTTTAGTCCTCTGGGAGTTTGGCCTTTGGTTGATCTGGTTGACCTGCGGGGCGCCTCTGCTGGAGTTTTTGGAGATTCAGTCTCCACAACACTTGTGGCATCTTGATGCGACTGCCTATCCTCACCCTTCTCTGGCGGCGTGTCCACTAGTCTGTTGGGCCTTGAGTTGAGTGATGGTGCTCTGGCTCCTTCTTGCACTGACTCGTTTGTCAGCACCTCGTTCGCGTGTATCTTGCTCCAGTTTGTGTGCTCATGGAACGTGGCCGACCTGGAAATCACTATTCTCAGGTTGTGATCTAGGAAACGGTATGCCTTCGAACCCGGTTCGTACCCCATGAACCTTAGCCTCTTTGTTATCTTGTTCCGCTTCTTTCTTAGTTGTTTTGGTATGTGTACGTCTGCGAACACACCAAAGATGTGAAGGTGGGCCAACTTGGGCTTCCACCTGTACATGGCTTCATAGGGCGTCTTTCCGATAACACCGGACCATAGTCTGTTCAGCATGTAGTTGGAGTACAGCAAAGCTTCCCCCCAGTATGAGAAGCTTAGGCCTGCATCTTCAATTGCGCATCTGATCATGGTCTAGAGCACTCCATTCCTTCGCTCGGTGACTCCATTCTGGAAGGCTGAGAACGGTGCGGTCTTGTAGTGTAGCATCCCCTTCTCGGTTATCCAGTCTTTGAACTCTTCGGATAGGAATTCCGATCCCCTGTCCGTCATCAGTTTCTTTATGTTGGTGTTGTTCTGAGTTTGCACCCTTTGGTAGAACTCTTTGAACTTACTGAAAGTTTCGTCCTTACTTTTGAGGGTGTACACGAAACCGTATCGGCTGTAGTCATCAACTATTGTCAAGAAAAATCTCTTCTGGCCCAAGGACTTTTCTAGTGGCCCCACCAGGTCGAGGTGGACCAATTCAAATGGGTGGCTTGATTTTCTGGTGGATGTCTTTGGTCGTGCTTCGGCTTTTGCCTTAGAGCTTTTGCATACGGAGCACTCAGTTTTCACAATTCTTGACCCTTAGTCCTTCTGAGCATCCTAGCAACTTCTTGACTATTGGGAAACTTATGTGTCCAAACTTCCTGTGCAACAGGTGCGCACACTCATCATGTACTTGCTTCCCTATGGATACCCTTGGCGTTCTATGCTCTGCACTGCTAACCCCTTCATTTCTTGTGGGGCTGTTGTGATCATTGTTTTCCCCTTCCGGGTCTTCATGTCCGTGTTCCCTGGGGTCATCCGCGGTGCAATCTTGTGTCTCTTCATCATCAGTGCCGTCGATTAAACCTATCATAGCCTGTCCGTCCTCGGCTCCCTCGGCAATGAAGTATGGTAGACCGCCTATGAGCTCCACTCTTCCAATCTCCTTTCCCCTTCTTTCGATGGACACCTTCTTGTTTTTGAAGACTATCCTCAGGCTATGGTTGTCTGGGAGCTTGGTGGTGGCCAGGACATTATAAGGAATTTCAGGGGACTAAAGGACGCCTTTGGCCTGTCCAATTCCAGGGATGAATACATTGCCCCTGCCGGTTACTTTCGCATGCTTCTGGTTGGCGACTTTGATTCTGAATGAGTCCTCTTCGAATGAGTTGAATATCTCTCTGTGGCATGATGTGTGGGTGGTCACCCTGGAGTCGATCAGCCATCGCTGTAGGTGAGCGTTTGAGGATCTGTCTGCCCTGTGGCTGCTGGTCCCTTCGCTGTGCTTGACCACGTTCACTGAATCTGATTTGTGTCTGTGTTGCTCCTTCTGTGGTTTAGGTTCTTTCTTTGGGCTAGGTGACCTTCGTCGTCTGTCCCCCCTGTCGTTGTCGCCCTTGTGTCTGCGTGGGTACTCGTCCTGTGACTCACGTCTGGGCCTTGGAGTGTCCTCGTGGCGTGTTTGATCGCGTGTGGGTTTGTGTTTCCTTGATCCACATGTGTGACACTTGAGGCCAGGGCTCGCTTGCTTGGTGAAACTGACTCTTTTGCGTGGCCTGTCCTCTCTGCGTATGGTGGCCCTATCTCTTCTAAGGTTATCCTCAGCTATGAGTTTCTTAGTGATGTACCTCAATGTGGCATTGTCACTTCCCAAATTATCCAGTTGAGTCAGGAAATAGTCCCAGTTTGAATCGAGAGAATTGTATATAATGCTAATCTGGTGCTGACCTGTCACAATTTCCCCCCTTCTTATGAGGTCGGATCTCATGTTGTTTAGTTTCATTAAGTGCTCACTCATCGTTGATCCCTCTTTCATTTTGTATGCATACAACTCTCTCAATAGCAAGCAGGTCGTAGTCCTTTCATTGCAATAAAACAATTCATACAATATCCCCCAAACATCATGCACTGTTAGCCCATCAGGGATGCTCCCATACATTGAAGTGTCAATGGAACTTAGAAGTAAACAGAACACTTTGTGGTGTAGTCTGTCCACCTTTAGGGTCCATGGCTTCCTTGGTGGGTCCTGGATCAGGTACAAAGCCCCCTCCCTCATCAAAATTACCTGAAATTGTTGTGCCCAGTGCATGAGGTTCTCCCCAGGCATGCAAAGGATTGGGAAGTTGTGTGGTAGTTGGCTGTGATGGCCGGTATTGCTCCCTTTGCTGGATCTGGTCTGGTGTCCTGGGCTTTCCTTATATTGGCAGTAAGGGATGGGGACACAGATATTTGCTATTGGATGTCCCATTTGCAGTTTTTCTGGTCGCCTGTAGGGGGAGTTCGCTGGTCCTCTACCCATCGAGCGACCTGGATTGACCTGCACTTCCTCTCCTTCGCCAGAGGGGGAGCTCTCCTGCTCCTCTTGCACCTGCGTGAATCTCATTGTTTGCTGGCTGCCGAGGTGAGAGGACCTCTGCTCCAGAGGTCCTGTTGCTTCGGGTTGGAGCATCGGTGGGAGGTCATCTTCATCGCTGGAGCCGCTTTCCTCGTCAGAGGATCCTGTGGAGCTGTCGCGTGGAGGCCGCCATCTCTGCTGGATCGATGGGGGTTCGTGTCGTCGTAGCTCCGGTTCCTCAGGTCGTGGCCCCGTGTGGAGGTCAGCTCCCTCGTTCGGACAACCCCCGCGCTTGGGTCGGGCAGGCGGCGAGTCACAGTAGGCCTCACTTTCTTTGTTCTGCCTTGCGTGTGCCTCTGGTCTTCCCGCACGGACGTGCGTCTTGCGGGTCTCGCGTCCCTCCCGTTCACAGTAGCACGTTTCTGGGGGGGCTGCGTCTCCTTCAGTTTTTAGCTGAGAAGGGTTTGTGATGGCTTTCTTCCAGGGAGAGGTCGTGTCCCCTTCGGCTTTTGGTTGCGAAGGGGGCCTCTGCCCATGTGGGAAGTTCGGCCCGGTTATGGGCAGCGCCTCCCTCAGATGCATGGTGCCTGCTTGGGGGTCTCCGCCCCCCTTTTGGTTCCTGGGGGCTGAGGGTTGGCATGTCCCGCATTTCTAGGGCCTGTGTGTCCACCCTCCGGGGCCTCAGGGCCTTTTCTTTTCTTCGCGTGGTTGGGGCGTGCGGGTTATCTTCAGGCATTGTTGTCCCGGTGGGTTTTCCCGCTGGTGTGTATGAATCTAGGGCCGCCGCTTGTAATTGGTCAGCTATCTTGGCTAGATTCAAACCCGGCGCGGTGCTTGGGGTTCCCGCCATGGAGGATCTCGGGGTAGAGCTTACCATGCCGTTGGTGTGGAGTTCGTCTCCGTTGTTCATCAAGGCCAGTAGCTCTGCCATGGGGATCGTTCCTCTCCCGGCTATCGCCCTGTAGATTTTGGTTGCCAGGCTTTCGTCTTGGTCGTCCCTTTCGGTGGGTGCCCCCCCGGTCTCGGCCTTTGTTTGGCCATTTGGATCCATCTCCGTGATGGTCCTGTCGGGGTTGACCTCTTCCATTACCGTTTGGGGTTGTGCGATTGCCTGTTCCGGAGTTTCGGGTCCTCCTTTGAGTCCAGTTGGTCTGGCTCGTGTTCTGGACCCTCCTTTGTTCAGCCGGGTCCTTCTTTTGGTCATTTGTTTTTATTTTGGAGTTGTTTGTGGGCAAACCAAACCTCTGCTACCATGTTGTTACAGTTTTTAGATGGTTCGGCCCAATAACTCCAAAGACCGTCTATTACAAATAAAGTCTTTTATTCCCACTGCCCGCATGGCGGTCAGTGGCTGTATCAAGGGTCAAAGATGGAAGGGAGGATCAGGAGGTTGAGGTGGTCCTTTAATAGGGTTAGATGAGGTCAGAGGTGCAAGGTTCAGGGGGGATAGGGTTACAGTGGCAAGGCATTGTGGTACATGTTGTTCAGGTCAGTTTGATATTACATCTGACAACAACAACATTCATGGCTTAGAGTGGAGTGTGTTGGTCAGAGAAAGGGAGAAAAAGAGAAAGGCTATTAGGCAAATAAGTTGTTATGGCTAAAAATGCTGCTCGACTAACAGACACTTCTATGTTGAAAAAGCTTTTATACCAGCAGCAGGGTCTGAAAAGGCATGTTCTGACCAGTCTGAGTTAGCATGGAAGCTTTCCACAGGATGCTGAAGATAACGTCATCTTAGATATGTCTTGTGATGATTACTCCCTGAAGTAGGACTGAACAACAGATAGTGCAGTCTGAAGGACCAGGTGTTCTTCTAATGTGATGTTTGTAAGAAAAAAGTTCCAGGAACACTAACCACTTAAAAATTGGACTTGATCTATGAAAGTTAACATTAAAATATAGCAGTTAGTCTTCAAAGCGCTACAACATTTTTGTTTTGTTGATACTCTGATATGCTTGAAACACAAACTAACATGACTATTATTCCAAATAATCCATTTTCTGCCCTGTTCAAGTTAGTGGTTTTATTTGTTGCTCACCACCAAGATCAAAGGGCAGTCAGTAAAAATGTTGCTGTCCTGAGCTCAAAAAATGGTGATAAAGGTAACTTGATGAATCCCAAAAGCAATTCCTCTTTCTTTTCATGTCCAAAAAGCCTCATAAAATGAAGTCTGCTTCACACTAATTAACAGAAGGGTTAAACAGATCTGTTATTAAAAAAGAAGAAGAAAGAAAACAAAAAGGGGAAAAGTAAGGAAAACACGACAATTCCAAACTTCAGAGTAAGCTTTCCAAAAATCACATAAGCAAACACACAATCTGATTTTGTGTAGTTCACACTCTTTTCTATCCTGTTTCACATACTTAGGTAAAGGTAAAGGTTTCCCTTGCTCGGAAGCCAGTTGTATCTGACTCTAGGGTTCAGTGCTCATCTCTGTTTCAAAGTCGAAGAGCCAGCGCTGTCTGCTTCTGCAGACATTTCCGTGGTCATGTGGCAGGCATGGCTAGACACCGGAGTGCACAGAACGCTGTTGCCTTCCCACCAAAGTGGTCCCTATTTATTTACTTGCAATTTCTTGCTTTTGAACTGCTAGGCTGGCAGGAGCTAGGACAAAGACGGGAGCTCATTTCGTCCTGCAGTATGCGGGAATCTATCTGCTGACCTTCCACCTCCCAGTCAGCGTCTTAGCCACTTGGGCCACTGCAGCCCAGCGTATGTAGCCCATACTTACACAGGGATAAAGAAGTTAGGTGCATTGCAGCATATATTTAACACAGATTAGTTCACTAAAGCAGCACCACTCCTTAGAGAGACTGTGGGCACTCAAAGCATTTCCCCTGGATCAAGCTTTTTTTAACCTTTTGACTGGGCTATCAAGGTGGCTATCTTTAATGCTTCTTAATCCCTTTGAAGATTACTTAGAAAGCTGGGAACATACATTTGCCCAGAGGCAACAGATAGACCTGTCTGGTCAGTGGTTAATTTACAACAAAAACAGCCTTTGCAGTAAAGAAAAGTAGAACAATGTACTTTTCCTCCTATCTTGCCATCAAACAATACAGAACTGAATTTTAGTGATGTCGGAAACAGGACCAATCAGAATGCCGAATAATTGGAGGTATTTGTGGATTTTAAAAAAAAACTGCTGTACCATGGGAGGATTCACTTTTCACCTCACTTTGTTTCCTTTCCACTTAGGTTATTTTTTACAGACTTTTCCTTTGGGCCTCTTTGCCTTTCTGACTAAACATAAGAGAAATTCATCAATGGCTTAGATTACCTCTTTGGGAGCTTCTAAGCTTCCCTTATCAGAATATTCTCTTCAGACCATTAGACAGAGCTAGGTGTTTCTTGAAACAGATTTCTAAACTGTGAACTGCTCTATGAATAAATGCTGATTTTCTAATAGCTTTTACATTCTCCTTTTGTCATTTTTTCCCCCCTCTTTCTCTCTCATTCATTCATTCATTCACTCACACATGCAGAGAAAGTTGAGTATGAGTGTTCATTATTTCATGTCACTTTAAATAAATTATGTTTAGAATTTTCCTAGATGACTTTTCTTTCATATTTTCCCAAATCATCAGGAACCTGAATAGGTAGCTATAAAACACCTCCCCCCCCCAATTATTTGGCCAAAAATTGCTAAATAGGTAAGAACACAGTAAACATTCTCTGTAAGGCCAGCTAACAGAAAATACAGTGGACCACATAGAGCTAATTTTTCACATTATAGTTTCACGTTCTCAACCTTTTAAAACCGGTGGCTGGGTCATGCTCCCTTAGACTGCTTTGGGAGCCAGATAGCCATTTTGCCCTTCCTCTACCACATGGCACTTCCAGGTGTGGTGGTGGCCATAAGGGGCTGGATTAAATGGCTTTGGGGCCTGCATCCGGCCCATGGGCCACAGGTTGAGAATCCCTGTTTTATACTTTAATACAAGTTGTTCTACACTGAATTTTTCTGTTGACCACTGTATTGTGGTCTGTCTGAAACTCTGTTTTCCCTCAGATTTCTTGTGTTATACCTTAATTTTATGGATCTCATTTCCTGCTTGTCTACAATATTCAAAAGATGCTCAAATCAATTAAACACAAGAAGAGCATAATCTCTATTAACACCCCCTAGCCTGCTGGGGCAAATATTTTAGATAGTTTTAATATTTGGTTTTTACTGTATGGGGAATGTTTTTAACCAACGCTGTGAGCTGCCTTGGGTCGCTAAGGCAAGAAAGGCGGCCATACAAATCTAATAAATAAATAAATAAATAAATAAATAAATATTGAGCCCTCTTTTCACACATTTTCTTTCCTGTCTTGTTTAGCTATAAGAACCATTTCTTTCTAGATGGTTCCCCATGGACTTCGTTGTCTGAAGGCGCTCATTACAGAATGAACTGTGTGTTTATCGTTATTTAGATAATTGGATGCTTTCAGCTTAAGAAGGACACTGCAGCTACAAAATCTCCATGTGACCCAACTCCACATTATTTCATGTCTCCAAGAAAATCAGATATATTGGTAAATACTGAATCACTGAAAAGTACGCCTGAGAATTTTACATTTTTAAGAACCATCTGTAATTAGTGCTGCTTTGCCTGCTAGGAAAATACACCCTGCTTTCCTACTTTGGCAGGGGAATTATTTCATTGTATCTATTTCATAACAGAAGGTAAACTGGCTTGCATAACTGTGCTGGTGTCCCTGTTTTGCAAAGTAATATAAAAATCTGGGTTACCTTATCAATTTTTTAAAACTATATTTTACAGGTTTTCCATTGGGGAATATGCTGCAAACTATAACTGCTCTAGATGTGCCTGAGGATACAAACACAATGTACCGTTTGTGTATGCCCAAAAATGATGAAGATAATAATAAACGAATCTTTTTATAAGGTCTTTGTATTCTTAATGTTATTTTTATTTTGCAAACTCTTGTATATTAACTTGTAATGTCATCAAACAGAAACCAAACTCAGATACTTCTCTGCACAAAAAGTCTTCAAGTTCCTTTTGTAATCTTGACAATAGTAACCAAATTCAAATATGTTCTCTTCAACTTCTTCACTATGTCCTTTATAACAATATGAAACAATGATTCATTCCTCTATTACACTTTCTATCTCTCGTCCAAAACAGTTCATAAACTCGTATTCAGTTGGGAAGTCAAACTCCCATATATATTGGCCCCAAACTCCCGACGTCTATCGGGTTAATTAGACATTTCATTCAATAAATTTCATCAGGGGAGTTTTTGCAATATCTGAAAGGTTACAAAACACATGTCTGTTACAATATTATATGTTCAAACCAGCTGCAAGCCCCCATGCTCATTATCCAGTCCAAGCTTACCCAAGCTTACCACTCTTGTGTTTCGCGTCCTCTCTGTCTCTTCTGTAATTTCTCTATGGTTGCTAAGGACGTTGCATACCATTAGAGTCCTATCTCTTAAATACAACTTGCTGCCTGCTCCTGACTGAATCTGCAAGCTTGGGAGACTCAGCACATCAATTTCCCAGAATTAAACTAAAAAAAAACACTCAATTTTTTTAGTAATTGTAATAGCCAATTTTGTGTATATCTATGGATTTGCCCTTGTGGTCTCAAGTATGTGGGGAAATGCTCACGCAAATTAAAAATCAGGCTAGCGGAACATCGATCCAGGATAAGGGGACAGGTGGGAAATGCACCATTGGTAAATCATTACATGGAAAAAAACCATCTTGACACAGATTTTAAATTTGTAGTGTTAGAAAAACTCACGGTTACAACAGGTAGAGGTATCAACATTGAACAATTGCTATTACAAAAGGAGGCATATTATATTCATAGACTAGGAACCATGCATCCTAAGGGTTTAAACTATGAAACTGATTTAACCTGCTTTTTGTAAGTACACAGGAATCAGAACCATGGTGCTCCTTGTAAGTAAAACAGTCAGTACACAGGTGGCAATGTGAGCTTGCAGATTCAGTCAGGAGCAGGCAACAAGTTGTATTTAAGAGATAGGAAAGTAGGCAAACTATATTCATATTTATAGACTAGGAACCATGCATCCTAAGGGTTTAAACTATGAAACTAGGAATCAGAACCATGGTGCTCCTTGTAAGTAAAACAGTCAGTATACAGGTGGCAATGTGAGCTTGCAGATTCAGTCAGGAGCAGGCAGCAAGTTGTATCTAAGAGATAGGAAAGTAGTCAAACTATATTCACATTCATAGACTAGGAACCATGCATCCTAAGGGTTTAAACTATGAAACTAGGAACCAGAACCATGGTGCTCCTTGTAAGTGAAACAGTCAGTACACAGGTAGCAATGTGAGCTTGCAGATTCAGTCAGGAGCAGGCAGCAAGTTGTATTTAAGAGATAGGAAAGGAGGCATACTATATTCATATTCATAGACTAGGAACCATGCATCCTAAGGGTTTAAACTATGAAACTGATTTAACCTGCTTTTTGTAAGTACACAGGAATCAGAACCATGGTGTTCCTTGTAAGTAAAACAGTCAGTACACAGGTGGTAATGTGAGCTTGCAGATTCAGTCAGGAGCAGGCAGCAAGTTGTATTTAAGAGATAGGACTCTAATGGTATGCAACGTCCTTAGCAACCATAGAGAAATTACAGAAGAGACAGAGAGGACGCGAAACACAAGAGTGGTAAGCTTGGGTAAGCTTGGACTGGATAATGAGCATGGGGGCTTGCAGCTGGTTTGAACATATAATATTGTAACAGACATGTGTTTTGTAACCTTTCAGATATTGCAAAAACTCCCCTGATGAAATTTATTGAATGAAATGTCTAATTAACCCGATAGACGTCGGGAGTTTGGGGCCAATATATATGGGAGTTTGACTTCCCAACTGAATACGAGTTTATGAGCTGTTTTGGACGAGAGATAGAAAGTGTAATAGAGGAATGAATCATTGTTTCATATTGTTATAAAGGACATAGTGAAGAAGTTGAAGAGAACATATTTGAATTTGGTTACTATTGTCAAGATTACAAAAGGAACTTGAAGACTTTTTGTGCAGAGAAGTATCTGAGTTTGGTTTCTGTTTGATGACATTACAAGTTAATATACAAGAGTTTGCAAAATAAAAATAACATTAAGAATACAAAGACCTTATAAGAAGATTCGTTTATTATTATCTTCATCATTTTTGGGCATACACAAACGGTACATTGTGTTTGTATCCTTTTCTCCGTTTGGCCATTTTTTGCTGTGCTAGATGTGCCTGAGGCTGCTTTCACCAGCTAAAAACATATGGTAAGATGTTAAGACCAACTTCAGGTGGCAGCGTACACACATGCTCGGCCATTTCTGAATATTTCATTTGCACCACAAAAACATTTTTTTTAAAAAAAATCATAAACATTTGACACATTAGAGCTGATGTACACTAATAATTCTTTAACTTTGAACCCCTTGTGATGTTTAGTGATATTTGAATCTAAGGTCATACTCTAGAGCTACTCACTCTGTCTTATCCTGACAAGTACAAAAACAATTAATTGTCCTAGACGTGTTGCAATATATAATCATGTCATGGAGGTGATTTACCCCCTTCCTGCTAGACTGTTAACTGCTTCCATCTAAAGTCAGCTTCTTTTACTCTCTGCATGTCCCTAAAATGCTCCACAAAATAATGTGAAAGAAGTGAATTTGCCTATACCCCAAATCTAAAAATAAATAAAAAAATAAAACAAATAGTTTGGCAGCAGCAGGCTGTACAGAATTCAGATTACAAATGAAATGATGTGAGGTTCTCAGAACTAGTTCCAGGGCTTTTTGGACGACAGCCGGAATGTTCAAAGAATGGCCTAAAAATAGGATCCAAGAAAAGAAAAAACCGGCAGCCAGTAAACCATAGGCTGCTTTATCACTTTCCACATGCAAATATTTAAAACCGATGTTCAAATATCAATATATATGAGAGAATACAGAACAAATGCTTTGGTGACAGTTCAAATGAGACTGTGGCTTGCTTCCATATTAAGCTCAGTAGTTTGGGTTGGGAGTTAGATTCACCAATGTGCCTCCTTGATGTGCTGTCTCTGCAACTCTAAGATCATCATGATTATGATGAACCAACTGGATTTTTGTACTTTCCTAAAACCTGAATGTTAAAAAAATAGACAAAACCCTACAGTTTGTTGATGCAAATAACATGTTAAGCATTGCACTATGTCACGTGGAACATCTTCTGTAGCATTTCTATACTGGAAATCCCTTTGTTAAAATATGTCTCTTATCTCCTCCTGCACTGCCCATTTTCCAACCCATCAAATACAACATACCATGACTGCCCCCATGTTTGTAGGCATATTCCCAGCCTACCCACTCTGATGTATTTGACATCTTCATTAAAACCAATTTAAAGTAGGCAATTACATGTTTTTCCAGAAGGGGACACATGACTTTAAAATTATATTTAAAATTCAAAATCTACTTCATTCGAAGCAGAGTCCTTATTCTAGCACCTAGAAGCACTCCATTCATTCACTCTTAATGCTTATCTGCAAACAGCATGACCAAACATATTAAAAGACCAAAGATAGCTTAGTGTATTGTTTCTGACCACACAATTGACACCCTGCTGGTAACATGGAAACTTAAAATCGACCTCATGTGAATTGGAGCTAGACACAAGCTTTAATTCATTGATTCCTAACATTCTACTATAAGCAGCTTGACCAAACCTACTCAATAAAAGACCAACAACAGTTGAGTGTATTATTTCTGACTATGAAATTAGAACTCTGCTGGTAAATGGTGGTTTATTTTTGATAATTCCACATGTTATGACAGTGGTAATAAGCAGTCATACAGATGCAGTGATAGCTGTCAAGGGTCACCAGGTTCAGGAAGTCCCAATCTAACCACTTAGCCATACTACCCTATTGACCTTGGAGTAAGTGAGAACAGAAGAACTAAATGTGATGGTTACTAGGGGACCCACCTGGCTCCAATGCCTCCCAATGCTCCTATTCCATCCCAATTAAGCACACGTGCAAACACACAAAGGTGCTTTCTTTATGTTTACATTATATTTACCCCTTTTGTTTTCACTTGTCTAGAACAGGGGTCAGCAAACTTGGCTTTCCAGGTGTTCTTGGACTTCAATTCCCAGAAGTCCAAGTCATTACACCTGCTGATCAGGGCGTCTGAGAATTGAAGTCCAAGAAAATCTGGAGAGCCAAGTTTGCTGGCCCCTGGTCTAGAATATGCCATGAGAATTTTGACATACAATCTGCAACGGGGGAAAATAATATGAAGCCAACTTATCTTAATTTTGCCAATGACATAACCTTACTGGCAAAGACTAAACCAAAACTTCAAGATATGACTACCAGATTAGAAACAGAAGCAGCAAAAGCCAGGCTGAGAATCAGAAATGAAAAACAACAACAACAAAGTAATGAGTATTAATCATCAAACCAAGGCCAGAGTTTCAACTGGGAATCAAACAATTGAAGAGACCTGTAAATTTACCTACCTCAGTAGGATCATAACCACCAATGGGGGAACCAAATAAAATGTAAAATATTGGATTGGAAAAGCAGCAGCTATATTTTAATGAATGAATCATAATTGGACATCTATAGTAGACCTGATGAGTACACCTGATCAGCAGGTGTACTGACTTGAGCTTCTGGTAATTGAAGTCTAAGAACACATAGAGTGCCAAGTTTGCTGACCCCTGATCTAGGGTATTAAACATTGCTACTGCCCTACCAACTGCAATATATGCAAGTGAGACATAGAAAATTACCATGAAGATAACCGAGAAGCCAAATGTTTTCTGACAGCGATGCTTGAGAAAGATTTTTTCATCACATGCTTTGATTGGACTACAAATGAAGAGGTTCCATTGTAATGATCCTTAATATGCTAATGCAGTGCCTAGCTGCACCTCTTTCTTGTGTGTGTATGCTTTAAGTTAGCTGTTTAGATTTTAAGAAAAAATGTTTAGTTAAGTTGATAGAAATCATTTAGTTGCCAAGTGATCAGGAAGAGATTGAGAACCCTCAGACATTCCAGGAGAATGACATCAGTAAAAGAAAGACAGAGGTGGCCAAACTCTGTCTGCTATGTAAGAGTGAACTGACCAATAGTTAACTTTTGGCCTGGTTCCATGACATTTCGTGACTACTGTCATGATAATCACAAGGGATGAATTCATATTTTAATTTTCTTTACATTTATTAAGTGTTAAGATTCATATAGTATATTCTCTGTAGGTTTGAGGATAGCTAACTCTCAAAAGAATACACCGATGTCATCTGCATACCAAACACATTCCACACAATAACAGGTCACTAAATATAAAGGTTGCTAAGTAGCAATGCCAATCAATTAGACACCTGTGAGGGAGCTCACACTTGCATAACAAGGGGGATTCCAAAGGTTACAATCGGTCAATAACCCATCACCTTAGAGAGAGGGAAAAGGTGACATTCACATAGAAGTGGATCATGGGACATTAACATCTGTTCAAACATCTAGGGGCAGGGTGATAACAAACACCTGCACAAACACCTGAGAATTAGGTTACATCATTTAATATCTGGGAATTTCGTTACTTCATAAACACCTGTTTGGGTAAACAATATTTACTCAAAACAATGAGGTAATCTCACATGTTTAACATTCTGGGGGAAGGTGTGAGGACCCCAGAAAATATATTTAAACCCGAGATTTTGAGGGTTTAGAAAGCACCAATTGGAAGTGGGTGCGAGCCTACATTTCTTTGGAAGACCACCATTTGGGAGGAGGCGATAGCCCATGTCACTTCGAACCCAGACCATGGACCCAAAAGGAAATCCTGATGGGGGTTTTAATTTAATTTAAATTTAATTTAATTTAATAGTCATATTTATATTTATTTTCAAGCTCAGAGAAAAGAAATGCTTTCTTAGTGAAGTTAGCTATTTTCTTATTTTGTTAAATTAGAGTAGAATAGATTATTACTTTGATGTGTATCCTGCATATTTTTAGATCATTCTTCTTCTTCTTCTTCTTCTTCAATAAAAAGCCTCAAAAACATCGAGAAAGCCTTGTCTTTGACCATCTGAATCAGAAGGGGGGTAAGTTTGTGGAGCAGAGAGAAGCCAAGCTATAAGGCTACATTTTCTCAAGGGCACAGCCTTTCTCAAAGGGACATTTTACTTTTGGAAGAGATAAGGTTGCCACGGTGATCCTAAGGGAGGACCACCTGCTTCAATCTTTGGCCTGGGAATATTATCTGCCGGGGTGTCCCAGCCTGTGAAGGTAAAAGCTATCTTCGAGCAGGGCAGTTTCCCAGGGCCAAGTCTGCTCTCTCTTTCTCTGTGAAGGTGGCAATATAACGGACTGTTATTCAGCCTTGCTACCATACTTGCTACCACATTCCTGCCTAAAGTGCAGAAGTGTGATCTTCCCCATTTCAGCAGCGTGTGGACCAAGGGAGAGTGTTCTCAGGATAGGCGGGCCGCTGAACCTAGATGGATTGCCCCATGTTGGTACCCCCTGATACCTCGTGAGATTTCCTCCCTGGGCCCACGACAACCACATTCCTTACAAATTAGTTAATCAACAGCTGTTCCACCCCACCCAGGAAGTTATGAGGAGCAAGGGAACTTTCAACAGTATTCTGACCTTTAGTCTTTCTGGCCCTTGATCTGTTACATCATAGGTCCAAGGTAGAGGGGGAAAGGTTAGCTCCCAGATACCCTTGGAAAGACACCTGTAAGAACAGGGACTTTCCCATGACATAAACATATTCCATGGAGGTAAACTTTTCCTTGAGGTAAACACATTCCATGGAGGGTCAGGTGCCTTCCCATGATGTCATGAATTACAGAGGGAGGAGGGAACACCTGCAGAGTCAGGAATATCCCATGATGTAATTAGGATGAAATCAATGAATTTCTAAGGCTGGCAGAAGTCACTCATTTCTCTTTAAAAGGAGCATCTTTTGAGCCCTAAAAACTGGTTCTCTAACTGCAGGCTACCAGGCTCTTGTTAGCTGAACTCTATTCCCTGAACAAAAACACCCTAAGGTGGGATGTAGTCCAACGAGATTGGATTGGACTGGATTGGATTCTATCTTTGAGATATATACCCTGCTCAACGGATTGATGATGAGTTTCTGATGGACTCAGAGAAATGCCTTGCCTGCAACATCTCAACACTTAGCCATTTCATGGGCTATGCTGGACTTTGCCATTCCTGGACTGATGAATATTTCCATGGACTTTGGGGGGTTCTTTTGCCACACAGGCTTATGGACATTCTGATGGACTTATTGGCTATTTGAAATATGTCATGGACATTTCTGGATAGAAAAGAGCCCTATAGATGTTGGGATTTGGGGATTTTATTCTCTACAGGTATTTCTTCTTATGGAATAGAAAATAAAGTTCTGCTTTGGGACTTCACCTTGTTGGCTTCTACTTGGGCATAGAACTGGCACTTAGCTCTCTGCTTCCACCACAAACTGCTACTGCTACATCCATGCTACTATGGAAAAACCACACTCCCTGTGACTGGGTAAGATCAGGGTGCCTGGGTCCTTGGGAGAGGCTCGCAAAGGCTGAAAGGAGGGAGTTGTGGTGGACTTCATCATATACAGCACTCTGTCACCACCAAAAGCCTCTCAGGACTGCCCCCCCCCCAAAAAAAACACACAACAAACCCTGACATCCATATCAAAGTGGCTGACTGGAACTCATTATAGCAAAACAAAGAATGAAGCTTGTAGGGCAATATCTTGAGATTGACTGAGCACTGGCACCCAAAATTACAGATGGTGGACTGGGTGCTACAAGGAAAGAGGAGGGTAAAAGGAAATCAGATGGACCAAAGAAAACATTGAGAGACATTTTTAGTGAAAAATTTAATAATATACAAGTCCCTTGAGAAGAAGCACTGAATGTAGCAGCAAACTATGTTGAAAAACATAAGAAGAAGAAAATAAGAATAGGGTGCAAACAAAATGGAAAGAACTAAAACAATAATAATTGTATTTTTAGATTCAGTACCTGAAAGAACCAAATCAAATTAGTGGCCCCATCCAAAAAGAACTCAAAATGAATGCAATCAGAACTTCTCCCTTTGTTCTCATGAAGTTACGGAACTGAACAGGGAAAATGACATCCATTTGTAATAGCTCTGTACAGAAGCCAAAACATGGGAAATTGAGGTTCTGGTTACTTGGAGAGTCCTCTAATGGGGTTCTGCTTCCAGACCTGTCATTTCATATAGCAAATTAAAGATGGAAGAGTTGGGGCTAATCTTGTACTCCACACTCATACTTTGAGCCCACCTTTATAATGAAAAAGTAACTAGAACTCCACTCTGGGAACAGACATAATTGAGCCACCTTGGATCCCCTCCTCAGAAGAATGGTGCCTTACAAATAAAAATAAATACTAAATTTGGTGAGTGTAAATTGGTGTAAATTTTGTCCACCTCATTTTTATGAAGCCTTCCCTTATGTACAAGTTTGTTAAAAAACCAGAGAAAACTTGCAATTAAAAAAAGAAGAAAATGATTTATTTATCCATCCTTAGCGTACTTTTGCTTCTTCATCTTATCTCATCTTTCTTACTTTTTCCTTAAAATAATCAAGTTAAGAGGATGAGCTCTTGTTAAGATTTCTCAGACTTTGTGCCAGACTCAGGAAAATTTCAAACATTTTCTAATTGTTTTCTGGATGAATTAGTTGAATTCAAGAAGACCTTGGGCAGCTCTGACACCTCTACATGCAAGAGGTTAGGGCATTTAAAATTTAATAGGATTCTATGATTATTTCTTCCAAAAAAGGGAGAGCCAATAACTAATACCATTTTAAAAATTAATGTTTCCATTGCCTAAGAAGGTGATACACAAATAAACAGTGACATATAGTAAAAGCAATGATAATCAAATAGCTGCAACAAGCGGAGATGCTCTCCTGAGTGGGGGGATCTTCATGTGATCACTGCAAATCCTAGAGCCAGATCAGATGACCAGTGTGAGAGGAACACACTACACTTCTGGAGATAGTTTCAGAGACTGAAATGTTCTCTATGTTCAGGCAGCCCCACCCTTTTCAGTCAGGGTTTGGTTTACTTAATCTTCTCAGGATGGAAATTAGATTCCCTTTGTGTAACATCCACTGCCAGGAATAGATGTGTCATTTTTTCCAATGGCAAGGAAATGTGCTAATCTCCATAATTGAATCCCATAGATGAACATAAGCATTTGGTTTTCAGTATCATCCGGCTCCAGGATATTGCCATTACTGTACTTGCATCTTTGTGTCTGTGTTTACATTTATATATATATTCCCCAAAATGGATGACATAGTAATTTTTAATAGAGAGTTTTATTGGAAGGCCTTTCAAACATAGCTATGGAAAACAGTCTCTGCAGAAAATTGACTAAATATGGAGTAATCAGTTTTTTCCTTTTGATCTGAATGTAGAACCAGAAGGGGTGAGGTGGGGAGAGAAAAGACCAATAGAGAAATGTGTGTATATCTAAATAGTATAATGAACAGACACTGCACTCAAACTGTGACAGAGTTTTCATAAATGCAAATGGAAATAATGTTCTCAACTTTTTAATTTTAGGACAACTAAATCATGGTGAGCTTTGCTTTGAAGCTGAATATGTCAAAAATAAGTACTGCAAAAGACTAATTTTCAGATGATTATTTTTGCTGAGATATGAGATGCTCTATATTGCTGAAAACCATTAAAATCCACACACTTGAAACATAGTAATGCCAATATTGTTTTTCTTTAAAAAGTAGACATAAGCAGAATTCTGAGTATAATCCAAACCTATAACCTGCTATTGCTCACAGGTTTTTTTTGAAAGGAAGATAAGCGTAACTGAAAACCTGCAGTTATAAGTGGACATCACTTTCAAATATTTATATTTAATATGTCCAAAGGATGCATACTGCTATAGCTTTAGTTGTAGCTACATATGCATGGTAGATTTTCATGCTTAGAAACAAGTACAGGTCAAAATTCAATTGAATGGATCTGCTTATGGAACTGCTGTTGCCAGCAGCATCTGGGTGAAGGAAGGATTTTGGTTAATCTTGACTAACTGAAGTCTCATTAATTTCAGTTGACCTCTCTAAATAGATTAGGACTGGATCCAATCCATTGCAGGGATTATCAATGTACTGTCCTTTGTCATTTAAAATATGTGTCTGGCAAATCAGAAAAAAAAGGTGAAGATAATTATGAAGAAACCATTGTTTCTTAAGAGAAAATGTTAACAGGGAGGTGAAATGTAATGTAGATGGCTGGATAGCTCAGTGGTTTAGGTGTCTGCCTGTAGAGCCAGTAGGAGTTTGATTCCCCACTAGATGTCCAGGGTGAAGAACCGGACTGTAAGGCCATGGGCAAGCTGCACAGTTTCACAGTGCTCCCGCTGCACAGTTTCACAGTGCTCCCAGAAGAAGGATGTAAACCACTTCTATTTATTCTATACCTAGAAAACCCTGAAAAAGATTACAATATCTAAGTGTCATGGAGACAGTTAAATTACCATTTTGCAAATGAAGAGATGACTTTGAAAAGAAATAGCATTGCCTCATATGGAGACTGGTAAAATACAAAAAAAAAATTATATAACTGATTAGATTGGAAAAATTTCATATTTGTCTACTAGTTCTTTGTTTGAAAGTGGTGATGACTGACTGGTTCCAAATTCCTGACTGTAGAGAATTTAAGGGAGAGTTCAGTACTGAGAGACTGTTTTCGTGTCAAAAGGTAAAAAGCAAGAGATAGTGGGAGAAGCTGAGATTGAGATAGTCCAAATGAAACTGGGAGAAGCTGGAAGAAATTGTAGCTGTACCAAACAAGATGAGGACTGAAGGAAGATTGGAAGCATATCCTCTTTATGAACAGTGATGGCGAACCTTTTAGAGACTGAGTGCCCAAGGAGGAGGGGCCATGGTGGAGACACCACATGTGCCCACACACTAACGTGACAGAAAAGGCTGTGCATGTCACCTCTGGCACGCATGCCATAGGTTCACCTACACTGCTTTGGGCGAATGCAACCCCTAAGGCTGTCTCTGAGAAAGAAGGACTGAAGTTTCAGCAAGAGAATTGTCAGGTCACAGATTGTTAGCAGGAGACTTTCATACTGAACAAATGGTTCTGTGGTCATTAAGACATGAACCCAATCCACTTCTTGGTATCAATGAGTAGACACATATTGACAAATTTGTTAGCCTTAAATTTACCATAATACTTTTGTTTTTCCTTTTGCAGGATAAATCATGTTAACATAAATACAGGTGAAACTCGGAAAATTAAAATATCATGCACATTTTCATTCATTTCACTTAAAAGGTGAAACAAATATATGAGATATACTCACTACATGCAAAGTGAGATATGTCATGCCTTAATTCGTTATAATTGTGATGATCATGGTGTACAGCGTACATGAGATTATGTGATGATTATGGGGTACATGAGATTGGGTGGGGGTAGGGGTTTCATAAGATGTAAGCCATAAGTATCAATATTACAACTCAAGTCGCTAAGACGCTGACTGGGAAGCGGAAGGTCAGCAGTTCGATTCCCGAGTACTGCAGGACGGAAATGAGCTCCCGTCTTCATCCCAGCTCCTGCCAACCTAGCAGTTCGAAAGCAAGAAATTGCAAGTAGATAAATAGGGACCACTTCAGTGGGAAGGTAACAGCGTTCCGTGCACTCCGGTGTCTAGTCATGCCTGCCACATGACCACAGAAATGTCTGCAGAAGCAGGCAGCGCTGGCTCTTTGGCTTAGAAACAGAGATCAGCACTGCACCCTAGAGTCGGATACGACTGGCTTTCGAGCAAGGGAAACCTTTACCTTTACTAAGGCTTAAACTATCTTGCTTTGCATGCAATGAGTCTATCTCATATATTTGTTTCACCTTTTAAGGCGCATTGCTGAACTGAATGAACATTTGCACAATATTCTAATTTTCCGAGTTTCACCTGTAGATCATATAGTCTGGAATCCTATTGGTGTTTGTGTAAGATTTGTGTAACAGGTCATGGCTAGTTACAGCTATCTGATGAGCATTTTAGCAGCACAATTGTACAGCACAATCCTTCCCTCACCCAGTTCCATAAGCAGATGCAGTCAATTGGATTTTGACCTGAACTTGTTTCTAAGCATGAAAATCTACCATGCAGAGATACACCCTAGCACCTTGTCAATTAGCTGCAGTTAGCTACAGTGAGCTATACAAACTTTATAAAAATATCAATATCTGGACATAGATTACAGATAATTTTGAATAACTTACTATGTGTTTGCTTCAATTATTTGAATGTTTAGTTTGTTTTGCCAGAGGCCTAAATTCAGATATTGTATGAAAAGTTCGGTTTCACTTACCAGTGATAACTTTCGTTCTTCGAGTATATAGTTTGTGAATACACACTCATGGGTTATGCGCCTGCGCAGAACGGCCGATCGGAGGCTTGAAAAGCTATTGGTCAAAAGTTCTGGCGGTAAGACCGCCCACCGTACCACCCACCCTGAGGCGCCCGCACGCCATTTTACCTCAGTTCCATACTTAAGCCACGCACAGGAGAAACCAATTGATCTCATCCGTGCAGCTCAAGAGGGGAGGCAGGGTGGGTAGTGTGTATTCACAAACTATATACTCGAAGAACGAAAGTTATCACTGGTAAGTGAAACCGAACTTTCTCCTTCGTATAGTTTGTGAATCCACACTCATGGGAGATTAGCAAGCTCACACTTACTTGGTCGGTGGGCAGTCGGATGAGATGATCCCACGATGAAGATGATGACGGTCAGGCAGGGTGAACTGTCAAGGGCGATGGGCCCGGAGCCCCCGAGTGAGGACGACACGGCCAAGCCTGGCGTCCGCAGTGGCTCTGATGTCCACCCTGTAATGCTGGACAAATGTAGAAGGTCTGGACCAGGTGGCAGCCTTACAGATGTCCTCAAGCGGTGTGCCCTCCAGAAAGGCCGTGGATGTTGCAACCGCTCTGGTAGAGTGTGCCCTGACATGCGGTGGAGAGGGCAGCGATGCCGACTCATAGGCCAAGTAGATGGTAGAGGTGATCCATTTGGAGAACCGCTGTGCAGATATGGGTTCGCCTTTGGATTTGCCCCCATACGCCACGAAAAGGCGTTGCAACTTCCTGAACTCCCTTGTCCTGCTGGTGTAAAACAATAAAGCTTGTTTGACATCCAGCGTGTGCCAAGTCCTTTCTTGGGCGTTAGTGGGGTTCTGGAAGAATGTTGGTAAGGAGATAGTCTGTGCCATATGAAACTGGGAGACCACCTTGGGGAGGAAGGTGATGTCCGCTTGGAGTACCACACGGTCATTGAAGAATTGAAGAAAAGGTGCGTCTGCCCGCAGAGCAACCAGTTCACCAGCTTGTCGAGCAGACGTGATGGCCACAAGAAAAGCCGTCTTCCAAGTGAGGAGACGAGCATCCGCGGTAGCCATGGGCTCGAAAGGAGTCCTGGTGAGCGCGTTGAGGACGGTAGAGAGTGACCATTGGGCCGTCGGAGTCCTGACCGGAGGGAAGGCGTTGCGTAGCCCCTTGAGGAAACGTTTCACCGTTTGGTCGCGGAAAGCGCCAGAAGCGGGCGAGCCAGTCGGTGAGTGAGCCACCACCGCAGCGAGGTGTACTCGGATGGAGGTGATGCTGAGGCCAGACTCCGCCAGGTGGAGGAGGTAGGTCAAGACGTCCTGCAGTCCCACCTGGGAAAGGGACGTCTGCTGGGATGCCAGGAAAGCACAAAAGCGTCTGTATTTGGAAGCGTAGGACTTCCTTGTGGAAGGGCGCCTGGCTAGTTCCAGGATCCTGGATAGTCTGGGGTTATCCTCCACGCGGTGAGGTGGAGGCTGGGCAGGTCCGAGTGGTGAAGCTGGCCCTGCTCCATTTGGAGAAGCGTCGGTGACTCCGGTAGCGTGCGATGCTGAGATGACATGCGCAACAGCAGCGGAAACCATGGTTGACGAGGCCATGCTGGGGCCACAAGGATTGCGCTGGTCCTTTGTAGGTACATTCTGGTGAGGACCTTCTGGACCAGCGGAAACGGAGGAAAAGCGTAGAAATAGTCCTGATCCCACCGTTTCATGAAGGCATCGCCCTCGGAGTTCGCACCGATGCCCGCTCTGGAGCAGTACCTGTGGCATTTCATATTGGACTCCGATGCGAAGAGGTCGATGTTCGGAGTCCCCCAGGCCTCGCAGAGTGACTGGAAAACCTCGTCGTTCAGTTCCCATACGTGGGTCGTCGAGGTGAGGCGGCTGAGGTGGTCGGCCAGGACATTCAGCTTGCCCTGAATGTGCACTCCAATTGGGAAAATGTGCCTCTCCAGGCACCATTCCCAGAGTTGCACAGCGAGGTACAGAAGGGTGGTGGACCGTGTTCCTCCCTGCTTGTTCAGATACGCCACAGCCGTGGTGTTGTCCGATGCCACTTGGACCGCCTTGCCCAAGAGCAGGCTCTCGAAGGAACGGAGGGCCTTCCAAATGGCCAGTAGCTCCAAGTAGTTGATGTGGTGCACCATCTCCTGAGGCGACCAAGGGTTGTTGACCGTGAGAGTCCCGCAGGCAGCCCCCCAGCCGAGGTTGCTTGCGTCGGTCAATATCTGCAGCGAGGGTTGCGGGGGGTAGAAGCTCTTCCCCGTTGTAACGTTGAGTGGCGTTGTCCACCACAGCAGCTGGTCCCTCAGCTCCGGAGACGGAGTTAGCCGTTTGGACTGACTCTCCCGGAGCGCGTCGAATTCGTGTAGAAGCCACGACTGCAGGGACCGGAACTTTAGCTTGGCGTGGGGAACCACAGCCGTCGTTGAGGCCATAAGGCCTAGCAGTCTTTGAGCCTTCTCCGCTCGGACGCACGGTTTGGTGCGAAAATCGTTCACCCCCTGCGCGATGTCCTGCAAGCGCTTCTGGGGTGCAAAGGCTCTGGTTGCAAGCGAGTCGAGGACCGCTCCGATGTACTCGACGCGTTGAGAGGGAACCAACTTCGACTTGGTGAAGTTGATCCTGAGGCTGAGACTCTCCATGAGGTGGACCGTGAATTGCGTGTCCCGAATAGCCGACGAGCTGGTGGGGGAGACGATCAGCCAGTTGTCGATGTATGGGAAGACCCTGATTCCCCGCTGGCGAAGGAAGGCGGCCACCAGAGCCATGCATTTGGTGAAGACTCGTGGTGCCGTGGCCAGACCGAACAGTAGGCATCGGTACTGGTACACCGAATCGCCGATGTGGAACCGGAGGAATCTTTGGTGTTCCTCGAGGATAGAGACGTGGAAGTACGCGTCCTTGAGGTCTATGACTATGAACCAGTCCCCCTTGTTGATGAGGGGAAGGACGGTCTGCAGGGTCACCATCCGGAACTTCCTGGTGTGGATGCATTTGTTGAGGAGGCGCAAGTCCAGAATCGGGCGGAGTCCTCCATCCTTCTTCTGAACCACGAAGCACCTCGAGTAGAAGCCGTTGTCCCAGTCGGGCGGTGCCACCCGCTCGATGGCTCCCTTGGACAGAAGAGTTGATATTTCTTCCTCCAGATGGGGGGACGAGGTGGTGAGATGATGTCGTCCTACTGAGGCGCTCGCACGAACTCGATGGCGTAGCCAGAGGACAAGATCTTTAAGACCCACTGGTCGTCCGTGATGCCTGACCACACCTGGAGGAAGTTCCGGAGGGGAAGGTACGGGATGTGGAGCGAGAGAGACTCGGCCGTCGCAGCTTCAAACGCGCGACTTGGACTTGGCGTCCGAACGCTTGCCCTGCCCATAGGGCTGGTAGCGAGGCTTGTGCTGGCGCCACTATTTGTAGGAGCCAGACCTGGGCTGTTCCGCGGGACCAACCTGTTGTTGGGGGTTTCCTTGGTAGCGCCGCGTGAAGGGCTGGAACCTCGGCCTGGCAGCAGGAGCCGGCGTGGTGAGCCCCAGGAACTTGGCGGTGGAGTTGGTCTGCCGCATCTCATTGAGGACCTTGTCCGTGTCCTGCCCGAAAAGACCCTGTCCGTCGAAGGGAAACTCCTCGATGAGCTTCTTCATAGCATCATCGAGGGAGGTGCTCCTAAGCCAGGCGTGGCGACGGAGCAGGATCGCAGATGACATGTCCTTCGCCGCATAGTCATTTATATGCCTGGCTGTACGCATTTGTTGCTCCGCCAGGAAATCGCCCTCGGATGCCAGCGCGTCGCTCCGTTTCTGGGCGTCGGCAGGTAACTTCGCCGTTTCGGCCCTCACTTACTCCCAGAGGTGAGACTGGTACAGGCCCATGGCGGCAGAGTAGTTGGCAGCGCGGAGGAAGAGGGAACCGGTGGCGTAGAATTTTCGGCCCACCGCGTCCAGCTTCTTCCCTTCTGGGGTCGAAGGCACCGGGAACCCGCTGGTGGCCGTCCTGTGCTGGAAGGCCTTGACCACCAGCGAATTTGGCAGGGGGTGCGCCTGCAGGAACTCGACGTTCTCGTCCAGGACTCTATACATGCCGTCGAGCCTGGACGAAACGGAGTGTGCTGACACCGGCTTCCTCCATGTCGCCTTCGCCGACGTCAACATGGACGGCAGCATGGTGATGTGCACCGGCCGTACCGCCCTTCTGTCCAGCTTGGCGGTCATTTGGTCTTCACCTTCCAGTGGGGGCTGGTCCACCTTCAGGTTCAGAGCAGTGCCGAGCCGTGTCAGCATGGCCGTAAGCGAGCGTTGATCCTCACCACGCGGTGGGTCAACCGCGCTGATGGCCTGGTCCGGCGTCCTCTCGGCGTCGACGTCTCCCTCGTCCTCCTCCGAAGAGGCGCTGGAGTCATCGGAGGACGAGGGAGGAACTCTTACATCCACGTCGGGACCGCGCTAGTACGGCCTGGGCGGGCCGGTGGGATGGGAGTCCACCGCATCGACGTCTGGACCAACCCGCGACGATGTGGGTGGGCCAGCGGAGCGGATACTCGACCCTCGGGAGGTCGGAGGGGCCACAGCAGGGCCAACATCCCTGGGGCTTGCGGTGGTCGGAACTGGAGCCGCAGAGGCCGCAGGCATGGAGGTCTTAAACTGGCTGGCAAAAGTCTGAGCCATGACCTCAAACATCCCTCTCAGGAGCTCCATCTGGGCTGGATCCGGCATCGTCGGGAGTGACGAAACGGTGGCCGACGAAACGGTGGCAGGTAGAACCGGCGACAAAATGGTGGCTGGTAGAATCGGCGACGAAACGGTGGCCGGCATGGTAATTACCGCGTCGTCGAGCGTCGGGGTCCTGGGCCTTGGGGAGACGGAGGCCTGTCTCGTAGGCGAACAAGCCCTCCCACGAGGCGGCGACGGGAGCACCTGAAGTGGGCGAGCTGGAGCCCCAGCCCTGCGTCCTTTTTCAGGCGATCCCGAGGAGGACCGTCCTCCCCAGATGGAAGACCCAGGAGACGGGCATCTCGCGACCGAATATGGTGGCGAAGGTCCCGGGGAAACAGGGGTGCGCGGAGTAGGCGGGAGCGATCGCCTCTTCTCCGACCCGTGCTTCTTTTTCTTCTCCCCATTCTTGTCTCTCTTCTTCTTCTTCTTGATGGTAGCGGAAGAAGAGGTCGAAGGCGGAGGAGGCTGAGAGACACCAGCCGAAGTAGAAGCGGCCGCAACGGGAGCCAGAGAGAGTTCCATCAGGTGGGCTTTAAGCCGGTAGCTCCGGTTTTGCACGGCCAGACGGGTGAATTTCTTGCAGTGAGGGCAAGACTGGCTCTGATGAGACTCTCCGAGGCAGAAAAGGCAGAGGCTATGCCCGTCGGAAGCCGGAAACTTTTTCAGGCAAGCCGAACACTGTTTGAAGGCCGCGGCCATCAAAGAAAAAATTCTTCCAACGGAAGTTTCTGGAACGCGGATACCCCGAAGGGCTGGCCAGCCGCCAACCCCTTGAGGGGGGAAACGGTGATCGAAGCGAGTAGGTAACTGAGTCCACCAGAAGGAAGAAACAGCACCGGGGTGGCGATCCTGCCCGAAGGACAAGATCACCGAAAAAATTGAAAAGTTTGCCAAAAGACTTTCCCTCAGAAGGGCGAAAAAAATTGAGGAAGCTCTCAACGATCGTCCTGCTGCTACGGCGGAAAGAAGAGAACTGAGGTAAAATGGCGCGCGGGTGCCTCAGGGTGGGCGGTACGGTGGGCGGTCTTACCGCCAAAACTTTTGACCAATAGCTTTTCAAGCTTCCGATCGGCCGTTCTGCGCAGGCGCATAACCCATGAGTGTGGATTCACAAACTATACGAAGGAGAACCAAGGAAACATCAGTAACTAGAAAAAGACTAATGGAGGATAGCCGCTCACTTTCAATAAAGTTCCCCACAGAAATCATCTGGTAGTGTTAGGATACACACTTAGTACTGATCTTGAGAGTTATCTATCAAGATTGTATGAAAAGTTGAAAAAAATACTATGGAGGACAAATACGTAAATATGGAAAATAGATTTAAATGAGATTACAAAAGTTCAGAAACAGTTCTGTTTAAATACACAAATGTCATCATTCCCAACTGATTTCATTATAAAGGATAATGTTTTCAAGGCTTATGATTTACCTAGCTCTTTTTTGTAAGTATAAATCTCAATCTGTCAGATGGTGCCGCAAGAAAATATAATTTATATTGGTACAGTGTGAAACAAATCATGTATGATGTTTCCAGGTAGATTGGATTGCTCTGGAACTCAGACTAGTTTTTATTTAAGGGCATAAAGGAAGGATCTGAAACAGAAAACGTTAAGTTCCATGTTCATGTACTTTAAATCACTAGAATATTAATAGCTAAATAGTGGATGATAAGCAAAGTTTCATCTTCAAAGGATTAATACCAGAAAGTTAGTAAGACTTTGAATAAGATATTTTTTACAGAGGTAAGTTAATCATACAAAAAAATGGGATTTCTTGGCATTGTAAAGCTACATTCTCTGATTATTATGGTGTTTTCTGATTAAGCTTTTGTTTTGATGTAAACATTTTTTCTTTCAAAGTTTTGAAAATGTGATGTTAGAAGACTAAGAAATATTGCTTAGATGTAATTAATTTTAAATCTGTTTACATTGTTATGTGTGTTGTGCATGTGAGTATTTGAATTCTGCATCCTGTAAGGGGTAAGAGGAAAAAAATCAGGACTGCTCAATAGTTGGCACTGTAAAGTCTATAATTTAGTGGGGAATTTGTGCACAAACAGGCTGCTTAGTGTGATTTCTAGCAGAAGATACTACTAGAACAATTGATAAAGAGTCAATGGCCTGTATAATAATAATAATAATAATAATAATAATAATAATAATAATAATAATAATAATAATAATAATAATAATAATAATAGAGTAAGGCAATAAGTACATAAACAATCAGGAAAATGCAACACCGTCCTCATCTCCCTCAAGGCCAAGAGTGGCTGAGAGAGAGAGCTACTACCAGTATCGCCTCCTCCCTCCTGTCAACCGGCCAAGAGCGGGCAGATGAGTGTCCGAGTCCGTAGCAGCAGCGGCAAGGTCATAATATAGCCAATGCGCCGGCTATCATAGCTGTGGACCGGTCTCGCAGTTATGCCATGGATAAACACCCATTCCATGGATGTCTTCTCTGAAAGACATCAACATGTGTTTACTTGTGCCTTAAGATCCTTAGGAGAATGCCTTCAGTCTCAAGAACATTATCTGGATCATATCATTTGGGAGAAGCTCAAGAAACAGCCTTCTCTGTGACTGCTTCCAGGCTCTGGAACTCTTCACCAAAGAAGGCCAGGATAGCCCTTCTCTAATGAACTTTGACTGGCCAGCACAGACTGTTTTTATTTTGACATCTACACCCAAAGAACTGTAATTATTTTAACTACAGTCAAAGCTCCCCTGGTGGCGTAGGAGACCGGAAACATGGATTCGATTCCCGAGAGATGCATGATGGTGGACATGAACGGAGCCTCAATCAGGTGTCCCCTGCAAAAATCCTTTCAATCCAGAGTAATCTCTAACATGAAAAATGAATGAACTACATTCAAGATGTAAAAATGTATATGCATAGTGTGTTAAAATGATTGAAGAGTATAAACCTAAACTCAAAGCCGGCAAAAAAACAGATTAGACAGACAAACATTGTGACTTGGTGTGGGGCAGCTTTTGCCCCTGACTCCCTCTCCCTCCTGCTCCAGCAAGCTAGGCAAAACACTCACACACTTCCTCTTTCATATTCAGTTTGATTTTGATTATTTTCTCCTAATGAGTTGATTTTGTTTCAATCTCTTTACTGTTTTCATTTATTATTTTCAGGTAGTGCAACAATACCACAACTGTTTGAATATTGTCGGCTCTTTCCTTTTTCACTTTTGAGCACGTGGGCAGAGACCAAATCAGTTTACCATAATTCTATACAAGTAATAGCTTTCAGCTAGTTTTATAAACAAACAAAGGTGATAATGACAATGTAGTCTGTCAGCTGATGTTGTTTTTTACCTAAGCAATTTATAAAGACAATTTAGCACAGTTTTCACAATTTTATACATTTTTCCTCTGAATCTCTCTCTATTGCCTTTATAATGGGAAATAGAAGCATATGTAAAATAAATTTAATCCAGTAAAACACTGAAAGTCATATATACAATGCTGTAGAATGTATACATACTCAAATAAGAGACCCTTTGTTTAATAGCAGCAAGCCATTGCAGGCGCACCTCCCCAATAACGGACACAGACAACATTGAAAGTGGATAACAGCATAGGGCCACATTTATTGATTCAATGCCCTAGTCCGAATTATAAATTTGTATTGGTAAAACGACCAATCATAATTCCTAAGGCAAGCAGGCCGAAGTAACACTGGTAAGGTACCACCCCAAAATTGCCAACGGCAATTGGTTACAATGTATCAATTTGTATCAATTTGTTTGTTGACAACAAACAAATTGTTGACCGTAGTCAATAACTAACTTATGACCCCACCCTCTGACGCGTATCCGTGAAATCACAGGGGTGATGCATGCTGGTTAGCAATCGTCATCACCCCATCGCCTGGTTCGTCGTTGACCGGACAACGTTTAACTAATTTATTCCTGTCTAGTGTTGTCCAGTCAATTGCGAACCTGCCGGATACTTGTGGGTCATACTGTTTACCTTACCAGTGCTACCCGCCAATGTGACCAAAGTCAACAGTAGGAACACAGAAAAGCCCCTATATCAAACCATAGCAACAGTGTGGGATGGGCAAAAAAGCCAGGACCCGGAAGCCAATATGGGTCCCAACCAAAAATTCCCACCCGGCCCCGAAGCGACCATAATATCACACTGTTAACTAGGGAGGGGGTGGAGGGGAAAAAACTTCTCCGCTCCGTCGCTGAGGTAAAATGGCAGCTCGGCTGCCTCGTGGCCATCCCTTTTATAAGGGAGCTGGCCACGCCCCTAACTACCCGGATTCTCTGTCCTGTGGGGGGGGCCCGCAAAGGGCGCGGCGGCCATTTTGGCGCCGCGCTTGCATTGCAGGCGCACCCCCCCAATAACGGACACAGACAACATTGAAAGTGGATAACAGCATAGGGCCACATTTATTGATTCAATGCCCTAGTCCGAATTATAAATTTGTATTGGTAAAACGACCAATCATAATTCCTAAGGCAAGCAGGCCGAAGTAACACTGGTAAGGTACCACCCCAAAATTGCCAACGGCAATTGGTTACAATGTATCAATTTGTATCAATTTGTTTGTTGACAACAAACAAATTGTTGACCGTAGTCAATAACTAACTTATGACCCCACCCTCTGACGCGTATCCGTGAAATCACAGGGGTGATGCATGCTGGTTAGCAATCGTCATCACCCCATCGCCTGGTTCGTCGTTGACCGGACAACTTTTAACTAATTTATTCCTGTCTAGTGTTGTCCAGTCAATTGCGAACCTGCCGGATACTTGTGGGTCATACTGTTTACCTTACCAGTGCTACCCGCCACACGGAGGGGCTTCAAAGAAGACCTGACGCCCCCCCCCCCCCCAGACCGTCAGCTCGGTCAACAGGCCTGCTCGCCAATCACCCAACAGGAGGTCCATACCTCCTCGCAACAGATGGACCCCATCCCCTGCGTACAAGTCATAATTTTGTAGACTAATATCGGGGTGATGACTAACCCGTCCCCAAGCCCTGGTGGCAAGAAACCGCGCCACTGCCTTATTGACCGCGCGCCTAGCGTGGTCAAGGGCCAGGAGGTTAACGCCCCCTCTGTAAGAATGGCGCGGAACAATGTCCGACCAAACCAGGGTTGTGGCAGGCCAGACATAATGCAAGTAGGCGAGTTCCTCGCAAATCGCATGCTTGAGCGATAAGCCGGTGACCTGGCCCAAATCATTGCCCCCCAGGTGGATGATTAGAATGTCAGGCGGGTCAGCACCCAGGCCAGAAAAAAGGAAAGGCCGCAGCTCCTGCCATAACATCCCAGGCTTACCATGCCATGCGAGACTGGCGTGGTCACCCAGTCCCAGTCGGGGTCCACTCTGTCGCCGCAGCGTAACGCGCTGCCCTGTGCACATAGCTGTGGCCCACCAGCCATACTGTCACCGGTGTAATACGACACCCAGGGTGTGTAAGAAAATTGAGAAAAAAGGCGGTAAGGTGACTGGATTGGTACTCATGGCGGGAGTGGGCGCACATAAAACTAAAATCATTGCGAGCCCCACCTCCCCATGCTGCGTATGTCAGCCCCAGAGTACCCAAAAGCAGCTGCTGTAGAGGCTGCACCAATACGGAACGAATGTGTGCCATAACGGGCACCTGGTAGGCCCACCCTGGTGAGGGCTATGGCTGTCACCTTCCAAAACTGAAATTTAGTAAGGGGAGACCCATCTTGGTGACAGAAAAACGGGCCGTGGTACATGCCACGCAGTGCCAGGAATTCCTGTAGGGCACCAACCGGACAGATGTCTGCCAAAGAACACCGTAGCAGTCTTACACCACTGCCTACGCCATGCTGATCTGTTTTAGAGGAGCGTATCCTCAACTGGGCCCAGTCTTTGGCAACATAGACATCCTCGAGTTCCAGTGCCCTACCACTTGCATCCGCCTTAGACAGCATCACGAGTTCGCTGACGCGGAGCGCTCCAAAAAATGCCACCGTTGTGGCTGCATGAAAAAGGGCTGCCTCATAATGATCAAAACAGAGGCCTGGCCAGCCCCGGGCCAACTGGGTAAGAACCCCTGGGGAAATAGGGTGCCGGTCGTCCGGGCAACGCCCGCGCTCGCGCACCCACCCCTCCAAAACATGTCTCACCCGGAAGTCAGAGGTGGTATCCACATGACCCCCCACTTTGGCCATAAAAGCCAACGCCGAGAGCTTGGATGCTATGGTGCGAGGTGCGAGGCCCTGAGCATGCAGGTGAACCATGAACCGCAGAACATGGTCCACCGGGATAGGCCAGGTCTCTGGCAAGAGAAATTGAGTAGCAAATGCCCTGTACGAATTGAATGCTTGTTGATACGCCTTACGCGTGCGTGGCGCTAGTGCCAGGCCAATCGCCCGGTTCACCTCTCCTTGCCAATAGTCCACATCTCGTCCGGGAGTGGCGAGGGAAATTCCTCCGCATCCGGGGCCAAGGCGCGGAACCGGGAGATCTGCAGGCGGGACAAAGCGTCAGCAATATCATTATTAATCCCTGGGACATGCCTGGCCCTGAACAAGACGTTGAGGCGCAGGCAGCGCAGCACAAAATGGCGCACTAGATCCATGACCCTGGGCGATTTGGAAGTCTGTGCATTGACAATGTGTACAACAGCCGCATTGTCACACCAGAAATGCACCACCGAATTAGCCCACTGTTCGCCCCATAGCATCAAAGCCCCCAGAACGGGAAAAAATTCCAGGTATGTGAGATCCCGCAGGCGACCTGTGCCTGCCCATGCCGGTGGCCACCCACCATAGGCCCACTTCCCATTGAAGTACATCCCGTAACCCAGGGATCCTGAGGCATCAGACTGGATCTGGAAATTGGGGGATGCCAGGAGGTCAGACCTCCAAAATGAGACCCCATTAAACTCCCTCAGGAATTGCAACCAGACGAACATGTCCGCCTTGATACCCCGGGTGAGCCTGACTCTGTGGTGGGGCCTGGATAACCCTGCCATGGCGTCGCATAAGCGCCGGGCGAAAGCCCTGCCCGGTGCGACCACCCTGCAAGCAAAATTAAGGTGCCCATGTAGCACCTGCAGTTCCCTCAGGGATGCCTTACGCTTGGCCAGCAATTCCGAGATAAGGGCCACTATCCTGGACACCTTATCACCCGGCAACCTAGAAGCCTGCACTACTGTGTCAATCTCAACCCCCAGGAATACTAGCTTGGTCGATGGGCCCTCGGTCTTTTCGGGCGCTAAAGGGACACCAAGTTCCTCCATTAGCGTCTGAAATGTGTTAAGGAGACGTGCGCACGTGTCCCAGCCCCGTTCACCCCCGAACAAAAAGTCGTCCAGGTAATGGGCTACAGACCGGGACCCTGACCTGCGGACGAAAGCCCACTCCAGGAAGGTGCTAAAACGCTCGAAAGCCGAGCATGATATGGAGCAGCCAAAAGGCATGGCCTTATCAAAATAATATTCCCCCTTAAATTTAAAACCCAGCAACTCAAAGTCGCCCGGGTGCACTGGCAAGAGGCGAAAAGCCGACTTAATGTCACACTTGGCCAGCAGGGCACCCGGGCCACATGAGCGCACCATGCGCAGCGCATGGTCAAATGATGTATACCTGACTGAACAAAGGTCATCAGGGATAGCATCATTAACCGATCGGCCGGCTGGGTAGGACAAATGATGAATAAGGCGAAACTCACCTAGGGACTTTTTGGGGACCAAACCCAATGGCGAGACCTTAGGATTGGGAAACGGGGGTGCGGGGAAAGGTCCAGCGACCCTGCCCGCGTCTAACTCCTTTTTAATGCTGGCCGCAGCCACCTCCTCCCTTCCTCTGAGGGATAAAAGGTTGGGAGCATCCTGAGGGGACCTATCACCCATAAAAGGGATACGAAATCCCTGCTTAAAACCTTGAAGGAGATACACCCCGTCCTCCCCCTTTGGGTACGATGCGAGCCAGCGCTCCAGCATGTCCACCTTAATTGGGGAGGGGGCCTTTTGGAGAACTAGCTCCATCCGTGGCAGCCTTGCCAGCCCACTGTCCACCCCTCCCTCTGCCTCGCGCCCCCCCAGGCTTGGGACAAGCAGAGGCTGCGTGGGGGCCAGAACATGTGGGACACTCATGCTTATACCTGCAGTTCTTTCGATTGCAGGAACCATTTGACGAGAAAGTCCAGCACAGCAGGCGGGCTGGAACCCCCTGCCCCGCCGCCTGGCGGGTAGCCTGCGCTGGAGCCGCTCGCTGGACCGCATGTCCGCAATGGTATCTATCCCCCGGGGCAGGGCGTGTGGGTGTCATATACAAAAGCCACAGCCTCTGGCACGGCTCATCCCATCTCATCTCGGGGTGGAGGGGAATCCTCATACGGAATTCCTCATCATATGCTAGCCATGAGGGGCCCGGGAAATCGACCATCGCCCTATATATGTTGTCCAAATATTGGACCATGGGAATAGCTAAATCCGGCCGCGCCCTCAAATATACCGCCATGTATATTAAATAAGCGGGGAGCCAGTTGGCCCAGGTACGCGGCGGCTTACGGCGGCGTGCCTGCTCCTTGTCCTTCTCATCCTGACCCTCCCTTTCCTCCTTGGTGGGCTCTCTGTTCAGGAGTGAGAAGATATCTACGTACTCCCCTCGCCATATCTTTTCCCTAGTAGCCTGTGCCAGGTGATCACCCAATGGCAAGGAATACCCTGCCGTCGGCAAAGCTGAAAAGGGGACAGCCGGCCTGATAAAAGGGGCCTGAGCTAACCCAGCCACCCCCAGAACATTCCCTGCAGTGTAAGGACCAATGCCCACCCCAGTGCCAAAGGTGGCAGTCGTCGTCGCCGGGTGGGTCGCCGACAGCGTGGCCCCCGCACCACCCGCGCGAGGCCAAGGCCATTGAAAGGCCCCCCCTTGATTGGGAATGTGTGTGGATGTACTAGCTTGCACTGTATACTCACATGCTGCACCCCCGCGGGCCGCCCCCACCGGGGGTTCCGGCCCACTGGGGGCATCGGAGCTCACGACCGACGTAGAACTCATCACCGGGGCTTGACCCGCACCTGGTTGCTGGCTGGGGAGCTGCGAGGCAGTGGCCGAAACCGCGCCACGCGCCTGCAGCAGCTCGACCCTCCCCGCCGGCTGTTGTCCTCCTGCCGACAGCGCCTCAAAAGAAACCCCGAAGGGGGCACCCGCCTGACTGGCCCGAGCCAACGACGCCTCCAGGGCCGCAATGCGGGCCAGCAAGGTGTCCACGTTGACCATGGGCAAAGGGCCGGCCGGCCCGCCAGGTCCAGGCATGGGTACAGGTCCCTGTACCCCGGGACCCACATATGGCCATTGGCCAGCACCGAAGCCCAGCAGGGTTGGTGGAGAAACTTGCCAAGGCAGGGGGCCGCACCACCCCCCAAGGCTAGAGGGCCCGGGGAGAGGCTGCGGCCCAAGAGGAGTAGGCCCGACAGAGTGGGCAGGAGCAGGAGCGGTGTCCACCGCTCATGGGCCGCGGGCCGGAACCCCTTCCGTGCCCGTACTCTGATCGCCCACTCCGGGCCAAGGGGCAATAGACCCCATTCCGCTAGCCCCGGCCGGGGCTGGCAAAGGTGGCTGCTGAGGAGGCGGCACCGCGGTCCTCCGACCTGGGTTGCGCCTCCTAACAGCGCGAGCTGAACTCGAAGCTGCCTTCTTCTTCGAAGGCATTTCCTCCGAAGCAGAAAAGGGAAGCCGGCAAGGCAGAATCGCTACCAAAAGGCTTCCCGGTAAGCTAACGAGCGACGGAGACACAGGGGAAAAAACTTCTCCGCTCCGTCGCTGAGGTAAAATGGCAGCTCGGCTGCCTCGTGGCCATCCCTTTTATAAGGGAGCTGGCCACGCCCCTAACTACCCGGATACTCTGTCCTGTGGGGGGGGCCCGCAAAGGGCGCGGCGGCCATTTTGGCGCCGCGCTTGCATTAAATTTGGAGCCAGATGAGTTTTCCTGAGAAGAACTTTCTATCAATTGAATGTGGGCCTCAGAAGACCATCTCCTCAGTGACAACCCATTCAATTAGATCAGATAAATTAGACAGAAATACACTGTTATTCATCCCACTATACATTGTTATTCACCTTGTTGTCTTTCATCTGATGCTAGATAAAAGACAAAAAAGTATTAAGAGCAAATTAACCCCATTTCGCACAGCAGTGACAATTGTCTCTATGCTTGGTAGTTGCATAAAACAAGATTACTATGGTCTATTTTCACCTGGATCCTTCTAATTATGTTATTATATACCATCTTGCTGCAATATTATATATGTTTTCTAAACTGAGAAATCAAAATTTATAATCACTGTGAGATTGAACTGTCAGCATACTCAACTTCAACAAAGCTTCGCAGAAATAAATCTGAATTACAATCAGGAATCCTTGGTCATTACCAAGCGTAAAAAGCCACACAAATTTGCAATTGCATCTAATATATTATCCAACCATTGCATTCTTCTGTACTTCCACCCCTACCCCATCATGGGGCCACATATACATTATTTCCATGAAGTCTCACTCTTATATCCGAAGAAGTGGATTTGATCCATGAAAGCTAACATTAAAATATAGCAATTAGTCTTTAAGTTGTCAGAATGTTTTTGTCTTTATTTTTTCCATTGTTTTGTTTTCTCTCCTGTCTGATATGCTTGCACAGACTAACATGGCTACCATTTGGGGGGAAACACTCAACTGTCATTCTACAGCAGGGGTTCCCAATTTATGGCCTGTGACACCATTCCATCCGGCCCGTCGCTGCCTCCACTGCACCCGGAGGTGGAAGCACCTGCATTTATGTCAGCTGTAAAATGCCCACGCAAACACACCCATGGCTGTTGTAAATGCAGAAGTGGGTGCATTTACAACAGCTGTAAAGGCGCCTGCTTCTGTGGGGGCATGGTCTGTCCCACTCAGCTGTCCGGGGTGTGTTCAGGCCCACAGCATAAAAAGGTTGGCCACCCTGTTCTACAGCCACATTTTTCAGAATGAATTTATATACCCGATTGAAATAGACCCAGGGTCAAACCCAGTACACTGTAACTAAAGTACACTGCAAATGCTACCCAGTATCAAAAAAGAAAGAGTTCTACATAGCTTTTCTTGTTGTTGACACACTAATGTCAACTATATGTGGTATACCTTCTATATAAGATGAGAGCCTCAGGTCCCAGTTCTTTGCTCTCCATCCTACTTGGCCAGAGAGCAAAAGGAACCAAGCAAAAGACATGTGCCAAGTTAGAGCATGGAAGATATGCAACGGCCTCATATTCCTTTCTTTAGGTGGTTTGGTGAGTGTTCATGGACTCTATGTTTCCTGTGATGTTCTCTTATTGAATCTTCATGCCCAGACACATCACTTGTGCTAATCTGGATTGACATCATTTAGTCTGAAAATCAGTACCATTGTTCCCTCTTTTTATAATCCTAAAATCATTTTCTGAGCAACTATGCAAATTTCAAAAAAACCTTAATTTTAGCAAGATATCTTTAGGATTATGCACTGCATTACAACACCTAAAAAAAGTAAAGTGGAGGAGCAGATCAGAATATAACTGTCATGTGCTGATGAAGATATTTAATTATTTGAGAACTTTATAGAAGATATAGGGATAAATGCAACCAAATATATTCTTCCCACACATTTTTTCTGGAACAGTTAAATTTCCAGGTACTATTGATGGATGAGAATTTCTTTTTAGGTTCACAAACTAGACAATCTTCTTCTATTCATATCCGTTCCCCTAGAACAAATGTAATTGGTAATCAGTTTACGGGGAAACTCCCAGTGCTCCAATGAAGTCCACACAACAGCAAATATCTTCCCCCCAAAAATTAAAAAGCATTTTCAAAAAGTATGTCTGGAAAAAATATATACATGTTTGAAAAACAAACTGAAACATGATCCAGACTAAAGAAGAAAAATGCATACATTGGGCAAATATGTGCAAAATGCATCAATTTTGAGAAATTTGCTGTGAAACAGGGATAAATCCCTCCCCCCCCCGGCTGATTAAAAAAGGTCCTCTAATCCAATACAGATCTGGTTTAAGGGTGAAACTGGAGGATATGAATGAACTTGAGCTGTACAGATTCAGTTTACTACTATGTATGCATTGATCTATAAGGTTTAGCATTATATCCAGCTGTGGTGTTGGCAAACTGCAGCAGAAAGCAATTTCATCATTGAAGTCAGCTCTTCTGATTTTTGCCTACTGGAATCCTCCTGTTCCATCCTACTATGACAGGTCCTGCAAGGCCCAGGAGCACTTGGAGAGCAGTATGAGTTGGAGCTAGAAGATAAATCATCCACTGCCCATTGCAAGAGGAAATGCCATCAATAGACACAGGCCAAAATCCTGTTGCTCAACCAAAGCCAAAATTTAACTTTGGGTCCATTTCTCCACTAAACGGAGTGCTGGTAAAAGCTAGCTTGCTTGTCCTGCCTTGAGAATGATGACAGGGAAAGTTTGTTTGTAAGAGAGGAAGGGGCCAAAATTTTGGTTTACACTAAGGAAGAAGATGTTTATCACAACACGTAGTCACCAGAGAATTTCTATAATTTAATATGAAATAATTAACTGTGATTAAATTATATTATACATTGCATTATTAATAGCAAATTTAAATTTATAAATTGTGGTCTTATAAATTGTGGTCCACAAGGTAGACAATCTTTGGTAATAACAATAGCAATTACACTTATATACCGCTCCATAGCGCTTCTCTGGGCAGTTCACAAGGTAATTAGCATTTTGCCCCAACACACTGGGTACTCCTTTTACTGACCTTGGAAGAATGGAAGGTTGTTTCCCACCAGGATTGAACTCACAACGTTTTGGTTGCATTACAGCATTTTAACCACTGTGCCACCAGGGCTCACATGGTAGGAAATTGCTTGAACCATAAGCAGGCTCTCCTCCTGCCTTTTATTTTATTTTCAGCATGGATGCCATCACTTGAACAGTATCAGACTTGAAATTGATGGCCTGCTAATATACTTTATCACACACTTGTCTAATGTTATGCAGTTTCAGCGAGTATACAATGTACAAATTCTAGGTGTAAAATTTTATTTGTCAATGAGCTTACCTGAAACAATAAGCCAGATGCTGGTTTCATTCTTTGCTGGAATAGCACACTTAGTGTTCGGTTCTGTTGCTCTAGGTCAAAAACTCTTGTTTTTAACTTCAAGCACTCCTCTCTCAAATCCTACAGAAGGAAGTTTAAATATGAGAAAGAAAGAAAAAACCTTGGCATGAATTGAAAAGTCACACAATCACTAAGATATATTTAACCTTTACCTTTTATTTACCATGTATTTAACATTTAATTTACCATGCATTTAACCTTATAACATTTTATCTTTTACAGTGTTTGTTTAAAAATATGCTGAGAAATAAGTGTAAATCTCCCCATACCCAGGAAAAAACCCTATCTAATTCAATACCAATTTCAGTTTGGAGGCGGCGGGGAGGGGGGGGAGGCCTGAAGAATTTCAAGATTGGGTTCAACACTGATTCCCGAAAAACAAACAAAGATGTTTTTTTTTTACAAATTATTTATTTGTGCCTGGGTGGCTGAAGATGCCAGACACCGGACACCCCTCCTCCAAGCTCTCGTCACCCGCCGGAGTCAGAGGGCTTTAAAAAAAAGCCACCGAAGTTGCAGAGGACATTGAGCCCTGGGCTCCGTTGAGGACATTGAGCCCTGGGCCTCTTTGAGGGCATTGAGCAGAAAGGACTTTTTGTTATTTGTTTGCTATTTGATATTTTAGTGTTAAATTGTATTTTATTGTGTAAATTGTATCTTATGATATTTTATCATGTTGATGTACATGGTAGAGGTTAGGATATGTTTGTGAGCTACCCAGAGTCACACTTCACAAGTGGAGCAGCATTTAAGTCGAATAATAATAATAATAATAATAATAATAATAATAATAATAATAATAATAATAATAATAATAATAATAATAATAATAATAACAACAACAACAACAACAACAACAACAACAATAATAATAATAATAATAATAGTAGTAGTAGTAGTAGTAGTAGTAGTAGTAGTAGTAGTAGTAAATTGAGTCATATACCTCCACTTTAGTTAACACACATTACTCTGGATGGTTTACAAATTAAAACCCAGAAACCTATATCCCCATATAACAACACAATCAATATGAAAGTGCAATAAACTAGATCACAATTAATATAGAAGGAAAAAACATATAAAATATAAAACAAAATTATAGCAATCAAGAATGTTATCGAAGACAGCTTTGCATAGTTCTGTTTTTACTAATATTAAAGCATATTATGTTTATCCTGGTTGACAGAAAACAGTCATCTTAACAGTGTAATCCTGTGTACATATACTTAGAAGTAAGTGCCACCTATTTCTGAGCCAGAGTGCCTTGAAGTGTAGTCTAAGATTTTTAAAAAAATGTGTTTTGTCATATATACATAAACAGATACAAATAATGAAATAAATAAATTAAAATAGCAAGCTGATTATTTCTCCAATCAAAAGGCATAACAGAACTGCTTTTTATTTGATATCACGTCCCATTGCAAACCTCCTCATAATTACAAGCAAAAAACTGGGAAATACAAGCAACAAGAGCAGGTGCAAAAAGAAGGAAAATATATACTACAAGGGTAGCTGAATATGAGCATACCTGTCAAGTGTGGCTCCGGACAATACGGGACCTGCGCAGAAGGCTTCTGCGCAGAACCCTTCTCTGAATGCACATGCGTAGAAGGGTTCTGCGCAGAAGGGGATGTGCAGTAACTACTTTCCCCCGCTATCAAATTATGGGATGGCGGTGGCTCTGGGCAGGAAAGTACAAAAAGTGGCGCTGAATTACGGGAAATCCCGGCCAATATGGGATACTTGACAGGTATGAATATGAGATGAGTGCCTTAAACACATCTACTGAACCTTTTGACAAATCAACTGGCAATGGTAGCCTATACATCCCTGTGTGTCCCTGACTTCTGCAACTTCAAAACTGTAGTTGCCTGTGCTTAGTCCATTGATATTCCAAGGAAACATCAGTGAGCAGGAATAGTGTACACAAAATTAAAATTTATGCAACATCTGGATGCACAGATACTAAAATATTAATCAGTTCATAAATATTTCTCTGATATGCAACCAAGATACTGAATGCATTTTCCTAGATATTTTTCTTTTACCTTTGTAATTCTAATTCTCAATGTATAATTAGTCCCTTCCTGCAGAAAACAGCAGTTTGTAAGAGGGGAAAAGCTCTTGCTGTATTCTCACTGGGAGAAAGTAAAGATTAACACTTCCTCCCCCTGTACTGTGATCCCAACAAAATGGCGATATCCAAAACTTAGCAACATATGCTAAAAGATGTAAGAAAAAAGACAGCTTTTGAGAGGCTTAGGCAGTAAAACAAGATATGTCAAAACCAGTGACTAGAGCTATGTTTTTGGACTATATGGTCCGGAATTCTCCAGTCAGAATAGTTACTAAGAAGTGTAGTTCAGAAGAAAAAACACTTGAAATCTTTGTTTTAAAAGCAGGAGAGGGAAAGGGGGGTGGGATACAAATCAACTGCTCATTAAGAATGCTCCCAAATGTCTCTTGATTAATTGTATAAACTGAGTCAGAGGGTCACAGTTTCATCCATACCTATAAAAAGAGGGGTTTAATTTAATTTAATAGTCATATTTATATATGCCGCCCACTCAGGCAGAACCCGACTCAGGGCGGCATTACAACAAGTTCTAAAAACACATAAAAACACTTTAAAAGACCCATATCCGGGTTAACCATTGGGTTCATTCAAAGGCTCCCGCACAAGGCCAAACCATCCCTGACCTAGCCTTCCGCACTCACCGTAACCCCTGCCTTCTCAGCACCACGGGGTTTTTGTCATTGCCAGTGGGGCAGTAGCCCCATGAACAGGAACAAAGGAAAACAACTTCAATTCCCAACATCCTCTGCGCTGCGGCGCGCCTCAACCAATCAGGCTGAGAGGCGTGAGCAAAAAGAATGTTGGGAACCGCGGCGCACCCAATTGAAATCGAGCCGCAGGAAAAAACCATCGCACGAATGCAAACAAAACAAACAAAACTCCAAGTCCCAGCGTCCTACGCACCATGAGCACTTCAGCCAATCAGGCTGAAGAGCGCAAGCGTGCAGAACGCTGAGAAAGCTGGTGCACGAAAAATAAAATAAAAACACGCCAACCTCCCGCAATGGGAGCGCAAGTCCACTGCATAGCCTTGCAAACACACACACACAAAAACCCACGTTGAGACCACCACCAGCCTTCTTTCCCAGAGCAACGGGGAGAAGAAGGACTCCCTCTCCTCCCCGCCGAAGACCACCGCCGGCCTCAAGGTCAGTTGAGCCGGGGTGGGGGAAAAAACAGCAGGCAGCAGTTCGTCAGGGGAAGCACCCTCCCTGGTGGATGACTGGCTGCTGCCTTTGTACTTCCGACGGAGGTAATACAAAAGCAGCAGCCAGCAATCCACAAGGAAGAGCACCACCCCTTACAGATCGCTGGCTGCTGATCTCCGGTTAGGTAAGCCAGGAGAGAAAGGAGACAGAGGAGAGAACCATCATCAGGCAGATAGCTCTTCTCTGTCTCCTTCTCCCTGACCTACCTAACGAACCTTACCGAGGGAAGAGCCAGCTGACTGCCGGCTCCTCTTCCCCCCCCCCCCCGATTGCTGCATCGAAACCAAAATTTGAAGCAGCAATGGGGAGAATAGGAACCGACAGGCAGCCTGTTCTTCATGCAATAATACACAACAACAACAAAATGAAACATTTACGCAAAATGCTAAACACCAAAAATAATAAAACGCAAATAAATAAATAAATAACAAACCAATAAACAACAAAATCCACAAACAAAAACACTCAAAATACAATGAAAGCACAAAAAAAACATCTAACTACAACACAAAAATACCTAACTCAAACAACAAAAATACCGCAAATTAAAAAAATAATCACAAAAGAAATCAGAAACATAAAAAACAACCAGAAATAAACAAAACAATTAAACACATCTAAAACCCAAAACCCCCACAAAAGAATAAACAGAAACACCTACCAGTCCAACACCAAAAAAAAAAACAACAAAACAAAACCCAGATTAAAAAACAAACCAGAGAACTCACCAGCACATCCTCCCTCCATGACTCCAGAACAGAAATGAAGAAACAAAGACTCTACTTACCGGAAGAAGCCCCACTTAGAGGCCGGGAGAGAAAAAACAAGTCAAACAAAAAGAGAATCCAACACTATTACTAACAACCCCACCTAGAGGCCACAAGAGTAAAAACAAGTCAGGAAAAATAAGAAATAAATCCAAATCACCCACCCACCCACACCACCCTTAACCAAAACCCCCCACAAAAAACAAAAACAAAATAAACTGCCTGGCTGGCTGGGCACAAATATGCTAGTTTTCTATAAGAACAAAACTGTGAGCCAGGTATTTCACCCACCATTGTACCACTGTGTAATTGAAATTAGTGAAGGTCGCTTGCGGACAGATAAAGATTATGCAAGGGGCATATCTGGCCTAAAAACTACTAGCTACTCATTCAGCTTTGGACAATCATCATCATCATCATCATAATCTAAATACAGAAAGGAAAGGATTGAAAGTTGAGCTGCAAATTGGGAAAGCAAACGTATGCATAGTCAAAACTTGAAAAACATAGAAGGAAAGGCCGACTCAAAGCTGACATGGGGATGGTTAAAAGCAGAAGTTTCGAAGAAGGAAATAGAAGGATTTTTCTTTGCAGCTCAGGAAAAAGTTTGCCAACAAATTGCATGAAGACAAAAATACAGCACATATCTAACAATAGCAAATGCTGGCTTTGTAATGAAAATGATGAAACAGTAGATTATCTGATCAGTGGATGCAGCAAAATTTCACAGACTGATTATTTGCAATGCCATAACAGGGTCACAAAAATTACTCATTGGAAACTTTGCCAAAAGTTTAGATTTGAATGTATTAAAAATGATTAGGAACATCAGGTAGTGAAAGTTATAGAAAATGAGAGAGTCAAGATCTTGTGGGACTTTAAAATTCAAAGAGATTGACATCTGACTCAACTGCTGTGGAAAAGAAGAAGGACTCTTTTACTGACATTGTTATTCTAGGAGATGCACGAATTGAAGACAAAGTACTGGAGAAAATCACAAAATATAGTGATTTGCAACTTGAAGTTGAACATCTATGGAGGAAGAAACCTGCTTTTCTACTTATAGTAATTGGAGCCCTTGGAGCAATACCTAAAGGACTCCCTAGATCAGGAGTTCTCAACCTTTTAAAGCTGGGAGCTGTTTCACAGAACAGAATGCTATTCAGTCCTTCCAGTTGCATAATAGTCTACAGGAGAAGCAGCATATGACATACAAAGCCTGTACAGGGAGATATAAAGAGCCTCCTTACTTAAATAGAAGCTTCACTGAGCTGTCTGGTCACTGGACTCTTCTATTATTCAGTAGATATTAAGCAAAACTATTTAAGCGGAGCCCTGTGCTCTGCCAGAATTAAACAGAATGTGGTTCATAGGGGCGGGGATCAAGCTGTGCACTGGCATAGAGGACCACCTGTTTCAAAACCTGTTTCAAAACCTGTCTTTGTATGGGTAAAATACATTAGATGCCTCCTTGTACAGCCATGAAAAAGGTAAAATACTTGCACAACAAGCAAATTGTCATAATTGGATTGACACTATAATGTTCACTGAGAGACCATACATATCTCTAAAATTACCTTCACTCTGTAAAAACAAAGGCACATATTAACATGGTACATCTATGACATTATCACATATTTTATTAGCCATTTTGCACAGTATAAAAATAACTGCTGGATGGATAGTGGAAATTATAGGACCTTTGGTCATGCTTCCACAGAATATATGAGATAAATTAGAGGCTTGCATATGCCAAAAGGCTAAAATTTTAATGAGTACACAGTGCAAGTCTGTGATGTCCTATGATTTGCAACAACAGACAGCTAATGATGCTAGTGAAATGATATCCTCCAATCCATACCAATACAATATTGTTCATTAGAAGCTATTCAGAGCCATAGAGATACCAGTGCTGGAGAAGTACAATGGAAAAAATACTCTGTGCTGATGTTTTTTAAGAACAGAGAACTGTTCATTAAGTAGACATTCTGGAAAGGAAGTAGAGCACAGACTACAACATATAACACGACTTATTTAGAAGCGACATGAATCCATATGAGCTCTTCAGGTGACAGAACCATTAAAACTCAAGAGACCTAGGTTCAGATCCCCACTCACTCATGGAAATTCACTAGAGGGCAATAATACTAGTTAATACTAATAAAGCATCTTAGAAACCTTGAAAACTCTACTAGGATAACTGTCAGTAAGATACAACTTCATAACATATAACAATATTCACATGTAACTAAACACTTAAAGAGGCCTCTCCTTGCCTCCTTCATTGTCACATTTGTACACCTAAAGGGCCTAAATTTGAGAAAAGAGGTTCCCACTAGCATGCAGGCTTTATAATACTATGTTTCAGTTTTACTCTTGTGAAGAGTGAGAAGTGTCTCCTCTTCAGACTGGACACTGGAGCTATGAAGAACATGATAGAAGGGCAGGGGTAGAGTCTAAATTCAGAGTGCAAGATTAAGTAAGGCCAGTATAGAACTCTTGTAAGATGTATCTGGACTGTACAGAATTATTTGCACCTGGAAATAATATGCTTAAAATGAAATGACTTAGCAGAATTATCAAGCTTAACAACTATAGTTATAGCAACATTTAGACAAAACAAGCTTCTTGTATATTTGACTCCAATAAATATGGCATTTAAATACCGAGTTTCTTTCTAATGCAAAAGTGAACTGCACTCCCTCCATCACTATATATTTAAAATGTGAGAAAGGAGAAGAAAGACTTCCATAGTTGCCTACATAGTCATTCAATATTAGTTATTAAATATTAGTAGGTCAGAATGGGTGACGATGGCCCGAAACAAGCCAAGCGTTTTTGTCTGTTCTTGTGCTATTGTGCCAGAGCCAGCATGGTGAACAGGAAAAAAAAAGAAAGTAACATAATGAGTCATTTTTGTTAGATGATAGCTGGAAAAACTGTGGTTTCACTGCAATTCAAATGCAACACTTCGTGAACAAAGAAGTCATTTTTTGCCCAGGAACATTATGAAGGGAATGTTCATTTAAAGTATCCCTAAGGCTAACCATGTTTTATATCCTCTGTCTTCTAAAGTGACAGGGAGGTAGTGACATCTTTTATTTGAAGTCAAAATCTTACATCTTTTAACACCACAAACAGAAGACTCTGTTAAAAACTGCATCATCTCAGACCTCTTACATTATACATTATACTACTTTATAGATCATGAAGGGTCTGTAAGGCACAATTATTACTGCTCATATTTTAAAAAACACCCAACAAATCCAATGTCACCTCTCTTGGGAGGCTGTTAACAAAAAAAGTTGCAATTTGAGTACCAACTAACCTAGCTTCTTTACATAATGAGCCATATAACATGTCTTCCAAACATGATCATAGCACTAATGATTATGGCAGAAGGAAACCCTTCAGATATCAGAGCCTTATCCTCTCTAGAGCTTTGTACATCAAAACAAGCAAACTGGATTGTGTCCAGAAACAAATTGGAAGCCAGTAAAATTCTTCCATGACAGGTTTTATGTGGCCTACAGTAGGCACTCTTGCATATAATTTAAACTAGCATATTTTGCCCTTGCCGGGCATTTTTTTTTGTGTGTTTTGGTGGTTAGGGGTGGTTTGGGTGGTGGTGACTTGGATTTTGTGGTTTTTGAATTTATTTGAATTTTTTATTTTTTATTTGGATTTTTAAATATATTTTTTACTGTAGGATAATCTTCCGGCCTCTAAGTGGGGCTGTCATTAAGAGTGTGATTATATTTGTTTCTTCAGTTCTGCTGTGGAGGCATGGAGGGAGGACGTGTTTTGTAAGTTCTCTTGAGTTATTATTTTATTTTCTATTTTGTTGGGATTTTGAAGTACTGGGCTGGGGGGTTTAAGCAGAGTGTTTCTGTATTTAATTAAGTGTTTTTGCTTGTTCTTTTGTATTTTTCATGCATTTTATTGTGTTGAATGTTTCTGGTTGTTATTTCTTTTTTTCTTTTTTTGCAATTTTTGTTGTTATTGGTTTTCGAGTAAGGTATTTTCATGTTGTTATGTTGTAGATAGGTGTTTTTAGTGAGTTTTCATGGTTTTTCGTTAGCCTTTCGTATTTCGGATGTGTCTTGTTGAGTTTGTTGTTGAGGTACCACTTGTAACTTGAGGTACCACTGTACATTGTCTGATCAGTGCTTTGGGGAATTGACTTAGGCTTTGGCGAATTGAAGTCCACAAACCAAAATTTGGGAAACACTCAGTCCCATGGTGGGGAGAGAATTTACCAGGATGGACTGGCGAGCGCTGTTGCTCAAAGCCCATACCTTAAAGGAAAACACCACCTCGACATTTTCCGCTTCACTTCCTCTCACCTGTCTTCGCTCTGCACCATGGGAGATCTTTGGGCAGCTTTGGGAGAAGCTGCCCAAGCGCCCCGAGGTGCTTCAGACTTTCTCCCACGGAGCAGAGCAGAGACTGGCAAGAGGAAGCGAAGTGAAAAATGCCAAGGTGGTGTTTCCCTTTAAGGTATGGATATGAGCAGCAGCACGTGCCTGTCCATCCCAGTAATTTCTCTCCCATAGGCCTGGAAACACTGGTCTAATCAGAAAGTCCATTTGGAATATTCAGCACATCTATCTAGCAGTGCTCTCCTTATCTTCTGTTAGCCATCATTGAAAATAACTTGTATAGAATTTAAATTTGTATACTATCAAACTAGAAACTTATTGGCCTTAAAATGTACAAGCAAACTTGAAACATTTTCTTGGTATATGTATAGCCCTTTTGCTGGGCTTTTATTTACTCTTCAACTTTTATATGCCTCTTAAATAAAAGTGCAACTTGTGGAACTGAAAGAAAGAAGAAGAAAACAAAATAAAGAACATCATGCTCTGAGGCAGAACTCCCGATTTAATATATTTTCCATCATATTTCCACCCAAAAGCTGGGCTCACTTGAGGAATTCTATATGTCAACTAAGGAATGATCTCCTTCAAAGTACCCATTTCAAGCTTAAATTTGATTTCAAGGATTCAACGACACTGATAAATCACTTAAGGTTTTGCTCTCTGGGTTGTCACTGCCATGATCTCTCAGTGGAACCAGAGTCATCTCATATACTTCTGGACTGTGCAATACTTCACTTCTTCCACTCTTATATAATGTATATAATTTAAACAAAAAAAAACCCCTAGTCCTTGTGGGGCAATTTGAAATTTCACAATGTAATATACATGGCTGTTCTTACTGCATAGTATCACTCTTCTGGAATCTTTGAGAGCCCGTCAGATTTTCTTTGTATCTCATGATGCCCCTGAGGTAAGCTATTTCTCAGGGACATTACTTGCTCTGTCTTACTGCAATGTGGTAGAAGACTTATCTGTTTACCAGTTATTACTTGGATTTGTAGAGAAGCCATTTGTGATTGACCCAAGGAGTCTAATTTTCTATTTACTGTACAGTATTGTCTTCCTGTCCTTCCTTATAAATAGCCTTGGTTTAAATGGCATTAGGAGGGCTTAACCGTTAACATTAATTAACATTTAGAGTGTTGCCTCGTGTTTCCCCTTCAGGATATTAAATTAGCCAGAGTTATTCAGCAGTAAGCTAGCATCTGTAAAACTGCATCAATACAAAGAAAATCAAATATATTCCAATTTGTACTGTTAGTCCGTCCGTTAGAACTTCTAAGTAACTTTGGGTTTTGTGTCTTGATGTTGACAAGATTGGTTGTTGTGGAACAGACCTTTGTCCCAGAGGAATAATAAGTACCTCATAAAAATTCTGCCTTCTTTTCATTAGTCTGGAAAAAGTAAGTGTGCAGCTTTCTAAATGAGATAATATAATATGTTGAAAACAGCAAAGATGCCACCACACATGTGACTGTATTATGAAGAAAGTTCATCTGGTTTGTGCAGGCACTTGTATTCATGTCTTATTTAACAGCACAACAACAGAAATTGTTCCATTTCTAATTTATTTTGGAAGGTTGGTTAGATTGTTTTAATTCTCTTCTGAGAATTTTAAAAAGATATTTAAATGAGTTTTCCAGCCACAAAATCAATTTTTGAAGCTACTCCCCTCCCCCGCAAAAGCCAGCCAGCAGCTTCCTTTTGCATACCAACAGAAGTTCCTCTCAAACTTAGCTGAAACTTCTTGTGAGATTAAAGAGAACTTTGGGGAATGAATTCAATGAGTGATCAAGAGTTGTAGCCAGCTAACATTGCAAAAAGAAAACATCTGAGGCAGATGTAATTCTCCAAAAGACATAAAACTACTCCCCCCCCCCCAACCCTGTTGAGACTTCAAAGATCTCAAAGAAAAAATGTTTAGTGATGGCAAAGAAGTGCATCCATGAACTATTAAAAATACTGAGAAAATACTGTGAGGAGGACAGAAAGGTAACTGGCAAATTGCAAAAACAACCCCCCCAAAAAGAAACACCATTAGGGAACAAAAAAGAGACCTCCAATCTAATGTTTCAAAAGTCATCATCATACATTTGATTTTTAAATAGCTAACCTTATTCTATCACACAGCCAGTGATTTTGCACAAATGCTGAAACTGATTCATTTATTTCAATTTAGATGCTGCCCTACTGGCTAAAAGGTCACACAAGAGAGCTCATGTCAACTTGTGGTTCAGTTTTTCCCACTGAAGGCTTGGTTCAAATCTATATTCAAGGACTTTGAGCTACCCAGTCCAAACAATATCATGGTTAAATTCAGGAATAAAGATGTATGTTTGATTCAGAAATAAAAAACTGAAATTTTCCTATTAAAAATACACAAAATTGTCCACAGTGGAAGTGTGGATGCTCATAATTATTGTCACCATAGCTAGCTCCTCTCATAACATGTCCAAAAATGCAAGTTGCTGGATTGAACCATATCAACAAATGAAGATCAGGTCATTTGCAAAGTTGATGGTTTAATTGCCCAGTCAAGAACAAAAACTCCTTGAATACTTTGCAATACAACAAAGACAGTCTAGAACAGGAGTTCCCAAACTTTTCAAGCCGGGGGCCAGGTCATGGGGGCCGCATGAAATGACATCACAGGCTGGATCCGGCCCATGGGCCTTAGGTTGGGAACCCCTGGCCTAGAATAATATATGCCTCCTAGCAGTTACAAGAAACATGTTGGTGCAGTGGATAAACTGCTGTACTGCAACCAAAATGTTGTGAGTTCGATTCTGACTGGGGCTCAAGGTTGACTCAGACTTCTATTTTTCCAAGGTTGGTAAAATGAGTACCCAGCACGTTGGGGGCAAAATGCTAATTAACTTGTGAACCATTCAGAGAGTGCACTAAGCGCGATGGGGCTGCATATAAGTGTGATTACTTTGCTTTAGCCTCAAGAGTGTGGTAGTTGATCTCATGACCCTCACTACTCAGAAAGTCATGGGGCTTAGACCCTGCAAGGCCTGGTGCGCACGCACGCACGCGCGCACATGCGCACACAAGCACCCCATCCATATAGCTGAAAGTCTGCATGGATACTAAGGTGACCATGTGTGTGTGTGCCCCATGGTTATATTTTAGTGCTTTTTAAAAATTGAGTAAATAAAATAATAATCATATGCCATCAGGTCGGTTCTGAATTATGATGACCGTTTCCCAGGCAAAGAATAGTCAGAAGTGGTTTAACATTCCCTTCTTCTGTGGGGCGTCCTTAAACTATTCTGCCTAAGGCAATACATGGTAGCTGTTTTTGCAGGACACAAAGTGAAGAACTGAATCCCCTACCTTGGGTTCTGAAGCCAAATGCCTACACCACTAAACTATCCAGCCAGCTAATGGGAGTAATTAATTTTAGTTGAATAAAAGTAGCCTGACAGCCTTTCCACAGTCAGGATAGACAAAAGCTCCAGCTGGCTTGGGAGATGAGTTTCTCTCAGGCCCTAGTCTTGCCTCTTCCCAGTGTTCTACTTTGTGAGGCACCCAAACTTTTTGAATACTTCAGAAAGTATGAGAGAGGAGAGAAAGAAATTTCTGTGGTTTGGTAGGCAGGGGGAATACAGTGAACAAAAAGAAAAATGAAACAAAGTTCAAATCAGATTAGCACTAAAACAGAGGGAAAGAAAGAAGAAAAATGGAGGGAAGTACAAGTACCGTATCATCCCTAGGACATCGACCCGCCCCACAAGAGCAAACTGAGAGGGCACCCTTTAGGTGCCATCTGTTGGGGAGGCTCGCCTCTCTAGCATGAAGAAAAGGGACTTCTTGGTCGTAGCCCCCACACTATGGAACCTCCTCCCAGTAGAACTATGCCTCCAGACCCATTTGCTACCATTTAGGAAATAATTGAAGACGTGGTTGGCAAAATGGGTCTGGGGGCCGGGATTGTCAACAAGCTCCCCTTTTTGGCTCGTCTGAGGTTTCCCCCCTCCTGTAATTAATTTTTTAAAATGGTTTTTAAGATTTTATATTTGTTTTTAGATAATAGGTGGGTGGGTAATATTGTTATGTTTTATGGGTTTTTTTAAATTGTTTTACCTGTATATTGTACACCACCCAGAGTCCTTTGGATAGGGCAGTATTTAAATATATTAAATTAAAATTTATTTATTTAATTAATTAAAATTAAGAGAAGGAGCAGAAGAGAAGCATCTCAGGTTTCTAAGCCAAGTGAAGCTGAAATTTCTAGCACTAAATGAAGATTTTTGATAATGGAAGCTTAGTACCTCTTTGTAACTCTAGAACCTTTGATAGCATATATCAGAAGGGATAAAGACTTACCTTTTGAGTAAGCAGTGCTTGCACAACTTGGTTGGCCACCTATAGAAGAAATAAAGTATATTTCAGCAGTGCAGATATTTTAACTCCATTTACAAGCCATACAATTTCATAGCTGACAGTGTTATTTTCTTCAACAATCTCATTTTGTCCCAAAGCCTATAACTGGCAATATGCATTCCAAGGAGTAGAAATCATTTTGATTCAGGGACCAAACCCCATGGTTCTATAAATCACAGGACTGGAAAATCAATTCCATTAAACCAGATCCAAAGAAGATATTGTCAATTTTGAGCACGCAAATTATGGGATCTCGGAACCTATTTCCTTGTTTGATATGGACAAGACAAAACAAGTATAATGACAGCTACTGTAGATATTGTGGCACAGATATTTAAATACCAGCAAAGACCTACATATGGTTGGAAGACACTCCTACCCCAGACTGGAACTGGGGTAGGAAAGCAGTGACTACACAACCATGCTCTTTAAAAATAAATAAAAATGAAAAACAAAAAGAACCTTTTTAAATTATTTCTGATCCACAATTTCATTATAAACACACACACACATACACACACACAAACAGAGCATGAGCAAAAGTTTCAACCTAATTCATCTAAGTAAGCAAATGTTCCTGTGTGATTCATAAATTTGATTTGATTCATTTTCTCATAAAACAGCCCAATACTGTTACTCTTTCCAAAACTAGTGTTTAACCTAAGGCAACAATGAAACAAATGGTCACATAAAACAGCTTTGGATATGGCTTAACAGGAGATACAGAATAAAACTGCTGTGATTATTACCCACAGAAGTGAATGTGTTATATCTCTGAAATCCACATGTGTTGCCTTTAAGGCTTTTAGAATAGGCATACGGAGGTATTCCTTCTGCAATACACTTGTTTTAATGTTTTGTATACCTAAAATTGAGCAAAAACTCTAACAAATCATTACTTTACTTACACACATTGAAACATACCTGTCAAGTTTTGGATTTGAAAATAAGGGAAATTTTTGCCACACCCCTCTGTGGGCATGGCCGAATCTGTGGGCATGGCCAAATATAGCCATGTGACTTTCTGGGCTCTAGTCATGCCTGCCACATGGCCATGAAAATGTCTGCAAACACAGACAGCACTGGCTCTTTTGCTGTAAATGGAGATGAGCACTGCACCCTAGAGTTGGATACGACTGGCAGATTTTACTTTCTTAGGATCAAAGATCGGTGCAGATGGTGATTGCAGCCGTGAAATAAAAAGGCGACTGAAGCGTTGGGAAACAAGCTATGAGAAACCTGGGGAACATAGTGAAAAGTAGAGGCATCACCTTGCAAACAAAAAATTTGCATAGTCAAAGCAATGGTATTCCTGGTGGTAATGTATGGGTGTGAGATCTGGACCATTAGGAAAGCAGAGCGCAGAAAAATAGATGCCTTTGAAATGTGGTGTTAGAAATAGGTTGATCCTAGAAGAAATCAAACACAACTGCTCATTAAAGGTCAAATAGTAAAGATGATGCTAAAGTACTTTGGACATCAAATGAGAAGAGAGGATTCACTTGAGAAAACCTTGATGCTGGGAAAGGTGGAGGAAAAAAGAAGGGGGTGGCCAAAAATAAGATGGCTAGATGGTATTGTAGATGCAATGGGCACAGAGCTGTGTGGGCCAAAGAACCCTTTTCCCATCTTCTTGGGGGACTTTTGTTTTGTTTTCTTTCTTGTTTACTCATTTTCAATTTAAAAAAAATTCTGGGAAGCAAAGAGCAGAATATTAAACCAGCCCCCTAGGGTGAACTAGCCCTGCATGTGGCTAGACAACCCCCCCCCCCCAATTAGGGTGGAGGAGCAAGGGATTAATTCTCCCAAATTAACCAATCTATTTGTTCCTCACTGCAATCAGTTGAAGCACCAACACCTGAGAATGTCGGATCTAGCTTAAGGAAGGGAATTAGTAAAGTAAAAAGCAACCTCTGTAGTTTCCAAGCCTCCCAGAAGCTGAGGAGTTAATCTCCATATATTAAAGATCGCTCACCTCTAGAGTAGACTCCCGTCCCATAGTGGCTTCGACCAGCAGCAGCAAAAACGAAGCCTCCATGACCATGTGGCAGGGAAGGGAAATGAAAGAGAAACTACAGAAGGCCCCCACCACCACCTTCTCTCTCTCCTTCCACAAGTGAAAAGCCACAGCGACCTCTGGTGGCAGGATAAACATAATGCAGCTTCGCCTGTGAGGGCTCTGGTCAAGATTTTTTTTAAAAGGGATATAACGGGGAAATTAATAAAACAGGAGGGGGCGGGAAGAGGGGTGTTTTCCCAGGAAAAATGGGATACTCGACAGGTATGCATTGAAAGCCGTTCAATGGCTTTCAAACCTAGATGTGGAACTCTAGTTAGGAACTTGAGATGGTTAATTTATGCTCACTGTATATATCAGCATTAATGTAGACAACTGAATTTCAACATACGATAAACAAAGAAACAAACTCACATGAGATTATTCTTGGGGGGAAATGCCAACAAAATCTTATGAGGCTCTATGTACCTTCAGGACATTTGAAAGAGTTTGCAAAAGTGACATAAAAAGGATCGATATGTCTTTGGATATTCTGCTAAAACATGTAGCCTGAGTTGCAGAAATTAAAGGAAAACAAGATATGATGCTGTTGTTATGGGCCATCTAGTTGTTTCTGAACTATGCCAACCTTAATACAGCTTTCAAGGCATATGAGATGTTCAAGGAATGTTTTAGCACTACTATCATTCAAGTGAATTCTCATAGCTGAGTGAAGATCTGAATTCAGGTCTCCTGAATCTAATCTAATAGTATCCCGCTATACTGCGTTGGCTATTCCTATCTAGAACTACATAAACTACTCCTCCAACATGGTGCCTACACATTCACTGCATGCTAGCACTTGGAGGATTATAATGAAGAGATCTGTACACAGAACATGACACAATGAAAGCCATTGATTTGTCCACCAGTATCCATGCTTTTCATAAAATGGATAGTATACAAAAATTCAACAAATAAATAAATAGGATGAAAGGTGTAGATTGAAGTGTTCATGGCCATATCAGTAGTTTGTCATCTAACACACTGAGGCTTCCTGACACACCATTTGAAAAGCCTTATATTTATTCTGTTTAAATCATAATTCTTATAAATTTACCAAAAGTAGGACATCTGAATCCATCTGAATCATTTTCTCCAAAGCTTGACTCCCCACCAACATTTATTTAGCTCTCTTTTCAGTAAAGATACATACTGTTTTTGTTATATGATGGTATGCTCTCCAAAAATTATCATCCACAGATTTAAATCCATGAGAAACTACATGATTTTATTCTAAATGCTTCATGGGTTTGCTAAGCATATTGTCTGTTTGAATATTTTGTTTGTTTTTAAAGTTTTCAATGTTTTAATTCAATTTTAAGTATTTAATACATTTTAATTATCAGGCAAGTTTAATTGTTTTAACTGTACAAATATTGTGTTTTAATTTGTTGTTTTTTTTAAAAAAATACTATAAGCCTCCTTGAGTTCTCCATGGGAAGAAAGGTGGCCTATAAATAAAACAAGCAAACAAATAAGTAAATGATATAAATAATTTATACAAATTGTACAAATAGGTACAAAAATACTGTGAGTCCTTTTGGATACAACTGTCCCCAATATATACATCACACTATTTTTGTACACTATTATGTTCCATTATTTGAACAGAGAACTGCATCACAAAATCTGGAGAAATTTTAAACCAAAGGATAATTAATTGATTTCTGTTTGTTTGGAGAGTACAAATTAGACCATTTGGTATATGCAAAACACATTTTTCACATTCCTAATGAGCAACAATGGAATAAAAAATAGAATGTGTATTAACAGTATCTAGAAAGTACCGTAAGTTCCTTATCTGGCAAATTCAATTTGTAAGCAAAGAAGAAAACTGTAATTTTAGTTTAGAAAAATCTAATTGGATAAAAGGATAAAATGAAAATAGATCACGTTTTTTTTGACAAATATTTACCCCAGAGGGTGTACTTTCCAGAGCTCCAGCAACTTCAGTAGAAGCCTCACAGCTATCCCACTGTTGATTTTTCTTTTAATTTAAAAATATTTCCACAGTCCTCTAGTGGTTCTGAAGCAATTTTGCTACATTTTCATTCAATTATGAGCCTATTGATTATCAGGGGAAGGGGCAGCTTTTGTTCCAAATGTGAAATGGTACTTTCCCCCCAAATAAAAGGAATGCAAGGCCTATACTGGGGGCAAAAATGTCACAAATGTTTTCACCTGATGCTTTCACCCCCCACCTCCACCCCTCCAAAGTGTGTGAGGAGTCTCTTCAAGCACAATGAAAATATTTGAGAGTAGTAAAGAGATATAAATGCTTGAGTTCCACATTTCTTTTTCTTGTTTGTCCATGACTGGAATCACTAACGTTCAAACAATTATCCTCAGCTCTTGCATTTCTGAGGGAAAATAGGAACAAAAGTTTAGAGGAAACCAAGAGAACAAGGGTTAAGCCCATATTTCACAGAGAGAGACAGAGAGGGCAAAAGAAAGACTAAAAAACAGAATGTCTGAGTAAAGATTTGACATTGAGCAGTACTTGAAGCGGAAACCTCAGGCAGCACCTGAATTTAGCCAATGTGCAAAGACATGGTTTTCCCTGTATGGCCTAAATGTTTTTCCTTTGCAACTGTGCTCCAGTCCTTCTAGAGTCCAACACTATCCAAAATCCTAGCTATATACTAAAATTAATTTAAAATATGTTAAAAGGAAAACATCATTTCATTTGTTGAAGGGGTGGAAGTGTTTAGGGGAAAATATACTACACACGCATGCACACACACACACACACGCACACGCACACGCACACGCACACGCACACGCACACACACACACACACACACACACACACACACACACACACACACACACACACACACACAGAAAAGCCATACAAGGTTGTGTTCACTTCCCTTTTCAGCTAAAATCATAGTTTGCTTTTTCTGATAATTTCAATTTAGTAGCAGTTGGAGAATGATTCTATAGGCAATGTACAGATGGAGAACAAAATAGCTTATCAAGTGCATTTTCATCATCATGACATATAAATCCATTACACATGGCAAAGTCTCTACTCAGTAATTAAAAATATGCCAAAACAAATACTTGCTCACTCGTAATATACCTAGTCTTTCTAAATGTACCAGATGACTTAAAATCTAGAATACTATGCTTATAACAGATAATCATATTCAGTCCAAATAAGGAAAAACTCCAAGGAATGAATATATTGCTTCCAAATCATGGAAGACATTTTCTTTTCTGGACTACAAATTTGGCTGGGAGGCCTCAGAAGTCATAGTCCAAAAAATAAAATAAAACCAAACCCCACCCAACACTTCTAAGATCCACTTACTCTTACCAGATACCCATCCAAAACTGTACCTCCATGCATAAATAGAAGATTAATGTTTTAATTCCAAAACAAGGGTTGTAACATTTGGAAAAATTGAAGTACCCTTACCACTACTTCATTAATTTATAATGATTCATTCCTGAAATATAATCATACTGTTGTGAAATGGCACTAAAATATAATGGGATGTATTGGTAGTGAGTGGCCCACATTCTGGTATTAAAGCATGATAAAATGGGTATAAACTTATGATTACATATTTTTTGCAAAAATTGGCATAGTGGTTGTAACATCCTGTAGTGTAACATATTGCATTGCTCTGAAAGACTAACTTCTAGCCCGACAAAAATCTTTGATGGTGTAACAACATGAATAAATAAAATGCTGCCTCTTGACAATAAAGTGACAGACAAATAGCAGAATAGGAAACTAGGATTAACCACAGCCCCTGAGGCAAGAAGTTAATCTTGTCTCTTGCATTTGTTTTCCTAGAGACAAGGAGAGTTGGTACAGAATGTATAAAATAAATAAATAAACAAACTCATTTTCTTGTAAAGGTAGACAATTGCAATGATACTGACTTTCAAGTGTACCGTAATTTAAAGCATTGATACATCAATGTTAGAGGAAATGGCAGAGGTAAACAATTAATTTCAATGGTTTTATATTATTTGTTGAATTGATGTTAGAAGCTCCCACAAATATTCAGTCTTCTGACCCCTTGTGTCTACTTTTTTCTTCACAGTAACTGAGTTTCACTGGTAGAAATATACATTATTTGTTTATTTCCAAATCACAGCACAAGAATTCATATTACAATTAGTAAGTTTCCTAATAAACACAACAATGTATAAACAGAGATAATGTTAGGTTCTGCTATCTTTCTAAACAACAAGACATAATTGCCAGCATCCAACAATTACGTGTTTTATCTTTGCCTCACAGAAGAACCAAAAGAATTTTCTGTCTACACAACAGCAAAATCAGGTGGTCAAAATGGATTTTGGTTTATGTAGTAAATCTGAGCCATAAAGTGGAAGTTTTACAGTTGTTTATTGAGATGAAAGATGTCCTGCCTAATAATACAGTTCAAATATCATGTCAATATTGTCTACATAGATTATGTTTAAATATTGTGTTATATGTCATCATGTCACATCTAATTTATGGTGACCCTAAAAGGTTTTCAAGGTATGTGAGATATTTAAGTAGTGATTTTATCAGTGCCATTCTTGCAGTGAGTTTTTGTGGTCAAGCAGAGATTCAAACCTAGGTCTTCTAAGTCCTAGTCTTTCATGCTACTGTATCTACTATTCCGCATCAGTTCCCAAAAAATTATTAGTTTAAATTAAACATCAGAAATTGAAAAATTAACTCATAAATGTTATCACAGAAAAATGAATTAGTTCAACTCATAAAGTAATGTTATTAACATGCTAAATGAAATGCTGCTTTCCACAGAAGGAACATGTCTTTTTATATTCCCCCTCACAAAGAAAAAGGGATCTATACCTCCATCCATAGCCAGGATTCTAGATAGGGGTGGGGGGTAGGGTTCAGGAGGGACAAAAAAAATTCAGGAGGGGCGACAATGTCACACTCACATATATAACATTGGCATCACAGGATGGGGGTTTTTTTTGGGGGGGGGGGAGGCTGTTAGCTCAGGAGGGTTTTTGCCCCCTGGCCCCCCTTGGCTATGGCCCTGTGGGTACTTAGAGTGGTGTCATGCTATATAGTAATGGATTAAGACTCAGAAGACCTAGGTTTGATTCCCTAGCTCTGCCACAGAAACTACTGGGGGTTTGGAACTGGTAAAACCACTCCTTCAATCTCTCTCTTAGCTTTAAAACTCTATTAGGGTCACTATAAATCAGTTTTGACTCACCACTGCATAAAACAGGCCAAATTTAGCATATAAACGTATGCTGAGTATAATACAGTGGTACCTCACTTAAAGAGCATAATGTGTTCCACGGGATTGCTCTTTAAGCAAGTTTGCTATTTAAGCAAAATACCATTGTAAGTGACCAATTGTGACTTCTGGGGGGGGGGAGGTATTGCAAATCCCTATTTAATTGTTAAGCGAGTTTTTGCTTAGTTTTAGTTGTTAAGTGAGTTTTTGCTTAGTTTTAGTTGTTAAGTGAGTTTTTGTTTAGTTTTAGTTGTTAAGCGAGGTGACCATTCAGAGAAAATTCTGCTCTTTAAGTGAGTTAGGTAGTCTCTAAGCAAGGCGCTCTTTAGGCGAGGTTTTCTGTATATAGAGATAATGTAATTAATTTGTCCTCTGGGACGTTTCTTACAGCGAAAATTACTTTAATCGAATTCCCCATAGGAATGCGTTGAATGCAAATTCCCATAGGAATGCACTGAAAAACAATTAATTCATTGGGGGGGGGGATCCGTAAACCGGGCCACTATTTTCTATAGATTTCCTTTTGTTCTGCGGTTTTTATATTAACCAAGCCATTTGTTAACCATGGTTCCACTGTAAGTACGAAGGATTTACACCAAAGCCTGCAACTTCTGGGAGCTACTGTGTAAACTATTAAGACGTTTAGGCTCACAGCCATTGGTCTTCAAAGAGCAAATTGGCCACTCCCATTTATGCATTTCTAACACAAGTACTCACCAGAGACAACATACCAAAACTAATGCTTTTCAAACATTATGTTGCGATTATTCATTTCAAAAGCCTAATTAACATATTCATTATAATACACTGTTTCTTAGCTCTGCATATACGCAGCGGCTGAAATCCATACCTTAAATATCTCCCAAACTTAATACAGGTTTAGGGTGACATGAGCACTAAGAATTCCTGCTACTTAAGGAAATACAAGCAACCACTTATGCTCAAACATGCCCATACATAAATGTACACAATGTTTCTTTCCATTTAGCTATGCAGCAGTGCACTGCTTGAATAATTCTGACCCAAACATTTACATTCAGAATGCAAAATGCTGCCTGAGTAAATGGGTATAATTTTGTACCTATTGGTGCATTACTCCTTCATCTGAGAAAATTGGAGTGCATACAATGAGAAGATTGTACAAAATGCTTCATCCCACAATCTCTTGAAGGAGATTAACAATCCAGACTCAAATTATTTTCAGAAAAGCACTGATTCTCCAGCAATATCTGTCTAGTGCTAGATTTCTTGTTGGGCCTTTTCTGCCGTTAATAAGGTTTAGTACTTTCATTATGTGATTTTAAGATGTTTTTTAATGTGTTGTTGTTAGCCGCCCAAAGTGGGGAAGACCTCCCAGATGGGCGGGGTACAAGTGGAATAAAAATAAATAATATGCACCAGTACCAGTTTTAGTGATGAAATGTACCATATATATAGTACCTTCAAACCATTTTCATGCATTTTAGCGTAAACTGATTTAAAAGGGGGTTGGGTTTGGGTTAGGGTTAGGGTTAGTCATGCCTGCCACATGACCACAGAAATGTCTGCAGAAGCAGCGCTGGCTCTTCAGCTTTGAAACAGAGATGAGCACTGAACCCTAGAGTCGGATACGACTGGCTTTCGAGCAAGGGAAACCTTTACCTTTACCTGGGCTCTTCAAATACCAGAATATTTACTCAGCTGTAATGGAAGCATCAATTTTCTAAACAGACCTACAGCCTAAGTTCTACTGAAATTTGCCTCTCATAACAGATCTAACAAACGAATAGCTGAGCCTCTTTTCTTGCAGTAAAATATACAGAATTTCTGGGATGCTTTAATTTTGCAAGTGTTCAGAGAAGAAAATGACTCATATAATCACGTCTGCCTTGAGGCTTAGAATACGCAGTAACAAAAAGTAAGTAGTCGTCATTATCTATTATAGTACTTCAAAAGCTGTAATAGTTAGGCTGTTGGCAGAGGTCTTTGGGGATTAGTATGACGACCCAACGACTTCTCGCTGTTCTATCTTGTACTACACATCACCAAATGTCAATGAAGTATAACTGCCTTTGGTGGAACTACTTAGTTGAAAGAGTGAAAGAAAGAGAGACAATTAAAGAGAACAAGACCAGATCACCAGCGGACAGTATGTGGGATTCAAAGTAATCATCCCATTCAGGGATTCATGAGTATAAAATTGTTAAATATCTTGTGTCTAAAAAAGAGGACTTCACTTAACTTCTTCTGGAACAAACCTGGATGTGGAGAAAATGTCAAATGCAAATGTCTAGAATCCTAAATGAAATGAGGTGTCCTGCTTTGGCCAGCATATTTGGGATAATAGTAAAATAAAATATCTGGATACTGCATATTCAAGAAAAATGAAGACCTGTCCCAAACGGGTTAAGGGCACTTTCTTTAGAACCAGCACGGCTGCATCCACCTTACCTCATCAAGACACCTTTCATATTGTTCCCTCTGGTTTTCATTTTCCATCACCAGCGCCGAATTCTCTGCCTGCAAGATGTGAAAGTAAAGCAAATTGACCAATGGATATGATGTGAAACATGACAATTCAATCAATACTTTTACTCTATACACCTCCTCGGGATCCAGAACAAATGTACTGAGGGTGATGGGTGGGTATGAAGAATATTTAAAAAGAACCATATCTATGTGCTCTCATTTGCTGTTATAAACAACAGAGAAATTCCATTAGCGTTATGAAATAACCCACCAAACTATATTACAATTTACAGAAAGACTGACATTGCTATTCTACGCATCTTTGTAATCCATTTTTGGCAGGTACAGAAAATAGCCTTCAGTGAAAACATTGCACTGGATATTTTGCACATCAATTTTCTTTTATTCAAACCTGACAAACTTGAATGCCTGAAAATCATGAGTCAGGGGCATTCTTTTCCCTCTCCAAATCAAAAAGCTTAGCACAACATTAAGAGATTTACAGATACAATAATAAAATGTGATTTCTTTTTGTCATTTGGACATTGCAGTGTTGATAGATAGCACAGAAATACTTTTAAGGGTTTTTTTCTTTACCAATATTGTAAAATCTAGAAATGCAGTACACATTTTCCCTACACTGGATGCAATATTATTTTCCAGCACAATAAGTGAATCATATATAAGCTTTTCACCTATTACCATAAAATACAAAAATAACAGATCTAAAGTTAGATAAATTGATATTGCAAAGCCCAGGTATAACCTAGACAGCACAAGTCATAACTTGCAAGAAAATGCTTCAGGGTGGAATGTCTCTGTTCAGATGCTCCATCCCATTCCATGCTTCTATCTCCACCTTCCATTCCCCTAAAAGTCAAGAAGTACTTCCTGTTTTCTTTTGAAGGTCACCATCGACTGCAAACTTGTATCCGAGAATGCATTTTTCCCTAAAGCAGGAAAATGCTATTGGTGTGAATTTGTTTAAGGTGGATCCCAGCTTGCCATGAAGTGACCCAAACACTATGATCACAGAGCCATCTCCCACGGCATGTATGAAATGAGACATGCAGGATTTAACACCGGGACTGCAATGGACTGCCACAGCCTTGAGGATATATATGGACAAGTTGCACCTTCACAGCCAGTCCATCTGGCATGGCCTCTTCCGCCTCCATGACTGTTGGGAATCAGAGTTCCTCCTCCACTCATTTTGCCGCTGGGCCCAATATGATGGTTTCCAGTGGTATTTCTCCACTGAGGGGACCATCGCCACACCTACAGGGGCTCTTCTGCCCATAGCCATTGGCCCCTTTAGGGGGTCAGGTTATTAACCGCCACCCAACACTCAACATTCTTTTGAAGGAATCCTGTTGAAACTCTCCCTTAAAAAACAAACAAACCCACCAACACATGTTTCTACTTCGCCAACTTCTTAGCAACCGAAGCCTCCTGACATTTTTCTCTTACATCATGACATTGCTATTTGTTCTACATAAAGACCAGCAGACTAAGAAGAATGATCATTATTTGCATGAACGATAATGAAACATTTTTGAAACACCATTCAAAACAAATTTTAATTGTTCCCGCTGGGATGGAATACACTTTCCCCTCAATATACACACCCGACAATGTGTGTGTTCTAAGCAATCAAAGAATGGAACAAGGAAGCTCATTATCTGGGGTTGATAACTTTCGTTACAAGCATCCCGTGAGTGAGCCTACCCAGGCCCTGCTTTTTTGTTCAGGCACAGAAAGAAACAGCAGCCCCTCTGACCAAACATGAAGCTTCTAGATTAGCTAGGCTTAGCATATAGCACTAGTCCAAGTTTAATAAATCCTTGTGCTTAAAATTAATAATACAAAGATCTTGGCCAGAATTATGTCCACTCACACAGTTGTGTACAGGTGGTCATGTAAGCTTGTGTTCTCCGCTCTAGCAGCCTCTCTGCTACACCAGACTGGAGAACCAGATAGGAAACTGTGCCACAGCCAAACACATGAGCATGAGCCTTCTGAAGTGATGGGGTGAGGTGAAGCATTGCATGATTGCCTTTTTTTCACCAATCAGATCTGGACTCTGGTAGGTTTTCTTACTGAATCAATGGAACAGAATCACATCCCTGTTGAGCCAGTTCTCAAGACCATAGTCCAATTTGGGGGTATGGGATTCACAGATTAATAGTACAGTAGAACCCTGTATAATGAATGCCTCTTACAGCAATTAAATCATACAACGATGAGGATTTGAAAAAACATTATGCCCCTTATAACAACTAAAATCGTTATACGATGCAATGCATCTTTATGGGAAAAAACCATACATTGAATTTTTGTTGTTGTATGATTTTCCCCATAGAGATATTTGTTGTACAATGCATTAAGATGCTATAGACCCAATGTAAAACTGTCTGCTGTTTTATTTCTCAGTTAAACCACAGTCTTCTGTATAAGACAAAGCAATTCTTTATTCCTTTTCTCTTTATCTGAAAGCAGAATATTTCCTACTACAAACATTACTATTTAAATAGTCTCTATTACTATTTAAACAGAAATTTCTAACTACAAAAGCTAGTTTATATCCTAAGACAAATGTTTTAGGATGCAGATATCACTGAAAACACAAGTAAAAGATCCAAGAGACTCAGGAAAAAGCAAGATAAAAATATCCATTCCTCTAGGAAGTAAGAACAAAAATAAATGTTCAAACAAAAATTAAAGTTAGCCTTGGGAATCCAGGCACGATACCTGGTCTCTTCTCATAACCTCCACATCACCTAACCTTGACACCATAATCAATACTCTCACATAATTACAATCATTACACAGTTTACATAGCTCACGTTTCTTTTTAATGCTCTGACAATCTATGGAAAGCCGATGAATCAAGCATTCTGGTGGACAGGAATTATTACCAAGGATTTTCATTGTTAACAGATCAAGTTATTTTAGAGTTTAGACATTTAAGCTGCACTCCCCAAAATAGATTTATAAGCAGATGAGGGAACTATAAATGCAGCTGGAACTTTCTTTCAAGTTTTCTCTGTAGCAACACTCATTCCCAAAGGGGCATGTAGATACTCCTACAGCATTAGAAAAAAGGCCCACTTCTAAGCATGCAGTCTTCATTTGGTCCATAATGTTTCGAAACCATCCCAAGTGTGTCAACTATGTTTGGTGTTGAACAGATCTTTTAAAAGTATTTTGTAATCATAATGAGGATGGTTTCATAAGAGCAAAAGGGTGCCTGTGACAATGCCTGTTTATCAGTCTACTTGATATTTTAATCTGCATCAGTGATTGCGTAAATTAAATGTGGAATATAGTCATGGGCAAACAATTTACTTATGTATGATTATATAAATATGAAAAATATGAAACATGAAAAAAGGAAAGTAATATCTAGATAACTTTCAGTTTGATATTGCAATATCTCTCAGCAGAGAATTACATACACTCACACACAAATGCAAACACAAAATTTGGAAAACATAATTTATGAAATACAGCAAAAACTTTGAGTCAGCCCTAATAGCTCACATCCCAGGATTGATTCTAACTTCTGTAAATCAGCTCATTGTATACTACAAATAAGATACAATTTTGACCCAGTGTTGTGTATGTAACTGTATCACTTTAAGAATGTATGAATGTAACCTGACAATGATCACAATATAACTCAGCTGTTAAAGGAACGCGAGCTAACTACCCATAGAGGGCTGCTGCGAGCGTTCAGCTCACATGGTTCAAATTCCCCCAATCACCGGCAGCCGCAGGAACCTTCCCGCGCAAGGAACACCTGGAGAAGAAGGGTGTGACTCGGAATGACGTCACGAAGGTAGCAGCCAATGAGCTACCGTGTAACCCTTTTCAAATGTATTGTTGCAGTATAAAAAGAGCTGTACCTCCGCCATTACCACATGTTCATCCTGACCGTCATGCAATAAAGCTGTGTTTTAGCCCTCACTGCGGCTCCTTCTTTGTCTTCCGTGCAAGATACCAAACCCAGGAGCTAAACATATGCATTTTATTCACACAAGATTGCTTTAATCAGTACTTTTAAGAGATTGCAAAGGTGGCAGTTGCATACTAATTTAGACAGAAGTATGTTCTATTGAATCAATTTTGGTGATTGTCTTTTGCTTTGACAATCCAATACTTGGGAGCGGAGAAAGAGACCAAAATAAGTGCCAAAACTCCTCAAAGAACAGAAAGGAATCAAGAAGTAGGTGGAAATCCAATTCTTGCTTTCAGTGATGCCCCCCAATAAAAAATTGAAAGGGGACTAAAAACTATTTCAGGGACTGCGGTGGCTCAAGTGGTTAAGACACTGATGTGTATTTAAGGAAACGTGTTTGCCATTTTGTCTTTGTTGTGATGGAGTTTAATATGTATTTGCTTGTCTATGGTCTGAAGTCTCACGAGACTTCGGGAAGGTTCTGAACGAGAAGTCCACGAGACAGAGCTATCAACGGTTCTAACAGTTTTTTCCAACTGTCAGTTCTGACCAGAGATAGCTAAGGAATGTGAGGGTGTGTTGTTAGCTCTGGGCACCTATTCTTATTCCGAATAAAGTTGTGTGTTTGGCCCGTATTGCTGGCTGCTGCCTATTATTTCCAGAACTCTAAAGATGCTGAATTCAATGACTGGAAGGTCAGAGTTCGATTTCCGAGTACTGCATGACAGAGTGAGCTCTCGTCTCTGTCCCAGCTCCTGTCAACCTAGCAGTTCGAAAGCAAGAAATTGTAAGTAATTAAATAGGTACCACTTCGATGGAAAGGTAAACAGCATTACGTACACTCCGGTGTTGAGGCATGCCTGCCACATGTCCATGGAAACATCTGCAGTCGCAGACAGTGCTGGCTCTTTGGCTATAAACAAATGAGCACTGAACCCTAGAGGCACATACGTCTGGCTTTCAAACAAGGGTGACCTTAAAAACTATTTCAAAAATGAAATTCAGATCCTGTAATAATAATTTAGGGTTTTTTGCCACACAAAAAAGTGAGGTCTGAGAATATGAGTGTGAGTGACAAAAAAAAGGTGGGGAATAAAGTTTACATACCCCTGCAACAGGTTTTATTTCCAAAGAGACATGTACAGAATTGTATTTTAAAAGATAATCAGAAAATGGTAATATGGAGGTTAATTTAATTACATCAACACTGAACCTGTATAATGGTTTCAGCACTTGGTAAGAAATGAATGATGCAGCAAAAAAGTTTTAAGAGCACTTCCTGTGTAGAAATTTGATAAGCAAATAGCTATTGCAATTGAGGGTAAACTTTGTTTTAAAGCTCCTTAAAAATGGGAAATCCCCAAATCAGGGGTTCCCAACCTAAGGCGCCCCCCCCACACCTCCAAGGGCATTCAAGAAAGTTCGGTTTCACTTACCAGTGATAACTTTCGTTCTTCGAGTATATAGTTTGTGAATACACACTCATGGGTTATGCGCCTGAGCAGAACGGCCGATCGGAGGCTTGAAAAGCTATTGGTCAAAAGTTTTGGCGGTAAGACCGCCCACCGTACCGCCCACCCTGAGGCGCCCGCGCGCCATTTTACCTCAGTTCCATACTTAAGCCAAGCACAGGATAAACCAATTGATCTCATCCGTGCAGCTCAAGAGGGGAGGCAGGGTGGGTAGTGTGTATTCACAAACTATATACTCGAAGAACGAAAGTTATCACTGGTAAGTGAAACCGAACTTTCTCCTTCGTATAGTTTGTGAATCCACACTCATGGGAGATTAGCAAGCTCACACTTACTTGGTCGGTGGGCAGTCGGATGAGATGATCCCACGATGAAGATGATGATGACGGTCAGGCAGGGTGAACTGTCAAGGGCGATGGGCCCGGAGCCCCCGAGTGAGGACAACACGGCCAAGCCTGGCGTCCGCAGTGGCTCTGGTGTCCACCCTGTAGTGCTGGACAAATGTAGAAGGTCTGGACCAGGTGGCAGCCTTACAGATGTCCACAAGCGGTGTGCCCTCCAGAAAGGCCGTGGATGTTGCAACCGCTCTGGTAGAGTGCGCCCTGACATGCGGTGGAGGGGGCAGCGATGCCGACTCGTAGGCCAAGTAGATGGTAGAGGTGATCCAGTTGGAGAACCGCTGCGCAGAGATGGGTTCGCCTTTGGACTTGCCCCCATACGCCACGAAAAGGCGTTGCGACTTCCGGAACTCCCGTGTCCTGCTGGTGTAAAACAATAAAGCCCGTTTGACATCCAGCGTGTGCCAAGTCCTTTCTTGGGCGTTAGTGGGGTTCTGGAAGAATGTTGGCAAGGAGATAGTCTGTGCCATATGAAACTGGGAGACCACCATGGGGAGGAAGGTGATGTCCGCTTGGAGTACCACACGGTCATTGAAGAATTGGAGAAAGGGTGCGTCTGCCCGCAGAGCGACCAGCTCACCAGCTCGTCGAGCAGACGTGATGGCCACGAGAAAGGCCGTCTTCCAAGTGAGGAGACGAGCATCCGCGGTAGCCATGGGCTCGAAAGGAGTCCTGGTGAGCGTGTTAAGGATGGTAGAGAGTGACCATTGGGCCATCGGAGTCCTGACCGGAGGGAAGGCGTTCCGCAATCCCTTGAGGAAACGTTTCACCGTTTGGTCGCGGAAAGCGCCGGAAGCGGGTGAGCCAGCTGGAGAGTGAGCCACCACCGCTGCGAGGTGTACTCGGATGGAGGCGATACTGAGGCCAGACTCCGCCAGGTGGAGGAGGTAGGTCAAGACGTCCTGCAGTTTCACCTGAGAAAGGGGGGTCTGCTGAGATGCCAGGAAAGCACAAAAGCGTCTGTATTTGGAAGCGTAGGACTTCCTTGTGGAAGGGCGCCTGGCTAGCTCCAGGATCCTGGACAGTCTGGGGTTATCCTCCACGCGGTGAGGTGGAGGCTGGGTAGGTCCGAGTGGTGCAGCTGGCCCTGTTCCATTTGGAGGAGCGTCGGTGACTCCGGTAGCGTGCGATACTGAGATGACATGTGCAACAGCAGCGGAAACCATGGTTGGCGAGGCCATGCTGGGGCCACTAGGATGGCCCTGGTCTTGTGCTGAAGCATTCTGGTGAGAACCTTCTGGATCAGCGGAAACGGAGGAAAAGCGTAGAAATAGTCCTGATCCCACCGTTTCATGAAGGCATCGCCCTTGGAGTTCACACCGATGCCCGCCCTGGAGCAGTACCTGTGGCATTTCGTGTTGGACTCCGATGCGAAGAGGTCGATGTTCGGAGTCCCCCAGGCCTCGCAAAGCGACTGGAAAACCTCGTCGTTCAGTTCCCATTCGTGGGTCGTCGAGGTGAGGCGGCTGAGATGGTCGGCCAGGACATTCAGCTTGCCCTGAATGTGCACTCCAAATGGGAAAATGTGCCTCTCCAGGCACCACTCCCAGAGTTGCACAGCGAGGTAAAGAAGGGTGGTGGACCGTGTTCCTCCCTGCTTGTTCAGATACGCCACAGCCGTGGTGTTGTCCGATGCCACTTGGACCGCCTTGCCCATGAGCAGGCTCTCGAAGGAACGGAGGGCCTTCCAAATGGCCAGTAGCTCCAAGTAGTTGATATGGTGCACCATCTCCTGAGGCGACCAAGGGTTGTTGACCGTGAGAGTCCCGCAGGCAGCCCCCCAGCTGAGGTTGCTTGCGTCGGTCAATATTTGCAACGAGGGTTGCGGGGGGTAAAAGCTCTTCCCCGTTGTAACGTTGAGTGGCGTCGTCCACCACAGCAGCTGGTCCCGCAGCTCCGGAGACGGAGTTAGCCGTTTGGACTGACTCTCCCGGAGCGCGTCGAATTCGTGCAGAAGCCACGACTGTAGGGACCGGAACTTTAACTTGGCGTGAGGGACCACAGCCGTCGTTGAGGCCATAAGGCCTAGCAGTCTTTGAGCCTTCTTCGCTCGGACGCACGGTTTGGTGCGAAAATTGTTTACCCCCTGCGCGATGTCCTGCAAGCGCTTCTGGGGTGCAAAGGCTCTGGTGGCAAGCGAGTTGAGTACCGCTCCGATGTACTCGACGCGTTGAGAGGGAATCAGCTTCGATTTGGTGAAGTTGATCCTGAGGCCGAGACTATCCATGAGGTGGACTGTGAATTGCGTGTCCCGAATGGCCGACGAGCTGGTGGGGGATACGATCAGCCAGTCGTCGATGTATGGGAAGACCCTGATTCCCCGCTGGCGAAGGAAGGCAGCCACCGGGGCCATGCATTTGGTGAAGACTCGTGGTGCCGTGGCCAGACCGAACGGTAGACATCGGTACTGGTACACCGAATTGCCGATGCGGAACCGGAGGAACCTTCGGTGCTCCTCGAGGATGGAGACATGGAAGTAGGCGTCCTTGAGGTCTATGACTGTGAACCAGTCCCCTTTGTTGATGAGGGGAAGGACGGTCTGCAGGGTCACCATCCGGAACTTCCTGGTGTGGATGCACTTGTTGAGGCGGCGCAGGTCCAGAATCGGGCGAAGTCCTCCGTCCTTCTTCTGAACCACGAAGTACCTCGAGTAGAAGCCGTTGTCCCAATCGGGCGGTGCCACCCGCTCGATGGCTCCCTTGGACAGAAGAGTTGATATTTCTTCCTCCAAATGGGGGGACGAGGTGGTGAGACGATGTCTTCCTACCCGAGGCGCTCGCATGAACTCGATGGCGTAGCCAGAGGACAAGATCTTTAAGACCCACCGGTTGTCCGTGATGCCTGACCATACCTGGAGGAAGTTCCGGAGGGGGAGGTATGGGATGTGGAGCGAGAGAGACTCGGCCGTCGCAGCTTCAAACGCGCGACTTGGACTTAGCGTCCGAACGCTTGCCGTGCCCGTAGGGCTGGTAGCGGGGCTTGTGCTGGCGCCGTTGCTTGAAGGAGCCAGACCTTGGCTGTTCCACGGGGCCACCCTGTTGTTGCGGGTTCCCCTGGTACCGCCGCGTGAAGGGCTGGAATCTCGGCCTGGCAGCCGGAGCCAGCGTGGTGAGCCCCAGGAACTTGGCGGTGGAGTTGGTCTGCTGCATTTCATTGAGGACCTTGTCCGTGTCCTGCCCGAAGAGGCCCTGCCCGTCGAAGGGAAACTCCTCGATGAGCTTCTTCATAGCATCATCGAGGGAGGTGCCCCTAAGCCAGGCGTGACGACAGAGCAGGATAGCAGACGCCATGTCCTTCGCCGCATAGTCATTGATATGCCTGGCTGTTCTCATTTGTTGCTCCGCCAGGAAATCGCCCTCGGATGCCAGCGCGTCGATCCGTTTCTGGGCGTCGGCGGGCAACTTCACCGTTTCGGTCTTCACTTGCTCCCAGAGGTGAGACTGGTAAAGGCCCATGGCAGCCGAGTAGTTGGCGGCGCGGAGGAAGAGGGAACCGGTGGCGTAGAATTTACGGCCCACCGCGTCCAGCTTCTTCCCTTCCGGGGTCGAAGGCACCAGGAACCCACTGGTGGCCGTCCTGTGTTGAAAGGCCTTGACCACCAGGGAATTTGGCAAGGGGTGCGCTTGCAGGAACTCGACGTTCTCGTCCAGGACTCTATACATGCCATCGAGCCTGGACGAAACGGAGTGTGCTGACACCGGCTTCCTCCATGTCGCCTTTGCCGACATCAACATGGACGGCAGCATGGTGATGTGTACCGGCCGTACCGCCCGTCTGTCCAGCTTGGCGGTCATTTGGTCTTCACCTTCCAGTGGGGGCTGGTCCACCTTCAGGTTCAGAGCGGTGCCGAGGCGTGTCAGCATGGCCGTAAGCGAGCGTTGATCCTCACCACGCGGTGGGTCAACCGTGCCGACGGCCTGGTCCGGCGTCCTCTCGGCGTCGACGTCTCCCTCGTCCTCCTCCGAAGAGGCGCTGGAGTCATCGGAGGACGAGGGAGGAACTCTTACATCCACGTCGGGACCGCGCCAGTACGGCCTGGGCGGGCCGGCGGGATGGTAGTCCACCGCATCAACGTCTGGACCAATCCGCGACGATGTGGGTGGGCCAGCGGAGCGGATACTCGACCCTCGGGAGGTCGGAGGGGCCACAGCAGGGCCAACATCCCTGGGGCTTGCGGAGGTCAGAACCAGAGCCGCAGAGGCCGCAGGCATGGAGGTCTTAAACTGGCTGGCAAAAGTCTGAGCCATGACCTCAAACATCCCTTTCAGGAGCTCCATCTGGGCTGGATCCGGCATCGTCGGGAGCGATGAAACGGTGGCCGACGAAACGGTGGCTGGCAGAATCGGCGACGAAACGGTGGCCGGCATGGTGATTGCCGTGTCGTCGAGCGTTGGAGTCCTGGGCCTTGGGGAGACGGAGGCCTGTCTCGTAGGCGAATGGGCCCTCCCACGAGGCGGCGACGGGAGCACCTGAAGTGGGCGAGCTGGAGCCCCAGCCCTGCGTCCTTTTTCAGGCGATCCCGAGGAGGACCGTCCTCCCCAGATGGAAGACCCGGGCGACGGACATCTTGCGACCGAATATGGCGGCGAAGGTCCCGGAGAAACAGGGGTGCGCGGAGTAGGCAGGAGCGATCGCCTCTTCTCCGACCCGTGTTTCTTCTTCTTCTCCCCGTTCTTGTCCCTCTTCTTCTTCTTCTTGATGGGAAGAGCGGAAGAAGCCGAAGGCGGAGGAGGCTGAGAGACACTAGCCGAGGTAGAAGCGGCCGCAACGGGAGCCAGAGAGAGTTCCATCAGATGGGCTTTGAGCCGGTAGCTCCGGTTCTGCACTGCCAGATGGGTGAATTTCTTGCAGTGAGGGCAAGACTGGCTCTGATGAGACTCTCCGAGGCAGAAAAGGCAAAGGCTATGCCCGTCGGATGCCGGAAACTTTTTCAGGCAGGCCGAACACTGTTTGAAGGCCGCGGCCATCAAAGAAAAAATTCTTCCAGCGGAAGTTTCTGGAACGCGGTTACCCCGAAGGGCTGGCCAGCCGCCACCCCCTTGAGGGGGGAAACGGTGACCGAAGCGAGTAGGTAACTGAGTCCACCAGAAGGAAGAAACAGCACCGGGGTGGCGATCCTGCCCGAAGGACAAGATCACCGAAAAAAAATGTAAAGTTTGCCAAAAAGACTTTCCCTCAGTAGGGCGAAAAAATTGAGGAAGCTCTCAACGATCGTCCTGCTGCTACGGCTGAAAGAAGAGAACTGAGGTAAAATGGCGCGCGGGCGCCTCAGGGTGGGCGGTACGGTGGGCGGTCTTACCGCCAAAACTTTTGACCAATAGCTTTTCAAGCCTCCGATCGGCCGTTCTGCGCAGGCGCATAACCCATGAGTGTGGATTCACAAACTATACGAAGGAGAAACAAAAGTTGTTGGGGCAAAATGGCCACCCCCATCATGCAGGCAGGGCAAAATAGTTGCCCAGCCCTCGAAGATGAATGAGAGAGCGCGGCCTGGCCCCTGGCTTGAAAATGTTGGGAACCCCTGCCCCAAAATGGTATATTTGCAGGGGATCCAAATTCATGTTAACAACATATTGCTATTTCACTATTTTGTTGGTCACATACCCCAAATTATTTTAACAAAATCTTGGAAAATGTTGTTTTAATTTCAGATACTGAACCCAACCATGAGTACTTGCAAGTTGCTTTGTTTCTCTTATTTTCTTTTAATGGAAAACAATAATTGAGATGTTGAATGTGGCCCCATTTTAGCCCTAGTCTTTGCTTGCTTTGTAGTGTAACTACAGGAATATGAATGCCATGGCTCCTGCATACTAATATGAAATTGTTAAAAGCAAATCTGATATACTGTATCTGAATTTTAAGTCTGAAAATGGATTTGAAATTACACAGCTGGGGACTCTTCTGCATCCTGCGACTGCTGTAATTTAGGTCTTTACATATTTTGGCTGATTTGTACTCCCTGATCAGAAAGACAATGCAGGCAGAGCTTGCTAATGTGCAGAATTCTGTTCCCCAAATGTCAATTTTTTAAAAGAAATAAGAAAATGAAACTAATAGTAAAAGCTACCGAAATACCCATAGGCACTCTTATCCCAGGAGCTTTAAATATGTAGCAATTGGATTTCATCCAGGCTATACAAGTATGGTACCTATACCTCCCTTGATTGCTGAACAAATCTTGCCCATTTATTTGACATTTTGTAATAGGGGCTGAAATAGGAAGGCAACGCTTCAGTAGCTTCATTTAAGATACTCCTGCCAGTCCTCTAAGGAGGAAAAAGCAATGGCTAAATGCATTAAATAACTTGTAATATAATAGGCCATTGAAAAAGCAAAAATAAATTGTAAATGTTTCATATATATATATATTTCCTGTTTTGCATTTGACATAGGCGATAACATTTTCTAGACTTTTAGCATTCATATTTTATCATTTTTCCTATTTTTATTTGAACGTCATGGTTATGTTTACCACATGTGGGATATTTACGAGGTTTCTTTAAGAGCCAATCTATAGACATTTCTGGGGGAAATCAGCAGTCTTTACTTTTTCATACAGGATTAAAAATGCCAATAATTCTCACAAATTGGGGACAAAACAGATTATGCAGCAAACTAGAAATACCAAGAAACCAGTGAGCAAACACTTCAACTCAGAGCTGCAGTTCTTAAACAAAGACATTTCAAGGACAGATTCCAAATGGGAGGCCACTGACCAGGTCTAGCTCAGGAAATTATCACACTTTCTCTCGATCTTATAAAGACAGCTAGCAAGGATACCTGGACTTCATCCCGGGCGGTCGGGGGTGTGTGTTGGGTGAGCTACAGGGGTGTTTGTGGCCTCCCCCCGCTCCGCTCCTGGTGTCCTGCATGCCTTTTTCTGCCTCTGTGGCTGGGTGTGGGTGGTTTTCCCACGGAACTGAACATGGTTGTGGCCAGTGTGGTTTGGGCTGGAGCTGGGGCGGTGCACTCATCCCTTCCTTTCTGTGTGTCTCTGTGTGTCTCTCTCTCTCTGTCTCACTCTATCTGTGTTTCTCTCTGTGTGTCAGTCACACACACACACACACACACACACACACACACACACACACACGGGGGAGGGGGAGTGAGACTTACAGGATCAGCTCCAGGGGTGTGAAGGTCTGCCGGACACGTACGTTACATCTCTTCCTTATAGGTTAAGAAGAAAATTATCTCAGGAATTCCAGGACCTTTCCTTATCAGTAATTCACTCTCAACCAATCACAGTCCAACATGCAAATCAGCTCTTTCCAACATTCTATTTCCAGGCCTTGTTGTTAAACTGCCATTTTTTTCTCCCAAGGCACCTTGGGAGTTGTAGTTCCCATTCCTTTTCCCATTTTGTGGGGCACAGGCCCCACTCTCGGCCTCTGGACCCCCACGGGGCTCATCTCAGTGGCGTTAGGTAGGTGTGTATGAAGCATTACAGGATATGCTCCAGGGGTGTGGGAGCCTTTCCCGATCACATACCTTACATCTCTTCTTTATAGGTTAAGATTATGTAGACTAATCCAATCATGTGGGCTTCTGTCACCCAATCAGATTCTAATGGCCACCACTGTGATGGAATTAATCACCACCTATTTGTTAAAAACCTTCATTATCCGGACAGACACAACCAATTATTAGCCTTGCCTGACACATCCTCCCTGCCAACAGTTTTAAGCTTTCTCCAGAGAACAATTACTCCATTCATCTGAAGAAGTGTGCTTGGATACACAAAAGTTTGTGAAAAACAAAAACTGGTCTTAAAGGTGATACAAGACCTATGGTTTCTCCTATGTTATAATAAGCCAGGGGTTTACCACCTAAAGCCCATGGGCTGGCCCCGGCCCCTGACACCATTCCATCTGGCCCATGGCAATGACCTCAGAAGCGGAAGCGCTCTCGTGCATGTGCAAGTGCAAACATGCCCACTGCCATTGAGTCTGGCCAGCAGTGCTCTCTGAGGGGGAGTTGTCAGGCCTGTGGTGTGGTAAGGTTGAGAACCCCTGTAATAAACTAACATAGCTACTGAGTAGTTGATAAAAGGTGGCTCATATAGTAAAATGCAACTCCCCCAGTGGCTTAGTGGTTTAGACACTGAGCTAGAGACTGGAAGGACGGGGTTCAATACCTGAGAACTGCACTTGGGGACATGAAAGGTACCTCATTTGGGCGTGTCCTAAAAATCCTTTCAACCCATAGTAATCTCTGACACGAAAACACACATAATGAAATCAATTTCTAGAGAGTTCCAGGCACAGGAAAACCTTTTTCACATAAACTTTTCCCCATCATGGGGGAGATCATGAAGAGCTCCTTACTCTGGAGCAGGGGTCAACAAACATGGCTCCCCAGATGTTCTTGGACTTCAATTTCCAGAAGCCCTGATCAACAGTTTTACTGACTTGGGATTCTGGTAATTGAATTCCAAGTACACCTGGAGAGCCAAGTTTGCTGACCCCTGCTCTAGAAGAACAAATAAAGAACCCTCAGAAAGCTACCTGTGACCCATGACCAGTACTTTGGCTATCTCAAAATAAATGGAAAATGAAAAGGCTGTCTATTGTTATACAAAATCCAAAATCCACAGTTGGTTGATATGTTTGTTACAATCAAGTTATAGACACAAAATATTTGTGCTTTCAAGCACTCTTCATGAGACAGAATGGTAAAAAAATGAGAGGAAGGGAGGTGGAGTGATGGAAATCTCAGCACTTTTATCATTGCAGTCAAGCACCCAAGCTAGAAAATGGAGCTTGAAGAATCAGAGTCATGAAATTGTAACATGAACTCTGATAAGGGAAAGTAGAAAATAAGGAGATTTCTCTCCTCCACAAAGACTAAAACAATAACATGCATTTGGATCAGCCACGAGCAAAACACACTGGTTCTTCAGTAGGTTTTAGCCATTTTGCAGTCTCATTAGATGTATAAGCAGATTTTACTTTAAGTTTTCCCCTGTTTTAGACTGCATAAAGCAGTTTATGGATGTAATTTGTTGCATGTTCTTTCTGAGCAAGTTCCTTTGGGAACAAAGGCTCATACACAGATTTCTGAGTACATTCTGTTGAGAAGAAAAATCTTAATGCTGGACTGGATAGGCTGTGGCCTGTTCCAGCAAGGCTGTTCTTATGTTCTAACCTGTCTATCCAGAGGCTCTTTCTAATGACCTACAGAAATAATATGCATGATAATAATAATAATAGTAATAATGTGGCATCAAGTAAATTTTGAATTATGGAGGCCCTATTCTGGGGTCACCCTCAGACTGTGCAGCCTTTGCTCATGGCCACACAAGCTGGCTTTTCTGCATTGCATAGCAGGGAACTGAACTCACAACCCTGGCTCCACAGCTAGATACATAAACCACTGTGTTATCCATCCAGCTATTCTGCATAATAACATAACACAATTACAATATAGGTATATTATTTGGCTGACACTGAAGTCAATAGGTATATTGTCATGGTGATAGAGCAGGTAAGATTGACATCAGAATAAGAAGGGGAATGCAGGAAAAGTATTTAGAAAGGTACAAGTAATTGACTAATGCATCTTAAATGTTCTGAAAACTCCAGAGCTTATTTTTGGTTATTTTTATTAATACAGGAAAAGTAAAATCCTTGAATTTCTCCTTGAAGCAAAAGGAGAAGCATACAGAAAGCACATTGGCAATTAACAAGTAACAACATGCAAAGCAGACATGGTAGCAGGAAATATGATGGGAGGTAGTAGATTAGATATTAGTTTGGCACCAAGGGAAAAAGAAACGGGGGTTTAAAGGTCTTGTGTCAAGTTAAACCTCAACCAGCAACTCAAAAATCTTTGAAGGTATCATTGATAAAGGTCAAGGCGAACAGAATTATGACAATGAACTTTAAAAACACTGACAGAATTTTAGAACACTAGTTGCCATGTACATCTCTTTAGTATTCATACTAAACCATTAGTCTCTTTATAGAGAGCTTTACTGATTTACAGAGACACTCGTTTAGCATGCTACATACAAGTACATCAAATCCCCTGAAAATTTTTCATGTCTGTGATTTGTAATTCCATGTTGAGCTCAAACACTCAGGATTTCATCCAAGGGCTGTGTGAGCAAAAGCAATGCACACAACTAATGCTTCTCTTTCACACTCCCTTTTTTACAGCCTACTGCATCCCTCAAAAGCCCTCAAAAGCCTCTCAGACACTTGAGGGAGTCTCCAGAAACATGTAGCTTTCTGACTGCAGTGGCTCAAGTGGCTAAGATGCTGACTGGAAGGCGGCAGGTCAGCAGTTCGATTCCTGAGTACTGTAGGACAGAATGAGCTCAATGAATCCCTGTCACCACACATGCCCCCTATAGACCCTCTGGAATTGTTTTTTGAGGTTATGCGCAGAAGCTGCAGTGGGTGGGAAGGGAACAGAAAGATCATTTGCATGTGTGGAAGGTAGCTTGCACAATCATTAGATACAATCTAGCTAATTGTTCCATATTTGGGTAATAGGGTCTACCAAATATATGCAAAAACATGCACAGAAGCACACAAATATATGCAAATATTTGAAAATATATCTGCATCAAGTAAGATGTTAAAAATAAGCACATTTGGGGAACAGGAAATGGAAGGGAGGAAAAATTGATCTTACGCCCTTGTTTCAATGTTGTGTTAGCATAAACTGCTGCAAACAAAGAATTGGGTCCCATCAGGTTCTATACTGTAAGGTTAAGATAAAGGTTTCCCTTGCTCGAAAGCCAGTCATATCCGACTCTAGGGTGCAGTGCTCATCTCTGTTTCTAAGCCGAAGAGCCAGCGCTGTCTGCTTCTGCAGACGTTTCCGTGGTCATGTGGCAGGCATGACTAGACACCGGAGCGCACGGAACGCTGTTACCTTCCCACCGAAGTGCTCCCTATTTATCTACCGTGTTTCCCCGATTATAGGACCTCCTCCCATAATAAGACACCCTCCCTTTTCCCCCTGCCTTTGAAATATAAGGCCCCACCCGAAAATAAGACCCCCTTACCTCCTGGCAATCCGATCGCATGCACTCCCTGCTTCCGGTGTCCGGGACAGAAGAGAAGGACGAGCAGAGCCAGAGCCAGGTACGGTACTGTAATACCTGTATGCCATCTTCCACCGCCGGCCCCCTCCTCCCAGCGTGTAAGAAGGCCTGCCGCGTCGAGTACTCGATTGCCTCCCCGCTCACAAGCATCCCTTGGTTGCAAGTGGGGAAGCCCGATCGAGACTGGTCTCAGCTGTGAGGCGGCCGGCGTGGCCCATAAGAAGGCCTGCCATGTCGGAGTCTCGATCCCGCTCTTGCCAGGGGAAACTTCCCTTGGTTGTGAGCGGGGAGGCAATTGAGACTCTGATGTGGCAGGCTTTCTTATGGGCCACGCCGGCTGCCTCACAGTTGAGGCCAGTCTCGATCCCGCTTCCCCACTCACAACCAAGGGAAGTGTCCCTTGGTTGTGGGTGGGGAAGCGCGATCGAGACTGGTATTCTTCTTCATGGAAAAATAAGACATCCCCTGAAAATAAGACCTTTTGCTAATTTTGGAATTTAAAAAAATATAAGACAGTGTCTTATATTCGGGGAAACAGGGTACTTGAAATTTCTTGCTTTCGAACTGCTAGGTTGGCAGGAGCTGGGACGAAGATAGGAGCTCATTTCCGTCCTGCAGTACTCGGGAATCGAACTGCTGACCTTCCGCTTCCCAGTCAGCATCTTAGCCACTTGAGCCACTGCAGTCAACCAATAGATTTCCCCAGTCTAGTTCATATGTTCATTAGAAACTGAAAAATAAGGAGCTTCAGGCCCTCCATCCTTCCAGCCCCTAGTCCCCTTGATTAGAGGAGAACAGAGAGCTACCAGGCGGTGTTTACATTTTCCATTCTAGAGTTGATTTTAAATGATAGATTATGTACAAAATAAAAATTTATTTATTTATTTATTTAACCACCTTTTTTACCTAAGTGTCCCAAGGCGGCTCACAACATCAGTTAAAACCCATACCAATACTAATTAAAACCAAATACTATAAAATTCTCTAAATAAAATGTCCATAAAACCTCCCCAACCCCCTTAAAAAGAGGGGCACCCAGGCAGGAGTAAATTAAAAACCCCGGGCAGGGCTAAATAAGCCCACAGGGCTGGGTTGTGATACCAGTTGTACCCCACACCTGTTGGCATAGCCACGTTTTTAAGGCCTTCCTGAAGGGGAGCAACTCTACCTGGAGGCACAGTTCAAGTGGCAGGAGGTTCCATAGGGCCAGAGCAGATACTGAGAAGGCTCTCCTCCTGGTCCCAGTGAGATGTGCCTCCCTGGCTTATGGGGCCACTAGGGAGCCCCTATGGTCTGATCACGTAGAATGGGTTGAAAACCTTGCGGTGATGCGGTCTCCTAAGTATCCTGGCCCACTACCATTTAGCCAGGCTTTGTAGCTTTACCTGTTTTCATGATTTCATAGGTCCCACTACTAAACACATAGGTCCCACTGCAGTGGCTCAGTGGTTAAGAAGCTCACCTTGTTACCTGGAACGCTGGCAAGTCGGCAGTTCGAGACCCGGGTACTGCATGACAGATTGAGCTGTCCCAGCTCTTGAGGATATGAAAGGAGCCTCATTTGGGCACTCCCTGAGCAGAGTTTCTTCCGCAAAAATTATTTTAACCCAGAATAATTTCTGACACAAAATTATTATTATACTACTAAACAGTTAAGAATATGATCAGACAGTAAAATTATTCTGGCCTGGATCAGGCTGGATCATGCTTAACAGTATCACTTTGCGGTACAGTAAATTGCACCTCATGCAACTCTATTTGGCCCTTCTTTCCCTTGAAAAGGAATATTTATAAAGATAAAATCTCTCAACTTTTCCATGCTTTGTTTAAGCTGCCCGATTATTTAAGAAACCGGGGGGGGGGAGGGGAGGAGCATTCAGTTTTTCCCTAGGTGATATAGCACATCAGCACTGACTTGGGGCTTTAAAAACACATGGTTGCTTCATCTCTTTCTCCCTCCATGGTGATGTGGGAAGAAGCTTTCATTTTCCCAATATCATCAAATTGTTTAAGCCAGTGAGGGCGAGCCTTTTAGAAACTGCAACCCCAAATCCACTTATTTATTGCAAAATCTAACCTAAATCCTGAGGTTTTAGTTTAGAAAATACAACTCACCTTCACCACAGGCTGCTGTCCGTACTGCACCGCACCCCCTGCATGTGAGCCTTACCCCAGACAGGAGAGGAAGAACTCCCATTGGGTTGCTGGGCTGTAATTTACAACTGCACCAGAGAGCATATTATATCCCTGTAACGAGGCTATCCCTCTCCTTTTCTTGTAAATATTGGCATTTATTTTCACGATATTAGGTTTTAGTAATTATTAATGAATTTTAGTAATATTGTGCTTTTAGATAGACAGCCTGCTGGCTTTTAGTAGTATAGGTTTTTAATTGCCTTTGCCCAGTCTAGCTTAGGATGTGCTGTTTGTGTTTTTGTGTTCTTGTTATGCTGGTCATGGACTGTAAATAAATAAAATTGAATTGAATTGAATTGGGTTGCTGGGCAGAGGGGCAGGATGAACTCTGTGCTGGGGCGATGGCGTGTGTGCCCACAGAGAGGCTTCTGAGTGCCCCCTCTGGCATGCATGCCATAGGTTTGTCACCACTGGTTTAAGCAAAGGGACAGCTTAAGAGAACCGGCAATCACTTTTTCCAAAGAAGGACAAAGCTGTCTAGCAGTACAGGAGAATAATTGGTACACAAGCAAGGGGCAACAGGGCACCTGTCAATGGCCTATGGTTTAAAAGGGGTTCATACCACACTGTGCTTTGGTGTGAGGTGCCCTCTTTCTTAGACCATAAGCTACCTATGGGTGGGGTAATGTCTTACCTTCAACAATGGCAGTTAAATAAACCAGAAAGTTCTTCTCCCAGAGAGAAACTGTGATAGCCATTGATTAATTCATTGGGTGAAAAACTCTGTAACTATTTATGCTGAAGGGGGTGGGAACAAAATCAGAAGTTACAAAACCCGTCCGTCAAGAATGACCTAAATATGATATCACAAAATAATTATGGGAAACAACATATAGTACTATGTGACTTTAAGAAAGGAAGAATAAATTCAGGCACTAAAGTTAAGAACTAATGCTGGGTATGATAGAACCATAATTATTTTTACAAATTCCACAAGAAACAGAACAAATAAGGCACTGAAGGTACGTTGAAACAGTATTATTTTCATTCCCATACACATGTGACTGAAGGTGCCTTTTGGCATATTATTTTTGTATCTATTATGTTATTCCAATAATTGAAAGTACTGTGTGATAGAAAACAACAGGCATGGAATACATAATAAAAGTTACTCCCTTTTATTCTTCATTGTGCTTCAAGAAAATTCTGAATGGCATCTGCAGTGAGTTATAGGTGCCTTAAATGAGGAAGTCAGACTAATCCACTGGTTGCCAATGGAGAGAAATAAATGAAAAGTAAATTACACTTAAAATGAAGTATGACTGCTCTGATTACAATCAGACTCTTAAAAGACCCTTACGAAAGCAAAAAACTTTTTTCCAGATTTTTTAAAAATATGAAGTTCAACATATTCATTACTTTGTCAGATTTTACTCTTTACCAAAAGCTGATGAATGAATAATTTTATTTTAATGTTCAAAATCAATACATGGAAAATATATTTCTTAGATTGCAGTAATTGGAGGATTAAATTGCATTTGTCTAATGGCTGTCTCTATAAAATGTCAGGCTTTTGAGGCAATGTTAAGTATGTATGCTGTGCTTTTCTAATACAGTAAAACCCTGTTTTATGTAAAAAAATCACGCTCCGTAGCTTTTTACGTAATATGTTTTTTACATAAAACGAAGCAAACCCATAGGAACTCTGGGGAAAACTACAAAATGGGATGTCCCCAGAATTTCCTTACGAAAACAATTTTTACATAAAAATTTTACTGTACATTTCTGGGGAAAATGTGGTGGTTTGATTTTTAAAAGTAAAAACTTAGTACAAGAATCATAACATTCTGTGTTGTCTTTCTGTTGACTGTAAGTTGGTTAAGACTGACAAGTCTTTAAAAAATTTCAATATTTTCCTTTCCTGGAATCACTGAAATGTCTGCAACTGACATTTCAAGAGAAGGTTAGCTACAATCTCCAGCAAAACAGAATGTACCAAATGCTTATACTCTTCTCTTAGAAAATAAGTAATGTTGGCTTCAGGTCCCCCCCACCCCACCCCACCCTGTTAATCCACTGTAAAGTCTAATTATTTTAAAAAGTCCAATTGGTACAGCCAAGCTTCTAAAATATTCAACAGGCCACTTAACTAGTTAGTTTGCTTGTTTCTTAAATTTCTTGAATGCGTCAGCAGATTTACAGAGGGAGGGTGTGTGTTTAAACCAGTGGTTCACAACCTTCGACCTGTGGGCTGGACCCGGAAGCTGATGCCATTCCACCCAGCCCACAGCAACAACCCTGGAAGCAGAAGCAGATGCATTTATGACAGCGGCAACATACCCATGCATGCGCTAATGCAACCACTGTGGTTTAAGGCAGTGTTTGTGGAAGGGGGAAACCATGTGTCTAGCCTGTTCAGCTGTCTGAGGGGGAGTTGTCCAGCCCATGGCGTGAAATGGTTGAGAACCTCTGCTTTAAATCATAGAATATAAATAGCATTAAAGCCAAATGTAAAGAGAACATGGGTCAATCTAATGGGCAATGCAAATTTCAGGAATCAGTGTGCAACTTTCTAATCACTTCACATTGAGAGAGATGAGGTCTCTCTGGATGAGGTCTTTTGCCTTAAGTCTGGAGGGAAGGTGTCCGTCTGAGTCTAATTTTGTGTACTGTTCTTTTTGGCTTTTTCTTAGAGTATTATTTGAAATCTTGATTGTGTGGTGTATTTGATATTTTTGGAATTTTTGCACTGTTGTATTTTTATTGTATTGCATTTCTATTGTATTGTATTACTGATGTGCTGTTAGCCACCCTGAGTTGCGTAAACTGAGTAGAGCGGGATATAAATAAAAATCTATCTATCTATCTATCTATCTATCTATCTATCTATCTATCTATCTATCTATCTATCTATCTCACTTGTTGCTGAATTCAAAATCAGACCAACAAGGTAAATTCTATGGCATTGTTACCTGAAAATTCTAAACAATGCCCAAATGCTCTTACCTAAATATGCTCATATAGCATGATTTTTGGAGGCTAACTAACTGATCACAGTCAGTGTCTCAGAGCGATCATCATTTACCATGCACAGCTAGGAATCTGACAGATCCAACTGGCTGCTCAACCAGAGAAAAATGCCAGAATAGTCACTCTCAATCATTACTACTACTTTAACTACTACAATGACGGTGACTACTACTGATGCTTGGGGGAAGATCAAAAAGTGAGATGACATGTTTACAAGACAACTGACATTGAGATTTCAAAAAGCAAATTGACAGTTATTGGTAAACAAAGATTTTGGAACAACTCTAGTATGGGGAGGAAGAGGATAACGATCTTGCTTCCATATTCTTTTAATTTCTTGTTCTAATGTCTGGTACACTGCCATTTTTGGAACAGAGCAACAGAAAGAGGCACTCAAAACAGTAACAGACAGAGGTGAATAGAAAAGGAGCAACCAAGACAAAGGAGTGTAGATGGAGATATTTTTTCTGAACTTTTTTTCACCCTAGTTTCTAAGTAATAAATAGAGGAATGTTTCTGGAAGAAATATGTCTTTGGGTGTTTTATTTAATTTTTGCTTCTTTCTACAAATTGCAAAATCCAAGGATTGAAAATGGCCCAGGAATCAAAGCATTGTGTTCACATTGATTTAAATAATAGGGGTCAACATATGATGGCTTGCTTTGTGACTGTCACTGGGAACCCATTAGGTCATAAGTGCAGGGTCTGCTGTACTGGCCAACAAACTTTCCTGAAAGACAGGTTACCATATTTGCCGGTTTATAAGACACACCCCATTTTAGACACATTTTAAAGGAAATTTTAAAGCCCTTTCCATGTGGATCCCGACCTCCCTAGCAGGATTCATGAGGAAGGGAGATCCTTCCCCCATCGGCCCCTGGCAGCTGGCGGTAGCAGTGGGGGACAGGTAAATTGCTCCTTTTGGAGCAATTTTGCTCATCCCATCCCACCACCTTTGGCTTATGGCAGCCAGCGGGGGTAGGGTGGGTGGAAACAGACCTTAAAGGGTCCTTCTTTTCCACCCCATCCTACCCCCTTTTGACTTATGGTAACCAGCAGGGGTGGTGTGGTGGTGGGGAAACACCCATCAGGAGGTGGGGAAGAGACATCACCTGGGCAACTTATTTCTTGCATCGAATAAAGTCTCTTATTAATATTTTTATTAATCTTTAAAAGTTCAGAAAATCATTCCCAGTGAAATGTTTCTCACACTACATTTTAAAATGGTAAAATATCTGGATGTAAAAATGCAACTGAGACATGGAACAAAGATGTGGTCAGAACCCCCATGCACCATCTAGCTACCATGTTCACACTTCCCTGCAATGTATGCGTGAGTTATGTGTCTTAGTGAAATCTGTGAAGGGACTTTTCAAGTACTCAGTTAAAGAGGTATAGAACGAAAAACATGTATTTGTTATAATAGTAATTTCACGTCAGAGATTACTCTGGGCTGAAAGGATTTTTGCTGGAGAAACTCTATTCAGGGGACTCCCAAATGAGACTCCTTTCATGTCCCCAAGTGCAGCCCTTGGGTATCGAAACCTGACTTTCCAGTCTCCAAGCTCAGTGTCGTAACCACTAAGCCACTGGAGGAGCTGCATTTATTTGTTATTGTTCTCCTTCAACAGATTTGTTTTCAAACTCTGCACTGAACCTGAATGTTTAATCTTAACTATTTGACTGGGACCAATTGTAAACTAAACCAAGGAACTAAAAGTGTGACTACCATGCAATTGAAAAAACGTAGGCTTGGATTTTCACATCACATAATTATCATTTCTCTTCAAATCCCTATTTCCTTATCTATACACTATTGACATGCCCATCATTTTCTTAAACCTCCAGTTAGGTTTAGAGAAGATATTTACATAAACTAATCTGTTAGCATCTTTATTCAGATAGGATCAACTTCTGGTTTTTCATGGCTGGCCTTCTAGAGATGTTCAGAGTAAATGTGCTGTTATTAATATCTCCCATTTAGGACACCCAGGAGGAATAAGGACTAGAGGTGCAATACCATTTTCAGGGTGCATGTCAGTTTCTGTAAATAGATCTAAAGTACTGTATAACAGCAGTAAATCTAACTGCTTCTTCTCAGTAACATAGTTTAGTGAAACATGTCAGCACTTATCAGGCCAATAGAAGCTAGTTTGTAAAGGATGGTAAGGTAGCTCAGTTTTCAGTTTTCAAGTAAATGATTTCATTTCTTGTCTAGAAATCCCAAATAGTGATAACAATAGTAATTACACTTATATACTGTCCCATAGCACTTAGTGCACTCTCTGGGCGGTTTATACGTAATTAGCATTTTGCTCCCAATATGCTGGGTACTCATTTTACCGACCTTGGAAGGATAGAAGACTGAACCAACCTTGATCCCTGACAAGATCGAACTCATGAAGCTTTGGCTGCAGTATGGCAGTTTAACCACTGTGCCACCAGGGCTCTCCAAACATAACACAATCAAGAAGTATTTTTATAATACAATTTTTATAATTGTTAATTAGAAGGTTTTCTGAATAAATAAATATATAGATAGATAAAAGTGTGTATGTATCTATATATATCCTGATATCAATAGGAAAAGGGCCATTTTGGGATATGTTCAGAATGGAAGCGTGGCGCCAAAATGGCCGCCGCGCTCGTTGCGGCCCCCCCCCACCGGACGAAGCCATCCGGGTAGTTAGGGGCATGGCCAGCACCCTAATAAAAGGGCTGGCCACGAGGCAGCCGTGCTGCCATTTTGGCGAAGCGACGGAGCGGAGAAGTTTTTCCCTCTTACCTCCGTCGCTCGTATCCTTCCAGGGGAAGCCTCTTTTGGGCAGCTTTTTCTCTTCTAGGCTTCCTAGCTAACTCAGCTATGCCCTCTAAGAAGAAGGCGGCTGGCAACGTGGCTCGATCGGCGCGGAGGCGCCAGCCGGGTCGGAGGACCGCGACTGCGCCCGCCCAGCAGCCACCTTTAACGGAGCCCCCTTGGCCCGATCCGTGGTGCGTGCAGGTTGCCCCGGACGGGGCCGTGGCCCTTGGCCCGCAAGCGATGACCACCGCCCCCGCCAGGGTCCGTGCGGCTGGGCCCTCTTGCCGGGGTGCACGGTTCCCCATGGGGGGAGCGAGCCACGGGGGGTGGTTGGGTTCCCTGCCTTTGCAGGGTGTGCCCGCGGCTCCACAAGGGCCGGGCATGGGCTCTTGGCCTTATCTGGCCCCTGGGACTCAGGGGCCTGGACAGGTACCCGTTACCTATGGGCCGGTTGCCCATTTGCCCCCTGCTGGGGCTGGGGCCTTTGTCAACGTTGAGGCCCTTCTGGCCCGCGTTGCGGCCCTTGAAGCATCCTTGGCGAGGGCCAATCAAACAGGGGTGCCTGTAGGATTCCAGGCGGCCCCTTTGGCTGCCGAACAGCGGCCGGCGACAGGTTGGGTTGAGCTGCCTGAGGCGCGCGGGCCGGTGGCGGCCACTGCCTCGCAGCTCCCCACTCAACAGGTGCAGCAGTCTGGTGAGGGTCTGGCCCCGTCGACGAGCTCAGCTTCGGTCGTGAGCTCCGACGCCCCCAGCGGGCCGGAACCCCCGGTGGGGGCGGCCCGTGGGGGTGCATCGGGTGAGTATGCAGTTCAAGCTAGTGCACCCACACAACTGACTTCCCTGGGGGGGGGGGCTTTCCAATGGCCATGGCCTCGCACGGGTGGCCCGGCGGTCCAATTGCCCTCGGCCCACCCGGCGACTTCGCCCCTGACACAGGGCCCGGGTCCGGGTGGCGTCCCCTGTGTGGTAGGGAATGTGTTGGGGATCCCCGGGCTGGTACAGGCCCCCTTTGCTTTGCCCGCGGTTCCCTCTGTGCCGGTGTCGGCACTGCCAACGGCAGGGTATTCCTTGCCCCTGGGGGACCATCTGGCCCAGTCCACCAGGGAAAAGATCTGGAGGGGAGAGTATGTAGATATCTTCTCCCTTCTTAATAGGGAGCCGACGAAGGAGGAGAGGGAAGGGCTGGACGAGAAGGATAAGGAGCAGGCACGTCGTCGTAAGCCGCCACGCACGTGGGCAAACTGGTTGCCAGCGTACCCGATTTACATGGCCGTTTACCTCAGGGCTAGGCCGGATTTGGCCATCCCTATGGTCCAGTATCTGGACAACATCTACCGGGCCATGGTTGACTTCCCGGGTCCGTCGTGGCTGGCTTACGACAAAGAATTCCGTATGAGGATTCCACTGCACCCAGAGATGAGGTGGGATGAGCCCTGCCAGAAGCTGTGGCTTCTGTATATGACCCCCACGCGCCCGGCGCCTGGGGAGAGATACCATTGTGGACATGCGGTCCAACGAGCAGCCCCGGTACAGGTTCCCCGCCAAGTGGCGGGGCAGGGGGTTCCAGCCCGCCTGCTGTGCTGGACCTTCTCGTCCAATGGTTCTTGCAACAGAAAAAATTGCAAGTACGAGCACGAGTGCCCCTCTTGTTCTGGCCCCCATGCTGCCTCCGCCTGTCCCAGGCCGGGAGGATATGGGGGCAGGGGTAGGCGGACAAGGGGCAGGTAGGACTGCCACGGAAGGAGCGGGTTCACCGAAAGGCCCCCTCCCCAATTATTGTCGATATGCTGGAGCGTTGGCTCGCATTGTACCCGAAGAAAGCAGACGCTGTGTACCTCCTTCAGGGTTTTCAACTGGGTTTCCGTATTCCTTTCACGGGGGATAGGTCACCGCAAGACGCACCCAACCTTTTGTCACTTAGAGGAAGGGAGGAGGTGGCTACCGCCAGCATTAATAAGGAGGTCGCTGCGGGCAGGGTCGCTGGCCCTTTCCCTGCGCCCCCTTTCCCCAACCTTAAAGTGTCCCCTCTAGGACTAGTGCCCAAGAAGTCCCCGGGCGAGTTCCGCCTGATTCATCACTTGTCCTACCCAGCCGGTCATTCAGTCAATGATGCTATCCCTGAGGACCTTTGTTCTGTCAGGTATACATCATTTGACCAGGCATTGCGCATGGTGCGCTCATGTGGCCCGGGTGCACTGTTGGCTAAGTGTGACATTAAGTCGGCTTTTCGTCTCCTGCCGGTGTACCCGGGTGACTTTGAGTTGCTGGGTTTCAAATTCCGGGGTGAATATTATTTTGACAAAGCCATGCCATTCGGCTGTTCCATATCCTGCTCTGCTTTCGAGCGTTTCAGTACATTCCTGCAGTGGGCATTCGTCCTTAGGTCAGGGTCTCGGTCTGTAGCCCATTCCCTGGATGACTTTTGTTCGGGGGTGAACGGGGCTGGGACATGTGCACACGTCTCCTCAACACATTTCAGACGCTAATGGAGGAACTTGGTGTCCCTTTAGCGCCCGAAAAGACCGAAGGCCTGTCTAATAAGTTAGTATTCCTGGGGGTGGGGATTGACACGGTAGCGCAGGCGTCTAGGTTGCCGGGAGACAAGGTGTCAAGGATAGTGGCCCTTATATCGGACTTGCTGGCTAAGCGCAAGGCATCCCTTCGGGAACTGCAGGTGCTACATGGACACCTTAATTTCGCTTGCAGGGTGGTCGCACCTGGCAGGGCATTTGCTCGGCGCTTGTGCGACGCCAGGGCAGGCTTATCCAGGCCCCATCATAGGGCGAGATTGACACGGGGCATCAGGGCAGATATGCACATATGGCTCCAGTTCCTGAGGGAGTTCAATGGGGTCTCATTTTGGAGGTCCGACCTCCTGGCTTCACCTCAATTTCAGTTTCGGGCTGATGCCTCGGGATCCCTTGGTTATGGGATGTACTTCAATGGGAAGTGGGCCTATGGTGGATGGCCACCAGCCTGGTCAGGCACGGGTCGCCTGAGGGATCTCACATATTGGGAATTTTCCCATACTGGGGGCTTTGATGCTATGGGGTGAGGAGTGGGCCAACTCTGTGATGCATTTCTGGTGTGACAATGCGGCCGTTGTCCACATTGTCAACTCACAGACCTCTAAATCTCCCAGGGTCATGGTCCTCGTGCGCCAGTTTGTATTGCGCAGCCTGCGCCTCAATGTACTGTTCAGGGGCAGGCATGTCCCGGGGGTGAATAATGATATTGCTGACGCTTTGTCCCGCCTGCAGATCTCCCGGTTCCGTGCCTTGGCCCCGGATGCGGAGGAATTTCCCTCGCCCTCCCGGAGGAGATATGGACTTTTGGCAAGGAGAGGTGAACCGGGCGATTGTCTTGTCACTAGCGCCACGCACGCGTAAGGCGTATCACCACGCATTAGTTTCTTGTCAGACATTTTGTACACAATTTCAGCTGCCAGATACCTGGCCGATCCCGGTGGCCCACATCCTCCGTTTATGGTTTACCTGCATGCCCAGGGCCTTGCACCCCGCACCATAGCATCCAGGCTGTCAGCGCTGGCTTTTATGGCCAAGGTGGGAGGTCATGCGGATAGTACCACTGATTTCCGTGTGAGACACTTTTTGGAGGGGGGGTGCGGGAACGTGGCAGTAGCCTGGACGACCGCCACCCAATTTCCCCTGGGGTTCTTACCCAACTGGCACGGGGCTGGCATGACCTATGTTTCGATAGGTATGAGGCACCCCTGTTTCATGTGGCTACAACGGTGGCCTTTTTTGGAGCGCTCCGCATCAGCGAGCTTGTGATGCTGTCTAAGGCGGATGCAAGTCGTAGGGCACTGGAACTCGAAGATGTCTATGTTGCAATGATTGGGCTCAGTTGAGGATACGCTCCTCTAAAACAGATCAGCACGGCGTAGGCAGTTGAGTAATACTGCTACGATGTTCCTTGGAAGACATCTGTCCGGTTGGTGCCCTACAGGAGTTTCTTGCACTGTGTGGCACGCACCATGCCCCGTTTTTGTGTCACCAGGGTGGGTCTCCCCTCACTCAACCATTCCTGCAGGATGGGGGCGGTTTCTACTGCAGCTACTTTTGGGTACTCTGGGGCTGAAATACGCCGCATGGGAAGGTGGGGATCACATTGTTTTCAGTTTTTGTGTTCACCCTCTTCAACCGTGAGTACCAGTTTAGTCACTGCAATGTTTCTCACCCCCCCTTTTTTCCTTGACAGACCCTGGGTGTCGTTTTACACCGGTGACAGTAGGGCTGGTGGGCCGTTGCCACGTGCACAGGGCAGCGCGTTACGCTGCACAGGGCAGCGCGTTACGCTGCACAGGGCAGCGCGTTACGCTGCGGCGACAGAGTGGGACCCCGACTGGGACTGGGTGCACCCGCACATCTCAGGTGGTGTGGTAAGCGCGGCATGTTATGGCGGGAACTGTTGCCATTCCTTTTCTACATCAGGGATGCTGACTCACCTGATGTCCTGGTTATTCACCTTGGGGGCAATGGTTTCGGACAGGTCACTGGCCTATCGCGGAAGCTTGCGATTTGCAGTCACCTGGCCTACTCACATTATGTGTGGCCTGCCACACCCCTCATTTGGTCGGACATGATACCGCAGTACGCTTACAGGGGAGCATTTGGCCTCCAAGCGCTTGACCGGGCTCGTCGCTCCAGGGCTATTGCCCGGTTCCTTTTTGACATGGGTTGGGGACGCGTTATTCGCCTCCCCGCCATCAGTCTGCAAAATTATGAGCTTTATTCAGGGGAGGGGGCCCATCTGTCGCGAGGAGGTATGGACCTCCTGTTGAGTGATTGGCGAGCAGGCCTGTCGACCGAGCTGACGGTCTTGGGGGGGCGTCGAGCCTTTATTGAAGCCTCTCCGGGTGGCGGGTAGCACTGGTAAGGTAAACATTTATGACCCACAGGTATCCGGCTGGTTCGCAATTGACTGGACAACACTAGATAGGCATAAGTTGTTTAAACGTTGTCCGGTCAACGACGAACCAGGCGAGGGGGTGATGGTTACCACTAGACAGCTGGAATCACCCCCTGATTTTACGGATACACGTCAGAGGGTGGGGTCATTAGTTAGATATTGACTACGGTCAACAATTTGTTTGTCAACAAACAAATTGATACAAATAGATACATTGTAACAATTGCCGTTGGCAATTTTGGGTGGTACCTTACCAGTGTTACTTCGGCCTGCTTGCCTTAAGAATTATGATTGGTCGTTTTACCAATAGAAATTTATAATTCGGACTAGGGCATGAATCAATAAATGTGGCCCAATGCCGTTATCCACTTTCATTTGTGTCTGAGTCCATTATTGGGGGGATGCGCCTGCAAAGAGATGTTTGGATGTTTATTATTTACTTATTTATATGTTTGTAGCAGAATATATGCTTTCCTTTTTAGGATGCAGTGTTTACAATACCCGCTCACAATAAATAAAGAAAAAGTTGGAACAATACTCAATACCTGAAATGCCCCAGTTGCATCAGGAATGAAAATTGGGAGCCTGAAAGAGCTTGTGTTAGCTTAAGGCACCGATAAAGGCTTCCTGTATCACTTTCCACAAATCACCCGTATCAATGAAGTATGGGTATAATAAAATTGAGACAGTCAGTCATCTTGAAAAATAGCTCACTTTCAGATATATCATGTGGAATGGCAGAAAATGCAGTTCACGTTATCTTGCAGCGGTAAAAAAGCTCCTGCGCATGAGTAAAGATGAAAGATTATGGTCAGCAAAAGAACATTTGTTGAGTGACTTATTTCCATAGGTTTCCATACAATATCAGTGGGGCAGATGGGAACACATTCTCTTCTTCACTGTGCATCCTCCATCACACTGGGAAGTGCCATGTGGTGTAGGAAGGGCAAAATGGCCATCCAGCCCCCGAAGCTGTCTAAGGGAGCGTTGACCCAGCCCCCGGCTTAAAAAGGTTGAGAACTCCAGCTCTATGTTCTAAAAAATATTTATACACAACTGCCTTTCTGGTTATCTGACCTACTATTCACTGTGTAACCCTGGGAGCTAGATTTTGGATACTAGATTTTGGGAGTCTTACTCCTGTACCTGCCCCCTTGCAGGGTAAGGGACTCCCTGCCTGAGCTCCTCGAGGCCATCTCAGCGTTGGCGTTGGAGTTCCCAAGACTGATGGTTCTGGGGGACTTCAATTTGCCTTCGCTGGGGACTGGCTCCGGGGTGGCTCAGGAGTTCATGGCTTCCATGGCAGATATGGACCTGATTCAGGTAATTCAGGACCCGACCAGGGGCAGTGGCCACACACCAGATTTAATCTTTTTGTCGGAGCGGTGGCAGAGTGATCTGAGACTACGGAAATTAGACATAACACCTGTGCCATGGTCAGATCACTATTTGGTGGCTCTAGACTTCCTGGGTGCGACACTTCATCGTAGGGAGGCAGGGCCTATTAGAATGGCCCGCCCCCGGCAACTGATGGATCCTGATGGATTCCAGAGGGAACTGGGGGATTTCCCTCTGGATCGGCAAAACGATTCGCCCGAGGCGCTGGTTGACCTGTGGAACAGGATGACAACAGCAGCCTTGGATGAAATCGCACCACTACGGCCTCTCAGAGCTCATGGAGCTAGGTCATCTCCGTGGTTCACAGATGAACTGCGGGAGCTCAAACGGGCAAAGAGACGCCTAGAGCCCAGAGAGACTCCGATTGGACACTAGCTAGAGCCGCTATTAGGGCCTATCTAGTGGCGATGGAGGTGGTGAGGCGGCAATACTTCACCACCCTTATTGCCTCCGCTGATAATCGCCCGGCCACCCTGTTCCGGGTTACCAGGTCTCTCCTTGGTAGGGGGACCCCGGTGCCTGGCTGGCAGGGGGCGGCTGAGGACTTTGCTGACCATCTAGTGGAGAAAATCGATCGGATTCGCTCTGGGGTTAATCCTGGCGTGGATGGGGAGAGTCCGGAGGGAGCTGGAGTACAGTCTTGCCATACCATCTGGGACCGGTTTGAGCCAGTTGCCCCTGATGAAGTGGACAGGCTCCTTGCAGCTGTGCGCGCCACTACCTGCCCATTGGACCCCTGTCCCACCTGGTTGGTGAAAGCCTCCAAGACGGTGACAGGTGACTGGGTTGGGGCTGTGATCAATGCATCATTGCGGGAGGGGGTGTTTCCTGCACCTTTAAAACATGCTTTGGTGCGCCCCCTCCTGAAGAAACCTTTCCTCGACCCAGCTGTCCTAACCAACTATAGGCCTGTCTCAACCTCCCCTTTTTAGGGAAGGTGTTGGAGAAGGCAGTGGCGTGTCGGCTGCAGGGGGTGCTGGATGAAGCGGATTACCTGGACCCCTTTCAGTCAGGATTCAGGCCGGGATATGGTACCGAGACGGCATTGGTCGCACTGATGGATGATCTCTGGCGGGAGCGGGACGGTGGTCACCCATCCGTCCTTGCTCTTCTTGACCTCTCAGCGGCTTTCGATACCGTTGACCACGGTATCCTTCTGGGACGGCTCCGAGGATTGGGAATCCAGGGTAATGTGTGGTCCTGGTTTTCCTCATTTCTGAGGGGTCGTACCCAGTCGGTGTGGTTGGAGAGTGAGAGGTCCAGTCCTAGGCCCCTCAAATGGGGGGTGCCTCAGGGCTCGGTGCTCTCTCCTCTCCTATTTAACATCTACATGAAGCCGCTGGGTGAGATCATTCGTTCCCATGGGGTGCGGTACCATCAGTACGCGGATGACACTCAGTTGTACATCTCGGCCCATGGGGACCCCAGTGATGCCGTCAAAGTCCTTTCCAGATGCCTGGAAGCTGTGGGGGTCTGGATGGGGGCTAACGGGCTACAACTGAATCCCAGCAAGACTGAGTGGCTATGGATAGGGGGTCCTGCGTTAACCCGGGAGCTACCATCGTTGGTTCTGGATGGGGCTATTTTGCCCCAGACAGACCCGGTGCGCAACTTGGGTGTCCTCCTGGATTCACGGCTACTGCTAGAGGAACAGGTGGCGGCTGTGACCAGGAGGGCTTTCGCCCAACTTCGGGTGATCTGCCAGTTGCGCCCACTCCTGGACCGGGACTCCTTGCTCATGGTCACTCACGCTCTGGTTACCTCCAGACTAGATTATTGCAATGCGCTCTACATGGGGCTGCCCTTGACGACCATTCGGAGGCTATAGCTGGTCCAAAATGCGGCAGCCCGGGTGGTGATGGGGTGTGGGCGTTATGCCCGTGCTTTGCCACTGCTCCGGGAGCTGCACTGGTTGCCAGTTTGTCTCCGGGTGCAATTCAAGGTGCTGGTTTTGACCTTTAAAGTCCTATATGGTAGTGGGCCGGGTTACCTAAGAGACCGCATCGCCCTGAGGACGTCTGTCCGTCCAACCAGAGCGGACCGGAGGGGCTCTCTAATTGTTCCATCAGCCAGAGGGGCTCGCCTCTCTGGCACAAGGAGGAGAGCCTTCTCCGTGTCTGCACCGGCCCTCTGGAACCTCCTGCCAACAGAGCTACGTCTTCGGACGGAATTGCTGCCTTTCAGAAAAGATCTTAAAACCTGGCTGGCGGGACAAGTGTGGGGTGCAGGTGGAAGGGTAACCGCCATTGGGTGGTTGGTGTAGAAGAACTCTTCCCCATGGTGCCTTTGGATCCTGCAGCCCTTGTTTTTCGGGGGTGGGTAGTTTTAACTGTTTTAACTGTTTTTAACTTGTGTTTTTAACTTTTATTGTGAACCGCCCTGAGTTGGCTTTGGCCGAGTGAGCGGTATATAAATGTGATAATTAAATTAAATTAAATTAAATACTAGTGTTAACCATGAGAAAATTCTGCAAATATTCCCTGAAGGTCTTTATGGGTAACATCAGCAAGCAATTTGTTGTTGTTTTTCAGTCAAACAGTCGAGTCCAACCCTTTGCGACCCCATGGACCATCGTGCGCCAGGCTCCTCTATCTTCTACCATCCTCATCAGCCCACTCAAATCTACACCCATTGCATCTACAAAGCCATCTATTCACCTCAACTTCTAGTGTCCCCTCCTATCTTTCCCAGCATCGAGGCCTTCTCTAGTGAGTCCTCTCTTCTAATTTGGTGGCCAAAGTACTTCAGTTTTATCTTCAGTATTTGTCCCTCTAATGAGCAGTCAGGGTTGATTTCCTTCATGATTGACTGATTTGTTCTCCTCGCAGTTCAGGGGACTCTCAAGAGTCTCCTCCAGCACCACAATTCAAAGGTGTCTATTATTCTTCACTCAGCCTTCCTTATGGTGCAGCTCTCACAGCCATACATTACTATTGGGAATACCATTGCTTTGACTATGTGAACTTTTGTCGGCAAGGTGATGTCTCTACACTTTATTATGCTACCTAGGTTTCTCATTGCCTGTCTCCCAAGATGTGTCTCTTTATTTTGTGGCTGCAATCACCATCTGCAGTGATCTTAGATCCCAGGAAAGTAAAGTCTGTTACCATGTCCATTCCTTCCCCTTCTATTTGCCAGGGAGTGATGGGGCCAGTTGCCATGATCTTGGTTTTTTGATGTTGAGTTTCAGAACAGCTTTTGCACTCTCCTCTTTCACCCTCATCAAGAGGCTCTTTATGTTTTCTTCACTTTCCGCCATTAGGTTAGTATCATCTGCATATCTCAGGTTGTTGAAGTTTCTCCCACCAATCTGAATTCCAACTTGTGCTTTGTTCAGCCCTATGTTACGCATGATATATTCTGCACACAAGTTAAATAAACAGGGTGACAATATATAGCCTTGTCGTACTCCTTTTCCTGTTCTAAACCAATCAGCATTTGCATATCTATATAAAAGCAATTTGTTAGCTGGAGAGAAAAACATACAAAGAAGAGATCAATGTATGGACTGCTATGCAATGTACTATATATCCAGAACTGATCATCTTATTAGTCACACAGATATGTGCTAGTGAATGGGAAGCAACCATCCACATGACATGTCAGCACCAGGGCAAACAATGATTGGCGGGTGGGGATCATAGTTGTCTTTTTATGTGTTTATCACTGAGAAAACCAGGCTGTATTCTACATGCCACAGCTAACATTTTCAAAGGGGCACAAATAAGGAATTTGTATGTTTGCTTTTCTGCCTCTAATTGGAAATATTCAGTCATGCAATGTTACACTTAGAGTTCTCTAAGGAGAAGAAAAAGAGTAAAATAACAAAGCGAGGATTAAATTTTTCAGATAACTAAAGTTTGACATTGCTTGTGCCAATAAAAAAATACTGGTTTGCCAAATGTGCTAATGCCTCTTTGGGGTGTATTTTTATAAACAATATGCACACTGTGAAGAAAGGGACCCCATAAGGATTAACATCTTGCTGGAAAAGAGGAAAAGGGAAAACAACTGGTCTCAAGGTGTTAATTAATAGAGAAAAGGGAGATAGGATATTGGCTGCTGTTCCCCTTAACTTTTGCTGCTGGGGCCAACCTCTGGGACAGCAAGGCACCAGATGATGATTAAAGAGATTCACCTGGGCTGCAGATGAGTAGGCAGGATAGGGGGCTGTATTTGGGGGAAATTTCCTACAGCTTTGGTGCTCTATTCCTGACTGGCCAAGTAAGATCAGGTGAGAAGAAAATGGGTATGAGTAGTGGTTAGGACAAGCATGTTGGCTAGTTTTTGGCTATCCTAGTGTGACCAGGTCCAGAGGAGTGGTCTTCTTACCAAGGGGATCCTCACAAGTTCAGTGCCCGCAGAGCTTAGATTACTTTAGTGCAGGAGTTCTCATCCTTTTAAAGTAGGGGGCCAGGTCACACTCCCTCAAACAGCTTTGGGGGCCGGATGGACTTTTTTTGCCCTTCCTGCACCACATAGCACTTTTCCTAGTGTGGTGGAGACAGTGGGAGGCCACATGAAATGGTACCACAGGTCACATCTGGCCCACGGGCCACAGGTTGAGAATCCCTGCTTTAGTGGCACATTGGGATAGCAGGCATTCAGCTGCAGAGGCTTCGGAAGTTTCTCCATTTTGTCCTCTTCTTTCTTTTATGGACAAATTTTGCTGAACCCAAAAGTACATCTGATGCTCTACTTTGGCTTGATTGGAAACACAGTATTTTACTTTTCTACCCTGAGTCCCTGTGTTTGTGGACATCAGTGTGTTTTGATTTTTCTGTACCCTGCTTTTCCCTTTATTACTCCACCCTTTATTATTTTTTAAATAAAGTAAATTTTTAACAGCCAATTTTGAGTCTTTGGTTTCACCGAGCGCTTCAAGGTAACTAAAACCAGACTTTGGCTCTGAGGGTTAGCCGGAGTGTTAAGGAGGAAGTTACTGTTTGGGTCAAGTACCAAGAAGGGTGAGGGCAGGGGCACACACAACCTTACCCAAGTGAGCCTTCCTCCAGCCAGGGAGCAGAGGTATGGGCAGAATGGAGAGAGAGTCCCATAGGCTAGGTACTCGGGTAGGTTTCTACACTTCCACATATACATTTCCTCCTCCATGAGGGCTTCCTTGCCTGTTCATATGGTAGTCACTGGATGTTTAAGGGGAAGCTTTCTGCTCCCCCAATTTCCAACAATCTTTGGAAGATAATTTTTCTGCAACTAGCTGGAATGAGAAACAGCAACTTTACCTATGGGATCAGCGAGGATTAAGAGGAGTGAAAACATTTTTTAGACTACAGAATATACCATGGCCAACCCTAGCATTAACCAGAGTAAGGCCCTAGGCAGCAAGGTGTCACAAAACAGCAGAAACTGGTTGTTTATTTGATTTACTATGGTTGTAGCTTTACTGTTAAGTTTGAAGAGAAGACTGTGTAGGATTTACCATATCAGTTGCTAACATTTTTTTAATAAGATGTTGACTGAGTGATCTGCACTGAATTAGAGGAAGATGGATATGGCGTTTGCTTCTCTTCCCCAGGAAACAACATTTCTTAGAGTAGCTCTGAAGAGTGCTGTCTCTCTCCACCTCTACTTGCAGTGGGAAACCTATGACACCAGCAGCCATGCTGTCTTAGTGAAGAAGAGGAAGATTATTTGAGGTTCACCTGAATGTAAATAAAACTCCCCTTGAGACCTGTGCAAAGATCTAAAGTTCCCACTCCTATGGGCAAGGAATATAAGGGCCAAGCTAACATTTATTCCTAGTTTCAAGACTGAAGACCACTAAATAATTTGTTTAAGCTTAATTCATTTAAGGAACCAGTTTAATTTGCTTCAGCAAAGAAATATGAAACATGCATTTAAGAAAATGGTCTTAATAAAGCAACCATGAGTCTTCTGTTTTAATTTCACATTGTTAATACTACTGACGTAGAGGGGGATAACTACTTATTTCTCTAGGAACTCGTAAAGCTGGCAACTCAATAGTTGGGCACCATACATTTTAGATAAATAGTCTTTAAGATGATTCTCAAGCTGGTAAGAAAAATGCTACTTCCAGTCCCCCATGTAATGGCTCCTTCCCCCTCTCTCACTTCCCTTTCAACTTATTGATTGAATTCTGTACCTTTTGATCACAAATAGTTTCATCATGTTTGAAGTTGTATTTGTACTTTGCCTGAAAAAAATTCAATACAACTAGTAACAATAGGAAAAATTGCTGCACTATACATTAGATGAAAATTTTGTGCATTAACTCATATAATACAGTAGAGTCACAGCTGGATAATGAGATTCTTTTGTAGAAAGAAGGAACTGGCAGAGTAGCAACTCACAAATGGGCTCAGCCAAATCCCAATCTCCATAAAGAATTAGCTGTGTTGCTGATACCAAGCAGGCTATATGCTTATAGAGCAAGCCATATAAGTATTCAATACATGTAAATCTCCCTATTTAGGAATGTTGCATGCAACTTCTGTGTCCATGATTCCAAAAATCAGGAAAAAGCCCCACATATTTTTAAAATATTATGCCTAAAATGTCAGCAGTTAAAAAAAAAACAGTTGCCAAATAGCAAGAAGGTCAATCTGAATGGTGACAACATCAATGACAGCAGTCAAGATCTCAGGATACAAGATCCCAAAATACAGGATCCTACTCTTGAGTTCATTACCATTCAAAAAAAGATATCAAGCAAGGGGAAATCTCAGAATCCGACTCCTGTTTTCATCAGTTAACCACTTCTCACCCAAATACAGAGCAAATGTCAAAGCTATTTTCCAACAAGTTTTGTCATTTTATGTATTAGGAATGTAGTTTCCTCTCCCTTGAACTTAGACTGCACCAACCCCTAACCAGTTTGCTATTTCACCCAAACAAGTTATTTTTCTAAATGAGGCAGAAGTTCCCGCAAGCACCTCTTTCCATCTCTGGTAGAAAAAAAAATAGATCAATCACATAGCAAATAATTAATAACCTGTGGCCCAAAATGTGTGGACATGTCTCACTCTAACTAATCTGTCCCCACATATGTAGACGACTCCTCAGGGTGGATTTTAGGCTGAGAGATAGCAAAAGACCTTCAGGTGACCCAACATAGCACATGGATGGGGTAAGGATTTGAACTCAGGGGTTCTTGGGTCCAAGAATGCAACCTCCAGACTTACACAGATGCCTCAGGCTGAAAGACTGGAGGGGGAAAAGATGGCAACATTATTTGCACAGAGAAACTATAAAGCTCAAGCATAAAAACAACAACCTCTGGATGTACTAAATTACATCAGATAAGTAACAGGACTTAAAGGACTTCAGCTAGGACTGAAGGTGATTCATTTGGCAAAAGGACAAAGCCTATCCTGAAAGAAAACCTGGGAGATCAAAATAGATGGTGCCTGAACAGAACCCTAAGGTTTCCATCAGTGAAAAGTAAAGCATGTGTAAAGCATCCATTTTTCTGAGCGCAAATTTGGGACCAGAGGGAGGACCCTTGTGATATTACAGCCTCTACTGTCTGTACAACAAGAGAGCACCTGGGTTTCACCACTCATAAGAACATAAGAACAGCCTTGCTGGAACAGGCCACAGCCCATCCAGTCCAGCATTCTGTCTCACACAGTGGCTCACCATTTCCTTCAGGGTATTCCCAAGGAGATGCCTTCACCTGATTAGGATTCCCTGGAAATGGCATGGAAAGATATCCTGCCTATCTCTCCAACCCAGAGGTTGTCCTTAGATATCCATAATTATAGCCATTGATACCCTTGTCCTCCATGAACTTGTCTAATCCTTTCTTAAAGCTGTCAAGACTGACAGCTGTCACCACTTCTTCTGGCAGGGAGTTCCATAGACCAGTAATCCTCTGGGTGAAAAAGTACTTTCTCTTATTTGTTTGAGAACTAGTACCCAAAAGTTTCATGGAGTGTCCCCTAGTTTGTTATGTGATAGGGAAAACAGTTTTTCCTTATCTACTTTGTCCACACCGTGCATGATTTTATAAACTTCAATCAGGTCACCTCTTAGACACCTCGCAATTCATGCATCTACCTTCATTCAAAAGGCATGACAGATCCAAGTGCATGTGCTCCTTTGCTCCCTGTTGTGCAGTGGCAATTCATATTTGCATGGCACAAATGAGCCCTGGCATTGGCTGGAAATGTGTAGAGTAAACATTATAGATATGCTAAAAAAATTAAACTTTTTCTTTTTCTAGTATTTAAATCTGTCTTCCCACCCATGATCCTGGAAACAGTAGCAATTCATAGGCATCAGCCCCTACCCTGAGACTTACAAATCCTAGCCACAAAGTATACTCAGAATGTATGTTCCTTTTAGTTCTTTTATTTAATAGTCAATAGTCTCAGTAAGCAAAATATCGTTACCTGATTATCTCAACAGAAATCCACAACTTTGATTTTTCAAGGGACTAGCACTACACAACATGGAAAATGGAAATACTTTATCCAATAAGAAATAAGTGGAGATAATTTGTGTAAGATTAAATGAAGGTCTGACCGAAGATCCCCAAGAAACACCCGAAGGCATTAATTGACCAGAATTGTTTTCTGCTGAGCTAAATGTCCATCTTGTTAAAAAGGAAGAGAGAATGCAAGCGCGGCGCCAAAATGGCCGCCGCGCCCTTTGCGGGCCCCCCCCACAGGACAGAGAATCCGGGTAGTTAGGGGCGTGGCCAGCTCCCTTATAAAAGGGATGGCCACGAGGCAGCCGAGCTGCCATTTTACCTCAGCGACGGAGCGGAGAAGTATTTTCCCCTGTGTCTCCGTCGCGCTTTAGCCTACCGGGAAGCCTTTTTGGTAGCGGTTCTGCCTTGCTGGCTTCCCTTCTTGCTGCGGTGGAGATGCCTTCGAAGAAAAAGGCAGCTTCTAGTGCAGCTCGCGCTGTTAGGAGGCGCAACCCAGGTCGGAGGACCGCGGTGCCGCCTCCTCAACAGCCGCCTTTGCCGGCCCCTGCCGGGGCCAGCGGAATGGGGTCTATTGCCCCTTGGCCCGATCAGAGTGCGGGCGTGGAAGGCGTTCCGGCCCGCGGCCCGCGAGCGGTGGACACCGCTCCTGCACCTGCCCACCCTGTTGGGCCTACTCATCTTGGGTCGCAGCCTCCCCCGGAGCCCTCTAGCCTTGGGGGGTGGTGCGGCCCCCTGCCTTGGCAGGTTTCTCCACCGACCCTGCCGGGCTTCGGTGCTGGCCAATGGCCATATTCGGGTCCTGGGGTACAGGGACCTGCACCCGCGCCTGGACCAGGCGGGCCGGCCGGCCCTTTGCCCCTGGTCAACATGGACACCTTATTGGCCCGCATCGCGGCCCTGGAAGCGTCGTTGGCTCGGGCCAGTCAGGCGGGCGCCCCCTTCGGGGTCCCTTTTGAGGCGATGTCGGCAGGAGGACAACAGCCGGCAGGGAGGGTCGAGCTGCTGCAGGCGCGTGGCGCGGTTTCGGCCACTGCCTCGCAGCTCCCCAGCCAGCAGCCAGGTGCGGGTCAAGCCCCGGTAATGAGCTCTACGTCGGTCGTGAGCTCCGACGCCCCCAGTGGGCCGGAACCCCCGGTGGGGGCGGCCCGCGGGGGTGCGGCATGTGAGTATACGGTGCAAGCGAGTACATCCACACACATCCCCAATATGGGGGGGGTTTTCAATGGCCTTGGCCTCGCGCGGGTGGTGCGGGGGCCACGCTATCGGCAACCCACCCGGCGACGACGACTGCCACCTTGGGCACTGGGGTGGGTACTTGTTCTTACACTCCGGGGAATGTGTTGGGGGTGGCTGGTTTAGCTCAGGCCCCTTTTCCTAGGCCGGCTGTGCCTTTTTCGGCTTTGCCGACGGCGGGGTATTCCTTGCCACTAGGTGATCACTTGGCACAGACTACCAGAGAAAAGATATGGCGGGGGGAATACGTAGATATCTTCTCACTCCTGAACAGAGAGCCCACCAAGGAGGAAAGGGAGGGACAGGATGAGAAGGACAAGGAGCAGGCACGCCGCCGTAAGCTGCCGCGTACCTGGGCCAATTGGCTCCCCGCTTATTTAATATACATGGCGGTGTATTTGAGGGCGCGGCCGGATTTAGCTATTCCCATGGTCCAATATTTGGACAATATATACAGGGCAATGGTTGATTTCCCGGGCCCCTCATGGCTAGCATATGATGAGGAATTCCGTATGAGGATTCCCCTCCACCCCGAGATGAGATGGGATGAGCCGTGCCAGAGGCTTTGGCTCTTGTATATGACGCCTACACGCCCTGCCCCGGGAGATAGATACCATTGCGGACATGCGGTCCAGCGAGCGGCTCCAGCGCAGGTTACCCGCCAGGCGGCGGGGCAGGGGGTTCCAGCCCGCCTGCTGTGCTGGACTTTCTCGTCCAATGGTTCCTGCAATAGAAAGAATTGCAGGTATAAGCATGAGTGTCCCACATGTTCGGGCCCCCACGCAGCCTCTGCCTGTCCCAGACCTGGGGGGGCACGAGGCAGAGGGAGGGGTGGACAGTGGGCTGGCAAGACTGCCTCGGATGGAGCTGGTTCTCCAAAAGGCCCCCTCCCCAATTAATGTGGACATGCTGGAGCGTTGGCTCGCATCGTACCCGAAGGGGGAGGATGGGGAGTATCTCCTTCAGGGTTTTAAGCAGGGATTCCGTATTCCTTTCATGGGTGTTAGGTCCCCTCAGGATGCCCCCAACCTGTTATCCCTCAGAGGGAGGGAGGATGTGGCTGCGGCCAGCATTAAGAAGGAGTTAGATGCGGGCAGGGTCGCTGGACCTTTCCCTGCACCCCCGTTTCCCAATTTTAAGGTGTCGCCACTGGGCTTGGTCCCCAAAAAGTCCCTAGGCGAGTTTCACCTTATTCATCATTTGTCCTACCCAGCCGGCCGATCGGTCAATGATGCTATTCCTGATGACCTCTGTTCAGTCAGGTATACATCGTTTGACCATGCATTGCGCATGGTACGCTCGTGTGGCCCGGGTGCCTTGCTGGCCAAGTGTGACATTAAGTCGGCTTTTCGCCTCTTGCCAGTGCATCCGGGCGACTTTGAGTTGCTGGGTTTTAAATTTAAGGGTGAATATTATTTTGATAAGGCCATGCCTTTTGGCTGCTCCATATCATGCTCGGCATTCGAGCGTTTTAGTACCTTCCTAGAGTGGGCTTTCGCCCGCAGGTCAGGGTCCCGGTCTGTAGCCCATTACCTGGATGATTTTTTATTCGGGGGTGATCGGGGCTGGGACACGTGCACACGTCTCCTCAACACATTTCAGACGCTAATGGAGGAACTTGGTGTCCCTTTAGCGCCCGAAAAGACCAAGGGCCCATCTACCAAGCTAGTATTCCTGGGGGTTGAGATTGACACAGTAGTGTAGGCTTCTAGGTTACCGGAGGATAAGGTGTCCAGGATAGTGGCCCTTATCTCGGAATTGCTGGCCAAGCGTAAGGCATCCCTGAGGGAACTGCAGATGCTACATGGTCACCTCAATTTTGCCTGCAGGGTGGTCATACTGGGCAGGGCTTTTGCCTGCCGCTTATGCGACGCCATGGCAGGGTTATCCAGGCCCCACCACAGAGTTAGGCTTACCCGGGGTATCAGGGCAGACATGTTTGTCTGGTTGCAATTCCTGAGGGAGTTCAATGGGGTCTCATTTTGGAGGTCTGACCTCCTGGCATCCCCCAATTTCCAGATCCAGTCTATGCCTCAGGATCCCTGGGTTATGGGATGTACTTCAATGGGAAGTGGGCCTATGGTGGGTGGCCACCGGCATGGGCAGGCACAGGTCGCCTGCGGGATCTCACATACCTGGAATTTTTCCCTATTCTGGGGGCTTTGATGCTATGGGGCGAACAGTGGGCTAATTCGGTGGTGCATTTCTGGTGCGACAATGCTGCTGTTGTCCACATTGTCAATGCACAGACTTCCAAATCGCCCAGGGTTATGGAACTAGTGCGCCATTTTGTGCTGCGCTGCCTGCGCCTCAACGTCTTGTTCAGGGCCAGGCATGTTCCTGGGATTAATAATGATATTGCTGACGCTTTGTCCCGCCTGCAGATCTCCCGGTTCCGCGCCTTGGCCCCGGATGCGGAGGAATTTCCCTCGCCACTCCCGGACGAGATCTGGACTATTGGCAAGGAGAGGTGAACCAGGCGATTGGCCTGTCACTAGCGCCACGCACGCGTAAGGCGTACCAACAAGCATTCAATTCTTACAGGGCATTTTCGGCTCAATGTCATCTGCCAGAGACCTGGCCTATCCCGGTGGACCATGTTCTGCGGTTCATGGTTCACCTGCATGCACAGGGCCTCGCACCTCGCACCATAGCATCCAAGCTCTCGGCGTTGGCTTTTATGGCCAAAGTGGGAGGTCATGTGGATACCACCTCTGACTTCCGTGTGAGACATGTTTTGGAGGGGTGGGTGCGCGAGCGCGGGCGTTGCCCGGACGACCGGCACCCTATTTCCCCTGGGGTTCTTACCCAGTTGGCCCGGGGCTGGCCAGGCCTCTGTTTTGATCATTATGAGGCAGCCCTTTTCCATGCAGCCACAACGGTGGCATTTTTTGGAGCACTCCGCGTCAGCGAACTCGTGATGCTGTCTAAGGCGGATGCAAGTGGTAGGGCACTGGAACTCGAAGATGTCTATGTAGCCAAAGACTGGGCCCAGTTGAGGATACGCTCCTCTAAAACAGATCAGCATGGCGTGGGCAGTGGTGTAAGACTGCTACGTTGTTCTTTGGCAGACATCTGTCCGGTTGGTGCCCTACAGGAATTCCTGGCACTGCGTGGCATGCACCACGGCCCGTTTTTCTGTCACCAAGATGGGTCTCCCCTTACTAAATTTCAGTTTTGGAAGGTGACAGCCAGAGCCCTCACCAGGGTGGGCCTACCAGGTGCCCGTTATGGCACACATTCGTTCCGTATTGGTGCAGCCTCTACAGCAGCTGCTTTTGGGTACTCTGGGGCTGACATACGCAGCATGGGGAGGTGGGGCTCGCAATGTTTTCAGTTTTATGTGCGCCCACTCCCGCCATGAGTACCAATCCAGTCACCTTACCGCCTTTTTCTCAATTTTCTTACAGACCCTGGGTGTCGTATTACACCGGTGACAGTATGGCTGGTGGGCCACAGCTATGTGCACAGGGCAGCGCGTTACGCTGCGGCGACAGAGTGGGGACCCCGACTGGGACTGGGTGAACACGCCAGTCTCACATGGCATGGTAAGCCTGGGATGTTATGGCGGGAGCTGCGGCCTTTCCTTTTTTCTGGCCTGGGTGCTGACCCGCCTGACATTCTCATTATCCACCTGGGGGGCAATGATTTGGGCCAGGTCACCGGCTTATCGCTCAAGCATGCGATTTGCGAGGAACTCGCCTACTTGCATTATGTCTGGCCTGCCACAACCCTGGTGTGGTCGGACATTGTTCCGCGCCATTCTTACAGAGGGGGCGTTAACCTCATGGCCCTTGACCGTGCTAGGCGCACGGTCAATAGGGCGGTGGCGCGGTTTCTTGCCGACAGGGCTTGGGGACGGGTCAGTCATCACCCCGATATTAGCCTGCAAAATTATGACTTGTACGCAGGGGATGGGGTCCATCTGTCGCGAGGAGGTATGGACCTCCTGTTGGGTGATTGGCGAGCAGGCCTGTTGACCGAGCTGACGGTCTGGGGGGGGGGGGGGGCGTCAGGTCTTCTTTGAAGCCCCTCCGTGTGGCGGGTAGCACTGGTAAGGTAAACAGTATGACCCACAAGTATCCGGCAGGTTCGCAATTGACTGGACAACACTAGACAGGAATAAATTAGTTAAACGTTGTCCGGTCAACGACGAACCAGGCGATGGGGTGATGACGATTGCTAACCAGCATGCATCACCCCTGTGATTTCACGGATACGCGTCAGAGGGTGGGGTCATGAGTTAGTTATTGACTACGGTCAACAATTTGTTTGTTGTCAACAAACAAATTGATACAAATTGATACATTGTAACCAATTGCCGTTGGCAATTTTGGGGTGGTACCTTACCAGTGTTACTTCGGCCTGCTTGCCTTATGAATTATGATTGGTCGTTTTACCAATACAAATTTATAATTCGGACTAGGGCATTGAATCAATAAATGTGGCCCGGTGCTGTTATCCACTTTCAATGTTGTCTGTGTCCGTTATTGGGGGGGTGCGCCTGCAATGCAAGCGCGGCGCCAAAATGGCCGCCGCGCCCTTTGCGGCCCCCCCCCACAGGACAGAGAATCCGGGTAGTTAGGGGCGTGGCCAGCTCCCTTATAAAAGGGATGGCCACGAGGCAGCCGAGCTGCCATTTTACCTCAGCGACGGAGCGGAGAAGTCTTTTCCCCTCCACCCCCTCCCTAGTTAACAGTGTGATATTTTGGTCGCTTCGGGGCCGGGTGGGAATTTTTGGCTGGGACCCATATTGGCTTCCGGGTCCTGGCTTTTTTGCCCATCCCACACTGTTGCTATGGTTTGATATAGGGGTCTTTCTGCGTTCATACCGTTGACTTTGGTCACATTGGCGGGTAGCACTGGTAAGGTAAACAGTATGACCCACAAGTATCCGGCAGGTTCGCAATTGACTGGACAACACTAGACAGGAATAAATTAGTTAAACGTTGTCCGGTCAACGACGAACCAGGCGATGGGGTGATGACGATTGCTAACCAGCATGCATCACCCCTGTGATTTCACGGATACGCGTCAGAGGGTGGGGTCATGAGTTAGTTATTGACTACGGTCAACAATTTGTTTGTTGTCAACAAACAAATTGATACAAATTGATACATTGTAACCAATTGCCGTTGGCAATTTTGGGGTGGTACCTTACCAGTGTTACTTCGGCCTGCTTGCCTTATGAATTATGATTGGTCGTTTTACCAATACAAATTTATAATTCGGACTAGGGCATTGAATCAATAAATGTGGCCCGGTGCTGTTATCCACTTTCAATGTTGTCTGTGTCCGTTATTGGGGGGGTGCGCCTGCAATGCAAGCGCGGCGCCAAAATGGCCGCCGCGCCCTTTGCGGCCCCCCCCCCACAGGACAGAGAATCCGGGTAGTTAGGGGCGTGGCCAGCTCCCTTATAAAAGGGATGGCCACGAGGCAGCCGAGCTGCCATTTTACCTCAGCGACGGAGCGGAGAAGTCTTTTCCCCTCCACCCCCTCCCTAGTTAACAGTGTGATATTTTGGTCGCTTCGGGGCCGGGTGGGAATTTTTGGCTGGGACCCATATTGGCTTCCGGGTCCTGGCTTTTTTGCCCATCCCACACTGTTGCTATGGTTTGATATAGGGGTCTTTCTGCGTTCATACCGTTGACTTTGGTCACATTGGCGGGTAGCACTGGTAAGGTAAACAGTATGACCCACAAGTATCCGGCAGGTTCGCAATTGACTGGACAACACTAGACAGGAATAAATTAGTTAAACGTTGTCCGGTCAACGACGAACCAGGCGATGGGGTGATGACGATTGCTAACCAGCATGCATCACCCCTGTGATTTCACGGATACGCGTCAGAGGGTGGGGTCATGAGTTAGTTATTGACTACGGTCAACAATTTGTTTGTTGTCAACAAACAAATTGATACAAATTGATACATTGTAACCAATTGCCGTTGGCAATTTTGGGGTGGTACCTTACCAGTGTTACTTCGGCCTGCTTGCCTTATGAATTATGATTGGTCGTTTTACCAATACAAATTTATAATTCGGACTAGGGCATTGAATCAATAAATGTGGCCCGGTGCTGTTATCCACTTTCAATGTTGTCTGTGTCCGTTATTGGGGGGGTGCGCCTGCAAAGAGAGAGTGGTGCAGTTATTCACACACATGCAGCCAGAAGTAAGAAGACCTCTGATCTGCACAAGTGCTTGACCTCTACAGGAGGTTGGTAATGTCATTTCATGTCACTGTTGCAACTAAAAGGGAAGAATATACTCTATCATGAAACCCTCCAGGTGGGAGAATTCACATTTGTAGGCCAGCTGTTCATGACTCCTGAAAGCCAAGCCACATGGGAAATGCATACAATCTATGCCAGAAAGATCAGAAAGACCTTATTGGCCTTTAAGGGAAGTGGCAGGTGCATAGTTCTACCATCCAAAGCGGATGCTGTGCTCAGAGACTGCTGCCTTGTAGCAAGCTAACTAATATGCCATTTGTATTCTCTGGGGTGGCAATGAGGACGAAAATGTCCAAAAAACGAAAGAAAAAAAAGGCAATACACAGAGTTGGGCAGGCTTTTCTGGAATCTGGCCTATCTTTCAACTCAATGAGAAACACACGTGAAAACTAGCTTTTTTCAGGCTAGTCTGAAAATCACCAAAACCAAACTAATGGTAAAGTAGCTAGTCTGCAGCCTCAGCTGTAGTATAAAACTCTAAGTATGCCTGAGTTTAAACACATCCTATTATTTATGCTAGAATGTGCTAAATTTATCAAACCCATTCTTTCTTATTCATATTCTAAAATAGATGAAGAAATAAAATTTACATTAAAAGCACATTAATGCTTCACGATTCCCCAAACCCATATATGAGATATATGGGAATTACATGATTTTTAAGTATTCAAGTAAATTAAATGGGATTCCCTGGGTAGTCAGCAAAGCATTTAGAGACATAAAGCTCAATCTGAATTTTAACTACAGTGTCTATTAGGAATCTCTGAACTATCTGTTATTTATTCATCTGATTACTAAGCTTAGTTTTACTATTAAAAGAGAGTTTCATTCTACAATGTCCTTTTCTTTAGAATTTACTGCTTCACAGACAATATGTATGCTTGAACATGGCAGCAAAAATTACAAGTCAGAACAATTAAGTGCCTAATAATTTCCACTGATGTATTTTAAAAAATTATTTATTTATTTATTGTTATATTTATATACCACCTTCCTCACCCTAAGGGGGGAACCAAGGTGGTTTACAAGTAATAAGGTATTACTAGAGTCGGGATATATCAGGATAAAAACGTATCCTCCACGATATCGTGGGAGGAATGAAGGCTGCAGATGAGGCAGGAAACCTTTGTGCCACATCTAGCCCACAGATGGAGGTTCCTTATTTCGCCATTTGAGGCTTTAAAGAGCTTTCAAAATATGTGCTGTGTGTTCACACACTGAAGAAAATGTGATCAAAGGGTAAATAAACCTATTCACGCTCCCTGTGTTTTCTGTGGTAAATAGTAGTGTTTTATACTGTTTTCCACCACATGGCTCTTCCTAGGGTTGCGGTGGCAGTGGGGATGAGGGATATGAAATGGCATTGTGGGCCCCATCCAGCTCACGGGCCACAGCTTGAGAATCCCTGATCTACATATCTATATTTCTACCAATCTCAACTCAGAAATTTCAGCAAGTAGTTTTAAAGGGGTACTTTTAAAAGCCTTAGGATCAGCCTTACACTTTTCCTAGCAGCGTAAACTGTTAACAGTATAAACAAAGCTTCAAAGTTTAACAATTATGTCATTATCTCCTGTCATTTCCCAAAGCCTGCCTTAGGCCCTCGGTTAATTCATTCAAGCAACCATTGACACATTTTAGCGAAGAAAGACTGAAAATGCAAAATGCAAAGACTGAAAAATAAACTCATTACCAAATGTCTAATCACACAATGACGATGTTTTCACTTTTACAGAACACAGTTTTTCAGCAGCAGATCTAAATATCAGGAATTTTCAGTCATCCAGTGGGAAATGCCACACTGACTCACGTGATTTCTAATCTGTGTCTACTATACTAACCAACCACTGACCTTCTACATCCCCACCTGTCATGGGGCCATGTATACATTATTGCCATAAAATCTATCTCACTCTTATATCTGAAGAAGTGGACTGGATCCATGAAAGCTCACATTAACATGTAGCAGTTATTCTTTTTTATTATTATTAAAAATTTTAGTGAATTTTTCAAAAATATATAAACATACAATAACAATACATCATAAAAATACATATATTTTCCGGCGTATAAGACGACTGGGCGTATAAGACGACCCCCAACTTTTCCAGTTAAAATATAGAGTTTGGAATATACTTGCCGTATAAGACAACCCCTCTTCCAATGCACACCAAATAAAGATTAACCCACACTCAACCAAGACACGCAGCCCTCCGAGTCGAATGGGCAGGTTCTGGTGGAGAGCCAATCCACGCTCATGTTCTCCTCCTCAAGGTACAGGAAGATGTGTGCAGCTTGCTTCCCCTTGCTTCATACTCCCCGCACAGAGCAGGGACTCGGCCGCGGCACCCCCCACCATATGCGCCGGACATATGAAGCAAGGGGAAACAAGCTGCAGTTAGGTACCTGTCCTATAAGACGACCCCCGACTTTGGCACAGATTTTTCGGGGTTAAAAAGTAGTCTTATACAGTATTTTTAACAGAGAATAACTAACATATTTGATAGTTGATCCCATACATTTTTATACTCATCTTTATAATAAAACATCCCATATTGAAAACTGGTTTAGTAGTTAACTTCTCTCCTACTTCCAAAATTGTTCCCAAAAATCTTTATTTATTGCTACCACTAAATCCATTCGCGATATACCATTCGATGATAGTTTAATATAGGTACAACCATCAAAATCCAAATTACACATATAATACACCCTGTGATTTATTTACATTGCCCTGGAAAGCTCACAGTATCTCATTATTTACCTCCAAAAACTACTTTGTTCTGGTACAGGTCTGTTTCTTTCTGGCCCCACAATGGAGTGATCCATGAAAAGTTTCCAAATATTCCAAAATCTGTTCTCTTTCAACTTCTCTCTTTTTTCTTTTTTTCTCCCATGTCACTTTATCATTCAATGCTAAATTCCACATTTCTTTATACCATTCCTCGGTTTGTATTATTACTTCATTTTTCCAATGTCTAGCAATACATTGTCTACCAGCTGTCAACATTATCTCTAATAACTCCTTTTCCTCCTTGTTTAAATTCATCCCATCCACATCTGTAAGCATAATGGTACCTGATACCAGTTTGATCTTTTTACCCAATATTTCATTAATCTCTTTTTCTATTCTATCCCAAAAATCCTTTATTATTTTACAACCCCACCACATATGTTCATATGGTATCTTTACATCTCCAGCATGAATTATCCTTTTTATTATCAATCTAATGCAACCTCACTGGTGTCAGATACCATCTCCACAGCATTTTGTAATTATGCTCTTTAATTCTAACTGACATAGTTCTCATTATCCACTTTTTCCATTTATTTCTCCATACATCTTTTTCTATCTTTATATTCAAATCCTGCTCCCACTTCAATTTTAGGTCCTCCTGTGGGTCGCCCTCCCTATTTATCAAAAGATAGATTTTACTTACTAGGCCCTTAATATTTCTGTCACCTTTCCTAATTTTTAACACTAATTCTTCAAACTCCGTCTTTTCTCTGTCTATATCTAGTTCTCTTACATATTTACCATTCCAATTATTGACCGTCATTATCTGAAACCAATTCAATTTCAACTGTTCAAACAACTTTTTCTTCCTACTTTCAACTCTACAAATCAGTAACCAGTCTTTCATCAGGAAAACATCATTTTCTTCCAATATTTCCTTTATTTCTTTATTTCTTTTTAATGGAAAACAGGCCATATCTGCTAGTTCCAAAATTGGGGAGAAATTTGGTGCCAAATCATTCTTCAACCTTTTCCACACGCCCATAACTCCCTTCATCATTATATTATTGATAGTTATCTTTCCTACCTTTGCTCCCAGAAAGATCCTTTTACCTATCTTCTTAAAATCTTTCATCTCCAACTCCTCCCATATCGTTTTTTCTCTTGCCAAGATCTTCACTACATTCTTAATTTGAAAAGCACGATTACGCCAGTAGAGTCGGCATTCCTAAGACACCTTCTTTCTGAGGTAGGTACCATAATTTTTTTTTTTGGTAATCTAGACATTTTACCTCGATTACAAAAATTATTGAACAACTTTTGAAACTCATTAATTTCCTTGTCTTTCAATTGAATTGCCAATGCATCAAATAAAAAATTGATTCTAGGTAACAACATCATTTTAGTAAGTGCAATTCTCCCAAACCATGACAATTTCAGCTTTTGAAAACTTTGTATTCTAATCTTAATCTCCGTTTTTAAGATATCATAATTCAATCTTTTAAGCTCTTCCATACTATTTGATATAAGTATCCCCAAATATTTCAACTTATCTTTAATTTGAATATTACTTAATCCCTTTATTTTCCTAGTTTCCCCTTCACCCATATTACACAACATCATTTCTGATTTATCCCAATTTATCTTCAAACCCGTGATATCCTCAAACTCCTTAAATTGCATTCTGATCCTATCCATAACCTTCTCTGATGTTTGACAATTATCAATGTGTCATCGGCATACATGCTTATTTTATTACCCATTATCCCTTCTATTTTTACATCCTCTCTTATAATTTTTGCCAATATTTCCATTGCCATGATAAACAATATAGGAGACAACGGACAGCCCTGTCTGGTGCCTGCCTCTAACTTTACCCCATCTGTGACCTCATCATTTACTCTAATACTGGCTGTCCCTTTTTGATATAATAGATCAATTATTCTTCTAAATTTGTCACCAAATCCGTAGCTTTTAATTATTTCCATAATCGAGGTCCATTGCAGGGAATCAAATGCTTTAAAAATATCTAGAGATATTAAACCCACTTTTTCTCTAGTTTGGTTCACATTATCTATTACATCTAATACTCTTCTAGTCAAGTCTTCCATATGCCTCCCTTTTAAGAAACCCACTTGGTCTTCATTTATATATTCCCCCATGAACTTGTTTAAACGATTTGCCAATATTGCTGTGAAGATCTTAGCATCTTGATTTATAAGAGAGATTGGTCTGTACGATTCCACCTTCTCTAAATTCTCTCCTGGTTTTGGTAACAAAACGATTGTGGTTCTATACCATGAAGTCGGAATTTGCCCAACATCTAATATGTAATTATACAATTTCACTAATTTTGGTGCCACCACTTCTTTAAATTTCTTGTAAAAATGGGCCGGTAAACCATCCTCACCTGGAGTGTTACCTAACTTCAACCCCGCTATTACTTCTTTTACCTCCTTTTCCGAAACTTGCTCTTCCATTTTATCCCGATGTTCCTGTTTTATTCCACTCATTATTTCCCTCTCTAACAGCTTTTTAAGCTTCTCCTCATCTATCTCTTTTTTTGCATACAAAGTTTGATAGACTTCCTTCACAATTTTACACTTGTCCGTAATCTTGTTACACCTTACCCCTTGATCATTAACCAAAACTCCCATTTCTCTTTTTTCTCTTTTAGCTTTTGCCGCTTTTGCCAATAATCTTGAATTTTTATTATTGAATTCGAAATACTTCCTATTTAAATAAATCAAATCTCTTTTGACCTTTTCTATTTCTTTACCAGCCAATTCTACTTTCAATCTTTGCAATTTTGTGAAAGTTTTCTTATCTTTGTTTTTTGAATGTTCTTCCTGTAACTGTTTTATTTCTTTTTCACTTTTATCTTGTACCAACCTATATTTTTTATATCAGTTACTTGCCAATTGTATACATTCCCCTCTAAAAACCGACTTCATGGCATCCCAAACCATGTTAAAATTTACCTCATCATTGTCATTCCATTGCCAACTTTCCATCCAACTTTTTATAATTTGTTCTTTACACTTTTGATCTTTAAATAAACTGGGATCGTACCTCCAAGTCCTCCTCCTTCTGCCATCATTCTGCAACCTCAAATCTAAAACCACTTTAGCATGATCTGATTCCTTGAAAATTCCAATTTCAATCTCCTCAATATTTTTGACCAAATTTTCGGATACAAATATATAATCTATTCTGGAATAGGAGTTATGAACGTGTGAAAAATAAGAATACCCCCTTTCAGAGCCTCTAACCTCTCTCCAAGTATCTTTTAATCCTAATGCAGCCATCCAATTATCCAAAATTTTGCCTTTAATTGCTACCCCACAGCTTGTTACATTTGTACAGTCCAAGTTTGATCTCACTAAATTAAAATCACCCACCACTATCATCTTTACTGCTTTTTCTATTTCCACAATTTTACAAATTTTTTCTAGAAAATTGGCTTGATATTCATTTGGTACATAAACATTCACCAAAGTTATTTCCTCATCATCTATTTTCCCTTTTACTATCATATATCTGCCTTCTGGATCCGAGATACTTTTTATTATCTCGAATCCTAATCTAGTAGAGATCAAAACTGCAACTCCTCTTGCTTTTGATGTGCCAAATGCCTTTTCATAATGTTGCATCCACCCGAAATAAATTCTATTTGCATCCTGTGATTTCTGATGAGTTTCCTGTAGAAAGACTATATCCGGTCTATCCTTCCTCACGGCCGCTTCTAACCTCCTCCTCTTAAGAACAGATCCTATACCTTTTACATTCCATGTTAATACTTTAATGCTTTTCATATTTTAGTTCAACATCCTCTCTCTTCCAAGCTCTCCATTAGGAGTGCTACCTTTAACCCAAAACAGTTTAAAAAAAACATAAAACATACAAAACCAACCTCCCCACTTTCTTAAAAAAAAGCCGCCTTCATTCTCCAAAGGGGGGAGGGGGGAACATGCAAGATGAACTTGGGGGTTGATGCTCTAGCCCACCCTCCCCATTATAACACCAGTTTAAAAAAACCTTGTATCATATAAGAATTCATAACCCTTTTACCTTCTAACCCTTACTTATCTCTTCCTCCACCACAATCAATGATAGCTCCTCCTCTTCTCATCCCTGTTGCCCTCCGCCTGTGGCTCTACCCACTTCTGCACCCTCATAATCTCTCCTTTTGCCACCTGATTCCAACAGATCTTTTCTAAGAGTTGCCCAATCCTCTGAGCCCGACTTAACCAAATCAAGCAAACTCAGGTACTCCAGTGGATCAGTCTGCATCAATGACCTGCATTTTTTTTCAGCTGTTGTGGAAATCTCCAATTATATCTTATACCTTTTTTCGTCAACAATTTGGTTACCGGTTTCATCTTATATCCCCAAGCTCGCTCATTAATAGAAATGTCATTATAAACTTCAACATCAGAGCCATCGATTTTCAGAGTGCCAGACCCAGCTTGTTTTAAAAAGGCCATTACTCTAAGCTTATCACCCCAATTTGCAAATTTAACCAAGACATTTCTTTGAACAACTTTTCCCCTTCTTGGGCCCACTCTATACGCACTTACAATATCCTCCTGGACAAAATCCTTTCCCATTTTCAAATTATTTAGCCATTGAACAACTCTATCTCTTAGCTGGTCTGGCGTCCTTTCAATCAGATGACGTATCACAATATTCTGCTTTCTCATCAATTCTTCCATAGCATCTATCCTTTTTTCATGCTCATCCATTTTCATCTTATTCTCCCTCACACCTTCTTGAGTCTCTTTTATTTCACCTTTCATGCTTTTCATCTCATTTTGCATCAGCTTAACATCTCCCTCTATTTTTTGCAAGCTTAATTCCACTTTTTTGGAGAAATCCACAATGGTCGAGACCACCTTATCCTGTTTTTTCAACATTTCATTCTTATCCTTTACTCTTGCCTCTTCCATCTTCTCAAATTTCTGAAACAATTTGCCAAATTCAACCATAATTTGGGTCTGATCATAGGGTTCAGGTGATGGTGATGCCGATGAAGGCACCTCCTCCACTGGTGCTTTATCCTTTCTCTTAGATTTGACCACAGGCTCCTCCTCCTTTGCATCCTTTGCCTTTCCTCTTGTAACCTTATCCATAGTAACGTTGAATAAAAGTTTCAATACCGCAATACTCTTGACTCTCGGTGAAACCTCCCCTTGAGCCTGTTCCAGTGCTGCAAATATTGTAATCAGTGATAATAATTAATCCTCTGGCTTGATTATGAATTTAGCAAAAATTTGATTGATCTATTCCACAGACATCAGGAATCCAAAAACAAATAATTTCCAATAAGAAAGGTTTTCAAAAATATATAATCCACTTGTTAGGAACCACACCTTATGTTTGATAGTGCTTGATAGTGCCAAAATAACCAATATTAATTTTGGTCCCTTATTCTTGATTAACAATTCAATAAAAAAAATTGTTATAATCCACTTCTAGCAGAGACCCAAAAATAACAAAAAAAACCTTTAAAAGATTATAATCCACTCGTTACGGAACAAAATATTAAAAAAGGTACTTTCCACGTCCAATCTTGCTTGTAAAAATATCCTCAATAATACAGAGAGAGAGCAAAACACACCACCAGGGACTGATTAACTTGTATCGCAGATATGAAACTGTTACCATGCCCTGAGATAGAGAGGAACACACTGTAACAGTATAGAGGAGAATGACTATATATTTCAAAAAAAGAGAGAAGGTTCTGAGTAAAGAGATATCAAAGTTTAAAAGTTTAAAAACCTAATCAAGCAGACAAATCCGGCGAAGCAGTGCTCACATTCCACCTCCATAAAGACTTCCTTATAATCCCAGCCGTGGCAGCGTAATCACGAGGCAGCCCCCTCCTTCCTCTCCTCCATCCGCGGTTCAAAACTCGGGCTCGCCTTTAATTCTTTTTAGAACATTTGGAGTCTAAAACACAACCTTCTTCCTCTTCCTCCAAACAGCTCCAAAGGACCAACTCCGTCCTTTCTACACAAGCCCGGTTTCGGCAGCGCTTAGTTTTCGTTTTTAGGGAACCGCCGTCATTACTCAGCCCTCCTCCTTCTTCTTCCCATTCAATTTCCACAGCACTTACTACGATTTTGGAACCACAGAACTCCGTTTTAAGCCACCTTCGCAGCCACGCTCTTTTTATTCCAAACCTCCGAACCTCCGAGTCAGTCTGTTCGCCAAAGTTCCAAGCTCCCGTCCAACCTCAGGCGCCTCAATCAGCGCAGCTTACACTGCGTCTCTCTCGCCGCCCGATCTTCGGACTCCAAACGCTTATGACTCCCACTTGATACCAACAGCAGCCGGGCTTACTTTTAAGTCTTTTTTAAAGGCTTTTTTACCGCCAGTTTGTCTTCAGTTTAAAAGTTAAGCCACTTTTGCAGCGCAAGCAAAACAAAGTTCGTGTTACTCCACCGCTATCTTGGCCACACCCCTAGCAGTTATTCTTTATGGTGTCAAAACTTTTTTGTCTTCTTTATTTTACTTTTTTGTTGTTTCTTCTTTGATACAGCAATAAACTGAGAATATCTCAGTAGAGAATGTGCCAGACATTTAATCTAGAAGACAGTTCAAGTATCTTAAAAGGTAAAGGTAATTTTCTGTCACTATTTGGTCTCTTATCTTGGGCCCACAGGCTGCACTAATATCCAAGAACCATTGATGCCAAGTCATCATTGTGTTTGAAACTTCATTGTCCTGTGCAAACGCAGATGCTCCGGGAGCTGCACTGGTTGCCAGTATGTCTCCGGGTGCAATTCAAGGTGCTGGTTTTGACCTTTAAAGCCCTATATGGTAGTGGGCCAGGTTACCTAAGAGACCGCATCGCCCTGTCCCATCGCTGCCGGTCCCAAAAGCGGCTCCCCGCCCCCAATGGACCCCATCAACGCTGGGGCTAGGAGGCCCCACGGAGCTCGACTGGCAGCCGGCTGAAGGAGGTGGGGAAAGAAAGAACTCGCCGCACTTGGGGCTCGCCTCTCCATGGCCCCAAAAGCGGCTCCCTGCCTCCAATGGAGCCCACCAACACCGGGGCTTGGAGGCCCCACGGTGCGACGAGTTCTTTCTTCCCTGCTTCCTCCGGCCGGCTGCCGGTTGAACCCTGTGGGGCCTCCAAGCTGCAAGTCCAAATTCCCGTGGTAAATACCCTAATACCTCATACAACGTCCGGCGACGGTGTATGAGGCAACTTTTTTCCAAGAATTGGGTGACGTTGTATGGATCCGACATTGTATGAAGCGGACGTTGTATGAGGTATTACTGTAATATGTTTGTGTATGCTATATTTTAGATCTTTTTATTTTTGATTATGATCTATGTAATATTCATCATTATGAGTTTTCATTTTTAAAATCTATCCAGCATCTTTGTGTTGGGGTTTTATCATACCTGTCAAATTTTGGGAAATTTCTGTCAAACCCCCATATTTTACACTCTTTTCCGCCATCATCCCAGATTAGTTAGACTGCAATTAGACTGGAGTTAGACTGGAGGCCAGCACAGGATAAGCATAGCTGTCCAGTTTCCTGTTTTGGCTGGGAAATTTCCCTTTTTTGCCAGAAATTTCCTGAAACTTGACAGGTATGGTTTTATGATTATATCTTCTTATTATATAGTTTTCAATTACTGTAGATGTATTCTTAACTACTCGGAATAGTGTATGCACTAAGTGGGGCAGTATAGAAATGACAATAATAATTCTGGGTTCCTTTTTCTGCTCAATCATGAAATTGACAGTTTAGGCTGTTATGAAGCTAGAATGAAGAAGAACTGAACAAAATGACAAGAATTCCTTAGAAAAATGGTCACAGAAAAAGACAAACAAACAAATTTTCTGGTTTGTTTATTTGTTCAGGAATGTACAAAGACAAAACAAATTGAAGAATCCCAAATTTAAATGTGTTTGCAGAATTTCCAACCAAACATACAAAACTTTATAACTTCAGAAAATATATAGAGGTGAGTTTTTCACCCATTTTTTGTGGCAGAAAATTTCAGAGTAACAGCAGACTGTATGAAACAAACATATTTATCACATAATAGCTGGAATACAGTAGTAAAGCACAACTTGAGTAGGCCCATTGAATCTATGGGATTTACCTAAATATTGACTCAAAATCCCCAGTGATTCAATGGGTCTACTCTACTTGTAACTCATTACTGGGTTTCAGCCACTGTGGTTCTGCTGCTACTCATGTGCCTTGAGGATCTCCCCCCTCCAAATAATAAATAAATAAATAAATAAATAAATTAATAATAATAATAATAATAATAATAATAATAATAATAATAATAATAATAATAATAATAATAATAATAATAATAATAATAATAAATAATCCAGGTGCTTTTTGCTACAGGACAACTATCAAAACACAGAAACATGCACAAATCACCAGAGGGTTATTTTATAAAACACTAGCAGATTTTGCGTGGCAGTGCCGGGCTGTTTTAAATTGTGTTGAAAGGTTTTTCTTTTGTTAATGTTTGTACAAATGAGGTTAGTCTGAAATTGTGATTTTTAAAATGTTTATTTATGCACATGGGCTGTTATAAACTGTGATCAGATTTTTTGTGGATTAACAAAAGAGGAAAGGATGATATAATTTTTTACAATTATTTTATTTAACCAAATAATGTTTTAGTATGTGAATTTTTAAAAAATAGTTGTATCTTGGATAATAATTTTAAAAATGTGAAAGTACTTTTTTTACATTCAATGTTTTTAAACTGTGTTTAATGTTTTTTTTGAGTGAAAACTCTACACAGTATTTTAGAGATGTTTTTATTTTATTATTGTGTGATTTGTTTGTGATTTGTGTGAATGTGTGATGCAATGTTATGTTTTTGATTGTTTTTTCTCTTGTGGCCTCTGGGTGGAGCTGTTGAGTATTTCTCTTACTTTGACTGTTTTTTCTCTTCTGGCCTCTGGGTGGCGCTTCTTCCTGTAAGTAGTCTCTTTCTTTCCTCATTTCAGTTCCGGCCGTTGTGGAGGAAGGATGTCTGCTGGTAAGTTGGCTGATTTAATTTCTTTTGGGGCTTTGGTTTGTTTTTGAACGTTTTTGTTTGTTTTTTGTGTGATTTTTTATAATTAATGGTTTATTTATTTTAATTATTTTGGTGGTTTTTGTTTGTTTGTTTGTTTGTTTCTCTTTCAAGGGGGGCCAAGGCACCAGTGCCTTGGGCCCCGCTTGAAAGCAAAACACTTTTCTTTCCACGGCCTGGGCTTGCTGGCCGGGCCCACGGGGACCTGACCGCTGGTTTTTTTCCTTCCCCCGGCCTGGGCTTGCTGGCCGGGCTGGGGCAAGGCCAGTGCTGGGGGGCATTGTGGGGGGGGGGGTGTTCCTTCCCGCGGCCTTGCCTTGCTGGCTGTGCCGCAGGAAGCCATGCAGCGTGGGGTGTGTGTGTTCCTTCCTGTGGCCTGGCTTTGCTGTCTGTGCCATGGGAAGCCATGGGGCAGGGGGGGTGTTCCTTCCCGCGGCCTGGCTTTGCTGGCTGGACCGCGGGAAGCCATGGAATGGTGTTTTTTTCCTTCTTGTGGCCTTGCCTTGCTGGTTGGACCGCAGGAAGGCCTGTGGTGTGTCTGTGAGGTGCTACGTCCGCCTGCGGCAGACTTGCCCTCATGTTGGGTTTTTTATTTTTATTTTTTGCGCGCCAGCTTCCTCAGCGTTCTACACGCTCATGGCGTGCAGGACGCTGGGGCTTGTAGTTTAGCGTTTTCGGTTTCTGCAGCGGTTTTTTTCTGCGGCTTCACTTTGATTGGCCGCGGCGCTATTCCGGAAGTTCCTTTTGCTTGCGCCTCTCAGCCTGATTGGCTGTTCCCAAGGAACGTTGGGAAATGGAGTCCTTTTCCTTTGCTTGCATTTGGGGGGACTCCTGCCCCACTGGCGCATTTCTCAACGCCCCAGTTACCTCTGTACCCAGTTCGGGCGAGTGCACGAATGCTCGGTTGGGGCTAATGGGGCCTGGATAAACATCCTTTATCAAATCTCAATGGTTAACGCACAGATTTATAGGTATAGATTTCATCTACTTCAGATGGCCATGTCGACAGAGGAATTATTTTTATTCTGTGGAAACTATAACTGTAGCTGTAGAAGTAAATTAAACAGGATTTCCTAAGCAATGCATTTTCAAGACACAAGGGACTTCCATTATCCAAATAATTTTAATTCAACAAGAATTCCAGCTACTGAGGGCACATATATACAGTAGGTACGAATTATTTGTTAATTATCATCTGTTTCCCTTGATAACAAATGTACATTTATCACACACTAAATGAAGAAAAATAATTGGCAGGGAAAGATAAAGAAAAAGACAACTGGCTGAATTGCTAAGGGCAACTGAGGAACTGAAATTAGTTACACTTTCACGTTTATCTATATTTTCTGCATAGGAGTCAGAGGGGGAAATGACCACCTTTCTTAAAAACAGCACCACAAAATCTTTTTGGGGGAAATTAATCAGTAGCTTTTTGAATGCTCATGTGAACACTCTGCCACAAGAATCATTATATACTGCATTTGCAGGTGTATAAGATACGCTTCCTCCCTTAAAATACACTGGAAAAACAGTATGTCTTATATGCTGGTAACAGCCCCCTGCTGGTGTGGTTCAGCAGCTAGAAAGGATTGGTGCCCTCCCTGCCTCCTGATGGTCAGCAGCAGTGGGATGGGGTGGAAATGGGCTGAAAGGACCCTTCTTTTTACCCCATCCCACTCTCCCTGGCTGGTGGTGGGATGGGGAAAAATGGGCTTAAGAGATCCTTCTCTCCCCCCCCCCCTCATCCCACTCTCCTCGGCTCCTTGTGGCCAGTGCTGGTAGGATGGTGGGAAAATGGGCTTCAATGGCTGACTACTGTCTGGCAAAGGATGTTCCCACCCAAAAAAACCAGCCACAGCTTCACTCATGGAGCACCTCTCCCTGGCGATGGGCGGTCAGCTGTGGCTGTCACACTGTATTTAGTGCCAGTTAGCACAGACCTATTTAACACAAGTCACTCATGAGTAGAACTTTAGTCTAAATGTAGGTGGGACTACACCTGAACTGATGCCCTTCAGCTAGCAATTCAGGATTTTAGCTTGCCTTCTCACGTGTCTTGACCTACAGAAGTCCCGGCTGTAAGTAAAGGAGCACATAGGAAATTAAACCACTCCAGTCATCTTCATGTCTTTTAAAAGTATATTTCAGCAAAAGTTACAGATTTCTTAGTTTCAGGAAGCAAAACAATTCTAGGCAATGAAGCAATTTTAAGTCAGTAAGCACACTGAAAACAATAAAAGCATGACTAAGTGTGAAAGCCCAAAGGGCTTCTCCCCCTGGTTTAATAGACTACATGTTTGCTAAGTTCTATGCAGACTCCAGAGAACTACTTACTAAGCATGGCAAAGAATAAAGAGAGAGAACATCCTCCTCCTCCCCCTTCCTTTTATCTCTTCCAACAAGTTCCACCCTCTGGCTATTTCCTTAAAGCAGGGATTCTCAACCTGCTGCCATTTCATGTGGCCCCCACTGCCTCCACCACACCAGGAAGTGCCATGTGGTGGAGGAAGGGCAAAATGGCCACCCAGCCCTCAAAGCTGTCTAAGGGAGCGTGACCCAGCCCCTAGCTTAAAAAGGTTGAGAACTCCTGCCTTAAAGGATTTCAGCCAATCACTACACAGTATTAAAAGTCTATCAATTCTAAGTTTCATTTCCTCCAGAACTAGAGTTGCCATATGTCCTAATTTTCTGGGATATTCACGGGGTGAAGGAGTCCCGCCGGTTCAAGAAAAAACATCTAAAAATCACAGAAAAAAAGGGTTAATTTCATAAAGAGGGAGGACAGAAAGTGACTTACTGTGGCTCTCCAGCTGCTCTTGGACTTCAAAACCCAGAAGCCCACCCACCCACCCCCCAAAAGGATAACGTGGTCTCCTACCTGTTCACGCTGGTTATGGAGGAAAAAATCTCCCCCTGCCCCGACAAACAGCTGATAAAAGTTGCGGTGGCCATATTGCTTTTTTGGACTTCAATACCCAGAAAGCCAAAGCTTCCTGTACAGTACAGTACAACAAAATGGCCACCACATGCATTTTTACAGGAAGCTTTGACTTTCTGGGAATTGAAGTCCAAAAAAGCAAAAAGCAAGATGGCTGCACAATTTTTACCAGCTTTTTGTTGAGGCAGGGGGAGATTTTTTTTCCTCCACAACCAGCGTGAACAGGTAGGAGACCAAGTCGTCCTTTTGGGGGGTGGGTGGGCAGAGGCACCCTGGGTGCCTCTCTCAGGCTATATGGAGCTGATGGGGCTGTTTCGGAAACACCCCCCCCCCCCCAGACTGCTGGAAGGCAAAACAGTGGGGAAAACTCTTTCCTCCACTGCAGTTTTTGGCTTGCAACAGCACGGGGGGAGGGCAGGGGAGGTTGGGAAAAGCACGGATCGGCTACCCCGAGCCTTCCGGAGGTGGCAGGAGTGGCAGAGACCACAAAATGGGCGGCAAAGGTATGGGTGAAGGAGGGATTCTTGTGTGTGTTTTTAAACTGCTATACTGAATCCAGAAAGTTGAGAGTTCGATCCTGATGAGGATCCAGGATGACTCAGCCTTTCCCATCCCTTTGAGGTTGGTCAAATGCGTCTCCAGCATGTTGGGGGCAAAATGCTAATTAAACTGTGAGGCTCTTCTTAGTGCTATCGTAGGCAGTAAGGAAAAGGTCAAGGTCTCCCTTGTTCCAAAGCCAGTCATATCCAACTCTAGGGTGCAGTGCTCATCTCCATTTACAGCCAAAGAGCAGTGCTGTCTGTTTTTGCAGACATTTTCATGGTCATGTGGCAGGCATGACTAGATCACCCACAGTCACATGGCCACACCTAGCAAATCACATGGCCAACATCTGTCCACACCCACATAGTCACCTGACCATACCCATCCAGTCACCTGACCATGCCCACAGAGTAGGCCACACCCACAGTGTGGCAGTAAAAATTTTTGAAGCCCACCACTGGAAACAACCTCTTGACTACAGCTTTTTATAAACTGATGGTGGCTGCCCACCCTGGATGGGGATTCTGTGGGGTCTTAGAGCTGCAGTTTCTGCGACACATGCACAGTTTGAAGAATGCAGATGTCACATGGCTGTCCCGGTTTGGTGGGAGAGAATTATGGCAACCCTATCCAGAACACAAGGCTAGCATGTTTTGATTATCAATCCTTCTCTGGAATGCACCATAACTCCCCCAGGCTTGGAAATCTCCATTACAGATTCAAAGAATGCACAGGCCCATTTCAATTCCCATGACACCTGCTCCCTGACAAGGGGCACAGATGTAAATATTTAATAACAGTTGGTACCATCTTACGAGCTGGATAAGCCAGTTTGTGCCTGTGAACGTTCTGAAAACAAATCCATGACCCAAACCAGAGAAATGTAGGGACAAATATTTTTATGTTGTTTTTTCTACTCTACTAATGAAACACAAAGATAAATTATTCTCTGAATTCCAAAGGATTAAACCTCACTAATTGCACAACTAATAAAATGCATGTCTCTTGATTAATAACCCTCAGAGCTTTCAGCATCTGACATAAAGAATTATATCTCCAAAGCACAAATACACAAGGGTAAGGATATATAACATTAAACCAACATACAATTAGGAACACTTTATTTTAATTATCTTTGGATACTATTAACGCTGCCCTGTAGTTCATTTTTCTTCAAGGATTACTCCTTAGACTGCTTGTGTAGATTAGTTCTGGAAGTATTGGCACACTCAGTTGTTGTTTTAAAAAACAAACTGCAACACAAAACTGGAATCAATGAAGAAATCCTATTTGCTGACCTTCCATGTCCAGGTTTACCTGCCATAACATTACTTTCCTCTTCAACACCATTGACAAGAACTGATAAACACCTCTCTGCAACCAGAAAAGGAATGGTCAAAATGCAAATGGCTCCACAGACCAAAATTACTGGAGCACAATATCTGGAAAGTATATCAGAAATAAAGATCTGCATGCAGTATTCACTTATTCAACAACTGATTAAATTGGAAGTGCAGTGAAAAACATCTCAGAGATGAACACCATAATGTATCCACCTTTCGTGAACTTTGGTTTAAATGCTAATGGCGTTATGTCCAGATCATAATGAAAATACAAACAGAATACAATGCTACATGACATCATACAAGGAGAACAAATGTTCAAACTGACTGCACATGTGCCCAATCAACTCTCTTTACTCCGTAATATTCTGTATCAAGGAGGATGGTCTAGGAATGGTCACCTGTCATAAACTATATCAGGAGTTCTCAACCTATTTAAGCCAGGGCTGGGTCACACTCCCTCAGACAGCTTTGGGGGCGGGTGGCCATTTTGCTTTTCCTCCAACACATGGCACTTCCTGGTATGGTGGAGGCAGTGGGAGCCACATGAAATGGCACCAGTGGCCACATTTGGCCCACGGGCCGCAGGTTGAACTATATAAAGAATAAAGAAAAGAATCAAGAGTATGTTAAGGGTTTTTAAGATACTGTGTATGGCACTTGTGGAGGAGATAAACATAAGACTTATATATGCTAATAGTGAATCAGAGGGAGGCTGGAACACCTGGTGCAGCACCAGGGCTTTAAAATCCGATCGCCTTTGCCACCGCGAAGCCACTACGCTCCCCACATGGCCTTGCTGGCCAGGGGGGCGTCAGAACTCTTGGTTTCGTGGCTTTCCATTTGGTCTGGCCGTTCATTTGAGGTGAGGGCATTTTTGGTGGTTTTCCCTGCAACTAGGACAATAGGAGCTGTTACCAACTTGGCTCCCCAACATCCCAACCTTTGTCATTCAGGTGGGGTTTAGAAGGAGGACGGTACATTCAGACTTTTTTGGCCCTCGTACTCTCTTTACCTTCATTTTCCCTTCCCCTCTCCCCCTTTTTCCAGGCTGGACTCAAGGACTATGTGGTGTTGGGTGGTTGGTTTTCATCCCCCCCCCAAGTCCCAGTGGTCTAGTAGGAAGGGATGGGTAGTAGAGTCGCATGTTACTGAAATGGAGTGATATGTATATTGTACTATTATCTTACTGTCATTCGATTCATGATTATGTATTTATGCCTTGATTATTGTATTTATGATGTATTATGCCAGATTGCTCTATTTCTGTTACTGTTTCTCAGGGTTCTCTGATATTCTGTCGATATGCTGTTTTTCATATGAATTGTGTATATTGCATTTTTGAATTGATTGTATGATATGTATTGTATTTTTCTGAGGTTATTGATTTATATTGATATTCTGTATGTTTTCTATATTTTGGTTTTGTTATATTGTATCTTTAATTATGTTGGAAGTCGCCCTGAGTCGGCCTACAAGCTGAGTAGGGCGGGGTACAAATTAAAAATCGAATCAAATTGAATCGAATATACGGAAAAAGGAAAGTACTGTATGAATGAAATAGTAATAACAATTGTGTTAACTAGATTAACAGATATAGTCAAAGTAATTGAGTAAAGATGAAAAGGCTAGTTGAAATGGTTAAGTGCAGTACATCTATATCTATATAAATAAAACAGAAAGGTACGTCCGTGTGTCCCGAATACTTTTCCACGCCCCTGAACGGAGCCCCCTGAAAGCTCACACACATCTACCTTTGGTGTCACAGATTGCATAGCCTGAGTCTGGGGGCTGCGGGAGGGGCGGGAGCCCCACAAAACTGGAAAAAAAACAGACTACATCTCCCAACAGGCACTGCAGCACATAGTACCCAATCGGAGAGTCCGGAATGAGGCCAGAAGAGGCATGGCCACGCCCCTGCACAAAGAACACCAATGGCCACTTCAAGGCACTCACTCACTCCCCCGCCTCACAGCGTGAATGTGTGCCTGTGTGTGTATGTCTCCCCCAAGGTTCAGTACTGGGACCCCTGCTTTTCAACCTCTTCATAAATGATCTAGAAGTAGGAGTAAATAGCAAGGTAGCCAAATTTGCTGACAACACTAAATTATACAGGGTAGTGAAAACTGTGAGAGGTTGTGAGGGATCTCTTGACACTGGAGGAGTGGGCAAAACAGTGGCAAATGAGCTTCAACACTAGTAAGTGCAGAGTGATGCACGTTGGGGCAAAAAACCCCAATTACATTTATAAACTGATGGGGTCATTTTGCCTCTTTATAAATCTATGGTAGGTCCCATCTGGAATACTGTGTACAGTTCTGGTCGCCATACCTCCAGAAGGATATTATGGAGCTGGAAAAATTGCAGAGGAGGGCAGAATGCTGGACTGGATGGGCTGTGGCCTATTCCAGCAAGGCTGTTCTTATGTACGTACAGAATAGCTTCCAGGTAACACTACGCTACTTCAACGGGCCACTCTCTTTCTCTTGCTGTATGTGTGTGAATGAACTATCGGCTGATGATACGAGGCTAACTCGGCGCTCTCTCTCTCTCTCTCTCTCTCTCTTGTGTGTGTGTTTGCACATGCATGTATGTGTGTGTGTTTGTGTGCGTGTCCACACAATGGCAAACTGCAACATTCACCTAAAGAAGAACACAGAGGGGGCCAGACCACGCAACGCACAGCCAACGCCACCCGGGGAGCCACCAACACCATGGGATGTGTGCCCCCAACCCCCCCCCCCCCTCAGCAAAGCTGGGCAACTCTGCTAGTCTATATCTATATCTTTATAGAGAATAAAATTACACCATGGGTTATCAGGTTTTTTGGAAAATAGCATCCCGCATAACAATTTTCCCTATAGAAAAAATCCTACAACAATGTTTCAATGGGAAAAACCACAGCAAAACAAAATTGAACATCTCTTTTGCAAAAAAAATTAGTTTTTCCATCCATACACCAATATCCATATATACCAATATCCATATATACACCAATATCCATACACCAATATCCAACTTTCATGAACCTTGGTTTAAATGCTAATGAACTTATATATAAATTATAATGAAAATACAAACAATACAATGCTACATGGCATTATACAAGGAGAACAAATGTTCAAACTCCTTTAACCACCCAAAAAGGGATTTGGATGAATATCTGAAAATATCAAAACTGGTGGTGGAATGTCAGGCACTCTTTTAGATGTCAGTTCAATATCTTGGGTTAGAAGCCATTCTTGGAGATAGCTTAAGAAATCTGCTACAGCACTGAATCATTTTACTCATCTTTTATAAAGCAATTAAAATTTACTAAAAGCTATACACATGTGTAGGGTTGCCATATGTCCCGGTTTTCCATGATTTTCCCGGATTCAAGCTGTCCCAGCCAGTTCAAGAAAAAACATGTAACAGTCCTGGATTTTTAAATGTGAACAATAGAAGCAAGATCACCCTTCATCAAGGGATTTTTGCAAAGAGTTAATTCACTGCCTCCCTGCCTTTCTTTCAATTATTCTGCTTGAAAGCGGCGAAGGCAAAACAACACCCTGAGAAGCCCGCCGGGGTGGAGAGACGCTTGCAAGCAAGACAATTGAAAGAAAAGAATGCAGGCAGTGAAATAACTCTTTGCAAAAATCCCTTGGCTCACCTTGAAGTTTGGGGGACAAGGAGTCGTCCTCAGCCCTTTCCCTCGAAAGCCGGGAGGGAGCAAGAAATACCCATATCTAACAAGCCAAACCTCTACCATACACTGGGATGGAGGATTCCTTCTTCATGTGACCACAAAGGGTTAATTGCATAGGGTCGGTAATTCCTAGAGATGAAGGGAACAGGGTGGACAGAAAGTGAAGAGTCATTGCAAAGGTCCTGCTCCAAAATAAGTCCCTTCTTGTCTCCTGCTTTTCTCCTTCCAGAGGGAAATGGAGGCGCCATGGACTGCATTGCTGTTCCGGGCCCCTCTTTAGAACATTCTTCCAAGGGATCCTCATATGGGGTTTGAGGGTGAGTCTACTTGAATGGTGTGTGTGAAGGAGAGGGTGGGGTGACCTTAGGGGGAGGAAGGGTGGTTTCAAGAGTGGCCCAAGAAATTTTATTCAAAAATAAAAATAAAAATACAACCATTAAGAATAGTCTTTTGCAAGAAGAACCACACAGGGAAAAAAACTCTTGACTACAGTTTATTTTAAACTGACGAAGGCTGTCCATCCCGGACAGGGATTCCACAGGGTCTAAGAGCCGTGGTCTCCCTGACAGCCCCATCCAACGCATGCATGGTTTGAATTATGCAATGATGTCACATGGCTGTCCCGGTTTGGCAGGAGATAATTATGGCAACTCTACACATATGGGGGGGGAGACTTACAACCTCAATATTCAGGCAGTTCCTCATAGAAAAATAAACATTCTTGTGGCACCTTAAAAACCAGCCTATTCTACTGTGACTAAGCCTTAAATGGCTGCATTATACTTCATTAGAAGTCTGATAAACTAGATTCCAGCACTGCAAGACTGATGGCGATTTCCCTAAAGGGTAGTGAAGATTTAAGCAATTTTGAATAATCAGCAAATGTTGTTCTCTCTTTGCTCAAAACTAAATTTCAAAGTTTAGATCAACAAATTATCACTGTTATGTGCTGTCAAGTGGGAACTAACTTACAGAGATCCTAATAGGGCTTTTGATGTAAGTGAGATATTTAAAGAGTTGCTTTAACAGTTCCACACCCTCAGTGAGCTTCCTTGGCTTCCAGAGACTGAGACTTCCAGAGATCAATTTCTTCACTCTATCCACTACACCATACAAGATATCATCAACAAATTAAGTTATAGATAATCAAATATTATCCTTAGGAGCCCAGTTCTCATATTTACTATACAAATCAATCCACAGATCAACCTTGTGGAATCACTGCCCTAAAATTTTCTATGACACCCTTCCCTCAAAATATAAGAATATTGTTACATAATGAAAGACAAAATTCCTCTTACGAGTCAGAGAAGCTGCTATAGCTCTTAACAACTAATGACAAACCAGTTTGATTTTGTTATTGCTCTAACCAGTTGTCAGTAAACCTGGTCATTTGTTGCACGCCAATTAAGTTATGTGATATTCAGATATGGACATATCTGTAATTTTATTCTCTTTCTAATAATGGAAGAAGAGAATATTGTAGCAATACAATGGGGCCATTTTTTGATTTGTGCCCCAAATGTATGCCTGATGCTGTATCATAAAAGACTACATCTTCTATATTATAGTCTCTACAGGTTTCAGCTAGCCTTAACTTTGAAAGAAGTTACATTTATTTATGAAGTTTCTTTTTAAGAATATATGATCCTTGACATTAGAGAAAGATCGTTTCAGTGGTTCCAAGACAGAGCATTTCACTCATCCTGGTTTAATGAATCATGATCAAAAATACATTGTAACAAAAGCCTTGGTGAAGTGATAAAGATTTATAGTGCAGCAGTATTCAGTACCAATAAAAACTAGAGACCTCTTATGTAAGAAGTTCCTTTTTGTTTTACCTCCAGAGCCTTCAGCCGTTCCAATAGTAATTTTGTTTCTTCTTTTCCCTCATCTGTGCTGTTGTCTTCATTCCTTGACTCTTTTTCTACTGCCAAAGAAATGTCTTCCACACTCGTTTTACATCTCTTGCCTTCTTGTGTTAATGTTTCCTAAAACAGCAAAAATGAAATACGGTTGTTTTTTTCCAATTGAAGGGAAAATGTGTTAATCAAGTGCTCTACATATATTATCTCATTCAAACTAATTATAGATATACATTATGACTATACAACACTTGTATGCAGCATAAGAAGAGGTCTTACATCTGCAGTTCGGTGGGCCTAAATTGTTCTGAATCCTTATTGAGAACCCCACGTTCACTACTTTTTCTTTGCTGGGCATGAATCCCACTCATTCTAGAATAAGGCCAGAACATGCCGTGGGTTATCAGCAAAATCTGTGTCAACTGTTCTCCTGTAATGCTCAGAAGGTGAAAATACATTTCAAAACATTGAACTTAACACCCCACTGAAAACTTTGCCCCCTCACTTCTACTCCACACTAATGTCTGCTGCTTGTTGGAATGGGGAACTCACAATGGGTTGGTATTCCATTAACATTTCTGATTTCCAATTGCATTACCAGAGGAAAAAAGAGAAGCTGCTTCTTTCTATCACTATGAAAAAAGTATTTTTAAAAACATCACATCACTATATCCAGAAAGGCAGATAATGTAACAAGCAGGGCTGGCATAAAGATTTACTGTTCCCCAGCTGCTGACACCTGTGACCTCAGAAGAACCCATCATCACTTCTTGCCTTCATCTCACCCTGTAGGTCTCCAAGAGGTTGCTTGTGAGGACAAGGTGCTTTGGGCTGGGAAAGAATTCACCTTCCTTACCTGCTGCTGACATCTTCTATAGAAGATGGGGAGATGAATGAAAGGAGGGGACACTGGGAACAGGGGTTTCAAAATTCCACAGTTCAGCTGACAGAAGTGACCAGATTAAAAAGGATCAAGGAAATGAGAAATACAGAAGGATATCAACAAAAGTCCACCTGTTTATATTGTCCCCTTTAGACTTCATTATTACATCAATCAGGGGGGCAATCACTCAGAGAATTCTCTTGATCTATTTACTTGCATGCAAATACTGTACTGTGCCTTTATAAATGCTCATATATGATCAGCTGTTGCACACAATTAAAATATTGTAAGAACCTGGAAGCAAGTAGTGACAAAAATGAATTACTTTTAGCATGTGTATTTCTGAATATTACCTATGTAACATTACAACTATATGATAAATGCATTGCCAACTATAACCTACAAGACTATTTTTATAGTCACAAGGATACAGCTTAGGAAATAGTAGAGGAGGAACAGTGTTGGCTTGCAATGGTGCCTTACTCATACTGTTGTCCCTTACTATGTACTGGCTGTATGAAGGGCTGATGAGGTAATAAGAGAAGAGGATTTGTTTCTACAAAAGGTCAACAGCTTACAGTATTCATATATTTTTACTGGGGGGAAACTAAAAAGTATTTGCTCACTTGAGAAATGGGAAATTAAAGAGCTTTTTAAAAAAGCTTCATATACAATAGCAATTAACTCCTTTTGAGTTCCTAAAAGTAACTTTGCAAATACCGTGTTTTCCGGCGTATAAGATGACTTTTTAACCCCGAAAAATCTGTGCCAAAGTTGGGGGTCGTCTTATACGCCGGGTACTCTGGAGCCAGGGACCGCCCGGCGGGGAAAGCCATTCGCCGCCGCTGCGCGAGGCCTCCAGAGCAAGGGGCCGCCAGGATACCACCACCCCCAGCCTTGCGGCGGAGGTGGTGAATGGCTTTCCCCGCCTGTCAGCTGCTGCTGCTCCTCCTCCTCCTAACCCCCGGCTGGGGGTGGTGGTGCGGAGGAGAAGGAGCATCAGCTGACTGGCGGGGGAAATCAGCCGCCGCGCACTGCTGCTCCTCCTCCTCACCCCCCAACTCCGGCTGGGGTGGTGGTATCCACAAGCCACGCCTCCCCGCCCCCTTCACCGGCGGGGAAGGTAAAAGGTGCCGGTGAAGGGGGCGGGGAGGTGCGGCTCGCGGTGTCTCCGAGCCCTACGGGGCTCCTTTTACCGTCCCCACCGGTGAAGGGGGCAGGGAGGTGCGGCTCACGGCGGCTCCGAACCCGACAGGGCTCCTTTTACCTTCCCCGCCGGTGAAGGGGGCAGGGATGCCACGCGAGCTGCACCTCCCCGCCCCCTTCACCGGCGGGGAAGGTAAAAGGAGCCCCGCCAGGCTCGGTGATGCCGCGAGCCGCACCTTCCTTTTACCTTCCACGCTGGTGAAAGGGGCGGGGAGTGCGGCTCGCGGCATCTCCGAGCCTGACGGGGCTCCTTTTACCTTCCCAGCCGGTGAAGGGGGCGGAGAGGTGCGGCTCACGGTGGCTCCGAGTCCGACAGGGCTCCTTTTACCTTTCCCACCAGTGAAAGGGGGCGGGGATGCCGCGAGCCATGCCTCCCCGCTCCCTTCACCGGTGGGAAAGGTAAAAGGAGCCCTGTCGGGCTCGGAGGCACCGCGAGCCGCACTCCCCGCCCCTTTCACCGGTGGGGAAGGTAAAAGGAAGGTACGGCTCGCGGCATCTCCGAGCCTGACGGGGCTCCTTTTACCTTCCCCGCCGGTGAAGAGGGCGGAGTGGTGCGGCTCGTGGTGGCTCCAAGCCCGACAGAGCTCCTTTTACCTTTCCCGCCGGTGAAGGGGGCGGGGATGCCGCGAGCCATGCCTCCCCGCCCCCTTTACTGGTGGGGAAGGTAAAAGGAGCCCCGTTGGGCTCGGAGATGCCGCGAGCCGCACCTCCCTTTTACCTTCCCCGCTGGTGAAAGGGGCGGGGATGTGCGGCTCGTGGTGTCTCCGAGCCCGACATGGCTCCTTTTACCTTCCCCGCCGGTGAAGGGGGAGGGGATGACGCGAGCACATGTAACCAGCATGTTGGGGACAAAACTTAGTGGTTAAGGCACTGAACTTGGAGACTGGAAGGTTGGGTTTCAATACCCAAAGGCATGAAAAGAGCCTCATTCGGGCATCCCCTGAGTGGAGTTTCGCCAGCAAAAATCTTTTCAACCCAGAGTAACCTCTGACATGAATTTATTATTATGTACTAATTACTTTGTGAACCACCCAGAGCACTAAGCACTATGGGGTGGTACATAAGTGTGATTGCTTGCTCATTGCTATGTACACTTCCATACACCTGCTCCTCCAAGTTAAAAGTGTATCAATGCACTATGTTACAGCAGTTTGATATCATTTTAGTAGCTATGTCAGCTTCTCCTCCTCCTCCTCCGCACCACCACCCCCAGCAGGTAAAGGGGGCCATCCCCAGCCCGGGAAGCTCTGAAGACGCCGCCATTGGAAGAGGGGTAGTCATACGGCGAGTATATTGCAAACTCTACATTTTAACTAGAAAAGTTGGGGGTCGTCTTATACACCCAGTCGCCTTATACGCCGGAAAATATGGTAATATAATTTGATTGTTACGTCTCAATTAGAAATAGCAAGAATTTCTGTTTTTAATACCATCCTCTTTTGTGAGCAGACCTCTCCTGTTGTTGTTCAGTCGCACAGTCGACTCCGACTCTTTGCGACCCCATGGACCATTGCTCTCCAGGCACCTGTCCTCCACCATCCTCCTCAGTAGGCACAGCCCCGTGCCCATTGTGTCTACAATACTATCCAGCCATCTTATCTTCGGCCGTCCCCGAAGGTGGAGGGTATCATCTGCCCTCCACCTTCCCCAGCATCAAGGACTTCTCAAGTGAGTCTTCTCTTCTCATTTGATGTCCAAAATACTTCAGCTTCATCTTTGTTATTTGTCCTCCTAAGGAGCACTCAGGGCTAATCTCTTCTAATATTGACCTATTTGTTCTCCTCGCTGTCCCGTACTCTCAAAACTCTCCTCCAGCACCACATCTCAAAGGCATCTATTTTTCTTCGCTCAGCCTTTCTAATGGTCCAGCTCTCACAACCGTACATTACCACCGGAAATACCATTGCTTTGACTATGCAGACCTTTGTTTGGAGTGACATGTCTCTACTTTTCACTATGTTCCCCAGGTTTCTCATAGCTTGTCTCCCTAGAATCAGTCACCTTTTTATTTCATGGCTGCAATCTCCATCTGCAGTGATCTTGGATCCTAAGAAAGTAAAATCTGTCACTGATTCTACTTCTTGCCCACCTATTTTCCAGGGACTGATAGGGCCTGTTGCCATTATCTTGGTTTTCTTGATGTTGAGTCTCAGGCCAGCTTTTGCACTCTCTTCTTTCAACCTAATCAGGAGATTCTTTAGGTCTTCCTCACTTTCTGCCATTAGGGTGGTATCATCTGCATATCTCAAATTGTTGATGTTTCTCCCAGCAATTTTGATACCATGTTGTGATTCCTCCATCCTTGCATTGCACATTATGTGCTCTGTGTATAAGTTGAATAAGCAGGGTGATAAAATACTGCCTTGTCTTACTCCTTTTCCTATTCCAAACCACTCCATCATTCCGTGTTCTGTCCTAACTGTTGCTTCTTGACTCATGTACAGATTTCTCATGAGACATATGAGGTGTTCTGGTTTTTCCATCTCTTTAATTACTTGCCACATTTTGTTGTGGTCCACACAATCAAAGGCCTTGATGTAGTCAATGAAGCAGAAGTAAACTTGTTTCTGATATTCCTTTGTTTTTTCCATGATCCAACTTATGTTGGCAAAGGCCTCTCCTACCTAATGACAAATGCATGAAATATTTACATTCCCCGCATTGATTTCTAAGAGTACACATGGCAGAAACAAGAGTGCACATTTCTGCACCTGGCAGAAATAAATTAAAGAGACGTATTGAAACCAGAAATTCAAAGTATCCATGTCTAGATTATATGTTTAGCAATTGCTGTAGATTAAAGTGAGTAAAATCCAAGAGGAGACGCCAAAGAGGAACGATATATGGTTAGAGGTGGGAAAAATATATAGGGCTCACAGATTAGTCAAAAAGACAGGGGTGAAGTTAAAGAACAGTGCCTGAAGAGGCCTACTAATGGTCAAACAAATCATGAATCTGAATGCATATTCCCTGCAATTAACCCATTTTTCCTCCCACAATATGATCTCTTCAGGAATATGTATGTCCAGTAAAAAAACTCAGATCAGGACCCTGTTTATCTTACAATGATCAATTATTGGAAACATGCAAAATGCAACATGCATGTATTTCAGGAAAACTAGTGCTATAAACAATGAAACACCTTCTACCACTTGAGGGAGTATTGCTTCTAAAATGAGTTAAGCATGTTATCTACTTTGATCCTGATATTATCCCAAAGACCCAAACTTTTTGATGGGATTCAACATTATACAACACAAAAGGAAGCTAATAAACATGCTTATGACTGTGCTATTAATCTATCTGTCAGCTAAATCCTTTCTTCTATTTTCACCAAGCTAAGAAAGCTGATCCAGTAATTTATTCTACAGAAATACAGCTTGTATGGCAGAAATTTTAAGCATCAGGACTACTATTAAACTATAAGAAGCACAAATCATAGAAACATTACAACACGAGTACTGACACAGCTAGGTGAAAGCAATGCATAAAAACCCAGTTACACCTCTATATCAGTGATGGTGAACCTTTTCGAGACCGAGTGCCCAAACTACAACCCAAAACCCACTTATTTATCATAAAGTGCCAACACAGCAACAGAGGACAAAGGAAATGCTCCCACTGGGCTGTTGGGCAGAGTGAACTCTGTGTTGGGGGGAGGAAGGAAGTGCTCCCATTGGGCTACTGGGCAGAGGGGCAAGGCAAATTCTGTGTTGGGGTGACTGCACGAGTGCCCACAGAGAGGGCTCTGAGTGCCACCTCTGGCACATGTGGCATAGGTTCGCCACCACTGCTAGCTACACACACACACGGTGCAATATAAATGTTTCATTCCTTAGGATGCAAATTTTTAGTTTCTTGCAATTTTTTTTTAGAATTGGTAGAGCAATTCTTTTTTAGAATATATTTACATACATTCTGAATGACAATTTTTCTCACTTCAACCTATACCATGTTTAGATTTAAATACTAGGAGAGGAGTGTCATGGAAATATCTTACCATGAGCGTACCTGTATTAAGAACATGGAAGTTCTTAGGTTAAAAGTTATGTTAAGTTTTTAGATGGACTAGAACAGGGGTGCCCTAACTATGGCTCATGGGCCCAATTAGGCCCCTGCATATCATTAATGCAGCCTGCAGTGAGCACCCGGGCTCACCGTGGACTGCCCCCCACTACCACCGCCTGACGTCAGCAATAGTGGTGGCAGAGGCAGCGACTGCACTTTATCCAGGCTGCTCCGAGCAGCCTCTTGTTCAGTCCCATCCCCTCAGCAGCCTTTGCTAAAGCCGATCGCTGCTTCAGGGAAATTTTCGGAGCCTCCTGTGTTTCAAATTTCATGGCACTAAGAGAGGCCCCTGGCACGCTCGGGATGACGTCACTGCAGCGTGCCAGGTTTACCCTTCCAGCACCGCAAATTTTGAAACACGGGAGGCTCTGAAAATTTTCCAGAAGCAGCGATCGGTTTTAGCAAAGTCTGCTGAGGGGATGGGACTGAGCAAGAGGACAAAGCATGGTCGCTGCCACTGCTGCCAGCGCTGCTGACATCAAAACTGTCAGCAGCGGGAGCAACCCACCTCCGGCCCCCACAGCTGAGTGTCGGGGGAGGGACCGGCCCACTAAAAAAAAGGTTTGGGAACCACTGGGCTAGAATGTCATATTTTGGATATTTCAGTGTTTACAGGTAAAACTCAGAAAATTAGAATATCGTGCAAATGTTCATTCAGTTCAGTAATGCAACTTAAAAGGTGAGACAAATATATGAGATAGACTCATTGCATGCAAAGCAAGATAGTTTAAGCCTTACTTTGTTATAATATTGATGTTTATGGCTTACAGCTTATGAAAACCCCAACCCCCCAATCTCATGTACCCCATAATCATCACAAAATCTCATGTATGCTGTATGCCATGATCATCACAATTATAATGAATTAAGACATGACATATCTTGCTTTACATGTAGTGAGTATACCTCATATGTTTCACCTTTTAAGTGAAATGAATGGACATTTGCACAATATTCTAATTTTCCGAGTTTCACCTGTATATATGTGCAGGAGTTCAAAAGGTCAAAGTTAGGCCAGGAACTCTCTTTATCTGTCCGGCCAACCTAGTCCCTGTGAGAGAAGTTGTGAAAATCTGATAAGGCTAGTGTGATCAGGAGCAGTTTTCAAATTCTCTAGGCTTCATGTATATTTCTGTCTTACTTGGAAAACTTTTTTATATTTAAGGAGTATCCATATGCCCTTATGAAACTAGTCAAAGTGCTTCAAAGAACCTGATGTTGTGTGCTATGAGGGAACTGAAAAATTGGAGAATATCAGTTAAATGCTTTGGTGGTACAGTGGTTAAACTGCTGCACTGCAACCAAAAGGTTGTAAGTTCAATCCTGACCAGAGGATCAAGCCTTCTCTTTTTAAAAATCATTTTTATTGATTTATTACAAAGAAAAACCTTGTGTTGCAAGACATAGATTACATATATCCAAACAAAATTTACTCTTTCCAAACTTGCTCTCCTTACCAATTCCTCCTATCTATTCCACCCAAAGTGACTTCTCATTTCCACCGTGCTGTAAAATCCAGAACTTGCAATTTGCTTCCTTTAATTTTAATTTTCCCAGAACTTTCTTGACTCTTGGCTAGGTTTAATGCCTTCTTCATTATTTGCAGAGTAAACCACAAATGGATTCCAAATGTCCCAAAATGTGTAGCTGTTAATTATCCCTTTTGTTAACTTTATGTTCGACTGCCAAATTATCATTTAACGCCAGTTGCCAGATCTCCCTATGCTGTACCAGATTTCTCTATTGAACTTAAACTTGTTTTTCCATTCTCTGGGATTCAAGCCTTCTGTCCTTCTGGGGTCGGTAAAATGAGTACCCAGCATGTTTGAGGCAAAATGCCAATTAACTTGTGAACCGTCCAGACAGTGCCCTAAGTGCTATGGGCAGTATATAAGTGTGAATGCTTTACTTTCTTTAAAAATTAAAGCTTTTTTTACAGTGGCTGGGAATGGCCAGCTAGGATAAAGGAAGATCAGTCTTGGCAAGTAACAAAACAGCTGCAGTTTATCTTCAAGGCCAAATTGGCTTCTTCCCTTGTATTGTCTAATCTGTGTGATGAGCGAAGGGCAAAAAGTGCTATTGTTTTCCTGAATGTTTGAGGCAACTGGAAGCCTGATTGCTAGATCATCTTGAAGGGTCAAGAATGTAAAGTTTTAAGGAGTCAGAAGTTATTTTAATTGCCTGTGTCTGAGGAGACACCATGCTCAGTTCCTGTCTTGTTGTGCTGGGCAGAGAGGGATGCACTGCTAAGCTAGATTGTAAGTATTAGGTAGCTTTCTTCTGATGGATACCTAAGAATGGTGGGCAACATGAACAAGAGCAAAAAATGTTGGAATAGAGCTCCTCATTTTGTTTTTTTATTTACAAGGGGTAGGTTTTATTTTTTTGTTTTATTTTTTTTGTTTCAAAAGGGGATCCATGCAATAATGACATCCCGCACCTGAGGACCTACTAAGTGGTACTTTTCTCAGTAATGCACGAATCTGTGTGCATACTGACAAGATCATGAGACGTAATTTATTGATAAATACAGGCATGATGACAGAGACACAGACTGCATTTGGAATGCCAAATCCCCCATAGTAACTTGTTATGAAGTGCAGGGAAAAAATTACAAAGGAAAACAAGCCAGAAGACACACTGGGCAGGCACTGACAATTGTACATCTTTTTGAAATGAATTTTCTTTCATAAGGTTTGCTTGACATTCAACTTGCATCACTTTGATAATATATCCAAAAAGCATTAAAGAGCAACTTGCAGCAAGCACAAGTCGAGAACAGCCCACCCTTTTTAGATACACAATCCTTGCACTTCGTGCCATACAGAAACAATATGGATGAAATTCCTATGATTTTCAAAGAACGTTCGTACCACTGTTCCATCACCCTGAAGTTGTGTCAGTTTTCCCCAACCACCCAAGCTTGAGTTGAAGGTGGCTATGACTTAATTTCATAAACAAGGGGGTGGGTGGGGGAAGGAAGAAAAACAACCATACAAGATTAACTAATTAATTTCATTGTGAGCTTTCATGGATTATAGAAGGCGGTGGCGCGCCAGCTGCAGAGTGTCCTGGAGGAAGCGGATTATCTAGACCCCTTTCAATCGGGATTCAGGCCCGGATATGGAACGGAGACGGCATTGGTCGCACTGATGGATGATCTCTGGCGGGAGCGGGACGGGGGTTGTCCATCCGTCCTTGCTCTTCTTGACCTCTCAGCGGCCTTCGATACCGTCGACCACGGTATCCTGCTGGAACGGCTTGAAGGACTGGGGATCCAGGGCACTGTGTTGTCCTGGTTTTCCTCATTTCTGGAGGGCCGTACCCAGTCGGTGTGGTTAGAGAGTGAGAGGTCCAGCCCTAGGCTTCTCAAATATGGGGTGCCTCAGGGATCTGTGCTCTCTCCTCTCTTATTTAACATCTACATGAAGCCGCTGGGTGAGATCATTCGTTCCCACGGGGTGCGGTACCATCAGTACGCGGATGATACTCAATTGTACATCTCGGCCCGTGGGGACCCCAGTGATGCTGTTGAAATCCTATCCGGATGCCTGGAGGCCATTGGGGTCTGGATGGGGGCCAATGGGCTTCGGCTGAATCCCAGCAAGACAGAGTGGCTGTGGATAAGGGGCCCCACGTTATCCAAGGAGTTACCATCTTTGGTACTGGATGGGGCTGTTTTGCCCCAGACAGACCCAGTGCGCAACTTGGGGGTCCTTCTGGACTCACGGCTCCTGCTGGAAGAACAAGTGGCAGCTGTGGCCAGGGGGGCTTTTGCCCAACTTCGGGTGATTCGCCAACTGCGCACGCTCCTGGACCGGGGCTCCTTGCTTATGGTCACTCATGCTCTGGTTACTTCCCGACTAGATTATTGTAATGCGCTCTACATGGGGCTGCCCTTGACGACCATTCGGAGGCTGCAGCTGGTCCAGAATGCGGCGGCCCGGGTGGTGATGGGGTGTGGGCGATATGCCCATGCCTCACCGCTGCTTCGGGAGCTGCACTGGTTACCAGTTTGTCTCCGGGTGCAATTTAAGGTGCTGGTTTTGACCTTTAAAGCCCTATATGGCAGGGGGCCAGGATACCTTAGAGACCGCATCGTCCCAAGAGTGACTGCCCGTCCAACCAGAGCGGACCGGAGAGGCTCTCTGGTGGTGCCATCAACGAGGGGTGCACATCTGACTAGCACCCGAAGGAGGGCCTTCTCCGTGTCCGCACCAACCCTCTGGAACCTCCTACCAACAGATCTAAGACTTCAAAGTGAATTGCTGCCCTTCAGGAAAGGAGTAAAGACCTGGCTGGCAGGGCAGGTGTGGGGCCCGAACGGGACTATGGCCCCCGCCGGCTGGCTTTTATAAGACTCTCTCTCTTTCCCTCTGTGTGGTAGGTGGGACGGGTGAGTGGGATATGGGTTTTAAATGGGGGTGGATGTCGGATTTTTCTTTATTGGGTGGGTTTTTTATTGGGTGGGTTTTATAAGGTTTTATAATGTTTTTATGTATTTTTTGGAGTTGTTGTAATGCCGCCCTGAGTCGGATTCTGCCTGAGTGGGCGGCATTTACAAATGTGAATGATAAATAAATAAATAAATAAATTATAATCTACATTTTCAGGCTCATGAGACACAACAGTAAAAATCCTTCTGTGTTTTATATGCTGGTGTAAAATGATTAACATTGCTCCCAGCAGCAAACTACCATAAATTAAGACACTAATAGACATTTCCTGCTGCCCATCAAGTTATATTACTCAGTACACAAGAGCAAATCTTACACTAACTTTTCAATTTGGGGCAATCTGTTGCCAAGGTGTATGTCAACTCCATCACTCCATCATGCATAACGAATTAGACTGTGGTTAATATCGGTACCACATATTTATATACAGTGTACATGGTGAAAAAATAGGAACAAGACCAAGTGAGGGGAAGAAATCATAGGGATGAAATCAAGTGGAATGACAATGGCATATTAAGACCTGCTAATGAGCGTCTGAGGTAACAAATGGCATCATGGGTACAGTGAATTTTCAAGGTGTTAACATTGGCATCTTGACAATAGGAAGAAGGGTACCACAATAATATTGTGGGCTTTGTTTTTATTTGATTGTTGCTGAATCAGACTAGCATGTCTGTCTTTCTGAAAACTACCTATAGTTCTATAGAAAACTATGTTAAAAGCATAAATACAGTAAAACCTCACATAAAGAGCGCCTTGCTTAGAGACTAATTTGCTTAAAGAGCAGAGTTTTCTCTGAATGGTCACCTCGCTTAACAACTAAAACCAACAAAAACTCGCTTAACTAAATCGGGGTTTGCAATCCCCCGGCAGAAGTCACAACACTTACAATAGTGTTTCGCTTAAAGAGCAAACTCGCTTAAAGAGCAATCCCGTGGTACGGATTGTGTTCTTCAAGCGAGGTACCCCTGTACAACATAAATGTAAAAAGTGTTTGAAATGGAGGTCTTTCTTTCTGAATTCTGCCCATATTATTAATACGGCTTAAAATTCAAATAGCATATTGACTAAGAAATATATTGGGGTCAGAGAAGACATGAAAATAATGAAAGGCAAGTTAATACTCAACAGTTTGTTCCATGTAACACTGAAAAGATAATAAATTTTCCTTTAAAGAAATAAAATGAAAATACATAGGTAAACCACTCGTTTTCATAGCTACCCTTCTTCTTCCCTGAAATTGATGGAAGGTGGGCAAAGACTCCAGAAAGAATAAGGTACCTCTGTGCTGAATTCCTGTTGTGCAGTTACACTAAAAGCTTAGGTTTTGGAGGTGAATTGCTGTAAGTGAAGAAAAATCTACAGACACCATCCCTTTCTCTGGAAGCAGGGTTTGATTGCTCTGTGACAGGTTCATCATAATTAGAGAACAACTCAGTAGCCCCATGAGGATGTCAAATTTCCTAATTTAATTAATCAATTAGATTTAATTCTATGAAAAATAATTAATTAGAATTAATTCTGAGAAAAATGCAGATGATGGAGTATCTACTAACTCATAATGCTCTAAAATAAAAATAATACATGTGGCCTTAATATCAAATGTTAATGTTTCTACAAGAATATTCTACAGTTATCAGTTCTCTTCACCATCAACATGTCTTTTACTACTTCAAAGAGTTGATGGTGCCTCCTCTTTCCAAAAGTTTCCCCTAGACCTAGACATGTGTGCCAAATATCATTCCAGTTGCAAAAACGTCATTCTTGGACAAAGGTGATTGAAAGGATGTTGCAAGAATTCTTGGATCAAGCTGATTATCTAAACTATTTTCCACTCACTTTGAACAGGAAAGTGTCTCAATTGTCTTGATTAATGACCTTCTTTTGACAAGAAATTGAGGTTTTAACCTGCTTATTTTCTGTTCGTGGCTTTCAGTAATTTGACCGTATCTTCTTTCAGCAGCTCAGTTAGCTGTAATGCAGAACATTTGTGCAAAAATTGGAAGAACAAACAAGTAACTGACTGCTGCTTTCTCTTATGTATTTTATCTATTATTTCTTTTTTAAAATAACCAGCAATTTTGAATTTTCAGATACTTGTAATTTAATTTTATAGATGCTTGATTTCTATATTTCTAGATATTTGTGATCATATCATATCATAAGTTTAATTTATACCCCGCTTCCCTCAGCTCGAAGCGGCAAAACAACAATAGCATAGCAATAAAATAGGTATACAATACAAAATACCAGTACAATAACCAACAATATACAAAATACAAATTACACAGTATCAACATTTCAAAACGCAGCAACATCTCACATTTCCAATCCCAGACAAGTTCAGAGATAGTGGCCGTGAAAGTTCCACTACTACTTTTTTGCCCAATCAATTCCCACCCCAGTGTTGATGGGGCCAGGGTGAGCAGTGGCGGGAGCGTCCCAGTCCGGAGGCTGTGGCAACCTTTTAACTCCTCCGGGCGGGCGAGACCCAGAGAGGAGGGTGGGAGCAGGACTCCACCACCCAAACAGCCACAGCTGACACCATCCTCCTCACCCTCCGGCCTTGACGGGGCCAGGATGAGCGGTGGCGGGAGCATCCCAGTCCGGAGGCTGTGGCAAGCTTTTAACCCCTCCAGGCAGGCGAGACCCAGAGAGGGGGTGGTGAGAGCAGGACTCCACCACCCAAACAGTCATAGCTGATGCCATCCTCCTCACCCTCCGGCATTGACGGGGCCAGGGTGAGCGGTGGCGGGATGTGTGATTTTTACTATATGTTTTAGATATGATGGAGTGAAATTCTTACAAACAAGTAATATAAACCGTGCTGAATCAACATGTTCTCAAGAAAACAACATTATTTCCTTACAAATCACTAAGCATATTTAAGAAGGGCAAATCACACTTTCATTTCAAATCAGAATATAATTTCACAACTAGCATCCTAAATGTATGGATGCTCAAACTTTCACTGATCTTCATTGCTATGATTTACAAAATACACTCTTTTGACACTATTGGGAGGGGGAGAAATGCGACCATTTCGAGAATAAAATATACCAGGAATGCAGGTTGGAGTTTGTACATGTGATTGTAAACATTGAGCACCTGTAAAGGGCAATCAATTCTTTGATTTTTTAAAAGTGATCCTATAAAGTTGTCACCTTCCTCCTGCATCTATTCCTGACAGGCAACTATGCAACACATGTTCTGCTTATCTATTTTCTACTCTGCACAGAATTGCACATTTTAAAAGCTTGTCCTTCTTTATTAACTTGTAACATTTTGCCTTTGGAGAAGAGTGTAGAAGTACAGTAGTTGAAATCTACAGTTGAAAATATTTTCAGAGGAGAAAACTACAATGAATGAAGTTATTTGGTTTTAAAGGGCCTGTACCAGCAAGCATCACAATAGCTGAAAAAGATAAGGAACAGGTGTCTTACATATGCTGCTGCTAATAAAATCCCAGCCCTGTTAGCTTCTCAATATCACAACCCTTTCACAGTGCATTTTTGGGTGAAAGCAAAGTCAGATAACAAAAACAAATCCTTTATGACTGGTGAGGCTACGGATTCCATTAGTTCAGCACAACCTTCATTGAAAGACAGCACCTCCCCACGATGTTAGAGAATGGATTCCCATAGCAAACACTCATTCTAAATCTAAGCAATGGCTTCTCCTGGTGATGAGATGGGGATGAGCTATCAGCAACAACTGGTATACAGACCTGTGTAATATCGCCTTCCTTTTCATCATCCAGCTGAGTCCCCATCAGCAGAAGCTCCCAAGGAATCAATGTTAAAGAAGGGAATCAATGTTAAAGAAGGGATTTTCTTTTTGGAGTCAGTGTTAGTCTCTAAAGTGCTACAGCATTTTTGTTTTGTTTATTCTCTGAGATGAAAGAAGGGAATGTGTCTGTGTATCAGGAGAGGAACATTAAACTTCCTCCTTGCTACTTTTCCTAATCACCCCATCCCATCCATGAAGAGATAAAAGGAAAAACGCTAGTCAGTACAGTTGGCAGCTCTCCCCACCCTCAGTTGGCATTGAAAAGGTTTAAACCAGGAGTTCTCAACCTTTTTAAGCCGGGGGCCTGGTCACGCTCCCTCAGGCAGCATTGGGGGCTGGATGGCCATTTTGCCCTTCCTCCACCACATGACACTTCCTGGTGTAGTGGAGGCAGTCGATTTTGTGTCTTTAAGAGGAAAGCACTTCAGGTGCGAGCTATTGTTTAAGTTAATCTGTATCTTGGCAAGTAGTGCAAAAGTCAAGTGCTGGTCATTAGCTATCTTACACAGTTGGAACTTGTAACCAATTACAGTAGGGTTGTATGCCAAGCTTCTATGTATATATATGAGTCCTTTTTTACCCCTGTCCTGAGCTGTTAGGTTTTACCTGCAATAAAGCTGAATCACTTTACTTGACCCCACTACTGCTGCTCTCTGTTGTTCCTGCACCGAACACAACAGTTGAGGACAACATAAAATCATGCCACGGGCCACATCCAGTCCGTGGGCCACAGGTTCAGAATCCCTGGTTTAAATCTACCTGTGACCCAACTGGTGTTACTTATCCAGACTGCCCCCTCATACTTTTAGGTGAGTGAAACAAGAAAGTGAAACTCAGCTATACACTTCCTACTTAATGTGTTAGCTCTATGAGAAATGATTCAGTGGTAGTTTAGTCCATTATCTTGAAAAAGGCTAAGAATACTGTACTTGAAAATATAGTCAAGCACTACAGAAAAAAATAAACCAAATAAGGTGAGCAACAGCCTAGTCAGGGAGAAAAGATTTCAGTAAGGAGAAATGTGTTAAAATGTCTAGAAATGCTGGAAAAAAGAGGTAAAGAATAAAAAAATAGTAAGTAAATAACATGCAAGTCAGAGGATGGATAAGAAGGGGAAAGTATTGCAGAAAGGGATAAGAAAAATAAGAGAACAAGGGAGATTAAAAAAAAATTAGTGGCTATTCATACAGTTGTAACCCTCTCCATTTCCTTATTTTCTCATTAAAAATGAGATTAGTTATAACACAATGCAGTAATAATACACAGCTTCTTATTCATGAACCAAAGATCAAGTTCTGAAGGGAATAATAATGATGAAGCCATGGTATATTAAATAAAATTGTGTTGTATGAGCCAAAACCAGCAAACACTAAGTGTACCCCCGTGTGAAATTCCCACAATTTTGCTTGCTACGCCATCTACCTCTGCAAAAGGGAAGATAATACTGTACATAGGATGTCTAACTCATTGTACAGTATTGAAATTATGTTTGGTGGATAGGCATGTGAAGCAAAGTATCAAATTCTGTGTGGCAAACAGGACATATCACCGGGGTAAATTTTGCATACTGATCTAAAGACAGACAAAAAGCTTTACCAGAACAATTAAGTGTAGTAGTCTGCTACTGATTCAATCTTCCATTACTTTTGAAGACATCAGTCCCCTGCCCTCCACAGTTTTTACTGACGTTAAGCAGAATTTAAATTAGTCTGTTATGTCATGATACAACATTTACAAGTCCAGACATTATTAAAACATACTTCCTTAGAGTTACAATCACCATCTAATCTCCTTTTTTTAAAAAAAAAAAACTTTGTTTGACTCAAAGACAATCAATGTGGCAAAAAGGCATTTTATGCCTTAACACAATGCTACATATTGGAATTTCCCAATGTATTTTGGACCTGCCTTCTGTTCAGATTTATATGGAATGTATGATAAAGTTTATGTAATCTTGGTGCTTCTTTTTTCTGATTTGATTGAAATAACTTTTTCCTTACTAATGGAAAATCTTTAGGCCCACTTAGACTATCACCTGTGATCAAATAGGTTGTTTTTACTAAAATATAAAGCAAAAGAAAAGGATTCAGATAAATCATAAGGTTTTCTAGCAACAACCTAAATTGCTCATAGTTTAACATTACAACTGCCAGGCAAGAAAATTCCTCTTTTTCATCTCTGCATTTGACTTATAAAGTATACAGCCATTGAGCAGTAAACTCTCCTAAATTAAACACCCGTGATGGATAAAAGAGCATAGTGTTTTCTTTATGTCTCTAATATGAACCTACAACCACTGGTATGTCGATTTAAATCTGTCTCATATTAGTCTTCACTCAAAACACTTCTAAATATTGCATGGTATCATCCTTATTGAACAGCTCTGTAGAGCGACGTTAAAACATTTTATGATGAAGCTTTTATTGCTCCTTTCATCTATCAGAAACATTTGTTTCTGGTGAGAAATGTTCAGTCCTAAGAGGTCTTGTGAATAAATAGAAGCTACAGAGGAAAATGAAATATTGAGAAACACTTAATACTAATGTTAATCAAATGCCTTTAATGCAGAAAGGCTCTTATTAACATTGGTAGTAAAAAAAAGACACTCTGGAAATCAGCTCTTCAAATGTAGTCTGCAGTAGCAGTTTATATGAACACTGGCCCAAGTGAACTGTTTGCTTCCTGATTATGCCCTCTCTCTTCCCCACTGAGAATTATTCACATCTGGGGAACTGCTATTTGGTATTCTGTGATTTTGTAATTACTATTAGGACAAAATGAAAAGCAGAAACAAAAAAAAACTGATCAAAATGAGACTCAGACATGAACGTGTCAAATAAGAAACCATTAAGAACCAGAATAATGATGAGCACAATGCTAAGATCTTATTAAGGCTCTGAGCTACTTTAGTTGCCACAATACTGTAGGAACAGCAGGAAGTTAAAATGCATTCTCTGTGCTTTTCTGTCTCACCTACAGCCAAATTTTGATGTCTCCCAATGGGTGGTGCAAATTAAGCCTCTCCAAGTGAGCATGAACATTTTCTCTCATGGGATAAACATAAATACTCTGCATTGGGTAAGAGCTAAAAGAATGGACCCCAAAAATGCAGGAGAGCTGCATTTTCTGATCCCCAACTAATCCTTAATTTACAACAATTTTTTGTTACTTAGATGTTTATAATAATAATAATAATAATAATAATAATAATAATAATAATAATAATAATAATAATAATAATAATAATAATAATAATACATTTTAATTTATATCCCGTACTTTCTCGGCCAAAACTGACTCAAGGCGGCAATTATAACAAGTCCACAACATACAATATAGTAATACAACAATAAAGGAGCATAAAAATATATTCAGTACAATAATCAATATTCGATAATAAACATAAAATTAATCACAATATAAAGTATTAAATTAAAGCTATAATAGCAATAACAATTAACCCAATACAAACAGGTATATGGAGTCTGGCTCACGCTCCCCCGAAAAGTCCAGAACTCAACGCCGCAAATGAGACCAAGCTCTGGCGTTGTCTCCCTTTGAGCTCTCCGGGCGGGTGAGGCTCGGAGGGCGGGGAGACGCACCTGCCTCCCATTCCCAGGGCAGGTGGTGAGGGCTCCATGAAGAGGCAACACGGTGGTGGTGGGGCTCCGGCATCGTCTCCTTTAGAGCTCTCCGGGCGGGTGAGGCTTGGAGGGCAGGGAGATGCACCTGTCTCCCATTCCCAGGCAAGGTGGTGAGGGCCCCGGGAAGAGGCAACGTGGTGGCGGCAGCAGTGGTAGCAGTGGCGGCAGCAGCAGCGGCGGCGGTGGCCCATCTTGAGCTCTCCGGGTGGGTGAGGCTTGGAAGGCAGGGAGACGCACCTGCCTCCCATTCCCGGGCCAGGTGGCGAGGGCCCCGGAAAGAGGCAACACTGCAAGATCTACTAACAATCATTCTCCTTTTTTAAAAGAACGTATCAAACTAAAACCAGCAACACACTAACACATGAGAATTATAATAACACCCTACAAACATCTCTAGATGCATTTTCAGCCTTGTAGAGAACATTTTGGGCTTACATTTAAGAGGATAGAAGGTGACTGTAGTTGACTTGGCTACCAAAAGCAATTCCATCAGCTGAACCATCCCACTGGTTACTGGCTGACGTTCCTCCTACTATATGACCTCATACTTGGGCATTAAGGTTATCCTTTTTTTCTGACAGATCAATGTGAGTCTTTTCAAGAAATGTAACATATTTAAGGAATGTTTTTACCTATCTTTACACACACACACACACACACACACACAAGTTGCCATGGTTCTATCCACTACACTAGCACTCAGCAGACTTATGTGTAACTATTCAATTTCCATCCCTTACTTCCAAATACCAATATTTTTCTATGCAGATTTATGTGCAAATATAAAACTATTATTTTATTTCCCGTCTTTCAAAGCCATTATTTATTTATTTATTTATATTCATATTTATATAGCTGCCCAACTCACAAAAACTCTGGGTGGCATACAATCTTAAAACCCTTAAAACAAGAACAACCCCATTAAAACAAATTACCCCGCTAAAACCCCCACACATTAAAAAGAGGAAGATTACTTTGATATTAAACCAACCAGCAGGTGGGGGTCACGACATCTTCAGGTCTCCACACCTGCCCCGCCAGCCATGTTTTCAGATCTTTCCTGAAGGACAGCAATTCCGTCTGCAGCCTTAGTTCCACTGGCAGGAGGTTCCATAGGGCCAGAGCGGACACAGAGAAGGCCCTCCCTTCTTGTGCTAGAGAGATGGGCCCCTCTAGCATATGGTACAAGCAGAGAACCCCTCCGGTCCACTCTGGTTGGATGGACAGACGTTCTTGGGTCGATGCAGTCTCTTAGGTATCCTGGCCCACTACCATGTAGGGCTTTAAAGGTAATGAACAGCACCTTGAATTGCACCCGGAGGCAAATTGAAAGCCAGTGCAGCTCCCAAAGCAGTGGTGAGGTGCGAGTATAACACCCACACTGCATCACCACCCGAGCAGCCACATTCTGGACCAACTGCAGCCTCCGGATGGTCATCAAGGGCAGCCCCATGTAGAGCGCATTGCAATAATCTAGTCCAGAGCATGAGTGACCATGAGTAAGGAGTCCCAGTCTAGGAGCGGGTGCAACTGGCGAATCACCTGAAGTTGGGCAAAAGCCCTCCTGGCCACGGCTGCTACCTGATCTTCAAGCAGCAGTTGTGAGTCCAGGAGGACCCCCAAGTTGCGCACCAGATCTGTCTGGGGAATACTAGCCCCATCCAAAACCAATGATGGTAGCTCCCGAGATAGCACCAGACCCCTAATCCATAGCTACTCAGTCTTGCCAGGGTTCAGTTGTAATCCGTTGTCCCCCATCCAGACCCCAACAGCCACCAGGCACTCAAACAGGACTTTGACAGCATCACTGGGATCACCACGAGACGAGATGTACACTTGGGTGTCATCCGCGTACTGATGGTACCATGCCCCATGGCAATGGATGATCTCACCCAGCGGTTTCATGTAGATATTAAATAGGAGAGGAGACAGTCCCGAGCCCTGAGGCACCCCATATTGGAGTGGCCTAGGGCTGGACGTCTCACTCTCCAACCACACCGACTGGGTACGGCCCTTCAGGAATGAGGAAAACCAGGACAACACAGTGCCCTGGATCCCCAATCCTCGGAGCCGTTCCAGAAGGATACCATGGTCGACAGCATTGAAAGCCGTTGAGAGGTCAAGGAGAGCAAGGATGGTCGGATGGCCTCCATCCCTTTCTCGCCAGAGATCATCCATCAGTGCGACCCATGCCGTCTCCATACCATGTCCGGGCCTGAACCATGACTGAAAGGGGTCCAGATTATCCGCTTCATCCAGGACCTCCCGCAACTGCTGCACCACCTCCTTCTCCAATACCTTCCCCACAAAAGGAAGGTTGTAGACCGGCCTATAATTAGCTGGAATTGCTGGGTCGAGAGCAGGTTTTTTAGGAGGGGGCACACCAAAGCATGTTTTAAAGGTGCAGGGAATACCCCCTCGCGTAAAGATGAATTAATTATCGCCCCGACCCAGCCGCCTGTCACTGCCTTAGATGCTTTCACCAGGCCGGCAGGACAGGGATGTAAAGGGCAGGTAGTAGCGCGAACAGCAGCAAGGAGCCTGTCCACTTCATCAGGGACAACTGGATCAAACCGTTCCCAGATGACAAAGCCATTTTCCCTGATATCTTAAAACTAGCTATGAACACTACATAGAAAGGTGCCAAATTAACACCTCTTATCTCCATGCGTTTTGCCTACCAAATGTGTATATTTACTTAATTCAAAACTGAATGCATGCTCATTTACCTTTCTAAGCTCTCATTTCACTTAAAGTTGTTTCATTTTTAATCAGAAATTTTTTGCATACTACATCAAGCTTCTATAATAAGAGCCACTTTTCATGTTCATAATGGAACATCAAAGCCTCAGCAGTGAATTTATTTTCACAGACACTAACAAAAAGTCCCTTTTTTCCTACTCTGAGATGTGTGAAATAGTATTGTCTTCAATTTACAGAGAGAGACATGTGTTACAAAGAGAGAAAAATTGCATAGCTTGTCCAAGTTGGTTGCCAAGTTCACAGGGGAGAAATGCACTGGAATGAAGAATTGTTTCTGTCAGTAAGAGCTTCCAAATTAAGCAGAATAGGTAACAGGAAGGAAATCACAAGTAACAGGTCCTCTTGCAAAGGTACTTTGCTTCTCCTGCTTCCCATGCAGTGTAACTCTCACTGAATCCACCAGCCAATAGGTTAAAAGCTTTTAAAAGTCTTTGATTGTGGCAGGGAGAATGTTCTAGGAGGGCACTTTTAGAAAAGCAACTAGAAAAATCTGGAGTAGGTTCTGAGAATAGAATCTATTCTTTAGTAGTGAATGGAAACATTAAAGATTTCTTCCCTTCTCGGCCCCTTTGCTTTCTAGGAATATTGTAGTTCTAATCCAAGGGTGGCCAACCTATGGCCCACTGGCTGGCCCCGGCCCATGGCACAATTTCATGTGGCCTGCCACTGCCCTCATGGCTACTCAAAGTGGAAGTGGCCACATTTATGACAACCATAAAACATGCCCACGTCTACACCTGCCATAAACACTGCCGTAAATGCACCCATAGCTGCCATAAACATGTTTATGACAGCCACTGATGCATTTTACAGCAGCGTATACAGCAGGAGGAGCCACATGACTGGCCCGCTCAGCTGTCCTGGGGGCATGGTCCAGGCCAAGGCATGAAAAGGTTGGGAACCCCTCATTTAATCAATAAATTGGTCACAACAAATTATGTTTCCCTTGGTTGCTACTCAGTTCCATTTTTGTTTCTCTGCCTAACCATGTAAAAAGTTGTCACGCAATCTCACAGTACCATCATAGTTCAACTTTTAGAATGAAGCAGGAGACAGGGAACAGAAACCGAAGAAAAGATGAGTATTTTTAATGTTATTGTATTCTTTCATGTCCATTTGTTTTACTGCTGTTAACCAACCATCCAATGGAAGGAAGGAAGGAAATGCTAGAATTGGATGAGATCTATGAGACCATTGAGTCCAACACCTGCTCAATGCAGGAATCCAGGTCAAATATATATCTGATGGATGGTTATTTAATTTTCTCCTGATTTCCTCCATAACTGAAGTGCTCAATAGTGTGAAGAGAGTTGTTGCTGGAAGGAAGGAATCAAAAGATGAAATGGTAAAGGAGAAAGGGCTGTGTTTCCTAACCGGCTAGGATGTACCAGAGAAATAAAAGTAAAGCCCCTCCTGATATCAGGAAAATATCCTGCAGATGACTCAGAAAGATGGAAAATAATGTCATCTACTCTGTTAAACTGTTTTCTTTAATTCTATGGTACTGGCAGTTTGTCAACTGCCAGATGAAAATGGAAAGGCAGTCTTCACTGTACTGTATTATGGTTGGCTAAGAAAACTGGGTTTTAACAATTAGCTATATATAGCCAGAAGGAACTAAATGTAGGAGGTCATTGTGCCTCCCACTTGCTCTGTTGCATCTATACACTGTATGCTTCATGCCATCTTTGAACACACAGAAACAATAATAACCTAGTTTCATAGTAAGCAGTTAGGGTGGCCATGTATCTTACTTTATAGAAGATAATCCTCTTTTTAATAGCAACCTGTATTTGAAGAGCTGACAGGTCTATGTCCAGTTTAAAGATAGAATATCATGATAATGGAGAGCAGGGATTCTGACATGGTTTAGATGAAGTAGCCAAAATTCACTGTGGATTCAGCAAGGACAAAAGTCATCTGCTCACAGTATACCCGTTGTGGTGACATGTACTGTTTCTATTTAAATGGAAGTAATTCCTTCTCCCTTTGCATGTCTACAAATCAATAGGTAAAGTAAAGGTTTCCCTTGCTCGAAAGCCAGTCGTATCTGACTCTAGGGTGCAGTACTCATCTCTGTTTCCAAGCCGAAGAGCCAGTGCTGTCTGCTTCCGCAGACATTTCCGTGGTCATGTGGCAGGCATGACTAGACACCGGAGCGCACGGAATGCTGTAACCTTCCCACCGAAGTGGTCCCTATTTATCTACTTGCAATTTCTTGCTTTCAAACTGCTAGGTTGGCAGGAGCTGGGACAAAGACAGGAGCTCATTCCATCCTGCAGTACTCGGGAATCGAACTGCTGACCTTCTGCTTCCCAGTCAGCGTCTTAGCCATTGAGCCACTGCAGTCCCGGGTACAAATCAATAAGAAAATGCAAATTTTATGCAAATCTATATTCTGTTTTGTACTCCCAAGTGGTCATCCTATTCACATTTCCTGCCAGTAGTCAACAGCTTGCCACATAAAGTGGCCACTGTCAAGCTTGGATAATGTTTGATGAAAAGCATCTTGCACCGAATTTTTAAAATTGTGTTCCTGTTCATGTAGCCTCATCCTTGGCTACAATGCTGTACAAAAACAATCCACAAGTAATGAGGCTCATTATTATTCTCCATCACGACACACAAATTTATTCATATGGCAGAGGTGTAGAACGGAAACTAAACTTTTACAGCTAGCATACTACAAGTCCTCAGTAAACCAACCTTTTAAAGTACAAACAACCTAACAGAATTTAATGATAAAACACACATGTTTTGATCTACATCTGATTACTATTCCACTGACATGGTTACTTGGCAACATTTGAGGTTCTTTAGCAGCAATATTTATTCTGGAGTCAGGGATATTGATATTGTAATATGAGCTTGGTTTTATACATCCCTGAACAATAATTAAGTTTGAAGAGGGGATGAAATGCAGACAGTGGTCAATAGATCAAAAGTGTTTATTGCAAAGTACTTTTTATGACTATTCAAATATTAATTTGAACAGGCTGCACAAAGCAACATGAAAGAAGAATGCAGGATAGTTTAATCAGTTCTTACTTGGACACATACCCAAGATGATCATTGCTTCCATACTTTCTCCTCATGATATTGTATCAAATCTTCTACCATGTGTTCATCATGATTTGAATTAGGCTCAAGTCCTGCTGTAAAGCTAATGGCCACCATAATGATACTTATCTCTAAAATGTCTGTAGTTTATGACAGGAATAGCCACAGTGGCTAAAAACCTAATGCGTAGTTTCACTTGCAGCAATCAAATGGCTTAATTTATTATTATTATATTATATTTACATTTCTATACCGCTTTACTTCCCCTAAGGGAACTCAAAGCAGTTTACATCATGTAAAAAAAGAATACAATCCAAAATACAGAAACAGTATACAAATAAATTCAAACAAAATAAAAAATCACAATTATAAGATAGTATATAAACATCAATTAATCGCATCAAAAAAGTACACAATATAAAAAATTCTCAACGTCAAATACAAATCATTACAGAGTAACAATATAAAAATATACCCAGCACTTCCAGACCTTCCAGAGTGGGAGTGGGACAAAGGTGTGCACAAGTCCTGGAGCTCCTAGCCGGCTGGCCTCCTCGCCTCCACTGACACCAAGACCATAAGCGATGATGATGGCAAGTCCAGGTGCCTGCCGTGGCATCATCCTTCCATGTCGGCCTGAGGTGAGGACCGGGAACGCAAGGAAAAGAAAGGATGAAGCCCCTTCCCGCAACTGTAGTCACAATCCTCGGGGCAGCGGTGGGCTTCAGCCTGATGTAGTGGCCCACGGCCCTATGTCCTTCCCTGCAGGGGACAGGAGAGAAGGGTGGTGCCCCCCCGCAGCTGTGGCAATGGTTCTCGGGGGGGGCGGTGATTGCTCCCTCAGCTGGCCTCACTCCCCTCCGGCCCGGGGGGAGGAACGCGGAGCTCCGGCGTCCGGTGTCCGGTGGTGGGGTGGTGGTGGCGGCAGCAGTGGCATTTCACTGACCATTAGTAAATCCCTGCTTGAGTGTTTGAGCCTGCCTGCCAACTTGGTGAAAACCTGAAAATCAAGGCAGTGACTTGATAACTGCCAGTAAAAAGCCATTGCAAATTATGCCATTTGCCTTCTGCAAATGTAACTATGCACTAGGTTTTTAGCCAGTCAAAGGTAATTTGCAACACAAAGTTATTGATGTATTTTCAGCAATAGGTTCAAACTGTACACAAGTACATGGGTACATAGAGGATGCCTCCCTGAAAACCATGATTAACAGTCAGTTATACCCCACTACCAAAACACTATACAGCATGTACTGTATATACTTGGCGTAATGACTCACTCACAATGCCAGCCCTATTGGTGATCTCTATCAATATCTCAGCAGAAAAGGAAGCAATATTATCTGACATTTACATGAAACATAATTGTGATATATTGCTTGTTCAGGAAACCCACAGACGACCAAACACTAAGACCAAAGGTAAATAGAAAGGAACTTGTTTTAGAAAGACCAAATGAACAATATGAGAGTGCAACTTTTACTAAATTGAACATCAGTATATTGCCTGCAGATATGACCGATGTAGCCGATGCTGAAATTCTGACAATCGAAGTTCAATCTTGCAAAGTCACATCTGTTTATAAGACACCAAACAAGGAATACAATTTTTCAGAAACTTGTAACTTCCATGCTCAAACAACAAAAATGATCCTGGGTGATCCTAATTTCCATAGGACTGCTGGGGATATAGAGAGGCTGACTTAAATGGAGGAAAGCTTGAAGATTGGGCCATATGTATAGGCTTAAAATCAATACATGATCCAAAACAGCCCCTGTCCTTTAATAGTGGTTGGTGGAGGTAAGGATATAACCCAGAAAATATTTTTGTCAGTGATCATATTGCTTGCCAAGCCAAGAAAAATGTTTAAGAAACATTCTCAGGAATATAACGTCAAGCTACTATTTGTACTATAGAAGCAGCTGTCAAGTCAGAGATAGTTGCATTTAAAAGAAGATTCAACTTAAGATAGCCTAGTGGGACTATTTTGCTTGAGATCTGGATAAAGAAGTGACAAAAATCGACCCTCATCCAGAAAATTATGGAGATTTTGTTGAACTGGTGAAGATCATATCTTATAGATACATTCCTATCTTATAGATACATTCCAAGGAGATGCTGAATCTATACCAATAAGGAAGGGGTGTGTCCATGCATGTGCGGAATGTGTGTCCACACCCATTGAGCCTATCCCATGATGCGCCATGCACACATACCTTGCCCAACAGACACCATCGCCGCATGTATCCTGAGGCCACGGGTGTGTCCTCCACCCCACAAACCCAAGAAAACAAAAGAACTACACCTCCCAGCATCCTCTGTGGTACGCCACACCCAAACACAAATGCTGGATGGCATGAGACAAAACCACCACAGCGGTCACACGCCAAAATAAAAAAGAATGCCACACGCACAACTAAAAACTGTTGGCCAATACGACAAACAACCGCACATGCGCCCCTGGCCACAAAGTCAGTCACAGCACCGCTCACGCCAATGAAGCCCGCCCGACAGCCTGATAAAAGCCCAGAGACACACCACCCAGCACGGATCACAGCCTATCCACTTTCCTATCTGCCTCACAGTTTCAAAGCCATCTACAAAACAGAAAGGCAAAGAGAAGGTGCCAGGCAGCCTGCTTTCCACACAGAAACTCTGCCCGGAAACACGCATCCCCACGCGAATAGCGGCCATACAGCTTCCCTCTCCGACTCACTGCTGCAAACAAAATCACAACACAAAGTTAAGCAGAAAAACCACTCACCTCCAAAACCCATCCACACACTGGGGCAATACACCAACCAGGATAGAGGGGAGGACATAAACAAAAAAAAATGAAAAACATTAAACGTTAAATGGAAAAAAAATGCAGTTAACCATAGTGGGCCCATTCACAGAACAGCAAAATAAACAAGACAATTTTTTTTAATAACATGACGAAACAGCCGTAAAGAAAAAATTAAAACATCAACGACAAGCAAAAATAGACAAATAACATGAGGGGAAAATAAATGAAAACAACACAGTAAACATAAAAAAATACCAAACCTCACGAAACCAACAAAATCAAAACCTCATAAAACATTCAACACCAAGGAGGCGCTCAAACCCTAAAATCCTTCGACACAGCTAAAACTACGAGCCCGCAGATGCCGCAGTTGCTTCAACGAGAACAAAAATAAAATGAAACAATAACAAATAACAAAAATAATACAAATACAATGCAAGAATTACGAAGAAATCTAAGCAGACGAGGACATGGGCATCCACGATTTCTTGTTCTGGCTTGCAGTGTAAGGCAGGCATTTGCAAACTATGGCCCGTGGGCCAGACCTGGCCCCCGATGCCCATTCATTTCATTATTTCTCCCCTACCACCACCTGTAGTGACCGGCGCATCTTGTTTCATGGACGATACAGTTGTCACCAGTGAGTGGTGGCAGGAGTGAAAGCCAACACAAAAACAACAACAACAACAGTGTGTATCATTCATGCACACACATCTGTGCTCAAATGTACGCACACACGACCTATGGCCTGGGGGTTGTGTGTGTGTACATTTCATGTTTTATGCTTGAATCTTGTAATGTTTATTGCTTCCGATCGGCTTTTGTGAAATATCACGAGGACGCCGTGATGAATAAATTAAGAATCTGGGCAAAGTCCGGATCCGGGCAAATCTCAGTCCACAGTCTGGCTAAGCACCCATCCACCACCACCCCTTTCCTAGAATTCTCCCACAGGCTGGTTTTGGCTGAAGGTTAAAAACCCTTAATCTCTGAGCAAAATCTGGAACCGGTCTGCGATAACATGGCTACCTATTCTTTTAGCAGCAAGAGGGGGGGGGGGAATCCCAGTAAATAAATATTTGGATGGTTTGTCTTTAGTTATCACCTGGCTTAAGTCTGAACAAGGAGGCAAAAAATCTAATAGTAAAGTATATTGTGTGAGCCGCCCTGAGTCAGGTTTCCTGATTGGGCGTCATTCAAGTGTGAGAATTGAATTGAATTGAACCAGACAACCTGGTGGACTGCAAAACTCAATATATCTGCAAAACCGGCCCCACCGAGAAAACACCATGCCTAAGCAAAACGTAACCAACCAAATATAAGACAGACTACGTGGCCACGGAAGACAACAAACCATCGGGTGAACAACAATAAACAATACAATACAAACCACAATGGAACAAACAAGAACAATTCAAAACATACAGCGAAGCTGCGGACAAGAACAAACCAGACAAAGATCCACAATCCAAACAACTCACCAGAATACAAACACAAACATCACACATCTGCAATCTGCAATCCTACACAAAGGAAAAATGCAATTAATCATGCAACGCCAAATTCAAGCAATGCTGTGGCCAAATCTCCAACCCAACCCACTGGTTTCAATACAACTACTACAACAACTTCAGAACATGCAAGGACGTGGACGTGGGACATCCATGCAATGGCCCAGATAAGGTAAATAAAATAAAAATCCAAAGTTTCAAAAATCCAAAACGAAAAACTAAACTTACATTAAAACAACAGCTTAGTTAACATATTATTTTATGTCTTTCAGGGAAAATGAAAAGAAAAAATCAAAAGACCAAAATCACCATTGTAAATACAAGTTTCTACAAGTTTACAAGAAAAGATAAAAAATATGTTTGTAAAGTTGGTAATTATATATTTATAAAAATTATACCTTTATCACTTAAATATTATGTAAAAAAATAACAAAAAATTATGATATACTAAACATGTTACAAAATAGTTTGTTAAGCATTTTTCAAAATAAAAATAATAACAGCATCCTCTCTTTATTATAAATCAAAACAAAAATACAATCAAACATAATACTTAACAAAAATCACATATCAAACAACAAGCCACAAAAACACAGGAAAATCACATCCAAAATACACATGCACATATAAATACACAATAACCACACACACAAATCACAACAAAGGACATACCGTCCAACAATTATCAATAACAATATAAAAACCTCGGCAAGGCCGGGCAATGAGCTAGTATCTTATATACCTGGATTGAATAAGGACTCGAAGGGTCTTCTCAAGAAGTTTGAACAATATTTTTTTAAAATCAATCTCTTAACTGAGAAGACAATACAAATGGGTAAAGAGTTTCTCCATGTCATATCAACATCAAAAAATAGAGATGGTGCAACCTTTCAGGAAATTTGGACCATGAAATGGAACAGTTGCTTGGAAATTTCTAAAGAACCTCTAGGGCAGGATGGCCAACCTTGGTGCTCCAGGTGTTCTTGGACCTCAATTCCCAGAAGCCCTGATCAGCAGGTGTGCTTACTTGGACTTCTGGTAATTGGAAGTCCAAGAACACCTGGGGCACCAAGGTTGGCCACCAGGGCTCTAGGGTGATCGAACAGCTACTTCCTCCCAGGAACTGAGTAAAATAATTCCTGACCAAATTGCACATCAACTGTTATTAAATGGGAAAACTACAAGAAGACCCAGAGAAATGAAATCCCAAAAGTATAAAGAAGAGAAAGACCATCTTGATAAACCTTTCACTTTTGAAGAACTGAGAACTGGAGGCTTGGATGATATAAGGTTAGAATAAATGAAACATTTTGGCCCCATAACTATTAATTGGATCCTAAAATTGGTGAATAGCATGGATAGGATTCTGATCCCAAAGATCCGGAGCAAATTGAAGTTATGGCCCTACTTAAGCTAGAAAAAGAGATGACTGACTCAATGAACTTTCCAACTGTATTACTCTTTTGTCATATTTTCAAAGTCCTAGAGTGAATGTTTATGAACACAATTTATGATCATTAAAGAACAGACAAGCTTCAGACCAGGAAAGTTATGCTTTGGTCAAATATTTTAACCCAACATATAGAGGATGGATATGAAATAAGGAAAATTACTGGAGTTGTTTTTACTGATCTCAAAACTGCATATGATACACTAAACCATACACAACTACTAAGGACTATTGACTGACTAGACTCATCTGATGCCTATTGCAGAATAGATTTTTTTGTCACTCTACAGAGCAAACCAATGACCAACCCATTAATACTGGAACTAGAGCCTTCATTTATGAAGATGAAACAGCAATCACTGCCCAAGGAACAATGTTTGAGGAAATAAAAACTAAACTGGCATCTGCTCTTGAAAAACTAGCTGACTATTATGACAACAATTGCCTGCAACCTAATCCGGAGGAAACACAAATATGTGCATTCCATTTATGAAATAGGGAGGCAAGAAAGATGCTGAACATAATCTGGAGAGATTACCACTGGGAGTAAAACTGGACTGTGCTTTAATTTATAAACATCATTGTCAGGGTATTAAGCAGAAGGTATGTGTCAGGAACAATATCATCCACAAACTTATAAATACAACATGGAGAGCACAACTAAAGTTCTCCATACATCTGCCCTTGCCCTGTGTTTCTCTGCTGTAGAGTATGCTGCCCAAGTCTAGAGATACTCTGCTCATGCTAGTCACATTAACTTTATGAAACAGGCCATGTAGTTACAAGCTGTTTACAACAGACGCCTGTTAATAAAATCATCTGATTCATGGGTATAACACTTCCAGATGTTAGAAGTCAAGTAGCAGCAGACACTGAGAAGAAACAGCAAGAAACAGACCCAAGGCATCCAATGTTTGGACTTCAACATCATTAAACAAGGTTGAAATCAAGAAAGAGCTTCCTAAAAACAATGGCAGAAACATCATCTACAGCTGAGATTTGTCAAATGGAAATGAATATCACCTGGAGGGTTATGGGCAATGAAGGAGAAGCCAGCAGCAGGTTACCATCTCCAATAGAAGACATGGAAGATGCTAAATAGGCTGAGAACTAGGGTGATAGAATGCAAAATAAACCTAAAGAGGAGGTGCCACATTGATAATGTAAATATGGCAAGAGACAACACCTTGAACATGTTAATCTTCAGCAACTTCACTCAACTGTGTGATAAGTTGCAACATAGTCAAGGTGAGTATGTGTAGGATGGCTGCCTTTATTTTATTGACCATGTGGTTGGAAATCAGGTCAGCTTACACCTTAAATGACAATAGCTCAGAAGAATAAAAGCACAAATACACATGCAAGCATGTGCATGCACTGGCAATATGGATGCATATGTACCTTCCTAATAACTTGCCCATCCACACAAGTAATTCACATGCATGTAGATGCACATACATACAAGTTCACAGCACATATAAATGAATGTGCCTGTGAAAGGTGGGGCAGTGGAAAGACAAATGCTTCACAGCAATCTTCTGTTGTCCTGCAATCCCTCAGTCCCCTTCCCACTACCTATTTGCACTGATGCCTTCTCCCTTTATCCCTGCCTGATTGTTTTCATCTCTCCTTGTCATGCACACTCACAAGATCAAGATGTTTGATAACTCTGGAAAACAACATTTCAGAAATAGATAAAGGTCAGAAATATAGCCATACTAAATATCATTTTGAATTTTCCACTTCCTCAATTGGCTTTTGTGGAACTTTTCTTCCTGAGGTTTCTCTGGTTTTCATGGTCTCTTCACTCCATATGACTGTTTTCACCAGGCTTCAAGTATACTTTTCAACATCATATTTGTCTTGTATCAAGTATCATATAGATAAACTACATCATCCACTTATAATACCAATTGTTAGGGAATGGGTATGTCATTATTACTACTACCTGATACACCTTTATCATGGCAACAGGTTCTTCTCCATTTGTTTCTGAGGACCCTTGACTTTGCAGTAGATTCCTCACTGTCTCTTCCATTCTGGAAACAGAAGAAAGGCATAATAAGCAAAGAGCAGAATGTAATTACAAATATTCATTCTGTGAAGGAGTCTCATTTGACAGAGATAATTCAAGTACTGATTCTCAGTTAACAGACTGATTCTCACCTATGCATATAGATACACATAAACAGAACTTCAACACAAAGAAAAATGCTGCATTTAATTAATTTATTATTGCTAATTATTTTATATATCAGACTTGTGTAGGCTTTGGAAATGGGCCTTCAATAAAACTGAAAATCAAAAATATATTTTCTAGGTATAGGCCAGGAGGTGACAATGTGCTCCAGTTACCTACCATGGCAGAATTAGAACTTCCTTTCCCTTGTCTTTCTTGCTGCCAAAACATGTTTCAGAGGATTTTCTTGCACTTTACAATCAGCATTAAGGCTACATGCAGTGGTGGGTATTAACAGGTTTGCACCAGTTCACTAGAACTGTTAGCAGAAATGCTGGCTCGCCCCACCCATCCAAGTTTTGAAATAAAGTAGTCCTAATTTGGATGCAACACAGGGCTTTCTCCTGGCCATGCCCACCATACGACGTCCACAGAGTAGGTAGTAAAAAAAATTTGGAGCCCACTACTGGGTACATGGCACATTTTTTATTCTTAGGGATTGGATGTCCTAATCTTGAGGAATACTAAAATAACGGTAGAAGAATATGGGATCCTGGGCTAATTAGTCAAATACAATTTTAGGCTTTCCAATATTTTGCTGTGTACCTGGAGGACAAGGGTATCAATGGCTATAATTATGGATACCTAAGAACAACTTCTGGGTTGGAGATATAGGCAGGATAGCTCTCAATTCCATTTCCAGGGAATCCTAAGCAGGTGAAGGCATCTGCTTGGGAATACCCTGAAGGAAATGGTGAGCCACTGTGTGGGACAGAATGCTGGACTGGATGGGCTGTGGCCTGTTCCAGCAAGGCTGTTCTTATGTATGTTCTTAGGTACCTGAAGTAAGCAATGATTTGGGGACATGTTGATTGCTTCCTTTATGCAGTCAAATTAAAATCCACTGATTTTAAGATAATTACATTTGCTCCTAGTCAATTGGTATGTATAGAAGACTCTGGTTGCTTCAAGTGTTTTCTTGTGATAGATCATAATGCTAGTTCAGTGCCCATGAAACTCATTCATATTCTGAAGACTATAAACAATAAAATACATTAAAATAATAAAATATTATTGTTTGTCACTTTTCTACTTTGTCTAGTCAGATTATCCTGTTTAGTCAGATTGTATCTTGGTTTGCCAGACTTGTGACAGATATTCTATCTAGTAACAGCTCAGTTATTTTTATTTGATATGCATGTTTCTCGTTTGCCAAAATGTACCTCATTTTCAGACAGAATTTCCATTTTACCCTCACATAACAAGTTTCTAATAGCCTCAGGGAATGTGACTGTATAAAACTAAGGATAAGAAACTATAGTCCACCAGATGTTGACAGACTGCACATTGCATGAGTACTCATCATCGGATATGCTGACTGGTCCAGACTACAGTTGCAATTCAACAAAACCTGGATAGCAACAAATAGCAATGGACTTCTGTAGACTAAGCAAGGATTCGAGTCTGTGCCTTTATATAAGTGCCAGACACTATGTTCCCTTTGGCTTTCTCTATAGTCTTAAAAGAAAAATATAAAGATTATACTAGAGCTAAAACTGTGAGAACTGCCTTGCTGGATCAGACTATGGTCTACCTCAGGGGTTCTCAATGTTTTCCAGCTGTGGGCCAGATCACACCCCCTCAGACAGCTGAGCGGGCCAGACTGGTGCTGTAAAATGTGTCCGTAGCTGTTGTAAATGTGTTTATGACGGCTGCAGGCTCATTTGCAGCTGTAGTAAATTCATTTACGTTGGCTGCGGACACATTTAAGACTGTGTAAACTCATTTACATGGCCGTAAATGAGTCTGCAGCCAATTCTGGCAGTGCGGGCGGCTGAAGCAAGGTCAGGGGCTGGATTATTTGGTGCTGTGGGCTGGATCTGGCCCATGGGTTGTAGGTTGTAAACCCCTGGTCTACCTACTCAAGTATTTTGTTTTAGAGACAGATGCATTGGGTGTTCACAGACAGGAGATAATGTCCTTCAAGATAATGTCCTTCCACTCATCATCCTCAGCATATGGCATGCTTTGGGATTTTATTCTTAAATCTAGTCTATCAAACCAGTCAGCATCCATTACAGTTACTTCTTTGATGTTAACATCCCAGTTTGTTTAGTCTTTTAGATTAAAAATAAGCATTCTTCTAGATACCCAAGGAAGAGTCATTACAAGAGATTCACTTTTAGCCTGCTCCCAGGCCCTCCCTTCTGCACTTCTCCAGGGAAAGTTCCAAAGGACACCAAAGACAGAGACAAAATGCCCCTATGACACTGGAGAAATAGAAACCACGGAACACATTCTCTGCAGCTGCCCTTTTTGTAGAGACATCAGGAATAAGTTCATATCTCTGCTGCTCTGCAAGTATCCTGTCTGGTCAAACAGCACATACACCCACTGGCTGCTATCTGATGAAAGACTCACCTTCACCCACAACACTGACAGGTTCTGCACCACAGCATGTAAGATCAGAAGAACAATCCTGACAGGACCCTCAGCCAATTAAACTACTAGTGTCACAGCATAAGCTTAGTAATAGCTGTAACATTATTGATCTATGTACTCATTTTAGTATTCCTTAACTCTGAACAAAAATGCTCCTTTTTAAGCACCCTCCTTTTAACTTCTGCATCTTGATGCATATCAAGTATCCCCATTTTAACTTCTGTTCCCTTTGCTGTTCTATGCTGGCCTTGGACCGTAATAAAGATTTGATTTGATTTGATTTAGTCAGATGTCCAGAAACAGTTCAGTTATTTTTAGTATAATTATTATTTGAGACACATGCTTCTCGTGAGTCAAAAATTGTACTAGATACAATCATTCCATCTGTTGACCAAATATGAACAAAAAGTATAATCCTCAATTCAGACAGTAGCACGTAACCTCTCAGCAACAGATTGGAAACATTTGTGATTAATATGTGGACCTTAATTTTTAAAAAAACCTCTTTTTATTTCAAATCTCTTGCTCCCTTTTGTACTCTTTCCACAAAAGAAATGCTTTTACATAAAATGATGGGCATAAATAATAATTCTGCTGCCAAATCAATTCTAACCTAAAGCAACATTTCACCAGTCTTCTAGGTACTTAGAAGGGCTTTACAGGCCCATTATTCGGATGTCACTCTGGAACAGGACAGCTTGCCTGAGGTCACATAAATGGCAAAGCACATCACCTTCCAACCACATGTACTCCCAGGAGACACAATGGAAATTGTGCATGGAGTCCCGTGTCATTATGCTTCTTCTTCTTCCGTGTCTAGGCCAGATGTGCAACTGCCAAAATGAAGCCACCTTTTGGTAAGTCCATTCTGTAGTTCCTTTCGCCTGACCAAGTGTGAGAAAGAATAGCTGGCACAAGGTGGCCATTGCCCGGGGTAAACCTGATTGTAGTTAAAAAATACCACAATCTCCAAGGAGGCTCTACTATGCTGACAAGACTGAATTAGAAGGACCAATGATCAGAAGGCAGATATCTTCCCACATCCCTGTGTTAGTTCTGAGAAGACCTTTCCATTTCATGCCATTTGCAAGGATTGCCTTCCCCCTCCAAAAAAATAAAATAAAATAAAATCCTATAGAATTCTATTTTCTTTTAAGCAACCTTAGATGAACATGTTTCTCATTCAGATCAAATACCCCTGACTATCTTCATTTTCCATGTTGTCCAAAGACAGTGCACATACTTTTTGTATATTATGACATGTGCTTTTCTTTTAGGAGAACGAGATTTACAGTGGTACCTCATACAACAATTTTAATCCATTCCACGGGACTCGTTGTTGCATGAAACAATTGCCGGGGGGGAGGCAAGCCACTTGACCCGCCGCGAGCCCTCCCGAGCCTGGACACCACCATCCCCAGCCAGGGGGTAAAGAGGAGGAGGACCAGCCAGGTGGCGGGAGGCCGGCCTTTGCCCTACCGAGAGCCCTCCCAAGCCCTGGACACCACCATCCCCAGCCTCCAGGCACCAACCGAGCACCGAAGGAGAGGACCAATTGGCAGAAGGGAAGAAGGCAGAGGAGGAAAACCAGGGGGCGAGACTCAGAGCCCCATGCAAAGGATAAGTAGCTGATACACAAAAATGAAGGTGACTTAATATAGTAACTCACAAAAAGACTTTATACTGACTTAATATAGCAACTGACATAGAGACTGTGTTTCAAAGTGTGATAACATGCATGATAATATGTTGTTTAAAATGTTCTAAATTTTTAAAACTGTGATAAAGTGTATGAAGGGAGAAAAATGACGTAGAAACCGGCAAACCACGCCATAAAGCTTGCCAAGAGAACCCTATTGACCAAAACAAAAGGCAAAACAAAGGAGCAGGCTAGATGATACAGGATGCTTAACACCACAGAGTGGAGGAAGGGGAGGGACAGGAAAGGGGGAGAAGAAATACAGTGTTGCAAGGAACAATACTGCATAGGGACATGGAATGTGAGATCAATGAACCAAGGTAAACTGGAAGTGGTAAAAAATGAGATGGAAATAATAAGAATTGACATCTTGGGAATCAGTGAGCTAAAATGGACAGGGATGGGTGAATTCAGCTCTGGAAACCATCATATCTACTACTGTGGACAAGAAAACCTTAGAAGAAATGGAGTAGCCATAATTGTCAATAAAAGAGTGAGAAAAGCAGTAATGGGATACAATCTCAAAAATGACAGAATGATGTCAGTCAGAATTCAAGGCAAACCTTTCAATGTCACGGTGATCCAAATATACGCACCAACTACTGGTGCAGATGAAGCCACAGTGGACCAGTTCTATGAGGACCTAGAACACCTCATAGAACAGACACCAAGAAATGATGTCCAAATTATATTAGGAGACTGGAATACCAAAGTAGGAAATCAAAAAGTGGAGGGAATAACAGGCAAGTTCGGTCTTGGAACACAGAATGAAGCAGGGCAAAGATTGATAGAGTTCTGCCAAGAGAACGCACTGGTCATAGCAAACACTCTCTTCCAGCAACACAAGAGGCGACTTTACACATGGACATCACCAGATGGCCAACACCGAAACCAAATTGACTACATACTCTGCAGCCAAAGATGGAGAACCTCCATACAGTCAGCAAAAACAAGACCTGGAGCAGACTGTGGCTCAGATCACAACCTACTGATCGCAAAATTCAGGTTAAGACTAAAGAAAATAGGGAAAACAAGGAGACCAGACAGATATCACCTAGACAGCATCCCTAAAGAATACACGGTGGAGGTGATGAACAGATATAATGGCCTAGACTCAATAGACAGAGTGCCAGAAGAATTATGGACAGAAATGAGGGACATCATGAAGGAAGCAGCAAAGAAAATCATACCAAAAGAAAAGAAGCGTAAGAAAGCAAAGTGGTTGTCTGATGAGGCTCTTAAAATAGCAGAGGAAAGAAGGAATGCAAAAGTCAAAAGAGAAAAGAAAAATTACAATCATTTGAACACAGAATTTCAAAGAAAAGCAAGGAGAGATAAGGAAAACTACCTAAAAGAACAGTGCAAAGAAATGGAGGAAAACAACAAAAGAGGCAGGACAAGAGATCTCTTCAGAAAAATCAGGAAAATAAAAGGAACATTTAAAGCAAAAATGACCATGATAAGGGACAAAGACGGAAAAGAGCTAGCTGATGCAGAAGAGATTAAGAAAAGATGGCAAGAGTACACAGAGGAACTCTACAAAAAGGACCTCAACACTCCTGATAATCACAATGATGAAAAAATTGAACTTGATCCAGACATTCTGGAGAGCGAAGTTATAAAGGCCCTAAAGAGCACTGCAAACAACTAAGCTAGTGGAAATGATGGTATCCCAGTGGCGTCAAATTACTGCATTCAATATGCCAGCAAATTTGGAAAACAAAACAGTGGCCATAGGATTGGAAAAGATCAGTATACGTCCCAATCCCAAAAAAGGGCAATGCCAAAGAATGTTCAAACTACCCAACAATTGCACTCATCCCACACGCCAGCAAGGTCATGCTCAAGATAATACAGGATAGACTTCAGCAGCATGTGGGGAGAGAATTACCAGAGGTGCAGGCTGGTTTCAGAAGAGGCAGGGGGACTAGAGACCACATTGCCAACATACGTTGGATCATGGAGAAAACCAAGGAATACCAGAAACAAGTTTACTTTTGTTTTATAGACTACACCAAGGCATTTGACTGTGTGGACCACAACAGGATATGGCAAGTAATTAAAGAGATGGGAATACCAGAGCACCTCATATGCCTCCTAAGAACTATGTACATGAACCAAGAAGCAACAGTTAGGACAGAACACGGAATGACGGAGTGGTTTGGAATAGGAAAAGGAGTAAGACAAGGCTGCATTTTGTCACCCCGCTTATTCACCTTATACACAGAGCACATAATGCACAATGCAGGGATGGAGGAATCACAATATGGGATTAAAATTGCTGGGAGAAACATCAACAATCTGAAATATGCAGACGATACCACCCTAATGGCAGAAAGTGAGGAAGACCTAAAGAATCTCTTGATTGGATTGAAGGAAGAGAGTGCAAAAGCTGGCTTGAGACTCAATATCAAAAAAAAACCCCAAGATAATGGCAACAGGCCCCATCAGTTCCTGGATAATAGCTGGGGAAGAAGTAGAAGCAGTGACAGATATTACATTCTTAGGATCAAAGATCACTGCAGATGGAGATTGCAGCCATGAAATAAAAAGGTGACTGATTCTTGGGAGACAAGCCATGAGAAACCTGGGGAACATAGTTAAAAGTAGAGAATTCACATTGCAAACAAAAATTAGAATAGTCAAAGCAATGGTATTCCCAGTGGTAATGTACGGATGCGAGAGCTGGACAATTAGGAAAGCTGAATGCAGAAGAATAGATGCCTTTGAAATGTGGTGTTGGAGGAGAGTATTGAGAGTACCCTGGACAGCGAGGAGAACAAATAGGTCAATTTTAGAAGAAATCAACCCTGACTGCTCATTGGAAGGTCTAATAGTAAAGATGAAGCTAAAGTACTTTGGACATCAAATGAGAAGGGAGGATTCACTTGAGAAGGCCTTGATGTTGGGAAAGGTGGAGGGTAAAAGAAGAAGGGGGCGTCCAAAGATGAGATGGCTAGATGGTATTGTAGACACAATGGGCACAGAACTGGGAGTGCTGAGGGGGATGGTGGAGGACAGAGGCGCCTGGAGAACAATGGTCCATAGGGTCGCAAAGGGTCAGAATCGACAGTGCGACTGAACAACAACAGCAGCAGCAGCAACATAAAAACACTGGATGCTTTTTCATTGGGCCCATTTTTGTCTCCTCTGAGTGACAGGGTTTCTTTTAGACATCTGAGGCAGAATTCCTTCATATGATCTTGCACTTTCTTTTTTTTAAAATAATTTTTTATTAATTTCCATATGAGTAAACATACATAAAATAAACATTATATAATAAAGTACAAATAATAATAATAATAATAATAACACATTTATACTAAAATATTCCAGCTTTACACTAACAACATTTATCATGCTCCTCAATCTCTATCCATCCTTATTTTAACCAATTCATCTTATCAAATACATCCTTTTTTTTAATAAACAGCATTTCTACTATTTACCACTTATGAATATAAGTTCATGTTTCTATCATTTCCCTACCGCGTATTCTTTAGGGATGCTGTCTAGGTGATATCTTTCTGGTCTCCGTGTTTTCCCTATTTTCTTTAGTCTAAGCCTGAATTTTGCAATCAGTAGGTTGTGATCTGAGCCGCAGTCTGCTCCAGGTCTTGTTTTTGCTGACTGTATGGAGGTTCTCCATCTTTGGCTGCAGAGTATGTAGTCAATTTGGTTTCGGTGTTGGCCATCTGGTGATGTCCATGTGTAAAGTCGCCTCTTGTGTTGCTGGAAGAGAGTGTTTGCTATGACCAGTGCGTTCTCTTGACAGAACTCTATCAATCTTTGCCCTGCTTCATTCTGTGTTCCAAGACCAAATTTGCCTGTTATTCCCTCCACTTTTTGATTTCCTACTTTGGCATTCCAGTCTCCTAATATAATTTGGACATCATTTCTTGGTGTCTGTTCTATGAGGTGTTGTAAGTCCTCATAGAACTGATCCATTGTGGCTTCATCTGCACCAGTGGTTGGTGCGTATATTTGGATCACAGTGACATTGAAAGGTTTGCCTTGAAATCTGACTGACATCATTCTGTCATTTTTGAGATTGTATCCCATTACTGCTTTTCTCACTCTTTTATTGACAATTATGGCTACTCCATTTCTTCTAAGGTTTTCTTGCCCACAGTAGTAGATATGATGGTTTCCAGAGCTGAATTCGCCCATCCCTGTCCATTTGAGCTCGCTGATGCCCAAGATGTCAATGCTTATTCTTTCCATCTCATTTTTTACCACTTCCAGTTTACCTTGGTTCATTGATCTCACATTCCATGTCCCTATGCAGTATTGCTCCTTACAACATTGCATTTCCCCTCCCCCCTTCCTGTCCCTCCCCTTGTAGAGGTGATGAACAGATTTAATGGCCTAGACTCGGTAGACAGAGTACCAGAAGAATTATGGACGGAGATGAGGGACATCATGCAGGAAGCAGCAAAGAAAATCATACCAAAAGAAAAGAAGAGTAAGAAAGCAAAGTGGTTGTCTGATGAGGCTCTTAAAATAGCAGAGGAAAGAAGGAACGCCAAAGTCAAAGGAGAAAGGAAAAACTACAATCATTTGAACACAGAATTTCAAAGAAAAGCAAGGAGAGATAAGGAAAACTACCTAAAAGAACAGTGCAGAGAAATGGAGGAAAACAACAAAATAGGCAGAACCAGAGATCTCTTCAAAAAAATCGGCGAAATCAAGGGAACATTTAAAGCAAAAATGACCATGATAAGGGACAAAGACGGAAAGGAGCTAGCTGATGCAGAAGAAATTAAGAAAAGATGGAAAGAGTACACAGAGGAACTTTACAAAAAGGACCTCAACACTCCTGTTAATCACAATGATGAAGAAATTGAACTTGAGCCAGACATCCTGGAGAGCGAAGTCATAAAGGCCCTAAAGAGCACTGCAAACAACAAAGCTAGTGGAGATGATGGTATCCCAGTTGAATTCTTCAAAGCGCTAAAAGATGATGGCGTCAAATTACTGCATTCAATATGCCAGCAGATTTGGAAAACAAAACAGTGGCCACAGGATTGGAAAAGATCAGTATACGTCCCAATCCCAAAAAAGGGCAATGCCAAAGAATGTTCAAATTATCGAACAATCGCGCTCATCCCACATGCCAGCAAGGTGATGCTCAAGATAATACAGGATAGACTTCAGCAACATGTGGAGAGAGAATTACCAGAGGTGCAGGCTGGTTTCAGAAGAGGCAGGGGGACTAGAGACCACATTGCCAACATACGCTGGATCATGGAGAAAACAAAGGAATACCAGAAACAAGTTTACTTTTGTTTTATTGACTACACTAAGGCATTTGACTGTGTGGACCACAACAAGATGTGGCAAGTAATTAAAGAGATGGGAATTCCAGAGCACCTCATATGCCTCCTGAGAAATCTGTACATGAACCAAGAAGCAACAGTTAGGACAGAACATGGAATAACAGAGTGGTTTGGAATAGGAAAAGGAGTAAGATAAGGCTGCATTTTGTCACCATGCTTATTCAACCTATACACAGAGCACATAATGCGCAGTGCAGGGATGGAGGAATCACAATATGGGATTAAAATCGCTGGGAGAAACATCAACAATCTGAGATATGCAGACGATACCACCCTAATGGCAGAAAGTGAGGAAGACCTAAAGAATCTCTTGATTGGGCTGAAGGAGGAAAGTGCAAAAGCTGGCTTGAGACTCAATATCAAGAAAACCAAGATAATGGCAACAGGCCCAATCAGTTCCTGGAAAATAGACGGGGAAGAAGTAGAAGCAGTGACAGATTTTACTTTCTTAGGATCAAAGATCACTGCAGATGGGGATTGTAGCCATGAAATAAAAAGGCGACTGATTCTTGGGAGACAAGCGATGAGAAACCTGGGGAACATAGTGAAAAGCAGAGACATCACATTGAAAACAAAAATTAGAATAGTCAAGGCAATGGTTTTCCCAGTAGTAATGTATGGATGTGAGAGCTGGACAATTAGGAAGGCTGAACGTAGAAGAATAGATGCCTTTGAAATGTGGTGTTGGAGGAGGGTTTTGAGAGTCCCCTGGACAGCGAGGAGAACAAATAGGTCAATCTTAGAAGAAATTAACCCTGACTGCTCATTGGAAGGTCAAATAGTAAAGATGAAGCTAAAGTACTTTGGACATCAAATGAGAAGGGAGGATTCACTTGAGAAGGCATTGATGTTGGGAAAGGTGGAGGGCAAAAGAAGAAGGGGGAGGCCAAGGATGAGATGGCTAGATGGCATTGTGGACGCAGTGGGCACGGGGCTGGGAGGGCTGAGGGGGATGGTGGAGGACAGAGGCGCCTGGAGGAAAATGGTCCATGGGGTCGCAAAGGGTCGGAGTCGACTGTGCGACTAAACAACAACAACAAATCATTTCCCTATATTTATCTATTACCTTAATATATAAAGAAGCATGTATTATTTTAGTAAACAAAACAAATTAATAATAACAACACCCAGTGATATATAAAAGCCTTCAGGATCACAGTCTTTTATAGTTCTACTTTCCCCAAAAACTCATGTATTGTGGTAAAGGTTTGTTTCCTTCATCATCTTGAAGTTACTTAATTACATATTAGAAGGGGGGTCACTACTGACTTCATGATATAGATCAGTAATTGTTTTAATTCCCAAACCTGGAAAGGATCCAGAGAAGATAGGTGCCTATAGACCAATTTCATTAATAAACCAAGATGCTAAAATTTTTACTGCAATACCGGTGAACAGATTAAACTAATTTATGAAGGGCTATACAGACAAACATGAAGCGGGTTTTTTGAAGGGTAGGTATATGGTAGATTTTACAAGGAGATTGGTGGACTTGATGGACATCGCTGATCAAAAGAAGAAAAAAATTGGACTTTTATCCTTAGATATCTTTAAAGCTTTTGATTCTCTTCAATGGGTCACGATTAAAGAAGTTATAAGAAATTACGGATTTGGTACAAAATTTATAAAGTTAATTGACCAGCTATATCAAAAAGGTTTAACCAGAGTAAGAGTAAACGAAGTATTTACGGACGATATAAGACTTGAAGCTGGAACTCGACAAGGATGTCCACTGTCTCCAATATTATTTGTAATGGCCATGGAACTATTAGCTATGTTTATAAGGGATGATAAAAAATTGAGGAGATAGAAGATATAAAAATAAGCCTATATGCAGATGATACGATGATTATAATGGAAAATCCTGTAAAAGCAATGGAACAGATTCAGATACATCTTGATGAATTTGAGGAAATGACAGGATTAAAAATAAATTGGGATAAGGCAGAAGCAATATTTAGCAATGTTGGTGAAGAAGAACAAAAGATGTTATGAATTTAGTGTTTTAGCTCTTTATATACCATGAGTGTTTCCTCTACTCTTTAACGTTTTGGGCACTAATAGAACACACATTTAGAGGCTCTTTAACGCTCATCACAGGTATTTATTTATTTATTTTTTAAAATTTCTATGCCGCCCACTCGACCAAGGCCGACTCAGGGCGGTTCACAATCATAGATAAAACAGATAAAAACAGATAAAAACATACAGTATTAAAAACCCACTCTCTAAAAAGGGGTATGCTACTATCCATTTCTTGTCTTGTTCCTTGTCGTTCACTATTACCTTTGATATTGTATTATATACTGTTTAAACTTTTGCAAGTTTGTTACTATAATTATTATTATTTTGTATCATGTTTAGAACCCATATCCTGAGGAAGCTTGATGTGAAAGTCTGGTTTTTACCAGAACAGTCTTGATACATTGACCTCTTATACATTTTTTACACAGAAGAGTTGATTTATTGTGGATTTATACTGACCTTCTACATACTGATTTTTTGACTTCATTTATACTTTTTGCGCAGAATAATTGGTTTATTGTGAATTTACATTGACTTTATATAGATTTTTTGCACAGAAGAATCGTGTCACTACATTATATTATTATTTTGAAGCATTATATCTACTTTCTGAAGAATACTATTTTATATAGATTTTTGAGTGGTTTTTGTTCTTTATTCCCTTGGTCTACACCACTCTCACCATCCGTAGACTTTCCATTGCATCTGAATTCAAACATGTGCTATTCCACTAAACTAAAATATACTTACCATATCATGTTCTTTCTGACCATTTGCTGATCACCACTGAGATGAAATTAACCTTGGCTTTCAAGTTTTTTGTCCGCAATGCAATAATTTCACCAATTTAACTAAAGAAACCCAACTATTCTGATTGAACGGTCATCCCTCAAACTGTCACAGCAGTAATAGTGGAGTGAAGCAAATACTTTGTAAAAATATAATAAAGCATAATAGCATGTAAAGTAATAATGGTAATGATAGTAAGGTAAAGGTTTCCCTTGCTCGAAAGCCAGTCGTATCTGACTCTAGGGTTCAGTGCTCATCTCTGTTTCAAAGACAAAGAGTCAGTGTTGACTGCTTCTGCAGACGCTTCCATGGTCACATGGCAGGCAGGACTAGACACCGGAGTGCACGGAACGCTGTTACTTTCCCAATGAAGTGGTCCCTATTTATCTACTTGCAATGTCTTGCTTTCGAACTGCTAGGTTGACAGGAACTGGGACAAAGACGGGAGCTCATTCCATCCTGCAGTACTCGGGAATCGAACTGCTAACTTTCCGCCTCCCAGTCAGCATCTTAGCCACTTGAGCCACTGCAGGAGATACTGTAATAGGAAAACAACAGCAAGTTGGGTGGGGTGGGGTGGGGAAACCTAAACACACTAATCTGGTGAATTAAAAAAAGAAGATTGCATCAGTAGACCTTTGAACTTCAAAATATACAAAACTAAACTGTGTACAAAACATTGATTTTAAAAAAATTATTTTGTGCTCTGCATTTGTTCAAGAAATAACATTACAAAAAGTTGCATAATTTATGGGAAACATTCATACAATGATATCATGCTACGTCAAAGTAGAATGGCATAAAACATTGTGAATATTACATATGCATGTAATATATGGAGATGTCTGAATTATCCCTGTACTGTAATAGGCAAAGTTGAACAAGTCAGACATGACGTTTCATAACCAGCATTACGGCCCAAAGCACATTCTTTTTTGGATGGTGGAACCTTTTTCATTTTGGGTTTCTCATGCAAAATAATTGAAGGTAAATTCTCCTTTACTGACATTCAGACAAGCAATTGCCACAGATGTTGAATGATTTGACCTCAATTAATCTAAATGACACCCTAGTGAATATCAGTACAAAAGAACTTTTTTAATTCATATAAATGACAGGAGAAAACATTGTACATTGCTAAATTTTGCAAATGAATAAACTGAATGAACACAAGTAAAGGGGTGAGGATGATCCATCACAAATTGTACTTCATTTACTTGACAAATGAAATTTGACTGTGGTTAACTGCTATTAGGTTTCATATTCAAGTAAATGGAGCATAGAATTGTACAGTGAAATGTGGGACAGCACGGGCCTCCCTGCCTATGGCAGCATTTATTTATGGTTGGCAGAAAGTCAGCTGTGTATTTTAAAAGAACAAAAGTCTGATATTTTCATAAAATAAAGGTCAAATTAAGACACTTTATAAACTTTCACCAGGATAATTACCAGTATAAAGAAAGAGCCCCACTTTTTACTTCTGTCTTCACCAACCATCACAAAATATTCTGACCTTATGAGTAATACATAAAAAAATTCCCCTTGCTATTGTAACATGTGTCTATTTGCATTCTCTGGGCATTTTTTACCCCTTGCAAGCTTTTCACACTGAGCCTGAGCAGATTAAACTTTAAATGCACAACTAACAAAAGATACTGCAATAATGAGAGACACCGGCCTTATGACCTAAAATTAGCAATCCAGAAGAAAACACATCTTAAACTTCATGTGAACAGAATAAAAGAAACACGTGTGCTTATGGCACTATGTTTTGCCAAAGCTACATAATGAGGAAATCTTATTATTCACAGAATATCATTAAACTGTGGGGTGCTTTACAGAATGGCCAGGGAAAGACAATGTCATTTCTACAAAGTTTCTCAAGAAAATGAGAGAAGGAGGAGACGAAATGGAAGTAAGTAAGAACTGGTAAAGTAATGTGTGTTCAGTTGAGTTACACATTTACAGACTGTGATGTCAGATACAGATACAAAGTTCAATCTTGGACATACAGAGTAAGACAGAAATGTCGTTTTCTAAACTCTTACCAATCTTGTTGCCTTCAGTGAAAAGAGATTATTTCAAAACATTGAATCACCCCACCCCAAAATGACAACCAGTGAAAGATTGTTTTGTTCTGCCTTCATAAGCAGCAGCATTAACCCCACCCGTACCCAAAAGTCAAGTTTATGCAAAAACACTGAACTTTGCACAATATACTGTAAAGGTTTCCAGGTTTGCTGCACAGAATATGCACAAAAACATGCCCAGTGAAAATAAAATCTCTGACATGCAACAACTGAATGTTTACATCCTTATGCTACATGGTAAAGAATCATCTACATTCATGTTGGTTGTCCCTGTATATGTGTGTGAGATAGAAAGGATTTTGAGAAGGTCATCCAGACAGAATGACAGTTAATTTAGTTATCAGAATTCAATAAAATCAGAAGGTATACATATTGCAACAGCTTTGCGGTCAGAATAAATGGTATTGTGCTTCATCATTTTTTGATGTACTTGTTCTCAATAGTATCTGACAGAGCAGTTATTTAAAACAATGTACAGTCTAAAAATTAACAGAATAGACTGTGACTTATGCCTTACGTTACATCCCATGTGGACTAATGTCCTGCATTCTGCATTTGGGTGCTGTTGGAAATTGTTTAGAAACTAAAGTGGGTCCGCGATCCTGCAGCTAAATTCCTGAACAGAGTTGGTTACAGAGAGAAGAGAACACCCATTACAAATGCTTCAGTAGCTACTTTTCATTGTATGGAGGATTGGATTTCTCCAGGCTCCCTGGTCTTTAAGAGCTTTGGGGAAGCCTTTCTCTTGATTCTACCTACCTCATAGACATTCTTGGTGTGAACATGGGAGGCGGCCTTTTCAGTGGCTGCTCCCAGAACATGGAACTCCCTTCCAAGGAAATCAGGCAGCCCCCCTCCCTTCAGTCTTTCCACCAGCAAACCCAAAAGTTCATTTTCAGGCAAGCTTTTCATATGTAAAGATTGCAGACTGCTGACGAAGAAAGGATAAGGAGAGAGGTGTTCTTTTTGCCCAAATACACAATTTGATATAAAGTGTCCTGAAAGCACTTACTCTTAAAAGCAATGCAAATTAACCTACTTGAGTCAGCTAGAAGAGAAAAAACTGCCAACCATTACTGGTGAAAGGGAAAACCATAAAAAGGAAAGAGAAGTGGGAGGGGGCACTTCCCAATCCGATTTGTAGCAAAATGTTGCCCAAGGGGTGGAAGCAAAATTTGGATTGAAGCAAGAGTTTGGACTTGGGACAGAGGCTAATTTGGTCCCACTGAAATAAGTGAATGCAAAATATTCACTGAATATCAACAGATGCCCAGCAACTCTTTGTATAATTACCCCAAAATCTAACAAAATGTTTAAATAGGAAGAAGAGGAGAAGAGAGGAGGGCAAGTGCTAGTCATTCACTCTTTCTTTGTTGTGCTTTGAATAACACAACAAGCAGAGACACAATGTACATTTAAGGTAGGCAGAACAAAGGTAAACCTTTGGGTCACCCACTGGATCGAGTGAAGCAGTATAAAAATTAAACATGATGATGATGATGAAACAGCACATGAGGTGACACTCAATTGACTCTTACATAATACTGTAGTTTTAAATATATTCCCAAAGCATTATTGGCTAATAGGTAGACCAATCTTAAAGGGGCAATGACACACTTTAGATTTTGATTTCCTAAACAAGATCAAATGACAACCACAAGTCTAGGATAGTCAATGTGATTTACCAGGAAACATCTCTTTAAGGCATCTTTCCCCGAACTGTTCCATTTTATTTATTTGTTTATTTATTTTTATTTATTCAACATGCGACTCTGGGCTATGTACATAAAATCCCCAACGTTTAAACTATAGAAACGGTGGTGTGTAATATGGCATGAGAAACTCAGCTTTGGGGGAAAAGCAATGGTTAATTTGAAACTACCAGAGACAATTCCATGTATCACCTGGGAAGATGCCAGGGCCATCTTCTTGTCCATGCAAAGCCAGTGCTACTAACAAGCAGTTGGAAATGTGATTTCTCACAGAAGGTAAATGAAAACCCTCAAATGCTTAAAAATTTTATGTACACACTTTAGCAATAAGGAGATGAGGTACATTAAATAAAGGTGATGTTGGAGGGCGTGACTAAGATGGCCGCCGATTAACATCTAGTTTCGGATGCTCGCGCCTAACAAAGTGGTAATTAATGTGACTGAGTGAATTGGAGAAGTTTTAAAGTGGTAAACTCTAAAGATAAGAACCTTGCCTGTCTTCCTGGAAAGTTTTACGATCTTTTGAGGCTGGATGGTCGAAGTTCGGGAGGCTTCTTTGTGCGGTTGAAGTTGTGACGGTAGTCGCGGCTTCTCTGCCGAGGAGCCGAGAACGGGGGCCAGCGTGATTGTGCAGAAGGCTTTGGAAGGCTGGAACTGGCAAAGTGCTGCTTGATTTGGAAGCAGGCTGCATGTAAGTGCACGAGTGGAACTTTAAATCTTTAAAACTGGCTGGGGTTCCTTACTAAATGAGCCTGGACTTTGAAATGTAAGCGGGTGGAAGTGGATGAGAGAAAGTGGTGGTTTCGCTAATGGCGGCTGGTCCTGGAAAAAGAAAGCGATCAGCGAGACTGTGAGGGAAGTTTCGGAGCTGGCAAGAAGTTGTTTGGCACGAAAACAGCTGCATGTAAGTGCTTGAATGGAGTACTAAAGGTTAAATTCAGCTGGAGATCTTGATCAATGAGCCCTGGCTTTGAAATGGAAATGGGTGGAAGCAGCTGAAAACAAGTGATTGTTTTGTTAATGGTGGTGATTCTGGAAAAGGAAAGTGATCGTGTTTGGGCTATGGTTTTTTTCCACACACCAGGAGACAGCGTTATGTCTTGACGACAACAAAGTGGATTAATTATTCATGTCTGGGCTTTAATATTGGAAGTTGACCAGGAGTTCCCCGCTTAAACAGCTGGAGAAAGTTTTTTTTTTTTTGTTTCTCAGAAGAAGAAGGGGGGGTTTTTTTTTTACCCAAAAGTTAAGGCAGCTGCTGGAAAATGGTGCTTTGACTGTCCGCTTCAAGAGAAGGAGTAGCTGGCTTTTGTTTTTGGTTCCTTCACCGTGTGGATTACAAATACTGTTTCTTTACTGTGGAATATATTGCCCCTTACCTTCTCTTTTTGCTGGTTGGATTTTGGGCTTTTCCCCCTTCTGATCTCCCCCCTCCCTTTTTTTTTTCTCTTCTTCTTTTTTCTGGTGGCTTGGTTGTTTTAAAGGAGAAGCTTGGGCTGACTGTTCCCCTGAAGCCTTTTTACTGCAGTGGGAAGAAGACTGATTGGATTATTTGCTTTGGGGAAACGGACCTGTTGTGGATCAACATTTTTTGCTTTTCCTATTTCTTTTAAGCTGCCTGTTGGGAGAGTCGTTTCCTTTTGTTTTATCTCAGTGGATTACAGTAACTCGTTCATTTTTTGCTTGCATATAAATTTCTCTATTGGATCTGTGGAACCAGCGGCTGCAGTGCTACAAGCTTTATTTCAGTGACTAACTTCTACAACGAACTGCGGCACTGGGCTTTTTATACATCACATTGTCATGGATAAAGGTACAAGAGGGAAAGCAAAGGAAGAAGAACCAGTTGTAAAGCCTAAGAAGGGAGGAAAAGCACCAATGGAAGAACCCGCTCAGTCATCATCCCCACCCACAGTGTCATATGATCAGACTCAAATAATGGTGGAAATTGGCAAGCTGTCCCAAAAAATGGAGAGAAATGAAGATTCAAGGGTGAAAGATAAAAATGAAATGATGAAAAAACAGGATAAGATGATGTTATCATTGGCAGACCTTACAAAAAAGGTGGACCTAAATTTTAAAAAATTTGAGGGAAATTTGAAATTGGTTCAAACAGAGGTAGATGCCATAAGGAAGGAAGTAAAAGGGACTCAGGAGGTGGTGCGGGAGAATAAGTTGAAATTGGAAGAACAAGAGAGAAAGATTGATGCTGTGGAAGATCTGATGAGAAAGCAGAACATTGTGATCCGTCAGGTGGTGGAACGCACACCGGATTTGTTAAGAGAGAGGGTGGTTCAGTGGTTAAATGGTCTGAATATGGGGAAAGAATTTGTTCAGGAGGATCTTGTAAGTGTATTTAGGGTGGGTCCAAGAAGAGGGAGTGTGGTTCAAAGAAATGTGCTGGTTAAATTTGCGAATTGGGCAGATAAGTTAAAAGTAATGGCTCATCTGAAACGAGTTGGTTCTGCTGCGTTGAAATTTGATGGTTCTGATGTTGAAGTTTATAATGATATTTCACTAAAAGAAAGAACATGGAGGTACAAGATGAGACCTGTTACTAAACTACTGATGAGTAAAAACATAAGGTATAATTGGAGATTTCCGCAACAATTGCGTTTTTTCTATAATAAGAGAATGCGAGTTATTGATGAAGGTACTAATCCATTGGAATATCTGAGTATGTTGGAATTGGTAAGGGCAGATTCGGAAGAATGGAAAAATCTTAAGAAGGAACTGATGGACTCTGGAGCTTTGGGGAGGGAATATGAGGGGGGGAGCCGGTGGGGCTACAGGTGGAACACCACAGCGGGGAGAGGAGGAGGAGGAGCCGTCTTTGATCATGGTGGAGGAGGAGGTAGGTAAGGAGCAATGAGTATTAGATTGTACTGATTTTAAAGAGTTAATAGAGGTAGAATAGGTAAAAGCGCGTAACACTGACAGTAGGGCGCATCTTGCATGTCCCCCCTCTCCCCTCTTTGGTTGACAGAGGCGGCTTTTTGTAGGAAGGTGGGGAGAGTGAAAGTGTGTGTTTTATGTAGTGGGTATAGTGGTAAGGTTGTTGGTGGCACGCCCGATGGAGAGTTTAAAATTGGAAGAAGAACTTGGTTATGGGAAGTATTAAAATAATATCGTGGAATGTAAAAGGTACAGGTTCTGTTCTTAAGAGACGTAGATTGGAATTGGCGCTGAAAAAGGATAGACCAGATATATTGTTTTTACAGGAAACACATCAGAAGTCAAAAGATACAAATAAGCTTTACTTGGGATGGATGCAACACTATGAGATGGCGTTCGGTACTTCGAAAGCAAGAGGGGTGGCGATTATGATTTCAAGAAAGTTGGGATTTGAAATTACAAAAAAGATTGCGGATCAAGAGGGTAGATATTTGTTGTTAAGAGGAAAATTGGAGGATGAGGAAATTATGTTTGTAAATATCTATGCTCCGAATGACCGCCAAGCAGAGTTTCTGGAAAAAATCCGGAAAATAGTGGAGTTGGAAAATGTTGCAAAAATTATTGTGGCTGGTGATTTTAATTTGATAAGGTCAGGATTAGATTGTACAAATATAGCTAGAAGTGGAATTGGTGTGAAAGGGAAGGTGTTGGACAATTGGATGAAGGTTATGGGTTTGAAGGATTCGTGGAGAGAGTATAAGGGCTCAGAAAGGGCATATTCTTTTTTTTCACACGTCCATGGGACCTACTCAAGAATAGATTATGTTTTTCTTTCGGAAAATTTAATTGGGGATATAGAAGGTGTGGAAATGGGGATTATTAAGGAATCGGACCATGCTAAAGTATATTTGGAACTAAAAGCACAAAAAAATATACGAAGAGCAAGAAATTGGAGGTACGATCCTAATTTGTTTAAAGATCAAAAAAGTAAAGAGGTAATTATGGAAAGTTGGAAAGAAAGCTGGCAGTGGAACGACAATAATGAGGTTAATTTTAATGTTGTATGGGATACCATGAAGTCAGTTTTTAGGGGGGAGAGTATAAAATTGGCAAGCTTCAAATATAAAAAATACAAAGCAGAACAGATAGAAAAAGAAAGAGAAATAAAACAATTACAGGAGGAGCATGTGAAAAACAAGGATAAAAAAACCTTTATGAAATTACAAGGACTTAAGGCAGAAGTAATGGGTAAGGATATTGATAAAGTTAAACGGGATTTGATTTACCTAAAAAGAGAATATTTTGAATTTAGTAATAAGAATTCAAAATTATTAGCAAGAGCAGCCAAGGTTAAAAGGGAAAAAAGAGAAATTGGTGTACTGGTTGATAAGCAAGGCTTAAGATGTAATAAGAATAGGGATAAATGTAAAATTGTCAGGGAATTTTATCAGGTACTATATGCAAAAAAGGAAGTAGATTTGGAAAAGCTTAAAAAGATATTGGAGAAACAGTTAGGGAGTGGGATAAAACAAGAGCATAGGGAGAAAATGGAGGAAAAGATATCTGATAAAGAGGTTAAGGAGGTAATAAGCAGATTGAAGATAGGGAAAGCCCCTGGGGACGATGGATTATCGACAGAGTTTTATAAAGAATTTAAGGAGGTGGTGGTCCCGAAATTGGTGAAGTTATATAATTATATACTAGATGGAGGATCAATTCCAACTTCATGGTATAATACTACAATTGTTCTTCTGCCAAAACCTGGTAAGAATTTGGAAAGAGTGGATTCGTACAGACCAATTTCACTTATAAATCAAGATGCGAAAATCTTTACAGCAATATTGGCTAACCGTCTAAATAGTTTTATGGGAGAATATATAAATGTTTATCAAGTAGGGTTTTTAAAAGGACGACATATGGCGGATTTGACTAGAAGGGTATTAGATTTAATAGATAATGTAAATCAAACAAAAGAAAAGGTGGGACTATTATCATTGGATATCTTCAAGGCATTTGACTCATTGCAGTGGTCCTCAATCAAGGAAATAGTTAAAAAATATGGATTTGGGGATAAATTTAATAGGGTTATAGATTTACTATATCAAAAAGGAAATGCTAGGGTTAGAGTAAATGAGGAGCTTACGGATGTGGTAAATTTAGAAGCTGGTACGAGGCAGGGCTGTCCATTATCTCCTATTCTGTTTATTATGGCAATGGAAATCTTAGCTAAAAGTATAAGGGAGGATTTAAATATAGAAGGGATCATGGGTAATAAAGTGAGTATGTACGCAGATGATACATTGCTTATGGTAAAGCACCCGGAGTTAGTAATGGACAGGATTAAAGATCATTTACAGATATTTCAGGATATAACTGGGTTAAAGATAAACTGGGATAAATCAGAATTGATGTTGTGTAATTTGAAACCAAGTGAGATGTGTAGGACAGTGTTGACACTTAATATACAAATTAAGGATAAGTTGAAATACTTGGGGATAATTATTTCAAACAAATTAGAAGAACTTAAACGATTGAACTATGACAGCTTGAAAGTAGAATTTAAGAACAAAATACAAGAGCTTCAGAAGTTAAAGCTGTCATGGTTCGGAAGGATTGCTATGTGTAAAATGATATTGTTGCCAAAGCTTAACTTTTTATTTGATACACTAGCGATCCATTTGAAAGAGAAAGAAATTAATGAGTTTCAAAAGATGTTCAGTGGTTTTTGTAATGGAGGTAAAAAATCTAGGCTTCCAAAGAAGTTATGGTATTTGTCTCAAAAAAAGGGGGGTTTGGGATTGCCAAACTTGCTAGCATATTACCGGGCTTTTCAAGTTAAGAATGTTGTGAAGATTTTGGCAAGAGAAAAAACAATTTGGGAGCAATTGGAGATGAAAGAATATAGAAATATTGGAAATTTGATTTTTCTAGGAATAAAGGATAAAGTGAGAAGACCAAATAATACTATGATGAGAGGTCTCGTGGAGGTGTGGAAGAAGGTAAAAAAGGATATGGTCCCAAATCTCTCTCCAGTTTTAGAACTGACTGATATGATGTGTTTCCCAATAAAGTTAGATAAGGAAAAAATGGAAATATTGGATAAAAAAGGGATGCTCTTATTGAAGGATTGGTTAAAAATATGTGAGTCTCTTGTTGAGCGGAAAAAAATATTTGAGATATTAAATTTGAATTGGTTTCAGAGGTTGAAGGTGGAAAATTGGAACAAAAAATATGGAAAAGAAGTAGGGCTAGATAGAATACATACAGAATTTGAGGAGTTGGTATGGAGAATTAGAAAAGGGGAAAATAGTATAAAAGGTCTTGTGAGTAAGCTTTACAATATACTGAATAGAGGGGTAGACCCACATGAGGATTTGAGACGGAAGTGGGAACAAAGTTTGAATATAACAATTGGGGAGTTGGAGTGGAAAAACAAATGGAAAAAGAGGATTATGAGAACAATGTCTGTGAGAATTAAAGAACATAATTTTAAAATGTTGTGGCAATGGTACTTGACGCCATTAAGACTTAACCAGATGGATAATAAAAGAGATAAGTTATGTTGGAGATGTAGAGAATTTGATGGAACATACGAACATATGTGGTGGAGTTGTAAAAAAATAAGGGATTTCTGGGGGAGAATAGAAGCTGAGTTTGGTGTAATAATGGGTAGAAGTGTTAAGCTGGTGTCAAATATCATTCTTTTAACGAATGTGGAAGGTTTGGGTTTAAACAAAGATGAAAAGGAATTACTGGAAATTGTATTGACAACAGGCAGACAATGTATAGCTAGAAACTGGAAAAATGACATAGAAATACAGATTGGAGAGTGGTATAAAGAAATGTGGAGTTTAGCATTGAATGATAAACTGACATGGGAGATTAAAGTGAAAAGGGATAACTTAAAAGAGAATAGATTTTGGAATATATGGAAACCATTTGTGGACCATTCTTGTACGGCAAATGATAGTTCAGGACCAGTACCATCACAAAGAAGTTTTTGGAGCTGAGTAGCAAATAAACTCTCCGGGCATTGTATATATTCACAGGGTGTTTATTATTCATCTAAAGATTAATGGTAGCACAGAAAGTTCTTATTATTTTGGATTTTGAAACAATGGTTTTTTTTTTCCTTAATATTTTGTGGTTATATAGTAAATAATTAGTTTAGATATTGTCATGTGCTAACATTTAGTAATGTTTGTTAGGATGATACTATGGATTTGTTTATGTATTGTATTGTTAGTCATTGTTTTCTTTTCTTTTTTGTATGTTTTTGAAAAATTCAATAAAAAAAAAATTAAAAAAAATAAAGGTGATGTTCATTAAAATAGACATTTCTGTTCCAAATTTAGGGACTGCGGTGGCTCAAGTGGCTAAGAAGCTGACTGGAAGGCAGCAGGTCAGCAGTTCAATACGTGAATACTGCAAAATGGAATGAGCTCCCGTGTTTGTCCCAGCTCCTGCCAACCTAGCAGTTCGAAAGCAAGAAACTGCAAGTAGATAAATAGGGACACTCAACCCCCCCTCTTTTTTGAGACAGCTATATTGCTGTCTGCATATTTTATGTGGGGTTTTGTGGGACTTAGGTTTTAATCTGTAAACTGCCCAGAGCAGTGCTTGCAGTAATGGAGTAGTGTAACAAACAAGTAAATAAATAAGCCAGCAAACAAACAAACTCTGCAACAGAAGTTGTGTGCTTAACAGAGGTTCCTGAAACCAATTTGACAACCTCTTTTCAATTTTATGAAAAGCACTAGTCAGTCCTGTTAAGTCCATATCAGTGTTTCCCAATCTTTGGTTTTTGGACTTCAATTCCCAGAAGTCCGAAGTTAATACCCCAAAAACTGATCAGCCAAGGCTTCTGGGAATTGAAGTCCCCGTTTGGGGTGTGGGTCCCATGTTGGGAACCACTGTTCTAGATAATACTCCATCTGAAACAGAAAGTGCATCCAAGAAGGCTTTTATTTGTGAACAGTACAGAGGAAGCACAGTAATTTCTTTTTTTAAAAAATCCCATTTAAAAGATGGTTTCCCATTGCTTGTTTTCTAAGTGAAGACTGTTTGATAAGATTCTGAGGAACACTATGCTTCCTAGAAAACAAGATCTTAAAACTTCTGCTACAGAATTAAAGAATGTACAATAACAAGTTGTAAATAAGAAATCGAGGAATGGGAAATCTATGTATTAGCTACTTTGTTATTTAGAGGTAAGCATAAATTCTTTCTTCTCTCATCCTCACAGTCAAGGATGATAAAGTATATATTTTTCTCTCTCTCCTTGTCCTGCAAGAGGAAGACATATTTTCTGGTGTTGGCAGCTAAGTTTCATGCCAACTGCTTAACTTACTGCTTAACTCTGCCAAGCTGCACAAACTTGTCATAGCCCGTGCTTTATTTCATAGTTTTTCCAAAGACCCTCTGCATCTTTTTTTAACAACTAGTTCCTCCTTCTGTGTTTGCTTTTTCTGTCCCACATACAGTACTTTGCTTCTAAAAGGGAAAGGTTTTGTGTAAACTACCACACACACACCCAAGATGGATTGGTTCAATAAGCTTGAAAGAAGTAAGTACAAAACTTTGACAAGCAAATAATACTCCTTGTTCATATACTGGAGGGAGGGATCTCTCAAGGCTTTGAAATTCTTCATTCTTGTCCTGTCTATAGTCAACAAAGATGAGCAATTTAGCCAATACCATGGGCTAAAACAGACAAACAGACTGAAGGAAAATAAGCAATCTTAACCGATAAAACCAAGTGTTAACCGTTGGAACTGGCTATAGGTTACTATGCTTCGCCCTACTTGCCTGCACTCACCCTTCGTGCAAACGGCTGATCTGGGTCCGCAGGTCAACAAAGGATTGAGAAAACAGGCAGTGGGGCAACAGCCCCACAAACGTGAAAAAGGGAAACAACTTCCTTTCCCAACATTCCTTGCGCCGCGCCGCGCCAGAGCCAATCAGGCTGAGAGGCTCTCGCACGGCGCGGCACAAGGAACGTTCGGAAATGCGCAGCAGCCAATCAAAAGAAACCCATTTTTTTAAAACGCAGCACAAACACAAAGCACAAACCCATAACTACAAGCCCCAGCGTCCTGCATGCCATGAGCGTGCAGAATGCTGAGGAAGCTGGCGCCCAAAAAATAAAACAAAAACACCGGGAGAGCAAGTCCGACAAGCCGCGGGAACCAAAGCCCCCCTCCCGAACGGCGCCTAAAGCTCCTAATCGGAGTTTCCCCTTTAATATCACTGGGTGGGGGCGGGGGTGTTGTGCTCCCCCTCTCTACTGGCTCCCCTGGGGTTGAGAGGGTTGGGGGGACCAAAGGAGCCTGTCTCCCCAACCCTCCTGACACCAGGGGACCCGGCAGAGAGGGGATTCCCCTTCCACACACACACGCCCCATTTTAAAGAGAAGAAACCAAGCGGTTACTTCTCTTTAAAAATGGAGTTGGGGGGAATCCCCCTCTCCGATGACTCTCCTGGGTCCGGAAGGGTGGGGGAGACAGACCCCTTTTCTCAACCCAACCCTCCCAAACCCAAGGAAGCCAGCGGAGAGGGGGATCACAACACACACACCCCACTGATATTAAATGGGAATCCCCAATTGAGATTTCCCTTTTAATATCAGAGGGTATCCTGGATTCGATCCCCTCTCCTGGGGCCCATGAGTCTGGAAGGTTTGGGGGGACCAAAGGAGCCTGTCTCCCCAACCCTCCTGACGCCAGGGGACCTGGCAGAGAGGGGATTCCCCTCCCCACACACACACATGGCCCATATTAAAGAGAAGAAACCAAGCAGTTACTTCTCTTTAAAAACGGAGGTTGGGGGGGGGAATCCCCCTCTCCGATGGCTCTCCTGGGTCTGGAAGGGTGGGGGAGACAGACCCCTTTTCTCAACCCAACCCTCCCAAACCCAAGGAAGCCAGCGGAGAGGGAGATCTCAAACCCCCCCCCACTGATATTAAAGGGGAATCCCCAATTGAGATTTCCCATTTAATATCAGAGTGTAGCCTTGATTCGATCCCCTCTCCTGGGTCCCATGAGTCTGGAAGGTTTGGGGAGACAAAAGGGATCTGTCCCCCAAAGCCTTCCAGAGCCAGGGGAGACGGCAGAGAGGGGATACCCCCGATAGCACACCAAAAAACACAAAAACAAACAATCAAAAACATTCAAAAATACACAAAAACAAACAAAAATAACACCAAAAAAGTAAACAACAACAAACATTTCCAAACACACCCAGCACCCAGCCAAACACCACAAAATCCAAACACCACCACCACCCCAAATAAAGAAAAACAGCCAACTCACCACCAGACGACCTCACACAACAACTACTGGAAAAGAAATGAATAAAGAAAAAGACTACTTACTGGAAGAAGCTCCACCCAGAGGCCACGAGAGAAAAAACAGTCAAAATACAAGATAACCCCTACCAGCAGCACTTGCTGCCCACAATAATACATTTTTTTCAAAAAGACACAATAGCCCCACACAAAAGGCCCCAAGAGTTCTTCGAAAAAGTATATCATCCTTTATTCCTTTTTTCATCCACAAAACCAAAACACCAAACGAAACTCATCACAGTTTATAACCCGCCATCAAAAAAGTTTTTGTATAAATAACAATTTTAAAAATTTCAATTATAGAATAACCTCTTCTTTACAAACATCTACAACAACAACAACAAAAACTTTCCAACACCATTTAAAACAGCCCGGCAACGCCGGGCAACCTTTGCTAGTAGTGTATAAAAAGAAGAATAGGTGCCTTTGAACTGTGGTGCTGGAGAAGTCTCTTGAGAGTCCCTTGGACTGCAAGAAGAACAAATCAGTCAATCCTAAAGGAAATCAATCCTGACTGCTCCTTGGAAGGAGAAATACTTGGAAGGACATATACTGAAGCTGAAGCTCAAGTACTCTGGCCACCAAATGAGAAGAGAGGACTCACTAGAGAAGTGGTATTTTAATGAGTTGGGTGGGGGTTAGTGGATATTACAAAGATTTCCATTTGATCATCCAAAATGGCCTGCTACTAAATCTGGTGGTGTGTGTATCTATATCTGTATATTTAAGAGTCAGAGAGTGTATAAAAACTTAAATATCTGCTACTCAAGGTATAATTTAATCTGTATACTCTTTCACACATCAATAATTATTGTTCACAGGAACAGCCTACACATACTTTAAGTGATAAGGAGAAACAGATATTATTCTATAAGTAGCAGCACCTGGTTGGGTAAAGATAATCAGCAAAAAGAACAAATTAGTAGAGATGACAGATCAAAGAATAATTTAAGATCACCACATAAATTTATGTTCATACCCCTACTTTATATTTTGTTGTTGTTCAGTCGCATAGTCGAGTCCGACCCCGTGGACCACCGCACACCAGGCTCCTCTGTCATCCCCCATCCTCCGGAGCCTGTCCAGATCTACACCCACTGCATCAATAATGCTGTCCAACTATCTCATCCTCTGTTGTCCCCTTCTCCTTTTGCTTCCAATCTTTCATAGCATCAGGGCCTTCTCCAACGAGTCCTCTCTTCTCATTTGGTGGCCGAAGTACTTGAGCTTCAGTTTTAGTATTTGTCCTTCCAAGGAGCATTCAGGGTTGATCTCCTTCATGACTGACAGATTTGATCTCCTTGGAGTACAGGGGACTCTCAAAAATCTTCAGCACCACCACAGTTCAGAAGCGTTTATTTTTCTGTACTCAGCCTTCCTTATGGTCCAGCTCTCACAGTCATATACTCAGTGATGCACTGAAGCTGGTCCTGTCCGGTCCGTTTGGACCGGTAGCAGAAATTTCTTGGGTTTTTTGGTATTAAGTTTTAAGCTAGCATTTACCCTCTCTTCTTTCACCCACAGAAAGAGGCTCTGTAGATTTTCTTCACTTTCTGCCATTAGTGTAGTGTCATCTGCATATCTCAGGTTGTTGATATTTCTCCCAGCAATCTTAATTCCGACCTGCTTCATCCAGTCCTGCATTACCGGTATGCATGATGTACTTTGCATATAAGTTAAATAAGTGGGGTGACATTATACAAAATCTTACTCCATTTCCTATTCTAAACCAATCAGTTTTTCAGTATCTGGTCCTAATTGTTGGCTTCTTGACCCACATAAAAGTTTTGTAGAAGACAGGTGAGGTGGTCTGGTCCTCCCATCTCTTTAAGGACTAACTACAGTTTGTTATGATCAACACAATCAAAGACTTTGGCATAGTCAATGAAACAGAACCAGACATTTTTCTAGTACTCCCTTGCTTTCTCCATGATCCAGCAAATGTCAGCAATTTGGTCTCTACTTCCCCTGCCTCTTACCCTCTTGTTAAATGGGAAAAACATACTACTTATTTATTAGATTAAATCAGGCATGGTCATCTACTTAAAAAAACATTTAAATTCTAATACTCCATGGCCACATGCAAATGCTGAAAACAATCTGCTTTATTCTACTGTTTCATATATGTGTTTTAAATTTAAAGGCTCACTGCTTATTTGCCTCTCTCCTCAATTTATTTCTATTTCCATTTTCTCTATTAAGAAACTACAGTTAATCACAACTAGAATAGAAATTGTGAAGTGGAAAATCTTGTACCTTAAACTGGTGCAGCACTTGAGATGTTAACTTATTGCCATCTTGGGGATGGATAATGATTTGAAGCATTTGGAGAGAGTAAAAACACCACCTTCCTTTTCTTTATTTGAAATGGAGTGAAGTTCGAATCATCTAATACAGGGGTCAACAAACTTGACTCTCCAGCTGCTCTTGGACTTCAATTACCAGAAGCCCAAGTCAGTACACCTGTTGATCAGGGCTTCTGGGAATTGGAGGGCCAAGAACATCTGGAGAGCCAAGTTTGCTGACTCCTGATCCAGTATACCTTAATATAATCAGCAATTAACACAACACTGCTTCTTTAGAAACAAATTGTGCTGGTCAATCTAAAAAGGTTTTTACCTGGATAGTGAATTATTAACCCTAATAAGTTTAAATAACTAAGCAAGCAAACAACATTATCTCATTTTTAATGGTTTTTAATGGTTTTAAAGTTTTAAGGTCATAATTTTATGTGAATGAGGTCTGTTATCTGTAAGCCGTCCAGAGTCATTCGCAAGTGGGCAGCAATATAAATGTAAATTTAATAATAATAATAATAATAATAATAATAATAATAATAATAAATAGTTCTCTTTATGCAGGATAGGACTGTCTACAGCTGCTAGCCAGGCATTCTTGTTCAGCAACCAAATACTTCTGAATGTCAAAAGAGGTCTTACTTTCAGAACATGTCTGTGGGGCCCCAGAAACATCTAACCAACAAGCAGATGGGTTCTTGCTCTGACCTATCAAAGTTTTTATTATGTGCTCAATATAGTGAGTCTCTTTTACTGTGAGGTATACTCTGGTTTCTCTTCAGATTGTATAAATCTTCCGCCTTTCACTGTGAGGTATATGCTCTATGGTGGAATTCCTCGCCTTTCTTAACTTTCTATTATAGGAAAAATTAATTTGCAAAAAAAAAACAGCAACACAAAAGAAGAAGAGGGCAGAGTAGTACCACACTATATGTGTTTATCTTACTGAGAGAACCAAAGAATTTTGGAGTAACCTTCTGGTTTTATCAATAAAATCTGCTGCACTTACACAATGGTCATTTTTACAGTGCAGGTGTAAAATATTCAAAAACATGGATTTACAAATATTACTAAATTGTGCAAAATCAAAGCATGTTATTTGAGGAAGACAGAACAGAATTCAAGAGAACAAATGCAAAATCTCAGCTCCTCTCTGTGATAGAGATAGGCTGGTTGAAAAGCAGTTTAACAGAATTTTAGAAATTGGTGGATTAGTAGTACTATGAGATAGTAGCAAGGGTGCCACCATACTATCATACTTTTGGGGAAACAGGGACATTTAAACAAGTATAAAGTTCCTATGTATAAAGCAGGGTAGAAAAACTCCTGATTGCAAATCAAATCAAAAGAGTCACAATTTGGCCAACTAAATGCTCTCAGCTGACCCAACCCTACAGAAACCAGTTTTCTGCTCAGACAGTCAGATTGATTCCACAAGTTGCTTGAAGGTGCCACATAGTGATCTTTGGCTAAGTACATTGTTTTATGCATGATCTTTCACACTTGCACTTTCTTTTCATTTACTCTAAGTTAATATCATAGTTCTCTTTCCACTGGAAAGATAGTCTATATCTATATCTATATCTATATATCTACATCTACATCTATCTATCTATCTATATAAATATACTTAAACATAAAAATATATACAAATACAAAAAAAATCAGATACATTTAACAAAGCAATCCTAGGGCAAGTCATATTCTAAGTGATTGTATGTTATTTACTTCTTCCAAAAAGAAGGAGGTTTGTTTCACCTCCTTGCATTCCCAACCATAAGTTGCCCCAGGATATTCCTTGCATGTCCAACAGTCTCCTTTTTATCGGGAATCATAGTGACTTAATTGAATTAGGGTAACATACCATCTCCAAATTAGCTTGTAGCATTGTTCTTTAATTCTCACAGACATATTTTTCATAATTATTTGACCCCATATTTGGCTCCATTCTGTCTCCAAAATTCGAGTTTTCAAACCCAGTTCCCATATTTCTCTCAGTGATTTCTGAGCAGTTCCCTGTTCCATTAAAATTGTATAGATCTTACTAACAATACCTTTAAATGGAGTTATCTTTTTATATACAGTACAGTAATTGATAAATAAGCCCTTCCAACTTTGTCCTTTTCCCAAATTTTCTAAGGTTCTGGATCATATCCTCCCTCCATTTCTCTATGTGCAATTTTTGAAACCAATTCAATTGCCATTCTCTATACAGTGGTACCTTGCTTAAAGAGCATAATGCGTTCCATGGGATTGCTCTTTAAGCGAGTTTGCTCTTTAAGGAAAACACCATTGTAAGTGACCGATTGTGACTTCTGGTGGGGGTGGAGGTGTGAACCCTGATTTAGATGCTAAGCGAGTTTTTGGTAGGTTTTATTATTATTATTATTATTATTATTATTATTATTATTATTATTATTATTATTAATAATAATAATAATAATAATAATAATAATAATAATAATAATAATAATAATAATAATAATAATTTTAGCAATAATACAACTTAAAAAGAACAACTATAAATGAAAATACAAACATCATACCTACAAATACAATATATAAAACAAAAAAAATTAAAGAAAAAAAGGATGCGAATTAAACTACGACTTAATAATGTACTATCTTCCTCTTTCTTCCATACCTCTTTAGTTATATTTCCCCAAAAAATTAATACATTATAATACTCTTATAACTATCCTAATATACATATTCAAACTCTATTCTTAAACTCATCAATTTGACACAACTATTAAGTCAAAGTAAAAATACAATAATTAAAATACAATTTTTACATAATATACCCAGTGTTATTTACAGAAAACTGAGTGTCACTCAGTTTTCTAACCCCAGAAACACATTTGATCCGGTACTGGTCTAAACCCTTCATCCCCCTTCAATGAGTAATCCACAAATAGTTGCCATATTTTCCAAAATCTATTTTCTTTAACTATACCCTTTCTCTTATTCATTTGCCATGTTAGCTTATCGTTCAATGCAAGATCCCACATCTCCTTATACCATTCTTCTATTTTCAGAGTTGCTTCATTTTTCCAATTCCTGGCTATACACTGTCTTCCCGTTGTCAACATTATTGACAATAGCTCTTTTTTATCCTTATTTAAATCCATATTTTCCCCATCTGTCAACAAAACAGTACTTGGCCCCAGATAGGTTTTAGTTGTTAGGCGAAGCGACCATTTAGAGAAAATTCTGCTCTTTAAGCGAGTTAGTCTCTAAACGAAGCGCTCTTTAAGCGAGGTTTTACTGTACATTGTTTCTCTTCTTTCCCCGTTCTTACACTTTTCTACCCAATCCTTTATAGTTTTCAATTCTATTTCCTCTAATTTATCTAGATCCTTTCTTTTCAATTTGACTGGAAAGTCATCTACTTTCCTAATATTCGCGAACAGAGATTCTTGGACATTGATCTTTCTTAATTACTTGACATATTGTTAAACTATTTCTGCAAAATATATTTTGCATTTTCTTAATAGCATTTAGATTCCAGTCTTGGGGAAAAATATTGTTTAATATTTCCATCTTCTTTATATTCTATATTCTAAATCTTTTCATATTGTCTCTTCTTTCAACATTAATCTTAATGTTTCTTTAACTTGGAAAGATATATAGTAGCTTCTAATGTTTGGTATTTCTAAACCTCCCCTTTTTGGGGCAATATACCACAAATTCTTATTTATTCTTACTCTTTTGTTTCCATTACAGAACTTATCTATCATATTTTGCCATAACTTTAAATCTTTGTGATGTTTATTGGGATTATAGTAATTAGATAATTTATTAGAGGTAAAACTTTCATTTTGCATATTGCTACCCTACCAAACCATTATAAATTTAACTTAGTATATTTATCCAATACATTTTCTATCTCAACTTCTTTCTTATCATAATTCAATTTCTTTAAGCCCTGTATTTTGTTCCCTATAATAATACCCAAATATTTAAAGTTGGTTTTAACTTTTATATTGTGTGTTTCTCTTATTTACATCTATATAGCCTCTTTGATGAGTAGAGTCTAATAGATCAAAGAACCTTCTTTATACAAAGGAAACACACATGAGCATTTTCAGTTCATCCATTATGAGTTTGCCACAGCAGGTCTTATTCTTAAGCACAGATGAACAGTTTCATACCAGTTTGCTTAGCTGAAATTAAAAGGAAATTCTTAATTATGTGCATGCATACATATATGCATACACATACACACAAATGACACATATATTGAAACCTGCATCATTATTGGGTGCTGGCACCTCATGTTTAGGTAAGAAATGCAAATGTGTTCTCTTGAAATCAGTAAGATTTCATGCAGTGTAGTGAACTCAGTCTGATTTTTTTTTTTTTGGCTGCAGTTAATTATTGCAATTTAAATAAATTAAACCCAGATTTCATTAGGCTCTTAGCACCAGGTGAGACAACTTTTAAAAGTCATTAATTCTGGGAGCAAAATTTTAAATGCCAACTCAAAAAAATTTGCAGTGAAATAAATTCATAACTCTAAGGTAAAGGTAAAAGTTTCCCTTGCTCGAAAGCCAGTCATATATGACTCTAGGGTTCAGTGCTCATCTCTATTTCAAAGCAAAAGAGCCAGCGCTGTCTGCTTCTGCAGACGTTTCCTTGGTCATGTGGCAGGCATGACTAGACACCGGAGCACACGAAACGCTGTTTATCTTCCCACCAAAGTGGCTCCTATTTATCTACTTGCAATGTCTTGCTTTTGAACTGCTAGGTTGACAGGAGCTGGGACAAAGACGGGAACATCTTTGGATTTAACCCTATGCAGGTCAAACTGTCTTGACCACTATGAAAAACTATCCAACTACAGTAGAACCTCAGATACCATCCAAACTCCATTCCACGGAGTTGGTTGCTATGCGTTTTTGGACATTATGCGGTTCCTATGAGGAGATGCCTCGCATAAAGTCCAAAAAATGGTTGAAAACGGATGTTATCCGAGATTCCTATACCAATACCTCAGATAACGTCTATTTCTTTTGGACGTAATGCAATGCATCACATGTGCATAAAAACTGCGACATTATGTGAATATGACATTACCTGATGCGGACGTTATTGAGGTATTACTGTATTTACATGTTCTTACCTTTCACAATGCATACATTCAGACATTATGCAAATTTAATTTTGAATCAGAAAGCCATTAAACCTCATTGAGGTGCAAGAAATTAGTGGGGAGAGCTTTTATGCTTTTTCCATATGCATATGCTTTCATTCTTTTTCTTTTTTTTAAAAAAATCAGATTTGCTGACAAGAAAGTACAATCCAAAAAACTGCTTCTTTTTGCCATGTTTCCTCTAGTGCAAGAATGGTGCATTTAGAGTATTGACCACAGAGGATGTTTTCTTACAGAGAATGCTTCTGTTTCGTCACTAGGTGGCTATAGAAAACTTATTATCCTACAGTTGTAAGCCTGTGTGCAAGTTATTTCATTTTAGAGGTCAGTTAATTCTTGCAAGTATATAAGAATGGTCATGCAGACAATTAGGCTAATACTCAATGAATGTTAATTACTCTCCAATTTCAAATGGTCACCTAATCAGCAAGTGAGGCGGATGGAAGAAAGTAAATTTGTATAGCTGTAATCAAACCAAAAGGGACTGAGGTGGCTCAAGTGGTTAAGATGCTGACTGGAAGGTCGGAGTCTGATTCCCGGGTGCTGCATGACAGTGTGAGCTCCCATCTCTGTCCCAGATCCTGCCAACCTGGCAGTTCAAAAGCAAGAAATTGCAAGTACTGTAGATAAATATGAACCACTTCAGTGGGAAGGCAAACAGCATTCTGTTTTGAGGCATGGCTGCCACATGTCCACGGAAACATCTGCAGATGCAGACAGCGCTGGCTTTTTGACTATAAACAGAGATGAGCACTGAACCCTAGAGTCAGTTATGATGGGCTTTCAAGCAAGGGCGACCTTTACCTTTACCTAGTCTAACCAACGCTTTAACAGTTTTAAATCCCCATCCAACAGACACCACCTCAGAAGAAAGCCTCATTGAGTTCAGTGTTGTTTATTCTCACATCAATTTATAGGCAGCAGCTTAAATTTCTCCTTTCAGTGGCAGAGATTTAAATCTAACAATAGGTACTTTAAAAATCTGCCTATTTTCTCTCTTTACTCTCTCTTTTCATTTTAGAAGGAACTGTTTATGCATACTAACATATGTCACTGAAACCTGACTACGATATCCCTCCTAAAATGAAATTTAGTAACCAGGAAGAGAGTCTGTCAAAGAATACACACTTAAATCAATCCTAAATATTTTTAAAAAAATAATAAGGATTGGGTTAAGTGCATATTAACTTGCGAGAGTCAAAATAATGACAAATTTGGTTGCAAAACTTAGCAACTATGTGGAATCTTCATTAAATGAACAGAAATAATAAAAATGTAAAAGGTATAGCCAAAAATGATGGCCTGAATCAACTGGTAGTCCCTATTACAACAGAACCATTGAATCAATGAGATTTTTACATGTAACTCACAGTTTAGGAACTGATTTGAGAAGTATACTGTAGCTGGGATCAATAAATGGATTTCCCCCCAAAAAAAGGTTACTGTACTAAAATAAATTCATTATGCCATTGAGTTGAAGCCATTAATATCCTAAGCATTGAGAACAGACATGCAAGATCAATTAACATGATTTAATTTGCATGAATAATTTTACACCATTTAACTAGTTTGAAACATATAACAGTATATTTGCCTGCTTTGCATCTGCACACATAGGATAATCCATTGTGGCTCATATTCACTTTATTTCATTGTGTAGAGATCATCTATTTTAGAAGTGCTTACGATTTATGAAGATAATACATCAAGATCACTTCCCCAAGTTTTCTGATATTATTCTATTTGCTCCACACTGACGTTTTGCATTTGCTCATAAAAAAGGAACATTCTAATACAAGATTGATCATGCATACATTGTCCTGAAACAATAACATTATTTGAGTACATGCCACATAAAAGTGACTGTAAGTCTGAGAAATAGCCACATTTTGCTTTATCTTGACTTCTTTAAAACATAGAAAAGTATGTTTTAAATAAGTAAAAATAAAGCAAAACTTAGCTATTTCTGATTCTATCTGTATTTATCACAATGATCAATTGTTTAAAATATCAATCTTTCATCAGGAAAAAATTAAATAGTTTCCAGTGTTACTTGAGAGTAAATAATAATTTTGTGTCAGAAATTATTCTGTGTTGAAATGACTTTTTTCCATTCCATTTATGCAAAAGGCATAAACATTAATAACAGTTAAGATTTTGGAAAATATTTTAATAAATAAATATTTTGAACTCTTCTTTAAAGAAACATATGAGGAAATTTGGCTTTGAGGAACCCTAAACAAGGATTCTTCCTTTCAAATAAATTTACGTGTATGCCTTTCCACCCATCTGATTGTGCCCTTAGTTATCTTACCCTGAAGAGCTAGATTAAATGTGTTACCCCAACATCTGACCTACGGTCGTTGTCTGCCTCGGTCTGGTTAAGTTATGGTCTACTGGTCACATTCCTAAGAAGAACACCATATGTAGCAGATTATGTGTAAACATATATTCTTGACAAGTTATAGCCATATTCTATGCAAAAGGAATACAAAAATTGTACAAAAGCAATCTTTCCAAAGAAGAAATTTATAGGGTTAATGAAATTCAGAGTGCAAATGAGAAGTTGTGAAATTATTACCCAAGGAAGAGATACATGTTGGAAGGGTCAGAACAGAAGGAGAGACAGTGCGGGAAAGATTAAGAATAATATACACTAAAAAGCATCACTGCAATTTACACCTTGCCTGGTACAAGGAGAAGGTGCCCCCAAAAGCAAAACTGAAAAATGAAACACACTATAATATCATTCCACCATATGATGCTTCTAGCTGGAATTATCATCTCTTGTAATGTAAAAACAAGCAAGAGACATTAACTGGAAGGAAGGCGCTAAAGAAAATGAAAGCTCTGTACTACGGCCAATTTTGTGCATTCACTGAAATAAAAGCCTTTCTTGAAATAAGATAAAAATATTATAAGAGAAAAGTATGAGCTTCTACCTCAAATGGGGTAGCTGTCAATGCAAGCTAGACTTGTTCAAATTTCTTCCTTCATACAACCAATAAAAGCACAGGAACCCTATTTTATTTTCCACTTATCATCCTATACTTCTGAGTGTTTACTTCATTCATCTCTCACTAGTGCTCACAAAGATCTGCGTGTCGGCCACAGTAATGAGACTAGTTATCATCAGTACAAATTGTAGTAAATTTCATACAACAATTTTTTAAAGTCATATTTAGTGCGTCAGAATTTCTGATTTACTTCAGGCGAGAAATGTAATGAGCACATAAACAACTGTTTCAAACCCAGTGATTTTTCATGTTTCAACTTGGCTGGAAAATCACTCTGGGACTTCCATAGAAAGCAGGAGATTTCTCAGACTAGTAGTGCAGAGAAATGCTGAGTGCTAGATCCTGTTGCCATTCTCCCCAATTTCCTATGCAAGACAATTCTGCACTCCTTTTGACTGAACTGCATTCCTTCACAGGATTTTTCTATCTCCTTGTTGGTCTCATCAATTTCACTCACTGTGTCAAGTGGGTGAAGCATCCCTGCTCCTGAGATCAGTGGCTCCCAACGTGGGGACCATGCCCTACAGGGGGACTCCAATTCCCAGAAACCTAAGTCAGCAAATTCGCTGACTTAAGCTTCTGGGAATTAAAGTTCAAAAACCAAAGTTTGGGAAATACTTTCTTAGATGCTATAAAGGGCACCTCCCAAAGAACTATTGACTCCCAGGAATCGCTGTGGCAATTTCCTCATTTTGTTTACAACAGCAAGATGAAGCAACAGTCCAAAAAGGCCATGCAGCTTCAGAGAAAGGCACATCCCCCACCACCACCACCATACTCCCCGAAACGAAGAGGCAAGAAACAATTGTTTTGTTTTTAAAAAATTGGCCACAATTTTATTGAAATTTAAATCCCAGACCTGTGATGGGGCAAGGTAGTGCTATTCACCTGGTAACAGGGCAGGGGAAGCTAGTCCTCCCCTCACTAGCCAGGGCTGGAGAACTCCAAGCCCCTGAGCAGGGCTGGACCTTGACAGGTACTGGGCAGGCCAGTTAATTTGGGGCAACATCCAAGCAGGCATTTCCAAATCCATTCACATGAATGGAAACTGGTTGTTCTGCTTGAATGACACATGGTCGGCCCTGCATTCTTAGCCAATTCACCCAATCATGCTAGGCATACAAAACCAACCTCATCACCTCTACCACTCTAACCCAGCACTACCACCAAATCTAATTGCTATCTATTTAAAGACAACCGCTCTGACTGCCCCAATGTCCCACAGGCAACAGTGGGGTAGGCAAAAAAATGACTCAGTTTCCCTGATGCCGATACAGGAGCTGAACCCAAACATTCCTACCTGGCCCCATGTGGTGACCCAAAAGCATTCAAACCTGCAGGGAGGGAGGAAGGGCAGGGCAGGTCATCCGCGAAAAGAGCTGCAAGGGAGACTATGAGTGAGGCGATCCCTTGTATGGTAACACGCCAATGGATGACTGTCCGGTGGCGTGGCTTTGCCTCCCTCCCCCGGGTGAGGCAGAAGTTAAGCACGCCTGAGTGTGTGCCGAGCTGGGAGAGGGGATGGGGTTGCCCAATTATGGGCTTGTCCTCCCCGATCCCAGCTCAGTCAGAGCAAAGTAGGTGAGCGAAAGCCTGGTGAGACATGCCTTGGACTTCTGCCTGCTGCTGCTCTGCCTGGTTTGGATTTTCCTTGGGGGGGGGGGTGCCCCCCACACTGACTCCAGATGGGGTCTGGGCATTTGGGGGAAGGTGGTCACCACCACCGGGGCCAAATGGGATACTGCTGGGGTGTCCCCAGTAAGAGGGGGTGGTAGCATCTCTCCCTGTGCCGGGCAGGCTTTAGGCCTTACAGGCCCAAGAGGAGGTGGTAGCAGCCCTGCGTTGTGTGGGCTTTAGGCCTTGTGGGCCTTACTGCTGGCCTCGGCCAGGGCATGGGGCATAGACTGCTGGGGGAGCCTTACATCTGGGTTCACTCTTGGCCCTCTTGGGGCTGTGTAGCCCTGGCATCGATTCGGGCAGGAGGGGTTGGCCCATGGCCTGGTAGGACCTGCCACTGGTTCCCCGGCAGCCATCTTGGACCAGGTCCTGTTGCTGGGCATTAGTCTTGGGCGGCCATTTTGTGCTGGGCACTGTTACCAGGCAGAACTAGGGACTGTCGGCCATTTTGCTGTGATCAGAGGTGGCCATTTTGCTGTGCCCATTTTCCCCTGTGTACCTTCACTCTTCACGCTGATTATGGGTCCAAAGAAGGGGACAGGTTCTAGGACGGGCAGGTGTCCGGCCAGGAAGCACCCTCACTCCCAGTCAGGTCCTGCACTTCTGGTCCCAGAAGGGCCAGAGGTGGTGCCTGACCCTAGGGTAATTGCCGTGCGCATTGCATCCTTGGAGGCTGCAGGCATAAGGCCCCAGCACACGGGGCTTGTAACTCCCCGCAGATCGGACAGGGGGGCTGCGGCCTGTGATGCTGCCATTTTAAGGGATATGGCTCTGACCCTCCAGCGCGGGCTGGAGGCTTTGGAATCTGTGCGAGGTAGTACTCATTCTGCTATGTCTTCTTCTGAGCAGGAACCAATGGAACCTGTTATGCCAGGAGTGTCGGGCCTTAACAGCCGACCTGCGGGACAGCAGCAGGAGGAAGCGTCTGAGCCAGTCGTGCTGTTGCCAGCAGCTACTGTGGAGCTGTCTGCAGACCTGGGGGCTACGGGGGCGCTGCCGCCCCACCTGGTAAGTCAGCACCCGCACATGATACTAACATGGCGCAGGGTGGGGGACCCAGCCTGTACTAGGCCCCGGGTCCTAAGCATTTTTTGGGCTTGGTTGACTACAGGCTCTCCTGCACAGGACAGTGTATCACATGGGGCTTCTCCTGTCTGCCTTGGTTTTCCCCCAGCCAGACAGGATTAGGCCGGGTGGGGAGTGGCCTGCCCCTGGGCAGACTGGGGACCAGCAGGCAGCTGGGGTCCCACCTGCCAGCCGGGCAGAGGTTAGGCAGGTGGAGAGTGTACCAACCCCTAGTTCAGTGGGGTTTTCGCAGATTGGTGGTTCCCTGCCACCCGGCCTGGCTGGGGGCACCCTGGAGAGGATTGCACATCCGGCAGCGGATGGGCCTGCCCTTCCAGCTGTTTCTGGCCCCCATCACAACAGAATGCCAGCTGGGGTATCCCCCTGCAGGGATGCGGCTCTCCCCTTGGGGGTTCACCTGTTTGTAAGCCACCATGGATAGGATCATGAAAGGGGAGTATGTTGACTTGTTTAGTCTATTGAACAGGGATTCAGATAAGAAAGGAAGCTGGCAAGGAGGACAACAAGGATAGGGAGCTCGCGAGGAGGAGGAGGAAGCTTCCTAGGACATGACTTAACCGGCTGCCAGCTTACATAATTTATAACAACGTCTGGCCAGCTGGGAGTTCGTCGCTCATGGACGATGTCACCGGAAACAGTGTAAGTTCTGGCATGTGTGCACCATCTGCTAGGGACCCCATGCAACCTCTGCCTGACCCAAGGCCGGATCCAGCCATGGGGGGGAGAGATACCAACAGATACCGGGGCAACCCTGGTCCAACAGATACCGGGGCAACCCTGGGGCCAATCCCAAAGGGGCCCAGCCCATTTAGGCTGTCGGCCCTCGAGCAGTGGCTCGCTGATTACCCAAGTAGACAGGATGCCTCCTACCTGATTGAGGGTTTCACTAAGGGATTTAGGATCCCTGCCTCGAGGGCATGCCTTCCCCAACAGTCTAATAATTAGGCCCCCGTGGAGTACAGATTGATTCACCACCTGTCCTATACTGAGGGGCGGTCGGTTAACGATGCCATTCCGCACGATCTTTGTTCTGTCCGGTATTCCTCTTGGGACATGGTTGTGGGAATGGTCTGCTTGTGCTGGCCCGATGCATTGCTGGCTAAGTGCGATATTAATCTGCCTTTTGCCTGCTGCCGGTTCACCCCACAAATGTTTGAGCTTTTCGGGCTCTCCTTTGCAGGACAATACTTTGTTTACAGGGCGCTGCCATTCGGCTGCCCCATTTCTTATGCCACGTTTTAGCACTGTAGTTCCTTACTGGACTAGGCACCAAATCGCTAGGTGGGCTGAAACCATGTGGTCCATTATCTCGATGACTTCTTGTTCCCCAGGCTAGCCGGGTCAGGGGGCTTCCAACACTTGTTGGCCTCCTTCCAGGCCTTGGCATGGGAGCTGGGTATCCCCTTTGCCCCAGAGAAGGCGGAGGGCCCTTCTGTTACCTTCTCATTACTGGGGGTAGAATTCGACTCTAGGGCACAGACCTCCAGGCTCCCCAGGAAAAAGAAAATTGGTCACTTTATTGGGGAAGGCAGTTCTGGGCCGCACATGCCTCAGATGGCTTTGTGATGCCATGCTCAGCCTGTCCAAGGCATACCACAAAACCAGGGTCACGACTGGCGTGCGTGAGGACCTGAGGGTATGGCGGACCTTTTGCTGGACTTTAACGGGGTCTCCTTCTGTGGGTCCCGCTGTTCCTGGATTCATAATTTCAAGTCCACCCGGATGCTCCGGGCGACTTGGGTTTTGGCATGTATTTGGTGCAACGGCTCTTGGACAGTGCCTTGGGGCCCCCGGGTATTCTCAGGGACCTTACATTCCAGTTTTTTTTCCTGATCTTGGGTGCCCTATGGCTTTGATCGGACGTGTGGGCCAATTGGTCAGTACTGTCCTGATGTGACAACCTGGCCATAGCCAACGTAGTGAATGCCTCGACTTCTAGATCCCTAAGGTTCTGTACCCAGTACGGGCTTCCGATTTCACTGCCTGCAATTTGCATATAGTTCCGGGCGTGGCATGTACACGGCCTGGACATTTCTATTGCTGACGCCCTGTCCCGCCAACTGATGGCCCGGTTCAGGCAGCGGGCGCCAGGAGCAAGGGACCTGCCTGACATCCTGCCGGATGGCATTTGGAGCCTTGGTGAGCAGAGGTCAACAGAGCCACTGAGTTGTCTTTGGCCCCCAGAACAAGGACGCTCTAGGCCAATGCCCTCAAGGAGTTTTCACGCTGCCAAGAGGAGACGGGGTTGGGTGAGGTATGGCTCATACCGGTGGTGCTCGCACTCCAATTCATTGTAAGCTTATCGGCCCTGACATTCTTTTTCATGTTAGGGCCATGGGGGTGGTTGATTCCTTGCAGGATTCAAGGATCCGCTAGGTGCTGGAAAGGTGGTCGCAGAAGAATGTTCCAGACAACAGAGTCCCGATCTCCTCGGCAGTGTTAGTACGCCTCACGCAGACATGGGACCACATCTGTAGCTCCTCCTATGAGTTGTTCCGGTTTCGGACTGCCTCTTTGGCAGCCATTTTTCGGGGCTCGCAGGGTTTGTGAGCTGGTTGGCTGCTGCCAAGCATGATATCTCTAGGAGGGCTCTCCGGGTTGATGATGACAGACCATGTGGTAGGGTTATTTGGCTGTGGATCAAGTCTTTTGAAACTGACCAGGGGGCCAAAGGTGCCAAACTTGCCTGGGGCCCATGCCCACATCTGGAACTGTGCCCAGTCAGGGCCCTGTCTGACTGCATGAGTGGGCGGGGCAGAGTCCGGGCCTTTGTTCCAGCACACGGATGGCCCCCCTTTGTCCAGATGCCAGTTCTGGACAGTCACTAGTCCAGCCGTGATAGCAGTGGGTCTGGAGGGTACCCATTTTGGCACCCACTCCTTCCATAGTGGGGCGGCGTTTCCCACTACTGCCCTTGGCTATTCGCCAGGGGACGTCCAAAGGATGGGACGTTGGGCATCTTCCAAGTATAAATTGTGCATTATTTTATTTATTTTATTTATTTAGTCGTATTTATATATGCCGCCCACTCAGGCAGAACCCGACTCAGGGCGGCATTACAACAAATTCTAAAAACATATAAAAACACTTTAAAAACCCCATATCCATCCGCTGCTGTATTAGGGCACCCGCCCTCACATTTTTCTTTCGTTGCAGGGTACGCCTGGTGAGACCAGAGGGCTCGGGTCCTGTTGGTGAGCCATGGTGTCATCTACTGGGTGGCCCACTGTACAGCTGGCCTTCCTGGGGGTACTAATTTGGGTCTCGACTTGCTGGCCGATTTGGAATGGACAGGCCGACGGGCCATGACATGAGGGGGGGAGTTCCTCCCTTGCGTGTTTGCCAGTTTCTCAGGTTTGCCCCCAGATGTTGTGTTGATGCATCTGGGGGTGAATGATTTGGGCAGGCTCAAAGGGTGGCTGTCACTTTGGCCATCCAGCAAGACCTGCGGGAAGTTAAGGACCGTTGGCTGTAGGTGCGTTTTATTTGGTCCAACATCATTCCGCGAAGGCAGTGGCGTGCCAACTGTGACCCCGCCTCATTGACAAGGCCAGGAAAGGTTTGAACAAGGCAGTGGCTCAGTTCTTGGGCACTGGCGTTGGCGGTGGTGGAGCACCCAGTAATCCGGGAGGAACGTGATGACTTATACTGTGCAGATGGCATTCACCTTTCCCCGTTGGGCCTGGACATGTTCTTGACCGGCCTGCGGAGGGGTATCCAGGCCGAATTGGTCGGTCTGGTGGGAGCAAGCGGTGTATTTGGATAGCCCCTTGCTGTGGCGGGTAGTGCGTAGTTAAATGAGAGGTGAAGGCTAATATTATTCGGAGTGACCTTGGGCGTGTCTGTTGGCCGGAAGCTGGAAAACCTTTAACTTCCACTTCCGGGTTAAGGGCATGCTCAGGGGTTAAGGGAAGTGCTGTCGGACTACAGCCTTGAGGCTTGAGAACAGCACTTAACATTATACCCGAATGGTGAACCGGGATGGGGACTGTTAAAGAACATGATGATCCCGGCAAGCCGGTATTCACCTGGACGTGAGTGGAGCAGGTAAAGTGATCACCTTGGCTCCATCACTTGGAATTGCGCTACTCAGCCCCTGCCGCAGGCAAACAGTTAGTTTGAAGTTTACTTTAATAAAGTGGCCCTGAGTTTAAATCCAGCACTGTGTCTGTCTCGTTATTCCGGGGGTTGGGGAGCAAGGATCTCCCTCACCCTGCTCTAAAAAATGACACATTCCTGCATCATCTGTCTAACTGTCCTATTCTGATAGGGGACAGTGCTAGGTGTGTGGTACATATGTAAGAGTCTACAGGGTGTGCAGTTTGTGAGCAGACATTTCCAGAATTCTGCATTGGGCAATTCTTAGAGGGATCTGGGAGTTGGGATCCAAACAAATGAAAGAACACAGTTACTAAAGTTTTCCTTTGCAAAATAAGGGCACCTTCAATGTTTCCTATTCTGTTCCCACTAGCCAAGTAAAGGCCCACATTATCAATGCTCAGGCGATATGATTAACCCCAGCTTTCAGAGCAGTAGGTAAACTATATCTAGGTGCTGATAAGGAATCTTTCAGAGAACAGCACCAATTCCTGCAAAGTTTTAGCAATTGCAATTACACTTATATACTGCCCCATAGTGCACTCTCAGGGCAGTTCACAAGTTAATTATCATTTACCTCCAAACATCATCATCATCAATCAATTTTAATTTTTACCCCACCCTACTCAGCACAAGGCCGACTCAGGGCGGCAGCACAACATATCACAAAATTACAAAATACATTTCAAAAATACAGTATACAATTATACAAAACTTATAACAAAATCAAAATCAAAACTGCAAATGAAACCAGGGTTCCATGTACAAAAAAGTACTCAAGAGGAGACAACATTGTCCTTCCTTGGGGGAGCCCTTTGCACGCGCACCTGCCTCGAATTTCCGGGGCTAATGGGATGTGTCCCGGGAAAGGCAGCACAGCGGCGGCTCTAGTGTCGGCTCCTTTTGACCCCTCCGCAACAGGCTCGGGAGGGGTGAAGGGCGACGCAGCTGCCTCACATCTCCGGGGCCGATGGAATGGGTCCTGGGGAGGGCAGCACAGTGGCAGCTGTGCTGGGTACTCAGTGGTGGGCATCAACAGGTTCGCACCAGTTCACCAGAACCAGTAGCAGAAATTATGGCTGGCCCCACTCATTTAAGTTTTGAAATAAAGTAGTCCTAACTCGGGTGCAATGCAGGGCTTTCCCCTGGCCACACCCACCATACCACACCCACAGTGTGGTAATTTTTTTGGGAGCCCACCACTGTGGGTACTCATTTTACCAACCTCGAAAGGATGGAAGGCTGAGTCAACCTGGAGTCCTGTCAGGATAGAACTCACAACATTTTGGCTTCAGTACAGCAATTTAACCACTGTGCCCCCAGGGCTCTTCAATATACAAGAAATTATGTGTATGACTTTTCAGGAACTGAGAAATGTTTTGCCAGTAGGAGAGGGAAGAAAAAAGGCAGCAAGTCTCTCAGAAAGCCATAGAACTAAAAAACATTCACAACCCTCCTCCAGGCATCTACTGAATAATAATGGGTTTTTTATTTTTATTTTTGTTGTTTATTTGTTGTAATATTAATGCTTGTATTTCTAGTTTGATTTTACACTTCAGAAAGCCATACAGTTAAAATTGCACTATAATAAAAAACCAGAGCAAAACAAAATTACTAGTAGAAGAAAAACAACTTTTGAACAGATTCCAGAGCAAAATGCAGCAGAGCCTGTCAAAATAAATCAGTTTTGGAAAAGTTACTTTTCCAAAATTAATCTAACCTTGGAAAAGTTTTTCCCCCTACATTTCCCAAACATCCCCAGCCAATATGGCAATCAATAGTTACAGTCATAAAAGTGATCTGAAGATAAAAACACATATGAGTACTGTGGTCACATATCTACTTATAACTATAAAAGTAATTTCAACTGCTGCATAAAAGAAGTGAATTAATTTCAATATGTTGCATGTACAATTTATTAATGCCTGGATTAAGTTATGCAAAAGAAAATTAATCAAAATAATTAAAAACAAGGTGCAGTGGCCATGCTGATGGTGCAATTCTGCAAATTATGCTCCACATAAAATAACTTTTCCATAATCTGGTTTTTAAATGCAAAAGATTGTATGGTGAGGGACAGAAATTGTTAGGATATAAGCAGTCTTGCATGCACTAACATCAGGTATCAATGGGAGGGGTGTTTACAGCCTAATATAACTATTCTTTGCCATTAACTTGATTGGTAAAGTTTTTAAGCCCTTGCCCCCTTGTCCTGTTTGTTCTTTTTTTCATTGTTTTGTTGATACTCCCCTCTTCTTTCTCTGACTTCCAAACAAACAATAAAGAGTTTCTCTTCACATGGTAGAGACTCCATTTTCCTTATTTTTTTCTTCTGACTGTAACTACAAATGGTAACTGTAAGTAAAGATACCTATTTCTGGCTGAAATTGTAATGGGATGGTCCATCTAACCAAAGAATGTCAATCCCCTGAGACTTATTAAGGTAAATATAGCAAACCCAGTTCTGAGGGGAAAAGTAAGGTAAACTGAAGGAAGCACAGTTTCAGCTTCCTAGATGTTTAGATTACTTTTGGCAGTAAACTTTGGTACAGTCAACCCTCACATAACAACGCGTTCGGATACCATCATTTTCGCTTAACAATGTGTCGTTATGCACCATGTGTTCTCCTGTATAACAATGTTTTTAGTGTCGTTGTCCGGATAACAACGCTAAAATAACCGTCATTATCTGGTCAAAAATGTCATTATGCGGGAAACTCCATAGAAACCTGCATAACAACAAAAATCGCTTAGCAACACTACTTGGGGAACCAAGTAATGTCGTTATGCGAGGGTCTACTCTATCTCATTTGGAACCCTGCATTGAACAGGGGGTTGGACTCAATGGCCTAAACAGCCCCTTCCAACTCAGTTATTCTACGATTTCTTAATTTTGGATTTGTAAACAATCACATTGTAAGAAACTTGCAAGAATGATTTAAAAGGTTTCCCTTGCTCGAAAGCCAGTCATATCCGACTTGAGTGTAGTGCTCATCTCTGTTTCTAAGCCGAAGAGCCAGCGCTGTCTGCTTCTGCAGATGTTTCCGTGGAATCCGTGGTCATGTGGCAGGCATGCCTAGACACCAGAGCTCACGGAACGCTGTTACCTTCCCACCGAAGTGGTCCCTATTTATCTACTTGCAATTTCTTGCTTTTGAACTGCTAGGTTTGCAGGAGCTGGGACGAAGACAGGAGCTCATTTTTGTCCTGCAGAACTCGGGAATCGAACTGCTGACCTTCCGCTTCCCAGTCAGTGTCTTAGCCACTTGAGCCACTGCAGTCCCTAGAATGATTTATTAAGGGGGAAATAATGATTACCAAATTAGTATCTTTCTTTGTTAAGCTAGCAATAGTACTAATCATTCAAATTCTAATGTTGGATTCCCCACCACCACCTTGAAATGACCCCTGAAATCTCTTAAACAGAATTGCTTTCAGGCCCCAACTGATGATGGGTTTAGGATTGAGGGTCAATTCAATCATTTGTAACTCAAGAAAAGTTCGGTTTCACTTACCAGTGATAACTTTCGTTCTTCGAGTATATAGTTTGTGAATACACCCTATTGGGTTATGCGCCTGCGCAGAACGCTGATCGGAGGCTTGAAAAGCTATTGGTCAAAAGTTTTGGCAGTAAGACCGCCCACCGTACCGCCCACGCGCCATTTTACCTCAGTTCCATACTTAAGCCAAGCACAGGATAAACCAATTGATCTCATCCGTGCAGCTCAAGAGGGGAGGCAGGGTGGGTAGTGTGTATTCACAAACTATATACTCGAAGAACGAAAGTTATCACTGGTAAGTGAAACCAAACTTTCTCCTTTGTATAGTTTGTGAATCCCCACTATTGGGAGATTAGCAAGCTCACACTCACTTCGTCAGTGGGCAGTCGGATGAGATGATCCCACGATGAGTATGATGGTCAGGTAGATTGAACCGTCAAGGGCGTTGAGTCCGGAGCCCCCTGGTGAGGACGACATGGCCAAGCCTGGCGTCTGCAGTGGTTCTGGTGTCCACCCTGTAATGCTGGACAAATGTAGAAGGTCTGGACCAGGTGGCAGCCTTACATATGTCCTCAAGCAGTGTGCCCTCCAGAAAGGCAGTGGATGTGGCAACCGCCGTGGTAGAATGCGCCCTGACATGCGGCGGAGGTGGCAGCGAGGCTGACTCGTAGGCCAGGTAGATGGTAGACGTGATCCATTTGGAGAACCTCTGGGCAGAGATGGGTTCACCCTTGGACTTTTCTCCATAAGCCACAAAGAGACGCTGTGACTTCCTGAACTCCCTTGTCCTACTGGTGTAAAACAATAAAGCTCGTTTCACATCCAGCGTGTGCCAAGTCCTTTCTTGGGCGTTGGTGGGGTTCTGGAAGAAGGTTGGCAAGGAGATAGTCTGTGCCATATGAAACTGGGAGACCACCTTGGGAAGGAAGGTGATATCCGCTTGGAGCACCACGCGGTCGTTGAAAAACTGAAGAAATGGTGCGTCTGCCCACAGAGCAACCAATTCACCAGCTCGCCGAGCGGACGTGATAGCCACCAGAAACGCCGTCTTCCACGTGAGGAGACGAGCATCCGCGGTAGCCATGGGCTCGAAAGGAGTCCTGGTGAGCGCGTTGAGAACGGCAGACAGTGACCATTGTGCCGTTGGAGTCCTGACCGGAGGGAAGGCATTCCGCAGTCCCTTGAGGAAACGCTTCACCGTTTGGTCGCGAAAGGCACCAGAAGCGGGCGAGCCAGCCGGAGAGTGAGCCACCACCGCTGCGAGGTGGACTCGGATGGAAGTAATGCTAAGGCCAGACTCCGCCAGATGGAGGAGGTAGGCCAAGACGTCCTGTAGTCCCGCCTGTGGAGGGGACGTCTGCTGGGATGCCAGAAAAATGCAAAAGCATCTGTATTTGGAAGCATAAGACTTCCTTGTGGAAGGGTGCCGCACTAGCTCCAAGATCCTGGATAGTCTGGGGTTATCCTCCACGCGGTGAGGTGGAGGCTGGGCAGGTCCGAATGGTGAAGCTGGCCGTGCTCCATTTGGAGAAGCGTTGGTGATTCCGGCAGCGTGCGATACTGTGACGACATGCGTAACAGCAGCGGAAAACAGGGCTGGCGAGGCCATGCTGGAGCCACAAGAATTGCGTTGGTCCTGTGTTGGTACATCCTGGTGAGGACCTTCTGGACCAGAGGAAACGGAGGAAAGGCGTAGAGGTAGTCCTGATCCCACCGTTTCATGAAGGCATCGCCCTCGGAGTTCAGTCCGATGCCTGCCCTGGAACAGTACCTGTGGCATTTCCTGTTGGACTCCGATGCAAAGAGGTCGATGCTCGGTGTCCCCCAGGCCTCGCAAAGCGACCGAAATACCTCGTCGTCCAGTTCCCATTCGTGGGTCGTCGAGGTGAGACGGCTGAGGTGGTCGGCCAAGACATTCAGTTTGCCCTGAATGTGCACTCCAATCGGAAAGATGTGTCTTTCCAGGCACCATTCCCAGAGTTGCACAGCAAGGTAAAGAAGGGTGGTGGATCGCGTTCCTCCCTGCTTGTTCAGGTATGCCACTGCCGTGGTATTGTCCGAGGCCACTTGAACCACCTTGCCGGTGAGTAGGGTCTCGAAGGAACGTAGGGCCTTCCAAACGGCCAAAAGCTCCAAGTAGTTGATATGGTGCACCATCTCGTGAGGCGACCAAGCATTGTTGACCGTGAGAGTCCCGCAAGCAGCCCCCCAGCCGAGGGTTGCGGGGGGTAAAAGCTCTTCCCCGTGGCCACGTTGAGTGGCGTCGTCCACCACAGCAGCTGGTCCACCGGCTCCGGAGACGGAGTCAACCGTTTGGACTGGCTCTCCCGGAGCGAGTCAAATTCGTGAAGGAGCCACGACTGCAGGGACCGGAACTTCAACTTGGCGTGAGGGATTACCGCCGTCGTTGAGGCCATGAGGCCTAGAAGTCTCTGTGCCTTTTTCGCCCGGATGAACGGCTTGGTGCAAAAGTCGCTCACCCCCTGTGCAATGTCCTGCAAGCATTTCTGGGGGGCGAAGGCTCTGGTAGCAAGCGAGTCGAGTACCACTCCAATGTACTCGACGCGTTGAGAGGGAATCAACTTCGATTTGGCGAAGTTGATCCTGAGGCCAAGAGTCTCCATGAGGTGGACCGTGAATTGTGTGTCCCGAATGGATGACGAGCTGGTGGGGGAGACAATCAGCCAGTCGTCGATGTACGGGAAGACCCTGATTCCCCGCTGACGGAGGAAAGCAGCCACCGGAGCCATGCACTTGGTAAAGACCCTCGGTGCCGTGGCCAGACCGAACGGTAGACACCGGTACTGGTACACAGAATTGCCGATGCGGAAGCGGAGGAACCTCCTGTGATCCTCGAGGATGGAGACATGGAAGTAAGCGTCCTTGAGGTCTATGACTGTGAACCAGTCCCCTTTGTTGATGAGGGGGAGGACGGTCTGCAGGGTCACCATCCGGAACTTCCTGGTGTGGATGCACTTGTTGAGGCGGCGCAGGTCCAGAATTGGGCGAAGTCCTCCGTCCTTCTTCTGAACCACGAAGTACCTCGAGTAGAAGCCGTTGTCCCAGTCGGGCGGTGTTACCCGCTCGATGGCTCCCTTGGACAGAAGAGTTGATATTTCTTCCTCCAAATGGGGGGATGAGGTGGTGAAACGATGTCTTCCTACCCGAGGCACCCACACGAATTCGATGGCGTAACCAGAGGACAAGATCTTTAAGACCCACCGGTTGTCCGTGATGCCCGACCACACCTGGAGGAAATTCCGGAGGGGAAGGTACGGGATGTGGAGCGAGAGAGACTCGGCCGTCGCAGTTTCAAACTCGGGACTTGGATTTCGCGTCGGAACACTTGCCCTGCCCATAAGGCTGGTAACGGGACTTGTGTTGGCGCCGCTGTTTGTAGGGGCCAGGCCTGGGCTGATCCGTCGAGCCACCTTGTTGCTGCGGGTTTCCCTGATACCGACGCGTGAAAGGTTGGAATCGCAGCCTGGCAGGCGGAGCCGGCGTGGTAAGCCCCAGGAACTTGGCCGTCGAGTTCGTTTGCCGCATTTCGTTCAGGACCTTATCGGTGTCCTGTCCGAATAGGCCCTGTCCATCGAACGGGAACTCCTCGATGAGCTTTTTCATTGCATCATCGAGGGAGGTGCCCCTGAGCCAGGCATGACGACGGAGCAAAATAGCGGAAGACATGTCCTTAGCCGCGTAATCATTGATGTGCCTGGCCGTCCTCATCTGCTGCTCCGACAGAAAGTCCCCTTCGGTCGCCAGCGCGTCGAACCCCTTCTGAGCATCGGCGGGTAGCTTAGCCGCCAGGACCTTCACCTGCTCCCAAAGGTGGGACTGATAGAGGCCCATGGCAGCCGAGTAATTGGCGGCTCGGAGGAAGAGGGAACCGGTGGCGTAAAACTTACGGCCCACCGCGTCCAGCTTCTTCCCTTCCAGAGTCGAAGGTACCGGAAAACCGCTGCTGGCCGTTCTATGCTGGAAGGCCTTGACCACCAACGAGTTCGGCAAGGGGTGCGCTTGGAGGAACTCAACGTTTTCGTCCAGGACTCTGTACATTCCGTCGAGCCTGGACGAAACGGAGTGTGATGACACTGGCTTCTTCCATGTTGCCTTCGCTGACGTCAACATGGATGGAAGCATGGTGATGTGGACCGGTCGGATCACCCGTTTGTCCAGTTTGGCGGTCATTTGGTCCTCGCCCTCCAGTGGTGGCTGGTCCACCTTCAGGTTCAGGGCGGTCCCCAAGCGTGTCAGCATTGCCGTGAGCGAGCGTTGATCCTCACCACGCGGTGGGTCAACCGCGCAGATGGCCTGGTCCGGCATCTTGTCGGCGTCTACGTCCCCCTCCTCCTCCTCCGAAGACGCACTGGAATCATCGGAGGACGAGGGAGGAATCCTGGTATCCACGTCGGGACCGCGCCAGTACAGCCTGGGCGGGTTGACGGGATGGGAGTCCACCGCATCGACGTCTGGACCACACCAAGACGATATGGGTGGGCCAGCAGAGCGGACACTCGACCCTCGTGAGGTCAGTGGAGCCACAGTAGGACCAACATCCCTGGGGCTTGCGGTGGTCGGCACCGGAGCCGCAGAGGCCGCAGGCATGGAGGCCTTGAACTGTTGGGCAAACGATTTTGCCATGGCCTCGAACATCCCTTTAAAAAACTCCATCTGGGATGCATCCACCGCCGATGGTTGGGACGAAATGGTGGCCGACGAAACGGTGGTTGGGAGGATCGGAGACGAAACGGTGGCCGGCATGGTGGCTGCTGTTTCATCGATTGTTGGAGTCCTAGGCCTCGGGGAGACGGACGCCTGCCTCGTGGGTGAATGGCCCCTCCCACGAGGAGGAGACGGGAGTACCTGCAGTGGGCGAGCTGGAACCCCAGCCCTGCGACCTTTTCCAGGAGATCCCGAAGAGGACCGTCCCCCCCCCCCAATCAAAGATCCGGGTGAAGGACATCTCGCGACCGAGAAGGGAGGCGAAGACCCCGGAGAGATGGGAGGGCGAGGCGTAGGCGGGAGAGATTGCCTTTTCTCCGACCCATGTTTCTTCTTCTTCTCCCCATTTTTATCCTTCTTCTTCTTCTTTCTGATGGAGAGAGTTGAAGAAGAAGCAGGAAGTGGAGGGGGCTGAGAGGCACCAGCAGAGGTAGAGGCAGCCGCGGCGGGAGCCAAAGCGAGCTCCATAAGGTGCGCTTTCAGCCGGTTGCTCCGGTTCTGCACTGCAAGTCGTCCTGCTGCTATGGCGGAAAGAAGAGAACTGAGGTAAAATGGCGCGCGGGCGCCTCAGGGTGGGCGGTACGGTGGGCGGTCTTACCGCCAAAACTTTTGACCAATAGCTTTTCAAGCCTCCGATCAGCGTTCTGCGCAGGCGCATAACCCAATAGTGGGGATTCACAAACTATACGAAGGAGAACTATAGCTATCCTTTTCCTAACCCTTTGTAAAGAAAATAACAGGTACCATCCATTCAGGAAAAAACAAAGATAAAACTAATTTATTAAATATAACATTATACAGTAAATATAAGTTTTGAAGGATACAGAAACAGTTTGGCATGGATGCTTTATGCTTCAGTCAGAATAATATTCAAAACAATGACATTCAGAATTACAATCCAAACTGCCTGAAGGGTTTTCTGTGTTCCAAAAAGGTACCTTTAAAAAGTTGTCATACTAGTAATTGTGTGAAACTCCTGTTCAATGACCCATCAGATTAGAAAATGGAAGACCAAGAATAAATGCTTTCTAGAGCCAAGGAGGATTACCTACAGGGGAAAGAACTTGTTCCTGTTGCTAAATGGGTTTAAAGATGATTTTGAGCAAGTGTATTTTTTTTTTCCTGGAGAGAATGTTACTGTTCCAAAGGCACTTGTTTAGAATGGACTTCCCCATCCCTATGTATGGAGCAACTGAAAAAATCCCATGTTACATATTAGAAACAATTTAAAATGCCCAAGGTATTTTTCACAGACTAAAGTACAGTAATTTCTTATGCACAGTCACTGTACATGTGGTTTCATGGGATGTGTTCAATTAGTATTTTAATCCAAATATAACTGAATTAACCAATCAAACACAAATCAAACAGCTTTCTAATGAAAACAATACACATATGCCACAAGATCTATCTCTTAAATGTCTTGCTTCATTCCCTTTGTGACTTTAAAGTCTCAACAAGGAATCCAGAAGGTGCCCAGATATGTTTCATCTGTGAAGGCTGACGAGAAATTGTGAATGATATGGACCTGTTGTTGTTGTTATGTGCCATCAAGTCAGAACTGACTTATAGGACCCTAATAGAGTTTTCAAGATAAGTGAGGTATATAAAGAGTGACTTCCATCTCACTGTGAGCTTTTATGGTAGAGCCAGGGATTCGACTCCAGGTCTCCTGATCCTAGTCTACTACACCAGAGGTCCCCAACCACCAGGCCATGTACCAGTACCAGGCCACAGGCTGACCTGAACCGGACTATGGGGATGGGTGGTGTTGGGAGCCTGAATGGCTACCGTCTACCCTTAACATGTTCCACCGGGGCTGCCCGGTGAATGGAGCAAGAGCATGGGCTTCAGACACAGCAGATAGGCATGTGGTTGGGCTGGCCCCCTCCCTTACATTGCTTAACTATGGTGGGGCTCTGCCGCCCCCTTCCCCCCCAGCCTGTGCACTTGCACCGTCCAATCCCACTACCCCAGTTACCAGTCCATGGAAAAAAAATTGTTTAGCATGAAATCGGTCCGTGGTGCAAAAAAAGGGTTGGGGACCCCTACTTACCCCACATATTTTAAAAAACATATTTTATGTTTTTGTAAACAGCTGTTAATTTTATGGGCTTTTTTTGCTTAAAAAAGATTATTTATCAGATTGGTTATTGACTGGGTCACAGTTGTCTACAGGTTTTAACATTTCCTTGCTGGCATGTAAAGGAAATGTTAGTTTTGATTTAAATTTCCCAATAATTTTTACAAATTCAGAATCATCTGCCTTGAAGAGTAATGAATCTTGAGTTACCCTTGGGGATTGTCATGTAAATGGGTACTGAAAGTGTCCTAATTATTTCTTGAATGATTAGGTCATTATTACAATCATTCCTGAAAATTCTTAGCTATGTCATAGTGTCAGCTGAGCTTCTTAGTAATTGAGTGCAATGAAATGGTGAGAACAGAAACTAGGAACAGATGGTAGAGTGAGTATGATCAAAAAAAGAGGTTGGACACTACATTAGAATCTACTCTGTGGTTGTAATGGCAGCAAAAAAAGCTTACTTCTAAACCACTGACTCCATGCAACATTAGTCAACTAAGCTCTTTCATATAGTGCAGCACCTGCTTAGTATAAGCTCTACGGATCCTCAGAGGCATACTGTGCTGAATGTGGAATTCATTGTGGATGGGAAAGGGAAATGCATATATCCATTTTTGGACTATATTATTTAAATAGATTAAGAAACTGATGTAATGCTACCAAGAGTTGTTTTCAGCTAATGTAACTTCAAAACAAAAAAAAATCACAAGAGCTGGACTATCAGTTAGGTAAAAGCCAGTCGTATCCAACTCTAGGGTTCAGTGCTCATCTCTGTTTATAGCCAAAAAGCCAGCGCTGTCTGTGTTTGCAGATGTTTCCGTGGACATGTGGCAGGCATGATTAGACATTGGAATGCACGGAATGCCTTGTACCTTCCCACAGAAGTGATACTTATTTCTCTACTTGCAATTTCTTGCTTTTGAACTGCAAGGTTGTCAGGAGATGGGCCCGAGATGGGCACTCACTCTTTCACACAGTACTCGGGTCTTGAACTGCTGACCTTCGAATTCTCAAGTTCAGCGTCTTATCCACTAAGCCATTGTGGTGCCCCCCCCCCCCTGGACTTTTAGTACAGAGATTGAAATTATTAATGAGTGAATGATGCATTCCAACTACTGTTAAAGAAGCCATACCTAGATTCATCATCTTTGGGATATCATTTCCTGCCCTTACCGGTAAATTTAAGCAAGGTGTTAGAGAAGGCATGGGCAAATCGTGGCCCTCCAGAGGTTGCTGGACTACAGTTCCTATCAGCCTTCGCCAACCAGGGCCATAGCCAGGATTCTAGATGTGGGTAGGCAAATATTTTTTTCAGGATGTCACACACACACACACACACACACACACACACAAAGCAGCCGGGAGTTTGAGGGTGGGCAAACTGCTATCTCAGGGTGGGTGATGCCCACTCTGGCCACCCTCTGGCTCCGGCCCTGTTGCCAACAGAGCCAATAGTGAGGAAGGATACAAATTGTTGGTCAACAATACCTGAGGCCACAGGTGCTTGACCCTTCTACTACAGGGTTTTGTGACTTTCCCAAACAAGCATTTTTGGAGGATACTAATGCAGTATTTAGATCCATTCCATGCTAGTTTTTGCTCTGGATTCTGGACTAGAAGTGTCTCAATTTCCTAGTGCTTCAGTCATAATAAGGAACACATGCAGTGAATGCAACCTTGTTAGTAATCTTGGGTCTGTTAATGGCTTTAAATATTACATCCACCATATTTTTCTACATTTCTGATAACTTGAAAGGCAAGTAATTTTGTTAGCTGTCATCCTTTCAGAAAGTAATGCTCAGGAGCTACTTATGAATTTGAAGGGCAGTTTGTGAATGAATATATGGCCAAATTAATAAATATAAGGTGGTGAGAATTTGTTCTGATGACATCTGAAAAGAACAGGGATCTTTGAGACCTGAAATTCTCCTTTACATTGCCTCAAATTTACCATGATATAGTGGACAGAGTTGTGGACTCAGACCCAAATCTCTCACTTCAGCCTTAACTCCCACAAAAGATCAGGAAGCAAATCAATACATCTCAATTCAGGCTTTGACTCAACTTTGTTTGGATCATAATACACAACGACCCCAAAGACAACATTCTGAATTCCTAGGAGGAAGGGCAGGCTAAATACCTAACATACATAAAATGAAATCGTTTTTCTGTTTATGAGTAGTGAAGAGATGTGACCTCTGATACAAAGAATCATTTGTCATGCTGCTTTTATATAATCAATCTTGCCTATTCTGCATACTAAGTAGGTTTTTTACCTCTTTCTCAAGGTCTTTGGGAAAATAAACATTTTGAAAAATATCAGCTTATATACAAATGCTTAGACATCTTTAAAACTAAAATGTGTATCCTTCCTGAACTCCATCTATGTAATCTAGGTTACAACAAGTAAAATAAATGGGAATATGTGCTTATACATGGAAATAAATGCTCCTCTAGTGTATCACACATCCTGTTAACATTAATTCACTTAGAGTAATACCATTTATTTTGGAAAGCATTAACAATAGGGTTGCAAACTTTAATTGGTTTGATGGGTTAATTAACTAAAGCATTAGCTGGTATGAGCCAAATCTCAATTGCCAATGCTGTACTTTAAACAGTGAGACTGCACATTATCACAATTTATTTTTGTTGCTCTGTGTTGTAGGAATTGGAGATTGAAAAAAAGAATATTAAAGCTACTTTTTCATTGTATGCGGCAGCTTTTGTTTATGTTACTGCCTAAGTATTACAGGGGGTGTAATGTGCAAGTTTACTTACAGTTACTTAATTTTTAGACTGTTAAATCGATTTTAAAAGTTGATTAATCAGCTAAAACCTCTTTGACTGATAGCTCACAAAAAAGTGCACAGTGAAGGTGGAACTGATATGCTACAACACCTTTGGGAATTATATACTGTGTTGCCATTTAGTTTATGTGCGATAAGAAGCCTGAAAACATCCTACTTTCAGAACCTACACTCCAAATACCTATGGCACACTTCTTTAGAATATGTTATTCTTCAGCATCTGACAGTTTCAAGCACAGAAGGAGAAGAAGAATTCATTCCTTTGGCCCATACCTGTCAACCACGGCTCCAAACAATCCGGGACCAGCGCACAACAGTTCTGCGCAAGTCACGTTCTACGCATGCGTAGAAGGCTTTTACACTTGCGTAGAACCCTTTTACGCAAGGGTTCTACGCAAGTGTAAAAGGGTTCTACACAAGCATAAAAGCCTTCTACGCATGCGTTGAACGTGACTTGCGCAGAAGGGATGCGGGGTTTTTGCAGCTGCGGGCGGGAAATGGTGCAAATCGGCACCGAAAATCAAGAAATCCCGGCCAATCCGGGAAAGTTGACAGGTATGCTTTGGCCTGGACATTCAAGGAAAAATAGCTTTCCTATGATATCCAAATTTTATAAGATTTGCTGGAGTCAATGAGAAGGGGTGTTAGAATGGAGTGAGTGACAAACTGAATAGTGAGCAGGCACTAAGACATCATCTTCCAAACATTTCAGGTTTCAATTTACACTGCGTTTGGATGAAATCTTTATAATACCTAATAGAGAAAGAGGTTCCCCCTGGAAGAGTTTATTGTTGCAAGCTATCTTATGGCAAAGTAACTCCCCCTTGAAAAGAGATCAAAAAGACATTTAGCTTTACAAATGAAAGCGCGGCGCCAAAATGGCCGCCGCGCTCTTTGCGGGGCCCCCCCACCCGGACTCAGACAGCCGGGTGAGTTAGGGGGCGTGGCCACCCCTCTATAAAAGGGGTGGCCACGAGGCAGACGAGCTGCCATTTTAGAAAGAGCGACGGAGAGGAGAAGTTTTCTCCGTCGCTGTTTATCCGTAGTCTTCGGCTGTTTAGCCCTTGATCCTTCCCGGCTGGGAAGGGAGGATTAGCACAGAGCCTTTAGCTTGCTGGCTGCTCTGTGCTTTTGGCGCTAGGTTTTCGATCCCTGGAAAGGGATCCTGCTCTTTCGTCGAAGATATGCCTCCCAAACGGAAGGCCCCGGTGATGAAACCGCGGCCACAGGGGAGGATTTTTTCGGGCCCTGCGCAGGTACGGGGGGCAGCCATCAGGTCGGAGGACCGGGGCTGCACCCCCATGGCAGGGCACTAACCCAGCCTTGCCCACCGATACCGGTGGGGTGATTCAGGCTGGCACTTGGCAGCCGGGCTTCAGCTCGGTGGCTGGCCAGCTTACAGGCCGGCCCCTCAGGGGCTTCGGCCCCTGGCCCGCCGTTACCGGCCATGGGTCAGGGCAGCGTGGGAGGGCCTGGTGTGGGCATACAACCCGTTCCCCCTCCGGCCCCTCATGGGCCGGAGTTTTGGGCATGGCCCTATTCTGGCCCTGGCTCGCCATTTCGGGTTACCTTTCCAGTTGCCTAGTGGGCCATCCGGCCCACCCGGCCCGCCTTATGTTAGGGGCTCTGTGGCGGTGGATGCTCTGTCAGCACGTTTAGCAGTGCTGGAAGCATCCTTGGGCATTACACAGCCTCCCGGGGAGCGGGGGGCGCTTCTCTTTTTTCAACAGGGGCCCCTTCATCGACCCGGCTACCTTGCCGGCCACTATGCTTCAGCGGGCGGCCAACCGGGTCGAGCTGCGTTAGACGGTCCGGCCGGCCCAGCTGGTCTCTCGCAGCTCCTCGTTCTACCTGATGTCCAGGTTGGGAGCTGTCGGGGGTGATCCCAGAGCTCGATTCCGGTCGCGAGCTCCGACGCCCGCCGTGGGCCGGAACCCCCGGTGGGGGCGGCTCACGGGGGTGCACCTAGTGAGTATCAGGTTCAATTTAAGTGCACCAATACCACAGCCCACTTACGGTGGTGGGGTTCAGTGGCCCTGGCCTCGTCAAGTTGATGCGAGCGGGCATCAGTTACCATCTTATCCCAGTATCCCATGGTTGCTAAATGGTCCCTCGTTAAGGGTGGGGGTGTCCGCCCCTGGGGCAGTGCTGAGCATCGCAGGGGCTGTCCAGGTCCTGCTGCGTATGCCCTTATACAGAATGTGCCGTCGATGGCTTTGCTGATGGATAGTTATTCCTTGCCCCTGGGTGATCATTTGTCGCAGGTCACGAGGGATAAGATCTGGAGGGGGATGCGTGGATATTCTCCCTATTGAACTGTGAGCCCACTGAGGAGGAGAGAGAGGGACAGGACGACAGAGACAAAGAGCTGTCCCATTGTCATAAGCCACCGCACACCTGGGCCAACTGGTTGCCGGCATACCTTATATATATGGTGGTATGCCTCAGGGCCCGGCCTGATTGGGCCATCCCTATGGTTCAATCCTTTGATAATATTTACAGGGTGATGGTTGATTTGATGAGCCCGTCGCAGTTGGCTTACGATGAGGAATTTGGATGAGGGTGGCCCTACACCCTGAGAGGAGGTGGGATGAGCCCTGTCAGCAATTGTGCTCGTGTACATGACTCCCACGTGACTGGCGCCTGGTGATAGGTACCATTGTGGTCATGCTGTGCAGTGGGCTGCTCAGACACAGGCTCCACGCTAACTGGTAGGGCAGGGGGTTCCAGCCCGCCTGCTGTGTTCGACCTGCTCAGCTAGCGACGTGTGTAGTAAGTGCCAGTGTTGTTACCGACTTGGGTGCCCCCTTTTTGCGCTGGCCCCTACGCCGCCTCCGCGTGCCCGCGGGTTGGTGGGTTACGGGGCAGAGGTAGGGGTGCATAGGGGGCGATCAGAGCCCTGTCTGAAGGAACTAGCCTTGTCAAAGCCCCCCCCTCCCCAATGAGTGTACTCATGCTGGAGCGATGGCACTCAGCTCATCCAAGAAGGGATGATGCGGGGTAACTGCTGGAGGGTTTCCAATGGGGCTTTTGTATTCCATTCGGGGGTGTTAGTGGCCCCAAGATGCTACTAATTCAGTTCCCTTTAAAGGCAACGAAGAGGTTGCTCCACTGAGCACAGCTAAGGGAGTTGAGGCTATGAGAGTAGCGGACCCCTTCTTGGAACCACCTTTCCTGATTTGAAAGTCTCCCCTATGAGACCAGTACCGAGGTAGAACCAGGGTGAACGTCGTTTAATCCTCCATTTAGCTTACCCTGTGGGTTCTCCGGTCAGGGATGCCGTTCCCGATGACCTTGTTCAGTTAGGTACACGTAGTTTGTTCAGCCCCTATAGGTGGTACGCTCATGCGGTCCCGGTGCTTTCCTGGCACAGTGTGATATGCACTCGGCTTTCTGATTACCGCCAGTCCACCCAATGGATTTTGAGCTATTGGGTTTTTTAGGTTCCAAGGGGAATTTTACTTAGATAAGGCCAACCCCTTCTGACTGAGTTATTTCATGTTCGGCATTTGAACAATTAGGTACTTTCATTCAGTGGGCCTTTGCTCGCAGGTCGGGGTCTCGGTCTCTAGCCCATTACCTCGACGACTTTTGGTTCGGGGGTGAACGGGGCTCGGACACGTGCACGTGTCTCCTCACTACATTTCAGACACTCAGGTGGGAACTGGCTGTCCCCTTGGCGCCTGAAAAGACCGAGGGCCCAGCTACTAAGCTCACATTTCTAAATTGACTCTGCCGCACAGGCATCCGGGTTAACCATGAATAAGGTGGCTCGGATCTCCGCGGCGATTTTGGCATTGATTGCCAAACATAAAGTGTTCCATTGTGAGCTGCAGTTACTTCATGGCCACCTTAATTTTGCCTGCAGGGTGGTTCCACCCGGCAGAGCATTGGCCAGGCGCCTGTGTGACGCCATGGCTGGCCTGTTAAAATGTCAACACAGGGTCCGGCTGATCAGGGGCATACGGGTGGACCTTCCGGTCTGGCTCAAATTACTCCTGGGTTTTAACGGGGTCTCTTCCTGGAGATCAGACCTTATGGTCTGCCCTAGATTTCAAGTACGGTCGGATGCCTCTGGCTCCCTGACTTATGGGGGTTTACTCTGAGGGTAGGTGGACTTACGGCCAATGGCAGCACGCATGGCTTGGCACGGATTGCCTCTGCGATCTTACCTTCCTTGAGTTTCTTCCCAATTTGGGGAGCACTGATGCTATGGGGCGATGAGTGGGCCTACTCAGTGGTCCATTTTTGGTGTGATAATGCGGCAGTGGTGCACATTGTCAACACCCAGACATGCAAATCCCCCAGGGTCATGACATTAGTTTGTCTATTCTTTTTGAGAAGCCTACGCCTAAATGTGCTGTTCTGGGCCAGACATGTTCCAGGTATTAATAACGACATTGCTGCTGCTTTATCCCGCCTGCAGATCCCCCGGTTCCGTGCCTTACTCCGGAAGCAGATGAATTCCACTCGCCACTCCCGGCCGATATTGGGACGTTTGGCGAGGAGAGGTGAACTGGGCATGTCATTGGCACCTCGCACGCGTAAGGCGTATCAACATGCTTTCATGCGATTTCGAATTTTTTGCGAGTAACTACAGTTACCTCAAGTTTGGTCAATATCACTGGACCAGGTTTTACAATGCATGTTTATCTTCGCAGTCTGGGTTTGGCCCCCCGTACTATAGCCTTCAGGCTTTTGGCACTGGCATTTATGGACAACGTGGGGGGTTTCAATGACTGCGTGAGTTACTCCCGTATGCGTCGTGTCTTGGAGGGGTGGACACGTGAACGTGTCCGCCGCCCGGACACGTGTCACCCCAGTTCGCCAGAGTTTCTGACCCACCTTGCACGAGGCTGTCATTACTTATGTTCAGATACGTGTGAAGTGGCTCTTGGTCACGCAGCTACCACGGTAGCCTTTTTGGAGCGCTCCGCATCAGTGAGTGGGTGCCAGAGTTGGTACCATCTGTGTAAGGCGGATGCGTCTCGTAGGGCACTGGAACTCGACGATGTCTCTGTCACACTTGAGTGGGCTCAATTGGGGATACGGTCCTCAAAGGTTGTTCAGCACGGCATAGGCAGTGGAGTCTGACTGCTACGAAGCTTTATTGGAGACATCTGTCCGGTTGGTGCCCTACATGAATTTTCGGCAGTGCCTGCTGCGCGCCTCAGCCTGTTTTTCTGCCACCAGGATAGGTCTACCCTTACCAAAGTAAGTTACTGAGGGTGACCGGTGCCGCGCTTCATGGTGTGGGGCCCGTTTTGGCACCCATTTATTTAGGATAGGCCTCGCGTTGATCGCGGCTACATTTGGGGTACTCGGAGGTGGATATATGTGTACGCGTAATTTCTTATATGTACGTCCCCTCACTGTATGAGTACCTAGTTATGTTCTTCACCTCTCTCCTCTTTTACAGATCCTGTGTGTCTCTGCACACCGGTGGCAGTGGGGCTGGTGGGCCGCAGCTATGTACACTCGGCAGCAGTATATGCTGTGGCGACAGAGTGGACCCCGACTTGGGCTGTGTGCATCCGCACGTATGTGATGGTATGGTATGCGCGGCACAAGGGGCGGGAACTGTGGCCATTCCTGATGTCCGTCGGGGATGCTGGACCGCCCGATGTTCTTAATAGGCACCTCGGCGGCGACGATCTTATACGGATCACTGCTGTTCCTAAACTGTCGAGGGGCTGTGACCTGGCGTTTTATATCATGTATGGCTTACACACGGTCGCTATGGTCTAACATCGTGCCGAGACACCAATTTAGAGGAGACATGGATCTCCGTGGTTCGGACTGTTCCGGCAGTCAGTGGACAGGGCTGTTGCTCGGTCCCTTGCTGAGCATGGCTGGGAGACAGCCATTGGACATCTGAGGATAGGCTTACAAAAATTTTGCTGGTAGGCAGGAGAAGGGGTCCACCTGTTGGCTGGAGGTATGTACCTCTTTCTGGGTGTGTTACAAGCAGGCCTGGCGACCAAGCTGACGGTCTGGGGGGGCGGGGCAGTGAGTCATCATGGACGCCTCCCCGTGTGGCGGGTAGCACTGGTAAGGTAAAGATTTATGACCCAGAGGTATCCGGCAGGTTCGCAATTGACTGGCCAACACTTAGACAGGTACAGGTGTAATAGCTTTGACCGGTCAACGACGAACCAGGCAAGGGGTGATGGCAGGAGCTTTTCAGCATGCATCGCCCCATGATTTGACGGATACACGTCATAGGGTGGGGTCAGTAGATAGTTTATTGACTCCGGTCAACAATTTGTTTGTATCAACAAACAAATGGATGCAAATGGATACATTGTAGCCAATTGCCATTGGCAATTTTGGGAGGAACCTTACCAGTGTTACTGCGGCCTGCTTGCCTTAAAGAATTACAATTGGATGAATACACCAATTGAAAGTTATAATTCGGACTAGGGCATTATTCAATAAAAGTGGCCCAATGCCTTTATCCATATACCGGTGTCTGAGTCTTTCTTTGGGGGGTGCGCCTGCAATGCAAGCGCGGCGCCAAAATGGCCGCCGCGCCCTTTGCGGGCCCCCCCCACAGGACAGAGAATCCGGGTAGTTAGGGGCATGGCCAGCTCCCTTATAAAAAGGCTGGCCACGAGGCAGCCGAGCTGCCATTTTACCTCAGCGACGGAGCGGAGAAGTTTTTTCCCCTGTGTCTCCGTCGCTCGTTAGCTTACCGGGAAGCCTTTTGGTAGCGATTCTGCCTTGCCGGCTTCCCTTTTTTGCTTCGGTGGAGATGCCTTCGAAGAAGAAGGCAGCTTCGAGTTCAGCTCGCGCTGTTAGGAGGCGCAACCCAGGTCGGAGGACCGTGGTGCCGCCTCCTCAGCAGCCACCTTTGCCAGCCCCGACCGGGGCCGGCGGAATGGGGTCTATTGCCCCTTGGCCCGCTGCGGGCGAGCTGAGTGTGAGCGCGGATGGCGCTCCGGCCCGCGGCCCACGAGCGGTGGACACCGCTCCTCCTCCTGCTCACTCCGTTGGGCCTGTTCCTTTTGGGCCGCAGCCTCTCCCCGGGCCCTCTAGCCTTGGGGGGTGGGGCGGCCCCCTGCCTTGGCAGGTTTCTCCACCAGCTCTGCCGGGCTTTGGTGCTGGCCAATGGCCATATGCTGGCCCCGGGGTGCAGGGACCTGTACCCATGCCTGGCTCAGGCGGGCCGGCCGGCCCTTTGCCCATGGTCAACGTGGACACCTTACTGGCCCGCATTGCGGCCCTGGAGGCGTCTTTGGCCCGGGCCAGTCAGGCGGGAGCCCCCTTTGGGGTTCCTTTTGAGGTGCTGTCGGCAGCAGGACAACAGCCGGCGGGGAGGGTCGAGCTGCTGCAGGCGGGTGGCGCGGCTTCGGCCACTGCCTCGCAGCTCCCCAGCCAGCAACCTGGTGCGGGTCAAGCCCCGGTGATGAGCTCTAGGTCGGTCGTGAGCTCCGACGCCCCCAGTGGGCCGGAACCCCCGGTGGGGGCGGCCCGCGGGGGTGCAGCATGTGAGTATACGGTGCAAGCAAGTACATCCACACACATTCCCAATATAGGGGGGGCCTTTCAATGGCCTTGGCCTCGCGCGGGTGGTGCGGGGGCCACGCTGTCTACGGCCCACCCGGCGACAACAACTGCCACCTTGGGCAATGGGGTGGGCATTGGTCCTTACACTGCGGGGAATGTTCTGGGGGTGGCTGGGTTAGCTCAGGCCCCTTTTACTAGGCCGGCTGTCCCCTTTTCGGCTTTGCCGACGGCAGGGTATTCCTTGCCATTGGGTGATCACTTGGCACAGGCTACTAGCGAAAAGATATGGCGTGGGGAGTACGTAGATATCTTCTCACTCCTGAACAGAGAGCCCACCAAGGAGGAAAGGGAGGGTCAGGATGAGAAGGATAAGGAGCAGGCACGCCGCCGTAAGCCGCCGCGTACTTGGGCTAACTGGCTTCCCGCCTATTTAATATACATGGCGGTATATTTGAGGGCGCGGCCGGATTTAGCTATCCCCATGGTCCAATATTTGGACAACATATATAGGGCAATGGTTGATTTCCCGGGCCCCTCATGGCTAGCATATGATGAGGAATTCCGTATGAGGATTCCTCTCCACCCCGAGATGAGATGGGATGAGCCGTGCCAGAGACTGTGGCTCTTGTACATGACACCCACACGCCCTGCCCCGGGGGATAGATACCATTGTGGACACGCGGTCCAGCGAGCGGCTCCAGCGCAGGTTACCCGCCAACCGGCGGGGCAGGGGGTTCCAGCCCGCCTGCTGTGCTGGACTTTCTCGTCAAATGGTTCCTGCAATCGAAAGAATTGCAGGTATAAGCATGAGTGTCCCACATGTTCTGGCCCCCACGCAGCCTCTGCTTGTCCCAGGCCTGGGGAGGCACGAGGCAGAGGGAGGGGTGGACAGTGGGCTGGCAAAGCTGCCGCGGATGGAGCTAGTCCTCCAAAAGGCCCCCTCCCCAATTAACGTGGACATGCTGGAGCGCTGGCTCGCATCGTACCCGAAGGGGGAGGACGGGGAGTATCTACTTCAAGGTTTTAAGCAGGGATTTCGTATCCCTTTTATGGGTGATAGGTCCCCTCAGGATGCTCCCAACCTTTTATCCCTCAGAGGAAGGGAGGAGGTGGCTTCGGCCAGCATTAAAAAGGAGTTAGACGCGGGCAGGGTCGCTGGACCCTTCCCCGCACCCCCGTTTCCCAATTTTAAGGTTTCACCACTGGGTTTGGTGCCCAAAAAGTCCCCAGGTGAGTTTCGTCTTATTCATCATTTGTCCTACCCAGCCGGCCGATCGGTCAACGATGCTATCCCTGATGACCTTTGTTCAGTCAGGTATACATCGTTTGACCAGGCGCTGCGCATGGTGCGCGCGTGTGGCCCGGGTGCCCTGCTGGCCAAGTGTGACATTAAGTCGGCTTTTCGCCTTTTGCCGGTGCACCCGGGCGACTTTGAATTGCTGGGTTTTAAATTTAAGGGGGAATATTATTTCGATAAGGCCATGCCTTTTGGCTGCTCCATATCATGCTCGGCTTTCGAGCGTTTTAGTACCTTCCTAGAATGGGCCTTCGTCCGCAGGTGAGGGTCCCGGTCTGTAGCCCATTACCTGGATGACTTTTTATTCGGGGGTGAACGGGGCTGGGACACGTGTGCACGTCTCCTTAACACATTTCAGACGCTAATGCAGGAACTTGGTGTCCCTTTAGCGCCCGAAAAGACCGAGGGCCCATCGACCAAGCTAGTATTCCTGGGGGTTGAGATTGACACAGTAGTGCAGGCTTCTAGGTTGCCGGGTGATAAGGTGTCCAGGATAGTGGCCCTTATCTCGGAATTGCTGGCCAAGCGTAAGGCATCCCTGAGGGAACTGCAGGTGCTCCATGGGCACCTTAATTTTGCCTGCAGGGTGGTCGCTCCGGGCAGAGCTTTTGCCCGGCGCTTATGTGACGCCATGGCAGGGTTATCCAGGCCCCACCACAGAGTCAGGCTTACCCGGGGTATCAGGGCAGACATGTTCGTCTGGTTGCAATTCCTGAGGGAGTTTAATGGGGTCTCATTTTGGAGGTCTGACCTCCTGGCATCCCCCAATTTCCAGATCCAGTCTGATGCCTCAGGATCCCTGGGTTATGGGATGTACTTCAATGGGAAGTGGGCCTATGGTGGGTGGCCACCGGCATGGGCAGGCACAGGTCGCCTGCGGGATCTCACATACCTGGAATTTTTTCCCATCCTGGGGGCTTTGATGCTATGGGGCGAACAGTGGGCAAATTCGGTGGTGCATTTCTGGTGTGACAATGCTGCCGTTGTACACATTGTCAATGCACAGACTTCCAAATCGCCCAGGGTTATGGATCTAGTGCGCCATTTTGTGCTGCGCTGCCTGCGCCTCAACGTCTTGTTCAGGGCCAGGCATGTCCCAGGGGTTAATAATGATATTGCTGACGCTTTGTCCCGCCTGCAGATCTCCCGGTTCCGCGCCTTGGCCCCGGATGCGGAGGAATTTCCCTCGCCACTCCCGGACGAGATGTGGACTATTGGCAAGGAGAGGTGAACCGGGCGATTGGCCTGTCACTAGCGCCACGCACACGTAAGGCGTATCAACAAGCATTCTATTCATATAGGGCATTTGCTGCTCAGTTTCACTTGCCAGAGACCTGGCCGATTCCGGTGGACCATGTTCTGCGGTTCATGGTTCACCTGCATGCACAGGGCCTCGCACCTCGCACCATAGCATCCAAGCTTTCGGCGTTGGCTTTTATGGCCAAAGTAGGGGGTCATGTGGATACCACCTCTGACTTCCGTGTGAGACATGTTTTGGAGGGGTGGGTACGCGAGCGCGGGCGTTGCCCGGACGACCGGCACCCTATTTCCCCAGGGGTTCTTACCCAGTTGGCCCGGGGCTGGCCAGGCCTCTGTTTTGATCATTATGAGGCAGCCCTTTTTCATGCAGCCACAACGGTGGCATTTTTTGGAGCGCTCCGCGTCAGCGAACTCGTGATGCTGTCTAAGGCGGATGCAAGTGGTAGGGCACTGGAACTCGAAGATGTCTATGTTGCCAAAGACTGGGCCCAGTTGAGGATACGCTCCTCTAAAACAGATCAGCATGGCGTAGGCAGTGGAGTAAGACTGCTACGGTGTTCTTTGGCAGACATCTGTCCGGTTGGTGCCCTACAGGAATTCCTGGCACTGCGTGGCATGCACCACGGCCCGTTTTTCTGTCACCAAGATGGGTCTCCCCTTACTAAATTTCAGTTTTGGAAGGTGACAGCCAGAGCCCTCACCAGGGTGGGCCTACCAGGTGCCCGTTATGGCACACATTCATTCCGTATTGGTGCAGCCTCTACAGCAGCTGCTTTTGGGTACTCTGGGGCTGACATACGCAGCATGGGGAGGTGGGGCTCGCAATGTTTTCAGTTTTATGTGCGCCCACTCCCGCCATGAGTACCAATCCAGTCACCTTACCGCCTTTTTTCTCAATTTTCTTACAGACCCTGGGTGTCGTATTACACCGGTGACAGTATGGCTGGTGGGCCACAGCTATGTGCACAGGGCAGCGCGTTACGCTGCGGCGACAGAGTGGGGACCCCGACTGGGACTGGGTGACCACGCCAGTCTCGCATGGCATGGTAAGCCTGGGATGTTATGGCGGGAGCTGCGGCCTTTCCTTTTTTCTGGCCTGGGTGCTGACCCGCCTGACATTCTAATCATCCACCTGGGGGGCAATGATTTGGGCCAGGTCACCGGCTTATCGCTCAAGCATGCGATTTGCGAGGACCTCGCCTACTTGCATTATGTCTGGCCTGCCACAACCCTGGTTTGGTCGGACATTGTTCCGCGCCATTCTTACAGAGGGGGCGTTAACCTCCTGGCTCTTGACCGCGCTAGGCGCGCGGTCAATAAGGCAGTGGCGCGGTTTCTTGCCACCAGGGCTTGGGGACGGGTTAGTCATCACCCCGATATTAGCCTACAAAATTATGACCTGTATGCAGGGGATGGGGTCCACCTGTCGCGAGGAGGTATGGACCTCCTGTTGGGTGACTGGCGAGCAGGCCTGTTGACCGAGCTGACGGTCTGGGGGGGGGGCGTCAGGTCTTCTTTGAAGCCCCTCCGTGTGGCGGGTAGCACTGGTAAGGTAAACAGTATGACCCACAAGTATCCGGCAGGTTCGCAATTGACTGGACAACACTAGACAGGAATAAATTAGTTAAACGTTGTCCGGTCAACGACGAACCAGGCGATGGGGTGATGACGATTGCTAACCAGCATGCATCACCCCTGTGATTTCACGGATACGCGTCAGAGGGTGGGGTCATGAGTTAGTTATTGACTACGGTCAACAATTTGTTTGTTGTCAACAAACAAATTGATACAAATTGATACATTGTAACCAATAGCCGTTGGCAATTTTGGGGTGGTACCTTACCAGTGTTACTTCGGCCTGCTTGCCTTAGGAATTATGATTGGTCGTTTTACCAATACAAATTTATAATTCGGACTAGGGCATTGAATCAATAAATGTGGCCCTATGCTGTTATCCACTTTCAATGTTGTCTGTGTCCGTTATTGGGGGGGTGCGCCTGCAATGCAAGCGCGGCGCCAAAATGGCCGCCGCGCCCTTTGCGGGCCCCCCCCCACAGGACAGAGAATCCGGGTAGTTAGGGGCGTGGCCAGCTCCCTTATAAAAAGGCTGGCCACGAGGCAGCCGAGCTGCCATTTTACCTCAGCGACGGAGCGGAGAAGTTTTTTCCCCTCCACCCCCTCCCTAGTTAACAGTGTGATATTTTGGTCGCTTCGGGGCCGGGTGGGAATTTTTGGTTGGGACCCATATTGGCTCCGGGTCCTGGCTTTTTTGCCCATCCCACACTGTTGCTATGGTTTGATACAGGGGTCTTTCTGTGTTCCTACTGCTGACTTTGGTCACATTGGCGGGTAGCACTGGTAAGGTAAACAGTATGACCCACAAGTATCCGGCAGGTTCGCAATTGACTGGACAACACTAGACAGGAATAAATTAGTTAAACGTTGTCCGGTCAACGACGAACCAGGCGATGGGGTGATGACGATTGCTAACCAGCATGCATCACCCCTGTGATTTCACGGATACGCGTCAGAGGGTGGGGTCATGAGTTAGTTATTGACTACGGTCAACAATTTGTTTGTTGTCAACAAACAAATTGATACAAATTGATACATTGTAACCAATTGCCGTTGGCAATTTTGGGGTGGTACCTTACCAGTGTTACTTCGGCCTGCTTGCCTTAGGAATTATGATTGGTCGTTTTACCAATACAAATTTATAATTCGGACTAGGGCATTGAATCAATAAATGTGGCCCTATGCTGTTATCCACTTTCAATGTTGTCTGTGTCCGTTATTGGGGGGGTGCGCCTGCAAAGAGGTGTTCCTCATTTGATATGGAGCTGTCCAACTCTCTGCATTTTGGGATCACACTACTGTATATTTTCTCAATTGTTTTAATTCCTGGTGCCATTTCTTATCGCTAGGTAGGACAAAGATTGGATTTAGTACAATTATCAGAAAAACCAGAGACTGTATGGCTGATTTGCAGTCTCCAGAAGATATCTGGATTGGCCTGTGCTTTTCAGAATGCACAGAAGTACTGACAGTGTCTGAGATGAGAAACGGTGTCAAAAGTACATTTTGTCACTTAAGTTAATATATACACATGTAGCTAGATGTGAGTATACCTGAGAAAGCCAGAAACGAGAAACAGCAGTAGCATACCAATCAAAATTCCATTTTTTCCAGAAGAGACAAAGTTTAAATTAAGAGGAATAGGAACCTGCACTACAAGTGTGTACTGAGCCTAGATAAATGACTTGAGCAGCCCTAGTTGAAAACATGAATTATAAAATTATATAACTGCAAGAGCTTAGAGGAACCCCAGACACAACTTTAAAAGCTTGTCCAGCTTTTCTAACAATCAGTTTGATAGCTGAGCTGCTGTTTTAATTTAAAATAACATGGTGGAAAAGCCACTGTGTTGTCAACACTGACTGATGATGACTCTGCATGGTCTCAAGCGGATAGTTTTGCCAGCCCTACCAGGAGATCCAGAGGATGAAACTTGGAACTTCTACACACAAAGCATGTGCTGGACCACTAAGCCACATCCTTTCCTTGAGAGTACTGTATGACCTTTCAAACAGCTATCAGTTTAGAATAGGAATTCCAAAAATGCTCACATAAAAATATTTGATGGATCTCAAAACAAGGAGAAAATCATAATGTGATTTTATTGAGCACATTTGGATGCAACAATGGAGCTGATTTACCAAGGTCATGGCAATGTTAATGCTGCATACAGTCCTCTCGCTCTTGCTGCAAGCAAAATACAGTATTTGTGGTTTGTCTATTATGACATGTAATACAGCAAATGTAGCACTCTGTCTCTTCTATCCTCCAAAAATCCACAGTCTGCATTTGTATTACTACATACTTTCATTTGTCAGGGAAGAGAGAAACCAGAGTGCCTGTTACGTAATTCCTTCTGTAACATCTGGCTTCAACAAATTACCCCCCAGACAATACACTCAGAACAAGCTAAGAAGGAATCTGATGAACACATTTAGAGCCAAAAGACAATTGTGGTCCACTGCTCTACACAAGAGACATACTGACATGGCTACAAAAATGAGGACTACATGAATGACCCCATTCTTCGTTTGTGTTATCTCTATTAAAAATGAATTGCTGTGTAATTACAAAATGTACTGTTTATATATTTCTAGCTCACAATCTCACAAACAAATTGAAATAGACCTAGACATAATCTCTGGATGGCCTCTATCAATTTCTGTTACTAACTGTTACTAATCAATTTCTCCATGTTGTTGTGCAGGGACATACAGTATGCTGAAACTCTTTAGCAGATATTGCACAAAACTACAAGTTGCAGGAAAGGAGCTGTGGCAGGTAAAGTGGTGTGAACAGCCATAATTTTGTATTGCAACACACCTTTAGATGAAGAAAATTCTAAGAGTGAATTCCCACTAACCTACCACCACCCATATCCATTCAAGACGCTTGGTACTGTATGGGATGTACACAAGGAAAGATCCAGGAGGCCTCACACATCAACAAGTCCTGCTTCTTCTGCTCTGGTGTTGGAACAGTTTACACACTCATCACAGAAGTCTACCAAACAAATGTGCACTTGAGACAGGAGTTAATAGAACAAGCATACAATGCACTCTTAAACAACAAAATGCTGCACGTGCACAGTGATACAAGTGGACACTTTGGTCAACATTGCTCAAGCCATAATCAGAAGTGTCTGGATGCTGATGGTAACCACTTTAAGCATCTCTTGCAAGTGCGGAAGAGTTTTTAGTATTTGGCAAACAAGCCAAATACTAAAAATCAGACAAAACAATATTATGAGGGACTAATGTAGATTTGACATTACAGTGCTTCATAACAGAGCATTGAGGGTTTTATCTGGTGTTTCAGGAAATAGATTCTACACTACTTATACAAATATACTCAAGAGATATTCAAAAGATAAGGTAAATAGCAGTCCAAAATAGATGATGCAACTGAAGCAGGAAAAATGGATCATGCAGTTCACTGCACTATAATAGGTAAATGAAAATTAAAAACTACTAATAGATAGTGTACATTATAAATTCAGAAGAACAAGTGCCCTTGATCATGGCTGTCTAAAAATAAATATACTCTATGACTGGAATGGACAAGGAAAAAACAACCAATTGAGGGAATAGTATGACAAAATAGCCACACCACTTACCTTCATACTCAAAAGCTATTTATGAACATTTCATTGCCATCTGTCACAGCGAGAAAAACCCAGGAACAAGGTGAAAGGAATGGATCACCTTTTTGCCTTGAAACTTAACATGAAAACTTTGTAACAAAGCAATACTGTTTTAATAAAAATTATGGTAACCAACAGCTTGAGAGAGAGATTATACCCTGTGTCCCCAAGCATGATACAATCTACATCCTTACATCAAGAAAGACAATAGTACCGCAGTGCTGGGTCCCCACTGCCAACCAATTCCCTAAAGAATCACTTTACTCTTTTAAAAAATGCATGTCCCGTGTCTGTTTAACTTTTTACCTGTTATAAATTCTAACAATGTGTTGAAGAGTGATGGGGGAAAATGTCAGGTATATTTATTTATTTTAAAAGTGAACCAAATCAAGACCTAATTGGACTTCCATGGGTGCTCTGAAAGCACAGAGCTTTCTAAAAGTGAAATATTTCTTTGAATTCTCCATGTAGTCCAAGATTCCTTCTCATGACCAAATAACTTATAAGAAAATAGGAAAACCTTTGGTTGACTGATTTGGTTGGCTCATATCAGGATGCAGTCCCATCACATTTCTTTTCTTTATTTGTATCAGACCATTGCACAATTTAAAACCAGGAACATATATGAACTACAGGGGAAAAAATCAATGATAAAGTGTTAAAATAATTAGACTACTGTTGACCAGATGTGGGCTACTTCAATAGTGTTATCTTGGTTGTTTATTAGATCTTCTTTTGTACATGTGGTGGGATAAAAATTGCATGCATATAAATGCTACATTGATTACATTTCTCCACATTCAGTGGTTATAAAGCTTGCCTTGTTAACTGGATGGCCGGCAAGTTGGCAGTTCAAGACCTGGGTACTGCATGACGGATTGAGCACCCCTCTCTGTTTCAGCTCCTGCCAACCTAGCAGTTTGAAAGCAAGAAATTGCAAGTAGATAAATGTGGGGAAAGATCTTGGGGACATGAAAGGAGCCTCATCCGGGTGTCCCGAGTGGTGATTCTCCAGCAAAAAATCCTTTCAACCCAGAATAATTTCTCACACAGATTATTATTATTATTATTATTATTATTATTATTATTATTATTATTATTATTATTATTATTAATATTATTATTATTATTATTACGCATTCATACAAAATTAGTCCATCATCTACATAAACCCATTTTACTCAATTATTCTCTGACCTTTGTATTTAAGTTTGAAATCTAACAAGTGGCTTCCAGATGATCCAACAGGAATCTTGGTGGGAGATATATTTCAGCATTCATCCATGCAGAAAGTGTGTTGTTTTTGCTTTCCATGGGTTTAGCCTATCCTATTCTAATATTTAGAGCTTGAGAGGTGTGCAGAAAACATTTCCTTGATTTTAACCATCATCTAAGGGAGTTGGTGTCCATGAGGTGGATGGGTTTTGTGTTGCATTGCTAGCATCTCTCAATGGATTTTCAGAGGGGCAATGTCAGCCAAATAATAGGCTTTTTCAGCAGTTTTCAGGAAGCTGACAATAATCTTGCATGATTCAGTAAGGGCAACATCCACTTGTTTGGTTGGTATGTGCTGAATTATGCTACACAGCACTAACACATTCTATTGTGGAGCAGCACAGGAACAAAACCATTGTTCATAAAGTTTGTGAGCCATTGTTCATATAGTTTGTGCACCCCAGTCTTGCCCAGCCAGTTTCCTAAGTATGTTATTTCTGGTGGCAATTTTCTGTTTGTTGCTTAGACAGTGGTTTTTGTTGGGTTGTTTTTGGGGTTTTTTTGTGGGGCAGGATTTGAATCAGAGTGATGTCCAAATATTTTTGAGGTAGCCCAATGTCTCAATATCTTGCCTTTCCAACTAACTTGGAACGTCTTCACTTCTTTCTGGTTTATAAGCGTAAAGCCCAGAGCGGTGTTTTTTAAATGACTTGCTCTCAACTAGTGGTGAACAAAAACATCATCTAATGCAAAGGGCAGCTGGTGCTTCATGGACTCTATTGCTTCTCCCTGCACTGTAAAGGCAATATCATCAGCATAGATGCCTGGAGTATGGAAAGGTTGGTTGATAGTTTGTGTAAAAGTTATAAAGTAAGGATGCCGCTACCTGTAAGAGACCATTCATTTGATTTCTCCAGCAATGATGCCTCCCTTGAAGTGTAACAATTAGGGGACATAGAAACAAACTATCTGAAGAGTGGAATCAGAATTCTTGAAGCATGCTTTGAACATTTTTCATAGGAGTCCTACCCTAGAATAGGGTATTTCCATACCTGTCAAGTTTTGAATTTGAAAATAAAGGAAACACTATGGGTGGGACTACCTTTGTGGGTGTGGCCAAATGTATGGGTGTGGCCAAATCTGACCATGTGACTTGCTGGGCTCTAGTCATGCCTGCCACATGACTATGACAACGTCTGCAAACAGACAGCACTGGCTCTTTGGTTGTAAATGGAGATGAGCACTGCACCCTAGAGTCGGATAAGACTGGCTTTTGAGCAAGGAAGACCTTTACTAAGCACTTGCATAAACAGGACCAAACTTTACAGCAAATTTGAATACCATTCAGGGATTTTCTATTATTAGGTAAAGGTTGCCCTTGCTCAAAAGCCAGTCATAGCCAACTCTAGGGTTCTGTGCTCATCTCTGTTTATAGCCAAAAAGCCAGTGCTGTTTTCTGTGGTCATGTGGCAGGCATGACTAGACACCGGAGTGCACGGAACACTGTTTACCTTCCCTCCAAAGTGGTTCCTCTTTATCTACTTGCAATTTCTTGCTTTTGAACTGATAGATTGGCAAGAGCTGGGACTGAAATGGGAGCTCATCACACACACACACACACACACACACACACACACACACACACACACACACACACACACACACACACACACACACACACACACACACACACACACACACAGGTCCAGCTTTTCCCCCCAGCACTGCAGTCCCTCGATCTCTCTCTCTCTCTCCTCCTCTGTTTCCTCATGCTGCTGCCCAATGGAAACCCAAAGGCCACTGGGAGGTGTAGTCCTGCTCCTTGTGCATCTCATTGGGGCTGCCCACCCAAAGAACTGCTGCTCCCAGGATGCACCGGGGCCACTTTGCCCCCAAGCACAAAGGGTACTGGGAGCTGTAGTCCCGCTCTCCATTCTCCTCAATGGGGGCTACCCACCCAAAGAACAACAGCTCCCAGGATACTCCGCTGCACTTTCCTGGCCAGGGGAAGTCTGTATTGATCACATGCCAGCAAAATCACCATCTTGGACCCCCCCCCCATTCTTTAAAAAAATAAGGGAAAGTATTTTAAAATGCGTGCAGCCGGGAAGAGGACTGAATTATGGGGAAATCCCGGCCAATACGGGGTACTTGACAGGTATGGGTATTTCAGTAGCCTATGTTTCACAGCTGACAATGTTTTAAATTGCAGGGTGTCCATTGGAAATATTCTAAACCTTTGAATTCAAGCAAGGCCCTTTGTTGTGAATATCACTTTATACTTCTAGCATAATAGACAGAATATCTAGGTAAAAATTCCTTTTTCAAAACTTATTTAGCAAGCAAAGAATAAAAAAAAAATTTGTGAGATTTTGTACACATGCACACAAGCCATATGAGAACTTTCACCCCTAGAATAAACCATTAAAAGTGCTTCAGAAGAATCATAATGCGAGATCTTCTGAGGTACTTAAACTGCTTAGTTACAAAATTCTATAAACTCAAGTCACTTATAGTGTAAAAGCATTTTAACAGAATATATTTTAAAAGTATGATAAAAAGTACTGTATTAAATGAAAGATACAGTACACAATAAAATGAGCATACAGCTGGCAACAGACATTCAAGAAGGGATTTTTATCCAACAGCAGAGTCTCTCCCTTGATTTTTCAATCAAGTTTCTTGTGGTCGTTATCTGATTTCATTATGTTCAGAAATTTGTTTTCTTCTTGGCTAACAAGCCCACTCAGATACAACACACAAATTGTTCATATTTCTTCTCACCTCCAAACATAAACAGTACCACCTGGTTTCTCAAGACCATTTCTTCTAAACATAAACATTACCATGAGGATTGGCAAGGCTATTCCCATTATTTTAACCTATCATAACACCTTTGTTTATACTTTTTCCTCATATATAATAATATATTGCATATGAAAATTTGTAATGAAAAATTTCCTCATATATAATAACATATTGTGTATGAGCATTTGTAATGAAAAATTGTAATGAACATTTTAAATCACATTTCATATGGTACATTTTACTTGTTAAGGCTATTGATTGCTTTCCTTTTTATAGCATTTAATTAGATATGACAGTGGAAAGCACTGCAAATCCTCTCAGGCACTTCTAGGCAGCTGCATGCAGCTTGTTAATCCTTCCCTTCTACCGGGTGGCCTGTAAGTCCCTATTGAATCTTTCACTAAATTTGCCACCCGTATTCCTGCACTCATGTGCCCACATACTTGTCAAAATATAAAGTGTACATGAGCTTAAATCGGCCATATTCCTCTGGGGGGAAAAGTATAATACATAGGACAGGTAGGGACTTACAAGCCACCCTATAGAACCATTGCACCATAAACTGCCATCAACAAAATCTAGACATGCAGTAGAAGTTTGTTTTGTACTATTTTCATATCAAACATTTTCACGCACATCCATTATAAAAAAACAAGGTGTTGAACAATAATATAACAAGGGGCACGAGAAGACTAAAAATTAAGAACATAATTATAGCAAATATTTATTTAAAAATATATAATGGCCATCCAAACAGTCATATGCAGAAGGAAGCCCAAACACATCCTGGCCACAGTCACACCTCAAGAAGAGAAGACCCATATATGTGCTCTTTGTTCTGTATCTGAGAAAATTAAAAGCTTTTAACTTTTAAAAACCATGGTTTCAATTAAATTAAACTGATAGTGGGATCAGGTTGTTGAATCATGTCTGCCTGTCTTCTCGACAGTCATGCAGCAACCGCAGCAGCTGCAGCAAGTGAATGTATTAACAGTTCCCCATCATTTGGTTGCCAGAAGCACTGCTCCTTTCTTGTAGAAAGGCAGAATGACCCAGGTGGGCAGGGAATGTGTGACTGAAGGGGTGAGACATGTGATCTTGGCTCCATCATTTTTGAATTGGCCAACCTCATCATTGCTGTTCAGCCTCCGTTTCTGGGATTTTTCTTCAGCTTTTTGCCACTTTTTGGCAGCTTAGAAGCAGCAGGGTGGTGATAGGGGGATACAGCTGACTGGTGGTCATTACCACAGCTGGCCACTAGATGGTGGAAAGCGTGGTTTCCCATAGGAATCCATTAAAAACCAATTTAATGTTCCCAAGTTCAGAAATAAGCCAAAGAATCCACTGATTCAATAGACTGACAATACTTCAATTTACTATGCTAAGCAACAGCATTCTGACCACTGAAAAACAAATTGGAGCATCAAACTTTCTAAAACTTTCTAATTGAAGAAATGAGATAATGTGTACATCTTGTGGATGTATCCATAATAGGCCCCAAGAATGCCTGATCCGTCCTCCCCCCCCCAAAAAAAAAGCCCTTCTCTTATGCCCACCAACTGATAGATGCTGCAGTACAAGTCCTCCAGGTTGAAGGAATTGAAAAGATTTGGATATTTAACAAGGTTAAATATTTGTACATATCACCTGCCATACAAGATATAATGGGGTAACCAAGGTTGCTTCAACTTCCAAAGCTACATCAAAAACCACACTAGAATGGATCCAAATTATCACAATTCCCCAAAACAACCTTCTGAGGTTGAGAAGCAATCATCTTCTGTGCTGCCACAGTAGACTCTCAAACATAGTGACCAATTGTTCAAATAAACTTAACAGTACCACAAACATCATGTCCTCAATCCTGCAACCCATACTAACATTATAGTATCAAAAATACATTTTTTATCCACGTGAATCTTATTCTCATCTGTATGTTAAGAATGGGGAAGGAAACAAAGGATGTGATGATACAGAAGTTCTGTACACTTCTACTTTATCTGTTAAACATACAAATATCTCAATATTTTAATAGGATTTAATAGCCTTTACATTTACAACAGCAAATGTAATACAGAAAAGTAGCATTTAGGCTATAACAATAAAACATGATCAAAGAGCACATTATTGCTTCCAGGTAAAATATTACTAGATAATAAATAAAAGCTAAGTTACAAAATAACATTTTCCCCCTCCTCAATATATTTGACCAATAGCAGACCAACTACTGTAATCATATCTTGGGCCTCAATAATCACACATTACTCTTCAAATAATTGTTTAGCCTCAAGTTTCAAAAAGTAGTTTTCCAGAGAGAAATACCACAACCTTGAAGGCACTTGATACAGGTCTGATAAAAAGGTTAATTGTGCACTCTTATGGGATCACTGACAGCATCCGTGAATGCCATTTGACAGGCAAATTTCACCTTGGTTTTCTTTCCCCCTTAAATTCTCCTTGGTTGAACTGTTTTATTTTAGTTTTCATCATGAATGCAGCCTACAGGGTAAGATTTCAAAGGAAAGTTCTATTTCACATTATTCTTTTGCTTTAGTGACTCAAGGAGTTTTCTTGCCTAATGTAATATTTTAATTCCCACTTCTACTAATTCTAAATAACCCATTTAAACAACAAAACGATGAGGCACTTCTGTAAGTAATCTGATGTATAAAGAGTCAATCTAACAGAACCACAGTAAATAAGATCAGAACCAGTGACAGAAATACTGAGACATATAATTTCATTGTTTTCATTTTCATAAAAAAATTGTTTTAATACAAATATCACGCACATATACAGATCTGTCTAGATAGATGAACAAGTTTGGTATCTGGCTGTGGAGCCAGAGATTGGGAGCTCAATTCTCCACCCAGCATCCCCAAAAAGCCAGCCTATATAGTCAAAGGCAAGCTGCACAGTTCCAGACTGACCCTCATAAAATGGGAATGGTAAACAACCTCTGAGTACTGGAAAACCCTGAAAAGGATTGCTGTAAGTCAGAATTTGACTTGATGGCACACAATTATTACTTTACACCTAAACCTGGCTTCTATTTGATTTGTATGAATGTTATTTGTCTCACACTGAAACCTACCAGCTATATCAGGAGAATGAATCTGACAGACAGACAGACAGAGACAGACAGACAGACAGATAGATCATAACAATGCTATGTATAACTTTTGATAGGCACAAATCCATGATCCTGAATGAATGGAATAACAACAGTATCTGAACCATTACTATTATGCAATGTCATGCATAATAGAGCATGGGAAAGAAAACAAGACAAGACTTTGAGTGCCAGAATGCTTGCTGCACAGGCCCTGTATATAGACTACTAGCAGAGGTGCCCAGCTGTGCCTGGTTTTTTTGGGGGGGAGTGGGGGCCCACCTCCCAGTGTGGTATGTTTTCCTGGGGTGCTGGTGACTGAGATACACACACAGACACACATAGAGAGGGGGGGGGGACCTGTATACCAGACTCATCTGGAAGTCCATATGTTTCTGTGCTTCGATCTCTGTTGCTGTTTGAGGGGAAAGGTGGAGGCAGAGGAGGAGGGGAAGAAGAGCGGTGAGTCTGGCTGTTGTCTGGCTGGCCAGGCTGGAAGTTGGTTGGGGGAGGAGGGGGATTGATGGCTTGGTGGGGAGAGGTGATCATGGCCAGCCAGGTGGTCCCTGTTTCCGCCAGCAGCCTGTAGGCACTGGCATGGTTTTTTGCTCCTCTTCTCCTTTCCATGGCCAGACATTCCTTCATGGATTCCGGCCCCTGTCTTGTGCTTCACATGGCAAGGAGGGACTCGCGGAGATGCCTTCATAGTCATGGAAACGCCTCCTAGGTGGCCATTGGTGTTTCTGCCTGCAGCCTCGCCTCTCCCGTGCTCATGTTCTTTGCATGCAGCCTCCCTGATTGGCTGGGGCATGCCGCAGGGGGCGCTGGGACTTGTAGTTGCCCCGTTTTGTCCAATTTGTGGGGCGCAGGCCCCACCCTCAGGACCCTTGCAGTGTTGTTTCTCATTTTGAAAGGTATGTGTGTGTCAGGTATTACGGGATATGCTCCAGGGGTGTGGAAATGTATTCGGCATACTACCGTCCACACCTCTTCTTTATAGGTATAGATTAGGACAAGCTTTATTGTGAGGCACTGGGGGTTGAGTGTTTCCTTCCTTCTTTAAGAGAAAGAGGACCAGGTGTCACTCTAATTCAGGGATTCTCAACCTACACCCTCGCTCCCACTGCTACTCCCACCAATGCTGCTGCCGGCGCCTCAATCCATAACAGTGCTCCATAGCACTGTTGTAAGAAGGCTTGCAACATCTACCCTGCTACAAAGCACCATTAGCAACACACCTGCCGCTGCAGGCGGTGGTGTTGGTGGGAGTGGTGGGGGCTCAGGGTCATCCCGCCACTGGAGTGTATGGGAATGGTGGGTGGGCTGGGGGTGGTCCCGCTGCCACTGGTGAGTGGGGAGTGGTGGCGGCAGGTATTATATATAATTTCAAAATAAATCTTAATTTGATATAAATAATCATTCTAGAAAAACCAGAGGTGGGGAGGTGAGTTATGTGTAAGGTACCAGATATCATCTAGTAAAAAGGATCACCTTCTCATGCTTTATCCACTATAGCAGTGGTGGCAAACTTATGGCATGCATGCCAGAGGTAGCACTCAGAGCCCTCTCTGTGGGCACCCGTGCAGTCAACCCAGCACAGAGTTTGCCCCACCCCTCTGCCCAGCAGCCCAATGGGATGTTTCCTCCTTCTTCCAGCACAGAGTTTGCCCCGCTCCTCATTTCCTTTCTCCTCTGTTGCTGTGTCGACATTTTGTGATAATGTTATATATGTTAACTGTGCTTGTAACTGTCAAGGCGATTCAAACCACCATGTTCCTGCACTTTCCTAGCTGTCAAACAGCGTCCCTATTTGACACCTACAAAATCTCGTCAGAAAGCGTAGTCTCGCAAGATTTTGATGTGGCACGCAAATTAGAATCTGACAGGAGTGGAATGTATCTTTTCTCATGTATCTTTTCTTATGCAAATAAGCGGATTGAGAAATGTGCACACTCTGTTAGCCAATGGGCTTTTGTTATTGTTGTTACTGTTACTGTTTATAGTGTATATAAGTCCGAGTATTGCCCCATCCAAACTGTGTTCAAACCCCACTAATAAAGAGCTGAATTTCACTACTTCATAGTCTCGTCTTCATTCCTTGAACACTAAAGATAATGAAGTGGGTTTTGGGTTGCAGTTTGGGCACTCGGTCTCTAAAAGGTTCGCCATCCCTGCACTACTGTGTTAAAGCCTCAGGTTGCACCTGTCAACACTCCCAGATGCCACTGGCTGTGGTGGTAGGAAGTTTGAGTTGTACGTGAAAAAAAGAGCTCTAATTTTCCAACCCTGAAATAGAGAACTGTGTGTCACTGCAGTTACTGTTCTCTTTGCGTGTGAAGGCTATGTGGAAAGGAATTGTAAAGCAATGTTAAGACGAGTAGAAGAAGTGGGGGTGGGTAGGGCTAAGTATCTCCTCTTTCTTCCTTGCTTCCCAATTGCAAATTGCTGAAACACTCCTTCTGAAACAATCTTAGTCCTTGACTCCACAGCTACTCCTCAAGAACTGTATGCTCTGGAACGCAGCCTTTTCTCACATCAGACACGACTTGCAGCTGCTCAGCACATAATAAACAACTCACTCTATCCTTGATTTTCTGATCTGAACCCATTCCACAACAAACCCCTGACAAGACTTGCCTACTTTTTATTTCCCTTAGAAAGACCCCACAATGTAGTATCAAGGGGAAATAGAATGCAAAAGGAAATACTGGCTTTGAATCAACAGTTTTTAAAAGAGGGAGAAAGAGAGTATATGTTTTTGTTTCTGACACAGAAACCTTAGAAAACACAAAAGTACGCCAAACTATTTAAAATAATTATATGAAAATTGGTCCATGCAATAATTTTGTTTATAAAGCAAAATCCTGTCAATAACAATAGCATTACAAAACATTTTGCTTTAATGATGGTAATTATTTGATGAGTCCTAATAATTCTGAAAATGCAGTTGTTTGTTATCATTGCTCTTTTTCATGTTAAAGCTTGAAAAAGAAAACAGTAAACAAAATAAAGGAGTTACGAAGGATGATCACAGAATATAAAGTCAACTGGCCTTTCATATTCTACATTGAGTTGTTATGTAGTGCCTGGCAAGTCACCATTCATTACAAGTGCAAAGCATTCCTAACAAGCTTTCAGGCAGTATGCCGCTCAATGAACCATTTCAAGTCTCATCACAACACATTAGGCATACCAATTATAGTATTACACACATTAATGCAAGTATTTATTACTCTTCTAGAGGTAACACTTTGCAAATGGTAAGAAAAAGCTGGCATTGACTTTAGATATCTAGTCCTAACTACAGGGAAAAGTTAACCCTTATGCAATGCATACTGTGGCACATAATGTCACTATTGTAGCAGAAGTCATTTGTAGTTTACATGCTTGAGGAATTAATGTGTATATACTTAAATATTTTTCTCCTTCCAAGTCGTTTTAAACAACACTTGTGGAAATGGGACAAGAGTAGCTTATGAAAACACACAAACAATTTAAAAATGCTTTCTCACCTATGCTTGAAACTTATTATTTGTGGATTTGTTTGAAAAATGGCTTAAATACAATTTTTGTGCAAATTTCCTCTGAGCTTGCTACTTATTCAACTTCCCCAAAACCTGCATATTGATAGCCTGAAACGATCCTCGCATCACTCAGCCTTCTCTATAAATTCATGTATACTTACACTGCCCACTTGTTATGGAACCTGACAAATGGCAACACTTCTGCATCAAGGAACTACAAAAACAATCCCTCACGCAATGACTTCATCAGATGACAAAGAAGAAAATAGTGTGAAACAAGGGTTTTCCTCAAGCATTTCTTCAGACACACAATTTTTCTTCCTCGGGTGGAAGAAGCCACCCGACATGCTAGTACTGTTGGCATGGATATCTTGGAACAGGGGTTCTTAATGTTTTCAGGTCGTAGGCCAGACCACTCCCCCTCATGTGTTTTCATGTACAGTATTCTCGTGAGTTTTCACATATTCTCGTGTGTTTTGTGTATTCGCACATGCTTTCAAGTGTTTTCGTGTGTTTTCACATGTTCTTGGTGCATTTTCAGTGCTTCCGCCACTTGTGGCAACAGCAGTGGTGGCAGGAGCAAGGGTGGCAGGCCACATAAAATGGCACCGTGTGGGCCGGGTCTGGCCCATGGGCTGTACAATGTGAATCCCTGTCTTAGAAGAACAGCTCTACTCCTTTGAAAGATAACTAGAATACATATCTCAGTGGGAGTATTTCAGCCCATAGCAGTCTTCAGACCAGTAAAATGACAGCAATAAAGGCTACCTCTTCTTTGGCAAAGTTGCTCCTAGTTAACCAGAGTATTTCCTCTATCTCCAAGATCTATTAGCCTAATGTTCCTTCACTGCCGATCTCTGCAAACAGTTCAAGACTAGACTGTCTTTGGACAATTGATCTGCAAGCTTTTTTGAAAACCCTTTTCACTGATCTCCCTCTCTCTCAGACACACACGCATATATGCATGTGCATACACACAGATTAATCAAATTGATTGACTAAATATTGTAGCAGTAACATATGCATCACTTGTGATTCTAAAACAAGACCGCATTTGATTGTCTGGGTTTCTGTACCTTCAGGATTAAATTATTTAATAAAATTTCTCTTTATTGTCATTTCTACCCTTCCAACTCACCCCCTTTCTTGCTTTTCTTCATAAATCTTAATAAGAACATAAGAACAGCCTTGCTGGAACAGGCCACAGCCCATCCAGTCCAGCATTCTGTCTCACACAGTGGCTCACCATTTCCTTCAGGGTATTCCCAAGGAGATGCCTTCACCTGCTTAGGATTCCCTGGAAAAGGCATTGAGAGATATCCTGCCTATCTCTCCAACCCCGAGGTTGTCCTTAAGTATCCATAATTATAGCCATTGATACCCTTGTCCTCCATGAACTTGTCTAAACCTTTCTTAAAGCTGTCAAGAATGACAGCTGTCACCACTTCTTCTGGCAGGGAGTTCCATAGACCAGTAATCCTCTGGGTGAAAAAGTACTTTCTCTTATTTGTTTGAGAACTAGTACCCAAAAGTTTCATCGAGTGTCCCCTAGTTCTAGTGTTGTGCGATAGGGAAAACAGTTTTTCCTTATCTACTTTGTCCACACCATGCATGATTTTATAAACTTCAATCAGGTCACCTCTTAGACGCCGTCGTTCAAGAGTGAAAAGGCCCAACCGTTGCAGCCTCAGATGGTAAGGAAGGTGTTCCAGTCCCCTAATCATTCTGGTTGCCCTCCTCTGTACTTTCTCCAACTCCATAATATCCTTCTGGAGGTATGGCGACCAGAACTGTACACAGTATTCCAGATGGGGCCTCACCATAGATTTATAAAGAGGCAAAATGACACTTACTGTCTTATTTTCTATACCCTTCCTAATGATCCCTAACATTGAGTTTGCTTTTTTCATTGCTGAGGCACACTGGGTTGACATCTTCATTGAGTTGTCCACCAGGACACCAAGGTCCCTTTCCTTGTTTGTCGCAGAGAGTTCAGACCCCATCAGTTTATAAATGTAATTGGGTTTTTTGCCCCAACATGCATCACTCTGCACTTACTAATGTTGAAGCTCATTTGCCACTGATTTGCCCACCCACCCAGTGTCAAGAGATCCCTCTGGAGCTCCTCACAATCTCTCACAGTTTTCACTACCCTGTATAATTTAGTGTCATCAGCAAATTTGGCTACCTTGCTTTTTACTCCTACTTCTAGATCATTTATGAAGAGGTTGAAAAGCAGGGGTCCCAGTACTGAACCTTGGGGGACCTCATTCTTTACTTCCCTCCACTTGGAGAAGTGTCCATTTAGTGCTACCCTCTGTTTCCTGTCCCTTAGCCAGTTGCTGATCCAGGACAAGACCTGTCCCTTTATTCCATGACTGGTAAGTTTATTCAAGAGCCTTTGGTGTGGGACCTTGTCAAAAGCCTTCTGAAAGTCCAGATAAACAATGTCAACTGGATCCACCTTATCCACATGCTTGTTGACACTCTCAAAAAATTCCAACAGATTAGTGAGGCATGATTTGCCCTTGTAAAAGCCATGTTGGCTCTCCTTTAGCAGCGCCTTCTCTTCTATGTGCCTATTAATTCTATCTTTTAGGATGGTTTCCATCACTTTACCTGGGACACATGTCAAACTGACAGGTCGGTAATTTCCTGGAACACCCCTGGATCCTTTTTTGAAAATTGGTGTTACATTCGCTACCTTCCAGTCATCAGGCACAAAGCCTGATTTGAGAGAAAGATTATATATTTTGGCTAGGAGATCAGCAATTTCATCTTTAAGTTCCCTGAGAACTCGTGGATGGATGCCATCTGGTCCTGGTGATTTGTTAGTGTTTAGCTTAACAAGACATGCAAGGACCTCCTCCCTGGTTATTTCTATCTTGCTTAATTCTTCGGTTTCCCTCCCTACGAAGATAGGCTCTGTTTTGGGCATGTGGTCTCTGTCTTCTTCAGTGAATACTGAAGCAAAGAATTCATTGAGTCTCTCTGCAATCTCTGTTTCCTCTTTAATAACCCCTTGCCTTCCATTGTCTTCTAATGGTCCAATGGCCTTCCTAATACCAGCATTCATTCCATGTAGCTTAAAATACTCACTTAACATGAATTTGTTTATCTTTTGCACGGAGAAAAGGGATTGTTCTGTTTTTAACAACTAACAGAGTTATGCAGACATGGTAGTATATTAAATTACTTCAACCTATGGCTACAAAAAAAATTTATTTCTCCCCTTTTCAAATAGTTATGTGCTTTCAGTTTTAAATCTAGAGTACACAGAAAGAGCCTCCTTGAAGATTCTGAATACAGTTGGGCATACCCTGGGTGGCAACCTTGCCGGCTAATCTTTCTAACATCAGATCAAATCAAAGGAACTAAAGAATGAATCCACCACAAAGGTCTTTGTCAAATCCAACCATAACAATTATCTCAATAAATATTGAGGGACTTTTGAGTAATAAGAGTGTCCTCCTAGTGGACATGTGCAGGAAATACAAATGTGACATACCTCTGCTGCAGGAAATACATTGGGGGAAAGCAAGGTACAGACCCAAAGTGGCTGGAATGCAACTAGTGATTGAGAGACTGCATGACCAATATGGGAGTGCAATTTTTTGTTGGAACTGACTTCAGCATAATATCAGCTACACTGATGGAAACAAACAGAACTGAAATTATTGCTATCCGAACCCCACAATTCTCTGTTACCTCTGTCTATAAGCCACCAGAAGCAAATTTTAGTTTTAATGGACGGGACAATTTTACTCATGACCAAAGTACATATTGCAGTTGGAGATTTTAACTGTCACAGTGAGGCTTAGATAAATAATCAGACCAATGAAGATGGTGCACAACTTGTATCTTGGGTAGACACCAATTACCTCCAACTTATCCGTGATCTGAAACTGCCTGCATAATTTAACAGTGGTAGATGGAGGAGGGGATATAATCTGGACAACACCTCCGCTATCAAGAAGATAGCAGCACAGTGCATTAAAGTTGTTGATGATCCGATCCCACACACTCAACATCAAAGTTGATAAGATAAAGTAATCAATGGGACCCTCAACTGCAGTTGGTGTATAAGTATAATTCATATATATGAGACAACTTCCTCATCAAAATAGAGGATTTTTTAAAAAATTCTTAGACTTGGTTAAGCTCTTCAAATCCTAAAGATCCAGGACAGATCACTTTCCTTCTTGTGTGCAGTAAGAATAATTTGAATAGAATTCTCTTCTGGTTTGGACCTATAGAGGTTGTACCTGGAGCCAAGGATCATCAGCACTACTGCCACCTTTTAGGTGAGTTCTGCAATGGTCACTTTATCTCAAATGGAAAGCAACTTTACAGAGCCTGTCCACATATAGAGAAAGGATAACTCTGTTCTCTAATTTATCTGGATGATGACAAATATTCATTGGTCTGAGATATTTTCCTCTTATCTACTAAGAATCCCCTGAGGTAAGAGTATCAAGGTAACTAGGTTGTAAATGAAGGTACGCTAAACAAAGATATAACTTTATGATCATGTCCTTGAGTATAATCAGTGACAGAGGCTTGGCCATGAAGAATGCCTTTCCCCATAGTAACTGAAAAGTTGCTTGAAGCAAAGGATACTGTATGGCCTGATAAGGACCAGTGCCAAGTGTGTGGCAAATATTAGGACACTTATTCCCATTTCATGGAAAAACCATGTGACTTCAAATATATGAATAACATATAAAGTTCCAACTAGAAAAACTGAGAAAATAAAAGATAGAGAATGCAAAGGATGAGTGAACAAAGATGAAAGAAGAATCATACTTTTCTTTTGTTTTCTCTCTCTGCACAGAGCTAAAGTTCCCTGAAGCAAGGGGGTGGGTCAAAACAGCAAAATTCTAACCTAACAATAAAAGATGTTCTACATAGGTCCAAAACCCATATGGGAGCCATACAGAGACCACAAAAAGGCAACTGGTAAATTGTCAGTGTTTTATTTCTGGCTGCAGGTAGTTAAGCATCAGTTAATTTGATGCCAGCAAGAACAAAACTTTTGCAGCGCACTACAAGATGTTATATCTCTGTGAAAAAGCAATACTTTTTGATGTGGAGAGAGGAGGAATGAACCATAAACAATGCACTATTCCTAAAAGATTATATTACCAATTTGTTATAGAACAAGAAGAATGATTTGATCATCAAAGTGTCCAGACTCTGCCAGAAGAATTCTTCATTAAGGACAAACCTGCAATCTAGCAATATTAGTGAAGAATGCCAGGTCTCTGAAATCCAGGACTCTGTAGGAGCCAGACGCCTGAACCCCCATAGTCCTTCTATAGTCCCCATTCAATCTGTGAGAACAAGATGGGCTGAAGGTGCAAATTCGGGTAACAGTTCATGATGAAGCATCCAGCTGCAAGGGAAGATTCCTCAGGAAAAAGTCTTCTTATGAATCAATGCTCTCTTGAGGGTAAAATCATTTACCCTGCTGGCCAAATCCCAACAGCTAAGCACAGAAGCTATCATCTTTCCTGGTTTCTCCTTTTGCATCTTTTGTAGCTGGATCCTTGTTGCTGACTCATGGACTATACAGGGCCTTTGGATTGGCTGACTACACCTTTTGGGTATTATTTGTTGATTGGTGGTGGAGCTCATTCTTTGCCTTGATTCTGATTTTTGTCATTGCTGACCCTGTGTCTTCACTGAACAAGACTACACCTGCAGATCTAGCCCACCAGAGAACTGGATACCAGTCTCCCTCCACAAAGAGAAAGAAAGGATATCCTAGAAAGGATAATTGGCTAAAATGTTTGAGGTTCATAGATGTGCCAGAAGGGTTTGAGAAGAAAAGCTGATCTCCACAGACAATTTTTTTTGCCTCTTCCTGTTTTGGATGATGATGATAACTTCAAGAAAGATCAATGTTCATATATACAATATATACATTATAACTCACTGATGAGTTGAACATTAAAATAATGCTACCCTCTGAAAAAGTTTAATCAATTTACTGCAGTCTCAATAAATAGGACCCACTTTAGAGAAAATAACTTTGGGATAAGATAATGAAAGGAAAATTTATAATTATAAAGGTGTGTTCAGAAAACACACAACTACCTTACATCTTGTGCTGTTAAGAAAAGATACCAACAAATACTTGATTTGCAAATATGAGACTTCTGTTCATATCTCTCTGTCAAATATCTCACAGTCCACAAGAGGCCATCTGATACTCAAATATGAATGTGTATGTGGCTGTCCCTAAGGTTAATGAGACAGAAATATGTGTGCATGTGTACCTAGAGGAAGAATTTGACCTTAAGCAGACCACTATAATCAGTACAATCAAAGCAACCAAATCTAAAAGAAAAAATACCACAAAACATTAAATTTCCTTCAAACTTAATTAAACTCAGCAGGAATGACTTCATTTATCGAGCTCACTTGTGAATATTCCTGAGGGGAAAGAATCTAATCATACTATTTGCAGGCGCACCCCCCCAATAACGGACACAGACAACATTGAAAGTGGATAACAGCATCGGGCCACATTTATTGATTCAATGCCCTAGTCCGAATTATAAATTTGTATTGGTAAAACGACCAATCATAATTCTTAAGGCAAGCAGGCCGACGTAACACTGGTAAGGTACCACCCCAAAATTGCCAACGACAGTTGGCTACAATGTATCAATTTGTATCAATTTGTTTGTTGACAACAAACAAATTGTTGACCGTAGTCAATATCTAACTCATGACCCCACCCTCTGACGCGTATCCGTGAAATCACGGGGTGATGCATGCTGGTTAGCTATCGTCATCACCCCGTCGCCTGGTTCATCGTTGACCGGACAACGTTTAACTAATTTATTCCTGTCTAGTGTTGTCCAGTCAATTGCGAACCTGCCGGATACCTGTGGGTCATACTGTTTACCTTACCAGTGCTACCCGCCACACGGAGGGGCTTCAAAGAAGGCCTGACGCCCCCCCCCAGACCGTCAGCTCGGTCAACAGGCCTGCTCGCCAATCACCCAACAGGAGGTCCATACCTCCTCGCGACAGATGGACCCCATCCCCTGCGTACAAGTCATAATTTTGTAGGCTAATAGCGGGGTGATGACTGACCCGTCCCCAAGCCCTGTCGGCAAGAAACCGCGCCACCGCCCTATTGACCGTGCGCCTAGCGCGGTCAAGGGCCAGGAGGTTAACGCCCCCTCTATAAGAATGGCGCGGGACAATGTCCGACCAAACCAGGGTTGTGGCAGGCCAGACATAATGCAAGTAGGCGAGGTCCTCGCAAATCGCATGCTTGAGCGATAAGCCGGTGACCTGGCCCAAATCATTGCCCCCCAGGTGGATGATGAGAATGTCAGGCGGGTCAGAACGCCGGCCAGAAAAAAGGAAAGGCCGCAGCTCCCGCCATAACATCCCAGGCTTACCATGCCATGTGAGACTGGCGTGTTCACCCAGTCCCAGTCGGGGTCCCCACTCTGTCGCCGCAGCGTAACGCGCTGCCCTGTGCACATAGCTGTGGCCCACCAGCCATACTGTCACCGGTGTAATACGACACCCAGGGTCTGTAAGAAAATTGAGAAAAAAGGCGGTAAGGTGACTGGATTGGTACTCATGGCGGGAGTGGGCGCACATAAAACTGAAAACATTGCGAGCCCCACCTCCCCATGCTACGTATGTCAGCCCCAGAGTACCCAAAAGCAGCTGCTGTAGAGGCTGCACCAATACGGAATGAATGTGTGCCATAACGGGCACCTGGTAGACCCACCCTGGTGAGGGCTCTGCCTGTCACCTTCCAAAACTGAAATTTAGTAAGGGGAGACCCATCTTGGTGACAGAAAAACGGGCCGTGGTGCATGCCACGCAGTGCCAGGTATTCCTGTAGGGCACCAACCGGACAGATGTCTGCCAAAGAACACCGTAGCAGTCTTACACCACTGCCTACGCCATGCTGATCTGTTTTAGAGGAGCGTATCCTCAACTGGGCCCAGTCTTTGGCAACATAGACATCTTCGAGTTCCAGTGCCCTACAACTTGCATCCGCCTTAGACAGCATCACAAGTTCGCTGATGCGGAGCGCTCCAAAAAATGCCACCGTTGTGGCTGCATGGAAAAGGGCTGCCTCATAATGATCAAAACAGAGGCCTGGCCAGCCCCGGGCCACCTGGGTAAGAACCCCTGGGGAAATGGGGTGCCGGTCGTCCGGGCAACGCCCGCGCTCGCGCACCCACCCCTCCAAAACATGTCTCACACGGAAGTCAGAGGTGGTGTCCTCATGACCTCCCACTTTGGCCATAAAAGCCAACGCCGAGAGCTTGGATGCTATGGTGCGAGGTGCGAGGCCCTGTGCATGCAGGTGAACCATGAACCGCAGAACATGGTCCACCGGGATAGGCCAGGTCTCTGGCAGGTGAAATTGAGCAGAAAATGCTCTGTAAGAATTGAACGCTTGTTGATACGCCTTACGAGTGCGTGGCGCTAATGACAGGCCAATCGCCCGGTTCACCTCTCCTTGCCAATAGTCCACATCTCGTCCGGGAGTGGCGAGGGAAATTCCTCCGCATCCGGGGCCAAGGCGCGGAACCGGGAGATCTGCAGGCGGGACAAAGCGTCAGCAATATCATTATTAATCCCTGGAACATGCCTGGCCCTGAACAAGACATTGAGGCGCAGGCAGCGCAACACAAAATGGCGCACTAGTTCCATAACCCTGGGTGATTTGGAAGTCTGTGCATTGACAATGTGTACAACAGCAGCATTGTCACACCAGAAATGCACAACCGAATTAGCCCACTGCTCGTCCCATAGCATCAAAGCCCCCAGAATAGGGAAAAATTCCAGGTATGTGAGATCCCGCAGGCGACCCGTGCCTGCCCAGGCCGGTGGCCACCCACCATAGGCCCACTTCCCATTGAAGTACATCCCATAACCCAGGGATCCTGAGGCATCAGACTGGATCTGAAAATTGGGGGATGCCAGGAGGTCAGACCTCCAAAATGAGACCCCATTGAACTCCCTCAGGAATTGCAACCAGACAAACATGTCTGCCCTGATACCCCGGGTAAGCCTAACTCTATGGTGGGGCCTGGATAACCCTGCCATGGCGTCGCATAAGCGCCGGGCAAAAGCTCTGCCCGGTGCAACCACCCTGCAAGCGAAATTGAGGTGACCATGTAGCACCTGCAGTTCCCTCAGTGATGCCTTGCGTTTGGCCAGCAAATCCGAGATAAGGGCCACTATTCTGGACACCTTATCGCCCGGTAACCTAGAAGCCTGCGCTACTGTGTCAATCTCCACCCCCAGGAATACTAGCTTGGTAGATGGGCCCTCGGTCTTTTCGGGCGCTAAAGGGACACCGAGTTCCTCCATTAGCGTCTGAAATGTGTTGAGGAGACGTGTGCACGTGTCCCAGCCCCGTTCACCCCCAAATAAAAAGTCATCCAGGTAATGGGCTACAGACCGAGACCCTGACCTGCGGACGAAAGCCCACTCTAGGAAAGTACTGAAACGCTCGAAGGCCGAGCATGATATGGAACAGCCAAAAGGCATGGCCTTATCAAAATAATATTCACCCTTAAATTTGAAACCCAGCAACTCAAAGTCGCCCGGATGCACTGGCAAAAGGCGAAAAGCCGACTTGATGTCGCACTTGGCCAGCAGGGCACCCGGGCCACACGGGCGCACCATGCGCAGCGCATGGTCGAACGATGTATACCTGACTGAACAAAGGTCATCAGGGATAGCATCATTGACCGATCGGCCGGCTGGGTAGGACAAATGATGAATAAGGCGAATCTCGCCTAGGGACTTTTTGGGGACCAAGCCCAGTGGCGACACCTTAAGATTGGGAAACGGGGGTGCAGGGAAAGGTCCAGCGACCCTGCCCGCATCTAACTCTTTTTTAATGCTGGCCGCAGCCACGTCCTCCCTCCCTCTGAGGGATAAAAGGTTAGGGGCATCCTGAGGGGACCTATCACCCATGAAAGGGATACGGAATCCCTGCTTAAAACCCTGAAGGAGATACTCCCCATCCTCCCCCTTCGGGTACGATGCGAGCCAACGCTCCAGCATGTCCACATTAATTGGGGAGGGGGCCTTTTGGAGAACCAGTTCCATCCGTGGCAGTCTTGCCAGCCCACTGTCCGCCCCTCCCTCTGCCCCTTGTCCCTCCAGGCCTGGGACAGGCGGAGGCTGCGTGGGGGCCCGCACATGTGGGACACTCATGCCTGTACTTGCAATTCTTCCTATTACAGGAACCATTGGACGAGAAAGTCCAGCACAGCAGGCGGGCTGGAACCCCCTGCCCCGCCGCTTGGCGGGTAACCTGCGCTGGAGCTGCTCGCTGAACCGCATGTCCACAATGGTATCTGTCTCCCGGGGCGGGGCGTGTGGGCGTCATGTACAAAAGCCAAAGCCTCTGGCACGGCTCATCCCATCTCATCTCGGGGTGAAGGGGAATCCTCATACGGAATTCCTCGTCATAGGCCAACCACGAGGGACCCGGGAAATCAACCATCGCCCTATATATGTTGTCCAAATATTGGACCATGGGAATAGCCAAATCCGGCCGCGCCCTCAAGTACACTGCCATGTATATTAAATAAGCGGGGAGCCAGTTGGCCCAGGTACGTGGCGGCTTACGGCGACGTGCCTGCTCCTTGTCCTTCTCATCCTGTCCCTCCCTTTCTTCCTTGGTGGGCTCTCTGTTCAGGAGTGAAAAGATATCTACATACTCCCCCCGCCATATCTTTTCTCTGGTAGTCTGTGCCAAGTGATCACCCAGTGGCAAGGAATACCCCGCCGTCGGCAAAGCCGAAAAAGGCACCGCAGCCATAGGAAAAGGGGCCTGAGCTAGCCCAGCCACCCCCAGAACATTCCCCGCAGTGTAAGAACAAGTACCCACCCCAGTGCCCAGGGTGGCAGTCGTCGTCTCCGGGTGGGGTGCCGACAGCGTGGCCCCCGCATCACCCGCGCGAGGCCAAGGCCATTGAAAAGCCCCCCCCATATTGGGAATGTGTGTGGGTGTACTCGCTTGCACCGTATACTCACATGCTGCACCCCCGTGGGCCGCCACCACCGGGGGTTCCGGCCCACTGGGGGCGTCGGAGCTCACGACCGACGTAGAGCTCATCACCGGGGCCTGACCCGCACCTGGCTGCTGACTGGGGAGCTGCGAGGCAGTGGCCGAAACCGCGCCACGCGCCTGCAGCAGCTCAACCCTCCCTGTCGGCTGTTGTCCTCCTGCCGACAGCGCCGCAAAAGGGGCCCCAAAGGGGGCTCCCGCCTGACTGGCCCGAGCCAACGACGCTTCCAGGGCCGCAATACGGGCTGCCGTAAGGCTGCCACGTCAACCTGGGGCCAAGGGCCGGCCGGCCCGCCCGGTCCAGGCGTGGGTACAGGTCCCTGTACCCCAGGACCCGAATATGGCCATTGGCCAGCACCGAAGCCCGGCAGGGTCGGTGGAGAAACCTGCCAAGGCAGGGGGCCGCACCACCCCCCAAGGCTAGAGGGCCCAGGGGGAGGCTGCGACCCAAGAGCAACAGGCCCAACAGGGTGGGCAGGTGCAGGAGCGGTGTCCACCGCTCGCGGGCCGCGGGCCGGAAGCCCTTCCGCGCCCGCATTCTGTTCGCCCACTCCGGGCCAAGGGGCAATAGACCCCATTCCGCCAGCCCCAACCGGGGCCTGCGAGGGCGGCTGCTGAGGAGGCGGCACCGCGGTCCTCCGACCTGGGTTGCGCCTCCTAACAGCGCGAGCCGCACTTGAAGCTGCCTTCTTCTTCGAAGGCATATCTACTGAAGCAAAGGGAAGCCGAAAAGGAAGAACCGCTACCAAAAGGCTTCCCGGTAAGCTAAGGAGCGACGGAGACACAGGGGAAAAGACTTCTCCGCTCCGTCGCTGAGGTAAAATGGCAGCTCGGCTGCCTCGTGGCCACCCCTTTTATAAGGGAGCTGGCCACGCCCCTAACTACCCAGATTCTCTGTCCTGTGGGGGGGGCCGCAAAGAGCGCGGCGGCCATTTTGGCGCCGCGCTTGCATTTCCTAAAGTTTGGAATGAAGAACTGATTCCGAATGTCATTTCTTGAGCCCATACAAACTACATTTTTATTATAAGAAAATCCTTGAGAGTACAAATGATGTCCAAATATTTTTTGTAAACCATTCCTGTTTGTGCAGTTGTGATTTTATTTTATTTTTAATCAGAAAAACTGGCAGACCACTTGATATTTTTAGTGCTTAAACACAAAATATCAATGAACAATATAAATCAAATCTGACTTGCAGGCTGTGATCATTCTCTCTCGCTTCTTTCCTGTCATTCTTCTAAAGATAGACTATGCAGCAGATGAAGGAGAAAGGGGAATGAAGGTGTAACCCCTGTGGACTAATTGGTTCAGCCCAATGAGTAGGAAAATCCTTGGAAGAAGCTGTGCTTTAGGATTTGAGTTAGAAATAGCAGGAGAGGCAGAAGTTGCTGTTCCCACAAAGGAGGGTAAAGCTCTTGACACCTTGGTTCAGATGGAAGGCTTTCAATATGTTTGTGCTGGAAGGGCAGTGGAAGGACGAATTCACATAGTGATCTTGTACATTTTTATTTTTATTTTATTTTAGGGTTTTAGATAAACAAAGGCCTCTCAAAGTCCAACCCCATGTCCACATCATGAGAGGTGGTATCAGGTCCAATTAAGGGATTGCTAAAACAGGGTGAAGAATGGTGTAACCTTGCACCACAGGACTGCTACTGTAGCCATGAAGGCCATTCTGGATTACCCCAAAAAGATCTGGCCAAAGGGTCTCTGGTGAAATTGTGACATACAAAACTACAAAAGAGATATAAATGGACCTGAGAAACTGGAAGTAACTGGCAATGAAGTAGAGGATGAATGGAAGGGTTACAAAATGACCCTGCTTAGTGCTGCAGATGAACTATGTGGAGAAAGGAAAAATAGAAAAAGTTGACATGGGTCCAAACACACAGCATGGCGGTGTAAAGAGGTGAAAGAAGCTGAAAAAATAATTATATAAAATTTGGATAAAATCGAGAAGTGAAGAAGACTATATAAACCATAGATTGCAACATCGAGATACCAACAGGATAATTAAAAAGCAAAACAGGAATCCTGGGAATGCTTCAGAAAATTATTAACAGAGAACAAGAGAATAGCCCCACAAACATTTTTTTTCAAAGTACAGTAGTTAAAAGTATATGGGAAAGAGAGGAGAATTATAACCCCACTGAAATAGTTAATGACAAAAATGGAAGACCACTAATAGATCTCTCAGAAGGACTTTAAAGGAATCCACAACCCCCTAGGAAAGTGTCACAGTGAAACAAAACAAGACTACAAAACAACAACACTATAACCGGAAATAATAATTAAAGAAGTAGCAAGAGTCATTAAACAATTACCGAATAGATTGATTACTAACAGAAATAATCCAAGCATCAGCGGAAACTAGCATCAGATGGCTACACAGAATCTTCAATGCAGCATGGAAACAACTAAATGCACCCACCAAGTGGCAAGAAGCAATAACACCACCACTGCAGAAAAACAAAGGGAGCAAATGAGAATGCACACAATCTTACTCTTATGCAGGGAAAATGTATGCCAAAATAATAGAAATGAGGATGAGACCAGTTATAGAACCACAACTAACAGAAGAACAGATTGGCTTCAGCAGAAACAGAAGTTATACAGATGCAATTGCTATTACTACTATTAGGGCTACTACACAGCATACATGGAATCTTAAAGAGCAATACAAGCAAGCAAGATTGAAAGTGCGGCGCCAAAAAGGCCACCGCGCTCTTTGCAGCCCCAGCCCCACCCAAACTCAGACATCCGGGCGAGTTAGGGGGCGTGGCCACGCCTCTATAAAAGGGGTGGCCACGAGGCAGCCGAGCTGCCATTTTAGAAACGCGACGGAGCGGAGAAGTTTTCTCCTTCGCGTTTTTGCTTAGAAGATTTGCCCTTTGTACCTTCTCTTCGCTACTGCGGTACTAAGGGCTCAGGATTTGATCCCTGGCCAGGGATCCTTCAGGAGGTCTCCGGCGGTCAAGCTGCGCCGAGGGAAAGGGCTTTCCCTGCCCTTCATAGAACTTTGCTTGCCACTTGATTTCGTTCCGGACTGCAGTGGCTCGGGCGGCTAAGAGGCTGACTGAGAGGCTGAAAGTCAGCGGTTCGATTCCGGGCACTGCAGAACGGGATGCTTCGATAGGGTGGGCTCTGCCCACCCCTTTATTTTGCGGGGGTTCCTCCGGGCCGGAGGGCTCGGATGGCAACCCCGCAGGTCCCACGAGCCCAGGCTGTGGGCTCGGGAGGGGGGTGTCACAGGTCTGCCCTGCTGGGGTTCTTACCCCTGCTGCTTATTGCCCCCCGTATCAATTACCCGGTGGGCCATCCGGCCCATCCGGCCCACCTCGTCTTGGTGGGTTAGGTGTTGCGGATGCTCCCTCGCCTCCACTTCGGCAATGGAGGCATCCCTGGTCTACGTGCTGGCCATGGCTACGCAGTGGGCCGCCAACAGGGTTGAGCTGCCGGAGGCCTCAGGCCAGCGTAGGCTGGTGCCTCGCAGCTCCCCATCCGGCCTGGGACGCATGGGAACATGGAGCTTGAGGGACATCGCGGACTCCGATGCCCACCACGGGACGGAACCCCCAGTGGGGGCGGCTCGTGAGGGTGCACCGAGTGAGTATCCTCAAGTTAGCACACCTCTGATGCTAGCTTATCACGCTGGGTGTGTGTGTGTGTAGTGGCCATAGTTGCAACAAGGCAATTACGCTCTGGTTCTTATTGGGGTTACTGCCCCTATGCCTTTATTTACTTCCCCTGGGCCCGTAGGGCCGGTTATGTGTTTATCACTACAATCAGTGCCAACGGTGGTTCTGCTGTTGGCCGCTTGCTCTATGCCCCTGGGTGCCCTCTTGTACTGGACTATTAGCTGGGCACTGTGGTCTGGTGAATATATTCACGTTTTCCCCCTCCTGCATTGTGAACATACTGATCAGGGGATCGGGTAGGACGACAGGGTCAAGGTGTTGCCCTGTCGCCACAACCTGCCCCCTTCCCCCCTATGGGGCCAATTGGTTGCCGGCCTATTCAGCATCTGTGGCAGGATGTATGAGGGCCCGTCCTCATTTGGCCGTTCAAATGGTGCAGTGCTGAGACTATGATGGCAGGGCCGTGGTTGTTTTCCCTGGCCCGTCATGGTTAGCATACGTCAAGACCTTAGGTTTAGGGTGGCCCCTTCCCCTATGAGGCCAGCGACGACCCCTGTTAGCGAGTGTGGTTACTGTATGTGACTCTTACGCGGCAACGCTTATGCTGCGTGCGGAGAGTCCATTTTCGGGCAACCACTTGTACCTTGATCTGGAGCTCCCAGATTGAGTTAGCTGCTACTACCTTGAACGGGGGACATGTTTTGCCTGGCACTGGCGCTAGATCACGGGTTGTGTGATCAGGAGTGGGCTTTGGTGAGGCTTCGCTCCTCAGGGGCCGATCACCCAGGAGAGGCTACTAGCATGGCACTGCCATATGTCTGGTCGCTCCCCCACAGGTGTTTGTGCCAGCCCTTGGTTCGCTTCCCAGCCTGTTGTCTGCCACCAAGCCGGGTCTACCCTGACTGAACTGAAATTGGTACCCATTCCTCCGGGTTGGGCGCCACATCAGCTGTGGCTCCGTTTGGGTGCCCAGAGCCCGACATATGTTGCAGGGGCAGGTGTGGATTTGCCCAATTTCCTCTGTCCATTCGTCCCTGCACTGAATGAGTGTCTTGTCTGCCCTCTATTCTCCCCCCTTATTTTACATACACAGTGTGTCCCCGCACGCTGGTGGCAGTGTGGCTGCAAAGCTCTTTGCTCCAAGGAAAAATAGACTCAATGGGCTGTATGCAACTGTTAGTCCCAAATAGAATAGATCCATTGGACTTGTTAGGTGTGCGTGTTTTCTTGTCAAAGATAACTCTAGATTTAAAGATTTTTTCCCTGGGGATGCCCAACTGAGGCTCCTTTCATGTCACCTATCGTGCAGCTCTCGGGTATCAAATACCATCCTTCTGGTCTCCAAGCTTACCCACTAAAGTCCCTGGCCCGGGGGTCAACAGTTGTGTGACTTGCATTAATTTGAGAGGGTTTACACTAATTGTGACAAATAATCGGATTTCTCTTTAAAATTGCAATGATGTTTCCTTTGAGCTTCATTAAGCTGAAGTGCCTAAATTCAGCTGCTATTCCGCCCTACAGCAGACCCCTAGAACCATTTACACATGTGATAACTTTCTAATAAGCAATTGATTCACTATCTGAAATCCCAATTCTCCACAATTATGCAGAAGATGAAATGTCATTAATTTGAAAAATCTTTGCAGGCAGTAGCTGCTACATGTCAGGTCATCTAACTAAATACACAACACATAATTACTATTGAGAGTTCTTTATGGCAATTCACCAATAAAAGTTATGCCTTTTGCATAACTGTACAACAGGGTTTCAGCCAATGAGTCTCCTCGGGCTATGACTAGCAGCTGGATTTAGGCCAAAAGGACTTTATTTTGATTAGACATGTCTATGATTGCAAGGCATATCAGACACTAAAGAAAACCAAGGACAAAGAAAATATGGGCTAAATACGTTTCAGCTATATGATTTGGAGGGATGAAACAAAGGCCCCACCAATGTGTGGGCTTTCAGAAATGATTTGAAAGGGAAAAGAGAAGTGTTTATCATTTAATATTTATAACTATAATAAAGATCAGTTATTATAATTCACAGACATACTTAGGTTTCTCTATCTCTAGGACATTCAGACAATGTCTCCTGTTCTTAGCATCTCATACACAGAATAACTGGCTGTTCATTATTTAGCAGGCCGAGTTACAATGCATACTGATTGTTTCCTTTTAGCAAAACTTTTCAGCACACCTCACAGCACAGGAAGGATACTTTATTGTCTGTCCATGAACTCTGCATAAGACAACAATCATCTCCATAAGAGTCTTTAAATCAGGGATTCTCAACCTGCGCCCCGGTGTGATGGACATTCATGCCATTCTCCTCATTTGCTGTTTCTTATATTTAGACTAGGGATTCTCAACCTGTGGCCAGTGGGCAGATGCGGCCCATGGCACCATTTCATGTGGCCCTCCACCGCCTCCACCACACCAGGAAGTGCCATGTGGTGGAGGATGAGCAAAATGGCTGTCTGGCCCCTGAAGCTGTCTGAGGGAGTGTGACCCGGCCACCGGATTTTAAAAGGTTGAGAACTCCTGCTTTAAATGATTATAACAACGATAGCAACAGTTAGTACACTAGCATGTGAAAAAGTAAAAGATGAAACATAATTTCTAATATTAAAATCTCATCAAGCCATGTAGCCCTAGAAGGGCTACACCAAAAATTTTGAGAGAATGACAATTACTCCCTGGCACCTGAATTCTAAACACAGTTAATCAACTTAGTTATTTTATCATGTGTTATCTTTGCAGGCGCACCCCCCCAATAACGGACACAGACAACATTGAAAGTGGATAACAGCATCGGACCACATTTATTGATTCAATGCCCTAGTCCGAATTATAAATTTGTATTGGTAAAACGACCAATCATAATTCATAAGGCAAGCAGGCCGAAGTAACACTGGTAAGGTACCACCCCAAAATTGCCAACGGCAATTGGTTACAATGTATCAATTTGTATCAATTTGTTTGTTGACAACAAACAAATTGTTGACCGTAGTCAATAACTAACTCATGACCCCACCCTCTGACGCGTATCCGTGAAATCACAGGGGTGATGCATGCTGGTTAGCAATCGTCATCACCCCCTCGCCTGGTTCGTCGTTGACCGGACAACGTTTAACTAATTTATTCCTGTCTAGTGTTGTCCAGTCAATTGCGAACCTGCCGGATACTTGTGGGTCATACTGTTTACCTTACCAGTGCTACCCGCCAATGTGACCAAAGTCAACGTTAGGAACACAGAAAGACCCCTATATCAAACCATAGCAACAGTGTGGGATGGGCAAAAAAGCCAGGACCCGGAAGCCAATATGGGTCCCAGCCAAAAATTCCCACCCGGCCCCGAAGCGACCAAAATATCACACTGTTAACTAGGGAGGGGGTGGAGGGGAAAAGACTTCTCCGCTCCGTCGCTAAGGTAAAATGGCAGCTCGGCTGCCTCATGGCCACCCCTTTTATAAGGGAGCTGGCCACGCCCCTAACTACCCGGATTCTCTGTCCTGTGGGGGGGGGCCCGCAAAGGGCGCGGCGGCCATTTTGGCGCCGCGCTTGCATTGCAGGCGCACCCCCCCAATAACGGACACAGACAACATTGAAAGTGGATAACAGCATCGGGCCACATTTATTGATTCAATGCCCTAGTCCGAATTATAAATTTGTATTGGTAAAACGACCAATCATAATTCATAAGGCAAGCAGGCCGAAGTAACACTGGTAAGGTACCACCCCAAAATTGCCAACGGCAATTGGTTACAATGTATCAATTTGTATCAATTTGTTTGTTGACAACAAACAAATTGTTGACCGTAGTCAATAACTAACTCATGACCCCACCCTCTGACGCGTATCCGTGAAATCACAGGGGTGATGCATGCTGGTTAGCAATCGTCATCACCCCATCGCCTGGTTCGTCGTTGACCGGACAACGTTTAACTAATTTATTCCTGTCTAGTGTTGTCCAGTCAATTGCGAACCTGCCGGATACTTGTGGGTCATACTGTTTACCTTACCAGTGCTACCCGCCACACGGAGGGGCTTCAAAGAAGACCTGACGCCCCCCCCCCCAGACCGTCAGCTCGGTCAACAGGCCTGCTCGCCAATCACCCAACAGGAGGTCCATACCTCCTCGCGACAGATGGACCCCATCCCCTGCGTACAAGTCATAATTTTGTAGGCTAATATCGGGGTGATGACTGACCCGTCCCCAAGCCCTGTCGGCAAGAAACCGCGCCAGCGCCCTATTGACCGTGTGCCTAGCGCGGTCAAGGGCCAGGAGGTTAACGCCCCCTCTATAGTAATGGCGCGGGACAATGTCCGCAAAACCAGGGTTGTGGCAGGCCAGACATAATGCAAGTAGGCGAGGTCCTCGCAAATCGCATGCTTAAGCTATAAGCCGGCGACCTGGCCCAAATCATTGCCCCCCAGGTGGATGATGAGAATGTCAGGCGGGTCAGCACCCAGGCCAGAAAAAAGGAAAGGCCGCAGCTCCCGCCATAACATCCCAGGCTTACCATGCCATGTGAGACTGGCGTGTTCACCCAGTCCCAGTCGGGGTCCCCACTCTGTCGCCGCAGCGTAACGCGCTGCCCTGTGCACATAGCTGTGGCCCACCAGCCATACTGTCACCGGTGTAATACGACACCCAGGGTCTGTAAGAAAATTGAGAAAAATTGAGAAAAAGACGGGAAGGTGACTGGATTGGTACTCATGGCGGAAGTGGGCGCACATAAAACTGAAAACATTGCGAGCCCCACCTCCCCATGCTGCGTATGCCAGCCCCAGAGTACCCAAAAGCAGCTGCTGTAGAGGCTGGACCAGTACGGAATGAATGTGTGCCATAACGGGCACCTGTGAGGGCACTCCCTGTCACCTTCCAAAACTGAAATTTAGTAAGGGGAGACCCATCTTGGTGACAGAAAAACGGGCCGTGGTGCATGCCACGCAGTGCCAGGAACTCCTGTAGGGCACCAACCGGACAGATGTCTGCCAAAGAACACCGTAGCAGTCTTACACCACTGCCTACGCCATGCTGATCTGTATTAGAGGAGCGTATCCTCAACTGGGCCCAGTCTTTGGCAACATAGACATCCTCGAGTTCCAGTGCCCTACAACTTGCATCCGCCTTATACAGCATCTCAAGGTCGCTGTCGCGGAGCGCTCCAAAAAGGCCACCGTTGTAGCCGCATGAAGTGGGCTGCCTCATTTCCAAAACAGAGGCCAGGCCAGCCCCGGGCCAATTGGGTAAAACCCTGGGAAAATCTTGCATCCGCCTTACTCAGCATCTCAAGCTCGCCGATGCGGAGGGCTCCAAAAAGGCCACCGTTGTAGCCGCATAAAGTGGGCTGCCTCATTTATCGAAACTGAGGCAAGGCCAGCCCCGGGCCAATTGGGTAAAAACCCTGGGAAAATCTTGCATCCGCCTTACTCAGCATCTCAAGCTCGCCGATGCGGAGGGCTCCAAAAAGGCCACCGTTGTAGCCGCATGAAGTGGGCTGCCTCATCTATCAAAACAGAGGCCAGGCCAGCCCCGGGCCAACTGGGTAAAAACCCCTGGTAAATGGGGTGGCGGTCGGCCGGGAAACGCCCGCGCACGCGCACCCACCCCTCCCAAACATGTCTCACCCGGAAGTCATTGGTGCCGTCCACACGACCTCCCACTTTGGCCACAAAAGCCAACCCGACAGCTGAGATGCTATGGTGCGTGGTGCAAGGCCCTAGGCATACAGGTAAACCATGAACCGCAGAACATGGGCTACTGGGATCGGCCAGGTTCCTGGCAGTCGGAATCGGGTACATAATACTCTAAAGGAACTAAATGCGTGGTGATACGCCTTACTCATGCATGGCGCTAGTGACAGGCCAATCGCCCGGTTCACCTCTCCTCGCCAACGTTCCATCTCTCGTCCAGGAGTGGCGAGGGAAATTCCTCCGCATCCGGGGGCCGAGGCACAGAACCGGGAGATCTGCAGGCGGGACAAAGCAGCAGCAATATCGTTATCAACCCTTGGGACATGCCTGGCCCTGCAGGGAACGTTGAGGCACAGGTTGCATAACACAAACCAACACACTAGCCCCATAACCCCGGGCGATTTGGAAATCTGTGCAGTGACGATGCGGACAACAGCCGCGTTGCCATGCCAAAATTGCACAACTGAGTTGGCCCACTCCTTGCCCCATAGCATCAAAGCACCCAGGATAGGGAAACATTCCAGATACGTGAGACCATGCAGGCGACACTTGCCTGCCCAGTATGTTGGCCACCCACCATAGGCCCACTTCCAATTGAAGTACATCCCGTAAACCCAGGAATCCTGAGGCATCGGACCGCATCTGAAAGCAAGGGGGAGCCAGGAGATCAGATCCCAAAATGACACCCCGGTGAACCACCTCTGGATCTATGGCCAGACAAGCACGTCTGCCCCGATACCCCGGGTAAATCTGAGCCTGTGGTGGGGCCTGGAGAATCCCGCCAAGGCATCGCACCAGCGCAGAGCAAATGCCCTGCCCGGTGCTACGACCCTGCCAGCTAAACTGGGGTGACCACGTAGCACCAAAAGTTCCCTCAGTGATGCCATGCGCTCGGCCAGCCAGACCGAGACAAGGGCCACTAGCTTTGGGACCTTATCCCACTGCAACCTAGAATCCTGCGCTACCGTGTTACTCTCCACCCCAGGAATACTAGCTGTGGAGATGGGCCCTCGGTCTTTTCGGGCGCTAAAGGGACACCCAGTTCCTCCATTAGCGTCTGAAATGTGTTGAGGAGACGTGTGTACGTGTCCCAGCCCCGTTCAGCCCCGAATAAAACCATCCAGGGATTGGGCTACAGACCGGGACCCTGACCTGCAGACAAAAGCGCAATCTAGGAAAGTGGTGAAACGCTCGAATACCGAGCCCCAATGGAATAGCCAAAAGGCATGGCATCATTGAAATAATGTGCTCCCCGGGACGGGGGTGCAGGGACAGGGCCATCGACCCTGCCCGCATAGACCCTATTGTCAAAGCTAGCAGCAGCCACCTCCTCCCTCCCCTTAAGGGATAAAAGATTGGGGGCATCCTGAGGGGACCTATTACCCATGAAAGGGATCCCGAACCCCTGCCTAGAACCCTGAAGGAGAGAACCCGCATCCTCTCCCTTCGGGTACCATGTGAGCCACGCTCCAACATGTCCACCTTAACTGGGGAGGGAGCCCTTCGGTGAACTAGATCCATCTGCGGCAGTCTTGCCAGCCCCCTGTCTGCCCCACCCTCTGCCCCGCATCCTTCTAGGCCTGGGACAGGCAGAGGCCGCATGGGGGCCAACACAGTTGGGATACTTCTGTCTGTATTGCAAGTCTTCCCCTCAGAGGAGCCATTGGACAAGAAAGTCCAGCACAGCAGGCGGGCTGGAACCCCCCGCCCCGCCCCCTGGCAGGTGACCTATGCTGGGGCCGCCTGCTGAACCGCATGCCCACAATGGTATATCTCCCCGGGCGCCGGGCGCGTGGGCGTCACGTACAAAAGCCGCAGCCTCTGGCCTGGCTAATCCCGCCTAATCTCGGGGTGCGGGGAATTCCGCCTACGGCATTCCTCGTCACAAGCCAACCACGCTGGGTCCGGAAAGTAAACCATCGCCCGGTGGACATTGTCCAAATACTGGACCATCGGAATTGCCAGATCCGGCCGGGCCCTAAGGTACACCGCCATGCATATGATGCAGGCCGGCAACCATTTGGCCCACATACTTGGTGGCTTGAGACAACGTGCCTGCCACTATCCTTCTCATTCTGCCCCTCCCTCTCTCCTTGATGGGCACCTTGTTTAGGAGCGCGAAGATATCCACGCACTCCCCCCGCCAAATTTACTCTCTGGCGGCCTGTGCCAAGCGGTCACTCAGCGGTAAGGAATAGGGGCTTGGACCAACCCGGCCACCCAAAACATTCCCCTCAGGGTAGGGAACACCTCCCACCACGGGGCCCTGGGTGTTAGCTGTCATCACCGGGTGAGGCGTCAGCGGGTACACCGCCGCACCACCCGCGCGAGGCCAAGGCCATTGAAAAGCCCCCCCCCATATTGGGAATGTGTGTGGATGTACTTGCTTACACCGTATACTCACATGCTGCACCCCCGCGGGCCGCCCCCACCGGGGGTTCCGGCCCACTGGGGGCGTCGGAGCTCACGACCGACGTAGAGCTCATCACCGGGGCCTGACCCGCACCTGGCTGCTGGCTAGGGAGCTGCGAGGCAGTGGGCGAAACCGCGCCACGCGCCTGCAGCAGCTCAACCCTCCTTGTCGGCTGTTGTCCTCCTGCCGGCAGCGCCTCAAAAGGAACCCCAAAGGGAGGGCCCCCGCCTGACTGGCCCGAGCCAACGACGCTTCAAGGGCCGCCCGGCGGGCCAGTAAGGCTTCCACGTTGACCTAGGGCCAAGGGCCGGCCGGCCCGCACGGTCCAAGGCGTGGGTACAGGTCGCTGTACCCCAGGACCCGAATATGGCCATTGGCCAACACCGAAGCCCGGCAGGGTCGGTGGAGAAACCTGCCAAGGCAGGGGGCCGCACCACCCCCCAAGGCTAGAGGGCCCCGGGAGAGGCTGCGACCCAAGAGCAGCAGGCCCAACCTGGTGGGCGGGTGCAGGAGCGGTGTCCACCGCTCGCGGGCCGCGGGCCGGAGCCCCTACTGCGCCCGCAAATTGTTCGCCCGCTCCGGGCCAAGGGGCGATAGACCCCATTCCGCCGGTCCCGGCAGGGGCCTGCAAAGGCTGCTGCTGGGGAGGCGGCACCGCGGTCCTCCGACCCGGGTTGCGCCTCATAACAGCGCGAGCCGCACTCCAAGCTGCCTTCTTCTTCGAAGGCATCTCCACCGAAGCAAAGGGAAGCCGAAAAGGAAGAATCGCTACCAAAAGGCTTCCCGGTAAGCTAAAGAGCGACGGAGACACAGGGGAAAAGACTTCTCCGCTCCGTCGCTGAGGTAAAATGGCAGCTCGGCTGCCTCATGGCCACCCCTTTTATAAGGGAGCTGGCCACGCCCCTAACTACCCGGATTCTCTGTCCTGTGGGGGGGGCCCGCAAAGGGCGCGGCGGCCATTTTGGCGCCGCGCTTGCATTCTCTCCAGTCAGAAAAAGGTTTATAGCTCATAACGAAAACCAAAATGATACCTAATAGCAGACTGATATGTAAGACAAAACAAAAAGCCAGATAGAACAGATATCTTGTCATGCAATGCACTTCCACATGCAATGCACTTCCACACATGTGTGTTTAGATATAAAAGCACATAGGAATGACTACTGACAACCAGAAGGGAAGCTGGAGAAGATGATTCCTCAATCATCTTAACCTCCTTCATCTATATCACATCTCAGGAGAGACTTGTGGAGAAAGGAGAGCAAGGAGAAAATAGGAAACCCACCTTCATTAAACTGCATCCCTTCAGCATCCAGACCAGTGTTTCCCAGCTTTTGGTTTTTGGACTTAAATTCACAGAAGCCTAAGTCAATTCCCCAAAGCACTGATTAACCAATGTACTGTCTTAGGCTTCTGGGAACTGAAGTCCCCCCGTGGGGCATGGGTCCCATGTTGAGAACCACTGATCCAACCCATTTCTTTGAGGTGGTGGTGGGGCACAGGGATTAAATACAGTTTCCCTATCTTTTTTTCTGACACTAATAAAGGAATGTTGTTTTTTTCTCTATTGGAAAATACTTCACTGAACTCTTAGCTGAGCTCAATGACAAGTTTCACTGCTGAATTATGGGCTATTTCTAAAAGGCAGTACTTCCCTCTTCTAGGTTGAGGGTTGTATATTTGTTTGCAGGCAGTCCCTATAGGTCATGGACATATAAAAGGCCACATCCCCATATCTTCCTTAACAGCATCATTACAGGTCCCAGTTATGCCAGTCCCAGCATCAGAGGCTATTTACTTGTTTGCTTTTATATTTTCTTACAATACATATGCCACCTGTGTCATCAGCACCCTATCAAGACAAACATAAAAGTATATACAAAACAATACAAGAATAAAAATGTCTTGTCAAAATGTTCAACCTCCCAGGACACACATTCTCTAATCCTAAGGTACTTATTGAAAAGAGAGATAGAGAGAGAAGCATTTCAAAAGAAGCTTTGAAAGGGAAACAGCTGAAGTGTGTTATATCTATACTTCCCAGTGTTTACCTACATACTTCAAAAGAGATCTGCTTGTCCTGGTTCACTATCCATTGTCAACAGCTCCTTTTCACTGCTGTCTTGTGTACAATTCCTAAGCTGTTTTCTTTCCCAAACTGTGATTATATCAAAAGACTGGCTGTACTATATCAGAATTCACTGCTTCAGCATTTAAAAGATGAAAGCTTAACCACTGTGGATGAGTTGGCAGATGTTTTGCATTAATTACTCTACTCATCACTAAGTAGATTAATTAATGTTGATTAAAATGTTTGACATTAATTATGCTACCTATCATTAGGATAGTTTTGTAATGAAAACTTTGAACATGTTCATTACCAGTGTTTAATAATGCAGTGCGGTGTAGTAGTTCTAACATCTACAGTCCTGTTCTGGCTTTCCTATATGAAAAATCCCAACTCAGCCATGAAACTTATTGGGTGATCTTGCACCAATCACAGTCTCTGAGCCTGGCTTACATCACAAAATTGATGTAAGGATAAAGCAAAGAAAGGATAGCTATATACACCATATTCCGCTTACTACAGGAAATGAAAAGATCTGTGTGTATGTGGGGTGTGTGTGTGTGTCTTTTTAAAGATTTTTTATTATTATACAGAACAAAGAACATCCAAAAACAATAAGAAAAAGTAACACAACTCTCACATGAACGTATACAACCCATAACAACTTTTTGTGCCTCTCACCACCAGTTGGATAGATCCTTATAACAACCTTTCTTGTTTCACACTGATGCTTCTTATTTTGTCCCATATCCCCTTTCCCTTCAAAAAAGCAATAACTCCTGTTTTAGGTGCTTCACTTTCCCTTTTCTAAAAACATGTAGCACGAAAATATCCCATATGTTTTTAAAACATCTGATCTCAATGCCTCTTTATTTTCATCTCAGTATTCAATTTAGCATTAAGTGCTATATCCCATATTTCCCTGTACCAATCTACCATTTGCAATTTTAATTTAACCTTCCAGTTCTTTGCTATTGTTAGTATCATTACTGCGATAGAGATAAGTACTGAGTCTTTTCCCCTCCAATTAATTTGGTCATCTCCAAAGCAGTTTAACAACATAATCTTGGGATCTTTATTCAGTTTCTGGTCAACAATTTCACTAATTTATTTTTTAAAAACCCCTCTGTCTATATTTAGTCAATATCTTCACATTTCCACCACATATGGAAATAAGTACCAAAGGCTTGCTTACATTTCCAACACTGAAATGGAATCTCTGGCTTCATTTTCTTTAGAAAAGAAAGATTTGTATGCTATTGATAAGTAATTAATTATAACAATTTCACTTTGTCCCTCCAACACCAGCCAATATATGCATCATGTATATAAACTGTAGTCTTAATACTGTACTTCATATACAGATGAAACTCGGTAAATTAGAATATCATGCAAATGTTCATTCAGTTCAGTAATGCAACTTAAAAGGTGAAGCAAATAAATGAGATAGACTCATTACATGCAAAGCAAGATAGTTCAAGCCTTACTTTGTTATAATATTGATGCTTATGGCTTGCACCTTATGAAAACCCCAACCCCCCAATCTCATGTACCCCATAATCATCACATAATCTCATCTATGCTGTACGCCATGATCACAATTATAACGAATCAAGGCATGACATCTCTCGCTTTGCATGTAGTGAGTCTATCTCATATATTTGTTTCACATTTTAAGTGAAATGAATTAACATTTGCACGATATTCTAATTTTCCGAGTTTCACCTGTATCCAAAAAGTGGATAGCAATCAATGAACGTTCACAATGAAAGATGCACAGTATGTTAGCCATAAGAACCATGAAGCCACTGGGTGAGATCATTCGTTCCCACGGGGTGCGGTACCATCAGTACGCGGATGACACTCAGCTGTACATCTCGGCCCGTGGGGACCCCAGTGATGCTGTTGAAATCCTATCCGGATGCCTGGAGGCCATTGGGGTCTGGATGGGGGCCAATGGGCTTCGACTGAATCCCAGCAAGACAGAGTGGCTGTGGATAAGGGGCCCCATGTTATCCAAGGAGTTACCATCTTTGGTACTGGATGGGGCTGTTTTGCCCCAGACAGACCCAGTGCGCAACATGGGGGTCCTTCTGGACTCACGGCTGCTGCTGGAAGAACAAGTGGCGGCTGTGGCCAGGAGGGCTTTTGCCCAACTTCGGGTGATTTGCCAATTGCGCACGCTCCTGGACCGGGGCTCCTTGCTTATGGTCACTCATGCTCTGGTTACTTCCCGACTAGATTATTGTAATGCGCTCTACATGGGGCTGCCCTTGAAGACCATTCGGAGGCTGCAGCTGGTCCAGAATGCGGCGGCCCGGGTGGTGATGGGGTGTGGGCGATATGCCCATGCCTCACCGCTGCTTCGGGAGCTGCACTGGTTACCAGTTTGTCTCCGGGTGCAATTTAAGGTGCTGGTTTTGACCTTTAAAGCCCTATATGGCAGGGGGCCAGGATCCCTTAGAGACCACATCGTCCCAAGAGTGACTGCCCGTCCAACCAGAGCGGACCGGAGGGGCTCTCTAATGGTGCCGTCAACGAGGGGTGCACATTTGTCTAGCACCCGAAGGAGGGCCTTCTCCGTGTCCGCACCAACCCTCTGGAACCTCCTACCAACAGATCTAAGACTTCAAAGTGAACTGCTGCCCTTCAGGAAAGGAGTAAAGACCTGGCTGGCAGGGCAGGTGTGGGGCCCGAACGGGACTATGGTTCCCGCCGGCTGGCTTTTATAAGAACTCTCTCTTCTTGTATAATAGGTGGGATGGGTGGGTGGGATATGGGTTTTTAAAAGGGGTGGATGTGGGTTTTTATAGGTTTTTATAATGTTTTTATGTATTTTTAGAAGTGTTGTAATGCCGCCCTGAGTCGGGTTTTGCCTGAGTGGGCGGCATATACAAATGTGACTTATAAATAATAAATAAATAAATGAAAAGTCATTTTTACACACCTTTCACAGTTTCTGAAATATTCATATTCACTTATATCCTTGGGCAAACATTTCCCACCAGAATGGGGTCATGTTGTCTCTCTTTATATATTTGTCCTTCTGGTATTTTATTTTTTGCACCCTTATCAGTATGTTTTGTACATTTCCCATTTTGCTATAGACACACACTTTTCATTTCACTGAAAGGTCAGACAAGTGCACTATGCCAGTAAGTTCATTTCTTCACAATATAGCAAGATAAACACATTAAAACATTAAAATATTATTTAAATTTCCCAAGCTAACCTTCTCCCTTTGATTCCACATGCTTCTCCTTTTTCTATTTCTCTCCGAAAAGTATAAAGAAACATTTGCAACAGCTGCAAAACACACAGGAGGGACAAAGCATCTATGTAATTCTCACACTTAGTTAAAAGGCAGAATTGTCTAAAAGGCCTTCCAACTAAGTAGACTGCAAAGACCTTGACCTCAAAGACCAGCAGTCACTTTATATAATGCTGCTATCAGAGAAAACAGTTTCATTTGATTCAGATGAGTGTCTTCACATGGCAAACAATTTTTAAGCATAAGGACTGTGGAGCATTTTGTAGTCCAGCACTGTGGAGACAAATAAAAGTTCGTTTCAGGGTTTCCAAATCAATAGAGAAAAAATGGAGAAAGAAGAATGCCCTAACTCCACCTTGTTGTTGTTGTTGTTGTTGTTGTTGCTGCTGCTGCTGTTGCTGCTGCTGCTGCTGTTGTTCAGTCACACAGTTGAGGCCAACCCTTTGAAGCCCCCATGGACCACTGCATGCCAGGCTCTGCTGTCATTTGCCATCCTCCACAGCCCACCCACATCTACGCTCATCACATCAACAATACCATCCATCCACATCATCCTCTGCCGCCCCCTTCTCCTTTTGTCTTCAATCTTTCCTAGCATTATGGCCTTCTCCAGTGAGTCCTTTCTTCTCATTTGGTGGCCAAAGTACTTGTATTTGTCCTTCCAAGGAGCAATCAGAGTTGATTTTCTTCAGGATTGACTGATTTGATCTCCTTACAGTCCAGGGGACTCTCAAGAGCACCACCTCCTTCCCTCAAAAATTTCTTGACAAAGAATGACTGTCTGCAGAGGATAGCCTATGTTGTCTCTGGATGTTCTCCACATGTTTGAAAACCCGAAAATGGAAAGTGACTGGAATTTGTGAGAGAAGAAGCATGGCCAGCACATTCTCCTTCCTCAAGTGTTTATTCCCATACATGAGAATGAGAACAGTTCAACCTCTGCACACGTGTATCATTTCTGTATGACAGACGGTTTCTGAATAGTCTTGTCCTGTGTCATTTTTCTCTTGCTGATTTCTGTTTTATGGCTCATCCTTATCAAACAATGGTTGGTATTATCATAATCAATTATATCACCTTTTAAGAGCAGGGAGAAGAAACCCAAGGGTAACAATACTAGTATTGCAAATGCTATAGTTTAAGAATTAAAGATTAGAATAGACATTAATCAGAACACCAATGACAGTCTTGCTCGGGGCATTATAATAATTTAAAGATGGGAAAGTTTTGTGGACTAATTAACAAGTTATTGTATTACTAGTATTTCCCTAAACCCACTCTAAGTCTGTTTAGAAAATTATCTTCAGGACTATTATCAAGCCTTTGCCCACCTGTCATATAAGTCTGAGTAGATGTCCACTGTGCTGCATATTATTTTACTTTAAAAGGTGGCTACATCTTTCAAAGGCAACACATAACAACTGCTAGCATCAAATCTTGAACAACCTGTAAAGCAGAGGATATACAGATCTGTACAGATCTTTTTCAAAAATATAAAAAAGGGGTTTAGTTTTGCAGACAATGCTCGAAAATAGAAACATTTTTGTTTATGACATTCGGGTAAGAAAAAGAGCAAGAAACCATCCTCAGGAAAAACATTCAGTACAAAGCCTAAACCAAGAAAGCATTAACTAAAGGTGAAAAGTGGATTCACTTTTTTTAGTTTGTTGTTGTTCAGTCACACAGTCGAGTCCGAAACTTTGCAACCCCTTTGGACCACTGCACGCCAGGCTCCTCTGTCATCTGCCATCCTCCATAGTCCACCCAGGTCTACACCGACTATGATTTTGGGGTTTTCATAAGCTGTACCCCAGAATCATCACAATTATAACAAAGTAAGGCTTGACATATCTCACTTTGCATGTAAATGCATTACTGAAATGAACGGACATTTGCACAATATTCTAATTTTTCAAGTTTCACCTGTACATTACTACTGGGAAGACCATTAATTTGACTATGTGGACTTTTTTTGGCAGGGTGATGTCTCTACTTTTTATTATGCTGCCTAGGTTTGTCATAGCTTGCCTCCCAAGAAGTAAGCATATTTTTATATCATGGCTGCAGTCATCATCTGCAGTGATCTTGGATCCCAAGCAGGTAACGTCTGTCACTTTTTTTTTAGTACTGGCATGTATTTCTTTAGCTCACATCAAATTTCTAATACCCATTGAAAGTTTCTGGACATTTTCTCTGACAATCTGCTTTTAAAATACCAACTGCCAATGACAGATGATGGGAAAGATTTCTGATGAAATGCCAACTGTACAATTACGTTTCCTTTAGGAAAAAGAAGAATGGTCGCTAAATACCTCCTGGTGAGTTTGGCTGTCTTTATCTGATGGGAGGTTTGGAAGAAGCTTCTGACAGTGAGATTGAGAAGAGCTCTCCCCTCAAGCAGACAGTGATGCAAATGCAAGCGCGGCGCCAAAATGGCCGCCGCGCCCTTTGCGGGGGCCCCCCCCACAGGACAGAGAATCCGGGTAGTTAGGGGCGTGGCCAGCTCCCTTATAAAAGGGGTGGCCACGAGGCAGCCGAGCTGCCATTTTGCCTCAGCGACGGAGCGGAGAAGTTTTTCCCCTGCGTCTCCGTCGCTCGTTAGCTTACCGGGAAGCCTTTTGGTTGCGATTCTGCCTGGCTGGCTTCCCTTTTTTGCTTCAGGAGAGATGCCTTCGAAAAAGAAGGCAGCTTCGAGTTCAGCTCGGGCTGTTCGGAGGCGCAACCCAGGTCGGAGGACCGTGGTGCCGCCTCCTCAGCAGCCACCTTTGCCACCCCCGGCCGGGGCTGGTGGAATGGGGTCTATTGCCCCTTGGCCCGATCAGAGTGCGGGCGCGGAGGGTGCTCCGGCCCGCGGCCCGCGAGCGGTGGACACCGCTCCTCCTCCTGCCCACTCCGTCGGGCCTATCTCTTTTGGGCCGCAGCCTCTCCCGGGGCCCTCAAGCCTTGGGGGGTGGCCCGGCTCCCTGCCTTGGCAGGTTTCTTCACCAGCCCTACCGGGCTTTGGCGCTGGCCATTGGCCATATATGGGCCCTGGGGCGCAGGGACCTGTCCCCATGCCAGGATCAGGCGGGCCGGCCGGCCCTTTGCCCATGGTCAACGTAGACACCTTACTGGCCCGCATTGCGGCCCTGGAGGCGTCTTTGGCCCGGGCCAGTCAGGCAGGCGCCCCCTTCGGGGTACCTTTTGATGCGCTGTCGGCAGCAGGACAACAGCCGGCGGGGAGGGTTGAGCTGCTGCAGGCGGGTGGCCCGGCTCCGGCCACTGCCTCGCAGCTCCCCAGCCAGCAACCTGGTGCGGGTCAAGCCCCGGTGATGAGCTCTACTTCGGTCGTGAGCTCCGACGCCCCCAGTGGGCCGGAACCCCCGGTGGGGGCGGCCCGCGGGGGTGCAGCATGTGAGTATACGGTGCAAGCAAGTACATCTACACACGTTCCCAATATAGGGGGGGCATTTCAGTGGCCTTGGCCTCACGCGGGTGGTGCGGGGGCCACGCTGCTGGCGGCCCACCCGGCGACAACGACTGCCACCATGCCCACTGGGGTGGGCCCCGGTCCTTATACTGCTGGGAATTTCCTGGGGGTGGCAGGGTTAGCTCAGGCCCCTTTTAATAGGCCGGCTGTTCCCTTTTCGGCTTTGCCAACGGCAGGGTATTCCTTGCCACTGGGTGATCACTTGGCACAGGCTACCAGAGAGAAGATATGGCGAGGGGAGTACGTAGATATCTTCTCACTCCTGAACAGAGAGCCCACCAAGGAGGAAAGGGAGGGTCAGGATGAGAAGGATAAGGAGCAGGCACGCCGCCGCAAGCCGCCGCGTACCTGGGCCAACTGGCTCCCCGCTTATTTAATATATATGGCGGTATATCTGAGGGCGCGGCCGGATTTAGCTATTCCCATGGTCCAATATTTGGACAACATATATAGGGCGATGGTCGATTTTCCGGGCCCCTCATGGCTAGCATATGATGAGGAATTCCGTATGAGGATTCCCCTCCACCCCGAGATGAGATGGGACGAGCCGTGCCAGAGACTGTGGCTCTTGTATATGACACCCACACGCCCTGCCCCGGGGGATAGATACCATTGTGGACATGCGGTCCAGCGAGCGGCTCCAGCGCAGGTTACCCGCCAACCGGCGGGGCAGGGGGTTCCAGCCCGCCTGCTGTGCTGGACTTTCTCGTCCAATGGTTCCTGCAATCGAAAGAACTGCAGGTATAAGCATGAGTGTCCCACATGTTCGGGTCCCCACGCAGCCTCTGCTTGTCCCAAGCCTGGGGGGGCGCGAGGCAGAGGGAGGGGTGGACAGTGGGCTGGCAAGGCTGCCACGGATGGAGCTAGTTCTCCAAAAGGCCCCCTCCCCAATTAAGGTGGACATGCTGGAGCGCTGGCTCGCATCGTACCCGAAGGGGGAGGACGGGGAGTATCTCCTTCAAGGTTTTAAGCAGGGATTTCGTATCCCTTTTATGGGTGATAGGTCCCCTCAGGATGCCCCCAACCTTTTATCCCTCAGAGGAAGGGAGGAGGTGGCTGCGGCCAGCATTAAAAAGGAGTTAGACGCGGGCAGGGTCGCTGGACCTTTCCCCGCACCCCCGTTTCCCAATCTTAAGGTCTCGCCATTGGGTTTGGTTCCCAAAAAGTCCCTAGGGGAGTTTCGCCTTATTCATCATTTGTCCTACCCAGCAGGCCGATCGGTCAACGATGCTATACCTGATGACCTTTGTTCGGTCAGGTATACATCGTTTGACCATGCGCTGCGCATGGTGCGCTCGTGTGGCCCGGGTGCCCTGCTGGCCAAGTGCGACATTAAGTCAGCTTTTCGCCTCTTGCCGGTACACCCGGGCGACTTTGAATTGCTGGGTTTTAAATTTAAAGGGGAATATTATTTTGATAAGGCCATGCCTTTTGGCTGCTCCATATCATGCTCGGCTTTCGAGCGTTTTAGTACCTTCCTAGAGTGGGCTTTCGTCCGCAGGTCAGGGTCCCGGTCTGTAGCCCATTACCTGGATGATTTTCTATTCGGGGGTGAACGGGGCTGGGACACGTGCGCACGTCTCCTCAATAGATTTCAGACGCTAATGCAGGAACTTGGTGTCCCTTTAGCGCCCGAAAAGACCGAGGGCCCATCGACCAAGTTAGTATTCCTGGGGGTTGAGATTGACACAGTAGTGCAGGCTTCTAGGTTGCCGGGTGATAAGGTGTCCAGGATAGTGACCCTTATCTCCGAATTGCTGGCCAAGCGTAAGGCATCCCTGAGGGAACTGCAGGTGCTACATGGGCACCTTAATTTTGCTTGCAGGGTGGTCGCACCGGGCAGGGCTTTTGCCCGGCGCTTATGCGACGCCATGGCAGGGTTATCCAGGCCCCACCACAGAGTCAGGCTTACCCGGGGTATCAGGGCAGACATGTTAGTCTGGTTGCAATTCCTGAGGGAGTTTAACGGGGTCTCATTTTGGAGGTCTGACCTCCTGGCATCCCCCAATTTCCAGATCCAGTCTGATGCCTCAGGATCCCTGGGTTATGGGATGTACTTCAATGGGAAGTGGGCCTATGGTGGGTGGCCACCGGCATGGGCAGGCACAGGTCGCCTGCGGGATCTCACATACCTGGAATTTTTTCCCATTCTGGGGGCTTTGATGCTATGGGGCGAACAGTGGGCTAATTCAGTGGTGCATTTCTGGTGCGACAATGCTGCCGTTGTACACATTGTCAATGCACAGACTTCTAAATCGCCCAGGGTTATGGATCTAGTGCGCCATTTTGTATTGCGCTGCCTGTGCCTCAACGTCTTGTTCAGAGCCAGGCATGTCCCGGGGGTTAATAACGATATCGCTGACGCTTTGTCCCGCCTGCAGATCTCCCGGTTCCGCGCCTTGGCCCCGGATGCGGAGGAATTTCCCTCGCCACTCCCGGACGAGATGTGGACTATTGGCAAGGAGAGGTGAACCGGGCGATTGGCCTGTCACTAGCGCCACGCACGCGTAAGGCGTATCAACAAGCATTCAATTCGTACAGGGTTTTTGCTACTCAATTTCACTTGCCAGAGACCTGGCCTATCCCGGTGGACCATGTTCTGCGGTTCATGGTTCACCTGCATGCACAGGGCCTCGCACCTCGCACCATAGCATCCAAGCTCTCGGCGTTGGCTTTTATGGCCAAAGTAGGGGGTCATGTGGATACCACCTCTGACTTCCGTGTGAGACACGTTTTGGAGGGGTGGGTGCGCGAGCGCGGGCGTTGCCCGGATGACCGGCACCCTATTTCCCCAGGGGTTCTTACCCAGTTGGCCCGGGGCTGGCCAGGCCTCTGTTTTGATCATTATGAGGCAGCCCTCTTTCATGCAGCCACAACGGTGGCATTTTTTGGAGCGCTCCGCGTCAGCGAACTCGTGATGCTGTCTAAGGCGGATGCAAGTGGTAGGGCACTGGAACTCGAAGATGTCTATGTTGCCAAAGACTGGGCCCATTTGAGGATCCGCTCCTCTAAAACAGATCAGCATGGCGTAGGCAGTGGAGTAAGACTGCTACGGTGTTCTTTGGCAGACATCTGTCCGGTTGGTGCCCTACAGGAGTACCTGGCACTGCGTGGCATGCACCACGGCCCGTTTTTCTGTCACCAAGATGGGTCTCCCCTTACTAAATTTCAGTTTTGGAAGGTGACAGCCAGAGCCCTCACCAGGGTGGGCCTACCAGGTGCCCGTTATGGCACACATTCGTTCCGTATTGGTGCAGCCTCTACAGCAGCTGCTTTTGGGTACTCTGGGGCTGACATACGCAGCATGGGGAGGTGGGGCTCACAATGTTTTCAGTTTTATGTGCGCCCACTCCCGCCATGAGTACCAATCCAGTCACCTTACCTCCCTTTTTCTCAATTTTCTTACAGACCCTGGGTGTCGTATTACACCGGTGACAGTATGGCTGGTGGGCCACAGCTATGTGCACAGGGCAGCGCGTTACGCTGCGGCGACAGAGTGGGGACCCCGACTGGGACTGGGTGACCACGCCAGTCTCGCATGGCATGGTAAGCCTGGGATGTTATGGCAGGAGCTGCGGCCTTTCCTTTTTTCTGGCCTGGGGGCTGACCCGCCTGACATTCTAATCATCCACCTGGGGGGCAATGATTTGGGCCAGGTCACCGGCTTATCGCTCAAGCATGCGATTTGCGAGGAACTCGCCTACTTGCATTATGTCTGGCCTGCCACAACCCTGGTTTGGTCGGACATTGTTCCGCGCCATTCTTACAGAGGGGGCGTTAACCTCCTGGCTCTTGACCGCGCTAGGCGCAAAAATTATGACCTGTATGCAGGGGATGGGGTCCATCTGTCGCGAGGAGGTATGGACCTCCTGTTGGGTGACTGGCGAGCAGGCCTGTTGACCGAGCTGACGGTCTGGGGGGGGGGGCGTCAGGTCTTCTGTGAAGCCCCTCCGTGTGGCGGGTAGCACTGGTAAGGTAAACAGTATGACCCACAAGTATCCGGCAGGTTCGCAATTGACTGGACAACACTAGACAGGAATAAATTAGTTAAACGTTGTCCGGTCAACGACGAACCAGGCGATGGGGTGATGACGATTGCTAACCAGCATGCATCACCCCTGTGATTTCACGGATACGCGTCAGAGGGTGGGGTCATGAGTTAGTTATTGACTACGGTCAACAATTTGTTTGTTGTTAACAAACAAATTGATACAAATGGATACATTGTAACCAATTGCCGTTGGCAATTTTGGGGTGGTACCTTACCAGTGTTACTTCGGCCTGCTTGCCTTAGGAATTATGATTGGTCGTTTTACCAATACAAATTTATAATTCGGACTAGGGCATTGAATCAATAAATGTGGCCCTTTGCTGTTATCCACTTTCAATGTTGTCTGTGTCCGTTATTGGGGGGGTGCGCCTGCAAAGACTTTCATTTTCTTTCTCCTCTAAAAGCAAAGAATGCACACATAGCAATCACAGAAGAACTGGAAAGCACGGATGAAACCAAACACACCCAAGGCTTGGAACTGTCAAATGCCCCTAAAGCAAAGATAAGTTCTCATGGATTTGCACTATCCATTTGTACAAAGTGCTGTGGTTAGTGCAAACATAAATCACCCCCACATTTGACAAGCAGCAAGAAATCATGAGCAATCCTTACAGGTAAAGTGAGGGAAGGACTGATTTCTCTTTCTTATCTGTGAGGAAAAGGCATGTTAGGATTTACATCCCTATTGTTGTTATGTCCCTTCAAGTCAGAATTGACTTATAGAGACCCTACAGGGGTTCCAAGGTGAGTAGGATATTTAAGACGTGGTTTTACCATTTCCACCCCCCTAGTGAGCTTCTAAGGCTGAGCAGTGATTTGAACCATGGCCTTCTGAATCCGGGTCCACTACACTGGGTATATCCTAGCTCATGAATGCACACACACACATACATCTTCATCTAACAGTAAAAGGACACAGGAATAGCTAAACCTTGGTCTACAAAATAAAGACTTTACAAACTTGAAGAGAATCCACTGATTAGTATCAGTGGAATTCAAACACATCTCAAATAAAATTAAATTGTGTGATTTGTAGATAAGGTAAGTATGGCTTTGCTAATATTTATTGGGGTGGTTCCCTGATTTCTTGAAACCCTGCATTGAACTAGGAGTTCTCAAATTGACTTCCTGTCACAATAGCTATTACTTTGCTTTACTCAGTTTCGGTAAGAAGCCTGATATCTTTGGTTTACTTCTACACTACTCAACAGGAAAGGTCCTGCATAAAAATTTGTTGTTATTATTCAACTACCTGGATAACATGATTAGCCCATGTATATTCTGCAGTTACAAGCCAACTGAATGTTAAACAGTTTGCAAATTAGGTTATTTAGCATACAGAAGACCAAGGACACAAACATGAAAAAGCAACCAACAGACAATTTCCATAGGATTAAGAATGAAATCTATTAATGAAGTCTGAAAACTAAAATTATGCCTGAGTGGGATCAGGTATCAGTGTCTGTAAATTAATAAACTATACTACAGTATATGCACATAATTGTAAATGTACAAAATGGGTTATGCCTTAATGATCTAATCTGTATTCTTTTATAATCCAGATAAAGCTATGAATAGTCATCTTATATGTACCGAACAACTAAACTTCAGCTATTCATTTTTAGTACCCCCAAAAAAATGACACATGCATATAAAAAATACTTTGATTTACATTAGAATGGGAATTGGATTAAAAAAAAGAAGTACATCATTTCTGGTTCCTGGAGATAAATACAGTAAAACCTTGCATAAAGAGTGCCTTGTTTAGAGACTAACTCACTTAAAGAGCAAAAATTTCTCTGAATGGTCGCCTTGCTTAACAACTAAAACCAACCAAAAACACACTTAACAACTAAATTGGGGTTCGCAATCACTCCCCCCGCCAGAAGTCACAGTTGGTCACTTACAATGGTGTTTCGCTTAAAGAGCAAACTTGCTTAAAGAGCAATCTCATGGAAGTAATGGGAAAAGACAGGACTTTCAAGGTGGTCAATCCCAAACTGTGGAATCCTGTGGTAAAGAAAGCTAGGTTCAATTTGTGTAAATTGTCTTTCTGCAAACATATTTATCAGGTTTTTTTAAATACCTGTACAGGCAAGCTTTTGTAAGCTGCTCTGCTAAAGAAGGAGGTCTCACAAGTTTGGCTAATTCTTTTACTGTGGAGAGTTTAATTCTGTTCTTAATCAATCTGTTTTTCTTAGTTATACTTTTAAAAATGCCTTTCTTTTTTTACATTGTAATAACCATGGCTACATTTTTTTTGGGGGGGGGAGGTGCTATGTACGTTAACTATGTACATTAACTAACAAAACAGCTAGCTAGGTATTGGAAAGAGATTTGAAGGAAAAGAGAAATAGCATAGTGGATATGTTCTGGAAGGTTACCCTATTTAATACCATCAAGAGAGGATAATCAGAATCCAAAGTTAAAGGCCTTTGGGTTCAGAAACTTGATCTTTTCGAAGAGGAAAGCCTTTTGCGACATTATATCATAAAATACAGACAGGGACTAATGACAGAGCAATGTAAGGTCATGGAGAAATTTAAAGGTACAAATAAGGTGTTCTGGCCACTGGGAACAATGCGTATCAGGAAAGGTATAAAGTGGTTCTTGTGACAGGAAAAATTATTATTCTGAAGACGAAAGGACTAAAGTACAACAAGCCAATAGTCTGGTAAAACAAAGATTGAACATAGAAATAACTTCCAAAATAAATACATTTTTGAACAACAATAAGAGAAGAGAATGAAACTAAAAGTTGCAAAGACTCACTTGCTTTAAAAAAAGGTTATTCATCTCTATGGCCTTTGAGGATGGCCTCAAAGGTCAACTGTAACAGTCACCTCTATCTTCCTTCTAGTCAGTCCAGCCAAGACAACTAGATTTAAAAAAAAATGCATTGAGCTAGACAACACAGCTTTTGGTATATTCTTTCTTCACTATAATAATTTCATGTCAGAGATGACTCTGGGTTGAAAGGATTTTTTGCTGGAGGAACTCCTCTCAGGGCACACCTGAATTAGGCGCCTTTCATGTACCCAAATAGAGCCCTTAGATATCAAGACCCAACCTTCCAGTCTCCAAGCTCAGCATCTTAACCACTAAGCTACTGACAGAGCTGCTCTTTCTTCACTAGCCTCTTGTTTTTTAAAAAATAGTCATTTTAAAGTATCAGCATCCTTTTTCATTATCTTTACCACACTAAAGACCCATAAAAAGGAGACTATAGTGATAAATGCTAGAAATGACCAAGGGCTGAACAAAATGGAGATGTTGGAATGCATTTTGCAGCAGTGTGAAGGGAGAAGACATATAACTTCATGACAAACTGGAGATGAAGAAGAAAAGCCAGAATAGGAAAGAAAAAAGTAATGTAGCTGAAACTTTTAAGTTAACTATAATCAAGTATTTTGTCATTAGCATAACCACTTAAATAAATTGCTGCCAATTCTTTTATCAATAAAGATGATTTTAAAACATTATAAATGCCCTTAAACATCTTGCAATTTTGCTTACAGTAAGTGTGTGATAATTTCAAAAATAATAATGAACAAATAGTTCAGTGTATTCTTTAAAAGGAAACCATTAGTTTTGGAAAAACAGAATGCTCCTTTACGGATTAAAATGTTTAAATGACAAACGACTGATTCATATGGTTGGCCAACCTTGTATGTAAGTTTAATAGTGATTTTAGCCAGAATCTATGGAGTTCATCTAAACCAGGAGCACTCCCAAGTTCTTGATCTTCTTTGCTTGTTCTTGTACCATTTATTCCACTATAACATCCCGTACTAAGATTCTTTTTTCCTATCCTAAGGATTGACAGTCTGTTTTACATCCCCCTCCACTGGAGGAACAATCACATGGTTGACTGGATTTCTGAAGCTAAATCACACGGGTGGGTGGTGGTTTTTAAGGGGGCAGGATTCAAGAATGAGTTAACGGTGATTGGCCTTTTAGGCTTCCTCCACATGAATGAGAGTTCACTTTTTGAATAATAAGAAGTATATGTCTCAGGGATTTTAGAGATGGTGAGGTGGGGCATGGCCAAAAAATGTTTGGGAACCACTTCTCTAAGATGATTCATAAGAAAGTACAGTAATACCTCATACAAAGTCTGATTCATACAACATCGCCTAATTCCTTGAAAAAAGTTGCCTCGTACAAAGTCGTGTGATGTTGTATGAGGCATTGGGGTTTTCCCAGGTTGCATTGTGCCTGGGCAGTATAAAAGGCAGGACACATGCGTGCATTGCTCTTGTGGGTTGTGCATGAGGCAAAGAGTGTTTAGGAGTGGTTTTGAGCGTGATTTTGGATTTTTTTGAATTTTTTCCAGAATTTTTAGAAGCATTCCTGGGATTTTTGCAGCATTCTTCAGGTTCTTGGACAATCAGGGTTGTTTGACATGTTTTTGTAATATATTTAGCCTTTAGACAATTATTTCTTAAAGTTCTGTCAGTTTCCTATCTGTTTCCTTGACTTTGCCCTGAAGTCTTGCTGTTACAGTACAATGTATCTCTATGGAAACGACGTTGTACGAGGCATTGCAGCAAGGATTTGGACGTTGTATGAGGCATCGCGGCTAGGATTTTGCATGCCTCATACAAAGTCCAAATCCGTATAAAGTCCAAACTTGTGGAACCAAGTTTGGACGTTGTATGAAGTATCACTGTAATGCCCTGTGTTTTCATGCTGAGTAACTGTTTGTAACAGCCAATAGTACAAAGTCTGTATTTTCTTTCCTTTAAATTAAGCTAAGGCCGGGAGAGATTTTGTGTTCTAAGAGGGAGGGTCTGAGACTGTGTGCGTAGCTTAAATTTAGAAAGTTACTGACTGAAGCAGGGGTGCAAAACTTGGCCCACAGGCCATATCCATACAGACACTTCCACTTCTGGGAGGAATGAGGGTGGTGTGGGCCAGATGAATTGGCATTGGGGGCCGGATATGGCCCATGGGTCATAGTTTGGCCACCCCTGGTTTAAGCAGAGAAAATGGCAGCTTAAAATCTATCTCATCCTGTTGCAAAACATTGCAAGGTGTGTTTTACTTCCGTTTCCAGTGGGAGGAACCACGTGGCCGGCCCGCTGAACTACATGACCAGCCTGCTGAATCACATAACTGGCTCACGGCCCAAAAAGTTTGGGAACCCCTGGACTAAAGGAATCTAAATGGGGCGAAGGAAAGTTTACAGCTGATTTCAGAAGCAAGTTTGATGGGACACAGCAGTAATGTTTCTGTTCTTAAAACTAAGACACAAAGGCCTACATTATCTTAGCAGGTTATACCAGCACAACACAAACAACATACCGTACATTTGGAAGGCAAATTGCCCCAAATTAAGAAAACAATGCAAACATTATCAGCTGCATATTGAGTTGTATGACTCATTGAGCAACTGAGAGAGTCCAGCTTGGGGCAACTCACCTCCAATGGTTATGTTGTTGTTGTTGTTGTTGTTCAGTCGCACAGTCGATTCCGACCCTTTGCGACCCTATAGACCATTTTTCTCCAGGCGCCTCTGTCCTCCACCATCCCCCTCAGCACTCCCAGTTCTGTGCCCATTGTGTCTACAATCCCATCTAGCCATCTCATCTTTGGCCTCCCCCTTCTTCTTTTGCCCTCCACCTTTCCCAACATCAAGGCCTTCTCAAGCGAATCCTCCCTTCTCATTTGATGTCCAAAGTACTTCAGCTTCGTCTTTACTATTAGACCTTCCAATGAGCAGTCAGGGTTGATTTCTTCTAAGATTGACCTATTTGTTCTCCTCGCTGTCCAGGGTACCCTCAAAACTCTCCTCCAACACCACATTTCAAAGGCATCTATTCTTCTGCGCTCAGCCTTCCTAATGGTCCAGCTCTCACACCCATACATTACCACTGGGAATACCATTGCTTTGACTATTCTAATTTTTGTTTGCAATGTGATATCTCTGCTTTTCACTATGTTCCCCAGGTTTCTCATGGCTTGTCTCCCAAGAATCAGTCGCCTTTTTATTTCATGGCTGCAATCCCCATCTGCAGTGACCTTTGATCCAAGGAATGTAAAATCTGTCACTGCTTCTACTTCTTCCCCATCTATTTTCCAGGAACTGATGGGGCCTGTTGCCATTATCTTGGTTTTCTTGATATTGAGTCTCAGGCCAGCTTTTTCACTCTCCTCCTTCAATCCAATCAAGAGGCTCCTTAGATCTTCCTCACTTTCTGCCATTAGGGTGGTATCGTCTGCATATCTCAGATTGTTGATGTTTCTCCCAGCAATTTTAATCCCATATTGTGATTCCTCCATCCCTGCATTGCGCATTATGTGCTCTGTGTATAGATTGAATAAACAGGGTGATAAAATGCAGCCTTGTCTTACTCCTTTTCCTATTCCAAACCACTCTGTCATTCCGTGTTCTGTCCTAACTGTTGCTTCTTGGTTCATGTACAGATTTCTCAGGAGACATGTGAGGTGCTCTGGTATTCCCATCTCTTTAATTACTTGCCACATCTTGTTGTGGTCCACACAGTCAAATGCCTTAGTGTAGTCGATAAAACAAAAGTAAACTTGTTTCTGGTATTCCTTTGTTTTCTCCATGATCCAGCGTATGTTGGCAATATGGTCTCTAGTCCCCCTACCTCTTCTGAAACCGGCCTGCACCTCTGGTAGTTCTCTCTCCACATGTTGCTGAAGTCTATCCTGTATTATCTTGAGCATCACCTTGCTGGCGTGTGGGATGAGTGCAATTGTTATACAGTGGTTATACAGTGGATTTAATATGCAGTGCAAGAATGAAGTCTCCAAACAAATACACTTAAAACTGTGGTCTGCATTACCATTGGCACCATCACCAACATCTAAAGGTCTTGGCTAAATTTGTTATTTATTATTAATGGGTCTATTTTTGATGTGATTTTCTGTTTTGTAATCTGATTTTGTAAATTGCTTTTGAATTATACTGTATTGTTATTGTACTGAATTTACTTTTTATGCTGCTTATTATATTATTGTATTGTTTGTATTTGCATGTTGTAATGGCCGCCTTGAGTTGGCTTCGGTTGAGAAAGTGCGGGATATAATTATTATTATTATTATTATTATTATTATTATTATTATTATTATTATTATTATTATTATTATTATTATTATTATTATTATTATTATTATTATTATTATTATTATTATTATTATTATACCCTTTGGTAGCTAATCAAGAGGATTTGGGGGTATGTAGTGTATTTGTAAATGCACACTAAGATATTTAAGTTTCCACATACTAGTTCTCATTTTAAGAAGAAAGCAAAGGCATTCCTGGATCTGCACATCATGCAAAGATGACAGTTGTGCATAGAGTACTTCTTCCTGTATGTTTTTATTCTGAGATATATATACATATATTCTCCATGATAACTGAATATTCTGTACTATTTAGAGTCATGCTGAGAGAGAAATAGACAGTTTCTACTTGTATCCTAACTGTAGCTCTCTGACTCCCACAGGAAAAACACCACTGCCTTGGGCAATGTAACATACTGTTAGCATCCTTCAGGCACTCTTTCCAGCATAGCCTGTCAACAATTATTATTATGCTGCATGATTGGTGGAGAATGTCAGCTTCTCTAAATAATTAAATGCTTAATTAATGATATTGTCGGAAGCAGAACTGCAGCAAAATATAAACGTTGAGGCCGTATGGTAGGATGAGGATAGTAAGAATCACAAATGATACAAATTGAAATTATTTCCATAATAATGTGGTTTTAATCGCAAATACCGATCTGCATTTTTGCAGTACCTGTAAATTAATGTACACTTCATGTTATGATCAAAACAACATATTAGTGGTTACTCCTTTTTCGCTCCTGGAAACATATTTTAATAAGTGGGCAGTAATTACTGTTAAATTGTAACCGAATCGCTATGGAATTAGATATTACATCCACATTAGGGTCAAGTGACTTCAACATGATTAATATCTGTGAAAACACAACTGGAGGAATGAAAATGATTAGCTGCTTAAGGACAGATTTGCATGTCTCACGATAGCTATAGCAGAATGAACAAGGTGGTCACCTTCTGTCCTAGAATGTGCCCCTCTTTCTTTCACTGGTTAATCATCCACGAAAAGCTTAGAAGTACACATCAACTGGGGAAGCCACATCTGCCAGGCAATTAGCTGCCATGCAGCTGCTGACATCCTGCTGGGTCCTGGCAATAATGTTACATGGGCAAAGTGCTCCTTTCAGACCTTATGTGCTCTTCTTCACCACACAGATAAAACACAGCCTCTTCTAAGTTACCTTCCCCTTTCCATACCGCCTGAAGACATAATAGAGACAATCTAGTTTAAACATCACTTCAGAGGCCCCCACTTTACTCTGTCTGCTACTTTTTGTTAGCATATGGCCTGCCTGAGAGAATTCAAAAGCCTGCCTGTCTTACTATCTTCTCATAAAGGCACTATCCTGACAAAGATTTTGGAATTTCTTATACAGCCAAATATGGGGCTGTATACTCCACCCCACAACCTTTCGCTATTTATACATTGAGTGCATGTGTATCACCAACAAAGAAAAAAAATCTTCTAATTAAGAATTCTAAAGGCTTCTCTAGAAACACACAGAATTAGTTAGTTGGACAGAAAATCGCATACAGAGACATTCTTCCTATATTCATTGCTTCTTTCTCCTACTCTGATGAGAGTTGGATAAGTGGCCACATCTATATCTTCTTGCTTTATGACATCCTTTCCCAACTTGTCCTAGTCCAGGGGTGGCAGCTTTATGCTCTCTGGAATAAGGCATCATCCCATAAATCAGGAGTAGCCAACCGTTTTATGCTGTGGTCCTGACCACACCCCCTGAATGGGCTGGACTATGCCACCCAGAAGTGGAAGTGGGTGCACTTCTGTCCACTTCCGTGTTTACAGCAGCTATGGGCATGCTTGTGCATGCATCCAGCAGTGCATTTTACAGCTGACGTAAATGTGCCCGCTTCCACTTCCAGCTGCTGCAAAGGTGGCAACAGGCAGGATGGAATGGCGTTGTGAGCAGAAGGTTGGGAACCCCTGCCATAAATCATTAGACCAAAAATGTTATATATCTGTGGCTCTCCAGTGCATTGACAATGGCTCTACACAGTCTTAAGAATAATGTACAAATGATTCATGGAGAAAACAAAAAAGAAACAGAAGTTACAGACTTGCAACATTGTTTATTGCTAAAATTTTGCTCGACCAATCTTTATAAGCTCAGGGATTCAAATCCTGATCTTAAAAAGCAAAGGAAGAAAACCTTCATCTGACTAATGTTCAAGATTTTTTTCAAATATCAAAATGAAGTAAAAAAAATTGCATGTAGGATTTACTGCATTCAATGAGACATGTGTTAAATAATTATGGCTTAGATCTGCTGTCACAGAATAGTCCTTCCATTCATGTTCCCACTATGTAACAGTGGGGCAGACACTTTTTTCTGACTCTTCCCACTCTTTGCAGACTCCTAAGCCCTTTCTAAAATTTGTTATGGAGAATTGGGGACCCTCTGAAACAGAATGGGAAGTAATACTCAGGATTGTAGAGCAAACATGGCAGTAGTGAAGGTTGTTTCGTGTCCTCCCTTTTACTCCAACCAGCATGATGTGAAAAGTTCAGCTCAATAAATTTTCCTTTTGGTAGGGAAAACACCAATACTTTGGATATTAGTGCACTGATTATATTTCAGTTTTAACTAGGGTTGTACTTTTTTGAAAAATTCAGTAAAGAACAAAACTTTTAGATATTTTGAGAGTAAACAAAGTGAATCTTATCTGCTGTTATATTATCCCAACAAAGCACAATTTTCATATTGTAGACTTGGCTAATTCAAATATTTAATTAAAATCTTTTAAAATTGTTCCTGCCTTTCAAGATTTATATTAGAAAAGGAAAAAAGGTTAGCTATACTTTCTTATTTTTTAGTGTCTGATTCCAAGCACTTCTAAAAAAATCTAGCATACATTATGCTACTACATAATACTAAAATAGTACTATAAAATAATTACATGTTCCTTGGCAATATTTAAATTACCATAATAATTCTTGCACAAAGCAATGTAAAACATTCAACCAAGAGAAACTGCTATTAGTTTCAGAAAGATGCATATAAAAATGTTCCCAAGGCAAGTATGATAAATTATTCAATTTTTATTGGTTATTTTAAGTACTTAAAGGATTGTACAAAACCAAATGATAAACTGATCACATTTAGAAAATCTGAATTGCCTGCATTTAATGTAAAGCTCATTCGTGGCAACTAAAGGGGAAAAAATCATGAAGGAACCGTATGGTTCAAAGGGAAACAAATTATACTGATTACAAGGCACCAGTTCACACCTTGAAATATCCAAAGGCATGGTTTAATTTTAGAGTGTTTCCCAATCTTCTCAGCCAATGTACTGACTTAGACTTCTGGGAATTGAAGTCAGCCAGGGTTCTGCAGAACATAGTTTGGGAAACGTTACATGAAATCTCAACAAAATTGTAGTTGCAATACATCAACTTTCCTACTACAAAATATATACATGACTCAATAGAATAAGAGAAAAAGTCTAACTTACTTTAAATGCACTCTAGAATAATGTCCATTCAATGTGCACCAACATGCCCCAAGCACCATCATTTCACACTCATATATGAATACATATGTTACATCTTTCACCGGATATCTTTACCATAAAATGTGTTTACAAAGCTATACAGCACAGGCGTCTTTCACTGAAATATTAAGTAGCTGTAGCATTTATACAGTTATGATATTGTATGTGAAGAAGCTTCATTACACAGACTACATCCTCATGCATAGTTCCTCATGCATGAGTTCCTATGTAAATAGTTCAATGTACCCATGCATATTATAGCTACCTCATGTCCAGTAATGGCTACTTTCATGTCTTTCTTTATGGAGGCTAGAAAACATAGCTACACTCACACTTTACACCTACCAAAACATATTGAGGGGAAATGGCCATCACTACACTATCGAGCAACGAAAGTATGAGAAAGAGAAGGATAACGTCAGGCACTTTGCCCCTGCAGCTAGACCCCAGGCCAGACAACACTTTCTAATATTCTTCTGTTTGCAGGCACTTGCTTCTGTATTATACAAAGGAAAATCTATCCATCATTACATTAGCAAAGCTATTGATAAAAGCTCGCATTCCACTTATTTGTATAACAGAGCAGAATCAGAAGATATGGAAGCAGCCCAAGTGTAATGCCTAACAAAGAGTTCTTCCAGCTGGGCATTTGTACTCCTTTAAGTTCCTCATCAAGCACAGCCCTGGTGGCTTTCTCCCACCATCACGGTAACACTCCCATTATTCTGTTTATTTTGTCTTTGTTTTTGTCGTGGTTCTTTTTTTCCCTTCAATGCCAGCTTCCGTTCTTCCCTTTTCCTTCTTTTAAAAGTGGTCCTAATACTTACATCCAAAAGAGTAGAGGGTTGTGGTTTCCACTTTGGATTTCCCCATCCAGAGGGATAATGGGGAGAAAGGTGTGTGTGGGTATGGGGGGAGGGGGTAAAATAACAATGGAGATACAAGCTGCTCAGACAAAGAAGAGATGAAGCAATAGCAGCAAAGGGAATCTGTGGGGCCGCTAGCAAAAGAAGAAATTTTTTTAGAGTTGTGCTGAAAGGCCCAAGACAAGGGCAAAAATATTTGACAAAATGGCACGGAGTTATCTTCAAAGGACTCACTGGGAGAAACTGAAAAGCATAGACTAGCCACAGATTGAATGACACTCCTAGTAATTGCTAGGGAAATCAATGGACATCCAATGCAACAAGGAGAAGTAAATGAAGGTAACAAACACCTCAGTTGGAAGAACCCAAAGCCATCATGAAACCTAACAAACTCATAATGCAACCCCATATGCAACTGTCCATCCCATGCCTTGAAAGCCTCTTGTGTACATGTGAGGCAACATGTACAACAGCCTATTAATGTCTTCTGCAACAACCAGCAAGAGAGGCCTGTAGAAGCAGAACAAAGCACTGGATCTGATATTGGCAAAAGGATAAAGAAGGACTTCTGCAATCATTAGGCTTGTACCAGTGGAACGAAACAACTGGACACAACACCTGGCCTGCTACAGATTATATCAACAGAGATAGTTGACATGTAGCTAGTTAATGGAGTGACCACTTCCATTGTCTTTATCCTTGAAATCTGACATGTTCATGATAGTGAAATATCACTAATGATATTTTCACTTAAACTGATAAAACTTTTTTTAAAAGTCCATAAAGATCATCTCCTCACAGGAGATATTTTCTTGCCCTTTTCTTCTATATTCTTTGCTCTACTCCTTATCACCATTCTGTGTCTCTAGTAATTTTAGCACACCTTAATTTCCAGTGCAAAAGCCTCTGTTTTATAAACTATATTATGGGATAAAAATATATAAAGGACTTAATAATCTCAGAGGTAACTGCTCAGAATGAATCCTGGAACAAGTAAAGGCAATGTAATGATAGAAATCTGAAGTCTTCAAAATGAGACACAAGACACAAAATTATCCACCATTTTTGAAAGAGAGAAATTTTAGGAACATTTATTTATACTCAGATTTAACGATCATACACATATGTGCATATAGCCATCTGTTTTTTACATATGTATTAAGCCATGCATTTTGCAAACTTCATAAGTTTGTTAATAACTGTTTCTTCCTATCTTTGACAAATTTTGCTTTGCTTCAACAGCAAGAGATTTGTTTTGAAATAATAGACAACTATATCCAATTTTGCATATATATTTGCAATAGTGTTCTTCCGAGTGAAAATAGTTTGAAGATTTATTTTGTATGTTTTTCAAAGGCACTTCAGTTCATCTTTGAAATGCTGCATCTTCTTATTCCAATCTAAAGATAAGTTAGCCAATCATTTTCCATCATTAACAGCCAAACCCAGAGTTTGGTAAAGTAAATTTCTTGTACTATTACTCTCAGAATTACTCAGATTATCACAGCCATTCCTTAGGCTAGGAAATATAACAGGGGAAACCACGTTAAGTTTATTCACATATCTACCCATTTTCTAAAGAGGAGTTGTCTGCTGATTTTGGTAACCAAACCATCTGAAATTTCCTTTCCCACATCTTGTACTCCAGAGGCAAGGAAACATGATGAGGAACCAGTTTATCCTCTCCACAGCTCTCAACAGGTCCCACTGTGTAGGGCAAAATGGTCATGTTTCACATCACCAACTGGCCAACTCCCACTAGTCATCCTATGTGTTATGATACAATGCACACGATGCCCCTCAATGTACACTGAGGAGGATCTTTTGTTTCCAAGAAGGAATGCTGTTGATGTGGCCCGATATTGGGCAGATGTCATCTAGCCCTTTTTAATTCTATTTTGTTTTTAGATGTGTTAATTTAGTTTTGTATGTTATTATATGCTGGTGGTGCATCTGACACAAATAAAGAAAAATCCTATGTGTATCACTGGATGGCCATTCCTCATCAAATATTCTGGGCAGAAACAAAAGTTGATTCTTTCTGGACTTTCTTGTAAGGAGAGTGAAGCACTCCAAAATGGACTTGCAAGAGCTGGGTCGTGAGCCACTATTTTCACTCCTTCTTTCCCAGTGCCTCATCAAGGAAAAACAAGCAGGGCAAAAACAAATCTTCAAAATGTTTCATTATCTGTAGTCACTGACTGGAAATAACAGTGAGTTCACTGCTCATTTTCCTCATGGGTAAAACAAAAGAAACCAAGAGGAGACCCATATTATTTCCAGTCACTAATTGGAGGTAACATGAGGTTGCTTAACCCAACAGAAGAGACTTGGGAGAAAACTGAGACATCTAGGGATTGGGTTGACTTTCGTGTTTATACAAAAGACAAGACCCATCACACAAAAGATGTTTTTTCACAAGACTGCAGAAAAAGAGGAAAGTATTGATGTCAACTGGTCAGAAGGTTTTTTTAAAATAAAAATGATTCTTGTTTACAAAAGAAGGGTACACAAAAGTTTTATACTGTACTTCTTTCATATTCCCTTTGTGTGTGTGTGTAATATTTTCACACCTATCTGACCTGCTGGCACTAAAGAGAAATGAAGAGAAAAGAAAACCCTTTCCAAAGTCTAGTTTTGGTTTGAGGATATTTTAATTTAATTTTTGCTTTTATTTGCTTGTTTTGGGTATTTGTTCTTTAGAGCTATATACTTTGGTGACTTCTTACCAGAATATCTCCCCCACCCCATGATTCTTCTTTCTCATGTATTGAGTCTCGTTGCCTTTTCTCTGCTTTTCCAGAGCAGTTTTTAAGGGTTCTCTTGGGATTCTGAAGCATCAGGAAACATTAATGGGGAAAACACAGATGGGAAACTTGGTTAATTTCTTAGCTAGAGGGGCAAAGATGTCAATAGATAATGAGGATGTAAGATTGGAAAAAAAGGAAGCTTAGATATCTCTTTGCTCCCCTTGACATGAACCAACCACAACATTTTTTTAAAAAACTGGAAAAGTTCAAAAAAGCATTCATCATGCCTCGTTTGAATGTTACCGTGTTTTTATATGGCAACAACATTATGGTTTCTTCGAATTTAAAATAGTCTCCTATATATAATGTATACAATAAAAACCCATATAACTATTTAAATTTGTCCCATGCGATTTTGTCGTTGTATGATTTTTCCTATGAAAAAACCGTACAATGATTTTTCCTATGGAAAAATCATAAAATGATATTTTTTTGGCTAAGTGGTTTTTCCTATTGAAAATTTGTTGTAACATTTTGTTTCCATAGGAAAAATCATTATGCAGGGCACCACTTTCTTTAAAAGCCTATTCGTTATGCAATTTAGTCACTATAGGGGGGTGTTCATTATACAAGGTTCCACTGTATATGCAATTTTGTTTTTTTATCTCTTTTTTTGGTAGCCAAAGTGCCTTTCCATATTTCTTTCCATAAGGTTTCTTTTTTATGATACTTGATACATAAGTATCACACAGAAGACTCTGTTAACTCAAATGTAATCTTCTTACTCTTCATATCCAGTGGAACCCTGCTTTGAATTATGGTCCCGTTTATATCATACATAGGATTAGCCTTTTTTGTGATACCTCAAGTCTGTGGGCATTAAATTGCTTTCTACATTGTTCTGTACCCTTGTATTTAACTCTAGATATTGCTTCAATATAAGCCACAAATGTGCTGTTTCACAATTTTATATCTGCAAGCCTTCCTACACGGTAGCAGTAACCTATTTCAGATATAACAATTTTATTTTATCAATTTAAATATACTTCCTATAAGTTACCTCTGTGCTATTTTTTTAGTTCCCAAGAGTGGTGCCTCTAAAATTCATATAAGTTTATCTGCTGATTCTGTAGCCAAGGTCTGCTTTAAAGTGGAGAGAAATGTGAGGCATGATTCACAGTAGAGTCTCTGCATTTTTTTTATCATTAATTCTACATAGGACCAAATCCCTTAACATCTGAATCAGTTTCATCATAATTACAATGCAAAGAAAGTTTCCACACTTCTGCCACTTCTTTCTTAGTGTCTCCCTAGACCTTCCTGATCATGCATTAAATTTTAATCACTCAACTTTTTCACTGCTAGTGGAGTTCAGAATGGCATCTCATCAGATTTGCCAATTTGTTCCTTGGCAAATTTAAACTGCACATGGAAGATCCTAGACTACTGAAAATAACTGGTATCTTTTTAATTTCTGTCTATAAGGATTCCTACTATCATTAGGAGTGAAGGGCCAAATGTTAAGCTTAGTTGGAGGGATGAGGGGAGGGAGCAAATTCCATGAGAAAAATACAGGTATCTCCAATGTCTGTAACATTTTGGCAGGGAGTCAGCACACTGCAGTTGCTGGTTTTTATTTATTTTCCTTCCTTGTCCTTAACAAAACTAATCAGCTTATCTGGCCCTTCCTGTGACAACGTGAACCATGGCACCCTCCCTAAAATGATGGTACTTGATGACTGAGCACTGGTCTGAGGGGGCCCCCCTTGAGGATACAAGTGTCTATCTCTGACTATGGGCCTTTTTACTCATCTTCCCTGGTAAAGTCTTCTTTGTGACAATCACTTTAATTTCACTACTCTGTATAGTTTCTGTGGCACTGTAACGCAAATAGTTGCAAATCATACCCTCAAAGTTCCGTCATTTGCCATGTAAACATTTTGTCCTCATTTTTTAAGAAACAAAAATGTAACAAATCTGTTGCTACTGGGGTATATTTTCGGCTCCCGACCATGAAATGCATTGGTTTTATAAAAATATCCATGCTGATTTTTGGAAACCCATTATGCAAACATCATTAGGCTAGCCTCATAGTGAGAGAGCACCGAATTCTTACTGGAGATAAGAAATACAAGGAACATACAATTAATCCTTATCATAATCCTATTTACCTGTCTCTAATATCAGTCCTAAGCCCTCTACCGAGTGCTAGAACTCCACTGACAATTAATGCCTTCAGGCAAGCGCGGGTTATTAATCAATTGCGCCCACTCCTAGACCATGAGGCCCTGCTCATGGTCATCCATGCCCTGGTCACCTCCCGTTTGGACTATTGTAATGAGCTCTACATGGGGCTGTCCTTGATGACCATCCAGAGACTGCAGTTGGTTCAGAATGCAGCTGCCTATGCGATGGTGGGGTGTGGTCATTTTGCCCGTGCCTCGCCACTGCTGTGGGAGCTGCACTGGCTGCCTGTATGTCTCTGGGTGCAATTCAAGGTGCTGGTTATCACCTTTAAAGTCCTTCATGGTAGCAGACCAGGATAACTCAGGGACCACATTGTCCCTAGGACATCATCGCATCCCACGAGAGCAAACCAAGAGGGCACCCTCCGTATACCATCCATTGGGGAGGTGCGCCTCTCCAGAGCGAGGAGAAGGACCTTTTCAGTCATACCACCACACTATGGAACCTCCTCCCGGTATAGGAATCTATTGTAAATAAATAAATAAACAAACAAATAAACAAATATAAAGGATGCTGAACAATTCACAGGGGAAATTGTCACTCATTAACAAGGTGCTGGTTATGTTCTTGGGTTACAAGCCCAACCCTGTAACTGGATATACAATAAAGAATATAATTGACCCTTGGCTTGTAAGCAGCAATTTGCTATCATGACTCACACTAGTTCCCTTGTGTGAGTTGGAAAGCTTTTATGGAAACATCTTGGCATTGTAGATATAGACTCAATGCTTGTTTCAGAGATGCCAAATCTAATTAATAAATAGAGGAGAATGGCAGGCTTCCGTTTCCGGCATGGTGAAGCAGCAATTTTGTTCTCTCCTCACTGCCCCAGGCTTTTTTATATTTATAATGGTTTAAAGTTTCTATAATATTTTTACTATATATAATAGTTTTAAAGTTTTATCTCAGTTTTTTTTAAAAAAACCATTCCTAAAGGACTTTTAAATTCAAGCTCTTTTTATACTATCAGTGTTTTTACCGTTGCTATGCTTAGCCTTCCTGGAATTTTATCAGAGACCTGCTATACTTACGTTGCTGATTTTATAATTGGGATTGCCACGGTTTTATTTCATCTGCAAGCTGTTGTCTATGTGTTCCTGACCCTGACCAAAACATCCAAGGCCAAACAAACTGTTTGGTGGTGAAGGTGGAATCAGGGCGAACTGCTGTCTCAGAAAATGGGAAAGAGGAAAAAGCAACAAGGAGCCAGCCCGAGTTCACAGCATTTTTTAAAGACAGCCAAACAACCGAAAATTGATGAACTCTTTGTGAAAGAAGAGATAGTAAGTACGCCCTACCAAATTCCTACTTCCCACTCTATCAGCTCTCCAGTTCCTCCTAAAGAAAACAGCAAGGGCCGTAACTTCAGTTTTTGAGCACTTGGTGTCCATTAAGAAAAAGTTGGATCTTTTAAAATCTGATTTTGAAGCATTCTCAAGCAAGCAATCAGCAACTCAGACAGATATTCTGGCTAAGTAATCTTCCCTATAGCAAAAGGAAAACAAATTACAAGCTAACAAAGTGGGCAACTTGTTTACTGATGGAAGTAGGCAAAAGGACAGTGAACAGATTCCACTAAAGTTGACCTGCTCTCTGCAATTAAACCAGACCTCCTCTCTGCAATATGAACAGCCTCAATTCTGGCCGCTGGCTTTCCAGAAGAGCAGTCACAACCTCTTTGGGACAACTTCTTTGATGTCATCACAATCAGATAGATTTGTATACAGCTGAGTGGTTACCAAGCATGCCTGGCAGTAAGCGAATTTTACTGACTTTTAAGCAACCTACTATACCACACATGTTGCTTAAAATGAGATCATTTCTTGCTACCATTCAGATTGCTCCAATCAGAGTATATCGTGATGGAGGGGCAACACCCTTGCTCAGTCCTGTTCCTTTTAGCCTACACAGATTGTCAACTACCAAGTTTGCTGTTAACAACAGTGTTCCTGACCCCGGTTTGCCTCTTGTCAAATCAGATGATGGGACTATGATTACTCATAAGGAGGCCAATTTGGATGTAGACGAAGCCACACTTATTAAGTCCTTTGGAATGTTACCTAAGGCTGAGCAAGTAGACATTCTGAAAAGGCTGGACAGTCTCAAGAAAACTCTCCGGGCTACTATGGCCACTGCCGAACCACTCATTGAGCTCTCAACAGCCAAAATGCCACCTCAGCAGAAATCTCTAGAGAAAGGAAACTTCTTTGACACCTCTCTAAAAGTACCTCACTTAAACAACCTCCCTTCACGATGCCTTTTGGAGCCCACCCAACAGCCAAGTGGAGTAATAGTCTATATCCAACCGTTCACCACTGTTGCTGCCCCCAGCCTTCAGAAGGAAACAGTCCTTCTTGAGAAGGAAGGCTGTCTCCCCAACATGGTGGGCACAGGTCTGAATAGTTCAATGACGGCACAGACAAGGGAACTACGATTGCAGCCATTGTCTGGCAGAGCCTGTCATCTGAAACCAGACTCTCCAGTTACCAACGGCTGCATCTTCCATGATGCTATGGGACAGCTAAATCAGATCACCAGTGATTGACTACAAACATGAACTAAAGTGCCAATGTGTGGTAATTGTGAGGGTCTGTCTCTCCCCTCTTGGAACATCATGGGATGGGGAAGCAAGATGATGGATCAAACTACTTTCAAATATCTTTCCAGCTTTGACATTATCTTGATTCAAGAGTTGTGGCTGCTGAATCCATCTATCTTATGTGGCTTTGCCACATATGCTTTGGCGGCAACGGCTTCCAAACATGGCAGAGCTAAGGGGGGTCTGGGAATTTTGATTGCCACAACCCTAAATGTAGAGGTGACAGAACTTCCTCCCTGCCTTAATTTGGCTATGGCGATTGATTGATTGATTTATTAGTTAGATTTCTTCACCGCCCACTCAGCCGAGGCCAACTCAGGGTGGTTTACAATCATTCTGTATATAAAATGACATAGTTAAAACTAATTAAAAACCACCCAGCCCCTTAAAAAGTCCACTTTTTGAAATGCCCCCACCCAATAATATGAGGCCCTTATCTTACTTATCCAGCTTAAGTAACCCAGAGCATAGGAGATCATACACTCTTTTGCATTTTAACACGTTACCATCAGTATTCAGAGAGGGGTGATTTAAGAAAGTTCCTGTTCAGGAGCGCTTATGTATCTGTCAAGTTGGGAAGGTGGAGACATCTGAACTCTCAGTGTTGTTAGGCCTTTAGCATATTTGTCTTTAATAAGAAATCTGGATCATAGACGTTCCTTCACACTTATTCGGTATAACATGCTTCCCTCCTCCTACAGGGAGGGTTTTTTCAAGAAAGTCCCAGTGCTCGAGCATTTATCCCCATGTCAGTTAAATATGATAGAAACTTCCAAGCATGTTCTGCTAGAGTGTCCCCTATATAATAAACCCAGGAGAGACCTTTTTAGTGTTTTCCTGAATTGATGTCTAACAATAAAGTAAGGACACCCTTACTTTTGTCGGGTGAAGGGCAAGATACGCCGATAGCGGTCGCTAGATTTGCATGTTATGTAACTTGTATTTGTAAAGGTAAGATAAAACTACAGAAATAAGGTTGAATATGTTAGCAGGACATATAAATAATAACCCTTGAAATTCTGGTTGCATGTTGTTATCTCATAAACAATCTAGTGTTAATGATTTTGTGATAGTTTTATTAGGTTGCCTCACTCGTGTCAAAATGCTTGATTTTGTGATACTGTAATACTGGCCTTGGGCTACAATAAAGAATTTTATTTGATTTGAACACGTGCTCCTAGAATGCCAGTTTTATGACAACCTTAGACGTGACTTCATTGCTCCCTTCCTTCAGATTGAGTTGAATGCAATGTTTAGAGATATGCTCTCAGTTAGAACCACTGACCTGACGGCCGCTGTTGCCAGATTTGCCTGGAGGGCTACCAGGGTACGTAGCATTAGAGAGAACCAGCTACAGCAGAGACAGGTTAAAAACCAACAATAACGATTTTTATTTTGCACTAGTAATTCTGTTTTATATCCTACTCATGAAATTATATCCACTATGTGCACTTATATATAGACATTTTTATCCTTATTTTATAACTGTAACTATAACTTTTAAACTGTTTTATGTGCTGTTTTATTCTTTTTAAACCAGTTACCTGTCCCAAATGTAGCAAAAAAAACCTGATTTTATTCTATTTTGTTTTGGGGGTGCATTTCAACAGTATTTCATGCACTTAAACCCTTTTTACTGCACTGGTCATCAACCGCAATAAAGTTTGATTGATTGATTGAGTTCCCTTACACAAGTGTAAACTGGCAATAGGATTCCAGGTGATGGAATTTCTAAGAAAATTCTTGCAAATCATGTCACTTCTAAAATGACATGGTGATTCCTTCTCAGGAAGGATCGGGATAACAAATCTAGTCTAACAATGTTTTCTTCCAAATTATAGAAGCAATTACTTTTCCTCAAACTACAGGAGCTAACTTTCTCAGACAAGTTCTCTTTTATTGAGTTAATCTCTTCCCTAGAACAGGACATAATGAGCGCTTAACTACTTCTAGTATGCAATGTGCCACCTGCCAACAGCAATAGAATTGCCATCAAAACATGCCCACAACATGGTACACCATGGGATTCTTTATATTCTGTTGACTTCAGTGTCATATAACTATGTGCCAGGTTGCATTCTTCATCCTTAGTAATAAAACTTTCTAATTCTTTTTCAAAATGTCATACTTTCAGCATTAGTTGTATTTTGGACTTGTTAATGTTACAATCCTGCAGATTTCTTCTCATCTTTATGAAGTAATTTAAGTAGTTCCCAAACACAAGGGGCATATTTTTTAATATTTCTACTAATAATTCCCAATGTATTTCTTCAATTAACAATTTCCCTGAGACAATTTTTTTACAATTAGGCCTAAATATAACCCTGCTGCCCTTTAATGTACGTGAGTTTCTTAATTACCTATTACACCCGCTTGAATTAATCTCACTGGCTTGGATAATTACTCTTGGTTTTTTGCCTTGTAAGTAGAGAAAATCTCCTACTTCTTTTGAATATTGTCTGCATTACTTGCTGGTCTGGAATTACAATTCTGCTCAGTCATCTTTAATCCAGGCTAAACATACCCAGCTGACTTATTTCTTTCTAAATTGTATTTTTATTGTAATGATTTGACATCTCTCAAGCCTATAAAACAAGAGTAACATTGCTTCTCTTTGTTCCATGTTGACCTCCAAGGAGTGAAAAGGGCTGGAATGAACAGTGGGAGTGCAACATTTAGTGGAAAAATTATTCAATCCTCATTTTAATACCTTTTAGATGATATGTTTAAGAAGGAAGGCTGCATATTTTGTGACTGCATGCAAAAAGAACCACATCTTAGTGATACCAATAGCCCTCCTTTCTGGAGACCATCGACAACAAGGGCACTATGAAGAATATTGCACAGTATAATGGGCTTGAAGACTCCCACAAGCAATGACACAACTGCTGGCAGAACACAGAGCCACAAGTGAAATAATACTTCATTTACTTTTCAACTCCTCCTAGGCTGGGTAACAAACCAATGCAATGAAAACAGCACATAAATGTTTTTCAGTCAGTTATATGTCCACACTATAGAAAAAGATATAGAACAAAATGTGAAATTAAATGATATTACTTACTCCCTATCTTGTAGTCTTCACCAAAGTAGTGCTCCCTAGATGTTTCTGGCTTCTACATTTATGATCCTTCATCACTGGACATGCTTACACTCTGGTGGTAGGAGCTGTAGTACATATCACTTTCCATATTTTTTTTAAAACTCTAACATACCTCAACTGAAGCCAATGTAAAATTAATGATCTTAAAATGCTCCCCAAAGACAATCCAGCAAAGTTTTTGTGCAATACATGTGAAATGGTTAGAAGGCGAGAACAATCCCCCAATGAAAAAAGGCAGTAATGAAAAACTTGGGCTTTTCTACTTAGGAAAAAAGCAAGTCTGGTGGAGACCTGATGGAGGTTTATATATACAAAATGTAAAGATAGAAAGAAATGTGCACCTATCCCCCCAGGAACATTAGGTTGGCTAACAAAGATGAATTGTGACAATCAAAATTCAGAAACAAAAAAAAATACTGCTTTCTGCATCAGGCAACGTGACATTAAAATGGCCTATTGTTGAGCTGGCTGGCTGACTCAGGAGACATCTGGTTGGGACCTCCATCCCACACCTCCAGCTTATGTAGTCATGGACAAGCTGCACAGTTCCAGGAGAACCCAAGAAGAAGGGAATAGTAAACCCCTTCTGAATAGTCTCTGCCTGGAAAACCCTGAAAAGGGTCACCATAAGGCAGAACTGTCTTGATGGCATGCAATAATTATGTTGTTGTTGAAATTATTAAAGTGGAAGTTATTGTTTTTATTCATTTCTAATTATATTTCTAATTTTTTATGGTTGTTTTGCTTATCTTTTGTATTTGTAGTTAAATTTTACTATTGTTAGCCACGTAGAATCCTATTTTTCTATGAATAGCCTATAAATGTATTCAAATCATAAGTAACAAAACAGTTGAACTACAAATTCACTTCCAGGTTGTGGTGTTGGCCAATGGCATGGATGGTTTTGTCTATCTAGTGCAGTGATAGCAAACCTGGGCACTCCAGGTGTTCTTGAACTTCAATTCTCAGAAGCCCAAGTCAGCACTCCTGCTGATCAGGGCTTCTGGGAATTGTTCAATAACACCTGGAGGGCCAAGGTTCTCCACCACTGATCAAGTGCCTTTAGAGGGGAGTTAAGACAAATTCAGTAGAGAAACAGGATTCTAGACATGACAGGCCTTTGTCCTGATCTATTTGGTCAACCTTTTTAATCTCCTGGAAAGTACAAGGAAAGGCAGCCATCAGGAACTGCATGAATATTTTAAAATCAAATATATTTGTTTATTTGTTATACCACTGAACTAGTGAGTACACACTACTCTGGGCCATGTACAAGATGAATAAACCTACCAATTCCCACCTACTACATTCACTAAGCAACATAATCAAATGGCAGTACAAGCAATTCTAATGCTGCAATTTACAGAAACTTAAAATTCATACATTAGAGGATGGATAAAGGAGAGTTCTCTGGATTGATATCACATATACTTTAACTGTTGTTAGGCAAAACTAAAACACCAAATAGTTGGATTGAACACAATGAAGATTGGTAATACCTTTTTCATGGGGATGGCTTTGAATCTGCTCTGGGGTTTAGTCTGAATTTTGTAGAAGCTATCCATGGTGCTGAAGTCTTTGTCCAAAAGAGAGTCAGCAGTTGACCAGTACTCTAAAGTTTGGGCTAAACCCCAAATTTAATTGACCACTGGAATCATCAGCCACCACTGATTTTTATATATATATATATATATATATATATATATATATATATATATATATATATATATATATATATATATATATATATATATATATATATATATATATATATATATATATATATATATATATATATATATATATATATATATATATATATATTTTCAAACCTTCATTCATTGCTTTTCTGCCCACACCTATTTACAGCAAGATAACAGAACTCCCTACATTGGCCCCTGAAGGAGTTAAGAAACCAGTGCAGATGGTAAGCCATTGAGATAGAGACAATGTCAATTCTATCAGCGATAGTCAAGTACTGAAGCCTCACCAGCAAACTATGCAAGGAGGTAGTAATACTTAGGCAAGGCTCTTTATAATATTAATAATAGTTTGAATTGTAGAGGGCTGTGTTGAATTTTCTGTTAAACTATTTCTTATCAGGTCAAAGTAAATTGCAACTCTTTTGAGATATATCTCACTGATAGTGAGAAGAAATCCTGTCATTCAAATAATCCTTGTTAATTGCATTAATTGTTTTTCAGTGAGTTGTTTCAATCCAAATCATAACCCAAGCCAACTCCAGCTAGACTAGGAAGATCTGACAAGAACATAGCCCTATGATGTTATGCCTGCAGGCACTTTCCATATATCCATTTTTGCAGCAGTTACAAAAGCCAGAGAAATGTGAGGTTGTCCCTTGAGAATGTAATGGGGCCATATCAATTTCATGAATAAAGTCAAACTATGCTAAGCATATCACATACTTCCTTTGTTTGTTAAGCACATTTACACAGTCAAAAATGAGATTAAGTTGGTTTGGAATGATTGTAAATAAACCTACCACACCATGTCATCCATCTTAATTTTATTCCAGAAAACTATAAAACACATTGTTTTTCCTAATTTATGCCAGACATGTTTACTCCATGGGTACAAGGAATGTTTTTACCTAGACCTTGATCTTTCCCATAATTCAACAAAAAGCACCTCTCTGTTATATTGAGGTTTGGGGAGCATCATCCATCCTTCAACATACTATCAGCTAAAGATGCCACAGTAATCCATTTCTGATGGAGCTGTTGTTCCACTGGTACAGGAATAGCTGAACCCTCTTTACAACAAATTGAATCCAAATTATTGGGCTATGCTATTATGCAAGGGACTGTGGTGGCTTAGTGGTTAATATGCTGCAGCCGGACCAACTGCCCGCAGCTGCGAGGACCAGGGCGGGCTTCAAAACCCCACCGCCGATGCCGAAGAAGAGCCAGCTTCACTCGCCCGGCAGCCGGCTGGACCAACTGCCCGCAGCTGTGAGGACCGGGGCAGGCTTCAAAAGCCCCCCCCCCCACCGTTGCCGCAGGTGTTTCGGGACCAGCCCCCTCCCGGCCCCTGACTCTCCTCTTGGCCAGCTGGGCCTTGAGGGGAGATGGAGAACAGCTTTTCGGGTCGAATAATTGTGGGCGAACCCAAGGCCCCGCACTCCTTCCCCTCGGCTTGACCAGATGATGGGGAATTGGGAGCACCGGAGCCAGGGCTCTACAAAGACGTTGAGCTTTGGGAGCTCCGTAAGCCCCAGCTCAGTAGGGATTGTGGGGATGTGAGGGATGGGGATTTTTGTCATTTAGGGTCGCTGCATATTTACTGTATATCTAGTGCCATTGTATATTTATTGTAATTGCATTTATTGCTTTTTTCTGGATTTCTTGAACTTTTGGCATTCTATTGTGCATTTACTTATTTTGTATATTGGTGTGGATTGTATTGTATTTTGCTCATGTACACCGCTTTGAGTCACCCATGTGGGTAAAAAAGCGGTATATAAATTAAACATCAAATCAAATCAAAACTTCACTGAAAGGTCAGCAAGTCAGCAGTTTGAGACCCGCAGTTTGAGATACCTGCACAACGGTATGAGCACCCATTTCTGTCCTAGCTCCTGCCAACCCAGCAGATCAAAAGCAAGAAATTGCACTTCTGTGGAAAGGTAAACAGCGTTCCATGCACTCCGGTGTCTAGTCATGCCTGCCACATGTCCACGGAAATGTCTGCAAATGTCTGCAAGCACTGGCTCTTTGACTATAAACAGAGATGAGCACTGAACCCTAGAGTTGGATACAACTGGCTTTCGAGCAAGGGCGACCTTTACCTTTACTATTGTATTATGTAGGCAAAAGTTGTTTTAAGGCAATATTAGAGGTACTCTAACTGGAATATGTCAAATTCTATGCAATTTCTTACCAATTCAAAGTGAGAAGACAAGTATTGTTTTGTTCCCAAATATGAGGAAACTAGTAAAAAAAGAAGCTGAAAGGGAAAATTGAGAGAGTCCAAACACTCCAAGAGGCATGGAGGCTGTTTACAAAAACAATAACAGAGGCCCAATTGGAATGCATACCCAAAAGGAAAAAGGGCACTGCCAGGTCCAAAAGGACTCCAATGTGGCTTACAGGAGCTGTTTGGGAAGTGATCAAGAGCAAGAAAAGCTCATTTAGAAGATGGAAGGCTTGTCCGAATGAGGACAGCAGGCAGAAACATAAATTCTGGCAGAACAAATGCAAGGCAACAATCAGGAAAGCAAAGCAAGACTTTGAGGAGCATATAGCTAAAAATACTCAGAGAAATAACAAAGACTTCTTTAAGTACATTAGAGGTAAGAACCCAACTAGGAAGGCCATTGGACCATTAGATGACAATGGAAGGCAAGGGGTTATTAAAGAGGAAACAGAGATTGCAGAGAGACTCAATGAATTCTTTGCTTCAGTATTCACTGAAGAAGACAGAGACCACATGCCCAAAACAGAGCCTATCTTCGTAGGGAGGGAAACCGAAGAATTAAGCCAGATAGAAATAACCAGGGAGGAGGTCCTTGCATGTCTTGTTAAACTAAACACTAACAAATCACCAGGACCAGATGTCATCCATCCATGAGTTCTCAGGGAACTTAAAGATGAAATTGCTGATCTCCTAGCCAAAATATATAATCTTTCCCTCAAATCAGGCTTTGTGCCTGATGACTGGAAGGTAGCGAATGTAACACCAATTTTCAAAAAAGGATCCAGGGGTGATCCAGGAAATTACCGACCTGTCAGTTTGACATGTGTCCCAGGTAAAGTGATGGAAACCATCCTAAAAGATAGGATTAATAGGCACATAGAAGAGAAGGCACTGCTAAAGGAGAGCCAACATGGCTTTTACAAGGGCAAATCATGCCTCACTAATCTGTTGGAATTTTTTGAGAGTGTCAACAAGCATGTGGATAAGGGGGATCCATTTGACATTGTTTATCTGGACTTTCAGGAGGCTTTTGACAAGGTCCCACACCAAAGGCTCTTGAATAAACTTACCAGTCATGGAATAAAGGGACAGGTCTTGTCCTGGATCAGCAACTGGCTAAGGGACAGGAAACAGAGGGTAGCACTAAATGGACACTTCTCCAAGTGGAGGGAAGTAAAGAGTGGGGTCCCCCAAGGTTCAGTACTGGGACCCCTGCTTTTCAACCTCTTCATAAATGATCTAGAGGTAGGAGTAAAAAGCAAGGTAGCCAAATTTGCTGACGACACTAAATTATACAGGGTAGTGAAAACTGTGAGAGATTGTGAGGAGCTCCAGAGGGATCTCTTCACACTGGGGGAGTGGGCAAAACAGTGGCAAATGAGCTTCAACATTAGTAAGTGCAGAGTGATGCATATTGGGGCAAAGAACCCCAATTACATTTATAAACTGATGGGGTCTGAACTTTCTGCGACAAACCAGGAAAGGGACCTTGGTGTCCTGGTGGACAACTCAATGAAGGTGTCAACCCAGTGTGCCTCAGCAGTGAAAAAAGCAAACTCAATGCTAGGGATTATTAGGAAGGGTATAGAAAATAAGTCACCAAGTGTCATTTTGCCTCTTTATAAATCTATGGTGAGGCCCCATCTGGAATACTGTGTACAGTTCTGGTCGCCATACCTCCAGAAGGATATGATAGAGCTGGAAAAAGTGCAGAGGAGGGCAAACAGAAGGATTAGGGGACTGGGACACCTTCCTTACCATCTGAGGCTGCAATGGTTGGGCCTCTTCACTCTTGAACGACGGCATCTAAGAGGTGACCGGATTGAAGTTTATAAAATCATGCACGATGTGGACAAAGTAAATAAGGAAAAATTGTTTTCCCTATCGCACAAAACTAGAACTAAGGGGCACTCCATGAAACTTTTGGGTACTAGTTCTCAAACAAATAAGAGAAAGTACTTTTTCACCCAGAGGATTACTGGTCTATGGAATTCCCTGCCAGAAGAAGTGGTGACAGCTGTCAGTCTTGAAAGCTTTAAGAAAGGATTAGACAAGTTCATGGAGGACAAGAGTATCAATGGCTATAATTATGGATACTTAAGGACAAGCTCCGGGTTGGAGAGATAGGCAGGATATCTCTCAATGCCATTTCCAGGGAATCCTAAGCATGTGAAGGCATCTGCTTGGGAATCCCCTGAAGGAAATGGTGAGCCATTGTGTGAGACAGAATGCTGGACTGGATGGGCTGTGGCCTGTTCCAGCAAGGCTGTTCTTATGTTCAGTTTTCTAAGCATCCATCTCAGCTATCAGAAAAAACAGTAAGTCCTTGTACTCTCATATGATCTGGACAATTCAGTACAGTTCACCTCCTTTATCCATGGGGGAAATATTCCAAGACCTACTGCTGATACCTGAAACTGCAAGTAACAAAGAACCCTACAATGCAGACTGTGGCCTCTAGTGACCAAATCTGGTAATGCAGGAGAACTGTCACTGTCAGGATCTGAGGCAGTTTCCAGAGCTCCAGCCACTAGGAAGGCAGCTCCGATTAAAGTCACAGCCTGTTGCAGCTGCTAGGACCATGATGAGCTCCACCTGAGAGCCCTGGGAGAGGAGCTACATAAGTATTGATTTTTCCGCCCGGAAGCTGCCACAGCAACAAATACCTCTAGACTTGTTGTGCCTTATATGGATCTTCTTCCTGTCTTGCGCCAGTCTTGAAGGTATCCTGCTTTGGTTGTTTCCTTGTTGGTCTGATGCCTGTCCTGTTTGGATTATGCCTCCTCTACTCAACTAGCCTTGCTCCCTTGTCTGTTCCTGGCTTTGACTTTGGACTTGGATAAGTTTTGCTGTTGGACTTTTAGTTTGATTGCCCTGGATCCTGGTGCTTCTGCTTTTAGCCAGCTGCCTACGTCCGGACTCTGACAATTACCCTTATACAGCAGAAAATGTTGTTTTCTGGAAAAACTCCTCTTAATTTCCCAATAGCATCTAATGAAGGAATTCACCTTCCCATATTGATCCCAGTTACAGACATCTGGCCCTTTTTTCTGTTGGTTTAAAAAGTGCTTGTTTTTGATCAGCTACACTAGACAGACCAGGTTTCCTTTGGTAGAATAAAGTTAAGATCAGATAGCAATCTCTGCAGTTTATTTATTCTTGCCTGCTTATTTGACCTACAGAAAACCATATTCCAAAACATTTCTTTTACTCCTTGAACATGGAGAAGTAGTCTGCAAACATACAGTATTTACAAATATATGTCTCAAACCACCAGGGAAACGATGCCATTTACTGATCTGCCATTTATTTCTGTCTTACAAACACACAGATACGCAAATTGTTCAAAAACACAAGGCTATTAAAGACAATCTATGGATCACAAGGAACATGACTAGGCAAATTAGAATCTTTCAAGGAAACAGAAAGGCTATACATATCCCATTTGTTCTTTGGCTACCTCAACATATATACTTTCAGCACTTTAGAAATGAACAGCATGCTTGACTTAAATACTTCAAAGCTACAGAAGCATCTTTATCATCTGTCCAGAATTTACTTTATGATCATCACATTATCATGATAAATGTAGGAGTTGTAGCATAAACACAAACACACTACAGTAAAACCCTGGTTTACGTTTGCCATGGTTTACGACAACAAATTCCTTGAAAATAATGTCCCAGTTAACGATTATTGTTCACCTTACGACCAGAAATTAGACCACCAGCACCATTTTAGACTCTAAAATGGCAGCCCTGTGCCATTTTAGACTCTAAAACAGTGCCTGCCCCCGACCACCAGAAATCGTGATGCATCACTTACCATGGTGGTGGCAGTGGCATTTGTGTTGCTGTTTCCACAGTGCCTACCACTTCTACCGGCAACAGGAGACTGTGGGGACCATATCCGCTTGCTTCTGGTCTTTGTCCAAGCTCCCTGCGCAGTGCTACAGCTGGGAACGTGCACCTGGGCCATAACCAGGAAGTTCCAGAGGTGCTGTAGCACCACACAGGGAGCTCGGACGAAGAAAGGAACCAAGAGGATATGGTCCCCACATTCTCCCGCTGCTGGTAGGGGTAGGGACTGGGCTCCCCTGGTGGCCAGACAAACCACTCAGGAAGAAGCAGCGGCATGGAATAGATAGGGAGATCACTTCATCCCTTTTGTGTCCCTTCCCCCCGCATCTCAATCAATCAATCCCGCACCTCGATCGATTGATCGATCGATCGATTGATCGATCGATTGATCGATCGATCTCCACCATTGGTGGTCAGCTGGGGAGGAGGGGTTATTCTTCGGGGCTTACCCTTTCTCTCCTGCACCTCAAGAACTCCTCCTCTTCTCTCACTCCAGCCGCTAATCAACTGGGGAGTTCGATCAATCAAGGTGTGGAGGTGTGGGATAAAAAAGGGGTAAGTCCCTTAAGAACACCCCCTTTTCTCCACTCCAATCCTCCACCAGCTGGTGGGATCAACCAAGGGCTGGTGAATGATCGTGTCCGGCATTTTTTTTTTTGGATTTTTTTTTGGGGGGTGTATTTTTTATTATTTTTGGTCTGGTAGGGGCTGCTTTTAAAATTTTCAATGCATTCTTATGGGAAAATGTGCTTCAGTTTCTGATTGATCCGGTTTCCGACGAAAGCAGTTGGAACAGACCACAAATGTAAACCTGGGGTTTTACTTTAATTTTCCCTTTCAAGGGCATAGGAATTTAGAAATATATTGCTTTGGCTGGATCTGTTCCCTGGGGGCTTTGCAGAAACAGGAAGTACCCCCTCTCTCTGGTGGTACAGTGGTTAAAATACTGTACTGCAGCCAGAATGTTGTGAGTTCAATCCTGACCAGGGCTCAAGGTTGACTCACCCTTCGATCCAAGGTTGGTATAATGAGGACCCAGCAGGTTGGGGTAAAAATGCTAATTAACTTGTGAACCACTAAGCACTATGAAGTGGTATATAAGTTTGATTGCTATTGCTATTTCTCTCTCACACACACAAACACACTGTTTCTGGTCATTTTTAGCAGTTGCAGCTCTCTATCCAATATCTCATACTGTTCCCAAGGACTCCCAAACTGCAAAAACAACTTTTCAGAAAATAAAAAGAGGTGCTATGGGCAAGGGCCAAAGAAAAAATAATTATTTGCCAAAGCAGAATTACTCTCTTCCAGCACAGAGACCCATGCCATTATAGCTTTTAAAAAAATCTAAAATAAACGACCAAAAAGCCATTTCAGGCTGCCGCCGCCGCCACCGCCATCACCACCGCCACCGCCACCACTGCCACCATTCTAGTTTGCAAGCTTCTTTTAATCCCTTTAACAGAAACACTCTTCTTTTTCTTTATTTCTTCCTCCTTATATGTTCAACTGGTATCCCCTACTGCATTTCTAGATGCTGACCATGCCTGGCCATGTTCACAGAATGCTATTACTTTTATCCATGTTCTGTTTTTCCTTCTCCTGCAATTCCTCTACTTTTTAAGGTCACAAAAATCCCCTAAAGCCATGAAACCTATCTACTGGATTTGAAATTGTTTGTGTGTCATGACAGTCTTACAAAAATAACCCAACCTTTATCTGGAAATACTAAAGTAATTAGTGTAGAACTGGGTGGCCAAACTTTTTGGGCTGTGGGCTGGTCATGTGGTTGAGCGGACCAGTCACGTGGTTCCTCCCACTGGAAGTAAAAGTAAAACACACCCGTGCATGTGCAAAATGCTGCCATAAAAGCATTTACAACAGTGGCAGATGCATTTATGGCAGCGTTTTGCGCATGTGTGGGCACATTTTACTTCTACTTCCAGGAGCAGCAAGGGTGGTGTGGGCTGGATTATTAGGCAGTGCGGGCCATAGTTTGGGAACCCCTGGTGTAGAAGATTAAACAAGAATGTGTCTGAAAATGTTATTTCCACAAAGCTCATCTGTGCTTAATTTGTAATGTAAGATTTAAGACTTTATTCCAAAACTTATTTTTGCATACTTTCTGTTCCATTAGCAGAACATATTTCTATCAACCAATTTTCATTTTTAATTCATGAACAGATGAAGAAACTTCTGAAAGGGTATTTAAAAGATAATGTAGGCCCTAAACAGATTATTTCCATGTAATTTGCTTGTCCTCTCTAGCATCCACTGCCTTCCCCCACAAGCAAAAATGTGGAAAGGAAAAGAAATGGAGAATTCCATCCCTTATTCTTCTGCTGTTGTGCAAATCTTTAGTGCAACTATATATGGAATACTATATGCAGTTCTAGTCTCCACAACTGAAAAATAATATTTTACTGCTCTAAAAGGTGCCTCAAAGAGCAGCACTAATAGCCAAATAGCTGCAGCAATTCTCTTATGAGTAATCATTGCAATGCTATGTTTTAACTAAGAAAAAGGGTGAACCAGAGAGGATGTGAATTGAGACGGTCAGAAAAAAGGACTTCTTCACAGAGAATATCATTAAATAATGTAATTTGGTAGAAAAGATGTAGTAACTGCCAGAGAGCTCTAAAATGGATGAGATAAATTTATTGACAATAAGACTATTAATCAATAGACTGAAGAAAGCCTTACTATTCTTGTACCAAATCCAAAAATATCTTTAGAATAAATTCATGATTTCCAAAAGGTTCCATTAAGAGCTCTGCATAGGTTTTCTAACCTAAAGGATATTTCTATTATAGAATCAATCCATTTCTTGCAAGGTCCTCCTTTTTTGCTCTAATAATACCTAACTCGTTAGCTAATATCTCTTTATTAGCACACTAAAATTGTCTGGCCAGACATCCCGCTATGGTAATGGTGTAGACTGTATAGCCAGCAACTCACCCTGAGTGTTGAGTGGTGTTAAATAACCTGACTTCCTAAAAGGCCACTGGCTACAGGTAGATGAGCTCCTCTAGGTGGGATATAATCCCCTTAGTGGAGGAAATGCCACTGGAAACCATCATATTGAGCCCAACAGCAAAATGAGTAGAGCAGGAGCCACTTCACTATTCTGATTCCCAACAATCATGTAAGTGGAAGAGGCCATGCCAAATGGACTGGCTGTGAAGGCACACCTTGTTAATATCCTCAAGGCTGTGACAGTCCATTGCAGTCCCTGTGTTAAATCCTGCATGTCTCTTTTCATACATGCCACAGGAGATGGTTCTGTGATCACAGTGTGTGGGTCACTTCATAGCAAGCTGGGGTCTACCTTAAACAAAGTCACACTAATGGCATTTTTCCTGTCACCAGGAAAAATGTATACTCAGATAAGAGTAGCAGTCACCGCCACTGAAAGCACACTAATGTATCATCAACAGTTGGTCCTTCAAGTTCTTCAGGAATCTCTTTCAAAGCTAGCCATTGTAGAACTAGCTTGTGGAGAAAGTGTAAAAATTATCCTGGCCAGATTTTGACACTTCAGAATCTGTAATGAAAAATCCAAAGATTCTTCAACCATGTAGAGTTAGTCCTAAATAGTGGCTTTCATCTTAGAGGATATAAAATCAATTTTCATTCCCTATGGAGAAGACAAAAGCCTTCTCCACTACCTTGTATGGGACCATACATCTCATGTTTGGCTGGGATATTTGTCAAATTGAATATACGTATAACTTTAATACATACCTAGAGAATCCTAGGTGTCTGGCCACGTTATCCTGCTATGATATTAGAATAGACAATATTGCCAGCTATGAAACACGTTGGCAAAGTCCACAGAGAAGAGTGATGATCCCCAAGTGGATTAAATCCCACTTGAATCCATCATGATGGAGGGCAGCAGCTTGAGGGTTGAGGAGGACTTTGCATTCCAAAAGGACTCAGGACCAGAAAGTGACTCACAGAGCTAGATCAGGGTGTCACGCTGCAATGCAGAAGGCAGATGAAAGGCCAAGGCATTATATTCACAGGACAGTGTTCTTGGCTGATCGGCATGATGATCGCCAATATTCGGAATTGGATACGGTATAAGAAGAGGAAGAAGGTATATTATAATACTGCTATCAACTGCAAACTGCCACTAAATAATGATGTGGTGGCCACGTTACTAGGTGTGTGTATGTATGTATGTATGTATGTATGTATGTATGTATGTATATATATATATATATATATATATATATATATATATATATATATATATATATACACACACACACACACACACACACACACACACACACACACACACACACACACACACACACACACACCAACATGTTTTCTGGTTTTCACGCAAAATGCTCCTGTGAAAAACTATTATCTTTCTTCTTATGAAGCAAAACATACACACATAAGATCCAAAAAAGGACTGGCTCACTATTAAAAAAACATAAATATCTGATCCTTTCCCTCCTATTCCCCCCGCTACTCAAAGCGAATTCACTTTTCACCTGCAATATTTGTATATTATTTTCTGGAAGCAAAGGACAATTCTGAGTAGAAAAATTGACAGAGAAGGAAGAGGTAAGCAAGATAGTATGCACCCCGGAAATGATCTCTTTCAGCTTCTGCCTTCTATAAGAAGGTATAGGGTCATAAAGACCAGGACCAGCCGCTTGAGAAATAGTTTCTACCCAAAAGTGGTTCTGGCTTTGAATGCAGTGCAATTCAGTCTATAAGGGAGCTTCTGTATATAGTTTTTAGTTTTTAGAGTTTTAAGAGTTTTAGAGCTTTTAGGGGTTAAATGTGTATATGTGGGGTGGGAGTATGTTGATAATTTTGTATAGTTGTATTTTGTTTAGGTTTTGTTGGGTTGATAAGTGGTTTTTCCCCCCAATCTCGTTGTTCCGTGCAGGACAATGACAATAAAGATTTATCTATTTATCTATCTATCTTATGCTGTTTTCAGTTGTCTTTTATCTAAACTAACCAGGAGATTCACTCATATCTTCTGTGTTATATTTTCTAGCTGCAGGTAAGAAATACTGAGGCTGTGCAATGCTATATATAAATACTAGCATATTTTGCCCGGCCTTGCTGGGCAGTTTTTGTGTGTGTGTGTTTTTGGTTAGGGGTGGTTTGGGTGGTGGTGATTTGAATTTGTGGTTTTTGAATTTATTTGACTTATTTTATTTATTTTTATTTGGATTTTTAAAATATTTTTTGACTGTTGCATACTCTTCCGGCCTCTAGGTGGGGCTGTGATTAAGAGTACTGCGATTGTCTTTCTTTCTTCAGTTCTGTTGCGGAGGCATGGAAGGAGGACGTCTTTTGTAAGTGCTCTTGATTTATTATTTTATTTTTATTTTGTTTTGTTTTGTTTTTGTGGTGCTGGGCTGGGGGGTTTAAGTACAGAGTTTCTACTTAAACCCCCCAAAGTGTTTTTGCTTGTTCTTTTGTATTTATTTTGAATTTTAGATGTGTTTTTATGTTTTGGATATTTCTGGTTGTTATTTATTTATTTTATTTTTTCCGTATTTATTTTTTTAATTTGTGATATTGTTTGTTGAGTTAGGTATTTTCATGTTGTAGATAGGTGTTTTTAGTGAGTTTTCATGGTTTTTCGTTAGTCTTTGGTATTTCAGGTGTTGTTTGTTGAGTTAGTTGTTTATTGCTTTATTGTTTACTGGGTTTATTTGATTTACTTGTTTATTCATTTGTGTTTTTTTATTTTTGATGGTTGACCTTATGTTAAACTGTTTTTGTTTTGTTGTGGTTGTTTTGTTCTGGATCCGGCCTGTGACAGCCTGTCTGTCTTTTCCGCTTTTCCCCACTGCTGTTTCAAAATTAGGTTTCGATGCAACGATGGGGAAAATGAACAGCCGGCAGTCAGCTCGCTCTTCACCTGGTAAGGTTCGTTAGTTCGGTCGGGGGAGAAGAAGGCAGAGAAGAGCTATCTGCTTCACAATGGTTCTCTCCTCTCAGCCTCCTTTTCCTCAGCTTACCTAACGGGTGATTGGCAGGCAATGATCCGTAAGGGGTGGTGCTCTTCCTTGCGGATTGCTGGCTGCTGCTTTTCTATGACCTCCACCACTGCTTTGTGCTAGTTTTCGAAACTGCGATGTGGGTAGTACAAATGCAGCAACCAGTCATTTGGCAGGGATTGTGCTTCCCCTGATGAAGTGCTGCCTGTTGGTGGTTCCCACCGCTTCAACTTACCTTGAGGGCAGCGATGGTCTCGCTGTGTCTTCGGCGAGGTAGCGGGAAGGAGAGGGAGTCCCTCTTTTCCCCATTGCTCCGGGAAAGAAGGTCAACGGTTGTCTCACTGTGGTTTTTGCATGTTTGGGTTAGCAAGGCCGTGAGGCATTGCGTCCGCCTGCAGCGGCCTTGCAATCTCATTGCGTGAGGCGTTATTTTATTTTATTTTTCACGCTCTGGCTTTTTCAATGTTCTACGTGCTCGCACCCTTCAGCCTGATTGGCTGAACTAGTCACAGCGTGGAGGATGCTGGGATTGAAGTTGTCTGTCTTTTGGTCGTGTTCATACAGCAGCTTTTTTTCCAGGGCTCGTGGGAAAAGAGCCAGCCTATGTAGCTTTGATCAAGCTACAGAGTCCTTAAGTGTCACAGTAATTAGGGGATGGTAACCTACTTCTGAGTATACCTTTAAAAAAACCTAGAAGGTGTCACCATAAGCTAGAGTTGACTTGATGGCACATAATTACTATTATGTTACATACAGTAATACCTCATACAAAGTCCGCTTCATACAACATCGGATTCATACAACATCGCCTAATTCCTTGAAAAAAGTTGCCTCATACAAAGTCGTGCGACTTTGTATGAGGCATTGGGGTTTTTCCAGTTGCATTGTGCCTGGGCAGTATAAAAGGCAGGACACATGTGTGCATTGCTCTTGTGGGTTTTGCATGAGGCGAAGCGTGTTTAGGAGTGGTTTTGAGCACGATTTTGGATTTTTTTCATCATAATTTTTAGAAGCATTCCTGGGATTTTTGAAGCATTCTTCAGGTTCTTGGACAATCAGGGTTGTTTGACATGTTTTTGTAATTTTTTAGCCTTTAGATAATGATTTCTTAAAGTTCTGTCAGTTTCCTGTCTGTTTCCTTGACTTTGCCCTGAAGTCTGTGCTGTTACAGTACAATGTATCTCTATGGAAACGACGTTGTATGAGGCATCGCGGCAAGGATTTCGACGTTGTATGAGGCATTGTGGCTAGGATTTTGCATGCCTCATACAAAGTCCAAATCTGTATAAAGTCCAAACTTGTGGAACCAAGTTTGGACGTTGTATGAGGTATCACTGTACATCTCTGCTATATATAATCCAAATCCATTTTGTAATACAGTATAAGTGGAAACTTGCATGAACATTAAACTACTGGTTGGTTCAATTAAAAAGCAATCTTTAAAATGTATTAATGCATTTATAAATATTTATATTTATAGGTACTATCAACTGATAAGCTTACAAGTATTAATGTTACAGAAAGAACATTAATTCATGAAACTGGGCCAATAGTGAATTACTCAGAGGAATAAGAAAATAAAGAGAGAATCAGAGACCAAAGAAATAAATTATTCTAGTTTTGCCCATGGCAGACACAAATTAGTCATTTCCCTCCATCTATTTAAAGAAGCTTTCTGGGCTAGTAAAGAATTTCAGCAGACTGGCAATGCACATTTTTTTACCAGCATTGTCCCTGTACAAAAACAAAACTTGCTATTATTTCAGCCTTATTTGCCTAAACTGCCTAAGGGGGGTTTTCACAAGATGCTTGCTCTATTAGCTGCCTTCTTAACTATACTTGATGTGGGGGATAATTCAGTTCCCTAAAAGCAACAGATAAATTGCAAAAGGAATCTTATAGTTACAGTTGGTCTTCTGATTTCTTATTTAAACAGCCTTCTTACCCATGATTTGCTCCCCCAGGTGTTTTAGACTACAACTCTCATCTGTCCTAGCTGACACTGCTTATGATCAGAGATGGTAGCAGTTGTAAGCATCTGGAAAGAGCCAACTCAGGGAAACAAGCCTTATATCAGTGGTTCCCTACATGGGGCACATGCCCCACAGGGAGACTTCAATTCCCAGAAGCCTAAGTCAGCACGTTGGCTGATCAGTGCTTTGAGAATTGACTTAGGCTTCTGGGAATTGAAGTCCAAAAACCAAAGGTTGGGGAAAACTGTGTTAGATTATAATCTGCAAACAAGGAGATATATTCAGCAAAATAAAGTTATACTATTTGAATTATTTATAGAAATATAAATGGGTATCTATGAGCATAGAAACCCCCAACACAGTTTATGAGAGCTGTAATCCAAAACATGTGGGAGAAGCCATGATGGAAACATTTTCATAGAGAAGAAACAACAGAATTGACCTTCATTTTCAGAGTGAAGTTGGTGAGGCTAGTCTTGATAGGATGTGGAATAAAGTGTCAGAGTTCCCACTAGTGTCAGCAGGCAGAATGTGGAGAGATAATCTGAAGAACACCACAGGTTGCCAAACTTATTAGAAAAGTTCAAAGGAGAAGCCAAGCATGTCAAACCAGCCCCAAGTCAGTACCTAAGAAAGATGCAATAGAAATTGTTTTGAGGAGCACTCAAGGTACAAGTTATTGACCTAAATTTGCCTTTATAAAGGGAAACGCCAATGGAAACCACACAGCCAGAATCTGGGGTGGTTCACTTGACTTCAACACAGTGTGCCACCTACTGACATTGTCTCATGTTTTGAAGGCAGTCTTGTAGTACAGAGTCAGAAACCAGCCTCTCGATGTTATTGAAAACATTACGGTAGGTCGGTAAAGCAATCTGTCTCTTCCTCACTCACATTATACTTCAATAATTATATTTTAAGAATTAACAAGAAGAAATCAGTGGCTTACTCCGAGTAAGGAGTAATGATTACTTGCTTTAAGTGGTGGTTTGTGAGGGGAACCCTACAAATCACAAAAGAAACTCTAACACCTAAGGCACGAAGCAATTTATGTTAAATTCTGTTGCTGTACAATAGGAAACGGGACTGCAGTGGCTCAAGTGGCTAAGATGCTGACTGGGAGGTGGGAGGTCAGCAGTTCGATTCCCGAGTACTGCAGGACGGATTGAGCTCCTGTCTTTGTCTCATCTCCTGCCAACCTAGCAGTTTGAAAGCAAGAAATTGCAAGTGGATAAATAGGGATCACTTCAGTAAATAGCGTTCCGTGTGCTCCGGTGTCTAGACATGCCTGCCACATGACCACGGAAAGGTCTGCTCTGGCTCTTCAGCTTTAAAACAGAGATGAGCACAGAACCCTATAGTTAGATATGAGTGGCTTTTGAGAAAGGGAAACCTTTATCTTTACCTTTACAATAGAAACACTATTGTACGGGAATAGTGATGGCAGGTAAAGGTCACCCTTGCTCAAAAGCCAGTCGTATCCAACTCTAGTGTTCAGTGCTCATCTCTGTTTATAGCCAAAGAGCCAGCACTGTCTGCTTCTGCAGACGTTTACATGGTCATGTGGCAGGCATGCCTAGAATGCACGGAATGCTGTTTACCTTCCCATCGAAGTGGCCCCTATTTATCTACTTGCATTTTCTTGCTTTCAAACTGTTAGATTGGCAGGAGCTGGGACAGAGACAGGTGCTCAAACCATCATGCAGTACCTGGGTATTGAATGCTGACCTGCTGCATTCCAGTCAGCAAATTAACCCCTTGAGCCACTGCAGCCCCGATGGCAGGTCTAAACAGTGAATTATGTTGAAGATATACAAACAGAGGTCTGTAATACATCTGGGGCAGTGGTTCCAATGTAGGACATATCAATTCCCAGAAACCTAAGTCAGTACATTGGCTGATCAGTGACTTAGGCTTCTGGGAATTGAAGTTCAAAACCCAGTTTGGGAAACACTGCTCTAGAGTTAGGAATGTGGCAGCCCCCTTACATATGTAAACATATACTACTCCCTATAGATTAGGCGTTCGCAACCTACAGCCTATGGGCTGGATCCGGCCCATGACAGCAAATCATCTGGCCCACAGTGACGACCCTGGAAGCGGAAGCAGATGCATTTATGACAGCCACATACATGCATGCGCATAGATGCCCATACATGTGCAAACGTGCCAGCTGCGGTTTACTGCAGCATTTACAACAGGAGGAAACCAGTTGTCTGAGGGGGAGTGGTCTGGCCAGTGGTGCAAAAACCTTGAGAACCTTTGCTATAGATGTTTTGATAAGTAAGGGGGCTGCTGTTAGATAGGATAAAAATATCACACTAAATGTCTATGTTAATAGAAATAAATTGCATGTGTGCATAAGTATTTATGGATTTTTTTTCTCTCTTAATGTTGAGAATTTGCTATCTTGTTCTGGTAATAATGTCAGAATAAGTTGTTGCTTAGGGCAGCAAATTCTGTTTGTCTTAAGCTAAGGGTGTTTTGCTTTTTACCTCTTGCCCGAAATAATTAATATAAATTAATTCCAATCTCCCTGTTCCCTCCTCCTTATTTCAGCTTTGGAAGCTCCTTTGCCCTGGGGAAGCCTTAAGGAGACTCGGGAAGATGGCAGTGATTAAGTGGTGACTTTTGATTGTTTCAGCTGAACTGAGAGTGGGGCAGATAGGAAGCTTTAAATTACTTTAAATTAAAAAAAAAACATCCTGCCATCCTGATGTAGTTCAGGTTGACTGAATTGTACAAGCAGGATTTTCCCCACACCACACCTCCACATCTAAGCAGCCCAGTTTGGCATCTAAATCTGTTGCACTCGGACAGGAACAAAAAACCTACTGCTTCAAAATGACGCGGTCTGCAGTTAGGCTTAATACAGTGAGGTCCCATTTTCCATACAAAGCTGAAGTACTTGATACTCCAGATAGATGTTGTATTTCAGACCTTGGATTCTTCCTCTTGGGGATGGGGAGGGGCACATGGCCATTGGAAAGTAAGAAAAAGTCAGCCTCCTCTGCAGTTTGGCCTAAGATTACTGAACTACCCAGCAGGGAAAAAAACACCAACCTGTCTCTTGATCATTTCTTCTTCTATATCTAGCCCAATTGTGAAACTGCCAAAATGAAGGCACATTTGGTTAGTTCATTCTGCAGTTCCTTTCGCCTGACCTAGTGTAAAAAAAAAAAAAGATTAGGCAGCAAAACAAGATTGCCGTTCCCAGGGTATGCCCGATTGTGGTTCAAAAATACCACAATCTTCAAGGAGGCTCTTTCTGTGTACTCCCTCTTGATCACAAATAATCTGGGACTGATTTCTCAGCTCTTCACTGCTAGGTTGACAGGGTGTCACCAGCATATTTAAACCAAAGTCAGCAGAGCAGGTCAGCATTAAAACAGAGGAAAAATTGAGGGGGTTCTGCTTTGCTGATGTGAACTAACATTGTTACATATCACATTACTGGTTTCAAAGGAGCCATGTTCACACTTGTTGGAAATGACAATCACAACCTCCTGCATGATACTTTGTGTGAACAGGGGAAAGCTGAGGTGTACAGAAAGTGAAATTACAATGCATATATATCGTTTGTCGAGCTCCCTATAATCCCAGCATGAATAATTTCTAACGTTTGACTTGGTGCATCTTGTTAGACTCATACTACAAGCCAATGCACACTTGCTAAATCCTACCATATACAGTAGTATCCACAACAGGACTTTCCTATGATTAATAATCCACAGAATTATGTTGCAAGGCTACAAACCTATGTCCATTAAGTTGGAAATAAGCTCTACTGAACACAATGGATCATTCACTGAAGTTAAGTATGCATAGGACTGAGTTTTCCCTCCTCCACACAGAACTCTAAAAGCAGTTTCAGATGTTTTATCAGGAAGATCATGTTCAATGACATGCTTTTTGCAGTTTTATGTTTGAAGTACTAATACGAAAAATCTCAGTAACGGTCTGCAGATGGACTATTACATAATAATGTCTTTTATTGCATTCCATGGCCAAACATAATCGAAATAATAAAAAAAGCCAAAGTTACCACTCTCGAATCTGATCATTAGCCTGGATCTTGCACAGCGTGTGTTCATTCAACAGGCACTTGGTACAATACAGTTGTACAGAAAAAGAGAGATATAATCAATTTATATACTGTGAACAATTTCACATTCTCAGGGGAATGACACTATAAATCACCCATGCTTTTTAAAAAAGTCTTCCACATTACTGCCAATATCTCTAGATAGCAGGCATGAAACAGCATACAAAAGAAAAACAAGAAGGATTGCAACAGAATAACTTAATTGGCTAAAACCGTTTAGGGAAAACGTCCTGATACCATTTGAGGAGGAGAGAAGAAGCCATCTTTTCAAACAAATGTAAGAGACAATTTCATTCTAATTGAAGAGAAAGGGAGAAGAAGAAGAAAGAAAGAAAGAAAGAAAATATTGCATTGTACATCAAGCTTTAGAAATAGAGATAAGTAGGTATTTAATGCAAGGTAATGAAAACTCATTAAACTAATTCACAAAATGTATTCCCTTTCTTTTTGCCCCATGTTTTACATTAGAATTAGATAGAACGATAATCTATTTCACTTATGTTCAGCATCTAGCATATTGTAGGCCCTATAGAAGATGATTGATGATGATGGAACATTAGGCTGTAGAATACAGTTTAATACAACTGCCCTATAGGAGTGGAAATGTAGGGGGATGTAGAGAATGTGGGTGTGTTTAATTCAGAATGAAGATTTTTAAATATTTTGATATCAGGCAGAAATATAGATACACTGGTACAACTGGAATGTGAATCAAAATGTGGGGTGGGGAATATGCCCTTGGTTTCATCTATATTCAAGAGGACCTCTGCATTCAGATTGACAGCTTATATGATACATTTACATTTTCTCACATTATAGGATATGAACAAACAGCTTTTTGTTCTTACTAACTTAGCAAAAAGGGTCAATTGACAAATTTTCATCTGTTTTATGGGCTTGATTTGGACAACAATATGCCAGCTTAATATCACATCCTACTGAAGCAGACCTTTGCTTTTGCTTTACTGTTTTTTCACATAAGTGGGGAAACATAAGTGAGGAAAGTCAGAAAGCTGCATCTTAGCTTTTTTCCAAACTGAGAAAACACAGTTAATGGCTTTCAAACAAGCAGTATATGAAGTCATAGTTTAAAACTGGAGTACAATTCTGGCTTGTTTGGTTTCTAGTTGAGACTCAAGGGGAAATACCAGTTAAATGAGATTTGATGGGTTATTTGGAGTAAAGCAGGAGCAGAGAATCTACAAGCTAGTGCACAGAACGTATCCATATTATGGTTTAAGAACAACATAGCAACATAGTCACCACTAAAGGAACTCAACTTACTCTGCTCACCAGGAATAGGATAGGGAATGTGCTCTAGGCCCAATTTCTTAACATAATATATTTCATGCAATGCATGTGCAAAAAGAACTACATCTCCTTGTAAACAAAAACATGTAAAACAGCAAAGGCAAATATTAGTGGCTTCCTCATCTTTCTTCTTTTGTGAACATTAGGTGAAAACCACAAGTGCAGGGCATTGTCTCATCTCATTTATACTTATCTTATTAAAATATTTATAAAATGACTGCAAATATAAATATTCCAAAGGCAGATCCAAAAATATTAACAATTCACTATCAAGATCCATACAAAAACCTGAACAATGCAGCGAATTAAAAGTACAGCTGTCATCAGAATGAAGAAATACTATTGCATCAGCTCAATCTGAATGTGATGAGAGTAATGATTTCCAAAAGAAAATGGAGCTGATTTTAACTTGGAGCATGTCTATGCCACATCTAGGAAGGTGTTACTCAATTTCTGCAGTTTTGTAAAGACTTAAATGTTTGAGACTACAATGTCAAGTAGAAGCAAAGCTGATTTACAGTAAAGTAGCAGCTAGAATATCTCAAATGCCTTCTGGAAAAGGTCAGATTGGCCTGTTACTTAATGATCAGTAAAGAAGAAATGATACAAATATTCATGAGAAAACATTCTGCAATTTTGGAACAGACAAGACCCTGTTCCATGTTGATAGCATCTATGGAATATGTAGCAGGGTACAGAGAAAGAGCCTCAAAAATTGTGGTACTGTATTTCTGAACCATAATTGGGCATACCCCAGGCAACAGCCACCTTGTTGTGCCGGCTAATCTTTCTCTCACACTAGGTTAATAGTTTGAATTAGGTGACAGTAGGTCATGAATCACCATTGCTATGCTATTCCTATCTAGGAAAGTTTGCAGTTAATAAATTATCATAAGGTGATAAAATGTGTTCTTGACTACCACCTTTGTTTAGGAATTTGGATGCAAAGTTCAGCCATTGATTATTCCACACTACAAAGCTGTCCTTGATAACACACATTCCCTATTTCTACATTCAGTTTGTTCATCTTCATTCAGCCCATCACGGATTCCAAGGACTAATTCAAAAGTGATTTTCATGGAAGTGAAAGAGAATTTGAGCAGTATTGAAGAAGAAAAAAGAAGCTATTTGTGGGAATATGTCCCAAAATGTTTCCTAGCTGGTAAACTCAAAAGGGTGCATGAAAAGAAAGCCAGTGACCAATCCAAGAGTACCAATTGAAATTGAGTACTAACTATCTTTATTCATCTCACAGTGAGTTACCCAGGTGAAGCTCTGTCCCAAAACTGCTGCAAGAAACAAAATGAATGAGACCTGAATCAATAAAGAATACCATTCATATCATGCAATAAGAACTGAATGAGCTGAAGATTGAGACCACACTTGTCATCACCCTTTTCCCACATTTCTGTTGCTCAGTTTAATCTGATGCCACAAAAATGGGGAAAACCAAATATCTGCTGCAGAAAGCATGTCCAGTTTGTAAAGACTCCCAACATAATTCAAAATCCAGACATGCAGATCTGGTTGGACAAGAATGTGAAGTGGCATGAAAATATTGTCTTGATTCATAATGGTTTAATTAATTTATCAAGAACCAGCATATGCTCTAGCTTATTGAAGTCCACTTCTTTTATCTCCACCAGACTCTAAATCACTGAGTCAACAATTGTGCATTCAATTAAAATTGTTCCAGTTCCATATGCTTGAGTTGAGGCGGGTGAACATACTGAGCTGGGTTCAGGCTTCCTGCCACAGTCAAAGACAACGTTCAAGGAGAAAAAGTCTGATGTTTCAAGCTCTGGTATTTTTACAAACAAACATAATCTGTACCCAAGAAAAATCTCCAAGTGTGAACAGAGGGTAAAATTACAACATACCTTAAAAACTGCTGCTGCAATCCACACATTTGAAGCCTGTTGCGCTCAGACTCCAATGTCACCTCTTGTAATTTCTTTTCACTTTCGAGTCTTAAATATCTTTCTTCTTCCAACTCATGTATCAGCTTCTCACGCTAAGAAAGAAAATAAAACAAAACTCAGAGTTTTATAAACAAGAGTAATAAACTTGATTGTAATACACAAGAGTCATTTCAAAGGAAAATCTGCTCTCATTCTAAGCGCCTTGCCATTTTACAGATACAGAAAGAGAATGATTCATTAAAGACATCAAACAAAAGAACAAAGAAATAAGTATATTATTTTCCAAAATTCCAATAATACTTTATAATACTTGGTTGGAACTGGACTTTAGAAATCCTGACACTGGGCCCAGCATGCCACTCTACAAAGGAACACCCTTCATTCCCCCAGCAGCACAACAGGCTACAACCTACATTGTCCTGATCTGTTTTCTCACAGCTGCATTTGTCCCTTTTTAAAAAGCCTCACAGTTTGTCATATAATCTCAGCCAATGACTCAGCACCACTTGTTGGGGAAGACTGGTAGGGAGAGTATTGTTCTCTTGGTCTGTGCATGGTCTGGTTGGCCACTGTGGGATGAGAAAGCTGAACTGGATAGGCCTTTCAATTGGTCCAGCCACAGGGCTTGTCTTTTAAGTTTCTGATCTCCTACTGTCAGTTCTAGTTTGGCTCTTACATAAAACATCACTCTTGGAAGAAAATTTCAAAGAACTGAAATTATCTGAAATAAGCACAGCAAGGACAAGAATGTAACTGATATCAATATGGTCATATCATGTTCATCTCTTGAATGGAATATAAGACCAAGCAAGACTTCCTTACCAATTTATGGGAGTTTGGTGTTCCTTGGGGGGGGGGGGGGAGTCCATCATCCTTGTGTGCAATGTTTGGTAACAACAAGAAGTAACACACCAAACTATATCTAGATTTTATACTTATTTATCTGATATCATGTCTCCCTAATACAATAAACCCTTTCAAAATAGAATAATTTTGTGATCATTGTTTTTCTACTGCTCAGTTCCTTTGCCCAACTTTTCTAGTTTCTTTTTCTGAACTTTGAGTATCCATTACTTCTTTTCCCAATGTCCTACTGGCCAGGAATCACACGTGCTGTGGAGAATAGGTGGAGCCTGTGACTCTGTCCCAGCTCTGGAACATTCCGAGTTTTCTATGCACATACAGGATTTAATCCATTGGTGTGCATTCACAGTGACCACAAAGGAAAAGTTTTCATTACAGAGTAACAAAGCTTTTGGGTGTTAAGCCATTATTTGTAAAAATCTTGAAATTATAAATTTATAACAGCAGTAAACAAGAAACTGAAAATATAAGCATTACAAGGTAAGAAAATAATTCTTAAAGGAAGTGATAACTATGCAGATGACAAAGAAAGATGGGAAAGATTAAATTAATTAACTATACACTTGTAGTAAAATATGAGGAATTACACAGAAAACCCAGAACATAGGACTATTAATGTTTTCAAAAGGAGAAAACTTTAAAATGAGAAATATATTTTCATAAAATAAATGTAGTGTTCCAATTAAAATAGCCAATTAAAATGTATCCTTATTATTTCATAACTCAATCTGGCAACATGCTAACAACAATACATATATAAGAGTGACTAAAATACAGAAATGTCCCACATCTTCTTCCAGGATTCTGGAAAAAGTCCTCTTTGTAGATACTGAAGTTTGCCAATCATAACCAGGATTGAACTATACCTTCAAGTAGCAATAAGGTGACTCTTAAATGCCTGACTATTGATGGAAGTGAATGGATGAACAAGAAGAGATAATTAGCCTTAACAACTAGAAGCTGGAACATCCCCCAATTCACTCCTGCAAATATCAATTCACATATAATTTCTCCTACCATTCAAGGTTTTCTGCTCTTGAAGTGCCAAAAAATTTAGAAGAAAAGTAAAGGCATAGGGTCTAAATTGGTATAGTATCTAAACTGTTTGGTTGGGACCAAACAGACCTTGAGAGATCCAGGTTCAATTCTCTAGTGAGTCATGGAGTTCGCTTGTTGATGTTGTATTCCTTCTCAACTTGACCTACCTGACGAGCTTGTTATGGAGATAAAGGGTAGATGAGGAAAACCACACATTTCTCCTTAAGTTTAGTATAGATGGGATAACAACAGAACTAATTATAAATTTATCTGCACACATTTTTGCAGAGGAGATTTAATGGAGAAAGGATGTGTTTCCAATATTGTTGTTATGTGCTGGAAACTCACCTTTGACTTAATGAGATCTTACACATGAGTGATCTCATAGCATCAATAGCCCTGCAATTCTAAACTCATGGCAGTGGCTTACTTTTTGGAGCCAATCCATCTCATATCTGGTCTGCCTCATTTCCTACTGCCTTCCCCTTTTTCTGGTATTATTATCATTAATGTCTTTTCCAGTATACTTATCTTCAATACAGGAATGGGAAGAACACTCATGAATTTTTTTGTTTGCATTGCTAGGCTGTCTCAATACAACACGATACCTTTGTGAATAATTTTAAGACTGCACGATTCCCAGTTTGCAACCAGGTGAACTTCAAAACTTCTCTATTCTCCTTTCCCTCAGAAGCATAAATATGTTTATGCACGGCAAGTACAGATGGAATGGTGGAATGTTAAGAACGGCACAGATCACCTGAACAGGTCTTCATAGTCTTAACAAAGCCATTACCTATTGGATAATTCATGCCATTCACATCATTGCAAAGAAAACTGAAAATGTAATGCCCTATTTGACTTGTTGTGGTGAAATATCATAGCTAATGTGAGAAATCTATTGACAGCCAAAGAGATTCTTTGGCATATTTGCCAGCAGGAAGGATATGGCAGCTCCTAGTCCTTACACACAAAGTTGAGAAATGTAATGATCCCTACTACAGTAATATCTCAGTATCACTAAAAAACCAATCATTTTTATTTAAATTTCACGTCCTGGCTCCATCTTTTCTGATGTCATCCTAATTTTACAATTAACCCAGGTTGAGACATACTTATTTTATACTGTAATGAGAGCCTGAGACCCTGCCTCTTGTGCAAAAGAGAAGCCTGGGTAAAAGATTGCCTTCATGTGAGAAACCAGGCTTTGCTTCTTGCCACATATTTTCACACACAGCAGAGGAAACAACTCAGCAGTATCTACTACTATCCAGGGTGGATTTGATTTAAATCACTAGTCAGTAAGGCTCGATTTATATCATGATTTTCTACATAAAGACTCATTATTGCTGGTGTTGTTTTAATCTTAATATTTACAATCAGATAAAGGTTTCACTTTTATTTTACTGCTTGCCCCTCCCTCTTCAAACTTTGTTCCTTGTGCTATTCCATTCCAAACAACCTTCTGTTCATTGAACTTCTTGAAACATAGCAGCACTTAAGAGTTGATTCTGTGTACATAGATTTGCAGAGGAACAATGGGATTAAGGTCTTTTTCTCAATTCTGATGTTTATTTTATAACATTTTTTGCTATGAAGGAGGCATGTTATCGTTGCACTTCCAAATGCACAATTTTGAAAACTGCAAAACCAAGCATTTGATTTGATAATATCTTCTGGACAGAAAAATTGCCCCAAATAATCAGAAACCTCTGGGAGAGCATGACACTGTGAATGGATAAATACAGCCTTATGCCACATAATTAAAAACTAATTTAATGATGAATAACCTTTGGACTATAATGTATCTTAACTAGAACACGATCTTTAGAGAGATTTTTCCTCAAAAAGCATTTAAATAAAAAAAATCCGAATTAAATTTCAAAAATCCAATTTAAATTTTAAAAAATCCATTTTTTTTATTTATTTTTTTAAAAAATCATTGATTTTTATCCACCATGCTACTATCTTTACCGATTAATCTGATAGTTTGTACAGTCCTTCCATCTTGTTGACGGAGAATTCTAAAAACCTAATACCAGCCGTTTTTACTGCTGTTTTGAGAATACACAATGAAAGCTACTATATTATTACACTGTAAGCTTTCTGTTCAAATGCAAGCTTGAAGACTCTACTACTTAATTAGTTAAAAGATTGAACATGGATATGCAAAAATTGTAGAGTGCATATAAAGCACTAAACCATGTAAAATGCATTAAAAATGTGTACACCATGTCACAGATGACAAATGACAAACCTGGTCAGGCAGCTAGGTAAAAACTTCATTGTACCTCTTAAACAAATGGAAAAGGCAATAGAACTTGAAACAGATACAACTGAGTCCATCACCACCTTAGACTAAATTATATAACTCTGTCTAAACCTGCACAATACCCAGAAGTAGTTTGGTCAGGGAGTATGAATTTGTTGCCATTGTTCAGAATGCAAGCGCGGCGCCAAAATGGCCGCCGCGCCCTTTGCGGGCCCCCCCCCACAGGACAGAGAATCCGGGTAGTTAGGGGCGTGGCCACCGCCTTGATAAAAGGGGTGGCCACGAGGCAGCCGTGCTGCCATTTTGCCTCAGCGACGGAGCGGAGAAGTTTTTCCCCCTGCGTCTCCGTCGCTCGTTGGTGCTACCGGGAAGCCTTTTAGTTTCTTTTACTAGCTAGCTTCCCTTTCTGCTGCGGTGAGATGCCTTCCAAAAAGAAGGCTGCTGCGAATGCAGCTCGGGTGGTTCGGAGGCGTAATCCGGGTCGGAGGACCGCGGTGCCGCCTCCCCAGCAGCCACCTTTGCCATCCCCGGCCGGGGCTAGTGGCATGGGGGCTATCGCCCCTTGGCCCGATCAAAGTGCGGGCGCGGAGGGAGCTCCGGCCCGCGGCCCGCGAGCGGTGGGCACCGCTCATCCTCCTGCTCAATCGGTTGGGCCTATTCCTGTCGGGCCGCAGCCTCTCCCGGGGCCCTCTAGCCTTGGGGGGTGGCCCGGCTCCCTGCCTTGGCAGGTTAATCCACCAGCCCTCCCGGGCTTTGGCGGTAGTCAATGGCAATATACGGCCCCTGGGGTGCAGGGACCTGTCCCCATGCAAGGATCAGGTGGGCCGGCCGGCTCTTTACCCATGGTTAATGTGGACTCCTTACTGGCCCGTATTGCGGCCCTCGAGGCGTCTTTGGCCCGGGCCAGTCAGGCAGGTGCCCCTTTTGGGGTACCTTTTGAGGCGCTAACGGCAGCAGGACAACAGCCGGCGGGGAGGGTTGAGCTGCTGCAGGCGGGTGGCGCGGCTACGGCCACTGCCTCGCAGCTCCCCAGCCAGCAACCTGGTGCGGGTCAAGCCCCGGTGATGAGCTCTACATCGGTCGTGAGCTCCGACGCCCCCAGTGGGCCAGAACCCCCGGTGGGGGCGGCCCGCGGGGGTGCAGCATGTGAGTATACGGTGCAAACGAGTACATCTACACACATTCCCAATATAGGGGGGGCCTTTCAGTGGCCTTGGCCTCGCTCGGGTGGTGCGGGGACTACCCCTCTGGTGCCCCACCCGGCGACAACGACTGCCACCATGCCCACGGGGGTCGGCCTAGGCTCTTACACTGCTGGTAATGTCTTGGGGGTGGCAGGGTTAGCTCAGGCTCCCTTTACCAGGCCTGTTGTTCCCTTTTCGGCTTTGCCGACGGCAGGGTATTCCTTGCCACTGGGTGATCACTTGGCACAGGCTACCAGAGAAAAGATTTGGAGGGGGGAGTATGTAGATATCTTCTCACTCCTGAACAGAGAGCCCACCAAGGAAGAAAGGGAGGGTCAGGATGAGAAGGACAAGGAGCAGGCACGCCGCCGTAAGCCGCCGCGTACCTGGGCTAACTGGCTCCCCGCTTATTTGATATATATGGCGGTATATTTGAGGGCGCGGCCGGATCTAGCTATTCCCATGGTCCAATATTTGGACAACATATATAGGGCGATGGTAGATTTCCCGGGCCCCTCATGGCTAGCATATGATGAGGAATTCCGTATGAGGATTCCCCTCCATCCCGAGATGAGATGGGATGAGCCCTGCCAGAGACTGTGGCTCTTGTATATGACACCCACACGCCCTGCCCCGGGGGATAGATACCATTGTGGACATGCGGTCCAGCGAGCAGCTCCAGCGCAGGTTACCCGCCAACCGGCGGGGCAGGGGGTTCCAGCCCGCCTGCTGTGCTGGACTTTCTCGTCAAATGGTTCCTGCAATCGAAAGAACTGCAGGTATAAGCATGAGTGTCCCACGTGTTCTGGTCCCCACGCAGCCTCGGCTTGTCCCAAGCCTGGGGGGGCGCGAGGCAGAGGGAGGGGTGGACAGTGGGCTGGCAAGGCTGCCACGGAGGGAACTAGTTCTCCAAAAGGCCCCCTCCCCAATTAAGGTGGACATGCTGGAGCGCTGGCTCGCATCGTACCCAAAGGGGGAGGACAGAGAGTATCTCATTCAAGGTTTTAAGCAGGGATTTCGTATCCCTTTTATGGGTGTTAGATCACCTCAGGATGCTCCCAACCTGTTATCCCTCAGAGGAAGGGAGGAGGTGGCTGCGGCCAGCATTAAAAAGGAATTAGACGCGGGCAGGGTCGCTGGACCTTTTCCTGCACCCCCTTTTCCCAACCTTAAGGTTTCACCATTGGGTTTGGTTCCCAAAAAGTCCCTAGGTGAGTTTCGCCTTATTCATCATTTGTCCTACCCAGCCGGCAGATCGGTCAACGATGCTATACCTGATGACCTTTGTTCGGTCAGGTATACATCGTTCGACCATGCGCTGCGCATGGTGCGCTCGTGTGGCCCGGGTGCCTTGCTGGCCAAGTGCGACATTAAGTCAGCTTTTCGCCTCTTGCCAGTGCACCCGGGTGACTTTGAATTGCTGGGTTTTAAATTTAAAGGGGAATATTATTTTGATAAGGCCATGCCTTTTGGCTGCTCCATATCATGCTCGGCCTTCGAGCGTTTTAGTACTTTCCTAGAGTGGGCTTTTGTCCGCAGGTCAGGGTCCCGGTCTGTAGCCCATTACCTGGATGACTTTTTATTCGGGGGTGAACGGGGCTGGGACACGTGTGCACGTCTCCTCAATACATTTCAGACGCTAATGCAGGAACTTGGTGTCCCTTTAGCGCCCGAAAAGACCGAGGGCCCATCGACCAAGTTAGTATTCCTGGGGGTTGAGATTGACACAGTAGAGCAGGCTTCTAGGTTGCCGGGTGATAAGGTGTCCAGGATAGTGACCCTTATCTCGGAATTGCTGGCCAAGCGTCAGGCATCCCTGAGGGAACTCCAGGTGCTACATGGGCACCTTAATTTTGCCTGCAGGGTGGTCGCACCGGGCAGGGCTTTTGCCCGGCGCTTATGCGACGCCATGGCAGGGTTATCCAGGCCCCACCACAGAGTTAGGCTCACCCGGGGTATCAGGGCAGACATGTTCGTCTGGTTGCAATTCCTGAGGGAGTTTAACGGGGTCTCATTTTGGAGGTCGGACCTCCTGGCATCCCTCAATTTCCAGATCCAGTCTGATGCCTCAGGATCCCTGGGTTATGGGATGTACTTCAATGGGAAGTGGGCCTATGGTGGGTGGCCACCGGCATGGGCAGGCACAGGTCGCCTGCGGGATCTCACATACCTGGAATTTTTTCCCATTCTGGGGGCTTTGATGCTATGGGGCGAACAGTGGGCTAATTCGGTAGTGCATTTTTGGTGCGACAATGCTGCCGTGGTACACATTGTCAATGCACAGACTTCTAAATCGCCCAGGGTTATGGATCTAGTGCGCCATTTTGTGCTGCGCTGCCTGCGCCTCAATGTCTTGTTCAGGGCCAGGCATGTCCCAGGGGTTAATAATGATATTGCTGATGCTTTGTCCCGCCTGCAGATCTCCCGGTTCCGCGCCTTGGCCCCGGATGCGGAGGAATTTCCCTCGCCACTCCCGGACGAGATGTGGACTATTGGCAAGGAGAGGTGAACCGGGCGATTGGCCTTTCACTAGCGCCACGCACGCGTAAGGCGTATCAACAAGCACTCAGTTCATATAGGGCTTTTGCCACTCAATTTCACTTGCCAGAGACCTGGCCTATTCCGGTGGACCATGTTCTGCGGTTCATGGTCCACCTCCATGCACAGGGCCTTGCACCTCGCACCATAGCATCCAAGCTCTCGGCGTTGGCTTTTATGGCCAAAGTAGGGGGTCATGTGGATACCACCTCTGACTCCCGTGTGAGACACGTTTTGGAGGGGTGGGTGCGCGAGCGCGGGCGTTGCCCGGACGACCGGCACCCTATTTCCCCAGGGGTTCTTACCCAGTTGGCCCGGGGCTGGCCAGGCCTCTGTTTTGATCATTATGAGGCAGCCCTTTTTCATGCAGCCACAACGGTGGCATTTTTTGGAGCGCTCCGCGTCAGCGAACTCGTGATGCTGTCTAAGGCGGATGCAAGTGGTAGGGCACTGGAACTCGGAGATGTCTACGTTGCCAAAGACTGGGCCCAGTTGAGGATTCACTCCTCAAAAACAGATCAGCACGGCGTAGGCAGTGGAGTAAGACTGCTACGGTGTTCTTTGGCAGACATCTGTCCGGTTGGTGCCCTACAGGAGTACCTGGCACTGCGTGGCATGCACCACGGCCCGTTTTTCTGTCACCAAGATGGGTCTCCTCTTACTAAATTTCAGTTTTGGAAGGTGACAGCCATAGCCCTCACCAGGGTGGGTCTTTCAGGTGCCCGTTATGGCACACATTCGTTCCGTATTGGTGCAGCCTCTACAGCAGCTGCTTTTGGGTACTCGGGGGCTGACATACGCAGCATGGGGAGGTGGGGCTCACAGTGTTTTCAGTTTTATGTGCGCCCACTCCCGCCATGAGTACCAATTCAGTCACCTTACCTTCCTTTTTTCTCAATTTTATTACAGACCCTGGGTGTCGTATTACACCGGTGACAGTATGGCTGGTGGGCCACAGCTATGTGCACAGGGCAGCGCGTTACGCTGCGGCGACAGAGTGGGGACCCCGACTGGGACTGGGTGACCACGCCAGTCTCGCATGGCATGGTAAGCCTGGGATGTTATGGCAGGAGCTGAGGCCTTTCCTTTTTTCTGGCCTGGGGGCTGACCCGCCTGACATTCTAATTATCCACCTGGGGGGCAATGATTTGGGCCAGGTCACCGGCTTATCGCTCAAGCATGCGATTTGCGAGGAACTCGCCTACTTGCACTATGTCTGGCCTGCCACAACCCTGGTTTGGTCGGACATTGTTCCGCGCCACTCTTACAGAGGGGGCGTTAACCTCCTTGCGCTTGACCGCGCGAGGCGCGCGGTCAACAAGGCAGTGGCGCGGTTTCTTACCACCAGGGCTTGGGGACGGGTTAGTCATCACCCCGATATTAGTCTGCAAAATTATGACCTGTATGCAGGGGATGGGGTCCATCTGTCGCGAGGAGGTATGGACCTCCTGTTGGGTGACGGGCGAGCAGGCCTGTTGACCGAGCTGACGGTCTGGGGGGGGCGTCAGGTCTTCTGTGAAGCCCCTCCGTGTGGCGGGTAGCACTGGTAAGGTAAACAGTATGACCCACAAGTATCCGGCAGGTTCGCAATTGACTGGACAACACTAGACAGGAATAAATTAGTTAAACGTTGTCCGGTCAACGACGAACCAGGCGATGGGGTGATGGTGATTGCTAACCAGCATGCATCACCCCTGTGATTTCACGGATACGCGTCAGAGGGTGGGGTCATGAGTTAGTTATTGACTACGGTCAACAATTTGTTTGTTGTTGACAAACAAATTGATACAAATTGATACATTGTAACCAATTGCCGTTGGCAATTTTGGGGTGGTACCTTACCAGTGTTACTTCGGCCTGCTTGCCTTAGGAATTATGATTGGTCGTTTTACCAATACAAATTTATAATTCGGACTAGGGCATTGAATCAATAAATGTGGCCCTTTGCTGTTATCCACTTTCAATGTTGTCTGTGTCCGTTATTGGGGGGGTGCGCCTGCAATGCAAGCGCGGCGCCAAAATGGCCGCCGCGCCCTTTGCGGGCCCCCCCCCCACAGGACAGAGAATCCGGGTAGTTAGGGGCGTGGCCACCGCCTTGATAAAAGGGGTGGCCACGAGGCAGCCGTGCTGCCATTTTGCCTCAGCGACGGAGCGGAGAAGTTTTTCCCCTCCACCCCCTCCCTAGTTAACAGTGTGATTATGGTCGCTTCGGGGCCGGGTGGGAATTTTTGGTTGGGACCCATATTGGCTTCGGGTCCTGGCTTTTTTGCCCACCCCACACTGTGGCTATGGTTTGATATAGGGGTCTTTCTCCATTACTACTGTTGACTTTGGTCACATGGGCGGGTAGCACTGGTAAGGTAAACAGTATGACCCACAAGTATCCGGCAGGTTCGCAATTGACTGGACAACACTAGACAGGAATAAATTAGTTAAACGTTGTCCGGTCAACGACGAACCAGGCGATGGGGTGATGGTGATTGCTAACCAGCATGCATCACCCCTGTGATTTCACGGATACGCGTCAGAGGGTGGGGTCATGAGTTAGTTATTGACTACGGTCAACAATTTGTTTGTTGTTGACAAACAAATTGATACAAATTGATACATTGTAACCAATTGCCGTTGGCAATTTTGGGGTGGTACCTTACCAGTGTTACTTCGGCCTGCTTGCCTTAGGAATTATGATTGGTCGTTTTACCAATACAAATTTATAATTCGGACTAGGGCATTGAATCAATAAATGTGGCCCTTTGCTGTTATCCACTTTCAATGTTGTCTGTGTCCGTTATTGGGGGGGTGCGCCTGCAAAGAATTTAGAATTGTAAGACCCCCCCCCCAACTAAACTACAAATCCAAGTCTTAGATAGGATGGAGCCACAGCAATTGAAATGACATCAAGCTACTATAACTGTATAGACAAGGATTTATTTATTTTATGATATTTACTGTATTGCTTTATTAGTGTTATTCTTCTAATGGGATTCAGTGTGTTGTGAACCACCCAGAAAGTACTTGCATTGTAGGATTGACATACAAGCTTATAAACCAACTAACCAATCAACTGTACAGTAAAACCCCAACTTACAAATGCCTCAAGATACATAAAATTCAACTTACAAAATGATTTTGTGCTAAAACCATGTCCTATGGGTTTGCTTCGATTTACATAAAAAAATTATTTTTCTTATGGGTTTGCTGTTGCGGGAAGAAATTGTGACACCATGAAATGCCCAGACAGAGATACGGTCCAGCCGACTGTCTGGGGAGAACTCTCTCAAACTACCCCAACCAGTATCTTTTATTGCCAAAATTCAACAGCAGATAAGAATACAGGAACAATAGTGCATTCAGTAGAAAGGGAGCAAAATGGGTTGCATAGTGAACAATAGAGAGTATTCAGCTGCAGGTTACATTCGGCATACATTGTTTCTAACATTAGGATACCATGTGAGAATTATGCAAGCTACAGTACGTGATTAGAGTCCTGATTGGTTAGAGCAGCTAAGATAGCATACTAGCCTCGTGAAACCTGTGTGATCAGTCTCTCCATAGTAGAAGCTTAGTAGAACCTTGATTACATGTGTACTGACATTCTTTCAGGGAAAGATTGAAACATAGTAAAGGGATGCAGGACATCTCTCAGGGGAAACTCAGAAGCCAAACAGGAGTGTTTGCACTCTCATGAACTTGGCTTATGGTTCATCCCTATCAGATTCCCACATGCCCCCACCATACTCCAACAGTTTGCTTCATGTTATATAAAAATAATAATTTTTCTTATGAGTTTGCTTCCAGTTACAAATTTTTTCAACATAAAAATAACCTTGTGGAACAGAAAAAAAATCATATGTAGGGGCTTTACTGTATACTGTTATACAGTTGTATGAATTCCATATCTGTTCATACATATTAATCTGGTCAGAATCCTATCAGTGTTTGCTTAAGGTTTGGGTTACTTGCTGTGGCATATTATGACTAACTGGTGAAGTGTTGGAGGATGTCTAGGTCCTGTGCCTGATTATGTATTTGAATGAGCAACTGAAATGTACCCTAGCACTACAATTAGCTCAGGCAAGTCCTGCAAATCTTACATAAATACAAAACAGCTTGTTTTTTAAAAAATAACTGCACAAAAATTCATGCAAAAGTTAGAAACATATTACTCATAAATATGCATTTCTGTTCAGGATTTCTGCTAAAAGGTGTGATTTAAACATTGTGAATACTGAAAACTGCACCTCAAAATTCAAGCAAATATAGAAATGAAGAGATATCTATGTTCCAATCCATATAGAATTTTACATTGGGATGGGCTGTCTTTTTGGACAAACACAAAAACCGTACAAATTCAGGGATGCTTTTGCTATATCCCCAAGTGATTAAAGGAGGAAACAAGGACAGTTGCTTGGAGTCCATAGAGTACATTCAGTCTTCAGTCTGCTAAGAATATAGTACACAATTTGAACTTGGGGAAAAGCGGAAATTGAAAGACTGAGCTACTGGTGCCAAAGGAGAAGGCAGTGACACTGAATTCCCTGAATCCCCCAAGAAAGCCTAAGGCTCTCCAAATACTGAAGTACTGTACTATGGAGGACTTAGACTGAGATCACCATGTGGTACATACAAACTTCTGGGAGTTGCTTCACTGGCTGATTTGTAGAGTTGCATGATAAACAAAAAAAATGTTTGTGACACTGTTTAGGTAATCTTTATATGTTCTGGAAAATTCTCCATTCTCTTTACACTGCCAATTACAGTAATTTACTAAATTTTATGGAAATATTATTACACTACTCTCTCTCTCTCTCCCTTCCTCCCTCCCTCTCTCTCTCTGTGTAAAAGGCTGATTGCTGTATGAACTTTGATGGCAATGCATAGCACTTAATGTCACAACCATTTCCCTATTCACAGGAGTATGTTGAGTTCTGTAAATGCACAAATAACATCACAATATAGTGTGCTGGGATGCTTCTCCACACCCCTGACTCAGATGCTCTGGTGCACTGAATTAAAACACTCCCGCTTCCCTGCCTGCACATCATTCAAATAGCAGCATATTTGAGATTGTCCCTGTAATGTGCAGTTTAAATGACTCAAAGTTCAGACATCCCTCTGTCTGATTTTCCCCGACAGCTGTTAAGCTAAATGTTTCTCATCCTGCAATCAATATGTCTTTACAAAAATAAACCCATGCATTGGCAACCAACTCTGCAGAAAATTGCATCTTTTCTGGTGGCAACCTTCAAAAACATGAACAACTATTATCCTGCAGAGTGAAGAATGGTAAGAGATTGGTTGCCTTCTCACAACAGCTGGATCATTCGCCAGTATCAAAGGAGTACATTCCTAAAGTCTCTTGGATTGATTAGTTAATATGCCTCTCATTAACCAAGTCAAAGTGGTTCTTTTTGGTTCTTTCCTTATGGCACTTGTTACAATTTAAAGATGTATGAAGTCTCATTTTTTTTTAAAAAAGAAGTATGAATTTTCGGAAGATGACCTAATTATGCATTTTTTAAAAACATTCTATTTTACACTATCCTCCTTCTCCTGTTCCTTTCTTCCTAATGGCTTGGCTTCACCATGACTAGTCTAACTTTGGACATGTTAGCTGCTTTACGCCCAAACCATTCATTAATGTCTTTCAGATAGTACAGCTATGGTGAACTGATATGGTTGAATGAGCAAGAGAACCTGGCTGTGGGAAATTCCCACTGCACCTCCTTGGAGAGGAGCCAGCCGAAATCACCCAGATCATATGATCTTACATGCTATGTGATGATGCAGTGTTTGATAAGCTGCATTATGTAACCAAAAGGTGGGATTGGTAAACCACCTCATTTGTATTGTATTGTAAAAACTCACATAAAGTGCTCCTTGCTTAGAGACTAACTCGTTTAAAGAGCAGTATTTTCTCTGAATGGTCGCCTTGCTTAACAACTAAAACCAACCAAAAACTCGCTTAACAACTAAATCAGAGTTCGCAATACCCCCACCAGAAGTCATAATTGCTCACTTACAATGGTGTTTCACTTAAAGAGCAATCCCGTGGAACGCATTATGCTCTTTAAGCAAGGTACCACTGTCTTGTATTGTATTGTATTGTACTGTACTGTATTGTATTGTATTGCAAGTAGATAAATAGGGACCACTTCAGTAGGAAGGTAAACAGTGTTCCGTGCACACCGGTGTCTAGTCATGTCTGCCACATGACCATGGAAATGTCTGCAGAAGCAGACAGCGCTGGCTCTTTGGCTTTGAAACAGAGATGATGTAACAGAATGAAGTATACTCTGTTCTGTTTTCTCACTCAATATGGCGATTTCAAATCAGGGGGAGAGATAAAGAATGTAAACATCTTTGCCTCATGAGTGCCTCGTGGCTTAGAAGAAGAAATGAAACCTAATGTGTGATTGACATGTCTTGCTGTTAGATAATTGGTTGGAATCCCTAAGGGGGAGGGCCAAAGGTGGACCCTGTGGGAGGAGATAGAGCCCAGAGAGGCATGCACACACACAAGCGGACAGAGAGACATGCTCTGGAATGCTGTGCTTTTAAACTGCCAAAATGTAGATGCTTGGGAGAAAGGGAGGCCCTTTTGGCTATCCCTACACAAGCAGCCTGCTTTAATTCTTTGCTTCCTGTTCTTTTGATGGACTATATCCTGTATCCTGCTATGCTTTCAATATATTTCTAAAATACCTGAAGAGACTTGGAGTAATTGCTTGGCTCGACACTACCTTATCTACATGTATCTGATGCCTGGGTTGTCTAGCCAGGGGCTGCAACTCAGAAGAACAATAGGGCCTACTCGAGAGTAAGGCACCGTATAGTTACAGATGAGCACTGAACCCTAGAGTCAGATATGACTGGCTTTCGAGCAAGGATGACCTTTACCTTTACTATTGTATTTTATATGTCACTTTTCTCTCCACAGGGGATCCAAGGAGGCTCATAATAATTAACAAAATAAGATAAAATTCTATACAAAATTGTATATTTTTTTAAAAAACATTAAAACATTGATCAAGATATAAAAATAATTTTTAAAATATTTTAAGAACATCTTAAAATATGTAAATTTCAAAAAATACAGTATTGCCTAGAGCAGTGATGGCAAACTTTGGCACGCCAGATGTTCTTAGACTGAAATTACCAGAAGTCCAAGTCAGCACTCCTGCTGATCAGAGCTTCTGGGAGTTGAAGGTCCAGAACACCTGGAGTGCCAAGGTTTGCCATCAGTGCCCTAGAGTCTAGACAAGGAGTTCTCAACTTTTTTAAACCAGGGGCTGGGTCACGCTCCTTCAGACAGCTTAGGGGACTGGATGGCCATTTTGCCTTTCCTCCACCACATGACACTTCCTGGTGTGGTGGAGGCAAGGGGGGCACATGAAATGGTGCTGTGGGATGCATCAGGACCATGGACCACAGGGTGAGAACCCCTGGTCTAGACCCTTACTTATTGCTGAAAGGAAATAAGAGGAAGGTCTTTGCATGATGGTGGAAGAACAAGAGGGAGGGGGCCAACCTGGCTTTTCTAGATAGTGCATTCTTAAGCCTGGAAACATCCACTGAAAATGCCCTCTCAAAACGCTTTCCAAAAGCTGCCTTAACAATTGAGGGGGAAAGGTCCTCTATTTCTTCATTCTCTTCCCAATCCAAATCTGTAAGTATATTAGTCATCAGTAGAAAGAAAGAAAGCTTTCCACAGTTCAACTGTTATTCTTGAAAATCCTTCTACCTAAGTTTCCTTTCTCTTTCTCCTTACCCTAAATCCTCTTTCTCAAAAGTTTTAGAAACCTTCAGCCTATTATACAATTTCACCTCCACTGAGCATTCTAAGAGACTCTTGAGCTGTTTTCACAGTTCTGTAGTACTAGGATTTATATTTATTTATTTATTGCACCCATTTGGGAAATTTCCTACTCTGGGCGGTGTACATACAAATATCAAAATAACATAATAAAACACACAACAAATTAATAGTAAACCAACCAAATAAATACATCCTAAAATAAAATAACTCAAATAAAATAACTGGCATTTGAGGGCACAGAGGAACAACTGTCTGGTTAATTTATTGCTAAGCGGATAACATTCTGAATAGTTTCCTTGAGTAGGAAAGTTTTTAATTGTTTTTTGAACATATCCAGTGATGTGGTCTGGCGCAGCCAGTGATTCACTGAAGCAGGTCCTGTCCTGTTTGGGAGAACTGGTAGTGGAAATTCCCCCAGGACACGCCCCCCTGTCTGGCCATGCCCACCTCCATACCCCATCGTGTTGGCCCTGCCCACAGACTTGGCCCTGCCCACAGAGATGGAAGTAAAAAAATCTGGAGTACATCACTGGGCGCAGCTCCACTAGAAGTGTGTTCCACAGTGTTGGTGCTCCCACTGAGAAGACTCTATTTCTAGTTATAGACTTTCTAGCCATCCTCAGGGTCGGCACCTGGAGCTGTGCAGACTGTGACAAACAGGTGATGTGGGGAGACACCCTGACAGATAACAAGGTCCCAATCCATATAGGGCCTTATATAATAACACAAACACCTTGTATCTGACAGGTAACAGGTAACCAGTACAGGCCTGCCAAGGCTGGGGAAATATGTTCAGATTTCTTTATGCCTGTTACCAACCTGGCTGCTGCATTCTGGACCCATTGTAATATTCATATCAGACACAAGGGTAGCCCCCCATAGAGAGCATTACAGTAGTCAATCCACAAGATTACCAATGAGTGGGTCAGGGTTATGACAGACCATCTGTCCAAGTAGGAGTATAATTGCGCAATCTGCCAGAGCTGGAAAAAAGCAGCTTTGGACACCACCACTATTTGTTGTTCAAATGAGAGTAATGGATCCATAATGACCCCCAGGTTGTGGACCTGCTCCCTAGGGCTAAGAATAGTTCCACTGAGGGTAGGGACCTGGCCTACTAGTTGGGCAGACAGCCTCTCAAACACCAAAACCTCAGTCTTCTCAGGATTCAGTTTCAGCCTGTTAGCTTCTGTCCACTCCATTATTGAGTCCAGACACACATCAAGCCACCAGACCACATCAACTGCAGACAGTGAAAAGGAGAGATAAAGTTGGGTGTCCTCCGCATATTGGAGACACCAAACCCCAAATCTCCTAATGACCTCCCAGCGGCTTTGTGTAGATATTAAACAACAACAGGGAGATGATCGACCCCTGTGGAACATCCCATTGGAGGGTCCATGGGGCTGAAACAAACTCCCTGAGTTGAACTTTCTGAGTGTGCTCACCAAGAAAGGAGCAGAACAACGGTAGTACAATGCCCCAGATTCCCAACCATGATAAGTGTCCCAGGAGGATACCGTGGTCAACAGTATCAAAAGCTGTTCAGAGGTCAAGAAGCACCAGGAGAGATGAAGCTTCCCTGTCTGCTTCCTGGAGAAGTTCATCTTGCAGTGTGACCAATGCGGTCTCAAGACCATGACGAGTTCTAAAACCCAACTGGAATGGATCCAAGCTGTTGGTTTCATCCAAGAACACCTGCAGCTGATCCGCCACTATCCTCTCGATGACCTTGCCCAAAAGGGGATATTTTACAATCCTTTGTATTTTTGTGTAGATGTTTTGCATAGATGGAAAAGAAGAGGAGGAGGCCACCCCACCACCATCACCTGGGGCCGGCCCGCCTGCGCTGCTCGCCACCCGAGCCACACACCCCCTGGTTCCCTCAAGGAGCCGGAGGGAAAGAGGAGGAGGAGGCCGCCCCACCACCATCACCTGGGGCCAGCTTGCTCTCGCCGCTTGCCACCCGAGCCACCACCACCCCTCCCCCGGTTCCCTCAAGGAGCTGGAGGGAAGGAGGAGGAGGAAGCCGCCCCACAACCATCACCTGGGGCTGGCCCACCCACGCCGCTCACCACCCGAGCCACACACACACCCGGTTCCCTCAAGGAGCCAGAGGGAAAGAAGAGGAGAAGGTCGCCCCACCGCCATCACCTGGGGCCAGCTGGCCTGCGCCGCATGCCACCCGAGCCACACACCCCCGGTTCCCTCAAGGAGCTGGAGGGAAAGAGGAGGTGGTGGAGGATAAGTAGTCAATTATTTCAATATAGAAACTGTAGTGACTCTGAAAGTACCCAATTTTTAGCGATTTGATGTAACTAACTTACAGGAGAGACTTTCTCATATAGAGACTTTATAAGAAACTGACTTACATAGTGACTTGAAATAGTTAACTAACAGCAGGAAAAATTAACTCAATTTTAGCGTGATATTGTGTTCTAAACGGATATTGTGTTCTAAACTATGATAATATGCATGATATTACCTTGTTTTAAACTGTGATAATATGTATGATGGGGGGGAAATGGCATAGAAACCGGCAAAGCACACCAGGAAGTGTGCCAAGAGAACCCTATTGACCAAAGCAAAGGCAAAACAAAGGGACAAATCAGAGGAAACAGGAAGGATGCTCAGCACATTAGATGGTCAGAAAGGGATGGGCAGGAAAGGGGGAGGAGAACTACAGTGTTGTAAGGAACAATATTGCATAGGGACATGGAATGTAAGATCTATGAACCAAGGAAAGCTGGAAGTGGTAAAAAAGGAAATGGAAAGAATAAGTATTGACATCTTGGGAATCAGTGAGCTAAAATGGACAGGTATGGGCGAATTCAGCTCTGGAAACCATCATATCTACTACTGTGGACAAGAAAACCTCAGAAGAAATGGAGTGGCCATAATTGTAAATAAAAGAGTGAGAAAAGAAGTAATGGGATACAACATCAAAAATGATAGAATGATATCAGTCAGACTACAAGGCAAACCATTTAATATCACTGTAATCCAAATATATGCACCAACCACTAGTGCAATGAAGCCACAGAAGACCAGTTCTATGAGGACCTACAACATCTTATAGAACAGACACCAAGAAATGACATCCACATTATCTTAGGAGACTGGAATGCAAAAGTAGGAAATCAAAAGGTGGACGGAATAACAGGCAAGTTTGGTCTGGGAACACAAAACGAAGCAGGGCAAAGACTGATAGAGTTCTGCCAAGAAAACACACTAGTCATAGCAAACACCCTTTTCCAGCAACACAAGAGGAGACTCTACACATGGACATCACCAGATGGCCAACACCGAAACCAGATTGACTACATACTCTGCAGCCAAAGATGGAGAACCTCCATACAGTCAGCAAAAACAAGACCTGGAGCGGACTGTGGCTCAGATCACAATCTACTGATTGCAAAATTCCGGCTCAGACTGAAGAAAATAGGGAAAACTAATAGGCCAGATAGATATGATCTAGACAACATACCCAAGGAATACATGGTGGAGGTGAGGAACAGATTCAGTGGTCTGGACCAGATGGACAGAGTACCAGAAGAATTATGGACAGAGATGAGAGACATTATGCAGGAGGCAGCAAGAAAAACTATACCAAAAGAAAAGAAGCGCAAAAAAGCAAAGTGGTTATTGGATGAGGCTCTTAAAATAGCAGAGGAAAGAAGGAACACAAAAGGCAAAGGAGAAAGGAAAAAATACATTCACTTAAATAAAGAATTTCAAAGAAAAGCAAGGAGAGATAAGGAAAGCTACCTAAATGAACAGTGCAAAGAAATAGAGGAAAACAACACAAGAGGCAGGACTAGAGATCTCTTTTTAAAAATTGGGAAAGTCAAGGGAACGTTCAAAGCAAAAATGACCACGATAAAAGACAAAGATGGCAAGGAGCTAGCGGATGCAGAAGAGATAAAGAAAAGATGGAAAGAGTACACAGAGGAACTTTACAAAAAAAGACCTAAACACCCCGGATAATAAGAATGAGGGGGAAATTGAACTTGAACCAGACATCCTAGAGAGTGAAGTCAGAAAGGCCCTAAAAAGCACGGCAAATAACAAAGCCAGTGGAGATGATGGTATCCCAGTTGAATTCTTCAAAGCCCTAAAAGATTATGGAATCAAGCTACTACATGCTATATGCCAGCAGATTTGGAAAACAAAACAGTGGCCACAGGATTGGAAAAGATCAGTATACGTCCCAATCCCAAAAAAGGGCAATGCCAAAGAATGTTCAAATTAACGAACAATTGCGCTCATCCCACAAGCTAGCAAAGTGGGGCTCAAGATAATACAGGATAGACTGCAGCAGCATGTAGAAAGAGAACTACCAGAGGTGCAGGCTGGAATCAGAAGAGGCAGGGGGACCAGAGACCACATTGCCAACATATGTTGGATCATGGAGAAAACAAAGGAATACCAGAAACAAGCTTACTTTTGCTTCATTGACTACACCAAGGCCTTTGATTGTGTGGACCACAACAAAATGTGGCAATTAAAGAGATGGGAATACCAGAGCACCTCATATGTCTCATGAGAAATCTGTACATGAGTCAAGAAGCAACAGTTAGGACAGAGTAAGGAATGACGGGGTGGTTTGGAATAGGAAAAGGAGTAAGACAAGGCTGCATTTTGTCACCCTGCTTTTTCAACTTATACACAGAGCACAGAATGCGCAATGCAGGGATGGAGGAATCACAATATGGGATCAAAATTGCTGGGAGAAACATTAACAATTTGAGATATGCAGATGATACCACCCTAATGGCAGAAAGTGAGGAAGACCTAAAGAAGCTCCTGATTAGGTTGAAAGAAGAGAGTGAAAAAGCTGGCCTGAGACTCAATATCAAGAAAACCAAGATAATGGCAACAGGCCATATCAGTCCCTGGAAAATAGATGGGGAAGAAGTAGAAGCAGTAACAGATTTTACTTTCTTAGGATCACTGCAGATGGAGATTGCAGCCATGAAATAAAAAGGCGACTGATTCTTGGGAGCCAAGCTATGAACAACCTGGGGAACATAGTGAAAAGTAGAGACATCTCACTGCAAACAAAGGTCCACATAGTCAAAGCAATGGTATTTCCGGTGGTAATGTATGGCTGTGAGAGCTGGACCATTAGGAAGGCTGAGTGCAGAAGAATAGAAACCTCTGAGATGTGGTGTTGGAGGAGAGTTTTGAGAGTCCCTTGGACAGCGAGGAGAACAAATAGGTCAATATTAGAAGAGATTAGCCCTGAGTGCTCCTTAGAAGGACAAATAACAAAGATGAAGATGAAGTATTTTGGACATCAAATGAGAAGAGAGGATACACTTGAGAAGGCCTTAATGCTGGGGAAGGTGGAGGGCAAAAAAAGAAGGGGATGGCCAAAGATGAGATGGCTAGATGGTATTGTAGACACAATGGGCACAGGGCTCTGTGGACTAAGGAGGATGGTGGAGGACAGGGGTGCCTGGAGAGCGATGGTCCATGGGGTCGCAAAGAGTCGGAATTGACTGTGCAACTGAACAACAACAACATAGATGTTTACTCTCTCTTTCTTCACTTATGTAAAGTGGGGTACAGAGAAAGAGCCTCCTTGAAGATTATGGTATTTTTGAACCACAGTTGGACATATCCTGGGCAACAGCAACCTTGTTGTACTGGCTAATCTTTCCCATACTAGGTGAGCTGAAAGGAATTGCAGAATAAATTCACCAAAAGGTGGCTTCATTTTGGCAGTTCAACATTTGATCTACACATGAAAGAAGAACTTATGTAAAGCAAACATAAAACTACAGTCATTCTGATGTTATGGCTTGTACAGTAAATAAATATCCCAATCTTTAACTGTTTTTTTCTTCCAGGTCTGAATCTCTGGGACCAACTTATTTGTATGGAATGGTATGACTAACTAAATGTTTAGGGCAACCATACAGAGAGATGGATGCCATAAGCTTTGCAGGCGCACCCCCCAATAAAGGACTCAGACACTGGTAAAAGTGGATAACGGCATTGGGCCACATTTATTGATTCATGCCCTAGTCCGAATTATAAATTTCTATTGGTAATTGACCAATTATAATTCTTAAGGCAAGCAGGCCGAAGTAACACTGGTAAGGTACCACCCAAAATTGCCAACTGCAATTGTTACAATGTATCTATTTGTATCAATTTGTTTGTTGACAACAAACAAATTGTTGACCGTAGTCAATATCTAACTAATGACCAAACCCTCTGACGCGTATCCGTGAAATCACGGGGTGATGCATGCTGTCTAGCTGTAGCCATCACCCTGTCGCCTGGTTCGTCGTTGACCGGACAACGTTTAACCAACTTATGCCTGTCTAGTGTTGTCCAGTCAATTGCGAACCTGCCGGATACCTGTGGGTCATAAATGTTTACCTTACCAGTGATACCCGCCCATGTGACCAAAGTCAACAGCAGCAACAGAAACCCCTATATCAAACCATAGCAACAGTGTGGGATGGGCGAAAAAACCAGGACCCGAGAGCCAATTGTGGGTCCCAGCCAAAAATTCCCACCCGGCCCCGAAGCGACCAAAATATCACACTGTTAACTAGGGAGGGGGTGGAGGGGAAAAACTTCTCCGCTCCGTCGCTTCGCAAAATGGCAGCTCGGCTGCCTCGTGGCCACCCCTTTTATAAGGGAGCTGGCCACGCCCCCTAACTACCCGGATGCCTTCATCCGGTGGGGCGGGGGCCGCAAAGGGCGCGGCGGCCATTTTGGCGCCGCGCTTGCATTGCAGGCGCACCCCCCAATAAAGGACTCAGACACTGGTAAAAGTGGATAACGGCATTGGGCCACATTTATTGATTCATGCCCTAGTCCGAATTATAAATTTCTATTGGTAATTGACCAATTATAATTCTTAAGGCAAGCAGGCCGAAGTAACACTGGTAAGGTACCACCCAAAATTGCCAACGGCAATTGTTACAATGTATCTATTTGTTTGTTGACAACAAACAAATTGTTGACCGTAGTCAATATCTAACTAATGACCAAACCCTCTGACGCGTATCCGTGAAATCACGGGGTGATGCATGCTGTCTAGCTGTAGCCATCACCCCGTCGCCTGGTTCGTCGTTGACCGGACAACGTTTAACCAACTTATGCCTGTCTAGTGTTGTCCAGTCAATTGCGAACCTGCCGGATACCTGTGGGTCATAAATGTTTACCTTACCAGTGATACCCGCCACACGGGGAGGCTTCCCAAAAGGCTCACCGCCCCCCCCCAAGACCGTCAGCTCGGTCAACAGGCCTGCTCGCCAGTCCACTAACCAGAGGTCCATACCTTCCTGCGACAGATGGGCCCCATCCCCTGAGTAAAGCTCGTAATTTTGCAGACTGATGGCGGGGAGGCTAACGACGCGTCCCCCACCCTTGTCGAAAAGGAACCGGGCAATAGCCCCGTTCACGGAGCGTCAGCTCAGTCAAGAGCCTCGAGGCCGAACGCTCCCCTGTAAGCGTACCGCGGTATCGTGTCCGACCAATGAGGGTTGTGGCAGGCCACACATGATGTGAGTAGGGCAGGTCACTGCAAATCGCAAGCTTCCGCGATAAGCCAGTGACCTGTCCCAAGCCATCGCCCCCACGGTATATAACCAGGACATCAGGCGAGTCAGCATCCCTGATGTAGAAAAGGAATGGCAACAGTTCCCGCCATAACATGCCGCACTTACCATACCCCAGTCGGGGTCCCCACTCTGTCGCCACAGCGTAACGCGCTGCCCTGTGCAGCGTAACGCGCTGCCCTGTGCAGCGTAACGCGCTGCCCCATGCAGCGTAACGCGCTGCCCTGTGCACGTGGCTATGGCCCACCAGCCATACTGTCACTGGTGAAATACGACACCCAGGGTCTGTCAAGGAAAAAAGGGGGGGGGGAGAAACAGTGCAGTGACTAAACTGGTACTCACGGTTGAAGAGGGCGAACACAAAACTGAAAACATTGTGATCCCCACCCTCCCATGCGGCGTATTTCAGCCCCGGAGTACCCAAAAACAGCTGCAGTATAAGCCGCCCCTATCCTGAACGAATGGGTGCCACAACGAGCCCCAGAGAGGCCAACACTGTCTAGTGCCTCCCGGCACCCTCCAAAATTGAAATTTAGTAAGGGAAGACCCACCTTGGTGACAGAAAAACGGGCCATGGTGCGTGCCACGCAGTGCAAGGAAATCCTGTAGGGCACCAACCGGACAGATGTCTGCCAAAGGGCATCGTAGCAGTCTACACCACTGCCTACGCCGTGCTGATCCGTCTTAGAGGAGCGTATCCTCAACTGAGCCCAATCATTGGCCACATAGACATCTTCGAGTTCCAGTGCCCTACGACTTGCATCCGCCTTAGACAGCATCTCAAGCTCGCTGATGCGGAGCGCTCCAAAAAAGACCACCGTTGTAGCCGCGTGAAATAGGGCTGCCTCATACTTATCAAAACAGAGGCCATGCCAGCCCCGGGCCAGTTGGGTAAGAACCCCTGGGGAAATCGGGTGGCGGTCGTCCGGGCAACGCCCACGCTCCCGCACCCACCCCTCCAAAACATGTCTCACACGGAAGTCAGCGGTACTATCCACATGACCGCTCACCTTGGCCATAAAAGCCAATGCTGACAGCCTAGATGCTATGGTGCGAGGTGCAAGGCCCTGGGCATGCAGGTAAACCATGAACCGAAGTACATGGGTCACTGGGATCGGCCAGGTTTCTGGCAGCCGGAATTGGGTACAGAAATCTCTGAAAGAATTGAATGCGTGGTGATACGCCTTACGCGTGCGTGGCGCTAGTGACAAGCCAATCGCCCGGTTCACCTCTCCTTGCCAATGGTCCATATCTCGTCCGGGAGTGGCAAGGGAAATTCCTCCGCATCCGGGGTCAAGGCACGGAACCGGGAGATCTGCAGGCGGGACAAAGCGTCAGCGATATCATTATTGACCCCCGGGACATGCCTGGCCCTGAAGAGGACATTGAGGCGCAGGCTGCGCAACACAAACTGGCGCACCAGGTCCATGACCCTGGGCGATTTGGAAGTCTGTGAGTTGACAATGTGCACAACGGCCGCATTGTCACACCAGAAATGGACAACCGAGTTGGCCCACTCCTTGCCCATAGCATCAAAGCCCCCAGGATAGGGAAAAATTCCAGATACGTGAGATCACGCAGGCGACCCGTGCCTGCCCAGGCTGGTGGCCACCCACCATAGGCCCACTTCCCATTGAAGTACATCCCATAACCCAGGGACCCCGAAGCATCGGACTGTATCTGAAAGCGAGGGGAAGCCAGGAGGTCAGACCTCCAAAATGATACTCCATTGAACTCCCTCAGGAACTGGAGCCAGATAAGCATATCTGCCCTGATACCCCGGGTGAGTCTAACCCTATGGTGGGGCCTAGATAAGCCTGTCATGGCGTCGCACAAGCGCCGAGCAAATGCCCTGCCCGGTGCGACGACCCTGCAAGCGAAATTGAGGTGACCATGTAGCACCTGCAGTTCCCTCAGTGATGCCTTGCGTTTAGCAAGCAAGTCCGAGATAAGGGCCACTATCCTTGACACCTTATCCCCCGGTAACCTAGAAGCCTACGCTACTGTGTCAATCTCCACCCCGAGGAATACTAGCTTAGTAGATGGGCCCTCGGTCTTTTCAGGCGCTAAAGGGACACCGAGTTCCTCCATTAGCGTCTGAAATGTGTTGAGGAGACGTGTGCACATGTCCCAGCCCCGTTCACCCCCGAATAAAAAATCATCCAGGTAATGGGCTACAGACCGGGACCCTGACCTGCGGACGAAAGCCCACTCTAGGAAGGTGCTGAAACGCTCGAATGCCGAGCCTGATATGGAACAGCCAAAAGGCATGGCCTTATCGAAATAATGTGCTCCCCGGAACGGGGGTGCAGGGAAAGGGCCAGCGATCCCCCGCATTAATCTCCTTAGCAATGCCGGCAGCAGCCTCCTCCTCCCTTCCCCTAAGGGACAAAAGGTTGGGGGCGTCGTGGGGGAACCTATCACCCGTGAAAAGAATACGGAACCCCAGTCAAAAACCCTGAAGCAGGTAAACCGCATCTGCCTCCCTCTGGTACAATGCGAGCCAACGCTCCAACATGTCCACATTAATTGGGGAGGGGGCCTTTCGGCGAACCAGCTCCCTCTGCGGCAGTTTTGCCAGCCCCTTGTCTGCCCCTCCCTCTGCCCCGCATCCCTCCAGCCTGGGACAGGCGGGGGCCGCACGGGGGCCAGCACAAGAGGGACACTCATGCCTGTACGTGCAATTCTTCCTGTTGCAGGAACCATTGGACGAGAAAGTCCAGGACAGCAGGCGGGCTGGAACCCCCTGCCCCGCCACCTGGCGGGGTGTCTGTGCTGGGGCCGCTCGCCAGACCGCATGTCCACAATGGTATCTTTTCCCAGGCGCAGGGCGCGTGGGAGTCATGTACAGAAGCCACAGCTTCTGGCAGGGTTCATCCCACCTCATCTGAGGGTGCAGGGGAATCCGCATACGGAGTTCCTCGTCGTAAGCCAACCCCGACGGGCCCTGGAGGTCGACCATCGCCCGGTAAATGTTGTCCAAATACTGGACCATCGGAATTGCCAAATCCGGCCGGGCCCGAGGTAGACCGCCATGTATATGAGATAGGCCGGCAACCAGTTGGCCCACGTACGTGGCGGCTTACGACGACATGCCTGCTCCTTATCCTCCTCATCCTGCCCCTCCCTCTCCTCTTTGGTGGGCTCCCTGATAAGAAGGGAGAAGATGTCCACATACTCCCCACGCCAGACCTTCTCTTTGGTGGCCTGGGCCATTTCAATGGTCCCCCAGGGGCTAGGAATACCCCGCTGTCAGCAATGCCGAAACAGGTACAGTGGGAACTACGGGCATCCGAAAAGGAGCCTGGACCAACCCGGTCACCCCTAACACTCTCCCGACTGAGTGAGGTGCACCCCCCGAAACGGGGCCCTGTGTGAGAGGTGAAGTCACCGGGTGGGACGTCGGCAACTGAACCGTCGCCCCACCCGTATGAGGCCAAGGCCATTGAGATGCCCCCCCAACGTGGTTCTATGTGCGGGTGTGCTAGATTGAACCGCATACTCACCTGCTGCACCCCCATGGGCCGCCCCCACCGGGGGTTCCGGCCCACTGGGGGCGTCGGAGCTCACGACCGCAATTGAGCTCACCGACGGGTCCTGACCAGCACCGGCCTGTTGAATGGGGAGCTGCGAGGCAGTGGCCGATGCCGGGCCATGCGCCTCAGGCAGCTCGACCCACCCTGCCGCCTGTCGCTGCCCGGCAGACGAAGCATCAACCTGCACCCGAAAAGGCACCCCAGGGTGGTCAACCCTCACGAGGGATGCCTCGAGGGCTGCAACGCGGGCCAGAAGGGCCTCCACATTAACATAGCCCTCTAAGCCAAGGGGGGGAAGGGCTGTCTGGCCCACTACTGCACGCGCCGGTCCAGGTCCCTGGACCCCGGTGCCCGTATAGGGCCACGATCCCATGCCTGGCCCCTGCAGGGCCGGGGGAGTACCCTGCCAGGGGAGGGAACCCAGCCACCCCCCATGGCTGAAACCCCCCGCAGGAAGCTGCGCACCAACGGAAGAAGGCCCCTCAGAATGGGCCACGCCAGGGGCAGTGGCCACTGCTTGCGGGCCAAGGGCCGCGGCCCCTGCTGGGCCGGTACGCGGACATCCGCCTCCGGCCAAGGGGCAATTAACCCCATCCCACCGGTCCCGGTGGGGTTAGGCAAAGGAGGCTGCTGGGGAGGCGCAGCCGCGGTCCTCCGACCCGACCGGCGCCTCCGCGCAGAACGAGCCGCGTTCGCAGTCGCCTTCTCCTTAGAGGGCATAGCAGCTATCCGATGGGAAGCCGAAAAAGGTGAAGAAAATTAGCAGGCAAGAGGCTTCCCGGTGAAAGATAAGAGCGACGGAGGTAAGAGGGAAAAACTTCTCCACTCCGTCGCTTCGCAAAATGGCAGCTCGGCTGCCTCGTGGCCACCCCTTTTATAAGGGAGCTGGCCACGCCCCCTAACTACCCGGATGCCTTCGTCCGGTGGGGGGGGCGCAAAGCGCGCGGCGGCCATTTTGGCGCCGCGCTTGCATTCTCCTGCTGAAAGTCAAGTGTAATGTTTCACATACCTTCTTCTCCATAGTTATGGTATTTGTTCAATGGTAGAATCAGAATTTTGTTGCTTCCAAACCATTTATTGTATTACTGAGATGCCTAAGTAAAGGGTTAGGGTTTAGGTCATCAATCACTATCACATCAACAAGCAAAATAGGATGAAATCTGCAAATAACACATATCAGCAGAAAGAAAAATAAGTGGGCTCTAGATTAAATCAAGTCTATACTTTCCCTAGAAAGAAAAATGATTAAACTGGGGTTATTTACATTGAACATATCATGAAAAGACAAAATTCACTGGAAAAGACAACCATGCTGAGGAAGATTGAAAGCAACATGAAAAAAGAGGAAGACCAAATAAGAGGCAGATTGACTCAATCAAAGCAGCCACGGCCTTAAGCTCGCAAGAGCTCAGCAGGGATTCGAACTATAGAACTTTTTAGAAGTCACTAATACACAGAGTCACCATTAAACCAGAAGCAACATGATGGTATAGTGGAGGCGGCTGCAATTCGTATCCGAGAATGTTTTTCCCCTGAAGCTGGAAATTTGCCACTGGCGTAAATTTGTTTAAGGTGGATCCCAGCTTCCCATGAAGTGACCCACACGCTATAAGCTCAAAGTCATCCCCTGAGGCACACATGAAATTAGACCTGCAAGATTTAACACTGGGACTGCAATGGACTGCTGCAGCCTTGAGGATATTATCAAAGTGTGCCTTCACAGCCAGTCCATCTGGCATGGCCTCTTCCGTCTCCATGACTATTGGGGATCAGAGTTCCTCTTCTGCTCATTTTGCCATTGCGCCCAATATGATGGTTTCCAGTGACATTTCCTCTACTGAGGGGACCATCACTCCACCTAAAGGGGGTTGGCCCCTTTATGGAGTCAGTTTATTTACTGCTGCCCAACACTCAGTGTTGAGTTGCTGGCTATACAGTCTACTCCATTACCATAGTGGGATGTCCGGCCAAACATGACGACACACAACAACAAAAACAACAACAAAGAAAACCAATTAGCATCCAGTCCTTCAGAACCAAAGTAAGAGATCCTTCTTCAGTTTAGTTGATTTATGTTACTTAAGTGTACTCACATGATCCAAGAAAGGAGGTAGGGTAGTAAATTATGTATGCTTGTCTCCATCTTTGGGGTGCTTAAGACTGCCCCCACCAACCTTACAACAATTGGTAATGCTATCCTTAAGATATTGTCTCTATATATCCAGTAAAACCAAACCACCTGCCTTATCACTCTTTTTCCTCTCCCCAAACTTTCTCTATACCTGTCTATCCCAAACCTACATACCTAACTGAATCAATCTCTCTCCCTGGTGACGCAGTGTTTAAACTGCCATACTGCAATCAAAAGATTGTGAGTTCAATCATGACCAGGTATCAAGGTTGACTCAGCCTTCCATCCTTCCGAGGTCGGTAAAGTGAGTACCCACCCAGTATGCAGGGAGCAAAATGCTAATTAACTTGTCAACTACCCAGAGAGTGCACTGAGCTCTGTCTCTCTGTGTTCATAAGCCTCCAGTTTAGTCTCCTCTGTCCCACTAGTTTCTTCTTGAATCATTGCCTATGCTGCATTTTTCTTCAGCAAAATTGTTCTTGAGTCTCTGCCCCTAAATCCCCTCAAGTCCTAAGCTTCAAGTTGTAACCACACAAGATAACTTTCCCATTTCTCAAAGAATATGAATTAAAATACTTTTCCCCTCTGAAAAACAGAAGATTCCTTGTCACCATTCCAGCTAAGCCTATCATTGTTAAATACTTCACCACGGCATGGAGAACACAACACACACTGCCTTTTAATCTTCTCTTCAATTATGAACCAGTTGTTAAATCAATGCAGAGGCTTTAACTTTACACACTGCTTGAAGCAATTTCTGACTTATTCTAGTAATAATTCTTATTACTAAAAGTAAAACTTCTCAACAGCTGGCAGTTACAAACTATGTGCACGTTGTCTGCAGAAAAGGCTAAAAATCTGGTTGTATGATGTTCAATGATTCTGGCTAGAGACTTTAGAGACAATAAGCAATAGATTTCATGGTTTACACTTATAATCACTGGTGGTGTTCTTTTTTTGTTTGTGTTGTTCATTGTAAGCAAAGTATATGAATGAAATGGGTCTAGAATACTGCTGTTCTTTTTAAGATAAAAGAGGATGATGCCAACACTTGTTGTTCAGTCGCATAGTCGAGTCCGACCCTTTGTGACCACCGCACTTACTATGCAGCAAATTGTTAGATATTGGGTGCGAATGCAGCAGAGTGAGGCTGTTAGCCCTTTGCAACAGCGGAGGTGCCCGAGTAGTATTTTCAATTCCACCCACAGTTCCACGCAGTTTGAAAGTAAGGCAGCTTTTACTTCAGCATGTTAGTTCTACAAAACAGTAGATTGTTCTCTCTTAAAGCAAAGCAACATAAACAATAGTAAGTCTTTGTAAGCCGTGATTCCAAGGTCAGTGTCCCAGGCAGAACCAGAGCTGGGCTCCTGGTTATCTCAGAGTCAAAGTGCTCACTGCAGTCTTTAGATACAGACGAAGTCTCCAGCCTCCTCCTGGGCTGGCATTAGGCAGTCCTTCGGTTCAAAGACTTGTTGGCCTGGCTTGTGGAAATCCATGCAGTTGATTCCAGTCTTCAGGAGAGTAACAGACTCTCCTACTCCAACAGTAGAAGCAGCAACGGCAGTAGCAGCAAGCCCCAGGAGCAGAAGCATCCTTTGTGGCTCCTGAGATGCTCACATTTATAATTCATATTTGCTTAGTCGCCCACTCAGTAGTCGCAGCTGGGTGCTGTGCTCAGGGAGCTCCTAAAGTTACATTCATCTTATACAATACATACATGCAGCTCAACATAATCCTATCACAAATGCAATATTTATTTACTATGCATTAGCTCAAAATTGCCACCAAGTGGCAGGATACAGACTTTGTTTAATTCAAGTTTGACTACATTTGTCTGACACTGTGGCTCATTTTTAATTGCATCCCTGGAACAGAATAACTGCTGTTAAGAAGCTCCTTTTTCATTCTAAGTGTAGGATTAATTTGCATTTATAAATGCAGAATGCTATTACATGTGGAGTTACTGGATGGGCACTAAAAGCAAAACATTTTTAAAAATTATAGGCTTTTAGCTTTGCTCTTGCTTTCTCCAGCTGTGCAACATAGCTAGGACTTGGAAAATGAAAAGGTATTGCTGCCAAATAACTGTTTAATTATGTGAAACAAGGAACAAGAGCCAATAAAACTGGAGTCACCACTAAAACTGATCATCATCTTCCAAAGACTAATAAATTGAAGCCACTAGGATAGATGGTCTTTTATAGTCTTGCTTAGAGACTTGGGGTTCTCTACACACAAAAGTACTAATGTGTCTATTATGCATTATAGCACTATAAATCAAGCCATACCAGAAACAGAAATTACTTAAATCAGTGGTACCCATCCTTTTGCTTGCTGACTTTTCAGATCAATCTATTTATGTTATTTCCAATGATAAAAGAAGGGACACAGTAAATATATTTGACAGTCTTCTTCCTATAGCGAAACATTTACTGTTTATTTAACTTTGAAGCTCAGAGACCTGTTTTAAGACTGAGCATTGATCTTTAGTTTCTAGCCTAATTAATTTTGTATTCAGAGCTGTATTTACTTTCCTTGATATATGTCCTCTATGTATAAAAAAAGTAAGTAAGAAGGAACATATCACTTCAATACAGAAGAAAGTTCACATACTCAAATCACGGATTTTTTTATCTTAAAACCATAAAGCTACTCAAAAATGAATTTGCAAATGTAATTGAGCTTCTAATAGCTTCTAGAGGCAGTAATTAAAGAAATCTCATTTCCCTAAATTAAACATAATGAAATGCTTTTTGAGATCAAATAAAAACTGGAAATGATATTACGGCAGAGATAATTTTTATTAAAATCTAATACTCACAAGTGTGAAATATAAACTTAAATCAATAGCAAAACAATATCTGCCTTGATCCAGCTGTAATCTTTGTTCCTAGATGCTAGCAAATCCTGCTGTTTTATCAACCTAATATGTTTCCACAAGGGCAGCCTTCGTACTGACATGTTCAATCAAGGCCAAACAATCTTTATAACAGATCATATACAGAGGGTGACAAAATGTATCCACATTTTAAGAAAGGAACAACTGTATTAAAACTGAAAGACCCAATATACCTGTATACCAATAACAAAAGATGAATACAAGTTACGCTTGACTTCTGCTATTACAAGTGCTCAAAGTGTTTATTATCAGGATCCAGACACTTCTGATTATGATGAACTACTGCTTAAGCAATGTTAATCAAAGTACCAACTTATAATGCTGCACATGTCATTTCAATTCCTTCCTGAGATAACACCAATGTAGCTGGTTATCTATGGTACACCATAGGTAAAAGTCAAGGGGTGTTAAGTCAGAAGAAGAACACGGGGGAAACTCAACCACACCTCTTCATTCCATCCATTCTCCTGGTAAATTGCTTCTGCCATTTTCTTTGACTGTCCTGCCTGTCGCATGATGACGCTAGCATTCATTCTTTTGAGCAAACATCATACTACACATTGCTACCACAATCCAACTTAGATAACATCTCTTAAAATGTGTATACATTTTTGCACACTCTGTATATATGCAGCATGTTAACTAACGGGGTATGCCAAAGACTGGGCACTTAATGGAATGGGACTTCACAAGCTGCTAGCCCTAGCTTCAACAAAATGGGAATAGCTCCTTTCTGAATAATTTTCATTTTTCTTGACTTGTTCTCCTTATTAGATTCCAATCCTGCAACATTGCAACACTATGTCATTCACACTGGAGTCTACATTATTCTTATTCCAACCTAAAATCAGTCCCTTAATGCCAGTGGCACTGTTCTTGATGGATCTTGCACACAACCAATCATTCCTTCTGACACTTTCCACAGTTCATTTCCATGTTGCACTGATAAAGAATACCAATTTTATAAAACACCAGTATCAGAATGCATTGTGTCCAGAAATTATGGATGGAACCCTTTACTTATTCTTTTCTTTTGGATAAGGACAAAGAATTGTGAAACTTTCCCCTTATTTTCTAAGCATTTGCCCCATTATGAAACTCTTCTGCAAATATTCTCCAAAGAATTCTTTGCACTGAACGAGGTTGTAACTTTTAAAGGAAGAGAATTATCATAGATTAATTATATCTGCCTGAACCCAATTGTAACAATTTTGTTTTAACAGGCCCTTAATGTAAAAACAAAAACTAGTATACATTTAGAAATGTCTCTAAGAAACTGTCTCTCTTTGGGGATCATACTTTCTTCCAGAATGCAGCATCAAATATATATTATATGTTTCGCTACTTTATCAGATAGTTGTGGTCCTTTTCAGTGCCAGTGAAAATTGCAATAGTTTCATTTTGTACCATGGTTAATTTTAAAACTGGTTGAAGCAATTGACTACAGAAATTAGAAGATCTGCTGTGGAATTAGACAGGACAACATTACATTGTTTCCCTGTATAGATTCTTTAATTTCTATCTCAAGACAGAACATCAGCTTCAGTTCTTATATCTCACAGTACTGAAGTCAATCACACATACTGCATGTGAACTGTGTAACCCTGTATATCACCAAAACTGACCACATGAAATCTTTACTCCATGTCATTCTAATGAAGGTGAACATATCTGAGCACACTACTCAATAGAATAAAAGGCCCAATGTTAACTGACAGACCCCTTTATTTAAACAGGAATTTAACAAACATTATCATCCATTCCAGTTTAAGTTCTTACTTCCTGGGTAAACTAAGCATGTGAAATTCATTTTGCAATATAACTGAAACTGAAGACATATACCGTATTTTCCGGCATATAAGACGACTTTTTAACCCCCAAAAATCTGTGCCAAAGTCGGGGGTCGTCTTATACACCAGGTACTCTGGAGCCAGGGGCCACCCGGAGACCACCACCCCCAGGCGGGGGGTGAGGAGGAGGAGGAGGACCAGCTGAGCGGCGGCGTGGATGGCTTTCCCTGCCACTCAGCTGGTCCTCCTCCTCCTCCTCACCCCCCAGCTGGGGGTGGTGGTCTCCGGGTGGCCCCTGGCTCCGGAGGCCTTGCAGTGGCGATGGTGGATGGCTTTCCCCACCACTCAGCTGGTCCTCCTCCTCACCCCCTGGATGGGGGTGGTGGTGAGGAGGATGAGGACCAGCTGAGCGGTGGGGAAAACCATCCACCACAGCCGCACTCTCCCAGCCCCCTCCACCGGCAGGGAGATAAAGGGAGCCGTCCCCAGCCTGGGAGGACGTTGGAAGAGGGGTAGTCTTATATGGCGAGTATAAGACTAAATTTTTTAACGTGAAAAGTTGGGGGTTGTCTTATATGCTGGAAAATACGTTAATTGGTGCATGTGCACGTGCACACACACACACAATAATATGAATAAGTATATATTTTCTTCCTGTGCAGGGAATGCTTCAGGGGCAATTTGGCAATTAGAGAATTTTATTACTTATCTTAGCAGTTGATTTTTCAGTAAGCCAGATCATTCACAGACAAGGGTGGAAACCAAAACACACTTCTGGACAATCCTAACATTCAAAAACTACTGTTTTAGTGGAATTTTCAGATGAGCATTATTTTCCACCTCTCATTGGGAAATGCCAACAGCTTTTCTGATACCTATGATGGGAAAAGGCCATGTCACTGCCATCCACAGCATGGAGACGCACTTTGATAAAGGTCAAGATGGACTTGACCTTAAGCAATATTCAGAAACACACTTCAGCTGGTGTCATCTGCATTATGACTGCAAAATGGACACAGAAGGCACATTAACTCTTTCTCATAGGCTCTTCTCCTGCTGTAAATCCCCGCTACAGCTACTGTTTCTCTTATCCGAGTCCCTTCTCCCTCACTTGCCCACACTTCTAGGCCTTGGGATGCTCTGGCGTTGCCAGATCTGCTGGTACAGCAGAGACAAGGGCTCTTAAGTTGGGTTGTGCGGCCTTTGGGTGTGCTCTCTCCGCTCAGGCTTAGTTCAGCAGAGAAAGGTTGTTCCTGATAATTCTGGCTCATCGGTTCCGGAGAAAATGGCAAATGGCAAATTAATGTTGCAGGTCTAATAAGGCTGCAAAGACCTCTGGGATTGTACATGCCAGTTCTCATGGAACGACACCCTTATCTAGTCTGGGGAAAATTAGCTGGCCTTGAATGTATTGTGGGTGCGTAGGGGTATGCCCGTTACCTTTTTCCTTCAAAGGAGGTGTGGTGCTTCCTCCCTCGGACAGCTGGAAAATCCCCTTGCAAAACTTCACAGAAGGAAGCTACTAACCTTCCTGCAAAAATGGCCTTTTGTAATGCAAAAATCCTCCCCTTTCTCTAACTTGCTCTTGGCTTGGCTGAGAGAGTGAGAATAACTTTAGATTGACTCAAAAAGCCAATTTAACGAGTTTATTATAGAAATGTAAGATAAACGCACATAATACAGAAATAAAAGAAATAAAAATTAAGAAACAGAGCATAGCAGTACTCTAACCTAAGCTAGCTATGGCGCTCCATGGTGCCCCATAAAATGGGGGTTCGATAGCTCCCTCGATGGTTAAGTAAGCATCGAATGAGTGGAAGTATGTGTTTCTCTCTAAGTAGAAAGAGGTGGATTTTTAAATTGAATTTAGCTTCTGTTAAATACCATTTCTAATGAGAAAAAGGTAGATAAGCAGGCTAATTGACTTGTCATAATGACAAGGCCAGTCCGTACATCAAAGATCCAGATGGTTCCTTATCAGTGTTCCTCATCTAACTGCGTCAGAGAGAACATGTTCAAGGTTGGTTCCCTAGGGACGACATTGACAAACCGGACTGTAGGCAGGAAAGTTAAGACTTCCAAAAAATGGTGGAATATTGTCCTAAAATGGCATCGCTTAGGCTAAGTGTACTAATTTAGAATGAGATGAAATTAACTACATAGCATTGCAGTATGACAACCTACATAACAATATGATTAATAACATAAAATAATGTCATCTTTGTCATGGGATCACGACATCTCTCACTTCTTATGAAACATAAACTGCTGCAGCAATCTAGCACCTTTTAAATCCCAATCTTGGAGTTACATACAGTTGAGCTCCAGCTTTCACAGAGGTAGGAGTAAAATGAGGCAACAGTAAAAAGTAAGAGAATGCAAGCGCGGCGCCAAAATGGCCGCCGCGCTCTTTGCGGGCCCCCCCCACAGGACAGAGAATCCGGGTAGTTAGGGGCGTGGCCAGCTCCCTTATAAAAGGGGTGGCCACGAGGCAGCCGAGCTGCCATTTTACCTCCGCGACGGAGCGGAGAAGTCTTTTCCCCTGTGTCTCCGTCGCTCCTTAGCTTACCGGGAAGCCTTTTGGTAGCGGTTCTTCCTTTTCGGCTTCCCTTTGCTTTAGTAGAGATGCCTTCGAAGAAGAAGGCAACTTCGAGTGCGGCTCGCACTGTTAGGAGGCGCAACCCAGGTCGGAGGACCGCGGTGCCGCCTCCTCAGCAGCCGCCCTCGCAGGCCCCGGCCGGGGCTGGCGGAATGGGGTCTATTGCCCCTTGGCCCGGAGTGGGTGAACAGACTGCGGGCGCGGAAGGGGTTCCGGCCCGCGGCCCGCGAGCGGTGGACACCGCTCCTGCACCTGCCCACCCTGTTGGGCCTGCTGCTCTTGGGTCGCAGCCTCCCCCTGGGCCCTCCAGCCTTGGGGGGTGGTGCGGCCCCCTGCCTTGGAAGGTTTCTTCACCGACCCTGCCGGGCTTCGGTGCTGGCCAATGGCCATATTCGGGTCCTGGGGTACAGGGACCTGTACCCACGCCTGGACCGGGCGGGCCGGCCGGCCCTTGGCCCCAGGTCGACGTGGCAGCCTTACTGGCCCGTATTGCGGCCCTGGAAGCGTCGTTGTCGCGGGCCAGTCAGGCGGGGGCCCCCTTTGGGGTCCCTTTGGCGGCGATGTCGGCAGGAGGACAACAGCCGACAGGGAGGGTTGAGCTGCTGCAGGCGCGTGGCGCGGTTTCGGCCACTGCCTCGCAGCTCCCCAGTCAGCAGCCAGGTGCGGGTCAGGCCCCGGTGATGAGCTCTACGTCGGTCGTGAGCTCCGACGCCCCCAGTGGGCCGGAACCCCTGGTGGGGGCGGCCCGCAGGGGTGCAGCATGTGAGTATACGGTGCAAGCAAGTACATCCACACACATTCCCAATATGGGGGGGGGGGGCTTTTCAATGGCCTTGGCCTCGCGCGGGTGGTGCGGGGGCCACGCTGTCGGCACCCCACCCGGCGACGACGACTGCCACCCTGGGCACTGGGGTGGGTACTTGTTCTTACACTGCGGGGAATGTTCTGGGGGTAGCTGGGCTAGCTCAGGCCCCTTTTCCTATGGCTGCGGTGCCTTTTTCGGCTTTGCCGACGGCTGGGTATTCCTTGCCACTGGGTGATCACTTGGCACAGACTACCAGAGAAAAGATATGGCGGGGGGAGTATGTAGATATCTTCTCACTCCTGAACAGAGAGCCCACCAAGGAAGAAAGGGAGGGACAGGATGAGAAGGACAAGGAGCAGGCACGTCGCCGTAAGCCGCCTCGTACCTGGGCCAACTGGCTCCCTGCTTATCTAATATACATGGCGGTGTACTTGAGGGCGCGGCCGGATTTGGCTATTCCCATGGTCCAATATTTGGACAACATATACAGGGCGATGGTTGATTTCCCAGGCCCCTCGTGGTTAGCCTATGACGAGGAATTCCGTATGAGGATTCCCCTTCACCCCGAGATGAGATGGGACGAGCCGTGCCAGAGGCTTTGGCTTTTGTACATGACGCCCACACGCCCCGCCCCGGGGGACAGATACCATTGTGGACATGCGGTCCAGCGAGCAGCTCCGGCGCAGGTTACCCGCCAAGCGGCGGGGCAGGGGGTTCCAGCCCGCCTGCTGTGCTGGACTTTCTCGTCCAATGGTTCCTGTAATAGGAAGAATTGCAAGTATAGGCATGAGTGTCCCACGTGTTCGGGCCCCCACGCAGCCTCCGCCTGTCCCAGGCCTGGAGGGACACGGGGCAGAGGGAGGGGCGGACAGTGGGCTGGCAAGACTGCCACGGATGGAGCTGGTTCTCCAAAAGGCCCCCTCCCCAATTAATGTGGACATACTGGAGCGTTGGCTCGCATCGTACCCGAAGGGGGAGGATGGGGAGTATCTCCTTCAGGGTTTTAAGCAGGGATTCCGTATCCCTTTCATGGGTGATAGGTCCCCTCAGGATGCCCCTAACCTTTTATCCCTCAGAGGGAGGGAGGACGTGGCTGCAGCCAGCATTAAAAAGGAGTTAGATGCGGGCAGGGTCGCTGGACCTTTCCCTGCACCCCCGTTTCCCAATCTTAAGGTGTCGCCACTGGGCTTGGTCCCCAAAAAGTCCCTAGGCGAGTTTCGCCTTATCCATCATTTGTCCTACCCAGCCGGCCGATCGGTCAATGATGCTATCCCTGATGACCTTTGTTCAGTCAGGTATACATCGTTTGACCATGCGCTGCGCATGGTGCGCTCGTGTGGCCCGGGCGCCCTGCTGGCCAAGTGCGACATTAAGTCGGCTTTTCGCCTCTTGCCAGTGCATCCGGGCGACTTTGAGTTGCTGGGTTTCAAATTTAAGGGTGAATATTATTTTGATAAGGCCATGCCTTTTGGCTGCTCCATATCATGTTCGGGCTTCGAGCGTTTTAGTACCTTCCTAGAGTGGGCTTTCGTCCGCAGGTCAGGGTCCCGGTCTGTAGCCCATTACCTGGATGACTTTTTATTCGGGGGTGAACGGGGCTGGGACACGTGCACACGTCTCCTCAACACATTTCAGACGCTAATAGAGGAACTCGGTGTCCCTTTAGCGCCCGAAAAGACCGAGGGCCCATCTACCAAGCTGGTATTCCTGGGGGTGGAGATCGACACAGTAGCGCAGGCTTCTAGGTTACCGGGTGATAAGGTGTCCAGGATAGTGGCCCTTATCTCGGATTTGCTGGCCAAGCGTAAGGCATCACTGAGGGAACTGCAGGTGCTACATGGTCACCTCAATTTCGCTTGCAGGGTGGTCGCACCGGGCAGGGCTTTCGCCCGGCGCTTATGCGATGCCATGGCAGGGTTATCCAGACCCCACCATAGAGTCAGGCTTACCCGGGGTATCAGGGCAGACATGTTTGTCTGGTTGCAATTCCTGAGGGAGTTCAATGGGGTCTCATTTTGGAGGTCTGACCTCCTGGCATCCCCCAATTTTCAGATCCAGTCTGATGCCTCAGGATCCCTGGGTTATGGGATGTACTTCAATGGGAAGTGGGCCTATGGTGGGTGGCCACCGGCCTGGGCAGGCACGGGTCGCCTGCGGGATCTCACATACCTGGAATTTTTCCCTATTCTGGGGGCTTTGATGCTATGGGGCGAGCAGTGGGCTAACTCGGTTGTGCATTTCTGGTGTGACAATGCTGCTGTTGTCCACATTGTCAATGCACAGACTTCCAAATCGCACAGGGTTATGGAACTAGTGCGCCATTTTGTGCTGCGCTGCCTGCGCCTCAACGTCTTGTTCAGGGCCAGGCATGTCCCAGGGATTAATAATGATATTGCTGACGCTTTGTCCCGCCTGCAGATCTCCCGGTTCCGCGCCTTGGCCCCGGATGCGGAGGAATTTCCCTCGCCACTCCCGGACGAGATGTGGACTATTGGCAAGGAGAGGTGAACCGGGCGATTGGCCTGTCACTAGCGCCACGCACGCGTAAGGCGTATCAACAAGCATTCAATTCTTACAGGGCATTTTCTGCTCAATTTCACCTGCCAGAGACCTGGCCTATCCCGGTGGACCATGTTCTGCGGTTCATGGTTCACCTGCATACACAGGGCCTCGCACCTCGCACCATAGCATCCAAGCTCTCGGCGTTGGCTTTTATGGCCAAAGTGGGAGGTCATGAGGACAGCACCTCTGACTTCTGTGTGAGACATGTTTTGGAGGGGTGGGTGCGCGAGCGCGGGCGTTGCCTGGACGACCGGCACCCCATTTCCCCAGGGGTTCTTACCCAGTTGGCCCGGGGCTGGCCAGGCCTCTGTTTTGATCATTATGAGGCAGCCCTTTTCCATGCAGCCACAACGGTGGCATTTTTTGGAGCGCTCCGCATCGGCGAACTTGTGATGCTGTCTAAGGCGGATGCAAGTTGTAGGGCACTGGAACTCGAAGATGTCTATGTTGCCAAAGACTGGGCCCAGTTGAGGATACGCTCCTCTAAAACAGATCAGCATGGCGTAGGCAGTGGTGTAAGACTGCTACGGTGTTCTTTGGCAGACATCTGTCCGGTTGGTGCCCTACAGGAATACCTGGCACTGCGTGGCATGCACCACGGCCCGTTTTTCTGTCACCAAGATGGGTCTCCCCTAACTAAATTTCAGTTTTGGAAGGTGACAGGCAGAGCCCTCACCAGGGTGGGCCTACCAGGTGCCCGTTATGGCACACATTCATTCCGAATTGGTGCAGCCTCTACAGCAGCTGCTTTTGGGTACTCTGGGGCTGACATACGTAGCATGGGGAGGTGGGGCTCGCAATGTTTTCAGTTTTATGTGCGCCCACTCCCGCCATGAGTACCAATCCAGTCACCTTACCGCCTTTTTTCTCAATTTTCTTACAGACCCTGGGTGTCGTATTACACCGGTGACAGTATGGCTGGTGGGCCACAGCTATGTGCACAGGGCAGCGCGTTACGCTGCGGCGACAGAGTGGGGACCCCGACTGGGACTGGGTGAACACGCCAGTCTCACGTGGCATGGTAAGCCTGGGATGTTATGGCGGGAGCTGCGGCCTTTCCTTTTTTCTGGCCTGGGTGCTGACCCGCCTGACATTCTCATCATCCACCTGGGGGGCAATGATTTGGGCCAGGTCACCGGCTTATCGCTCAAGCATGCGATTTGCGAGGACCTCGCCTACTTGCATTATGTCTGGCCTGCCACAACCCTGGTTTGGTCGGACATTGTCCCGCGCCATTCTTATAGAGGGGGCGTTAACCTCCTGGCCCTTGACCGCGCTAGGCGCACGGTCAATAGGGCGGTGGCGCGGTTTCTTGCCGACAGGGCTTGGGGACGGGTCAGTCATCACCCCGCTATTAGCCTACAAAATTATGACTTGTACGCAGGGGATGGGGTCCATCTGTCGCGAGGAGGTATGGACCTCCTGTTGGGTGATTGGCGAGCAGGCCTGTTGACCGAGCTGACGGTCTGGGGGGGGGCGTCAGGCCTTCTTTGAAGCCCCTCCGTGTGGCGGGTAGCACTGGTAAGGTAAACAGTATGACCCACAGGTATCCGGCAGGTTCGCAATTGACTGGACAACACTAGACAGGAATAAATTAGTTAAACGTTGTCCGGTCAACGATGAACCAGGCGACGGGGTGATGACGATAGCTAACCAGCATGCATCACCCCGTGATTTCACGGATACGCGTCAGAGGGTGGGGTCATGAGTTAGATATTGACTACGGTCAACAATTTGTTTGTTGTCAACAAACAAATTGATACAAATTGATACATTGTAGCCAACTGCCGTTGGCAATTTTGGGGTGGTACCTTACCAGTGTTACGTCGGCCTGCTTGCCTTAAGAATTATGATTGGTCGTTTTACCAATACAAATTTATAATTCGGACTAGGGCATTGAATCAATAAATGTGGCCCGATGCTGTTATCCACTTTCAATGTTGTCTGTGTCCGTTATTGGGGGGGTGCGCCTGCAATGGTGAGCAAGCACAAAACTCTGCCTGATCTGATGCTTAATTTGGTAGTAAGCTGTTTATTCAGAGGAAGGGGTGAAAAGAGGGCAAAGAGTCCTATTTGATACTACTGTACTTGCCTTTATCTTTGGCTACTGCAGCAAGGTATAATACTTTAACAAAAGAAATAATCAAAATTAGTATGTAAACAGGGGAAATATTCTAATGGTCATGCCACCACCATCAACAGGGTACAAACGACAAATGTCCCATCTAACTAATTTTCTAGGTCAAGCTGATCTTTAACTTTTCTTCTTCGAGTAAGAAATAACATTGGCATCTTTTGTGAAAATAAGAAAAGCAAGATGAATCACATTCTTCCTCATGAATTTTCAACAAAATCGTTGAACATGCTTTCATTGAAAATAGCTTCCATTTCCCAGCGGCACATGTATAGAAAAAGAAATAGGACTCAATTTTATGTGCTGCGATAATTCCTTCTTTTCAACACCTTCAACATGACATGGAATAATTGACAAGCCTTAAATGCCAAATGAGAGGAGCATAATTTGCCAAGTCATTTATAAGACAATGGCTTTATCATCCAGGCAAATTCATTTTAGAACCACTTCAGTTCTCTCCTTAGTCCACAATCTTTCTTTTGAACCAAAGGCAGGCTGCCCACCTCCTGCTTTCTGGAGAGATGAAACAGCAGTTAGGGGTAAAACAATGAAATAAACCTAAGTTCTTGAAGTCCGTTTTCTGCATCAAAGTAATCAGTCTGAATACATTATAATAAAAGGAGTGCTTCTGCCCTCAGGTGGCAGGTTCTTTGTGTCTGATAAAGAAAGAGAAGAATCACATGCTGTATGGCTGAAAGTGGCAGGACAATACCGGCCTTAAATTATGTAGGGAGCTTCAAACCTTACATTCTGCTGTGCAATCTCTTAGTTTTATATATTTTGATAGCATCTTTGAATTAATGTTATATCTGGCCTCACCAATCATAAGGAAAGAACAGTAAATCTGCATCATATATTTCATAGAACTTCAGTAAGATATTAAACATGAGCTGCTCTTTCTTCTGGTGCAACCATGTATCTCATTTACAGTATACTAAACACATAGCCATGAATCCAACTGAAATAGTTCACTTGATTCACCATTCTGCAATTGATTTAAATGATCTACTCTACCTGGTACTAGTAGTTGTATTTAGGCCATGAATTCTCTATGACTAATCATTTCCTAGTTCTTTCCCAAATAACGGCCCAAATGGCACTTAGTTTACCTGTGTAACTCACATGTGACTGAATGTGTTGTCAAGTAATTCCTAATAGGGATAATTTGTTATTTATGTGGCTGTGACAGAAAATGTCAACCAATATCTCTGAACCTAAACTTGCTCTCTAGCTGGAGAAGAAATAATGACACTTTTAGGTAGTTGGCTATAGGTATATATCACATTAGTTTCTATTTTCCTCCATATCTTTTCTAGTTAAATATAGAAAAGGAGTTCTCAAACTTTTTAAGCCGGGGGCCGGGTTATACTCCCTCAGACAGCTTTGGAGGCCGGATGGTCATTTTGCCCTTCCTCCACAACATGGCACTTCCTGGTGTGTTGGAGGCGATGGAGGGCCACATGAAATGGTGTTGTGGGCCACATCTGGCCTGTGGGCCACAGGTTGAGAATCCATGATATAGAACAACTGGAGTGGACCAAACCATACAAGATGATCCAACCGTTTGAGACTAATATTGTTTCCCAGTTCTCCTCTTCTGCCCCAACTCAAAGTGTGAAATGGTCAAAACTATTTAGCCATGACTTGTCATCCATCCATCCTTCCATCCATTGCATTTTATGATCACCAATTAGTAAAGAAATAAAAATACACAAACACAGGAATGAACACATTTTTATGATATATAAAAATATTTTAAACCAAAAGAATCCATGCATACATCATTGAAACATGTTATTAAATATGATGGATTGCTATACCCGAGATGTTTTCCCATCTTTTAAATACTGCACCAACTGTAATTTTCTGAATCTTAAAAAAAGATTACTAAATCAGCATAAATTCATATTCTACCAAATTATGTACAGAGCACTTCAGGTTACCCACCAAGTTTGTATTTTCCCCCCAAAACCATTTATGAAAATGTCTTCCCTAGTAGTGTAAAAATAAGAGTGGTATATTTTCGCTCTTATTTTGGGGGGAGGGGAGGGGCTGCATAAACATCAGCAGGGCATCACACTGAACAGTCTCAAAAGAACAGATTAGTATTAAAAACTCTGCTATGACTACAGCTGTTCTTTTTCACTCTTTTTTTCTCACAGACAGGATGGCATCTGCCTTTTGCAGAAAGTGGGCTGATATAGACTTAGTCACAGAGCAGACACACTGAAAAAAAACAGGTTCTAATTTTAAGAGGTTAATCATAACTTACACCTCATAGCATTGATCCAATGAAATCTAAACCTGTTTCTCTCTCTCTCTCTCTCTAATCCAGTATATTCAGTGCTTGTCCCTGCACAAAAGGATAAAATACTATAAAATTATTCTCTTGTGCTACCAGAAGACAAGTACTTTGTGTATCTCTCAACAAGCTTTTGCACTAAGTACACAAAATTGGGCAAATAATGCTTTAAATTAAATTAGACTTGACGATAGCTGATGCTTTGTTTGTGGGCTTTTTAATGTCTGTCTCTCTCTCTCCTCAAAAGGACATTAACTTTTACTGGAGCAGTTTTTGTGCAAGTCATGAAGACCTTGACAATAAAAAAAAGGAATCCATGTCTTGCTCTCACTAAAAGTTCAGGATTCTCAAAGGTTGGAAGAAATATTCATTGGGATGTCTCTTGTGGTCAAGTCAGACTAAATATATGAGAACAACTATAATGAAGATTTTGTATGGCCATAGCATTCAGGCAGGGTTTAATCAATCAGTTCATCAAAACAGCTGTCCTTCAAATATGATATTGACTTTTAGAAAATTACTAGCATAGTTTGCCCGGCGTTGCCGGGCTTTTAAAAATTGTGCTGGATACTTAAGGGTTTGGTTTTTTTCTTGAACTAATGGTGATGGGCTGTTTTAAATGGTGGTGTAAGGTTTTTTGTTTTTGTTGCTTGCAGTAAATTTTTTTTGTACTTTTTTTATGTTTATGGGAAAAATATTTAAATTTAATTTTATCTAATTTAATGTAATATTATTTAGTTTAAAATTTAATTTTGTTTTTTAAAATGTTTTTTTAAATATTTTCTTTTGTTTTGGTTTTTCAGAGTGAAAAGGGGTTTTGTTTTGGTAATTTTTGAGATTAGTGTGTTTTTTTTTGAATGTATGTATAATTTATTTGATTAAATTTAGATTTATTCTTATTTGTTGATTAATTTTGAATGTTGTTTCTGGTTTGGGCCACTGGGTGGGGGTGGTGAGCTTTTGTGCCTCTCATTACATTTGTTACCTTCTGTCCTCTGGGTGTCGCTTCCGGTAAGTTTTCTTTTTCTCATTTGTGTTCCGGTTCTCATAGAAGGAAGACATCTTTTGGTAAGTTCTGTGGGGGTTTTTTGGGGGGGGTTGGGGGTGGTTTTTTTGGGGGGGTGTATTTGTGTGTTTTTCTTGTTTCTTTTTGGCTGTGTGTGTGTTTTGGTGTGTTTTTGAATGTTTTCTGTTTGTGTTTTTGTTTGTTTTTTCAAGTGTGTGTGTGGGGGGGTGGCTTTCTTTCTCGCAGGCCATGCTGGATGGCCCGTTGGAAGGAAGGCCAATTGCGGGGAGGCTTTTTTCCCCATGGGCCATGCTGGATGGCCCGTGGGAAGGAAGGGCATTTGCGGGGAGGATTTATTTCCCACGGGCCATGCTTGATGGCCCGTTGGAAGGAAGGGCATTTGCGGGGTGGTGGTGATTTCTTTCCCACGGGCCATACTTGCTGGCCCATGGGAAGGAAGGGCAGAGGCAGTGGTGTGTTTATTTTTTTACCCCGCGGGCCATACTGGCTGGCCCGTTGGGAAGAAGGGCAGTTGCGGGGGGGGGGTGTGTGGGTTGCTTTAATATTTGTCTCTCCGGCTGGCCCATCGATCAGAAGGACAGCGGCGGCCGGGGGTGTTTTTATTTTTACTCGTATTTTTCTCGCGCCGGCTGGCCCTTCGAACGGAAGGGCCATGTTGGCGGGGGGGGTTTCCCCCACGGGCCATGCTGTCTCGCCCATGGGGAAGAATGGCTGCGGCGGTGGGCTTTTTTTTTAAATTTTATTTTTCGTGCGCCAGCCGCCTCACTTGTTTGTCGCGCGCCGCTGACCCTTCGAACGGAAGAGTAGCAGCGGCGGGTTTTTTTTATTTTCTTCCCCCACGGGCCATGCTGGCTCACCCGTGGTATTGAATGGCTGCGCCGTCGGCTTTTTCTTAGTTTTGTTTTCGCGCGCCGGCTGCCTCATCGTTCTGCTCGCTCATTGCGCGCAGGACGCTGGGGCTTGTAGTAAAGTGTTGGTGCTTTGTGTTTGTGCTGCGTTTTTTTGAAATGCTTTTCTTTTGATTGGCTGTGGCGCGTGTCCGAACGCTGCTCCGTGCGAGAACCTCTAGCCTGATTGGCTCTGGCGCGGCGCGGCGCAAGGACTTTCGGGAAGTGATGTTCTTTGCGTTTCTTGCCGTTAGTGGGGCTGAGGCCCCCGTGCCGGATTTTTAAATCCTTCGTTGACCTGCGTAGGCAATTCGGCCATGCTCTCGAAGGGAGGGTGCGGGTCAGTAGGGCGACGCATAGCAACGTATAGCCAATTCCAATGGTGAACACTTGGTTTTATAGGTTAAGATTGTTTCTGTGAAATCTCTAGTGTCCAGCTGCTGAAGTTAAAATTTCAGATATAAAAAACTCTATCAAAAATGAAGCTGGCAATATCAGTGAAGGCAAGGTACTCTATTCCAGGGATTCTCAACCTACAGCCCACGGGCCGGATATAGTCCATGGCACAATCTCATGTGGCACCACACCAGGAAGTGCTATGTGGTGGAGGAAGGGCAAAATGGCCACCTGGCTCTCGAAGCTGTCTGAGGGAGTGTGACCCGGCACCCAGCTTTAAAAAGTTGAGAACTCCTGCTCTATTCCATTACACTACATTTTTCCAAGTCATTCAAATTAGTGGGGGGGGAATATGTGGTTAGCCAGATTATAACTCCCATCATTCTGCTCACTAGCCATACTAGATTGAGCTGCAAGAGGAGAAGTAGCAAGTAGGGAAAGGCTTAAGTACAGTATCACCATTTTCCGCATTCAGTCCCATCTCCATATTCTCTTTCAGGTTTGACGGTGTATCTTTTTCGATGAAACAGCTGTTCTTATTTGCAAGCAGTGTAACCTATGAGTCATTAAAGATGTTAGGTGGATCCAAGACATTTTTTGTTGTTTTGTTGTTCAGTCCCACAGTCGATTCCTCCACCATCCTCCTCAGCCCACCCGGCTCTGTGCCCATTGAATCTACAATATCATCTAGCCATCTCATTTTTGGCCACCCCTTTCTTCTTTTGCCCTCCACCTTTCCCAGCATCAAGGCTTTCTCAAGTGAATCCACTCTTCTCATTTGATGTCCAAAGTACTTTAGCTTCATCTTTACTATTTTACCTTCTAAGGAGCAGTCAGGGTTGATTTCTTTTAGGATCGACTTATTTGTTCTCCTCGCTGTCCAGGGGACTCTCAAATCTCCTCCAACACCACATTTCAAAGGCATCTATTTTTCTGCACCCAGCTTTCCTAATGGTCCAATTCTCACAGCCATACATTACCACTGGGAATACCACTGTTTTGACTATGTGAATTTTTGTTTGCAAGGTGATGTCTCTACTTTTCACTATGTTCCCCAGGTTTCTCATAGCTTGTCTCCCAAGGATTAGTCACCTTTTTATTTCATGGCTGCAATCACCATCTGCAGTGATCTTGGATCCTAAGAAAGTAAAATCTGTCACTGCTTCTACTTCTTCCCCATCTATTTTCCAGGAACTGATTGGGCCTGTTGCCATTATCTTGGTTTTCTTGATGTTGAGTTTCAAGCCAGCTTTTGCACACTCTTTTTTCAACCTAAGCAGCAGCTTCTTTAGGTCTTCCTCACTTTCTGCCATTAGGGTGGTATCATCTGCATATCTCAAGTTGTTGATGTTTCTCCCAGAAATTTTGATCCCAAATTGTGATTCCTCCATCCCTGCATTACACATTATGTGTTCTGTGTATAAGTTGAATAAGCAGGGTGATAAAATGCAGCCTTATCTTACTCCATTTACTATTCCAAACCACTCCGTCATTCTGTATTCTGTCCTAACTGTTGCATCTTGGCTCTTGTACAGATTTCTCATGACACCTATAAGGTGTTCTGGTATTCCCATCTCTTTAATTACTTGCCACATTTTGTTGTGGTCCACTGGTCCACAAAGTCAAAGGCCTTGGTGTAGTCAATGAAACAGAAGTAGACTTGTTTCTGGTATTCCTTTGTTTTCTCCATGATCCAATGTATGTTGGCAATTTGGTCTCTAGTCCCCCTACCTCTTCGGAACCCAGCCTGCACTTTTGGTAATACTCTCTCCACATGCTGCTGAAGTCTATCCTGTATTATCTTGAGCACAATCTTGCTAGCGTGTGGGATGAACGCAATTGTATGATAATTTGAACATTCTTTGACATTACTCTTTTTTGGGATTGGAACATATACTGATCTTTTCCATTCCTGTGGCCATTGTTGTTTTCCAAATCTGCTGGTATATAAAATGAAATAATTTGATTCCATCATCTTTTAGGGCTTTGAAAAATTGAGCTGGGATACCATCATCTCCACTGGCTTTGTTGTTTGCAGTGCTTTTCAGGGTCTTCCTGGCTTCACTCTCAAGGATGTCTGGCTCAAGTGCAATGTTCTCATCATTGTGATTATCAGGGGTGTTGAAGTCCTTTTTGTAAAGTTCCTCTGTGTGCTCTTGAAAAAGTACATATTTTGCCTATTTAAATAACTCTTGGCCTGTTAGTTTCCACTGGAATAATATAAAATGTTTAAGAACATGGTGGTCCATAGAAATGTGCAAGGTAAGCTATTTTCATTGTTTTATGATTAGTAAGGAGCTCAACTTTCTCTCCAGCAGCATTGATTAGAAACTGAAGGCTCTATTATACAATGGTGCATATATTACTCCAATAATTGAAAAACCATGTGCACTGATAGAGATAGAGCCAGGCTAGGACACTGAGGTCGCACATCTACAAGCAGCATAAATCCATGTTTTCAAACTCTTATCAGTCAGCTGAAGGTCTGCCCTTGAACACATAAGAGACTTTAGAACAAGAAAAGAATATTAGCCATTAGAAAATAACAAGACTGCTCCCTTTATGAAATGCTTGAAGAATTAGTTACACATATATTTGAGACATACCATTAATTAAGTAATTTTAGTACAATTGCCAATGTAATTCAATCAAAGGATGCACTAACTTGTAGAAGAGGTGGCTTTGGTTATTCCATATAATTGTTAATAGTCTAGCAATTTACCAAGCAGTGACAGACTTTACCTTAGCACAAAAATCAAAATTAAGCCTACAAATGTACTCCCTCTCACTTACTCTCTTTCACACACAAATACACATTAATAAAAACCAAAAAAGCATTCATTTCCAGTTTGTTGTTATCAAAGTATTAACCCAGTACTACAGACATTTCCTACCTCCAACACACCGTTTTGCCCCAGGCCACTGGGAGATCTTTGCCTTGCTGAGATTAACCTTTTAAAATTAAAGTAGTCACAATTCAGTATTATTAGTGCCTATGTGCTTCATATCTATTAGCTACCAAGGTACTGCCCCAGGCAATACAATCTGTTCCTAGCCATAAAATGGGATTTGTTCCACACTGGAGGCAACGGTTTCTCTGATATTAAATATACCCAGCGGATAGTGCGTAACCCCCTCCAACCTTCCCTTGATGATCCTTCTGCATGGGTTATCCAGTGTGCAAATGTCAACATCTACCTCAGGGATACTTTCTACCTTGCATGCTGCCCTTTTAAAAACACTGCTTTTTACACTGAAACTTTACTAACTTTATGTCACCCAGTTAGACAAACTATGGGTATGCATATTTCTGATTTTATGTATTTTGGAAACCAGTGACATGGCTGAGATACAGCAAGGTGAAGTTAAGCACCAATTTCCCCTTTTTAAAATCAGTTTCTTATACTTTTTCCAAGCTCAACCGCCCCCAGCAAAAAGAACTATTCGAGAGCCTTCACATCTAGCTAATTCTAAAATTGAGGAGAGCAAATCCCATGTTTTTGCTCCAATAAATACTAAAGTTAGCACTTCCAAGAAAGCTGTGATTTATAAATAACTGCAAGGGGCAAATTTTACATAAGCCTTAAAGTGAAACTAGAATTACTTCTACATAAGTTTTCGACCATAAAACTACTGCTGACTTTTTATGGCATTTTCACTACAGACACAGGGAGGCCGATCCCAAACAGAAGTACTTAGCTGTGTATATTCCATTGAAATCTCCATTTTGGATAAAGTTGTAACAATGACTTTTAGACTACATTATAGCAGATGTTCTTGTCAAATTGCAATAGAAAGTGAATGAGCCTTCTTCAAAAAACCGATTACACATTCTGTTCAGTGAAGAGTATCCATTCAATGTAGAGATGCAAAAAAATTCTTATAAACACCGCTTGGCATCAAAATGTTCTTAATATACTGTATGTAATCCTGCTTGAACATAACTTTTAGTTATGGAAGCTATTTTTAAATGTATACAGCTCCCTCTTCTGGAGGTAAAGGGGAATCGCCAAGTTAAAGAACTGCAAAGAATCCGAGCAATTTACTATGCTAAGAATTTATATAATTTGTGCTACAGATTACGCAAAATCAATATGAAGAATAAAACTTCTCCTTACATTTTATTATGGATCTTATAATTCATTAACCTGAAAATAAAATTAAGTCAATTTTCATTGTATAAACAGTGTAAAAATGAAGAATTAATTTCTTTTTGGCACATGGACTGAGCACAGCAGGCATTCCAATTCTGATGACTGATAATGTTGATTATGTTGAGGGGCTGTGGTGGCTCAGTGCTTAAGAAGCTTGCCTTGTTAGCTGGAATGCCGTCAAGTTAGCAATTTGAGATCTAGGTACTGCATGACGGATTGAGCACCATCTCTGTCCCAGCACTTGGTGACATGAAAGGAGCCTCATTTGGGCACTCCCTGAGCGAAGTTTGTCTGCAAAAATCCTTTCAACCCAGAATAATTTCTGACACAAAATTATTACTATACTGATTATGAAACAAAAACATAAATTATAGGCATAAACCCTACATTCAAAATATATTTGATCCTATATTACATTTTGAGAAAAACTTCAATAGGGTTAGTTATGGTATGATGGAAAAAATGATAAATAAAATTTGTATTTTTCCCCCAAAATTATTTAAAAAGCTGAGACCAATCCAGATGAGATGTAGGTTCTTAAACATCTTTTTCAGTGCTTCAAAGCAGTTTTTTAAAACTCCATCATCTCAAACTACAGGCAACAGTATACCTGGAGTTGATACAGCACATACCTGTACACTGTTTCCAGATTGGAATCTTTTCTCAAAAGAATTAACAGCCATGCTGTAAGATTGTATATAAGTCCAAATATGGGTCACCATCTTCTTCCTACTACTTGGGCTAGCAGGCCTTTGCAGGAGAAAAGCTACAGGTGGGAAGGGAGAACATTAACTCTCCCACATCACCTCTTAAGATAAACATAGGATCACAGAATTATAGGAAGGAACCTCAAGTGGCATTGATTTCAACCTCGATGAAAAAGTAAATCCATACATAAAGCATTTCTGATGGGTTGCCATGTCACTTCTTTTTAAAAATATTTAATGAAGAAAAGTCCAGTACCTTTCAAACTATCCCATTCCTTCAATTTCATTTTTAAATTACTCTTACTCTCAGGACATTCTTGTTACTTCTTAGCCCAAAATTTCTTCCATGACATTTGAATTTATTATTTCGGATTCTACTATCTTATGAAGCATGCAACAAGCTTTCTGTATACTGTAACCCATGTGATAGTCTTTCAAATATTTAAAGATGGCTACCATATCATCTGTCAGCTTTCTCTTTTCCAACTGAAATGTACCAAACTCAATTAATCATTCTTGATATGATTTGGTTATATTCTATTAGAAACATTGTTATTCCTTCTTAAACTGTGGTGTCCAGAATGGGACACAGCATTCCAACTAAAGTCTCATCAAGACACAAAATACTGATACTATCTTTTCCCTTGATATGGGCACTATACTTCTGTTCATGCAACCCAGTAATGTAATTATTTATTTTTGGTGTTGTATTACATTATCAATTCTTGCTTAGCTTGTAGTCTGCCAAGATCCTTTTGACACATGTACTGTACTACTAGGCCTGCAGTCACTCATTCAGCTTTTTGGCATCTGACATTTCCTGCCTAAATGAAGAAGCTATCTTTTTTTTCCATGTTGAAACTAATTTTATTTATTTTGGCCTAGTTTTCTTCAATCCAGACTCTATCTTCTGAATTACTATCTAGCCCTCCCAGTTTGTTGTCATCTTCCAATTTAATATTTATCCAAGTCATTCACAAACACTTTGAAAAATTCTGGGTCCAGGACAGAACCATGTGATATTCCACTGGCCATTTCTTTCCAGAATGACAAGGAACCACTGGTGACCGATGTGTGAGTATGGCCCTTCAGCTAGCTGCAAATCTCCCAAACAGTAGAACCACGTAGTCTGTGTGTCGTCGTCCCCCTCCACACACACACATACACACCTAGATTCTATATCAGTGGTTCCCAACGTGAGGCCCATGCCCCCAGGGGGACTTGAGTTCCTAGAAGCCTAAGTCAATTCCCCAAAGCACTGATCATCCAATGTACTGATTTAGGCTACTGGGAATTACAGTCCAAGAACCAAATATTGCGTAACACTGAGCTAGATTATGAGAGTACTGTGAGCCTGTACTTGTCAAAACCATTGCTGAAATCAAGATGCACTATATCCAAGGCATTCTCATCTATCAACATTGTGACTGTCAAAAAAGAGAGCGATAAAATTGGGTCTGGCAGGGCTTGCCTTTGAGTAAACTGTGCTAGGTTTTGGTAAACTGTGCTAGGTTTTGTGCTAGGTATTGGCAATCCACCATGAGCCTGCTGCTCCCTCCCAGCTCCATCACCACCGGGAGGTTAAAAGGAGCTCCCCTTGGCCGAAGGGGAGCTCGAAGACGCCGACGCCACGAGCCTGCCGTGCCCTCCTGGCTCTGTCACCATTGGGAGGTTAAAAGGAGCTCCCCTTAGCTGAAGGGAAGCTTGAAGACGCCGCTGCCACGAGGCTGTGATGCCCTCCCAGCTCCGTCACCACTGGGAGGTTAAAAGGAGCTCCCCTTGGCCGAAGGGGAGCTCGAAGACCCCACCGCCGCGAGCTTGCCGAGCCCTCCTGGCTCTGTCACCACCGGGAGGTTAAAAGGAACTCCCCTTGGCCGAAGGGGAGCTCAAAGATGCCGATGCCACAATCCTGCCATGCCCACCTGGCTCTGTCACCACTGGGAGGTTAAAAGGAGCTCCCCTTGGCTAAAGGGGAGCTTGAAGATGATGACGGCACAAGCCTGCCGCTCCCACCCGGCTCTGTCACTGCCGGGAGGTTAAAAGGAGCTCCCCTTGGCTGAAGGGGAGCTTGAATATGACGATGCAGTGAGCCTGTTGTGCCCTCCTGGCCCGTTATCAGCCAGGTGGTGGACAAGGGCAGTTGACTTTGACTTAAGTTCCCAGAAGGCTAAGTCAATTCCCCAAAGCACTGATCATCCAATGTACTGACTTAGGCTTCTGGGAATTGCAGTCCAAGAACCAAATATTGGGTTACGCTGAGCTAGATTATGAGAAACACCTGCGCTGGCAGCAGGCTCAAGAAGACCCATGGCTGTCACCGACTGCCCTCGGCATCCTCCTCCATGGTTTTGGATGGGGAAAGTGGACTTCACTCCTCCTCCGCCGCCGCCAGCGCCACAAGAAACACCTGTGCTGGCGGCAGGCTTAAGAGGGCCTGCGGCTGCCACCCACCACCTTCAGCGTCCTCCTCTGTGGTTTCAGAGGGTGAAAGGGGTACTTGCTCCACCGCCGCCGCTGCTCAGCAAGACTGAGTGGCTGTGGGTTTGGGGTCCTGCGTTATTCCGGGAGCTGCCATCCTTGGTCTTGGATCAGACTACTCTGCCCCAGACAGACCCAGTGCACAACTTGGGGTCCTGCTGGATTCTCGACTGCTGCTAGAAGGACAGGAGGTGGCAGTATGGCCAGGAGAGCCTTTGCACAACTCTGTGTGTTACACCAGTTGCGCTTGCTCCTGGATAGGAACTCCTTGCTTACGGTCACACATGCTCTAGTCACCTCCAGACTAGACTATTGCAATGCGCTCTACATGGGGCTGCCCTTGTCGACCATTCGGAGGCTGCAGCTGGTCCAGAATGCGGTAGTGATGGAACGTGGGCATTATGCCCATGCCTCGCCCCTACTCCGGGAGCTGTACTGGTTACCAGTTTGCCTAAGAGTGCAATTCAAGGTGCTGGCTATGACCTTTAAAGTCCTATATGGTAGTGGGCCAGGATACCTAAGAGACCACATCACCCTAAGAACATCTGTCCGTGCAACCAGAGCGGACCGGAGGGGCTCCCTGATTGTTCCATTGACCGGGGGGGGGCACCTCTCTGGCACAAGAAAAAGGGCCTTTTCCGTGTCTGCACCGGCCCTCTGGAATCTCCTGCCAGTAGAGCTACAGTTACAGACGGAGATGCTGCTTTTCAGGAAAAGACTTAAAACCAGGCTGGCGGGGCAGGTGTGGGGCCTTGAGGACAATGTGGCTCCTGCTTGCTGGCTTTTATCATAAGACACGCCTTATGTCTCCTTCATTGGGTGGGTGGGATTTTAGTGGGGGTGGGGTTTTTATTGTTTTTATTGTGTTGGGTTTAGATTGTGTAAGCCGCCCTGAGTCGGGCTTGCCTGAGTAGGTGGCAAACAAATTGAAATATTATATTAAATTAAATTAAATGGGAGGTTATACTGCAGTGGCTCAAGTCGCTAAGATGCTGACTGGGAAGCGGAAGGTCAGCAGTTCGATTCCCGAGTACTGCAGGACGGAAATGAGCTCCCGTCTTCATCCCAGCTCCTGCCAACCTAGCAGTTCGAAAGCAAAACATTGCAAGTAGATAAATAGGGACCACTTCGGTGGGAAGGTAACAGCGTTCCGTGCGCTCCAGTGTCTAGTCATGCCTGCCACATGACCACGGAAATGTCTGCAGAAGCAGACAGCGCTGGCTCTTCGGCTTAGAAACAGAGATGAGCACTGCACCCTAGAGTCGGATACGACTGGCTTTCGAGCAAGGGAAACCTTTACCTTTACCTTTTACTCTGTCACAAAGTGCTCAGGTCTGAAATTGCTGACCTGCCGACCTTCTGGTCAACAAGTTCAGCATCTTATCCACTTAGTCAACTGCGGACTACAATACAATATATTTAAATGATATATTAAAGGAATTGTTTTCAAGATATTAGACTCCAACTCCCTTCTTCATTGGCTGTGAACCATGACAAAATAGACTTTACATGTACAACTGCATAATCAGAAAAATACACATGTACATGCATAAATAAGCCTATACATGCTAGACATTTGTCTAGATAATCTATCATTTATGAACAATTGAAAGCTAGAAACAAATCTAAATGCATGAAAGGTTGAAATCTCTATTGTTTTCAAAGAATTTGGCCTTTTTGCATCTCACCTTTTAACACTTCATTTACTGCTAAACAACATCTATTTCCATGTGACCCCAATGCTTCTGCATCAATAGAGTTTCCAGTTGCCCTAGGCAGTTGCAAAGATTTGTCTCTTCTGCGATAAAAAAAGAAAAAGGCAATTCCATGCTGGAGGAGGTGCATTGCGCTTCCATGTGTAAGACAGCAATTTCAAATGCATATCTGTAACTCCCACTCTCCAAGTAAAGGCCCAGCCCTGCTTCCGAGAGAATATGTGGGGTGTTTCACATGGCCAACTGTGCAGAGTTCAGACACACTCCCTGCCAGCTGATTAATGGAGCAGCATTAATGTCAGGAGAAGCTGAAGTCACACACTGAGTAGCTGTGAAGGGAAAAGTATCTCAATAGAATTGAGAAATACGTAGACATCAGGGAAGAGAGTTAAACAATAAAAATGTCCATGAAAGAGCTTTGCCTATATTGTAGTGCTTTGGAATGCTGAAGGTCTCAAAATATAACAAAAAATACAACACAACACGACACAAGAAGCTTCATTTGCAATAGGGCTCTTTCCTATATACCAGTGATGGCGAACCTTTTAGAGACCAAGTGCACAAACAGAGGGGTGGGCAAACTCTGTGCTGGGGGGAGGAAGGAATTCTCCCACTGGGCTTCTGGGCAGAGGCAAACTCTACTGGGGGAGGGAGGAAAGCTCCCATTGGGCTGCTGGGCAGAGGGGTGGGGCGAACTCTGTGGATCTCTGCTATTTCTAATATTAAAGAAATTACAGAATTCAGGAATCTGAAGGGAAAAGATACTAAGTCACAAAACCTTGCACTTTGGCCTAAGAAATAGATCTTGATTACCACAGAACCACCAAAGTTTTTGTCCAGCCCTTTCATTTATGGTTCTGTTGAGTGTGCATTTATTAAGACCAATAAAATGGAATCCAAAGGTGAACAGCTGTGATTCTTTGGGCAAGTTCTGCCTCACCCCTGCCAGAAGGGGGGAAAGGACATTTGGGAAGCACAACCGTGTTTCTGGAAAGCTTTTTGTGTAGGGAAGAAGGTTGCTCTTTTCAGAGGAAATGCGTTGAAAAAGACAGTCCAACCAGACCTGGGATATCAAAAAGTATCTACTTGAAGGTGTATGTGTGTGTGCCATTTGCCCACACATGCACAAAAGCTTAATTTGGGACAATTGATGAAATCTCTATTTTTTAAAAAAGAAAAATCCAACAAATACACAACTACAGAAGCAAAAAAATGCACACATACATTCAAACACAAGAGCATATATGCCATATTTTTGTCTCGATATTATTCACTAACACAGGAAACTAGAAACAATGTGCATATGAAAGATACTGGTATATGAATGGGTGAGGATGTGGGGATGTGGGGATAAGTGGACAGATCCACAGAGTATGAGAGAAGAAGGTTTGGATTTCAGTATGGTTCCACAACTGCTGACTATCATCCACATCCACTCTGTCCCACCCTAAGTGCAAACCCCAAAATACTTCCTCCAGATGTGGTGGGGTAAATTCTCACTTGTCACTTATTCACATGTAAGGATAAAGAACTACAACATTTTCTTTGCTGATAAGAATGGCAAGGAATTTCCTTGCACTCTCCACAATTCTCACTTTTTGCAGCAGCAGCAGCAGAAGTTGTTGTTGTTGCTGTTATTGTGGTTGTTGTTGTTGTTGATGATGATGATGATGATGATGATAAGAGCAGCAGCAGCAGCAGTATTCGGGGAACATCAAGTAGAAAAGATATTGGAAAATGACCAAGTTAAGATCTTGTGGGATTTGTAAATCCAAACTGACAGAGTATAATGCACTAGACATAACAGTAACAGAATTAAAAAGATCTGAATAATTGACATTGCAGTTTCGGGAGATGGCGGAGTTGAAGAGAAAGAACTGGATTTTAAAAAAAAAAATACAGAGTCCTGGCAACAGAAATAACTTGATTATGGATAAAATGTACTTCAGACATCCCTATAGTCATCAGGGCACTGGAAACAATGTCCAATAATTTTATAAAATACTATAAGCAACTGCAAATCTCTGAAATAATACTATAAGATCTGGAGAAGACAGCAATATTGGGAACAACATATATGTTACACTGCTGTTTTATATTTATGCTTTTTGTTAAATCATTTAGCTGTTATAAAATACCTTATTTGCTGGCCAATAAGACACACACACACCCTAAAATACACCAGAAATTTTTTATTTATTTTTATTTATTCTTAGAGTTTTATGCCGCCCACACAGGGAAGGAAACCCGACTCAGGGTGGCGCACAACGGTAAAAACAGATAAAATACAGTAAAAAATAACAAAACAGATTAAAACCCTCACTCGACCACCCAACAACCCACCATCCCACTCCCACCCCACTTAAAAGACTAAAAAGGGAATAGGGAATGGAGGAATACCGCAGTACACAACACAAAAAGGAGGGGCAGTTGAGCTCTAGTTGGAAATAAGCCAACAGGTTGGGGCCATATTCCCATTAGAGCCGCACACCTGCCCTGCCAGCCAGGTTTTCACTCCTTTCCTGAAAGGCAGCAACTCTGTCTGTAGCCTTGATTCTGTTGGAAGGAGGTTCCAGAGGGTTGGTGCGGACACGGAGAAGGCCCTCCTCCGCGTGCCAGAGAGGCGAGCCTCTCTAGCTGAAGGTACCACCAAGGATCCCCTCCGGTCTGCTCTGGTTGGATGGGCAGACAGTCTTGGGATGATGCGGTCTCTAGCATACCAGTGTCTAGCATACTAGTAATCAAAATTATCATGTTGAAAATTAAGTCAGCCTACCTCTCTCAGATTTAAAAGACTCCATCCTCTGACTCCAGTCACCGTCAATTACTATGAGTCGGGGGGGAGGTGGTTTTAAAAATACCCCTCTCCCTGGCTCGTGGCAATTGGTGGGGGGAGAGGGTTGTTTTTGAAGCTGCCCTTTCCCCAGCTCCAACCACCACTGATCACCACCACCACCACCACCACCACCCCGGGGGAGCAGATTGAAAAATACCCCTAACCCCGGCTTGTGGGGATCAGCAAGGAAGAGGGGACTTTTGGAATCGACCCTTCTCCTTGTTCCAGCTACCCCTGATGGCCCCTACCCCCAAAACTTTTGTTCCTTCTCTCAATCTTTCTCTCCTCAGTCAGTTCACCTCATGCCTGGAGGGCGGGTAGCCACATATCTGCAAGAGCATGTAGGTGGGGGAGAGAGTGGGATGGGCTCCCCTCCTGCTAGGTCATCTCCTGCAGGCTGTCACGAAGGGTCCTGAGCCTGGGAGAGCAGGAACATTCATGAAAAAATGTAGAACATATTTTTTTCCTTTAAAAATCTGTATAAAAAATGGGGTGCATCTTATACTCTGGTGTGTCTTATATGCCAGCAAATAAGATATCAGTCAATGTGTTCATAATATTTGTTCTGTTTTACATGTTTATGCTGTTATTGCTGTCGTTACGTGAACATAGAAAACAATTAAAACAATGTTTTTTTAAAAATTGACTGATGATTGATGCTGAAGAAGTAATGCAAATTTGCACTTTTTTGCACCAAAATGCACTATTATGCATTTGCATGAATTGCTCAATATTAGGCAGCTGCTGTTTTAGCTAAGAATCTGGCACACTGATCTTTATTTATGTCTTTTTTTTCTTAGCAATCAGCCAGTCCTCCACTACAATTCATGGGCAAAAATACCAAGACTGTTCATTTATAAAGCACCAGACATTCAGCAGTATTAACTCCAATGTAAGAGGAAGCCTAGCACCTGAATTCTACAGTTTCCACCATTAATCATACACAAAAAGAATAAAGTCCTTTTGAATTCATGACTTGAGTTCAATCCTTTTGGAAATAAATTCAACCTGGAATTGCTTCCATAGACAGTTAAGCGCTTTGCAGATTCTGCATTTGGAAATTTAGCATGCATGGGCCATGAGGTGGACTGCAGCAACAAGCCAGCAGCTTACATATGTTCAGAAGACTGTCTGAAATGAGAGGTGCTGAAAAAAAGTATGGGCATCGGCTTCACCAAACAACTGTGCACCCTACATTTTGAAGGTCTCTTTATTTTGTACAGAGTCTCTTCTGACAGTCTACTGAACATTCCTAGAGCAAAGGCAGGGCCTGGCACTGAATCTCCAGGCTATCTTTACTACACCTATTCCATCTATATAGGTAGATAGTCTTGGAGCAGTTGCCACACAAATATAAACTGGTAATAATAATAATAATAATAATAATAATAATAATAATAATAATAATAATAATAATAATAATAATAATAATAATAATAATAATAATAATAATAATAATAATAATAATAATAATAATTTCTTGTCAGACATATAAACTGGTGGAAATTAGAAACAGAAGAAACTGCTTCATATTGAGACAGACTCTTGTTCTATCTAACTCCATGGTTCCCAATGTGGGCCCCAGGCCCCACAGGGTGACTTCAATTCCCAGATGCTTATGTCAGTACATTGGCTGATCAGTCCTTTGGGGAATTGACTTAGACTTCTCGGAACTGAAGTAAAAAACCAAAGGTTGGGAAATACTGAACTTATCTAACTCATCCAGTATTACCAACTGGCAGCAGCTTTCTCTTTAGTCCTGTCTGGAGACGCTGGAGACCGAACTTGTAACCAGGCCAAGAAAGAAGCCTGCAGCTCTGCACTTGTCACTTCCCTCCACTGTTGACAAGAACTCTTGGCAAGCACTCTCTCCATATGGGTTACCAACTAGCTACAAACCCACCTAATAGTAGCACCATCTAGCCAAAATTTCGACTCTTTGGTTCATAAGAGATACAGTATTTGAACTGATCAAATGAATGATACTCTGCATCGGCAATATCCTCCTGGTATCTCCTGGATTCTTGTTCAAAGAATGGAATGAGTTTACTGGTTGGTGTTGGGAAACCCACGCAGGGCCATACATTGTTTCAGTTCAAGTTTACAACTGCATGAAATCAGGAATCCTCTGACTGAATTTTCAGTGTGCTTCCTAGGGTAGGGAGATGACAATGATCAGCTGAACTGGCACACTTCTATTCATGCAGCTTTGGAAGCAATCCCATGTGAATGTACAAATCTTAAGCAAATGTGGAAACACAATAAGCTATATTCATTTGTGGAAAATACTCAGCTTTTGCATCAGTCCAGTCAAGTTTTTTTAAAAAACACCATATTTGGCTGATACTTCAAAAGAAAAACAAAAAATCTAATAGGAATGGCTCTATATGATTGCATGCTTTTAGTTATGTTTATGCATGTTTCAACTAAATCTAACAAGACTAATAAGTGGATTCTTGACACAGTAATAAAACTTACTGTCATGTCAGAAAGCTCCAAAATTCTCAATATATAGTGTATTAATAGGAGCAAATTAAAAAAGTATGAGTATCATATATTTTATGCATACCAAGCCAGTGTATCAATAAATAAGTTGTGTTCAACAGTATGACAAATGTTCTCCTGCCTCTTTTAAACTAAACCCCTTTTTCCTATATTCCAATTCCATAATTCTGGGAAGAGATTATAAATAAACATGTGATACTGGGAATACAGGTGTCAAAGCAGGCATCTGTCTAAATCAGGAGTTCTCAACCTTTTAAAGACAGGGGCGGGTCACACTCCCTCAGACAGCTTTGAGGGCCAGATGGCCATTTTGCCCTTCCTCTACCACATGGCACTTCCTGGTGTGGTGGAGGTGGTGGAGGGCCACATGAAATGGTGCCATGGGCCACAGGTTGAGAATCCCTAGTCTAAATATAAGAAACAGCAAATGAGGAGAATGGCATGAATGTCCCATGGTAGCAAGTAGCCTGTTAAAGATGATTAAAGATAACTCATCCCCACAACAGTATTTTTCAAGTCATAAATAAATTTTGTGTCAGAAATTACTCTGGGTTGAAAGGATCTTTGCTGGAGAAACTCTGCTCAGGGGATGCCTGAATGAGGCTCCTTTCATGTCCCCAAGATCATGAAGAGCAGACATCCTGAAAAACTGAAGAATGATGAAGCAATGTTTAAGGGGGTAGGGGACAAACATGAAAGTAAGCTTTTTTAAATCACCAAAAGAACATCTTTAAAATCTGGAAAATTAGGCAGGAAAAAAATCAAAGCCTCTTTCAAAGTGAAAGAAACATTTCTGAAAATGCAAAACATCAGCCATCAGTCTTGACAAAGCATTGTAGGAATGCTACAAACATTAACTGATGTTTTGATCTGTTTAATTTGAAAACTATACACCCATAACTAGTTCAGCTTTTGTTTAACTATTCCAGTCATTTTATTATTTCTATCAGGTTACCAGGCAAGGGGCATCCCAACCCATAATTTATCGTAGAGTTCTTTGATGGCTGGATTCCTTTCTTTCTGCCTCTTTTTCTTTCTTTCAGCTGCCTGGGGAACAGAAAGGGATTTTGGTTCTGCAGTGATAGGGACAATAACAGTGACATTCATTAATGTAACTTGCTTTCCTATTATTAGCACCATCTGAGCCTGTTGAAAGTCTTAACCAGGGCTTTAATTTTCCCCAGGAGGGCTTTAAATTAATTAGTGGTTTACATGCTAACAAAGAATCTGATACATTCATAAATCAATCTAACGCTGAAGCATTATAAAAAGGGAGGGAATCAATTCAGCTGAGACCTCATATTCAGTTAACAGTGATGTGTTTCTACAAAGAGGGTGCAGGTGTGAATTAGATGGATATAGAGAAGAAGCCACGATAATCACTTTGTATCACTTCAACTCACAGTGGGGAACATAGCAAATAAGGCCTTCTGGCCCACCCTTAGTGAAATCTATGCCAACATTAAAGGCAATTCCATTCAAATGAGTACACTTTAACCTTTATACATAAATCGCTTGAATGTCATAATTTCAGCTACAGACCACAGAACAAAGAGAACAGAATAAGAGTTGATATAGCTGGGAATCAAGAACAGATCTCAGATTATGAGCATGTAACTTTATTTTCCTTGCAATGTTATACTGTATGTAGCAGTACAGTTGGTGGATTTAAATGATAGTATTTTCAAAGTTATAATATCTATACCATTTGGTTGTATCAATACTCTGTTTTTATAATGATAATTATAATCCATACTTTTACTCTACCATAAACAGCAGTCTAATCAATACTTTGGCACTACCAAAAACCCAGAGGATTACATCATGAGTTAACTTCCTTAGATTTTGCTAATAGGGCTGAGCTACAATAACTAACTAACTTCAATAGATTCAGTGACCTATCTAACCTATATTCCAACTTAACAACATTTCTTCATCGGAGAGAAGTGGGAAATGGTATTTCTCTAAGCAAGTTTGCTCAGAATTGAAATGCCATCCCATTTGGAAGGAGTGAAGTCAGCTCCTTGGAGGAGCAAAGTAATTTATTTAGACTGTATCAGAGTAGCACTGGTATACTGCATCATTTATTAATTTTTTCTTTTAAAAAAGCTTCCTCTTGGAAGCAAGAGGCGATGGATTCACCTGTGGGCAGGTTCTTGGCTCAACCTTTGAGAAAAGAAAAGAAAAATCCCACTTGCTACCCCCTCTTTCCTTTTCCTTCTGGAACAAAAATTTCTAATTTGATGATGATGATGATGATGATGATGCACGTTGGTGTTATTCTAATAGTCTTTTTTTCAAAAATCACATCTGCTGCCACTCCATGGAGCAGAAATATTTAATTTTCTAACACTATCAAGTGGCTGTCTTCTTTAGTCATTTCATGATATGGGAATTCAAAGAGGAAGAAGCCAGATCAAATAGGGTCACTTGAGATATATAGGCCATTTAGAAAAGAATCTCTATTGTGCATTTACCATTTCTGACAGCTTCTGTAGATTTTTCTTACATGAAGGGATCATCTGTTGTTTTTCAAGTACAGTATCTTATATGGTGAGAGACATTTCTGCTATTGTTTATTTTTGATAACTGCTTTCTTTGTTCCTTTGCTTTGAAACATCTAACCTTGACATTTGTAAAGTGTTGAATTGTCTCTAGGTTGAGTAGTTAAGTTTGACATTTGTTTCACTTTGTTTTGTGATGGAGAACTTGTTGTATATTTCAGTTAATTACGTGTCAAAATAACCTACCAAATCTTTCTGTAACTTCTAGCGATCCAATTTAGCTCAGACCAGCCCAAAATATCAAGCCCATGTTGACAAGCCCTGGGTATCCACTGATGCAAAAAACAGGATACAATAAAAGAGTCAAAACATCCAAGCCAAATGCCAGAACTTAGCCAGATAATAAAGACATGAACAAGGAGAGTGTTTCAAAAGAAACCTATATTTCAATTATCTGATCATATCCCTTATTACCACTAGATATCTTGTTGTCAAACTCAGTAATAACACTGCAACACACACACAAAAAATGTCTGCTACTTGGTCTAATCCATGTGTCCTACACGAAATCAAATGTGCTGAATCAAAATTTGAAGTCTGATTCTGCCTAGGACATCAGGAACTTAAGTTATCAAATCTCACCCTCTTGATTAGGTTCTTGCATTGATCATGCAGGGTATATTTGCCACAACGGTAGCAAAAATTGTCCAGTTTAGTAACACAGCTGCACCTACTCATCTTTAGCTCAAAACAGACTCACTATGGCCTAGCTGTACTATCCAATAAGATGGTTTCGCACTAGAGACAAGCCCTTGGTCTATCTCACTTTATATACTTATTTCTGACGTCAGCTCACTGACTTGCCCACACATGCCCAGCTGCTGCTGTAACATGCATGCCACCAGGGGATGTGACTCAGCTAAGGCGGCAGCAGGCATAGTGGTTGCTGCAACTGCTATAATGTTCCCATGTAAAAATGAATTACCCAATTACCGAACATTTGAACAGCTATAGCATACCTTACAATCTGTATGTGATAGGCAAATTCTGAATTCAGATTCAGAATCAGCACACTTGATATCATGTAAATCACGTGTTATTCCCAGTAGCAAAATTGTTGTTGTGCAGTGTAATCAGCCAATGTTTCTTTGCTTGATATGTGTGTGCATATGCATGCACTTTGCTTCTCAGAGGAAGCACTAGACATATTTTGTATATATAAAAAGGACACCTTTAGCAGGATAAAGGGTAAAGTCCTTTATCTTGTTTTTCAACTGATGGTGAAAATTCTTGCAGAACTTTAAAGTTTTTCATTTAGGACTTTTATCTTCTTGAATCAATGTTAATAAATAAGAATGAGCAATTAAAAAATTCCTTTCTATGCCTATTCAAGACATGAACAAAGAATCCTTAAAATGCAAGCGTGGCGCCAAAATGGCCGCCGCGCTCTTTGCGGGCCCCCCCCCCACCGGACGAAGGCATCCGGGTAGTTAGGGGCGTGGCCAGCACCCTAATAAAAGGGCTGGCCACGAGGCAGCCATGCTGCCATTTTGGCGAAGTGACGGAGCGGAGACGTTTTTCCCTCTTACCTCCGTCGCTCGTGTTCTTTCAGGGGAAGCCTTTTCGGTGCAGCTTTTCTTTTTCCTTCGGCTTCCTAGCTAAACCAGCTATGCCCTCTAAGAAGAAGGCAGCTGCGAACGTGGCTCGATCGGCGCGGAGGCGTCAGCCGGGTCGGAGGACTGCGACTGCGCCCGCCCAGCAGCCACCTTTAGCGGAGCCCACCGGGACTGGTGGGATGGGATCGGTGGCCCCTTGGCCCGATGCGCGGTGCGCGCAGGCTACCCCGGACGGGGCCTCGGCCCTTGGCCCGCAAACGGTGACCACTGCCCCCGGCATGGTCCGTGCGGCTGGGCCCTCTTGCCCGGGCGCACAGTTCCCCATGGGGGGAGCGAGCCACGGGGGGTGGTTCGGTTCCCTGCCTTGGCAGGGCGTGCCCACGGCTCCTCAAGGGCCGAGCATGGGCTCTTGGCCTTATCTGGCCCCTGGGGCCCAGGGATCTGGACAGGTACCCGTGACTTATGGGCCGGCTGCCCATTTGCCCCCTGTCGGGGCTGGGACCTATGTTAACGTAGAGGCCCTTCTGGCCCGCGTAGCGGCCCTCGAGGCATCCCTGGCAAGGGCCAATCAACCGGGGGCGTCTCTCGGATTCCAGGTTGACCCTTTGGCTGCCGGACAGCGGCAGGCGACGGGTCGGGTTGAGCTGCCTTAGGCGCGCGGGCCGGTGGCGGCCACTGCCTCGCAGCTCCCCACTCAGCAGGTGCAGCAGTCTGGTGCTGATCTGGCCCCGTCGACGAGCTCAGCTTCGGTCGTGAGCTCCGACGCCCCCAGCGGGCCGGAATCCCCGGTGGGGGCGGCCCGTGGGGGTGCATCGGGTGAGTATGCAGTTCAAGCTAGTGCACCCACACAACTGAATTCCCTGGGGGGGGGGGGGCTTTCCAGTGGCCATGGCCTCGCACGGGTGGTCCGGCGGTCCAATCGCCCCCGGCCCACCCGGCGACTTCATCCCTGACCCAGGGCCCGGGTTGGGGTGGTGCCCCCTATGCGGTAGGGAATGTGTTGGGGATCCCCGGGCTGGTGCAGGCCCCCTTTGCTTTGCCCGCAGTTCCCTCTGTGCCGGTGTCGGCATTGCCGACAGCAGGGTATTCCTTGCCCCTGGGGGACCATCTGGCCCAGTCCACCAAGGAAAAGATCTGGAGGGGCGAGTATGTAGACATCTTCTCCCTTCTTAATAGGGAGCCAACCAAGGAAGAGAGGGAAGGGCTGGACGAGAAGGATAAGGAGCAGGCACGTCGTCGTAAGCCGCCACGCACGTGGGCAAATTGGTTGCCAGCGTACCTAATTTACTTGGCCGTTTACCTCAGGGCTAGGCCGGATTTGGCCATCCCTATGGTCCAGTATCTGGACAACATTTACCGGGCTATGGTTGACTTCCCGGGTCCGTCGTGGCTGGCTTACGACGAAGAATTCCGCATGAGGATTCCACTGCACCCAGAGATGAGGTGGGATGAGCCCTGCCAGAAGCTGTGGCTTCTGTATATGACCCCCCGCGCCCGGCGCCTGGGGAGAGATACCATTGTGGACATGCGGTCCAACGAGCGGCCCCGGTACAGGTACCCCGCCAGGTGGCGGGGCAGGGGGTTCCAGCCCGCCTGCTGTGCTGGACCTTCTCGTCCAATGGTTCTTGCAACAGAAAGAATTGCAAGTACAAGCATGAGTGCCCCTCTTGTTCTGGCCCCCATGCTGCTTCCGCCTGTCCCAGGCCGGGGGGATTCAGGGGCAGAGGTAGGGGTGGACAAGGGGCAGGTAGGACTGCTGCTGAGGGAGCGGGTCCACCGAAAGGCCCCCTCCCCAATTAAGGTGGACATGCTGGAGCGTTGGCTCGCATTGTATCCGAGGAGGGCAGACGCAGTGTACCTCCTTCAGGGTTTTCAACTGGGGTTTCGTATTCCTTTCATGGGGGATAGGTCATCACAAGATGCACCCAACCTTTTGTCACTTAGAGGAAGGGAGGAGGTGGCTGCTGCCAGCATTAATAAGGAGATTGCTGCAGGCAGGGTCGCAGGCCCCTTTTCCTGCACCCCCGTTCCCCAACCTTAAAGTATCCCCACTAGGACTAGTGCCCAAGAAGTCCCCGGGCGAGTTCCGCCTGATTCATCACTTGTCCTACCCAGCTGGTCGCTCGGTCAATGATGCTATCCCTGCTGACCTTTGCTCGGTCAGGTATACATCCTTCGACCAAGCATTGCGCATGGTGCGCTCATGTGGCCCGGGTGCACTGTTGGCTAAGTGTGACATTAAGTCGGCTTTTCGTCTCCTGCCGGTGCACCCGGGTGACTTTGAGTTGCTGGGTTTCAAATTCCGGGGTGAATATTATTTTGACAAAGCCATGCCATTCGGCTGTTCCATATCCTGCTCGGCTTTCGAGCATTTCAGTACATTCCTGCAGTGGGCATTTGTCCGTAGGTCAGGGTCTCGGTCTGTAGCCCATTACCTGGATGACTTTTTGTTCGGGGGTGAACGGGGCTGGGACATGTGCACACGTCTCCTCAACACATTTCAGATGCTAATGGAGGAACTTGGTGTCCCTTTAGCGCCCGAAAAGACCGAAGGCCCGTCTAATAAGTTAGTATTCCTGGGGGTGGAGATTGACACGGTAGCGCAGGCGTCTAGGTTGCCGGGAGACAAGGTGTCAAGGATAGTGGCCCTTCTATTGGACTTGCTGGCTAAGCGCAAGGCATCCCTTCGGGAACTGCAGGTGCTACATGGCATTTGCTCGGCGCTTGTGCAACGCCATGGCAGGCTTATCCAGGCCCCATCATAGGGTGAGATTGACATGGGGCATCAGGGCAGATATGCACATATGGCTCCAGTTCCTGAGGGAGTTCAATGGGGTCTCATTTTGGAGGTCCGACCTCCTGGCTTCACCTCACTTTCAGATTCAGTCTGATGCCTCGGGATCCCTTGGTTATGGGATGTACTTCAATGGGAAGTGGGCATATGGTGGATGGCCACCAGCCTGGTCAGGCACGGGTCGCCTGAGGGATCTCACATATTTGGAATTTTTTTCCATACTGGGGGCTTTGATGCTATGGGGTGAGGAGTGGGCCAACTCTGTGGTGCATTTCTGGTGTGACAATGCGGCCGTTGTCCACATTGTCAACTCACAGACCTCTAAATCTCCCAGGGTCATGGACCTCGTGCGCCAGTTTGTATTGCGCAGCCTGTGCCTCAATGTACTGTTCAGGGCCAGGCATGTCCCGGGGGTGAATAATGATATTGCTGACGCTTTGTCCTGCCTGCAGATCTCCCGGTTCCGTGCCTTGGCCCCGGATGCGGAGGAATTTCCCTCGCCACTCCCGGAGGAGATATGGACCTTTGGCAAGGAGAGGTGAACCGGGCGATCGGCATGTCGCTGGCGCCACGCACGCGTAAGGTGTATCACCACGCGTTGGTTTCCTTTCAGACTTTCTGTACCCAATCTCGACTGCCAGATACCTGGCCGATCCCAGTGGCCCACCTCCTTCGTTTCATGGTTTACCTGCACGCCCAGGGCCTTGCACCCCGCACCATAGCATCTAGGCTGTCAGCGCTGGCTTTCATGGCCAAGGTGGGAGGTCATGCGGACAGTACCGCTGATTTCCGTGTGAGACACGTTTTGGAGGGGTGGGTGCGGGAACGTGGGCGTAGCCTGGACGACCGCCACCCAATTTCCCCGGGGGTACTTACCCAACTGGCACGGGGCTGGCATGACCTATGTTTCGATAGGTATGAGGCAGCCCTGTTTCATGCGGCTACAACGGTGGCCTTTTTTGGAGCGCTCCGCATCAGCGAGCTTGTGATGCTGTCTAAGGCGGATGCAAGTCGTAGGGCACTGGAACTCAAAGATGTCTATGTTTGCAATAATTGGGCTCAGTTGAGGATACGCTCCTCTAAAACAGATCAGCACGGCGTAGGCAGTGGAGTAAGACTGCTACGATGTTCCTTGGCAGACATCTGTCCGGTTGGTGCCCTACAGGAGTTCCTTGCACTGCGTGGCACGCACCATGGCCCGTTTTTCTGTCACCAAGATGGGTCTCCCCTCACTAAATTTCAATTTTGGAAGGTGACTGGGAAGGCACTGGGGCCCGTTACGGCACCCATTCGTTTAGAATTAGGGCGGCCTCTACTGCGGCTGCTTATGGGTACTCCGGGGCTGACATACGCAGCATGGGGAGGTGGGGCTCGCAGTGTTTCCAGTCTTATGTTCGCCCACTCCCACCGTGAGTACCGTTTTAGTCACCACACATCTCTTCCTTCCCTGTTTTTTCCCTTGACAGACCCTGGGTGTCGTATCACACCGGTGACAGTATGGCTGGTGGGCCATAGCTACGTGCACAGGGCAGCGCGTTACGCTGCGGCGACAGATTGGGGACCCCGACTGGGACTGGGTGCATACGCAAGTCTCACATGGTACGGTAAGCCTGGTATGTTGTGGCGGGAGCTCTTGCCATTCCTCTTTTCGGCAAGGAATGCTGACCCGCCCGACATTCTGATCATACACCTTGGGGGTAATGACTTGGGACAGGTCACTGGCTTATCGCTGAAGCATGCGATTTGCGGTGACCTCGCCTACTTATATTACGTATGGCCCGCCACAACCCTTGTTTGGTCAGATATGGTCCCACGGCACGCTTATAGGGAAGGCTTTGACCTTCAGGCCCTGGACCGCGCTAGGCACATGGTGAACAGGGCTGTGGCCCGATTCCTTTCGACCAAGGGCTGGGGGCGGGTCAGTCGTCATCCCGCCATCAGTTTGCAAAATTATGGGCTTTATTCAGGGGATGGGGTCCATCTGTCGCGAGGAGGTATGGACCTCCTGCTGGGTGATTGGCGAGCAGGCCTGTCGACCGAGCTGACGGTCTTGAGGGGGGGCGTCGAGCCTTTATTGAAGCCTTTCCGGGTGGCGGGTAGCACTGGTAAGGTAAACATTTATGACCCACAGGTATCCGGCAGGTTCGCAATTGACTGGACAACACTAGATAGGCATAAGTTGTTTAAACGTTGTCCGGTCAACGACGAACCAGGCGAGGGGGTGATGGTTACAACTAGACAGCTGGCATCACCCCCTGATTTTACGGATACACGTCAGAGGGTGGGGTCATTAGTTAGATATTGACTACGGTCAACAATTTGTTTGTTGTCAACAAACAAATTGATACAAATAGATACATTGTAACAATTGCCGTTGGCAATTTTGGGTGGTACCTTACCAGTGTTACTTCGGCCTGCTTGCCTTAAGATTTATGATTGGTTAATTACCAATAGAAATTTATAATTCGGACTAGGGCATGAATCAATAAATGTGGCCCAATGCCGTTATCCACTTTCATTTGTGTCTGAGTCCATTATTGGGGGGGGGGGGGGGTGCGCCTGCAAAGGATAGTTTGCTCTAACCTCTGAAAAATTGATGAAGGCAGTCTCCAGAGGAAGTGGACATGATCCATGAAAGCTTGCATTAAAGTACAGCAGTTAGTCTTTAAAGTGTCACAACATTTTTGTCTTTTTTGTTTTGTTTACTCTCTGCATGTCTGGCTGGACATCTCAACGCCAAGTGTCAGGCGGCAGTTAACTAACTTGACTCCCTAAAGCGGCCAACGGCTACGGGCAGATGAGCGCCTTTAGGTGGGGTGATGGTCCCCCTCAGTGGAGGAAATACCACTGGGAACCATCACATTGGGCCTAATGGCAAAATGAGAAGAGGAGGAACTCTGATTCCCAATGGTCGTGAAGGTGGAAGAGGCTATGCCAGATGGACTGGCTGTGAAGGCACACCTTGTCCATATCCTCAAGGCTGAGGCAGTCCATTGCAATCCCAGTGTTAAATCCTGAATGTCTCATTTCATGTGTGCCACAGGAGATGGCTCTGTGATCATACTGTGTGGGTCACTTCATGGCAAGCTGGGATCCACTTTAAACAAATTCACGCCAATGACATTTTTCCTGCTTCAGGGAAAAAATGCATTCTTGGATACAAGTTGCAGTCAACTCTCTGGTATTCAAAGGAAAGGGTGTCTCTACTCAAACTTTGTTTTCCATAACACATCCAGGTCAAAATCATATACAGTGCACGGTAGTTAAGTTTTCTTACTTAATGATATCTTATGAGCAGTAAACTTTACTATTTTAAGTGTTATTTTTCAAATATGCACCACTGTTGATGGTGGTTCTCATTATTCAGCAATACTAACTTCAAATGAAAAAACACTTCTTAACACTTCTTTTCATTTTTGTGTTCCTTGACTACTTCCTATACAGTTACTGCACTAAACTGAAGTGGATGAAACAATGCCACAATCCTTTCCTTCTTTCCTTTCAAATGCTGTTTCTTCACTTACTTACTTACTTACTTACTTACTTACTTACTTACTTACTTAATCACCTCCTCTTGCAGTGTAGAGGATTCCACAAAGGATCTCTATTGGGATCTCTCCTTGGACAGCTCCATGGCTCGCCTCAGGTCACTACTGCAAAAATGGCCTCCTTGATGTTATCAACCCACTTGGTGCGGGGCCTGCCTCGGGGTCTTGTACCCTGCACTTGGGACTCCCATGACTGCTGTGGGATCCTGGTTTCAGCCATTCAGCTGACGTGGCCAAACCAGTGTAGCTGACCCTTCTCGATTGTACTCTTCAATGGTTGAATGTTCAGGTTCTGTCTGATGGTCACGTTTTGCACTCAGTCATGCTTGGTTTTCTTCTTGACCTTCCTCAGATATCTCATCTCCATTGCTTACAATTGGCTGTAGTGCCTGGAGGTGAGCGACCATGACTCACTGCTGTATATGAGTGTAGGAACAAAGGTTGATTTGTAGATTGCCATCTTAGTGGCCTTGCTGACTTCGTCTTTACTGAGGAACCCCCAATTGATTGCATAGAAGAATCTGCCAGCAGCTACCACCCTCTGATTGATCTTGGGAATCATTTGTCCCCTTTCATTAACTATGGCACCAAGGTACTTGAAGTCTTCTACCTGCTCTAGGACTTGCCCCTTCAGCTGGATGGCATGCTGCTTCTTGTTCTTGGAGATCACTATGGTTTTTGTCTTTGCCACGTTAATGGACATCCCTCTTTTCTCCATCTCCCTGTTCTACAGGTTCAGATTGAATTGGAGTTGGGAACTGGTCCTAGCAATAAGAGCTACATCGTCGGCAAAAGCCATCTCAGATAATTGGCTAAGATCAAGTGTAGTATCAGTTTCTTCACTACGGATGGAAATATTGCAGCTGGAAGAGAGATTCATGATGAACTTTGTACTGAAGAAAACATATCCCACATAGAAGAGTCTTAACACAACTCTAGCTGAAGAGGCAACAGTACAAACCAGTTCCTGTTTACTTACTTTGTATTTGCTTGTTAAATTCATTCCCTTACTTGTCTGGTTAAAGGAAAACTGAGCTCGTGTGGTAAAACCAAGGAAGAAGATTGAAATTAGCATACAAAAGGAGATTATAAATATATCTGTAAAAGGAGAGCAGCACAACAGCAGCCAGTCACAGCCATATTCAGCAACAACTCCAATTAGATTCCAAAGGAAGGAAGGAAAGAAAGAAAGAAGGAAGGAATACAATGTATTTTGCTTGCAGGCAGGTGTACAATAGAGAAGAGGTTGGCAGGGAGTCCCACATCATTTTATTTTTTCCTCAGAGCCCAGGTGTCACAGTGGTTAAACTGCTGTACTGCAACCAAAAGGTTGTGAGTTTAATCCTGACTAGGAACCAAGGTTGACTCAGCCTTCCATCCTCCCAAGATCAGTAAAATGTGGATCCAGCATGTGGGGGGCAAAATGCTAATTAACTTGTGACGCTAAGTGCTATGGGATGGTACATAAGTGTTAGTGCTATTGCTCAGGGGGCAAGTGAATCTTAGCATAACAGAAAGCGGGAAAGCAGAAGCGTAAAAATGATTACACCATGTGTTCTTGTCACAGACACACAGATATTACTTTTATGCAAACAGCAAATGTTGAAAGCAAACACTATATTCACAAGCATGACTCACAACAGAAAAGACTTCCCTGTTACTTCTTATCAATTAATGAGCAGTGCTCATCAGCTTTTGGTGGCCCTGGCCTCCAGCTCACAATCAGAGGATGGCATCAAAAAGCCGGCTTATCTCAATGCTGCTCAGAAAATACAAAACCAGAACTCCTTCCTCTTGGATCCCCTCACAAGCCTCTCCCTTTCAGTTCAAGAAGCCAAATAGCTCCTGTGTTTCATTGTCGGTCTAATGCAGTGTTTCCCAACCTTTGGGTTTCTTTGGACTTCATTTTTCAGAAGCCTAAGTCAAATCCCCAAAGCACTTATCAGTCAATGTACTGACATAGGCTTTCTGGGAATTGAAGTCCCCCTGTGGGGCATGGGCCCCATGTTGGGAACCACTGGTCTAATGGCAAAGAAAGCAACACAGAGACCTTCACCTATGGCTCCTATCACAGCAAGATGCTCCCTGAGCTATCCATGGCATTGCACTGGCCTTTCTCACTGCACTAGCACCAGACAGGGACAGGTCAGAATATCTGGCTTTAAGACTCTGACACAGGATGGTCATGTCAGGCAAAGTAGCAACTGCATTTCATAAGGAAGATGCCCAGCAAGTTTGCCAGATAAATCTGATGGAGCTCCAGAAATGTTTCCTTCCACATCTTAATTCCTTGAGCCAACACCCAGGAATAGCTCTGACAGTCATGTGGGGATCTGTTTTGCACATAGCTTTCTGGGGGGGAAGGAATGGAAGATTTTAGCCTGCTGCCTTTTTTTGCAGATAGTTACACACTTTATTTAATTGATTCAAAGAGGACCACTTAACACAGCCATCTCTAAATAAGATAAATACAAAGCCTTCCATCACCATTATACCTATGTGAACAGTAATCTTCTGAGATTCGATATTTACAAGATGAGTATCAGTGAAAGAGAACAGACTCATAGCACAAAGGATGTCTAGGTTTTATTCTTCCCAATACACTTTCAATCTTATCTTATCTTAACCCCACCTTTCTCCTTAAAAAAGATCTCTTAAAAGATCCCTAAATAAATAATATGGAAGTTAAAAACATTGCTCTGAGATAACAATGTTGATGGTTTTATTAGTGGTCTTGACAATCAGCATGTGGGGAATCTTCAGTACTGTATTCACAATCATAGCACTTCTTTCTTTATCCATTTCACAATCATTCAGATAAGATCTACCAATGAGCACCAGGAGCAGCAGGATACAGCTAATCCTGCCTCAGGGCTTGGAAACAAGTGACATGGTAGACAGTGCCTTAGAAAGCCTAGCAAAGATACTTACAGAGACCAGGCCACACAAGTGGCTCAACTGTGAAAGATGCTGGTTGTAATTAGCATCCTGCTGCTACTACAGCTGTTGTAGCTTGAGCAGCAAGGACTAGAACCTAAAAAATGGCTTAAAGCTCTGTGCAAGCATACTAAAGTCAATCTATAGCCGATGACAGTTAACTGAAAAACACACAGCCTATGCATCGTTTAAGCCACTTGTATGCATTCATATACAATAGGTAACATAAGCCACATTTCTACCTGCTGTACCTAAGCATTAACTCAGCTGGGACACAGGTGCTTCTTCCAGTGACTTCCAGTAAACTGTAGCATAGGCTTGAAAGAACACACTTCTCACTGCAACCAAGATTCACAAGTTCATTTCAAATTTAAATTATATTATGAGAATTTGATACATAAGCCTGAAACATCTACAACCTGCCCAACTACAGCAACGTACAGAGAAATACTACTGCTTGCTAAGCAGGTGTGCATCTGCCAGATACACTTCCAAGTGGCAACGTATAGCTATAAACAACATGTCCTCTAGCTAAAAACATCTAATGGAGAAGAATTAAAAGCAAGTGTAGACTATCTCAGCTGGACCAAGGGTGGAATTCCAATCTGATCAGCAGCTCATTACTCCCCCAAAACACAAACACAAAGGCCACCAAAATGGGGGAAAAGACACAGAAAAAGTTCAGTGGAATAACCCACTATTTTAAACCAGCAGCTGGTAATTTCTTGGCTTATCTGAAGCTATTTTGTATTTATTCTAATTATGACATTGACCTGGGGAAGCAAGAACTGTCGTTGAGTTTGGTGTCCCTTGCTTTGCTGAACTTGCAGGGCTCCCGGTGGATCTTTTTTAGATGAAAGCTTAGATGATGCAGAGACTAAATCAGTGCCTAAGATCATTAGATAGCAAGCAATTGTGGTTGTATTCTTGCATGCATATTTATACACAGATAAAACAGAGAAGTCAAAGACACAGTGTGTGAGAGAGAATGCATGTTAGGGTGGGTGTTTAATCCTTTTGGTTTCCATTAAGCACTTTTAAGAACAGCCAAGCCAAAGAGGTTCCACACACAGTATGATATCTTTGAACTTTGGACTTATTTGTTCCTCTCACCTCTTCCTCATTTCATATAGCCAAGGAGAAGACCTCCCAAAAACTCCGTGACAGCCTTGTTTTGTTGTTACATTGAAACCTGAAATATGCTTTCAAACAAACAATGCTCATTTGCTAAATAATCCAGACACAAACAACTCTATTTCTCATGTTTGTTTAATACACCAGAGATTGTTTTAAGAATACTTATGTGCTATAAAAATATTTCATCTACTTCAACATTTCACCATTATTCAGATAAGATCTATCACTGAGCACCAGGAGAAACAGTAAAAACCACATCCTGGTTAAGTGTTCCTCCTGGCCCTTTGGCAAGAAGAAGAAGAACATGCAAGTTCACAATCTAACACTACATCCCTATCTAGGACTACCAGTTGCTAATCACGTTTATATGGACAAAGATCTCCTTAACTCAGCATAAGCAGACTTCATCACCACAAACAATTGGGGGGAAGCTAGCAAGAAAACTTGAGTATCAACATGATTCAAGTATTTTTTCTGTATTCTTTGTCCACTCTTTAAACTGCTGCTGAAATTTATGTATTCTCTGTCTCAAATTCATGCGTCTGCATATGAACCTAATTGGGATGAGTTCTCATATGGCCATCAACAGTCAAATTAAGCCACTACAGTATTATGAGTGATAACATTCTCCACCCAAAGAAGAATCATCTTCTTAAACAGTATTAAAATAGCATCACTGATAAAAATCTGTAAACCCTACAGAAACACCACAGACCACTAGGACTATAATGTGGAAAGAACTATCCATTTTTTAAAAAACAGATGGAACCCACAGAATGTCTAGTCTTCCTAGTCATGGAACACTGGGTTACTTGGAAATCACTAAATACACTATACACTAGAGTTTGCAGAACTAAAGTGAAACCAAGAGAATGGAGTTCTCACACCCACATAATCCTTTGTGAGCACAGAGAAGAACAGACTATATCACACACATATCAGTATACTCCGCATCCCTCAAAAGGTACCATGGAAGATTTTGATGTTAGCTGCCCCAGAAGCTCTTGATGTTGCCCATCCGTAAGCAAAATTTTACTGTGGTGCTTCTGATAAATATTGACATAACTGTCTGTTTATATTTTTGGTAGAACCTCTAACAAAGCAAGTTATCTAAATGGGATGAGGACAACTGGAAATGCAAAAGGGATAATCATCCAAACTTACCATTGTTCTGTCACTCTTACTTTGCACAACTTCCTGCTGTAGACGAGCCACAGACAGCTTCTCCCTGTGAGGGGAAAAACACACCTATATTAAAAGCAGTTCATTTTTACTAGCCAACATCCTTACTGCACTTCTTGTTGAAGAATGTATATGCAAGACCATTGCTTTTTCAGACTCGGAAAAAGTGTATTATGCTCCTCTACATCTATTTATATACTTATTTATTACATTTCTATACTGCCCATTTGGGAAATTTCCCCAAAAGATGCTCAAGTTAAATGGAATATAATTCTGTGTATTAATTTCTGTTTACTATGTAGCAACTAACTTCTCATTCTAACTTACAAAAAAGTGCTGTGTAACTTTTTTTTAAAAGTCCAGACTTGATAAAATGCTTCAACATAGAAAATATGGACATAAGATAAAACAAAAAAATTCCAACATAAAAGCATGACACTTCTAAATAATTGTTTCAATATATCCTAAAAGAAGAAGAAAACATGATTTGTGTTTTATAATATTTCACTGTTCATATGCTGACTGGTCTTGACAGAACATAAATAAAACTTTTTAAAAATTGAGATTTTGTACCAACACAGTATTTGGCAACTTCAATTCTATGCCCTACATCATGCATTATGGAAAGATTAGCTCCACCAAATGCTCTTCATGTTTCCTATTTCTGGGGTGGGGGTTTATCTGATATATTTATTAATTGTACTATGACGCTTTTGACATAAACAAATAAAGACATACTAAACATGGGTAAAAAATAAAAAAGGGCATGTGGAACAGCAGGAATGAAGCAGCAAGTCTTTTACCCAGCTCACATGCAACCACATGGCTGACCATATGGCCTGTAGACATACAGGGACCCTCTACACATGTCTACAGATCCACAGTTTGTTTATTTATTATATTTATACCCCACCCATCTAGGAGATTTTCCTATCAGTATGTTCCTAGTTCTATATGGACATTTGGCCTAACATGCAATGGATTTTTCTGCATCCTTCAACTACCTCAAGATGTTAATACAGTGGAACCTCATACAACAATCGCCCTGTATAGCAATGAAATTGCATAACAATTAGGTTTTGGAGGGAAATGGTGTCCCGCGCAACAATTTTCCCTATGGAAAAAATCATACAACAATTTTTCAATTGGAAAAAACACTTAGCAAAAAAAAAATATGTACGATGCATCCCATAGGAAAATCGCTATACAATGCATGTGTCGTATAGCAATTGTTTAACACAACAACGAGACCCATGGAACAGATTAAAATTGTTGTATGAGGTACCACTGTACATAGATTTGCACATGCAAAACTAGACAAATCAAATCATCACTGATCACACATAGAGAAAACTCATTACTTGCTATTATAATCTTGATTTTTTTCCAATGCGTGTTCATTTTCTGAATAGCATGGCTCCAGGTTATAAAACCTACAAGCTAGTAATGCAGTGATATATGCAAGGAGTTTGAACATGGGACATTCGTCACCATCATTATAATCAGCACTTCTCAAGAACACTCATGATCTCAGGAAGCACAAACATTTAGCACACCTTGCTCCTTCCAACCAAGAAAATCCACTCATTGGTGCACTTTTCCAAAATACCTTCAAAAATCTGAAAGCAGAATTGCTTGTAGGTACTACCCATTTTTCATTAGGGGCACCATTATTAGACAGCATAATGACTCTCTAGGGAGCTTCAAGAGGAAAGTCACAGAAACACTTGACTGGGCTGAAAATGCCCCCAGCTGCTCTGTTCTCTGGCCAACAAGCTTCACTGTAAAGAGATGGATCCGAAGAAAAGAAAGAAGCCTGTGCCAGAAATGCTCTTTTGTAAATCAATCAGAGGGGAGGGAGGTTGTGGGTAAAATTAAAAAAGAAAAGGAGAGAGAGAGAAGGAAGGAAAGGAAGAAAAAGAGGGGGAGCCTATGGAACAAGGAACAGAAAAGCCTCCTATACAGATACTTGCAAAGAACTGCAGGACACCTTGAGATTGATTGTCATTGTGTTTGGAAAATTATGACTCCAGACAGCAGACAAGTCTTCTTTTCATAACAGGAAGGAAACAAGTTAATAAATTTTCTTCCTACATATTTATTGCCTTCTTTCTCTGTGCCCACAGTGTGACTGGATCTTCTGTTTCAAGCAGGAAAGATTCCCAACTAGCTATCCAAAAAGAAAGCTCATCATTTCCATCATTTCTGTGAGACAAAATTAAGCATGTCTCTACTATGAAATGATGTAGTGACAGCTTTTTTGCTCCTATATCTTGCTTAACTCAGTCTCTTTTACATTAAACTCATAATTAATTGGCTTGAATATTACATAAAAATAAAGATTGTGCAAATATAACTACATACTATGTTCACAGTGTGCGCTGACAAATACTGTACTTTGTTGTTGTTTTTTAAAATGTGTTTCATTGTACTGTTTTGCAATATAACCATCTATATGTCAGTCTTAAAAAGGAAAAAGTTCAAATATTGCCATGTAAAACTTTGAAAGAAGACTTCTGGGGAGGAACCTGAAAGTTCTGTATTGTATTTACAATTTTCTGCTTTGCTAACACATACAGATACACAAATTACAAATGTTCCTTACTTAAATACCTGATGAGTTCTTACTATTAAATGTCTGTCTACTGTTAGTCCAGCAGGCATGAACATATGTACAGTAAAGCCTCGCATAAGGAGCGCCTCGCTTAGAAACTAACTTGCTTAAAGAGCAGAATATTCTCTGAATGGTCTCCTCGCTTAACAACTAAAACCAAACAAAAACTTGCTTAACAACTAAATCGGGGTTCACAATCCCCCCGCCAGAATTCACAATTGGTCACTTACAATGGTGTTTCACTTAAAGAGCAAACTCGCTTAAAGAGCAATCCCGTGGAACACATTATGCTCTTTAAGCAAGGTGCCACTGTATATGCTTGCAAACATGCGCACACACACATTTTTGAAAATATCAAAATAACTTTTTTTATTTGTTTATTAAATTTAATAATAATAATAATAATAATAATAATAATAATAATAATAATAATAATAATAATAATAATAATAATAATAATAATAATAATAATAATAATAATAATACACAGGAAAATATACAAAAATATACAAAATAACAAAACAGAGAAAACAAAACTACATGCAAAATCGCCTTATTATTCGCTTCTGTAACAATATTGATATGCACCCTCCATCCTTGGAACTCTACATATTTTTCCTTTTATTTTATTTTTAATTTAAACTTTAAGTTTTAGAATCTTTAAAAATGTAATGTAAAAAGTGAAATATCTTCTTTAACACAAAAGGAATGCTTAAAAGCTCTATTAAAAATCTTTATTATAGTACTTGCGAGTTCAGATTATACATCACATTAACTAATTTAAAAGACTTCAAAGAATTATGCTACAAGAATATCAAGAGCCCTGGTGGTACAGTGATTAAACGGCTGTACTGCAGCCAAAAAGTTGTGAGTTCAATCCTGACAGGGATGAGGTCTTCCATCCTTCTGAGGTCAGTAAAAGTACCCAGCATGTTTGGGGCAACATGCTAATTAACTTGTAAACTGCCCCAGAGTGCTATGGTGCGTACCTGTCAACCTGCGACTCCGGAAAAACGGGACCTGCGCACATCGCTTTCCACGCATGCATGGAAGTGTTTTACCCCTTCCACGCATGCGCGGAAGCACTACGCTGCTTGCGTAGGGGCTGCACAAGCGGTGTAGCACTTCTGCGCATGCACAGAAAGCGTTTCCCCCCGCTGCCAAATTACTGGGTTTTGACAGCGCGGGCGGGTTATGACGTCAATCGATGTCAAATTACAGGGTTTTCCCGGCCAAATCGGGATGGTTGACAGGTATGCTATGGGGCAGTGTGTTGTTGTTCAGTCAAATAGTTGAGTCCGACAATGGACCATCGCACGCCAGGCACCACCATCCTCCAAAGCCCACTCGGCTCTACGCCCATTGCATTAACAATGCCATCTAGCCATCTCATCCTCTGCCGCACCCTTCTCCTTTTGCCCTCGATATTTCCCAGCATCAAGGCCTTCTCAAGTGAGTCCTCTCTTCTCATTTGGTGTCCAAAGTACTTCAGTTTCATCTTGAATATTTGTCCTTCCAAGGAGCAATCAGGGTAATTTCCTTCAGGATTGACTTATTTGATCTCTTTGCTGTCCAGGGTACTCTCAAAATTCTCCTCCAGCACCACATCTCAAAGGCATCTATTCTTCTGCACTATTCTTCTGCATCTATTCTTCTGCAGGTTCTGTAGAACCTGACAGAACCTGCTGCAGTGCATCACTGGCTATATGTATGTATTACATATAGGAAGTTCCATTCCACTGCTTAAATAAAGCTGCAGAACAAACAAGAAAAGCCATTTCAAGGAAATGTACGATCGTCAAACATAAACACATTATTTTTTAATTTAAATATTGCAAGAAAAGTACTATAACAACAATCCAGGCAAATCTTATGTGGCTCAAAGGAAAAGACTTAACATTTGCATTCCTTTCATTTACCTACCACAACCATAAGTTCTATTTCCGAGAATTATCTTGGCTCACAAAGCAGCTCACATTAATAGATTATACCATTTGCAAAATCATTAACAATTATATCTATTAGGTATCTTTTCTCTTCATAATGTTGGCAAATTGCTAAAGTAGTCTAAAAATAAAGGACTGGTTTTTCATTCTGTCTTCTATTGACTGTTCTCATTATAAACTTCAACTTATATAATTAGCAAGGAAAACGTAGGCTGACCAGAACATATTGAATCTACAAGATTTATAAAATAAGTAAGTGCTATCTAATAGTATCAAGCTTTGCTCACACTTAAGCCCTTTAAATAGGGGTAGAGTAAATCAACAAAGTGGAATTCAAGGGGATAAATGGAACACAATAAAGCAATTAAATGAAGGAATTCAGAACAAACAGTGGGCATTGATCTACCCACTCCACCCCACACTAAATCATCAAAGTGCATCACAGAACTCTACTCAATAAATGAATTACTTACAGTAAAGCTATGTTCACCAGGGGCTTATCCAGCATAGTCAAAATCTTTAATTACTGCATGGCAGTGGAGGATGATACATAAGAGAAAGTGGGGTGCTGTTTTATTGTGCCTCACATCACCCTCTGTCTACCCATTCCTGGCCACTTATTCCCCTAAAGTGGAAGATGCCTGCTTATAAGTGTGTGTGGGAGGAAGAGAAGGTAAACGAGATTACAAAGACAAGCGATGGGACTCACTGGCTAGTTTTTAAACCACCACAGAGGAAATAAAAAAAATGAAGGGCCAATTTTTTGGGAGGAGCACATTGTGTCTTTCTGGCTCCTCAGCTGAGTTGTAAAGTGAACAAAGCGGGGTGCATGTAAGTGATAAATAGATAGCTCTGTTTGTATGTCTGCATGCATGTGTATAAATACTCTCTACTTTTTTTCACTTCTTCCTGCCACTCCTAGCTTCTTCTACCACTGACTTCTCAGCCTTGACCTCTAACAGTAACAACAGATACAAGCTGCAACTGCCATATGGCTGTCAAACATAGTAACAATATCCTTTAGAGGTCTCACAGTGCCATTTTGTACTACGCACACACACTCAAGTGTTTTGGCCCACACACCTTCCTCCATAATATAAAAGGGAGAAGAGGAGGGGTCTTGCCCACAACTTCAATATAGTGAAAATTGTACATTTTTATTAACAAACAAACGTTCAACTGTTCTTTAACTAAAAAGCACTGTCATTACCTCACAACAGTGCTTTAGTCCATTTTAAAGGATTCCCCCTTTCACAACAAACATTACTGCTACTGGACAAGGTTACGGCAATAAGGGCAAATTGCCCTCCATTCTGCTCAGTGTGGAGAATCTTACCCCAAATTGCTCCTTTTCTTCTCTGGCCATTGCGGGTTTTCTCCCCAATAAGGTTTCACCACCACTTTCCCTATTGCTTGTCTCTTTGTCACCTTCAAAGGTACTCACATTTGCTCCCATTATTCAGTACAAGGGTTTTGCTTAAAAACTTATGTCCGCCCACATGGCAGCGCATCTTTTCTCCACTTGGTTTCCCTTACAGCAACCTCCTCCTCTTTCCACCCTTCCTTCTTTTTATATTCCTTGTCTTTTCCTTCCATTCCCATCAATCCTATCCTTTGTTGTATTTCTCTTAACCCTTTCACTTCTGAGTCCAGGCTTCCCACCCCACCAGATTCCTCCCCCACCAAATGTTCTTCCATTACCATAAAGACACCCACTCCCTCAAAAACATTTGACCTCCAGGCAACTGGGGAACTAGCAGTCTAGAATTCTGGGCTTCAGTCCACTGGGGGTAACAGTGTGCCAACCTCCTTAGATTTCAGCTCTCAAGTATACACACGATCCCATTAGTGTAACAATATTTTCATAAAAAGCCTGAAAAGGACTGATAGTTTCTTTCCTCCATCTGCTTTAAATTAGCTGAGTGCAGGGATGGAGGAATCACAATATGGGATTAAAATCGCTGGGAGAAACATCAACAATCTGAGATATGCAGACGATACCACCCTAATGGCAGAAAGTGAGGAAGACCTAAAGAATCTCTTGATTGGGCTGAAGGAGGAAAGTGCAAAAGCTGGCTTGAGACTCAATATCAAGAAAACCAAGATAATGGCAACAGGCCCAATCAGTTCCTGGAAAATAGATGGGGAAGAAGTAGAAGCAGTGACAGATTTTACTTTCTTAGGATCAAAGATCACGGCAGATGGGGATTGCAGCCATGAAATAAAAAGGCGACTGATTCTTGGGAGACAAGCAATGAGAAACCTGGGGAACATAGTGAAAAGCAGAGACATCACATTGCAAACAAAAATTAGAATAGTCAAAGCAATGGTTTTCCCAGTAGTAATGTATGGATGTGAGAGCTGGACAATTAGGAGGGTTGAACGTAGAAGAATAGATGCCTTTGAAATGTGGTGTTGGAGGAGGGTTTTGAGAGTCCCCTGGACAGCGAGGAGAACAAATAGGTCAATCTTAGAAGAAATTAACCCTGACTGCTCATTGGAAGGTCAAATAGTAAAGATGAAGCTAAAATACTTTGGACATCAAATGAGAAGGGAGGATTCACTTGAGAAGGCATTGATGTTGGGAAAGGTGGAGGGCAAAAGAAGAAGGGGGAGGCCAAGGATGAGATGGCTAGATGGCATTGTAGACACAATGGGCACAGAGCTGGGAGGGCTGAGGGGGATGGTGGAGGACAGAGGCGCCTGGAGGAAAATGGTCCATGGGATCGCAAAGGGTCGGAGTCGACTATGCGACTGAACAACAACAACACTCAAGCACCAAGAGATATGACAAACACAGGGACATGAAGTAAAGAGCAATATCAAGTGTGGGGTTGTTGTTGTTGTTTGTTCATTAGCAGTTACAGCCAAGGCAAACTGGGCAAACTGTGAGTTAGAAAACCTAGGTTTCCCAAACAAACCATGGTAAGACTCATTATTATTATTTGGAATTTGGAGACAACATTCAGCTTCAGTTAATAAAAGCAGAAACAAATGTTTCCTCTGGTGCAGCCAGAACAGACAAAAAGAAAAGTGAAGGGGTGTGTGTGTGTGGATAGAGCAGGGGTGGCCAAACTACAACCCACCACCCATGCTAATCCTGGAAGCAGAAGTAAAACATGCCCATGCATATGCATACACAATGGAAGCGCGGCGCCAAAATGGCCGCCGCGCTTTTTCCGGCCCCCCCCCCCACCGGACAAAACCATCCGGGTAGTTAGGGGCGTGGCCAGCACCCTAATAAAAGGGCTGGCCACGAGGCAGCCGTGCTGCCATTTTGGCGAACCGACGGAGCGGAGAAGTTTTTCCTCCTTACCTCCGTCGCTCGTGTCTTCTTGAGGGAAGCCTTCTCGGGCAGCTTTCTCTTTTCTTTAGACTTCCTCGCTACATTGGCCATGCCCTCGAAGAAGAAGGCAGCCGCGAACGTGGCTCGATCGGCGCGGAGGCGTCAGCCGGGTCGGAGGACCGCGACTGCGCCCGTTCCGCAGCCACCTCTAGCGGACCCCACCGGGAACGGGGGGATGGGATCGGTAGCTCCTTGGCCTGATGCGCGGAGCATACCCGCAGCCCCGGATGGGGCCTCGGCCCTTGGCCCGCAAACGACGACCACGGCCCCTGCCATGGTTCGTGCGGTGGGGCCTTCTTGCCCGGGTGCGCAGTTCCCTATGGGGGCTGCGAGCCACGGAGGGTGGTTGGGTTCCCTGCCCTTGCAGGGCGTTCCTACGACTCCCCAGGGGCTGAGCATGGGCTCTTGGCCTTATCTGGCCCCTGGGGCTCAGGGACCTGGACAGGTACCCGTGAATTTTGGGCCGGTTGCCCAATTGCCCCCTGTCGGGGCTGGGCCCTATGTCGACGTGGAGGCCCTTCTTGCCCGGGTTGCGGCCCTTGAAGCGTCCTTGGCGAGGGCCAACCAAGCAGGGGTATCTCTAGGTTTTCAGGTTCCCCCTTTGGCCGCCGAACAACGGCCGGCGTTGGGTCGGGTTGAGCCGCCTGAGGCGTGTGGGCCGGTGGTGGCCACTGCCTCGCAGCTCCCCACCCCACAGGTGCAGCAGTCTGGTGCTGGTCTGGCTCCGTCGACGAGCTCAGCTTCGGTCGTGAGCTCCGACGCCCCCAGCGGGCCGGAACCCCCGGTGGGGGCGGCCCGCGGGGGTGCAGCGGGTGAGTATGCAGTCCAAGCTAATGCACCCACACAACTGACTTCATTGGGGGGGCTGTTCAATGGCCTTGGCCTCGCTCGGGTGGCACGGCGGCCCAATGGCCCCCGGCCCACCCAGCGACTTTGCCCACGACACAGGGCTTGGGGCGGGGTGGTGCCCCCAATGTGCTTGGAAATGTGTTGGGGATCCCCGGGCTGGCTCAGGCTCATTTTACCTTACCCGTAGTTCCCTCGGTGCCGGTGTCGGCTTTGCCAACAGCAGGGTATTCCTTGCCCTTGGGGGACCATTTGGCCCAGTCTACCAAGGAAAAGATTTGGAGGGGCGAGTACGTAGATATCTTCTCACTTCTAAATAGGGAGCCGACCAAGGAGGAGAGGGAAGGGCTGGACGAGAAGGATAAGGAGCAGGCACGTCGTCGTAAGTCGCCACGCACGTGGGCAAATTGGTTACCAGCGTACCTGATTTACATGGCCGTTTACCTCAGGGCTAGGCCGGATTTGGCTATTCCCATGGTCCAATATCTGGACAATATTTACCGGGCTATGGTTGACTTCCCGGGTCCGTCATGGCTGGCTTACGACGAAGAGTTCCGCATGAGAATTCCGCTGCACCCAGAGATGAGGTGGGATGAGCCCTGCCAGAAGCTGTGGCTTCTGTATATGACCCCCACGCGCCCGGCGCCTGGGGAGAGATACCATTGTGGACATGCGGTCCAACGAGCGGCCCCAGTACAGGTACCCCGCCAAGCGGCGGGGCAGGGGGTTCCAGCCCGCCTGCTGTGCTGGACCTTCTCGTCCAATGGTTCTTGCAACAGGAAAAATTGCAAGTACAAGCATGAGTGCCCCTCTTGTTCTGGCCCCCATGCTGCCTCCGCCTGTCCCAGGCCAGGAGGATACAGGGGCAGGGGTAGGGGCGGACAAGGGGCAGGCAAGACTGCCATGGAGGGAGCGGGTTCACCAAAAGGCCCCCTCCCCAATTAATGTCGACATGCTGGAGCGTTGGCTCGCATCGTACCCGAGGAGAGCAGACGCTGTGTACCTCCTTCAGGGTTTCCAACTGGGTTTTCGTATTCCTTTCACGGGGGATAGGTCACCGCAGGATGCACCTAACCTTTTGTCACTTAGGGGAAGGGAGGAGGTGGCTGCCGCCAGCATTAATAAGGAGATTGCTGCGGGCAGGGTCACCGGCCCTTTCCCTGCACCCCCGTTCCCCAACCTTAAAGTGTCTCCACTAGGACTAGTGCCCAAGAAGTCCCCGGGCGAGTTCCGCCTGATTCACCATTTGTCCTACCCAGCCGGCCACTCGGTCAATGATGCTATCCCTGATGACCTTTGTTCTGTCAGGTATACATCCTTTGACCAGGCATTGCGCATGGTGCGCTCATGTGGCCCGGGTGCACTGTTGGCTAAGTGTGACATTAAGTCGGCGTTTCGCCTCTTACCCGTGCACCCGGGTGACTTCGAGTTGCAGGGTTTCAAATTCCGGGGTGACTATTATTTTGACAAAGCCATGCCATTCGGCTGTTCCATATCCTGCTCAGCTTTCGAGCGGTTCAGTACCTTCCTGCAGTGGGCATTTGTCCGTAGGTCAGGGTCTCGGTCTGTAGCCCATTACCTGGATGACTTTTTATTCGGGGGTGAACGGGGCTGGGACACGTGTACACGTCTCCTCAATACATTTCAGACGCTAATGGAGGAACTCGGTGTCCCTTTAGCGCCCGAAAAGACCGAAGGCCCGTCTGATAAGTTAATATTCCTGGGGGTGGAAATTGACACAGTAGTGCAGGCTTCTAGGTTGCCCGCAGACAAGGTGGCAAGGATAGTTGCCCTTATATCGGACTTGCTGGCTAAGCGCAAGGCATCCCTTCGGGAATTGCAGGTGCTACATGGCCACCTCAATTTCGCTTGCAGGGTGGTCGCACCTGGCAGGGCCTTTGCTCGGCGCTTGTGCGACGCCATGGCAGGCTTATCCAGGCCCCATCATAGGGTGAGACTGACACAGGGCATCAGGGCAGATCTGCATGTATGGCTCCAGTTCTTGAGAGAGTTCAATGGGGTCTCATTTTGGAGGTCTGACCTCCTGGCTTCGCCCCACTTTCAAATTCAGTCTGATGCCTCGGGATCCCTGGGTTATGGGATGTACTTCAATGGGAAGTGGGCATATGGTGGATGGCCACCAGCCTGGTCAGGCACGGGTCGCCTGAGGGATCTCACATATTTGGAATTTTTTCCCATACTGGGGGCCTTGATGCTATGGGGTGAGGAGTGGGCCAACTCTGTGGTGCATTTCTGGTGTGACAACGCGGCTGTTGTCCACATTGTCAACTCACAGACCTCTAAATCTCCCAGGGTCATGGATCTTGTGCGCCAGTTTGTATTGCGCAGCCTGCGCCTCAACGTACTGTTCAGAGCCAGGCATGTCCCGGGGGTGAATAATGATATTGCTGACGCTTTGTCCCGCCTGCAGATCTCCCGGTTCCGTGCCTTGGCTCCGGATGCGGAGGAATTTCCCTCGCCACTACCGCAGGAGATATGGACCATTGGCAAGGAGAGGTGAACCGGGCGATAGGCATGTCACTGGCGCCACGCACGCGTAAGGCGTATCACCACGCGTTGGTTTCATTTCGGACCTTTTGTTCTCAATATTGCTTGCCAGATACCTGGCCGATCCCAGTGGCCCACATCCTCCGTTTTATGGTTTACCTGCACGCCCAGGGCCTGGCACCACGTACCATAGCATCTAGGCTATCAGCGCTGGCTTTTATGGCCAAGGTGGGAGGTCATGCGGACAGTACCGCTGATTTCCGTGTGAGACATGTTTTGGAGGGGTGGGTGCGGGAACGTGGGCGTTGCCTGGACGACCGTCACCCAATTTCCCCTGGGGTACTTACCCAACTGGCACGAGGCTGGCATGACCTATGTTTCGATAGGTATGAGGCAGCCCTGTTTCGTGCGGCTACAACGGTGGCCTTTTTTGGAGCGCTCCGCATCAGCGAGCTTGTGATGCTGTCTAAGGCGGATGCAAGTCGTAGGGCACTGGAACTCGAAGATGTCTATGTTTGCAATGATTGGGCTCAGTTGAGGATACGCTCCTCTAAAACAGATCAGCATGGCGTAGGCAGTGGAATAAGACTGCTACGATGTTCATTGGCAGACATCTGTCCGGTTGGTGCCCTACAGGAGTTCCTTGCACTGCGTGGCACGCACCATGGCCCGTTTTTCTGTCACCAAGATGGGTCTCCCCTCACTAAATTTCAGTTTTGGAAGGTGACAGGGAAGGCACTGGCCAGAGTTGGCCTCCCTGGGGCCCGTTACGGCACCCATTCATTTAGAATTGGGGCGGCCTCTACTGCGGCTGCTTATGGGTACTCCGGGGCTGACATACGCAGCATGGGGAGGTGGGACTCACACTGTTTCCAGTTTTATGTTCGCCCACTCCCACCGTGAGTACCTTCTGAGTCACCATGTATCTCTCCTTCCCTGTTTTTTCCCTTGACAGACCCTGGGTGTCGTATCACACCGGTGACAGTATGGCTGGTGGGCCATAGCTACGTGCACAGGGCAGCGCATTACGCTGCGGCGACAGATTGGGGACCCCGACTGGGACTGGGTGCATACGCACATTTCACATGGCACGGTAAGCCCGGTATGTTGTGGCGGGAGCTTTTGCCATTCCTCTTTTCATCGAGGAGTGCCGACCCGCCCGACATTCTGATCATACACCTTGGGGGTAATGACTTGGGTCAGGTCACTGGCTTATCGCTGAAGCATGCGATTTGCGCGGACCTCGCCTACTTACATTATGTATGGCCTGCCACAACCCTTGTTTGGTCAGATATGGTCCCACGGCATGCTTATCGGGGAGGCTTCGACCTCCAGGCCCTGGACCGCGCTCGGCGCATGGCAAACAGGGCGGTGGCCCGATTCCTTTCGACCAAGGGCTGGGGGCGGGTCAGTCATCATCCCGCCATTAGTTTGCAAAATTTTGGGCTTTATTCAGGGGATGGGGTCCATCTGTCGCGAGGAGGTATGGACCTCCTGCTGGGTGATTGGCGAGCAGGCCTGTCGACCGAGCTGACGGTCTTGGGGGGGGGGCGTCGAGCCTTTATTGAAGCCTCTCCGGGTGGCGGGTAGCACTGGTAAGGTAAACATTTATGACCCACAGGTATCCGGCAGGTTCGCAATTGACTGGACAACACTAGATAGGCATAAGTTGTTTAAACGTTGTCCGGTCAACAACGAACCAGGCAAGGGGGTGATGGTTACCACTAGACAGCTGGAATCACCCCCTGATTTTACGGATACACGTCAGAGGATGGGGTCATGAGTTAGATATTGACTACGGTCAACAATTTGTTTGTTGTCAACAAACAAATTGATACAAATAGATACATTGTAACAATTGCCGTTGGCAATTTTGGGTGGTACCTTACCAGTGTTACTTCGGCCTGCTTGCCTTAAGAATTATGATTGGTCGTTTTACCAATAGAAATTTATAATTCGGACTAGGGCTTGAATCAATAAATGTGGCCCATGCCGTTATCCACTTTCATTTGTGTCTGAGTCCATCATTGGGGGGGTGCGCCTGCAATGGAAGCGCGGCGCCAAAATGGCCGCCGCGCTCTTTGCGGGGCCCCCCCCACCGGACGAAACCATCCGGGTAGTTAGGGGCGTGGCCAGCACCCTAATAAAAGGGCTGGCCACGAGGCAGCCGTGCTGCCATTTTGGCGAACCGACGGAGCGGAGAAGTTTTTCCCCTCCACCCCCTCCCTAGTTAACAGTGTGATTTCTTGGTCGCTTCGGGGCCGGGTGGGAATTTTTGGCTGGGACTCGCATTGGCCCTTGAGTCCTGGTTTTTTCGCCCATCCCACACTGTTGCTATGGTTTGATATAGGGGTTGTTCTGTGCTGCTGTTGACTTTGGTCACATTGGCGGGTAGCACTGGTAAGGTAAACATTTATGACCCACAGGTATCCGGCAGGTTCGCAATTGACTGGACAACACTAGATAGGCATAAGTTGTTTAAACGTTGTCCGGTCAACGACGAACCAGGCGAGGGGGTGATGGTTACCACTAGACAGCTGGAATCACCCCCTGATTTTACGGATACACGTCAGAGGGTGGGGTCATTAGTTAGATATTGACTACGGTCAACAATTTGTTTGTTGTCAACAAACAAATTGATACAAATAGATACATTGTAACAATTGCCGTTGGCAATTTTGGGTGGTACCTTACCAGTGTTACTTCGGCCTGCTTGCCTTAAGAATAATGATTGGTCGTTTTACCAATAGAAATTTATAATTCGGACTAGGGCTTGAATCAATAAATGTGGCCCATGCCGTTATCCACTTTCATTTGTGTCTGAGTCCATCATTGGGGGGGTGCGCCTGCAAAGCACTGCCGTAAATGGACCCACAGCTGTCATAAATGCATTTACAACAGCTGCAGGTGCATTTATGCCAGCGTTTTGTGCATTCACGGGTGTGTTTTACTTCCACTTCTGGTGGTAGGAAACACGTGACCCTGCCCACAGTGTAAAAAGTTTGGGAACCCCTGGGGTAGAGTATGTGGCCAAGGCTAACTGTTATCATTCCCATCAGGATAAAACATCATTTGTCACAAGCTAAAAAGCAGCTAAAGATGCTGTTAGGCCAGTAAATATTCATGTGCTATGAACCATAAATAATTCTAACAGAACAGACTGACAACTTGAGAAAATGGCAGTGTATAAGATCTTTATATGAAAGAAGCACCTGGCCTCTTTGTGTGCTCTATGGAGAGTCAGTCAATGGATACCTCTATGGACAGTTTTTTCTTTCCATCAAATACAATAGGTAAACAGTGATTTTGTATGAAAACCATCTGTCATGACAATACCTGCAAGCATGGTCATAAATAAATATGTCCAATGCTATTGGAAATCATCAGGTGGTGGCATGTATAGGAAGGCTGGCTGGTCAAAAAAGATCACAGACAACTAGAAGCTGACCTAACATTAACTATACTAATCTGCAAAATGAAGTCATTTGAATTATGTCCTTCTGCTACTATTTGGAATTTGAAGGAAGTGGAAACAAACAGAGTTGTGTGGTTTGAAGCATCCATATGTTTCTTTTGTTAGGAAGTTAGATGTCATTCCACGTCACCAGCCATTAATTTAGAGTTTATGCCACATAATTAGGAGGTACAAGCTGATGAAAGTAGCCCCCATTGTTTGTCAGCAATGTTTTTATATACAAGCTAATTTACTTGGTGGGACCTCCACCTCCTCTGAAATAATTTTTCACAGTGAACAATTTAATTTAATTTCATTTCATTTCATTTCTATACCGCCCACTTAGTTACAACCTGACTCAGGGCAGTTCAACAGCATAATCTAAAAACACAATATACAATTTCAAAAACCAGCTTAAGGGATGAAGACATCTTGGGGCACAATGTAGTTTAAAGTGGATTTTGCGGAAATAATTGAGTTCTTCGATACAGAATTAGCCTACTTGGGGAGGGATACAAATGCTCAAAAGATTGCTACCTCTATTCTTCCTGTCAGTCCCCAGAGGAGGTAAAACCAGCTTGGCATGTGAGGTAAGAATAATGACTCTTGACTTTATGCTGCAGACCGAACACCCACAGTATTTTAGAGAATTTTTCCTTCAGCATCGGTAGTCTCAGACTGTCAACCTTCAAGGACAGGAAATTGTGTTACTTATGTTCATAACAGTGTTAGGCTTGAGAATGGCTGCAAACCTCTATATTCCTACTCAGTTTCAGTTGCTCCTCAGAAACTGCATTTGATATGTCCAGTCTGGACACATGACATGTGCCTTAGTTACACCTTGTCTGGATTATGGCAACACGCTCTATACAAGTAGAGTGGGTGGAGGCTGTCTTTAAAGAGTGTTGAGAAACTTCTGCCAGTTCAAAATGCCACAGCCAAACTGCTGACTGGCACTAGTTACAGAGAACATTTAACTCCCAGTCTGTATCCAGGCTCAATCAAAAGTACAGTAAAAAAAACCAATTTATGTAAAAAGTCCATTCCATAGCTTCTTGTGTAAATAGGGGGTTTATGTAAATCAATGCATCTCCATAGGAATGCACTAAAAATAAATAAAACAGTCCCAACTGGACCAAAAATTAGCTTGCTTCAGTTTGAAATTGGTTTTCAATACATCCTCATGGAAAATCGCACTTTGCTCCCCTAGTGGCCATCTCTGATAATGACAGGAATTTTTTTCCCCGCACCCCTTTTAAGCTCTTCTCTGATGTGTGTTCCCAACTAAAGCGCGCCCCAGAGAAACGCATGCACAGCGGAAGGAAACGGATATTCCCCCTGCATTCTCCCAGTCCCGGCAGAAGCGGGGACTGCAGAAAAGCATCGCTGCCTCCACCACCGCCACGGTAAGTGATGTCTTGCGACTTCCAGCAGTGGGGGCGGGTAGTGCAGGGTGGAATTTTAGATTTTAAAATGGCAGCGGCACCATTTTAAAATCTAAACACACCAGGAAACCTCTTATATAACTCGATTTTTTTGCATAAATTGGGATGTGGTTTACGCAAAAAAAAAATACGCAAGTGGAATTTTACGTAAGTAGAGGCATACATAAATCAGGGATTTACTCTACTAATGTCTGCCTATAAAGTACCATACAGGTTGGGTTCAGGCTAGCTGAAGGATCATGTCACCCATATAATTGTACTCAGTTTCTATGATCTTCTGGGGAGACCCTTCTCTCAATTCCACCACCTTCCCTAGCCCATTTGATGAAGACACAAGAAAGGGTCTTCTCTGCAACTGATCCCAAGCTCTGGAATGCACTGCCCTGAAAAATCAGATTGGCCTCCTCCTTCTTTTCCTGCCTCTTCAGACAGGCTTTTAGGCAATGAGGGAGTTCTAGGGAATTTATGCAATTTAGATTTTTTAAGTATTTTTAAAAATATTTTAATTTTTAATCTTGATTAATGTTTAATTGTTTTAATATATACTTTCATATTAAATTTTAACAATTATATTATTTTAATTGCTGTGAGCCACCTATGAGAGAAAGTTAGCATACAAATAATATAAATAAATTAAAGATAAATTAAATAAATACATTTGAGTTGAGCAGTGTTAAGCTATAAATCAGCATAACAAACTACAATTCTTGAATAGGTAACACCTTCTTGTCCTGAAATCAGGAGTTTACTATTACTGTACTTACCTTTTAGAACAGTCACCAGGATTTATTCTATACATTAAATGTTTCTGATACCTGTTGATGTACACTGTTTTTAGCAAGAGAGGTCACCGACCTCTGCAAATTAGGAAAGAAATTGTAACAGTTGAGCATATAACAGTTCTTAACTATACAGCAGTCAGTGGAGGATCATCCACCAAGCACCATAAAATGTGGTGCTTTCTAAGACATATTTTTAAATTGTGCTTAACTACACTAACAAGCTGTACAAACTCAGAGTTGGCATGCCAATTCAACAAAACAGTCTCTTATATGCATCAAGATAATAAAATAATGTAACACCTTCATTTAAACTTATTTAATAAAGAGGGATTGCTTTTTCCAGATGGTGAATTCCAGAATGTTACAGCTAGTTACCATAACTCTGGGTTACAACAAAACCCATCGGGAGAATAAGAGATAATTTTGCATGGATTGTTGCTTCCAATTGCTATTTTAGCATGCATCCATGCAAGGTATATTAGAATGAGATGTTAAGTTTTGTTAAGTTTATAGTGTTACAGTCACTGAATTGAATCTAGAATTTGACACCACCACTTGGAAATGTTGGCTGTTTCCTTCCTATTCCTGCAGCCCCCTATGTTCAAAAACTGTTCTGAAAGGAAGAGCTTAAAACATAGGATTTTTGGATTTTCTGGACTACAGATACCATAATTATCCATTCTGGGAGTTATACCAGTAACTTTTCCAACATCTCACTTTAAAGCATCTGGGAGAAAGACCTAAATGAGATGCCATGAAGCTTAACTAAACCAAGCTGCCATCATGCTAGCAGGGAGCTTTGCAGGCGCACCCCCCAAAGAAAGACTCAGACACCGGTATATGGATAAAGGCATTGGGCCACTTTTATTGAATAATGCCCTAGTCCGAATTATAACTTTCAATTGGTACTCATCCAATTATAATTCTTTAAGGCAAGCAGGCCGCAGTAACACTGGTAAGGTTCCTCCAAAAATTGCCAACGGCAATTGGCTACAATGTATCCATTTTGTATCAATTTGTTTGTTGAGACAAACAAATTGTTGACCATAGTCAATAAACTATCTACTGACCCCACCCTCTGACGTGTATCCGTCAAATCACAGGGTGATGCATGCTGAAAAGCTCGTGCCATCACCCCTTGCCTGGTTCGTCGTTGACCGGTCAACGTTATTACACCTGTACCTGTCTAAGTGTTGGCCAGTCAATTGCGAACCTGCCGGATACCTATGGGTCATAAATCTTTACCTTACCAGTGCTACCCGCCTAAGTGACCAAAGTCAAGAACAGAAAAACCCCTATATCAAACCTCAGCAACAGTGTGGGATGGGCAAAAAAGCCAGAACCCAAGGGCCAATTGAGGGTTCCAACCAAAAATTCCCACCCGGCCCCGAAGCGACCAAAATATCACACTGTTCACTAGGGAGGGGGTGGAGGGAAAACTTCTCCTCTCTGTCGCTCTTTTAAAATGGCAGCTCGGCTGCGTCGTGGCCACCCCTTATATAGAGGGGTGGCCACGCCCCCTAACTCACCCGGATGTCTGAGTCCGGAGGGGGGGCCACAAAGAGCGCGGCAGCCATTTGCGAACAAAGGCCCACTGAAGGAAGGTGCTAAAACGTTCAAATGCTGAACAGGATATAGAGCAGCCAAAAGGCATGGCCTTATCTACATAGAACTTCCCCTGAAATCTAAAACCCAACAGCTCAAAGTCCTCAGGGTGCACTGGCAACAATCAGAATGCCGATTTGATGTCACATTTTGCCAGGAGGGCACCCGGACCACAAGAGCGCACCATCCGTAGGGCTTGGTCAAAGGACGTATACCTGACCGAACAAAGGTCATCAGGGATAGCATCATTGACAGAATAACCCGCCGGGTACGATAAATGGTGGATTAAACGAAATTCCCCCGGGGCCTTCTTGGGTACCAACCCCAGAGGGGAGACCTTCAGGTTGGGAAAGGGTGGCACAGAAAAGGGGCCTGCCACCCTCTTGGCCCCAACCTCCTTAGCAATACTCAGGGCAGCCACCTCCTCTCTACCCTTCAGGGACATTAAATTGGGTGCATCTTGGGGTCCCCACACTCCTTTGAATGGTATTCGGAAGCCCCACTGGAAACCCTCAAGGAGGTACTTTGCATCCTCTCTCCGAGGATAAGTTGAGAGCCATCGCTCCAACATATACACATTAACTGGGGAGGGGGCCTTTTGCCTGGCTAGCTCCCTCAGCAGCCACTCTGCCCGCTCCCTGTCCACCTCTACCTCTGCCCCATGACCCGCCGGCCCGCGGACACGCGGCGGCAGCATGGAGGCCAGCGCAAGAGGGACACTCATGTTTGTATTGGCACTGCCGCTTATTGCACACACCGCTGGCCGAGAAGCTCCAACACAGCAAGCGGGCTGGAACCCCCTGCCCCACCAGCTGGCGGGAAGCCTGCGTTGGAGCAGCTCGCTGAATGGCATGGCCACAATGGTACCTATCCCCAGGCGCCGGACGCGTGGGGGTCATGTACAATAGCCACAATTTCTGACAGGGCTCATCCCATCTCATCTCCGGGTGCAATGGCACCCTCATTCTGAATTCCTCATCGTAAGCCAACCACGATGGGCCAGGAAAATCCACCATCGCCCTGTAAATATTGTCCAAATATTGGACCATAGGAATGGCCAGGTCTGGCCGGGCCCTGAGATACACCGCCATATAAATAAGATATGCGGGCTACCAGTTGGCCCAGGTGCGTGGTGGCTTACGACGGTGGGACAGCTCTTTGTCTTTGTCATCCTGTCCCTCTCTCTCCTCCTTAGTGGGCTCACGGTTCAATAGGGAGAATATATCCACGTACTCCCCCCGCCAAATCTTTTCCCTCGTGACCTGGGACAAATGATCACCAAGGGGCAACAAATAACCAGCCGTCGGCAAAGCCGTCACCGGCACATTAGGTACCCGGGGCATGCGCAGCGGAACCTGGACAGTCCATGCGATGCCCGGCACTAGCCCGGGGGCGGAAACCCCCACCCCCAACATTGCACCAGTATGGAACCAAGGGGCACTGGGATAAGGTTGCAACTGATGCCCACTCTCTTCGACAATACGAGGCCATGGCCACTGAACCCCACCCTTGGAAGTGGACTGTGATGTGGGTGCATTAACTTGAACCTGATACTCACTAGTTGCGCCCCCGTGAGCCGCCCCCACTGGGGGTTCCGGCCCACGGCGGGCATCGGAGCTCGCGACCGGAATCGAGCTCTGGGGCCACACCTGACCACTCTCCTGTTGTATCTCTGGCCGAACTGGGAGCTGCGAGACACCGGCCGGTGTAGGCCGGAGCGTCTCCAGCAGCTCAACCCGGCTAGCCGCTTGCTGCAGTGTGGCAGCCATTGAGGCAGACGGAGGACCCAAAGGTGCCCCCACAGCAAATGAAGGGCCACCCGGCACGGGGTTGTGTGCCATCCCTAAGGACGCCTCGAGCACCGCTAAACGCGTTAGCAATGCATCGACTGCCACAGATCCCCCAGTATAGGGAGGGCCGGGTGGGCCGGACGGCCCACCAGGCATTGGACCAGGAACCCCAACATGAGAGCCCGGGCCCGAATAGGGCCATGCCCAAAACTCCGGCCCATGAGGGGCCGGAGGCGGAACATGCTGTGCACCAGCACCGGACCCACCCCCGCTGCCTGGACCCATGGCCAGTATCTGCGGGCCAAGGGCCGAAGCCCCGGAAGGGCCAGCTGAAAGCTGACCGGCCAAGGGCCAAGCAGCCTGCATCGCCCCACCGGTATCGGTGGGGGTAGAGTCCTGGCGCGTGGGCGCAGCCCTGGTCCTCCGACCCAAGGGCTGGCCCCCACGCTGCGCAGGGCCAAAAGTCCTCCCCGCGGGCCAAGGCTTCGTCGCCGAGGCCCTTCGTTTGGGAGGCATATCGAAGGAGGAGGATCCCTTTCCAGGGATCGAAGAGCAGAGAAAAGGCACAGAGGAGCCCGCAAGCCAAAGGCTCTGTGCCAAATCCTTCCTTCCCAGCAAGGAAGGACCAAGGGGGAACAAGCAGCGACGGAGAAAACTTCTCCTCTCCGTCGCTCTTTTAAAATGGCAGCTCGGCTGCCTCGTGGCCACCCCTTATATAGAGGGGTGGCCACGCCCTCTAACTCACCCGGATTTCTGAGTCCGGGGGGTGGGGCCGCAAAGTGTGCGGTGGCCATTTTGGCGCCGCGCTTTCATTCTTTCTGAGAAGTAAGGCTGAATGGAGCCTGGCCTAGGTAAGCTTCAAAGCCTTCTCATTTAGGCCTTTCTCCCATACGTATTGCACTGCTCCCCCATTGGTAATTAAAAATAGTAATTCAGAAATTATTGTCACATACTCTTCCTCTACTCTAAAGAAGATTCTTAGGCTGGGTCTGGGTCAGGAAATAGCTTCAGTTCCTTTGTAGATGGTTGGATCAGAAACAATTACATAAAATCAACACATATTCGGAGATCATTTTTGATAAGACAGAGATGGGTATGTTCTCTTCCACTTTGCAAACTGGCTTTTTTTTTTTTGAAATCACATAGCATATGCCTGCATTCTTCATTGACCCAATGTGGATCACAGCTTTTTTCAGCACATTTTCCCCCTACAAGAAGTGTCATGATGCATTACTCAGATGTGTTTTAGAGTGTCTGGTTTCCTTTTATAATTTATGTCAGGGCTGTGACAGAAATGTTCTATTTCAACCTACGATAATATGCTTCACACATTAACTCTAATAAGGGTCACTACCTGTGCAAAGGTATGGCCTCTTCCCAGGCAGGTCCTCATTCATAGTTCCATTTTTCCTGGCTGTAGACCCTCTCTTGCTATCACAGCCTGACCTTCACCACATCACACCTAAATCCTGCTGTTTCATGCTTAATCTGAGTCCAGACATTAGAACCCAGTAGAAAACTACACTTATTCTCTTTCCTTGACATACCATCATATAGATTTATTGCTAAAACAGCATGAAAATTACAACTTATATCTGAACACATGCCTCAAAAACCCCATGCCAAGTTCTTACCTCATGGCATATTTATATACTTGACCTCACTGACTGCCTTCCCTGACACATATGACAATATGATAGAAAGGGAGGGTGATAGGACTATGAATTATCACAGCTCCCTCATTTCCTTGCTGGAGAATGCATAAAAAAGAGAGGTCATTAGATGAAACATGACACATAAGGGATTGGTTTGGCAGCTACTGGAGTGGTTTCATTTGCTGAGTCCCTTAACATGCACAGGAATGAAAATCAACCTTACAACATGAGTTGTAATACCAAAGAAGTAAGGTGATGAAAAGGGGAGAGAAGAGTGGAACTAGATGGAAGGGACATAAGATAAGTATTGTTAGGACCTGCAAGAGAAAGAGGTTAGCATATGGAAGGAAGCAACATGGTACCTACCAGCATCTGATTCCCCTGATTATTCTTATAATATGCTATGAAGAAGGTAAAGAAAGCTAGTGTCATGCCACTATAGCAAACACACCACTTTTTAATGAGACATTTCCTCTATGAATGTTACTGTCAGTTGGTTCCAATCGCTTGATATTAATCCTGACAAACCCAACTCTCCTTCTTGTTAATTAACTAGTAATTTACGTTCTAATCTGAGGATGTGCTGTTCTGCTACAAAATCAACTTGGCAGGGAAGAAGGACAACCTTCTGTCAGTTAAAAATGTCACAAGAGTTGGGTACAATGAGGAAAGTTGAGTACAATTTAAATTCAAAAAGGACCTTTTTAATACAAAGCTCATTTTAAAAATAACATAATAGAGAAAAAAATTATACCTACCAAGAGAGAGGGAAATTACATTGAAGGAAAAATAACAGTGAAGGTGATACAGTACATTGATCTAGACTTTTTTCCCTTAGAAGGGTACAAGTCTATTGGATTCGAACCACTAGCAACTAGACCCAGCAAGAACCTTCATATCTGTGTGTGCTGTTTTCTTTAAAGAGACAGATTCAATCTATAATGTAACTCTCAGCACATAGGTACAGGATCATCACTCCCCACTCTTTGACTTTTGGGGTCGGAGTGAGTGAGTGCTGCATTGTGTGTTGTATTATTGAATTGTTATTGTTACTTTGCTATTGTATTTTCTGCTTTACGCTTATTATATTATTATATTGTATCCTTGTTTTTGCTGTATTGTATCTTATTTGAGGTGTTATAAGCCGCCCTGAGTTGGTGTTGTAGCTGAGTAGGGTGGGATATAAATTAAATAAACAAATAAATAAATAAATAATGTTCTGCCACGTAGAGATGAATGGATCACTCTATGGACAGTCTGCGTCATTTTTTTAAAAATGTACACATCTCTAAATATGTTTTATGAATATGTATTCTAAATACACTTGGGGTACATTCCGTATGAGCCAAGTACTGCAATGATAAATATGGCAAAGAGCAAAACCTTATCTTCTGATTTATACGTTAGTCTAGGATAGTGGTTCCCAATGTGGGGCACATGCCCCACAGGGGGACTTAAATTCCCAGAAGCCTAAGTCAGTACATTGGCTGATCAGTGCTTTGGGAAATTGACTTAGGCTTCTGAGAATTGAAGTCCAAAAACCAAAGGTTGGAAACACTGGTCTAGGATCTGGTTTGTATAAGAATTTAGAAAGAACACATTCTTCAAGCGCCTACACTGCCAGCAAGCACTTGTTTCTGCTTCACAATATTTTACCTAGTTTCACTGAACAATTAGGATGGATCTGCTAAAAAGAGAGATTCATGTACTGGCCACTGAAGTAGCCAGCCTCTCCTGATGGGAGAGGCTGGCATGGGATTAATGGCCCTCATTTAGAGCCAAATTGGGGCTCATATAGTCACTTTGCCATTTTAGTGAAGTGAACATCAACTTTAAACCCCACTCTTTATGTTACTACCTTGGACTACTAAATGTACCATACTGGTGTAATATAGGATATAAAAGACACCCTGAAACTGGCATATTAACATGTAAAGCCATCTACATAATGCACAGTCCTATGTCCTTGTTAGGTTCAGATTTTGTGTGCCTGTATTTTAATCTGTACAATGAAAACCAAACTGTGGGGGAAAGCAATTTAGAAAAGCTTCAACCTTGTGGCAGGAACTTTTGGAATTCTCAAAATTAATCGTTCAAGTGATTGATTTATCCCTTTTAATGTTGCTTTTAAATTAGTATGTGCATTCAATGCTGTATTTTACATGCCAATACACTGCAATACAAAAAGCATATGGAGGGAATTTGCACAATTAGGCAAACTGCCAAGTGCTTAGAGTTGTACTTTATTAACATCATTATCATGGGACTCCTTGGCATCAGATGGGGCTTGAATATAAGGACTAATAGAAGTCATTTTAAAACATCAAGTTAGCACAGGAATTTTCAGATTTCCATCAAGTATGAGTGCTAACTGAACATTTCTGGAAAGTATATGAACTGAAGGAACAAGAGTTCTTTCCAGTCAGCTTACTAGTCAGTTTCCATGTCCAATTGAAAGTGCTGTGATCTTCCGTTAAGGGTCTGCATGTTTCTAAACCAAATTCAAAGTGTCATACTTATTTCTAAAGCCTGCTCCCATAACATTTCTACTCAGTTGTAAATCATACAATGAGAAGAATTTTCTCTCAGTACTACCAACCACAACAATGTGCCAGGTGGATGCCAGGAGATAAACATTCTCAGAAGTAGCCCTCCTCTTGTGGAATTCCCTCCCTAAAGAGGAAAAACAGTATAAAAGCACAACATTCCATAGTTGTACACTAGACTTTTTTTAAAAAAAGAATCAAGTTAATAGCAGGGTAACACTTCAGCCAATGGACTTGTTATTATTGTTTATATTTCTAAGCAATGGCAGTTAGGCAGTAAAAACAGCTGAAATGGAAGGAAGGAAAGAAAGAAAGAAAGAAAGAAAGAATATATGAACACTTCATGCTATACCTGGACACTTTAGTTACTCTACCAATAGCTTTGGACTCTTAATCATTATTGAGAAAAAAGGGAACTCTCTGACTAGCAAAAGAACACAGACCCGGTGCGCAACTTGGGGGTCCTCCTGGACTTGTGACTGCTGCTTGAAGAGCAGGCGGTGGCCGTGGCCAGGAGGGCTTTTGGTCAACTTCGAGTAATTCGCCAGTTGCGCCCGCTCCTAGACTCATGGTCACTCATGCTCTAGTCACTTCCAGACTAGATTACCGTAATATGCTCTACATGGGGTGGCCCTTGACCATTCAGAGGCTTCAGCTTATCCAGAATGCGGCTGCTCGGGTGGTGATGGGGTGTGAACGTTATGCCCGTGCCTCACCACTACTTCGGGAGCTGCACTGGTTACCAGTCTGCCTCCGGGTGCAATTCAAGGTACTGGTTTTGACCTTTAAACTCCTATATGGTAGTGGGCTGGGATACCTAAGAGACCGCATTACCCCAAGAGTGTCTGTCTGTCCAACCAGAGCAGACCGGAGGGGCTCTCTAGTCGTACCTTCAGTTAGAGGGGCTCACCTCTCTAGCACACGAAGGAGGGCCTTCTCCATGTTTGCACCAGCCCTCTAGAACCTCCTACCAACAGAGCTAAGATTACAGACAGAATTGCTGCACTTTAGAAAAGGTCTGAAAACCTGGCTGGCAGGGCAGGTGTGGGGCCCTAATGGAAACACGGCCCACGCCTGTTGGCTCACACCAAGTTAATAATCCAGAGTCCCTTCCTCTACCTCTTTTTGTGTATAGGGTGGGTGGGGTATCTGTTTTTATATGTTTTATATGTTTTTAGATAATGTAAGCCGCCCTGAGTCGGGGTTCCCCTGAGTGGGTGGCATAGAAGTTTAAAATTGAAACTGAAAATTAAAATTTATATCCATACAACCAGTGGTGGGAATCAGCAGGTTCACACCAGTTCGCCAGAACCGGTAGCAGAAATTCTGGCTGGCCCCGCCCACCAAGTTTTGAAATAAAGAACTGCAGTCCTAATTCGAGTGCAACACAGGGCTTTCCCCCTGGCCATGCTCACCATACCATGCCCACATTGTGGTAGCAAAAAAAATTAGAGCCCACCACTGCATACAACCTCAAAAACATTTTATAATATGTATTGTTTGGAAAAGCTCTTTCTGGATCATTACCTTTCCTTTACAGACTTCCAAAATAACAATTTGCCACATTAGATGTAGTACGGCATTTAATAGCTCAATTATTTAGAAAACCAAAACATGTTCAGTTAATGCTGGGACATTTTAGAGGATTTTTTTATTTTATATCATTGTTTCCCAGCTCTCCCTCTAACTAGGCTTTCCTTCCCACTCTCACTGCAAGTGCTATGGGTGTTTATGTCTCACATCTATTTCCCCCTTTTGTTCGTTCAGCTATGGAACTGGTACCATGGCAAGTCCTTGTTTTGACAAGGAGGCTGCACAAAAGGCATTGTGTCTTTCATATTGTAACATATTGTAACACTCTAGAGCAGTGTTGGCACATCTACCAGAGGTGGTACGCAGAGCCCTTTCTGTCAGCAAGTGTGCCATTGCAGGCAAGCTCCAACCCGTGCCACTGGCGCAAATGGCAGTGCCACTTCCCCACCCACCCCTCTCCCTCTGCCAATGGGGAGGGAAGAAGGGAAGCAGAACTTCCGCCCAGGAGGCAGTGGTGAGGATGGGGACAAAGTGAAGTGACCAGACACCTCCCCACACACCTCCTAGGTGGTGGAGGTGGTGGTGGTGGTACGCAGGCAGGCACCATGCATGCACATGCACCCATGTGATGTCGCCAGAAGCACACTGGTGATGACATATTGGTGCATGTGCAGTGCCTGCCTGCATGCCACCTCCTCCTCCTTGGGCACTCGATCTCTAAAATATTCACCATCACTGCTCTAGAGTAAGGTCCCAACAACCTTTTCAGTGGATCAACAATGAGATGTCTTTTACCTTTCTTCAGGCTATTGACATATTATTACTCTTCTACAAATCATATTAAGAGATAGACATATTTGCTCCATTTCTCCTGAAAACCAGACTTGAAGTCTCTTCAAATTTATACTGCCTATATAACCACATTCAAACAACCAAAATGCAACACCAGAGATGTGCCATATGTGTTTTTGTACTCAAGCTCCCTGAGTTCTCCAGGAATTCCTCAGGCAGATTTTTGGGAGTGGTAGTTCTTTGGAAGGTAACCTTGAAGCAAAAAATGCAACAAAACTGATTTATAGGAAGTCCTGGAGTTGCTGCTTCTTCTTTTGTTTTAATATTAACTACAAAAGCAAAGTCCAATACTGTCATGAACCCTCCCAAACAGATTCTGGTCCATGTGAATGAAATGTAAGTGTCTGCAGATGTGACTGTGGGCTGGAACCTCCAGAGAAGGAAATCCTGGAGATTTATTGGAGTTGGAATCCATAAACCAAGAATGACACATCTCTTCAAAATACAACAGAATGAGTTAACACACAGTATTAAGACCACAGTAATTTTAAAAATCCTGTAATGCTTTGCATAACTGATTTTTGTTATTCTGAAAGCATAATAGCAGATTATAGCTATTGTGTTTTTACATTTAACAAGAGAAGAAACAATAAATCTCCGGTGCTAGCATAACTAGACTTGGATTGGAGAATATGAACCTTCCTGCTGTTCTAGTAAAGGCATGCTAACAGGCCAGTCCTGGCAGATGCTACTTTGATTAACTAACAAGGAATCCAGCAAATCTGGACAGAGCTTTCAGGAACTGTCAATTTAGCTAATCATACTCTGCCTGGCAAACCTCTAAGTTTAGAATGGAGATGGGAAGAATTATCACGACTTTCTTCATTCATACCAATATAAGCTGTCTCAACATGATGAAACACTTCAGTAAAGATGCCAAATCTTGTGAAATTTCTCATTTCCCAGCAAAAGTAAGTCAACCAACAATTCTCTAGTCCTCCTTCCTTTTATTGCTAAAAAATATGCCAAAAAAATTGATCTTCGAATTCTTAAATTCACTCTCATTATAATGCAGGGCAACTGCACAACTTAGATAAACTATGCAACTTTGTGCAAAAACGGGCAATTTTCCCCCAAAAAAATTTGTTGTCACCAATTCTATCTGAAATTATAAAGTGAGTTCCAGGAAATCCCTTGCCACCCTTGTGGACAAGAAGGATGTTTCAATTCATCCTATCATGAAAGAATGAGACAAGCAAGAACTTATAACCTTAGTTCAGAAAAGACAAAGGGGATACTGGAAGAGAAAAATAACATACACAAATTAGTCACATTCATAAAAATCCCTAAAATATTTTAGTCAATGTAGCTTTAGAGCACTTTCTTAATAACAGGTGCCCAATCCCTTTGCAGTACAGACTAAATTTCAGCAAACAGAGTTACTAAACCTACTAATGCTACCCGCTTATTTAACAGACATCAAGACAAGACTGTTTTCACCAGTTCCTGTTGTGCCACTAACATGAAACTACATTCTAGAGTGGATTTTTCCCATTCATTTTCATATTTGTAAGGCAAGTGCTTATTAAAAATTAAAAATAATTAATAATTTATTAGTCCTGCATATAGTCAGATCCCAAAATTGCATATAAATACATATGTTTACATGTTCAGCAACAGACAAGACTGTCAACATCTGTCATTGTTACATTTGCTATCAAGAGCACTTGTGGGTGTTTGTTTTGCTTAGTAATGAGATTGCCTTTCACAATCTTTTTTGCTTTTAATGAAATCTTCAGAATATGTTTGCTTTTAAAATTACATAAACTTGCCTTCCAGAGCAGAAAGATTCTTCTTTAATGCTCATCTTGGCATTGATATAATATGCCTTTCTTCCAAAGCTTTAGAGCCCTTTACTTGTATTTTCTACCATCAAATTGCTTTCCCCTTTAGCCTCTGAAAGTAAAAATGCAGACATCAAATAAAAAGAAACATATACAATACCCATCTTTAAAAGAAAATACCTAGATGGGAATATGTAGTATAGTTTTGGCTTTATTTGTCAGCATATTGTTAAGATTTGGGGGTGTGGAGGATACAATCAATACGTCCACGATCAATGAGCTTCCAGAATGATGTAAGGTGCATAAGTTCAGGGCACCATTCTCACATTTCAGATATGAACTCCATTTCAGCTGTTCTGTTTTAATAAGAAAGAGGGAATGCTATATAAAGTACAGTATATTATAATATCTCCCTCTCCCTTTCTTTACTCTGCAGGAGGTTCAGAAATAACAGGTGATGTGCATATTCAGGATAATGTTCTGCCTTTTGGGGAAAGAAAGACATCTAAATGCTTTGCCCGCAAGTCCCTGGTTCAATGGTCAAATTCTCCAGTTAAAACAAACAAGTGGCAAATGCTTCAAAAACTAAAAGGCCTGGAGACCAATCCAAGTCAGCAATACATGACATATGCTATTCCTATTGTAGCACTTTGGAATAAGATAGAGAATATAAATGGAATTGTGATAATGACCTATGCAGGCCTTTGACCATGTTTATTCCTCACCTTGCAATTATACTTGTAACTGTCTACCACTCTTAACTCACCAGATGCCTACAAATGCCTGCAAAAAGAAAGGCCCTCATGATGAACTGGAAACATCAGCTTCACAAAGCTAATCTGGTACTTTGTACAACACAGTGGAACCTTGGTTAACGTAAATAATGCGTTCTCTGGGACATTTCTTACAGTGAAAATTATTTTAACTGAAGTTCCCATAGGAATGCCTTGAATGCAATTTCCCATAGGAACGCATTGAAAACCATTTAATCTGTTCTGGAAAAAATTCTGTAAACAGAGCCACTATTTTCTATTGATTTCCTTTTGTTATGCAATTTTTATGTTAACCGAGCCGTTTGTTCTAATCCAAAAAGTAGCTGTACAGAATAAATGTACTTGTGGCAAATGGGTGTATGAGAACATGTACAGAATATTGTGTCTGAATGAATGGGGGGATAACTGCCTTTGCAAAAGTGCAGGCAAAGACAGAAGTGGGCAGTAACAGGGTGTTACAGACTATGCCATTCATTACCATACTGGAACAGAATTGATGGAAAATGAATGATTGATGTGGAAAGTTCTGGAAACCCTGAGGAGAAGAAAATGGAGGGGTTTTTTTAATGGCTACCGTTCTGTAATGATCAAGCTGAGTAGGGGTGAGAAGGCTTCCCCAGAAAACCTAAATAGAAAATAGAACTGAGATTATGTCAAATGCTCTACTATTGGTATCTAACAACAATTACATGAATTTGATTTTTACAATGAATACACAATGCTTTGTTCACAATGAATTTACAACTTTACAGTGAGAACTGATATGCAGTTTACCTCCTGATGCAGTTTCTGATCCAGATGAGGAATGCATATTTCTACATACCGTATATGTCTCCCAGAGTAGAACAGTGGCCAACAAATCTTAGGGCTGAGAAAGAGAGAGGCCACAAACAGAACAAGTGTGATCTAATTTTAAAAAGGTCAAGATCTCCTCCTTTATTCCATGACACACTTTGACTTACATATTAAGCAGAAGACATATGTTTTCAAACATACAATATATTTGCTACCTGCTGCAACACATTTACGTAGCAGAACAGGACTTTTGGTGACTGTACAACTTCATAAATTATCAGCCACATAATTTATAACAGTAATAAATAATTTCCCAAAAGGAAACTGTATGTATGTATAATTTACTCTACATCCAGAATGCATTACATCAGTTGGTGGTACACTATAATTCAAGAATTCAATTTTTAAAAATTAATTTCTTAAAGTATCCCAGTGCTGTTTCAACGTCATAGATTAATACTGGCTTTAATATTTCATGAAATTATTTTATAGTATCTTGGATCTTTACCAAAGAAAGAAAAACACCTAAGGGATTCCACATCTGGTTTTCCTTTAGAAATCACTGGTGGCCTTTCTTTTAAACTTGTTTTCTGCACACTTGCAATGTAATGAATTGCAATGTAATCTTCCATTTGGATATACAGAAAAAAATTGTTCATATTGCTGCAATCAGATAGACTCAAGACAGATCATTAGCAATTTTAGACAACATAGAAGGGAGCATAAAAGACTAAAGTGTGACATTAGAGAAAATCACTATTTTAAGATTCATATTACTCCTACTGTACTGTACAGGAAAAAAAATCTTTCCAAAATCACACAGAAAGCTATTATAATCTAATTCAGTGTGAAAATGATGTTAGTATTGTGTGCTGCCCAGGATAAAACAACCTTGAAAACCAAAATATGTGTTTCATCCATGTGACTGTTAGATACATGACTGGAAAGTGGTGTTTCTACTTATTAACTACTAGGAAGATGAAGAAGTATATACACTAGACCCCCGCATAACGAAAATGCTTGGTTCCTTCAGTAGCGTCGTTAATTCGCGAAACGTCGTTAATTGGGACTACTTGTACAACGATGCTAAAAAAGTGGCTCCCTATGGGAAAACCTCAATTAACGACGTTTCCATTGAAATCCATTGCAACCTTCACAAACTGCAAGGCAAGTCAATGGAAACATGCTGGAACCTTACAATACTGTACTGTACCTTAGGAAACAATAGTCTAAAGGGTAAATACATTAAATAGACGTGCAAAAAATAAAATAAAAAAGAACTTTTTTTAACTTTAGAAAACCTTTTACTGTACAGTACTGTACTGTATAAAGAGCATTTTTAAACGGTGAAAATGGAACATTTTTAACACATGGAACATTTTAACACATGGAACATTTTTAAAACATGGAACATTTTTAAAAAAACAGTGCAATTCAATATTGTACAGTACAGTACTGTACTGTACAGTACAGAGTAAGTCAACTAGGAAGTGTTAAACCATTTAAGAACATACAGTACAATACTGTAACATCAAAAACACAACAACGTTCAGCACATCAATGCATAAATATTTCAGAACATAAAATTACAAACATATGTACAGTACAGTATAAATTTTTTTCAGGAAAATTTGAAAAGTGCTCTGTCAAAATTAAAACAAACAGCAACGTTAAGTACTGTGCATTACTGTGCACAATGAAATGAAAGTGCAAAAGCATTTTAGGAGGAGGAGGAGAGCACCTGAACATCAGCTGAACAAAAAACATTTGCAAATTTTACCTTTACACAAAAATTGACCCCATCACCCCTTGATCCCTCCAACCCACCCACCCCAAAATAAAAATCTAATTAAGTGCCTACCAGTGCCAAAGAATCATCAAAGAAACAGCTCTACAAATAAAACACAGCACAGTAATCTCTCTCGAACTCACTCTCAAAATCCTCGAACTCACTCTCAAAATCTTCCACCTCTTCTCTCCTTCGACTTGTGCAACCCACAAGGGGAAGCAGCGCCTGTGCGCCACTTTTTAAAGTGCACAATGCAACATGGGAGGGAGAAAAGCACGAGGCAAAAAAAAAGTTTGTTCGATTAACGACGTTATGTCGTTAATCGAATGGTCACTTGGCCGCTGACGACGCGTCGCTAATCGGATTTGTCATTACACGAACACGTCATTAATCAAGGGTCCAATGTACATGTCCTCTGTTTTCTATACATACACAAATAGTACATGTTGAGAGACATGATGCGTTCCTACACATACACACACCAATCACATATTATGCACTTCCACAATTCTGGTTATAGAAATAATACATGGCAAAACCGTCGACCACAGTATCCTTCTGGAACGGCTCAAGGGGTTTGCGATCCAGGGCACTGTGTTGTCCTGGGTCTCCTCATTCCTGAAGGGCCAGATCAAGTTGGTGTGGTTGGAGAGTGAGAGGTCCAGCCCTAGGCCCCTCCAATATGGGATGCCTCAGGGCTCGGTGCTTTCCCCTCTCCAATTTAACATCTACATGAAACCTCTCAGTGAGATCATCCATTCCCATGGGGTGCAGTACTACCAGTACACGGATGACACCCAGTTGTACATCTTGGCCCGTGGGGACCCCAGCGATGCTGTCAAAGTCCTATCTGGATGTCTGGAGGCTGTGGGGGTCTGGATGGGGGCCAATGGGTTACAATTGAATCCCAGCAAGACTGAGTGGCTGTGGGTTCTGGGCCCTACGCCATTCCGGGAGCTGCCATCCTTGGTCTTGGATGGGGCTATTCTGCCCCAGACAGACCAAGTACGCAACTTGGGGGTTCTCCTGGACTCTCGACTACTTCTAGAAGATCAGGTGGCGGTCGTGGCTAGGAGGGCCTTTGCACAACTCCATGTGATACACCAGTTGCACCCACTCCTGGATAGGGACTCTTTGCTTATGGTCACACACGCCCTGGTCACCTCCAGACTAGACTATTGCAATACGCTCTACATGGGGCTGCTCTTGACAATCATTTGGAGGCTGTGGCTGGTCCAGAATGCGGCAGCCCAGGTAGTGATGGGGTGTGGGTGTTATGCCCGCGCTTTGCCCCTGCTCTGGGAGCTGCACTGGTTACCAGTTTGCCTCCAAGTGCAATTCAAGGTGCTGGTTATGACCTTTAAAGCCCTATATGGTAGTGGGCCAGGATATCTAAGAGACTGCATCGCCCTAAGAACATCTGTCCATCCAACCTGAGCGGACCAGAGGGGCTCCCTAATTGTTCCATCGGCCAAGGGTGCTCACCTCTCTGCCACAAGAAAAAGGGCCTTTTCCATGTTCGCTCTGGCCCTTTGGAAGCTCCTGCCAGTAGAGCTACGGTTACAGATGGAGCTGCTGCCCTTCAGAAAATGACTCAAGACCTGGCTGTTGGGTCACGTGTGGAGCCCAAAGGGCAATGTGGCTCCTGCTCGCTAGCTTTTACCATGAGATATACCTTCTCTCTGCTTCTCAGGGTGGGTGGAATTCTTTTTAATGTGGGTGGCGGTTTTTAACTGCTTTTGTTGTATGGGGTTTTAGATTTTGTAAGCCACCCTGAGTCTGTCTTGCCTGAGTGGGCGGCGAACAAATTGAAATATTAAATTAAATTAAAATTAAATTACAACAATTGCTTTAGATCAGGGGTGGCTGATCTTTTTGCATCATGGGCTTGACCATGTCCCTGGAACAAGGAGAATGAATGGCCAGACGGTAAAATAATGGAAGTTGAGAAAGCCGTCGAAGCAAAAATATATAAAGTCTCTATAATGAGTCTTTAAATGAAATGGGATAATCCAATCCAATCTTATTGAGTATTTAATTGTTCAAAAATGATTCATAAATTTGATTTCAATAGTCTCATTTCTATATAAATCCAAATATGTAAAATAAATCAATTTAATGAGATAACGTCTCTCAAAATAATTCCAAAGCTGTTTCCTGGATAAATGCAGTTTTTCATACAGAAATTCTTCTTCAAGGAATATAATTCTAAAGAGAAACAAATTACCACAATGGTGAAATCAGAATACAAATGACAAGATACATATTAATACATGGGTAAATGGTAGAAATATATAAAAATACCTTTTCAATGCGTCTATACCCTCAAATGTGATTTCTTTATGTGCTCAGATGTTAACAATTGGTCTAAATGGAAGATCTTAAATAGTCATGGGACTAATTAATGACAACTGTTAAACATATATTAATCAAAACTGGAAAGAAAATGTAAAGTACTCATAAGTAAGATGATAGATCGAGCTCGCTACTGAGTCCATGTGGTTCCATGGTCTGAAGTCTGAAAATGAAAAAAGCTTCCCTCTGGAATAATCTTTTCATGATGTCAATCCTTTGATAACTTACCAGCTTGACTACTTCCCAAACTACAAATTGCAATTGGTCCTCTGTGTGATTGGTATTCATATAATGCGAAACTAAAGGTGCACCCATAACCTGTCCCTGCACCTGTGACCTGTGTTCCGACACCCGGGTGCGGATCGGCCTAGTGGTGACACCAATGTAGTGCTTGTCACAAGGACACATGATCATGTAGACCACATTACTGGTTCCACAAGTGGAAAAATCCTTAAGTGTATGCGTGTAACCAATGTCAGGAAAATCTATGGTTTTAACATTCTTGGTAAACTGGCAGGAGGAACACGTCTGACACTTAAAGTGCCCTCTGGTAATATTGGGAGGGGAGTCCTGTTGTGTCAACAAGTCTGTCTGAGTAACTAAACTGGCAATAGAGGCGGTACGTCTGCAACCTACAAGGGGTTTCATATCGCAACCTGGTATATCAGAGAGAATCCCCCAATATTTCATGATGATTCTTTTTATACTAGTTGCCCCACTTGAACCATTGCAGGCGCACCCCCCCAATAACGGACACAGACAACATTGAAAGTGGATAACAGCATAGGGCCACATTTATTGATTCAATGCCCTAGTCCGAATTATAAATTTGTATTGGTAAAACGACCAATCATAATTCCTAAGGCAAGCAGGCCGAAGTAACACTGGTAAGGTACCACCCCAAAATTGCCAACGGCAATTGGTTACAATGTATCAATTTGTATCAATTTGTTTGTTGACAACAAACAAATTGTTGACCGTAGTCAATAACTAACTCATGACCCCACCCTCTGACGCGTATCCGTGAAATCACAGGGGTGATGCATGCTGGTTAGCAATCATCATCACCCCATCGCCTGGTTCGTCGTTGACCGGACAACGTTTAACTAATTTATTCCTGTCTAGTGTTGTCCAGTCAATTGCGAACCTGCCGGATACTTGTGGGTCATACTGTTTACCTTACCAGTGCTACCCGCCAATGTGACCAAAGTCAACAGTAGGAACACAGAAAGCCCCCTATATCAAACCATAGCAACAGTGTGGGATGGGCAAAAAAGCCAGGACCCGGAGCCAATATGGGTCCCAACCAAAAATTCCCACCCGGCCCCGAAGCGACCATAAAATCACACTGTTAACTAGGGAGGGGGTGGAGGGGAAAAAACTTCTCCGCTCCGTCGCTGAGGTAAAATGGCAGCTCGGCTGCCTCGTGGCCACCCCTTTTATAAGGGAGCTGGCCACGCCCCTAACTACCCGGATTCTCTGTCCTGTGGGGGGGGGCCCGCAAAGTGCGCGGCGGCCATTTTGGCGCCGCGCTTGCATTGCAGGCGCACCCCCCCAATAACGGACACAGACAACATTGAAAGTGGATAACAGCATAGGGCCACATTTATTGATTCAATGCCCTAGTCCGAATTATAAATTTGTATTGGTAAAACGACCAATCATAATTCCTAAGGCAAGCAGGCCGAAGTAACACTGGTAAGGTACCACCCCAAAATTGCCAACGGCAATTGGTTACAATGTATCAATTTGTATCAATTTGTTTGTTGACAACAAACAAATTGTTGACCGTAGTCAATAACTAACTCATGACCCCACCCTCTGACGCGTATCCGTGAAATCACAGGGGTGATGCATGCTGGTTAGCAATCATCATCACCCCATCGCCTGGTTCGTCATTGACCGGACAACGTTTAACTAATTTATTCCTGTCTAGTGTTGTCCAGTCAATTGCGAACCTGCCGGATACTTGTGGGTCATACTGTTTACCTTACCAGTGCTACCCGCCACACGGAGGGGCTTCAAAGAAGACCTGACGCCCCCCCCCCAGACCGTCAGCTCGGTCAACAGGCCTGCTCGCCAGTCACCCAACAGGAGGTCCATACCTCCTCGCGACAGGTGGACCCCATCCCCTGCGTACAGGTCATAATTTTGTAGGCTAATATCGGGGTGATGACTAACCCGTCCCCAAGCCCTGGTGGCAAGAAACCGCGCCACTGCCTTATTGACCGCGCGCCTAGCGCGGTCAAGAGCCAGGAGGTTAACGCCTCCTCTGTAAGAATGGCGCGGAACAATGTCCGACCAAACCAGGGTTGTGGCAGGCCAGACATAATGCAAGTAGGCGAGTTCCTCGCAAATCGCATGCTTGAGCGATAAGCCGGTGACCTGGCCCAAATCATTGCCCCCCAGGTGGATGATTAGAATGTCAGGCGGGTCAGCACCCAGGCCAGAAAAAAGGAAAGGCCGCAGCTCCCGCCATAACATCCCAGGCTTACCATGCCATGCGAGACTGGCGTGGTCACCCAGTCCCAGTCGGGGTCCCCACTCTGTCGCCGCAGCGTAACGCGCTGCCCTGTGCACATAGCTGTGGCCCACCAGCCATACTGTCACCGGTGTGATACGACACCCAGGGTCTGTAAGAAAATTGAGAAAAAAGGCGGTAAGGTGACTGGATTGGTACTCATGGCGGGAGTGGGCGCACATAAAACTGAAAACATTGCGAGCCCCACCTCCCCATGCTGCGTATGTCAGCCCCAGAGTACCCAAAAGCAGCTGCTGTAGAGGCTGCACCAATACGGAATGAATGTGTGCCATAACAGGCACCTGGTAGGCCCACCCTGGTGAGGGCTCTGGCTGTCACCTTCCAAAACTGAAATTTAGTAAGGGGAGACCCATCTTGGTGACAGAAAAACGGGCCGTGGTGCATGCCACGCAGTGCCAGGAATTCCTGTAGGGCACCAACCGGACAGATGTCTGCCAAAGAACACCGTAGCAGTCTTACTCCACTGCCTACGCCATGCTGATCTGTTTTAGAGGAGCGTATCCTCAACTGGGCCCAGTCTTTGGCAACATAGACATCTTCGAGTTCCAGTGCCCTACCACTTGCATCCGCCTTAGACAGCATCACGAGTTCGCTGACGCGGAGCGCTCCAAAAAATGCCACCGTTGTGGCTGCATGAAAAAGGGCTGCCTCATAATGATCAAAACAGAGGCCTGGCCAGCCCCGGGCCAACTGGGTAAGAACCCCTGGGGAAATGGGGTGCCGGTCGTCCGGGCAACGCCCGCGCTCGCGCACCCACCCCTCCAAAACATGTCTCACGCGGAAGTCAGAGGTGGTATCCACATGACCCCCTACTTTGGCCATAAAAGCCAACGCCGAAAGCTTGGATGCTATGGTGCGAGGTGCGAGGCCCTGTGCATGCAGGTGAACCATGAACCGCAGAACATGGTCCACCGGAATCGGCCAGGTCTCTGGCAAGTGAAATTGAGCAGCAAATGCCCTATATGAATTGAATGCTTGTTGATACGCCTTACGCGTGCGTGGCGCTAGTGACAGGCCAATCGCCCGGTTCACCTCTCCTTGCCAATAGTCCACATCTCGTCCGGGAGTGGTGAGGGAAATTCCTCCGCATCCGGGGCCAAGGCGCGGAACCGGGAGATCTGCAGGCGGGACAAAGCGTCAGCAATATCATTATTAACCCCCGGGACATGCCTGGCCCTGAACAAGACGTTGAGGCGCAGGCAGCGCAGCACAAAATGGCGCACTAGATCCATAACCCTGGGCGATTTGGAAGTCTGTGCATTGACAATGTGTACAACGGCAGCATTGTCACACCAGAAATGCACCACCGAATTTGCCCACTGTTCGCCCCATAGCATCAAAGCCCCCAGAATGGGAAAAAATTCCAGGTATGTGAGATCCCGCAGGCGACCTGTGCCTGCCCATGCCGGTGGCCACCCACCATAGGCCCACTTCCCATTGAAGTACATCCCATAACCCAGGGATCCTGAGGCATCAGACTGGATCTGGAAATTGGGGGATGCTAGGAGGTCAGACCTCCAAAATGAGACCCCATTAAACTCCCTCAGGAATTGCAACCAGACGAACATGTCTGCCCTGATACCCCGGGTAAGCCTGACTCTGTGGTGGGGCCTGGATAACCCTGCCATGGCGTCACATAAGCGCCGGGCAAAAGCCCTGCCCGGAGCGACCACCCTGCAGGCAAAATTAAGGTGCCCATGGAGCACCTGCAGTTCCCTCAGGGATGCCTTACGCTTGGCCAGCAATTCCGAGATAAGGGCCACTATCCTGGACACCTTATCACCCGGCAACCTAGAAGCCTGCACTACTGTGTCAATCTCAACCCCCAGGAATACTAGCTTGGTCGATGGGCCCTCGGTCTTTTCGGGCGCTAAAGGGACACCAAGTTCCTGCATTAGCGTCTGAAATGTGTCAAGGAGACGTGCACACGTGTCCCAGCCCCGTTCACCCCCGAATAAAAAGTCATCCAGGTAATGGGCTACAGACCGGGACCCTGACCTGCGGATGAAGGCCCACTCTAGGAAGGTACTAAAACGCTCGAAAGCCGAGCATGATATGGAGCAGCCAAAAGGCATGGCCTTATCGAAATAATATTCCCCCTTAAATTTAAAACCCAGCAATTCAAAGTCGCCCGGGTGCACCGGCAAAAGGCGAAAAGCCGACTTAATGTCACACTTGGCCAGCAGGTCACCCGGGCCACACGCGCGCACCATGTGCAGCGCCTGGTCAAACGATGTATACCTGACTGAACAAAGGTCATCAGGGATAGCATCGTTGACCGATCGGCCGGCTGGGTAGGACAAATGATGAATAAGACGAAACTTGCCTGGGGACTTTTTGGGGACCAAACCCAGTGGTGAAACCTTAAAATTGGGAAACGGGGGTGCGGGGAAGGGTCCAGCGACCCTGCCCGCGTCTAACTCCTTTTTAATGCTGGCCGCAGCCACCTCCTCCCTTCCTCTGAGGGATAAAAGGTTGGGAGCATCCTGAGGGGACCTATCACCCATAAAAGGGATACGAAATCCCTGCTTAAAACCATGAAGTAGATACTCCCCGTCCTCCCCCTTCGGGTACGATGCGAGCCAGCGCTCCAGCATGTCCACGTTAATTGGGTAGGGGGCCTTTTGGAGGACTAGCTCCATCCGCGGCAGCTTTGCCAGCCCACTGTCCCCCCCTCCCTCTGCCTCGTGCCCCCCCAGGCCTGGGACAAGCAGAGGCTGCGTGGGGGCCAGAACATGTGGGACACTCATGCTTATACCTGCAATTCTTTCGATTGCAGGAACCATTTGACGAGAAAGTCCAGCACAGCAGGCGGGCTGGAACCCCCTGCCCCGCCGGTTGGCGGGTAACCTGCGCTGGAGCCGCTCGCTGGACCGCATGTCCACAATGGTATCTATCCCCCGGGGCAGGGCGTGGGGGTGTCATGTACAAGAGCCACAGTCTCTGGCACGGCTCATCCCATCTCATCTCGGGGTGGAGAGGAATCCTCATACGGAATTCCTCATCATATGCTAGCCATGAGGGGCCCGGGAAATCAACCATTGCCCTATATATGTTGTCCAAATATTGGACCATGGGGATAGCTAAATCCGGCCGCGCCCTCAAATATACCGCCATGTATATCAAATAGGCGGGAAGCCAATTAGCCCAGGTACGCGGCGGCTTACGGCGGCGTGCCTGCTCCTTATCCTTCTCATCCTGACCCTCCCTTTCCTCCTTGGTGGGCTCTCTGTTCAGGAGTGAGAAGATATCCACGTACTCCCCTCGCCATATCTTTTCTCTAGTAGCCTGTGCCAAGTGATCACCCAATGGCAAGGAATACCCTGCCGTCGGCAAAGCCGAAAAAGGGGACAGCCGGCCTAGTAAAAGGGGCCTGAGCAAACCCAGCCACCCCCAGAACATTCCCCGGAGTGTAAGGACCAATGCCCACCCCATTGCCCAAGGTGCCAGTTGTTGTCGCCGGGTGGGCCGTAGACAGCGTGGCCCCCGCACCACCCGCGCGAGGCCAAGGCCATTGAAAGGCCCCCCCTATATTGGGAATGTGTGTGGATGTACTTGCTTGCACCATATACTCACATGCTGCACCCCCGCGGGCCGCCCCCACCGGGGGTTCCGGCCCACTGGGGGCGTCGGAGCTCACGACCGACCTAGAGCTCATCACCGGGGCTTGACCCGCACCAGGTTGCTGGCTGGGGAGCTGCGAGGCAGTGGCCGAAGTCGCGCCACCCGCCTGCAGCAGCTCGACCCTCCCCGCCGACTGTTGTCCTGCTGCCGACAGCACCTCAAAAGGAACCCCAAAGGGTGCTCCCGCCTGACTGGCCCGGGCCAAAGACGCCTCCAGGGCCGCAATGCGGGCCAGTAAGGTGTCCACGTTGACCATGGGCAAAGGGCCGGCCGGCCCGCCTGAGCCAGGCACGGGTACAGGTCCCTGCACCCCGGGGCCAGCGTATGGCCATTGGCCAGCACCAAAGCCCGGCAGAGCTGGTGTAGAAACCTGCCAAGGCAGGGGGCCGCCCCACCCCCCAAGGCTAGAGGGCCCGGGGGGAGGCTGCGGCCCAAAAGGAACAGGCCCGACGGAGTGAGCAGGAGGAGGAGCGATGTCCACCGCTCGTGGGCCGGGGGCCGGAGCGCCATCCGCGCTCACACTCAGCTCACCCGCAGCGGGCCAAGGGGCAATAGACCCCATTCCGCCGGCCCCGGTCGGGGCTGGCAAAGGTGGCTGCTGAGGAGGCGGCACCACGGTCCTCCGACCTGGGTTGCGCCTCCTAACAGCGCGAGCTGAACTCGAAGCTGCCTTCTTCTTCGAAGGCATCTCCACCGAGCAAAAAAGGGGAAGCCAACAATGCAGAATCGCTACCCAAAGGCTTCCCGGTAAGCAACGAGCGACGGAGACACAGGGGAAAAAACTTCTCCGCTCCGTCGCTGAGGTAAAATGGCAGCTCGGCTGCCTCGTGGCCACCCCTTTTATAAGGGAGCTGGCCACGCCCCTAACTACCCGGATTCTCTGTCCTGTGGGGGGGGGGGGCCGCAAAGTGCGCGGCGGCCATTTTGGCGCCGCGCTTGCAATTGCACAATATTTAGACTCCTTTCTTAATAAGTTTGCACGGGACACACTATCTTTTGTTCATGACTCTTCACATCTTATCACTTTGTTGGAAGGGACACACACACACACACCTCTTAATTGTTGTTATATATTTTTGCCATACCTCAGGAACAGCTGAGCCGCCTCCTGGAAGAGGAAGTGGGCACATTTACAGCTGACATAAATACACCCACTTCTGCATTTATGACAGTTTCAGGCAGGTTTGTGCATGTGTGGGTGCATTTTACAGATGACATAAATGTGCCCGCTTCCACTTCCGGGTGTGGGGGAGACGGTGGCAGGCTGGATGAGTTGGTGTCAGGGGCTGGGTCCAGCCTGTGGTCAGTAGGTTGGGAACCCCTGCTTTAGATATTTTGGGATATTGCACAGTGAGAACACCATAGTTACTCTAAGGGTCACAAATTATCTCCCTTCCCTACTTCTTCATACAGAAAGCCAGTTGTATCTGACTCTAAGCTTCAGTGCTCATCTCTGTTTATACCCAAAGAGACAGTGCTGTCTGCATCTGCATATGTTTCTGTGGACATGTAGCAGGCATGACCAGATACTGAAGTGCACGGAACGTTGTTTACCGTGTCTCGAACTGCTGACCTGCCGACCTGAAGTTCATGAAGTTCAGCATCTTAAGCACTCAAGTTAACAAACCAACAAACTAAGATTTGACACCTTGGTTTAGAACAATGATGGCTAACTTTGGCACTTCAGCTGTTCTTGGACTTCAATTCCCTGAAGCTCTGAGCAGCAGGAGTGCTGACTTGGGCTTCCAGTAATTTAAGTCTAAGAACAGCTGGAGTGCCAAGGTTAGCCATCACTGCTTTAGAGCTTTGTCACAACTAAATGTACTTTCTTTTAACAACTAGGGAAACTCTTCCACCATCACAGGCTATTAAATAATTTCAATGCCTGTCTGAGATTTAAAACTGTGAAGATCTCCAAAACCACATATATTCTAGGGAAGTGTGTTGATGTGCTGCCACACAGCTGACAGCAGCCCCTTCTCTTAAAAAAAAAACCCAACATTCTTATTCTCTGTTGAGGTACATATTAATTTACATGTCTAAGTCTGTCAATGTCATATCACAATGTAAACAAAGGAGTAAAACAAAATGACACTACAATTTTAGAATTATTTCTTTTATCCTACAAGCTATTAGTGTGGTGTCTTTCAAGCAAAGACTTTTAGACACACTATTATAATAATACTTCAACAAGGAAGTGAATATTTAGTACATCAAGTACATTAAATCACTTTGAAAATCTAACCAGGATACTCCTTAGTTATGTATGCCTTGCTGTAAGTTGCCTGGATAACACAATGAACTCAAACATCAGATGGAAGCTGGTTGGGGGTCTGATTTCTGACTTTGTAGAAGATAGGTAAGCCTGTGCAGTCATGGGCAAGCTACACAGTCCCAGGGAGCCTCCAAAAGAAGGTAATGGTAAATATCTTTTGAGGAGTCCTATACCTAGAAAATCTTGGGGAAATGTGACAAAAGTTGAAACTGGTGGCATGCTAAGAAAAAAAACTTGCATTCCTGCCAAAGCACCCTTGCCAGATAATAAGAATAAGAACAAAATCTTAATTTAAATATAATAGATAAATTAGAAGCATAACAATAAAAGCAACGAGTGCACAACAGCAGACTAGTTTGAATGATTGAACCATGATATCTTTGCCTATCAACAATATAGCAAACAGGAAGTCAACCTAACCCTCCACAATAAATTCTAGAGTCTGAAAAGGAACATTTGTGGATTGCATAGGAAAGGAAGACAGAAACTTGAAATTGGAGATCAAGAGTGTTCTGGCACAACACGAATGCACCATACAACATCTATGAACAACTGTAATTCAGGGCTATTACATGAAGTTTTTCAAATTCAAAGTGTGCTTAATGCCTTCTAGGCAGTTACAAAATTATCCATTTGCTTCTAGTCAAAATAGTGTAAGTACAATTTCTACTTCTTTCTTTAGTATCTGAATGAATATTTTAGACCCCAAGCTAAAACTGGTAAAGTTGCTAATGTTCCTAATGTGATACTCTTTGATTAAACAAGTCCATTAAATTTATAAATAAAACATTTATACCAGCAAAAAAAAAAAAATCCTTACCTAAATCTCATCAACTGGGAATCACATGAGCCCTAAACTATGTTGTGAGCATAGCAAGAACATTCATTAAATTTTTTGTTTTTATTGATTCTTTCAACTCGACAATACATTTTTAATCTTTATGAGATTTCTCATCTACAGATAAGAATGAGGCAGGAATGCTATTTTTTCCTCCTCACATTCTCTACAACAGGGGTGCCCAAAACTTTTCGGGCTGCAGGCTAGTCACGTGGTTCAGGGAGCTGGTCACCATGGCCGAATCCTGCCCCCGATGCCAATTCATACGGCCCATGAAGCCCTCATCACTCCTGGAAATGGAAGTAAAACGAGCCCATATGAGCATGTTTTAGTTCCGCTTCCAGGAGCAATGAGGGCTTTGTGGGCCAGATGAATTGGCATCGGGGGCCGGATCTGGCCCCCAGGTTGTAGTTTGGGCACCCCTGCTCTACAACTTTTGCAAACTGTCTGAACTAAACCCGTCTTTTCCTTTTCAGAAACCAAGGATCCACATAGCAGGAACAAACCAAGGTATGAGGCTAAAGGAGACAGAAACACCCTTTCCAATGCTTCTAACCCTAATGCTTAGAAATTTCTGCAGCAATGCAGCGGCAACAATCTTCATTTTGTGTAAGAGCCTGAAACAAAGCAATTTACTTGTACTAAAGCATTTTTTTTTTGCTCATTCTTATTTTGCGCTCCACATTCTCATTTTCTTTCATCATTTCAAAGTTACAAGACGCCTGAGCTTCTTGTGTAAGGAGAATAAGAATTCCACAGTCCCTCATCTGGGGGGCCATGACAATAAGAAAAATGAGGTTTTACATCAATAATATATTCTTGAGAAACGCCAGTTAGTAACATATTGAACCTTAACAGCAGGTGTGTTTTTAATGGACATAAGTCTAATATAGTGGTACCACGACTAACTAACACTTTATATAATGAAAAAACCACAAAACGAAGTGTTCGTTAGGCAATGGCGATACCCCACATAACGATTTTTTTCATTATGCGGTTTTTTTTTTGGTAAACAGGATATACCTGGTCAATGGGAACCCCAGCTAACGAACATGTTTTGTTCATTATCTGGGGCATCTCCCATTAGCTTCGCATAACGGAAAAATACACACAGCGAAGACTCCATGGAACTCTACTGTATTCTATAAGCTTATGTCCTTCACAACCATCATATATTTTATAACACCTCTCTGAAACCAGGAGCAAGCTGCAGCCACAATTAGCCCAATGAATAAGTGGAACTTACAGATAGATTCAATGGGTTTACTCTGGTTGCAAGTTATTGCTAGATTTCAGCTGGTATCTCATAATCAAAGTGATGGTAGACTGCAGTCTGATGTTGTTCATATATCCGGTCACCATTTTGAAACACACACAATCCACAAAATATAAACATGCAGAGAGTGCCACTATGTTGAGACACAACTATGAGGAGTTTTGACAAAAAGACTTAATGAAATCTATTGTCAAGGAAGCAACAAGCTAAGAGATACATGGAAAAAGTGCTGTTGCAGCATTTTTCCCCTGAGCAAGACAGTAGCTATGGAAACTATCTTTAAAAGCCAACTGGCCTCCATCCCAGCACAACAGTTAGGGGAAAAACAAAAGAAAAAACATGCTACTAAGAGTCAATGAGTCAACAACAGCAGACTTACTTTTAACAGATTCAGTCCTGCTTTTGTTGTGGCTATGGCTCTTTCAAAAGAATGTTAGAAGTAAAGAAAATTGTACCCTTCACCTATATGGTTTAATAACTAAGTCACCATAACTAAGGCTGGCAGCACACACTTAGAATGATATACACACCAACACACAAAGACGGAAACAAAAAATTAGATGAAACAGCTATTTTAATTGATAGTACAAGGTTTTTGTTTTGTTATGGTAATTTACCTAACTTTTTCAAAACAGTAGCTGAGTATAGATGCCAAATACTTGGGATCCTTGTGTTTTAATTTTAACCTTGTTTCCCTTGAGCATGAGAGAATGACCAGACTATGAACGTACATATCTCATTTGAGGCTGCTACCTATCCTTGAGATTTATTTGCTGGAGGAAATGAGAGACAATTTGACAGAACATTATACAATTATGCAAAGTCCAGGGGAGAAATAGGCAGAGAAAGTATTTCTCCTTCTGTCATGACATTACAGCATAGGGTCGGTCCCTTTAGCTGAGTGATAGGGTATAAAAGGCAAATAAAAAGAAGTGTCTCTTTACTCAGTACATATTCAAACAGTGGAATTCGCTTCCACAAGATATAGCAAATCCCAACTTGAATGGCTTTAAAGGGATTAATTGCATCAATAGAAGTGAAGACAACTATCAGGTTAGTTTCAGTATTAGAGGCATTGCAGCCCTGCATATCAGCTGCTAGGGGCAACTAGACAGAATGCATTGATGACTACCTGGTGGGGTCCGCATAAGCGACTGACTAGTTTCTGTATGAACAAAATGGTAGCCTTTATTCTGATCCAAAATGTTTCTTCCTATGCTACAACTCTGCTGACCCTTACTATATAAAAGAAAGTCTTATTTTCAACACAGTCATGAGACTGGAGACACACTTTAATTTTGCAAACCAAAATGCTTGCTCTTGGACAGTTACTCTGTAATAGACCATTTAATTATTTGGGGGGGAGGTTGACCTTGCAAAATGATTTTATGACAATTGTGAAAGAATTCATTCATGCTGCCAATCCCGCCCCGACATCACTGGCGTAGAAGCAGCAGCGGCAGCTGTGTCGGCTGGGCGGTGGAGAGCCCCTCCCTCCCTCCTCCTCTGGGTCCTGTTTGCCCAGAGGGGGATAAAAAGCCGGCGACAGCCCAGGGCCGAGACATCCATGCTGCTGACCCCGACCCTGACATCGCTAGCAGAGGAGGAGGAGCAGCAGCTGTGTCGGCTGGGCGGTGGAGAGTTCCTCCCTCCCTCTCTGGGTCCTGTTTGCCCAGAGGGGGATAAAAAGCCAGTGGCAGCTCAGCGCCAAGATGCCCACGCCATGGGGTGCTCCGAAAATGCCTCCGCTGCCTTGATGCCGCCCCCCCTTCCAACGGCAGAGGGAGGATAAGAGGAGTCCCCAAGGCCATGGGGGACTCCAAAAACGTGGCTGTCGTGGATGTCGCAATGCCAATGCCCCCTTGGCCCTGTTTTTTGGACTTTGTTTGGGACTCCGGGATGAGGTTTCCCTTTCGGTTTTTGAAATGTTTTAAATTATATTGTATTATTGATATTTTGTATTGCTGCGTGCCTCTGTTTTATGGGGTTATACTGTTGCCTATTGTAATTGAATTTCCATTGTGTACGATTGACTAATTGAACTATGTAACTTTGTATATGCAATTTTTGTTTTGTCATTTCATGTCCTTTGTAAACTGCCTTGAGTCGGCCATCAGTCTAAAAAAGGTGGTATAGAACTATTAAATGAAATGAAATGGAAAAATTAAGAACCTAAATAATCTGGAAACAGGTAAGTCATGAATTTTTACAGTATATTTTCTTTTTTGCATAAGTTAATATTTCACCATACTATAATATAGTTTTGTGACAAAATAATCTTTAAATGCCATTTTCCATTACAGTCCTTTTGTTAAACAGTTGATAAATATTTGGTTTTTTTAAAATATGTTCACATAATCCTTCAAATCTTGCTGATATGACATCACTGGTACTACTAATGTAAGGATTAATCTTGTAAGGAAACAGGGTATAATATATACAGTAATTATAGATGGACTCTTAAGACTTGCTAATTGTTTCTTTGGTAAACATGGAGCCATCCCTTCCCCCAACCCCAGTCATTTGTAATATGCAAAACTGAGCCTTAAATCAATAGTGCTTTCATTGAAACAGCCTCAAGAGAAAGGGGATAAAATTTGCTCTGTGCCAAAGAGGCAATTTGCCAATGGAGTAATCATAAACTGTTAAGGCATGCAAAAAGAGATTTAGGATTTAGATTCAAAGAAAACACATGGCTGTTTGGCAGACCCAAGTGAAAAAGCAAAATGTATACATGTGTGGAAGCTGCCACCTTAGCTAAACCTTCTTTCCAACTAAAAGATGGGATCTGAAATATAAAAGTATGGTTATATAAACTCAAGCTTAAAAGAATGCTGAATTCATAAGGATGCCATATTCCGTTATATAATGTGTAATGCCCTTCATTCATCCCAACATTGCATTTTCAACATTTATCCATTTGAATAGACTATTGTTCTAGAATAGCATACTACAAATCCTTGTTTCTTGTTGGCTTGTTTCTTTCATGATATCTGGTAATTTGGACCGGCTATAGATTTCTTAAAATAAAATGAAGTTCATACTTAGAATATCAACCCGCATCACCCAATCCTCCCAAATGGTGCAACTTCAAGTGCCAACACTGAAATTGGCAAGGAAAGTCACGACCCAGAGAAGAGCCTTTTTGGCGGCGGCACCAACTTAATGGAATTACCTTCCGGTTGAATTGCGCTAGGCCCCATCCCTCTTTACATACAAGTGGAATAAATAAAAAAATAGATAAATGAATAGATAAATAAATAAATAAACTTCTGAAATCCACAAAGATTCTGGTTTCAAAAGATCATCACTAATACAATATCTGGCTACCTAAATCATATACCGGAAAATTGAAGCATTGACAAAATTTTCAATAAACTGCAGTAAAGAAACTGAACATATATCATTAACAACTATGCTACAATTGACTTAGAGACAATGTCCAAAATCCTGTTGTGTAAGTACAAAATTATATAACTTTTGGAAACAAATTGCTCTAAGTTATAAAAAATTTATAGACATTAACTGTTGCACATTAAATCGTGTTCAACAGATAAGATCTACAGAGATTTTTAAACACACATTAATTTGTTTCTAAAAGTTACGTTGTTGGAATAACTCCACAAGACAATTTCAGTCAAATATAAAGAAGAGATTCATGCTGCTTGACCGCCATTCTTGGTTTTTCAAAAGAATTAAAAACATTCTGGTCAACAGCCTTAGCCTCTCTATGTTTCTTCTGAGCTTCCCTCTGAGTTCAGGGTAAAATATGTGGGCAGGTTGGCAGCTGACTGAGCTTGTTCCAGCAATTTTGAGGTATACTCACACAAAAGCAGGTGTTATTGAAAACATTAGATCTTGATTCTGAATAAGGGGCCATTCAACAATTATGTGATCCTTTTTCTGGAGGGGGAAATGTAATCCAACCGTAATTTTCGCTTTAACCCCCTCTTTCTCCCCCCCTTTAAAATTATGTCATCTGAACCAAATAGTACTGTGTTTTGCACCACCAACCAGTGGTAGCGCTGCAGGGGAAGTGGGCAGGCAAGCCAATTGCACTGAAGCAGGAAGCAATGCTCTAGCCTAGCCTCTTGCTCTCCCTGCAACCAGGAAGCATGGCTTTCCCCCTCCATTTTCACCGCAAGGAGCAAGGCACAAAGGTAAATAAAACCTTTTCTTTTCATGCACAGGTTTGGTTTCCCACTGTCGGTTAGAAACAGATCCAAATGGATTATGTAATTTTGACCTGAACACCACCACCCCTTGACCCCACATAATTTTTCTGTAATTCGGATGGCAGACACACACACACACCCCTTTGAGGATCACGTAATTGTTGAATGGCCCCTAAGCATGCTTTGGGTTAAAGTCCTCTTTGGCTATTTTTAATGTATATACTGTACTATATCCATTAAACCCCACGAGAGTTCTCAGAACGAAAACAAAGCAAATTCCCTTTTCATTAAGATTTCAGTAATTTACATTCAAATGTATCCATGCAAATCTAGTGATATTTCCCTTCATGAATTTAAGCAAAAACAGAAGACCAGCTAATGGATCAAAAAGATGCACACAGCGCATGCTTTTTAAACTCCATGTCCTAAAGCAGCAACTATAATATTTTGTGCAAAATCTGATCCCTTGATTTGCTCAAGTAGGTTGTAATTTCAAAATGTTTCATCCAGCCAGACTAAAAAAAATAAAAACCTAAAGTCTTGCTGTCAAGGAGATACATTTTATGTTTCTCAAGACACGGATTTGCACTGCTGCTTATCCAGCTTCCTAACAGCTGTCCAGCAATGTACAGACTCTGGACACTAAGTACATTTAGTTTGTGTCCAATGGGAGTAATTAGAGGCATATTTTAAAAAGACTGCTGGAACAAGCACTATCTGAAATTCTATTGCATTTGTTGCAGGATAAACTTACACCTGTGGAAGTTCATAGGGAGTTATGCTCAGGCATATCTCAGAGTAAATAAAACAGAACAGCAGAAAAAAAGGGGGGGGATGGAAAATGTTGTGGCATCTTAAAGACTAACTCCTGTGTTTAAATGTGAGTTTTTGTGGACCAAGTCCACTTCATCAGACAGTGCTCAGGCAATGCTCAGGCAGTGCACTTGTCAAGACTGCACAACCAGTTCTGCCAATTCTGCCTGTACAATGGCTGGCTGGGTACAACCTTTAGCCTTATAATATTTCCTTTCTGCTCTTTACCCAGGACTGTGTAAAAGGAAGGAAGCAGCATATTTTCAAAGATATTTTCAGCTTTATGGCCTAATTTAGAACTTCCAGTAAGATCAGAAAAGAAAGTCTTCTTGTTCTACTGAGATCCACTCTATTAATTGAATGCAAGTTTCTTTTTTCTTTAAAAGGGCTCTACCACTTGGGAATTTAGTCATTGACTTAAAATATGGGCAGATCCAATTGTTAAACCACACAGTACTTGTTCTTGCTTAAAAGGATGAGTCCTAATTCCTAATTAGGAAACTGCAGACTTGGGTATGTGACGTAGATTCTGTATTATTCCCATTGAAACTATGAAAAGACACCATTGGTGTTATCCACCCATATCAGTCTTCTAATATTATCTGTGTCTTTCAGTGAACCTGTATGTTGTTGATTTTCTACAATATAGTATATAATTACTACATCCAAGCAGACAGTCTTCATGGGAGCCTTCTTTTTAGCTAGCCATGCTGGCTGTAAAATTCTTGCTATTGCAATAATGCTCTCTCTCTCTCTCTCTCTCTCTCTCTCTCTCACACACACACACACACACACACACACACACACACACACACACACACGTGTGTAAACGTGCCCATGCCTGCCATAAATGCTGCCATAAATGAACTCATGGCTTTTGTGAATGCATTTACAACAGCCACGGACATGTTTTATGGCAGTGTTTACAATGAGAGGATCCATGTGACTGGCCCACTCAGCTGTCCAGGGAGGTGTGGTCTGGCCCATGGCACAAAAAAGTTGGGAAGCCTTAGTCTACAGGATACCTTCTTGTGCTCTGTACCATTCACAAAATTACACCAAACAAGTGAAAATCCCAGATGCTGACTCTTTCCATCTGAACCACGTCTCACCCAAACAAATGCAAGCGCGGCGCCAAAATGGCCGCCGCGCCCTTTGCGCCCCCCCCACAGGACAGAGAATCCGGGTAGTTAGGGGCGTGGCCAGCTCCCTTATAAAAGGGGTGGCCACGAGGCAGCCGAGCTGCCATTTTACCTCAGCGACGGAGCGGAGAAGTCTTTTCCCCTGTGTCTCCGTCGCTCTTGAGCCTACCGGGAAGCCTTTTGGGTAGCGATTCTGCCTTGCCGGCTTCCCTTTGTTTCGGTGGAAATGCCTTCGAAGAAGAAGGCAGCTTCGAGTGCAGCTCGCGCGGTTAGGAGGCGCAACCCAGGTCGGAGGACCGCGGTGCTGCCTCCTCAGCAGCCGCCTTTGCCCGCCCCTGCCGGGGCCGGCGGAATGGGGTCTATTGCCCCTTCGCCCGGAGTGGGCAACCAGAGTGCGGGCGCGGAAGGGGTTCCGGCCCGCGGCCCGCGAGCGGTGGACACCGCTCCTCCACCTGCCCATCCTGTTCGGCCTACTCCTCTTGGGTCGCCCCCCTGCCTTGGCAGGTTTCTCCACCGACCCTGCCGGGCTTTGGTGCTGGCCAATGGCCATATTCGGGTCCTGGGTACAGGGGCCTGTACCCACGCATGGACCAGGCGGGCCAGCCGGCCCTTCGCCCCGGGTTAACGTGGAAGTCAGGCGGGGGCCCCCCTCCTTTGGGGTTCCTTTTGAGGCGCTGTCTTCAGGAGGACAACAGCCGACAGGGAGGGTTGAGCTAATGCAGGCGCGTGGCGCGGTTTCGGCCACTGCCTCGCAGCTCCCCAGCCAGCAGCCAGGTGCAGGTTCTCCGGGGATGAGCTCTACGTCGGTCGTGAGCTCCGACGCCCCCAGTGGGCCGGAACCCCCGGTGGGGGCGGCCCGCGGGGGTGCAGCATGTGAGTATACGGTGTAAGCGAGTACATCCACACACATTCCCAATATGGGGGGGGCTTTCCAATCGCCTTGGCCTCGCGCGGGTGGTGCGGCGGTGCACCCGCTGACGCCTCACCCGGCGATGACAGCTAACACCCAGGGCCCCGTGGTGGGGGGTGTTCCCTACCCTTAGGGGAATGTTTTGGGTGGCCGGGTTGGTCCAAGCCCCTATTCCTTACTGATGAGTGACCACTTGGCACAGGCCGCCAGAGAGTAAATTTGGCGGGGGGAGTACGTGGATATCTTCTCATTCCTAAACAGTGTGCCCACCAAGGGGAGAGGGAGGGGCAGAATGAGAAGGATAGTGGCAGGCACGTTGTCGCAAGCCACCAAGTATGTGGGCCAAATGGTTGCCGGCCTGCATCGTATGCATGGCGGTGTACCTTAGGGCATGGCCGGATTTGGCAATTCCGATGGTCCAGTATTTGGACAACGCCTACCGGGCGATGATTTACTTTCCGGGCCCAGCGTGGTTGGCTTGTGACGAGGGATGCCGTAGGCGGATTTCCCCGCACCCCGAGATTCGGCGGGATGAGCCAGGCCAGAGGCTGTGGCTTTTGTACGTGACGCCCACGCGCCCTGCACCCGGGGAGATATACCATCGTGGGCATGCGGTTCAGCGGGCGGCCCCAGCACAGGTCACCTGCCAGGGGGCGGGGCGGGGGGTTCCAGCCCGCCGGCTGTGCTGGACTTTTTTGTCCAATGGCTCCTCTAAGGGGAAGACTTGCAAATACAGACAGGAGTGTCCCACCTGTGTTCGCCCCCATGCGGCCTCTGCCTGTCCCAGGCCTAGAAGGATGCGGGGCAGAGGGTGGGGCAGACAGGGGGCTTGCAAGACTGCCGCAGATGGATCTAGTTCACCGAAGGGCTCCCTCCCCATTTAAGGTGGACATGTTGGAGCGTTGGCTCACATGGTGCCTGAAGGGTGAGGATGCGGGTATCCTTCAGGGTTCTAGGCAGGGGTTCCGGATCCCTTTCATGGGTAATAGGTCCCCTCAGGATGCCCCCAATCTTTTATCCCTTAAGGGGAGGGAGGAGGTGGCTGCTGCCAGCTTTGACGAAAGGGTCTATGCGGGCAGGGTCGTTGGCATTGTCCCGCACCCCCGTCCTGGGGAGCATATTGTTCAATGATGCCATGCCTTTTGGCTATTCCTTTGGGGCTCGGTATTTGAGCGTTTCACCATTTTCCTAGATTGCGCTTTTGTCCGCAGGTCAGGGTCCCGGTCTGTAGCCCATTCCCTGGATGGTTTTATTCGGGGCTGAACGGGGCTGGGACACGTACCCACGTCTCCTCAACACATTTCAGACGCTAATGGAGGAACTTGGTGTCCCTTTAGCGCCCGAAAAGACCGAGGGCCCATCTCCACAGCTAGTATTCCTGGGGTGGAGAGTAACACGATAGCGCAGGATTCTAGGTTGCAGCAGGATAAGGTGTCAAGGCTAGTGGCCCTTGTCTCGGTCTTGCTGGCCGGGCGCATGGCATCACTGAGGGAACTTCTGGTGCTACATGGTCACCCCAGTTTCGCTGGCAGGGTCGTCGCACCGGGCAGGGCATTTGCTCTGCGCTGGTGCGACGCCATGGCGGGATTATCCAGGCCCCATCACAGGCTCAGATTTACCCAAGGTATCGGGGCAGACGTGCTTGTCTGGCCATAGATCCAGAGGTAGTTCAACGGGGTGTCATTTTGGGGTCTGATTTCCTGGCTCCCCCTTGCTTTCAGATGCGGTCCGATGCCTCATGATTCCTGGGTTTCTGGGATGTACTTCAATTGGAAGTGGGCCTATGGTGGGTGGCCACCATCCTGGGCAGGCAAAGGGTCGCCTGCATGGTCTCACGTATCTGGAATGTTTCCCTATCCTGGGTGCTTTGATGCTATGGGGCAAGGGGTGGGCCAACTCGGTTGTGCAACTTGGGCATGGCAACGCGGCTGTTTTCCGCATCGTCACTGCACAGGATTCCAAATCGCCCGGGGTTATGGAGCTAGTTAGTTGGTTTGTGTTATGCAACCTGTGCCTCAACGTTCCCTTCAGGGCCAGGCATGTCCCAAGGGTTGATAATGATATTGCTGCTGCTTTGTCCCGCCTGCAGATCTCCCGGTTCCGTGCCTCGGCCCCCGGATGCGGAGGAATTTCCCTCGCCACTCCCGGATGTGAGATGGACCGTTGGCAAGGAGAGGGGAACCGGGCGATTGGCCTGGCACTAGCGCCATGCATGAGTACGGCGTATCACCACGCATTTAGTTCCTTTAGAGTATTATGTACCCGATTCTGACTGCCAGGAACCTGGCCTTTTCCAGTAGCCCATGTTCTGCGGTTCACGATTTACCTGTATCCCCAGGGCCTTGCACCACGCACCATAGCATCTCAGCTGTCGGGTTGGCTTTTATGGCCAAGGTGGGAGGTCGTGTGGACAGCACCAATGACTTCCGGGTGAGACATGTTGGGAGGGGTGGGTGCGCGTGCCCGGGCGTTTCCCGGGCGACCGCCACCCCATTTACCCAGGGGGTTTTTGACCCAGTTGGCCCGGGGCTGGCCTGGCCTCTGTTTTGGAAATGAGGCAGCCCACTTCATGCGGCTACAACGGTGGCCTTTTTGGAGCGCTCCGCGACAGCGAGCTTGAGATGCTGTATAAGGCGGATGCAAGTGTAGGGCACTGGAACTCGAGGATGTCTATATTGCCAAAGACTGGGCCCAGTTGAGGATACGCTCCTCTAAGACAGATCAGCATGGCGTAGGCAGTGGTGTAAGACTGCTACGGTGTTCTTTGGCAGACATCTGTCCGGTTGGTGCCCTACAGGAATTCCTGGCACTGCGTGGCAGGCACCACGGCCCGTTTTTCTGTCACCCAGATGGGTCTCCCCTTACTAAATTTCAGTTTTGGAAGGTGACAGCCAGAGCCCTCACCAGGGTGGGCCTACCAGGTGCCCGTTATGGCACACATTCATTCCGTATTGGTGCAGCTTCTACAGCAGCTGCTTTTGGGTACTCTGGGGCTGACATACGCAGCATGGGGAGGTGGGGCTCGCAATGTTTTCAGTTTTATGTGCGCCCACTCCTGCCATGAGTACCAATCCAGTCACCTTACCGCCTTTTTTTTTTCTCAATTTTCTTACAGACCCTGGGTGTCGTATTACACCGGTGACAGTATGGCTGGTGGGCCACAGCTACGTGCACAGGGCAGCGCGTTACGCTGCGGCGACAGAGTGGACCCCGACTGGGACTGGGTGAACACGCCAGTCTCGCATGGCATGGTAAGCCTGGGATGTTATGGCGGGGGCTGCGGCCTTTCCTTTTTTCTGGCCTGAGTGCTGACCCGCCTGACATTCTCATCATCTACCTTGGGGGCAATGATTTGTGCCAGGTCACCGGCTTATCGCTCAAGCATGCGATTTGCGAGGACCTCGCCTACTTGCATTATGTCTGGCCTGCCACAACCCTAGTTTGGTGGACATTATCCCGCGCCTTTCTATAGAGGGGGCGTTCACCTCCTGGCCCTTGACCGCGCTAGGCGCACGGTCAACGGGGCGGTGGCGCGGTTTCTTGCTGACAGGGCTTGGGGACGGGTCAGTCATCACCCCGATATTAGTCTACAAAATTATGACTTGTACGCAGGGGATGGGGTCCATCTGTCGCGAGGAGGTATGGACCTCCTGTTAGGTGATTGGCGAGCAGGCCTGTTGACCGAGCTGACGGTCTGGGTGGGGGCGTCAGGTCTTCTTTGAAGCCCCTCCGTGTGGCGGGTAGCACTGGTAAGGTAAACAGTATGACCCACAAGTATCCGGCAGGTTCGCAATTGACTGGACAACACTAGACAGGAATAAATTAGTTAAACGTTGTCCGGTCAACGACGAATCAGGCGATGGGGTGATGACGATTGCTAACCAGCATGCATCACCCCTGTGATTTCACGGATACGCGTCAGAGGGTGGGGTCATGAGTTAGTTATTGACTACGGTCAACAATTTGTTTGTTGTCAACAAACAAATTGATACAAATTGATACATTGTAACCAATTGCCGTTGGCAATTTTGGGGTGGTACCTTACCAGTGTTACTTCGGCCTGCTTGCCTTAGGAATTATGATTGGTCGTTTTACCAATACAAATTTATAATTCGGACTAGGGCATTGAATCAATAAATGTGGCCCTATGCTGTTATCCACTTTCAATGTTGTCTGTGTCCGTTATTGGGGGGGTGCGCCTGCAAAAGTTATTGTCATGTGTGAATTCTTTTTCTTCCATGTCTAGGCCAGACGTGAAACTGCCAAAAGGAAGGCACCATTTGGTGAGTTCATTCTGTAGTTCCTTTCATCTTACCCAGTGTGAAAAACATTAGAGTTGCCATTACCAAGGTATGCCTGATTGTGGTTCAAAAACACAATCTTCGAGGAGGCTCTTTCTGTGTACCCTGTCATGTGTGAATGGCAATGAGCATTAAAGGGTATATTCATTTTGATAAATAAATAAATAAAAGACCCAGCCCCTGTTGCCTGGATTCTTCCCAAAGAATTAAAAAAGCGGGTGGAGCCAACCATTCTATTTCAAGATACACAAGACTGAGCTTTTCAATTTATCTGAACTATTTTAAATCCAGATGCTTTAGGATCACCTATTTCTGAATAGGAGGGTAGTTTTACTCTTTTAAAAAACCATAGATCAGGCATTCTCAACCTATGGCCCATGGACCAAACCTGGCTCCTGACACCAATTAATCCAGCCCCCAACACCCTTGCCGATCCCAGAAGTGGTATTAAAACATGTTCTGTGCATGTACGGCATTCATTTTACTTCCGCTTCTGGGTGGGAGGAACCACGTGGCTGGTCCAATCAGCAGTCCAGGAGGTGTGGTCAGGCCCATGACCCAAAAACCTTGAGAAAGTCTGCCATAGATCAAAAAACATTTGCTCAAACTACCCCAAAATTTCATGGAAAGCAAGAGCAGATTGTCTTCGACTCCAATGCCAAATTTGGTGTTGATCCAAAGTTCAGTTTCAAAGGGATTTTTTGTTTGTTTTGGGTTCCCCCCGTTTTTAGAATTGCCTTGTAGAATGATTTCCTCTGCTGTATTTTAAGCTAAAATCTGGTCATACTAATCTAAATAAAAATTGAGGGGCAGTCAGTCTCAATATTGAGTTACATCGTACTTACATGGCCTTGGAATCGCTTCTTCCTCTTCCTAGTGACTTCAGGTGAGATATAACTATACAGTGGTACCCTGAGTTATGAATTTAATGCATTTCCCAGGACATTTCATATTACAAAAAAATTGTAACTTAAAACTCAGTTTCCCATAGGAATGCATTGAAAACCTATTTTCTGACCTCTGGAACAGATTAAATGGTTTTCGATGCATTCCTATTGGAAACCACATTTTGAGTTACAAATTTAAATTCGTAACCTAAGGCATTATTTTCAATAGATTTTCGTTTGTATTGCAAAAGTTTCGTAACTCGAGGTGTCCATTACTCAAGGTACCACTGTACTGCAATGTGGGGGCTGTCTTGGCTATTTCTTGAGTCCAGTCACCTTAAACCCCTTCTGGAGCTACATTCTGGAGAGTTTTAGGTTAATCTTTCAGAACACAGTACTGTTATAAAGTATCCCTTTCTCTATTTAAATTATCATCAAATACAATGAAAATTCAATAAGATTTGGTCCTGGAATGTAACTGGGGTGTGATATATAATTTAGGGGCAATGTCAAAAAATTCTGCAGGGTTCACAATACTGTGGTTTTTGAGTTTTGACATATCTGAAGACTAACATGGTAATGTGGCATACAGCAGTGGCCAACCTCCCAGAATGCTGGAATAGCTGTTAATATATACTGAAATAGCTTGAGGGCCATATTATCACAGACATCTTATTCTTTTATCTCTTGAAAAGAATGATTAAGACTAACTGAAGTTTTAAAAAAAATCATATTATAGAAGGCTAGCTAGAAAGACACACTGTGGGCATGTGTTAAAATAAATAAATAAATCTAATTCATAATAGCCCTCAGACCATTACAAAAGATTAGACTAGCAATTCCACTTGTTACTTCACTTTGTAGGAACTAATGTTCTCTTCCTCTGACTCCTAGTAAATCCTAGTAAATCTAGGCGTCAGAAGATCTAGCAAATGTTCTCACATTTCCCAAAATATTTTGCACTCTTGGCAGCAAATATATCAAATATTTCCAGGGAATAGCCATTGAAGGAGTGGGCTATGATCCACAAAACTGTACTTCAAAACCCAACTTGTTAACTTTTAAGGTATTGTAAGATTCCTTAATGCTTTTATTTCATAGTAACAATATTAATAAACATGAAGAATATTTTCTACTTCCCAATCATATCAGAGAGTAAACAAAACAAAAAGAGGCAAAAAGCATTTTTTGCTTTTGTGTGTGTATTTTTTTTTGTTTATTCTCTGATATGCTTGCACAAATTAGCATGGCTACCACTTCAAAAATGTCTACTTACAAAGAGACACTAAAAATAAAAAAAGTCACAACTAGATAAAATAAATATATTTTATGTCAGAAATTACTCTGGGTTGAAAGGAATTTTTGCTGGAGAAACTCCACTCAGGGGACGCCCAAATGAGGCTCCTTTCATGTCCCCAAGAGCCGTCATGCAGCACTCAGGTATCAAACCTCGACCTTCCTGTCTCTAAGATCAGCATCTTAACCACTAAGCCACCGTTCATTCTAGCCACAACTAGATTAAGCCCACTGAATGAGTGGGAATTTAATGAATCACATCCACTATAACTTCAATTGATTCAATAGGCCCACACTAGTTTCAATTTACTACTGGATTTCCCTAAATCTAACGGCGGACTCTTTTAATAAAGGAGAGATAAAAGTAGTAACTTGCCTGTCTATTCCCACTGGGGAGGATTTTTGTCTCTGCCACAAAAAAACAAGACATTCTGGAGAGTCATAAATTAGAAACAAAACCTTTGCTAGAAATTAAAAGCAAGCATTTTGACAATAAAAGAGAACTGAAAATGTTAACCTTTCTGTCTCAAAAGGGGGTGAGGTGTTACCAAGAATCGCCAGCATTCATTTGCGTCAAAACTCTATGTGACTGTATGAAGATTTAGTGTGTTTCCCAATCTTTGGTTTTTGGACTTCAATTCCCAGAATCCTAAATCAATCCCCCAAAACATTGATCAGCCAAAATCCTTAATCAATCCCCCAAAACACTGATCAGCCAATATTCTGATTTTGGCCTCTGAGAATTGAAGTCTACCAGTGATCCATGGAACATAGTTTTGGAAACATCTAGCATATGATCTTAGAATAGCTTTGTTAAAATCAGTACAATATTTGGAGTATTTTAATGCTGGGGAAGACAAACTAAAGCCCTCAAGATGCTTCGGAACTGCAACTCTCAGCATTCCTCATTCCTTGCAGTGTTGATAGGGCTGATGGAAGTAGCAGGTAAATACCACGTTGGTCTCTTTTCCTTTAAAATAAAAGTATTATATTCAGGACAGGAGCTGGGCACAAGATCCTTTTTAGTCAAGAAATAACTGGTTAACTTTTACCCGCCTCTTCTTTTACAGGTTAATCTGGCCGACGGGTATGTAGTGTATGTGGAGGGGTGAGATTATATCACTTTTTGGAGTAATTTAGGACACACTAGAATGCTGAAATCTGAAAGGTGAAAATGATACACACACACACACACACACACACACACACACACACACACACACAGTTCCTTTTGGAGATAGCCTTAAATACCTGAAATGCCAGTGTTGGACATTGTTTGGCACTATTTGAACAAATCTAAAATTCATGTTATCAGAACAGTGGGGAAAATACAAATATGGCCAGCACACAATGCACTACATATAAGAGAACAAAAACTGTTGAGAATAATCCAGGAAACAATGTTAAGTATTAAAGTATACAAACTATGTAGCAGGTTGTTCTAAAAAATAAAGACCTCATTTAAATCAAAGGAAAAAAGGTTTCCCCAAAAGATACTTTAAAACTGTAACTCCCATAGATATGTTTCAATAAATGTTTGCATTGTTTGCTACAGTCTTGCTCAATCAGATTTGAACATGTGAGCGGATTTGTAAACAATACATGTTTTGTTGTATAGAGCCAGCCATGGAATGCTCAAGACTCCCTGGTGATAAAGGCTAGTCCTTGAGAAGCATTAAACTTCCTTCCCCCAGTATTTGTCAGGTACATAAAAGATGTGCCCACCTGAGGGAAAAGAACAGATACAAAACAAATGTAATTCTTTACAAACACAGAAAACAGTAACTGAGTAAATGTGAGGAAAGGAATGCTATTTCTCTGCTGGGATTCAAAAAACAATAATCATTCTTGACATAATGCAGCAAATAAAAAAATAAAGAGTGGCAAATTCTACCCAGTTTAGTAATGTCATTTTTTTATTTCCCAAGTGATAGAGAACAGTAGTATCATGAAATAAAATAAACCAAAGACTATCTTTGAAGAGCAAGTTTGGAAATTAACTTGTGAATCACCCAGAGAGTGCGCTGAGCATTATGTGGTGGTATAGAAGTGTGATTGATTTGCTATACAGGGAGAACCCAATGTAGGCAAGATTTTCTCCTTTTTGGTTACACTGGTCTCCACAAGTAGGAAATGATGACAACAAAGAGATGGGCTAGTCAGACCTATAACCACTCTGAAAATGGTGAAAAAGGTAATGACTGACAGGGTTTAAAAGATGAAAGCCACAACCATCACCATCATCAACACAAACTGTGAAAACCTGCAGTACAGTCTCTCACTTCTCCAGTCGTAATTTACCATGGTATGCAACTAACCAGGCACCAGTTACCTACTGGTTGTCTAACTGACTGCTAAACAGGAAATTTCAGATTATCTAATTTTTCAGCTGTCTGAGGGGGCGTGGTCCGGCCCGTGGCTGCAAAAGGTTGAGAACCCCTGCCATTGGCAAATTCTAAATTGCAACCAATTCCTATGAAAAAGAATGCTTAATTATTACTAAATATAAAATATTTGCTTTCAAGATATGGTTTTAACATTTGACATCTCATAGTAATTTTAGTTGACCTCATGACCTTGACCTCTGAAGAAGCTGGAACTAAAATGCAATGCTGACAAATATGAGTCCCCAAATAAATTGTCATCATTTTAAGTAAACTACTCTCGAGCAAAGGTTCCACGTATCAAACATGTCACACAATGCCTTTTGCTGTGAGCTATTCAAAATGCCTCCACGATAGTTCTATACTCATACTCCATAAGAGAGCTCTACATTGTGGGGAGTGGGGTTGTACTGGCTTTTTAAAGTTATCTGCTACCCATTTATCTATTCATTCATTCATTCATAGGTTTATTTGTACCCTGCTTCCCTTGGCCCAAAGGCGACTCGAAGCAGCAAAACAAGAGTAGCAAAAGGAATACAATTGATGTGCAAATACAAATAACAATACAATAATAGAAAAAGTAAATAAACAATACAATATCAGCAATACATATCAAAAATCAACAATCAGCAAAAACAATATGTCAACAAGCAATATCATAATTTACAACATAGGGGGAAATTACAATATATCAATAAATACGGGCACCAAAGGTGGGGAATCGAGGCAGTGAAACATTGCCGCCTCAACAGTTTTTATCTATATGGTCAGCATTCTTCCTGTGAATCCCTTTCTAATTAACAGTGTTCAAACCTTTGAGCAATGAAATTATCTCGAATTTCAAAATATTTTTTAGTAAATGCAGAACTACTTGGACAATTAATAGTAAGGACTGAATGGCTGTGGAAAGCCGAAAAGAAAAAGGCATGCCAAAATTAGAAAATAAACATGTCAATGGTTTTTAAAAAAATTAATTCCATCCTACTTTTGAAAAGATACATTTTGAACTAAGAACACATGCAAACTCTTATCATAGACACATTTAAATATTGTTGGTTTAATATTACTATCAGTAAACTGCACTCCAGATTTTGTTGTTGTTCAGTTGCACAGTCGAGTCCAACCCTTTGCGACCCCATGGACCATCGCACACCAGGCACCCCTATCCTCCACCATCCTCCACAGCCCACTTAGCTCTACGTCCATTGCATCAACAATGCCATCTCATCCTCGGCCACCACCTTCTCCTTTTGCCTTCAATCTTTCCCAGAATCAAGGCCTTCTCAAGTGAGTCCTCTCTTCTCATTTGGTGTTCAAAGTACTTTAGCTTCATCTTCAATATTTGTCCTTCCAAGGAGCAGTAAGGGTTGATTTTCTTCAGGATTGACATACAGTAAAACCCCGATTTACGTATGCATCAATTTACATAATATTTGACTTACATAATGATTTCCCCCGAAAACGCATTCCATTTTAACGCAAAAAAATTATTTGACGTAGGAGGTTTCATTGCATCTTATAAGTCTAAAACGGAACTGCTAGCTGCCATTTTACACTCTAAAATGGTGGCCCCGTGTCATTTTAGACTTAAAAATTCCACCCCACACCACCTGCCCCCACTGCTGGAAGTCACAAGACATCACTTACCGTGGAGGTGGTTGAGGCAGCAAAGGCAGCACCAATGACTGTAGTATTTTTGCTGCATTTTTCAGAGTCCCCACTGTTTCTACCGGCGCTGGTAGAGCACGGGGCATTTCTGCTCGGTTGTGCTCTTTATCCAAGGTCCCCCTGTGGCGTGCTTTAGCTTGGAATGTGCGTTGGATGAAGAGCACTCTCCCAGTCCCAATAGAAACAGCAGGGGCTGCAGCAACAGCGGTAGTGATGGTGGCGGCGGCAGCTACCGCTTCCCCAACAGCCAGACAATCTGCTCAGGAGGAAGCAGCAGCATTGAAAAGGTAGGGAAATCACTCCATTTACATTCCCTTTGTGCTGATTATTTTTTTAAAAAAATTGGATTATCTTTTGTCCAGACCATTCCCTGCCCCCATGCATCTCTATGGTAATGCCACATTTTACGTTAAGAAAAAGTATTACGGAATGGACTTTTTATGTAACTTGGGGTTTTAGTGTATTTGTTCTCTTTGCTGTCCAGGGTACTCTCAAAACTCTCCTCCAGCACCACATCTCAAATGCGTCTATTCTTCTGCGCTCAGCTTTCCTTATGGTCTAGCTCTCACAACCATACATTACTACTGAGAATACCAAATATTACACTTATATATAAATATCTGTGATGTAAAATAACAAATAAATATATATCCACTTTATTGAAATGCAGCAACTCATTTAATCACTTTTGTACATTTCCGCAAATAATTGCAGCTGATTGGGCCACTATAAAATCAAATACAGTCCACCCTCACATAACAACGCATTTGGATAGCATCATTTTCGCTTAACAACACGTCGTTATGCACCATGTGTTCCCCCACATAACAACGTTTTTAGTGTCGTTATCCAGACAATGACGCTAAAATAACCGTCATTATCCAGACAAAACGTCGTTATGCGGGAAACTCCATAGAAACCCACATAACAACAAAAATCGATTAGCAATGCTACTTGGGGAACCACGTAACGTCATTATGTGAAGGTCTACGTAGCCTAATACTAATACAGTATGTGGAAATGCAAAATTTAATACCTAAAATACCTTAACATTTAACTGTGGTGAAAAAGAAGAAATTGTTGTGCAAGGTTACATGAGAATTAAATCAGCCTTCTGATAGGCCAGTGGTGGCAAACCTATAGCATGCGTGCCACAGGTGGCACTCGGAGCCCTCTCTGTGGGCACCCGTGCAGTCAACTCAGCACAGAGTTCACCTCACCCCTCTGCTCAGCAGCCCAATGGGAGTGCTTCCTCCCTCCCTCCAGCACAGAGTTCACACTACCCCTCCACCCAGCAGACCAATTGGACATTTCCTTCCTCCCCTGTTGCTGTGTTGGCACCTCACGATAAATAAGTGGGTTTTGGATTGCAGTTTGGGCTCTCTGTCATTAAAGGTTCGCCATCACTGTGATAGGCACTGTGTGAGTTAATGAAAGAAACTAAGACCTTTGTCAAACTGTCTGTAATGTAGATTTACAATCAACAAATTTTGATTTGATTTCAGTCTGTGGCTTATCACTAAAATGCTACCTGAGTAATCCATTTTTTTAAAATTTCTAAACAAATATCTATTTCATCATTCTAGCCAACCAAAACTCTAAAGATGGGTCCTCTTCCTCTAACCGGAATGTAAAGGTAAAACTCGGAAAATTAGAATATTGTGCAAATGTCCATTCATATCACTTAAAAGGTGAAACAAATATGTGAGATAGACTCACTACGTGCAAAGTGAGATATGTCATGCCTTAATTAGTTATAATTGTGATGATCAGCGTACATGATATTATGTGATGATTATGGGGTACATGAGATTGGGGGGTTGGGGTTTTCATAAACTGTAAGCCATAAGCATCAATATTAAGGCTTGAACTATCTCGCTTTGCATGTAATGAGTCTATCTCATATATCTGTTTCACCTTTTAAGTTGCATTACTGAACTGAATGAACATTTGCATGATATTCTAATTTTCCGAGTTTCACCTGTATAAACATGATTTATTGGACATTAGGTGTAAAAAATGCATTAACAGTTTTCAAAAGATTATAAAGAGGGGTCTGGACAGAAACTCAATAAAAAAGACCACAGTATTTCTTTGAAAGTCCAAATGAGGGATGCTAATAATAGGAGGACACTAATTCATATCGTTGCTAACAGTTGGAAGCAATTTTGCAGCATGTAACACCAACAAAACAGAATAAACCAGCTAACAAAAGGGACAGATGCAGTTCAAGATACAGTAGTAAGATATTATCTAACAACATTTTCTAAGTATGGGAGTCCAGTAGAAAGCTAAGTCATATCAGATTGATTACTGATTATCAAATATTGTTCTGTTTGTGACTATCATCCAAACATAGTAGAACCACTGGCTGGAATCCTGTTCTGCAACTTTGTACCATGCTAGTCAGATCATGTCATCATCTATAAAAAGGATTCCCCAAACTGGATGGCGAGGAATAAGAAACATTCAATTTTCCACAAACAACCATGGATGATAATGTCACTTGAGTTGTATCTCATAAAGCTGCACAACAGGATTCCCACCTAGAGTAGGCCTACTGAATGTATAAGTATTTTCATTTGATTGAAATGAGCTTGTTCTAGTTGTTGCTTATTATGCTAAATTAAGTTGCAACTAGAACAGGCCCATTTCAATCAAAGGAATTTATACAAGAGATGACTAATCAAATCCTTCAATGTGACTATTCTAGTGCAGCTTACCATAATAAGCAACATAAAATATTTGGTTTGGTTCATAAAAAGCAGGGTTCATTATTTGTTGATGGAAAAAAAAGCTGAGGACTTCTCACACCCTGGACTTTTACATGATAAAAGTTTTTTTAAAAAAAGATATACATTATTGCTGTGCAACAAGACTCTGGCCAAGCTGGAAAACAATGGAGCAATACAGACAGACTAAAGAGTTGGATACTCTCAGTGGCTTCAGACCCAGAGGGTACTCTGATAAAATGCTATAACCCCATCATGTGCCAATGACAAAATGATGATTTAATCTCTGGGAATAAACAAAGCTGGTACAATGCACTTTTTCTTCCAACTTGCCATCTATCAATGTAGACATGAATTTTAGAAGTGAGATACCAATGTCTCAGATTATGGAATGATTCCCTTTGAAATTATGATCTGATCCCGCTTTGACTGATTTTAAGAAGTGAGCATCAAAAAAAAATAAGAACAGCATGACATATAAACTGCTCCATGATGACATTGCTTTTATTGCATCTTTCATTTTACATGCTTTTAGTCTACTTCCTTGTTTTAATGCTTTTACATTCTACGGTAACTTACTGTTGGACCATAACAGTGTCTCCATTGGAGCAGAACTTTCCATGCAAGGGGCTCAAACATTTAAGCTTCCCTTTCAATACTGGCGAACTGAAGGGACAGCTCCCCTCTAACATTTTGCTATCCCTTCCCAAGCATGTGTAACAAAAATAAAAACAGTAGAGTAGTGCCACCTTAAATACTTATACAGCTATGTCAAGAGTGGTGTTTTACAAGATACAACATTAATCATTGAACTATGGTTTTATATACACACAGAAGACAAGGTGAGATAGAGGAGAGGGTTAACAGTCACACTAATTTTCAAAATGATGCTAGCAATGTTAACACCAGTAACGATCCATACTTAGGAAATTCACTGATGGGGGTTAGCAATTGTAAAGCCACTCCTCAAATATCTGACATACTTTATAAGCCTAAGTAGGTCTATGTAAGTCAGATGCTACTTGAAAACAGAAAACAAACATGCCAATTTAACTAGAACTAAGAACAGGGAAGAGCATCCTACTCGTAATTTAAATTAAGGGTGTCTGTCTTTCTTGTAGAAGACATATACCACTTCACACAATGTTTTAAATCTGAACCAAGTGACATACCCATTCACATGGAAAGGCTCCATGCAAACAATAACCCTGGAAAAACCTGGTTATTATCTGGCCTTAGAGGCTAGATCAGACCAGGAACTTCTCATCCTGAGACTTTGGGATCACATGAAATAAGTGGTAACAGAGGATAAGGGGCAAGTCTAGGCACTCTACTCTAAGCATCTTGGGAACCTTGGCAAACCTTGGCACTCCAACTGTTCTTGGACTCCAATTACCAGAAACCCAAGTCATTACACCTGCTGATCAGGGCTTCTGGGAATTGAAGTCCAAGAACAGCTGGAGTGCCAAGGTTAACCACTGTGGCTCTAGTCTAGTGTCTGAACAGGAAGGACTACATTTATAATGTGTTGGCAGAAAATTACACATGTTGTGTTCAAACATTTTTTACAAGTTGGTTTTCTTCTCTGCAACATGTAACACTATCCAAGAAGGGCCAACTTCCACATTTGTAACACGCCCACTGTCAAACGCAAGGAGCAAGATCAACTGTTGTACAAAGCAGACCTCCCCTTGCGCAATGTAAATTTACCTTCTTCTTTTGTCCCAGTGGCTCCAGTACCACCTTGATCTGTTTCAATAAACTGCAAAGCAAAAAGACCTAAGTGCATGCAGACCATAGAACTGCATTATAACCCAGTTAGGTCTAATCTTAATGGCAGTAGTTTTTCAGAGTCTCAGGCAGACATAGATCTTTCACATCACTTGCTACCTGTCAAACACAATGTGGAGCTGGCAGAAGTCTAATCTAGATCCCATGCTAAACTCTGAAAGCACTTCAAGCAACAACTTTTGTTGAAACCAAAGAAACAGGGGTCATGGTCCTAGATAGGAAACTACCAGGCATAGGTAAAGGTAAAGGTCATCCTTGCTTGAAAGCCAGGCGTATCTGACTCTAGGGTTCAATGCTCATCTCTGTTTATAGCCAAAGAGCCAGCGCTGTCTGCATCTACAGACATTTCCATGGACATGTGGCAGGCATGCCGCCTAGATGGCAACAAAATACTGTTTACCTTCTCACCAAAGTTGTACCTATTTATCTACTTGCCACTTCTTGCATTCAAACTGCTAGGTTGGTATGCTACCAGGCATATGTGATTTCAAATTCTGGGGCCCTGCTACAGTAAGATTTCAGGTATAAGTGTACTACTTTATATGCACAAAAACATATTTAGAAATAATGAGTAGAAATTAAATTTCACAGGAGGTAAGCAAGTTAATATTCCAGTCCAACCACTTCAAATAAATTATTCAGTTAACTTGCACTCTACCCCAGACTACTTCAAATTCATTTCTCTTCCATTAATTTACCATTAATTAATTGTAAAACTGATCCAGTTACTAACCAATTACATTTCTCTTCACTTAAATCCATTACTCCCAAACCAATTCTAAATAAATTCATCTTCAATCAATCTGTTCCCTCAGATTCAATATCCTTCCCAGTAATTTTGATAACATCCAATTCGATTTCACCCACATGCATAATTCAAGAGAAATGTTCCCAAAACAGTTGATTTCCTCAAGCCATTCATCTCTTCTACTCCCGCCTCTGAAAAAAAGGGGAGAAATTGGAAGTGGGCAAACATTTCTCCATATGTATAAAAGAATCCAAAGAATGCTCCTTAGACAAACATAAGTTCCATGAGAACAAAAGTCAGTGTCCTTTCTTTATGCCCAGCATAATAGTCAGACAAGGCACAATCAAGAATATTCCCAGAACAATAGACACATTTGCACATAGCAGAATTGGTCTGACTTAACTACTGCAAGGTCAAACACATTTTACTGTGTTTGAAATCCTGTCCCAATGAACACAGAGCATTGAGGAAGTGGTTGGAAAGGAAGAAGAGAAAGATGGCAGCCCAAAGTGAGCACCAATGAGCTGTCAGAACAATCCAACTGAGTGACAGAAGGGATGATATCCCTGTTGCTCTGAGCTATTTTCCCCTCAGAAGACAAAGAACATGGCACAATGGAAAGGAAGACATTTGGTTCATCAAGGTAAGCCTCCACATAGGTTCTCAGACAAAAATCTACCAGGCTTTCAGGCTCATGTAGCTTCCCTCAGAGGAACTGCCTTTCCCCAAAGCTGTCTTATGGAGAAGTAAGCTCCAGAAAAGCCACCTCCCTCTGCTTCAGTCATTCATAAGTCAACTGTCATTGCTGCAGCACTATCAATGTGACTGCATCTTAAGAGAGCACACAGAACCCCAGACTTACACGGCTACTATTCCAAAAAATTAAAAGAGCAAGACTCACTGGTATATTTTATGCCACCACTGTCTCTCTCAACCATGTTCTAATTAAGATGACAGGTATCTGCCTATGCTGCAAGAGCACAAGGCCTCCTTCACTTTCATTGTCAACTAGGCGAGGTGTCTAACCTAAACAAACCTGCCAAAGGTCCTCTTCCCCTGCTTAATGCAATACATTTAAGAAACAACGCTTCTAGTCTTTGCCATCTGTTTGAGTTCCATGATGAAAAAAGATGAAATATAAATTATCTATGTTCTTTGTGCAAATATCTTCCATTTGATTCATTCATTCCTTTATTAATTGATTAGTCAACTGACCAAAACAAGTATAGTAAAAATTTGAGTAAAATATGATTACATTTATTGTTCAGTCGCACAGTCGATTCTGACCCTTTGCGACCCCATGGACCATTTCCCTCCAGGCACCTCTGTCCTCCACTATCCTCCTCAGCCCACCCAGCTCAGTGCCCATTGCGTCTACAACACCTGCTAGCCATCTCATCTTTGGACGCCCCCTTCTTCTCTTGCCCTCCACCTTTCCTAGCATCACGGCCTTCTCAAGTGAGTCCAATAGGATAATCAGGATAGGTTCAAAGGTAGTCAGTGAAATTTGTCACCCTTACATGCAACCACTATCTGTTCAATAAAGCATCTTCTCTGTTGGACAGCCCTAACTATGAACCTGACCATTCTAGGTAAAGATAAAGGTAAAGGTAAAGAAAGGTCGCCCTTGCTCGAAAGCCAGTTATATCTGACTCTAGGGTTCAGCACTCATCTCTGTTTACAGCCAAAACTGTTTACCTTCCCACCAAAGTGGTACCTATTTCTCTACTTGCCATTTCTTGCTTTTGAATTGCTAAGTTGGCAGGAGCTAGGTCAGACAGGAGCTCACTCTGTCTTGCAGTACTCGGGTATCAAACACCAACCTTCCAGTCTTCAAGTTCAGCATCTTAACCACTAAGCAACCACAATACCGACCATTCTAATTTATCTGTGCCCTGAAGTAAGTTAGTTAGCCTATCATTCGAGTCAGGGCCGGCCCTACCATAAGGCGAATGGAGCGGTAGCTCATGGTGCCCACTCCCAGGGGACGCCACAGTGGTAAAGGGAAAAAATATTTTTGGGGGTTTTCGATATTTTGATTGCGAGCGTATGGCCACCATTGAAGCGCCATACGTGGTCGTTCTCTGCAGCTTTGTTTGCTTGCATTTACTTACATGATTTAATATGTATGTTTTTTTTGTTTTCAATCTTAACCTATAAATCCAAGGGTTAACTGTTGGAACTGGCTATAGGTTGCTATGCCTCGCCCTACTTGCCTGCACTCACCCTTTGTGCACATGGCCGATCTGGGTACGCAGGTCAATGAAGGATTGAGAAAACCGGCAGTGGGGCAACAGCCCCACAAACGCGAAGAAAGGGAAACAACTTCACTTCCCAACATTCCTTGCACCGTGCCGCGCCAGAGCCAATCAGGCTGAGAGGCTTTCGCACGGTGCAGCATTCAGAAACGCGCTGCAGCCAATCAAAAGCAAAGCATTTTAAAAAAACGCAGCACAAACACAAAGCACCAACCCATAACTACAAGCTCCAGCGTCCTGTGCGCCATGAGCATGCAGAACGCTGAGGAAGCCGGCACCCAAGAAATAAAGCAAAAACAAAAACACCAGGAGGGCAAGTCCGCCAAGCTGCGAGGAACAAAGCCCCCCTCCCCAATGGCGCCTGAAGCTCCTAATCGGTTTCCCCTTTAATATCACTGGGTGGGTGGGGGGCGTTGTGCTCCCCCTCTCTACTGGCTCCCCTGGAGTTGAGAGGATGGGGGGGAAAGGAGTCTGTCTTCCCCACCCTCCTGACCTCAGGGTACCCGGCAGAGAGGGGATTCCCTCCCCCCCACACACGCCCCATGTTAAAGAGAAGAAACCAAGTGGTTACTTCTCTTTAAAAACGGAGTTGGGGGGGAATCCCCCTCTCTACTGGCTCCTCTGGGGTTCAGAGGGTGGGGGGGGGACAAAAGGAGTCTGTCTCCCCCACCCTCCTCACCCCAGGGGACCCAGCAGAGAGGGGATTCCCTCCCCCCACACACACACACGTCCCATGTTAAAGAGAAGTGGTTTCTTCTCTTTAAAAATGGAGTTGGGGGGGGAAACCCCCCTCTCTACTGGCTCCCCTGGGGTTGAGAGGGTGGGGGGGACAAAAGGAGTCTGTCTCCCCCACCCTCCTGACCTCAGGGGACCCGGCAGAGAGGGGATTCCCTCCCCCCCCCACACACACACGCCCCATGTTAAAGAGAAGAAACCAAGTGGTTACTTCTCTTTAAAAACGGAGTTGGGGGGGAATCCCCCTCTCTACTGGCTCCCCTGGGGTTCAGAGGGTGGAGGGGACCAAAGGAGTCTGTCTGAGAGGGGATCCCCCCCCCAGGACACCAAAAAACACAAAAACAAACAATCAAAAACATTCAAAAATACACAAAAACAAACACAAATAACACCAAAAAAGTAAACAACAACAAACATTTCCAAACCCAGCCCCCAGCCAAACACCACAAAATCCAACCACCAACACCACCCCAAATAAAGAAAAACAGCTAACTCACCACCACACGACCTCATACCACAACGACTAGAAAAGAAATGAATAAAGAAAGAGACTACTTGCTGGAAGAAGCTCCACCCAGAGGCCACGAGAGAAAAAACAGTCAAAATACAAGATAACCCCTACCAGCAGCACTTGCTGCCCACAATAACAAAAAAAAAATCAAAAAGACACAATAGCCCCACACAAAAGGCCCCAAGAGTTTTTCGAAAAAGTATATCATCCTTTATTCTTTTTTTCATCCACAAAACCAAAACACCAAACAAAACTCATCACAGTTTAAAACAGGCCATCAAAAAAAAATTGTATAAATAAAAATTTTAAAAATTTCAAATGTAGATTAACCTCTTCTTTACAAACATTAACAACAACAACAACAAAAACTTTCCAACACCATTTAAAACAGCCCGGAAACGCCGGGCAACCTTTGCTAGTATTAATTAAAAACAGTGAAAACGCATTCTGTTATCGATAATGACTGTCCCTGTAAAGTTTTGCCAAGTAACTTAATTTAACCCCATATATTAGGGGTGACCAAGGGGGCACCATAGTTGGATCTCGCTCCATCCTAAAACTTGCCTTGGGCTGGCACTGATTAGAGTCCCAGTATGGCATTGTGTCTAATTGTTCATTTTCATGTCAGAGATTACTCTGGATTGAAAGGGTTTTTGCAGGGGATGCCCTAATGAGGCTCCTTTCATGTTCCCCATTGTGCAGCTCTCGGAAAAATGAAGCCATCTTTCCAGTCTCCAAGCCTAGTACTTTAACCACTAAGCCACCGGAGGAGCTGCACCATTCTGTCTAGTAATGGCCATAAATGCCATTAAAGAACCATCAATATTTCCTTGCCATTGACTGAGTTAATATGCTAAATTTTGGGTATTTCTCAACAAGACAAAGAAGCAGTTGAAAATGGGGGAAATGTTAAGAAGATCATCTCTACAAACAAACATTAAAACCAAGGAGTAAGAATTCATGGAAATTATGCTTTAGTCCATCTCTGAATGTGAGCCTTAATTTTCAAGCTTCTTGCATTTTGGAGGGGGGGGGGGACTTGAAATGCTTTTAAAAACCGGAATGTGGAAGCAACTCAAGCAGTTCGGTTACAAGGTAAAAGTCCCCCCTGAAATCTGCATAAACAACAGGGTCAGAATTTCTTATTCTGTCTAAATAGCTAGTGTAAGCAAATGATCTGATGCAAATCTTATGTGTTGGTGGACTAAAGATGCTCATACTGGAACATCAAAGATGACATGTTCCTTATTGCTATGGTCAACAAGAAGGAAATTGTTTTAAGGAATGCATCCCAATCCGACCACGGTATCCTTCTGGAACGGCTCAAAGGACTGGAGATCCAGAGCACCGAGTTGTCCTGGTTTTCCTCTTTTCTGGAGGGCCGTACCCAGTTGGTGTGGTTGGAAAGTGAGAGGTCCAGCTCTAGGCTCCTCAAGTATGGGGTGCCTCAGGGCTTGGTGCTCTCTCCTCTCCTATTTAACATCTACATGAAGCCACTGGGTGAGATCATTCGTTCCCACGGGGTGCGGTACCATCAGTACGCGGATGACACCCAGTTGCACATCTCAGCCCGTGGGGACCCCAGTGATGCCGTTGAAATCCTATCCAGATGCCTGGAGGCCATTGGGGTCTGGATGGGGGCCAATGGGCTTTGACTGAATCCCAGCAAGACAGAGTGGCTATGGATAAGGGGCTCCGTGTTATCCAGGAAGCTACCATCTTTGGTACTGGATGGGGCTGTTTTGCCCCAGACAGACCCGGTGCGCAACTTGGGGGTCCTTCTGGTCTCATGGCTGCTGCTAGAAGAACAGGTAGCGGCTGTGGCCAGGAGGGCTTTTGCCCAACTTCGGGTGATTCGCCAGTTGCGCACGCTCCGGGACCGGGGCTCCTTGCTTATGGTCACCCACGCTCTAGTCACTTCCCAACTAGATTATTGTAATGCGCTCTACATGGGGTTGCCCTTGACGACCATTCGGAGGCTGCAGCTGTTCCAGAATGCGGCAGCCCGGGTGGTGATGTGGTATGGACGATATGCCCATGGCTCACCGCTACTTCGAGAGCTGCACTGGTTACCAGTTTGCCTCCGGGTGCAATTCAATGTGCTGGTTTTGACCTTTAAAGCCCTATATGGCAGTGGGTCAGGATACCTTAGAGACCGCATCGTCCCAAGAGTGTCTGCCCGTCCAACCAGAGTGGACCGGAGAGGCTCTCTAATAGTGCCATCAGCTAGGGGTGCACATCTATCCAGCACCCGAAGGAGGGCCTTCTCCGTGTCCGCACCAACCCTCTGGAACCTCCTGCCAACAGATCTAAGACTTCAAAGAGAATTGCTGCCCTTCAGGAAAGGATTGAAGACCTGGCTGGCAGGGCAGGTGTGGGGCCCGAATGGGAACACGGTCCCTGCCTGCTGACTTATGTAAACAATTAAGAACTCTCTTTTCTTCTTTTTATAGTGGGTGGGATGGGTGGGTGGGATATGGGTCTTTTAAAGTGTTTTTATGTGTTTTTAGAACTTATTGTAATGCTGCCCTGAGTCGGATTCTGCCCGAGTGGGCGGCATATATAAATATGACTATTAAATTAAAATTAAATTAAATCCACTGTCATTCATGATAACACTACTTTCTTCATAAGCACAGCTTTTCAAGACCCATGTTAAAAGTCAGGATTAGGTTACCATTTTTAATCATAAACAATTAACTTCTATCTGTATCGCTAGCATCACCATCATCTATGACTGTGCATTTTCAGTAGAACTAATATAAATTCAAATGTTATATCCCTAGACGCTGTTAATGAAATGCTGCTTCTATGATGAAATAGCTTATTTGCTCCCATCATCTGCATTTAGTAGTTTCTAAACCACATAGCATATTTTCATGACAATGCTGAGTTTCACAAAAGTTGCCTGTCAGTAAGTTGAAATATCAAGGCTTGAATACCAGCCCATATAAAGTTACAGTTGCACTTTCAGCTCTCCAACCTATAGGCTCGGAATATATCAGACAATGTTTGCAACAAATAATGGTCCCCAAACAATCAAGCAGAATTGCTCTGTTGCTTGGTATGAATCCCATGGAAATTGTGAATTTGAGTTTATGGCTGCACTAACTAGGCATCCGCTCTCTTTCTCTTTCAGCTGTTTCCAAATAGCCACAATCAATTCACACAGGAAGAAATAGCTGCATGGGGGGCAGTCCCCCCACCCTTTAAAAAGTGCTTACAGAAAGAATAGGCCAACTGACAGCTCCATTGTTGATCACAACACACACACACACATATACAGCAAGTAATTGATTCTTCTCTTACATACCCCATCATTCCCCTTCTTGTGTATTGGAAAAGGTTAAGTAACTTTTTAATATATAAATTGAATAGCGATAATCAAAGAGAGGATGGAAAGAAAGAGAAAATTAATATTTCTATCATCTCCAGTGAATTGAGTTTCTTTACAAATTGCTTGGGAACAACTTTCAAGTATCCTTCTGGGTCAGTCAGTGTCAATGTCCAGTCACAGAAGTAAATTTACTTGAAAAGCTTCATTTATCTGAAGTGAACCAACAGTAGCACAGAAAATGAAGAGCAGAAATAAAGTACTGTAGCAAGAACAGCAAAAACTAAGACCCCAAGTAAGAAACCTGGAGGACTAACCCCCAAAGTCATTACATACAATATATATAATCACTCTCTCTCTCACACACACACCCTCTCTCTCATGTGTATGTTCTCTCTTCCTCATCCTCACCCCCCTAAAAAGATCATATTTCTCCGCCATCAATCAGAATTAAGCTGCTTATGGATGCGTAGCAATTTGGCACATGCAGTTGCCAGTAGCAACAGGGCACACAATTGCGCATCTCCCCTCCTCAACAACGGCAGCAAAAAGGAGGAGCGACTAAAGAGGGGGCAGCAGCAGATGGGACAGCAGAGCAGAGATGGCAGGAAGAGAAGGAGGCAGGAAAAGTAGAGGGCAAAGGCACCTAAAGTAGCAAGAAGAGAGAGATCAGGGACAGAAAGTCGGAAAGGCTAGGCAGGCTTTGCCCAGGAGGAAAGAGAAATCCTATAGTTAGGCAGCAGGAGTGAAGAACTAAGACAGGGGTGCCCAAACTTTTTGGACTGTGGGCCGGACACGTGGTTTAGGAGGCTGTATGGGCGTGTGCTTTTTTTTCTGCTTCCAGGAGCGATGAGGGCTTTCTGGCCTGGATGAATTGGCGTTGGGGGCCAGATCCGGCCCATGGGTCGCAGTTTGGGCACCCCCTGAACTAAGAAAATGGCCAGAGACAAAGTCAGGGTGTGTGGGATGGGGGACCAGGATCTGCATAAAGTTGGAAGGCAGCGACAGCAGGGAAGAGTTGAAGGGCCAAGTCGACACAAGCAAGTTGGCCCAGACAAGGGTCCCTCGGTTTGGCTGCCCCGCCTCCCCCCCCCCCCGCTTCGTGAATGAACAAGGCCACTTGGCCTTAATCCTGACGTCCCCAAACAGTGTTGCTGGGCGGCAGCTGTCGGGTCGCGGCTCCCCTTCCCCTTCCCTGCAGGCCAAACCCCGCTGAAGGCTCAGGGACAAGCACAGAGTCCGACGCGGACCGTTGAGAAGTCCTCAGGCTTTACAGCGGAAACAAAACAAATAAGCACAAACAGAAGGGCCGCCTCTCCTCTCGCTTCTCCCCTTGTGACCTAGCGGTCCTCACCCGCCACACGCAGGGGCAGGAGACACCCAGCGCACCAAGTTCTCCAGGCAAGGAACACCGGCCAAGCCGAGGAACTGCGGAAGGAAGGGGACACCTCTCTGTGTGGGTGGGTGTGGGGGGGTGCGTCCGTTTATAGCCCAAGGCGTATCCATCATGGTCACGTGGCAGGCATGACTAGACCCCCCCCCCAGCACGGAACGCCGTTGACTTTGCCACCGAAGCGACAAAACTATTTACCCACTCGCCAGCAGTGGCTCAAGTAGTTAAGACGCTGACTGGGAAGCGGAAGGTCAGCAGTTCGATTCCCGAGGACTGCAGGACGGAATGAGCTCCCGTCTTTCCCCCAGCTCCTGCCAACCTAGCAGTTCGAAAGCAAGAAATTGCAAGTAGATCAATAGGGACCACTTCGGTGGGAAGGTAACAGTGTTCCGTGCGCTCCGGTATCTAGTCATGCCTGCCAAGTGACCACGGAAACGTCTGCAGAAGCAGACAGCGCTGGCTCTTCGGCTTGGAAACAGAGATGAGCACTGCACCCTAGAGTCGGATACGACTGGCTTTCGAGCAAGGGAAACCTTTACCTTTATGTCTTACTTTCGAACTGCTATGTTGTTGGCAGGAGCTGGGGCAAGAGGCAGGCGCTCACTCCGCCGCGCCCCCGGTCTCGAACTGCTGACCTGCCCACCTTCCAGTCGTGTCAAGTTCGGCGCCTTAACCGCTGCCTAAGCCCCCTCCTCCTGGGGAGAGAAAAGGAGGTGAACCCGGGGCCAATCGAGTCTGCACGTGGAGGTGAGCAAGTTCGCACGGCCTCACGCGCACGAGGGGGGGAGCGAGCGAGGGGGGGGGGGAGTCAGCCGCGAGCACGCGCACTCTTGCCCTCGTGTGACTATTATACAGGGATAGTCTACGCACGCGGGTTGTGTGTGTGGAGTTGTGTGTGTGAATATATATACAGTATATATAATATATAAGCTTCCCAGCCAGCCTTCGCCTATACGCGCGTCACCCACACGCAGAGCCTGTCGGCCGCTCTCCATCTTGCTTTTCCCCACACCAGTCCCCGCTCAGACGCAGGCGGGACAGGCGGCGGGACTCCCGCCCCTGAGGCGGCGGCGGCGGCTCCTTCTTCACCTGACCGCCTTGACCTCGCTCGGCGCAGGAGCGAAGGGGAGGAGACAGGAGGCACAGGAGAGCGGGAAAGGGAGGGGGAGGGAGGGGGTGCGGCGTGTGGGGGAGGGGAGGGGGAGGCGTGTACGAAGGCGGGCTCTGGCGGGCGGGGAAAGCGAGGCAGGTGAGGGCGCGGAGGGGGGCGCCTAGTCGCCTTACCTGGTCTGTGGGCCGGCATTCTGCAGCAGAGGCGGGGCCTCCTCTAGAACCCCCGCAGGCCGGCGGGGGCAGCCCGGGGACCCCCGGAGGAGGAGGAGGAGGGTGGCGGCGGCGGCGGGGGAACGGGCGGCCCCCGAGAGGTTAAACTTCCCATGGCCTCGCCGCCGTTGGGGAGCCCTTCTTGAGGCACGGGGACGGCGGCCGCCCCTCCTGGGCTCCTCTCCCCTCCGCTCCGCGCGTCTGGTGCGCCTTCCGCTTTGTTGTGGCGGCGGCGCCTCTGACTGGCGCTCCCTGTCGGGCTGCGGCAGGAGGAGGAGGAGGAGGAGGAAGGCGGACGCTTCGCATGGGCTGCGCCCGGGGGAAAGAAAGCCAAGGGCCCTTTTGCGCCCCCGGGCCCGGCAGGAAGGGGGAGCGCAAGGTGACTGACGGGCGGGCGGGCGGCCGCCGCCTCCTCTCTCTGCTCCTCTTCTGCTGGCTCGGCGGCGCGGGCTGGGCTGGGGCCTGCCTAGGAGTCGCACACGCACACACACCCCGCACGCCGCCTGCCCTCAAAAGAAACTGCTTAGGATCGGGGCTGTCAAATCCAGCCCATCTGCTGCTGCGATCATAATCAGTTCCCACTGAATGGCTCTGACAAATCTGTGCCTGCAGCAGGGGTTAGGGAAGTCAGGGCAAGGGAGGAGGGGGGGAGACGCGGGGAGGGGGCAGGAGGGGGGGAGGCAGTCCGCGGAAACCTGCTATTGTGTGTGCTGGGAACTCACTCGCGGAGGCCCCGGGGAAGCGAGAGAGGCCGGCAGGGATCGAGAGAGGAGAAAGAGCGGGCCAAGGGGGCAACCCTCACGCTCTCTGTGCGTCCTGGAGTTGAGCCGCAAAACTTTAAATATAAATACCCTAAGAGAAGTGCCTTCGCCCCCTCCTTCCTTCCTTCCTTCTTTCGCCGATCCCACAGTGCCGCCTTTCTGATCAGCTACTTCAGCAGTCACATCGCCTCCTACATCTTAGGGCACCCAGTTGCTTTGGACCGCCAAGAGAGTAGGCGTGGGTGTGAAGATGCCATCCTGATCTTTTCTCTCTCTCTCTCTCCCTTGGAGGAGGAGATGAAGGAGGCCAGACCCGCTGCAGAAACCCAAAGCGGGGTACTATACAGGACTTTAATACTGCCAATCTGGCTCACTAGGAAACATGCTGAAAAGAAGTCTCCGTAGCAGGTGTTACAGCAGAGAGATAGAGAGATAATTCTTTATTGTCATTGTCCCCTGGCAGGAACAACGACATTTCTTGGTTGCTATATATCAACTCAAATAAAGCATACCCCTTAATTTAAAACTGCTACAGAAACACCAATTAAGATAGTACCATACAGTACAATTTAAAAAAATTAAGATAAGATGACTTCAGAGTCCAGAATTTCCATTTGAGGCCAAAATTGCTCCGGAGAAGAAGCTGTTCTTGAGATGGCTCATTTTTTCTTGAGACTGCTCGTTGGTTGGAAGAAAAGATATTTCAGATGCAAGGAAGAAAAGAACGGGCAAATCTGACAGTTTAGGACTGTGTTGGAGTTGGACCTTTGGGGAAAAGTCATCTGTAACTTCTGGGGTTTTTTTTTTTAATGGTCCGGTTTTTGAGCCATCCTGTTAAAATGTGGTTACCCCAGTCCCAGCAAACAGGCATATTACAGTGGCCACATTAATGAAACTGTTAATGTCTATTGGTGGCAACACATAGGAGACCTGACTGGATGGGATGAATATGATACAGGGGGGGGGGGGGATATCCCTGAAAATTATGGGAAATCTATGCACAAAAATCCTTCTAATCCTGGATCTAACTTTTGCTAACATATTTGAAACATTATAGATTGCTAGGAGTGATTTTACATTTATTCCTTACCCACCCATCCACACACCTGCATTATTATGTTGACATATCTTTTAACAATGAACTGCCACAAGCTATAATTTCATGTCAGAAATTATTTCTGGGTTGAAAGGGTTTTTTGCTGGAGAAACTCCACTTGGGTGCTCAAATGAGGCACCTTTCATGTCCCCAAGATCTTTTCCCACTGAAGTCCCTATTTATCTACTTGCAATTTCTTGTTTTTGAACTGCTAGGTTGGCAGGAACTGGGACAGAGACGGGTGCTCAAACTGTCAGCCAGTACCCAGGTCTCAAACTGCCTTCCAGCTAACAATGTGAGCTTCTTAACCACTGAGCCACTGCCACAAGCTAGGATGTCAGGAAAGGCCATCCTTTTCATACATAAAAGTCGCACAATGGGTTTACCACAGGAAGTGTTTGTGCCAACCCCTTATAGCATGTTGCTGCTGGAAGTTCCACTGATCAAGTTATATTAGCAGGATTTTGGCCTACATGCATGTGAGCAATCTAGGCATACATACACTAGCTGGCTATGAGATTTCACCTACAAAGCATTGCAGGGGAGCTCCAGATGGGTGGTAACTGTGCAGAAACGTGTTTGTTCAAGTGGAGCATGTGGTTGGAGTGGAATTCTCAGAAGGAAACCTAGCATCTGTTGCCAAGAAAAAAAAACCTGCCATGTATATATGTACAAAATGAAATACAACGTACAGTTTATACCCCATATTTCTCTGGAATATATAATGCATTTGGAACCAGGTAGAAAACATACAGAAAATGAGTTAAAACAACTCTGTACTTCTAATTACACTCTAAACCACTCAGGGTTAATTAAAACTGAAAGGTTTTAGAGCTGGTGCCTTGAAGAAGCCAATTCAGATCTGCTGCTAAGCCAACGCACACTTAGGAGATGGGCATCAGAAACATGAAGAAAACTGCTGGATTTGAAATTTCACAACCAAAGAGAAGCTTTAGTTCCTGTTCCTCCATTTCTGCCTTTATGTCCCTTAAACTTTTTAAATTACTCTAGATTTCATGGGAAATCTAAGAAGATAATGAGACTCATGTCTGGAGTGTAGTATAAAATATGTCAGTAGCAATATACTGCCACTAGGAATGTAAATGTTCATTGCATTTTGTGCAGTATACAAACATTTTGCTGCAAAATGTACATGGTAGTGGACCAGGATACTTAAGGACACCCCAAGGACATCTGTCCGTCCCACTAGAGCGGACCGGAGGGGTGCTCTCATAGTTCCATCCGCTAGAGAAGCTCGCCTCTCTAGCACAAGAAGGAGGGCCTTCTCTGTGTCCGCTCCGGCCCTGTGGAACCTCCTGCCAATTGAACTTCATCTCCAGGCAGAGCTTTTACCCTTTCGCAGGGGTCTTAAGACCTGGTTTGCACAATGGGTGTGTGGGGCGGCTGGGGAGAAAGCCACCTTGGGCTGGCTTGTTTGAGCGGTCACTTCTTGAAGCTTGGGATGTGGCACAGGAAGAATTTGTTAAAGAAAATTTTAAAACTTAATTTTACATGATTTTAATTTTTAATGTTTTTAAAATGCTTGTGTGCTTTTATTGTATGTGTGAACTGCCCGGAGTCGCCTCGGTGAGGGGGCAGCATTAGAAATATGATTAATTAATTAATTCATTAATAAAAAACCTTGGCCTTTGAGCAAAAATTCAAGACATCAGTGCAAAATCATTGTAATGAAATGGATGCTGCTAATTGGTGGTATGATTTTGTGCAGGAGCAAAATCTTTCAGTGATTGACACTTTTTTTGGGGGGGAGAGATATGTTGATCTGACAAGATATCCTTCTACACTGAGCATGAGAAAATGTATAAATATTTGCTAAGTCTGAGTATTGATACAGTTGAAAAACTGATCTTTTAAATCCCATGCAGAAGTGCAAATTCTTACTGGTTATCGGTTTTATGGAACAACTTGTGTTTTAGCTTGGGGGTGGTGGTAATGTCATTTACTGTGCTTAGAACACTCTAATGTTCACTGCATTGCAAAAAAATAATAATGAAATTTCTGGCCAAGGTTTCCTAGAGTTCCTAAAATCATGCTAAAGACAAAGAAATTCCAATAAACATTGATTTAAAGGAGAGAGAGAGAAACATAATTGAGTGTTTTATACATATGAGCACATCAATACAGGGACGCTAGAATGAAATGGATCTTCTGGAAGTCATGTAGCACTGCGCAAACAGAAACTAAAACAACTTCTATTGAAGTTTCCACATTTTTCTGAAACATCTATAGGCTAAATGCCTGTGAATACAGGTACACATTTTTGTAATTTAAAGATAATTCCAGGTAGAACAAGTTTTCCTCAAAGCTGCAAACCAACAGGATATCTGTGTATCTTTCCAGCTTTTCCACCCACCATTCATTCAGGCCCCTCTTCACTATCATGCTATGCAAAGCAGAAGTGAACTTGTAAAAAATCAGGTTTAGTGGAGATAGGAGTGAGATATAGGCTTTCCATTCCCCAGAGAATCCTATTAAATTCCCAGCATGACCACATGGAGGTGGGGAATCCTAGGTTTGTAGGCACAGTGTTTGTGTGTGGAAGACTTATCTCGATAACACTTTACATTATCTACCATCAGATAAATATCTCAAAGTAACCACTGAAGGTATTTTTGAATATTAACAAGAAGCAGTGAAGAGCATTTTGGAAATAGCTGTTGCTTATTATAATGTGATGACAAGTGCTATACAGTATGTGCAAAAATCCTGATAAAATGTCAACAAAATTCATATTTTGTGTACTCAACATTCAGAAGTATTCAGAAAAATAAAGAAGAGATTAGATCTAGAAAGATTTCTAGGTTTTCATGTTTAAAATTAAGTATGGGGAGAGGCTAAGTAGCATTGCAATTGATCTCTTTTCACAAATTAGGAGGATACCTATCTCTAGAGAAGTATATAATGTAGTTAAGAATAGTGAGCCGGAGGTGGCAAAAGAATGCCAGACATCTTCTGCACAAGACAGCAGAAGTTTGGTTCCCAGAATATCAGTAAAGAAGCCAAATAACTCATTTCTCAGTTTAACAAAAGACTTAAGCAGGCACATTGACTGAAATGCTGGAACATCTATACAATGATATCATGCACAAGCTCCTGTCTTTTGATTATAATATAGTTATATAATATATAATTTCCTTTGTCATCAGTCACTATGTACCAGTGTTTGGACTTGAATGCAAAATGTGTTAAACCTGTGACTTATTAGTGTCTCAAAAATAAAGTGTTGTACTATCAGCAGACCTTGTGCCAAAGGTGAACTTACTAATTATAAGACTGTTAGTGTAAAATTAAATTAGTGTAAATTTTGGTATAATAACAGAAGCTTTATAGTAAGAAAAGCATGGCAGTATTCACTCAGAATGGGCTTTACAAAAACAGATTGTACCTCCTATGCCCTGGGCAGGTCTGGGCAATCAGAAGTTGCCGAGCTGGAGCTTCCATCACTATTCACTGTTGCCTTATGCTGGGCAGTGCAGAAGTCTGAAGTTTAAAGAACTACTAAGTCTCCTGTAAATGAAAGGGGTTTTGGTATTGATTTTTTAAAAAGAGTCTGTAAAGTGGAACAGCTTAGTGACATCTCAGCCTACATCTCTTTCATAAAATAAAGGTGAGACCATGGTTGTTCCTTTTCACAAATGTCCTTAGAGAAGAGTAGGATTCAGTGATAAGGGGGCAGCTCCATGTCTTCCATAGAAGATAGGAAATAGCCCTGAATTAAAATAACCATAACTTTTATGCCTTAAGTGTGATAAGCCCCCATTTTTTATATTTAAAAATGTATATACAAACTTTATTCCAGAATTGGAACCCAAGACAGTTAGCAATACCGTACAAAATTAAAATAGAATAAAAAAAATTAAAGCACAATCAAATTATTTTTAAAAATAGGATTAAGTGTATAATGTTATTAAAATGTAGTATAAGTGGTTTATTATCTGCCGGATGAATCAGCTAGTAGAAAATCCCAAAGCCTTCTTCATCTTAAAGGCTCTTTATTTAACCATTCATATGTGTGATTTATATTTAATAATGGCCTCCTTCTGGAAGCCCTCCGGGACTGTGAAGCTTGCCCATAGCTACATTGGCAGGCTCGTCTTTTGAGAGGCACAGTGGGGAATAGAACCCCCTAACTACTGGTTCTGCAACAAGATATCTAAACCACTAGCCTCCCTCCTCAGTATAGTAAATATTGATTTAAAAACTTGCTATAATCTGTAAATAGAACTGTTTTTAATAATGTTTGCATAGTCCTGGTAAACATTTATTATTTTCTATACTCAAGCAGGTTTCTGCAAATGTGTTTCTGATTTCTTTTTCAGATGCATATATAACAACTCCTCTCTACAGATTGGAACATTTTTCTTTCATTACAGCATAGACACATAGCTATTTCTAATTATTGCAGGAATCTCAGATGCAAACCCGAAACAATTTACAAATCCCATTCAATATTCTAAAATCTTTCCCTCACTTTTCCTTTGTCCTTGCTGTCTCACAAGATAATAATTCTTCAGAAATAGTTTCCATAAGTTTTCCTCCTGCAATCAGCTTTTATTATGTTCACATGATTCAGAATGTACTTGACCTTCTTAGAGTTCTACACCATAACTATAGCTTTTCTCTTATTTTGCTATGCTGGGAACAGGGACTTGCAAAGCTGTGAAACAGAATGGAAAAACATTTGGGATCAAAACTGTGGTTCATAACCAGCTCAATCAGACTATAGAAAGGAAAGCAGAAAGACCAAAACATCTTGATAATAGTGACCATGTGCAAGGCACTGAAAGGAAAGCTCAAGAACTATTAAGACTATTATATCCATGGATTCTTTTTACTTAATATCAAAATTGAAAGCAAACTTTAATAACAAAAATTGCAAGCTACAGTTAAACAAACACAAATGTTATGACTGGATATTATCAGCATAGAAAATGCTATTCAATACTTTGTCACAGTTACTTGTACTTTCTAAATTGTGATAAATATGCTTTGCAGGCGCACCCCCCAATAAAGGACTCAGACACTGATGAAAGTTGATAACGGCATTGGGCCACATTTATTGATTCATGCCCTAGTCCGAATTATAAATTTCTATTGGTAATTGACCAATCATAATTCTTAAGGCAAGCAGGCCGAAGTAACACTGGTAAGGTACCACCCAAAATTGCCAACGGCAATTGTTACAATGTATCTATTTGTATCAATTTGTTTGTTGACAACAAACAAATTGTTGACCGTAGTCAATATCTAACTAATGACCCCACCCTCTGACGTGTATCCGTAAAATCACGGGGTGATGCATGCTGTCTAGCTCTTGCCATCACCCCGTCGCCTGGTTCGTCGTTGACCGGACAACGTTTAACCAACTTATGCCTGTTTAGTGTTGTCCAGTCAATTGCGAACCTGCCGGATACCTGTGGGTCATAAATGTTTACCTTACCAGTGCTACCCGCCACCCGGAGAGGCTTCAATAAAGGCTCGACGCCCCCCCCCAGACCGTCAGCTCGGTCGACAGGCCTGCTCGCCAATCACCTAACAGGAGGTCCATACCTCCTCGCGACAGATGGACCCCATCCCCTGCATAAAGTTCATAATTTTGCAGACTAATGGCGGGGTGACGACTGACCCGCCCCCAACCCTTGCCTACAAGGAACCGGGCAACAGCCCTGTTCACAATAGCGCGGTCCAGGGCCTGGAGGTCGAAGCCTCCCCTATAAGCGTGCCGCGGGACCATGTCTGACCAAACAAGGGTTGTGGCGGGCCACACGTAATGTAGGTAGGCGAGGTCACCGCAAATCGCATGCTTCAGCGATAGGCCGGTGACCTGTCCCAAATCGTTGCCCCCAAGGTGTATGATCAGAATGTCAGGCGGGTCAGCATTCCTTCCCGAGAAAACGAATGGCAACAGTTCCCGCCACAACATACCGGGCTTACCATGCCATGTGAGACTTGCGTATGCACCCAGTCCCAGTCGGGGTCCCCACTCTGTCGCCGCAGCATAACGCGCTGCCCTGTGCACGTAGCTATGGCCCACCAGCCATACTGTCACCGGTGTAATACGACACCCAGGGTCTGTCAAGGGAAAAAACAAGGGGAGGAGAAAAAGGTGCGGTGACTCAACTGGTACTCACGTCGGAAGAGGGCGGACATAAAACTGGAAACACTGTGATCCCCACCTCCCCATGCGGCGTATTTCAGCCCCGGAGTACCCATAAGCAGCCGCAGTAGAAGCCGCCTCATCCTAAATGAATGGGTGCCGTAACGGGCCCCAGGGAGGCCCACACTGGCTAGTGCCTTCCCAGTCACCTTCCAAAATTGAAATTTAGTGAGGGGAGACCCATCTTGGTGACAGAAAAATGGGCCATGGTGCGTGCCACGCAGTGCAAGGAACTACTGTAGGGCACCAACCGGACAGATGTCTGCTAGGGAACATCGTAGCAGTCTTACTCCACTGCCTACGCCGTGCTGATCTGTTTTAGAGGAGCGTATCCTCAACTGAGCCCAATCATTGCAAACATGGACATCTTCGAGTTCCAGTGCCCTACGACTTGCATCCGCCTTAGACAGCATCACAAGCTCGCTGATGCGGAGCGCTCCAAAAAAGGCCACCGTTGTAGCCGCACGAAACAGGGCTGCCTCATACCTATCAAAACATAGGTCATGCCAGCCCCGTGCCAGTTGGGTAAGTACCCCAGGGGAAATTGGGTGGCGGTCGTCCGGGCAACGCCCACGCTCCCGCACCCACCCCTCCAAAACGTGTCTCACACGGAAGTCAGCGGTACTGTCCGCATGACCGCCTACTTTGGCCATAAAAGCCAGCGCTGACAGCCTGGATGCTATGGTGCGGGGTGCTAGGCCCTGGGCATGCAGGTAAACCATGAATCGAAGGATGTGGGCCACTGGCATCGGCCAGGTGTCTGGCAGTCGAATTGGGCACAGAACGCCTGAAAGGAAATGAATGCGTGGTGATACGCCTTACGCGTGCGTGGCGCCAGCGACATGCCGATCGCCCGGTTCACCTCTCCTTGCCAAGGGTCCATATCTCCTCCGGGAGTGGCGAGGGAAATTCCTCCGCATCCGGGGCCAAGGCGCGGAACCGGGAGATCTGCAGGCGGGACAAAGCGTCAGCAATATCGTTATTGACCCCTGGGACATGCCTGGCCCTGAACAGTACATTGAGGCGCAGGCTGCGCAATACAAACTGGCACACCAGGTCCATAACCCTGGGTGATTTAGAAGTCTGTGAGTTGACAATGTGGACAACGGCCGCATTGTCACACCAGGAATGCACCACCGAGTTGGCCCACTCCTCACCCCATAGCATCAAAGCCCCCAGAATGGGGAAAAATTCCAGATACGTGAGATCTCTCAGGCGACCCGTGCCTGACCAGGCTGGTGGCCACAAACCATAGGCCCACTTCCCATTGAAGTACATCCCATAACCCAGGGATCCAGAGGCATCGGACTGTATCTGAAAATGAGGTGAAGCCAGGAGGTCAGACCTCCAAAATGAGACCCCATTGAACTCCCTCAGGAACTGGAGCCATATGTGCATATCTGCCCTGATGCCCCGGGTCAGTCTCACCCTATGGTGGGGCCTGGATAAGCCTGTCATGGTGTCGCACAAGTGCCGACCAAGTGCCCTGCCAGGTGTGACCACCCTGCAAGCGAAATTAAGGTGACCATGTAGCACCTGCAGTTCCCGAAGGGATGCCTTGCGCTTAGCCAGCAAGTCCGAGATGAGGGCCACTATCCTTGACACCTTTTCCCCCGGTAACCTAGAAGCCTGCGCTACCGTGTCAATCTCCACCCCCAGGAATACTAGCTTAGTAGATGGGCCTTCGGTCTTTTCGGGCGCTAAAGGGACACCGAGTTCCTCCATTAGCATCTGAAATGTGTTGAGGAGACGTGTGCACGTGTCCCAGCCCCGTTCACCCCCGAACAAAAAATCATCCAGGTAATGGGCTACAGACCGAGACCCTGACCTGCGGACAAAAGCCCACTGTAGAAAGGTACTGAAACGCTCGAAGGCAGAGCATGATATGGAACAGCCAAAAGGCATGGCCTTATCAAAATAATATTCACCCCGGAACTTGAAACCCAGCAACTCAAAGTCACCCGGGTGCACCGGCAGGAGACGAAAGGCCGACTTAATGTTGCACTTAGCTAACAGTGCACCCGGGCCACATGAGCGCACCATGCGCAGCGCCTGGTCAAAGGATGTATACCTGACTGAGCAAAGGTCATCAGGGATAGCATCATTGACCGATCGGCCGGCTGGGTAGGACAAGTGATGAATCAGGTGGAACTCGCCTGGCGACTTCTTGGGCACTAAGCCCAATGGGGAGACTTTAAGGTTGGGAAACGGGGGTGCAGGGAAAGGGCCAGCGACCCTGCCCGCATCAACCTCCTCAGTAATGCTGGCAGCAGCCACCTCCTCCCTTCCCCTAAGTGACAAAAGGTTGGGTGCGTCTTGGGGGGACCTATCTCCCGTGAAAGGAATACGAAACCCCATTCAAAAACCTTGAAGCAGGTAAGCTGCATCTGCCCTCCTCGGGTACAATGCGAGCCAACGCTCCAGCATGTCCACATTAATTGGGGAGGGGGCCTTTCGGTGGACCAGCTCCCTCAGCGGCAGTCCTGCCGGCCCCTTGTCCACCCCTACCCCTGCCCCGCATTCCCCCAGGCCTGGGACAGGCGGAGGCAGCATGGGGGCCAGAACAAGAGGGACACTCATGCCTGTACTTGCAATTCTTCCTATTGCAGGAACCATTGGACGAGAAGGTCCAGCACAGCAGGCGGGCTGGAACCCCCTGCCCCGCCACCTGGCGGGGTGTCTGCACTGGGGCCGCTCGTTGGACAGCATGTCCACAATGGTATCTCTCCCCAGGCGCAGGGCGCGTGGGGGTCATGTACAGAAGCCACAGCTTCTGGCAGGGCTCATCCCACCTCATCTCTGGGTGCAGGGGAATCCGCATACGGAACTCCTCGTCGTAAGCCAGCCACGACGGGCCCGGGAAGTCAACCATCGCCCGGTAGATGTTGTCCAAATACTGGACCATCGGGATGGCCAGATCCGGCCTAGCCCTGAGGTAAACCGCCATGTATATGAGGTACGCTGGCAACCAGTTAGCCCATGTGCGTGGCGGCTTACGACGACGTGCCTGTTCCTTATCCTTCTCATCCTGCCCCTCCCTCTCCTCCTTGGTGGGCTCTCTGTTAAGAAGGGAGAAGATGTCCACATACTCCCCACGCCATATCTTCTCTTTGGTAGACTGGGCCAAATGATCCCCTAGGGGCAAGGAATACCCCGCCGTCGGCAACGCCGACACCGGCACGGTGGGAACTGCGGGTAAAGTAAAAGGGGCCTGGACCAACCCTGACACCCCTAACACGTTCCCGACCGAGTAGGAGGCACCACCCCAAACCGGGCCCTGGGTCAGGGGTGAAGTCGCCGGGTGGGCCGGCGGCGGCTGAACCGTCGCGCCACACGTGCGAGGCCATGGCCACTGAAATGCTCCCCCCAGTGTAGTTAGGTGTGTGGGTGCACTAGATTGAACCGCATACTCACATGCTGCACCCCCATGGGCAGCCCCCACCGGGGGTTCCGGCCCACTGGGGGCGTCGGAGCTCACGACCGTAACTGAGCTCGTTGATGTTGCCCGATCAGCAACAGCCTCCTGCACCTGTTGAGTGGGGAGCTGCGAGGCAGTGGCCGCCGCCGGCCCACGCGCCTTGGGCAGCTCGACCCGTCCCGCCGCCTGCCGCTGCCCGGCAGACGAAGGATCCACCTGCAACCCAAAAGGTGCCCCTGGGTGGTTGGCCCTCGCGAGCGATGCCTCGAGGGCCGCTACGCGGGCCAGAAGGGCCTCAACATTGACATAGCCCCCGGTACCAAGAGGGGGCAAAGGGCCGGCCGGCCCGCAAGTTACAGGTGCCGGTCCAGGTCCCTGGACCCCGGGGGCCGAATACAGCCAAGAGCCCAGGCCCGGCCCTTGAGGGGCCGGGGGCATGCCCTACCAGGGGAGGGAACCCAACCACCCCCCATGGCTGAAACCCCCCGCAGGAAACTGCGAACCAAGGGGAGAAGGCCCTGAAGAATGGACCAAGCCAGGGGCAGGGGCCATTGCTTGCGGGCCGGGGGCCGCGGCCCCTGCCGGGCCGGTATGCGGACGCCCCGCCTCAGGCCAAGGAGCCACAGACCCCATCCCACCGGTCCCGGTGGGCTCGGGCAGAGGAGGCTGCTGGGGAGGTGCAGTCGCGGTCCTCTGACCCGGCTGGCGCCTCCGCGCAGAGCGAGCCACGTTCGCAGCTGCCTTCTTCTTTGAGGGCATAGCTGGTATCTGCTGGGAAGCCGAAGGAATGAAAAGCTGCACCAAAGAGGCTTCCCGGTGAAGAGCAAGAGCGACGGAGGTAAGAGGGAAAAACTTCTCCGCTCCGTCGCTTCGCAAAATGGCAGCTCGGCTGCCTCGTGGCCACCCCTTTTATAAGGGTGCTGGCCACGCCCCCTAACTACCCGGATGCCTTCGTCCGGTGGGGGGGGCGCAAAGAGCGTGGCGGCCATTTTGGCGCCGCGCTTGCATTATACTTTGTGATGGTTTACTTGCATGAATGTTTTTAGACAGTGCTATCTATCTATCTATCTATCTATCTATCTATCTATCTATCTATCTATCTATCTATCTATCTATCTATCTATCTATCTATCTAAAGAGAGATAAAGATAAATCTTTATTGTCATTGTCCCCTTGTGGGAACAACGAAATTTCTCGGTTGCTATATATCAACTTGAATAAGGCATATCCCTTAATTTAAAAACAGCTACAGAAACACCAATTAAGATAGTACCATACAGTACAATTTAAAAATTTTAAAACTTTAAAATTTAAAAATTTAAAAATTCCAAAATTCTAAAATCTAAAAAAAATAAAAATTTAAAAATAAGATAAGATGACTTCAGAGTCCAGAGTTTCTATTTAGGGCCAAAATTGCTCTGGAGAAGAAACTGTTCTTGAGACGGCTCGTTTTTACCTTCATTGTTCTATTTCTCCGTCCCGATGGCAGAAGCTCAAAGAAGCAGTGGCCAGGATGTGGTGGGTCTCCTGCTATATCTAATGCTTTTCTGTGGCACCTGAGGTTGTAAATTTGTTCTAAAGTGGAGAGTGGACAGCCGATAATACTCTCTGCTGTTTTAATAATTCTTTGCAACATTATCCTATCCCGATGAGTACTACTCCCATACCACACACATAAGCCATAAGTGAGCATGCTCTTATCAAGTGAAACTCTGTTACAGGAGTCAAAAAGAAAACACATTACTGTATGTCTAAACCCAGACTCCAAAATTATTTCTGTGCCCTTCCCTCAACTGCTTATCAAACAGCAGAGGCAAGAAGAGTTGGAAAACAAGCCTATTTTACCTGGTCTCTGTTCACCGTTTTCCAAAACTTGTCCCTCCTTTCAATTTGTTTGGAAACAGATTTCTAATCCTGCCTGACTCCTTCTTTAAGAGCCTTTCAGATTACACAGCTTTGCTGCTGCTTTGTGCGGAGATAGTAATTTAAAGCTGCCTCTGCTTAATCTTCCAAAATCTATCAAGTACTCTACATTTAAAATAACATTTTGTCTCTTAGCAGGGGTACACAGACAGAGATTCCCCAAAGACTGTGGTATTATTAACCACAGTTGGGCGTACCTCAGGCAACAGCAAGCTTGTGCTAGCTAAACATTCTTACACTAAGTCAGGCCAAAGGAACTATGGAATGAATTCACCAAAGGTGGCTTCATTTTGGCAGTTCAATGCCTGATCTAAAGCAAAGCAATCACACTTATATACCACCCCATAGTGCTTAGTGCACTCTCTGGGCAGTTCACAAATTAATTAGCATTTTGCCCCCAACATGCTGGGTACTCATTTTACCAAGCTTGAAAGAATGGAAGGCTGAGTCAACCTTGTGTATTTTACTTCAGCAGAAGTGTCAGTAAATTCTGGAGTTGCATTTTAAACTCTATGAAAAAAATCAAAATCTAGTAGAAAAAGTAAAATTATTTTTCACCTTAAGGATTTTAAAGGCAGAATATTCAACTTTCTTCTTTTTAAATTAGCAAGAAATAGAGATGTTTCTGGGTCCCTGCAAAGAGCTTGCCCTATAGCAGATAACATATTTGCATATTTGTGTAATATTTTGAGTTGCATGATCTCATTTGGCAATGAATCTCAGTTACAATTTGTATACTTGCATGCAATCCAACATCCCTTCCACCAAAGAGGCCATGGTTCCTTTTAGTTGACCTATGTTTTCCTCCTGCAACAAAACGGTTGTATATGCATGCTGTGCCCACTGCCCTTCAGCTGAACTGTGGACTGTAGTTCAAGAGACACAGACAGTAACCATCTGCCTTACACAGATGGGATCAGGTAAAATCAAATCCAAGCATTTTCCCAACCCTTAATGGCTTTTTCAGCATAAGTACCTGAATACAAAAAAGGGTTTATTTTTAAGAATGAAAGGATGGAAAACAAAGAGGCAGGTTTCCAAGGCCTACATATTTAATTTTTAATAAGCAAATGGATTACTGATGTACAATGGTCTATTCATATTTTTCACTTTTGAACACATATTTACATGCCTAGTAGACTGTCTGCCTTGTCTGTCCTTTTGCAACTTTTGGCTTTTTAGGATCCAATTTACAATCTGCAATCCATGAAATAATTCTAGAGATTATGTTTTCCTCATGCTTCTTCTTTCAAAGGGGAATTAAAAAAAAAATTAACTGATCTGCATTTCTGGTTGCTGTTGCTTTTTAAAAGATTATGTCAATTACACATTTGCTCAGTATATCTTCTAATGATTCACTATAATTTTAGTAACATGAAGAGTAAAGGAACTAAATGATGAAATTAAAATTCATGTTTCTATCATACCCCAACCTGTAATATCTTTAAAATCACCCAATAAACCTATACTTTAAAATTATTACCTAAATATATAATAAATAAGCATAGATAACAAATTAACAAATATTTTAATTTAACTGTTTGAGTCTGAAATTCTCCCTTTTTGTTCTAGTAAAATAGTGTAAACTGTGCTAGCAGGAATAGCTATGTAGGAAAACATACATACTTACGCCTTCACAACTTGAACATTGGTTGAAATATCATGCTTCTTTCCCTCTAAGATAATGACAAGAGCTCTGCCACTAGAATAAGGGAGTCACATCTGACCCACAAGTACCAATTATTGTACATCTACATGGACCTATACAGTCAAAACTACCATTCACACTTGGGCAGCAGGCTCTAAATGGAGCACTCAGAAAAGCATGTGGTAATAGAACAGAAGCAGCTTTGGATACACAGAATTTTGAATACTGTCTGAAGGATGCTTTCAGCCTAATGATACTTGATATCTACTATATCCTTGGTGTTTTATGTGTTGATGACATGTGGTATTGGAGGTTCAAGGACATCACAGGACATGGTTTTCAACAAGAACTCTGAGTGCTATGGATGATTACCACTTTGACCAACTGGGGAGTAAGTCTCAAATAACTTGCAAGAATTTCATCACACAGCCCAAACCAATAAGAAATCCAGTAAGGATTTAAATATTTCCTTGTCTCCTTCTCAGCAGCTGAGAAAAGGAATGGTAAAATTATGTTTCCTGCACAGCACAATAGTTGTATCTTTTGGGTGCTCTGAATAAAAAAAGAAAATGAGCATTTTTTTATTTTATTTTTACAAATTAAACAGAACTGAACAAATAACATTCTTAGCACAAGTAATGTAAATCATGCAAAATAATGATAACAGTAGCTTTGTTTTATGGACTAGATTAGAAGAGTTGCTTGTCTGCATCTTTGCCAAATACAGTGATACCTCATACAACGTGCAAACTTGGTTCCACAAGTTTGGACTTTATATGAATTTGGACTTTGTATGAGGCATGCAAAATCCTAGCCGCGATGTCTCATACAATGTCCAAATCCTTGCTGCGATGCTTTGTACAACGTCGTTTCCATAGAGATACATTGTACTGTAACAACACAGACTTCAGGGCAAAGTCAAGGAAACAGGAAACTGACAGAACTTTAAGAAATCATTGTCTAAAGGCTAAATACAATACAAAAACATGTCAAACAACCCTGATTTTAGGGGACAAACCATACAACAAGTTTTTAACTTTTGAAAACTTTATGAAGTGCAGGTTTAAAAGTTAACGTGTCCCATCATGCAGCACAGTTTTAATCGGCAGCCATACGGCCGATCATCCATTTTGTACAAGCTACTGTAAACAATTAGTGGATGGAAGCAAGGACAAAATGGATGCCAACATGTCCCATCATGCAGCACAGTGTTAATAATCCAAACAGCAACAAACACCAAACAATTGCCCACCCCACCAAACAGTGCCCCCCCAAAAAAAAGACCAACATAGGAAAAATTATGGAGCATGCATTCTGTTTTTAAAAACCACAGCAGCAAACACCAAACAATCCAAAATCGCGCTCAAATCCACTCCTAAACACTCTTCACCTCGTGCAAAACCCACAAGAACAATGCATGCATGTATCCTGCCTTTTATACTGCCCAGGCACAATGCAACCTTGGAAAAACCCCAATGTCTCATACAAAGTCGCAGCAACTTTGCATGAAGCAACTTTTTTCAAGGAATTAGGCGATGTTGTATAAATCCGATGTTGTACGAAGCGAACTTTGTATGAGGTATTACTGTATTACTCTGTGCTTTTTATTTGTGTGTGATCATCTCCACTGGGAAAGAACACTAGTTTTGTGTGAAGACAATTTACATAAACTGGGGGCACGGGGGGGAATAGCACTACAGTACTTGTTTCATCCCCTCCTACAGGTAATGCATCTCCCAAGTCATGGAAATTTGTTGCTGAGGTGTATTATTCCGTTGAAACTGAGTAATTTCAGGGGTGGAAGGCAAAATTTAATGAGTATTTCTTTGGGTCCCTTATGCAGATTAAGGAAGGGCAGCTAAGTTTCTTCTCAGTATAAGCCAGGAATACAGAAATGGGCAGCCAAATGTGAAGCTATGTGCACACTATAGTAATATTTCCACTTAGTAAGTGGGTATTCTCTGTTGCCTGGCTTTGTCCTTTCCAAAGAAGCAGCCTTGTAAGTTAGTTTGAGAATTTAGTGAAATGCAACAACAACAACAAAAAGGATTGTAGCACTTTGAAGACTAAAGGTTTTATTTTATTGTGAGCTTTTGTGACTCAACACCCTCATTTCAAGTAGGAGGAATGCAAATACTATATATACTCAAGTATAAACTGAGGTTTTTAGCCCCAAAAATGAGTCCCAAAAAGAGAACTCGGTTTATACTTGGGTCAATGACCACGAGGTTCCAAAGACCACACCGGATTGAGTTGCACCAACAATTTTATTAATTTTACCATATTTTCATGTATTTTGATTATTGAAACTCACTAGCAGCTGCTTCATTTCTCACCCTTGGCTTATACTTGGGTCAATCTATTTTCCTGGGTTTTCAGGTCAAAATTAGGTACCTCGGGTTATATTCGGGACAGCTTATAGTCGAGTATATGTGGTACATGTCTATTATCTTCATCCTCACCTGGACACAACTCTCACCACCATGGAATAAATATAAAAGGGCATATGCTATATTTGTACTCTATTGTCTGGAGAAGTGAATTTTGAACTACAAAAGTGCACATGAAAAAATACCCAGTAGTCTTTAAATTGCTGCAATATTGCATTCTCTTTCCCTTTCCCTTTCATCTTCTTTTTGTTTCTTCTGCCAGCCTGCCCAGTTCTTGCCTCTATTGATCAAATTCTGGAAAGATGCCTCCCACGAGATCAGAGGCATTGCTACCAATCTGTGTAGAGCATGCACTTGCCATTTAGAGTTGCCATATGTAACGGAAAACCATGAATTTCACGTTTTGTAACTGTTCCGCACAGTTCCATAAAAAACATGGAAAATTCATGGGTTTCAAACCACTTGATTTGGAAGAAAAAATTTCTTGCACTTCTATTGGAACGACCAGTAGGTGGCAGCAGCAGCAGCTTGGTGAACAAGAGGGTGGGGAGAAACGTGCTTTAGCCTCTGTAGCAGCAGCAGTTCAATACCCGAATACTGCAGGATAAAATGAGCTCCCGTCTTTGTCCCAGCTCCTGCAAACCTAGCAGTTTGAAAGCAAAAAATGGCAAGTAGATAAATAGGGGCCATTTTGGTGGGAAGGTAAACAGCATTCCATGCACTCTGGTGTCTAGTCATGCCTGCTGCATGACCACGGAAATGTCTGCTCCCTTCTCTGTCCCAGCTCCTGCAAACCTAGCAGTTTGAAAGCAAGAAATGGCAAGTAGATAAATAGCTGCCATTTCGGTGAGAAGGGAAACAGCGTTCCATGCACTCCAGTGTCTAGTCATGCCTGCTGCATGACCACGGTAACGTATGAAGAAGCAAACAGTGCTGGCTCTTCGGCTTTGAAACAGAGATGAGCACTGAACCCTAGAGTCGGATACGACTGGATTTTGAGCAAGGGCAACCTTTACTTCTGTCCCATTTTTGTGAGAGGGAATTATGGTAACCCTATTGCCATTACATTTGGAGCGGCAATTTTTTCCCCTTTGCAGGACATGCAACAATAAGGGCAAGAACTATGTAGGTTTCTCCATTTGTTTATTATGTCTCATAGTCCCAGGAGATTAGTCCTTTTTCTAGGAAAGCAGTTTAAAACTAATCACAGTTGATATTTTAATCTCTTTCTACCATGAAAGATTCTGACAAAGCAATTCTGCTTGTGACCAATTAAGTACTCCCAGTGGAAGTTTATGATTACAGGACAAAGCAAACTGTTTAATGGTCTACAATCCCTGGTTTGCAAACAGTAAACTCCAGAGGATATAGACATGCTAATACTTTGAACAGATATGTATCTCATTTTATTTCAGGGACTCTCTTCTATCAATTCCAAATGCTTTCAAATGTCTTACTTAGTTCTGCTTCTCCATTTACATGACTGCAGCATGTGCTAAATTATATTATGTTATTACATCGTGTACCAAAGTTCCAAACATCCTAATGCCCTAATAGTGATTCAGAGTAAGGGATCCCAACATTTAAATTTCAAATTGTACAGTTTCACCTTCTGCTATTCCTTAGTATCTCTGATCTTTATCTTAATGTTCCTATTTTATCTGGCAGTTGCATCCTAGTTTGCAGGATTCGTAATTAAGACTGTGTATAGGTGGAATCTAAGGACTGCGGTGGCTTAGTGGTTAAGATGCTGAACTTGACAACTGGAAGGTCAACAGGTCAGCAATTTGAGACCCGAGTGAGCTGCATGACCAAGTGAGCTTCTGTCTCTGTCCCAGCTCCTGCCAACCTAGCAGTTTGAAGCAAAAAAATTCAAGTAGATAAATAGGTACCACTTCAGTGGGGAGGTTAAAAATAAAACCATTCCATGTCTAGGCATGCCTGCCATATGTTCATTGAAACATCTGCAGATGCAGACAGTGCTGGCACTTTGGCTATAAATGGAGATGAGCACTGAACCCTAGAGTCAGATATGACTCGCTTTCAAGCAAGGGCGATCTATAGGTGGAATCTAGTTCCTGTCTTTCAGGATAGACCCAAGACCTTTTAAAGTCTGAAGCAAAATATAAGATTACAGCTTTCCTGTTAATATCCATAAAAACTAACCAGTTCTGGCAAGTGAATCTTATTTCAGCACTGCACCCCACTTTCCACCCAATTGCAGCACAATAGCATAAACTAGCATGCACAGGAATTAGAAAGGTTCCCTCAGGCTCTGCTCTCACCTTCTGCTCCCTGCTGCCTGTGCTTCGTTTCCCTCAATGGTAGGGCCGGCAATATTATAATGCACAGCAGAAATTACATAACCTATTGCTCCATATTTTTTGCTAGTCAGCTTGTACAGACATTTCTTCTTCCTGGTTCTATAGACCCTTTCCCCATTTTCAGCTATTATCAATTATTCCTGAGATTCGTTTTCTCTGCACAAGTTAGTCCTTTTCGATGCTTTGCCCATTGCCCCCTCCTCTTTGCTTCTTAAGCTGCTCTCTAAATTTAGACCATAGTTCCTATCAGTGGACACCAATTAGTTTTCACAGTGCTTCCAGAACAGTAGCCCTGTAACATCAGTGAGTAATGAGAATCAGTTATAAAATGTAGTGTGACATTAGGAGACGCATCTGGCTTATTACAAGAATTGATGCTGTGTTTAGATCTAATAATGTAAGTTTCCAATTAAAACAGATACAAATAACAAGCTATTCACTGTCTTACAGTATATTCCTAATCATGAGAACGTTATACTAATACATGGACTGAATTTTCAATCTTGCTCTTGAATTACAGTGGTATCTTGCTTAAAGAACATAATGCGTCGTTCCATGGGATTGCTCTTTAAGCGACTTTGTTCTTTAAGTGAAACACCATTGTCAGTGACCAATTGTGACTTCTGGTGTTTGTGTGTGGGGGATTGTGAACCCCAATTTAGTTGTTGTGAGTTTTTGGTTGGTTTTAGTTGTTAAGCGAGGTAACCATTCAGAGAAAATTCTGCTCTTTAAGCAAGTTAGTCTCTAAGCAAGGCACTCTTTATGCGATGTTTTATTGTACTTTCAAGAAACTTGCCATAATGTAGGTAGATGGATCATTCTTTGCATAATATTATAGATATTTTATACTCCCTTTTTCCCCCATTGATGTAGGGCATCAGATTTTTCTTGTTATGAAATTAGGGTACAAACTCATTCTGATCAAATCAAAATGTAAAGGACTTAAGCACTATTCTTTTTAGCATCCATGAAAATCAATGGCTGTATTACAGATTTTTAAAATATAGATGAAATTTTGTGTAGTGTTTCTAGCTCTCACAAAAACTGTGAATGAGCTGGTAAATCTATTTCTGAACTGTATTGTTTTAGACTGCAGGTGGGTAGGAACCAGTGCAGTCAGATACTTCTTCATAAAAAATGTATGGGAAACAGGTAGACATGGAAAAATCAGTTCAAAAAGGTTAACAGTTTAGTTAACCATTTTTGAACTTAGTGAGAGAAACCCTGTTGCTTAGTGTAGTAAGGTAAGTTTAGTAAGTTAAATCAATGGGGACTGGTGAGTCAACTCCTCCATAAGTTTCACTGATTCAAATGGCCCAAGTCTAGTTGAACTTACTTGAGTACAGTGGTCACAAGTAGAGAAGGTTCAATTTGAATCAATGGAATGTACAGAGGAATTGATTCACCAAATCCCCACAGATTCAGTGGGGTTACTGTAATGTAACTTACTATGCTAGGTAGTGGGATTCCAGCCACTATTTACCTAAGTAACAACTAATTAGTGGTTAGCTGACTATTAATTATTTCCACTAATTTTCCTGTGTCTAAAAACTGACCCTGTCAGGGGAATGGCTCTGTGAAATTCTGTCTCCTTGATGTACAGATTGCTATGTGTAAGTAATTATACTTACAGTGAGATACCAAACTGCAAACTAAAGCACTGCATTCCTGTCACAATGAAAAGGGTTGTGTAAAGATGCCATTGGACAAAACATTCAGTTGAGCTCTTCCTACTAGAAAGGGAGAAATAGTAGTTCATGTCCATTTCTGTCAAATGAATTACATATCATGGTGAAAGTAACATTGAACTGAGGCCTCCTTGTGTAGGAAAACATTTCCCAAACCAATTAAAAGAGTATCAGAATATTCAAAGCATTTATTTAAAAAACCAAGCTAAAAAAATGAACTTCTGTCAGACCTCAGCTTTACAACATCTTATTTTGAGACTGTCCTCATACTTTAAATCAGGTGTTCCCAACCTAAGGCCCGTGGGTTTGATCTGGCCTGTAATGCCACTTCATGTGGCCTCCCCACCTCTCCACGGGCATTTGAGAAACAAATTGGCCACCCCCTTGAAGCTGTTGGGACAAAATGGCCATCCCCATTGTACAGGCAGGGCAAAATGGTTGTCCGGCCCTCAAAGCTGACAGAGAGCGCATGACCCAGCTTGAAAAGGTTGGGGACCCGTGATTTATAATTTACAATAGGAAAGATGGAGAAATGCAGATGTACAAATCACTGACAGGGCTCTTTTACAGTATTTCTATAGAATCCGGGAGAAATGAGACTCTGGAAAACAGGCATTTGGTCTGTTTTTGCAAAATGTTATGAAACATGAGCAAACCATAACCAGTCCTCCAGGGAATGAGACAGTAGCAATAAATTTTCATGTTCCAGAACAGATGGCAATGCTGCATAAAGAAAGGAAAATCTGTCAAGCTTTGTAAAATAAGGAGGAGGAGAAATTCCTCTCCCACAGTTCAATTAAATTTCTTCTAGCATACTATTCTACATGTGGAAACATAGAAATTCTCTATAAGTAGCATGGCATTACTTTTAGTCTCCTCTGTCTCAGTCTGGTTGCAATAAATCAGCCTAGGCTGTGCGTAATGCTGAAGGAGCTAAATATTCAGAATTTGTGTCTGCCTGTTTTATTAGCTAGCCTAGAGTAAACTGTGGACTATCGTTCAGTGTCATGTTCAATACACAATGACCCAATATGTTAAAATTGTGGCAACCACAAATCAGTGATATAATGAAATCTGAGAAGTGCTCCATTCTGATTTATTAGGACATCTGTCTGATTTCAGACTACCTAGGGTTGCTCTTGGACAACATCAGCTATTCCCAAGGTCTTCCACCGAACTGAGACTTCACTTTAAAAGGAGAAGGTCTTTCTAATAATGCAAAAAAGTGTATATAAGGGATTGGTCACCAGAATAATTACTTATAGATACACAAGTCAGCCATTTCCTGGGCTCTGTCCAGAGTTCTGAAGATCACAATTAAAAAAAAAACATTGCATGTGATAAAATCAACTGCACTCTATGAAAGATTAATCAAAAACATAAATAAGGGGCAAAGTGGTGAAAATATGGAATTTTCTTCTTTTCAGTTTAGTGCTTGCAAAATGTTTAGAATCATATATTGGTTCTGAACCAAGGTAAGATTCTACTGGTAAATTTTAAAAATTCCACATAATTCCAGTAATTACATGATAGAAAATGAACATCAGTACTGTATGAGCAAAGTGTACTAAGGCATCACACAAAAAGAAAGAAGAGTTAGAAATGATAACCATAATATCCAAGCAACTCAAGAAAACAAGCAATAGTCAATCAGATGTAGTATTAGATAATAACATCCAACTCCACACTAATTATCAAATAAGAATAATCTTTTTGTGAATATATTATGAAAACAAAAATATTGTGGAGGCTTTACAATTAACACATTTATTTCACTGTCAGATTTGTGGATTACATCTCTCTTTCTTTAGATATGGACAGCACAATATATGGGTCATAATTTTATATACAGTATACATGATGAAAGGATAGAAATGGGAACAAATGAAATGGGAAACACAAAGTGCCATTTGTAAATTAACATCTGGTACTGAACTTCAAAGTGAAATTGAAACCTAGTTTGGGAAGTCTGAAAGACCAATAGGGAAGTACACTGTCTGACCAGGAGAAAATAAAGAGATGGTAGAAACAGTATACTGAAGATCTACAGTATATAGAAGAGATAAAAAGATGACAGATGAATTCTAGAAAATGAAAGCTCTGGGGAAAAACAAAACACTGCTTGAACTATTTTAAGCCACAGAGAATGAATCAGTCAAAGTCCTAACAAGAATATGCCAACAAATATAGAAAACAAAACAATGGTCCATAGACTAGAAACATTAAATATACCTTCTAGTTCATCATAGTTTGGGAGCAATGTGACAGGCATGTAACAACAACAGCAGCAGCAGCAGCAATGATCTTCCAAGGATGAATTTCCAGTATGAATTTCTATGGATGACAATCCACACTCACAGACCTCTGAGGAAGTTTCTCAGACTTTTAAAGAGGTCTCTAATTCCAGACCTTTGTTAAAAACCACAAAACCTATGTTAAAATACATCTTTTAAGTCTTAAAAAGGCTACAAGGGCAGTGGTGGGCTTCAAAATATTTTACTACAACACTCTGGGCATGGCCTATAGAGAGAGAGAGGGGCAGAAGACTCACTTACCATCCCAGAAGGTGCAGGAGTGGAGGACGTGGGCCACAAGGACAAGGGAGCTGAAGCTGCCGCCAGAGCTGCCACTGCCCTCCCCCTCCCATGATGACGCCCCAAGGCCACGGTGGAAAAAGGTGGGCAGTGTCAGCGGGGAGCCCTGCGGCAGCGGTGGCTGCCCTGCCGTTGTCTCCCATGCTCCACCTGGCTGGAGAAGGTCCGAGGGGCATTGTGGGACACCACTGCCTTTGGAGCGCTCCAAGGCACAATGGAACAATGGCATGTAGTCACGCATAGGCACCTGGCACATAGTCGCACATGCACACCTGGCACACAGTCACGCATAGGGAAGTGGGCATGGCTGGTGGACATTTTTACTACCAGTTCGCCAGAACCAGTGAGAACTGGTAGATGCCAACCACTGTAGGACAAAGGTAAGGAGGCGCAATACTGTATCTGTTTTCATAGCCTTCATCCTATACATAGTGACTTCAGAGTAAACTTCACAGAAATCAAAGGTAAACTATTTTGATGAGATGTGAACATCCTGCTTGGATGAGCAAATGACACTTACCTCCATACACTCCAGCGCTGCTCTTCCAGTTGAGTTGACAAATGGTCAATGTACTTGTTGGAGTGCATATATTCCTGTGGGGTGAAAAGTGAACCGCAAAATAACCTGTTAATTTCAGAAAGGATTAAAAGGGACAGAGGTTTAAATATATTTAAATCTGCAGCTTTCTATACTTTTATTTCCCCCCTGCAAAGTTAACAGCAACTTTGGATATAGAAAAAATATATTGCATGAGGATTAAAATTCCCGTTCTGTTTTGCACTACAGCTTTACAGTAAGAAGAATAAAAATTAAGAGATCCTAGCATGGAGCCCCCATGTTTTATGTCAATTAGATAGGAAAAAGCCTATACTCAATGTAAAGAGAATAAGACACTACAAAGATCTTGTAATAAACCATACTTTCTCATTATCTTTGGTTTCTTTCTCCAATAGACCATTCCCTGCTATCTCTCATCTACAAACACCTGTTTGCTCTCTCGGTTTGTTCACACCTTGTGGCCTGCCTCAGTTTTATTCCTCTGCTGTGCTCTATTCCGAATCAGCAAACAGAAAGCAAGTATACAAGCTGTTAGAATGATGACATATACCTTATGACACTGGTCGGCAACCTATGGCCCATGGACCCTATCTGGCCCATGGCAGCAAATCATCTGGCCCTTGCCCTCACTCTAGCCGCCATTACTGCCAGAATTGGTAGCAGACTCATTTACGGCTGCCATAAATGGCAGGGGGACCACCAGTCTGGCCCCCTCAACTGTCTGAGTGTTGAGTCCAAGAGTAATTAGCAATGTGACAGCAAGTTCAGGGTTAACATCAGTGATTTATTATCAGCTCAGTTAAGGTTCGCTTGGACTGGGGAATAAGGGGACAAGGTAGCAATTTATATATAGACAGAATGGCAGCTACAGTGATACATTTGTCCAGGCTTTTGCTAACGCAGGAAACCTATGTTAGAACCAATCAGATTACGTTGACAACATATGAATGTGGCGCCTTCCAGAAAAGGGTGCACGTTTACAGCAAAGACTTAATGGCGATTTCAGAATTAAAGCAATAAAGCATTTGGACACAACACTGAGGGAGCGTGACCTGGCCTCTGACTTAAAAAGGTTGGTGACCCCTGCCTTAGGATAACATTTGCCAAAGAAATTGAGATGATTGCATTGGCCAGAAATACAAGAATTTGCAAAAAGTGTCTCAGACTCTGAGCTGGTGTTATGTATGTTAACTGTGTTGTCTGACAGGAGCGGAATGTATCTTTTCTCATGTATCTATTCTTATGCAAATAAGTGGATCGAAAATGTGCACACTCTGTTAGCCAATGGGCTTGTTGTATTATTGTTACTGTTACTGTTTATAGTGTATATAAGTCCGAGTTTTGCCCCATCCAAACTGGGTTCAAACCCCACTAATAAAGAGCTGAATTTCACTACTTCACTTGTCTGCTTCTTCATTCCCTAAACACGAAACTGGCGACGAGGATGGGATGGCATCCCCAAATGGCAGCAACATTGGCTCATTCAACCCAGCGCATCCAGAGAAATGGGCAACATACGAATGCCTATTCTGCCATGCAATGGCCTTGCAGAAGATCACCGATGAAGACCAGAAGCACTCCTGTTTCCTCGCTCAGTGCGGTTCTGAGACGCTTGAGCTGGCAACCCACCTCATTCTCCCAAGGGATGTGGATGTGGTGCCGCTCGCAGAAATCATGTCCGCACTGAGGAAACACCTGCAGCCAGAGGTCTCGATCTTCCCAGCCAGGGTGGCCTTCCACAGAAGGGAGCTGCGACCTGGGGAGTCCATTGCAGACTACGCTGCTGCTCTGTGCATTGCTGCCACCCCGTGCAAGTGGGACAACGTCGAAGAAGCACTCCAGGACTATCTGCTGGCCAGCATGAGGGATGAAGATGCTCAATCTTGCCTCATGATCAGGAAGACGCTAACTTTCAAGGCTGTCCTAGAAGAGGCTGCAGTGTCTGAGGTCGCACGGTCCAGCATCAAGCTTTTCTGGCATCACCACTCCACCACCAGTGCCACCGACTCAGCTGTGCAAGCTCAGCAAAATTCATCTTCATCCTCCTCAGCATTGCATGGTTCCACCTCTTCATCGGAGTCCAGCGATGCAGAGGGAGAAGTCCAAGCGGTATGATGAAAGCACCGAGAGCACCGTGATGATTGGGAGAAGAAATTCCTTTGCAAGTGTGACGGCATGACCATAGGAAGTGCCCCTTCCACACCGCAGAATGCTACAACTGCAGGCGACGAGGGCACATTGCTAAAGTATGCCAACAGTGAAACCAAAGAACTCCAGCACCTGAGTCCAAGAAGAGTCATCACCACAAAACGTCCATCGCCAAAGTGTCAACTGAGCCTGAGCTGTGCCAAGTGGGCATCGTCAGCAGGCATTTCTTCACAGACCTGAGCCTGCAGGACGTCCCATTCAAGATGGAGGTGGATTCAGGTACTTCCTTTCCCATAATCCCATAGCGGGAGTTTTTGAGAATTCCCCCTGCCTCTCGGCACAAGCTCAAATCTTTTAAAACTTTCCTCTGGGATGTGCAAGGTTGCCAGATTCTGGTCCTGGGGGTGGGAAATTTCTTGGTCAAATTCAAAAACATTCACACCTCCTTGCCATTGGTTGTAGTTAAGCAGGACACTAACTGTCTTATTGGGTCCCAATGGTTTAGGCCCCTGGGAATCCGGCTTTCTGGCATTCATGCAATAGATGCTGACCCAATCCAGGATGTTTGTGCTGCACATCCTGAGGTGTTCAAAAAGGGTTTAGGGTTATACAAAGGACCCCCTGTGGACTTTGAGCTTGACCCAAGAGTCCAGCCCATCCGGATGAAGCCACGCCGGGTACCCTTTGCTTTAAAGGAGAAGATAGAAGCCAAGCTGGACAAACTGGTGGGGCAGGGCATCCTAATGCCAATGGACTCCGCAGAGTGGGAGACACCAATAGTGACTGCTTTGAAAAGTAATGGGGAGGTCAGGATATGCGCTGACTACAAGTGTACCATCAATAAAGCTATTCGCCCAAACGCATATCCTGTGCCACCTTCTTGCCTCCTTGCATGGAGGAAATTGCTTCGCAAAACTTGACCTTGCCCAGGCTTACCAACAATTGACTGTGTGTCCTGCTGCTGCCATAGCCCAGACCATAGTAACGCATAGGGGGTCATTTAAGGTAACTCAACTACAATTCGGGGTGAATGTGGCCCCCGGAATATTTCAATCTCTTGTAGAATGTATTTTAAAAGGTTTGCCCAGTGTCCTGCCATATTTTGACGATGTCCTGATCACGGCTAAGGACACCGTCTAACTAGCGGCTAGGTTCGATCGAGTCCTCTCACGTTTCGAGAGGGCCGGTCTATGTCTCAGAAGAGACAAATGTGTGTTTTTGGCACATGAAGTGGAGTTCCTGGGGTACTGAATTACACCCCAATGTATCATGCCCTCTGACTCCAAGGTGGCGGCTGTGCAGAATGCACCCAGGGCACAATGTAAAGCCGAATTGCAATCATTTAGTGGAGAAAATCTAGTGGAGAAAATTGATCGGATTCGCTCAGGGTTTAATCTTGGTGTGGATGGGGAGGGTCCGGGGGAAGCCAGTGCACAGTCTTATCTGGGATCAGTTTGATCCTGTTGCCCCAGATGAAATGGACAGGCTCCTTGCAGCTGTCCCCACCATTAATTGTCCATTGGATCCCTGTCCCACCTGGCTGGTAAAAGCCTCTAAGACGGTGACAGGTGGCTGGATCGGGGCTATAATTAATGTGTCTTTTCGGGAGGGGATGTTTCCTGCACCGTTGAAACATGCTTTGGTGCTCCCCCTCCTGAAGAAGCCGTCCCTCGATCCAGCAATTCTAACCAACTACTGACCTGTCTCCAACCTTCCCTTTTTGGGGAAGGTACTGGAGTGGCAGTGGCGCGTCAGTTGTAGGGGGTACTGGATGAAGTGGAATATCTGGACCCCTTCCAGTCAGGATTCAGACCTGGATATGGTACTGAGACTGCATTGGTCGCACTGATGGATGACCTCTGGTGAGAGCGGGATAGCGGTCATCCATCCGTCCTTGCTCTTCTTGACCTCTCAGCGGCCTTTGATACCATTGACCACAGTATCCTTTTGGAACGGCTCCGAGGATTGGGGATCCAGGGCACTGTGTGGTCCTGGTTTTCCTCATTTCTGAGGGGCCGGACCCAGTCGGTGTGGTTGGAGAGTGAGAGGTCCAGTCCTAGGCCCCTAAAATATGGGGTGCCTCAGGGCTAGGTACTCTCTCCTCTCCTATTCAACATCTACATGAAGCCGCTGGGTGAGGTCATCTGTTTCTACGGGGTGTGGTACCACTAGTACGCGGATGCCACACAATTGTACATCTCGGCCCGTGGTGACTACAGTGATGCAGTCAAAGTCATTTCCAGTTTTCTGGAAGCTGTTGAGGTTTGGATGGGGACAAATGGTCTACAACTGAATCCTAGTAAGACTGAGTGGCTATGGATAGGGGGTCCTGTGTTATCCTGAGAGCTACAATCTTTGGTTTTGGATGGGGCTATCTTGCCCCAGACTGACCCGGTGCGCAACTTGGGGGTCCTCCTGGATTCGCGGCTGCTGCTAGAAGAACAGGTGGCAGCTGTGGCCAGGAGGGCCTTCACCCAACTTCGGGTGATTCACCAGTTGCGCCCGCTCCTGGACTGGGACTCCTTGCTCATGGTCACTCATGCACTGGTGACCTCCAGACTAGATTATTGTAATGGACTCTACATGGGGCTGCCTCTGATGACCATTCGGAGGCTGCAGCTGGTCCAGAATGCTGCGGCCCGGGTGGTGATGGGGTGTGGATGTTATGCCCATGCCTCACCAATGCTTCAGGAGTTGCACTGGTTACCAGTTTGCCTCTGGGTGCAATTGAAGGTGCTGGTTTTGACCTTTAAAGCCCTATATGGTAGTGGGCCAGGTTACCTTAGAGACCGCATCGCCCTAAGGACGTCTGTCCATCCAACCAGAGCAGACCAGAGGGGCTCTCTAATTGTGCCATTGGCCAGGAGGGCTCACCTCTCTGGCACAAGGAGGAGGGCCTTCTCTGTGTACGCACCGGCCCTTTGCAACCTCCTGCCAGTAGAACTGCATCTCCAGACAGAGTTGTTGCCCTTTAGGAAAGAACTAAAAACCTGGCTGGCGGGCCAAGTTTGGGGTGCAGGTGGAGGGGTGGCTTCCATTGGGTGGTTGGTATAGAGGAGTATGCCTTCCCCTACGGTTCCTCAGTACCTGCACCCCTTTTTTAGAGGTGGATTTTTTACTCTGTTTTTATCTGTTTTATTTATGTGAACCGCCCTGAGTCGGCCATGGTCGAGTGGGCAGTATAGAAATCTAACAATAAATAAATAAATAAATAAATAAATAAATAAATAAATAAATAAATAAATAAAATTTCTAGGATTGTTAAACTTCATTCACGCTTTTCTCCATCGCAAAGCCTCAGTTGCCGAACCATTACATCGGCTTCTTAAGAAATATACTAGGCCATTCCCAGGAGAAAGCGTTCCTAGATCCTAAAAGGCTGCTATCTTTGGATGCTGTATTAACTCATTTTGATCCTAACAAGGAAGTTGTACTTGTGTGCAATGCATCCCCTGTGGGGGTGGGAGCTGTGTTATGCCATGTACTAAATGACGGGAGGGAAGCCCCCATAGTATTATATTCCCGTTCACTCTCAAAGCCTGAGAAAAATTACACTCAGACAGACAGGGAGGCCTTGGTAATCATGGCTGGCACTAAGAAATTCCACGATTACCTTTATGGAAGACCTTTTACCATCGTTACTGACCACAAGCCCCTCCTTGGAATCTTTGTGAATGGGAACCCATGCCTCAAATTCTGTCCCCAAGGATGTTGCGTTGGGTAATTTTCCTAAATTCATACGATTTTACTTTGGTGCACAGGCCCGGCAAGAACATCAGCCACGCTGATGCCCTGTCATGTTCTCCACTGCCAGGGGTCGGGTAAGCCGATTGCGAGATCGAAAGCGACCACCAGGTCCTTATGATTGAGGCTTTCAACTCACCCCCAGTCGTCCCCTCAGATATAGCCAAGGCAGTGGCCAAGGATGTAGCATTGACTAAAGTAATGTCTTGGGTACAAAAAGGCTGGCCTGTCTCCTCTAGCCGAGGAATTCAGAACATTCTACCACAAGCGTTTGGAACTGTCAGTGGAACGAGGTTGCCTCCTATGGGGCCAGCGGGTGGTCTTTCCTGTCATTCTCGAGAAAAAGGTTTTACATCTACTTCACACAAGTCACCCGGGAATTGTCCGTTCCAAAGCCCTTGCCCGTAGCTACTTTTGGTGGCCTCAGCTGGACCAAGACATAGAACAAATGGTTGGCACTTGTGCCAGTTTTCAATCCTCTTGCCCAGAGCAATCCCACCTGCCCTCTCGAGAAGGGGATTCTGGTCAGGGCCTGTGGTCCAGTTTTCACATAGATTTTGCAGGTCCATTAAGGGATGCCCTATTTTTGTTGGTTGTGGATTCATTCTCTAAGTGGCTGGAAGTGATTAGGGTGCATAATACCACTTCAGCCACCATGATAATGCACCTGAGAAGGCTGTTCACAGCATTTGGACTTCCAAATGTGCTGGTGTCTGACAACGCATCCACGTTCACATCTGCAGAATTCCAATCCTTCATGGAAAGGAATGCAATTAGGCACATCACTGCTGCCCCATTCCACCCAGCCACCAATGGCCAGGTAGAGCGGCAGGTGCACACAACTAAAGACGCGCTTCGACGTATGGGTGAAGGGGATTTGTAGCTCCAGTTATGCCACTTTCTTTTCACATATAGGCTCACCCCCTTGCCTCAGGGCTATCCCCTGCTGAATTGATCCAGCGAAGGAAACTGTCATCCTTGCTGGACAGATTGGATCCCTCTATGGTAGAAGACAAAGGCAGAAATATAGCAATCCAACACCAGAAGGGTTTCTCATCCAGAGACCCTGTACATTGCTGCAATTATGTAGCTGGTGGCCCTACGTGGGTGCCTGGGTTTGTGATCAATCAAACTGGTCCTGTTTCTTACAGAATCGAAATAGCCACTGGTCTGATCTGGAGGAGGCATGCGGATCAATTGAGACCCAGAGTACTGGACCCACAAGACGAATACAGACACTCAATGCTAGGGTTGGCCCCCACCCGTTTAAACCCAGGGGGCAGAGGTAATAGTCAGCATCCAGCCAACATTGACCCAGGAGTGTCTCCTAGGAACCAATTTCAAGGGGAATTTGTGGAATGCTCCCCTATTCTGGACAGGTGTACCCCTACACTGTCCCAGCCTAGCACTCTGGATTCCTTTATTGATGATGACCAATTTTGTTTGGAGTCGCCCTCCAATCTTAGTACACACAGGAGGGACCCTGAGTTGTCTTATTCATCCACTGAATTAGATTTTGGTTTTGAGCGATCCCCTGCTCCTCCATCTGACAAACGGGGCTTTAATTTGGGTTTACAATCCTCCCCCTCTAGTCAATTCCTCACTTCAGTCGGGTCGCCCATCCTATGAGCCCCTGAGCCTGCTCAGCCAAGCATCCGACCCAGAAGGGAAACTAGACTGCCATCCTGGTTAAATATAATAAGAGATGCTTAAACAAATATTTGGCATATATTTCTTAATTGTTCAAAATCACATAAGAAACAGATTGTGCTTTGTATTAAACCTGAGCTGGAATGATCAAATCTGATCTATCTGTCTGAATTTATCTTCATAAATCCTTTTAAAAAAAACTCCATGACTGAAGAGTATTGCTCAGTATTCTTTCCTAACACAATTCTATTCAAGGAACAGATATAGTTCAGCATCAAATGAAGTTGAATAACATTATTAAGAACCTGATTATTCAGCCATCTCTCAATGTGAATAAGCATTCCTGAGTGTCATGGTGTAGTTGTCTAGTGAAGTGTTTCTAGCTGCAGAAGAAGAATGGCATTCTTAACTGCAATGGTATCCAATGGGAATACGGTTCCATCTGAGCTGTGTGTTTACACATTTTTGTGGTGTAAGGAATGATGACATCATCAGTCAGGGCAATTTTTAAAAGAATAAAAGTTTCTTTCTCCTGTTCCAAGGCTGTCACAGGTCCCAAGTAATCCTTTCATAAGTGTGAATCTGTGAAGCAGAGGAGGGGGTGAGGAAGTCTTCAGTGATGTAAAATCTGCACTGCTAGTAATGTCATTTAGGCACTGGCAATTTTTGACAATTTAAAGCTCTCCCCTTTCTCAGCCCCCACATGTTCCGATTGATGAAAAAGATTACTTGGGAATTATAGGGGCTTCATGACAGGAGGAGGAAATACCTCCTTTCCTTACTGAAAAACTGTCCAGCTGTTTACATCATCAATCCTATACTGTGTGAAAAGGACTTCAACCCAGGTGTGCAAAATTCCTGCTCAGATTTTTATTTAGTAATAGCAATTACATGTATATACCATTCCATACTGCTTAGTGCACTCTTTGGGCAATTCACAAGTAATTAGGATTTTGCTCCCAACATGCTGAGTACTCATTTTACCTACCTTGGAAGGATGGAAGGCTGGGTCATCCTTGAGCCCTTCAGCATTGAACTCACAATGTCAATAGTTTTGGCTGCAGTACATAATAATAATTTTCTGCCAGAAATAATTCTGGGTTGAAAGGATTTTTGCTAGAGGACCTCTGCTCATGGGATACCTGAATGAGATTCCCTTCATGTCCCCAAGATCTTTTCCCACTGAAGTGGTCCCTATTTATCTACTTGCAATTTCTTGCTTTCAAACTGCTAGGTTGGCAGGAGCTGGACAGAGATGGGCATCCAATATGTCATGCAGTACCCAGGTCTTGAACTGCCAACTTGCTAGCCTTCCAGCTAACAAGGTGAGCTTCTTAACCACTGCACCACCACAGCCCCCAATGCAGTACAATAGTTTAACCACTGTACTATGAGGTCTCTTAGATCTCTAATGACGAATCATGAGCTTCTTCTGAGGATTTTACCTCAAGTGTCCTCACTCTAGAACTCTAAACTGACTCCCATGTTTTGACACGTATCATATTGTTATAGCACCAGTTTGAAACTGGACTTGAGGTGAGACAACTTGTTACCCAAGCTCATGTTCATGTTGCGTGACAAGCCTCAGTCGGACACTGCAACTTGGAAAAGACATCAGTAGAAGGGACAGCTTGGTTTCCAGGCAGAAATCAGAAATGTTGGGATGGTGTTGGGAATCCAAATAGAAAGCCACCTCAACCCCTTTCCCACCCCACCCTGACTCTGACCAGTCTAAAACAGCAATCAAGAAATCAGGTTTCTTACTGAGACTGAAATAAAGGTTAAAACAATCAAGTTATGAATAAGCAGCATTTAATATGGGCAAATAGTAATCCTATTGCAGGATTACTATTTGTGGGAAAACAGGTCAAACAAAATACACAGGATGTAAAGTGATGGTTTGAATAACTGGCCTCTGCAGCATATGGTGTTTGAATATGATTCATATATGTGATGGATCTAATGAGACAGGCAGAGTTAATAAGGCATGAAAAGAATTAAAGTGAAATGTCAGGAAAAATCTAGATAATTTTTGTTATCCTTTCCTTTTATTCAACTATCCAGAACAATTTTAGGCCAACAATTTGACTCCACCCATATGATCAAGGGCTTCCAAAATATCCTGATCTCAATTCAGCAAAGAATACAGACCAGAATATTGGCAAAATTAAAGGGGGCAATGAAAAAAAGGAGAGGAGAGGATGGGATGGGAGAGAGCACCCAAAATGTTGCGGCAATTTAAACCTCTCATGACATCATTGTTAAACTGTAGTACAGCAGCCCAAACTGCTCATGTTGTGAGTTCAGTCCTGACAGACTCTAGACTGGCTCAACCTTCCATTCTTCCAAGGTTGGTAAAGTGAGCAACCAGCCTTTTCAGGGACAAAAATGGTAATTGCAATGTGAACATCTAAGAGACTGTCCTAATTGCTTATGGGGTGGTATATAAGTGTAATTGTTATTGCTATTTAAAGACTTACAGATTTATTTCAGTGTGAGCTTTTGTGAATCAAAATCCACTTCTTCAGACACAAGGAATGCATATGTGGTATGCATCGTATAGTTCTTGTTTTACTGCACAACACTTATTGCTCAGGAAGGAAAAAAATGGATTTTGATCGATTAAAACTTCCTCTCTTTTCTTTTCCACATTTTAATTTTATCAGTAAGATGAGACAGACTAATTGAGGCTACTCATTTTGAAACAAACCAGAAAGGCTTTATTTCTTCCATATAAGTAAGAAGAGTGTCTTTAAATTATTTGGGGGAAAATAATGTGACCAGTGAAGAAATCAATTAGCCAATGTTTGTTGTGCCCAACCCGGTTAGTTTCCATCTTCTGAAAGCTCACAATGCTGTTTACCCACAATAGATTCCACTTGTACCCAGGAAGGACTGGTTGACAGATGCAAATGCAGACATTGTCTTTTGTCTGGTAGCAATTATCATCTGTCTAGTGGTCGATAATGATACAAGTGCCTTTACTACGAACACCATCAATTGAGCTGTTGGTGTTCGGCTTATAACCAGATATTTCATCTTCTTGGTGTTGAGATCTAAAACATATTCTGTGCTTGAAGCTCTAACTCAGGTGTTCTCAACATTTTCCTACCTGACCCACCTCCAACACTTCCTGCCAGGGACCAGAAGTGTGTCTGATCCCCGGACTTACTAGTCCATCATCATCACTGGTGGTGGCAGTTGCAGTGCTTTTTTCCTGCTGTATTGGCAAAGCTTTTGCTAGTGCGCAGGACAGCAGAAGGTTTTGTGAACCTGAAATGCAGCAGTTTGAAATTTTTCAATGCTCCTGTCTTTTGAAATCTACGTCAAAAGGAGAGCTTCCTTGCCATGCGCCACTGAGTACATCTCTCCTCCTCTCATGCTGGCATCTGTCAAAGGTTTTTGCATAATCTATAAAACATGCATGTACATCACATCTCATGTCTCTACATTTTTGTATGAAGACCTGCATCATAAACAGTGCCTCTCTGGTACTCATAGAATTCCAGAAGCAAAATTGTGTTTCACCTCTACTTTCTTCACAATTATAAATTCTACTATGGATGATTTTCAAGAAGACCTTAAGAGCATGACTCATGAGGCTAATTGTTCTGTACTCCTCATAGGACTTCCCATTTGGTTTCTTCAGCAATGTAATAAAGGTTGATAGTAATTGGAAGGATCCCTGTGTCATAAATGTAAACTGGATAGGAAATTTGAAATGAAAATGAACTACCAGCTTTTCATCTAAGTTGTCACCAAATGATGCCATGTCACTGGGCACTATCATGACTATCCTGCCAACAGAGTTGCGGCTCCAGACGAAATTGCTGCCCTTCAGAAAAGAACTTAAAACCTGGCTGGCAGGCCAAGTATGGGGTGCTTGTGGGAGGGTGACCACCTTGGGTTGGCTGATATAGATCAGATTGCCTCCCGCCTTTGGTTCCAGCACCCTTTTTTATTGGGGGAGGGGGGTGTAGTTTTAATTGTTTTTATCTGCTATTTTATCCTGTGTTTGTTAGCTGCCCTGAGTCAGCCTTAGCTGATTGGGCGGGGTAGAAATTGAACAAATAAAATAAATAAAATAAAATAAGAGGGACAAGGATTTTTGTTCCCTGCACCATTACCAATGTCAAACAAGAGCCTTGGAAGCTGCATAGTGAGATGTAGCTGGGCTGGGATGGAGGATGCAATCAACAAGGCATAATCCATTTTGTAACAAAAGGAAACAGAGACACATAAATATTAGATGGAATGTCGTCTGTGAGCACCAGCTATTGACTAAGCTAATGGGAGCAAAAGACCTCATCAAAATTCCTGCCTCAAAGGTCTCCTGTTCAGTTGCCTAAACTTTCTCTATCAAAACATTGCTGACTTGGAAAATCATTTCCTGAAGGAATACACAGTAGCTCCTGTATGTTGTGACCTGTCATGAAGACACAGACATGAAAGATTAGCAACAAGAGGCCAACTGGAGTGCGAAGGCTGGGGCTTCCTCTTCTGCAGACAAACCAAAACATTCTTCACTCCTTTAGTAAGACAACTGAGAGGCATCTTGCTTTCATTGTTTCCTGCCCTCACTTTGTCTTTCTCTTCCATGCCTGACAGCATACCATAGATGAAACAACTTGCAGACAGATACATGTATGCACATACATCAGTAATATGCAGATTACATGCACACAAACCAACCACATCTTTATATAATAGAACTTGCAGTTTCAAAAGAAGGCTGTCTGCAGAGAGGACAGATATGATTATATCTCTGGTTCCTTTTTATTTGAGGAGTGGGGGGGATTATAGCCAAATAACAGTCAGGTGATGCAGCTTCCTGCTTTCCCCCTAAATCATCTCTAAGAAACAGAGCCTGGCACAACATCTTGCCATGAACATTTTGAATTCTCTTTTATAATATCCCTGCATTGTCCACAAGAAATTGGTGCATGCCTGAAGTCTTCTGAATCATGGAGGTTTGTACAGTGGCTTATTATTACTACTGTATTATAAAATCCTACCGTTAGATTCACAGCCAAAGACTGGTATAAAATTAACAAGATCTAACCAAGGACCTAAGAACTGTTAAGGTAATGTCTAAGTATGTAGGCAGTTCCTAGTAAAGGTTGTTTTTTTTTGTAACATTAGGATATTCAAGTCCAATACTGTAAATCCAAAATTTCCAAATATCTAGGGAGTCCTTTAGGTATTGCTCTAAGGGTTGCTATTATTGTTGTAAACAAATTAAGCTTTTGATTCACAGTTGAGGACTGGAATAAAAACAGTTCAAGCCCTAATCAAGGACATATGAACTGTTAAGGTAACGTCTGAGTATATATGCAGTTCCTGGTAGAGTTGTTTTTTGGAGAGTTAGGATGTTAAATTCTGATAAATCCAAAATTATTATTATTAGATACAAATCAACCATTTGGTTCACAGTCGAGGACTGGAATAAAATTAACAGTTCAAGCCCTAACCAAGGACCTAAGAACTGTTGAGGTAATGTCAGAGCATATATGCAGTTCTTAGTAGAGTTTTGTTTTGGAGAATAAGGATGTTCAAGCCTGATAAGTCCAAGATTTAGAAATATCTAGGGAGCCCTTTAGGTATTGCTCCAAGGGCTCCGATCACTATGGGAACAACAACAGATTTCTTCCTCCATAGACACTCAACTTCAATTTGCAAATCAGGATATTTTGTGATTTTCTCCAGTTGTTTGTCTTCAATTCGTGTTTCTCCTGGTATAGCAATGTAAATAAACCAGACCTCCTTCTTTTCCACAACAGTTATATCAAGTGTGTTGTGATGCAGATGTCTGTCTGTTTGAATATTAAAGTCCCACAAGATCTTGACTTTCTCATTTTCTAAAACTTTCTCTACTTGATGTTCCCAATGGTTTTTCCTGCATTCAAATCTAAACTTCTGGCAAAGCTTCCAAAGAATAATTTTTGCAACCCTGTTATGGCATAGCAAAAAATCAGTCTATGAAATTTTGCTGCATCCACTGATAAGATGATCTACTGTTTTATTATTTTCATTACAAAGCCAGCATTTGCTATTGTTGGATAAATGCTGTATTTTTGTCTTCATACAATTTGTTGATAACACTTGTTCTTGAGCTGCCAAGATACATCCTTCCATTTCCTTCTTCAAAACTCCTGCTCTTAACCATCCCCATGTCAGCTTTGGGTCAGCCTTGCCTCCTATGTTTTTTCAAGTATTGAGCATGCATAGGCTTGTTTTACTAGTTTGCAGTTCGACTTTCTATCCTTTCCTTTCTGTATTCAGCTTTCTTTTTTTTACTGTTTTCAAAAGTCCTCCTTGGTTCACTTCCTGAAGCATAGGCTCTTCACTTTTATTTATGTAGTCACTCAAGCAGTGCTCTTCTTCCTCTACTGTCTGTTTCACTTGTAGGAGTCCTCTGCCACTCTCAGCTCTTGGTAAGTACAAATGGCCAACATCACTTTTTGGGTGGAGGGCATGATGCATAGTGATTAGCTTCCTTGCTTTTCTGTCTAGGTTATCTAATTCCATTTGGGTTCAATCAATTATTTCAGCTGAATATTGTATAACAGGCACTGCCCAGGTATTAATTGCCTTTATGATAATGCTTCCACTCAGGAGTTAGTCAACAGTCATCCAAGTCTATAGAAACCATTATGATTCTTCATGCCTTGGGCTCTTTTCTAGCTTTACAATGATGCCATGTAATATAACTCTGTTAGCTAGCTGGATTTATGGATTTATCCAAAAGAAGCTTGGCACTGACTAGCTAGATAAGCAGCTAGCTAAATTACATGTCAACTTTCTCCCACAACTGGGACACAAAGAACCTTGCAATGAAATAGTCCAAATATGCAGAATGAAAGCACTCTAATCTTAAAACACCTCAATATATGAAAAATATAGCATTCGCCCACTCTTCTGCAACAAGTCAAGTGCCACAGGCTGTCTTGATTGAAAGAGTTCTTGCCTGCCAGTAGGAAAACATCAAAGGGGGTTTAAAATCCTGTTTCTGTATTCACATTCAAGAAAATCTGAATTTTTCAAACATCAAGAAAAGGTATACTTTTTTTATTCACCCCAATGATAAAGGCATAATTTCTGGGTACCTACTACATGTTTAAAGATCAGGTTTTCAATTCCTCGATTGACCAGACTATCAAGGGCTGAGTTCCTGCTGGTTGCAACTCACTTTCCATTCCTTTCTCTGCAATGCTCTTCTTCTTCAGGTTCAACCAAAACTTTTCACAATTAGGTCTTCCCATCTTTTGAAGAGCCTGCCAAGTGGTCTTTTTACTCCTCTAGAACACCACTCCGTGATTGCTGCTATCCCACACACATCTGTCATTTGAGAGACATGTCCAGCCCAGCACAATGTCTGTTTATGGTATTCGGCAACAGCTTCATTGATTCCACTTTGTTTTCAAATTTGGGTGTTTGGATGTGGTCGTGAAGGAATACCTTTAGCATTGATCTTTCCAAGGGTCTTATGGTTCTTGATAGTTCTTCTTCTTCAGCTTTATTTAATGACCATGTTTCTCTCCCATAGAGGACCATAGGTAGTACTGTCAAATTAAAAAGGCCGGTGCATTGTTTCTTTTTGAATTTCTTGTTTAGCAAGATTTCTTTGATGGAGCTGAATACTGCCCATCCTTCTTTGCAGGCGCACCCCCCAAAGAAAGACTCAGACACCGGTATATGGATAAAGGCATTGGGCCACTTTTATTGAATAATGCCCTAGTCCGAATTATAACTTTCAATTGGTGTATTCATCCAATTGTAATTCTTAAGGCAAGCAGGCCGCAGTAACACTGGTAAGGTTCCTCCCAAAATTGCCAATGGCAATTGGCTACAATGTATCCATTTGTATCAATTTGTTTGTTGACTCAAACAAATTGTTGACCGGAGTCAATAAACTATCTACTGACCCCGCCCTATGACGTGTATCCATCAAATCACGAGGTGATGCATGCTGAAAAGCTCCTGCCATCACCCCTTGCCTGGTTCGTCGTTGACCGGTCAAAGCTATTACACCTGTACCTGTCTAAGTGTTGGCCAGTCAACTGCGAACCTGCCGGATACCTATGGGTCATAAATCTTTATCTTACCAGTGCTACCCGCCACATGGGGAGGCGTCCATGATGACTCACCGCTCCCCCCAGACCGTCAGCTCGGTCAACAGGCCTGCTTGCACCACACCCAGAAAGAGGTACATACCTTCCAGCCGACAGGTGGACCCCTTCTCCTGCCTACCAGCAAAAAAATTTGTAAGCCTATCCGCAGGTGTCCAATGGCTGTCTCCCAGCCATGCTCAGCAAGGGACTGAGCAACAGCCCTGTCCACTGACTGCCGGAACAGTCCGAACCACGGAGATCCATGTCTCCCCTAAATTGGTGTCTCAGCACGATGTTAGACCATAGCGACCGTGTGTAAGCCATACATGATATAAAACGCAAGGTCACTGCCCCTCGACAGTTTATGAATAGCAGTGATCCATATAAGATCATTGCCGCCGAGGTGCCTAATAAGAACATCGGGCGGTCCAGCATCCCTGATGGACATCAGGAATGGCCACAGTTCCCGCCCCCTTGTGCTGCGCATACCATACCATCGCATACGTGCGGATGCACACAGCCCAAGTCGGGGTCCACTCTCTGTCGTCGCAGCATATACTGCTGCCCAGTGTACATAGCTGCGGCCCACCAGCCCTACTGCCACCGGTGTGCAGAGATACACAGGATCTGTAAAAGAGGAGAAGAGGTGAAGATCATAACTAAGTACTCATACAGTGAGGGGACATACATATAAGAAACTACGCGTACACACATATCCGCCTCCGAGTACCCCAAACGTAGCCGCGATCAACGTGACACCTATCCTAAATAAATGGGTGCCAAAACGGGCCCCACACCGCGAAGTGCGGCACCGGTCACCCTCAGTAACTTTACTTTGGTAAGGGTAGACCCATCCTGGTGGCAGAAAAACAGGCTGGGGCGCGCAGCAGGCACTGCCGAAAATTTATGTAGGGCACCAACCAGACAGATGTCTCAATGAAACTTCGTAGCAGTCTAACTCCACTGCCTACGCCGTGCTGAACAACCTTTGAGGACCATATCCCCAGTTGAGCCCACTCATGTGTGACATAGACATCGTCGAGTTCCAGTGCCCTACGAGACACATCCGCCTTACACAGATGGTACCCAACTCTGGCACCCACTCACTGATGCGGAGCGCTCCCAAAAAGGCTACCGTGGTAGCTGCGTGACCAAGAGCCACATCACACCTATCCGAACATAAGTCATGCCAGCCTCATGCAAGGTGGGTCAGAAACTCTGGCGAACTGGGGTGGCGCGTGTCCGGGCGGCGGACACGTTCACGTGTCCACCCCTCCAAAACACGACGCATGCGGAAGTAATTCACGCAGTCATTGAAAACCCCCCCCCACGTTGGCCATAAATGGCAGTGTCGAAAGCCTGAAGGCTATAGTACGGGGGCCAAACCCTGACTGCGAAGATAAACATGCATTGTATAACCTGGTCCACTGATATTGACCACACTTGAGGTAACTGTAGTTACTCGCAAAAAGTTCTAAATCGCATGAAAGCATGTTGATACGCCTTACGCGTGCGAGGTGCCAATGACATGCCCGGTTCACCTCTCCTCGCCGAACGTCCAAATATCGGCCGGGAGTGGCAAGTAGAATTCCTCTGCTTCTGGAGCAAGGCACGGAACCGGGGGATCTGCAGGCGGGATAAAGCATCAGCAATATCTTTATTAATACCTGGAACATGTCTGGCCCTGAACAGCACATTTAGGCATAGGCTTCTCAAAAAGACTTGACAAACCAATGCCATGACCCTGGGGGATTTGCACATCTGGGTGTTGACAATGTGCACCACTGCCACATTGTCACACCAAAAATGGACCACTGAGTTGGCCCACTCGTCACCCCATAGCATCAGTGCTCCCCAATTTGGGAAGAAACTCAAGGAAGGTAAGATCGCGGAGGCGATCCGTTCCCAGCCATGCATGAAGCCCTCGGCCGTAAGTCCCCCTACCCTCAGAGTAAACCCCCATAATCCAGGGAGCCAGTGGCATCCGACTGTACTTGAAATCTAGGGCAGACCATAAGGTCTGATCTCCAGGAAGAGACCCCGTTAAATCCCTGGAGGAATTTGAGCCAGACCGGAAGGTCTGCCCGTATGCCCCTGATCAGCCGGACCCTGTGGTGACGTTTAACAGGCCAGCCATGGCGTCACACAGGCGCCTGGCCAATGCTCTGCCGGGTGTAACCACCCTGCAGGCAAAGTTAAGGTGGCCATGAAGTAGCTGCAGCTCACAAGGGGACACTTTATGTTTGGCAATCAATGCCAAAATCTCCGCAGAGATCTGAGCCACCTTATCCAGGGGTAACCCGGATGCCTGTGCGACAGAGTCAATTCCAATGCCTATAAATGTGAGCTTAATAGCTGGGCCCTCAGTCTATTCAGGTGCTAAGGGGACACCCAGTTCCCACATGAGTGTCTGAAATGTAGTGAGGAGACGCGTGCACGTGTCCACGCCCCGTTCACCCCCGAAACAAAAGTCATCGAGGTAATGGGCTAGAGACCGGGACCCCGACCTGCGAGCAAAGGCCCACTGAATGAAAGTACCGAATCGTTCGAATGCCGAACATGGAATAGAGCAGTCAAAAAGGCATGGCCTTATCTAAGTAAAATTCCCCTTGGAACCTAAAACCCAATAGCTCAAAATCCCCTGGGTGTAGTGGCAATAATCGGAAAGCCGAGTGCATATCAGACTGTGCCAGGAAAGCACCACGACCGCATGAGCGTACCACCCTTAGGGGCTGAACAAACAACGTTTTCCTGACTGAAAAAGGTCAGCAGGAACGGCATCACTGACCGAAGAACCCGCAAGGTAAGCTAGATGGAGGATTAAATGACATTCACCCGGGTTCTGCTTCGGTACTAGCCCCAAAGGGGAGACCTTCAAATTAGGGAAAGGTGGTTCCAAGAAGGGGCCCGCTACTCACATAGCCTCAACTTTCTTAGCTGTGCTCAGTGCAGCAACCTCCATGTTACCTTTCAAGGGAACTAAATTAGTAGCGTCTTGGGGCCCCTAACACCCCGAATGGAATACGAAAGCCCCATTGGAAACCCTCCAGCAGGTACCACCCATCATCCCTTCTTGGATAAGCTGAGAGCCATCGCTCCAGCATGAGTACACTAATTGGGGAGGGGGGCTTTGACATGGCTAGTTCCGTCAGATGGAGCTCTGATCGCCCCCTGTGCACCCCTACCTCTGCCCCGTAACCCACCAACCCGCGGGCACGTGGAGGCGGCGTGGGGGCCAGCGCAAAAGGGGACACTCGTGTCGGTAACGACACTGGCGCTTATTACACACGTCGCTAGCTGAGAAGGTCCAACACAGCAGGCGGGCTGGAACCCCCTGCCCCACCGGTCAGCGGGGAGCCTGTGTTGCAGCAGCCCGCTGCAGAGCATGACCCCAATGGTACCTATCACCAGGCGCCAGTCACGTGGGAGTCATGTACCAGAGCCACAATTGCTGACAGGGCTCATCCCACCTCATCTCAGGATGTAGGGCCACCCTCATCCAAATTCCTCATCGTAAGCCAACTACGATGGGCCCATGAAATCAACCATCGCCCTGTAAATATTATCAAGGGATTGAACCATCGGGATGGCCCAATCAGGCCGGGCCCTGAGGCATACCGCCATATATATAAAGTATGCCGGCAACCAGTTGGCCCAGGTGCGCGGTGGCTTACGACGACGGGACAGCTCTTTGACTCTGTCGTCCTGTCCCTCTCTCTCTTCCTCAGTGGGCTCAAGGTTCAATAGGGAGAATATATCCACGTACTCCCCTCCAGATCTTATCCCTCGTGACCTGTGACAAATGATCACCCAGGGGCAAGGAATAACCAGCCGTCGGCAAAGCCAACATCGGCACATTCTGTATAGAGGGCATACGCAGCGGGACCTGGACAGCCCCTGCGATGCTCAGCACTGCCCCAGGGGCGGACACCCCCGCCCATAACGAGGGACCATTTAGAAACCATGGATACTGGGATAGGATGGTAACTGATGCCCGCTCGCATCAACTTGACGAGGCCAGGGCCACTGAACCCCACCACTGTAAGTGGGCTGTGGTGTTGGTGCACTTAAATTGAACCTGATACTCACTAGGTGCACCCCCATGAGCCGCCCCCACCGGGGGTTCCGGCCCACGGTGGGCGTCGGAGCTCGCGACCGGAATCGAGCTCTGGGATCACCCCCGACTGCTCCCAGCCTGAACATCAGGTCGAACAGGGAGCTGCGAGATACCAGCTGGGGCCGGCCAGACCGTCTCAAGCAGCTCGACCCGGTTGGCCGCCCACTGAAGCATAGCGGCCGGCAAGGTAACCGGGGTCGACAAAGGGGCCCCTGTTGAAGAAAGAGTAGCACCCCCCTGAAGGAGGCTGTGCAATGCCCGGGGATGCTTCCAGCACTGCTATCCGTGCTAACAGAGCATCCACTGCCCCAGAGCCCCCAGTACAAAGCGGGCCAGTGGGCTGGACGGCCCACTAGTCAGTTGAGGAAAAGGCAACCCAAAGGAGAGCCAGGGCCAGAATAGGGCCCTGCCCAAAACTCTGGCCCATTGGGGGCCGGAGGAACAGTGGGTTGGACACCCGCACCAGCCCCCCCCCCAGGCTGCCCTGTCCCATGCCCGGCAAAGGTGGGCCGAGGGCCGAAGCCCCGGAGGGGCCGGCCTGTAGCTGACCAGCTACCAAGCTGGAACCCGGCTGCCAAGTGGTAGCCTGACCAGCCCCACTGGTACCAGTGGGCAAGGCTGGCAAATTGCCCTGCCGTGGGGGTGCAGCCCTGATCCTTCGACCCAAAGGCTGGCCCCCATCCGACGCAGGGCCGGTAAAAGTTCTTCCCCTTGGCCGCGGCTTCAGCTCCGGGGCCTTCAGCTTGGGAGCCATGTCTCCCTAGGAGAAGAAAGTCGCAGTAGGATCCCTATCCAGGGATCGAACTCCTAGCGTTGAAGCACCGCGGCAGCCAAGCAATCCAAGGCTCCAGGTGCTTCGATCCTCCTTGCAATAAGGAAAAACAGCGACGGAGAAAACTTCTCCTCTCCGTCGCTATTTCTAAAATGGCAGTTCGTCTGCCTCATGGCCACCCCTTTTATAGAGGGGTGGCCACACCCCCTAACTCACCCGGATGTCTGAGTCCGGGTGGGGTGGGGGCCCGCAAAGAGCGCGGTGGCCATTTTGGCGCCGCACTTTCATTCTTTCTTCTGGCTAGTTCTGCTCTCTGATCAGATGACCAAGATAGATGTAATAGTTGACCTGCTCAATGAGTTCATCCCTGATTCATATTTGGAAATTCCACTGGTTGCTTGATAGCATATATTTTGTCTTCATGCAATTCATTTTTAAGCCAACTTTCCTCCTTTCTGTGTCAAGCTCACAATTCTTCATCAGACTAGGAAAACACATCTGGCTACTTTAAACCTTGCAAATCCAATGGAGTTGTCATACATTGAAAATGACTTGGTGGCTTGTAAATTAATCCACACGTGATCTTGATTATTTTCCTTAAATCTAGCAAGCCAGAAATTCCCCACTTGCCAACAATTGTTACACTCTGGTATGTGCATTTGCCAATCATTCTATTATCTGTACAGTAAAAGCACCGTGGAATCTTAAAAGGTATGTGCCTGTGTGTAGAGAGAGAGAGGAGGTTTCAAATTCCCTACATTTTGTTATCAAAATTATGTTATTATATATTTTTAAGGTGTTAAGCACATGTAAATCATATGGAGCCCTAAGAATTATATTTGTGGAGGAAGCCACTAATTTATTTAAAAGCCAAACTACTTAATCATTTCTTTTATCTAAAAATCATTTGCCTTAGGTCCAGATTATTGCCTCCCAAAACCATATTCTTACAATCAGCTTTACACTAGTTAAATGTAAGGTTTGTGGAGAATCAGTAATTGTTCTTTAACAGGAAATATTTCCAAAGGGTGCCATTTAAAATTTAGTTCAGTGATTGGGAAATGTACAATAATCATATTGGAAAGATGGTGCTAGAAAGGATTTGCATTCGACTAGAAGGATCTAATTTATTTTGCATACATTAATATCCATTGCCCATTGTGAGTATTTCATTATCATAGAAATTAAAGACTACACAAAGAAATTAAAGTTTTAAGAGAAACCACAAGTCTGTTAAACTCTTCCTTTTCTTGTCTGCATAAATGTAATAAGATACTCCCACCTACCCCTTTTCTATGCGAGTGTGTGTGAATAATAGGAATGCTTTCCATAAATTACAGAGGAAACTTTGAAGACAAGCCACTAGCTCAAAACAACACTTTTCTTATTTCCATAGAAATTTGCATTCTGTACTTTTTTTCTTCATTGTCACAATAAAACAATAAAATTTATCCAACAGCCGTTAACTCCGATTAATTTGTAATGATCACTAACCACAGCCAAATGGAATTAAATGGAATTATGTTTTGGCCATCCTGTATTGGAAGAGGAGCCAGAATCTGACATTAATAAGAGATGGAATATGAGCCACTGTTTTTTGTATTCTTTTGAAAGGCAAACAAAATACCCGCAGCTAAGGAAAGTGCTTTGAAATGGTTAATTTCAAATAATATTGTTTACTATTAATTGGTGTTTTTTATAAATAACTAAAACATAACTAAATACTAATTACAATCTTGATGTAGTAAAGGATAACATCACCCATTGGGGGTATCATAAGGAACTCCCCTAGATGGGTATAAATATGATAAATAAATAAATAAATCTAACCATAATTATTTTAGGTAAAGGTAAAGGTTTCCCTTGCTCGAAAGCCAGTCGTATCCGACTCTAGGGTGCAGTGCTCATCTCTGTTTCTAAGCCGAAGAGCCAGCGCTGTCTGCTTCTGCAGACGTTTCCGTGGTCATGTGGCAGGCATGACTAGACACCGGAGCGCACGGAATGCTGTTACCTTCCCACCGAAGTGGTCCCTATTTATCTACTTGCAATTTCTTGCTTTCGAACTGCTAGGTTGGCAGGAGCTGGGATGAAGACGGGAGCTCATTTCCGTCCTGCAGTACTCGGGAATCGAACTGCTGACCTTCCGCTTCTATTTAAAAATATCTAGTCACTTTTGTATAACTAAAAAATACAGTCTTGTTTTTTCCCACAACATCAGGTGAAATTAAATTGCAGTCCTCTCATGCTTGAAACACCTCGCCAAATATTTCATGAATTGTCTCCCCTCCTCAATTTTGCACAGTTTAAGCTAATGTAGAGCTGTAGAGAACTCAAAATCCTGCATATTTTTTGCGCTTACGGTCAATTCTCTCACAAAGGTACTGCATTAGTGTGAATTTTGGATTTTGTTTTTAAAAGCTGTAACATTAACTTAGAACTGTAACTGCGTCTAATTGTTTTGTAAAAGTAACCTTCCAAGCTCTGGCTAAGGTGGGCAAAACAGACTTCCATGCACATACCTTTAACTGGCTAGGAAATAAAAAAGATGTGATTCTCCAGTCCTAATTCAGCAGCTGAGGATGTACACACACATTTCTCTATTTTTCATGAGGGAAAGATAAGGCTGTGTTTCATATCACTCATTTTGCATCCCATTTGAAATGTGAGATTGCAGCTTATTTTACAAGGTTGTGTTTCTAAGCCCCCATAGATCCACACACAACCCAAGGGCTTTGTGCCATCCATCCATTGTCAAATTAAGATATCTGAACATTGGGTGCCACGTCCTTTGATTTAGAAATCTATGTCCTCCACTGTTTCCACAGAGACGTGTTCTTGGTGACACAGTCCTTTCCTGCTATCTGAATCAGGCTTTTCACAATCTCAGTACAGCAGCTTTGACCACAAAGCAGCAGTGTTTAGTTCATTAACCAAGGAATGCAGAGTGGTATGCACGAAACCGGATCATTCACCCTTGCTTTTTCAAGCAGGGTTAATCTGCTCCCATGTTATCCACAGTGGAGAAGTATTTTGCCATGTCAATGAAGCTGTAACTAGGCTTGTTATTCTGTTTGTTTGTTAGGCCACATTGTGAAAGAGAAAGAGCTAGCCCATATTGCTTTGCACTTAACAAGGAAGGTTATGCCTCTACAGCAGGGGTAGGCAACCTATGGGCAATCCATGGTGCCAAATAATCCAGCCCCTGCCCTCGCTGCCGCCGCCGCTAACAGTGGGAGTGGACGCATTTACTGCCTTACCTCTACCCACAGATGCTCTCTAGAGGGAAGAAGGAAAAGAGCTAGATTTGAGAAAAAAGTCCCACAACTCATTCCTTAGGCCAAAAAAAGGTGCAAGTTGCTATAAAGGTTACGAATCTAGTAACACTTCAGCCTTGGACTGTCCCAGCAGCTTGGAAATAAGCTAAAGATCAAATGGCAGCAGTGACTTAAAAACACTGATGTACATTATTGTACTAATATTCCTTTTTCTTGCAAAGTGAAGAAAAATGAAGCAGTCACCTCATGTGGCAGATATTATAGGAGTACAGTGAACTATTGGAGCACTCACCTCTGCTCTTTGTGTTTTATGAAGCCCCTTCAGCTATCTTGTCCTGAGGTTTGCAGAAAAAGACCTTTTATCATAAGTCTGTGTTCATACCACTGCCATACCGAGAGCCCACCTGTAACCTGCAGTTACACCCCCTGTCTCCTGCTCATTAGCAACCGTTACACAGAATCATCCTGCATCTGATCCTGGAGAGGATATACAGCCATTCTAGTTGGTACCCATAAGTAGTCCACATCATTTAAAAAAGTAAAATAAAATCCAGATAACTCTGTGGCGGAATTCTATATGAGGAATGGGAAAATGCCATTTTATTTCTTCATCAGTAACAGCAAAATGCATTGGACCGATCCAGGAAAGCTGCTTCTCTAAATGCCCTCAGTGTTTAAAAAGGCAAGATCAAAGATGTTTAAAGATTTGCCTGAGGCTACTTCATGTGTTGATGACAACAGCTCAGTAAGATACCTGCAATTCTCAATTAAAGTTCGCAACTAAAGGTCTGTCTGCATAATTCTGATGACTAATTATGCAACTGGTTAGGGTTGTAAAGGCTTCTCCTATCAAAAGGCCCCATACAGAAAATAAAAGAAATGTATTCACAGCCATAGGTGGTTCACAGCTGCAACAGGAGGCTCTTCATCTGAAATTTTAGAATGAGTTGCCCCCTTTATCCATCCAAAGGTCATTGTTATTTATACCTACAACTGTGCTTCATCCTTTGTACACTGGAAGCAGGTTTTGATGTTGGAATAACATTTTGGAAATAAAATCTTATCTAAGTCTGTCAATTACACCTTCCGTGTAGTGAACGCATGTTTCCTATCAGTAATTGAAATTGCTTAAACAATCCACAGTGACAGTTCCTGTATCTTCACACATTCAGTTTCTATTGTTTTTCCTCTGACTTAAAGCAGCAGGCTGATATTTATCTCAGAGGAGGTGAAGCACCTGCTGCTGAGAGTCATAAATGTGTCTTCACTGGAGCTTGGAACTATTCATGCACATTTGAACACTTAGATATAGTAACAGCAAGTGGCATAAAGATTGGGTAGTTAAATACTTTGGGAAGTCAGTAGATGCCACTATCAGTGTCTATTAGGGGTGAGAAAAACTTGAAAACCAGATTGTCATCCCATTACAGAAGGTGAGTATTGCCGTTTGTGCCACATTTCTTCATACTTTAGACCACATTTCTTCATGCTTTAGAACCTACAGCCCATGGGCTGGATCCGGCCTGTAGCACCAAATAATCTGGCCCCCATCTTTGCTACAGCCGTCCCCATAGCCACCCCTGTAGCTTCACCTGCAATCACCCATGGACTCATTTACGGCTGGATATGTGTCTTACAACATCTGCCCTGCTATGGAGCGCTGTTAGAGACACATCAAGCCACGCAGAGGAGACAAGGATTGAGGTAGTGGCAGTAGTGGCGGTGGTGGTGGTGGCAGCGGTGGTGGTGGTGGTGGTGGCAGAAGCAGCTGCTGGAGTGAGGGCTAGATAAGAACATAAGAACAGCCTTGCTGGAACAGGCCACAGCCCATCCAGTCCAGCATTCTGTCTCACACAGTGGCTCACCATTTGCTTCAGGCTATTCCCAAGCAGATGCCTTCACCTGCTTAGGATTCCCTAGAAATGGCATGGGCAGATATCCTGCCTATCTCTCCCACCCAGAGGTTGTCCTTAGGTATCCATAATTATAGCCATTGATCCCATTGTCCTCCATGAACTTGTCTAATCCTTTCTTAAAGCTGTCAAGACTGACAGCTGTCACCACTTCTTCTGGCAGGGAGTTCCATAGACCAGTAATCCTCTGGGTGAAAAAGTACTTTCTCTTATTTGTTTGAGAACTAGTACCCAAAAGTTTCATGGAGTGCTCCCTAGTTCTAGTGTTGTGCGATAGGGAAAACAGTTTTTCCTTATCTACTTTGTCCAAACCGTGCATGATTTTATAAACTTCAATCAGGTCACCTCTTAGACGCCATCGTTCAAGACTGAAAAGGCCCAACCGTTGCAGCCTCAGATGGTAAGGAAGGTGTTCCAGTCCCCTAATCATTCTGGTTGCCCTCCTCTGCACTTTTTCCAACTCCATAATATCCTTCTGGAGGTCTGGCGACCAGAACTGTACACAGTATTCCAGATGGGGCCTCACCATAGATTTATAAAGAGGCAAAATGACACTTGCTGACTTATTTTCTATACCCTTCCTAATGATCCCTAGCATTGAGTTTGCTTTTTTCACTGCTGAGGCACACTAGGTTGACACCTTCATTGAGCTGTTCATCAGGACACCAAGGTCCCTTTCCTGGTTTGTCGCAGAGAGTTCAGTCCCCATCAGTTTATAAATGTAATTGGGGTTCTTTGCTCCAACATGCATCACTCTGCACTTACTAATGTTGAAACGCATTTGCCACTGTTTTGCCCACTCCCTCAGTGTCAAGAGATCCCTCTGGAGCTCCTCACAATCTCTCACAGTTTTCACTACCCTGTATAATTTAGTGTCATCAGCAAATTTGGCTACCTTGCTATTTACTCCTACTTCTAGATCATTTATGAAGAAGTTGAAAAGAAGGAGTCCCAGTACTGAACCTTGGGGGACCCCACTCTTTACTTCCCTTCACTTGGAGAAGTGTCCATTTAGATGAGTTGGCGCCACAGGCTGAATCCAGCCCATGGTTCGTAGGTTGAGAACCCCTGCTTTACATGATTCATACATATGCACACACAAACATGTACTAGACAGAATAGACTATGAATGTGTGTGTGTAATTCTTATTGCAATGTATCAAATAGCAGTCACCAATAATTCTTTAGTATTGTTCTGCAGTTTGCCATTATAACAGAACATAATTGCAAAGAGATTTCTAAGCCCCTGTGTACATTTCATAAAGTTGTGTTTGATAACTCCTCTCATGAGCTTTACAGCAATAAAAATATATATGTGGCTCTACTCATGAGCCATAAATAACCTTGGATTGTAATCATGGAGACCGTGGGAGTTCTGAACTCTGAAGCCACTGAGAAAAATGTTTGTAATGTTTGACATTTGTGAATCTGTGCAAGAAGCACAGTCAGATGCTGAACAAGTTTCACTATAAGCTTTAACAACCCAAAAAAAGGCAATAAAGAGAAAATACTGTGATGCTGACCTTCAACCAAAGTGTTTGCATTTCTTTCACGACTTCTCATGACTTCTAAGGTCAATGTAATTGAAACAAGCGCTGATCTGCACTTTTGCTGTGAACCCATAAAATATGGCACAAAGTGTATGTTTTGTGTGTTTTTCTGATTTTATTTCAATCTCCCTAAGTATTTTACTTGGCCATTCCCTCCCCCAGATAATAAAATATGGTCTACTTCAAGGCTTCATGCTGCCAATAAAATTCTGAAACTTTAAAAATAAAATAAACAGGAATATAATTCCATGGTTTATAGCTACAATATGTAATGCTTCAAAACATTTACAGTGTTTTCTGGTACTCATATGGAAATGTAATTATTAGTTCCTACTAAAAATGATCCTGAACACTATAATCTGATCTCTGATTCTGGTTACTGATTAGAGACAGACCTGATTGATTCTGACATGGAAGACTGCCAGGAAATCTGGTGATCTCCACAAAGGTAGCCATAACTGACAGCAGCAGGCTAGAGAGACCAGAGGTTTAATATAATGGCTGAAATTTTGTTATGCAGTTATGAGGATGGCATAACTTTTGGGAGCAAATTGCTGTAAGTTAAGAACTTTCCATAGACGTTATCTGTCTTATATTGAGTGATGCATCTCAAAGTGCAACAGAGGATGTCTAAGGACACAACAATTTGCTTCTGAAAGCTCTGGTGTTTAGATATCTGTGCAACAGGATTTCGGCTAATATAATATAATGTGGTATAATATAATACCACGGCCAGAATCTTCTTGTGTATCTATGCAAATGTTGTAAATTTTGGAGATAAATTGCCCCGAATTAACACATTTCAGTATTTTTTTGAAGGAGTAGCCTTTTTCGTCTGTACAAGCATATCAGAGGGTAAACAAAATAAGACAAAAAACTGTTGTGGCACCTTAAAGACTAACTCCTGTATTTTAATGTTAGCTTTCGCTGACTAAGTCCACTTCATCAGACATCAATTTATACATATCAGGTACAGAGAGAGATACACAATGGTTGGTTGGCATAACATATAGGTTTGCAAATCTGTGTGCTATTTACAACCAGCAGTAACAGAAGATCCCTAATTGGGGTTAGATTGATTAAAGTGAAGCTTGGTTCTGTTGAGTTGTACATGTTTAGTGGATGCAAAATAAACATTCTGGCATTACACATTTGCTAATGAGTTAATTGAGGATTTTTATTTAATTTAATTAATTTAATTTTTCAATTTTTATGCTGCCCACTCAGGCAAGCTCGACACAGGTTGCTGTGTGTGAGACAGAGACAGAGGTCAATCACTCATCCTGCTGTCAACTGTCCCGAGAACCACCACCACCCCCTTTTAAAAGTTTGTTCTGTAAAGTAAATTACAACCTCTTAGTTGTGGCATTTTAAATTTTATAATATCCTAGAAACCCTTGACTAATATTCAAACCTTTAAGATGGGTGTCCAGCATAAGTATATATTTTATCCCTACTGTCTCTCTCTGGATCATTGTTTAATAATTTTTCTGTTCCATAATGGCAACTTTCAAGTCCTGTGCAGAGTGTCCAGGTAGATTAAAATGATTTGAAACAGAATTCTGTGTATTGCCATTCATGATATCTGACTTGTGTCCATTAACTCTTTTGTGAAGAGATTGTCTTGTTTGTCCTATGTAGAGTGCAGAAAGGTATTTCTGGCAAAAGATGGCATACATCACGTTAGCCGAGGAACAATTAAAACTGCCTTAAATGTTGTATGGGACATTGATGGGTCCAGTAATTGTGTTGCCCGAGTAAATGTGTGTGCATCAGGGTTTGTAGCAGGGTTTAGTTCCCATCTCTGTTTCACTATTGTGTGGTCTTTTATGCGTTAATAGTTGCTTGAGATTGGGAGGAGTGTTATTGTCTGTAAACAAGTAAAAGTCTCCCACCAAGCGCTTTGGAGAGTGAAGTATTCAGTGGGTTGAAGATCTTTTATTATGCTTGTGAGAGGTTTTAGTTGTGGTCTGAAAGTGACAACCAAAGGTGTTTTCCCTTCTGGGCCTGTCTTGCAGTAGTTTGGTTCTTAGTATTCATCTTGCTTGGTCAATCTGTTCTTTCATCATACTGGATGGATATTGTAGTCCAATAAATGCATTTTGTAGATCCTTGAGCTTAGAATCTCTGTCTTGTGGTTTCTGAGCAAATACAGTTGTACCTGAGAGCTTGGCTGAAGACAATTGATTTTTAGTGTGTTCTGGATGAAAGTTGGAGGCATGCATGTAAGTATATTGATCAGTGGGCTTGTGATACAGTGTGGTAGTGAGATGTCCATTTTGTAGCTTCACAGTGATGTCTAGAAATTTTACTGGTTGCGTAGACTGGTCCAAGTTGAGGTTGATATTTGGGAGAAAGTTATTGAAATCCTGGTGGAATTTCTCTAAGGTTTGTTCAAATAAAATTAATGTTATCAATGTACCACAAATAAAGAAGTGATTTATGGGAGGTCCAGTTGAGAAAACATTGTTCTAGATCAGTGATGGCTAACATTGGCACTCCAGCTGTTCTTGAACTTCAATTCCTAGAAGCCCTGATCAGCAGGAGTGCTGACTTGAGCTTCTGGTAATTAAAGTCTAAGAACACTTGGAGTGTCAAGGTTCGCCATCACAGTTTTAGATCATACAACTCAGTATGCAACTGATAATGTACAGTGTATGGCCATTTCTTAACTTGGAGCAATCCCCTTCTAAACGTTACACTGTTTATGTTGTGCCTGTATAACTAGGCAGGAGTTCAGGCTTGTACAATATAATATAAGGCAGTTTCCTATTTTCCCATATGGTTATAGCATATTGATTGACATTTGATACGTGAATACCATCCATGTTGATCTGGCCTAAATTGTTTGTCTTTCAAATGGCAACTTGCTCATTTTGAATCAGTTTGTAGCCACCTGTATTGATAGACCAGCAGAAGCAGGAAGGAAGCTGCTAGCTATCTCTTTCAAAGGTAAAGAAAAAAGTCCACATACCACATCAAATGTCACCCTGCTTACCTCATTGTTCTCTAAAAGTTATGAATCTGCTCTATCTTTCAGAAAATTTACAATGAAAATGTAACTTTATATTTTAATCAATTAAAGTTTTTTTCTTCCTTTTTAAGAGAAGCATTTGCTAATCTAGAAACGGAGATAAACAGCAGTGGCATCATTTAACAAAACTCTATTGTTACTCTAACAATACAACCCTAGAAGGCAGCTTTCTGATGTATGAATTGTACTGCTTTTATTGTCTTTCTGAGATATCGATAAGTTTCACTTAACAAAAGCACCTTGCTGATCGCAATTGCCAAGCCATTGATTATTCTCAACTACTCCTGCATTATTTTTCTTGCATTTTCTAGGCAAATAAAAATCCCTGCAGTGAGACAGCACTAGAGGACCGAGGATGATAAATTCTTTTGTTGCTGAATGTCTTGCTTTGAAATTTTCCATTGGGATGGAACCAGCACTTGCTTGTTCCTCTGCACACTTTCTGTTAATCTTACCCATTGGATACCATCTACTTCAAGGGTTGCCAACCTATGGCCCACACCCAAAAGTGTAAGCAGGCACATTTGTAAAACGCACCCGCACATGCACAAACACGCCTGCAGCTGTCGTAAACAGCCATAAATGTGCCTGCTTCTGGTTCCGCAGGGCATGGTCCAGCCTGCTCAGCTGATCCGAGGGCATAGGCAGGCCCACGGTGCAAAACGGTTGGCCAATCCTGATTTACTTCCTTGCCCAGACACATGCACAAACTGAGATTATTGTATAATCTTTTGAGTTTTGGAACAATGTTTCCTTTGAACCTCTATATATTAAGCAAAGAAGTACGTTAGTATATCCCGGATACGTCCCCCCCCATGACCCATCCCCCTAAAAATGCACCTGGCCCTACCTTGCACATCCCATCATCCACAGAAGGAAGGACCACCACAGTGCCCATCATCCAAAGACGTTACAACCGGGCACCTGGAAAAACATCAATTTTGCTGGTGTGCATGCACATGCACACACCAGCACAAGGCCATCACAAATGGATGCCCACAGCTGGTGCGCCCGCATCACCAGCAGCACACCTACATCAACAGTGGCCGCCACTGGCTGCCACACACACGCCAACCGACAACGGTCCTAATGGGAACGTGTGCTTGCGCATGCAAGCATCACCTCAGTGCACCCCCCACCCACCCTGCACAACATCCAGAATCCCAGTACTGCCAGAGAAGAAATAGCCGGCAGTCAGGTAAGCCAAAAAAAACCCCACAAACCCTGCCCGGCCAAAGGCGGGCACCTCTGCTAGTTCCTTATAAAACTCTGCTAGCAAACCATCTTCATCTGGTCCTGCCCCTTCCCATTGTTCTTTTCTCTATGCCCTCTGCAGAAGATACATTCTTGCTAGCAAGTAGCTTCTACACATCAGCAAGAACTCTGGAAAGTTGGTTGCTTTTTCACATATAGCACCTACATATGAGCAAGAACCTCTCCTCTGCTACTTTCTACACATGTTTATTCTAAGTAATGCCTGAATGGATCTGTAGTCTTCAAATCCACATCTAAACTGAAAATAAATATCATCTATATTATGTCTTCTATGTCCAGGTTGATTTTTAAAATGCAACAAAGAGATATTTCCCTCATAACTCTCAAAAATATAATGGTACAATTACACTATATAAGTCTATATTATAATTTAATGCACTTTAGCCATATACTCCTCTGGTTATCGCAGTATCTTTGTTTATGTGTAATTGTGGACACCTTCAATGAAAGCAACAACACTGTTGCTAATGTACATCACAATTAATTATGTGGCTCACTAAGTGAGTTTCCAGCTCAAGTGGCTAAGACACTTACTGGAAAGTGGCAGATCAGCATTTCGATACCCAAATACTGCAGGACGGAATGAGCTCTCGTCTTTCTCCAAGCTCCTGCCAAACTAGCAGTTCGAAAGCAAGAAATTGCCTGTAGATACATAGGGACCACTTCGGTGGGAAGGTAAACAGCATTCCATGCATTCCGGTGTCTAGTCATGCCTGCCACATGACCACAGAAACGTCTGCAGAAGCAGACAGCTTTGGCTCTTTGGCTATGAAACAGAAATGAGCACTGAATCCTAGAGTCGGATACAATTGGCTTTTGAGCAAGGGTGACCTTTACCTTTACCTTTCCTGCTTCAGCATTATTTAATGGGGTCAATGTTTGATATGTAGTAATGTCTGCAGCCCAGAACAAGAATTATTTCAGAAAAGAGGCTAGGACACCAAGTAAGAGAATTAAATTGATCAATTTAGAGTCAAATATGATTAGCTTTTGAACAAGGGTGACCTTTTCCTTTCCTGATTTGATGCAGACCCTGGCCGCTGACACGTACAACAAGAGCAAAGTAGAGTTATCTGAAGCATGCTGTTGTTTTATAGACGACATCTGCCTGGATAGGGTTACCATAGTTCCCTCTCACAAAAACGGGACAGAAGTAAAGGTTTCCTTTGCTCGAAAGCCAGTCATATCCGACTCTAGGGTTTAGTGCTCATCTCTGTTTCAAAGCCAGAGTCAGCGCTGTCTGCTTCTGCAGACATTTCCGTTGTCATGTGTCAGGCATGACTAGACACTGGAGCGCACGGAATGCTGTTTACCTTCCCACCCAAGTGGTCCTTATTTATCTACTTGCCATTTCTTGCTTTCGAACTGCTAGGTTTGCAGGAGCTGGGACAAAGACGGGAGCTCATTTTGTCCTGTTTGTGTAATGACGCCACAAGAAAAGGCACGCAGCGCCCCTGCCTCTTTCTTCCTTGTTCACTGCTGCTAACTGCTGCCACATACTGGTGGTTCCAATGGAAGTGCATGAAAAATGTGTGGATTTTTTTTCCAAATCAAGTGGTTTGAACCGTGAATTTTCAATGTTTTTAATGGACCCATGTGGGACAGTTATAAAATGTGAAAATCACAGTTTTCTGTGGCATATGACAACTCTATGCCTGGATAACCTGATTGTGTAAAGCCAATTCTCCTTTGCTGATGGTTTCCGTCTTTCCTTCTGGTTACATCAGATACAAGATCACTTTTAAAAGCTATGATGTCAGTCCTAACTTATACAAGCATTCTATCAACACCCACTCAAGATGCTCCAGCCAGGCTAAGTCCCCTTCTGTTCTCACATATTTGAGCACCAACTTAACCCAAACCCACTCAAAACTAAACTGTAAAAGAGAAGGAAAGCATGACTAATTGATCTTCTGCTGGCATTCTGCTGGCTTCTACACACAGAACTGTTTGAATTTGCTGGAGGATGTAAGATTAAAACAAACCCCTAAGAGATCAAAGAGATCAAAGTTTGACTCTTTGACAAAGAGTTTGCTGCAGCTGTAGCAACTGAATCTTTTTTTATTTTTTAATGCGAAAGAGAATATGATAATTTTAAAGTACATTTAATTTTGATCAGGTATTTGGTTTTGTTTATTTAAAAAACTTGTTTAAAAATATCTGAAAACTTTCCCTAAATAGTCTTTTAAAAAAATCCAACTTGGTTCTGAATCCTTTAAGCAGAAGATGTAAACATTATGATCAAAGAATTCAGTGATCAGTCGCAATGAAGTACAAGGGCAATGTTGTTTACTTGGTTAAAAATTGTTCTTAAAGTGTAATTATGGTCCTTAAAGTGGTCAAATGTGCAATTGTACAAATAAAATCTGTACCTCTACAGAATAGCATTTGGAAAAATTCTATAATACAGTAAATCCATCAGCCTCATCATGTGTGTATCACAAGATTTGTGTAAGAAAAAGAGCACTCATAAATACATTTCAATGGAAATGTCCAAGGATTATACTCATGGCTGAAATATAATGAAGGTGTTACAGATGTGCAAGGAGCTGCTTGTATTTAATAGTTTTAGCATGACTTGATGTTCTCCTGTTTTCATGTTTCAGTGTTTGAGATCCTATTGCTTTAGCATTTGCCATGTAAAGCTGATAACATAATTGGGTATGGATTCCTCCCTCCCCTCCCCCAAAATTAAGAATTTCCAATTCTTCCAAAAGCCCTGAAGCTCTCTTATGAACTCTTTGATCATAGGGAAACAATGGGAGGGAATACAGAATTGGAATTCTTTAATGTCCAAAAAAGATCTGGCTGAGTCTTTAGGCCAGGGGTTCCCAATTTACAGCCCGTGGGTCAGACCCAGATGCCATTTAATCTCGCCCATCACTGTCTCCCTGTACCCGGAAATGGAAGTGGGCACATTTATGTAAGCCATAAAATGTGACTGCACATGCACAAACACGCCGTTGGCTGATGTAGACATGGAAGTGGGTGCATTTACAACAGACGTAAATGCACCCATTTCAGCTTCCGGGGGTATCATCTGGCTAGCTCAACTGTTCCAGGGGTGTGGTTAGGCTCACAGTGTAAAAGGGTTGACCACCCCTGCTTTAGGCCATCAGTTCTACAATAGGATTTCAGACATAACTACATATTTTATGGAATTTTGATTATTTGATTACATGGTGAGTGTTTGAACATATCCAATCTTCTATGAATTTTTTGTGTGGGCATTATACATTAAGGTTAAGAATAAATTAGATTATGGGAACAGGCAGAAACAAAGATAAATTATTTTTTTCAAAAACTCCAAAGAGCAAGTTTAGTACACTTAAAACTTGCTTTTACATGGCTGTCTATGTGGAGTGATTTGTACATGCTAGTGCATTAGGGTGAGCCTAATTTCAGCAATTCTGTACCACTACACACAGGAAGTTTAATTCCTTGGTGATTTACCATAGTGTGCACTGGGGAAAAAATCCAGTTTTGTCATTCTGTGTCACTGCTGAAACCAATCCAAACTTCTGTCATTTTGATAATGAGCTCATGTGAAATTACAGCCGTTTGACAACAATTTATTATTTATGTATTTATTTATTTATTTGGATTTATATCCTGCCCTCTGACCCTTGGGCAACTCAGGGTGGCGCACAGTCACATAAATATTATACATATTTCCTTAAAAATTTAATAAAAATAATAAAAAGAAATTAAAAACTATAAAAAAAACATTCCAAATATAAAATGATCCTCCATTCCCCACCCATCAGTAAAACGGGACCTATAATTCTAACAGAGCCAACGAGTGGGAGTCAACACCCTGTCAGCTCCCCATACTTGCCCTGCCAGCCAGGTTTTCAGCCCTTTCCTAAAGGGCTGCAATTCTGTCTGCAGCCGTAGGTCTGCTGGCAGGAGGTTCCACAGAGTTGGGGCGGACACGGAGAAGGCCCTTCTCCTTGTGCAAGAGAGGCGAGCCCCTCTAACTGATGGAACACTGAGAGAGCCCCTCCGGTCCGCCCTAGCAGAGCAGGCAGACTCTCTTGGGGTGATGCAGTCTGTAAGGTAACCTGGCCCACTACCATGAAGGGCTTTAAAGATCATTACCAGCACCTTGAATTGCACCCGGAGACAAACTGCTAACCAGTGCAGCTCCCGGAGCAGAGGCGAGGCATGGACATAGTGCCTGCACCCCATCACTACCCGAGCCGCCACATTCTGGACCAGCTGCAGCCTCCAAATTGTCATCAAGGGCAGCCCCATGTAGCGTGCATTGCAATAATCAAGTCTGGAGGTAACCAGCGCATGTGTGACCATGAGCAAGGAATCCCTATCCAGGAGCGGGTGCAACTGGCGAATTACACAAATCTGTGCAAAGGCCCTCCTGGCCATGGCCACCACCTGTTCTTCTAGCAGCAGGCGTGCATCCAAGAGGGCCCCCAAGTTGTGCATTGGGTCTGTATGGGGCAGAGTAGCCCCATCCAAGACCAAGAATGGCAGCTCCCGGGATAATGCGGGACCCCGAACCCACAGCCACTCAGTCTTGCTAGGGCTCAGCTGTAACCCATTGGCCCCCATCCAGACCCCCGCAGCCTCGAGACACCCAGACAGGACGTTGACAGCATTGCTTGGGTCCCCACGGGCCGAGATGTACAACTGGGTATCATTCGCATACTGATGGTACTGCACCCTGTGGGAATGGATGATCTCACCCAGCGGCTTCATGTAGATGTTAAATAGGAGAGTAGAAAGCACCGAGCCCTGAGGCACCCCATATTGGAGAAGCCTAGGGCTGGACTTCTCACTCTCCAACCACACCGACTGGGTCCAGCCCTCCAGGAATGAGGAGAACCAAGACAGCACAGTGCCCTGGATCCCCAACCCTTTGAGCTGTCCCAGAAGAATACCATGGTCAACAGTATCGAAGGCCGCTGAGAGGTCAAGGAGAGCAAGGACGGACGGATGACAACTGTCCCGCTCCCTCCAGAGATCATCCATAAGCATGACCAATGCTGTCTTAGTACCAAGCCTGAATACTGACTGAAAGAGGTCCAGATAATCCGCTTCATCCAGGACCCCCTGCAGCTGACGTGCCACCGCCCTCTCCATTACCTTCCCCAGGAAGAGGAGGTTGGAGACCGGTCTGTAACAGAGAGGATGGCTGGATCGAGGGAAGGCATTTTTAAGGAGGGGGTGCACCAAAGCATGTTTTAAAGGTGCAGGGACCACCTCCTCCCGTAATGATGCATTAATTATTTCCCTGACCCAGCTACCTGTCTCCTCCTTAGAGGCTTTCCCTAGCCAGGAGGGACAGGGGTCCAATGGGCACGTAATGGTGTGAGAAGCTGCAAGGAGCCTGTCCACTTCATCAGGGTCCACCAGGACAAACTGATCCCAGATGAGCTAGTAAGACTGCGCTCTGGTACCCTCCTGACCCTCTCCAACCATGCCAGGACTGAGCCCCGAGTGAATCCGATCAATTTTCTCTGCCACATGGTCAGCAAAGTCCTCAACCGAACCCAGACAACCAGTCACCACGGGCCCCCTACCTAGGAGGGACCTGGTCACCCGAAAGAGGGTGGCTGGGTGATTATCAGCGGAGGCAATAAGAGTGGTGAGATATTGACGTTTCACTACCCTCATGATAGGCCCTAATAGTGGCTCTAGCAAGTGTTCGATCAGTATCCTTCTGGGTCAATGGTCATTGCACCATTTCTCAAAATCCTGTACTGCTAGTTAGCTTTAATGGAGAGTCCAACAGACTTCCCTAGTAGGGAATTCTAAGTAACATACAAAAAAAAATCTCAGGTTACCATAAGATGGAGCCATGGTAAGTTAGAAGTGGATTATCACTTCTAGAATGTTGTACGCTAGATACACTCTTAGGTAAAGGTAAAGGTTTCCCTTGCTCGAAAGCCAGTCGTATCCGACTCTAGGGTGCAGTGCTCATCTCTGTTTCAAAGCTGAAGAGCCAGCACTGTCTGCTGCTGCAGACATTCCCGTGGTCATGTGGCAGGCATGACTAGACACCGGAGCGCACGGGACGCTGTTAGCTTCCCACCAAAGTAGTCCCTATTTATCTACTTGCAATTAAGAATTACAGAAAATGTGTTTAAATACCTAGTAGCAATCAGTAAGAGGATGTGATAGCTTCTTATTCTTTGTTTTCTTGACCTTTGAAAGAAGCAGCCAATGAGTTAGAATGGGGAGGGAGAAAACTGTGAATGTGATTGCATCATGCTATGTCTTTCTGAAGTAGACATTAGTGGAAATATACAAGTGGAAGATGAAGGTAGACTTTAGTCCAATGCTAAAAGATGTAATCAAGATTACATTAATATTGAGTTAGGAAGGAAGCTCCTTGTCAGAGATAAATACACCTAAAGCATGTCAGGACTACTTCAGTTGCTTTCATCATTTTCCAGAAAAAAACAAATAACAGGAGACATGGAAGAAAGAGTTTTGGCTTTCATATTCCCTAAGATCTTGGACTTGACTGGTTAATATCTGCATGAATTCTATGTTTTATGGTTTCTTTCTCCACAGATGTGAATTAGGAGGAGTCATAGGTTTCTACAGAAGAGTTGAAGTTTTCTTGGCTGACAGCAGAGGATTACGAAAGAGATATATAGAAATGATGTGCTATCAGATGGCAATAAGATTTTTTAAAATTAGGAGCTTTCTCAACTGGAAAATGTAAGATCAAACTCTTGTTTGCAAAATCTATGACAACTACATCTGTGTTATTTAGTACTCCTTGCCCCCAGCAACTACTCACCTTTAACAGATTTTTAGAGTTAATTAATCTGGGCTATCAAGATTGCATTACATATGATTAAGAGTAATTAAATCAGGAGCAATAATATCTTTAAAATATTCCCATAGATCATCCTTTTCCCAGAATGATCCATGGGAAAAGGTCAAAATGAAATGTATTTCTTACTTCTGTAACTTTACTTACATTTATAATTCCAATTACTTTACTTGGCTTGATGGAGACTAACCCAAACATTTTCCAACATGTTTTAAACCTCCCAAATGTAACGGTTCTATGAAAGTTATTTTGATAGGTAGTTTTGTTTTAGGAGACAACCGTAGGTCCTCCGAACAGATTGCTTGAAACAGCATCAGTTGTTTCTACAGCAGAAAAGTCTTTCCACTTCCAACTCATTCCAAAAGGAACCATACGCCTTATTGCCATATGTTTACAACTCAAGGGACACTGAGCTGAACCATCTGTGGCCTGTATTGTATGCACTTATATCTTTAAATTCAGCAGGGAACAGATGGAAAGGCTGGCAAAGTTAGCTGCTTCAGCCTGAGCTTTACATACCTGACATTTCATTAGTATGCCTGAAATTTTTCATTTTCATAGCTAACCATGTAAAATATGAAAATCATATAGTCTATAAATATAATGGGGAAAATTATTTTTATTTCTGAAATTCCTTAATCTGACATTTAGAGAGCTAACAAATTTCCTAGGGCAAAATTGTCCCTTTCGTACTTACACATAGCTCTAATTGAACTTAATGGCATTTGAGGGTGAGTATTTGAGGGATGCTTTGCCCTCTAGTTTCTAAATAGAATATTAAGGCCAAATAAAGGTCGAAGTGACATGCCCGTGTACAGTGAAAAAAATACGAGTGAGTGCTACATTTCATTTCTTTCAAACAAGACCCTACAATTCCTTTTGTGTTTTTACTGAATTAAAATAATAATGGTTAGTAATTTCTCCATCAATATATTCATCTCCTATAGAAGATGTGAAGATACAATTTTCAAATTCCAGGTTCCTTCCACAAGCTCAGCCTATGGTGAAAGATGATAAGAACAGTAGTTCACTGATAGCTAGAAGGTCATAAGTTACTCATCCCATTCTGCTGCCTTTTTCATGTCTCCATCTTTTAAAGCCTTCACTTAAAGGAAAAGAAAATAACTACAAAATATGTAACAAGACAAATCAAAAGGCCATAAGAATAGATTCATGTATCAGTGGTAGACAAACATGTCTTTGTGTTACTTTTGCACTCATTTGTTTAAAATACGTTCTGTCTTATTTTTGTTACAATAATACTTACCGTATATACTCAACTACAAGTCATCCCGAATATAAGTCGAGGTACCTAATTTGGACCTCTAAAACTAGGAAAACAGATTGAACTGAGTATAAGTCAGGGGTGGAAAATGCAGCAGTTGCTGGTGAATTTCAATAATTAAAATACATGAAAATATAGTAAAATTAATTAATTTAGACATTTGTGTGGGATACATTTCTTTTTCATTCTCTCTTAGAAGGGCTTGCTGTTCTCTACATAAAAACACACAAACACCCAGATTTGTTTCATCTTTGAACATTTGTCAGGGCAGGTGCACATTTCTAACCTGGGCCTTTGCTTGGAGCACATCATTACATTTAAGGATTTTTCTGTTCCCTCACAGCTACATTTTCAATTTCTTCTGACCATTTGGATTCACAATTCACAAACTCATAGAATCATAGAATAATTGAGAAGAGGAGGCCTGTTAGGTTGTCAATGCAAGAATCCAAATCAAAGAATTAATGAGGCCAAATCAAAGCAGATATGACAGATGGTTGTCTAATTCTTCCTTGAATGCTTCTAGTGTTGGAGCGTTCACCACCTCTTGAGGCAGCTGGTTCCACTGTCATACTGCTCTAACAGTTAAGAAGTAGGGTGGCATTTATGTTAATATGAGATTGCTGGAGGTTATTGTCATCAAATATTACTATCCAAGATTGAATAGAAGTCCACCTAGTTTTGAGCTTTTCTCCTCTCTCTTAACAGACTACAGTGAGCACGTATAATTTTTTACATTTTCAAAATGGTCAGAATGTTTGAATGTTAGGTTAGAAAGGTATGGGAAACTTTCCTTTGTACATTTTGGTAAATGAATATATTTTAGGGTATAATCCAATTCACTCCAATAAAAATAGTAACCAACTTGAATCATTCTTATTCTTTAAAGTTTCTAGGAGAAAATATTTGATTTATTTCTACTTGGTAATGTTGTCTGCCAATTGAGAAATACATTATATTGCCAAATCTATTTATTCAAAAGTACCCCACTGCTGTCAATATGATGTAAAGTGAGTAACTGGGACCTTTATTCTTTTTACTCATTTGGGGTTAATTTTGTGCCATCACTATGTACCTGTTATTGGGGGCCACTGTAATAAAAAATTGCCATAAAATCATTCCACATATTTGCAAATTAATGGGCAAAGAAGTATGTTTATGAATTTAGGCATGCTTAAAAAGGCTTTCCTTACTGTATATGATGTTTCTGCCAAACAGATTTGTGGTGATTAAATATAAATATAAAACTACCCAAACATATATATGCAAGCTTTAAAAGGATGTCACACAAAGGAAGCTTAAAGAATAGTAAAACATTTATGTCAGAGGGCTTATTGACCTTTATGAATGTAGCAGTTAAGAGAGTTGATAAGAAAAATATAGATGTTTCACTAAAACAATTGTGCCCCCCCTTTTTTTTGCACCTCAAATATTTACTAGCTCTATTTTGTAATATTCAGGTCATTTACATGAGTGATTATGAGGCTTGTCCTTAAACACTTGCCTGTTGCCCTAAAGAAAATGTTTATGACTGGAGCAAGATAATTATATTCTCCTATTAAATACCACCCCTTCAGGCCTAGTTATTGCTGGGTGTAAATGTGCCACTTTATATGCAAATAAAATGCACTGAGAGTCAAATAATTTTTTTTGCATACAGCTACTGACAAATCAAATTATTACATTGTACATTAACTGACAGAACATCTTGTGGGATGAAGTGTTAATAGAGTTCAATGGGATGTTCCATATTGCTTTGCTCATAGGAAACCTTAGTCCCTTCTTTTATCCTTCTGCTGTACCAGCTGTGGGAATGGGATTTTGACCTGGTAGACCCTCCTTTTAATAAAGTGTTACTTGAGAACAGACTCTTTGAAGCACAGATTGTCTGTATAGACAGGTTGTATCTTTTGAGCTGACAGTGACTTTGTGTTTTTGTAAGAAATGTAATACATAAAGAAATCTGGAATGTCCTGGGCAGTCTAGATGTTCTATTTGTCAGAAGTTTGGATTTGAATGCAGTAAAAAAATTGTTGGAAACATCAGGTAGAGAAAGTTTTAGAAAATGAGAGAGTCAAGATTCTGTGGGACTTTAAAATTCAAACAAATAGCTATCTGACTCACAACACACCTGACATAACTGTTGTGGAAATAAAGAAGGTCTGGTTTATTGACATTGCTATACCAGGAGATGCACAAATTTAAGACAAACAACTGGAGAAAATCACAAAATATTGTGATTTGCAAATTGAAGTTGAGGAGGAAGAAAATACGTTGTTGTACTCCTAGTAATTGGAGCCCTCTTGGAGCAATACCTACAGGACTCCCTAGTTATATGGAAATTTTGGACCTTTTGGACTTGGACATCCTAACTCTTCCAAAAAAACCCACAAAAAACAGCTCTACTTGAAATGCATATATAATTAGATGTTACCTTAACAATTCTTAGGTCCATGGTTAGGGTTTGAACTGTTAATTTAATACCAGTCTTCAACGGTGAATCTAATGGTAGATTTGTATTATTATTATAATAAAACTGCTAACCCTATAGATCATTAAGTGCAGCTCCTGTCATGTAAGCACAGTGGAAATCAAATGTCCAGTCTCTGGCTCCAAAGCTAGAAACCTAAACCTCTGAGCTATCCAGCTTTTATCAGAAGTGATAAAAACTCTTGATATGCTGAAGGTACTACAATACTCATCTGCACATACAGAATATGTAGTAGGTTTACTATTCTTTAAGAGTTTGTATTAAAAAGCTCCAGTTCATTTATGCATCTGCTCTCCCCCCCTCCCCCAAGGTTTTCAGTTTTTTTCCTTGGGGAAATGGTTGAAGGACATGATTCTTTTTTTAGTAAAATCTGAATTCTGTCAGTCATGTCAAGTTTCCAGTTCTGAGATTTCCACATGTCACCTTGTACAGGCTTTTAAATGTAAGACAACATGCCGATAAACAGCAAAGCATCTACACACACGTTCATAAAATGTGGGTATAGTCTAATCATTCATGCCACCCTACCATTTAAATTAAAATCAAATTTTTGGGGAATGTTGTCAAGAAAGCAGTGGTGTGGCAGCTCCAAGGGGTCCTGGAGTAAACGGATTATCTGGATCATTTCCAGTCAGGTTTTAGGCCGGGTCATGGTAAAGAGACTGCATTGGTAGCACTGTTTGATCATCTCTAGTGAGAGCGAGATGGAGGGTACCCCCTCCATTCTCACTCTTCTTGACCTTTCAGCAGTTTTCGATACCGTCAACCACAGTATCCTGCTGGACTGGCTCCAGGGGTTGGGGATCCGGGGTACTGTGCTATCCTGTTTCACCTCCTTTCTGAGTAGCTGGACCCAGTCAGTGTGGGTGGGGGGCATGGAGTCTAGTCCAAGGCAGCTCACGTGTGGGGTGCCTCAGGGCTCAGTTCTCTTGCCCCTACTCTTTAACATCTACATGAAACTGCTGGGTGAGATCATCCAATCCTTGTGGGCTAGGCTGCTTACCTTCCATGCCTCCATGCATGGCCTGTCCTCCATCCCAGCCGGCACCGAGGCCTTTGCTGGTCGGGCAGGGGACACCAAAAGCAGATGGCCCAGCCAGCAACTGCTGTGCCCACCTGCTGTGGTGGAGGCCTTCGCTGGTCAGCAGGTGTGTCAGTTGCCGACTGGGGTGCCTGCTTTTGGTGCCCCCTGCCCGAACGGCGAAGGCCTCGGTGCCGGCGGGGATGGAGGACAGGCTGTGCCACAGAGGCACAGAAGGTGAGCGGCCTAGCCCACCGGCACATAGAGTTTGCTGGGGATGGCTTCCCTCTGGGAGACAAAGTGTCTCCCGGAGGGAAGTGGTTTTCGTATCAGCAGGTTTTTTAATGCACACGCTTGCTGCCCCGCCTCCTCCATGCTCACGGCCTTCAGCCTTATTGGCTGAGGGGCTGTGTGGCATGGAGGATGCTGGGAACCATAGTTTTTTTGTTCATCTTTGTGTGGTGGTTGCCCCACTCTCGGTGTCCGGACCCATGCGGTGATGCTCGCAGGGTCTTAAGGTAAGTGTGGGCGGCTCAGTACAGGATGTTTGGGCCGGGTGTGGCCGCTAATGCCAGACACGCACAGCCCAACCCTCTTTTTATCGGTAAAGATAGAGGAGTCGGGGGGGGGTACCTGATTGGGCTGATATCAAACATGACTAACACAATCAAATGTTACAAGCAGCATCATAAGATTTTATTGCCTGCATATGGAGGCCAAGAATACTGCTACAGATGGAGGATAATTAAGCACTGTTGAAACTCTATGGCCTTGTGGATTAACAAGAGTTTTTTTTTTTTAAAAAAAACCTGTTAATCCTTTTCTGCCTTTGAAATGTTTTGAAAAATAGCATGGGATCTGATGTATGCCTTCTTAATGAGGAAATCTCAACCTGTTTGTGTGTAAATCAATTTAGACAACTCCAATTAGTAGTGTGTCAAACTGATTATGTATTTCTTTTGAGGAACTAGGATTCTGCCCCTTTTTTACAACTGGCCCAAGCCTGTAAGGTGATTGATTACTGCAAAACACTCATTTAGCCATTCAGGCCATCCAGTTTGGGCCAAACAATAGCTGACACCAACTTAGCTTCAGATTCCAGCTTCAGATCAATGCAAGCTAATAGGTTTATTCCTCCCTCACTGTACCCAGCAGCCTTTGTCTCACTTCAGTGGGTCCAAGGATGGTGGAAGAGGAAATGCATATCTATTGTCAAGAAGCACAACAGAAAAGACATGCTCAACGGTTTGCATGGTGACTAAAGCTACTGAACCTTAAAGGATTTGAACCAACCTTTCTTCAAGGCATAGGGAAGACAGTGAAAAAGCCAGTATTTCTGGGCACACAAAGAGAAAAATAGTCAAAGTAATCCCAAACATTACAGAAGCATTTGCTCTCTGCACATTAGTAAAGGTCACCCTTGCTCAAAAGTCAGTCATATCCGATGCTAGGGTGTGGTATTCATCTCTGTTTTCAACCAAACAGCCAGAGCAGTCTGTGTGGGCAGACGTTTCTATGGTCATGTGGCAGGCATGACTAGACATCAGAGTTCATGGAATGCTGTTACCTTTCCACTGCAACAATACCTATTTGTCTACTTGCATTTCCTTGCTTTTGAACTGCTAGGTTGGTAGGAGCTGTGACAGAGATGGGAGCTCACTCCATTGTGCAGCACTCCGGTCTCGAACTGCTGACCTGCCAAACTTCCAGTAATCAAGTTTAGCATCTTAACCACGAAGCCACCACTGTCCCTTCTCTGCACATTAGACCTGCTCAAAATGCATCTACAATGCAATGCTTTGATTAAAAATATGCTTAGTGGTTTCCTGGTCTTAGTTAAATATTTTTGGCTCTTATAAAAATCTTCAGAAGTTTATCCAAAACCCATTTGTATGTTACTTGTCACTTAAATCCTATGGAACTCTTCAGAAACATCATGCTAGTCTTCCCAGACATCTTACTAAGGTCTGTTTGAATATAGATTTAAAGCCAAATATTTATTTTAAGAGTGATTATTTAAACCATGGTCTTCCTGATCCTCAATTTTCCAGCTCAACTTTTCCCAAGTTGGCATCCTATGCAAGTTCCCATCATTCCCAGATAGAATGATCATTGTTAAACATCTGAAAGGTACCATGTTAGGGGAAGCATCTCTAGCTACTACACTATCCTGATGAGCATACATTGGCATCTGGAAAATGCAAGAGTGATAGATGAGTAATTAAAAATGTTAACTTACATTTGCATTACTAATGAAGCCAATTCTTCACCATTATTTCCACACATCTTAACCAAAATGTGTTTTTAAGAACATACATAGTAAAGAGGCAACCACACTTCCACAATTCTCTAGTGAAATAAACTTGCAGATGTGAAAAGGAATGCTGAAGGCATAATACTGAGGCTCATAATTAAAACCATGAGTCAAAAAAAAAACCTCCAATATAATTTTTATATTTCATGTTAATAATCTGCCTTGATCATTAAAATCACACCTCAACACCTTTATGGTGCAATTACAGAGCATTGTCTTTGCTTTTACTCTGTACAGATTGTTTTCCCCAGTGCATCTGCTTGGTTAAATATCCTTCAAAGTATCATGAAATGTGAAAGTTTTGTTAAAATATACAGTTAAACAGATGGGCAAGCATAGCCTAGTGAATTCTGGATTCAGAGCAGACATCATAACAACATTCACAAACATATGTTCACCTACTGTATAAAGCACATCTTTTGGACCTGTGACCTTTGCATGGCTTTTTTTAGAGTAGCAAATTGCACTGTAAACTGTCAAATTAAAACATTACTTCCCTCTCTATCAGAATGCAGTGGAACTAACACAATTCTAGATGCTTAGTTCTGATAGAACAAAAAGTGGCTTGGTGTGGACTTTCAGTGGCTGGCCCTAAAGATATCTAAAGAGAGGTTGTGTGCAACTCACCAGTCGTGCCTAGACTGCTGTGTTGCAAACATGGCAGCCATGCATTAGATCTTCAAAGTTGCATTGATATAGGCAAATGTAAAATACATTTAGATTGGCATAAAGGCAAGTTGTTCTAGAGATTATTGTGGCCAATCTCTGTCCTCCCCTATGCTCCTGCCAGTGCTCTACCCCTCCCCTAAATACTTTAATGATGCATGACTCACAACAGCGAATGCTTTGTCTAAGCCTGGCTGACATCCTTTTATCATCATGTCATGAGGAACCACAAAGTCATCCTCCTCACCCCATAGAAGAACAAGGTGCTGTCAATAAGAGCGGAAGATGCAAATTAAGCCAAACTACAAATAATGCTTTAGAATGGAAAATGTACAAAATGATTATGGCAGATTCTTCACTGCATGGACTTCCAAGGTTAGATGCATTGGAGGGCTTCATTTAGAAATATCAAAGGGATCACATATGTCCCACTGCAATGAATGAAAGTCACCAACTCTTTTTCCTGTTTAGGCCTTCAGATGTCTACATTGTTACCTACTTGCAATCTCATCACATGGACTATTCTACCTGCATGCCACCATGCAGGTATGAAAGGTTTCCAAGGGACTTAAAACAGGATTGTCCAGTGGTACCTGAGACTTTCTATCTCATTGACATACAATGGTGTGATGCACTGCCTTTGGATCTTGGCACAATTTCTAGTTTGCAAAAAATCATTTGTTGAAATAAAAAGGGCTTACACTTGCACATGGAAATATAAGATACCTCTTTGCACAAACTCTGAAAGACCCCAAACACTCATGCAGGGAGTCCATATATTGTCAGACAGGATGAAGAGGATCCTGTTTCTTGTTCTGACATACCTTGGCTGAAATCCTGCTGCTTAGTATAGTAAGTTTCATTGGAGTAAGGATTTGGTAAGTCTACCCCTCTGTAAATGCCACTGATTCAGTGAGTCTGTTCTAGTGCAACTTTTTATGCTAAGCAACAAGATTTCAACCATTCTATAACAAAAATAGCTCATGCACTATGGCACATTTTGGTACTCAACAACCATTTTATTGTAATAAAGAGTATCTTCTTGATTTATACCAGCAGGACTTAAACTGAATGATTTAAGCTGTGAAGGAAGAGGCACTAAATTTTACTAATCTGAAAATATGAGATGTCCACATCAATATGATTCTTTAAACCTAAATTAATTACCAGAGCTATAGCACTGAACAAACGGAGGTATCATCAAGAAAGTATTGTGCTTTGATATTCCAGACTTAATTCAGCATTTTAGTAGCATTTGGCAACATTAAAAATGACATCTTCTGGAATTTCTTAGCCAGCATAACCCCTACCCCTCCTCAAAAAAAGCTGTAAACCCAAACAAGTACATGTTCTTGACAGGTTCAAGATGCATTTCCTTTCAAGAGCATTGATGAGAGTTTTGTGGGAATAAGTTACAATGAAAGTGCCAATACTTGACTTCAGTTAGATACAAGTGTCAACTATAACCACTGAAGATTATTTATGCTACATTTTCTGGCTCTGTAGAGATAACAGAAAAATAATATAAAGTGCCACAATCTGAGGATGGTTTTCCTTTTAAAACTCCACAGACGTGGGTGCCAAATGGCCTCTGTTACTGATTTTGAAGAGGAAAGTTGCACTTTATACAAGGATATGCCCTTCACAAACTGATCATAGTGTTCCTGTGTTTTGTACTCTGATTAACTCTGTGCCCAAGTACAAAAGGTCATGTGAAAATCTACCCTGAGGCATTGAATGGCAGAGATCATGGGAAATCGGAACCCTGTCCTTGATTAATTTCCACAATATTCTTTAAGCATAAACAGGCAGAAGGGTGTTGAGAAAAGGCATTTTAATTTGTGTGATAAATTGCTACACTCAATTAGGTTTAATTAGTCTCATCAGCACATTTGCAAAATAGTTTTTGAAGTCCTATCACTGACTGATATAAAGAAGTTAAGTAAATTAACAGCAATAATCCTATGCCTCTATATAATATGAGGGGCTTAATAAAGTCCACAATTAATATATATATTATTTTACATTTTTGGTAGTGGTAGCACTGGCTGGCTTATTGAGTTAGTTGTCTACTTATGGAACCTGAGGGTGAGAGTTCAATTCCCCACTGTGCATCCCAGAAGAGCCAGCCTGTGTGGCTTTGGGAAAGCTGCATAGTCCCAGGGCACTCTCAGAAGAAGGAAATGGTAAGCCACATCTAATAACTCTTTACCTAGAAAACTCTGAAAAGGATTACCATAATAGAATTGACTTCATGGCACATGATTATTACTATTCGCTGTTCTTTTTTATTGTATTTTGAACAGAAATGGTTCTGTTTTCTCTATATCTGAACAAACTAAATTAACTATCTTTATAGCATAGTCTTGATGGTAAACCTTGGCACTCCAGGTGTTCTTGGACTTCAGTTCCCAGAAGCCCAAGTCAGCACTCCTGCTGATCAGGGCTTCTGAGAATTGAAGTTCAAGAACAGCTGGAGTGCCAAGGTTTGCCATCACTGTCACAGACTGACAGTCAAGAGTCAGCATGGTACAGTGAACAGAGTGTCAGAATAGGACAGGGCATTAAATTCAATCCCTATTCAATCATGGAAATTCACTTGCAGCTGGCAGTAGTAAATGAGTAAAGTATCTCATACTGTATGCCTTGAAATCCCTATTAGGGTTGACACATGTTAGAAAGCGACTTGGTAACACATAATAGCATGCACTAACCAAAATATTGTGTATTAATAACTGGTGAGAAAAAAATCAGCAAAAATATATGAAATTTAGCCTGCAACTTTAGCACAAATAATTCAGAAAATGTGTCATACTCATCTTTATTTCACTGGTCTTCTTTTAATCGGTGTATGCCTATTTTGCTAGTAGTAGATAAGATTTGACCTTTTCCTATTCTAGCTGAGGATGATGGAAACTGTAGTTCAAAAACATCAGGAAGGCACTATTTTACCTCCCGCTGTTCTGTTGGCTTTTTCATGCCTGTAGCAAGACAAGTCACTAAAATGTAAAAAGATTCTCAGATTTGCTTTCAGTGGCTATGCAATCTCAGGATGAGAGCATTCATTGAGTCCTTGCGTACTCTTTACTTTTTGCCTGTCTAGTTTCCTTTTTGACAGGAAACCTGAGGATGGGCTGTGTTGTGAGGGGGAGCTTACCCCCACTTAGACTATGAGCTGGCTGCTTTGGTACACACTTCAAAGATCCTTGGGTCCATTTCAGCTTGTCTCTTGTGAATAGGAAACTTCCCTTCAGATTCTTCTCCTTCCCCAAATCCTGTCTGTTATTTTTCAACAACAGCCCAGCCAAATGGCTTCTTCTTTTTTAAAAAAAGGTAAAACAAGTTAGCTGCATGGAACTCTCATCTCAGGAAGGTCTTGACTGTGACATGAGCCAACTTTTTGGCTTGTAGACTGTTCCAGAAGGATAGTTCCCTTAGCATGAGGAGAACTGAATTTTTACATGCCAAGCAAGCTCTTCTCAGAAGAAGTGCCTGTGATATTGACAGAAGCAGCATGTTGCTTTGCAAGCTGGCAGGTTCAGAGAGTTGACTAAGCAGGAAATACATGACATTTAAAGGCTTCTAGTGAGGTTTGTTTACTTCACAAGTTATAGTGTAATTGGGAAAGAGATCAACAGCTGGCACCCATCGTAAATCTGAACCTTAATGCCAAGGATTTCCAGAGATCTTTGTGAGCCTGAAAATTGCAGCAAATGGGGTCCCAGCGTCTTTCAAGTGGTAGTATTAACTTGTGCTTTGAATCACTTATCTTCCGCTTCAGCAGATTATCCTGTTTTCACTTCTTCTTTAGCATCGAGTAATGATCCAAAACACTTTAGAGAAGGCTGCCTTACTAAATGGCCAACATTTTAAAAAACAAACAGCTAAGTTACTAGTTAACAAATAGCTGGACTGTACAGCCTTAAGACCAATTTTCAAATGCTCTACTACAAAAATATCATACATGGAATGGTACAGCAGTCTTCTGCATAATTCATAATTACATATGTGTGATGTATACCTGCTATTGTAATATGTATGATACACTACTGAGATATCTGCAGTACACAACACTTTCTATTCCTTTGTTTAAAGTACAGTTTTATTATCCATGCTGGCCCTGGATTTCCATTTGTTCCAGGTACATATTATTCAAAAAGAAGTAGTATCTGTTAGAAACTGTGGTCCAAAGGATTTAACATGCTATATAAGGGGTGACCAGTGTTCTACTTTCACGTCCCTCTGTGCCCCCTCCTTCCCGCTGTTTTTGTCCTGGTCTGCTCTTTGTATCCTGTCTCCCATCTTTTTATATACCCATGCATGCTTTGAAGCAACCATATTTCTGGACTAAGTGCTTTTAGCTCAAGATCACTGGATTTTGGCTAACTGTTTTGAACAACACTTTCTATTCCCTCGGCCATCCTATCCTTGGGTTCTAGGATGGAGGTCTAAAAAGTGTAGAAAACGAAAGGTTCTCTAATCCTGCTAAGGAGCATACCCAGCTACATAGGTTTGTATGCAGCCTTTCTTTTCTACTAATACAGTGGTATCACGGATAAAGTCTGATTTGGATAAAGTCCATTTGGATAAAGCCGCGGTTTTCATGCACACGTGATGCATCGCATAAAGTCCAAAACTGCTAAAAATGGACGTTATCTGAGGTATTTGGTATAGGAACCACGAATAAAGTCCATTTTCTGATGCATCACTCATTTGATTCGGATAAAGTCCAAAATCGGATAATGGAATGGAGTTTGGACTTTATCCGAGGTTCTACCATATTTGATTTGACTGTACAGTAATACCTCATACAAAGTCCGCTTCATACAACATCAAATTCATACAACATCGCCTAATTCCTTGAAAAAAGTTGCCTCATACAAAGTCGTGTGACGTTGTATGAGGCATTGGGGTTTTCCCAGGTTGCATTGTGCCTAGGCAGTATAAAAGGCAGGACACATGCGTGCATTGCTCTTGTGGGTTTTGCATGAGGTGAAGAGTGTTTAGGAGTGGTTTTGAGCACGATTTTGGATTTTTTCGTCGGAATATTTAGAAGCATTCCTGGGATTTTTGCAGCATTCTTCAGGTTCTTGGACAATCAGGGTTGTTTGACATGTTTTTGTAATGTTTTTAGCCTTTAGACAATGATTTCTTAAAGTTCTGTCAGTTTCCTGTCTGTTTCCTTGACTTTGCCCTGAAGTCTGTGCTGTTACAGTACAATGTATCTCTATGGAAATGAAGTTGTATGAGGTATCACAGCAAGGATTTGGATGTTGAATGAGGCATGGCGGCTAGTATTTTGCATGCCTCACACAAAGTCCAAATCCGTATAAAGTCCAAACTTGTGGAACCAAGTTTGGATGTTGTATGAGTTATCACTGTATTTAGCTGTACTATAAACTCATCCCTCAGCGAAAGCAACCTTTATCCATCTGATAAAGGTACTGCATGATGGATTGAGTGTCTGTCTCTATCTCAGCTTTTGGGATATAAAAGGTGCCTCATTTGGGTGTTCCCTCAGTGTTGTTTATTCCGCAAAAAAAAAACTTTCAACCCAGAATAATTTTTGATACAAAATTATTATTATTATATTGTGCCACAAGATTCCTACTCCCCACCCCACCTTTTACACTGTGTGTTTTGCCAAATCCTCTCATCCACGCCCATTGAGGGGACAATACTGCTCACAAGGTATCATGCACTTTAATAGCTTGATTACAGATTGCATGTTTGAAGAGCACCAGCCCTTGAAGCCCTTTTCTTTGGCAGCATTTTCTTGATTACTGCATTTCTCATAAAGCTCATTTACTGAAATAATTAGAGACGATTTGCTCAGATCCACTTTTCCAGAATAATCTCCTTTACAAATTGCCACTCTAAAGTCATTCAGGCTCCGAAAACTTTATCAGAAAGAAGAAATGCAATATAGGGCCTTTTTAAAAAAGTACATGATAATCTTTTGATGAGGATTGGACAGTGTGTAATAAGCTTAGGTACTGGAGCTCTCAGAGGTTGCTGACTGCAAAAACAGAGATTAAGACTTTCTGCTCTAAGCCTGAATGATAGCATTTTTGTATCTTAAATTAAATGCTGAAAGAGGAAAGTTGGTACCATTTAAACAATTCCCATGTCAGAAAAAAACTGCTTTGGCCTGTCCTTTGACACCTCATACATCCAAGTATTGTGCATGGTGGTCTGACATAGGTTGATGGTAAGTGGCTTTACCAGTTGTGTTGAAAAAAAGGCCAAACAGTATAAATCCAACAAAGAACAACAAAACCGTTCGAGGCGAAATAATGTAATCCAGTCAAGTATATTTAATGTCTTAGTCTGTATACGTATTAATAAAAATGAATATAATTATAGTACAGTGTCTTTCTTGATTCCTCATCCACTATTAAAAAATCATAGTGGTCAAAATCCACTGTAATTCTGTAATGTTCATAACAAGTTTTGTAAAGTCTGATGCATTCAAGAAATCAAAAGATTTCTTGTAACCCTCCAACTAAATGTTTCTTTGTACAATCTTCAAAGACTTGTATATAAATTGTATATTCTCCAGCAGTATATATATTTCAAACGCTTAGTGAAACCCCACTTAGAAAGTTTCAAACAACAAAATCAAAGTCTCGAAGCCAGCCCGGTGTCACAGCTTTTCACTAGACTTCCCCAGGAGAAGTATTGATTTATTGCTGTATAGGATGTGCAATGTCTATGGGCTGCCAGCCTTGAAGTGCTGGACTATCAAATGCTTTCGCTGAGGGATGAGTTTATAGTACAGCTAAGTACAGTGATAACTCATACAACATCCAAACTTGGTTCCACAAGTTTGGACTTTATACGGATTTGGACTTTGTGTGAGGCATGCAGCCTTCCAGCTAACAAGGCAAGCTTCTTAACCACTGAGCCATCACAGCCCCTATTCACATGCTGCTGTTGGTTGCCTACAGTGGCTTGGGAATACTAGGAGCTGTGATCTAAAAGGAGATGTTTCCCAATATTTGGTCAAAGCCAGAGGATGGTTTCAATGTAATGAAACATCATTGGCAGAGCAGACATACATCCAAAGTCAGAGCAGGCAGGATGTTCTCCAAAAGAGCCCACTATAGGTGACTATATACAGTACAAGACACACTCCATTTTCCAAGTGTATTTTAAGGGAGGGGAGTGGGTCTTACATGGCAGCAAATATGGTACTTCCTTGAAACAATTTTCATGTAATTGTAAATATTGTGCATAGTATTCATAATATACTGCACAATGTTTCAAATAATTTGGACAATATTCTGCTTATGGCTCTTTAAACTGGACATTCCTTCAGACAGAGAGTCTTCCTTTGACAGTGTTTTGATAGAGGACCACCACCTGTGAAGAACACTAAAACTACTGCTGTCTTTGGTTCCTGACACTGGATACCGGAAAGACCTCCTTTCTTCCCGCACCCCAATATAATGTTGTGAATAGATGGCCTTTGACCATCTCTTTTCTTTTTTTTTATAATTTTTATTAAAAAAATTTAACAGACATACAGAAAAAGAAAAGAAAACAATAACATTACAATACAGTAATACCTCAAAGATAACCTCAATACAATATTAACTCACATTCATAGAGGCTAGCACATAACAGTACTTAAACTAATTGTTTACCATATAACCACAATGTTAGATACCACAATGTAAAATATTACTCAATCAAACAATAAGAGCTTTCTAAGCTACCTCTATTATAATTTTTTAATAATTACAAATCACCCTGTGAATATATACAATGCCCGGAGAGTTTAGTTGCTATTTCAACTCCAAAAACCTCTTTGAGATGGTGCAGGTCCTGAACTGTCATTTACCATAAGAGAATGCGCCACAAACGGTTTCCATATATTCCAAAACCTATTCTCTTTTAAATTATCTCATTTCACTTTAATCTCCCATGTCAATTTGTCATTCAATGCTAGGCTCCACATTTCCTTATACCATTCTCCGTTCTGTATATCTACATCATTTTTCCAATTTCTAGCTATACATTGTCTACCTGTGGTCAATACAATTTCCAATAATTCTTTTTCCTCCTTATTCAAACCCAAACCTTCCACATTTGTTAAAAGAATGGTACCTGACACCAACTTGACCTTTTTACCCAATATTTCACCAAACTCCCCTTCTATTCTTCCCCAAAAATCCCTTATTTTTTTACAACTCCACCACATGTGTTCATATGTTCCATCTGTTTCTTTACATCTCCAACATAACTTATCTCTTTTATTATCCATCTGATAAAGCCTTAGTGGTGTCAAGTACTATTGCCACAACATTTTAAAATTATGTTCTTTAATTCTTACAGACATTGTTCTCATGATCCTCTTTTTCCATTTGTTTCTTCATTCAACCTCCCCAATTTTTATATTCAAATTTTGTTCCCACTTCCGTTTCAAGTCTTCCTGTGGATCATTACCCTTGTTCAATATAATATAAAGTTTGCTTACAAGACCCTTGATACCTCTTTCCCCTTTTCTGATCTTTATTACCAAATCCTCAAATTCCGTCTTATTTCTATCTATCCCTGCTTCTCTTTTATATTTGTTATTCCAGTTATTCGCCTTTAATTTCTGAAACCAATCCAAATTTAGCTTCTCAAATATTTTTTTCCTCTTAGTATCATCATCACAAACTTTTAACCAATCCTTCAATAAAAGCACCCCATTTTTATCCAATATTTCCATTTTTCCTTATCTATTTTTATTGGGAAACTCCCCATATCCGTCAATTCCAAAATTGGAGAGAGATTTGGGACTATATCTTTCTTTACTTTCTTCCACACTTCCATGAGACCTCCCATCATAGTATTATTTGACCTTTTCACCTTGTCCTTTATTCCCAAAAAAATCATACTACCAATGTCTCTATATTCTTTCATCTCCAGTTGCTCCCAAATTGTCTTTTCTCTTGCCAAAATCTTCACAACATTCTTAATTTGAAATGCTCGATAATATGCTAACAAATTTGGCATACCCAAACCCCCTTTTTTCTGAGACAAGTACCATAGTTTCTTTGGAAGTCTAGATTTTTTACCACCATTACAAAAACCATTGAACATCTTTTGAAACTCATTAATTTCCTTCTCCTTCAGATGGATCGCTAGTGCATCAAATAAAAAATTAATCTTTGGTAACAATATCATTTTACAAATAGCGATCCTTCCGAACCATGACAGCTTCAACTTCTGAAACTCTTGTATTTTATTCTTAAATTCCGCTCTCAAGCTGTCATAGTTCAATCGTTTAAGTTCTTCTAATTTATTTGAGATAATTATTCCCAAATACTTCAGCTTATCTTTAATTGGTATATTAAGTGTCTCCACTATCCTACCCATCTCACTTGCTCCCAGATTACACAACATCAGTTCTGATTTATCATTAATCCAGTTATAGCTTCAAATACCTGTAAGTGATCTTTGATCCTGTCCATTACCAGCTCCGGATGTTTCACCATAAGCAATGTATCATCCGCATACATGCTTACTTTGTTACCCATAATCCCTTCTATATTTAAATCATCCCTTATATTTTTAGCTAGAATCTCCATTGCCATAATAAACAGAATAGGAGATAATGGACAGCCCTGCCTAGTACCAGCCTCTAAATTCACTACATCAGTAAACTCCTCATTTACTCTAACCCTAGCATTCCCTTTTTGATATAATAAGTCTATTACCCTATTGAATCTATCCCCAAACCCATATTTTTTAACTATTTCCTTAATTGAAGACCACTGTAATGAGTCGAATGCCTTAAAAATGTCTAATGATAATAAGCCCACCTTTTCCTTAGTTTGGTTAACGTTATCAATTAAATCTAATACCCTTCTAGTCAAATCCGCCATATGCCGACCTTTTAGAAACCCTACTTGATCTACATTTATATATTCCCCCATAAAACTATTTAATCGGTTAGCCAGTATTGCTGTGAAGATCTTAGCATCCTGATTTATAAGTGAAATTGGTCTGTACGATTCCACTCTTTCCAGATTCTTACCAGGCTTTGGCAGTAGAACGATTGTGGTGTTATACCATGAAGTCGGAATTGATCCTCCATCTAAAATATAATTATATAACTTCACCAATTTTGGAACCACCACCTCCTTAAATTCTTTGTAAAACTCTGTCGATAATCCATCATCCCCCGGAGCTTTCCCCGTCTTCAACCCACTAATCACCTCCTTAACCTCTTTATCCTTTCCTCAATTTTCTCCCTATGTTCTTGTTTTATTCCATTCCCTAACTGTCTCTCCAATATCTTTTTAAGCTTCTCCAGGTCTACTTCCTTTTTTGCATATAATAGCTGATAAAATTCCCTGACAATTTTACATTTATCTCCGTTCTTATTACACCTTGAACCTTGCTTATCAACCAATACCCCTATTTCTCTTTTTTCCCTTTTAGCCTTGGCTGCTCTTGCTAATAGTTTTGAACTTCTATTACTAAATTCAAAATATTCTCTATTTAAATAAATCAAATCTCGTTTAACTTTATCAATATCCTTACCCATTAGTTCTGCTTTAAGCCTTTGTAATTTCGTAAAAAAAAATTTATCTTTACTTTTCGCATGATCCTCCTGTAATTGTTTTATTTCTCTTTCTTTTTCTAACTGTTCTGCTTTATATTTTTTATATTTAAAACTCGCCAATTTTATACTTCCCCCCCTAAAAACTGACTTCATGGTATCCCATACCACGTTAAAATTAACCTCATTATTATCATTCCACTGCCAACTTTCTTTCCATCTTCCCATAATCTGCTCTTTACATTTCTGATCTTTAAACAAATTAGGATCGTACCTCCAATTTCTTACTCTTCGAGTATCTTTTTGTACTTTCAATTCCAGATATACTTTAGCATGATCCGATTCCTTGATAATCCCAATTTCCATTCCTTCTATGTCTTTGATCAAATTTTCGGTAAGAAAAACGTAATCTATTCTTGAGTAGGTCCCATGAATATGTGGGAAAAAAAAGAGTATGCCCTTTCAGAGCCCCTAAACTCTCCCCAAGAATCCTTCAAACCCATAACATCCATCCATTTATCCAGAACCTTCCCTTTCAAGCCAATTCCACTTCTTGATATATTTGTACAATCTAGCCCTGACGTTATCAAATTAAAATCTCCAGCCACAATAGTTTTTGCAACATTCTCTAGTTCCACTATTTTCCGAATTTTTTCAAGGAACTCCGCTTGATGATCGTTTGGAGCATAAATATTTACCAACATGATTTCCTCATCCTCCATTTTTCCTCTTACTATCAAATATCTACCCTCTTGGTCAACAACCCTTTTTGTAATCTCAAATCCTAATTTTTTAGAAATCATGATTGCCACCCCTCTTGCTTTTGATGTTCCAAACGCCATCTCATAGTGTTGCATCCATCCCAAAAAAAGTCTATTCGTGTCTTTTGACTTCTGATGGGTTTCCTGTAAAAACAATATATCTGGTCTATCTTTCTTCAGTGCCAGTTCCAGTCTCCGTCTCTTAAGAACAGAACCTGTACCCTTCACATTCCATGATATTATCTTAATACTTCCCATAACCTACTTCCTTTCCAAGCTCTAAACTCTCCATCAGGCGTGCCACCAACCACCCCTTACCCCTATACCATACAAAACTACATAGAACACACACTGTCACTCTCCCCACTTTCTTACAAAAAAAAGCCGCCTTTGACAACCAAAGAGGGGAGAGGGGGGACATGCAAGATGTGCCTTCCTACTGGTGCTACGCGCTACTCACCTTTCTATGTCAATTAAATGCTTTAAATTGTTATAATCTGATTCTCATTACTCCTTACTTGTCTCCTCCTCTACCATGATCAACGACAGCTCCTCCTCCTCCTCCCTTCGCTGCGGTGTTCCACCTGTTGCCCCACCAGCCTCCTCCCTCCTGTATTCCCTCCCCAATGCTCCCGATTCCATCAATTCCTTCTTAAGATTTATCCATTCTTCCGAATCTACTTTAACCAGTTCCAACAAGCTCAAATACTCCAATGGATTGGTCCCTTCATCAATTACTTGCATTCTTTTATCATAAAAAAAGCGCAGTTGCTGCAGAAATCTCCAATTGTACCTTATATTTTTACTCATCAATAATTTGGTTACAGGCCTCATCTTATACCTCCACGTTCTTTCTTTCAATGAAATATCATTGTAACCATCTCTTTTCAAAGCATTTGGAGGTTATATCATCCCCTAAAATTCAGCTCATACATTTATTACATTTTCATATGATATTCCTATTTATTAAACATTGTAAACTCAACACCTTGAATAAAGAATATACAGTAGTACCTCATACACCAATCGCCCCGCATAGCAATGAAATCGCATAACAATTAGGTTTTGGGGAGGAAATGGTGTCCTGCATTACAATTTTCCCTATGGAAAAATCATGCAACAATTTTTCAATGGGAAAAACCACTTTGAAAAAAATCATTGTACGATGCATCCCATAGGAAAAATCATTATACGATGCATGTATCGTATAGCAATTGTTTCATACAACAACGAGCCCCGTGGAACAGATTAAAATTGTTGTATGAGGCACCACTGTATTGCTTTCTCTTACTAAGGCTTGTGAGGTACACAAAAAGAGCCTCCTCAAAGATTGTGGTATTTTTAAACAACAATCAGGTGTATCCCATGCAACAGCAACCATGTTGTGCTGGCTTATCTTTCTCACACTTGGTTAGGTGAAAGGAATGATAGAATTCACCCACCGATGGCTTCATTTTGTAAATTTAAAATATGACCTAGACACAAAAGAAGAAGAAGAACCCAAAGATGGGTTCATTTTGGCAGTTTAAAGTCTGATCTAGACACAAAAGAAGAAGAAGAAGCAGTTTTGTAGGGAGAAAATGCAGCTGTATTTAGTGGTATACATGGTTTCAATAGGGATAGAAAATAATTTTATTAGGTTTGACCATCTCAATCAAAATAGCACCTTTGGATCACTTCATACCTGCAATAAGAAGAAATATAGCATACCCTGATAATATATACAGTAAAATCTCGCATAAAGAGCACCTTGCTTAGAGACTAACTCACTTAAAGAGCAGAATTTTCTCTGAATGGTTGCCTCACTTAACAAATAAAAACAACCAAAAACTTGCTTAACAACTAAATCGGGGTTTGCAATCCACCCCCCCTGCCAGAAGTCACAATTGGTCACTTACAATGGTCTTTCGCTTAAAGAGCAAACTCGCTTCAAGATCAATCCTGTGGAACGCATTATGCTCTTTAAGTGAGGTACCACTGTATATAGAAGCAAAAGCCTACTTCATAATGGCCGTATCATTAATCAGAAGAGAGTGTTTGGCAGAATCAATCTTGCAAGAGATTAACACTGGGGATCCGTGAGCAATCCTGCCTTTGATTGTTAGTTCTCTTTTTGCCCTTTACCATACAGTTGCATGGAGCCAGTCTCCTGCACATGGCAGAGACTGCATTTATTCCAATTTATTTCTCTTATTCTTTCATTTGTAGTTACTGAACACAACCAAAAGTAAAAATGCTTCCCTTTTCTATTTTGTTTAGGCCAATGTTTGTAGCCTAAACAAAGTATTTTAATTTATAGCTATTTTATTATTTTAATTTTTGTGAGCCACCCTGGGTCTCTTATGGGGATAAAGGCAACATATAAAACAAGCAAGCAAGCAAGCTGAGTACTCATTTAACAAACTTATATTGTTGTAAGGCCGAGTCAACCTTGATCCCCATTAGGATCGAATTCAAATCAGAACCAGACTTTTAAACGCAGTACTGCAGCTACACTTTCTGTATATGTTACTGTTTCTTTGCTGCATGGTCTGCTAATATTTAAGGAACTATCAAATTCCTCCAACAGAGAGGCCAGCTGAAGTTACCCAGAGTATATGTGGCAAATCATGTCTTGTGCCCTGATACTTATGTAGTTTTAGGTAAGCTGTATAAGTGCCATCAGAAGGAGGGACTAATATACCATTTTGAGTACTTTAAATCTAATAAATCTTGAGAGGGTAATTGAAGTAATAATCAACTTGACTGCACATAATTAAGTATTAGCAATTACAAATTCTGATATCCAGTTGAAAAAAATGGAACTGTCAATTGTACGTCATTAAATACAGACTTAAGGGAACTACTAATGCAAATATATGTTATTAGTAACACATTTTAAAAACTTCACCAATATTCTGGATTTCCATTGTCTTTAATTTTTTCTTCCTGTTTCCAATTACTTTAAAACCAGGACTCATATAACTGACAAGGAAACTAGTAATATGCTATTACTGTTAAACCCATCTATAGTTCCAACGGTTCATTAAAATCTACACAGGCACAAATGTGGAGAAGAAGTGGCTCTCCAGCTATAATTTTCGTAGAACGGTTACATGTGACCCTTAAAAACAAGATAGTTTAATAGATAACATGATATGATCAGTACCTCTATGTACTCAATTAAGGTGCACAAGGACTCAAGTCCTTCTGTTACTACATCTGCAGTTTTCTTATCTAATCTGATTCTTATACACTACAGCTCTCTGACTTGTTGAAAGGTCTGATTTTACTCCCTTTTCTGGTAGATTTCACTCATCCACCAGCAGAAGTAAAGGTAAAGGTAAAGGTTTCCCTTGCTTGAAAGCTAGTCGTATCCGACTCTAGGGTGCAGTGCTCATCTCTGTTTCCAAGCTGAAGAGCCCAGCGCTGTCTGCTTCTGCAGATGTTTCTGTGGTCATGTGGCAGGCATGACTAGACACCGGAGCGCACGGAACGCTGTTACCTTCCCACCAAAGTGGTCCCTATTTATCTACTTGCAATTTCTTGCTTTCGAACTGCTAGGTTGGCAGGAGCTGGGACGAAGACGGGAGCTCATTCCGTCCTGCAATACTCGGGAATCGAACTGCTGACCTTCTGCTTCCCAGTCAGCATCTTACCTACTTGAGCCACTGCAGTACCTGGTAATGGATTTTCTCCTGGTTTCTGAGTAGGCATGCATAGGATTGCCTTGCAAGTTCATCACAGTTTTTGCCAAAGAAAATGTTTTTAATTTTAGCACATTTCAAGTGTCTCTTATTATACACCACACAAATCTGTAGAAGCATGGGGAACATATTAAGGATCAAACACAGATAAATAAATTAAAAAAACCCTATTCAGCTCTGTTCAGCACTACAACTTATTTTTTAACCCATATGGATCACTCTGTTTGACTAACCAAATCCTAGATTAAGGATGGAGTAGATTGTTAAAGAGTTACAGTACAGCGATAAGATGCCTGGGAACATGCAGATCCCAATTGGATTTGCCTCTGAATTTCCACTGAGGATTTCAGCCCACACAAGTGTTTCTTTATATATAACAATTTAGGTAAATCTATTTAAAAGTCCTAGAAGCTAGGGACATGCTGCAACAATCTTCAAAAAATTATCTTGTAAGAAGGTAGGGATTTAGATTACAGAAGATATTATATTATATTATATTATATTATATTATATTATATTATATTATATTATATTATATTATATTATAGTACTGCATAGATCTGTATAGCACAGTTCTAAGTAGAGAGAATTGAAGCTGATGGCAGGTATGAAGAGATGCCAGAGTGCACAGAAAGCTGTTATCTTTCCTGCTGAAGTAGTACCTATTTATCTGCTTAATTTTTTTTGCTTTCAAACTGATAGGTTGGCAGGAGCTGGAACAGACAGTGGGAACTCAGTCCATCACACAGCACTTAGGTCTCAAAGTGCTGACCTTCTGGTCATCAAGCTCAGCATCTTAACCACTAAGCCACCTCAGCCCTGTTTATAGACTAACACTGCCTTAATGTGATTTCTACCTGGAGGATGTGTGCTATTTAGCACTCGACATGCAAAACCAATACTCCCATGATTCTTCTAGAAGGATGGATATAATAAATAAACTAGCTGGGGACCCGGCTTTGTTCGGGTGTTTAGGACGTTAATTGGGAAACACTCTGCACATGACCAGGGGACCAGGCATGGGCTACATGCAGAGGAACAATGGGAGGAGACTCTTACAGTGGGCTGATCACATGAGAGGTGTGTGTGTCTTGTTTGTTGTTGTTTTTTTGCTTGCGCTCTTGCGTGCTCGAGAGAGTGTTGAGAGAAGGATGCCTGGAAGGGTGTGTGTGTGTTTTAACCCTGTAGGCAGGTTATAGGGGAAGGGGGAATCCCAGGAAGTAATCCTTTCATGCTCATCACCCTCACCCCTCCCTCACCCCTCCCAGGACTTAGCAAAGGAAAGAGACAGGAAGAGGGCAAGAGGGCGATTCAGTCAAAGTGACGTCTGGAGGGTGAACTGGTGCCTCTAGGAGGATGGTCTTGGAGGGGGGGATTTTGCAGGCTAGCCCATCCTGTGACAGACTGCAGGCCACCCTCCAGATATCACTGTGACTGAAGTGCTCTCCCTCTGTCTTTTCCCCTCTTTCCTGTGCAAAGACCTGGGAGGGGGAGGGGGTGGGTTGCTTGCAGGAGCGCAAAAGGAGTATTTCATTGGGCTTTCCCCCCTTTCCCCTGTAACCCACCTATAGTGTGAGAACAAACACACCAAAAAACAAAAACACACCCACACCCCTGCAGAAAACCCCACTCTTCTTCCATGGTCTGGCGTGGTCCTCAAAGGCCTCTGCTTTTTCCCCTCAGGAGCCTCAACAGCCCTGTGCATTCCAGGCGGGGAAGGGTGAAAGCTGGGTGGGCCTCTGGGCACAGCTGGTGGGGTTGCTCCGGACGGTGGTTCTGGGCCCCGCCCTCCGCTGGTGGCCTCCTCTTCCGCCTCCTCAATCCCTTCCCTGGCCTCACATTCTCCCTCTTCCCAGGCCGAACCCCCGCCGCCGCCACCACTACCACCACCACAAACACGGCTGCCCCGAGAGTGTCTCAGGCCTTGGCACAGAGAGAGCCAGGGGTGCTAGATGTCCCATTGGCCGTGCTTTGTTCGGGCGGTGGCCATTGGTCTGCCGGCTGTGTGCCCATCACCCCGCCTCTCCCGCTCTTGGCCCAACCTCCCCATTGGCCATGGTGTGCCGCAGTAACTGCTGGGGGTGTAGTTTTTTGTTTTGTTCATTTTGTGGGGAGCAGGGCCCCCCATGGCATTCCGTCCCCCTGCTGTGACCTTTGCCAGTACGCTAGGTAAGTGTGTGCGAAGTGTGGTCACAGAAAGTAAAGGGGTGTAGATTCGTATACAGGACCCACAAGGAGACTCCTCTCTTTTATAGATATAGATAAAGAAATCATTGTGCAAGAGTGTGTGTTTTTAAGTAAGGGGGGAAGCATTGGGGGGAGGTCAGGAGGGAAACATGAACGGATCACAAGTAGAAAATGATTATGTTTGGACTCCCAGTAAAATTTCATAAATGTAGCAATGTGATTTCAAATAATAACTCTTGACTCAAAGTATTCCTGGTCTTAAATTTAAAAATACCACAAAACTAACCTGAACCTAGTTAGAAAAGAGAGATAGTGTACTGAATTTTATTGCAAAATATTACATGCATTGGGGAAATTACACATGGTGCTTTCCTTTTCAATTTTCTGGCCATCTGTTGTTCAGTTATACAATTTTGGGTTTACATTGTGCAAACCCACTAGGACTCTGGACACAGTGTATAATTAGAACTTCTGGCAGCACCTACTGGGAACAATAAAACAAAGGCATATTTTATCTGGAAGTAAACTAACTTAGTTTGATCTGAAGCATTACAGGCACAGTTCCAGACACAGAACTGGGTTCTTCATGGTTTTCTTCCATTGTGGCCTTTAGTGTTCAGAGATTGTCAATTCTGGCAATCACTGTAGCATCAGGAATGCTTTGGATGGAACAGACAGGCAATTGATAATATTGGAAGTGAAGGGTATGCTTATGCCAACTACCCTTTGAGTTCAACACACATTTACCAGATCACGATGATGCTGCCACAACAGGAAATGTCGTGAATATTATGCATTAATTTGGAAAGCAGTTCAGTCTTCCGTGCAAGTCTGGTTAATTCTTCAGTGCTGCTTTAACCTTACAGCTGCTTCATCTCTCTGTCTAGATTTGTAAGTCACGACCTGTTTACACTTTACCTTTACATCTAAAAACATGTCCCCGGCTTCATCTCTATCTCTTTTACAACAACAACAACAACAACAACTAAAATTGCTCCTCTTTTAAAGAGGATTTTAAGCAGTGGTGGGCATAAACAAAATTGTGGGTGTAACTGTGGGTGGGGCCTACTCTGTGGGCGGGGCCTACTCTGTGGGTGTGACTATGTGACTGGGTGGCCAAATTTTACATTGCTTTAAATCTGCAATCGCCATTAAGTCTTTGCTGTAACAGCGCACCCTTTCTGTAAGGCGCCACATTCATATGTTATCATTGTACTCTGATTGGTTTAACACAGGTTTCCTGCATTAGCAAAAGCCCGGGGAAATGTATCACTGTAACTGCCGTTCTGCCTGTATATAAGTTGCTATCACGTCCCCTTATTCCCCAGTCCGAATTGTCTTGCAGCAGTAGCTGAGCTGATAATAAATCACTAATGTTAACGCCAAACTTGCTGTCACATTGCTAATTACTCTCAGACTCAACATTGGTGATGAAAGTGGGATCTCCTGCTGCCACAATGCCGTTTGGGGGTTTCAACATGTCTAAGATGGACACTCAAAAAGGTTGGAGGAGAGCAGCTCCAGGCAAGATTCACTGCGCCGGTCCAGAAGGGGCTGATGAGCTATCGCCATGGTCCGTTAGGTGCGCCAGCATCTTCAAGTGGCACCACGAAGGGGGACAATGCTGGCAACATCCAAGGTGGGCATGCTGTAGCATCCCGGGGCACCATTGTGTCATGCCTAGGTCAACCTGTAAGTCCACTGGCAATTCCATAGACCCTGGTCCTCCCGTACCCATTGCCCTAGGTCCCACGAGTGTTGGCTGCCCTATACAGACCAGTGGTCTGCCCCAAAGGTATGGAGAGTGGGTTCCCTGCTGGGAGGGGGGGAAGGAATGTTGTGTCCAAATGTTATATTGCTTTAAATCTGCAATCGCCATCAAGTCTTTGCTGTAACAGCGCAGCTTTTCTGTAAGGCGCCACATTCATATGTTATGATTGTACTCTGATTGGTTTAACACAGGTTTCCCGTGTTAGCAAAAGCCTGGGGAAATATATCACTGTTACTGCCATTCTGCCTGTATATAAGTTGCTACCTCGTCCCCTTATTCCCCAGTCCGAATTGTCCTGCAGCAGTAGCTGAGCTGATAATAAATCACTAATTTTAACCCTGAACTTGCTATTGCGTTGCTAATTACTCTCGGACTCAACAGTGGGGCAGGGTGGGGCAGGGCAGGTAGGTGGGTGGGACCAACCACTTTCACTACCCACCCACCCGAATAAACCAGTGTTGCCCATCACTGTTTTTAAGGATATACTGCCAAGAACCGAACAATAGGTTTTGATTAAATTTTTCAGTCACCAAGATGTGTTCTCTGTTGCTGGGCTTTTTCTTTTTTTTAATTTTGGGAGGGTCATTTTTGTTTTTTTGCTGCTATTTATAATTCATTTAGTTCATTTATTATTTATGTTTAATTTTCTATTGTAATTTTTTTTTTGATCTTGTAAGCTGCCCAGAGTGGGAAAATATCCCAGACGGGTGGGATATAAATGTAATAAATAAATAAATCTATGTAAGGATGGGAGTTACAATATTATATGATCTGTCACAGACAGTTTGAATGTATCAGCTTATTTTGCAAGCTTATATCATTATTTTCCATTTTTAAATATGTCAAACATTCAAATCTGGTATATTTGAAGACAGGATGCTAAATGTGATGAACAATTGGAAACAATTAATGATTTGCAAGTACTTGCCACTTATAATTCAAGAAAAAGAACTGCCAAGTTGTGCTATGGTACCTACCAACCATGCAACAAACATTGTATTCAAACATGAAACAAAGACAACTGAGCCTTGTGTGCATGTATGTGTGCGTGCGTGTGTGCACGCATGCCTCCTTGTGAACCTAACTGGACACAACTGCTCTTGCATCTGGTGATGACAACTAGGCTGCTTTGTGAGTCTTCATCCATGTCAGTCTCTTCCATATGTCTGGCAGGCAGCTGGTTATCCAGATGGAGTCACAGGGAGCGATGATAGCCAGATGATCATTGCTACCTTGGATGATGCATTGGAAAGGTCAAAAGGACTTTGGCTGCCATTCATATCAAGAGGACAGGGGTCCTATTGGTAGTTTGCAATAAAACATGCAAATAATTTACAAACCTATTGTCCACCTTTTTTGTGGGACATCAAGAGCAGCACCCTAAAAGATTACATTTGATTGATTTCCTGCCAGAATCATTTGTTCAGATCTTCCATTCATTGTATTGTTGGGTGATAAATCACCAATGATAACCCTGTTACTGCATTCTAAAGCATAATTTTAATTTTAGCCCAGCATTTCTCCTCCCTCGACCTCACACACTTGCTTAACAACTCATTGCTTACATTTGTAGATATTCTGGTATCAAACCAATGTATATATGCCTTTTAGAAATATATTTTATCATAAATGCTTGCAAATATTGATATTTATCACAGTGTTGACTGAAGCAGTGGTAGAAGATAGCTATGACTTTTCAAAAGGAGTTGGTATTTATTTTGATATTAATATCTTTAATCAGCATATCAGGTTTCAGATTTTGAAGTGAGGATCTCTGCTCATTTTATACCAGAACTAATTCAAGTTATTCCTTTAAGAAAATGGGAAGAGGAAGAGTTCTGAAACTTTCACCTAACTGTTGTTGTTATTCTCCTAGTTTCCTATTTCACCAGGGATATATTTTGTACTGAAATCTTTCCTTCCTCTGCTCAAGGTTATATTCTGTAGCTAACTTGATTACATCTATTGCTGTATATTATTGGGGGGTGGGGGTGGGGAGCAGCCCCACCTACCATGCCAAAATATAGGAAATGAACACAGCAGATGGTAGATGACTGAGAACTGTTAATGTGGAATCTTTTGGAAAATGTTTTGTTACTCCCCAACACAGGTGTGGCATCCTTTGTCAAGCCAGATACATCTTTTAGTGTGGTTGGGTAGTTGCACAAAATCATATAAACACACAGGGTGGGGAAAAAAGAGGTGCAACTCTCTGGAAGCCAAAGATCCTTGGAACTACCACAGCAGGAAAGCAAAAGTCAAAAGGTTTGATGTCTAAACAACTTTCCAAGAGCCCTATATACATACCATTCATAAGTTTTGGCATATAGTCTAAGAACTTCCTGGATGTAAGGAAAAACCTATTATTGGATTTAGGAAGACTAAAACTCTTGGCAACATTCTTACAAGTTCGGACCATACTGCACGTAGCTTTAAGGAGCAAACCCTAGCTACAAGTCATTTTCGCTGCTACAGCTGCATTCAATGCAGATACTGTTGGGAAACTAAAGAGGTAGAAATTCCTGGCCAGGACTCATTTAAAATTAGACATTTCAGTAATTGCAATAGCTCCAACGTAGTATACATGATAGAATGTCCTTGCCGTAAACGTTACATTGGCCAAATCTCTTGCCTTTTAAAAACTAGAATATTCGAACATCGCTCTAAAATTTGATTAAATGATCATTCAGCACCTCTCACTACACATTTTGTCGAAATGGGTCACTCTGATAAAGATATTAAATTTGTTGTTCTGGAACAGGTTCGTCCTTCCAAATATGAAAAAGTTAATATACGTAAAAAACTTTTGCAGCATGAAGCTTTTTATATTCATTTTTTAAACACTTTAGCTCCGCAAGGACTCAATTCTGAAATCGAACTTTCCTCCTTTCTCTGAGCACATAGGTCTGTAAGTATTGGTGGTTCTCTTAGCTATTCTGGGACAGGTGCTTCTCATTTAACACCTGTATATGATATTCCTTCTATATAAGTCTTTGAGATAGTTGTCCAATTTGATGCCCCAATGCACATTATACAGAGTTCGTAGCGAGGCAATGGATGCAGAATACAATTTAACTAAAGAAATGGTAAGCTTTTGTCAACTTTAGCTACTTTTTTGAGTTGAATATATAAGATTTTCCATATAGATGTTATTCTCTGTATTTAGCGAACTGGTAATTTCTACCCCATGTGCGTCTAAATATGTTGTATTCATTAAAAAAACTGTATAGCACTTTGATTAACATTGTATATAATAATGTCTATATCTTGTGAGCACTGTTGCACGTTATGCTACATTTAATGTTTGAATACATACTTTAATTATTTTTTATTATTTGTAGATTCCTTGATAAAAGACAGCCAGTCTGAAAAGCTAATAAACTGGATAGCTTCAGAAATAATTTTATTTCTACAAATCTATTAATAAAGCTGAACATTTTGGACTTTCAAGAATTACCTGTGGATACTCACACGATTTAATTTAAAGCTGAATATTGTGGACTTTCAAGAATTTACCTGTGGATACTCACATGATTTATTTTTGGCAACTGCTTCTTCTTCTGAGTGTAATTGCTTATTTTTTTATGAATCTCTATACCTGATTACAAGGATTTTTATTTTGATATTTTCGAATCTTCATACCTGACCACAAGGATTTTTATTTGTATAATTCTCATCTATTTTGATACTGAATTAGGGTTGCTTGCCATTAGTCTCTTATTGATAGTCTCTTCATCCTTGACAACTGTGTGACAGTTAGGTACAGCATAGTCCACTCTGTGTTAGGCAAAAGTGTACCTCATTGATTTGGCCAGTGTAGGTTGGTAAGAATTGTATTTGGTTTGTGTTGCCGCTTGTCTGTTTTTGCCAGTTTTTGCATGTTTCTTCATATTGATTTTCAAAGATTAAAAATTTGAATGTGAGAGATAGATTTGGCCATTGCTCAGAAACTCTGCCATAACATGATCACAATTAAAATAGACTATATACAATGATCTTCACAGATATCAGAAGTTCAACAGAAGTGGATCAGGTTAGCAATGGTGGGGAACAGCACATATTCCCATTTAGGGTAAGGATACTATTCTGGCCTAGTATTCTGTCCAACATCAATTGTTGTTTAAAGAGTGCTACCTGCTTATCAGATATCACAGACTAAAAAACTGGTTAACATTCTATTTCAAAACCTTCTTTGTTGAAATTTCAGGGTGGTGGTGTACATTCACTGGAGAAATAAGAAGAAATGGTCTCCCGTAGGGTAGCATTACTTTTTAACCACTGTTTCTTAACATTTTCACAAATGATCAACTGATGTTCCTGTACTCCAGGAGTTCATCTATGCTGATGATATTGCTTTGACAGTTCAGAGGGACGTTTTGTGTCTACAGAGCATCAATTACCCTCCACATTAGACGATTTCTCCTTAAATTATAAAAACAACCACCTGAAACCAAATCTTTTAAAAACACAGGTCAGTGCTTTCCACTTAAAGAACAGAGAAGCAGAGAGGAAGCTCTGTTTTGGCTGGGGAGCAAGATTTTGGGACATTGTATTTGGGTGTCACCTTGGATCAAACCTGATCTATATAAACATTGTATAAGCACTAAACAGAAAGTTACCAGCAGAAATAACATACCAAGAAACTGGAAGGTTCAGACTGGAGTGCACACCCACAAACAATAAGAATAGCAGCTTTGTCCCTGTGCTACTCCTCAGCAGAATACGCTTGTGTCGTATGGTATAAATCAGCACATGCCAAAAAAGTGAATGTAGCTTTTAAAAAATCTGTGCAGCATTATTCCAGGCTGCCTCAAAACCTACTCCCACTGGAAAAGTATTTATTTGGTTGACATTGCCCCTCTGGAAGTACATGGAGAGGTGCTAGCAAATCATGGATGAAATAAGGCAATGCAATACCAAACCCACCAAACTACTAGAATGATGGCTAAAATCAAGGACATTTTTTGGGGATCAACAATCTGACCAAATACAGCAGCTTCTTTTATTTCTTTTGTTTGGAGGGAAAGAGGATGAAGGGAAACATAGAAAGCTCAGTTCGCCCTCATCGCTCCCAGAAGTGGAAGTAAAATGCTTCCTGGTGTGTTTTACTTCTGCTTCCAGGAGCAATAAGGGCAGCGTTGGCCAGATGAATTGGTGTTGGGGGCCAGATTTGGCCCACAGGCCATAGTTTGGGCACCCCTGACTGAAGCAGAGAAAATGGCAGCCTAAAATCTCATCCTGTTGCAAAATATAATCTGTTGCATAACAGATTGCAAGGTGTGTTTTACCTCTGCTTCCAGTGGGAGGAACCATGTGATTGGCCTGCTGAACCATGTGACCAGCCCACTGAACCACATGACTGGCCCATGGCCCGAAAGGTTTGGGCAACCCTGTTGTAAAGCATGCCACATTTTACAATAGATTCATTATAGTTGTAGCCAGAAAAATTGCAAATGACAACTCATCTCTTTGTTGCTTACAGATCCTAGTCATCAGTTCTGGTGAGATTCTGGAAAGATTTCAGACAGCTCAGGGTCGCTGTTTGTTCAAATCTTCGTCATCATGAAGAAAATGCATTTCAGCACTGGAGTTCCACTGCCAACTTTCAACAAAGCCAAACATACACAGAGCTATCTATCTGTTAATTGTGAAAAGCCCATTCTTCTCACAACATTTGGCTTTTATTACTTAGATAGAATAGTTAGCAGATTTTGTCAGTCCTAACGAAGAGAAACCTGATATCTGATGACAAGTGATCGAAAAGAAGGCCTTTTGAATGTGTTATTCCAGAAAGCAAGTTTCCCTGTAAGTCATTAAAATGTTCCTCTTTGCACATTTTGTGAAAACTCTATCAAATGCAACCCTTCATTTGTTCAGATGATTTAACGCAGCTGTATAAGTAAATATTTGCTGCGCCTCAGAGTGGAACAAACAGAAGGATCAAATCAATTAACTTTGATTTGTTTTGATTTGTCCTGTTAGGTGCCAGATTCAATAAAGTGCTCTCCAATTCTCTTCTGCAGTAGCCAGCCCAAGGTCACATAGGACACAAAAGTGTTGATTTAATTTAGTTCCAGATGATTTGTGAAAATCAAGTGCTAACATTCCTTTCACTCCTGCTTTCTCTAAATCTGTACAACCAGGCTCACGCTCCAAATGGACATGAACATAAGGGGTGTCTAAAGTGTGAATTAGTCAGATCCTGTCAGCTAGATAAAATCTAGAATTTGAATGACATAATCTTAATAAGATTTGGTAAACTATAGACTACTTCTTCTATAGTGGCATAACAGCACCAGAATTCACAGGCTGAAATCCTGCTGCACAGCTCTCTGTAGTGACATCATCACCAGTGACAAATCAATATTATCTAAAAGCAATTTCAGGGTGTATGTGACCAAAAAATGCGTGTACTTCAGAAACACAAGAGTAAGCCTTTAATTTGTGGTGATCTGCCTTCACTGCTGTCCTCATTACTGTTGTTCACACACAGAGTTGCACAACATATTTCCAGTCACAGAGCCCTGGTGGCACACTGGTTAAAATGCTGTACTGCAAACAAAAAGTTGTGAGTTCGATCCTGACCAGGGGTCAAGGTTGACTCAGCCTTCCATCGTTCCGAGGTCAGTAAAATGAGTACCCAGCAAGTTGGGAGCAAAATGCTAATTAACCTGTGAACTGCTTAGAGCAGGGCCCCCCAAACTATGCCCCGTGGGCCCAATTAGGCTGCAAAGCAAAGCAGCGGACGCTGTGGAAAGAGTCCCCAAGCAGGCACAATCACTGTCGCCACCGATGACATTGAAATGGTAGGCACTGGGAGCAACCCGACTCAGCTGTGCAGCTGTGTGCTGTGGGTAAGACTGGCCTGCTTGAAAAAAAGTTTGGGTGCCACTGGCCTAGAGAGTGCTTTAAGTGCTATGGGGCGGTATATAAGTGTGATTGCTTTGCTTTGCAAAATATTGAGACATTTTGATTGGCAAGGATAATTAGCTCTGCTATTACAACACAAGGCAATGCAAATCAACACAAAGAAACACTTCATACAAAGCATATTCATTCCCACCTTCTTACCAGTGCCAAATATGGACACTTACAACAAAACATAAACAAAGGTTGGTCACCACGGAAATGAAATGTCTGAGGAAGGCTGCTTGAGTGACTAGAAGGGATAAAATCAGGAATAAGGTTATAAGGGGAAGAGACAACCAATTGGGAGAGAATGTCTTGGAATTCCATACCTTACAAGGCATATATGGAAAGAGGAGAAGGACAAAAACCATGAAGAAGACCCAGAGGAAAATGGAGAGATAAAATCAAAGAAACATTACAAGAATATCAAATAACACTGGTGGAGGCAGCTAGAAGTACCAGAACAAGAACTTTGCATTTACCTTGACACCCGGTGGAGTAAAAGAGGAAGTGAAGAAGAAGAAGGATAATTACTGGTACATCACATCTCCAATAGCTCTCATACCATCTAGGATCAGTTAGGGAATAAATTTTCCCAGTATTCCCTGTGTACTATTATAAATTGTCCTTATTATAATATGAACTATTTCAAAGTGACTTGATTAAGTGAATGGGCAATTAGTTAAGATCTGTTAACGTTACAAAAGACTTGCTCCTTGTGGAGATTAAAACTGCAAGGACTACTGCTCAACAGAATTGCCTGCATTTCCAGTTTTCCAGACTGCCCTTGAAGGTATGGCTAGAAAAAAACTGCCGTGACAAGTGAAAGGAATGCATGTATTTAGGGTAAATGGATGTATGAGAACATATGCAGAGTGTTGGATAGAAAGTGCATAGATAGAAAGTAGCCTTGGTTAAAAAAATCCAGGCAAAGACAGGGAAGACTGCCAGCCGTGGGTAGAAACAGAATGTTGATAAGAGGCCATTCATTTTCATATTGGACTAGGATTGGTTGAGAATGATTGATTGATGGGGAACGTTCTAGAGAACCCTGAAGAAAAATAAGAAGGGAAGAAAATGAAGGGGTTTTGAAATAGCTGCCATCCTAGAATCATCCAGCTGAGGAGGGATAAGAAGGCTACCCTACAGTAGTAAAGGAGGTTGATTATTTTGGCCTTGGAGTGGGTAAAGTGCTGATCTGTTGCCTTAAGTGTTTTATTAGGATATAATGTAGCTGCCTTTAATTTAATTTAATTTAATTTAATTTAATTTAATTTAATTTAATTTAATTTAATTTAATTTAATTTAATTTAATTTAATTTAATAGTCATATTTATATATATATGCCGCCCACTAAGGTAGAACCCAACTCAGGGCGGCATTACAACAAGTTCTAAAAACACATAAAAACACTTTAAAAGACCCATATTCCACCCACTTTAAAAGACCCATATCCCACCCACCCATCCCACCCACTATAAAAAGAAGAAGAGAGCGTTCTTAATTGTTTACATAAGCCAACAGGTGGGGACCGTGTTCCCATTCGGGCCCCACACCTGCCCTGCCAGCCAGGTCTTCAATCCTTTCCTAAAGGGCAGCAGTTCTCTTTGAAGTCTTAGATCTGTTGGCAGGAGGTTCCAGAGGGTTGGTGCGGACACAGAGAAGGCCCTCCTTCGGGTGCTGGATAGATGTGCACCCCTAGCTGATGGCACTATTAGAGAGCCTCTCCAGTCCACTCTGGTTGGACAGGCAGACACTCTTGGGACGATGCGGTCTCTAAGGTATCCTGGCCCACTGCCATATAGGGCTTTAAAGGTCAAAACCAGCACCTTGAATTGCACCCGGAGACAAACTGGCAACCAGTGCAGCTCCTGAAGTAGCGGTGAGGCATGGGCATATCGTCCGCATCCCATCACCACCCAGGCTGCCGCATTCTAGACTAGTTGCAGCCTCCGAATGGTCGTCAAGGGCAGCCCCATGTAGAGCGCATTACAATAATCTAGTCAGGAAGTGACCAGAGCGTGGGTGACCATAAGCAAGGAGCCCCGGAGTGTGCGCAACTGGTGAATCACCCAAAGTTGGGCAAAAGCCCTCCTGGCTACAGCTGCTACCTGTTCTTCTAGCAGCAGCCACGAGTCCAGAAGGACCCCCAAGTTGCGCACTGGGTCTGTCTGGGGCAAAACTTTCAGTTTCCCACTGTTTTGAAAACTGGCTGTTGATGTTTATAAATACCTTAGTGTTGTTAAAATAAACTTTTTTAAAAAAATCAAGCCCTTGTGTTTCCTCACACAAGTAAAGGGAGTTTGTTTCTTTTTAGTTACTCACTACCAGGATTAGGCCGAAACACTGGTTATTAGCTAACCCTAGAAAGAGGGCAGGCTGTAATTTGTCAAGGCAGGCTGGGACTGAGGTATTGAGGTTCCTAGGGCTTTTCTTGTGTTAAGAAAAATCCAGACCAAACTTCGCAGTTAAAATGTCCTGGCCTGGTACAATCTCAAACACAAGATTTTCCTAGGGAAATGGTCTGCCGATCGTTACAACAAGCAACTCTGCTTCAAAGTTCACCAATACCCTATCGTTGCTTGAACTGAAGTCATACTGAGATTTGAATCACAGAGAAATGTTTTAATTTAATTCATTTAATACATATAATCTAATATGCATAGAAATTTCCATAAACTATCCAAGTAATAGGTTGTTCATTTTATCATTCCTGAAAACATGACAGTAGGAAGACTTGGGAGTACCAAATACTGGTGGATTTTCCCCTAAGACCAAAACCTGGCCCAATCGAAATTAAGTTACAGGGAATTGTACCAGGATTTACTTCAATGACGTCATCTTATAACGCACCTTGAGTACCTTCTCTGAGAGAAACACATCAAAAATTGAAATAAAATTAACTATGTATTCAGGAATAAGCCTCATCATGTTCAGTGGGGTTGACTCAATTTGTACAGGACTATAGCCTTATATCTTATGAAAAATAGGAGGTGAATTCACATGTGTGGCAGCGATGCATATTTGGTTGTAAGCCTGTGTTGTGAAAGAGCAGATACAACCAGCTGTGGCAATCTTGTGCATGCATCTTCACAAAACAGTTGCATGCATCCATTGTATTTTTACTATCCATGTAAAAAAGCCAACTCTAATGTAAAAAGTTACCTGAAGAGATTTTACTAGGATAAAGCACTTTTAAACTGAAGAGAAACACATTGTGGAAAATTAATGAGCATCTTTCACAAGGGTAGTCCATCCCTATAAAGATAATACTCATACCAATCCAATATCTTATTTCTACAATTTTTAGCACTTTCTGCCATTGATGATGATAAAAGGCATATGGATTATTATAATTATGGCCACAACCAGAATGGCAGCTGTGATCCAATGCCAGACATTTGCCCCAAAGGGATCTGAGCCTTAACATATTTGCCACTCATTTACCATAACAGTGTCATCACTTCCTCCATGACAAACAGTAGTTAACATTCAGCATCTCCAGTTGTAAGGAATCTTCTATACAGATGACATGTCCCTATCACAACAACTACAACTGGACATTGATCATCAGTGGACCAGCTGCACAGGTGGTGCCTGTGTATGCACCAGGAAGACTGTACTTTACAGTGCAATTCAGAAACATACAAGAAAGGAAATACATGGAACCAACACCTCCTATTGGTTAACTGCTATCTAATTAGTGAATTAACTAGAGTATATCTGAAATGATTTCTATAGACTCTAATGCCAGCATTAGGAAATTTGACTGGTCAGCATAAAAGAACTACTGGTACTTATTTTATAAAACATGAAACCCTGCTGTTTTCTGCATTCCTTCACCGCAAAGGCAGACAAAGTATGCCCTTCCAGATGTTATTGAACTATAGCTCCCATCAGCCCCTGCCAACATAGCCAGTGGGAGGGAATGCTGGTACTGTAGTTACAGTAAAATGGCATTTGGAAAGCTGAATTTGCCCATCCCTGTTACTCTGAAGGATACCCATTGTGGTGCCTGTCTGACCGGACATCCCCCTACATTAATGGAGTAGATTTTACAGCCAGCAACTCAATGCCGAGTGTTGGGTGGCAGTAAATAGCCTGACTCCATAAAGGGGCTAACAGCCATGAGTAGATGACCCCCTTTAGGTGGGGTGATGGTCCCCCTCAGTGGAGGAAATGCCACTGAAAACCATCATATTGGACTCAACAGCAAAATGAACTGAGAAGGATCCACTTCACTAATCTGATTCCCAACGGTCATGGAGGTGGAAGAAGCCATACCAGATGGACTGGCTGTGCAGGTGCACCTTGTTGATATCTTCAAGGCTGTGGCAGTCCATTGCAGTCCCAGTGTCAAATCCTGCATATCTCATTTTATACGTGCCGCAGGAGATGGCTCCGTGATCACAGTGTGTGGGTCACTTCATGGCAAGGTGCAATCCACTTTAAACAGTGGCATCTTTCCTATTTGTCATTCTTCTGTATAAATTATTTTCAGGGTGGGGAAAATGTATCCTCGGACATGTGTAGCAGCCAGTGACAACAACCCAGTGTGTTGTAGCAGATAGAATGACAGACTAGGATTCAGCCAAGGAAACTTACTGGCTTTGTGGAACTGGTAAAACCATTCCTTAAATATTTCACATACCGTATTTTCCGGCGTATAAGACGACTGGGCGTATAAGACGACCCCCAACTTTTCCAGTTAAAATATAGAGTTTGGAATATACTTGCCGTATAAGACTACCTCTCTTCCAATGCACACCAAATAAAAATTAACCCACACTCAACCTGAAGACGCACAGCCTCCGAGTCGAATGGGCAGGTTCTGGTGGAGAGCCAATCCACGCTCACGTTCTCCTCCTTGAGGTACAGGAAGATGTGTGCAGCTTGCTTCCACTTGCCTCATACTCCCCGCACAGAGCAGGGACTCAGCCGCGGCACCCCCCACCATATGTGCTGGACATATGAAGCAAGGGGAAACAAGCTGCAGTTAAGTACCTGTCCTATAAGACGACCCCCGACTTTGGCACAGATTTTTCGGGGTTAAAAAGTAGTCTTATACGCCAGAAAATACAGTACTTTGAAAACCCTATTTAGTTCATGCTCTGGAAAAGATGATAACGCTGGGCAAAGTGAAGAAAAAACAATTGAGGCTAAACATGACAGGGACTGATTCCTAAGGGAAGCCACAAGACAATAACTTGCAGGAGTTGAGCAGAGCTGATGAGAACAAGACATTTGGGAGATCTCTCATATGTAGGGTTGCCTTGAATTGGAGAAGACTTGATAGCACATAACAATAGCAACAAGTTGGCCCTCTCTTGATGGCACACAAGAACAACAATTATATGGAAACAGCTCTCTTCTATCTGTGCCTTCCTCTTAAACCAAATGTGGTAACACATTTGAGCAGATTTCCATAACTAACTTTGCTCAGAGGTTTCTCAAACTGCCATTTCTATTCCTGCTGTTCATGCTCATAATCTCCACTGAACATGGTGATGAAGGAGAAACTTGGGTAATATTTTGTTGGAGCAGTATGTTGAAAAATGAAGAGCAGCCTCTCCCAAGAGAGCAAAATCCATCCTCCTTTTAAAAAGAAAATAGGAGTACATTCAATATATTATTTCCCATATATAGTAATGTGTCATAAATTATAATTGGCTTCAGAAAAATTCCCAAACACTAGTGCACACACCTACATATGCCTAACAGTTCATTCCCAGGCCTTAAAACACAATCCAGAGAGTGGGATTATCAACATAGCCTACACAGAAAAGCAAATGACATTGCAGGCGCACCCCCCAATAACGGACACAGACAACATTGAAAGTGGATAACAGCATCGGGCCACATTTATTGATTCAATGCCCTAGTCCGAATTATAAATTTGTATTGGTAAAACGACCAATCATAATTCTTAAGGCAAGCAGGCCGACGTAACACTGGTAAGGTACCACCCCAAAATTGCCAACGGCAGTTGGCTACAATGTATCAATTTGTATCAATTTGTTTGTTGACAACAAACAAATTGTTGACCGTAGTCAATATCTAACTCATGACCCCACCCTCTGACGCGTATCCGTGAAATCACGGGGTGATGCATGCTGGTTAGCTATCGTCATCACCCCGTCGCCTGGTTCATCGTTGACCGGACAACGTTTAACTAATTTATTCCTGTCTAGTGTTGTCCAGTCAATTGCGAACCTGCCGGATACCTGTGGGTCATACTGTTTACCTTACCAGTGCTACCCGCCAATGTGACCAAAGTCAACAGTAAGAACATAAGAAGACCCCTATATCAAACCATAGCAACAGTGTGGGATGGGCAAAAAAGCCAGGACCCGGAAGCCAATATGGGTCCCGGCCAAAAATTCCCACCCGGCCCCGAAGCGACCAAAATATCACACTGTTAACTAGGGAGGGGGTGGAGGGGAAAAGACTTCTCCGCTCCGTCGCTGAGGTAAAATGGCAGCTCGGCTGCCTCGTGGCCACCCCTTTTATAAGGGAGCTGGCCACGCCCCTAACTACCCGGATTCTCTGTCCTGTGGGGGGGGGCCCGCAAAGAGCGCGGCGGCCATTTTGGCGCCGCGCTTGCATTGCAGGCGCACCCCCCCAATAACGGACACAGACAACATTGAAAGTGGATAACAGCATCGGGCCACATTTATTGATTCAATGCCCTAGTCCGAATTATAAATTTGTATTGGTAAAACGACCAATCATAATTCTTAAGGCAAGCAGGCCGACGTAACACTGGTAAGGTACCACCCCAAAATTGCCAACGGCAGTTGGCTACAATGTATCAATTTGTATCAATTTGTTTGTTGACAACAAACAAATTGTTGACCGTAGTCAATATCTAACTCATGACCCCACCCTCTGACGCGTATCCGTGAAATCACGGGGTGATGCATGCTGGTTAGCTATCGCCATCACCCCGTCGCCTGGTTCATCGTTGACCGGACAACGTTTAACTAATTTATTCCTGTCTAGTGTTGTCCAGTCAATTGCGAACCTGCCGGATACCTGTGGGTCATACTGTTTACCTTACCAGTGCTACCCGCCACACGGAGGGACTTCAAAGAAGGCCTGACGCCCCCCCCCCAGACCGTCAGCTCGGTCAACAGGCCTGCTCGCCAATCACCCAACAGGAGGTCCATACCTCCTCGCGACAGATGGACCCCATCCCCTGCGTACAAGTCATAATTTTGTAGGCTAATAGCGGGGTGATGACTGACCCGTCCCCAAGCCCTGTCGGCAAGAAACCGCGCCACCGCCCTATTGACCGTGCGCCTAGCGCGGTCAAGGGACAGGAGGTTAACGCCCCCTCTATAAGAATGTCGCGGGACAATGTCCGACCAAACCAGGGTTGTGGCAGGCCAGACATAATGCAAGTAGGCGAGGTCCTCGCAAATCGCATGCTTGAGCGATAAGCCGGTGACCTGGCCCAAATCATTGCCCCCCAGGTGGATGATGAGAATGTCAGGCGGGTCAGCACCCAGGCCAGAAAAAAGGAAAGGCCGCAGCTCCCGCCATAACATCCCAGGCTTACCATGCCATGTGAGACTGGCGTGTTCACCCAGTCCCAATCGGGGTCCCCATTCTGTCGCCGCAGCGTAACGCGCTGCCCTGTGCACATAGCTGTGGCCCACCAGCCATACTGTCACCGGTGTAATACGACACCCAGGGTCTGTAAGAAAATTGAGAAAAAAGGCGGTAAGGTGACTGGATTGGTACTCATGGCGGGAGTGGGCGCACATAAAACTGAAAACATTGCGAGCCCCACCTCCCCATGCTACGTATGTCAGCCCCAGAGTACCCAAAAGCAGCTGCTGTAGAGGCTGCACCAATACGGAATGAATGTGTGCCATAACGGGCACCTGGTAGGCCCACCCTGGAGAGGGCTCTGCCTGTCACCTTCCAAAACTGAAATTTAGTAAGGGGAGACCCATCTTGGTGACAGAAAAACGGGCCGTGGTGCATGCCACGCAGTGCCAGGTACTCCTGTAGGGCACCAACCGGACAGATGTCTGCCAAAGAACACCGTAGCAGTCTTACACCACTGCCTACGCCATGCTGATCTGTTTTAGAGGAGCGTATCCTCAACTGGGCCCAGTCTTTGGCAACATAGACATCTTCGAGTTCCAGTGCCCTACAACTTGCATCCGCCTTAGACAGCATCACAAGTTCGCTGATGCGGAGCGCTCCAAAAAATGCCACCGTTGTGGCTGCATGGAAAAGGGCTGCCTCATAATGATCAAAACAGAGGCCTGGCCAGCCCCGGGCCAACTGGGTAAGAACCCCTGGGGAAATGGGGTGCCGGTCGTCCGGGCAACGCCCGCGCTCACGCACCCACCCCTCCAAAACATGTCTCACACGGAAGTCAGAGGTGCTGTCCTCATGACCTCCCACTTTGGCCATAAAAGCCAACGCCGAGAGCTTGGATGCTATGGTGCGAGGTGCGAGGCCCTGTGTATGCAGGTGAACCATGAACCGCAGAACATGGTCCACCGGGATAGGCCAGGTCTCTGGCAGGTGAAATTGAGCAGAAAATGCCCTGTAAGAATTGAATGCTTGTTGATACGCCTTACGCGTGCGTGGCGCTAGTGACAGGCCAATCGCCCGGTTCACCTCTCCTTGCCAATAGTCCACATGTCGTCCGGGAGTGGCGAGGGAAATTCCTCCGCATCCGGGGCCAAGGCGCGGAACCGGGAGATCTGCAGGCGGGACAAAGCGTCAGCAATATCATTATTAATCCCTGGGACATGCCTGGCCCTGAACAAGACGTTGAGGCGCAGGCAGCGCAGCACAAAATGGCGCACTAGTTCCATAACCCTGGGCGATTTGGAAGTCTGTGCATTGACAATGTGGACAACAGCAGCATTGTCACACCAGAAATGCACCACCGAGTTAGCCCACTGCTCGCCCCATAGCATCAAAGCCCCCAGAATAGGGAAAAATTCCAGGTATGTGAGATCCCGCAGGCGACCCGTGCCTGCCCAGGCCGGTGGCCACCCACCATAGGCCCACTTCCCATTGAAGTACATCCCATAACCCAGGGATCCTGAGGCATCAGACTGGATCTGAAAATTGGGGGACGCCAGGAGGTCAGACCTCCAAAATGAGACCCCATTGAACTCCCTCAGGAATTGCAACCAGACAAACATGTCTGCCCTGATACCCCGGGTAAGCCTGACTCTATGGTGGGGCCTGGATAACCCTGCCATGGCGTCGCATAAGCGCCGGGCAAAAGCCCTGCCCGGTGCGACCACCCTGCAAGCGAAATTGAGGTGACCATGCAGCACCTGCAGTTCCCTCAGTGATGCCTTACGCTTGGCCAGCAAATCCGAGATAAGGGCCACTATCCTGGACACCTTATCGCCCGGTAATCTAGAAGCCTGCGCTACTGTGTCAATCTCCACCCCCAGGAATACTAGCTTGGTAGATGGGCCCTCGGTCTTTTCGGGCGCTAAAGGGACACCGAGTTCCTCCATTAGCGTCTGAAATGTGTTGAGGAGACGTGTGCACGTGTCCCAGCCCCGTTCACCCCCAAATAAAAAGTCATCCAGGTAATGGGCTACAGACCGGGACCCTGACCTGCGGACGAAAGCCCACTCTAGGAAGGTACTAAAAAGCTCGAAGGCCGAACATGATATGGAGCAGCCAAAAGGCATGGCCTTATCAAAATAATATTCACCCTTAAATTTGAAACCCAGGAACTCAAAGTCGCCCGGATGCACTGGCAAGAGGCGAAAAGCCGACTTAATGTCGCACTTGGCCAGCAGGGCACCCGGGCCACACGAGCGCACCATGCGCAGCGCATGGTCAAACGATGTATACCTGACTGAACAAAGGTCATCAGGGATAGCATCATTGACCGATCGGCCGGCTGGGTAGGACAAATGATGGATAAGGCGAAACTCGCCTAAGGACTTTTTTGGGACCAAGCCCAGTGGCGACACCTTAAGATTGGGAAACGGGGGTGCAGGGAAAGGTCCAGCGACCCTGCCCGCATCTAACTCCTTTTTAAGGCTAGAGGGCCCAGGGGGAGGCTGCGACCCAAGAGCAGCAGGCCCAACAGGGTGGGCAGGTGCAGGAGCGGTGTCCACCGCTCGCGGGCCGCGGGCCGGAACCCCTTCCGCGCCCGCATTCTGTTCGCCCACTCCGGGCCAAGGGGCAATAGACCCCATTTCGCCAGCCCCGGCCGGGGCCTGCGAGGGCGGCTGCTGAGGAGGCGGCACCGCGGTCCTCCGACCTGGGTTGCGCCTCCTAACAGCGCGAGCCGCACTCGAAGCTGCCTTCTTCTTCGAAGGCATCTCTACTAAAGCAAAGGAAAGCCGAAAAGGAAGAACCGCTACCAAAAGGCTTCCCGGTAAGCTAAGGAGCGACGGAGACACAGGGGAAAAGACTTCTCCGCTCCGTCGCTGAGGTAAAATGGCAGCTCGGCTGCCTCGTGGCCACCCCTTTTATAAGGGAGCTGGCCACGCCCCTAACTACCCGGATTCTCTGTCCTGTGGGGGGGCCCCCGCAAAGAGCGCGGCGGCCATTTTGGCGCCGCGCTTGCAATGGCTTCACATTAATTCTGGTTAAGAATGTGTGAGAACTGCATAGAGAACTTGAAATTTAACAAAGATCTGCTTTTTTCCACTTGCTGGACATTTCCCCCCACATGACTTTTGCTCAACAAAGATACTGTATATTCGTTAAACAATGTTGTACTGGAATTCATTATTTGCCCTTAATGAATAGACAACATCTCTTCTAAAATAACCCTCTCTGTGTTTTTCTCTCTGTGCGTATATTTTTGAAATATTATACTGAATCTCTATAAATGATTGCATTGACAGAGAACATTCCATCTTGGAGAAGGTGATGATTCATATCTTGTGATGATTATTTTCTGCTTAAAAGCAGAGTGGTTGTATGGCAAAGACAAATTATAGGTGCCTGATGGAGTCTTCAACCTCTGTTGGCTGAATATTTAAAAAGGCATCCGCCCAGCCTGGAGGGAAGTGGGAGCAGCTGCTGTAGCCCAGCGGCTTCAAGAACAGCAGCCGCCACCGGACTCCTTCCCTTGGCCCACCTGTTCTGGAGGGAAGTGGTTTGAGTTCTTTGCAATATTTTATGTATTGTTTTTTGTGCATTGTCTTTGAAATGCTTTTTGGTATTATGAAAATGTGATACTCTGTAACTTTTTTTTATTATGGTAATTGTGATACTTTGTGATTCTTTGTCAGCCACCCTGAGTCACATTTCAAGTGGGCAGCATACAAGTTGAAACAAACAAACAAATCAGGCAAATCAAAAGTAATGTGCACCTTGGACAGGAGGTACCTCATCCACCAAATTTCACCATAGCGATCACACATGATCCTACAACACACATGAATAGCTTTTAATTCAGTACCATCATCCCAAAAATGTTCCTTATATCTACGATGTTGAGATTTTGACAAGCCACCACAAATGTTGGTTAATACTCAATGTATTAAGACAGATGTTTTCATGGAGTAGAGTCCAACTCATTACAGGTATTTCTTCACTGCACTGCAATAAAATCCCCTTTCAATGTGTGGGGAACATTAGACATCTTTTTTAGGAACTAAAAAACTTTATATGTGCCCAAATTCTCTTTCATACACAACAGTTAAAGGTATAGCAGGTTTTTCTCCTTGGCATCTGGCAACTGTCACAGCATTTATTTTAACAAACTAATTTTTAGGCTGACTTTAAGGTGGGATTTTTGTGGCAAATAGGCCCAGATTATGTTTCTGCCCTGTACTATTGTAGAAATGGGGGTGGGGGAGGTTTACCATTCTCTTCCTCCACACACACACCACCTTTGTTTCAGAAATATTATAATGCATATAAACAAACCTGCGATATTAACCTTTGGCTGCCTCTGCTCATTATTTGAAATGAAAGCAATAATCTCATAATGCTCTTGACGTTGCAGGCTTTCCATTAGCAAATGGCCCATTTAAAATGGTAATTCCGTCAACTAAATAAATCTTTTAAAATGAACACAAACAGATAATCATCACTCCCAGAGGTCAGCTTGCATAATATAAAATGTGCAATAAAAAGGTTTGTTGTTGTTTTACTAAAGGACTTGGCTTTATTTCATTCATTAAAATTTGAACAGTATCAACCCATGCACAACTGCACAATTAACAATAAAAGCCAGCTTCAAGGCAACCACATCATTCACTGTTCCCGTATTGCATTAACAAGAAGGATTCTTCCACCCTACCATTAACTACCAAAGAAGAGGAAAAATATGGCAGGCTTCCTCCCCCCCCCCCCACCCTTCAGAATGTCTGCTATTGCATTCCTATTTCCTACTGAAATATCAGTGCTTTATCAAGTTAAGAGTACCTGTTTAAACTGCTTTGCTTGCAGTTTCAGCAGAAAGTGTCCATGTACTGAAGCTGTATGCCAAGGGGCACCATAACAGCATCTGAGGAGAAAAACCTAAAGTCTGGGAAAATGTTCATCAATAGGAAAATGATCGTAACCCTCTCCGTTCTGAAGAAACTGCACTGGCAGGATGGCAGGCGATTTTTGTAGCTCTTCTGTTTGAAAACTACTCAGCATGCTATGCAGAGAGGTCTGGGTAGCACCCTTGGCTTTAGGCCATTGTTTCCCAACCTTTGGTTTTTGGGCTTCAATTCCCAGAAGCCTAAGTCAATTCCCCAAAGCACCGATCAGCCAATGTACTGATTTAGGCTTCTGGGAATTGAAGACCCCCTGTAGGGGGTGAGCCCCAAGTTTAGGCTGTGTTTTCAAATTGACAATTGTTTGCAATCCAATCCCATTGTTCCAAGTGAAAGGTTCATAGGAATACAGTTATTGCAGTAACATTATTAGGCAGATTTTTTTTTATATAGTATAGTGTAGCATCCAAGATGACAATAAGGTGGGGGAAATTATACAATGTACTGTATAAGGATTCAAATGAATGAAACATTGATGAAGCTTATTTATTTGTGTGTTAATTCTACCTTTCCCTACCCTATACCTTGCATTCTGAACTGAGTAACAGGAAGTAAAATATTAGCTGCAAAAGCCCTTTTATACACTATTTCATCTTTCATGTCACCAGCTTTGTGAGAGGCATGAGCAATAGAAAGAAACCATGCATAGTTTCAAACCTATTACAGCTCATCTAATCAAGAGGATAACATGCGGCTTGGTCAGAAGAGGACTATGTTCCAGTCAGCACATAGCAGTTTTCCTCCACTGAGAGGAACTCTCTTCCATTCCTCCCTGTCACTTTCAGCATAGGAAAGTGAGGCCCTAAAGTCCCTCAGTTGCACAGATCAGATGGTAGCCTCTCTGCGGCATTTGGCCTCAGGGACCACAACAACTGAATTCAAGGAAGAGGTGGACAATGTGCTTCCTTTGGTTACAATGTCTTATGCTTCATATATGTCAACCAAACTATAACCCTTCTATTGCATCAGTGGCTGTTTTCATGAAAACTCAAAGACAGTCAACATGTGGTCCTAAACCTCAAACTATTATGCCATTTATATTCAAACAATGGCCCCATATTTCATATTTACATAAGCTCCAACAGGTGACTGTCCTTTGGGAAAGAATACAATAATGCAGTTACACCTTGAATCTCAGGGCTTCACTCAACGAGACACTGACTTAAACTCTAGTAACCTAAAGTTGTGCTGCTGATGTGATCAGCCAAGATGTTTTTCAGAAATTAAAAGTTTTTTATTCCTCCCCTGAAGGTTCTGAGGCTCTCATGAAATTTTTCTCATCCTGGGGAAGTCTTTGGGGGCTTCGGATGATATGGGGTGGGGTCTTTAATTTCAAAAAATCAACATTGTAGCCAAAATTATTTTTTTGCTAAAAAGAGAGGAGTTTCTTGATATTGTTTTTTAAATAACACATATCTCAAAGTTTGTCACTGGTAATACTGTTCACTAGCTTTTGCTAATCACATCTTGTAAAGGAATTTTTTGTTGTTCAGATTTTTGATTTATACTGTTATTTCCTGGATGTGATACAATATATCCATTAGGATTACAGGATGCCACATGTAACTTTGTCAAGTGGGCATGTTTTAGACAATTTAATGTGTATCTTCAAATTACATTAACGAATACATAAATACCAGTGATGATAATTCACAAATCAATAACTATAAAACCTCAGATAAGAGCTCAAAAGAACATTAAGTAATTAATTTAAAAAATGCCAGTGATAACTGCCAATCTAATAAAAATGTATGGTTGGGCTTGTGAAGAATGAACATTCTTTTTATCTCATCCTATAACCCAAGTTTCTTTAGGGATTTTTGTCTTTACAGTTTTTCCTTTTTGTAGATACAAAACAGCTTATCATAGTAGTGCTTTGCATATTTAATTTGTTCTCTGCCCTACTTTGGGTGGAATTCCAAGAACTCTTATTAAACAAGGGTTCTATTGACCTTCTAAGTCAGGAGTCCACCCTGGGCTGGACCAAGCCACCTCAGACAGCTGAGTGGGCCGGACACATGGTTCCCCACACCATAAACACTGCCATAAACCACAGAAGCCATGGGTGCAAGTGCATTTATGGCTCTCATAAGCATGTCCGCTTCTGCTTCTGAGGTCACTGCTATGGGCTGGGCCAGCCCGTGAGCCATAGGGTCCCTGTTCTAATTACTACATATGAGGAAATAACTAAATTAAGTTTTTACTCTGGTCAGGCAAAAGAAATATCAGACAATGTCATAGAAGTGTTTTCTCCACCTCCTTTCTCCTGGTAAGTATAAAAAGAGCAGGAAGAAGTGAACAACTGGAGGTGTCTTGTTTGGCCTTTGCTTTTGTACTGTTTTCTAACCAACAGAAAAGAGGGAAAGGAGCATGGAAATCAAACAGACCCACAAACACCAAGCCACTGTTTGAAGAAGATAATTTAAAAAATGATATCAAACTGAATGGAGATAAGCTTAACCATCTCAGGTTTGCAGATGATATAGTACTGATTGCCAAAAATGCTCTAACACTTTAAAAATGTTGTGCAAGCTCGATGCAGAAAGTAGGAAAGTTGGCCTAAAAATGAATGGCACAAAGACAAAATATATGCTATCAAGCAACCAGCAGAAATTCCAAATAAAAATCCAGAATGAACCAATCAAGCAGGTTGACCACTATGTATATCTTGTCCATCTGATTGAGATGAACAACAATCAGAGAGCAGAACTAGCCAAGAGAAAAAAAAGTTGGACGGGCAGCATTTCACTCCATCAAAGAAATCTTGCTAAACAAGAAAAGTGACAAGAAACGATGTATCAACCTTTTGGATTTGAAGGTACTACCTGCAGTCCTCTTTGGGAGTGAAACATGATCATTAATGAAGGCCGAGGAAGAACTATCAAGAGTCATAAGAGCCATGGAAAGATCAATGCTAAAGACATCCCTTCGCAACCACATCCCTAACATCCAGATAAGAGAACAAAGCGGAATCAATGAATCTGTTGCTGAATATCACAAGCAGAAATTGCACTGGGCAGGACACGTCTCTCAGATGACAGATGGGTGTTGGACAGCAGCAGTCACCGAGTGGTATCCAAGAAAAGTGAAAAGACCCATTAGCAGGCCCCCTAAAATATGGGAAGACCCAATCATAAAAGTTTTGGTCGAACCTGGAGAAGAAGACAACGGCAGCGAAATGATTGGAAAATGAGTTGAAACCAGCAGGAACTTATCAATCAAGAAATCAAGGAATTAAAAAGAATTAGCCAACACTATGGCCTCTTGATTAGCCCTTTTTAATGCAATTGCCACTGTGTTGTGTTGCAGGCGCACCCCCCCAATAACGGACACAGACAACATTGAAAGTGGATAACAGCAAAGGGCCACATTTATTGATTCAATGCCCTAGTCCGAATTATAAATTTGTATTGGTAAAACGACCAATCATAATTCGTAAGGCAAGCAGGCCGAAGTAACACTGGTAAGGTACCACCCCAAAATTGCCAACGGCAATTGGTTACAATGTATCCATTTGTATCAATTTGTTTGTTAACAACAAACAAATTGTTGACCGTAGTCAATAACTAACTCATGACCCCACCCTCTGACGCGTATCCGTGAGATCACAGGGGTGATGCATGCTGGTTAGCAATCGTCATCACCCCATCACCTGGTTCGTCGTTGACTGGACAACGTTTAACTAATTTATTCCTGTCTAGTGTTGTCCAGTCAATTGCGAACCTGCCGGATACTTGTGGGTCATACTGTTTACCTTACCAGTGCTACCCGCCCATGTGACCAAGTCAACAGTAGGAACGCAGAAAGACCCCTATATCAAACCATAGCAACAGTGTGGGATGGGCAAAAAAGCCAGGACCCGGAGCCAATATGGGTCCCAACCAAAAATTCCCACCCGGCCCCGAAGCGACCATAATATCACACTGTTAACTAGGGAGGGGGTGGAGGGGAAAAAACTTCTCCGCTCCGTCGCTGAGGCAAAATGGCAGCTCGGCTGCCTCGTGGCCACCCCTTTTATAAGGGAGCTGGCCACGCCCCTAACTACCCGGATTCTCTGTCCTGGGGGGGGGGGGCCCGCAAAGGGCGCGGCGGCCATTTTGGCGCCGCGCTTGCATTGCAGGCGCACCCCCCCAATAACGGACACAGACAACATTGAAAGTGGATAACAGCAAAGGGCCACATTTATTGATTCAATGCCCTAGTCCGAATTATAAATTTGTATTGGTAAAACGACCAATCATAATTCGTAAGGCAAGCAGGCCGAAGTAACACTGGTAAGGTACCACCCCAAAATTGCCAACGGCAATTGGTTACAATGTATCCATTTGTATCAATTTGTTTGTACACAACAAACAAATTGTTGACCGTAGTCAATAACTAACTCATGACCCCACCCTCTGACGCGTATCCGTGAAATCACAGGGGTGATGCATGCTGGTTAGCAATCGTCATCACCCCATCGCCTGGTTCGTCGTTGACCGGACAACGTTTAACTAATTTATTCCTGTCTAGTGTTGTCCAGTCAATTGCGAACCTGCCGGATACTTGTGGGTCATACTGTTTACCTTACCAGTGCTACCCGCCACACGGAGGGGCTTCACAGAAGACCTGACGCCCCCCCCCCAGACCGTCAGCTCGGTCAACAGGCCTGCTCGCCAATCACCCAACAGGAGGTCCATACCTCCTCGCGACAGATGGACCCCATCCCCTGCATACAGGTCATAATTTTGTAGACTAATATCGGGGTGATGACTAACCCGTCCCCAAGCCCTGGTGGCAAGAAACCGCGCCACTGCCTTATTGACCGCGCGCCTAACGCGGTCAAGAGCCAGAAGGTTAACGCCCCCTCTGTAAGAATGGCGCGGAACAATGTCCGACCAAACCAGGGTTGTGGCAGGCCAGACATAATGCAAGTAGGCGAGTTCCTCGCAAATCGCATGCTTGAGCGATAAGCCGGTGACCTGGCCCAAATCATTGCCCCCCAGGTGGATGATTAGAATGTCAGGCGGGTCAGCCCCCAGGCCAGAAAAAAGGAAAGGCCGCAGCTCCTGCCATAACATCCCAGGCTTACCATGCCATGCGAGACTGGCGTGGTCACCCAGTCCCAGTCGGGGTCCCCACTCTGTCGCCGCAGCGTAACGCGCTGCCCTGTGCACATAGCTGTGGCCCACCAGCCATACTGTCACCGGTGTAATACGACACCCAGGGTCTGTAAGAAAATTGAGAAAAAGGGAGGTAAGGTGACTGGATTGGTACTCATGGCGGGAGTGGGCGCACATAAAACTGAAAACATTGTGAGCCCCACCTCCCCATGCTGCGTATGTCAGCCCCAGAGTACCCAAAAGCAGCTGCTGTAGAGGCTGCACCAATACGGAACGAATGTGTGCCATAACGGGCACCTGGTAGGCCCACCCTGGTGAGGGCTCTGGCTGTCACCTTCCAAAACTGAAATTTAGTAAGGGGAGACCCATCTTGGTGACAGAAAAACGGGCCGTGGTGCATGCCACGCAGTGCCAGGAATTCCTGTAGGGCACCAACCGGACAGATGTCTGCCAAAGAACATCGTAGCAGTCTTATTCCACTGCCTACGCCATGCTGATCTGTTTTAGAGGAGCGAATCCTCAACTGGGCCCAGTCTTTGGCAACATAGACATCTTCGAGTTCCAGTGCCCTACCACTTGCATCCGCCTTAGACAGCATCACGAGTTCGCTGACGCGGAGCGCTCCAAAAAACGCCACCGTTGTGGCTGCATGAAAAAGGGCTGCCTCATAATGATCAAAACAGAGGCCTGGCCAGCCCCGGGCCAACTGGGTAAGAACCCATGGGGAAATAGGGTGCCGGTCGTCCGGGCAACGCCCGCGCTCGCGCACCCACCCCTCCAAAACGTGTCTCACACGGAAGTCAGAGGTGGTATCCACATGACCCCCTACTTTGGCCATAAAAGCCAACGCCGAGAGCTTGGATGCTATGGTGCGAGGTGCAAGGCCCTGTGCATGCAGGTGAACCATGAACCGCAGAACATGGTCCACCGGGATAGGCCAGGTCTCTGGCAAGTGAAATTGAGTAGCAAAAGCCCTATACGAATTGAATGCTTGTTGATACGCCTTACGCGTGCGTGGCGCTAGTGACAGGCCAATCGCCCGGTTCACCTCTCCTTGCCAATAGTCCACATCTCGTCCGGGAGTGGCGAGGGAAATTCCTCCGCATCCGGGGCCAAGGCGCGGAACCGGGAGATCTGCAGGCGGGACAAAGCGTCAGCAATATCGTTATTAACCCCTGGGACATGCCTGGCCCTGAACAAGATGTTGAGGCGCAGGCAGCGCAGCACAAAATGGCGCACTAGATCCATAACCCTGGGCGATTTAGAAGTCTGTGCATTGACAATGTGTACCACGGCAGCATTGTCGCACCAGAAATGCACCACTGAATTAGCCCACTGTTCGCCCCATAGCATCAAAGCCCCCAGAATGGGAAAAAATTCCAGGTATGTGAGATCCCGCAGGCGACCTGTGCCTGCCCATGCCGGTGGCCACCCACCATAGGCCCACTTCCCATTGAAGTACATCCCATAACCCAGGGATCCTGAGGCATCAGACTGGATCTGGAAATTGGGGGATGCCAGGAGGTCAGACCTCCAAAATGAGACCCCGTTAAACTCCCTCAGGAATTGCAACCAGACGAACATGTCTGCCCTGATACCCCGGGTAAGCCTGACTCTGTGGTGGGGCCTGGATAACCCTGCCATGGCGTCGCATAAGCGCCGGGCAAAAGCCCTGCCCGGTGCGACCACCCTGCAAGCAAAATTAAGGTGCCCATGTAGCACCTGCAGTTCCCTCAGGGATGCCTTACGCTTGGCCAGCAATTCCGAGATAAGGGTCACTATCCTGGACACCTTATCACCCGGCAACCTAGAAGCCTGCACTACTGTGTCAATTTCAACCCCCAGGAATACTAACTTGGTCGATGGGCCCTCGGTCTTTTCGGGCGCTAAAGGGACACCAAGTTCCTGCATTAGCGTCTGAAATGTATTGAGGAGACGTGCGCACGTGTCCCAGCCCCGTTCACCCCCGAATAAAAAATCATCCAGGTAATGGGCTACAGACCGGGACCCTGACCTGCGGACGAAAGCCCACTCTAGGAAGGTACTAAAACGCTCGAAAGCCGAGCATGATATGGAGCAGCCAAAAGGCATGGCCTTATCAAAATAATATTCCCCTTTAAATTTAAAACCCAGCAATTCAAAGTCGCCCGGGTGCACCGGCAAGAGGCGAAAAGCTGACTTAATGTCGCACTTGGCCAGCAGGGCACCCGGGCCACACGAGCGCACCATGCGCAGCGCATGGTCAAACGATGTATACCTGACCGAACAAAGGTCATCAGGTATAGCATCGTTGACCGATCGGCCGGCTGGGTAGGACAAATGATGAATAAGGCGAAACTCACCTAGGGACTTTTTGGGAACCAAACCCAATGGCGAAACTTTAAGATTGGGAAACGGGGGTGCGGGGAAAGGTCCAGCGACCCTGCCCGCGTCTAATTCCTTTTTAATGCTGGCCGCAGCCACCTCCTCCCTTCCTCTGAGGGATAAAAGGTTGGGAGCATCCTGAGGGGACCTATCACCCATAAAAGGGATACGAAATCCCTGCTTAAAACCTTGAATGAGGTACTCCCCGTCCTCCCCCTTCGGGTACGATGCGAGCCAGCGCTCCAGCATGTCCACCTTAATTGGGGAGGGGGCCTTTTGGAGAACTAGCTCCATCCGTGGCAGCCTTGCCAGCCCACTGTCCACCCCTCCCTCTGCCTCGCGCCCCCCCAGGCTTGGGACAAGCAGAGGCTGCGTGGGGACCAGAACATGTGGGACACTCATGCTTATACCTGCAGTTCTTTCGATTGCAGGAACCATTCGACGAGAAAGTCCAGCACAGCAGGCGGGCTGGAACCCCCTGCCCCGCCGGTTGGCGGGTAACCTGCGCTGGAGCCGCTCGCTGGACCGCATGTCCACAATGGTATCTATCCCCCGGGGCAGGGCGTGTGGGTGTCATATACAAGAGCCACAGTCTCTGGCAGGGCTCATCCCATCTCATCTCGGGGTGGAGGGGAATCCTCATACGGAATTCCTCATCATATGCTAGCCATGAGGGGCCCGGGAAATCGACCATCGCCCTATATATGTTGTCCAAATATTGGACCATGGGAATAGCTAAATCCGGCCGCGCCCGCAAATATACCGCCATATATATTAAATAAGCGGGGAGCCAGTTGGCCCAGGTACGCGGCGGCTTACGGCGGCGTGCCTGCTCCTTGTCCTTCTCGTCCTGACCCTCCCTTTCCTCCTTGGTGGGCTCTCTGTTCAGGAGTGAGAAGATATCTACGTACTCCCCTCGCCATATCTTTTCTCTGGTAGCCTGTGCCAAGTGATCACCCAATGGCAAGGAATACCCTGCCGTTGGCAAAGCCGAAAAGGGGACAGCCGGCCTAGTAAAAGGGGCCTGAGCTAACCCTGCCACCCCCAGGACATTCCCAGCAGTGTAAGGTCCGAGGCCCACCCCAGTGGGCATGGTGGCAGTCGTTGTCGCCGGGTGGGTCGCCAGCAGCGTGGCCCCCGCACCACCCGCGCGAGGCCAAGGCCACTGAAAGGCCCCCCCTATATTGGGAATGTGTGTAGATGTACTCGCTTGCACCGTATACTCACATGCTGCACCCCCGCGGGCCGCCCCCACCGGGGGTTCCGGCCCACTGGGGGCGTCGGAGCTCACGACCGATGTAGAGCTCATCACCGGGGCTTGAACCGCACCAGGTTGCTGGCTGGGGAGCTGCGAGGCAGTGGCCGGAGTCGCGCCACCCGCCTGCAGCAGCTCAACCCTCCCCGCCGGCTGTTGTCCTGCTGCCGATAGCGCCTCAAAAGGTACCCCGAAGGGGGCGCCTGCCTGACTGGCCCGGGCCAAAGACGCCTCCAGGGCCGCAATGCGGGCCAGTAAGGTGTCCACGTTGACCATGGGCAAAGGGCCGGCCGGCCCGCCTGATCCTGGCATGGGGACAGGTCCCTGCGCCCCAGGGCCCATATATGGCCATTGGCCAGCGCCGAAGCCCGGTAGGGCTGGTGAAGAAACCTGCCAAGGCAGGGAGCCGGGCCACCCCCCAAGGCTAGAGGGCCCCGGGAGAGGCTGCGGCCCAAAAGAAATAGGCCCGACGGAGTGGGCAGGAGGAGGAGCGGTGTCCACCGCTCGCGGGCCGCGGGCCGGAGCGCCTTCCGCACCCGCACTCTGATCGGGCCAAGGGGCAATAGACCCCATTCCACCAGCCCCGGCCGGGGATGGCAAAGGTGGCTGCTGAGGAGGCGGCACCACGGTCCTCCGACCTGGGTTGCGCCTCCTAACAGCCCGAGCTGAACTCGAAGCTGCCTTCTTTTTCGAAGGCATCTCTCCTGAAGCAAAAAAGGGAAGCCAGCCAGGCAGAATCGCCACCAAAAGGCTTCCCGGTAAGCTAACGAGCGACGGAGACGCAGGGGAAAAAACTTCTCCGCTCCGTCGCTGAGGCAAAATGGCAGCTCGGCTGCCTCGTGGCCACCCCTTTTATAAGGGAGCTGGCCACGCCCCTAACTACCCGGATTCTCTGTCCTGTGGGGGGGGGCCCGCAAAGGGCGCGGCGGCCATTTTGGCGCCGCGCTTGCATTTTTACAGTGGTTTCTGAGCCGACAGAATTACAGCTGGTTGTAGCAACACGCAACTGGTTTGCAACAAACTCAATATTTACATCTCCTACTATGTATAGATATTATTGGTTTAATCTATCTTCCTTCAGTGGAGTAGCTTCTATGACTTTCAGCTGAAGTCAGACAAATGCGCTGGTGCACCCCTTGCTGAAGAGGCCATCACTTGACCCAACCATATTGTCCAATTTTAGGCCTGTGTCCAACCTCCCCTTCCTGGGGAAGGTATTGGAAAAAGCGGTGGTGCAGCAGCTCCAGGGGGTCTTGGATGAAGCGGATTATCTGGACCCTTTTCAGTCAGGATTCAGGCCCAGTTATGGTACCAAAACAGCATTGGTCATGCTTATGGATGATCTCTGGTGGGAGCAGGATAGGGGTAATCCCTGGCCTTGCTCTTCTTGAACTCTCAGTGGTGTTCGATACCATCAACCACGGTATCCTTCTGGGTCAGCTCCAAGAATTGGGGGCCCAGGGCACGGTGTTGTCCTGGTTTTCCTCATTTCTGAAGGGCCGGACCCAGTCAGTGTTAGTGGAGGGGAGAGTGTCCAGCCCTAGGCCCCTTCAGTATGGGGGTGCCTCAGGGCTCGGTGCTGATACAAAGTATACAATTTGCTATCTGCCAGTCTGTTTATCATATCTATCTATTCCCCCAAAGGGAAAAAATATTTTTAAAGTTAAGGGAGTATAATTTCTATCACAACTTTAAATCAAATGAAAGAAAACCAGGTCATAAATGAATATACTTTCAAAGCCGAGTGAGGTCCAAAAAGGGGTGAATCTGTGTGCTTTTTCACCCCCAGAAAGGGTGGATCAATTGCCTGAATTATTTGCTTTGGGATATGGAATACTTTGCACTAAATCACAACATTGTGCACTTTGGTTTTCCTCCTTCTCAGGCAATTTTCCAGCTTTTTGAAATTAGATACACACATATATCATTGTTAAGGAAAGAAAGGTTGCCTTTAATGAACAACCTAGAGTTAAAAGAACTTGTTTTTCCCCAAAGCCATCACAAAAATAAACCTAGCAAATAGTCAATAGCAACAAAACACTTTAGATTCAACAACATCTCCCCAACAGCTGGATCTCCCAGGAAACTATACCCAGTCTGACAAAGGAGAAGGAATTGCCACTTAAGCCTGTCTCTTAAAGAAACAGGTCTGACATGCTACATATGGCATACTGCTCAGAATTTTCTCCTGGGAAATACATTTGGATCTATTATGTTCTGCCAAAAAGGCAAACTACCCAATGTACCATATACCATCATTCCACTGCTAAGTATAAGAGTTAAAATTAAAAATGGTATGCATAAAACATAAACAAGGTAGAATCCAGACACAATATTCTCTTCCGTTGACACCAATGATGGACGTTATCAGTTGATAAAATCATTGGCTTTAAAATGAAAAGAATTTAAGAGTTGATTTTATTTTTTTCTAACCATACATTCATGGATCCTTACTATAATATGAATTAAGAAAAAGAGAAACTGAAGTATTTGCCTTCTAGTTAGAAGAAGCAAACCATATTGCCTTTACTGAGTACAGTACTCCTAGCACTAAGGGAAAACTTTCAAAAGCATCTGGTGTTAGTCAAGATGCTTTTGTTAGCCAGACTCACAAAGTTATAGGAAGTTATAGGAAAATCTATTTGTTTTTATATATGCTTTCAAACATTGAAGAAGAAAAAATCAGATGTATTTTGATTATTCTGACTTAATATTTAATATATTCTAGGGACTTGTTAATTTTTAACTGAAAGTTCATATTACTTTTAATAAAGTGAAATTACATAAATCATTATACCACAACCACTCAGATCTACCTTACATTACTTTCCCCATGAGCAATAACTATATATGTATAACAACAACTGGGACTGTCACTATAATGTTTAATTCAAACATACAGACTTTTACAAATGAAAGATGGGGTGAAGATTAGAGGAGGGCAGGGGATGAGATAAGGAAGATGGCCACTGACTAACAGTTTTTAAAGTTCTCCCATATCTAAGTTAACTATCAACAGTTCTAATAATGTAGATTAAATATTCAAATATGTCTTGCTCACCTCTTGTACGTTAAATGCTACTTTCACTTTTATGGTCACATCTAAGGTGTTATCTGTCCAAGATTCCATTTTTTATACTTTCAAAAAATTGCTAAGTGCAATGAGGTCACATTAAATGGCAATTGTTCTGCAATAAGTACAGAATGCAAGCGCGGCGCCAAAATGGCCGCCGCGCTCTTTGCGGGCCCCCCCCCACAGGACAGAGAATCCGGGTAGTTAGGGGCGTGGCCAGCTCCCTTATAAAAGGGGTGGCCACAAGGCAGCCGAGCTGCCATTTTACCTCAGCGACGGAGCGGAGAAGTCTTTTCCCCTGTGTCTCCGTCGCTCTTTAACTTACCGGGAAGCCTTTTGGCGGCGATTTTTCCTTTTTGGCTTCCCTTCACTCCGGTGGAGATGCCTTCGAAGAAGAAGGCAGCTTCGAGTGCGGCTCGCGCTGTTAGGAGGCGCAACCCGGGTCGGAGGACCGCGGTGCCGCCTCCCCAGCAGCTGCCTTTGCAGGCCCCTGCCGGGACCGGCGGAATGGGGTCTATCACCCCTTGGCCCGGAGCGGGCGAACAGATTGCGGGCGCGGTAGGGGCTCCGGCCCGCGGCCCGCGAGCGGTGGACACCGCTCCTGCATCTGCCCAACAGGTTGGGCCTGCTGCTCTAGGGTCGCAGCCTCCCCCGGGGCCCTCTAGCCTTGGGGGGTGGTGCGGCCCCCTGCCTTGGCAGGTTTCTCCACTGGCCCTGCCGGGCTTCGGTGTTGGCCAATGGCCATATTCGGGTCCTGGGGTACAGGGACCTGTACCCACGCCTGGACCGTGCGGGCCGGCCGGCCCTTGGCCCCAGGTCAACGTGGAAGCCTTACTGGCCCACCTTGCGGCCCTTGAAGCGTCGTTGGCTCGGGCCAGTCAGGCGGGGGCCCCCCTTTGGGGTTCCTTTTGAGGCGCTGCCGGCAGGAGGACAACAGCCGACAGGGAGGGTTGAGCTGCTGCAGGCGCGTGGCGCGGTTTCGGCCACTGCCTCGCAGCTCCCCAGCCAGCAGCCAGGTGCAGGTCAGGCCCCGGTGATGAGCTCTACGTCGGTCGTGAGCTCCGACGCCCCCAGTGGGCTGGAACCCCCGGTGGGGGCGGCCCGCGGGGGTGCAGCATGTGAGTATACGGTGTAAGCGAGTACATCCACACACATTCCCAATATGGGGGGGCCTTTTCAATGGCCTTGCCCTCGCGCGGGTGGTGCGGCGGTGCACCCGCTGACGCCTCACCCGGCGATCACAGCTAACACCCAGGGCCCCGTGGTGGGGGGTGTTCCCTACCCTGAGGGGAATGTTTTGGGTGGCCGGGTTGGTCCAAGCCCCTATTCCTTACCGCTGAGTGACCACTTGGCACAGACCGCCAGAGAGTAAATTTGGCGGGGGGAGTGCGTGGATATCTTCGCGCTCCTAAACAGGGTGCCCACCAAGGAGAGAGGGAGGGGCAGAATGAGAAGGATAGTGGCAGGCACGTTGTCGCAAGCCACCAAGTATGTGGGCCAAATGGTTGCCGGCCTGCATCATATGCATGGCGGTGTACCTTAGGGCCCGGCCGGATCTGGCAATTCCGATGGTCCAGTATTTGGACAACGTCTACCGGGCGATGGTTTACTTTCCGGGCCCAGCGTGGTTGGCTTGTGACGAGGAATGCCGTAGGCGGATTTCCCTGCACCCCGAGATTAGGCGGGATGAGCCAGGCCAGAGGCTGCGGCTTTTGTACGTGACGCCCACGCGCCCTGCGCCCGGGGAGATATACCATTGTGGGCATGCGGTTCAGCAGGCGGCCCCAGCATAGGTCACCTGCCAGGGGGCGGGGCGGGGGGTTCCATCCCGCCTGCTGTGCTGGACTTTCTTGTCCAATGGCTCCTCTAATGGGAAGACTTGCAAATACAGACAGGAGTGTCCCACCTGTGTTGGCCCCCATGCGGCCTCTGCCTGTCCCAGGCCTAGAAGGATGCGGGGCAGAGGGTGGGGCAGACAGGGGGCTGGCAAGACTGCCGCAGATGGATCTGGTTCACCGAAGGGCTCCCTCCCCATTTAAGGTGGACATGTTGGAGGGTTGGCTCACGTGGTACCCGAAGGGAGAGGATGCGGGTTCTCTCCTTCAGGGTTCTAGGCAGGGGTTCCGGATCCCTTTCATGGGTAATAGGTCCCCTCAGGATGCCCCCAACCTTTTATCCCTTAAGGGGAGGGAGGAGGTGGCTGCTGCTAGCTTTGACAATAGGGTCTATGCGGGCAGGGTCGTTGGCCCTGTCCCTGCACCCCTGTCCCGGGGAGCATATTATTTCAATGATGCCATGCCTTTTGGCTATTCCATTGGGGCTCGGTATTCGAGCATTTCACCACTTTCCTAGATTGCGCTTTTGTCCGCAGGTCACGTACACACGTCTCCTCAACACATTTCAGACGCTAATGGAGGAACTGGGTGTCCCTTTAGCGCCCGAAAAGACCGAGGGCCCATCTCCACAGCTAGTATTCCTGGGGTGGAGAGTAACACGGTAGCGCAGGATTCTAGGTTGCAGCGGGATAAGGTGTCAAGGCTAGTGGCCCTTGTCTCGGTCTTGCTGGCCGAGCGCATGGCATCACTGAGGGAACTTCTGGTGCTACATGGTCACCCCAGTTTCGCTGGCAGGGTCGTCGCACCGGGCAGGGCATTTGCTCTGCGCTGGTGCGATGCCATGGCGGGATTCTCCAGGCCCCACCACAGGCTCAGATTTACCCGGGGTATCGGGGCAGACGTGCTTGTCTGGCCATAGATCCAGAGGTAGTTCAACGGGGTGTCATTTTGGGGTCTGATCTCCTGGCTCCCCCTTGCTTTCAGATGCAGTCCGATGCCTCAGGATTCCTGGGTTTACGGGATGTACTTCAATTGGAAGTGGGCCTATGGTGGGTGGCCACCATCCTGGGCAGGCAAGGGTCGCCTGCATGGTCTCACGTATCTGGAATGTTTCCCTATCCTGGGTGCTTTGATGCTATGGGGCAAGGAGTGGGCCAACTCGGTTGTGCAATTTTGGCATGGCAACGCGGCTGTTGTCCGCATCGTCACTGCACAGATTTCCAAATCGCCCGGGGTTATGGAGCTAGCGCGTTGGTTTGTGTTATGCAACCTGTGCCTCAACGTTCCCTTCAGGGCCAGGCATGTCCCAAGGGTTGATAATGATATTGCTGCTGCTTTGTCCCGCCTGCAGATCTCCCGGTTCCGTGCCTCGGCCCCCGGATGCGGAGGAATTTCCCTCGCCACTCCCGGACGAGAGATGGAACGTTGGCAAGGAGAGGTGAACCGGGCGATTGGCCTGTCACTAGTGCCATGCATGAGTAAGGCGTATCACCACGCATTTAGTTCCTTCAGAGTATTATGTACCCGATTCCGACTGCCAGGAACCTGGCCGATCCCAGTAGCCCATGTTCTGCGGTTCATGGTTTACCTGTATGCCCAGGGCCTTGCACCACGCACCATAGCATCTCAGCTGTCGGGTTGGCTTTTATGGCCAAAGTGGGAGGTCGTGTGGACAGCACCAATCAATTCCGGGTGAGACATGTTTGGGAGGGGTGGGTGCGCGTGCCCGGGCGTTTCCCGGGCGACCGCCACCCCATTTACCCAGGGGTTTTTTACCCAGTTGGCCCGGGGCTGGCCTGGCCTCTGTTTTGATAGATGAGGCAGCCCACTTCATGCGGCTACAACGGTGGCCTTTTTGGAGCCCTCCGCATCGGCGAGCTTGAGATGCTGAGTAAGGCGGATGCAAGATTTTCCCAGGGTTTTTACCCAATTGGCCCGGGGCTGGCCTGGCCTCAGTTTTGATAAATGAGGCAGCCCACTTCATGCGGCTACAACGGTGGCCTTTTTGGAGCCCTCCGCATGGGCGAGCTTGAGATGCTGAGTAAGGCGGATGCAAGATTTCCCCAGGGTTTTCCCCAATTGGCCCGGGGCTGGCCTGGCCTCTGTTTTTGAAATGAGGCAGCCCACTTCATGCGGCTACAACGGTGGCCTTTTTGGAGCGCTCCGCACCAGCGAGCTTGAGATGCTGTATAAGGCGGATGCAAGTTGTAGGGCACTGGAACTCGAGGATGTCTATGTTGCCAAAGACTGGGCCCAGTTGAGGATACGTTCCTCTAAGACATATCAGCATGGCGTAGGCAGTGGTGTAAGACTGCTACGGTGTTCTTTGGCAGACATCTGTCCGGTTGGTGCCCTACAGGAGTTCCTGGCACTGCGTGGCATGCACCACGGCCCGTTTTTCTGTCACCAAGATGGGTCTCCCCTTACTAAATTTCAGTTTTGGAAGGTGACAGGCAGTGCCCTCACCATGGTGGGGCCTACCACGTGCCCGTTATGGCACATTCATTCCGTACTGGTGCAGCCTCTACAGCAGCTGCTTTTGGGTACTCTGGGGCTGACATACGCAGCATGGGGAGGTGGGGCTCGCAATGTTTTCAGTTTTATGTGCGCCCACTTCCGCCATGAGTACCAATCCAGTCACCTTACCGTCTTTTTCTCAATTTTTCTCAATTTTCTTACAGACCCTGGGTGTCGTATTACACCAGTGACAGTATGGCTGGTGGGCCACAGCTATGTGCACAGGGCAGCGCGTTACGCTGCGGCGACAGAGTGGGGACCCCGACTGGGACTGGGTGAACACGCCAGTCTCACATGGCATGGTAAGCCTGGGATGTTATGGCGGGAGCTGCGGCCTTTCCTTTTTTCTGGCCTGAGTGCTGACCCGCCTGACATTCTCATCATCCACCTGGGGGGCAATGATTTGGGCCAGGTCACCGGCTTATCGCTCAAGCAGGCGATTTGCGAGGACCTCGCCTACTTGCATTATGTCTGGCCTGCTACAACCCTGGTTTGGTCGGACATTATCCCGCGCCTTTCTTATAGAGGGGGCGTTCACCTCCTGGCCCTTGACCGCGCTAGGCGCACGGTCAACAGGGCGGTGGCGCGGTTTCTTGCCGACAGGGCTTGGGGACGGGTCAGTCATCACCCCGCTATTAGCCTACAAAATTGTACGCAGGGGATGGGGTCCATCTGTCGCGAGGAGGTATGGACCTCCTGTTGGGTGATTGGCGAGCAGGCCTGTTGACCGAGCTGACGGTCTGGGGGGGGCGTCAGGCCTTCTTTGAAGCCCCTCCGTGTGGCGGGTAGCACTGGTAAGGTAAACAGTATGACCCACAGGTATCCGGCAGGTTCGCAATTGACTGGACAACACTAGACAGGAATAAATTAGTTAAACGTTGTCCGGTCAACGACGAACCAGGCGACGGGGTGATGGCGATAGCTAACCAGCATGCATCACCCCATGATTTCACGGATACGCGTCAGAGGGTGGGGTCATGAGTTAGATATTGACTACGGTCAACAATTTGTTTGTTGTCAACAAACAAATTGATACAAATTGATACATTGTAACCAATTGCCGTTGGCAATTTTGGGGTGGTACCTTACCAGTGTTACTTCGGCCTGCTTGCCTTAAGAATTATGATTGGTCGTTTTACCAATACAAATTTATAATTCGGACTAGGGCATTGAATCAATAAATGTGGCCCGATGCTGTTATCCACTTTCAATGTTGTCTGTGTCCGTTATTGGGGGGTGCGCCTGCAATGCAAGCGCGGCGCCAAAATGGCCGCCGCGCTCTTTGCGGGCCCCCCCCACAGGACAGAGAATCTGGGTAGTTAGGGGCGTGGCCAGCTCCCTTATAAAAGGAGTGGCCACGAGGCAGCCGAGCTGCCATTTTACCTCAGCGACGGAGCGGAGAAGTCTTTTCCCCTCCACCCCCTCCCTAGTTAACAGTGTGATATTTTGGTCGCTTCGGGGCCGGGTGGGAATTTTTGGCTGGGACCCACATTGGCTTTCGGGTCCTGGCTTTTTTGCCCATCCCACACTGTGGCTATGGTTTGATATAGGGGTTTTTTCTTATGTTCCTACTGTTGACTTTGGTCACATTGGCGGGTAGCACTGGTAAGGTAAACAGTATGACCCACAGGTATCCGGCAGGTTCGCAATTGACTGGACAACACTAGACAGGAATAAATTAGTTAAACGTTGTCCGGTCAACGACGAACCAGGCGACGGGGTGATGGCGATAGCTAACCAGCATGCATCACCCCGTGATTTCACGGATACGCGTCAGAGGGTGGGGTCATGAGTTAGATATTGACTACGGTCAACAATTTGTTTGTTGTCAACAAACAAATTGATACAAATTGATACATTGTAACCAATTGCCGTTGGCAATTTTGGGGTGGTACCTTACCAGTGTTACTTCGGCCTGCTTGCCTTAAGAATTATGATTGGTCGTTTTACCAATACAAATTTATAATTCGGACTAGGGCATTGAATCAATAAATGTGGCCCGATGCTGTTATCCACTTTCAATGTTGTCTGTGTCCGTTATTGGGGGGTGCGCCTGCAATATGCTTTTCTATACTTTCACTGAATGCTCTCCAATACATCATGCATTGTACTCTGCATAACAACCATATTATCTATCCTATGTTCTCAAGATCTTGCATGGAACTTGATTATCAGGTCTTTTTAATGAGAAATCATTTTCAATTATTAAGGATCCATTTTCTGTCAGAGGGTTGAAAAAATGCAATAATGAAAGAAATACAACTGTGCCATCCATACTAAATCATTCATCTATACCTATAAATCCAAGCGTTAACCATTGGAATTTTACAAAGGCTCCCGCACCTGTTCACACTATCCCGTACTGAGCCTCCTGCACTCGCCCGAACCTGGTACGGAGGTAACTGTAGGGTTGAGAAATGCGCCAGTGGGGCAAGAGCCCCACGAATGCGAACAAAGGGAAACAACTTCAATTCCCAATGTTTTCTGCACCGTGCTGCACCACAGCCAATCAGGCTGAGAAGCGCAAGCAAAAAGAACGTTGGGAAACGCGGCCAATCGAAATCGAGCCACAGGAAAAAAACTGCCACATTAAAGCAAACCACAAATGCAAAACTACAAGTCCCAGGGTCCTGTGCGCCATGAGCATGCAGAACGCTGAGAAAGCTGGCACATGAAAAATAAACTTACAAAATGCAACAGGAGCGCAAGTCCCCAGCAGGCAGACTCAGCGCCTCACAGCCACGCAAAACAAAAAGCCACAAAATGCCACTGCGAGACACCCGCCGTCCTTCTTTCCAGGAACAATGGGGAGAAGAGGGACTCCCTCTCCTCCATGCTACCCCACCGAAGACATGGTGAGACCACCACCAGCTTCAAGGAAAGTTGAGCCGGGGTGGGAAAAAACCCAAACAGGCAGCAGTTTATCAGGGGAAGCACCCTCCCTGGCAGATGACTGGCTGATGCCTTTGTACTTCCGAATACAAAAGCAGCATCCAGCAATTCACAAGGAAGAGCCCCACCCCTTATGGATCGCTGCCTGCCCATCTCTGGTTAGGTAAGCCAGGAGAAAAAGGAGACAGAGAGGAGAGAACCATTGTTAGGCAGAGATAGCTCTTCTCTGCCTCTTCCTTCTTCCCCGATCTACCTAATGAACCTTCTCGAGAGAAGAACGGGCTGACTGCCTACTCCCTCCTTTCCCCTATTGCTACATCTAAACTAAAATTCAAAGCAGCAATGGGGAAAAGAGAAACCCACAGGCAGCCCGTTCTTCAAGCTAAAGTAACCACCAAAAACAATCCCAAAGTTAATAAAAAAATAATAAAACAAAAATAAATCAATAATTAAAAAACCATTAATTAACAAAAAATAAACCACAAAATACACAAACAAAAACATCCACAATAACACAAAACCACATACAAAACACCTAACTACAACACGAAAAAAACCACAAATTGTGCAAACAAACAACAACTAATTACACAAATAAACAACAACAAAAGAACAAACAGAAACACCTCCCAGCCCACCACCACAAAAGCAAAACAAAGAAAAACCCCAGAAGAAAGAAAACCAGACAACTCACTAGCACGTCCTCCCTCCACGAGATTGGAACAGAAATGAAAAAACAAAGAGACTACTTACTGGAAGAAGCCCCACCCAGAGGCCAAGAGAGAAAAAACAGTGAAACTAAAACAAAACCACTAGCAGCCCCACCTGCAGGGCAGAATAGTAAAAACAACTCAAAAAGACACAACAGCCCAACCTAGAGGCCACAAGAGTAAAAACAAATCAAAAACATAACAATAAATCACAAGTTTACACAAATCACAAACATATGTAAAAAAAATAAAAACAAGAAGATTTATAACATCCTGTGTTGAGTTTTAACTCAAATAAAAACCCAAAACATCTAAGCACAGTTTAAAAACATTGAATGTATAAAACATGTACTTTCACATTTTTAAAAATATTACCTACGGTACCAACTATTAACAAACCCCCCCCCCCCAATAAAACATTATTTGGTTAAATAAAACAATTGGAAACAATTATATCATCCTTTGTTCTTTTTTTAATCCACCCAAAAAAATAAAAACCCCAAAAGCTGATCACAGTTTATAACAGCCCGGCATCGCCAGGCAAACTATGCTAGTTGTCTATAAAAACAGTTATACAAAAAATGTGGATTGGGATCTAGGTTTAACCATTCTTACTGATATTCCTAAAACGGAAGAATCAAACTGTGACAGAAAGTATCCTGTCTAATTAAATGATCTATTTATTTAAATTCCATATAAATAATACTACAGCCAATGTCAGTTAGGAAGAAAAATAGTGAATGTCCTTTTGTTCCTTTTTCAACAAAAGTCTCAAAAAATCAAGGTGTCTCTGAATCCTTTTGAAATCCTTTTATCATTTTATCCTTTTGAAAAGGAGAAATGATGATTGGCATAAAATGATCCAATCCAAAGTGTGTTTATTGGGAAGATAATTTTCTCTTGGTTCTATGGTACCTTCATTTGTGCAGCTAACCTTGAAAATGCAGTTAGGTTAACCAGGCAACAGCATATTTTGCCCTCTATGTTTCATCCTTCAGTGTCTCCACTATGCATTGAGAGTTTAGGAGGTGGGAAAAGAATTTTCATTTGCACCAACAAGAGCATTTCCCTCCATTGGAAGTAGGCATGTTGACTGATATGGCTCAGAAGAATAGCTGGGTGGAAATGTCTAAAGCAGGGGTTCCCAAACCTTTTGTGCTGTAGGCTAGTCATGTGGTTGACCAGGCCAGTCACGTGGTTCCTCCCACCATAAAACCAGTGGTGGGCATCAGCAGGTTCACACTAGTTCACCAGAACTGGTAGCAGAAATTCTGGCTGGCCCCGCCCATCCAAGTTTTGAAATAAAGTACAGTGGAACCTCATATAACAATTGCCCAGTATAACAATGAAATCGTATAACAATTAGGTTTTTGGGGGAGATGGCATCCCACATAACAATTTTCCCTATGGGAAAAATCATACAACAATTTTTCAATGGGAAAAACCACTTAGCCAAAAAAAATGAAAATCGTTGTACGATGCATCCCATAGGGAAAATCGCTATACTATGCATGTATCATATAGCAATTGTTTCATACAACAATGAGCCCCATGAAACGGATTGAAATCATTGTATGAGGTGCCACTGTAGTCCTAATTTGGGTGCAACACAGGGCTTTCCCCCTGACCATGGCCACCATACCACGCCCACAGTGTGGTAGTAAACATTTTTGGAGCCCACCACTGCATAAAACACATCCATGGCTGTCGTAAATGTGTTTATAGCAGAAGAATAAGGGACCCAAACGTCAAAGCACAGCAGAAAGAAGCACAGTACATCTTTTGAATTTGGAATAAATCGTTTTGACTTTATTGCCTTTGCAAACGGTTGCTTCTTTCTGCTGTGTAAATGTGTTTATGACAGCCATGGCTGCATTTACAACAGTGTTTGCACATGCATGGCCATGTTTTACTTCCGTTTCCTGTAGCAGAGTGGGCCAGATGATTTGGCACAGTGAGCTGAGTCTTGTCCATGGGCCATATTTTGGCCACCCGTGGTCTAAAGGTTATTACAATTTACTTTCTCATATTCTCTTAGCAATCTCTAATTTGGAGCCTGAGTCAGCAACTAGTTTTACCAGAGGAAGAAATGGACAGCCTGATTATCCTACTGCAATAGCCACAACTCTATTTGCAGGAACCTTTTCCCCTCTTGGTTATTTCCTGAGGAGGGGGAGCCAAGAATTTGGCCACTACTCTTCGTTGGCCTAATTTAGCACTAGAACTTTCAATTGCTAGAAGCTACAATGTTGACTATTTCCTGACACTGGATGGAGACCCCCTAATGGAACCTTCAGCCATGAGATGCTAATTTAGATTTCAGCAGGGATGGCCACCATTAATCCTTGTCTCAAACATAAAAGAGATGATTCCCTGCCCCCCCCCCCCCCATTAAGCAGCATCCTTGCTTCAGGCATGGAACACAAAGAAAAGTTGTATGTATATGGTACTTGAAAACACAGTGTTCACTCTCCTGGAATGACCTGTAAAAGAAATAACACTTTGCTCCATGTGGCCGGTAACACATAAAAAGGTAACACAATGATTACAGCCCCATCCGCCAGCAGTCCCTTTGGCATTATTCAATATCAGAGGATGCAGCATCTGTGTAATTATTTGAGGATGAGAACTTAAGCAAAGGCAACATTTGTTTATAAGATGTATAGGAATCCAGAAGACTCTTTTAAACCAGGAGCTCTCTCACACATACAACATAAAATGGAACTGCATGATACAGCTTCCTATTCTGAATCATGGTGCCCTTCCATCTGATGCTGTTAATTTGGATATAAATTAATTAGAACCCTTACATACACCAGATGTACTCATCCCTGGAGCCATAACCTGGTACTTGGAGCTGAAGCAGAAATTGGTTACAGCAAAATATCCTTGAGGCATATTTTAATTCATTCTCCCCATAGCAGAATGGGCTTCTCTAGCACTGTAGCCTACAATATGAAGCATAAGGCTGAACACATGATTTAACAGATCAATTGGTTTTCAATGCATTCTTCTGGGAAACCATGTTTTGGTTAAAGTGCTTTGGTTTTCAATGCATTCCTATGGGAAATTCGATTGAAGTAATTTTCACTGTAAGAAATGTCACGGAGAATGCATTAATTACGTTAACTGTAGTTCCACTGTACATATTGTTTTCAGAATACAATTGTATATCAGAAGACAAGTGTGAATTATACAGGTAAATTAAAAGTAGTCAAGGGTTATGTATTTGTTACATCTGAGTCATAGTTCTCATCTTCAAGTTGGTAGCAACATTCCACTTGAGCTGTAAACATTTTAAGCTGACCAATTAGTTCAATTTGTCAGTGTTGGTCAGGCAACCTTTTTTCACTTGGGGATAAATTATCTTCTAGACCAGGGATTCTCAACTTGCGGCCCACAAGCCAAATGTGGCCATAGTGCCATTTCATGTGGGCCTCCACCGCCTCCACCACACCAGGAAATGCCATGTGGTGGGGGAAGAAAATATGTCCACCCAGCCCCCAAAGTTGTCTGAGGGAGCATGACCCTGCCACCTGCTTAAAAAGGTTGTGAACTCCTGTTCTAGACAGCTTCATTCAATTTAATGGTACTTACCTCTAAGATGGCAAGTATACGACTTTGGCATTAAGACCTAAAACTCTAGTGCTTCGATCCAAAGTAGCTTCCAGATGTGACCCTAAGAATGTGCAGACAGCATGCCATGGTTTATTCATATGTGAGAAGAATTGGAAAAACAGAGAGCCACAGGATGGGCTATTTTGTGGTAAAAAGTAAGGAATCAGTTGAACTCCCATTCCATATATAGATGGCAACGGGGTTAGGCAATGAGATTTCAATTCTGCCCTCTCAGGTCAGGAAGTTATTTTAAAGCCCATTTTCTACTTCTTGTGAGAAGAGAAACTGACCATAGACCAAGAAATTATGGTGGAATGCAAACCTTAATTGTTATGAACATAAACTGAAATAAATCTTTGGGGATAGTTAAATAGCACTCAAAGAGAAAAGCCTAAACTGAGTAGGGGTTTTCATGGTAGGAATTCACAACAGGAAGAATTTTATTATATGAAGAAAACTTCAAAACCAATTTGTGCTGACTTCTTGGACTGGGCTGTTAGCACTTTGACATTTGGGCACATCTTTAGTGGCTGAACTGGTAAAGGCAAACATATTCATTAACTTTCAGAAAAATGTTTTTGACCAATATAAGATTCAAGTCAAAAAGCAGCAGCCAGTTACTGAGGGCAAATACTGTTTAGAAAGTAAAATGTGTAGTGATTAACATATTTCTGTTACTGTATTTTCTTTAGAATACGTTTACCATGAAATGTATGTCCTTTACAGGCAAGCTATGACTGCAAATATTTACTTTTTGCCAGCAATGCTAAGCAATATCAGGGAACTCAAGTGTGGCTGACCCCAGGGATGGGGTTATCTATTGACTCAATTTCACTATATTTATCTGAATCCAACCAACATTCATGTTTCATCCGAGTTGAGTCGAAACTAAGAAAATAATCTCCCACTGAAATATGTGAAAAGTTTAGTATGTAGTTTTCCTAATGTATGCATTTTCCACACTGTTCTTCATGTATACATAGGGTACCAAAATTTGTATTTTAAGAAAGAAAAAAGTATTAAAAATGTAATATCCAAGATATATACCAATAACAAAAAAATGATTACAAGTTTCATTTGATTTCTGCAAGTACAAGAGGTGCTCAAAGTGGTTACCATCAGTGTATAGACACTTCGGATTATGGTGAACTATTGCTTGAGCAACGTTGACCAACATGTCCAGTTGTAATACTGCACATGCAGCATTTTGCTGCTTTAAGAATGCATTGTATGCTTGTTCAGCTAACTCCTGTCTCACATGCACATTGTTTGGTAGGCTTCGGTGGTGAGTGTGTAAACTGTTCTGATACCATAGCAGAAGCAGCAGGACTTGTTGCTGTGCAAGGCCCCAGATCTTCCCTTGTACACATCACACACAGTGTCATGGGAATGTGTAAAGGAAACTACTTTTTCTTAAATGTTACCTTGTGTTAAGTTAGATCACTTTGTAATTTGAATGTATTTACTTCTCTGTAGTTCAAGCCTTTCAGGCTCTGCAATACACTCTCACTGCCAGCACAAGCCAGCCATTAGCGCATACTTAACATAACAAAGGCCTGCCAGGCTACTCAAGGGAAGGGCCAGCATCTGTGGATCTGCAGGTGCATTGGAACTCTGTTATCTACAGATGTCTTGATATCTAAGTTTTGGAATAATTTAAGTCCCAACGGGAGGTGTCAGGAGGCCAGGAACCCTTGGTTTCTGGACCTCAGAAGGCACTTTCCCCGATGCTAAGAGGAAATGCTGCCCGATCCTCTCACAATGCCTTAAACAGCCATGGACTTAGTTGTTTTGCTGATGGGGGCAGAACATGCCCATAGATTAGGCTTTTATTTTAAAGTGCTGATTTCTTTACTTTATTTCTGTATTCAATATTTTATGTTATGCAATTTAAATAGCTTTTTAGAAGAAATATACCGCATACTCTTTTTGTACTTTTTACTCAATTAAATACTGCTAACGAAGAACCGTGTAGCATTGTTCCTTCCATGGGAGGAAGGTAATGAGTGGGGACTAGATAAGAACTTCACAAAGCAGCCTTTTTCTCATGTTCAACTTGCGGGGGATGCAACCAACAGGCGTGAGGGAAATCTTCAAGGTTTCATTTCCAGAGGTTGGAGCGATATCTACACAACCTTAAGTTTTGTTTCTACCACATCATGTAAGATCCCCTGAAGGCTAACTAGTCCTTGCCAAGTAATAGATTGGGGAGGTGGCTTGGGAAGAGTCCTTGCCCAGCTGACACCTGTCACCATTTTATGGATCATTTTGGTCTGGGCATCCGGAGGTCCGTTAACGGAATGGCGTGGCCCGCCGTCTCAGAAAGCCTCCATAGTCGGGCTTACCATATTTCAGGGCAAAAGGTAATCCTGAAGGCCCGGTAAAAGACCCTCCTTTCATGCTTGCCCAAGACACACAGAACCATGCACCTCAAATTTATCACAAATGCCTGCAATTGTTAGGCATGTTGGAAGTTCTGTTGCATACTCACACCTCTATTGTCATTGTACTCCCCACAATGTTCTTGAATTTCAAATGCCACTTCAAAATGGTCTTGTACTGCTCGAACGATAACTGTTCCACCATTTTATTTGACTGTCCTGCCTGTCATATGGTGATGCTAGCATTCATTCTTTTGAACAAATGTCATACTACACATTACTACCATAATCCAATTCAACTTCAAAAAGTAAGACATAGATACCATCTCTTAAAATGGACATAATTGAAAATAGAAGAAAGAATCTGAGGCCCATGGCTTCCTGATGACATAGGAGATAACTTACATTCTTCTATTGGTTGGATAATCTTTGCAGGACAATCCAACTAGTGTGCAGCCAAAGATTAAGGCTGAATACTTTGAAATGCAAGACCCCCTTATCTCCCCTTTTGTTTTCTCTTAAATTCAACTATTAAAATACTCAGACACAGATTTAGTAGAAGGGAAAAATAAATGTTTATTTACAGGGCTTTGTTCAAATAAATTTGTCAGGTAGATGGCAAAATAATAATAATACAACAATTCATTCATCTTAGTTGGAAAGAGCAGGATGAAAAAATCTCTCAAGCAACTGATGATTGCAAGAAGATACCAAGTTACTAACTTTCTGAGACTAATACATTTTGAGTGAGAAAGAGACGGAATGAGGTTGAACAACTAAACTGCTCAGACAGACTGAACTAAACAGCACATCATCCACACACAGAGCTCAGCATATATACACAGAGTAGAAACATTGAAGGGAAGATACATTTAGCCTGCTAACTGGCTGTTTAGATTAAAAGACAGGCAATGACTATGTTTGTTAAATGCTGACTCTTCCCATTTCCATGTTAGTATTCAAAACAAACACAATACATGATGGAATTGGCTGCTATAAACACAAAAAGAACAGAAACCGTTTCCATCTCTGAGGGGAAAGGAAATTGATGAATAGGATAAACCATTATGGGACATCACATCTATTGCATTGAATTAATTGTAATAAACAGACATAAATGAAGACTGTACCTAAGAGTGTCTAGCTGGAATATTACTCTTGGAATCTGCTGCTTGCAAATTAGTGTGGGAACAGCATTTCCATCCATGAATGGCTTTTCCCTCTTTCAGGCTCAGACTTGATTGCAATATTTGAGAATGGATGGATTATGCGGGTGAGACTTGTTATCTTGGAGATCACATTTGTGTCATGACTTTATTTACAGCACATACATCTGTACATCTTGCATGTAATTTTATAAAGTGTATTCCTTGCTCTCCAGATGCCTCTAGCAGCAAGAATCATAGCTCTTTTTTGCTCACATGACATAATTTGGATAACAGGCAATCAAGCTTTAAGGATGTCAGTTGAAGAGGCCCTGTCTGGAGGACCAAACTCAGACATTGAAGCCTTCTGTAGATTTACAGCTCTATAAAAATACAGCAGAACTCCACATAACAATTTTAATCCGTTACACGGAGCTCATCACTATGCAATTTTTGTCGTTCTACAATCTTTCCTATGGGAAAATCTGTACAACAATTTTCTCTGTGGAAAAAAAACGTACAACAATGTTTGGCGCTTAATGTTTTTTTCCATTGAAAAATCACTGTATGGATTTTCTGCTATGCGGAACACACACACCCCTCCCTCAAACTCATCGCTATGCGATTTCATTGCTGTATGGGGCGACCATCATACGGAGTTCTACTGTATATGGAAACCTGATATAAATATAATGTGTAGCAAATGAAACCCTGTTACTTTGAGTAATAGGTCACATTAGAGCAGACCCACGGAATCAGTGGGTATTTGGTGAGTCAGCTCCTCCGTATGTTCCATCAATTCAAATTTGCCTACCCTAATTGTTACTTATTTTGCAAGAGTAAGTCATAACTAGAGAAGGCCCACTGATTCACCAAATCTCCACAAACAACAAGATTTCAGCCATGACGTTCGAAGGAGGGGAAATAGCATAGCCTACTATAATATAATTTTTAAAAGAGATTCCTAACCATTTATTTTTATTTATTTATTTATAGTCATATTTGTATATGCCGCCCACTCAGGCAGAACCCGACTCAGGGCGGCATTACAACAATTCTAAAAATACATAAAAACATTATAAAAACCTTATAAAAAACCCACATCCACCCCATTTAAAAACCCATATCCCACCCACCCATCCCACCTACTATACAAAAGGGAAGAAGAGAGAGTTCTTATTTTTATAAAAGCCAGCCGGCGGGAACCATAGTCCCGTTCGGGCCCCACACCTGCCCTGCCAGCCAGGTCTTTACTCCTTTCCTGAAGGGCAGCAGTTCACTTTGAAGTCTTATATCTATTGGCAGGAGGTTCCAGAGGGTTGGTGCGGACACGGAGAAGGCCCTCCTACGGGTGCTAGACAGATGTGCACCCCTAGTGGACGGCACCATTAGAGAACCCCTCCGGTCCGCTCTGGTTGGACGGGCAGTCACTCTTGGGACGATGCGGTCTCTAAGGTATCCTGGCCCCCTGCCATGAATTACATTTCTAGATTTTCATTCTGGAATAGGAACTAGATGCTAACAGGTTACATTTTAACTTTACAGTGTGGTCTTCAAAGCTGTAGTGACAGAAGGAAGGGGGTGTATGATTCTTTCTGTATTTTCAGCTTTTTTAAAAAAAAGAAGCACTACTTCTAAATTTTCTTTTTCTTTAATATCCTTCTTTTGTCATGGGAATAGAAGCAAAACTAGGCAGACAATTTAACCTAATTGTTAAGTTAAATGAAAGGGTGAAAACTATATCTGCCTCAGCTACAATCTGAACAGTGGTACAAAATAGTCACACAAATTCGTATAGTACACTGTAAAGGTAAAGGTAAAGGTCACCCTTGCTCAAAAGCCAGTCATATCTGACTCTAGGGTCCAGTGCTCATCTCTGTTTCATGCACAGCAAAAAATGGCCAAACGGAGAAAAGGATACAAACACAATGTACCGTTTGTGTATGCCCAAAAATGATGAAGATAATAATGAACGAATCTTCTTATAAGGTCTTTGTATTCTTAATGTTATTTTTATTTTGCAAACTCTTGTATATTAACTTGTAACGTCATCAAACAGAAACCAAACTCAGATACTTCTCTACACAAAAAGTCTTCAAGTTCCTTTTGTAATCTTGACAATAGTAACCAAATTCAAATATGTTGCAACAGATGCTGCCGTCAGGTACTGACCAGGCCCCGTCCACGAGCTCGGTTGTGGTCGCGAGCTCCAACGCCCGCAGTGGGCCGGAACCCCCGGTGGGGGCGGCCCATGGGGGTGCAGCGTGTGAGTATACGGTTCAAACTAGTGCACCCACACCACTGTCTACATTGGGGGGAGGCTTCCAGTGGCCGTGGCCTCGTATGGTTGGCGCGGTGGTCCAGCCACCGCCTACCCAGCCGGGGACGGCACCTTCGACCCAGGGCCCCACTTGGGGTGGCGCCCCCTATCCCGTTGGGAATTTACTCGGGGTGGCGGGTTTGGTCCAGGCTCCTTTCACCGCCCCCACTGCTGCCACTGTGCCGGTATCGCCGTTGCCTACGGCGGGGTATTCTTTACCCCTTGGGGATCATCTGGCCCAGGCTACCAAAGAAAAAATCTGGCGGGGGGAGTACGTGGACATTTTCTCCCTTCTGAATAGAGAACCCACCAAGGAGGAGAGGGAGGGGCAGGATGAGAAGGATAAGGAGCAAGTGCGTCGTCGTAAGCCGCCACGCACATGGGCCAACTGGCTGCCAGCGTACCTCATATACATGGCTGTGTACCTCAGGGCCCGGCCGTATCTGGCCATTCCGATGGTCCAGTATTTGGATAACATATACCGGGCGATGGTTGACTTCCCCGGCCCGTTGTGGTTGGCTTACGACGAAGAATTCCGCATGAGAGTGCCCCTACACCCAGAGATGAGGTGGGATGAGCCCTGCCAGAAGCTGTGGCTTCTGTACATGACCCCCACGCGCCCTGCGCCTGGGGAGAGGTACCATTGTGGACATGCGGTCCAGCGAGCTGCTCCGGCGCAGGCACCCCGCCAGGTGGCGGGGCAGGGGGTTCCAGCCCGCCTGCTGTGTTGGACCTTCTCGGCCAATGGTACCTGTAGTAGGAGAAATTGCCGATATAGGCATGAGTGTCCCTCTTGTGCTGGCCCCCATGCTGCCTCCGCCTGTCCCAGGCCAGGAGGAGCGCGGGGCAGGGGTAGAAGTGGACAGGGGGCGGGCAAGACTGCCGCAGAGGGAGCTGGTCAGGCGAAAGGCCCCCTCACCAATTAACTTGGACATGTTGGAGCGTTGGCTCACGATGTACCCGAGGAGGGCAGACGCAGCTTACCTGCTTGAGGGTTTCCAGCAAGGGTTTCGCATTCCTTTCACGGGGGACAGGGCTCCCCAAGATGCACCCAACCTCTTGTCACTCAGGGGAAGGGAGGAGCTGGCTGCCTTGAGCATTACTAAGGAGGTCGATGCCGGCAGGGTCGCCGGCCCTTTCCCTGCACCCCCGTTTCCTAATCTCAAAGTTTCCCCCTTGGGGTTAGTGCCCAAAAAGTCACCGGGTGAGTTCCGCTTAATACATCACTTGTCTTACCCAGCCGGCCGATCGGTCAATGATGCTATCCCTGATGACCTTTGTTCGGTCAGGTATACATCTTTTGACCAGGCACTGCGCATGGTGCGCTCATGTGGCCCGGGTGCACTGTTGGCTAAGTGCGACATCAAGTCGGCCTTCTGTCTCTTACCGGTGCACCCGGGCGACTTTGAGTTGCTGGGTTTCAAGTTCCGGGGTGAATATTATTTCGACAAGGCCATGCCTTTTGGTTGTTCCATTTCATGCTCGGCATTCGAGCGTTTCAGCACCTTCCTACAGTGGGCTTTCATTCGCAGGTCAGGCTCTCGGTCTGTAGCCCATTACCTGGATGATTTCTTATTCTGCCCAACACATTCTGCCCAAATCTTTCTATTGTTCAACTCACAAGCAAGCATAGGTAACTCCTGTCTCCACCTGCTTTTGGAACATGCACTCTGATAAGGTTTCTTCTACAACATTCTAAGATAACCAAACCCATTTTTCATCTTTCATTCCACTTCTTCCCGTATCCTAACCAATAAAATTGCACATTCAATTTACATCTTCTGCACTTCCATTACCACAGTATGAAATTGTTATGAATTCCAAGAGGACAGGAAGCTGGTTCTGGGAGTAAAAAGGAGGATACATTAATATGGCATTGCTGTTTTCAGTGACAGAGTCACCCTGTAGATCGTTTTGGTTCAGCTCTGTAAGTTACTCAATTGCATTTTAGAAATAATGAAAGCGCGGCACCAAAATGGCAAGGGCAAACTAAAGGGAGACAGGTAGTTCCATTCTGTATAAATAATTAAGTTGTTCTGACTAGGGTTGCAACCCTTCACTTATTTCTGTCTTGTCTTGATAAAGTGAGTGTCTATAAAGAGAAGGGAGAGATAAGACCACAGGTCAGAGATGAAATTCAAGGAGTATGCAGAATCAGTGCAGAGAGCCAGTAGACAATAGAATAGAATAGAATAGAATAGAATCCTTTATTGGCCAAGTGTGCTATAACACACCAAGAATTTGTCTTTGGTACATATGCTCCTCCTAATGAAAATCATGAACATATGGAGCAGAACAGATATTCAACAGTCCAAATTAATAGCCAGGCAAGCAAATTACGAGAAATGTTGCAGGAGAATATAGTGCAACTATACATGTTGCTTCCAGCAATCTGAATTTGACTCGGATGTTTGTACTTACTGCAAAAGGTTGGTCTGCAGGACACTGTGTTGCTTTTTCTGCTCTAACACTTAAAATTACTGGTGCTTTCTAAATTGGGGGAAAATAATTCATCTCCAGGTGTTGCTATAATTTCTTGTGTTTCTGGGAAAGAGCTGCCAGCTGAAGGCTCAAGTTCTTTCTTGCCTTCAAATACCCAATATCCAATATCAATTTGATGTTGCTTATCTATTTAAGCATAAATCAACCAAACACCAAAATATTATATCTTTTACCTTCTGTTTCCATCACTGGCTGAAGAGCTTTACCATCGGCTCATCCCTTCTTTTTTGGGGTCTGCCTAGTTGTCTTTTATGGTCCCTTGGTATCCAATCTGTTAGCCAACAGGTCCATCTATTATCCTTTAGGCCAATGATGGTGAACCTTGGCACTCCAGATGTTCTTGGACTTCAATTCCCAGAAGCCCAAGCACCCCATAAATCCACACAAATGGGTTTACTGCAATTCATCTGGCCCACACTGCCCTCATCACTCCCGAAAGCGGAATTATAACGTGCCCGTACAGGCACATTTTACTTCCGCTTCTGGGAGCAACGAGGGCAGCACAGGCTGGATGCATCGCAGTAGAACTATTCGTGTGGATTCACAGGGTGCTTGGGCTTCAGGGAATTGAAGTCCAAGAACATCTGGAGTGCCAAGGTTCACCATCACGGCTTTAGATGGATGATATTGCCTGACCATCTTCTTCTTGTCTTCATCTTCTGAAAATAACTCAGGTAACATTTTGTTCACATAGGCAAGAATGCAAAATTTCAGAAATTTTCTCCCTACTGGATGCAATTATAATAGTTTCTGTTCAGTTATTGCATTTAACCAGTTTTTGAGGAAAGATTTGCAGAAGTTGTGCGTGCATGTGCAAGTGATCTTGCATTTTGTGCAGAAAGCTTGTATTTTGTGTAAAATATAAGGGTTTTTTCTTTCATAGCAATGAACTAAGATGTATAACTTCAGTTCTTTCAGACCCTAAAAATCTGGCAGACAACCATCAATAAGGATGGCTGGCTCAGATCAGATGCTTTTAAAGTAGGATTAGGGCTATACCATTTCCCACCAGACTATCTATCCTCTGTTTTCAAGAACAGAAACAGCACGGTGAGCATCCAGGGAAGGCAAAAGGTGGGGCCAGCTGTGAATGCCCTATTGCAGCATGAAACAGAGGTGGTACTAGCACTGAGTGAACCTCTTACCTTTGTTGTGTGGATTTTTTTTCTAGCAAAGTTGAGTGGCACTTTTTAAAAAAGGTCCAAGGACTTGCATCCATATCAAACTAAGAAGAAAAGGCCTGAAATGATACTCTTTAGGAAAAATACTGGATTTTCATCAGCCCTTATAGATTAGAAAAGAAGGGGCTAGGTTCTCCTGCAACTTTCTGAGAAAAAAATAATTAAACCCTGCCTTTGTGTGCCTTTTGCTGTGCAACTGTCAGCATCTGCTTTTTAAACAGGGTCCCTGATGACTACATGATTGCAGCCAGAGTGCTGTTGAATCGCCCAAACAGCAGTCAGATATATTTACATGCTAATATCATAAAGCCTGAGGTTGAGATCAATGCTTCCTGTTCTCCTTGTGAAGGGCTCAGCCCTCGATTGGTCATTAATCTATGCTCAATTTTCTTTATATTTGCATAATTAGAATTTGATTAGCATGTTAATGCAGATAGAGTGGTAAGGATGTAGTGTTGCCAGGAATTAGTTTATTTCTTAGATTTTTGAGATACCCTAGTAATATTAATAAGATTTTTTTGTAATGAAATAATATCAATGGCCCAGTGGCCATAATTTGGCCACATCTCAAAGTGCTATCTTTAACAACCATAGGTTTATCATATTCTTTCTGCAAAGCATGGAGAAATTTAGCAAATGAAACTCCCCCAATTAATATTATGTCTACCCAGAGAAAAGGCAGGCACCCAACATGTCCACATATGTTGGTTACAGCTGAAAAATCTTGGCAAAATAGAGGGATATGGATCCAGGCATTGCTGACTCAACTGCCAACAGTAAACCATCCCAACATGGCTGCCTTGCAAAATCATGGAACTGCGGGATTGGAGATTTCATCTGGGTGTCCAATTACTGCATGTGTCCCCCCCCATCTGCTGTAATATCAAGCACACTCCACTTTTGAACTTGGTAGGCCCCTGAACTTCATCTCAAGATCCCTCAAGGGGACCCTAAAATGAGAATACAGAAAGGCACGTGTTGTAATGGGGGAGGCCTTCACACCAGCCTCCCTGATGCATTCACACAGAGATCACAGTCATGCATTCACAAACAAACAGACAGACAAACAAACACAGATGGACCCAGAGTCGACTTTTCCTGGGGCTGGAGAGAGATCTCTGAAACAAAGCCCTCCCAGCTTGTTTTATTAACTGCACAATAACAAGGCAGGAAATGGGGTGGGGAAGGTGCTGGTTGGTGCAAGCAGTCATGTGGGATTACTCATAAAGTGTGCTCGTGAACACAACTTGCAATAACAGGAAATTAGGTGACCCTCTATTTTAGGGGAGCTGAGTCATAGAACTAATCTTCGGCCAAGTTTCCATGGCCTCGTCTTCGTAAGCCACTTCCACCTTTTTGAAAACAGCCAGGGATTCCTACAGGCACGTATCATTTCCCCCAAAAGTGGATTTTCCCTAAAGCTCCCAACTGTCAACCCATGCAATTAGATTATGGCAAAAAAGCACACAACATTACATATAGACACCCTATACTTCTCCTTTGTTCCTCTTAAAGCCAAATCCCAAAGCCTATGATATGAAGGGATGAGTAAGTGGGTTAAAGTTTTGAACTCAGGTGCTTCAGCTGTTGTGCAAACCAGGTGCAAACCTTTTTTCAGGGCCTCCTGGGAATGCTGTTGCCATTGCAAAAATGCTGCTAGATTGAAGAGAGCCTCATTACCTCCCCACCTCCCCAGGATAGTTTCTGGTATGAGGCTAGAAAGAGGGCCCTTGGTGAGTCAAGAGGAACATTGCTTTTCCATAAAATTTGTACTTGTTCAATTTTACAAGATTTGTTCAAGCTGGGCTAACAGGCTGATTCATGAAAGTGGTGAGAAAGGAATATTTTAGCATTTCTCACAATTCAATCATGTCATCCGTTTTGTATACTTTTCTTTTTCATCTTTAGTAAAAAAATAAAATAAACATCCAAATAATGCCAAATGAAAAGTTGCCTCCTCTGTAGTTAGTACCAGTGGAATATCCTTGCAACCTCCCATCACAGAGACAATTCACAGTATACCAAAATCCATTATATACGAGACAGAAAAGGAAAATAATGCACATCAGCCTTTGCCACAGAAAAAAAAACAACAGAAAAAAGGTTGAGCATATGTCCTAGAGGAGGGGAATCGATGGGAAATGTGGCTTGTGACAGAAGAAAACAGTGCACTGGAAGTGCCTGCAGTGATTTGTTGACTTTTCTGCCGCCTGGAATTCAGCGCATTCTAGCTGAACATTGAAGGCATCTTAAGATTGCAGACAGAATGGATACACAATATTGTTTCTATTCTGCTAATGTCTCGGATACGCATAACTGAAGATGGCTTCAATATTTTCCAGCTTAATAAAAACAGAATAGAGGAGAAAGAATTTAGGAAGAGATTTTAAGAGAAACCCGGGAGAATATGGGTTATTTGGCCAGTTCTGTACCAGAGCTACCACTGGGTTAAAAGCAGCAAATTTTGCTGGACTTGTCCATTGACAGAATTTTGGAATAAGGGAACCAAACAAGTAGTCAAGTAAAACAAGGGATGTATTCATCTTCTAGGGACACCTTAAAATGTATTTTAAAAACCAGCCTCTTGGCCCCTTCACTTGTCCACTACTGCTTTGCTTCAAAAGAAAGTGGGGAATGCAGCAATTCCAAGGATGTGATAAAGATATGCGGCATTCAGCTGTGCTTTGGAAAAACTACATTTAAAGACAAAATATATTGTGTTTGTTCTCGACTCCCTATGGACTATACAGAAAGGGTGCTGGGCATTGTAAATATTAAAGGCACCAAGTAAGAGCATTAATCTCCACATTATAGCCATTCAACACTTAGAATTGCTGTACGCCACCCAGAGTCGCTTGCCGAGTGGGCGGCAGTACAAATGTGACTAATAAATAAATAAAATATAAATAACAGAACAATAATCATTGTGTGTTGTTAAGGCAATTTTGACTTTTGGTGAGTTTTTTCAGGTTTTTTGTGAGTTTACCGTTACCTTCTTTTGCAGGTGTCTTAGGACTGTGTAGCTTGCCCAAGTCCACACAGGTCGGCTCCTCTTTCTAATGCGTAGTGGACAATTAAACTCCCAACTTCTCAGTTCAAATAATTGAGCAATACAGCCAGATTAATGCTTAAAATGGTTTTACTTGCATGAGCAGGAAAAAAATCAGAGAAGGAGCAAGTCTGGGTAAGACATTCTAGCAAGCACCCAGGAAAACCATTAAGTAGCCTCAATGTAATGTTCAAATGAAGTGAAACATAAATAGTGCTGGGAACATGGCAAAGACTCTCCACAACCAAAAATAAATATGTCACAGGATATCTAAATCACTTTGGCAGTTTCACAAAGTAAACCCTAGTGTCATGCATAGACAACACATTAAGTAACATTAAGTTAAACTGCTGTTCAATATTAGGAAAACAAGGTGCAATCTGTTGGAGATGACAGGGTACAACTTAGCTTACACTGAAGAGGGTGAATATCCTTAGAGGAAGTGGACAGAGAGAGAAAGAAGGGGCACTTCAGTTTTCCTTGATTGTATTTTACCTTCTCTGACCTATGCTGACCTGTCCCTCATGGACTGATATTCTTAGGGATCCTGATGTGGCTTCCTACCTTCCCTACAGTTCCTTGCCCTCCCCCCAAGTCCCGGAACAAATACATGGATACCAGATTTGGAGTTGAATATGAGCAAAAACTTTATTAACTGTTAACTTCTAACTACCCATTCCTGCAGTGGGGCCTATGTAGCACAGGGTCCTAGGGTCTGCCAGCAGATTTCACCTTACCCCTCCTCCTGATCCCTCTTTGGGTGAGTCCAAAGCCCCAAGACCATGCTGTCTAAGGAGAACCTGCTCCTAACCAGCCAACTCAGGTTAAACTTGACTGATCACTACCACCCAAACCTTAGGACCTTAGGTGAGCATGCCATTAGCCAGCCACCAGTGCAGTCCCCATCCTGGGACTGAATCTCTGGATCCTCATGCCCCAGGTGCTTGGACCTCACCGATGCTATGATCCTCCCGCACTTTCTGTCAGTTGTGACCTGTTTATGACGGCCCCCAAGCTTAGCCCATACAGCCATAATGGGGGTTGGGGGGGGGGGAGAGAGAGAACCAGCGTGGGATAGGCAGAAGCGACCAGCTAGTCTCACACTGAACCACAGGGTGGATGGGCAGGTCATTTGCACCTGCAAAAAAAGCTGAGAAAAGGGAGGGAGCAGCCTTTAAGGTATTCACTCCCCCCCCTGCTGCCAAATAACAAGCCCCAATTGAGACTCTCCAATTGAGGGGATATCCAGGAAGGGGCAGCAAAGATCACCCACCCGGCAGTTGTGCACCTTAGCAGGGGTATCCTTCTTGATCCTCTCCAGGAAAATGACAGAGGAGATGTTGTGCCTATGTTCTCAAGTAGTAAAAGGGCAGCAATAGCTCCCTAAATATCGTTCTTGGGTTGCCATAACTAAGATTCCTATTATATTTCCTATTTTTATTTCTTTAATAAACACTCTTCCTTTCTTAATGTAAGAAGTTTGTGTGTTTTTCCTTCCTAAAAGTGGATATGTGCTTTGCTAACTATTATACTTTTTAGAGGTTGAATCCACAAGCTGACGTGCTGTGCTTAACACATTGAGCTTCTGCTTCTGTATTCCTTTACATACCCTAGTTTAGCAGGCTAAGCCTCAAGGAGCACTTAGGAAAAAATTTCTTTCAATTACAGCTTATCTGCAACTTCTCACATCATCTGAACCAAGAAAAACTGTACTTAATCTTACTCAGTTTGTTGAAACAAGCCAATATGAAATCTTTATTGATTGTTTTGATTAACCATAGTTAAAATTAACTGCTGTACTAGAGGAGAACAGAGGCACATGACTGAGGATGCAGCTACATTAGTGCGCAGGAGCAATCTTGCTTGGGTCGATTTGAAACCTGGGAGCTTGATTAGATCATTCTAATCAAGCTGTTTAGCATATTGCTGAGGCAATATGTTAGTTACAAAAGAAAAATCTTTTCTTTGCCTTGTTGGTTGAGAAACAGGACAAGGCAGAAAAGACAATACTTGAAGAGGTGGGGAAATGAGTTGGGGAGGAATAAGATAGGAGGGAAGAAGGTTGCAAGCTGTGAGGTTAGCAAAGGAAGGAAGGAAAGAAGAAAGGAAAATAAAGGAAGGCAGTTAGCCCAGCCAAGGGATGCTGGCTGCAACAACCAAGAGGAGAAAAGCCACAAAGCAAAGAAAATGTTTTTTTCTAAAAAGTAACATATTGTATTAGCAATAGGATCAAATAAAAAACAACCCCCACATTTTTCACTTCTCCTGCCTTCTGCTGAGCAGGGTAAGTGATTAATTTGCCAATATCCAGAAGTGTCTTGGTTTAATAAGACACTTCAAGATATTGGCAAATTAACACTACGGGATCACACATCAAGGGGGGAGGAGGAAAGGTTTATGTGAAACAGTCCTCAATTGTTCAAAATAAACAATAGGTTCAACCTTGGATCACTACAGGATGGATTTGTCTGCATTAGGGACGTAATGTAGTCAACATTTTAAGAGTATTAATCTTTTCTGGGAGGAAGCTACAAAACAGGCTAAACTATGCAACTGATCTGTAAAGATCACATGGGCTTGTTTTTGAAATGCTGAACTGTGGCTTAATTATCTCTGCAAGCAGCTAACAACTGTGAAGAATGTTAATATGACTCAAGGATATAGTTAAGTGCTATTTAGATTAAGTGAGTTTCATCCTTTTTGGATGACATCCATTATGAAATTCACCATGCAGCTGAGCTAATTTTAAGAGTCCCTTGATATAAAAACAGTGGTCACATGGCTGCCAATTGCAAGACAGGCAGTCTACACATTCACAAGAATCTTGATGAGGCTTGACTGGTTGACTTAATAGTATGATTACACTACATGGGCTGTTAATCAGTGGTGGTGGTTGGCTGAAAACGTGCTTTGGCATAGAAAGTATTTCTTCCATGCTTCTTCCTTAGTACTGAAAAGATCTATCTTAGAGCTTTGAAAAGTTACTCCCATTTTTAGAAATGAAAGTACAACAATTCATCAGCCAACACAGCCATTGCTCTTATTCCAGTTGTTCACTTTCACTGTTTGTTCAGTCTCTTGCCAAACTGGCATTGCCTCTCCTCCTTGTTTAGGGCTTTTCTCTCCTTCATGGTATTTTTCTAGGATGCACTTGATTTATTTTTATATTTAAATGTATATCATGGCCAACTAATGAAAGCGCGGCGCCAAAATGGCCACCGCACTCTTTGCGCCCCCCCACCTGGACTCAGACATCTGGGTGAGCTAGGGGGTGTGGCCACCCCTCTATAAAGGGGTGGACACGAGGCAGCCGAGCTGCCATTTTAGATTCGCGACGGAGCGGAGAAGTTTTCTCCGTTGCGTTCTCTTAATTAGCTCGCCCTTCGTACCCGGCGCGCTTTTGGCATTACCTCTTCACTACTACAGTACTTCAGGCTCAGGATCCGATCCCTGGACAGGGATCCTACGGCGATCAGACCTTGTATCTTAGGGAGACATGGCTCCCAAGTGCAGGGCCCAGGCGATGAAGCCACGGCCAAGGGGAAGGGCTTTTCCTGGCCCTTCATCAGTCGGGGGGCAGCCTGCGGGTCGGAGGACCAGGGCTGTGCCCCCGCAGCAGGGCAGCGTGCGGAACTTGCCCACTGCTACCAGTGGGACTGATCAGGCTCCCGCCTGGCAGCCGGGCACCAGCTTCCTGGCCAGGCCGGCACAGGCTGGCCGCTCGGGGACTTCGGCCCTAGGTGGGCCTTCGCAGGGCCCAGGACAAGGTGGCCCGGGGGGCCTGGTGCAGGTTCCTGCCCCACCGTTCCTCCGGCCCCCCATGGGTCAGAGTTCTGGGCATGGCCCTATTCTCCCCGGATCCCCTTTTGGGTTTCCATTTCACCAACTGCCTAGCAGGCCGTCCGGCCCACCCGGCGCACCTTACACTGGGGGCTCTGAGGCAGTGGATACACTAGCACGTATAGCAGTGCTGGAAGCATCATTGGGCATCGCCCAGCCACCTTCTGATGGGGGCGCACACGTTATTTCAACTGCAGCCCCCTCGTCGATCCTGGCCAGCTCATCAGCTGTGACTCTCCAGCGGGCGGCCAACAGGGTCGAGCTGCTTGAGGCAGTCCGGCCAGCTCCGGCTGGTGCCTCGCAGCACCCCATTCGAACGGATGTACCGGCTGGGAGCAGTCAGGTGTGGTCCCAGAGCTCGATGCCAGTCACGAGCTCCGACGCCCAACGTGGGCCGGAACCCCCAGTGGGGGCGGCTCACGGGGGTGCGACTAGTGAGTATCAGGTTCAAATTAGTGCACCACCACCACTGCCCACTTACACTGGGGGGGTTCGGTGGCCCTGGCCACGTCAAGTTAACGTGGGTGGGCAGCTGCTTTCACGCTGCCCCATTAACCCCTGGTTGCCAAATGGTCCCTTGTTCAGGGCAGGGGTGTCCACCCCTAGGGGTATGCCGAGCATCGCAGGGGCTGTTCAGGGCCCGCTGCGCATAACTCCTATCCAAAATGCCCCGTCGATGGCTTTGCCCACGGCCAGCTATTCCTTGCCATTGGGTGATCATTTGTCACAGGTCACGAGGGATAAGATTTGGCGAGGGGAGTACGTTGATATTTTCTCCCTCTTGAACCGTGAGCCCACTAAGGAGGAAAGGGAGGGACAGGATGACAGAGACAAAGAGCTGTCCCGTCGTCGTAAGCCACCGCGTACCTGGGCCAACTGGTTGCCGGCATACCTTATATATATGGCGATATGCCTCAGGGCCCGGCCTGATTTGGCCATTCCGATGGTTCAATACCTTGATAATATTTACAGGGCGACGGTTGATTTCCCGGGCCCATCGTGGTTGGCTTACGATGAGGAATTTAGGATGAGGGTGGCCCTACATCCTGAGATGAGGTGGGATGAGCCCTGTCAGCAATTGTGGCTCTTGTACATGACTCCCACGCGACCGGCGCCTGGTGATAGGTACCATTGTGGTCATGCTGTGCAGCGGGCTGCTGCACCACAGGCTCCCCACCAACCGGCGGGGCAGGGGGTTCCAGCCCGCCTGCTGTGTTGGAGCTTCTCAGCTAACGGCGTATGTAATAAGCGCCAGTGTCGTTTCCAACATGAGTGTTCCTCTTGCGCTGGCCCCCATGTCGCCTCCGCATGCCCACGGGCTGGTGGGTCACGGGGCAGAGGTAGGGGTGGACAGGGGGTGGTCAGAGCTCCCTCTGAAGGAGCTAGCCATGCGAAAGGCCCCCTCCCCAATTAATGTACACGTGCTGGAGCGGTGGCTCTCAGCTTATCCAAGAAGGGATGACGTGAGGTACCTGCTGGAGTGTTTCCAGTTGGGCTTTCGTATTCCATTTAGGGGTGTTCGGGGACCTCAAGACGCCCCAAATTTACTTTCCTTGCAAAGTAATGAGGAGGTTGCTGCACTAAGCATAGCTAAGGAAGTTGAGGCTATGAGAGTAGCAGGCCCCTTCTTGGAACCACCTTTCCCTACTTTGAAGGTCTCCCCTCTGGGGCTAGTACCGAAAAAGAACCCGGGTGAATTTCGTCTAATCCACCATCTGGCTTACCCTGCGGGTTCTTCGGTCAGTGATGCGATTCCTGATGACCTTTCTGCAGTCAGGTACACATCGTTTGATCAGGCCCTACGAGTGGTACGCTCATGCGGTCCCGGTGCTTTCATGGCAAAGTGTGATATGAAATCGCCTTTCCGATTACTGCCAGTGCACCCAGGGGATTTTGAGCTATTGGGTTTTAGGTTCCAAGGGGAGTTTTATGTAGAAAAGGCCATGCCTTTTGGCTGCTCTATTTCATGTTCGGCATTCGAACGATTCAGTACTTTCCTTCAGTGGGCCTTTGTTCGCAGGTCAGGGTCCCGGTCTCTGGCCCATTACCTTGATGACTTTTTGTTCGGGGGTGAACTGGGCTCGGACATGTACATGCGTCTCCTCACTACATTTCAGACACTCATGTGGGAACTGGGTGTCCCCTTAGCGCCTGAAAAGACCGAGGGCCCAGCTACTAAGCTCACATTTCTAGGCATTGAAATTGACACGGTCGCACAGGCATCCAGGTTACCCATGGATAAGGTGACTCGGATCGCCGCGGCGATTTTGGCATTGATTGCCAAACGTAAAGTGTCCCTTCGTGAGCTGCAGCTACTTCATGGCCATCTTAACTTTGCCTGCAGGGTGGTGACACCCGGCAGAGCATTGGCCAGGCGCCTGTGTGACGCCATGGCTGGCCTGTTAAAACGTCACCACAGGGTCCAGCTGACCAGGGGCATACGGGCGGACCTTTCGGTTTGGCTCAAATTCCTCCAGGATTTTAACGGGGTCTTTTTCTGGAGATCAGACCTTCTGGTCTGCCCTAGAATTCAAGTACAGTCGGATGCCTCCGGCTCCCTGGGTTATGGGATTTACTCTGAGGGTAGGTGGGCTTACGGCCTATTGCCTCACACATGGTTTGGCACGGATTGCATCTGCGATCTTACCTTCCTTGAGTTTCTTCCCATTTTGGGAGCACTGATGCTATGGGGCGTCGGGTAGGCCAACTCAGTGGTCCATTTTTGGTGTGACAATGCGGCAGTGGTGCACATTGTCAATGCCCAGACGTCTAGGTCCCCCAGGGTCATGGCATTGGTTTGTCAATTCTTTTTGAGAAGCCTACGCCTACATGTGCTGTTCAGGGCCAGACATGTACCAGGTATTAATAATGATAGTGCTGATGCTTTATCCCGCCTGCAGATCCCCCGGTTCCGTGCCTTGCCTCCGGAAGCAGAGGAATTCCCCTCGCCACTCCCGGCCAAGATTTGGACGTTTGGCGAGGAGAGGTGAACCAGGCGATTGGCATGTCATTGGCACCTCGCACGTGTAAGGCATATCAACATGCTTTCATACGATTTAGAACATTTTGCGAGCAACTACAGTTGCCTCAAGTGTGGCCAATACCAGTGGACCAGGTTTTACAATACATGGTTTATCTTCACAGTCAGGATTTGGCCCCCCATACTATAGCCTCTTGGCTTTCGGTACTGGCATTTATGGCCAACGTGAGGGGCCTCAATGACTGCATGAGTGACTTCCGCATGCATCGTGTTTTGGAGGGGTGGACACGTGAACGTGTCCGCCGCCCGGACACACGTCACCCGAGTTCACCAGAGGTTCTGACCCACCTTGCATGAGGCTGGCATAACTTATTTTATGATAGGTGTGAGGTGGCTCTTGATCACGCAGCTACCACGGTAGCCTTTTATGGAGCGCTCTGCATCAGTGAGTTGGTACCAGAGTTGGTACTGTTGTGTAAGGCGGATGTGTCTCGTAGGGCACTGGAACTCGACGATGTCTATGTCACGCATGAGTGGGCTCAATTGGGGATACGGTCCTCAAAGGTTGTTCAGCATGGCGTAGGCAGTGGAGTTAGACTGCTACGAGGTTCCATTGAAGACATCTGTCCAGTTGGTGCCCTACATGAGTTTTTGGCAGTGCCTGCTGCGCGCCCCAGCCTGTTTTTCTGCCACCAGGATGGGTCTAGCCTTACCAAAGTAAAGTTACGGAGGGTGACTGGTACCGCGCTTCAGAGTGTGGGGCCCGTTTTGGCACCCATTTAGTTAGGATAGGCATCGTGTTGCCCGTGGCTACGTTTGGGGTACTCGGAAGCGGATATATGTGGGCACGCTGGGGTGTGCACATAATTTTCTTATATGTACGTCCCCTCACTGTATGAGTACCTAGTTATGTCCTTAACCTCTTCTCCTCTTTTACAGATCCTGTGTGACTTCACACACCGGTGGCAGTGGGGCTGGTGGGCCGCAGCTATGTACACTGGGCAGCAGTATATGCTGTGGTGACAGAGTGTGGACCCCGACTCGGGCTACGTGCATCCACACGTATGCGATGGTAGGGTATGCGCGGCACGAGGGGGCAGGAACTGTTGCCATTACTGATGTCCATCAGGGATGCTGGACCGCCCGATGTTCTTATTCTGCACCTCGGCTGCACTGATCTTATACGGATCATTGACATTCCTTAAACTGTCGAGGTGCAGTGACCTGACGTTTTATATCATGTATGGCTTACACACGGTCGCTATGGTCTAACATCGTGCCGAGACACCGATTTAGAGGAGACATGGATCTCCGTGGTTCGGACCGTTCCAGCGGTCAGTGGACAGGGCTGTTGCCCGGTCCCTTGCTGAGCGTGGCTGGGAGACAGCCATTGGAAATCTGCGGATAGGCTTAAAAAAACGTTTTGCCGGTAGGCAGTATATGGGGTCCACCTGTCGGCTAGAAGTACGGACCTCTTTCTGGGTGAGGTGCAAGCAGGCCTGGCGACCGAGCTGACAGTTGGGGGGGGGGCCGTGAGTCATCATGGACGCCTCCCCGTGTGGCGGGTAGCACTGGTAAGGTAAAGATTTATGACCCATAGGTATCCGGCAGGTTCGCAATTGACTGGCCAACACTTAGACAGGTACAGGGGTAATAGCTTTGGCCGGTCAACGATGAACCAGGCAAGGGGTGATGGCAGGAGCTTAACAGCCTGCATCACCTTGATATTTAACGGATACATGTCATAGGGTGGAGTCAGTAGATAGTTTATTGACTCCGGTCAACAATTTGTTTGTGTCAACAAACAAATTGATACAAATAATTACATGTAGCCAATTGCCATTGGCATTTTGGGAGGAACCTTACCAGTGTTACTTCGGCCTGCTTGCCTTAAAGAATTACAATTGGATGATTACACCAATTGAAAGTTATAATTCGGACTAGGGCATTATTCAATAAAAGTGGCCCAATGCCTTTATCCATATACCGGTGTCTGAGTCTTTCTTGGGTGTGTGTGTGTGTGTGTGTGCCTGCAATGAAAATTCACTACTCTTGGAGGCTTGTACAACCATAAATACATAACCCATCCATGATACAACCAAATTTAAAAAGAAACACAATATACCCAAAAACAATTTATATATAATGAAAGTGGCAAAGCAAACATAAGAGGGAAAGTTGTGCAATGATGGGAAGGATTTCAGAAAATGTTTCCCTCAACAACTCTATTTTCAGGAGTCTTTCAAAAACAGAGAAGGAGGCTTGGAATACCTCTCAGGGAAAGATATTTCACAGGGTAGGTGCCACAACTGAGAAAGCTTGATTTCAAATTAATGCCTTTCTGGCCTCTGTTGTTGTAGGCCATGGGTGCCCAAGCTATGGCTTGGGGGCTGAATCCATCCCCCAATGCAAATTCATCTGGCCCGCAAAGCCCTCGTCAATTCTGGAAGTAAAAATAAAACACGCCTGTACCGACGTGTTTTACTTCCACTTCCGGGAGCGACAAGGGCTTTGTGACCTGGATGAATTGGTGTTGGTGGCCGGATCTGGCCCCTGGGCCATAGCAACCACCCCCCTGAACCACATGATCAGCCAACAGCCCAAAAAGTTTGGGCACCCCTGTTGTAGGCTGATGTAATCGCCAGGCCTGGGAAGATCGGATTGGACAGATAGTTACTTGAGGAAATTATAACACCCTATAGCAGTGTTGGCAAATATTTGGTATGCATGCCAGAGGTGGCATGCAGAGCCCTTTCTGTTGGCATGCGCACCATCATGGGCAATCCCTGACTCATGCCACCAGTGCCAATTACAGTGCCATTTCCCCACCCACCCCTCTCATCTCCACCAATGGGGAGGTGAGAGGGGAGGCTGAAATCTCATCCAGGAGGCAGCGGGTGCATACGTATGCATGCACCCATGTGACATCACAGGAGGCACACTGGCAAAATCACATGGGTGCATGTGCATGCTCGATGCCTACCCGCATGCTGCCACCTTGGATATTCAGTCTATAAAAGGTTTGCCATCACTGCCCTATAGCAACTCAGGTTTTGCTACATGTTGATGTCACAGAACACAAATGATGCTAATTTCAAACATTAACACTGATTCTATACTATCTATGGGAATGATTCTAGGCAATCAGGAAATATGAATGTAGAGAAAACGTACACAAGGTGATGCCTTTCAAATGTTCAATGCCTGTCAAAGTAAATCCTGTGGGTGAAGAGAAGCACCACAATTCTACAATTTGCACTGATATTTACTAATCAAAACCATTCCCTCTCTCCCAGTGCAACTACCCTCCTAGACCAGAGCATATGTTAAAGCAGAGACTCTTCCCCCACCCGTCTAATGAATATTCAGATTAAAATTTCAAATGGCATAGACTGGTACATGTCCACTCAAGGCATCTGCTTGGCCATTTAAAATTCTGCAGTTTTCCTTTGAATAGTACCTTCTGTCTTCTGGGTGCAGTCTTGCATCTTTAACATCTTTTGAACTCAGTCACATACGGCATCCTGATCCCACTATTTTGCACAGCTTCAAAGGCTTTGCTTAAACTCTTGTTGTGAAGAAACAACTACTTGGATGTAATCAAAAAGCTGTGCACACAAGTAGTAGATGGTAGCAATAAACATAGACAGAACAAGGAATAAGGTTTTGAGCACCATTGAGAAAATATTTCAAACACAAATCATGATCTATGGATGACCAATATGCTAGTTTTGTATTGCAGATATTTATGAAACTGCATTATCTTAAATGATATATAGCCATGCTATACCTTGAAACAAGATATTGAATTTCAGGTTTAAACACTCTTCTAAATAAACAGCAATAATATGATTTCTATCAGAAATTAATAAAACCTGATGCACAAACTGATGGTCATGTTTTTGTTGGCTTGACCACTGTTAAGTAATATACAGGTGAAACTCAGAAAATTAGAATATCGTGCAAATGTTCATTCATTTCACTTAAAAGGTGAAACAAATATATGAGATAGACTCACTACATGCAAAGTGAAATATGTCATGCCTTAACTTGTTATAATTGTGATGATCATTGCATACAGCATACATGAGATTATGTGATGATTATGGGGTACATGAGATTGGGGGGTTGGGGTTTTCATAAGCTGTAAGCCATAAGCATCAATATTATAACAAAGTAAGGCTTGAACTATCTTACTTTGCATGCAATGAATCTACCTCATATATTTGTTTCACCTTTTAAGTTGCATTACTGGACTGAATGATCATTTGCATGATAGTCTAATTTTCTGAGTTTCACCTGTAGTTATAATTCCACCCTCATTAAGCAAAGCATAACTTGTTCTTTTTGAATGCCATCTAAAAGTTATCTACGCTGCCTTTACAAGGACAAATTACTAACATTTTTAATCTGTCACCTTGTTCATTGTTTCAGCTGAGTATTCCCAGCTTCTGTGCTTAGAAAATTGATAAATTTCTACTGGTGAGCAATGGGAAAGATGTTTCCACCATGTTTGAAACTCCTCATATGCTAAAAAAAATGCATACTGTTATTTACTTAAGCAACTGTTGTGAATTCAGGTCCCAGTCCCTAAAAGACTGCTGATTCTAGGACTTGTTCATGGATTCTTTTCATGTTGCCTGATGTGGGAGTTTCTTCTTCGGGCAAAATGAATAAAGAATAGATGATTAAAGGTCAAGCATTGGGATGCTACTGTGAGCTACAGTACTCATGTGATTGGGTGCCCTTCTCAAATGCCATTTTGATTAGTGTCCAAGTTATATACAATCTGCTTTTTGGTAAGAGTAGCTTGCCCTTGAAAAATGCTATCTCACTTCTTGGCTGACAGCCTTCAGTGTTTAAGAGCATTCCCTTGGCAATACCACCCATGACTGTATCTTAATGTCAGATGTTCTGATGGTCAAGGCTTTTACAGGAGGGGCTTTTACAAGGGAGGCTCATGACGGGGGTGGTGACTGAATCTGTCCATTGCCCTCAAGGTCTATAGAGAAAGGGGCAAAGGAGTTGACACATTAGCCAGTAATACAGTTGTAAGCTTCACGAAACACTAACATTTCTTTCTTCTGAAAATTCCCTATTGAAATATTCTTGTGGTTGAATATAACCTTCTATAAACCCCTATAAATACAAGGGACTCCAAAGCCTCAGGGCTCAGAGAAAGGGCAAGAGAATTCTTTTCATCATTCTTCTTTTGTTGTTGCTGCTTTTTTTGTTGAGTTTTTTAAAAACTGACTCTTTTAGCACAAATGGCTCTTATGTAGCCAGATGTCTTTGTTCAATTTCCTATAGCACAAAACCTGTATTATCCTACTGCTAGTTTTAAAGACTGGCCAACTGCTAAAAAAATCTTTACAAGGGTTTCATTTCAAACTTAAATCTAAATTTACTATTTTTTATTATGTTTTCTGAACTACTGCACTGTTAGCAATTAACTTATACCTTTTCAGTATAATATTTTATGGATTCTATGCATGACCTGTATTGGAATGGATCAGGAATTCTGAGACTTGAATAAGGAAAGTGCATGAGAAGAGAAGGCACGTTAAACTCTGTCATCATTTATGTCCCCCTATACATACGAAGGGTGGTAGTCTGAATCAGAGAGCCTCTTCTTTGTGTGAAATGAGAATCTTCTTCAAGGGATCCCAGCATACCCATTTGTGTACTATGCAATGATACAGGTGGTGCCTCTCCTCCTGAGGCTGACAGCCTCTGTATGCTGTCCCAACCACTGCCCTGGACTCACCTGCGGCCGGGACGGAGAGGCCGCCGGGACGGAGAGGCTGCCGTGGCAACGGGCTCCAGGACCACCTCCACCACCGGTGTCCTGGGCCCCACCCCATGTCCGGGGCTTAAAAGGCCATGGTGGCGGTGGGTGGTAGGACTTCGCTGCCGTTCCTCCAGACTTATTTGTGGCTGGGGCAGAGAGGCCGCTGCAGTATTGTGACGTGGTATTGTATTGTATATATTATCTGGACTGAATATTGTATAATCCTATTGTATTGCCATTTGTATTGCCATTTTTATTGTATTGCTATTTTTGTTGCATTGTATTGCTGTATTGTATTGTATTGCAATGTTTGACTTGTTGTGAGCTGCCCTGAGTCAGCGTATGCTTAGTGGGCAGCATACGCATCGAATGAATGAATGAATGAATGAATGAATGTAGCACATTCATTTAGCACATTCATTCTCGTCGCACATCAACATTATTCAGGATCCTAAACTGGTTCAGGTAAGTTTAAAATCAGCCTCTTTCCTCTGGAAATTCCCAATTAAAATATTTTTTTTTTGTGGCTGGATATTTCCTTCTACATCCCCCATAATATTAGAGACTCCAAATGATTTAAAATGGTCAAATTAGCAGCAGGCGTGCTATATGATCATTAGATAAGGCTGCTAAATAAATCCACCATTCTGATGACAGGTTATGTGGTGGGAAAGTTTATTGCTAGTTGCAAAAGAAATCTCTTCATTCTTTATCACATTTTTTTATCACAAACATAACTGTTCTGTCCTTGAAACTTGATTTTACAAGTGAATAAATATTTTCTGTGCGACTGCAGTGGTTTAGTGGTTAAGACGCTGAACTTGATGACTGGAAGGTTGGCAAGTCAGCAGTTTGAGACCCGAGTGCTGCATGACGGAGTGAACTTCCATCTCTCTCAGCATTATCTCTCCCAGCTCCTACCAAACTAGCATTTCGAAAGTAAGAAATTGCAATTAGATAAATAGGTACCACTTTGGTGGAAAGGTAAACAGTGTTCTATGCACTCCAGTGTCTAGTCATGCTTGCCACATGACCATGGAAACATCTGCAGACACAGACAGTGTCTTTGGCTATAAACATAGATGATCACTGAACCCTAGAGTCAGATATGACTGGCTTTCGAGCAAGGGTGACCTTTACATTTACCTAATGCTTTCTGTTAAGACTCCCTATACCAGATGGCAAGCAAAACTTTTTTTTCCTTTTTATAGTAAGCTGCTTTGTGTGAGTGTATTTCTAAGAAGTGAATGCTGAATTTAAGTCCGAAATTTTAGAGGGAAATGGAAAGATGAAACATCATATTTCTGTCACGATCCCACCACTATCTCCCCCCCTCCCCCATACAAACACAGAGACTTGCTAATCTGAATAGGAAAAGGAAGATAAATTGATCAGATGAGAGAATCTGGCATAGAATCCTCTCTCTTTTAGATGGTGAATTGTACATTAGCTGGTCAAAAATGGAATTTGAATAAATGTACACTTTACAGTAGTGAACCTAGAATGTCCACCCCTTGCACACTGATGGAGCAGATCTTGATGAGTCAATGGAAACCCAATAGCAGAGCAAGAAAATAACCTGGCAGGAATCCTTCCCAGAATCTGCATCAGTCTGCACATCACTAATTATGAAAACCAACCCCAAATTATTTCTGCTTTCCATTCTGTGGTTATTTTGAAACTTGGGGTGTATTATTTCAAAAACACTGTTTCATAAGGTTTTCAAAGGTAGAACATAATCCTTTTTAGCAATGCTTTTTGGCAAAAGAGGCCATTTAAACTTGACCAGTTTTTGCTCTACAGATTGAACTTCAGTCATACAAGAAACAGAAAATAATGATGGCTATGCATCTTCTGAGAGGTTCTCCAGAGTTTGGGGTTTGGAGATTTCAGTACATAGATGACATCCAGCAATATCTCTCCTTTTTCATCTAATTCCATGGAAACTGTTTCAATTCTAGACCAATGTCTCCTGTCAGTAATGGACTGGATGAGGTTGAAAAAATTGAACTTTTATCCAAGCTAGGCAGGGGTGTCCATAGTCAGTTGAAAAGCAAATTAGGGATTGGAGTTTCAGCCTATACTGCATCCAGGGTTATACACAGATTGGCAGGTGGCTATGTGTCTGCATTCAGTCCTGAGTCTGGATATTTAAGTCTTATTGGTGACCAGGACTGTATATGCACAGTTAAAACTAGTGTACCCCTTATGCCCAGTTTGGGCCATAAATATTATTACATCCTATTTCAACTACCAGTTATATAAAACCACATTGTATATGTATATGTTATGGTAATCATTCTGTACCCTTGTACCTGATGTGTATAAAATGATGCCACGAAGCCTCACTCTTCTGTCTGATGAAGTAGAAGTAGACTTGATCCATGAAAGCTAACATTAAAATACAGCAGTTAGTCTTTAAAGTGTCACAACAGTTTTTGTCTTTTTGTTTTGTTTTGTTTACTCACTGATATGTTTTATCCACTAGTTTTTAATTTAATATCTGTTTAGTGTTGTTTTTTTTAAAAAAATCTTGTAATATTTATTGGTTTTTTTAGTTTTTAATCTTGTTTGTTTTTCTAATACTGCATGCTGCCTAAAGTCCTCTTGAGGAGAAAGGTGAAGTGTTTATATATAATATATACACTAACCAAATAAAGTCTTTATAGATTGATTCCTACAGAAGGATGTCATGTGCTGGCTATGACACAATTTTTATGTCAGGAATTTTATTCCTCTGTAATACTTGTAGTTATTACTATCAAGTATTGTGCTTTTTTGTCCATTGCTTTCTCAAATATCACGTTAGATTTTATTTTTCTGATTTGAATTACATTTATGCATTTAGAATTTTAACAATAATGTGTAGCATCCTAGAATGCTTATATATGCCTGCGTTAATTGCAAGAGAGTATATCGCAGGCACAAATTGCAGCCCATTAAGTGGTTGCCATTTGTATTCCACATCAAATGGCAGTTGAAGTGGTGATTCTTTAATTAGTGGCCATTTCCAGCATTATTTCTGCTGTCATATTTATAATGGCATATGCAAACAATAGGATTCTGGCCATTTAAAGGCTCAGTCTCTCTCTCTCTCCCTATCCAAATATGCATGTTTAAAGAAAGAGATAAAGAGGCAACACTCCCTGGCAAACTCTGTGATCCAAGTAGCCATTAAAACAGTCCTGGTTTCCAAGCCAAAGTACTTAGTCTCTATGACCACTTGCAATTGTAAAGGAAGAGAAAGGGTTCCCAACAGTGTAACTGGGGAGGCGTCTTCCCTCCTTCATTCTAGTAGAGCCAAGGTATTCCCCACCCCCACCCCCTAAGCATTTACATACATTTATAACTATGCTCAACAGGGTTTGTGCTGAATTTGGCTCAATAAAGATGACAGGATTAGGATACAAAATAATGGAAATGTGCATAAACAGGCAGGGATGAATTTAAAAATGGGTGTTGAGACTTACGATGCTGCACAGCCATTTTGGAACAGCCCTTGAATAATTGTAGCTTTTTTTAACAGCAATTTTATTATCTCAATAGTTTCAGTCATCTTTTCTTCTTTATCTTCTTCATCTAATGTAGTTTTTTTACTTGACAAAGAAAAATCTTTTCACTCTGGTGAACCAAGCTTATTCAAGAATAAGCTTGAACGAACTCAAGAGACGAGAAAATACAGACTTCCTTTCCTTTATCCCCCCCCCCTTCCAAGAATTCCATGAATACTGAATTCTAATTCACATGGTCCTCAGAACTGATAATTTTAAATTGGAAGAATAGGCCTGGATAGCATCGTACATTATAGCATGTCATGCTTATACTTTAGGGCAATGGATTTAACATCTCTAAAACTAATGTGAAGGATTACAAAGGACCAATAGCTTAATGTATATTCAGAAATAAGTCTCACTATGTGTTTATACCTGCATTCTAAGCTTCGGTTTGTTGCTTATTGTGAGCTTTCAGTAACATTATATCAGTATCATAGAGGGGGCCAACCCTAGGATTACGGAGAGTGAGACAACAGCTCGAGGCAGGTTTTCCTACAAGAAAGTGGTAGGAGTCCTTCCCCTCCCCGCAACTTTCCCATTGAACTTCTTGGTGGTTATCTGCTCTTGGAGGACAGAGCAGGTGGGCCACACAGCCTGCCCACACTCCTAATTGGACTGCTGGCCTTTGAGGTACTGGAGGATCCTCTTTGACAATATTGGAAGAACTGAAATTTAAACTGCCAGTTGACTCAACTTCTGTTTATGGAAAGAAAAATGCACCATCAACTCCATTTTGGATAGTCATCAAATGGCATTTCCCATGGGAAGCATCCGGCAATACTCTAAGAACTGGTGTAGTCAAATGCTTAGGCATGGAAACAGTAGGCCAGACTGCGTCAGATCTCACGTCTATCAAGTACTGTACTTGTAAGTAATAGGTGAAGACAATTTGTTTTCATAAGAATGGGTTTGGGAGAAGAATGTGAGAATGGTACCAGAATCAATACAAATACAAATTACTTATGAGAGAGATTGCTCTTGATAGTTGGATAGCAGAATTGGCCCTACTAGCTTAGGTGGTCACCTTGGGTGAAAGAGCACAGATAGAAGAAAAACCACTGCTCTTGCTGCTGGTGCTGCTATTCTCCTCAGGTCAATGTTCCATACTGCTCTAGAGAGCTATTGTGACATGCAATTTCGAGATCCATCTATTTCTTGAATGCCTGACTTTGAAGATTCTTTGGAGCCAAGGCACTATAGGAAGGAAGACCTTTAGGTAAAGGTCAGTCATATCTGACTCTAGGGTTCAGTGCTCATCTTTGTTTATATCTGAAGAGCCAGTGCTGCAGACATTTCCGTGGACATGTGGACATGTGGCAGGCATGGCTTGACATCAGAGTGCATGGAATGCTGTTTACCTTCCCACCAAAGTGGTTCCTATTTATCTACATGCAATTTCTTGCTTTTGAACTGCTAGATTGGCAGGTGCTGGGACAGAGATGGGAGCTCACTCCATTGTGCAGTAACCAGGAATCGAACTCTAACCTTCGAGGCAGTGAGTTCAGCATCTTAACCACTTGAGCCGCTACAGTCCCCGGGTGACATTTAAAACAGCATATACTCCTCCAAGCCAGAAATTTTGGCAGCTCTTTTCGAGAGGGCATTTCTACCACATCATCCTGCACCTTGTTTGATTTGCTTTTCTCTGAAAGATAATCAGATTTATGCACATTTCATTCTCTTCCACCTTATAACGAAGTCATGGGAACAGGAAGAAAAGAACACTGATCTGACTGAGAAAACATATATCCCAGTGAACTCAATTGGCTTTGCTCAGGCTAACTGTGGCAACTTGAGGCAGTTTACTCTGAAGGATGCATCACTATTTCTTGCAAGTGAAAGGACATAGTGGGATGGAGCTATTAAAAGATGCTTCCAAGTCTTGCTACTGCTGCTCCACCTCCTTTGAAAGCTGGCTCTTGACACTTTCACTCCCCCCCATCTCTTCCTTCTCCCCTCCCTATCATTGATAGCAGGGGTTCCCAACCTTTTCCCACCATAGGCCAGACTTGCCCCTAATTCACAGCTGTATGGGCCAGATGTGTGGTTCCTCCTGGTCCTTCCAATATCTGTGGCAGTAGTGGTGGTGTTTTGTTTTTGTTTTTTTGCTGCTTTTGCAGCCTCCACCACTCCCCATGGCAGCAGCGGGAGGGTGTTCAGAGCATTTTTGCTCAGTTTTGGCACTTCCGGTGGGGGGGAGAGCTTCCAGTGGTGCCTAGGTGGCTACCGTGGGCCGTATTAATGAGTTCTGCAGGCCAGAATCAGCCCCTGGGCCATAAATTAGGAACCATTGATTTATAGGGATGATCATGGAAGTGCCTTGGTGCAAAAACACCTCTCTGCTTTTAGATAGAAGCACTTAAGTCCTTGCAAAATAAGATGTGTGAATCACTAATATCAGGCTTTCATGTGCACTCCTACAAGGCAGTCAGGATGAGCTTCCAGTTTCACACCAGCCCTAGAATATGGCTTTAACTGGAAGCATTTTCCATACAGAAAACAGAAGGGATGAATTTGAATGTGGCATTCTCATTAAGTCCTCCTGCTTACTATTAACCATTATTCACCAATAATGACAATCTAGTTGATTGAAAAGATGGGTTACGATGATACATATAAACAGGTTGCTCTTATTGAACTTCTATTAGGTATTATGGTTTGTCACAATATAAATCTGGGGAAGAATACTGCCATATAATCAACATTAGCTTGTTGCAGATACCTAAATCAGTAACTCAGCACAAGGTAGGCATGTTTTGTGCTTTCAGTGTTCCTTCATTTTGCCTCTTGATTAGCTTAAATTGCCCAGGGTTTCATTTGCTTTGAAACTACTGTATGTTGATTCAAGAAATGGAGATTTGTCTAAAAATGAGCGAATCACTGCATATCTACTGTGCAATTCACGTAAAACAGAGAGCAGTTCAAAGGTTTCTGGTGTAGTGATGGATTTGAATTGCATTTAATTGAAAAATCTACCTGAATTACAAACCAATCTATGGAAAGGAATAAGTGGAAAGTGTGGCCGCTTCCAAAATAATGTGGGGGGAAATATGAAACATACTATATTTACCAATTACTTGTTCAGACTTGGTAATGAATTATCATTTTAAAATACAGCCTTAACAGCTATAAAATAAAAATTAAACAAATCAGAAAATTACTTATAGTCACTTTATGAGCTTTGTAACAGAGAATTTCCATAAAAGACAGCTCTGCCTCACATAATTCTACATCTGTTTACTAGCACTTACTCAGTGAACAGCAATTACAAGTGAAAATTCAGTCATCAGCTATAATTAGTTTAATAATTTTACGAAAATAATTGTTATTGCTATTGTGTGTGTGCATGATACAATGTATGTGTGTGTATTAGGCTCATCTCCAACTGTGCTGAGCACCATAAACAAGATATTTGGAGTTTGTTAGTACAGGAGTTTCACTTGTGCATACAATTATATTCCTGTCATTATTTTTAATGGCTTTTTTGACATCTTTATAAAGGCACAGTTTGCTAAATGTTCTCCACCTTAATTAACTGTTTTGAATCCTTATCCTGTCTAATTTACTTAGCTCAGTTATTCCCAATCTGGGCTATGTATGGCACCAGGAATACAAACCAAGACATTTAGGGGTACATGGGGGAAAAAAAGAATATGCAGCGTAATCTCTAATATATTTACTTGAATTAATTGTATCTTTTGAGTTTTGAATTTAAATACACATGCCCTGCCTGATCACCTTATTATTTCCATCATTTGGTGTTTTTTTATAGTTACAACATATACATTTCAAATAACAGCAACCATATTAATTTTATAAACAAAAACAGTCAGGCAATCCTTACACAATACAAACGCAGTAGAAAAGCGATACCTTTTATGGTCACTTGATTTGATTTGGCTACAAATGGCACACCTAGAGAGTAAACCAAATTTTAACCCCAGTTCCCTAACAGAGGGTTCTGGATCTTTTTGTTGCTCTTTTCTTTGGCAAAAAAATAATAGAAACTTGCAGTTTCGAAAGAAAGCCAACTGCAGGAGTGGAGGGAGAGGGGATATGCAGAAACCTGGTTTCCTATATTTGTGGATGGGGGATGCTATCAGATGCAGCCTGTTGATTTTTCTAACTCATCTCTAAGAAACATCTTGCAATTAATTTTTGGGACTCTCACTGATAATTTTCCTGCCTTATCCACAAGAATTTGGTACATGCCTGAAGAAGTGATTTTGGATGATGAAAGTTCACTTAATGTTTGATTTTTCAGTGATTCAATAAGGGGTATCACCTTTCCCACCCATTCATATTAATTACAAACTATTTGCTGATATGAGAGGTACAATTTCCGGAAATAGACTGGGACCCCCTGCCTTAGCTAATTAACACTAGAAAGAGGGAAGGTCTCAAAACTATGGGCAGATTCCTTTCACATCTATTTCACACCTACCGTTAGTATCTCCTACCATTTCCATTACAGGCAAATTTCTACACTACTAACCTGCAGTTCCTTTCTATCCCATTTCCATGTGTACTTCAGCACCTTGCTCCACAGGGTTGAAAATATTGTGTACCATACTAGCTTTTCCTTCTTAAGTCATTTCAGAAGCATGAAATTGCTTCTATTAGAAAATACTCAAATACATTGAAAGAAGATTATATGTTAAAATTCCTCATGTTTATGTGCAATTTCAATTCCAGAAAGGACTGACCCCCCCTCCAGTTCAAAAGAGCATTTTACTGTGCTTTAACTTGCTATACAATATGACTTCAATAATTGTAACATATGAACATTTCACTCTAGTGTGTTACCATGCAAAAAAAACGGTTCCAAAATGATGGGGGGATGGAATCTTATTGCTTCAGTGTAAATTTAACCAGGAAAGAATGAGATCCCATTGCAGATACTGGAGGTATAAGTTTAATTTAATTTAATTTGTAAATTTATCCGCCGCCTGTTCAGGCGAGCCCGACTCAGGGCGGCTTACATAGTAATAAAAGTATAACAACAGTTACAAACCACCCCAATTAAAAGCCCCACAGAGAGAGGGTGTGTCTTATGGCAGGAGCCAGCAGACAGGAACCACATTACCCTCAGGGACCCACTCCTGACCCACCAGCCAGGTTTTAAGACCTTTTCTAAAGGGCAGCAACTCTGTCTGCAATTGTAGTTCTACTGGCAGGAGGTTCCAAAGGGCCAGTGTGGACACAGAGAAGGCCTTTTTTCTTGTGCTAGAGAGACAAACCCCTCTGGCAGATGGTACGATTAGGGAGCCCCTCCGGTCTGCTCTGGTTGGACAAGCAGACACTCTCAGGGCAATGCAGTCTCTTAGCTATCCTGGCCCACTACCATGTAGGGCTTTAAAGGTCATAACCAGCACCCTGAATTGCACCCGGAGGCAGACTGGTAACCAGTACAGCTCCCTAAGCATTGGCGAGGCGGAACATAATGCCCACACCCAATCACCACCTGTGCTGCCACATTGTGGACCAGCTGGAGCCTCTGAATGGTCATCAAGGGCAGCCCCATGTAGAGCGCATTACAATAATCCAGTCTGAAGTGACCAGAGCATGTGAGACCATGAGTAAGGAGTCCCGGACCAGGAACGGGCGCAACTGGTGAATTACACAAAGTTGTGCAAAAGCCCTCCTGGCCACGACTGCATCCTGCTCTTTGAGCAGTAGTCATGCGTTCATGAGGACCCCCTGGTTGCGCACCAGGTCTGTCTGGGGCAAAACAGCCTCATCCAGAACCAAAGGTGGTAATTCCCTAGACATCGCAGGACCCCCCAACAATAGCCACTCAGTCTTGCCAGGATTCAGCTGTAGCCCGTTGTTCCCCTTCCAGACCCCAACAGCCCCCAGACACATGGACAGGACTTTGACAGCATTGCTGAGATGTACAGTTGGGTATCATCAGCATACTGATGATACTTCACCCCATGGGAATGGATGATTGGTGCAAAAAGGATCAAGTAGCAGAAATATGTTACATATATGAGTAGTGTGGGCTGCTGTGATGGGCCCCATCTCACTCAAGTTTAATGAACAAAACTCCCCAGGAAAAGTTCCTGACTGGAGTAAAAGGAACATCTCCCTAGCAACACTGTGGTGATCCTACCCAAGTCTTTAAACCTTAAGAAAGGGGGAAGAAGTGGGAAAGCTTGTGTGCATCACAGTGGTAAGTCTATGATTGTTTTCCTTATTAGGTGAAAACAACATTCTATACAAGTACATGATAAACACGTTGTGACACACCAGGTTCTGTGTGAACCATATAGTACAGTGGTGGCAAACCTATGGCATGCATGCCAGGGGGGGAAATTAGAGCCCTCTATGTGGGCACGCATGCCATCGCCACAGCACAGTGTTCACCCTACCCCTCTGCCCAGCAGCCCAATGGGAGCACTTCCTCCCTCCCCCCAGCACAGAGTTCACCCCACCCCTCTGTGGCATGGACAATAGCCTGTTGAGTTTGGGCACTTGGTTTCCAAAAGGTTCACCATCACTGATATAGTAGAATGCATTTGAAGCCATATGACACAGAAATCAATTTTATTTTATTGTATTTTTATTTATATGCAGTGTTTCTATCAGAATTGGGAATGAATTGTTCACAACACAGGTTATTTTTTTAAAAGGAAATTTTTTAAAAAACAATAAAATGGAATACATTTAAATAGAATTGAATGTTACTAAAAAGATTATGTTATAATTAAAATGAAAACCCTATAAAATATCTTGATTAAAATACCAACATGTGTTGACTTTTAAAAACAGGCAGACAACATATTGGCTAAAGTCTTATGATTTGCTGAAGACCTGCCTGATTAAATCACACAAATACTACATAAATTACTGCTAACATAAAATAAAAATTGTGTGAAGCATGTGGAATTATAGTTACAAAAACAGGTTTTTTTGAGGAATAATGATATTATTTCATTTGGCCCACTAAGTGCACATTGAGAAGATGCACACGAGATGGAAATGTGAACAGTGTTATTCTCAGCCACTAGTAGTACTTCCCCTAAGGTGCAGCAGTAAAACTGCAATATTAGAGCCAAAACTGCTGTCGTTGTGAGTTTGATCCCGATGGGGATCAAGTATCCAGCATGCTGGGGCAAAAATGCTAATTACATTATTAACTGCCCAGACAGTGTTTTAAGTGCTATGGGGTGGTATATATGTGTAATTGCTACTGCTGTTGCTACTGGCTTTGCAGAATAATCTAACACTAACAGTGGGAAAGTGTTAAGTGATCACTGTTCAGTACTGCTCCCAACATTGAGTCCTCATCACATATGGCAAAAGATTATCCAAGAAAATGGTCACTCTAGCCTTTCCTGAGCATAGGATCTTCATAGCCTTCATCACCAACCTTGATACTTCAAGAGACTCCCCAGTGAAGCTTTAGTAACCTGGGTACTACCCAGGAGAGCTCGCTGAGAAAAAAGACTGAGGAGAGGGGAGGGAAAAGGATGAAGGGAAAGAGTTCTACATTCCTCCCCTTCCACAGGCCACATGCAGGGGTATCTTCGTGATATACATGTTGGGTAATAAACTTTCAGCATTCCTTATGAACAGAATCTAGGTGGCACTGACAAGTGGTTAGGTTTTAAGAAACTTTCCCCTTTGCTCCAAAGGTTTGAAAAAAGAACAAAGCAACTGATGCTTAATACCGTAATTTAACAGAGAGTATGTTGAATACTGACTGGCATAGAACTGCTCAGTATCTTCAAATGATTCAGGTTTAACCTTTGAAACTGACCAGCTGCAACAATTTTCAACCCCGCTCATAGGTTACTACTTAAAGCAGGAGTTTTCAACCTTTTTAAACCAGGGGCTGGGTCACACTCCCTCAGACAGCTTCGGGGACCAGATGGCCAGTTTGCCCTGCCACCACATGGCACTTCCTGGTGTGGTGGAGGGTGGTGAGGGGGCACATGAAATGGTGCTGCAGGCCGCAGGTTGGAAATCCCTGGCTTAAAGAGACCACAATTTTTTTTAACCATCTGCGGTTCTTTGCCTTCCTGGCACACATCTGTGACAAAAACAGCAAGTGTCTATTTTCAGATGAACACACTGAATATGGTAATGCCCCTTTGGCTGCAATTAAACATTGCCTTCTGCCCTAAGTCACAGTGAGCAAGTTTAATTATGGTTCATTAACCCCCTAGCTCAATTTTCCATCCCCAAGCCCCGGTGGTGCTCCATTAAGTCATGTGTCAGAAGCCTCGCAGGAATTTCCCTGTCTCAATGCAGATGTTTTAGGCACATGGAGGAGTGCAAGCTCTACGACATTGGCAAATGGAAACAAATTACAATTAATCATTTTCCAGAGTATTCCCACCCGCCCTGTCCCCCCATGAAAGAAGCAGTGATCATCCAATCTTTCCCCCCTCCAGACAGAAGCATTCTCATTCCAGCCTTTGGTCACCTCTTTCCTTGATTTCTTTTGGAGAAACAGCCCCACCGCCACCGCCAGCTGTATTTGCCCTCTGGTTATTGGTTTCACCTGTAAACAGTTCACTGCCACTGCTGACTCCACTAAACAGCTTTGCACTTTCAGCCTGCATTTTTATGTGAACTCAGGAGCTATTAGCCACTAATATCAACAGGGCTGCTCAGCCTTAGAACATTTATGGCTCCCCTGCTTGGTTTAATGTTTCTGCACTATAATATTATTAATAGTCACAGGACACAATAAAAGAAAATTAAGTGTTTATTTGGCTTAGACTTTAGCCATGAAACCTGCAGCCTTTTTCCATTACATTTGCAAATAAATGAATGATCACTTGAATTTTTGGTTGCAAATCAGTTTTTTAACTTCATTAATCATATTGTTTCCTTTCCTGTCATCTACTAGATCTTTTTTCTTTGTAACTACAAATTCTTGTAGATTACAGTAAATTAATAATACAAGCACTGAGAGGGGGAAAGGGATACTCGCAATATGTCTTTGGGTCTACTATACATAAAGCTCTATCGCAGCCCAGCAGCCCTGTAATCTCTACCTGAAAATGATCAATTTGCTTCTTAAACCAATCGATCGCTTCTAAGTATGTGGTAACCAAACTCCCATGCTTAAGTATCACAGGTTATATTTCTTTATTTATTAAGGTTTATAGCAGGGGTGTCCAAACCTTTCGGGCTGTGGGCTGGTCAGGTGGTTCAGGGGGCAGTCACTATGGCCAATGGGCCGGATCCAGCCCCCGACGGCAATTCATCCAGCCCACGAAGCCCTCATCACTCTCAGAAGCAGAAACAAAATGCACCCATACTGGCAGGTTTTACTTCCGCTTCCGGGAGCGACAAGGGCTTCATAGGCCGGATGAATTGCCATCAAGGGCCGGATTCAGCCCATGGGCCATAGTTTGGGCACCCCTGGTTTACACAGAAGGATTGGAGGGAGGAATTATTTTTCAGATTTGAAGGAGATTTGGAGAAAAGATTTGCAAAGGAATACACGCAAGCAAGCTGAAAAGTTATTTATGAGAATAAAATGAGCAGGCTTTTGTTAAGAAATAATCTAACAAACATGATTTTATCTACCTTCACAAATTTGGTTTTTGGGCTTCACTTCCCAGAAGCCTAAGTCAATTCCCCAAAGCACTGATCAGCCAATGTACTGACTTAGGTTTCTGAGAATTGAAGTCCCCTTGCAGTGTGTGGGCCCCACATTGAGAACCACTGCTCTAGAGAGTTTACAACAATAATACTAAAACAACTTTTAAAAAACCACCATCCAACACAACACTGAAATAAACAGACCAGGCAGCAAACAGATAAAGGCCAGCGAGGGAGAAAATTATCACAGGGGCAAGATGTTCTGGGTTGCTTCGTAATCATATACTTCTGTGTAATTACCAATGACATTTTAATATGTTAGAATTCATGATTCCATGTTTCTGGGCAGGCTTTCTCAAATGTGAGCAGATGGCAAAGAAAGTAGCACATGGAAAAGGATCAATCTGAACAAAGCCTTCTAGTCCAAGCCATGAAATTAAATGCACTCTGGGGTGGCTCAGATTAAATATGGTGAGAGCATCCAAGAAGGAAACTAAGTTTTGGTTGAAGGAAATGAGATTTTAAGACTACAAATGAAATTTGCTGTTGGAATTTGTGTGCAGTGAATTTATCCCTAAATTTCTGTCTTAAAAAGCCAGGAAATTCAATTCTTAAAAAAATTAACAAATAAATAAATCTCTAGCTAATGAATTTAGGATATTTTGCTTCTGTATCCATCATTCACAATGCCAGTACTGTACAGTAATTCCCTTAATATTGCTGCACAATATCATGTTCACATTGCCAAGAGGAAAAAGGATACCAAACTTTACACAGCAAAGGGCAGTCTGTATGTTGAAAATACAGATGTCAGTAGTCATGATGATCTACAGGATACCCTCTTATGATCACTCATGTTCACAAAGAGACAGCATGCAGAGGAAAGTCGCAGAATTTTTCATCAGTTAGCCACTTCTCAATCAAATATATATAAAAGCAATGGCAGTTTTTCAACAAGTTCTAGACATCTATTGCTTGGATAATAAGAATGATCATGAAGTGCTGTAATGAAACCTCTGCTTTTGAGTGGCGGGTGGGGAGAGATACAGCAGCTTATCTATTCAGATGACCAACAACATTTATAAGTGAAGTGATTGCAGATGTGTTGGGAAAGAGATGTCTTTTTCATATTTAACACCATCTTGACTGCTGTCACTGGTGCTGTCAACCTTCAGGCTACTCTTTACTATATATTAGTATCCTTTTTCCTGCTGGCAGTGCAGGCTCAGACCATTTCCTGCCATTTTGTAGATAAAAGAACACAATATTTCATATTAATAAACCAGAGGATCATTTTAAAGTATTATTTTTTATTATTTATTTATTTTAGAAAAGTATTATTTTAAAAACTCACAGAATTGAATCTCCCACTACTTTGGCAATTCAGACTGCAAGTTGCTAGCACCCTCTTTCCTTGTGTTGATCCTGAGCCAGTCTGACAGCAGTTGTATAATCAGTATTGGATTTTAGACTACAGAATGTCTTCCTTTTCCTCTATAGCACCATCGCAAAGGAATGACCCTGGCCCACTGACATGTACTATTTCTTCCTCCTGCCATTCATTCAGCCATCTGTGCAATCCATTTAGTTCTTTTTACCATCCCAGAATGTGCAGTTTTGTTTTTCCTGTGGGAGTGCCCAAAACTTAGTAAAGATTCTGTTTTGAAGAAGCAAATCCAGTTGTCCATCTGGCCTCTCAAACTATGGTCATTATTTTACATAATCAAGTTTTGCATGCACTTTCAGAGGACCTCCTGTTTGCATGTTCACGGTAAAATATTTACCTGACCTGCATACAAAAAAGCTAGAGCTAATTCTTGTCCCCCATGTTTGTCTCTCCAACTACCTTCATGATGAATTGATCCCAAGTAAACATTCAAGATTTAAGAAGTAAAACAGCCTCAATTAGGTACCCTCCTCAAGAGCTCAAATTATGTGATCCTTGTAATGTGTCTCTTGTTCTCTGGAGAAGAGCTTCAAATGAATCTCAAACAAAACATTCCCCTGAAGGTAAGAAATGAGATAAACTGGCATTTAGGTTGAATTTAGTTTTACTGTATGCCTCTTACCAGTCCTCCTTTGGTGTGGGCAGTCTCTCTCTATTAACCTATACTAAGGCAGGGGAATGAGAGTTAACTCATAATTTCCCTTTTAAGTGTACGGCCGCCATTCAAAACCATAGTGATGAAGAAAAAGTGTTGTTCTCATATCAAGAACTCATGCACCTCTGGCTGGGCATTTGGGACATTCCAGCATCCTGGAATTTACATATGAAAAGAACAGCAAGTCAGTCTCATACGTACCCTCCCTGTTGCTGTTTTTGTGCATGTAGAAAGTGTAGAAACCAATTATTTCAATTTTGATTAATGTGAATTAATCCAGATCCAGAAGCATTGAACTAATGAACTGACTTTTCACTTCACATAGAAAGTAGATGAGACAGCTTCCTTTAACTATGAGAAAGACATACTATTTACATATCTATATGCTACAGATATCCTGATTAGATCATGGCGTAAGAAACAGGAAAGCTACATATACGAACTGTATTGTATTGTATTGATTAGATTTATGCTTTCAGTGAACCTATGGGAAACATCCTGATATCAGTTTGAGAGCTTACATAATAGTGGGAACTGTTAATGAGAAAATGATGACATAGGACTTTGTATGATTTCTGAAAACTATATCAGGTGTGTAATTCCTTACCCAATTTGCACATTGACTCAGACATCTGAAGTCTATGTGACCAGCTTTTACCTTAGCCAAAGTAAACAGCTGTCTTGCCTAAACCTCTGTCCAGAATGTTTATTGGGAATACTTCTGGATCTAAAATAAGCTCCAACAAAGGTTTATCACTGATTCTCGCCCTAGTCTATGAATTCTAGGAACAAAGCAGCAGATGTTATGATCAGTCAATTCCTACACATTGCTTATTGACATCATATCTCCCTCCCCTCCCCATGACCTCTGTCAGATTAACTCGGTGGGATCTATAACTTTGTTCTGCACTATTTTTGTTGTAGTTTAACTAATTGCAAAAGACATATATTAAAATGAAAAAGGATAAAGAAGGCAGAGTTAACTATTGAATGACAAAGAGTAAGCAATTCCTTATCTTTGTAGGCAATCTTGAATTCATTAATGCCTGTTTAATTAATTAATTCACTTAAAATTCACTGATAACAAGGCCCTGCATCTGGATAAGGTTGGCTTTTTAAAATAAATAAAATAGTGCTCATGCAAGCTATTTTGATTGTTAGTTTCTGGGGGAACATGCAGCCCCTACTAAAGTAAATTGCATTTATCAAGTTAACAACTTCCAACGTCACATTTGAACCCTATAGGCAGGATTCATAACAATCCATGGGAAATTGGAGGTCTACTTCTGCCATTGGAAGTATTGGTAGGAGAGACTACCGCTGCAAGAGTAATGAGGCATGCTTTGCTGATTCCTCCACCCACATCACACACACATCATCTGCAACGCCGCCTCCATTTTAACAGACTGAGATTTCCAGAAGACACAGAATCTGTATGGATGGAGCATCAGATTAGAAGAGCTTCATTTCCTGCAATTCTGCCTTTAGCTCTCTGCTTGAAAGTAAAATCTTGGTGATATAAACATAATCAATAATTGCCATTTATCACCCTTTTGCTTTGCCAGTTCAGTGAGAATAACTGCAAGTCTCTCCATTCTAGGGTCAGTAATATTGAATCCAAATTCTGACAAGCTACAATAGGATGTATACTCCCTTTAGAGTAAAGACTGCCACAATTGCAACTTATTTACAGGTAAACATGTAGAGGACTGCACTCATGTTGTGCCTGACAGGGCCTAGAAATGAATTAAGACTTAATTCTGCAGAAATAAGGTCAACTTAATTTTTTGTGGATTCAACCTTGCAACTTGCCTACTTACCTTTAGCTACATTCAGTAAACATTATGATACATACTGGATGTTATCCATTTGTTCAGAAAACCACTGTGAGGTAGTATATCAGACAAGAAGCAAAACAAAAGTAAAGACAAAAAATAAAGACCAAAATACTGTGGCACTTTAGAAGATTAACTGCTATGTTTTGATGTTTGGATCAATTCCACTTCCTTAGACCATTGGATTAGAGTTTAAGACCTAGGTTCAAACTCCTGCTTGATCATGAAGCATTATGGCTTTGGGCCAGTGGTGGGCATCAGCAGGTTTGCACCAGTTCACCAGAACCGGTAGCAGAAATTACGGCTGGCCGTGCCCATCCAAGTTTTTAAATAAAGTAGTCCTAATTTGGGTGCAACACAGGGTTTTCCCCTAGCCATGTCCAACATACCATGCCCACAGTGTAGTAGTAATTTTTTCGGAGTCCACCACTGCTTTGAGCTCATCATTGCCTCTCACTCCAACCCACTTTATGAGATTAATGTGAGAATATAGTGGCAGAGAAGAGACCTGTCTATGAATTGATTGATTTGAATTGATTGATGAAATGTGGGATATAGATGTAGCAAACAATAATATATATTGGCTAGAATCCTATTAGTTAGGTATACCAGCATACACCAAACCATGTAAATCACTATGGCAAATTGCTGATAGTAAAGAGTTCAGTTGCTTGCTTTGCTCCTTGTATTCATTTGTGTCACCCAATATGTGATGAGGAAAGCAAGCACTGACTTCTTAACTAGCAACAATCTGTCACTGTAATTTATGTTATTCAATGTAACTAATATGCAAATAATAGGATTATGGCTATTATCTTCTTTTGAGCTTAGTTAAATGTGTGTTTGGATATTTGGTATATCAGGTCTTATCAAAACATAAGATGCAGCTATATGAACTAGCTGGTGACTGATGATGAAAAAAAGGCTATAGAAAGAGAAGTACAACATTGCAATATTTCAGCATTTGCAACCTGCATACCTGTCAAGTTTCGGGAAATTCCTGTCAACCTCCCCGTATTTTACACTCTTTCCTGCTGCCATCCCGTATTAGTTAGACTGCAATTAGACTGGAGTTAGACTGGAGGCCAGCACAGGATAAGCATAGTTGTCCAGTTTCCTGTTTTGGCCGGGAAATTTTCCTTATTTGACAGAAATTTCCCGAAACTTGACAGGTATGGCAACCTGTTGTGTCTTAAGCTTTAAAATGAAGAGTCCAACAAGTGGTGATTCAAACAACGATGCAACAGTTTATTCACAACTCTTGGAACAATACTACAGCTTAAATAGACATGAGTCTAGGCATGAGTTGGCTGCGCTCGCTTCACTATTCTGCTACCCAGGATTAGTTCTGCACCTGCGCCTGCTGAAGGTACTCCACATGTGTGTGTGCCATGCGAGTGTGTGAACCCTATTTGCAAGAGGCGCCTATTTAGCATCCAAGCAGCCGTTACCCAATGCTACAAGGTAGCAACCTATTGGACAACCTTAATTAACCAATCAGTAATGCTATATTTAACCCCTGACAAATCCCTGCTAGGATCCAAAATAGTACCCAATCGGATATAACACATTTGCATAAGGGTACGCCTTGAAACTGGGGAAGACACGCCAAAATTACCTTTAACTAGAATGGCGCAAGTCGCCATTTTAACATGCAATAATAAGCAATAATAATACTGAATATTATCTTAATACACAAAACCATACTTTAATTGCTCCTCTCTCCCTCTTTAGTAATTGGTATTATTCTAAGGCTTTGTTTACTGACTTTTCTATTATTAATTTTTCATGTCTGTTTTACCATTTGATTGCAAAGGTATCAGGATTTGGGAGCACAGAATGCAAACATTTTTATCCTGTTTTATACTCCTTTTTTCTCTTTGAGAAAAGAAACAACTAAGCAACTGGAGTCTTATTGTTAAATATTTAAAAATAACTATTTGTAGGAGAATGACTATAAAAATAATCTGGAGATGATTCTCACTCTCACTTTCTCATTATATCTTGCCACTTAGCTTGCAAGCTCCATTTCACAGCATATTTCACCTCTGAAATATGGAAAGTTTAGTACCTGTGTTTTGGGAAGTCTCCTAATTGTAATGTTTTACAGCCTGCACTGGAAAAAGACAACAGGAGGTTTAAAAAACACAAAAATTGTAAGATTTATAAGAAATATGTAGCGTAATGGTTTTTGTACCAGTAGATGCTAGTTGCCTCAGTGTCTAACTTGCTTCTTTTATCATTGGTCTTTAATGAGAGATGGTTCCATTAGGTGCTAAATTACAACAAAGTTTCCTTGTGTGTGTCATGTTGGTCATGCAGGACTGCAATCTTCTCTTGTGAAATAAAACTCATAAAAATTGCATTAATGAAGTTTAACATTTTAATTTCTTTCAAATTTTACCTACATCTCAAATATATCCATCATTTTAAATTGTGCAAAGCTGTGTGTGTGAGAGAGGATGTAATTAAACCATTATATCCTGGAAGATTCATGTTAACTATTATAGGAATTAGAATACAAAGTAAGAATCGAGCTGAATTTCCATTTTATCTCTTCTAGACGTGGACAAGCAAATGATTCCAAAAGGGTTATAAAGATTCTGAGATTATGTAAGAATTCTAAGATTTGTCTCACAGCAACCTGAGGCAGTAAAATCTTCAAGATATTGATTTTATCTAAATATACACCCTAAATTACTGAAATTCAGTAGAAAGTAAAGTAAGATTTTACCATTAATCTCTAAGTGCTGACACAGAATCCTCTCTTTTAAAAAATCTTTTCACATAAAAACTTATGAGATAATTAAGTTTCTCTTTAGTTTTATAATACAACTTTCTAAACTTTCAACTTTCAATTAATCAAGGTGTGTCAATTCTAGTCAAGAAGTGGTCATAAACTCAGGATGGACATGCCAAAGTAATTAAAGCTGCGAATTTTGCTGACAATGTTGCAACAGCTGTTATCAATGTTACATAAGATATCTGGGTACCTTTCAAATCCAGCATTATTGCATTAGTGGACTAATTAGTTTTAGTAGAGGAATTAATCTTCAGGTATTCCTTTATTCTTTAAAGTTTCAAGATGGCACTAAGTAGCAGCAGTTAGTTCAAGCCATTAATATCCCTTAACTTAATAAAAAATATGTGGGGCAGGTCTTAAATTATTTGTCCTTGTGTAGTGTCTGCTGCCTAATGGAGTTACTCTGGAATGAGAGGACTGAAAATCTGAACTGCTATAATATAAAAGCCATATTAGAATTTAACTGTTTTAATTACATTCTGAAATAATTAAGGCTTTAATATTCCTAGGGTAATTTGTTTGACCCACAAAGTATTTCCTTATGTGTCCTACATTTGGTATGCTTTGCTGTGATATAAGGAAATGTCAAGATTAGAAGTAAGCTTGTCTATTAATGCTTCAGAGCTTCTCTTTGACTCCATGGATTGACATACATAGAAATCATGAAATTTAACCTGTTCATGACAGAGTCTAAGTACTGTAATATATGAAAGGAACAATTATTTTTTCAAAATATTTGTTTTCCATATCTTGCTAACCTTTTCCCCCCACAAAGAAAACCTATGCAGTTTGCAATGTGAGCAATTTGTGGGGGTGGTTAAGTATTTATGGGATACGTAAATGTAGGATTTAATGTCTCAATGAAGTGTTCCAAATACATTCAGTTATTGACTAAAATACTTTTGTGGTACTGTGCAAATGTTATTACATTTGGAGGTGAATTTCTTCAAATTATTCACTAAACACTGCAAACTTTCAGAACTATTAAAAAACCAGTTTCCCACTAGGATAGGGACATTAACACAGGACACTAAGTCCATTTGGACATTGCATGAGGATACAGAAACTCCAGAAAGGAAATATGTCACAGGATCTATGAGAAACCAATGATTCCTGAAGCCCTCAGGAGAAGGCCAAAGGGTCCACCCCCTCCAGAGGCAGAAGGCTTTGCTACTGAATCAGAATCAAAGCAATCTCCCAAGTCTCTGAGAACAGTGACATGTACAAAGGCATGACAAAATGGTCTGTCCAGAAGAAATGGAAGGATGTCACAAAAACGTTGTATACAGCCTCTGTTTTGCTAAAAGCCATAAAAGCCACTACGTATATTTATTTATTATTTATTTATTTTTCACGCTTATATACCGCCCACTCAGGTACATAGCGGACAGTAAATACATAAAAGACACATGATAAAAAAGTTAAAAGTTAAAAAAGTTTTAAAAAAAACCCACCCCTAAAAGGTGCGCAAGAACCGAAGGGACCTTGGGGGAAGGCACACTTCTCTATACCAACCACCCAACGGTACCCCCATCCCCACCCGCACCCCAAACTTGGCCCGCCAGCCAGGTCTTTAGTTCCTTCCTAAAGGGCAACAACTCCGTCTGGAGATGCAGTTCCACAGGCAGGAGGTTCCAAAGGGCTGGTGCGGACACGGAGAAGGCCCTCCTCCTTGTGCCAGAGAGGCGAGCCCCCCTGGCTGATGGCACAATTAGAGAGCCCTTCCGGTCCGCTCTGGTTGGACGGGCAGACGTCCTTAGGGCGATGCGGTCTCTAAGATACCCTGGCCCACTACCATGTAGGGCTTTAAAGGTCAAAACCAGCACCTTGAATTGCACCCGGAGACAAACTGGTAACCAGTGCAGCCCCCGAAGCAGTGGTGAGGCATGGGCATAACGTCCACACCCCATCACCACCCGGGCCGCGGCATTCTGGACCAGCTGCAGCCTCCGAATGGTCATCAAGGGCAGCCCCATGTAGAGCGCATTACAGTAGTCTAGTCTGGAGGTCACCAGAGCGTGAGTGACCATGAGCAAAGAGTCCCGGTCCAGGAGTGGGCGCAACTGGCGAATCACCCGAAGTTGGGCAAAGGCCCTCCTGGCCACAGCCGCCACCTGTTCTTCTAGCAGCAGCCGCGAATCCAGGAGAACCCCCAAGTTGCGCACCGGGTTGGTCTGGGGCAAAACAGCCCCATCCAAAACCAAAGATGGTAGCTCCCGGGATAACACAGGACCCCCCATCCATAGCCACTCAGTCTTGCTAGGATTCAGCTGTAGCCCATTTGCCCCCATCCAGACCCCAACAGCCTCCAGACAGCTGGAAAGGACTTTGACTGCATCACTGGGGTTCCCACGGGCCGAGATGTACAACTGTGTGTCATCCGCGTACTGGTGGTACCGCACCCCGTGGGAACGGATGATCTCACCCAGCGGCTTCATGTAGATGTTAAATAGGAGAGGAGAGAGTACCGAGCCCTGAGGCACCCCATATTTTAGGGGCCTAGGACTCGACCTCTCACTCTCCAACCACACCGACTGGGTCCGGCCCCTCAGAAATGAGGAAAACCAGGAACACACCGTGCCCTGGATCCCCAATCCTCGGAGCCGTTCCAGAAGGATACCATGGTCAACGGTATCGAAGGCTGCTGAGAGGTCAAGAAGAGCAAGGACGGACGGATGACCGCCATCCCGCTCTCGCCAGAGATCATCCATCAGCGCGACCAATGCAGTCTCAGTACCATATCCAGGCCTGAATCCTGACTGGAATGGGTCCAGATATTCCGCTTCATCCAGCACCCCCTGCAGCTGACGTGCCACTGCCTTCTCCAGAACCTTCCCCAAAAAAGGAAGGTTGGATACAGGTCTGTAGTTGGTTAGGATTGCTGGATCGAGGGATGGCTTCTTCAGGAGGGGGCGCACAAGAGCATGTTTCAGCAGTATTTAGTGTTCAAGGAATGAAGAAGCAGACGAATGAAGTAGTGAAATTCAACTCTTTATTAGTGGGGTTTGAACACGGTTTGGATGGGGCAAAACTCGGACTTATATACATTTTAAACAGTAACAGTAACAACAAAAACAAAAGCCTATTGGCTAACAGAGTGTGCACATTTTTGATCCACTTATTTGCATATGAATAGATACATGAAAAATGATACATTCCGCTCCTAACAGATTCTACTTTGCACGCCATATTGAAATCTCATGAGATTACGCTATCTGGCAAGATTTCGTAGTTGTCAAACAGGGACGCTGTTTGACAGCTTAGGAATGTGCGGGAACATGGCGGTTTGAATTGCCTTGACAGTTTAAGCATAATTAACATACATAACAGTATATATGCTAACTAATGCTGTGCATGGTCAAAGAGTGCCTATATTACCATACACAACACATCGTTTCAACTAACATGCTAGCTCATCTTCCTGATATAACTTTGAGTCAACTGACCTTGTCTTGATAACATGCCTTGACTTACTTACATACTTTGTTTCTCCCAGAGTTGACTAACAAGTTACATGATCATTCATCTGTTGCAACAACTTCATCTGATGTGACCCAGCCTCAGGTTCCCAGGTTCATTTGTTTGATTACTGTGTGAGTGCTTTGTTTGCAACCTTCACTTGGCTTGACTTCCAACAGGACACAGCTTCTGTCTTTTCCTTGACAACTCTGGAATTCCTTGTATGGCTTTCCCTGTCAAGTTGTCTTACACCATGCTTGGCCTTTGTCACTGGGAACTGGGCCAGTTAGATGCTAGCGCCCAAACAAAAGTAACTTTTTATATATCAGACTTTCCCATTTATTCATAATTTAATGATGTCTTCAAATAACCAGCCTCAGAGCCAGAGAGCTAAAATAATCTAGCTAAATGTTTTCTTTTATTCTTTTCAGGACAGAATCAAGGACTTTGACTTTTGAAGGAATTGACTTAATTTATATTTAATAATTACTATATAAAGATATCTGTTGTAATGTTAATGGTCAAGTTGCCACATCATTGCCAAGTTGCATACATGAATCTACATAATGTTAAACAACTACTGTAATTTAAATGATTAAAGAGGCAGAATATATGAGTCATTCCCACACATAAGTAATTTGTGAAACACTATGTAAGAAAAAGTTTCATTTATTCAATTTTCATGGTAATCTTAAAATGTTCACAGTACAAAGCACCCAAGATGATATATGATATATCTATATATAGCTAGATGAGGATGTTGAATTGTGGTACATAATAAAATCAGTCCCAACATCCTGAGCGCTATGGATATTGTCAGAATATCCTAGGGACAATATCTTAGATGTTATCTATGCATCTTAGAAACTGTGGGCTTCAAACGCTGTACTAGGGGTAACACATTTATTACCTTCACTCCCGGTCATCTTTGTTTGAGTGGATGGAGAATTTCTTTTGTAGTAGCATCACAGCTATCTTGGTCTACCCCAAAGCAAGTTGAAAACTGGCCATATGGATGAATGAACATCAGACCCTCTGGCTGCACTTTTAAGTCTCCTTGATCTAAAGCACAGAATTTTACATTCCTATCTCTCCTGCTGAACTTGTTTTATATTAATCAACAATCACTACAATTTGGAATAGATAACATTTTTCAACATAATCACAGGCAGTCAACGTCTTTCTTAATATCCAGAGGCTGGAGGAAGCTGGAATGGTTCCAAAAATTTAATTATGCTCTTGTTTATTACTTAAAATATCACTACACAAAACTATAATGAATTATGGTCATGACTAATTCTTACTTTATATTCTGTACTTGTCTACATACAACCCAAACAAAACCCAAGGGATAGTATTTAATATTAAACTGGTAATCTATCAATTATCTATTATGTTATAATAATAATTTTGTGTCAGAAATTATTCTGGGTTGAAAAGATTTTTGCACAAGAAACTCTTTTCAGGAAACACCCAAATGAGGCTCTTTTCACGTCCCCAAGAGCTGGGACAGAGACGGGAGCTCAATCCGTCATACAAGAACTGGGTCTCCAACTGCATTCTTGCCAACCTTCCAGCTAACAAGGCAAGCTTCTTAAGCACTGAGCCACCGCAGCTCCACTATTATGTTATGAAGATAGACACAATGTGACAGCATGGCCTACTCTCAAGCTTTTCAGTTCCACCTTCTATCTCACAGTGTGAAAAATATCCATTATAAAAAGTCCCCCCCCCCCGCTTATAAATGGAAGATCAAATTGTCATTGGCCTTAACCATTGTTCTTTTTGGCAAATGCTTTCCAATTTCTACCTGTTATAAATTGCTTTCTATAGGGTTTTGAGAAAGGAAATTGTCAATTATCCTGCTATACAGAAGTGTGACACAAGATAACATCGCAACAGATCACAAATTCAAGTAGCTATTGTGTTTTTCAAAGAGATTTAGTCTGTTATATAGAAAACATGAGCTGCCTGGCAGTAATATCCAAGCCTTGTCAAGTCTACTATGCAGTGGTCCAGCAGTAGCTAGTTGAATATCTTGGTACTTGATCTAAAAAAAAAAATGCTTTCACATTTCTACAAAGTATTGGATACTCAAGAAGGATCAACAAGAGCAACATGATAAAATGTATCAGATCAATGCTGACTTGCCATGTTGTAGAATATTTAAGGCATTTCCTTCCACTTTATGACTTTGCCTATGAAAGAGTCCTCTAACAAAAATGAGATTGAACTCACAAATGAAGGTTCTGTGGACCATGGAAATTGTGGTCCCTCTGTAGTACAAAAAGAGTATATAAATATAGCACTGTGATGGCAAACCATGGCACTCCAGATGTTCTTGGACTTCAATTCCCAGTAGCCCAAGCCTCCGTGAATCCACACGATAGTGTTTTACTTCTGCTTCCAGGAGCGATGAGGGCAGTGCAGCGTGGGTCGGATGAATCACAGCAAACTCATTCATGTGGATTCATGGGGGCTTGGGCTTCTGGGAATTGAAGTCCAAGAACATCTGGAGTGCCAAGGTTTGCCATCACGGGTATAGTATATAAGCATCCACATCTCCTAAACATGGATGTTCAGGCCTGGGGATCCAGGCTTTCTTGTGGATCTGAGAGTGCAAAGATGCAAAAGAGGGTCTCTTCATTAGTACAGTATAGGTTTCCTGTGGAGCAAGTGGCCTCAGTGGGTAAACCTCTCTATAATAACATTTTGGGATGTAGTAAAGATGGCGTGATTTCAAATTTTAAGATTTTAAATAACATATTTTTCTCTTCTAAGTCTGTGGACCCTGGCTTAAAATCATGCTTGGAACAGACTCAGTCTTATCACAGATTTGAGTTACTCAAAGCCCATTGATTTCACCAGGTCTACATGAAACATGACTAAGAGCACAAACTTATCTAGGCGAGATGACTTAGCTGACTATAAGCCAACTGACATTGTGCTAAAACCAAACCACCCCCACCTAAAAATGTTGGAAATTACTTAGGACTATCTTTACTCTGGCCTAAATCTGTGTCAACACAATGGCTACAAGTCCTGGCTGAGAGGAGTTTGGATCTGCTGTAACTTTGGCCTTATTTCTCTGGCCCTTTCTGGTAGTTGTTGCAGCACAACCAACCTTTGCCCATTCCAAACATACTGCAGCAGGTGTATCTTGGGATATGATATTGCATTATTAATTGTTTGTCTTCATTGTTTAGTTTAAGTAAGAGATATAGGTTGCTTTAATTTCAATTATTGCTAGCTGCCTTGAGAATTCCCTTTAGGACTGAAAAGCAGGATTCAAGCAGGCAAATAAATAGCAATCTATACCTATAAAAGTCAAATGTCCCCGTGTGGGTCCCTAAAACTAGCCCACACCCCTTAACTGTCCCCGTCCATGTTGTGCACACACGTACCTGGCATGGGAGAGATATCAACATCAGAGTCTGGATCGTGGGTGGGGGCCCTGTGCCCCACTAAACAGAAAAAACAAAAAACTACAGCCCCCAGCAGCCAATGCGATGTGCCACGGCCAATCAGGGAGGCCTGCCAGAGCACATGGGAGAGGCAGGGGAAAGGCCATGCCTACACGAGCTGAATGGCCACTGTGCATGCAGAGTGCTGCAGCCCGCCCACCCTCCCACCAAGCACCGCAAACCACCTCAATGAACAGGGCTACAAGGCCACTGGAGGCAGCCGCTGCACCTCTCATGACATTGCTGCCAGACCAACCTTCGGACCTCATGAAAAAACGAGGGGGGGACCCAAGCTGGCAGGCAGGTATCCGCTGGGGAAGGCGCCATCCCTTGCGGAGACCTGACTCTCGCCCTTGCCAATCCCCATTGCTGTTTTGAGGCTGCCTTCCGAACAGCGAGGGGGAGATCCCTAGGTGGCAGGCAGGTATCTGCCAGGGAAGGCGATGTCCCTGGCGAAGACCTGCCTGAAACCTTGGGAAATCCCCCTCACAGTTTCAAGGCTGGCCTCAAAAAAACAAGGGGTGGGGGCAAGCCGGCAGGCAGGTATCCATCGGGGAAGGCACCTTCCCTTGAGGAGACCTGACTCATGCCCTTGCCAATTCCCCTAACTGTTTTGAGGCTGCCCTCCGAACAGCCACAGGAAGATCCCTAGGCGGCAGGCAGGTATTCGCCAGGGAAGGCACCTTTCCTGGCAAAGACCTAACTGACGCCTTTGCATTCCCCCTCACAGTTTCAAGGCTGCCCTAAAAAAAAACGAGGGGGGAATCCCAAGCCGACAGGCATGCATCCGCTAGGGAAGGCCCTTTCCTTTGCAGAGACCTGCCTCTCGCCCTTGCAAAATTCCCCCTCGCTGCTTTGAGGCTGGCCTCGAAATAGCGGGGGGGGGGATGCAAAGGCATCGTCCTCGCCCAGACAGCCCCCAACACCCACACAGTGAACCAACATTCCTGCCCCGGCAAACCTGGATGAAGTCGGGCAAAATAACTAGTTACACTTATACTGCCCCATAGTACTCTCTGGGCAGTTCACATTCAGTGGTACCTCGCTTAAAGATCATAATGCGTTCCACGGGATTGCTCTTTAAGCCAGTTTGCTCTTTAATTGAAACACCATTGTAAGTGACCAATTGTGACTTCTAGTGCTGGTGGGGAATTGTGAACCCCGATTTAGTTGTTAAGCAAGTTTTTGGTTGTTTTTAGTTGTTAAGCAAGGTGACCATTCAGAGAAAATTCTGCTCTTTAAGTGTGTTAGTCCCTAAGTGAGGCACTCTTTATGCGAGGTTTTACTGTATTAATGAGCAAAGTAAGTATCTGACACAAAAATGGGATTCCAAGCCCTGCTCTGCTATATGTTTTCTAAATAAGCCAGTCATGTTTTATAAATACCCACTATAGCTGATCTTATATTATCTGAAATGATGGCACCCTGCCGTGCATATTTGCAAAAATGACAGCACTGGCAATCATGCTCAAGGCTTGAAATATGCTAGACACTGGACACATGAATATCTGCAAATCTGAGCTTAAGGAAATTGCAGTGAAAATAGAAACAGATGCCACAAGTCATTCATGAGCTCTAGAACAAAACCATGATACTGAGAAAATGGGATACAAGAAACAAGCATCATAGCTTTAGGACAGTTAAGATCTATGAGGAGAGATGCAAGGAACATGATATATTTATCCAAGAGGATAGAATCTTATCTCTTTAGTTCAGGAAGGCATGACAGCAAAATGGCTTTATATCCAGAGAGTAATTTTACTGGAAATCAGGAACAGGTATCTAGCTGAATGAGGCAGCAAACAGCCAGCCAGCCCTGGCATAATGGACAACAGTAGTGTCAATATGCCAGGGGAAGAGGGTTTTCAATTTTCAAAAAAGGATCCAGGGGTGATCCAGGAAATTATCGACCTGTCAGTTTGACATGTGTCCCAGGTAAAGTGATGGAAACCATCCTAAAAGATAGGATTAATAGGCACATAGAAGAGAAGGCGCTGCTAAAGGAGAGCCAACATGGCTTTTACAAGGGCAAATCATGCCTCCCTAATCTGTTGGAATTTTTTGAGAGTGTCAACAAGCATGTGGATAAGGGGGATCCAGTTGACATTGTTTATCTGGACTTTCAGAAGGCTTTTGACAAGGTCCCACACCAAAGGCTCTTGAATAAACTTACCAGTCATGGAATAAAGGGACAGGTCTTGTCCTGAATCAGCAACTGGCTAAGGGACAGGAAACAGAGGGTAGCACTAAATGGACACTTCTCCAAGTGGAGGGAAGTAAAGAGTGGGGTCCCCCAAGGTTCAGTACTGGGACCCCTGCTTTTCAACCTCTTCATAAATGATCTAGAGGTAGCCAAATTTGCTGACAACACTAAATTATACAGGGTAGTGAAAACTGTGAGAGATTGTGAGGAGCTCCAGAGGGATCTCTTGACACTGGGGGAGTGGGCAAAACAGTGGCAAATGAGCTTCAACATTAGTAAGTGCAGAGTGATGCATGTTGGGGCAAAGAACCCCAATTACATTTATAAACTGATGGGGTCTGAACGCTCTGCGACAAACCAGGAAAGGGATCTTGGTGTCCTGGTGGACAACTCAATGAAGGTGTCAACCCAGTGTGCCTCAGCAGTGAAAAAAGCAAACTCAATGCTAGGGATCATTAGGAAGGGTATAGAAAATAAGTCAGCAAGTGTCATTTTGCCTCTTTATAAATCTATGGTTGAGGCCCCATCTGGAATACTGTGTACAGTTCTGGTCGCCATACCTCGAGAAGGATATTATGGAGCTGGAAAAAGTGCAGAGGAGGGCAACCAGAATGATTAGGGGACTGGAACACCTTCCTTACCATCTGAGACTGCAACGGTTGGGCCTCTTCACTCTTGAGCGACGACGTCTAAGAGGTGACCTGATTGAAGTTTATAAAATCATGCATGGTGTGGACAAAGTAGATAAGGAAAAACTGTTTTCCCTATCGCATAACACTAGAACTAGGGGACACTCCATGAAACTTTTGGGTACTAGTTCTCAAACAAATAAGAGAAAGTACTTTTTCACCCAGAGGATTACTGGTCTATGGAACTCCCTGCCAGAAGAAGTGGTGACAGCTGTCAGTCTTGACAGCTTTAAGAAAGGATTAGACAAGTTCATGGAGGACAAGGGTATCAATGGTTATAATTATGGATACTTAAGGACAACCTCCAGGTTGGAGAGATAGGCAGGATATCTCTCAATGCCATTTCCAGGGAATCCTAAGCAGGTGAAAGCATCTTCTTGGGAATACCCTGAAGGAAATGGTGAGCCACTGTGTGAGACAGAATGCTGGACTGGGTGGGCTGTGGCCTGTTCCAGCAAGGCTGTTCTTATGTTCTATGTTCTTATGTACAATAACATCATTAAAAAAATTAGAACAATAAAAAAAACCACATTGCATCCTATCCTAGTACATTTTTCGTCTAACCTTTATTTAAACACCACAACAATATTCTGGATAGGTAACCATAACAGTAACAAAATTAAATTCCACCCAGTGTTTATATACAATACCCTGGAGAACTCAGAATGACTCATTATTTTACACCCAAAAACTACTTTGATCAGGTACAGGTCTATTTCTTTCAACTCCCATAAGTGCATGGTCCACAAATGGCTTCCAAATATTCCAAAATCTGTTTTCTTTTAATATACCCCTTTTTTCTTTTATCTCCCAAGTTAATTTATCATTCAATGCCAAATTCCACATTTCTTTGTACCACTCTTCTGTCTGAATATTTACATCATTTTTCCAATTTCTAGCAATACATTGTCTACCCCTTGTAAGCATTATTTCTAATAAATCTCTCTCCTCCCTATTTAAACAAATAGATTCCACATTTGTTAACATGGTGATATCTGACCCCAGTTTAATTCTTTTACTCATTATTTCACCCATCTCTTTTTCAATCCTTTTCCAGAAATCTTTTACCACATTACAACTCCACCACATATGTTCATATGTTCCTATTGTATCTTTGCATTTCCAACACATTCTATCCTTTTTATTATCAATTTGATGTAACCTCACTGGGGTCAGATACCACCTCCATAACATTTTATAATTATGTTCCTTTATTCTAACCGACATAGTTCTCATTATTCTCTTTTTCCACTTATTTTTCCATAAATCATTATTTATCTTTATTTTCAAATCTTCCTCCCAATTTATTTTCAAATCCTCCTGTGGATCACCCTCCTTATTTAATAATGTATACAATTTACTAACTAAGCCCTTAGTAGTTTTGTCTCCCCTTCTAATTTTTAAAATCAAATCCTCAAATTCTGTCTTTTCCCTTTCCAAATCATATTCTCTCATATATTTGCTGTTCCATCTATTAATTTTCATTATCTGAAACCAATTCAATTTTAGTTGTTCAAACAAGTTTATCCTAATAGTAACATCCCTACAGGCCCTTAACCAGTCTTTCAACAGGAAAATTTCCTTTTTATCCAATACTTCCTTTACTACATTATCAATCTTAATCGGAAAGCCCACCATATCTGACAATTCCATAATCGGAGAGACATCTGGGGCCAGGTCTTTCTTTACTTTCTTCCATACACTCATTAATCCTTTCATCATAGTACTTCGAGTTGGTAATTTTCCAAGATTATTCCCTAAAAAGACCATTTTACCTAAATGTCCATAGTCCTTCATCTCAATTTCCTCCCAAATTACCTTTTCCCTTGCCAAGATCTTCACAACATTCTTAATTTGAAACACTTGGTAATATGATCTCAGATTAGGCATTCCTAATCCACCTTCTTTCTGAGATAAATACCATAGTTTTTTTAGGCAGCCTAGACCTCTTTCCTCCATTACAAAAATTGTTAACCAATTTTTTGAAACTCATTAATTTCCTTGTCCTTCAATTGAATTGCCAACGTATCAAATAAGAAATTAATTTTAGGCAACAACATCATTTTAGCAAGTGCTATTCTCCCGAACCATGACAGTTTCAGTTTTTGAAAAGTTTGTATTTTGTTTTTAATTTCCAATTTCAAACTGTCATAATTCAATCTTTTAAGATCTTCCAATCTATTAGATATAACTATTCCCAAATATTTCAATTTATCTTTGATTTGAATATTACCCTTTCCCATTATCTTCTTCAAATCCTCTTCTCTCATATTGCAAAACATCACTTCTGATTTGTCCCAATTTATCTTCAGACCAGTAACATCCTCAAAATCCTTTAAATGTTCTCTAATTCTATCAATTGTCCTCTCCGGGTGTTTTACTATTAACATAGTATCGTCAGCATACATACTAATTTTATTTCCCACAATCCCTTCTATTTTTCCATCTTCTCTTATAACTTTTTTCTAATAACTCCATTGCCAATATAAACAAAATTGGTGATAAAGGACAGCCCTGTCTCATACCTGCCTCCAGCTTAATCTCATCAGTAACTTCATCATTTACTCTAACAATAGCTGTTCCTTGCTGGTATAATTGGTCAATTACCCTTCTAAATTTATCCCCAAATCCATAATATTTAATTATTTCCTTAATTGAGATCCATTGTAAAGAGTCAAATGCCTTAAATATATCCAAAGATATTAATCCCACTTTTTCTTTTGTTTGACTCACAATGTCTATTAAATCTACTCCTCTTCTAGTTAAATCTGCCATTTGTCACCCTTTCAAAAAACCCACTTGATCTACATTTATATAATTGCCCATAAAATTATTTAAACGATTAGCCAATATTGCTGTGAAGATCTTGGCATCTTGATTTATCAGTGAGATTGGTCGATAAGATTCTATTCTTTCCAAATTCTTCCCAGGTTTTGGCAACAATACAATTGTGGTCCTATACCATGAGGTCGGAATTTGCCCACCTTCCAAGATATAATTATATAATTTTACCAATTTTGATACCAATATGTCTTTAAAGTCCTTATAAAAGTCAGCAGGCAATCCATCCTCTCCAGGAGCTTTCCCCAGCTTCAAACCAGCGATTACCTCCTTTACTTCCTTTTCAGACACTTGATCCTCCATTCTATCTTTATATTCCTGTTTTACTAAACCTACAATATGCTTCTCTAATTGCTTTTTGAGCTTCTCCAAATCTATTCCTTTTCTTGTGTATAAAGCTTGAAAAAATTCTTTCACAATCTTACATTTATCCTTAATTTTATTACATCTTATCACTTGCTTATTAACCAAAACTCCAATTTCCCTTTTTTCCCCTTATCTTTTGCTGTTTTTGCTAATAATTTTGAATTTTTATTACTGTATTCAAATAGTCTCTTTTTAAATACACCAAATCCCTTTTCACCTTTTCTATATCTTTACCTACCAATTCAGCCTTCAATCTTTGTAAATTTGCAAAAACCTTATTATTCTTTGTCCTTGAATGTTCCTCCTGTAGCTGCTTTATCTCCTTTTCAATTTTGTCCTGTGCTAATTTGTAATTTTTATATCTATTACTTGCAATCTTAATACATTCCCCTCTAAAGACCGACTTCATGGCATCCCAGACCATATTAAAATTTACCTCATCGTTATCATTCAGTTGCCAAATTTCCTTCCAAGTTTCCATAATTTGAGCTTTACTCTTTTGGTCTTTAAATAAATTAGCATCATATCTCCAACTCCTTCTCAATCCACTCTCTCTCTGTATTTTCATTTCTAAAACTACTTTAGCATGATCAGACTCCTTAAAAATTCCAATTTCCATCTCCTCCAAGTTTTTAACCATATTTTTAGTTACAAATATGTAATCTATTCTGGAGTATGAATTATGAACTTGTGAAAAATAAGAATATACCCTTTCTGACCCCTTAAGTTCTCTCCAAGAATCTTTCAAACCTAATGCCACCATCCAATTGTCCAAAACCTGTCCTTTAATACCTCTTCCACATCTTAATGTTTGTACAATCCAAATTTGATTTTACCAAATTAAAATCTCCCGCCACAATCATTCTTGTTGTTTGTTCTTTTACCAAAATTTTGCACATTTTTCCTAAAAATTCAGTTTGATGTTCATTTGGGGCATATATATTTACCAACGTTATTTCCTCATCATCTATTTTCCCTTTTACTATCAAATATCTACCTTCTGGATCCACTATAGTATTTAATATCTCAAACCCCAATCTAGTCGAAATTAAAATTGTGACTCCCCTAGCTTTTGATGTGCCATAAGATTTTTCATAATATTGCATCCATCCTAAAAAAAGTTTATTTGTATCTTGAGATTTTTGATGAGTTTCCTGTAGAAAGACTATGTCCGGCCTATCTTTCCTCAGGGCTGATTGTATCCTCCTCCTCTTAATTAAAGATCATGTACCCTTTACATTCCATGTTAACACTTTAGGGGGCGTGGCTAAGATGGCCGACGAGTAACATCTTGATCCGGACGCTCGCGCTTAGCAAAGTGGTAATTAGTGTGATTGAGTGAAATAGAAAAATTTTAAAGTGGTAATTTCTGTGGATAAGACTCCTGCTTGCCTTTCTGGAAAATTTCGGGAAGTTCTGAGGTTGGATGGTCGAAGTTTGGGAGGTTTTCCTGGGCGGGTGAGGCCTGCGACGGCAGTCGCGGCTTTTCTGCTGAGGAGCCGAGAACGGGACCAGCGAGACTGCGGAGAAGCATTGGAATTGGCAAGAAACTGTCTGGCAAGAAAACAATTGCATGTAAGTGCATGAAAGGACATATGGAATGTTAAAGCTTAAAGTTAGCTGGGGATTTTGCTTAGAAGAGCCTGGACTCTGAAATGGAAATGGGTGGAAGTAGATGAAACCAAGTGGTTATTTCGTTAATGGCGGCGGTCCTGGAAAACGAAAGTGATCGTGTTTGGGTCTATGGTTTCTTCGCACCCCAGGAGAACCGCGGCGAGTTTTGGCGATAACAAAGTGGTTTTAAAAGTTCCTGTCTGGGCTATAATATTGGAAGGTAGCAGCGTGTCTCCCAGCTTAAAGCGTGTGGGAAATGTTTGCCGTTCCACAGAAGAAGAAGGGGGGCTTCCACCCCGAAGTTAAGGCAACCGCTGGAAAATGGCGTTTTGATTTGTCCACCTCAAGAGAAGGATTAATTGGGCTTCTTTTTGTTCCTTCACCGTGTGGATTATAAATATTATCTTTTTTTTTGGAGCATATTGCTTCTCACGTCTTTTTCCTTTCCTGCTTGGATTTTGGGCTTTTTTTCCTTTCATTCCCCCCTCCCTTTTTTGGCGGCTTGGATTTAAACGAGAAGTTCTGGGTGACTGTTTCCTTGGAGCCTTTACTTTTGTAGTTTGGAAGACGACCAGTTGGATTGCTTGCCTTGGGGAAACGGATCTGATGTGGATTATTATTTTCTTTTTCTTTTTCCCTTTTCTGCTGCTTGCTGGAAGTACACTTCGGTTCCTTCTGTCTTTTTTTGTGTATTACAGTATTTAACTCTTTGTTGGATTTCTTCCTACATACAAGTTTCCCTCTTGGACTTGTGGTACCAGGGGTTGCAGTGTTACAGGTTTTGTCTGACTGACTAATTTCTACAATGTTCTGCAACATTGGACTCTTATATACTGTATTATTATGGATAAAGGTACAAGGGGGAAAGCAAAGGAAGAAGAGCCAGTCGTGAAGTCTAAGAAGAAGGAAAAAGTACCAATGGAGGAAGCCCTTCAGTCTTCATCTCCGCCCCCAGTGCCCTATGATCAAACCCAAATTATGGTGGAAATTGGCAAGTTGTTTCAGAAATTGGAGAAGAATGAGGAATCAAGGGTGAAAGATAGAAATGAAATGATGAAAAAGCAAGATAAGGTGGTATCATCTGTTGCAGATTTTTCAAAAAAGGTGGATTTAAGTTTGAAAAAAATAGAGGGAAATGTGAAATTGGTTCAAACTGAGGTAATTGCCATAAAAAAGGAAATAAAAGGGACTCAGGAGGTGGTGCGGGAGAATAAGCTGAAATTGGATGAACAAGAGAGAAGGATTGATGCTGTGGAAGATATGATGAGAAAGCAGAATATTGTGATCCGTCGGGTGGTGGAACGGACACAGGACTTGTTAAGAGAAAGAGTGGTTCAGTGGTTAAACGGTTTGAATATGGGAAAAGAATTTGTCCAGGAAGATTTTGTAAGTGTATTTCGGGTGGGCCCAAGAAGAGGGAGGGTGGTTCAAAGAAATGTGTTGGTAAAATTTGCAAATTGGGCCGATAAGCTAAGAGTAATGGCCCATTTGAAACGAGTTGGCCCTGATGCTTTGAAATTTGATGGTTCTGACGTAGAAGTTTATAATGATATTTCATTGAAAGAAAGAACGTGGAGATATAAGATGAGGCCTGTAACCAAATTATTGATGAGTAAAAATATAAGGTATAATTGGAGATTTCCACAGCAATTGCGCTTTTATTATGACAAAAGAATGCAAGTAATTGATGAAGGGGCCAATCCATTGGAGTACTTGAGCTTGCTGGAACTGATAAAAATAGACTCGGAAGAATGGATAAATCTCAAGAAGGAATTGATGGAATCGGGAGCCTTGGGGAGGGAGTATGAGAGGGAGGAAGCTGGTGGGGCAACAGGTGGAACACCGCAGCGAAGGGAAGAGGAGGAGGAGCTGTCGCTGATCATGGTGGAGGAGGAGACAAGTAAGGAGCAATGAGAATTAGATTATTACAATTTAAAGCATTTAATTGATATAGAAAGGTGAGTAGTGCATAGCACCGGTAGGAAGGCACATCTTGCATGTCCCCCCTCTCCCCTCTTTGGTTGTCAAAGGCGGCTTTTTTTGTAAGAAGGTGGGGAGAGAGATAGTGTGTGTTGTATGTAGTTTTGTGTGGTATAGGGGTAAGGGGTTGTTGGTGGCACGCCCGATGGAGAGTTTAGAGCTTAGAAAGGAGGTAGGTTATGGGAAGTATTAAAATATTATCATGGAATGTGAAGGGCACAGGTTCTGTTCTTAAGAGACGGAGATTGGAATTGGCACTGAAGAAAGATAGACCCGATATATTGTTCTTACAGGAAATGCATCAGAAGTCAAAAGACACGAATAAACTTTTTTTGGGATGGATGAAACACTATGAGATGGCGTTTGGAACTTCAAAAGCAAGAGGGGTGGCAATCATGATTTCTAAAAAATTAGGATTTGAGATTACAAAAAGTGTTGTTGATCAAGAGGGTAGATATTTGATTGTAAGAGGAAAAATAGAGGATGAGGAAATCATGTTGGTAAATATTTATGCTCCAAACGATCACCAAGCGGAGTTTCTAAAAAAAGTTCGGAAAATAGTGGAATTAGAGAATGTTGCAAAAACTATTGTGGCGGGAGATTTTAATTTGATAAGGTCAGGGTTAGATTGTACAAGCATAGCAAGAAGTGGAACTGGTTTGAAAGGGAAGGTTCTGGATAAATGGATGGATGCTATGGGTTTGAAGGATTCTTGGAGAGAGCTTAAGGGCTCTGAAAGGGCATACTCTTTTTTTTCACATGTCCATGGGACCTACTCGAGAATAGATTATGTTTTTCTTACGGAAAATTTGATCAAAGATATAGAAGGAATGGAAATCGGGATCATCAAGGAATCGGATCATGCCAAAGTATATCTGGAATTGAAAGTACAAAAAGATATCCGAAGAGGAAGAAGTTGGAGGTACGATCCTAACTTGTTTAAAGACCAAAAATGTAAAGAGCAGATTATGGAAAGGTGGAAAGAAAGTTGGCAGTGGAACGATAATAATGAGGTTAACTTCAATGTTGTATGGGATACCATGAAGTCGGTTTTTAGGGGGGAAAGCATAAAGTTGGCGAGTCTTAAATATAAAAGATATAAAGCAGAACAGATAGAAAAAGAAAGAGAAATAAAGCAGTTACAGGAGGATCATGCGAAAAGTAAAGATAAAAAAATTCTTATGAAATTACAAAGACTTAAAGCAGAATTAATGGGATAGGATATTGACAAAGTTAAACGAGACTTGATTTACTTAAATAGAGAATACTTTGAATTTAGCAACAGAAGTTCAAAACTATTAGCAAGAGCAGCCAAGGCTAAAAGGGAAAAAAGAGAAATTGGGGTATTGGTTAATAAACAAGGTTTAAGGTGTAATAAGAACAGAGATAAACGTAAAATCGTGAGGGAATTTTATCAAGCATTATATGCAAGAAAGGAGGTAAGATTTGGAGAGGTTCAAAAAGATATTGCAGAGACAGTTAGGGAACGGAATAAAACAAGAACATAGAGAGAAAATGGAGGAAAGGATCAATGATAAAGAGGTTAAGGAGGTAATTAGTGGGTTGAAGATGGGGAAAGCTCCAGGGGATGATGGATTATCGACAGAGTTTTACAAAGAATTCAAAGAAGTGGTGGTTCCAAAATTGGTGAAGCTATATAATTATATTTTAGATGGAGGATCAATCCCGACTTCATGGTATAACACTATAATCGTCCTACTGCCAAAGCCTGGTAAGAATCTGGAAAGAGTGGAATCGTACAGACCAATTTCCCTTATAAATCAGGATGCCAAGATCTTCACAGCAATATTGGCCAATCGTCTAAACAGTTTTATGGGGGAATACATAAATGTTGATCAAGTTGGGTTTCTAAAAGGTCGGCATATGGCGGACTTGACTAGAAGGGTATTAGATTTAATTGATAATGTTAATCAAACAAAGGAAAAGGTGGACCACTGTGTGGTCCTGGTTTTCCTCATTTCTGAGGGGTCGGACCCAGTCGGTGTGGTTGGAGAGTGAGAGGTCCAGTCCTAGGCCCCTCAAATGGGGGGTGCCTCAGGGCTCGGTGCTCCCTCCTCTCCTATTTAACATCTACATGAAGCCGCTGGGTGAGATCATTCGTTCCCATGGGGTGCGGTACCATCAGTACGCGGATGACACTCAGTTGTACATCTCGGCCCATGGGGGCCCCAGTGATGCCGTCAAAGTCAAAGTCCTTTCCAGATGCCTGGAAGCTGTGGGGGTCTGGATGGGGGCTAACGGGCTACAACTGAATCCCAGCAAGACTGAGTGGCTATGGATAGGGGGTCCTGCGTTAACCCGGGAGCTACCATCGTTGGTTCTGGATGGGGCTATTTTGCCCCAGACAGACCCGGTGCACAACTTGGGGGTCCTCCTGGATTCACGGCTACTGCTAGAGGAACAGGTGGCGGCTGTGACCAGGAGGGCTTTCGCCCAACTTCGGGTGATCCGCCAGTTGCGCCCACTCCTGGACCGGGACTCCTTGCTCATGGTCACTCACGCTCTGGTTACCTCCAGACTAGATTATTGCAATGCGCTCTACATGGGGCTGCCCTTGACGACCATTCGGAGGCTACAGCTGGTCCAAAATGCGGCTGCCCGGGTGGTGATGGGGTGTGGGCGTTATGCCCGTGCTTCGCCACTGCTCCGGGAGCTGCACTGGCTGCCAGTCTGTCTCCGGGTGCAATTCAAGGTGCTGGTTTTGACCTTTAAAGCCCTATATGGTAGTGGGCCGGGTTACCTAAGAGACTGCATCGCCCTGAGGACGTCTGTCCGTCCAACCAGAGCGGACCGGAGGGGCTCTCTAATTGTTCCATCAGCCAGAGGGGCTCGCCTCTCTGGCACAAAGAGGAGAGCCTTCTCCGTGTCTGCACCGGCCCTCTGGAACCTCCTGCCAACAGAGCTACGTCTCCGGACGGAATTGCTGCCTTTCAGAAAAGATCTTAAAACCTGGCTGGCGGGTCAAGTGTGGGGTGCAGGTGGAAGGGTAACCGCCATTGGGTGGTTGGTGTAGAAGAACTCTTCCCCATGGTGCCTTTGGATCCTGCAGCCCTTGTTTTTAGGGGGTGGGTAGTTTTAACTGTTTTAACTTGTGTTTTTAATTTTTATTGTGAACCGCCCTGAGTTGGCTTTGGCCGAGTGAGCGGTATATAAATGTGATAATTAAATTAAATTAAAATTAAATTAGATATTTTAAGGCATTTGATTCATTACAGTGGTCTTCAATCAAGGAAATAGTTAAAAAATACGGGTTTGGGGATAGATTTAATAGGGTAAAAGACTTATTATATCAAAAAGGGAATGCTAGGATCAGAGTAAATGAGGAGCTTACTGATGTGGTAAATCTAGAGGCTGGTACTAGGCAGGGTTGTCCATTATCTCCTATCTTGTTTATTATGGCAATGGAGATATTAGCTAAAAATATAAGGGATGATTTAAATATAGAAGGGATTATGGGTAATAAAGTGAGTATGTATGCGGATGATACATTGCTTATGGTGAAACATCCGGAGTTGGTAATGGATAGGATTAAAGATCATCTACAGGTATTTGAAGCTATAACAGGATTAATGATAAATTGGGATAAATCAGAATTGATGCTGTGTAATTTGGGGTCAGGTGAGATGGGCAGGATAGTGGAGACACTTAATATACAAATTAAAGATAAGCTGAAATATCTGGGGATAATTATTTCAAATAAATTAGAAGAACTTAAACGATTGAACTATGACAGCTTGAAAGTCGAATTTAAGAATAAAATACAAGAGTTTCAGAAGTTGAAGCTGTCATGGATTGCAATTTGTAAAATGATATTGCTACCAAAGATTAATTTTTTATTCGATGCACTAGCGATTCATTTGAAGGAGAAGGAAATTAATGAGTTTCAAAAGATGTTTAATTGTTTCTGTAATGGAGGTAAAAAATCCAGACTTTCAAAGAAGCTTTGGTATTTGTCTCAGAAAGAAGGGGGTCTGGGCATGCCAAATTTGTTAGCATACTATCGAGCATTCCAAATTAAGAATGTTGTGAAGATTTTGGCAAGAGAAAAGGCAATTTGGGAGGAACTGGAGATGAAAGAGTATAGAAATATTGGTAATATGATTTTCTTGGGAATAAAGGACAAGTTGAAAAGGCCAAATAATACTATGATGAGAGGGCTCATGGAGGTGTGGAAAAAGGTAAAGAAAGATATGGTCCCAAATCTCTCTCCAATTTTGGAATTGACTGATATGGTGTGTTTTCCAATAAAACTAGATAAGGTAAAAAAGGAAATATTGGATAAAAACGGGATGCTTTTACTGAAGGACTGGCTAAAAGCTTGTGATGATGATACCAAGAGAAAAAAATACTTGAGAAGTTAAATTTGGATTGGTTTCAGAAATTAAAGGTGGATAACTGGAATAAAAAATATAGAAGTAGGGATAGATAGAACAAAGACGGAATTTGAGGAATTGGTAATAAAGATCAGAAAAGGGGAAAGAAGCATTAAGGGTCTTGTAAGCAAACTTTACACTATATTGAATAAGGGTAAAGATCCAGAGGAAGATTTGAAACGGAAGTGGGAACAAAATTTGAATATAAAAATTGGGGAGGTTGAATGGAGAAATAAATGGAAAAAGAGGATTATGAGAACAATGTCTGTAAGAATTAAAGAACATAATTTTAAAATGCTGTGGCAATGGTACTTGACACCACTAAGACTCTATCAGATGGATAATAAAAGAGATAAGTTATGTTGGAGATGCAAAGTAACTGATGGAACATATGAACACATGTGGTGGAGTTGTAAAAAAAATAAGGGATTTTTGGGGAAGAATAGAAGGGGAGTTTGGTGAAATATTGGGCAAAAGTGTTAAGTTGGTGTCAGGTACCATTCTTCTAACAAATGTGGAAGGTTTGGGTTTGAATAAGGAGGAAAAAGAATTACTGGAAATTGTATTAACTACAGGTACACAATGCATAGCTAGAAATTGGAAAAACGACGTAGATATACAGATCGGAGAGTGGTATAAAGAAACGTGGAGTTTAGCATTGAACGACAAATTGACATGGGAGATTAAAGTGAAACGAGATAATTTAAAAGAGAATAGGTTTTGGAATATATGGAAACCGTTTGTGGATCATTCTCTTATGGTAAATGATAGCCCAGGACCTGTACCATCTCAAAGAGGTTTTTGGAGTTGAAGTAGAAACTAAACTCTCCGGGCATTGTACATATTCACAGGGTGATTTGTAACTATTAAAAAATTATAATAGTGGTAGCACAGAAAGCTTTTATTGTTTTGATTGTGTAATAATTTACAATGTTGTATCTAACATTGGTGGTTATATGGCAAATAATTAGTTTAAGTACTATTATGTGCTAGCTTCTATGAATGTGAGTTAACATTGTATTGATGTTATTTTTGATTTATTATTGTATTGTATTGTTATTGTTTTTCTTTTCTTGTATGTCTGTCAAAAAGTTAATAAAAATTAATTTAAAAAAAAACACTTTAATAGCTCTCATAGTCTAATTAATTTACCACCAATTCCGCCACTTCTAAGTCCTCCAACGGGCGTGCTACCTAACAACCCATAACTGTTAAAACAACAAAAAGAAAAAGAAAAAAAGCATAACAAAAAACATTCATTCTTTCCCTCCCCACTTTCCTCGTCAAAAAGTCGCCTTCATCTTCCAAAGAAGGGAGGGGGGAACATGTAAGAAGTGCATGGTAATTGTCACTCTAGCACCTTAAACAATTCTTGATTACTTATTTTAACTCTTTAAACTTTCGCTCAAACCTTCCTCCAACACAGTCAATGACAACTCATTTTCTGCTACATCTGGTTGTCCTCCTCCCGCAGCACCACCTTCATCTGCACCATCAAATTCTCTTCTTATAGTTCCCGAATCTAACAAATCTTTCCTTAATGTCACCCATTCATTTGATCCCACCTTGACCAGGTCAATTAAACTCAAAAGTTCCAATGCATCAGTCTCCGCATCAATCACCTGCATTTTTTTATCATAAAAAAATCTTAATTGTTGTGGAAATCGCCAATTGTATTTTATCCCTTTCTTTATCAAAAATTTTGTAACAGGTTTCATCTTATATCTCCAGCCCTGTTCATTAATCGAAATGTCATTGTATACCTCCACATCATTCCCATCAATTTTTAGAATGCCAGATCCTGCTTGTTTTAGAAAAGCCATCACCCTCAGCTTATCCCCCCCAATTTGCAAATTTAACCAAAACATTTCTTTGAACAGCTTTCCCCTTCCTCGGCCCCACTCTGTAAGTGCTGACAATATCTTCATTGACAAAATCTTTCCCCATTTTTAGGCTATTTAGCCAATCAACTATTCTATCCCTTAAGTGGTCTGGCGTTCTTTCCAAAACATGATGAATCACTATATTTTGTTTTCTCATCAATTCTTCCATCACATCTATCCTCTTTTCATGCACATCCAATCTCTTCTTAGACTCCTTCACATCCTCCTTGACCCCTTTTATTTTCCCCTGCATCCCCTTCATTTCACCTTGCATCAACTTAACATTTCCCTCCAATTTTTGAAAACTCATATCCACTTTTTAAAGAAAAATCAAAAAAACATTGAAGCCAATTTATCTTGTCTCCCCAAAATTTCACTTTTATCCTTAACCCTTGCCTCTTCCATAGTTTCAAATTTCGGAAACAATTTACCAAATTCACCCATTATTTGAGACTGAACAAATGCTGTTGGTTCAGGAGATGATGATGTTGATGTTGTTGGTGATGGTAGCTCAGCTGCAGCTGGTTTATCTCTTTTCTTAGCTTTCACCACAGGTTGCTCCTCCTTCCCCTTTCCCTTTGCAATCTTATCCATAGTGACGTCACACAAAAGTTTCAGTACTGCTACAGTCTTGGCTCTTCTAGGCCTCTGCCCTTGGAACTGATCCAGCTCTTCAACCCTCCAAAGCTTCCTTCCAATTGATATGTTGATTCAGTGTAGCCAAATATAACCAATTATTCCAGACAAATTGTATCCAAAAAGCACAAGACCAGAAAAAATCCAGGGAAAGAGACAAATCCACAATTTGTAACTTTAAAAAGCACTGATGCTGTTACTGTAGCTCCCAAGGTGGTAATGAAAAAAGGGAGGAGAAGAAGAGAAAGAGAAAAAAAATTGCAGTACCACTCTCCAAACCCCAATCAAGGTTGTAATCCAAATAAGCGATCCAGAAACACTTCACTTTCGAAGTAAAAAATCTGCATTCCCGGGATCCAAACAAAAGGGAGAGGGGGAAAGGTAGAGGGAGGAAAAAAAGAAAAAATCCCCCCCCCCAACACCAAACCCCACTAAAACTTCAGGCGGTTGCCAATTAGAAAAAAAAAAACCTTCCAAACAGAGCAGATCCAACAAAATGAGGAAAAAGACAAGAGCACTGGGAAAAGCAAAGAAAAGCTCCAAAACAAAACAAAAAAGCAAAAAACTAAAATAAAATAAATGAATAAAAAACCCTTTCTTTTAAAACTCCAAGCCGCGGCGGCAGCTTTACAAACACAGTCAAATCCAATCTTCTCTTCCTCCCATTCCTTCGTACTCCTCCTCCGCTCTTTTCACTTCACCCCCAAAAGCTTCTTTCCAAACTCCAGCCTTTGTTCGCCTTTCGGTTCTATCAGCACCTTTTAACTTTCGTTCTTCGCCGCCATTACTCCTTCTCCCCTTCTCCCCCTCTGTAACTTCCACAGCCCTTCACAACCTCCACACTCCTTCTTGCAAACTTACTTTTTCCTTCTATGCTTCCTTCCGCAGCTGCCACCACAGTTCTTTTTAATTCTTTATAATTCCGTTTAAAATCCGGGCTCCGAAGTCCCCTTCTTTTCAGTTATAGAAGTCCCGTCCAGCCTCAGAATGGCTCTGTCAGCACAAAATTCACTGCGCCTCCCTTGCCGCCCGATTTCCAGACTCTGACCTCAATCTCTACAAAATTCAACCCCAGGTAATTAGGGCTTCGGATTACCCCCTTTTTAAAACCAAAATCCTCATTGTTTTAGGATTTACACTTTAATTCCACATTATCCAGCACGAGCGAACCGAACTGCGTGTTACTCCATCGCGCTCCAAGCCACGCCCCATACCTTTTTAATAATAGTTCAGACTGCATCTATTGCTCCTTGTAAATCACTGTTTCCCTATTTTTGCAAACAGGAAATTTAAATTTCATATTAAGAGGTAGTCATAGTTTCTGGCTTAGTGGTTAAGATGCTGAACTTGATGACTGGAAAGTTGGCAGGTCAGCCGTTTGAGACCCAAGTGCTACATGACAGAGTGAGCTTCCATCTCTCTCCCAGCTCCTACCAACCTAGCAGTTCAAAAGCAAGAAATTGCAAGTAGATAAATAGGTACCAGTTCAGTGGAAAGGTAAACAGTGTTCCATGCATTCCAGTGTCTAGTCATGCCTACCACATGTTCACAGAAACAGTAGCATGGGCTCTTTGGCTATAAACAGAGATGAGCAATGAACTCTAGAGTCAGATACGACTGGCTTTAAGGCAAGGGTGATCTTTACTTTTACCTGTAGTTTCTGTCTCACACATGTGCTTCAGTTCAGAGCACATGGGATTATTCCTCAGTAACACACTAAGCTCCCTCAGCACAGCTTTTGCTCTGAAGAAGGATTCTCATTAAGCCCAGGCTTGTCCAGCTGCCATCCTACAAATCTGAAAGTGCATCTTTTGAAAAACAGCATAAAAACTGATACCTACACCTTCTATCAAAAAGTATTTTTGCTTTTTGAAAAACAATCATAGTCAAGCTCCATGGTTACTCTGTCTGAATTTTGCACCCAATAATTGCAATTTCGAGCCTGAACATACTTCTAAACGTGACTGTTGCATAATTAATATTGTTAGGAATATAGTTGTGACCCAAGAAGCCATCAAGTTAGAAATATTCACCAACACAGTTAATAGAAAGTTGACTCTCTCTGCTCATAAGAGCCATTTAATATGAGCTAGCCACTCATAAAGAGACCCCCACATCCTTATGCAGAAAAGACTTGAGTCCATTATGTACTCCATTCAGTAGGACATTATCTAGTGGAGAGTATGACATATTTGAATAAAATTTTGTGACGGTGGCCAGAAATAGCAATGATGGGGAGGTAGGTTCACACTATAAGCTAATGTCATGCTCTTAGATCAGGAGTTCTCAACCTTTTAAAGTCGGGGGCCAGGTCATGCTCCCTCAGACAGTCTCAGGGGCCGGATGGCCATTTTGCCCTTCCTCCACCACATGGCACTCTCTGGTGTGGTGGTGGCAGGGGGGCACATGAAATGGTGCCATGGCCACATCCAACCCATGGTCCCCAGGTTGAGAATTCTTAGATCTATCAGAGATATCCAGTCCTGTGTATGTTCATTTACTCAGGTATAAGACTGGCTGAGCTCAATCGTCTTCCTTGCGTTAAAAAACAAAAACTAATGGCCTATCATTTCGAAGACATGTGTTCTTAACGCTTCCTTGGAAAAGAAAGTTATTACACACTTCCTCTAGTTCTGGGTTCTGACAATCTCCCTGGAATCATTTCCATAAGGCTGATATTATTTCTTTTCCAGAAAAAAAAGCTAAGCTTTGTTTTACTGAGTATGCACCAGCCTTTCACTATCCTAGGAGTGGTTACTTAGGAAGTCAGCCAAAAAGCCTTTAGGCACCCTTTGAGCTGGAAATAAAAAAGGATCACTTGTGTGTGGTTGAACTCCTGCTTGGAAAAAAGAACGCTAGAAAAGAAGTTGCACAAAGCCCACCTGCAGAACACCGGTTTAAACCAAAAAAAAAAGGGGGGGGTGAGCCTGCAATTTGGCAGAGTCAAGACAGCTGCCTCAGGACTTGGTTTTATGAAAAAGCAACAAAGTGAACTCAGATTTATTACTAGTGTATTTTTACAACAAAAAGCACAGGATTATTCTGGCATTTTCTTGACCAAACTACCAGCCTTGTTTGTCATACTCCTTGACTTCCCAGAAGGCATTTGCTATCTAAGAGAAGACAATATCTTGGGTCTACTCTGACTGTAGGCAGTGTCTGTACATTTGGGCCTTTCTATGTGAATATGTCAGAACTTTATTTATTGACGCAGCAGTCCTTGGCTAGTATCCTACTGCTTTACATAATTATAAGGGCCATTTGTGCTGATACCTATTTTCTCAGCTGTCATTCATGTGGCTGGTCTTCCCCGATGAACCAAACAATGATGCAGTTGATGACCTAGACATATAATGAGCAGCCCAGAAAGAAAGGAAAGGAAAGGGGGAAAGAGGAGGGGGTAACTATTGTTGTAATTTCACTTACAGTATGTGCAATGGGGGGAGGGGGATTGCAATTGGATTTTGCTCCTTGTGTCCAAAAGGGAAAAAAGGACAGAATCAAAGACCTAGTGCTAAAATTTCCATCATGCCTGCATTGCCCTTCGCTGAACCAGCATTAAAGAAATGATCTGCAATTGTAAATGCAGAAGTATTCCTTTTAGTTTTTCATGCCACTTTTGACCAGAATAAATGAAAGCAACAGGTTAGCAGCCTGGAGGAGATCTACTGCTGATTGGTTGAATCTAATTCCTCCAGTCATATCTTGCAAGTTTCCTTAAATATGTTTTCCTTGGAAGCACCTGGGTTCCAAATCATATAATGCCTCTTGACTAAGACAAGCACCTTGAATGCAGTTTGGAAATAAACAGGTAATATATGTAGCTCTTCCAGAATTGCTATTGCATCATCTCCAACATAATCCCCTCCTGGCAAATAGATAAATAAATCTATTGCATTTTGCACACGTTTCTCAAAAGCTTGTCAAAACAACCCTGTTTCAAATAAGTATGTCAAAATATAGGTTACTAGCATAGTTTGCCCGGCAGTGCCGGGCTGTTTTAAATTGTGTTGGAAGGTTTTTTTCTTAATGTTGGTAAAGAAGAGCTTAGTCTGTAATTGTTCTTTTTAAATTTTTTATTTATGCACAATGCCTTTAAGTTTTCATTTGTTAAATAGATTGTATTGTTGTGATACTTTATAGTAATAACAACTTGTATTTTGAAATTTTTCTAATGTGTTTTTGAATATTTGCTTTAACATACACGTTAATTTTTGTTACGATGCCGGGCTGTTATAAACTGTGATCAGGTATTTTTTTGTGGATTAAAAAAAGAACAAAGGATTATATAATTTTTTTCTAAATTTTCTATTTAACCAAATAATATTTTAGTATGTGACCTTTTTTTAATGGTTGTATCATAGGTAATAATTTTAAAAATGTGAAAGTACATTTTTTTACACTAAATCTTTTTAAACTGTGTTTAGATGTTTTGGGGTTTTTTTTGAGTTAAAACTAAACACAGGATTTTAGAAATCTTTTTATGTTATTTTTTTAAAGATATATTTGTGATTTGTGTAAAATTGTGATTTTGTGTTATGTTTTTGACTTGTTTTTACTCTGTTGAGTGTTTTTGAGTTGTTTTTACTATTGTGCCCTGCAGGTAGGGCTGCTAGAGGTTTTGGTTTCATTTCAGGTGTTTTTTCTCTTCTGGTCTCTGGGTGGTGCTTCTTCCGGTAAGTCGTCTTTGGTTCTTCATTTCTGTTCCGGACATCATGGAGGGAGGACATGCTGGTTAGTTGTCTGGTTTTCTTTATTCTGGGTTTTTTCTTTGTTTTGGTTTTGTGTTGGTGGGCTGGGAGGTGTTTCTGTTTGGTCTATTGTGTGTTGGTTTATTTTTAGTTTGGTTAAATTGGTTTGTTTATTTTTGGTTGTTTAATTTGTTTTATTTTGTTGTTTGTTTATATTTTTAGTGTTGTAGTTAGGTGTTTTGTTTGTGGTTTAGATTTTGTTTGTGTATTTTGTGGTTTATTTATTTTTGTTTATTAATGTTTTTTAAAATTATTGATTTATTTTTATTTTATTATTTTGTAATAATTTTGGTGTTTGTTTTTGTTGTTTTCTTTTTGGTGATGTTGTTGTTTCAGGGTTGTTTTGGTGTGCGTGCGCACACACACTGGGCAGGTTTGAAGTTTCCAGCCCAGTATGTGTGTGCTGCACCCGGATGAGGAGCTCTGGGAGGCGAAGGCAATGACCAGAGCCCCGTTCGCTGCCTTTGCTTGCCGGGGAATTGGTTTGCTTTCAACGGTGGGGGGGGGGGAGGGAGGTAGTGGTGCATTACTCTCCCTGAATGCGAAACACTTCTTCGGGAAGTAAAGGCAATGACCAGAGCCTCATTCGCTGCCTTTGCTTCATGGGGAATTGGTTCGCTTTCAAGGGGGAGGCCCGAATGCACCACTACCTTTCCCCCATGATCCCCCCTGTTTTTGTTTTTTCACCCCAGCTCAATGTTTCTTGAGGCCGGTGGTGGTCTTGCCATGTCTTCAGCAGGGTAGCGTTGAGGAGAGGGAGTCCCTCTTCTCCCCATTGCTCCAGGAAAGAAGGACGACGGGTGTCTCGCAGTGAGGTTCTTTGGCTTTTTATTTTGCGTGGCTGTGAGGCGCTGCGTCCACCTGCAGTGGACTTGTGCTCCCGTTGCATTTTGTATTTTTATTTTGCGTGTGCCGGCTTTTTCAGCGTTCTGCACGCTCATGGCGCGCAGGACGCTGGGGCTTGTAGTTTTGCATTTGTGGGTTCTGTTTGTGCGTGGGTTTTTTTGCGGCTCAATTTTGATTGGCCGCATCACGTTTCCCAACGTTCTTTTTGCTCGCGCCTCTCAGCCTGAACATTGGAAGTGAAGTCTTTTCCTTTTGTTTGCATTCGTGGGTCTCCTGCCCCACTGGCACATTTCTCAACCCCCCCCCCCCCCAGTTACCTCACAAAATAAGGCCTCTGTTTCAGGCAGGCTTAATAGGAAAAATTTTAGTAGCTCTCTTCCAACACATCACTGCCTCTAGGTATGAGCTCATCAGTGGTAAAGGAATAAAAGAGCTGGTGGTCATCCACTTCAACTCCCCTGATGAACTCTCCCAGCAACTTTATGTAGCTGTTAAAGAAGAACAGAATGTAATTCTACAACACTTCAGAGCACAACTGCTAAATTCAACAGAACCATTTCATCCCATACAATGGAAATGATTCTGCAATTAGCAAATAAATAAATAAATACATATAAGTTCACTGTGACCACAAAGACTACGAAGATGTTAAAAAGCCAACAAGGAGACACAGTGAACAGAGTCTCTCACTGTTTTTCTCCTAACAAGTGCCCCTATAATTGCTCAGTAACCCTGACCCAAAAAAGGGGTCTGCCCAGCTGATCAATAATTCTCACAGAAAATATTTGGTTTGGTCCTTAGGAGAAATAGACAATCACCCTGTTTCAATCCTTTTTCACCACTGAAGCAAGCTCCTTGCCTATAGAGGTCCTCCCATATCCACAGGGGTAACATTCTGAGACTTTTTGCAGATGCCTGAAAACATGGATAACAGCAAACCATATATTTAACACATATGCCTGAAACATAGAAGTAGAAGAAGGGTTTCAAATTCTTCTGTTATTCTACATGAGATCAACCATAATGTCTGCCTCTGTTCCTTGTAAACATTACATTGCAGACAGTGGTCTCTAGGGGCCATCTCTGTTAATGCATCATAGAAATATATATTACGTATTTCAAGGATCTTTTATTTTTAGACCGGCAAATAACCAAAACCATGGATACTGAACCTGATGATATGGAAAGTAGACCTGTATGTTAAAAACTTTAAGTCACAAGTCGCCATTGATAATTTGGCAGGAAATTTTCAGAGAGGGCTCCTGATAACACTACTTCACGGGACAGTAACACATTTAATGGCATTTGAGACTTGTTCTTTTATTTATATTTGTATGTTGTGGTTGGCACCTGAAAATTCCCTATGTCAACTTTTCTGCACAAATAAACTTGCATTCATAAAGTAGAGAGCAAAATAGTTCTACTACATAGCAACCAATGGAATACAGTACGGTCAGTATCTATTGTTAGAACTGGAAAACACACAGTGCTGAAATCTTGGCCTATTGTTTGCATAGTAAGTAATAACTAGAGTAGGTCCACTGAATCAGTGAATCTTATGTAAGGGTTGACCTTCTGGGTCCTCTGGAGTGAAATTTACTATTCAAATGAATAGATTCCAGCCAATGTATCACAGAATAGTCTAAGCCAGTGTTTCCCAATCTTTGGTTTTTGGACTTCATAAGAACATAAGAACAGCCTTGCTGGAACAGGCCACAGCCCATCCAGTCCAGCATTCTGTCTCACACAGTGGCTCACCATTTCCTTCAGGGTATTCCCAAGCAGATGCCTTCACCTGCTTAGGATTCCCTGGAAATGATATTGAGAGATATCCTGCCTATCTCTCCAACCCAGAGGTTGTCCTTAAGTACCGTATTTATTCGTGTATAACGCGCAAAATTTTATACCCAAAAAAAGGCTCAAAGTTTGGGTGCGCGTTATACACGAGGACTGGGCCGCGCGACTCAAGAAGCCGGCACCGGGTAGGCGCGGAGCACGCCGCGGCCCTCCTCCCAGGCGCCCAGGTCCCGCTGCCGCCGCCGCTCACCTGCATGCACCCGCCGAGAAGGGAACACTACGGGAGAGGGCCGCGGCGTGCTCCACGCCTACCCGGGCCGCGCGACTCAAGGAGCCGGCGCCGGGTAGGCGCGGAGCACGCCGCGGCCCTCCTCCCAGGCGCCCAGGTCCCGCTGCCGCCGCCGCTCACCTGCACGCACCCGCCGAGAAGGGAACCCTACGGGAGAGGGCCGCGGCGTGCTCCACGCCTACCCGGGCCGCGCGACTCAAGGAGCCGGCGCCGGGTAGGCGCGGAGCACGCCGCGGCCCTCCTCCCAGGCGCCCAGGTCCCGCTGCCGCCGCCGCCGCTCACCTGCACGCACCCGCCGAGAAGGGAACACTACGGGAGAGGGCCGCGGCGTGCTCCACGCCTACCCGGGCCGCGCGACTCAAGGAGCCGGCGCCGGGTAGGCGCGGAGCACGCCGCGGCCCTCCTCCCAGGCGCCCAGGTCCCGCTGCCGCCGCCGCTCACCTGCACGCACCCGCCGAGAAGGGAACCCTACGGGAGAGGGCCGCGGCGTGCTCCACGCCTACCCGGGCCGCGCGACTCAAGGAGCCGGCGCCGGGTAGGCGCGGAGCACGCCGCGGCCCTCCTCCCAGGCGCCCAGGTCCCGCTGCCGCCGCCGCTCACCTGCACGCACCCGCCGAGAAGGGAACCCTACGGGAGAGGGCCGCGGCGTGCTCCACGCCTACCCGGGCCGCGCGACTCAAGGAGCCGGCGCCGAGTACGGTAGGCACTGCTGAGATGCACCGTCTGCCCCACCCACGGGCCCAGGGGCGCGCGGCTGGCGGGATCTGATTGGGTGGCGCGGGAGACGAGGCGTGTGAAAAAAAATTTTATACCAATATTTCATGGAAAATTAGGGGTGCGCGTTATACACGAGTGCGCGTTATACTCGAATAAATACGGTATCCATAATTATAGCCATTGATACTCTTGTCCTCCATGAACTTGTCTAATCCTTTCTTAAAGCTGTCAAGACTGACAGCTGTCACCAATTCTTCTGGTAGGGAGTTCCATAGACCAGTAATCCTCTGGGTGAAAAAGTACTTTCTCTTATTTGTTTGAGAACTAGTACCCAAAAGTTTCATGGAGTGTCCCCTAGTTCTAGTGTTACATGATAGGGAAAACAGATTTTCCTTATCTACTTTGTCCACACCGTGCATGATTTTATAAACTTCAATCAGGTCACCTCTTAGACGTCGTCATTCAAGAGTGAAGAGGCCCAACTGTTGCAGTCTCAGATGGTAAGGAAGGTGTTCCAGTCCCCTAATCATTCTGGTTGCCCTCCTCTGCACTTTTTCCAGCTCCATAATATCCTTCTGGAGGTATGGCGACCAGAACTGTACACAGTATTCCAGATGGGGCCTCACCATAGATTTATAAAGAGGCAAAATGACACTTGCTGACTTATTTTCTATACCCTTCCTAATGATCCCTAGCATTGAGTTTGCTTTTTTCACTGCTGAGGCACACTGGGTTGACACTTTCATTGAGTTTATAAATGTAATTGGGGTTCTTTGCCCCAACATGCATCACTCTGCACTTACTAATGTTGAAGCTCATTTGCCACTGTTTTGCCCACTCCCCCAGTGTCGAGAGATCCCTCTGGAGCTCCTCACAATCTCTCACAGTTTTCACTACCTTGTATAATTTAGTGTCGTCAGCAAATTTGACTTCAATTCCCAGAAGCCTAAGTCAATTCCCCAAAACATTCATCAGCCAATGTACTGACTTAGGCTTCTCAGAATTGAAGTCCACTAGTGTTCTGTGGAACATAGTTTGGGAAACACTGGTCTAAGGGAAAACTGAAAGCAAATAAGATCACACTTTTGGTATAGCTGACTTCACTATATGTTTTTTCATTGATATGTGATTTTGAAGGATGCTAATAATTTAATATGTACAAACACACACCTAAACCAGTATGGACTTCTAGGTTTTTTTATTTGATTAAATTAGAGGAAGAAACTGAATTCAGAATTTCCCCATTTAAAGCAAGTAAATCACAAAAAGAAGAATTACTTTTTTATGAATAACTAAGTCCAATCCAGATGGTAGGTTGTTTTATTAGATTAACAAAGCACACATTTGTATGATGTGTTGACAAAGTAGATCATCTAGTGTGTCCCATTTATTCAGTAATAATGGCATTGAAAACCTAACTCCATATGGAGTTTTGTTTTATCTGTGTAAATAGCCTGGAGGTTAGCTAAAACATTCAGAAAAGAAATTATCCTGTATAAACATAGGGATACAATTTACATGGAATTCCCAGCACATTAAAATTAAATTCAGAAACATTTGGAGATTGATTTCTCTCACATGTTATATGTGGTATATCAGCATGGCTGCATGAAAGGCATAGTACAGATAATCTTTGACAGAAGAATAAAATTCATAGGATACAAAATTCTGGCATGTCTTTATGGTAGAATGTGTGAAGAATATGATCTGTCTGATCAGAAGTAAGTACATTTTCTAGGATGATGCATTACAAATGAAACCAAGGCATTTGATCCTATATTAGTAGTGCAGAAGAGTATTTTGATAAATTGACACACATTGTGAGAAAGATTACAAGGAAAGCCAGGGCACTTGATCCTATATTAGTGGTGCAGAAGGGTATTTTGATGGATTGATATACATAGTGAGGAAGGAGACTCATATGTTCTGATAAACAGTTGCATCTGCAGTTCTTATATCCACACATACTACTGAGTATCATTTTAATTCTTAAAAAACCAAACCCACAACATTCAAATATAAAAAGGGGCAAGTCTCAAAGGTAACTAAGCCATGCCATTAAATGTGTTACTGTCTGTGAAGACCTATCCTCAGGAGCCCTCGCTTGGCTCTGCTTTTGACCTAGATTTTAGTTCCCAAAAAGTTTGCACAAAGTCACAGCTGGCTGTAACAGAACAGCCTGAGCAATAGAGTATACATTCTGGCACTTCTGCCTCAGGTGCCCTTGGAGACATTTTGCTCTTCAAGCATTTGTTGTCACTTCCCTGCAGACCTGAGGAATTATCCAGGGCTAATCTACAAAAATGCCTTCTATGTGACTTTTTACCTGTGCACTATAAATGACACATAAACCCTAAATGGATTTACAATGCAATCCTGTTCTCAGGTTATATTGCAAATTAGGAATTAGATAAATTATCTAAACTGGCTTCACTTTAAATTACACAAATGGAGTGACGTTGTTATGGAGTTGTACCTTTAAGCCAGACTAATTGCTTCAATATTTCTACTTTAAAAGCAAGATAAGATCAGTCAAAAATTCCATGAGAAGAAGTAGTCTAAAAGTTGTGAATTTCCAAAGCATCCCTAACTAACTAGCCACTATGTTTGTCAGGACTTTAGAAATACCGTCACCAAGAATGTGCATCTACTGCTCAGATGGGGAGAGAAAGATAAAACAACTCATACAGGTAAACAAGAGGACAACTATACCTCAAAACAAGATTCCTTTGACATCCTCTCTCCTTCCTTCCAATAAAAGGAATGGTATGGAAGGCATTCATATTCCCATGGTGACAGAATAATTATTTTTTCCCCATAATTAGGGGGAGGCCAAGGATGAGATGGATAGATGGTATTGTAGACACAATGGGCACAGAATTGGGAGGACTGAGGGGGATGGTGGAGGACAGAGGCGCCTGGAGAACGATGGTCCATAGGGTCGCAAAGGGTCGGAATCGACTATGCGACTGAACAACAACAGGGTAAAATGATATATTAACTTAACAATCCTCCACTATGCAGCAGGTCATAGCAGGGCCTCCCACACAGGGAAACTATCCACTACAGAAAAAAAGGTATTCCACTTACTGGTAAACTTAAAATTGCAGGCACTGAGAATCACTATCTTTTAAAAATAAATTTCTAGTACTCTATACTATTTTCACTTTTTTATTAACAAGACATTTTTCCTGGCATGGTAGGGGCTGGGAGACAATCTTTAAAGAGACTTCTATTAGAACTGTACATGTACAATTGCTTATCAGCCAGTGTCCTTACTCGCTGTTTTGTGATACTTTCATAACTAAGGCTGATATTACTTTCCACAGGGTAACTTATTCTTGCTTTTTTTAAAAAAAAAGTTATTGATCAGCTCAGCCGGTACATGGTTGCAGATTCTATTTTTTAAAATCAAATTTACCATTTTTTTCCTTTCACAAAACTTATTTTTAACCAAAGCTTATTTTTAAGTAAAGGTATTTAGCATCCATTCAGCAGAGTATAAAGAAACTGGGGGAGAGGGAGGGGGATAGAAAGGTTTCACACTCAAATCAATTTAAAAAAAATCAATTCAAGTAACTTTTATTGGCATTAGAACCAGAACTACAGTGGTAAGAGCATCCCAGGCAGTTGATACAACAAGGAGTGGTACAAATAAAATCATGAAACAACCGGGTGAGACAGTTTCAACCCGTGAAATTCCCGGTTTTCTGTTACGTATGGCAACTCTACTTGAAGTCAATAGATCAGCCTTTCAAAAAAAATTATGTGCTTTATTATCCCAGTGTTGCTGTATGGTGTCAAAGCTTGGATGGTGACTAAAGCACCTGAAAAGAAAATCCAGGCTTTTGAAATGTGGATCTATAGACGGCAGCAAGAATATCATGGGTTGACCATGTGACTAATGTAGAAGTGTGCCAGATGGATTTAAGACCATTAAACAAAGAAAGCTCAAATGCCTTGAGGAACAACATAAAGTATAAAATACTCTAACTTGTTATGCAAGGGAAGATCTTTGGAAACAGAGGCCCTGGACAAAGATGTCATGGCTGATGAACCTGAGAGACTGGTATGGAATGTCCTTGGAAGAATTGTTCCGAGGAGTTAAAAACAGGAAGACTTTCATCATTATGATAGCCAATATTTGGAATGGATACAGCACTTGAAGAAGCAGCTTGTTGCAAAACTAAAAGAAAAAGATTCAAAATAAAATCGTTTTCAAGATGTAGATCTGTAAAAGCAAATTCAACATCCCTAATATCAAAGTTGTAAGATGCATTCAACCACTGCATTCTGTTTCAGAAATAGAAAAGAAAATACATTATCAAGAGATCCCCTAAAATAAGCTAGCCATCCTCTTCTACTTATATTACCATAATCCCAAAGCATAAACAAAGTTCTAGAAGCGAGAAACAAAATGCATAGCCAATTAAACAAATCATAGGTCAATTAACACGGGCCTCTTCCCTCCTGCTTTTACACTCATCTCTACCCTGACAGCCTTTTCCACCAATTGAATCCTCTAGCTGTAAATCGTGGAGTGAGTCGCCCCTCCCGGTGCTGAAGAAAAGGGGGGGGGGTTATCATGCCAGAATCCAGGTGGCTGAGAAGGGAGGTAGGCTGGGGATGGGGAGTAATGTCTCTGGCCCAAACAGCTTATCAGGAGACGATTTCATGGGGAGGGGGGAGACAGAGCTGGAGTGGGAAATCTGGGCTGATGCTAGTTTGTGAGTTTGGCCCCTAATTACCCTAAGGAAGACAAGAGTTGGATGTGATATGTGATGGACAAGGGGGAGGTGGAGAATGGGTTTTGAAGTGATGAAATTTTGTGTGTGTGTATGTGTGTGAGAGCGCGCGCAATATGCTGCAAGGTTCCGCTGCTTGCTCGCTTGCTTAGTTGAAACTTTTTTTCCCTTTGGGTTCTTTTCTTCCTTGGAGGATCGTAACTAACCAAGCCTGGTGAATATGAGCCGGTGTTTAGGGATAGGGCACAGGCCCTTTATGGCCTGAAGATAGAAAGGTTTCTTGTTTTGACACTCTTTGCTCTTGAATGCTCTGTCTGTTTGGCATGCTGACTATCAATAAAGTTTAAAGACTGAAGAAATTGCCTCGGTCCCTTCTTTGACCTGTGAACCCATCAGAGGGTCAGGAGGATTAGGAGCTCCCCAGGGCGAGGAAAGATAAATTACCCCGACTCCTAATCTTATACTAGCTGCTAGAACCGTCCAGATCTTCAGTAACTTTTAATTTCTGCTATAACACATCCACTATTCATCTGGTACCAGGCTTTTTAATTGGTAGACCAAACTCTTTCTGGAATGACCTTGAAGAGCCAAATCTTCCCAGAGATAAAAGACCTAGCTGACCTGACTTCAGGCATTCTCACTCCATCACCTTCCCCTCCTTTTCTGCTTGGTAGCTAAGTTAATCAGACCTCTTAACAAAGCACAGGATGGGAAGGCAGACCCCATTTTAACAATCAGAAGAATTTCTTCACACAGAGAATGAAAGCGCGGCGCCAAAAAGGCCGCCGCGCTCTTTGCGGGGGGCCCCCACCCGGACTCAGACATCCGGGTGAGTTAGGGGGCATGGCCACCCCTCTATAAAAGGGGTGGCCACGAGGCAGCCGAGCTGCCATTTTAGAATTGCGACGGAGAGGAGAAGTTTTCTCCGTCGCTGTTTTTTCTCTTAGTCTTCGGCTATTGAGCCATTGCAGTTCGTTTCCTCGCTGGGGAATGGAGGATTAAGCACGCGGAGCCTCGGACTGCTTGGCTACTGCGGTGCTTGAGCGTTAGGAGTTCGATCCCTGGCTAGGGATCCAGCCTTTCTTCTCCTAGGGAGACATGGCTCCCAAGCGGAAGGCCCCGGCACTGAAGCCGCGGCCGAGGGGAAGAACTTTTACTGGCCCTGCGCCGGATGGGGGGCCAGCCTTTGGGTCGGAGGACCAGGGCTGCGCCCCCTCGGCAAGGCAATGTGCCAGCTCTTGCCCACTGGTACCAGTGGGGCTGGTCAGGCTATCACTTGGCAGCCGGGTTCCAGCTTGGTAGCTGGTCAGCTACAGGCCGGCCCCTCTGGGGCTTCAGCCCTCGGCCCGCCTTTGCCGGGCATGGGACTGGGCGGCCCAGGGGGGGCTGGTGCAGGTGTTCAACCCACTGCTCCTCCGGCCCCCCATGGGCCAGAGTTTTGGGCATGGCCCTATTCTGGCCCTGGCTCTCCTTTTGGGTTGCCTTTTCCTCAACTGCCTAGTGGGCCGTCCAGCCCACACGGCCTGCTTTATACTGGGGGCTCTGGGGCAGTGGATGCTCTGTTAGCACGGATAGCAGTGCTGGACGCATCCTGGGGCATTGCACAGCCTCCTTCGGAGGGGGGCACTACTCTTTGTTCAACAGGGGCCCCTTCGTCGGCCCCGGCTACCTTGCCGGCCGCAACGCTTCGCGGGCGGCCAACCGGGTCGAGCTGCTTGAGACGGTCCGGCCGGCCCCAGCTGGTGTCTCGCAGCTCCCTGTTCGACCTGATGTCCAGGCTGGGAGCAGTCAGGGGTGGTCCCAGAGCTCGATTCCGGTCGCGAGCTCCGACGCCCGCTGTGGGCCGGAACCCCTGGTGGGGGCGGCTCACGGGGGTGCACCTAGTGAGTATCAGGTTCAATTTAGTGCACCAACATCACAGCCCACTTACAGTGGTGGGGTTCAGTGGCCCTGGCCTCATCAAGTTGATGGGCGGGGGTGTCCGCCCCTGGGGCAGTGCCAAGCATCGCAGGGGCTCTCCAGGTCCCGCTGCGTATGCCCTCTATACAGAATGTGCCGACGATGGCTTTGCCGACGGCTGGTTATTCCTTGCCCCTGGGTGATCATTTGTCACAGGTCACGAGGGATAAGATCTGGCGAGGGGAGTACGTGGATATATTCTCCCTATTGAACCGTGAGCCCACTGAGGAAGAGAGAGAGGAACAGGACGACAGAGACAAAGAGCTGTCCCATTGTCGTAAGCCACCACGCACCTGGGCCAACTGGTTGCCGGCATACTTTATATATATGGCGGTATGCCTCAGGGCCTGGCCTAGTTGGGCCATCCCAATGGTTCAATACCTTAATAATATTTACAGGGCGATGGTTGATTTCATGGGCACATCGTAGTTGGCTTACGATGAGGAATTTGGATGAGGGTGGCCCTACATCCTGAGATGAGCCCTGTCAGCAATTGTGGCTCTTGTACATGACTCCCAAGTGACTGGCGCCTGGTGATAGGTACCATTGTGGTCATGCTGTGCAGCGGGCTGCTGCAACACAGGCTCCCCACCAACCGGTGGGGCAGGGGGTTCCAGCCCGCCTGCTGTGTTGGACCTTCTCAGCTAGCGATGTGTGTAATAGTGCCAGTGTCGTTACCGACACAAATGTCCCTTTTGCGCTGGCCCCCACGCCGCCTCCGCGTGCCCGCGGGTTGGTGGGTTACGGGGCAGAGGTAAGGGTGCACAGGGGGCGATCAGAGCTCCGTCTGACGGAACTAGCCATGTCAAAGCCCCCCTCCCCAATTAGTGTACTCATGCTGGAGCGATGGCTCTCAGTTTATCCAAGAAGGGATGATGCGAGGTACCTGCTGGAGGGTTTCCAATGGGGCTTTCGTATTCCATTCGGGGGTGTTAGGGGCCCCAAGATGCTACTAATTTAGTTCCCTTGAAAGGTAAAGAGGAGGTTGCTGCACTGAGCATAGCTAAGGAAGTTGAGGCTATGAGAATAGCGGGCCCCTTCTTAGAACCACCTTTCCCTAAGTTGAAGGTCTCCCCTCTGGGACTAGTACCGAAGTAGAACCAGGGTGAATGTCATCTAATCCTCCATCTAGTTTACCCTGCGGGTTCTTCGGTCAGTGATGTCATTCCTGATGACCTTTTTCAGTCAGGTAAACATCGTTTGTTCAGCCCCTACAGATGGTACACTCATGCAGTCCCGGTGCTTTCCCGGCACAGTGTGATATGAAATCGCCTTTCCGATTACTGCCAGTGCACCCAGGGGATTTTGAGCTATTGGGTTTTAGGTTCCAAGGGGAATTTTACTTAGATAAGGCCATGCCTTTTGACTGCTCTATTTCATGTTCGGCATTCGAACGATTCGGTACTTTCATTCAGTGGGCCTTTGCTCGCAGGTCGGGGTCTCGGTCTCTAGCCCATTACCTCGATGACTTTTGGTTCGGGGGTGAACGGGGCTCGGACACGTGCACGCGTCTCCTCACTACATTTCAGACACTCAGGTGGGAACTGGGTGTCCCCTTAGCGCCTGAAAAGACCGAGGGCCCAGCTACTAAGCTTACATTTCTAGGCATTGGAATTGACTCTGTCGCACAGGCATCCGGGTTACCCATGGATAAGGTGGCTCGGATCTCCGCGGCGATTTTTGGCATTGATTGCCAAACATAAAGTGTCCCCTCGTGAGCTGCAGCTACTTCATGGCCACCTTAACTTTGCCTGCAGGGTGGTTACACCCGGCAGAGCATTGGCCAGGCGCCTGTGTGACGCCATGGCTGGCCTGTTAAAACGTCGGCACAGGGTCCGGCTGATCAGGGGCATACGGGCGGACCTTTCGGTCTGGCTCAAATTCCTCCAGAGTTTTAACGGGGTATCTTCCTGGAGATCAGACCTTATGGTCTGCCCTAGATTTCAAGTACGGTCGGATGCCTCCGGCTCCCTGGGTTATGGGGGTTAAGAACATAAGAACATAAGAACATAAGAACAGCCTTGCTGGAACAGGCCACAGCCCATCCAGTCCAGCATTCTGTCTCACACAGTGGCTCACCATTTCCTTCAGGGTATTCCCAAGGAGATGCCTTCACCTGCTTAGGATTCCCTGGAAATGGCATTGAGAGATATCCTGCCTATCTCTCCAACCCGGAGGTTGTCCTTAGGTAGCCATAATTATAGCCATTGATAGCCTTGTCCTCCATGAACTTGTCTAATCCTTTCTTAAAGCTGTGAAGACTGACAGCTGTCACCACTTCTTCTGGCAGGGAGTTCCATAGACCAGTAATCCTCTGGGTGAAAAAGTACTTTCTCTTATTTGTTTGAGAACTAGTACCCAAAAGTTTCATGGAGTGTCCCCTAGTTCTAGTGTTGTGCGATAGGGAAAACAGTTTTTCCTTATCTACCTTGTCCACACCGTGCATGATTTTATAAACTTCAATCAGGTCACCTCTTAGACGCCGTCGTTCAAGAGTGAAAAGGCCCAACCGTTGCAGCCTCAGATGGTAAGGAAGGTGTTCCAGTCCCCTAATCATTCTGGTTGCCCTCCTCTGTACTTTCTCCAACTCCATAATATCCTTCTGGAGGTATGGCGACCAGAACTGTACACAATATTCCAGATGGGGCCTCACCATAGATTTATAAAGAGGCAAAATGACACTTGCTGACTTATTTTCTATACCCTTCCTAATGATCCCTAACATTGAGTTTGCTTTTTTCACTGCTGAGGCACACTGGGTTGACACCTTCATTGAGCTGTCCACCAGGACACCAAGGTCCCTTTCCTGGTTTGTCGCAGAGAGTTCAGACCCCATCAGTTTATAAATGTAATCGGGGTTTTTTGCCCCAACATGCATCACCCTTTACTCTGAGGGTAGGTGGACTTACGGCCGAGTGCATCATGCATGGCTGGGAACGGATCACCTCCGCGATCTTACCTTCCTTGAGTTTCTTCCCAATTTGGGGAGCACTGATGCTATGGGGCGGTGAGTGGGCCAACTCAGTGGTCCATTTTTGGTGTGTCAATGCGGCAGTGGTGCACATTGTCAACACCTAGACGTGCAAATCCCCCAGGGTCATGGCATTGGTTTGTCAATTCCTTTTGAGAAGCCTACGCCTAAATGTGCTGTTCAGGGCCAGACATGTTCCAGGTATTGATAACGATATTGCTGATGCTTTATCCCGCCTGCAGATCCCCCGGTTCCGTGCCTTGCTCTGGAAGCAGAGGAATTCCACTCGCCACTCCCAGCCAATATTTGGACGTTTGGCGAGGAGAGAGGAACCGGGCATGTCATTGGCACCTCGCACGCGTAAGGCTATCACCATGCTTTCATGCGATTTAGAACTTTTTGCGAGTAACTACCGTTACCTCAAGTGTGGCCAATATCAGAGGACCAGGTTTTACAATGCATGTTTATCTTCACAGTCAGGGTTTGGCCCCCCGTACTATAGCCTTCAGGCTTTCGGCACTGGCATTTATGGCCAACGTGGGGGGGTTTCAATGACTGTGTGAGTTACTTCCGCGTGCGTCGTGTTTTGGAGGGGTGGACACGTGAACATGTCCGCCGCCCGGATTTGCGTCACCCCAGTTTGCCAGAGTTTCTGACCCACCTTGCACGAGGCTGGCATGACTTATGTTCGGATAGGTGTGAAGTGGCTCTTGGTCACGCAGCTACCACGGTAGCCTTTTTTGGAGCGCTCCGCATCAGGGAGTTGGTGCCAGAGTTGGTACCATTGTGTAAGGCGGATGTGTCTCGTAGGGCACTGGAACTCGACGATGTCTATGTCACACATGAGTGGGCTCAATTGGGGATACGGTCCTCAAAGGTTGTTCAGCACGGCGTAGGCAGTGGAGTTAGACTGCTACGAAGTTTCATTGGAGACATCTGTCCGGTTGGTGCCCTACATGAATTTTCGGCAGTGCCTGCTGTGCACCCCAGGCTGTTTTTCTGCCACCAGGATGGGTCTACTCTTACCAAAGTAAAGTTACTGAGGGTGACCGGTGCCGCGCTTCACGGTGTGGGTCACGTTTTGGCACCCATTTATTTAGGATAGGCATCACGTTGATCGCGGCTACGTTTGGGGTACTCGGAGGCAGATATATGTGTACGCGTAATTTCATATATGTATGTCCCCTCACTGTATGAGTATCTAGTTATGTCCTTCACCTCTTCTCCTTTTTTACAGATCCTGTGTGTCTCTGCACACCAGTGGCAGTGGGGCTGGTGGGCCGCAGCTATGTACACTGGGCAGCAGTATATGCTGCGGCGACAGAGAGTGGCCCCTAACTTGGGCTGTGTGCATCCGCACATATGCGATGGTATGGTATGCGCGGCACAAGGGGGCGGGAACTGTTGCCAGGGATGCTGGACCGCCCGATGTTCTTATTAGGCACCTCGGCGACAATGATCTTATACGGATCACTGCTAATCCTAAACTATCGAGGGGCAGTGACCTGGCATTTTATATCATGTATGGCTTACACGCTATGGTCTAACATCGTGCCGAGACACCAATTTAGGGGAGACGTGGATCTCCGTGGTTTTGACTGTTCCGGCAGTCAGTGGACAGGGCTGTTGCTCGGTCCCTTGCTGAGCATGGCTGAGAGACAGCCATTGGAAACCTGTGGATAGGCTTACAGAAATTTTTTGCTGGTTGGCAGAAGATGGGGTCCACCTGTCGGCTGGAGGTATGTACCTCTTTCTGGGTGTGGTGCAAGCAGGCCTGGCGACCGAGCTGACGGTCTGGGGGGGGGGTGGTGAGTCATCATGGACGCCTCCCTGTGTGGCGGGTAGCACTGGTAAGGTAAAGATTTATGACCCATAGGTATCCGGCAGGTTCGCAATTGACTGGCCAACACTTAGACAGGTACAGGGGTAATAGCTTTGGCCGGTCAACGACGAACCAGGCAAGGGGTGATGGCAGGAGCTTAACAGCCTGCATCACCTTGAGATTTAATGGATACACGTCATAGGGTGGGGTCAGTAGATAGTTTATTGACTCCGGTCAACAATTTGTTTGTGTCAACAAACAAATTGATACAAATAGTTACATGTAGCCAATTGCCATTGGCATTTTGGGTGGAACCTTACCAGTGTTACTGCGGCCTGCTTGCCTTAAAGAATTACAATTGGATGATTACACCAATTGAAAGTTATAATTCGGACTAGGGCATTATTCAATAAAAGTGGCCCGATGCCTTTATCCATACACCGGTGTCTGAGTCTTTCTTTGGGGGGTGCGCCTGCAAAGGCTCCTTTTCATTTTCGTGGTCATAATAGTGCTATGTCTAAGTGAATTTGAAATGTGAAACCGTACATTCGCAGAGTGTTTATTTTCTATCAATGTTGCCATGTTCAAGTGTCATGCTATCTTGATTTTTGCTTTGCTTTGCTATTTTCTATTCTAACTTCCTCTTCTGGGACGCACACCTTAATACATCCATCCAAGAAAGGAAAGTTAGATTAAAGCAGGCATTCGCAACCCCCGGCCTGTGGGCCTAATCCAACCTGGGTATATCATTATTCCGGCCCATGGTAAGAACCCCGGCACCTCTAGGACTGCCCACCACCACTGGAGGTCTAACAACATCACTTACTGTGGTGGCGGCAGGAATCACACTGTTTTTCTGGGTCTTTGCACAGCCTCTGCTGCTCCTAATGGCAGTGGGAGGCTTTTTGGAGCATGTTTACTCAATTTTGGGGGATTTTTCTTCTCTTCTCCACTGCATTTCAGCAGCTAAAACAGGGCAGTTGGTGACTTCCAGTGCCGGGCGGAGCACACGTCAGCACCAGGGCTCCCAGCGCAGTACCATGAAGCCACCAGCTGCCAAAATGCAGCAGGGAAGCAGGGGGAAACCCCCAAAATGGAGCAGACATGCTCCAAAAAGCCTCCCACCGCCATGGGGAGCAACAGAGGCTGTGCAAGGACAGGAAAACAGCATGATTCCCACCATCGCTGATGATGACAACAATGAAAACATAAGCACCGGGGACAACCATTCCTACGCCCCCCCCCCACAGCTGTGAGTATGGGCGGGTCTGGGCCATGGTGGGAAAACATTGTGAACCCCTGGATTAGAGCACAGCATAAAGCAAACCAACAACAACAACAACACAGAAAAGGATTTGTCAGTGAAGCTTAGAGCAATGCCACCAGCAGACTAGACTCCACTGCAAACCTGAACTTCTAGTAGGGTCACCCAAGGTGGAATGGTTAAAGCTGACCATTCCACCTTCCATCCTCTTCAAGCTAACACAGCAGATGGGAGGTGCAGTAACCGGGCAGCAGCGATATCTGAAGGTGAAACCAGTGGAGGAGGCAATTGTAGTGACAGCCAAGTTAACTTTTGTTTGTACAGTGGTACCTCGGATAAAGTCCGATTCGGATAAAGTTGTGGTTTTCATGCACACATGATGCATCGCATAAATTCCAAAACCGCTAAAAAATGGACGTTATTTGGTATAGGAACCTCAGGTAAAGTCTATTTTTGGATGTTATCCAATGCATCGCCTATTTGATTTGGATGAAGTCCAAAATCGGATAAAGTCCAAACTTGTGGAACGGAGTTTGGACTTTATCCGAGGTTCTACTGTACGGCAAAAAGTAGCAAAGGCAAATCATTGCTGAACATTTATTACCTTGAAAGTCAGAAGCAATAGTAAACCATTGGGGAACATTTCTTTACTTGAAAACCCGATGTTAAGATAGTTCAAAATGAAATAAAAGTGCAACAGTGAAGTACACTATCTGACCAGGAGAAAATAAAGAGAAGGTAGAAACAGTTCACTGAAGACCTAGACAGAAGATATAAAATAATGACAGACTCCTTTGTGGAGGAACCCTGATAATGAACCTACTGTTCTAGAAAATGGTAAAACCTGCCCTAAAAGCAGTGGTGGGCATCAACAGGTTTCGCACCAGTTTGCCAGAACCAGTAGCAGAAAGTCTGGCTGGCTCCGCCCACCCAAGTTTTGAAATAAAGTAATCCTAATTTGGGTACAACACAGGACTTTCCCCCTGGCCATGCCCACCATACCACGCCCACAGTGTGGTAGTAATTTTTTTTTGAGCCCACCACTGCAAAAGAACTAGGTAAAGGTCGCCCTTGCTTGAAAGCCAGTTGTGTCCAACTCTAGGGAGCAGTGCTCATCTCTGTTTACAGCCAAAAAGCCAGTGATGTTTGCATCCACAGACACATCTGTGGTTATACAGCAGGAATGACTAGACACCAGCACACATGGAATGCTGTTACCTGTCCCAACGAAGTACAGTAGTATCAATTTATCTACTTGCAATTTCTTGCTTTTGAACTGCTAGGATGGCAGGAGCTGGGAGAGATGATGAGCGCTCACTCCATCATGCCTCACTCAGGTCTCAAACTGCTGACCTATGGACCTTCCAGTTCTCAAGATCAGCATCTTAACCACTAAGCCACTGCAGCCCCTCCGAATGTATCATATATAAAGTCAAAATAGAATGAAAGTGGAATGAAAAATGGTGAAAAGAACTTACTATAAATGATTCAATATATGCAGATTATGCCATCTTGCTGGCAGAAAACAACAACTTAGTGAAAGAAGAAAGTATAAAGCAGGACTGCAGTTGAACATTAAGACAAAAAAATGACTATAAAAGAATTATACAATTTTAATGTTGACAATGAAGAGATTATAATAGTGAAAGATTTTGTACATCTTGGTTCAATTCAATCCAGAGACTGCAGCCAAAAAAGTCAGAAGGAGACTGAGGCTTAGATGGGCAGCAATGAAGGAATTCAAAAGAAAAAATAACTGTAAGGATATGTCACCATAGACTAAGACCAAGCTCATCCACACTGTTGTATTCCTGATCACTATGTATAGGTGTGAAAGCTGGACAGTAAAAAGAGCTGACAAATAAAAAATGATTTGTTTGAAATGTGGTGCTGGAGGAGAGCTTTGCAGACACCCTGGACTGCCAGAAGGGCAAACAAATGGATCCTAGAATATATCAAGCGTGAACTATTTCTGGAGGCAAAAGTGGTGAACCTGCCCTACTTTGAGCTTATCACGAGAAGGCAAAATTTTCTGGAAAAGACAATAATTCTGGGAAATGTAGAAGACAGTAGGGGAAAAGAAAGATTAAATACAAAATAAATTGAGTCCTAAAAGCAAGGCACAGGGTTTAGTTTACAATTGCTGAGCAGAGCTGTTGAGGACCCTGGCAGCTAACCAAGACAGTCTAGAGTGACCTTATCCCCAATTCTTTATTGTGAAGAAGAAGTCCTCTGAGCAAGATGCCTGTGGACAAGATCACTTACCCTCCAGGATAGTGGGCAGATGCTTTTCAAACCTTAGGCAGCACAAGGTTTTGTGCCAGCCTGTCAATCAACTGCAACTGCCCAGATTTATTTATGATCTTGTTGAATGAAAGTAATGACAGTGGTGCAAACATTAGTTCCACAAATGTTGTAGTTGCCTTGCAGTCAAAACACTTCCTCTGTTATCAGACTGGCAATGATATTTAAGTGAATGTTTGTAAGTGAATGTTTTGAAGGATAGAATTTGATCCTTTTGCTTTGTCATCAAGCTCTGCACAGGAGGAGAGATGACAATAAAAAATTCAGCATTAATGTACTGACCTATATAATCAATTTAGAAATTCAATTTTACCAGTAATGATAACTCATTCACCTAGACCAAAGCTCACATCGCCTAGACCAAAGCTCACATCACTGAGATGCCCAATATTTTATCGCTTTATAAAAACTAAGAAAGACCTGCCCTGCACTACCTCTTCAAGAGGTAGTGCAGGGCAAAATTTGGAAACCCCATACATTATTTTAACACTGTTAACATCCCAATGTTTTTATTTAAATTGGTTTCAAGTTCAGCTAGAAGATCTTCCCTTCTGTATATAAATGTTAATATCCACTTCTAAAAACAAGAACTCTGTGAGAAAGTCAAGGTCTCTTAAACAGGTCAGAACATAGGCTAAAGAATCATAGCAGTGATTTCTTGAAGGTTGCTTCCTTGAGGGACTTCTGAACAGAAAAAAAACCATGAGAAATAATGTTCAAGTACAAAATACTTCTGTATTTTGCACAGTCATTATTGATATGCTGCTCTTGATATCTTTGGTCATCCAGATAAGTCAGGAACTTATGAATTTAGATATGACTTTTGATGTTCCTTAGCTGTCTTGAAGAAATAATGTTGTCTGAACTGGGATTCTCATGCACTTGAAACAAATCTGACACAATCATACTACAAATTTCCTAACCAGATAATACACTATCTCCTTTAGGGATTGAATATCCTTATTACATCTGTTATTAGGAAAGACGTACAGCTAAACATATTTTCACTAGGATCAACAAGTGGGTAAATGCAAATGTAAAATGTTTAACATCAGGATTTGGCAGCCTGTCCCATGTAACCTTCTCACAGAATCTCCTACTGACAGGGAATAATTTAACATTGTTGATATTATATGCCAAAGGAGAAAACTCGATGGACCATTGTATCTTCCTATTTACTGTTGGGTGGTCTTTTTGAAAAAGTTGTTCCCTATGAACACTAATCACCTTTCTTAGGGAATGATCAATGACTTTTTCCGGATAACCTCTTTCTAATAAGTTCTTGTTAATGACATTGGCTGATTGTACAAAATCCACATGGTTAGAACTATTCCTTCTCGCCCTGGTGAAGACCCCATATGGAATAGTTTCCTTTAAAAATCTCAGATGGAAGGAATCAAAATGGAGATAGGTGTTTCTATCTGTCTTTTTCTTGAATAAGCTCATGTTTAGTTTGTTACTCTGATTCTTAAACACTTTTATGTCCAGAAATGGGATCGAATCCTTTTCTACTTGGTGAGTAAATGATAAATTTGAGTTCTGACTGTTAACCCATTTCACAAAGTCCTGTACATGTTTCTGTCTCTTGAAAATAAAAAATAAATCATCAATAAACCGTTTACAAATAATTTCTGGGGGAAAACGGATTCACCTGTGGGTTTAGTAATGTGCTTCTTTCGAATCTTATCATGTAGAGGTTTGCTATTGACAGAGCTAAATGACAACCCACCACCATACCCTTAACTTACAAATAGAAATCTTTACTAAACATAAAATAAGAAAATGAGTGGGGGTGGCCACGGGGTCTGGACATCAAAGCAGTTGTGGAGGAAGCTTTGATGTTCAGACCCCGTGGCCACCTCCCCATTCATTTTCTTTTAGATTTGGTTGACATTTGTTTAGAACAAAATTATTTTAGGTTTTGTAACGATTTCTTTTTGCAAGTTAAGGATGTGGTAATGGGTAGTCAATTTAGCTCTGCCAATAGCAAACCTCTACATGATAAGATTTGAAATAAATTTAAGGTTAAACTCATTATAAAATGTTTAATTCTAGGTGTTTGTCTTGGATCCTCTTACTAACCTTTTACGATTCAACGGGGTGGGGGTGGGGATTCACAACTAATCTGAATAACAACCAGAGATCTCTGTTATTACCAGTTGTAAAAAGCCATGTTGATTTGTATACATATCTATTACTTCTGTACCTGATGTGTATAAACTGATGTCATGAAGTCTCACTCCTATGTCTGATGAAATGGGCTTGATCCATGAAAGCTAACATTAAAATACAGTAGTTAGACTTTAAAGTGCCACAATGTGTTTTTTTTTGTTTACTCTCTGATATGCTTGTTATATCTATATTTGTCAAGTATTTATTTGAAAGGATATTGTGGCTTTAGCTTTGTCACATTCATGCCACACAAGAAATGAAAGTGTTAATAGAATGGGACCATTGCATTTGCTCTGGCCCACTTGAATAAAGGCAATAATTTTGCAATTGAGAGGAAATCTGAAAGGATACACCTTTTCATCAAACCTTTGGGAAACCGCAGTGTCAGGGCCATATATATATATATATATATTACTGAACTGCCAAATACCATGCCAGTGAATCAAATGTAGTGATTTACTCACCCAGATACTCTCTTCATTTCATTCCTTGAGGAAATTTTGAACAGAAAAAACCCCAAGGTTTTCAAGTTCATGATACTTACGTCTTACAAATAAATACTTCAGCTATTCATCTATCAATATATTTGCTTTCTTGCTTGTTTACTTTGTATCATTTGTAGGCTGCCTTTCTCCTACTAGGTAAAGGTAAAGGTAAAGGTCTCCCTAATTTGAAAGTCAGTCAAGTGGGCAATGCTCATCCCCATTTCCTGCCAAAGAGGCAGCACTGTCTGCAGTGTCTGCAGATGTTTCTGAGGTCATGTGGCAGGCATGCCTAGACACCAGAGCACATGGAATGCTGTTAACTTTCCTGCAAAAGTGGTACCTATTTATCTGCTTGCAATTTCCTACTTTCGAACAGCTAGGTTGGCAGGAGCTGGGACAGATGACAGGAGCTCACTCTGTTGCACAGCACTTGGGTCTCAAACTGCTGACCTTCCAGTCATCAAGCTCAGCATCCTAACCACTAAACCACTACAAAATTCATTTTTCTCCCAAATAATAAGAGGGCTGCAGCTAAGCTCAAACAGTACAGTAAATACTGAGGAGTATGACAAATGATCTCGTAATCTCTGGTACTCAAAAATGCTCAGGATTTTGACTCTATGAGTCTGGCTCCACTACACCACTAGTGTACTTTTCTGTTAGTCCAGGTTGTAAACATGGGTTCCTTGAGAATGTCATCATATTAATTTAGTAAAGCTAAACAACAGATTTACATGAGTCCTATAATGCACAGAGGAACATAACAGAAGTGCCTTTTCATATTGTATGCAATAACTTGTATAGATCATATAGTAAACAGATCGTGTCTGGTAGATGCCAGATAATGCAACAGGAAAAAGACAATGTTCAAACAGGCCCTGAGGTGGATAGCACAGCTTAATTCACACACAGCTCAGATATTTACCATATTTCATTGGAAACACGATTAGTTTAAGATTTAAGTTGGTTTCTATATAGGCTTCAGGAACTTCAAGCTAAATTCTCTCCCCCCCCCCCATGTTATATTAAGTAAAACTTTGATGTTGACACAGACAGAAGACTTGAAGACTCTAAACAGCTCTATATCTAAGATCTCTATCAGGCAGTAAAGAAAAAAAATGTGTATGTGTGATTAGAATAAATATTTAAAATGCTAATGAAACCATTTAGCTATGAACAGAAAGATGACCTTCAGGTGCTCTAATGATGGCAGAGGGAAATCTACAGTAAACTGAATTATTTAATAGAAGTTGATGCTACTATTGCAGCCAGACATAACACATGATGTGTCAACCATGAAAGAACTGAAATAGACATAGTCATGTGAGAATTGGCCTAGCTGAGATTAATGAAATACATTTCCTTGCTTTTTTTTCCTGTTGGGGAAGAAGATTGACTAACTAGGTGCTATTTATACTTTCTTGGATAACTCTTGGTTTTAAATTAGTTTTTAAAGTTGAGCACTTTTTCTCCTCCAGCCATGAGGTCAGATATTTTGTCTCTGGCATATTTCTATTTAAAGTAGTGGAGTGTGCGCTCCTTCCATCCAAATCCCTCCTTGGTTTCATTTTTTTTCTTGCACATTGTTTCCAGAATCTCCATGATAAAATGAAAGCTTAGGGTAACTACCCTGCCAGATATATTGAGCACCAGAAAGGCTTCTATTTGTGTGTGCTCTAAACTCTCTGCTACAGCTGCTGCTGCTGCTGCTAACATGGGTGACTTCTCACGGAACATAATAAAACCAATGCAAGGTTATTTAACTACCTGCATGTTAGTCAGTTCTTCTCAGGAGGTAGAGCTAAGATAAAATAATTATGCCTGGTCTTTGACATATATGGAGATCTGTCCCCCTATATATATTATGTACTGTTCATTAAGTGTTTTAAGAAATAGAATCACAATCTCTGTGCAGCAAGTAGAAATAATAAGGACAGATGGCAGTCGTAAACCATTTCTGAGAGAATTCAAAGCATAAAATGCATGTTTTATAGATATTTTTCAAACCAGTTAACATCTTTCCTACTTGCTGTCAATGCGCTGAACTACTAGTATTAGACATTATATTTTTGAACACCATGAATTCCATAATCCTTCATTCTAGGAGTTCAACTGAGAGATATGGCTTACCTAGAGAAAAGGCTTAGCTGGGAAGGCTCTGCCTTACTTTTCTGTGAGGAAAAGATACTTCCAACTAGCAGTAGAGCAGTTTCCTTTTTATACAAGTAGCTCGGGCAAAGCTAGACCTATATAAGGCAACAAATCCTTCCCAGCTATTCTACAAGTCAGCAACATTTAGGTGTATGTAGGTGTGTGTGTGGGGGACTTTAGTGGCTTAGTGGTTAAGACTCTTAGCTTGACGATCAGATGTCCCACAAGTCAGAAGGTCAAGACCTAAGTGCTCTGTGACATAGCGAGTTCCCATTTATGTCCCAGCTCCTGCCAACCTAGCACTTTGAAATCAAGAAATTGCAAGTAGATAAATAGGTACCACTTTGGTGGGAAAGGTAATAGTGTTATGTGTACTCCGGCATCTAGTCATTCCTGCCACATGACCATGGAAATATCTGCAAGCATAGACAATGCTGACTCGTTGGCTGTAAATGGAGATGAGCACTGTCCCCTAGAGTCAGATATGACTGCCATTTGAGGAAGTGAGACCTTTACCTTTATCTAGGTGTGTACATATTATCTAAATCCAAAAGACTGCAGTGGCTCAAGTGGCTAAGATGCTGACTAGGAGGCAGAAGGTCAGCAGTTTGATTCCTGAGTACTGCAGGACAGAATGAGTTCCCGCCTTTGTCCCAGCTCCTGCCAACCTAGTAGTTCAAAAGCAAGAAATTGCAAGTAGATAAATAGGGACTACTTCAGTGGGAAGGTAACAGCACTCCATGTGCTCTGGTGTCTAGTCATGCCTGCCACATGACTACGGAAATGTCTGCAGAAGCAGACAGTGCTAGCTGTTCGGCTTTGAAACAGAGATGAGCACTGCACCCTAGAGTCGGATACGACTAGCTTTCAAGCAAGGGAAACCTTTACCTTTAAAAGATTATAAAATCCCATGCCTAGCCAGTATAGACCTTGTACTTAGTAACTTGTACTATAAATTTCTGGAATCCGTATTTTGAGATAATGAGATGGGCTATTTCCCCATTAGTAGATGAAACAATGGAAATATAAGCTTCATTACACAGTGTACTGTTGAAATAAAGGCTGAAATCCTTTATTCTATGTGCATAACTCCAATGATTTTATCACCAGCACTTAATTATCACTGACTGAAGGCAAATCACTTGGTGCACATGACTAACACATTGCAACAATGTCATGTGCATCCTGAAATCATCGAAAGAAGCCTTTAATCAGCAGTGATTTACTGCTGTTGATAATTTGTTGATGACATCAACACTGGTATGCAAGTGGAACATTGCCATCAGACAATATTATAGAATAGCAATAGAACCAAAAAATGAACCATGACATTTTTAATGTGGAATAGTAGATGTATTGTAGTAAATCTAGTATAATATGATCTGTGGTTTTCTAGCAAAATGCTTCAACTAGTAAAATCACAATTGTATTTCAGTTTGGATTCTTGTAACACTGATTAATTCAAACCTTGCATTTTCTTGACACCGTTTTTAACTTCATTCCAGCATGTACCATACCAAAAAAATTCTAGTTACTTTTGCATTCAGATGTATGACAGTTAGTGGAAGTGAAATAAGCTTTACAAATTTAATACTGCCTAAGAATACAGAAATAGTGCCATAAGAATGTCCACCGTAGCATCCTCTAGAGAAAAACATCATAAAGGAACAAAGTGAAGCTGTCAAAATTATTTATAGCCAAAATCAATAAAAGAAAAAGAGTTATTTTACCCACAATCATTATTGAGGTGTGATGAAAGTATACAGTGAGAAGATAAGAGTCATCCCAGGAGAAGTGAAGGAGTGAAATGTGAAGCAAAGTGTGATGCATGTAGAAATTCATATGGGAAAAATACAGACAATTGCTACTCTTTTGTCTCACTTCCATACACTGTAAAGGTAACTGGTCTTTTTCTTCCCAATATAAGTATTGATTAATGCAGAGCTATGCAAAATGGGTGGATGATATTTCACTGCTTTCAACAAAAGTCTTTGCTTGAAATGTGGTAAATTAGGATTGGCTGATCCGGGGTGCTCGTGGAACAGATTTTTGATCTCAGACTTCATCAAAGACTACTTCAGCCCCAGAAATGGGGCATTAAAAATAAATAAACACGAAGTACAAACATGGATAGTTTTGCTTTCATTTTTTTTATTGTGTAGGCTTGGGGTCCTCTCTAAGATTTCCTCCCAATAAAATAAATGCCATTGCTGCTGGGGGCTTCCTAGAGAAACATTTTTTTAAAAAAATATTTAAAGTGGGGGAGGCTGGAGGACCTTGGGCAACTATAAAAATGTCACATGATGTCCATCCTTGCTTTAGAGCTTTGCTTACATAAGAAGCTGCAATATGTACCTTACTTTTAAGGTTAACTTGCAAGAGCATGTCTAGATGAGTGCTTAGTGTGCTTTTTCCAGCTCTCAGGTGGAGCACTTCAGACTGCACAAGTACTTTGTTTAGAATCCCTATTGGGGATCCTAGTTTTAAAAATCATACATAAAATGAAATGGGTCAGATATATGAAGGAATGCATATTAAAATGGACATTGACCAGAAGCAGACTAGCACAGCCACCCCCGGTAAAAGTGACTGTGCACTAACAAAAGCAATGGCAGTGGAATTTATTGTATACTTGAGAGCACCCACATCAGGCAGGGTCTGTGGCTCTCCTTTCCATCAATGCAATTGCTTATTAGACACAACCAATTGAACTAAAATGGCAGAACTATCATTAGTCAGATGGAAAGGCATTCCTGACACTTCCCTCCTATCATTGTCAGACTCCCTGTACGCCCCATCTCAAAGTCCCTTCACCTGTCATTTTCAGTCCCAACTGAGGTGGAAGCAGTGGTGACAACAATGGCACTCCATGAAGATGCATCCTTGTGGGGCTTCACAACCAGCCTCTTCTGGGGTTCTGTTAGAGTGTAAGTTCCTTCAGGAACAGGTGGGTGAAAATATTATGCACTTTAAGGGTCATAAAGACTGTGGAGGGGATAATCGGGTGTACTCTTCCCACTCTAGATCAAATTTATGCTACCAGGTGTTATAAGAAAGCTGTAGAGATTGCGCAAGATAGTACACACCCCGGAAATGATCTCTTTCAGCTTCTGCCTTCTAGAAGAAGGTATAGGGTCATAAAGACTAGGACCAGCCACTTGAGAAAAAGTTTCTACCCAAAAGCGGTTCTGGCTTTGAATGCAGTGCAATGCAGTCTATGAGGGAGCTTCTGTATATAGTTTTTAGAGGTTTAGAGTTTTTAGAGTTTTTAGAGCCTTAGAGTTTTAGACCTTTTTAGGGGTTAAATGTATATGTATGGTGGGAGTGTGTTGATGATTTTGTATAATTGTATTTTGTTTGGATTTTGTTGGGTTAAGTGTTTTTACCCCACAATCTCGTTGTTCTGTGCAGGACAATGACAATAAAGTTTTATCTATCTATCTATCTATCTATTTTACTTGGCCTCAGTGTGCAGGTAATTAGTAATCAGACTCCAGCTATTGTTTATAAATTAACAAACAGTAGACAATGAGGTGGGTCAGTCAGACTGAAGCACCAGCCCAAAGGACTGACCTCATGCTGTATCTTTGCTGTTGATACCGTGAGATATCACTGCCGATATACTGCACAAACTTCAGCTGTGAAAGCTGGATTCTGGATATTTTCTACAAACCTTGCTTTGAGCTTCTGCTTTTTGCTCTCCAAGGACTTCTGAAGATAAGCAAAGGACTTGTCTGTAAGTAACTGGCTCATTTTGGCACTGATTCAAGGCTTTATCTTCTGTTGAGCTGCCAGAATATTTTTGGACTGTGAATACTTTGTAAATAGTTTTTCTGCACAGAGAATATAGCCTAAAAGTTTATTTCTTTATTATTTGGAACGAAGTAAAACCTTTGCACTCAAATAATAGTTTGTCATCTCTTCGGCATAACCTGGTGCTTCTGCTCAAGGGGACTCTGTTATACCAATCTATATTCAAACAAAAAAGCGATGACAGGTTCTCTAGAGTGTTGTCAGGAGGGTCAGGGACAATGCTGTGCCCTTCAGATAGGGCCTGTCTGTCTGTCTTGAGAGTCTTCTCAAGAAGACTTTAGAAGCCCTGGTGGTGCAATGGTTAAACTGCTGTACTGCAACCAAAAGGTTGTGAGTTTGATCCTGACCAGGGCTCCAGCTTGACTTAGCCTTCCATCCTTCCAAGGTTGGTAAAATGAGTACCCAGCATATTGGGGGCAAAATGCTAATTAACTTGTGAACAGCCTAGAGAGTGCACTAAGCACTATAAATGAGATTGATTTTCTTTTCTTTTCTTCTCATGCTTCTAACACTCTCCCTAATAGGAGGGCATAGCTGAGGTCCTAGACTTCTTGATCTGTAAGGCTTCTTCTGCTGGCAGACAAAAGCGTACAGCTTTCCCCATCAGGCGGTCTGGCTTTCAGATATACTCTCCCAATCTCCTGGGGGTTCCATTTGCTTGGGAAGAGAGTTGACAAGGCAATCCACCACTTCAGTCAGCTGGTCAGTTTGACTTCCCACCTCTCCATTGCTCTCTATCTGACCCTCTCCCATCATCCCTCCTCATTCTCCTCTAATATCATCTTTGGATCTTCTAGCTTCCAGGCCCCACAGCATGTGCCCCTACTTCCCCTTCCCGGCCAACCCTACTGATTCCAAGTCTCCTCAGCCTTCTTCCCAGGTCAGGTGGTGGGAGAGATCAGCCGTAATCGGCTTTGGGAGACCAATTTAAAGAGCAAAGTCACCGCCCGCCACAGCCAGAGGAGAGGAGGAGCGCACCAACCTCTTCCCTCAGAGAGAGTCATACTAGAGTTCACGCGCTCATGCCTTGTGGCACAGAGAGAGAGGGGGGGAGTCTGAGACTGGGAGTCTGAGACTGGGGAACTGTAGTTGGGAAGGGCCAATGGCCTGCTGACTAGATCCTCCTTCTCCCTTCTCTATGTCTCACAATGCTGCTCCTTGCAATCTTGTTTACAGCATATAAATTATGTTTTGATACCACAATCTACATTGTATGCAGGGTGGTATCATGCCCTTGAAATTTACCAAATGAGAAATCTATATCACGATCAATTCAATCTTGCATATCTCATAGTCTTTTTGCACAACTGCAACATTTTATGTTGCTTATCTCCTTAAGCTGCTTGGCAAAGTATGTTTTCTTATTTTGAGGACACTCTTTGGAACTGGCAATCTCTGATATTTTAGTTTCTTTAAACAAACTTAAAGGAAGATCCCAAGGTTGGGGGAAGTTAGCCATTTTAAACTATTACAGCAAAAAAACACAAAAAAGTTGTGTGACATTTTAAAGACTGACAAGTCATATTTGGCATTAATGTTTATATTTGTTATGTTTGTAGTTGTAGCAGAAAGGTTGCAAAAGGCAGTCTTAGTGCTTTTAATGGTTCAATACCTATAAGCGAAGAGAAGAAATGCAAAAACTTTAAGATGTCAAATCATATTACTTGAAGTTAATATTATTTGCAAGATCTAATTGCTCTTACTGGCCCTTGGTTAACCATCTTGACAGATTCACCTAGTGAATCTGCAAGGCATAGCAGTGTAAGAGAGCCTGCTCCTCTCAGCTTTTCCACAGCAATATCTCTATGGAAAGAGCTCAGAGCCAACAACCTTTTACTTGATTGTTTCCTTTCAGTGCATTGCTGCTTAAGTTCTAGAAGTGCCTTGATATCTTCATAGGTGGCTTTCAGAGCATGAGTCTCATTGACCAAATTCCTGTTGCAGAGTGTAGTAATTCTGAATTCCTTTTGATTTAGTGGGTCTACTCTAGTGCAATTTACTATGCTAAAGAATAAGATTTTGGCCATTGAGTCATATGCCTATATCCTTTATTGTGATTGTCAGGGACCGAGGTGCAGGAGACCAACTACTGAACAGATACCAGGACCTAGGTCAATGATGGTGAACCTTGGCACTCCAGATGTTCTAGAACTTCAATTCCCAGAAGCCCTGATCAGCAGGAGTGCTGACTTGGCTTCTAGTAATTGAAGTCCATAAACACTTGGAGTGCCAAGGTTCACCATCACCGACCTAAGCCAACTAGGCTAAAATCTAAACAGCAATGCTGTCCAAGTGCAAGTATAAATTCAAAGCCAAAGCCAGGAGTGAACTGGGAGACAAAGCAAGTACAGTCCAGTAGACAAGATGTTGTCCAGGCAAGCCCGAGGTCAGACTACTGAGGAATCATTATGAACTCCTGAATGGAGCCAGGACAGGACAAAGCACCACAGTAGATGAAAACACCTTCATTGCTGAGGCAGCTTCTGGAAGGAAGAGCCAGTTCTTATGTAACTCTTTCCCCAGGGCTTTCAGGTGGTGCCCATGAAGATGTTGGTAGCTACAATAGGATGTGGGTCTAATCCTATGCATACCAGGGCTATTCTTCTGGAATCCAACCAGCAGATGGAGTCCTGAATCTGCTGCAGAACCTGACCTTGGACTCACCCTATTAGATGGGCAGGGTTCCGTTAGACTTTCTGGTTCCCATCTCCATTCCGCACTATGTGAGGTCCACCCAAACATCAGGGAGAGACATACCCACAGTTTTGTTGATGTTGCACCAGGTATTGTTATTTAATAAATATCTGGCCGGGTCAACCTTGGGAGGTGGGTGAATGGGTGGTTGAGGCCCCGGTGGCAAGTGTTGTCGGGGTTTGTTGGTGCTGATGTCGTGCCAGCTGATACACCTTTAATTAGCAAGGACTTTAAGTCAGCACGGGGCTATGTTGGGGCTTGCTTTTCTTTTTTTTCTTCTGATGTTATTGTGGCCTTTGATTCAAGGAGCTCCGACTCAATGTCAAGTCATATGACTCCGTCGGGATCGTTGAGCTCTGAATTGGGTCTGCGGGGAACTGTTATATTATTGATTCATTATTATATATTTTGTTGAATTTGTCTGCTTATGATATTTGATGGATTGTTACTTTGTTTTGATTCTTTGCTATGAATATGTTTTGTTTAATTTATGTTGTACACCGCCTAGAGTCACATGATGTGTTGAGAGACGCGGCATAAAAATCTAACAAATAAATAAATAATAAAAATAAATAAATACTATGTGGTCCTAATTAACTCCAACATTATGTCCAAACCATTATTCGAGATGGGGCAGGGGTCAAAGGTAATTAGATTTATAAGGAACAAGCATTAGTAGTTGTATAGAATTTATATACATTAAATTTTGCTCAACTCTGCAAAACAAGCTGCAGTTGGGGTAGGGGACCTCATCCTAAACCATTAATATACTCTGCATATAGAACATTCCACTGGACATGCAAATTGAGTCTAACAGGAGTTATGATGCAAAACATTGAAAGGACATCAACTTGAAGTAATGTATACAGTGGGCACAAGACAAACTTCTCCTTGAAATTCCCAAACAAATTTAAGAATCAAAAACTAACTCAAATTTCCATTATTTACTTGAAGGTACACACCATCAGGTTAAGACTGTTCTAAAATCTGTCAAATATAGGTTTTTTTGGCAATCTGCCAAAATGACTTCCGAATGATATAGAATTTATGAAATAAAAAAATATATTTAAGCCAGTGTAAAAGTTTCCTTTACTACATCACATGGTGCTGCACAATTATTGCATCCTCACTCATAAAGCTGGTACAGTGTTGAGAAGTATATTATATCCCTTGTAATCACAGGTATAGGTGGATTTGTTTGACTGACTAATCAGAGGAGAAAAATTTGGATGACCAAATGAACTGAGGTAATGAATCAATTTTCCACTATAAAAGTGTTCTTTACTGTAAAATCTGTGCTATGATAAATGCTTCAAGTCAAAGGCTTAAAAGCTGATATGTAAGAATTATGATGTTGACAAAACAATTCAAGGGAAAGGTTAAATAGTATATTAAAAGTTAAGTAATTATATATTTATACATAGTTTTTGATTGTTTCTTTGCAATACAATCGATCCCACCTGTTGTGGTTTTAATAGGTCAGCCCTGGCTGTTGGAAACTTACACATGCCCTTGGGCTCAGGTTCAAGTGTGCAACAGCAATTATGGGTGAAAGGACACACCCGTTCCTTCTTGTGGATCACTTGAGAACAAACCCTAATTGTTCTTGTTATCACAGCTTGAAAAACTACAAACATTATGATGATTATTAGAAGGGTCATAAAATTAGTTGCAAGCATAGTATTGATCTAAAATATAGATAACCCTGAAACCACATGTTTGCTGTGTTTCTGCTATCTTCTTGATGGCTCTTACTACTAAGAACCCTCAATATAAAATACTCTGGTCTAGTGCCAATGGTTGCTACTATTGGGCACATGCCAAGGTAGACACTACCAATTCCCATATCCCATGTGCTCAGCTGTTCCTCCTTTGTGTTGCGTAGCCTGTTCATCTGCCCAAAAGGCAACTAGCAGCAACAGAGAGAACCTGTAACACCCTCATCCCCAGGCCTTGCACCTTCTTCTGGGTGGTGATACTCACATTGAGTCTGGAGGGAAATAGTGAACAAATGGGCAGCAGTGACAGTGGTAAGAGGATGGAACTAGTGCAGAATCATGGATCCACTGAGGTCATCTTTCCAAAGTCTCTTTCAAAAATCTACAACCATCACCAATTGCTTTGATATCTTATTTGAGTTCATACATTTCAGAGTATTGTTATTGTTATTATTCCTTCATAAACACTCAACTTCAATTTGCAAATCATAATATTTTGTGATTTTCTCCAGTTGTTTGTCTTCAGTTCATGCATCTCCTGGTATAGCAATGTTAATAAACCAGACATTCATATTTTCCACAACAGTTATATCTGGTGTGCTGTGAGTCAGATGTCTATATGTTTGAATGTTAAAGTCCCACAAGATCTTGATGCTCTCATTTTCTAAAACTTTCTCTACCTGATGTCCACAATGATTTTACTGCATTCATATCCAAACCTCTGGCAAAGTTTCCAATGAATACTTTTGGCAACCCTGTCATGGCGTTGCCCATAATCAGTCTGTGAAATTTTGCTGCACCCGCTGATCAGATGATGTACCGTTTCATCATTTTCATGACAAAGCCAGAATCTGCTATTGTTGGATACATGCTGTATTTTTGTCTACATGCAATTTGTTGCCAAAATTTGTTCCCGAGCTGCCAAGATAAATCCTTCCATTTCCTTCTTCAACACTCTTAAGATGCTATTCACCACAAGACTTTTTGCTCTGCTGCTGAAGGCTGGCAACAGTCATCTATCTCTGCTTTCAGAATTGAGTGGAACAGGCACACAGTGACCATGTGAGAAATGGCTGATGGTACAGCTGTTAGCTCACTTACAATAAGTACATATGTGAAGGCTGGCAATGGCACGTCTAAGAATCTAAGGGCCAATGGGACATGGATTGAAAAGGAAAGGATGGAGAGGAACAGGTCAGCAGCCTACTTCTGATATGGGGAAATATTTTCCCCAGCTACCCTATGCTGTCTACTTGGGGAAGAAGATTTCACAGGTACCTTACTTGTTAAGACTAATCTGCTTGCAAATCACAGTAGCATGTGGCTTTGCTTTGGAAAGGTGAGAGCAAAGGTAATCAGCCACCTAAGAAACAATTTGCTGCACTTTGGTCTTGAAAATGGAAAGCCTCCCATTTTTTTTTAAAAAAAGGCTTAAAACGACTTTATAGGGACCAGCTATTGTACTTGTAAAGATGAAACATTGTCATGAAGGCTGCTAAGCTAAATGTCATCGCAGCTGCAAGTGTCAATCCAAGGCAATTCCCAACTCTTGTAAATAAAGAACACAGCTTGAAGTGCTGACTTTTTCTGATAAAAAAGTGTCCTGGAGACAAACTGAACATTTTTAGGTCAGGCAAAGGCCTCCATTTCTGGTGGGCTTTTGATTAGTTTCACAGAGAGTGTAAAAAGCTACACTTCTTCACAGCAATTATTATATTGTCTAATAGTATTTCCACTTTGTACGTAGTAACAGAGGGATCTTTTTTAAAAGAATGTATTTGAAGAAAGCTTAAAAACCTTCCAGGTAGATGTTTAAATAACTATTATAGCTGCTCAATTTCCCTCATGCAGAAATCAAAGAGAGGAACTGCCACTACCATTTAAGAAGGCCTAACTAATTTTTAATCTGCAAAAATTGTACTTCTTTTAAGGACTGTTATCCAAGACTATTTAACAAAATAAAAATGCATTAAATCATTTATAACTTTAATATACCACATAAACTTTTTTTAATCGGCATACATTATCTACAAAGCATAGAAATCTATACTATCTAAATTAATTGTCCACAAACTAGGTTCATTCCCAAGCCCTAATTCACAGTGCTACCAAGTTTTACATAATTGTAAGAGAAGGAGGGGGAGAAAAATATATAACCTATATATACATCTAACTATAGCAAGCCATGAAGCTATATTTAACAACTGCATTCTGATTTGGGGGTCTAGACTTCTCTTCTAAAATAATATATGGAGCCAGACTTTATGATGTCACACCTTCTGCAGCATCTTTAGAGACAAGAATAAATTCCTATGTATCCTGAATACCAGCTTTGTTGTCCTTATTTTAAATATACTGCAGGCCTTGTAGTCAAAGAGACAGTGGTAAAGCCTTTCTATTTAGAATAGAAGTGACAGAGGTTTATTAGGTGGCCAAACCGTACAAGAGCAAGATGAACCTGAGCCAATGAATTTGCAGTTGTCTGGACTGTTCCCGACCGTAGGTATGCCAGCTTTGTCATACTACACTGTCTGTCATTCCAACTACAAGACCATATGGGTCGGGCTTGGTGAAAATGTAGTTCAGCAACGTCCAGGGAAATAGTGCTGGGATGCCAAAAAATGTATAAACATTTAAAGGAGAGAAACTGTATTAAAATTGTTAATACACAATATATACAAATAAGAAAATATGAATACAAGTCATGTTTAACTTCTGCAATTACAAGAGGTGTTCAAAGTGGTTACCATCAGCATCCAGACACTTCTGGTTAGAGAGAATTACTGCTTGAGCAATATTTATTTTACGTCACTTCTATCCCACTTTCCTCGGCCCAAGGCGATCCAAAGCAGCTCACAAGCTGACCAGATCTTCCCTTGTGCACATCACACGTTATTGTCATTGTTGTTCTTGTACCCCACTCTTCTAGTGCACGCACTACTTAGAGCAGCTTCCAACAATAAATAATAAACAATATACAATATACAATATAACATAATAAGAATACAATACATATAAACATAATCTCATACATAAAATTACAATTCAAAAAATCACATCAAGAAAATAACACATATATTATAAAAAATTACAAAATTAACCTTAACCACCCAGCAGCCACAAAGGCACCCCATGGTTCAAACGTCCGTGAGGGCAGCTACATCGGCGGCGATGGCTCCCACCTGTCTCTTCCCCAGCAGAGCTGGTGATGTGGGCTCCCGGGGCGAGACAGGGAGCTCCTCGAGGTGGTGGGCAATGGTGTCTTTTTCTGCTCTCCAGGTGGGCCATCCCAGAGAGCGAGGGCAGCTGTGTCGGCGGCGATGGCTCCCACCTGTCTCTTCCCCAATGGAGCTGGTGGCATGGGCTCCCAGGGCAAAACAGGGAGCTCCTCGAGGCAACGGGTGATGGCGTCCTTTTCTGCTCTCCAGGCAGGCCATCCCAGAGAGTGAGGGCAGCTGCGACGGTGGTGATGGCTCCCACCTGTCTCTTCCCCAGTGGGGAACTTATGATGAATGACTGCAATTGTTAGGTGTGTTGGAGGTTCTGTTGCATACTATTGCTTCCATTGTTGCTTTACTTCCACACCATTTTTGAATTTCAAATACCACTTCACGCTATTGAATGCTCTTCCAGTGGAGTTACGCCAGGCCCCATTGTGGGATATTTTCAAGAAACATCTTAAAACTGTACTGTTCAAAGAGGCTTATAGGAACATTCTCCCTATAGGCAATGGATAAGTGTATAATTGGATTGTGCCACCCTTGGATACCATCAATTGTTATTGTGTGTATATTTCTGGTTTTCACTATTGTAAACCATCCATAGTGGTAAAATATCCCTGATGGGTGTGATAGAAATCTAATGAATAAATAAATAAATAATGGTCTTGCCCTGCTCGAACAACAAATGTGCTTCCACCATTTGCTTTGCTTGTCCTGCCTGTTGCATGGTGATGGTGGCATTCATTCTTTTGAATCAATACCATACTACAGATTGCTACCATAATTCAGTTCAACTTTGAAAAGTAAGGCCTAGATAATATCTCTTAAAATGTAAATACATTTTGGCACTTTCTGTATATACAACAAACAGAGCTAAGAATACATTAGCTCTGACTAACCCTGTACTAGTATACTATGACCAAAACAGTTGCAAACATAATGTTTAGGCATCACATGTGTAGTGGCAACAACTAAAAGCATAGTTGAGCAACCTTGGTGAGCATGCTATTGCCCAAAACATTTCTTTCTGCTAGGGATTGGGATAGTTAAAGCTAAGATTTGGCAGAAAGCTGATTAAGCAGTTATCTGCTACTTTCCATCCCATGCCACTTTGTAGAGTAGCTTCCTCATCCTGCCTGGATCCTTCTGCTTTAAAAATCAATTGCGTGATGGGTACCTATTAAAAAAAGAACAATCTTAGAATGAAGATGCATTGGAGAGAAAGCACCAACTGGAGCCACAGCCTTTTTGCATTTTAAAAAAAGCAGGTTACAACCCAATTGCAAGCTGAACATGTCTCACACAACATGCTGAGTTGGTAATGATCGATTATCTAGCCAGGGCTAAAGACTATCTAGATGCTGACTGGCTGGCTCAATGAGTCAGGAGCAGAGTGAGAGGTTAAGAGCTCAATTCCCCACTGGTCATCCTATCAGAGCCAGGCTGCACCATCCCAAGATGCCCCCAGAAGCTGGGGATTGCAAGCCACATCTGAGTAATGTCAACCTAGAAAACCCTGAAAAGGGGTCCCCATAAATCAAAATTGATTTGGCAGCACACAATTATTATTTAAAGACAACCTGCTCTTGGAATGGCTGGGGGAGAGTCAGGAATGTTCCTTGATTTATTTTACAACACTGAAAGTTCACCTTTCATCTCTCCAATGATAACTGCTTTATGACTGAACCTGAAAAAAGAGGTGACTTTGATTTTAACCTCCACTTTCCATTCTTTTCCCAGGTCAGCTGGTTTCATCATCCATAGAAACCTCATGCCAGCTTTCTGATATTTGCTCTTTGACAGGCAGTAACTCAGCATGTCAGCAAATTCTTGAGCTGACAACACTGAAAACCTGATTACCTTTAAAAGGTAATCTGCCTTTTGCCACTGCATGGAAACAGGCTAAACTAAACCGGAATAATCCTTACTCTGAAAATCCAGTCTGGCAATAGCCTCACTAATATTAGTGTTATCTGAATGAGACAACCTGGAATATATCTATATCTTCCTTATGTTCTCTGCTATTCTTTTCCATACTAGTTTGCAAATGCATCCCAGTTATGTCAGTGTAGCTGATCTAATATCTAAATAAGTTCAGGGTTATGCCTGAGCACATATTCTAGCCATTAGAGAGAACATGGAAAGTTTTGGAGCATGCTGTAATTCCCGGGAGCATTGATATGATATTAGACTCCAGCCCTCCTCTGTGAAGCCTTTTCCAAAGAACATTGCCATGACATGGTTGAAATTCTCAGGAGCACTGATATGATATTCAGCCACACCTCAGTTCTGTGAAACCTCTTCCAAAGAAGCCCATATTTCTTTCATTGTTAATGTTAAAAGGATGTACATAAATTTAACCTGTTTCAAAGGACTAGGTGGGTCCTTATGTACTCTCTCTCCCCACACTCCAAAAATCTTAGAAAAAACTGGAAACCCCCTAAACCTCAGTCTGTGTGACAAGAACTGGAGGGGAAAACTATTCTGTACAGTACTTGGCAAGGTTGAGCTAAGTTGTAATGTTAGTTTATGATTACATGCAAGTTGATTCTCTTTAAAGCAATATTATAGGAACATGCATATGCTTGTCTGAGGCATACCTAAAATAGACAGTAGATAGATAATGAACAACAGAGCTCCAAAACTTAAAAATCACCAAACTTAGCCCTGAAGCCCATTCAGTCAAGCTTCCATGTATTTGCTGCACATAATAGACACAATAGACAATCATCCCCAGACACAGCACCATGGTATTTGTTTATCACATTCAAATTTGCAAGTCAGCAAGTATACCTAAAAAGTGGCACATATGAAATGTGTGGAAGATGATGGTATTATGGTAATAAAAAACTAACAACCATTATGCATCTATGTTGTTTACATAGCAATCTCTGTGTTCAAAGTTTTGTTAACATTTGCAGAGCCATTGCACATAGCAGTTGCAAAAACAAGGTTTGCCAATGAATTATTTTACTCAACAGGATCCATAGCAGTCTTTTGTTTCCAGTCAGATATCTGGGTACAGATGAGCACAAAATACTGGTCTTGCATTTACAGAATTACAGTTCCAAAACATAATGTATGAAAGTATGTGTAGAAAACAGCCACATGGTGCATGTTTCTTGTTATTGGAACAACATTCTTTAAATTAAAACAAAAGAGCTATGTAATAAATACTGTATTCATATTTTGGAGTATCTCAAATCCACTAAAGTAGACTGGTCAAAGCATTACTTTGTTTATTTAAATGATATTCTTAAGTTGAAAAAATGATAAAAGTTTTTGTACTCACCATAAGACTACTGTCCAAAGAGAATCTTTTTCCAAACTCCTTTTTGACTAGTTGCTGTTTTTTGTCCATGGTTGAAGATATTTTATTGTGTTCTCTTTTAAACACAGCAGGCTTTTCTTATTTTCCCTGAGGAAAAATATTCAAAGATGCATTTTAAAAAAATATATATTCTATTTTGTGGAAGCGGGATAGTTTGTACTGACGAATCAGCTATTTTGACAGACATTTGAAAATGGTGCCTTTGTAAAAGGCCTGCAATTGCGCTGTAGACTTTACGGCGCTCAAGCGGTTTTAACAAATAACACATGAACACAACACTAAGCAAATAGACTAAAGACCTGGATGGTGACTAGCATGTTCATGTCAGACAATGGGGTGAGGATTTCTGAGGGAAAACACACACTACCCATTTCCCAATCACGCAAGAGCAAAATGGACACCTTTACATGCCTGTCAACCCACGGCTCCGGAAAAACGGGACCTGCACACATCACTTGTGCGCAGGTTGTTTTCCACGCATGTGTGGAAGGGTTTTACCCCTTCTATGCATGCGTGGATGTGCTACGCCGCTTATGTAAGGGCTGCGCAAGCAGTGTAGTGCTTCCGTGCATGCGTGGAAAGCATTTTTCCCCGCTGCCAAATTACAGGGTTTTGGCAGTGCGGGGTGGGTTATGACGTCAATCGATGTCAAATTACGGGGTTTTCCCAGCCAAATCAGGATGGTTGACAGGTATGCACCTTAAACATGAATATAGTGAACTATTCCATCCAAAGAGCTGAACTGACTGGGCAGGCAAAAGCTGCAATGAGATTTCTACCTCTTCAGGTTGGGAAGGAGCAGTCCTTCATTTGAGAGAGATCATATATATGCTGAGCCAATTGGTGTTCACTAATAGACAGTGAAACACAACAGAATCCACATCAGGTGAATCGTTTTTGAAGGACCTACAATTGCAAGACAGGACACAAGGTTGTGGTAATAAGGTCTGACAAAAACCTTTGCCCACTGATTGATTGCCTGAGTGAAACTCAGTGGAATAAAATTCAGTGAAGAAAACGGTTTGCTGCCACAGTGCTCAGTAAATGCATCCATCAGTAACTGAACTGCTGTAGAACTGAAAAGTCCTTGTTTATGGAAACTAATCTGAGACTTGTCATGAAATCGCAATCAGCTGTGACTGCATCAGATGAGTGGGACTCCCCAATCCTGGAACCTGGTCTGAGTGGCAGCTTCCAATAGACATCTAAAACTGCATGGTGCCAAAAGACATTGAGTATCTAGAATCTTTAAAAATGGAAACATTTTAAATCTATTTTCAATCTGTTTTGAATGTTTTTATTGCCTTGAATGCTTTTAACTTATTTTGGATTATTTTATATTTACTAGAATTTGCTTGGGGAGCTTTGGGGAACAAAAAGGTGATGAACAAATGGTTTAAATAAATACATCTCTTGCATACCTCTGTCAGTTCAAGAAAAGGTAACTTTGGTGAGCTTTCCCAGTGTTTTGGAATGTGAAAGACAACAGCGAAAGGAAGCATAGAAGTTCTTCAAGTTGAAACAGTTTTGTCAAGTAACAGTAAACATTTGCTAAAATTAATGGACAACCTTGCAAAATGGCTATGTTCGTATAAATTGTCAGGATCTGAGGCAGCTTTGGTGTTTGCATGAATGAATTCCCCAAAAGTAGCTTTGATGGTTGCAAGTTTGGACCCTCAGCCTGGAGGACAGGTCTAGTGCTTGCAGGGTTGGGCCCTTACTATCCTGTAGCTGCTAGGCCCCACCTGAGAGACCTGGGGAAGGTCCAGGGCCACAATGGGACCCACCTGAAAACCCTGGGAGGCTGAGCTATAGATCAGCTCTTCCCCCCAGAGGCTGCCTCAGTGAGAAAGTTTATTGGACTTGCTGTTGCTTGGCTCCTAAATATCTTGCCTTTTTCCTGGTTCCTGCCTTTGAGGATTTCTCACCTTGCTTCTGGCTCCTGCCTTCAAATATTTCCTGCCTTGTTTTTGGTTCCTGCTTGTGATGATGTCCAGCCCCATTTCTGGTTCCTGTGGACTGTTGTTATGCCTCACCTGGACCCTTGCTCCTTGAACCCTGTCCTTGCCCTACCCCAGCCTGGCTGTGATCTCAATCACCTGACTTCTAGCTTGCTTAGACTGTACCCTGTCATCCGGACCAACCCTGTCTACCTTGGACTTTACTTTGGACTTGGACTGTGCATCAGTTAGTGTTTGGCCTGTTGCCTGGTTGCTCTGGGTTCTGGTGCTCATGTTATTTGACAGCCATGCATTTGACTCTGACAGAAATACTTTAAAATACCAAAGCCATACTTTGGCAGCAACTATACTGATGTACTGTACAGTACTTATGATGTATGCATAAGGTTTGCATAACATGGCTGCAGCTAATTGTGACTAAATAATGAGGTGCCAGTGCACCAGCTTGGTTGCACAACTGGCTACATGTGACTTTACTTAGCACCAAAGAAACAATAATGCAGATATATGATCAAGACATCTGTTATCTCATAAATTAGCCAAAAAGAACCATCACAGATTATGCAGACCTCACACTAGTAAGCGAACATGATTCTGCCTGTTATTTTTCTTGGCAGGAAGGAAATCTAGAAGATCTGTGTGATTTAAAAAAAACAGCTCTTAACAAGAACATTATCATTCTTTAGGGCATTAGAATAGATAAACAAGCCAAACAAAAATATTCTCATTAAAAAAACATGTCCAACATAACACACACTGGTGTTAGTTGTAACACACCAGCACTTTTCATGAAGGCAGTCCTGCAGAAAAAAGGTGTGTGGTTGATCCTGTGAAATCAAACAAACCAGAATCAACATACTTTATTGTATGGTATATCATTTTCCTTATATAGTTCCTACTGACATTCATATAAGCAAGATCTATTTACTGAACAATTTCTACGTAGTCTGTTGGATTCTTGTGCAAAAGATGCAGGAGGCAGGTGATTCCTTTATTGGATCATTAAAAGGGAAGCTATGCTTCAGAGAGGGTCACATGGACCGGGAGCAAACACCCAGCTTCCTGTGGGAGTGGCATCCTAACTCCATGAAATCTTTTGCTGTTCTTAAGAGAGCCTGGCCAAACAACATACCATGAACATTTTAATACATGCCTGAAGAAGTGATCATGAATCACGAAAGCTCACGCAACATTTTCTTTTTTTTATTGATCCAATAAAAGTATCACCTGCCTCCTGCATCTTTTCTATTCTTTACAATTTGAATATGGATCACATGGATAATCTTCCTTGTTTGTTGGATTCTTGTTTCTGTGTACAAGACACTTAGAAGAAGCAAGAAGAAAGCAAAACAATGAAACAGAAAAATACAGGATACAAACTCTAATCAATGAAATCTCACAATACCTTAAAATAAGTATTTTTTAAAGTTTAAAGTTGGTTGTGTTTTAATATTTGTAACATTAAAAATTACTGAGCACTAAAGTATCAACAAAGTAAGCTTGGTTTGAAAAGGCATCCCACCGGCAGATTTTCTTGCTGTTTGATACTCAAAACAGCACCTCAGGTATAGATTTCAATGTATGGACTATTACAGAAAAAGATTCTCTGCTAGGTATCTTTTTACTAAGATGGGCCTTATATTACCCCTTTTTCCTTCAAGCATATAAGATTTCCCCTGATATTCATTCAATCCTCACAACAGCAAAATTGTGCAATCTAGATCATGCTGAGAAATGGTCACTGGCCGAAAATTGTCTGCGATGTCACAACTATATAGAAATTTGCAGTCTTTGCAGTAGGACTAGTACAAAGCTCTAGCGTGCAAACCTGTTCCTTTTCAAATAAAAGCTAATTTGTCAAATGTGAATAGAGAAAACATTCACAAAAGCCATACTGCAGTAGCAAAAGGGCAGCATCAAAAGGTGATATTATTGAGTAAACGCTAAAGGGCCAAACCACAGCAGATGCCCATTGCTCATCTCTCAGGTACAGTAATTGGAGTACATTTGCCTAATTTGTTAGCCCTTGTTCACTTGCTTTCTTCAAAAGGGAAAAACAAAGAGCAGCAACTCCATTTTCCTTGATTTTCTCTGGCCCTATAGAAGACTTCTTGCTGAAGGTCTGCCCAAAATCTGGAGTCAATGCTGTGCCACTATGTTGCTTGGTTCCATGATCAGGTCCTACTATTTCCAAAAAAATTCTCCTTGCATTTGGTACCTGAATAGTCCCCCTACCTCAGTTCTGTGGCTGTAGCCATCTGTATGCTAAGGGTACTTTCATTTTCCATGGAATTTTATTGCATAGCAAACCATTTTATTACACCACATAATATGTATATACTGTACTACAGTTTATATAGGACCAGAGCAGAACGTTCACTGTGAACCAACAGTATTAAATGATAGTCTTACCTCTTCATCCATCAGATTAACAGGTTGCTCTCTTGTAACTATTTTTTTATTTTTCCAGAAGCTTCATTGTCCAAAATATTGTCTCATCCTATAGTCATTGTTTCTCCACAAAGCATGGGAACATTTTGACTGGTGCTTGGAATCAGGTCATTAACATTATTATATATTAACATACCCATAACCCACCCTTCTCTGGTATTCAGTAGATGACACTAAACAAATAAGAATTCATTCTCTTCAGAATTTTTGGCTGCTTTTTAGAACCATGTGAAAAGGAAAACAGAAAACATGTTGTTTACAGTAATTCCACCCTTATAAGGAAGCAGTGAGAAAAGCAGTAATGTACGGACTAAAAGAGTGAGAAAAGCAGTAATGGGATACAACCTAAAAATGACAGAATGATGTCAGTCAGAATTCAAGGCAAACCTTTCAATGTCACTGTGATCCAAATATATGCACCAACCACTGGTGCAGATGAAGCCACAGTGGACCAGTTCTATGAGGACCTAGAACACCTCATAGAACAGACACCAAGAAATGATGTCCAAATTATATTAGGAGATTGGAATGCCAAAGTAGGAAATCAAAAAGTGGAGGGAATAATAGGCAACTTGGGTCTTGGAACACAGAATGAAGCAGGGCAAAGATTGATAGAGTTCTGCCAAGAGAACGCACTGGTCATAGCAAACACTCTCTTCCAGCAACACAAGAGGCGACTTTACACATGGACATCACCAGATGGCCAACACCGAAACCAGATTGACTACATACTCTGCAGCCAAAGATGGAGAACCTCCATTCAGTCAGCAAAAACAAGACCTGGAGCAGACTGTGGCTCAGATCACAACCTACTGATCACAAAATTCAGGCTTAGACTAAAGAAAATAGGGAAAACAAGGAGACCAGACAGATATCACCTAGACAGCATCCCTAAAGAATACACGGTGGAGTTGATGAACAGATTTAATGGCTTAGACTTGGTAGACAGAGTGCCAGAAGAATTATGGACGGAGATGAGGGACATCATGCAGGAAGCAGCAAAGAAAACCATACCGAAGGAGAGGAGGCGTAAGAAAGCAAAGTGGTTATCTGATGAGGATCTTGAAATAGGAGGGGAAAGAAGGAATGCAAAAGTCAAAGAAGAAAGGAAAAAATACAATCATTTGAACACAGAATTTGAAAGGAAAAAAAAGCAAGGAGAGATAAGGAAAACTACCTAAAGAACAGTGCAGAGAAATGGAGGAAAACAGCAAAAGAGGCAGAACCAGAGATCTTTTCAAAAAAATCGGCGAAATCAAGGGAACATTTAAAGCAAAAATGACCATGATAAGGGACAAAGACGAAAAGGAGCTAGCTGATGCAGAAGAAATTAAGAAAAGATGGAAAGAGTACACATAGGAACTCTACAAAAAGGACCTCAACACTCCTGATAATCACAATGATGAAGAAATTGAACTTGAGCCAGACATCCTGGAGAGCGAAGTCATAAAGGCCCTAAAGAGCACTGCAAACAACAAAGCTAGTGGAGATGATGGTATCCCAGTGGAATTTTTCAAAGCGCTAAAAGATGATGGGGTCAAATTACTGCATTCAATATGCCAGCAGATTTGGAAAACAAAACAGTGGCCACAGGATTGGAAAAGATCAGTATACGTCCCAATCCCAAAAAAGGGCAATGCCAAAGAATGTTCGAACTATCGAACAATTGCACTCATCCCACACGCCAGCAAGGTGATGCTCAAGATAATACAGGATAGACTTCAGCAGCATGTGGAGAGAGAATTACCAGAGGTGCAGGCTGGTTTCAGAAGAGGCAGGGGGACTAGAGACCACATTGCCAACATACGCTGGATCATGGAGAAAACAAAGGAATACCAGAAACAAGTTTACTTTTGTTTTATTGACTACACCAAGGCCATTGACTGTGTGGACAACAAGATGTGGCAAGTAATTAAAGAGATGGGAATACCAGAGCACCTCATATGCCTCCTGAGAAATCTGTACACGAACCAAGAAGCAACAGTTAGGACAGAACACGGAATGACAGAGTGGTTTGGAATAGGAAAAGGAGTAAGACAAGGCTGCATTTTGTCACCCTGCTTATTCAACTTATACACAGAGCACATAATGCGCAATGCAGGGATGGAGGAATCACAATATGGGATTAAAATTGCTGGGAGAAACATCAACAATCTGAGATATGCAGACGATACCACCCTAATGGCAGAAAGTGAGGAAGACCTAAAGAATCTCTTGATTGGGCTGAAGGAAGAGAGTGCAAAAGCTGGCTTGAGACTCAATATCAAGAAAACCAAGATAATGGCAACAGGCCCCATCAGTTCCTGGAAGATAGATGGGGAAGAAGTAGAAGCAGTGACAGATTTTACATTCTTAGGATCTAAGATCACTGCAGATGGGGATTGTAGCCATGAAATAAAAAGGTGACTGATTCTTGGGAGACAAGCTATGAGAAACCTGAGGAACATAGTGAAAAGCAGAGACATCACCTTGAAAACAAAAATTAGAATAGTCAAAGCAATGGTATTCCCAGTAGTAATGTATGGAAGCGAGAGCTGGACAATTAGGAAGGCTGAACGCAGAAGAATAGATGCCTTTGAGATGTGGTGTTGGAGGAGAGTTTTGAGAGTCCCCTGGACAGCGAGGAGAACAAATAGGTCAATCTTAGAAGAAATCAACCCTGACTGCTCATTGGAAGGTCAAATAGTAAAGACGAAGCTAAAGTACTTTGGACATCAAATGAGAAGGGAGGATTCACTTGAGAAGGCATTGATGTTGGGAGGGCAAAAGAAGAAGGGGGAGGCCAAAGATGAGATAGATAGATGGTATTGTAGACACAGTGGGCACAGAACTGGGAGTGCTGAGGGGGATGGTGGAGGACAGAGGCACCTGGAGGAAAATGGTCCATGGGGTCGCAAAGGGTCGGAGTCGACTGTGCAACGGAACAACAACAGCAAGGAAGCAGAAGGAAAAGCACTGGAGTATGGTTCTGAAAAACATAGGGAACTATCACACCTCAGAGTGCATCTTGATTTGCAAAAGGTTGTACATTTGTGTTGGTTTTGCCAGGTTCAAAATGACTAAAATACCAAGGAATACATGACACATAAGCAGAGTATGCATTACCTTGGAAAAACAAGGTTTACTTTAAACCAGGAGTTAACCTTTTTAAGCCGGGGGCTGAGTAACACTCCCTCAGACAGCTTCGGCGGCTGGACAGCCATTTTGCCCTTCCTCTACCACATGGTACTTCCTGGTGTGGTGGAGGCAGTGGGGGCCCACATGAAATGGTGCTGAGGGCTGCATCTGGCCCACGGGCCACAGGTTGAGAATCCCTGCTTTAAACTACCCAGCAGGGCCATTCATTTTGTACCAATTCCTAAACTGCTGTGTGCAGGTCTTTATCGTTGCCTATTGTGTATTCTGCCTCTTGCCGCATAAAGTTTGCAGAATTCCCTGGTCTGAAATTGTTCTGCCCCTGATGCTTGCTGTTAGTGCTAGGAGAGTTCAGCGGTCAGCTGTCACACAAAAAATGCCATTGCGCTATAACAGTACAAAATAATAATATACCTTACCATGTGTTGAGCGCAAAGCACTGACAATGGGGGCTGCACCCAAATGGCTCTGCAGCAGAGGTGGAGGCCATGGTGGTGATTGTGGTGGCAGCAGATTCCCCCCTTTCAGAACGGAGGTCATCAACAGTGGGGATAAGGGAAAAGGGAAAAGAAAAGGCCCTATGGTGGCCTGGAGAGGAAGGGGGGAAATCAGGAGGAGGATTAGCTGCCAAGACTGCAGGCCTAAAAACTCATTCAGGCAAGGTTACTTCCAAGGATGCAGAAACCTGGTCAAGCACCACGAGACCATTACCTGATTTTTTTAAAAAAAAAACCCTATAAGAACCCTGATCCTTTTAACAATTATGAAGCACCCTCAGTTAAGCACTCTCTAGTAAGCTATTACTAGTCACGAGACCTGGCAGACAATACCTGTGTCTTCACACTGGTAGAGATCCTACCATGCTCTTTAACTGAATGATCCTTCTTAAGTGGAGACAATAAAGATTGAACCTGAGGCCTCCACATGTTAATTCCATGCTTTGGGAGAGAGCAAGAAGCTATTTCTGAACTACATCTCAGCTTGTAATTTTTATGCATGTTTTCAACAGGTTTGTGAACAATGATATAAAAAGTGAATACATGGATAAGGACAATTGGGAAAATTCTTGTTAATTGAGAGAAAATAATTTGAGATCTTTGTTGCATGCTAATATTATTTAGTTAACTTGGCGGCGGAGGCGGCGGGGGAGAACACAGATCCAAGAACTTGTTTTCTAAATATGTGAAAGTTACTTGTGACCCATATTTTTTAAAATACAATACAATGGGGGGGGGGTAGACTGGAGTTCATATTTTTTTTTCCTCTTTTGGAGTGCTTAGAAAACTTTTCTACAAATTAGCCGCCAGTTGTGTCTAAAAACCCAAACTGTAACACTGTACACATTTTAAGGCTTCTTACATTCTACGGAAACAAATAAATGCTAAACAGCCAATCCTTGCTCAGGGTTACAGTATTGCGAGAGAAGAATAACTGAGAGCTAAAATGTACATTACAAATAATCTGAAATGAATTACTGAAAACTTAAGATAGTTACTAATGAAGCTATTCACAAATCTTGCACTTTGCAAATTACCTTGCTTTGTTTTGTCACTGGTCATAGCTGACTGGATAGTTCAATGGTTTAGGTGCTGCCTGGGAGAACAGCATGGCTATGAAGCCATGGGCAAGCTTCATAGTCCTAAAAGAAGGGAATGCAAACCACTTCTGTGTATCCTTTACCTAAAAAATCTGGGAAAGGGTTGCCATAAATGTAAATTGGCATGCAATTATTATTATTATCTAATTGGGAACTAACTGCAGACTTCATTTGTAAGAAAGATTGCTCATTTACAAAGGTCTGCTGGAAGTCTGTGGTATAAAACATGAGCAGATTGTAGCTTCTAATGAAGTACTATCTCTATGGCAGGGGTGGCCAAGCTACGGCCCATGGGAAGCAGAAGCAGGTGCATTTATGACAGCTGTAAAATGACAGCCATAAAATGCTTTGCAGGCCCACCCCCCAAAAAAGGACTCGGACACCAGTATAAGTGGAAAACGGCATTGGGCCACATTTATTGATTCATGCCCTAGTCCGAATTATAAATTTCGATTGGTACTCAACCAATTATAATTCTTAAGGCAAGCAGGCCGCAGTAACACTGGTAAGGTTCCTCCCAAAATTGCCAATGGCAATTGGCTACAATGTATCCATTTGTATCAATTTGTTTGTTTACAACAAACAAATTGTTGACCGTAGTCAATAAACTAACTACTGACCCCACCCTCTGGGGTCGTGCCATCACCCCATTGCCTGGTTCGTTGTTGACCGGACAACGTTAACCAACTTGTGCCTATCTAGTGTTGGCCAGTCAATTGCGAACCTGCCGGATACCTGTGGGTCATAAATATTTACCTTACCAGTGCTACCCGCCCATGTGACCAAAGTCAACAGCAAATAAACCCCTGTATCAAACCATAGCAACTGTGTGGGATGGGCAAAAAATCCAGAACCCAAGAGCCAATTGTAGGTTCCAGCCAAAAATTCCCACCCGGCCCCGAAGCGACCAAAATATCACACTGTTTACTAGGGAGGGGGTGGAGGGAAAAACTTCTCCGCTCCGTCGCTTTCGCAAAATGGCAGCTCGGCTGCCTCGTGGCCACCCCTTTTAAAGAGGGCTGGCCACGCCCCCCTAACTACCCGGATGTCCAAGTCCGGTGGGGGGGGCGCAAAGAGCGCGGTGGCCATATTGGCGCCGCGCTTGCATTACGGGTGTCGTAAATGCACCTGCTTCCACTTCCGGTAGCGGCAAGGGCAGCGGCAGGCCACATGAAATAGTGCCACAGGCCAGGTCCAGCCCACCACAGGCCTTAGTTTGGCCACCCCTGGCTTAGTGATAGTACTTCATTAGAAGCTGCAGATTTACAGTGGGCCTTTGTAAATGAGCAATCTTACTTATAAATGAAGTCTGCAGTTAGTTCCCAATAAAATAATAATTTTTATGACAGCTATGGGCATGTTTTATGGCAGTGTTTGCAGTGGGAGGAACCAAATGAACAGCCCGCTCTACTGTCCAGGGGGCCTGGTCCAGCCCACAGCGCAAAACGTTTGGGAACCCATGCTCTAAAGGTATAATTTGACTCTCATTTCTGACTCCCAGCATTTCTATGGCATGGCAACACAACTATAATTTGAGACCTGCTTCATATATCTGAAGGAGCAGCTTCCCTTATTTTACACCTTCCCTTACAATAGATTAATCTGGTAGCATTATAGTAAACAACATTTTCTTCAGAGCAACCCTTTGAAATATATCCTATGCAGACAATATATCCAAGAAGAGTGCATAAGTGTGTAAAAAAACTGATCTAAATTCAAACCAACTCCTCTTTATGTACAATGCTGATAAGTGAAATCTCATGAAGTACCCTTTCAACAGTTTCTGCAGTTCAACTGGCCTCAGATTTCAACACATGTCTCAGCAGCTTTTTCCTGAACCTTCAAAGGAAACAAGATGACCTTCATAGGCCTTACATGTAGCTTATTCCCATACTATTTGTATCTTTCCACCACCACCACCCACATGCCTCTTCTCCATTTACAGCAGGGGTCGGCAACCCATGATCCATGGGCTGGATCCAGCCCAGGGCACCAAATAATCCAGCCTGTGCCTTCGCTCCAGCCTCCGCTGCCATTGTCTAAATCGGTTGTGGGCACATTTATGACAACCACAGAACGATTATGGCTGCCGCAGACACATTTACGGCAGCTGTGGATGCGTTTACGGCAGCCACTGATGCATTTAAGACAGCTGAGGATGCATTTACGGCAGCCACAGGTGTGTTTATGGCAGCGTTTACAGTGGGGGGTCCACCAGTCCAGCCCCCTCAACTGTCTGAGGGAGTGTGACCCAGTCCTTGACATAAAAAGGTTGCCGACCCCTGATTTACAGCTTCCTTACACTTTTGACTCAGTGCAAATGAGAAAAGTGTGTGGCATTACTGTTGCCCCTTCATCCTTCCAAGAAGCCCTCATTGAAAAGAAAATGACAAGGCAGCTGGAGTTAGCAACAGGCAGGCATATTTTCATGGAGTGGAGAAAGAGCCATAGCCAAAGGCCAGCTCCTAAAGCTGTATAAAGCCAACTCTTTCTACTATGTTGAAGTGGAACACCACTCACCACTCACATAGCCAGGATTCTAGATTATTATTATTATTATTATTATTATTATTATTATTATTATTATTATTATTATTATTATTATTATTATTTGGGGGGGTCAGGAGGGGCAAAAAAAAATCAGGGGGGGGGGGACAAAAATGTCACACTCACATATATAACATTGGCACCACGGGGTGGGGGGGGGCCTGCAAGCTCAGGAGGGTTTTCGGGTGGGTGGCAGCTATGGCCCTAATCTCCAAAGACCAGTATGAAAGATAATACAATATATTATAAATATATTAATATATTAATATAAGATAATTACATATATGTATTATAAATATAGTACCTAAGATTGCCTGTGCCAAGGTATGTGTAATTTTGGTGGCTTTTCATAGCTCTCTCCCTTCTACCACAATACAGTATGTAAGCACTCCTCATCTGTATTTCTCTAAAAAATGTCCAAGGCCATCTCCATTGTATGGTTAGCCTATTTTGCCTCTGTAACCTGTTACTTCTGTCCTCTGACTCAAGACTCATTCAGGCTTGTTCTTCTTTCAAGCTTCTTTTTCATAGGTCATTGTGCACTGCCATTGTGCCTTCACCTTGTGAGGTGTGTGTGTCTGTGTGTGTGTGTGTGTGTGTGGGGGGGGTATTTTGGTTCATACATTGGTAGTCTCAAGGATTGACTACTGTAATGTACTCTTCATAAGGCTGCTCTTGTCCTTGATACGGGGACTAAAAATCCAGAACACTGCAGAGAGATTGATTTCCAGGGTGAAGAAATTTGATCACATCATGCTGGTTCTGGCTCCCCATTCCTTCCTGTATCAGGCACAAGGTATTAACATTGGTATACAAAACCCTAGAAGATGGTTTAGGATCTTGCTGTCTGATGGAAATCTCTCCCAAGGAAGGTCTACATACTACTTGAACTTCACAACACTGAAAAAGGCAAAGAAGCCCCCTACATCAGTGATGGCAAAACTTATAGAGACGGAGTGCCCAAACTGCAACCCAAGCCCCACTTATTTATCACAAAATGCCAACATGGAAGCAAAGGAGGGAGGAAGCACTCCCATTGGGCTGCTGGGCAGAGGGGCAGGGCAAACTCTGTGCTGGGGAGATGGCATATATGCCCACAGAGAAGGCTCTGAGTGCCCCCTCTGGCACATGTGCCATAGGTTCACCACCACTGCCCTATACTATGGAACACTTTGCCTGTGAAGCTGTGCCAGGCCTCATTCCTGATATATGTAGAAAACACATTAAAATAACTCTGTTTAGGGAGGCTTTCAAGGATCTTCTCCCTGCAGCCAATTAGTCTAAGTCAGGGATTCTCAACCTGTGGCCCAAGCATCGGATGCAGTCCATGGCACCATTTCATGTGGCCCCGCACTGCCTCTACCACACCAAGAAGTGTCATGTGGTGGAAGAAAGGCAAAATGGTCATCTGGCCCCCAAAGCTGTCTGAGAAAGATTGACCCAGCCCCTGGCTTTAAAAGGTTGAGAACTCCTGGTCTAATTAGTCTAATAGTCTTAGTGTTGGTTTAAGTTTTATTTAATTTGCCTCCTCTGTGGAGCTGGGGAGGTTAAATGCATTAGATGTATTTTTATTTTATAACATGTCACTGCTGGGTTGTTTTTGTGTTGTATTATCTTGTATCTTGTATGTTTGGGCTTTAATCATTTCAACAACCCAGCATGGGAACACTTTCCACATGGGCGATAGAAAAGTGTATTAATTAAATAAATAATAAACAGTTCAGTTTTGCCAAACTGGAATGTATGAAAAGATTTGCAGCTCACTGCTTTAACAAGCAATTTGAGAGGATAGCACTGTTTACCTAAGAGAAAGTGGTGTGGAATGGAATGACATGATAGGCTTGAAAATACAGCTTGCTGTATTGGCACTGAAACATTTATCTCATTTGTTTGCTGTGTGAGAAATGTAGTTCATCTGATGGCATTTGCTGTTCTTATTATAATATTCCACAGTAACAAGGCAATGAACATTAAATAGACACAGAAGAACCAAAGGCAGTAACCTTTTCAGCATTTCATACTTTGATTGCCTCTGTTTTTATCATGAGGTTTTCTTGAGCCATGCTGTAGGGAAAGAATAAACAGTCTGCAAATTATTATACCAAGTAAGACTGAAAAGGTCAATGGAATATTTTGCTACTCATTCATTTGCATGACACAGACAAGACAACTGGGTTGCAAAACCAAACTATGGGGGTAGAGTTCAGAACAGATGTATCAAGAGAACTGGGATTCCTGTAGAGACAAGTGACAGATGGAGTAAGGTTTGGGGATGTTTTGCAGTATTTAACTTTACCCTTCTGATCCTCCAAAATGATGCCATAGAATGGTTGCCTAATGTTCAATGAAAGGGCCCTAGGGTTTAAATAAAAATCAAGCAAAGGTTATTAAGCAGTGGGGTCTAATAGCTAATGCTGAAATTAATCTAGATGTGTTACCAAGATTTAACCCATTATATCTCATCCTCATGTTATGATCTCATCTCAGATGTATTAACCAATTCACCAAGTTAGTCAAATTAGGCAACTTGAAAAGAAAACTATTCGGACTAAAAGGCCATGCCAGTGATTTTTCTGAACTCTTTGCATCAGAAGTAATTTATTATATGTGCTTTCATATGAAAGGAAGGGATTCTGTAGACTGCAGGATGAAATCCAATTAACCAAATGATACTGAAGAACTCTTCCAGTGGAACTTCTAGTCTGACAGTTTTACTGAATTTTCTCAACCCTGGGCAAGTGCTATGAGAAAACTTTCCATTAAACTTTCCATTGAAAAAAGCTTGAAAACAAAAGTTTTCAACAAGAAAAAAAAGGGTTCACTGAGTTGACTGCTCTGCAAGTTCAACTGATTCAAATAGGCCTACTCTACCTGTGATTTGCTATGCTGCAGTAAGTCACAACGAGAGTAACCCCATTTGAATCAGTTAAGCTTACAGAAGAATTGATTCAGCAAAATCCCACTTCTTCAGTGGGCCTACTGTATAGACCCAGACAGTGCTGGATCTTCGGCTATAAAACAGAGAAGAGCACTGAACCCTAGAGTTGGATACGACTGGCTTTTGAGCAAGGGTGACCTTTACCTTACTGTATTTGTGTCTTATGACTGGATTTCAGCCACAGATTACTACCTAACAGCGGAGGAGGAAAGTATGTTGTTGGATTTAGCTCTGAAACACTGTGCCAACAATGAACCACAACATGAGATACCGAAGGGTATTTAGGCAACAGCAGTAAGACTGACTTGGTTAGCAAAACCAGTAATGAGTTTAAATGATGACAAGAAGCCCTTGTGTGTTTGGTGTGTCTATCTCTGGAATAGTAATTTTATATTTTTTCTGAAAGATGTAAACCATAAGCTTTTCAAATGAATTGCAATGATGTGAAATAGAGACTGAGGAGCACAAGCTCTGTACAATGAAGTCTAATAAAAAGAGTGGTACCATTTTCCCCGGGTATATGTGGAAGACTTGTGATATTAAAGAATACAGTGACTGAAGCACTCTAAAATATACTTTAGGGAGCAATGTATCAAAGATAGCCATAGAATAATTGGTTTTCTCTTCCCTTGATCTCTTCTGGTTTCCTTTTTTCTGCATTTATGGTGTCTGGCCCAAATTATATAGTTACTAGGTTGCGAGTATTGCTTTGGGAAAATATAAATAAAAGTAATGCTTCCCTTCCCCAGAGGCAATCAGCTGCTAGCTGGGAGGGGTTTATTTTATGTTCTCTTAAGAGATATTGGTGGTTGCAGATGGATTCTCACAATCTGCCAGAAAATGACTAAAAATGTATTTTTTTTAAAATGCTCGGGAATTTATAGTCTATAAATCTTCTAATTTTTGTCACCCAAACCATTTCTTTTACCCCATCTATATTTGCTTATTTCAAGTAAAACAAAGAGAAATGACTATAGCTGAACATTAATAACATTGGGGGCTAAGAATGAGGTATAAAACAGAGACACTGGAAGCATTTTTAAAATATCTGTTTTGAAACAGCTTTGTGACATATTTCACATGCATTCAGTTAATAAAACCAGCTGATTACTCTAACAATTTATCGTATGATGAACTTCAGTTGTCTGCATTAATGTTGATATACAGTAAAACCCTACTTATGAAAAAAGTCCGTTCCGTAGGCTTTTACTTATGTAAATCAAAGCAAACCCATAGGGAAATGAATCTTTATGTAACTCGAAGCAAACCCATAGGAAATCATGTAAATCTGGACATGGTTTTAGCACAAAATCATTATGTAAGTCAAATTTTATGTAACTCGAGGCATATGTAAGTTGGGGTTTTACTGTATACAGTAAGCACAAATTGTCCATCTCAAGTTCCTAGCTAGAGTTCCACATCTAGGTTTGAAATCCATTGAAGGGCTTCATCTGTGGCACTATTCAAGTCCTCCAATGTGCCTCCAAATGTCCATAAACGACATCTAAATATAATATAGTCCATGGCTTGGTCTTCTTTTTCACAGTCACATTGGGGAGAGGACTTCCACCCCCATGTGAAGAGAGTGGCTGCACATCTACCACAGCCGGGCCTCACTCGGTTCAGCATCCTCCACTGCCATCTTGGAAGGGAAAATCCAGGTGGCCATTCATAGGGATTCTTGATTATGTGATGATGGGGAATCTAAGATAGATGTTGCCAGAGTTCCATCCAGGCATCTGAGATATTGAAATGGTTATTCTGTAGGTTGATTGCAGTGTGCCAAGCACAGTGTCTCAATTTTGATTGTTGGGCTGAGGGGGCAGTTATATCAGCATGGATTGGGAGGAGAGGATTGTTTACTATTTTTATCCATACATTTAATAATGCCAGTGATCTCCTTAGTTTCTATATGTTTTTAGTTTCATATAAGCTGCTATTCTCTTTTTAAGTCAACTTCCTTAATGCTGTTTCTTATGAAACACAGTATCAAAGGAGCTGGGGTTTGAGATTTTCCCCTGCTTGATTTCTCTTTGTGAATGGCAGTGAGCACAGGAGGGTACCCTGTAGACCAGGGTTTCTCAACCTTGGACCCCCAGATGTTCTTAGACTTCAATTACCAGAAGCCTTGATCAGCACGTGCACTGATTTAGGCTTCTGGGAAAAACTGCTGTAGACCATCTTGACTGCTGACATTGTTGCTGTCAGCATTCAGGCTGCCATCTGTTATGTAAAGCTTGGCATCTTTTTTCCTGCTGACAATGTGGCACGATATTGTTCAATAATATTGGGCCATTTACTCAAATTTTGAAACATGGATACAGAAGCACAATATTCCACATTCATAAACTGGAAGTTTTATATTATTATTTTTGAAGATTTGAATTTCCTGCCATTTTAAATTGGAAGTTTAAGTGTACATACATTGCACACAGATTTGAACAGGAACTTCCCTCATGTAGAACTACCCAGTGCAAGAAAATACTAAAACATGAACACATGATCTGTACCATTGTTGCAGGAAAAGGACAAAAGCAAGGACAGCTTGCTGTGGCTGTAATCTCTGTGTACCAAAATATTTTGAAGAGCTGATTTGGATTTAATGAAATGATGAAGTAAACAGGACAGAAAATGCAACTAATACAACAGAGAAAAAGACACCCACTTTAATATCTTAGATAAATTAATGTTGCCATGTCTGCTCTGCAGCATGCAGCCTGGAAAGCAATCTTCCAATTTCCAAACCCTTTCCTTGTGTTAGGTAAAATGAAAAGCTATGTTGAATCAAGCTCCATAAACATGTTGTGTTCATGTTTTCCAAAAGAAATTCCCTTGCTTTTTGATTTTTTGAAAAAAGGGGAGAGCTGGGAATTAGCAAATAGTGTCACTGGAAACCAAGGTCCATACTATGTACAAGAAGGACAGGGAAGAAAGACAGCAAAAAACTCAATTGAAATTTTATTTTGGAAGAGAACTGCACAGATATTAGAGACAGAAATATGGGTGCTTGTTTGGTTAGAAAGGAGTTTAAAAGTTCTCCTCCTGAGTGCCAGCTAATCAGGTCTTGACTGGCAGGGCCAAAAGTTAAGACTCACCAGAGCTCACTGAAATTGCAACAGTGTATCTACATCTTAGAACCTTCCACACAAAATGTTTCACAGAATGTAAGCCTGTTCCACAAACAGCTACTGTTTTACCCTTTTGAGACACAGCACAACAGTGAGCAAATAGGAGGGCGGGGGGAAATAGCGCTTTTCCTGCTCCTCCACATAGGACCAGAGGAAATGTTTAATTTCAATATCTGATATGCTGAAGTGCTCATTAGCTCCTTCAGCAGACTGGAAGATTACACCAGAAGCAGCCTTTATTGGCCACAAGGTTCCCATATATGCCATTCCAAGCATCCACAGGTGCTGGGAATGGCATAGATGGGAGCCCACTGAAACAGATGAATTCCTTGATAGGGACTCAAAAAGTACACAGGGGGTGGGGGGGGTAACTGGGACCACTCCAGCATCCAAAAAAGTGTGGGTGCCATTTTAAAATACAGACCAGTGTAACCTCTAAACCCCACAGAGAGCAGACTTAATGCCTGTCTGGACATGCTCTGTGTTAACATTTAGTAAATACAAAACAAATTGCTGTTTTGACAGTTAGCACTGTAAACAAATGAAGGCACATATCTGTTGTGCATTCAGCCTTACAAACCACAGTGCTGTTGTCAAGTGGGGTGTGTGGGTGGACAGTCATGTTAAAAACCATTTCGTCAAAGTGTAAAGCGGATTATAACATCTGTTAATCTTTTGTGCCTGTTATAATTAGGTGCTGTGGAGGAATAATACTTTAAGGATTACTCTTGTAACACCTGTTCAAAGAACAGACAACTGAGGCTAAAAATGACACTCTGTAGGTAATGAGTAAAAAATAAGTACAGTGATACCTCATACAATGTCCAAACTTGGTTCCACAAGTTTGGACTTTATACGGATTTGGACTTTGTATGAGGCATGCAAAATCCTAGCCGCGATGCCTCATACAACGTCGTTTCCACAGAGATACATTGTACTGTAACAGCACAGACTTCAGGGCAAAGTCAAGGAAACAGACAGGAAACTGACAGAACTTTAAGAAATCATTGTCTAAAAGCTAAAAACATTACAAAAACATGTCAGACAACCCTGATTGTCCAAGAACCTGAAGAATGCTGCAAAAATCCCAGGAATGCTTCTAAAAATTCTGACGAAAAAATTCAAAAAAATCCAAAATCGTGCTCAAAACCACTCCTAAACACTCTCACACTTTGTATGAGGCAACTTTTTTCAAGGACTTAGGCGATGTTGTATGAATCCGATGTTGTATGAAGTGGACTTTGTATGAAGTATTACTGTAGTTCAAAAATACAGTGTATACATGTTGGGAAGCTTTAGTGAAGACTTTGTTTTCAATGGAACATACTGGAAGCTATTTTAATTATTTTCCATAAGTATTGGTCTTTAGTTCAAACACAATTTTCTGAGTTTTACTCCTAATATTTTATCATATAACTATTCCTTTATCTTATGAATTCATTGGATTTCTGAATCATTTAGCTGCTTTCTGTTAACAATCTTAAATTACAACCTATTTAATTTTGTGAAATCAAAAACAAAACAGCATTAATATTATGTTTTTAAAAGTCAAAAATATGAGGAAATGTAGCAGTTTTGCCTCTTAAAATGTTTGGTAAACAACACCCTCTGCTTAAAAGTTTGATTCCAATATTATCCAATTTAATACAGATCCCCTACAAGCAAAATGCACCCCCTCCCCTCTTATGAGTTCCATCCTTTTGCTCACATACTTAAGAATTATTACCTCTATAAACAAAGATACATTCCATACAGCTTGGCATATGCCTTAGTGTGCTAGATGCATATGTTAGCAACATGCTAGGGTTGCATGAGACAACATATCAAACAATTGCTAATGAACGTAGAGTGAAATGCAGCAATCACTTTCATACCATTTGGCAGATGTGTCTCTGATGCAATGGTGTGGTTGGAGTAAAAGATCAAATTCTTATACCTTCCTATGGAAACAAATCACACGTGGCCAAAGTATTCACACAACATGTAACTTTCAGCAACAAGGTTGCTTTCACTGTCTGGATATGTCAACAATATTTGCCGCTGCTATATCAGCAATGTTACAGGAGTGCTTAGAAATCCACTCTCCCTCTAGGCCTGCTCCCCTGATTGTTTAGGAATGTGCACCTGTTCTTTTAAGGCTGTCATTTATGGAAGCCAACTCAATGGCTCTGCTTAAAAATGTTTGCACTATACAGATGTATAGTGGATGCACTGTATGAAGACCAAAGGAACAAATGACCCTGGTTTTAAAAGGATTGACTGTCATATGCTGACACTGCTGTGGTTGATATCACATAGCCAAAAATAACCATCGCCTTCAAGTCTCGATGCTCATACTGTGGGAAATCTCTCTGAGCCTTCTGAGGATCACAAAGTTGGGAGGGGGGGTCTTGTAGGACATTTAGCTCAATCCATCTAGCAATATCCAGGGCCTTCTGGGTCCCAGTACACAACTGTACTAGAAAAAGTAAAGCAGAGAAGAACCCATTACTCTCTGGTACCTGAGTGCTTTGTTAAGCTTCCTTAGTGTCAAAAAGTGTCAAGACTTGTGCAAAATCAATGCTCCCTTGATTTTAGTCCATTAATTCCTATTCTTGCCTTCTTCTAAATTAGAGTCTTCCAGGTATTTGAAGGGTGCTATCATCTCTTCTTTCCATTCTCTCTTCACCAGACCCAGTTCCTTAACCTTGTTGCCATACAACAGGCTCCCTTTACTATCTACATCCATTCAAATCCACATTCTCAGGGTAAGGTGCTTCAAGCAGGAGATAATATTCATGTAGAATAAAATGCAATTACAACTGCTCATTGCGTGGGGTCTATGTTTCCATTAAAGCAAACTAAAATTCCAACTTTAAATTTGTTTCTATTGAATTCAACCATGTTTTTCACTCTATCAAGTTTTGGCCTCTTGATCCTGAGGACAGTGATATCAAATCTTACTTTCCTATCATACCTCGGATGCCAATGTTACACCATAGGTCCCCGTTTGGGATGTAACTAAAAATCTTCATCTGAAATATTCACAATACAAGATGTTAAATTGGCACATGGACCTAGGAGCTGCATGGAAACAAGTAGAAAGAGGGACACATTTCATTAAACCTAGATTATGAGATATAGACCAGCCCATTGTGTTTACTATGGGAAATTAACACTTAGTACCAGTGTAGTGGTAGCAAATATAACTGATACGCAAAGCAAAGTGAAGTAGGGGTGAAAGAATGAAGATATTAATTCTGGTTTAAAAGTAAAAATTATTTTCTCAGTACTCTGTAAAGTTAAACAGATCAGATTGACCTATCGTACAGAACTGATGACTAAGTAAACAGAAGGCTTTGTGTCCACAAGCTCAGCACAGTTTGTACAGCTGACAGGGAACCGTAAATAATATATGATGTGACATGAGACATGTTCCTTATATGACATGATCTAAATAACAGTTACTGAATGTTCTAACCTGAACTTAATGAAATGTCAGAAGGTTAATTAATAATTTTGGCTTACCCCATAGTGATGAAATGTGTAGAAGTTTCCAAATTTTATGCTATAAAAAGATGTCTCTGAAAATGTATATTCATTCAGGGATTAATTAACTTGATAAAGCGTTCCTGAATCTGTTTGGCTAAACAATATTAATAAAACTCCTAAATCTGTCTTAGTGTGTGGAATGCGATTTTGTCTAGTTCAGTATTCCATAACAAAAGAACCACTCTATATTTTGGCAAACAAACATGTTTTAGAAAATGGTTTTTAGAGGCATCCCAAACAGATCAGCTCTCAGACTTGAAATAGGGTCACCCTTGCTCAAAAGCCAGTCATATCTAACTCTAGGGTTCAGTGCTCATCTCTGTTTATAGCCAAAGAGTCAGCACTGTCTGCATCTGCAGACGTTTCTGTGGACATGTAGCAGGCATGCATGCACGGAACACTGTTTACCTTCCCACTGAAGTGGTACCTTTTTATCTACTTGCAATTTCTTGCTTTAGAACTGTTAGTTTGGCAGGAGTTGGGACAGAGACAGGCGCTCACTCCATCGTGCAGTACTCAGGTCTCGAACTGCTGACCTGCTGACCTTTCAGTCAGTGTCTTAACCACTTGAGCCACTACTCCTTTAAAAGCTACAGCCATGAAAAAAATTCAAAACAAATAACGCTTCAAGATGAAAAGGCTTAAAATAGTACAAACATACTGTGAATTTCTTAGAAAAATACAACTCTTCAAAATCCTCCTACATCTCTGTTATGCTTATGTTGCCATGTATTCATTAACTCTACTTATTTTGTATTTTCTCAGTGTCACAGAAAAGAAAGGGGGCACACAGACACTGCTGAATTTAATAATTTAGATAAGGTTGAAGCCTTGTAATCAATTAGTACTCTCAAAGAAAATAATTTGTGATGCTGATTTCCAGCTGCATAGACCCATTATGTGTATGCACCACCCAGGCCTCATCTGACTGGGAAAACAGACAGGATCCTTAAGTGGAAAGTCTATCAAAAAAAAATAAAGCAGGGCTCAACCAAAACATTTGTTCTCCATATGTTTCACCACAAATGTCTATTTTTCAGCAACATAATGTTTATCTCCTGTTTTGTTATCCAAGCTGTTTTGCTATAGAAGTCACATTATTCACAGCTCACAGGCAATTTCTCTGACAATGTTCAGCACCTTCTGCCCACAGCCCAGGCCATATTGGAATTGACACCTTATTGCAGGGATTCCCAACCTGTGGCCCGTGGGCCGGATGTGGCCTGTGGCACCATTTTATGTGGCCCTCCACTGCCTCCACCAAACCAGGAAGTGCCATGTGGTGGAGGAAGGGCAAAATGGCCATCCAGCCCCCATAGCTGTCTGAGGGAACGTGACCCAGCCCCCGGCTTTAAAAGGTTGAGAACTCCTGCCTTATTGCCAGTGTAAAAAGAATCAGCACAACAAATGGACCAACACTGGGGATAAAATACCCCTTTATAGATGGTGGCTACTTCCCGCCTCACCCTCTTTAACTGCATTGGAGAAACAAATCTTTCTCTCTCACGTGGGGCCTGTATGCCTTGTTCCTTTTGTGGTGCTGCCACATGGCCCTGACCTGGTGAGTAGTGGTTCAATCTAAGCACACTGCACATTGTTTGGTCCTGCCAAAGGGCCCCAAGTGCAGCCGGCCTCTTTGAATTGGCAAGGGAAGAACTAATGTTCACCCTTGCTGGGCCTTTTTCTTTGAGAGCAGTTTCGCTTTCACTTTGCTTGCCTACGCTGGCTGGGGCCTTTACTTGGGTGGGGTCCACCCTTGGGGTATCAGTGAATCAACTGCCATACTGCTACCCAAGGATTGTGAGTTCTATTCTTGTCCAGGGGTCGGGTTTATTCGGCATCCCTTCCTTCCTAGGCTGATAACATTGGTTAAACTGCTGTCCTGCAGCTGTTGGGTTGTGAGTTCCCTCCATCCCGGATTCAGGTTGACTCAGCCTTCCATCCTTCTGTAGGGGTAATCTGAGTACCCAGTATATGGGGGCACAATGTTAATTAACTGTTAATTGCCCTCAGAGTTCACTAGTGCTGTGGGGAAATACATAAGTGTGATTGTGTTGCGTTGATTTAAGTCTGCTATTAGCATGTAGGATCAGCTTTTCCTAGTGTTTTCATGCAGATATGGTCTCCTCTGGCATCTTGGGGGTCTTAATGTCCCTATGGCATGGCCCTGCTCCAGGCTCGGTGCATGCCTGGGATTTAGTGTTTCCACTCCCCCCCAAGTATCTGGGTTGGCTCTGCTTCTCCGCCTCGTGGTGAGTGACATGAGAGCACACTATCAATCTCCACTGCTCTGCTCACTGCTTCCCCTGAACCCTGACTACATGTGCCTGTATAATACTGTGGGTTTCTTATTGTGCGTACCCCCTTCTCCCCCCCCCCCAATATGTGGGCAGTTCCTGCTGGTGCCTTCTCTTTTCTTTCAGGTCCCCAGACTCTGCTTAAGACATGGTTCCTGTCGTTGCCGCAGCCTGCTGTGTCGCAGTTTTGTCCCACAGTGCTTCTGCTGGGGGCGTGCATCTCGGCTGTGAAAGGGTGCAATTTTCGTCCTGTTTCCGCTCACTGCTGGGCATCTCACTGTGAAGATGACACAGTTCTTTCCTGTTGATCTTCATATTGACCATTTCACTGTGCGGTGCGTCCACTGATGGTATGCATATCATAGGTGGAATGGCACATTTTTGAACTCAAGAAGGTGAGGCCTGCTCTGGTGGACCTCCTTCCATGAGATGGACTGAGGTGCCCCTGCCTCCGTTCTTCTGTTTTTCTTGCGGTGCATCCGCTGGTGGTATTCATCTCATAGGTGGGATGGCACATTTTGTTATGAAATCACGAAGGCGAGGCCTGCACTGGTGGACCTCCTTCCATACGATGGACCAAGGTGCCTCCCTTGCCTCCATTCTTTTCCTCTCATACCTGACAGCCATGGACTGGTCTTCTTTTGCTATGCTATGTGCCCAATTCTACCATCCCAGTGGCTAGGGCCTCCAGCCACTCCATAGGTTCATTGCCTTTTTGCCTCAATTTGCTCCATCCATTGAACTGGGGCCTCCAGCCCAGTAGGTCGGTCTGGGGTGGGGTGGGGCTCAGTCATTGGCTGTACCCCATGTGGTGGGTAGTGCAGGTGATTTTAATCAGAATGGCCTGTTTAGTTATTCGGTTTGGGTCTCAGGTAATTTGGGACTTCCGACAGCACTTTCACTTGGGGTGTCTCATGGCTGTCGAATAGCTGCAGACCTGGGACAGCTGATCAGGAAGCTTTGCCAGCTTCCTGGGCATATAGCTTGGTCCTACTGTTGGGCACAGTGCTGGCCTGCCTGCGGAGCTTTTCTGCTGTCTCTATTATCATGCACCCGCACTACTTAGTCCCCAGTGCAATAGTTTGCAACAACTTATTTTGGCTTAATAAAGTGGGCCTTGTTTAAACCATGACATGTGTCTGTCTCTTCACTCGGGGGTGGCGGGCAAAGGCTTTATGACAATATCTCCGAATTCTCCTCCTCAACCCCCACTCCCCACCCAGCATCTTGATTAATTTATGTAAGTATCAGAAAATAACCCAAGTAATTGAGATATTTGTAGGCTACATGAAACACACAGTTAAGCAATGCACAGATGCTTAACTGCAAATGCTGTGGGTAATTTTATTTTTATGTTTTCCATTGTATTCCATTGTACAGAGTAAAAGGCACTGCTTCCTTCAAACCACATTACCTTTGATTTTCATTGTAAGATTTTCAATTTCTAGCCTTAACTGAATTCAGAAGTACTTTCAGGTGCAATATAAGTTTCATTGTTGCCTATTGGATTTTATGTATTCAGTAGTGCAATACATATTTGCTTTAGATCTAACATTTTCAGCTGGTAGAATCCCTGTAAAATGTAGGATTCTAGCATTGCAGAACTTTGTGTCAATACTCCCTTTTCCAGTGGTCAAAGAAAATTGGGAAGGACTTTAATATTTCTCTTTCTTTCCTATCTGCTTTCTCCATGCTTCTCCTTTCCAATAGTCCTACAGTATTGCATTTTTCTCCTACCACCAGTTCTGAAGCAAAAAGCCACTTTAAAATTTCACTTGTTTTTCTTCCTCTTTTTCTGGATAGCTCAACCACTATTATATTCTATTAACTATACAAAATATTTTATGGAAAGTTTGATCTTGCTTCAATTGATTTTCCCAAAATACCTTACAGGGACACATGGCATTCTGGAGTTTACATAAAAAAATAACATCTTGTTACACCTGCTTGGGATCAGTTTATTTTGGTTTTAAATTTCAGGTTTTAACCTGCTTTTTCAAGCAGACAATAACCTTTCCTTAGGAATAAACCAAAGTTGCAGTGGGAATGGTTTCACCAGTAGAAATGCCCAGATAACCTAATATTTGTGTAAAATTCTCCTGGTCATCTATGATCCAGAAGGGTTTGTTCTCTGAATCAGTTCTGTAACCACCCTTCCATGTTATGTGCAAAAACTGGGAAAGGGAATGATACAAATTTATAGAACTATAAAATTCCATTTAGGCCTTTTTTGCAGGGGGGACATAACCCCAGGGGAGGCCTGATCAGAGAGTATTTCTTGAACCTAGAGTATAAAGATTACAGAGCCTTTAAAAATAATTAGAACAGGGGTGGGCAAAATGCAGCCCTCCAGATGTTCCAGGACTTGTAAATTCCAACATTCTTTTCCCATGACTATGCTTGCTAGATCGCTGGGAGCCCAACAACATCTGGGAAACCACATTTTGTTCACCCCTGGTTTAGAGATATGTGTCCTGAGGGTAACACTTTGCTTGGATTTTATGCCTGACCAAATAATCATTGAGTCAAGGAAGAATTTCCTATCTACTTTTACCACTGCTATTCAAGCTTTCTGTTGCCAGGAAACATCTCCCATAAACATGCCTGCTGAAGAATCCTTGAACACTGTTCAGTGTTACGAAGCATGTTCCAGTGAATCAACATGGATATTGCAGCAGACTTTTATAATAATTTATATCATAAATAGTCATATAGCATTAGTCTTATGAAAAAATAAAAACAAGTTAGTCTTATACAGGTTATGCAACTATTTACAGTACAAGATAGACTATGATTCTCTGTAGCTAACTCAGACATATAACAGCTGTCTGTTCAAGAGTACTATGTCCAAAATGTATCAAGTGTCATACATATGCTATGGTGTATTACACATTGCTCAAACATTTCAATTGTGCATACAAACATATGTAATACCTTGTGCCTCAGTACCTAAGAAAGAATGTTGTGCATCTGTGGTGTAGATAGCCCATGGTGCTTTTATGGCAAATTGTATGGCTGTTTGTCAATGTTGTACTACTATGTCAGACAAATTTTAACTCTTTCTTTTGGCTGGTGCTAACAGATGAGTTCCCCTTGAGGATTGTTGCCTTGCCATGGTAAGGGGGCTTTTGTGGTGTAAAGAGGCTGTGGGCTATGCCAGACAGACTCTGGAGGATGGCGAACAAGAAAGTCTGGCATGATGTGGTCCATGAGGTCATGAAGGATCAGATTCAACTGTGTGATTGAACAACAAATCAGATCTGTTTCTGTCTATCTTTATGAAACGGATTTGCATGAATGATCTACAAGTTATATTTTGTCCTCCCTTTTCTAGAAATTCAGGGTCTAGGGAAACATTAGACAGTTTCTACACTTCAACCATTTCTTGACTCTTCTTTTTATGTCAAATAAGGCTATGGGTGAGTGGGATCATGGTATCAACTGCCTATAGCAAGACATCCAATGCATTTGCTTACTAGGGTAGCTGTATATAGCACTCTTTAGGGTGAATGGGAACTCCGATTGCCCAAGATTTCTGACTGTGGCAGAAAACGTCACATCTAACTTTTATGGTTACAGATTACATTTTATACACTTGATAACGATATGTCATTCAACATCACTATAATCCAGGTCTATGCCCCAACCACTGGTGCAGAGGAGGCTACAGTCATCCATTTCTATACAGACTTACAGTACCTTCTTGAACTGACACCAAAAAAAGATGTCCTTATCATCATAGGAGATTGGAATGCCAGCGTTGGAAAAAAGTAATTGGAATAACAGGCAAGTTTGGCCTTGGAAGACAGAATGGAGCAGGGCAAAAGATAATAGAGTTCTGCCAAGAGAATGCACTGCTCATAGCAAATACCCTCTTCCAACAACATAAGAGGCAACTCTACACATAGACATCACCAGATGGCCAACATCAAAATCAGATTGATTACATACTCTGCAACAAAAGATGGAGAAGCTCTATACAGTCAACAAAGATGAGACTTGGAGCAGACTTTGGCTCATATCATGAGCTACTGATTGCCAAATTCTGTCTTAGATTGAAAAAAATAGGGAAAACAATTAGGCCATACAGGTATGACCTAGACAACATCCCTAAGAAATATACAGTGGAGGTGTGGAGTAGATTTAATGGATTAGATTTGATAAACAGAGTACTTGAAGAATTATGGACGGAGGTTCCTAACATCATATAGTACGAATACAGGAACACCACAAGGATGTGTGCTTAGCCCACTCCTTTATATTCTCTATACATTTGACTGTGTCTCTGTCCACCCTAGCAATAGGATTGTCAAATTTGCAGATGACACAACTGTGATCGGGCTCATCTCTGATAAGGAGGGTGAGACGGCCTATAGAGATGAGGTGGAGCAGTTGACAAAGTGGTGTAGAACCAATAATCTGCTCCTCAACATAATGAAAACAAAGGAGCTTGTGGTGGATTTTAGGAGGCAGAGAACCAGTGTCCAGTCACTTTTGATTGACGGAACCTGTGTGGAGAGGGTAGCGACATTCAGATTTCTGGGCATTGAGATACAGGAGGATCTGTCCTGGAGTGCCAACACAAGAGGGCTTGCGAAGAAAGTGCAGCAGAGACTGTATTTTTTGAGAACTCTAAGGAAAAACCATCTTCCACAAAAGCTGCTGCTTTCCTTTTATCGCTGCGCTATTGAGAGCGTGCTCACTTATGACTTATGTGTGTGGTATGGGAGTCGTACTACCTGTCAAGTTTTGGGAAATTTCTGTCAAACCCCCGTATTTTACACTCTTTCCCACCGTCATCCCATATTAGTTAGACTGCAATTAGATTGGAGTTAGACTGGAGGCCAGCACAGGATAAGCATAGCTGTCCAGTTTACTGTTTTGGCCAGTAAATTTCCCTTATTTGACAGAAATTTCCCGAAACTTGACAGGTATGCTCATCGGGATAGGATAATGTTGCACAGAATTATTAAAACAGTGGAGAGTATCGGCTGTCCACTCTCCATTTTAGAACAAATTTACACCATCAGGTGCCACAGAAAAGCATTAGATATAGTAGGAGACCCATCGCATCCTGGCCACTGCTTCTTTGAGCTTCTGCCATCGGGACAGAGATATAGAACAATGAAGGTAAAAATGAGCCATCTCAAGAACAGTTTCTTCTCCAGAGCAATTTTGGCCTTAAATGGAAATTCTGGACTCTGAAGTCATCTTATCTTTTTTTAAATTTTTAAATTATTAAATTTTTATATTTTTATATTTTTAATTGGTGTTTCTGTAGCTGTTTTAAATTAAAGGGGTATGCGTTATTTGAGTTGCTATATAGCAACTGAGAAATTTCATTCTTCCCGCAAGGGGACAATGACAATAAAGATTTATCTACCTACCTACCTACCTATCTATCTATCATATAGGAGGCAGCAATTAGAACAATACCAAAGGAAAATAAGTGCAAAAAAGCAAAGTGGCTGTCTAATGAGGCTCTTCAAATAGCTGAAGATTAGGAAAGAAAGAAAGCAAAAAGCAAAGATGAAAGAGAAAGATTCATTCAACCGGATACAATTTTAAAAAAAACAAGGAGAGATAAGAAACCTTCTTAAATGAACAGTTCAAAGTAATAGAGGAAAATAACAGAAGGGAAGGACTAAAGATCTTTTCCCCCAAAAAATGGGGAAATCAAGGGAACGTTTAAAGCAAAAATGTCCATGATAAAGGACAAAAACAGTAGAGATCTAATTGATGCAGAAGAGATCAGGAAACAATGGCAAGAATATACAGAACTTTATAAAAAGGACCTCAACGTCCCTGACAACCACAGTGATGAGATCAATGACCTTGAGCCGGACATTCTGAAATGTGAAGTCAAGAAGGCACTAGAGAGTATTACTAGCAAGAAAGCTAATGGAGATGATGGTATTCCAGTTGAATTACCGAAGGCCCTAAAAGAAGATGCTATTAAAGTGCTGCACTAAATATGCCAGCAGATCTGGAAAACACAGCAGTGGCCACAGGATTGGAAAAAGTCAGTGTATGTTCCAATTCCAAAGAAGGGCAATGCCAAGGAATGTTCAAATTATCAAACAATTGCACTCATCTCACACGCTAGCAAAGTCATGCTCAAGATCCTACAAGCTAGGCTTCAGCAGTACATGGAGCAAGAATTTCCAGAAGTACAGGTTGGGTTCTGAAGAGGCAGGGAAACTAGAGACCAAATTGCAAACACTCACTGGATCATGGAAAAAGCAGGGGAGTACCAGAAAAAAGACTACTTCTGTTTCATTGACTACACCAACGCCTTTGACTGTGTTGACCACAATAAACTGTGGCAAATTCTTAAAGAGATAGGAATACCAGACCACCTCAACTGTCTTCTGGAAAAGAAGTACAACAAGGCTGCATATTGTCACCCTGTTTATTTAACTTGTATGCAGAATACATCATGCGTAATGCAGGGCTGGATGAAGCACAAGTGGAAATTAAGATTGCTGGGACAAACATCAACAACCTGAGATATGCAGATGATACTACCCTAATGGCGGAAAGTGATGAAAACCTAAAGAGCCTCTTGATGAGGGTGAAAGTGGAGAGTGCAAAAGCTGTTCTGAAACTCAACATTAAAAAAACCAAGATCATGGCAACTGGCCCCATCACTCCCTGGCAAATAGAAGGGGAAGAAATGGAAGTGGTAACAGACTTTACTTTCCTGGGATCCAAGATCACTGCAGATGGTGATTGCAGCCATGAAATAAAGAGATGCTTACTTCTTGGGAAGCAAGCAATGAGAAACCTGGGTAGCATAATAAAGAGTAGAGACATCACCCTGTCTACAAAAGTCCACATAGTCAAAGCAGTGGTATTCACAGTAGTAATGTATGGCTGTGAAAGCTGGATCATAAGGAAGGCTGAGCACAGAAGAATAGACACCTTTGAATTGTGGTGCTGGAGAAGACTCTTGAAAGTCCCCTGGACTGCGAGGAGAACAAATCAGTCGATCCTGAAGGAAATCAACGCTGACTGCTCATTGGAAGGACAAATACTGAACATGAAGCTCAAGTATTTTGGCCACCAAATGAGAAAAGAGGACTCACTAGAGAAGGCCTTGATGTAAGGAAAGATAGAAGAAAAAAAGAGAAGGGGCACCAGAAGATGAGGTGAATAGATGGCATTACTGATGCACTGGGCGTAGATCTGAATGGGCTCAGGAGGATGGTGGAAAATAGAGGAGCCTGGTGCACGATGGTCCATGGGGTTGCGAAGGGTCTGACTCAACTGTGTGACTGAACATCAACAAAAAACAATGTGTCACATAAAAGGCAACCCATTTCACAACCCACTTTCACAGAAAGCCTATATATTTCACTACAAAATGATACAAATCCTCCTCTCTAACCAAATCATTTTACTTAAAAATGAGAAAGGACTGACTTTTACCAGAAAAACTCATGGGACTAGGGTGGCCACTTACACATTACCAAAAAGGAAGACCATCTGCCCTAAAGGTGGCAAATGGCCATTTTACCTGGGAATGCAGCCTCAGGCTGTAGAAAATGTAAAAAACAGTCCTTAGCCCCAATGAGGTCTGCCACCCCTGCACTGGGATGGCTCTATGTTTTTGATCCAAAGTTTGCATCAAGTTCCTACTAGTTTCAGATCACAAACTCAAAGAAGGGATCTGTCTGTACAAGGCTCTCTTCCTTATATGAACTCAGCAAACAAACATGTTAATCCATTATGTCTATCAACAATAAAATCTTTGGGATTTCCCCATTTGGAGGGATTAAACATTTCAATCAACGAAAACCAGAAGCAATCTCCTCCAGCCAGGTTTTCAGTAGTCTAAAAATAAAAGGAACAGAGACCCAAGGAAAATGAAACAGGAGTCTGAAATATTAAAATTTGATATTTATTTCAAAACTACTTCTTATACAGAAGAAAGGAATGAAAGTATATGAAACACATAATAAGAAATGTGAGTAAATTTTGGTCTCTGCCTCTGATAAAGACAGCTGTTGCATCAGAGCAGTTAATTCTCACAATTTTGATATTAGTTTCTATAGTTACAATTTTAACTATCTTTAAAGTAACTAAAATCTTTACTTCTTATATGATTGAAACACACCTGAGTGCAAAAAAACCTTTATTCCCCTGCTCTCTTGGCAACATCACAAGGTGCAGCACTACTCTGTCCCTGGATTATGTGACATTTCACCTACACCATTTCATAAGGCTACACCCATAATTAAATAAGTAACTAAAGAGGCAAAATTACATTGCAAAAAGAGTGAGGTTATCCTCCATTAAGATAAATAGTAGTCCATACCTTTGTTATTGAGAAAAAGAGTTACTTATAGTTAATTTTATCTAGATATGTCCAGTCTCTACTAATTCTGTTTAATGAGAAGGGATGGGAAGGCATTGAAGAAGGCAATGTCAGCCACAAGTGAGCTCTCTGCTAGAATTCCATAAGGACTTTCTCAGATGTTTGTTGAAGGTTAATGCCCATGGGAATACACCTTAGACAGACTTAAGATCCATACTGAACTACCATCCTACATTAAATCTGTAAAGGTTCTGCAAGACTTGCCCTGGGGTGCCAGCGAAGATGAAATAACAACTAAACCTCTTCCTCTTTCCTACATGCCCTCTGGATTATACATCTTCCTTTGTAATTGTCTTGGATAATATATGCTGAATATTTTGATGTTCTAGAATGCAAAGTAGAAAAAAAATCCAGTTGTTCCTTCTGCAAAGGTTAATGCAATTGATTATCCCTTAGTTGTATCCTTCTATCTATTTTTGTCTTTTTGTTTTGTTTACTATCATTCTATCTAGTTATTGATAAAGTCAGCCAAATGATAAACACCAGTTCTCAGTGTAAAAGACTTTAACTAACATAGTTACAAGCATGCTATGATGCTTTAATTTTCAAACATCTAACTTTTCAAAACTTGCACTGTAGATCAAGCCCTAGCCTCTATTTTGTAAGTTTCATTCTATCAAAGCAGACAATACAGCTGTGAGATCCTACTTCTAATTTAATCCAAGCGTTAATACAGAAACCACATGGGGTTGGTAAGCATTTTCATGTTCTTTACTTAGCTGATGACAAAATATTTGTGATAATACTAGGCTTAAAGAAGTACAGCACCTAGATGGAACAACTGGCCTGGAAAAAAACATTATTAAAATGCAAACAGAAATTCAGATTCAAATTCTCACATTTCCAGCATTCCTGTTTTATGAATAAATGCATAAAGCATTTATTTTAGAACATACTGTAACGCTCCCTAGCAGTAACACATTTTTTCCTGATACAATTGAAAGCAAACTCTAGCATTATGATAAACATGGTAACACTTGAAGAAATAAATCTGTGCAGTTATCATAGAATGTTAGAACAGAGGAGTCATTCCCAATACTCATAATAAAAACTAACCATTACACCAGCCCCTTACTTTTGGGTGTTCAGTCAAAACATTCTCCAGTAATAGGGAAATCCAACCCATACTGTCCAGAAATCTCTTCACTGGATGCTGTGTTTATTTACCCAGCCTTACTCTGCTGAGGAGTACTGGCTTAATGTTTAAGACTTTTGCCAAGAGCAGCACTGAAGTCCTACTGTAACTGCAGACATAAAGTTAGGCTTTTTGTTGCTCTCTACTTGCAAATACAAGCTCTGTGGACAAAGTCCCAAATAACATCACAAGCAGCTGCTTATTGTTGAGTCTTTATTAACTGGCTGTCAAAAGAAAAAGGAAAAAGAGGAACTTGTGAGGCTGGAGTGTCCACCCTGAAGCACAAACTGGGAGTTTAGGAGGAATTTCACTTATACATATGTAAATACTTGTGATTATCTAAACTATGCTTTCTTTAGGACCATGAAGCCAAGTTTCCATAAGAATCATATCCTTGCCAATCTCAAAATGAAATGAATAAAAGGGCAAGGGGTCTAAGGGGGGGGGGGAGTTACTGTATTTATTTACTTATTTATTTGATTCCATGCTTCTAGTATGACTCTGTGTATATTAATATGATATAGATGCATAGATGAGCCCTGGACAGATATCAGGATTGGTTGGATATTTAAATCCTTCAGAAGAATGAAAAAGTTTCAGGGTTACTGTATTTTATTAATCACACAGAGATATCTAAATGGACTGTAAGATTAATGTCTCTGGATCAAACTTCATTGTGTATTTAATATTTAATAATACACTAAGTTATATTGAGTAGATAAAACAGCAAGCAATTTGGGTCTGTAATCCTAAGTATACTTACTGTATATGCCAATATAAACTGTTTGACAATCAAGGGGACTTTCTTTCCACTAAAGAGGGAGTAGATCAGGCTGAAAGCAACAAAGACAGTCATTCAGCTCGTGGTAGCTGGTAAAACAAGAAAGTAGTGGCCTTTCACTTCTCAGACTTGGATTGGGACGAGATGCCAATTTTAAGTGTGAAATCGGTCTAACAATTTATAGTTTTCAAAAAGACTACTGTGTTCATGAGAGAGATATTAGCATTCTTGTCCGCAGAATGTTTTTTCAAAGAAAGGCCTTGTGACAAGGCCATAAGAAATCTGTGCTTACTTGCCCTAGAAATTGATCTTTTCAAAAAAAATGACTGAGATCACTGCAAGGGCAACTTAAGGGAAGTCCTACTGTATGTAGTAATATCTACACCCTGTTGATAGAGTAAATATGGGGAGGAAACTCCAGTAACAAGAAATGCAAAGCATTTTAAAACAATCAGAACTTGCAAACTCAACAAAACAGAAGGATAACAAAAATTAAATCTGAAACTTTGTAGCAGTGTCTAGCTTTTCCCCCCAGAGCTTTGGAAACCACTGCAAGCCAGTTTTTGGTGAAGTGAGCCGATTGTGCGGGTTGCTAACTCAGGAGACCTGGGTTCACAAATCCATGCTTTGCCATAGAAAGTCACTGGGTGAGGTTGGCAATGATAAACATATCACATGCCTTGGAAACCCTATTGCCATGAGCTAGAACTGACTTGGAAGGAAATAACAGTAACATGACTTTGCAGTTCCATAGTTCAGACATCATGGAAAAATATGGTTTAAGAAACCAAAAAGTATCTGAAGCAAGACAAGCAAGCTGAAGAATGAAAGAAAAGATCAGATACTTTAGTTTATTGCTGCTTCATAGTCCAACAAACCTTGCTCCAGCATCTGAATTGGGCTTTTGTTGTCTAGCAAGATGTCATTTTCTGATCATGTTATGAATTTCAGACAGATGACAAACCCCCAGCTCTCTACAAACAGGCTTGGCTTGCCCATTAGTCTTTTGTAAGGTAAAGGTCGCCCTTGCTCAAAAGCCAGTCGTATCCGACTCTAGGGTTCAGTGCTCATCTCTGTTTATAGCCAGTGCTGCCTGCATTTGCAGCCGTTTCCGTGTACTTGTGGCAGACATGCCTAGACATTGGAGTGCACGGAATGCTGTTTACTTTTCCACCGAAGTGGTACCTATTCTTCTTTTGTGTCTAGGCCAGATGTAAGACTGACAAAATGAAAACACCTTTTGGGTGAGTTCATACTTCAGTTCTTTTCACCTGACCTAGTGTGAGAAAGATTAGCTGGCAACACAAGGGTATGTCTGATTGTGTTTCAAAAATACCACAATCTTTGAGGAAACTCTTTCTCTGTACCCCACCTATTTATCTACTTGCAATTTCTTGCTAGGTTGGCAGGAGCTAGGATAGAGACAGGTACTCACTCTGTCATGCAGTACTCAGGTCTTGAACTGCTGACCTGCCGACCTTCCAGTCCTGAAGTTCAGAGTTTTAGCCACTAAGCCACTGCAGTCCCTTCAGTCATTTATAGTGCATTGTAATTTTATGATTGTTCACTCAAAGGTGAGCTTCACTGAGTTCATTTTCGGCTCCATACCATGTAACATTCAGTCGGAAGGCATCCGAAAGAAGGGGGGGAGAGGCAATCATTTTCTGACCAACTAATTCTAAACTTTAGAAAATGTTTGTATGCCATGTGAAAACATAAATAAACAAATCTAATATGTATTTCATAACTTATACTTGGCATATTGTTATTGTTATTGTTATTGTTATTGTTATTGTTATTGTTATTGTTATTGTTATTGTTATTGTTATTGTTATTGTTATTGTTATTGTTATTGTTATTGTTATATTAATTGGACTTGTATGCTGCCAACTTGACAATGTGACTCAGGACAGCTCACAACAATTCCACATGTAATACATTCTACATATATTGCAATACAGTAAAACAAGATACAATTGGCATATAATAATAGAAATAAACCACAGTATCAAAAAATCACATAAATCAAAACATCACAAATCAAGTACCATCATAAAACATTTAAAAAGTCATTCATTTCAACAAGTCGCCCACAAAAGAGTCCAAGGCCTAAAAGTCCAAGAAGTCCAGGCTGGCCAGGGGGCGATATCTGCCACCACCCCACCCCAACATCCAAGTCCATGGTCAAGTCCACGGCACCAGCCAGCATAAGAACTCCACCACACCAGGGGCCCTGCCACCGGCCCCTGTGTAGCCGAGCCACCCATTCTGCTGCTACCCACTCCGCCTATAATTCCCTTCCCTATAATTTTAGTTTTGTAGCATTTCATTTACCTGTAAGGGGAAGACAGGCTTCATAGGTCTCCTGAACCAAATGAGCATTTTGCTTACTATATGACATCCTTTAATTTCATTGTCACACCTGCTCTCACTATCTATTAGTTTTATTTTGTTAACTGCAGTTGCATCCCACCTGTCTTACAATAAATTCAAAGTATAGTACATGGCTCATCTTCTACCCTCCCAAAAGTTCTAGAAGGCAGGTCAGGCTGAGGAAGAGCCATTGGTACAAAGAATTGTTGTGCTCTGTGGGAGTGTGACCTGTGTCACTGTGACTCCCACAACCGTTTGGCTCTGACCTGGTGGAAGTCACTGTTGTCCTCAGTGAAAACTCCACTACCACAGGAGCTCTGACCTGAATTTTGAGCTACATTTTGTTTTACATTCAAAACTGAAACATTACACAAGAGCTCCAACAAATTTTGCCTCCATTTGTTGTTGAACATTTATCTCCTATTTTAATTTCAAGACCTCTGAACTGTCTTCTCTCAAGAAATGGACCACATGGAAATATATCTAAATAAATTAGCCACATGTTTTTTTTTAAAAAAATCAAGATTCACTTATGTATCCTTCTCACTATGCTAGGATTGTGTATTTGTCTTCATAGAACTCGAGTAAGTTCATAATGTGTGTTTGACAAAGCAACCTTACAATATTAATGGAATACTTTCCAGAACAAATGTGCCACAAAGGTGATAAGTAACCTTAAAGGTATAAATAGATTTCCAGTTATACCAATATTTTAGCTCCTAATCCAGTCATTTGAGCTATGAGCTTAACTGAATTGAAATATTATTGCTCTGAGTTCTTGGTGCCTTTGCCTGGAAAAGTAGATTTTGATCCTTCTAAAAACAACTTATATATAATTGCAGTTGGTTGGCTTCAAGCATACGGACTTCATCACAGACAGTTTGGAAGTCAAAACCAAATGATCTGAATCAAACTTTGGTGTAGCAAACTTGTTGTCGTGCTACACTGGTACAGAACTTTTCAACTACTGTACTGGTAATTTTTCACTGCAAGGCTTTGTTAAAAGTACAGCTTTGTGTCCGGTGGGGCAATTAAACTAGAATCTGAAAGAAGATATTTGTGGAACGAAGAACCAATTAGCACAGTGAGAAGCAGCTGACAGAGAGTTCACCACCCTTGCCAATCTGGCAGATTTATTTGGACTTGTTGCTGCTGTTGCTGTAATACACTTCATATGCCTGACAGTCATAAAAATCCTCATTTGGAGGATCCTGAGAGATAGAAAGCAAAATGTTGACATTTTATGCATATATGTTTTTAAAAGCCCACAATTTTTGCACAGAGCCAGTGATCTCTTACACCAGCTGGGAGTAGATAGATTTGTGTGCCAAAGCTTTAAAACTAATTTACACAAACATCACATTTTCTCTTATTCCAGCTAATCCTTAGTCCTGAGATTGTTTTTTTCCTTCCTTCCTGGAGAACTAGAGACACAAAAGCTATTTCCTAAGATTCCATTCAGCATCCTGAGTCCTAGTGCCCTTAATTAAACCAAAAAGTGATACTTTGTTTATAAAACATACAAAGGGAGGGAGGGAGGGAGGATGGATGGATGGATGGGAGCAGTGGTGGGATTCAATTTTTTTTTACTACTTACTCTGTGGGCATGGTATGGTGGACGTAGTCAGGGGGAAAGCCCTGCATTATTTCAAAACATGGATGGGCGGGAACAGCCAGAATTTCTGCTACTGGTTCTGGGACAAACCTGCTGAATCCTACCACTGGATGGGAGTCATTAGACTCCTGACAGTAGTTATGCTTATACTTTTAAAACTTTCTATATTCATTTCACAGAATTCCATAATTTAAAATTATGGATCTTTATGAAATATATATAAAGTTTAAACAAATTAAAATGTTAAAATAATTAGACTATTTTTGACTATTTGTACTGTCAGTGTGTGATTCAGTAAGAACAGAGACAAAACCATCTTTCTCAGGAGTTCTATAATCACGATGCCATTATACAAAGCTGGTTGTATACCCACTTCCATGGATTCTCTGGAAGGAGCTCTAAAGAAGATTGCAAATTATGGGTCAGTTCATACAGTGTAGGCTGGCTAAATAACTCAGTGAGTTAGGTCACCCCTTCCAATATTTTTTCTGACCGTTCCATTTTCCTTCCTGTTGGACAATTCATGAGGGACTGAGTAAGAGACAGCTGGCTGGGTAGCTCAGTGGTCAATGTAGGGCCAGCAGGTTGGGAGTTCAATTGTCCACAGTGCCTCCTAGGAGAAAAGCCAGTATGTGTAGCCTTGGGTAAGCTGCATAGTCACAGGGCATCTCCCTAGAGCAGGGAAACAATTTTTGATTACTGTACTTTATATCTAGACTATCCTGGAAGAGATTGCCATAAATCAGAATTGACTTGACAGCACATAATTCATTATTCATAAGGACTGGTATGGTCCTTCAGATATCCTAGTCCCAAAATGTGTAGGTGCTTGATTTGGGTTCAAAAACAAAACAGAATCCACTGCATGTATTAGATTGTTAAGAATTGGGTATTCCTCCCCCCCCCCCCCCCCGGCATGTTCAGAAGCACTACTGTCATGGCTAGGCCATTGTTCATTTATTCAGTTCACTTAAACTAGAGCAGAACTGATCCAAATGCCCTTTACGGCAAACTGTGAGTTTAAAATAGTAGGATAACAATCTTGCAGAAGGGAGGAGACACCGCAAAGCAATTAATCATTTTGTTGTAGGAAAATATATAAAGTACAAAGCAGCACAGATCATGGAAAGGGGTTAAATATAATTGCAGCCAGTTTGAACTAGTTGTGACCCAGATGCATAAAAGGTATCTGGGACACAACACTGAGCCGTGGGATGCAATTAGTTTTCTTGAACAAGGCCCAAGTCTATTAGTCGGCCCCATGTTGCACATCATTGGTTAGACTGCAAACACAGCAAGCTGCTACTCATTCAGAAGCTACAAGTAATCAACATTTTTAAAGAATAATTGTTTCATTTCATAAGGAAGGAATGATGATTATCCTTTCAAAAGAAGAGTTTCCAGATGAATACTTATTTATATAACATATATACTCTTGAAATTCTAAAAAAAAAACATTTTCAGCACACAATTCCACATTTCTTCTCCTATTTCCCAGTATTGTCACAATTCAAGCATATAAATAAAAGTAAATAAGTGACCCTATTCTCCCTCAGTGCAATAGAAATCATTAGCCAATTGTCTCTACAGGGATATGTTTCCCTGTGAAATCATGATTTCAAATCTTGTATACCTCTTAGAACTCTTTCTCCCATGTCAATACTTTTCAAAGTAGATTTCGAACCATTATTATTAACTTTCATAAAAAATGAACAATTCATATTTAAAAGTCAATAGCAACTTCATCTTCCAATATAATGAAAATTTTAGAACTGCAGTGCTGGAAACAACCCTATGGATTACTGAGTCTGGCTCCTGTCAAGAAGGCACAGTGGGAAATCAAACTCCCAACCTCTCCTAAACCACTGAGCTATTCAGCCAGCTATAAGTGGCCTAGAGTATCAAAAGGTTTAACTATGCACTCTACAGGTAGGACAAGAGAGTGGGCAACTTGCAGTTTGCCAGATATTATTGAACTGCAACTTCTGCCATGACCCAGTCTGGTGACATCAATATTCCCAAATACTTAAGCATTATACAAAGGGAAGATTATTCTAAAACTGGGATTGGGTTGTGTGGCCTTGTGAGCATGCATGAAGCATAGAGAACCCTTCTGTGTCGGCCACCCCAGAACACTCCAAGCCCAAACACTGCAAAAAACAACAACCAAAGAGAGTGTCAACAAGCATGTGGATAAGGGGGATCCAGTTGACATTGTTTATCTGGACTTTCAGAAGGCTTTTGACAAGGTCCCACACCAAAGGTTCTTGAATAAACTTACCAGTCATGGAATAAAGGGACAGGTCTTGTCCTGGATCAGCAACTGGCTAAGGGACAGGAAACAGAGGGTAGCACTAAATGAACACTTCTCCAAGTGGAGGGAAGTAAAGAGTGGGGTCCCCCAAGGTTCAGTACTGGGACCCCTGCTTTTCAACCTCTTCATAAATGATCTAGAGGTAGGAGTAAAAAGCAAGGTATCCAAATTTGCTGACGACACTAAATTATACAGGGTAGTGAAAACTGTGAGAGATTGTGAGGAGCTCCAGAGGGATCTCTTGACACTGGGGGAGTGGGCAAAACAGTGGCAAATGAGCTTCAACATTAGTAAGTGCAGAGTGATGCATGTTGGGGCAAAGAACCCCAATTACATTTATAAACTGAAGGGGTCTGAACTCTCTGCGACAAACCAGGAAAGGGACCTTGCTGTCCTGGTGGACAACTCAATGAAGGTGTCAACCCAGTGTGCCTCAGCAGTGAAAAAAGCCAACTCAATGCTAGGGATCATTAGGAAGGGTATAGAAAATAAGTCAGCAAGTGTCATTTTGCCTCTTTATAAATCTATGGTGAGGCCCCATCTGGAATACTGTGTACAGTTCTGGTCGCCATACCTCCAGAAGGATATTATGGAGTTGGAAAAAGTGCAGAGGAGGGCAACCAGAATGATTAGGGGACTGGAACACCTTCCTTACCATCGGAGGCTGCAACGGTTGGGCCTTTTCACTCTTGAACGACGGCTACTAAGAGGTGACCTGATTGAAGTTTATAAAATCATGCACGGTGTGGACAAAGTAGATAAGGAAAAACTCTTTTCCCTATCGCACAACACTAGAACTAGGGGACACTCGATGAAACTTTTGGGTACTAGTTCTCAAACAAATAAGAGAAAGTATTTTTTCACCCAGAGGATTACTGGTCTATGGAACTCCCTGCCAGAAGAAGTGGTGACAGCTGTCAGTCTTGACAGCTTTAAGAAAGGATTAGACAAGTTCATGGAGGACAAGGGTATTAATGGCTATAATTATGGATACTTAAGGACAACCTCTGGGTTGGAGAGATAGGCAGGATATCTCTCAATGCCATTTCCAGGGAATCCTAAGCAGGTGAAGGCATCTCCTTGGGAATACCCTGAAGGAAATGGTGAGCCACTGTGTGAGACAGAATGCTGGACTGGATGGGCTGTGGCCTGTTCCAGCAAGGCTGTTCTTATGTTCTTATGAGTACCCTCAAGGGCTCCAAGAGGTGCAATTATCAATTTTGCCTTCATTTAACTGCTAACTTCAATCTGAAAATATCTGGATGGATAGCTCAGTGGTTTAGGTATCTGGCTGTAAGAACTGGGGTTTGATTCCCTACTGCGTCTCTAGAAAGAAAAGCCACCCCTTGTAGTTATGGACAAGTTGCACAGTTCTAGGGCACCCCAGAAGGGAATGGTTAGCCACTTCAATATATTCTCTACCTAGAAGATCCCAGACAGGCAGGCACTGTGCTCTTTCAATGAAGAAACTCCATTGTTTTCATACCTTGATATCTCATACCATTGCTTCACAATGTGTTTCTGCAAGTACAATGACCATGGTGGCTATTGACCATAGTGCTTAAAGCTGTCCTAGCCGGGTAGACAATGCATATCCTACAGCCACAAAAAACTTTCTGTCATACTCTCAGAAGAGAAACCATCTACATAAGTTTTGGATTTTTAAACAAATATATTAAAAATTAAAAAAATAGGACACTCATTGAAATGGACACCATTGTAATAAACTAAGTTGATGTAAAATGCTGAACATTTTTCAAATGATTTAACCTAATTGGCATTTTATGTTTAAATAACTAATTTAAAAACTACTATCAAAAATTTTGACAAATTAGGTTAATGACAGAGAAAAAAATATTTTGAAGTGCTGAGTAAAGTATGGGTGGACAGCTGATAAATTCTTGCTCTCTCAGATATAAGAGGAGGAGAAGCAGTTGTAGCATCTGCCACCTCATATCATCTTCCTCCATGGAAGTCTTTTGTTTTTCTGCCTCCAAGAGAAGCTGTATTTTCCATTAGATGTAATGAGGACAAAATGAGCAATGGCTTTATTAAAGGAACCACTATAGCAGCGAGTTAAGAGGATAACTTAGGATAGCAGAAGTTGTAGCTCCAACTTCTCTTCTTTTTTTGTAAAGTAAAGGGAGGAAACCCAACAGATTTCTTCTGACCTCCTTGCAGCTCCAGACAATGGCCGCCGCCACCACGGCTCTATTGTTTTTGTACTGGGAACTGAAGATTTTTATTTTGGATAGTTCCTACTGTGCTGACGGCATTGATTGTTATCCATATACCACTCAATCTTATAGAGAAATGTGTGCAAACTAAAGACAAAGGAGCTGTTATATTTAATGTCAGATGTCTTCAAACTGCATGTTCTGTGAGGTAATGGGGCTTGTAACATTGGTTCTAGCCACCGTAAAACATTCCCAATTAAGCTATTGTAATGAGCTTACATACTTAGAGATGAGTCTCTACAGTCCTCCAAACATCTGACTGACAGTGTTATGTGATGACTGATGATTTCAGCACATTATCTGTTAATCACTCTGGTTCCTTATGAGAGCTGCTATCAGCATTTCTCACTCATTGCCTCAGCAAGTGACTTTTTGTAGCAATTAGTAATTACACTTATAGTGCTTAGTGCACTTTCTGGGTGGTTCACAGGGTACTCATTTAGCAGAGTACTCATTTTACCAACCTGAGTCAACCTTGAGCCCTGTCAGGAATGAACTCATGTCAGCAGTTTTGGCTACAGTACAGCAGTTTAGCCACTAGAATCTCAACACGGCATATAACTTTTCCAAGCTTTTTTCTAGCAAAGTATCATATAGGCTTGTTAATCACATTAAGTGACTTGCAGAACTGGATCAATGGTACAAATCTCATGCTGTGATGCGGATGGCAGATGAAAGGCTATTGCATTATATTCTCAGGATAGTCTTCATGGCTGATCGTCATGATGATCATCTATATTCAGATTTGGATACAGCAAAAGAAGATGGTGGCTTGCTAATATGCTGTAATTATACAAGTTCCAAACAACCTTTAAAGTAGATTGGTATTTCATGAATAGCCTTTGCCATGGTTTGTGTACAACCACATGGTGACCACTGTGGCAAAGCAGTATTAAACATCTGTTTCACCTAGCTGTAAAAAAACACATAAACTGATTGACCAGGGGTTCATAACCTTTCTGCGCCATGGGCCAGACAATGGCTCCTTAGACAGCTGTACAGGCTGGAGGTATGGTTCCTTCACCGCTTCCACCACTTCTGAGGATGGCAGCGGGTGGGGCGGTTGCATATGTAGTGCATTTTTGGATGTTTCCACTGCTCCCGCCATTTTCCATGGTGGCGGAAGCAAGGATGGTGCATTTCTGGCTGGTTTTCTTCACTTCCGGCACGGTTTCAGTGGATTTTCTTCACTTCTGGCACATTTTCAGTGGGTTTTCTTCACTTCTGGCACATTTTCAGTGCTTCCGGTGTGTTTTCAGTGCTTCTGGCATGTTTTCAGCACATTTTTGGCATTTCTGGTGAGGACCCCCTCACCACGGGCCGGATTAATTGGTGCCACAACAGGCTGTAGGTTGTGAATCCCTAAATTAGACCGATATTCTCTTCAGCAGAAGTCTGCTTCTTGTTAATGATAGGCTGAACCAATACATTCCTTAGTCTAAAAATCTCTATAAACAGCACTGACTGATTCTGTGTATGACTACTAGTTCAATAGTTAAATAACTTGGTTTAAACCCCAACATCTCTCAAAGTTGATGATACATCCTGTTCAATCATTCCACTCATGCAATAGAATGAGTGGTTTACTTTACCACTTGTGCAAGAAGATATTCAATAGAGATTAGATTTTCAGATTTTTTGGATTACAAATCTAATAATTCCTTCCTCAATGCTAGCTGGGAACTTTCTTTCTGAACAGGAAGTTAGATAGAGCTATACATAGCCAAGCCTTCTAGTTTAGGTCTTTTCTGTCAGGTGAGCCATATTTAGATAACTATAAAGTATTTGTAAGTCAAGTAGAACTCCCAGAATGGAAAATTATGGGATTTGTAGTCCAAACATCCCATTCCTGATATCTAAACCTTCCTTCTAAAAGTAAAAGCCCAATATTATAGCCAGATGAGAGCCTGACCATGAATTTTGTGCAGCAGGGAGAAACAATGTTTGATCAGACAAAAAGAATGAGAGTCCAAACAAAACATTCTAACAGTAAAACTGGGCTTCAGATCAACACCAAATCTGTCACAGAGGGAGTAAATGGTCTGCTCCTGCTTTATGCCAAAATTGAGAAGATTGAACAATTAGTTTTCAAGCTATTTTTTAAAACCACTGATTTACCCTTATGCAGAAGCAAGTGACCTTCAGCTACCCCAGATATGAACTACTCAAATAAACCAAGAGCAATTAGTTTTGCAGGCGCACCCCCCCAATAACGGACACAGACAACATTGAAAGTGGATAACAGCATCGGGCCACATTTATTGATTCAATGCCCTAGTCCGAATTATAAATTTGTATTGGTAAAACGACCAATCATAATTCTTAAGGCAAGCAGGCCGAAGTAACACTGGTAAGGTACCACCCAAAATTGCCAACGGCAATTGGTTACAATGTATCAAATTGTATCAATTTGTTTGTTGACAACAAACAAATTATTGACCGTAGTCAATATCTAACTCATGACCCCACCCTCTGACGCGTATCCGTGAAATCACAGGGGTGATGCATGCTGGTTAGCAATCGTCATCACCCCGTCGCCTGGTTCGTCGTTGACCGGACAACGTTTAACTAATTTATTCCTGTCTAGTGTTGTCCAGTCAATTGCGAACCTGCCGGATACCTGTGGGTCATACTGTTTACCTTACCAGTGCTACCCGCCACACGGAGGGGCTTCAAAGAAGACCTGACGCCCCCACCCAGACCGTCAGCTCGGTCAACAGGCCTGCTCGCCAATCACCTAACAGGAGGTCCATACCTCCTCGCGACAGATGGACCCCATCCCCTACGTACAAGTCGTAATTTTGTAGACTAATATCGGGGTGATGACTGACCCGTCCCCAAGCCCTGTCGGCAAGAAACCGCGCCACCGCCCTATTGACCGTGCGCCTAGCGCGGTCAAGGGCCAGGAGGTGAACGCCCCCTCTATAAGAAAGGCGCGTAATAATGTCCGACCAAACTAGGGTTGTGGCAGGCCAGACATAATGAAAGTAGGCGAGGTCCTCGCAAATCGCATGCTTGAGCGATAAGCCGGTGACCTGGCACAAATCATTGCCCCCAAGGTGGATGATGAGAATGTCAGGCGGGTCAGCACTCAGGCCAGAAAAAAGGGAAGGCCGCAGCTCCCGCCATAACATCCCAGGCTTACCATGCCATGTGAGACTGGAGTGTTCACCCAGTCCCCGTCGGGGTCCCCACTCTGTCGCCGCAGCGTAACGCGCTGCCCTGTGCACATAGCTGTGGCCCACCAGCCATACTGTCACCGGTGTAATACGACACCCAGGGTCTGTAAGAAAATTGAGAAAAATTGAGAAAAAGACGGTAAGGTGACTGGATTGGTACTCATGGCGGAAGTGGGCGCACATAAAACTGAAAACATTGCGAGCCCCACCTCCCCATGCTGCGTATGTCAGCCCCAGAGTACCCAAAAGCAGCTGCTGTAGAGGCTGCACCAGTACGGAATGAATGTGTGCCATAACGGGCACCTGGTAGGCCCACCCTGGTGAGGGCTCTGCCTGTCACCTTCCAAAACTGAAATTTAGTAAGGGGAGACCCATCTTGGTGACAGAAAAACGGGCCGTGGTGCATGCCACGCAGTGCCAGGAACTCCTGTAGGGCACCAACCGGACAGATGTCTGCCAAAGAACACCGTAGCAGTCTTACACCACTGCCTACGCCATGCTGATCTGTCTTAGAGGAGCATATCCTCAACTGGGCCCAGTCTTTGGCAACATAGACATCCTCGAGTTCCAGTGCCCTACAACTTGCATCCGCCTTATACAGCATCTCAAGCTCGCCGGTGCGGAGCGCTCCAAAAAAGGCCACCGTTGTAGCCGCATGAAGTGGGCTGCCTCATTTCCAAAACAGAGGCCAGGCCAGCCCCGGGCCAATTGGGTAAAAACCCTGGGAAAATCTTGCATCCGCCTTACTCAGCATCTCAAGCTCGCCGATGCGGAGGGCTCCAAAAAGGCCACCGTTGTAGCCGCATGAAGTGGGCTGCCTCATTTATCAAAACTGAGGCCAGGCCAGCCCCGGGCCAATTGGGTAAAAAACCCTGGGAAAATCTTGCATCCGCCTTACTCAGCATCTCAAGCTCGCCGATGCGGAGGGCTCCAAAAAAGGCCACCATTGTAGCCGCATGAAGTGGGCTGCCTCATCTATCAAAACAGAGGCCAGGCCAGCCCCGGGCCAACTGGGTAAAAAACCCCTGGGTAAATGGGGTGGCGGTCGCCCGGGAAACGCCCGCGCACGCGCACCCACCCCTCCCAAACATGTCTCACCCGGAAGTCATTGGTGCTGTCCACACGACCTCCCACTTTGGCCATAAAAGCCAACCCGACAGCTGAGATGCTATGGTGCGTGGTGCAAGGCCCTGGGCATACAGGTAAACCATGAACTGCAGAACATGGGCTACTGGGATCGGCCAGGTTCCTGGCAGTCAGAATCAGGTACAGTAATACTCTGAAGGAACTAAATGCGTGGTGGTACGCCTTACTTATGCATGGCACTAGTGACAGGCCAATCGCCCGGTTCACCTTCTCCTTGCCAACGTTCCATCTCTCGTCCGGGAGTGGCAAGGGAAATTCCTCCGCATCCGGGGGCCGAGGCACGGAACCGGGAGATCTGCAGGCGGGACAAAGCAGCAGCAATATCATTATCAACCCTTGGGACATGCCTGGCCCTGAAGGGCACGTTGAGGCACAGGTTGCATAACACAAACCAACGCACTAGCTCCATAACCCCGGGCAATTTGGAAATCTGTGCAGTGACGATGCGGACCACAGCCGCGTTGCCATGCCAAAATTGCACAACCGAGTTGGCCCACTCTTTGCCCCATAGCATCAAAGCACCCAGGATAGGGAAACATTCCAGCTCCGTGAGACCATGCAGGCAACCCTTGCCTGCCCAGGATAGTGGCCACCCACCATAGGCCCACTTCCCATTGAAGTACATCCCATAAACCCAGGAATCCTGAGGCATCGGACTGCATCTGAAAGCAAGGGGGAGCCAGGAGATCAGACCCCAAAATGACACCCCGTTGAACTACCTCTGGATCTATGGCCAGACAAGCACGTCTGCCCCGATACCCCGGGTAAATCTGAGCCTGTGGTGGGGCCTGAATAATCCCGCCATGGAGTCGCCCCAGCGCAGAGCAAATGCCCTGCCTGGTGCGACGACCCTGCCAGCGAAACTGGGGTGACCATGTAGCACCAGGAGTTCCCTCAGTGATGCCATGCGCTCGGCCAGCAAGACCGAGACAAGGGCCACTAGCCTTGACACCTTATCCCGCTGCAACCTAGAATTCTGCGCTACCGTATTACTCTCCACCCCAGGAATACTAGCTGTGGAGATGGGCCCTCGGTCTTTTCGGGCGCTAAAGGGACACCAGTTCCTCCATTAGCGTCTGAAATGTGTTGAGGAGACGTGTGTACGTGTCCCAGCCCCGTTCAGCCCCGAATAAAACCATCCAGGGAATGGGCTACAGACCGGGACCCTGACCTGCGGATAAAAGCGCAATCTAGGAAAGTGGTGAAACGCTCGAATACCGAGCCCCAATGGAATAGCCAAAAGGCATGGCAACATTGAAATAATATGCTCCCCGGAACGGGGGTGCAGGGACAGGGCCAACGACCCTGCCCGCATGGACCCTATGTCAAAGCTGGCAGCAGCCACCTCCTCCCTCCCCTTAAGGGATAAAAGATTGGGGGCATCCTGAGGGAACCTATTACCCATGAAAGGGATCCGGAACCCCTGCCTAGAACCCTGAAGGAGATAACCTGCATCCTCTCCCTTCGGATACCGTGTGAGCCAACGCTCCAACATGTCCACCTTAAATGGGGAGGGAGCCCTTAGGTGAACTAGATCCATCTGCGGCAGTCTTGCCAGCCCCCTGTCCGCCCCACCCTCTGCCCCGCATCCTTCCAGGCCTGGGACAGGCGGAGGCCGCATGGGGGCCAACACAGGTGGGACACTCCTGTCTGTATTTGCAAGTCTTCCCATTAGAGGAGCCATTGGACAAGAAAGTCCAGCACAGCAAGGCGGGCTGGAACCCCCCGCCCCGCCCCCTGGCAGGTGACCTGTGCTGGGGCCGCCCGCTGAACCGCATGCCCCCAATGGTATATCTCCCCGGGTGCAGGGCGCGTGGGCGTAACGTACAAAAGCCGCAGCCTCTGGCCTGGCTCATCTCGCCTAATCTCGGGGTGCGGGGAAATCCGCCTACGGCATTCCTCGTCACCAGCCAACCACGCTGGGCCCGGAAAGTAAACCATCGCCCGGTAGGCGTTGTCCAAATACTGGGCCATCGGAATTGCCAGATCCAGCCGGGCCCTAAGGTACACCGCCATGCATATGATGCAGGCCGGCAACCATTTGGCCCACATACTTGGTGGCTTGCGATAACGTGCCTGCCACTATCCTTCTCATTCTGCCCCTCCCTCTCTCCTTGGTGGGCACACTGTTTAGGAGTGAGAAGATATCCACGTACTCCCCCCGCCAAATTTACTCTCTGGCGGCCTGTGCCAAGTGGTCACTCATCGGTAAGGAATAGGGGCTTGGACCAACCCGACCACCCAAAACATTCCCCTAAGGTAGGGAACACCCCCCACCACGGGGCCCTGGGTGTTAGCTGTCATCGCCGGGTGAGGCGTCAGCGGGTGCACCGCCACACCACCCGCGTGAGGCCAAGGCCATTGGAAAGCCCCCCCCTCATATTGGGAATGTGTGTGGATGTACTCGCTTACACCGTATACTCACATGCTGCACCCCCGCGGGCCGCCCCCACCGGGGGTTCCGGCCCACTGGGGGCGTCGGAGCTCACGACCGACGTAGAGCTCATCACCGGGGGACCTGCACCTGGCTGCTGGCTGGGGAGCTGCGAGGCAGTGGCCGAAACCGCGCCACGCGCCTGCAGCAGCTCAACCCTCCCTGTCGACTGTTGTCCTCCTGCCGACAGCGCCTCAAAAGGAACCCCCAAAGGAGGGGGGGCCCGCCTGACTGGCCCGAGCCAACGACGCTTCAAGGGCCGCAAGGCGGGCCAGTAAGGCTTCCACGTTGACCTGGGGCCAAGGGCCGGCCGGCCCGCACGGTCCAGGCGTGGGTACAGGTCCCTGTACCCCAGGACCTGAATATGGCCATTGGCCAACACCGAAGCCCGGCAGGGTTGGTGGAGAAACCTGCCAAGGCAGGGGGCCGCACCACCCCCCAAGGCTAGAGGGCCCAGGGGGAGGCTGCGACCCAAGAGCAGCAGGCCCAACCTGGTGGGCAGATGCAGGAACGGTGTCCACCGCTCGCGGGCCGCGGGCCGGAGCCCCTACCGCGCCCGCACTCTGTTCGCCCGCTCCGGGCCAAGGGGCAATAGACCCCATTCCGCCGGTCCCGGCAGGGGCCTGCAACGGCGGCTGCTGGGGAGGCGGCACCGCGGTCCTCCGACCTGGGTTGCGCCTCCTAACAGCGCGAGCCGCACTCGAAGCTGCCTTCTTCTTCGAAGGCATCTCCACCGGAGTGAAGGGAAGCCAAAAAGGAAAATCGCCGCCAAAAGGCTTCCCGGTAAGTTAAAGAGCGACGGAGACACAGGGAAAAGACTTCTCCGCTCCGTCGCTGAGGTAAAATGGCAGCTCGGCTGCCTCGTGGCCACCCCTTTTATAAGGGAGCTGGCCACGCCCCTAACTACCCGGATTCTCTGTCCTGTGGGGGGGGGCCCGCAAAGGGCGCGGCGGCCATTTTGGCGCCGCGCTTGCATTCTTTTCCTAACAGATTAGTACTTATCCTACCCTCTTTTGTTATTTTGAATAAATCAGTTCTGTAGGAGCTGACATACTGAATCTCAAAGATGGCATTTTACCAAGGAAAAGCAAAGATTTTTATAACTCTGAGCATGTACACTGGAAATTTTCCAGGAAGAATTTTCTTCACTCTTTCTTTCTGTCGGCTGCACCCTACATGTATCTCCCACCTTCCTGTGAGGTCGCCCATTAATGAGAGGACAGTTTGCAGGTCAACAGTTCATAGGGTTGCTGTAAGCTGGAAGAGAATTAATGGCACATAACAGCAGCAATAACAGTATTCATGGAAGAAGTTTGTCATGGAGGAAGCCAAAATTCATTCTTATTGGGAGATCTGACATACTGTAACTGTAAGCCTTAGAAAAATGTGAAAATATTTAGAACAATTTCTTTTACAGGTTAAATGTCCCTGCAGAGTTGTAAGTAAAGTGCAGGAAGACACAAACTGGATCAATCTGGGAGTTCTGACTATGGTGTGAATTATTGAGTCAACGGGATTTAATCACCTGCTAGTAATCTGTACATTGGGTTTACCCAGGGGGAGGGACTTGATAGTCTTATGAATTTCTTCCAGCTTTTTAATTCTGTGGTGTATGTATGTATGTATGTATGTATGTTTCTTTTTTATTATTAAGGCAGGTGTAAATCTTCAAAAGACACTGTGGAGCCCTTGCTTTACAGTGCGTGGGATTTTTACCTACTAAAACCACCTCCCATTATGCATCACCATCCTGCAGAACTGCCATCAGGTATTACTTTGGGGGGGGGACAGACTGGCTGTTAAAAATCCTCCTCCAATTTGGCTACTCGCCCTCCTCTTCTGTGCCTCTGGCTGCCCTCTTTTTAGTTTCTCCAAACATCTAAGTTCCAATATGACCCCGGCCGCATAATTAGATATCGCGATGCAGGTAGTCTCCCTGCTTAACATCTCGCTGATGATGTCTTCCAGAGACAGTTGTTGTTGAAAATGCCCTGTAGAATTTACCATTCTGCATCAAAACATGGACAGTGAAAAAACACATGCTCCACGTCTTCCTGCATGGGCTGGCAGATGAAGCACGAAGCATCATCATCCAGTCTAAATCGGTGTTGGTAGGTTCTGAAGCAGCCATACCCCATCAACAGCTCCATGAGGTAATAATCTACCTCTCCATGCTGTCTTGTTAACCATGCATTAATGTCCTGGATGAGACAATGAGTCCACCATCCCTTGGTCAGTGTATCTTAGATCTGCTGCCATCATGCTGTCCTCTCTGTCCTGGCTTCCGTGGTAATTGTGCATCATTCTGTCACATGATTTTCTCACCTTCACCGTTAAATCTCCACCCGTTCCTCTGTCATCAGATGGATCAGCATCATATCGGCAATGACACACACAGCATCGTACAAGACCATTCGAAATGCCCAAGCCACCTGCAGGGCACTCCTATGGTATATTGAACTTATTTGTCAGACATATGATGACCAGATCGGGGCTGCATACAGCAACACAGAACTAACAACACTCAAAAGGAGTCTTTGGCGAGTCTGCCGTGGGCCTCTAATATTTGGCATGATCCTTGCATTACATACTGATCCGGCCCTTGCACTCACAATTTGTAAATGCTCATTGAGGCATAGCCTGGCATCTATCTGGACATCCAGATATCGTAGTGATGGCTGCGAGAGTATACTGCAGCCTCCAACAGAAAGGGTGATGGTCTCCCTAACTTTCCTACTGATCATGAGAACTGCCTCAGTCTTTTGATCTGCTAGGTGCAAGCCAGATAATGAGAGCCACTGACAAATTTTGGCAACACTCTTGTTTGCGGTTTGGACAACTTCCTCCAGATGTTTGGCAACAATCATCTGCCACATTGTCTGCAAACCCAACTGTCCTTGTTCCTACTGGCATAGGCAACTGAAGCACCCCGTCATACATAATATTCCACAATATGGGACTGAGCACCAAACCCTGTGGAACACATCCTGTGATGTTATAGATTCAAAGTCCGGCATCGGTGATATACATCAAGGTTCGATCTGTGAAATAACTCACAATTATGCATCTGATGTACTCCGGAACCTCCATAAATCTAAGCACATCCAGGATACGATCCCAGTTTGCTGAATTGAACGTGTTTCTTACATCCAAGGTGACGATAGCACAGTACTTCTTGGCACCTCTCTTCCAGCGTTTGCCTTCTATGGCCTTGCGGGCAATATCTACAACTAAGTTGATGGCATCCACGGTAGAACTCGCCTTCCAGAATGCATGTTGGCTTTCGGACAATCCATGAGCTCATTTTGCTGAACTCCTCCATCTGGTTGCAGATGATCCTCTAGAGTACCTTACCTGCCATATCCAGCAGGCATATAGGTTGATAAGATGATGGATCGTCCAGCAGCTTTTTCCCTTTCAGGAGAAAGACCAACTTCTGTAATTTCCACTGGCTTGAGAAGATTCCCTGAGCAAGACACATGTTATACATCTCTAGGAAAATTTCTGCTTGGGACCTGATGGCAGTTTTAAGAGCAATGTTGGGGCCACCATCCAGGCCTGGGGCCTTCGCATCCCCGATCTTACTACAGGTCCTGATCAGCTCCTCTTCTGAAATAGTTGGCACGTCAAAGCGGCAATCAGCCGATACATCCTCGGTATAGGCAAGACCCGGTTGGCCTGGGAAAAGAGTAACCACTATCTTTTCAAGCAGCACTGGGCAAGATGGTGAGACCATTGTACAGCTTTTTAACCTGGCCATTACTGTCTTATACGGCCTACCCCATGGGTCACTGTCGACCATTTCTCACAACTCCTTCCACATGCAGTTCTTGTTGTCCCTGATGGCTCTCTTCAAGGCCCCCTATGCCTCCCGATGTCAAAGCCTCAGAGCCTCATAGTCCTTGCTACCTCAGGCATGCTGTGCCTTTTGCTGAGTGTGGTGGCACAGTCTCCGGAATTCAGCGACCTCCTCATTCTACCAATTGACCGGTGCATGGCAATTTCTCCCGAAACCTTTCTTCATGGCTGCGTAGCAGGCACTAATAACCAGTGACATGAGTTGTGAGGACATATGCTCCACAGAGTCAGCTAACTTAATGTCCTCTTGCATCATAATGATGAAAGATTTGTGATCAAAGGACCTGACATTCCACTTGGTTTGAGCTGTCAATTCACTCACCCTTCGTCCTCCCTGTGCAGCAATTTCAAAAATGATGGCCTGATGATCACTGTAGGTGTAGTAGTTACTCACTTGCCACATCTTAACTCATGAAAGTAAACTCTCACTGGCAAAGGTCACATCTATAATGGAGGTATTGCCATCCCGTATATACATCAGATTTGAACCATTATTAAGGAGGATTCCTTCTAAAGAGGCCACAAAGCCCTGGAGGGTCTCACCTCTCCTATTGGTCTCTCTGCTACCCCATTCTGTAGCCCACGCATTAAAGTCACCTGCAATGATGAGTGGATGTCAGCCTCTCACATCCACAGCCAATTTTTTTATTATTATTTACATCATTTCTACCCAGCCTTCCTCATCCTTGGATGACCCAAGGCGGCTTACATAAGAGTTAAAAACATACATGAACTAAAAAACAACTAAATCCTCTGATACCCTCCCTAACTCCTTAAGAGAAATACAAAACCCAGTTTAAAAAGCTCACAAATGTTTAAAAGAGATAAAAAGAAATAAAAAGATAAGAAAAAATAAAGAAGGATAAAAAGGGGATAGAGAGGAGAAGGGGAAGGGATAAAAGCAGACAAGTTAATTGAGGACCAAGGCAATTATACCAGCCAGCAGGACTGGGCTGTCACAGCTGTTGGGTCCCACACCTGCTGGCACAGCCAGGTCTTTAGTGCCTTCCTAAAGGGGAACAGCTCTGTCTGGAGGTGCAATTCAGGTGATAAGCGGTTCCACAGGGCCATGGCAGACACCAAAAAGGCTCTTCTTCTGGTCAAGTGTGCTTCTCTCGTGGGAGGGACCACCACTGAGCCTCTCTGGTCTGCCCTCATAGAACGGGATCCCGGTCCACTGCCATGTAGGGCTTTAAAGGTCAAAACCAGCACCTTGAATTGCATGCAAAGGCACACCGGTAACCAGTGCAGCTCCCGGAGCAGTGGTGAGGCATGAGCATAGCACCCCCACCCATCACCACCCGGGCAGCCACATTCTGGACCAGCTGCAGCCTCCAAAAGGTCGTCAAGGGCAGCCCCATGTAGAGGGCATTATAATAATCTAATCTGGAGGTGACTAGAGCATGAGTGACCATGAGCAAGGAGTCCCAGTCCAGGAGTGGGCATAATTGGAAGATGATACGAAGCTGTGCAAAGCTGTGCAATTTCTTCTCTTTTTAACAATGGAGTGTTGGGGTGTGTGTGGATGCCCCTCTCTGCTGGGTTCCCCGGGTCCAGGAGGGTTGGGGAGACAAAAGGGATCTGTCTCCCCAACCCTCCTAGACTCAGGGGTCCTGGCGGAGAGGTGATCCCCCCCCCCCCAACACTCCGTTGTTAAAAAGAGAAGAAATCGCTTGGATTTCTTCTCTTTTTAACAATGGAGTGGGGGGTGGATTCGATCCTCTCTCCTGGGTCCCCTGAGTACAGAAGGGTTGGGGGGCAAAAGGGTTCTCTCCCCTCAACCCTTTTGTACCCAGGGGACGTGGCGGAGAGGAGCATAGCAACCCTCCTCCCCCTGATAATTAAGGGGAAAACCTGATGGGGGACAAAGGGAAGCAGGAAGTGCCTCCCTGTTAACGACGTTTCCCGGTTAATGTCGCAACTTTGGCAACCAAGAAACATTGTTAACCGGGGGTTTACTGTATCCGGGTCCCACACAGTTTGCTTCAACAGGTCCTGCACTGTCTCATCGTGATTAAGGTTTAGCTGGAGGATCCTCATCTCCTGTCTACCATTGCCTTCACTGCTGCTTGGTAGGCCACACACCTGAAACTCCCTGTCGGGTGGTTCTTCTGAGCCTCATACAGGACACACTTCACTCCCTCGCTCTTTCACCCTTCATGGGTGTGGCCAGCTTCACCACATCGGAGACAACATTTGGACCTGTCCACTCCCTTACAGTCGTGGGCCAGGTATCCAAAACCCAGCACTTAAAGCACTTCCACACATCAACCTTCTCCCAAAAAAATCCTCTCCCAAAAATAATATACATAATGCCATAACACATGTAAGTACAAAACTGGACAAATGACAAACATCAGGCAACTAATATGAATCAAACACAGTGATGGCAGCAAAACAAAAATTATTATGATTCTACTCTTCTAAGAGTTATGAATGGTTGATGGAGGGGTATGTACCCTCTTCAGATGTTCCAGTTTTTCTTTGGGTTTAGCTGACGAACTAACAATTTAGAATACAAGGGATGATTTCAGAGTAGGTTTCTTGAGACAGAATCTGATCCTGTATGTAAATGATACCATATTGCCCCTTCATTGCTTCCAAAAGAGTCCCCTGCAGTGAAAGCAACCGCAGCAAACAAAGAATCTGAACATCAATCCTGCCAGACATGTTGGTCTACAACCTCTATCAGCCAAGTGATCAGAACTGTTTGGTCCCTATCCTCAACATAACACAACCATTGTGGTTACACTTTGCTATTGCCTAGTTACACTGCAATGTTGGGGCATTTCTTGGCATTTCTTGGCATTTTTTAATGAATAATTCAGCAGGCCATCTCATACAGAAAGACAACTGGTCAGGTGCCCCATTACATCAGTGGAGCTGTCCACCTGGGGGTGCTGAACAGTATTCCAGCCATATTATTTAGGAAATTACACCTTAGATTCCACTTGTGAGAAGGCAGTTTGTGATAAATATGCTTGAAATATTATTGCACAGTGGTAACCAGGACCATAGCCAGGGAGTGGCCAGGGTGGGCTTGACCCACCCTGAGTTAGCAATTTGCCCACCCTGGCAAAGTGCGGTTTCTCATAGGAATGCATTGAAAAGAGGATTTGTTGTCCATCCTGAAAAAATATTTGCCCACCCACATCTAGAATCCTGGCTATGGCCCTAGTAGTAACCATACATATTTTCCCCTTTGCACAGGCTCCAGTTCTCATGAACAATGCCTCTGTGTAAGTACTATCCACTGACAGTACTATCCACTAACAGCATTTCCTGGAAATTTGCTATCATTTGCCTAAATTTAAATAGAATGAGATTTTTTTTTCAGGGAGATACATTTCATAAATCTATAATCAGCTTTTGCCCTTTCTCACCTGGATGGAAGATGGTTCTCTACATTGCAAGATTTATTTATTATCTCTTAAAATTAAAAATAATCAGCCAGCTTTGTTAATGGAAAAGAAATTCCATTTTTTCTCTTTTTTTGCTGTTGGTTTATTAAAGGAAAGGATATGAAGCCTCTTGTACATTTTTGCAGTTTCTGTTAAACAATAGAAGTAGACAGGATAAGAGCTCCTGAGACAGCATCTATATGGGAAAAATAACCCCTGCCTTCAATAATCATGAGTCACTGTAAAATAAACAAGAATTTAAGTATATGAGTCTCTGTATAGTCCAAAGGTTCACATAAGTATCTAATTCATGTCTATACTAGACAGTGAATTCAAATGTATATAGACTAATTGGATCTTTATTTATTCTTAGAAATATTGGTGAAAGCTTGTTTTCCAGCACTGGAGAACCAGATCATTTAGGAATTATAACTGCATTCCTAAATAGTCAATGATTCTGGGATTTGTCATCTAAAAAAGCAACTTTTCCATGTTCTAACTCTGCAGAATACTCTTTTGCAAATGTAGGCAGAAGCAAACTGTGTCAGTCTAGCTCAGTCAGTTAAGTGGTATGAATGCTAATGGAAGTGTTGTAGGATTGCAGTCTTCATTCAGACTGTGTTAATACTTGCTCCAACATTTTATGCTGTGTGGTGTTTTTTTAAAAAAAAATCATTCTGTCCACAGTAAAATATATTACAGATAAAGAGTTCTTAAGTTGAAAATAATCACTCTTCTGCAACTTCTAACTCAGAAACATTTATTTATTTCTTTTTTTAAAAACCCACTAGGATCTATGCTAAATACATAATGTCTACTATTGTTTGAGTAAAGAAAGGGCAGAGTAAGAGACAAAATCTTCCATTCTTTTTCAAGGGCAAGAAAACTTCTTTATTTATTTCATTCTTTTTTTGCCCATGGGTGCTGAGGAGAAAAAGGCACAGCTTCTTCTAGTCTTTTGTCCTGGTTGTTTTCCCTGCTGCAGACCTTAAATATTTTCCCTTGAACTTTAAGAAGGAGAAACCGTTTGTACTCTGATATAAATAAAATGTCTTATCTATCAAAAGGCTTTGTAAACTTTCTTGAAAATCAGAGCCCTGCAGTATACTTTCATATCATTTGATAGCATCTTCAGTGCGATTAGAAGAAAGCTTCAATTCAAAACAAGCAAAAAGCTTTGTTTTTTAGTTACAATAAGTCTTCTAAATTGTCAGCACTTCCCTCACCTCAGCTGCTCAGACTGTCATTCTCTCCTCTACAGGTAAAGTGAGTTGAAAAGATGAAGTTGGATTCAAGAGACAATTGACTGCCTATCTTACATAAAACTTATATTGGACAGGGAGTGAGGAGTTTAAGATGATAAATAACAAGGGCACAGTTTAGGATTCCTGGGAAGAGTGCAATAAATGTTTCACCTGATGTAAAGTGTACATTTGCACTAGCATAGCTGGAACAGATTTCAGAGGGCTATAGCCCATAACATTATTGCAGAGTTTGGAATTTCTGGTAAAATTCCTCTTAGATGAGAGGTAAAAGTGCAGAATACCACAAAGATGAATATTTACAAATCTCTCAAAGTCCACTCCTTTAAGTACTAGTTAATAAGAAAGTCTTGATAAGTCACTCTGGGATATTTTAGGAGAAAAAATAAAACATGTTTACTTGCAGTTACATGCTGCTTTCCTTTACTGCACACAATGCAAACAAACATATCAGCACCAATAAGCAAGTGAATCAATCAAGAAATATAGAGAGAAACACAGACCAAAGAGAAGTGGGGCTCTCTTTTGAATTAAGAAACAGGGAGGAATGACTGGTAAGTGTTGGATAGCCTGGCAAACACTCCAACTGCAGACAGCATATGAGGCTGTAAATAAAACTACACCAAAACTAACTTTTTAAAGCTCTGGAAAGCACCACATCAGAATCTCAGAAAGCTTCTATATAACAGTGAAGACTGTGACTCAAGTCCATCAGCTCGGATCCAGGAAGAGCTTTATAGCAAGAGCAAACATTCTTGAGGGTACACAAGAGCAAAACCAAATTAGATGATGGAGGAAGGAGCTCACTTGAAAAGGAATAAAATTAAAGAAGGACAGAGCTGAAGAACTCAACCTCCCCAACATCAATTGGATGACTCTGGATAGGCTGAGGGTCAGAGTCCCTAAATATAACACCAACATGCTCAATAAAATAGCCTGTTGCTGCAGAAGATGAAAGGGAAGGGCATGAGAAAACTAAAAGACAAAAATTGTGCTCTAACTGGATTACTTCTCTGGAAATTTCCACACACAACACTTTCCATCTATAGATTAGAGCAATGCAGTTTGTGCACAAGCAGATGGAGTTAGTGATGGAGCTAGAAGGAATGTATTGCCTTGTAGCAAGCATGAAGGGACATGTTTCCTGATGTAAAAATGTATTTAATGATTCAGGAAATAGGATAAACAAACAATGCAGATGTCTCCTGAGCAAGCTGCCAAAGCCAGGCATGTAAGAGGAAAGCAAAGTCCAAAACAACAAATGTCAAGGGAACAAAATCAGGTTCCCCCGCTTTCCTCGTCTGGAGGGGAAATTCTTTCATGTTCCTCTTGGATACGATGATTAGGTCTTGGCCAAGAAATAGAGTAATTTCCCCAAATATCTTCCAAAAGACATGTAAGATTATCTGTATGAAAAGCCATTTCTACTCAATATCCCAATCATAGCTGTCCTCCCCTTCTGGTGAAATACATCAACTTTGCATCCACAGCTGCATTTCATCTTCACCCCAGTATGCAACCAGACAGGGCTTCTGTTCTCTTGGTCTGTTACCTAAGGAGTTCCCTTACAAAACACTATAGTTTCAAATGTAGCTGTAGACATTTTGGCTGTTCTTTCCTCCCCTTCCAGGCTGTTTCACAGGCTGATCTTTCCCCCAAATCTTTCCTATATCATAAATAAGATTTGCCATGCAGATGCTGCAGGGAATCATATTCTTTAAAAATGCCAGTTGGTTTGCATGATTCCTCATTTTTGACTTGACACTCCCATTATGATGAATGCAAGTAAACTTATTATTCCAAAGTCAATGCACATGTTGTATCTATATAACTAAAATCAAGGTCTGGTGCTGTATGTTGCTTATACAAATCCACATCCCTGCACCGATCACGCTGAAACTCGGCACATACGTACCTTGCACTGAAGAGACAGTCATTGCAGGGGTGTCTAGACCCATGGGGAGGGGTACAACCCCTAAATCAATCCACAAAGGGGATGCCCCCACCGACAGGAGAAAAAGCAAGGGGGGAAAGCCAACTAGGGGGGATTTTGATGTAATCACCACAGCTCAACCAATTCCTAGCTGACCAGATCTGGGGCTCCATAACATCACAGGGCTCCCTCATACAAAGTGACACCCCTGCACCGATTGCACTGGAAACTGCGTGCATGCCTACCTTCAATGTCTGGGGTGGCCAGCATGGGTAACTGGCAGTCCGGCTTGGGATCCTTGCCCCGGAATAGGGGCTGCAATGCCCCCCCCCCGGCTGGCAGAAATGACCAGGGGAGGTGACTGTGCATGCACGAGAATCCATGCATGCGCCTAACCCTGCCTGGCATTTCAGGCTGTGGTACATGTGCAAAATTCCATGCATGTGCCAAAGTCTGCCCAACATTCCAGGTGGTGCACAGCCTAGCCGCCAGTATGGACGGCAGCAATTACGGCCATTACACCCATGCCCACTCCAGCAACTACTGTCGGCAGGCAACCACTGCAGCATGGCTCATCTGCACTCCTGAGGCATGCCTCGGGGGGGAGAGAGAACCCACACCTGGGGGCAGGCAGAGGACAGGACCGGGCTGCCAACTTCCATAGGCCTCTGCCCCCTCAATGGGTCCTCTGCCCACCCACCCAAATGGAGCCTCCCTTCCGTCTGACACAACCCACGGGAAGGGCTGAGCTGTGATGACTACCCATTGACTGTAGTCACTGGGGAGGCCGTTGGCGGTTGCCAAAGTCAGACTGAGACGACGCCTCGCGATGGGGCTGAGAGAGAGTCCATGACGACAGCAGACAAAAAGGTAAAGCAGCTGGGGCGGGGGGGCGGGCCTCTTCTTGGCCTGGGTAGAGTACCCCCGGGCAACGCCGGGTCCTCTGCTAGTACAGTATATTCATAACAATGATTTTTCCCCCAGAGGATCTGAGAAGACTGGGGACAGAGCCATGCACTGTGATATTAATGTCCTTATATAAAAGGGACTATGGGTTTCCCTTTCCCAAGACCTGCAATGCATAATGAGGCATGCATTTTAATTAGAAGACTTAGTGTGACTACCTCCTTAAATTATGGCCATTTCTTAATGTTGGAGTGAAAGGATGATAGTGAATGGTGTGACACAAAATCATTCTCATGAAAGGATGGGGATGGATGAATGGATGAGCAGATGTACAAAGGACTGTATGGGTAGCAGTACTAAAGAAGAGGAGAAGAGGAGAAATAGATGGTGTAAGGCTGTGATGGCAAGCCTTGGCATGCCAGAAGTTCTTGGACTTCAATTCCCAGAAGCCCAAGCACCCATATGGGTGCATTTTACTTCTGCTTCCAAGAGCAACGAAGGCAGCATGGGCCAGATGAATTGCAGTAAACCCATCCGTGTGGATTCACAGGGTGCTTGGTCTTCTGGGAAGGCCAAGAACATCTGGAGTGCCAAGGTTCACCATAATGGGTGTAAGACCATGGGACCAGTCAGCCAAGAAAAAGTGAAATGGAAGGGCAATAAAGGGAAGGGCAATCTGGGAAAGAAAATAACAGGGCTCACTATGATGGAAACAGTGCAACTCAACACGCCCAACTGCCTGATTCTAAAGGCAGTCATGTCACTCTGTCAAACACTAGGGCTGTCCTTCCATATGCTCAGGAGTATAACAAACAATTCAGTTTTTCCTTTCCCCAATTCCTGGCCTTTTAATATGCTGAGATCAGGAATTACAGTTCACAATAACCCCATCAACTGCTGAAAAAGTCAATTGCAAGCCCCAGCATGTTTCAGCAAAGTAGACTTTATTTAACTGTGGTTTCTGGTTCTCACACAACTACAGGTATAATCCTGAAATCTGATAAATAGAACCTCAGTATCAGCTGAATTCCAATCTCCCAGCACACAAACCAGGCATTTTGCTCACTTTTCTTTCTACACCAAACTTTGTTTTAACATTTGCTGCAGATGCAGTCCCAGTGTCTTGCCCAGTGCTAACTAGAACACTGGTTCAAATGTTAATGTTCCAATGCTTCTTCCCCTTATGCAGATTTTTTCAATAACCTTTGGACTATGATAAAGGCAGCAATAATATGGCAGAAACAGAGAATGGAGAGAATCTGCTTCTCAAAGATGCATGTTCATGGTACCTGTGATATGAATTATTAATTTCCAGTATATTTTTGGTCCTTAAATGAATTAGCTGAATCTGAGCATAAGAAACCTAAGGCTTCTGTTTGTGCCTAAGGGTGTATCTCATGGATTCAGTTGCCAAGAAATACAGTTTGATATATAAATGCTATCTATAGCTATACAAACAAATAAACATTGCCATGGCCATTAGGCAACCTCAGGATACATATATTCATATGTGCTTTTAAGAGACAAAACCTGAACACTGTTCAGAGGATTTCAAAATGGCAGAACCACAGCTAGAAACTGTGAATCACTTTTGGGGAATAAAATGAGCAGTTTGGGCCCAGTTAGAAAGATCTTCGAGAGAATACTTCGGATTCAGTGAGAGCCTTTGATCCTTGGGACAACAATAGACTTCTGAAGAAGATGAAGCCGGGGACGGGATGGCTGACTCTTTGAATTTTATCAGAAGGGAGGCACACTAGCTCTCTGACTTAGCCTGGATTTCGAATGCTGAATACAGTAAAACCCCTACTTAGGGGGGGGGGGGAATCAGTTCCGTAGGCTTTTGCATAAATCGATTTTTTTTGTAATTCAAAACAAACCCATAGGAAAAATGAAATTTTCATAACAATTGAAGCAAACCCATAGGAAAATGAATTTTTACATAACTCGAAGCAAACCCATAGGAAAAAGAATTTTTATGTAACTTGAAGCAAACCCATAGGAAATTGTGTAAATCGGGACATGGTTTTAGCATAAAATCATTATGTAAGTCAAATTTTATGTAACTCGAGGCATTTGTAAGTCAGGGGTTTTACTGTACTTAGAAATACAGGTATTCTGGCTTTCATACTTAGCCAGATTTTGCAACATCTTTGGACTTTAAAGATACTGAGCTAGTAGAAAATGAACTTGGAACAAAACGTGGTTTGTTATTTTACTAGACAAAGTGTTAGGTAGGCATTGCGTCTAGGAAATTAGTTTGATACAAACTAGGATGCTTTTAGATTAGATTTTACCCAACAATGGGAAGTTTTATTTTGGTTTTGTTTTGCCAAGTTTTAATTTCAGGTTTTGCTGTGTTTTGCTTGATGAAACAATGCTTTGTTTATGGACTTTATTTTATTATTTATTTTAATCCTTAATTCTAATAAAAGAGGGAGTCCATACAAGGTATCTTCTATAAAGACAATTGGAAGTGTTGTGTCCAAGTTTGGTGTGGTCCAGGAATAAGGGATTTTTAGCACCACCTGCATCTGATTACAAATTAAGAATTGGGTTTTTCCATACTACAGTGCTCCTTGAAGAGTGTGCCCGAGGGCTGATAAGGGGACTTTCTCAGGCAGAAAGCACAATGTTCCAGGGCTGGATCGTAGGAGTTGTGGGAGTTAACCATTGCCGTGAGTCCTGAGAAAGAAAGAATTAATTCTTAACCCATGCTCTCCCCCCCCCCCTGGTCATGAGAAGTAATGTTAGCCTGCTCTGGCACTTAGCACACAGGGTTGTCAATTAAAAATAACAGCCTACTACATGGCACCTGTAAGAATAGACTATGCCATGCTATAGATGATTTGAAAGGGATCAAAAAAACTCAAACTGCCAATATTATAGTGCCTTCATAAAAGACTGTGGTGTGGTCACACTTGAAATACTATGCCCATCCCTTGTTGCTGCATCTCAAAGGAATCTTGTAGTGTTGTAGAAAATTGTAATGCATATAATTATGGGGTGGAAGTAACTCCTCTGTGAGGACAGGTTTGAACATTTGACTTTTTCAGAAAGAGAGTCAAAGTCAAGAAAAGTGATGTCTAAGATTGTGCATGCAGTTGAGAAAGTAAATACAAAGATCTTTATCTCCCTCCCTCTTAACACTAGAACCTCAAAGATTTCAGTGGATCTGAATTTTTAGAAGGTTCGGGTAACAAAAGGAGCCATTTTCTCCTTCCTGCAGATAATTAAACTGTGGAATTTGTTGCCATACTATGTGCTAATATTCATCAGCTATATAGTTTTAAAGGGAAATAAGAAATGATTAAGGAGGAGACATCTAGTATTGCTCATTGTCAGGGCAGTTGTGTATGACGTCCAGTATCATAAATCCTATGCCTTTCATTGCCAGTGGATGGGAAACCACAGCAAGAGATACCTTTTTGTGGTCTGACTTGTGGCCTCCCAGAGCATCCAGCTGCTGTGTGAAACAGGGTGCTGGACTAAGTATGTTTTTTTTTTATCTTAAATGCTAATATGACAAATTTAGAATGACAACTCAAAGCTATCTGATACTGCCCCCATATCAAGCTGCCATTGGGGACCCCCGAAGTTCTTCAAGAGAACACTGTAGGAGTTTCAAGGTAGACCAAGATATAATGCTTGGTATACCTTGCTCCTGCTGGGCAGCAAATGGTTCCCCTCCACCAGTGGTGTCTGGTGTGATGATTGCATATTCATGGGGATGGTAAATCCCCTCTATACTAGAAATATGAATGTTAAATGAGCCATGCAATGTGCATGGATTCAATGTGCATGGATTCAGCATTATGGACAGCTCCTATACAGTTCAGACTCTAGTCTGCAATGGTTTCATGCCTCATCCCTCAAATCAGAGTTAACACTTTCTAGTTCCACATCTACTCAGAACAGTATACTGTAGCAATAGCAATTACATTTATATACCACCCTATAGTGCTTAGTGCACTCTCTGGGCGGTTCATGCATTGTAACCAAAGTCATCTGAGGTGCTTTGCTTGTAAGGTAGAAAATACTACCAACATCTCTTTTCCTCTCTAGTAATTAAAATGTGATAATAACAAAGTAAACTAAGTGAACAATTAACAATTTATTACTATTGCATGGCACCATTATCTGATCATGGGGTGAGTACCTCACTGTGCCTAACATCAGGGTGAGTTCTAGGTACAGTGATTTTATATGTGATTTACTATTCTATTCTTGTGGGAAATACAAAACACTGATTCAGTTATAAAAGGATTTGTTTTAATACTTTTACCAACATTGTTGAACATCCTGAAAGTCATTCTATATCTAGCTACAGTAGATGTTAAAATAAACAGGAAGTAAATTGCTATCATTTCAGAAATTGGGTTACATTTATGATACTTGAAAGGTACTTATTATAAATCTCTGTCTGAGTGTGTGTATGTATGCACAAATATGTGTGTGCAAATAATATTCCTGGTGTGATAATTAAATAAGAAGCAATTTGGATTTTCCCCCAAGAGATGAACGACTGCAGAGTTATAATTGGATTCTAAGAACTATTTGTATTAAACCAATTCCTCCCATCACTGCACGTATTACACAGAACATTGAAATAATATAAAGGGAACAGAGACACCATTGACTAGCAATGCTTGATCAAGTCCTGACCAAATCACATGACAAGTACATGCAAGTGCTATAAAAACACTCTGCAAAATGAAAGGACCTCCCCATTTGACAATTAGCAGAAATGTTCTCATGCATCCAGTTTCCCCCACAGTGATAACAATCTTATCTTAGGTGTAGACATCCTTGTGCAGCTTTTATCTGTCAAAAATTATAAACCTAAGAAGACAATAACACTTACTAGGACAGGGGGAAAAGACATCTTACATAAGCCTAATAAATAGGCATGAAAAGACAATAGAACCTGTCAGATCTAGCAATATGAACTGTTATCCGATGAACCAGCACTTCAATATATGGGTACAATGACATATGTTCTTCAACCCACCCAACTGTCAAGAGGTATAAGCAGCTGACAAGTGATTTGGTGCATTAAGTGGAGGTGAAAGGAACAAAGATGTGTGCAGACACATGCTAAAAGATGCATCATCAACATCCCATGGTAGATTAGCTCTCCTTTAACACCCTTTAAATGCCCTGTCAAACTCAATTATCATGGTTAAAGTGTATCGGGGGATCGAAAGACACTGGTGGGATCACTGCTTTGCGGATTAAAAAAGAAAAGGTATTGGAAGATTTTCTGCAAGCATTGTCTCTTGTTGCCATTTCTAATCAGGGAGCTCCTCGCAGGAACAATTAGAAGTTACTTAGAAGGTCTTCTGTTTTCCTCTCTTTAATAAATGTTCCCTAGTCAAAAGAAAAATGGCGGAAGAAACAGTGGGAAAAGATGTGAAAGTTACAAGTAGAAGGAAATGTCATCACCCACCCACCCCCTGTAATATTCAATGAATGAGGTAGGATGCTAAGAGATGACACACTGCCTTGAGCAAAAAAAAGTACATTGTGGGTGGGGGTGTGTGTCTTTCTTTCCCCTTTTAGGGAACTTAAATTAGTCAAGAAGAGCCCTAGTGCTCATGGAAAATGCCTCCTGGGTCTACCATGAATTCCCCTGCCTCTCCTGTGACATATACTGTATGTATACAGAAGACACAGAGATTTTATTGTACAATCATCATCATTTACATTTGCAGGCGCACCCCCCAATAAAGGACTCAGACACTGATGAAAGTGGATAACGGCATTGGGCCACATTTATTGATTCATGCCCTAGTCCGAATTATAAATTTCTATTGGTAATTGACCAATCATAATTCTTAAGGCAAGCAGGCCGAAGTAACACTGGTAAGGTACCACCCAAAATTGCCAACGGCAATTGTTACAATGTATCTATTTGTATCAATTTGTTTGTTGACAACAAACAAATTGTTGACCGTAGTCAATATCTAACTAATGACCCCACCCTCTGACGCGTATCCGTGAAATCACGGGGTGATGCATGCTGTCTAGCTGTAGCCATCACCCCGTCGCCTGGTTCATCGTTGACCGGACAACGTTTAACCAACTTATGCCTGTCTAGTGTTGTCCAGTCAATTGCGAACCTGCCGGATACCTGTGGGTCATAAATGTTTACCTTACCAGTGCTACCCGCCCATGTGACCAAAGTCAACAGCAGCAACAGAAACCCCTATATCAAACCATAGCAACAGTGTGGGATGGGCGAAAAAACCAGGACCCGGGAGCCAATTGTGGGTCCCAGCCAAAAATTCCCACCCGGCCCCGAAGCGACCAAAATATCACACTGTTAACTAGGGAGGGGGTGGAGGGGAAAAATTTCTCCGCTCCGTCGCTTCGCAAATATGGCAGCGCGGCTGCCTCGTGGCCACCCCTTTTATAAGGGAGCTGGCCACGCCCCCTAACTACCTGGATGCCTTCGTCCGGTGGGGGGGGCCGCAAAGAGCGCAGCAGCCATTTTGGCGCCGCGCTTGCATTGCAGGCGCACCCCCCAATAAAGGACTCAGACACTGATGAAAGTGGATAACGGCATTGGGCCACATTTATTGATTCATGCCCTAGTCCGAATTATAAATTTCTATTGGTAATTGACCAATTATAATTCTTAAGGCAAGCAGGCCGAAGTAACACTGGTAAGGTACCACCCAAAATTGCCAACGGCAATTGTTACAATGTATCTATTTGTATCAATTTGTTTGTTGACAACAAACAAATTGTTGACCGTAGTCAATATCTAACTAATGACCCCACCCTCTGATGCGTATCCGTGAAATCACGGGGTGATGCATGCTGTCTAGCTGTAGCCATCACCCCGTCGCCTGGTTCGTCATTGACCGGACAACGTTTAACCAACTTATGCCTGTCTAGTGTTGTCCAGTCAATTGCGAACCTGCCGGATACCTGTGGGTCATAAATGTTTACCTTACCAGTGCTACCCGCCACACGGGGAGGCTTCCCAAAAGGCTCACCGCCCCCCCCAAGACCGTCAGCTCGGTCAACAGGCCTGCTCACCAGTCCACTAACAAGAGGTCCATACCTCCCTGCGACAGATGGGCCCCATCCCCTGAGTAAAGCTCGTAATTTTGCAGACTGATGGCGGGGAGGTGAATGACGCGTCCCCCACCCTTGTTGAAAGGAACCGGGCAAGAGCCCCATTCACAGAGCGTCGGCTCGGTCAAGAGCCTTGAGGCCGAACACTCCCCTGTAAGCATACCGCGGTGTCGTGTCCGACCAATTGAGGGTTGTGGCAGGCCACACATCATGTGAGTAGGGCAGGTCACTGCAAATCGCAAGCTTCCGCGATAGGCCAGTGACCTGTCCCAAGCCATTGCCCCCAAGGTACATAACCAGGACATCAGGCGAGTCAGCATCCCTGATGTAGAAAAGGAATGGCAACAGTTCCCGCCATAACATGCCGCGCTTACCGTACCACCTGAGACGTGCGGATGCACCCAGTCCCAGTCGGGGTCCCCACTCTGTCGCCGCAGCGTAACGCGCTGCCCTGTGCAGCGTAACGCGCTGCCCTATGCAGCGTAACGCGCTGCCCTGTGCAGCGTAACGCGCTGCCCTGTGCACGTGGCTATGGCCCACCAGGCATACTGTCACCGGTGTAATGCGACACCCAGGGTCTGTCAAGGAAAAAAAAGGGGGGGAGAAACAGTGCAGTGACTAAACTGGTACTAACGGTTGAAGAGGGCGAACAGAAAACTGAAAACATTGTGATCCCCACCCTCCCATGCGGCGTATTTCAGCCCTGAAGTACCCAAAAACAGCTGCAGTAGAAGCCGCCCCTATCCTGAATGAATGGGTGCCGCAACGAGTCCCAGGGAGGCCAACACTGGCTAGTGCCTTCCCGGCACCCTCCCAAATTGAAATTTGGTAAGGGGAGACCCACCTTGGTGACAGAAAAACGGGCCATGGTGCGTGCCACGCAGTGCAAGGAAATCCTGTAGGGCACCAACCGGACAGATGTCTGCCAAAGAACATCGTAGCAGTCTTACTCCACTGCCTACGCCGTGCTGATCCGTTTTAGAGGAGCGTATCCTCAACTGAGCCCAATCATTGGCCACATAGACATCTTCGAGTTCCAGTGCCCTACGACTTGCATCCGCCTTAGACAGCATCACAAGCTCGCTGATGCGGAGCGCTCCAAAAAAGGCCACCGTTGTAGCCGTATGAAACAGGGCTGCCTCATCCCTATCAAAACATAGGTCATGCCAGCCCCGAGCTAGTTGGGTAAGAACCCCTGGGGAAATTGGGTGGCGGTCGTCCAGGCTACGCCCACGCTCCCGCACCCACCACTCCAAAACGTGTCTCACACGGAAGTCAGCGGTATTGTCCACATGACTGCCTACTTTGGCCATGAAAGCCAGCGCTGACAGCCTGGATGCTATGGTGCGAGGCGCGAGGCCCTCGGCATGTAGGTGAACCATAAATCGAAGGATGTGGGCCACTGGGATCGGCCAGGTGTCTGGCAGCCGGAATTGGGCACAAAATGCTCGGAAAGAATTGAATGCGTGGTGATACGCCTTACGCGTGCGTGGCGCTAGCGACATGCCGATCGCCCGGTTCACCTCTCCTTGCCAATGGTCCATATCTCGTCCGGGAGTGGCGAGGGAAATTCCTCTGCATCCGGGGCCAAGGCGCGGAACCGGGAGATCTGCAGGCGGGACAAAGCGTCAGCAATATCATTATTGACACCCGGGACATGCCTGGCCCTGAACAGCACATTGAGGCGCAGGCTGCGCAATACAAACTGGCACACCAGGTCCATGACCCTGCGTGATTTAGAGGTTTGTGAGTTGACAATGTGGACAACGGCCGCATTGTCACACCATAAATGAACAACCAAATTGGCCCACTCCTCACCCCATAGCATCAAAGCCCCCAGAATGGGAAAAAATTCCAGATAAGTAAGATCACGCATGCGACCCATGCCCGACCAAGCTAGTGGCCACCCACCATAGGCCCACTTCCCATTGAAGTACATCCCATAACCCAGGGATCCTGAGGCATCGGACTGTATCTGGAAACGAGGGGAAGCCAGAAGGTCAGACCTCCAAAATGACACCCCAATGAACTCCCTCAGGAACTGGAGCCAGATAAGCATATCTGCCTTAATACCCTGGGTCAGTCTCACCCTATGGTGGGGCCTGGATAAGCCTGTCATGGCGTCGCACAAGCGCCGAGCAAATGCCCTGCCCGGTGCGACCACCCTGCAAGCGAAATTGAGGTGACCATGTAGCACCTGCAGTTCCCGCAGTGATGCCTTGCGTTTAGCAAGCAAGTCCGAGATAAGGGCCACTATCCTTGACACCTTATCCCCTGGTAACCTAGAAGCCTGCGCTACCGTGTCAATCTCCACCCCCAGGAAGACTAGCTGGGTAGATGGGCCCTCGGTCTTTTCGGGCGCTAAAGGGACACCAAGTTCCTCCATTAGCGTCTGAAATGTGTTGAGAAGACGTGTGCACGTGTCCCAGCCCCGTTCAGCCCCGAATAAAAAATCATCCAGGTAATGGGCTACAGACCGGGACCCTGACCTGCGGACAAAAGCCCACTCTAGGAAGGTGCTGAAACGCTCGAATGCCGAGCATGATATGGAACAGCCAAAAGGCATGGCCTTATCGAAATAATATTCTCCACGGAACTTGAAACCCAGCAACTCAAAGTCACCCGGGTGGACCGGCAGGAGTCGAAAGGCAGACTTAATGTCGCACTTAGCTAACAGCACACCCGGGCCACATGAGCGCACCATGCGCAGCGCTTGGTCAAAAGATGTATACCTGACCGAGCAAAGGTCATCAGGGATAGCATCATTGACCGATCTGCCGGCTGGGTAGGACAAGTGATGAATTAGGCGGAACTCACCCGGTGATTTCTTGGGTACTAAGCCCAAGGGTGACACTTTAAGGTTGGTGAACGGGGGTGCAGGGAAAGGGCCAGCGACCCTGCCCGCATCAATCTCCTTAGCAATGCTGGCAGCAGCCACCTCCTCCCTCCCCCTAAGGGACAAAAGGTTGGGGGCGTCTTGGTGGGACCTATCTCCCGTGAAAGGAATACGGAACCCCAGTCGAAAACCCTGAAGCAGGTAAACTGCATCTGCCTCCCTCGGGTACAATGCGAGCCAACGCTCCAACATGTCCACGTTAATTGGGGAGGGGGCCTTTCGATGGACCAGCTCCCTCTGCGGCAGTCTTGCCAGCCCCTTGTCCACCCCTACCCCTGCCCCGCATTCCCCCAGACCTGGGGCAGGCGGATGCAGCATGGGGGCCAGCACAAGAGGGACACTCATGCCTGAAACGGCAATTTTTCCTATTGCAGGAACCATTGGACGAGAAAGTCCAGCACAACAGGCGGGCTGGAACCCCCTGCCCCGCCACCTGGCGGGGTATCTGTGCTGGGACCGCTCGCTGGACCGCATGTCCACAATGGTATCTTTCCCCAGGCGCAGGGCACGTGGGAGTCATGTACAGAAGCCACAGCTTCTGGCAGGGCTCGTCCCACCTCATCTCTGGGTGCAGGGGAATTCGCATACGGAATTCTTCATCCTAAGCCAACCACGACGGGCCCGGGAAGTCAACCATCGCCCGGTATATATTGTCCAAATACTGGACCATCGGGATTGCCAGATCTGGCCTGGCCCTGAGGTAAACCGCCCTGTATATGAGGTACGCTGGCAACCAGTTGGCCCACGTGCGTGGCGGCTTACGACGATGTGCCTGTTCCTTATCCTTCTCATCCTGCCCCTCCCTCTCCTCCTTGGTGGGCTCTCTGTTAAGAAGGGAGAAGATGTCCACATACTCCCCACGCCAGATCTTTTCTTTGGTAGCCTGGGCCAGATGATCCCCAAGGGGCAAGGAATACCCCGCTGTCGGCAATTCCGACATCGGCACGGTGGGAACTGTGGGCATTGCGAAAGGAGCCTGGACCAACCCGGTCACTCCTAACACGTTCCCAACTGAGTAGGAGGTGCCACCCCAAACAGGGCCCTGGGTGGGAAGTGAAGTCACCGGGTGGGACGTTGGCGACTGAACCGTCGCGCCACCCGTGCGAGGCCATGGCCACTGAAATGTTCCCCCCAAGGTAGCTAGGTGTGTGGGTGCACTAGATTGAACCACATACTCACATGCTGCACCCCCGTGGGCCGCCCCCACTGGGGGTTCCGGCCCACTGGGGGCGTCGGAGCTCACGATCGCAACTGAGCTCGTCGATGGGGCCTGCTCCGCACCAGCCTGTTGATTGGGGAGCTGCGAGGCAGTGGCTGACGCCGGCCCACGTACTTCGGCCAGCTCAACCCGTCCAGCCGCCTGCTGCTGCCCGGCAGACGAAGCCTCAACCTGCGCCCCAAAGGGACCCCCGGCTGGTTAACCCTCGCGAGTGATGCCTCGAGGGCCGCAACACGGGCCAGAAGGGCGTCGACATTAACATAGCCCCCCAATCCCAGGGGGGGGCAAAGGGCCAGCCGGCCCACGGGCCGCAGGCGCCGGTCCAGGTCCCTGGACCCCGGGGGCCGAATACGGCCAAGAGCCCAGGCCCGGCCCCTGGAGGGCCGGGGGCATACCCTGCCAGGGTAGGGAACCCAACCACCCCCCATGGCTGGAACCCCCCGCAGGAAGCTGCGTACTGATGAGAGATGGCCCCGAAGAATGGGCCATGCCAGGAGCAGTGGCCATTGCCTGCGGGCCGAGGGCCGCGGCCCCTACCGGGCCGGTATGCGGACGACCCGCCTCAGGCCAAGGGGCTACCAACCCCATCCCACCGGTCCCGGTGGGCTCTGGCAAGGGGGGCTGCTGAGGAGGCGCAGTCACGGTCCTCCGACCCGGCTGGCGCCTCCGCGCAGAACGAACCGCGTTCGCAGTTGCCTTCTTCTTAGAGGGCATGGCAACGATCTGCTGGGAAGCCGGAGCAAGAGAAGGAGAAAAAACGCCGCCCAATAGGCTTCCCGGCTAAAAGGAAAGAGCGACGGAGGTAAGAGGGAAAAACTTCTCCGCTCCGTCGCTTCGCAAAAATGGCAGCGCGGCTGCCTTGTGGTCACCCCTTTTATAAGGGAGCTGGCCACGCCCCCTAACTACCCGGATGCCTTCGTCCGGTGGGGGGGGGGCGCAAAGAGCGCGGCGGCCATTTTGGTGCCGCGCTTGCATTATATCCTACCTTTTCTCCAGTGAGCTTAAAGTCACATATATAGATCCCTCTCCTCCTATTTCTCTTCATAACAAGTACAAACTAAGAAATTTACATAAATCCCCATAAAGGAATGTATGTGGGATGTTCTGAACATCTTTGTTTGTGAACAGGTAATATGAGATTGTTGGGCCTCATTCCTACATCTCTCCCCTGCTTTTGGGGGAGGGGGGACTATTCTGTCTTGGGTCACTACATTTCTTGCTCCCATCCTAGTTTAGTGATGTGTGATCTCAGGCAACAATATTCTTAGCTGCAGCAGGAATGATCTTTTGAATCATGACATCTTGTGCAATTGCATCTCTAGAAGGGATTTAACTCAATGTTGTTTCATTTCATACAATTTAAAAAATCTGAAAATATGGATAAGTCCCTGCAATCTGGGCTTATTTAATGACATTTTTAATGGGGGAAAATCCTTCAATAAGCCTGCCATCCCTATAATAAGTCATAATGATCTCTAGTATGAAAACCAACTCTCCATACAATACAAAGTGCTGACTGACCAATGATGCTGGCATGTATTTCTCAGCTGTTTTCTCTACTTCTTCAACACTAAATATATTCTGCAATAAGGATAGGCTTGGTTGTCTTCCATCATATTTGTTCAGTCCAAGCTATTTGAGGGACTGTATCTCTCCATATAAAGCTTCCCCTGGATTTAAGACTTCAGGGGAAGCCTTTCTCTTGATCCCACCATTTTTGCAGGAATGATTGGTGTGGATGGCCTTCTTGGTGCCTGTTTCCAGGCTGTGAAAATCCCACCCATGCTAGCCTCTTCTCTGAGATTCTTCTGCCAGCAGGCAAAGAAATCTCTTTTCAGGCAATTTTTAAAGAAAGTTATCTACTGCTGAGAAAGGAGTTTTAAGCAGAGAGATGTCCTTTTATCTTTTTAAATGTGTTTTAAAATTATTTAAAATGTATTTAAATAGCATCTTTTAAGATACACAGAAAGAGGCTCCTCAAAGATTGTGGTATTTTTGAACCACAATTGGCAACCTAATCTTTCTCACACCAGGTCAAGCGAAAGCAACGGCGGAAATGAATTCACCAAAAGGTGGCTTCATTTTGGCATTTTTTAAAAAAAATGGTAGCCTTGTTAGTCTGTGTTTCAAGCATATCAGAGAGCAGACAAAACAAAAGACAAAAAAAATTGTGGCACTTTAAAGACTAACTGCTGTATTTAATGTTAGCTTTCATAGATCAAGTCCACTTCGTCAGTCCACTTTCATTTTGGCAGTTTCACATCTGGCCTGGACACGCAAGAGGAATAGCCTCTCTTAATAATTAATGTGCTTAATTATTTTCAGTGAGTGCTTGTAACTGTTTTAATATTTGTGTTCTTAAATCATTTATAAGTTACTGTGAGTCCCCCTTACAAGGAGAAAGGTGAGGTGGAAATTAGATGGAAAGTGCTAGGGAAACCAGAGGAAATCTCAAAAGTGCAGATTTGACAACTAGCTCTATAGCCAGTTTAGGTACTTCCTGCTGCCCTACCAGACAGCTGAACGCTATAGAGAGCTTGCGACTAGAGTTGAAACCATGTGATTTTTTGACAGCCATGATTTGGCAGACTTTCCTGTTAGACAAATCAGATTTCAAGGCATTCTGCAGACTTAAGTCTTGAAGACAAACCACAAAACAAAACATGCTAATTTGCAAACTATGTGAGGGGAAAACAAAATTCCTCCCATGCACAAAGTGGTTAAGGAGTCTCGTCTTCTAATCGTGGATTATCCACAGTGTTAGTTAGTTTCTGCCCTGCCTGCTGTTCATTACTGATTGAACTCAGACTTTTCCACACGCAGCACATGTTTGGCCAAATTTGTGGAACGTGCCCTTCCTTGAGAAGAAATTTATACAGCATTGTGTATTAAACACTGATATAACCTATACAGATGTTATTTACACTGGGACCAGAACCTGAGCAGATTTTTGCTGGAAATGATATGATAGACTTGATGAAGACATGATGAGAAATCCAAGGCAGGTGCAAAAAGCAGCACTTTTTTCCTATTCCTCTCTCCCCAGGAACTAGTGCTAAAACAAAGAACATGAAACAGCGTCATTTCATTCCAGAGTTCTCACCCTCAGCTCATTCCACTCACTGTTGTTCACAGGAGCAAAGAAGCTCAGAGAATAATTGCACTGCTGATTTCACTTTACAGTACATTATTGTCACAAAAGAAAAAAGGGGAAATATAGAGTTAATTCTGGCCTTTGAAGATTAACCAAGTCAAAGACATTTTAAGGAAAAGCTTCAGACTTATTTTGTACCATATCTTTCTTAAGGCTTCATGATTGTTACTACAATAACTACTAATTTCCTTTCCCTTTTCCCTTTTCCCTTTTCCCTTTTCCCTTTTCCCTTTTCCCTTTCCTTTCCTTTCCTTGGTCAAGAGCCCTGTTCCTGTATTATTAATCCATTTGCAGTCATCATGGATAGAGGGAAGTTTCAATCCCATCCCTTCCCCATTTCCAATCTCATCACATTCCTATATGTGGAGAGTGACCACCCTGAAGAGAATGCCTTCCACTCTCTGTGAGGGTTCTCCATGTAAACTGGGATCCTAATTTTCCAGGGTCTCAACTCATTAAAAGCCCCCACACATAGGAGAGCAGTGATATTGGAAATAGAGGAAGTAGGACTTGAGCATTTCTCCTCTATTTATAGTGGCTACAAATGAAGAGAAAATGCTAGAGTAAGGCTGGCCAGTAGACAATACTGTCAGAGACACAACACCCAGTGTCAGGCTAATCTGACAACCCTGAGGACTAATGGCTTGGGTGCTGAAGTCCACAGTGAAGGGTGATGGTCCCCTAGTGGATTAAATCCTACCTGAATCTATCTTGATGGAGGTCAGCAGCTTCATTAATACTGACCTGGGGCCAATGAAGACTTTGTGTACCAAAAGGGCTCAGGACCAGAAAGTGACTTGTGGAATTGGATTATTGGTATGGGTGTCATGCAGTGATGCAAAAGGCAGATGAAAGGCCACTGTATTATATTCTCAGGAGAGTCTTCATGGCTGATTGCCCTGAGGATCATCAATACAGTATTCAGATTCGGACACGACAGAACAAGAAGAAGAAGGCTAGGAAGTCTATTGAATGGATACATCTATTAAATGTTGTAATCCTCCATACACACAAACTGGTGCTTCACTGCAGTCTGATAAAGTGTTGCCTCCTCTGTAGCCTACCAGTTCTATCAGATTGTCCAGAAGTTAACATGTCCCCAAATTACCTAGTTATTTCCCACACCTTGTACAAAAGCCAGTGGTGGCATCCATCCACCTGACAAAAATGGAAGACTACCAAAGGACAAAGGATGCTATGAAAATCAAAGTGCATGTTCAGAACAAAATTATGAATCCAGCATGAAATCTCCTATTAAATCTTAAAATATACATATGCAATTCATATGACTATATGTTTGAACACACATCAGGTTTTAATATTCTAAATAGATCTTTGTTTATTTGGGTATATAACAGGAGAGCCTGAAAAAGTCCAGCTGTAGACAACTTAACTCCATGGCTTCTGAGAGTTGTAGTCCAAAACAGCAACTTTCCCACACTCTGTAATAAGTCCTAAAGGGGCACAATTTTGGCCAAGGAGTCTTTATAAGAATGAAGGGAGGCCAGCTAGTGCTAAACATTTGTAGCTGATGACTTCAAAATCAAATCTTCAAAACAAGACCAGAGATCCACAAACACAAGTTGGCTCCTGTTAGGGCTTATCCATATCACGCAGCTTTGTCTGAGACAGAAATGCTCTCTTGCCTCCAGGAAAAAACCAGACAAACATTTTTTTCATGACACATTGCAGAACACACAAAGAAGTCTGTTATTCCCTCCCAGCTAAGGCAAAACCATAAACGAAATTATTTGTGACATAGCCTCGTCCTAATTTTCTACCATCAAGCAATATTACAAGATGGCCATATAATGACGCCAAATTAGTTCACACAGAATGCCAGCACTCTGTCAGCACATGTGCCATGGAATAAAGCCCCACTGAACCCTGTAGCCATTGCTCTGCATAACACCTGTCAAAAAATCATGTTTTGAATCAGTCTGCAAATGCCAGGACTTTTGCTGGATACAAACAGTTACCATTAAAACTATGCAATTTGCTGCCGATTCATTTATTTGAATCTATATCAACACTGTTTTGTTCTAGGAAATACTGATATCCCTATATCTTTTATGCCCCATAGTATAGAATTTCCTCTCTTTCATACTATAAAACACCGTATGTGCTAGTAACCACATGCTGAGGGGAGATCATTCACTGTTCCTTTTCCATGCCTCCCCAGAGTCCGAACATATAGTTGGTTCTCAGACATAGTGATACTCAGAGAAGACCCACTGATATCAAAGAGAGTTGAGCTTAAATCCAGTACAACTGGTGTGCACATACTCTCTAGGTCAGGGGTTCTCAAAATTTTTCAGCTGCAGGCCAGACCACACACCCTCAGACAGCTGAGCGGTCCAGACTGGTGCCATAAAACGCATCCACAGCTGTCATAAATGTGCTTGTGATGGCCGGGGACTCATTTACAACTGTAGTAAATGTGTTTACACAGCCATAAATGAGTCCACGGCCAATTCCGGCAGCGGTGGCAGGGCTGGCTGGAGTGAGGTTGAGGCCTGGATTATTTGGCACTGCAGGCCATAGATTGCGGACCCCTGGTCTAGGTTAGTAAAATATTCCAAGGACTAGGCAGGAGCCCTCTTCCTCCTTCCCACATTTATACTGCAGGGTTCCTGACCACATACTGTACAAGTGCACTTGCTTGAAGTGGTCAAAACAAAAAGGAGACACAGAAAGAAAAGAGCCCCAGAGGCTAACGTATGTAAGAGGTTTATCGTACTTACTGGAATAACATCCAATTAGAGAATTACAGGATGGATTACTATGCTAGGTTTTGCTTTATTAAATTATTCATATCCAGGAATAAAACAACCAGGCTCAATGTCCACTGAAATAAAGAAATAATATTTACAGAATCATAGAGGTACCCATTTCCATGTTGCACGCCCATTATAGAAAGCACAATCTGTCACTCAGGTATTGGCAGACAGTATTGGAAGTAGCTGTTTTAAGGGCATACACTTCTACCTTGAGACCACTAGAGAGTACTGAAAAAGAGATGTGCATGATTTATACCATACTGATTGAAATGTACACCCTCATTTTGAATGTTCAAAAGCCCTTGTAGGCTTTCACTTGGAGAAAATTCCTGATTATTTGCTGTTTTGTAGATCTGTAAATCACCTAAATGCTCATATTACTGCCATGTGCTCTGCTGGTGTGCATCAACAGCCCATCTTAGAAGGGCTCAGGTGATAAATTATTGATAACAATATTCATAGCTGGTAAATATTAATGGTGAGGGGGAGATCAGAACATCCTCAGGTACAGCCTTGCCTCTTCTGAGCTATCCGATTAAATCTAACGTTAACTACTGTAGGATATGTATTAAAATATATTTACTCATGCTGTGGATTCATCTTTTTAGGGTTGAGTTCTTTATCTCTTGATGGCAACAACAAATATCATTCATTATTCATGGATGCATTGAAATGACTGAAATTATTATCAGGAGATTTTTCTCACAGTTTGCTTCTTTTCAATGCACATTTTTAATCCTATTTGCAAACCCCATTTTTCTGATGGCAGTCTCCTCAGCAAACAGTTTGCCTTTCCTATTTATGGTTTATCTTGGTAAGTTAAAGGGCTACATTTGAACTGGATTTGCCAGATTTAACAAGTACACCGATGATTCCAGTGGTGTGCTGGCCCACAGGGATACAGGGACTCATCCCGGTGCTCCCCAGTGACTGGAGCCCCCAGAGGCAGGCAGAGGTAATAGGAATGTGTGGGATTTCTCTCTCTCTCCCCCCCCCCATCCCAATAGGTGCCCCATCACTTCTACTGCCCTCCCAAGGTGCCCAGCACACCCCTGGAGGATTCAATGATGCACAGATGAAGTGTGTATTTACCTGCCAAAATGCAGGTTATTTTAAACCACTCGTCAGGGGCCATTTATTTTGCATCCTTTCCTGTGTGTCCACGTGTGTCAGTGCATATTGTGCTTCCTGGTTTGCCCTGTAGTGGGAAAAGAAAAGAAAGACCAGAGGATAAGAGGGAAATTGGGAGGCTACCTGACACTGACTTCTTCATCTTCATCTTCTTCAGCTGCCATATCCATTCTGGATATTGGCTATCATCATGTAGATAGTCTTCCTATTCTTAACTCCTTGGAACAGTTCTTCCAAGGACATGCCACACCAGTCTCTCAGGTTCTTCAGTCATGAAGTCCGTCTATGTTTAGGGTCTCTCTTCCAAGGGATCTTCCCTTGCAGAGCGAGTTGGAGGATTCTATACTTTATGTTGTTCTTCATGATATGGCCAAGGTATAGGGGCCTTCTTTATTTAAGCAGTTCTTTTTCTTTATCCATCCGGCACAATACTTCTACATTAGTCACATGGTCATTCCATAATACCCTTAGCAGCCGTCTATAGATCCACATTTCAAAAGCTTCAATACTCTTTTCAGATGTGTTAGTCAATGTCCAAACTTCAACTCCATATAGAAACACTGGGAATACGTAACATCTCACTATTTGGATCTTTGTAGCAAGAGTTAGATGTCTACTGCATAACAAGTGTCACATTTTTATGAAGGTGGATCTTGCCTTTTCTATTCATATTTCAATGTCTAGTGGTAGGTACAGGGTTAAAAAAAATCTATTTGGGCAAAGCTTCACAAAAAATGCACAAACTAACACAAGTATCATGGTAACTTAACTGAATTTAAAAAAAAACCAATTCTTTTGAGAGTCAAAACACACCTTAATGATCTAATGGTAATGTCAGTGGTGAAGTCCAACATTCAATAGGAATTTATCCTTCCTTCAGCCCTCCACTCAGGGCTGCCTCCATAGAGTCCTGCAGCATCCAGTGTGGATTTTGAGAACACACGGGAGGCTGAAAGTAGGAGAGAGAATTTGCCCCAGCTGTTCTGCTATCAAAAGCCAGCCTATTGGCAAAAAGGGTTATCTGGATACCACTCTATTGCTGTGTTTCATGTTTCAGGAGAATAAGTGTTTGCCTTATATTCCATGATGTAGAGGGGGGGAAAGCAAGAGAACAAATGAGATATTTTTAAAATAAAAGAATTTAGCAAGTAGACTACTACTTGCACAAGAGAGTTAGTCAACTACCATACATTCATGCACCACATTCAGTCCTAAGCATCATGAAGACTCAGCGTAGCTATCTAAAATAGGGGTACCAACCTTTTTAAGCCTGGGGCCAGGTCACACTCTCTCAGTCAGCTTTGAGGGCAGGATGGCCATTTTGCCCTGCCTGCACGATGGGATGGCCATTTTGTCCCAATATCTTCAAATGGGTGCCAATTTTGTTTCTCAAATGCCCTTGGAGGGTTGGGGGGGGCACATGAAATGGTGCTGTGGGCTGGATCCAGCCCACAGGCCTTAGGTTGGGAACCCCTGAGCTAAAAGATCAGAGAGGAAAATATCAAGTGCATGATCAGTCTAGTAAGCAATATAACACCCTCACCATGCCATGCTTGGTCACTTGAATGAATCTATGTAAACTCAAGTGAGACCACTCTGAGCCCCTTCCAGAGGTCAGGACGGGCATTTCCAGAGAAGCTTTGGCTTTTACTGTGGCTTCAGTTGTCAATCTCCTTGTACTTAGGTGCTTCATTCTTTTGCTATGGTAACCAGCAGCAAGTATTTTTGTAGTTGTGGCTTCTAATCCTCCAAATACTAGAGCAAACATTAATTATTTTAGAGAAAGTGACAGTGAAGGGTGTAACGGCGTTATGTCTTGTTGGAAAAGCCAATGATCAATTAAAAGAAGGAGAGGTGCCATGATAAACAGGAAAACTGCATGCTTTCCATACTTAACATTCAATATTCAGAGATCAGTATTTATAGTGCAAAGAAAGATATAACCATCAGAGATCCCTACCTGCCCTTTTTTGAGTCCTTGTCAGGATTGTCTACTCTCTTGATGTGGTTAGGTGCATTTCCAGTGTTAAGGACAACTGGGAACTGACAAAAAATGTGCTTTGCAGCAGTGTCAGTTATTTATATTATTTATTTAAGGTATTTATATACTGCCTTCATTGTCTTCCGACAACCCAAAGTGGTTTACAAGCAATCTCAAAAAAATACAATAAAGAATTACAGGAACAAGTTACAAATTACAATCAAAACAATAAAAATATAAAATACAAATTACAGATCAGTTTCCACTATTAGCAAATTCTTTTAAAATGAGCCACTTCAGGATATCCACAAATTGAATATTTTCCCTGTTCTTCTGCAGAAGGACAAAGGAAGTGAATTTAATTTCTTGTCACTGATGTCCTGAATCACTTTTCCCCCCTAAAAAATGGCCTTTTTGTGAAGTGATTCAGTCAGTCATGTTGATGGATGGATTTTACAGGAGCCTTAACAAGCGAAGCCATCAACAGTCCAGACTGGGAAGGATATGTAAATATTAAAATAACACACTATCATGTGCAAGAACTGTTAAGAGAGATCTGAGATAAACATTACAGTTTAATCTCACCATACAAATAAATATTGGTAAAATGAATGTGTTGTAAATACTGGTGTAAAAAGAATAATACAGAAAGTCTATGGTAAAAATCCTATCTGACCCCAGTAATTTCTCAGTTCTTAATTAGTGACATCCTTCAACTCCCCTCCCCCTATTCCCATTATTGTGCCAATCAGCAAGTTTTCCCTCATTAGCCTACATCCCCCCCACCCACCCAGGTTGCCAGTTTCCCTGCCTGCAAATTTATGTAAATTTCCCTACTAAGGTTCGTTTCCACATAAAGTCCACATACAGTGGAACCTCATACAACAATTGTCCCGTATAACAACAAAATCATATAAAAAAAGTTGTACAATGCATCCCATAGGGAAAATCGCTATACGATGCATACATCGTGTTGCAATTGTTTTGTACAACAACGAGCCCCGTGGAACAGATTAAAATCATTGTATGAGGTACCACTGTACTTAAAAAACATAATGTCAATACTTGCTACCGAAAGACTTAAAAAGCACAGGGTACAAGGGAAACCTTTACCTTTACCTTCACCATCCTATAGGGCAGTCAATATGAAAGTTCATGGAGAAGCTAGTGTTTAAATTATCAAACAAAACCAGCTGCTGCTATATTGTAAGAATGCATTTTTGGCTCTGAGAGCGAAAACATGTGCACAATGTCTTTTTATAGGCTGTTTTTGGCAATAAATGATTGCATTGATGTACTTCAGACTACAGCCATTTTTTTCCTAAGAGAATTCGAAGTGATATCAGTGTTCACATTATCTGAAGCGAGCAGAATTTATTTTGTTGAAAGAATTCTTGGTTCTCTCTAACAAAGTTTTGTTGTTGTTACTGAAACAAACTTTTCTATTGATTATTGTTGTATTAAGCATGTTTCTAGTAGCGTTTTCCCCCCATTTTTGCCGTGGCATGTTTTTAAGTCTTGCACAATTTAATGGTTACAAAAAAATGAAGTTATAAAATGGCTATCAGTTTTGGAAAAGGAAAAACAAAACTGCTGGGTTTTTTCTTTCACTTTTGTCTAAACCTTGGAATGTGTTGCTCTGCTGGCTATATTGATTGAAAGTGAAATATTGGGATGTATATTTGCTAGAACAGGAATTCTCAAACTTTTTAAGCCAGGGGCCAGGTCACGCTACCTCAGACAGCGTTGGGGGTTGGATTGCCATTTTGCCCTTCCTTCACCACATGGCACTTCCTAGTGTGGTGGAGGTAGTGGTGGGCCACATAAAATGGTTCTGCAGGATGCATCCAGCCCATGGGCCACAGGTTGACAATCTCTGTGCTAGAAGCTAGATGCCAGTTTGCACAAAAACATGATTATGTCCAACAGGTGCAACATCTACGAGGCTTCCCCAGGAGTCCAATATTCTTCAACATTTCCCAGATGAAAACAGGATCTCTTCCCTTTAGAAATTTTCTGTAATTCATTATTCTCGCGAATAAAAAGGTACAATTTTAGCCCCACTGTCAGTACTGTTGATGACAATTTTCTCTCTGCTATATTTGTTTAGGGAGGGAGGGAGGAGAATTATGATATCATGGAAGTCATCAAGTAGAATGCTTTCCAAAGGAATTAGCACAGTTCTCATATGCACTGCTATGCTGACTCTTTTCTAATTGTTGCTTTAAAATTATTTTTAGTGTAACCTAGGCATGATGTCAGATACCTTAAATAGCCGGTGCACAATGCAACAATTAATCAAATTAATCAAAGGAAATGTGATGCTGTCAGTGCAAGATGTAATGCTAATAAATGTCAAAATATGAACATATCGAATGCAGAAATTATGGGCAGTGGGAAAATCATCATCACAGGGCCAATATTTCAGAATGTTTTTCCCCCTCATTTCTGCCCTTTTAAAAAGGAGAATTTGCTGAAAGAGCATGTAACCAGCAAGCCTCTTTCTTCCATTTCTGCAGGGATTTTGTGGCCCATTATTTTTATCTTGATAGCCTTTAGTCTGGTACATAGAGTAGCAGCCAGTTGGCAATCGACATTCCTTTGTTAAAGTCTCTATTTGGTAAATCAAAGGTCATCAATGGTCATCAAATCAAATGCCCTTTAAAGATTCCTATCTCAATAAGGGTCAGCACAAGGGCTAAAGATTATACTAGTTTCAAAAGCAAATACAAAGCAAATAAAAAGGCACCACTCTCATCTGTTTTTTGAGAAAAGATGCAGAGCAAGAAGGCATTGCTGGCTCTGCAAATGGGAAGAGGATAATCTTTTCCTGTGCATTTACAGTTATAAAAGCCCAGTTCCTGGCACAGACCCTTTGTGGGATCATGGGTGAGTCACTGATGGCCATTACACATATGTCAGCATTATGTTTAAACTACCACTGAACTCTACAGAGTATTTAAGCCCTTTTAAGAGACAAACTAGTTTAGTGATCGTCTTTGATTCTCTTTCTTGTCCACCAAATTATGAGGGGAAAACGGTTCCAAAAAATAGATTACACCCAATCTCTCTTTTTGAACAATAAACCAAATGTTACAAACAAGAAGGTGTCATTAATGCTAGACATAGAAAGCCACATCTACTCCCTAACTCCACAGGCTTATCACAAGCGGCCACATACTTAATGACTCATAGTTCAGAGAAGTAAGCATGTTCATCTTTCTGTCTCCAGGGAAGGCAACCAAGAGCACTTTATGGCACCAAACGGGAAGTTTAGGGCCTATTTCAAGTGACCTGTTTAGATGCAACTGGATTGGTCAGAAAAGCATTGGTTCCCATTCAGGGGAAGGAAAATGCACTGCCTGGCATAACCCTCCTATCTAAACAAGAACCAAACCTTTCAATATAATTTAACACTTCCCTTTATTGCCTACAAACAAAACAAAATAATCATTTTTGCATATACATCAGGGGTTCTCAACCATTTCAAGCCAGGGACCAGATCATGCACCCTCAAACAGTTTGCGGGCCAGACTGGTGGTCCAGCCACTGGCAGAATTGGCCTGGACTCATTTACGGCTGTTGTAAACACATTTCCAACAGCCATAAATGAGTCCATGGCCAGTTCTAGTGGTGGTGGCAGCAGTTGCGGCAAGGGTGGGGGTGGATGATTTGGCACCACAGGCCGGATCTGACCCACAGGCCTTAGGTTGAAAACCCCTGATATAGATCATTGCTGATGCAGTGCAACACTTTGCTTAAACTAAAACAAAATTTGCATAGACTAACTGAGTTGGAAGGGACCTTTTAGGCCATCCTGTCCAATCCTTACTCAATGCAGGAATCTGGATCAAAGCAGATATGACAGATGGTTGTCTGATTCTGTCTTGAATGCTTCCAGCGTTGGAGCGCTTACCACCTCTTGAAGCAGTAGGTTCCACTGTTGTACTGCTCTAACTGTTAAGACGTTTTTCCTAATATTCAGCCTATACCTGCCTTCCTGTAGTTTCAGCTCATTGTTATACATCCTGCACTCTGGGATGATTGAGAACAAATCCTGCCATTCCTCTTTATGGTTATATTTCAGGTATTTGAAGAGTGTTATATTCCCTCTCAGTCTCCTTTTCTCAAGTCTAAACATGGACAGATACTTCAGTCTTTCCTCATATGACTTGGTTTCCTGGTCTCTGATCATCTTTGTTTATTTATTTATTGCATTTTTATACCACCCATTTGCAAAATTTCCCACTCTGGGCAGTGTACATACAAATATCAAAATAACATAATAAAACACACAACAAATTAAAAATAAACCAACCAAATAAATATATCCTGTTGCCCTTCTCTGTACCTGCTCTAATTTATTTGCATCTTTCTTAAAGTGTGGTGCCCAGAATTGGACACCATACTCTAGATGTAGTCTAACTTGTGCTGAATAGAGGGGGACTAATACCTCATAGTTTTGGAGACTATAATGCATCATTGGCCATTTTTGCAGCCACATTGCACTGTTGACTCATATTTAGCCTATGATCTACAACAATTCCAAGATCATTCTCACTTATACTACTCCTAACCCAAGTATCCCCCATCTTGTAACTGTGCATCTAGATGTAAGACTTTGCACTTATCCCTGTTAAATTCCATTTCATGTCTGTGTGTATTGATGATTGAAAGATGCCTACAGCCTTATTATTGATCAGCAATGAACAGTCATGTGCAAAGAAGGTTTTTTAATGTAATTAATTTAAACAAAATGATGCACTGGATCAGGTATGATTTTGAAGATGTAAAAAATCATTCTACTTCCCCTGCATATCTGTTAGCTATTTCAGCATACTGAAAGTTGGCACTGTAAGCAGCTTTGACTATTGCAAGGCTCCCATACATTATCTTCCCCACTTCCACAGATACTGGGAAAGATGTATATGGGCCTAAATGTAGAACCCCTGATAAGGGTTCAAAAAAAGTGAGCATTTAGGGGACTGCTCCATGGGTTTGTAATGGGTTTCTCTGAAAACTTGGAGCAAAGCTTTTATTACAGTGAGATTAAGATAGATAGAAGAGCAGATCATGCTACTATTTCCCAAAGGTAACCAAAGGGTCACCCAGACAGAGATTAAGCCTGCTCTCTGGGATGATCTGGGAGGCAGGATGATCCACTTTTTTCACAGCATTTGCACATGTGTGAGATGAGCATAAATAACTCACCCATGTTTCCATAGATGGTCTCGGCAAGGAAATGAGTTTTTATAACTGTAAATGCACAGTAAAAATATTCTTGTGGGTGTCATTAAAAAAAGCAGAGAAGCCAATCACAGATCATCTCAGAGAGCAGACTTTATGTCCATTTGGATGACACCTTGCTTACCATTGAGGAACAGTAACATAGTATGTTCTTCTTTCTCTCTTAATCTCACTGTAATAATATTACAGCTCCAGGTTTACAGAGACACTCATGACAATCAATATTACCTTTGAAAGAGTTCTAGAGAATAATGCCTACTTCCTAAGCCTAATACAAAAGAGAAAAAACTATACTGTTTCTTAGATATTTCAGGCCAGAAACAAAGAATGTATTGGTTGCACAAATATGCATCCATTGCCAACTTTAATGCTCTTTCTTCTCTTCTTGCAGAATCCATACATAGTTTCTTTCTTATTCATACTTGGCTCATTTAATTTCTTTACTAGGATAGCCAAATGTGGTCCAGGAGGATTCATTAATTTCTGTGGGTCATTCTTCCTAAGAATAGGGAGATCTTTCTGTAGAGTTTCTTTTTATTAATAATAGCAACACTTCACATACTGCATACATCTTGCCAAAGAATCATAAAACATTTTCGTAACGTTTCATAAAAATATGTCTTATTGAGTCAGTTGAATTAAAATCACAACATCTTGAGTCAGTCTCACAAGCTAGGTCTAGATAACAGACTCTGCCCATCTCTAGGTCATCTGTGTGGAGCAGTAGACTTCCAAAAATACTTTATTAATACTGCTATAGGCTCCATGAAATATATTTCTTTTAATACCTTTTCTAGGTAGGTAGGAACAAAGGAAGGAGGGAAAAGTATAGTTCAACACACTTTGATTGTTTTCATCCAAAGGCCACAGCAATATTTTTTAAAAAATGATTTCAGAAATATAAACTCCTGGAAACTGTAAAATTGACACACAGAAATTAAATTTTAGAGAACATGAACAATAAGATAACAAGACACAATCTATGAGTTCATCAAATTGCAAGCGTGGCGCCAAAATGGCCGCCGTGCTCTTTGCGGGGGCCCACCCACCCGGATGCAGACATCCGGGTTAGTTAGGGGGCGTGGCCACCTCTCTTTAAAAGCAGTGGCCACGAGGCAGCCACGCTGCCATTTTAGAAGTGACGGAGCGGAGAAGTTTTCTCCGTCGCTTGCCTTATCGGCTTCGCCCTGCTTTTATTTGGAGGAATTTTCCTCCCCCCAAAAAGCGAACGCTTGGGTGACCATGGCACCCAAGCGCAAGGCACCTCTAGGCCGTGTAAAAGGGGGAGGGCTCTGCCCACCCCCTCAACCTCTCGGGGGCTGCCGCCGGGCCGGAGGGCTCGGTCGGCACCCCCACAATAGGGTGGCAGGGCTTTGGTGTCCACTGCCACCAATGCGGGTGAGCTGGCTTCTGCCTACCCGCCCAGTCTGAGGACTAGGGCGGGGGCGGCAAGGGCCTGCCCCTTCAGGGTTTCTACCCCTGCTGCACCTTCACCCGGCTCAGGGCATGGCGGCCCACCTGGGCTTGGTGCGGGTGCCCGCCCCACCATTCTTCCAGCCCCTCATGGGCCGGATTACTGGGCATGGCCCTATGTGGGCCAGGGATCGCCATTTGGGCTTATCCCCCAGCAATTGCTCAGTGGGCCATCCGGCCCATCCGGCCCACCTTACCCAGGTGGGTCTGAAACTGTTGATGCTCTCCTTGCATGCATTTCGGTGCTGGAGGCATCAATGGGCATTGCTCTGCCACCTTTGGATGGTGGGCTTGCAAACCCTGCAGATCCAGCCCACACATCGGCCATGGCTGTCCAGCAGGCCATTAATAGGGTTGAGCTGCTCAAAGCCATCAGGCCAGCCCAAGCTGGCACCTCGCAGCTCCCCGTCAGGCCATTGCAACAGGGCTTTCTGCCGGGGTCCGGTCCTGCTTGGCAGGGGCGCAGGGGCATGCAGAGCTCGATACCCATCGTGAGCTCCAACACCCACCATGGGCCGGAACCCCCAGTGGGGGTGGCCCATGGGGGTGCACTGAGTGATTATACAGGTCAAGTTAGCACACCAGTGACACTACCTAATACTGCTGGGGTGGTTCAGTGACCATGGCCACAACAAGTTACTGTGGGAGGACAGTTTAATCCATACTGTCCTGCTAATTCTTGGTTACCCAATTACTCCCCGGTTATGGCAGGGGTGACCATCCCTTTGGGTACGCCTAATGTTCCAGGGGTCCGACAGGGTCCACTGTGCGCACCCCCAATTCAATCCGTGCCGACAGCGGCCCTACCAACGGCCAGTTACTCCTTACCCCTGGGTGACCACTTATCCCAGGCTACGAGGGAGAAGATTTGGCGGGGGGAATATGTGGACATCTTCTCCCTTCTAAACCGTGAGCCCACTAAGGAGGAGAGGGAGGGGCAGGACGACAGGGACAAGGAGTTGTCCCATCGTTGTAAGCCACCTCGCACTTGGGCCAATTGGTTGCCGGCCTATCTGATTTATATGGCGGTATACCTGAGGGCCCGTCCTGATTTGGCCATTCCAATGGTCCAGTACCTGGACAATATTTACCGGGCTGTGGTTGATTTTCCCTGGCCCGTCATGGTTGGCTTATGATGAGGAGTTTAGGATGAGGGTGGCCCTTCACCCTGAGATGAGGTGGGACGAGCCCTGCCAGCAGTTGTGGCTGCTGTATATGACCCCCATGCGGCCAGCGCCTGGTGACCGGTACCACTGTGGTCATGCCGTGCAGCGGGCTGCTACTTCACAGACTCCCCCCCAGCCGGTGGGGCAGGGGGTTCCAGCCCGCCTGCTGTGTTGGAGTTTCTCCGCCAATGGTGTGTGCAACAGATGCCAGTGTTCGGTCAGGCACAAGTGCCCTTCTTGTTCCAGCCCTTGTGCCGCTTCTGCGTGCCCGCGGGCTGGTGGGTCATGAGGCAGAGGAAGGGGTTGCAGGGGGTGGTCAGAGCTCCCTCTGACAGTGCTACCCATTCAAAAGGCCCCCTCCCCAATTAATATACTAGTGCTGGAACGATGGCTGCGCGCTTATCCTTGACAGGATGATGTGAGATACCTACTTGAGGAAAGCCTTTAAAGGTGTTTGCAGGCCTCAGGACACCCCGAACTTACTCTCTCTCAGGGGTAATGAGGATATTGCTGCGGAGCAGATAGCCAAGGAGAGGGTGGCGGGGCCATTTCTCGACCCACCATATCCTAACTTGAAGGTATCCCCTCTAGGTTTAGTCCCTAAGAAGTCCCTGGGTGAATTTCGCCTAATTCACCACCTTTCTTACCCGGCAGGCTCTTCAGTCAATGACACTATACCTGATGACCTTTGCTCTGTCAGGTATACGTCCTTTGACCAGGCCTTACAGATGGTACGCTCGTGCGGTCCCGGGGCGCTACTGGTAAAGTGTGATATCAAATCGGCATTCCGATTGTTGCCAGTGCACCCGGATGACTTTGAGCTGTTAGGTTTTTGTTTTCGGGGCAATTTTTATGTTGACAAGGCCATGCCTTTCGGCTGTTCTATTTCATGTTCGAGAAATATCAACACTCCCAATAGTTAATAAGAGAAAGTCAGGAATGTGTCTTTAATAGAAGAAACTATTCACATACTCGTCCTATGATGAGGTATCTGGGAAAAAGGTTAAGGTGTGTGAACTCAGCACAGTAATATCAGGTGTATCCTATATAACACAATTCATTACATCACACCTTTGAACCCAAAGATATAACAACATACATTGAACCTCAATCATACAAAACACTGCTGAGGACCCACAATATCACAAATTGTACACGTGTTGGCAACCATCCAAACGTGCCATGGTATACCTCGACATTGGTGTAAAAAAGCAAAGTCTCTATATCATGTATCATATATCATAGTCCGTGGTGAAGTCTCTATATGCACTGAGTCACTAACTGAGCTTTTCTTGAAATAGCGTAGGGGGCCGAATTGTATTATTCCATCAGTGGGTTCCCAGACAGCGAGCAGCATCAGGCAGAAGTAGACAAATTTCCGATGCCCTTCCGGTAACGGGACATTTCGAATTTCTTTCTCAAGCGTCTAAAATAATGTAACCCGCGCGTATCGCACCTCTGATGGCATCTCTATCCGTGTGTGCACGCGTGTACAATAGTACAATTCAGCACGTTTGGATGGTTGCCAACACGTGTACAATTTGTGATATTGTGGGTCCTCAGCAGTGTTTTGTATGATTGAGGTTCAATGTATGTTGTTATATCTTTGGGTTCAAAGGTGTGATGTAATGAATTGTGTTATATAGGATACACTTGATATTACTGTGCTGAGGTCACACACCTTAACCTTTTTCCCAGATACCTCATCATAGGACGAGTATGTGAATAGTTTCTTCTATTAAAGACACATTCCTGACTTTCTCTTATTAACTATTGGGAGTGTTGATATTTCTCGTGATTGTTGCCACACCCCAGCCGTCCCACTCTATTGTCTATTTCATGTTCGGCCTTCAAATGATTTAGCACCTTCCTCCACTGGGCTTTTGTTTGTAGGTCAGAGTCCCGGTCTGTTGCCCATTACCTCAATGACTTTTTGTTCGGGGTGGACATGGCACGGGCACGTGTGCCCATCTCCTCGTCACATTTCAGGTCCTTATGCGGGAACTCGGCGTCCCCCTAGCACCTGAAAAGACTGAGGGACCAGCCACCACTCTCACCTTTTTAGGTACTGAAATCGACACCCTCGCTCAGACATCCAGGTTGTCCATGGAAAAGGTGACTTGGATCTCGGCTGCGATTTTGGCAATGCTTGCCAAGCATAAGGTGTCGCTCCAAGAGTTGCAGGTGCTGCATGGCCACCTCAACTTCGCCTGTAGGGTAGTAACACCGGGCAGAGCCTTTGCCAGGTGTCTTTGTGACGCCATGGCGGGCCTTTTAAAATGTCACCACAGGGTACGGCTGACCAGAGGTTTACGGACAGACCTTACGGTTTGGCTCATATTCCTACAGGACTTTAATGGCGTCTCCTTCTGGAGATTGGAGCTTATGGTCAGCCCTCAGTTCCAAGTACAGTCGGATGCCTCCGGCTCCCTGGGTTATGGGATTTACTTTGAGGGACGGTGGGCCTATGGTCAATGGCCTCAGGCATGGCAAGGCACGGATCGCTTTCCTAGCGGGGCCCTAATGCTCTGGGGGGATAGGTGGGCTAATTTGGTAGTTCACTTTTGGTGTGACAATGCTGCAGTGGTGCACATTGTCAACGCCCAGACATCTAAATCCCCCAGAGTTATGGCATTAGTTCGCCAATTTGTTTTGAGGTCCCTACGCCTTAATGTGCTATTCAGGGCCAGACATGTGCCAGGCATTAATAATGATATTGCTGATGCTTTATCCTGCCTGCAGATCTCCCGGTTCCGTGCCTTGGCTCCAGACGCAGAGGAACTTCCCTCTCCACTCCCGGCTGAGATTTGGAGATTTGGTGAGGAGAGGTGAACCAGGCGATTGGCATGTCTTTGGCACCTCGCACGCGTAAGGCGTATATACATGCATTCCTCCAATTTAGAACTTTTTGCGCGCAAAGGCAGTTGCCCGAAGTGTGGCTGATACCAGTCAACCAGATTTTACAGTATATGGTCCACCTCCATGATCAGGGGTTAGCCCCATGCACTATCGCCACTAGGCTTTCTGCATTGGCATTTATGGCCAAGGCACGGGGCTTTGCTGACTGCGTGAATGACTTCTGCATACGACACGTATTAGAAAGGTGGACACGTGAGCATGGCCGACGCCCGGACACGTGTCACCCCGTTTCACTAGGTGTTCTGACCCACCTTGCACAGGGTTGGCATAGATTGTGTTACGATAGCTATGAGGAGGCTCTTTTTCATGCAGCTACCACTGTAGCTTTCTTTGGAGCTCTCCGTATCAGCGAGCTGGTCCCATTGTCAAAAGGGGACATGTCTCATAGGGCACTGGAACTCGAAGATGTCTGTCTCAACCAGGAGTGGGCTCAGTTGAGGATTCGCTCCTCAAAGGCCGATCAGCACGGAGTAGGCAGTGGTGTCAGACTGCTACGTTGTACAATTGATGACATCTGTCCGGTTGGTGCCCTACATGCATTTTTGGCAGTGCGTGGCACGCACCCTGGCCCGTTTTTCTGCCACCAGGATGGGTTTCCCCTTACCAAATTTCAGTTCTGGAAGGTGACCGGTCCTTATATGTACGTCCCCTCACTGTATGAGTACTAGTTATGTCCTTAATTTCTTCTCCTTCTTTTACAGACCCTGTGTATCCACGCACACCGGTGGCAGTATGGCTGGTGGGCCACAGTTACATGCACTGGGCAGCGCAGTATGCTGCAGCGACAGAGTGGGGACCCCATCTCGGGTTGCGTGCATCCGCACGTATGCGATGGTACGGTGTGCGCGGCATGAGATGGCGGGAACTGTTGCCATTCCTGATGTCCATCAGGGATGCTGGACTGCCTGATGTCCTGATTCTGCACCTCGGCGGCAATGATCTCGCATAGATCACTGGCCTTTCTTTTAAAATGTCAGTGTGCAGCGACCTGGCGTTCTTACATCATTTATGGCCGTGCACACGGCTGCTATGGTCTGACATCATGCCAAGACAATGCTATAGAGGAGGCATGGATCTCCGTGGCTTGGACCGCGCCCGGCGGTCAGTGAACAGGGCTGTTGCCCGGTTCCTTGTTGATAATGGCTTAGGGACAGCCATTCGAAATACGAGGATAGGCTTGCAGGATTTCGATCTATATGCAGGAGATGGGGTCCATCTGTCAGCTAGAGGTATGAACCTCTTCCTGGAGGATGTGCAAGCAGGCCTGGGGTGGTGGTGAGTCAGCACGGATGCCTCCCCGTGTGGCGGGTAGCACTGGTAAGGTAAAGATTTATGACCCAGAGGTATCCGGCAGGTTCGCAATTGACTGGCCAACACGTAGATAGGTACAGGGGAAACAGGATTGGACGGTCAAGGGCGAACCATGAAAGGGGTGATGGCAGGAGCTTCACAGCCTGCATCACCTTGATATTTGAACGGATTCACATCATAGGGTGGGGTCAGTAGATGGTATATTGACTCCGGTCAATAATTTGTTTGTGTCAACAAACAAATTGATACAAATAGATACATGTAGCCAATTTCCATTTGCATTTTGGGTGGAACCTTACCAGTGTTACTGCGGCCTGTTTGCCTTAAAGAATTACAATTGGATGATACACCAATTGAAAGTGATAATGCAAGCGCGGCGCCAAAATGGCCGCCGCGCTCTTTGCGGGGCCCCCCCCCACAGGACGAGGAATCCGGGTAGTTTAGGGCGTGGCTAGCTCCCTATAAAAGGGGTGGCCACGAGGCAGCCGCGCTGCCATTTTAGCTAAAGCGACGGAGCGGAGAAGTTTTTTCCCCTGTGTCTCCGTCGCTCCTTACCTTGCGGGAAGCCTTTTGGCGGCGAATCTTCTTTCGGCTTCCCTCTCCTGCGGTTGAGATGCCTTCGAAGAAGAAGGCAGCTTCGAGTGCGGCTCGAGCTGTGAGGAGGCGCAACCCGGGTCGGAGGACCACGGTCGCGCCTCCCCAGCAGACGCCTGTCCAGACCCCTGCTGGGCCCGGCGGAATGGGGTCTATCGTCCCTTGGTCAGACGCGGGGGATCGGAATGTGGGCGCGGCAGGGGCTCCGGCCCGCGGCCCGCGAGCGGTGGACACCGCTACTCCCTCTGCCCATCCTGTTGGGCCTGCCTCTCTTCCTCCTGGGCCTTCTAGCCTGGGCGGGTGGTGTGGTCCCCTACCTTGTCAGGTTCCGGCACCGACCCTACCGGGCTTCGGTGTTGGGCAATGGCCCTATTCAGGTCCTGGGTTACAGGGACCTGTACCCGCGCCGGGACTTGGCGGGCCGGCCGGCCCTTGGCCCCAGATCGACGTGCAGGCCTTACTGGCCCGCCTTGCGGCCCTTGAAGCGTCTTTAGCTCGGGCCAGCCAGGCTGGGGCTCCCTTTGGCGTCCCTTTTCCGGCGCCGTCGGCGGGAGGACAACAGGCGGCGGGCAGGGTTGAGCTGCCTCAGGCGGGTGGCGTGGCTTCGGCCACTGCCCCGCAGCTCCCCAGCCAGCAGACGAGTGCAGGTCAGGCCCCGATGACGAGCTCTACGTCGGTCGTGAGCTCCGACGCCCCCAGTGGGCCGGAACCCCCGGTGGGGGCGGCCCACGGGGGTGCAGCATGTGAGTATGCGGTCCAAGCCAGTACACCTACACACATTGCTTCTATGGGGGGAGCTTTTCAATGGCCTTGGCCTCGCTCGAGTGGTGCGGTTGCACAGCAGCCGGCACTCCACTCGGCGACGGTAACTGCCACCAAGGGCACCGGGGTGGGTAGTTTTTCTCACACTGTGGGGAATGTACTGGGGGTGGCTGGGTTAGCTCAGCCCCCTTTCCCGGCGCCTGTGGTGCCTTTTTCGGCCTTACCAACTGCGGGGTACTCCTTACCACTGGGTGACCACTTGGCACAGGCAACCAAAGAAAAGATTTGGCGGGGGGAGTATGTAGATATCTTCTCACTCCTGAACAGAGAGCCCACCAAGGAGGAAAGGGAGGGACAGGATGAGAAGGATAAGGAGCAGGCGCGTCGTCGTAAGCCGCCACGTACCTGGGCCAACTGGCTGCCGGCTTATTTAATTTACATGGCAGTGTATCTGAGGGCGCGGCCGGAGTTGGCTATTCCGATGGTCCAATATTTGGACAACATATACAGGGCAATGGTTGATTTCCCGGGCCCTTCGTGGCTTGCTTATGACGAGGAATTCCGTATGCGGATTCCCCTCCACCCGGAGATGAGGTGGGACGAGCCGTGCCAGAGGCTTTGGCTTCTGTACATGACACCCATGCGCCCCGCGCCAGGCGACAGATTCCATTGCGGACATGCGGTCCAGCGAGCTGTCCCAGCACAGGTTACCCGCCAAGTGGCGGGGCAGGGGGTTCCAGCCCGCCTGCTGTGCTGGGCTTTCTCGTCCAATGGTTCCTGCAATAAGAAAAATTGCAAATACAGGCATGAGTGTCCCACATATTCGGGCCCCCACGCAGCCTCCGCCTGTCCCAGGCCTGGGGGGACACGGGGCAGAGGAAGGGGCGGACAGTGGGCTGGCAAGGCTGCCACAGATGGAGCTGGTTCACCGAAAGGCCCCCTCCCCAATTAAGGTGGACATGTTGGAGCGTTGGCTCACAGTGTACCCGAAGGGGGAGGATGGGGAGTATCTCCTTCAAGGCTTTAAGTACGGGTTCCGCATCCCTTTCATGGGTGATAGGTCCCCTCAGGATGCCCCCAATCTTTTGTCCCTCAAGGGGAGGGAGGAGGTGGCTGCTGCCAGTATTAGAAAGGAGTTAGATGCGGGCAGGGTCGCTGGCCCTTTCCCTTCACCCCCGTTTCCCAACCTTAAGGTGTCGCCCCTAGGCTTGGTTCCCAAAAAGTCTCGAGGCGAGTTTCGCCTTATTCATCATTTATCCTACCCAGCCGGCCGGTCGGTCAATGATGCTATCCCTGATGACCTTTGTTCAGTCAGGTATACGTCTTTTGACCACGCGCTGCGCATGGTGCGCTCGTGTGGCCCGGGTGTCCTGCTGGCCAAGTGCGACATTAAGTCGGCCTTTCGCCTCCTGCCGGTGCATCCGGGTGACTTTGAGTTGCTGGGTTTCAAATTTCGGGGCGAATATTATTTTGATAAGGCCATGCCTTTTGGCTGTTCCATATCATGCTCGGCCTTTGAGCGTTTTAGTACCTTCTTAGAGTGGGCTTTCGTCCGCAGGTCAGGGTCCCGGTCTGTAGCCCATTACCTGGATGACTTTTTATTCGGGGGTGAACGGGGCTGGGACACGTGCACACGTCTCCTCAACACATTTCAGACGCTAATGGAGGAACTCGGTGTCCCTTTAGCGCCCGAAAAGACCGAGGGCCCATCTACCAAGTTAGTATTCCTGGGGGTGGAGATTGACACGTTAGCGCAGGCTTCTAGGTTACCGGAGGATAAGGTGTCCAGGATAGTGGCCCTTATCTCGGAGTTGATGGCCAAGCGCAAGGCATCACTGAGGGAACTGCAGGTACTACATGGTCACCTAAATTTCGCTTGCAGGGTGGTCGCTCCGGGCAGGGCTTTTGCTCGACGCTTATGCGACGCCATGGCAGGGTTAACCAGGCCTCACCACAGAGTTAGACTTACCCGGGGTGTCAGGGCAGACATGTTTGTCTGGTTACAGTTCCTGAGGGAGTTTAATGGGGTCTCATTTTGGAGGTCTGACCTCCTGGCATCCCCCAATTTTCAGATCCAGTCTGATGCCTCAGGATCCCTGGGTTATGGGATGTACTTCAATGGGAAGTGGGCCTATGGTGGGTGGCCACCGGCCTGGGCAGGCACTGATCGCCTGCGTGATCTCACATACCTTGAATTTTTTCCTATACTAGGGGCTTTGATGCTATGGGGCGAGGAATGGGCCAACTCGGTCGTGCATTTCTGGTGTGACAACGCTGCTGTGGTCCACATTGTTAATGCACAGACTTCCAAATCGCCCAGGGTTATGGACCTAGTGCGCCATTTCGTGCTGCGCTGCCTGCGCCTCAACGTTTTTTTCAGAGCCAGGCATGTCCCGGGGATTAATAATGATATTGCTGACGCTTTGTCCCGCCTGCAGATCTCCCGGTTCCGTGCCTTGGCCCCGGATGCGGAGGAATTTCCCTCGCCACTCCCGGACGTGATATGGACCATTGGCAAGGAGAGGTGAACCGGGCGATTGGCCTGTCACTAGCGCCACGCACGCGTAAGGCGTATCAACATGCATTTAATTCTTACAGGGCATTTGCTGCTCAATTTCACCTGCCAGAGACCTGGCCTATCCCGGTTGACCATGTTCTGCGGTTCATGGTCCACCTGCATGCTCTCGGCCTCGCACCTCGCACCATAGCATCCAAGCTCTCGGCCCTGGCTTTTACGGCCAAAGTAGGGGGTCATGTGGACAGCACCTCTGACTTCCGTGTGAGACATGTTTTGGAGGGGTGGGTGCGCGAGCGCGGGCGTTGCCCGGACGATCGGCACCCTATTTCCCCAGGGGTTCTTACCCAGTTGGCCCGGGGCTGGCCAAGCCTCTGTTTTGATCATTATGAGGCAGCCCTTTTTCATGCAGCCACAACGGTGGCATTTTTTGGAGCGCTCCGCATCAGCGAACTTGTGATGCTGTCTAAGGCGGATGCAAGTTGTAGGGCACTGGAACTCGAGGATGTCTATGTTGCCAAAGACTGGGCCCAGTTGAGGATACGTTCCTCCAAGTCAGATCAGCATGGCGTAGGCAGTGGTGTAAGACTGCTACGGTGTTCTTTGGCAGACATCTGTCCGGTTGGTGCCCTACAGGAGTTCCTGGCACTGCGTGGCATGCACCATGGCCCGTTTTTCTGTCACCAAGATGGGTCTCCCCTTACTAAATTTCAGTTTTGGAAGGTGACAGGCAGAGCCCTCGCCAGGGTGGGCCTACCAGGTGCTCGTTACGGCACACATTCATTTCGTATTGGGGCAGCCTCTACAGCAGCTGCTTTTGGGTACTCCGGGGCTGACATACACAGCATGGGGAGGTGGGGCTCGCAATGTTTTCAGTTTTATGTGCGCCCACTTCCACCGTGAGTACCAATCCGATCACCTTACCTTCCTTTTTCTTAATTTTTCCTTACAGACCCTGGGTGTCGTGTTACACCGGTGACAGTATGGCTGGTGGGCCACAGCTATGTGCACAGGGCAGCGCGTTACGCTGCGGCGACAGAGTGGGGACCCCGACTGGGACTGGGTGAACACGCCAGTCTCACATGGCATGGTAAGCCTGGGATGTTGTGGCGGGAGCTGCTGCCTTTCCTGTTTTCAAGCAGGAGTGCTGACCCGCCTGACATTCTCATCATACACCTTGGGGGCAATGATTTGGGTCAGGTCACCGGATTATCGCTCAAGCATGCGATCTGCGGGGACCTTGCTTACTTGCACTACGTCTGGCCTGCCACAACCCTGGTTTGGTCGGACATGATCCCGCACCATTCTTACAGAGGGGGCATTGACCTCCTGGCCCTTGACCGCGCTAGGCGCGCGGTCAACGGGGCGGTGGCGCGGTTCCTTGCCGACAAGGCTTGGGGACGGGTCAGTCGTCACCCCGCTATTAGCCTACGAAATTACGACTTGTATGCAGGGGATGGGGTCCATCTGTCGCGAGGAGGTATGGACCTCCTGTTGGGTGATTGGCGAGCAGGCCTGTTGACCGAGCTGACGGTCTGGGGGGGGGGCGTCAGGCCTTCTTTGAAGCCCCTCCGTGTGGCGGGTAGCACTGGTAAGGTAAACAGTATGACCCACAGGTATCCGGCAGGTTCGCAATTGACTGGACAACACTAGACAGGAACAAATTAGTTAAACGTTGTCCGGTCAACGACGAACCAGGCGACGGGGTGATGGCGATAGCTAGCCAGCATGCATCACCCCGTGATTTTACGGATACGAGTCAGAGGGTGGGGTCATGAGTTAGATATTGACTACGGTCAACAATTTGTTTGTTGTCAACAAACAAATTGATACAAATTGATACATTGTAACCAATTGCCGTTGGCAATTTTGGGTGGTACCTTACCAGTGTTACTTCGGCCTGCTTGCCTTAAGAATTATGATTGGTCGTTTTACCAATACAAATTTATAATTCGGATTAGGGCATTGAATCAATAAATGTGGCCCTATGCTGTTATCCACTTTCAATGTTGTCCGAGCCCGTTATTGGGGGGGTGCGCCTGCAATGCAAGCGCGGCGCCAAAATGGCCGCCGCGCTCTTTGCGGGCCCCCCCCCACAGGACGAGGAATCCGGGTAGTTTAGGGCGTGGCCAGCTCCCTATAAAAGGGGTGGCCACGAGGCAGCCGCGCTGCCATTTTAGCTAAAGCGACGGAGCGGAGAAGTTTTTTCCCCTCCACCCCCTCCCTAGTTAACAGTGTGATAATTTGGTCGCTTCGGGGCCGGGTGGGAATTTTTGGTTGGGACCCACATTGGCTTCCGGGTCCTGGCTTTTTTGCCCATCCCACACTGTTGCTATGGTTTGATATAGGGGTTCCTTTCGTTGCTACTGTTGACTCCGGTCACATTGGCGGGTAGCACTGGTAAGGTAAACAGTATGACCCACAGGTATCCGGCAGGTTCGCAATTGACTGGACAACACTAGACAGGAACAAATTAGTTAAACGTTGTCCGGTCAGTGACGAACCAGGCGACGGGGTGATGGCGATAGCTAGCCAGCATGCATCACCCCGTGATTTTACGGATACGAGTCAGAGGGTGGGGTCATGAGTTAGATATTGACTACGGTCAACAATTTGTTTGTTGTCAACAAACAAATTGATACAAATTGATACATTGTAACCAATTGCCGTTGGCAATTTTGGGTGGTACCTTACCAGTGTTACTTCGGCCTGCTTGCCTTAAGAATTATGATTGGTCGTTTTACCAATACAAATTTATAATTCGGATTAGGTCATTGAATCAATAAATGTGGCCCTATGCTGTTATCCACTTTCAATGTTGTCCGAGTCCGTTATTGGGGGGGTGCGCCTGCAATGCAAGCGCGGCGCCAAAATGGCCGCCGCGCTCTTTGCGGGCCCCCCCCCCACAGGACGAGGAATCCGGGTAGTTTAGGGCGTGGCCAGCTCCCTATAAAAGGGGTGGCCACGAGGCAGCCGCGCTGCCATTTTAGCTAAAGCGACGGAGCGGAGAAGTTTTTTCCCCTCCACCCCCTCCCTAGTTAACAGTGTGATAATTTGGTCGCTTCGGGGCCGGGTGGGAATTTTTGGTTGGGACCCACATTGGCTTCCAGGTCCTGGCTTTTTTGCCCATCCCACACTGTTGCTATGGTTTGATATAGGGGTTCCTTTCGTTGCTACTGTTGACTCCGGTCACATTGGCGGGTAGCACTGGTAAGGTAAACAGTATGACCCACAGGTATCCGGCAGGTTCGCAATTGACTGGACAACACTAGACAGGAACAAATTAGTTAAACGTTGTCCGGTCAACGACGAACCAGGCGACGGGGTGATGGCGATAGCTAGCCAGCATGCATCACCCCGTGATTTTACGGATACGAGTCAGAGGGTGGGGTCATGAGTTAGATATTGACTACGGTCAACAATTTGTTTGTTGTCAACAAACAAATTGATACAAATTGATACATTGTAACCAATTGCCGTTGGCAATTTTGGGTGGTACCTTACCAGTGTTACTTCGGCCTGCTTGCCTTAAGAATTATGATTGGTCGTTTTACCAATACAAATTTATAATTCGGATTAGGGCATTGAATCAATAAATGTGGCCCTATGCTGTTATCCACTTTCAATGTTGTCCGAGTCCGTTATTGGGGGGGTGCGCCTGCAATTCAGACTAGGGCATTATTCAATAAAAGTGGCCCGATGCCTTTAATCCAATACCGGTGTCTGAGTCTTTATTTGGGTGGGTGCGCCTGCAATGAAGTATTGTTACACAGAATGAGAGAAAATTACATGCTGGATTCTGGGATCCATAATTGCCAAAAGTAATACAGTGGTACCTCGCTTAAAGAGCATAATGCATTCTATGGGATTGCTCTTTAAGCGAGTTTGTTCTTTAAGCAAAACACCATTGTAAGTGACCAATTGTGGCTTCTGGTGGTGGGGATTGCAAACCCAGATTTAGTTGTTCAGCGGGTTTTTGGTTGTTTTTAGTTGTTAAGCAAGGCGACCATTCAGAGAAAATTCTGCTCTTTAAGCGAGTTAGTCCCTAAGCGAGGCACTCTTTATGCGAGGTTTTATTGTATTCACCAAGGTTGTTATTGCAAGAGTTAAATGCTATTTATAAATTGGCTTTTCTCCTAATTCTTGAGTCTATAAAGAGTGACCAGAAACCCAGTGAATTACATAACTATTTTTTATCAAACAGCAGACATCTTTTCTGGAAAAAGTACCCAATGTACAATATGTGGGCTAAAACATGCCAGGATATTTAGAAAGTCATCAGGAATATAAAGATTAGAACAATGTATGATTGTGGAAAACCTTTTGTCATTGGATCACTCATCAAAACTTCGAGAAAATAAGAGTAAACCAACAAAGAAGGGAAAGGAAAGCAGAGTCTCCACTACATGATCACTTGTGTGAACTATTGTATCTTGCAACCAGTACAAGAATTGACTTCCACTTTGTATTTAGACAAAAGGCTGCTATCCTAAAATTCTTATACACATTGGGACAGGGGGATGCATATAAGATAAACTGCTAATCAAGTAGTATGCTTTGTCCAAAAATCCCGTCTCAGCATTTGGTTTCATCTTGAGAAAATGCCATGAGGCTTATAGAAATATAGTCAAACTAGAAAATTGTATGGCATTATATGACCCACTCAATCTTTGTGCTGTTGCTAGATGGTTGTTATTCAAACAAATGATTTGTGGTACAACTTTCCCTTCCCCCTTCATGCTATCTACTGGAAATCCCATAATAATAATTTTTGTGTCAGAGATTACTCTGGGTTGAAAGGATTTTTAGGGGATGCCTGAATGAGGCTCCTTTCATGCCCCCAAGTGCAGCTCTCAGTTATCAAAACCCAACTTTCCAGTCTCCACCTTAGTGCCTTAACCACTAAGACACCGGAGGAGCTGCTTGGACATCTCATGTAATATTGAGTCTTACAAGCCACTACATTAAGAGTTACCAAAAACAACAACTAAGAAACATGGGAGAAAAACATTTTCTCAGCCATAAGAAGCTCAAGACTGAAGTAGTGTTTGAAGTACAGTTATTAACCATATTAACACCACACAGCCTTCCCTGCATTGTTGAACAACATAGCATTTCCTTCACTCTCATCTGAAACATGTGACAGCTTATTTATGGACAGAGTTTTCTAGTTCCAATTGGAGTGTTTTGGACAGACTGTTTATAGTGTACTCAAGGCATATAGGCTATAAGTGTAACAATGTGCCAGCAAGCAAATCCTGTACAAAGGTAATTATCATTTTCCCTTATATTTCTAGCTTTTAGAAGAAAGTACTGCACTTGAAACTAATCTTTACCATCCAGATATTTAGGGGGAGCAGCTGTACAGACCAGGTGAAGAGCGAAGCTTCTTATGTGCACATCTACTTTCCCACTTCTGCTTGATCTGATTCTTCAAAGTAAACATGCCTTAAGATTTCATGATGGCACTGCCTTATACATTCACAGACTATATAGCCATTGGGTACTGGACCAAAAGAGATTGAAATATCGACAGCAGGCATTCATTCAGTGATATTCCATTGCAGGGTAGTTTATGAATTTTCCCTCCTTGCTCTCAGGATAATGGACCAAAACCAAGCCAAACACCATTCCCTGCAGATAGTGATGTTGAGATTCTGTGACTTGTAGTCCAAAAAAAACCAAATTCCAGTTTCTCTAATAGGCACAAATGGAGAATATCTATGTTGTGTTGCCTCACATGATTTATACAATGGAGCAAGAGTACTCACAAGTAACTATCACCCGAATATCCAAGCCTAAACATCTTGACTAATCTAGAAATGGAAAAAGTAATTTACTGACTCAAAGTACTTATGACTACATTTTGAACACACAGTAATTGTTTCTAGTAGAACATTTTCTGGAGATGGTAGGCTTCCATTTTTTAAATTTCTGTCTTCTGCCCAAAAGCTAAAATACTCAAGGTTAGTACTATTCAAACTAAATAACAGTGACAACAATCTGAAGTCTGTCATGAAATATCAACTTTTGCTCCTTCTACTATTTAAGAAACAAGCAGTTCTTTTTCAAATTCCTCAATGCCTGTGGTAAATTAGTTAGTTTATGGAATAAATGGGCAGGCCTATGATGCATATAATTCAATCCTACAAGAGAAGGGGATGGCTGGAGAAGGAATGTCACTCTTATGAGCTGCTACTTTGGCTAATCACAGAGCTAGCTCTAACCATATATGATGCAAGCACGGTGCCAAAATGGTCGCCGCGCTCTTTGCAGGGGCCCCCCACCCAGACTCAGACATCCGGGTGAGTTAGGGGGCGCAGCCACCCTCTTTAAAAGGGGTGGCCATGCAGCAGCTCAGCTACCATTTTGTCAAAGCGACGGAGAGGAGAAGTTTTTCCCCTCCACCCCCTCCCTAGTGGACAGTGTGATTTTTCTGGTCGATTCGGGGCCGGGTGGGAATTTTTGGCTTGAACCTACATTTGGCTCTCTGGTTCTTGCTTTTTTGCCCATCCCAGACTGTCGCTAGTATTTGAGATAGGGGGTAAGTTGACTTTGGTCACTTTTGGCGGGTAGCACTGGTAAGGTAACAGATTTATGACATATAGGTATCCGGCAGGTTCACAATTGACTGGCCAACACATAGATAGGTACAGGGGAATAAGATTGGCCGGTCAAGGGCGAACCATGCAAGGGTTGTTGGCAGGAGCATCACCCTGATATTGAACGGATACACATCATAGGGTGGGGTCAGTAGATAGTATATTGACTCCGGTCAACAATTTGTTTGTGTCAACAAACAAATTGATACAAATAGATACATGTAGCCAATTTCCATTGGCATTTTGGGAGGAACCTTACCAGTGTTACTGCGGCCTGCTTGCCTTAAAGAATTACAATTGGATGGTACACCAGTTTAAAGTGATAATTTGGACTAGGGCATTATTCAATAAAAGTGGCCCAATGCCTTTAATCCAATACCGGGTTCTGAGTCTTTCTTTGGGGGGTGCGCCTGCAAAGAGCCTCAAAAATGCCCATGTCACATAAAGCACCTGATTCGTTGTTGTGAGGCTATATAATTCCTTTATATGGCTCTTTATATGGCCTTTATAGGGACTGCGGTGGCTCAAGTGGTTAAGATGCTGAACTCACTGACTGGAAGGTTGGAGTTCGATTCCCGGGTATTGCATGACAGAGTGAGCTCCCATCTTTGTCCCAGCTCTTGCCAACCTAACAGTTTGAAAGCAAGAAATTACAAGTAGATAAATAGGGATCACTTTAGTGGGAAGGTAAACAGTGTCCCATGCACTTCAGTGTTGAGGCATGCCTGCCACATGTCCATGGAAACGTCTGAAGTTGCAGACAGCGCTACCTCTTTGGCTATAAACAGAGATGAGCACTGAACCCTAGAATCGGATATGACTGGCTTTCAAGCAAGGATGACCTTTACCTTTACTCTGGCTCAATATGAAACAGTTTTGGACACAAATAACCTGTATCATTAACAAGAATTATTTTTATTAGCCAGGTAGATCACTTTTCAAAGAATTTCATGCTTCTCTCTCCCAACCCTCATGTATTCCCTTTGATATTTATCCTTACACTATGCCTCTGTTGTAAATTAGGCCTATAATGTTAGTGAGCAGGAGATTGAGTTGCAGCTTTTAAAAAAAAGCCAACATAAGCTTCATGGTTGAACAATATGAAACAGCAGAACAAATGCTCACACATTTTGAGAGAGAGAAAGACAATAAGTTAATTTTGGGGCCCATTTTTAGCCTCAGTAGTTATACCCTTCTTTTCCAATCTTCTCCTGTTTTTCACATGCATGTCACTGCCATGGGCTCCTGTTGATAACAAACCCCTCTGTGTAATAAGGAAATGTTCAATGAATGTAGTATAACTTAAGATGTGATGGAATGACAAAGCACAGCATTGATGTGGCTTACCGCAGCTGAAGCAGTGGTGCTTCTAGAGAGAGAGAAGAGACTTCTGTCTATACTTAGTGGCTCACACCACTCAGAAAACCTCTTTGGCTTTGAGAGATAATTGCGGTCCCTGGGACAAGGAAAGGCACTCATGTTTTGGAAGCCATAATTCCATTAAGGCAGCCTGAGCAGCATTTAGCAAACCACAACTATGTGCCTCGCTTGCCAAGGCCTTTAACAACTATGCCCTCTCATTTATCAACGTTAATTACTGCTATGTGAAAGGAGTTAAACTCCAGTTTATCAGAACTGATTGTTTAATTTTAAGGGGAGAAATATTTCCCTTTTTGAAAGAAAGAGTTTTGTAATGACTGTTTGTAAATTATACTTCTAGCCAAGCAAGCTATAGTTTTGGTAGAATGGTTGAAAACCTAGTATGGTAATCTAGTTGAATACTGACCTGCATTGCAGGCGCACCCCCCCAATAACGGACACAGACAACATTGAAAGTGGATAACAGCAAAGGGCCACATTTATTGATTCAATGCCCTAGTCCGAATTATAAATTTGTATTGGTAAAACGACCAATCATAATTCCTAAGGCAAGCAGGCCGAAGTAACACTGGTAAGGTACCACCCCAAAATTGCCAACGACAATTGGTTACAATGTATCAATTTGTATCAATTTGTTTGTTAACAACAAACAAATTGTTGACCGTAGTCAATAACTAACTCATGACCCCACCCTCTGACGCGTATCCGTGAAATCACAGGGGTGATGCATGCTGGTTAGCAATCGTCATCACCCCATCGCCTGGTTCGTCGTTGACCGGACAACGTTTAACTAATTTATTCCTGTCTAGTGTTGTCCAGTCAATTGCGAACCTGCCGGATACTTGTGGGTCATACTGTTTACCTTACCAGTGCTACCCGCCCATGTGACCAAAGTCAACAGTAGGAACGCAGAAAGACCCCTATATCAAACCATAGCAACAGTGTGGGATGGGCAAAAAAGCCAGGACCCGGAGCCAATATGGGTCCCAACCAAAAATTCCCACCCGGCCCCGAAGCGACCATAATATCACACTGTTAACTAGGGAGGGGGTGGAGGGGAAAAAACTTCTCCACTCCGTCGCTGAGGCAAAATGGCAGCTCGGCTGCCTCGTGGCCACCCCTTTTATAAGGGAGCTGGCCACGCCCCTAACTACCCGGATTCTCTGTCCTGTGGGGGGGGCCCGCAAAGGGCGCGGCGGCCATTTTGGCGCCGCGCTTGCATTGCAAGCGCACCCCCCCAATAACGGACACAGACAACATTGAAAGTGGATAACAGCAAAGGGCCACATTTATTGATTCAATGCCCTAGTCCGAATTATAAATTTGTATTGGTAAAACGACCAATCATAATTCCTAAGGCAAGCAGGCCGAAGTAACACTGGTAAGGTACCACCCCAAAATTGCCAACGACAATTGGTTACAATGTATCAATTTGTATCAATTTGTTTGTTAACAACAAACAAATTGTTGACCGTAGTCAATAACTAACTCATGACCCCACCCTCTGACGCGTATCCGTGAAATCACAGGGGTGATGCATGCTGGTTAGCAATCGTCATCACCCCATCGCCTGGTTCGTCGTTGACCGGACAACGTTTAACTAATTTATTCCTGTCTAGTGTTGTCCAGTCAATTGCGAACCTGCCGGATACTTGTGGGTCATACTGTTTACCTTACCAGTGCTACCCGCCCATGTGACCAAAGTCAACAGTAGGAACGCAGAAAGACCCCTATATCAAACCATAGCAACAGTGTGGGATGGGCAAAAAAGCCAGGACCCGGAGCCAATATGGGTCCCAACCAAAAATTCCCACCCGGCCCCGAAGCGACCATAATATCACACTGTTAACTAGGGAGGGGGTGGAGGGGAAAAAACTTCTCCGCTCCGTCGCTGAGGCAAAATGGCAGCTCGGCTGCCTCGTGGCCACCCCTTTTATAAGGGAGCTGGCCACGCCCCTAACTACCCGGATTCTCTGTCCTGTGGGGGGGGGGGCCCGCAAAGGGCGCGGCGGCCATTTTGGCGCCGCGCTTGCATTGCAGGCGCACCCCCCCAATAACGGACACAGACAACATTGAAAGTGGATAACAGCAAAGGGCCACATTTATTGATTCAATGCCCTAGTCCGAATTATAAATTTGTATTGGTAAAACGACCAATCATAATTCCTAAGGCAAGCAGGCCGAAGTAACACTGGTAAGGTACCACCCCAAAATTGCCAACGGCAATTGGTTACAATGTATCAATTTGTATCAATTTGTTTGTTAACAACAAACAAATTGTTGACCGTAGTCAATAACTAACTCATGACCCCACCCTCTGACGCGTATCCGTGAAATCACAGGGGTGATGCATGCTGGTTAGCAATCGTCATCACCCCATCGCCTGGTTCGTCGTTGACCGGACAACGTTTAACTAATTTATTCCTGTCTAGTGTTGTCCAGTCAATTGCGAACCTGCCGGATACTTGTGGGTCATACTGTTTACCTTACCAGTGCTACCCGCCACACGGAGGGGCTTCACAGAAGACCTGACGCCCCCCCCAGACCGTCAGCTCGGTCAACAGGCCTGCTCGCCAGTCACCCAACAGGAGGTCCATACCTCCTCGCGACAGATGGACCCCATCCCCTGCATACAGGTCATAATTTTGTAGACTAATATCGGGGTGATGACTAACCCGTCCCCAAGCCCTGGTGGCAAGAAACCGCGCCACTGCCTTATTGACCGCGCGCCTAGCGCGGTCAAGAGCCAGGAGGTTAACGCCCCCTCTGTAAGAATGGCGCGGAACAATGTCCGACCAAACCAGGGTTGTGGCAGGCCAGACATAATGCAAGTAGGCGAGTTCCTCGCAAATCGCATGCTTGAGCGATGAGCCGGTGACCTGGCCCAAATCATTGCCCCCCAGGTGGATGATTAGAATGTCAGGCGGGTCAGCCCCCAGGCCAGAAAACAGGAAAGGCCGCAGCTCCTGCCATAACATCCCAGGCTTACCATGCCATGCGAGACTGGCGTGGTCACCCAGTCCCAGTCGGGGTCCCCACTCTGTCGCCGCAGCGTAACGCGCTGCCCTGTGCACATAGCTGTGGCCCACCAGCCATACTGTCACCGGTGTAATACGACACCCAGGGTCTGTACGAAAATTGAGAAAAAGGGAGGTAAGGTGACTGGATTGGTACTCATGGCGGGAGTGGGCGCACATAAAACTGAAAACATTGTGAGCCCCACCTCCCCATGCTGCGTATGTCAGCCCCAGAGTACCCAAAAGCAGCTGCTGTAGAGGCTGCACCAATACGGAACGAATGTGTGCCATAACGGGCACCTGGTAGGCCCACCCTGGTGAGGGCTCTGGCTGTCACCTTCCAAAACTGAAATTTAGTAAGGGGAGACCCATCTTGGTGACAGAAAAACGGGCCGTGGTGCATGCCACGCAGTGCCAGGAATTCCTGTAGGGCACCAACCGGACAGATGTCTGCCAAAGAACACCGTAGCAGTCTTACTCCACTGCCTACGCCGTGCTGATCTGTTTTAGAGGAGCGGATCCTCAACTGGGCCCAGTCTTTGGCAACATAGACATCTTCGAGTTCCAGTGCCCTACCACTTGCATCCGCCTTAGACAGCATCACGAGTTCGCTGACGCGGAGCGCTCCAAAAAATGCCACCGTTGTGGCTGCATGAAAGAGGGCTGCCTCATAATGATCAAAACAGAGGCCTGGCCAGCCCCGGGCCAACTGGGTAAGAACCCATGGGGAAATAGGGTGCCGGTCGTCCAGGCAACGCCCGCGCTCGCGCACCCACCCCTCCAAAACGTGTCTCACACGGAAGTCAGAGGTGGTATCCACATGACCCCCTACTTTGGCCATAAAAGCCAACGCCGAGAGCTTGGATGCTATGGTGCGAGGTGCGAGGCCCTGTGCATGCAGGTGAACCATGAACCGCAGAACATGGTCCACCGGGATAGGCCAGGTCTCTGGCAAGTGAAATTGAGTAGCAAAAACCCTGTACGAATTGAATGCTTGTTGATACGCCTTACGCGTGCGTGGCGCTAGTGACAGGCCAATCGCCCGGTTCACCTCTCCTTGCCAATAGTCCACATCTCGTCCGGGAGTGGCGAGGGAAATTCCTCCGCATCCGGGGCCAAGGCGCGGAACCGGGAGATCTGCAGGCGGGACAAAGCGTCAGCAATATCGTTATTAACCCCTGGGACATGCCTGGCCCTGAACAAGACGTTGAGGCGCAGGCAGCGCAGTACAAAATGGTGCACTAGATCCATAACCCTGGGCGATTTAGAAGTCTGTGCATTGACAATGTGTACAACGGCAGCATTGTCGCACCAGAAATGCACCACTGAATTAGCCCACTGTTCGCCCCATAGCATCAAAGCCCCCAGAATGGGAAAAAATTCCAGGTATGTGAGATCCCGCAGGCGACCTGTGCCTGCCCATGCCGGTGGCCACCCACCATAGGCCCACTTCCCATTGAAGTACATCCCATAACCCAGGGATCCTGAGGCATCAGACTGGATCTGGAAATTGGGGGATGCCAGGAGGTCAGACCTCCAAAATGAGACCCCGTTAAACTCCCTCAGGAATTGCAACCAGACGAACATGTCTGCCCTGATACCCCGGGTAAGCCTGACTCTGTGGTGGGGCCTGGATAACCCTGCCATGGCGTCGCATAAGCGCCGGGCAAAAGCCCTGCCCGGTGCGACCACCCTGCAAGCAAAATTAAGGTGCCCATGTAGCACCTGCAGTTCCCTCAGGGATGCCTTACGCTTGGCCAGCAATTCAGAGATAAGGGTCACTATCCTGGACACCTTATCACCCGGCAACCTAGAAGCCTGCACTACTGTGTCAATCTCAACCCCCAGGAATACTAACTTGGTCGATGGGCCCTCGGTCTTTTCGGGCGCTAAAGGGACACCAAGTTCCTGCATTAGCGTCTGAAATGTATTGAGGAGACGTGCGCACGTGTCCCAGCCCCGTTCACCCCCGAATAGAAAATCATCCAGGTAATGGGCTACAGACCGGGACCCTGACCTGCGGACGAAAGCCCACTCTAGGAAGGTACTAAAACGCTCGAAAGCCGAGCATGATATGGAGCAGCCAAAAGGCATGGCCTTATCAAAATAATATTCCCCTTTAAATTTAAAACCCAGCAATTCAAAGTCGCCCGGGTGCACCGGCAAGAGGCGAAAAGCTGACTTAATGTCGCACTTGGCCAGCAGGGCACCCGGGCCACACGAGCGCACCATGCGCAGCGCATGGTCAAACGATGTATACCTGACCGAACAAAGGTCATCAGGTATAGCATCGTTGACCGATCGGCCTGCTGGGTAGGACAAATGATGAATAAGGCGAAACTCCCCTAGGGACTTTTTGGGAACCAAACCCAATGGCGAGACCTTAAGATTGGGAAACGGGGGTGCGGGGAAAGGTCCAGCGACCCTGCCCGCGTCTAACTCCTTTTCAATGCTGGCCGCAGCCACCTCCTCCCTTCCTCTGAGGGATAAAAGGTTGGGAGCATCCTGAGGGGACCTATCACCCATAAAAGGGATACGAAATCCCTGCTTAAAACCTTGAAGGAGATACTCCCCGTCCTCCCCCTTCGGGTACGATGCGAGCCAGCGCTCCAGCATGTCCACCTTAATTGGGGAGGGGGCCTTTTGGAGAACTAGCTCCATCCGTGGCAGCCTTGCCAGCCCACTGTCCACCCCTCCCTCTGCCTCGCGCCCCCCCAGGCTTGGGACAAGCAGAGGCTGCGTGGGGACCAGAACATGTGGGACACTCATGCTTATACCTGCAGTTCTTTCGATTGCAGGAACCATTTGACGAGAAAGTCCAGCACAGCAGGCGGGCTGGAACCCCCTGCCCCGCCGGTTGGCGGGTAACCTGCGCTGGAGCCGCTCGCTGGACCGCATGTCCACAATGGTATCTATCCCCCGGGGCAGGGCGTGTGGGTGTCATATACAAGAGCCACAGTCTCTGGCACGGCTCGTCCCATCTCATCTCGGGGTGGAGGGGAATCCTCATACGGAATTCCTCATCATATGCTAGCCATGAGGGGCCCGGAAAATCGACCATCGCCCTATATATGTTGTCCAAATATTGGACCATGGGAATAGCTAAATCCGGCCGCGCCCTCAGATATACCGCCATATATATTAAATAAGCGGGGAGCCAGTTGGCCCAGGTACGCGGTGGCTTACGGCGGCGTGCCTGCTCCTTATCCTTCTCATCCTGACCCTCCCTTTCCTCCTTGGTGGGCTCTCTGTTCAGGAGTGAGAAGATATCTACGTACTCCCCTCGCCATATCTTTTCTCTGGTAGCCTGTGCCAAGTGATCACCCAATGGCAAGGAATACCCTGCCGTTGGCAAAGCCGAAAAGGGGACAGCCGGCCTATTAAAAGGGGCCTGAGCTAACCCTGCCACCCCCAGGACATTCCCAGCAGTGTAAGGACCGAGGCCCACCCCAGTGGGCATGGTGGCAGTCGTTGTCGCCGGGTGGGTCGCCAGCAGCGTGGCCCCCGCACCACCCGCGCGAGGCCAAGGCCACTGAAAGGCCCCCCCTATATTGGGAATGTGTGTAGATGTACTTGCTTGCACCGTATACTCACATGCTGCACCCCCGCGGGCCGCCCCTACCGGGGGTTCCGGCCCACTGGGGGCGTCGGAGCTCACGACCGATGTAGAGCTCATCACCGGGGCTTGACCCGCACCAGGTTGCTGGCTGGGGAGCTGCGAGGCAGTGGCCGGAGCCGCGCCACCCGCCTGCAGCAGCTCAACCCTCCCCGCCGGCTGTTGTCCTGCTGCCGACAGCGCCTCAAAAGGTACCCCGAAGGGGGCGCCTGCCTGACTGGCCCGGGCCAAAGACGCCTCCAGGGCCGCAATGCGGGCCAGTAAGGTGTCCACGTTGACCATGGGCAAAGGGCCGGCCGGCCCGCCTGATCCTGGCATGGGGACAGGTCCCTGCGCCCCAGGGCCCATATATGGCCATTGGCCAGCGCCAAAGCCCGGTAGGGCTGGTGAAGAAACCTGCCAAGGCAGGGAGCCGGGCCACCCCCCGAGGCTAGAGGGCCCCGGGAGAGGCTGCGGCCCAAAAGAAATAGGCCCGACGGAGTGGGCAGGAGGAGGAGCGGTGTCCACCGCTCGCGGGCCGCGGGCCGGAGCGCCCTCCGCGCCCGCACTCTGCTCGGGCCAAGGGGCAATAGACCCCATTCCACCAGCCCCGGCCGGGGGTGGCAAAGGTGGCTGCTGAGGAGGCGGCACCACGGTCCTCCGACCTGGGTTGCGCCTCCTAACAGCCCGAGCTGAACTCGAAGCTGCCTTCTTTTTCGAAGGCATCTCTCCTGAAGCAAAAAAGGGAAGCCAGCCAGGCAGAATCGCCACCAAAAGGCTTCCCGGTAAGCTAACGAGCGACAGAGACGCAGGGGAAAAAACTTCTCCGCTCCGTCGCTGAGGCAAAATGGCAGCTCGGCTGCCTCGTGGCCACCCCTTTTATAAGGGAGCTGGCCACGCCCCTAACTACCCGGATTCTCTGTCCTGTGGGGGGGGGCCCCGCAAAGGGCGCGGCGGCCATTTTGGCGCCGCGCTTGCATTCTTTAAGTACTGTAGATCTCAGGTTTCTGAAGATGCAGGCTATATATGATACATATTCACAGAACATTGTCATACTTAACTAATTGTCAATTATTTCATTTATTCAGCATTTTTTCCTGGTCTTCAACTATTCTCTCTCTCCTACTATTGCAAGCCAATAGTACCATGCATATGGGGATATATCATACAGACAAGCAATCCAGTGATATAGACCTTACAGTGGAAAAACTTAGAGTGAAAACTATTTATGGAACAAATATTTACTTCAGTATTCCAGAAAATGATAGTGGTTCTGTATTTCTCCTTGAGCTGTTTTCCAAGCATGAAATTTTCTCTTATATAGTAAGCCACTTGCACCATAGTCATATTCTAGTGCATTTTCCCCATCATAAAGAGACAAAAATTTGGGCTACATTTTGCTGATTAATTATTAATCCCTAGTCTTCATTGTTGGTGTAATTCAAAAGAATTCTAAATGGATCTGTTGACAATTTATATCTGATAATTTGAAGTAATAGAGGCCAACCTTCAAAATTTTGCACAGTACCCAAAATTAGGCTATAATCCCAATATAGTGCATCTCCCACACTTCTTTAAATATTTTATTTTCTTCTTGCCAAAGAATTTCAAAAGAACTGTGTTTTAAATTTGTTGCGGTCAGTCATTTCCCCATATTGTTTCCCAGTCTTTACCTAGTTTTTCATGGACTCTTTAATTTCAGATCTCTGTCCTATTTCTTTGGAAAACACTATTTTTAAAAACTTTTTGTATCCTTTGGATTGCATATATTTTCCTTATGAAACTGTTTCATTACAAATTTGCATATCCTCTTGCTCTCTGGACTTCCAAAATGGGTCATATTTCTTTATATGCTGCTAATTCTGTGATGGTTCAGGATAAATTAAAATACATTAATAAGAAAGCATTTCAGGTCTTATAAACAAATGTACTAGAGCAAACCTTCTGTGGCTCCAACAAACAGTTCTTGATCATGGCAAAGCCTCTTGTTTTTCATTCTGTGATACAGGGAGAAATTCTATTTATTTTCCCCCACTCTGGGTTCTTACACCAGCTGAAGATAATTTCCTTGGCATCCTAAGGCTCGTCTCAAGGTTGAGTATTTCATCATTTGTTCATATGTTTTAATGGCTGCCCTGTTAACCCAAGCCCTACATTAGTTAGCCTTCATGTTTCATAATATTTTTTAAAAATAGGTACTCCAAATCCGCCTTTCTTCCAAACAAGCAGTACAATCATGAGTATTTCCTCTTTGACACGTATGTATGTATGTGTGTTTGCTGTAAACATATGTGTTTCTTTGGAAAGAGAAGAAAATTAACCATGCCATTAGCACTTTAAATAACAATAATCATGCATTATCAAGTGAAATCTGAGTTATGACAACCCTTTACAGAGTTTTCTTGGTAGAGAGTACAAAAAATGATTTGCCATTCCTTTCTTATGTGGATGCCATGAGACTGTTCAGATTGTCCAAGGTTACATAGGTTGGCTCTATTCCTGCAAGTCGCAGTGAGGAATGCAACTCCCAGCTCCCAACTACACAGTCAGATGCTTAACTCACTGAGTTATCCAACCAGCATAGTGTCAACATTGCTGAGCCATTTCTGTCAAAAATGTTAGAGTGAACATACAGTAGATTAAATATATGACAACATCATTGCCTTGTCTACTCTTAGATCTATAACCAAATATCCAAATAAAACAAGCATTATGGAGTGAAAATAGATAGAGCAATAGCTTGTAATGAACCCAACTGGATTTTATAAAAAAATGAAAACTTTTGTTGAGGTGGAAAAGTACAGTACATCGAACCAAGGTCTTCTGTATTTGTCCCCTCCTATTAGGACTGCGAGGAGAACGAATCCATTGATCCTGAATGAAATCAACCCTGACTGCTCATTGGAGGGACAAATATTGAAGATGAAGCTCAAGTACTTTGGCCTCCAAATGAGAAGAGAGGACTCACTGGATAATATAAAAGGCAAAAGAAGAAGGGAGCACCAGAGGATGAGGTGGCTAGATGACAATGTCGGTGCAACGGGCAAAGATCTGAGTGGACAGAGGAGGAGTATGGAGGACATGGGAGCCTGGCGTACGATGGTCCATGGGGTTGCAAAGGGTCAGACTCGACTGTGTGACTGAACAACAACAAAATTTGGTGAGCAAACTCCCCATCAGTAGAACTTTCTAAATTTTTAATTGTTTGGTTATTCTCCCGATGAGGATTCCGTGTGCCCGGTTGGGCATCGGTGGCCTCTGGCAGAGGTTAAACCAGCGAGCAGACTCCTGGCCTCTGGCCTTTGTCAGTGAGCAAGGGAGGTGGATTAAAGGTAAGGATTAATTCGGCCGCTTATTGCCTGACCAGCGATTCTGCAGGAAGAGCATTTCGCTGACCCCAGTTACCCATTAGAGTAATGACTCATCTCCTACCCAAGGTTATGCCCGGTGCAAATAAGGGCCATGTTTGCCCATGCCTAAGCCCCAAACAATGGTCTTCCTTGCCCTGTGTTTGTCTAAGTTAATTAACTTCCCTTTGAGGTGTTCCCCATTAACCCGGGTACGTGGGTGAGGTAATTTTCCTGTCAGATGACGGTTCTGCCACCGTTGCGCTTTTTCCCCTATAAATGATGTTGCCTTTTCTCAATAAAGTACTGATCTGATCTCGCTCCGTTTGCCTCGTGTCGTCACTTGATCAGTCTCCTCCGGGACGTAACGGCCACCCCAGTGGCCCCGATTCCTACATCTGGTGACCCCGACGTGATTTACTCGTGAGTAAGGGACCCAGGAGAGGTCTACTCGTGAGTAGCGATCCACGCGGTCCGGTTCTACGCTTGAACCGCGACCTGTCAGCCCGGAGGACAGCGCGGCGCTCTGGTCGGCAGCCAGCCGGTCAGAGGGACGGCCAGCGGCGAGGCATTCCAAGAGGCATTCCTACAGCTTGCTCCCAGCTTTCGGGGAGGCTTGCACCAAAGGGAAAAACGCGTTCCGCTCAGGGCAGCTGTGAGCCCCTGACAGCGCAGAGGCCGCCAAGGGCCCGTGGCAGAAGGCCACGCTCCGAGCTCTACCCAGACGATCGTTGCCAAGACCTGTTACCTTGCCCCCAGACGCGTCGACCCGTCCCGAGGAAGGAAACTTCAGAGGACCACTCGCAGGTAATATGGGGACTTGTTCTCATAGACCAAGTCCGTCCGCTAGCCAAAAAACTCATGAGGAAGAGTTTAAAATCCTGGCCAGGGTATTTCAGTTACGCTTTCACAGCAGGGAACTAGCGAGACTTTTGGCGTACCTCAGGGAACACTGCCTGCTTTACCCAGAAGCAGGTACGTTGACCCTACCGCTCTGGGATCAGATAGGAGACTGCATTCGGCAACCCCCCAAAGCTCCAGGAAGGATATTTCGCACATGGAGGAAGTGTAGGGAACTCTTAGCTGAGATCGAACCAGTCCGGATAGAGACAGAAGAACCCCCATTAAATGAGTCATCAGCCCAGCCAGTCGAGCCGACTGCGCCCACAGCGCTCTATCCGTCATTCAAATACCAGCAGAGTAGCGCAGGGAACCTTCCCGCGGTGACAGCTGCAGACGTCACCGAGGGAATGCAAGGAATGAGGAGCGCAGGCGCTTCTCTGACAGCTTCGGCTTCCCTAGTTACCAAGAGTGCCCTTCAGCGCACAGCTGAGGAGGAACTTAGAAAGGGGGATTTATCAGTAGAGGAGCTAGCAGAGCTCAGTCAGATATGTCCCATCCGCATGGAGATGGACGCGCTCACGGGCGCACAGCGGATTGTTCATTCCCCAGTTCCGTATAAGCTTCTCATGGCTATGCGGAAGGCAATTGCAGAGACAGGGCTCCAAAGCCGTTTCACAAGGGGCACGCTTCAGCAAGTGTGCGAGACCACCATGTGGATTCCTCACGACTGGAAAGCCGTCATGAGGATGATGCTAACCCCCAGCCAGTACATGATTTGGGACAGCGAGTTTCGCCTAGAGGCTCAAACTCGAGCTGCCAGGATGGGAGGCGCGGTGCTTCCTGAGCAGCTGTATGGCTCGGGTAATTTCGAGTCAATCAATGCTCAGATCAACTTGCCTCTCGCCACTCTTGAGATGTCAGCCGAGGCAGCCTTTAGGGCTTACTTTAAGATCCCAGCCACTGGCAAAGTGGCTAAAAATTACACCTCCATTAAGCAGGGAGCCCAGGAGCCCTACATGGACTTCATCAATCGCCTGGAGGAAGCAATTAGCAGGCAGATTGACAATGAGCAAGCCCAGGAAGAGCTCATGATTAAGTTAGCCAAGGACAACGCCAACTTGGACTGCCGTAGAATCTTGCAGTCCCTAGGCAATCGTCCTGACTTGACCCTATCGGACATGATTAGAGCTTGCGCCGACGTTGGCACCGAATCCTATAAGATGGGTCTGCTAGTGGCAGCGGTGCAAGGAGGGAAAAGACCTAATGGTAAGAGCAAAGGAGCGTGCCACAATTGTGGCAAGATCGGTCACTTCGCTAGGGAGTGCCGATCCAAGGGAGGCGGACAAAAGTCCGACCGTCCCAAGGCTCCGAACACCCTCTGTCCGAAGTGCAAGAAAGGCTACCATTGGGCCAGATATTGCCAGAATTCGGGAAACCGGAACGCGGGCATGTCTCTGGCCCCAGTCCAAACAGAGGCTTCCCTCACCCAGAACTCACCCGAGCTAGAGTAAATTCCAACCCCATTCCAGACATTGCGAGGGCACAGGCCAGCCCCAGGGGCAGCACAGGGCTAGAATTGACTTGCCAGGCGGACGTTACATGCGATCTGCCAGGCACAGTCTATCTGGTCGATTCCCAGTACATGGGACCCCTGCCCAGAGGCTTTATAGGTTTAGTTTTGCCCCGTAGTGTAGCTGGTGCACGAGGAATTTTCATAATTCCAGGAGTCATTGACTCGAATTTTTCAGGCGTTCTCCAAGTTCAGCTTTGGACACACCTGCCCCAAACCATTCACAAGGGAGACACCTTAGCGCAACTGATCATGGTCCCTTGTCACTTGCCCGCAGAGAGCCAGGGAGGGCTCAGTGACAGCTCAGAGCCCGGTTCACCTGACCGCTTGAGCGTGAGCGAGGCAGTGCAAGGATACCAGGTCTTAGCGACAGTGGAGACCAACATTGAGTGGAAACAGCGCCCCGTTATCGAGGTATTTTTGAACAAAAGAGTGTTCTCAGGGTTACTCGATACCGGAGCAGATGTGAGCGTGGTAAGCAGGAGTCAGTGGCCAAGGGAGTGGGCCATTGAGCCGGTCTCCGATGTGTGGGGGGTAGGCGGTGTTCAGGAAGCGTTTAGGAGCCGGGAGTGGGTAGAAGTCACAATCCCAAGGGCTGAGGGCATGGCGATGATTCGACCGCACATTCTTGACGTGCACATCAACCTGTGGGGGCGAGACATTCTCCAACAGTACGGTGCCACCCTTACCTTCGGGTAATGGCGTTGCCACTTAAATGGCTCACCGATACTCCGGTCTGGGTAGAACAATGGCCGGTAGTGGGAGAGAAATTGGTTGCCCTCAAGCAGCTAGTTAAAGAACAGCTAGACGCAGGACATATAGAACAGTCCACAAGCCCCTGGAATTCGCCAGTTTTTGTTATTAAGAAAAAGTCGGGGAAGTGGCGACTCCTCCACGATCTCAGGGAGATCAATAAGTGTATTCAGCCAATGGGTCCGCTTCAATGCGGCATCCCAAATCCTAACATGATTCCCGAGGGGTGGGAGATTCTAGTTGTAGATCTCAAGGATTGCTTTTATACAATCCCCTTAGACCCCAGGGACCGGGAGAGGTTTGCCTTTACGGTGCCGGTCGTGAACCACAGTGAGCCCACGCAGCGTTACGCGTGGAAATTTTTGCCACAGGGCATGCTCAATTCGCCCACTCTGTGCCAAATTTACGTTCACGACGCACTGGCAAGGTTTCGAAACCTCTACCCACAAGCCATGGTTTGTCATTTTATGGATGATATCTTGGTAGCGTTGCCGCGACTTGGTAGCGAAGTGTTTTCAGACCTCCAGGCCAGCCTGGGGGACAAAGGTTTACTCATTGCCCCGGAAAAGGTGCAGAGAACCGAGCCCTTCTCATACTTGGGTCATCGGCTTCTCCGCTCTTTTGCAGCACCAGTTTTGCCTCAGATAATTCTCCAGGACTCAGTCACCCTCGTAGAGTTACAGCAGATTTTGGGAAACATCAATTGGGCCAGACCGTATTTCCGACTGGATACGGATCTTCTAAAACTGCTCTTCTCGCTGCTAACTTTAGGTAAGCAGCCGGCAGACCGGATAAAAATTTCTCGAGACGCGCGCTTGGCGCTCGAGAAGGTGAACCAAGTTCTCAGCCAGAGGTGGGTGGATAGGATCGCCCAGGGACCATATGCCCCGATCCTGAATCTGTACATCATACGGTCAGGATCCATGTTCACTGGGGCGCTAGGGGTAGACTCCGAGAAGGGAGCTAAAATTGTGGAGTGGGTGTATTTGCCTAACACCTCTTCACGGAACATCGTTCCGCCCCAGGAGCTGGTTTCCGCGGTAATTTACCGCGGCAGGCTGAGAGCTAGGGACATTTCAGGAAATGATTTGGCCAAAATTGTGGTTCCGTTCACCAAGGAACAAATTCATCAGTTGATGCAGCTAGGTGATTCGCTCCCGATAGCTTTGGAAGGTTTCACCGGTAGTTTAGCATATCATTTGCCCAAAGACCCCAGACTCGTCTCGCTGCAAACAGGAACAGTCAGCTTGTTCGAATTGCTCTCGCTGGTCCCACTTCAGGGGGCCAGAACAGTTTTCTCTGATGGTGGTCGCACCTATGGTGTCCTGACCTGGCAGGAGGGCGAGGCTTGGCGCACGCTGCTAACTCTTCCACAGAAGTCCGCGCAGCGGGCAGAGTTGGCAGCCGTGAACCTTGCCTTGCGCACCTTCGCCAAAGAACATTTAAATATCATAACTGACAGTCTGTATGTAAGGAATTTGCTTCACAGTCTACCGGGAGCTTACATCACTCCCGCGATAGACAAAAATTTGCTTAGTCTGTTTCTCACCGCTCAATTTCACTTGCGAAACCGCACAGAGCCGCTCTATATTGCCCACATCCGAAGTCACCAAGACCTACCGGGTCCGATTTCCGCGGGCAATAGCAGAGCGGACGCAGCCGCAAAGGAAATTCAGCAACGTTCAGTTTTGGGAGTTTTTACTACTCCGATTCAGAGTCATGCCTTTTTTCACCAAAACGCCAAGGCACTCGCCAGACAGTTCAATCTGCCACTTTCTCAAGCCCAAGGCATAGTTCACTCTTGCCAGCATTGTGCAGGGGCACCGGGGGGGCCCTCGTGGGGGGGTCAACCCACGAGGGACGGAGGCCAACCAGGTGTGGCAGATGGATGTCACGCATGTGCCGCAATTTGGCAGGTGGCAATACATGCATGTCTGTATTGACACTTTTTCACAGTTCGTTTGGGCTACGGCGCAGAAAGGGGAAACTGCGACCCATGTGGAGCAGCACCTCCTTTCCTGCATAGCTGCCATGGGCAAACCACGGCACGTTAAAACGGATAACGCCCCTTCCTACAGCTCTAGGCAGTTGGCCGCCTTCATGGCTACCTGGGACATCAAGCATACCTTTGGAATTCCCTACAATCCGCAAGGGCAAGCGATTGTAGAGCGGGTCAATCGGACGCTAAAGTCCTATATTGACAAACAAACAGAAAGGGGAGAGCCACCAGCCCTCCCCAAGTCACAGGGAGAAGCTCAGTTTTGTCTGAATAAGGTATTGTTCACATACAATCACCTCAATATTTTTTCGGATTGTACGCCGCAGGAGAGGCACTTCCGCCGTTCGGAAGCTCTCCCGCGACCTATGGTCCGATACCGAGTGCCACCAGACCCTTCTTGGAGGGGCCCGGTGCCGCTCATAACCTGGGGAAGAGGGTATGCTGCAGTTATGTCTCCTACAGGTGTCGTTTGGATCCCCGCTCGGTGCGTCAAGCCTCACTTGGAACCTCATGGCGTGGACCCAGACCGACCCGAGTCCGATCCCGGAGATGGAGGACCTCACTCTGACCGAGGAGACCTACTGGGAGACGCGGCGGCTGTGGACCCCGGCACAGAGGATCACCTGGGGGATGGTCAAGACCCTTTGCCGTGAGGCCCGGGACGCCCTCCAACGCGAGGAGAAGGAGCCGACACCGGAGAACTTCGTTGCAGCAGTCTTTGCCCAGATTAACATCAATTCCGCGATCTTCACCATCCTCCTGGCCCTCCTCCTGCTTTTGGGGGGAGGCGTTCAGGCTACTCCAATCCAGGCCGACGGCTTGCCGCCTGGTGAAGATCTTTCTGCACGAATGCAGTACAACTTGTGGGAAAGGTTGGCGGGTCTCGTCAACCAGTCCGATTTTTGCTTACAGCAGGACGTTGGTTCTGCATCTATCCTCAGCACCTGTCTCATCCCCGTGTGCCACACTCTGGACGCGCGCACCAAGGATGGCGACTGGTTGTTGAAGGCGTTCTTTGGCCCACACACTCCCACCACCTTCTCAGCATACGCACGCTGGGGGGGATTGCGACTTGCATCAACCTTGCCGGCTGACGCAGCCACTCTTCATACCCCTCGAGTGGCGATCAGCCCGGACGCTGCTTGTACCCGAATGACCGGCTGCACCTCAGACGGTCAGACTCGGCGCCGCTGCATTAACCCCGGCAGCGGCAACTGGACTTGTAATAAACCAGAAACACTCATTTCGCTGTACTCTCATGTCACCCTACCTTCAGGGTGGTTTTTCACCTGCAACCAGTTCACATGGAACTATATCCCTGCGAATCTGTCGGACTCAATGTGTTGTATCAGTCGCTTGACACTGTTACTTCCTACTAAGGACATGATTGCCCCAAGTGCTAATGACACAAATGTATCAAATGTTGATGTTTCCCCACTCATACGGCACACACGCACAACCCAGTTAGACAGCTCTTGTGACAGCAGCTTTAGGGTAATGAGTCCCGCTGAGTATGTATCACTAGCAGTCAGCCTAGTCGGCATGCCAGGCTTGGCCGTCGGCAACGCACGGAGGATTGGCCGCTTGGCTTGCGGCTTAGCAAAAGCCATTAACCATACCTCCACAGCGATAGCGCTCCTCAATCAGGAGCAGGCAGAACTTCGCCATGCCGTTCTCGACAATCGAGCGGCTATCGACTACCTCCTCTTGCTGCACCACCTGGGTTGTGAATCTTTTCATGGAATGTGTTGTTTCAATCTCACTGATAACTCCCGTAAGATCCAAAGCCAGATCACGGATCTCCACACCATAGTTGCAGGCATTACAGAAGGCTCCGCGTGGGGAGCTTGGTGGAGCTCCCTGTGGAAGTGGATGTGGTCATGGATCCCATGGGGGTGGCTCCAGACGGTGCTTAAGGTGGTGGTGGGGGTAGTCATACTAGGCATTGCGATCTGTTGCTTTGCTCAGTGCATTCCCTCGCTGATCTCCAAGTGCCGCCCCAAAGAGAAACTCCGTGACGTCACTCCCGCCCAACAGCTGATGCCGCTTTTGCGCGGGATCGCCGGTCAGGCTCTTAAATTAAACAGAAAGGGGAGATGAGGATTCCGCGTGCCCGGTTGGGCATCGGTGGCCTCTGGCAGAGGTTAAACCAGCGAGCAGACTCCTGGCCTCTGGCCTTTGTCAGTGAGCAAGGGAGGTGGATTAAAGGTAAGGATTAATTCGGCCGCTTATTGCCTGACCAGCGATTCTGCGGGAAGAGCATTTCGCTGACCCCAGTTACCCATTAGAGTAATGACTCATCTCCTACCCAAGGTTATGCCCGGTGCAAATAAGGGCCATGTTTGCCCATGCCTAATCCCCAAACAATGGTCTTCCTTGCCCTGTGTTTGTCTAAGTTAATTAACTTCCCTTTGAGGTGTTCCCCATTAACCCGGGTATGTGGGTGAGGTAATTTTCCTGTCAGATGACGGTTCTGCCACCGTTGCGCTTTTTTCCCTATAAATGATGTTGCCTTTTCTCAATAAAGTACTGATCTGATCTCGCTCCATTTGCCTCGTGTCGTCACTTGATCAGTCTCCTCCGGGACGTAACGGCCACCCCAGTGGCCCCGATTCCTACATCCCTCAGAGCTCTTTGGAGGTTGTAAAGATCTGATTTATGTTGCAGGTTATAATTAGCTACATCATAAAGAACATTTTCTTTAAAAGTGACATCTTTGCAAATTTTCATTACACTGTTTTACATTCCTCAAGATGCATACAACTTGGCAACATTGTTACTAATCATATGTAGCATTTTCCAGTGTCAGAAGTGTTTTATGATTCTTATTCATCCACTAGAAACATTATGTGCTAGGTTAGAGCAAAAGAAAGTGACTTGCTCAAGGTCATCTAATAAAATACAAGGCTAAGAAGGAGCTTGTGCAGCTGGATCTCCCACATCCAGATGTAACAGTCTATCCACCAGGAATGTGTTGCTCCTTTGAGACACAGAGTGAGCTTTGGCTTCCTTTGATGAATGGATAGTTCACTGTCAACCTTTGACCTAAACTATTTACAGGCAGTACTTGCAGAGCAAACTTTTCCACTGGTTTGAGGAAAGACCAAACATTGTGCTATTTTCTCACAAGAGCCTTTCCTAATCCCAGTTTCATTTCTGTGCTTACAGTCAATGATGGGAAAATTTCAGAAAGGTAGCTGCACTGTTTTTTTTTTTACAGCAAAATCCACAGCAGGTCTCGCGGCACCTCAAAACTTGTAATCCTTATTTGGCACAACCTTTCATGGACTGCAGCCCTTCTGCAAAAGAGGCCTGTAGTCCATGAAAATATATGCCAGTTAAAAGTTGCCAGTCTTCAAGATGCCACAGGACTGTTTGTTGTAAGAAAACATTGTGTGACATATGGTTATACGCCCACAAAATTATTTATGTTTAGTCAGCTGTACTTGTATCATATTATGATTTCTCCAGGCTATTCAACTGCCCATTAATTCTTTGAAGAATTCTATTGAAGAGGCTTCTCCCACACATTCACAAAGTTGTATGTGAGGGGCTAGCTGGGACCACATACTGCAACATTTTGTGGATAAAGAGATGAAAAAAGAGAAGGCTTCCACTGATTTCCACTAAATAGCTAAAGATTAACTTAAATCCCTTTGACACATTCAGATATGCATTAGCATGCACATTCAACCACATATGCCAGCAAAAGCTATGCAATGTGGATAAATAATATTCAATTTTACAGTGCACATCCCATTTTCTGCACACCTCCCAAGATCGAAAAATTAAAATAGAAGAGGCTATGCTAAACCTAAGGAGACCAAATGGATAAATACCTGAAAAGTGTCTATCGCTAGGACAGGACTCTAGTTGAACCACATGGAAGTCACTTACTAAACTTTGAAGTAGGAAGATTAAAGAATAATCAAGTAAAATGGGGCTAATTGGATACAGGACAATTTTTCTTGAATGCGGAGAAATTTAATCAATGTAACATTTATGCGCAGGCAATTTATGGCCCATTACTTATACAAAAGGAGATCTAGTCAATAGCCAAGATAATTGAAGTAGCCTACCTCTGGTCAAAAATAGTCTAATAATTTTAACATTTTAATTGGTTTTGGTTTACTTATACTGTATCTCATATATGTCCATAATTTTAAACTGAGAAAAGCTCTGATACAAAGGAAGAAGGGAAATCCACTATCTGTACCAATTTTCCTCCACCACACTAACAGAACAGACTGGCCATTGTTGGCCCAGTTGCAAAAACTGTGCAAAAAAAAAGTCCTTTCCCCATCAGATCAAAACCTCATTATGCCTTTCTGAAAATGCGTGTGTGCATGCATGCATGTGTTTTTCAGGAATATGGAATCACTTGAGAAATTTGCCTTCCAACTGTTACTCAATTGTAACTGATTCTATGTGACTTTTGACAAAGAGGGGGAAAGCTGAGACTCATGATGATTCCATTATGCTTATTCCTAAACTGTTCTAACTGCATTGTGTGACCCATTCCTGTGGTCAATGCAAAAGTGTATGTACAACATTGTTTTACACAGTCATAATGATGTAAATTCACTGTTGAGTTGTTTGTCTGCCAAGACATGATGCGTTAGGGACAGACCTGAGTAACCCAAAGAAATGATTTAGTGTTCAGGGAGCATGAAGAAAGGGAAACAAGAGAAGGAGTTCCAAAAAAAGAAATGTTGGTGAACATCTGTTTGCTGTTACCCATAGTGAATCCTGTAGTCTCAACTCAGGCAAAATTCCCATTAAAACCTGGATTTGAGAACTAGAATGAGTGCCAAACATTCTGTGATTTAACTACAACATTTTACTTCTGTATACAACTGTTAGGTCTTTCATTCAGTCTTTTCTAGGAGCAAACACCCACTTACTGTTGAGCTATTATTTTAACCTAAATAGTCCTTTGTGGGTATATTTTCTATGAAGGCAGGAACTACAGTTGCCCCCTTAAGAGTGCAAGGCAATGCTGTCCGTGTTTATTCAGACATCGATCACACTGTATTTGAACTCATGCCCAGGAAGGTGAACACAGGATCGTATCCTGAACTTCAAGTGCATAAGGAACCTAAAGAACTACAAGAACATCTTATTGTGTTGCCATCACATTGACATATATTTGGAAGTGTACATTGGAAAACTGATAAGATAACAGATAAGAGCAACTGGCTTCAGGAAAGTGATAGATGCTTTTTGTTGTTCAGTCTCACAGTCGATTCCAACCCTTTGCGACCCCATGGACCACTGCCCAGCAGGCACCTCTGTCCTCCACCATCCTCCTCAACTCATCCAGCTCTGTACTCATTGCATCTACAATATCATCTAGCCATCTCATTTTTGGCTGCCCCCTTCTTTTTTTGCCCTCCACCTTTCCCAGCATCAAGGCTTTCTCAAGTGAATCCTCTCTTTTCATTTGATGTCCAAAGTACTTTAGCTTCATCTTTAATATTTGACCTTCTAAGGAGCAGTCAGGATTGATTTCTTCCAAGATTGACTTATTTGTTCTCCTCACTGTCCAGGGTACTCTCAAAACTCTCCTCCAACACCACATTTCAAAGGCATCTATTCTTCTATGCTCAGCTTTCCTAATGGTCCAGCTCTCACAACCGTACATTACCACCAGGAATACCATTGCCTTGACTATGCACATTTTTGTTTGCAAGGTGATGCCTCTACTTTTAACTATGTTAAAAGATGCTAGAAAACTTCTAATAGGTATAATACTTTGACATGTGTCACAGAGGCCACCCCATGGCCACCTAGATAACTTCCAATTATACAAAAACAGTTGGGAAGAAGGAGACTACATATCACAACTAACTTTACTTTTAACATCATCCTAATGCATAGTGGACCATGAGTATCACCTGTGGCTTGAGTAACAGAAAGCTGCAGTCCACCTTAGTCAGAGGATCTCCAGGCCCATTTCCATCATAAAGTCAGAAATATACTCCTGCCTGTTGGTCCTCTGCAATCTCCTTCCAGATCCAGAAGAACAACATGCTTTTAATAGACTTATGTAGATATGCCATATGTCACAAATGCTTGCTAATAATATTCTTTAGAGTTTACTAAATCACATTAATGAACTTGTAGCATGCTTACAAAAGTAGTTATAGTAGCAGAATTTGTAATAGTATTTTTGTCAGTAGTGACCTGATACCTCACAATAACTCTATATACTCCTGTGCTTGAAAAGGGGGCACACAGATTGATGCCTAGTTCGCCCTTTGGTAGATACTCTAATCTGACCCTTTTCTGAGTCTGTACATATAATGTATTTCTGGTCCTCCAGGACAAACACATTCCCGTAAATGGGAGGAGGAGGAGAATGGCAGTTTGCCAAGCTAGGTGCTCTGTATTACTTTTATTGTTATTTCCTCTCCTTTTTCCAGCCACAAGAAGAGAACTGTCATTGGCTTCTTGGAAAGAAACTGAGTGAGCAACTTTAAAAGGGAATTTAACATGGCCATTGTCAATTTCTTCTTGAAAATGGCATTCAATGAACTCTGAATTTCTAAATCTGCTGTTCTTTTTTATCTCCCCCCCCTCCTCCCATTCTTCTTCCACTTTGGATATTTAATCGATGATTTTGTAACAGAAATGGTAAGGAACGTTCATTTCTAAAGTATAGAGCAGGGGTTCGCAACCTATGGCCCATGGGCCAGATGCAGCCCACAATGCCAAGCCATCCAGCCTGTTGCCATCTCTGCTGCACCCAGAAGTAGAAGCAGGTGCATTTACATCAGCTGTAAAATGTGCACACACATGCAGATGCCATAAATGCAGAAGTGGGCACATTTATGACAGCCGTAATGTGCCCGCTTCCACTTCTGAGGGGTGTGGTCTGGCCCGCTCAGCTGTCCAAGGGCATGGTCAGACCCACAGCATAAAAGAGTTAGCCAACCCTGGTATATAGAATATTTTCCTTCACCTTTGCCACTATCTCAAAGTCTTCCAAAATTTTCCTGTGGCTTTCCACATTTCTAAAGGAAATTTGTGGAAGCCAAAGGGTATGCCACATTAACTGTTTAATGCCTATGGGCTATACCCTGAAGCCACCCCAGAATTTTTTTTCATGTTTGTCATCCCATATTGCAGAGTATAAGAGAGTCATAAATTGTGCTAGGTATGATAATCTCACATAATGTATTAAAATATTTCACAGATTATTTTTTTCTTTTTGACCTCTGTGTTGAAATATGCTGCTTTCTGAGAAATATTTATAGTGCCTGTCTACTAAGTTTCTTCCTTCACTATCAGTGATAGATTTAGAATGTAGTCCAGTCAAAAAGTGCATAGTTTTATGTACGTCTTCCGGCAGTTGCCCAATAAAAAGTAATGCCAGCAAACTTATTGGAACAAATGAGCCATGTTTGAGGAATTCAGCTTCCTTATGGTTTTCCTTAACATACCTCACAAATCCCTCTGGAACAGTAGCTCTTTTGATTTGCCCTTTGATGTGGAATTATTGCATAACGATGTTGGAAAGTTAACAGATTTTCATTTAATGAGGTGATGACCCTCTCCATTTGTCCACTCATCATTACATGGTCTTTGGTTTCATAAAGAATTGCTGGGAAGATACCAACACTTCCCTCCCATCTGTAAGCTGTGCAGAAGGAATGTTACTCTTGGAAATTATTTGGGACGATCTTGTCAATGTATTTGAAAGATTCTGCTTGGATGAAGGAAGGAGTATATGGTAATAGTGAACGTCACTGTTGGATAGTGAATGGCACTGCTGAATGTCATGAGACATTCAGCAGGGATGGCCCAGGGTATTTTGATATCTAAGAACAGCAAATTAAGTCCTCTCCCTGTAGTCAAGGTGCATAATACTTTGGCCAATTTATCCTATTTAGGCATCTGGGGTGGAAAATAGCACATGTATATCTCTTCCTAATTCTGACAGTAAAAATGGAATTATATTAATAACTGATCAGTTACTACCATTTCATAGCACCAAAAATTTATTGCATGAAATAGCTAAGGCCCTCTGACTACTGGCACATTGATACTGGGCTGAAATATGGAGAAGCCTAGCCAGGTCAGAAGGAATTCCTACCTAGTCGAGTATTTTGTCCACACTATAATCAACCAGTTTTAGACTGGAAGTCAACAAACAGAATGTGAATGCAGCTAACCCTCTTGAACTTTCTCCCCAGCAATGGGTATTCAGAGGAGTACTGCCCTTTGTACTGGAAGGAATAAATATCTACGATGCTTAGTAGCTGCTGATAGCCTGATCATGCATGAATTTGTCCAATTAGCTTTTAAAGCTATAACCAAACCACTGAGGAGGATGCACAACATGTATCTTGGGTGAGTACCAATGACATCCAACTTGTCTATGATCCAAAACTGTCTGCATCCTTTAACAGTGGCAGATAGAGGAGGGGGTATAACCTGGACAACGTCTTCATTAGCAAGAAGATAGCAGCACAGTGCATGAACGTTGTTGATGATCTGATCCCACACACTCAACACAGACCCATTATGTGCATAGTAACTGCGGCAGTGAAACCCCAGGAGGTACCTTTTTGTGGACATTTTAACTTTAAGAAAGCTAAATGAGTGAATTTTCAAGAGCAGCTGGATAAAATTGCATAGAAAATTCACACACACACACACACAGATAAATATAATGAATTTGTCCATTTTGTGAAAGAAATATCAAGGAAAAATATTCCAAAAGGATGCCACACCCAGTAAATCCAGGGCCTGACTGATGACATCAACCTATGTTGGATATGTATTGGGCACTCTACAACCAGGATCTTTTCCAGGAAGATACTGCTGAAGCTGGGGAAGAACTGATGCAGACTCTATCTGAAAATCGGAAATCACAATGGTGCACATTAGTCAAGAACCTGGATATGAAGCAGAATGTTAGACGAGCTTGAAATTTAGGTGGAGATTTAACCCAGCCACAGCAAAACTATAGTGGAGTAACAGCAGACCAAATAGCTAGTATAATAGCTAAATAATGGAAAAACACAAAGCAAAAAAGTATGGGGGAAAAGCCATCTGATCAGAGGAACAAGAGAGGGAGTTACTTAAAAGCCCTTTTGTGCCATCTGAATTGGAGGAAGCTATAAAAAACATGAAACCAAATAAAGTGGCAGGTATCGATGACATAAGAACAGAGAAGATAAAGCAGTTTGGTCTTCGCATTTTGGAATGGCTCCTACAATTAATGAACAATTGCACAGATGAATTTAAGGTTCCTAAATAGTGGAGACAGGCTAGAGTTGTTGCTTTATTGAAATCCAGCAAAGACCCAAATTACCCCAAAAGGTACTGAGCAGTGTCACTCCTTTGCCACTTTTATAAGGCACTGGAATGGATGATCACAATCGTATTTCCAAATTTTATTGATGAAAAGATCTTCAAGGAGCAAGCAAGCTAGAGGCTGGGCAGGTCGTGTTGCGATCAAATTCTTAACCTTATGCAACACATTGAGGATGGCTTTGAAAGAAAGCTAATTAAGGGAGTGGCTTTCATTGACCTAGCTGCAGCAATGGTTGTTCAAGGATCAAGCTTTGATGAGGTAGCTGAAAAACCTACTGGAGCACTTGAAAAATTAGGACAGTATTACAACATCTACCATTTGAAGCCTAATCCAAGCAAGACACAAGGTTGTGCTTTCAACCTTTGAAAATGAGAGGCAAGGGTTGAGTTGGATGTTACGTGGCAAGGGAACTGATTACAGCATTGTCCAGCACCAAAATACCTTGATGTGACACTTGACAGGACATTCTCTTTTAAGCAACACTGCCTGAATACCAAAATCAAAGTTAGTACAAGGAATAACTCACAAAATATAAATGGAGAACTCAACCATCCATGCTGTGTACTTCAGCTTTGGCTCTGAGCTTCTCCTCAGCAAAGTATGGTGCTCCAGTATGGAGCATGTCCACATATGCAAAACAAGTTGACATCACTGTTAATAAAGCCATCCACATAGTGACAGGATACTTCAAACCTACACCAGTTGAGAAAATATACCCTCCTGTTGATATCACTCCACCTAAGATAAAGAGAGAAGTAGCAGCAGATGCTGAGAGAACTAAACAAGAGAATTAGAAGATGGAGGAAGGAACTCACTGGGCAAGAAACAGCATTAAAGGAGAATATAGCTGAGGATCTCAACCTCCTCTATGTCACTTGAAGGACTCTGAATAGGCTGAGGGTTGGAGTCCCTAAATGCCAGGCCAACATGCTCAAGTGAGGGCTGCTGGAAGACACCCACACACGGTGTGTGAATGTGGAGAGATACAGAATCTGGCTCATTTACTGGTCTGCTGATTAATGCCAGAAATAAGCACTGATGAGGACTTAAGTTTGGCCAATGGCAAAGCCAAGAAAGTGGCTTCATTTTGGCAGTTCAGGGTTTAATCAGGTCACGAAAGAAGGAAGAGAAAAGCTTTCAAAGCCATCCAAATCAATGACTACAGCTACATCTGCAGCTATGCATCATGTGTCCTAAATTTTCCACCATCCAGATTCTCTATACCATTTGTAACTTTATAGATCTCTACCATATCTCACCTCACTCTCCTCGCCTCAAAGCTAAAAACATCCCCATGTGTTGTAACTTTTCCTCGTAGGGAAGTAGTTACATCCCTTTTATTCTTTTGTTTGCCCTTTTCTGCAGATAATCCTAGCCTGCTTTATATATTCAATGTTTTATTGAACTACCCACTAACCAAGGCAACATCCTAGGATATTTTTGTTCAGGTTGCAAGACCAGAACTGCTTGCACTATTTGAAAAGTTTCAATTTCCTAATTTTGCCAAAAGGGGGGAAAGACTATCTTATCTTCCAAGATCCATTATTCTATAGTAAGTAGCATACGCGTATGTTCCACATACTGCAGGGATGGGAAACTTTGGTGGGCCAGGGATGAGTTATCTTCTCTGGACCAACCAGAGGAACACAAACCACCAAAAATGTCAACAAAACCCAGGGTGGGTGAGATATCCCCTTCTAGTCTGGAAAAAATGAGGGGATTTTTTCCATGATGATTGGAGCAAGGCATCTTGTGCCATTTTTAAAAGGTGAATTGCCACTTCTGGAGGTGTCTGGGAGCTGTCATCTGTGTGTGCACTCTCCCCCTCCCCCTCCCCCTCCCCTTCTCTCTCTCCTTTCCTGGAAAAGGTTTTGGACTAGGTGGCGCAAAATCAGCCTGGATGTATCTGGACCCCTAAGATTCACTCCTGATGTAATAAAACTAATGTTCCACTTGAACAAGGGCACCTGTTTCAATGTCCCATTCAGCCACGAACCATGATGAATAAGAATATGTCAATCTCTACAAATGCAACAAAATCACAGGATCATGTTGTTATCATCTCCCTGCTCCAACACCTTTGCAGTTGGATTACAAGTAAAATACCATGGATGGTTAAGATTGGGAATGAGATCAATATTAAAACAAGGAGAGGCAACCATGAAACTTTTACCACAAGACTCACAGAGTCAAACAAATGAAAGTGCGGTGCCAAAATGGCCGCCGTGCTCTTTGCGGGGCCCCCCACCTGGACTCAGACATGCGGGTGAGTTAGGGGGCGTGGCCATCCCTCTATAAAATGGGTGGCCACAAGGCAGCCGAGCTGCCATTTTAGAATAGCGACGGAGAGGAGAAGTTTTCTCCGTCACTGTTTTTTCTCTTAGTTTTTGGCTATTGAGCCCTTGCAGTTCATTTCCCGGCTGGGAAAGGAGGATTAACGCACACGGAGCCTTGGATTGCTTGGCTACCGCGGTGCTTAGGTGCTAGGAGTTCGATCCCTGGATAGGGATCCTGCTTAGGGATCCTGCTTTTCTTCTCCTAGGGAGACATGGCTCCCAAGCGGAAGGCCCCGGCGATGAAGCCGCGGCCGAGGGGGAGAACTTTTACCGGCCCTGTGCTGGACAGGGGCCAGCCGTTGGGTCGGAGGACCAGGCTGCGCCCTCGCGGCAGGGCAGTGTGCCAGCCTTGCCCACTGGTACCAGTGGGGCTACTCAGGTTGACACTTGGCAGTCGGGCTCCAGCTCGGTAGCTGGGCAGCTACAGGCCGGCCCCTCCGGGGCTTCGGCCCTCGGCCCGCCATTACCGGCCATGGGACAGGGCGGCATGGGGGGGCCTGGTGTGGGTATCCAACCCGCTGCTCCTCTGGCCCCTCATGGGCCGAGTTTTGGGCATGGCCCTATTCTGGCCCTGGCTCGCCTTTTGGGTTACCTTTTCCTCAACTGCCTGGTGGGCCATCCGGCCCACCCGGCCCGCCTTATGCTGGGGGCTCTGGGGCAGTGGATGCTCTGTTAGCACAGTTAGCAGTGCTGGAAGCATCCTTGGCCATTGAACAGCCTCCTGCGCAGGGGGGCACTACTCTTTCCACTGGGGCCCCTTCGTTGGCCCCGGCTACCTTGCCGGCCGCAACGCTTCAACAGGCGGCCAGCCGGGTCGAGCTGCTTGAGACAATCCGGCCGGTCCCAGCTGGTGTCTCGCAGCTCCCCGTTCGTCCCGATGTACAGACTGGGAGCAGTCAGGTGTGGTCCCAGAGCTCGATTCCGGTCGCGAGCTCCGACGCCCGCCATGGGCCAGAACCCCCAGTGGGGGCGGCTCACAGGGGTGCGACTAGTGAGTATCAGGTTCAATTTAGTGCACCTACATCACAGCCCACTTACAGTGGTGGGGTTCAGTGGCCCTGGCCTCGTCAAGTTGAGGTGAGTGGGCATCAGTTACCAGCCTATCCCAGTGCCCCATGGTTTCAAAATGGTCCCTCGTTAAGGGCGGGGGTGTCCACCCCTGGGGCAGTGCCGATCATCGCAGGGGCTGTCCAGGTCCTGCTGCATATGCCCTCTATACAGAATGTGCCGATGACGGCTTTGCCGACGGCTGGTTATTCCTTGCCCCTGGGTGATCATTTGTCACAGGTCACGAGGGATAAGATTTGGCGAGGGGAGTATGTGGATATATTCTCCCTATTGAACCGTGAGCCCACTAAGGAAGAGAGAGAGGGACAGGACGACAGAGACAAGGAGCTGTCCCGTCGTCGTAAGCCACCGCGCACCTGGGCCAACTGGTTGCCAGCATATCTTATTTATATGGCGGTATACCTTAGGGCCCGGCCTGATCTGGCCATTCCTATGGTCCAATACTTGGACAATATTTACAGGGTGATGGTTGATTTCCCTGGCCCATCGTGGTTGGCTTACGATGAGGAATTTAGAATGAGGGTGGCCCTACACCCTGAGATGAGATGGGATGAGCCCTTCCAGAAATTGTGGCTCTTGTACATGACCCCCACGTGTCTGGTGCCTGGGGATAGGTACCATTGTGGCCATGCAGTGCAGCGAGCTGCTCCAACACAGGCTCCCCACCAGCCGGCGGGACAGGGGGTTCCAGCCCGCTTGGTGTGTTGGAGCTTCTCAGCTAATGGCGTGTGCAATAAGCGACAGTGTCGGTACAAACATGAATGTCCCTCTTGCGCTGGCCCCCACGCCGCCTCCGCGTGCCCGCGGGCTGGTGGATCATGGGGCAGAGGTAGAGGTGGACAGGGGGCGGGCAGGGCTTCTGCTGATGGAGCTAGCCAGTCAAAAGGCCCCCTCCCCAGTTAATGTGTATATGTTGGAGTGATGGCTCTCAACTTATCCAAGAAGGGAGGACTCAAGGTACCTCCTGGAGGGTTTCCAGTGGGGCTTTCGTATCCCATTCGAAGGGGTGCGGGGACCCCAAGATGCCCCCAATTTAATTTCCCTGAAGGGTAAGGAAGGGGTAGCTGCCCTGAGTATTGCCAAAGAAGTAGAGGCCAGGAGGGTAGCGGGCCCCTTTTCCGAACCACCTTTCCCTAACTTGAAGTTCTCCCCTCTGGGGCTAGTACCAAAAAAGACCCCAGGTGAATTCCGTTTAATCCACCATCTATCGTACCCGGCGGGTTCTTCTGTCAATGATGCTATTCCTGATGACCTTTGTTTGGTCAGCTATACGTCATTTGATCAAGCCCTACGGATGGTGCGCTCTTGTGGTCCCGGTGCCCTCCTGGCAAAATGTGACATTAAATCGGCATTCCGATTGCTGCCAGTGCACCCTGGGGACTTTGAGCTATTGGGTTTTAGATTCCAAGGGAAGTTCTATGTAGATAAGGCCATGCCTTTTGGCTGCTCTATTTCATGTTCGGCATTCGAACGTTTTAGCACTTTTCTTCAGTGGGCCTTTGTTGGCAGGTCAGGGTCTCGGTCTGTAGCCCATTACCTCGATGACTTTTTGTTCGGGGGTGAACGGGGCTCGGACACGTGCACGCGTCTCCTCACTACATTTCAGACGCTAATGCGGGAACTGGGTGTTCCTTTAGCGCCCGAAAAGACCGAGGGCCCATCTACTACGCTCACATTTCTGGGTATTGAAATTGACACGGTCACACAGGCATCCCGGTTACCGATGGAGAAGGTCACCTGGATCTCCGCGATGATTTTGGCCTTGCTGGCCAAACGTAAAGTGTCACTTCGTGAGCTTCAGGTACTTCATTGGCATCTTAACTTTGCCTGCCGGGTGGTGACACCCGGCCGAGCATTTGCCCGGCGCCTATGTGATGCCATGCCTGGCCTGTTAAAGCGCCACCATAGGGTCCGACTGGCCAGGGGCATGCGGGCTGACCTTTTGGTTTGGCTCACATTCCTACAGGAATTTAACGAGGTCTCTTTCTGGAGATCAGACCTTTTGGTTTCCCCTAGATTCCAAGTACAGTCGGATGGCTCCGGCTCCCTGGGATATGGGATTTATTTTGAGGGGAGGTGGGCTTATGGCCAATGGCCTCCTGCATGGCGGGGCACAGATCGCCTCCGTGATCTTACCTTTCTTGAGTTCCTTCCAATCCTGGGAGCTTTGATGCTATGGGGCGAGGAGTGGGCCAACTCAGTGGTCCATTTTTGGTGTGACAATGCGGCAGTGGTGCACATTGTCAATGCTCAGACATCTAAATCGCCTAGGGTGATGGCGTTGGTTCGCCAATTTGTGTTACTAAGCCTACACCTAAATGTGCTGTTTAAGGCCAGACATGTCCCAGGCATTAATAACGATATTGCTGATGCTTTATCCCGGCTGCAGATCCCCCGGTCCCATGCCTTGGCTCCGGAAGCAGAGGAATTCCCCTCGCCACTCCCATCCGAGATTTGGACATTTGGCGAGGAGAGGTGAACTGGGCGATCGGCATGTCTTTGGCACCCCGCACGCATAAGGCGTATCAACATGCTTTTATACAATTTGGAACCTTTTGTGTACAACTACAGTTGCCTGAAGTGTGGCCCATTCCAGTGGAACAGGTTTTACAATTTATGGTTTATCTACACAGTCAGGGTTTGGCTCCTCGTACTATAGCATCCAGGCTGTCGGCACTGGCATTTATGGCCAAAGTGCAGGGTTTTGCTGACTGCGTTAATGATTTCCGCATACGTCATGTTTTGGAGGGGTGGACATGGGAACGTGGCCGCCGCCCGGACACTCGCCACCCAATTTCACCAGAGGTACTGACCCACCTTACACGAGGCTGGCATAACTTGTGTTATGATAGGTATGAGGTGGCTCTTTTTCACGTGGCTACCACGGTGGCCTTCTTTGGAGCGCTCTGCATCAGTGAGTTGGTACTACTGTCTAAGGCGGATGCGACTCGTAGGGCACTGGAACTCGATGTCACTAATGAGTGGGCTCAGTTGAGGATGCGGTCCTCAAAAGTTGATCAGCATGGCGTAGGCAGTGGAGTCAGACTGCTACGATGTTCCATTGCAGACATCTGTCCGGTTGGTGCCCTACATGAGTTTTTGGCAGTGCGTGGCGCGCACCCTGGCCCATTTTTCTGCCACCAGGATGGGTCTCCCCTTACTAAATTCCAATTTTGGAAGGTGACCGGTATGGCACTATCCAGTGTTGGCCTCCCCGGGGCTCGTTACGGCACCCATTCATTTAGGATAGGTGCTGCATCCACTGCGGCTGCATTTGGGTACTCTGAGGCTGATATATGCCGGATGGGGAGATGGGGATCCATGCGTTTTACATTGTATGTTCGCCCACTTCAGGCATGAGTACCAGTTAAGTCATTATTCTCCTTTCTTCTTTTACAGACCCTGTGTGTCCCCGCACACCGGTGGCAGTATGGCTGGTGGGCCACAGTTACGTGTGCTGGGCAGCGCAGTATGCTGCGGCGACAGAGTGGGGACCCCAGCTTGGACTACGTGCAACCGCACGTATACGTTGGTACAGTAAGCGCGGAATGAGATGGCGGGAACTGTTGCCATTCCTGTTTTCCATCAGGGATGCTGAACCGCCTGATGTCCTTGTACTGCACCTCGGGGGCAATGACCTTGCCCAGGTCACTGGCCTTTCCTTAAAATTCACGATCTGCAGTGACCTAGCTTATTTGCATTATGTGTGGCCATCCACAAGGCTGCTATGGTCGGACATCGTGCCGCGTCATACATACAGGGGAGGTATTGACCTCCGTGCCCTTGACCGCGCTCGCCGCTCGGTGAACAGGGCAGTTGCCCGGTTCTTGTCAGACAAGGGTTTGGGGATGGTCATCCGGCATCCCACGATTAGTTTACAAAATTATGATCTCTATGCAGGGGATGGGGTCCACCTGTCGGCTAGAGGTATGAACCTCTTTCTGGAAGATTTGCAAGCAGGCCTGGTGACCGAGCTGACAGTCTGGGGGGGGGGCGTGAGTCTTCATAGACTCCTCCCCGTGTGGCGGGTAGCACTGGTAAGGTAAAGATTTATGACCCATAGGTATCCGGCAGGTTCGCAATTGACTGGCCAACACTTAGACAGGTACAGGTGTAATAGCTTTGGCCGGTCAATGACGAACCAGGCAAGGGGTGATGGCAGGAGCTTTACAGCATGCATCACCTCGTGATTTGACGGATACACGTCATAGGGTGGGGTCAGTAGATAGTTTATTGACTCCGGTCAACAATTTGTTTGTGTCAACAAACAAATTGATACAAATGGTTACATTGTAGCCAATTATCATTGGCATTTTTGGGAGGAATCTTACCAGTGTTACTGCGGCCTGCTTGCCTTAAGAATTACAATTGGATGAATACACCAATTGAAAGTTATAATTCGGACTAGGGCATTATTCAATAAAAGTGGCCCAATGCCTTTATCCATATATCTGAGTCTTTCTTTGGGGGGTGCGCCTGCAATGCAGGAGTGAAATAATACCTCTTCTAGGTATCAAATAGTAAAGATGAGGCTAAAGTACTTTGGGCATCAAATGAGAAGGGAGGATTCACTTGAGAAGGCCGTGATGTTGGGAAAGGTGGAGGGCAAAAGAAGAAGGGGGAGGCCAAGGATGAGATGGATAGATGGTATTGTAGACACAATGGGCACAGAACTGGGAGGACTGAGGGGGATGGTGGAGGACAGAGGCGCCTGGAGAACGATGGTCCATAGGGTCGCAAAGGGTCGGAATCGACTGTGCGACTGAACAACAACAACAAGGTCACTTTAAAAATTTGAAACTCTGCAAGCTTTCTTAACTTATTGTTACTTCTTCAGGCTATATCATGGCATGGACTATGTAGTCCAAGCCAGGCTTTATTCTTAGATGTTAAATGGGAAAAGAGACAACAGCTACATCCTTTTACATTCTAAAGGCAGGAAGCAAAGACTTTGTATGTTCCCTTCCCCCAAGACTCACAGATGAGATTGCGCTGTCTGTGAAATATCAGAGTCACATACTGGTATTACTCCTCAACCCTGAATTCCACCTGAACTTCCAGGTAGCAGTGATGCAAAGATATTCTTGTCCACAATTCTACTTAGTGGACCAGCTACCCCCTTTCTTGAACTGGCCTGACCTAGCAACAGTCATCTATGCCTTAGTTACACCAAATTTAGACTACTCCATTCATCTTGCTTTTCTTAAAGAACACAGAACAAAACACTTGTATGATTTTTAACATGTGGCTCTGTATGATAGCTCTCAATATTAATCATACATGTAAAGCATCTGCCAATAAACATTCACTATGAGCTTATGTTGAATTAACTCTAATGGTGTGCAGTACTGATTTAAACAAGCTGTTCCATTGAGCTAAATTGGACGAGCCTCATGAATAAGTGCCATTCAATCAGATTAGAGCTAGCAAACTTTCAGCCCCCAACTGTAGAGATTTTAATAGGCAACTTTGTATTTGCGCATTTTCTGACATGCATCAAAGGACTGTGGAATATTTGAACTCACACGCTAAAGTTTGTTGCAAAATTATTTTCAAAATATTATTTTGTAGACTGCCAGCATTTATTTTGGCAATAGATTGATGGGGTATTTCTTAAATGTTTCCATTTGGCATCTGCAGCCTCAGTGCTACTTACACATTAAAGATTAACAAGGCACATTCAGCGAAATCCCTCTTATTGCAACTTGATCCCATAACATGAAAGATTCTTTACTCACAGTTAACAAAAATGAAACCCTTAAGGCATTAGATAAGAACTAAGATGGAAAACTATTATTACATTTCAAAAGTTGGCACTGCTCATATGGAATGACTGGAAGAAGCATCGTATAGTATTCCCTACTAAGGAATTCCCTTTGAGGATTAATGGAGTTAATGGATTAACAAATTTGGTGGATGGACATGTGCTTTAATTCATGTAATGAGTTCTTAAAAGTATCACACCCAACAACAAAAAACATTAACAAGTCTGAGGGTCACTCAAGTTAAAATTAAGTTTTAGGTCCAAAGTTTCTTAGAAGCACTCAGCTAGCACTGGGCAGTTGCCTCACAGAAGCTAACTGCTTGATACAGCCATGTTTCAGAGGGACAACTCCAGAAGCAAATTCTGAGACTTCTCTTAAACACCAGTAGGTGGGGATTCTGAGTTGAGTTTCACATGTCCCAGATGGGCCATTCAAAGTTATGTCTTTAAAATGCCTGAGGAGATACATTGGTCACTGTAAGGAACTATGAGAAAGGTAACTAACATTTGATAGGACACATTGCCCAGCTGAAATCATGTCTATTTGCCAAGATTAGCTCAGTAACTTCTTCCTAAATCTCAGGATTGACTCACAAGCATTAATAGTTCCTTTCAACATGGCCATACATTTTTTTTAAAAAATGACCCTTTTTGTAAAGTAAGTATTTTAATAAAGCAAGCAACAACAACAAAAAAAATACTTTAAGGAATTGGTGCTTACCTACAACGCAAAGTGAAGGCAAGAAGGTCAGTGCTCTCATTTGGACAAATTCAGCATTTTCACTTTCACTCTCTGACGGCTGATGGAAGAGGAAAGGTGGAGTGAGAAAGGAGGGTGAAGAGAGACGATGAAAAGTCTGAAGTCCTCAAGTCTTCCTTCAGAGTTTTAATCATTCACTTCCCAAGATCCAGCTTAACAAATACCACTGTGTTCTGTCAATATTTGTATGCAGCTCCACAGAGGGCAAGCAGCCAAACACACGTGGTTTAAAGAGCCAAGAGCAGAAAGCTGACACCCTAGCAAACACTCCCTGCTTTGTCTCTTTTAAGGTGGTGCTGAACATGTCATCTTAGCTTCTAGCTAGGCAAGAGATTCCACGACTTTTGAGAGAAATAATAACAGCAGTATGTTTCTTCAAATAATCTTGTTCCCTCAAACTTCATGACTTTTATCCTGGTAGTTTTTTTAAATTTATTTAAAAGTTCCACATGATTCTGTTCCGTTTTCTTTCTTCTCTCTTTTTGTTCTTTTTTTAAAGCAGCTGTCTTTTAAATGTATTTTAATTGGCTGGAATGTAGAAAGAATCTCATTTGGCAGTAATTTGCATTTGAAGCACGCCCCTCAGCAGCTGAAATAGGTCCCAGAAGGTCTCAGCTACTGCATCAAAAGAGATGGCCAAAATATCATTGGCTCCCACAATAACAACACTGAAAGGTTAGATAGGAAAAATTGTGTTGTTAACATTTTTTGGCAAACAGTTTGTAACTAATCTGAAAGCAATAGAAGAAAACAGTTATGATTTGGCAGCAAATATATTAAGATGACTATAAAACTTGAGTAAATTTCCCTTGTTCAGACACTCCAGAAAAGAGATACAGTAAAACCTCGGAAAACACTAAAACTTGGTTCCATAAGTCTTAGTGTTATCCGATTTTAATGTTATCTGATGCATGCATCGGATAACGTTAAAATCCTATGGGATGCATTGTAACCGGCACAGGTTTTAGCTAACGTTATCCAATGCATCCCATAGGATTT